>CM061244.1:11668186-21668186 GCA_030848705.1 Heracleum sosnowskyi | reverse complement strand
TTCTATTCAGAGTTGGTGAAAAGTGTGGCAGGTCATACAAGTCTTCTATGCAGGTTCTATTTGATTGGTCAGGTTCTACTTGATTGGTCAGGTCATACCGAATTTATTCCACAGGTCATACAAGGCATTTCTCAGGTCATACAAGTTCATTTCCTAAGGTTCTATCAAGAGTGGTTGGAAGAACCTGAGGTCATACAAGGCAAATGTAATTTGTATTAAGAGGCGGCCAAAAAGAGACAGAGATTTTCATTATTGAAAAGCAAAGCAGCAGACTCATTTTCTCTCAAGAACAAAGAAGAAAGCATTTAATCTTATTTCTTCTCAAGCAATTAATTCTAGTTTGTATTGTTAAATCCAAACCACTAGAATTTGATTACTTGTATTGCTTTGACTATCTAGCGGATTTTTATCCCTAGAACGAATCTCAAATTATCAAATATTGTTAAATCATTTTATTACAAAAATAGATAAATTCATGTCGAATTTATTCTAGATTTGTTTTAATTTATTTGAGATTCAATCTTGTATTCAGTATCATTTGTAACACCCTTCAAGTTTAATAGAGCTTATTTAACTTGAATCTTGTTTCATTTTATTCCGCATTAATTTGTTCCTAAACAGTTTTATTCTAAAAGGACAAATTCGATAAAACGGTATAGTTTGTATTCAACCCCCCCTTCTACAAACTTATCAGGACCTAACAATTGGCATCAGAGCCTTTTGATTGATATACAAATCAAAGATCCAATTGTTTGAGATTTTTTTTACTCTGAAATTTTTATTTTTCTAAAAATCTCAAAAATGTCTACAACTCAGAAAGTGGGTACAGTGAAAATCCCAATGTTCAGCAAGGAGCATTATCCAATGTGGAAGAAGAAAATGCTCCTATTTCTTAAGGTTGCAAATCCTAAATACATTGATGTGATGAAGAATGGACCAAAACTTCCTATGATTATTGAGGAAGAATTAAAAGAGGGTAACATTGTTACTAGGGCTTCTAGGATGTACCCTAAAGATCCCAAGGATTTCACTCCTGGTGAAAAAGAGGATGTTACCTTGGATTCCTGTCTACAGCTGATCCTTATTGATTGTCTTGATCCTATCATGCATAATCATGTCCTAAACTGTGATACTGCCAAACACATTTGGGAAACCATAGAGATAATCAATGAGGGGACAGAGGAAGTTAGAGAGAATATGCTGGAAATTCTCACTTCACAATATGAGCATTTCAGATCAAACCCTGGTGAGGGTATCTCTCAGGTTTTTGAGAGATACAACAAATTAATCAATGATCTGAATCTCAATGGGAAGCACTACACCAACAAGGAGATTAACAAGAAGTTCCTTCTTACACTTCCACCTCATTTGGAGCACAAAATATCTGCAATTAGAGAAGCAAGAGATATGAATGAGATTGCTTTGGAGAGATTGTATGGTGTTCTGAAGACCTATGAGCTGGAGCAGATTCAACAGAGGGAGCTGTATGGAACTGGGAAGATTGTTGGTACCTCTACTGAATTGACTGCTGAAGTCCCACAGAAACTGGAAGTGAAGGCTGTTCAACCTTCCAGTTCTAACATGAATGTTATTGATGCTGAATATGGATTAACATCCATTGATCAATCTGGTGGTGACTTCTATTCTTTAGAAGAACTTGATCAGCTGGAGGATGGTGATTTGGCTTTGATAGTCAGGAAGTTTGGGAAGTTTAGATTCAAGAGGAATCCCAATCTTAAGTTCAGGCCCAGGTTTCAGAGAGGTGATTCCTCATCTTCAAGTGGCACAAGGGGTGGCTACAAAACTGGAACTGTGGAGAGAAGCTCAATCAGATGCTACAATTGTAATGAGTTGGGTCACTTTGCTACTGAATGTAATAAGCCAAGGCAAGTGACAAGGAACTCATTTGATTCTAGCAAGAAGAAGAAGATTGAGAAGGCTTATGTTGCTCAAGGGAAGAGCTGGGATGATACAGACAGTGAAGATGAAGAAGTTGGAAATCTTGCACTTGTGGCAAAAGGAGGCAAACTCTTTGATTCCATGTTATCTTCACCAGACATGTCTGAGGTAAAACTTACTGACGCTGAAATGATTTATCATCTTGGTGGCACCATAAGTTGTGCACGCACTGAAAATGATAGAATAAATCTTTTAAACACAAATCTTGAAAAGGAATTAAAAGAATTGAAACTTGTGCATGTTAATCAGGATGAACTTACTAATAAGGTAGCTTTTCTTGAGAATAGGGTTAAATGTTATATTCAACTGGAAACCATTCTCAAAGATCAGATTAGTGAGCTTAAGACCAAAGCTAATGCTTATTTCAGTTCTTGTAAGACTGCTAAAGAAATTCTCAATAAGCAAGCTGTTGGTAATCATGTCAGTATAGGGTATGATTATAATGAGGCTATTGGACTGCTTGGAATTAATTCCCCTTGTAGATACAAATCTGAAGGAAAGGTTGTTCCATATATACTTAAGGGTATTGAAACACCCTTCTGTAGGGAGTCTGAGGCAGAGCCTATGAATGAATACTCTATCATTATTGCTGAGGAGATTCATGAAGAAGATATTGCTTTGGAAGCTGAACAGTCCAAAAAGTGTATATCTGATATTCCAGTCAAAGTTGCTACAACTAAAAAGACTAAATCAGATATCCATAAGTTGGATCAAAACAACTGTAGAACTAACATGCCTGCTATTAATTCTTCTCATAAAGCATGTGGTGTGAGTAATTGCATGTCTTGTGCTTTTAATGTTATGTATGCTTTCTTTAATAAAAAGCATGTATCTAGTGATAAGACTGCTCCACGTCAACATGTTAATAATAAGAAGCATGTTAAATCAAAGACTACTAGTCCTCCTCAGACTAGAGTGGATTCATTTATCCCTAAGCCTACTCAGAAATGTGTTAAGGCTGGCTATAAATGGAAACGCTCTTATGTGAAAGAGGTTGAAGTAGTTTCAGTTAAAAATGTTGTTTTGCCTGACAAAGGCCAATTCTTTAAGTATGCCGGACCCAATCAATTTTGGGCTCCGAAGAAGGTCTAATCAATTTGATATTGCAGGGAGTTAAACAGGTAAACCGTGTTATATGGATTCTTGACAGTGGCTGTTCAAGGCATATGACCGGAGATAGAGCCCTGCTATCAGATTTGGTTGAGAAAGCTGGCCCAGTGCTTACCTTTGGAGATAACAGCAAGGGTATAACTGAGGATATGGCCTATTTGAAATCAAGAAATGTTATCAGTCAATAAGGACATCAATGTTACATTTGATGTCTCCAAATTCCCTAATATCCAAACAGCAGATTCATCTGAGAAAATGAAGTTTGATAACTTGCCAGACTCAGATTCAGATGATGAAGCCCCACCTGAAGTTATTACTGGTAATGATAATAACAATGATAATGATCATGGTGATGGTGGTGGAAACACTGGTAACAATGGAGATACCACCAACACTGGAGAAGAATCATCAAGGCAATCAAGCAACAACTCAGGGGGAGCAGATGAAGGATCAACTATTCACTCACAACATCAAAGTGAAATTCAAGGCGAATCATCAAGATCAAATCTTCCAAGACAAACTGTATGGAATAGAGCTCATCCCTTTGAGCTGATTATTGGTGATCCAGGTGTTGGAGTAAGAACTAGAAGTGCTACTCAAAACGAATGTTATTATTCAGGGTTTCTTTCTGAAATGGAACCAAAGAAAATTGAGGGAGCACTGACTGATCCAGATTGGGTGATTGCTATGCAAGATGAACTCAATCAATTTGAACAACAGCAAGTCTGGAAGCTGGTACCCAAGCCAAAGTACAAGAAAGTAGTTGGTACAAAATGGGTATTCAGAAACAAGCTAGATGAAGATGGCATAATCACAAGAGACAAAGCACATTGACATCAGGTATCATTTTATCCGAGAGCATGTCATGAATGGTACTGTGGAGTTACTCTTTGTACCCACAAAAGAACAGACTGCAGATATATTCACTAAATCTGTTGATGAATCCACATTTATCAAGTTAGTTGGTAAATTGAGTATGTTAAACAGTCTTAGTGATTAACAATATCTCTGTCATGTTTGTTCTTTCAAAATCATTTTCTCTTGCTGATATTGAATGATATATTTTGCCAATTCTTGTTTTTGTATAAAGCTTGTTAATTTAAATATTCTGAATAATTTATTTTCTTTAAAAATACTTTTCTCATATTTTTTAAATAGAGAAACCTATTTTTATTGAAAATTTATTTATTCAAGAATCATTTAAGTTAGTTTCAGATTGTAAATATTGTTGTTTAAATATTTCTGCAAGTTTATATTATTTTTATGTTGTAAACTGCTTAGCTTCTTAGTTTGAGTAAGTTAAGATTAATTATTTTCTCTAAAAATATTTTTCTCAAATTTTACAAGTTAAAATTGTAGAGAAATCTATTTTTATTGAAAATCTTTTATTTTAAAATATTCGAATAGCCTGTAAATAGTTTCCTGTAAATATTTTTTTTTATATTATTTATTATTTTAGTTTATTATTATTATTATTTATTATCTTTTATTTTCTATTTATCTTAGTTATTTGTATAAATATATTGTATATAGTATTTTTGATCTAGCTCTTGCTTAGCTGGAGATTCAGTGCCAAATCCAAATCAGGTATTACTTTCTATCTATCAATCCACTTCTTTTACTGTTGCTGAACCCAAGTGGTTGTTAGGGTTGACCAAGGGAATGTAGATCCACAATCTCTATCCCAGGTCTTAGAGCCAAACAATGAGTCTACAACCTTCTTGAACTCTCAGCCTGAACAGAAATCAACTGTTAAATAAAGAAGTATTTTGATTGAAACAGTGAGTGATCCCACAGCTCTGCCTCCTCTAAAGTAATTCAACATATACTGAGGCATCTGTCAGCCCATCTGTATCCTCTCAATAGGATATGGACTTTGAAATGGCCAATGAACTGTTTCTAGAGACATTCTCTCAACAGGATGAATCTATTGAAATTCGCCATAGGGCCATGGCACTTTGTACTGAGTCAAGCACACTCTCATTACTCACAATGGGAGAAAACAATTTCATTAGATGAAACTCAGGACACAGTGAAAGCAGAGCACCTGCAACTGGTTACAGTGCCTACCATTGTTACGGTAGAAGTGCCTTCACAGGCATCTGAGGGAAAATTTGATTCTTTGCCAAATCTAATAGAATCATTTTCTCCCCTCCCAGAGTGAACACCTCTGGCTCCCTAAGGGATTTTCCACTCGCAGATTTATCTGGAGAAAGTGGAAGGCAACTTGGTCAGTCTATCACTGAAGCAATTCAGATTTCAAATCCAAGTGATTTGATAGACATGATTGAGGATCGGGATTTGCGAACTCCCATTGCACCACCACTGACCTCTCTTGAAGAGGCTAGGGTGAGTTTCAATGCAGGTACTGATCAAAAAGGAGCAAACAGACAGCTAATATTGAGTGATAAAAGTCAAACACTGAGTGAAACACATGCACGTGAGATGAGTGATACACTTTCAAGAGAAATTCAAGTGAGTGCACACACAGACACATACACTGCAATGTAGTTAGCTCACATAGCTGATCTACATGAACATCTATTCTAAACCCAGACTGATAAAGAAATTTTGCAAGCACAAGTGGTTGAACGGTCTTCTTCTTCCACCTCTGTCAACAATCAGCTGGGACTGCTCAAGGAAATCTAGAAGACAAATTTACTTCCAAGATCAACTCCATCATCTATCTCAACTCCTACTGGCTTCAAATACTCTTAAAGTTAAATCTGTAGAGAATTCCTCAACTAAGGGGGAGAAGTTTCTAAGGGGGAGAAGTTTCTAGAAGTTTCTAAGGGGGAGAAGAGTTTCTAGAAGTTTCTGGAGAAGCTAGTTTAAAGGGAGCTGAAAAAGATATAAAAGGAAAAGGAGGAGTTTCAGGGGAGTAAAGGTAATTAGCTCTGCTTTGTAAATGTTATATGTATAGAGCTTAGGTAAATCAAGACAGGTTCAATGTTATCATATGTTCAGTCTAGAGGAACATCTGTCTTGTATTTATCTTTACTGGTGAAATCTGGAAATGTTATATTTGATCCAGAACTTTCTAGTATTTACTTAGGTTTAAGAGTCTTATCTTTTTCTTGGTTTTAGTTGAGTGATCCTCTAGGTATTTGGTTGTTATTTTCTAACAAACAAATAGGGGGAGATTGAAAGGCATATGCTATAGCCTATTTGTAATTCGAGGATTCTACTCAACTTAAACAAGAATGTAATAAGTAAATATTAGATTAAAGGTCACAGGAATCTCAGAGAGTTTTATCTGTCAAGAGATTGAAGATTAAAGTCATCTACAGACTTGAAGTTATTCTACATTGAAAGAAGTTCAATTTATTGTTCAAGCCTCAGTGAAGTATTCAAGGAAGTGGATTTACTACAGTGACAGAGATTTCCAGTTGGTGACAGAAGAAGTACAGGATACAAAGTTCAGTCAAAGCCAAAGAAAAGAAGCCACAGCTTTAAATGTTTTAAAGATGAAGAATTATCATTGAAGTCAGTTATTCATGAACCAGACAGTGCATCGAATGACGACATCAATCAGTGGAATTAATTCATCTATTTTCAGTGGTGTTCAGAAGAGAGAGAGATACTTTGTTTTTAAGTTATTCTCTTCTAATTAATTAAATGATTAATCAATTTAATTAATAAATTAATTCTTTCAGAATTAATTTATTTATTAAATTAATTAATTTAGTTGTTTGAATTATTTATTAAATTAATTCCAGAAAAGAATTAATTTAATTTAGAATTTAATTCAACTAAAATTAATTAATAGAAAGTAATTTAAGTACTAGTATGACCTGTGTATTAATACTAGTATGACCTAGTTTAATTGAAAGTAAAAACACGGTATGACCTATTTGAAGAGGTCATACATGTTTCTTTTTAAAGGTCATACCAAGTTCCTTTTTCTCAGGTCATACAGGTTGCTTTCCAGGTTCTATTCAGAGTTGGTGAAAAGTGTGGCAGGTCATACAAGTCTTCTATGCAGGTTCTATTTGATTGGTCAGGTTCTACTTGATTGGTCAGGTCATACCGAATTTATTCCACAGGTCATACAAGGCATTTCTCAGGTCATACAAGTTCATTTCCTAAGGTTCTATCAAGAGTGGTTGGAAGAACCTGAGGTCATACAAGGCAAATGTAATTTGTATTAAGAGGCGGCCAAAAAGAGACAGAGATTTTCATTATTGAAAAGCAAAGCAGCAGACTCATTTTCTCTCAAGAACAAAGAAGAAAGCATTTAATCTTATTTCTTCTCAAGCAATTAATTCTAGTTTGTATTGTTAAATCCAAACCACTAGAATTTGATTACTTGTATTGCTTTGACTATCTAGCGGATTTTTATCCCTAGAACGAATCTCAAATTATCAAATATTGTTAAATCATTTTATTACAAAAATAGATAAATTCATGTCGAATTTATTCTAGATTTGTTTTAATTTATTTGAGATTCAATCTTGTATTCAGTATCATTTGTAACACCCTTCAAGTTTAATAGAGCTTATTTAACTTGAATCTTGTTTCATTTTATTCCGCATTAATTTGTTCCTAAACAGTTTTATTCTAAAAGGACAAATTCGATAAAACGGTATAGTTTGTATTCAACCCCCCCTTCTACAAACTTATCAGGACCTAACAGATAATGATTCTGGACCAAGTGGTGACCAAAGTGGAAATCCTCAAAATACAGGATCCACTAGTCAGTCTTCAGAATCAACAGATCAAACCGTCAACAACTCAGGGGGAGCAGGAGAAGGATCAACTAGTCACACTCCACAACATCTAGAACAAGGAGAATCATCAAGATCGCATCTGCCAAGACAAAGGGTATGGAATAGAGATCATCCCTTTCACTTGATCATTGGTGATCCGGACACAGGAGTGAGAACTAGGAGAACATCACAAAATGAATGTCACTATTCTGGGTTTCTTTCAGAAACAGAACCTAAGAAAGTTGAAGATGCTCTAGATGATCCAGATTGGGTAATTGCTATGCAAGAAGAACTCAATCAGTTTGAAAGGCAGAAAGTTTGGAAGCTGGTACCCAGGCCTAAGGGAAAATCTGTTATTGGAACACGATGGGTATTCAGAAATAAGTTGGACGAAGATGGCATTGTAATGAGAAACAAAGCCAGACTGGTTGCTAAAGGTTACTCTCAAGAAGAGGGTATAGATTATGATGAAACCTATGCACCAGTAGCAAGACTTGAGGCCATCAGAATGTTTCTGGCATTTGCTGCACATTCCAATTACAAGGTATATCAAATGGATGTGAAGAGTGCTTTTCTGAACGGGGAGTTAGAAGAAGAAGTGTATGTGGAACAACCTCCAGGTTTTGAGGATTCAAAATTGGCAGACTTTGTGTACTTTCTATTCAAAGCTCTCTATAGACTCAAACAAGCTCCAAGGACATGGTATGACACTCTCTCTGAATTCTTACTTGAAAATGATTTTACAAGAGGTGTTGTAGACAAAACTCTCTTTGTCAAAAAGCATAAAAATGATTTGATATTGGTGCAAGTATATGTTGATGACATAATATTTGGTTCTACTAATGATGATCTATGCAAGAGATTTGCTAAGTTAATGCAGAGTCGTTATGAAATGAGCATGATGGGTGAATTGTCATTCTTTCTTGGATTGCAAGTATACCAGAAACAAGATGGTATATTCATTTGTCAGTCCAAGTACATCAAGGATCTTCTTAAGAAGTATCAAATGGAAGACTCATCTACAGCAAAGACTCCTATGCCAACTGCCACTAAGCTTGATAAGGATGAAACTGGTAAGAAGGTTGACATCACAGGCTACAGAGGTATGATAGGCTCATTACTTTATCTCACTACAAGTAGACCAGATATAATGTTTGCAACATGCTTGTGTGCTAGATTTCAGTCTGATCCTAAAGAATCTCATCTAATAGCTGTTAAGCGAATATTTAGATATCTTAAGGGGACCCCAAATCTTGGAATTTGGTACCCTAAAGATACAGGATTTGATCTTATTGGATACACAGACTCTGATTTTGCAGGTTGTAAGATTGATCGGAAGAGTACTTCAGGAAGCTGTCAGTTTCTTGGAAGAAGATTGGTTTCCTGGCATAGCAAGAAGCAGCATTCAGTGTCCACATCAACAGTTGAGGCTGAATACATTGCTGCTGGTAGCTGTTGTGCTCAGATATTGTGGATGAGAAACCAACTCCGTGACTATGGACTTCTGTTGACAAAGATTCCTATATTTTGCGACAACACAAGTGCCATAGCAATCTCAAACAACCCAGTGCAACACTCGAGGACAAAGCACATCGACATCAGGTATCATTTTATCCGAGAGCATGTCATGAATGGAACTGTGGAGTTACACTTTGTACCCACAGAGGATCAAATTGCAGACATCTTTACTAAACCGCTTGATGAATCCACTTTCAATAAGCTGGTTGGTGAACTTGGGATGTTAAATCTTTCTAATTGATTTTGATTAGAAGTCAGTAACTGCAGAGAGTCCTGGTGAATACATGAGTTTAAGAATCGCTATATCCTTAGGACTCGTGAATTTATTTTCTGGAGCAATTCTCGTAGTTAGGATTATTATACTAATTTTATGTCATAATTATGGATGATATATCTTCTGGCATTTAATTAGTTATTAATTCTAAAAATTATTTAAGTGCTAATATTTGTTCTAAATATTCAAGCATTTATTTAATTTGAATTAATTTGCTTTGTTTTTAAACATTGTAGATTAATGCAGCATAATTGATTAGATTTCAATTGGTTAATATCACTCAATGATAGTTAATTGATTTTATTCTAAGAAAATTGTGAATTTTCTGTTAAGAATTGATTTTGGTAAATTTGAAAAGATTTATTAGAATTAAAACTAAGCAAGAAATAAAAATTCTGGTTTTTAAAACAAGAACATGTTTTAAAATGAAGACAGAAGCAAAAATATCGAATTTAGGAAATTCGATGGTTTTTCAAGTACATAGATAAATCTATCGAAATTAATTTTCGATAGTTTTTGAAAAGGAAAAGAAAAACTATCGAAAACAATTCTCGATAGTTTTGAGTTTAATTTAAAATGTATCGAAGTGGATTTACTTTATTCAATATTTAAATCCTCGATAGATTTTGAAAAATTAAGAAAAATATCGAAGTGAACTTAATTACTGAATATTAAAGTTCTCGATAGTTTTTCAAAAGCATTTGCTCGATAGTTTTTCAAAGAAAAACACTTCGATAGTTTTCTGATAAACCTTTTAAAATTCTGAAATTCAAAAAATTCGATAGTTTTTCAAAAAACTATCGAATTCCAGTTGACACGTTTACCCCTTGCAGAAAACTATCGATAGTTCAATTAAAAACTATCGAACCAGGATTGACAAGATTACCCCTATAAGTTTTAAAAGGTATAAAATCGTGCCTTGTCTCTTTCTTTCTCATTTTTTTTTAGATCTGAGAACTTGCAAGTGGCCGATTATATATACATACATTTTTGATATAGTTTCAAGAACACATCTCGATAGTTTCTTCAGTTTTAACCGAGTAAAACTTAAAAAGATTACTGTTTTTCACTGTTGATTCTCTTCTAACATTGAATCCTTGATTGTTTTTGAGTTTCGAAACAAAGTGAAGGAGAAACCATCGAACCCAAATTGTGCACTTCAAAGAAATCTTTAACAGAACACTTCTTGGAATTTAATTGTTTATACAATTGAGTTCTTGTGATTTTGTTTGTTAGTTGGCTGTAACAATTAGGGTTTTATATCTTGACAGTTCTCGAAGTTGTGTTATCAAGAAAAAGGGGTATTTTTGTTAGAGTTTGATTAATTAATAAAATTAATTAATTAAATTTAAAAAAAAAAGGGAAAAATTAGTTTTGGTTTATTTGAATTTTCTGGAAATTTTAAAATGGCTGGAGAATTTATTGTTACCAAGACTAATCATGTCTCGTTTCAAAATCTGCAATCCATAACGAATCCTCAAATTCGTGCATGGGCAGAGTTTTTGAATACACGTTCGTTAGTGGCATACGCTGTAAGTACTCCCGTAGTCCTTTGCATTGATCAATTGACTGCGTTGTACACAACCGCCACGGATACAACTGAGAATAACATACGGTCCTTCAGTTTTGTTGTGCCAGGGGGCAGAACAATAAGGGTGACGGAACATGATTTCAATAGAATTCTTCATTTTCCAACAGAAAACCTAGTTCCGGATCCCACAACTGAGGAAATACATGCTTTCTTCACTCTTATCAGAAGTCAACAACCTAACTTCTTGGTGGGAGAGTTCCTAAAGCATTACCTGCCAAAGCCATGGAACTTTTTCTTTCAAACCCTGATACATGTTTTTACTGCCAAGCTAACAAATCTGCATGGCATTCCCTTATTCCTTCAAAAGATAGGGTTTGCCATTGCGAACAACAGGCATATTAACATAGGACGGATAGTGATTGATCAAGTAGTTATGTGCATGGGACCACTGGATAAAAGAACAGGCATAAATGAAGATGTGCTTTGTTTCTATCCTAGGTTCCTACAGCTAATTCTCAATGATATCTTAACAGATGATGAACGGGAGATCTTTGAAGGTGAAGCCGACCAGGAGTGCATGAGAATGAAGAGCAATGCCATAACCGCTCTCATTAGGAAGGACAACTATCTTCCAGGGGTACCCACTGTTCTCACTGAATATCTAAGAACGGTGCCCCTACCACTTCTACCCCCAGGGGAACAGGTAAATCAAGGTAATATTCCACAACCTGAACCTGTAATGGCACCTGTACCAATGGATGTTGATCCAGAGCCCTCAGTGGCCATTCCTGACCAGGAGGTTGCAAACCCACAACCTCTAACCACGGTCGAAGAGCCTTTGGAAGAGCCAAATGAAAACATAAACGATCCTCCTTCCCCTACTATACCCATTAAAGAACCATCCATGAGTGTAGAGGGAGATAGTGCCAAAGCAGCACCACATAAGGAGATACACCCTTCAACAGCAGCTCTGCCTTCCTCTAAAAGGAGAAGAACAGAAACTGAGGCAACTGCTGATACTTCATTTCTCTCATTCAAAGAGCCCTTTACTGATTTTTCTGATGCTGATTGGGCTACGCTAACGAAAGCAATATCTGAACCAATAGCTCAATCAAGTAAGGAAGAATTGACGGAAGCAACTGGTGTTCCGACCATATTACGGTCAGGTTCACTGGTTGAAGGTTCTCAGAACCAAGGGTCTTCACAGACGTCGAGAGAAGGCTTTGACCTAAATGCACAATCTAAAAGGCCATTGTCTACCTCCCCAGATGGAACATATCTGGATCCTGCGGGTAAAGGGTCTGACGTAGGTGCAGATCGGCAACTCGTTGACAATGAATCAATTACTATTGAGGAGTCAACTGAGGTGAAGTCTTTACAGACTCACGGGGAAGATTCGGGATCTCTGCTGTTAAAAGAGCCTGTTTCTAACCCCCTAGAGATTCAAACTCTAGATCCTTCAAAGGATATATCATCTAAGGATGATCAGCAACTTGGTTTATCCAAGGACGGGGACTTGTGAAGCCCCATTGCACCACCGGTGACCTCCTTAAGGATGGCTACGGTGATCTCTTCTGCAGGTACAATCAGCACAAAGGATTTGAGTGAAACAAAAACACTTACACCTGGCCTGAGTGGGAAAGGAAAAATGATTCAAACACCGACAGAAACGTTGAGTGTACACCCAGAGCCAAATGTGAGGAGTGACACCCTAACCCTACCTAATATTGATGATCTGCCGTTACCAACAGAAAGAGAGCTACAAGTCCAATCTTCCCTCAAGGAGATGACAGTTCGAGACAAAGAAGGAAATCCACTTTTCAAGGTTCCACTACGACCTTCCTTTGACCAAGGGATCTCCTCCAGTCAAGACAATGTTTCTTTAAAGTCTATTCAAGAGAAAGTTGACTTGGCTGCAGCTGATTCCAGAAGAACATTCAGGGTCATTGGCAGTGCATCTGGCACTATAACAGGTACGAAGCAGGCAGTGGACTCCTTAAAGAAGGAAACTATGGAAGAACTAGTCGAGCTGAGGATGGACGTCAGGGAGCTTAAAGATGGATTCATGAATGAAGTAACTGCACTGTCTCAAGGACATGAAGCTTTGAAAGAAGACATTCTGGTTATCCGGGATGGTCAAGCGCGGGTAAAAGATGCAATGGATTCCCTTTCACGAGTGGAGTCTAAGCTAAACAAGAGGCTGGATCACATGGAAAAGACTACCAACTCAAGATTGGAGAACATTGACCTGTCGCTAGCTTCTATAAATGAGTTTAATAAGCAGCTTATGGATTTCTTGGAGAATCAAGGTGACGGAGTACAGTCTATATGGAGTATGCTAAAGAACCAACAATCTGGACAACCTGGTTCTTCATATCAGCAACCTGATCCTTCTAATTTCTTTTATGCTGAGGATGCTTTTATCGAGGATTCCTCAACTAAGGGGGAGAAAGTTGGAGAGGGGGTGAAGGATAAATGGGGAGTTTGGGAGACTGTTGAGGCTATTCCAATCAGACAGTACTGGATTGAGGAACTTGTAGAGGAAGATAAGAAAAATGAAGAGGAATTTGAGGTCATGCATGAGCAACCTATTCAAGAGGAGCATGAGCCATATTATCCGGAGCCAATAGAACATCCTATCTTGGATGATGATATGGAAGAAGCAAATTCTCTATCACAGGAAGAAGAAGCTGCCTTGGAAGCAATAAGAGCTCAGAGAGCTGCAATAGATGCCAGGCAAGCTGAGAAGGAGAAACAGCAAGCAATTCTGAGAAGTGAAAAGCTAAAGAGAATGAAGGTGTATCATGAAGTGAGGAAGAAGAAGATGATAGATCTGGCAAAGAAAGATGGTACTGAATGGGAAATGGCTTATAAAACCTTTTGTGGAGTTGAAGACGGATTACAAGTCAACGACAATGCGGAGGTGGAAGTCATTATTCAGGACATCAGAAGTGCTAATCTTGAAGATCAGACTTACTTTAAAGCACTGAGAAGCTCTATAATCTGTCTGAATGCTGGGGTTAAAGCAAATGGTGCCTGGAGCTTATTAATCAGTTTTCTGGAGAAAGGTACATTTGTGATTTCTACTAAGTTTTTAGAACAGAGGACATATACAGAATTGCAGGCTATACTCATCAAGATCCAAAGAACCACAAGGCTAAATGAACTGCTCCGTGAGCATGTTAAGGAGATCGTGATGAAAGTCAGTCCAGAGATTACTGAAGATCCTCCAATGGTTAGATTCATGACGAATGACTTGTTCAGAATCTGCTATTTGGCTGAGGACAAACTGAGGGACTACCCAAGCAACTATCTAATCTCAGTTGAGAAGTATCTTAGATCCACTGGATTCTCATCAACGGAGAAGGACAAAGCAGCAGACACTCTTAGAAGATTTCTAATGGAGAATGTTCCTTACTATAGGAAAAGAGTGGAAAGAGGATTAGAAGTGCATACCAGACTGCCAAACATGCCAAAGCTGAACAAGAAAGATGTTAACATTGCATGGTTATGGGCTGGAGTGGGTCAAGAGGTTGAATATATTGGAAGACACATCCAAGTAGCAATCCTTAAACCTGGAGAACCACTGCACTATCTATCAGTGATTGATTATCAAGCTGCTAACTCCGATCCAATGATTGAAGAAGGTGAGATTGGAATGGACTGAATGATGAAGCAAAGAACAAGAGAACTATCAGCTCAGACTAGAGGAGCAACTTCATTGTATAAAGTTTAATTGTTTTTTTGATTTATGAAATCTGGAAATGTATATATATCTGATCCAGAATGCATTGATATTATTAAGCTGTCTTACTTTAAGTAGTTTAATGTTTCCTTAGTTAGTTGAGTTATCCTCGAAGTATTTGCTTGTCGAACTCTATCCAATCAAATAGGGGGAGATTGTAAAGCATAATGTAACATAAGATGTAAAAGAGATAACTACAACTCAACAAAGGACAAGACAGACAATAGTATTAATAGAAGCACAGGAATCCAGAATCAGAGAAGAAAAGGTAAACTCAAAAAATCAAAATACGTTATGTATTCCTGAAGTCCGTAAACAGGTCACGGAAAGAAGTTCATGAAAATGTTCAAGCCTCAGTGACAGTAATAGAAACAAGACTTTGAAGACGACAGAAGTATGTGAATGATTTAGGGTTCAGTACCACGGGATTCCAGTGATGAAGCAACCAGAACGACAAGGGACGTATCAGCAGCAATGTATTGAAGACATAAAATAAGAATTGATCAAGTGTTATTCATCTGTGAACCAGACCAGTTGCACTAGGTGACGGCATTGAAAAGATCAAGTTGTTTTATCGTCTCCGAAGAAATTGATACAGTTTATTTCTTAAACACCCAAGAGCTCAGTGGAACCATTAATGAACAAAAGACAAGAAAAGGAATTCGATAGTTTTTCTAATTAGAAAACTATCGAATGGTAGGTAAAGTGATTAATTGAAAACCAAAATAAGTTAATTTGGTATTCGATAGTTTTAATTAAAAAACTATCGAATGGTGAATTAACTTAATTAATTCGATGGTTTTTAAATCCATTCGATGGTTTTTAATTCATGGAGCAGGTGAAAAGAATTACTTGTCTGACAGGTTGAAGAAGATCCAACGGCCAGGATTGTTTCTACAATTCTAATTCGATGGTTTTTCTAAACAAAGCCTACAGTTAATACAGAGTGAAGAAGGTGTCTTCTTCAGTTAAGGGCATTTAACACAGACACATAACTGAGAGAGAGAAGAGCCGGAGAAAATTATCAGAGAAATTAATAGTGCTCAGAACTTGATTATTGTTGTGTATTTGTGTTACCTTAAACTCATTGACGCTAATCTACGGATTAGAAATTGTAGCACCCCTCGAGGTTTATATTTATAAAAAGATATATTCCCCGAAACTTGATTTGGTTTGGTGTGTTTGATTTCGTTATAGAACTGAAAGATTAATCCGCGAACGAAATTAAATTATTTGTGAGTATCGTATTCAACCCCCCCCCCTTCTACGATACTTTGGACCTAACACTGACTAAGGCTTTGTCGCAGCAGAAGCACGAAGGTCACACTAGTTCCATGGGTATTAGATACATGGGTGATTGGCTCTAGTGCAAGTGGGAGATTGTTAGTGCTTGTGCCCTAGAGACAATACTATAATGTTCTTAGGGAAGACATTTTGATTATTAATAAATATGTTCTATGGATTTTCTTTCAAATATTTATTATGTCTTTATTAACTGCGATATAAATGTTAGAATAATAAATGTCCTTGGAATATAAGCATGAATTCTATATCTCTAAGTATGTGACTTAGAAATGAGATTATATGAGTAGTGTTTATAATCCTAAAAGATCCCTAGTCGAGTATTATTATTTGAGGACAATAATAATGCATTAAGACTAGTATGTTTATTGACTGATGACCACGTCTCATTGGTCATAAGTATGGTGATACTAAAGTCAAAGACATAAGTGCATGTTAGCAGAACATG
The DNA here is from genome assembly GCA_030848705.1 of Heracleum sosnowskyi. NCBI lineage: Eukaryota > Viridiplantae > Streptophyta > Magnoliopsida > Apiales > Apiaceae > Heracleum > Heracleum sosnowskyi. The sequence goes on along the minus strand of CM061244.1, from coordinate 21,651,590 downwards.
GCACTGGATAGACCCACCGTGTGAATTCTTCATGGTAAGTGTTATCAAGTGTCATAAGCAATTCTCACAATGATAATGGTGTAATGATCCTTAGACTTGAAATCATTATATTTCTATATGAGAATTAATTCACTTTGATTCTACTCAAAGTTACCTTTGATCGGGTAATGATAAAGGTGGACATTGGGTATATTATGAATCATATGAGAAATATGAATGATAGATATATGATTTAACCCTCCTATTTTAGGAGTGATATTATTGGCCTCTTGATTGAGTGAGACTATGAAATGCATGGCCATGCTCAAATTGTGATTTGTTTAATAGTCTACTCATCGATCAAGTAAACCGGGATTAAATGTTGAAGAGGATGACATGTACCATGCCTCGAGTTTAATCTATAATATAAGGTTAAAAGGATTATATTACATGGAACATTATTCATTAAAGGTTTAATTGGATCACCAATTATTATTATTATTACTTGGGTAGCAATGATGTATTACTAGATGCCGCTCATTGTTTATAATTTTATTATGAGATATTAAAATTATTTCCAACGTAATAATAACCTAAAGGGTCACACACAAAGAACGTTTTAAACGAAGCATTAATTAAATTTTGAATTTAATTGAATTATTATTATATTGAATTATTGGATTAATTAAGTAGGACTTGATTAATTATATAATAATTCGAATATGATAAATAATACTACTAATAATCAGATTGGGTTTTTGAAGCCCAATCAGATTAGGTATAGGCACAGAATTCTCTCTATATAAATACATTAAGATGTATTGTTTTAGGGTTAATAGACAGAATTCGTTTTTCTAAAAACCCTAGCAGCTCTACAACCAAGAGAGGCTAGAGAGAGAGAGAGAGAGAGAGAGAGAGAGTTCCGAGGGCAGTTCTTGGCTAGTACCAACTCTGGTGATCGTTAGACGATCGGGCGTTCGTGTGGACTGATTAGAGACGTATATCGCAAGGCGGGATACGCGGTGATCATAGCAAAGGACCTCCATCTGTCAACCAAATCGTAAAGCTTCTTAAAAGGTAAACAATTATGTTCACGAATTAAATATCGCGTTCGCATGGATCCTGTAGAGGGTTTCGTTATTTTTCTGTTTTTACGCGTTTTTCCGTTGCGTTTTCATGCCTGAAACCCTTCACATAAATCATAATATTCAAAATTAAAGGTTGTTCTTATGCACCAAAACTACAAATTAAAAATTATGTACAAGGCTTTATTAATTATCTTCAAAGTCTTCACCTTTTTCGTTTGGATCTTCATGTTATTTTCTTCACAGTCATTTTCTCTATTTCCTCATCATTGTCTTTGGATCTTCATCAAGTACCTAAAATTTACATAAGAAGCAAGAATTAGTACACCTAATAATTAAGAATTATTAGCTAATTAAATAACAAAATAAGCATAAAGATAAAATTACTTAAAAAAGTAAGAATATGAATAAAGTGAATGATATGTGAAATTGATTTGAAAAAGATAAAGATATAGAGAAGAAGATGAAGAGAGGGAAGAAAATTGAAGTGAAATGAGAAAAAAAATAAATGATTGTATAAGAAGATGAAAAATAATTTTGAATTTTTCGTTTGGGCGCAATTTTTTAATTTTTCGTTTGGGCTTAATTTTTAAAATTTTCGTTTGGACACAAATTTTAAAATTTTCGCTTGGGCGCAATTTTTAATTTTTTCGTAAAATTGTAGCTTATTTCCTACCGATAATGGTAGGTTATGATTCTCAGCGAAATTTTTGAATTTTTGGTTTGGGCACAGTTTTTGAATTTTTAGTTTTAGGCGCAATTTTTGAATTTTTCGGGAAATTGTTGCTTATTTCCAACCGATAATGGTAGGTTATGATTGTCGGAGCCATTTTCGAATTTTTGGTTTGAGCGCAAATTTTGAATTCTAGTTTTAGGCGCAATTTTTAAACTTTTCGTGAAATTGTAGCATATTTCCTACCGATAATGGTACGGTATAGGTTTTGGCACAATTTTTAAATAAAATAGAATAATTTTTTTAAATAATATTTTCGACAATCGAAACGTAATGATAATTAAGATCTATTGATTTATGTCAGAGGGTAAATGAGTTGTTACCCTAATTTTGATTCTTTTATTATTTTAATATTATTCTTTTATTAGTTGTGCGCGGTAATTTCAATTTTTTGGTGAAAATTTTGGCGGAAATTGCCAAAAGAATTGGGTTGTGTGGATTTGAACAACTTCCCTATCTGAGAATAACCAAGTGCACAACCACTGCACCAACACCGATGTTTGTACTAAATATGCAATTTACTTATATATCATATTTCAGTTCAAGTTTTGTAAATTATAAGTTTGATAGATAGATTCATTATAAAAATATAGGAGCTTAAATTAAAAAATTCTAAAATTTTACATATAGCTAAGAAATCAACATATTTAATCATCCGAAAGGTTAGATCGTTGAAAAACAATCTAAAAAATCAAAAAGTGTAACCCTAAACAACCCCTAAAATATGAGTATAAACTTTAACTCAATCTTCTGACACTCGTTCATTTTCTAAACGACTTCAACTTTTTATAATTCCTTTTTGTCTAAATTTTTTTCTTAGTTTCATCAAATTACAAAACGACGTTTCATATAAATTTTTTTAATTTATTCATACGTCTTTATATTTTTAATTTTTTCGATATAATTAGGTTTTAGCGAATAACATAAGAACATAAGAATGTAAGTTTAAATCAACTAATTTTTATGCTCTACTACTAAAATGAGTAGATCTTTATGTCCGTAGAGTTCGATTAACAAAAAACATGATCACCGATCAACAAAAAATATAATAAAAACAATTTATACCATAATCAAAACCTACCAATAATGGTAGGTTTTGATGTGCGAGGGAAATTCAATTTTTTCGTAAAATATTTGGCGGAAATCGCCAAAAAATTTGGATTGCACGGATTCGAACCCGTGCCATCTCCAACAATAACCAAGTGAACAACCACTACACCAAACAAACTTTTTATACTAAATTAGCAAATAATTTATATATGATATTCCAATTCAAGTTTTGTAAAGTACAAGTTTGATAAATAGATTTATTATAAAAATATAAGAGCTTAAATTAAAAAAATCCAATATTTTGTATACATCTAAGAAATCAACATATTTAATCATCCGTAAGGTTGGATCGTTGAAAAAAATATTAAAAAGTGTAACCCTAGACAACCCCTAAAACATGAGTATAAACTTTAACTCAATCTTCTAACACTCTTTCGTTTTCTAAACGACTTTAACTCTTTATAATTTTTTTTTGTCTAAATTTTTTTCCTTAGCTTCATCAAACTACAAAACGACGTTTCATATAAAAAAATTTAATTTAGTCATACATCTCTATATTTTTAATTTTTTTCGCTATAATTAGGTATTAGCGAAGATCATAAAAATATAAAAATATAAGTTTAAATCAACTAATTTTTATCCTCCACTACTAAAATGAGTAGATCTTTATGTCCGTAGAGTTTGATTAACAAAAAACATGATAACCGATCATTAAAAAATATAATAAAAACACTTTATACCTTAATTTTATTTTATTTTATTTTATTATTCGATCAAAACCTACCATTATTGGTAGGAAAGATGTACAGAAATGGGCCGATTTGACTAGGCCGATTTAACACCACACACTACAAAAACAAAAAGGTGAAGGGTCCAAAATTTGATTGGGCCTATTTCCTGTTTGTGGGACCAAACAAAAATAAAACCAACATTTTCCTACCATATATGGTAGGTTTTATTTTCCTACCATATATGGTAAGAAATGACGCTGGCAAAATGAAAATATTTCTTATTTAAAAAAAATGTTTATTACTTTAAAATATGATAGGGACGATGATGTGGATGGTGGGGTACCATCACGAATAAAACCTACCAGATTTGGGAGGTTTTACTTTCCTACCATATATGGTAGGAAATGGCCACGACAGAATGAAAAAATTTCTTATTTAAAAAAAATTATTTATTACTTTAAAATATGATATGGCTGATGATGTGGATGGTGGGGTACCATCACGAATAAAACCTACCAGATTTGATAGGTTTTAGTTTCCTACCATATATGGTAGGAAATGACCATGGCAGATTGAAAATATTTCTTATTTTAAAAAAAATGTTCATTATTTTGAAATATGACAGGGCTGATGATTAGGATGGTGGGGTCTTATCTTTGTGAAAATGCAGGCAAAATCTACCAATATTGGTAGGTTTTAATTTCGTACCAACAATCGGTAGGATTTGGTGCTGGATTTCACAAAAATTGGGCCCCACACGCACCATTTCCTAACATATTAGTCGTCGGTAGGAAATGGTGGGTCAATTCCTATCAAGTTTTTTTGGTAAGATTTATATGATAGGAAAAGGCTGTTTTTGGTGTAGTGTACAATTTCAACCTTTGTTGAAGAAATAGGTTCATTGCTAACAATTTCTCCAGTAGAGGCATCAATTAGAGCTAGTTTTATTTTTGTATCTCCTTCCGCTTCAAAGAGAGATTCACCAGATAGGGGTTGGGAAACAGTGTTCAAAAATTCTATTTGCAACAGGTTGCATCTCTTCATCAGAGTTCCTGAAACAGGAAGGAGGATATCATCGATCAAATTAGATAACATTGAAAAAAATTATGTTCGGAATACGAGATTTAAACGGATGTAGTTCGGGCTTTCAACTGCTGAAATCAAATGGTATTTGTTTATGTTTTTGGACTGAATTTGAATTCCTACTCCAGCCATGGGAAATGACCAAAAATGTGTTTCGCAAGAGTATCTACTTGATTTTAGCAGGGAGAGTGTAATTGAGTAATCTTGCAAATGGCTTACATATCTTTCCTATCTTATATTTATAAGAATCAAATTCATATGTAGTTCTTTGAGTTAGGAGTCTTCCTTTGATAACTTAGCCACATATTGATACACAATTAATCCATCCTGAATGCTAATCTTATCAAATTTTGGTAAGCTTTCGAGAGTTCTACTTCTAGTATAGCACTAGAAGCTCCATTTTCCTTTCATTTATGTAATAATCTGAAAATATATATACATATTCCATGTATGTATATATATATATCATATATTGTATTCATCATATTTCGTACGATTAAAGTTGGATAAGAATCCATTAATTTGATGTATTTACGTCCTGCTAGAATTTAGGAGGTTGTTTCCTAGTAAAATACTGATTGATTCTCAGAGGAGTATTAGTGGAACGGTATCAGTATAAAAAACAACACTTGTTGCGTTTAAATATATCGAGTGTATCACTATTTGCAAAAGTTACTCAATTTAGTTACTTAACACTTGTTGCGTTTATATTCCATTGCTTGAACTTAATGGGCTATCATGACTGTACTCAAATATTCGTAGCTCATTTTAATTACAGTAACTGGATCCACAACTTTTATGGGTCATAAATCGAACTCAAAGGAGATTTTGGACACAACAATTTCTATATACGAACTATTCTGAAGTAGATCAATCATGCATAACGACACGGCCCGATTAGCTTAAAAATATTTGGGCATGGCCCATTTTACATTCTAGAATCTTCTAGAGATCTGTTGTGGGTTTAACCATGAAACCGTCCAATAAGGCCCATTTTAAATTCTAGAGTCTTCTGGAGATCCTATCGTGAGTTTAACCATGAAACCGTCCCAATACGATGTTCTAGAATGCCGATGATACCTATAAATATTGATTCTCGAACCATTCATAATCACTCAACCTATATATAGACTATTAAAGAAATGATATCAATTATAAATTTGATATCATAACATTAGTTCATATTTATCATTATATTCGGGGTAATCTTGAGCATGTAAATTGTTTGTATCGGATTTGTTAAATGTATATCGCTTTATTGTAAGATGTTTAATATAGTATTATTATTAGATCTAGAGATTTTTATAGTTTTCAATTTAAAGGATCGAGTGATGCAATTGAAAGATCACTACGCAGAAGACGATGGTGATATAAGGACCTCAGGTATGTAATTATAGATTAATAGTTAGTAATGAAATTTAAATTCTTTCTTTACCATTTTCATATATTGTAAATTGTAATGATCTCAGACTTAGGACCTGAATTATCACCATCATCATCATAAGTTTTTTAACACCAAAAAACAAAATCATCATAAGTGTTTTGTATTTAGACCGACATGACTTAACGACATCCGTCTGTATTGCTTTCTAATGCCCCCTTCTCCCACAATTTTACATTATTTTTTAGCCTCCACCCTATGTTTGCGATTTATTGTATCTCTATATTTGAGAAGCGATTTTTCTTGTATACGGCATTATATTATTTACGCTTAATTTTGGTTATTTTAATAACTTAATTACTCGAAATTTGTATTATCCTTCTACCTTCTTCTAAAAAATTGTCTATATGTACAATTCTAATATATGCACAAAGTGTGTGTTTGTGCTATTATCTTTAAAATCTAAATATTTAACTCCCACTAGTGCAGGGGGTAGTCATGATACATCAGATTCTTACCATGCTGGTGGATTTGTTCAAGGTGCTCGAGAACTCGAGATCACTAATGGATGGATTTGCTGGTGGGCCTGGCCTGTTTATAATCTGCAAAAGCTGAGGAACATGAATCATAATGGAGTGGGATCTGATGTTGGTAGAAGATTTGTTCATGATCCCATGAGAACTGATAAACAGGAATCATAATGGAGCTGGATTTGGAATGCCCAGTGGACTTGTTCATGGTACAAGAGAACTCCAGAACAAGAATGTAGTCGGATAAGCTGGTGCGCCTGTTCATGATCCTCAGGAACTCCAGAATTATAATCATCATGGAGCTGGAATTCGGAAGTGGTGGTGGGCTTGTTCAGGGTCATCGAGAACATGAATGGAGTTAGATTCTCGGGTGGATTCGGAGGCAGAGACTGATGTCCACTTTGATGATAGAGAGTTGTGCTAATACTTGTATTTAGATATCATGCAACCAATTTTTTTACTTGTCTGTACAGAATGAATATTAAAAATAATTCTCGAAAATTTTATCTAAAAGATTATTGTTTAAGAAGGGAATCGAAATGTTACACTCTGTCTGGTGTCTACTGATGAAATGTTAGCAACAAGTTAAATGTATTATGTACAAGTACAATTTAGAGCGTCAGGCACTCAAAAAATTGTTTCCAAAATATTTATAAAATGATGTGGACGTCACATTGCTTTTTTTTAATTCTTGGATGCATATTAATGCAGGCGGGGTCTCATATTATTATTAGAAAACTTACTATTTTATTTGATAACAATTTTTGAAAATAGTTTTGGGACCTCTAGCATTTCTCTACGATTTATATTCAAAACAAGCTATCAAGCCATCAAAAGTAAAAATCTGAAATTAACATTAAAATTTATATTGAAAAATAATTTTTAAAAATCTAATTAAATACACATAAATTCACAGGATTATAAAAAATTGGAGGTCTGAGTTGAACAGGAGATTGCATAAATAAATTTAAATATCGAAAGAACACAAAACAAAAATACAAAAAGAGATGAGTTTGTTATTGCCTCCACATTGCGCTTCACAATCACTCAAAATTCCAGTTATAGCAGCAGCAAGAGGAGGTAAGAGGTTTCTACTTGAACCAGATATTTTGTGGGGGGTTCTCTTGATTAACAATTGTGATTTAATTTTGAGTGAATCTTGGTAGGAAAATGCAAAAGGATGATGATGAATTGTAAGACAAAATGCAGGGCCAGAATGTCGATGAACAAGAAGAAGAAGCAAGTGTGGGTGTGGACTGAGAATCAACAAGCGATGACTACTGCTGTTGAAAGAGGCTGGACTACTTTTCTTTTCTCCTCTCCCCATCTCGCTACCAATTGGTCTTGTTAGCTCGCTCTCTCTCTCTCTCTCTCTCTCTCCCTTCGCTCTCTCCCTATCTCTCCCCCTCCCTCTCTCCCCTCACTCCCCCCCCCCCCCTATCTATCTCTCTCTCTCTGTCTCCCTCTCTCCCCTCACTCTCTCCCTCTCCTCTCTCTCTCTCTCTCCCCTCACTCTCTCCCCTCTGTGTGTGTGTGTGTCTATCATATAGGTATTGTACTTTGATTGAAATTTGTTGGTTATGTTGTTTGTATGTGCATTGTGCAGCAATAGCAAGGATAAATCCTCTTTTTTTAAAAGACGGAGATATTTATGATGTTGATGATCAAATAGTTGCCACTGTTTCTTCAATTTCTACTCCAGAAGAATTAAAGCAGTTTCAGCCAACTGATGAGCAGCCGGATAATGTTATTGTCAATCTGCTAGATTGGCAGGTATCTAATCGTTTTCTCATACGTGTTTGTATAGTGTTAGCTCTTTGCTTATTTACTTAGGAAAACAGGCATGGGGTATAGAGAGATCCGGCTAAAAACCTAAGAAGGCAATTTTAGAAGAAGGGGAATTTTTAAAACTCTTGCAAATTCATGATGATGTAACCAATATTAACTTTTACGAGTAGTGTATCAATTCTAAACTCAGCTGCCTTAAATTTTTCTGTAGTTAATGTCACGGCTCCAGGACTTACTTAATAGCTGGTTCCTATTGGTTTGATTCGTAGGCAATCCCTGCAGAGAATATAGTTGCAGCATTTCAAGGCACGGACAAAAGAGTAATGGCAGTTTCAAAAACTCCAGAGGAAGCTCAAATGTTCCTTGAGGTAATCCTTCCATTTTAGATGATAAGATATGTGAATGACGTACAAATATTTTGGGGGTTCCCTCTTACTAGATGTCGAGAAAGTTTTCCAGTCTAATGTGTCCTAAATGGTGTCTTAATGTATATGCTATTCATAGGCACTGGAGCTTGGATTAGGAGGAGTGGTTTTAAAAGTAGAGGATGTCAAAGCTGTCCTTGATATGAAGGTAATCCATTTTCTAGTACTGCTTCCCTGGACGATTATTGTTTCTAATTATGTTTGATATCAACAGGAATATTTCGACAGAATAGATGAAGTGGGCACTCCGTTAGCCTTGACCAGAGCTACTGTATCTCATGTTCAAATGACTGGAATGGGTGATAGAGTCTGTGTAGATATCTGTAGTTTGATGAAGCCAGGGGAAGGTCTTCTGGTTTGCTTCCTGTGCCCCAGCGGCATCTGTGATCTCCTTCAACTACTAATTGACCATCCAATATATTTTAGAAGCATCAACCTTATAATTTATGATTCAATATTTGCAGGTTGGATCCTTTGCAAGAGGGCTATTCCTAGTTCACTCAGAGTGCTTAGAGACGAGCTACATTTCGAGTAGGCCTTTTCGAGTCAATGCAGTGAGTCTTCTTATAAGTCATTCAATATTAAAGGCAATGTTATTATAATTATTTTCAAATATACAATGTCTGCCATCCAGATTACCAGGTGATTGGTGGTTGGTTTCACTTATTTTCCTACTATTAGGGGTGTACGCGGGTGGATATGGTTCGGTTGAAGGGTAAAAGTCGAATCAAACCGCAAGTTGCGGTTATTCAAAATCTTCATTCACAACCAAACTGTTAATGTAAAAAAATCAACCATATCCACCCGCGTAATTGTGGATTTTGCGGTTGAAATTTGCGGTTCAACCGCGAAAGTAGTTGCACAAAATAATTTAATTTTAATACTTAATATATGAACTCACAAAAATGAACAAATTCCATAATTATATGAGCGCGGCTAGAAAGAAGGACTACATCAACTATATTAGGGTTTTAATTTTTTTTTTTGCTAAATGATTTTAATTCATTTTGTTTAGTTGAGCCTAGTTTAGAGCCTTTAGACCCCCTGACCATGAATTTTTATACATACATAATTTCTGTGTATTATAATTGTGTATATATTAAATAAAAATATATTAATTTATATAATATGCGGTTGACAGTTGCGGTTTAACTTTTGCGATTTTTAAGATGTCGAATCTGCAACCAAACCACAAATTAGCGGTTATCTAAAACTTCATTCGCGATCATTCGCGTTTCACGGTTATCCGTAATATGCGGGTCGGTTGCGGGTGGTTATCGCGGTTGATGCAGTTGAGCGGATTGAACGTACAACCCTACCTACTATATATCTTAACTTGACAAAATGTTCTGCACCACAGCACATGAGACACGAGGGTTATACGTTATACAACTTTAGCAATAGCTAAAATTCAGTTTAGAACTTCCTCTAAAATTGTATGACGATTTCCCTATTACTGAGAATCCTCCACAATTTACCAAGTCTAGAACAGTATTTATATGAAATGCTAGCAGACGCCCCAGACCCTTATAATATACACCTGCATCTCAGTTCACCAGCCTAAATCAATTTAAAAACAAGTGAGAAAAATATTGCAATAATTATTAAATGAAGCTACGACTTAAGACTTCTTAGCAAAAAAACAAAATTCTAGCAATTGACTAATTGTCAACTTTATTAATTTCAGCAAGTCTCCAGAAATGATGTGTCTCTCTTTAGTTCCATTTCTTTTTGATTCGATACTCAATCCATTTCCATATTTTCTTACGTTAAGATTAGATGGCTTAATGGCTTAAACAAATCAAACCGGTGTATGTTTGGCCATCCAGCCCATCCTAATACCTTAAAAAGTTTAAATTTTAAAGTGATCATGGAGTTGATTTTCGGGAACTTGTTTGTTTACTTTTTTTTGGATATATGCACTATGCAGGGACCTGTTCATGCCTATGTTGCTGTTCCTGGAGGAAAAACATGTTACCTCTCAGAATTAAAATCAGGCAAGGAGGTAATTGTGGTTGATCAAAGTGGGAACCAACGGGCAGCAGTTGTTGGGCGTGTAAAGATAGAGACTAGACCATTAATTCTTGTTGAGGCAAAGGTGTGTGCAGCACTTTTTGTACTTTGAAAGCACAATAATATGAGTAGGCTTTTTTTAAATGCCGAGTTCGTTGACTTTCTATTACTTTTTTACCTACTAGTTTGTTAAGAACTTTCTTGTTACGCACTGGGAAAAGGGTTTCTTTAGAAAAATAAGATTAGAGAAAATCTCCCACCAGGTTATGTACCAATGATAGGCTAGAACAGGGGACTGGCTAAAAGTGTTTTAGATCCTGTTGGTAAAATCTCAACTGATTGATTCAAGGTTGATGATTTATTTTTGCTGATGAAGGGTATTAAAAAATATTAATTGATCAACCAAAAATTGGACATAGATTCCCAACTAGATTTATATATACATGTCCACTTCAAGTATGTAACATAACATACACATTTAGACATTGCTAGACCTTTTTCCTGTGTTGTATGAAAGAATGGAACTTTACTTTTCGAAGAACCAGTTTCCCACAGGACACAGCATGATTGTAGGCACTGGACATTACTAAATAGTTAGAATTTGTGACATGTTCTTAAAATAGGAGTCCAATGTCAAACTTTTTTAGGATCTGAGTGAGTATAACTATTATTTACTTGGAGGTTTTGCTCATTCATTCGTTTAACTGCATCCCATGGAGGCTGATTTTAAGTTCTAATTTTATGCATAAGAACCTTCAGTACTGTTACTGCAGGCAGAAATTGATAATGAAACTGTTTATAGCACTCTTTTACAAAATGCTGAGACGGTTGCCTTGATCTCGCCAAACAAGGGTATGCTATCTCTGTATTGCATATACCATTTAAAATTTTAGTTGAATTGTTAGTTGTGCCGATAACTGACTGTTGCTAATATCTACTTCAGGGAATGGATCTGCAAATATGGCTATACCTGTCACTGCACTGAAAGTTGGAGATGAAGTTTTGATGAGAGTGCAGGGTGGTGCTCGCCACACAGGATTAGAAATTCAAGAATTCATTGTTGAAAAATGAAAAAATATAAAAAAAATCAAGTCCAAACCCATTAGAAAAGTCTCCGCTATGAGAATTGTTATTGTCCCCCCAGTGTTGGTTTATGTGAGTGGTTGTGTGATTTCTGGGCCAAAATAATTTAAATTTCTTTTTTGTACAAAATCGGGTGATGGCCCTATATGTCACAATTTCAAGACAAATGGCCCCAAATATCATAATTGGAAAAAATGGTCCCAAATATCAGTTTAAAACGCTACTTAGTGAAGTGTTTTCATTTTTTTTTTAAAACACTAGTTCGTCTAACATTTGAACATTGCAAATTTTTTTAAAAAAAATTCGGGTAACACCACTTAAAGTAGCGCTTTGACTAGAAAACACCACTTAAAGTAGCATTTTGGCCTGAAAACACAACTTGAAATAGCGTTTTTACCAAAAAACACAACTTAAAGTAGCGTTTTGATTACGAAAATACCACTTTAACTTGCGTTTTCAGTGTTTTTTTTAAATACTTGTTAAAACGTTAGACGATTTTACGTTTTGGTTAACACCGGTTAAAGTGGTGTTTTAACGTGATATTTGGGATCATTTTTCAAGATTGTGATATTTTGGACCATTTTTCTTCTAATAGTGACATTGGGGGCTTTTTCTCTACAAAATATTATCCAAAAAAAAAGAGTGTTATCACATATAAATATATATAATCTTGTTTGTTATATCAATCTTTACTTGGTGGAGTTCAATTTTTATACATGGAAGGGACAATTCTAAACTCATTAGTAGAAGCCCTTTCCGAGGCATGTCATTACATGTTTACAAGTTACAACCCTACAATCCTGCGGGGATCATTCTCTGTATATTTTGCAAAAAAATCTAACAATGCTTTTGTTTTGAATGAGATTTTTTTGGAAGGATTACAATATCAAAGTAAAATTTGTAAGTGGTGATGTGGGATTGTTGATAAATTTTAACAAGGTATATAAGAAACACAACAAGTGCCGATGTTTAAGAAATGAGTAAAGTGCACTTTGTGTACCTGCACTTTGCGTGTCAGACCACTTGGTATACTGCACTTTAAAAACTCTCACTTGCAATACCAGACTTTCAAACTTTTTACAAGTTGTGTACTCCCGTCAAATATCTCTAACTTCGTTAATTTCTGTGAGGGTATTTCAGTCATTTGCAACTTTTGATGCTTTTTGCAAAGAGAGTGGCATTTCTCAACAATTCTCTGCACCAAGAACACCTCAACAAAATAGTGGGGTTGAGAGAAAGAATAGGACTCTAATTGAAGTTGAAAGGACTATGCTACTGGATGCAAAGTTGTCAATGTGTTTTTGGGCTGAAATAATTAGTACTGCATGCTATGTTCAGAACAGAGCCATTATCAACAAAAACACTGGCAAGACTCCTTATAACTTGATGACCGAAAGGAAGCCCTAATTTAAGCATTTTCATACTTTTGGAAGCAAATGATTTGTGTTAAAAGACAATTCAGAATATTTTGGGAAGTTTGATGCAAAGGTATTTGATGGAATTTTCTTGGGATACTCACTAGACAGGATAGCCTTCAAAGTATATGTGATTGATCAACAAAAGGTGATGGAGAGCACTGATGTAACATTTGATGACAACTCTTACCCTGGTCTTGAAGTTGATGATGAGGAAGAAAGTGCACCCTTAAGATTTGAAAACCAAGGCTATCTAGAGCTTCTGGGATATGAGATTGAAGAACCAGTGATTAAAGAAGCTCAAACAAATCAAGAATTCCAAGAAGAGAGAGAGGCTGTGCATAGTGTTGAACCCTCTACACATTCATCCTCAAGAAATGTGAGCATTAGCACAGGGGAAGCAAGCTAGACTGAGCCTACTACATATTCTACAACAAGGAATGAGACTCCTGGTACAAAAGAAGCTAATCAGGATAAAATCAACACTGAAGCAACCTCCTTGCACAGACCTGCAGGAGATCACATAAGAAAATGGGATAAAAGCCACACTGCATATCAAATAATTGGGGATCCAAGTGCAGGAGTGAGGACAAGAAGAACAACTCATAATGAATGTCTTTATGGATGCTTCTTGTCCCAAACAGAACCTAAAAGTGTTGATGAAGCTTTGTCTGATCCTGATTGGATAGTAGCCATGCAAGAGGAGCTGAATCAGTTAGAGACAAACAAAGTCTGGGAACTAGTGCCTACACCAAAGAACAGAACCATTGTTGACACAAAATGGGTATTGAAAAACAAAGTTGATGAGGATGGTTTTGTCATTAGAAACAAAGCTAGGCTGGTTGCAAAAGAATACTCTCAACAAGAAGGAATTGACTATGATGAGACTTTTATACCAGTTGCAAGGTTGGAAGCCATCAGAATTTTACTTGCATTTGCTGTACACTCAAATTTCAAAGTGTATCAAATGGATGTGAAGAGTGCCTTTCTGAATGGAGATCTTGAAGAAGAAGTTTATATTCAACAATCTCTTGGCTTTGAAGATCCTCACTTTCCTGACTTTGTGTATAGGCTTCTAAAAGCTCTATATGGTCTCAAACAAGCACCCAGAGCATGGTATGAAACTCAATCTCTATTTTTCTTGGAAAATGGATTTACTAGAGGCACCATTGACAAGACATTGTTCTACAAGCAACATGGAAATGATATGATCTTTGTTCAAATATATGTGGATGATATCATTTTTGGGTCTATCAATGAGAAGCTTTGTCAAAGATTCTCCAAACTAATGCAAAACAGATATGAGATGAGCATGATGGGAGAGCTATCCTTATTTCTAGGGCTGCAACTGAGTCAAAGGAAAGATGACATCTTCATAAGTCAATCCAAGTATGTCAATGATCTGTTGAAAAAGTTTGACTTAGAAGATTACTCTCCTGCTAAAACTCCAATGTCACCTGCCATCAAGCTGGATGAAGATAAGAAAGGAAAGAAGGTGAACATCTCAGTTTACATAGGCATGGTTGGATCACTACTCTATCTCACTACTAGTAGACCAGACATCATGTTTGCTACATGTCTGTGTGCAAGATTTCAATCTGATCCCAGGGAATCTCACATGATAGCTATAAAGAGAATTTTCAAATATCTGAAGAGGACACCTAATCTCGATCTATGGTATCCTAAGGATACTGGGTTCAATGTGGTTGGTTACTCTGATTTTGACTATGCTGGATTTAGAGTGGATAGGAAGAGGACATCAAGGAGCTGCCAATTCTTAGAACAGAGGTTACTGTCATGGCATAGCAAGAAACAACAATCTGTGTCAACTTCCATAGCCGAGGCTGAGTACATAGCTGCTGGAAGTTGTTGTGCTCAAGTGCTTTGGATCAGGAACCAAGTTAGAGATTATGGACTTGTGTTGGAAAGAATTCATATCATGTGTGACAACACAAGTGCAATCTCTATAGTTTCAAATCCCGCCAATCATTCTAGAACAAAGCACATTGACATCAGATACCATTTTATCAGAGAACATGCTGCAAATGACAATATTAAATTTGCACTATATTCCTACTGATAAACAATTAGCAGACATTTTTACTAAACCTTTGGATGAGGCCACCTTCACAAGGTTGGTTAGTGAGATTGGAATGCTGAATTCCTCACCCACAAGTCAGTAGTAAATATATGAGCTCTGCAGCAATAATGTGCTTTCACTATGCTTAAATCTCTAATATTTTAGTGGTGAAAACAACTGAAATGTGGTTTATAAACATTTCAGTCAGTTATTGCACATTTTTTAATTTGTGCCATGCAGCTTGGAATTTGTTGTTTTAAATTCTGAGGTTCATCATTAGAAATTAATGAATATTCCTGCATGAATACTTCTTTAAATTTTGAATTTGGTGAAAAGTTCAGTTTTGAGTATAGTATGATAGTCTGTTAACGACTTGTGCTTCTAATTCTAGAGTTCTCGAATTCACTGTTTTTGAGTTCTTGAATTAGTGTTATTACAGTTCTCGAATAATACATTTTTGAGTTCTCGAATAAGTTGAAATGAGTTCTCGAACACATACTCAAAATAAAGCTATTTTTGAGATGTCGATTTGCATGTTTTTAGCGTTTGATCAATTAATTCGATATGTCAAGTTTTTACTTGAGTACATTTTGGACTTATCGAATTAGGCCATTATGCTAATCAATATCTTTCATTCTCTTTCTAGATCTTGTATGATTTGATAGTTTGATTTTGTAAATTACTTACAGTAATTGACAGGTTTCAAGAAAGAGATGAAGCTCACTTGGTTTGAAACTTAGCAAGGTTCATCTCTCACATACAGCTAAGTACAACTTCGACTGAGTCTTAGAAACTTATAATAGAGTATCTGATTTTATTCTAATATTACGAGTTATGTGGTAATAAAATTATTTGTCATGATCTATGTGCATGCATGCTAATGTGCTAATTGATTCTATTTGTGTCATGCTTATGTGTGCTGGATTATTTTGGATATATTTTATTCAGCGTGTGATAGTTAGTCTAATTTTGTTTCAAAATAATATTAATCATGACACTTTCTAGAAAATCTAAGAGAGAGATTAGTAATTTCTAGGAAAGACTGCATGCGCTTATGACCAATGTTGAAAGGGTGTGTATATTAGTCTCTTCGTATTCCAAAACCCCTTTTTAAGAGTTTAGTCAGTGTTAATCCTCTCTCTTTAAAATCAAATGAAATTAAATTTTCACTGTTAATTAACTCTCTTGGTTATCTCCAAATTTCTTTTTAATGTCTCTTGCTTGATTCCTTATTCGTGATCTATGAATGATATATGTTGATACTTGTTTGTGTGATTGAATGCTCTATCTTTACTTATTCTTGTGTTTTGTACATAAATTTTAATTGAATCTATGATTAATTCTTACATTCTAACAAAAGATCCAATGCTAAGACACAAGGGTAACTCAAACAGCATCTTCAGTTTCATTTCACATGAAGCATTTTACTTGCTCTTGGTAAAATGAAAACTTGAATAAAAAAGACTGAGTTAATTTTTAACAATTGAATTAAAATCTACTTGGTAAGAATCGACACTGTTTTAAAATTTTATGGACTTTGAAGATCTACCTATTTCTAGGGAGAGTTGTTAACACTCTTGATTATACACACCTTTCTTTCATAATCTCCAAATATTTCATAGACTCCGAGTGATTCAAGCAATTGAATTTCTTGGACAAATTATCAATTTTGTTTTGCTAATCCAAGCTATTCAAGTAACTTAATGCTTTCATTAAGCTTACCACTCAGAACCCACGTCATGTTTGACTAGAGATTACATGCTGAGGTAGATCTTAATGATGTCAACAAAAACATAGGGGTTTCATCACTTCTTAGTGAAGACCATGTGACCTGATCTGCACATTTCAGGTGCAACAAAACTTCACTGGTTACATGGCTTGAGGATGATCATCCTGAGGGGGAGTCATTCAAATCCACTCCAATTTAATTGGAGGTTCATTCACTGAACATCAATCCCTCACAATTGTTGTCAAAGATTCATCTACTTCAGATGTTGAGACAACAAGCTCAACTGTTCTTGTATCTTGATACATGAATAGGAGGTTTCACTAATTGGCCTAGCTCTAACTTGGTACCAATCTTCAAGCATGACTGAGCTACTGTTTCTTTTCTTCACTTTTCCCTTATCCGTTGTCTGATTCCAAGCCTAAGGGGGAGAAGTTAGTGGAGAAGCTAGCTGAGAGAGGACTAGTAGAAATGAGTAGTCATTCTCAAATAGAAGTTAGTAGCATGAGCTAATTGGAGTGACCACCTCTACATTCACCCAAATGAATGTAGTTGTAAAATGAGGGCAGTACTTTCTGTTTCCCAGTAAATAACAATTGTAGAAGGGGGGTTGAATACAATTGTATAAGATTCTCGACTTTTAATAAACACAAATATGAATAATAACAGTTTTATTAAATCTGTTATAAAACTGTTACAAAACTCTCTCAAGAAATTCTGAGTTCTTAAGAGCTTCAAGGCTACAAAAATACTCGTGTATGTGATCGATATAAATCGAAACCTAAACTGTGTTTATATACTACACAGCTTCTCTATCAATTACATGATAAGCCCTAATCAATTACAAAGATTGAAACCTATCCTAAATTGATAGCTTCATTACTATAAATAAGGAACCGACAAAATAAACTTCCTTATTTAACTAGACTCCAAATATAACTCTAAGTAGGAATCCTGATCAGCTTGCAATCCTGATGATCAATCCTGATCTCAGTCCTGATGTAGATCCTGATGACAATCCTGATACTGACGCTTGAGCAAATACTGATGACCATGCGATACTGATGATGTCAGCAATCTTGATCAGTTGAGTCTAGATCCTGACGATCATTGAATCCTGATCTAACAATCTCCCCCAATCTCATACTTTGTGAAATAAAGTATAGATTCCTAGATTCAATGATGTCAAAAACATATTTACAAAATGTACAAGTATTTACAATAGCAAACTTATCTTCTCAGATTTTCTGGTAGAACAAATTCATCTTCAAGAAGCTTGACAAAAGATTTTCTTCCTTGTCTTCAAGAATCTGAATAAGTCTTTCTTTTAGATCTTTGAGTTCTTCATCTTCCTCATTTATCTGATAGATAGCTGCTCTGAGATTCTGTATGGAGCTTCTCTGTAGACTGTGCTCTTTAAGCAAAAGATAAGCAATTTCCTTCCCATCAGGATTAAGGTTAAGCTGAGTCATACCAAAAGTCACTTCTTTAACAGCAGTGCCCCTTTGCATTTCTACATCTTGACATTTCTGATTTAAGTACATGGGAGTATAATCACCATTGAAATTTCTACCTCCATCCCGTCGTCTTCTTATTGTTACCAAGATCATGTCACTCCACACTTTGCACACTTCATTCTACCATTTTAACAAATAATGAACATATTTCAGTTCCTTTGTAGTTTTCACCAGCAAGTCTTGAATGGATAGAATCTTCACAGAACCATCTTTCATGAAGTAAAGAAGCTTTTCTTTCTTTTCATAACGATCATGACAATCTATTACTATATCAACAGATAATAAATTGTTCAGGTTTTCAGAAGTTAAAATACCTCCAATTTCAGTCAAGGCATAAGGATCAACATGAGGTGTATTCAGATATTCAGCATCCCTGTGTCCAATACCTCCTCTTGAATTATTTGCCATTTGCCTCAGATTTGAGAACATTTGAAGCCAGAGTGCTTTTGATCTGAATGAATCAGAAAAATCAGCAACACTTGAGGCACTTGTGATAATTCCACCAGCCTGAAAATTGATAGGTCTATCACACCTAAGTGTGTCAATGTGTTTCCACTTCTTATCTTTTTCTTTCTCATAAGCATAACTCTTCTCTAGCTGAGGTTGTTGTCTTCTTGCATTTCTCCACAACCCTTTATTTGAAATTTTGAGTCTTTGCTTATAGAGCTGAAAATCTCTATTTGTTGACCTTGTTATTCTTCTTCTTCTATCTTCTTCTTCTTCATCTACTTCCTTATTGTGAGAATCAACCACTGTAGAAAGAATTAATAAATCAACCTCTTGCAGAATTTCAGAATCATCAGGATCTTGAATATTGTTAGGAACAATATCAGGATTAGACTCTTCAATTTGATTTGTATTGTTGAGAATTGATTGTCTTGGTCTTCTTCTCAATTCAGGTTCTTCTTCAACAATTCCATCATCACCAAAAGTAGACCTGTCAGGAACTACTAGAATTTGAGTAGGTTCAGGAATTTATTCAATTCTTAATCCTCTAGGCCTTGTTTGTCTAAGCATTGGTTGACTTGATGAGCTTCTTCTTCCTCTTCTAGAACCTCTCCTACCTCTGCCTCATCTTCCTCTAGTAGGAGCAGGGTTATTAAAACTGTCCATCATTTCTCTTTGTTGAATTAAGAATTCTTCTTGTGAGAGATCAGGATATTCTTCACTTGCTGTGGAGAGTGCTTTTCTTGCAAATAACTGTTGAACTCTCTTATCAGTATGATAAAGAGTAACAACATTACCATCTCTTGTTTTGAACTTCTGGAATAAGTTAGCAGCATCTTTAGGATTTGCAATTAGAACATCTTCATCACCTTCAGGAATTGTAGAGAGTGTATATCCATGACCAGGCGTCAGGATTTGATCACCTGTCAGGATTTGCTCTTCCGTCAGGATCTGAGATTTCACCAGTGTCCTTACTGTCTTAACTCCAGAATCAGAAACATGAGTTGACTGCGTTGTTTGACTTTGAGAAGTTTGAATTGTAGATTTCACAACAACAGCATCAGAGGTTTCTCCTTGTAGAACTTTGTCACCGCCATCATTTCCAGTATCATCATCATTATTCCTTAATACTAGATCAGGTGTACATTTTGTAGAACTTACCTTCTCCCCCTTTTTGACATCAGCATTTGACAATAAATTCAAAATTAAGGCAAGAGAGGTTTGAATATCAGTTACCTTAGAATCAAGAGAATCAATTATGCTATTAATTGAGGTCTGTTCAGTAATGACTGACTTGACTTGGGATTCCACTATTCTTAGTTGAAGAGCAATAGGCACCTTTGTGAAGTTTTGAGAAATGTCAGTCCTCACTAATTCTGTAGCAGCCTTGACAGAATCAATTTCATGTTTGAGGCCTTTGGATAAAAGAGTAGTTGCCTTCAAATGATTCTTCAAATCTTGATTCTCAATTAATTTCACTGCATCATAGGCATGATTCAAAGCATAAGGAAAGCTAACAGATTCAGAAGATCTGTACCATGAATTGTTCCATTCATATTGTCTAAGCGCCTCAGCAAAAGTCATTTCAGAAGGAACAGAAAAGTCTTGTCTGAGATCTTTTCCAGTAGTAGCCTTGTCAGCCATGAATGTGCTTGATGAACCAAAGTTGGTTCCAAGACTAGCTTTGATTGATGTAGCAAGCTGATCCTTCTCTTCATTATTATCATCATCACTATCATCAGCATCAGAATCATGAGTAACATCAGGATCAGGAATAGCAATACCTTTAAGTTTGTCATGTGATGCTGTGATAGAGTCTATCATTGGTCTTGAGCTAAGTGGTTGTATCAGGATTGGCTCAACATCAGGAGCACCAATAGCGTCAGGAGCAACACTGTCAGGATTTAATAAGCTTGCATCAGTATTTTCTACTAATGGTTCTTGTATAGCATGAGGTTCAGAAGCTGCTTCAACACTTTGAGTTGGAGGTTCTTGTGTGCTTCCCTCAATGACAGTGTCCTCGACCAAAATTTCATTTGCACCAGAAACCCCTTGAGCATTGTCAGGAAATTCCTCAGAAGCTGTTGTTGTGCCTGCATCTTCAGATTTAGGAGATGGTTCTTGTGTGGCAGGATCATCAGTAGCTGCTGAATCATATTGAGATTCAGGTTCTTGTGGGCTTGATCCTTTCAGCTTCTTTTGTCTCCGAAAGACTATATCTTATGCTTTTCTTTTCTTTTCCATGGGATGTGAAAACCTAAGCTTTGAAGCAGTCTCAGCAACCTTCTCCCATGAAATTTCAACAATCTTTGCAGTTGGAGAGGCCTTTGCTGGAGAGTCTGAGATAGAGACAATTTTTGGTTGTGCATCAAGAATACCAACATCAGGATTTGTTTGAGCATCAGGAATAGATGACTCATCAGGATTTGATGTATGAATATCAGTATCCTTCATTTGCACTGTCAAAGGAATATGATACCTGCTCCTTGATAATTTCCTTTTCTTCTGTGACTTTGTAGAGACCACAGCCTCAGTAGCAGTATCAGCAACTTCCTTGATTATTTTCATCTTGGAGGAGATAGGCATATCATCCTCAGAATCACTTTCATCTCTTAAAATCAACATTCTTTTCACTGGAACATCCTCAACTCCCTTATCAAGAACAGACTTTGCATCCTTCTTCACCAGGACCCCTTGTACACCCCCTTGTTTCTTCTTTTTGGTGAGTGGTGTAGAGGAAAAATCCTTTGATCCTGATTGTCTTCCAGACACATCAGATCTAGCTGATTTCTTAGTTTTTACAACTAAAGTCTTTTGGGAGACAATAGAGGTGGCTGGTAATTGTTTAGACTGTTTGGGAGGGATGCTTGTGTCAGGAACAAGGTGTGTTTGGCCTTGCCCCATAGCATCAGAAAGTGATCCATAATAAGTAGGCATTTTCTCTTTCAAGAAAAGCCTGACCTCATCAGGAATAAAAGCATTACCTTCAAAACCATTTGCCTTATCACTGTTGACTAAGGACTTAATGTTGTTCTCTGTAATTCTACAAATTGGTAAAATCACATCATTCTCAAAAACAGCATCAGCACAAAAGTGATTAAAAATTAGCTGAAAAAATCTAAGGAAACAGACATAACCTAACTTATCTGACTTCCTATCAGTTAAAGCTTTTAAAATTAAACTACCATAATCAAACACCTGAGAATAGATAAGAGAGTACCCAATCTTTAGTGATCCTGATGGAAGAGCATCAAAATTCGATGTCTTGTTCAGGAAACAGCGGCTTATGGTATCAAAGAAGAAGTTCCATTCCTTCTTAAGCTTTGTCCTGAAGAGGTTGCCATACCTCACCATTGTAACCCAATTTTGTAACAAACTCAAAAATTTCAGAGTCCGAGACATTATCAGGAACTTGGTCACCCAGAATTGGCAAGTGCAGTGCCTTTTCAACAACAGCAGGCGTGACATGATGGGTAATTCCATTGAATTTAAATTGCATTAACAAATTTCATGTTTCCCTTTTGCCAAAAACAGTTGTGTTCCAAACCTGCATGACAGACTTAAAGGAGACACTAACAGGTTCTGTGAGAGCATACTTCAATGGGCTTGAAGTTAAAAAATCATGTATGATGTGAAACTCAGAAGGCAAATCCTGATGATCCAAAACGGCTACAAAATTATTAGTGGCAAAAGTAACACCACTAATCACAGTCTGTTTGTTCATGAATGATGAAGACGCCATTAAAACAAAATAGAAATCTTAAAATTTTAGATTTAGAAAATAGGTTTCTTGAGCACAGAGAGAGAAAGAAGATGAAAAACTGATGATGAGAGAGTAATCAGGAATTTAGAAAATCAAATGTATTTTGTTAAAACAAAATATTACTCTCAATGACAGGTGGCAAAATATGATTTATGCAAAAATGATTAGTGGACAAATTACGTGCGTAATTAAACATAACTGCACCGCTTTTTATGTGTATCTATATGTATATATCTATCAGTGTGACACACGCGCGCAGACAGTTGTCCAATTAAAAACTCAAACGTTTCTCATCAGTAACTGACGAAAAATCAGGCACAAATTAAGCAATGAAATACTGACCTGTACATCAGGATTGACCAGTTGACTTCCTGTCAGGATTGAGTCCTATCAGGATTTGATCAAGATTACATACCTTGCAGAATGACCATCAGGATTTGATAGTCATCAGGATTTCCTCTCTGTAGCTTTCCTCAGAAATTCTCAAAATTCATCATTCCAAGTTCATTCACCAACTTATTGAAAGTAGCTTCAGGTAGTGGCTTGGTGAATATGTCAGCTAGTTGTTGATCAGTAGGAAAAAAGTGAAGTTCAATTGTTCCTTCCAGAACCTGTTCTCTTATGAAATGATATCTAATACTGATGTGTTTAGTAAGAGAATGTTGAACTGGATTTCCTGTCATTGCAATAGCACTTTGGTTATCACAATAAATAGGGATTTTTGAGTATGACAGGCCATAATCTAACAACTGATTTCTCATCCACATTATCTGAGCACAACAACTTCCTGAAGCAATGTACTCAGCTTCTGCAGTTGAAGTAGAAATTGACTTTTGCTTTTTACTGAACCAAGAGACTAATCTTCCACCCAAAAACTGACAGCTTCCTGAAGTACTTTTTCTGTCTATTTTACATCCTGCAAAATCAGCATCCGAATAACCACACAAACCAAAATCTGATTCCTTTGCATACCAAAGGCCAAGAGAAGGAGTGCCTTTGAGATATCTGAAAATTCTTTTAACTGCAATCAGATGAGGTTCCCTAGGATTTGCTTGAAATCTTGCACACAGACAGGTTGCAAACATGATATCTGGTCTACTTGCAGTGAGATACAATAAAGAGCCGATCATTCCTCTGTAATGAGTTACATCCACCTCAGGACCTTGATCAGGATCAAGTTTGGTAGTTGTAGCTATGGGAGTACTTGCAGTAGCACAATCTTGCATGTTAAACCTTTTTAATAAATTCCTTGTATACTTTGACTGATTGATAAAAATACCATCTTCAGTCTGTTTAACTTGAAGACCAAGAAAGTAACTCATTTCTCCCATCATGCTCATTTGATATCTTGACTGCATAAGCTTAGAAAACTTTTCACACAGCTTATTGTTTGTTGACCCAAAAATGATATCATCAACATAAATCTGAACTAAAAGCAAATCCTTACCATGATTCAAATAGAATAGAGTTTTATCAATGGTACCTCTTTTGAATCCACTTTCTAGTAAGAATTGAGCTAGAGTTTCATACCATGTTCTTGGAGCTTGCTTTAGTCCATAAAGTGCCTTATCCAATCTGTAGACATGATTTGGATACTTTGGATCAATGAAACCAGAAGGTTGTTCAACATATACTTCTTCCTCCAGTTCACCATTTAAGAAAGCACTTTTAACATCCATCTGGAAAACCTTGAATTTCTTATGAGCTGCATATGCCAGAAAGATCCCGATGGCTTCTAGTCTTGCAACAGGAGCAAAAGTTTCATCATAATCAATTCCTTCTTGTTGAGAATACCCCTTTGCAACTAGCCTTGCTTTGTTTCTGATTATTACACCATCTGAATCAGTCTTATTCTTGAAAATCCACTTTGTACCAACAATTGACCTATTCTTTGGTCTTGGTACTAGTTTCCAGACTTCATTTCTTTCAAATTCATTCAATTCTTCTTGCATTGCAGTAACCCAATCAGCATCCTTAAGTGCATCTTCAACTTTCTTAGGTTCCTCCTTGGATAGAAAGTTATGATATAGACATTCATTTTGAGTTGCACTCCTTGTTTTAACACCTGCATCAGGATCTCCAATTATCAAATCAGGAGTATGATCTCTTGTCCATTTCCTTGTTGGTGGTAAATCATTCCTTGAAGTAGATGCTCCCCCTGGATTGGTGTTATCTTTATTAGAAGAATTTGCTTCAGTAGAAGCTCCCCCTGAATTGTTGATGTCACCTCCTGATGGATTATCAGGATTGTCACTTGAATCAGTATCTGAAGAATTTTCCCTTGATGATTGAGTAGACTCAATATCTGTAGTAGATTGTTGTTGCTCCCCCTCAACATTTGCACTACTAGATGTATCACCATTATTTGTATCATCAATATTAGCACCATCAGGATTTGGTGCTGCATCAGGATTTGGTGACCCATAAGTATCTGATGAATTGACAGTATCTGATTCTTGTTCTTCAGGATCCTTGAAAGTTTCATTTTCAAAAATCAATCTATCATGATAGTCTTCATTGATTCCAGTTATCTTCTTATCATCAAAAGATACGTGTATTGACTCCATGACAGTCCTTGTTCTCAAGTTAAAAACTCTGAAAGCTCTTGAGGCTGGATATCCAATAAAAATTCCTTCATCAGCCTTAGTTTCAAACTTTCCCAGTTGTTCAGGATGAGTTCTGAGAACAAAACATTTACAGCCAAACACATGCAGATGCTTCAAACTAGGTTTCTTCTCCTTGAGCATTTGATAGGGAGTTACACCATGTCTGTTTATCAATGTGAGATTTTGTGTATAGCATGTTGTGTTGACTGCTTCTGCCCAGAAATATGTTGGCAATTTAGCTTCTTCCAACATAGTTCTGCCAGCTTCAACAAGAGTTCTATTTTTCCTTTCAACAACTCCATTTTGCTGAGGTGTGCCAGGAGCAGAGAATTGTTGAATAATTCCTTTGTATTTACAGAACTCTTCCATCTTTGAATTTTTGAATTCAGTACCATTATCACTCTTCAGTATCTTGACTTTGTACTTTGTGGTTGTCTCAATCATTCTCACATGATCCAACAGTATTTCAGGAGTTTCATCTTTTATGTGCAGAAAATACACCCAGGTGAATCTAGAATATTCATCAACAATTACAAGAGTGTACCTTTTCTTACTGATGGACATAATGTTGACTGGTCCAAATAGATCAAGATGCAGCATGTGATATGGTTCTTCAATAGAGGATTCTGATTTACTCTTAAATGATGTCCTTCTTTGTTTAGCCTTTTGACAAGCATCACAGAGTCCATCAGGAGTATACAAAGCTTTAGGTAATCCTCTCACTAAATCTTTCTTAACCAACTCATTGATATTAGTGAAGTTGAGATGAGAAAGCTTCTTATGCCAATTCCATCTTTCATCTACTGATGCTTTACTGATGAGACAAGTAGGGGAGCCATCAGTATTTGAGAGAATGTTGGCTTCATAAATGTTACCATGTATGTAGCCAGTCAGTGCTATCTTCCCTGTTTCTTTGCTGACTACTTCACAATGTGTGGAATAGAATTTGACATGATAACCTCTGTCAGTGATTTGACTAATACTCAACAAGTTGTGTTTTAGTCCCTTCACTAGAGCTACTTTTTCAATGATGACATTGCCAATGATTATATTGCAATATCCCAAAGTTTGTCCAATGTTGCCATCTCCATAAGACACAGTTGGGCCAGCTTTTTCCTCATATTCTGATAACAGGGCTTTGTTTCCAGTCATATGCACAGAACATCCACTATCCATGACTAACACATTTTTCCTTTTTCCATGTAATCAGAATAACAATCCACTAGTTAGAATGTTTAAGAACCCACACTTGTTGGGTTCCTTTTCCATGCATTTTATTAAATTTAGCAGCAGAAGACTTTCTGATTTTAGCAGTCCTGACAGGATTAACTCTGTCGGGATTTGCTTTGTCAGTATCAGTATTAACAAAAGCATGCTTCACATTGACATTCTTAGATTTACCAGAATTTGTACTTTTATTGAATTTAGGTACAGGATCATAAAAGTTATAGTACAAATCATGGTACTCTTCACAAGTATAAATAGAATGCCATTTACTACCACAATGAAAACAGGAATTCTGTGGTTTATAAAGTACTGATCTATTCCTAACATCAGACCTAGGAATTTCAGTAACTTTCTTTTTAATGTTCCTGCAATCAATAGCAAGATGATTAGAGTTACCACAGGTAAAACAACATTTTCTAGGTGCATTTGGGACATATTTATAACCATTTTCTTTATTTATCCCAATTTTACCATTCCTGTTTCTTTTGACAATAGATTCCCTCTTCTTATCTGTAACCTCACAGATTCTATCCTTGAGTTGTTTCTGAGACAGTAAACCTAAATTCTTAGTAACTTTACTCAAGACAGGTTTAGACTTAACAACTTTAATACTTTGATCAGAAGTAGATCCCTTTTCAAAAGTTGAATTGAAATTCTTACCAAAAACAAAATTAACAGGAGTAATCTTAGATTTTGTTTTGTCTATAACATGTCTATAGGTTTTTGGACTAACTGTCTCATCAACAACAATTTTCTCTTTCAATTTCTTATCTTCATCTGACTCCCTAGACATTCTTTCCAATTCTTAGAGGTATTAATCTCATGAAATTTTGTACCAGAGTCTGTCCAGGTTCTGATTTTCTCATTAGCATATTCAAGTTCCTTTTCAAGAGCAGTACATTTAAATTTCATCTCTAAGTGCATGTGTTTAGCATTATCACATTCTTTCTGTACTTCTTGCATAAAAGAAAATTCAGCTTCTAGATGCTCATTCCTTTTCCTAAGTTCAGACATCTCAGATAAGATTCTAGCACTTTCAGCAGTTTGACTTCTAAAGCTAATATGCAATGACTTTAGAAAACGTCTTAACTCAGAAGCATTATCAGAATCAAAATCAAAAACAATAATTTGATACCTTTTCATCAGGAGCAGCTGTTTCATCAGTATTAGCCATTAGGGCATAATTGACCACCTCAGTGTCAGATTCTGAGGAAGAGTCCATCCAGTCCTTGCTTGATGTGATGAGTGCTTTAGTCTTCTTGCACTCAGTAGCAAAGTGTCCCATGCCATTACACTTGTAGCATCTAACCTTTGACTTGTCAAATTTGCTACCCTTGTTGTCCTTTTTGATGTACTTGTCTTTGTCAGCATTGAAGGTCTTTTTCTGGAAGTTGCCTTGTATTTTAGCCTTCCTGAACTTCATCTTTTTGAAGCCTCTGACTATCATAGCAACCATCTCTTCCATGTCTGAGTCAGTAGAATCATCATCAGTATTGGCATCAGGATTGCCATCAGTATCTGATGATGAATCATCAGGATCTGACTCCACCATTCTTGATTTCCTTCTAGAGACCTCCACAGCTTTTCCTTTTGATTTAGACTCTACATTCAAGGCAATAGACTTTGCCTTGATGCTTCTCTTATTCTTTCTCTGTTGAACCTCAAGATCATGGGTTCTTAGCATTCCATAGACTTCATCAAGAGACACAGTGTTGAGATCATACTGATGTCTAATGATCGAATTGTTCATATTCTTGAATCAAAAGAGCCCTTCTGTTTTTCTTGACAGATGCAGATCCCTGGCATTGAGTTTCCAAAGTGTCCCAAATTTATTTTGCAGACTTGCATGCAATCACTCTGTTGGACATGACAACATCAAGACTATTATGCAGGATATTCTTTATCTTTGCCTCCCTGAGTACATGAGCCTTTTCTTCTGGAGTCCATTCACTTTTGGCCTTGACCACATAGTGTTCAGGTACAGTATCTGTTTGACCAATTAATCTTGTAGTGATGAATGGTCCGTCACGAATCATGTCCAGATAATCAGGATCCATAGCCTCCAGGTACATTAGCATCTTTACCTTCCATGTTGGATATTCAGACTTCTTCAGGATGGGAATCTTCATGCTTTCATACTTGGTTGTCGACATCTTAGATCGTATCTGATTCAAATTTAAATCAGTTTGATCTGATACCAATTGTTGCCCGGTAAATAACAATTGTAGAAGAGGGGTTGAATACAATTGTATAAGATTCTCGACTTTTAATAAACACAAATATGAATAATAACAATTTTATTAAATCTGTTATAAAACTGTTACAAAACTCTCTCAAGAAATTCTGAGTTCTTAAGAGCTTCAAGGTTACAAAAATACTCGTGTATGTGATCGATATAAATCGAAACCTAAACTGTGTTTATATACTACACAGCTTCTCTATCAATTACATGATAAGTCCTAATCAATTACAAAGATTGAAACATATCCTAAATTGATAGCTTCATTACTATAAATAAGGAACCGACAAAATAAACTTCCTTATTTAACTAGACTCCAAATATAACTCTAAGTAGGAATCCTGATCAGCTTCCAGTCCTGATGATCAATCCTGATCTCAGTCCTGATGTAGATCCTGATGACAATCCTGATACTGACGCTTGAGCAAATACTGATGACCATGCGATACTGATGACGTCAGCAATCCTGATCAGTTGAGTCTAGATCCTGACGATCATTGAATCCTGATCTAACAGTTTCTCAAAAGAGTGACTTGAGTGAAATACATTTGAAGAGAGTCTGCACATGGAGAAATAAGGGTGGTTCTACACTTTGTGAGATGCACACACAACTCTGTTGAAACTCCCTCTTCTTCTCAGGAGGAATTGCCAAAATCAATCTCTACAAACACTTCTCTTCCAGAACCTAATACACTATATATTTCTTCTCAACCTGCAACTCAAGTAATTGAGAAGCAAGGAATTGATCCACAGGATTTTCTTTTTTCTGTGGAGCCAATTATTTCAAGTGACTTAGTGCTTGACACTTTGCTCACCACCCAGAACCTCCATTAAGATGGTCAGGAAATGCATGTTGGGACATATTCTAATGACACCATCAGAAGCACAGAGGTTTCACCAGTCTTTACTGGAGACTCTGTGAATATTTCTCCAATCCTCTTAGATTTGGAATTGCCTTCACATGCCTATAGAACTGGTGTTATAACACATCCTATTTCAATGGAGACAGCATCAGAATCTACAACTATTCAATAGCTGGATTCTGAGAATCAAATGTCATTCCATCCTGAAGAGCCTAACTCTAGCTCTTACTCAACCGGGGGTCTGTGCAACATGAAAGTCTCCCAGGATCATCATCTGTTCCACCATATTTGACGGTTGCAGCTCTTCATTGCTCAAGTGTGGATCAGATGGATAAGCTCCTCATAGTAGAATTTCCCAATGCTGGTATAGAAGGAGATGGACAACTGTGATAGGAGTTATCAAAAGGGTCATAGATGGAAATGCAAAGGGGAGCAAAGAAACCAAGCAGAAGATGACTTAGTCATGATCATTATGCTTAATTGTATGCCTAGACTATGTAGATGCAACTCCTGTAGCTGGTTGTACATAGGCTAGAAGTAATAAGAATGTCTAGGAAGAAGATCATCCTTGATCATGCTCCTTATGTTCAGAAAGAAGGCCTTTAATAAAGAAGTTACAAGAATTGAAGTAAAAATGTTCTAAGGCAAAGGTTAGAGAAGTTCAGAATTGTCAGATTAGAGAAGTTAAAATTCGAGAAGTCAAGAAGGAAGATTAGAGAAGTCCAGACAAACAACTTCGAGAAGTCAAGAGAACTAATTCGAGTTGTCCGGGATTAGTTAAGTCTGAATGCTGATTCGAGAAGTCTGCACTAGAGAAGTCCAACTTGACGTGATTCGAGAAGTAAGGAAAATGACTGATTCGAGAAGTCTAGTTGTCGAGTCAGCCATAGCCAGAGTTATCGAATGCGGAATTTAAGCTAACTGAAGAAGACAAATTCTGAATAGACAAGGAGTTAGTAAGCCTTGTACTTCTGTAAGTGGTCCAACACTTTGCAAAAGTGCATGGGAAGTCTACAGAGCAGCTCAGAGAGAAAAGTCAAAGGTGGTCCAACTAAAGAAGTGGATCGATGTCAGCGAAGAATCTCTTATGCAAATTTTGGTTAGACATGGACGGTTAGGACAGTTTGTCTCATTCCTAATATGTAAAAGTGAAATGTGCATGTCTCTATAAGTGCACAGGTCACACACTTTAGCTGTTAACGTTTTTCCAGTGTAAATCAAGGATTATCTCTCTGAGAAAAACGAAGCTGAGAATACTTTTGTATTCACATGTTGTAGCAACACACAATGTTAGTCCTTGTGTATTGTAGAAGGGGGGGGGGATGAATGCAATACTGATAAAATTCAATCTAAATTTTAACAACTAAAATCAAGATTAAACGTTATCAGCAATATATACAATCACGAACAGTATTCAGTAAGAACAAGATTCACAAAATAAATGTTTTATTTATTTTGCAAAGTGTTGCTACAACCTCAAGAAAGAATTCTCGAGCTTCAGGTTTTCTTCAAAGACACTTGCTTGTCTTCGTTACACTTCTAGAATGAATTGATAGTAGGTATAAGACTAACCCTATCACTATCAGTCACGGGTTTGTGAAGCTGCTGTCACTGTCAAGTGGCAGCTTCTTACAGATTGTCTTACCCATGTGACTTTCCTAAATTGCTAACATGTCAGATATACATTACAAAGAAAGCAACCTAGATTCATTCCATTTCCAGCTGAACCAATTCAGCAGATAAAGACTTGATCTTGCTCTTGAATTGATTCGCTTTTGTTTTGCAGTGCTTGAAGCTTCTGTCGTAGTCTTGCAGACTTGGTGCAGCTTAGGGATACTGCATCACGCCTGTTTCTTGAACATTTAAACTGTCACGGGATTTGACTGAGAAAGATACCTAGCATAAGGATCTTTATTGAGACAGTTACTTTTGCCGCAAAGCTTGTTGTCACAGGAATGATCTTTTGGTGACAGTATGAGTTCCCCGCATAGAGTGATGTCGAGGATCCCAAACTTGCTGTCGAGGGCAATAGTTGTTGTCGCGTAGTCTTCCGCCAATGTTGCTGTCAGAGTGAATATGCTGTCGTGACTTGCAACATTCTGTCTTCTTGTAATCTTACTGTCACAGCTTTAGGACAGTAACCTTTATTCATGTTGTCATCCAAAAAGCATTCTTTGAGGCTTGAACACATAAGTGAACTTCTTTCAAACAATACAACTAGAATAACATTACATACTGATTACAAGAACATACTTTGGCTATGACAGTATGTTCTACTTAATTTGAAAAATTAAGTACAATCAAAGTTAAGTTGTTTCAATGCTATCACCCATAAATCCCAACAATCTCCCCCAATTTGTTTTTATGGAAAATAACAACAAATTTACAATGTGTGCTGACAACTTAACTAACAAGATCAGAATGGGTTAAGAATTTTCACTTAGCTTGAGATCTCCTCTTCTGTCTTGCTGCATCCTCTCTTTTGAGAGCTTCTGCCAAGCAGCTTCTTAGACTTTCTACAAGAGAAATTTCAGCAACAGACACTGCATCATCCTCTACTTCATCAATGATCTTCTTTATGGAAGGGGATATGAGAGAACTAACATCCCTGAGATTCAGCCATTGCTCTATATCATATGGATAGGTTCTGAAATGAAGTTCTTCATTAATGAGCTTGAATCTACTTCCAGGATAAGCATTGAGAGACTTCCTTCTTTGCTTGTCCAGTTTTGAGTCTTCTCCTTTTCTCCCTTCCAATAACTTCTCTATCTCATCAGAACAAATCTGTTCCAAGGGATGAATTGAACCAGCTACCATATACTGTAAATCCTTCAGAGTGGATGTTTTAAGCTTATGCAAGCTGCAAACATAGATTTCTTCTTTTAGGAACTTGACTCTTAGGGGATTTTCCAGCATATATGGTTGATAATTTGGAGCTTCACTTTCTGCCTTGTTAGAGGCCTTGTGTTTTTCCAGCAATTCAGCTTCCTTCTTATCAAGTTCTGACTGAGTTTGAGAATATTCAGAAGATTCAGGTTGTTTGCTTGGCTTGGGTTCCCCTTCCTGAGTTGGTTGGGTTTGCCCTTCTTCTGTGGGTAAGTCATCAAACTCATAGTACCAGTGGTATGGTATAGGAGAGGCTGGGAGATCAGTAAGAATATCAGCATCATCAAAATCTGCAAAGTTATAGCCAAATTTCTGATAAAATTCAGCATCCCTATCTGCCTGATATTTTAGAACATGTTCCATGACAGCCTTTGAAACATCATCATAGCTCTCCAGCAACTCTACCATTCTTTCCAGGTAGAAGAAATCAATTCTTCTTTTATCTATGGTTGATTCACTTTTCTTGGTTGATGTGGCTACCAGATTGAAGTCCTTGTCAATCTTGGTTGACCTTGATTCTGCCCACCACAGAATGTACTCAGTGGCCTCTTGATTTGCATCCAGCTTAACCTCAACGCTCTTGATTTCTCTTGATTGCATTTGTTGAATCTTAAGACTGTTGGGAGGAATTGATTGAATTGGCTTTTTGAGATTCCTGCCAAATCCAGTGGCCTTTTCCTTTCCTGAGTACTTGTGCTTCCCTGTTGGTTTCTGTCTAGTAAACCATGCCTTAGCTTTAGCTTTCAGTCTTTTGGACTTGACAGTAGCCTTGGTTTCATCCTTGACAGAACCTTCCTTGACAGTATCCTTGTCGACAGCATCTTTCAAGACAGCATCTTCTATGACAGTATCCTTGTCGACAGTACCTTTGGTGACAGCATCTTTTTCAGCATTTATGCAGTCAATAGCACATCTAAGAATGCTTGCCTCCAAAGCTTCCAGTATTCTTGACTCCTCTTCATCTGTTGCACCAGCATCTTTCTTTTCCTGGCTAGGAGTTTCTTCATTGCCTTCATTCTGAGATTGAATACCAGTATTCCCAGAATTACTTCCACCAGCATTTCCAGCATTTCCAGCATTTCCAGAAGCTTCACCGCCTCCATCCTCACCATCTTCATCATCATCATCATCATCATGGGGAGGAATGTTGTAGAAGCAACTTCCACCTTGATCATTTCTTTTGGCATTGGCTCTAGTGATTAGCTCCTTCATTCTAGCTCCCAGTGCCTTGTCTCTCAACACCAGCATTTTGTAGATTTCTTGAACAGCATGAACTCTTCCTAGATTGGCATTTGAACTGAGTATTCCATCTAGTACCTTCAGAATTGACTTGGTTTCCATTGTGGATGGGCTCCCAATATTCATGAAGCTCTTCCTTCTTGTGCCATCCTTAGTTTTAGATCTGTAGAAAACACATGGTGGATTTGAGTAGACTTCAGGTAGCTTCTGCATGATCAGGTTCTGGATTTGCATATCCAATATTTCATTGAATGGTGTTTGAGTTGCCCTGATCTTTCCCTTCAAAACACACAACACCTTTGCTGGCAAACTCTGCAATAGCTGCATTGTGATGAAATAAGATATGCCAGAAGTGAGATAAATACTTACAGCCCATCTTTTCTCATCATTCACCATTACACTGACACTAGTAATTTGTTCCTTTAACAGTTTTGTGGTGTTGGTTGGACGGTTGCTAGGAGCATTCATTGCTTCTTCCACCAAACTGCTAAACTTACTGTCATGGTTGTGTAATGTGCTCTCCCTGTAATCCACCATCATGACATTGGCTTCCTCTTGATCAAATTCAGTGCCATTTGTCCAAATAATTCCACCATGAATAGATTCAGGCAGTTTCCCTTTACCTTTCCCAAGTTTGTTTTGTTCCTCCATTTCTCTCCATTTCTTCTGTAGAGCAGTTTCTTGAGTAGGTTCTCTAATCACCACAGGAGGCAAGATTGGATGTCTAGATGCAGGTCTTCTTTGCAATGCATCTTGAGTTTCCTTTGACATTAACACCCTTTCTCCATCCATTTCCACTTCAACAGGCTTTTCAGCTTTATCCTGTGGTTTTGCACTGCTTGGTTTGACTTGCTCCGCCTTAGACATTGCTTTCCTTTTAGCTCCCCCTCTGGTCTCCACAGCTATAGGCTCCCCCTGAGTTCCACCTGATTCTTGAATAGGCAATGATTCTGATCTTGCTACCTTCTCCCCCTTAGTTGAGTTGGCAGCTACCAGGTCAGTAAGGAACTGAATAGAGAGTTGAGTAGCAGCAAAACCATCAACCACCAGTTGAGAAAGAGAGTCCAGTTTGGAGTCCAAAGTAGCACACTGTCCTTCAAGAGCTGCAATCCTGTAACCAAAAGTAGCAGAGGGGCCACCAGACCTTAACCTTCTTGTAGGGGAAGGAAAAGACAGGGGCTTGGAGGCTATGGGGGTTCTCACACTCTCAGGGTGTTTTTGAGTGATCTCATCACCCCTCACAGTTTGACTCTCAAGGCCTACGGCCTGAATAGTGTGGGCTCCCTCAATTTCTCTCTGGACATGCTCAAGTCCCTCTCCTTTTGCCAGCTCATTTGGCTGCCTCTCATTTTTATGCTCACCTCTCTTTTCTTTTATCTCTCTTTTCTTTTGCACACCCTCACTCAACCTAGATGCATGGGTATGAGCAGTACTAAAATGCATGGAAGGAGAAGATTTAGAATGTACCTTTAGGAGTTTGGCAAGAGGTAGGTCATCATCAGAGGCATCCTCAACAAGTACAGCATCAAAATTAGGTTGGGAGGGCTGGACAGCAGCTTGAGTAGGAATGGTACTGTCAGTTGGAGTCTGGACAGCAGGTTCTGGCATGACAGCATCTTTGGGAGGTGGAGTGACAGTAGGTTCTGTAGTGACAGTATCTTTCTCTCCACCTTTGACAATAGCTGTGTCCAGGACAGTAGCATCCCCAGTGTCTTTGACAGCAACAGAGGCTGTGACAGCATCTTCCTGAAGGTAAGATGCTCCTTGGAGATCAGACAAAGTGTTGGCTGTTTCATTTTCTGACAAAATACCACTTTGCCCTAGCTCAGTGTTTGGAGGAGTGGTGTCCATCTCACTTTGAGAAATGGGTTCTTGTGGACCACTAGATGGGGGCTCATCCATGATTGGAGATGGATGATCAAAACCTGAAGGGTTGGGGCTGTCCCCTTCTCTAGGTTGTGGAGAAGAAACAAAAGAATGTGTAGGGAAGGAAGAAGGTGAAATTGTAGCAGAGAGTGGGGGCTGATTCACAGATGAAACATGTGAACCATCAATAGGAGCAGAGAAATCCTCACTGTGCCCTAACTCACTGTGTGTTTCTTCAAGTGGGGGTATCTCAGGTTGGGAACCATGAGTTTGTGCAGACTCTGTACAGGGTGCCTTGGGAGACAGGCCAATTTCAATAGATGTCCCTTGTTGAGAAGGCACATCTAGGGAGGAGTATATTTCCCTGGTTTCCTCTACAGTCTTTTGGGAGACTGCAGGGTGGCTGACAGTGGTTTTGGTCCTCCTAGCTCTCTTCTTCTTAGGCTCAGGGGGAACCACTGAGGGTTCGGTTTGACTACCTTCCTTATTTGCTGCACTAGGTGCAGTGTCTCCCTCATGACTAACAGAGCTACCACCAACATCAGCATCTAAGGATCTTTTTCTGGATTCTTGCAAGGCTTCTCTTTGGGCTTTGGGAAGTCTAGAGGGCCTAGGCTGAGTGTATGGTGTTGAATGGGGGTTAACTGAATTTGGGTCTAATTCAGTTTCATCCTCAAGAGAAAAAGAATCATAACCAGAAGGTAATGGATAATCAAGGTTGGACACTTGATCAACCATGTGCTGAGTGAAACAAATTGGAATATGTGCATTGAGATTTTGTGATGATAATAGTGTGTGTGTGTTCTTTTTCAAAACTGAGCAAGCCTCTAAACGAGGAACGGCATCATTAAAATCACAGAATGAATTAATGCACAACATAAGAAAGCGAGGGTAGTGTGATACCTTCTTACCTATGGCAGCTTTGAGTTGTGCCATGAGGAGAGCTCCAACATTCACCTTGTATCCATGGACAAGAGAATGTGTCAGTTTCTTGATGTAGGAGGGTATCCCATTCCAGCCTGTGGACTTGGTAGAGAACACCTTGACCATTGCATCAAATATCATGCTCCACTCCTTCCTTAGATATTTCCTGTCCATTTCACCAGACGGGTACCACTTGGTTGTTCCCTCTTCGAGAATAGGGCCGGCATACCCAATCTTCAAGAAGAGCTTCTTCAGAGTGTCATCATTAGCAAGTGGAGCAAAGTTTTGGCCTGCTTCCAGTGTAATTCCAAGAGCAGTATTGATGACCTCAGCTGTGAGAATGTATTGTTGCCCAGAGATTGTGAATTGAATACCAGGGTTCTCACCCTCAGTTTGAGCAACAGGAGTTTGCCAAAACGCCTCAAGTCTGTCTAAGTCGAGAATGGGGGTTGAGGTTATGGCATAACCGAGATAGGACTTGTTCAAGAAAAACACTAGTCCTTTGAAACCTTCACCAGCATCATTTGGGGAAAAGATGCCAGCAAAGTTTGTTTGAGAGAGAGTTTGTTTGGGGGCCATTGAGATTTCAAGAAAAGAAGAAAGTGAGAAAGTAGCTTTTTGCTTGAAGAAAAGTATTTTGCCTTGAGTTTTGTGAGAGTGATATGTCTGAGTAACTGGAGAATAAATATGGGTATCTCAAACGTTTGCTCAAAAAGTGGAGTTAAAGGACGTGTCTTAACCCACTCTCTTAACACGTGAGTTACTGCCCGTTATTCACTGTCAATCGTGGGGTGAATATCCAATTACAACGGTCCACTATTGTTGACAGTAACCTGTGCGCTAGAAACAATCTGTCAGTAAGAAGTGGTGGTGACAGTAGGTTTTGCGCGACAGCAACTATTGCGCAAAAACATGCTGTCACCGCTAAGCATTTGAGTGACAGTATCCTTTAAAGGTCGTGACAGAAAGTCTTTCCCTGCTGTCAAGAAGGTTGCTGTCAAGAGACACGGGACAGTATCCTTCTTTGTGACAGTAATTTAAATGGGAAATTGTTTCTGTCAGGAACTAATTAGAATGCGTTGCTCATACACTTAACCTAAAATTAACAGAATATGAATTTAGCAATGTAATCTTTCAAGCACAGATATTAAACAAGTTACACAGACAAGTCATAAACTCAGTAACCACATAAGCAGGAACTTTTATTATTGTTAATAAAATCATTAATATTGAACATTGAGTACATCATTCTAAGATTTTATCAACTAGTTCTAAAACTTCTTCCTTAATCTCTTCTTCAGAGCGGCCTTCTTTTTCAAGAAGTGCCTGAAGCTCCTTCTCTTCTTCCATAGCCTTGGCCTCCTCTTCCTTAACCTTGGCCTCCTTTTCCTCGTCTATCTCATCCATGGCGTCCAACAGCATTTCAAAGAGCTCATCGATCTCTTCATTGTCGGGTTCACTATCACACTTCTTTAGACCAACTTCGATTCCTACTTTGTTTTCCATTATTTACTTTAAAACTGAGAGCAGACTGGTGAAACCTAAGGTTAATTTATAGGCAAAACCGTCTAAGGATTAAAGTCCAATGGTCAAAAGTTAGAGTACCCATACAACTACCACAAAAGTAATTAATGGTCGTGTCCTCCTTTAATCCTACAGATTAATGCACAAGAGTGTGAAAGTCCAATGGAACAGATTTTTAACTCTCAAACTTAACGGATAACCACATTAAAGTCATACACGGTTTAAAAGTATGAGACTGGCACAAAATACTGACATGAAAAGTCAAATCAACACATGCTGTCACGTAACAGACATAAACCAAGTAGACAGTAACTTCTCTTGACAGCAGGTTTGAAGTTGCTGTCATGAGCTTCAATAAGAATTGAAAATTTAGAAACCTTAGTAAATTAACATACCAGATTCAGCATTCCCAATTCACTTACCAACCTGTTGAAGGTTGCTTCATCCAATGGCTTAGTGAAGATGTCAGCAAGTTGCTTGTCAGTTGGGACATAAATCAGCTTCACAGTTCCTTGTTCAACATGCTCTCTGATAAAGTGATGTCTTATATCAATGTGCTTTGTCCTAGAGTGTTGAACTGGATTGTCTGAGATGGCTATGGCACTAGTGTTGTCACAGTAAATAGGAATTTCTCTTAACACTAGACCATAATCTAGGAGTTGACTTTTCATCCATAGAATTTGTGCACAGCAACTGCCTGCAGCAATGTACTCAGCTTCTGCAGTTGAGGTAGAAACTGAATGCTGCTTCTTGCTAAACCATGAGACCAATCTTCCACCAAGAAATTGACAGCTACCAGTAGTACTCTTTCTGTCAATCTTGCATCCAGCATAGTCTGAGTCTGAGTAACCAATTAGATCAAATCCAATATTCTTAGGATACCAAAGGCCTAGGTTAGGAGTGCCTTTTAAGTATCTAAAGATTCTCTTGATGG
Source organism: Heracleum sosnowskyi (assembly GCA_030848705.1). Lineage (NCBI taxonomy): Eukaryota > Viridiplantae > Streptophyta > Magnoliopsida > Apiales > Apiaceae > Heracleum > Heracleum sosnowskyi. Next base: position 21,612,453 of record CM061244.1, on the reverse strand, counting down.
CTACCAAGTGTAACTCCTTTGGATCACTTTGAAACCTTGCACAGAGACATGTAGCAAACATGATGTCAGGTCTGCTAGCAGTTAGGTATAGGAGGGATCCTACCATGCCTCTATAGGTGCTTGAGTCAACTTTCTTTCCTTTAGGGTCAAGATCCAGACTAGTTGCTGTGGACATTGGTGTCTTTGCAGGAGATGAATCTTCCAAGTTGAACTTTTTGAGAAGTTCCTTGATATACTTAGCTTGACTTATGAAGATTCCATCAGTTTGTTGAAGAATTTGTAACCCCAGAAAGAATGACAATTCTCCCATCATGCTCATCTCATATTTGTTACTCATGAGATGGGAAAACTTCTCACACAGCTTCTCATTTGTAGAACCAAAAATGATGTCATCCACATAGATTTGTACCAGAATGATGTCCTTGCCATGATGCTTGTAGAAAAGTGTCTTGTCCACAACTCCTCTGGTAAACTGGTTTTCCAGAAGAAAGGTGGAAAGTGTGTCATACCATGCCCTGGGTGCTTGCTTTAGACCATACAAAGCTTTGAAGAGTTTGTACACAAAATTATGCATTTCAGCATCCTCAAACCCTGGTGGCTGTTCCACATACACTTCTTCTTCCAGCTCTCCATTTAGAAAGGCACTTTTGACATCCATCTGAAATACTTTGAAGTTGCAGTGTGCAGCATAAGCTAGAAAGATTCTTATAGCTTCAAGTCTTGCAACAGGAGCAAATGTCTCATCATAATCTATTCCCTCCTGTTGACAGTAACCTTTAGCCACTAGCCTTGCTTTGTTCCTTGTCACCAATCCATTTTCATCAAGTTTGTTTCTGAAAACCCACTTGGTCTCAATAACTGACTTTCCCTTAGGTCTTGGAACCAATCTCCATACATTGTTTCTTTCAAACTGATTTAGCTCTTCTTGCATGGCTATCACCCAGTCAGAATCCAACAATGCTTCATCAATTGTCTTGGGTTCCATTTGTGACAGGAAGCATGAAAACATGCTGTCAGCAGAGACTTTGTTCCTTGTCCTCACTCCAGAATTAGGATCACCAATGATAAGGTCACTTGAGTGATCTTTGTTCCACTTGGTGATTCTGGGCAAGCTACTTGACTGCACAGGAACACTTCCTTCAGTTTGTTGAGTTGAGTGATCACCAATCCCATTGTCTTCACCATGTTCTTCATTGTCTCCAGAGTCACCATTGTCATGAATGTTAGAGGATATGGTCTGTGACTGAGCTGGAGTTTGGTTGACAGTAGTGGCATTGACAGTATCTTTATCAACTTCAACAACCTGAGTGAAGCTAGGTTCTTCATCCACAATCTCCTCAGCTTCCAAGTATCCTTGATTCTCAAATCTGAATGTCTGCATCTTTCCTTCTTCATGTAGTCCTGGAAACTTGGTTTCATCAAATGTGACATTAACACTTTCTTCAATAATCCTGTGTTCCATAACATAAACTCTGTAGGCAGTCCTTTCTGTGCTGTAACCCATGAATAGTCCTTCAAAAGCCTTGGTGTCAAATTTTCCTTTCTTCTCATGATTGTCTTTCATCATAAAGCATTTGCTCCCAAACACATGAAAATATTTGACAGTAGGTTTCTTTCCAGTTAACAGACAGTAAGGAGTACTTGCATGAGTTTTGTTGATCATGGTTCTGTTCTGAGTATAACAGGCTGTGTTGATAGTTTCAGCCCAGAAATATGTTGGCAGCTTAGCATCATGCAACATCGTTCTAGCTGCTTCAATGAGAGTCCTGTTCTTTCTTTCTACAACTCCATTCTGTTGTGGAGTTCTTGCAGCAGAGAATTGTTGTACAATTCCTTCATCTTTGCAGAAATTTCCAAGTGTGGCATTTCTGAATTCTGTACCATTGTCACTCCTCAAGATTTGAACTTTTGAGTTTGGGGTTCTATCAAGAACTCTGACTTGATCAATAATCACTTGAGCAGCTTCATCTTTGGATTCAAGAAATTTCACCCAAGTGTACCTTGAGTAATCATCCACCATTACTAAGGCATACCTCTTTCTGGCCATAGATGGTACATTGACTGGTCCAAAGAGATCCATGTGTATTAACTTGAGTGCTTCTGTGTTGGTGTTTACTTGCTTGGACTTGTGCACAGCTCTTCTCAGTTTGCCCATTTGACAATCTTCACACAATCCTTCTTGACAGAATTCCTGTTGGGGCAAACCTCTCACTAACTCTTTCTTCATTAGAATGTTCATTGTTTTGAAGTTGAGATGTGAGAGCTTCCTGTGCCAAAGCATACTGTCACCAACAGTAGCTTTGCTGTAAAAACAGTAAACTTTATCCTTCTTTGTTGAGCCTAGATCAGCAACAAACAGGCTTCCTTTTCTGACCCCTTTTAGAGAGAGGCTTCCATCCTTCTTGTGATAGATGTTGCACACCATCATATCAAAATCAACCTTAAATCCTCTGTCACTGAATTGGCTGACACTGAGTAGGTTGTGCATCAATCCATCCACAAGAGCAATATCTTCAATGACAACATTTCCAATTTCCAGACAGCCATATCCCACTGTGTAACCCTTGCTGTTGTCTCCAAAGGTTATGATTGGGCCAGCTTTCTCTACATAATGTGATAGCAGGGCTTTATCACCTGTCATGTGTCTTGAGCAGCCACTGTCAATAATCCACATGACCTGATTTTTCTTCTTACCCTGCAAAACAGAATGTTTCTAAGTTGCATATGGTACCCAATCTTTGTTGGGTCCTGCAGTTTCAGTGTTTCCTGAGTTTCTTTCAGTCACAACATCACAAGCATTATCAAAGACTTCCTGTTTGACTTCTCTTTTCACCCACTTAGGTTTAGAATTGGACTTGGTCCTTTTCTTAGTGGATGAAGCCTTTTTGTTGTTGCCAGCAGGCTCAGAAGTCTCAACAGTGTTTAGGTATGAGCATTTTTCAGTCGAGAGAACAGGTAAGTTAAAGCATGTACTCATGGCAGTGATTTTGCATGGCATACAATCAATGTTATTACAGACACTCATAGTTCTATGCATAAGGGGGGTTCTGTGTAAGTTACCATTGAGTTCAGTAGCATTGATCTTATCCTCAATTGGTTTCTTACAAACATGTGTTAAATGATGAGTAGATCCACAGTTATTGCACAGTTTCCTAGAAACACCTCCAACATTAGTGTATCCATTTCCTTTATTGACACCTACCTTACCATTTCTGTTTTTAGACTTGGGAGTTACTGGATTGACAATATGTTCAGAAGTTGCTGTCGAACTTTCCTTGACAGTATCTTTTATTCCTACTGTCTTGACAGAAGGTTTGAAAGTTGCTGTCTTGGAATCATTCTTGACAGTATCTTTGAAAGATTCTGTCTTGCCAACTGTGACAGCATCTTTTGGACTTACTGTCTGATTGCTTGGTAAGTTTACTGTCTTGGGGATTGTGACAGTATCCTTTCCATCCTTGAATGTGTTGTCAACACCTTCATCCTCATCAAGAATTTCTTGTTTGATGAGCATGGCTTCTTCATCAAACTCAATTTCAGCAGCTTTGAAAATAGGAGTTTTAACTTTCTTGAGAATGGTGGGTTTGACAGCAGCATTTCCAGGACAATCTTGAATCACAGTTTCCTTTCCAGGTCTTCTACCATAAGAAAAACCTATACCAACAGACTGATTTTCTGTATGCTTATCATTGTAATCCTGAACTATCTTTGATGAGTTTCTATAGGCCTTAATCTTAAATTTATTTTCAGCAATCTCATTCCTCAGGAATTCCTCAACCTCCTTAGCACATTTTAATTCATTTTTAAGTTTAGCATTCTCTTGAGCTAAAGAGCCTAGTGAACTGGTTTTGAGAACAAGAGAATCATTGTCAGACTGAAGTGTTTCATTTAGCTTACTTAGTCTAGAGATTTCCTCATTAGCAGCAGATAAGCTAGTATAGACATTGAACATTTCAGCACTTAAGTCTTTAATGGTTTTCTTATACTCATCAGTAGACATATCAAGTAAGACAAGTGAAGGTACCTGACTTAAAGGAGTTGATGCTACCTCATCAGTGCTAGCCATGAGAGCTAGATTGACATATTCTTCCTCTTCTTCATCATCAGAATCATCCCAACACTTTCCTTCAGCCACATAGGCTTTACCTTGATTTTTCTTGGAGTATCCACCAGTTCCTTTCTCATATCTTTGAACCTGTTTGGGTCTTTTGCATTCAGTAGCAAAATGACCAGGTTCTCCACAGTTGTAACATTTGAACTTTGATCTATCCACAAATCCAGTTTTGTATCCTCCTTTGGTTGAACTTCCCACAGCAGCCTTTGATGAGCTTCCTTTGCTGAACTTGGATGCTTGGCCTTGAGGCTTGTATGACCTATCCTTCTTGAACCTGAAGTTCTTGAACTTTTTGGCCATGTAAGCCATAGTAGGGTTGTCCATGCTTTCCAGTTCCTCCATTGTGTAGAAGTCTTCATCTTCCACATCTTTGAGCTGTAGTACCACTTTCTCATCATCTTCAACCACCTCTTCTATCTTCAAGGTCTGTGTTGGGGTTGATTGTGTGATCTGTAGTACTTCACTTGGTTGTGTGATCCTTGGCACATGTGCTACTAGGGCACTTGACATATTAGCCATCTTGTTCCTTGTTCCACTTTGTATGGCTCTCTTTTGAAAGAGTTCGAGTTCATAAGATTTCAGAATACCATAAAGTGTCTCAAAGGTTATATTGTTGAGATCTCTTCCTTCTCGTATGGCTGTTGTCTTGTGTTCAAGGTGATCAGGCAGTGTGAGCAGGAACTTGACATTTAATTCTTTTCTGTCATAGTACTTGCCATGTATCTGTAATTCAGTTAAGAGCTTACTGAACCTTTCAAACATGGAGGTTAAGTCTTCACCAGGCTTGGCCATGAATGCCTCATATTGAGATATTAGAATTTGCCTTTGGTTGCCCTTAACCTCTTCACTTCCTTCACAGAGTAAGGCTAACCTGATCCACATCTCCTTGGCTGATGTGCAGCTTATCACACTTCCACACATGGCTTTATCCAGCGTGAGAGAATCGAGCAAGATAAGTTGCAAATGATCATCTAGCACCATTTTCTCCTTTTCAGGTTCCAAGATTTCTGAGGGATCTTTGGGAACCCAATGTGCAGGAACAATCTCACCATTCACTGTTGTGGCTTCAATTTCCTTTCTTGGTATGAAAAGGACCATTCTCGAGTATACCTGGGTATAGTGGATTTGCAGCTTTGATAAACAACAAGATTTTTCTTTTCCAAATGTTGTAGTTCTCTTTATCAAATGCTGGGATCTTGATACTGTTTGATTTCTGCATTTTCTTCGGGATCTCAGATATGTATGTTAATCTGAACGCTCTGATACCAGTTGTTAGTCCTTGTGTATTGCAGAAGGGGGGGGATGAATGCAATACTGATAAAATTCAATCTAAATTTTAACAACTAAAATCAAGATTAAACGTTATCAGCAATATATGCAATCACGAACAGTATTCAGTAAGAACAAGATTCAGAAAATAAATGTTTTATTTATTTTGCAAAGTGTTGCTACAACCTCAAGAAAGAATTCTCGAGCTTCAGGTTTTCTTCAAAGACACTTGCTTGTCTTCGTTACACTTCTAGAATGAATTGATAGTAGGTATAAGACTAACCCTATCACTATCAGTCACGGGTTTGTGAAGCTGTTGTCACTGTCAAGTGGCAGCTTCTTACAGATTGTCTTACCCATGTGACTTTCCTAAATTGCTAACATGTCAGATATACATTACAAAGAAAGCAACCTAGATTCATTCCATTTCCAGCTGAACCAATTCAGCAGATAAAGACTTGATCTTGCTCTTGAATTGATTCGCTTTTGTTTTGCAGTGCTTGAAGCTTCTGTCGTAGTCTTGCAGACTTGGTGCAGCTTAGGGATACTGCATCACGCCTGTTTCTTGAACATTTAAACTGTCACGGGATTTGACTGAGAAAGATACCTAGCATAAGGATCTTTATTGAGACAGTTACTTTTGCCGCAAAGCTTGCTGTCACAGGAATGATCTTTTGGTGACAGTATGAGTTCCCCGCATAGAGTGCTGTCGAGGATCCCAAACTTGCTGTCGAGGGCAATAGTTGCTGTCGCGTAGTCTTCCGCCAATGTTGCTGTCAGAGTGAATATGCTGTCGTGACTTGCAACATTCTGTCTTCTTGTAATCTTACTGTCACAGCTTTAGGACAGTAACCTTTATTCATGTTGTCATCCAAAAAGCATTCTTTGAGGCTTGAACACATAAGTGAACTTCTTTCAAACAATACAACTAGAATAACATTACATACTGATTACAAGAACATACTTTGGCTATGACAGTATGTTCTACTTAATTTGAAAAATTAAGTACAATCAAAGTTAAGTTGTTTCAATGCTATCACCCATAAATCCCAACACACAATCTAATAAAACCCCATTAGATTGTAAAGTAATCTATGTTGTTCTTTAAATTTCCGCAAACACTATCACACAGAGTTACTTGTTGTTGTTGGTTCAAGAAATCGGTGATAATACATTCATCCTTCTGTATTATCTTTCGTTCGCACTCATATCTAACAACTGTAATCGTGGCCGTGTATTTTCTGGATATAATGTTATCGATTAATTAAATTGTTAAACTGATAAATATAAAGTAGAAATTCTTGTTACCAAATTTAATATAAATAGAGAAGACATTATTTGATTTTTTCTTGTATGAAGATTTTTTTGTTATTATATTTCTGTGGACGTTCTTAAAAAGAAAACATCTTGGGCGGTTATAACTTATAACCAAAAAAGCAAAACGTTCAAAGTGGTTATTACTAAAAACGCATTGGTATGGTACAATTTTAATATCTCATTTTCCTGGAAATAAATAAGATATTGTTTCTCGAATTAAAAGGAGATGGTGTTTTAAAATATCAAGCCCGAAAGTACAAGAAACCCCAATAAAATATAAAATATGTTGATTGTAAAAATAACAAGAAAAAGCCCAGTATCTTGTCCAGATCAAGTAAGGGTGGTTCAGGGTAGACCGGACAATTTTCAACACGACACGAAACGACACAAAAATTTAGTATTTAGGTTTGCATTTTTAGTACACGAACACGAAAGTACACGATCGAGATTTAGTGTCGGGTTTGTGTTTACCCTTCAAGTACACGACACGACACGAATTACACGAAATAAATAAATTAATATTTATAAATTAATATTTATATTAGATATTTTTATATTTTTATTAGGGGTTAATTATCTTGTTGATCACTAAAGTGGGCCTAAAATATCAAGTTGGTCACCAAACTGAAAATGGTCTCAATCAGGTCACTAAAGTCGGCTACAGGGTACACTCCGCTAAATAAATAATTTTTAGACGAAAAATGATTATGTATTAAAAAATATTTAATGTGATATCTACATGGTAGGATAACATACCCATTTCAGACCATAAAATCGAAGAAATTAGCATTAATATTAGTGTTTTCCGTCCAGAAAAAAGTAAGTTATATAATAGAATGTACATGTAGCTGACTTTAGACCATCTCCAACCAAGGACACCAAAATAGTGTCACTATAACACTATTTTGGTGTCAAAAAGACACCATCCATAAAATGAACTCCAACCAAGGGACACTATAATTGTCACTAAAAGGAATCTTTCACCTATAAAATAGAATATTCTAACTTTGTTCATTTTTTATATTATAAATAACTTCTTATTTATCATTATGAATTTATGATTTTATTTTTATAATTAAATCTAGTGTGTTGTTTATAATTCATGATTTTAAAAAAAAATTGTGAAAGTTTAAAGTAAAAAAAAATTTAAAAATAAAATTTAAAAAATTAGAATAAAAAGATACAAAAAAATATTTTAGAATTAACATGAGTTAAGAATAAAAGAAGTTTCAATTGATAAAATCTTAAGTTAAAATTTATAAAAACAATTAACTTTAGTAGGACATAGATGAAAGAAATTTGTTTTGTTAACAAATATAGGGGTATTGTTGGAATTTTGAAAGTCACCAAATTTGGTGTCCAAGGATCACCAAATGTACTTTTGTCACCAAATTTGGTGACCCAAAACTCATTTGGTGACCTTGGGTCACTATTTTAGTGTTCCATTGGAGTTGCTTTGACACTATACCTATCACTATTATAGTGATTTAGTGTCCCGTTGGAGTTGCTCTTAGTGACATGTTTGAGACTGTTTTCAGTTTGGTGACCAACTTGATACTTTAGGCCCACTTTAGTGACCAACAAGATAATTAACCTTTTTTATTAGATACTTAACATTTATTTATGTGATTATACATAAATTTATAATATTATTTGTAAATATTATGTAAATATATTTTTTTTAATACATATTTGTAAAAATTTAACAGAAAATTTTAATATTTTAATACATTTACTTATTTATTTTTATTTTTATTATTAATTAGAATTACACGAAAACACTATACGAAAAGTACACGAAACGAAAGTACACGAACACGAAATTACACGAACCCTAAATGAGTAGTTTTGGGTTTAGAATTTAGATACACGAAACACGAAAGTATACGACACGAACGAATTGTAAGGTCTAGTTCAGGGCCCAGTACAGACTATTGCCAAAATTTATATACACGCAGCATCACCACATCACCACTGCAGCGACAAACAACATCGTACAAATTCAGAAAGATCCATATTACGAGCTAGCCACTTAGTCAAATTCCTTTGTTTTAGTTGGCTAGAGAGCTAATTTGATAGCTATCGAAAATGGACTAGCTGGCCATGGCAAGCGTAACAGTCAGGTGAATTTTGTACCCTGTGATCAAATGGACTAACGAGTTGCATGTGATGCTAAATGTAGTTTATCGCCTATTGAGAATCCGTCTCTATTTTTAATTGAGGTATGCCATGTTATGGAAGATTAAACGCCAACTAGTTTACCAAGCCAAAACAATACTGGAAATTGAGCAATTGCAACTAGAAGCAACAAATAATTCCGCTTAGCACTAGAACCAGATTTTTGTGAAGTATGAACCTCTACAACTAAACACTTGATTGGAAACATTGATGGTTGAGTATGTTCGAAGAGCTGTAGTTGTATATTGAATTGTGCAAGATGGTTTGCAGGGCTTATCCTAAACCGAGTTACATGTTCAACTATACCGAGTTCCACTTTAAAATTTGGAATACAATTTTACGCTCACCCGATTTATTAGTGTTAATACCCTCCCGGAAGAAGTCTCTTTGCCCGGAAGAAGTCTCTTGGCCCAGAAGAAGTCTCTTTGCCCGGAAAAAGTCTCTTGGCCCGGAAGAAGTCTCTTTGCCCGGAAGAAGTCTCATCGCCCGAAAGAAGTCTCTTAGCCCGGAAGAAGTCTCTCTGCCCGGAAGAAGTCTCTTTGCCCGGAAGAAGTCTCTTTGCCTGCCTGGTACGACTACGTCCCGGAAATATTCAATGGACAACTTGTCACATCAAAGTGGACTAAGGAAAATAAGTGAAGGCAATACTTTCTCTTCCGGACCAAAGATAGTTCCTTCCTCCAGCACCTTCCACCTCTTGGGCAAAAGCTGCTCCCTTCTCCAACACTCTTACGTCAACTCACACGTGTCACAAGGAAGGGAGCATCCTTCCGGACCAGGGGACAAAGGAAGGTAACACTAAACCTTATAAATACTCAAGCAGCCTCATATATGCAGAGGTTCTAATTTTTCTACATTCACACACACACACTCTCACATTTTCACAAAAGCTCTCTAAATTCAGTCACCAGTAATACAATTTTCGATATTGTTTCTTGTTATTCTCCACCACCAAGTTACTTACTCTCACGCCGGAGGTGCTTGACGGCCACCACCCCCGGTCAGGCATTGTTTTGCAGACTCCCTTCCGACAGCTACACCACATCCCCGACCAAGCACAGTCGGAAGAGGGACAAGTGCGGTAGAGTGGAGCAAGGAGCATTATCATTTGGCGCTAGAAGGAGGGGAATACTCCTTGTAGAAACCCTCCATCCTTTCCAGTTTTATAAGAAGTAACTTACTTTTGGTGTTTGGTCATCCTTTGATTCCTTAGAATTGACCGACGTCCAAGCATACAAGAGAATTTTAGTCACAAGTCCTTCTCAATGGGTCCGTCGAAGAATACAAGGTTACAATTAAGAAACATGCCAGATGGGAACAACATAAACGACAATGAGGAACAACTTCAAGACAATCAATATGAGACGATTCCTGACGCCTCTCACCATAGTGAACCCATCCTCCAAAGAGTTGGAACAAGGGACGGAAACCCTCCTCTCAATTTGGACTTAACAAGTTTCGCTCCAAATCAAATAGATTTCCTTCTCAATGTTGCTGCCAATCTCCAATACCCCAACCAGCAAAATGACCCACCTCGGTCTAAAGGGAGACGGGAACCACTTCCCCACGAGGATGAAGCACATAGTGCTATCAACAATGGCACCAAAAGGCCGAGGACAACAAAATCCGTTTTCTCTCATCTCAGTTCTTCCCAAAACACTCAACATGTCCGCCATGATAAGCCTCACCACCGTCCCGAGACATGGAAGGAAAATCGAAGAATACGGGACTTAAGACGTCAAATTGAGGACAAAAGGGCCGAGTATGAAAGGGAAAAACGAAGACTGGAAGATGAATTCTACCAAGAGAAGGAAAGGGACAGGACTCCCGAACCCACCCCGGTGGGAGGTGATGGCAGATCTCAACAAACATCCTCCAAACTCTCATGGAGTTAAAGCGCAAAGTTGAAGGAGAAGTTTCAGCTAGTCCGGGAGAATCTCCTTTCTCCAAAAGACTAGAAGATGAGAGTAAGCAAACGCATTTGAAACACCCCCACTTGGACTCATATGATGGTAACGGAGACCCAGAAGAACACTTGAGTTATTTTGATCAAATAGCCCTTTTTTATGGGTACCGGGACTTGACATGTTGCAGATTCTTTGCTTCCACCCTGAGAGGAAGTGCACAACGATGGTTTTGTAGACTTCCTCCCAGGACCATTGACACATGGGCCGATTTCAAAAAAGCTTTTCTGAATAAGTTTAAGGCAAATCAACCACATGAAGTGCACACCGTCTTCCTTGAGACCATAGCCCAAAAGAGCGGAGAGACACTTGAAAGTTATCTAAAGAGGTTCAAGGAGGCGGTACACAAAGTGGTATCAGTGAATGAGACGGAAGCACTAGTGCATCTAAGAAGGGGTCTAGACCCTTCTGATTGTGAAAGATATATTTGCAAGCTCATGGAACACAAGCCCACTACGCTAGCCAGAGCATACGAATTGGCTTCTCACTTCATCACTAAGACGGAGGCCATGAGAGTCATGAAACAAACAAGAAATCCTCCCCAACCAAAGCCTTACTTCCAGAAGGAGCGTTTCACCTTCCACCACACTCAGAGGCCCATCCATGAGCACCAAGTCCAAACCACCCATGGTCCTACCGTGTCAAGGCAAAAACCCGTTTTTGACAAGTCGAGGCTCTCCTCTTCCACCTCATCAAGGCCGGCACGAAGACCTGAACCAGAGTGGACAACTTTGAGCATGCCTAGGGCACATATCTTACGGGAGATACAGAACAAACCTTTCTACCGGGCACCTCAACCACTTTGGACAGCCCCGGGTGACAGAGACTCCACTAAGCACTGTGAATATCATGCCACTCACGGACATACTACAGAGAATTGTCTCTCTCTCAAACACTTCCTCGAGAGGTTGGTCCGTCAAGGACTCATTAACCAATACCTTCCTCGGCAAATTACGAATAGGAACAACTCGAATACTCCTTCCACTTCTCAAGCCAACAAAGGCAAGAACATTGTCAATGTAGTTATTGGAGGAACACAATCTCCCCCACGAGCTCCGGGAACTCAAGAAGTGTTAACGATATCAGATAAAGACATGATTGGAGATGTTATCACTTTCTCTGACGCTGACTTGGAGGGAGTCAATCCTTACAATACTGAAGCTTTGGTGGTCACGGTAGAAACACGAGATAATGTGGTCAAGAAGGTCTTGATTGATAATGGCTCCTCGGTGGATATAATCTTCACGCACTGTTGGGAAAGGCTAAAGTTGGAAGATAAGTTGGAAGAATGTCAAGAGCAGGCACCCCTTTACGGTTTTGGCCACAATGCAGTCCCCATAGCGGGAATAGTGAAGTTGCCTATACTCTTCGGGACAGCCCCAAAACAAGTTCGCCATTTTATCAAACTTTATGTGGTTAACACGCCATCTTCTTATAATATGATCTTGGGAAGGCCGACTCTTACTCGCTTAAGAGTCATAACCTCCACTACCCACCTAAAAATGAAGTTCCCCGCCATTGCGGGAATATGAGAAATTAAAGGAGATACAGAGGCTTCAAAATATTGTTATGGTGTCGCCCTCAACCTTTCTCAGACTAACCCAAGTAACCTAAGAAGGGCGCGAACAACTCAGCGGAAAAGGGAAAAAAGGAAGAGGCATCTCGAACACCAGCGAAACCAAACAAAGAGGATAAGGGATGTCCAAGTAGTGGAAGCCACAAATGATCAGAACATGGAAGAACTAGAGTAACGAATGGATGCCAACTTGAGAAAATGTTTGCAGAAAGATGAAGTGCCCATTGTGACACCCGCGGTAGAAACAGAAAAGATCGAACTGGTACCCAGAGACGGGACAAAGCGAATTAGCATTGGTGCCGGTCTCGACTCGGTATTTAAGGAAGGATTGATAAAATTATTGTGAGAGTATGCCGACATTTTTGCTTGGAGTCCAAAGGAGATTCCTGGACTTGATGAGTCCGTAGCCATGCATAAATTGAATGTTCACAAAGATGCCATCCTAAAAATGCAAAAGAGAAGGAATGTTGCTCCAGACAGGCAGAAATCAATTGATGAAGAGATAGACAAAATGCTAGACGTTGATCTCATTTGTGAAGTTACTTACCCGGAATGAGTGGCTAATGTGGTTTTGGTAAAAAAAAGCTAATGGCAAATGGAGGGTGTACGTCGACTACACTGATCTTAATGTTGCATGCCCAAAGGATCCTTACCCTCTTCCAAGCATTGATCAACTAATTGATGCCACTGCGGGTCACCTAATGCTAAGTTTTATGGATGCCTTTTCGGGATATAATCAAATCAAGTTAGCACCAGAAGATAGAGAGAAAACATCTTTCATCACACATTGAGGGGTTTATTGTTACAAGGTCATGCCTTTTGGCCTTATCAATGCTGGAGCAACGTATCAAAGGATGATGAATAAAATCTTTGCTGGGCAACTTGGTAGAAACATGGAGGTATATGTTGATGATATGATTGTTAAATCTTTGTTATTAAACACTCACCTTGCAGATTTGAAGGAATGTTTCGAGAAGTTACAGGCACATAACATGAAGCTCAATCCGGACAAGTGTACATTTGCCTTGGAGGCAGGAAAGTTCTTAGGTTTCTTGGTAAGTCAAAGAGGAATAGAGGCTAATCCAGAGGAAATTCAAGCAATATTGGACATGCACCCTCCCAAGACAATTCGTGATGTCCAAAGACTGACAGGAAGGTTGGCCGCTTTGAGAAGATTCATATCAAAATTGGCAGAGAGATGTCTACCTTTCTTTGATACTCTAAGGGGAGCAACAACTACAAAGACTATCAAGTGGACTCCCGAATGTCAAATCGCTTTTGATGAGTTAAAGGCATATCTCTCATCTCCACCTTTGCTAGCAACAACTGCTTCATCCGAGCCATTGTCCATTTATTTGTCGGCATCAAATGCGGCAGTGGGAGCCGTCTTGATTAAGGAAGATCATGAAGGGCAAAAACCCATCTATTATGTTAGTCAAGTATTGAAGGATGCGGAAACTCGTTACCCCCCTGTAGAGAAGTTTGCTTATGCCCTTGTCACGACAAGCAGAAAACTAAGACATTACTTCCAAGGGAGAGAGATCAAGATTGTCACCAATCACCCTTTGAAAAAGCTTCTACACAAGCCAGATCTTTCAGGACGACTGATTAATTGGGCTGTGGAGTTAAGTCAATTCTCTATCTCTTATGAGCCAAGGAAGGCAATCAAGGCTCAAGCTCTTTCAGATTTCATTGTAGAATGTTCATTTGGTAACAAAGAAAAGATGCCCTCTCTTGAGGACAGTTCACCCGCCAAAGAGCTTCTCCCTCCTCCAAACCCAACATGGAAACTTTTTGTAGATGGATCTTCCACCTCGGCAAGGAGTGGAACATGACTTATCTTGATTAGCCTCGAAGGGTTCCAAGTGATGCAAGCCATAAGATTCACTTTCAAGGCTACCAATAATCAAGCTGAGTGTGAAGCACTCATTGCAGGTCTAAACTTGGCACGCAGTCTCCAAGTCCAACACCTCTCCATTTTCAGTGATTCCCAAATTGTGGTAAGGCAAACCACTGGGGATTATGCTACAAAAGACATCACTCTCACCAAATACCAAGCCTTGGTTAGATCCCTTCTCTCTTTCTTTGCCAGCCACACACTTGTTCAAGTGGATAGAGAAGACAATACTATTGCAGACTTGCTTTCCAAGCTTGTAGAATCTGAAAAGGATCACCTAGATGGTTCCATCTATTTTGAAGAACTAAAAGTGCCAGCAATTGAGGGACAACAAATCATGGAAATTGGCACGAAAGACTCTACTTGGATGACACCCATCATCGACTACTTGAAAGATGGAATTCTACCAGAAGACTCTACCAAGGCCAAACAACTCCGCTCTCAAGCTGCCAAATACTTCATTCAAGATGACACCCTCTACAAAAGAACTTTTGATTCTCCTATCCTAAAATGCGTCGACCCTGAAGAGGCCTTGTATTGCATGAGAGAGGTCCACGAGGGGATATGTGGAGATCATATGGGAGGAAAAGCTTTGGCTCACAAAATTCTACGACAAGGAATTTTTGGAACACCTCAGACACAAAGCGGAGAAAGTACCTCAGACACAATTGCAACACCTCAGACACAATTTCTCTCAGACAAAATTTAGTGAATTTTATTATCACATGAGTTTATACAGACACAAGGCGAACGAAACCGCCTCAGAAACAAATAACTTATCTTAGACACAAGTAACAATACTTCAGAAACAATTAAGTGCAATATATTACCTGATTATTCCTACAAGTTTTATGCAGACAAAAGAAGGATACAGAAAAGAAACTCCAATATCATAAAATAGTTTAAACGTGATACAACTACAAAAATAAAGTACAAGTACAAGAGCATTCTATCATAAGAGAACACTAAGTCATAATACACTAACTAATCAGAAGAAAGAGCATATCACGGTGGCGGATGTGCCCTCATACGAGCATAAGCTTCCCTCCGGGCTTTCATCCACTCCACAAAGAAAACATCGAAGTCATCTTTCGGCCGTCTGAGATCATCCCTGAAAAACTCTCGGGAACAAGCAACGATAAGTGGAGCCATCTTCTGGCTCTCAGCACCAACTATCTCCCTAAAGACACTAGTCGCTCGGAAGGCTGCAACAGCATCATCACAATCTTTCTTGTACGCCGGAGAACCTTTATAGTCTCGAACCACATGTGTTGCAGATGGCATGGCAGCCAATTGCTCCTCTAGCACCTCTAACTTCTCCTTCGCACGGTTGGCATCAGCCACAGCCTCTCTCACTTGATCTTCCAAGCGTTTCCTGTCAGCAGCAAAGCTTTCTTCAGCTTCCTATTGTAGAAGATCCATGTCAGCTATTAGGCCACCATTATCTTGCCTCAGGGTTTTCACTTGCCTCTCTGCCATCTTCCTCCTTTTTCCCTCACGTAAAAGCTCATTCACCAATCCGGCGCCATAACCACCAATCTACAACGGGACATCAAACCAGGGAAATTGGTTAGAATAACACAAATGAAAACATGAAGACTGAGACATCATAAGTATAGAAAAATAGAACAGAAAGCTACAACAAAGAACGTCACTTACCCGAGCGTAATGCTTCTCAAACCTTATAATTGTCTTCTTTTTTTGTCGACTTCGCGAGTTTCCCACGATCATCAGGGGTAAGCATCTCGGGTAAAACCGCCTTGGGAGCTGTAGGAAACAAGTATCCTACTCCCTTCCTTTGCACACCAGTAGAGGGATCTACAATCTCATCATCAGAGGACGCATCATAATCAAAAGTGGAGTCTACCACCCGCTATGAGCCGGACCTCCGCTTCATGCCAAGTCGGGAGCAAGAAACTAATGTCTTCGGACGGGCTCTCAGTGCACGCCTAACTCCACCAACGCCCTCACCGATAGCCCTCTCTACACGACCAAGATTATCTCCTTCCTCAACATCCTTTCCCCTCTCACCGGGCACACCTACATCATAAATCAGAAAATATGGTGAACATGTCCAAGACAAATAATCAAGAAACAAAGTAGACAAGAGGTAAGAATAAGACAACATACCAGGGCTCATCAATGGCTCCTCATTATCCGCCACTAAAGTCTCCCCTGCGGGGGCAACACTCCCTCCATCAAGTCCCCCCACAAAGAAATCATCATTCACCAAAAAACAATCAGTAAACACCGTATGAAAGTTGACAGGATTATCTCCTTCCACCCACGCCTCTGTGGTCACATTTTCCTGATGTTTCGTCGGTTCACTAGTATTTGTTCCTACATGTCCCGGACAAGACCCAATCAAATCTAGACCATTGCCAACATCAACCGGGACTCTCTTATGATCACCAAGTCTCGGCTCAAACACCTCCTCATCCAACTCCGCATCAACACCCTCTACCTCCTCATCCTCCATATCGGCATCATCGTCATCGCCCTGTTTATTTAAGTGTTCGGGCTTAGGGGGTCCACTCTTTAAGATCTCTTCAATCTTCTTTCTATCTTTACCCCATGCAAGCTCGGGCATGTCTATTGACGCTGGTGGATACACTGTCACAAAAAATATATACTTAGTTCATGGCGCACATAACACAAATAGCAGGCTAAGTAATACATACACATATCATATGACAGAATCTACCACAACAAAGGGAACACTTACATCCGTAGAATTTTATCTTGCTAACACTCTGGAACTCAGCCTCGCCCCAGACAAACTCAAAAATATGGAGTAAATCCGCACAATTCTTCACTTGGTTATCCGACAACGTATCCCTCCGTATAACACATTGTGGCTCGACTTTAGAGGAAAACCCCGGCATGTAGCTCCAATCCCCACCACGGATTACAACATATTCATATTGCCAATGCTTCCTAGTGGTAGCCAACTTCACTGGCTTATGACCATCTGCAAGAAGACCTACCCGGCTATTTTTGTTACCCTGGGCAATCTCATAAAATGGAGCACAGTTGGACTTTTTGGATGAAAAGATCGTGAAGAATGCCTCGAAGGTTGGTTGTCGGCTGCTATGATCGCATGCAGCAATGAACCACAATATCAGTCGAATGGAATTTGGCGTAAATTGTGTCGGAGTACACTTAAACTGCTGTTTAAACAAAGCTACCAAGAATTTGTGGGGTTTGGGTGTTAAACCCGCTTTCAAGTGCTCAAGTGGCATAACTATCGCACCATCGTCAGGCCATGAATATAACCTCTCGCTCGGAGTAGGAGCTCTCCAAGAATAATCTCCTCCAATTTGGAAGGCTTTAGACAGGAAATCTTTCCATTTAGAATATTGAAACGAGCTCCGATATTTCAAGTGATCATACCCTCCCCATTCAGAATCCAATTTTGCACTGTCAAATTGTGGCGGATCAATATGATTTTTTCGATAGTATCTATCCATACTAGTAAAGTAAGCTTCGGGATCAATAGTCAAAGGAGGGACAGGAAAGAGAACACGAGAATCCACCCAACTACCATCACTACCGAGAAAGCTCGTAAAAGTTTTGATGTTACTTCTTCCGCGAGAAGGACCAGCTCCAGCCATCTGTCAACACACAACAGAAACAAGTCAGAAGCCTTCTCAATATGACAAGAAATAAATTTACTATAAATTTTAAGGCAAGGTGGTGAAACAAGGCATACAGTCAAAAATATACACATGCACAACAAAAGCATACACGATGTTCGCTCTCTCGCACAAAAGTTGGGTCAACAAAAAATAGTGAGCAAATTTGTTCCCATTTTCTAACTAAGTAAACAAATTCCTAGTCCCGCTTCCGGAGCAAGTAAAATACCAAAGACCTCACCAAGTCAAAAGAATACCAACTTGGCCAGTACAAACAACATGTAATGAACAGAGTACTTTATATTTAATCCTAGTCCCGCTTTCCCCTTATTACATTCATCCCTCATGCTGCTACCGCCTACACACATCTATAAATCTATAATAGACTTTATAAGCTCTACACCCGCTTTCATAATAAGACAATTTGCGTTTACTCTATATGTTCCCGCTTCTCGAGCAACAAAGACACAAAAATTTTAAATAAGCCGAAAAACTACTAACCCCGCATTCCCATTATTTCACTTACCGTCAACACCTAAAAAATTGCCCACATATATACACGTTCCCGCTTTCTCACTAATATGACCTCGCCTCTATTACATGATTCATTTTCCACTTTAGGAGTTTCACACCTTGTCTTGTTATCTGTATACACAAACCACAGTACAAACACACCAAATCATATATAAACAAACACGCCAAGTTCATGCAAATCAGAATGGAGCATCTTTTTTATTGTATAAGGACATGCACATATATTATGTGTAAATAGAACCCAGTCCCGCTTCCACTATCCATATCCGGTCCCGCTTCCCCTGTCCCTCTTCCCGCTTCCCCACGCCCTCACACCTGTCGCCCGTGCTACACACAAATACACAGCAAGTAACACTCTCCTACCCGTTCCCGCCTCCGTGCCAACACAGACGCCTCAAAACTACTCCACACCACTAGATTAAAAATCTGTATATGCCCTCAACTTCTATATGAAATGAAAACAATCAACCCCAGTCCCGCTTTGTCAACGAACCCATTTTCATATTTCTATCTCCACTTGATCCATTCTCAAAAAGCTGACTATTATCAAAAACCTACAGTGAGAACAGTGGCTGGATCGGAAACCTCCCATGTGTCTTGCCAGTGGAACTTTGCCAACAAAAAACATCAGAAAACCCTTCCCGCTTCCCGCCTCCCGAACAAACTCGTACACCGAATGATACCCATCTTTAACTACTCCAGTCCCGTCCCCGCCTTCTCTCACAGAAGCCACACTTACAGAACTAATTCAGGGGCCATTCTCACTGTCAGTTCGCTCTTTCTGGTTCTGGGGACGGCGAGTTGCGTCTTTGGGACCTGTCAAACGGTACCACTGCTCGTCGTAAGTATACCATCGAGGGAGAAGACGGACATTCTGATTGGGTTCCCACTACCAGCGTACTATAAAGCGTATGTAACACATACTTCTAACACTTACAGAAACTAAACCACTAAACCCATAGTGCCATTATCCCCTTCTCACTTACCCGTTCCCGCTTCGAAAACCACAAACACGCCCTCGCATTGTCATAGCTACCGTCTATACATATACTTACACACTACACCAGTACATATACACATACAGACGAAATATAAAGTAGTACAAGATCTGTATCTTATGGCCCATGATACTGTTGGTTGATGCATCATGCATGTGTAAACAACTTGCGTTAGAAGAGCATAAAGGTGGGGGAGCAGGGTATGGAGAGGTTAATAAAACAGACGGATAACAACCATAATGAAATTGGTTTTCCAAAGCAAGAACTGAGAACGGCTAAAAACAATGAATATATTGTGTTTGAATAACGGCAACGATTGAAATACTTGAAAAGACGGAAAAAACTATTACGCTATCCTAGATAAAGACAGGAAGCTGCACAACGAAGTCCAGGATCTTAAAGTTTCTTGCCACCTATAATCGGGTGGAAATCATATACTTGAAACTCCTAAGTAGAAGCAGTCGGAGCCAACTGACAATAGGTGGAACCACCACGAAACCAGAGTTGGACAGCCTGTTTAAAACTGAATGGTATGTTGATGTACAGAATGATCCGCGTGGCTCTGTGAAGCCATTAGAATGGAATGATGAACGATACTCGTTTGCATCACTCGGGAAAGAAAGAAGACGATATGGTAGCTGTTATTGAAGGAAAAGAACGAACCAAAGAGTTGGTGGTAAATCTGTTACAATTCAAGCGGTGCTTGCTTTCTCAAAATGACAGACAGTCAAGAAACTGATAAGAGCATTGAGATCTGGAAAATCAAAAAGCTTACCAAAGCCATCTCCTAGTTTCAACATACACGTAAACCCCAGGATGCAAACTAAAGGCAGTACTGACAAATGTAAAACACCTCTCCTACATACACAACAATCTCACAACGAATACGATCACCTCCCAGTTTTACAATCCCAAAAATATATACGTATGTATACCTCAATGACTACTTTAAGCTTCAAAGTATGCAAACCAGCCATATAAACACATACATTTGTAGTGATATAGGTATGCATGCAGACAATCATACTTTTTACAGTCATGAGATAAAATGAAAAGAGCAGGAGGTTACCTGGTTCAAGTGGGCAAATAGTCAGAAGAGATTCACGACCCGGCCTTTTGTTTTTGACGTTTTATTTGGAGTCTACGATCCCCATCCACTCAGTCTCCACCATCTGTTTGTTGCCAGTCAAAGATGTGGAAAGCCGGTTTACAAAGTCATAGGTTTTTCTTTTTTATCACAGAGACACATAAATATTTCCATGCAAAAGACAAACCCACGTTTGGGTAGGAGTAAAAGCCCAAGGTTTTGGCAATTGTTTATTCATCCGTACAACCCATCACCTTTTCCTACTTATAACTCTGAAATCAGCATGTCAAAAGTTGCCAGCCTTATACAGTATAGTACACTTCTTGTCAACTCCTACTCTCCTACACAAGTTTTAATATCCCTTTCAGCAACACAAATTCAAAAAATATCAACATTCACGTGCAATGATGCAGTCAAATAATTACACTCCCATGTCGAATTTATTCCAACAAACACCATAAATTGCGGCGCACACGATTTCGATAATTAAATAAATAAATACTCCTACTGGCATAGTAAATTATGTGCAACATTATTTTTCTGGCTCCTTATTTATTAAGAAAACACCTTACTAACATCTCAAATTTTATTAATTATTGCTACTCACTACCAATGCGTGCAGGGCGCCAAAGATTCCTTGACAAAATTTTCAGGGGGCACAAAAAATTCCTTCCTCCCCAGAAAGTATTTTGCCCTCCTTCAACTACTTATACAAATTTCCACCAAAAAATTTCTTGATAAAATCTTCAGGGGGCACAAAAAATTCCTTCCTCCCCAGAAAGTATTTTTCCCTCCTTCAACTACTTATACAAATTTCCACCAAAAATTTCTTGGTAAAAATTCAGGGGCACCGAAAATTCCTTCTTCCCCAGACAGTATTTTGCCCTCCAACTACTCATACAAAATTTCACCAAAAATTCCTTGGTAAAAATTCAGGGGGCACCAAAAATTCCTTCCTTCCCAGAAAATTTCTTTTCCCTCCTCCAAGCACATAGAAAATTTTCATTTTGGGGTCATTGCTAGCGGGCACTACCCACCAGCAATGTCCCGGGGGGCAACACGAGACAGAACAACAAAAATAACACAAACAGGTTACAAACACATTTCATTCATTGAAAAAGGTTACAGGACAAAGAAGATCAATGAAGGACAAGTCCGTCAAGATCTCGGTACAATATCAAATAAAAAGTAAGAACACTAAACTAAGCAGAGACATCTTCATAATCGGTCTCCTCGCGGTCTACCTCATCCTTCAGCTCCTGCAACTTCATCAACACAGCTTCACGCTTGGCCATCTCCCAATCCCTCAAGCGGTCAATCTTGTTCATGTAGAAGCGATGCAGCTGGTTTTTCTCACGGACTAGATCTGCAATGGCATCACAGGCCCGAGCACCAAGAGGCTCATCAATCCAAATGTCATAGTGACATTCCCTAGTTGCACAACACTCAAATCTCCGACCAGCATTGTTCCCAGCCCATACGGTCTTCATGACCACCGGCATGTCGCAGTAACAAGTAATTCTCCTACCTTCCATGAGGGAGTTTTTCAAGACCTGCACAAAGGAGAGAAGAGATAAAAGACTTCAAGAAAGCAAGACAATCAAACACTTGGATACAACACAGGTATTTATAAGGCCGCACCAGCTAGCCGTTGTAAAAGAGCCGTTGAAGTCATTAATCTCAAGAATCCCATCAATGGTATGCATTTACTCCTCCAACCCACTAAAGTAAGTCGAAGGAGTGGGGGGCAATGTTAATACCCTCCCGGAAGAAGTCTCTTGGCCCGGAAGAAGTCTCTTTGCCCGGAAGAAGTCTCATCGCCCGGAAGAAGTCTCTTAGCCCGGAAAAAGTCTCTCTGCCCGAAAGAAGTCTCTTTGCCTGCCTGGTACGACTACGTCCCGGAAATATTCAATGGACAACTTGTCACATCAAAGTGGACTAAGGAAAATAAGTGAAGGCAATACTTTCTCTTCCGGACCAAAGATAGTTCCTTCCTCCAGCACCTTCCACCTCTTGGCAAAAGCTGCTCCCTTCTCCAACACTCTTACGTCAACTCACACCTGTCACAAGGAAGGGAGCATCCTTCCGGACCAGGGGACAAAGGAAGGTAACACTAAACCTTATAAATACTCAAGCAGCCTCACATATGCAGGGGTTCTAATTTTTACATTCACTCATACACTCTCATATTTTCACAAAAACGCTCTCTAAAGCTCAGTCACCGGAAGTATATTTTCTGATATTGTTTCTTGTTATTCTCCACCACCAAGTTACTTACTCTCACGCCGAAGGTGCTTGACGGCCACCACCCCCGGTTAGGCATTGTTTTGCAAAGTCCCAACCGACAGCACACCACATTCCCGACCAAGCATCGCCGGAAGAGGGACAAGTGCGGTAGAGTGGAGCAAGGAGAATTATCAATTAGATTTTCCAAGTGTCTTGTAATGGGGCAATGTTATGCTGCATCGGATAAACAAGTTTATTTTCTCATTCTTCCCTTTGTTCTTTTCTTTCAATATGTTTGTATTATAAAGCTGTGAAATTATGCTGAAATTTATACTACAGGGTCCCGCAGTAGTGTTGTGACAGTGGCTCCCAGGAAATCAAATTCAGATATTATTATTACTGTAAATTGACTAGTCATAAGTCTTTGACCACCACCTTGTTGGTCGTTCACTAAAGTATCCCCTCCGTAATAGTATAACTAAACTAGTTGCAAGGCATTACATTGCAATCTACCACAAATTTGATTGGGTATTAGATTTTGTACAAATGTGATTTTAAAAGTTGCACCCAGTAGAGCTAGGTCAAATTACAAGGTATATTTATTAATATGAAAATAATCTTTACCTAAAATAATCATATAAATAATTCAAATTGTTATTTTACCTAAAATAATCATATTTTTATATAGATAATTAAAATTTTATATTAAAATAATAATAATGATGTTCAAATAAATTTTGTTATGCTTTTGTATAAATAAAATAAATATATTTAATACAAATTTAATAAGTGCAATTAATGACCAATTAAAAGAGAGAATTCAAGAAAATTATTTTGGAACTTGTGAGACAAAGCCTCTCATGAATTAGGTAGACTTAAAATTTTAAATGATATAACTTGATAATATATATATATATATATAGGGTCGCGCTCCATTGAGAACCCTCATTATTGTGAGATATGAGATCTAATCCTAGCCATTCATTTATATCATGTATCTTAATTTATCACCATTCATTAATTTTATTATTATTATTTTAATATTACATCATCCCTACCCATCCACCATCCCCGACCACCGACGACCACCAACTCCGGCCACCGGTGATCACCAAACTCCGGCGACTAGCATTAATCACCATCGTCATCTCCAGTAATCACCACCGTAATCACCAGTAATCACCACCGTCGTCACTAGTATTCACCACCACAATCACCGATAATCACTACCGTTGTCACCAGTAATCACCACTATCGTCACCAGTATCAACATAATCACCAAAACGTCACCATTAATCACCACCAGTACCATCAGACTACAACCACTAAACCACCACCACCACCGTCACCATCAACTCTAACCCCATCAACAAAACGCAAAATATTTAATTGATCATCAAAACACCATAATTTTATCATAAACAAGCAACAAGTCAACTTAAAATCACTAAAACTCAAATGAAATCCACCGAAATTCTAATCCTATATATTCCTTAGATCCATCAATATCATCACACCTCTCTCGACGACATAATCACCAACCACCGTCGTATTTGATAATGATTTCAGATCGGGCAACGAAATCGGAAATGATGAACATATAATACAAATTACATAAAATCTATATGGATATATGTATGTCTATGTATATGAGAGATGAAGGTGAGGTTATAAAATATTTGTTTATTTGATCGGGGAAGATGGCAGTGAAATGGTGATAGCCGAAATTAATGTGTTATATATAGAGAGAGAGGATGCTAATCATGATCGGTAGTGAATGGCTGGTGGGGAAGTGGTGGCAAGTAGTGAGGTGGGGAAGAGCCTATATATATATTCCCCGTAATAATTTTAGAAAAAAAAAGATATTAATTTTAAAATATAGAATAGATGACATGTTTTTATCTACGTGTCCTAAAATTAATAAATGTATGTAAAATAGTTTGGCCCGTTATCATAAATTTTAAATAAGAAAGTTCATAAAAATTAAAAGGAATAGGCCCAAGATATTAAAGTACATAAATCAGTATAACAAGTTTTTTTTTTCATTTTTCAAAAAAAAAAAGTATAACAAGTTTTTAATAAAAAGCCCATAAAAATTTAAAAGAAACAGAACCAAGTTATTAAAGTACATAAAGCTACCATCAAACTTTTAATGTTTTGTTATAAAAGTCCCATAAAAGACTACTGCCAAACTTTTAATGTTTTGTTATAAAAGTCCGATAAAAACTAAAAAAAATAGACCCACGTTATTAAAATACGCAAAGCCGGGCCCAAAATACCAACTAATGTTCGACTACCAAACTTTAATGTTTCGTCTTTAATAATACTAGCTTAGAACCCGTGCTATACATGGATTTTTTTTTAAAATAATAATATTTTATTTTATTTGTTATTGAAAATTTTAAGACCTAAATTTTGTAGGAATTTTTTTAAAAATGATTTGATATAATATAATTTTTTAAAGATATATAATATTATATAATTGACATTTTAGGTATGTTTATAAAAGATAATATGGATTTAATTAAAAAATTAACGTGTTTTAATTAGAAAAAATGCAATATTAATGATTGAAAGGTATTTTCATTAAAAGGTAACATGTTTTAATTATAAAAATCAATCGACTACTTACTATTTTTATATTATTTTATTATTTATTAAATTGAATAAATAATCGAAAACCAAAAATCAAAACTTTCAATGTTTCGGTTATTATATAATAGTACTAGCTTAAAACCCGTGCGATGCACAGATTATTTTAATAAATGTTATTTTATTTTTTAAGTTTTATTATTTTATTAATTGTATCTGTTAAAAAAAATAGGTATATTAAAATATGTAAACTTTTTATATAATTAAAAATATTAAAATAGGTTTTAAAATAAATAAGTAAAGGTTTGCACATGATATTTTTAGAAAAGGAGAGGTTTTAGTAAGAAAAAAAATAGAAAAGATAACATGTTTTAGTTGAAAAGGATAATTGTCGGTGATATTTTTTCAAAAGGAGGGGATTTTATTAGAAAAATAGAAATTACGTTTTAATATTTTATTAAATAAATAAGTAGGCAGGTTAAAATATATAAATATTTTTTAATAATTAAAAGTATTAAAATAGATTTTAAAATAAATAAGTAAAGTCTTGCCTGTGATATTGGAAGAGGAGGGGTTTTAGTAAGAAAAAATGGAAGAAATAACATGTTTTAGTTAAAAAAAAAGGTAATTACGCATGATTTTTTTTCAAAATGAGGAGATTCTATTGGAAAAATAGAAAAAGTAATGTATTTTAGCTGAAAAAGGTAATTGGTTATAAATAGGTTTTAAAATAAATAAGTAAGGTTTGTCTGTCATATTTTTGGAAAAGGCGGGGTTTTAGTAAGAAAAATAGAAAAAATAACATATTTTAGTTAAAAAAGGTAATTACCGTGATATTTTTACAAAAGTAGGAGATTTTATTGGAAAATATACAGGGGAAGGCTCTGTGAGAACTGTTTAAATGGGTAACTTAGTAACTCTTCTGTATACAAGCAGATCACATTGTTTTTACTTATTTAGTTGTTTTCTTTTGGATGGGTTCTAACATATTAAAATAAAATATATGTATGAAAATAATATTGATTTAAAAAATATATATATCTTGCAAAAGTTATTTGAATTTATTTACAAATTTAAATTTTTGATAAATTAGTTTTTAATTCAAAAACACTATCATGTTTTTGTGTTGAATAAATAAATTACTTGTGTTCCTTAAAAATGTAATGTGTTGTGTAAAATAAATAATTTACGTTTAGTAAAAATTTAATATGTTTTGTAAATAAATTATTCGTGTTCTGTAAAAATGTAATTTGTTCTGTAATTATTTGTGTTCTTTTAAAAAATTATATATGTTTAGTAAAATTGTAATGTATTCTGTAAATAATTTACTTGTGTTCTGTGAATTTTTAATGTAATGTGTAATGCAAATCAAAAAAATTATGTTATGTTCTTTAAAATATAACAGATTATTTTTGTAAAAATAATTCATGTTAATATGTTCTGTAAATAAATAAAATAATGCTATGTTCTTTATGTAATAACTTTAATTTTTTAAATGATGACAGTGAATTAAAAATAAGTGTGCATAGTCTCACGCGTGGGGGTCAAACTTTGCACATCATTTTATGATTTCAGTTTAGGCTCTGTTTGGGATTGCTGTTAAAAATAATTGTGTTGTTGAAAAAAGTGTTGTTAAAATAAGTGATGTTGTGAAAATCAGATAACTGTTTGGTAATATTTTTGATATGTGCATTTTTTGGTGTATAATATAAAAAATTAATGTTTTTGATAAGTTTTGATGTTGAAACCAGTAGTTGCTTCCCGCAAAAGCTGAAAATCAGCTTTTTTTCAAAAGCATGGGGAGACCTGCTTTCTCTAAAAGCAGCTTTTCAGCCAAAAATATTTTTTAGAAAAGCAGCTTTTAAATTTTACCAAACACTTTTTTAGCTGCTTTTCAGAAAAAAGTTGTTGTTTTTGTCTGCAACAGCAATGTCAAACGGAGCCTTAATCCAGCGATTTAGTGAGTTATCAGGTTACCCGATTAAAACTAGTTCCTCGTTAGTGTGTATATATATATATATATATACATATATATAAGGGTTTACTCTAATACAAACCATTTTTAAACTACAAACTACAAACTAAATATATTTTTTTTCAAATCGCGTTAAAATATAGCACATATGGTATGCAAATTGATCGTTGGGAGATGGAGAAAAATACGGTGAAGTCAGATTTCAAAAAAAGCTCTTCGATTGACGGGAAAAGTCAAATTAAAAACGAAGGGGAATAGGTGTGATTGAGTGTGGGAGGGTGTATTTTAGTTGTGTGTTGTGCATATAGGGGGGCCATTAGATTAAATTAATCTAAGGGCTTAGATTGGTTCTTAGTTTGTATTTAAAAAAGTTTGTATTTGATCACTAGCCTATATATATATATATATATATATATATATATATATATATATGGCTGAGCATTCGGTCGGTTCGGTCCAGAACCGGACCGAACCGAATAGACCGAGAACCGAATTATCATTTTTTTCTGGACCGAACCGAACCGAAATTGTATTTTGGACCGGAACCGAACCGAACCAAAATAATGCTATTCGGTTCGGTTCTTTCATAAAAGAACCAAAAAAATTTCAAATAAAAAATTTTTATTTAAAAAAAAGCCAAAAAATATGATTTTTCTAAAAATAAAAATATTAACTAATGAAATACAAGTATGAAATGTAAATATAATAGTTCAAACTTCAAATCTCGAAGCAAAAATAAGCCTTTCAAAATTTTGAATATATACATACATATAAAATTAATATATTATATCTATAAAAATTATATAAATATAAAATAAAATAATTTCGGTCTATTCGGTTCGGACCAATTTTTTTTAAAGAACTGAACCGAACCGATATTTATTTCGGTCTATTCGGTCCGGACCGAAAAGACCGAATTTTCAGAAAATTAGAACCGAACCGAAATTATACTATTCGGTTAGGTTTTTCGGTTCTGGTTCGGTTCTGCTCAGCCCTATATATATATATGAGGTTGAGAATCTTGAGGTCGACCTTAGGTAATTTCCCTGAGGTTATACTCAAATATCATATTAAAACACGAGGGTGCTATTGTAATTTCAGAATATAATATGTATTTACAAAATTGCCATTAAAAAATTATACTAGAAAAGTCCATTACATTAGGAAATTTCCTGAGGTCAACCTCAGGTTCCTTTTTATACTGCTTCAGATGATAGATCTCTCACACGAGCATTTAGGCTACGAAGTTGTTCATTCATGCCCTGGAATTGCTCCACCAAATGTAGTAACAACTCGTCTCGTTGATAATCGGTTAATCTTCCTCGAAAGGATTTTCATATATATATATGGGAAAGATCCAGGGAGAACTCATCTTTTCGAGAGAACGAGAGAACCCACATAATCACCATTGATTTGAATTTCAATCTGACGGCTGGTAATCTTTGGAAATTTATTAGAATATTAATATAATTCTATGAAAAGGGTATTGTGGGTATTCATCGAAAATATATTGTTATAACTAAACTTAATATTTACAGTTCAAATTCTTTCCATATTAGTTAATTGTAATTAGCCTAAATTTCTCTAAATTTGCAACTCGATATTTGCTTTATATGTTTTCCATTTTAATTCATTTTTATTAGCATAATTTACTCTAAATTTGAAAGGATCACAGTTGTCCACGATTCTTTTAAAATTTTCAATTGTTTATGGTAATAAAATAAATTTGAGTAAATCAAGTAATTTGAAAATGTAATATGACGAGTACATACACCTCTCCGTATTACATTTCTAATTCCTTTTATAAAGTTTCATCATAGTTAACATTGTACTTGTTAAAACATATGGAATCTGGAACGGAACATCCAACGGAGAGAACAATGAACAATGAATCAGGTAGTTTTGTGTTCTTCAAGTATTTTAGGTTTTTTAGGTTTGTTGTTGTTTATTTATTATTTGGTTTTTCCTCTTCATATGCATCAATTACTTTTCTGGCTTCTTCATGTTATCTTATAGCAAATAGTACATCTCGTACGTATAGAACACTCTGTTAGGCTCAAGACATGTCTGAATACCACTATTAACAAGCCTACACTATGTGACTATGTCACATTACATGACCTAGTGATTTCTATCACTGGGATATAGTATAGGTCTCTAAATGTACTTGTCTTGTTCTCATGAACATTAGCTTGATCATGTATGCTCAAATTTATAATGAGCTTAGTGAAGTTTCTTGCATCTAGATTGTATATAGGCCATTGAATAATTATCCTGGTAGAAGTTCAGAAGTGTTCATGCAGCAGGATAGAGTTGAATAAGGCTATGAAGAAATAAGTTGCAGGAATTTGTCTAAAGCATTATATAGCAAAGTCAAAAGAAAGCTATGTCGTGAAGTCACCAATATCCATGTCGTGAAGTACTATATCGCATAGTCCATTTTGTACTATGTCGAGAAGTCCTCAAGACACATGTCGTGAAGTGTTGAAGTCAGCAAAGTCAAAAGAGCCTAGATCGTGAAGTCCTCAAATGCCCTATGTCACATAGTCATCAAATGACCTATGTCGCATAGTCATCAAAATGACCTATGTCGCATAGTCATCAAATGACCTATGTCGCAAAGTCTTCAAAGGCTATATCGCGTAGTCCTCACAAGGGAGATCGCGAAGTCAGGGATAAAGTGGAGTTCACGATATCAACACTTAGCCGTTTATAACAAGACAAATCAAGGTACAGAACCAAGAATCAAAGGAGACAAATACTGGAGCATTTGTTCTGGCAAGGTGGTCCAAAGAACAGATGGCAAATCTACAGCTAAACTTGGAGAGAAAGATAAGAGACAAGCAGCTACAGAAACGGGAAAGACTCCGAAAAGCAGGTGGTCCTTCCTGACACAGTGAACCTCTTATGGCAGGACAAGTTGGACTTTCAGAAGGGGTAGCTGTGTAATATTGTGTGTGCCTAGTTTGTATAGGTGAATATATATATCGTGCACACACAACTGTAAGCTGTAAGAGAGATACACATAGTTATTTGCTAAGCTCTTTTCTTTGTAAGCAAGCAAGTTCAAACTGTTCTTGTTTAGAAGCCAGAAATTCGATTGTGAATTTCTTGGAAAGCTGTAGTATTTAATTTGCTTATACAAAGTAGATTAAAGTGATTGTGTGTGTTATTTACATTCCGCATATTACATATCATAATCATATACAGCTTATACTTAGTTTCAAGAATCGAAAAATATATCAAACTATCCATTCACCCCCCCCCCCTCTGTCTAGTTTCTAGTAGTATTCATTTCTAACAAGTGGTATCAGAGCGTAGGCTGTTAACGTACAAACAGGAAAAGATCAAGAATGAGTTCACAGAAACTAAGCAGTATCAAGATTCCTCCCTTTAACAAGGAGCACTACAGTTTATGGAAGAAGAAGATGTTGCTTTTCATCAAAGCTTCAAACCCTATGTATTTAGACATTCTAAAGCATGGTCCCTTTGTTCCATTGATTGAGATTGGTGAAACTACAGTAGGCACTGAGATAGTACCAGCAAGGCACGTTCCTAAAGACCCTTCAAAATACACTGATCCTGAAAAGGAGAAAGTAGCACTGGATGGACATCTTCAACTTATCATCTGTGAATCTATGGATTTCAACATGTATGGCACTGTTGCTCACTGCAGTAGTGCAAAGAAGATGTGGGATCTCATAGAAGTGCTATGTGAAGGAACTCCTGAGGTAAGGAAGAACAAAAAGCAGATTTTAGTCTCACAGTATGAAGCATTCATGGCTCAACCAAAGGAGGGAATCACAGAAGTATTTGAGAGTGTTATTCCCAAATGACCTAACAGAATTGTAGAAGGGGGGGGTTGAATACAATTCTGATATTTTCTTGAAACTAAACACTTTATGAAATTAAACTGAACTGAATAAATAAAAACACAAGATATAAATAATTCAGTTGGATTGTTTGATGATCCAACTGAAGTGTTTTTATTGCGGAAATAATCTGTGATACAAATGTACACAGCTGCTCAGTTACAATGTTGTAGAGAAGAAATGCTCTCAAAGATAGCTAATACAATCTATTTGTTTTTCTTCTCTCTTTCTAAAGTGACTGCTACACTTGGTTATAAATCCCAAGTTTACAATTCTACATTTGGTTAAACTAAAGAATAATAGAAGTAACCATCAGTAGCTTGCTTTTCATTCCTTTTGTCCAATGGTCCTTGGAGATCTTTGCTTTTGTCTTCATGCTCATTATAATCATTCCCAAGAGCCTTATTGGAAATTAGAATGTTTCCTTATTTCCAGTAACCACTTTGATGGTTTCCAATGCAAAGTACACTTCCATATCTCCTTTTAGATCTGTTCAGTAAACTGTCACTATCACTTTGTCAACTGTTCAAAAAGCAACATTGATTCGTTGATAGCAAGGAGATGTGTTTCGTTGATAGCTTCATTCTTCATTCCGTTGATGGTGTTTCCCTCGTTTCGTTGATGGGTAGACTCCATACCGTTGACAGAGTAATCTTCATACCGTTGACATGTCTTCACTTAGGCAGAATTACAAGGCATAACATATTTACAATTAACCAACCTATTTTGCCTATCTAGTACATAGTCAACATGACTTAGAAAACCTATCTAAAACATATAATAGAATGCCTATCATACTGTGAAGTATTGTACAATGCAATTGCTACAACACTCATTTCGTTGATGAGCTTCCTGTCAACGAAACACTGCTAAGCATGCTATTTCGTTGACAGCTACAAAATTGACTTTACACAAATTCTACTAAGTGTTTTATGCTTATCATCAAGAACAACATATTCCTAACAATCTCCCCCAATTTATGACTGATAGAATAACAGCCATAAATCAAGAGACTTGATGATAACAAAAACACTCAGATACATCATAAATTACAAAAGTAGAAAATGTATTAAGCTTCAAAACTTTATAGACAAAATATAAGACTTACAAGACTAATGCCCACAAGTGCTCCTCTAGTCTGAGCAAATGTTTCATCTGTGACTTCTTTGTGGCATAGTCTTCTTCCCTCTCTTGGAGTTGTTTTCCTCAATCTGGACCTGTAGTCTTCTGTAGAAGATTTTCTCCTCTTCATCTTGATCACCAAGCTTGGATTGCATCAGCTTTAGAGTTTGATTAGATGCCTTCTCCAGCTGGTCTTCCATTCTGAAGAATCTTCTGCAATTGTCCTTGTCCTTAAACTCCATCATCCAATAAGGTTGAAGATGGATTTTCTTTCCTGTTGAGGGAACTCTAAGTATCCTTGGAAGAGCCTCAGGCTTGTTCCAGCTAGCCTTTAACTGACAGATTTTGGAGACCACCTCAGACTTGGCTGTTTTGGTGAAACCAAAGTCCTTTTTCAAGCATCTAAACACTGAGAGTAGTGTTTGATAGTCTTCTCCTAAAATTCTGTAGAGAGGCCACACTTGTTCTCTACCACCCTTGAATGTGAACACTAGTCTTTCAGGCAACTTTTGAGAAGCTGCAATTCCCCTTACTTCCACCAGGTTGTCTAAGTCAAGATGTAGACTGGATTCTTCCCTGATGTCAGCAATGTACATGCAGTCCTCTGGGTTTGCAGGGGGTTTTTGAGATTGTGGCTTTCTCACAAAAACAGGCTTTGCTTTGACAGGCCTCTTCTTTGTCTTCATTGGTTGGTCCTTTTCTAACAGGAACTTTGGAAAGTATGCCTCATCAAAATCAATTGGTTCCTCTTTTGGCATGATTGGTTGATCATGAAAATTGACAGGATGTGCAGGATCACAGGCCAACTTTCCCTCAAAAACTGGATTAGCAATTGTTGGAGGTGCAATAGGTATAGAAGAGTCTGATGCAGTACTCTGAGAATCAGCACTCTCAAAGTCTATGTTTCTCCTAGCTCTCTCTTTGGGTTGCCTTATGCTCTTCTTTGAACTCCTTTCCTCTCTAGTGCTTTCCTCTTGCTTCCTTTCTTCTTCATCTAGAGCTTGAGCTACTGCAAGAGCTTGCATAGCTGCTCTTTCTGATTCCTCAGCCTTGGCTTCAGCAAAGTTTGGATGACCAGCCCAAACACAGATTTGTTGTCCATTCCTGTAGACAATTGCCCTTTGCTTCCTTATCTCATAATCATTACTTTCCTTGCTTTTTGTGATGAGTAGACCAAGAAGCTTGTGCTCATCTGGATAAGGTGCAGGATAGAAAGTCCTTGCTATGTTTTTGCCCTTTGGTTTAGCAGGGGACTTGGGAGATAGGCTTCTTTGAATTGTAGCTTGTTCCACATCCCTAATGCATGAAGTTTGTCCTTTTTCCTTCCTTGGTCCTTGAGTGACTCCATGTAGAAGGGGCTCTTGGTGATAGAAAGAATTTGTCTGTGGCTCCCATTCCGTTGATGCTAGTGCCATGGCATTCGTTGATGGCTGTTCCGTTGATGGATTTGAGTCCTTATCTTCAGTAATCTTCTTGAACTTGGCTTCTATGTTGGACCAATGTTCTTTGATTTGTTCTGCAAGTCTCATCCTCATAGAAGCTTCTTGTATAAGGTCAATACCATCCTTTTGCTGCTTTCCAAGCTCCCCCATTACTAATGGCTCCTTTGGTAGGGAAATGGCTGGGACCATAACCTTGGTAATCTGAATGTCTAGCTCCTTAGATTTCTCCCCCTTTTTGTTATCATCAAAAGAGATGGCTGGGAGTCCTTGAGCTGCCACTAGCTGGGCCAATAGTTGAGTTTGTTTCTCCTGTTCCTTTTGCATCTGTGATAGAGTGGCTTCCACCTTGTCCACTCTAGAAGAGAGAGTCTTCAAGGAGGAATCCACTTCAGGTTCTTTAGAGAAAAACCTGTTCATCCTGGACACAGTGAGAAGAGGAAGCTTTTCATCTAGCCTCCTTTCATTAGCAGCCCTAAGGTTGCTGATTGAATCCTTGATCTCTGTAGCCTCAATCCTTGTCTGCAACATTTGTAGCCTTTGAATTTCCAGAGAATCCATTATGGCTTTGTAGAATTGCTTGTCCCTTGCTCCTGCAGACTCATGAGCTAGATATGCTTCTTTGTACTGCCTTGTGATAGCAGCATCCAAATTGCTTCTACCATGCATATCTTGAGAAAGCCAGTTTGGTGTAGGAGGCACCACAGAAGTCCCAGTCTGTGCAGTAGTGGCCACCTGTAGAGTGTCACCAAAGCTATCCTCATTATCAGAAAAATCAAAGTCTCCACTTGCTTCAGCTCCTGGAGGTAGATTGGTCAAGGCATCCTTTGCTCTTTGCATTGATGCAGTTGTATGAATTAGTTGTAGTGACCTCTCTGCCTCCACATTGCCCTGTTGAGCCAAAATTTGATAGGCTGACACAGGATGAGTAAAGGTCTCAGGATCCAGGGAAATACTATCCAGAGTTTGCTGATAAACCTCTTGGAAAGTAAGTTCCCTTTCTCCCTCACTGACCTCCATTAACTCATTAGCAATGGCTGCTTCCATCCTTATTTCTCCTGTAGTCCCTTCTCTCTCTCCACTCTGTTCTTGCATCATGGGCTCCCCATGGCTCACACCTCTCACACCCTCACCTTCACCTTCTAAGGTGGAACTCTCAATCTCTCCTTTTGCCTGGCTGGAAGAAATAGCCAGCCTCTCACTCACATTCTCTCCTTTTGCCTGGCTGCAAGCCAGCCTCTCAGTTTCACTCCCTCTCAGTCCTAGAAGTGTCTCAACTACCACTAGATCATCTGCACTAGTTGTGGGAACAACTTGATTTTCAATTAAAGGTGCAGAGTGAACTATCAACGGAATGGTAGTTTGAACTGTCAACGGTATGGATACCGTTGATGGAGAAACACTTGTCAACGAAATAGACTGTTTCGTTGATGAAGTCAAGAAAGCACTTTGAGAATGAGAAATTACAGTAGAGTCTGTGGTGATTGATTTTAGAGATTGGTCCACAGATCCCCTTGCAATTTCAGGAAAAATTGGTTGATGGCCCAACAAATCACTTAGCAAGTGATGGCCACCAGCTTCAGAGTGGGGCTTCTCCAAGATTAGAGTTGGAGAATCAGGAATAGATGTATGGATCATGTCCACATCCAAAGATTGAGTTGGTGAATTTGATGGAGATAATTCAAGATTGATGTTTAGAGAAGAGGACTGTAACCCCAGAGAAATGATAGGGGTTACATCAAACTGAATTTGAGAAACTGGAAGTGTTGCTTCCAGTGTGTGTGCACCCTGTGTACCCTTGGACTTTTGCTTCACTCTCCTTTGGTATTGGGAAAATGTAGACTTTGGGCTTGAAGTGTCCCTTACCCTTTTGGACTGTACTCTAGGAGGAGAGCTTGTTTCAATAATCACATCCTTTTGGGAGGATGCAATTAGACTTGTGTTTAAATCCATGTTACTCATTGTGCCTTGTTGGGAAGACACAATGGGGCTTGGCTGGTACACACTAACCTGTCCTTCCTTATCCCTGGGGTTTCTTTGATGTTCACCCCTTCCCTCACCTCTCACAACTCCAGACTCACTCCCCTTAGGTTGTGTGGTAGTTTTTACAACAGGTGCCTTTTGAGAAGCACCTGAGGTTGGCTTGGAGGATTTCTTTGTTTTTGGTTTTGTTGCTAGGGTAGGAGCCTGTTGGGTCACAGCTACAGACTCCATAGCAACATTGGAAGGTAAAACAGTAGAGGTGTTAGCTACACTAACAGGGATAGTAGTAGTTACCTCAATGATTGGCAGATACACCACTGGAACATCACCATTGTGGTTCAGCCTCAGTATGTCTGTCAATACTCTCTTTTCTTGCACAAAGCACTCGAACCTGGCATTAGGGTTAGAGATAACTAATGGTGCTGGACTAACATGGTTAGCCAACATCATCAGAAACCTAGCATAATAGATAATTTTCTTCCTATTTGCTTTGTCACCCAACTTAGCACCAATTTCATACATAAGTTGGGTGCTAAAGTTGTGATATCTATCATTTAGAAGCATGGTTAGGAGAATTAACATAGAGTTAGTTAATGCATCAAAATTACTAATCTTTCCAGAAAAGACCTTAATGAATGCATCAGCTAAATAACTGTATTCCCTAACCAAACCTCTCCTAATTATTCTACCCAGATTATCAGTAGGCAAAGAGTAGTTTATGGAATTTAACATGGTAGTTATTTCAGTGTTAGTAGGCAAAGCATCACAGTTATTATCAGGAATATGTAAACATGCTTGCAAAACATCAGAATTAACTATGTACTCATTACCTTGAAGAGTGAATTTTAGTGTGCAGTGTGTTCCACTATACTCACATGAGGTCCAAATTTCCTCGATTATCTCATTGTAGAGTGGTGTAGAGTGAAACATTGCATAGCTCAACTTGCAATTCTTCATGAAATCCATCATTTTGAAGAACAGTCTGTTCGGGTTTTCCTTGACAACAAAAGGGATGGAGTTGTTCTTCTCATAGATGAACCCTCCAGCAGACATAAGCTTGACTATAGGTGCCATTGTTGATTAAAGGAAAGCTTCGAACTGAATTGCTTGTTAGAGAGAAGAAGAGAGAAAAAGCCTTTGGAATTTTTGAGAACAGGTAAAAAGAAATAATGAAAATAAAATTTCTTAAATACTCCCCCAAAAATTCTCAGAAAATGAATCCAATAATAAATGTAAATTACTGGATTGGCTTAAAAATATAACCGTTACTCTTAAAGTATTACCATGATTTATACTTACAGGGGTGTATGCATAGATCGTGGTAAAAGACGTGTCAATTTTTTAACGGTTCAGATTAAAAGCGCTTTATATCAACGAATCAGAATTGGGCGTTTAAGGTCCCGTCTATTTCGTTGATAAAACTGCGTTTCGTTGATACAAAAGAACTATCAACGAAACACCCAGAAAAAGTGCTAAGACTGTCAACGAAATGGTGCATTCCGTTGGCATAGTAATTTTGACTTAGACAAAATTTTACCTTTTCCTGAGAAAATTCATTCACAGAAAAACATAGCAAATTTCTGGCTGCATTTTAACTTGCAAATATCTCAAAAATAATTAAGAGAAATTTAGCATACCTAGCTCACTTACTAATCTTGAGAATGTTGATTCATCAAGTGGCTTGGTAAAGATGTCTGCAAGTTGTTGTTCACTTGGAACAAAATGTAACTCCACAGTACCATTCATAACATGTTCTCTAATGAAATGGTACTTGATGTCAATGTGCTTGGTCCTTGAATGCTGCACTGGATTCTCAGTAATGGCAATGGCACTAGTGTTGTCACAGAAAATAGGAATTTTCTCAACTCTTAATCCATAATCAAGTAGTTGGTTTTTCATCCATAAAATCTGTGCACAACAACTTCCAGCTGCAATATACTCAGCCTCAGCTGTGGAGGTAGAAACTGAGTTTTGTTTCTTGCTGAACCATGACACAAGCTTGTTTCCTAGGAATTGACAGGTTCCAGTTGTACTTTTCCTGTCAATTTTACATCCTGCAAAATCTGCATCTGAATAACCAATTAGTTCAAAACCAGATTCTCTAGGATACCAAATGCCAAGGTTTGGTGTTCCTTTGAGATATCTGAAAATTCTTTTAATAGCAACTAAATGGGATTCTCTAGGATCAGCCTGAAATCTAGCACATAGACATGTAGCAAACATAATATCAGGTCTACTAGCTGTTAAATATAAAAGTGAGCCTACCATGCCTCTGTAACTTGAAATGTCCACAGATTTTTCCTTAGTATTCAATTCAAGTTTGGTGGCAGTAGGCATGGGAGTTTTGGCAGGAGAGCATTCCATTAGGTTAAACTTCTTTAATAAATCATGAATGTATTTTGTTTGACTAATGAAAATGCCTTCATTAACTTGCTTTACTTGAAGACCAAGAAAGTAAGTTAATTCTCCCATCATGCTCATTTCATACTTACTTTGCATAAGCTTGGCAAACTTTTGACAAAGTTTCACATCTGTAGACCCAAAGATTATATCATCTACATAAATTTGAACAAGTAAAGTAGAGCCATTTACAACCCTGTGAAAAAGAGTTTTATCTACAGTACCTCTAGTGAAATGATTCTCAAGGAGGAACTGTGAGAGAGTGTCATACCAGGCTCTAGGTGCTTGTTTCAAACCATAGAGTGCTTTGAGAAGGAAGTACACATAGTCTGGAAAATCATCATCTTCAAAACCAGGAGGTTGACTTACATACACCTCCTCTTCCAATTCCCCATTCAGAAAAGCACTCTTCACATCCATTTGATAGACCTTGAAATTGGCATGGGCTGCATAGGCTAGGAAAATCCTTATTGCTTCTAGTCTTGCAACAGGAGCAAAGGTTTCATCAAAATCAATTCCTTCTTCCTGTGAATAGCCTTTTGCAACCAATCTAGCTTTGTTCCTTGTGACTATGCCATTTTCATCCATCTTGTTTCTGAACACCCACTTTGTGCCTATAACACTCCTGTCATTAGGCCTGGGCACCAGCTTCCAAACATTGTTTCTCTCAAATTGGTTTAGCTCTTCTTGCATGGCTAAAACCCAATCTGGATCTAGAAGTGCATCCTCAACTTTCTTTGGCTCATCTTGAGACAGAAAGCTACTATATAGACATTCTTCTTGAGTTGCTCTTCTAGTTTGGACTTTTGAAGAGACATCACCTATAATAAGTTCAAAGGGATGATCTTTAGTCCATTTCCTTGAGGGAGGTAGATTTGCTCTTGAAGACGTAGCTTCATGATCATGATTGCCTTGATTGGATATTTGTCCTTGAGAAACTCCCCCTGAGTTTGTTGTCCCTAAGTGATCACTTCTAGAAGTATTCCTATGACTATTAACGGTATGACCGTTTTGGCTGTCAACGAAACGCTCATTCTGACTGTCAACGAATCCACCATCATGACTGTCAACGAAATGACCATTTGGTCTGCTAGCTGCTATCCTTTTTAACCTTAATGCAGCAATTTCATCTTCACTGCTGCTTTCATCTGTGCTAGATACAACAACTTTAGGCTGTTTCTCAGTAGCCTTATCATGATTCACTTGATCTCCTTCCTTATTTTCAAAAGAAAGACTTTCATGGAAACCTTCATCACAAAGGCCTTGGATTTTGAGATCATCAAAAACAACATGTACAGATTCCATAACAATGTTGATTCTGAGATTATAGACCCTGTAAGCTTTCCCTGCTGCATATCCCACAAATATTGCTTCATCTGCCTTTGCTTCAAATTTCCCCAAATGCTCAGCTTGATTTCTCAGAACAAAGCACTTGCATCCAAAGACATGAAGAAAATCCAATAGTGGCTTCTTTCTTTTGAGTAACTGATAAGGGGTCATTCCTTTGGCCTGATTAATCAAAGAAATATTTTGAGTAAAGCAAGCTGTGTTAACTGCCTCAGCCCAAAAATATGTAGGTAACTTTGATTCATCTAGCATTGTCCTTGCAGCTTCAATAAGTGTTCTGTTTTTCCTTTCAACTACACCATTTTGCTGTGGTGTTCTTGCTGCTGAAAACTCATGCAAAATACCATTTTCTTCACAGAACACCTTCATGCTTGAATTCTTGAATTCTGTCCCATTGTCACTCCTAATCCTTCTTACTTTGAAATCAGGATGATTGCTTACCATCTTGATGTGATTGATAATGATTTCACTT
Source organism: Heracleum sosnowskyi (assembly GCA_030848705.1). NCBI lineage: Eukaryota > Viridiplantae > Streptophyta > Magnoliopsida > Apiales > Apiaceae > Heracleum > Heracleum sosnowskyi. The sequence continues at coordinate 21,572,456 of CM061244.1, read as the reverse complement.
GCCTCATCTTTAGAGTGCAAAAAGAAAGTCCATGTAAATCTAGAAAAATCATCAACAATCACAAGACAGTATTTCTTCTTTGAGATGGACATAACATTTACAGGGCCAAATAAGTCCATATGAAGCAATTCAAGCTGCTGGACAATTGATGACTCTGTCTTGCTTTTGAATGATGCCTTCTTCTGTTTTCCCTTTTGACAGGCATCACACAAACCATCCTTGGAGAACTCCACCTGTGGAATTCCTCTAGCAAGATCTTTCCTCACCAAATCATTCATAACTTTGAAATTCAGATGGGATAACTTCTTGTGCCATAACCAACTTTCATCCTTGCTTGCCTTGCTGAAAAGACAAGTGATGGTGTCTGAACTTGTGCTACTAAAGTCAGCAATGTACACATTCCCCCTTCTGAATCCAGTCATTACCACATTGTTGTTTCCTCCTTTAGAAACAACACAGGCTTCTCTAGAAAAAGTAACTAAAAATCCTTTGTCACAAAGTTGGCTGATACTAAGCAAGTTGTGCTTAAGACCATCCACCAATGCAACCTCATCTATGATGACATTCTCTTTTGAAATCAAGCCATATCCCTTTGTGTAGCCTTTGCTGTCATCTCCAAAAGCAATACAAGGGCCAGCTCTTTCCTGAAACTCTGTGAGCAGGGTAGAATCACCAGTCATGTGTCTTGAACAACCACTATCCAAGTACCAAAGATTCCTTTTGTCTCCCTGCACACAATAAAACCAAATCAAGTCGATTTTGGTACCCAAGTTTCCTTGGGTCCTGTCTTGTTAGCCTTTGCATTCCCTTTTGTACCATTTTTCACTTTGGGCTCAGATTGATTCAAATCAATCCTTACCCTTGGTGTTGATTTCTGAGGGTTGCTCATATTTTCATTCATAGCATGCATAGTTGGAGGAACAATCATGTTATTCATGTTCCATGGCATTTGTGGCATGTTAAACATATTCATGTAAGGATTAGACACAAATGGCATGCTAGCATATGGATTCTGAAATTGTGCATATGGAGCAAACATGTTAGACATAACAGGCATTGTAGGCATGGAACTGTTCATTGCAGGCTTGGGCATTTTCACATTAGGAGTTTTCTTAACAGATTTGCAGTTAGTAGACAAATGACTAACACTTCCACAATTAACACATGTCTTTCTAGGAGCATATTTATCAGGTGTGTAATTGTTGTGTTTGTTAATTCCTACTTTGCCATTCCTGTTATTCTTTTTATTTCCCTTAGCCTCATTATGAACTTTCTCTACCTTGTCTTTCAATTGCTTGTTAGACAAGTGACCTACATTAGCTCTCTCAACAGGCTTCTCAATTTTCTTTAAAATACTAGACTCACCTTGAACAAAGTTCTTGGTGACAGGACCATACTTGTCATTAAGTCTAGTGAGTTTATCTTTTCTTTTGTCTGTCAACGAAACAGCCTGATCGGTTGATGGTTCATGTGTCAACGAAACATTGCATTCCGTTGACATATCAACCTTCAACAAATGATCATTGTTGTTTGTTGACTCTGTTCCTGATTCTAAGGTTTCACCAACATACCCTAGCTTCTCTTTGTTCCTTTCCCATGATTGCTCACAGAAGGATTCCACGCCTTGAACATTAATTATGTTGGTAGCAACATTCCTGGCATCCTTCCATTTTGCAATCACACTTTGTTCTATCTCAAGTTGTGTTCTAAGAATTTCTTCCCTTTGTAACACGTTCTCAAGTTCCTTCTTAGCATCCCTACTAACACATCTCATTTTCTCAAATTCAATGAGCTGTGCTTCTAACATTGCATTCCTATCACTTAAGAGCAGATTGGTCTCTTTTATTCTTGAATTCTCTTTAGTAAGTGATTTAAGAGTAACACGCAAATTATATAATACAGTAGACATTTCATTTACTGCATTGTCGCATTCCTCTTTAGAAAGCTCAGAAAGATTAGTAATTGTTACCTGGTTGCTTGAGGAACTTGCTTCCTGCTCATGATTGTCAGCCATAAGAGCCAAGTTGACATACTCAACATCATCATCAGAATCTTCACCATTACCAGCCCAATCATACTCCTGAGACATGAAAGCCTTTTCTTTTTGTTTGAGAAGTTCAAAGTATTTCTTTTTATAATCAACAGGCTCAAATTTCCTGTTGCCCTTCTCAACCTTGGGCTTTCTGCAGTCTCCAGCAAAGTGACCAAGCATTCCACAATTGAAACATTTTGACTTAGACTTTTCAATCCAGTTTGTTTTGCTAGGTTGAAAGTCTCTTCTTGGTGGCCTTGCTTCTGAGTTTCTTTTGAACTTGAACTTAGAGAATTTTCTAGACAGAAAAGCAATGTGTTCATCAATCTCATCTAAGTCCTCCAAGTTGGCTGGTTCTGATTCTTCTTCTTCTGTCATCTTGTCTTTACCCTTGCTAACATCACTCCTACAACTAGATCGACTAGTTGTGGCCTTTGCAGCTTCTTTATTGTCATCTTCAAGTTGGTTCACTGATGCAATCAATGCAATAGATCCACCCTTCTTCTGTACCTTTTCAATTTCTTCATCTTGCTCCATTTCCAGCTCATAAGTCTTCAAGGTTCCATAAAGCCTTTCAAGAGTGTAGTCTTTGTACTCTTGAGTGTTTCTGAGAGAAACAGTCATAGGCTTCCATTCTTTTGGAAGAGCTCTAAGAAATTTAAGGTTTGAATCCTTGGTTTGATAGATCCTCCCATACAACTTTAATCCATTCAAAAGCTTTTGAAACCTACTGAACGTGTCATTTAGGGTTTCACCAGCTTTAAAATGAAAATGCTCATACTGTTGTATAAGGAGTTGCATTTTATTTTCCCTGACTTGCTCAGTTCCTTCACAGAGTGTTCTAACAGTATCCCATACTTCCTTAGAGGTTGTACAGTTGATAACATTGTCAAACATCTCTTGCTCCAAACCATTAAACAGAATGTTCATGGTCCTTTTGTCTTTATGAACTTCTGCAATATCTTCAACAGTCCATTCTGAGACAGTTTTTGGAATCTCTACATCAGGTGCATCATCTGGCAGTCCAACTCTAGAGTCAAGCTTCATGGGAACGTGTGGACCTTTCTCAATGCAGTCTACATACCTCTCATCCATAGACATGAGATGTAAATGCATCTTTACTTTCCAGTGAAAGTAATTGTCTTTATCAAGAACTGGTATCTTCACACCTGCATCCTTCTTCACCATGGTTTCTGTTTTTGGTCTTGATCTTTAAACTTCTTGTATGTTAGAAGCTCGCTCTGATACCAATTGTTATTCCCAAATGACCTAACAGAATTGTAGAAGGGGGGGTTGAATACAATTCTGATATTTTCTTGAAACTAAACACTTTATGAAATTAAACTGAACTGAATAAATAAAAACACAAGATATAAATAATTCAGTTGGATTGTTTGATGATCCAACTGAAGTGTTTTTATTGCGGAAATAATCTGTGATACAAATGTACACAGCTGCTCAGTTACAATGTTGTAGAGAAGAAATGCTCTCAAAGATAGCTAATACAATCTATTTGTTTTTCTTCTCTCTTTCTAAAGTGACTGCTACACTTGGTTATAAATCCCAAGTTTACAATTCTACATTTGGTTAAACTAAAGAATAATAGAAGTAACCATCAGTAGCTTGCTTTTCATTCCTTTTGTCCAATGGTCCTTGGAGATCTTTGCTTTTGTCTTCATGCTCATTATAATCATTCCCAAGAGCCTTATTGGAAATTAGAATGTTTCCTTATTTCCAGTAACCACTTTGATGGTTTCCAATGCAAAGTACACTTCCATATCTCCTTTTAGATCTGTTCAGTAAACTGTCACTATCACTTTGTCAACTGTTCAAAAAGCAACATTGATTCGTTGATAGCAAGGAGATGTGTTTCGTTGATAGCTTCATTCTTCATTCCGTTGATGGTGTTTCCCTCGTTTCGTTGATGGGTAGACTCCATACCGTTGACAGAGTAATCTTCATACCGTTGACATGTCTTCACTTAGGCAGAATTACAAGGCATAACATATTTACAATTAACCAACCTATTTTGCCTATCTAGTACATAGTCAACATGACTTAGAAAACCTATCTAAAACATATAATAGAATGCCTATCATACTGTGAAGTATTGTACAATGCAATTGCTACAACACTCATTTCGTTGATGAGCTTCCTGTCAACGAAACACTGCTAAGCATGCTATTTCGTTGACAGCTACAAAATTGACTTTACACAAATTCTACTAAGTGTTTTATGCTTATCATCAAGAACAACATATTCCTAACAGAGAGGTTCAACAAGCTGATAAATGAGCTCAAACTCTATGACAAACACTATGAGACAGAAGAGCTCAACATGAAATTCTTACTAACTCTTCCAGATCATTTGGAACCAAGAATCTCTTCCCTCAAAGAAAGAGATCTAACAAAAATTGGTTTTGATGTGCTGTATGGTGTATTGAAAACATATGAGCTAGAGCTGTTTCAGAAAAGATCTATTCAAGCAAAGCAAGGATTAATGGCCAATACCTCATGTGCCCTTATTGCTGATAATCTAAGTCAAAGAATGGAATCTCTGAAAATCAGCCAAGTCAAGATTGAGGAACTAGAAGATAATGATGATGCTAGTGATGAAGCTCAGGTTGTTTATGATTTGCCTGAGGAGGATGAGTTCTACAGCATAGATGAGCTGGACAAGATGGAAAATAAATCTTTTGCTTACATGGCTAGGAGATATCCTAACATTAGGTTCAAGAGGAAGCAGCCATTCAAGTCCAGGTTCAATGGTGGGAATGCTGGTGGTTTAGGTAGCTCAAACTCCTTCAACAAGGGAAAAGGGATTGCTGGTGCAGTTAAAGGAGGATATAAATCTGGGAGTGTGGATAGGTCCAAAATAAGATGCTATAACTGCAATGAACTTGGGCACTTTGCAACAGAGTGCAAGAAGCCCAAACAGATCAAGAAGGATAAAGCATACTTAGAGCTTGAGGCAAAGTATGAGGCTCTACTCAAGAAACAACAGGGTAAGGCTTTTATTGCTGAGGGAAAATGCTGGGATGACTCTGATGAAGAAGAAGAACAAGAGTATTCAAACTATGCCTTGATGGCATTTTCTGATGAAGGTGATTCAAGTCAGGTACCTATTCTTACTTCTCTTGATATGACTCCCCTTCAATATAAGCAAACTGTTGAAGATATGAGCACTGAGATGTTTAATATTCATACTAGCATGTTAGTAGCTAATGAAGAAATTGACAGACTAACTGCTAAGAATGTTGAGCTTACAGAAAAGAATGAGCAACTTGAGTTAATGGTTGTGAACCTTGATGGTTTGAAAAAGGAGGTTGAGTATCTTAAAAACAAAGTGATTTGTGCTGAGCAGATAGAGAAAGCCCTTAGAGAACAAATTGCTGAAACTGAACTGAAACTAAGAAGCTTCAAAAACTCCTCTGAACTTATTCAAACCTACCACAAGGAACACACTGAAGACTACAAGGTTGGAGTTGGTTTTGACTATGATAATGACAAGGGAAGGAAGAAAGTCAAGGGCAAAGGAAAGGAAACTTTTACAAACAAAAATGCCCCAACCATACTGTCAAGTGTTGAACAGCCCATCTTCAGAAAGAGTGTTGTTGAGTTTGATGAGGAACTACTGATCATCAAGCAACAACTACTTGAAGAAGATGAGGCTGCTAAGAACACTGCTTCCTTTCCTGAACTTGTCAATCAGAAAGAAACCAAAGACAATCTTGTCAAGAGTCCTAAAGCAAAGAAAGAAGTTGTTAAGAAAAGGAAACAAAACAGAAATGGTAAAGTTGGTGTTAACAAAGGAAACAACTATGCTTATATGCCAAATGCTCCCAGGAAACAATGTCAAAAATGCCTATCTGTTAATCATTTGACTCATAAGTGTAGTAAGCCTGAAATTGTTGAAGTTGACAACCTAAGTAACCTTTCTGCAAGCATAAATTCTAGTCATGATTCTTTCTGTGGTAAGCCAAACTGCATGACATGCTATGTGACTGTGATTGCTAACTGTTTATCTCTTAAACATAAACTTGACTCTGCACAATTTGGTGAATCACACACACACATACATTCTCATAGGACAGGGTCCCCAATCAGGGTTGAGAGGGTGAAAACTTCATGTGAGCCTAAGAGTGTAAACTCCAAAGCCACAGAAAAAGTGAAGTCTCCTACTATGAGAAATGCAATTTATGACAGAAGAATTATTAACCAAAATGTTCCTAAATCATCTGGACCCTACCAAGTGTGGGTACCAAAAACAACTTAGTCACTTTGTGAATGCAGGGCAACAGGAATAAAAGAGTCATATGGATCTTGGACAGTGGATGCTCAAGTCACATGACTGGTGATATGGCCCTGCTATCACGTTTTGAGGAAAAGGCTGGCTCATCAGTAACCTTTGGAAATGACAACATTGGTTATACAATGGGATATGGCAGTGTTAAATCTGGAAATGTCATTATTGAAGATGTAGCATTTGTTGAAGGACTGAAGCATAATCTCTTGAGTATTGGACAGTTTACCAACAGAGGCTTCAAAGTGGAATTTGATGAAGACCTTTGTTCAATCTCAAAAAGGGAAAGTGGTGAAGTTGTTCTAACTGGTGTGAAGAAAGGAAGCTTGTTTGTAGCTAATCTTAAGGCTGCAGATAAGGGAGAAATTTGTTGTTTCTACACAAAAGCCACAAATGAGGAATTCTGGCTGTGGCACAAGAAACTGTCTCACTTGAATGTTCAGGCAATGAACTCTCTAACCAAGAGAGAACTCATCAGGGATTTGCCTGCCTTGGAGTTTGTGCAAGATGGAGCATGTGAAGCTTGTCAGAAAGGGAAGATTAAAAGATCAAGTCACAAGAACAAGTTGCTCAATACAAACTCAAAACCTCTGCAACTAATTCACATGGACTTATTTGGCCCTGTGAATGTAATGTCCCTTTCCAAAAAGAAATATGCTCTAGTGATGGTTGATGATTATTCAAGATATACTTGGGTGGAATTCCTATTCTCCAAGGATGAAGCACCTCAAGTCATAATAGAGCATATCAAGAGAGTTGATAGAGAAGCACAAAGCACTGGTACCTCTGTAGTTGCTTTGAGAAGTGATAATGGGACTGAGTTCAGGAATTCAACATTGTATGAGTTTTGCAAAGATAAAGGAATTTCTCAACAATTCTCAGCTCCTAGGACACCTCAACAAAATGGAGTAGTTGAGAGAAAGAATAGAACTCTCATTGAAGCTGCAAGGACAATGCTGTTGGATGCAAAGCTACCTACTAGCTTTTGGGCTGATGCTGTTAACACAGCATGCTATGTGCAGAATAGAACATTGATCAATAAGAAGTCTGGCAAAACTCCTTACTCATTAATGACTGGAAAAAGAGCATCCTTCAAGCATCTGCATGTGTTTGGAAGCAAGTGTTTTGTGATGAAAGATACCTCTGAGCATGTTGGAAAGTTTGATGCTAAGGCATTTGAAGGTATCTTCATTGGATACTCTCTGGAAAGGACAGCATACAGAGTGTTTGTACCTGAGCAACACAAAGTCATGGAAAGCATGGATGTTACCTTTGATGACAAGAAGACTCCTGGACTTAAAACAAGTGATCAAGACAGTGTGCCATTAAGATTTGAAAATCAGGGTTATCTTGAGGATTCTGAAAGTGAAGATGAACCACCTGTTCAAACTGTTCTAGAAAATGAAAGTCTTGAAGTTGACAATCTTCTTCAAACACCTGTGCAAGGATTCACAAACACAGGGGGAGAAGAAGAGAATGCAACTGTCAACCAAAATGAGATTGGAACAGATCAAGGAAATGAACAGGGGCACACAAGGAAATGGGACAGAGCCCACACTAGGGATCAAATCATTGGAGATCCTAGTGAGGGAGTTAGAACAAGAAGGGCAACAATGAATACATGTCTGTATAGCTGCTTTCTGTCACAAGAGGAACCTAAACTTATTGAAGAAGCTTTGAAGAATTCTGATTGGATTGTTGCCATGCAAGAAGAGTTGAATCAATTTGAGAAAAACAAGGTATGGGAACTAGTGCCACCTCCAAAAGGAAAGAATGTTATTGACACCAAATGGGTGTTCAGGAACAAGATGGATGAAGAAGGAGTGGTAGTTAGAAACAAAGCAAGGCTGGTTGCCAAAGGATATTGTCAGCAAGAAGGCATTGACTATGATGAGACATTTGCACCTGTAGCTAGACTGGAAGCCATAAGAATCTTCCTGGCTTTTGCAGCTCACTCAGATTTTAAGGTGTATCAAATGGATGTGAAAAGTGCATTTCTCAATGGTGATCTTGCTGAGGAAGTTTATGTGTCTCAACCACCTGGCTTTGAAAGTGAAGACTTCCCAAACTTTGTGTATAGACTGCTCAAGGCACTCTATGGACTCAAACAGGCACCAAGAGCCTGGTATGAAACTCTATCTCAATTCCTTCTTGAGCATCAATTCACCAGGGGTACAATTGACAAAACCCTATTCTTCAAGAAGCATGGAAATGATATCATTCTTGTTCAAATCTATGTGGATGATATCATCTTTGGCTCTTCAAATGAAAAACTCTGTGAAAGGTTCTCTAAGTTGATGCAAAGTAAATATGAGATGAGTATGATGGGAGAGTTAACCTACTTCCTAGGCCTGCAAGTACATCAAAGGGAGGATGGCATCTTTATAAACCAATCTAAGTATGTCAAGGATCTTTTAAAGAAATATGGTTTAGAAGAGTCATCCCCAGCTAAAACTCCTATGTCTACTGCAATCAAGCTGGATGAAGACAAGAAAGGCAAGAGAGTTGATATCAAGGTCTATAGAGGAATGGTTGGATCCCTACTCTATCTCACAGCTAGCAGGCCAGACATCATGTTTGCCACATGCCTTTGTGCAAGGTTTCAGTCTGATCCCAAGGAATCTCACATGATGGCCATCAAAAGAATTTTCAAATATCTAAAGGGGACTCCTAATCTTGGGCTATGGTATCCAAAGGGCACTGGGTTCAACCTGGTTGGTTACACAGATTCTGATTATGCTGGATGCAGAATTGACAGGAAGAGCACCTCTGGAAGCTGTCAATTCCTAGGTCAAAGGTTAGTGTCCTGGTTTAGTAAGAAACAACAGTCCACAGCAACATCCACAGCTGAGGCTGAATATATTGCTGCTGGAAGTTGCTGTGCTCAATTGCTTTGGATTAGAAATCAACTCATGGATTATGGGCTAGTGTTAGAACACATTCCTTTCATGTGTGATAATACTAGTGCAATATCCATAGTGGCCAATCCTGTTAATCATTCTACTACAAAGCACATTGAGATCAGGTACCATTTCATTAGGGAACATGCTGCAAATGGTACCATAGAAGTCTCTTATGTTCCAACTGAGAAACAACTAGCTGACATATTTACTAAACCTCTGAATGAAGCAGTCTTCAACAGACTTGTGAGTGAAATTGGAATGCTCAATCCTTCATTCAGGTGTTCTAAGTAAATATGCTGGTTAATTGTTGCAGCAGTAAATTTTCACTGTATTTAAATGATCTATTTGTTTGGAGTGAAAATTGGCTGAGATATGATTTATAAATATTTCAGTATTTTACTGCATATTTTTCAAAATCATATTTGTTGGTGGAGTTGTGAGCTTTTGAGACATCTCGATATAGATGATTTTAAGAGTTCACGACATAGTTCAAATCAAACAGACTTATATCGCAAACTGTTGAGATTGAGAGACTTCGCGACATAGTTCATTTCATGAGTTTGCGACATAGTTAATTTCATGACTTCGCGACTTAGAATAACTATATCGACAAGTCTCCATAGTTGACAGAATTTTGATTTAAATTAATTTTATTTCAAAATTTGATAAAAGTCTGACAAATTGCTTAAAATTCCTAAAAGAGAGTTTTAGACAGGGTATTTCTACTATATCGCAAAGTCTCCCCGATTCTTTCTTTTTGAAGACTTTGCGACATAGTTCATTGTTGAGACTATGCGATATATTTTGCAAGACTTTGCGGTACAGGCTATTATTGACTTCGCGACATACACATAGACTGTACATATTCATAACTCCATATCGCAGTGTCTCTATCATATAAATACCTTTTTCTAACCGTTTGCAACTTTTCATCTTGTCTATTGCTCTCAAACTTTCTAACCTAAGCACAAATTCTCTACTCTCTTTCTTACTCTCTCTCTTGAAATGGCACCCAAATCTCAAACAGTATCATCCTCTATTCCTTTAACCATCCCCAACGAAACAAATCTTCTCACCATTCCCTCTGAGGCTGAGGCTAAACCCAGGTACAAGTGTTTTGTACGGTTCCTGAACGATTCCTACCTCAGCCAAGCCCTAACCTTGAACCCCACGTTGTATGTTGATGTATTGGAAGGATTTTGGCGAACGGCGTTGGTTTCTACAATGGCCAGGGAAGATGGAACTTCGTTCCAGGAGATAGCTTGTTCAATTGGAGGCAAACACTTCCAGTTTGGGGAGAAGGAGATAAATGAAGCATTAGGGTTCAAGGTGGAGGGTCATGACCAAGAAGCTACTGATGCTCAAATAGTAGACTTCATGACCTTCATTCAGTATGCTGATGAGATAGATACTGGAAAGCTGAATAAGAAGTTTGTAAGGAGGGAGTGGTCATTTCTATTTGATGCACTCCAGAAGGTGTTCCTTTGCAGAAAGACAGGATGAGACCATATCAGTCACATTGCTGTGAAGCTGGCCTATTCCCTAGGCTACAATCAGGAAATCAATGTTGGAGCAATAATCCTCAAGGAATTGGCTCAAAGGCTAGGGAGGACAGTCCGTGGAAGAGGTAATGACATCTTTTACCCTCGCTTTCTTCAAGTTATTTTGAATTATCTTGATGCTAATGTCCATGACTTGGAGGGTATTGATAAATCAAAGATGGCTTATTCCAAGTCCATGTCCAAGATTCTGTTTGGTTCATTGGACACAAGGAATCAAGTGGATGTGATCTTGAGTGTGACCCCGCATATGCAGGACACATTCGCATCTTATCCACTTGATAAGCCCATATACCATGCTCTTTCCTGGACAGGGGAGGCTGAGACTGAAGGAGCATCACAGTCTAACCCAAGCCTCCCTATCCCATCCAGTAACCCCACTGTAAACACCATTGTAGAGGCTAGTCAGCCAAGTGCATCAATCTCTCAAAAGATTGATGTCCCTAAAAAGAAGAAGAAGAGAACCCTAGCTATTATCCATGAATCTGTAGAGTTAGCAAGTGAGATTCCTGAGTCACCTCTCACCAGACCAAAGAAGAAATCAAAATCTGTAGCCACCACTGCATCCTCTCAACAGGATTCAGATGTGGAAAAAGGGGTACACCTGCTACTGTCTATGGCCTCTCAACAGGTCATGGGCATTGAAAAGAGCAGCCTCCCCACTGCAAGTTGTAACGAGTCTGCACAGGGTCAAGACCTCACTCTTGACCCTAGGAGTGATAAGGGTGATCAAACACTAAGTGGAGAGCACATCAATGTTGAAACTCCTCCTATTTCTCAGGGGGAGTTGCCAAAATCTAATCTGAACCCCACTTCTCTCTCAGATTCTTCCACTAAAATTTCTTCTGAACAAGAGAGTCATTCTCATGACAATCTTGCCATTGATCAATCACAATCCAGCCCTGTGATTGAGCCAACTTCAAGTGACATGGTGCTTGACACTGTGCTCACCACTCAGGACCCACATTCAGTTGGTCAGGGAATGCATGCTGAGGCATATCCTAATGACACCAACACAAACATGGAGGATTCACCAGTTTTCACTGGAGACTCTGTGCCAAATTCTCCCATCCTTAGGGATGTGGAAATGTCTTCACAGACATATAGGGCTGATGTTGTAACACATCCCATTTCAATGGAGACAACATCAGACCCTACAGCCATTCCAAGGCTGGAGGAGACTCAAACTCACACATCTCATGAAGTGCCTAGCACTAGCTCTCACTTGGCTCAGGCCACAATGTCAGAATGGCTGAAGCCTGTGCACCATGACAGGCCTTCAGGATCATCATCTGTGCCCTCACACTTGACAGAGGAAGCCATTCAAAATCTTAATGTGGCACAGATTGATGAGTTCTCAAAGATAGCTCAACATCTCCTCACCTCCAACCTTCCAAATGCTGATTATGAAGCTATCCTGCTATGCCATAAGGAGGACGTTGAAGCTCAACAGGAGAAGATTGTGAATGAAGCTGAACCAGAGGGAAATGTGGATGCCTGGTTGGATTCTAAGAGGACTGTAAATCTCAAGGATGCCCTAGCTTTTGTGAGAGAAGAATACCTCACTTCTCTGGGCTCCAATGCTAAGGATCTTTCTCCTGTTGCCATCTATGAGGCTGTAAATGATGTGTACAAGAACCAGTTGAAGGCTCTGCATTATCTTGGGAAAGGGCTTCAATCAGAGATTTCTTCAATTCAGGAGGAGACAGACAGATCCCTCACAAAGCTCATAAACTCTTATCTCTCTGATTTTCCCAAGGTGGATGGTATCCTCAAAGAAGTCCAGAAAACCTCCACAAATGTGTCCATGATGGATGTGACTCTTGCCATGGTCACAGACAACATCAAGAAACTGGCTTCTACACTGGAAAATCAAGCAAAAACTACCATCACCACCAATGCTATGTTGAATGTCATGTGGAAAAATCAGTATGGTGATAAGCTGGTGGATGAAGTCCCTCTGTCAGACATCTCCAAATATGACTTTGCCAGGGTCAAAGATCAATCCCTCAACTCATTTAGGTCTCAACAACTATTCTCCAAGGTGGATGGCTTAGAAAGAGAAGTGGCCTCTCTCAAGGATGAAAACAGAATGCTATCTACATCTCTAAACCAACTCAATGACAAACTAGATGATCAAGGCACCAACACAACAAACATTTTGCTGGTACAGCAACAGATGATGACTTCAATGATGAGATCCATGAACCTGCCTATTCCTGGGGAAGCTCAAGACATTTTGTCTGATCCCAAGCCTAAGGGGGAGAAAGGAAAGGAGGTCAATGTGAAAAAGAAAGGGGGAGCACCTGCCAAGCAGTCAAAACTTAAGGGCAAGCTCATTGAAGAGACAATAAAGCCAATCAATCTTCCCCCTGTAGAGGTCATCAATGCACAAGGTCAGAAAAGCACAGTCACCACAACATTCTATCCATCCACAATGCCTAAAGACATCTCAACCCCTCAACCTGCTATACCTACTCCAATTGTTAAACCTACCCAAGCTACACTTATCACTGAGGCCAAGCTACAGGAAGTTGCCAACTCTAACATCTATCATGATGAGGCATTCCTGGAGTTTCTGAAAGCCACCTACAAGAATGCTCAAGGAGATGCACAAGTGTACAGAAAGAAGCTCAGGGAAAGTATCAAGTACTTCACAGTTGCAGTAAAGAAAATCAGGGATGTTTATCTGAGAGAAATAATCATGGTGTGCAAGGACAACTGCTTGTGGCACTTAGCATTTCAAACTCTAGAGAAACTGAGGTTTACTGAAGTGTCAATAATTCTGGAGTTGATTGAAAAGAGTGGGGCTAACAATGAAAGTCTTTATAATGACTTGGAGATGGATCAAAATCAAAGACTGGCTGAGGTCATACCCAAGCCAAGGACAGTAATTTTTCAAAGTCTATCCAAAGTCAGAAGTATTGACCAACTAGTCATTCCCAAAGATCTGCAAATGAAGAATAATACAAAGATCAATCAGGTGCTGCAAATGCTGAGAGCAAAGAAAAGAGTCAAGACAGCAGAGGAATTAGAGATGATTAACATTCTATAATCTTTTCTGATTCATGGTGTTTTGCCAGAATCTGTCAAAGAAAAGAACAAGAAGAAGGATGGGGAGGATGATGATGAGGAGAAAACCCACAGGAGGAGATCTCATGACACAAAGGGGGCAAAGGAGACAGTGAAGAGATCTAGGAGTGGAACTCAGCAAGTCAAGGACATTGCTGGCAGTACTTTAACCAAAACACAAGACTCTGAGTCTAGGGTGAGTACTGTTAGTAATGATCCTCCAAAATCAGTATCTAAGACTTCTGAACCTGAGTTGCCACAGAAGAAGGGTGAAGCCACAAAAGAAAAATCAAGAAAACACCTCCACAAGGTCACAGCCAGTGGAGTGTTGCAGTGGATTAAGGGCAAAGGAATGAAGCTTCTTCCAAATGATGTGGCAGTAAAGACAAAGTCACCTTGTTCCAGAAAGGTACCTCTTGTGAGGCATATGAAGATCAAGAGTGTACCCAAAAGAATAAGGATAACAAAGAAAACTGGAAAACTCACAAATGTTGTTGGCATCCATGTGTTTCCACTTGATGAAGACTATGATGAAGATGCCCTAGCATTTTTGAGAGCTCAAAGGATCTTTGAAGTCAAACTGAAGCTAGATCATCTAGAGATTAAGTACACTGATGGAAGAGAGAAGATAATGAAGCAAGGAGGCTGGCAACTTTTCTATAAATATGAGCTTGAAAGGATAAATGCCTTGCTGAACTTTGAAGAAAAGGAAGAAAGGACATGGAAGATAGATATTGCTAGGTTCTTGAAAATGCATGCTGATCATGAAGAAGACCTGAGGAGAGAGAATGAAGAAAGGAGATGTAAGAAAGAGAAGGAGTTGGCCGAGATAGAAGAAAGAGCAAGGGAGCTAAGAAAGAAAGGGCTGTGCAGGGTAAAACAAAATCCTTATACTGTGGAGTACAAAAATCATTATGGAGGAAAAAGCAAGATAAGGATGGAGTTTATACACTCATATGTGGAGAGTGCCCTCAGAACAGCAGCTGAAGATCTAAAGGACTCTCCTCTCATTGAAGAAATGACTGCTAGAGATGATATTCTAATGGCCATCTCTGAGATAAAGAAGAATGAAGAAATGAGGAAGAAGAAGATCTATGATGACTTCTTAGAGAAACAATTGGAAACAGAAGCTATGTAGCTCAAGGAAGAATTCTGTAAGCTTAAATTTTCAAGTTGTTATCAAATTCTGTGCTTAACTGTATCTTCCTTATATCTATTCTTTTTTTATGTTAGTTAGGCTTGTTATCAGACATGAAATTGTGCCTAAGGGTCTTACTCACAATTTGGGGGAGATTGTTAGGCTCAAGACATGTCTGAATACCACTATTAACAAGCCTACACTATGTGACTATGTCACATTACATGACCTAGTGATTTCTATCACTGGGATATAGTATAGGTCTCTAAATGTACTTGTCTTGTTCTCATGAACATTAGCTTGATCATGTATGCTCAAATTTATAATGAGCTTAGTGAAGTTTCTTGCATCTAGATTGTATATAGGCCATTGAATAATTATCCTGGTAGAAGTTCAGAAGTGTTCATGCAGCAGGATAGAGTTGAATAAGGCTATGAAGAAATAAGTTGCAGGAATTTGTCTAAAGCATTATATAGCAAAGTCAAAAGAAAGCTATGTCGTGAAGTCACCAATATCCATGTCGTGAAGTACTATATCGCATAGTCCATTTTGTACTATGTCGAGAAGTCCTCAAGACACATGTCGTGAAGTGTTGAAGTCAGCAAAGTCAAAAGAGCCTAGATCGTGAAGTCCTCAAATGCCCTATGTCGCATAGTCATCAAATGACCTATGTCGCATAGTCATCAAAATGACCTATGTCGCATAGTCATCAAATGACCTATGTCGCAAAGTCTTCAAAGGCTATATCGCGTAGTCCTCACAAGGGAGATCGCGAAGTCAGGGATAAAGTGGAGTTCACGATATCAACACTTAGCCGTTTATAACAAGACAAATCAAGGTACAGAACCAAGAATCAAAGGAGACAAATACTGGAGCATTTGTTCTGGCAAGGTGGTCCAAAGAACAGATGGCAAATCTACAGCTAAACTTGGAGAGAAAGATAAGAGACAAGCAGCTACAGAAACGGGAAAGACTCCGAAAAGCAGGTGGTCCTTCCTGACACAGTGAACCTCTTATGGCAGGACAAGTTGGACTTTCAGAAGGGGTAGCTGTGTAATATTGTGTGTGCCTAGTTTGTATAGGTGAATATATATATCGTGCACACACAACTGTAAGCTGTAAGAGAGATACACATAGTTATTTGCTAAGCTCTTTTCTCTGTAAGCAAGCAAGTTCAAACTGTTCTTGTTTAGAAGCCAGAAATTCGATTGTGAATTTCTTGGAAAGCTGTAGTATTTAATTTGCTTATACAAAGTAGATTAAAGTGATTGTGTGTGTTATTTACATTCCGCATATTACATATCATAATCATATACAGCTTATACTTAGTTTCAAGAATCGAAAAATATATCAAACTATCCATTCACCCCCCCTCTGTCTAGTTTCTAGTAGTATTCATTTCTAACACACTCAACGAATTTAATTGATGTTTGTAGTTACTGCTCGCGACAATACTATTGATGCTGAAGGGAACAGAGAAGCTTCGCCAGATGTTGAAGTTCAAGATGAAATTCAACGTAATATTTGGATTCCACATTGCAATGAAGAAATAAAGCCATATAAAAAACAGGTTTTTCCAGATTTGGATAGTGCTTTTGAACATTAAGAAGAATATGGTCGAGAATGTGGTTTTACTGTAAGGCGTTCAACTGAGAAAACCAACAATGATGGCAAAACCATTCTCAAATATTTTGTGTGTTCCAGAGCTGGCCCAAATGATTATTCAGAATCTTCACGAGGGAATAGCTCTTATAAATTTCAGGGGTGTATCAGTTCTGCTTCTGGAAACCAAGATCATATTGACTATATTCACAAAATATTGAAGCTGATGAGGAACAACATCAAGCTGTCACAAAGGAAAGGAAATAGTCGTTTGGATGATGAGAGTGTTGAGGATTTGATTGGGTCAAAAATTGTAGAAGAAACTACCATTTTACCTCCAAATCAGAGCAATAACAAGGGATGTCATAAAAGACAGCAGAAAAATCTATAGGTGGTAAAAAAAGACAGATGAGGGAATGCAAGACGTGCAAGAAAATGGCGTATCATGACTCTTGAAACTGTCCAAAAAAAAATAACACAAATTCAACCCCATTAACAAATCATTCCCTCTGAGTTTGCTACTTGATTTACAGTGTTTTGAAAGATTTCGCCTTGAAAGTTTTGTATTTTTTTTTCAGAATTTAATCAACGATGATATGGGGGTTTTATATATTGATAAAACATTTTGTCCTGAATACGTTTTTAGTGCTCAATGCATGTTATTCAAATTATTCCAGTAAGTATTGTATTACCAAAGATACAGAATGTTGCAGCATTTGCCTGGAATACTAGCTACTGTATTTGTGTGTTTCATATTTTAATGTCCAAAATATAGATCATCAAGTTGTCATTCTTGCGAATAAGCGTATTGAAGGGAGCGTATCGCCATTCTATGATTATTGTTATGGACCTGATTACAAACCAGAATGGGCTTGTAATCTAATTATCTATGACATTTCAGACTAGGTTCTATTATCTAATATAATTATCGCCTATGGAAAAATCTGAGTTCGGGAACTACTCTCAGAACACTGAACTTTTGCTGTGCAGCAATGGTTCAAAATTGATAATAATATTAATGCTCTAACAATATATAAAATCAAAAAAAAAACTTTGGGCTACCAATAGGCCATAGATTAACAGAATATCGTACAAAATCACAAGATTTACTTATACTAAACCACATTAATTTTGATTCCTAATCACATGTATAGTCTAACTTTAGGAAAAATAGGAAAAATTGGATTGCATAGGTGATTTTAATACCCTGTTGCCAACTCCTTGAAAACACATTTTTTAACAACTCCTTATGACTTTAATTTGTTTACTTATAACAATAGTTACTATCACTTAATTGCAGACTGTAATATACATGTTTAAATTAAAAAAATTGTATATTATCTATAATACAGAAGAAATAAAGCATTCTGAAAAGTTTATTGAATTATTTAATATAATTGAAAAATACAACAAATCAAAGATAAAACCACATTATTTCATATATAACCAATTGCAGAATCCGGCTCCTTGTGCTAATCTATAAGAAAATACGAGATCACTAAAATAGGAAAGAATATTTACAATATTGAATATTACAAGCGTAATTAACTAGACTAATTTAATACTCCCACAATAAAACACGAACACTTAAAGAAAACCTATAACTGTAGTGCTTTGTGAATCATTTTAACGAAAATCAACATGAATAATGGAGCTAAAAAAATACAAAACACTTAAAAGGAATCTTCTAATATTTAGGGAAATTTTAAAGGAATCTCAGATAAATTATAATATAAAATCATAGTAAAAAATAAAATTTAGAAAAAATTTAAAGGAATCTTCTAATATTTAGGGAACATTTAAAGGAATCTACTAAATTATTTAAAGAACACTTAGTAAAATTTTATAAATGATTTAAAGAAATCTTCTAATATTTAAAGGAATCTTCTAGAACATTTTAAGGAACCTTCTAATATTTAGGAAAATTTTAAAGGAATCTCAGATAAATTATAATATAAAATCATAGTAAAAAATAAATTTAGAAAATATTTAAAGGAATATTCTAATATTTAGGGAACATTTAAAGGAATCTACTAAATTATTTAAAGAACACTTAGTAAAATTTGATAAATTATAATATATAATAATTCTAGAAAAATTACAGATACCTCCTAATATTTAAAGAATATTTAAAAAAATATATTAATTTATTTATTATAAACAGAACACTTAAAAATTATATTAATTTAAAATAGGGGTTTTTTTAATAAATACTCAATTACTCAAAAAACGTTTTTGCAAAAATACTATGTGTTTTTTAATTTTTTTTGCGAAAATACCAAAATATTTGCAAAAATACCAACTTTTTGAAAATATTTGCAAAAATACGGTCTGCAACTACTTTCAACCATATTTGCAACTGCAACCAAAATCAACACATACGCAACTTTTTAATCAAAAATGATTTTTTTTCAGGTGTAGGTGATAAACAACCCTAAAATCGGGTTTAGAGACTAGGTTTAGGGCCCTAAACCCTAAACAAACATCTTAGTAACAATTTTTTTGAATTCTCAACTGCTTTTCAATCATTTTTTAAAAAGTTGCTTCAAAGTAGTTGTCGACCCTATTTTTGCAAATATTTTCAAAAAGTTAGTATTTTTGCAAATATTTTCAAAATATGGTAAAATTGCAAAAAAAAACTTAGAAAAAGTAGTATTTTTGATAATTTCTCTTTAAAATATTAATTTTAAAGAATATAATATTATAATAGGACAAATTGCAACAAAAATATTTAAAAAATACTAACAATATTTTAAAAAAAATATAATATAAAATACTTATAATATAACACACTTAAAAAAGTCTATTGAATTAACTAATAGAACAATTAGTAAAATTTATTAAATCATTATACAATATTATATTTAAAAAAATATAAAATAATCTTTTAATATTTAGGGAACATTTAAAGAAATCTCAAATAAATTATAATATACAATTATATTTAACAAAATTAAAAATATATACTAATATTGAAAAAACACTTACAAGGATCTATTAAATAATCTAATATAACATTTAGTGAAATATTAATTAATTATAAAAAGAATTTGGTGAGTTAATAGGACAAATCCCAACCAATATATTTCAAGAATACTGACAAGAATTTTGAAACACTTAAAAATATCTAATTAGTGAAATCTGATAAATCATAATACAAAATAAAATTGAGGAAAAATTAAAAAAATTCTAATATTTAGGGAACATTTTAAAAGAATCAAAAGATAAATGTTAAATAATGGCTAAATAAGTAGGCATATAAAAATTTAGGAAACATTTAAAAGAATAAATAAAAAAATAAAATTTAGAAAACATAAAAAAAATCTTCTAATATTTAGGAAAAATTTAAAAGAATTTACAAAATATCTAAATACCCTGTTGCCAATTCCTTGAAAACAAATTTTTTACCAACTCCTTATGACTTTAATTTTTGTGCTTATAATAATAATTACTATCACTTAATTGCAGACTTAATTGCTTATAGGTGTATCTCCCAGCATTAGGAGTTCTTAATTGCAACAGTGCAACATTTATCCTGAGAAAAGTTTAAAATCAAAGACATTGTGTTGGTGCTCTCAGACTCCAAAAACAAAGTTCTTAATCCCAATATTACCATCAAGGATTAGTCCTTTTTTAATAAGTAAAATATCAGCTTGTTAGGCCGAATACACAATATATAATCAAGTATGTATGAGAATAACAATCAAGAACACAGTTTATGAATCAACAAAAACTGTATTTATATTAACAGCTTCTCTCTTTATGATGTTAACGAATCACAAAGAGCTACTAGGTTACAAGAATAATATATTCAATGTTCGCATCCCTTCTAGGGATAACCTATCTGTGTTTATATAGTACACAGTTACACAATCCTTATCTAATTGATATTCCTACAAATTAGCTATACAAGTTATATCAATTAAGGATTGCTTCTTATCTTCTATTCTGTTTCCTTAGCTGTATCAATATATTCTGCTTCTTTCCATCTTCAGAATATATTGCTTCTAGAATCTTCAATTCAGCACCGACAGCTAATTCAACTATCACCCTGTCAGACTTTAAATAAACTCTGACCGGCTTCCTTTAAACTCTTCACCCTGTCAGACTTTAAATAAACTCTGACCGGCTTCTGATAAACTCTGGTCAGTACATGTTGCTTAAACACTGATAAACAAACGTCAGCAATTATATCTAACAATCTCCCCCAACTTGTTCATAATAAAATGTACAAGTTAAACATATAATTGATGATGTCAAAAACATTTAACAAATGCAGTGTTTAACATATAACAGAGTTTAATTTAAAACAGAGTTTAAATTTGACTTAGAATAGAAAATATATTAAAAACTTACAGTCAGACTTTACTTGATTTCTTGAATATCAGGCACTGTCCTGAGATAGTCTGATAGCAATTTCTTTTCAGCTCTTTCTAGCTCTTCCACCATGATCTTCTTCACTTCTTTCAACTCTGGATCAGATTCTCCAGTCTGATAAATTGCAGCTCTCAGAGAATAGATGGAATTCTTCCTCATCTCATTCCCTAGCTTAATATAATAAGCTTTATCAGATTCTAAATTAAATTCAAGAACTTTTGTACCCAGTGCTGTTCTGAACTTAGCACTGTTTCTTTTCATCTCAACAATCTTCCCATGTGCATTTCTGTATTTGGGAATATATGCACTTGATACTCCTCCTCCAAGCATCATCTTCGATCTTAGCATCTTTTCTCTGATAACTGAAGCAGCATTGTGAGTATTTCTATTTTTGACTTTTAACAAGTACAGAACATACTCCAATTCTTGATAAGATTTGAGATTTATATCAGACTCTGCAACCTTATAAACTCTTCCATCATTCATAAAGTACAACAAAAATTCCTTCTTCAACACCTTATGAAAGATCATTTGAACAGAGTCTAGCATATCAAGATTTTCTTGAGTAATAATACCAGATACAGCTAGTGACGATTGATCCATTGGACTTGTATTTATCCTTCTCTCTCTGTGTGACCCTAGACCAGATTTGTCTTTTCCTTCCTTACCCAATATTGTTCTGGTTTCTGAGAAATTCACAGCTTCAAGCTTTAAATCTTCAAGAATTTTTGGTTTGCTGAATCCTGGAAGTTGTGTAGATTTCTGTACAACTTGAGCAACGTCAGAGGTTGTCATAACTTTAGTAGTATCATCAACTTGAGCAGCGTCAGAGGTTGATTTTGCTAATCTTGTTTCAACTTGAGCAATGTCAGAGGTTGAATTATCTTTCTTCTCTAGGTTAGGCTCTTCAATCATTATGCCTTTACCCTTATCAGAGTTTCCAATCACAGGTCTCCTTGTATATTGTATACTCTGTTGTATATTCTCTTTGATAGAAATACCAACTTCTTTCTTTCTAGGAGCCTTGATTTCCTTTTTCTTGTAGATTCCAGCTTCAAGATTTTTCTTGTGTTCCTCAGCAAGCATTTGCTCTTCAGCCTGGATATCTTCAATAGTAACATTCTTTCCATGCTCTTTCATGAATATTTTAGCAGCAATCTCTTCATCAGTAGATGGATTAGTTGAAACAACTAAACTCTTGAGTTTTGAAGTAGATTGGCCACCAGAGTTTATCTTGTCAGAGTTTGTTTGTCTATCAGAGTTTACTCTTGTCCCTGCTTTGCCTTTGAGCAAAAATCTTTCTTTTATTTTCTTTGCTTCCCCCATCAGTAGAATCATCCCTCCGTCTCAGAGCTTGAGTGTCTTTGCATTTGTCTTTAGATACACTCTCCCCCTTTTTGACATCATCATAAAGTAGTACTGATGTCAGCAATTCAATGGCAGTAGAAATGGAATTCAGTTGAGTAGACATTGCATTCTGATTTTCCTCAACTTTCCCAAGCCTCTTCTTGATTTCCTCAGAATCCTTGGCTTGCTGCTTGAGCATAGCATAATAATAAGTTCTGTCAGACTTGAAAGTAAGATCCTTCATACTGACTTCATTCCTTAGATTTGTAAGCATTTGTTGATTCTCATCAAATCTATTATTAAGAGATTTGACTTGAACAACAGTTGCCTGTAAGCTCATAAGTACATCAGTATTTGAGATCTTCTTGACAGAATCAGATAGAAAATCTGCAGCCCTTTGTGCTGAGAAGACACAATCTGCATCAGCCCATTTGTTGTAGTACATATTCTGGAAATGCTCATTTGTCTGTCTATTGACTTCCCTTGCTTCATCACTATTGACATCATCAGCCAATGAAACTTGAATACTAGGGTGTGAATGAGAACCCTCGGCATCATTTCCAGCGTCTTCATTATTGTCTGCTTCATTTTCAGTAAGAATATTTTCAGCAGTAAACTGTGCAGCTTCATCAATTTTCTCCTCTTCTACAGCTTCAGGAATATCAGAGTTAACCTGAGCAAAAACCTCTGCTTCTCTTTGAACAATCTCAACAACAAATTGTTGCAAAGCTTCAAGAATAATATTCTCAGAGTTTAGCTCATCAGCAGCCTCTTGTTCCTTTTCTATCACAGCTTCATCAAGAATTGTCTCTGTGACTTTTATCATCTGATTAACCTCCTCACCTTTGTCAAGATCACAAGAAATAATTTCAGTGTGAGTGGCCAGAGATTCTTCTATCTGATCAGTTACTTGATCAGCTTCCACACCCTCTGTATAATGATCAGAATGTATAGAGGTGTGTGCTTCAAAATCAAAAACTCTGCTATCAGAATGAGTAGCAGCTTCCTCAACTACATCATTAGCCTTTGATGTAGGAGCTTCTAAATCCAAATCCATCATATTAGCATCAGTATTTATCCTGTCTAGATTGACAGCTTCAGTATTTGCAGCATCCTCCTGAACAAACACTTCATGAGCTTCAGTGTTTACAAACACTCTGTCCTCATTAGCATTTAGAATATCCTCCTCAACAACAATTGCAGGAGTATCTTGAGGAACAGTTTCAGTCACAATCTCCTCATTCTCTGATGCAGGAGCTTCAGATTCATCAAGATTTGCTCTATCCTCTGAGAGCATAGTAGTTTCCCTTAGAACAGCTTTCTGAATTACCACTTCAGAGTTTACAGGCAATTCAGCTTCTTCCTCCTCATCAAAAAGATAAGTGGCTACAAGCTTTCTTCTTTTGCTCAGAGTCTGAGAATCCTCTATTTCATCTTCACTATCAGATACTCTTGCTTCTTCAGAACAAGGTCTTTGTGCCCTTACTTTTCTTTTAAATGCTCTGGTTTTGGACTTCTTTAACCTTTGTGATGGAGACACAGAAGGTTCAGCTTCAGAAGATGGTGTAGAAATCCTAGCTGGCTTAGAACCCATATGCTTAGTTCTACCACCTCTTGCAGGATTAACAGAAATTAAAGAAGGTACTTCTTGAGTTGATGAATTGACTTGAGCATTTAAAAACTGTTGCATTGAGGCAGGTAGCAACAAGTCTCCAACAACTCCTTTCTTAACATATTTATTTACTAGATCAATAAATACCCTCTTATGTAATTTAAAACAAGTAACATCTGCTTCAATTACATTTACTCCTTCAACACAATAAGAAAACAAAAGCTGACAGAATCTAGAAAAATAAACAACTCCTCTATTCTCTGTCATCTTCTCCCCTAAGTTAGTCAAAACAAGTCGTGCAAAATCAAAATGATTATCATATAATAAAGAATACCCGATTTGCAGACTGTCTGTGGGAATAGCATCCCAATTTGTGCATTTCTTTCCAAATGTCCTCGTGATGCAATCGAAGAAGAAACTCCATTCCTTGCGCAGAAACGGCCTTTTGAGTTGCCCAATCTTTGTCAATGGCCCAGAGTAACCAATCTCTCGCATCATTCGTATTAAATCCTCATCACCCATTCCAACAGTGTAGGAAGGATACTCAGGAAACCCCATTGCAGCTCGAATAGTACCAGCAGTAATAACATATTCTGTTTCTTCAAACTCAAAGATTATGGATGGGTTCCCAGTTTCACCACCATCATCATAAACCCCTGACTCCCAGAACGCCTTGATTTGTAAACCAGAAAGTTTGGCTGGTTCAACTAAAGCACGCCCAATCGCTGACTGAGCAAGAAACTTTTGAATCATATGAAATGCTTCTGGTGCGTTTGCAGTGTTTAGTGGTGCGGTATAGTTGTTTGGAACGAACTCTAACCCAGACGAAACGAATCCTGAGACTAGAGCTACATTTGTGATGATGACACTTCCAAGATTAATATTGCCATATCCCAGAGTGTGTCCTATGTTGCCATCTCCATAGGAAACTTTTGGGCCAGCCTTCTCCTTAAAGTCTGATAGCAGGGCTTTATTTCCAGTCATGTGTCCTGAGCATCCACTGTCCAAGATAAGTGTGCTCTCTCTTATGCCCTGCAATCACAAATCAACACTAAGTGTTAGTTTTAAGGATCCAGACTTGCTTGGATCCTTTGCCTTTCTTAACAGTGTTAGCTTTTGCAGCGGAATCAGTATTATCAGAGTTTAAACTAACATTGTCAGATTTTACACTAGCAGAGTTTGCTCTAACCCATTTCAAGTTGGGTTTTAGCTCATAATAATTATGATAAATTGCATGATAACTCCTACATGTGTAAATAGAATGCCAAGTGCTCCCACAATGTGTGCATAAAGTCTGTGGTCTTATTCTAACACAATCATTTTTTACTTCTGAAGTAGAAGGTAAAGAATTAATATGTTTGTTCTTATTGCAAAATCTAGCAAGATGATTAGAACTACCACAATTGTAACATGTTTTCCTTGAAGCACCAGCATTAGGCAAATGATTATTTCTATTATTTATGCCTATTTTTCCATTCCTATTTTTCTTGGACCCTTTAGGTTTCATGGCAGACTTTACCTCTTTGAGCTTATGTTTGAACTGTTTTCCTGTCATTAAACCAACATTAACCTGTTTCTCACAGACTCTAATTGGTTCTTTAACAGCTTCAGGCTCAATAGATTTCTCTGTTTTAAATTCAATATCCACTTGTTCAACACAAGCTTCAACTGGCTCTTTAACAGCTTCTTTCATAACTACAGATTTTAGCTTACTAGATTCAGGAACAAATGTTACAGGAGTTGAATATGAACTTGTGAATGCTCTAAACTTGATTTTGTCCTGAAATCTAAGTTCATCTTCCTCACTGTACCCTAAGCCTACAGAATCTGTCTGAAACACTTGATGTGTATCTCTACCAGAATTAGTCCAAGTTTTAATTATTTTTCTTTCCTTCTCTAAATCAGATTCTAGTTGCCTATACCTTTTAAGCAACTCCTGTTCAACATAAACAGCATCATCTCTTTCTTTTTGAATTTGCTTCATATTTTCAAGTTCTCCTTCAAGAAACTTGTTTCTATCTTTAAGACTAAGATTCTCAGATTTAATTCTCTTATTTTCTAAAGTCTGATCCCTATAGCTAACATGAACACTTTTCAGATATACTCTTAACTCAGATATATTATCAGTATCATAAGCATAAGTAGTTAGGGGTACCTTATTTTCAGATGATTCAGTCTCATCTCTGACAGTTGCCATAAGAGCATAATTTTCTCCATCATCAGAGTCTGAAGTATCTGCCCAGTCTTTGCCTTTAGAGATGAGTGCTTTCTCAGATTTGCCTTTCTTGCACTCTGGGGCATAGTGACCCATCTCCTTACACCTGTAGCACTGGATTTCAGATTTATCCTTCTTACCAGATTTGGTCTCCCTTCCATCAGACTTTCTGAAACTTCTCCTTTCAGAGTTTGAATCTTTCCTTGTGAATCTCTTTCCCTTCTTGAAGTTCTTGAATCCCATCTTCTTGAAGGTCTTCACCATCAATGCAGCCATTTGCTTCATCTGTTCTTCATCATCATCAGAGTCAGAAGCTTCATCAGAGTTTGAGTCATCATCAGAGTTTGATGACTCACTTTCAGATTTAATAACTAAAGCCTTTCCCTTGGCTTTCTTCCTTGATGATTCCTTCTTAATGGGCTTCTCCTCGACTTTGAGAGCAACAGATTTTGTCTTTTTACTCAATCTTCTATTCCTTTGTTCTATCTCCAGTTCATGAGTTTTCAATAACCCATAGATTTCATCAAGATCTGTATCAGCAAGCTCATAATTATCTCTTATTGTGGTTGTCTTTAAATCCCACTTTTCAGGTAGAGATAACAGAAACTTGAGATTAGACTCTTCAAGCTCATATTCTTTATCAACCAGAGACAGATCATTCAACAGTTTGCAAAATCTGTCATAAGTCTCAGTCAAGGTTTCATTAGTTCTTGAATCAAAGTGCTCATACTCCTGTGTGAGTATTGTCTTTCTGTTCTTCTTGATAGCACCTGTTCCCTGGCATCTGACTTCTAAAGCATCCCATATCTCTTTGGCAGTTTTGCAGCCAATTACTCTGTTAGACATAACATTATCTAAAGCACTGTGGAGAAGATGTCTAACCTTTGCATCTTTTGCAATTGATGAGATGTCCTCAGGAGTCATATCTTTCTTTTCCTTTGGAACAGTCTTTTGTTCTTGTCCATCAACAACAGGGGACAATTTAGTCGGCATATGAGGACCATCATAGATTCTGTCAAGGTATTCTGGATCTGTAGCCTCCAGAAACATGGTCATCTTAACCTTCCATATCGGATACTCTACTGGCCTGAGAATTGGAACCCTGATTGTTTCATATCGACTCACAGAATTGGGCTTAACCTGTTCAGCCTTAGGAGCAGTTTGATTTTCTTCAGACATGATTAATACTGTGTTTGAATCATAAAACTGTATATATTAAACAACCCAAGCTCTGATACCAATTGTTAGGACGAATACACAATATATAATCAAGTATGTATGAGAATAACAATCAAGAACACAGTTTATGAATCAACAAAAACTGTATTTATATTAACAGCTTCTCTCTTTATGATGTTAACGAATCACAAAGAGCTACTAGGTTACAAGAATAATATATTCAATATTCGCATCCCTTCTAGGGATAACCTATCTGTGTTTATATAGTACACAGTTACACGATCCTTATCTAATTGATATTCCTACAAATTAGCTATACAAGTTATATCAATTAAGGATTGCTTCTTATCTTCTATTCTGTTTCCTTAGCTGTATCAATATATTCTGCTTCTTTCCATCTTCAGAATATATTGCTTCTAGAATCTTCAATTCAGCACCGACAGCTAATTCAACTATCACCCTGTCAGACTTTAAATAAACTCTGACCGGCTTCCTTTAAACTCTTCACCCTGTCAGACTTTAAATAAACTCTGACCGGTTTCTGATAAACTCTGGTCAGTACCTGTTGCTTAAACACTGATAAACAAACGTCAGCAATTATATCTAACACAGCTGTAAGAGGATCAAAAGATGCATTCAGGACAAAGCAGCCACACATTTGTTCCGATGATCACGAAGCACATATTATCCCAAAGACATGATTCGAATACATTATCAAGATTTAACATTATTTGGCAGAAGGTGACACAAAATGATATACCAGATGCTAGGTCTTCTTGTCCGTCTCTAAACATCTCCTTAGAAAAAACATTCTAATTTGATAAAATCCACATGAATTCTACTAAAAGTTATAGGTTTGTCTATAAAAATACCAAATAGAATAGATTAAAAACAAAAAAATTAAACCAGCAAGGATAAAAAATATAAGTGCAGAACTATTTTAAGTGTTCCTGACAAATCATTGTCTAGAAAAGACAAATAAGAAAATGCTCTTAGATATCAATAATACCACATCATGTGACAATGGTTAGTTAGTTAACCTTAATTTCTGTTGTGAGGAAGAAAATTATAGGTAGAGAGATATAGGTAATAAGCAGCCATGATTTCGAAATTCTTACATAGCCTCATTATTCTGTAATCAGAGAATAGACAATAAATTTTCGTACAAGAGATTCTCTACAAAAACTTGAAGAAAACATCAAGTCTGTCTCTTAACTATTCTGAAAATTATTTTTAAAAAAAACCCCTTCACAACAAATTTACACAAAAAAGATCGTTGAGTAACAAAATCTAAACACAAACTACAAAACAATAAAAAACCAAAATTTACTTGAATCTTTTCACCAAGAATAAAGCCCATGTACTATGCAAATTACTGTTTATTTGTGGATACACCAAAATTTCAAACCCCAATAACATTAAACATGAAATATGGTGGAATGTAATTAATCTAGTGTACCACAACCACGGCTAAATGTAATTAAATTATTGTACAGTATATAAAACTGAATTCAAACTGAATAGAGGAAATGCATGCAAATAAAAAAGGACTTGTTCTTTAATTTAGAAAACATAATAAATCCACTAAAATTTTCAATGCTCTCAATTTGGAGCATCATTTCCCTCTTGATCAAGTATGGAAGATATAGCATCTCGTCGTTCATTAATTCGAGTGAAAATCATCCGGCGAACAATCTCAAATCGCAATTTATCCAATTGCTCTAGCTGCTCATACTACATAGAAACAAAATTAAGAACATAAGTTATACATTTGAAGTAACCTGATATAAAAATCAATAAATTTTTAATGGTATTTACACATTTAACTTACACTTTCTTCTACAATATTTGCTGACCAGGATTCTACACCACCCCCGTAATAAATCTCCATATGTCTCAGTGCAAAAACTACACTATCAATTTCATTGTAGTTCGTCTGCCATTTCATTTTCAAAAATCTTGGCTCTAAACGACTAACTTCAAATGTTTTCGGAAAGTTTTTTTATCGCAAGGAATGATACAACATTCTTATGCTGCAGGTTCGATTATTTTTTTGAATTATATACAGTTATAAAAGAAAAAAAAACATTCCATGATTGGGTTAAAAGAATAATGTAAATATAGATCATATTTCATTAACATACCAGTACATCGATCATATCCCTATATATATATCATGTACAGAACCCTCTGAACTCTTGTTGTCCAGTATATCCAAAGAAGGCATTTTAAGATTGTAACAGACAACGTAATGATGCGTTGTACTTAACATTGGGAAGAAAACCTGTAAAAAAAAGTGGTAGGATATACACCATACTATTCTTTGTGGTACAACTGTTAGCAAAAATTGACATTGATAAGTTACCAGATCAAGAGTATCCAGAGAAACATTGAATGTTGTGCATGTATTCCATTCTCTCACTGAATGACATAGACATGCTAACTGAAGAAACAATGAAATTCATCTTGAAGTTTCTATCAATTAGCTGAGTTTCTTTAATAGCTTAAACAACACGTACTGGAGTAAGTAGAGAATCATGTCTGCGAACCAGGAATTGTGATATCCACATGTCTTTAACGTTTCTGTCATCTGATAGTTCAATAGAATTTGGACTGTTTGGCAAAACGATGATTTTATGAACATCATATTCCGTGATAGAGGAATCTTCAACTTGAAATGATTTCACAATAAAGTAACTAAATGAACGTGGATATTCCCTCAGGTTAAACAAATAACAAACTCTCAAAACCTGTTTCAATGACCCATTTGTTCTGAATCTCTGACAGATTGGATATTACATCAGTTAAAACATCAGGATTCAACCTTACTAGTAAACGTTCTTCCCGTTCCATAGTTTTTTGACAGCAACCACCAGCGATCTGCATAAAAAATTGTTTTTATATTAAAAATATTGTAGAATGAACATCTAATACAAACATCGTATTGTGGAATCTCACTTTTGATTTTATGTATTATACTCAATTGAAGTTCTGTAAAGTGATGTGAAGTTTTGTAAAGTGATGTGATGATTTATAGAGAAAATTCAGACGAGTCGGCTATTGGGGTTATGATTTATTGCAGTAAATGACAAGATTCTTATTACAATCAATCCCTGAATTGACGTCAATCCACGATTCTGTTAATTTAATCATTTCTCAAAATAGACGCTTACCTTTTTCAACAATAATCAATCAAAGAAACAGATTTAAGGGTATTATGGTTTCACCACGATGTTTAAATTATTCACAAAAATGCCATTGACTTATATTAATTAAATTAAAATAATGTTATAGTAAATCAATGGTCTAGGAGCAGTTCTCTTGGTTCTCTTGATAGAGTGGTTCTCTCTAGAACCTTACTATATATATATATATATATATACATATATAGGGTCTTACTCTACTAGAAACCAAGATTAATCTAAAAACTAGAAACTAGTGGCAATTTTGTAAATTTCATCAATTATAAACCCAAATAAATATCAGTTTATTCTTTTTTTCCTTAAATGAATATATATACATACAACACAACAATTCACATTCCAATCATCATTTCTGTTACTTTTTTATTACCATCGACAATCGTTGTCGTCGGTATCTCCGATTGCCATCAACTCCACCTTCACATCCGATTAAGATCATTTGATTTAGAAAAAAAATGAAGCTTAACATAAGATTAATTGGATCATCACTGATCACCGGAAACAACATCACCATCATCTTCTCAGTTTAATATTGCCATTAACTTCTCCTTTCAGGCCATCAATATCATCATGTTGTATATGTGATACACCAGATCTAAAAAATCACCGATTTTTATAACTAAATTCACTATTTTAGACAGCGAAAATCACTCATATATGATGCGGAAATCACTAATCTATATTACAAAAATCATGAATCAGTATTACGAAAATCACCAATTTATTTGTTCCACATATCTGTAATTCCCTAACAACGATAATTACAAATGTGATAATGATTTTTTGAATTGATTTAGTGGTGTGAAACAAAGATTGGGTGATATAAAACTCATCAGAGGTGTACATGAAGGAGGAGAAAAGATGAAACGAGAGGGATGGTATATGATGAATCTGGCCTCATTCTTGTAACCATTTCGCCGAAATCTTCAACAGCGATGGTGATGAACTATGTGATTATAGGGGTGTATGTATAAGTGTATGTATATGTGTATGACGTGGGTGTGGTTAAAAGCAGAGGGTGGGGGAGTGAAAGCGTGAACTAAAGAGGAAAGTAAGGGTGAATTGGATGTGTGGTCCATATTAAGTTGATTTTAAAAAAACGGGTGGTTATAATAGGTTTCTAGTTTCTAGTTTAATTTTAGTTTCTATTTGATCAAAAGTCTATATATATATATATTAGACTTAAGACTTTATTTGTTAGTTTTGAGCTTTCAATTTTTTGTTTAATAAAATTCCATTATATTGTTTTCACTTAAATTTATATATTTTTAATAAATGTCCCTCTTTATTGATATTCTTAATAACTTGTTGATGAATTTTATCTACCCATATTTTGGATTGTTCTCTCCACTTATAAGATTTATCTTAATTTAAAATTTGAGATCGTAAATTTGTAAAAAAATTTAATATTGATTTATTAACTTCAATTTTATGATATCGCATTTATGGTTAATTATTCAAATGTACTTTGACAAATTATACATAGATTTAAAAATATCACATCTTTCATCGAGTTGATTATTTCTACAAGGATCACGGAAGCATGTATTTCGTATTGGATCTGATATGTTAAACCATCATCCGTGTTCCATGATAAGAAAGAAATGGGGGTTGTGTTTTTTTTTTTTTTTTGATGAAATGGATAGAATTATATTACTGGATCAAACCAACTCAAAATAAAACAGCGGGACAAACCCCCGACTGTCGATACAACCAGGTTGAAAAACAAATAAATTGTTTCCTGATCGTTTAACACATTGAACTTAAAAGTTCTTGAAACTAAAAACGAATTCGAAGACCTCCTAGGCGATCCAAACTGCGCCAACATCCCTGAAAGCAGCGGTATCACAATTGACCACATCACATAAGAACCATTGATACCCCAGTGTTCAGAAGCCTCAATTGAATCTGGCTTACACAAGCTTTGCAAGCAAGCAGAGTAGCCACAGGAAAGCACACATAGTGTGGTGCACGCGCCATCCTAGTACTGGGGGCAAATGACACTTCGGTGCCCCTAGCCAACGATGATTTCATGTATGTTCTGTAATAGTAGTAACTTGTTTGAAATTATAACATAATTATATTAAATCATGAAGGTCTATGCTTTAATTGTACGGGTGTAAGCTATTCTTGTGTTTGTAGGTGTGATTGTATAAAAATTATTATATTTATACTATATTATTATAAGCAAACCACCCTCTATTTGGTTGGTAGTTTTATATTATTATAAGCAAACCACCCTCTATTTGGTTGGTAGTTTGGTCATTTGGTTTGGCCATTTAAATAATAACCGTTAGATGTAAATATAGGTTAATGAGAACCGTTGGATGTAATATTAAAATAATATTCTTTTTTTGATATCTAAAATGCTCCCACGGTTTCAAGGTTCGAATCCCGTCAACAACATATTATTATTAAATATTTATATCATCTATTTTTCTAAGCTACATTCAAAAGTTCAAGATATTATTTCATCAACAACATATTAAGAATTTTTAAAATCAAAATACAAAAAAAAAGAATAACATCATACATATATTATTATATTTGATTACTTTCTAAAATCATATAAATCAAGATATAGATAATAAGATAAAAAATACTAAAATTCATCTGTGCAATTTGTCTGATTACTAGATGTTAAAATTAATTGAATTACATTAATGAATGCTTTAAGTAAATCACGTGATATCGAGCTGTTAAAAGGTTTTTACTGTCTTAGACTTAATTTTTATTGATAATATTATAGTAGACGAGAACTCAAAAATAACTCTAAAAAAAAGTTCCCACGTGTCCCATTTTAATTTGGTCGTATCTATACTATCTCTCTATACTATACTATATTATTATAAGCAAACCACCCTCAACCACCCTCTATTTGGTTGGTTGGTAGTTTGGTCATTTAGTTTGGTCCTCTAAATAATAACCGTTAGATGTAAATATAGGTAAATGAGAACCGTTGGATGTAATATTAAAATAATATTTTTTTTTGATATCTAAAATGCTCCCACGGGTTCAAGGTTTGAATCCCGTCAACAACATATTATTATTAAATATTTATATAATCTACTTTTCTAAGCTACATTCAAAAGTTCAAGATATTATCTCATCGACAACATATTAAGAATTTTTAAAATCAAAATACAAAAAAAACTTAGAATAACATCATACATATATTATATTTGATTACTTTTTAAAATCATATAAATCAAGATATAAATAATAAGATAAAAAGTAGTAAAATTCATCCGTGCATCGCACGGATTATAGGCTTGTATTTAAAGATACGTGAAATCGTTCACGGCAATAAAAAGATAGGTAAGGGCGTTGCTTCTTAAATAGAGGCATTTTGGTGTTTATCTCAAATAAATAATACTAACCATGCCAAAATCAAAATTAAAATCATAAAAGTGCAACCAAATTATACTACGAGTTAGCAAACTGCAATTTATTCTTCTTCTTAAACAAACATATACAGTATTTTACCAAAATCTACCCTAAAACCCCTCCTCCTTGGGCCGCCTCCATACTCGGGCCATCTCTCTCTCTCTCTCTCTCTCTCTCTCTGTGGTATGTATGTAACATCACCATTTTAGAAAGAGAGAGAAAAAACCCATAAATCTAATTTAGTTAACACAAAAAAATGTCAGCAAAGTGGCGAGCTTTACAACACAGGCATCGTTATACATACAGCGCCGTTATCTTCCCTAATTATTACATACAAACCTTAAACCAAACATCTTCCAATCATGTATCTAACTGTAAGTCCTTTTACTCTCACTTGAATGAATTAGTTTCTCTTAACTCTACTTATGCTCAACTTGCCCATGTTAAGAAACTAGCTCTAGCTTTCTCAGACTTACTTACATCATCAAATAGTGAAAAAGATGAAAACTTTGTGTCTGTTGCTTCAAGATTTTACTTGGAAATACTTTTTCTCGAAAATTCTTTGCCTTTACATAAGACTTTACTTGGTGTTCTTGGTAAAGTTAAGAACTTTCATAGTGTTATTGGGGGTTGTTTTGGAGTGCTTTGTGAGGAGTATGGTGGGGAGAATGGGAAAGGGAGGAGGTTTTGCGTGTCGAGAAGTGTGTTGTCTGTGATGGGTTCGCCTAAATTGGGGTATTTGTTTGAGGTTGTGGAGGAATGTGGGGTTTTAGTGGGATTGGATATTGTGTCGGGTTTGAAAGGTGTGATCTTGGAGACTAATGATGGGTCTAGGCCTTCGCCTATTGTTATGGAACAATGTCAAGAGGCTTTGTCGTGTATGTACTACTTGCTTCAAAAGTTCCCGTCCAAGTTTAGGAACGATGAAAATGGTGTTTTGGAGATGATTGTGACTGTAATTTTGAGTCTTTTGAAGTCATCTGCGTTTTCGAGGGATTGCTTGGTTGCAGCGGGAGTTAGCTTTTGTGCTGCTTTGCAAGTGTGTCTTATGCCTGATGAACTTGGTTTGGCCATTGTTCGAGGAATATTTTGTCAGAATTTTGTTTATGGTTCGGATAGTGAATTGTTAGATGTGACTAAGAAGATTGCATATAAGGGAAATTTGTTTACTGAAATTGATGAATTTCCTGTTTTAAATAGAATTTGCTTGATAAGAGGAATACTTACGGCTGTCTCAAGAACAGTACTGAATACACCTATTGTTGTACCGAAGGATGGGTTGATGAGTTTTCATACAATTCTTTATGATGGCATTTTACCAGAGCTGTGTAACTACTGTGAGAATCCCATTGATAGCCATTTCAACTTCCATGCATTGACGGTAATGCAAATCTGTTTACAACAGATTAAAACATGTATACAAGCTAATCTTAGTGATCTGACTACAAATGATGACCTGATTTCTGAAGAGATGGGAACCAGAATATTGAGGATCGTATGGAATAATCTGGAAGATACACTAAGTCAAACAGTGAAGCAAGTTCATCTTATATTTGATCTCTTTTTAGACATTCAGTCCAGCCTTAATTGGGCTGAGGGTAGTGATAGCATAAAAAAATTTCTTCGGACTATTGCGTGTGACCTTCTTCGATTGGGTCCGCGTTGCAAGGGAAGATACGTTCCTTTAGCTTCCCTGACCAGAAGGTTGGGAGCAATGACTATTTTAGATATGAATCCTGATTTGTTGTTTGAAATGTCAAGAGCGTATATTGATGATGATGTCTGCTGTGCTGTCACTGCATTTTTGAAGTGTTTCCTCGAGTGCTTACGTGATGAGTGTTGGAGTAAATATGGTGTGGAAAGTGGGTATATAAGATATAGATCTCATTGTTTGCATCCGTTTTTGTATGGACTTGCTTCTGGAATTCCAAAGCTACGCTCAAATCTGAACACTTATGCTGTACCAGTGTTGCTTGAAGTAGATGTGGATAGCATCTTTCCTATGCTTTCAATTTCAGTTGGTCAATGTGGAGAGAGCGATGACAAGCTGCTCTTTCCTGACCTTGATTCTGCACATAGGGATCTTACAGTTGAACAGCAAGTAGCTGTTTTAATTTCATTGCTCAAGGTCTCTCGTTCACTTGCCTTGATAGAAGGGGATATTGATTGGTCTGAGAACACATCAGTATCCCAGGAAGATATTGCTAAGACAGAAAAAGATTATCGTTATGCCACCGTATGTGTGAAGGGTATTAGTATCAAATTCCTGGTTGCCTGGCTAAAATTGGCGATGACTCATGTTGATGAGACACTCCGCGTAGATGCAGCAGAATCTCTGTTTTTGAACCCGAAGACATCAAGCCTGCCATCCTCTTTGGAGCTTAGCCTGATGAAGGAAGCAGTGGTTTTGAATATGAGGTGTTGCTCGACAGCATTCCAGATGAAGTTGACCAGCTTGTTTAGGAAATTCTTTTCTCGAGTTCGAACAGCACTGGAAAGACAATTGAAGCAGGGAATTTGGCGACCTCTTACATCGAAAGATAGTAAAGATATCCATCCTTGCAGAACAATTGATAAAACTGCAACCGATAGAGCAGAGGATCTTTTTCAATTTATGAAGTGGTTGAGTAATTTCTTATATTTCTCAGTTTATCCTTGTGCACCATATGAGCGGAAAATAATGGCTATGGACCTTATGTTGATAATGAACAATGCTTGGTCTATTGTGCTTCCTTTGCATGATAAGTGTGATACTACTTCTTCTGAAATTGTTCTCAGTCCTTACAGTAAAGCATTTACTTCACCCGATTCTACCTTGCTCTTAGTTGGTTCAATAGTTGACAGCTGGGATCGACTGAGAGAGAATTCCTTCCGCATATTGTTGCATTTTCCTTCTCCACTTCCTGGAATTTCATCCTCAGAAATGATTCGGAGAGTGATTATATGGGCTAAAAAATTAGTTTGCAGTCCACGTGTTAGGGAAAGTGATGCTGGAGCTCTGACCATGCGCCTTATGTTTAAAATATATGTTTTGGAGCTCGGGTGGATTATTAAGGTCTCATCCAATGTAGTTTCTTACCATCCACGGTCCGAAGTGGTTAATGGGAATTATGTAAATGGTACGTGTAGCTCAGCTACAATAGAATATGTAAATTCTCTGATTGACTGGTTGCGTGTTGTTGTGGAGGTTGGAGAAAAGGACCTTTCTGAAGCTTGCAAGAACAGCTTTGTTCATGGGATACTTCTTACGCTTCGTTATACATTCGAAGAATTGGATTGGAACTCTAGTGTAGTTTTATGCAGTCTCCCTGAGATGAAGCATGCACTGGAAAAGCTCTTAGACTTGGTCATGCGGATAACTGCATTGGCTCTTTGGGTGGTTTCAGCAGATGCATTGCACTTGCCTGAGGACATGGATGACCTGATGGATGATGATGTTCTTTTATTGGATGCTTCCGAGGAGATGGATGTAGCTGTCACTGCCTCGGAAAGCGAGGTTAAAAACTCAGAACTGACAAAGGTTGTTGGTCCATCCGAACAGATTGTTATGGTAGGCTGCTGGCTTGCAATGAAGGAGGTATTTAAGTTTTCTTTTTATGGCTGTCTAGTTATCGCCATGCATCTTATGTTTATAACGACATTTGTTTTTATTTTTTCATTAATAATGACTAAATCTGGTTAATTGAACTTGGAAGAATATTACAAGTCCAGTTCATAAAGTCAAAATTCAATTTTCTTATTTAATCAGTCAAAATTTGTCAATAAGCTTTCATACTTTATTTAGATATCGTCACAAAAGAGTTCTTTGTATCCCTTATAATTAGAGTGACTTGATTATCTGGACAGGTGAGCCTCTTATTAGGCACCATTATAAGGAAAATTCCATTGCTTACTTCGGACATGTCAAAGTCAGTGGTGCCAATTCATGATGAAACTGATGCTGTAGAATTGACTTCTTATGTCATGCTTGATTTGAAACAATTGGAGAGAATAGGAAACCATTTTTTAGACGTCCTTCTGAAAATGAAGCATAATGGTGCTATTGACAAGACAAGAGCGGGATTTACTGCTCTTTGCAACCGTCTACTTTGTTCAAACGATCCAAGGTATTTATTTTCATTGGAATTTCAATTTGTGAATACATGCACCGTTCATTCCTATATAACTTGTATGTGAAGAGCAATACACATTCTGATCCATCCTATAAGTAAATTTGTGTAATCAGAAAAACAGTAACCAGGATGTCAATAATATCGTTGAGTGAAACATTATGCATCATGTCATTCCACAATCATGATCTCACATTCTGTTCTTTCCATAACACTTCTTAGGCACCCTGGGAATTGTATAATTGAGATTTAAGGTTTCAGATTACTTGTTTCTAGGTAGGACATAAACACCAAAGCAAATCACAAATACTTAGTGTGTCCCACTTGGGAGTAGGGTCTGGGGAGGGTGAGAAGTACGCAGAGCTTACCCCTACTCAACGAGAAAAGAGGTTGTTTATCTCCGGCTCCTTCAAAAAAGCTGGAAAAGTTTCGAAGTATGATGAAAGTTATGACCAGAAAGTATGAAAATATTTTAAAAAATTGAAGTTCAATTCTAGAAACAACAAAAAGGTAATGAAAAGAAAAAAGACAATGTTGATAGTGTACCAGAAAACTGAATGAGAAATAAAGACATGCATGCTGCAACAAAATTAATAATGCATATAGCAAAAACAATGAAGCAATTGAGTGTGGTGGAGCATGAAACAAATTCAGGGACGCATTGGGGATTTAAGGAGATATAATTTACAAAGCTGATGCTAAACTTTGCCTACTTTGGTTGATTTTGATACTGATTTTGTACTATGCCATCTTTATAGCATATCTTGAGTTGCTCCAATGTACTTGCCATTAATTAGAAAATAAATTGCATTATTCAGTGGTTCCTGCAATATGCCTTAGTTTAATACTATTTTTTAATTTGTTTCCTCAATTCTGTTACTACATTGGTTTTTACTAGATTGGTTGGAGAGATACATAAACTGGAGATTGACCTATGAAAAAAATATACACTTTCTGGTGCTATCTATATTCTATATTATTCTTATTATTATAACATGGAGATTGTAACATAAAAAATAGATGTCCATCATAACTACAAAATAATATTAATCCTACTTTTCAGACTTGTAAAATTAACAGAATCTTGGATGGAGCAACTTATGGAAAGAACAGTCGCCAAGGGACAAACTGTAGATGACTTGCTACGGAGAAGTGCAGGTATTCCTGCTGCATTCATTGCTTTTTTTCTGTCGGAGCCAGAAGGTACCCCAAAGAGGCTCCTCCCTAGGGCACTAAGGCGGCTAATAGACATAGCTAAGAGGCCTTTGTTGGATCAAGATGAAGTAGAACCCTCAGCTAGAAAAACAGACAATTATCCTCTAAAACAAACTTGTCAAGAAGCTTCATCTACAGAGCCACCTCACTTGTGTGAAAATGATATAATTTCAAAGAAGCGAGATGAAGGTGTTATTCCCACTGTGCATGCCTTCAATGTCCTTAAAGCTGCTTTCAATGACACCAATTTAGCAACTGATACATCTGGTTTCAGTGCCGAAGCTCTGATCACGTCAATACGTTCTTTCTCTTCTTCGTACTGGGAGGTCAGAAACAGTGCATGCCTCGCATTCACTGCCTTGATTCGCCGTATGATTGGCTTTCTGAATGTACACGTGCGAGCATCTGGAAGGCGAGCGATAACCGGAGTGGAATTCTTTCATAGGTATGCTTTCTAGTCATTTGTTTATGCCGTTTATGCTCTTGGTATGTTGATATTGTTTCTCAGTTTACATTTAGGTAGTTGCTCGAAATTTGCAGCATAAGCTAGATTAATTGCGGTATGTTTGTTTCAATTACAACCTGAATATTGTAGTTTCTACAATGTACCATGGTTTGAAGTCGTTTGAGTTTTTACACAATTAAATTATTATTATCCATTTTGTTCTCGCAAATCTCACGGGGTAGAGCACCAATAGGAGAATGTACGAACTTGTAGTAACTTTAATATACAGTTTTTCCTGTTTCTTGCAGTTGAAATGAGCATATAAGCTCTATTACTGATATGAAGTAAAAGGTATCCAGAACAAGTTGTGTAAATAAGACAGCCTCTATGAATCAAAATTTTACCAATTAAGTTAAATTAAGAAAACTGTCTAGTGTGGTTTGTTATCTGACTTCCTTCAATCGATAATAGTGCCTAGTTGGGCATATTGTTGTTCTAGAGAGAGGTGGCTGCTGAGTACTGATCCTAGTAAGAGATTTTTCTACTTTGGACGAGAGTAGAATTTATTTCGGTGCTTTACTTTTTTACAAACTCTGGTAATGTACAAGGTTGTCAATGAACACCAAACTGTAGTTAAATAGAATATTTTTTAGAGGCTGAATTTTTGTTAAAGAGGGCATGATTACATTATCTATTAGGTTTACTTTTTATGCTGTCTTCTTCTTTTATAATGAGTTTTTACAACTAACTTCCATTTTAATCTTTAATAAAATGGTGCTCTCAAAACATGTGCCCACAAATAAGGAGTAATCAAGGATAATATGGTACATAAGATATTTCAAATTTTTATACTTGCTATACTATGTTGGTTCTGATGCGCACAGCTTATAACTGTGCAAATTGGACGGAAATATACAAAAAAGGCAGAGGATATATAGAAACCATTGGAAACAAGTGACAACAATTGATGTAGAACAGTACCATAAGTTAATAATTGTTATGAAGAATTTAAGTGGAATTATCCCAATAGATTCACTACCCTAGGATTTCTGCGTGCAGTGGTGAGGGGAGACAGTAACCCGATAAATAAACAGTTAATGAAAAACCTAGGAGCATGAACTATTTTTTACAAATAATCTTACAGTAATATAAATGAAGAACTGAAAGTCTGAAACCTATACTAATAAATAACATTGGTAACAGCTAATAAGGAACACAAACCTGTCAGCAACTCACAATAAATTGAGCTGAGCCCAAGAATTGCACCACTTTATATATAAATATCCATCTATCTAGAAATTTCTTTATCTATCTTTCTCTCTTTCTATATATAAATATATCAATATACATAGGGTGGTATTGTATCAAGAGATTTAAAGACTTTTAATGATTTTAAAAGTCACAAGGTATTCAATTCTAACATTTAAAGAGTCTTGAAAAGTATGGTGTTATTCAATTAAGACTTTTAAGAAGTCTTGAAAAGTAGGGCGGTATTGAATTTAGACATTTATAAACTCTTTAAAAGTATCGTGTTATTCAAAAAGTCGGCGACTTTTAATGAGAATGACTTTTAACAAAAAATATAACTATATCACTTGAAAAAAAAGTCATGTGCTTTTTGATAAGATTTGTCATGACTTCTAATAACTCTTAGAAAATCATCTGAGTTTCAGTAACTCTATAGAAGTTGTTAAAAGTATGTAAAATCCTTGAAAGTCATTAACCTCAAAAAAGTCATTAAAAGTACTAATACAATACCACCCTGCGTTCATGATCTATGGCTAGAGCACTCTGTAAGCACCTGTAAATCTAAAAACTCAACACCTCTCTCTCTCTCTCTCTCTCTCTCTCTCTGTATCTATATATATATACTCATTCTCTCTCTGTATATATATACACATATAAATATATGTATATCCATCTATCTTCTCTCTTTCTATATATATTTCAATACATATAAATGTATGGATGATCAAGATTTATGGCCATAGCAATGTAAGAACTTTTATCTAAAAGATTTACACCATTCACTTGAATCTTAAAATATATACAGCAAGTAGCTGTGAACTACACAAGCTGATAATCAACAATTTTAGTGCTATGATTTCATCACAATAAAATAATTGGTATTTTTTCTTCTATGAAGGTACCCATCGTTGCACTCGTTCTTAATTGGTGAACTGAAAGTTGCAACCAGGCTGCTTAGCGGTAGTTCCGGAGATTTAGGAAATAACTTGGCTAGTGTGGTGCACCCAAGCTTGTGGCCCATGCTTATTCTTTTGTCTCGTCTCAAGCCTTCTCCTGTGACAAGTGAAATTGATGATCCACTAGACCCTTTCCTATTCATGCCATTCATTAGGAGGTGTTCAACTCAAAGCAATCTACGTGTTCGTGTTCTTGCAGCAAAATCTTTAATGGGTCTGATATCTGATGACAAGCTGCCCACAGTTCTGCTCAATATTGCCTCTGAACTGCCTCATAGAGGCAACCAAATGTTTGTTTCTTTGGACTTGTCTGTTTCTTCCAACAATACAAATGGAAAAGATAGTGTTTCATGTAATTCAGTTCATGGCATGCTGTTACAGCTGAGTTCCCTGTTGGATAACAATTGTAGAAATCTAACTGACTTTTCAAAAAGAGGTCAGATGCTATATGACTTGATTCAAGTTCTGGCATCGCGTTCCTGGATCGGGAGCCCAAAATTATGTCGTTGTCCACTCCTGAATGAATGTTTCCTAAGGGTTTTAGATAACATGCTCAGTATTGCGAGGACATGCCATACAAGCCGAAGCATCGGAGCTATCTGGAAGCTCCTCTGGAAGTTATCTTCAGAGTGTTTAGATTCGGAAACTGCTCGTGGGATGTCCTATTATGATCCAACCGTTGCAGAATTACGCAAACAGGCATCATTTTCTTATTTTAATTGTGTTTTTCAGGCATCTAAAGAGGCTGATGAAGAGGATATGAACACGAGCTCTCCACTGTCTGCATCCATGTCCGTTGTTGGGTCTGAAATGGATGAGGCTTGTTTTGCTGACTTCCAGGAAAGACTGATATTTTCCATGTCAGATGAATCATATGAAGTACGAATTGCAACATTCAAATGGCTTCATCAGTTCTTTAAGGCCTCAGAATTTGCTAGTGATACAAGTGCACCGTCTTCCTACCAGAGTAGCATAATAAACTGGACAAATGCTAATCTCCATGCAACCCTTATGAATCTTTTAGCAGTGGAGAAGAACCGTAGATGTATCTATTACATTCTCAAAAATCTTTTCACTTGGAATTTACTAAAATATCAGAAATTAAACCGTCAACAATGCATGGACACAACGTTTGCTGGCAATATGAATACTAAGTCATTGTTTCAGTTTTGGGATAAGTTGGTTGATTTATGCAAGCTAACAAGGCATGCAAAGACTCGAGAAACTCTCATTTGTTGCATGGGAATATGTGTAAAGAGGTTTGCGAATTTGGTTACAGATACTCTTGAACAGAACATAGTAAAAACATCACTTGATCTTATTGAGTCTGATCAATGTGAAAGTGTGTCCTATTTATATGGTTGCATTGGTTATTACATCAACCTAATTCAACAGTACAGCGACTCATCACAGCCTGTCAACATGCGGAAAGCAGCTTCAGAATCGATAATTGCGTCTGGATTGCTGGATCAAGCTGCCCTTGTGGGTCCATTCATCATTAATAAGCAAATTCGGGAAGAAGATAAGTGTTCTCAGTTCGAAATAAAAGATGCTGCTACTTTGTATGCTCATAAAATATTGAGTCTATGGTTGATATGTATAACTCTTCTAGAGGATGAGGATATTGGCCTTAGAAGCAAGCTTGCCAGGGAAGTCCAGAAGTCCTGTACTTCAACAACCTCAGATAGAAACTTTCAGGCTACAGAGGTACCAAGCCAAGTGGACAAAGTAATTCATTTATGTTTTGATCATCTGTCCTCAGTTTTTGGTCAATGGCTCGACTACTTTAGTTATTTAGCCCAGTGGATTCTGAACTCAGCAAATAATGTTGTTGGATCTCAAGGGGATCTTGTCAAACGAGTTTTTGACAAGGAAATTGACAACCATCATGAAGAAAAGTTGTTGATTTGCCAGATTTGTTGTTTCCATTTAGACAAGCTTCCAGTTTTAAAACCTTCTACTACAGGCTTCTCCGCTATGGAAAGTCTTTTGCTTGACTGGAGAACGAAATTCGGTCAACAGTTGATTAAATTTTGCCTCAGTTATACCGAGAATCATGGAGGATCGGAGTGGATTGGCGGTGTTGGTAACCACAAGGATGCATTTTTGCCTGTATACGGAAACCTACTTGCATTTTATGCCTTATCGAAATGCATATTCGCTGGTGATAATGTGAATAGAGGGTCCCTTCTATCAGAACTTGTAGAACTTGGTGGGGCTATTGATCCATTTCTCAGCAATCCCTTTATTGGTAATCTCTATTGGTTGGTGGTCAAGTCCCATGAACACATGGTTGTCGCAAATGGTGGCCTTTTGTACCAAGGGGAAGTTGATTCCCTCTGGGAAGGCTTTGATCCTTACTTTTTAATAAGGTAAAGAATATTAATACATTTGACTTGTATACTAGGATGGTCTAATCCAATTCATGTTATAGATTATTTACCTTAACATCTTGAGTTTTCAGTATGTTGGTAGATTACTTTCCTTTATATATACTCGCACAAAAACTGTAACCTCCCCTGCCTCCAGTTTTAGTAGACAAAAGTTCTGCTGTGATACAGTCGATAAACTGCCTCTTCAGTATTTGATAGTATAAACACTGTGATGCTCTGCCTCGGATAGTATTTGTACTACATACACTGGCAGTTTGTTCAAATGCTTTTGGCATTTGGAGTTCTGATTATTATTAAACTAGTGTTTATAGTTTAAGTTATTAAAAACGGTCATCAATGAACATAAGAATGTAAAACGTCTACAATAGTATACTTGTTATATTTT
The DNA here is from genome assembly GCA_030848705.1 of Heracleum sosnowskyi. Classification (NCBI taxonomy): domain Eukaryota; kingdom Viridiplantae; phylum Streptophyta; class Magnoliopsida; order Apiales; family Apiaceae; genus Heracleum; species Heracleum sosnowskyi. The sequence goes on along the minus strand of CM061244.1, from coordinate 21,527,777 downwards.
TTCAAAACATTTGTACTTGCTCTGGATACATTAAATTCAAGTACGCAGAAAGAGCAAGTACAATTTAATGATTAGATTACTATTTGGCGTACCCAAGAAACTGGACAAAAACTAATTTTAGTTTTTTTTTATGATTGAAAATGTTAGTTGTATTTTGATCACATGAAATCTGGACTTTTAAGATCACTTGTAAGTTGCTATAAGGGAAAATTGATTCTTTCGTTCTTAATCTATATGTTGTTTTTAGTTTAGGTTCCTAAATTATACGAACAGATATTACAATACTTGAATTTTTACAATTTCTCCTTCCGTCTATATTTAAATAACCATCGTTAGTGTATGTTAGGGTTCTAAGAAGGGGATTGGAATTTTTCAGATACGTGTCAATGTTAAGTCACATGATATGCCCACACTATTTTATTATCATTACTAGCAATATTACATACAATCATATGTATATACACATAACAATTGGGGATTAGGGTTCTTACATGGGGATTTTAATTTGTAATTCACTAGGATGAAATCGAGTGCAAGTAGCAACACAAGTCCTCGTACAATGGTCGAATTCGACTTTAAATGATGCAAATTGATTGATTACTGAAAAGCCCCAATTCCCTCCTTAGAACCCTAATATAGACCAACGATCGTTAATCAAATATGGACGATTGAATGTCAATCAGAAATTGTAAAAATTTAGGTATCGTAATATTTTTTCGTATAATTCAGTTACCTAAACCAGAAACAACAAGTAGTTTAAAGACGAAAGAATTTATTTTTCGTTACTATAACGGATAGTTCAGTAAATTTTTTTACCACAAACTGCTTGTAAATTAATTTTAATGTGTATATTAGCATACATAAATTTTTTACAAATTCAACTGTTAGCTTTAAGTTTTGAATTGTGTAGACATCCTGGTTTGAAAGGTCATAAGTGAGTGGCACTATAACATAACAATCCTAATAAAAACACGAAAATATGTTTCCTGTTCAGATATGCTCATTGTGTATATATGTAGTCTATACGTGTCTACGTGGACGCGAGTCCATATTGCTTGCTCTCATCCCTGCAATGCTTTTCAATTTCCCCAACCTTCTGTGTGCGTAATAATTATTTTTGACATGGATGCAATAAGTAAGCCCAGCTAGATAATGATAACACACTATAACAGGAAACTCCAACAGGAATCACATGAAATGCAGGAAGTCAAAGGCTCGCTACTTAACAATGAACTGTTAAATTCTAATGGTCTTCTGGCGCAGCTTATCTAAATTCAGGGTTATACACGATGAAATTAAACTAGAAAAGTTTAATAGAAGTAGAGTCCGTGGATTATCTCGAGCCATTTCGCAAGAACCAAAACTATACATAATTATTTAAATCTTCCTCGAACCCAGAATAAACACATCTCTGAATGAGAGGAGCATATAGAATCATTAAAAAAATTCAGCTGTCATCCTCCTCATCGCCATCGCCCTCATCATCTTCCTCATCATCGTCTTCTTCCTGATAAGTAGACATAGTAGAAGGTGCAGAGTATAAGAGATAGACAAGTAGTTTTCAATAAATTGGAGCAGAAAATGAGCATCTAAAGTAATAAAAACTATTCCGAAATAGCAACAAAAAAAGGGAAAAGAAGATATTCAATCTACATTCATGAAAGTAGAGCATGAGGATATATAATGCTTAACTTGAACTAGTACTAATCTGTTACTTAGGTCGATACTTGAGAAAGTAGAGATACATAATTTTAGCAAAAAAAATGTAGTGATAAGTAAATGTGACATAATCTAAATTGCATCATCTATGAACACGTGGCAGCATGTTCTTGTGAAACCGGAATTAATAAGTAAGTTTATGCAAAGTTACGTATCTACAAGTCAGATGCTTAATGCATAAGTCTGATAAAGCATCCTTTTTTTACCTCATCGTCATCCTCGTCTCCATCAGAGTCTTCTTCATCAGCTTCCTATGTAAACAAAAATTAAAAATTAGACAAGAATGCAAGCAAAGGAGGATACCTGTAATCCAAATGTAAGTATGTGTAACTAGTAAATTTGATTGGATAGAGTACATTGTTAAAATATTTGAGAGGATTGGGCCACAGTTCCTCTTTAATCACCTCAGCAACCTGCAGATTTTGGGAGAGGGGGGTAACTGTTAGACTAAAAGGAAGCGAAAGAAAATATTATCTGCTTTTAACTACATGGATAATGATCAGGATACAGATAAGTGGCTGAATTATGCACACATGGCTGTCAAAAAAATTCAAAAAATCCGATATCCGTCCGAAATATCTGTATTCGTATCCGGGATAAAGCGGGTTTTATCTGTATCCGAAATAAAGCGGATATTATCCGTATTCGAATTCAGTAGTTGCGGATACGAATATGGATATAGGCGCATCCGTATCCGGTAATATCTGAATCCGAAATTAAATAAATATGATAAATAAATAATATATATTTATTATATATAAATATATATATAGTTACATATTATTTAGAAATTATTTTTTAAGTTTACAAAATATATATATAATTTAATCATTAAACAATATATTTATATAAGTTGTAGATAATTGTAAACATATATATATATATATATAGATATTACAAATTTAATATTTTAAAATAAACAAAATTATACTAAAACGTAAATTTTTGAAAAAAAAAAATAGACTTTAATAAATTTAAGTTTTAGTTTAGTTTCCTTTTTAAAAAAAATTAAATTTTTTTATTTTTTTTCAATTTTATTGAATTAGAATTTAATATAAAAACTAAAAAATTCTGACTGAAATTCGGATTCGAATATTATCCATATCCGGATAGTATCCGGCGGATTCGGATTCAGATATTTTTATTTAAATATTTTCGGATTCGAATACAGATTCGGATACGAATTCAGATTTTCGAATTCAGATTCGGATACAGGCAGATCCGTATCCGAATTATCCGTTTGACAGCCCTAATGCACATGCCTCAATGCGATTTATAGCTTCACAACTAGCACACACCTTGGGACTGACGTGTAAACATTATATAAGAGTACCTTCTCTGACAAAAATGTGGATATTATAGAAATTACTAAAATCTCATACACTTATTTTAAAGATAAATCAAAATGTATAATATTAATCTGCTTCATTACATGGGTATATATCATAGCCTTATCACTATTTCCTAGAGATACAAATATATACATATATAGCCTTCTGGGCCGATTTTTCTATTTTTTTCCTCTATCAGATTTTCAATTTATGGATGGCTAGATTGTTGATTTGGTCACTCACATCGACACTGTCAAAGAACTACTGCATCATCTGGAGACTGGAGGTTTTGTAATTAGCCTAAAAAAACATGGCTCGCATTTTTGAGGCATCACATGAGTTTTTTTTGAATTAAGAGGGATGGAGGTCCACTTGCTCAGTTTTATCCAGATCTTAAAAAGTTATTGAGTAATATAATTTGTTGCTCACTATTTCTTCTGAGGCATAGACTACAGACTTAGAGCCAGCTGACTATTCAGACACATTTTCGCTGGCTGCTAAAATGTCTTCAATTCAATTATTGCCGCAGCACTAGTATGTCTTGGATTTGATATTAAGAAATTAAAAAAGGGGATTTAGTGAAAGATCACAAAAGACATCGAATATTGGCCAGAAAACTCAATTATCTCGATGTCACTTTCTGGTGACTGTAAGGAGTGTAATGAGCTAGTTTCATCTATCTACGCAAGCAACTCATTAGGAGGCACTACATCAAACATCAAAACAACTTAAGAGTGCTCCTAGTTAACTATCTCCATTGCCTATAGGTGTTGATACATCATATATTCTCATCCCGCATTTTCTTGTGCCGATTACACATATAATAGGAAAATGATAAGAACTTACTGAAATAATGCCAGAAACAAAGAAATTATGTACCTCATCATGAAGACCATCAACAGTATCTTTCTGTTGAGTTTCGCGGAACCAAGAAAAGAAGCTGTATAAACAAAATTCCAATAAATGAGTCAGGAACATGTTAAATAGGCCATACTGACATAGATAGATGAGCACGACACGTAATCTATCGAAGTGTGTTTTCTTTGCTTATTAATGTGAATGAGTTTGAGTTTACTAAAAAAGAAAAGAGTAATCTGTCATATTACAAACTGAGTGAGCTGGTTTGACTGGTCTAGTAAACTTAAACTCTTCAATATAAATACTTGGACTGAGCATTCAGTCACCAGCAACAAGTTCAATAACACTACAATCTTATTGATAGATATCTGCAGTATCATGTATTTTACAATAATCTACAACAGAAGAAAGTAACAGCTGTCGTGAAACCAAGCATGATAACATACATTCCTGCTGCTTCTAATTAGGGCTTGGAAAGTTTTTAACGAATCAAAATTTAAACAATATTCAATATTTCTTTTTCCATGTGAAGTATGGAACTAAAATTAAAGATTCTACAAAACGCAAAAGAATCGCAATCCATTTACGTTCATTCTTACCAAAAAAAGACCTAAAATCTTTCTTTTTCTATATCATATTATTAATTCTGCCAAATTCCAGTTGGTAATACAGCACCCTCTACATTGAACTTATCAAATATTCACATCAGCAAGATGATTTTAGAGAATTGATTTTATAGAAAGAAATCAGTGCGAATTATACCTCTCATCAGCAGGTAGCCTTTTGTTTTCTTTCTTCTCATGTGTATCTCCATTAGCAGTTTCCTTCATTTTTCAAACTCTCAGTCAAATATGACATATTGAGATCCAAGAGAAAAAAATTGATAAAAAAAATTGCTACTACCATGCCTTCCTTCCACCTAATGGCTGTACCGGTTATCTTTGTCGTTCCTTCGTCACTAAATGCAAAGGTTTTCGTGAGCTTCGTATCTTCAAAGTAAGGGTTTGACTTGAAGTTCTGAAAGTTAATAACAGGATGTGTTAGTAACACCCAGCAGAGCAACAAATTATGCACATCGTTTGCTATATATTTAAGAATTGACAAAAGAAAATAAAGAAGAGAAGATTACAAAGGTAATAGAGTATCCCAACTTCACGTCTTTAAAGTCTTCCACCTCAATAGAATCCAAGTATTTGAATACCTAGCAAAGGAATGGCGTATTTTAGATACTTATACACATTACATGTCATCTGAATACAACATACCATGGCCACCATGATACACCAAATAAAATATGATGGAAACAAACAAAACACGTCTAATTCATACAAGGATGTCAAAACTTTGATATTACAATATGTTTTAATTTCTTATTAATCCAACACACCAATTGAAAATTTTTATCATGTTCTATACCTTTTGGTCTTCCTCAATTAAAAGTTCACCAAGTGCAGGATGGCTTTGGAACTGCATGATGGAAAAGCAGTCAGCCAGATGCAAAATTAAGCAAGGTTAAACATTAGCTCAATCTCAAGTTTATAAGTTACTTAAAGAATACTAAATGACTTACAGCAGTCAGCCAAAAGTCAGGAATACATTTGATAATCTCGCCACGTCTGGCGTAAACAGGCCTCTTTATTTCATTATATTTCTGCTCAATCTCTAAAACCTTGTCACTGGCTTCTTCGTTTACCTGTATAGAGATGTCACAGCAATAGAGATTCAAAAAAATTATAAGTAACAGTAAACAGATATACATTACATGAAGTATACACTTGAACTAAAAAGTGATGTGATCCAGCTAATAACACTATAAATAATAACTGACATCTATTAAATAGGCATTTTGCACAGTACTAAGTCAGGAAGATATCAAATTCCAATCATATTACTTGTGGGATATTGTTTTGGACGTGGCGAGTATTTAGTAAATGAAATGGGTGTGTAGATGCATGTTTAATAATCAAATTCTTACAATAAAAAATACTTGTGATACTAGGAGTGTGCAAAGTAAGCATCTAGAATATGGTGGCTAGGTAAGTCGCTAAATCATGGGTAAGGTTAATGTTCACATTAATACCTGGACAAATAATACACAAGATTTATTTATTTACCAAATGAAACAACATATCCAGACAACACAAGAGATTTATATTAATTAACAAAAATAGAAGAGTAAAAGAATCGCCGGAAACAATTAAATCACATTACATTCAAATGCTAACCATGTATGTTCTAATCACAAGTAACAAACATAAGCTATTGGATTGATGACAACAGAAAGAAAGCGAATTTATGTGGCTTCAGGGACAAAGAATGTTATTTTGAGTCGGTCCGTTTCTCCCATTATTTGAATAGACATAGTTGCCCTCTTTTGAGTTGATGCTGCTATTTTGCGAATAAAAACCTCTCGTGTCACTGTTAAGTGAAAATGTTTTCACTTCAATTTTTCTATTTACTTTCTAAAATAAGAATCCACTGGTTATCCTATAGTCAAATTTTCGACTAGATCATTGAGGCTAAGTACAAACTTCAAAATAATAATGATGATTTGGTCTGCTGGATTGTTATTTTATTTATTAACCGATCTGGTAGATTATGGTGTCACCATCATTTTGGATATAAAGAGAACTAGATTATGGTGTCACCATCATTTTCTGTGCAGGTACATCACAAATTTGTCAATGCACTAGATTTTCAAGTATACAGGGAAGAAGGTATGTGTATAATTGTAACCATGACCCTTGGTCATCAGTTTCCAATGATCTTGGATGTTCAGCTCTAGCATTGGGTTATGTTTAGGTAAATTACGAGAGAGGGCATATTACATATATGTACCTGTGGGTCGTTGTTTTAGACTTTTAACCTAGTAGTGCAGATTATAGTAGCCAACAATTGATTACAAGGCCTATAAAGCCTTCTGATGTGCGGAAACTCAAAAACATGCAGCCTAGGTCTGGTCTTCATAAAGGCAGCAAACCTCAGCAATTAATGCATTTAATAATCAAAACAAGTTTACAGGGATGAAATACATCCTCACCAAGTTAAATGAATTAAAATATAGAAATTAACTTGCAACTCTCTATAGCGAGAGTGGACAAGTCAAAATCCATGTTACATGTTTCCTCTTCATTTTTGCTAATATTTTTTTTCTAAATGTAAGAAGGTTAGTCTAGCATACTTCCTCAAACATTACAAATGCCAAAATTATACAACGTAAAACATCAGTACGAATACAATCTTTTTGCAACTTCCCAATCGCATTTTTGGGGGAAAAAAATAAAAAAACAATATCCAACACCAATATCAAGGACCGGTTCAGAAACAATCAAACAACTAATGAAACACGGCAGCTTAATATACATCATGTTAAGGCAACTTAAGTGAGCATGAGTGTGCAGTGAAGCCATGTACTAAATGCTGAATTATATGACATTACAATCCAGATTGAGTTTAGATAGCGTATATATTAATCGAAAAAAGGGAGACAAAAAATACAGAACCCTACTGTACTCCAATTCGAGAAATCATTCACATATATTCAATACATATCTAAAATCGGGAGAATTGACACGCTTTTCACTCTAATTAATAATCACACATTATTCCTAATTCGCATACAAAAAAACAAGAATAATGTAAAAAGCAGATACAAAATAGGAAAATAAAAGGGTACCTTGTCGAGCTGATCTTGAAGCTCCTGAAGGTTCTCGATGGAGACAAGGAGTTGTTGATCAATGTGATCAGAAGTTTCATCAATCTTTGCTTTCTTCGCGCGCTCATCAGCTACCATCCTTGTATTCTCTTCCCCTCTTTACTTCTCGCCTTAAACCCTAATTCACCCTCTTTGATTAAAATTAAGAATTGTTTGTTTGTTTGCAATTTATAGGCAGTGGCGTGTTCAGTATTGACTCAACCAAACTTGCTACTTCCAGCTTGTGTTCATTAGTATTTTTTTATCTTATTATCTATATCTTGATTTATATGATTTTAAAAAATAATCAAATATAATAATATATGTATGACGTTATTCTAAGTTTCTTTTTGTATTTTCATTTAAAAATTCTTAATATGTTGTCGATGAAATAATATCTTGAACTTTTGAATGTAGCTTAGAAAAATAGATGATATAAATATTTAATAATAATATGTTGTCGACGAGATTCGAACCTCGGAGAAATGACCCTTACTCTCACAATTTTGGAGTAAAATGCCCAAAATATCACTATCTAAATAAATGGCCATTTATATCACAAAGAAACGTTACATTAAAATGCGTTGATAAATTTAACTAAAAGTTGACATGGCAGAGTGGTTTGGCGGTGGAATTTGATCACTGGAAACGATTTTTTGTTTTTGGAGAAGCAGAAATGCATTTTTATAATTCGTTACAGCAAGGACACGCATGATGATAAAATGGTTACATCATTAACGCAATGTACAGATGCGTTTCTATTTAATTTTTTTATTTTTTTGGATTTTTTTTTCATTTAAAATTTGCACTTAATGAAAACGTTAGTTAAGGATGCGTTTTGTAAAAACGCAATTTAAAGATGCGTTTTCATGTGATATAAAGGGCCATTTTTTTCAGGTGTGATATTTTGGATCATTTTTCTTTAAATTGTGATATAAAGGGCCAACACCCCGAACCTTGAACCGTGGGAGTATTTTAGATATAAAAAAAAGAATATTATTTTAATATTATATCCAACGGTTCTCATTTACCTATATTTACATCTAACTGTTATTATTTAGAGGACCAAACCAAATGACCAAACTACCAACCAAATAAAGGGCGGTTTGCTTATAATAATATAGTATAGATAGATATAGATAGATAGTATAGATTACTTTATTTTATTTTATTTTCAATCAAGATAATTTATAATATGGATAGTTATGTATATTTTAGTTCAATTAGACTTATAAAATAGTTAGGCACATGAAAGCAAGTTTTAAAATAAATAGGTATTATATGAGAAAAGGTCTTCAGTGTCATAATTTGACGAAAAATGGTCTAAAATATCACAACATGAAAAATGGCCTCAAATATCACTCTAAAACATCACTTTAACCGGTGTTAACCAAAACGTAGAATCGTCTAGCGTTTTAAAAAGTTTTTGAAAAAAAAAACTGAAAACGAAAGTTAAAGTGGTGTTTTCGTAATCAAAACACTGCTTTAAGTTGTGTTTTCAGGTGAAAATGTTAATTCAAATTGTGTTTTTAGGCCAAAACGCTACTTTAAGTTGTGTTTTCAAGTCAAAACACTACTTTAAGTGGTGTTTTCTGGTCAAAACGCTATTTTAAGTGGTGTTACCCGAATTTATTTATTATTATTTTTAAAATTTACAAGGTTCAAACGTTAGACGAACTAGCATTTTTAAGAAAAAAATGAAAACACTACACTAATTAGCGGTTTTAGAGTGATATTTGAGACCATTTTTTCTAATTGTGATATTTGGGGTCATTTGTCTTAAAATTGTGACAGATAGGGTCATCACCTTCATCACCTGTATTATATACATTTCTAAACTAAAATAGTTATATTGATTAATTTTTCTTAAAAAAAGAATCAAGATAAAACTGCAAAAATACCGCTATCAAACTTTTAATGTTTCGATATTAATAATCTAGTACAAATATATTAATTATTTATAACAATTTTTAAATTTAATCATATTTATTTTTTTGTAAAATAACGCAATAAACTTATTAAAATAGGGCAATATTTTTTGTTTTCACTTTGCATGGTTTTTAAACTGTTATAACTCAGATGTTATTTGGTTAAGCTCCATAATTATCTTTTCTTTAGTTAATTATTCACAGGATGATTTTTACTTTGTGTTCAAGGTTTTTAATTTTTACTCTGTCGTAGGCAAATTATTTTTGTAATGCGATTTTGCACTTCTTCACGACTTGTCACATGCAGAGAATTGTTAATGTTACCACAGTCCACAGATTCCTTAATCCTAGCTAGCAGTGCAAGATTTCAGTAAGCTTTCAGAATTTCACTCAATATCTTGATGCAGTGTAACTTACAATTGTAATCTAAAATGTTAGCCTCTAGATCAGAAGTGGTTATGAATGATTTAGTCTCTTTTGAGTAGAATGCACGCAGCAATAACATTTTGATAGTACAAGATCTTTGCAGAAATTATCATCTCGACAAGGGTACTCCTAGTTGTACCATCAGGCTGGACATTCACAAAGTCTTCAACACCCTTAATTCGAGTTCTTTTATTTAAGGTACTTTAATGTCCTTTCTTCCTTTGTTCAACGACTGACTGGCGACTGGGTGAAAGTTTGTATTACTAATTCTCCTATTTCTATCTCCTCTTTTAACGGGAGTCTTGAAGGATCTTTAAAGGTCTCTGTCCAGTGGATCCATTTTCCCCTTATTTGTTTGTTCTTGACCGGACATTTTCTTTACTGTGTTGAATAAACCAGGCAGCAGTTCCAAATTTAAGTTCTGTAAAAAGATGGCCACTATAAGATCATCTGATTTATGCAGATGGTGTGCATGTGTTCTCTGTGCGGATTCTTTCTCTCTTATGTCCGGGTTAAAGCCAAATCCACTGAGAAAGAAAACCTTGTTTTAGTTGAGCACTCAGAACCATGAACTCAGCAATGTAGCTCTCTTCTTATTAGTCTGAGAAACAAGATTACCTCCTATCATATCAACAACATAACGTAATTACTAAACACAACATACCAAGATGCAATTAAAACATAACTATTAGACAAACTCAACCTCACATGCATGACTCTAATCCAAAGAAATGAATGTTTAAAGATTACAAGAAAGACTAAAACTTCATTGACAGAATCAATAACAATATAACCCACCTAATTCGTCGGAGGAATGTTAAACAATAAATAGTCACAGAAATGATTTTGTTGAGCGGAAAAAAGATTAACAATAATTGTACTCTAATGATATTTATTAACTTGCTGTTCCACATCCAGTGTGAGCTATCATTTTGAACAATTTTGGTGAGTTTGCTCTTGTAACTAATAACTAGAAAAAGCAGGAGTGCAGGACTCTCATTTATGAACAATTTCAGTAAGTTTCCAGTTGTAATTACTAATTACAAGCAGCAGTTGATCCAATGTATCTATCATAACAACTCATGGATCCTTACAACAGCAAACGCAAAATTCATAACAAAAAAGATGTAGAACAATGTCCCTGCCTTACATCAATTCGATGAATTCTATATCCAACTCCAACTTAACGTAAAATTATCTAAACTCTTACAAAATTTGATTCGTTGAAATATTTAAGAACCATAGTCGAACGAGGTTACAGTCCTAACATTCGATGGATATAATATCTATTCAAGAAAAAAAAATTGTTCGTCTAATCGAATAAATACATGGATCATTTCAGCCCAAGCGCACTTCAAAAAAATTTAAGACTTTCATCTAGTTGTGAAAAATGTTGCACATATAATTTGTCAATTATAACACATGCAACCATCAAATAATGACAAAACTAGTGTGCATGCATATGCTATAAATATAGAGCAGTTTTGACACCATACCTTCAACATAATATCTCTTCAACGGAGGCTGAGTCTAAAGATACTCGCTCTATAACAATAGGGCTTCTGCGCAACAATAGTACACTACAAGGAAACAAGACAAAACCGATCATTACAATTGGTCGGTTATGTGTAATCGGTCGGTTATAGCCATAAAACCGACCATATGTAGTGGTCGGTTACGTCAACATGGTCAGGTTTACGGTTATAACCGACCACTACCATCGGTCGGTTATGTGTATTTGCAGACTATATGTGTGTGGGTCCACTTACTACACGTGGCACAATGTGGCACCACGTCATCAACCTAAAACCGGTCGGTTTTCTAGCAGAACGTTTGTTAAGTGGCATAACCGACCACCTTATAACCGACCACTCCTAGAATCGACCACCTTATAACCGACCACTCTTTAAGGAGACGGTCGGTTTTACACTTTGAATGTGGTCGGTTATGTGCGTTTATGGTCGGTTTTATGGTAATGGAATGGTAAAAAACGGTCGGTTATGCAGCATAAACGGTCAGTTTTCTGCGTTCATTTTTTTTTTAAAATTGCAGGTTCTGCTGTATGCCATGTACCATTCCAATACCAATATCATTGTATCCCCTGTACCATTCCAATACCAATATCAACTATAACATTCAATCCTATACCACTCACTACAACAAAATCAAGCACAAAACATAATTGATAAAATATAAACCATTAAAACCAAATTCAAATATCCGATAAATGGATAAACCATACAATGTTAAGTCTGATATTTCGGACATCCAACCAACAAAGTAACATCATTACAACCAACAAACATTGTTCAAATTTGAATTGCATAAAACAAGACATAAATAACTACGACGACAAAGAAACCGGAGAGTCGTCGGATCCATTCCCATCTTGGCCATCCCCACCATTGTCTTCACCGTCGCCAACCTCCACGTCCGAGGCCACGTTTGAGGCCTCGTCCACATCCGTATAATCTTTTTCTTTCAAAGCAAGCCGATTTGCCGCTTCCTATGCACATATAAATCAATTAAAATGAAATACTATATTCTAAATGGACACAAATACAAAATAGGAGCTAATTATTACCGCTTCCACACACGCTTCAGTTTTTTGAAGGACATCATCAATCAAGGTCCCGATAATATGTACAATCTCACCGCCAATGAGACTATTCCATTGAAGTCTTTGAGTTGGATCAGCGGATGGATCAGAGGCTTCGAGGGCGGTGCGTGCAAAGTTGGCTATCTCTTCATCGGATAGCTGGCGAGCGAATCGATCAGGATTGGCGCGAATCTCCGTGAGCACATTTCTAACAATCGAGATATACACTGTTAGGAATATGTTGTTGTTGATGATAATTATAAAAACACTTAGTAGATTTTGTGTTAAGTCACTTTTGTAACTGTCAACGGAATGGTATGCTTTGCAGCTTTCGTTGACAGGTAGCTCATCAACGAAATGAGTAATGTAGCAATTGCACTGTACAATACTTCACTATTTGATAGGCATTTGTTGTAGGTATTAGATAGGTTTTCTAAGTCATATTGACTAAGTACTAGATAGGCAAAATAGGTTGGTTAATTGTAAATATACTGTGCCTTGTAATTTTGCCTAAGTGAAGACATGCCAACGGAATGGAGATTACACTATCAACGGAATGAAGAATGTACCATCAACGAATTGAAGAATAAAGCTATCAACGTAATACATCTCACTACTATCAACGAATCACTATCACTTTTCTGAACAGTTGAAAAAGTGATAGTGACAGTTTTCTGACAGATCAAAAGGTGATGTAGAAGTGTACTTTGCATTGGGAGCCATTAAAATGGTCACTGGGAATGAGGAAACATTCCAATTACCAATTAAGTTCTTGAGTGGGATCATAATAAGCATGAAGACAAAAGACAAGATCTCCAAGGACCATTGGACAAAAGGAATGAAAAGCAAGCTACTTGCGGGGTTACCTTTAGTACATTTTAAAGTAGCCAAAAATAACATTATAAACTTGGGATATATAACTAAGTGTAGCAGTTCATTTACTTGTAAGAAGTGAGATAGAATATTTTTGTATTAGCTTTCTTTTAAGAGCACTCTCACTCTACATTAGGAACAGAGCAGTTGTGCTACATTTGTAACACAGATTATTCCCGCAATAAAAACATCTCAGTTGGATCCTCAAAACATCCAACTGAAATTTTATATTTGCTTGTGTGTTTTTATTTTCTGTGTTAAGTTATTTAAAAGCTGTTTTGGTTTAAAAATATCTAGAATTGTATTCAACCCCCCCCCCCCCCCCTTCTACAATTCTGTTAGGTCATTTGGGATTAACAATTGGTATCAGAGCAAGCTTCTAACATACAAGGAGTTTAAAGATCAAGGCCAAAACAGAAACCATGGTGAAGAAGGGTCCAGGTGTAAAGATACCAGTTCTAGATAAGGACAATTACTTTCACTGGAAAGTAAAAATGCATCTTCATCTCATGTCTATGGATGAGAGATATGTAGAATGCATTGAGAAAGGTCCACACGTTCCCATGAAATTTGCATCTAGAGTTGGACTGCCAGATGATGCTGAAGATGTGGAGATTCCAAAGCTTGTCTCAGAATGGACTGTTGAAGATGTTGCAGAAGTCCATAAAGATAAAAGAACCATGAACATTCTGTTCAATGGCTTGGAGCAAGAGATGTTTGACAATGTTATCAACTATACAACTGCTAAAGAAGTATGGGACACGGTTAGAACACTCTGTGAAGGAACTGAGCAGGTAAGGGAGAACAAAATGCAACTCCTCATACAACAATATGAGCATTTTCATTTTAAAGCTGGTGAAACCCTAAATGATACATTTAGTAGGTTTCAAAAGCTTTTGAATGGATTAAGACTTATCCAGCAAGCAATACAATGTTTATCCATTATAAAAAAAGGAGACTTATTAGCTAAGAATCCTAAACCTACCATAAATACGAGGCTCCAGACGCCTATATAAAGGACCTGATCCTACAATCAGAACTACGTCTTTGGCTTGATTCTCAACATTAATTGAGATACGTAGGCATCTTGTGAGGACCGATTTAGTCTCGAAACACAAGTGCAACCATTAAAGCTCGAAAGCTCATAAATCCTAGCAATTAATATACAAGCACGTTTTTTGATCCACAACATTTGGCGCCGTCTATGGGAAGACAACATCAACCATGGCAAACACACGAAGGACAACTCGAGATACTCTAGTTTCTGAGGAGCTTCCTATCACCTCTGAGGCTGATACTCACGGAAATCAACCGCCGCCAACTACTGGCACTGAAGGGGCGAATATCCCCACCAATACTCAAGGACCGGAGATCCCAATTTCGGCTGAAGGGACGAATCCCCTGCAGATGGTCATTCATGGATCTAATCCACAAGAGACCGTTCACCAGCAGCCAATTACGACCTCCCCACTGCTAATGAATGCACCAAGTGGCCTTCAACTCCATACTACTGATCTCCCCCAATACGCAAATCAAACTTTGGGGATGCCAGGCTATGGCATGCCCCCTCGGCCTATGGCGGGCGGTAGTGGTCTCAATTCTACCTACCACGAGGCATACGTTCCTCCTTTTATACAAGGTCTGAGACCCCAAAATCTACAAACTCAAACTCGAAGGACCCCTTTGATTCGAGATTACTCGGGGCCATATACCGAGGATGAGAATGACTCGACTGGAGAAGAAAGGGATGTTGCCCCAAGGAGAAGACGTTCTTCTCAAACAAATCGGGAACAATCCCAAACTACTAAGGAAAAGATCGCGGCCCATGAGGCTGAGGCTGCAAGGCTCAAGAAACTACTGGCCGAAGAGGAAGCGGCAAGAACTCAACGAGTCCCTGTGATTAACTTGGACCCAACACCAAGAAGAACCAATAGGGCTGAAGCCCCAAAGGGTGATCCTAGTATTCTATTGCCTCTAGGAGATCCTGATGATCCTACACCACCATTCACTCAAGACATCATGAAAGCTACCATATCCAGGAAGTTTAAGATGCCAACGATCAAAGCTTATGATGGAACGGGGGATCCCGCAAATCATGTAAGAACCTTCTCCAATGCACTGCTGTTGCAGCCAACCAACGATGTAGTCAAGTGGAGGGCGTTTCCACAAATCTTGGCAGGCATGGCCCAACGTTGGTATAGCCGTCTTCCTCCCAACTCTATTGGATCTTTCAAGGAACTAAGCAAAGCTTTCATCAATCAATTCGTTAGTGGAAGAGTGCATGATAAAAGCTCTGCATCACTCATGGGAATCCAGCAAGGAAAGAATGAAGCCTTAAGGGATTATATCAACTGATTCACCCGGAAGGCTCTGAAAGTCCCGGACTTAGAGGACAAAGTAGCCATGATAGCTCTGCAGCAAGGAACCACTTATGATCACTTCAAAAGAACATTGGCAAAACATCCACCTGAGAGCATGTTGAAGCTCCAAGATAGAGCTGGAAAGTACATCAAGGCTGAAGAGAGTATGAGAAAGCACGAACCCACTACTGGTGGCAGTGGAAATCCAAAGAAAAGAAAAGAAATCCAGGAATACGACGTTAAGGAAAAATTTCCTAGAACGTCAAAGGACTCTGATTCTCCACCCAAAAGAAACAATTTTGGGCCAAAATTTACGGAGTATGCAAGATTGAACACTCCCAGAAGTCAAATTCTGATAGAAATAGCTAAGGAGGGAGATCTCAAATGGCCGAAGCCAATGAGGGCTGACATGTCCAACGGAACCAAAACCAATTCTGTAGGTTCCACAAGGAAGTCGGTCACGACACCGACGATTGTAGGCAATTGAAAGATGAGATCGAATTTCTGATACGAAGAGGAAAACTTAGTAAGTTCACCAAGGATGGAAACCAAGGGAGTCAAAGGGGGAACTATGAAAGGAAAGATTATGACATAAGGGACAACGATCAAGATCAAAATCTCAAGCCTCGAGGGCCGGTAGTCAACATGATATTCGGAGGGCCAACTGCTGCTGGGTCCTCCCGAAACTCAAGAAAGGCTTATGCTCGAGAAGTAATGATTGTGGTCGGAGAAGCACCGAAACGTGCCCGAACAGAAGTATCAATAGGTTTTGATGATTCAGCCCTGGAGGGAGTGAAGTTTCCCCACGATGATCCCTTAGTCATCGTTCCTGTGATAGGAAATTATGAAACCAAGAGAGTTTTGGTCGACAATGGAGCTTCAGTGGACATCTTATTCCATGATGCTTTTATCAAGATGGGCTATACTAACTCTCAGTTGACACCCTCGAATATGCCCATATATGGATTCAATGGAGTGGAGTCAAAGGTGGAAGGCACTATCCAACTCCCAATGACAATGGGGCAAGGGTCGAATACGTCTACTCAAATGTTGAACTTCATAGTTATAAAGGCAATTTCGTCTTACAATGCAATCCTGGGAAGGACTGGTCTTCATGCATTCAAGGTCGTTGCCTCATCCTATCATCTGAAAATCAAGTTTCCCACGAGGAATGGAATTGGTGAAGAACGGGGAGATCAAAAGATGGCTAGAAGTTGTTACGTAGCCGCGCTAAGGCCAGATGGAATCGGGGGGTAGGTTCTCCTAATTGGAGACATGGATATCAGTGACAATGAGGACCGAAGAGGGAAACCAGCTGAGGATTTAATCCCAATTCCCTTAGTCCCTGGTGAACCGGAGAAGGTAACTTATGTTGGAGCACTACTACCTGAGCCATTAAAAAGCAAGCTCATATTTTTTCTTCAAGAGAATAATGACATTTTTGCTTGGACAACGGCTGACATGCAAGGGATTGATCCCCAACTGATAACTCACAAGTTGAATGTGAATCCTGAAAGAAAGACGGTGAAACAAAAGAAGAGAAATTTTGCTCCAGAAAGACAAGAGGCCATTAAACAAGAAGTTGAAAAGCTTCTGGAGGCCGGGTTCATCGAAGAGATACAGTTCCCAGAATGGTTGGCTAACCCCGTGATGGTCAAAAAGGCCAATGGAAAATGGAGGATGTGTATGGACTTCACTGATTTGAATGATGCATGTCCTAAGGATTGTTTTCCCTTACCAAGGATTGATGCCTTAATAGATGCTACAGCTGGACACGAGATGCTCAGTTTCATGGATGGCTTCAGTGGATACAACCAAATCAAAATGCACAAAGATGACATCTCCAAGGTATCATTCATCACTGACTTTGGTGTTTTCTGTTATCTAGTCATGACATTTGGACTTAAGAATGCAGGGGCAACTTATCAAAGATTGGTGAACAAAATTTTTGGACACCTGATTGGAAAAACCATGGAGGTCTATGTGGATGACATGTTGGTTAAAAGCCTCGATAAGGCTGATCACATAAACCATCTACGGGAAGCATTCGAAGTGCTGAGGCACCATAAGATGATTTTGAATCTAGCTAAATGTGCCTTTGGTGTAGGCTCGGGAAAGTTTTTAGGCCTGATGGTTTCCAAGAGAGGAATCGAGGCCAATCCCGATAAAATTAAAGTAATTCTAGACATGGAACCACCACGGACTGTTAAGGATGTCCAGAAGCTAATGGGAAAAGTGGCAGCATTGGTAAGATTCATCTCTAAGTCAGGAGAAAAGTGCTTACCTTTCTTCAAAGCACTCAAGAATGTGAAAATTTTTGAATGGACAACTGAAAGCCAAGAGGCCTTTGAGGTCCTGAAGAAATACATGGTTGAGGCACCACTGTTGGTAAAGCCAAATTCGGGAGAAATTCTTTATTTGTACTTGGCGGTTTCTAACACAACCCTTGGAGCCGTTTTAGTAAAGGAAGAATCGAAGGTTTAGAAACCCATTTACTATGTAAGCAAGATTCTGCATGGGGCAGAAATAAACTACTCTACGATTGAGAAGTTTGCCTTAGCCTTGATAATGGCCTCAAGAAAGCTACGCCCGTACTTCCAGGCTCACAAGATAGAGGTCTTGACTAATCAACCTCTAAGAAACATCTTGCATAGCCCTTAAGTTAGTGGAAGGTTGATCAAACAGGCCATTGAATTGGGAGAATTTGACATCAAGTACAAGCCTCAAACGGCCATAAAATCTCAAGCACTCGCCAACTTCATGGTTGAATGTACTATTGACAACCAGAAAGTCGGGGGGCAGGAAGTGATAGAGGAAGACAATAAAGATGAAGAGATGGTGTTCAAAGAATATTGGGTGCTCTATTTTGATGGAGCATCAAAAACAAAATCAAGTGGAGCAGGTTTAGTGCTACAAAGTCCTGATGGATTTTTCATAGAGTACGCACTAAAATTTGACTTCCCAATGACAAACAATGAGGCTGAGTACGAAGCCCTGATAGCTGGCTTAGGGCTGGCAGGAGCCTTGAGAGTTAAAACCCTGAAAGTGTGTGGAGACTCGAGGCTAGTGGTTTCCCAAGTAAATGGGGAATTTGAGGCCAGAGATGAAGTCATGGCCAAGTACTTAAAACTTGTCAAGGCCATCATGACTCAGTTTGATGAATGTTATGTGGAACATATTCCAAGGGAAGAGAACATGAAGGCCGATGCCTTGTCTAAGTTTGCTTCTTCTGAAATTGAGAACTACGCTGGAAGTGTATACTTCCAAGTCTTGAAGACCCGAAGCATCAATGGAAAGTTGATAGCACCTATTGATGTTGCTAATTGTTGGATGGATCCCATCAAAGCTCATCTGGAAACTGGGTGGCTACCCAACGACACTTCAGAAGCACGAAAGTTGTATGTGAGAGCACTAAGGTATACCCTGTTTGAGGGAATCCTATACAAAAAGTCGTTCATTGTTCCTTATTTGAAGTGTTTGAGACCCCAAGAGGCAGAACTGGCCCTAAGAGAAGTACATGAGGGAATTTGTGGGCAGCACCTGGGGGGCAGAGCCCTCGCTTATAAAGTCACTTGTCTAGGTTTCTATTGGCCAAGCATACTAGCAGATGCTAAAAGCTACGTGAAGAAGTGCGAACGGTGCCAAAAGCATGCACCGGTGGTTAGACAACCACCAGAGATGATGACATCTATTAACTCACCTATCCCATTCGCCATGTGGGGGATGTATATACTTGGGCCATCTCCAATGGCAAGTGCTCAAAGAAAGTTCTTGATAGTAGCAATCAACTACTTCACCAAGTGGATTGAGGCTAAACCTCTAGCCAAGATAACCACCAAGCAGGTGATGCATTTCTTCTGGGAAAATGTGATATGAAGACACGGGATTCCACGTATCTTAGTCACAGACAATGGAACTCAGTTCAACAATGATGAATTCAAGAAGTATTGTGATGAGAATGACATCAAATTACGCTTCACTTCTGTTGCCCATCCTCAGGCAAATGGGCAAGCTGAGGTTGCCAATGGAATTATCCTGGATGGACTAAAGAAAAGAGTTGAACGCTCTAGAAACACTTGGGTAGATGAATTGCTCCCCATACTTTAGGCATATCGTACTACTTGTAAAGTCACCACTGGAGCAACCCCCTTTCTGTTGGCATATGGGGCAGAGGCAGTAGTTCCAGTGGAGATTACTCACACGTCTCCAAGAGTTGAGGCTTATGAGCCAGAAGAAAATCAAGAAGGCTTGAGGCTAGCTTTAGATCTAATTGATGAAGTTAGAGATGAAGCAAACGCCAAGATAGTTGAACATCAGAAACGAGCATCTTTCTATTACAACCTAAGGGTTAAAGAAAGGTTCTTTCGACAAGGAGATTTAGTCCTCCGAAAGATTGAGGCATCCAGAGTTGGACAAAAAGGCAAGTTGGCCCCAAATTGGGAAGGACCATATCGCGTTAAGAACGTATTTGGTCGAGACTCCTATAAATTGGAAACCCTGGAAGGGACTGAAGTGACAAGAACTTGGCATGCAGCAAACTTGAAAGTCTATTATATTTAAGTCCTGATTGGACTCACTACTAGTACAAGTAGAAATAAGGTCGACGAAACCAATCCAAGTTTTTAAACTTGAATATTATGTAAGGGTTGAACCTATTTTCAAAGTTATGAATTCCATATTCTTATGTTTTCATTTGCATTGCATTCTGATAGACATGTTAACTAAGCATTCAAAATCAAGAATGTAAAAAGCTGGAAGAAAAACAAAAGCTAAGACTTAAATAAAAGTTAAGTTAAGCCCGTAGGCTGGAAATACAGAAAAAGTCAGTACAGGCCATGGATGGCCATAAATAAAAGTACAAACTATGCTTCACCCCCCTTGTCGCTAGCATCTGTCTCCTCCCCTGAGCTAGAGCCAGAAGAATGCTCATTAGCATCAGGGTCATTAACAGATGTGTCACCAAGGGGTGATGACTGCAAAGGATCTAATATCCTCTCATCCTCCTCCAAGTCATCCACTCCATCCAGAATGCGCTCTAAGGGAGTAGGAGGGTGAGGAGCTGGAAAATCAGCAGCATCAAAAACTCTGGGATGCTTGGCCAAGATAGCCTGAACAACATCCTCCCATCCTGATGTATGCTGGACTGGGAAAAGAATCTCGTCATGCTTCTCGATCAAGTCCTTGTACTCCTGAGAGTCAAGGTACTCGTCGATGCAATCATCCTTGCTCTTCCTCAGCTCAACAAGATCAGCTTGAGCATCAGCAAGCTCTTTCTCCCTCCTAGCTAGAGTCTCCTTAAGAGACTTCACCTCCTCTTCAGACCTCTCCAACTTGACCCGGTTGGCCTCAGAAGAGGTACGCCAAGCCTTAGCTTGGAACAATGCCCCCTGGAAATTGGCATTGGTCTGCCAAAAAATAAAAGTTAGAAAAGTAAAGTAAAGACTTAAGAGAAAGAGAAGGGCTAAGGAAAGAAAAATACCGCAGCGATAGCCTGAGTTCCTAGATGCTCAACACCCTCGAGGGTGGAATCTTCAACGAAGTCCTTGTAATCACAAGGAGTGAGGGAATGGTATGACCAATCCACATCATGCTTGGACACCCCAGTAATGGTGTCCCTCTTCCTAATACCTCAGTTGGGGCGCCACACTGAAGACTTGGTAGACACATGAATGTCTGCCTCGTCCACAAGGATCTGAGAAGGGATCAAAAAGCTGGGAACACTAGGCTTCCCCCTTGGATCATCTCCAAGCCTGGCCCTCTTCATCCTGGATGTCTCCACATCCTTGGGCTCATTAGTCTTGTTTATAAAGGCCGCAGCTGTTAAAACATAAACCAAAGAATGGTTAGAAGAAATTTTCTGAAAGATAGAAAAATAAACATAAAGAAAAGGGATAAGTAAAAGTACCCTTATCAGAAACAGTCGAGAGATGGACAGACTTGAGGACAAACTCGTCCAGTAGTTCCCAAGCCACGGTAGTCCCATTATCCTTGATTAGCACTGAGTAGGCATGAGATTCCTCCTCATTCAAGTCAATATTGTTGGGACTACCATCTGAAACTCTCCCAAAAGATCTACGGAACAGGCTTCCCCAGTCCCCTCCTTCCCAGACAAGATACATAAACTCATTTTTCCACTTGGGGTTGTTATCTGGGATATATTTTGGGTGAAAATGAAAGGAAAGCCAACCCTATGGCTAATATATACCCAACCTAAGTTGTTGGCAGAACTATTTTTAAATTGAAAGATCTTTCTGAATAAAGGAACAGAAAGAGGAAGATTATTGCAAAGGCATAAAACCATAAAACAGTGGATTATCCTCCAAGCATTTGGAGGTAATTGGCTGGGGTTTATTTGAACATCGGCCAAGAGCCTAGGTATAAACTCATGAAAGGGGAACGTAAGACCATCAACTATGGAATCTTTGTAAATACATAAAGCATTTGATCGCCAGTGACATGAACAGTCACCAGGACCGGCAGGAACAAGTTTTAAAGGGGCCTTTACCCTATACATCTTATTATAGTCTTTAATCATATCTACATCATGAAACCTATTACTGCAGTCATATGAATCTAAAGCAGACATGGACGGGTACTCATCCCCACGTTCATTAATCATATCATGCAAAGACATGTATTTAGAACGAATTGGAATGGGGATACCTCGTTTGGATGCAGAATTCATCTTTTGTAGGCGTTGAGAAGCGCGATCAGCCATTTCTAAAACCAAGAAAATGCCCAGAATCTTCAAATCTTCAAAGCGAATCTTCAAAGAAAGCCCAGAAATCTTCAAAGAAAACCCAGAATCATCAAAGAAAGCCCAGAATCTTCAAAGAATTCTTCAAATCTTCAAACAAAAAACCCAGAAAACGGTGAGAATCAACAAAAAATCTCGCCGGGAATCGCCTTGTGACAGAACCCTAGCAGAGCTACTCAGAGAGAATTTTGGGAAAAAAATTAGTAGAGTATCTTTGAGAAAATGGAAAGTAAGAAGTGAATGGAAACAAGTGAGATTTCACCCTTTTATAGGGATAACAATCGATCAATGGGCCGGTTGAAGGAAGGGCAACCGGCATCAACCGGTACAGCCCATAAAAGGCTACAGGCCCAATTAAAAAATTTGAATAGTGAAAGTCCTGGGCCCAACTAAGCCCACAACAAACATGAACGATATATTCGACCATAAATCTGGTCGAAAGAGTTCGAATAAGGCCTAAAATGGCATTTATCTTCGATCAAAAACCTGATCGAATGTGTTCGACCAAGGCCTGAAATGAAGTATATATTCGACTAGCATCCTGGTCGAAAGTGTTCGACCAAGGCCCAAAATGGTCGAAAATGTTCGACCTTCAATAAAGTCAAAATCCACAAATATGTGTGCGACTAGAATCATGGTCGAAAGTGTTCGACCAGGGACTGAAACGACACTTATCTTCGACTAGAATCTTGATCGAAAACATTTGACCAAGTCCTGAAAATGCACCTATCTTCGACTAGAATCCTGGTCGAAAGAACTCGACCAGGAGGTAAAAATGAAGTTTTATTCGACTAGAATCCTGGTCGAAGGAATTCGACCAGGAGGCAAAATTGGAGTCAAATTCGAATAGATTCCTGGTCGAAGGAATTCGACCAGGAGGCAAAATTGGAGTCAAGTTCGACCAGAATCCTGGTCGAAGGAATTCGACCAGGAGGCAAAATTGGAATCAAGTTCGACTAGAAACCTGGTCGAAAATGTTCGACCAAAAGGAGAAATAGCATTGAGCTTCGACCAGAAACCTGGTCGAAATCATTCGTCCAGGAGGAAAAAACAAGGCAAAGTTCGACCAGAATCCAGGTCAAAGGTGTTCGACCAGGACCCAAAAGTGAGGTCGAAGTCGACCAGGATCCTGGTCGAAAATACACTGAAATTTCAAAATTTGATTTATTTTCCAAGGAATTGATGAAAAATCCTGATTCCTGTTTTGGGAAAATTATAAAAATTGGTTTAGAGCTATATGTTCATAAAACCAAGCCATAATACGAAAGAAAACTTCGTAACTCCCGAATAAAATAAATTCTACGATAATCCAAGAGAGATTTTCCTAGAAGTTGGGGGGCAAATGATATGGGCTGAAATATAAGCCTAGAAGTACAATTAATCACACATTAATTAGACCCGGATTGGTCCAAGAACACGACCCAATAAATAAGGCCCAAAACCCTGATTATTTATTAAATTCGAAATTAATAAATAAGGGAAATATACATCTCAGGAAAGAAGTCCAAAATATGGTAAATTCATCAAAGAAGGATCCAGAATCCCAATTAATGAGTTATAGGCTTTATCAACAAGGAAAAGACTTATCCAGCAAGCAATACAATGTTTATCCATTATCAAAAAGGAGACTTATTAGCTAAGAATCCTAAACCTACCATAAATACGAGGCTCCAGACGCCTATATAAAGGACCTGATCCTACAATCATAACTACGTCTTTGGCTTGATTCTCAACATTAATTGAGATACGTAGGCATCTTGTGAGGACCGATTTAGTCTCGAAACACAAGTGTAGCCATTAAAGCTCGAAAGCTCATAAATCCTAGCAATTAATATACAAGCACGTTTTTTGATCCACATCACTTTCTTACTTGAAAGACAATATTAAAGAAATTAGTAAATAAATTAGATTAGTACTAGAGAACATTTAGGAGAATATTAATATAGTATATTTAGTTTCCTATGTCAGAAAATAGTAAGAAGAAAATTGAGAATTTATCGAATATTATAAAGGCAAGAATATTAAAATTTTATATTTAGTTTTCTCTATTCGTAAAAATTTAAAAGATAACTGAGATATTTTCTAATAAAAAATTTAGGAGAATATTACAAGAATCTTAAAATTATATATTTAGCTTCCTTCATTAGTAAAGATTTTAAAGGCAAGAATCTTAAAATTGAGATATTTTCGAATCTTTAATATTAATAAGTCAAAAATTTGAGAAAATTAGAAAAAAAATATCGGAGAAAATTTGAGAGCCGCCACCTCACCGCCCTCGTATTTTCCTTTATATAAGTATATTCATATATTGATTTTTTTTAAATATACGGTCTTCTTCAAAACTCAACATCGGCCGCCTTCTTTTTCTTCTTCTTCTCATATCTGCCTTCTGTTGCCCAGTAAATAACAATTGTAGAAGGGGGGTTGAATACAATTGTATAAGATTCTCGACTTAATAAAATATAGATCGCAAATATGAAAGAATAATAACAGCTTTATTAAATCTGATATAAAATTGTTACAAACTCTCTCAAGAAATTCTGATGTTCTTGAGAGCTTCTAGGTTACAAAATACTCGTGTATATGATCGATATAAATCGAAACCTAAACTGTGTTTATATACTACACATCTTCTCTATCAATTACAAGATAAGTCCTAATCAATTACAAAGATTGAAACATATCCTAAATCGATAGCTGCATTCCTATAAACTAGGAACCGACAAAATAAACTTCCTTATTTAACTAGACTCCAAATATAACTCGAAATAGAAATCTTGATCAGCTTCCAGTCCTGATGATCAATCCTGATCCCAGTCCTGATATAGAAATCCTGATGACAATCCTGATACTGACGCTTGAGCAAATACTGATGACCATGCAATACTGATGACGTCAACAATCCTGATCAGTTGAGTCTAGATCCTGACGATCATTGAATCCTGATCTAACAATCTCCCCAAATCTTATACTTTGTAAAATAAAGTATAGATTCCTAGATTCAATGATGTCAAAAACTTATTTACAAAATGTACAAGTATTTACAGTAACAACTTATATGTTCAGATTCGTTGATAGAACAGATTCATCTTCAAGAAGTTGGATAACAGATTTTCTTCTTTTTCTTCAAGAATTTGAATTAGTCTTTCTTTAAGATTTTTGAGTTCTTCATCTTCCTCATCAATCTGAAAGATAGCTGCTATGAGATTCTGAATTGAACTTCTTGGTAGACTATGATCATCAACTAGGAGGTAAACAATTTCCTTCCCATCAGGATTAAGAATTAGTTGCTTCATGCCAAAAGACATTTCTTTAACAGCAGTGCCTCTTTGCATTTCCACATCTTGACCTCTTAGATTTATGTACATGGGAGTATAATCACCATTGAAATTCTTTCCTTCATCAAATCTTCTCTTTATTATTGATAGAATCATATCACTCCATTCTTTGCACACTTTGTTTTTCCATTTCAGCAGGTAATGAACATATTTCAGTTCCTTTGTAGTTTTCACTAACAGCTCTTGAATGGTCATTATCTTTACACTACCATCTTTCATAAAGTATAGGAGTTTTTCTTTCTTTTCAGAACCATCATGACAATCTATAACTATATCAACAGCTAATAAATTGTTCAGGTTTTCAGAAGTTATGTTACCTCCAATATCAGCCAAGGAGTAAGGATCAACATAAGGTAGATTCAGACTGAAAATTGATAGGTTTATCACACCTAAGTGTGTCAATGTGTTTCCACTTCTTATCTTTCTCCTTTTCAAGAACATAACTCCTTTCCATCTTGTATTGTTGTCTTCTTGAATTTCTCCATAACAACCTGTTTGAACTTTTGAGCTGTTGTATATAGAGATTTAGATCTCTATCTGTTGTTCTTTTTACTTCCATTCTTCTTACTTCTTCTTCTTCATCCACTTCCCTATTATGAGAATCAACCACTGTAGAAAGTATTAACAAATCAACCTCTTGCAGAATTTCAGATTCATCAGGATCTTGAACATTGTCAGGAACAATATCAGGATTAGAATCTTCAATTTGATTTGTATTGCTGAGAATTGATTGTCTTGGTCTTCTTCTCAATTCAGGTTCTTCTTCAACAATTCCATCATCACCAAAAGGAACTTCTGGAATTTGAGTAGGTTCAGGAATTTCTTCAATTCTTAAGCTTCTAGACCTTGTCTGTCTAGGCATATTCCAGTAGAAGCCTTGCCAGCCATGAATGTGCTTGATGAACCAAAGTTGGTATCAAGACTAGATTTAATAACTCTGGCAAGCTGATCCTTCTCTTCATTATTATCATCATCACTATCATCACTATCATCAGCATCAGAATCATGAGTAACATCAGGATCAGGAATATCAATACTTTTAAGTTTATCCTGTGATTCTGTGATAGGATGTTCCATTGGTCTTGAGCTTAGTGGCTGTATCAGGATTGGCTCAGCATCAGGAGCACCACTAGCGTCAGGAGCAACACTGTCAGGATTTTATAAGCTTGCATCAGGATTTGTTACTGATGGTTCTTGTGTAGCATGAGGTTCTGAAGCTGCTTCAACACTTTGAGTTGAAGGTTCTTGTGTGCTTCCCTCATGGACAGTGTCCTCGACCAATCTTTCAACTTCATTTGCACCAGAAACTGTAGCTTTGCCTGCATTTTCACATTGAGAAGATGGTTCTTGTGGGGCTGGAATAGAAATGTCTGCATTTTCCCTTTGAGAAAATGGTTCTTGTGGGACCATTCCAATAGCTATGCCTTCACCCAAACATTGATTGAGTGGTTCTTGTGGGGCAGGATCTTCAGTAGCTGCTGAACCACTTTGAGGTTCAGGTTCTTGTGGGCTTGATCCTTTCAGCTTCTTCAGTCTCTTAAAGACTATTTCTTCTGCTTTCCTCTTCTTCTCCATTGGATGTATAAACCCAAGTTTGGAAGCAGTCTCAGCAACCTTCTCCCATGGTATATCAACATGTCTTATAGGAGGAGAGGCTTTAGCTGGAGAGTCTGAGATAAAGACAATTTTACTTGGTGCAGCATCAGGATTACCAACGTCAGGATTTGCTAGAACATCAGGATTTGACTGCTCATCAGGATTTGATGTGTCCTGTCTGTAAAGCATAATGTAACATAAGATGTAAAAGAGATAACTACAACTCAACAAAGGACAAGACATACAATAATATTAACAGAAGCACAGGAATCCAGAATCAAAGAAGAAAAGGTAAACTCAAAAAATCAAAATATTGTATGTATCCTTGAAGTCCGTAAACAGGTCACGGAAAGAAGTTCATGAAAATGTTCAAGCCTCAGTGACAATCAAAGAAACAAGATTTTAAAGACTACAGAAGTATGTGAATGATTTAGGGTTAAGTACCACAGGATTCCAGTGATTTATTTGAAGCAACCAGAACGACAAAGGACTTATCATCAGCATTGAATTAAAGACATAGAAGAAGAATTGATCAAGTGTTATTCATCTGTGAACCAGACCAGTTGCACTAGGTGACGACACTAAAAGATCAAGTTGTTTTATCGTCTCAGAAGAAATTGATACAGTCTATTACTTAAACACCCAGGAGCTCAGAAGGAATTATTAAAAGATCAAGAGAAGAAAATGATTCGATGGTTTTTCATTTAAGAAAACCATCGAATGAGATGAAAAGTGATTCACAGAAAATCATATTAGATTAATTTGGTATTCGATAGTTTTGAATAAAAAACTATCGAATGGTAAATTAATTTAATTCATTCGATGGTTTTTAAATTAGGGAGCAGGTGGAAAGTATGTTTGTTGTCAAGTTGATTTTGAAGATGGACGGCCAAGATTGATTCTTCAAGTTTGGTTCGATAGTTTTCAAAAACAAAGCCTACAATTACTAACAGAGTGAAGAAGTTTCTTCTTCAGTCGAGGTTCATTTACAGTAGCAATTACTAAGAGAGAGATCGAGCCAGAGAGATTACAGAGAAATTAATATTGCTTGAACTCTATCATTGTATTGATTGTGAATAACCTAGAACTCATTGAAGCTAATCTATGGATTAGAAATTGTAGCACCCCTCGAGGTTTATATTTATAAAAAGATATATTCCCCGACTCTTGGTTTGGTTTGGTGTGTTTGATTTCGTTATAGAACTGAATGATTAATCCGCGAACGAAATTGAATTATTTGTAGGTATCGTATTCAACCCCCCCCCCCCTTCTACGATACTTTGGACCTAACAATTGGTATCAGAGATACTTGATTGACGTACAAATCAGATCCGATGAATGAGACCAAAATCAAACGTAGTGTGAAAATTCGAAGCAAATTTTTTAACTTTCAAAATTTTTCATTTAATTGGAATTTCTTGAATTTTAAACAATTTGAAATTTTCAGAAACCATGAGTGCTCCAAAGACAACCGCTGGTATTAAAGTTCCCCTGTTTACAAGAGATGATTTCGGTTTGTGGAAGATGAAAATGCTGTTATTTATCAAAGCATCTAATCCGTTGTATATTGGCATATTAGAGAATGGACCGTTTGTACCAATAAAACCAGTTAGTGAATCTACATCTCCTGATGGTAGCAGGATTCCTCAAGGCACCCAACCTAAGGATATCACTGAGTATATAGATTCTGACAAAGAACTGATTCGATTGGACACAGGTTTGATGTTGATATTGGCAAACTCCGCAGACAAGGAAATGAGCTATCAGTTGATGAACTGTACAAGCGGGAAACATATGTGGGATACTGTTGGGATTTATGGGTGATAGCATAGGAACAACTTAACTTTGTATATACTTAATTTTTAATTAAGTAGAACATACTGTCACAGCCAAAGTATGTTCTTGTAATCAGTATGCAATGTTAGTTTAATTGTGTAATTTGGAAGAAGTTCACTTTCTGTGTTCAAGCCTCAAAGAACGCATATTGGATGACAGCATGAATAAAGGTTACTGTCATAAGAATTGACAGTAAGATTACAAGAAGACAGAATGTTGCAAGTCAAGACAGCATATTCACTTTGACAGCAACATTGGCGGAAGACTACGCGACAACAACTTTAGCCCTCGATAGCAAGTTTGGAAACCTCGACAGCACACTATGCGGGGAACTCCTACTGTCACCAAAAGCACATTCCTGTGACAGCAAGCTTTGTGGCAAAAGTAACTGTCTCGAGAAAGACCCTTGTTCTAAGTATCTTTCTCAGTCAAATCCCGTGACAGTTTCAATGTTCAAGAAACAGGCGTGATGCAGTATCCCTAAGCTGCACCAAGTCTGCAAGACTACGACAGAAGCTTCAAGCACTGCAAACAAAAGCGAATCAATTCAAGAGCAAGGTCAAGTCTCTATTTGCTGAATTGTTTTAGCTAGAAATAGAATGAATCTAGGTTGCTTTTGTTATGATGTATATCTGACATATTAGCAATTTAGGAAAGTCACATGGGTAAGACAATCTGTAAGAAGCTGCCGCTTGATAATGACAGCAGCTTCACAAACCCGTGACTGATAGTGATAGGATTAGTCTTATACCTACTGTCAATTCATTCTAGAGAAGTAACGAAGACTAGCAAGTGCCTTGAAGAAAAACGAAGCTCAAGATTTCTCTCTTGAGGTTGTAGCAACACTTTGCAAAATAAATAAAACATTTATTTTGTGAAAATTGTCTTCTCTATTTTACTGTTTGTGAATGCATACATATTATTGATAACATTAAATCTTAGTTTTAGTTGTTGAAACTGAGATTGAATTTTATCAGTATTGCATTCACCCCCCCCCCCTTCTGCAATACACAAGGACCAACAACTGGTATCAGAGCGTTCAGATTAATATACATATCTGAGATCCCGACGACAATGCAGAAATCAAACAGTATCAAGATCCCAGCTTTTGATAAAGAGAACTACAGTATTTGGAAAAGAAAGATCTTGTTGTTTATCAAAGCTGCGAATCCACTATACCCAGGTATACTCGAGAATGGTCCTTTCATTCCAAGAAAGGAAATTGAAGCCACAACAGTAAATGGTGAGATCATTCCTGCACATTGGGTTCCCAAAGATCCCTCGGAATTTTTGGAAACTGAAAAGGAGAAAATGGTGCTAGATGATCACTTGCAACTCATCTTGATCGATTCTTTCACGTTGGATAAAGCCATGTGTGGAAGTGTGATAAGCTGCACATCAGCCAAGGAGATGTGGATCAGGTTAGCCTTACTCTGTGAAGGAAGTGAAGAAGTTAAGGGCAACCAAAGGCAAATACTTATATCTCAATATGAGGCATTTATGGCCAAGCCTGGTGAAGATTTAACCTCCATGTTTGAAAGGTTCAGTAAGCTCTTAACTGAACTGCAGATACATGGCAAGTACTATGACAGAAAAGAATTGAACGTCAAGTTCTTGCTTACACTGCCTGATCATCTTGAACACAAGACAACAGCCATACGAGAAGGAAGAGATCTTAACAATATAACCTTTGAGACACTTTATGGCATTCTGAAATCATATGAACTTGAACTCTTTCAAAAGAGAGCCATACAAAGTGGAACAAGGAACAAGATGGCTAATATGTCAAGTGCCCTAGTAGCACAAGTGCCAAGGATCACACAACCTAGTGAAGCACTACAAATCACTCAACCAACCCCTGTACAATCCTGGAAAGCAGAAAGGGAAAGCTTATATAGCAGAAGGAAAACACTGGGATGATACTGATTCGGATGAAGAGGATGAATATGTAAATGTTGCCCTAATGGCTGACTCTTCAGAGGAATCACCGCAATTATCTCAGGTACCTATCTTAACAACAATTGACATGTCTAATTCTGAGTACAAGAAAACTGTGCAAGATCTAAGTGTAGAATTGTTTAATGTACACACAAGCATGCTAGCATCAGAAATGGAAAATGCTAAACTAGTTCTTAAGATTAAAAAACTAGAATATAAAAAAGAAGACCTAGAGCTTGTAGCTGTCACATTAGAAGATCTTAAGCAAAAGAATGCGTACTTAGAGAACAAGGTCAAGTGTAATGATGAGATAGAGACTATCCTCAGGAAGCAGATTTCAGATTTAGATTTGAAGCTGAATGCTTTTAAGAATTCCGCCCTGATTGCGAAGGAGATCATTGATACTCAGACCCAGGGTAATAAAACTGCTATAGGACTTGACTACTCCAAAAAGGCTGGGAAAAGGACTCTGGAATTTCCTGTGACATCTTCTATTGTCAAGAAGGATAGTCCACATATTCTTAAGAATGTGGCCAGTCCAGTCTTTGTCAAGCCCTTCTCAGAACCATTTCATGAGGATGACTTATACATAAGACAAGAATTGCTTGAGGATGATTTATTGAAGGAAAAAGAGGTAAAGACTAAGTTGCCTAGGAATTCAGTAAAAACTGTAATACCTAAAACTGAAATAGGTGACTTATTTAGTAATGCTAAAAAGAACAGGAATGGGAAAAAGAAGATTGTTAATCAGGAAATTGTTCCATTTTCTCCCATTGCATCTAGAAAGTTGTGCACTATCTGTAATTCTGCTGGACACCTTACACATGCATGTAAAAAGGTTAAAGTAGTAACTGCTAATACTTCTGAAATGCATAACATGTCTGACATGCCTGATCTTCATGAACCCTGTGGAAAGAAAGAGTGTTTGCTATGTAAGTACAACATCATGCATGCTTATTTTAAGTTGATGAATGATAGTAGCAAAAGCACTGTTAATGTTAAATCCACAGATACTATGAATATCAAACAGGGTAAGACTAAATTGAATGTTACTCATGTTAAAGTATCTAAACCTTCATGACCCAAACAATTTTGGGTACCAAAGTCCGCTTAATCAATCTGTGATTGCAGGGTAAGGTTAAAAGCTCAAAGGTCGTGTGGATTCTGGATAGTGGTTGTTCTAGACACATGACAGGTGAAGAGTCCCTACTTATAGAGGTGGTTAAGAAGACCGACCCGATTGTAACCTTTGGAGATGACAGCAAAGGATTCACTACGGGATATGGTAAATTGAAAGTTGGAAATGTCATCATTGAGAACATCTCTCTTGTTGAAGGATTAAAGCACAATCTTCTAAGTATCAGTCAATTCTATGATTAAGGCTACAATGTAGATTTCAGAAAAGACAAGTGCTTGATCACAAACATGAAGGATGAGAAGCTTGCTCTACTGGGAGTGAGAAAAGGAAATTTGTTTATAACTGACTTAAGTTCTACCAGTGAAGGAGAAGTTACATGTTTCTATGGAAAGGCATCTTCAGAACAAAGTTGGCTATGGCACAAGAAGCTCTCACATCTGAACTTCAAAACTATGAACTCTTTGGTAAAGAGAGAGTTAGTGAGAGGGTTGCCCCTGATGGAATTCAATCAGGAGGGACTATGTGAAGCATGTGAAAAGGGGAAGTCGAAGAAAGCATCACATAGAAGCAAAGGAATGACAAACATTGTTGAACCATTACAGCTGATTCATATGGATTTATTTGGTCCAGTTAATGTTATGTCACTTTCAAGAAAAAGATATGCATTGGTGATGGTGGATGACTACTCCAAGTACACGTGGGTGTTGTTCATACAATCAAAGGATGAATCAACACAACTAATCATTGATCACATCAAGAAGATAGAAGTGGAAGATAAGCTACCTGTGCGGACAATCAGATCAGACAATGGAACTGAATTCAAGAATGCAGTTCTTAATGATTTCTGCTCAGAGAAAGGAATATCGAGACAGTTTTCAGCACCAAGAACTCCTCAACAGAATGGAGTAGTGGAAAGGAAGAACAGGACCTTGGTTGAAGCAGCAAGGACCATGTTGAGTGAATCAAAACTTCCCACTTACTTTTGGGCTGAAGCAGTGAATACAGCTTGCTACACTCAGAATCGTACCCTGATCAACAAAGATCATGAAAAGACTCTGTATGAGTTAATGGCCAACAAGAAACCAACACTGAAGTACTTTCATGTGTTTGGTGCAAAGTGCTTTGTACTTAAAGATGGAGAACATCTAGGCAAGTTTGATGCCAAAGCAGATGAAGGCATTTTTCTGGGCTATTCTCTGGAATCTAAGGCTTACAGGGTATATGTGATTGAAGATAAGAAGGTGTTGGAAAGCTTTAATGTAACATTTGACGACACCAAAAGACCAGGCCTGAAAACAAGAGAGAACTTTGATTCCTTGGTATTTGAAAATCTATCAGGAGATCTCTCTGACAATGAAGAAGAACCTGAAGTTGTTACAGTTATTAACAATAATCATAATGATAATGATTATGGACAAAGTGGTGACCAAAGTGGAGATCCTCAAAATTCTACAGGATCCACTAGTCAGTCTACAGAATCAACAGATCAAACCGTCAACAACTCAGGGGGAGCAGGAGAAGGATCAACTAGTCACACTCCACAACATCTAGAACTAGGAGAATCATCAAGATCGCATCTGCCAAGGCAAAGGGTATGGAATAGAGATCATCCTTTTCACTTGATCATTGGTGATCCGGACACAGGAGTGAGAACTAGGAGAACATCACAAAATGAATGTCACTATTCTGGGTTTCTTTCAGAAACAGAACCTAAGAAAGTTGAATATGCTCTAGATGATCCAGATTGGGTGATTGCTATGCAAGAGGAACTCAGTCAGTTTGAAAGGCAGAAAGTTTGGAAGCTGGTACCCAGGCCTAAGGGAAAATCTGTTATTGGAACAAGATGGGTATTCAGAAATAAGTTGCACGAAGATGGCATTGTAACGAGAAACAAAGCCAGACTGGATGCTAAAGGTTACTCTCAAGAAGAGGGTATAGATTATGATGAAACCTATACACCAGTAGCAAGACTTGAGGCCATCAGAATGTTTCTGGCTTTCACAGCACATTCCAATTACAGGGTATATCAGATGGATGTGAAGAGTGCTTTTCTGAACGGGGAGTTAGAAGAAGAAGTGTATATGGAACAACCTCCAGGTTTTGAGGATTCAAAACTGGCAGACTTTGTGTACTTTCTATTCAAAGCTCTCTATGGACTCAAACAAGCTCCAAGAACATGGTATGACACTCTCTCTGAATTCTTACTTGAAAATGATTTTACAAGAGGTGTTGTAGACAAGACTCTCTTTTACAAAAAGCACAAAAATGATTTGATATTGGTGCAAGTATATGTTGATGACATAATATTTGGTTCTACTAATGATGATCTGTGCAAGAGATTTGGTAAGTTAATGCAGAGTCGTTATGAAATGAGCATGATGGGTGAATTTTCATTCTTTCTTGGACTGCAAGTATACCAAAGACAAGATGGTATATTCATTTGTCAGTCCAAGTACATCAAAGATCTTCTTAAGAAGTATCAAATGGAAGACTCATCTACAGCAAAGACTCCTATGCCAACTGCCACTAAGCTTGATAAGGATGAAACTGGTAAGAAGGTTGATATCACAGGCTACAGAGGTATGATAGGCTCATTACTTTATCTCACTGCAAGTAGACCAGATATAATGTTTGCAACATGCTTGTGTGCTAGGTTTCAGTTTGATCCTAAAGAATCTCATCTAATAGCTGTTAAGCGAATATTTAGATATCTTAAGGGGACCCCAAATCTTGGAATTTGGTACCCTAAAGATACAGGATTTGATCTTATTGGATACACAGACTCTGATTTTGCAGGTTGTAAGATTGATCGGAAGAGTACTTCAGGAAGCTGTCAGTTTCTTGGAAGAAGGTTAGTTTCCTGGTATAGCAAGAAGCAGCATTCAGTGTCTACATCAACAGCTGAGGCTGAATACATTGCTGTTGGTAGCTGCTGTGCTCAGATCTTGTGGATGAGAAACCAACTCCGTGACTATGAACTTTTGTTGACAAAGATTCCTATATTTTCCGACAACACAAGTGTTATAGCAATCTCTAACAACCCAGTGCAACACTCGAGGACGAAGCACATCGACATCAGGTATCATTTTATCCGAGAGCATGTCATGAATAGAACCGTGGAGTTACATTTTGTACCCACAGAGGAACAAATTGCAGACATCTTTACTAAACCGCTTGATGAATACACTTTTTCAAAGCTGGTTGGTGAACTTGGGATGTTAAATCTTTCTAATTGATTTTGATTAGAAGTCAGTAACTGCAGATATTCCAAGTGAATACATGAGTTTAAGAATTTCCATATCCTTAGGACTCGTGAATTTATTTTCTGGAGCAATTCTCGTATTTAGGATTTTTGTACTAATTTTATGTCATAATTATGGATGATATATCTTCTGGCATTTAATTGGTTTTTAATTCTAAAAATTATTTAGGTGCCAATATTTGTTCTAAATATTTAAGCATCTACATAATTTGAATTAATTTACTTTGTTTTTAACATTGTAGATTAATGCAGCATAATTTATTGGATTTTAATTAATTAATATCATTTAATGATATTTAGTTGATTTTATTCTAAGAAAATTGTGAATTTTCTGTTGACAATTGATTTTGGTAAATTTGAAAAAGTTCATTCAAAATAAAACTTGACAGGAAATACAAAAAGTCTGAATTCTAAAACATGAACAGGTTTTAAAATTTGGACAGAAGCAAAAAATATCGTATTTAGGAAATTCGATAGTTTTTCTAAATACTAGAAGAAATCTATCGAAATTAATTTTCGATGGTTTTTGAACTAGGAAAAGAAAACTATAGAAAACAATTCTCGATAGTTTTTGAGAATAATTTTAAAATATATCGAAGTGAATTTAATTAATTCTATATTTAAATTCTCGATAGATTTTGAAATTCAAGGGAAAATATATCGAATGGAATTTAACTAATGTAATATTTAAATTCTCGATAGATTTTCTAAATAAATACTTCGATAGTTTTGGAATTTTAAAAGAACAGACTTCGATAGTTTTCAGAAAAGCTTTTTAAATTCTAATTTTCAAATCACTTCGATAGTTTTTCAAAAACCATCGAAGGATAGTTGACCTTTTTTGCCCCTCTGAGAAAACTATCGGTAGTTCATTTAAAAAACTATCGAACCAGAAATGACATTTTTGCCCCTGTCAATTCAAAAAGTATATAACAGCCCCTTACGTTTTTTTTTCTTCTTATTCTCAGATCTAAGGGATTTTGTTTTATGCTTACAAAAATAGATACAATCACAGGACCATCACCATCGATAGTTTCTTCAAGTTTTAATTGATTAACGTGACAAAAACAATCTTTTACCACAGTGATTTCAGTTTACCTAGAATCTATTGTGTGTTACTGATTAGGTTGGTTTTTGGTCTAAGTTTTCAAAGAAAACTATCGACCTTGATAGTGTGAATCTTAAGTCCTTGTTAACAATGTTCATACTTAGAAATTGATTGTTAAACAATAGATTTCTAAGTTTAAGTCTTAATTCGAAAGTTGACAAATTAGGGTTCTTCATTTTTTTTGGTTTGTGTTTTGTTCGAAGTTGTTTAAGTGTTTAAAAATGGGTATTTTTGTCAAAATTTTGATTAATTAGTAATAATTAATTAAATTTAAGTGAAATTTAGTTTTGGTTTAAATTCAATTTTCTGGAAATTTGAAAAATAATGGCCGGAGAATTTATCGTAACCAAGACTAATCATGTCTCGTTTCAGAACTTGCAATCCATAACGAACTTACAGTTTCGTGCATGGGCAGAGTTTCTGAACACACGTTCATTAGTGGCATATGTTTTGAGTACTCCCATAGTCGTTTGCATCGATCAATTGACTGCGTTGTACACAACCGCCACAGATACAAGTGAGAATAACGTAAGGTCCTTCAGTTTTGTTGTGCCAGGGGGCAGAACAGTAAGGGTGACAAAACATGATTTTAACAGAATACTACATTTTCCAACAGAAAACCTTGTTCCGGATCCCACAACTGAGGAGATACATGCTTTCTTCACTCTCATAAGAAGTCAACAACCAAACTTCTTTGTGGGAGAGTTTCTTAAGCATTACCTGACAAAGCCATGGAACTTTTTCTTTCACACACTTATCCATGTTTTTACTGCTAAGCTTACAAATCTGCATGGTATTCCCTTATTTCTTCAGAAGATAGGGTTTGCCATTGCTAACAATAGGCATATAAACATAGGACGATTAGTGATTGATCAAGTCATTCTGTGCATGGGACAACTGGATGAAAGAACAGGCATGGACGATGTGTTTTGTTTCTATCCTAGGTTCCTACAGCTAATTCTCAATGATATTCTAACAGATGATGAACGTAAGAAATTTGAAGGCGAGGAGACCATGGAGTGCATGAGGATGAAGAGCAATGCAATAACCGCTCTGATAAGAAAGAATCATATTCCAGGGGTGCCCACTGTTCTCACAGACTATCTAAGAACGGTGCCCCTACCACTTCTACCCCCAGGGGAACAGGTAAATGAAGGTAATGTTCCTCAACCTGAAATGGCTCATGTACAACAACCAATGGATGTAGATCCAGAGCCCTCAGTGGCCATTCCTGACCATGAGATTGCAAACCCACAATCTCTAACCACGGTCGAAGAGCCTTTGGAAGTGCCAAATGAAAACATAAACGAACCTCCTTCCCCTCCTATACCCAATATTCAGACATCCGTGAGTGTAGAGGGAGATAGTGCCTTAGCAGCACCACATAAGGAGATACACCCTTCAACAACAGCTCTGCCTTCCTCTAAAAGAAGAAGAATAGAAACCGAGGCAACTGTTGATACTTTATTTCAAACTTCCAAAGCGCCCTTTATTGATTTTTCTGATGCTGATTGGGCTACATTAACTAAAGAAATATCTGAACCAATAGCTCAATCTAGCAAGGATGAATTGACGGAAGCAACTGGTGTTCCGACCATATTACGGTCTGGTTCACTGGTTGAAGGTTCTAAGAACCAAATGTCTTCACAGACGTCGAGAGAAGGATTTGACCTAAATGCACAATCTAAAGGGTCATTGTCTACCTCCCCAGATGGAACATATCTGGATCCTGCGGGTAAAGGGTCTGACGTAGGTGCAGATCGGTAACTCGGTGACAACGAATCAATTCACATTGAGGATTTAACTGAGGAAAAGTCTTCACGGACTTTAGAGGAAGTTTCAGGATCTCTGCTGTTAATAGAGCCTGATTCTAGCCTCCTAGAGATTCAAACTCTAGATCTTACAAAGGATACATCATCTACGGATGATCAACAACTTTGTTTAACCAAGGACGGGGACTTGCGAAGCCCCATTGCACCACCGATGACCTCCGTAAGGACGGCTACATTGTTTTCTTCTGCAGGTACAACTAGCACTAAGGGATTGAGTGAAACACAAACACTTACACCTGGCCTAAGTGGGAAAGGAAAAATGAGTGAAACACCGACAGAAACGTTGAGTGTACACCCAGGGCCAAATGTGAGGAGTGACACCCTAACCCTTTCAAATATTGATGATTTATTACGACCTACAGAAAGAGAGGTACATGTTCAATCCTCGCTCAAGGAGATGACAGTTCATGATCTACAAGGAAATCCTTTATACAAGGTTCCACTGCGACCTTCCTTTGACCAAGGGATCTCCTCTAGTCAAGACAATGCTTCTTTAAAGTCTATTCAAGAGAAGGTTGACTTGGCTGCAGCTGATTCCAGAAGAACTTTCAGGGTCATTGGCAGTGCATCTGGCACTATAACAGGTACGAAGCATGCAGTGGACTCCTTGAAGAAGGAAGCTATGGAAGAACTAATCGAATTGAGGAGGACGTTAAGGAGCTGAAAGATGGTTTCATGAATGAGGTGTATTCTCTGACTCAAGGGCAAGAAGCTTTGAAGAAAGACGTTCTGGTTATCCGGGATGGTCAAGCTAGGGTAAAAGATGCAATGAACACCCTTTCAAGAGTGGAGTCTAAGCTAAACAAGAGATTGGATCACATTGAAAAGACTACCAACTCAAGATTGGATGACATTGACCTGAAGCTAGCTTCTATGCATGAAATGAACAAGGAGATTGCAGAGTTCATGGAGAATCGAGGCGATGGAGTACAGTCTATATGGAATATGTTGAGGAACCAACAACCCGGACCTTCAAATCAACAACCTGATCCTTCTACTACCTTTTACAATGAGGATAACTACATCGAGGATTCCTCAACTAAGGGGGAGAAAGTTGGAGAAGGGGAGACACATGAAGGATGGCAAACATCTGGATGGGGAGTTTGGGAAACCAATGAAGCTATTCCAGTTAGACAGTACTGGATTGAAGACATTGTGCAAGAAGAAGAGAGTGAGGAGGAATTTGAGATCATGCAAGAGCAACCAATTCAGGAGGAGCATGAGCCATATTATCCAGAGCCAATAGAACATCCTATCTTGGATGATGATATGGAAGAAGAAGCAAATTCTCTATCATTGGAAGAAGAAGCTGCCTTGGAGATGGTAAAAGCTGACATAGCTGCAATAGATGCCAGGAAAGCTGTGAGAGAGAGACTATAAGCAGTTCTAAGGAGTGAGAAGCTTAAAAGATTCAAGGTGTATGCTGAAGTGAGGAAGAAGAAGATGATGGATTTGGCAAAGAAGCAAGGGATTGACTGGGAGATGGCTTATAAAACCTTTTGTGGAGTTGAAGACGGATTAGAAGTCAACGACAATGCGGAGGTGGAAGTTATCATTCAGGACATCAGAAGTGCAAATCCTGATGATCATACTTACTTCACAGCACTGAGAAATACTGTGATCTTTCTAAAAGTTGGGGTTAAAGCAAACGGTGCCTGGAACATATTGATCAACTTTCTTGAGAAAGGTACCTTTGTGATTTCCACTAAGTTTTTTGAACAGAGAACATACACAGAACTGCAGGTAATGCTCATCAAGATTCAGAGGACTACAAGACTAAATGAAATGCTCCGTGAGCATGTTAAAGAGATCTTGATGAAAGTCGGTCCAGAGATTACTGAAGATCCTCCAATGGTTAGATTCATGACGAATGACTTGTTCAGAATCTGCTATTTGACTGAGGACAAACTGAGAGACTATCCAAGCAACTATCTAATCTCAGTTGAGAAGTATCTTAGATCCACTGGATTCTC
The DNA here is from genome assembly GCA_030848705.1 of Heracleum sosnowskyi. Taxonomy (NCBI): domain Eukaryota; kingdom Viridiplantae; phylum Streptophyta; class Magnoliopsida; order Apiales; family Apiaceae; genus Heracleum; species Heracleum sosnowskyi. Next base: position 21,487,211 of record CM061244.1, on the reverse strand, counting down.
ATCAACGGAGAAGGACAAAGCATCAGACACTCTGAGAAGATTTCTAATGGAGAATGTTCCTTACTATAGGAAGAGAGTGGAAAGAGGATTGGAAGTGCGTACCAGACTACCAAACATGCCAAAGCTAAACAAGAAAGATGTTAACATTGCATGGTTGTGGGCTGGAGTGGGTCAAGAGGTTGAATATATTGGAAGACACATCCAAGGAGCAATCCTTAAACCTGGAGATTCATTGCACTATCCATCAGTGATTGACTATCAAGCTGCTAACTCCAATCCAATGATTGAAGAATGTGAGATTGAAATGGACTGAAGAACAGAAGCAAAGAACAAAAGAACTATCAGCTCAGACTAGAGGAGCAACTTCTATGTATAAAGTTTTATTGTTTTTTGATTTATGAAATCTGGAAATGTATATATATCTGATCCAGAATGCATTTAATATTATTAAGCTGTCTTACTTTAATTAGTTTGATGTTTCCTTAATTAGTTGAGTTATCCTCGAAGTATTTGTTTGTCGAACTCTATCCAATCAAAGAGTGGGAGATTGTAAAGCATAATGTAACATAAGATGTAAAAGAGATAACTACAACTCAACAAAGGACAAGACATACAATAATATTAACAGAAGCACATGAATCCAGAATCAAAGAAGAAAAGGTAAACTCAAAAAATCAAAATACGGTATTATCCTTGAAGTCCGTAAACAGGTCACGGAAAGAAGTTCATGAAAATGTTCAAGCCTCAGTGACAATCAAAGAAACAAGATTTTCAAGACTACAGAAGTATGTGAATGATTTAGGGTTAAGTACCACAGGATTCCAGTGATTTATTTGAAGCAACCAGAACGACAAAGGACTTATCAACAGAATTGAATTAAAGACATAGAAGAAGAATTGATCAAGTGTTATTCATCTGTGAACCAGACCAGTTGCACTAGGTGACGGCACTAAAAAGATCAAGTTGTTTTATCGTCTCAGAAGAAATTGATACAGTCTATTACTTAAACACCCAGGAGCTCAGAAGGAATTATTAAAAGATCAAGAGAAGAAAATGATTCGATGGTTTTTCATTTAAGAAAACCATCGAATGAGATGAAAAGTGATTCACAGAAAACCATATTAGATTAATTTGGTATTCGATAGTTTTGAATAAAAAACTATCGAATGGTAAATTAATTTAATTCATTCGACGGTTTTTAAATTAGGGAGCAGGTGGAAAGTATGTTTGTTGTCAGGTTGATTTTGAAGATGGACGGCCAAGATTGATTCTTCAAGTTTGGTTCGATAGTTTTCAAAAACAAAGCCTACAATTAGTAACAGAGTGAAGAAGTGTCTTCTTCAGTCGAGGTTCATTTACAGTAGCAATTACTAAGAGAGAGATCGAGCCAGAGAGATTATAGAGAAATTAATATTGCTTGAACTCTATCATTGTATTGATTGTGAATAACCTAGAACTCATTGAAGCTAATCTACGGATTAGAAATTGTAGCACCCCTCGAGGTTTATATTTATAAAAAGATATATTCCCCGACTCTTGGTTTGGTTTGGTGTGTTTGATTTCGTTATAGAACTGAATGATTAATCCGCGAACGAAATTGAATTATTTGTAGGTATCGTTTTCAACCCCCCTTCTACGATACTTTGGACCTAACACTGTCCATCAGTAACCCGTGACTTCAAAGGAATATGATACCTGCTTTTTGATAACTCCCTTTTCTTCTGCGGCTTTGTAGAGACCACGGCTTCAGTATCAGTATCAGCAACTTCCTTGTTGATCTTAAATTTGGAGGATATGGGCATGTCATCCTCAGAATCACTTTCATCTCTCAAAATTAACTTTCTCTTCACAGGAACAACCTCAACAACCTTCTCAGCCTTCCTCACCAGGACCCCTTGTACACCCCCTTGTTTCTTCTGTTTGGTGAGTGGTGTAGAGGAAAAATCCTTTGAACCTGATTGTCTTCCAGACATATCAGTTCTAGCTGATTTCTTAGATTTTACAACTAAAGTCTTTTGGGAGACAATAGAGGTGGCTGTTGACTGTTTTGACTGTTTGGGATGGATTCTTGGGTCGGGAACAAGGTGTGATTGGCCTTGCCCCATAGCATCAGAAGTTGATCCATAAAGAGTAGGCATTTTCTCATTCAAGAAAAGCCTGACCTTATCAGGAACAAAGGCATTGCCTGAAAAACCATTTGCCTTATCACTGTTGACTTAGGACTTAATATTATTCTCAGTAATTCTATAGATAGGTAAAATTATATCTTCATCAAAAACAACATCAGGACACAAGTGACATAATATTAATTGAAAAAATCGAACAAAGCAAACATAACCTAACTTATCCGCTTTTCTATCACTTAAATCTTTTAACACAAATGAACCATAATCAAAAACTTGAGAATAGATAAGAGAATACCCAATCTTTAGAGATCTTGACGGTAGGGCATCAAAGTTCGATGTCTTGTTCAGGAAACATCTGCTGATTATGTCAAAGAAAAAGTTCCACTCTCTTTTAAGCTTCGTCCTGAAAAGGCTTCCATACCTCTTTACTTCGCCATTATAGCCCAGCTTGGCAACAAACTCAAAAATGGTTGAGTCAGAAAAAGTATCAAGAACTTTGTCACCCAGAATTGGCAAATGCAATGCCTCTTCAACCACAGCAGGAGTGACATGATACACAGTTCCATTGTATTCAAATTGCATCAGTATATCGCCTGCTACACCTTTACCAAACACAGCCGAGTTCCAAACCTGCATCACAGACTTAAACGAGACACTGGCAGGTTCTGTTAAAGCATACTTCAATGGGCTTGAAGTAAGAAAGTCCTGAATTATGTGAAACTCATTTGGCAATTCCTGATGATCTAAAACCGCCACAAAATTGTTAGTGGCAAAAGTAACACCACTAACCACGGTCTATTTATTTATGAATGATGAAGATGCCATTAAAACAGTATAGAAAACTTGAGAATTGAGATTTAGAAATTAGGGTTCTTGAGCACAGAGAGAGAAGATGAATAACAAAAACTGATGTTGAGAGAGTAAACGGTAAATTAGAAAATCAAAAGTATTTTGTTAAAACAAAATATTACTCTCAGTGACAGGTGGCATGCTATGATTTGTGCAATAATAATTAGTGGACCAAATTACGTGCAAAATTAAACATAACTGCACCTCTTTTTATGTGTATCTATATTTATATATTGATCAGTGTGACACACGCGCGCATACAGTTGTCCAATTAAAACTCAAACGTTTCTCATCAGGAACTGACGAAAAATCAGGCACAATTTAAGCAATGAAATACTGACATGTACATCAGGATTGACCAATTGACTTCCTGTCAGGATTGAGTCCTATCAGGATTTGATCAAAATTACATACCTTGCAGAATGACCATCAGGATTTGATAGTCATCAGGATTTCCTCTCTGTAGCTTTCCTCAGAAATTCTCAAAGTTCATCATTCCAAGTTCATTCACCAATTTGTTGAAAGTAGCTTCAGGTAGTGGCTTGGTGAATATATCAGCTAGTTGTTGATCAGTGGGAACAAAATGAAGTTCAATTGTTCCTTCCAGAACCTGTTCTCTTATAAAGTGATATTTAATACTGATGTGTTTAGTAAGAGAATGGTGAACTGGATTTCCTGTCATTGCAATAGCACTTTGGTTATCACAATAAATAGGTATCTTGGAGTATGACAGGCCATAATCTAACAACTGATTTCTCATCCACATTATCTGAGCACAACAACTTCCTGCAGCAATGTACTCAGCTTCTGCAGTTGAAGTAGAGATAGACTTTTGATTTTTACTGAACCATAAAACCAGTCTACCACCCAAAAACTGACAACTTCCTGAAGTACTTTTCCTGTCTATCTTGCATCCTGCAAAATCAGCATCTGAATAACCACATAACCCAAAATCTGATTCCCTTGCATACCAAAGGCCAAAAGAAGGAGTGCCTTTGAGATATCTGAAAATTCTTTTGACTGCAATCAGATGGGGTTCCCTAGGTTTTGCTTGAAATCTTGCACACAGACAGGTTGCAAACATGATATCTGGTCTACTGGCAGTGATATACAATAAAGAGCCAATCATCCCTCTGTAGTGAGTTACATCTAACTCAGCACCTTGATCAGGATCAAGTTTGGTAGCTGTACCAATAGGAGTTGTTGCAGTAGCACTATCTTGCATGTTAAACTACTTCAATAAATTCTTTGTATACTTTGACTGATTGATAAAAATGCCATCATCAGTCTGTTTAACTTGAAGACCAAGAAAGTAACTCATTTCTCCCATCATGCTCATTTGATATCTTGACTGCATAAGCTTAGAAAACTTTTCACACAACTTATTGTTTGTTGACCCAAAAATGATATCATCAACATAAATCTGAACTAACAGCAAATCCTTACCATGATTCAAATAGAATAGAGTTTTATTAATAGTACCTCTTTTGAATCCAATTTCCAGTAAGAATTGAGCTAGAGTTTCATACCATGCTCTTGGAGCTTGCTTTAGTCCATAAAGTGCCTTATCCAATCTATAAACATGATTTGGATATTTTGGATCAATGAAACCAGGAGGCTGTTCAACATAAACTTCTTCCTCCAGTTCACCATTTAAGAAAGCACTTTTTACATCCATCTGGTAAACCTTGAATTTCTTGTGAGCTGCATAAGCCAGAAAGATCCTGATGGCTTCTAATCTTGCAACAGGAGCAAAAGTTTCATCATAATCAATTCCTTCTTGTTGAGAATACCCATTTGCAACTAGTCTTGCTTTGTTTCTGATTATTACACCATCTGAATCAGTCTTATTCTTGAAAATCCATTTTGTACCAACAATGGACCTATTCTTTGGTCTTGGTACAAGTTTCCAGACTTCATTGCTTTCAAATTCATTCAATTCTTCTTGCATTGCTGTAACCCAAACAACATCCTTAAGTGCATCTTCAACTTTCTTAGGCTCCTCCTTGGATAGAAAGTTGTGATATAGGCATTCTGAGTTGCACTTCTTGTTTTAACACCTGCATCAGGATCTCCAATTATCAAATCAGGAGTATGATCTCTTGTCCATTTCCTTGTTGGTGGTAAATTATTCCTTGAAGTAGATGCTCCCCCTGGATTGGTGTTATCTTGATTAGAAGAATTTGCTTCAGTAGAAGCTCCCCCTGAATTGTTACTGTCACCTCTTGATGGATTATCAGGATTGTCACTTGAATCGGTATCTGAAGAATTTTGTCCTGATGATTGAGTATTATCAATATCAGTAACAGTCTGTTGTTTCTCCCCCTCGGCATGTGGATTGTCAGTAGTATCATCAGTAGTACCATCAGTAGCACCATCAGTAGCACCATCAGTATTTGGTGATTCATCAGGATTTGATGGATCATCAGGATTTGGTGACCCATCAGTATCTGATGGTGTATCAGTATCTGATCCTATTTCTTCAGGTTCCTTGGTAGCTTCATTTTCAAAACTCAATCTATCATGAGAGTCTTCTTCAATTCCTGTTATCTTCTTATCATCAAAAGATACATGTATTGACTCCATGACAGTCCTTGTTCTCAAATTGAAAACTCTAAAGGCTCTTGATGCAGGATAGCCAATGAAAATTCCCTCATCAGACTTTGTTTCAAATTTCCCTAGCTGTTCAGGATGAGTTCTGAGAACAAAACACTTACAGCCAAACACATGCAGATGCTTCAAACTAGGTTTCTTCTCCTTGAGCATTTGATAGGGAGTTACACCATGTCTGTTTATCAATGTGAGATTTTGTGTATAGCATGTTGCATTGACTGCTTCTGCCCAGAAATATGTAGGCAGTTTAGCTTCTTCCAACATAGTTCTGTCAACTTCAATAAGAGTTCTATTTTTCCTTTCAACTACTCCATTTTGTTGGGGTGTGCCAGGAGCAGAGAATTGTTGAATAATTCTTTTGTATTTGCAGAACTCTTCCATCTTTGAGTTCTTGAACTCAGTACCATTATTACTTCTCAGAATCTTGACTTTATACTTTGTGCCTGTCTCAATCATTCTCACATGGTCCAACAGTATTTCAGGAGTCTCATCTTTTCTGTGCAGAAAGTACACCCAGGTTAATCTAGAATATTCATCAACAATTACAAGAGTGTACCTTTTCTTACTAATGGACATATTGTTGACTGGTCCAAATAAATCAAGATGTAGCATGTGATATGGTTCTTCAATTGAAGATTCAGATTTACTCTTGAATGATATCCTTCTCTGTTTTGCTTTTTGACATGCATCACAGAGTCCATCAGGAGTATACAAAACTTTAGGCAATCCTCTAACCAAATCTTTCTTAACCAACTCATTGATGTTGCTGAAGTTGAGATGAGAAAGCTTCTTGTGCCAATTCCAACTTTCATCTACTGATGCTTTACTGATGAGACAAGTAGGAGAGCCATCGGTATTTGATTGAATGTTGGCTTCATAAATGTTACCATGCCTGTAGCCAGTGAGTGCAACCTTTCCCGATGCTTTGCTGACTACTTCACAATAAGTGGAATTGAAGTTGACATGATAACCTCTGTCAGTGATTTGACTAATACTCAACAAGTTGTGTTTTAGTCCCTTCACTAGAGCTACTTTTTCAATGATGACATTGCCAATGATTATATTGCCATATCCCAAAGTTTGTCCAATGTTGCCATCTCCATAAGACACAGTTGGGCCAGCTTTTTCCTCATATTCTGATAACAGGGCTTTGTTTCCAGTCATGTGCACAGAACATCCACTATCCATGACTAACACATTTTTCTTTTTACCCTGCAATCAGAATGTCAAAACACTAGTTAGAATGTTTAGGAACCCACACTTGTTGGGTTCCTTTTCCATGCATTTTATTAACTTTAGCAGCAGAAGACTTTCTGATTTTAGCAGTCCTGACAGGATTAACTCCATCAGGATTTGCTTTGTCAGTATCAGTATTAATAAAAGCATGTTTCACATTCTTAATGTTACCAGAATTTGTACTTTTATTAAACTTAGGTAAAGGATCATAAAAGTTATAGTACAAACAATGGTATTTTTCACAAGTATAAATAGAATGTCATTTACTGCCACAATGAAAACAAGACTTCTGTGGTTTATAAAATAATGATCTACTCCTAACATCAGACTTAGGAATTTCAGTAACCTTCTTTTTACTCTTCCTGCAATCAATAGCAAGATGATTAGAGTTACCACAGTTAAAGCAGCATTTTCTATGTGCATTTGGGATAAACCTATAGTTATTCTCTTTATTAATCCCAACTTTTCCATTCCTGTTTCTATTGACAATAGGTGGATTTTGTTTACCAATAGCATCACTAACTTTTTCCCTAAGTTGTTTCTGAGACATAAACCTATATTTTTCTTTCCAGTTTTCTTGACAGGTTTAGACTTCACATAAGAGACTGAGTTATCAGAAGTAGATCCCTTTTCAAATGTAGAATTGGGATCATTACCAAATACAAATTTAACAGTCTTAATCTTTGATTTGGTCTTGTCTATTACATGTCTATATGTCATTGGATTTACTGTCTCATCAATTACAACTTTCTTCTTCAATTTCTTATCCTCATCTGACTTATATCCCAGACACTCTTTCCCATTCTTAAAAGTATTTATTTCATGAAATTTCCTTCCAGAATCTGTCCAGGTTCTGATTTTCTCTTTAGCATCCTCAAGTTCTTTTTCAAGAGCAGTACATTTAAGTTTCATCTCTAAATACATGTGTTTAGCATTATCACATTCGATCTGTACTTTTTGCTTAAAAGAGAATTCAGTTTCTAAAAGCTCATTCATTTTCCTAAGTTCAGACATCTCAGATAAGATCCTAGTATTCTCAGCAGTTTGACTTTTAAAGCTAATATGCAATGACTTTAGAAAACGTCTTAACTCAGAAGCATTATCAGTATCAAAATCAAAGACAGTATTTAGTACCTTATCATCAGGAACAGCAGTATCATCAGTATTGGCCATTAGGGCATAGTTGACCACCTCTATATCAGAATCTGAAGAAGAGTCCTTCCAATCCTTGCTTGAAGTGATGAGTGCTTTAACCTTCTTGCACTCAGTTGCAAAGTGCCCCATTCCATTACACTTGTAGCATCTAACCTTTGACTTGTCAAATTTGCCACTTTTGCTGTCCTTCTTGTTATACTTGTCTTTGTCAGCATTGAACGCCTTTTTCTGGAAGTTGCCCTGTCTTCTAGCCTTCCTGAACTTCATCTTTTTGAAGCCTCCGACTATCATAGCAACCATATCTTCCATGTCTGAGTCAGAAGAATCATCATCAGTATTGGCATCGGGATTGCCATCAGTATCTGATGATGAGTCATCAGGATCTGACTCAACTATTCTTGATTTTCTTCTAGAGACCTCCACGGCTTTTCCTTTTGATTTTGCCTCAACATTCAAGGCAATAGACTTTGCCTTGCTGCTTCTCTTATTCTTCCTTTGTTGAACCTCAAGATCATATGTTCTGAGCATCTCATAGACTTCATCAAGAGACACAGTGTTTAGATCATACTGGTGTCTAATGATTGATGTTTGTGTATCCCATTCTTCAGGTAAAGCTCTAAGAAACTTGGTGTTTGAATCTTCAGATACATACTCTTTGCCAACGAAAGATAGATTATTCAGAAGTGTCAGGAATCTATCATACAAATAAGTAAGGCTCTCATCAGTTCTAGCATCAAATTGTTCATACTCTTGAATTAGTAGAGCCCTTCTGTTTTTCTTGACAGATGCAGATCCTTGGCATTGAGTTTCCAAAGTGTCCCAAATTTCTTTTGCAGACTTGCATGCAATCACCCTGTTGGACATGACAGCATCAAGACTGTTGTGAAGGATATTCTTTATATTTGCATCCCTGAGAACGTCAGCTCTCTCTTCTGGAGTCCAATCACCTTTTGCCTTGACCACATAATGTTCAGGTACAGTTTCTGTTCGTCCAATAATTCTTGTAGGAATATATGGTCCATCACGAATCCTATCCAAATAGTCAGGATCCATAGCCTCCAGTTACATCGGCATCTTTACCTTCCATGTTGGATATTCAGATTTCTTCAGGATGGGAATTTTCATGCTTTCATACTTTGTCGACATCTTAGATCGTATCTGATTCAACTTTAAATCAGTTTGCTCTGATACCAATTGTTGCCCAGTAAATAACAATTGTAGAAGGGGGGTTGAATACAATTGTATAAGATTCTTGACTTAATAAAATATAGATCGCAAATATGAAAGAATAATAACAGCTTTATTAAATCTGATATAAAACTGTTACAAACTCTCTCAAGAAATTCTGATGTTCTTGAGAGCTTCTAGGTTACAAAATACTCGTGTATGTGATCGATATAAATCGAAACCTAAACTATGGTTATATACTACACAGCTTCTCTATCAATTATAAGATAAGTCCTAATCAATTACAAAGATTGAAACATATCCTAAATCGATAGCTGCATTCATATAAACTAGGAACCGAAAAAAATAAACTTCCTTATTTAACTAGACTCCAAATATAACTCGAAATAGAAATCCTGATCAGCTTCCAGTCCTGATGATCAATCCTGATCCCAGTCCTAATATAGAAATCCTGATGACAATCCTGATACTGACGCTTGAGCAAATACTGATGACCATGCAATACTAATGACGTCAGCAATCTTGATCAGTTGAGTCTAGATCCTGACGATCATTGAATCCTGATCTAACACCTTCTTCTTCTCCAAATGTTTACGATTATCATCTCCATTAACGCAACAAGACTTCATTCACGCAACTGATCGTTTTCTCCTTCATTCACGAAAGTTCGAATCTTCATCATCTTTGTCTTCTCCGGCGACCTCGAAACTTTTCCGACGAGCTTGATTATCTTATTTGTCACTCTGATTATCTCAATTTGTACTCTCTCTCTCGCACACACACACAAAGTTTATTGATTGAAGTTTCAAAGTGATTTTATGATTATTCAAGGCTTGTTATGTGTATACAAATGAAAACACTTGTTTATTTGTGATTTAAGTAATTAAATTAGTTGTTAATTGCTTTGTGCAATTGTTTTGTTTACTACAAGTGTGATTATAGCCCTAATGTTTTATGTTTATTTGAAATTTTGTTGATGTGATTATTGCACAAAATGTAAACCTAAATGTGTAGATTTTCAATTAAGTTTTCGAGAATTGGCTTGTTGATAAGTCGAATGAAGTGAAATTTCTGCCTCATTTAGTTATCTTCCATCAGTTTTATACTATGTAGTAAAGGCCCCGTAGGGGCAGACATCAGTTTTATATGCTTAAAACTTTCGGACTATGATATGGACTGTATAGAATGTGCTTAGAAGTTTGATTGGAGTATCGAATTGATTTTGTGATTATTCAACATTTGTTATGTGTATACAAGTGAAAAGACTTGTTCATTTGTGATTTAAGTAATTAAATTAGTGGTTAATTGCTTTGTGTAACTGTTTTGTTAACTGCAATTGTGATTATAGCCCTAATGTTTTGTGGTTATTTGAATTTTGTTATTGTGATTAAGTTTTCGAGAGTAGGCTTGTTAATGAGTCGAATGAAGTGAAATTTCTGCCTCATTTTATGATCTTCCATCAATTTTATACTATGTAGTCGAGGCCACGCAGGGGCAGACATCAATTTTATATGCTTAAAAGTTTCGGACTGTACAAAATGTGGTAAAATGTTGATATGTTAGTCTTCCTTAACCTCTATGCTTAATTTAAGTGATAGTTTCTTGTTCTAGACCCTTCTAGGAACTGTTTTAATTTGAAATAATCAACAGTGATAAATCATTTTACAATAAAGTGACCAAGGGTGCATCAAATTTATAACCGACTATGAACCAATTGTTTGCTAGATTCTATTAACTTACTATGTGCATCAATATTGTTTATTTCTATCAGTTGCAAAGGTTGCAAACATGGTTGCAACTTCTGCAAACATGCTTGCAAAGGTTGCAAACATGGTTGCAGCTTATAATTATACATTTGCAAATGCTCATACATGCCTCATACATGTCATGCATAATACTGAAGGGGATGGATTATATTATTTCATTTAAAGATCACAAGTCAACCAAGCTCAGTACCAACAATAAGTATGAACTTATTACGGCTATATGGGACACATTATCATCGGACCAACTTTCTCTCTTTGTTTCTGGTTGCTTTGGAAATTTTACCCGGCTGCCATCATTCAAGATACAATACCCAACTCATCCACAATCTTCTGCTCAGGCAAATAAATCAACCCAAACCTTTTGAGATTTGGATTGGTGTTGGTGGAATGAAGATATGTTTTGGGATCAAAGAATTTGCTCTTATCGCCGGTCTTCGGAATGTTGATTTAGTTGACAAGACGCGTTACGCTAGGGCTGTAATGATATACAATGTTGTTGACATAACTATGTAGTTCTTTTGGTTTGAGGAATTTGATAATTAATGGTTCAAAGTTTAATAGAAACACTATGTTTGGTAATAGTTCGTTGTATTGAGATTTTATGCAATTATTAATATTTGATCATGGTTCATTATTTTAAGATTTTATGATTTTATACAGAGTACAATTGAAGGGTTTCGGACATGAAAATGCAACGTAAAAACGCGTAAAACATAAAAATTAACGAAACCCTCCGCAGGATCCTTGCGAAAAGTTTTTAATTCGTTTATATGTTTAATCTCCCACTTGCACTAGAGCCAATCACCCATGTATCTAATACCCATGGAACTAGTGTGACCTTCGTGCTTCTGCTGCGACAAAGCCTTAGTCAGTGGGTCTGCAACGTTATCATTAGTATGCACTTTACATATATGTATATCTCCCCTCCTTGTAATCTCTCGAAGTAGATGATATCGTCTAAGTATATGCTTTGCTCGGGAATGGGACCTTGGTTCCTTAGCCTGCGTAATAGCTCCATTGTTATCGCAATAAAGATCAACGGGATCTGCGATCAATGGAACTACTCCAAGTCCCTCAATAAATTTCCGAAGCCAAACAACCTCTTTGGCCGCTTCACTGGCAGCAATATACTCAGCTTCCATTGTAGAATCAGCTACTATCTCTTGCTTCGAACTCTTCCAGCTTACAGCACCTCCATTTAGACAAAACACAAACCCAGATTGAGACATAGTATCGTCTCTGTTTGTTTGGAAACTAGCATCAGTGTAACCTCTTACAACTAGCTTCTCATCTCCTCCATATACCAAGAATGAATCTTTAGTTCTCTTGAGGTACTTAAGAATATTCTTGACTGTCGTCCAGTGACCTTCACCTGGATTAGACTGGTATCTGCTCGTCATGCTCAATGCATACGAAACATCAGGTCGAGTACATATCATTGCATACATTATTGAACCAATTGCAAAAGCATATGGTACCTTTTTCATACGGTCCTTATCATCTAATGATTTAGGACAATTTTCTTTTGAGATCACTATCCCATAAGACACAGGGACAAATCCCCTTTTTGCCTCTTGCATCCCAAAACGATGCAATACTTTGTCAATATGTGTACTCTGACTTAAGCCGATTAATCTTCTAGATCTATCTCTATAGATCTTGATCCCTAATATATAGGTAGCATCGCCTAAGTCTTTCATTGAGAAACTTTTTCCCAACCAAGTCTTAACAGCCTGAAGAGAAGGTATGGCATTCCCTATTAGTAATATATCATCAACATATAATACTAGGAATGCCACTTTATTCCCACAAACCTTCTTGTAAACACAAGGCTCATCTTCATTTTGAATAAAGCCAAACTCTTTGACTGTTATATCAAAACGAATGTTCCAACTCCTTGAGGCCTGCTTCAATCCATAAATAGATCGTAGTAGCTTACAGACCATTCTAGCAAATCTTGGATCGACAAAACCTTCTGGTTGTATCATATACACATCCTCTTCTAAGCTCCCATTTAAGAAAGTGGTTTTGACATCCATTTGTCAGATTTCATAGTCATAGTAAGCTGCTATCGCAAGAAAAATCCTGATGGACTTGACCATAGCTACTGCTGAGAAAGTTTCATCATAGTCAATACCATGAATTTGTTTGAAACCTTTCGCCACTAGTCTTGCTTTGTAGGTCGTTACATATAAACATGATTTTATCATCAAAACAGTAAACATATAAACGAATTAAAAACTTTTCTCAAGTAGCTCTGATACCATTGAAGGGTTTCGGACATGAAAACGCAACGGAAAAACGCGTAAAACAGAAAAATTATCGAAACCCTCCGCAGGATCCATGCGAAAACGATATTTAATTCGTGAATAGAATCGTTTACCTTGAAGCTTTACGAACGGCTGACTAATGGAGGTCCTTTGATATGATCACCACGTGTCCCGCCTTGCGATACACGTCTCTAATCAGTCCACACGAACGCCCGATCGTCCAACGATCACCGGAGTTGGTACTAGCCAAGAACTGCCCTCAGAACTCTCTCTCTCCCTCTCTTTCTCTCTAGCCTCTCTTTGATTTAGAGCTGCTAGGGTTTTTTAAAAAAACGTTTTTTTCAATTAACCCTAAAACAATACATCATAATGTATTTATATGGAGAGAATTCTGGGCCTATACCTAATCTGATTGGGCTTCCAAAACCCAATCTGATTATTAGTAGTATTATTTATTATATTCGAATTATTATATAATTAATCAAGTCCTACTTAATTAATCCAATAATTCAATTAAATTCGAAATTTAATTAATGCTCCGTTTAAAACGTTCTTTATGTGTAACCCTTTAGGTTATTATTACGTTGGCAATAATTTTAATATCTCATAATAAAATTATAAACAATGAGCGGCATCTAGTAATACATCATTGCTACCCAAGTAATAATAATAATTGGTGATCCAATTAAACCTTTAATGAATAATGTTCCATGTAATATAATCCTTTTAACCTTATATTATAGATTAAACTCGAGGCATGGTTTATGTCATCCTCTTCAACATTTAATCCCGGTTTACTTGATCGATGAGTAGACTATTAAACAAATCACAATTTGAGCATGGCCATGCATTTCATAGTCTCACTCAATCAAGAGGCCAATAATATCACTCCTAAAATAGGAGGGTTAAATCCTATATCTATCATTCATATTTCTCATATGATTCATAATATACCCAATGTCCACCTTTATCATTACCCGGTCAAAGGTAACTTTGAGTAGAATCAAAGTATATTAATTCTCATATAGAAATATAATGATTTCAAGTCTAAGGATCATTACACCATTATCATTGTGAGAATTGCTTATGACACTTGATAACATTTACCATGAAGAATTCACACGGTGGGTCTATCCAGTGCCATGTTCTGCTAACATGCACTTCTGTCTTTGACTTTAGTATCAGCATACTTATGACCAATGAGATGTGGTCATCAGTCAACAAACATACTAGTCTTAATGCATTATTATTGTCCTCAAATAATAATACTTGACTATGGATCTTTTAGGATTATAAACACTACTCATATAATCTCATTTCTAAGTCACATACTTAGAGATATAGAATTCATGCTTATATTCCAAGGACATTTATTATTCTAATATTTATATCGCAGTTAATAAAGACATAATAAATAATTGAAAGAAAATCCATAGAACATATTTATTAATAATCAAAATGTCTTCCCTAAGAACATTATAGTATTGTCTCTAGGGCACAAGCACTAACAATAATAGTGTATGGTCCTCAACTAATAATATTGAACAGAATATGAATTTATGTGGAATAGGCCCCGTAGGAGCACCCATCTTAATAGTAAGATTCAAATATCTCTATCAGTTGCTTGCAACCTTGTTTGCAATATTTGCAACCTTGTTCGCAAAAGTTGCAAACAAGGTTACAGAAGTTGCAATCATGGTTGCAGCAAATTTGCAACTTATGCAACAACATTTGCAACTTATACAAAATATTTTTTCAACTTAAACAAAATACAAAACCCTTAACTTAGCAGTTCTACTAAAAAAACCCTAAAAATTTAGAAACACATGTCATATCACTATATCAGTTCCATCATTACTTTACATTTAATCAACTTAAAAATTCAATATTAGTAACATGGTTTCAAATAAGATTCAACTATCTCTATCAGTTGCAACAATTGCAACCACATTTGCAAACAAGATTTCATCATGGTTGTAGCAATTTTG
Source organism: Heracleum sosnowskyi (assembly GCA_030848705.1). Taxonomy (NCBI): domain Eukaryota; kingdom Viridiplantae; phylum Streptophyta; class Magnoliopsida; order Apiales; family Apiaceae; genus Heracleum; species Heracleum sosnowskyi. Next base: position 21,472,020 of record CM061244.1, on the reverse strand, counting down.
CAAATTATGCAACAACATTTGCAACTTATACAAAATACTTTCTCAACTTAAACAAAATACAAAAGATTTTTGCAACTTAATAAACTTTGTGATTCTACTTAATTAAATTAGCAATTCTACTCAAAATAAAAAAAAACTCGAAAATTTAGAAACACGTGTCATATCAGTTCCATTACTACTTTAAATTTAATCAACTTAGCAATTCAGTATTTTCAATAGTATTTTCAACAGTATTTGCAACATAATTTGTAAATAACTAAGTTATATATTGCGATGTCGGGTTTCTACAAGTTCTTCTATTATGTCCGCATTGACAGCATTTCTCGTATTTGAATTGTTGAATTGGTATATTTGTCTCCCACCAGCTTTGTGCCTTCTATTCTTTGGTCTTCCTATTCTGATTATGCCTTTTGGGGGTACATTTTCCTCGCTTTGATAATTTTTGGTACTTTTCATGTGTCTTTCTTGCCAACAGGATATACTAATTCTTTAGAAGCAGCAACCATTGATTCTTTTGTGTAATATGATGAAAAATAATCATAAGGATCATGATTTACTTTCTGAAAAATAGCAATTGCATATGCACAAGGAAGTTGATCCATCTAAAACCTGTTTTAGAACAAAATATATATCGTCTAAAGATAAACGAAGAACATGTATTTATGAAATTTTATTGAAACAATATTGAGAATCACATGTTGCATGTACAACTTTTGACAGCCAAATTAACAATAGATTTTTTTGTCAACATTACAAACTTCAAACACCGAGTCATTTGATGGATTCACCTGTTGATTGAACATCATTTTAAACAAGATTTTTTTGTACTTTCATTAGAATGACAAAGGTTGCAACCATGTTTGCAACTTCTGCAAACATGGTTAGAACTTCTACACACATGATTGCAACCATGTTTGCAACTTCTGCAACCATGGTTGCAACTTCAACACACATGATTGCAACCATGTTTGTAACTTCTTCAACCATGGTTGCAAAGGTTGCAAACAAGGTTGCAACTGTTGCAAACAAAGTTGCAATTGATAGAAATTTATGAGTCTGGCTATTAAGATGGGTGCCCCTGCGGGGCATGTTCCACATAAAATCAATAAATTCATAAAAGTCATACCAGTTCCATTCATAGTGATTCAATAAATGAACAAATGATATTGTATTGATACACATGAACAAAATCAACAAATGAACTATTTAAATTCAAAAAAGCATAATTTGTATTGATTCTTTTTGCTCAACGTGTACCATATGTACGTCTTTCATATCTAGAATAAATTGAACTACCTTAATTACATTGTTAATTGAAATCATTCCCGTTTGATCTAGATAATCCATTACATGAAACCTAAATCTATATCTAAAACCCTCAACCGATGGTGTCAAAGTCGTCCAGAATGTGAAATTGATCCAGCATTTGTGGATTCTTAGAGATCTTCGGAGGTTCTTAGAACACTGAGAGAGAGATCAATTCTTCCCCGGTTCTTTCATCCATTGTTTCAAAGAGCCCTGCAATATATAACGACTTTTATATACCGAATGACTAATGATCATCAACATGTGATTCACCCATTTGACAATGGTAATATATGTGCAAGAACCTGGACTGTTTAAAATAGAGTATAAAGTGAATCGGTGCAGAAACACATTCGGGAACGGGAGCTAGGGAGTGCATCAGATTGATACGCAACTGAATTTCATTTTTATTGGTTCCCGATCTTGTGCTTAATCCTTCCCTATATATTCAATTCAAATCACACACAAACAATCATTCTATACTAGAATTTTGCACATATACATACATAAAACACATAAATAGACATACATATATACTTTCTCATTCTAAAACAAAATCTCTCATATCAATTTGATCTCAATATCTATATCACTGTCAATTCTATATATATATATATATATATATATATATACACACATAATACACATAAATATACTTACAAATTTCAGTCGCCGCCGTGAAACTCTCTCCGCCGCTCCGATTCAACTCAAAAATGTCGTGAAACTGCCCCGACGGAGCCAATTAACTGAAGGAGAAGAACCAAGCCAACATTAAAGCTCAAAGTTGTGTGAATTAGAGATATTGTGATCAAATTGAATTCAACTAAGCTGTGAAATTGCAACACATCTCGTCGCTGTCGAGAGAGGGAGAAATAGAAAGAGGGGGGGAGATTGTGGCCGAGGCTGCGGCGTGAATGAGAGAGAGAGAGATACAATCTCTCTTAATAACAAAATACGGTACTTTTAAAAACTAAAAATATGGACCGTATATTTGTAATTTTATAAAGGTATGCAGTATATTTAAAAACATAGTAGTTATGTTAGGTAGTTATAAAATTAGCCCTTTTTAAAAAGAGAATTTGGTTTGATTACATACGGTTTGATTCTGATTACATAAACAGGGGTGAGTTCTACTAAAAAAATTTGTAAGTTACAAACTTACAAACTTACAAACTTTTTATGTTCAACACATATATAACTTCTGCCCAACATTATTACTAAATAAAAATTTAATTTATTAAATAAAAATTGAAATTTTATTGGATACACATAGTTCTGACGAAAACATATTCATAACATTTTATAATTTATTAAAAATAAACTTGCAACATTTTTTACAAAAAAATGATTTTTTTAATAACGATTGTTCAAAAAATATACAACTTGAGTTTAACATCATCTTTTCATCTACTGAACAAAATTATACTTCCGTTGAATCCAAATATATAAAATAATATTACATTGGTATTGAAACCCTGGTATTTTGATGATAACACTATAGCAGTAAGCTGAGTTAAGAGTATTGTACTAACATGGTTTTGCAGGAGATAAAATCTATGTATTTTCTAACAAAACATGTTGTAGCAGCTAGCTGGCAAAATAACTTTCTATGCAGGCAGAAAGCTGGCAGACTAATTTTTGTATGCAGGTAGCAAGCTGGCAATACCTTCAGCAGATAGAATTTCAGTCCTAATTTATAGGAAATCTTCTAGGAAGCGTTTTGTAAGGACTCTATCAGTTATATAAGGTATATATATATATATATATATATATGGGCTCAAATAATTTCGAATCTATTTTCATATATATATAATTCCAATATTATAGGAAGTTGTCTATAAACGTTTTATCTTTTAACGACTTCTATTTTATTGGGCTTTACAAACCAGTTGAAGGTGTCTTCTAAACGTTCTTATTCTCTCTAATCTTCTGGTTTCTAAATGTTATGTTCATGAACGTTGGGCTTGAATTAATCAAGGAACAAAAACGTGAGACTTGGTAGTCAAGACCGTTGGTTGTTAGATTAATTCAAAATCATGTGTTCATTATATAAATACTTGTATGTTTTCTTTTTCAGTTGTTGGACAACGTTTTAAAGAAACACAAGTACTATAAAAAGCTGATTTCAAATATCTTTTACATACTTGAGCTCTTATATATTATACGATATATATTCTTGATTAGAGTTCATAGTTTCGGTTGTAATTCATTATATCTTTGTATTGTTCAACTTGTAAGTTGGTAGTTGCTGGTTTTGTGAGCTTGGGAAACAAGGGTTCAAGGAACTTGATAGCTAGAGGAGTTTATACTTGGTTTAGTATAGTACTTAGAGAGCTGCGTTCAAGGAACAAGGTGTTTCAACAAGCTGCAAACAGTAACTGGGAGTTCAGGGAGATATATTATTGTATTGTGTAGTTGTAATTCACTTTGATCAATAATATATTCATTTGCCGTGTTGGTAGAGGACCAGGACGTAGACCTATAGGAGATAAGGGTCGAACCTGGCTAAAATTGCTGTGTGTTCTTTATTTTCTGCACAATTTCTATACTGCATTGAACAACGTAGCTAGCTGCCACTTTACATTCTGTGAACTCAGTAAGTTGCCAGACAGCAAAATCAGACTGTTTTTGCTTTTTCAGTCACATAACTTGGTAATAATTAAAATCGGTCATTGTTAGTCATAACACCTATTCACCCTTCCCCTCTAGGTGTTGATTATCATTTGGTATCAGAGATTTGGTGTACTAACATTTCTGTAACAGGAAAGTACAGATTCTATGACACACTTTTATGTAGAGGGAGAATCATTAAACACGCCACCACTTCTCAATGGGGTAGAAAATTATGATTTATGGAGACTAAAGATGAAGGTGTTCTTGAGCAGAAATCCATTTGAGTGGAGAGTCGTTAAGGATGGTCCATTCACTTTTTTGGATAATAATGGCAAGCCAAAAGATGTTGATGATCTTACCGAGGCAGAATTGATGAAAACAAGCTATGATGGAAGAGCAAGGTACACACTAATATGTGGTCTTTCAAATTCAGATTTTGACAAGGTTTCTTCATGTAGCACAGCAAAGGATATATGGATACCTTAAAAATGCATTATAAAGCTACAACAAAATCAGAGGAAGAATGTTTCAAGTCAAAGCAGCAAGCTGCCTCAAGAGACAAAAACAAAACAAAGGCTCAAATCACTTGGAGTGAAGAGGAATTTAATTCCAATGAAGACTCAAGCGAAGATATGCTAAATATTTCATTGGTTGGCATTAATGATGATATGGTTCGAGGAAACATAGAAGAAGTCCTTGAAAATAGTGATGTATCACATTCGGACTCCGATGTTGAATCTAGTGCAGTAAACTCATTTCAGTTTAACATATCTTCTGAAAATATTATATTGGAATCACTAACCATGCAGGAACATAGTAATATATCTATTGTAGAGTTCATGGAATTAAAGAATGAGAACAATGAGCTTGAAAAGAAAAATGCTTCTCTTCGAAAGATCATTTCTGATCTTATGGATGAAAAGAATCCATCAAGCAATCATGAAGATCTCATTTCTGATCTCAAGGGAAAGCTAACACAACTTGAGGGGTTCAACAAATTACTTCTCAAAAGAAATGATACATTGATGAAGGAACTCAGCGAGCTGCGTGCAGAAATTGAAGCAAGAGATGTATGTCTTGAAACTTTAAAAATCCGAGAATCCATCTCAATTGAAGCTACTCAACAAGCTGAGAAGATAAAGGAATTAGAAGCTGAAGTTGCAAAGCTTGATAAAGGCATGGGAAAATTTGTTCAAGGAGAGGAAGTATTAAAGACAATCTTGAAACAAACAAAGGTTCCTATGGATAAAGAAGGACTTGGAATGGCTTCTACATCAAAGACCAAGGCTTTTCAATATGAAGGCAAACATCGTATTCCATATAATTATGCTATGCCGTGGAAAATTTGCTACAAATGTGGAAAGAAAGGTCATTTGTCACACCACTGCCCAACTCAGAATGCTAAGTCAGCAAGCTGGAACAGACATACACCTTCTAGGCAGCAAGCTTCCAGAACAAGGAAAAAAGGAAATCGAGCATCCAATGTGGTCCAAATGTGGATCAAGAAATCTGAATTGAATGTTCTTTATGTTTTATCAACTAACCATGCTGGACCCAACCAAATTTGGGTACCAAAACGTTGAGATGTTTATTCTTTGTTTTGTAGGTATGTCTTGTGGATGTACAAGACATATGTGTGGTGACAAATCTCAGTTCCTTAGCCTCAAGATGAAAAAGGGTGGTAGTGTTACAATTGGTGATAGCAAAACACTTCGTATACTTGACAAAGGAACAATTGGTAATAGTAACATTTCTATTGATAAAGTACAATATGTTAAAGGTCTTAAATATAATTTGCTTAGTATAAGTCAGTTATATGATGATGGACATACTGTTGTTTTTTATAAAGAGAAATGTACTATTAATGTTGGCACTAACAAAGTCCCCCTAGTTACTAGAAGGGAAGGAAATATATATATGTTGGACTTCGAGATGCAGGAAGTAGGCTGCTGTTTAGCTACTGTTGATACAAACCTAGATATTTGGCATAGAAGGCTAGGACATGCTCATATGGACTTACTCAGCAAGCTGTCTACAAAGAAGCTAGTTAGAGGACTGCCCAAATTGAAGTATGTCAAGACGGAAACCTGCTCATCTTGTCAATTAGGCAAACAAATCAGGACTCCACATAAGTCAAAGACAATGGTATCATCTTCTAAACCTTTAGAGCTTCTCCATTTGGATTTATTTGGTCCGGAAGCATATAAAAACATTGGAGGTAAACAATATGCATTTGTTATTGTTGATGATTATTCTAGATATACATGGGTATTGTTTCTTCGTACTAAAGATTGTGCTTTTAGTGAATTTGAAAAGCTAATCACTTTACTTGAGAACAAGTTGAATACAAGACTTGTAGGTATAAGAAGTGATAGAGGAGGTGAATTCATCTCAAAAGGCTTCATTGATTATTGTGAAGAAATAGGCATTTCACATAAATTCTCTGCTCCAAGAACCCCACAGCAAAACGGAGTTGTGGAAAGAAAGAACAGATCTTTGCAAGAAACTGCAAGGACTTTGCTGCAAGAGAGCAAGCTGCCAAGGAGTTTCTGGGTAGAAGCAGTCAACACAGCAAGCTACGTTCTGAACAGAGTGCTTATCAGGCCTATTCTCAACAAAACTCCATATGAATTGCTGAGGAATAAGAAGCCAAACATTGGATATTTCAAAGTCTTTGGCTCCAGGTGCTTTGTACTTAAAACTATTGATCGAGATGGTAAATTCGATGCTAAATCTTATGAAGCAATATTTTTGGGTTATTCTTTAACAAGTCGTGCTTATAGAGTGTATAATACATCTAAACGTATTGTTGAAGAGTCTATAGATGTTTCATTTCAAGAGTCTAATGTTGATCTGTCAAGAGATGAGGAAGATATTGCAGGTGCGGGTGATGACAGCCAGCTGCCAGTGACAAATACTGTATCGCAGCAAGCTGCCAACCAGCCTGAGACAACTACAGAAGCTGAAAAGCCAACTGAAACCTCTTCTCCAGTAGATGAAACTATTGATAAGTTGTCAAAACTCACCTTGGAAGGTCCAAGAGGTCAGAGATCACAAGAAAAGATGCATATCTATGAAGGTGGTGAAGCTTCTCCTCCATCCAAGCGAATTCGAGTACATGAGGAAGTCATAGCTCAACATTCATTGCCAAAGTCAACAAGAACAGTGAAGAATCATCCTCCAGAGTTGATCATTGGTGATAAATCAGAAGGAATCAAGACAAGGAAGGGTCAAGCCAACTTTTGTGCATTTGCGGCCTTTCTAGCTCAAGAAGAACCAAAGAATGTTAAAGAAGCACTTCAAGATGAGAATTGGATCATGGTAATGCAAGAAGAACTCAATCAATTTGAAATATGTGAAGTTTGGGAACTTGTAGAGCCACCTAAAGATGCTTCAATTATTGGTACTAAATGGGTCTTCAAGAACAAAGTTGATGAATTTGGTACGGTTACTCGAAAAAAAGCGAGATTTCTTGCACAAGGATATAATCAACAAGAAGGAATAGATTTTGAGGAAACTTATGCTCCGGTTGCAAGGCTCGAATCAATAAGGATGCTACTTTCATTTGCATACTTCAAGAAGATCAAGCTACACCAAATGGACGTGAAAAGCGCATTTCTTAATGGATTCTTAAAGGAAGAAGTTTATGTCAAGCAACCCCCTGGTTTTGAGAATGAGCAATTTCCAAATCATGTTTTCAAGTTGAAGAAGGCATTATATGGATTGCGGCAAGCTCCTAGATCATGGTACGAAAGGTTACGTAAGTTTTTGATCAAAAATGGATTCATTCGAGGTAAAATTGATCCCACATTATTTACTAAACATGATGGTACTGATATTTTAGTTGTACAAATATATGTGGATGATATTATTTTTGGATCTACTAATGATGATATGTGCAAGTGGTTTTCTAAGTGTATGCATAGTGAGTTTGACATGAGCATGATGGGAGAGCTTAATTACTTTTTGGGTCTTCAAATTAAGAAAACTCCAGAGGGTATTTATGTGCATCAATCCAAGTATATCAAGAATCTACTCAAAAGATTTGGATTTGAAAATATCAAACTGAAATCAACACCGATGACTCCTGCCAGCAAGCTAACAGTAGATGAACAAGGACAGAGTTTGGTGTCTTGGCAAAGCAAGAAGCAATCTTCTGTTGCATTATCCACTGCAGAAGAATACCAGCTAGCTGACATCTTCACTAAGCCATTGGCCGAAGAAAGATTTTCTGTTCTTCGTAGGGAAATTGGCATGTGCAATGTCTAGACAACAAGCTGCCTACAATTGTCTGGTAATATTAGCTCACTTAGCATGATCATCCATGCTTATTTGAATTTTCTATTATTGATAACATGCGAATAACCTTTTTGATGAATAAGGGGGAGAAAATTCAGGATCATAGCATGCGTGATTTAGGGGGAGTGTTTAGTTACCTCTTTGGGTCACATGATTTTAATGTAAATTTATGCTAATGTTAAATTTTAATGTGATGCCATGAAAATATGTTTAGCTGCTTGGATATAATGAATGCTAATATTTTTGCAGGGGAAGCATAATTTTAGGGGGAGTATTTTGCTCCTGAATATTGTTGTGTAATCATCAAAAAGGGGGAGATTGAAACCCTGGTATTTTGATGATAACACTATAGCAGTAAGCTGAGTTAAGAGTATTAGTACATAGTTTTGCAGGAGATAAAATATATGTATTTTCTAACAAAACATGTTGTAGCAGCTAGCTGGCAAAATAACTTTCTATGCAGGCAGAAAGCTGGCAGACTAATTTTTGTATGCAGGCAGCAAGCTGGCAATACCTTCAGCAGATAGAATTTCAGTCCTAATTTATAGGAAATCTTCTAGGAAACGTTTTGTAAGGACTCTATCAGTTATATAAGGTATATATATATATATATGGGCTCAAATAATTTCGAATCTATTTTCATATATATATAATTCCTATATTATAGGAAGTTGTTTATAAACGTTTTATCTTTTAACGACTTCTATTTTATTGGGCTTTACAAACCAGTTGAACGTGTCTTCTAAACGTTCTTATTCTCTCTATTCTTCTGGTTTCTAAACGTTATGTTCATGAACGTTGGGCTTGAATTAATCAAGGAACAAAAACGTGAGACTTGGTAGTCAAGACCGTTGGTTGTTAGATTAATTCAAAATCATGTGTTCATTATATAAATACTTGTATGTTTTCTTTTTCAGTTGTTGGACAACGTTTTAAAGAAACACAAGTACTACAAAAAGCTGATTTGAAATATCTTTTACATACTTGAGCTCTTATATATTATACGATATATATTCTTGATTAGAGTTCATAGTTTCGGTTGTAATTCATTATATCTTTGTATTGTTCAACTTGTAAGTTGGTAGTTGCTGGTTGCTGGTTTTGTGAGCTTGGGAAACAAGGGTTCAAGGAACTTGATAGCTAGAAGAGTTTATACTTGGTTTAGTATAGTACTTAGAGAGCTGCGTTCAAGGAACAAGGTGTTTCAACAAGCTGCAAACAGTAACTGGGAGTTCAGGGAGATATATTATTGTATTGTGTAGTTATAATTCACTTTGATCAATAATATATTCCTTTGTCGTGTTGGTAGAGGACCAGGACGTAGACCTATAGGAGATAGGGGTCGAACCTGGCTAAAATTGCTGTGTGTTCTTTATTTTTTGCACAATTTCTATACTGCATTGAACAACGTAGCTAGCTGCCACTTTACATTCTGTGAACTCAGTAAGTTGCCAGACAGCAAAATCAGACTGTTTTTGCTTTTTCAGTCACATAACTTGGTAATAATTAAAATCGGTCATTGTTAGTCATAACACCTATTCACCCATCCCCTCTAGGTGTTGATTATGAGGTATGATTAAGAAACTATATTTATTTAATAATATTTCATATTCATATACCCTAACTTGGTATTGGTGAACCCCCGAAAGATATTGAAAATTCTATAATACGTATTCAACAAGATTTTAATTATGGTTCAACACACCCTTATATTAAAAAAAAAATCATATTTCTATTCCTGCATTAGTGAACTCTAGAAAAATATTGAAAAAAAATAAATTATCTGTATTTAATGAAATTTTAATTATTATTTAATCAATGATGTTGAACCAAAAAAAGTTTGTACATTTGATGCTCCTACATAAATATATGGTGTAAAGAGATCCGGTGTTTACCATATACACACATTTAATATTTAATATTTAATGTTTGAACAAAATAAAAAGAAAAGTTAAAAAAATTATTAGTGGTTTAAATAAGAGTGATGATATTATTATTATTATTATTTACTAAATTTTAGGAGTTTGAGATCGTTTGGATTAAATTTGTGTAGGGTGTTTTATGGGCGGCCTGGAAGCACTCTTAGTCTTGGGTCTTTGGATGAAACACACACACTGACACAGAGGTGTATTATCTTTGCCCACACACTGACACGCAGGTGTATTATTTATCTTCGCCTTCAATCCATAGCATGGTCACTTAACTTCCACCGAAACATCAGACAAGAATATATTTAATATCCCCAGTTTGCATTTAAGAAAAAAAAGAGCAATCAAAATCATGTGCTGCTATTGCATGAATCCGAGATATGCAATGCAGGACCAACTTATTTCACTATTGGACACATGAATCCAAAATTAAAACATATACGGGAGACCACCAAAATGTAGCAACTACTCTTACACTCCACCACAAACTAGAAAATCCTAGTACAACAACAGAAAGCACAATGGCTTCCATTATTCAAAACAGCAAGGCAGGATCAGTTACGATTGTTCGTGAACAAAACTCAAGATCGGGTGAGTTTGGATCAATTTGTTTTCTAACTTAACCAAATTCATATACGAAAAAAAGTTGGATAAATAAACGAGTTCTACACATTTAACTTGAGTTTGGATCAACTTGATTAAAACTCGATTAGGCTTTATTTGTTTACGGCTGTAAACTTAATATAAGAAATTAAAGATTATCGAATTGCGAAAGTTTGTTGACAAAATTTACAATAGTTTTGTGAATTCGTAAAAAATATCAGGAGTTTTGATAACTCTGTGATGGTCGGCGGTCGCTGAACGTAATTTAGGTTGGCGGCTAAGAGGAGATACCAAAGCCTGTAAACCGTTCCTGTTAATTCATCTTTCCGTTTTAACGGACCAGATTAATCCGATGTCTATTTCATAATTTCAGATGATCGTGGACGGTACCCCGGTACGTAAGTGGTGATCTATATCCTCGGAAAACAAAATATATTTTCGCACAAGTTTTAGAACACGTGAAATTGTTTTAGAACAAGATTTGCACGTCTAATACCATATACTCATTCTTCCTCCGTCCTATCCATTTCTTTATACTTTTTTTTTAATGTTTCATCCATTTCTTTACATTCTAAAAAATTTCAAAAATAATAAAGTTTTATAATATAAAAATCAACTACTTTCACTACTTTTCTCCACTTTACTTACTTTATATCTTAAATATTGACGGGACGGGACGGGACGGAGGGAATAGATAGAGATAAATAATGATAATAAAAAATAGATACCAGCTAAAATAAAATTTGTAATTTAATATATACTTTTACGATAAAGCTTAGCCAGCTATATTTGAACATAACCAGCTATTCACCTTTCGTCCTTTTTAACTTTTCACACACAATTATTTTTGTCTATAATTGTTCCGATGATTTTTATCTATCGACATATATTTTACCACTTGCATAGGTGAGTAAAATCTGATTTTGTATAACATATAGGATTTTATTATTTTCAAAAGAATTTGGAGGTATTAGCTAAGAATAATAATAAAAATATTAACGGATATTCCATTTGGTACCACACAAAGTTTTTGACTTCCAAGTGGCGCCATCATACTTTTGGCTTTATCCACATGATACCACTCCGTTAACCAAACGTTAGTCGGCCATTACAAAATTATGAGATTGTCCATTTGGTATCACTCAAAGTTTTCTGACTTCCAAGTGGCATCATTCTATTTTCGGCTTCAATTCCAAAATACCACTTCATCGAATTTATTAACATAGTGGTATTTTGGAGTTGAAACACAAAGTAGAAGGATACTACTTGTAAGTCGAAAATTTTGAGTGGTACCAAATGGATAATCTCATAATTTTGTAACGGCCGACTAACGTTTGGTTAACGGAGTGGTATCACGTGGATGAAGCCAAAAGTATGATGGCTCCACTCGGAAGCCAAAAACTTCGAGTGGTACCAAATGGAAAAGCCAATTGTACAATGGTAACAAATGGAATATCCCAAATATTAAAATCTCGTAAGATTCTATAAATTCTATACTAAAAATGTACATAGGGCTGAACACAACCGAACCAGAACCGAAAAATCGAACCGAATAGTATAATTTCGGTTCGGTTCGGTTCTAATTTTCTGAAAATTCGGTCTTTTCGATCCGGACAGAATAGACCGAAATAAATATCGGTTCGGTTCTTTCAAAAAAAAATTCGGTCCGAACCGAATAGACCGAATTTTTTTATTTTATATATATATAATTTTTATAGATATAATATATTAATTTTATATGTATGTATATATTCAAAATTTTGCTTGGCTTATTTTTGGTTCGAGATTTGAAGTTTGAACTATTATATTTACATTTCATACTTGTATTTCATTAGCTAATATTTTTATTTTTAGAAAAATCATATTTTTTGGCTTTTTTGAAATAAAATTTTTTAATTTGAAAAATTTTTGGTTCTTTAACCGAACCGAATAGCATTATTTCGGTTCGGTTCGATTCCGATCCAAAATACAATTTCGGTTCGATTCGGTCCAGAAAAAAATAATAATTCGGTTCTCGGTCTATTCAGTTGGACCGGACCAACCGAATGCTTAGCCCTAAATGTACATATTTTAATGAATCTAACTCAATTTACGACACTGTACATTAACTCCACGATATTATGCATCAACTTGACCAACATTCTTGAAAAACTAAAATTAATAAAAATATAAAATCCGTAAATTATTATTAATTCACAAGATTACAAATATGTGAATATCGTAAAAGGACAAAAATAGTGTGTATGGTATGCTATATATACAGACCAGTTTGGGTACCATACCTAAAATATAACTTTAGCTAAGTTGAACAGGCTACAACTACATCAAACACTTATCTCAATAAACACATACACATTTTTATCAACTTATCTCTTCCATGGAGGCCAAGTCTGAAGATACTCATTTTCTAACCATTGGGCTTTTGCAAAACAATAATACCAACAAAAATGATGAAACATCAGTTTGTTACAAGTCATTTATAAGTCAAAGTACAGAAGGGACTACATCATTCTTCAAAACTGCCTTCAATGGCCTTAATGCTTTGTCAGGTTCTTTCATTTCTTCCTCTTCATTTTTTTTAATATTTCTAACCTCAAGAATCAAGATATTAGTGGCTTAAGAAACCCCATTTATGATTCTTGATTTTTCTTTTTCTTTTTCTTTGTTGAGGATATTCTGTTTATTGGAAAGTTGGTTGCTTGGTCTTTTTTGGGTGCTTATTGTTTCAAGATTTTGTTTGGTTGATGAAATCCAAAAAGGCATAAAAAAGATATTTATTATGATGTTATTATTTTGTAATGTTAAATTATCGTTTTCTCGTAAAAGCTTAAGGTGTTAGACGAAGACTTAGCAGGATCATAAACTATATTTTAAGACTAATGACGTTTATGATACAATGAAATGTTTCAGGAGTTGGGATATTGTCAACACCCTATGCATTAGCATCAGGAGGATGGTTAAGCTTGATATTTCTGTTCCTTATTGCTTTTGTCACCTTCTACACAGCCTTGTTAATTCAATCTTGTATGGATGCTGATTCTAGTATTAGGACTTACCCTGACATTGGGGAGCGCGCATTCGGGAGAAAGGGCAGAGTTTTGGTTTCGACTTTCATGAATTTAGAACTTTACTTAGTTGCCACTGGTTTCTTGATTCTAGAAGGGGATAATTTGAATAACTTGTTACCAGGCATGGGATTTGAAATCAGTGGGTTTAGAATTGGAGGAAACCAAGGTTTTATAATCATTGTGGCTCTTATTATACTTCCCACAATCTTGTTAAACAACATGGGCCTTCTTTCTTACATTTCTGCCACTGGAGTTGTCGCTTCGTTTGTGATTCTTGGCTCCATTTTCTGGACCGGAGCGTTTGAAGGTATTGGATTTCATGAGAAGGGGGAGCTACTGAATTGGAAAGGCATCCCTACTGGGATCAGCTTGTATGCCTTTTGTTATTGTGCTCATCCGGTTTTTCCCACCCTCTACACTTCTATGGGGAACAAGAAGAATTTCTCCAAGGTAAATTCAATTTTCTTCAAATCTCATTCGTGCCTAGATTAAACGCCAACTTTAAACTAGTTCTATGTCAAGGCAACTGTACCGCGGATTGAGTTACAAATCACAGTACTTTAAATACATATTGCACACATTAAATACATAAATTGCACAACACGTAACTAAAACATATTCTAAGAGAATGTTTAAAGTATTTCTAATAAGTAATATATATATATATATATGTGAAAACTTCTTTGATCTTTATTAAATAAAATTAACATTTTCAGAGAAAAAATGAAGGCATAATTAACATTTTTTGGGACTTTGGGGGCCTTAGCGGTCGCCTGTTTAGCCTAATAGTTGAGCCGGCCCTGCTTCACATTACAATGTCACTTGCTTTCACTACTGAATCAACTTCATTTTATTTTATTTATTTTCAATGCAGGTCATGTTCTTAAGCTTTCTCCTCTGTACCATTACTTATGCATTAATAGCAGTGTTTGGTTACCTTATGTTCGGGTCCATGTTGAAGTCACAAATAACCTTAAACCTTCCGACCAATAAAGTGAGTTCAAAAGTTGCTATATACACTACCGTGGTGAATCCGATTGCCAAGTATGCGTTAATATTAACTCCAATTATTCACACCATTGAGAACCGGTTCCGATCTTACTGCAAAAAGAGATCGATTAGTGTCTTCATTCGAACCGCCCTGCTGATCAGCACTGTTGCTGTAGCACTGACTGTCCCCTTTTTCGGATTGCTCATGTCCCTTGTTGGTGCATTCCTGAGCGTTACAGCTTCAATATTACTGCCTTGCTTGTGCTACTTAAAGATTTCAGGTTCTTACCAAAGATTCGGATTTCAAGTGGGAATTATAGGGTTAATATTAGTGTTTGGAATTGCAATTCTTGTAATCGGTACTTACACATCTCTTGTTGAGATTATCGGTCAATTATAAGCAATGTTGTTATACGTCTAGTTTGAAAGCTCACTAGTACATGCAGGAGGAAACTGTGTTGATTATTCCAATTAAGAATGTTGGAGTCACAAGACGTATGTCGAATTCGGATAAATTTTATTGGTATTAATTAGTTGAACATCATAGTTGAGAGAACATTGTCACTTCAAATATTTGTAAGAACTTGGTTTGAGATGATGATACGTAAAAAAGAGCTGGCTAATAATTTAGATGTTTTGGAGACAATGGTCTAGCTAGAGAACGACAGGTTCAACATTTGATCCAGAGACAGAAACGTACTGTAGATGTTGTCTTGCATTAAGGACGGAAACATAGTTGTCTGCTCTTCAAATTGACAACACAAATTAGATATCCATCAAAATTGCATTACAATAGTGCAGTCAAATGCTGAGAGGTTTTATGAATTAAAACATCGGAGGTAGGAATGATATTAAAATTCTAAACATATGTTACTCAAGGTAAAGGTAATAAATTATTTAATTACGGCTTCTTTAAAATACAACAAAATTTTAGAAAAGTTGGTAACTTTTGCTTTCCGAGTACAAAGGGAAAGACAAAGTTTAAAAGAAAATTTCAAAATTTACGCGGCTAGTAAGATCAAGACTGGGGACGTGAGGTCACAGTTCAATGATAGCAACAGAAACAGACGTACATAAATGTGATAACTTTGTAGTAGTAGTTTTTGTACTGTATGACTTGGATTAGGAACCTTAATTCTTAGCTTTGTCAAGCACGGCTGCATGCAAATGTCTGCTAATACTGTTTGTTATCATTACAAACTCTTCTTCTTCATTCTATTTAGTTCAATTTCAATTTCAATTAGTGATTGAATGTCACAAGAGCTTGGCAAATCTCGATCGATGCCACATGCCCCTCCACTTCAACTTGTTTCAATTATTTGTCCCGGCCTTTGTAGCATAATCCTCTTTTCTGCTAGTTGACAAACAATGGCTGGACTAAAATTACTTCCTCCTCGTTTCACAATAAATTTTCAGTTTTTTATTTTTGGATATGCATTTTAAAATTATTTGACAGAATAATTATACAAATAATTTTTTAACTTTTAATTTTGTGAATAAAAATTTAAATATCAAACTTTTATTCAAAAAAAGAAAATTCAAAAAATAATTTATAGAATTATCATTTTGAAACGGAGGAGTATAAAATAGCCCACATAAAAATTAAATGTTCTCTAATTTTCAGAGATTAGTCGAAGTTTAAAACAAAATTTCTACTAAAATTTAACTAAAAATCATAATTTTATATAAAAAAAAATTTTTTTAACAAAAACTCTTAGTCTATCATGGCTTCAGCCCATGTTGCTACTCTCTTAATTCAGCCCCCATTAACAACAGTTCAAGCATCAAGGGCGTCTGACTTAATTTATAATCATTTAAGTTGCACATACAGTAAAACCTCTATAAATTAATATTCGATAAATTAATAATCTCGATAAAATTAATAATTTGTCAAGTCCCAACTTGGGACCAGTATAAAATTGGACCCCAATTGATAAAATAATAAGATAATAACTTTTTTGAAATCTCAAAGTATATATATTGGTCCCAACGAAACTATAAATTAATAATCATTAAAAGATTCCATACATATTCTATGATTTTAAAAAATTTCAGTGGACATTTTATAGTGATCAAATTCTAACCATGTTTAATGTACTGCGTTGGTACCATGGACCAACTTTTTGGTACTATGAACTAACTTTTTACTTATTCAAAAACAATGAACTTGATAAATTCAATTAACTTGTGAATGTACATTCATAGAATGTGCCTTGGAACTTATTTTTGTAATTTATTTTTCATCTCTAACTAATATATATTGTAACTAGTACATTAGACTTGGAAATTTAAAGGTCTTATGTAAATCCTCTTTAAATTAATAAATTATTAATTTATCGATATAATAATATCTCTCTAAATTAATAAAATATCTCGGTCCCAACATTATTAATTTATAGAGGTTTTACTGTAGTACTCTTTTTATTTTTTAACTACATAAAGAAAAACCTTGAATTGTATTCAAATTAATAATTTGAACATTATTAAGAAAGGAAGTTGTTAGTTGAGATGTCCTGCGAGTCGGAATATAATTTGGAATATTTTGTATTATTTCGTTTTCGCACAGAATATTTAAGTTCCGGCAGAATTTGATTTAATAATTTAATAGTAGGTCATTCTGCTTAAATAATAAGTTGAGATGTCCCAAATTTTTCAGTTATTTTATTCGGTACATATAACAACAATCGTCAATCAGTAACAGTGATCCCAAAAAGTTCAAAACCTCCCGAAATAAACTCAAGTTATTTCAAATTTACTTTTTTATAAAAATTGATCATGTTCCCAATAAATCTTAACGATCCCCTCGATTACATCGGTACTTTTTAGTTTTATATTTATTCGTTTGTAATACTCCCTCCGTCTCACCAATAATTTACATTTTGGCTGTGCACGGAGGTTAAGAAAAATTAATAAAGTAGGAAAAAAGTTAAAAAAATGAGTTTAATAATGGGATTAATCAATATTTAATGTATAAAGTGAGTATAATAAAGGAAAATAGTGGAAGTAGTTCATTTGTATATCGTAAAAGTTTACTACTTTTGAAAAATTTAAAAATATAAAAAATTGAGAGAGACATAAAGAATTGATTAAGAGGGAGGAGTACTTCTTTTCAAAATCTGAGACGTTACATATTTTTGTTTTACAATTTTTTTTATCGAATATTAGGTCCTTCCTATTTTTTTTCCCCTGGTTCCTAATCCTATTTCCCCGAATAACAAAATTAACATTCCACCAGAGATCTTAGAATGACACACATGCATCTTTCAATTATTAAAACATTCTAAAAAGTAACAAACATTATATTTTTTTAATAAAAATGTCGATTATACTACATTCTATATATTTTTATTATTAATAAAAAAAATATAAAAAATAATTTATTATAAAAAAATATTATATTATATTTAAAAAAAAACCTGCCTAAAAGCTAGTCATCTTTAAAATTAGGGTCAAAATATTAAAGTTTATCCAACAGAAAAGCCGTAAGAAAGACTTGGTTGTCAAATATGAATGGTCCAAAGTCCAAACTGATGTGGACCTCAGTATTTATTGTACAAAAAGCTTTTTCGTCAGCTTCTCCTACCTAATAATTCCATTGAAAATAAAAAATTTATAATAAAAAATAATAATAATACAGTATCTATTTTATTTCTTATTTTTTAAAGTAACTGGAATATGTACTCTTACATCAAGTTTAATAATAATAAAGGATCATGGATATATTATGTAAGAGCAACTCCAATGGAACACTAAATCACTATAATAGTGATAGGTATAGTGTCAAAGCAACTCCAATGGGACACTAAAATAGTGACCCAAGGTCACCAAATGAGTTTTGGGTCACCAAATTTGGTGACAAAAGTACATTTGGTGATCCTTGGACACCAAATTTGGTGACTTTCAAAATTCCAACAATACCCCTATGTTTGTTAACAAAACAAATTTCTTCCATCTATGTCCTACTAAAGTTAATTGTTTTTATAAATTTTAACTTAAGATTTTATCAATTGAAACTTCTTTTCTTCTTAACTCATATTAATTCTAAAATATTTTTTTGTATCTTTTTATTCTAATTTTTTAAATTTTATTTTTAAATTTTTTTTACTTTAAACTTTCACAATTTTTTTTAAATCATGAATTATAAACAACACACTATATTTAATTATAAAAATAAAATCATAAATTCATAATGATAAATAAAAAGTTATTTATAATATAAAAAATGAACAAAGTTAGAAAATTCTATTTTATAGGTGAAAGATTCTTTAGAATATTCTATTTTATAGGTGAAAGATTCTTTTTAGTGACAATTATAGTGTCCCTTGGTTGAAGTTCATTTTATGGATGGTGTCTTTTTGACACCAAAATAGTGTTATAGTAACACTATTTTGATGTCTTTGGTTGGAGATGGTCTAACAAACTTCAAATGAGATTTATCTTCTTGTTTGTTTTGCTTTGTGACTTGGCATGGGATTGCCGTTCTGTGGCAACTTACAAGTTTACAGCGTATTCTGTAGTGCAATTATTTATAAACCAAACAAAGTTTAGTGGAGCAGTTGGGACAAAAAATTAATTATTAATTATTTATATCTAAAGCACTAATTTTTTTATTTCACCATATATTAACTAAATTGTTTTAATTCAGAGAAATGATATGTAAATTTCATAATTTATTCATCAAAGATTAGCGTGTTATGTTGAACTATGTTTTAAAATACAGAGTAAAGTGCATTTTGTGTACTTGCATTCTACGTGTCAAATACTAAACTTTAAAAACTTGCAATACTGAACTTAAACTTTACTTACACTTTACGAATTTCGTCTATTTCCTTTGACTCCGTGAAGGCAATTTTGTCCATTCATTCTAAAATATAACAAAAATACAGAATACACTTATATACACCCAATATCAATTTATTTATATGTAATAATTTTATGCATGATTCCAGCTAACCTAATTCCCTTTCAATTTTATTTTTTTTGACAGGAATTTCTCCTACGATGAATTGATGTTCCGACATCACCACCTTTCAGCCCAACCAACCTACTCCGTAGCCTGAATATTAACATTCAATTTTTCCATCATTCAAAACATATAGACAACAAATTACAAATCAGATCTGACAATTATTCTACTAAAATAGTGTCGTATGTGATGTTTGTTATGATGAACACTAACATACATGATTTTCGAGATTAACATCGGTGGAGATGGATTTCAATTAGCTGGGTGGTATTGAATTTGGCGCTAAGAATCATCGGGGTTTTCTAATGGGTTTTATATCAAGTTGCCCACTCATCTCGTTAAAAAATATCAGCTTACTACCCGATCTCCACGGCGACTCATTTAAATCACTGAAATGAACATATATATCAAGACGTTATCTTTTTTAACAGACTTTAACGGAAATGCTGAGATGTCTAATGACGTGGCAAGCCATCACATAGTTGGCAAGTAACTGCTAGTTTAGGTTGACTGGAGTACGTGGTTTTATCCCCTTTGTATATTATTTTGTGAACTAAACCAGAGAGCAAATATCCCGAGGACAAAAAACTGAAGTTTGAAGCAATCTCAATGAATAAACTACATGAATAATGTTGAGTAACCAGCTCATCTAAAACCTTAAGCTGTTAGAGGAAGGCCCCAAATGAATCTTATGCTATATTTCAACACTCCCCCTCACTCGAAATCCCATTTTTGGGTTGAAGAGTGGATCACGGGTGCCCATCTTTGGGGCCTTCGTGTCCCTCATAAATTGTGAGAATATTGGGGGTGGCAAGGAGTCGAACTCGTGACCCCCGCCGACCAAAGCTCTGATACCATGTTGAGTAACCAACTCATCTAAAATCTTAAGGTGTTAGAGGAAGGCCCCAAATGAATCTTATGCTATATTTCAACAAATAAATCTGCTGTTGTACTCTGACTAACAATCTTAATGAATAAACTACATTTTCGACTATATTTTGTTATGTAAATTACCCAAAAAAACATGATTTCATTAAAGGTTCCACAAAATAACTTAGTAGCATACATCCATTGAGTAAATCGCCAGCAAAAGGTTCACCAAAAGTAACAAAACCAAAATAAGTTTAATACATCACCAACCATTTAGTATCAGAAATAAGATAATCAAAATACCAGATGTATGATAATCAAAATACTAGAGATACAAGCATCAATTTTTGATATTAAATGCATCTTCATTCTTCTATAATCAATCGTGTCCTTTGCTCTGCAACATGGTTCTAGTTCTGCCACTCGTTCTGGATGGTGTGGAACATGGCTGAACAGTTACAGATGGAGGTGACGCAGTTGGAGGTTCTTGAGTTATCACATTGTTGTATGATGGAGTCGTGGTTTCAAACAATATGCAAAATACAGTAACAATACTTGTAAATATAACTGATAATACACAAAATCATGAATAATAGTCGTGTTTAGATCAAAAACACATTCAATCATATTAAGAGAACCTTAACTAAAAACCCAAATAGTCGGAGTATGTGTGCCTTAACGATTGACGAATGCAAGTTTCATCGCAGTGAAATTATAAGGAGTTAAGGTTTTTCCCAAATCAAAACGAGAGAAGAGGAATGTCAATCGATGTAACCATGTTTGTCTTGCATGTATTTTGATTTTTCCTCTATTTAGATTATTGATTTTGTTATTTGTTTATTGTTGCTGTTGACGTGTCTAATATTTACTCAAACTGTATGACAACTTGCCACGTCATTGGACATCTCAGCATTTCCGTCAATGTCTGTTAAAAAAGATAATGTCTTGATATATATGTTCATTTCAGTGATTTAAATGAGTCATCGTGGAGATCGGGTAGTGAACTGATATTTTTTAACGAGATGAGTGGGCAACTTGATATAAAACCCGTTTTCTAATTATTGGCAAAATCTTGTGTGTATATACATACATGTTTGTGTATGTATAATTCGAAAAAATAAGTAAAAAGTTGTTAATAATCATTGTTGGTTCTGATTATGGAAGTCATCGATGCAAGTTCTAATAAAAACAAGGATGTGAGATCAACGGTGAAGATAATAATTGTTTGTAGATGATGATGGTGCACAATAAAACGGGTCTTCAATGATTAGCACCTGTCGGAGACTTGTGAGATGACAGGGTTTTTTGCCGGATAATTTTGCGGTTCTAAGATCAACAAAGGTTCTGGGTTTGTCTAGTTCAACAATCATCTTGTATTGATTTAATATATTTTAATAAGAAAAAGTATATTATGCCTTTATTAAATTGATTTACTAACTTTGCCCTCGCCCAGATTAACGAAGTCAGAAATATTTGATGAAAATACACGAAGTGTAATAAATTTGCAAAGCTGGTATTGCAAGTGAGAGTTTTTAAAATTTAGTATCTAAAGTGGTCTAACACACAAAATGTAAGTACACATAGTGCACTTTACTCTAAACTTTGATTACATATGTACCAGCTTGGTAATTAGAGTTTAAATATCTAAAATTGAAACTTATTAATCAATTTCTTAAATTTATCTACGCATAACACATCATAATCTTCTTTCTATTAATAATAGCTCAACATGGGGCAATAATTGGTGGTACATTTTATTCAATTTAAATTGGCAAGACATTTTAATGCATTTGAAATGTCCAAATTGCCCTTGTGTTTATTATTTTAAAAAAAAATTGTTGTTGGGTGGATTCGAACTTGGGTCTATACAATAATTTGCACCTCATCTTACCACCACACCACTCAATTACATGTGTTGTCAATTACACACATCATATGTGTGTGTGTCACTTGAGTAGAGAAATGTTTGATACTATTATTATTATATATCTATTTTATTATAGCCCGATAAAAGCAATGATTCATGAGACATTTAATCTAATCTAAATTGGCGAGATATTTTATTTAATTTAAAATATTTAAATTTCCCCCGTGTTTACTTTTTTTTTTAAAAAAAATTGTTAATGAATGGAATCCAATTTAGGTTTATGCAATAATTTGTTCATCTTCCTACCATTGCACTATTCAGTCATACGTGTTCTCTATCAAACACATTATATGTATGTGTGTGTGTCGCGTGAGTAGAGGAGTATTTGGTATCTATTATTATATCGATTAACATGATCTTATAATATGTGAGATAATTTAACTATTGAAAAAATATAAAAGGTATTCTATATAATATTTTTTGTTATAAAAATTATAAAAGGTACTCTATATAATATTTTTAGGATTTTATCTAACGGTTCTAATTGATTTCTATTTTGTCCTTATTTGTAAAACTTATATGAAAAAAATTAGTTGAAAAAATATAAAAGGTACTCTATATAATATTTTTAGTTATACACATATAAAAGGTACTCTATATAATATTTTTAGTATTTTATCTAACGGTTCTCATTAATTTGATTGAAAATATCTAACGGTTGTGGAATGAGTGAACAAACCATGGGGTACCAGACTACCAACCAAATTTTTATTGTTCCGTCTATTATATAATAATATAGATAGATAATGTTGTTAGAAAAGAGAAATTTTAGTTATAAAAAATATAAAAGGTACTCTATATAAAATTTGTAGTATTTTATTTAACGGTTCCCATTGATTTGATTGGAAAGATCTAACGACTGTGGATCTAACGGTTCTCATTGATTTGATTGGAAAGGTACTTAATTCACGTGAACATACTAGAAAATTCATTATATATTAAATTTTAATATTATGCATGTACACATTCTACAATGCAAATTACATTTCACAAACAAGAAATGTTTCATTGTACACATTCTACAATGCAAATTACATTTCACAAACAAAGAAAATGTATCATTCGCTCAATGAGCTAAATTAGTAAAATCGTATAGGTTAATGTCTTGTATATAAGATAATCATATTTTGACATAGATCTTACACATAACAAATATCATAAGTATCGAATTTACTCATTTCTTAACTCAAAAACACCTCAACCAAGGATAATTTTTAACGTTAACTATCTCACTACAGAGATCAAGTCCAGCTTTTGTACCCACAATGAGACGTCTGTCAAACGATCTATAAATTATCATAAACACCGAACTACTTAGAAGTTAAAATAATTATGTTAAATAGTGACCCGTGCCTTGCACAGGTTTTCATGCTAATTATTAATGATTGCGCACATTTTCTTTATGCAACACAAGTAATGGATTATTCAAATATTGTCTTTATGTTTAACTAGCTTATAGCCCGTGCGATGCACAGTTACTTAAATTTTATTTATAATTATTTTGTTTATAATTATATTTTAATTACCCATGGAACACACGATTATTTTTTTAATATTTATAATTATATTTATTTATGAATATTTTAATATTTAAAAGTTATTAGTTTACATGATTAAATTATTTTTAAAAAAGATTTAGCCAAAAAAAATTATAGTTAAAAATTTGATATTTATTATATTTTACACGCTCAATTTAATATTTGTTTATAGTGATATAAAAGTTAGATTATTCACAAAATAATCTTTAATTTAGTTGTGGTTTAATAGTTCTTTTTCAATTAAAAACTATTATAAAACTAAAAAGAGATAAAGTGACAAAATTTAATATTGAGAATTCTATTCGATTTTAGAAATCTACTTATATGTAGTTTAGATTATTAGAATACCCTTTATTAACTAAATACAGTTTTTAATGTTAAATCTAACGGTTTTCACCTATCTATTTAAGATTAAACGATTTTTATTATTTTGATATTAAACGGGTTTCCTTATTTAATTACAACTATTTTTATGTTTTAACTTTTTGGAAAATCCAATCATAATATAATATCTTTTAACTTATATCATTTTTAGATAATAACTTCTTTTTATATGATATAATCTTGATCGTCTATTTTTAAAAGTATTGGATCTAACGGTTGAGAATGTTTTGGCGGTATTTAGGACCAAACTACCAGAATAACATCATTAATTTTTTTAATATATTTTTTTAAAATATTTATTGCTAAAATATAATATAATCTTTTTTGTAATATGTTAATGATGCGGGAACTTTGAACTTTTGAGAAAATAAATTATCAATTAAAATATAATTTTTTTTGTAATAGTTCTTCTTTTAAAGTAGTACACCGTGACGATCAAAATTCTGTATAAAATTCATTTTTTTATAGTATATCCCGTAAATATCTATGTTATTATATTAAAGACTAAATGATGAAAGCTTTTTACAAGTCTGGTCGCTTGATCACTCAATTCATAATCGTTGGATCTTTCAAATTAAATTGTTGAGAAACGTTAGATATAACAGTAAAATTATCAAGTAGAATTATCTAAGGTTTGAATTTACCAACAACATATTAAAATTTACAGGTTTTTTTGAAAAATAAGAATTTTTTCATTTTTTTCTTGTAGACATGGGTTATTTGATAATATTTTTTATAAAGTACGATTTTTCAAAAAAGTACTAAACTAATTGATTAACAAACTTTTAAAATTTCGAATTTAGTAATTTACAATGTATAGAGGTTAAAAAAGTTAGGCCTCTTTTGTAGCTGAGTCTAAAATTTCAAAATACGGTTTTTTTAAATATGAATATAGTCCCGCTAACAATGAAATTAGGTCTCTATGAGTTCTTATAAAACAAAATCACCATTTGCGTATAATTTATTATTTAATAATAAATAATATTTAATTAGTTATGATATAAAATTTAATAAAATAAGATTAAAAAAATATGCACAATTTTATAAAATTTTATCCTCGTATTATTATATTCTTTGTTGATTTGAATTTTTCTTAGATTGATTTGAATTTTTGAAAATAGATTTCTAAATTTAAAATAGTTAGAAAAAAGTAATTAAATTGGCATTAAAATAATGATGACATAATAATTATTATTAGAATTTAAATACCCATTTTCCTAATTTGGGCTTTATCTTGTGTTTTAAAAATTAGATTTTGACGATTTTACACCCCACATGAAGATAACTAAATTATCTTTAATTAAAAGATGGCTTAACATTTGTCCATGAATTTTTACAGGGAGAATTCTATTGAATATAGAAAACTTATTTATATTTAGTATATTTAGTTTAAATTATCAAAATACACTTTTTAGAATTTAAATATAATCTTATTATTAATAAAATACACTTTTTTAATATTTGATCTAACGATTTTCATTTTTCTAGTTAAGATCTAATGGTCGTCATTAGTTTGGTTGTTCAAGACCGTACGATCAAAATTTTGGATAAGATCCCTATTATGCTTATTATAGATAAGGATTTAATATAATAAGGATATCAAGTATATACTGATATAAGTATCTTACTAACTGCTTTTACTTTTAACTAGTTTATTAAGCTGCGTTTCGCAGCGGCTTTATAATAATATCTCTAAATTTTCTCAAAAAATATTCTACAAAATACGTTTTTAAATAAAATAATATTTCTAATATAAAATTATGTTTTGTTTTGAATTATATATATATATATATATATAAATTGTATATTTCGTTTTCTCCATTAGTAAATATTTAAAAG
This sequence comes from Heracleum sosnowskyi, assembly GCA_030848705.1. Classification (NCBI taxonomy): domain Eukaryota; kingdom Viridiplantae; phylum Streptophyta; class Magnoliopsida; order Apiales; family Apiaceae; genus Heracleum; species Heracleum sosnowskyi. The sequence continues at coordinate 21,445,690 of CM061244.1, read as the reverse complement.
GCAATTGAGATTTTTTCTAGTTTTTGATATTAATTACTTAATTTCTTATGCAAGACCGATCTAATTTATTAACTTCTTATTTACCAAAACGTTCCTGTATTTTCTAGTATATTACATAAAAAAGAAAGTTTAGGAGAACAATATGTTAAGATAGTAATTTCATTAAAAAAATATTATGAGAATATTTAGATAATAATAGAGTAAAGTTGAAAATAATACATAAAAAAGAAAGTTTAGGAGAGTAGTATGTTAAGATAGTAATTTCATTAAAAAAATATTATGAGAATATTTAGATAATAATAGAGTAAAGTTCAAAATAATGTAAGGTAATACACTTTTTTTCTAATTTAGATATTTTGAAGGCAATAATATTATAATTGAATATTTAGTTTTTTCCATTAGTGATATTTAGTTTCTTCCATTAGTAAAGATCTATTGTATATTTACTTTCTCCATTAGTAGGGATTTTAAATGCAAAAATATTATATGTTTCCTCTATTAGTAAATATTTAAAAGGTAATTGAGATTTTTTCGAATTTTTTGTATTATTAATTCAAAAAATTGAGAAAATTAGAAAAATAGAACAAAGCGATCTGAGAGCGCCACCTCACCGCCCCTGTCTTCTCCTTTATATAATAGTACTAGGTTATTGAGCCGCGCTTCGCAGCGGCATTAGAATATATTTAGTAAGAAAAAGAATATTAGAATAAAAATTGTGAAATAAATATCTATAAAATTATATAAATTATCAAATAAAATATATTATGTAAAATTTGCATTTGGGTAAGTAATATTATAAATTATTTACATATTCCTTTTGTTTATAGAGTTTGATTTTTTATTTTCTTGGACCGATACCATTGCCATATATATATTAAAAAAATTATATTGATAAAAATCAATATAAACATATAATAATACTATTTTCTCAGGGATGACACATACGGTGTATCCAAATTTGTATAAATTTTACTATTTCTTGTGGTAGAAAAGCTAATTGTATCTGCATATAAGAGTAAATAAATGGTTAAAAAAACTAATATAAGAATTAAATCAATAATATCAATGAAGCAAATATTTGTATAATATCTAATGATATTCGTTCAATCGAGATAAGATAGATTTATATGTGTGCAATTTCTAAAACTATATATTATAAAAACATTAATAAAGATAATTAATTTTAAATTTTTTAATCTGGGTAGATGTGACAATTATTATATAGGGTCCACCATCCTCCTTGTATAAATTTGTATCAACATCTCGACCAACTTTTCCTACAAAGATATGGTACTGGTGATGGAGCTGTTTAAGAAAAAAATTAGAACAAATTAAAAAAGTAAAACAAATAAATTGGGGTAACCAAAGAAGTAATATAAAATTACAAGAACAATAAAAAATAATTAACAGTTATATTAAAATTAATATTATGCATAACTTACTAATTTGTGACAATTTTGAGATCTCTTTTTTTCCAACCGCCTTTGACAACTTCAATGCCCCCAAGTAGGTCAACCTACAACATCTAAATCAACATAGAAAAAATAATATTACAACATGATAGTTTGAATTATAACTTATATAATAGTATTACTTATATATTACTCTAATATATTACTGCATCAAAAACCTGAGAGTATGTTGGTGTCATTAATACGTGCAGCAATCATATACGGACATATGAACTGAAATCCATGCAGTGATATGTTGACGATGCCTTCTTCCAATCTCTTAGGCAACGTTATGCGTATGAGCAATTTAGACCCATGTGATGGTGGTCTATATTTCCATGTACTTGAAATAACTTTCAGATTTTTGATGTTGTACACGGAGCCTTCCTCAAAAAAGATTTTTGAACCGAGAGACCAGAATCTTCGGGATCGTAGCATCGATCAAATTTTCCTGTCATACAACATATCTTAGAAAAGTTAATAACATCATACAATTTGACAAACTAATAAGTTAAAGTATATTGATTTATTAACCTTTTCATCGATCAAAATCATGTCAGCACTGATCAGTTCTTCAGTATTTGGATTGACAGATTCCCACATTCTACACACTCGTACTCTTATCATCCAGGTATAGTTGTTGTCGTTCAAAGCATCCAACTTGGTGTAGGCCATAGTTGTATTGATTGTAAATATGATTGTAAAAATTTGAAGCCATGTAAAAAAATTCCGGTGTAGATTTTTTGTTATGAATGACCTTTAATTTATAGGTGTTTGTAAGGTGAATAATATGGAAATCCGTTATGTTTAAAAGTCAAGAAGTATTATAAAAGAAAAGTTCTATAAAGTTTGAAAATAATAAAAAAAAGTTATATCAAGTTTGAAAATAATAAAAGAAAGATTTATCAAGTTTGAAAATAATAAAAGAAAGTTCTATCAAGATTGAAAATAATAAAAGAGAAAATTACAATTATTAACATAATATCCTAAAAATTCGAAAATAATAAGGAAGTTGTAATTTTCTAAATCAAAGAAAGTTCTATCAAGTTTGAAAATTAAAAAAAAAGGTTAAGATTGAAAATAATAAAAAAGAAAATTGCAATTATTAACATAATAGCCTACAAATTCGAAAATAATAAGGAAGTTGTAATTTTCTAAATAAAAGAAAGTTCTATCAAGTCCTACAAATTCGAAAATAATAAGGAAGTTGTAATTTTCTAAATCAAAGAAAGTTCTACCAAGTTTGAAAATAATTAAAGAAAGTTCTATCAAGTCTACAAATTCGAAAATAATAAGGAAGTTGTAATTTTCTAAATCAAAGAAAGTTCTATCAAGTTTGAAAATAATAAAAGAAAGTTCTATCAAGCCTACAAATTCGAAAATAATAAGGAAGTTGTAATTTTCTAAATCAAAGAAAGTTCTATCAAGTCCTACAAATTCGATAAGGAAGTTGTAATTTTCTAAATCAAAGAAAGTTTTATCAACTCCTACAAATTCGAAAATAATAAGGAAGTTCCTACAAATTCGAAAATAATAAAAAAGTTGTAATTTTCTAAATCAAAGAAATTTTATAAATCAAAGAAAGTTCTATCAACTCCTACAAATTCGAAAATAATAAGGAAGTTGTAATTTTCTAAATTAAAGAAAGTTCTATCAAGTTTGAAAATAATAAAAAAAGTTTTATCAAGCCTACAAATTCGAAAATAATAAGGAAGTTATAATTTTTTAAATCAAAGAAAGTTCTATCAAGTCCTACAAATTCGAAAATAATATGGAAGTTGTAATTTTCTAAATCAAAGAAAGTTCTGTCAAGTTTGAAAATAATAAAAGAAAGTTCTATCAAGTTTGAAAAGAATAAAAGTGTAATTTTCAATTTTCTTCCTACAAAATCGAAAATAATAAAGGAAGTTGTAATTATTAAAATTAAAAATTGTGAAAAATTGAGAAAATTAGAAAAATAGAACGAAGCGATTCTAGAGGCGCCACCTCACGAAAATAATAACGAAGTTATAATTTTCTAAATCAAAGAAAGTTCTATCAAGTCCTACAAATTCGAAAATAATATGGAAGTTGTAATTTTCTAAATCAAAGAAAGTTCTGTCAAGTTTGAAAATAATAAAAGAAAGTTCTATCAAGTTTGAAAAGAATAAAAGTGTAATTTTCAATTTTCTTCCTACAAAATCGAAAATAATAAAGGAAGTTGTAATTATTAAAATTAAAAATTGTGAAAAATTGAGAAAATTAGAAAAATAGAACGAAGCGATTCTAGAGGCGCCACCTCACCGCCTCCGTCTTCTCCTTTATATAAGTATATTCATTGATGTTTCGGTTTTATTTACAGTGTATATAAAATTTTAAAATACATTATTACTTAAAAATTATTCAATAGAATAAAACTTATGTTATGATTATATAAAATTTTATTCTCATATTATTATATTCTTTATCAATTTAAATTTGTTCTTAATTAATTTTAATACTTTATTGAAAAAAACATAAAATTTCTATATTTAAAACAATTAGTGGAAATATAAATAAATTGGTGCTACAAAAATAAAAAAAATATTTATTAAAATTTAGATACTCGGTTTACTATTTGGGTTCTCTATCTGAGTTTTAGAAATTGAATTTTGACGATTTTACAACCCATGCGAAACTAATGAAATTAACTTTAATTTAATGATGATTTAATAATTATTATCTAACTTGACCTGTTGACCTACCCATAAACCGAAAAGAAAAGATGGTTAAGAATTTTTACATAAAGAATTCAATTCAATATAGAAAACCAATATATAATTGGTTTAAATTATCAAAACACACTTCTTAGTATTTAAATATAATCCTACCTTTAATCAAATACACATTTTAATATAAGTATTATATTCAAAATTATCGTTTATGAATATGAAACCCTTAATATTGTAATAATATTTTGATATTATCCTTTTATCTTTGTTATATGTAAAATAATATAATTATAATTTGGATTAATCAAATTGTTATGTTCCTTCAGAAAAAAATGTTTAAATTTATTTATGTACATGAGTTCTCGTAAGTCTCTGTAGGTTCACGTGTATCATTGTTAGTATGATATACATCAGCATTATATTGATAATTTTTAATATAGTAATCAATATGAATTGTTATCTTGATATTTGATTTAATAATTATTATCTAATTGGAACTATACATAAATTCAAGAGAAAAGAGATTTAAGAATTTTTACATAGAAAACTTTTAAATTATCAAAATACACTTTTTAGTATTTAAATATAATTCTATTATTAATCAGATACACTTTTTAATATTAGATCTAACAATTCTCATTGATCTATTTAAGATATAACTGTAATTATTAATTTGGTCGTATAGTGATCGTACACGGACCAAATCGATTTTAATATTTTCTTAAATTGATTTTAATATTTTATTAAAATAAAAAATAGAATTTAAAAATTTAAAAGAATTAGGAAAAAAATTAAATTGGTGATACAATAAAAAAATATTTATTAAAATTTAGATAATCACTTTACTGTTTGGGCTCTATCTTGAGTTTTAGATAACAAATTTTAACGATTTTACAGCCCATGCGAAGCTAACAAAATTATCTTTAATTTAATGATGGTTTAATAATTTTTATCTAACTGGAACTATCCATAAACTAAAGAGAAAAAATAATTACAAATTTTTACATAAAGATTTCTATTCAATATAGAAAACCCATTTATAATTGGTTTAAATTATAAAAATACATCTTTTAGTATTTAAATACTATCCTATTATTAATCAAATACAATTTTTAATATTATATCTAACGGTCCTCATCTATTTGAATATTTATAGTTTTATAATCCAACAGATCTTTTGATAGTACAGTGACCTACCAAAGTTTTGGATAAGATATCCTTACGCTTATTATATACTAGTTTAAAACCCGTGCGATGCACGGATTGTTATTAATAATTATTATTTTTATTATTGATGTTTTAATATTTTATTAATTTGCATTTGTTAAAAAAAATAAGTAGGCGTGTTAAACTTTTTTAAATAATTAAAAGTATTAAAATATATTTTAAAATAAATTAATAACGGTTTGTCCGTGATATTTTTGAAAAAAGAGGGGTCTTAGTAAGGAAAAATAGAAAAAGTAACATGTTTTAGCCGAAAAGGTAAGTGTCCGTAATTAAAAGTATTTAAATAGATTTCAAAATAAATAAGTAAGGATTTGCCCGGGATATTTTTCGAAAATGAGGGGTTTTAGTAAGGAAAAATAGAAAGAGTAACATGTTTTGTTAAAAAAAAATAATCGCACGTGTTTTTTTTAGAAAAATAGAGGATTTTGTTAGAAAAAAATAAAAAAAGAGAATGTATTTTAGCTGAAAAGTTAATTGGTTAGTGATAGTTTTTTAAAAAAATAAGTTAAAGTAATTAAGTAAAATAAGTAAGTACCGACCGTCCGTCCGTTCGACTACCAAACTTTTAATGTTTCATCTTTAATAATATAGCTTAAAACCCGTACGATTCACGAATTGTTTTTAATAATTATTAATTTTATTATTTATAATTTAAATTTTATTAATTGCATTAATTAAAAAAATAAGTAGGTGTGTTAAACATTTTTAAATAATTAAAAGTATTAAAATGGATTTTCAAATAAATAAGTAACGGTTTGCCCGTGATATTTTGGAAAAAGAGGGGTTTTAGTAAGAAAGTGACATGTTTTCATTGAATTTTAAAATATAAAAGTAACGATTTTCGCGTGATATTTTTGAAAAAAGAGGGGTTTTATTAAGAAAAATAGAAAGGTGACATGATTTAGTTGAAAAAAGTAATTATAAATTAAAAGTATTAAAATAGATTTTAAAGTAAATAGATAAGGGTTTGCCGTGATATATTTGGAAAAGGAGGGATTTTAGTAAGGAAAATAGAAAATATAACATGTTTTAGTTGAAAAAGGTAATTGCCCGTGATTTTTCTAGAAAAAGAGGGGAAAAGTATTTGCCAATTAAAAGTATTAAAATAGGTTTTAAAATAAATAAATAAGAGTTTGTTCATGATATATTTGAAAAATGAGAGATTTTACCAAGAGAAATAGAAAAAGTAACATGTTTTAGCTGAAAAAGAAATTACCCGTGATTTTTTTAGAAAAAATGGTAATGTATTTTAACTAAAAGGTTAATTAATTATAATAATTTTTATAATAATTAAATAAACAATTAAATAAGGCAAGTACCGCATCAAAAAACATGTACAAAAAAACAGGTACCAAAATTTCAATGTTTCGTCTTTAATAATATAGTATAGATAGAGAGATAAATTTATAATATTAGTATGTTATGGTACTAAATGGAATAGCCCGTGATATTTTTGAGCTTTTAGTTAGGAGAAATATTAGTTAAAAAATATAAAAAAAATATACATTTTGGAAAAAAAAGCTAATCGGTTAGTCATTAATAATTATAATATTATTATTTTATTTTATTAAATAGAATTGTTCGTGATATTTTTGAAAAATGAGAGGTTTTATTTAGAAAAATTAGAAAATTAGAAATTTTAATTAGAAATTATAAAAAAGAATATACACTTTGGCTAAAAATGATAATGAGTTAATTATTAGCAATTATAACCTTATCATGTTATTTTATTAAATGAAACTGCCCGCGATATTTTTGGAAAAAGAGATGTTTTAGTTAGGAAAAATAGAAAAGATATTCTATATAATAATTTTAATATTTTATCTAACGGTTCTCATCGGTTTGATCAGAAATATCTAACGGCTATGAATGGAGTGACCAGACTACACAAATTTTCAGGACCAGACTACAAAACTTTCAATGTTTCGTCTTTAATATAATAGTATATATTTAAAACCCGTGTGATGAACGAATTATTTTTAATAATTGTTAATTTTATTATTTATTATTTATATTTTATTAATTGTATTTATTAAAAAAAATAAGTAGGCGTGTTAAACATTTTTAAATAATTAAAAGTATTAAAATAGATTTTAAAATAAATAAGTAACGGTTTGCCCATGATATTTTGGAAAAAAAATGGGCTTTAGTAGGAAATATAGAGAGTAACGTGTTTTTGTTGAATTTTAAAATATAAAATTAATCTGTGATTAATAATTATAATATTATTATTTTATTTTATTAAATAGAACTATTCATGATATTTTTGGAAAATAAGAGGTTTTATTTAGGAAAAATAGAAAAATAGAAATTTTAGTTAGAAAATATAAAAAAGAATATACAATTTGGCTAAAAGTGGTAATGAGTTAGTTATTAGCAATTATAACCTTATTATGTTATTTTATTAAATAAAACTGTCTGCGATATTTTTGGAAAATGGGATGTTTCAGTTAGAAAAAATAGAAAAGATATTCTATATAATAATTTTAATATTTTATCTAACGGTTCTCATTGATTTGATCAGAGATATTTAACGGTTATGAATGGAGTGACCAGACTACAAAAACTTTCATGACCAGATTACAAAACTTTCAATGTTTCGTTTTTAATATAATAATATAGATAAGGAGTTAATGTGTCGACAATGATAAGATAGATTTTGTTAAAATAATGATAAGATAGATTTTGTTAAAATGTTTCTTTGTTAGACAAGTGGGACTTGGGAGGTCGTGTTTAGCGGCCACAATTCGACAATCGACATACCTAATAAACCAAATGTATACTTCCGCGAAAGTTCGATTTCAAAATTATTAGGAGACATCATTAAATTTTAATTCGGTTAACGCAAATGAAAACAAGATTCTAATATTTTTTGTATTAAAATTTTATTCTCAATCCTCTGACATCATTAAATTTTAATTCGGTTAACGGAAATGAAAACAAGCCTCGTGATCCTTATTATATACTGGGCGAGCCCAGCCCAACGTGCAGTCCTCGAAACATCACAACATCAAGCCCACACCGCTCCAAAATGTACACATACATTGTTAAACTGTATCAGTACGTGAACAGTTCTTCTATACCAAAAAAGAAAGACAAGCTGAAGAATGCAACAACATTGATGATATTCAAATATGGCATGCTTCATGTTATATCGTAAATTTATACGGGAAAATAGGGGTTGATTATCCAAAAATGGTCAAACGGTTAGAAGAGCTTGATGATAAAAATGCTATGAACTCGTGAAAAATGGGGGATATCCGAGGTGCTTATTGGGACACCAAGGCTAACTTGGAGCGCCAAGGTGGGACATCAAGGCCAATTTGGAGCGCCAAGTTGGAGCGCCGAGATGGAACAAGGAAGTAGGGATATCTGTGCCCAAGGAAGGTAGGCGCGCCAGAAGTTTATGAAACACCAAGTTGGAGCGCCAACTTGGAGGTGATATGAAGAGTGAACATGATATTGGCTAAGAGTCCAGGCGTGGTTAAGCTTGTCTATGCACTCAAAGGGTTTTTGTTCCTGTATTCTAGCAAGTTATCCTTGTTGGGGGAGTAAGATACACCTGGTGCGACGATAACTTTGGAGAACTTGCCCTGTAGTCTGGTGGGTTATCCTCATCGGGGGGTAAGGACCAGCTTGTGCATTTGGAGTAAGTCGTGACTTTTCCCTGCAACTAATGACTGGTGTGGTAGTTGGTAGCGGTTGATGTTAGCCCCAATAGATAGGGCTAATGTTGTGTCCGTGAAGGCACGGTCGTGGTTGAGCCTTGGGGTCATCGACTAGGCTTCATCGTATGGGCTCTCCTTAGTGGGCTTGGATATGCATTTCATGACAAGTTAAGAGTTCTAGTCCGACATGGACTATGCTTGACACTTATCTTAAAGGAGACCTATCTCTAGTAAACTTAGGAACCTTGTAGTCCGGCCAAGGATTTCTATCTCTAGTGGACTTAGTATCCTTGTTCTATTAGAACTACGTGAAGCTTGATCCCTATAAATATAGGGTACGTAGGCACATTAAGGGGGTTGAACGTTGAGAGCTCAGAGAGACCACCATAACTCCTTTGATCTCAGCTTCTTAAAAACACAATTACCACCACTCTCCGGCGATAGTTCCGCTATAGAAATACCGTCATAGATCTTAATTTTGGCATATAACCTCAAATTTTGTTATCACAAATTCCTCCGTTAACAAATTGGCGCTAGAAGGAGGGGCTGAATAAGATCATCATCTAGGAGGAAAGATGTCTCAGAATCGTGATGAAAGTGCTCATGAAGAAGGAAGTTTCTACACGGAAGGCTACGGAGAAGACGAAACCTATGTTCCGGTAACTCCAACAGATCCGGCCCATGCTACTGGAAGTCGACCCCCGGTGTTGATTAGTAACACGGATCTTATGGACGAGCTTCACCGCATGGGTGCAACTGTGAGAAGTTTTGATGCTAGGTTGAAGGCGGTCGAATATCGGAGGACTCGACATGGTTCATATGGCCGCGGAGGACGACGCATGGAAGGAGAACCCGCTGGGCGTACTACGGCTGCTGGAGGGGGAAAAGCCGCAAATTATCCCGGTGTCGGGAGGCGACCACCCATCACCCCACGAAGGTTAGACTTTGGAGAGACTGAGCCTATTGTCGAATTTCCGGAGGATAGTCAGATGATACCTGAAACCCTCGAGTCACCGTGAGCTCCCCCGGTGTTGGATGCTACTGGACGTCTGGGTAGCTCACATGGCAATCAACTTAATACTGGGCAAAGGTTATCGGCTATGATGGACCTCATGGGCGTGAAGCTGACTTGTGAGGAAATAAAAGAATTACTTTTGAAAAAGGAGAAGGAGCAAGGTGGGGGCCAAATTAATGTTTCTGGGCCAGATGGAAGGAGAGAGATACATGTAGGAGGGCAAATTATACGTGGAGGATATCATGGACGAGGTCCTCGAGGAGGGGGCAACCGAGGACGAGGACGTGAGAATTCAGGAAGACAGATTGACAAGTTTCCATCAAAAGAACCCATCATTGTCCCGATACCTTCACATAGTGCAACTAGTGAAGCGAGAAAAAATCAAAGCCAAAATCATCAAGACGCTCTGGAAGTTCCAAATCAAACGCCGCCACAAGTAAGTCAACCTATCCTAGGTAATGCTCAAACTCCTTTATTGCACGATAATCAAACTATTGCTATGCCTACCCCCCCCCCCCCCCCACAAGTCTCTGTGCAACTTACACCTCCTATCATGACGCAAACACCTCCGATCGTGAGTATACCATCTTCTGTGATGGTAAGCTTTGGCGCGCCTACTCCACCCGTGGCAAACACATTCCTGGGAGGAGGGCTGCCCAGTGGAATCCAGAACATTCCTGGGCTAGGTGACGTCAATGTTGGTGATATAAGGAAACTGCTAGCACATTTGGAGGGTGGAGCTGGTTCTTTTTCCACCAAAGTAACATCTCCATTCTCCGTTGCTGTGAAAGATGCTCTACTACCAATGGGATATCGAAACACAACGGCTGACCTTCGTTTTCATGGAAACTCTGATCCAAAAGAATTCTTGGGGCGCTTCAATATTGAGATGGATGTGTACCAGGTCCCAATCTTGGCTAGGTGTCGTTTGCTAGCTGCAACTTTCAGAGATAGTGCTCAACAGTGGTTTCAGAAATTGGGAAGTGAGGTGATAACCTCTTGGAAACAAATGCAGGCGATGTTTTTGACACAGTTCCAAGCAGCAGTCAAGTACTCTCCTCCAGTTACTTCCTTGGCAAATATTAAACAGCGAGAGGGAGAAACTTTGAATGCATATTTTAAGAGGTTTAGTGCAGAGGCAGCAGGAGTCAGAGGGGCAACGGATGAAACTTTAAAAAAATTTCTAATTGCTGGCTTGAGAGTGGGGACTGACTTCTGGAAGCACTTACAAGGCAAGGATCCGGCTACGTTAGCAGAATTGTTTTCCCAGGCAGAATCATATAAGAGGGTAGAACAGTCGTTGGCCGACAACAAAAAAGGTGAGGTTTACGGAACCGGTAAGGGTAGAAGCAAGAGGAAAGATCGGTCACCAAGTCCAGACTACAGGGCAAGAGGTCGAAGCCCGAACCGGGTGAATATCACTAATGAGAGGAGAGGAAGGGAACCCTTTCTAGGTCAGGAAAGAAGGTCGGGTTCTTATACGCCGCTTGCCGCGTCTATTGAACACATATATGAAGTGACCAAGGATAGGGTGATATACAGGAAGCCTGCACCTTTGAATTCTTTCCAAAGCAAGGACAGAGGTAGATATTGCGAATATCATCAATCTTCCGGTCATAACACCCATGAATGTAGACAGTTGAAGGATGAAATTGAACTCTTAATCAAGGATGGGTACCTGACGGAGTGGGTAAAAAAGTATCGGGCCGACCATCCTATTGAAAAAAGGGGTATAGGTCGTACTTCGGCAGACGATGACAAGGAGAAGCAGGAGGGGTCAAAATTTGTTAGAGAAGGAAGTATCCACACCATAGTGGGAGGACCACACATTGCAGGTGATAGTAATAAGGCAATGGAGAGATATGCAAAGGAGGCTAAAACTTCCCCAATGACAAATGTGAATCGGTTGGATCAGCGTCCGCCCAAGCTGTTTCGGGGAGAGGCGGCAGATATAACTTTCTATGAGGAAGATGCAAAATGGGTTCATCATCCCCATAATGATGCGTTGGTGGTTACGGTGGGGATCGGAAATCAGAATGTACATCGTGTGTTCGTAGACAATGGAAGCTCAGTTAACATCCTATACTATGACACGTATAAGAAGATGGGTCTACCAGATAAGGATATGAAGGTTGAGAATATTTATATCTATGGTTTTGGGGGAGAATCTATCAGAGTAAAAGGGACTATCCGATTGCCTGTGACATTGGGAAGTGGGGTTCTTTCTGCTACCCAGATTGCGGACTTCATGATAATTGATCAAGACTCATCTCATAATGCGTTGGTTGGAAGACCCTTGTTGAAGGAAATGCGGGTAGTTACTTCAATCTACCATTTATCCATGAAGTTTCCAACCCCAAAGGGGGTCGGGTGTGTTCGAGGAAGTCAGTACGATTCTAGGGAATGTTACAACAAGTCTGTAAAAGGATTTCGAAAGAGTAATAAAACAGGGGTGAATGAGGTACAAGTAGAGGAAGAAAGGGTGGTTAATGTCATATACACCGTTGAGTTTCCAGAGAACACGGACGAGGAAGAAGGCGAGGAAGGGATGAAAGAAGAAAGAATTGGCGCTCCAACTATGGATACACCAAGAATTGGCGCTCCAACTGGTCCTTTCTTTATTGTTGGTGCGCCTGGTAGGCAGGAGGCGCAGGTGGGAACGTCTCGAAGTTTGTCACAGTTGCTGCTATCCTGTGGGTCTGGTACAGAGGCAGAAGAAGAAATTTGGAGGGTGGAGGATTCAAGGGAAATTCGCAAGGTTAGGAGGTTAGATGGTGAAAAAGCGTTAGTTGCAGAGACACGACCAATTGTAGAGTTGGAAGAGGCAAATTCAAAAACAAATAAAATAGGGAATAAGGACCACGGGGGAAATAAACTCGAAAAAAATAACGACGTCGACCTCGATCCCCGAATGCCATTACCGATAGCTAATACTGGATCATCGGAGGAAATGGTAACAGTCAAGGTGGACGCTCGTTACCCGGAACGGGAGTTGAATATTGGATCGCATTTGAATCCAGAGTTAGCCGAGCAGCTCATCTCGTTTTTGAAGGCAAACTTGGATGTTTTTGCTTGGAGTTATGCTGATATGGTGGGAATTTATCCAAATGTGATGTGTCATCGTTTGAATATAGATCCGTCCAAAAAAGGAACCCGGCAGAAAAGAAGGCCGGTGAGCGGGGAACGTGCTGTGGCTTTACAGGAAGAAGTGGATAGATTATTGGAGGTCGGTTTAATAAAGGAGTCTTTCTATCCAACATGGTTAGCGAATCCTGTGCTGGTAAAGAAACCAAATGGGAAGTGGAGGACGTGTGTTGATTTCACTGACTTAAATAAAGCATGTCCAAAGGACAGTTTTCCATTGCCAAGGATAGATCAGTTGGTGGACGCAACCGCGGGACATGCACTATTGAGTTTCATGGATGCCTACTCTGGATATAACCAAATCCCTATGTATGGGCCAGATCAAGAGCATACATCTTTCATCACTGATAGGGGACTTTACTATTACATTGGAATGCCATTCGGCCTTGTTAATGCTGGAGCAACTTACCAGAGGTTGGTAAATATGATGTTTAAAGATCAAATTGGGAAGACCATGGAGGTGTATGTGGATGACATGTTGGTAAAATATAAGGAAACATCGGATCATATCAAGCACTTAGGGGAGATGTTTGCCATATTGCGAAGGTATCGAATGAAATTGAACCCTCAGAAGTGTGTATTTGGTGTTGAATCAGGAAAGTTTTTGGGATTTATAGTCAACCATCGGGGTATAGAAGCAAATCCAGCAAAAATCAAGGCACTATTAGACATGAAGTCTCCAACATGTGTGAAGCAAGTACAAAGCTTAACTGGTAGAATTGCAGCTCTGAATAGATTTGTCTCGAGGTCATCAGATAAATGTCAGGAATTTTTTAAAGCCATTAAGAAGGTAGGAAATTTTTTTTTGTGGACAACGGAGTGTGAGCACGCATTTCAAAAGATCAAAGAGCATTTAGGATCGCCTCCTATGCTCGCAAAGCCGATTGAGGGGGAAGTGTTAATTATGTACTTAGCTGTTTCGGGATACTCCGTCAGTGCGGTGCTAGTCAAGGAGGAAGGGGTAGATCAGTCTCCAGTATATTATGTGAGTAGGAGGTTACATGACGCTGAGACCCGTTACACGAACATGGAAAAGTTGGTATATGCTCTGGTTTTGGCTTCTCGAAAATTGCGTCCGTATTTTCAGGCTCATAGGGTGGAAATTAGGACATCTTTTCCACTTCGACAAATTATGCATAAGCCAGAGGTAACAGGGCGGATGATGAAGTGGGCTGTAGAGTTGGGGCAGTTTGATTTGGATTACAAACCAAGTATGTTTGTTAAAGGTCAAGTGTTGGCAGATTTCATACTTGAGTTTTCCCCTGAGCTGGAGGGGGATGCAATGACAATGGTTCCTTTCCAACCTTTAACTCAGACAGATGTCACAGAACCAAGAACTTCTGAAGGATGGTGGACTCTGAGTGTAGATGGAGCTGTCAATAATGAGGGTGCTGGTGCAGGTATAGTCTTAATAAGTCCTGAGGGACATATGCTTATGAGTGCTATAAATTTTGCGTTTCGGGCAACAAACAATGATGCAGAGTATGAGGCGTTGCTTAGGGGTTTGCGGCTTGCTTTAGAAATGAAGGTTGAAAATTTGTTGATACGCAGTGATTCTATGATAGTAGTGTATCAGGTGAATGGAGGTTTTCAAGCCCGAGGTCCGAGGACAGAGTTGTACACGAGGAGTGTTTTGCATCTCATGTCTAGGTTCACTGAGGTGAAGTTGGTAAAAATCCCACGGGGGGAGAATGAACAGGCTGACGCATTGGCAAAATGGGGATCGCAAAAGGATGTGAGTTTGTTGGGTGTCATTCCTTTGGAAGTGTTACAGGAGCCTAGTGTTAGGGAAGTTGATGTGATGCAGGTAGAGGAGGACGAGCAGGTGACATGGATGACACCTATATGGAGGTACAACAAGGAAGGTTGGTTGCCAGAAAACATAATGGAGGCAAGAAAGCTCAGGTATAAGGCAACAAGGTATGTGGAGTACGATGGGATGTTATATAAAAGGGGTTTTAACCAACCACTGCTGAAATGCATTGATGGTGCGGAGTGCGATTACATCCTTAGAGAAGTTCATGATGGAATTTGTGGCAATCACTCGGGGGGTGGATCTTTGGCGTTGAAAATTTTGAAGCAAGGATATTTTTGGCCTACCATGAAGAAGGATGCTTATGAATTTTCTCGGGCATGTGACAAGTGTCAGAAATTTGCTAACTATACTCATAGTCCTGCCGCATCTCTCACACCTTTAATGAGTCCATGGCCATTCGCTATGTGGGGTATTGACTTGATTGGGGAACTTCCAACAGCTAAGGGGGGAGTGAAGTATGCGGTGGTGGCTGTGGATTATTTCACCAAGTGGGCGGAAGTTGCCCTATTGGCTACCATAACAGCAAAGAAACTAAGGGATTTTGTTTTTAACTCTATTGTGTGCAGGTTTGGAGTTCTTTACAAGTTGATTTATGACAATGGGAAACAGTTTGATAGCAAGGAGCTAAGGGGTCTTTGTGAGGAGTTGCATATCAAGAAAATTTTTGCAGCGGTATATCACCCACAAAACAATGGACAGACGGAGGCGGTGAATAAAATTATAAAGCATACATTGAAGACGAAGCTGGAGAATAGAAAGGGGAGCTGGCCAGAGGAGTTGCCCATGGTGCTTTGGTCTTATAATACAACTCCAAGAACGACAACAGGAGAATCTCCATTCATGCTTGCTTATGGTTTTGAGGCTATGGTTCCGGTGGAGATAGGTGCAGGATCATTCAGACGAGATACTTTTGTTAGATCAGAATTCAATGATCGTTAGGAGCTAGACTCAACTGATCAGGATTGCTGACATCATCAGGATTACATGGTCGTCAGGATCAAGATACATATCAGGACTGGGATCAGGATTGATCATCAGGACTGGAAGCTGATCAGGATTCCTACTTTGAGTTATATTTGGAGTCTAGTTAAACATGGAAGTTTATTCTGTCGGTTCCTGGTTTATAGTATGTAGCTATCAATTATGGATAGGTTTCAATCTTTGTAATTGATTAGGACTTATCATTGATAGAGAAGCTGTG
Source organism: Heracleum sosnowskyi (assembly GCA_030848705.1). Classification (NCBI taxonomy): domain Eukaryota; kingdom Viridiplantae; phylum Streptophyta; class Magnoliopsida; order Apiales; family Apiaceae; genus Heracleum; species Heracleum sosnowskyi. Next base: position 21,429,478 of record CM061244.1, on the reverse strand, counting down.
TAGTATATAAACACAGTTTTGGTTTCGATTTATAAGTAAGAGAATATAATCGAATAGAAGATCTCAAGAACATAGAATTTCTTGAGAGAGTTTTTGTAAGCTAGCAGCTCTCAAGAACATCAGAATTTCTTGAGAGAGTTTGTAACAGTTTTATATCAGATTTAATAAAGCTGTTATCTTTCTTTCATATTTGTGATATATACATTAAGAAGTCGATTATCTTATACTATTGTATTCAACCCCCTTTCTACAATAGATTATTACTGGGCAACAATTGGTATCAGAGCAAACTGATTTAATTCTGAATCAGAAACGATCTAAAGATGTCGACAACCAAGTATGAAAGCATGAAGATTCCCATCTTGAAGAAATCAGAATATCCAACATGGAGGGTAAAGATGCTGATGTACCTGGAGGCTATGGATCCTGACTATTTGGACAGGATTCGTGATGGACCATATATTCCTATAAAGATTGTAGAACGAACAGATACAGTACCTGAACATTATGTGGTCAAGGCTAAAAGTGAATGGACTCCAGAAGAAAAAGCTCATGTACTCAGGGAACCAAAGATAAAGAATATCTTACACAGTAGTCTTGATGCTGTCATGTCAAACAGAGTGATTGCATGCAAGTCTTCAAAAGAAATCTGGGATACTTTGGAAACTCAGTGCCAGGGATCTGCATCTGTCAAGAAAAACAAAAGGGCTATTTTGATTCAAGAATATGAACAATTTGATGCAAGACCCGATGAGAGCCTAACTGATCTATATGATAGATTTCTGACACTATTGAACAGTTTATCTTTAGTTGACAAGGAATATGAAACTGAAGATTCAAACACCAAGTTTCTAAGAGCTTTACCTGAAGAATGGGACACTCAGACCTCGATCATTAGACATCAATATGATCTTAACACTGTGTCTCTTGATGAAGTCTATGGGATGCTAAGAACTCATGATCTTGAAGTTCAACAGAGAAAGAACAAGAAAAGCAGCAAGGCAAAATCAATTGCTTTGAAAGCAGAGGCTAAATCAAAAGGAAAACCTATGGAGATCTCTAGAAGTAAAACAAGAATAGTTGAGTCAGATCCTGATGACTCTTCATCAGATACTGATGGCAATCCTGATGCCAATACTGATGATGATTCTTCTGACTCAGACATGGAAGAGATGGTTGCTATGATTGTCAGAAACTTCAGAAGGATGAAGTTCAGGAAGAGTAGGAGACAAGGCAACTTTCAGAAAAAGGCTTTCAATCCAAACAAAGATAAGTATATCAGAAAGGACAGCAAGGGTAGTAAATTTGACAAGTCAAAGGTTAGATGCTACAAGTGCAATGGTATGGGTCACTTTGCTTCTGAGTGCAAGAAGACAAAGGCACTTATCACATCAAGCAAGGATTGGATGGACTCTTCCTCAGAATCTAATACTGAGGTGGTCAACTATGCTCTAATGGAAAATGCTAATGTAACTGCTGCTCCTGATGATAAGGTACTAAATACTATCTTTGATTTTGATACTGATAATGCTTCTGAGTTAAGACGTTTTCTAAAGTCATTACATATTAGCTTTAGAAGTCAAACTACTGAAAATACTAGGATCTTATCTGAGATGTCTGAACTTAGAAAAAGGAATGATATATTAGAAGCTGAATTTTCTCGTATGCAAGAAGTACAAAAAGAATGTGATAATGCTAATCACATGTATTTAGAGATGAAATCCAAAAGTACTGCTCTTGAAAAGGAACTTGAATATGCTAATGAGAAAATCAGAACCTGGACAGACTCTGGTAGGAAATTTCATGAGATTAATACCTCTAAGAATTGGAAAGAGTGTCTAGGATATAAGTCAGATGAGGATAAGAAATTGAAAGAGAAAATTGTCATTGATGAGACAGTCAGTCCAAAGACCTATAGACATGTTATAGATGCAACCAAATCTAAGACTACTCCTGTTAATTTTGTTTTTTGGTAAGGATTCCAATTCTACTTTTGAAAAGGGATCTACCTCTACTCAAGGAATTAAAATCATAAAGTCTAAACCTGTCTTGAATAAAGTCATTAAGAATGTAGGTCTATTGTCTCAGAAACAGCTTAAGGATAAAATCTGTGAGGTGACAGATAAGAAAAAGGAAGCTACTGTTAAGAGAAACAGGAATGGTAAAGTTGGGATCAATAAAGAGAATGGTTATAAATATATCCCAAATGCACCTAGAAAGTGTTGTTTTAACTGTGGTAACTCTAATCATCTTGCTATTGATTGTAAGAAGAGTAAGAAGAAGATTGCTGATATTTCTAAGTCTGATGTTAGGAATAGATCAGTATTTTATAACCCACAGAAGTCCTGTTTTCATTGTGGTAGTATATGGCATTCTATTTATACTTGTAAAGATTATCATGAGTTGTACTATAACTTTTATGATCCATTGCCTAAAGTTGATAAAAATAGTGCAAACTCTGGTAGCATTAAGAATGTCAAGTTGGAACATGCTTTTGTTAATACTGATACTGACAAAGCAAATCCTGATGAAGTAAATCCTGTCAGGACTGCTATGGTCAGAAAGTCTTCTGCTGTGAAAATTAATAAATTGCATGGAAAAGGAACCCAACAAGAATGGGTTCCTAAATGTTCTAACTAGTGTGTTTCTATTCTGATTACAGGGTAAAAAGAAAAATGTGTTAGTCATGGATAGTGGATGTTCTGTGCACATGACTGGAAACAAAGCCCTGTTATCAGAATATGAGGAAAAAACTGGCCCAACTGTGTCTTATGGAGATGGCAACATTGGACAAACCTTGGGATATGGCAATATAATCATTGGAAATGTCATCATTGAAAAAGTAGCTCTAGTGAAGGGACTGAAACACAACTTGTTGCGTATTAGTCAAATCACTGACAGAGGTTATCATGTCAACTTCTATTCCACTCATTGTGAAGTAGTCAGTAAAGCAACAAGCAAGATAGCACTGACTGGCTACAGGCATGGTAACATATATGAAGCCAACATTCAATCAAATACTGATGACTCCCCTACCTGTCTGATTAGTAAAGCTTCAGTAGATGAAAGTTGGAATTGGCACAAGAAGCTTTCTTATCTCAACTTCAGCAATATCAATGAGTTGGTTAAGAAAGATTTAGTGAGAGGATTACCAAAAGTGTTATATACTCCTGATGGACTCTGTGATGCATGTCAGAAAGCAAAACAAAGAAGGACATCATTCCAGAGTAAATCAGAATCCTCTATTGAAGAACCATATCACATGCTACATCTTGATCTATTTGGTCCAGTCAACATCATGTCCATCAGTAAGAAAAGGTACACTCTTGTAATTGTTGATGAATATTCTAGATTCACCTGGGTGTATTTTCTGCACAGAAAAGATGAGACTCCTGAAGTTCTGTTGGATCATGTGAGAATGATTGAGACAACCACAAAGTACAAAGTCAAGATACTGAGAAGTGATAATGGTACTGAATTTAAGAATTCAAAGATGGAAGAGTTCTGCAAGTACAAATGAATCATTCAACAATTCTATGCTCCTGGCACACCTCAACAAAATGGAGTAGTTGAAAGGAAAAATAGAACTCTTATTGAAGCTGGCATAACTATGTTGGAAGAAGCAAAATTACCTACATATTTCTGGGCAGAAGCAGTCAACACAACATGCTATACTCAAAATCTCATATTAATAAACAGGCATGGTGTTACTCCTTATCAGTCACTCAAGGAGAAGAAACCAAGTCTGAAGCATTTGCATGTGTTTGGCTGTAAATGTTTTGTTCTCAGAACTCATAAAATCCTGAACAGCTAGGGAAATTTGAAACAAAGGCTGATGAAGGAATTTTCATAGGCTATCCTGCATCAAGAGCCTTCAGAGTTTTTAATTTGAGGACAAGGACTGTCATGGAGTCAATAAATGTATCTTTTGATGACAAGAAGATAGCAGGAATCAATGAAGACTCTCATGATAGATTGATTTTTGAAAATGAAGCTACCAAGGAACCTGAGGAAAGTGAATCAGATCCTGTCCATACATCAGATCCTGATGGGTCACCAAATCCTGATGACACACCAGATGCTGATGGTGCAAATGCTGATGATGCAATCAATAGTGATACTTCTAGTAGTGCTAATGTTGAGGGGGAGCAACGACATCCTACTACAAGTTCAGAGTCAACTCAATCATCAGGACATAATTCTTCAGATACTGATTCAAGTGATGATCCTGATAACTTATCAGGAGGACATAGCAATAATTCAGGGGGAGTTTCAAGTCAAGCAAGTTCTTCAAATCAAGATAACACCAATCCAGGGAGAGCATCTACTTCAAGAAACAATTTAACATCAGCAAGGAAATGGACTGCAAGTCATTCTCCTGATTTGATCATTGGGGATCCTGATGCAGGTGTTCAAACAAGAAGTGCAACTCAAAATGAATGTTTATACAATAACTTTCTATCCAAGGAGGAGCCTAAGAAAGTTGAAGATGCACTTAAAGATGCTGATTGGGTTACTGCAATGCAAGAAGAACTGAATGAATTTGAAAGAAATGAAGTCTGGAAACTGGTACCAAGACCAAAGAATAGATCAATTGTTGGTACAAAGTGGATTTTCAAGAATAAGACTGATTCTGATGGAGTAATAATCAGAAACAAAGCAAGACTAGTTGCAAAGGGGTATTCTCCACAAGAGGGAATTGTTTATGATGAAACTTTTGCTCCTGTTTCAAGACTAGAAGCCATCAGGATATTTCTTGCTTATGCAGCACATAAGAAATTCAAGGTTTTCCAGATGGATGTTAAAAGTGCTTTCTTAAATGGAGAACTGGAGGAAGAAGTCTATGTTGAGCAACCTCCTGGTTTCATTGATCCTAACTATCCAGATCATGTCTACAGATTGGATAAGGCACTTTATGGACTAAAGCAAGCTCCAAGAGCATGGTATGAAACTTTAGCTCTATTCTTACTGGAAAGTGGATTCAAAAGAGGTGCTAGTGATAAAACTCTATTATTTGAATCATGGTAAGGACTTGTTGTTAGTTCAGATTTATGCTGATGATATCATTTTTGGGTCAACAAACAATAAGCTGTGTGAAAAGTTTTCCAAGCTTATGCAGTCACGATATCAAATGAGCATGATGGGAGAAATGAGTTACTTTCTTGGTCTTCAAGTTAAACAGACTGATGAAGGGATTTTTATCAATCAGTCTAAATATACAAGGAATTTATTGACAAAGTTTAACATGCAAGATAGTTCTCCTGCTATAACTCCCATAGCTACAGCTACCAAACTTGATCCTGATCAAGGTGTTGAGGTAGATGTAACTCACTACAGGGGAATGATTGGCTCTTTATTGTATCTCACTGCAAGTAGACCAGATATCATGTTTTCAACCTGTCTGTGTGCAAGATTTCAAGCAAAACCTAGAGAACCCCATCTGATTGCAGTCAAAAGAATTTTCAGATATCTCAAAGGCACTTCTTCACTTGGCCTTTGGTATGCAAGGGAATCAGATTTTGGGTTGTGTTGTTATTCAGATGCTGATTTTGCAGGATGCAAAATAGATAGGAAAAGTACTTCAGGAAGCTGTCAGTTTTTGGGTGGAAGACTAGTTTCATGGTTCAGTAAAAAGCAAAAATCCATTTCCACTTCAACTGCAGAAGCTGAGTACATTGCTGCAGGAAGTTGTTGTGCTCAGATAATGTGGATGAGAAATCAGTTGTTAGATTATGGCCTGTCATACTAAAAAATCCCTATCTATTGTGATAACCAAAGTGCTATTGCAATGACAGGAAATCCAGTTCAACATTCTCTTACTAAACACATCAGTATTCGATATCACTTCATAAGAGAACAAGTTCTGGAAGGAACAATTGAACTTCACTTTGTTCCTACTGATCAACAACTAGCTGATATATTCACCAAGCCACTACCTGAAGCTACTTTAAATAAATTGGTGAATGAACTTGGAATGATGAACTTTGAGAATTTCTGAGGAAAGCTACAGAGAGGAAATCCTGATAACTGTCAAATCCTGATGGTTGTTCAGAAAGGTATGTTTTCTTTGATCAAATCCCGATAGGATGTACATCATTAATTACTCTATCATCATCAGTTTTTCGATTTTCTATCTCTCTCTGTGCTTACGAACCCTAACTTTTTCAAACATCAATTCTCATGATTTTTAAGAATTTCAATGGCGTCTTCATCATTCATGAACAAACAAACAGTGATTAGTGGTGTTACTTTTGCCCCTAATAATTTTGTGGCTTTTCTAAATCATCAAGATTTACCCAATGAGTTTCATATAATTCAAGATTTTCTAGCTTCAAGCCCATTGAAGTTTGCTTTAACAGAACCTACAAGTGTTTCTTTTAAGTCTGTAATGCAGGTGTGGAACTCAGTGACTTTTGACAAAGGGTATTCTGACACCATCTTGATGAGTTTTGAACATAATGGAATTACTCACTATGTGACTCCTGCAATTGTGGAGGAAGCCCTACATTTACCTGTTCTTGGTGATTCTATTCCTGCTAATGTTTCGGACTCTACTCTTTTTGAGTTTGTTACAAAGTTGGGCTACAATGGTGAAGTAAAGAGATATGGCAATCTCTTTAGGACAAAGCTTAAGAAGGAATGGAATTTCTTCTTTGATACGATCAGCCGCTGTTTCCTGAACAAGACATCAAATTTTGATGCTCTTCCATCAGGATCTCTTAAAATTGGGTACTCTCTTATCCACTCTACAGTGTTTGATTATGGGTCGTTTATCTTAAAAGCTTTAAGTGATAGGAAATCAGATAAGTTAGGTTCTGTCTGTTTTCTCAGATTTTTACAGTTGATATTTAATCACTTATGTTCTAATGTTGTTTTTGAGGATGATGTAGTTCTACCTATCTGTAGAATTACTGAGAATAATATTAAGTCCTTAGTCAATAGTGATAAGGCAAATGGTTTCATAGGAAATGCTTTTATTCCTGATGAGGTTAGGTTTTTCTTACATAGGAAAATGCCTACTCGTTATGGTTTAATTTCTAATGCTATGGGACAAGGCCAATCACACCTTGTTCCTAACCCAAGCATTCATCCTAAACAGTCTAAACAGTCAACTGCCACCTCTAATGTCTCTCAAAAGACTTTAGTTGTAAAAGCAAAGAAGTCAGCTAGAACTGATGTGTCAGGAAGGCAATCAGGTTCAAAGGACTTTTCCTCTACACCTATCACTAAAAAGAAGTTACAAGGGGGTGTACAAGGGGTCCTGGTGAAGAAAGCTGCAAAGGGAGGTGAGGCTGTTTCTGTTAAAAGAAAATTAGTTCTCAGGGATGAGACTGACTCAGAGGATGATTTACCTATATCCTCTATAATGAATGTGAATAAGGAAGTTTCTGATACTGCAACTGCAGCTGTGGTTCCATTGTCTACACCACAGAAGAAAAGGAAGTTATCAAAAAGCAGGTATCATATTCCTTTAGAAAAGAAGCAGGATACTGATGTACAGGTCATTTCTATTCTGAATGAGCAATCAGTTTCTACTGCTCAAGCAAATCCTGTTGTTAGTATTCCTGATGCTGCACCAAGTCAAGTGGTTAATATTTCAGACTCTCCAGCACAGGACTCTCCAACAAAAAGACATGTTGATATTTCATGGGAGAAGTATGGTGCTGCTGCTTCCAATCTTGGGATAAAACATCCAATGGAAAAGCTAAGGAAGGCAGAAAAGTTAGTCTATCAGAGACAGAAGAAACTGAAAGGATCAAGCCCACAAGAACCTGTACCTCAAAGTGGTTCAACAGCTCTTTCTGATGATCCAGCCACACAAGAACCACTCAATCAAAGTTTGAGTGAAGGCTTAGCTAGTGGAATGGTCCCACAAGAACCATTTTCTCAAAGGGAGAATGCAGACATCGACATTCCAGCTACACAAGAACCATCTTCTCAAAGTGAAGATGCAGGCCAAGCTACAGTTTCTGAGAAATTTCCTGACAATGCTCAAGGGATTTCTGGTGCAGATGAAGTTCAAAGATTGGTCGAGGACACTGTCAATGAGGGAAGCACACAAGAACCTTTAACTCAAAGTGTTGAAAAAGCTTCTGAACCTCAAGCTCCACAAGAACCATTGGTAGCAAATACTGATGCAAGCATATCAAATCCTGACGGTGTTCATCCTGACGCTAGTGATGCTCCTGATGTTGAACCTATCCTGATACAGCCACTTCGTTCAAGACCAATGGATCATCCTATCACAGATTCACAGGATAAAATGAAAGGTATAGCTATTCCTGATCCTGATGATACTCATAGTACTGAAGATGATGACTCTGATGATAGTGATGATGATGAGAATCGAAAAGAGAAGGAACAGCTTGCTACAGCACTCAAAATTAGTCTTGGAACTAATTTTGGTTCATCAAGTACATATATGGCTGGCAAAGCTTCTACTGGGAAAGATCAGAGACAAGATTTTTCTATTCCTTCCTTTAATCCTGCTGAGGCACTTAGACAGAATGAATGGAACAATTCATGGCACAGATCTGCTGAATCTGTAAGTTATTCTTCTTCTTTGGAACATGCCTATGATGCAGTGAAATCTATAGAGAATCAAGACTTGAAGAATCATCTGAAGGCTACAACTTTGTTATCCAAAAGTCTAAAGAGTGAGATTAATTCTATCAAGAACTCAACTGAGTTGGTAAGGAATGATATTTCTCAAAATTTTACAAAGGTGCCTACTGCTTTTCAGCTAAGGGTAGTAGAATCCCAAGTGAAATCTGTTATTTCTGAACAAACCTCTATCAACAGAAGGATTGATTCTCTGGATACCAAGGTAACTGACATTCAAGCCTCTCTTTCCTTAATTTTGAATTTATTGTCAAATCCTGATGTCAAAAAGGGGGAGAAGGTTAGTCAGACAAAATGCACACCTGATCTAGTATTAAGGAATAATGATGATGATACTGGAGATGATGGTTGTGACAAAGTGATACAAGGAGAAACCTCTGATGCTGCTGTTATGAAGTCTACAATTCAAACTTCACAAATTCAAACAACGCAGTCAATAATTCTGGAGTTAAGACAGTAAGAACGTTGGTGCAATCTCAGATCCTGACGGAAGAACAAATCCTGACACCTGGTCATGGACATACTCTTGCTACAATTCCTGAAGGTAATGAAGATATTTTTATTGATAATCCTGAAGATGCATCAAATTTATTCCAGAAGTTTTCTACAAAAGATGGCAGAATTGTTACTCTATATCACACTGATAAAAGAGTTCAACAATTATATGCAAGAAAAGCACTCTCTGCAGCAAGTGAAGAATATCCTGATCTCTCACATGAAGAAGAACCTGTATTGAGAAGAAAATCAAGAAAATCAACTCTATGCAATACAAATCAAATTGAAGAATCTAATCCTGATGTTGTTCCTGATAATATTCAAGATCCTGATGATTCTGAAATTATGCAAGAGATTGACATGATAATTTTATCTACTGTGGTTGATTTTCACAACAAGGAAGTAGATGAAGAAGAAGAAGCCAGAAGAAGTGTGTTAGGAATATGTTGTTCTTGATGATAATTATAAAAACACTTAGTAGATTTTGTATTAAGTTATTTTGTAACTGTCAACGAAATAGCATGCTTTGCAGTGTTTCGTTGACAGGAAGCTCATCAACGAAATGAGTGATGTAGCAATTGCACTGTACATTACTTCATAGTTTGATATGCAGTTTGTTGAGTACTAGATAGGTTTTCTAAGTCATGTTGACTAAATGGTTAGATAGGCAAAATAGGTTGGTTAATTGTAAATATTTAGTGCCTTGTAATTTTGCCTAAGTGAAGACATGTCAACGGAATGAAGATTACTCTATCAACGAAACAAGGAAGCTCATCAACGAAACAAAGAATAAAGCTATCAACGAAACACATCTCTATGCCATCAACGAATCATTATTGCTTTTCTATACAATTGACAAAGTGATAGTGACAGGTTCCTGACAGATCAAAAAGGAGATGTGGAAGTGTACTTTGCATTGGAAACCATTAAAATGGACATGGGGAATAAGGAAACATCCCAGTTTCCAATTGGGCTATTGGGAGTGATCATAATAAGCATGAAGACAAAAGCAAGGATCTCCAAGGACCACTGGACAAAGGGATGAAAAGCAAACTATTGGCGGTTACTCATTGTACTATTAGTGTAGCCAAAAATAGGGTTGTAAACTTGGGTTTATATAACCAAGTGTAGCAGTTACTTTATTTGTGTGAAGAAAAACAAAGAGTTTGTATTAGCTATCTTTGAGAGCATTTTTCTTCTCTACAACCTTGTAACTGAGCAGCTGTGTACATTTGTATCACAGATTATTTCCGCAATAAAAACACTTCAGTTGGATCATCAAACAATCCAACTGAATTATTTATATCTTGTGTTTTTTATTTATTCAGTTCAGTTTAATTTTATAAAGTATTTTCAAGTTAAAGAAATATCAAAATTGTATTCAACCCCCCCCTTCTACAATTCTGTTAGGTCATTTGGGATTAACAATTGGTATCAGAGCGAGCTTCTAACATACAAGAAGTTTAAAGATCAAGACCAAAAACAGAAACCATGGTGAAGAAGGATGCAGGTGTGAAGATACCAGTTCTTGATAAGGACAATTACTTTCACTGGAAAGTAAAGATGCATTTACATCTCATGTCTATGGATGAGAGGTATGTAGACTGCATTGAGAAAGGTCCACACGTTCCCATGAAGCTTGATTCTAGAGTTGGATTGCCAGATAATGCTCCTGATGTAGAGATTCCAAAACTTGTCTCAGAATGGACTGTTGAAGATGTTGCAGAAGTCCATAAAGACAAAAGAACCATGAACATTCTGTTTAATGGTTTGGAGCAAGAGATGTTTGACAATGTTATCAACTGTACAACCTCTAAGGAAGTATGGGATACTGTTAGAACTCTCTGTGAAGGAACTGAGCAAGTCAGGGAAAATAAAATGCAACTCCTTATACAACAATATGAGCATTTTCATTTTAAAGCTGGTGAAACCCTAAATGACACGTTTAGTAGGTTTCAGAAGCTTTTGAATGGATTAAAGCTGTATGGGAGGATCTATCAAACTAAGGATTCAAACCTTAAATTTCTCAGAGCTCTTCCAAAAGAATGGAAGCCTATGACTGTTTCTCTTAGAAACACTCAAGAGTACAAAGACTACACTCTTGAAAGGCTTTATGGAACCTTGAAGACTTATGAGCTGGAAATGGAGCAAGATGAGGAAATTGAAAAGGTACAGAAGAAGGGTGGATCTATTGCATTAATTGCATCTGTGAACCAACTGGAAGATGACAACAAAGAAACTGCAAAGGCCACAACTAGTCGACCTAGTTGTAGGAGTGATGTTAGCAAGGGTAAAGACAAGATGACAGAAGAAGAAGAAGAATCAGAACCAGCCAACTTGAATGACTTAGATGAGATTGATGAGCATATTGCTTTTCTGTCTAGGAAATTCTCTAAGTTCAAGTTCAAAAGAAACTCAGAAGCAAGGCCACCAAGAAGAGACTTTCAACCTAGCAAAACAAACTGGATTGAAAAGTCTAAGTCAAAATGTTTCAATTGTGGAATGCTTGGTCACTTTGCTGGAGACTGCAGAAAGCCCAAGGTTGAGAAGGGCAACAGGAAATTTGAGCCTGTTGATTATAAAAAGAAATACTTTGAACTTCTCAAGGAAAAAGAAAAGGCTTTCATGTCTCAGGAGTATGACTGGGCTGGTAATGGTGAAGACTCTGATGATGATGTTGAATATGTCAACTTGGCTCTTATGGCTGACAATCATGAGCAGGAAGCAAGTTCCTCAAGCAACCAGGTAACAATTACTAATCTTTCTGAGCTTTCTAAAGAGGAATGCGATAGTGCAGTAAATGAAATGTCTACTGTACTATATAATTTGCGTGTTACTCTTAAATCACTTACCAAGGAGAATTCTAGAATAAAAGAGACTAATTTGTTCTTAAGTGATAGGAATGCAGTGTTAGAAGCACAGCTCATTGAATTTGAGAAAATGAGATGTGTTAGTAGGGATGCTAAGAAGGAACTTGAGAACGTGTTACAAAGGGAAGAAATTCTTAAAACACAACTTGAAATAGAACAAGGTGTGATTGCAAAATGGAAAGATTCCAGGAATGTTGCTACCAACATCATTAATGTTCAAGGTATGGAATCTTTCTGTGAGGAATCATGGAAAAAGAACAAAGAGAAGCTAGGGTGTGTTGGTGAAACCTTAGAATCAGAAACAGAGTCAACAAACAACAATGATCATTTGTTGGAGGTTGATATGTCAACGAAATGCAATGTTTCGTTGACACATGAACCATCAACCGATCAGGCTGTTTCGTTGACAGACAAAAGAAAAGAGAAACTCACTAGACTTAATGACAAGTATGGTCCTGTCACCAAGAACTTTGTTCAAGGTGAGTCTAGTAATTCAAAGAAAGTTGAGAAGCCTGTTGAGAGAGCTAATGTAGGTCACTTGTCTAACAAGCAATTGAAAGACAAGGTAGAGAAAGTTCATAATGAGGCTAAGGGAAATAAAAAGAATAACAGGAATGGCAAAGTAGGAATTAACAAACACAACAATTACACACCTGATAAATATGCTCCTAGAAAGACATGTGTTAATTGTGGAAGTGTTAGTCATTTGTCTACTAACTGCAAATCTGTTAAGAAATCTGCTAATGTGAAAATGCCCAAGCCTGCAATGAACAGTTCCATGCCTACAATGCCTGTTATGCCTAACATGTTTGCTCCATATGCACAATTTCAGAATCCATATGCTAGCATGCCATTTGTGTCTAATCCTTACATGAATATGTTTAACATGCCACAAATGCCATGGAACATGAATAACATGATTGTTCCTCCAACTATGCATGCTATGAATGAAAATATGAGCAACCCTCAGAAATCAACACCAAGGGTAAAGATTGATTTGAATCAATCTGAGTCCAAAGTGAAAAATGGTACAAAAGGGAATGCAAAGGCTAACAAGACAGGACCCAAGGAAACTTGGGTACCAAAATCAACTTGATTTGGTTTTATTGTGTGCAGGGAGACAAAAGGAATCTTTGGTACTTGGATAGTGGTTGTTCAAGACACATGACTGGTGATTCTACCCTGCTCACAGAGTTTCAGGAAAGAGCTGGCCCTTGTATTGCTTTTGGAGATGACAGCAAAGGCTACACAAAGGGATATGGCTTGATTTCAAAAGAGAATGTCATCATAGATGAGGTTGCATTGGTGGATGGTCTTAAGCACAATTTGCTTAGTATCAGTCAACTCTGTGACAAAGGATTTTTAGTTACTTTTTCAAAAGAAGCCTGTGTTGTTTCTAAAGGAGGAAACAACAATGTGGTAATGACTGGATTCAGAAGAGGGAATGTGTACATTGCTGACTTTAGTAGCACAAGTTCAGACACCATCACTTGTCTTTTCAGTAAAGCAAGCAAGGATGAAAGTTGGTTATGGCACAAGAAATTATCTCATCTGAATTTCAAGGTTATGAATGATTTGGTGAGGAAAGATCTTGCTAGAGGAATTCCACAGGTGGAGTTTTCCAAGGATGGTTTGTGTGATGCCTGTCAAAAAGGGAAACAAAAGAAGGCATCATTCAAAAGCAAGACAGAGTCATCAATTGTTCATCAGCTTGAGTTACTTCATATGGATTTGTTTGGCCCTGTAAATGTCATGTCTATTTCAAAGAAGAAATACTGTCTTGTGATTGTTGATGATTTTTCTAGATTTACATGGACTTTCTTTTTGCACTCTAAAGATGAGGCAAGTGAAATCATTATCAATCACATCAAGATGGTAAGCAATCATCCTGATTTCAAAGTAAGAAGGATTAGGAGTGACAATGGGACAGAATTCAAGAATTCAAGCATGAAGGTGTTCTGTGAAGAAAATGGTATTTTGCATGAGTTTTCAGCAGCAAGAACACCACAGCAAAATGGTGTAGTTGAAAGGAAAAACAGAACACTTATTGAAGCTGCAAGGACAATGCTAGATGAATCAAAGTTACCAACTTATTTTTGGGCTGAGGCAGTTAACACAGCTTGCTTCACTCAGAATATTTCTTTGATTAATCAGGCCAAAGGAATGACCCCTTATCAGTTACTCAAAAGAAAGAAGCCACTATTAGATTTTCTTCATGTCTTTGGATGCAAGTGCTTTGTTCTGAGAAATCAAGCTGAGCATTTGGGGAAATTTGAAGCAAAGGCAGATGAAGCAATATTTGTGGGATATGCAGCAGGGAAAGCTTACAGAGTCTTTAATCTCAGAATCAACATTGTTATGGAATCTGTACATGTTGTTTTTGATGATCTCAAAATACAAGGTCTCTGTGATGAAGGTTTCCATGAAAGTCTCTCTTTTGAGAATGAGGAAGGAGAACAAGTGAATCATGATAAGGCTACTGAGAAACAGCCTAAAGTTGTTGTATCTAGCACAGATGAAAGCAGCAGTGAAGATGAAGTTGCTGCATTAAGATTGAAAAGAATAGCTGCTAGTAGACCAAATGATCATTTCGTTGACAGTCAAAATGAGCGTTTCGTTGACAACCAAAATGGTCATACCGTTGACAGTCATAGAAATGGTTCTAGAAGTGATCATTTAGGGACAACAAACTCAGGGGGAGTTTCTCAAGGACAAATGTCCAATCAAGGCAATCATGATCATGAAGCTACCTCGTCTAGAGCAAATCTACCTCCCTCAAGAAAATGGACTAAAGATCATCCCTTTGAACTCATTATAGGTGATGTTTCTTCAAAAGTCCAAACTAGAAGAGCAACTCAAGAAGAATGTCTATATAGCAGCTTTCTGTCTCAAGATGAGCCAAAGAAAGTTGAGGATGCACTTCTAGATCCAGATTGGGTTTTGGCTATGCAAGAAGAGCTAAACCAATTTGAAAGGAACAATGTATGGAAGCTGGTGCCCAAGCCTAAGGACAGGAGTGTCATAGGCACAAAATGGGTGTTCAGAAACAAGATGGATGAAAATGGCATAGTCACAAGGAATAAAGCTAGATTGGTTGCAAAAGGTTATTCACAGGAAGAAGGAATCGATTATGATGAAACCTTTGCTCCTGTTGCAAGACTAGAAGCAATAAGGATTTTCCTAGCCTATGCAGCCCATGCCAATTTCAAGGTCTATCAAATGGATGTTAAGAGTGCTTTTCTAAATGGGGAACTGGAAGAGGAGGTGTATGTGAGTCAACCTCCTGGTTTTGAAGATGATGATTTTCCAGAGTATGTGTACTTTCTCCTCAAAGCACTCTATGGTTTGAAACAAGCACCTAGAGCCTGGTATGACACACTTTCACAGTTCCTTCTTGAGAATCACTTCACTAGAGGTACTGTAGATAATACCCTTTTTCATAGGATTGTGAATGGCTCTACAATACTTGTTCAAATTTATGTAGATGACATAATTTTTGGGTCTACAGATGAAAAACTTTGTCAAAAGTTTGCCAAGCTTATGCAAAGTAAGTATGAAATGAGCATGATGGGAGAATTAACTTACTTTCTTGGTCTTCAAGTAAAGCAAGTTAATGAAGGCATTTTCATTAGTCAAACAAAATATATTTTTGATTTATTAAAGAAGTTTAACTTAATGGAATGCTCTCCTGCCAAAACACCCATGCCTACTGCCACCAAACTTGAATTGAATACTAAGGAAAAATCTGTGGACATTTCAAGTTACAGAGGCATGGTTGGCTCACTTTTATATTTAACAGCTAGTAGACCTGATATTATGTTTGCTACATGTTTATGTGCTAGATTTCAGGCTGATCCTAGGGAATCTCATTTAGTTGCTATTAAAAGGATTTTCAGATATCTCAAAGGAACACCAAACCTTGGCATTTGGTATCCTAGAGAATCTGGTTTTGAACTAATTGGTTATTCAGATGCAGATTATGCAGGATGTAAAATTGACAGGAAAAGCACAACAGGCACCTGTCAATTCTTAGGAAACAAGCTTGTGTCATGGTTCAGCAAGAAACAAAACTCAGTTTCCACCTCCACAGCTGAGGCTGAGTATATTGCAGCTGGAAGTTGTTGTGCACAGATTTTATGGATGAAAAATCAATTACTTGATTATGGATTAAGAGTTGAGAAAATTCCTATTTTCTGTGACAACACTAGTGCCATTGCCATTACTGAGAATCCAGTGCAGCACTCAAGAACCAAGCACATTGACATCAAGTACCATTTCATTAGAGAACATGTTATGAATGGTGCTGTGGAGTTACATTTTGTTCCAAGTGAACAACAACTTGCAGACATCTTTACCAAGCCACTTGATGAATCAACATTCTCAAGATTAGTAAGTGAGCTAGGTATGCTAAATTTCTCTTAATTATTTTTGAGATATTTGCAAGTCATTATGCAGCCAGAAATTTGCTATGTTTTTTTTCTGTGAATAAATTTTCTCAGGAAAAGGTAAAATTTTGTCTAAGTCAAAATTACTATGCCAACGGAATGCACCATTTCGTTGACAGTCTTAGCAGTTTTCTGGGTGTTTCGTTGATAGCTCTTTTATATCAACGAAACGCAGCTTTATCAACGAAATAAGACGGGACTTTAACCGCCCAATCCTGATTCGTTGATTTAGCGCTTTTTATCTGAACCGTTGAAATGTGACACGTCTTTTACCACGATCTATGCATACACCCCTGTAAGTATAAATCATGGTAATACTTTAAGAGTAACGGTTATATTTTTAAGCCAATCCAGTAATTTACATTTATTATTGGATTCATTTTCTGAGAATTTTTGGGGGAGTATTTAAGAAATTTTAGTTTTATTATTTCTTTTTACCTGTTCTCAAAAATTTCAAAGGCTTTTTCTCTCTTCTTCACTCTATCAATCAATTCAGTTCGAAGCTTTCCTTTAATCAACAATGGCACCCATAGTCAAGCTAATGTCTGCTGGAGGGTTCATCTATGAGAAGAACAACTCCATCCCTTTTGTTGTCAAGGAAAACCCGAACAGTCTGTTCTTCAAAATGATGGATTTCATGAAGAATTGCAAGTTGAGCTATGCAATGTTTCACTCTACACCACTCTACAATGAGATAATCGAGGAGATTTGGACCTCATGTGAGTATAGTGGAACAAACTGCACACTACAATTCACTCTTCAAGGTAATGAGTACATAGTTAATTCTGATGTTTTGCAAGCATGTTTACATATTCCTGATAATAACTGTGATGCTTTGCCTACTAACACTGAAATAACTACCATGTTAAATTCTATAAACTACTCTTTGCCTACTGATAATCTGGGTAGAATAATTAGGAGAGGTTTGGTTAGAGAATACAGTTATTTAGCTGATGCATTCATTAAGGTCTTTTCTGGAAAGATTAGTAATTTTGATGCATTAACTAACTCTATGTTAATTCTCCTAACCATGCTTCTAAATGATAGATATCACAACTTTAGCACCCAACTTATGTATGAAATTGGTGCTAAGTTGGGTGACAAAGCGAATAGGAAGAAAAATATCTATTATGCTAGGTTTCTGATGATGTTGGCTAACCATGTTAGTCCAGCACCATTAGTTATCTCTAACCCTAATGCCAGGTTCGAGTGCTTTGTGCAAGAAAAGAGAGTATTGACAGACATACTCAGGCTGAACCACAATGGTGATGTTCCAGTGGTGTATCTGCCAATCATTGAGGTAACTACTACTATCCCTGTTAGTGTAGCTAACTCCTCTACTGTTTTACCTTCCAATGTTGCTATGGAGTCTGTAGCTGTGACCCAACAGGCTCCTACCCTAGCAACAAAACCTAAATCAAAGAAATCCTCCAAGCCAACCTCAGGTGCTTCTCAAAAGGCACCTGTTGTAAAAACTACCACACAACCTAAGGGGAGTGAGTCTGGAGTTGTAAGAGGTGAGGGAAGGGGTGAACATCAAAGAAACCCCAAGGATAAGGAAGGACAGGTCAGTGTGTACCAGCCAAGCCCCATTGTGTCTTCCCAACAAGGCACAATGAGTAAAATGGATTTAAACACAAGTCTAATTGCATCCTCCCAAAAGGATGTGATTATTGAAACAAGCTCTCCACCAAGAGCACAGTCCAAGAGGGTAAGGGACACTTCAAGCCCAAAGTCTACATTTTCCCAATACCAAAGGAGAGTGAAGCAAAAGTCCAAGGGTACACAGGGTGCACACACACTGGAAGCAACACTTCCAGTTTCTCAAATTCAGTTTGATGTAACCCCTATCATTACTCTGGGGTTACAGTCCCATTCTCTAAACATCAATCTTGAATTATCTCCATCCAATTCACCAACTCAATCTTTAGATGTGGACATGATCCATACATCTATTCCTGATTCTCCAACTCTAATCTTGGAGAAGCCCCACTCTGAAGCTGGTGGCCATCACTTGTTAAGTGATTTGTTGGGCCATCAACCAATTTTTCCTGAAGTTGCAAGGGGATCTGTGGACCATTCTTTAAAATCAATCACCACAGACTCTACTGTAATTTCTCATTCTCAAAGTGCTTTCTTGACTTCATCAACGAAACAGTCTATTTCGTTGACAAGTGTTTCTCCATCAACGGTATCCATACCGTTGACAGTTCAAACTACCATTCCGTTGATAGTTCACTCTGCACCTTTAATTGAAAATCAAGTTGTTCCCACAACTAGTGCAGATGATCTAGTGGTAGTTGAGACACTTCTAGGACTGAGAGGGAGTGAAACTGAGAGGCTGGCTTGCAGCCAGGCAAAAGGAGAGAATGTGAGTGAGAGGCTGGCTATTTCTTCCAGCCAGGCAAAAGGAGAGATTGAGAGTTCCACCTTAGAAGGTGAAGGTGAGGGTGTGAGAGGTGTGAGCCATGGGGAGCCCATGATGCAAGAACAGAGTGGAGAGAGAGAAGGGACTACAGGAGAAATAAGGATGGAAGCAGCCATTGCAAGTGAGTTAATGGAGGTCAGTGAGGGAGAAAGGGAACTTACTTTCCAAGAGCATTATCAACAAACTCTGGATAGTATTTCCCTGGATCCTGAGACCTTTACTCATCCTGTGCCAGCCTATCAAATTATGGCTCAGCAGGGCAATGTGGAGGCAGAAAGGTCACTAAATCTAATTCATACAACTGCATCAATGCAAAGAGCAAAGGATGCCCTGACCAATCTACCTTCAGGAGCTGCAGCAAGTGGAGAATTTGAGTTTTCTGATGCTGAGGACAGCTATGGTGATAATCTACAGGTGGCCACCACTTCACAGACTGGGACTTCTGTGGTGCCTCCTACACCAGGCTGGCTTTCTCAAGGTATGCATGGTAGAGCCACTCTAGATGCTGCTATCTCCAGGCAGTACAATGAAGCCTACTTAGCTCATGAGTCTGCAAATGCAAGGGACAAGAAATTCTACAAGGCCATCATGGATTCTCTGGAAATTCAAAGGCTACAAATGATGCAGACAAGGATTGAGGCTACAGAAATCAAGGACTCTATTAGCAATTTCAGGGATGCTAACTACAGGATGATGGATGAAAAGCTCCCTCTTCTCACTATGTCCAAAATGAACAGGTTTTTCTCTAAGGAACCTGAAGTGGCTACCTCCTTGAAGACTCTCTCTTCTAGAGTGGACAAGGTGGAAGCTACTTTATCTCAAATGCAAAAGGAACAGGAGAAGCAGACTCAACTTTTGGCCCAGCTAGTGGCAGCTCAAGGACTCCCAGTTGTCTCTCTTGATGATAACAAAAAGGGGGAGAAATCTCAGGAGCTAACCATTCAAATCACAAAGGTGCTGGTCCCAACCATCACATTGCCACAGGAGCCACTAGCAATGGGGGAGTTTGGAAAGAAGAATAAGGATGGCATTGACTTGATCCAGGAAGCTTCTATGAGGATACAACTTGCAGCACAGATCAAAGATCATTGGTCCAACATAGAAGCAAGGTTCAAGAAAATTACTGAATCTTCAAAGACAGATCAGCCATCAACAAATGCAATGGTGACTGCACAAGTGGAGCCACAGTTCAAGAGCTCTTATGCTATAGAGCCCCTTCTACATGGAGTCATTCAAGGACCAAGAAAGGAGAAAGGACAAACTTCATGCATTAGGGATGTGGAAGAAGCTACATTACAAAGAAGCTTATCTCCCAAGTCTCCTGCTAAACCAAAAGGCAAAAACATAGCAAGGACTTTCTATCCTGCACCTTATCCAGATGAGCTCAAACTACTTGGACTTCTCATCACAAAAAGCAAGGAAAGTAATAATCATGAGATAAGGAAGCAAAGGGCAATTGTCTATAGGAATGGACAACAAATCTGTGTTTGGGCTGGTCATCCAAACTTTGCTGAAGCCAAGGCTGAGGAATCAGAAAGAGCAGCTATGCAAGCTCTTGCAGTAGCTCAAGCTCTAGATGAAGAAGAAAGACAGCAAGAAGAAAAAGCCCAAAAGGAAAGGAGTGAAAAGAAGAGTACAAGGCAACCAAAGGCAAGGGCTAGAAGAAACATAACCTTTGAAAATGATGACTCTCAGAGTATTGCATCAGACTCTTCTGTACCTCCAACAATTCCTGATCCATCTTTAAAGTTAGCCTGTGATCCCAAACATCTTGTTAATTATCATGATCAGCCAATTGAGCCAAAGGAAGAGCCAATTGAGTTTGATGAGGCTAACTTTCCTAAATTCCTTTTTGAGATGGATCCAAAGAAGAAATTGAAGCAAAGGGCTGTCAAGACAAAGCCAGTATTTGTGAGAAAGCCACAACCTCAAAAACCCCCTTCAAATCCAGAGGACTGCATGTACATTGCTGACATCAGGGAAGAATCCAGCTTGCATCTTGAGTTAGACAACCTGGTGGAAGTAAGGGGCATTGCAGCTTCTCAGAAGCTACCTGAAAGATTGGTTTTCACATACAAGGGTGGTAGAGAACAAATTTGGCCTCTCTACAGAATTCTAGGAGAAGACTACCAAACACTACTCACAGTGTTTAGATGCTTGAAGAAAGACTTTGGCTTCACCAAAACAGCCAAGTCTGAGGTGGTCTCCAGAATATGTCAAATAAAGGCTAGCTGGAACAAGCCTGAGGCTCTTCCCAGGATGCTAAGAGTGCCCTCAACAGGAAAGAAGATCCATCTTCAACCTTTCTGGATGATGGAATTCAAGGACAAGGACAACTGCAGAAGGTTCTTCAGGATGGAAGACCAGCTGGACAAGGCATCTAATCAAACTCTAAGGTTTATGCAATCCAAGCTTGGTGATCAAGATGAAGAAGAGAAGATCTTTTACAGAAGGCTACAGGTCCAGATTGAGGAGAACAACTCTAGGAGAGGGAAGAAGACTATGCCCCAAAGAAGACAAAGATGAATTATTTGCTCAGTCTGGAGGAGCACATTTGGGCATTAGTTTTGTAAGTCTTGCATTATTTCTAAAAACTTTATGAAGCTCAATACAACTTTTACTTTTATCATGTGTAATATGCCTGAGTGTTTTTGTTATCATCAAGGCTCTTGATTTATGGCTGTTATTCTATCAGTCATAAATTGGGGGAGATTGTTAGGAATATGTTGTTCTTGATGATAATTATAAAAACACTTAGTAGATTTTGTATTAAGTTATTTTGTAACTGTCAACGAAATAGCATGCTTTGCAGTGTTTCGTTGACAGGAAGCTCATCAACGAAATGAGTGATGTAGCAATTGCACTGTACATTACTTCATAGTTTGATATGCAGTTTGTTGAGTACTAGATAGGTTTTCTAAGTCATGTTGACTAAATGGTTAGATAGGCAAAATAGGTTGGTTAATTGTAAATATTTAGTGCCTTGTAATTTTGCCTAAGTGAAGACATGTCAACGGAATGAAGATTACTCTATCAACGAAACAAGGAAGCTCATCAACGAAACAAAGAATAAAGCTATCAACGAAACACATCTCTATGCCATCAACGAATCATTATTGCTTTTCTATACAATTGACAAAGTGATAGTGACAGGTTCCTGACAGATCAAAAAGGAGATGTGGAAGTGTACTTTGCATTGGAAACCATTAAAATGGACATGGGGAATAAGGAAACATCCCAGTTTCCAATTGGGCTCTTGGGAGTGATCATAATAAGCATGAAGACAAAAGCAAGGATCTCCAAGGACCACTGGACAAAGGGATGAAAAGCAAACTATTGGCGGTTACTCATTGTACTATTAGTGTAGCCAAAAATAGGGTTGTAAACTTGGGTTTATATAACCAAGTGTAGCAGTTACTTTATTTGTGTGAAGAAAAACAAAGAGTTTGTATTAGCTATCTTTGAGAGCATTTTTCTTCTCTACAACCTTGTAACTGAGCAGCTGTGTACATTTGTATCACAGATTATTTCCGCAATAAAAACACTTCAGTTGGATCATCAAACAATCCAACTGAATTATTTATATCTTGTGTTTTTTATTTATTCAGTTCAGTTTAATTTTATAAAGTATTTTCAAGTTAAAGAAATATCAAAATTGTATTCAACCCCCCCCCCTTCTACAATTCTGTTAGGTCATTTGGGATTAACAAAGTGAAATTACAAGATTAACAAATAGAGATTTCAATCTCTATGTACAAAGGCTTAAACTCTCAAACATAAGAAAGTGGAGGAACTCAAGCAGACAAGAATCTTCACTGGAAAGAAGCTATGCCTTTGAAAAGGAAAAAGGATAAGAAGTGGAAACATATTAGCACATTAAGTTGTGATACACTTATCAATTTTCAGTCTGGAGGAATTATTACAAGCGCTTCAAGTGTTGTTGATTTATCTGGGATGGTTAGATCAAAAGCACTCTGGTTAAAGATGTTTTCAAATCTGAAGCAATTGACAAGTAATTCAAGAGGAGGTATTGGACACAGGGATGCTGAATATCTAAATATGTCATATGTTGATCCTTACTCCTTAACTGAAATTGGAGGTACTTTAACTTCTGAAAACCTGAACAATTTACTAGCTGTTGATATAGTTATAGATTGTCATGATGGTTTTGACAAGAAAGAAAAGCTTCTGTACTTCATGAAAGATGGTAGTGTGAAGATTTTATCTATTCAAGATCTGCTGATGAAAACTACACAGGAACTTAAATATGTTCATTATCTTTTGAGATCGAAGAATCAAATGTGCAAGGAATGGAGTGACATGATTTTGTCAACAATAAGAAGAAGACTGGATGGAAACAGTAATTTCAATGGTAATTATACTCCCATGTACTTAAATCAAAGAGGTCAGGATGTGGAAATGCAAAGGGGTACTGCTGTTAAAGAAGTAACTTTTGGCATGACTCAACTTACTCTCAATCCTGATGGGAAGGAAATTGCTTATCTTTTGCTTGAAGAGCATAGTCTTCAGAAAAGCTCCATATTGAATCTCAGAGCAGCTATATACCAGATTAATGAGGAAGATGAAGAACTCAGAAATCTTAAGGAAAGACTGATTCAAATTCTTGAAGAAAAAGAAGAAAATTTGTTATCCAACTTCTTGAAGATGAATCTGTTCTATCAAAGAATTTAAACAGATAAGTTGTTGCTGCAGATTCTGTACATTTTGTATATATGTTTTTGACATCATTGAATCTTAGGAATCTATATTTTATTTCACAAAGTATGAGATTGGGGGAGATTGTTAGATCAGAATTCAATGATCGTCAGGAGCTAGACTCAACTGATCAGGATTGCTGACGTCATCAGGATTACATGGTCGTCAGGATCAAGATACATATCAGGACTGGGATCAGGATTGATCATCAGGACTGGAAGCTGATCAGGATTCCTACTTCGAGTTATATTTGGAGTCTAGTTAAACATGGAAGTTTATTCTGTCGGTTCCTGGTTTGTAGTATGTAGCTATCAATTATGGATAGGTTTCAATCTTTGTAATTGATTAGGACTTATCATTGATAGAGAAGCTGTGTAGTATATAAACACAGTTTTGGTTTCGATTTATAAGTAAGAGAATATAATCGAATAGAAGCTCTCAAGAACATAGAATTTCTTGAGAGAGTTTTTGTAAGCTAGCAGCTCTCAAGAACATCAGAATTTCTTGAGAGAGTTTGTAACAGTTTTATATCAGATTTAATAAAGCTGTTATCTTTCTTTCATATTTGTGATATATACATTAAGAAGTCGATTATCTTATACTATTGTATTCAACCCCCCTTCTACAATAGATTATTACTGGGCAACAACTTTTGATGAGGAGGCAAATCAGGTCAATCACAGGTTGTCTCTCGACTTGTTGGAAGAAGAAAGGGAAAATTCACAAGTCAAGCTTGCAGCTTACCAGCGACGGGCGGCAAGGTTCTATAATGGAAAGGTAAAGGCTCGTTCATTCAAGGTTGGTGATCTGGTTCTCAGAAAAGTAATGCCAAATACCAAGGTTGCAGCTCATGGGGTATTTGGAGCAAATTGGGAAGGTCCCTACAAGGTCAGAGTCATTTTATGGGGATGGGCTTATTATCTTTCAGATTTGGACGATAAACCAATCCCGAGAGCTTGGAATATCATTCATTTAAAGAAGTACTATCAATAAAGAGAGCTTTTAAGCCTCATGCAGTTACTAAAACTAGCAACAAATAAATTTGCTCCTAGTCTCGGGGGTAGTGATTAACACGCCTCTTTGAGCTAGTGATTGCCCTGTTCTTTATTTTATGTTCCTGTTTTGGCTATCAGCCTTTATACCGGCAATGCCAATGATAATTTATTTTTTGGTACTCATCGTGCTATAAGCCGTGAGGGTTTTATTTTCAAGATTATAAAATTTTTCAGGTTTACTGGATATATTTACTTGTTTATGATTGTTTTGCAATTATCTTGCTACGCCAACATTATTGGCGCGCCTACTTGGATCCTTTTTGAAGGAATATTGCCGCGCCTTGGACAATGGCGCGGCAAGTATACAACTTTGTTACAATGCATGAACATGCAGTACGTAAAAAAAATAGTAATAATAAGTGTTACCCATCAAAGGAGCAAAAGCAAGTTAGAAATACAGCTTTGCAAAGTCAAAAGACTTGCGGATAAAAGTTTGAAATGTTATGGTAAATTGAAAAGTTAAGTAGCTTGATCTCCAGGATGGTCGGATGTTGGCGCGTCTGTGGAGGTGTGTTCCACGTTATCCTCAGGAGCACTCTTCTCAGGATTGGAATTCTCACCAGGTTGGCGCGCCACGTTTTCTGTGGAAAGAACTTCTTCGAGGGCTATTCTTTTTTCAGAAATGGCTTGGGCTTCCTTTTGAGAAAGGTCAGCCAGGAAGTCAGCCAATCCCGCGCCAAACTTGGGACGCCATTCATAATTAGGCTCGCCAGCAAGGAAAGTGATGCAGTAGGCTTTGATCCCTTCATCAAAGGATTCCTTGGATAATTTCTCCTTTTCAGCAGCTCAGCCAGAATCGTTCTCCTCTTCAAGTTCATCTAATTTCAACTCAAGATCAGTGGTCTTTTCCTCAAGGGTTTGTATGAAGGCATCTTTTTCTTTCGCTAGTTCAACTTGGCGCGCCAAATTGGCTTCCAAGGTAGAGATGGATGAGCTCTGTCTTCTTCAACCAACCAACTGCCGGAGCTCAAATCTTTTACAGTAAATCATTTCTAGCATTATTGTTAAATCCAAACCACTAGAAGTTATTTACTTGTACTTGCTTGATTATCTAGCGGATCATTATCCCTAGAATTTGATCTCGAACTAGTTTTTACTATTCGATCTTTTTATTACAAAAATAGATAAATTCATGTCGAATTTATTCTAGATTTGTTTTAAATAGTTTGAGATTCAAACCTTGTAATCTGTACTGTATTTGTAACACCCTTCAAGTTTAATATAAATTATATTTAACTTGAATTTTGTTTCATTTCATTCCGCACTTATTTGTTCTTGAATTATTAAATCACGAACCGAACAAATTCGATAAAATGGTACAGTTTGTATTCAACCCCCCCTTCTACAAACATATCAGGACCTAACAAGGTGGCAGCGTTTTTCTCCATTTCAGACTTGTTTAGCTTAGAATTGAGGGATTTGACGTCTGATTTGAGTTTTCCAACTTCAACTTCCAGTTCTTTCATGCGTTTGAGAGTTTCTTCCTTGTTCTTCTCACATTCTGAATTGAACAGGAATAGGTCAAGAGAGGCACGAGTGGCAATCCTTTGTTTGTCACTATCTGACTTGGCCATCCACCTCTTATATTCGACTTCAAAGATAAGAGAATCCCCAAGGTGGCCAAAAGCATTAAACACTCTTTGCGAGGAGCAATTTGGCGCGGCAACACTAGTGGGCGCGCCAGCTTCATCAATTTGTGCATCCACCCCACTTTTTCCAACTTTGCCTATGTTTTGTTTCTTTGGAGGAGGTTGAACATCCTGGGTTGGATCCTGATTTTTGTTCTTTTTGGCCGCATGTTTCTTTGAAGAGATAGGGATGGTAACTGTGGAGCCTCTGTGTTGAGTAGCAGATGTATTCCTTGGCGCGCCAAAAAGGTTTGGAACCCCGGTCATATCTGTGAGAAGAAAGGGTCAATATAAACTAAAGATAAAGAGAAATATTAATAAAAATAACAGTTATTTAACAATTTAGGAAGGAAAGTTGATATTGTTAAGCTATTTAAAGAATATGCATGTGATAGACTATTGGCGCGCCAATAGTCCTTGAAGTCTTACCTTCATCTTCACTATCTGAGATAACCTGTTTCCTTTTGTAATTTTTGTTTTCTCTCTGTTGAGGAGAGTCAGGGTGGCCAGCTAGGGTAGGAATAAACCCATGTTTTTTCATATTATCAAAGGTTACCAAGGCATTAAGTTTTTTGCCTGATTCTAACAATGCTAAGATTTTAGAGCATTGATTTGAAAGGGGGGCCACCAGTGAGGGTTTTGGTTGCTTTACTGAAAAAAGAAATGGTAAATGATGGTAAGTATGCTATAATGTTAGAAGAAAGAAGGAAAGTATGAGCGCCAACTTTATTTGGCGCGCCAATTTAAGGCACTTACCACCGATTTTAAATTCAATTGGTTGTCTGGTTGTGTTGTAAAGGTAGAAGAATCTCTCTTTCCAGTCCTTTATATTGCTAACTTTGCCATCGTTGATGCCTTTTCCCATATGATCCCTACAGGGTACTAAGAAGTAGTAACCAGGAATGTTGGATTGGAGGCTAAAAAACCAGCTTAATTCTAGCATGGTTGGATCAGAGTATTTAAGTTCTTTATACATTATAAAAAGTCTCGGGGCCATCCTATAGCTATTAGGAGATAACTGAATAGGAGCTATTTGGTACCAATCAACAATTTGACGCAGCCAAGGATGGAGTGGCGCGCCAACCCCAAGGGGATTGTGTCTATCTGTAACTACGGCTCTTGGGACTCTGATATTATCAATATCAAATCTATGGGGACGCATGTCAGGATGAGGTTTTGCATAACTTCCTTCTTGAGAGTAAAAATGCATGATCTTTTTTATATCTCTTTCAGGAATTGTGGAAGACATGTTCACACAAGCAAAAGTTCCAGCATTTTTTCTAGCTACATCCATCTCTCTTTTGGATAAGGGACCATGCTGGGACCAGTCAATATCTATATCTTGTGGTTTCAAGGGAAATGGTAGTGTTTCTTCAGGAGAGGATTCAGGAGAGGTGAATTCATCATCCTCTTGGGTACCTTCAGCGGTTGGCGCACCATGATTGATACTCTCAGTTTTGTCAGAATCCGCCAAATCTTCAACGGCAGAAGGGTTAGCATGTAGCTCCTCGAGTAACTCATCTTCATAGTCACTCTCCTCTATAATAATTTTCTTTCTTTTTCTACGTTGACGCGCCGGCATGGGGTTTGTGGACGAAGGTTCTGCCCCAGTCTCAAACTCAGAATCATAATCCATTGGGCGAAGAATAGGTGATTGATGTGTAACGTTTTCAGCAGAGGATTCAGGGGTCTGGGTGAGGCTGGAAGACGAGGACATGGTAAAGAAGGATGGGTTATCTTTGTATAATGATAGTAGGCGCGCCAAATCAGAGGGCTTGGTGTTGGAATATTGATAGGAAGGATAGTGAAAGGGTGTTGAAGAAAGACCAATTCTTCTGTTGAAGTCTTTAAAAGGATGAAAGGGAGATGATGTGGACGCGTTCCCCCTTTTAGCCAGCTGCATGCCAAGAAGAAAAGAAGGTGAGCGGGGGAACACATCTTTCTTATCAAGGGTTGCCGCGCCAATGATGATTGCCTAAAAATACTTGCCCTATAAGTGGCGTGCCAATTAATCTTTTGCCGTGCCAAACTAAAGTGGTGCGCCAATAAATTAATCGCTAGTTATCGGCTAAAAACATGTTTTTAAAAAAAGCATGGCATGAAAGTGGATTAAACAGATATACATATAATTATAAACAACTGAGTTTATGAAGAACACGAAACGGGTAAAACTTGGAATTCCTGGATCTAACAGAGTATATGGTGAAAATCTATAAAAAAAGGATTCAAAACGTACCTTGAAGGATGAAGATTGATGGGTTACAGTCGATTTGGCGAATGGAAACGATTTGAGGTTGTTTTAATCGAAAAGGCGATTAGGGTTTCTGAGAGTGTTCTTGAGGAGAGAGAAATGGCGAATGGAGCAGAAAAGTGGGGAATTGCGGGGTTTAAATACTCCTGGGGCACACCGTATGAATATACGGTCAGGCGTGTACGTATTTCAGAAAAGGTCATTGACGCGCCAAAAGGCCACTATACGTATGTATATTTTAAAAAAATCATTGGCGCGCCAAAGGATTACAAAGCGTATGCATAAATTTCTAATTCTAGTCTCTTTGCATTTTAATACAATAGAGACTTGGGGGTAGTTGTTATATCGTAAATTTATACGGGAAAATAGGGGTTGACTATCCAAAGATGGTCAAACGGCTAGAAGAGCTTGATGATAAAAATGCAATGAACTCATGAAAAATGGGGGATATCCGAGGTGTTTATTGGGACACCAAGGCTAACTTGGAGCGCCAAGGTGGGGCATCAAGGCCAATTTGGAGCGCCAAGTTGGAGCGCCGAGATGGAACAAGGAAGTAGGGATATCTGTGCCCAAGGAAGGTAGGCGCGCCAGAAGTCTATGAAACACCAAGTTGGAGCGCCAACTTGGAGGTGATATGAAGAGTGAACATGATATTGGCTAAGAGTCCAGGTGTGGTTAAGCTTGTCTATGCACTCAAAGGGTTTTTGTTCCTGTATTCTAGAAAGTTATCCTTGTTAGGGGAGTAAGATACACCTGGTGCGACGATAACTTTGGAGAACTTGCCCTGTAGTCTGGTGGGTTATCCTCATCGGGGGGTAAGGACCAGCTTGTGCATTTGGAGTAAGTCGTGACTTTTCCCTGCAACTAATGACTGGTGTGGTAGTTGGTAGCGGTTGATGTTAGCCCCAATAGATAGGGCTAATGTTGTGTCCGTGAAGGCACGGTCGTGGTTGAGCCTTGAGGTCTTCGACTAGGCTTCATCGTATGGGCTCTCCTTAGTGGGCTTGGATATGCATTTCATGACAAGTTAAGAGTTCTAGTCCGACATGGACTATGCTTGACACTTATCGTAAAGGAGACCTATCTCTAGTAAACTTAGGAACCTTGTAGTCCGACCAAGAATTTCTATCTCTAGTGGACTTAGTATCCTTGTTCTATTAGAACTACGTGAAGCTTGATCCCTATAAATATATGGTACGTAGGCACATTAAGGGGGTTGGACGTTGAGAGCTCAGAGAGACCACCATAACTCCTTTGATCTCAGCTTCTTAAAAACACAATTACCACCACTCTCCGGCGATAGTTCCGCTATAGAACTACCGTCATAGATCTTAATTTTGGCATATAACCTCAAATTTTGTTATCACAAATTACTCCGTTAACACTTCATAAACCCTACTTTAATCAGGTTTTTAATCTCTTCTCTATCCCCCCATTTTCTCATTATTTTTTCACTTCATTTGCTGTTGTATCTACACCTAATTTTAACAATTCCCAGTTAGATAAATCAAATAATGAATTTTCTGGTATTGCAAAAGCAGTCACATTGAAATGCTCACATCTTTGGGATGATAATAAACTTTCTAATTTATCACTTCAAGATTATCTTGTTAAACTTTCTTGTATAATATTGTACATGCAACACTCAGGAATGCACCAACAAGGGACATGAGCTGTCCGAAAAGGGGACAGTCAGTGCTACAGCGACACTGCTGATCAGCAGGGCGGTTCGGATGATGAAGACATTAAACGATCTCTTTTTGCAGTAAGATCGGAAACGGTTCTCAATGGCGTGAATAACTGAAGATGTGGTTTATGTAATAAGAGTTTGAAAGTAAACTCAAAACAAAGTGCATAGGTTATGGTGCAGTTTGAGTGTGGAAGATCGCATGTTAAATTCTCAAGATTAACATAATTTAAATTATTTTTTGCATAAACATTAAATGAGTAATGTTTTTGTAATTTTTCAAAAAATAAGGGCAAAATCGTAACTTAACAGGCATTAAAGTGACATTTTTTGCCCTTCTATTGTAATTTAATATATAGTAATAGATAAATATAACTTATAAGTATAAAACTGAAGGTAATAGTAAAATTAAAAATATGGTAATATAGAATTGAAAGTGTAAATTTGTAACAGTAAAATTATAAACAACAGTTAAAAACATTTATATATTTGTAAATTTTCCTTTAAAAATTATTTCCGAACAAATTTTAATTATTTTAATCCCTTTTCACGTAATTATTGGGATCCAACTCCCTAGCCAAATATATTGCAACAACTATATCATATGTTGAGAACACCGAGAATGTGTTTCTTAGAGAATTTATTTCTTGTTTTTGTGAAAACTCTCTACGGGAAATGTGTGATCAGTTCCTGATCAGCTTTCAGTTGGGTACTTTTAAGAGCAACTACAACGATGGTTGCCCATATTGTTCCTTACTGAGGCGGAGCTTACTTGCTCGTTACTTATCCATTGAAGTCCTCAGGCTGTCATTCAAAAAGCCAATGCCGTTGCCCAGAACTGGCAACGTTGCCTTCTTATTTTTTAACTTTGAGGACCGTAGTAACTGTCAACAAGGTGACACAGACTATAGCGTCTTCTAAAATTTCCTATACCTTTGTCTTTAAAAATTAACCGAATCGTATAATTTAAATGCATGTTAAAGACTTCGTAATTAAATCATATATCATAATTTTTATTCCATTTCTACCTTGTTTAATCAAACTCTCTCAGCTTTTGTGTATATCTAATCTGTATTACTTTCTGAATGACGGAATTTGAAGTGCAGACAAATATGTCTCCGTTGTCAATACGAGAAAACATTTACAATACGTTTCCGTCTCTGAATCAAAGGTTGAACCTGTCATTCTCTAGCTAGACCATGGTCTCCAAAAGATCTAAATTATTAGTTAGCTCTCTTTACGTAATGTAACTCAAACCAAGTTCTTACAAATTTTGGAAATGACAATGTTATCTGAACTATGATGTTTAACTTATTGGGTAATACAAATGAAACTTGTCTGAATATGACATCAGTCTCATGAATCCAACATTCTTAGCAACAATGACTAATCACACAGTGCCCACCTGCATGTACGAGTGAGCTTTAAAATTAGACGTCTAACAACGTTGCTTATAACAGACTTATAATCTCAACAAGAGATGTATAGGTACCAGTTACAAGAATTGCAATTCCGAAAACTAATATACACCCTATAATTCCCACTTGAAATCCAAATCTTTGGTAAGCACCCGAAATCTTCAAGTAGCACAAGCAGGGAAATAATATTGTACCTGCAACACTCAGGAATGCACCAACAAGGGACATGAGCAGTCCGAAAAAGGGGACAGTCATTGCTACAGCGACACTGCTGATCAGCAGGGCGGTTCGGATGAAGACACTAAACGATCTCTTTTTGCAGTAAGATCGGAAACGGTTCTCAATGGTGTGAATAACTGGAGTTAATATCAACGCATACTTGGCAATCGGATTCACCAGGGTAGTGTATATAGCAACTTTTGAACTCACTTTATTGATGGGAAGGTTTAAGGTTATTTGTGACTTCAACATGGACCCAAACATAAGGTAACCAAACACTGCTATTAATGCATAAGGAATGGTACAGAGGAGAAAGCTTAAGAACATAACCTGCAGCGAATACAAATAAATTAGATTAGGTCATTTCTGTAGTCAAAGCAAGTAATGTTGCGACATAAAGTACTGTGATTTGTAACTCATTTCGCGGTACAGTTCCCTTGATATAAAACTAGTTTAAAGTTGGCGCTAAGTCTAGGCATCAAAAAGAATTGAGATCTGGAGAATGTTAAACTACCTTGGAGAAATTCTTCTTGTTCCCCAAAGAAATGTAAAGGGTGGGAAAAATTGGATGAGCGCAATAAGAGAAGACATACAAACTAGCAGCAGTAGGGATGCCTTTCCAATTCAGTAGCTCCCCCTTCTCATGAAATCCAATACCTTCAAACGCTCCGGTCCAGAAAATGGAGCCAAGAATCACAAACGAAGCGACAACTCCAGTGGCAGAAATGTAAGAAAGAACGCCCATGTTGTTGACCAACATTGTGGGAAGTATAATAAGAGCCACAATGAGTATAAAACTTTGGTTTGCTCCAATTCTGAACCCATTGATTTCAAATCCCATTCCTGGTAACAAGTTGTTCAAATTATCCCCTTCCATTATCAAGAAACCAGTGGCAGCTAAGTAGAGTTCTAAATTTATAAAAATCGAAATCAAAACTCTGCCTTTTCTCCCGAACGCTCGTTCTCCAATGTCAGGGTAAGTCCTGATATTAGAATCAGCATCCATACAAGATTGAATTAACAAGGCTGTGTAGAAGGTGACAGTCGCAATAATGAACAGAAATATCAAGCTTAACCATCCTCCTGATGCTAATGCATAGGGTATTGACAATATCCCAACTCCTGAAACATTTCATTTCAACATAAACTTCATTAGTTTCTTGATTCCCACTCTCCCACATCACACAATAATACCATCAAAATATATTTCTTTTTTTATGCCTGTTTAGATTTTATCAACATAACAAAAAGGATTACACAGAAAACACCAGGGCTGGATCTAGGGATGAATTTTATAGGTAACACCAAATTATTTTACGACATGCATCTTAACAAAATTTAATTTTATGGGGACACATTCATATTTTTGTATAATTTTTAATGGTGAAAAATTTTCAAAATATTTTGAAGGGGGACAATTGTCTCTCGTGCCTCTTAGTAGATCTGACTAAAAATCTAAAATCAATAATCATAATTGGGTTTCCTAGAGACACTATTATCTTGATTCTTGAGGTTGCATAACCTAACGAAATAGATTCTATAAAATACCTGACAAAGCATTGAGGCCATTGAAAGCTGTTTTGAAGAATGATGTAGTCCCTCCTGTACTTTGACTCATAAATGTGTTACCAGTACTTGCTGTCTCATCAGCTACACTCACACTAACCACATCATTTTCGATGATTTTATTGTTGAGCAACAGCCCAATTGTTAGAGAGTGAGTATCTTTAGACTTGGCCTCCATTGAAGAGATAAGTTGATATATGTGTAGTCTACGTATATTGCGACGATCTGTTTTCAGTGTAGTTGTAGCCTACTCAAAGTTATGTTGTATGGTGCCCAGACTGGTCTATATATATAGCAGATGCATGCACACTAGTTTTGTCATTATATGAAGGTTTCCGGTGTTGGCAAGTCATAATTGACAAACTATAGACGTGCCAAAAAAATTTCATGAATAGATAAAATTCCTGAAAAAAAATTAAGCGATGGTCCATGCATTCACATAAATTTCAAATTTATTCTATTCGAAGAAATCTTCATCATTGCATTCATCGAAGGTTAGTGTAAGAATATTATAAAATCCTGGCAAGAAGTATTTCGGTGGGAGACTAGTTAACACCTTAATCTAACATGGTTTTACTTAAAAGTTAGAACTCATTGATTTTAGAAAATGAAAAGTTTGAGACATATTTTAGATATGTTCTCGATGTAATTTTCGGAAACTAACAATTGAAGGTGTTCCGAGTATTTAAACTTTCATGGATCTAATACATTTTCTTAGTGGAATCTATAAATAAATTGAATTGAAATATGTTGCTTGAAATGAGTTATGTGAGTTGTTTAAGTTAAAAGAACTTTTGTCCCACATAGAATTGGTAACGAGCGATTTGTGGCTTTACATAGAAACATGTGCAAAAGTAGTGTACAACTACTAAAGCGTGCATTGTGTTATTGTGTGTCTCACGAGTCGAAGGACGATTTGGGTTTATATTCTTGTTTCGACCTTTATGTTTTTTTTGTTAATTGGTTTTATGTGTATTTTTTTGTTAATATAAATATATATAACTGCCCTAGTTGTTGTGTAATATAGTATTATACTCAACAATACCTCATTCATTTAACATTCTTAAATACTTCAACCAATTAAGTTTTGCAAGATTTTTGATAATTTTATATTTAGGATTTTAGGTGGAGTTTAATAACTACGTGAATACCGCCTGGATTAACATACTTCATTGAAACTTACAAGATTTTAATGAAGACTTTGTTGGAATTTTCAGAATCATAATTGAATATCCTTAAATTTGTGAAATCATAAAATTTCTTTAAATCAAGATCGAATGTACCTCATTAACAGTAACAATACTTTAAAATTGCTGTGCAGGAAAATAAATCAAATCAAAGTTAAACTATTTAATAGAAATAATTTCTTAATCCGTGTAAGGCATGTACATTGTTTTAAATATACATGGATTTAGTATTATCTACCACTTTTGTGTTTGTTATGATTGTATGGTGCCCAGACTGCTCTATATCTATATATAGCAGATGCATGCACACTAGTTTTGTCATTATATGAAGGTTGCCGGTGTTGGCAAGTCATAATTGACAAACTAAAGATGTGCCAAAAAATTTCATGAATAGATAAAATTCCTAAAAACAAATTAACGGAAGGTTAGTGTAGGAATATTATATAATCCTGGTAACATCTTAAGGTTTTATAATGATGGGTAATTTCATAGTATTTTGGTGGGAGAATAGTTAACACCTTAATCTAACATCTTAAGATTTTACTTAAAAGTTAGAACTCATACCTCATTCATTTAACATTCTTAAATATTCCAAGAGTAAAGTGCATTTTGTGTACTTGCATTTTATGTGTCAGACCACTTAAGATACTGAATTTTAAAAACTCTCACTTACAACAGTGAACTTAAACTTTACTTACACTTTAC
This sequence comes from Heracleum sosnowskyi, assembly GCA_030848705.1. Taxonomy (NCBI): domain Eukaryota; kingdom Viridiplantae; phylum Streptophyta; class Magnoliopsida; order Apiales; family Apiaceae; genus Heracleum; species Heracleum sosnowskyi. Next base: position 21,394,186 of record CM061244.1, on the reverse strand, counting down.
GAATTCCGTCTAATTCCTTTGACTCCGTGAGGGTAATTTTGTCCATTCATTCTAAAATATAACAAAAATATAGAATACACTTATATAAAATATAAAGGAGTGATGTTTTTCACATAAACATTAAAGGAGTAAATTATGTTAATTCTGAAGATTAACATAATTTAAGTTATTTTTCACATAAACATTAAAGGAGTGATGTTTTTGTAATTTTTCAAAAAATAGGGGCAAAATCGTAATTTCACTTTGCATAAATATAAAAGGGAAAGTGTTTTTGTAATTTTTAATATACAAGAGCAAAATATAAATTTATAGGTATTAAAATGACATATATCAATCATTTAAATTGGCAAAAGAGAATTGTAGATTATGCTCAAGCGATAAAAATATTTTTTTGTAATTATATGTTGTACAATATTCTAGAAATAATATAAATCAATATTTATTTACTTTAAAATAAAAAAAAATGGGAGAAGATGTGGCTTATGTAATAAGAGTTTGAAAGTAAACTAAAAACAAAGTGTAGCACAATGGTTGTGGTGCAAATTTGAGTGTGGAAGGTCACAAGTTCAATTCTAATATTAACATAATTTAAGTTATTTTTTGCATAAAAATTAAAGGAGTGATATTTTTGTAATTTTTCAAAAAATAGGGGCAAAATCGTAACTTCACAGGCATTGAAGTTACACTTTTTGCCTTTGTGTTGTGGTTTAATCTATACTATTATATTAAAGACGAAACATTAAAAGTTTTTGTAGTCGGTTTTTAGTCGGTTTGTAGTCTGGTCCTCCATAGTTTGGTCATCTAATCTCGTTAGATCTTTTAAATTAAATTAATGAGAGTTATTGGATATAATACTAAATATTTTTTGGTATGTTATGATTTTAATTAATTGCCCTTGCTTAATTGTACTTCGTGTTTTTACTAAATATTTTTTGGTATGTTGTGTTATCTTTACTGACATGCTTACTAAATTAATAAACTATTATAAAATCTATAATTTTTTTTAGATTTAAAGTATTAAAATAGTACTTTTAATTATTTTTAAAAAGGTAGCATTTTCAGAATTATTAAAATCTAAAAAAATTAAAAGTAAATTTCAAAATTAATATTAAAGTCGTTCGTGCGTTGCACGGGTTATAGGTTTGTATATAATATTAATATTTGCGTTCCAAAATTAGTAATAGATGAATGCGCACATTTTCTTAATGCAACACGAGTAATGGATTATTCAATTATTGTCTTTACGTTTAAGGTGTCGACAATGATAAGATAGATTTTGTTAAATTTTTTCTTTGTTAGGCAAGCGGGACTTGGGAGGTCGTGTTTAGCGGCCACAATTCGACATACCGAATAAAGCAAATGTATATCGATTTCAAAATTACTGTGAGATTGTTTGGATCACGAAATTTCGATACGGAAATGAAAATGAGATTATAATATTTTTTGTATTAAAATTTTATTTTCATTTCTGTTAATTGAGTTAGAAATTTATGATCCAAACATGCATTATAACTCGAATCAATACATGTTAATTCATCAATCCAGCCAAAGTCTTAACAATTGAGAACAATTCGAAATATTGAGAAAATAAAATTATCTAAAAAAATGATTGGGGTTGCATGTAATTTATTGCCGAGTCAATAGCCTTTTTCTAAGATTACAAGAAAAATGTCTAAAAAAACTGTTATAAATATTTATTTATTATATTTTTGCTTTATTTTTAAATTAAGAAAGTGAAAGATTATGTATTTAATAAAATTTTCTAAGATCACAATAAAAGTCTCTAAAATACTGTAATCAGCGATATGATTTGTTTTACGTTTGTTCGACTCGATTATTTTTGTAGATGTCGTATGGTTTTTTATTAATGAATTAATTTCCGTTTCAAAAAAAAAGTCTCTAAAAGACTAGATATATATATATATATATTTATTATTAAATATTTGTTTATCACATTTTTGCTTTGTTTTAAAATTAGTAAAGTGGAAGATTATGTATTCTACTTTCAATATAACTTTTTTTTAATATATATTTCTAATAAATTTGAATTCTTCTGCTCTATAAATTCTAAAATCTATTCTAGTTCTTATACAACTTTTAATTATATGTCTAACCTATAAAGTCTTTATAAATTCGAAATCTTCTCTTCTATAAATTAGAACACCTATTCTACGTCCAACAGAACTTTTAATTATTGTTAGGCTCAAGACATGTCTGAATACCACTATTAACAAGCCTACACTATGTGACTATGTCACATTACATGACCTAGTGATTTCTATCACTGGGATATAGTATAGGTCTCTAAATGTACTTGTCTTGGTCTCATGAACATTAGCTTGATCATGTATGCTCAAATTTATAATGAGCTTAGTAAAGTTTCTTGCATCTAGATTGTATATAGGCCATTGAATAATTATCCTGGTAGAAGTTCAGAAGTGTTCATGCAGCAGGATAGAGTTGAATAAGGCTATGAAGAAATAAGTTGCAGGAATTTGTCTAAGGCATTATATAGCAAAGTCAAAAGAAAGCTATGTCGTGAAGTCACCAATATCCATGTCGTGAAGTACTATATCGCATAGTCCATTTTGTATTATGTCGAGAAGTCCTCAAGACACATGTCGTGAAGTGTTGAAGTCAGCAAAGTCAAAAGAGCCTAGATCGTGAAGTCCTCAAATGCCCTATGTCGCATAGTCATCAAATGACCTATGTCGCATAGTCATCAAAATGACCTATGTCGCATAGTCATCAAATGACCTATGTCGCAAAGTCTTCAAAGGCTATATCGCGTAGTCCTCACAAGGGAGATCGCGAAGTCAGGGATAAAGTGGAGTTCACGATATCAACACTTAGCCGTTTATAACAAGACAAATCAAGGTACAGAACCAAGAATCAAAGGAGACAAATACTGGAGCATTTGTTCTGGCAAGGTGGTCCAAAGAACAGATGGCAAATCTACAGCTAAACTTGGAGAGAAAGATAAGAGACAAGCAGCTACAGAAACGGGAAAGACTCCGAAAAGCAGGTGGTCCTTCCTGACACAGTGAACCTCTTATGGCAGGACAAGTTGGACTTTCAGAAGGGGTAGCTGTGTAATATTGTGTGTGCCTAGTTTGTATAGGTGAATATATATATATCGTGCACACACAACTGTAAGCGGTAAGAGAGATACACATAGTTATTTGCTAAGCTCTTTTCTCTGTAAGCAAGCAAGTTCAAACTGTTCTTGTTTAGAAGCCAGAAATTCGATTGTGAATTTCTTGGAAAGCTGTAGTATTTAATTTGCTTATACAAAGTAGATTAAAGTGATTGTGTGTGTTATTTACATTCCGCATATTACATATCATAATCATATACAGCTTATACTTAGTTTCAAGAATCGAAAAATATATCAAACTATCCATTCACCCCCCCTCTGTCTAGTTTCTAGTAGTATTCATTTCTAACAAGTGGTATCAGAGAGTAGGCTGTTAACGTACAAACAGGAAAAGATCAAGAATGAGTTCACAGAAACTAAGCAGTATCAAGATTCCTCCCTTTAACAAGGAGCACTACAGTTTATGGAAGAAGAAGATGTTGCTTTTCATCAAAGCTTCAAACCCCATGTATTTAGACATTCTAAAGCATGGTCCCTTTGTTCCATTGATTGAGATTGGTGAAACTACAGTAGGCACTGAGATAGTACCAGCAAGGCACGTTCCTAAAGACCCTTCAAAATACACTGATCCTGAAAAGGAGAAAGTAGCACTGGATGGACATCTTCAACTTATCATCTGTGAATCTATGGATTTCAACATGTATGGCACTGTTGCTCACTGCAGTAGTGCAAAGAAGATGTGGGATCTCATAGAAGTGCTATGTGAAGGAACTCCTGAGGTAAGGAAGAACAAAAAGCAGATTTTAGTCTCACAGTATGAAGCATTCATGGCTCAACCAAAGGAGGGAATCACAGAAGTATTTGAGAGGTTCAACAAGCTGATAAATGAGCTCAAACTCTATGACAAACACTATGAGACAGAAGAGCTTAACATGAAATTCTTACTAACTCTTCCAGATCATTTGGAACCAAGAATCTCTTCCCTCAAAGAAAGAGATCTAACAAAAATTGGTTTTGATGTGCTGTATGGTGTATTGAAAACATATGAGCTAGAGCTGTTTCAGAAAAGATCTATTCAAGCAAAGCAAGGATTAATGGCCAATACCTCCTGTGCCCTTATTGCTGATAATCTAAGTCAAAGAATGGAATCTCTGAAAATCAGCCAAGTCAAGATTGAGGAACTAGAAGATAATGATGATGCTGGTGATGAAGCTCAGGTTGTTTATGATTTGCCTGAGGAGGATGAGTTCTACAGCATAGATGAGCTGGACAAGATGGAAAATAAATCTTTTGCTTACATGGCTAGGAGATATCCTAACATTAGGTTCAAGAGGAAGCAGCCATTCAAGTCCAGGTTCAATGGTGGGAATGCTGGTGGTTTAGGTAGCTCAAACTCCTTCAACAAGGGAAAAGGGATTGCTGGTGCAGTTAAAGGAGGATATAAATCTGGGAGTGTGGATAGGTCCAAAATAAGATGCTATAACTGCAATGAACTTGGGCACTTTGCAACAGAGTGCAAGAAGCCCAAACAGATCAAGAAGGATAAAGCATACTTAGAGCTTGAGGCAAAGTATGAGGCTCTACTCAAGAAACAACAGGGTAAGGCTTTTATTGCTGAGGGAAAATGCTGGGATGACTCTGATGAAGAAGAAGAACAAGAGTATTCAAACTATGCCTTGATGGCATTTTCTGATGAAGGTGATTCAAGTCAGGTACCTATTCTTACTTCTCTTGATATGACTCCCCTTCAATATAAGCAAACTGTTGAAGATATGAGCACTGAGATGTTTAATATTCATACTAGCATGTTAGTAGCTAATGAAGAAATTGACAGACTAACTGCTAAGAATGTTGAGCTTACAGAAAAGAATGAGCAACTTGAGTTAATGGTTGTGAACCTTGATGGTTTGAAAAAGGAGGTTGAGTATCTTAAAAACAAAGTGATTTGTGCTGAGCAGATAGAGAAAGCCCTTAGAGAACAAATTGCTGAAACTGAGCTGAAACTAAGAAGCTTCAAAAACTCCTCTGAACTTATTCAAACCTACCACAAGGAACACACTGAAGACTGCAAGGTTGGAGTTGGTTTTGACTATGATAATGACAAGGGAAGGAAGAAGGTCAAGGGCAAAGGAAAGGAAACTTTTACAAACAAAAATGCCCCAACCATACTATCAAGTGTTGAACTGCCCATCTTCAGAAAGAGTGTTGTTGAGTTTGATGAGGAACTACTGATCATCAAGCAACAACTACTTGAAGAAGATGAGGCTGCTAAGAACACTTCTTCCTTTCCTGAACTTGTCAATCAGAAAGAAACCAAAGACAATCTTGTCAAGAGTCCTAAAGCAAAGAAAGAAGTTGTTAAGAAAAGGAAACAAAACAGAAATGGTAAAGTTGGTGTTAACAAAGGAAACAACTATACTTATGTGCCAAATGCTCCCAGGAAACAATGTCAAAAATGCCTATCTGTTAATCATTTGACTCATAAGTGTAGTAAGCCTGAAATTGTTGAAGTTGACAACCTAAGTAACCTTTCTGCAAGCATAAATTCTAGTCATGATTCTTTCTGTGGTAAGCCAAACTGCATGACATGCTATGTGACTGTGATTGCTAACTGTTTATCTCTTAAACATAAACTTGACTCTGCACAATCTGGTGAATCACACACACACATACATTCTCATAGGACAGGGTCCCCAATCAGGGTTGAAAGGGTGAAAACTTCATGTAAGCCTAAGAGTGTAAACTCCAAAGCCACAGAAAAAGTGAAGTCTCCTACTATGAGAAATGCAATTTATGACAGAAGAATTATTAACCAAAATGTTCCTAAATCATCTGGACCCTACCAAGTGTGGGTACCAAAAACAACTTAGTCACTTTGTGAATGCAGGGCAACAGGAATAAAAGAGTCATATGGATCTTGGACAGTGGATGCTCAAGTCACATGACTGGTGATATGGCCCTGCTATCACATTTTGAGGAAAAGGCTGGCCCATCAGTAACCTTTGGAAATGACAACATTGGTTATACAATGGGATATGGCAGTGTTAAATCTGGAAATGTCATTATTGAAGATGTAGCATTTGTTGAAGGACTGAAGCATAATCTCTTGAGTATTGGACAGTTTACCAACAGAGGCTTCAAAGTGGAATTTGATGAAGACCTTTGTTCAATCTCAAAAAGGGAAAGTGGTGAAGTTGTTCTAACTGGTGTGAAGAAAGGAAGCTTGTTTGTAGCTAATCTTAAGGCTGCAGATAAGGGAGAAATTTGTTGTTTCTACACAAAAGCCACAAATGAGGAATTCTGGCTGTGGCACAAGAAACTGTCTCACTTGAATGTTCAGGCAATGAACTCTCTAACCAAGAGAGAACTCATCAGGGATTTTCCTGCCTTGGAGTTTGTGCAAGATGGAGCATGTGAAGCTTGTCAAAAAGGGAAGATTAAAAGATCAAGTCACAAGAACAAGTTGCTCAATACAAACTCAAAACCTCTGCAACTAATTCACATGGACTTATTTGGCCCTGTGAATGTAATGTCCCTTTCCAAAAAGAAATATGCTCTAGTGATGGTTGATGATTATTCAAGATATACTTGGGTGGAATTCCTATTCTCCAAGGATGAAGCACCTCAAGTCACAATAGAGCATATCAAGAGAGTTGATAGAGAAGCACAAAGCACTGGTACCTCTGTAGTTGCTTTGAGAAGTGATAATGGGACTGAGTTCAGGAATTCAACATTGTATGAGTTTTGCAAAGATAAAGGAATTTCTCAACAATTCTCAGCTCCTAGGACACCTCAACAAAATGGAGTAGTTGAGAGAAAGAATAGAACTCTCATTGAAGCTGCAAGGACAATGCTGTTGGATGCAAAGCTACCTACTAGCTTTTGGGCTGATGCTGTTAACACAGCATGCTATGTGCAGAATAGAACATTGATCAATAAGAAGTCTGGCAAAACTCCTTACTCATTAATGACTGGAAAAAGAGCATCCTTCAAGCATCTGCATGTGTTTGGAAGCAAGTGTTTTGTGATGAAAGATACGTCTGAGCATGTTGGAAAGTTTGATGTTAAGGCATTTGAAGGTATCTTCATTGGATACTCTCTGGAAAGGACAGCATACAGAGTGTTTGTACCTGAGCAACACAAAGTCATGGAAAGCATGGATGTTACCTTTGATGACAAGAAGACTCCTGGACTTAAAACAAGTGATCAAGACAGTGTGCCATTAAGATTTGAAAATCAGGGTTATCTTGAGGATTCTGAAAGTGAAGATGAACCACCTGTTCAAACTGTTCTAGAAAATGAAGGTCTTGAAGTTGACAATCTTCTTCAAACACCTGTGCAAGGATTCACAAACACAGGGGGAGAAGAAGAGAATGCAACTATCAACCAAAATGAGATTGGAACAGATCAAGGAAATGAACAGGGGCACACAAGGAAATGGGACAGAGCCCACACTAGGGATCAAATCATTGGAGATCCTAGTGAGGGAGTTAGAACAAGGAGGGCAACAATGAATACATGTCTGTATAGCTGCTTTCTGTCACAAGAGGAACCTAAACTTATTGAAGAAGCTTTGAAGAATTCTGATTGGATTGTTGCCATGCAAGAAGAGTTGAATCAATTTGAGAAAAACAAGGTATGGGAACTAGTGCCACCTCCAAAAGGAAAGAATGTTATTGACACCAAATGGGTGTTCAGGAACAAGATGGATGAAGAAGGAGTGGTAGTTAGAAACAAAGCAAGGCTGGTTGCCAAAGGATATTGTCAGCAAGAAGGCATTGACTATGATGAGACATTTGCACCTGTAGCTAGACTGGAAGCCATAAGAATCTTCCTGGCTTTTGCAGCTCACTCAGATTTTAAGGTGTATCAAATGGATGTGAAAAGTGCATTTCTCAATGGTGATCTTGCTGAGGAAGTTTATGTGTCTCAACCACCTGGCTTTGAAAGTGAAGACTTCCCAAACTTTGTGTATAGACTGCTCAAGGCACTCTATGGACTCAAACAGGCACCAAGAGCCTGGTATGAAACTCTATCTCAATTCCTTCTTGAGCATCAATTCACCAGGGGTACAATTGACAAAACCCTATTCTTCAAGAAGCATGGAAATGATATCATTCTTGTTCAAATCTATGTGGATGATATCATCTTTGGCTCTTCAAATGAAAAACTCTGTGAAAGGTTCTCTAAGTTGATGCAAAGTAAATATGAGATGAGTATGATGGGAGAGTTAACCTACTTCCTAGGCCTGTAAGTACATCAAAGGGAGGATGGCATCTTTATAAACCAATCTAAGTATGTCAAGGATCTTTTAAAGAAATATGGTTTAGAAGAGTCATCCCCAGCTAAAACTCCTATGTCTACTGCAATCAAGCTGGATGAAGACAAGAAAGGCAAGAGAGTTGATATCAAGGTCTATAGAGGAATGGTTGGATCCCTACTCTATCTCACAGCTAGCAGGCCAGACATCATGTTTGCCACATGCCTTTGTGCAAGGTTTCAGTCTGATCCCAAGGAATCTCACATGATGGCCATCAAAAGAATTTTCAAATATCTAAAGGGGACTCCTAATCTTGGGCTATGGTATCCAAAGGGCACTGGGTTCAACCTGGTTGGTTACACAGATTCTGATTATGCTGGATGCAGAATTGACAGGAAGAGCACCTCTGGAAGCTGTCAATTCCTAGGTCAAAGGTTAGTGTCCTGGTTTAGTAAGAAACAACAGTCCACAGCAACATCCACAGCTGAGGCTGAATATATTGCTGCTGGAAGTTGCTGTGCTCAATTGCTTTGGATTAGAAATCAACTCATGGATTATGGGCTAGTGTTAGAACACATTCCTCTCATGTGTGATAATACTAGTGCAATATCCATAGTGGCCAATCCTGTTAATCATTCTACTACAAAGCACATTGAGATCAGGTACCATTTCATTAGGGAACATGCTGCAAATGGTACCATAGAAGTCTCTTATGTTCTAACTGAGAAACAACTAGCTGACATATTTACTAAACCTCTGAATGAAGCAGTCTTCAACAGACTTGTGAGTGAAATTGGAATGCTCAATCCTTCATTCAGTTGTTCTAAGTAAATATGCTGGTTAATTGTTGCAGCAGTAAATTTTCACTGTATTTAAATGATCTATTTGTTTGGAGTGAAAATTGGCTGAGATATGATTTATAAATATTTCAGTATTTTACTGCATATTTTTCAAAATCATATTTGTTGGTGGAGTTGTGAGCTTTTGAGACATCTCGATATAGATGATTTTAAGAGTTCACGACATAGTTCAAATCAAACAGACTTATATCGCAAACTGTTGAGATTGTGAGACTTCGCGACATAGTTCATTTCATGAGTTTGCGACATAGTTAATTTTATGACTTCGCGACTTAGAATAACTATATCGACAAGTCTCCACATTTGACAGAATTTTGATTTAAATTAATTTTATTTCAAAATTTGATAAAAGTCTGACAAATTGCTCAAAATTCCTACAAGAGAGTTTTAGACAGGGTATTTCTACTATATCGCAAAGTCTCCCCGATTCTTTCATTTTGAAGACTTTGCGACATAGTTCATTGTTGAGACTATGCGATATATTTTGCAAGACTTTGCGGTAAAGGCTATTATTGACTTCGCGACATACACATAGACTGTACATATTCATAACTCCATATCGCAGTGTCTCTATCATATAAATACCTTTTTCTAACCGTTCACAACTTTTCATCTTGTCTATTGCTCTCAAACTTTCTAACCTAAGCACAAATTCTCTACTCTCCTTCTTACTCTCTCTCTTGAAATGGCACCCAAATCTCAAACAGTATCATCCTCTATTCCTTTAACCATCCCCAAAGAAACAAATCTTCTCACCATTCCCTCTGAGGCTGGGGCTAAACCCAGGTACAAGTGTTTTGTACGGTTCCTGAACGATTCCTACCTCAGCCAAGCCCTAACCTTGAACCCCACGTTGTATGTTGATGTATTGGAAGGATTTTGGCGAACGGCGTTGGTTTCTACAATGGCCAGGGAAGATGGAACTTCGTTCCAGGAGATAGCTTGTTCAATTGGAGGCAAACACTTCCAGTTTGGGGAGAAGGAGATAAATGAAGCATTAGGGTTCAAGGTGGAGGGTCATGACCAAGAAGCTACTGATGCTCAAATAGTAGACTTCATGACCTTCATTCAGTATGCTGATGAGATAGATACTGGAAAGCTGAATAAGAAGTTTGTAAGGAGGGAGTGGTCATTTCTATTTGATGCACTCCAGAAGGTGTTCCTTTGCAGAAAGACAGGATGGGACCATATCAGTCACATTGCTGTGAAGCTGGCCTATTCCCTAGCCTACAATCAGGAAATCAATGTTGGAGCAATAATCCTCAAGGAATTGGCTCAAAGGCTAGGGAGGACAGTCCGTGGAAGAGGTAATGACATCTTTTACCCTCGCTTTCTTCAAGTTATTTTGAATTATCTTGATGCTAATGTCCATGACTTGGAGGGTATTGATAAATCAAAGATGGCTTATTCCAAGTCCATGTCCAAGATTCTGTTTGGTTCATTGGACACAAGGAATCAAGTGGATGTGATCTTGAGTGTGACCCCGCATATGCAGGACACATTCGCATCTTATCCACTTGATAAGCCCATATACCATGCTCTTTCCTGGACAGGGGAGGCTGAGACTGAAGGAGCATCACAGTCTAACCCAAGCCTCCCTATCCCATCCAGTAACCCCACTGTAAACACCACTGTAGAGGCTAGTCAGCCAAGTGCATCAATCTCTCAAAAGATTGATGTCCCTAAAAAGAAGAAGAAGAGAACCCTAGCTATTATCCATGAATCTGTAGAGTTAGCAAGTGAGATTCCTGAGTCACCTCTCACCAGACCAAAGAAGAAATCAAAATCTGTAGCCACCACTGCATCCTCTCAACAGGATTCAGATGTGGAAAAAGGGGTACACCTGCTACTGTCTATGGCCTCTCAACAGGTCATGGGCATTGAAAAGAGCAGCCTCCCCACTGCAAGTTGTAACGAGTCTGCACAGGGTCAAGACCTCACTCTTGACCCTAGGAGTGATAAGGATGATCAAACACTAAGTGGAGAGCACATCAATGTTGAAACTCCTCCTATTTCTCAGGGGGAGTTGCCAAAATCTAATCTGAACCCCACTTCTCTCTCAGATTCTTCCACTAAAATTTCTTCTGAACAAGAGAGTCATTCTCATGACAATCTTGCCCTTGATCAATCACAATCCAGCCCTGTGATTGAGCCAACTTCAAGTGACATGGTGCTTGACACTGTGCTCACCACTCAGGACCCACATTCAGTTGGTCAGGGAATGCATGCTGAGGCATATCCTAATGACACCAACACAAACATGGAGGATTCACCAGTTTTCACTGGAGACTCTGTGCCAAATTCTCCCATCCTTAGGGATGTGGAAATGTCTTCACAGATATATAGGGCTGATGTTGTAACACATCCCATTTCAATGGAGACAACATCAGACCCTACAGCCATTCCAAGGCTGGAGGAGACTCAAACTCACACATCTCATGAAGTGCCTAGCACTAGCTCTCACTTGGCTCAGGCCACAATGTCAGAATGGCTGAAGCCTGTGCACCATGACAAGCCTTCAGGATCATCATCTATGCCCTCACACTTGACAGAGGAAGCCATTCAAAATCTTAATGTGGCACAGATTGATGAGTTCTCAAAGATAGCTCAACATCTCCTCACCTCCAACCTTCCAAATGCTGATTATGAAGCTATCCTGCTATGCCATAAGGAGGACGTTGAAGCTCAACAGGAGAAGATTGTGAATGAAGCTGAACCAGAGGGAAATGTGGATGCCTGGTTGGATTCTAAGAGGACTGTAAATCTCAAGGATGCCCTAGCTTTTGTGAGAGAAGAATACCTCACTTCTCTGGGCTCCAATGCTAAGGATCTTTCTCCTGTTGCCATCTATGAGGCTGTAAATGATGTGTACAAGAACCAGTTGAAGGCTCTGCATTATCTTGGGAAAGGGCTTCAATCAGAGATTTCTTCAATTCAGGAGGAGACAGACAGATCCCTCACAAAGCTCAGAAACTCTTATCTCTCTGATTTTCCCAAGGTGGATGGTATCCTCAAAGAAGTCCAGAAAACCTCCACAAATGTGTCCATGATGGATGTGACTCTTGCCATGGTCACAGACAACATCAAGAAACTGGCTTCTACACTGGAAAATCAAGCAAAAACTACCATCACCACCAATGCTATGTTGAATGTCATGTGGAAAAATCAGTATGGTGATAAGCTGGTGGATGAAGTCCCTCTGTCAGACATCTCCAAATATGACTTTGCCAGGGTCAAAGATCAATCCCTCAACTCATTTAGGTCTCAACAACTATTCTCCAAGGTGGATGGCTTAGAAAGAGAAGTGGCCTCTCTCAAGGATGAAAACAGAATGCTATCTACATCTCTAAACCAACTCAATGACAAACTAGATGATCAAGGCACCAACACAACAAACATTTTGCTGGTACAGCAACAGATGATGACTTCAATGATGAGATCCATGAACCTGCCTATTCCTGGGGAAGCTCAAGATATTTTGTCTGATCCCAAGCCTAAGGGGGAGAAAGGAAAGGAGGTCAATGTGAAAAAGAAAGGGGGAGCACCTGCCAAGCAGTCAAAACTTAAGGGCAAGCTCATTGAAGAGACAATAAAGCCAATCAATCTTCCCCCTGTAGAGGTCATCAATGCACAAGGTCAGAAAAGCACAGTCACCACAACATTCTATCCATCCACAATGCCTAAAGACATCTCAACCCCTCAACCTGCTATACCTACTCTAATTGCTAAACCTACCCAAGCTACACTTATCACTGAGGCCAAGCTACAGGAAGTTGCCAACTCTAACATCTATCATGATGAGGCATTCCTGGAGTTTCTGAAAGCCACCTACAAGAATGCTCAAGGAGATGCACAAGTGTACAGAAAGAAGCTCAGGGAAAGTATCAAGTACTTCACAGTTGCAGTAAAGAAAATCAGGGATGTTTATCTGAGAGAAATAATCATGGTGTGCAAGGACAACTGCTTGTGGCACTTAGCATTTCAAACTCTAGAGAAACTGAGGTTTACTGAAGTGTCAATAATTCTGGAGTTGATTGAAAAGAGTGGGGCTAACAATGAAAGTCTTTATAATGACTTGGAGATGGATCAAAATCAAAGACTGCCTGAGGTCATACCCAAGCCAAGGACAGTAATTTTTCAAAGTCTATCCAAAGTCAGAAGTATTGACCAACTAGTCATTCCCAAAGATCTGCAAATGAAGAATAATACAAAGATCAATCAGGTGCTGCAAATGCTGAGAGCAAAGAAAGGAGTCAAGACAGCAGAGGAATTAGAGATGATTAACATTCTACAATCTTTTCTGATTCATGGTGTTTTGCCAGAATCTGTCAAAGAAAAGAACAAGAAGAAGGATGGGGAGGATGATGATGAGGAGAAAACCCACAGGAGGAGATCTCATGACACAAAGGGGGCAAAGGAGACAGTGAAGAGATCTAGGAGTGGAACTCAGCAAGTCAAGGACATTGCTGGCAGTACTTTAACCAAAACACAAGACTCTGAGTCTAGGGTGAGTACTGTTAGTAATGATCCTCCAAAATCAGTATCTAAGACTTCTGAACCTGAGTTGCCACAGAAGAAGGGTGAAGCCACAAAAGAAAAATCAAGAAAACACCTCCACAAGGTCACAGCCAGTGGAGTGTTGCAGTGGATTAAGGGCAAAGGAATGAAGCTTCTTCCAAATGATGTGGCAGTAAAGACAAAGTCACCTTGTTCCAGAAAGGTACCTCTTGTGAGGCATATGAAAATCAAGAGTGTACCCAAAAGAATAAGGATAACAAAGAAAACTGGAAAACTCACAAATGTCGTTGGCATCCATGTGTTTCCACTTGATGAAGACTATGATGAAGATGCCCTAGCATTTTTGAGAGCTCAAAGGATCTTTGAAGTCAAACTGAAGCTAGATCATCTAGAGATTAAGTACACTGATGGAAGAGAGAAGATAATGAAGCAAGGAGGCTGGCAACTTTTCTATAAATATGAGCTTGAAAGGATAAATGCCTTGCTGAACTTTGAAGAAAAGGAAGAAAGGACATGGAAGATAGATATTGCCAGGTTCTTGAAAATGCATGCTGATCATGAAGAAGACCTGAGGAGAGAGAATGAAGAAAGGAGATGTAAGAAAGAGAAGGAGTTGGCCGAGATAGAAGAAAGAGCAAGGGAGCTAAGAAAGAAAGGGTTGTGCAGGGTAAAACAAAATCCTTATACTGTGGAGTACAAAAATCATTATGGAGGAAAAAGCAAGATAAGGATGGAGTTTATACACTCATATGTGGAGAGTGCCCTCAGAACAGCAGCTGAAGATCTAAAGGACTCTCCTCTCATTGAAGAAATGACTGCTAGAGATGATATTCTAATGGCCATCTCTGAGATAAAGAAGAATGAAGAAATGAGGAAGAAGAAGATCTATGATGACTTCTTAGAGAAACAATTGGAAACAGAAGCTATGTAGCTCAAGGAAGAATTCTGTAAGCTTAAATTTCCAAGTTGTTATCAAATTCTGTGCTTAACTGTATCTTCCTTATATCTGTTTTTTTATGTTAGTTAGGCTTGTTATCAGACATGAAATTGTGCCTAAGGGTCTTACTCACAATTTGGGGGAGATTGTTAGGCTCAAGACATGTCTGAATACCACTATTAACAAGCCTACACTATGTGACTATGTCACATTACATGACCTAGTGATTTCTATCACTGGGATATAGTATAGGTCTCTAAATGTACTTGTCTTGGTCTCATGAACATTAGCTTGATCATGTATGCTCAAATTTATAATGAGCTTAGTAAAGTTTCTTGCATCTAGATTGTATATAGGCCATTGAATAATTATCCTGGTAGAAGTTCAGAAGTGTTCATGCAGCAGGATAGAGTTGAATAAGGCTATGAAGAAATAAGTTGCAGGAATTTGTCTAAGGCATTATATAGCAAAGTCAAAAGAAAGCTATGTCGTGAAGTCACCAATATCCATGTCGTGAAGTACTATATCGCATAGTCCATTTTGTACTATGTCGAGAAGTCCTCAAGACACATGTCGTGAAGTGTTGAAGTCAGCAAAGTCAAAAGAGCCTAGATCGTGAAGTCCTCAAATGCCCTATGTCGCATAGTCATCAAATGACCTATGTCGCATAGTCATCAAAATGACCTATGTCGCATAGTCATCAAATGACCTATGTCGCAAAGTCTTCAAAGGCTATATCGCGTAGTCCTCACAAGGGAGATCGCGAAGTCAGGGATAAAGTGGAGTTCACGATATCAACACTTAGCCGTTTATAACAAGACAAATCAAGGTACAGAACCAAGAATCAAAGGAGACAAATACTGGAGCATTTGTTCTGGCAAGGTGGTCCAAAGAACAGATGGCAAATCTACAGCTAAACTTGGAGAGAAAGATAAGAGACAAGCAGCTACAGAAACGGGAAAGACTCCGAAAAGCAGGTGGTCCTTCCTGACACAGTGAACCTCTTATGGCAGGACAAGTTGGACTTTCAGAAGGGGTAGCTGTGTAATATTGTGTGTGCCTAGTTTGTATAGGTGAATATATATATATCGTGCACACACAACTGTAAGCGGTAAGAGAGATACACATAGTTATTTGCTAAGCTCTTTTCTCTGTAAGCAAGCAAGTTCAAACTGTTCTTGTTTAGAAGCCAGAAATTCGATTGTGAATTTCTTGGAAAGCTGTAGTATTTAATTTGCTTATACAAAGTAGATTAAAGTGATTGTGTGTGTTATTTACATTCCGCATATTACATATCATAATCATATACAGCTTATACTTAGTTTCAAGAATCGAAAAATATATCAAACTATCCATTCACCCCCCCTCTGTCTAGTTTCTAGTAGTATTCATTTCTAACAATTATGTTTTACAAACGCCTATTCTACTTCCGATAGAACTTTTAGCAAGTATTTCTTATATATTCGAACTTTTCTCTTTTATAAATTCGAACATATATTCTACTTTAAATAGAATTTTTAATTATATGTCTTACCTATAAATTCGAATTATTCTCCTTTTATAAATTCGAACACTTATTCTACTTCAAATCAAACTTTTATTTATATGTCTTCCCTATAAATTCAAACTCTTCTCCTCAATAAATTTGAATACATATTCTACTTCTAATAGGTTAAATGATATTTTTTGATTTATTAGTATTTAAAATTCAAAAATTCTAAAAAAATTAGAAAAATAGATTGAGACAATCTTAGAGACGCCACCTAACCTACAGTGTATCCTCCTTTATATTTATATACTAGTTAAAATAGGTAATTTTTAAAAAATAATTATAATAGTAAAATATGTTTAAAAATAAATAACTAAAGGTTTGTCCAGAATAATTTTCGAAAAGGAGGGCTTTAATAAGGAAAAATAGAAAAACTAACATGTTTTAGTTAAAAAGGTAATTGTCCGTGATATATTTGAAAAAGTATGAGAATTTTTTAGAAAAAAATAATGTATTTTAGGTGAAAAAGTAATTGGTTATTATTATTTAGTAATATATTTTTATAAATAATTAAGGGCAATTAAGTAAAATCATAACGTACCATACCGACCGACCAAACTTTTAATATTTCGTCTATTATATAATAGTACTAGGTTAAAACCCGTGCGATGCACGGATTGTTAATTGTTATATTATTATTATATTTTTAATATTTTATTAATTTTATTTGTTAAAAAAATTAAGTAGGCATGTTAAAAGAGCTAAATACTTTTAATTAATTTAAAACATTAAAACATATTTTAAAATAAATAAGTAAGGGTTTGTCCGTTATATTTTTGGAAAATGAGGGGTTTTAGTAAGAAAAAATAAAAAATGTAACATATATTTAGTTTAAAAAGGTAAATGTCTGTGATATTTTTGGAAAATGAGGTTTTAAAATTTGCTAATAAAAATTATTTAAATTCGTTTTAAAATAAATAAGTAAAGGGTTTCCTATGATATTTTTGGGAAAAAATGAATTTTAGTGAGAAAAATAGAAAAAGTAAATTGAGAAAGGCAATTTCCCGTGATATAGTTAGAAAAGAAGAGACTTTGTTAGAAAAAATATATAATGTGTTTTAGAGTAATTGGTTATAAATACGTATTTTATTATTTATATTTTAATATTCTTAGTGATTGCATTTGTTAAGAAAAATAAGTAGACATGTTAAAATAGGTAAACTTTTAAAAAATAATTATAATATTATAAGTTTAAAAATAAATAACTAAAGGTTTGTCCGTGATATTTTTGGAAAATGAGGGGTTTTAGTAAGAAAAAAATAGAAAAACTAACATGTTTTAGTTAAAAAAGGTAGTTGTCATGTTTGAAAAGGTATGAGATTTTGTTAGAAAAAATAATGTATTTTAGGGAAAAAGGTAATTGATTATAAATAGGTAATATTATTATTTAATAATATATTTCTATAAATAATTAATGTTAATTAAGTAAAAACACAAAATATAGTTAAGGGTAATTAAGTAAAATCATAACGTACCATACCGACCAACCAAACTTTTAATGTTTCGTCTATTATATAATAGTATTGATATATATATATATATATATATATATATATATATATATATATATATAGGGTCCTATTCAACTAGAAACTTGTACTAATTAAAAACTAGAAACTGCACCCACACAGTTAAATACACCCTCTCACATACAACCCCACCTAATCCCCTTCATTCGTAATTATATTTTTCCCGTTAATTGGTGATCTTTTTTTGAAATCTGACTTCACTGTATTTTTTTTCATCTCGTAACAATTAGTTTGCATACCATATTTGATATATTTCGACGATAAATCACTATTTATGTTTGCGAGAATCACTAAAATGTTGGTGATTCATGTAAGAATAAATAGTGATTTCTGCGTAAATGTAGTGATTTTTTCTCCAGACCTATACGTAAATTACAAATTTTGTACTACAAAATCACTAAATTTATACGTATATAAAAATAAATCGCTAGATTTATGCTGAAATCACTATTTATTATTACAGAAACCACTAAAATTTTAGTACTCCGTAATATAGCACATATGGTATGCATATTGATCGTTGGAAGGTGGAGAAAAATATAGTGAAGTCGGATTTCAAAAAAAGTTCACCGATTCACGGAAAAAATCAAATTAAAAATGAAGGGAATTAGGTGGGATTGTGTATGTGATGGTGTATCTTAACTGTGTGTGATGCAGTAGAGGGCCATTAGATTAGATTAATCTAAGGGCTTAGATTAGTTTTTAGTTTCTATTTTAATTTTAGTTTCTAGTTGAACAAAAGCCTATATATATATAGGGTCCTATTCAACTAGAAACATGTACTAATTAAAAACTAGAAACTGCACACACAGTTAAATACACCCTCTCACATACAATCCCACCTAATCCCCTCCATTCATAATTATATTTTTCCTGTTAATTGGTGATCTTTTTTTGAAATCTGACTTCACTGTAATTTTTTTTATCTCGCAACAATTAGTTTGCATACCATATTTGATATATTTCGACGATAAATCACTATTTATGCTTGCGAGAATCACTAAAATGTTGGTGATTTATGTAAGAATAAATAGTGATTTATGCGTAAATGTTGTAATTTTTTCTCCAGACCTATACGTAAATTACAAATTTTGTACTGCAAAATCACTAAATTTATACGTATATAAAAATAAATATCTAGATCTATGCTGAAATCACTATTTATTATTACAGAAACCACTAAAATTTTAGTACTCCGTAATATAACACATATGGTATGCATATTGATCGTTGGAAGATGGAGAAAAATACAGTGAAGTCGGATTTCAAAAAACGTTCACCGATTCACGGAAAAAATCAAATTAAAAATGAAGGGAATTAGGTGGGATTGTGTATGTGAGAGTGTATTTTAACTGTGTGTAGTGCTGTATTAATCTAAGAGCTTAGATTAGTTTTTAGTTTCTATTTTAATTTTAGTTTGTAGTTGACCAAAATCATATATATATATATATAGATGAATTATATATTGATGATTAGTGATCAAACAGTTAGGCAAGGAATTCCGTGATAGCAAATATAATGACTTTTATGCATTCTCACCTAGTAATTGCCAGTACTCCATTTATTGTAGGATTGTAGGACCCTGCGTGATAAAACAAAAAATGTTAGATTGTTACTCCCTCCGTCCCTCTGGGTTCTATATATAGAATTTGGGCACGGAGACTAAGAAAATATATAAAAAATGAGTAAAATTAGATGAAAAGTGAGTAAAGTGGTGGGACCTATCAATATTTAATAATAGATTTGAGATAGTGGAGGAAGTAGTGGGTGTAATAGTGATTTATATTGTTATAGAATAGAGATTGTGGAGAAAGTAGTAGGTGTAATAGTGTTTTATATTATTAAAAGTTACTATTTTTGGAATGTATAGAAATGAATGGGACGTCCCAAAATGGAAAGTGTATAGAAATGACCGGGACAAAGGGAGTAGTTTTGAGTTATACAATTTAAAGAACATAATCCACGTGCATCGTAGATATGAAAAGAAAAAGCTAAAGACATCGGAACATAAAGTGAAAGATAGAGAAAGGATTTATAAGAAAATTTTCAGACAGGAAGAAGGATTTATATAATGCCAAATTGTTTAAAAAAGGTAATACTTTGTGAAATAATTAACTCTTTTTCTTGATTATTTAAGTTTCCTTCTTTAGAAGATTGTAGGAAGAAAATTGGAAAATAAGTTTAGGAAAATATTAAAATAATATATTTAGTTTCTATATAATGCTAAATTGATTAAAAGAAGGTAATACTTTATCAAATAATTAACTCTTTTTCTCTATTTTTTAAGTTTCATTCGTTAGAATATTGTAGGAAGAAAATTGGAGAATAAATTTAGGAGAATATTAACATAATATATTTAGTTTCCCCAATTAGAAGATTGTAAGAAGTAAATTAAGATTGTTTCTAAATAGATTAAAATTTAAATATGATCTAAGTTAGTTGAGAAAAAAAAAATTATTTGTTTAATTAAATTTTAAATAGGATTGACTTATATATATTTATTGGCTTTCCTGAAAATTTGAGTGTAAATAAGGATCGTATTCCCCAAAAAATTCGAATGTGTTGTGGAATAAAATCTGAGCTTACGAATTTAATGCGAGGGTTTAATGAGCTTCGAGCTTTTCTGGCTGCACTTGTGTTTCGAGACTAAATCGGTCCTCACAAGATGCCTACGTATCTCAATTCGTTATTGAGAATCAAGCCAAAGACGTAGTTCTTGGTGTTGCCCTCGGGGCTATGGCGGCAGGGGCACACCAAGGACGTAGTGACTTGTATGTCCTTATTCGAGGATGAAGTCTAAAACGTAGTTGTAGGGGTACCTTTGTGGCTTGTTGCGCCTTCGAGGCGTTCTGACGTATGGAGCTGTGCCCAAAACGTAGTAGATGACGTATGGAGCTGTGTCCAAAACGTGACGTATGGAGCTGTGTCCAAAATGTTGTAGATGACGTATGGAGCTGTGTCCAAAACGTAGTTCTGATTGTAGGATCAGGGTCCTTATATAGGCGTCTAGAGCCTAGTATTTATGGTATGTTTAGGAGTCTTAGCGAATAAGTCTCCTTTTTGATATTGGATAAACATTGTATTTCTTGCTGGAGAATTCGTTTCCTTGTTGATAAAGGCTATGACTCATTAATTGCCTTTAATTGGGATTCCGGATCCTTCTTTGATGAATTTACCATATTTTGGACTCTTTTTATGAGCTGTATATTTTCCATATTCATTAATTACGAAATTAATGAATAATTAGGGTGTCGGGCCTTAAATATCGGCCTTTCCATTAACTTGTCAATTATATTTCTATAATTACTTTTCTAACCATATCATTTGCCCCCCAACTTCTGGGAAAATCTCCTTGGGGTTTTCGTAGAAGTTATAATGTGTTTTTCCTCAAAATTATCCATTTTAAGGGCATTTTCGACCTCAAATTAGGTCATTTTCGACCTCCTTTTCGACCAGGAAACAAGTCATTTTCGACCTCAAATTCGACCAGGAAACAAGTCATTTTCGACCTGAAATTCGATCTGGATTTTGACCTCGATTGGAGTGAGGTCGAAGGTTTCGACCTCGATTTTTAAGTCTTTTTCGACCTCGATCCAGCCTTTTTTCGACCTTGATTGGTCCCAGGTCGATGGTTTCGACCTCGACTTCCCAGTCATTTTCGACCTCGGTCATTCGACCTCGATCCCTTATACTTTCGACCTCGATTTACAGGTCATTTTTGACCTGGGTCATTCGACCTCGATTCCTCATACTTTCGACCTCATTTTGGCGTGAGGTCGAATGCTTAGACCTCGTTTTCTAGGTCATATTCGACCTCATTTTGGCGTGAGGTCGAACGCTTAGACCTCGTTTTCTAGGTCATATTCGACCTCATTCTTTCGACCTTGAATCCTTCTGTTTTTGACCTCACTTGGGTGTGAGGTCGAGGGGTTCGAGCTCGATTTATAGTTTATTTTCGATCTCAATCAATCGACTTCGATCTAGGGTCTTTTTGACCTCGAATTTTTAATTTTTTGACTGGATTTTTGGTGCGAAGTCGATGGAAACGATCTCAATTCCTCGTATATTTTCGACTTCGAGCCTTCGATGTCGTTCTAAGGTTTTTTCGACCTCAATTTCATTATTTTTTGACTTTATTTGGGAGCGAGGTCGTTGGAATCGACCTCGTTTTCCCATATGTTTTCGACCTCGGTCGTACGATTTCGATTTAATGTCTTTTCGACCTTAAATCTTTGATTTTGACTTGGCTATATTTCAAATTTCATTCTTTTCTTGGGCCTTAACTAGCCCAATTTTTAATTGGACTTAAATTATTCCAGCCTTGGGCTTTATTGGGCCTTTATTGTTTGGGCTTCGAATTTGCCTGAGACCCAAATTATTTGGGTTTTAATCTCTATAATCCATAAATGGATTTGTGGGCCTTAACTGGCTATAGACGGTTGCCCTTCCTTAACCGGTTGGGTTTCCAGTCACTAGGCGATTCCTGACGAGATTTTCTGTTGAATCTCATCGTTTTCTGGGTTTCTTACTTGAAGTTTTGAAGAATTCTTTGAAGATTCTGGGCTTTCTTTGAAGATTCTGGGTTTAAAATGGTTGATCGCGCTTCCCAACGTCTATGATAATGCACTAGGATTTCATAGAAGTTATACCGGTCTTTTTCGAGACTTGGGGTCTTTTTATCCCTTACCTGGGACTTACTACCCTTTTTTGGGGATTTTAATATACACTAGTGTTTCACGAGTATCGTCTTGGTGTAAAGTGTGGAGCGACCTACACATTTACGACGATTTTGCCTTATTCGAGGCTAACTTGACATTTGTATAAGCCTTTTATGTCTTATACCGTCTTGTTTTGGCTTCAAGCCTTTCATTGAGCATATCGAATGATGGGGTTTGGACTGAGTGTCTTAGGTTTCTGGGGTTTCAACCCTTCATTTTCTTTCTAGGAAGCTCATGATTTCATCGAACCTTATTTCTATTTGTCCTAGTAGTGAGTCTAATCAGGACACACTTTAAACATAATAGACTTTCAAATTTGAGGCATGCCAAGTCCTTGGCACCTCATGCCCTTCGAGGGTTTCTAGCTTGTACGAGCCTCGACCAAATACGTTCTTGATGCGATATGGTCCTTCCCAATTTGGGGCCAACTTGCCTTTTTGTCCAACTCCGGATGCCTCAATCTTTCGGAGGACTAAATCTCCTTGTCCAAAGAATCTCTCTTTAACCCTTAGGTTGTAATAGAAAGATGCTCGTTTTTGATGCTGAACTATCTTGGCATTTGCCTCATCTCTAACTTCATCAATCAAATCTAAGGCCAGCCTCAAGCCTTCCTCATTTGTTTCTGGCTCATAAGCCTCAATTCTTGGAGACGTGTGAGTAATCTCCACTGGAACCACTACCTCTGCCCCATATGCCAACAGAAAGGGGGTAGCTCCAGTGGTGACTTTGCAGGTAGTACGATATGCCCATAGTATGGGGAGCAATTCGTCCACCCAAGTGTTTCTTGAGCGTTCAACTCTTTTCTTCAGTCCATCTAGGATAATTCGATTTGCAACCTCAGCTTGCCCATTTGCTTGAGGATGGGCGACGGAAGTGAAGCGCAACTTGATATCGTTCTCATCGCAATATTTCTTGAACTCATCGTTGTTAAACTGAGTTCCATTGTCCTTGACCAGGACTCGTGGAATTCCATATCTGCATATCACATTTTCCCAGAAGAAATGCATCACTTGTTTGGTGGTTATCTTGGCTAATGGCTTAGCCTCAATCCACTTGGTGAAGTAGTCGATTGCTACTATCAAGAACTTTCGTTGTGCACTTGCCATTGGAAAAGGTCCAAGTATATCCATTCCCCACATGGCAAATGGAATTGGTGAGTTTATGGATGCCAACATCTCTGGTGGTTGCCTAACCACTAGTGCGTGCTTCTGGAACCTTTCACATTTCTTCACGTAGCTTTTAGCATCTGCTAGTATGCTTGGCCAGTAGAAACCTAGACGAGTGATTTTATGGGCAAGGGCTCTGCCCCCCAAGTTCTGCCCACAAATTCCTTCATGTACTTCCTTCAGGGCCAATTCTGCCTCTTGAGGTCTTAAACATTTCAGATATGGAACGATGAAAGACTTTTTGTATAGGATTCCCTCAATCAGGGTATACCTTAGTGCTCTAACGTATAGCTTTCATGCCTCTGAAGTGTCATTGGGTAACCACCCAGTTTCCAGATGAGCTTTGATGGGATCTATCCAACAACTAGCAACATCAATGGGTGCTACCAACTTTCCGTTGATGCTTGGGGTTCTCAAGACTTGGAAGTATACACTTCCTGCATAGTTTTCAATTTCGGAAGAAGCAAATTTAGACAAGGCATCAGCCTTCATGTTTTCTTCCCTTGGAATGTGCTCTACATAGCATTCATCAAACTGAGTCATGATGGCCTTGACAAATTTCAAGTACTTGGCCATGACTTCATCTCAGGCCTCAAATTCCCCATTTACTTGGGAAACCAGTAGCCTCGAATCTCCACATACTTTCAGAGTTTGACCCTCAAGGCTCCAGCCAGCCCTAAACCAGCTATCAGAGCTTCATACTCAGCCTCATTGTTTGTCGTTGGGAAGTCAAGTTTTAGTGCATACTCTATGAGGAATCCATCAGGACTTTGTAGCACTAAACCGACCCCACTTGATTTTGTTTTTGATGCTCCATCAAAATAGAGCACCCAATATTCTTTGTAATCCATCTCTTGATCTTTCTCATCCTCTACTATTACTTCCTGCACCCCGACTTATTGGTTGTCAATGGTATATTCAACCATGAAGTCAGCAAGTGCTTGAGCTTTTATGGCCGTTCGAGGCTTATACATGATGTCGAATTCTCCTAATTCAATAGCCCATTTGATCAACCTTCCACTAACTTGAGGGCTATGCAAGATGTTTCTTAGAGGTTGATTGGTCAAGACCTCTATCTTGTGAGCCTGGAAGTACGGGCGTAGCTTTCTTGAGGCCATTATCAAGGCTAAGGCAAACTTCTCTATGGTAGAGTAGTTTCTGCCCCATGTAGGATCTTGCTCACGTAGTAGATGGGTTTCTGAACCTTTAACTCTTCTTTTACCAAAACAGCTCCAAGGGTAGTGTTGGATACTGCCAAGTATAGATAAAGAACCTCTCTTGGTTTTGGTTTGGCCAATAGTGGTGGCTCGGACATGTATTTCTTCAAGGCCTCAAAGGCCTCTTGGCTTTCAGCTGTCCATTCAAAAAATTTCACAATCTTAAGTGCTTTGAAGAAAGGTAAGCACTTCTCTCCTGACTTGGAGATGAATCTTCCCAATGCTGCCACTCTTCCAGTTAGTTTCTGGACTTCCTTAATAGTCCGTGGTGGTTCCATGTCTAGAATTGCTTTGATTTTTTCGGGATTAGCCTCGATTCCTCTCTTGGAAACCATCAGGCCTAAAAACTTTCCCGAACCTACACCAAAGGCACATTTAGCTGGATTTAACATCATCTTGTGGTGCCTTAGCACTTCAAATGCCTCTCAGAGGTGCTCAATGTGATCGACCTTATCGAGACTCTTGACTAACATGTCATCTACATAGACCTCCATGGTTTTTCCAATTAGGTGTTCAAAAATATTGTTCACCAACCTTTGGTAGGTTGCCCCTGCATTCTTGAGCCCAAAGGCCATGACTAAGTAACAGAAAACATCAAAGTCATTAATGAATGATACCTTGGAGATATCATCTTTGTGTATCTTGATTTGGTTGTATCCGCTAAAGACATCCATGAAACTTAGCATCTCGTGCCCAGCTGTTGCATCTATTAGTTCTTCAATCCTTGGTAAGGGAAAACAATCCTTAGGACATGCATCATTTAAGTCAGTGAAGTCCACACACATCCTCCATTTCCAATTGGCCTTTTTGACCATCACTGGGTTAGTCAACCATTCTGGGAATTGAATTTCCTCAATGAAACCGGCTTCCAAAAGCTTTTCAACTTCTTGTTTTATGGCTTCAAGCCTTTTCGGAGCAAAACTTCTCTTCTTTTGTTTCACCGTCTTCCTTTCAGGATCCACATTCAGTTTGTGAGTTATCAATTGGGGATCAATCCCTGGCATGTCGGCCGCTGTCCAAGCAAAAACGTCATTGTTCTCTTGAAGAAAAGTCGTGAGTTTGCTTTTCAATGGTTCGGGCACTAGTGCCTCAACATAAGTCACCTTCTCTGGTTCACCTGGGACTAAGGGAATTGGGATTAAATCCTCAGCTGGTTTCCCTCTTCGGTCCTCATTGTCACTGATATTCATGTCTTCAATTGGGAGAACTTGCCCCCCGATTCCATCAGGCCTTAACGCGACTACATAACAACTTCTAGCCATTTTTTTGTCTCCTCGTTCTTCTCCAATTCCATTCCTCGTTGGGAACTTGATTTTCAGATGATAAGATGAGGCAACGGCCTTAAACGCATGAAGACCAGTCCTTCCAAGGATCGCGTTGTAGGTTGAATTTGCCTTTATGACTACAAAGTTTAACATTTGAGTAGATGTATTCATCCCTTGCCCCATGGTCATTGGGAGTTGAATAGTGCCTTCCACCTTTGACTCCACTCCATTGAATCCGTATATGGGCATATTCGAGGGTGTTAACTGAGAATCAGTGTAACCCATTTTGATAAAAGCATCATGGAACAAGATGTCCACTGAAGCTCCATTGTCGACTAGGACTCTCTTTGTTTCGGAGTTGCCTATCATAGGTACTATGACAAGAGGATCATCGTGGGGGAACTTCACCCCTTCTAGGTCTGAATCGTCAAAACCTATTGACACTTCTGTTCTGGCACGCTTCGGTGCTTCTCCAACCACAGTCATTACCTCTCGAGCATAAGCCTTTCTTGAGTTTCGGGAGGATCCAGCAGCAGTTGACCCTCCGAATATCATGTT
This sequence comes from Heracleum sosnowskyi, assembly GCA_030848705.1. Lineage (NCBI taxonomy): Eukaryota > Viridiplantae > Streptophyta > Magnoliopsida > Apiales > Apiaceae > Heracleum > Heracleum sosnowskyi. The sequence goes on along the minus strand of CM061244.1, from coordinate 21,367,512 downwards.
GATGACTGGCCCTCGGGGCTTAGGGTTACGATCTTGGTCGTTGTCCCTTCTGTCGTAATCTTTCCTTTCATAGTTTCCTCTTTGACTCCCTTGATTTCCATCCTTGGTGAATTTGCTGAGTTTTCCTCTTCGTATCAGAAATTCGATCTCATCTTTTAATTGCCTACAATCGTCGGTGTCGTGACCGACTTCTTTGTGGAACCGACAGAACTGATTTTGGTTCCGTTTCGACATGTCAGCCCTCATTGGCTTCGGCCATTTGAGATCTCCTTCCTTAGCTATCTCTATCAGAATTTGACTCCTGGAAGTGTTCAATCTTGCATACTCCGTAAACTTTGGCCCAAAATTGTTTCTCTTGGGTGGAGAATCAGAGTCCTTTGACGTTCTGGGAAACTTTTCCTTGACGTCGTACTCCTGAGTTTCTTTTCTTTTCTTTGAGTTTCCACTACCGCTAGCAGTGGGTTCATACTTTCTCATGTTTTCTTCAGCCTTGATATACTTTCCGGCTCTATCTTGGAGCTTCAGCATGCTCTCGGGTGGATGTTTAGCTAACGACCTTTTGAAGTGGTCATCAGTAGTTCCTTGTTGCAGGGCTATCATAGCCACTTTGTCCTCCAAGTCTGGGACTTTTAGAGCCTCTCTAGTGAATCGATTAATGTAATCTCTTAAAGCTTCATTCTTTCCTTGCTGAATTGCCATGGGGGATGCAGAGCTTTTCTCGTGCACTCTCCCACTTACGAATTGGTTGATGAAAGCCTTGCTTAATTCCTTGAAGGACCAAATAGAATTGGGAGGCAAGCGGCTATACCAACGTTGTGCCATGCCTATTAGGGTTTGTGGAAACGCTCAGCACTTAACCGCATCATTGGTTGGATGCAACAGCAGTGCGTTGGAGAAGGTTCTCACATGGTTTTCGGGATCTCCCGTTCCATCATAAGCCTTGATCGTCAACATCTTGAATTTTCTAGAGATGTTGGCTTTCATGATGTCTTGAGTGAAGGGTGGTGTTGGATCATCAGGATCTCCGAAGGGCAACAGAATACTAGGATCACCCCTTGGGGCTTCGGCCCTCTTGGTTCTTCTTGCCGGTGGATCTAAGTTGATTATCGGGATCCCTTCAGTCGTTCGACCTTGAGATTGAGCGTCCTCCTCCTCGGCAAGGAGTTTCTTGAGTCTTGCAGTCTCTGCCTCATGGGCTACAATTTTCTCCTTAGTAGTTTGGGGTTGATCCCGATTTGTCTGGGAAGAACGTCTCCTTCTTGGGGCGACATCCTCTCCAGTTGTATAACCCTCATCCTCGGTGTATGGGCCCGAGTAATCTTGAACGAAAGGGGTCTGGCGAGTTTGTTGATTTTGGGGTCCCAGCCCTTGAATATGATGGGGGCACATATGCCTCATGGTAGATTGGATTAGTTCCACTACCGCCTGCCATGGGTCGAGGGGGCATGCCATAGCTTGGCATCCCCAAATTCTGATTCACGTATTGAGGGAGATCAGTAGTATGGAGTTGAAGGCTTCTCGGTGCATTCATGATGAGTGGAGAAGTCGAGATTGGTTGCTGGTGAACGGTCTCTTGTGGATTAGATCCATGAATGACCATCTGCAGGGATTCTTCCCTTCAAACGAAATTGGGATTTCCGGTCCTTGAGTTTTGGTGGGGATATTCTTCCCTTGAGTGCCAGTAGTTGGCGGTGGTTGATTTCCGTGAGTATCAGCTTCAGAGGTGACTGGGCGATCCTCAGGAGTTTGAGTATCTCGAGCTGTTCTTCGTGTGTTTGCCATGGTTGATGTTGTCTTCCCACAGACGACGCCAAATGTTGTGGAATAAAATCTGAGCTTATGAATTTAATGCGAGGGTTTAATGAGCTTCGAGCTTTTATGGCCGCACTTGTGTTTCGAGACTAAATCGGTCATCACAAGATGCCTACGTATCTCAATTCGTTATTGAGAATCAAGCCAAAGACGTAGTTCTTGTTGTTGCCCTCGGGGCTATGGCGGCAGGGGCACACCAAGGACGTAGTGACTTGTATGTCCTTATTCGAGGATGAAGTCTAAAACGTAGTTCTAGGGGTGCCTTTGTGGCTTGTTGCGCCTTCGAGGCGTTGTGACGTATGGAGCTGTGCCCAAAACGTAGTAGATGACGTATGGAGCTGTGTCCAAAACGTGACGTATGGAGCTGTGTCCAAAACGTTGTAGATGACGTATGGAGCTGTGTCCAAAACGTAGTTCTGATTGTAGGATCAGGGTCCTTATATAGGCGTCTAGAGCCTAGTATTTATGGTATGTTTAGGAGTCTTAGCGAATAAGTCTCCTTTTTGATATTGGATAAACATTGTATTTCTTGCTGGAGAATTCGTTTCCTTGTTGATAAAGGCTATGACTTATTAATTGCCTTTAATTGGGATTCCGGATCCTTCTTTGATGAATTTACCATATTTTGGACTCTTTTTATGAGCTGTATATTTTCCCTATTCATTAATTACGAAATTAATGAATAATTAGGGTGTCGGGCCTTAAATATCGGCCTTTCCATTGACTTGTCAATTATATTTCTATAATTACTTTTCTAACCATATCAGAATGTAAATAAAGAAATTTAATTTTATTGAATTAAAATTGAAGAGCTCTAGAAAAATAGATAAATATTTTTCGAACGATCTGAGAGAAAGTCGCGCTTCGCGACGGAATTATAATTTTTTTTCAAAAACTTTATTTATAAAATTACAACAATTACTCATTGCTCGTTAATAAGTCGTACTCCCGTTAAAAACATTTTCCTTGTTAAATTGAAATCCCAAAATTTATATATTAAATACTTGTTTTATATTTTAATTTTCATATTAACATAATCCATGAGCCGCTCTCTCGTTTAAAAGACATTTATAAAAAAATTTACACTCCTATTTTACTTTCAATATTTTTTTTAATATTTTTAATATATATTTATTTTGTACTATATTTAGATTTTAACAATTAACACGGTTCTCTCTGATGAGAATCACGCCCCCCCCCCTCCCCCCTCCCCCCTAAACACGATTCTTCCCGTTCAGAATTTCTTTCGTTAAAATCGAAACCTCGACTTTAAGGTATATTACGAATACTTGTAATTTTTATTAATAAAAATCGAAGCCTAAAAATAAAATAAAATGTTTTGAACCGCTCTCGTTTGGAACTACAGTCTCCATTTCATTATATATTATTGATACTTGTACAATAACTTTTACTCCTTAAAATTAGAACCTAATACAATTTTTACTTTCTCTAAACTTTCTAATATTTATAAAAAATTTAAAAAAATTAAAATGCATCTTATATTCTACTATATATTATAAATACTCCAGTTTTTATTTCTTACCTAAAATTAGAATTATTGATATTTTCACATAATGCAAGCATAATTAATTTTTATAAAATATTTAAAATAAATTAGTAAAAGAGATAAATAATTTTACAAGATCGTAAAAGATAATCATTCTTCTAGAGAATATCATCTTATATAAAGTCTGATATCACACCATTTAATCTATTATGGAATATTGTTATTATTATTTCATAAAATATAAATTTTAATTCTCATATAGAATACTAAGATATATATAATATATTTTATAAAAAATATATCACATTTTCCTCTAAAAATTGGCACCCATATTTTATTTTAAATAGAACTTTTAATCATATATCACAAACACCTACTCTACTTTTAATAAAACTTTAAATTATAAATATTTCTTATAAATTCGAACTTTTATCATCTATAAAATTAGCACACCTTTTTTATTTTCGATAGAACTTTTAATACACAAAATGTAGCTTAACAAAGTAATGAACTAAATAACAAATTAACAAAAAAGTAAAAAAAAACATAAATATTAAAATATTAAACAAATGCGCCTTATAACAAACATGTAGGATAGGAGTATGCATGTTTATTTTTGTGAACTATAATTAACAAATCGTTCATTTATGGAGAGAAACAAATCGTTCATGTAGGATAGGAGTATGCATGTTTATTTTTGTACAATATACAATAAATCTACAAAATTAAATACACGGTTCTTGATGTGTTTCAAAAAAAAAAATACTTGGTTCTTGATGGACTCCATTGTTAATACTCGGATTTTAATGATGATGATTGTCTGAAAGTTTATCTAAGTTGTTAATATAACTTAATCAGAAAAATGTATATCTTAACTGATTGATTTGATCTTACTTATTTTTAGGAGAGCTGACTTTTTCAAGGGAAGGGTTCTTCCATGAGGTTCTTATTTTGTAATCTGGATAAACTGTAAGCGAATTATTATTGTGTTAATAATATATTCTCTGTGCTAGTTGGCATAGTGACTTGGACGTAGGCCATAGATATTGATAGGGGCCGAACCAAGTGAAAAGTCTTGGTGTTATTTATAATTCTGCAGAATATTTTATTTCAATTATTGTTTTATATATAACATATTGAGACAGTTCCTTTTAACAAAGAGACAGACTCTTTGTCAATTGAGACAGACTCATTCATACATTGTGCCTAGTTAATTTCAATTGGTATCAGAGCAGGTGCATTTGACATTTGTTTTTAAGTGTTTATTTTACTAGCGATCAATGGCACAATCAAATTGGCAAGAACGTCACTCAAACAACATTCCTCCTCTTCTTCTTGGAGCTGAAAACTACAATGATTGGAAGTTTCGCATGAAATTTTTTCTCCAAAAGAATGTCTATGAATGGGATGCTGTTGAAAATGGTATTATTATTCCTATGAAAGATGGAAAGCCCAAACCAGTCAAGGAACTCACTGCTGATGAGGCCTATTCTCTAAACTACAATGCTCGAGCAATGAATTCTCTTCTGAATGGACTAAGCTCAACTGAACTAAGGAAAGTTTCAGCATGCACGTCTGTTAAGCAAGTCTGGGATACTATCAAAGTCAGTCATGAAGGAACATCCAAAGTTCGTGAAGTGAAGCTGGATCTACTACTAAGTGATTATGAAAGCTTCAGACTTGAAAAGGATAAAAGTATTAAAGAAGCTCAGGGACGTTTTCTCACATTGATGAATTCTATTGCATTACTCGAAAGACATATCCCACAGGCTGAAATCAACAGAAAGATTCTTCGATCACTGCCTAAGAAATTTGCACCTAAAGTTACCACTCTTCAAGATTGTACATTAATCTCTGCTATGGAGACACTTACTCTCTTTAGCGAATTGGAAGAATTTGAAAATCAATTACGCAGGTACGATGAAGAAGATGAAGTTCCTAGAAAGAAGACATTGGCTCTTCATGTTGATGACTCTAATGAAGATTCTGATGAAGACATTGCACTTCTCACCAAGAAGTTTCAAAAAAATTTGGCAAAGAAGAAATCTGCAAATCGATTCACTAAATTTAATACTCCGAAGAAGGATGTCAAAAACGGTTCAAATGACGTCGCATGTTTTGAATGTGGAAAGAAAGGCCATTTCAAGAAGGATTGTTTCAAGCTTAAGGCAAAACAGAAAGCTTCTGGATTTCAAGAAAAAAGAAAGAATAAAGCCTTTCTTACCTGAAGCGATGATGAATCTGAAGCTGAAATCGATTCTGATGATGAAGTTGCTCAACTATGTCTTGCTAGCATTGAAAAAAATATCACTGATGATGAAGAGATCTGTTTGAAGGCTCATGTACCTAGAAACAAATGGATCATAGACAGTGGTTGCTCTCGTCACATGACAGGAGACAAATCAAAATTTCTTTCTATAGACGCTCGAGATGGAGGTCTTGTTACTCTTGGAGATTCGACTACTGTTCGGATTATAGGTAAAGGTACCATAGGTAATGACAAGTTTTCCATTAATAATGTAAGGTTAGTTGATGGTTTAACGTATAATCTTATCAGTGTTAGTCAGCTAACAGATGCGGGTCATGATGTCAAGTTTGGTAAGAATATGTGTCTTATTAGTACTAATTCTAATCACACTCCTTTAATAGCCAAACGACAAAGAAATATATTTGTATTAGATTTTGATGAACAGAAGGAAGAAATCTGCTTAGCTTCAATTCAAGACCAACAAAACTTGTGGCATAGATGCTTAGGTCACGTTCATATGGATCTCATCAACAAAATTTCTTCTCATTCCTTGGTAAGAGGTTTACCCAGGCTCAAATATAAAAAGACAGAACCTTGCACGGCATGTCAGATGGGAAAACAGGTTCGCACTTCTTTTAAAATTAAGAAACAGATATCAACAACTGTTCCATTGCAGATGTTACATCTTGACTTATTTGGACCAGAAAGGTATGTCAGTTTAGGTGGCAAGAGGTATGCTTTTGTAATTGTTGATGACTTTTCTCGTTTCACATGGGTATTATTTTTGAAAACTAAAGATGAAGCTTTTGTAGAATTTCAAGATCTAATTTCTAACCTTGAGACCAAGTTTTTCTGTTAAGCTTAGAACTATCAGGAGTGATCATGGTGGTGAATTTGAAAAGGATTTTGTCACGTACTGCAAATCCAAAGGAATTACACATGAATTTTCTGCTCCTCGCACCCCACAACAGAATGGAGTAGTAGAACGAAAGAACAGAACTCTTCAAGAAACTGCTCGAACATTACTGCATGAGAGTAAGCTACCTCGAAAATTCTGGGCTGAAGCGGTAAATACTTCTTGTTATGTTCTTAATAGAGTTTTAATTTGTCCTATATTACTGAAAACTCCATATGAATTGTTGAAACAGAAAACTCCTAATATTAGTTATTTTCGAGTTTTTGGATCTAAATGTTTTATTTTAGATACTCATCCTAATAAAGGTAAATTCGATGCTACAGCTACAGAAGGTATTTTTCTTGGATATGCTGCTACCAGTAAAGCTTATCGAGTATTTAATACTGTTAAAGATAAAGTAGAAGAGTCTATTAACATAACTTTTAATGAGACTCACAATGATCTAGTCAGAGACGAGGATGACTTTGCAGATATTCCCTCTCAGACTCAAATGAGACAGCCCCAATCTCCAAAAGGACAATCTCATTCTCCTCAACAAAATGCTTCCACTTTGGCCACTACTTCTAATTCTGGTTCACGTTCATCGTCTAATATCTCTCAAGACTCTCCCAATCGATTTGATTCTCCAACACCATTGCAGACAGATCAATTTCAAATGGATAATTCTAATACAGAAGAAATGCATTCTATACGATTGCCAAAGTCATCCAGAACTGTGAAGAATCATCCACACGACAACTTGCTTTCTGATCTTGATCAAGGCATAACAACACGTAGTAGATTACATAATTTATGTGCTTTATATGCTTTTGTTGCTGATTTTGAGCCCAAAAATGTTCAAGAAGCTGTTCATAATGAAAAATGGTCTATGGCAATGCAAGAAGAATTAAATCAGTTCGAACACTGTAATGTCTGGGAATTAGTGTCTCCACCACATGATGCTTCTATCATTGGAACTCGATGGGTTTTCAAGAACAAGAAGGATGAAGCAGGGAATATTATTCGAAACAAAGCTCGATTAGTTGCACAAGGCTATAATCAACAGGAGGGTATTGACTACGATGAAACATATGCTTCGGTAGCTCGTCTTGAATCTATTCGCATTCTCATGGCTTATGCTGCTCACAAGCAATTCAAGCTTTATCAAATGGACGTCAAAAGCGCTTTCCTAAACGGTTAATTGCAAGAAGAACTCTATGTCAAGCAGCCTCCAGGTTTTGTTCATGAAAAATATCCTCACTTTGTGTTAGGTCCAAAGTATCGTAGAAGGGGAGGTTGAATACGATACTCACAAATTATTCAATTTTGTTCGCGGATTAATCATTCAGTTCTATAACGAAATCAAATGCACAAAATCAAAACACGAGTCGGGGAATATATCGTTTTATAAATATAAACCGCGAAGGGTGCTACAAAGCTAATCCGTAGATTAGCTTCAATGAGTTCAGGTTAACGTAATCAATACAAACTTTAGAAATTAAGGCACTATAAATTTTCTCCAGAATATGTTCTTGAGCTCTCAATTCTCCGTAGTTAATATGATCAACTGCTAACCAACTGAAGAAGAACACTGTCTTCATTCTCTATCTTTAGACTTTGGTTTGAAAACTATCGAACCAAAATTGAAGAAACAATCCTGGCCGTCCAATTTCCATCAACCTGAAAGAAAAGAATACTTTTCACCTGCTCCTTAATTTAAAAACCAACGAAGGTATTAAATTAATTTACCATTCGATAGTTTTTAATTCAAAACTATCGAATACCAAATTAATCTAATATGGTTTTCTGTGATTTACTTTTCATCTCCTTCGATGGTTTTCTGAATTGAAAAACCATCGAACCATTTTAATTCTTGATCTTTTAGTAAATCCTTCTGAGCTCCTTGGTGTTTAAGTAGTAGACTGTATCAATTTCTTCTGAGATGATAAAACAACTTGATCTTTTTAGTGTCGTCAACTAGTGCAACTGGTCTGGTTCATAGATGATTAACACTTGATCAATTCTTCTTCTATGTCTTCAATTCAGTGCTGCTGATAAGTCCCTTGTCGTTCTGGTTGCTTCAAATAAATCACTGGAATCCTGTGGTACTTAACCCTAAATCATTCACATACTTCTGTAGTCTTGAAAATCTTGTTTCTTTGATTGTCACTGAGGCTTAAACATTTTCATGAACTTCTTTCCGTAACCTGTTTACGGACTTCAAGAATACATACCATATTTTGATTTTTTGAGTTTACCTTTTCTTCTTTGATTCTGGATTCCTGTGCTTCTGTTAATATTATTGTATGTCTTGTCCTTTATTGAGTTGTAGTTATCTCTGTTTCATCTTATGTTACATTATGCTTTACAATCTCCCCCTATTTGATTGGATAGAGTTCGACAAGCAAATACCTCGAGGATAACTCAACTAACTAAGTAAACATGAAACTAATTAAAGTAAGACAGCTTGAATAATATTAATTGCATTCTGGATCAGATATATATACATTTCCAGATTTCATAAATCAAAAAACAATAAAACTTTATACATAGAAGTTGCTCCTCTAGACTGAGCTGATAGTTCTTTTGTTCTTTGCTTCTCATCTTCAATCCATTTCAATCTCACCTTCTTCTCTCACAGGATTGGAGTTAGCAGCTTGATAATCAATCACGGAAGGATAGTGCAGTGGTTCTCCAGGTTTAAGGATTGCTCCTTTGATGTGTCTTCCAATATACTCAACCTTTTGTCCCACTCCAGCCCACAACCATGCAATGTTAACATCTTTATTGTTTAGCTTTGGCATGTTTGGTAGTCTGGGATGCACTTCAAATCCTCTTTCCACTCTCTTCCTATAGTAAGGAACATTCTCCATTAGAAATCTTCTCAGAGTGTCTGCTGCTTTGTCCTTCTCTGTTGATGAGAATCCAGTGGATCTAAGATACTTCTCAACTGAGATTAGATAGTTGCTTGGATAGTCTCTTAGTTTGTCCTCAGTCAAATAGCAGATTCTGAACAAGTCATTCGTCATGAATCTAACCATTGGAGGATCTTCAATAATCTATGGACTGACTTTCATCAAGATATCTCTAACATGCTCACGGAGCAGTTCATTTAACCTTGTAGTCATTTATATCTTGATGAGCAACACCCGCAATTCTGTATATGTCCTCTGTTCAAAAAACTTAGTGGAAATCACAAAGGTACCTTTCTCAAGAAAGTTGATCAATATGTTCCAGGCACCATTTGCTTTAACCCCAGCTTTCAGAAAGATCATAGAGTTTCTCAATGCTGTGAAGTAAGTCTGATCTTCAAGATTGGCTCCTTTTATATTCTGAATGATAACTTCCACCTCAGCATTGTCGTTGACTTCTAATCCGTCTTCAACTCCGCAAAAGGTTTTATAAGCCATCTCCCAGTCAGTTCCTGATTTCTTCGTCAAATCCATCATCTTTTTCTTCCTCACTTCACTATACATCTTGAACCTCTTCAGTTTTTCACTTCGCAAAATTGCTTGTTTTTTCTCTTTCTCAGCTTGCCTGGCATCTATTGCAGCTCTTTCAGCTTTTACCATCTCCAAGGCAGCTTCTTCTTCTTGTGACCGAGGATTTGCTTCTTCTTCCATATTATCCTCCCAGATAGGATATTCAACAGGCTCTGGATAATATGGCTCATGTTGTTCCTGTAGATGCTCATGCATGATTTCCTCAAATACCTCTTCACTACTTCCTTCTTCTTGTACAATGTTCTCAATCCAGTACTGTCTTACCGGAATAGCTTCAACTGTTTCCCAAACTCCCCATCCATCCAGACCTTTCTCCCCACCTCCAACTTTCTCCCCCTTAGTTGAGGGATCCTCGATGAAGTTATCCTCAGCATAAAAGGTAGTAGAAGGACCAGGTTGTTGATTTGAAGGTCCAGGTTGTTGGTTTCTCAGCATAGTCCAGATTGACTGTACCCCGTCACCTTGATTCTCCATGAACTCCATAATCTCCTTATTCATCTCATTCATAGAAGCTAGAGCCAGGTCAATGTTATCCAATCTTGAGCTGGTAGTCTTTTCAATATGATCCAATCTTTTGTTCAGCTTAGACTCCACTCTTGAAAGGGTGTTCATTGCATCTTTTACCCGCGCTTGACCATCCCAGATAACCAGAACGTCTTCTCTCAAAGCTTCTTGACCTTGTGACAGAGCATATACTTCATTCATGAAACCTTCTTTTAGTTCCTTGACGTCCGTCCTCAAGTCGACTAGTTCTTCCAGAGTTTCCTTCTTCAAGGAGTCCACTGCTTGCTTCGTACCTGTTATTGTGCCAGATGCACTGCCAATGACCCTGAAAGTTCTTCTGGAATAAGTTGCAGCCAAGTCAACCTTCTCTTGAATAGACTTTAAAGAAGCATTGCCTTGACTAGAGGAGATCCCTTGGTCAAAGGAAGGTCGCAGTGGAACCTTGTATAATGGATTTCCTTGTTGATCATGAACCGTCATCTCCTTGAGTGAGGATTGAACATGTACCTCTCTTTCTGTTGGTAGTAGCAAATCATCTATATTTTTAAGGGTTAGGGTGTCACTCCTCACATTTGGCTCTGGGTGTACACTAAACGTTTTTGTCGGTGTTTCACTCATTTTACCTTTCCCACTCAGGCCAGGTGTAAGTGTTTTTGTTTCACTCAATCCCTTAATGCTCATTGTACTTGCAGAAGAAAACACCGTAGCCGTCCTTAAGGAGGTCACCGGTGGTGCAATGGGGCTTCAGAAGTCCCCGTCCTTGGTTAAACCAAGTTGCTGATCATCCGTGGATGATGTATCCTTTATAGGATCTAGAGTTTGAATCTCTAGGGGGTTAGAATCAGGCTCTATTAACAGCAGAGACCCTGAAACTTCCCCAATAGTCTGTGAAGACTTTACCTCAGTTAACTCCTCAATTGAAATTGATTCATTGTCACCGAGTTGCCGATCCGCACCTACGTCAGACCCTTTACCCGCAGAATCCCGATATGTTCCATCTGGGGAGTTAGGTAATGACCTTTGAGATCTTGCATTTAGGTCAGAACCTTCTCTCGACGTCTGTGAAGACACTTGGTTCTTAGCACCTTCAACTAGTGAACCTGACCGTAATATGGTCGGAACACCAGTTGCTTCCGTCAATTCCTCCTTGCTTGATTGAGCAATTGGTTTAGATATTTCTTTAGTTAGTGTAGCCCAATCAGCATCAGAAAAATCAATAAAGGGCGCTTTGGATGATTGAAATGAAGATTCAACAGTTGCCTCGGTTTCTATTCTTCTCTTTTTACAGGAAGGCAGCGCTATTTTTGAAGGGTGTATCTCTTATGTGGTGCTGCTAAGGCACTATATCCCTCTACACTCATGGATGTTTGTATATTGGGTATAGGAGGGGAAGGAGGTTCGTTTATTGTTTCATTTTGTTCTTCCAAAGGCTCTTCGACCGTGGTTAGAGATTGTGGGTTTGCAATCTCATGGTCGGGAATGGCCACTGAGGGCTCTGGATCTACATCCATTGGTTGTTGTACAGGAGCCATTTCAGGTTGAGGAAAATTACCTTCATTTACCTGTTCCCCTGGGGGTAGAAGTGGTAGGGGCACCGTTCTTAGATAATCAGTTAGAACAGTGGGTACCCCTGGAAGATGTTTCTTTCTTATCAGAGCGGTTATTGCATTGCTCTTCATCCTCATGCACTCCATGGTCTCCTTTGCTGCGAATGTCTCACGTTCATCATCTGTTAAAATATCATTGAGAATTAGCTGTAGGAACCTAGGATAGAAACAAAGTACATCATCCATGCTTGTTCTGTCTTCCAGTGGTCCCATGCACAGAATGACTTGATCAATCACTAGCTTTCCTATGTTTATATGCCTATTGTTAGCAATGACAAACCCTATCTTCTGAAGAAATAAGGGAATACCATGCAGATTTGTCAGCTTAGCAGTAAAAACATGGATAAGTGTGTGAAAGAAAAAGTTCCATGGCTTTGTCAGATAATGCTTAAGAAACTCTCCCACAAAGAAGTTTGGTTGTTGAATTCTAATGAGAGTGAAGAAAGCATGTATCTCCTCAGTCGTGGGATCCAGAACATGGTTTTCTGTTGGAAAATGTAGTATTCTGTTAAAGTCATGTTCCGTCACCCCTATTGTTCTGCCCCCTGGCACAACAAAACTGAAGGACCTTACGTTATTCTCACTTGTATCCGTGGAGGTTGTGTACAACGCAGTCAATTGATCGATGCAAAGGACTACGGGAGTACTCAAGGCATATGCCACTAACGAACGTGTATTCAAAAACTCTGCCCATGCACGAAACTGTAAGTTCGTAATGGCTGGCAAGTTTTGAAACGAGGCATGATTAGTTTTGGTTACGATAAATTCTCCGGCCATTTTATTTCAAATATCCAGAAAATTAAATTTAAACCAAAAACTAATTTTTCAATTAATTATTTCTAATTAATTAAACTTAAAACAAAATTACCCCTTTTTACTCAAAAACACAACTTCGAACACTATCAAAAATCTAGAACCCTAATTGTTAATACCAACCAACAAGATCAAAAGAACTCGATTTTTTAAAAACAATAAAATTCTAAGATGTGTACTTGTTAACAATTTCTTTGAGGTTCACAACTTTGGTTCGATGGATTCTTCAACAGTATGTACTAAAACCAAAACAAATCAAGTTTTTCACAGTTAAAATAGAATTAATAGTGAGAAATAGTAAGTTTTCAAGGTTTTCTTGGTTATAAAATGAAGAAACTATCGAATTGGTGTTCTTGATAGTGTATATCTTTTTGTAAGTATTGTAAACGGATTTTAGCTTCTTAGATCTGAAAATTGTAAAGAAAACAGCTAAGGACCATTTAAATACTTTTGAAACTGTTAGGGGCAAAACCGTCCTTTCATGTTCGATGGATTTTATTAGTACTATCGATAGTTTTTATCCTAGGGGCATAAAGGTCAAAAACACTTCGTTGGTTTTTGAAAAACTATCGAAGTGTTTAAATTCTGGAATTTAAACCGACCTTTTAAGAAAAACTATCGAAGGTTTTTCTGCTTTTAATTAAAATCTATCGAATACATTTTTGTAAAATCTATCGAGAATTGAATTAGAAATAAAATTAAATTCCTTCGATATATTTTCAACTGAATTTCAAAAACTATCGAGAATTGTTTTCGATAGTTTTCTTTTCCTTTTCAAAAACTATTGAAAATTACAAATTTGCCAAAATCAATTGTTAACAGAAAATTCACAATTTTCTTAGAATAAAATCGACTAAATATCATTGAATGATATTAACCAATTAAAATCCAATAAATTATGCTGCATTAATCTACAATGTTAAAAACAAAGTAAATTAATTCAAATTAAATAGATGCTTAAATATTTAGAACAAATATTAGCACCTAAATAATTTTTAGAATTAATAACCAATTAAATGCCAGAAGATATATCATCCATAATTATGACATAAAATTAGTACAAAAATCCTAACTACGAGAATTGCTCCAGAAAATAAATTCACGAGTCCTAAGGATATGGAAATTCTTAAACTCATGTATTCACTAGGACAATCTGCAGTTTCTGACTTCTAATCAAAATCAATTAGAAAGATTTAACATCCCAAGTTCACCAACCATCTTAGAAAAAGTGGATTCATCAAGCGATTTAGTAAAAATGTCTGCAATTTGTTCCTCTGTGGGTACAAAATGTAACTCCACAGTTTCATTCATGACATGCTCTCGGATAAAATGATACCTGATGTCGATGTGCTTCGTCCTCGAGTGTTTCACTGGGTTGTTAGAGATTGCTATGGCACTTGTGTTGTCGCAAAATATTGGAATCTTTGTCAACAAAAGCCCATAGTCACGGAGTTGGTTTCTCATCCACAATATCTGAGCACAGTAGCTACCAGCAGCAATGTATTCAGCCTCAGCTGTTGATGTGGACACAAAATGCTGCTTCTTGCTATACCAGGAAACTAACCTTCTTCCAAGAAACTGACAGCTTCCTGAAGTACTCTTCCGATCAATCTTACAACCTGCAAAATCAGAGTCTGTGTATCCAATAAGATCAAATCATGTATCTTTAGGGTACCAAATTCCAAGATTTGGGGTCCCCTTAAAATATCTAAATATTCGCTTAACAGCTATTAGATGAGATTCTTTAGGATCATACTGAAACCTAGCACACAAGCATGTTGCAAACATTATATCTGGTCTACTTGCAGTGAGATAAAGTAATGAGCCTATCATACCTCTGTAGCCTGTGATGTCAACCTTCTTACCAGTTTCATCCTTATCCAGCTTAGTGGCAGTTGGCATTGGAGTCTTTGTTGTAGATGAGTCTTCCATTTGATACTTCTTCAGAAGATCTTTGATGTACTTGGACTGACAAATGAATATACCATCTTGCCTTTGATACACTTGCAGTCCAAGAAAGAATGACAATTCACCCATCATGCTCATTTCATAACGACTCTGCATTAACTTTTCAAATCTCTTGCATAGATCGTCATTAGTAGAACCAAATATTATATCATCAACATATACTTGCACCAATATCAGATTATTTTTGTGCATTTTATAGAATAGAGTTTTATCTATGACACCTCTTGTAAAATCATTTTCAAGTAAGAATTCAGAGAGAGTATCATACCATGTCCTTGGAGCTTGTTTGAGTCCATAGAGAAATTTGAATAGAAAGTACATAAAGTCTGCCAGTTTTGAATCCTCAAAACCTGGAGGTTGTTCCACATACACTTCTTCTTTTAACTCCCCGTTCAGAAAAGCACTCTTCACATCCATTTGATATACCTTGTAATTGGAATATGCTGTGAATGCCAGAAACATTTTGATGGCCTCAAGTCTTGCTACTGGTGCATAGGTTTCATCATAATATATACCCTCTTCTTGAGAGTAACCTTTAGCAACCAGTCTGGCTTTGTTTCTCGTAACAATGCCATCTTCATCCAGCTTATTTCTGAATACCCATTTTGTTCCAATAACAGATTTCCCTTTAGGCCTAGGTACCAGCTTCCAAACTTTCTGCCTTCCAAACTGATTGAGTTCATCTTGCATTGCAATCACCCAATCTGGATCTTATAGGGCATCTTCAACTTTCTTAGGTTCTGTTTCTGAAAGAAACCCAGAATAGTGACATTCATTTTGTGATGTCCTCCTAGTTCTCACTCCTGAATCTGGATCACCAATGATCAAGTGAAAGGTATGATCTTTATTCCAAACCCTTTGTCTTGGCAGATGCGATCTTGATGATTCTCCTTGTTCTAGATGTTGTGGAGTGTGACTAGTTGATCCTTCTCCTGCTCCCCCTGAGTTGTTGACGGTGTGATCTGTTGATTCTGTAGACTGACTAGTGGATCCTGTAGTATTTTGAGGATCTCCACTGTGGTCACCACTTTGTCCAGAATCATTATCATTATGATTATTATTAATAACTGTAACAACTTCAGGTTCTTCTTCATTGTTAGAGAGATCTCCTGATAGATTTTCAAATACCAAGGATTCAGAGTTCTCTCCAGTTTGCAGGCCTGGTCTTTTGGTGTCGTTAAATGTTACATTAAAGCTTTCCAACACCTTCTTATCTTCAATCACATATATCCTGTAAGCCTTAGATTCCAGAGAATAGCCCAGAAAAATGCCTTCGTCTACTTTGGCATCAAACTTGCCTAGATGTCCTCCATCTTTTAGTACAAAACACTTTGCACCAAACACATGAAAATACTTCAGTGTTGGTTTCTTGTTGGCCATTAACTCATAAGGAGTTTTATGATGATCTTGTTAATCAGGGTTCGATTCTGAGTGTAGCAAGCTGTATTCACTACTTCAGCCCAAAAGTAAGTGGGAAGTTTTGATTCATTCAACATGGTCCTTGCTGCTTCAACCAAGGTCCTGTTCTTCCTTTCCACTACTCCATTTTGTTGTGGAGTTCTTGGTGCTGAATACTGTCTTGATATTCCTTTCTCTCAGCATAAATCATTAAGAACTACATTCTTGAATTCAGTTCCATTATCTGATCTGATTGTCCGCACAGGTAGCTTGGCTTCCACTTCGATCTTCTTGATATGATCAATGATTAGTTGTGTTGCTTCATCCTTTGATTGTACAAACAACACCCACATGTACTTGGAGTAGTCATCCACCATCACCAATGCATATCTCTTTCTTGAAAGTGACATAACATTAACTGGACCAAATAAATCCATATGAATCAGCTGTAATGGTTCAGTAATATTTGTCATTTCTTTGCTTCTATGTGATGCTTACTTTGACTTCCCTTTTTCACATGCTTCACACAGTCCCTCCTGATTGAATTCCATCAGGGGCAACCCTCTCACTAACTCTCTCTTTACCAAAGAGTTCATAGTTTTGAAGTTCATATATGAGAGCTTCTTGTGCCATAACCAACTTTGTTCTGAAGATGCCTTTCAATAGAAACATGTAACTTCTCCTTCACTGGTAGAACTTAAGTCAGCTATGAACAAATTTCCTTTTCTTAGTCCCAGTAGAGCAAGCTTCTCATTCTTCCTGTTTATGATCAAGCACTTGTCCTTTCTGAAGTCTACATTGTAGCCTTTATCACAGAACTGACTGTTACTTAGAAGATTGTGCTTTAATCCTTGAACAAGAGTGATGTTTTCAATGATGACATTTCCAATTCTCAAATTACCATATCCCGTAGTGAATCCTTTGTTGTCATCTCCAAAGGTTACAATAGGGCCGGTCTTCTTAACCACCTCTGTAAGCAGGGACTCTTCACCAGTCATGTGTCTAGAACAACCACTATCCAGAATCCACACAAACTTTGAGCTTTTAACCTTACCCTGCAATCACAGGTTGATTAAGCGGACTTTGGTACCCACAATTGTTTGTGTCCTGAAGGTTTAGATGATTTAACAGGAGTAACATTCAATTTTGTCTTCCCCTGATTGATTTTCATAGTATCTGTGGATTTAACATTAACAGTGCTTTTGCTATTATCATTCATCAACTTAAAATAAGCATGCATGATGTTGTATGTACATAGCAAGCATTCTTTCTTTCCACAGGGTTCATGAAGATCAGGCATGTCAGACATGTTATGTATTTCAGAAGTATTAGCAGTTTCTAATTTAATCTTTTTACATGCATGTGTAAGGTGTCCAGTAGAATTACAAATAGTGCACAACTTCCTAGATACAATGGGAGAATATGGAACCATTTCCTGATTATCAATCTTCTTCTTCCCATTCCTGTTCTTTTTGGATTTACTAACTGAGTCACCTACTTCAGTTTTAGGTATTACACTTTTTACTGAATTCCTAGGCAACTTAGTCTTCACCTCTTTTTCCTTCAATAAATCCTCCTCAAGCAATTCTTGTCTAAGATATAAGTCATCCTCATGAAAAGGTTCTGAGAAGGGCTTGACAAAGACTGGATTGACCACATTCTTAAGAATGTGTGGAATATTCTTCCTTACACTAACATGGGATGTCACAGGAAATTCCAGAATCTTTTTCCCAGCCTTTTTGGAATAGTCAAGTCCTATAGCAGTCATGTTTCCCTGGGTCTGAGTATCCATTATCTCCTTAGCAATCAGGGCGGAATTCTTAAAAGCATTCAGCTTCAGATCTAACTCTGAAATCTGCTTCCTGAGGATAGTCTCTATCTCATCATTACACTTGACCTTGTTTTCTAAGTACACATTCTTTTGTTTAAGATCTTCTATTGTGACAGCTACAAGCTCTAGTTCTTCATTTTTAGATTCTAGATTTTTAATCTTAAGAACTTGCTTGTGTGTACATTAAACAATTCTACACTAAGATCTTGCACAGTTTTCTTGTACTCAGAATTAGACATGTCAATTGTCGTTAAGATAGGTACCTGAGATAATTGTGGTGATTCCTCTGAAGAGTCAGCCATTAGGGCAACATTTACATATTCTTCCTCTTCATCCGAATCAGTATCATCCCAGTGTTTTCCCTCTGCTATATAAGCTTTCCCTTTCTGCTTTCCAGACAATGCCTCCACTTGCTGTTTCAGCTTGGCATTCTCCTTCTTCAAATCCTCATATGAGTCTTTCTTTTCATAGACTCCCTTTCTGTCTCTTACTTGACGAGGCTTCTGGCATTCAGTGGCAAAATGCCCTAACTTATTGCAGTTGTAGCATCTTGATTTGCTTCTATCAATCATGCCAGTCTTGTAGCCTCCCTTAAAGCCAGTGCCTGGTGAATACTTGCTCTTCTGAAATCTATTGGTTGAGCCCTTGAACTTGTACTTAGGGTTTCTCTTGAAACGGATGTGGCTAAACTTTGCAGCTAAGTACGCCATGGTTTTGTCTTCCATTTGCTCAAGCTCTTCTAGGGTGTAGTAATCACTTTCATCAACACCCAGATTTACAGAATCCATCTCAGCTTCTATTATCACCTCATTTCCAGTTCTAGGGGTTTGAACCTGAATATCAGAAGTTGTTGGTTCATCCACTACAAGTGCTGCTGATCTCACAAGTGCATTGTGCTTGTTATCCACTGTCCCTGGTCCGTAGATTATCACTCTTTGTTCCGGTTCCATCTCATAAGTCTTCAACTTGCCATAGATCATCTCTAGTGACATCTTGATGAAGTCTATTCTTTCCCTTATGGATGATGACTTGTGTTCTACATGATGGGGCAGCGTCATCATGAACTTCCTGTTTGTTTCTCTCAGTGGATAGGTCTTTCCTTTCATTGCCAACTCATTCAGGAGTTTAGTATATTTCTCAAAGACCTGAGTTATACTTTCTCCTGGTAATGACCTAAAAGACTCATACTGAGAAGTCAGGATGTCCAATCTGTTTTCCTGCACGTCTTCAGTTCCTTCCATTATTAGGTTAATGGTATCCCACATATGTTTCCCGCTTGTACAGTTCATTAACTGATAGCTCATTTCCTTGTCTGCGGAGTCTGCCAATATGAACATCAAACCTGTATCCAATCGAATCAGTTCTTTGTCAGAATCTGTGTATTCAGTGATATCCTTAGGTTGGGTGCCTTGAGGAATCCTGGTACCATCAGGAGCTGTAGATTCACTAACTGGTTTCATTGGTACAAACAGTTCGTTCTGTAATATGCCAATATACAACGGATTAGATGCCTTGATAAATAACAACATCTTCATCTTCCACAAACCGAAATCATCTTTAGTAAACGGGTGAACTTTAATACCAGCAGTTGTCTTTGGAGCACTCGTGGTTTCTGAAAATTTCAAAATTTTTAAAATTCGAGAAATTCCAATAAAATGAAAAATTTTGAAAGTTAAAAAATTTGCTTCGAATTTTCACGCTACGTTTGATTTTGGTCTCATTCACCGGATCTGATTTGTACGTCAATCAAGTAGCTCTGATACCAATTGTTAGGTCCAAAGTATCGTAGAAGGGGGGGTTGAATACGATACTCACAAATTATTCAATTTTGTTCGCGGATTAATCATTCAGTTCTATAACGAAATCAAATGCACCAAATCAAAACACGAGTCGGGGAATATATCGTTTTATAAATATAAACCGCGAAGGGTGCTACAAATCTAATCTGTAGATTAGCTTCAATGAGTTCAGGTTAACGTAATCAATACAAACTTTAGAAATTAAGGCACTATAAATTTTCTCCAGAATATGTTCTTGAGCTCTCAATTCTCCGTAGTTAATATGATCAACTGCTAACCAACTGAAGAAGAACACTGTCTTCATTCTCTATCTTTAGACTTTGGTTTGAAAACTATCGAACCAAAATTGAAGAAACAATCCTGGCCGTCCAATTTCCATCAACCTGAAAGAAAAGAATACTTTTCACCTGCTCCTTAATTTAAAAACCAACGAAGGTATTAAATTAATTTACCATTCGATAGTTTTTAATTCGAAACTATCGAATACCAAATTAATCTAATATGGTTTTCTGTGATTTACTTTTCATCTCCTTCGATGGTTTTCTGAATTGAAAAACCATCGAACCATTTTAATTCTTGATCTTTTAGTAAATCCTTCTGAGCTCCTTGGTGTTTAAGTAGTAGACTGTATCAATTTCTTCTGAGATGATAAAACAACTTGATCTTTTTAGTGCCGTCAACTAGTGCAACTGGTCTGGTTCACAGATGATTAACACTTGATCAATTCTTCTTCTATGTCTTCAATTCAGTGCTGCTGATAAGTCCCTTGTCGTTCTGGTTGCTTCAAATAAATCACTGGAATCCTGTGGTACTTAACCCTAAATCATTCACATACTTCTGTAGTCTTGAAAATCTTGTTTCTTTGATTGTCACTGAGGCTTAAACATTTTCATGAACTTCTTTCCGTAACCTGTTTACGGACTTCAAGAATACATACCATATTTTGATTTTTTGAGTTTACCTTTTCTTCTTTGATTCTGGATTCCTGTGCTTCTGTTAATATTATTGTCTGTCTTGTCCTTTGTTGAGTTGTAGTTATCTCTGTTTCATCTTATGTTACATTATGCTTTACACTTTGTGTATAAGCTCAAGAAATATGTCTACGGTCTGCGGCAGTCCCCTCGATGTTGGTATGATCGCCTCAGTGATTTTCTCGTAACTACTGGATTTTCTCGTGGTACACTCGACCCTACTCTATTTATCATAAAACAATGCATTCTTACTTGTTTAAGTCTATGTCGATGATATAGTTTTTGGCTCTACTAATGAATCATTATGTAAGTGGTTTTCTGATTGTATGCATAAAGAGTTTGATATGAGTCTCATGGGTGAGCTTCAATTTTTCCTTGGCTTGCAAATTAATCAAACTGATGCAGGTATTTTTATTCATCAAAGCAAGTACATTCGAGATTTGCTTAAACGTTTTGACTTAGAAAGTATTTCTTCCAAAACTACTCCTATGAGTGTTTCTGTAAAACTCACTGTGGATAAGGAAGGTAAGTCTGTTGACATTACTAAATATTGAGGTATGATTGGTTCTTTGTTATATCTTACTGCCTCTCGTCCTGATATAATGTTTAGTGTTTGCATGTGTGCTCGTTTTCAAGCTAACCCCAAAGAATCTCATTTGAATGCAGTTAAACGTATATTCAAATATTTAAAGGGTACTAGTAATTTAGGAATATATTATCCTACTGCCTCATCTTTTGACTTAACTGGTTTTTCAGATGCTGATTATGCAGGGTCTTTAGTTGATAGAAAAAGCACTAGTGGCGCATGTGAATTTTTAGGTGATTGTTTAGTAGCATGGCATAGCAAGAAACAAACCTCCATAGCCTTATCCACAACTGAAGGGGAATATATAGCGGCTGGTAGTTGTTGCACTCAAATTTTATGAATGCAACAAACTCTCACCGATTTTGGTATAAAATTTTTGAATATCCCTATTTACTGTGATAATACTGCTACTATTAATATCTCTAAAAATCCAGTTAAACATTCACACACAAAACACATTGATGTCCGCCATCATTTTATTCGAGATCATGTGGCTAAAGGTAATTTTCAATTGATTTTTATTCCTTCTGAAAATCAACGTGCTGATATTTTTACTAAACCTTTACCTGAAACTCGTTTTTGTATGTTATGACGTGAATTAGGAATGTGTGCTTTATAATTTTTTTCATTTTTATTTTGTGACAATTTTTTTGTGATTCATATTAATTACTTTCTGTTGATTTGACGATCAGTCATGTCTGTTCCCTCTTACCCTTTACCTAGTGGTACACGCTTGTCTTCACAACTCCCCATGCATTGTCTTTTGGGTGTAAAACTCTTCCTCTTCCCTCTTTTCTTTTTTTCTTTTAAACCCTTCTATTTTTCCTTCTTCTCTCTTCATAACTTCTCTCAACCTCACCATATTTTATTTCTTTCATACCATGGCTAAAACTAAGAGATCCTCCAAACGCCCAATTACTTCCCCAACTCCTTCCAAACGCCAAAGGTTTGCTCAGGATGTCGCTTCTTCTGACGCTTCCCATGCCTCTTCTGAAAGCCCAAGTCATACTCTTGTGAAGTCTGTGAATCGCTCTGTACTCAAGGAACAATTGGTCGATCTTCAGTTACTCAAGAATGCTGGTATCGTGGCTCTGTTCGAATATGTTGGATGTGTTTCTTTGCTGACACCGGACTCGGTCGTTTACCCAGACTTGGTGCGGGAATTCCATGTTAATTTCTCTATTCGAGGTGAATGGGTTCATTCTTCAGTCAAAAACATTCCACTTGTCTTTAAGGCCCAATTATTGTCTTCTATCATTGCTGTTCCTGACAAAGGCCCTTGTCCTTTCACTGCTTCACGTCAACCAGTTTCAGATATTGAAGGTTATTCCTATGAACTTCAACTTGGTTTAATTCTTACTGAATTTTGTGACTCTAAACCTACGGTATCTCTTCTTACTCCTACTACTTTATGTTTGTTTCGCTTGATTCATACCAATGTGTGTCCTCGTAATAGTGGTCGTGATAGACCCACTAATCAAGATTCCATTTTGTTGGCACTTTTGGTTTCTGGTGTCTCTTTTGATGTATCTTCTTTTATTATCAAACATATGGTTCATTGTGTCAATCATGATTCCATGCATTTACCATATCCTGCTTTATTGACAAAATTGTTTCGATATTTTGATATTCTTACTAATTCTGATGTGTCAGAAACTATTGTTGATTCGTTTGACTTAAAGGTTTTAACTGCCAATAAGTTAAAAATTGTTGACAATAGTTTGGTTTTTAATCAAGCTTTCAAATCAGTTTCTTCTACACCTGCTGCTTCTTCTCATGTTTCTTTTGAGTCCATTTCCCAGTTTATTGCTTTGTCCAAGCAAGTTGGGGACAATTCCAAACTTTTACAAACTGTTAATTCTAAACTTGATTCTGTTTTGACGTTGCTTCAATCATCTGCTTCTCGTATTGACTTCGTGGATACTCAATTGTTGTTTTTGAAATCCCTTTATTCCAAACTTTCTTCTACTATGAACTTCGAATTTGGAAATATGCAAGATGGTTTGGTTCATGCTGCCAAGGCCTGGGAAAAAGAGTTTGTTAGCTGTTCTACATTCTCAGTTCGGAGACAAAATTTGTGTCTAAACAAGTTTCTGCCATTGTTCACAAGAAGGGTCTTCAATGGCATTCTCGAGATTGGATGGATGATAGTACACTTGCTGAGATTACTACTCCTCTTCCTTTGCCCGCCATCCCTCCACCACAGGCTCTCGGTTTAACTCCTGATGAATATCGTGCAAAGATTTTTGAGTGGCTATCCGCACGTGATGGGAAATCTCCACCAGACAATTTCTACTCTACCATGTTTACTGAATATGGGCAGCCATCTGTTGTTCCACCTACTGCAACTCGCAAAGGGAAGGCCAAACACACACCTGTTGATGTTGATGACTGATGGATTTTTTTTATGATGTTGAAAGAGGGAGAAACTGTGATTGGTTTATGTGTTTATTAAACTTTATTAAACTTTTATGATGCTTTGTTTGTAAGACTTAAGTTTCTATTGGTTTGTTATGGTTTGCGTGAACATTTGATATTTGATATTTTTTGGAATGCATTATTTCTGATTAATTCATATGTATTCTGATCATGAACTCTGGTTGTTTTCTTTTCCTATTTCTTATGAGTTCATTTTGATAGGGGGAGCTATATTTTGTTTCAGATATGGTTCATCATCATAAAAAAGGGGGAGATTGTTAATACTCGGATTTTAATGATGATGATTGTCTGAAAGTTTATCTAAGTTATTAATATAACTTAATCAGAAAAACGTATATCTTAACTGATTGATTTGATCTTACTTGTTTTTAGGAGAGCTGACTTTTTTCAAATCTAGATATTGTTCTTCATGCTTATCCTATTTGTTATATTGCTTCGGTTAAGACTTTGTCAAATCTGTTTATTTTTAAATGTTCAATCTTTCTAACAGATTCTAATCCTTATCCTTTGTTTATAGCCGTTTCAGTTCAAACTCATAACAACTATAATTTCAGGAATCATATATATACATACAGATCGATGATCACAACAACTTCCTTCGAGCAATCAGTTTCCAGTCTTCTAAAAGAATTCAAGATCAAATCAGTTCTAGAAGATACATTATTCTAAAGTTGTATTAATTTCTTTGTCTATACTTGTGCCGGGTTGTGGCAAATAGATAGGATTACAAAATTCAACCAAGGTTGCTAGCGAGCTAGGGTTCTTGCTGCTAGTGGACAGTTGTGTCAAGGGAAGGGTTCTTCCAAGAGGTTCTTATTTTGTAATCTGGATAAACTGTAAGCAGATTATTATTGTGTTAATAATATATTCCATGTGCTAGTTGGCATAGGGACTTGGACGTAGGCCATAGATATTGATAGGGGCCGAACCAAGTGAAAAGTCTTGGTGTTATTTATAATTATGCAGAATATTTTAATTCAATTATTGTTTTATATATAACATATTGAGACAGTTTCTTTTAACAAAGAGACAGACTCTTTGTCAATTGAGAAAGACTCATTCATACATTGTGCCTAGTTAATTTCATCCATTGCCTTGTTTTCTCGAGCGCCTTGTTTCCTCGAGCTATTTAAGTATTGGCGGTCCATCGAATTCGAACGAACTCTTTTAGATGTATGGCCAGCACACCGACTTGTCATATGTATTTGTATCGCTGGGCATCTAAAAAATATGGAGACTGTAGTTCCAAACGAGAGCGGTTAAAAGTATTAATAATATGTATGCATGGAGACATATGCAACGTAGGCATTAAAAGTTTACAGAATTCATAACACGACGAAGACGATAGATCTTAGAAAGACACATAGTTAGTACTAGATAACAAAAATTGGCATTGAGTGCGGTTTTAGTTCATGAATCAATCAAATATATATACGAAGACAATAATTCATTGTTCTACTCTCCTCTATAAATTTGAACACCAATTATATTTTATTATATGTGTTCTCTATAAATTCAAACGCTTCCCTCTAAAAACTCGAACACCTATTCTATTTATAATATGTTAAATGATATTTCTTAATTTATTATTTATTAATATTTAAAACTCTAAAATTATGCAAAATTAGAAAAATAGATCGAGACGATATTAGAGGCACCACCTCACCTCCCGCGTATCCTCCTTTATATATATACTAACCGACTAAGCCACGCTTCGCGGCGGCCCTATAATATTTTTTGTAAAATTTTAAATATTACTATTTAAGAAAAAATTCGAGAAAAGTATATATAAAATATCATATAAATAGTGAACACAATATTTTACATAGTAAACTTACATAACAATAAAATAAACTATTTACATATATTTTGTGCCGCTTTTGTGTCATTTTCTTGAGCTGACACCCGTTGCAATAAATACATATAAATAAAAATACTCAAAATAAGTAATAATAAAAAAAATTAAATATTAACCACCGTTTCAAACTTCAACCATTCGATGATCACAAATTAAAAATTTCGTAAATATCCCTCAACTTTATATGACGATTTTGTGTCATATTTACTTCAGCCGATGTCCGTTGCACTAAATACTTATAAATAAAAATTACTAAAAATATTAAATAATAAAAATTTAAGTATTAATCACCGTTTCAAAATTCAACCATTAGTATTATCACAAAAATTACAAATGTCTTAAATATTGTTGTACTTTATATGCCGCTTTTGTGTCATATTTTCTTGAGTCCACGACCATTTCTTAAATATCTCTATACTTTATATGCGATGTCATATTTTCTTGAGCCGACGACCATTGCACAATATACAAAAAAATTAAAAATACTAAAAATAAGCAATGATAAAAATTTAAGTACTAACCACCGCGACAAACTTCAACCATTTGTATTATCACATAAATTACAAATTTCTTAAATATCCATATACTTTATATGCCAATTTTGTGTCATATTTTCTTGAGCCGACGCTAGTTACACTACATAGAAATTGAAAATACTAAAAATAAGCAATAATAAAAATTTAAGTATTAACCACCGCTTCAAACTTCAACTATTCGTATTATCACAAAAATTACAAATTTGTTAAATATCCCTGGACGTTATAATAATTTTTTTGGGTACGTACATGTGCATCGTTATGATATAAAAGGTTAATCATGGAAACATAATTGATTTTTATCTAATCATTGTCTTCCCTATGAATTTGAATTTAAATAAAGGAATTCAATTTTATTTTAGTTAAGAAAAAAATTAACATTTGAAAGTTATTATATATATATATATATATATATATGGCATGAATTTGAATATAAATAAAGAAATTGAATTTTCTAAACATGATTAATTAAAAAACAAATATATAAAATTTTGAAAGTTATCATGTCTCTCATAAAAATGAGATAATAGTATTGAATATAACTCTAATTAATTATTAAATTCACAAAAAAAATATCAAAAACTATATACAAAAATGACATTCAATAAATTATTATTAGCTACAAAAATCAAGTATAACTATGTGTTGGGATTTATGGGTGATAGCATAGAAACAACTTAACTTTGTATATACTTAATTTTTAAATTAAGTAGAACATACTGTCACAGCCAAAGTATGTTCTTGTAATCAGTATGCAATGTTATCTTAATTGTGTAATTTGGAAGAAGTTCACTTGCTGTGTTCAAGCCTCAAAGAAAACCGAAGTGTCTTGAAGAAAACCGAAGCTCAAGAATTCTCTCTTGAGGTTGTAGCAACACTTTGCAAAATAAATAAAAACATTTATTTTGTGAATCCTGTCTTCAGATTATACTGTTTGTGAATGCATACATATTATTGATAACATTAAATCTTAGTTTTGGTTGTTGAAATTGAGATTGAATTTTATCAGTATTGCATTCATCCCCCCCCCTTCTGCAATACACGAGGACCAACAACTGGTATCAGAGCAAACAGATTAACATACATATCTGAGATCACGACGACAATGCAGAAATCAAACAGTATCAAGATCCCAGCTTTTGATAAAGAGAACTACAGCATTTGGAAAAGAAAGATCTTGTTGTTTATCAAAGCTGCGAATCCACTATACCCAGGTATTCTCGAGAATGGTCCTTTCATTCCAAGGAAGGAAATTGAAGCCACAACAGTAAATGGTGAAGTCATTCCTGCACATTGGGTTCCCAAAGATCCCTCTGAATTTTTGGAACCTGAGAAGGAGAAAATGGTGCTAGATGATCACTTGCAACTCATCTTGCTCGATTTTCTCACGTTGGATAAAGCCATGTGTGGAAGTGTGATAAGCTGCACATCTGCCAAGGAGATGTGGATCAGGTTAGCTTTACTATGTGAAGGAAGTGAAGAAGTTAAGGGCAACCAAAGGCAAATACTGATATCACAATATGAGGCATTCATGGCCAAGCCTGGTGAAGACTTAACTTCCATGTTTGAAAGGTTCAGTAAGCTCTTAACTGAACTATAGATACATGGCAAGTACTATGACAGAAAAGAATTAAATGTCAAGTTCCTGCTTACACTACCTGATCACCTTGAACACAAGACAACAGCCATACGAGAAGGAAGAGATCTCAACAATATAACCTTTGAGACACTTTATGGCATTCTGAAATTCTATGAACTTGAACTCTTTCAAAAGAGAGCCATACAGAGTGGAACAAGGAACAAGATGGCCAATATGTCAAGTGCCCTAGTAGCACAAGTGCCAAGGATCACACAACCAAGTGAAGTACTATAAATCACACAACCAACCCCTGTACAATCCTTGAAGATAGAAGAGGTTGTTGAAGATGATGAGAAAGTAGTACTACAGCTCAAGGATGTGGAAGATGAAGACTTCTACATAATGGAGGAACTGGAAAGCATGGACAATCCTACTATGGCTTACATGGCCAAAAAATTCAAGAACTTTAGGTTCAAGAAGGATAGGTCATACAAGCCCCAAGGCCAAACATCCAAGTTCAACAGGGGAATTTCATCAAAGGCTGCTGTGGGAAGTTCAACCAAAGGAGGATACAAGACTGGATTTGTGGATAGGTCAAAATTCAAGTGTTACAACTGTGGTGAACCTGGTCATTTTGCTACTGAATGCAAAAGACCCAAACAGGTTCAGAGGTTTGATAAAGGAACTGGTGGATACTTTAAGAAGAATCAAGGTAGAGCCTATGTGGCTGAAGGAAAGTGTTGGGATGAGTCTGATGAAGAAGAAGAAGAGGAAGAATATGTCAACCTAGCTCTCATGGCTAGCACTGATGAAGTAACATCAACATCTTCAAGTCAGGTACCTTCACTTGTCTTACTTGATATGTCCATTGATGAGTATAAGAAAACCATTAAAGACTTAAGTGCTGAAATGTTCAATGTCTATACTAGCTTATCTGCTGCTAATGAGGAAATCACTAGGATGAGTAAGCTAAATGAAACACTAAGGTCTGAAAATGAATCTCTTGTTCTCAAAACCAGTTCACTAGACTCTTTAGCTCAGGAGAATGCTAGACTTAAAAATGAATTAAAATGTGCTAAAGAGGTTGAGGAATTCCTGAGGAATGAGATTGCTGAAAATGAATTCAAGATCAAGGCTTATAAAAACTCATCTAAGATAGTTCAGGATTACAATGATAAGCATACAGAAAATCAGACAGTTGGTATAGGTTTTTCTTATGGTAGAAGACCTGGAAAGGAAACTGTGATTCAAGATTGTTCTGGAAATGCTGCTGTCAAACCCACCATTCTCAAGAAGGTTAAAACTCCTATTTTCAAAGCTGCAGAAATTGAGTTTGATGAAGAAGCCATGCTCATCAAACAAGAAATTCTTGATGATGATGAAGGTGTTGACAGCACATCTAAGGATGGAAAGGATACTGTCACAATCCCCAAGACAGTAAACTTAACAAGCAATCAGACAGTAAGTTCAAAAGATATTGTCACTATTGGCAAGACAGTATCTTCCAAAGATGTTGTCAAGAATGTTTCCAAGACAGTAACTTCCAAACCTTCTGTCAAGACAGTTGGAATAAAAGGTACTGTCAAGGAAAGTTCGACAGCAACTTCTGAACACATTGTCAATCCAGTAACTCCCAAGTCTAAGAATAGGAATGGAAAGGTAGGTGTCAATAAAGGAAATGGATACACTAATGTTGGAGGTGCTTCTAGGAAACTATGCAATAATTGTGGATCTTCACATCATTTAACACATGTTTGTAATAAACCAATTGAGGATAAGATCAATACTACTGAACTCAATGGTAACTTACACAGAACCCCTCTTATGCATAGAACTATGAGTGTCTGCAATAACATTGAATGTATGCCATGCAAGATCACTGCCATGAGTACATGCTTTAACTTACCTATTCTCACTACTGAAAAATGTTCATACATGCACACTGTTGAGACTTCTGAGCCTGCTAGCAACAGCAAAAAGGCTTCATCCACTAAGAAAAGGACCAAGTCCAATTCTAAACCTAAGTGGGTGAAAAGAGAAGTCAAACAGGAGGTTTTTAATGATGCTTATGATTTTATGACTGGAAGAAACTCAGGAGACACTAAAGCTGAAGGACCCAACAAGGATTGGGTACCATATGCAACCTAAACACATTCTGTTTTGCAGGGCAAGAAGAAAGGTCAAGTCATGTGGATTATTGACAGTGGTTGCTCAAGACACATGACAGGTGATAAAGCCCTGCTATCACACTATGTAGAGAAAGCTGGCCCAATCATAACCTTTGGAGACAACAGCAAGGGTTACACAGTGGGATATGGCTGTTTGGAAATTGGAAATGTTGTCATTGAAGATATTGCTCTTGTGGATGGATTGAAGCACAATCTACTCAGTGTCAGCCAATTCAGTGACAGGGGATTCAAGTTTGATTTTGATATGATGCTGTGTAACATCTATCACAAGAAGGATGGAAGCCTCTCTCTAAAAGGGGTTAGAAAAGGAAGCTTGTTTGTTGCTGACTTAAACTCAACAAAGAAGGATAAAGTTTACTGTTTCTACATTAAAGCAACTGTTGGTGACAGTATGTTTTGGCATAGGAAGCTCTCACATCTCAACTTCAAAACAATGAATATTTTGATGAAGAAGGAGTTAGTGAGAGGTTTGCCCCAACAGGAATTCTGTCAAGAAGGACTGTGTGAAGATTGTCAAATGGGCAAACTAAGGAGAGCTGTGCACAAGTCCAAGCAAATGAACACCAACATAGAAGCACTCAAGTTGATTCATATGGATCTTTTTGGACCAGTCAATGTACCATCTATGGCCAAAAAGAGATATGCCTTAGTAATGGTGGATGATTACTCAAGGTACACTTGGGTGAAGTTTCTTGAATCCAAAGATGAAGCTGCTCAAGTGATTATTGATCAAGTCAGAGTTCTTGATAGAAATCCAAACTCAAAAGTCCAAATCTTGAGGAGTGACAATGGTACAGAATTCAGAAATGCCACACTTGGAAATTTCTGTAAAGATGAAGGAATTGTACAACAATTCTCTGCTGCAAGGACTCCACAGCAGAATGGAGTTGTAGAAAGAAAGAACAGGACTCTCATTGAAGCAGCTAGGACTATGTTGCATGATTCCAAACTACCAACATATTTCTGGGCTGAAGCTATCAACACAGCTTGTTATACTCAAAACAGAACCATGATTAACAAAACTCATGCAAGTACACCTTACTGTCTGCTAACTGGAAAGAAACCTACTGTCAAATATTTTCATGTGTTTGGGAGCAAATGCTTTATGATGAAGGATAACCATGAGAAGAAAGGAAAATTTGACACTAAGGCATTTGAAGGACTATTCATGGGTTATAGCACAGAAAGGACTGCCTACAGAGTTTATGTTATGGAACACAGGATTATTGAAGAGAGTGTAAATGTCACATTTGATGAAACCAAGTTTCCAGGACTGCATGAAGAAGGAAAGATGCAGACATTCAGATTTGAGAATCAAGGATACTTGGAAACTGAGGAAATTGTTGATGAAGAACCTAGCTTCACTCAAATTGTTGAAGTTGACAAAGATACTGTCAATGCCACTACTGTCAACCAAACTCCAGCTCAGTCACAGACCATAACTTCTAACATTCATAACAATGATGACTCTGGAGACAATGAAGAACATGGTTAAGATAATGGAATTGGTGAGCATTCAACTCAACAAACTGAAGCAACTGTTCATGTACAATCAAGTAGCTTGCCCAGAATCACCAAGTGGAACAAGGATCACACAAATGACCTTATCATTGGTGACCCTACTTCTGGAGTGAGGACAAGGAACAAAGTCTCTGCTGACAACATGTTTTCATGCTTCCTGTCTCAAATGGAACCCAAGACAACTGATGAAGCATTGTTGGATTCTGACTGGGTGATAGCCATGCAAGAAGAGCTAAATCAGTTTGAAAGAAACAATGTATGGAAGTTGGTTCCAAGACCGAAGGGAAAGTCAGTCATTGAGACCAAATGGGTTTTCAGAAACAAGCTTGATGAAAATGGATTAGTGACAAGAAACAAAGCAAGGCTAGTGGCTAAAGGTTACTGTCAACAGGAAGGAATAGATTATGATGAGACATTTGCACCTGTGGCAAGACTTGAAGCTATAAGAATCTTTCTAGCCTATGCTGCACACTGCAACTTCAAAGTATTTCAGATGGATGTCAAAAGTGCCTTCCTAAATGGAGAGTTGGAAGAAGAAGTGTATGTTGAACAGACACCAGGGTTTGAGGATGCTGAAATGTATGACTTTGTATACAAACTCTTCAAGGCTTTGTATGGACTAAAGCAAGCACCCAGGGCATGGTATGACACACTTTCCACTTTTCTCTTGGAAAATCAGTTTACTAGAGGAGTTGTGGACAAGACACTTTTCTACAAACACCATGGCAAGGACATCATTCTGGTACAAATCTATGTGGATGACATCATTTTTGGTTCTACAAATGAGAAGCTGTGTGAGAAGTTTTCCTCTCTCATGAGTAGCAAATATGAGATGAGCATGATGGGAGAATTGTCATTCTTTCTGGGATTACAAATTCTTCAACAACCTGATGGAATCTTCATATGTCAAGCTAAATACATCAAGGAACTTCTCAAAAAGTTCAACTTGGAAGATTCATCACCTGCAAAGACACCAATGTCCACATCACCTAGTCTGGATCTTGACCCTAAAGGAAAGAAAGTTGACTCAAGCACCTATAGAGGCATGGTAGGATCTCTCCTATATCTAACTGCTAGCAGACCTGACATCATGTTTGCTACATGTCTCTGTGCAAGGTTTCAAAGTGATCCAAATGAGTCACACTTAGTAGCCATCAAGAGAATCTTTAGATACTTAAAAGGCACTCCTAACTAGGCCTTTGGTATCCTAAGAATACTGGATTTGATCTAATTGGTTACTCAGACTCAGACTATGCTGGATGCAAGATTGACAGAAAGAGTACTACTGGTATCTGTCAATTTCTTGGTGGAAGATTGGTCTCATGGTTTAGCAAGAAGCAGCATTCAGTTTCTACTTCAACTGCAGAAGCTGAATATATTACTGCAGGCAGTTGCTGTGCACAAATTCTATGGATGAAGAATCAACTTCTGGATTATGGTCTAGTGTTAATAGACATTCCCATTTACTGTGACAACACTAGTGCCATAGCCATTTCAGATAATCCAGTTCAACACTCTAGGACAAAGCACATTGATATAAGACATCACTTTATCAGAGAGCATGTTGAACAAGGAACTGTGAAGCTGATCTATGTCCCAACTGACAAGCAACTTGCTGACATCTTCACTAAGCCATTGGATGAAGCAACCTTCAACAGGTTGGTAAGTGAATTGGGAATGCTGAATCTGGTATGCTAATTTACCAAGTTTTTCTGCACTTTCAAATTTGTTTTATTGAAGCTCATGACAGCAACTTCAAACCTGCTGTTAAGAGAAGTTATTGTCTACTTGGTCTATGTCTGTTATGTGACAGCATGTGTTGATTTGACTTTACATGTCTGTATTTTGTGCCAGTCTCATACTTTTAGACCCTGTAGGACATTAATGTGTTTAATTGCTAAGTTTGAGAGATAATTATCTGTTCCATTGGAATTTCACACCTTTTTGCATAAATCCATAGGTTTAAAGGAGGACACGACCATTAATTACTTATGTGGTAGTTGTATGGGTACTCTAACTGTTGACCATTAGACTTTAATCCTTAGACGGTTTTGCCTATAAATTAACCTTAGGCTTCACCAGTCTGCTCTCAGTTTTAAAGTAAATCATGGAAAACAAAGTAGGTATTGAGTGCAAGCCTAAAACTTGGTGTGAATCCTCCATTCGCGATGAAGTGGACGCCCTCTTTGACACTCTTGAGGATGAACTTGAGAAGGAATATGAAGAGGCTGAAGCCCTTCAAGCCAAGGAAGAAGAGAAATGTGCAAAACAGGAAGAAGAATTTCAGGCACTTCTCAAGGAAGAAGGTCGCACTGAAGAGGAGATTAAGAAAGAACTTTTAGAACTAGTTGATAAAATCATAGAATGATGTACTCAATGCTCTATTTAAATGATTTTATTAATAAAAATAAAAGTTTCTTGTTTTTGTGGTTATTGAGTTTTTGTTTTGTCTGTGTTAACTGCATAGTATCTGTGTTCAAAAGATTACATTGCTCAATCCATAATCTGTTAATTTTAGGTTAAGTTTATGAATACAGCATTCTAGAAAGTTCATGACAGAAACAAGTTCCCATCTAAAGTTACTGTCATTAAGAAGGATACTGTCTTGTGTCTATTGACAGCAACCTTCTTGACAGCAGGGAAAAACTTTTTGTCAAGACTTTTAATAGATACTGTCATTCAAGCGCTTAACGGTGACAACATGTTTTTGCGCAATAGTTTCTGTCGCGCATAACCTAGGTTACTGTCAACAACAGTGGACCGTTGGAAATTGGATATTCACCCCACGATTGACAGTGAATAACGGGCAGTAACTCACGTGTTATAAGAGTGGGTTAAGACACGTTCTTTAATTCCACTTTTTGTGCACAACGTTTGAGATACCTCTATTTATTCCCCAGTTACTCAGACATATCACTCTCATCGAACTCAAGGCCAAATACTTTTCTTCAAGCAAAAAGCCACTTTCTTCTTTTCTTGAAATCTCCATGGCACCCAAACAGACTCTCTCTCAAACAAACTTCGCTGGCATCTTTTCCCCAAATGATGCTGGTGAAGGTTTCAAAGGACTAGTGTTTTTCATGAACAAGTCCTATCTCGGCTCTGCCATTACCTCAACCCCCATTCTCGACTTAGACAGAATTGAGGCATTTTGGCAAACTGCTGTTGCTCAAACGGAGGGTGAGAACCCATCCATTCAATTCACAATCAATGGGCAACACTACATTCTTACAGCTGAGGTCATCAACACTGCTCTTGGAATTACACTTCAAGAAGGCAGAAATTTTGTTGAACTTGCTAATGATGACTCTCTCAAGAAGCTCTTCTTAAAGATTGGGTATGCAGGCCCTATTCTCGAAGAGGGCACAACCAAATGGTATCCGTCTGGTGAAATGGATAGGAAGCATCTGCGAAAGGAGTGGAGTATGATTTTTGATGTCATGGTCAAGGTGTTCTCTACCAAGTCCACATGCTGGAATGGAATACCCTCCTACATCAAGAAACTGACACATTCTCTTGTCCATGGATACAAGGTGAATGTTGGAGCTCTCCTCATGGCACACCTCAGGGCTGCCATAGGTAAGAAGGTATCAATCTACCCTCGCTTTCTTATGATGTGCATTAATTCATTCTGTGATTTTAATAATGATGCCCCTCGTTTAGAGGCTTGCTCAGTTTTGAAAAAGAACACACACATACTGTTATCCTCACAGAATCTCAATGCACATATTCCACTTTGTTTCACTCAGCACATGGTTGATCAAGTGTCCAACCTTGATTTACCATTACCCTCTGGTTATGACTCTTTCACTCTTGAGAATGAAACTGAATTAGACCCAAATTCAGTTAACCCACATTCAACACCATACACTCAGCCTAGGCCCTCTAGACTTCCCAAAGCCCAAAGAGAAGCCTTGCAAGAATCCAGAAAAAGGCCCTTAGAAGCTGATATTGGTGGTAGCTCTGTTAGTCAAGAGGGAGACACTGCACCTAGTGCAGCAAATAAGGAAGGTAGTCAAACAGAACCCTCAGTGGTTCCCCCTGAGCCTAAGAAGAAGAGAGCTAGGAGGATCAAAACCACTATTAGCCAAGCTGCATTTTCTCAACAAACTGTGATTACTGAAAGGGATTCAAACACCTCCCTAGATGTGCCTTCTCAACAAGGTGCATCTATTGAAATTGGCATGTCTCCCAAAGCACCCTGTACAGAGTCTGCACAAACTCATGGTTCACAACCTGTGTTAGTTCAGAATTCAATGATCGTCAGGAGCTAGACTCAACTGATCAGGATTGCTGACGTCATCAGGATTACATGGTCGTCAGGATCAAGATACATATCAGAACTGGGATCAGGATTGATCATCAGGACTGGAAGCTGATCAGGATTCCTACTTCGAGTTATATTTGGAGTCTAGTTAAACATGGAAGTTTATTCTGTCGGTTCCTGGTTTGTAGTATGTAGCTATCAATTATGGATAGGTTTCAATCTTTGTTATTGATTAGGACTTATCATTGATAGAGAAGCTGTGTAGTATATAAACACAGTTTTGGTTTTGGTTCGGTGTGAATCAAAATAGAAGCTCTTAAGAACATAGAATTTCTTGAGAGAGTTTTTGTAAGCTAGCAGCTCTCAAGAACATCAGAATTTCTTGAGAGAGTTTGTAACAGTTTTATATCAGATTTAATAAAGCTGTTATCTTTCTTTCATATTTGTGATATATACATTAAGAAGTCGATTATCTTATACTATTGTATTCAACCCCCCTTCTACAATAGATTATTACTGGGCAACAATTGGTATCAGAGCAAACTGATTTAATTCTGAATCAGATACGATCTAAAGATGTCGACAACCAAGTATGAAAGCATGAAGATTCCCGTCTTGAAGAAATCAGAATATCCAACTTGGAGGGTAAAGATGCTGATGTACCTGGAGGCTATGGATCCTGACTATTTGGACAGAATTCGTGATGGACCATATATTCCTACAAGGATTGTAGAACGAACAGATACAGTACCTGAACATTATGTGGTCAAGGCTAAAAGCGAATGGACTCCAGAAGAAAAAGCTCATGTACTCAGGGAACCAAAGATAAAGAATATCTTACACAATAGTCTTGATGTTGTCATGTCAAACAGAGTGATTGCACGCAAGTCTTCAAAAGAAATCTGGGATACTTTGGAAATTCAGTGCCAGGGATTTGCATCTGTCAAGAAAAACAGAAGGGCTCTTTTGATTCAAGAATATGAACAATTTGATGCAAGACCCGATGAGAGCCTAACTGATCTATATGATAGATTTCTGACACTATTGAACAGTTTATCTTTAGTTGACAAGGAATATGAAACTGAAGATTCAAACACCAAGTTTCTAAGAGCTTTACCTGAAGAATGGGACACTCAGACCTCGATCATTAGACATCAGTATGATCTTAACACTGTGTCTCTTGATGAAGTCTATGGGATGCTAAGATTACATGATCTTGAAGTCCAACAGAGAAAGAACAAGAAAAGCAGCAAGGCAAAATCAATTGCTTTGAAAGCAGAGGCTAAATCAAAAGGAAAAGCTATGGAGGTCTCGAGAAGTAAAACGAGAATAGTTGAGTCAGATCCTGATGACTCTTCATCAGATACTGATGGCAATCCTGAAGCCAATACTGATGATGATTCTTCTGACTCAGACATGGAAGAGATGGTTGCTATGATTGTCAGAAACTTCAGAAGGATGAAGTTCAGGAAGAGTAGAAGACAAGGCAACTTTCAGAAAAAGGCTTTCAACTCAAACAAAGATAAGTATATCAAAAAGGACAGCAAGGGTAGCAAATTTGACAAGTCAAAGGTTAGATGCTACAAGTGCAATGGTATGGGTCACTTTGCTTCTGAGTGCAAGAAGACAAAGGCACTTATCACATCAAGCAAGGATTGGATGGACTCTTCCTCAGAATCTGATACTGAGGTGGTCAACTATGCTCTAATGGCCAACGCTGATGTAATTTCTGCTCCTGATGATAAGGTACTAAATACAATCTTTGATTTTGATACTGATAATGCTTCTGAGTTAAGACGTTTTCTAAAGTCATTACATATTAGCTTTAGAAGTCAAACTGCTGAAAATACTAGGATCTTATCTGAGATGTCTGAACTTAGAAAAAGGAATGATATATTAGAAGTTGAATTTTCTCGTATGCAAGAAGTACAAAAAGAATGTGATAATGCTAATCACATGTATTTAGAGATGAAATCCAAATGTACTGCTCTTGAAAAGGAACTTGAATATGCCAATGAGAAAATCAGAACCTGGACAGACTCTGGTAGGAAATTTCATGAGATTAATACCTCTAAGAATTGGAAAGAGTGTCTAGGATATAAGTCAGATGAGGATAAGAAATTGAAAGAGAAAATTGTCATTGATGAGACAGTCAGTCCAAAGACCTATAGACATGCTATAGATGCAAC
Organism: Heracleum sosnowskyi; assembly: GCA_030848705.1. Classification (NCBI taxonomy): domain Eukaryota; kingdom Viridiplantae; phylum Streptophyta; class Magnoliopsida; order Apiales; family Apiaceae; genus Heracleum; species Heracleum sosnowskyi. Next base: position 21,329,492 of record CM061244.1, on the reverse strand, counting down.
CAAATCTAAGATTACTCCTGTTAATTTTGTTTTTGGTAAGGATTCCAATTCTACTTTTGAAAAGGGATCTACCTCTACTCAAGGAATTAAAATCATAAAGTCTAAACCTGTCTTGAATAAAGTCATTAAGAATGTAGGTCTATTGTCTCAGAAACAGCTTAAGGATAAAATCTGTGAGGTGACAGATAAGAAAAAGGAAGCTACTGTTAAGAGAAACAGGAATGGTAAAGTTGGGATCAATAAAGAGAATGGTTACAAAAATATCCCAAATGCACCTAGAAAGTGTTGTTTTAATTGTGGTAACTCTAATCATCTTGCTATTGATTGTAAGAAGAGTAAGAAGAAGATTGCTGATATTTCTAAGTCTGATGTTAGGAATAGATCAGTATTTTATAAACCACAGAAGTCCTGTTTTCATTGTGGTAGTATATGGCATTCTATTTATACTTGTAAAGATTATCATGAGTTGTACTATAACTTTTATGATCCATTGCCTAAAGTTGATAAAAATAGTGCAAACTCTGGTAGCATTAAGAATGTCAAGTTGGAACATGCTTTTGTTAATACTGATACTGACAAAGCAAATCCTGATGGAGTAAATCCTGTCAGGACTGCTAAGGTCAGAAAGTCTTCTGCTGTGAAAGTTAATAAATTTCATGGAAAAAGGAACCCAACAAGTATGGGTTCCTATATGTTCTAATTAGTGTGTTTCTATTCTGATTGCAGGGTAAAAAGAAAAATGTGTTAGTCATGGATAGTGGATGTTCTGTGCACATGACTGGAAACAAAGCCCTGTTATCAGAATATGAGGAAAAAGCTGGCCCAACTGTGTCTTATGGAGATGGCAACATTGGACAAACCTTGGGATATGGCAATATAATCATTGGAAATGTCATCATTGAAAAAGTAGCTCTAGTGAAGGGACTAAAACACAACTTGTTGAGTATTAGTCAAATCACTGACAGAGGTTATCATGTCAACTTCTATTCCACACATTATGAAGTAGTCAGTAAAGCAACAGGAAAGATAGCACTGACTGACTACATGCATGGTAACATATATGAAGCCAACATTCAATCAAATACTGATGACTCCCCTACCTGTCTGATCAGTAAAGCTTCAGTAGATGAAAGTTGGAATTGGCACAAGAAGCTTTCTCATCTCAACTTCAGCAATATCAATGAGTTGGTTAAGAAAGATTTAGTGAGAGGATTACCAAAAGTGTTATATACTCCTGATGGACTCTGTGATGCATGTCAGAAAGCAAAACAAAGAAGGACATCATTCCAGAGTAAATCAGAATCCTCTATTGAAGAACCATATCACATGCTACATCTTGATATATTTGGTCCAGTCAACATCATGTCCATCAGTAAGAAAAGGTACACTCTTGTAATTGTTGATGAATATTCTAGATTCACCTGGGTGTATTTTCTGTACAGAAAAGATGAGACTCCTGAAGTTCTGTTGGATCATGTGAGAATGATTGAGACAACCACAAAGTACAAAGTCAAGATACTAAGAAGTGATAATGGTACTGAATTTAAGAATTCAAAGATGGAAGAGTTCTGCAAATACAAAGGAATCATTCAACAATTCTCTGCTCCTGGCACACTCATCAAAATGGAGTAGTTGAAAGGAAAAATAGAACTCTTATTGAAGCTGGCAGAACTATGTTGGAAGAAGCAAAATTACCTACATATTTCGGGGCAGAAGCAGTCAACACAGCATGCTACACTCAAAATCTCACATTAATAAACAGGCATGGTGTTACTCCTTATCAGTCATTCAAGGAGAAGAAACCAAGTCTGAAGCATCTGCATGTGTTTGGCTGTAAATGTTTTGTTCTCAGAACTCATCCTGAACAACTAGGGAAATTTGAAACAAAGGCTGATGAAGGAATTTTCATAGGCTATCCTGCATCAAGAGCCTTCAGAGTTTTTAATTTGAGGACAAGGACTGTCATGGAGTCAATACATGTATCTTTTGATGACAAGAAGATAGCTGGAATCAATGAAGACTCTCATGATAGATTGATTTTTGAAAATGAAGCTACCAAGGAACCTGAAGAAAGTGAATCAGATCCTATCCATACATCAGATCCTGATGACACACCAGATGCTGATGGTGCAAATACTGATGATGCAATCAATAGTAATACTTCTAGTAGTGCTAATGTTGAGGGGGAGCAACATCTTCTACTACAAGTTCAGAGTCAACACAATCATCAGGACAAAATTCTTCAGATACTGATTCAAGTGATGATCCTGATAACTTATCAGAAGGAGCAATAATTCAGGGGGAGCTTCAAGACAAGCAAGTTCTTCAAATCAAGATAACACCAATCCAGGGAGAGCATCTACTTCAAGAAACAATTTAACACTAGCAAGGAAATGGACTGCAAGTCATACTTCTGATTTGATCATTGGGGATCCTGATGCAGGTGTTCAAACAAGAAGTGCAACTCAAAATGAATGTCTATACAATAACTTTCTATCCAAGGAGGAGCCAAAGAAAGTTGAAGATGCACTTAAAGATGCTGATTGGGTTACTGCAATGCAAGAGGAATTGAATGAATTTGAAAGAAATGAAGTCTGGAAACTGGTACCAAGACCAAAGAATAGATCAATTGTTGGTACAAAGTGGATTTTCAAGAACAAGACTGATTCTGATGGAGTAATAATCAGAACCAAAGCAAGACTAGTTGCAAAGGGGTATTCTCAACAAGAGGGAATTGATTATGATGAAACTTTTGCTCCCGTTGCAAGACTAGAAGCCATCAGGATATTTCTTTCTTATGTAGCACATAGGAAATTCAAGGTTTTCCAGATGGATGTTAAAAGTGCTTTCTTAAATGGAGAACTGGAGGAAGAAGTCTATGTTGAGCAACCTCCTGGTTTCATTGATCCTAAATATCCAGATCATGTCTACAGATTGGATAAGGCACTTTATGGACTAAAGCAAGCTTCAAGAGCATGGTATGAAACTTTAGCTCTATTCTTACTGGAGAGTGGATTCAAAAGAGGTGCTATTGATAAAACTCTATTTTATTTGAATCATGGTAAGGACTTGTTGTTAGTTCAGATTTATGTTGATGATATCATCTTTGGGTCAACAAACAATAAGCTATGTGAAAAGTTTTCCAAGCTTATGCAGTCAAGATATCAAATGAGCATGATGGGAGAAATGAGTTACTTTCTTGGTCTTCAAGTTAAACAGACTGATGAAGGGATTTTTATCAATCAGTCTAAATATACAAGGAATTTATTGACAAGGTTTAACATGCAAGATAGTTCTCCTGCTACAACTCCCATAGCTACAGCTACCAAACTTGATCCTGATCAAGGTGCTGAGGTAGATGTAACTCACTATAGAGGAATGATTGTCTCTTTATTGTATCTCACTGCAAGTAGACCAGATATCATGTTTGCAACATGTCTGTGTGCAAGATTTCAAGCAAAACCTAGAGAACCCCATCTGATTGCAGTCAAAAGAATTTTCAGATATCTCAAAGGCACTTCTTCTCTTGGCCTTTGGTATGCAAGGGAATCAGATTTTGGGTTGTATGGTTATTCAGATGCTGATTTTGCAGGATGCAAAATAGACAGGAAAAGTACTTCAGGAAGCTGTCAGTTTTTGGGTGGAAGACTAGTTTCATGGTTCATTAAAAAGCAAAAATCCATTTCCACTTCAACTGCAGAAGCTGAGTACATTGCTGCAGGAAGTTGTTGTGCTCATATAATGTGGATGAGAAATCAGTTGTTAGATGATGGCCTATCATACTCAAAAATCCCTATTTATTGTGATAACCAAAGTGTGTTAGGAATATGTTGTTCTTGATGATAAGCATAAAACACTTAGTAGAATTTGTGTAAAGTCAATTTTGTAGCTGTCAACGAAATAGCATGCTTAGCAGTGTTTCGTTGACAGGAAGCTCATCAACGAAATGAGTGTTGTAGCAATTGCATTGTACAATACCTCACAGTATGATAGGCATTCTATTATATGTTTTAAGATAGGTTTTCTAAGTCATGTTGACTATGTACTAGATAGGCAAAATAGGTTGGTTAATTGTAAATATGTTATGCCTTGTAATTCTGCCTAAGTGAAGACATGTCAACGGTATGAAGATTACTCTGTCAACGGTATGGAGTTTACCCATCAACGAAACAAGGGAAACACCATCAACGGAATGAAGAATGAAGCTATCAACGAAACACATCTCCTTGCTATCAACGAATCAATGTTGCTTTTTGAGCAGTTGACAAAGTGATAGTGACAGTTTACTGAACAGATCTAAAAGGAGATATGGAAGTGTACTTTGCATTGGAAGCCATCAAAGTGGTTACTGGAAATAAGGAAACATTCCAATTTCCAATAAGGCTCTTGGGAATGATTATAATGAGCATGAAGACAAAAGCTAAGATCTCCAAGGACCATTGGACAAAAGGAATGAAAAGCAAGCTACTGATGGTTACTACTATTATTCTTTAGTTTAACCAAACGTAGAATTGTAAACTTGGGATTATATAACCAAGTGTAGCAGTTACTTTAAAAAGTAGAGAAGAAACACAAATAGATTGTATTAGCTATTCTTGAGAGCAATTCTTCTCTACAACCTTGTAACTGAGCAGCTGTGTACTTTTGTATCACATATTATTTCCGCAATAAAAACACTTCAGTTGGATCATCAAACAATCCAACTGAATTATTTATATCTTGTGTTTTAGTTTCAAGAAAATATCAAGAATTGTATTCAACCCCCCCTTCTACAATTCTGTTAGGTCATTTGGGAATAACAATTGGTATCAGAGCGAGCTTCTAACATACAAGAAGTTTAAAGATCAAGACCAAAAACAGAAACCATGGTGAAGAAGGATGCAGGTGTGAAGATACCAGTTCTTGATAAAGACAATTACTTTCACTGGAAAGTAAAGATGCATTTACATCTCATGTCTATGGATGAGAGGTATGTAGACTGCATTGAGAAAGGTCCACACGTTCCCATGAAGCTTGATTCTAGAGTTGGACTGCCAGATGATGCACCTGATGTAGAGATTCCAAAAACTGTCTCAGAATGGACTGTTGAAGATATTGCAGAAGTTCATAAAGACAAAAGGACCATGAACATTCTGTTTAATGGTTTGGAGCAAGAGATGTTTGACAATGTTATCAACTGTACAACCTCTAAGGAAGTATGGGATACTGTTAGAACTCTCTGTGAAGGAACTGAGCAAGTCAGGGAAAATAAAATGCAACTCCTTATACAACAATATGAGCATTTTCATTTTAAAGCTGGTGAAACCCTAAATGACACGTTTAGTAGGTTTCAAAAGCTTTTGAATGGATTAAAGTTGTATGGGAGGATCTATCAAACCAAGGATTCAAACCTTAAATTTCTTAGAGCTCTTCCAAAAGAATGGAAGCCTATGACTGTTTCTCTCAGAAACACTCAAGAGTACAAAGACTACACTCTTGAAAGGCTTTATGGAACCTTGAAGACTTATGAGCTGGAAATGGAGCAAGATGAGGAAATTGAAAAGGTACAGAAGAAGGGTGGATCTATTGCATTGATTGCATCAGTGAACCAACTTGAAGATGACAATAAAGAAGCTGCAAAGGCCACAACTAGTCGATCTAGTTGTAGGAGTGATGTTAGCAAGGGTAAAGACAAGATGACAGAAGAAGAAGAATCAGAACCAGCCAACTTGGAGGACTTAGATGAGATTGATGAACACATTGCTTTTCTGTCTAGAAAATTCTCTAAGTTCAAGTTCAAAAGAAACTCAGAAGCAAGGCCACCAAGAAGAGACTTTCAACCTAGCAAAACAAACTGGATTGAAAAGTCTAAGTCAAAATGTTTCAATTGTGGAATGCTTGGTCACTTTGCTGGAGACTGCAGAAAGCCCAAGGTTGAGAAGGGCAACAGGAAATTTGAGCCTGTTGATTATAAAAAGAAATACTTTGAACTTCTCAAACAAAAAGAAAAGGCTTTCATGTCTCAGGAGTATGATTGGGCTGGTAATGGTGAAGATTCTGATGATGATGTTGAGTATGTCAACTTGGCTCTTATGGCTGACAATCATGAGCAGGAAGCAAGTTCCTCAAGCAACCAGGTAACAATTACTAATCTTTCTGAGCTTTCTAAAGAGGAATGCGACAATGCAGTAAATGAAATGTCTACTGTATTATATAATTTGCGTGTTACTCTTAAATCACTTACTAAAGAGAATTCAAGAATAAAAGAAACAAATCTGCTCTTAAGTGATAGGAATGCAATGTTAGAAGCACAGCTCATTGAATTTGAGAAAATGAGATGTGTTAGTAGGGATGCTAAGAAGGAACTTGAGAACGTGTTACAAAGGGAAGAAATTCTTAAAACACAACTTGAGATAGAACAAGGTGTGATTGCAAAATGGAAGGATGCCAGGAATGTTGCTGCCAACATAATTAATGTTCAAGGCGTGGAATCCTTCTGTGAGCAATCATGGAAAAGGAACAAAGAGAAGCTAGGGTATGTTGGTGAAACCTTAGAATCAGAAACAGAGTCAACAAACAACAATGATCATTTGTTGAAGGTTGATATGTCAACGGAATGCAATGTTTCGTTGACACATGAACCATCAACCGATCAGGCTGTTTCGTTGACAGACAAAAGAAAAGATAAACTCACTAGACTTAATGACAAGTATGGTCCTGTCACCAAGAACTTTGTTCAAGGTGAGTCTAGTAAATCAAAGAAAATTGAGAAGCCTGTTGAGAGAGCTAATGTAGGTCACTTGTCTAACAAGCAATTGAAAGACAAGGTAGAGAAAGTTCATAATGAGGCTAAGGGAAATAAAAAGAATAACAGGAATGGCAAAGTAGGAATTAACAAACACAACAATTACACACCTGATAAATATGCTCCTAGAAAGACATGTGTTAATTGTGGAAGTGTTAGTCATTTGTCTACTAACTGCAAATCTGTTAAGAAATCTGCTAATGTGAGAATGCCCAAGCCTGCAATGAACAGTTCCATGCCTACAATGCCTGTTATGTCTAACATGTTTGCTCCATATGCACAATTTCAGAATCCATATGCTAGTATGCCATTTGTGTCTAATCCTTACATGAATATGTTTAACATGCCACAAATGCCATGGAACATGAATAACATGATTGTTCCTCCAACTATGCATGCTATGAATGAAAATATGAGCAACCCTCAGAAATCAATGATAGAGTATATATTTATATATATTTTATATGATTTTATTCCTCATATTTATTATATTTTGCATTTAATTGGATTTTTATTTAATAAATTTTAATGTTTTATTGTAGGAAGTAAGGAAATCCTAAACTTGGAAGGATTGGAGAATAAAGAGCTTAATTTGGAGATTTATTAGAAGGAAATTCGGATTTGTTGGGCTGCCTGCACATAATTCATTGTTTGGGTCATATCTTGAGATCTAGAAGTCAGAATTGGACGATTTAACAGCCCACGCGAAGATAATGGAAATATCTTTTATTCTAAAGTTGTCCAATTATTAAATTACTTCAGGAACGGCTCAGAATTACTGAAGAAAAGTCAGCTACGAATTTTCCTTGTAAAACAGAATCAGTTTAGGAAACGTACTTGTACTTTCCTCAAGGCATTAAAATATTTGAGGATATATATATAGACATCAGATCTGAGAGATACAGATATACATAGATACATACAGACATAGAGAGACTTGTACTTTTCTTCTTGGAGAAAGATTAAAGGTTTTTATTCTCTGTTCTTAATATTATCATGTGTTCTTATTATATTATGTGTTTTGTTAATTTAATTATGAGTGAGTAGATATTTAATCTAGGGTTAAGTTGAACCCTAGTTATGATTGATGTATGATTTTCCATAACCCCCCAATTCAGTTATGTTGTATGCTCTTGCTTATTGAGTTGTGCTTAATTAACAATAACATGTCAGACGTGATTATGCGTATTGTTTGAACCTAATATCTATTTATCATCGAAAGTTGGACTTAGATGGTTGTGATTTATCCAATAAGGACATGAACTTCTCCATGAAAATAGTTAGAACGGATTGTTAGGAAGTTAGGATGCTGTGTTTAATGTCTCTAAATTGCATGATACCATGAAAATAGGTTTGAGTGTATTTTAGAGAAGCCATTAATACTCGAGAGAGGTTATTGGTATTTTATAGGGTGCATCTTTCCTCTTGAGTAGCGTATGATTAATTGGGGTGGAAAATCATAATTGCATCGATTCATGCTAGTGGGGATACTTAATTCTAGATGTTTTTAGTTAATTCATAAATACCACATATTTGCTTTAGTATAATATTTAGATTAATAATCTCTCAACAATTTATTGTGTTACTTGCTTAGTTGAATTGAATCAAGAATAACTAGTGATTGATACGTTTGTCTCTGTGGGATCGACTCTGACTTGCCCTACTACATAGTTAGAAGGATTTGTTAGATATTATTATTTGATAGGCACGCGACAGCCTTGTCAAATTTTTGGCGCCGCTGCCGGGGACAAAGCGGTATTAGATTAGTTAATTTTTGAGTTTGTTTAGCTAAGTCTTTTGGTTGTGTTGCTTCGGCTATTATTCCCTTGTTATTTGATCTTTGTTTCTAGTTTCCTTGTTGCATGCACACTCGAAGTTCAGGTACAGAAAATTTGATTGCTCTTGATCCTGAAATTGAAGCTACAGCAAGAAGACAAGCAGGACTACGAAGGAAAAATAAAGACAAGGAAGTTATGGGTGAGACATCAGCTAAAGCTCTCAGGGAGCATGGTATGCCAGACGCTACAGACGTACTCTCCAGTATTGTCAGACCAACAATCACGGCTACCCACTTTGAACTCAAGCCACAATTCATACAATTCGTCTCCAATGATTCTTTCGCAGGATTGTCCACTGAAAATCCTGTTGATCATCTTGAGAGTTTTCTAGAAAAGTGTGATACTATAAAGCTGACCAATGTTAGTGATGATGCTATTAAGCTGCGCTTATTTCCATTCTCTCTCCGAGATACAGCAAAAGATTGGTTGAAGGATGAAAGACCAAATACATTCACTACTTGGGATAGTCTAGCAAAGGCGTTTCTACTTAAATTCTTCAGTCAGAAGAAGACTTCAAAGCTCAGGAATGAAATATCTAACTTTCGTCAAGATGATGACGAGTCACTTCATGATGCTTGGAGAAAATTCAAACGACTTCAGAGACAATGCCCTCACCATGGAATTCCTGACTGGTTGTTGATCCAAACATTCTACAATGGGTTAACACAAGAGTTTCGAAACTTTGTTGATGCTTCTTCTGGTGGATCTATTATGAAAAAGAGTACGGAGGATGCAAAAACTTTGTTAGACGAGATGGCGTCTAATGATAACTATCCTTACAGTGACAGAAATCATCCAAAGAAGGGTGGTAAGTATGATGTTGATGCTCTAACCATGTTGAATACTACTATGCAGGCAATGGTTAAGAAGATTGAGCAATTGGATTCTAGAACTTCATCTATGGTTGCCTCATGTGAAATATGTGGTGTAGTTGGACACACTCAACATGCTTGTCAATACAATCCCTCTGGAACAACAATGGAACAAGCAAATGCCCTCTACAACCAAAATCAAAGGCCACAATATAATCCTTACTCCAACACATATAATCCAGGTTGGAGAGATCATCCTAATTTCTCCTACAGAAATAACCAGGCTCAAGCTCAACCTCCACAAAATAACTTTTCTCAACCGCCAGGTTTTCAACCAGCTCAGCCACAAAAATCTAACTTGGAGAATCTTTTGGAAGGATTTATCTCTACACAGGCAAAGAAGAATGATTACTTTGAATCAAGTATCAATGAGATAAAGGCTCATAAAAAGTTAATGGAGAATTCAATCACTCAAATTGCTCAACAGTTGAATCAACTTAGCAAGTCTTCAAGCCAACTTCCTGGCCAAACTGAACAACCACATAGAGCCCACGTGAATGCTATAACGTTAAGAAGTAATCAAGAATTTCAAGGGCCAGAGATGAAGATGATTAGTGATAATTTTATTGTTGAAGAAGATAGGGAGAAAATTCAATCTGAAAATGTGATTGTGCAAGAAGCGATTGAAGAAAAGAAGAAGGAACCCATAGTTGCTCCAGTCAGACCTTATGTACCACCTGTTCCGTTTCCTCAAAGATTGGTGCAACCTAGGCTTGGAGAGAATTTTATGAAGTTTATGGATATCTTGAAAAGGTTAGAACTTAATATCCCTTTCTTAGATGCTATCAAAGAGATGCCTTCATATGGGAAGTTTCTTAGGGAATTATTGTCAAACAAATGGAAGATTGAAGAAAGTTCTACTATCTCATTAACGACAGAGTGCAGTGCTCTCTTGCAGAATAGTCTTCCTAAAAAGCTAATTGATCCAGGTAGCTATTCTATTCCTGCCAAACTTGGGAATTTTGAAATCAAAAGAGCTCTATGTGATCTTGGGGCAAGTGTAAGTCTGATGCCCTTATCAATCTACAATAAGCTTCAGATGGGTGAACTGAAACCCACGCGTATATCTCTACAATTAGCAGATAGAAGTGTAAAAGTTCCACTTGGAATACTTGAAGATGTTCCTGTCAAGGTAGGAAAGTTTTTTATTCCATGTGATTTTGTTGTCATGGAGATGGAGGAAGATGTACAAAATTCTATTATTCTCGGAAGACCTTTCTTAGCTACAGCTGGTGCAAAAGTTGATATGATGCAACAAAAGATTTCTTTTGAAGTTGGAGATGAGAAATTGGAATTTAAATTTTCCAACTCTTTGCTAAGCCCATCTATGAAGAAAACTGATCTTGGAAATTGTAATGAAGTTGTTCTTATGGTTAAGTCTTTGGGTGAAGATCAAGATATGAAGGCTGATATTTTCCTCTCTAAACTTCCTGCAATTTCAGTGAGAGATTTACATGTCATTAATTATGTTGATTTGAAGCCTTCAACAATGAAATCGATTGGTGAAATTCAGTTTGGTGGATTATCTGTTGAAGATCCTGATGCTCATATTGAAAACTTTTTGAAGATTTGTGATACTATCAAGTGTGATGGAGTTTCTGATGAGGCCATTCGACTTCGATTATTTCCTTTCTCTCTAAGGGATGGAGCTAAAAATTGGTTATTTTCGTTACCCTCAAATTCCATTACCACTTGGGAAGACTTACTTATTAAATTTCTTTTTAAGTTTGTCTCACGAGATGAAACGTCAAGGATGGTTGTTGCACTCTTAAAGTTTGCTCGATATAGAAGAGTTGTATTGTTGGATAAAGCTGTGGATGAAACGTATAAGTGTTTGGGAGAGATAATAAGAAACTATGTTGAGAAAGTGGATGCTCCATTTTCACTCCATTCCCCAGGTTGATTGATAAGAAGGTCGAGCTAATGACCTTTAAAAAAGCGCTTCTTGGGAGGCAACCCAAGATTTTGGAGGAGGAACACTCTCCCACATTTTCCAACCGAGACTTCATGCACTAGGGGAGTATTTCTAACCTTTCTTTGTATAATTTTTCACTCTTATTCTTTTTGTATTTCTTTTAGGATCTTGTTAGTTTTGCATATTTATATATATTATTCATTGGGGACAATGAACCGCTTAAGTGTGGGGACGTGTTCTTAATAATAATATATTTAAAAAAAACAAAAAAAAATTATATAGTATAAAATCCAAAAAAATTTGAAAATTTAAAACTTTTTGTATATAATTGCCTTGTCTCAAAAGCATGTTAGCATGGATAAGTACACATTGTGTAGATTAATTTCGCATGATTAATTCTGAGTGTCACATTCATGATAAATCATTTGATGCTTGATAATTCCTTGTGTGTACTTGCGAAAGTTTGAAAACTTGAGATGTTTCTTGGTCAATTTTAGTGAGTTAAGCATGCTTTCACCTTGTGAGAATTTGAGCCTAATTTATGATTGATAGATTTTTTATCAATCCATTTTTTTGTTGTGTGATGTTCATCATGATTCTTGTTGCTCTAGAACTTGTTTTAAACCGTTTTGAGACTACATGATATGTGTATGCATGAATATGATAAAGGCACTAGGATTAACCTCATTTACCCAAACAGTACCCATATGAAAAATAATCCTTAGTGAACCCCTTGAGCTTATACCCGTTTATTTCGTATATCACCAATCTAAAAAATTTTGAGCCTACTTATTTATTCTTGTCTTGATTTACTAGTAGAGCATATTGATTCAATTCATGGGTTGGTGAATATTTAGTGTGGGGATTTCTTTTGGTTAAAGGTTACATTTTGGTGGGATACAATATGGTATGGAATTGCAAACAAGTATCAAGTACTCCTTTGAGATCAATGGGTAGCAAGTGCAATGTCATATTAAAGGGACGATCCATGTGTGCTGGTATTAAGTACATTCTTGGTGACTTTTCACTGCCCTTGGTTACTGGAGAATGACTTGAATTTTGAAAAAAAGAAAAAAAAAAAAAAGAGAAGTTATGAGCAAGAGGAAGATAAAGTAGAGTGTGTTCATTTGATTGATACAATGTGAAAGTGGGAAAGTACATGGGTTATATGTGCTTTGCAGTTTAATGTTTGTGAAAGCTTGATCAACTTTTACATGATCTAAGTTTCATGTTGGGTGCTTTAATTAAAATTGAACACTATGCTCTATCAGTTATCAAGTTTAGCCACTTGTTAGCCTGTTTCTTTGATATCCTACCCCGTACCTAAGCCCCGTTACAACCTTGAACAAAGACCTTTTGATTCATGTATGCATATAAACGAGGTGGTGGAGATTTGGTGGACAACCAAGCATATGGTAGCACATGAGTACATTGATTGAACTTGAGCGATACACTTATACCCATACACTTGTGTGAAGTGAGAGCAATGTGAGATATTTATCCATAGCATGCTTACTTGTTGAATGCGATTTTGATGTCTATCTCATGATATTTTTGTCTATCTAGACATTGTGTTCATACTTGGATTATTTTGTGTTAATGATGCTTAAAGTGAGAGTACTTGTACTTTTAGACACTTTCAGGTTGTTATGTGATTGAGATTTGCAATGTGTGGAGTACTATGACATGTTGCATGTTTGAGAGACTTGGTGGTTGAAAATATTTGATTTTGTGGGTATATCTTCTATAAACCCTCACGAGACAAAACTCGTCCTACTAGGGCTGCCTAGGGGTTTAACGGCTTGTTGCATATGCTCAATGCAATCGTGTCATCTACGAAAGTGGTGGTCCTATTAGTTATTATTATTTTTATTTCTTTATTTGCCCGAGGACGTGCAAAATGCTAAGTGTGGGGATGTTTGATAGAGTATATATTTATATATATTTTATATGATTTTATTCCTCATATTTATTATATTTTGCATTTAATTGGATTTTTATTTAATAAATTTTAATGTTTTATTGTAGGAAGTAAGGAAATCCTAAACTTGGAAGGATTGGAGAATAAAGAGCTTAATTTGGAGATTTATTAGAAGGAAATTCGGATTTGTTGGGCTGCCTGCACATAATTCATTGTTTGGGTCATATCTTGAGATCTAGAAGTCAGAATTGGACGATTTAACAGCCCACGCGAAGATAATGGAAATATCTTTTATTCTAAAGTTGTCCAATTATTAAATTACTTCAGGAACGGCTCAGAATTACTGAAGAAAAGTCAGCTACGAATTTTCCTTGTAAAACAGAATCAGTTTAGGAAACGTACTTGTACTTTCCTCAAGGCATTAAAATATTTGAGGATATATATATAGACATCAGATCTGAGAGATACAGATATACATAGATACATACAGACATAGAGAGACTTGTACTTTTCTTCTTGGAGAAAGATTAAAGGTTTTTATTCTCTGTTCTTAATATTATCATGTGTTCTTATTATATTATGTGTTTTGTTAATTTAATTATGAGTGAGTAGATATTTAATCTAGGGTTAAGTTGAACCCTAGTTATGATTGATGTATGATTTTCCATAACCCCCCAATTCAGTTATGTTGTATGCTCTTGCTTATTGAGTTGTGCTTAATTAACAATAACATGTCAGACGTGATTATGCGTATTGTTTGAACCTAATATCTATTTATCATCGAAAGTTGGACTTAGATGGTTGTGATTTATCCAATAAGGACATGAACTTCTCCATGAAAATAGTTAGAACGGATTGTTAGGAAGTTAGGATGCTGTGTTTAATGTCTCTAAATTGCATGATACCATGAAAATAGGTTTGAGTGTATTTTAGAGAAGCCATTAATACTCGAGAGAGGTTATTGGTATTTTATAGGGTGCATCTTTCCTCTTGAGTAGCGTATGATTAATTGGGGTGGAAAATCATAATTGCATCGATTCATGCTAGTGGGGATACTTAATTCTAGATGTTTTTAGTTAATTCATAAATACCACATATTTGCTTTAGTATAATATTTAGATTAATAATCTCTCAACAATTTATTGTGTTACTTGCTTAGTTGAATTGAATCAAGAATAACTAGTGATTGATACGTTTGTCTCTGTGGGATCGACTCTGACTTGCCCTACTACATAGTTAGAAGGATTTGTTAGATATTATTATTTGATAGGCACGCGACAGCCTTGTCAATCAACACCAAGGGTAAAGATTGATTTGAATCAATCTGAGCCCAAAGTGAAAATTGGTACAAAAGGGAATGCAAAGGCTAACAAGACAGGACCCAAGGAAACTTGGGTACCAAAATCGACTTGATTTGGTTTTATTGTGTGCAGGGAGACAAAAGGAATCTTTGGTACTTGGATAGTGGTTGTTCAAGACACATGACTGGTGATTCTACCCTGCTCATAGAGTTTCAGGAAAGAGCTGGCCCTTGTATTGCTTTTGGAGATGACATCAAAGGCTACACAAAGGGATATGGCTTGATTTCAAAAGAGAATGTCATCATAGATGAGGTTGCATTGGTGGATGGTCTTAAGCACAACTTGCTTAGTATCAGCCAACTTTGTGACAAAGGATTTTTAGTTACTTTTTCTAGAGAAGCCTGTGTTGTTTCTAAAGGAGGAAACAACAATGTGGTAATGACTGGATTCAGAAGGGGGAATGTGTACATTGCTGACTTTAGTAGCACAAGTTCAGACACCATCACTTGTCTTTTCAGCAAGGCAAGCAAGGATGAAAGTTGGTTATGGCACAAGAAGTTATCCCATCTGAATTTCAAAGTTATGAATGATTTGGTGAGGAAAGATCTTGCTAGAGGAATTCCACAGGTGGAGTTCTCCAAGGATGGTTTGTGTGATGCCTGTCAAAAGGGAAAACAGAAGAAGGCATCATTCAAAAGTAAGACAGAGTCATCAATTGTCCAGCAGCTTGAATTGCTTCATATGGACCTATTTGGCCCTGTAAATGTTATGTCCATCTCAAAGAAGAAATACTGTCTTGTGATTGTTGATGATTTTTCTAGATTCACATGGACTTTCTTTTTGCACTCTAAAGATGAGGCAAGTGAAATCATTATCAATCACATCAAGATGGTAAGCAATCATCCTGATTTCAAAGTAAGAAGGATTAGGAGTGACAATGGGACAGAATTCAAGAATTCAAGCATGAAGGTGTTCTGTGAAGAAAATGGTATTTTGCATGAGTTTTCAGCAGCAAGAACACCACAGCAAAATGGTGTAGTTGAAAGGAAAAACAGAACACTTATTGAAGCTGCAAGGACAATGCTAGATGAATCAAAGTTACCTACATATTTTTGGGCTGA
Organism: Heracleum sosnowskyi; assembly: GCA_030848705.1. NCBI lineage: Eukaryota > Viridiplantae > Streptophyta > Magnoliopsida > Apiales > Apiaceae > Heracleum > Heracleum sosnowskyi. The sequence goes on along the minus strand of CM061244.1, from coordinate 21,313,740 downwards.
GGCAGTTAACACAGCTTGCTTTACTCAAAATATTTCTTTGATTAATCAGGCCAAAGGAATGACCCCTTATCAGTTACTCAAAAGAAAGAAGCCACTATTGGATTTTCTTCATGTCTTTGGATGCAAGTGCTTTGTTCTGAGAAATCAAGCTGAGCATTTGGGGAAATTTGAAGCAAAGGCAGATGAAGCAATATTTGTGGGATATGCAGCAGGGAAAGCTTACAGAGTCTTTAATCTCAGAATCAACATTGTTATGGAATCTGTACATGTTGTTTTTGATGATCTCAAAATACAAGGTCTCTGTGATGAAGGTTTCCATGAAAGTCTCTCTTTTGAGAATGAGGAAGGAGAACAAGTGAATCATGATAAGGCTACTGAGAAACAGCCTAAAGTTGTTGTATCTAGCACAGATGAAAGCAGCAGTGAAGATGAAATTGCTGCATTAAGGTTAAAAAGGATAGCTGCTAGCAGACCAACTGGTCATTTCGTTGACAGTCATGATGGTGGATTCGTTGACAGTCGGAATGAGCGTTTCGTTGACAGCCAAAACGGTCATACCGTTGATAGCCATAGGAATGCTTCTAGAAGTGATCAATTAGAGACAACAAACTCAGGGGGAGTTTCTCAAGGACAAATATCCAATCAAGGCAATCATGATCATGAATCTACGTCTTCAAGAGCAAATCTACCTCCCTCAAGGAAATGGACTAAAGATCATCCCTTTGAACTTATTATAGGTGATGTCTCTTCAAAAGTCCAAACTAGAAGAGCAACTCAAGAAGAATGTCTATACAGTAGCTTTCTGTCTCAAGATGAGCCAAAGAAAGTTGAGGATGCACTTCTAGATCCAGATTGGGTTTTAGCCATGCAAGAAGAGCTAAACCAATTTGAGAGAAACAATGTTTGGAAGCTGGTGCCCAGGCCTAATGACAGGAGTGTTATAGGCACAAAGTGGGTGTTCAGAAACAAGATGGATGAAAATGGCATAGTCACAAGGAACAAAGCTAGATTGGTTGCAAAAGGCTATTCACAGGAAGAAGGAATTGATTTTGATGAAACCTTTGCTCCTGTTGCAAGACTAGAAGCAATAAGGATTTTCCTAGCCTATGCAGCCCATGCCAATTTCAAGGTCTATCAAATGGATGTGAAGAGTGCTTTTCTGAATGGGGAATTGGAAGAGGAGGTGTATGTAAGTCAACCTCCTGGTTTTGAAGATGATGATTTTCCAGACTATGTGTACTTCCTTCTCAAAGCACTCTATGGTTTGAAACAAGCACCTAGAGCCTGGTATGACACTCTCTCACAGTTCCTCCTTGAGAATCATTTCACTAGAGGTACTGTAGATAAAACTCTTTTTCACAGGGTTGTAAATGGCTCTACTTTACTTGTTCAAATTTATGTAGATGATATAATCTTTGGGTCTACAGATGTGAAACTTTGTCAAAAGTTTGCCAAGCTTATGCAAAGTAAGTATGAAATGAGCATGATGGGAGAATTAACTTACTTTCTTGGTCTTCAAGTAAAGCAAGTTAATGAAGGCATTTTCATTAGTCAAACAAAATACATTCATGATTTATTAAAGAAGTTTAACCTAATGGAATGCTCTCCTGCCAAAACTCCCATGCCTACTGCCACCAAACTTGAATTGAATACTAAGGAAAAATCTGTGGACATTTCAAGTTACAGAGGCATGGTAGGCTCACTTTTATATTTAACAGCTAGTAGACCTGATATTATGTTTGCTACATGTCTATGTGCTAGATTTCAGGCTGATCCTAGAGAATCCCATTTAGTTGCTATTAAAAGAATTTTCAGATATCTCAAAGGAACACCAAACCTTGGCATTTGGTATCCTAGAGAATCTGGTTTTGAACTAATTGGTTATTCAGATGCAGATTTTGCAGGATGTAAAATTGACAGGAAAAGTACAACTGGAACCTGTCAATTCCTAGGAAACAAGCTTGTGTCATGGTTCAGCAAGAAACAAAACTCAGTTTCTACCTCCACAGCTGAGGCTGAGTATATTGCAGCTGGAAGTTGTTGTGCACAGATTTTATGGATGAAAAACCAACTACTTGATTATGGATTAAGAGTTGAGAAAATTCCTATTTTCTGTGACAACACTAGTGCCATTGCCATTACTGAGAATCCAGTGCAGCATTCAAGAACCAAGCACATTGACATTAAGTACCATTTCATTAGAGAACATGTTATGAATGGTACTGTGGAGTTACATTTTGTTCCAAGTGAACAACAACTTGCAGACATCTTTACCAAGCCACTTGATGAATCAACATTCTCAAGATTAGTAAGTGAGCTAGGTATGCTAAATTTCTCTTAATTATCTTTGAGATATTTGCAAGTTAAAATGCAGCCAGAAATTTTCTATGTTTTTCTGTGAATGAATTTTCTCAGGAAAAGGTAAAATTTTGTCTAAGTCAAAATTACTATGCCAACGGAATGCACCATTTCGTTGACAGTCTTAGCAGTTTTCTGGGTGTTTCGTTGATAGCTCTTTTATATCAACGAAACGCAGCTTTATCAACGAAATAAGACGGGACTTTAACCGCCCAATCCTGATTCGTTGATTTAGCGCTTTTTATCTGAACCGTTGAAATTTGACACGTCTTTTACCACGATCTATGCATACACCCCTGTAAGTATAAATCATGGTAATACTTTAAGAGTAACGGTTATATTTTTAAGCCAATCCAGTAATTTACATTTATTATTGGATTCATTTTCTGAGAATTTTTGGGGGAGTATTTAAGAAATTTTATTTTCATTATTTCTTTTTACCTGTTCTCAAAAATTCCAAAGGCTTTTTCTCTCTTCTTCTCTCTAACAAGCAATTCAGTTCGAAGCTTTCCTTTAATCAACAATGGCACCAATAGTCAAGCTTATGTCTGCTGGAGGGTTCATCTATGAGAAGAACAACTCCATCCCTTTTGTTGTCAAGGAAAACCCGAACAGTCTGTTCTTCAAAATGATGGATTTCATGAAGAATTGCAAGTTGAGCTATGCAATGTTTCACTCTACACCACTCTACAATGAGATAATCGAGGAGATTTGGACCTCATGTGAGTATAGTGGAACAAACTGCACACTATAATTCACTCTTCAAGGTAATGAGTACATAGTTAATTCTGATGTTTTGCAAGCATGTTTACATATTCCTGATAATAACTGTGATGCTTTGCCTACTAACACTGAAATAACTACCATGCTTAATTCTATAAACTATTCTTTGCCTACTGATAATCTGGGTAGAATAATTAGGAGAGGTTTGGTTAGGGAATACAGTTATTTAGCTGATGCATTCATTAAGGTCTTTTCTGGAAAGATTAGTAATTTTGATGCATTAACTAACTCTATGTTAATTATCCTAACCATGCTTCTAAATGATAGATATCATAACTTTAGCACCCAACTTATGTATGAAATTGGTGCTAAGTTGGGTGATAAAGCAAATAGGAAGAAAAATATCTATTATGCTAGGTTTCTGATGATGTTGGCTAACCATGTTAGTCCAGCACCATTAGTTATCTCTAACCCTAATGCCAGGTTTGAGTGCTTTGTGCAAGAAAAGAGAGTATTGACAGACATACTGAGGCTGAACCACAATGGTGATGTTCCAGTGGTGTATCTGCCAATCATTGAGGTAACTACTACTATCCCTGTTAGTGTAGCTAACACCTCTACTGTTTTACCTTCTAATGTTGCTATGGAGTCTGTAGCTGTGACCCAACAGGCTCCTACCCTAGTAACAAAACCAAAATCAAAGAAATCCTCCAAGCCAACCTCAGGTGCTTCTCAAAAGGCACCTGTTGTAAAAACTACCACACAACCTAAGGGGAGTGAGTCTGGAGTTGTGAGGGGTGAGGGAAGGGGTGAACATCAAAGAAACCCCAAGGATAAGGAAGGACAGGTTAGTGTGTACCAGCCAAGCCCCATTGTGTCTTCCCAACAAGGCACAATGAGTAACATGGATTTAAACACAAGTCTAAGTGCATCCTCCCAAAAGGATGTGATTATTGAAACAAGCTCTCCTCCTAGAGCACAGTCCAAAAGGGTAAGGGACACTTCAAGCCCAAAGTCTACATTTTCCCAATACCAAAGGAGAGTGAAGCAAAAGTCCAAGGGTACACAGGGTGCACACACACTGGAAGCAACACTTCCAGTTTCTCAAATTCAGTTTGATGTAACCCCTATCATTTCTCTGGGGTTACAGTCCCATTCTCTAAACATCAATCTTGAATTATCTCCATCAAATTCACCAACTCAATCTTTAGATGTGGACATGATCCATACATCTATTCCTGATTCTCCAACTCTAATCTTGGAGAAGCCCCACTCTGAAGCTGGTGGCCATCACTTGTTAAGTGATTTGTTGGGCCATCAACCAATTTTTCCTGAAGTTGCAAGGGGATCTGTGGACCAATCTTTAAAATCAATCACCACAGACTCTACTGTAATTTCTCATTCTCAAAGTGCTTTCTTGACTTCATCAACGAAACAGTCTATTTCGTTGACAAATGTTTCTCCATCAACGGTATCCATACCGTTGACAGTTCAAACTACCATTCCGTTGATAGTTCACTCTGCACCTTTAATTGAAAATCAAGTTGTTCCCACAACTAGTGCAGATGATCTAGTGGTAGTTGAGACACTTCTAGGACTGAGAGGGAGTGAAACTGAGAGGCTGGCTTGCAGCCAGGCAAAAGGAGAGAATGTGAGTGAGAGGCTGGCTATTTCTTCCAGCCAGGCAAAAGGAGAGATTGAGAGTACCACCTTAGAAGGTGAAGGTGAGGGTGTGAGAGGTGTGAGCCATGGGGAGCCCATGATGCAAGAACAGAGTGGAGAGAGAGAAGGGACTACAGGAGAAATAAGGATGGAAGCAGCCATTGCTAATGAGTTAATGGAGGTCAGTGAGGGAGACAGGGAACTTACTTTCCAAGAGGTTTATCAGCAAACTCTGGATAGTATTTCCCTGGATCCTGAGACCTTTACTCATCCTGTGTCAGCCTATCAAATTTTGGCTCAACAGGGCAATGTGGAGGCAGAGAGGTCACTACAATTAATTCACACAACTGCATCAATGCAAAGAGCAAAGGATGCCTTGACCAATCTACCTCCAGGAGCTGAAGCAAGTGGAGAATTTGATTTTTCTGATGATGAGGACAGCTATGGTGATAATCTACAGGTGGCCACTACTGCACAGACTGGGACTTCTGTGGTGCCTCCTACACCAAACTGGCTTTCTCAAGATATGCATGGTAGATCCAACTTGGATGCTGCTATTACAAGGCAATACAAAGAAGCATATCTAGCTCATGAGTCTGCAGGAGCAAGGGACAAGAAATTCTACAAAGCCATAATGGATTCTCTGGAAATTCAAAGGCTACAAATGTTGCAGACAAGGATTGAGGCTACAGAGATCAAGGATTCAATCAGCAACCTTAGGGATGCTAATGATAGGAGGCTAGATGAAAAGCTTCCTCTTCTCACTGTGTCCAGGATGAACAGGTTTTTCTCTAAAGAACCTGAAGTGGATTCCTCCTTGAAGACTCTCTCTTCTAGAGTGGACAAGGTGGAAGCCACTCTATCACAGATGCAAAAGGAACAGGAGAAACAAACTCAACTATTGGCCCAGCTAGTGGCAGCTCAAGGACTCCCAGTCATCTCTTTTGATGATAACAAAAAGGGGGAGAAATCTAAGGAGCTAGACATTCAAATTACCAAGGTTATGGTCCCAGCCATTTCCCTACCAAAGGAGCCATTAGCAATGGGGGAGCTTGGCAAGCAGCAAAAGGATGGTATTGACCTTATACAAGAAGCTTCTATGAGGATGAGACTTGCAGAACAAATCAAAGAACATTGGTCCAACATAGAAGCAAAGTTCAAGAAGATTACTGAAGATAAGGACTCAAATCCATCAACGGAACAGCCATCAACGAATGCCATGGTACTAGCATCAACGGAATGGGAGCCACAGACAAATTCTTTCTATCACCAAGAGCCCCTTCTACATGGAGTCACTCAAGGACCAAGGAAGGAAAAAGGACAAACTTCATGCATTAGGGATGTGGAACAAGCTACAATTCAAAGAAGCCTATCTCCCAAGTCCCCTGCTAAACCAAAGGGCAAAAACATAGCAAGGACTTTCTATCCTGCACCTTATCCAGATGAGCACAAGCTTCTTGGTCTACTCATCACAAAAAGCAAGGAAAGTAATGATTATGAGATAAGGAAGCAAAGGGCAATTGTCTACAGGAATGGACAACAAATCTGTGTTTGGGCTGGTCATCCAAACTTTGCTGAAGCCAAGGCTGAGGAATCAGAAAGAGCAGCTATGCAAGCTCTTGCAGTAGCTCAAGCTCTAGATGAAGAAGAAAGGAAGCAAGAGGAAAGCACTAGAGAGGAAAGGAGTTCAAAGAAGAGCACAAGGCAACCCAAAGAGAGAGCTAGGAGAAACATAGACTTTGAGAGTGCTGATTCTCAGAGTACTGCATCAGACTCTTCTATACCTATTGCACCTCCAACAATTGCTAATCCAGTTTTTGAAGGAAAGTTGGCCTGTGATCCTGCACATCCTGTCAATTTTCATGATCAACCAATCATGCCAAAAGAGGAACCAATTGATTTTGATGAGGCATACTTTCCAAAGTTCCTGTTAGAAAAGGACCAACCAATGAAGACAAAGAAGAGGACTGTCAAAGCAAAGCCTGTTTTTGTGAGAAAGCCACAATCTCAAAAACCCCCTGCAAACCCAGAGGACTGCATGTACATTGCTGACATCAGGGAAGAATCCAGTCTACATCTTGACTTAGACAACCTGGTGGAAGTAAGGGGAATTGCAGCTTCTCAAAAGTTGCCTGAAAGACTAGTGTTCTCATTCAAGGGTGGTAGAGAACAAGTGTGGCCTCTCTACAGAATTTTAGGAGAAGACTATCAAACACTACTCTCAGTGTTTAGATGCTTGAAAAAGGACTTTGGTTTCACCAAAACAGCCAAGTCTGAGGTGGTCTCCAAAATCTGTCAGATAAAGGCTAGCTGGAACAAGCCTGAGGCTCTTCCCAGGATACTTAGAGTTCCCTCAACAGGAAAGAAAATCCATCTTCAACCTTATTGGATGATGGAGTTTAAGGACAAGGACAATTGCAGAAGATTCTTCAGAATGGAAGACCAGCTGGAGAAGGCATCTAATCAAACTCTAAAGCTGATGCAATCCAAGCTTGGTGATCAAGATGAAGAGGAGAAAATCTTCTACAGAAGACTACAGGTCCAGATTGAGGAAAACAACTCCAAGAGAGGGAAGAAGACTATGCCACAAAGAAGTCACAGATGAAACATTTGCTCAGACTAGAGGAGCACTTGTGGGCATTAGTCTTGTAAGTCTTATATTTTGTCTATAAAGTTTTGAAGCTTAATACATTTTCTACTTTTGTAATTTATGATGTATCTGAGTGTTTTTGTTATCATCAAGTCTCTTGATTTATGGCTGTTATTCTATCAGTCATAAATTGGGGGAGATTGTTAGGAATATGTTGTTCTTGATGATAAGCATAAAACACTTAGTAGAATTTGTGTAAAGTCAATTTTGTAGCTGTCAACGAAATAGCATGCTTAGCAGTGTTTCGTTGACAGGAAGCTCATCAACGAAATGAGTGTTGTAGCAATTGCATTGTACAATACCTCACAGTATGATAGGCATTCTATTATATGTTTTAAGATAGGTTTTCTAAGTCATGTTGACTATGTACTAGATAGGCAAAATAGGTTGGTTAATTGTAAATATGTTATGCCTTGTAATTCTGCCTAAGTGAAGACATGTCAACGGTATGAAGATTACTCTGTCAACGGTATGGAGTTTACCCATCAACGAAACAAGGGAAACACCATCAACGGAATGAAGAATGAAGCTATCAACGAAACACATCTCCTTGCTATCAACGAATCAATGTTGCTTTTTGAGCAGTTGACAAAGTGATAGTGACAGTTTACTGAACAGATCTAAAAGGAGATATGGAAGTGTACTTTGCATTGGAAGCCATCAAAGTGGTTACTGGAAATAAGGAAACATTCCAATTTCCAATAAGGCTCTTGGGAATGATTATAATGAGCATGAAGACAAAAGCTAAGATCTCCAAGGACCATTGGACAAAAGGAATGAAAAGCAAGCTACTGATGGTTACTACTATTATTCTTTAGTTTAACCAAACGTAGAATTGTAAACTTGGGATTATATAACCAAGTGTAGCAGTTACTTTAAAAAGTAGAGAAGAAACACAAATAGATTGTATTAGCTATTCTTGAGAGCAATTCTTCTCTACAACCTTGTAACTGAGCAGCTGTGTACTTTTGTATCACAGATTATTTCCGCAATAAAAACACTTCAGTTGGATCATCAAACAATCCAACTGAATTATTTATATCTTGTGTTTTTATTTATTCAGTTCAGTTTTATTTTATAAAGTGTTTTAGTTTCAAGAAAATATCAAGAATTGTATTCAACCCCCCCTTCTACAATTCTGTTAGGTCATTTGGGAATAACAAAGTGCTATTGCAATGACAGGAAATCCAGTTCAACATTCTCTTACTAAACACATCAGTATTCGATATCACTTCATAAGAGAACAAGTTCTGGAAAGAACAATTGAACTTCACTTTGTTCCTACTGATCAACAACTAGCTGATATATTCACCAAGCCACTACCTGAAGCTACTTTCAATAAATTGGTGAATGAACTTGGAATGATGAACTTTGAGAATTTCTGAGGAAAGCTACAGAGAGAAAATCCTGATAACTGTCAAATCCTGATGGTTATTCAGAAAAGGTATGTTTTCTTTGATCAAATCCTGATAGGATGCAATCCTGACAGGAAGTCAACTGGTCAATCCTGATGTTCAGGTCAGTATTTCATTGCTTAATTTGTGCCTAATTTTTCGTCAGTATCTGCTGATGGACGGTTGAGTTTTAGTAGGACAACTGTATGAGCGCGTGTGTTGCACTGTTATAGATATACATATACATACACATAAAAAGCGGTGCAGTTTCATTTACATTACACACGTAATCTGTCCACTAATTATTTGTGCACGAATCATATTTTGCCACCTGTTATTGAGAGTAAAGTTTTGTTCTAACAAAATACTTTTACTTATTCTAAATCATTAATTACTCTCCCATCATCAGTTTTTCGATTTTCTATCTCTCTCTGTGCTTACGAACCCTAAATATTTTCAAACATCAATTCTCAAGATTTTTAAGAATTACAATGGCGTCTTCATCATTCATGAATAAACAAACTGTGATTAATGGTGTTACTTTTGCCACTAACAATTTTGTGGCTATTCTAAATCATCAAGATTTACCCAATGAGTTTCATATAATTCAAGATTTTCTAGCTTCAAGCCATTGAAGTTTTCTTTAACAGAACCTGCAAGTCTGTAATGCAGGTGTGGAACTCAGTTACTTTTGACAAAGGGTATTCTGACACCATCTTGATGAGTTTTGAACATAATGGAATTACTCACTATGTGACTCCTGCAATTGTGGAGGAAGCCCTGCATTTACCTGTTCTTGGTGATGCTATTCCTGCTAATGTTTCGGACTCTATTCTTTTTGAGTTTGTGAAGTAAAGAGATATGGCAATCTCTTTAGGACAAAGCTTAAGAAGGAATGGAATTTCTTCTTTGATACGATCAGCCGCTGTTTCCTGAACAAGACATCAAATTTTGATGCTCTTCCATCAGGATCTCTTAAAATTGGGTACTCTCTTATCCACTCTACAGTGTTTGATTATGGGTCGTTTATCTTAAAAGCTTTAAGTGATAGGAAATCAGATAAGTTAGGTTCTGTCTGTTTTCTTAGATTTTTACAGTTGATATTTAATCACTTGTGTCCTAATGTTGTTTTTGAGGATGATGTAATTCTACCTGTCTGTAGAATTACTGCGAATAATATTAAGTCCTTAGTCAACAGTGATAAGGCAAATGGTTTCATAGGAAATGCTTTTATTCCTGATGAGGTTAGGTTTTTCTTACATAGGAAAATGCCCACTCGTTATGGTTTAATTTCTAATGCTATGGGGCAAGGCCAATCACACCTTGTTCCTAACCCAAGCATTCATCCTAAACAGTCTAAACAGTCAACTGCCACCTCTAATGTCTCTCAAAAGACTTTAGTTGTAAAAGCAAAAAAGTCAGCTAGAACTGATGTGTCAGGAAGGCAATCAGGTTCAAAGGATTTTTCCTCTACACCACTCACTAAAAAGAAGTTACAAGGGGGTGTACAAGGGGTCCTGGTGAATAAAGCTGCAAAGGGAGGTGAGGCTGTTTCTGTTAAAAGAAAATTAGTTCTCAGGGATGAGACTGATTCAGAGGATGACTTACCTATATCCTCTGTGATGAATGTGAATAAGGAAGTTGCTGATACTGCTACTGCAGTTGTGGTTCCCTTGTCTACACCATAGAAGAAAATGAAGTTATCAAAAAGCAGGTATCATATTCCTTTAGAAAAGAAGCAGGATACTGATGTACAGGACACTTCTATTCTGAATGTGCAATCAGTTTCAACTGCTCAAGCAAATCCTGATGTTAGTATTCCTGATACTGCACCAAGTCAAGTGGTTACTATTTCAGACTCTCCAGCACAGGACTCTCCAACAAAAAGACATATTGATATTTCATGGGAGAAGTATGGTGCTGCTGCTTCCAATCTTGGGATAAAACATCCAATGGAAAAGCTAAGGAAGGCAGAAGAGTTAGTCTATCAGAGACAGAAGAAACTGAAAGGATCAAGCCCACAAGAACCTGAACCTCAAAGTGGTTCAGCAGCTCTTTCTGATGATCCAGCCACACAAGAACCACTCAATCAAAGTTTGAGTGAAGGCTTAGCTAGTGGAATGGTCCCACAAGAACCATTTTCTCAAAGGGAGAATGAAGACATCAACATTCCAGCTACACATGAACCATCTTCTCAAAGTGAAGATGCAGGCCAAGCTAAAGTTTTTGAGAAATTTCCTGACAATGCTCAAGGGATTTCTGGTGTAGATGAAGTTCAAAGATTGGTCAAGGACACTGTCAATGAGGGAAGCACACAAGAACCTTTGACTCAAAGTGTTGAAGCAGCTTCTAAACCTCAAGCTCCACAAGAACCATTGGTAGCAAATACTGATGCAAGCATATCAAATCCTGACGGTGTTCATCCTGACGCTAGTGGTGCTCCTGATGTTGAACCTATCCTGATACAACCACTTCGTTCAAGACCAATGGATCATCCTATCACAGATTCACAGGATAAAATGAAAGGTATAGCTATTCCTGATCCTGATGATACTCATAGTACTGATGATGATGACTCTGATGATAGTGATGATGACGAGAATCGAAAAGAGAAGGAACAGCTTGCTACAACACTCAAAATTAGTCTTGGAACTAATTTTGGTTCATCAAGTACATATATGGCTGGCAAAGCTTCAACTGGGAAAGATCAGAGACAAGATTTTTCTATTCCTTCCTTTAATCCTGCTGAGGCACTTAGACAGAATGAATGGCACAATTCATGGCACAGATCTGCTGAATCTGTAAGTTATTCTTCTGCTTTGGAACATGCCTATGATGCAGTGAAATCTATAGAGAATCAAGACTTGAAGAATCATCTGAAGGCTACAACTCTGTTATCCAAAAGCCTAAAAAGTGAGATTGATTCTATCAAGAACTCAACTGAGTTGGTGAGGAATGATATTTCTCAAAATTTTACAAAGGTGCCTACTGCTTTTCAGCTAAGGGTAGTAGAATCCCAAGTGAAATCTGTTATTTCTGAACAAACCTCTATCAACAGAAGGATTGATTCTCTGGATACTAAGGTAACTGACATTCAAGCCTCTCTTTCCTTAATTTTGAATTTATTGTCAATTCTTGATGTCAAAAAGGGGGAGAAGGTTAGTCGGACAAAATGCACACCTGATCTAGTATTAAGGAATAATGATGATGATACTGGAGATGATGGTAGTTACAAAGTGATACAAGGAGAAACCTCTGATGCTGCTGTTATGAAGTCTACAATTCAAACTTCACAAAGTCAAACAACGCAGTCAACTCATGATTCTGATTCTGGAGTTAAGACAGTAAGAACGTTGGTGCAATCTCAGATCTTGACGGAAGAACAAATCCTGACACCTGGTCATGGACATACTCTTGCTACAATTCCTGAAGGTGATGAAGATATTTTTATTGATAATCCTGAAGATGTATCAAATTTATTCCAGAAGTTTTCTACAAAAGATGGCAGAATTGGTACTCTATATCACACTAATAAAAGAGTTCAACAATTATATGCAAGAAAAGCACTCTCTACAGCAAGTGAAGAATATCCTGATCTCTCACATGAAGAATTCTTAAGACAACAGAGAGAAATGATGGAAAGCTTTAATAATCCTGCTCCTGCTAGAGGTAGAGGAGGCAGAGGTAGGAGAGGAGCTAGAAGAAGTAGAAGAGGTTCTTCAACTCAAACAATACCTAGACAGACAAGGTCTAGAGGGTTAAGAATTGAAGAAATTCCTGAACCTATTCAAACTCTAGTAGTTCCTGACAGATCTACTTTTGGTGATGATGGAAATATTGAAGAAGAACCTGAATTGAGAAGAAAATCAAGAAAATCAACTCTCTGCAATACAAATCAAATTGAAGAATCTAATCCTGATGTTGTTCCTGATAATATTCAAGATCCTGATGATTCTGAAATTATGCAAGAGATTGATTTGATAATTTTATGTACTGTGGTTGATTCTCACAACAAGGAAGTAGATGAAGAAGAAGAAGCCATAAGAAGATAAATTACAAGATCAACAAATAGAGATTTAAATCTCTATGTACAAAGGCTTAAACTCTCAAACAGAAGAGTGTGGAGGAACCCAAGCCGACAAGAATCTTCACTGGAAAGAAGCTATGCCTTTGAAAAGGAAAAGGATAAGAAGTGGAAACATATTAGCACACTAAGTTGTGATACACTTATCAATTTTCAGTCTGGAGGAATTATTACAAACGCTTCAAGTGTTGTTGATTTATCTGAGATGGTTAGATCAAAAGCACTCTGGTTAAAGATGTTTTCAAATCTGAAGCAATTGACAAGTAATTCAAGTGGAGGTATTGGACACAGGGATGCTGAATATATAAATATGTCATATGTTGATCCTTACTCCTTAACTGAAATTGGAGGTACTTTAACTTCTGAAAACCTGAACAATTTACTAGCTGTTGATATAGTTATAGATTGTCATGATTGTTTTGACAAGAAAGAAAAGCTTCTGTACTTCATGAAAGATGGTAGTGTGAAGATTTTATCTATTCAAGATCTGCTGATGAAAACTACACAGGAACTGAAATATGTTCATTATCTTTTGAGATCGAAGAATCAAATATGCAAGGAATGGAGTGACATGATTTTGTCAACAATAAGAAGAAGACTGGATGGAAACAGTAATTTCAATGGTAATTATACTCCCATGTACTTAAATCAAAGAGGTCGGGATGTGAAAATGCAAAGGGGTACTGCTGTTAAAGAAGTAACTTTTGGCATGACTCAACTTACTCTCAATCCTGATGGGAAGGAAATTGCTTATCTTTTGCTTGAAGAGCATAGTCTTCAGAGAAACTCCATATTGAATCTCAGAGCAGCTATCTACCAGATTAATGAGGAAGATGAAGAACTCAGAAATATTAAGGAAAGACTGATTCAAATTCTTGAAGAAAAAGAAGAAAATTTGTTATCCAACTTCTTGAAGATGAATCTGTTCTATCAAAGAATTTAAACAGATAAGTTGTTGCTGCAGATTCTGTACATTTTGTATATATTTTTTTGACATCATTGAATCTTACGAATCTATACTTTATTTCACAAAGTATGAGATTGGGGGAGATTGTTAGTTCAGAATTCAATGATCGTCAGGAGCTAGACTCAACTGATCAGGATTGCTGACGTCATCAGGATTACATGGTCGTCAGGATCAAGATACATATCAGAACTGGGATCAGGATTGATCATCAGGACTGGAAGCTGATCAGGATTCCTACTTCGAGTTATATTTGGAGTCTAGTTAAACATGGAAGTTTATTCTGTCGGTTCCTGGTTTGTAGTATGTAGCTATCAATTATGGATAGGTTTCAATCTTTGTTATTGATTAGGACTTATCATTGATAGAGAAGCTGTGTAGTATATAAACACAGTTTTGGTTTTGGTTCGGTGTGAATCAAAATAGAAGCTCTTAAGAACATAGAATTTCTTGAGAGAGTTTTTGTAAGCTAGCAGCTCTCAAGAACATCAGAATTTCTTGAGAGAGTTTGTAACAGTTTTATATCAGATTTAATAAAGCTGTTATCTTTCTTTCATATTTGTGATATATACATTAAGAAGTCGATTATCTTATACTATTGTATTCAACCCCCCTTCTACAATAGATTATTACTGGACAACAACCTGAGGAACCTCCACTTGAAGAAACACACAGTGAGTTAGGGCACAATGAGGATTTCTCTATTCCTTTTGATGATTCACATGTTTCTCCTGTGAATCAGCCCCCACTCTCTGCTACACTTTCACCTTCTTCCTTCCCTACACATTCTTTTGTTTCTTCTCCACAACCTAGAGAAGGGGACAGTCCCAACCCTTCAGGTTTTGATCATCCATCTCCAATCATGGATGAGCCCCCATCTAGTGGTCCACAAGAACCCATTTCTCAAAGTGAAATGGACACCACTCCTTCAAACACTGAGCAAGGGCAAAGTGGTATTCTGTCAGAAACTGAAACAGCCAACACTTTGTCTGAACTCCAAGGAGCATCTTACCTTCAGGAAGATGCTGTCACAGCCTCTGTTGCTGTCAAGGACATTGGAAATGTTGCTGTCATGGACACAGCTACTGTCATGAGTGGAGAGAAAGATACTGTCAACACAGGACCTACTGTCACTCCACATCCCAAAGATGCTGTCATGCCATAACCTGCTGTCCACACTCCAACTAAAAGTAACATTCCTGCCAAAGCTGTTGTCCAGTCCTCTCAGCCAGATTTTGATGCTGTACTACTTGAGGATGCCTCTGATGATGACCTAACTCTTGCCAAACTCTTGAAGGTACATTCTAAATATTCTCCTTAAATGCATGTTAGTACTGCTCATACCCATGCATTTAGGTTGAGTGAGGGTGTGAAAAAGAAAAGAGAGATAAAAGAAAAGAGAGGTGAGCCTAAAAATGAGAGGCAACCAAATGAGCTGGCAAAAGGAGAGGGACTTGAGCATGTCCAGAGATATCTTGAGGGAGCCCACACTATTCAGGCATTAGGCCTTGAGAGTCTATCTGTGAGGAGTGATGAGATCACTCAAAAACACCCTGAGAGTGTGAGAACTCCCATAGCCTCCAAGCCCCCTTCTTTTCCTTCCCCTCCAAGAAGGTTAAGGAATGGTGGCCCCTCTGCACTTTTTGGAAACAGGATTGAAGCTCTGGAAGGACAGTGTGCTACCTTGAACTCCAAGATGGACTCTCTCTCTCAACTGGTGGTTGATGGCTTTGCTGCTACTCAACTCTCTATCCAGTTCCTTACTGACCTAGTAGCTGCCAACTCAACTAAGGGGGAGAAGGTAGCAAGATCAGAATCAATATCTATTCAGGGATCAGGTGGAACTCAGGGGGAGCCAGCAGTTGTGAAGACCAAAGGGGGAGCACAACTAGTTTCAGGAGTCAAGAGTAAAGCAATGACAAAGGGGAGCAAGTCAAACCAAGCAGTGGACAACCAATGGATAAAGCTGAAGATCTTGTTGAAGGTGACTTGGATGGAGAAATGGTACTAATTTCTAAGGCAACTCAAGATGCACTGCAAAGAAGATCTGCATCTAGACACCCAATTCTACCTCCTGTGTCAATTAGAGAACCAACTTCAGCAACTCAAGAAACTGCTCTACAGAAAAGATGGAGAGAAATGGAGGAACAAAATAAGCTTGGGAAAGGTAAAGGGAAACTGCCTGAATCCATCCATAAGGGACACACTTGGTCCAATGGTACTGAGTTTGATCAAGAAGAAGCCAATACTATAATGGTGGATTACAGGGAGAGCACATTACAGAATCATGACACTGAATTTAGCAGTCTAGTGGAAGAAGCAATGAATGCTCCAAGCAACAGTCCAATCAACACCTCAAAACTGCTAAATGATCAAATCATCAGTGTCAGTGTAATGGTGAATGATGAGAAAAGATGGGCTATAAGTATCTACTTCACTTTTGGCATATCTTATTTCATCACAATGGAACTATTGCAGAGTCTGCCAGCAAAGGTGTTGTGTGCAATGAAGGGAAAGATCAAGGCAACTCAAACCCCATTCAATGAAGTTTTGAATATTCAAATCCAGAACATGATCACAGAGAAGCTACCTGAAGTCTACACAAATCCACCATGTGTTTTCTACAGATCTACTACAAAGGATGACACAAGAAGGAACAGCTTTATGAATTTGATCAGTACATCCAGGATGCAAACTGAATCAATTCTGAGAGTGTTAGATGGAATACTAAGCTCAAATGCCAATCCAGGAAGAGTCTTTGTTGTTCAAGAGATCTACAAAATGCTGGTGTTAAGAGACAAGGCACTGGGAGCTAGAGTAAAGGAGCTAATCTCTAGAGCCAATGCCAAAAGAGCTGATCAAGGTGGAAGCTGCCTCTATGATGTTCCTTTTCAAGATGATGATGATAATGATGAGGTTGGAGGTGGTGAAGCTTCTGGAAATGCAGGAAATGCTGGTGGAAGCAATTTTGGCAATACTGGTATTCAATCTCAGAATGAAGGCAATGAAGAAACTCCTAATCAAGAAAAGAAAGATGCTGGTACAACAGATGAAGAGGAGCCAAGAATACTGGAAGCTTTGGAGACAAGCATTCTTAGATGTGCTGTTGACTGCATAAATGCTGAAAAGGATGTTGTCACCAAAGGTACTGTCGACAAGGATACTGTCATAGAAGATGCTGTCATGAAAGATACTGTCGACAAAGGTATTGTCAAGGAAGGTTCTGTCAAGGATGAAGCCAAAGCTACTGTCAAGCCCAAAAGACTGAAAGCTAAAGAAGAAGCATGGTTTTCTAGACAGAAACCTGCAGGAAAGCACAAGTACTCAGGAAAGGAAAAGGCCACTAGATTTGGGAGAAATCTTAAGATGCCAATTCAATCAATACCTCCTAACAGTCTTAAGATACAACAGATGCAATCTAAAGAAATCAAGAGTGTTGAGGTTAAAATGGATGCAAATCAAGAGGTCACTGAGTACATTCTGTGGTGGCCAGAATCAAGATCTGTCAGGGTGGATAGGGACTTCGATCTTGTAGCCACATCAACCAGTGGGAACATGATGGCAATAGATAAAGGAGAATTGACTTCTTCTATCTAGAAAGAATGGTAGAGTTGTTGGAGAGCTATGATGATGTTTCAGAGCCTGTCATGGAACATATTCTGAAATATCAGGCTGATAGGGATGCTGAATTCTATCAGAAATTTGGCTACAATTTTGCAGATTTTGATGATGCTGATATTTCAACTGATCTACCACCTTCTCCTATACCATATCACTGGTACTATGAATTTGATGATTTACCCACAGAAGAAGGGCAAACCCAATCCACAGAGGAAGGGCAACCCAAGCCAAGCAAAAGACCCGAGTCTTCTCAATATTCTCAATATCAGTCAGAACTTGATAAGAAGGAAGCTGAACTCCTGGAAAGATGCAAGACTGCCAACAAGGCAGAAAGTGAAGCTCCAAATTATCAAATATGTATGCTGGAAAATCCCCTAAGAATGAAGTACCTGAAAGAAGAAATCTATGTTTGCAGCTTTCACAAGCTAAAAACAACTATTCTGAAGGATTTACAGTATATGGTAGCTGGATCAATTCATCCCTTGGAGCAGATTTGTTCTGATGAGATAAAGGAAATATTAGAAAGGAGAAAAGGAGAATGTTCAAAGCTAGACAAGCAAAGGAGGATGTCTCTCAATGCTTATCCTGGAAGTAGGTTCAAGCTCATTCATGAAGAACTCCACTTCAGAAGCTATCCATTTGATCAAGAGCAATGACTGAACCTCAGGGATGCTAGTTCTCTTATCTCTCCTACCATCAAGAAGATAATTGAAGAAATAGAAGATGATGCAGTCACTCCTGCTGAAATCTCTCTTGTAGAAGGTCTAAGAGGCTGCTTGGTAGAAGCTCTCAAAAGAGAGGATGTAACAAGACAGAAGAGGAAATCTCAAGCTAAGTGAAAATTCTTAATCCATTCTGATCTTGTTAGTTATGTTGTCAGCATATATTGTAAATTTGTTGTTATTATCCATAAAAACAAATTGGGGGAGATTGTTGGGATTTATGGGTGATAGAATAGAAACAACTTAACTTTGTATATACTTAATTTTTAAATTAAGTAGAACATACTGTCACAGCCAAAGTATGTTCTTGTAATCAGTATGCAATGTTATCTTAATTGTGTAATTTGGAAGAAGTTCACTTGCTGTGTTCAAGCCTCAAAGAATGCATATTAAATGACAGCATGAATAAAGGTTACTGTCATAAGCATTGACAGTAAGATTACAAGAAGACAGAATGTTGCAAGTCACGACAGCATATTCACTCTGACAGCAACATTGGCGGAAGACTACGCGACAGCAACTTTAGCCCTCGACAGCAAGTTTGGGAACCTCGGTCGCACTCTATGCGGGGAACTCTTACTGTCACCAAAAAAACATTCCTGTGACAGCAAGCTATGCGGCAAAAGTAACTGTCTCGAGAAAGATCCTTGTTCTAGGTATCTTCTCAGTCAAATCCCGTGACAGTTTCAATGTTCAAGAAACAGGCGTGTTGCAGTATCCCGAAGCTGCACCAAGTCTGCAAGACTACGACAGAAGCTTCAAGCACTACAAAACAAAAGCGAATCAATTCAAAGAGTAAGGTCAAGTCTCTATTTGCTGAATTGTTTTAGCTGGAAATAGAATGAATCTAGGTTGCTTTCTTTGTAATGTATATCTGACATGTTAGCAATTTAGGAATGTCACATGGGTAGGCAATCTGTAAGAAGCTGCCACTTGATAATGACAGCAGCTTCATAAACCCGTGCTGACAATGATAGGATTAGTTTATACTTAGACTATCAATTCATTCTAGAAATGTAACTAAGACAAGGAAGTGTCTTGAAGAAAACCGAAGCTCAAGAATTCTCTCTTGAGGTTGTAGCAACACTTTGCAAAATAAATAAAAACATTTATTTTGTGAATCCTGTCTTCAGATTATACTGTTTGTGAATGCATACATATTATTGATAACATTAAATCTTAGTTTTGGTTGTTGAAATTAAGATTGAATTTTATCAGTATTGCATTCATCCCCCCCCCCCTTTCTGCAATACACGAGGACCAACACTATATGTATGTAATGTTAATCGTCACATGCTTACATGCGGCTATTACAATAGATCTAGATGTTTATCTTCCTATCATGAGTATGTAGTGTTATTAATGTACACGAATATACTTGTTATCAAAATATCCTCAAATAAATCCACAAAATGGTGACTTGAGAAAAACAAATCAGTCACGATTTTTATAGACAATTTAAGATATAAAAAATATAATAAAGAATAAATTTTAAATAGGATTTAAATAAGAAAATTTAATTTTCTTGAATAGAAATAAAGGAGTTCTACAGAAAAAGAATTTTTTTTTTGTTTAATTGAATTCTAAACATGATTGACTTTTATATATTTATTGTTTTTAGTATGAATTCGAATATAAATAAAGAAATTGAATTCTCTAAAAATGATTAATTCAATAACAAATATATAAAATTATAAAGTTATCATGTCTCTCATAAAAATGAGATAATAGTATTGAATAAAACTCTAATTAATTCGCAACATCAGAAAAATAATATATCAAAAACTATATACAAAAATGACATTCAATAATAGGATTGACTTTTTTGTTTCTATTGTCTTCTCTAATAATTCGAATGTAAATAAGGATTTTTTTTAATGAAGTAAAGTTGCGGAGCTGTAGAAAAATAAATAAATATTTTTTGAACGATCTGAGAGCTCCTGGGAGTTTCCTTATATATATATATAAAGAAGAAAATAAATAAAAGGAGAAAGAAGATAAAAATTAATAAGATAAAAAGATAAAGATGTTGAATATTAAAATAGTATATTTACTTTCCTTAATTATTAAAGATTTTAAAGGAAAGAATATAAAATTTGTATATTTAGTTTCCTCCATCAGTAAAAATTTAAAAGGCAATTGCTATTTTTTAATCCTATAAATTCGAATTTTAATAAGGAAATTTAATCTTATTGCATTAAAATCCAGAAGCTCTAGAAAAATAGATAAATAGCTTTCGGACGATCCGAGAGCTCATGGGGTTTTCCTTTATATGTATAACTAGTTTACTAAGCCGCGCTTCGCAGCGGCTTTATAATAATATCTTTAAATTTTCTCAAAAAATATTCTACAATATACGTTTTTAAATAAAATAATATTTCTAATATAAAATTAAGTTTTGTTTTGAATTATATATATATAAAGTTCTAGATCGTTTAATCAAAAACTACAATTATACTTTCAGAGCTATTAAAATATTCACTACCTCCAAATCTACTCTTTGTAAGAAAAAAATCAAAAATTATGAACAAACATCTTTTTTGTTGCTGGGAGATTTTTTTTATTATTAATGATCTCTTTTTGTCAAAACAAATAACAACAAAAACAACAACAACCTCTTCCTATAAAAAAAAAATATTGACCTCTTCTCAATGTTTCTTATTCTTGTATGACTTTTTTTATAGATGCACCGATTTATTGAATTTTGTTAAAAATGCACACACTAAATAAATTTTTCAGTCGAATAAATCTTAACATGATATTTTCGAAATACATACACTATAAATTTCTTAATATACAATTTTTATCTTTGAATTTTCGTGTATGA
Organism: Heracleum sosnowskyi; assembly: GCA_030848705.1. Lineage (NCBI taxonomy): Eukaryota > Viridiplantae > Streptophyta > Magnoliopsida > Apiales > Apiaceae > Heracleum > Heracleum sosnowskyi. Next base: position 21,292,735 of record CM061244.1, on the reverse strand, counting down.
ATTAAAGAAACTATTTTACTAAAAGATATAATCTTTTCTCATAAAAATTAGAGCAATAACTATCTAAACGTTAAAAAATAATGATAAAATTTGTTTTTAAGACATGATGAATTCTCCACTTTCGAGTTACCTTGTATACAGGTGTATCAACTTTTAACTATAAATTCAAAACTAATAATGTACACACATAAACATATAAATCAATTCACAACTGAATGTACATGAAAATTACCTTGCTCGGCCTATTATTTTAATTGATTAACTGATGAATCCCCCTCCTTATTAATCCATGTCTTAACTCAATCAACACTAATAGCAAATAACTTGTCTTGTCAAAGATTTTAACATGATCCTGCATTAGGATACAAACAAACGTAATAAGATAAATAACATAAAGGAAAAAGTCTCATACTCATGTACTCATATACACACTTTTAACATGAACAAACAAAAAAGTAAAGAAGAATAATGTTGACAACAAAAATTGCAGTAGACAATTAACAGAGTTTAGGTGTATATTTATACTATTAATTAGCTACTTGTACGAAAGTATTAAAGGTAATTAATTATTTACCAAGTAATTACTTAATTTCTTATACAAAACCAATCTAATTTCTTAACTTTTTATTTACCAATATGTTTTTGTATTTTCTATTATATTACATTAAAAAAGAAAGTTTATGAGAGCAGAATGTTAAGATGATAATTTCATTTGAAAATAAATATTATGAGAATATCTAGATAATAATAAAGGGAAGTTCAAAATAATGTGAAGTAATAAACTTTTTTTTTAATTTAGATATTTGAAGGCAAGAATATTATAATTGAATATTTAGTTTCCTCCATTTGTAATATTTAGTTTCGTCCATTAGTAAAGATCTATTGTATATTTACTTTCTCCATTAGTAGAGATTTTAAATGCAAGAATATTATATTTTGTTAGAAATGAATGTTACTAAGAAACTAGACAGAGGGGGGGGTGAATGGATAGTTTTGATATTTTTCGATTCTTGAAAACTAAATAAGCTATAAGAGATTATGTTGTGTAAAATGCGGAATGAAAATAAACAAAACACACACAATCACTTTAATTTACTTTGTATTAAGTAAATTAAATACTACAGCTTCCAAAACTTCACAACTGAAATTATGGATTCTAAACAAGAACAATGTTTTCTTGCTTTGCTTACAGAGAAAAGAGTGCTTAAAAATTTATGTGTACTACACTCTCTCTTTGATAACAGTAGGGTGTGCACAATATATATAGACCTATACAAACTGGTGCACACACCTATTTACACAGTTACCCTTCACTGAAAGTCCAACTTGTTCTGCCATAAGAAGTTAACTGTGTCATGAAGGACCACTTGTATTTCGGAGTCTTTCCCGATTATGTAGCTGCTTGTCTCTTATCTTTCTCTCCAAGTTTTGTTGTAGATTTGCCATCTGTTCTTTGGACCACCTTACCAAAACAGATGCTTCAGTATTTGTCTCCTTTGAATTTTGGTTCTGTACCTTGATTTGTCTTGTTATAAACGGCTAAGTGTTGACATCGTGAACTCTAGCATATTCCTGATTCTTTGACATGTCGACATAGTGCATTCTTGACTTTGATATATGAGTGTTTCAGGAGCATGCGATATAGGCTTAGAGATGACTTCGCGATATGACCTTCTTGAGGACTTCGCGACATAGCCTATTTGAGGACTTCGCGACATAGCCTTTTTGAGGACTTCACGATCTAGTGCAATCTGATTTTGCGATCTCAACACTTCACGATATTAGTAATGAAGACTTCACGACATAGTACATTTTAGGACTATGCGATCTCAGTACTTCACGACATGGATATTTTGGACTTCACGACATAGCTCTATTTTGACTTCACGGTATAGGGACTTAGATAAATTTCTGCAACTTTTTTCTTCAGGGCCTTATTCATCTCCATCCTGCTGCTTGAACATTTCTGAACTTCTACCAGGATAATTATTCCATAGCCTATGTACATTCTAGATTGCAAGAAATTTACTAAGCTCATTATAACTCTGAGCATACAAGATAAAGCTAAGTACATGAAAACAAGACAAGTACAGTAGAGACCTATACTATATCCCAGTGAAAGAATTCACTAGGTCATGTAGAGTGACATAGTCACAATGAGTAGGCTTGTTAATAGTGGTACTCAGACATGCCTTGAGCCCAACAATCTCCCCCAAATTGTGAGTAAGAAACTTGGGCACAATTTCATGTCTGATAACAAGCCTAACTTACATAAGAGGAAGTAAATTTCAGAGAGAACAATAGATGAACATTATGAATAGAATTTGATTACACATTGCATATGAAAGCTTACAGATTATCTTTGTTGCTGAACAGCTTCAGTTTCCATCTGCTTTTCAAGATAGTCATCATAAACCTTCTTCTTTCTCATCTCTTCCTTTCTATTCATTTCTGAAATGGCTGCTATAAGTTCATCTCTTGCAATTAGCTCTTCTATCAGAGGAGAGTCTTCTAAATCTTCAATTGCAGCTCTAAGGGCACTTTTCACATAGGATTCAACAAACTCCATCCTTATCTTGCTTTTTCCTCCATATTTATTTCTGTACTCCACAACATAGGTATTTTGTTTCACTCTGCACAGCCCTTTCCTCCTCAACTTTTTAGCCCTCTCTTCCATTTCTACCATCTCTCTTTCTTTCTGAATCATCTTCTCTTCATTTGACTTTCTTAGATTCTCCTGATAATCAGAGTGCATTTTCAAGAACCTGGCAATCTCTATCTTCCACAATCTTTCTTCCTTTTCTTCAAAGTTCAGCAGTGCATTTATTCTTTTAAGCTCATATTGAGGAAAATACTGCCAGCCCCCTTGCTTCATTTCTCTTTCTCTTCCATCAATGTATTTGATCTCTAGATGACTTTGCTTCACTTTGACTTCAAAGATTCTTTGAGCTCTCAGAAATGCTAGGGCATCTTCATCATAGTCTTCATCCAGAGGAAGAACATTAATCCCAACTACATTTGTGATCACCCCATTCTTCTTTGTTATCCTTGTTCTTTTGGCTACACTCTTGATCTTCATGTGCTTCACTTGAGGTAGTTTTCTGGAGCAAGGAGATTTTGTCTTCAGTGCCATATCATTTGGAAGTAAACTCAGCCCGTTCCCTTATCCACTGTAACACTCCACTAGTTGTGACTTTGTGGAAGTGTCTTCTTGATTTTTCTTTTGTGGCTTTACTTTTCTCCAGTGGCAAATCAGTTTCAAAAGTCATGGATATTGATTTTGGAGGATCATTACTAACAGTACCCACCCTAGACTTAGAGTCTTGTGTTGTGGTTAAGGTACTGCTAGCAATGTCCTTGACTTGCTGATTTCCACTTCTCTTCTTTACTGTCTCCTTCTTTCATTTAGGGTCTTTCTTTTCATCTTCAGCATCTTTAGATTTCTTGGGAGTTTTGCCCTTGCTGCTCTCACTCACTCCATCCTTATCACTCCTAGATTGACTTCTTTTCCTGTAGCTCTTATCTTCATCATCATCTTTGTCATCTTTTTGGGTTTTCTTTGCCTTGAGTGATTCAGGTATTCTTCCATGTATAAAAAATGATTGAAGAATTTGGATCATTTCTAACTCTTCAGCATTCCCGAATCCCCTCTTAGCTCTCAGCATTTGGAGCACATTGTTGATTTTGTCCTTGTTCTTCATGTTCAGCTGACCAGTGATGATTAATTGGTCAATGGTGTTTGCCCTGGTGAGACCTTGGAAAATAACTGTTCTTGGATTTGTGATGACTTCAGGCAATCTAGAGTATTGGTCCTTCTTCAAGTCCTCATACAGAAGCCTGTTGTTCTCACCAGTTTTCTCTATTAGCTCCATTATAATGTCTAGTTCAGTAAACCTTAGCTTCTCTAGAGTTTCAAAAGATAAATGCCATAGGTCATTTTCTTTAGATACCATGACAATTTCTCTTAGATAAACATCCTTGATTTCCCTGACTACCACAGTAAAGTACTTGATGTTTTCCTGAAGCTTTTCCCTGTAGATCTGAGTATCTCCTTGAACACTGATGTTGATGGCTTTCAGAAACTCCAGAAAGGCCACATCATGATAGATGTTTGAATTAGCAACTTCCTGTAGCTTGGCCTCAGTGACAATATTTGCTTTGGCAGGCTGAGCTTTAGTGGAGATCAGAGGAGCAGAGACATCACTGGGCATTGTGCCAGGGTAGTATGTTGTAGTCACACTACTTTTCTGGCCAGTTAGACTGGTGACAGAAACAGTAGGAAGGGTGATTGGCTTGAGCTCCTTTTCTGATATAATTTTCCCTTTCAGCTTTTGCTTGGTAGGAGCTCCCCATCTCTTTTCCAGAATGACCTCTTCCTTTACTTTCTCCCCCTTAGGCTTGGGATCAGACAAGATGTCTTGAGCTTCTCCAGGAATAGGAAGATTCATGCTTCTCATCATATAAGTCGTCATTTGTTGTTGGACCAGCAGAATGTTTAAGGTGGAGTTGCTTTGGTCATCAAACTTGGCATTGAGGAGCCCGAAGGTATGAGAGAGACCTTGGTTGTCTGATTTGAGCTCAGCTACCTCCCTTTCCAATCTATTAACTTTGGAGAAGAGTTGCTCAGACCTGAATGAGTTGAGAGACTGGTCTTTGATCTTGGAAAAATCAAATTTGGATATGTTGGAAATGGGAACTTGATCCACCAGCTTATCACCATACTGGTTTTTCCACATTACTATGAGCATGGAGTTGGAGGTGATGTTGGACTGCACTTGATTATCTAGTTTGGTAGCCAGTTTCTTGAGATTGTCTGTAGCCAAGGCCAGAGTGAAGTCCATCTTGGTGAAATTATCAGCAGTTTTCTGCACTTCCTTGAGGATGCCATCTACCCTGGGAAAATCAGAGAGATAGGAGTTCTTTAGCTGTGTCAAAAATCTGTCTGTGTCCTCCTTGAGAGTAGAAATCTCTGATTGAAGACCATTCCCAAGATAATGCAGAGCCTTCAGCTGATTTTTATACATGTCATTTACTGCTTCAAAAACTGCTGCAGGAGAAAGATTCTTGGCATTGGACCCCAAAGATGTAAGATATTCTTCCCTGAGAAAAGCTAGGGCATCTTTGAGCTGCACAGTTCTTTTGGCATCCAACCAGGCATCTACATTGCCATCCTGTTGAGCCTCATCTACAATCTTCTCCTGCTGTGCCTCAACATCCTCCTTATGACATAGAAGAATGGCATCATAGTCTGAGTTGGGAAAATTAGCTGTTAGGAGATGTTGGGCAATTTTAGAGATCTCATCAATCTGTGCCACATGAAGATTTTGAAGTTCTTCTTCCGTCAATTGTGAGGGCACAGATGATGATCCTGAAGGCCTGTCATGTTGCACAGGCTTCAACCATTCTGACATGGTGGCCTGAGCCAAGTGAGAGCTAGTGCTAGGCACCTCATGAGGAATAGAAATATGAGTTTCCTCTAGTCTTGGAATGACTGTAGAGTCTGATTCTGTCTCCATTGAAATGGGATGAGTTACAACATCATCTCTATGTGCCTGTGAAGGCAAGTCCAAATCCCTAAGGATTGGAGAGGTTGGCACAGAGTCTCCAGTAAAGACTGGTGAATCCTCTGTGTTTGTGTTGGTTCATTAGAATATGCCCCAGCGTGCATTTCCTGACCAACTAAATGAGGGTCCTGGGTGGTGAGCACAGTGTCAAGCACCATGTCACTTGAAAAGGGCTCAATCACAGATTCAAATTGTGAATGATCAATAGCAGAATTGTCATGTGAATGACTTTCCTGTAAAGAAGAAATTTTAGATGTAGAATCTGGAAGAGAAGAGGAGTTTAGACTTGATTTTGGCAACTCCCCCTGAGAAATAGGAGGAGTTTCAAAGTTGATGTGCTCTCCACTCAGTGATTGATCACCCTTATTTCCACCTGAGTCAAGAGTGAGTTCTTGACCCTGTGCAGACTCTGTACAGGTTGTAGTGGGGAGACTACTCTTTTCAATATCAATGCCCTGTTGAGAGGACATTGACAGTAACAGGTTTACCCCTTTTAACACATCTGAATCCTGTTGGGAGGATTCAGTGGTGGCTAGAGTTTTGGATTTCTTCTTTTGTCTAGTGAGCTGTGACTCAGGTTCCTCACTTCCTAAATCTACAGTCTCATCAATTATAGCAAGGGTTCTCTTCTTGGTCTTCTTTTTAGTAACACCAACCTTTTGAGAGACTGGTGCACTTGGCTCCCTAATGACTAAGGTGGTGTTTGCAGGAGGGTCACTGGATGGGATAGGAAGGTTAGGGTTAGACTTTGAAGCTCCTTCAGTCTTAGCCTTCCCTTTCCAGGAAAGTTCATGATATATGGGCTTATCAAGTGGATAGGATGTGAATGTGTCTTGCATATGCTTAGTCACACTCAGAATCACATCCACTTGATTCCTAGTATCCAATGAACCAAATAGAACTTTGCACATGGACTTGGAATAAGCCAATTTTGTTTTATCTATACCATCTAATTCATGCACATTATTATCAAGATAATTTAAAATGCACTGAAGAAATCGAGGGTAAAATATCTCATTACCTCTTCCACGAACAATCCTGTCTAGCCTTTGAGCCAATTCTTTGAGAATAATTGTTCCTACATTAATCTCCTGATTATAAGCTAAGGAGTAGGCTAGCTTCACAACAATATGACTGATGTGGTCCCATCCTGTCTTCCTGCACAGAAACACCTTTTGGAGTGCGTCAAACAGAAATGACCACTCCCTCCTGACATGCTTCTTGTTAAGATTAGCCATGTCTATCTCATCTGCATACTTGATTAGATCCATGAATGCCACCATTTCAGCATCATGACCTTCAACCTTGAACCCCAAAGCTTCATTAATTTCTTTCTCCCCAAACTGCAAGTGCTTGCCCCCAATTGTGCAGTTGATTTCCTGAAATGAAGTTCCATCCTCCCTTGCCATTGTAGATACCAACGTTGTTCTCCAGAATCCTTCCAGTACATCAACGTACAAGGTGGGGTTCATAGTTAAAGCTTGGCGAAGGTATGATGTGTTTAAGAACCGTACAAAACACTTGTACCGGGGGTTTGCTTCAGCCTCAGAGGGGATAGTGAGAAGATTGGTCTCTCTGGGTATGGTTAAAGGGTTTGAAGAAGACGCTGCTTGAGATTTGGGTGCCATTTGAAATTGAGAGTGAAGAAGAGAGAAGAGAATTTGAGTTTAGGTTTGAGAATTGAGAGTAATAGACAAGATAAAAAGTTATGAACGGTTATAAAAGAGTATTTATATGATAGAGACACTGCGATATGGAGTTATGAATTTGTACAGGCTATTTTGATGTCGTGAAGTCTCAAAATAGCCTATATCGCGAAGTCTTGCAAAGTATATCGCAGAGTCCAAAAATGAACTATGTCGCAAAGTCTTAAAGGTAGAAAGTATAGGGAGACTTTGCAATATAGTATAAATACCTTGTCTAAAACTCCCTTTTTGGAATTCCAAGCATTTTGTCAAACTTATAACAAAATTTTGAAATAAAATTAATTTAAATCAAAATTCTGCTAAATATGGAGACTTGTCGATATAGTTATTCTAGGTCGCGAAGTCAGAAAATGAACTATGTCGCAAACTCAAGAAATGAACTATATCACGAAGTCTCACAATTTCAACAGTTTGCGATATAAGTCTGTTTTATTTGAACTAAGTCGTGAACTCTCAAAATCACCTATGTAGAGATGTCTTAAAAGCTCATAACTTCTCATAAAAGTATGATTTGAAAAATATGCAGTAAAATACTGAAATATTTATAAATCATATCCCATCTAATTTTCACTCCAAATAAATAGAGCATCTAAATACAGTGAAAATTTACTGCTGCAACAATTAACTATCATACTTACTTAGAACAACTAAATGAAGGATTGAGCATTCCAATTTCACTCACAAGTCTGTTGAAGACAGCTTCATTTAGAGGTTTAGTAAAAATGTCAGCTAATTGTTTCTCAGTTGGAACATAAGAGACTGCTATAGTACCATTTACAGCATGTTCCCTAATGAAATGGTACCTTATCTCAATGTACTTTGTAGTAGAATGATTAACAGGATTGGCAACAATGGATATTGCACTGGTATTGTCACACATCAGGGGAATGTGTTCCAATACTAGTCCATAATCCATGAGTTGATTTCTAATCCAAAGAAATTGAGCACAGCAGCTTCCAGCAGCAATATATTCAGCCTCAGCTGTAGATGTTGCTGTGGATTGTTTTTTCTTACTGAACCAGGACACTAACCTTTGACCTAAGAATTGGCAGCTTCCAGAGGTGCTCTTCCTGTCGATTCTGCATCAGGCATAATCAGAATTTGTGTAACCAACCAGGTTGAACCCAGTGCCTTTTGGATACCATAGCCCAAGATTAGGAGTCCCTTTCAGATACCTGAAGATTCTTTTGATAGCCATCATGTGAGATTCCTTAGGATCAGATTGAAACCTTGCACACAGGCATGTAGCAAACATGATGTCTGGCCTGCTAGCAGTGAGATAGAGTAATGATCCAACCATTCCCCTATAGACCTTGATGTCAACTCTCTTGCCCTTCTTATCTTCATCAAGCTTGATTGCAGTGGACATAGGAGTTTTTGCTGGGGATGACTCTTCTAAACCATATTTCTTTAAGAGATATTTAACATACTTAGATTGATTTATGAAGATGCCATCCTCCCTTTGATGTACTTGCAGGCCTAGGAAGAAGGTTAACTCTCCCATCATACTCATCTCATATTTGCTTTGCATCAACTTGGAGAACCTTTCACAGAGTTTTTTCATTTGAAGAGCCAAAGATGATATCATCCACGAAAATTTGAACTAGAATGATATCATTTCCATGCTTCTTGAAGAATAGAGTTTTTTCAATTGTACCCCTGGTAAATTGATGCTCAAGAAGGAATTGAGATAGAGTTTCATACCAGGCTCTTGGTGCCTGTTTGAGTCCATAGAGTGCCTTGAGCAGTCTATACACAAAGTCTGGGAAGTCTTCATTCTCAAAGCCAGGAGGTTGGGATACATAAATGTAAGTTCAGAATTCAATGATCGTCTGGAGCTAGACTCAACTGATCAGGATTGCTGACGTCATCAGGATTACATGGTCGTCAGGATTGAGATACATATCAGGACTGGGATCAGGATTGATCATCAGGACTGGAAGCTGATCAGGATTCCTACTTCGAGTTATATTTGGAGTCTAGTTAAACATGGAAGTTTATTCTGTCGGTTCCTGGTTTGTAGTATGTAGCTATCAATTATGGATAGGTTTCAATCTTTGTAATTGGTTAGGACTTATCATTGATAGAGAAGCTGTGTAGTATATAAACACAGTTTTGGTTTCGATTTATGTACACAACACACAAGGGGGAACATAATCGAATAGAAGCTCTTAAGAACATAGAATTTCTTGAGAGAGTTTTTGTAAGCTAGCAGCTCTCAAGAACATCAGAATTTCTTGAGAGAGTTTGTAACAGTTTTATATCAGATTTAATAAAGTTGTTATCTTTCTTTCATATTTGTGATATATACATTAAGAAGTCGATTATCTTATACTATTGTATTCAACCCCCCTTCTACAATAGAGTATTACTGGGAAACAATTGGTATCAGAGCAAACTGATTTAATTCTGAATCAGATACGATCTAAAGATGTCGACAACCAAGTATGAAATCATGAAGATTCCCATCTTGAAGAAATCATAATATCCAACATGGAGGGTAAAGATGCTGATGTACTTGGAGGCTATGGATCCTGACTATTTGGACAGGATTCGTGATGGACCATATATTCCTACAAGGATTGTAGAACGAACAGATACAGTACCTGAACATTATGTGGTCAAGGCTAAAAGTGAATGGACTCCAGAAGAAAAGGCTCATGTACTCAGGGAACCAAAGATAAAGAATATCTTACACAGTAGTCTTGATGCTGTCATGTCAAACAGAGTGATTGCATGCAAGTCTTCAAAAGAAATCTGGGATACTTTGGAAACTCAGTGCCAGGGATCTGCATCTGTCAAGAAAAACAGAAGGGCTCTTTTGATTCAAGAATATGAACAATTTGATGCAAGACCCGATGAGAGCCTAACTGATCTATATGATAGATTTCTGACACTATTGAACAGTTTATCTTTAGTTGACAAGGAATATGAAACTGAAGATTCAAACACCAAGTTTCTAAGAGCTTTACCTGAAGAATGGGACACTCAGACCTCGATCATTAGACATCAGTATGATCTTAACACTGTGTCTCTTGATGAAGTCTATGGGATGCTAAGAACTCATGATCTTGAAGTTCAACAGAGAAAGAACAAGAAAAGCAGCAAGGCAAAATCAATTGCTTTGAAAGCAGAGGCTAAATCAAAAGGAAAAGCTATGGAGGTCTCTAGAAGTAAAACAAGAATAGATGAGTCAGATCCTGATGACTCTTCATCAGATACTGATGGCAATGCTGATGCCAATACTGATGATGATTCTTCTGACTCGGACATGGAAGAGATGGTTGCTATGATTGTCAGAAACTTCAGAAGGATGAAGTTCAGGAAGAATAGAAGACAAGGCAACTTTCAGAAAAAGGCTTTCAATACAAACAAAGATAAGTATATCAAAAAGGACAGCAAGGGTAGCAAATTTGACAAGTCAAAGGTTAGATGCTACAAGTGCAATGGTATGGGTCACTTTGCTTCTGAGTGCAAGAAGACAAAGGCACTTATCACATCAAGCAAGGATTGGATGGATTCTTCCTCAGAATCTGATACTGAGGTGGTCAACTATGCTCTAATGGCCAATGCTGATGTAACTGCTGCTCCTGATGATAAGGTACTAAATATTATCTTTGATTTTGATACTGATAATGCTTCTGAGTTAAGACGTTTTCTAAAGTCATTACATATTAGCTTTAGAAGTCAAACTGCTGAAAATACTAGGATCTTATCTGAGATGTCTGAACTTAGAAAAAGGAATGATATATTAGAAGCTGAATTTTCTCGTATGCAAGAAGTACAAAAAGAATGTGATAATGTGAATCACATGTATTTAGAGATGAAATCCAAATGTACTGCTCTTGAAAAGGAACTTGAAAATGCTAATGAGAAAATCAGAACCTGGACAGACTCTGGTAGGAAATTTCATGAGATTAATACCTCTAAGAATTGGAAAGAGTGTCTAGGATATAAGTCAGATGAGGATAAGAAATTGAAAGAGAAAATTGTCATTGATGAGACAGTCAGTCCAAAGACCTATAGACATGTTATAGATGCAACCAAATCTAAGATTACTCCTGTTAATTTTGTTTTTGGTAAGGATTCCAATTCTACTTTTGAAAAGGGATCTACTTCTACTCAAGGAATTAAAATCATAAAGTCTAAACCTGTCTTGAATAAAGTCATTAAGAATGTAGGTCTATTGTCTCAGAAACAGCTTAAGGATAAAATCTGTGAGGTGACAGATAAGAAAAAGGAATCTACTGGTCAGAGAAACAGGAATGGTAAAGTTGGGATCAACAAAGAGAATGGTTACAAATATATCCCAAATGCACCTAGAAAGTGTTGTTTTAACTGTGGTAACTCTAATCATCTTGCTATTGATTGTAAGAAGAGTAAGAAGAAGATTACTGATATTCCTAAGTCTGATGTTAGGAATAGATCAGTATTTTATAAACCACAGAAGTCCTGTTTTCATTGTGGTAGTATATGGCATTCTATTTCTACTTGTAAAGATTATCATGAGTTGTACTATAACTTTTATGATCCATTGCCTAAAGTTGATAAAAATAGTGCAAACTCTGGTAGCATTAAGAATGTCAAGTTGGAACATGCTTTTGTTAATACTGATACTGACAAAGCAAATCCTGATGAAGTAAATCATGTCAGGACTGCTAAGGTCAGAAAGTCTTCTGCTGTGAAAGTTAATAAATTGCATGGAAAAGGAACCCAACAAGTATGGGTTCCTAAATGTTCTAACTAGTGTGTTTCTATTCTGATTGCAGGGTAAAAAGAAAAATGTGTTAGTCATGGATAGTGGATGTTCTGTGCACATGACTGGAAACAAAGCCCTGTTATCAGAATATGAGGAAAAAGCTGGCCCAACTGTGTCTTATGGAGATGGCAACATTGGACAAACCTTGGGATATGGCAATATAATCATTGGAAATGTCATCGTTGAAAAAGTAGCTCTAGTGAAGGGACTAAAACACAACCTGTTGAGTATTAGTCAAATCACTGACAGAGGTTATCATGTCAACTTCTATTCCACTCATTGTGAAGTAGTCAGTAAGGCAACAAGCAAGATAACACTGACTGGCTACAGGCATGGTAACATATATGAAGCCAACATTCAATCAAATACTGATGACTCCCCTACCTGTCTGATCAGTAAAGCTTCAGTAGATGAAAGTTGGAATTGGCACAAGAAGCTTTCTCATCTCAACTTCAGCAATATCAATGAGTTGGTTAAGAAAGATTTAGTGAGAGGATTACCAAAAGTGTTATATACTCCTGATGGACTCTGTGATGCATGTCAGAAAGCAAAACATAGAAGGACATCATTCCAGAGTAAATCAGAATCCTCTATTGGAGAACCATATCACATGCTACATCTTGATCTATTTGGTCCAGTCAACATCATGACCATCAGTAAGAAAAGGTACACTCTTGTAATTGTTGATGAATATTCTAGATTCACCTGGGTGTATTTTCTGCACAGAAAAGATGAGACTCCTGAAGTTCTGTTGGATCATGTAAGAATGATTGAGACAACCACAAAGTACAAAGTCAAGATACTGAGAAGTGATAATGGTACTGAATTTAAGAATTCAAAGATGGAAGAGTTCTGCAAATACAAAGGAATCATTCAACAATTCTCTGTTCCTGGCACACCTCTGCAAAATGTAGTAGTTGAAAGGAAAAATAGAACTCTTATTGAAGCTGGCAGAACTATGTTGGAAGAAGCAAAATTACCTACATATTTCTGGGCAGAAGCAGTCAACACAGCATGCTACACTCAAAATCTCACATTAATAAACAGACATGGTGTTACTCCTTATCAGTCACTCAAGGAAAAGAAACCAAGTCTGAAGCATCTGCATGTGTTTGGCTGTAAATGTTTTGTTCTCAGAACTCATCCTGAACAACTAGGGAAATTTGAAACAAAGGCTGATGAAGGAATTTTCATAGGCTATCCTGCATCAAGAGCCTTCAGAGTTTTTAATTTGAGGACAAGGACTGTCATGGAGTCAATACATGTATCTTTTGATGACAAGAAGATAACTGGAATCAATGAAGACTCTCATGATAGATTGATTTTTGAAAATGAAGCTACCAAGGAACCTGATGAAAGTGAATCAGATCCTGTCCATACATCAGATCCTGATGGGTCACCAAATCCTGATGAAACACCAGATGCTGATGGTGTAAATACTGATGATGCAATCAATAGTGATACTTCTAGTAGTGCTAATGTTGAGGGGGAGCAACAGCATTCTACTACAAGTTCAGAGTCAACTCAATCATCAGGACAGAATTCTTCAGATACTGATTCAAGTGATGATCCTGATAACTTATCAGGAGGACATAACAATAATTCAGGGGGAGCTTCAAGACAAGCAAGTTCTTCAAATCAAGATAACACCAATCCAGGGAGAGCATCTACTTCAAGAAACAATTTAACACCAGCAAGGAAATGGACTGCAAGTCATACTCCTGATTTGATCATTGGGGATCCTGATGCAGGTGTTCAAACAAGAAGTGCAACTCAGAATGAATGTCTATACAATAACTTTCTATCCAAGGAGGAGCCAAAGAAAGTTGAAGATGCACTTAAAGATGCTGATTGGGTTACTGCAATGCAAGAGGAACTGAATGAATTTGAAAGAAATGAAGTCTGGAAACTGGTACCAAGACCAAAGAATAGATCAATTGTTGGTACAAAGTGGATTTTCAAGAACAAGACTGATTCTGATGGAGTAATAATCAGAAACAAAGCAAGACTAGTTGCAAAGGGGTATTCTCAACAAGAGGGAATTGATTATGATGAAACGTTTGCTCCTGTTGCAAGACTAGAAGCCATCAGGATATTTCTTGCTTATGCAGCACATAAGAAATTCAAGGTTTTACAGATGGATGTTAAAAGTTCTTTCTTAAATGGAGAACTGGAGGAAGAAGTCTATGTTGAGCAACCTCCTGGTTTCATTGATCCTAACTATCCAGATCATGTCTACAGATTGGATAAGGCACTTTATGGACTAAAGCAAGCTCCAAGAGCATGGTATGAAACTTTAGCTCTATTCTTACTGGAAAGTGGATTCAAAAGAGGTGCTATTGATAAAACTCTATTTTATTTGAATCATGGTAAGGACTTGTTGTTAGTTCATATTTATGTTGATGATATCATTTTTGGGTCAACAAACAATAAGCTTTGTGAAAAGTTTTCCAATCTTATGGAGTCAAGATATCAAATGAGCATGATGGGAGAAATGAGTTACTTTCTTGGTCTTCAAGTTAAACAGACTGATGAAGGGATTTTTATCAATCAGTCTAAATATACAAGGAATTTATTGACAAGGTTTAACATACAAGATAGTTCTCCTGCTACAACTCCCATAGCTATAGCTACCAAACTTGATCCTGATCAAGGTGCTGAGGTAGATGTAACTCCCTACAGAGGAATGATTGGCTCTTTATTGTATCTCACTGCAAGTAGACCAGATATCATGTTTGCAACCTGTCTGTGTGCAAGATTTCAAGCAAAACCTAGAGAACCCCATCTGATTGCAGTCAAAAGAATTTTCAGATATCTCAAAGGCACTTCTTCACTTGGCCTTTGGTATGCAAGGGAATCAGATTTTGGGTTGTGTGATTATTCAGATGCTGATTTTGCAGGATGCAAAATAGACAGGAAAAGTACTTCAGGAAGCTGTCAGTTTTTGGGTGGAAGACTAGTTTCATGGTTCAGTAAAAATCAAAAATCCATTTCCACTTCAACTGCAGAAGCTGAGTACATTGCTGTAGGAAGTTGTTGTGCTCAGATAATGTGGATGAGAAATCAGTTGTTAGATTATGGCCTGTCATACTCAAAAATCCCTATTTATTGTGATAACCAAAGTGCTATTGCAATGACAGGAAATCCAGTTCAACATTCTCTTACTAAACACATCAGTATTCGATATCACTTCATAAGAGAACAAGTTCTGGAAGGAACAATTGAACTTCACTTTGTTCCTACTGATCAACAACTAGCTGATATATTCACCAAGCCACTACCTGAAGCTACTTTCAATAAATTGGTGAATGAACTTGGAATGATGAACTTTGAGAATTTCTGAGGAAAGCTACAGAGAGGAAATCCTGATAACTGTCAAATCCTGATGGTTATTCAGAAAGGTATGTTTTCTTTGATCAAATCCTGATAGGATGTTATCCTGACAGGAAGTCAACTGGTCAAATCCTGATGCTCAGATATTGAAGCTGGTATGAAAACCAGAGGTTCTATGCTAATTTGTCATCAACACTTCTGGTAAACTCTGGAAAATAAGATTTTTACTTAGTCTTTGATTAAGTTTTTAGTCTTAATTCTCAATTTCAATTATATTTTTATCAGAGTTTTCTATTCGTCATTTTATATGTCAAATATCAGTGTTACTAACAAATTGTGCAGGAAAAGTAAGAAGGACAAGAACAATTGAGCAAATTGATAGTTTTCATTAAATCTTGAAGATTCTTTACAAATGAAAATGGAAATTACATATTCTTTTCCTAGTCTACTTTTCTACTCAGGAACACGTGCCCTGCAAATAAGCATGAACACTCCTGATGGATCATAACCAGGCCTTGATCCATCTAGGGCTTCTCTTGTTCCATCCTTAAGAGACAAGAAGAGGAGCTGATGTACTTGAAGGCGGATCGTCACCGTGACCACCGGGACGCTTCCGTGCCTCCAACTTGCATGACATACAAGCATCACGGATTCTCTTCTTTCTTTTCTCAAGCTCTCGGACGAGCTCTTCATCATCTTCATCCTCATCCTCTTCATAGATGAGGTTATCAAGCGGATTCCAGTCAGGATTGGCCTGCTGGAAATTGTGCCAAAGCACATCGGCCATTGCGTTAACAAAGGCTTCGTGTTCCTGAGGGTCAGGAACTGGTTGAGGCTCTTCATCTTCTGCAATTTCTGCAAGCACCTGATCCAACTCCTGCCAGATTATTTCTAATTCATCGAGTTCTTGATCAGGTAAGTTGTTTTGTTGTTGGTTGGCAGCCATTGAAAAACAAAGAAGGTGAAAGGTTTTCGTAAGTTTTTCTCTGGAGAGGGTTTGTGTTTTAATAGATATATGATGTTTATGCTTAACAGTTCTATTTCATAGAGAATGTGTGTTAAGGATGCAGGTCATTTTTGTTTATCGAGGCGACTGTTCAGTTTCTCATAATTACTTTGCCTCGGTAATTGGTAAGAATGGTTACATGGGTATTATGCTATTTGTTCTGTAATCATTTTTTTTAAAAAAACAGCATTTATCAGGATTGTCAAAATAAATTTTGTTTTCATAAATAAAATTTTATTTTACTTCATATTAAAATTTTTGCGCTTTTCAATCCTGATAAGGCAAATGGTTTCATAGGAAATGCTTTTATTCCTGATGAGGTTAGGTTTTTCTTGCATAGGAAAATGCCTACTCGTTGTGGTTTAATTTCTAATGCTATGGGGCAAGGCCAATCACACCTTGTTCCTAACCCAAGCATTCATCCTAAACAGTCTAAACAGTCAACTGCCACCTCTAATGTCTCTCAAAAGACTTTAGTTGTAAAAGCAAAGAAGTCAGCTAGAACTGATGTGTCAGGTAGGCAATCAGGTTCAAAGGACTTTACCTCTACACCTATCACTAAAAAGAAGTTACAAGGGGGTGTACAAGGGGTCCTGGTGAAGAAAGCTGCAAAGGGAGGTGAGGCTGTTTCTGTTAAAAGAAAGTTAGTGCTCAGGGATGAGACTGACTCAGAGGATGATTTACCTATATCCTCTGTGATGAATGTGAATAAGGAAGTTGTTGATACTGCTACTGCAGCTGTGGTTCCATTGTCTACACCACAGAAGAAAAGGAAGTTATCAAAAAGCAGGTATTATATTCCTTTAGAAAAGAAGCAGGATACTGATGTACAGGACACTTCTATTCTGAATGAGCAATCAGTTTCTACTGCTCAAGAAAATCCTGATGTTAGTATTCCTGATGCTGCACCAAGTCAAGTGGTTAATATTTCAGACTCTCCAGCACAGGACTCTCCAACAAAAAGACATGTTGATATTTCATGGGAGAAGTATGGTGCTGCTGCTTCCAATCTTGGGATAAAACATCCAATGGAAAAGCTAAGGAAGGCAGAAGAGTTAGTCTATCAGAGACAGAAGAAACTGAAAGGATCAAGCCCACAAGAACCTGAACCTCAAAGTGGTTCAACAGCTCTTTCTGATGATCCAGCCACACAAGAACCACTCAATCAAAGTTTGAGTGAAGGCTTAGCTAGTGGAATGGTCCCACAAGAATTATTTTCTCAAAGGGAGAATGAAGACATCTACATTCCAGCTACACAAGAACCATCTTCTCAAAGTGAAGATGCAGGCCAAGCTACAGTTTCTGAGAAATTTCCTGACAATGCTCAAGGGATTTCTGGTGCAGATGAAGTTCAAAGATTGGTCGAGGACACTGTCAATGAGGGAAGCACACAAGAACCTTTGACTCAAAGTGTTGCAGAAGCTTCTGAACCTCAAGCTCCACAAGAACCATTGGTAGCAAATACTGATGCAAGCATATCAAATCCTGACAGTGTTCATCCTGACGCTAGTGGTGCTCCTGATGTTGAACCTATCCTGATACAGCCACTTCGTTCAAGACCAATGGATCATCCTATCACAGATTCACAGGATAAAATGAAAGGTATAGCTATTCCTAATCCTGATGATACTCATAGTACTGATGATGATGACTCTGATGATAGTGATGATGATGAGAATCGAAAAGAGAAGGAACAGCTTGCTTGTAATAACCCGAATTTTTGGAAAAATTTAAAACTTTTCTGATTATGATTAAGTGTATCAGTGAATAGTGATTTGGTGGATGAATAGTGATTCTGAGGGTTAAGAAAATTTTTCATGCCACCTATGTACGAGATGTAGTGTGGATATTCCGAAGTCATATTAGTGATCTACGGAGTAAATAAGTGAATGCAAAGACGGTCGGAATTCAGAAATTCCAAATTTTATTTTAGTATAGTATTTGACCGGGCAGCGAATTATATATTATTATATTCAAGAAATGAGATATTAAATTTGAGGATTTGAGGATTTAATATTTTGGAATTTTATTATTTTATTAAAGTCGATTTAAGGATTCGATCGTTGGAGTGAATAGTGAATAGTTACTATTCACTGGGAGAATCGCATAGAATTTTATTCGCTCTTTTTAGGAATTATTTTCGAATCGTTTCAAGAGGGACAAGGCGACATTTACAGGATTAATTATAGACATGGAAGTAACATGTAACAAGATTAATTCGAATGATGCAACATTTGGATCATCCATGTGAAAGGAAAGTGAACTAGTAAAGCTGCTTGCCACCATGATCTCCATTGCGTGACACGTGTCCCTGCTTGCCACCATGATGCTTCACTGATTGACACGTGTCCTGGGCATGCAATGACTCATCACCTTTTAACACAAAAAAATCAGCAATTTCATTATTAATCAACCAAACCAAAAGTGGGAAATTGTACAAGGTTTTAATGAGCTACCAGATATCGATTTGGATGACATGAGAATGAATACCGAGTATTCAGAGTATAATGGGAATGAAAGGGTTAGTGACTCAGTTACAAGAGTTGTTGTATAAGGGTATGATAAGACCCAGTGTACCACCATGGAGGGCCCGGTGTTGTGGTAAGAGAGAAAGATGTTAGCACAAGATTATGTATCGAACCTCGAGAGTTGTATGAGTTCGACATGGAGAATAGGTACCCTTGTAAATGATTGTTTGATCAGCGGAAGAACGCTGTGTAATTCCAAATTTATTTAAGAACTGGATATCAACAGTTGGAAGTTAAATCCGAGGATATACCCAAGACTGCGATTCGTACTAGGAATAGACACTTCGAGTTTTCAGCGAGGTTATTTTGGGTTGACTAATGCACCCACAAATTTTGTGGAATGTAATGAATTGGCTTTGAGTTACCCGTAATAGTAGATAGCATGAGATGGAGAAATGGCTAGAATTGACCTAGGATTATGACGGTAAGATACACTACCATCCGGGGAAGGCCAATGTGGTGGCTGATACCCTTAATTAAAATGAGACAGAGATGGATTCCGAATGATCGGGAATTAAAGGATGAGATTTTACACAAAACCCAAGTTAGTCCAACAAACTAGAAAGACAAAAGATTTCACCAACAAGCGGCTAGTGACAACCAAGACAGACAGAGAAAGTATGCGGACTAAGCCCGTGAGTATAGAGATAGTACTGCTATCGATAAGCTAAATGGCATGTTGATGGATGACAAGCAAGTTTATGTTGGTGTATTTTCTGTACAAACAAGATGGAGAATATGAGGTTAGAGATTCGTGATGCTAAAAGATATTCATGGAAAGAATTAATGAGATTTGGAAAGAAAGGGGAGTGAGCCCGAGATTCATTGGGCCATCTGAGATTTTAAAACGCGTCAGGAAGGTGGCCTACGAGCCAGCCTTACACACCCCCCAAACTTGTAGAATGGTCATAATGGGGTTCATGTGTCAATGCTACGTCAGTATACTATAGATGCCCGGCATATGTAGAGTACGAGCAGGTAGATATACACCTGGTCTGACTTACAAAGAACAACCTGTGGAAATCACGGATAGAAAAGAGCAAGTGCTAAGTGACGATGTTGCCAAGCTAGTGAGAGGTTTGTGGAAAATCAAGAGGTGGAAGAATCCACCTGGGAG
This sequence comes from Heracleum sosnowskyi, assembly GCA_030848705.1. NCBI lineage: Eukaryota > Viridiplantae > Streptophyta > Magnoliopsida > Apiales > Apiaceae > Heracleum > Heracleum sosnowskyi. The sequence goes on along the minus strand of CM061244.1, from coordinate 21,272,722 downwards.
TTAGAAAGTGCAATGGAAGAGAAGTACCCCAGTTACTCCTAAGTTGATTCCGGGACGGAATCCTTTTAAGGAGGGAAGAATGTAATAACTCGAATTTTTGGAAAAATTTAAAACTTTTCTGATTATGATTAAGTGTATCAGTGAATAGTGATTTGGTGGATGAATAGTGATTCTGAGGGTTAAGAAAATTTTTCATGCCACCTATGTACGAGACGTAGTGTGGATATTCCGAAGTCATATTAGTGATCTACGGAGTAAATAAGTGAATGCAAAGACGATCGGAATTCAGAAATTCCAAATTTTATTTTAGTATAGTATTTGACCGGGCAGCGAATTATATATTATTATATTCAAGAAATGAGATATTAAATTTGAGGATTTGAGGATTTAATATTTTGGAATTTTATTATTTTATTAAAGTCGATTTAAGGATTCGATCGTTGGAGTGAATAGTGAATAGTTACTATTCACTGGGAGAATCGCGTAGAATTTTATTCGCTCTTTTTAGGAAATATTTTCGAATCGTTTCAAGAGGGACAAGGCGACATTTACAGGATTAATTATAGACATGAAAGTAACATGTAACAAGATTAATTCGAATGATGCAACATTTGGATCATCCATGTGAAAGGAAAGCGAACTAGTAAAGCTGCTTGCCACCATGATCTCCATTGCGTGACACGTGTCCCTGCTTGCCACCATGATGCTTCACTGATTGACACGTGTCCTGGGCATGCAATGACTCATCACCTTTTAACACAAAAAAATCAGCAATTTCATTATTAATCAACCAAACCAAAAACCTCTCTTTTCTTCATTTTCGGCCAACACAAAACCGCCGAATTATAAACTGCATATCTCCTTCATTTCTTGGTGGATATTGGCGATCTATAGCTTGTTGGAAAGGTCTTGAGATAACCTACATTTCCTATTTCCCGAGTCTCTCCCATTTGAGCAAGGTAAGACCTTCGTTTTTCCAGTTCTTTAAACCGGTGTATAGTAACTCCGAGAATTCATAACTTGTTCTTGATTTTCTTTTGCAAGTTTAAGGATGATAACCATGGATGAAGACTCTTTTGAGGCTTACAAACTCTTGTGGTGTGTTTAAGGATTCAAGGAAGGTATAAAGACCTCTGCCCCCTTTTGTTTATATGAGTTTGAAGTGGTTTTGATGTTTATGTAAAGTTAAGATCATGATTAAGTAATTATATGAATTGTTGGTTGAGTTTGGAGGATGGGTTATGAATTTGTTTTGATTATTCATGGAGGATTTGACTGAGTGGAGGGTGTATAAGGTGGATGGTGAGTTTGGGATTAATTGGTATTGATTTAGTTGTGTTTTGGAAATGGAAAACGTTACGATTATAGCCGTCGTAATGCCCATTTGATTTAAGGCTGTTTTGAGCAAGAATTACGAACTGTTCTTGGAATATTTTTGAGCAGAACTGTTCAGGAGCCTGTAGGTCTTGTTTTAAGGTTTGTTTTGGTATAAAGATCATGTCGATACGATTTACAGTTTAAGAGAAAAGTGAGTTTTAGTAAACGTCGTTCGGAGGAACAACCCTTCTCTGGTCAGCCACTTTGAGGCTATATTTGGACTACTTAGAAGCCATATTAAAATGTGAAACTTTGAGGAATAATACTAGAGACAGTTAGGAAGGCTCACGAAAAAGATTCGGATTAAAAAGATTAGTTTTCGATTTTATAAAAATGTTTTAGTCAAGGTCGCGCAAGTGAAAACCACTGAAAACGAGACTTAGAAACCAAGGTTCCAAATGGTTAAGTATAACTTGGATTTGAGGATGGATTTCGAACCAAACTTATGATATAAGAATTTGACGAATAACATGGACTTAGTGTGACGCTAGAACGAGCAAGTAATGCCTTGGTTGTGTTTCTCTTACGTGTTTAAGCATTGGGTTATAAGTGGTTTATCGAGGAGATTAACCGTGTGTTTTCGTTTGACTTTGTCTAGATTGTCCGGCATCGTCGCGAACCCCTATCACTTCTCGAGCATCAGGCAAGTTTTCTAAATCTATACTTTGAAATATTGATTATATATTACTGCTTTTGCCATGTGTGGAGTTATACAGTTTTGCGATACATGTTATATATTGTATAAAATAGAGTTTGATTTTGGTTTATATATGAGCTTTGAGATAAAGTAGTTATAAACCGGTGTACCTTGTAGCTCTAGAGATAAGAGAATACTTCTTGTTTCCGACTCTAGACCGGGAGTCAGTACTTTGAGATATAGAGATAGCCGCGGAAACCCGGAGGGATTCCAGCGACAGTGTACTAATTATCTTGAGGACTGCTATTATTAAACATTAATTATATTTATTTATTCAGAGAGGATTATGTTTGAATAATCATTTATTTGAGGAAATTTCTTCAATACATATTTCCTTATTAATTATTAAATATCTTTTAGTGATTTAAAAATCATATTATTTGTTTAAAAAGCATTAGAGGTCTTTGAGAATTATATTTTTTATATTCCTGACCTTTAATAATATTTCCGAGAATTATAAGGATTCCCCAATATTATTCCCGATCATTATCACCTCACTTGAGCCATCTAAATGCTTTCGTACATATTGAGAATTGAAAATCCAGAGTTGGGAGCAAGTCTTGTTTCCTTCCTTTGTTTATATAAGAGATATTATTTTGGGATTATAGCCCTACTACTAAGGGTTCCCATTTCACAAAAAGAGTAAAAGATTCAATCTCGATTTCATGAAGACTATTTGTCGCTCAACCTGAGTTTCCGGCTATAGGCCAGTATGTACTTATGGGTTAGCTTCCCGTTGTTCGGGAGTAACCAGGGATTGTGAAAGTCCGGCTAAAAGCCAATATGGGTTAATGGGTTAACTTCCGATTGATTCTGGGAGTAACCAAAGGATCCCAGTGCGATCTTTGAACGGGCATTTGCCCGGGGAACTTGAATTTGGCCCAACTTGCGCCAGAATGATTGCGGATGGAGCTTTCATTCAGGATGATTGCGGATGGAGCTTTCATCCAAGGTAATTGCGGATGGAGCTTTTACCTGAGGGTAATTACGGATGGAGTTTTTATCCTTCTACTAGTAGAGAAGACCCGCAGTGGACCTGGAAGCGGCGACTGATCATCGTCGATCCACGTCTGGAATTATTGAAATCTCAATACAGAGTTCAAATGAAATTTCTCCTACATACGGAGTTCAGTGTTCCCATCTGACAGTATCTGGAACTGCTGAGTGTTATAGTATCCACAACTGCTGAGTGCTACGTCATTGGAGCAGGGTGTCAGCATCCAAATTTCTATCATATCCCGATTAGGGAAAATATTCGAGTTTTCAGTAAAGGATACTTATCTTGATAAATTGTTACGGCAAGTACGAATTTCACTTATCTTTCGTATAAAGACGATAATTGATATTTGAAGTACTGTTGTGGTATATATTCCGATAAGGAAATAATTTCAGTATCGAGATATTTTGACAAATTATTGTCTTATACCCGCTTTATTTCTGGGTTGAATTAAAGGCAGAATTATGCCATACTTTCATTACCTTGCTGAGCTATCGCTCACTCTTGCTATTATTTTATATATATTATATAGCAGCGAAGCAGGATGCCTGTGGGACGGCACATACCTCGCAAGGCGTTCCCATAAACAGTTTCTAGCAGTGATCCCGGGAGTAGTACGAACCAATCGAATCAGGCTACGGCTTTGGTATTCAACTTATGTATAGACATGAATGGTATTAGAGGATTATGAGCATCAGAAGGCTAAGCTGGTAATGTAACAATACTTAGAAATTGTATCAGTAACAGATTCAAAAGACATTTGGGTATTGTAATAAAAGTTATTTATTCCGCAGTTGTTGTATTGTGTCGTTTCTGAGACTCTAACCTGTGTGTGTGTGTGAGAGACATATGTTGTGGGGTCATGAGCAGGTGAATTATGAATGATGTGAGTAATACAGGTAAGACAAGGAGTACATGGATTGTGACAACCCTAAATCCCTGACCCCAGATTTGGGGCTGTTACATTGCTACAGCACTCAAAATTAGTCTTGGAACTAATTTTGGTTCATCAAGTACATATATGGTTGGCAAAGCTTCCACTGGGAAAGATCAGAGACAAGATTTTTCTATTCCTTCCTTTAATCCTGCTGAGGCACTTAGACAGAATGAATGGAACAATTCATGGCACAGATCTGCTGAATCTGTAAGTTATTCTTCTGCTTTGGAACTTGCCTATGATGCAGTGAAATCTATAGAGAATCAAGACTTGAAGAATCATCTGAAGGCTACAACTTTGTTATCCAAAAGTCTAAAAAGTGAGATTGATTCTATCAAGAACTCAACTGAGTTGGTGAGGAATGATATTTCTCAAAATTTTACAAAGGTGCCTACTGCTTTTCAGCTAAGGGTAGTAGAATCCCAAGTGAAATCTGTTATTTCTGAACAAACCTCTATCAACAGAAGGATTGATTCTCTGGATACCAAGGTAATTGACATTCAAGCCTCTCTTTCCTTAATTTTGAATTTATTGTCAAATCCTGATGTCAAAAAGGGGGAGAAGGTTAGTCAGACAAAATGCACACCTGATCTAGTATTAAGGAATAATGATGATGATACTGGAGATGATGGTTGTGACAAAGTGATACAAGGAGAAACCTCTGATGCTGCTGTTATGAAGTCTATAATTCAAACTTCACAAAGTCAAACAACGCAGTCAACTCATGTTTCTGATTCTAGAGTTAAGACAGTAAGAACGTTGGTGCAATCTCAGATCCTGACGGAAGAACAAATCCTGACACCTGGTCATGGACATACTCTTGCTACAATTCCTGAAGGTGGTGAAGATGTGATTATTGATAATCCTGAAGATGCATCAAATTTATTCCAGAAGTTTTCTACAAAAGATGGCAGAATTGTTACTCTATATCACACTGATAAAAGAGTTCAACAATTATATGCAAGAAAAGCACTCTCTACAGCAAGTGAAGAATATCCTGATCTCTCACATGAAGAATTCTTAAGACAACAGAGAGAAATGATGGAAAGCTTTAATAACCCTGCTCTTGCTAGAGGTAGAGGAGGCAGAGGTAGGAGAGGAGCTAGAAGAAGTAGAAGAGGTTCTTCAACTCAAACAATACCTAGACAGACAAGGTCTCGAGGGTTAAGAATTGAAGAAATTCATGAACCTATTCAAACTCTAGTAGTTCCTGACAGATCTACTTTTGGTGATGATGGAAATATTGAAGAAGAACCTGAATTGAGAAGAAAATCAAGAAAATCAACTCTCTGCAATACAAATCAAATTGAAGAATCTAATCCTGATGTTGTTCCTGATAATATTCAAGATCCTGATGATTCTGAAATTCTACAAGAGATTGACTTGATAATTTTATCTACTGTGGTTGATTCTCACAACAAGGAAGTAGATGAAGAAGAAGAAGTCAGAAGAAGTGAAATTACAAGATCAACAAATAGATATTTCAATCTCTATATACAAAGGCTTAAACTCTCAAACAGAAGAGTGTGGAGGAACCCAAGCAGACAAGAATCTTCACTGGAAAGAAGCTATGCCTTTGAAAAGGAAAAGGATAAGAAGTGGAAACATATTAGCACATTAAGTTGTGATACACTTATCAATTTTCAATCTGGAGGAATTATTACAAGCGCTTCAAGTGTTGTTGATTTATCTGGGATGGTTAGATCAAAAGCACTCTGGTTAAAGATGTTTTCAAATCTGAAGCAATTGACAAGTAATTCAAGAGGAGGTATTGGACACAGGGATGCTGAATATATAAATATGTCATATGTTGATCCTTACTCCTTAACTGAAATTGGAGGTACTTTAACTTCTGAAAACCTGAACAACTTACTAGTTGTTGATATAGTTATAGATTGTCATGATGGTTTTGACAAGAAAGAAAAGCTTCTGTACTTCATGAAAGATGGTAGTGTGAAGATTTTATCTATTCAAGATCTGCTGATGAAAACTACACGGGAACTGAAATATGTTCATTATCTTTTGAGATCGAAGAATCAAATATGCAAAGAATGGAGTGACATAATTTTGTCAACAATAAGAAGAAGACTGGATGGAAACAGTAATTTCAATGGTAATTATACTCCCATGTACTTAAATCAAAGAGGTCAGGATGTGGAAATGCAAAGGGGTACTGCTGTTAAAGAAGTAAATTTTGGCATGACTCATCTTACTCTCAATCCTGATGGGAAGGAAATAACTTATCTTTTGCTTGAAGAGCATAGTCTTCAGAGAAACTCCATATTGAATCTCAGAGCAGCTATCTACCAGATTAATGAGGAAGATGCAGAACTCAGAAATCTTAAGGAAAGACTGATTCAAATTCTTGAAGAAAAAGAAGAAAATTTGTTATCCAACTTCTTGAAGATGAATCTGTTCTATCAAAGAATTTAAACAGATAAGTTGTTGCTGCAGATTCTGTACATTTTGTATATATGTTTTTGACATCATTGAATCTTAGGAATCTATACTTTATTTCACAAAGTATGAGATTGGGGGAGATTGTTAGTTCAGAATTCAATGATCGTCAGGAGCTAGACTCAACTGATCAGGATTGCTGACGTCATCAGGATTACATGGTCGTGAGGATTGAGATACATATCAGGACTGGGATCAGGATTGATCATCAGGACTGGAAGCTGATCAGGATTCCTACTTCGAGTTATATTTGGAGTCTAGTTAAACATGGAAGTTTATTCTGTCGGTTCCTGGTTTGTAGTATGTAGCTATCAATTATGGATAGGTTTCAATCTTTGTAATTGGTTAGGACTTATCATTGATAGAGAAGCTGTGTAGTATATAAACACAGTTTTGGTTTCGATTTATGTACACAACACACAAGGGGGAACATAATCGAATAGAAGCTCTTAAGAACATAGAATTTCTTGAGAGAGTTTTTGTAAGCTAGCAGCTCTCAAGAACATCAGAATTTCTTGAGAGAGTTTGTAACAGTTTTATATCAGATTTAATAAAGCTGTTATCTTTCTTTCATATTTGTGATATATACATTAAGAAGTCGATTATCTTATACTATTGTATTCAACCCCCCCCCCCCCCTTCTACAATAGAGTATTACTGGGCAACAATAAACTTCTTTAGCAAGATCACAATTGAGAAAAGCACTTTTAACATCCATTTGATACACCTTAAAATCTGAGTGTGCTGCAAAAGCCAAGAAAATCCTGATGGCCTCCAATCTAGCTACAGGTGTAAATGTCTCATCATAGTCAATGCCTTCTTGTTGACAGTATCCTTTGGCAACCAACCTTGCTTTGTTTCTTATTACCACACCTTCTTCATCCATTTTGTTCCTGAATACCCATTTGGTGTCAATAACATTCTTACCTTCATGAGGTGGCACTAGTTCCCATACTTTGTTTTTCTCAAATTGGTTCAACTCTTCTTGCATAGAAACAATCCAGTCAGAATTCTTCAAAGCCTCTTCAATTACTTTTGGTTCTTCTTGTGACAGAAAGTAGCTATACAGACATGTATTCATTGTTGCCCTTCTTGTTCTAACTCCCTCACTAGGATCTCCAATGATTTGATCCCTAGTGTGGGCTCTGTCCCATTTCCTTGTGTGACCCTATTCATCTCCTTGACTTGACTCAGGATCATTTTGATTGACAGTTGCATTCTCTTCTTCTCCCCCTGTGTTTGTGTTCCCTTGCACAGGTGTTTGAAGAAGATCATCAACTTCAAGAGTTCCAACATGTGGAACAGTTAGAACAGGTGGTTCATCCTCACTTTCAGAATCCTCAAGATATCCTTGATTTTCAAATCTTAATGGCACACTATCTTTTTCACTTGTTGCCAGTCCAAGAGTTTTCTTGTCATCAAAGGTAACATCCATGCTTTCCATTACTTTGTGTTGCTCAGGTATAAACACTCTGTATGTTGTCCTCTCCAGAGAGTATCCAATGAAGATACCTTCAAATGCCTTAGCATCAAATTTTCCAACATGTTCAGAAGTATCTTTCATCACAAAACACTTGCTTCCAAACACATGAAGATGCTTGAAGGATGCTCTTTTGCTAGTCATCAATGAGTAAGAGGTTTTTCCAGACTTCTTATTGATCAATGTTCTATTTTGCACATAGCATGCTGTGTTAACAGCATCAGCCCAAAAGCTAGTAGGTAGCTTTGCATCCAACAACATTGTCCTTGCAGCTTCAATGAGAGTTCTATTCTTTCTCTCAACTACTCCATTTTGTTGAGGAGTTCTAGGAGCTGAAAACTGTTGAGAAATTCCTTTATATTTGCAAAACTCATACAATATTGAATTTCTGAACTCAGTTCCATTATCACTTCTCAAAGAAACTACAGAGGAGCCAGTGCTTTGTGCTTCTCTATCAACTCTCTTGATATGCTCTATAATTACTTGAGGTGCTTCATCCTTGGAGAACAGGAATTCCACCCAAGTGTATCTTGAATAATCATCAACCATGACTAGAGCATATTTCTTCTTAGAAAGGGACATTACATTCACAGGGCCAAATAGATCCATGTGAATTAGCTGCAGAGGTTTTGAGTTTGAATTGAGTAATTTGTTCTTGTGGCTTGACCTCTTTATCTTTCCTCTTTGACATGCTTCACATGCTCCATCTTGAACAAACTCAAAAACAGGCATGTCTCTGATGAGTTCTCTTTTTGCCAGGGAGTTCATTGCCTGAACATTCAAGTGAGACAGTTTCTTGTGCCATAGCCAAAATTCTTCATTGGTGGCTTTAGTGTAGAAACAACAAATTTCTCCCTTGTCTGCAGCCTTAAGATTTGCTACAAACAAGTTTCCTTTCTTCACACCAGTTAAAACAACTTCACCACTTCCTCTTTTTGAGATTAGACAATGATCTTCATCAAATTCCACTTTGAAACCCCTGTTGGTGAATTGTCCAATGCTCAAGAGGTTGTGCTTTAGTCCTTCAACAAATGCTACATCTTCAATAATGACATTCCCAGATTTAACACTTCCATATCCCATTGTATAACCAATGTTGTCATTTCCAAAGGTTACTGATGGGCCAGCCTTCTCCTCAAAATGTGATAGCAGGGCTATATCACCAGTCATGTGACTTGAGCATCCACTGTCCAAGATCCATATGACTCTTTTATTCCTGTTGCCCTGCATTCACAAAATGACTAAGTTGTTTTTGGTACCCACACTTGGTAGGGTCTAGTTGATTTAGAAACAGTCTTTTTATTGATTCTTCTATCATAAACAGCATTCTTCACAGTAGGAGACTTCACTATGTTTGTGGCTTTAGAGTTTACACTCTTAGGCTCACATGAAGTTTTTACCCTCTCAACCCTGATTGGGGACCCTGTCCTATGAGTGTGCATATGTGTGTGTGATTCACAAGATTGTGCATAATCAAGTTTATGCTTCAGAGATAAACAATTAGCAATCACAGTCACATAGCATGTCATACAGTTAGTATTACCACAGAAGGAATCATGGATAGTGTTCATGCCAACAGAATGGTTACTAAGGTTATCAACTTCAACATTTGCAGATTTATTACACTTATGAGTTAAATGATTCACGGATAGGCATTTCTGACACTGTTTCCTAGGAGCATGTGGCACATAAGCATAATTGTTGCCCTTGTTGACACATACCTTACCATTTCTGTTTTGTTTCTTCTTCTTAACAACTTCTTTCTTGATTTTAGGACTCTTGGCAAGGTTGTCTTTGGTTTCTTTCTGATCAACAGACTTGGGAGAGGAAGAAGTGTCCTTAGCAGCCTCATCTTCTTCAAGTAGTTGTTGTTTGATAACTAGAAGAACCTCATCAAACTCAACAACACTCTTTTTGAAGATGGGCTCTTTGACACTAGACAAGATAGTTGGAGCATTTTTGTTTACAAAAGATTCTTTTCCTTTGCCCTTAGCCTTCTTCCTTCCCTTATCATTCTCATAATCAAAACCAATTCCGACCTTACAGTCTTCAGTGTGTTCCTTGTGATAGGTTTGAATAAGTTCAGAGGAGTTTCTATAGCTTCTTATTCTTAATTCATTTTCAGCAATTTGTTCCCTAAGAGCTATTTCTATCTGTTCAGCACAAGCAACTTTATTCTTAAGATACTCCACTTCCTTTTTCAAACCATCAAGGCTCACAACCATTAATTAAAGTTCCTCATTCTTTTCTGTAAGTTCAAGATTTTTAGCAGTTAGTCTGTCAATTTCTTCATTGGCAACTAACATGCTAGTGTGAATGTTGAACATCTCAGTACTCATGTCTTCAACAGTTTGCTTGTATTAAAATGGAGTCATATCAAGAGAAGTAAGAATAGGTACCTGACTTGAGGAATCACCATCATCAGAAAATGCCATCAAGGCATAGTTTGAATATTCCTGTTCTTCTTCTTCAGCAGAATCATCCCAGCACTTTCCCTCTGTAATAAAAGCTTTACCCTGCTGTTTCTTGAGTAGAGCTTCATACTTAGCTTCAAGCTCTAAGTATGCTTTGTCCTTTTTGACCTGTTTGGGCTTTTTGCACTTTGTGGCAAAGTGCCCAAGTTCATTGCAGTTATAGCACCTTATCTTGGACCTATCCACACTCCCAGACTTGTATCCTCCTTTAGCAGCACCAGCAATCCCTTTTCCTTTATTGAAGGAGTTTGAGCCACTTGATCCACCAGCACTTGCAGCATTAAACTTGGACTTAAATGGCTGCTTCCTTTTAAACCTAATGTTAGGATATCTCCTAGTCATATAGGCAAAAGATTTGTTTTCCATCTTGTCCAGCTCATCTATGCTGTAGAACTCATCTTCCTCAGGCAAATCATAGACAACTTGAGTCTCATCACCAGTGTCTTCAACTTCCAGCTCTTCAATTTTGACTTGACTGACTTTAAGAGATTCCATTCTTTGACCTAAATTGTCAGCAATAAGGGCACAAGAAGTATTGACCATTAATCCTTGCTTTGCTTGAATGAATCTCTTTTGAAACAACTCTAGCTCATATGTTTTCAAAACACCATACAACACATCAAAACCAATCTTGGTTAGATCCCTTTCTTTGAGGGAAGAGATTCTTGGTTCCAAGTGATCTGGTAGAGTCAGCAAAAACTTCATGTTGAGTTCTTCTGTTTCATAGTATTTGTCATAGAGTTTGAGCTCATTTATCAGCTTGTTGAACCTCTCAAACACTTCTGTGATTCCCTCCTTTGGCTGAGCCATGAAAGCTTCATACTGAGACACCAGAATATGCTTCTTGTTCTATCTTACTTCTGGAGTTCCTTCACATAGCACTTCTATAAGATCCCACATTTTCTTTGCACTACTACAGTGAGCAACAGTGCCATACATGTTGAAATCCATAGATTCACAAATGATAAGTTGGAGATGTCCATCTAGTGCTATTTTCTCTTTTTCAAGATCAGTGTATTTGGAGGGGTCTTTAGGAACCTTTCTTGCTGGTATTATCTCAGTACCAACAGTTGTTTCAGCAATCTCAATCATTGGAGTAAAGGGACCATGCTTTAGAATGTCTAAGTACATGGGATTTGAAGCTTTGATGAAAAGCAACATCTTCTTCTTCCATAGACTGTAGTGCTCCTTGTTAAAGGGAGGAATCTTGATACTGCTTAGTTTCTGTGAACTCATTCTTGATCTTTTCCTGTTTGTATATCAACAGTCCGCTCTGATACCACTTGTTAGAAATGAATGTTACTAAGAAACTAGACAGAGGGGGGGTGAATGGATAATTTTGATATTTTTCGATTCTTGAAAACTAAATAAGCTGTAAGAGATTATGTTGTGTAAAATGCGGAATGAAAATAAACAAAACACACACAATCACTTTAATCTACTTTGTATTAAGTAAATTAAATACTACAGCTTCCAAAACTTCACAACTTAAATTCTGGATTCTAAACAAGAACAATGTTTTCTTGCTTTGCTTACAGAGAAAAGAGTGCTTAAAATTTTTTGTGTACTACTCTCTCTCTTTGCTAACAGTAGGGTGTGCACAATATATATAGACCTATACAAACTGGTGCACACACCTATTTACACAGTTACCCTTCACTGAAAGTCCAACTTGTTCTGTCATAAGAAGTTAACTGTGTCAGGAAGGACCACTTGTATTTCGGAGTCTTTCCCGATTTTGTAGCTGCTTGTCTCTTATCTTTCTCTCCAAGTTTTTCTGTAGATTTGCCATCTGTTCTTTGGACCACCTTACCACAACAGATGCTTCAGTATTTGTCTCCTTTGAATTTTGGATCTGTACCTTGATTTGTCTTGTTATAAACGGCTAAGTGTTGACATCGTGAACTCTAGCATATTCCTGATTCTTTGACATGTCGACATAGTGCATTCTTGACTTTGATATATGAGTGTTTCAGGAGTATGCGATATAGGCTTAGAGATGACTTCGCGATATGACCTTCTTGAGGACTTCGCGACATAGCCTATTTGAGGACTTCGCGACATAGCCTTTTTTAGGACTTCACGATCTAGTGCAATCTGACTTTGCGATCTCAACACATCATGATATTAGTAATGAAGACTTCACGACATAGTACATTTTAGGACTATGCGATCTCAGTACTTCACGACATGGATATTTTGGACTTCACGACATAGCTCTATTTTGACTTCACGGTATAGGGACTTAGATAAATTTCTGCAACTTTTTTCTTCAGGGCCTTATTCATCTCCATCCTGCTGCTTGAACATTTCTGAACTTATACCAGGATAATTATTCCATAGCCTATGTACATTCTAGATTGCAAGAAATTTACTAAGCTCATTATAACTCTGAGCATACAAGATAAAGCTAAGTACATGAAAACAAGACAAGTACAGTAGAGACCTATACTATATCCCAGTGAAAGAATTCACTAGGTCATGTAGAGTGACATAGTCACAATGAGTAGGCTTGTTAATAGTGGTACTCAGACATGCCTTGAGCCTAACATATTTACTTTCCCCTATTAGTAGAGATTTTAAATGCAAGAATATTGAAATTGTATATTTAGTTTCCTCTATTAGTAAAGATCTATTGTATATTTACTTTCTCTATTAGTAGAGATTTTAAATGCAAGAATATTATATTTACTTTCCTCTATTAGTAGAGATTTTAAATGCAAGAATGTTGAAATTGTATATTTAGTTTTCTCCATTATTAAATATTTAAAAGGTAATTGAATTTTTTTCTAGTTTTTTGTATTAATTACTTAATTTCTTATGCAAGACCGATCTAATTTATTAACTTCTTATTTACCAAAACGTTCATGTATTTTCAATTATATTACATAAAAAAAGAAAGTTTAGGAGAGCAGTGTGTTAAGATAGTAATTTTATCAAAAAAATATTATGAGAATATTTAAATAGTAATAGAGGAAAGTTCAAAATAATGTAAGGTAATACACTGTTTTGGTAATTTAGAAATTATGAAGGCAAGAATATTTTAATTGAATATTTAGTTTCTTCCATTAGTGATATTTAGTTTCCTCATTAGTAAAGATCTATTGTATATTTACTTTCTCCATTAGTAGGGATTTTAAATGCAAAAATATTATATGTTTCCTCTATTAGTAAGCATTTAAAAGGTACTTGAGATTTTTTCGAATTTTTAATATTATTAATTCAAAAAATTGAGAAAATTAGAAAAATAGAACGAAACGATCTGAGAGCGCCACCTCACCGCCCCCGTCTTCTCCTTTATATAATAGTATTGACTAGTCGACTAAGTCGCGCTTCGCGGCGGCCCTATAATATTTTTTGTAAAATTTTAAATATTACTATTTAAGAAAAAATTCGAGAAAAGTATATATAAAATATCATATAAATAGTGAACACTATATTTTACATAGTAAACTTACATAACAATAAAATAAACTAGTTTCATATATTTTGTGCCGATTTTGTGTCATTTTCTTGAGCTGACACCCGTTGCAATAAATACATATAAATAAAAAATACTCAAAATATGTAATAATAATAAAAAAATTAAATATTAACCACCGCTTCAAACTTCAACCATTCGATGATCACAAATTAAAATTTTCGTAAATATCTCTCAACTTTATATGACGATTTTGTGTCATATTTACTTCAGCTACTGCCCATTACACTAAATACATATAAATAAATAAAAATACTAAAGATATTAAATAATAAAATTTTAAGTATTAGCCACCGTTTCAAACTTCAACCATTAGTATTATCACAAAATTACAAATGTCTTAAATATTGTGGTACTTTATATGCCGATTTTGTGTCATATTTTCTTGAGCCCACGACCATTTCTTAAATATCTCTATACTTTATATGCGATATCATATTTTCTTGAGCCGACGACCATTGCACAAAATACAAAACAATTAAAAATACTAAAAATAAGCAATGATAAAAATTTAAGTATTAACCACCGCGACAAACTTCAACCATTTGTATTATCACATAAATTACAAATTTCTTAAATATCCATATACTTTATATGCCAATTTTGTGTCAAATTTTCTTGAGCCGACGCAAGTTGCACTACATAGAAATTGAAAATACTAAAACTAAGCAATAATAAAAATTTAAGTATTAACCACCTCTACAAACTTCAACTATTCGTATTATCACAAAAATTACAAATTTGTTAAATATCCATAGACGTTATAATAATTTTTTTGGGTACGTACATGTGCATCGTTATGATATAAAAGGTTAGTTATGGAAACATAATTGATTTTTATCTAATCATTGTCATCCCTATGAATTTGAATGTAAATAAGGGAATTCAATTTTATTTTAGTTAAGAAAAAAATTAACATTTGTTTAATTGAATTTTAAAGATGATTGACTTTTATATATTTATTATATTTAGTATGAATTTGAATAAAGAAATTGAATTTTCTAAACATGATTAATTAAAAAACAAATATATAAAATTTTGAAAGTTATCATGTCTCTCATAAAAATGAGATAATAATATTGAATATAACTCTAATTAATTATTAAATTCACAAAAAAAATCAAAAACTATATACAAAGATGACATTCAATAAATTATTATTAGGTATAGAAATCAAGTATAACTATATGTATGTTATGTTAATCGTCACATGCTTACATGCGGTTATTACAATAGATCTAGATGATTATGTTTTTATCATGAGTATATAGTGTTATTAATGTACACGAATATACTCGTTATCAAAAGATCCTCAAATAAATCCACAAAACGGTAACTTGAGAAAAACAAATCAGCCATGATTTTTATAGACAATTTAAGATATAAAAAAATATAATAAAGAATAAATTCTAAATATGATTTAAATAAGGAAATTTAATTTTCTTGAATAGAAATAGAGGAGTTCTACAGAAAAAGAAAAAAAAATATTTTTTGTTTAATTGAATTCTAAACATGATTGACTTTTATATATTTATTGTTTTAGTATGATGTTGTGGATTAAAAAACGTGCTTTGTGAATTTAATGCTAGGATTAATGAGCTTCGAGCTTTAATGGCTGCACTTGCGTTTCGAGACTAAATCGGTCCTCACAAGATGCCTACGTATCTCAAATTGTTATTGAGAATCAAGCCAAAGACGTAGTTCTTGGTGTTGCCCTCGGGGCTATGGCGGTAGGGGCACACCAAGGACGTAGTGACTTGTATGTCCTTATTCGAGGATGAAGTCTAAAACGTAGTTCTAGGGGTGCCTTTATGGCTTGTTGCGCCTTCGAGGCGTTGTGACGTATGGAGCTGTGCCCAAAACGTAGTAGATGACGTATGGAGCTGTGTCCAAAACGTAGTAGGTGACGTATGGAGCTCTGTCCAAAACGTAGTAGATGACGTATGGAGCTGTGTCCAAAACGTAGTAGATGACGTATGGAGCTGTGTCCAAAACGTAGTAGGTGACGTATGGAGCTCTGTCCAAAACGTAGTAGATGACGTATGGAGCTGTGTCCAAAACGTAGTATATGACGTATGGAGCTGTGTCCAAAACGTAGTTCTGATTGTAGGATCAGGGTCCTTATATAGGCGTCTAGAGCCTAGTATTTATGGTATGTTTAGGAGTCTTAGCGAATAAGTCTCCTTTTTGATATTGGATAAACATTGTATTTCTTGCTGGAGAATTCGTTTCCTTGTTGATAAAGGCTATGACTCATTAATTACCTTTAATTGGGATTCCGGATCCTTCTTTGATGAATTTACCATATTTTGGACTCTTTTTATGAGCTGTATATTTTCCCTATTCATTAATTACGAAATTAATGAATAATTAGGGTGTCGGGCCTTAAATATCGGCCTTTCCATTGACTTGTCAATTATATTTCTATAATTACTTTTCTGACCATATCATATGAATTCGAATATAAATAAAGAAATTGAATTATCTAAACATGATTAATTCAGAAACAAATATATAAAATTATAAAGTTATCATGTCTCTCATAAAAAAATTAATGAGATAATAGTATTGAATATAACTCTAATTAATTCGCAACATCAGAAAAATTATATATTAAAAACTATATACAAAGATGACATTCAATAATAGGATTGACTTTTTTATTTCTATTGTCTTCTCTAATAATTCGAATGTAAATAAGGAATTTTTTTTAATGAAGTAAAGTTGTGGAGATGTAGAAAAATAAATAAATATTTTTTGGACGATCTGAGAGCTCCTAAGAGTTTCCTTTTATATATATATATATAAATAAATAAAAGGAGAAAGAAGATAAAAATTGATAAAATAAAAAGATAAAGATGTTGAATATTAAAATAGTATATTTACTTTCCTTCATTATTAAAGATTTTAAATGAAATAATATAAAAATTGTATATTTAGTTTTCTCCATCAGTAAAAATTTAAAAGGCAATTGCTATTTTTTTATCCTATAAATTCGAATTTAAATAAGGAAATTTAATTTTATTGAATTAAAATCCAGAAGCTCTAGAAAAATAGATAAATAGCTTTCGGACGATCTGAGAGCTCCTGGGGGTTTTCCTTTATATATATAAAGATAAAAAATATAAAGATATTGATGATTGATGATGACATTTGCTTATCACATTTTTGCTTTGTTTTTAAATTAGTAAAGGAGAAGATTAAGTATTTAATAAAATTTTCTAAGATAACAAGAAAAGTCTCTAAAAGACTAGATTTATATATATTTATTAGATGTTTATGAAATTTTATAATAGAATATATGGTTCTCTCCGATTCTCTATATATAATATATGGTTCTTCCTAGAACAATGATCTATATATATTTACTATTAAATATTTACTTATCACATTTTTCTTTGTTTTTAAATTAGTAAAGCGGAAGATTATGTATCATAAAACTAAATTCCTGCTAGTGAAGAGTATAGTGGAAATTCCACTTTTGTCCCTAAAATAGGGTTGTTCTGGTAAATTCTCATGTCTAAACGGGTTAACGGACTATCCAAATGTAACCCAGCTTCCTAATATATGTTATTTTTCATTGTAATATGAGTTAATTAAGGATCCATTTGTGACCCGATTATTTTAACATACAGGCTATACTCATTCAACAACATAATCCCACAAATCTTGCGATATACACACACACAAAATTAAATTCTCAATTCAAAAATTTTAACAATCCCACAAATCATGCCATGAATGGTGTTATCTATTTTCAAAATTTAAATGATTATATTTCTCCCACAAATCATGCCAGGAGTGGTGTTATCTATTTTCAACATTCAGATGATTATATTTGTTGATTACCAAATCTTATATCAAACGTACATGAATTCAATATCTCATTTTCTTCGGCAATTCTCTCTTTTCTCTTTCTTCGTCTCTTTTATCTCATTTTTACTTTTATTTACGGAATTTATTGTGTGTTAATATAACGTGTATATTTGTTAATCAGGTCACTCTATGTACTTATACTTGCACAATAAATATGACACACATATATAAACATGATATGCATACACAAAACATGAATTGTTCCGTAGAATAAAAGTAAAAACACGATAAAGATGAAGAGAATTGAGATTCAATAAATATTCTTAGAGAGTAAATAAAAAAAGAAGATGACGAAAAATCATGAATTTGAATTTTGAAAAGGATAAGATCAATGACAAGACCCGTGTGATAATCAACATATCCATGTAATCAATTTGATTTGAAAATTAGCTAAAATTGTGGGATTTTTAAGATTTGAATATGCATATATGGTATGCTATTTTATGATTTCCATGTCTAAGCGGGTTAACGGACTTTCCACATATAACTCAGCTTCCCAATATACGCTATCTTTCATTGTAATATGGGTTAATTAAGGATCCAATTGTGATTCGATTGTTTTAACGTACAGGCTATACTCATTCAACATAATCCCACAAATCTTGCTATATACACTCACAATTAAACTCCTAATTCAAATTTTTTAACAATCCCACAAATCATGACATGAATGGTGTTATCTATTTTTAAATTCAAATGATTATATTTCTTAATTACAAAATCTTATATCAAACATATATGAATTCAGTACCTCATTTTTTCGGTTATTCTATCTTTTCTCTTTCTTCATCTTCAGTATCTCTCTCTTTCATGATTTCACTATTGATGTTTGTTTTAATTGTTTATGTTTATGTTGATTTATGTGTATATATATATATATATATATATATATATATATATATATATATATATATATATTTGTTTACTTTATATTTGTCTGGCTTATGTAGATGATGATGATGATGATGATGATGATGATGATGATGATGATGATGATGATGATGATGATGATGATGATGATGATGATGATGATGATAATAATGATGATGATGATGATGATAATGATGATGATAAAGAAGAAGAAGCTTAAATCAGTTCACAAAAAGGGATTAAATCGTTTATCCAGGTATCTATATATATAATTATTTAAATTATAATTATTTAAACAGAGATATTCAATTTATTGGTGATTTGGTTGTTTTATGTTATTGGTTCTCCCTCTTTTTATATTAATGTGTTTTTTTGGATATTAATACATGTGTTTGATATGTCTGTTGTATACTATATTTCTTTATGTTTATGTTTGGAATTTCAAATTAATAGGAATATCTCAGCATATAGTACAACATATCTATACAAGTTTTATGTACATTTATGATTGTTTCAATATGTATAGAGATTCATATAATTGTAATATATCGTTGTCACCTGAGTTTTGAATGGAATTCTTGATAGGTGTTCAACCAAGTAATATATGCCAACAAAATAGTTGGTAGTTCAAACCTACCAGTTTCATACTAAAGCATGATATGTTTAGGTGTTAGGTCAGAATTTTATTAGTACAAAAAAATACTAATATAAACTCCGAAGCAGTGATGAGCACTAGACATTCAAATATTAGTGCCACTGAGTTCTATTTGTTTCTGTTTTATCTTAGAGAACTCTGAGCAAAATAATGACCATTATCTCCTGTTATTGGTTTACTTGGCATGTAATATAAACTTCTCTAATACCTTCAAAACATCTGAATACAAAGGTAAATCAGCTAGCGACAATAGGCAAATTTAGAATTTTTTTTAGATTTTAGAGGAATGCATGGGAGTTAGATGGCTTTGGAGGTTGTGGTGGAGGTTGATGGGTTTAATTATATTACGGTTGATGGCTTAGAGGGTTGTGGTGTTGTTTTTGTCTACGATCATTTTGATTGATTATGTGTATATTTTATTATGTTAACTAAGATTTAAGGCACACTCAAGTCTCCACTACAATTTTGTAGGATCTGAATACCTTTTAAATATTTTTAAGTTTTCTATTTTCATGTGTTTTTAGACATTGATTCTAATTATTGATCTCCAATTTTATTTTTCTGGATATATTAGTAAATATGTGGTATAGTATTCCATAGTGATTAACATGTATAAGTAAATTTAATTATTTTATCCAACTCTACGCCTTTCTTTTTATATATGACATTGCAATGAAATATCTTGCAACATACTAAAAATAAACAGGTACAAAGTTTTGAGAGCCTTCAAGCAGCAGATGCAAAAACACCGGAGCACATACCAATTACATGTATAAAATTGTCTGAAATGCACAAGACCACATGTATACACGCACACTGACACACACACACACACACACACACACACACACTGATGAAGAGGATTTACACAAACTGTTTATATGTGTTATTTATGTTTACAGAAAATTAATAAGTAGTTAGCAAATTTTGTGTCTAAGATTAAGTCCAGTACTCTCAATTTGTATAGATGACTTCCTCGATTTGTTTTTTGTTATTTTCTAAAGTTCTCCTCAACTTGGCTTTCTTTAGGTCTTTCATGGCGATAAAAACATAGTAGTGGATGAATTAGCCGATTCTATGAAGCGAAGTACGTGTTATCGAAGTTGAAATGAAGTTAATGTTGAGAGTTGCGTGGTTAAGCACTATAATGAACAAAATAGCCTATACATGTTGTCATTTTAGGACAAGGTACATATATCAAAAATTGCAAAGAAAAGATGATACATATTTGATAGCCAATTGATCTTTAATAGAATTTGGCGATTATCTAAATCTATATTTAAATATGCACTCGGTTATTTCTAATGTATACGTTATAATATTCTTGATTTTGACATTTTAAGAATAATGTGACATGAACATCAATTTTTAATTTTTTTAATTTTAAGAATCGTGTCACACTATCATTTTTTGCTAACACAATTTTGCACCTCATCAGTGTGTTAAATTCTTGGACAAATAGTAAAAATATGAGTATTTAGCTATAGCCATAGATTGATGTTTCTTGATCATGTGCCAAAGATGTTTGTAAAAAATTATAACATAGAGTTTCTATCTTAGGTAGTAAATCACTACATTATTAGTTAATGTCTAGGTTTCACAAGATTAACTGGTATGGGTATGACTCTACTTGGATTGACAAAACCAACTATTAGAAACTACTTGAACATGATTTTAGACACAGTACCTCATGTTCTATTCTCATGCTAGGTATGTTCTTTGTTTCCATTCTCGGGATATTGTCATTGTGATCATGCGAATCACTAACACGTATATATGTTACCTTTAGGTTTCTAAACAAAGAATTGGATTAGGTCATGATTGATGCAAGTCTTACAATTAGTCAAATTAAGTGGTGAAGTGTATTATTCTTGGAGCTTTTATAAAGTTCGGCTAAATTTTTTTGATATCTTTGAAATCATGTTTTTTATTTTTAATTAATCCTCATCTTTTACACACATAGATTCTTTTAAGGTGCAGATGACTACGATAAGAAGGTTGAAAGATAAGTAAATTAAATATTGTTTTTTCCTCTATTTTTCATTTAATAGTTACACCGTTTATAATCTAGACAAGTTTATATTCTGTAATGTTATAGTTTTCAGTTTGTGATTGACTTCATTGCACTACATTTATTAATAGTTACCCATTTTTATTTGGTTGATATATATAAAAGATACAGAGAAACCAGATGAGGTAGTCAAATTAAAATGTGCATTCCCCATAATGAGACCCTTTTAAGGTGTTATATTTATAACGTTAAAGCCAAGTTAGTAATGTGCAGAATAGTCCGTAGTCAACTGAAATGATAATCATGCAAAAAGAGAATTGATGTTTGGATTAAAAGAGAATTAACGTTTAAATTTCAATAATTACAAATAGTTTACTCTAATTTTTTTAATATGTGTCTTTTTCATGTATTATACATATTATAGTTTTTTTTTAGAATTGGAAGTTAGTTCTTCAATTATTTTACTTTGATATTTAGTCTTTCTCTTCGGTTATACAATTCTAGAAAAACGAAGCACCGTGACTGCAAGGAAATTTTAGCACAAACGTTTTTGTATATCTTCTTCTCTATGTTATATTGTGTTTATGCTACAATTTCAATGCATCGATATACTCCCCATGTCCCTCTCATTTATTTAAACTTTCATTTTTGAGATGTCCCTCTCAATTCTTTACATTCCAAAAGTTTCCTAAAATAGTAAAGTTTTATAATATAAAAATTAACTACATCCACTACTTTCCCCCATTATCCCCACTTTATACATTAAATATTGATTTGTCCCACCACTTTACTCACTTTTTTTACTTTTCTTCACTAAATTACACTTTTTCTTAACATCCGTGCCCAACCTCAATGTAAAGAATTGATGGGGACGAAGGGAGTATTTGATAATTTTAGAACAAATAAGGTACCAGAGTTTAGTGGCTCATTTATACAAAAGGGGTGAATATACCTTAAATTTACTTCAATGTGAATTAAGATTTTCGTTTGTTTTAACATTTGCTTTTTATGGCTTAATCCTTTATTTATATTATGTGAAAAATGGAGATATGATAAAAAAATTATTTATATATATGAGAAAAAAATCACGAGGTTAGCTCAATAAAGTTACCTGAGATTAAGGGACATGATACTATATATATATATATATATATATATATATATATATATATATATATATATATATATAACTTGAATCTACTAAAAATAAATATTAACATGGTATACATACAAAAAACATGAACTGTTCCGTAGAATAAAAGTAAAAACACGGTAAAGAGGAAGAGAATTGAGATTCAATAAATATTCTTAGAGAGTAAATAAAAAAAGAAGATGACGAAAAATCACGGATTTGAATTTTGAAAAGGATAAGATCAATGAAAAGACCCGTGTGATAATCAACATATCCATGTAATCAATTTGATTTGAAAATTAGCTAAAATTGTGGGATTTTTAAGATTTGAATATGCATATATGATATGTTATTTTATGATTTCCATGTCTAAGCGGGTTAACGAACTTTCCACATGTAACTCAGATTCCCAATATACGCTATCTTTCATTGTAATATGGGTTAATTAAGGATCCAGTTGTGTTTCGATTGTTTTAACATACAGGCTATACTCATTCAATATAATCCCACAAATCTTGCTATATACACTTACAATTAAACTCCTAATTCAAATTTTTTAACAATTCCACAAATCATGACATGAATAGTGTTATCTATTTTTAAATTCAAATGATTATATTTCTTAATTACAAAAACTTATATCAAACATATATGAATTCAGTACCTCATTTTTTTCGGTTATTCTATCTTTTCTCTTTCTTCATCTTCAGTATATCTCTCTTTCATGATTTCACTATTGATGTTTGTTTTAATTGTTTATGTTTATGTTTATGTTGATTTATGTGTTTATATATATATATTTTGTTTACTTTATATTTGTCTGGCTTATGATGATGATGATGATGATGATGATGATGATGATGATGATGATGATGATGATAATGATGATGATGATGATGATGATGATGATGATAAGAAGAAGAAGCTTAAATCAGTTCACAAAAAAGGATTAAATCGTTTATCCAGGTATGTATATATATAATTATTTAAATAGAGATATACAATTTATTGGTGATTTAGTTGTTTTATGTTATTGGTTCTCCCTCTTTTTATATTAATGTGTTTTTTTTGGATATTAATACATGTGTTTGATATGTCTATTGTATACTATATTTCTTTATGTTTATGTTTGGAATTTCAAATTAATAGGAATATCACAGCATATAGTACCACATATCTATACAAGTTTTATGTACATTTATGATTGTTTCAATATGTATAGAGATTCATATAATTGTAATATATCGTTGTCACCTGAGTTTTGAATGGAAGTCTTGACAGGTGTTCAACCAAATAATATATGCCAACAAAATAGTTGGTAGTTCAAGCCTACCAGTTTCATAATAAAGCATGATATATGTTTAGGTGTTAGGTCGGAATTTTATTAGTACAAAAAAATACTAATATAAACTCCGGAGCAGTGATGAGCACTAGACATTCAAATATTAGTGCCACTGAGATCTATTTGTTTCTGTTTTATCTTAGAGAATTCTGAGCAAAACAATAACCATTCTCTCATGTTATTGGTTTACTTGGCATGTAATATAAACTTCACCATGTGCGAAGCATGGGTATATTCCTAGTTTAATAAAACACACACAAGCCTCGTGATCCTTATTATATACTGGGCGAGCCCAGCCCAACGTGCAGTCCTCGAAACAGCACAACATCAAGCCCACACCGCTCCAAAATGTACATACATACATTGTTAAACTGTATCAGTAAGTGCACAGTTCTTCTATACCAAAAAAGAAAGACAAGCTGAAGAATGCAACAACATTGATGATATTCAAATATGGCATGCTTCATAAACCCTACTTTAATCAGGTTTTTAATCTCTTCTCTATCCCCCCCATTTTCTCATTATTTTTTCACTTCATTAGCTGCTGTATCTACACCTAATTTTAACAATTCCCAGTTAGATAAATCAAATAATGAATTTTCTGGTATTGCAAAAGCAGTCACATTGAAATGCTCACATCTTTGGGATGATAATAAACTTTCTAATTTATCACTTCAAGATTATCTTGTTAAGCTTTCTTGTATAAACCCGAAAACTGCCAGGAGATATTTGAGGTTTTCGAAGTTGGAACCTCAAGATGTTCTTGAAATTTTATTGGGGTTTGAGAGTTATGATGGGAATTTTGAACAGAAAGTTAGAAAGATTGAATCTTTATGGGGAATTTTTAAGTGGGCTAGTGACCAAAGTAGGGAATTTTCGCATGATTCTCAGGCTTGTAAGATTATGGTTTCTATGCTTGTTGAGGCAAGAATGTTTAGGGATGCGGAAATGTTGCTTGGGAAAGTTGAAAGTCGAGGAATTTTGTTGGAGGGTGGAGAATTGTTTAGTAATTTGATTGTAGGGTATGTAGATGGGAGTGAATTGAAAAGGGCTATTTCTGTTTATGATCAAATGAGGGGTTTAGGTTTGGTGCCGTTGTTGGGGTGTTATCATGTTCTTCTTAACAAATTGGTTCAATTTGGTCACACCAAGTTAGCATTTCAGCTGTTTCTTGATATGGCGCGGAATGAGTTAGGATTTGATGTAGAAGGTAAGCAGGTTTACCAGAAAGTCATTCAGAGGCTTTGCATAGAGGGGAAAGTTCAAGAAGCAAGAAACCTCGTAAAGGAGATTGCGGCTTATGGATTGAAACCGAATTCGTTAGTTGTTAATGCGATTGCCAGTGTGTACTGTGAAAAGAAGGATTATGATGATCTTCTAAGCTTTTTTGCTGAGATTGATTGTGCGCCAAATGCCTGCTGTGGTAATATGATTATTAATTCTTTGTGCAAAAGTTTTGGCACAGAAGAAGCATTTTTATTTTTGCAGGAACTCGATTTTTTAGGCTTTATTCCTGATGAAATAACATTTGGCATCTTGATAGCATGTGCTTGTCGTCAAAGTAAATTGAAGGATGCTTTTGTTTACCTTTCGGAGATTTTGTCCAGGGGATTAAAGCCTCATATATATTCTTACAATGCTCTTATTGGTGGAGTATTCAGAAAGGGCATGTGGAACCATGCCAAGGACATTCTTGATGAAATGAATGATAGAGGCATAACACCTGAGCTGTCAACTTTCAAAGTGCTCCTTGCAGGTTTCTGTAGAGCTAGACAGTATGATGAAGTGAGATTGGTGGTTAGGGAGATGGAAGACCATGGAATGGTTCAATTATCACCCACAGAAGATTTCCTATCAAAAGCGCATTTGTTACTGGGGTTTAATTCATCCTCTGTAAAAGTGAGGAGGGATAATGAAATGGGGCTTTCAAGAACAGAGTTCTTCGATAATATAGGAAATGGACTTTATTTGGATACAGACATTGATAAATTTGAGAACACTACAACAAAAGTTCTCGATGATTCCATGATTCCTGACATTAACAATATAGTGTTAAGGGACTTTTGTATCAAAAATCCTAAACGCACGAAAATGTTGGTAGATGATGTGCTTCACTGGGGGCAAGACCTATCTTTGTCAGTCTTTTCAGAAATATTAAATAAGCTTTGCGCGTCTCGTTGCGGTATCAGACCAATAACAGATCTCTTGGAAAGATTTCCAAAGTTGTCTAGCCAGCTTGACATGGAAACTCTCAATGTTCTTGTTGAAGCACTTATCAAAAGAGGACATGCATCAAAGGCAAAGATCATTTTTGATGAAATGGTCCGAAGGCGTCAAGAAATTACAAATAACACTTACACTGTTATATTAAAGCACTTATGCAGGGTAGGAGGCTTGGGATGCGTTCAGCAGTGTTGGGAACTAGCAAGAGTTGCTAAGTGGGTGCCTGAGTATGAGGATTTTAAAGTTCTTATAGATCTCCTCTTCCAGCGGAATATGCTCAAGGAAGCATTAGAGCTTTTTGAGACTATGACAGTCGCTTGCCCACATATGCAATTGGATCTTTGTCATGCTTTTCTTGAATATTCTTGCAGTGCAGGGTTCACACTAGTTGCACATGCTTTGACAGAAGAAATGTCAAAGCAAGACTTTATCTTGGATGGTGTAGCTTACAGCCATCTATTGATAGGGTTCTGCAAGGAGAAGAGAACTGCGAGAGCCTGTATGCTATATGATATGATACTCGCCAAAAATTTGTCTCCAAAATTTGAGGTTCTTGCTTGGTTAATCCCTGAGCTATGCAGAACAAGGGCTTTCAATAAAATAACTAATTTGAGAGAGAGTATCTTGACAGAGCAGCCTTTGCTGCCTCTTTCTATCAATAATTTAATGAATGGTTTTTGTAAGGCAGGGATGGTCGGAGAAGCAGCCAACTTACTCCAATATTTGTTGCTGAAGGGTGTACGCCCACATGATGAAGTTTATAACATACTTCTTCAAGGGTTTTGTCAGAATAAGAACTTCTGGAAAGTTGCAGAATTACTTGGTTTTGTAATGAGACAGAGTGTTACCATCTCAACACAGAGTTACCGGAGATTAGTGTCTGTCATGTGTATGGAGGGTAGATACGCTTCTGCATTGAACATAAAAGAGTTTATGCTTAGGGAAAATGAGAGTTCACATGAGTTAATATATAACATTCTGATTTTTTATCTTTTCTTGTCTGGAAATGTGAAGATTGTAAATCCAGTGTTAGAAGAAATGCAGGAGAGGGGATTTCATCTTAGGGAGACCACATACAATCTTGTGGTCTATGGATTATCCTGCGGTGAAGATGTGTCACGTGCTCTTGATTATTTGGGTAGCATGATGTCAAAAGGAATCGTACCAAGTAATCGTTGTTTTAGAGCAGTAATAAAGTGCCTTTGTAGGAGTGGGGAGCTTCAGAAAGCATTGAAGTTGAGCCAAGAAATGGAGTCACTTGGTCGGTTTCATGCTTCAAGCATTCAATATTACATTGTGGAAGGTCTCCTAACCCGTGGTAATCTCCTCGAGGCAGTAAACTTCTTAGATAGGATGGAGAATAAAGATTTGATTCCAAAAAATATTGTGTACGATAATATAATCAAGCTTCTTACGTGCCGTGGGAGGCAAGACAAGGCAGTTCATCTTCTTGACCTAATGTTGAGGAATGGAAGCATCCCAAGTTCTACCAGTTATGATTATCTAATTCAGTGTTTTGTTACCTGTCATAAATTGAATGAAGCCTTGGATTTACATAGTGAAATGTTGCATAGAAAACTATATCCGAGCACCAACACATGGAACTCCCTTATTCAAAAAGTTTGTGAAGATGGAAAACCAGAAGAAGCAGAAGCACTACTTCATTTCATGGTTCGGATGGGTGAAATTCCAGTCAGGGAGACTTACTGCACTGTGATTGATAGGTATTGCTCGGAGAAGAACTACAGCAAGGCATCAGAGCTTTTGGAATCAATGAAACAACAGGGTTATGAGCCAGAGTTTGAGACTCAGTGGTCTTTGATCCGACATTTAAGCTCTTTTACAGACAACGATAAAAACAAAAGTAAACCTCGCTTTCTGTCAAGGCTTCTTTCTGATAGTGGATTTGTGCGGAAGGGGAACCCCAAAGCCAAATAATACCAGTGCCAGGTAGCACGCTATAGATATATCCAACTATCTAGCAATTTATTAATTCTTGGTATGTGCAAAATAACACCACTATAACCTAATGATACCTAGTATATGACTGGAATCTGAAGTGCGCGTCCTGAACTGGGTACACTGTATCTGTTTATATTAACCATACAACTAGAATCTGGATTGCATGTCATGTACCCATATACTGTATCTGTTAATCTAAACAGTGCATATCCTTGTAGAATAAAAAATCAATTCGGAGAATAATAACATCTGCTTGTCTGAAGATATTTACTCATAAATTCAGTTTGGATATAGTTACCGCTTATTAATTGATGTACATAATAGAATTGGTGGGGAGCAAAGGTGGTGTGTGCTGCTAATTGAAAGAACTCCTTGCATGATTTGATTTTGATCACACTTGTCTAATGCAAACATGGTCAAGGTACCATCAGGTTTGTGTTGTTTTTTCAAGCAGACGCGTCGTTTTGAATTAAATATGTGTCCGAAACGTTGAAAACTCTATTTCTTTTTCTGTTTCAAAAAACTGCCATGACGTAGAAGCAGACCATGTCATTTAGCTACAGATTGATTTGCAGACTTGAATTTAAGAATAGATAGTATTTTATTTTCGGTAATGGTAAAAAAAAAAGGTTCTAAAAAGTACTAAGACCGGAAATTATAATGGATAATAGAGAATAGTATATAGAAAACAGAGGGAAAAAGGTTTGTATTTATAAAATGAACCCCGTAGCAGGCGGCACCAACTACACTACTACAATGTCCAAGTATCTCTACATATTCACCACAATGAAGGTAAGATATACAAATTTAATGAAAAATTGCCTTCTAATTTATAACCACGTAATGTTCTCAAGCAATTAGCCAAGCAACGTTAACAAGAGAAACGATTCTGAGTTCTGACCACTAGTCAGATCAAAATGTGTCTTTCTGTGAATATTTTTGCGATTCCGAGTCTAGCAAAAATTGCACAAGAGCTCTGCTGTCACCGTCAATTGAGCTAAAGGCAGGCGCTTTCCATACACCGCTATCATCCATCAATTTTCTGACCCTCTCAGCTCCATCCCACTCACCTCGTGAAGCATATACGTTTGAAAGTAATACATAGTCACCACTTTCGTCCTGTCTCAGTTTCAGTAGACGGTCATTAGCACGTTTAGCTAGTTCGACATTGTTATAAATTTTGCAGGCTCCAAGCAGAGTTCTCCAAACAATGCCATTTGGTTCAATATCCATTGTATCGATGAACGCAAATGCTTCATCCAGTAGGCCAGCTCGGCCAAGCATATCCACCATACACCCATAGTGTTTTATGTTTGGTTCAATATTATACACATCTCGCATGAGTCTGAAAAATCTGCGCCCATCTTCAACTTTCCCAGCATGACTACAAGCAATTAAGACCCCAACGAAAGTGATCTCATTAGGCCTGAGATTTAATCTTAGCATCTCTTTGAAAAATCCAATAGATTCCTCGGAATGACCATGAAATGCTAACCCTACAATTATCGAATTCCATGTTGAGACAAGTTTATCCCTCATGCCTCGGAACACTGAAATTGCTTTTTCAATACTCCCACACTTTGCATACATATCAATAAGTGCATTGCCAATCACAATGCTCAAGTCTCCCTTACGCCTATCCAATATCGAGCAATGTATCTTCTCTCCAACATCTAAAGCACCAGTAATAGCACACGAACTTAAAAGACTCAACATAGTAACATCATCAGGCAACTCTCCTAAACCTACCATCTCATCAAACATCTCAAACGCTTCCTTATGCAATCCATGAAGAACATATCCCGCAATCATAGCATTCCAACTAACAACATCCCGTTTAGGCACCTCATCAAATAATCTCCTCGCAAATTGCATCTCACCTCTCTTAGCATACCCCGTAATCATAACATTCCAAGAAACCAAATCCTTCACCGGCATTTCCTCAAAAAGCTTCCTAGCAACCCTTAAATCCCCTCTCCTCGCATACCCTGCTGTCAAAGCCGACCAAGACACAACATCCTTCTCAACCGACTCATCAAATATCCTCTTCGCAACCCCTATATCCCCACAATGCGCATGAAAATAAATAAGCGTATTCCTCGAAAACTTATTCCCCTCAAAACCAAACTTCACAACCTTCCCATGAACTACACATCCCACATTAACCCAACAAAGCTTAGCACACGCCTTAAGCACGAAAGGAAACGTATAATTATCGGGACGAACACCCTGTTTTTCCATCTGGGTATAAAGTGAAACAGCCAAGAACGGGTTAGGACTCTGAGCTGAGCCTCTCATCATAGTGTTCCACATATAATTATCTGGTTGAGCAATATTAACAAACAGTTGGTGTGCATAGTGTATAGTAGACCTCAATGCAACAGCTGAAACGTAAATAATTTCTCTGAGAGCAGACATGTCTGAATTGAAACCATTGATGATCATATAAGCATGAGCTTGTTTTAGTGTTTGTAGATTCTTGCATTTCCCCCAGTGTTTTAACTTGCTTGAGCTCCCGCTAGTCCTGTTTCTTATCATCACAGAGAGTTACATGACATTAAACATTACAAAACAAAATTATTATTATTATTTTTATTACCCGATAACCCCGAAATAAATTAAATTAATAAAATTTTGAATTATGTATTATAGAGAATCGAATTTGGGATGAAATCAGATAAATTAAATAAAATAAAATAAATCAATATCTTTATTATATATATAAAGGAAAATCCCCAGGAGCTCTCAGATCGTCCGAAAGCTATTTATCTATTTTTCTAGAGCTTCTGAATTTTAATCCACTAAAATTAAATTTCCTTATTTAAATTCGAATTTACAGGATAGAAAAAATAGCAATTGCCTTTTAAATGTTTACTAATGGAGGAAACCAAATACCCAATTTTAATATTCTTTCCTTTCTCAATTTTAATTCAATAAAATTAAAGTTCCTTATTTAAACTTGAATTAAGAGGATAGAAAATATCTCAATTTTCTTTTAAATCATTACTAATGGAGGAAACTAAATATACAATTTTAATATTCTTTCCTTTAAAATCTTTAATAATGGAGGAAAGTAAATATACTATTTTAATATTCAACATCTTTATCTTTTTATCTTACCAATCTTTATCTTCTTTCTCCTTTTATTTATCTTCTTCGTTATATATTTATCTTATTCAACATATATTAATTTTTAAATATTAAAAATTAATTTTTCCTTTTTTAGCTCCTAAATTGTAGAAAATGTAATCTATACTATCAATCAATACTATTATATAATAGACGAAACATTAAAAGTTTGGTTGGTCGGTATGGTACGTTGTGATTTTACTTAATTGCCCTTAATTTGGTTGGTCGGTATGGTACGTTGTGATTTTACTTAATTGCCCTTAATTAGTTTTTACTTAATTAACCTTACTTATTTATAGAAATAAATTATTAAATAATAATATTACCTATTTATAACCAATTACCTTTTTCACCTAAAATACGTTATTTTTTCTATTTTTCTAACAAATTCCCCTACTTTTTCAAATATATCACGGACAATTACCTTTTTTAACTAAAACATGTTAGTTTTTCTATTTTCCTTACTAAAATCCCTTTTTTTCCAAAAATATCACGAACAAACATTTAGTTATTTATTTTTAAACCTATTTTAATATTATAATTATTTTTAAAAGTTTACCTATTTTAACATATCTACTTATTTTTCTTAACAAATGCAATTACTGAAACTATTAAAATATAAATAATCAAATACCTATTTATAACCAATTACTTTTTCAGCTAAAACGCATTATATATTTTTTCGAACAAAGTCACTCCTTTTCTAAATATATCACGGGAAATTGCCTTTTACAATTTACTTTTTCTATTTTTCTCACTAAAATCCATTCTTTTTCCAAAAATATCACAGGAAACCTTTTACTTATTTATTTTAAAATGTATTTAAATACTTTTAATTATTAAATTTTAAAACCTCATTTTCCAAAAATATCACAGGCATTGACCTTTTTAAACTAAATATATGTTACATTTTTTATTTTTTCTTACTAAAACCCCCCATTTCCAAAAATATAACGGGCAAACACATACTTATTTATTTTAAAATCTGTTTTAATGTTTTTAATTAATTAAAAATGTTTAGCTATTTTAAGATGCCTACTTATTTTTTGCACAATTACAATTAATAAAATATTAAAATAATAATAAAATAACAATTAACAATCCGTGCATCGCACGGGTTTTAAGCTAGTACTTATATAAAGGAGAAGACGGGGGCGGTGAGGTGGCGCCTCTAGAATCGCTCCGTTCTAATTTTCTAATTTTCTCAATTTTTCACAATTTTTAATTTTAATAATTACAATTTCCTTTATTATTTTCGATTTTGTAGGAAGGAAATTGAAAATTACACTTTTATTATTTTCAAACTTGATAGAACTTTCTTTTATTAGTTTCAAACTTGATAGAATTTGTAGGCTTAATAGAACTTTCTTTTATTATTTTCAAACTTGATAGAACTTTTTTTGATTTAGAAAATTACAATTTCCTTATTATTTTCGAATTTGTAGGATTTGATAGAACTGTCTTTGATTTAGAAAATTACAACTTCCAGGAAATTGAAAATTACACTTTTATTATTTTCAAACTTGATAAAACTTTCTTTTATTATTTTCAAACTTGATAGAACTTTCTTTGATTTAGAAAATTACAACTTCCTTATTATTTTCGAATTTGTTGGAATTGATAGAATTTTCTTTGATTTAGAAAATTACAACTTCCTTATTATTTTCGAATTTGTAGACTTGATAGAACTTTCTTTTATTATTTTCAAACTTGATAGAACTTTCTTTGATTTAGAAAATTACAACTTCCTTATTATTTTCGAATTTGAATTTGTAGGACTTGATAGAACTTTCTTTGATTTAGAAAATTTCTTTGATTTAGAAAATTACAACTTTCTTATTATTTTCGAATTTGTAGGACTTGATAGAACTTTCTTTGATTTAGAAAATTACAACTTCCTTATTATTTTCGAATTTATAGACTTAATAGAACTTTCTTTTATTATTTTCAAACTTGATAGAACTTTCTTTGATGTAGAAAATTACAACTCCTTATTATTTTCAAATTTGTAGGACTTGATAGAATTTTTTTTGATTTAAAAATTACAACTTCCTTATTATTTTATAATTTGTAGGCTCTTATATTAATAATTGTAATTTTCTTTTTTATTATTTTCAATCTTGATAGAACTTTCTTTTATTATTTTCAAATCGCTTCGATCTATTTTTCTAATTTTCTCAAAATTTTTAATAATTAATGTTAAAGATTCGAAAATATCTCAATTTTAATATTTTTGTCTGTAAAATCTTTACAAATGGAGAAAATTAAATATATAATTTTAAGATTCTTGTGATATTGTCCTAAAAAAATTTATTAGAAAATATCTCAATAGTATTTTAAATCTTTACTAATGGAGGAAACTAAATATACAATTTTAACAATCTTGTTTTTATAATATTCGATAAATTTTTAATTTCCTTCTTACTATTTTCTTAATTTTAATAATTTCTTTCTTAATATTTGTACATTTAAAAACTTTTAAAATCTTTAGATCCTATTTTTTAATATTCTTGCTTTTAAATTTTTTTACTGATGTTGGAAACTAAATATACTATTTTAATATTTTTCTATATTTTTTACTAGAAAATATCGCAATTGCCTTTTAAATCGAAGACGAGGGCGATGAGGTGTATCAATCAATCAATCAATATACTCATACGCTTCTCAAATCGTCTAAATCTATCTTGAGAAAATATCTCAATTACTTTATTTTATCGTAAACTTTCTGTTTAACTTAAATTATCACCTTTAGATTCTCCAAAACTTTCTTAACAAGTCAAATAACCTATATATACAAGATGTTCCATCATAATTTTATTAGTCTGCTTTGTTTTTTTTTACGATTATTAATGTCATTGAATTTCGTTTTGTTCTCTGTACTTCCATGCCTTTTTTGCTTCTTCATGTTTGTGACTTTTATGATTATTGTAGTTAGATTTCGTTTTTCATCTCTATGCCGTACTTTCATACGTCTTCTTTTGTTTATCAGATTTGATATTGACTATATACATGAAACATGTATTAATTGAAGATTGAAGACTCTTAGTACATGGAGAGAGAAAACATATTCGATTTACAAGCAAATTATTGTACAATTAGACAAGGTAAATCTCTTTAAATTTAAAAATCCTTTATTATAATGGCAGAGGAGGTTGTTCATTCTTGTATAACAGTACAACATCCATAAACCTCTCACTGACCTACAAAGCAAAAATCACACGTTTCACTCATGTGCCTCTTCTTATCTCATTGAAGTAAATTTAATATATTAAATTGTTTCCATATTCTATTTAGATTTACCAAGAGTTTGATCTATGTATATTTTATCACGTGAATATGAAAGTATTTGTTTTTTGTTATGAAGATTTATAAGGTTTTTTGGTTATTTAGTTAGTACTTCTAAATTTTTAGTCCCAGTGTTTTATATCTTCTCTTGATTTATATTTAGAATGTTAATAATATAAATTGGTGGATCCATAGCCTAAATTCCTTCTATGATTTCGACTCTTCAGTTCTTATTCTTAGGAACTGGTTATAAAAATTCTTCTCTGCTTTCTCCGATTCATTCTTCTTTTGACAGCACCCACCGGTTGGCTTAGCGTGGCTATTGTCTGCATCATTGGAAGGCTCTCAATCATCGTCAGCCCACCAAAGTTCATGGGGTCTTTTATTCCAATAATCTTATAGTCCAATTGTTTTTCATAAACAACAACCTACTTACATTGTTTTTGTAGAGACAACTAATTTACTTTTACGTATAAAAAAATTGCAGGGAATTTGAACAAGAACTTTATGTGGAACATGTGATTGGTTAAAACAAAGATGAAGAAGATTTGCATATATTTTTGATAATATATATGTTGTGGAGTTTTTTTTATTGAGAGATAGTTTATTCAAGAAAATTCAAATTTGACGAAAAAATAAAGTTGAAAGTCTTTTTAATATATTCACAATTGAAAAAGAATATTAATAATTAAAACTTCCTTAATCGGCAGAAGAGGAGGGCGGCAAGATGGAGTATCTATCAAATCTTCTTGATCTATTTTTCTATTTTATTTTAGAATTTTATTGGTTATGATATTTGTTATGTAAATTGTTTAATATTTTAATTTGGTGTTGGTGTTTATTTTTATCGTGACTGATCCATATGACACGAAAAATTCAAAATAAATCTTATGTTAGAAATATAATTAATTATTTTATTTAAATTTATTTTTTTAGACTATTTTTCTAAATAAAATTTAAAATAATTATTATAAAGCCGCTGCGAAGCGCGGCTTAATAAACTAGTCTTGTTTAATTGTTTAATCATGTACATATATGAATTCGAAGATGAATTTTGTGATAATCAAATTTGATAATTTAATATTTTAATACTATGATATTTACATGTTATATTGCTTATTAATAAAGAATATATATATATATAATTTACTAGTAATTTAATTAAAAATATATAATAAAACCGAAAATTCCCAAGATGATCAATTTTTTTATTACGTCATTTAATTAATTTAGGTCGGCTCAAAAAATATCCTAACCACCTAGAAAAAATTCTGAAAATGACGCACGTCACTTCCTGGCTCCATAAAGTAAATACCTGAGATGACACATGTACACTAATTGCTAAATTGAGTATTTTGTTGAATAAAAGAAACAGAAACTAAAAAGTCAAAATGCGAGTTGCTTACTAACTACTTCACCAGTTCACCTGCAGCATCACAAATTCACAACACACAAAATCTCTCTGATAAAATCTCTCTCTCTCTCTCTCTCTCTCTCTCTCTCTCTCTCTCTCTCTCTCTCTCTCTCTCTCTCTCTCTCTCTCTCTCTTTCTCTCTCTCTCTCCACTGCGCTTAGTGTCATCCAATTCGCCACTCATTTGCACCTTCAAATCGCTCTGATTAGGTACTCAATCTCTCTAATCCTGTTTGTAATGTTCTGTATATGTATGATTCTATTTGTAAATTACAGAAATCACTTGTTTAGGTTATGTTTGTTATATACCTGCTTTACTCT
The DNA here is from genome assembly GCA_030848705.1 of Heracleum sosnowskyi. Classification (NCBI taxonomy): domain Eukaryota; kingdom Viridiplantae; phylum Streptophyta; class Magnoliopsida; order Apiales; family Apiaceae; genus Heracleum; species Heracleum sosnowskyi. The sequence goes on along the minus strand of CM061244.1, from coordinate 21,236,603 downwards.
TTCTTTGTTGGCTGTCGTTGGGATTATGATTATAGGGAAGACTGTTTTTTACTTGCATTGCTAGAATGTCTCGTAATCTAAAATGTCGATTGCTTATTGTTATGTTCCGTGTGCAAATTACTCCCGATCATAATTCCACATTGTGTTTTAGCTGGAGTTGAAATGGAATTAACGTCTTACGATTGCGAGGATAGTTTGTTGTATTCACTTGCTTCAAGTTTTAGCTTGGGACTAGTTTCTGCAATTATTCGAGACCGCTTTTATAATCTGATATATGCAAGGGGAAATTATGTTACACTTCTATGCTGCATTGTTATGTTTAGAAATATTTACATACAAAATTTCGTATATTCTGAAAATTAAGAATTCCCTGTTGGAGGCTGATGCAGACAAGTAAAGTAGTAGAACTGGGAGTTGAAGGAGAGACTGAATATAAGGGTTAAACAAAGCAAACTTTGGTAGTTGGTAAGAAATTTGTAGGTAAAATCTTTATTGTGCCCCAAAATCTTTACAAATCTGGATATTTATAGGCTCAAGGAAGACTCAACTGAAACTAATAAGAAACTTCTAGACTTCTAGTACTATAAACTTGACATAGATTGATTTCCTGGAAGCTACTAGAACTGCTGACTTAATAAAGACTCTAAACAAATAAAGACTATTAAACATGATTAGTTAAAAGGAATCCAGAATGTTCCAGAATCTGCAAAGGAATCCAGAATGTTCCGGAATCTAGAATGTTCCGGAACCTGCATCAGAGGTAAAGTCGGACAAAATTCATTCTCGTACAAGTTAGAAAATGAGAATATGTGCGCCTTGGAACATAGGAATATTATGTTTTCTATAAAAATTATGCGTTCTGCACCATCTGTGGAACTTGGTTATTCTAGTGTTCCTTAAAAGTAACATGTTACTACGCAGCTAAATTCAGGTTCCCTTATTGAGTCCAGTATACTGCAACGTCATTAGAATTTGTTGAGTTAATTGTATTAAAGAAATGAAAGAACAAGAAAAAATATAAAATTTCATTATGTAATGACAGTGACTATTATATGCCCTCTGCAATAATTTCTCGTGTGAGTTCATGCTTATATTATGTCAAGCTTGGACACATATCTGATTCGTATATTAAATCTTCCGAGTCTCTGATCTCTTATTTTTTGCCTATGCAGTTAATGGTGAGTACTTTGTATTGATGATCGACAGACTGCAAATTTGCAAAAATGATTCTTTCTGCTCTTTTAACAACTGTTGGGATCAATTTTGCTCTCTGCCTTTTGTTTTTCACCCTATATTCCGTACTCAGAAAACAATCAGTTAACGCCCATGTTTACGCACCACGTTTGGTTGCTGAAGGAAAATCACCGAGAAGCGATTTCAACTTGGAAAGGTTTTTACCTTCTGCTAGTTGGGTGAGAAAGGCATGGGAGACATCGGAGGATGAACTTTTGGCACTTTCAGGATTGGATGGTGTTGTCTTCATGCGTATTTTTATATTCAGGTTTACTTATAGTTTAGTAGCTACTAACATCTACATATTATTTGTTATTTATAGCAAAGATATAAACTTATTAATTGGATATTTCAATTAGTTTATGGGGTCCCCTTCCAACCATTATGAAAGTTGCATCAAGATGTTGCATATGTATCGAGAAGATTAGCTAGGTACGAAGACAGTGAGAAGAAGTGAGGACGAGTCACTTCCATCTCAGAGCTTAGCCAGCCGTTACTGGCCACGTGACATGTTTACCTTTTAAAATTAATGTGGACTTAATATGATGATAAACTACATTGAATAAAGTGAGTTGAGTGCGATCCCATTCGTATTGGTAATCTAGTTAAAATGTTTTGTCGAGTCACGAGTGACCACTATGATGATTTAAGCCAAATTTCAAAAGGGTAAGTGGATCCAAAATTTTCTTATATTTGATGGCATTCCTTTAAACATTTTCTTACCTAAGAGACAGATTCCACTTACTATTTGTTTTTACGAGTGGAACTTGTGTATTCGGTCTCTTCAGAGTTTCGGCTACTATGTCTGTGTCGAATCCTTGGACACTTGAGCACGACCCTTATTCCCTGTTTGATCCTTTAACTGAAGTTTCGACACTTTAACCAGTGGTAAGACCAAAGACTAGACGGACTTAGAAAGCAAAGAACAAAAGAAAAAACGAGAAAGGTGAATAAGGCAGAGGAGAAAAGGATGTCGACTTGGTAATTGGTATAGATGTAAAAACATGTATTAATAATGAAACCCAATATGATATAATACATGTACAAAACCATATGTAACTTGGAAAGTGTTTTAAAAATCATGTTTAATTTTAGTAATTTGTTTGATTTTTGCTACGCTATCTTCTCTAATATATTTTTCAACTATAACTTTTTGTGTGTCCCCTTGCCTGTGTCTTAAATAAAGACAAATTTCCTGTGTCACCAATTTCTAAATTATTGAGCCGGGCAAGGGGATCCTTGTTGTGTCCGACACTCCATACCCGAGTTTGAACAACTTAGTGTATTACATGATTGCTTAAGCAAACCAAGCTTGCTAGTTATATGCTTTTCTCTTTTTCGGAAAGTAGACTGAAATCTTATGGAGGCGTAAGCTCGATTCAGTTCTAACTATTGTCAAATATTGTTAAATCTCTTGAAAAATATTGAAATTGGCCTGAACGAATAAGGAGCTGATCTTGCGCTTTCCAAGGCGAGTGCGAGAGAAACAAGAGTTGTCTTGACCCTGCTCATCCATATGAATGGACAAAAACTTGTGTATAATCTTGATCTTTTTACTTAATAAATTGAATTAAGTTTGGCAATTGAGCTAAAGTTGTAAAGAGCAGCTTTTTTTTTAGGCCAGCATACATATGTGGATTGTGTTTGAATTATATCCTATAATGTGACTAATGTCATTTTCTTATAAAAATTCATCTGATTTCATATTATTGCAGCATAAAAGTTTTCTCTTTCGCCATGATCATTGGGTTCATTCTTCTTCCTATCAACTTCTTGGGGAATCAGTTAACAATGGACTACTCGGACCTGCCAAATAAGTCTCTGGAATCATTTAGTATTTCAAATGTTAACGATGGATCAAACAGGTCACTGCTAACTTTCTTGCTATATTAGCACATAATAATGCTATATTAGCACATAATAATAATGTCACCTTAGCCACGGAAGAAATTACAGAATAGCCGCCACAAAAGAGATTATGGGATAGCCGTAGATGAATGTAAATTCTGTGCAACTGTGTTAGTTTATATCTGTGATAGAAACCATTATAGTTATGTCATGTTTGTATGTTCCATTTCGATAGTTTTGCAAGGTATGGAAATTTTGATTATCTTTCACCAGTTATCAGTAGTCAATAATGTTGCCAAAAAAAAATCATGTAATGGGGTTTCAGAAATGTTTTTTAGCAGGTGTTGATTGTTATGCATGACAGAAACATCTGGATTGGAGTTTCAGAGTTAGAATGAAAATCATGTTAATGAAGGAATGCCAAATACAGATGTGAATTCAGGGTGATTTGCCTTAACTGCTTCACCCGCGATCTGCTAAATTTTAGTTTAAGAACAATCTTACTTGATGCATGTTTTTAACTTATCATTGACTAGTGACTAAATTTCGCAATTTGATCTAAGAAACTGATTACCATATTTAACTGTACTAGATACTCCACAGTATAGCTAGGCTTATTCACAAAGATTGCAACAAACTTAACTTAAACGGCTGATCTGTATTAGCTTTGTAGCTAAACACTGTGTGCATGAACAAATTCTGAAAACTTCTCGATATTCCATTATATTCCTTCTAAAATTGTCAGGTCACTTAATATTAAGCTGAACATTAATTTTTACCCCTCCCGTCATCCCGTACTGTCTAACCTGATCATACACAGTCCAACATAAATCGAGTTAGTTCCTGATTGAAGTTTGTTGTGGAAATAGTACCTAACTATTGTGTTCGCCTGTATTAAATTTTGCATGGATTTTACCTACTTTAATGTGTGAATTAAAATTGTGATTTCTTATACATGCTGCATAAATACTCTGGTCATGAAGTTCACTTCATTGACTTGATAGAAGTACTAAGTAACCGATCTTAGTTGAACTATTTTAAATTTGGCTAGTAATTTTTCTGTGAAGAGATTCTGAAAGTTTTTTAGCCTCTCTGCAGGTTATGGATACACTTTTCAGCTGCTTATATTTTCACGGGATTTGTCTGCTATCTTCTTTATTCTGTAAGTATCTTGCTATTCACCATTTGCTGATTCATCCAAGTGGGCGAAAGCAACCTTGAAAATTTCTGTGCCAATTCCTAAAGAAATCCATTCATGTAGGAGCTCAAGTACATCTCTTCAAAACGGATAACTTGCTTTCATTCATCGGAGCCTAAGATTCATCAGTTTACTGTATTAGTTCGAGGTATCCCTGTTTCATCCGGAATCAGCTTCAGTGAAAGCGTTGATAACTTTTTCACACTGTACTACCCTTCTACATATCTTTCACACGTTATCGTTCGTCGAACAAGTAAACTTCAAAAGTTAATTGTAAGCAATTCTGCTAAAGCTTCTCATAAATACTTTGCTTCTGTTTTCGGGTTTAGAAGCTATCTTCTACCATCTTTATTATAAGATGCATTATAACACTATTTAGTATTGATTTTTATATAATATCTTAGTTTATGTTACTCCGTATAAATTTGAAGACCGGGCAATTGAAAGGTGAAGAAACAGAGACCAAAATTCTTGCTGAATCCTTGTGATAACTTCTTGTGATAAACTCAGGGAAATTAGGAAATGAAGTTAAAATTAAACTTGAACCAAGTAATAATTATTTAATAAAACCTGTTTACTCACAATTGCTGTTATTATCTCACACGTTTTTCAAGCAGTGATCTGCAATTAGCTTGGGCTACTTGCAACATAAGCCATTTAAATTCATATCGATTACATGTTTAACTAAATACTATCAACAGTAGATTTAGCATGGATTCTAAAAAACCAATTTTGCTGAATCTATCCCCTTCACTATATTAAATCACATAGGAGGAAATATGAAGTGTTTAATATGAAAGGCAAAGGTGAAACCAATTAAATACTAAGGTACAGGTGTTATAGATGAAAATAATTATTATAATGTATCAATATTGTAATGATGTCAGTGAGTGAGTTGATGGCAGAAATTCAGTGTGAGAAACAGGTATCTGAGAATTAAGAGAGAGACATTCCATATTATACAAGATAAAAGAAGTAGTACAACCATGTCCTTTATATGCTCAACTGCATAAGCACTGATCCTAACGTACACCCTAGTTTCTTACTGTACACCACACGTTATATTTTTATAGACACCAAGTAACTGATTACAACCAATACAATTATGGTGATACTAGTGGACTCGAGCTATTTTTGACTGATAATTTCAACTCACCATTTTTATAAATAACCTCAGGCTGCTTTCAACTACAGCTAACACATGTGATATACTGTTTAGTAGCACACGAAACACATGCATGTCCCGCTGTTTAGTTATAATGAATTACTTGGGGTATCTCCAACCTAACATTGAAGCACTGAACTGGTGTTATTTTTTGCATTATTTTGGTGTAAAACAAACACCAATGCCACAACATAAATATGTAAAACTTGCACCAAAGGTGCAATACTATTCATTTGGTGTAACTTCTACACCAAACCAATTGTACTTTTCAAAATTTTAAATTACCTTTGCACTCAATAGTTAAAACAAAATTTTCCGTTTTATGTTCTACCAAAAAGTTAAAAAATATTCCTTTCATTACAAAAGATGTACTTTTTGGTGTAAATGGATTGGAGTTGATATTGAATATAGAGTAACTTTTCTGGACACAAAATGGGCTGAAATCCAGTGATAGTACCTATATTATAGAAAATGAAAAGAAATTTAACATACAGTTTGAGATAGTATTATTGAGGATTGGCCACTAGGTGTGCTCTCGCTCTCTCATATATAGACTCCTCGCTCAAGTATTACCATACCTATCAGGTTCTACTGGGTTTAGGCTAGTCAAAATGGGTCTTAAAGGTTTATGGAGGCCGGGAAGTTTGTAATCATTCTAATATTATGTTTAACCTTAGATGTCTTACTTTACTTTCATGAACAAGTTAGTTTAAATGTAGCTGCCTTCTTTATCCTTCTTACTGTCCAATATCTAAATAATTATGATTCTTCTAGAGTGATGCAGATGATTTGTCTAAAAGGCTTCTTCATATGAAATCGACGAAGTACACTGGTCGCAAAGTTGATCATTTGGATCGCTATGAAAAGAAACTTGAGACTCTGGTAGAAAATGTCCGGATGGAGCAATCTTTGATCACTGGACAGGTCTGTACTATAAGTTACTGAAAAATAATATAGATTGGGCCAGATTTAGAAAGGTGACTTAAAAACTCATATTGCATGTTACAGAGTAAGAGCTGTCATGGTTGCCCTTTATGGTCCATAAGAGCCTTGAAATTCTGCATGTAGTTCCAGCCGAGGCACATTGTTATGTACACTTTCAGATTATAATTACGAACTTCTCAAATCAGTACTTAACTTGTTGCATATGGAAAATAAGAAAAGAAGGTACTCATGTGTTAGTTTTTGGGATGATACTCCATTTTAGTCCAGTGGTGGAACCATAGATTCCCAGGAGGGGGGGGGGGGGGATTTATTTTAAGTGTCTTGAAATTCATAAAAAAAATTCAATACATAATAAATTATATGACTATTTTCTAGTACTTGATTATTTTGATAAGTCAGGAGAGAACAGTACATGTTTCCAAATTAGGGTAAAACAATATGAAATTAAGAAACACGATATAGCAAACAACGAGGATGTGATATTGCAACAATGAGGAGTAAGTGTCTTCCAGGAATGTAATCTACAACATTATACAAAAAAAAATCTCTGACCGACCAGCTTAACTAATTACGTTCCTGTCAAATTTTACATCTACTGTATAATATCAAGGGACAGGAACCATTTTGGTTCCATCACTGTAGAAGATAATATCCAAATTTTTGGCATGTATAACAACTAGAAGTTAATATGGTTTTAAGTTTCACATGACCTTCCATTACCTATTTATTTTAAATTTTAGGAAGTTCCGGCGGCATTTGTTTCTTTCAAATCACGATTTGGTGCTGCAATTGCTTTACACATCAAGCAAGGTATAAATCCTACAGAGTGGAATACTGAGGAAGCCCCTGAGCCCCAAGATGTGTACTGGCCCTTCTTTTCTGCATCATTCACGAAAATATGGATTTCCAAATATGTGGCTATTGTTGCATGTATTGTTTTTACGGTTCTGTTCTTTGGACCAGTTCTTTTGGTTCAAAGTCTTACTCATTTAGATCAGTTGGAGACTTGGTTCCCTTTTCTGAAAGGCATACTGAGTATGTAAGTTTCAAACTTTATTTTTTTTGTTTTATCTTGGTGCTTCCTCCATATCAAGTTTTATTAAATAAAGCATCTTGTTTCGAGGTCTCTAAGGTTCTTCAGTTATGTATTATGTACTGTATATTCTTAGGACTCAGTCTCAAGTTTAAAATTGAGAGGCACACAGAGTTTGTCATTCATAGGTTTTTTAGTTGGAAAGACAAGCTAATATTATTTTGTGATGTACAGGACATTTGTTAGTCAAGTAATTACTGGATATCTTCCGAGTCTCATTCTGCAGCTGTTTCAGCATTATGTGCCTCCCACCATGATACTGCTTTCCTCTATTCAAGGGTATATTGGTCATACTCATATAGAGAAGAGTGCGTGCTATAAGATACTCTGGTTTACCATATGGACTGTTTTCTTTGCAAATGTGCTGTCAGGATCTATTCTATACCAGGCTAACGTCTTCCTGGAGCTTAAGAATATTCCCTCCGTATTAGCTATTGCTGTTCCAGGGCAGGTATCTACATTTGTGCTAATTTAAAATGCTAGATTCAAAGTTTTTCAGAATTTGTATGCTGTTTATTATACGTTTCAGTTGATTCACTTTATCTCAAGCGTCTTGAGAACACATTAAATTTGTATAAGTGGGGGATATGTGCAAGGAGCTCCCTTATACAACTCCTTAGTATGAAAGTAAATTTTCTAAAGAGAAGAAAACATAACATGGTTGGATGTTCATAGCTTCTTCCTCCCTACTTCCGGTGATCTCTTTAGTTGCGATTTATGACTTTATCAGAACTCGAACTTATGAAAGTAAAAGAAATTGGAGCGTGAAATGAGCTTTAATTCACAGGTATATTTGATATTGTTACAAGAAATATTAGGGGCATACCCCCCCCCCCCCCCCCCCCATTGAAACAACACTGAGAACTTACTTGCATAGAAAATATGTACTTAAATCCTTATGTTGAGAACTTTGGCTGTAGTATCCTTTTGCCAGGTGAAAGGCTATGAGTTAGAGCTTTAAATTCAATTTTTTTTTGTTAAAGACATATAACAAGTGAACTAGCGAACATAAGTATGGGTAGCCAACAAATAGAGACAAATATAAGTATTAACATATGTATGGATATGTATAAGCTTACAGCCCGTACAATGTACGGGTTTTTTCATATGCTTTATTAGATATAGTGTATGGTATTCTTGGGTGTGTATTAATATTTTTGGGCGTGTATTAATAAGTTTTATATATTTTATTAATGATTGGAAGATATGGTTTAGCCGTTTAGGGGAGTTTTGAGGGTGTATTAATGATTGGAAGATATAATATAGTTTGTATTTTTGGTGTGTTTATAAAAGTAATATTGTTTAATTAAAAGGTAACGTATTTTTGTTAAGTAATCGGCTCATCTAAAATCCCCTCACTCGAGAGCTCATTTTTGGGTCGAAGAGTGGATCACAGGCGCCCATCTTTGGGGCATAATTTGCCTTTCGTGTATATATTAAATATTGAGAATATTGGGGGTGGTAGGGAGTCGAACCTGATTCTCCCGCCAAACAGAGCTCTGATACTATGTTATGTAACCAGCTCATTTAAAACCTTAAGGTGTTAGATGAAGGTCTTACCAGGATCATATAGTATGTTCTAACAATTTTAATTAGAAAAGAGCAATATGTTTTAATTAAAGGTAATGTGTTTTAATTAGAAAAGACAATCGGCTAGTTACTATTATTTATATTATTTTATTATTTATTAATTAGAATGCAGGATCGAATATCGAAAATTAAAACTATTAATATTTCAGATTTTGTATAATATTATAGATATGGGTGGGTTTTGGTACCAACTTTTTAAACTATGGTTGTAATTAATAGAGAAACAATTACTCCTCTATTAAAAAAACATATTTGTGACCATTTAAATGAATTATTGAATTTTTTTATAACGAGTGTTCAACAAAAGTATAATTATTGTTCAACATCATTTGTTGAAGAATAGTTATACTTGTGTTGAACCTAGTATATAAAATATTTTTATGTTGGTGTAATTAAGAAAACTATATTAAATAAATAATATTTCATATTTTTATCCCCTAATTTGATGAAACCCATAAGGATAGTTGAGAATGAAATAATATTTATTCAACACAAATTGTAATTGGGGTTCAACTAATGATGTTAAACAAAAGTTATATGTGTGGTGAACGGGCATCATGTGAAAATAAAATAAAATTATGCGATGTTTTTCAATTATTTTTATATTCAACAATCAACACAGATGCTAAATACAACTAAGAACTAAACTAAGGATTAATATGTAGGAAAATGTTTGAAAGTTTGTATTTGATCCGACATATATTTATATATATATATATATATATATATTTGATCACTAGCCTATATATATATATATACATATATATATATATATATGAGTTGGCACTTTATAAAGAACACCCTTATATAAAAAACATGGAAGAACACCATCATAACACTTTATTTTTCATAAAAAATGAATTGTTATGATTAGAATCACTAAGTTTAACAACAATTAAGCTTAACATATCTAGACTCTAACATATAATCTTATCTTAATTTTAGAAATTAAATGTAACATAGAATCCAAATCTTATAAGAATGAAATTATATGTAATCATGTTTTATTTGTTCTAATTTTTTGTTAGATTCTATTTTGATTCATGAAATAGCCTTTTTGTTGTGAAAATTAGAATATATTCTATGATGTCCTTTATTGTTCTTTATATAAGAGTGTTCTTCGTGAGAAATGACATATATATATATATATATTGAATCCTCATAGAATTATTACAGTTCCACAAAGTGAGACGAAAGAAATTCTTCTTATAGAAATGTATGGTTCTTTTTATTTCGCATGCTCTTGAAGTCATGTAATTAGTTTGTATATGATTTATGTTATGCTCTCTGTTAGTCTATTATGTTGCTTAGTCGGCTCATAAAAAGCTAGTTTTATTGACTTTTGAAAAGAGTACTTAGCAAATACAAATTTGTAACTAATATTTGGATCAGTTAAGTGCCTTGAGCATGTAGAGCAACTGAATTTGAACAATGCATTCAGTGCAAGATGTTGTTTCGATTTATTCATTCTTGTTTTAGGCACCTAAAGCATTCGTCGCCGAATGCTTTCAATTTGGCCCTTTTTTTATTGTGTAGTTCACTAAAAATTGGCATTGTGAAAGGTATAACATATATTCCTTAACACCTCAAGGTCTTTGAAAAACTTTTCATTGATCATGACGTCAAAGCTTGGTTAGTATTGTAGATGTCTTCTATTCCGACCCTCCTACCTATAAACACAAGAATGTATTGATCTGAATTGATGTAATTGCATATTCAAAGTCGAGTATGAATAGTTACAAAGTTGACTACAAGCATGACAAGAATCCCTAACTATCCGGGCAATCAATCTGTGATTGACCAACAATATATAGCTAATATTCACACTAATATCTTCTGGATATAGATAATACCCCCCGGCAAGCTCAAGTGCGGGAGCGAACTTGAAGCTTGGACCGTAAAGTACTGAACAAGGATGAGCCAAGCTGTTTAGTGAGAATATCAGCCACTTGATCTGCAGAAACAACATGGTTGACCTTGAGAAAACCAGCATCAACACGCTCACGGACAAAATAATAGTCTAAGTGGATGTGCTTAGAACGAGAACTAATTACTGGACTAGTGGACATGAAAGTGGCTCCTATATTGTCACACAAAAGTCGCGGTGGCTGTGGCAAAGTGACACCAAGCTCATCTAGAAGTTGCTGGAGCCAAACTAATTCAGCGATCATGTAAGCGAGGGCACAAAATTCTGCTTTAGTGCTGCTACGAGCTACAACACGTTTGCGAGAGTTCCAACTAACCAAGTTAGAGCCAAAATATATAGCAAAGCCTTCCAGTGATCTTCTATGGGAGAGTGCATAAATTGGCAGACTCGATTGACAGAGTAAGCAATCTCAGGACGAGTGATAGTAGCATATTGTAAAGCCCCAACTATTTGACGATAGAGTCGAGCATCCTTAAAAGGAGTCCAAGTCTTACAAAGTCGAGAATTAGTGTTAGCAGGTGTTGGTAAGGGCTTCACATCAGCCATTTTGCAGCGGAAAAGAACGTCCCGTACATATTTTGATTGGGATAGAAACATATCAGATTCATGCTGAATCACTTCAACACCCAAAAAAGAAATGTAAAGGTCTCAAATCCTTCAAAGAGAAGGTACTATTAAGCAACCCAATAAATCGAGAAATAAAGGATGCATCACCTCCTGTAACAATGATATCATCAACGTACAAGCACAAAAATTGTTATTTTTGGTGTGTGGTGAACAAACAACGAAGTGTCAGAATAACAAGACCGAAATCCATTTGAAAGAAGTTCTTGAGCTTAGTAAACCATTCAATGGGAGATGGCTTGAGGCCGTATATAGTTTTGTGGAGCTTACATACATGGTGCGGGAAAACAGAATTGACAAACCCTTGTGGCTGTTTCATAAAGACAATTTCCTGCAACTCACCATTGAGAAAGGCGTTATTGATGTTAAGTTGGCGAATAGACCAGCCTCGAGAAAGGGGAGAGAGCACAATTCGAACTGTGGTTGGTTTGATAACCGGACTAAATGTACGAAAATAATCAACTCTTTTCTCTTGTTGGAACCCTTTCGCAACCAGGCGAGCTTTGTAGCGCTCAATGGAGCCATCTGCTCTCTTTTTGATCCTGTAAATCCACTTACAACCAACCAGATTAGTATCACGTGGACGTGGTACAAGAGACCAAGTACGTGGTACAAGAGACCAAGTATTATTACGAATTAAGGCACTATATTCAGCCTACATAGCCTGTTGCCAGCAAGTGTGTTTATTGGCTTGGTGATAAGTTGTGGGTTCTTTAAAAAAAAGAGGCAGTAGGATCCGGGGTGACAGGGTGACGAAAGTTTTGGGTTTGAGAGTGTTTGTGTGGACTCTAGTTATCATGTTATGTGTGTTGGTATCTGAAGCCCTAAAATAGGAGGGCGATGTAGGTTAAGGCTTAAAGAGTGTAGACCGTGAGTCATCACTTGAGGAATGAGATGACGAAGTAGGGTTATGACTTATGATTGATAGTATGTTGAAGTGGCTGTGAATTGACAGCCTTAGGGGAAAAGTGGTCATTTTGTGGAGGTGGAGGCGTGACATGTTCAAGGAGAGAGGCTAGTGCAGGTTCATGTTTAGGTTCTGGGGCTAGAATAGAAGAAAGCAGTGTTGACGAACCAACTTGTTTAGAATAGGGAAATATATCCTCATTAAACACAACATGACGAGCAATATAGAGACGAGAGGAAGGAACATGGAGACAAAGATAACCTTTATGCTTGGAGCTAAAACCCAAAAATACACACGAAAGAGATCTAAAATCCATTTTATGTTTATTGTATAGTCGTAAGAGAGGGTAGCAGAGACACCCAAATGTTTTAAGAAAATCATAATCAGGAATTTTAGAGAATAATTTTTGGTATGGTGATTTATAGTTCAACAAAGCGGTAATAGTACGATTGTGTAGAAATATAGCAGTATGAAAGGCTTGCTCCTAGAATTCAGAAGGTAAGGAGGATTGAGCAAGAAGAGTCGAACCTTTTTCAACTATAATTCTATCTATACGTTCAGCAGCCCCGTTTTGTTCCTGGGTATGAGGACAAGAGACACGATGAGAGATGCCATGAGTAGAGAGAAAGGTTGATATATTACGAAATTCACCACCCCAATCGGTTTGCAATGACTTGATAGTACAACCAAATTGTGTTTGAACCATGGCTTTAAAATTAAGAAAAATATTAAATACTTGAGATTTGTGAGTCAAAAAATAAATCCAAATGAACTTAGTAGAATCATCAACGAAGAAAACAAAATATCGATTTCCACTAAATGATAAAATTGGGGCAGGACCCATACATCCGAGTAAATAAGATCAAAAGGTTTATTTGAACTAACATGTTAACATGTGAACTAGGGAGATGAAAACGATGACTCTTTCCTAACTGACATGCATCACAAACAGTAGGAAATTTATTTGAACTAATTGGAAGATGAAACCGAGACACCAGACGGTGGAGTTTTAAGAACACAATGGTCAGGATAAAATTCCATGTAAGCGTTGTTATCACGAGTGATTTTAGAGACACTAAGTAGACTTTTTGTGAGTTTAGGAACAATAAGAATGTCCTTAAGGCATACAGAATTAGAATTAGACATTGCAGGCAAAATAGTAGAGCCAGATTGCGTAATAAATAATTGGTTACCATTACCGACGTAGAGTTTGTCGTTACCACGATACTCATCAGATATGGTTAGCTTGTTGAGGTCTGGGCTGACATCAGTAGCTCTAGTGTCGAAGTACCAAGAGGGTCAATAACACTAGATGGAGATGCATAGTTTGCTGACCGTTGAGCAGGAAGAGATGGGAATTGTCGAGTCGGATAATCATTGTGATTGTTGCGATTAAAGCAGTCAAGGGTTGAGTGCCCCATTTTCCCACAAATTTGACATTGAGTGCGACAGCTAGCTAAGGTAGAGGGTGTGTCAGATGAGCGGTTGTCACGCTGACGACTGTTGTCACGACCACGAAAGTAGTTGTGGTGAGGTGGCGAACGGTTGTTGCGAGAAGAATTGCGAGTATAAGCAGTATTTGCCAAGGAAACAGTGATTAATGAAGGCGGTGGTGAAGGTAATATGGCAGGTTAGGCTTGACGCTGAGTTTCAAGGGCAATTCGTTCCTCTTCTTGAAGCAGAATGCCAACCAGTTCATTTACATGAACATCTTCAGTTCTCATCACAAAGGCAGTGATGAATGGGCCATACGAGCTATCAAGGACATTGAGAATGTGACTGACCAGATCTTCATTGGAACCGGGGTGAAGATTTTCAGAGAGTTCATCAGCAATACTCCGTTTCTGTTCAACATGCTCTGGATAGATAATGAACCTTTCATAAGTGACTGAATCTGGTTTTTAAGGGCCATATGACGAGCCCGAGTTTGAGCCTGAAATGTCCGGTCAAGGGTCGTCCAGGCTTCGTGCGCAGATGTGGCACGAACAACAAGTGATAGGGTACACTCAGTGAATGTGGATCGAAGCCAAAGTAGAACAAAGCGATCACGGCGACGCCAAACAGCAAAGTCTGGGTTAGGTTCCGGAGGAGTGGTGATATTGCCTGGGGTTTGAACTCAGAGGGAGGGTTATAGTGTAGCACGGAGTCTTCCAAGTCAAAAGCCTGGAGAGAGGCCAAAACTGTGTTGCGTCAGAGAGAAAAGTTGTGGCAGTCAAGCTTAATGGTGACCGACGGATTTGAAAATTAATCGGAGAGGTTGAACTGGCAGCCAAGAGGAGCTGCCCAGCAGCGTTGACAGTGTTTGGGTTGGACATGGTAGAAGAGTTTTGTAATTGATCGGAAAGAAACCTAGTATCTGATACCATATAAACACAAGAATGTATTGATCTGAATTGATATTGTTAGATATTAAATAAGTAAAGATAATATGCTGAGAGTTAGTTAGGAAAGTCAGTTACAAACTTACTTACAGATTGTTTGTATGTATAGATTAGCTGATTAGCTGAGCTCTATAAATACATGAATGTAACAGATTGAAGATTAAGAAATACAGTTTACCATTTCTCCTTTCTCTCTCTGTATCAAGATGATACAGTTTGACAGATATATACAAAGCCGAGTATAAATAGTTACAGAGATGACTACAAGCATGACAAGAATCCCTAACTAACTATCAGGGCAATCAATTTGTTACAATAATTCTGAAGATTTGACTCAACAATATACAGCTAATTTTCAGACTAATATCTTCTGGATAATACTACCCAATATTCTTAGAGCATCTCCAACCAAGAGAAACCTTTAGCTAAAATTCAATGAAACATGCCTTAAATATAAATTATAGAAATTATGTAAAAATATTGGCACTCCAACGGGTCATAACCCTTAGAAAAAAAGATAGCCAATGTCTTTATTTTGGCTATATTTGGCCAACCTCTAGAGACCTGTAACATAATTACAAGTCATCTCTTACCATATTAAAATAATACATTCTATTTATAACAACTTGAAATAATAATAACTTGCTATTTTTAAGATATAACTAATCAGTATAGCCAACCCCGCTGAAGCAAAACACTTTACAGGTTCAACAAATTTTACATAATCAGTATTTTATATCATTTTAGCCAATCATTTTAGCCAATCCCATTGGAGATGCTCTTACAATTTAATATGTACGTCTTTATTGTTGCACTTTGTGAGTTTGTGCCCCTTGGTGTCTCTTATGGTGATTCACTCTTAATCCATAACGGGCTTTTAGGTGTGGGAGAGTGTCAAATGTATAGGACTGGTGTAGTAGCTTTCGCCAACACCTTAAAATTTCGAAATAGCTGGTCATTTAAAAGGGCATCAAAGTAAAGATAGTAGAAAGCACATAGGAAAACCCGTTATGGAAAGATTAAATAGATAAAAGCTCAAATAGAGTCATTTGTAATGTATGCATACCTAGATTCTGTGTTTAATACACACATTTTTAGTTCTTGTTTCTCAACTGCATACAATTCTAAGAATTTAATGTGTTTTATATAGGCTGAGTTCTTTATTGCATATGTTGTGACGACTGGCTGGACAAGTACATCCTCGGAACTCTTTCAAATGATAAACCTGATTTGGAATTTCTTTAGAAGAAAGATCCTCGGCAGAGAGGATGATCAGTTAGCGGTCCCTTCAGCGAATTACTATAGCAAAATTCCTAAAATTCTCCTTTTTGGACTACTTGGTATAACATACCTTTTCCTTGCTCCCCTAATCCTTCCATTTCTCCTGGTTTACTTCTGTCTGGGTTACATTGTCTTTCGCAACCAGGTTGGTAATCATGTCACATCCTTACCTTGTGATAATTACTGTAGAAATGTTATTTTTGTATTAAATGATCAAAGCTTGTCTTTATTTTTGTCGATTCTATCTTTCTAGCGAGACAGATCTTTAGTGCCTTAGTGGTAGCATCAATTGTATGTCAATTGAAAGTTAAAACATTTTGAAAAGTTACGATGCACATATATTAAAGTATCAAGCTATTTGTCATTGCGATTTAACATGAAAAATGCGTTGTGGATAATTATGTGAATCTTTAAGCTCATTCATGAGGGAAAGAACTTTGAAATTGTGTTTATTTTCTTTAAAAAAAAACATTTTATGTATTATTAGACGTGGAGCCTGATAATAAGTGCTCCTTCTACCATATATTATTAGTTAGGATCTTTAGCACCTTCGTTGTAAATTCTAGGCCCTTCGAAAAGTTCTATCTCCTTACTTCTAAATGATTAATGCTCCATATAATGCTAACGTATCTCAGTATATTTATCTCCTTGTCTGCAGCTTTTGACCGTATATTCCCCCAAACATGAGACTAACGGAAAGTTTTGGCCTATCGTACATAATTCGACCATATGTTCCTTGGTACTGATGCACATAATCGCCATTGGTATATTTGGGCTAAAGAAAATTCCCCTGGCTTCTGGATTGATGATTCCCCTTCCGGTCATGACTCTCTTATTCAACAACTACTGCCAGAGAAGGTTCATTCCGTTGTTCAAGTCTTATCCTGCCGAGGTACCTTGATGACTGATCTAAAAATGAATGTTCTCGGTGTATAATTAGTACAACTGATGTTTGCTTTTCAGAACTTAAAAATATATCTGAAGTATCCATGCACAATTCTACTTCCTTCAGATATTTCTGCATCACTACCCAAATATTTCATACTCTAGGCATGAAGGGTCTCGATTATCTAAATGTTCTACCACCACTTCTCCTCTACTCTTATGAATCGGCAATTGCTTTCCAGTGCGTTCTATTACTATACATAAATCTTCTTGCATCCATTTGTTGGTTCCTCTCTGTTTCACAAAGGATCTTTTTCCCCTGTTTTCCCCCCTCCCTCACATGGGTCTTTTATGTAGTGCGGGATATTGTTGTTTGACTATTTTCTTTTTGCTCGTTAGCCATGTGAAACAAGACTTGGTCTTTTTAATAAATGGTGATGTGTGTGCTATTCAGTGGTGAGTAATGTCGCTTTTTACCACATTTTAAAGAAGTAGAACACCAAAACACCACAGTTGAAAATTGAGGCCCTTTCTTCCCACTACATATGCATTCGACAACTGAGTATCATCTGAAGCAATGTAAATCGCTCACGGTTATTGGAGCGAACTCTAGGAGTCTAGGGTCATTTCCTGGACAGGCATGTGAAACCTTTTTCGTAATTGTGTTGGGAATCAAACCCACATGTTTCTGATTTACTAATTAACCAACAAGCTGAACTCATTATCATTTGTATATACATGATATAATTATATGACAAACTAAAAGGATTGACTGTGACCTAATTGAAGTGGTAGACTTGAAGTTTTTGAATTTGTATTTATCAATATCTTATAGTACTTCCCCTTCTTTGTTAACTTCACGTTGGCTCTGTCGTATGTTCAGTGTGTGTTTTTTTCCTTGTTGGGGAGAGGGGTTGCTAGAGAGACAGAGATGGTTGTTTGTTTAGGTTATATTTTACCTGAACTAGTGAATTGTATTCATGTGGTGCAGTGCCTGATTAAGAAAGACCGAGATGATCAAAGCAGTGCTACGATGGATGCATTCTATGAAAAACTCGTCACTGCTTATCGAGATCCTGCTTTAGCACCAATTCAAACTCCCGGAAATAGTTATGGGCGCAACACTCCCCTTCTTCAGGCAACTGAAGTTTGAATTTGAGGTATTTTATTCTACCAGTCCCCAATTTAGCAAGCTAGAAAAGTGTTTGTGGTAGTGATAGTGTACGCCCGAAGGTCTGGCTTGGAGCAATGGACATTGTACCTGCTATCTGTTGGGTCACAGGTTTGAACTATTGTATAATGAGACCTTCCTGGAACTAATGCAGGACCCTTGTGCACTGGGGGATGATCTTCTTTAGAGTGGACACAATTTTTATTTTTTTTGGCTGACGTGTAATTTTTTTAGAAATATTATGAGAACCTTGCTTGTAATCATTAGGAGGTATCTTTATATTGAAATATGCGGGTGTGTTCTGTTCCCATGTTAGGATTTCCATGAGAAGTATCACAACTAGGTTGTAGATACTAGATAGTAAGCATGTACAATTCATTTTGAACTTCCAATGATATTTCAGTTTGATTTTTGTTCAGAAACGAGAAGAGACAATAAATCATTGTTTGGAGACAATAAGCAAACTCAAGTTGAAATCAGAGTCATCTAGGCTGACAGAAACTAAAATGCTACGTAAATTAGAAAGGCAACAAGTACAAAGATGCTGTATAGTTTAGACCAATGCCCATGGCAGATGAGTGATAACGGCAAACAAAAGGGATATAACTAAGTAAGTGATGACAGTATCGATATTTCTAGGAGGAGAGTTGCCTGGGGTGGGAGCAGGAGCTAGTCGAGAGTAGTCGACAACATCCACGAATAACTTCATTCCCTGATAGCAGTATCCTCCGCCGCTAAGGAAGTAATATGTCTTTGCTTCTGTGAGGTTGAACACATCCTTCCCACCACCCCTGGTTATGTTCTTGATGAAACCTTGATCTCTGCATTGTTCATAGCCGGTCTGGTTCACTTCCAGCACGTTGTATCGGTGCTTGTCATATGCAAATTCTGTTTTTTATCAACATATTGTCATCAAATAATAAATTATACGATTAAATTAAAATATGATAAAAAAGGTCTTTATCATAATACCTTCAAATTATATGAATATTAGATTTGTTATTTTTGCTCATTCCTTGTTTTGTGGATATATATTAGCATACTCCGCTTTCGGCAACAAAATAAAACGTGTAGAAAAGATTTTAAAGAAATAAAAAGAAAATGCGGGCCAAATAAATCTTTTTAGAGAAACGTTTAAACAGAAATGGTAAATAAGTTTAAAGAAATGGAAACGTGTATCATAGAAATGGAATAGCCGAGGATAGAGGGTGAAGTTGACAGCTTACTTAAAAAACATTCAACTAAAAATTTACAATTTTATCAAATTTGGAATTCTTGACATTCTTTCCCAAAAATTGTACAACTATCAAACAAACGAATGATCTAGTAAAACAAATGACTATATGTAAATGCAAAGTAACACACATGTAAAAAGAAAGATATGAACATAAGGAGAGAAGAGAGAATATTTACGTAGCCAATCACCAACGTAAAATCGAGGAGTTTCATTAAGCGACCATTCTGTGTAATTGACTGCGTTATATGTCCACCCAAATTTTCCACCAACCCTGTGAAGCACCGTCTCTCTGCCGTCCGCCACCGCTGTCAGCATTACAGCCGCCGCTATCATCACCGTCCATCGCACTTGTCTCATGCTCCAAACCATTTTTTTCCCCAGGGCTCTCGCTCTCGCTCTCTACTCTAACTCTGTGGTAAAGTAATACAGTAACAATTTTTAATCCCCCGAAACCGAAAGATAATGATAGACAACTGGCACCAGAGAGAATGTGAATTTGTATATATACTGTGGGTCAAAATCATTTCCTTCTTTTTAATATTGTGGGTCCAGCTATCGATGTTATCATGAAAAACGTATGGAAATTATGAAAATGTACAAAATATGCATTTGCATTTTAATGTAAAAAAATAATATATCTTAATTATTCACAATCAACTAAACAAGCTTCGGCTCGGCTTAGATTTTAGAAAATTTACATTTTTATTTTTATTAGGAATTTACATTCGTTTGTTATAGTTTTAATTTAATAGCAACGCACGGACGACTTTAATATTAATTTTGAAATTTATTTTTAATTTTTTTGAGATTTTAATACTTCTGAAAATACTACCTTTTAAAAAAAAATTAAAAGTGCTACTTTAATACTTTAAATCTAAATTTTTTTATAGATTTTATAATAGTTTATTAGCTTAGTAAGCATGTTAGTAAAGATAACCGTCAAAATTATCAATATATTTTGTTGTAATATATATAAATATAAATATAAATATTTTCTAAAAAAAGGTCGTGTTTTTGAATTCTAAGTAAAGTATAATTAAAAGAGTTTGTAGTTATGTTATATATGTGAGAAAATCGAAAATCAAAAATTTCAATATTTCGGCTATTATATAATAGTACAGATAGATAGACTAATAGAATAAATTACCGAAAATCAAAATCAAAACTTTCAATATAATAGTATAGTATAGATAGATGTCGTCTACGATAATTTTGCGATAATTTTAGAAAAGGAGAAATTTTAGTTAAAAAATAAAAAAATATATATATATATATACGCTTTGGCTAACAAAGATAATCGGTTAATTATTAGTATTTGTTAATAAAATTATATGAGTAAAATTTTAATGGATTTAAATTCTAATTAAAACCAAAATAATTATTGAATGTTGATTGATTAATCAAGTTGTATGGATAGTCTAACCACCTGTAGTTAATAAAATTATAAGAGAAAAGTTTTAATAGCTTTAAATTCTAATTAAAAATAAATTAAATTTTTAATTTTGATTGGTTAATTGCGTTTTTATGGATAGTCTAAGATTGGTTGATCAAATTATATGAGGAAAGTTTTTTAAAATATATAAAAAGAATATATACTTTGGCTAAAATAGGTAATTGGTTAGTTCTTAACAATTATTATTTTATTATTTTATTTTAATAAATGAAATTGTCTGTGATATTTTTGGAAAAATAGAGGTTTTAGTTAGCAAAAATAAAAAGCTTATATGTTTTAGTTAAAAAATGTAATTTTGAAAAAGTAAGGGAATTTTTCAGAAAACAATAAAAAGAAAAGTAATATATTTTAGGTGTAAAAGGTAATTGGTTATGTGTTTAGCTGAAAAGGTTGAGTGGTTATTTATTAATAATTATATATAACAATATTATCATTACATATTTATTTTTCATGTGTTATGTTTAGAAGATGAGTTATTTTAGTTATAAAATGTAGAACATGTTTTTGATGAAAAAGGTAATGTAATAATATTACCATTTTATATATACATTACATATTTTATTTTTAGAAAATGAGTTGTTTTGGTTAGAAAAATAAATAAAATAGGTAATGTGTTTTAGCTGAAAAAATATAAAATTATATTACCTTTTTATATATATGTTGCTCGTGTTAATTTTAGAAAATTAGGTTATGTGTTTATCTGAAAAGGGTAAGCAGTTATTTATTAATAATTATATATAACAATATTACCATTACATATTTATTTTTCATGTGTTATGTTTAGAAGATGAGTTATTTTAGTTATAAAATGTAGAACATGTTTTTGATGAAAAAGGTAATCAGTTATAAATATGTAATAATATTACCATTTTATATATACGTTACATATTTTATTTTTAGAACATGAGTTGTTTTGGTTAGAAAAATAAATAAAATAGGTAATATGTTTTAGCTGAAAAAATATAAAATTATATTACCTTTTTATATATATGTTTCTCGTGTTAATTTTAGAAAATTAGGTTATGTGTTTATCTGAAAAGGGTAAGTAGTTATTTATTAATAATTATATATAACAATATTACCATTACATATTTATTTTTCATGTGTTATGTTTAGAAGATGAGTTGTTTTAGTTAGAAAATGTAGAACAAATAATGTGTTTTTGCTGAAAAAGGTAATCAATTATAAATATGTAATAATATTACCATTTTATATATATATTACCTATTTTATTTTTAGAAGATAAGTTATTTTGGTTAGAAAAATATATAAAATAGGTAATGTGTTTTAGCTGAAAAAATATAAAATTATATTACCTTTTTATATATATGTTGCTCGTGTTACTTTTAGAAAATTAGTTGTTTAAGTTATAAAAAAATAAAAAAAAGTTATGTGTTTATCTGAAAAGGGTAAGTGGTTATTTATTAATAATTATATATAATAATATTAGCATTACATATTTATTTTTCATGTGTTATGTTTAGAAGATGAGTTATTTTAGTTAAAAAAATGTAGAACATATAATGTGTTTTCGCTGAAAAAGGTAATTAGTTATAAATATGTAATAATATTACCATTATATATATATATATTACCTATTTTATTTTTAGAAGACGAGTTGTTTTGGTTAGAAAAATATATAAAATAGGTAATGTGTTTTAGCTGAAAAAAATAATTGATTATAAATAAATTAATTATAGATAGGCCCGACCCAAATTATAGATAGGTCCGATCCAAATACCGACCGACCGACTGGACCAAAACTTTTAATGTTTCGTCTTTAATAATACTAGCTTATAGCCCGTGCGATGCCCGGTTACTTAAATTTTATTTATAATTATTCTGTTTATAATTATATTTTTATTACGATGCAACACACGATTGTTTTTTTAATATTTATAATTATATTTATTTATGAATATTTTAATATTTAAAAGTTATTAGTTTACATGATTAAATTATTGTTAAAAAAGATTTAGCCAAAAAAATTATATTTAAAAATTTGATATTTATTACATTTTACACGCTCAATTTAATATTTGTTTATATTGATTTATAAAAGTTAGATTTGACCAATTTTACGGTTCACATGAAATTCACAAAA
This sequence comes from Heracleum sosnowskyi, assembly GCA_030848705.1. Taxonomy (NCBI): domain Eukaryota; kingdom Viridiplantae; phylum Streptophyta; class Magnoliopsida; order Apiales; family Apiaceae; genus Heracleum; species Heracleum sosnowskyi. The sequence goes on along the minus strand of CM061244.1, from coordinate 21,213,561 downwards.
TAATCTTTAATTTAGTTGTGGTTTAATAGTTTTTTTTTTCAATTAAAAACTATTCTAAAGCTAAAAAGAGAATAAAGTGACGAAATTTAATGTTGAGAATTCTATTCGATTTAGGAAATCTACTTAACTTATATGTAGTTTAGATTATTAGAATAACCTTTATTAACCAAATACAGGTTTTAATGTAAAATCTAACGGTTTTCACCTATCTATTTAAGATTAAACGATTTTTATTATTTTGGTTATAAACGGGTTTCCTTATTTAATTGAAACTATTTTTATGTTTTAACTTTTTGGAAAATCCAATCCTAATATAATATCTTTTAACTTATATCATTTTTAGATAATAATTTCTTTTTATATGATATAATCTTGATCATCTATTTTTAAAAGTATTGGATCTAACGGTTGAGAATGTTTTTGCGGTATTTAGGACCAAACTACCAGGATAACATCATTAATTTTTCTTAATATTTATAATTTTTTTAATTTTTAATTTTTTTAAATATTTATTGCTAAAATATGAAATATACTCTTTTTTGTAATATGTTAATGATGCGGGAACTTTGAACTTTTGAGAAAATAAATTATCAATTAAAATATATATATTTTTTTGTAATAGTTCTTCTTTTAAAAATGTACACCGTGACGATCAAAATTATGTATAAATTCATTTTTTTTATAGTATATCCCGTAAATATCTATGTTATTATATTAAAGACTAAATAATGAAAGATTTCTTATAAGTGTGATCGCTTTGTTTGATCACTCAATCCATAATCGTTGGATATTTCAAATTAAATTGTTGAGAAACATTACATATAGCAGTAAAATTATCATGTAGAATGATCTAAGATTTGAATCTACCAACAACATATTAAAATTTACAGGTTTGTTTTTGAAAAAAAAGAATTTTTTTCATTTTTTTCTTTCAGACATAGGTTATTTGATAATATTTTTTATAAAGTACGATTTTTCATAAAAGTACTATACTAATTGATTAACAAACTTTTAAAGTTTCGAATTTAATAATTTACAATGTATATAGGTTAAAAAAGTTAGGTCTGTTCTGTAGTTGAGTATACAGTTTCAAAATACGGTTTTTTTTTAATATGAATATAGTCCTGCTAACAATGAAATTAGGTCTCTATGAGTGCTTATAAAACAAAATCACCATTTACGTATAATTTATTATTTAATAATAAATTATATTTGATTAGTTATGATCTATAACTTAATAAAATAGGATAAAAAATATGCACAATTTAATAAAATTTTATCCTCGTATTATTACATTATTTGTTGATTTGAATTTTTCTTAGATTGATTTTAATTTTTGAACATAGATTTCTAAATTTAAAATAGTTAGAAAAAAGTAATTAAATTGTCGTTAAAATAATGATGACATAATAATCATTATTAGAATTTAAATACTCACTTTACTGATTTGGGCTTTATCTTGTGTTTTAAAAATCAGATTTTGACGATTTTATACCCCACGTGAAGATAATTAAATTATTTTTAATTAAAAGATGGTTTAACAATTTTTATCTAACTGGAATTGTCCATGGAAGAAAGTCATGAATTTTTTACATGGAGAATTCTATTCAATATAGAAAACTTATTTATATTTGGTATATTTAGTTTAAATTATCAAAATACACTTTTTAGAATTTAAATATAATCCTATTATAAATAAAATACACTTTTTTAATATTTGATCAAACGATTTTCATTTATCTAGTTAAGATCTTGATATGGACAGAAAAGTAATTATAGAAATATAATTGACAAGTCAATGGAAAGACCGATATTTAAGGCCCGACACCTTAATTATTCATTAATTTCGTAATTAATGAAGAGGGAAAATATACAGCTCATGAAAAGAGCCCGAATTATGGCAAAGAAGGATCCAGAATCCCAATTAAAGGCAATTAATGAGCCATAGCCTTTATCGACAAGGAAACGAATTCTCCAGCAAGAAATACAATGTTTATCCAATATCAAAAAGAAGACTTATTCGCTAAGTCTCCTAAACATACCATAAATACTAGGCTCCAGACGCCTATATAAGGTCCCTGATCCTACAATCAGAACTACGTCATTGGCTTGATTCTCAATAACGATTTGAGATACGTAGGCATCTTGTGAGGACCAATTTAGTCCGGAAACACGAGTGCAACCATTAAAGCTCGAAAGCTCATTAATCTTAGCATTGAATTCACAAGCACGTTTTTTAATCCATAACATTTGGCGCCGTCTGTGGGAAGACAACATCAACCATGACAAATACACGAAGAACAGCTCGGGATAATCAAACTCCCGAGGATCGCCCTGTCACCTCTGAGGCTGATCAGCCACCGCCGACTACTGGCACACAAGGGGAGAATATCCCCACCAACACTCAAGGACCGGAAATCCCGATTTCGGTTGAAGGGAGGAATCCCCTGCAGATGGTCATTCATGGATCTAATCTACAAGAGACCGTTCACCAGCAACCGATTACGACCTCTCCGCTGCTCATGAATGCACCGAGGAGCCTTCAACTCCATACTACTGATCTCCCTCAATACGCGAATCAGACTTTGGGGATGCCAAGCTATGACATGCCGCCTCGACCCATGGCGGGCGGTAGTGGAACTAATCCAGTCTACCATGAGGCATATGTGCCCCTTATATTCAAGGTCTGGGACCCCAAACTCGCCAGACCCCTTTCGTTCAAGATTACTCGGGCCCATACACCGAGGATGAGGGTTATACAACTAGGGAGGACGTCGCCCCAAGAAGGAGACGTTCTTCCCAAACCAATCGGGAACAACCCCAAACTACAAGGGAGAAACTTGCAGCCCATGAGGCAGAGACTGCAAGGCTCAAAAAACTCCTTGCTGAGGAAGAGGTCGCTCAATCTCGGGGCCGAACGACTGAAGGGATCCCGATAATCAACTTAGATCCACCAGCAAGGAGAACAAAGAGGGCCGAAGCCCCAAGGGGTGATCCTAGTATTCTGTTGCCCCTAGGAGATCTTGATGATCCTACACCACCGTTTACTCAAGACATCATGAAAACGGCAATATCCAGAAAATTTAAGATGCCTTCAATCAAAGCTTATGATGGAACGGGAGATCCCGCAAATCATGTAAGGACCTTCTCCAATGCACTGCTGTTGCAGCCAACCAACGATGCGGTCAAGTGTAGGGCATTTCCACAAACCTTGGCAGACATGGCCCAACGTTGGTATAGCCGTCTTCCTCCCAACTCAATTGGGTATTTCAAAGAACTAAGCAAAGCTTTTATCAATCAGTTAATTAGTGGAAGGGTGCATGAGAAAAGTTCTGCATCGCTCATGGCAATCCAGCAAGGAAAGAATGAAGCCTTAAGGGACTACATCAATCGATTCACTCGAGAGGCTTTGAAAGTCCCAGACTTAGAGGACAGGGTGGCTATGATAGCCCTGTAACAAGGAACTACTCATGACCACTTCAAAAGGTCGTTAGCTAAACATCCACCCGAGAGCATGATGAAGCTCCAAGATAGAGCCGGAAAGTATATCAAGGCTGAAGAAAGCATGAGAAAGTATGAACCCACTGCTAGCGGTAGTGGAAACTCAAAGAAAAGAAACTCAAGAATACGACGTCAAGGAAAAGTTCCCCAGAACATCAAAAAACTCCGATTCTCCCCCTAAGAGAAACAATTTTGGACCAAAATTCACAGAATATGCAAGATTGAATACTCCCAGGAGTCAAATTCTGATGGAGATAGCCAAGGAAGAAGATCTCAAATGGCCAAAGCCAATGAGGGCTGATTTGTCCAAACGGAACCAAAATCAGTTTTGTCGGTTCCACAAAGAAGTCGGTCATGACACCGACGATTGTAGGCAATTGAAAGATGAGATTGAGTTTCTGATACGAAGAGGAAAACTCAGCAAATTCACCAAGGATGGAATTCAAGGGAGTCAAAGAGGAAACTATGAAAGGAAGGATTACGACAAAAGGGACAACGACCAAGATCGTAACCCTAAGCCCCGAGGGCCCGTTATCAACATGATATTCGGAGGACCAACTGCTGCTGGGTCCTCCCGAAACTCAAGAAAGGCTTATGCCCGAGTGGTAATGACTGTGGTTGGAGAAGCACCGAAGCGTGCCAGAACAGAAGTGTCAATAGGTTTTGACGATTCAGACTTGGAAGAGGTGAAGTTCCCCCATGATGATCCTCTTGTCATAGTACCTGTGATAGGCAACTCTGAAACAAAAAGAGTCTTGGTTGACAATGGAGCTTCAGTGGATATCTTGTTCCACGATGCCTTTATCAAGATGGGTTACACAGACTCTCAGTTGACCCCCTCGAATATGCCCATATACGGATTCAATGGGGTGGAATCAAAAGTGGAAGGCACTATCCAACTCCCAATGACCATGGGGCAATGGATGAATACGTCTACTCAGATGTTGAACTTCATAGTTATAAAAGCGACTTCAACCTACAATGCAATCCTGGGAAGGACTAGTCTTCATGCGTTCAAGGCTGTTGCCTCATCTTATCATCTAAAAATCAAGTTCCCAACGAGGAATGGGATTGGTGAAGAATGAGGAGACCAAAAGATGGCTAGAACTTGTTATGTAGCCGCGTTAAGGCCTGATGGAACCGGGGGGCAAGTTCTCCCAATTGAATACATGAATATCAGCGACAACGAGGACAGAAGGGGGAAACCAGCTGAGGACTTGGTCCCAATTCCCCTAGTCCCAGGAGAACCAGAGAAGGTGACTTATATTGGGGCACTACTGCCTGAACCATTGAAGAGCAAACTCACGTCTTTTCTTCAAGAAAACAATGACGTTTTTGCTTGGACAGCGGCCAACATGCCAGGGATTGATCCCCAATTGATAACTCACAAACTGAATGTGGATCCTGAAAGGAAGACGGTGAAACAGAAAAAGAGGAGTTTTGCTCCAGAGAGGCTTGAAGCCATTAAACAGGAAGTTAATAAACTTTTGGAAGCTGGGTTCTTTGAGGAAATTCAATTCCCAGAATGGTTGGCTAACCCCGTGATGGTCAAAAAAGCTAACGGGAAATGGAGGATGTGCGTCGACTTCACTGACTTGAATGATGCATGTCCTAAGGATTGTTTTCCCTTACCAAGGATTGATGCACTAATAGATGCTACAGCTGGACACGAGATGCTTAGCTTCATGGATGGCTTCAGTGGATACAATCAAATCAAGATGCATGAGGATGACATCGCCAAAGTATCATTCATCACTGACTTTGGTGTTTTCTGCTTCTTAGTCATGGCATTTGGACTTAAGAATGCAGGGGCAACATACCAAAGATTGGTGAACAAAATTTTTGGACACCTAATTGGGAAAACCATGGAGGTCTACGTAGATGACATGTTAGTCAAGAGCCTCGATAAGGTCGATCACATTAAGCACCTCCGAGAGGCATTTGAAGTGCTAAGGCACCACAAGATGATGTTGAATCCAGTTAAGTGTGCCTTTGGTGTAGGCTCGGGAAAGTTTTTAGGCCTGATGGTTTCCAAGAGAGGAATCAAGGCCAATCCCGACAAAATCAAAGCAATTCTAGACATGGAGCCACCACAGACTGTCAAAGATGTCCAGAAATTAACGGGAAGAGTGGCAGCATTGGGAAGATTCATCTCCAAGTCAGGAGAGAAGTGTTTATCCTTCTTTAAAGCACTCAAGAAACTGAAAGCCAAGAAGCCTTTGAGGCCCTGAAGAAATACATGGCTGAGCCACCATTATTGGCCAAACCAAAACCAGGAGAGGTTCTTTATCTATACTTGGCAGTATCCAACACTGCCCTGGGAGCTGTTTTGGTAAAAGAAGAGTTAAAGGTTCAGAAACTCATCTACTACGTGAGCAAGATCCTACACGGGGCAGAAATAAACTACTCTACCATAGAGAAGTTTGACTTAGCCTTGATAATGGCCTCAAGAAAGCTACGCCCGTACTTCCAGGCTCACAAGATAGAGGTCTTGACTAATCAACCTCTAAGAAACATCTTGCATAGCCCTCAAGTTAGTGGAAGATTGATCAAATGGGCCATTGAATTGGGCGAATTCGACATCAAGTATAAGCCGCGAACGGCCATAAAAGCTCAAGCACTTGCTGACTTCATGGTTGAATGTATCATTGACAACCAAGAAGTCGGGGGGCAGGAAGCAATAATGGAAGACAATGAAGCTGAAGTCATAATCTCCAAAGAATGTTGGGTGCTCTATTTTGATGGAGCATCAAAAACAAAATCAAGTGGAGCCGGTTTATTGCTACAAAGTCCTGATGGATTCATCATAGAGTATGCACTAAAACTTGACTTCCCAACGACAAACAATGAGGCTGAGTATGAAGCTCTGATAGCTGGTTTAGGGCTGGCTGGAGCCCTGAGGGTCAAAACTCTGAAAGTATGTGGAGATTCGAGGCTAGTGGTTTCCTAAGTGAATGGGGAATTTGAGGCCAGAGATGAAGTCATGGCCAAGTACTTGAAACTTGTCAAGGCCATCATGACTCAGTTCGACGAATGCTATGTAGAGCACATCCCAAGGGAATAAAACGTGAAGGCTGATGCCTTGTCTAAGTTTGCTTCTTCCGAAATTGAAAACTATGCAGGGAGTGTATACTTCCAAGTCCTGAGGACCCCAAGCATCAACGGAAAGTTGGTAGCACCCATTGATGTTGCTAGTTGTTGGATAGATCCCATCAAGGCTCATCTGGAAACTGGGTGGTTACCCAACGACACTTCAGAGGCACGAAAGCTATACGTCAGAGCACTAAGGTATTACCTGATTGAGGGAATCCTATACAAGAAGTCTTTCATCATTCCATATCTGAAATGTTTGAGACCTCAAGAGGCAGAATTAGCCCTGAAGGAAGTACATGAAGGAATTTGTGGGCAGCATTTGGGAGGCAGAGCCCTTGCCCATAAAATCACTCGTCTAGGTTTCTATTGGCCAAGCATACTTGTTGATGCTAAAAGCTATGTGAAGAAATGTGAACGGTGTCAGAAGCATGCACCAGTGGTTAGGCAACCACCAGAGATGATGACATCCATTAACTCACCTATCCCCTTTGTTATGTGGGGAATGGATATACTCGGGCCATTTCCAATGGCAAGTGCTCAAAGAAAGTTCTTGATAGTAGCGATCGACTACTTCACCAAGTGGATTGAGGCTAAGCCATTAGCCAAGATAACCACCAAGCAAGTGATGCATTTCTTCTGGGAAAATGTGATATGCAGATACAGAATTCCACGAGTCCTGGTTACGGACAATGGAACTCAGTTTAACAATGATGAATTCAAGAAATATTGTGATGAAAACGATATCAAGTTGCGCTTCACTTCTGTCACCCATCCTCAAGCAAATGGGCAAGCTGAGGTTGCAAATCGAATAATCCTGGATGGACTAAAGAAAAGAGTTGAGCGCTCCAGAAACACTTGGGTAGACAAATTGCTCCCCATACTATGGGCATATCGTACTACTTATAAAGTCACCACTGGAGCTACCCCCTTCCTGTTGGCATATGGGGCAGAGGCAGTGGTTCCAGTGGAGGTTACTCACACATCTCCAAGAGTTGAGGCTTATGAGCCAGAATCAAATGAGGAAGGCTTGAGCCTGGCCTTAAATTTGATTGATGAAGTTAGAGATGAGGCAAATTCCAAGATAGTTCAGCATCAGAAACGAGCATCTTTCTATTACAACCTAAGGGTTAAAGAAAGGTTTTTTCGACAAGGAGACTTGGTTCTTCGAAAGATTGAGGCATCCGGAGTTGGACAAAAGGGCAAACTGGCCCCAAATTGGGAAGGACCATATCGCGTCAAGAACGTATTTGGTCGAGGCTCGTACAAGCTAGAAACCCTTGAAGGGCATGAGGTGCCAAGGACTTGGCATGCCTCCAATTTGAAAGTTTATTATGTTTAAGGTGTTTCCTAAGTGGACTCACTACTAGAAATAAGGTTTGATAAAACCAACTCAAGTTTTTAAACTTGAGTATTATGTAAGGGTTGAACCCATTCTCAAAGTTATGAATTCCATATTCTTATGTTTTCATTATATGAGAATTGAATTCTGATAGACATGTTAACTAAGCATGCAAAGTCAAGAATCAAGAAAACAATACAAGCCATGAATGGCCACAAAATATAAATAAAACTAAACTTAAAAAAGTTTAAGTTAAGCCCGAAGACTGGAAATACAGTGAAAAACAATACAAAGCCATGAAAGGCCATAAGTAAACTACAAACTACGGCTGCGCTTCACCATCCTTGTCTCCCGCATCTGTCTCCTCCCCTGAGCTAGAGCCAGAAGAATGCTCATCAGCATCATGGTCATCAGCAGAGGTGTCACCAAGGGGTGATGAATGTCCTGGGTCTAAAATCCTGGCATCATCCTCCTCCATGTCATCCACTCCAGCCAAGATATGCTCCAAGGGAGTAGGAGGGTGAGGAGTAGGAAAGTCAGCAGCATCAAAGACTCCAGGATGCTTGGCCAAGATAGCCTGAACAACATCCTCCCATCCTGACGTATGCTGGACTGGGAAGAGAATCTCGTCATGCTTCTCGATCAAGTCCTTGTACTCCTGAGAGTCAAGATACACATCGATGCAATCATCCTTACTCTTCCTCAGCTCAACAAGGTCAACCTGAGCATCAGCAAGCTCCTTCTCCCTCCTAGCAAGAGTCTCCTTAAGAGACTTCACCTCCTCCTCAGACCTCTCCAACTTGACCCTGTTGGCCTCAGAGGAGGTACGCCAAGCCTTAGCTTGGAACAATACCCCCTGGAAGTTGGCATTGGTCTGCCAAAGAATTAAAGTTAGAAAAATAAAAGCAAAAACTTCAAAGAAATAGCTAATGTAAAGAAAATTACCGCAGCAATAGCTTGAGCCCCTAGATGCTCGGCCCCCTCAAGGGTGGAATCTGCAACGAAATCCTTGTAGTCACAAGGAGTAAGGGAGTGGTATGACCAGTCCACAGCATGTTTGGACACCCCAGTAATGGTGTCCTTCTTCATAATACCCCAGTTGGGGCGCCACACCGAAGACTTGGCAGACACAGGAATGTCAGCCTCGTCCACAGAGGGGATCAAGAAGCTGGGAACACTAGCCTTCCCCCTTGGATCATCTCCAATCCTAGCCCTTTTCATCCTGGATGTCTCCACATCCTTGGGCTCATTGGTCTTGTTAATAAAGGCCGCAGCTACAAGAAAAGACAGAAAATGGTTAGCAAAAATCACAAGGAAAGGAAAATAGACATAATGAAAAGGGATAAGCAAAAATACCCTTATCATGAACAGTGGAGAGCCCAACGGACTTGAGGACAAACTCATCCAGTAGCTCCCAAGCCACGGTAGTCCCATTATCCTTAATGAGCTCTGAGTAGGCATAAAGTTCCTCATCATTCAAGACAATGTTACCGGGACTACCATCAGAGACTCTCCCAAAAGATGTACGGAAAAAGGTTCCCCAGTCCCCTCCTTCCCATACAAGATACATGAACTCATTTTTCCATCTGGGGTTATTATCTGGGATCGACTTGGGGTGAAAGATAAAAGGGAAGCCTACCCTATGGATTATATACACCCAACCCAAGTTGTTGGCTGAGCTATTTTTAAACTGAAAAATCTTCCTAAACAAAGGAACAGACAAAGGAAAGTTTTTACGAAGACTGTAAAGCATAATGTAACATAAGATGTAAAAGAGATAACTACAACTCAACAAAGGACAAGACAAACAATAGTATTAATAGAAGCACAGGAATCCAGAATCAGAGAAGAAAAGGTAAACTCAAAAAATCAAAATACGTTATGTATTCTTGAAGTCCGTAAACAGGTCACGGAAAGAAGTTCATGAAAATGTTCAAGCCTCAGTGACAGCAATGGAAACAAGACTTTGAAGACGACAGAAGTATGTGAATGATTTAGGGTTCAGTACCACGGGATTCCAGTGAGAAGCAACCAGAACGACAAGGGACGTATCAGCAGCATTATAATTGAAGTCATAAAATAAGAATTGATCAAGTGTTATTCATCTGTGAACCAGACCAGTTGCACTAGGTGACGGCACTGAAAAGATCAAGTTGTTTTATCGTCTCAGAAGAAATTGATACAGTCCAAAACTTAAACACCCAGGAGCTCAGGAGTAATTACTAAAGGACAAAAGACAAGAAAAAGTATTCGATAGTTTTTCTTTTGAAAAAACTATCGAATGGTGGTTGAAGTGATTCATTGAATAACCAAGTGAATTAATTTGGCAAACGATAGTTTTGATTTAAAAACTATCGAATGGCAAATTGATTTATTCCATTCGATGGTTTTTTAATCCATTCGATGGTTTTTCAATTCATGGAGCAGGTGAAAAGTTGTGCTTGTTTGACAGGTTGATGAAGATCCAACGGCCAAGAATATTCTATTCTAAATGGTTCGATGGTTTTCAATTTAAGTCTGCAGTTAATACAGAGTGAAGAATGTGTCTTCTTCAGTTAAGGATTTCAACACAGAGACATTACTGAGAGAGAGAAGAGCCGGAGAAAATTATCAATGAAATTAATAGTGCTCAGAACTTGATCATTGTTTTGTATTTGTGTAACCTTAAACTCATTGACGCTAATCTACGGATTAGAAATTGTAGCACCCCTCGAGGTTTATATTTATAAAAAGATATATTCCCCGAAACTTGATTTGGTTTGGTGTGTTTGATTTCGTTATAGAACTGAAAGATTAATCCGCGAACGAAATTAAATTATTAGTGAGTATCGTATTCAACCCCCCCTTCTACGATACTTTGGACCTAACAAAGACATAAAACCATAAAACAATGGATTATCCTCCAAGCATTTAGGGGTAATTGGCAAGGATTAATTTGGACATCTGCCAAGAGTCTAGGGATGAACTCATGGAATGGGAACCTAAAACCGGCAACTATGGCATCCTTATAAATACACAAAGCATTTGGTCTCCAGTGACATGAACAGTCACCGGCACCAGCGGGAACTAGTCTTAAAGGGGCCTTTACCCTATACATCTTATTATAATCTTTAATTAGATCTACTTCGTGAAACTTATTACTACAATCATACGAATCTAAAGCAGATACTGACGGGTATTCATCCTCACGTTCATTAATCATATCATGCAAAGACATGTATTTTGAACGAATAGGAATGGGGGTACCTCTTTTCGATGCGGAGTTCGTCTTTTGAAGACGTTGGGAAGCTCGATCAGCCATTTCTAACCCAAAAAGTCTTTAAATCTTCAAGAAAATTGCCCAGAAATCTTCAAAGGAACCCAGAAATCTTCAAAAGAACCCAGAAATCTTCAACAAAAAACCCAGAATCTTCAAAGAAACCCAGAATCTTCAAAGAAATCTTCAAATCTTCAAGCAAAAAAAAACCCAGAAAAACGGTGAGATTCAACGGAAAATCTCGTCGGGAATCGCCTTGTGGTGGAACCCTAGCAGAGCAATTGGAGAAAACTTTGGAGAGAATTTAGCAGAGTGACTTTGAGAAAATAGAATGTGAGGAATGAATGGAAACAAATGAGAATTCTCCCTTTTATAGGGATGACAGCCGGTCACTGGGCCGGTTGAAGGAAGGGCAACCGACATTAGCCGGTACGGCCCATAAAAGGCTAAAGGCCCAAATTACTGAGTTTTAACAGTGAAAACCCCTGGGCCCAATTAAGCCCAATACAAAAACGAACCACATTTTCGATCAAAATTCTGATCGAATGAGTTCGAGTAAAGCCCGAAATGGTTCTCGTGTTCGACCAAAAATCTGGTCGAGAGGCTAAAAGCCCAATTATTAAAAAAAAGGCTAAAGGCCCAATAAAAAGCTGAAGGCCCAATTTCTAAATAAAAGCCTTAGGCCCAAATTGAGCCCAATATATGTGGGCCTTAATAGTCTGAAACGAACCAAATATTCGACCATGATCCTGGTCGAATGAGTTCGAAGAGGCACCAAAAGTGAAGTCATGTTCGACCATGATCCTGGTCGAAATCATTCGACCAGGCACCAAAATTGAAGTCATATTCGACAATGATCCTGGTCGAAATCATTCGACCAGACACCAAAATTGAAGTCATATTCGACCATGATCCTGGTCGAAATCATTCGGCCAGGCACCGAAATTGAAGTCATGTTCGACCATGATCCTGATCGAAATCATTCGACCAGGCACCGAAATTGAAGTCATGTTCGACCATGATCCTGGTCGAAATCATTCGACCAGGCACCAAAATTAAAGTCATGTTCGACCACGATCCTGGTCGAAACCATTCGACCAGGAAGCAAAATGGGAATGAAAATTCGACCACAATCCTGGTCGAAATCATTCGACTAGGAGGGAAAATGAGGCATTACTTCGACCAGAAACCTGGTCGAAACCACTCGACCAGGGGGTAAAACTGAGCCCATATTCGACCAGAAACCTGGTCGAAACCATTCGACCAGGAGGAAAAAGCCAGCCAAAATTCGACCAGAATCCTGGTCGAAGGTGTTCGACCAGGACCCAAAAGCGAGGTCGAATTCGACCAGGATCTTGGTCGAAAATGAACTGAAAAATCAAAAATTGATTTATCTTCTATGGAATTGATGAAAAATCCCGATTCCTGTTTTGAGAAATTACAAAATTGGTTTAGAACTATATGTTCATCAAACCAAGCCACAATACGGAAGAAAATTTCGTAACTCCCGAATAAAATAACTTCTACGATAATCCAAGAGAGATTTTCTTAGAAGCTGGGGGCAAATGATATGGACAGAAAAGTAATTATAGAAATATAATTGACAAGTCGATGGAAAGACCGATATTTAAGGCCCGACACCTTAATTATTCATTAATTTCGTAATTAATGAAGAGGGAAAATATACAGCTCATGAAAAGAGTCCGAATTATGGCAAAGAAGGATCTCGAATCCCAATTAAAGGCAAGTCATAGCCTTTATCGACAAGGAAACGAATTCTCCATCAAGAAATACAATGTTTATCCAATATCAAAAAGAAGACTTATTCGCTAAGTCTCCTAAACATACCATAAATACTAGGTTCCAGACGCCTATATAAGGTCCCTGCTCCTACAATTAGAACTACGTCATTGGCTTGATTCTCAATAACGATTTGAGATACGTAGGCATCTTGTGAGGACCAATTTAGTCCGGAAACACGAGTGCAGCCATTAAAGCTCGAAAACTCATTAATCTTAGCATTGAATTCACAAACACGTTTTTTAATCCATAACAGATCTAATAGTCCTTATTAATTTGGTTGTCACGATCAAAATTTTGGATAAATCGCTATAATGTTATTATATAAAAGAGTTTAATATAATAAGGATATCAAGTACATACTGATATAAGTATCTTACTAACTGCTTTTACTTTTAATGTTTCGGTTTTATTTATAGTGTATATAAAATTTTAAAATACATTATTACTTTAAAATTATTAAACAGAATAAAAATTATGTTATGATTATATAAAATTTTATTCTCATATTATTATAGTCTTTATCGATTTGAATTTGTTCTTAATTTATTTTAATACTTTATTGAAAGAAAGATAAAATTTCTATATTTAAAAGAATTAGTGGAAAAATAAATAAATTGGTGCTACAATTATAAAAAAATATTTATTAAAATTTAGATACTCACTTTACTATTTGGGTTCTATCCTTAGTTTTAGAAATTGAATTTTGACGATTTTACAACCCATGTGAAACTAACGAAATTATCTTTAATTTAATGATGATTTAATAATTATTATCTTACTTGACCAATTGACCTACCCATAAACCGAAAATAAAAGATGGTTAAGTATTATATTCAAAATTATTGTTTATGAATATGAAACCCTCAATATTTTAATAATATTTTGATATTATCCTTTTATGTTTGTTATATGTAAAATAATATAATTATAATTTGGATTAATCAAATTGTTATGTTCCTTCAGAAAAAAAATGTTTAAATTTATTCATGTATATGAGTTCTCCTAAGTCTCTTATAAAGCGCAGGGTCCACATGTATCATTGTTATATGATATACATGAGCATTATATTGATAATTTTTAATATTGTAATCGATATGAATTGTTATCTCATATTTGGTTTAACAATTATTATCTAACTCGAACTATACATAAATTAAAGAGAAAAGATATTTAAGAATTTTTACATAGAAAAAATTTAAATTATCAAAATATACTTTTTAGTATTTAAATATAATTATATTATTAATCAGATACACTTTTTAATATTAGATCTAACAATTCTCATCTATCTATTTAAGATCTAACTGTAATAATTAATTTGGTCGTATAGTGGTCGTACACGGACCAGATCGATTTTAATTTTTTCTTAAATTGATTTTAATATTTTATTGAAATAAACATAGAATTTATAAATTTAAAAGAATTAGGAAAAAAATTAAATTGGTGCTTCAATAATAAAAAAAATATATTAAAATTTAGATAATCACTTTATTGTTTGGGCTCTATCTTGAGTTTTAGACAACAGATTTTAACAATTTTACGGCTCACGCGAAGCTAATAAAATTATCTTTAATTTAATGATGGTTTAATAATTATTATCTAACCGGAACTATCTATAAACTAAAGAGAAAAGATAATTACGATTTTTTACATAAAGATTTCTATTCAATATAGAAAACATATTTATAATTGGTTTAAATTAAAAAAAATTATTAAAATTTAGATAATCACTTTACTGTTTGGGCTTTATCTTGAGTTTTAGACAACGGATTTTAACAATTTTACAGCCCACGTGAAACTAACAAAATTATCTTTAATTTAATGATGGTTTAATAATTATTATCTAACTGGAACTATCCATAAACTAAAGAGAAAAGATAATTATGATTTTTTACATAAAGATTTCTATTCAATATAGAAAACCTATTTATAATTGGTTTAAATTATCAAAATACACCTTTTAGTATTTAAATACTATCTTATTATTAATCAAATACAATTTTTAATATTATATCTAACGGTTCTCATCTATTTGAATATTTATAGTCAATGTCCTTGCTTCAACAATTTTTATGTCCTTGCTTCTCTTCTTGGAAACATGTATTTGTAACTTCTCTGACAATTCTCGCAGATTCTAACAAGTATTTCTAACAAACATGTCAATAATAACTTAAGAGATATAATTTTCTAAAATTGTAATATACAAAAAGTATACATTAAAATTGTTCAATATTATTTTAAATTTTAATGTAATTATTTTATCCAATTGTTTATTTATTAGTGTAAAAGAACAAAAACATTGAGAATTATCGATCAAAAGAGTATCAACTATAATTAAGAAATTTAAAATATACATATTATTAATTATAATCATATAAATTTATATTTTATTATTTTACTGATCATATCATAAAAGAATTTTGGTACCATGTTTTTATAATAGATATAGAATAATTTTATACTAAAAGAAATATTTATCAAAATTAGAAATATTGACAATGTTTAAGGATTTAAATGGTTACAAATATTAAGAAAAATTCATGAATGTATATAATTGTTTTTTTTATTATTTATGTAATGTATATAATTGTAATGAACCATATTAGTAGCTACGGTAAAGTCGGTGAAAATTGCGGTTAAGGGTGGTAATAAAGAAGAAATTAGAGGATCAAGTAGATGAAATGAACGATTAGTAGCTTCCCAGTGAACGAAAAAAGGGTCCTCAGGTATTGGTGAATTATAGGGAATGATATGAAAATCGAGGCGTTTAACTTGAGGACGAATCTCAAAAAAGGAAGCAAGGGCGTCTGATTCTGCAGCAGAGAGTGTGGGTTGTGGAGTGATCAGGGTGACTGTAACATTATATGAAGCTAGCAGTGCAGCGATACGGAGTAACGGAGTCAAGTGACCCATGCCAGCAGCAGCAAACAGGGCTATATGAGGTTGCAGAGCCTGGCTTCTGCTGCTTGACATTGTAAATTTTTTGCCCAAGGGAGTCGATAGAATGTTTAGAAAAGAAGAGTAGACAGAATGAGTTTGTCAATCGTTGAAAGTTGATTAGTTGATTAGTGAGTAGTGTTAGGTAATCCAAAAATTATTCCCAAAATATTTACAAAATGATGTGGATGACCTATGACATTTTTTAATTCGTGAGCGCATATTAATGCACGCGGGATTTCATATTATTATTAGGAAAGTTATCATTCTAAACTTATTTGGAAACAATTTTTTTGGAACAATTTTGAGACCTCTAGCATTTTTCTTATATTAGTAGCTTGAACTGAACCAGGGATACTAATTAGTTTTGTCAAGCGTTGAAAGTTGACGAGTAGTAGTAGATTTATGTTGGTATGATTTAAATATGTAGCTGAGAATTGAGATTTATGTTTTGCCATCCTACCGTCGAAAGACATAGCCGCAGTAGTTTATTAAGCTTTTAGATTACATATTGCTCAGTCATGAGTTTACTTGTAATCGGAAAAACTTAAGATTACATTATAAAAGAAAGACAATTAGCTAACACACACAAACATAGAGTAAAACACCATGCCTATCACTCTCTTTCTGTAGGATTCAGGGAATTAATAACTCGTGCCAATACTTTCTCAGATCCTCCATTTTTCTCAACAGCCTTTCTAGCCTCTTTTCCCACATTAAATGCCTTGGCTCTGAGTATCTCATCTTCCATTATCACCTTAATTTTTTCTCCAATCTCTTGTTCATTGATCAACTTCTCCCCGCCCCATCCCCATTGCCTTTCCCACAATCCCAGCCCTGATTTCTCGACAACTTCAGCGTTTATCCTTTGATCCCCATGAAGTGGCCAGGCTAAAACAGGCACTCCATGTAGAGCTGCTTCCATTACTGAGTTCCATCCACAATGACTAACAAATCCTCCAACTGCAGGGTGCTGCAGAATATCTTCTTGACTCACCCATCCTTTCACTACTATCCCTTTATTTTTCGTTCTCTCCAGGAACGACTCACTTAGCAATTCCTCCAACCCTTCCTTATCTTCTTTATCCACTTTGTTACCTTTAAGCACCCACAAGAATCTGTGCCCGCTTCTATCAAGCCCGTCTCCTAGCGCTCTTATTTGATCTTTCGACATAGATGTTCTACTTCCAAAGCTTATATACACTACAGATTTTGCAGGCTGCTCATTTAACCAAGGAAGCGGATGATCACCTTGTACGAGTCCAGTTGGTGCAATGGGGCCTATTGGAAGAATAGGTGGGAAACCAGATTGCACTTGCCCATTATTGAAGGCAGTTATTGTCTCCGATTCAAAGTATTCAAAACTATTGAGTAAGATACCTTCAACTTTCGAAAACGATAAAATGTTCGATGCTAAAGTTGATGTGAAGAGACTTTTTCCTGGATGAAGAAGTGGTGGAGGAATGCTTGATTTCTGTATATTAGCCAAACCTGGGATTGGTATATGGTTCGCATCAGCGTTTGATATTTCAGGACTTGTCAAGAACGGATAGTAAGCCATTAAGGATAAAAATCTTGCTGAAGTAGTAAAAAGTATAAAGGTGGGTATTTGAAGACGA
Organism: Heracleum sosnowskyi; assembly: GCA_030848705.1. Lineage (NCBI taxonomy): Eukaryota > Viridiplantae > Streptophyta > Magnoliopsida > Apiales > Apiaceae > Heracleum > Heracleum sosnowskyi. The sequence goes on along the minus strand of CM061244.1, from coordinate 21,196,013 downwards.
TCAGCAATGGGAATCATATTAGTAGCTAAGGCGAAGTCCGAGAAAATTGCGGTTAAGGGTGGAGATAAAGAAGAAATTAGAGGATGGAGTAGATGAAGTGAACGATTAGTAGCTTCCCAGTGACTGAAAAAAGGGTCATCAGGGGTTGGTGAATTATAGGGAATGATATGAAAATCGAGGCGATTAATTTGAGGATGAATAGCAAAAAAGGAAGCAATAGTGTCCGACTCTGCAGCAGAGAGTGTGGGTTGTGGAGTGATCAGGGTGACTGTAACATTGTATGAAGCTAGCATTGCGGCGACACGGAGGAATGGAGTCAAGTGACCCATGCCAGCAGTAGGAAACAGGGCTATATGAGGTTGCAGGGGCTGGCTGCTGTTGCTTGACATTGTAATTTTTTGCTGAGGGAGTAGAGTGAATGTTTGGAAAAGCAGAGTAGCCAAGAATGTGTAGAAAACTGAGTTTTGTCAAGCGTTGAAAGTTGATGTGTAGTAGGATTTATGTTGGTATGATCAGGTTGTTGAGACTTGAGTTGTTTCTAGATTTGGTGAAATGAGTGGCCACACTTTCACGATTATACCTACCTAACTTGTTTTGAGAATGGTTAAATGTTGTTTTGGTCACTCAACTCATTATAAACTTTCAATTGGGTCATCGAACTCAAAAAACTTTCAGTCACATCATTGTACTCTTAAAAATTTTCATTAAGGTCACTGGCCGTTACACTCCGTTAAAAATTAGACGGAAAGCTGACTAAGTTTGGTGAGTTGGCTTGAATAAATCCACCGTGGCCGTTTCACTTTAAAAATTAAATTACACTTTGGATTGAAAAGACGTGATATCTTAAAAAAAACAATTATTCACATGTATCGATTTACAAGCATATAAATTGAATGGGTATGTTCAATTTTAAATTAAATTAAATTCTAATCATCCGAAAAAAATTACAAATTGAAAAAAATTACACTTTGCATCGAAAAGACGTGATATCTTAAAAACAATTGTTCACATGTATCGATTTACAAGCATATAAATTGAACATGTATGTTCAATTTTAAATTAAATTAAATTCTAATCATCAGAAAAAAATTACAAATTGAAAAAAATTACATTTTGGATTGAAACGACGTGATATCTTAAAAAAATTGTTCACATGTATCGATTTAAAAGCATATAAATTGAATGGCTATGTTCAATTTTAAATTAAATTAAATTCAAATCATCTGAAAAAAATTACAAATTGAAAAAATTACACTTTGGCCGGATTGAAAAAAAATTATGATATCTTTAAAATATTTGTTCGTATGTATCGATTTATAAGTATATTAATTGAATGTGTATTTTCCATTTTGAATTTTAAAAAAAATTCTAATCTGATAAAATATAACCCTTAATGATAATATGTGTATATTTGTTGTAGGAGAGCCCTTAACGTTGTTGTAGGAAAACTCTTAGTCCGGTTTCTTTTCATTTTTTAACGGATGTAATCGTCAGTGACCTGAATGAAAGTTTACTCAGTTTGATGACCCAATTGCAAGTTTTTAGTCAGTTGAGTGACCAAAACGCCACTTCAGCTGACTGTACATGCCATGGTGGATTTGTTCAAGCTAAATCACAAAGTTTAGTCAGCTTTCCGTCTAATTTTTAACGGCCAATGACCTGAATGAAATTTTTTAAGAATACAATGATGTGACTGAAAGTTTTTTGAGTTCGATGACCCAATTGAAAATTTATAGTGAGTTGAGTGACCAAAATGCCATTTAACCCTTTTGAGAATTGTACGATACGTATTAATATTTTATGAAGATAGAGTTAAGTTTTATGGATACCCTTTTTTGTGAAGACCTGCATACATTCTGCAATCTAAATTTAGCAAAATATAATATTTTATAAATTATGTTCTATGAAAATAATTATTTTCATTTAAAATCTTTAAAATTATATATGTTTTGCAACTAAAACATAGCAAAACATATTGTTCTACAAAACATGTTCGGTTTGAAGAACATTCATGTTTAGTTTGCAGAACTTACATGATTTTCAAGATTTTCAATGAAATAATGATTTTCATAGAATATACTTTGCAAAACAGTACGTTTTGCAAATTTTTTATTACAAAATATGATCTATTTTGCCAAATTTAGATTGCAGAACATATGTGGTCTCCAGGTATCTACAAAAAAAGTGGTCTCCATAGAACTTAACTCTACGAAGATATATGTATGATAAATTTAATATTACCGGATTAAAATGGTTGAGAAAAGTTTTATGAATACCATTGTTTTATTGGAGACTTGTAAACATTCTGCAATCAAAATATTGTAAATATATTATATTTTGTAAACAAAAAGTTGCAAAACGTATTATTTTGCAAAGAATGTTCTACTAAAATCATGATTTTATTTAATAATATTAGTAAGGGTAATTAAGTAAAATCACGAATTACCAAAAAATATGTACCAAAAAACGTGTACCAAAAACGCACCGACCAAACTTTTAATGTTTTATCTTTAATAATATAGTATTGATGGTATAGATTTTAATAATTGTTATTTAATTATTCATGTTTTGATATTTTATTAATTGTATTTGTCAAAAAAAAAAGCGGGCATGTTAAAATAGGTAAACTTTTTTAAATAATTAAAAGCATTAAAATATGTTTTAAAATAAATGAGTATGGCTTTGAACGTGATATTTTTGGAAATGGAGGGTTTTAGTAAAAAAAAATAGAAAAAGTAACATATTTAATTGAAAAATATAAGGTTTTGATCGCGGTATTTTTTTGAAAAATGAAGGGTTTTAGTAAGAAAATATAGAAAAGTTAACATGTTTTAATCGAAAAAGGTAATTTTCTATGATATTTTTGGAAAAAATAAAGGATTTTGTTATAAACAAATACACAAATTAATGTGTTTTTTTGATAAAGATAATTGGTAATAAATAAATTATATTATTATTTTATGATATTTTTATAGACCGGGATATTTTTGGAAAATGAGTGGTTTTAGTAAGAAAAAAAATAGAAAAAACGACATGTTTTAATTGAAAAAGGTAAGACTTTGATCATGATATTTTTTGAAAAAAGGAGGGGTTTTAGTAAAAAAATAGAAAAAGTAACATGTCTTAATCGAAAAAATTAATTGTTCGTGATATTTTTGGAAAATGAAAGGATTTTTTTAGAAAATAAATAGATTATATTATTATTTAATGATCTTTTTATATACCAGGATACTTTTGGAAAAATAGGGGGTTTGGTAAGAAAGAATAGAAAAGACATCATGTTTTAATTGAAAAAGGTAAGACTTTGATCATCATATTTTTTGGAAAAAGAGGGTTTTAGTAAGAAAAAATAGAAAATGTAACATGTTTTAATCGAAAAAAGTAATTGTCCGTGATATTTTTGAAAAATAAAAGGATTTTGTTGGAAAATATAGAATTTTAGTAAGAAAAAATATAAAAGACAACATTTTTTAATTGAATAAAGGTAAGAATTTGACCATGATATTTTTTTGGAAGAAGAGGGGGTTTTAGTAAGAAAAATAGAAAAAGTAACATGTTTTAATTGAAAAAGATAATTGCTCATGATATTTTTGGAAAATGTAATTTTCCGTGATATTTTTGAAATTTATTTTAGGTGAAAAAGATAATTAGTTATAAATAGATTACATTATTATTTAATAATCTTTTTATAGATAAATAAGGGTAATTAAGTAAAAAAACACGAAGTACCAAAACATAGGTATCAAAAAACTGGTACCGTATCTACCAAACTTTTAATGTTTCGTCTTTAATAATATAGTATTAACTAGTTTAAAACTTGTGTGATGCACGGATTGTATTTAATAGTTGTTATTTTGTTATTTATATTTTAATATTTTTTAACTGCATTTATTAAAATAAAATAAATAAGCATGTTAAAATACGTAAATTTTTTAAAATAATTAAAATATGTTTTAAAATAAATAAATAAGGGTTTACCCAATTGCCATGATATTTTTGGAAAAGGAGGGGTTTTAGTTATGAATAAAAATATATTTTAGTTGAAAAAGGTAATTGTCCGTGATATTTTTGGGAAAGGAGAGTAGTTTGTTAGAAAAAATAGAAAAAGTAATGTTTTTTAGGTGAAAAACATAATTGTTTATAAATAGTTAATGTTATTAATTATATATTTTTTTAAATAGGCATGTTAAAATAGGTAAATTTTTTAAAATAATTAAAAACATTAAAATGAGTTTTAAAATAAATAAATAATGGTTTGCCCGTGGTATTTTTAGAAAATGAGGAGTTTTAATAATGAGGAGTTTTAATAAGGAAAAATAGAAAAATAACATGTTTTAGTTGAAAAAGGTAAGTATCCATGATATTTTTGGAAAAAGAGATAATGTTTTTGGAGAAAATAGAAAAAAGTAATGTATCTTAGCTGAAAAAGACAATTGTTTATAAATAGATAATGTTAGTATTTAATTATATTTCTTTATAGATAAGTAAGGGTAATTAAGTAAAATCACTTAGTACCGATCGACCGACCAAACTTTTAATGTTTCGTCTGTTATATAATAGTATAGATAGATAGACTAGCTTATAGTCCGTGCAATGCACATATATTTTTTAAATATTTTTAAATATATTAATTCACAATTTTATTCTTAGTATTCATTATTATTTTAATTGTTTTAATTTTATTAATATTTATAATTCTAAAATACAATTTTTTTAATATATTGTTGATGAATTTCGAACCTTGAACTTTTGAAGAAAAAAATTGTCTATTAAAATATAAATTATTATTTGACATTATATTCCACGGTTCTCACCTATTTATTTTAAGATTCAATGTTTCTTACTTTTTTGTAATACTATCATATCTTAAGGACCAAAATTTCGGTCTTTTAAAAAAATAAAAATATTTAGAGATAAAAATATTAATTTTTATATGTGATACGTTGTTGATGGAGTTTGAACATTACACCATTCTCATCTATCTATTTTAAAGTCTAACGATTCTTATATTTTTTAATGGTATTAATAATTTTTAATATTATAATTGATATGAATCGATATCTCGATCTTTGGTTTGACAATTATTATCTAATTAGAACTACCCATGAATTAGAAAAGAGATTTACGAATTTTTATATAGAGAATTCTATTCAATATAGAAAATCCAATTATATTTAGTTTAAATTATCAAAATATACAAAGATTAATTTAGTTCTTATCTATTTATTTAATATATAGCGGTCATGATTAATTTGGTCGTACAATGGTCATACAGAGATCATACTATCAAAGTTTTGGATAAAAACTCCCTTACGCTTATTATATATAAGGATATAATAGAATAGTATTGAAGTTGCAAAGTTGTAACTTGTAAAAAAAATCGTATTTTTGTGAAAAAAAAATTTACGATCGATAACTCAAACTGATTATGACGAAGGGGGTACATGTGTATATATCAACTTCAACAAATCGCTTAATTGTCTCTTATGAAGACTTTAATCAGAGATATATTTTATGTTTGTTCGACTCGATTGCTTAATTTCCGTTTCTTCAAAGAAAAACAAAAAGAAATTTTTGCAAAATATTTTAAAAAATCGTATTTTTGCAAAAAGGTTTCTACCATTAATTATTTACCCAAAAATATATAGGTAAACTCGACTTAAATCTTAACTACTTTAAATTCTAAATCAAAATTAAATTCAAATCTAAAATTTTGACTTCTATATTATTTAATCAAACCGGCACGGGATACGGGGGTCGGATTATTTTGCCGGTAAATCCAATTGTTCCGTTTGAAGTTTCAACAGAGCAACAGATATACTAATACATCGGTCCGATTCAATTTTGAGAAACCCGGAGAGTGGTTTAGTAAAATAAGACGGTGGCCGGGGTTTTTGGGTACTATGTACTAACACACAAGTACTGGACCATACGATCCTATCCCTGGGTGGGGCACATCCATATCGCATGATCATATTCCCGCTATTTAACTAACTATTTTGCCATCGATCTTTCCAGGAGGTCTGAATAGAATGGCGAGTGGTACAAAAATAACAGATGTGAGTATGGACTCTTTAACTCACTGCGCCAGCTTTCTCAATCTTCAAGACATCTCCAATTTGTCAATCACCTGCAAATACCTCAATACTCTTGCTTATTCTGATTCCATTTGGCGTTCCTTCTTCAGGTATCCTCTCTCTCTCTCTCTCTCTCTCTCTCTCTCTCTCTCTCTCTCTCTCTCTCTCTCTCTCTCTCTCTCTCTCTCTCTCTCTCTCTCTCTCTCCCCCTCTCTCTCTCCCTCTCCCTCCCCCCTCTCCGTCTCTCTCCCTCCCTCTCCCTCTCCCTCCCTCCCTCTCTCTCTCTCCCCCCTCTCCCTCTCCCTCCCTCTCTCTCTCTCTCTCTCTCTAATAGTGATTGTTCATTACGTGTTTAGAATGTTAAAATTATTTGAAAATTACGTGTGTATATATTTTCTGAAATTTGTAGTGATAATTGCAAATTGCATAACTATTGTTACAGGGAGAGATGGCCGCAACATGCGCCTCCAAGCATCTCAGAACACTCAAGTCTGAGAGAAACATACATTACTAGAAATTCTGCTGTGCACCAATTCAAATTTGGTGACCCATTTGTTGCTGATTTTCACACGGATGCAAAACATTTCGACAATTTGTTCATTAATCAAAACGAGATTGTTTTTTCACAGGTACCAGGTGTTGGCTTGTTATTCAAATATTAATGTTTTTATGATCCATTTAATATAGAATTATTTTTGCAACTTATGTGTAACTCTGTCGTTTATGTGGAATTCTAGTTGTATCTAGTTACAAAGAAACTTGCCACAATAATAGGAGATTGTGGTAAGATGAACGTCGCAACTACACTGGAAAATGCACAAATATCTGTCAGTAAACAGATAAGCTTGTATGAGAAACAACAAACCTTGAGATATACTAAAACGCGGGGTAATATCCTGATTAAGTTTGAAGCCTTATCCAAACACATTCATTGTATTATAAAGTGTGTAGTACAATAAGAATGTAAAAACGTGTGAACCCTTTTCCTTGATTCTTAGTTCCCTTTTCATAGTGTAGTTTTGATGTCTTCAAGACAGGCAGCAGCAGCAGCCATGAGGCGAACTTTGTTATTAGAGAATATTCTTACAAACTTTGTGAAAATCCTTGGTGGCCCTTGTCTTGAATCTAGCTACTCTCTTCCCAGTCCTTTTCTAGGCTTTACTACCAGTCCTTAGAATTCCATGTCCAAAAACGGGTATATTGTCTTTTAGACCTGCTCGGAAGATCTTTATGGGACAGTGCATTTTTTTTTGGTACCAAGTGTGTGTGGTGAGCCTAGTGGATCAAATATTTATCAGAAGGTTGGTGAAAGTAAAATCAAGCTAATTTGTGTAACCTGTTATGAATGAATATGCCATCCACCTAGTAATATGGTAGTAGTTTTTTTTACTCTTTAATTGAAGTCTTTGTCTGTATTTATTCTGCTTTATGTTCTATGTGTTGGTCGGGTAAGGTAGACAAATCATTTTGTATGAAGCATAGGTTTCACAGAATAACACGCTTGGCCTTGTGATTTTTTTATGGGTATAATAGAATTCTGGTCTTGGCTTCGAACATAAAATCAATAACATGTCAATTGTCAAGTCATTTCATAATAATTATATTAAAATTTCAATTTCACATGCATGAGGTTCATTTTGCATATTTTATCAATTAATACTTTCAAGTTACACCCGTGAATAATTAGGTTTAAAAAACAACCCAATTTTGAGGATTCATTGATAGTGACAAGGTCCCTCTACCTGGACCAAAGTCATCGGACGAATCATCATATCCCTCCCAGTATACTTAAAATGCAATATTTTGTAAAAATGTAATGTACTAAAAATTTGACTTTATTCATGTGGTTGGAATTGGATGATAATATTAGCTTTGATTTTGGGTGCTAAAGGTCCAGTTTGTTTCAGATCATAGTCTTAATTCTTCTCTGCTTAGTGTCGTAGTAAGATGATGTGAAAACATACATTGACAAAGTATCATTATTATCACATCATTACCATAGAAATACATATAATAGAAAACAACTATTGATAGAATCATTGACATGCATTAAATTTGTCTTACTTGGAATGACTTTCAGGGTCCATCAATAAGCATAATGAAGATTGATAGCTCTCTAAAGAGAGAGTCTGTTCTAACATTCCGTGATCATAATGCTCGAGTAAGTTGTATGAGGTAAGATTTTTGATCGTAAGACTTTATGTTCTTGTTATGATTCTTTTTTTATTTATATAGTCTGACATGTCCAAAATATACAGCATACTGAACCTCCTCTCTTTTTTCTACCCGTGAGAATCCAAACTTTACAGTTCTATAATTGAAAGCAGGACTTGCTGGAATTCATGGCAATGTCTGATTTCAATAAAATTGAAAATATTTAAAAAGAACAAGAGATTAATTTAGCAAAAGAAAAAAACAGTTATATTGCAAAGGAGGTAGCTTTGTCAGGTACCAAAATGGCTGTTAAAATGTAGCATAGAATAAAAAGAAGTCTTTCTAGTATCTTCTTGTAAACTTAGTGATTTGGATGTTATAATCGAAATCGTCTTCTTTTTTGTTTAAATATTCTTTTTTAATTGCACCAGTCATTTATGTTTTTTGATCTTCCCTTTTTAAAAAAAAAAACTTTTATTCTTATTTTGTTTTGAATTGCATGATTCAATTTTCTTAAAGGTTTCAGTATGATTTCAATATTCTGGGATCGTAGTTATTAATATCAAATCAAGTCGACAAAACCTTTCAATTTTCAGTATGGTAGTTCACTTACCTTCCAATTGTGATAAACCTTAGTTTAAGCCACTTTTTACCTTTTCCTGTGGTGAGGCATAGTTAAAAAGTGGGTCTGGAAAAAGCATACACACATACTAAGTAGATTTAAGTACATATTTGTGTATATGGCGGTGTTAAATTTTTACTTATGTTCCTCATATGATTGAAGTTATTTCTTAACATGTAAGTGTGAACCTAAATGTTGGGTACAGATTTCTCATATGATATGGAACATCGTTTTTATTGAAATTAACACCAAGTATAAATTATGCTTTCTATCGCTAAAATTGAAGATTTTGTATCACAGTTTGATGTGTTGGGTACAGATGCTGTTGGAGGTCATTAGTTTAATCAATTGTTTTGTAAATTACAAATTTTGTAACATTTTAATGTTATGTGCAGATTCTATTCTCTCAATGAAACTTCTTTATTTCGTAGTGGAACACAAAGAAATGAGAAGGTCTTAGTAACATCAAGTTATGACCACTCCATTCGCCTATGGTGGAAGGTATCGTGAAGTAAATTTTATAAATATAACTGTTAAACATCAAATTTTATAAATATAACTGTTAACATATTGAATGTAATGTTTTTCTTGTTCTTTTTCTTCTTCTTCCGAGTATGTCTTCCCAGAATGAATAAACATACTTTCTCTTCTTCTGATGCTATCCCTAGAGGCTAGAACCAACTAGAGGAGTAAATTTGTGAAATTTATACTGTGTATGCTGCATTTGTAATATTTTCAAAAAATTACGTATTTATGAACTTGTTCATTTACATATTAAGATATATGTTTGATTTATCAGCAAAATTAAGCTCTCATTAATGGAAGTCTATAACACAGGGAGGTTGCCAGAGATGTTTCAGAGGTCACAGTGGTCCAGTTACGACACTTTCAGATAAATTGTTGGGTGAAGGTACTGGAAAAGTGTTTGCTAGTGGAGGTGATGATGGTACTGTTCGACTTTGGTCACTAAGCTCAAGCGGCAAGCGTGGTCAACATGCTTTGAAAGCTACACTTTATGGTCATGGGAAGCCATTAGTACTGATGTCAGTTGCAGGGTATGGACTTGTTTCTTCACAAGTATCTGTTCATTGTTACCATTGTCTACTTATGTCTTATATGTTACTGCCATAATTAGTTTACTAAATCAAGCGTGACAAAGTATATATAGGTGTTTGCATTTCCCAAAATTCACAGTCGGTATATGCAGTGTTATTAAACGCGATATGCGCAAAGGCCTCCTGGGGCATAAGCGCAACGCGCAAAGCGAGATGCGCGGATTCATCGAAGACGAGTAAATATTCATATATTCATGGTATATAATGCAAACCATTACAAATTTAAAGATAATAAGACATATAATTGCAAAACCAAAATGTCATATATGATAAAATAACCAAATTCATCACATAGACTCAAAGTATATCATAACTTAATCAAAGTAACAAAGAAATGCATAGGTAGTTCACTATACTCCATCTACAAAATCCACAAAATCATCTTCTTCACCATTATGATTCGAATCCTCAACAAATTAAAGTTCATCCTCATTTTCATATATATGTGTGTGTACAAGAATTATATATATATATATATATATATATATATATATATATATATTTCAAGAATCATATATAAACACACACACATATATATATGTATGGGTATCATCAGTTTCCATTTGTACATAATATATGTATAAAAGAATCAGTATATTCAAGAAGATCAGAAATCTGGCACCCGTTCTCGTAGTCGTACAATTGCTCGCTCAGTCCCTCCTGTGATGTTTGTGTGTGTATATATGTTTTTGTACATATCTGTTGTTGATTGATATAAGTATTTATGAATATTTTTGACCCTTTTCTTTTTAAAATTGACCAAGTCAAGCACTCTAGTGAACATCTGATAAAAAGCGCGTTTTTTTTGCGCTTTTTGCACTGCGCTTAAGCCCTCAACGCGCACAGAAGCGCTCGCTTTACTGAAGTCGCATCGCATCTCGCATATGCGAGTGCATATGCGCGCTTTCAATAACATTGGGTATATGAAACACGAATTTTCTGTCAAGGAAACATTACCCACTTTAATTAAAAAGAATTATAATTACTATGGAGTTCTGGAGTTTTGCTTATTATGATACATACTTGATAACTTGCTTTCAGTATGCTTGTTTGCTTGAATTATCAAGTTCATTTTGAGTTGTTAGGCAATAAGAGCTAAGGAACAAGTTAAAGATTTTGTTATCAAAATATACATACCTCTTGTAAATGCTTAGGATCAAGGATGTGGTACACCACAATATTGTAGAACTGCTTTCTCCATATATTAAAAATGTAGCTGTGCCTATTCCGCAACTTGGGCTGGTCTACTTTTTTCCGTTTTGTCTCCCCCCCCCTGCTTCGATAATAAGCTTCCACTTGTGCATTGGACACACTTGGAAACAAAGAGTATAGTTGATATCAGACAGATTTGGCTCTAGTACTACATAAATGATTTTTATGATGTTTCCTGTTCTAACCAAAATATTCATCGACAAAGTGGCACCAAAAGAAAAAGGTAGCTCAAAGAAAGGAAGAATGTCCGTAAGGTAGCAGTAATTTTCTTTCTGTACAACTTAGTTGCTAAATGATTATTGTAAGAATGCATACCTAAGATGCGACTATCGTGTAACTCTATATTTATGTGACACTTACAAAATAAGCTGACTACAGTTTGTTCTAAGCCTATTTAAACATTCTGTTTGATTACTCCAACAATTTTAACTTGCGATTGGCTTTTAATTTTTTTTTTATTCCAGGCACAAAAGTTCTCTTTTGGTCAGCATGTCCAAGGATTCAAAGGTAGTGCCATCCTTGTAAAATTAATTTGTAACTTGCAGGTATAAACAGTCAGTTTTAGTCAAAGAAATGTACCAACTGGATATATATTTCTGAATAAATGAGTTCATGTGTGCTCATAATGTACATAAGATTAAATATTTTTGCATGTCACGGCTAGTAGTGGGTCCTCTAGAAAGTCAGTTTCTCAGATAGTATAGCGTGTCAACAAGTTTAAAGTGAATCACACATGCTCTCAGAGTGAATCTGATATCTTATTAGAGATGAAAATTGTGACAGTATTATTTATCGATAATGCATGATTTATAATTGATAAGCATCACAATTCTGTAGGTTTTTCTCTAGTACTTTTTTTCCTATGAAGGAATTGCTATTGTTTAAGTTTCGATGACCTATGATGGGGAACAGTGTAATATATTCTTGTATTAACTGTTGTCATCGAAATTAGGTGAGGCTTTGGGATACCGCTACATCGTCTTCTAGTTCTTCTTGCTGTGTTGGGATGACTTCAATACCCGGTGCACCTGTTGGCTTGAAATGCCATGGATCACTTCTTTTTGTAGCTGCTGGTTCTTCTGTTGTTGCGATTGATTTGAGAACTATGAAAAAGGTTTTCAGCACACCTTATTACCAGCCAAGATTGTATTCATTCGAAATGCTACCTTCTAAATCATTAATCTGCACCGGTGGTATGAACAGGTAAATACTAAATTTCTAATTCATTTTGAAGAAAACTGAAACATACCATATGTAGTGAGGAATGTTTCTCTGACAATCTTTGTTCTTGTCTGGGTAGATTTTGTAGCTTCAGTGATCTTTCTGCGCTTAATTTGATGACATGTTGAGAAATCTTTGGAATCCCATTCAACTTTTTCCCAAGTTAAAAGCATTTTCAGTTTCATAGTTGAAATATTTCATCATTGATCCTACCTTCCTATAGGACTAATATACATATGTGGGTCTATTTAGTTACTATTTAGTATTAAGTACATTCAATATACTTCGCAAACCAAATATTCTGATTTTCCCACAAAATAGTTATTTATGTTTGAACTTAATCATTGAAGCTGTGAACTTAAAGTTTCAAACTGCATTACTTTAGTCTATGCATACAAGTGGGGTGTGGCCACGTAATGATTGTGGCATTTAAAAAGACAGTAAATTTTCAACTAATAAAATCTGGCTGGTTTATGATTTTGTTGCTTCACATTCCTCGGAAAAAAAGAAGAAAACATATGGCATTCTTTCTTACTTGATGCACCATCTATATTTTATCGTGAATCCTTCTTAACCAGGTTATATCCATAATTATAAACATGTTCATTGACGTCATGCTATTATGCAAGTCATCAAAATTGAAACGCCTTAGTAAAATTCAGTTGTTCAAAGAAAAAGCATCAGGTTCATACTTATTATATTTTATAGATGTTTATAAAATGCAAATTATTGACAATTTAGTTGCACTCTCGTAATTTGAAGCTTGCAACTTGCAGTTTCTTTATTTCCAATGGAAGTTGATGAACTAGTTACATTTCCACAACTTTTCTTTCTTTAATGCTGGGCGTTTTATTGCACACATCTGAAATCACTTTGTAGTATGTGGTATATTCAAAAGAAAAATAAGTCTATCCAGTTCTGTGAAGTAGCAAAATTGTCTTGATAGATTGTGTGGTAGTATTGGCGGTAGCTTCTTGTTGACCTCCTTTGCGACTATATTTTGTATACTCTGTAACAGAAATTCTTAATATATTACTGCAGTGCGATGCTTTGGGATTTGAGAACATTCTCCGAGACAGAAAAAGCAAAGCCTTTTGGTGAGCTGGATGGGCATATTGGTCCAGTCAAATTTTTACACACGGATTGGTATAAAGTAGTTTCAGGAAGTCCTGAGGATCAATATGTCAATGTTTGGGAGTCTGACACTGGTCGACAAACAAATATCTTAGATTGCAACCCTACTGATAGTCTGCATTCTAGCCCAGGTTGTTCTGCTATGGCTGTTAGTGGTTGTCAAATAGTCACCGGTAGCTTTACTGAAGAGCAGGGGGTAATACGCTACAGGGACTTCAGCAATGCTACTAGTCATGTTTTATCAGAAGGGGATGAAGGTGGTTCAAAGTTTTGGGATTCACAATAATCTAGTGACAGTTGTGAATCCGATAGCTGACCATGTTTCTTGCACCATTACGTATTACAATCAGGACAATGTCTTTTTTGAATTTTAATTGTAAGAAATAGCAGAGTTATCGTTATATGATAAAGCATTATTTCATTGATAGGGGTTCATTATTTTATAAAACAAGTTAAATATTGATACTAATACAGATATAGAGCTTCTGAAATCTTTTACCTTGTTACTGGTAAACTGTTGTACCATGTAGACTCTTTATAGCATACTTTTGAAATTATATATTATGCCTAGAAGATCCTTGACTGTGGTAGGAAACATCTAGGAAGCATGGAGCAGGGTGCTTGGGTTACCCAATACACCAGCCTATCAAATGCAGTGGGTGGTGCCATCAGCATGCGGCCCGTCTCCGTATTTGAGGGTGCGGAAGTGACATAGAAGGTAAATTTACATTTGTTATTATCCAAACAGTTCGAAAAAATCAGTTAGAATAATTGTCATTTGTGTTCCTGCTATGTCACATTTCTGTGCAGAATCCCAACTGTTATCCTTTTTAATGACTCCTACTCAAAATTGGTTTCATCCTGCAAGTCTGAGATTGCAATATTTGAACGGAGATCTCATTTCACAGATCTGGGATCTGAGATCCGAAGATCATGCACTCTACTGGTTGAGATTTAAGCTTAGATCGTATCATGTAAACAATTATTCTGTCATGTCATTTTTGTTGAATCGATGCTGACTAGGGAGAAGGTTGTTATAAATTGAATCGGAGCTATTTCCCAAGAGTTGAAGTAGTCAAATAAGATGTTACAAGTGTTTTGATATTTGAATTAAGTCGAATAACAATCCTAGTTTATCATATCGGAACTAGTTCTTTAGGTGTTGAGTCTAGATAAGTCATTTTAAATTTTTTCTTGTTGCTCCCAGTTTTCTAGTCTACACATCAGTTTTCCTATTATCAAAACTAGCATAGGTCTCCAAGGGTGCAACTAGAGCTGCTTGTCCAGGTTTCCAGATCTAAGCAAGTGAGATTCGGGCAATCATAACACTTTCATTGAATATACATATAAATGACACTTCAGGATGTCCCCCCCTAGTTAACATCTTCGGGCTCTCTTGTCAGTGGTTGCTATGACTTGTAGGCTTTATATATCTTTAGCATTATGATGGGCTTGTAAAAGTTGTTTGTTGATTAATTGATGGGAGAAGGCGTTGGTGATTGGATGCTGATCATGTCTATTCTTTTATACTCTTCAGTATCGTACCTGCAAATTTATTCTAGCAATCTTGTCACTTGATGGCAGGTAGTAATTGCTGATTTTGATTTATTTGACTGCATAATGTGAAGACTAACTCTGAAATTAGCTTCACATATGTTGGCAGAGTTCTTGAAGAAAGATGGAAAATATGTCAGGAATCAGGAATGTGTTTTTTCTTTCAGACGCCCCTCCTAAGTTATTTTCATATTCTCTGGATCTATTTCTGGTTCTAAAACTGGATGTGTAGCTGCAGAGAAGGTATTGAATGAAACAAATGCCAGGCAATGCAATAAACGGCATACTGATGAAACGAAGGGATGCAATAACCCCCGGGCAACACAAGCAGATTCTAGAAATCATCCGACGCTGATTAGGTTAAAAGATAGGGATGAGGGATGATATTAATGTCATATTACAGTTGCAATCTCTGTATCATGATATCATATGTGGGATTAATTCTAAATACTTTTGCTGTCAAATAGGTTCCGAAATTTATCAGTCCTGCTGGGTAGATGTGCTGTTAACTGCAAAATCAAACCTATCGACATCCATTTCTTGTGTGGCTTTAATGTGCTAGCATCCAACTTATATAATGTTTTGTAGTACTCTTAAAAACGTTATATGGAGTTCTTGTTCAACTTTGACTTGCATATGCTCAGATTTTCTGCTTTAACGGCAGAAAATCAATTAAATTAGGGTTCCTAGAACATTGCTGTTGACATACCATCTCGTATCCTAGAAATACCCTGTTGTATTCGTTCTCTTCTTTTTTCCCATAATTTAATTTTGTTTCAGGGTCAAGTCAAGATGTCAGATGATAATGAGCAATGTTCTCTTGGGTCCAAAAAGAGCCATCATATCTTCTGTTTGTGTAAGCTTTTTAAAGATTTTAAATCAATTTAGTCAAATAATTATAGTTTCAACTTTTCAAGGTCAATGATCGGTCAACATCAATTTATATTTACAAGTTTAAAACATTTAACTATATTTGGTAAACATTCCCATGCAATCCACGGTGATGGCTTTATTATAATATAAGGCCAGCTGGTTCAAAAAGTGTGGGAGTCCTTTTCATGCAAACAACAGAATAAGACCATCCTTATTTCTTTCATTTTGACTGTACCTCCAATTTTCAAGAAGTCATGGGGAAGGTTCCTGGTCTTTACTCTGATATTAGCAAGAAAACAAGAGGTTTGTTATACGTATGTTTTCGAATTTCTCGTGGTAGTAAGTAGTTGATTATGTTACACAAGCTAATGAAGTTGTGTGTCTGTAATGGTTATTATTTGATTTGTTAGATCTTCTTCACAAGGATCATAGCAGCAACACTGTCAAGTTCCGGCCTGATGCTCCTCCTGGACTTGTGAGTTGATGAGTTTGCCTATTTTTCATCGATCAGGTTGTCGACTATATTAGCTTGTTTGTTGTGCTTCATGTTTGTGTTTGTTTTTTTCTCTCATTGCAGGCTATCACATCTTCAATGAAAAATGGAGTATACATGTCTACTATCAGCACCCAACTAAAGGAGAGGAACGTCACTGCTGATATTAATTTTAAACTGGGCAAACATCCCAACGTAAGCTCTGCGAACTATTTGTTTTTTCTTGCAATATTACTTTCAATTCTTTTGCCTTTGGTCTCTGCTAAACACCATTTGCCAAGTATTTTTGTGTCCACTTTGAAGGTTTATTCAGGCTGTTATAGGTTTGTTAATGACTCTTCGAAACAAAACTAAACATCATCTGCCTGCATTTGTCGGTCCATTTATTTGGTTGTGCTCTAAAATTTTGGTAAACTTGTCCTCAATCTCATTATAACTTTGTCATGATTGTGCCATTGATAAGACTGAATTCATCTTGAGGGAACCCTTCATTTTTTACTTTTGTCATTTTATTTTCGATTAAGTTCTAGCTGCTACTTTCAGTTATACTGTAGTTACTGCATCTCAAGTTCTCAACAAGATTGTAGGAGTAAATAAAATTATTACATCTAGTTGCTACTTTTTGAATCAGGAAAGTGATTTGTCTTCTCTCTGTAAAATTATCCTAATTCCTTTTGTTTGCATGAATAAATCCCTTTATGTTGATCTTCATGTTGACCCTCAGATTTTCACCAACATAGTTCTTGATCAACGTCATCTTCTTCCTGGCTTGAAGGCTATCTGCAACTTCAATGCTTTTGAGCCAAAATCTCAAATGGTAAGCTTAGTATATCTTATTATAGTGATTTAGAAACTTTACTTCTGAATTATTTGTAAAATTTACTTTCATCACTTATGGTTGCTAGTCTGAAAGTACTTTGGACTTGAAAGAATACCTTTGCATCAATTTGCAAGGATGAAGGCAGTTCCTACTTGATTATATGCATATGAATTTCCTTGCTAAGGTTGTCTTATGTTTAATCCAATAACAGATCGGACTTCATTACCTACATGACTGTGCTGGGAAGCCTGGGATTAATGCCAACATTATCGGATTGACTAGAACCCCCATCCTCAACTTCTCAGGCTTGCTTGGACATAATACAGCAGCACTGGGGACAAATGTCTCATTTGACACAAAAACAGGAAAGTTCGCCACATGCAGTGCTATGATTAGCTTTGGCTATGCTGGCCTGATTGCTTCCTTTAACCTGTAAGTATTTGTTTTCGACATAAATGTCATGTGGACTGTTAGGCATGTAAGTTGAAACATTGAATCAAGGCACAGTTAGTATATCATTTCACGCTTGCCATTTAGTAGTGATATTTGCTTGCTATTGAAGAACAAATCTTTAAATTTTTTATTGTGGTCTTATATGGGGTACACATGTTGAAATTCTTGTATCCTAGAGCTGAAGATTAGGAAAATCATAAACCCCCTCCAGCTAAATTGCAAGTTCTAGTAGCATCGGTAGTTTCTGCTCCTTTTAGGTCAGCATGACAGCATATTTGTGCTTGATTTGATAAACTGCTGATGAAAGCTTGTAATGTTTATACAGTAATGATAAAGGGAACACTTTGAATGCCTCTTACTACCATAAAGTGCGTGGCAAACTCTCAAAGGAAACGAACATCTTTCAAAGAGCATTGGCTACTCTTTCAATCACAGCAGTTGGCGCTGAAGCAACTCACAAATTCTCAACCACAGTGAATACCATCACCATTGGCATGCAGTTTGGTTTAGGTCGACTAACCACGCTGAAAGCACGTGTCAAGCACACAGGCATGGCAAGTGTTGTTATGCAGACGAAGTGGAACAGAAAGTCTCTCATTACTACATCAGCTGAAGTTGACATCAAGGCATTGAACAAGACTCCCAAGTTGGGACTGGCCTTTTCTACCAGATCTTGAGTGGCCATAGACACACCTTATAATGCTGTTATTTTTAGACAACTAGTGTAGAGTAGCATATCCAACACCTGCACCCTCCCCAAACAATTGAAAGTCTACCTTGTGATAATCTAATATTGTGCAGAACTTGGAGACTACATATCACCCCCAAAGAACTCTTGTCCATGTCTACTAAAAAACTCTGACTGCATCTTTATTGTCCTAATTCTGAATTAATCTTTTTTTTTATATTGATTCTAACTTTTAGTCTGATATTTATTTATCGCAGACCCTTAAATCAAAACTTCATACCACTACTCCTTTAAAAAAATTCCAGATTTAAATTATTTAAAAAATTGTTTATTTATTTTATGGACAAAAATGTTAAGAACAGAATTATCCAAAAAAAAAAATGAACTTAAGAAATGGTATGCATTTTTCATCAAGTTGTTTAAAAAAGGATGAAAATATAAAAGTCCCAAATATTTAAATGAAAATCTAGTAAGAAAAGTTTTTTTAAGTGAAGTTTTAAGGTGTAAATAAACCCAAAAAAAAAACATTTATATAATAGAGGCGAGCTCGCTCTCTCCTTTTCCTCTTTACTCCTGCTTAGAAACATGGCTGCAACAATGGTAACAACAGTGGAAACAATTGATAACCCATTTTGTCTCAGGTGCGTTTAATTCTCTCTCTCTCTCTCTTTCTCTCTCTCTCTCTCTCTCTCTCTCTCTCTCTCTCTCTCTCTCTGTCTCTCTCTCTCTCCCTCTCTCTCTCTCTCACCAAGTGTAGTAAGAGCTAGCTGTGTTTAACCAAATCCCATGTACAGTAGCTCAGGATAACAGCGTGACCAGGAATTTGCAACCTCTAATGACATGTATAGGTTAGCTTCCAAATATTTAAGTAAAGAACAATCTTTAACTTAAATATTTTAAGTTAATGCAGGAAACTTTTAAGAAATAACCAAATATTTAAAGAAAAGAACAATAAAAGTGAAATTAGGATCTTTGTGCAGGTTAGCTTCAATGTCAGCCGTAAAATTTCCATTTTTCACGTAGACATGTAGACACCATTCCCCGTTGCTAATCTAATAATAGCCTTGAATGAAAGAAGAGCACAAAACAAGGCAGCGTAATTGACTTATATATTTGATGTAAAATAGGCAAACTGATAAACTGACAAATCCAGAAGAAGAGACATGGGAACTGAACTTGAGCTTGTTGTAATCCTTGTAAAAAACAGTATCTGATTAAATAAAGTAATCATTACAACAAATCAGATATCCATCTCAGTTACCATATATATAGAGCAATGTTGTTGAGGCGGATTCGTAAATGATAGATACTGCCATAAAACAAGAGGTTTGTTCATAATGTTTTCCTGCCTTCCTATATATATATGTTGACGGAGTTGTTGGATATTAGAATATCAATAGATACCATGTGTAATGACGAGACTCGCTTGTAATAAATGATCCACGTAATTTTGCTGTTTAATTGCAATTTAGGACTATCGTCTATGAATCAGGCCTAAACAACATTGCTCTCTATATGTATTTTATCTACAGTATGTGGTAACTGAGATGGGTTTTGGATTTGATGTCATGTTTATTTGATTCAATTAGATATTTTCACAAGGATTACAGCAGGCTCAAGTTCAGTCCCCATGTTTCTTCAAGATTTGTGAGTTCATTAGTTCGCCTATTTTACATCTATCTAAGTCAACTACACTAGCTTGTTTCTGTAAGATCTATGCTCTTCTCTCATTGCAGTCTATTAGATCAGCGTCGAGGAATGGTGTGTACAAGTCTATGTACACAACACAACTGAAAAATGGAAATTTTACGGCTGACATTAAAGTCAATTTGCGCAGAGATCCTAATGTATGTTGCATATATGTTTTCAGTGCAGCAGTGTTAAAAATTGACGAGTTTTAAATCTATTCCTTTATTGTTAAGTTGACTAATTTGTTACTTCAACTTGTCAATTAGATCCGGGTACTTTTATTATTTGGTGACATTATTATTGTGTGTATCTATTTTTTGGCATTTATTAAGGTTGTCATATGAATGGTTTAGTGGCTTCTGTTGTTTTTTTCTTTTTTGGCTAGTTTAACTTGCATACTGCAAGTGTTCAGTGTCCCTTTCCATATATCACGGTGTTTGTGTAAGACTGTTGTGCTTGCATTAATTTGTTTTCAATTATTGTTTTTGCTACAAAGTTGCTACATTTTCTTAATTACATCTGATGTGGACAATCTGTACAAACCGCGGAATTATGGAATCATGGTAATACAAAGTAGAAGTTTTTTTTAGACTATAACTCTTGTGCCGCATAATGAATTCATGTATAAGTGGAACCATACTCTAATTTTTAGTCCTTCAATTTGGTTTTGAGCTGTTCTACACAAAATTTGTGAGTTGCTTATTTTAGTGATAATATCATTCAATAATGAAGTAGGCATCAAGACTTATCCTCAATCTCATTATGTATCTTCTGCCTGTAAATACGTTAACTACTTCATAGGGAACACCTCTCCTTCTTATTTAGCAAAAAAAACACCTCTCCTTTTTTTTGTCTTTCTGTTTTCAGTTATATTGTTTTGATCCATTGTGCATCATTTGATAAAAAAAATGTGCATATGGCATTTTCCTTGGGAAATAATTGTGTCATATAATTTAGTCATCTCTAGCTTCTACCTTCTTGACTCACGATATATTTTATTTTCTTGTCGTTTATACTCATCCATATTCCTTTGCATGAATAACTCCTTTCTCTTGATGGATGACGGATGACCATGCTTACCCTTTTGGGCAACATCAGATTTTTGCCACCTTCATCATTGATGGACATGATCTTTTTCCTGGTTTGAAGGCTATTTGTAGCTTTGACATTCTCAAGCCAAGATCTGAAGTGGTGAGTTTAGTATAACTTTTTCTTTCACTGTAAAATAAATCACCAGCTCTGTGCATAAATTTGCAAGGGGGAATCTTAGCTGCTCCTAGTTGAAAATAAGCGTCAAATTTTCTTGCTATATTATTGTGTTATGTTTATTTGAATTTATCAGATAAGACTTCAATACCATCATGACTATGCTGGAATCAATGTACACATTACGGGGTTGACTGGAAACCCCATTCTCAAATTCTCTGGCTTGCTAAGAGGTAGAACTATCTCACTGGGAACAGATGTCTCATTTGATACAAGAACAGGAAATTTCACCAGTGGCAATACCCTTTGCTATGCAGACCTAACTAATACCTGACATTATAAGTAATTATTTTCAACGAAAAATATTCTGTTGAGTATATGGTGGGTATGTATATGTATGTTCACCTGAAGGAGCATGTATGTCAGAATATTTAAAAAGGCACAAGATATATCTTTTTACAATATCTAATATATACTTATATTATGATTTAAAATTTCCAGTACCCATGATTTCCATTTCTTTAGCTGTAAGTCCAATTAAACATCCAAAAGATTTAGACAGAATCAACACAAATGTATGTTTTGCTGCGTGCTTCATGTTCCATATGTACCTCAATGGTGCTTGTAATAGATTAAAATTCAGGTCCAAATCATCTGGCTTTCTGTCCAAACTTGTGGATTTATATGAAATTTTAGTATTTGATATGGCAGTCTTCTGATCATTGGTGGCAACTTACCCTTTATCTTATATTTCTCTAGACTTGGGAAGTTGTATGATAGATCTGTTCATTAATCATTACTGGTTGCAGGCTATCACTACATCAGGAACTAAGAAAGAGGAACTGTTTGTGGCTGGTCTCAAATCTCAATACACAGGTGAAAATTAGGAAGGTCACTGCTGATCTGAAAGTGGACATATGAACTCAAACGTTAGTTGTGTTGTGCCACCATTTTTAACTTATACCTTCAGTCCATAATACTATTTTTCCCTAGTTTCAGATTAATAATTTAGTTAGTAGTGGCATGATACATCAGTATGATGATTAAAGACTGTAAGTAGCGATATCTGGTGATTATCAATTTCGTTTGTGATTGCTAAGCATATAAATTTCTAATTATGGTTCTAGTTGTAGCTGTTGCATATTGCAAGAGTTTGTAGATATCTAATTCTTGGCGTCCTTGGTTAAATCTTTAGAAAAACTGTTACATCGATTAGCTGCAATTAATTTTCAAGTTCTTGCATATGTAGCGAGTGTTTTGAGTTGCCAGTGTCTTGGTGGGTGATTGACTGTAAAACCATGTAATGTTGATACAGGAATGAAAAAGATGACACCTTGAATGCATCCTACTATCATACAGTGAACCACTTGACCAATACAGCAGTGGGTGCTGAAGTGACTCACAAATTTTCAGACACCGAGAGCACCATAGCTTGGGCACTCAGCATGCATTGGATCAACTAACTACCGTAAAGGCACGGATCGACAACTATGGCAAGACAAATGCTCTTATTCAGCATTGATGGCGCTCAAACTCCCTTTTAACTTTATCTGGGAAATTTGATCCGGCTGTGGATTAGTCTCCAAAGTTTGGACTGGCTTTGGCTCTTAAAGCTTGAGATGCTCCATGCTGGTCTGCCAGGAAAATGAGGAGTGATGCACAGTTTATTTTGGACATTAGTTTTTTTTTTTTTTTTTTTTGAGTTGTTACTAGTATGCTTTTGGTTCTAAATTTTATGACATAAAATTTTAATCACTTATATAAGAGTGCATTTTGATTACTTGGTTCTTTGTCATCGAGTGTCGGGATGTAGAAGCTAACTTGTGGAGATTAATTCAGGTTAATGTTAAAGTTTATTCGTATCCAATAATACGGATACAATGTTTTCGGTTAATACCAAACTCTAATCGGAAAAAATGACAAAGAAAATTACCAGTAAAGGGCAAGATGCAAAGTAACCAGGAGAACTCCATTTCAAAATGCAACACAGCAAAACATACAAGTGTAACAATATAACATGGAAGGTGTCTGGAGCCTTGACAATTTTTGTACTACCAATGAAGAGCTTTCTTTGACGATCATATCTAACACTAATCTATATCCTTACAAACTATTCCAGATCTCCGGAGGCTATAGAGATATCTGAGGATCTAACATAACACCGACATTTGCACAACTGGTTATAAGGTGGTAAGAAGGTCCCCGATTTTGGTTTCCAGTGAGCTCGATATTACATGGGTTAAACACAAGTCTTTTGCATTTACCCAATAAGATGGCTATCGATATCTTCCTCGATGAGCTTGATACTACTGGATACCTGAATCACGCACGATGCTGTAACCATATCAATTCTCAATCCAAGTCAAGGATCCCACAATCAGAAATCTACTAGGAAGTTCTCCAGCCGAAGGTGCAAGGTATGTAATTTTATTCCTGGAAATGACAATTTAAAAACTATTAATCAGCCATCTATATATAAATGCTAAGTTGACGTAGCTTTCAAGTTTGGAACCTTTGAGTGTCAATGTCTGTCACATAGATGAACCCAGCAACATTGCTGCATCAGAAAAATTGCACACTCGTCAGTCGTCACAAAGGAAAATGCTTTTTGTGAATGCATTTGTTTACCATATATTACTTTGAAGTAATTGCATGTGCAGCAGAAGGAAAGTTGTTGTATCTAACTATGTAACTGTATACTAATGCATGTTTTTGTTACTATATGTAATGTAGGAAGTGAACTGTTGCCAAGTAAAGTAGTTGCAATGCTGTAGAAACAACCCATTTTACCTAATCTCCACTAATGCTCAATTTAGTAAAACATGTACTTGTTTTATATAGATTCTATGATACTTCTGCTCAAAATGTGTCTCATACAGAGATTATTCACCAGATCTATATCAAGATAAGTTCTTTCCGCCTGATTAGATTAAACCTGAGTATCTGACGTAATGCAGGTAGTTGCTCTAATGACAAATAGAATGTAAATGCCAACTAAAGTAACAAAGAAATATTCCCATGCCTTGAAATTATTTCATTCGGTTCTTTGGCGTAGGAAACGGCAAGAACTAAATGCAGCAAGTCTCTGTCGATTTTCACTTGAACCAGTCTTGTTGGATCTGCAGCAGGCTCAGCACCAATTGGCAGAGCCGAACGAGGGGCTTGTGGCCCACCACCAACTCGAAAGACAGTTAAATCGCTAAAACTAGCAACATTAGAGTGCGGGGACAGATCATTTGTAAGGCCATAAAAGTATTCCTGAAACATTATTTAAGCAAACATTATATTCAAATATATACATATATAAGCATTAATTTACCTCGAAATAAAACAAAGAATTTCATTTACCCTTATTCTGTGACCCCTGGCCTTCTGGCGCACTTTCGCGTTCCTAGATACGACGCCACCTGACTTCTGAAGTTTCACGACATCTACATTAGGTTTGCTTTTCAAAACATCTTTAAGCAAGCTACAAAGTTTTTCCTGCGCAAATTTTAGATACATGAATATTAATATACTGGCCTAGAGTTAATGATGCTCTTGTATTTTCATCCTTCCTTGATGGATTAAGAGTATTATATAAAAGCAAAATCTTCGAGATTGACCCTTGCTGAGCACACATGTAACAGATACAGCAGTGCAAATCAGTATAGAACCTCCTATAACAAAACCACTTGAGATTTTTATGTTAAAATACCAATAGCCTAAATCTAGACAGCAGTGCATGATCAGGTTCAGGGTTCATGGTCCACAAACATGATAACCTTCAAGCCACGCATGCGCAAAGTCCTGACTTTAGCCAGTTAACTTTTTGCACAACCATGAGGCTATGTTCTATACATGTTGGGTTTACAGGAAGCAATCAACAGAATCTTGGTCTCTATACCTTTATTATCTGATACTCCCTCCGTCAATAGTTAACATTTGGATGGGGCACGGAGATTAAGAAAGGTAAAGAAAAGGGAAGAAATAGTAGGTAAGTTGGTGGGACCTACTGAAATTAGTGAAGAAATATATGCTATTTTAGGAAATGTTAACAATTGGATGAGACATCTCAAAAAGGAAAGTGTTAACAGTCTGTTGGGACAGAGGGAGTATCTGATTTTCAACTTTGTATTAATTCTTTAAATAAACCGGTCAAACCCATTCTGTGGAACGGCTCTTCGTTTCTATGCTATAACAACTCAGTTCTTGTAATCGACAATAAAATTACAATTTACAGTAATAAAATTTATAAAGAAGTGCAAATCAAGTAGATAGCTGTAACTTACTGGTACTTCCAAGTTGACAAGTATTGAAGACAAAAAAGGAGCTATATATAATAATCTCAGACAAATATCTTCAATTCAATATACAAAATTGTGAGGTACAAGTTGGTAAGATTGAAAAATAAAAGCTGTAGATAATTAATCACTGGGTAATAGTCTCAACATATTTTTACTATTCAAGGTACAACACCGTTAGGTACTGATTCTGGTCTAGAACTTCAAACTTATGCAATACTATCTTTAAAATTTGGTGGTCAAGTATTTAAAAATGTTTACGCAAACAATTAAGCTAAACAATAAAAAAGACGATCAAATCATAATAGCAAATACATGAATGGACAACCTAGGAAACTAAAAGAATTGCATTCTGACCATTAGATCTCAGTTATTGATGAGATAAAACTAACCTGTCCCAAAACCAGAACAACTGTTGCATTGAATGTATCAATCGCATGTAGAAGTAGCTGAAACAGATGCGGTTAAAATGTCAACATCCAGAATATATGCAATCACTGTTTAAACTTTAAACAACCGACTTCACCACACTAGCAACCTTGAATGTATGTATTTTAACTCGAGTACCTCATAACCAAGACCATCTACCCAGCCCATGGTATTGATAACCATCCCTGCAGCTCGAGATTCAGTATTCCCGGCAAACTGTCTCTCCAAGATGTTGGCGAGTTCCTTGACCAGTACCTTGTAAAGATCAGCATTTGCACTGTGGCAAGTGTGAGAGCCCTAAATGATTAGAAAGGAACGGTAGATTGGAACAACACAAACGGATTGCAATTTGTAGTACCTAGGTGTTGGGTGCCCATAGAAGTAAACAAGAGGCATTTCAAGAGGAATTCCTTCCACAGGATCAATAGGCATCTCAATTGGAGTAGCAGCTATGCACGCCGGAATAGTTATTGATCCTTGGCCAATGTCTAAATCCACAAATGTGGGCTTCCAACCTTGTTTAGCTGCCCAACTAAGAAGCATCCTTGACAAGGTACTCTTTCCTGAATCAGTAGGTCCCACAACAATTACCCTTGGACCCTTGAAAACAAACAGATTGAAACTTTAGAAAGAAAAGAGAAAATGATTTTTTTTTGTGGATAATTCGTTTTCATATCCAACTTAATGCAACGAATCATAGAAGTGACTAAAAAATGATTTAGCAACTGTATCTGAGAAGCAAGGTTACGGGTGCGGGTGTTGGCACAGGGATATATATGGAATCAACAAATATGATAAAACGGGGATTCAGGACGGGGGTTATGTTTTCTAGTCAGATTATATAAATATATATTTAATATTATGTGTGACAAAATCTCTAGACAAAAATAATTTTTGTGCAAACTAAATGAAATGCATGTTTAATTATTTAGGACTTCGGACACAAAAAATTTAAGTTGGTTAGTTTGCTAACTAACATTAGTACTTCGCTTTAGGTATGTATGTACTTGACGCCATTTCATTTCGTGAATGAAAATTTTATTGTTGGAGATTGTGAAAGCATCCCCGATTTGGACATGGGGATTCGAATGTCCAAGAGTTCGACACGGGGATACGTTGGGTAACCCAAGTATCCCTACTTCCTAGAACTGTATAAACTATACACAACATATCAATAGGATACTTCTACAACATTATAAGGACTCTGCTACTTCATTAGACATATCATTCTTTCAACAGTGCAAAGTAGGAAATATATACAGAGAAAATACTCCTTAACTCATATAGCTGTAAAGATGGCTGTACAATACAAGGAGGATCAAAAAAGTACTAAATGCCTCTAATTTTGCTTTTTACATCTATATATACTCTGATATTTATAGACAACTAGACAGATCATAAATCTATCAGATTAAATCATGCACATAGAGCTTTATAATGAGAAGATGTTATCAATCTCTGAAACTAGCATAAATCAACAGAAGACTACTAACTCGTACTGCTAATTACATTTGGACAGGGAAAAGGAATTCAGGTTGTTCTCATACATAAGCTAATCCCAACCTAAACTTCTAAAAGAAAAATGCATAAAGCATTTTAGATGAAGTACATATAGCATTTTAATTATAATTTTCTGCAGCAGAGGAAAAGAAATTCCTACCAACACAAAAAAGACTTCTAAAATTTAATATCTAAGAGAAAACAATGACTGAGATAGTACCTGAGAAGACTCAGAATCACTGGGAGATGCTTTGGAGCGGTTTCGCCTTGCATCCAGTACAGCATGTACATTTACGTAACTAACCATTGGTGTCTGACATTAAGATACAAATATATTAGTTACTGCTTTAAACTTAGCAGACTGCCTCTAGAACAGATTAACGTACCTCATCTGCTGTGTAATAAGTTTCAGTAGCACCATCCATTTCAACAGTAGCTCCATACCAAGTAAAAACCTGAGATAGTCATTTCAAAGATAACATAGGCATCATATTGAAGGGCAAGAAGGTGACTAGTACTAAGCAACAACAGGAAATGGCATCACTAACTCGTTAATTCTAAAAAAATAAATCTAACAACTTAATTCTAGGCAAGGGGTCTAAAATGCTACTTGTGTTATTAGCAGTACAGAGTGTAAATTTTTACATACAACTCCCAGAAGGCAAGGATATTCTAAATCAATGTGGTTTATGCAGTTATGAACTTATAGAAGATGCCATACAAATTTTTTACATAGCTATATCGTAAATCGTAAAATAGCTAAATGAATGTACTTGAAAGAGGTCTAAAGATGTCATCTCTATTTACAAACGAAAAACGTATTCAATTAACTAAAGACTGCCCCAACCCCCAAAAGGCGTAATCTTTCACGAAAGTAGCAAGGTCCATTCCACATAGAAATCAAGGAACAACCAAAGAGCAATTTAAAGGAAAGTTGAAAATTTGAACAAGGCTTACTGCAAATTTGACGGAAGGGGGGAAGGAGAGCCAAATTTGAGGAGGGATCTCAGTGCCAAAGATTTCCGCAGTGCCACTAAGTAGTCTAAGGCGAAGAGATGAATCCGGACTGACTTCAACACGTAGCTCGCATTCCTTATCCAACTTAACCTGCTCAGGAGTCGATACCGATGGTCCACCCCCTGCTGCTGCCATTCACAACGAACTCCCACTCCTCTGCACACACTGCAGCAGCTCACAGCCTTGTTGGTCCACACCAATCAATCAAATAATTAGCAAATCACTACTCAATCCACAGCGACATTTAATCAAACAGGTCAAGTACATTACATTTATTAACATATCAAAACTCAAAGCTAATACATTAAAAAATAAAATATTATAATTACCTTTGAGTTGAAAAAAGGGATTTGATACAGAGGAATGTCGCAACTGTATAATAGTGTACATAAATCATAAAACACCAGAAAATAACAAAATATTTAAGTTTATCACATGTATTGCAAGTATATTTTATTTATTTCGGTGTATTTCTGAATATTTGACGGTATTAACCATGGTTGTTATGAGGTTAAAATGCTTATTTTGTTTTATATTATTCATTTAATATTAAATTCATAATTAATATTAAAATTACAATGAGATATTCATTATTATTACAAAATGAGAGGACATAATTAATACAAGTATATTGTAATAAAAAGATTATTAATATAAGGAAAATGCCAGAGATACCAAATTTTTTCCCAAAATTCTTTCCAAATACACATGTCAATTCCTGATTCGTTGTAATAATAAGTGGACCCCTGTATTAACACCAACAACACCAATCAAAACATTCCAAATTGCCACATCACCTTTGCCATGTCATTTGGTAACAAATTTTTGTACCAAATTTTGTGCCTCTAGCATTACTCTTAATATAATGACACTCATAATGTGTAAGATATAATTAAGACGAGCATATTAAATTAGAAAATAGTTAATACATAATTAATACATGCATATTAAATTAAAAAAATAGTTAATACATAAATAAGGGTAGTTCAATAATTTACATGGATTAAAATGACTTAACGAATCCCTAAGTTACTCTATTATATATAGATCCGACAATTTATGACACGACATGAATTACACGACACGAAAATACACGAACACGAAAGTACACTACCGAGATTTAGTGTCGGTTTTGTGTTTACCCTTTGTGTACACGACACGACACGAATTACACGAAATAAATAAATATATATTTATATATTAGATATTTATATTAGATATTTTTATATTTACATTAGATAAATTAATATTTATTATATGTTTATACATAATTTTATAATATCATTTGTAAATATGATGTAAAAACATATTTTCAGTACATATTTGTAAAAATTTAAGTAAAAATTTTAATATTTACATATTTTTATTTTTATTTAAAATTATACTAAACACGACACGAAAAGTATATGACACGAAAGATACACGACACGAAATATACACGAACATAAACGGGTATGTTTTGTGTTTAGCATTCATGTACACGACACACGAAAGTACACGACACGAACGAATTGTCAGGTCTAATTATATAATATCTCCGTCTCATCCATTTCTTTACACTTTCCTTTTTGGGATGTCCCATTCATTTCTTTACATTTCAAAAAAAATCAAAAATAGTAAAGTTTCATAATATAAAATTTATCTATTTCCACTACTTTTCTCTACTATACTTACTTTATACCTTAAATATAGACGGGTCCCACCACTTTACTTATTTTTCTTACTTTTTCCCCTACTTTACTTATATTCCTTAACCTTCGTGTCCAACCCAAATATAAACAATTGGGCAGGACGGAGGGAGTATATATATGTTAGTTACAGAGGAATGTCTCAACACAGTTTACATAACAAGCCTATAATACTGGAATGTCATGCTTCTAGCTGGGAAACTCTATAATCATAATCATTATGCTTAATTGTATGCCTAGACTATGTAGCTGCAACTCCTGTAGCTGGTTGTACATAGGTCAGAAGTAATAAGAATGTCTATGAAGAAGATCATCCTTGATCATGCTCCTTATGTTCAGAAAGAAAGCCTTTAATAAAGAAGTTAAAAGAGTTGAAGTGAAAATGTTCTAAGGCAAAGGTTAGAGAAGTTTAGAATTGTTAGATTAGAGAAGTCCAAATTCGAGAAGTCAAGAAGGAAGATTAGAGAAATCCAGACAAGCAACTTCGAGAAGTCAAGAGAACTAATTCGAGTTGTACAGGATTAGTTAAGCCTGAATGCTGATTCGAGAATTCTTCACTAGAGAAGTCCAACTTGACATGATTCGAGAAGTAAGGAAAATGGCTGATTCTAGAACTCCAGTTATCGAGTCAGCCATAGCCAGAGTTATCGAATGCGGAATTTAAGCTAACTGAAGAAGATAAATTCTAAACATCAGAACAAAGAGTCAGTAAGCCCTGTACTTCTGTAAGTGGTCCAACACTTTGCAGAAGCGCATGGGAAGTCTACAGAGCAGCTCAGAGAGAGAAGTCAAAGGTGGTCCAACTAAAGAAGTGGATCTATGTCAGCAAAGAATCTCTTATGCAAATTTTGGTTAGACATAGACGGTTAGGACAGTTTGTCACATTCCTAATCTGTAAAAGTGAACTGTGCATGCCTCTATAAGTGCACAGGTCACACACTTTAGTTGTTAACGTTTTTCAAGTGTAAATCAAGAACTATCTCTCTGAGAAAAACGGAGCTAAGAATACTTTTGTATTCACAGGTTGTAGCAACACACAATCTAATAAAACACCATTAGATTGAAAAGTAATCTCTGTTGTTCTTTAAATTTCCGCAAACACACTACTAGAAAAACGTTAATAGACATCGCCCCTTTAACATCGATTAAGAAAACCACCGATGTTAAATCTATTTTTAACATCAAAAATTTTAAAAGCGATGTTAAATATCTTTCCGGACATCGATTCTTAAAACAACCGATGTCTTTATGTATTTTTAGAAAAATAAAAAAACACGCGGCATATTTTTCCCATTTCTAATAAAACATTTCCCCCTTGAAAAATTTTAATCCCCTGCCTCTCTCCCAAAATTTCCCCCTTGAAACATATCCCCCAAAATATTTCCCCCCTTCGAATCTTTAACCCCCAAAACATTTTCTCCCCAAATCTTTAACCCTAAAATTCTCAGCCCGAAACATTTCCCCAAAACTCTCAGCCCCGACCCCGATCCCGTCTCTCTCACTCAACTCTCAATTAAACACAAACCCGTTTCTCGACTATCATCTCTCTCAATTAGAAGAAGAACCCTAAATCTTAGTTCAAAGAAGAGGAAAAAGTTTGAATTAGCTCGAATTAGTAAGTCATTTACGATTTATTTTAAAAATCTTAGTTTTTTTTTCTAATTTGAACTTCTTCTTTTTCAGATTGGTTGCTTCTTTAGCCTGGGTCATCTTGAATTAGCAAGTTCTTGTGTTATTTACTTGTCTTTCTTTTTGTATGTATTGTTTACTTGTGTTAATTACTCGTATTCTTGTTTTTGTTTGTGTTTGTAAGATTGGATGTACCCAATATTGGATGAACTGTTCTTGTGTTTTTAGATGAACTATTATTTTGTTTTTGGATGAACTATTCTTGTGTTTTTAGATGAACTTTGTTTTTGTTTGTGAAATTGTTTTCGTATTATGGGGTTACATAATGTGGCTACTACTTTTTGTGTTTAAAAATTCTGATTTTTCAACATGACTTTGCAGGAGCATTTGCATTTTTTGAGCTGCTCTTGAGGTTAATAATTGCTCAACTTTAAATTTTATTATTTAGTGTTCTCTTGATTTTTAATTAGATGCATGATTTGTTCAGTTTATGTTAATTTTTCCATTGTGCTTTTCACATGGACATCACTCACCAGGTAGTACATCCCCTCTTTGGTATTCAATTAAACGTGCATCAACATATGTTATTGTCCTTTCTTCTTACTCGGCCTATGGTAAGATCTTACTAATATTTCTTACTAAATTTTAAAGCTACAATGACTAACTAGAATATAAACCTTCGTGTTTGACTACTTTCTAAGCTTGTTCCAGGGAACAATCTAACTGGCTTGAACAAGAATTTAAGAATATTAACAGAGCAGAGACTCCACGTTTTGCCTTGGGTACCAATATCTGAAAA
Source organism: Heracleum sosnowskyi (assembly GCA_030848705.1). Taxonomy (NCBI): domain Eukaryota; kingdom Viridiplantae; phylum Streptophyta; class Magnoliopsida; order Apiales; family Apiaceae; genus Heracleum; species Heracleum sosnowskyi. The sequence goes on along the minus strand of CM061244.1, from coordinate 21,163,357 downwards.
TCACCACTGTTTTTATGTTGATCACCACTATTAATGGGAGCTTGTAGTGTGATAACTAAAACTATGTACTGTTCGAAGAATGTGCTTTTACTATCACTCCAAGTAAGTGATCTTGTACCTATCATATTACAATGATATAGCCCCTGTTAGAATATTTGTTACATAAAATTTATGACAAGTACATAAAAACATAGTGCATAAAATTAAGATACATGAAGATAAAGATACATGAAGATACTTTGCATGTGCATGCTTTTGCTTCACATAGGCTCGTTATGTAGAGGCGGAGTGTTTGCCTCGTGATAAGTTTTCACTGTTTCTAAATAAATGCCTTTATACTTCATATTGGGGGCAATTTTCTTGGATTTATTTAGATTACATAATTTTTTAAAATTGATGCAGCTAAATAAGTCTTACATGGACGTCTGCAAATCAACTCAAATACCACCAATAGGAATAATGGAACTTTCAAGTATGTGCAGAGTGCTTAGTAACCAGGTACACGCCATGCTTTAAGTATTTAATTTGAGGATATCAGTCATGCAAAATATTTAGATTAACTATGCTAAATAAATTTACCTTAAAATAATTTAATAGCCATTCCGGAAGATATTATGTTGTAATCATAGCACTTAGGGACCGGTGATCCTAGTCTTTTGTAATTTATTAAACTTTGCAGCGTTGTAACAAAAATAACATGAAATATCTTTTACCCATTCCGGCCACACATAGAATATGAAATAAAACTGTAGGTTAATGACTTCTAAATTTAGAAAAAATGAAATAATACTAAATTTGCTAGCAGTGGAGACACTGATTGCCGTAAACCAAATTTGTTCACATGACTTGCAAACTTTTATCTTTCTACATAAGTTGTATTCACCGGTATGCCCTATCTAGGACAACATTTACTGTTGATAGATGGTAAATATATGACACATCATATGATGTGCAGGGTATTCTTAAACTCGGTCAATCTCGAGAAGAAAAATTGAGACGAGTGGCACTAAAGATAGATGAAGCAGACATTACTTTTGCATTGCAGGTACGACAAACGAATCTGATATCATCTTCATGTCTAATCTATCTTTATCTTTTTTTAGGAAAATAAACGACACTGGGACTTCAGTATTTTATCTATTCCCGAATCTAAAATACATGACCAGATTCAACAAGTATACATGATTTTGCATACTTTCAATTTTGCATGATTTCAATTTTGCATAATTTCAATTTTGCATGATTTCAATATCCATAATCTTTAATGTTGGAGAGCATATTAAGATGGCATGAATATTGTTCCTCTAATGTGAAATAGGAGTATTGTTCCTCAAATTTAAGCAAACGGTGGAAGGTCTGTAATTGTTCTGACATAAGAAGTTGCTTACATACATATAATTACACGTGCAAAGGTTTTCATAGGCTTTCAAGAGTACCAGGAGTTCTTTCTTATTAGTGTGCCTAGTCTTACATTGATAGATTCTATTATGTTCCATCATATAACACTTTGAGTGGCATGTGCAGCTGTTTGTGATGAACAATATAGCCTACATGGAGGTGTTTGTGATAATGGGGTTCGTGAGTTCCGCTGCTCTGACTATGCTGGCTACACATGTCAAAACAGCTCCACGATCTCCTTAAATCTCTTGAAATGCAAAGATCTGCTAGGAAATTACCTTGATGGATTAGGGCAATGCCATTGTGAAGGAAATCAACAAGGATGAAGTAGTTACTAATGCAAGTCTGTTTGTAGTTTGTACTTAATGAGATTGTCTAACAATTAGTTTTCTTGTCGGAGTACAGTTGGTTTGTAAGCTAGTTTGGTACATTGTTTGATGTATTGTTTTGGTTATGCTAGTTGGTGTAAAGATTGCATGTTCGGTGTTTGGTAATGGCAAGTGCTTAACTATTTTCTTATGTTGGTGTTTTAGTTTGATTTGAGTTTTGTTTGCATATAAAGAATAATGTATGCTAAAACATGAACATGAAACATCAAATATTAAAAAGAAACTGATGTCATTTGATGGGCAATTACAATGAAAATATTAAAAAATCGATGTAAAAGAGGGGAAATGATGTTATCTCTTTATACAAAACCGATGTAAAAGAGGGGTAAAGACATCGTAAATTTGGTAGAAACTGATGTCTGGAGACTTCTAATACATCGGCTAAAAACCGATGTCTATAGTCATGACCTTTCTCTACACCCACATACACATCGGCCGTCCAGACATCGGTTTTTAGCCGTTGTCTATTAACGTTTTTCTAGTAGTGACACTATCACACATAGTTACTTGTTGTTGTTGGTTCAAGAAATCGGTGATAATACATTCACCCCCCTCTGTATTATCTTTTGTTCGCACTCATATCTAACAAGCGGTATCAGAGCAGGCAGTTGTTTCAAACAGTAAAAGATCAAGATGAGTGCACAAAAGACTTGAAGTATCAAGATCCCTCAGTTTGATAAGGAGCATTACAACTTGTGGAAAATGAAGATGATGCTCCTGTTTATCAAAGTTGCAAGCCCTCTTTATCTTAAAATTTTAAAGCATGTCCCTTTTTGTTCATATGGAACACTTTGACACTGTCACTAAAGGGACAACCATCACTTCTGGTAAACCTATTCCAAAAGATCCATCCAAATGTAATGAGTCTGAGAAAGAAAAGGTGGCCCTTGATAGTCATCTGCAGCTCATCATTATTGACTCCATGGATCTGTCAATGTGATAACGTGTATTTTATACACGTTTGTATCTCTCTTTCTCTTGGTTTTCTTTCGGTTCCATATGCATTTTACTTATATTTGTTATGTTTCCCTTTTTTTAGTGTTGCATGCTTATTTGTTCAAAAAGTGGCTTATTGTGGGCTTGAAATCAAAGATTATTCATGGTTGAATTCATGAGGATATTGCAATTGAGTCCTTTCTTGAGGAAGATCTTTTGTTAGATTATGAGAGTAATAGAGGAATTCATGAGTTGTATAAGAATTTTTCTTCTGATGAGATGTTAGATGAACTTAATGTTATTTGTTCTAAGCATGAAACTCAATTTGAGGATAGTTCTTTTAATCATAAGTCAGTTGTTAAGACTTCTAGTGGTGAGCCACCCCCACTTGATTTTAATCCATCTTTGTCCACTCTTGATCAGTCTTTGGTAGCTGATAATGAAACACATCATGTTGTTATTTCTAGTTCCTTAGTTCATAACCAAGAATTTCAAGTAATTAATCTGCTTAAACAACATAAAAAAGCGTATAATTGGTCTATGAATGATGTTAGAGGTATGAGTTTTATTCTGGTTCAAGATCTTCTTTCTCTAATGGATAATGTTGTCTTTGTGGGTGAGTTTCACATGCTTGTTGATTGTGTTACAAAGGTAGTTTTTCCTCGAGCTGGTATTGGTTAGTAAGTGGTTTTGTATGTGTCTCTCATAGTCAAGTGTAGGTATGGGGGAATGTGTGTGTTTGTGTGTGTGAGAGAGTGTGTTTATTCTGTGTTTTATAAGTATTATTGTGTTTCTCCATCATGCCCTTATAAGGTATTCTCGTCCTTTTACTTTGTCATTTTCTCTCATTTGCATACATTGAAGATAATGCATGATTTAGGTATGGGGAGGGGTTTAGTAGTATTATTATAAAAAAAATCCAAAAAAAAAATTGAAAAATGAAAAATATCCCAAAAAGAATTTTAGTCTTGTAAATTGTAGAATTCTAGCCTTGTAAAATGATTACTTGTGGCTTGATGCACCCTTACATGCTATAGTAATATTATGTTTCTGATACTTTTGATTGAGAAGTGATTTGCTAAGTTCTTGTCCACACACATACACTAACAATGTGAAACTAGTAGACTTACTGAATGTTGCAAGAAATTAGAAGGACATAAATATGTGCAAAGTGATTTGGTTTTCATGCTTTGAGTACAAGTTGGTGCATTGAAGAGATTTTTGCTTGGGATTGATTATGTTTTACCACCAAGTGAGTTTTTGAGCCTATATGCATATCGTTTGCATGTTATATTCGTTTGCTTGAGTGTCCACATGTTTTTTGCATTGCTAGCACTTGTTTGAGACCTTTCTTGAAATACATGACATTATTTGATGATAAGATGATAAAGACATTTAGGAATAACCTATATTTTCCAAATTACCGCACCATTTATATATGATCAATTAGTTACCCAATTGATCTTAATCCTATTTTTTCGATAACACACCACATTACTTGTCTGGACTTTTTTTCTTGTTTAGCCTTACTTATACTTGATCCCAAATTGTCAAAGGATTGTAGGAACTTGAGGGAGTAATAATGTGTGTAAGATGGGTTTACTTCTGTTCCTTACTTTTGGAAATACTGGGTTTGATTTATTACTTGATAGACATTGTTCAATAAATTTTTGAAGGAGGATTGTGGTTGCTTATATCTATCTCTTAGCTCTCGAAAAAAAAATTGAAAAAAAATGAAAAAGTAAAGAAAAATATTGTATGAGAGCATACTTATGTTTGTGTGATCCTTCTTCATTCGACTAATCAAGCCTTTTGTTGGAAGAAAATTAGAACATTCATGTGTGGGGAGGATGTTTGGTGATGTGTATGATTAATTATTGTGCCTACTAGCTTTTGACACTTCATCTTCTTTGGCCTTACTTGACATACATTGTCCCTAGCCCCGTTACAACCCAATGAAGACCTTTTGATTATCATCATTGATGTATGTTGTGTTAAAGTTAGATTGATATCAAATGTCAAGCATGCTTATGATTTAGTTGGAATAGAGTGATACACTTACCATTGTTCTTGAATGAATATTCTTTTGTGAGTGAAAGGTGAGTTATTGCTTGTTTTTGCATATGAGATCCCAAGGTTTGACTCAAAGGTGTATTATTGTGAGCTTAACATGATTACCAACTTATTTTTACACTTGACATGGAATTTTGAGCACTTATGCATATTCCTTTGAGTAGACTATGTGAATCCATGCACCTTCCACGACAAGACATTGCAAATTCACTTTCATTCTTAAGTTGATGTAGCATAAGAAGACTTGTATGTGTGGTGTTGCATTGTCATGCAATCTTTTACATGAACTAGATGGATTTTGTGGGTACATTCACTATAGGCCCTCACGAGACCTCACTCGTCCACTAGGGCTGTCTAGGGGTTTAAAGGGCTTGTTGCATATGCCAAATGCAACCGTGATCACCTACGGAAGTGGTATTATCTATTACTTAGTAGTTTATAATATATTAGTTTTTCTCGAGGACGAGCAAAAGATAGGTATGGGGGCATTTGATAGTTCCATAATTTAATACATTTTTAATACCTATTTTATGTCTGTTTTTATAATTTTATTATTTAATAAATTGTTTTCTTTTGTTTTGTAGGAAAATAAATAAAATCATATTTCAAGCAGAAAAAGGTGAAAAAAGGCAAGGAGGTGGAAATACTTGAAGTCAAAAGAAAATTGGAGAAAAATTGGAAAACTTATCGGAGAAGAAAAATGAATTGAAGAAATATTTTAATAATCCGATTTGTAGTCAAAGAGCCCAAACCCATTATTTTTCTTATATATATGGGTCTCCTCTATTGTATTTGAGACATCAATTTAGACACCAATTTAGACTAAATCTGATAATTAGGAGTATGATAGATTTATTATTGTCTTTCAATACAAGTTTTTTATTCTATTCAAACACTTTTGCTTGCATTCTTTATATTTAATTGTTTTGTTTTTTCTACCATGTCTAGCTAAGTTAATTCTCCTAAGATGAAGATGAAGTTAATTTGATTATTGTTGATATCTTCTCGTTCCTATTAATTGATTCTCATGATTTTTCTTAGTGCTTAATTATTCAATTGACAAACTGATTTTGATATATTATTATTACCGGATTTATTTTTCATAGTCTATGTTTGCTTCATGAAGTTTTGATGGGTTATTGTTAGATAACAAGTTTCATAGTACATGTTTGTCTCGTTAATTGATATATCTTATTTGTGAAGAAAAGATAATTGATTTTAGGGCGAGTTGATATTAATTGTGATTGATTAATGGATTCGGATTCCTAGGTTTTCATTATCTGATTTTATTTGTTAATTAGGTTAAACAAATCTCATCTCAAATCTTATTGTCTAGTTCGCCTGAGTTAATTGTTAGGGTTTTGAAAATTCATTGTCTCTGTTGATCGATCTGTGATTGCTACAACTAAACACTATGCGCTTGCAGTTTACATTATTTTTACCTATCAACTAGCTATGATACCAATTCTTGTAAACAACCCCATATAATAAATATAATTGTTTGAGTATGAACTGAGACAAAAGAGAACTCTTATACGCCAGAACTACTTTATTAACTCCAGCAATACAAACCATATACGAAAACAAAATAACAGCAAACTAAAAACTAAGGAAAGGAAAACAAATTTTCAAAACTGACTCCACTACCTTCTTTATTCTGGATTCAACTAACACTCCACACGACCAAAAACAACTGAAACCAATTCAAATGACAAACTCCTAAAATAATGCAGTAAATAAAATAAACAAATATGACAAGTTTAAGATTAAAACTTGCAACAATAACTAATCACACTTCATTACTGAAGTAGTGATCATTTGAAGTTATGGGTGTTGCCACGTACGTTGGGTTATCGTCTCCGGCCATAATTACGATGACAGGGACGAAATCCAGCTGCAGCTCGGTTGTACTAGACTTCGCAAGCTTCTCTTCGGTAGGTAGTGACTGGTTGCTGCAGCAATGTGAATAAATAAGGATGATTAGGGCTAGAGGTGGCCAAACGGGCGGGTTTATTCAGCTCGCACAGCCCGACACGGTACTTTATTCGGATATTATTCGGCCCGATTGAACCGCGAATAATTCGGCCCGATTCGTAAGGTAGTCAGTGCCGAATACGATTCCATTTTTCAGAACCCGCGAACCGGCCCGAACCGCCCGAACCGTGAGCCGCCCGAACCGCCCGAACCGCCGAACCGCCCGAACCGGCCCGCACGGCTCGAACCGCCCAGCACGGCCCGCACGGCTCGCCACTCGCCCACTCGCCCAACGGTCTTCTAGCCGTTGCCACTTGACAGTTGCCGCCTGCATTTCTTCATTTCTCTGTCCGGCTGTCCCCCACCCCAACGGACACATATTTGTCACTATAAATACATGTTTGTCTTCTAAATTTCTAACTCACCAATTTCTCTCAAAATCTCAATCTCTCCTGCTACTACTGCTTTCTTTCTCATTCTTCTCTACTGCTAGTCTGCTACTGCTCTATATTACATTTTATTTATTCATACAAGATTTTGCATTTTATTTATTTTTACAACATTTTACAAAAAAAAATGGAACAAGGAAGAGGTACTGTATCGTCTCAAGATTCAACCCCTGTCTCTATGCTACCACCTCGATCTCGATCTACCACCGAAGAAGGTACGTTTCATTTTTTTTTAATTATAATTTTTTGGTTGATTTAATTTGTGTGCTTTTATTTTATGTATTTTCATAAATTTAAATATTGTTTCGATTTTAGTTTTTAAAAAGTTCATAGTTTTTTAAAAATTCATATCATATATTTCGTTTTTATTTTTAAAATCTTGGTTTAAAAATCTTGTTTTCTTTTATTTTGTAAAATTTGTTTCCTTCGAATTTATTTTTATTTCCTTTTTAATTTATTCATTTTGTAAATTTTTGTAGGTGATACGAGTTCGAGACAATCATCGCACGTTTGGACATATTTTGATAAGGTGGCAATACCGGATAATCCAAATCGATTTAAAGCTCATTGTTTGCTTTGTTTACAAAATGGTCGACAACAAGCCCCATTTAGTTATGCCAAGGGAACGGGTACGGGTACACTTAATCGGCACTTGGAAAACATTCATGGAATTTCGAAGGCGAGTCATGAAAGTGGAGAAGCACGTGGAGGTCAACAACAAACACAAATTGGTGGTTTCATGGCTTCGTCCCCCGGTGGAGGTATGCCTTTCTCTTATAATAGAGATAGAATGGTTGAAGATTTTGCTACCTATGTTACTTTAGAGGAGTTACCTTTTTCCCACGGCGAGAGTCCGAATTTAGAATATATGGTTAAACATTCACTAAACCCGGCATTTAGAAAAATACCTAGGAACACACTTAAACGTCACACACAAAAACAATATTATGCTCAACGTGCACAATTAATTGAATACTTTCGTGATTTTGATGGTATGGTTTCTTTAACTAGTGATTGTTGGAGTTCGAGTCAAGGTGAGCCTTATATTTGTGTTACGGTTCATTGGATTAGTGACTACTTATTAGAAAAACGAATTATTGCTTTTGATGTTATGGATGAGTCACACACTGGTTATAACATAAAACAAAGAATTTTAGATACAATAAAGGAATTTAATTTGTTTAATAAGGTATTTACGATATCTTTAGATAATGCTGCTGCTAATAAAAAAGCCATTGATTATATTAGGCCCGATATTCCTTTAACTTTAGATGGAGTATTTTTACATGTTAGATGTTGTGCTCACATAATTAATTTGTCGGCCAAAAAAGGAATTTCACAATTAACTCATTTATTAGAACCTATTAGGAAAGTAATTAAATATCTACGTTTTGCGGGTACATATAGGTCTAAGTACAAAAAATTGTGTAAAGATAATGGATTAAGGCCAAAGAAGTGGGGTATCGATTGTTCTACGAGATGGAGTTCGACTTATAAATTATTAAATGATGCAATTCAATATAAGACAATTATTACCGAATTATATAATGAAGACCCAAGCCACCAATACGATGATGGACTTATTACCGAACAAGCTTGGGAGTTGGCATCTACGGTACGTGACATACTTGCTTGTTTTGAACATGCTACTACGGTTTTTTCTTATGTTTATCAACCAAATGTACATCATGTTATTATTGAGTGTGTTAGTATTGTTACTACTTTAAAAGAATACGAAGAAAATGCATTTTTTAGTGAGGTTATTTTTGATATGAAAGTTAAGTGGATCGAATATTTTACCGACTTTCCTTATATTTATGGTGGTGCATGTCTTCTTGATCCTGGTGTTAGAAAAGAAGGTTTAGAAAATATGTTAGAGCATTATTATCAAGTGTTAGGAGTTTCATATAATCATGAATTGTATGTAACTAATTGTTTAGGTTTGTTGTATCGTCTTGTAGATATATATGCTCCAAAAATTCAAAGTTCTATACCACCTAAGAGGAGTAGTAGTGTTAGTAGGTTTAATAGTACTATTTCATCTATACTAAGCAAAAAACAAAAAGTTAGAATTTCTGAATCATCTTCCGTACCTTCTTCTGCTTTTAGTATGGTTCATGAATTTTTTTCTTATCATTATGAGTTAAATGATGATTTTGAAATACTAACATGGTGGAAGAATCATGAGTTACAATTTCCAGTTTTAGCAAAAATCGTAAAGGATATTTTAGTAGTCCCCGCTTCTACAATTGCGTCCGAGTCCGCTTTTAGTGCAGGTAGAAGAGTGTTGGACGAGAAGAGATCAAGTCTTTCGCCAGATGTTGTAAAAATTTGTGTTTGCAAAAAAGATTGGGATCAAGCTGCAAAAAGACAACAAGGAAAAAAAGAAGATAACTCGGATGGCGAAGAAGATCCATGGATGACAATGAATACTTCGGATTCTGACACATCAACTACTCACGAAGAACAATAAATAGTGGATAGTTATTTTTTGTTTTGCACTTTAGAAATTTATTTAATTTGAATTGTAATTTTATATGTTTATGCGGTTTGTTCCATTTTTTTAGAGAGGAGTCCTCTCAAATAATTTGTACAATATTTTTGAAATTAATAAAATTTATATGAGGTACCGTCCTCTTTTATCACAAATTAAAAATTAATAAGTAAATTATAAGATTACAAATAATATGTAATTCGTAATTAAATATAACTTGCATAAATGTAAATTCTAAAAAATCTAACCCTGCATGTCTGGCACGTGGCAGCTTCTTCAAGACGTGGCAGCTTCAAGTTGTGACAGACTTGCATATATGAGGCTGTCTGTCAGTGAGTGAATTAATGCAAGTTGCACAGCCCGTATTCGCCCAGCCCGCACGGCTCATTCGCTCAAAAACCCGCCCGTATTCGCCCAGCCCGCCCGGCTCGTTCGCTCAAAAAACAGCCCGTATTCGCCCAGCCCGGCTCGCACATTCGCCCGCCAACTCGTTGTGCCGATTCCGGTTTTACCTTTTCCGATTCAAGCCCGGCTCGTAACCGGCCCGTACATACTTAGTGCCGGTTCCGTGCTCGCCGGAGCCGAGCCCGACCCGTGACAAGCCCGGCCCGGCTCGCACGGACCGCCCAAGTGGCCACCTCTAATTAGGGCCACGAGGATTAACCCTAACATTAATGCCAAGCCACCAAATAACCAAGGAATAGGTGAATTCCAACCTGTTTTTGGACTTGTTGTAAACGTGTTTGCTGCTTGTTGCATCATCTCTTTCTCCATTTTATTTTGCTCTTCAATTTAACGGTGAAGATGGTTCTTGCTCTTATATATACTAGTTTTCTTTTATCACCTTTTTTTAAAAGAAATTATAAATATCTACGAATAGGCCAGTGGTGCATTATTGAATTATTCTTTGATTATTTAAGAAAAAGTAATGTCAAATACAAAAAGAAATGTGGAAAAGTGCGTGAACATATAAAAGTGCCTGAACATGTGCCTACAATCCTGCTGCTGAACTAATTTTGTGCAACCGCACAAAAATGGTACAGGGCTCATCCCTGTCAAAATTGTTAGTTGAGATGACCCTTTTTAATTTTAATTTTTTGTTTTTTAGCTTCTTCATGTTGTTGCTTCTTGTAATTAGTAAAAATTGGTCGGCCATTTCTAAAAACCAACTAAAATAGTTCATTAAGATAGATTGGTCATTTCTAGAAAATAACTAGAATAGTTTATTACGTCCCTCTCATTTTTTTACACTTTCCCCTTTTTGAGACGTCTCTCTCATTTCTTTACGTATAAAAAATAGTAACATTTTATAATATAAAATTCAATCACATTCACCACTTTACTATGCTATACATACTTTATACCCACTTTATATATTAAAAATTGATTCGTCCACCACTTTACTCATTTTTATTACTTTTTCGTATTAATTTACATTTTTTCTTAACCTCCGTGTTGTCCCTCAATGTAAAGAATTGAGGGGGACGGAAGGAGTAATATTTATTTTGAAATGTCAAAGCGTTTTTTTTTTGTTTTTTTTATTCTTTACTATTTAACAAGAATAAATTCTTAGTTATTAATAATTATAATTTATTGTTTAGGTGAAAATATAAAGAATTATTTTTATTAATTAAATATAAAAAAATATAATTTCTATTATTTTTAATATGAGACAAAATATTTATACGTAAAAATAGGGAAAAAATTCGCGATATCAATACGTGGTATAAAAATTTATTTTTTTTATTCATGTGAAAGTAGCTAATTGTAATAATTTCTTTTGAAATTGAAAAAAAAATATAGGTTGTGCATAAAAATAAAAATTAACATTATAAATTATTAAATTGCTCTAACATGATCTATAGTTAACGTAGAATATATTATTTAAAATTATAAAACCCACGATCAACTTTATATGATTTAGTGCTTAAAATTTTTTTATTTAGAAATTATATCAAACAATACATTTTTTTTAAATTTTACATGAAATATCATGAATTTGATAGTTTATTTTTATTTTTAGTTAAAATTTGTACAAATTATAATTTTGAATTCTTCGTTAAATTAAAAATAGTTGTATAAGTTTTTACAAATTTTAACTAAAATCGAAAAATAAATTATCAAATTCGTGATATTCTGTTTAATTTTTTAATTTATTAAAATTAAAAATAAATTATAATTTCTAGATAAAGTTTTTTGAAGCACATAAAATGTATAAAGTTGATCATGATTTTTAAAATTTTTAATAAAATTAATTTTAATAATAGTATAGAGTTGATCATGATATAATAAGTTTTATAATGTTATTTTTTTATTCCCAATTATAATTAAAATATAGCCTCTTATAATTATTTATACTTATTATTTGTAATTTTCTAATTTTTACAAATAACTTAATTTTCTAATTATTTATACTTAATATTTATAATTTTATTTTTTATACATAACTTATATATATTTTTTTAAAATTCAAAAACAAAGTAACTACAATTTAATTACTTCCATGTTAATAAAATTTTTAAAACTTTTATACCACATATTGACATCTTGATTTTTTTTTCCTTATTTTGACACGTGTATATTTAATTAATATTTTTACTTATAAATAATTTAATCTCAAATTAAAAATATTAGAAATTAAATTTTATTATTATTTAATTTATAAAAATAACTCTTTATATTTTCACCTAATCAATAAATTATAATTATTAATAAATTAGAGTTTAGTCTTGTCAAATAGTAGGGAACAAAAAAATAAAAAAAAAATTATTTGCTTTTTCGAAATTTCAAAATAATTATTAATGAACTATTTTAATTGTTCGTTAGAAATGGGCAACCAATAATGTACCATTTCTGCACAAAATTAGTTCAGCTATACCCCAAAACTGAAGGAGCCCAATCCTGCATCATTTGAGATCTGGTTTCCGCATAGAAATGATTGTTGTTTCAACTATTGTCACATTCGTTCTTATTCAGTCAATAAAGATTAAACTATTTGTAAAAGAAGTTTAATTTCTTTTGTAAAAGAAATTATAAATATCTACAAGGGTCATGTTCCTTGTAGAACCCTTAACCTTAGAATCCTTAGAACTCTATTTTATTTTTTAAAATAATATATATGGGTCCTGGTCCTGACAATCGATTGTCAGGGACCAGTTAAGTAACAATTAACTTCCTGGCCGTTGGATCGAGATTTGGACGCCCAGGATTTAAAAAAAATTGTACCCGCTCCGCGCTTTTTTTCCGCGGATCGTCACTGCTCCGCGCTTTTTTTCCGCGGAGCCTCACTGCTCCGCGCTTTTTTTCCGCGGAGCTCCTTATTCTACTTTTCCCTCCGCGCTTTTTAACCCTAAAAGCATTTAGATTTATCATAAGTATAGCAGCCACTTAGGTTAGAAAAGAGGGAGAAAATCAGAGCTTGAAGAAGTTGGAGAGGTATTGCTTCATTTCTTGGATTGTGTAAGTCTTTGTGTATGTATTTGTTTTAGTATTATGGCAAATAAAATGTTTGCAAAGTTTGATCCAAGAAAAGTATCCAAACCAATTGAAAGTAATGATTTTTATGATGATGATTTTGATGTTTGTAATTTTAGTACTAAATCCTTGCATTGTGATGATGTAGAGCATGTTAATATAGTTGATGATGATGTAGAGCATGTTAATATATGATGAAGATGATAGTTTGCATGAGAAAAATGTACGTAATGTTGATGAAGATGTTGATAATGTTGTGCCTTATTTGCATCAAAGGTTTGATAGTTTAGAAGCCGCGGAGAATTTATTTAGAGCTTATGCCTTAAAAAATGGCTTTGCAATTAAGGTTCAAGAATCACAAAAGCGTGTTGGAAATAAAGAAATATATGCTCGATTATTTGTTTGTAATCTATTTGGTGAGAATAAGGATAAAAATATTGATAACGATGAAGCATGTTTGATGAGTCAAGGTAAAGGTAAACGTCGCCGGGATGTTCTTCCTAGATGTGGTTGTAAGGTTAGAATGTATGTTTTGAATAAAAAGAAAACAAGTATTTGGGAGATAACCGCCCTAGAGTTAGAGCACAATCACGAGGTTGTTACACCTTCAAAAATGAAAAGGAGCACTAGGCATCTACCATAAATTTCAATCAAGTTCATCTACCATAAATTTCAATCAAGTTCATCTAACACTACAAATTTTGAAAAGGAGCACTAGGCATTTCCAATCCTCTGGCGCATTGCAAATCCAGGAATGCGTCGAGCTTTACCCTCTTGAAGCTCCTTGGCTATTCTATAACGGAAGATCTCTATGTCCTCAGCCTCCCACTCCAATGTCTCCATCTCGTAGCCTTGTAACAGATAATCCATGTACTTCATCACAAATAGGCCACAATCTGTACTGTTTGTCTGTTTAGGCCTACGACTCCACAGTTGAACCTTCGGGGCCTCCTTTGGAAGGTTCATAGCGTTCCTATCAAGATATCTCAACATGTTTGCAACCACACCAACCTAACAAGCAATACAACTATTAACAATCCATATAAGAAAATTAATTACAAACTAACATGCTAAAATAAAATAGGGCTATTAACATACCATCACTCGTTCCTCGGAAGGGTACAAGGCATCATCATACAAAGGATCTAGTTAAATGACCCCCCATTCCTTCACAGCAAATACGAACAATATCCAATGATTTTGATTCACACATGTGGGGAAGAAGATGAAATCGACCTTATTGATGGCTGGACCTACACCACAAGTGGCCCAGTGGAGATAAAAGGTAGTCAACTTCTGTGTCACTCGGCGATAATCCATCTTCCGGGCCAGGGTCATGAACAATGGATCCATGAAGTAGTAAGTAGGCTTTCTTTCAAATACATTCCCCGCTGCAATCTCTTCGTCACGATCACGCAGCAAACTCTGCAAGAACAATACGCCATTAGTACAATACACAACATATAGATAATCCTGTCATCTATCATAACTTACAATGAATGTACAGAACATAACTGAATAAGGGATAATATCATACCATGTATGTATAGATAATCCTGTCATCTATCCATGTACAGGGAGCCAAAGACAGCATTGCCTTTGCAGATAAAGTAAAGCTCCTGTGGACGATCCCCTGTTGCATGTTGGCCGCCCCATCCGGTCCCCAACCCCAGTTGGACCTAATATCCTCCTTCTTCGACTCCGCAAGAGGCTTACTGATCTGCCACTTCCTATCTCGTAGACGGCGTACATCAAGCTTCTCCCGCCTAGCAGCAGATGAAGGAGATGGAAAGCTAGCTGGCTGTGACACATGCTGCGAAGGCTGTGTCATGTTAATGACATCATGTTCAGCAGTTGTGGGCAGTGGAGTATTGTTTGGCTTCTCAGACACATCAATATTTTCAAATTTCGGTGGCCTATAGGAAGGACCTCGCACCTCCTTCATGAAGCTACAGAAGGGGTCTAAGAAGGTCGGTGCAATCCGAGCAAACTCATCCCGATACTCCACAGGAATAGAAGCATCGATCTTCTGGCAGAATTCCAAGCCCTTCATAATCTGCATACCAATAAACCCATGAACAACATATAATAATTAGGCCTTATAAATAATGTAAACAATTTATACTTACTAGCTCATAGGCCTTCAAGTTGTTGAACAACTCTCTAGTTGAATACTCGGGCTTTGGATGCGGTTGTGGCTTCCCGACACGGAGCCGAGATATCTCTGTGTACCAGGCCCCATACTCTACATCAGACACAAAATGTGAATCATCAAAGACAAAGTCACATGGACTGGCAGAAAACCTCAACCACTCCCCAATCTCAGCGAACCATACACTCCTCCAGTCCCAAGTGACAAAGCTCTGCTTCGCCTTCCTATACTGTGTCATGTCCACTGGGGAACGAGGGATACCCTGTCTGAGGCCTACCTGCCTCAAAACCCTATCAGAATGCTGATACTCAACTATGTCATAGTGGATAAGGGGAAGCCTGGCAGCACCTGCATAGAAACCCTCGTAATCATCCCAGTAAATGTAAACATCTCCATCTCCCTCTCCATCCTCGTCATCAGACTCGTGGAAATGGCCGTAGGGAGTCCACTGCACAGTATCTGACCCAACTCCATCAAACTCACCTCGGTAGTGTGGCAAGCTATGATGAGGGCCCTTACTAATGTGACGTCTAGGCCGTTTACCCAACACAACCTTGTCCACAGACAAGTCCTCAACAGCCAACCCAATGTCCTCCTCCTCCTCAATCCCCTTCCCCTTCCCCTTCCCTTTCCCTTTCCCCTTCCCCTTCCCCTTCCCCTTCCCCTTCAACTCCTCACTGTCTTCCTCAATTACCTTCCTTTTCTTCCCCGTTTCCTTCCCCGCATCGGTCCCTGTACCCTCACTAGCCTCCTCCACACTAACCTTCCCCTTATCCTTCACCACTGTAGACCTAGCCCAATACTCAGCAACGGGGAAACTTTCCCGCTGGGGATCTGCAATAGGAAGCCCTATGTCAAATCGCTCGTACGACCAAATCTGCAACAACAACAAGCATCCACTAACACTAACAGCCCCCTTCCTCGCAGCGCGCTCCAAACCCCTATATAGATATGCCAGCACTGCAGAACCCCAAGAAAAGGTGTGAATACGATCCAAGTAAAAGAGAGGAGCAATGTACCTCGGATGCACCACGTTCCTACTATTAGTAGGAAACAAAACAGACCCCACCACCAACATCAAGTATGCCTTCGTGTGCAGAGTAATCTTCTCCGGGTCATTACCAGGATCACCCCCGTACCTCTTATGCAACCACGTATACTTAATCCCTCCTCTTTTATCCATTGCCAAATCTATCTCCGGATCAGTAAGCTGTTCGAACCAGTTCCTCGTGAAATAGGCCTTTGGATTTTGGATTGCAGGCCCAACCAACGGATGACCAGTAGTGGGCAAGGCCAATATGTAATGAACATCCTGCAAAGTCACAGTCATCTCACCCTGTCTCATGAAGAAGGTATTAGTTTCAGGGCGCCACCTCTCTACCAAGGCCGTCACAAGCGCAGTATCATTCTGAAGCACAACATCATTGTTAGCAAACAAACCAAACCCCGTCATGTCAAGTATCTCCTTCTGAGCATCATTCAGAAACCACGAACGCATCAATCTATTACCAGAATAACACTCCAAGGTACCCCTATCAACTCCATCCCAAACCTCCTGACTGACATGATAAGCACTGTCAAAGATGACCGTCTGACTAATAGGACCCGGTAGTATATCATCTAGCCTGAAAAAGCAATAGTAAATACATAAGAAAGCAATAACAAAAAGTTTTTCCTTGTACACACAAGTATGTTGAATCTGTTCATAAAACACATGCTAAGCAAATATCCAAGAAGATGCATTTTACAGAATAATTAAACACAAGTATATTGCATTTTCTCTCAAGCAAAAACTATGCTTCTATCATCTATTTATTCGAAGATTTAGCCTTTTTTGTATTAGTTACTCAGCCCCCCCTCCCCCGGTGCAACATAAGAGGATACTTAGTTACTTACACATCTATTAATCCTAAACAGATTATGTGGCCAAAAATGATAACGTAACACTCATACTGCCCCACAATCACTATCCACACTCCACGTCACTCGTCACATTCATGCAATATACATCTAAAGCATTCAAAAACAAATTTAATAACTCTGTCACGCAAGATAGTGAAGCATTTCCACATGATCCTACATCCAATTTTTCCATTACTATGGTCACGTAATTTCATTCATTACTTCATACACTTCATCTTCCTCCAACTTAATCTTACATTTCAACTACTTATTCATATTTCACTCCACAACAACATATACTAATCTCGTCAATCACACCTATAAACAACAAACAAAATCACGTCATCATATTCTCTAGCTCAACATTTCATCCATTTACAATTACAATGATAACTCAAAACTATATAAATACATATTACTTTTTCACTTACTAAACATTTACACAAACTCTAACTTCAAAAAAATTTGCACAAACTCTCAATCGAAATGCACACACGCACTATAAGCAGTTACACTATCATTATTAGATTCGTCAATCTCAATTTATGATCCAAATACACACACACCAGAAGCAATTATCAATAAACGAATTACTAACATCGAGTTCGAATTGAAAACCAATATATAATTACAGCGAAAACACATCCCAATACCAAGATTGCAATTCACACAAAGACGCACCAAAAACGCCAGAATTCGAAAAACTCGCACCCCAGAATTCGAAAAATAAATGAAAAACGATTAGGAAAGAGGTAACTGCACATACCTCGCTTCGTAATCCTCCACTGTTGGCTTCGTCATTCCAATCGCAACACAAATCGTCGTGTAATCGCCGGTAAATCGCCACAAATCGCCACAAATCGCCACAAATCGCCGGGGTTATTGTGTTTCTGAAAAACTGGGTTTATTTGGGCGAAAACGGGTTTATTACAGTTTCCCAGAAGCTCCGCGCTTGTTTTCCGCGGAGACATTTTAAGGACAAGATGGTAATTACACGCTCCGCGGAAAAAAAGCGCGGAGCAGTAAGGCTCCGCGGAAAAATAGCGCGGAACGGTGATAATTTTTTTTTAATCCTGAGCGTCCAAATCTTGATCCAACGGCAGAGAAGCAGATTGTTGTATAACTGGTCCCTGACAATCAATTGTCAGGGACCAGGACCCAATATATATTTATTATATGAAGGTCATGGGTAAAGTTGTCCAAAAACACAAAATACATAATTTAGAGCTAATTAATATTTTATTAACGATAATAATCATACATCAATATCGATCACAAAATTCTCCATCATCATCATCAAATTTCCCCAATTATTTTTATCATTTTTTGTGAAAATATTCAAGTTATTGTATAAACACAATATCAGATAACAGTGTTCAACAGCTGAACATTTAAATACAAGTAAGTTCAGTTGCAGAACTTTAAAATTTATGTGTTTGATTTCAAATTCGATTGCATGACTTTTATGTTCAGCGGTAGAACACGAAAGTTATGGTATGAAAATAATGTGAATAACATTGTTCAACAGCTGAACATTATAAAAATAATCAAGTTCACTTGTAGAACTTTGTGGAAAAAAGTAAGTTCAGTTGTAGAACTTTGAAGTCCATATGCATAACTTTTAAAATTCAGCTGCAGAACACTGTATTTATACTATGAAACAAAATAGGTTCGGCAGTAGAATCCTTTTATTCCAAGAATACCCTTATAAGATTTTGTATATAAAAATGAGTTGAATCTGAACATTTGATCTAGTAATAATCCAACGGCTTATAACAGTTCTAAAGTTCTTTTTTAGTGATTGGTTCTCTCTTGAGCCTAACCCATATCTACAAATAGTATGAAAATACTATGATAATTGTGTTTAATTAGAAGTTTGATCTGCATTGTAAATTAATTTGATGGCCGAAGTTTTAGTGTCTCAAAGTGTGTTCTTGTGTGCAGTGGACAGTGGCGGAATCAGGATCCTAAAATAGGTGGAGCTTAAGTGAATTATTGTCAATTTTTAGATAGTAAGTAGAATTTTACTAATTTTTAACTAAAAATCGCGAATTTATAAAAAAAAATGATTCTACTAAAATTTTCCGGGCTTCGGCCTAGGTTAGATTAAAAGTTAGATGCTGAACTTTTTAATCATAATCTTATAGGTAATTGTAACAAAATATACTGTTATGGCCTATGGGATTGTATGCGTACATGATCTGCACAGTTTGGATGTTTCACAAACTGCAGAGTGCAGAGTAATGCCATGCGTTACACAAAGAAGAAGAAAATATTACCAGCACATTAATAGAAGACGGTGATGATGAGGTGAGTGAGGTCCATGAGGATGATATGGTCGAACCACCTCTGGTGAATACAGACCCTTGAACGGGGACATGAACAGCCGCAATCATTTTGTATGAGCCGAAATATGATTCGAACTTCTTATTTAAAAATAATGAAATAATGGATCTTAGCATCTTTGACTTGTGTATTGTTTTTGCTTGTAAATTTAGAAGAAAAGGATAGGTTGAAATTGATGCATGATATCCTGTCTGTATGTCAGATGAAGTGTATAAACCAGTGCCGGCCAAATGAAATGCCATGAGCGATGAAACAAATCTTATAGCACTTGTCTTAAATTATAAGCAGAGGGCGAGCATGAAAATTCAGTTCCAACTAATTTACTACTTGAGAACAAAAAATGAGGTCAGCTGAGAATGCCGGCCAATCTTTAGCTGTGTCCCTGATTGAACAATTGTAGCAGCATTTGCAGTAACTTTCAAGAAGACCAAACAAATATATATACCATCTGATGATATCGTCCAAGATTCTTGCATGCAATATAGAAAAGCCTGGCGAAATTCTAGAGTTTTAATCAGTGTTAGCTAAAGCCGGCATGAAGTTTGACAGGATGTTCTCTTCAAGTTCAATTAAAAAACAACTTCTCTAGTTGTAGAATCCGCCAGAGGGTATTTAAAATACATTAACATTGAAACAAATTACTAATGAACAATGTCATTTTCTCTTCATATACTGAAATTTTATACAGGTCGCAGGAGTGTTTCTGATTTTGTAAATATGAATCGAATATGCATTTGGGCTTTCCTCGTCTCACTCCTTTTTCTTATACATTCAACAGAATCTGTTGATGATGTTCAAACGACATTAGTAAAGTTTATTCAAAAACTTAGTAGCAGTAATGATATTCCTGATCCCACATGGGGTTGGAATTTGAGTTCTGATCCTTGCAAGGATCAATGGAAGGGTGTGGCTTGTAGTAACAGGACTTTTCAGGTGCAGAAACTACTGCTTGATGGCTTGAATTTTAGTGGAACTTTTGATCCGTGGATACTTTGTACTGGTGATAAATCTTTTGCTGAATCTCTTAATGAACTTAGTCTCAACGACAACCGTCTTCGCGTAGAAAACCTTGAAGGGATTTCAAGTTGCAGATATCTTTCTAGATTGCATTTACGTGGAAATCTATTCTCTGGCAACCTTCCGGATTCTATGTCAAGGTTAAACAATCTAAAGACTCTTGAAATCTCTCAGAATCAATTTTCTGGTGTCTTGCCTGACTTGGCCAGAATATCTGGCCTGACACAGTTTTTAGCTCAAGACAATGATCTTTCAGGGTTTATTCCAGAATTTGATTTTTCCAACTTTCTGAAATTTAATGTGTCTAATAACAATTTCAGCGGTCCTATTCCTAATGGTGGTTCTCGGTTTCCTGCTAGTAGCTTTGATAATAACTCGGGGTTATGTGGTGAACCATTGCCTAATGAATGCCCACCAAAAGACAAGTCTAAGAGTGGCTACTCTAGAGATCAAATTCTCATGTTCTCGGGTTATTTTCTTATAGGGTTGGTTGTTGTGCTTCTTATTCTGTATAAGTTCTGTACAAAAGGTAAGAAAAACAAGAAGAAAGTAAGTGATTCTATAGATTTAAAAGTAGAAGCATCAGATTACGATGGTAGTACCAAGCTTAGTATTGTGTCAAGTGATAAAAGTGAAGCCAGCAAATCAGAAACCTCAGCTGAGAGTGCAAAATCCTTGGTTGTTCTATCTAGTCCCGAGGTAAATGGCTTGAAGTTTGAAGAATTGCTGAAGGCACCAGCTGAGCTGATCGGGAGAGGAAAACATGGTAGTGTGTATAAGGTCATATGCGAGGGGCAAGGATTGACAATGGCTGTAAAAAGGATTAAGGACTGGTCACTTTCTAGCAATGATTTTAAAATTAGAATGAAAAGGTTGGATCAAGTGAGGCATCCAAGTGTGCTGCCTCCCATTGCCTTTTACTGCTCCAAACAAGAAAAGCTTCTAATATATGAATATCAACCCAATGGAAGTCTTTTCAAGCTTCTCCATGGTAATTACATTAAATTTTACATAGAGTTGCATGATAAAATTTTGATGAATTTTTCATGTCATTAAACTTGCTATGTATACAAATGAACAGGAGACCAAGTGACCTTTGATTGGAGCAGCAGGCTAGGTCTAGCAGCTACAATCGCCAAGGCCTTGGCTTTCATGCATGAGGAGCTCCGTGAAGACCTACTTGCGCATGGAAACCTAAAATCCTCTAATATTTTGCTAAACGAAAACATGGAACCATGCATAAGCGAGTACGGCCTAAGGGTAGAAAATCAAGAAGTCTCAATGGTTAGCATAAGCAACATCCAAGCAGCCGAAGAAAATGATGGACAAAATACATTTAAATCAGACGTATACGCGTTTGGGGTGATTCTTCTTGAGATGCTTACGGGAAAGGTTGCATCAGTACAAAACAACGGAATGGATTTGGCACGATATGTTGTTTCAGTGATTAAAGAGGAGTGGACAGGGGAAGTATTTGACAGAGGATTGAGTAAAGAAGGTGCAAGTGAAGAGAGAATGGTGAATTTGCTTCAAATTGCAATACAATGTGTGAATCAGTCACCAGAAGCTAGGCCTAGCATTAGCCAAGTTGCAGTTATGATTGATGCAATTAAAGAGGAGGATGACACATCCATGGATATTTCTCAAGTATGAACTTGCCAAAGCTAAAATTTTTGCTTCTTTTGTTTCTTACACAACTTTTTCTGGTTTTGATTCAGAGGGATGTTTGCTTCATGTTTTAATTTTGTACAATCCGACTTGTAAAAATCTATGGTCAATTAGGTCCTCTGTCAGAAATCATCTTTTCACGGATTAAATTATTTTCGAATATGATCAGATAAATACATTTCTAATATTCATAAGATCTTAAGTCAGAAATTATTTTTTTACGAATTGAATTTTTTTTTAATGTGATCGGATAAATACATTTCTAAGATTCATAAGTGTGACTACAGTAAAATCTCGATAAATTAATAGTATCGGGATTGATAAATTTTATTATTTTATCGAGGTAAAATACACAATAACTTTGTTATATTATGACTGAATTTTTTTATTAATTTATCGACGTTGTTAATTTATCGAATATTAATTTATCGAGATTTTACTATATGTGAGTTATATAAATTATAATTATTTAAAGTAATTAGTAAAAGATTTGTGGAGTTGGCTAATATGGTGTATATACATATTTTTTTGGCTAAATAATATGGTGTATATTTTTTTTAGGGTCCGTTAACAACAAATGGCTGTAGTTAAGAATTTATTAGCATATTAAAATTAACAAAATTACACATTAATAATATAATTCTTCATTAATGCACTGTGTTTATTTCCAAAAATGTATTTCTCTTTTTAAATCATTTTCACAAATACAATTGATTTTCATTAAAATCTAGCACTTAATATGTGATCTTTTACAAATTTTGGAAATCAATTGTTGCTATTTAATGTTAAAACACTTAATAATCAACCAAATTTAATGCGCAGGGTTGTGGTTAACATTTCTCTATTTTTTTTTTTTAAGATGTACAATCTAAAATTGACTTTTAAACACATAAGTTAATGTCAAAATTTGGTAATTTGCAAAATATTCTTTTACAAAACCGAAAAATGATAATTTCCTTAAACACATAAGTATAAAAAAAAACTAGTTTGTGAGTGGGAGAAAATGTATGTAGTAAACCGGAAAAAAAGGAGGAAAGATGAGATGGTTAAAGTTTAGAATGTACTCCCTCCGTCCCGATCAATTCTATACGTTTGGTTTGGGCACGGAGAATAAGAAAAGATATAAAAAATGAGTAAAGTTAGATGAAAATGGTTAAAGTGGTGGACCTATCAATATTTAATAATAGATTTGAGATAGTGGAAGAAAGTAGTGGGTGTAATAGTGATTTATATTGTTATAGAATAGAGATAGTGGAGAAAGTAGTGGGTGTAATAGTGTTTTATATTATTAAAAGTTACGATTTTTGGAATGTATAGAAATGAATGGCACATCCCAAAATGGAAAGTGTATAGAAATGAATGGGACGGAGGGAGTAGCAATGTTGAGCACACTCAAGTCTCAAGGCGCGTGCAATAAGCAACATTGTCTTATACAGATGAGTGGGCGATACTTTACTTGGCTTTTCATTACATAGAAAAATACAACCAAACGGGGTGTCACTTGCCTCCCTCCTTTCTTCTTCAAACACCAACACAAACCCCCTCTTCCACAATCCACTTCTTTCTCACACTACTTACAAACCACACCACCTGCTCTATTTATGTGTGTGTAAAACTTGAATATTACATACAGAGTTTTAAAGTCAAAGATACTCCAGACCATCTTATTGGGATTTTCAATCTTCATTTTCCCTTCTAGGCCTTGTGCTTTAGGGGTTTCTTGGTGCAGCAGAGGGCCAACAGATCAAGAATCTATTATTATATGGTGGAATCAAGGCAGGTGAGTGAAAAATTCAATCTTTTTATCACTTGATGAGCTTGTTTCTTTCATTATTGCACAATCAGTGACTTGGGTCTTTGACTTGTCATAAAGATTCACTTCAGACTGCTCTTTTAATGGCTATCAACAGTATATCATAGAAATGGCATAAATTAGGCCTATAATCAATGTAATATACAAGGGTTTGTTATTGGGTATTCTTGATATTTAAAGATTTGACCTTTAGGAAATTTAAGCTGTGCAATGTCAGAGGTCAGATATCAAAGATGGCTTTTTGAGCATACCCATATGAAAGTTTCTTGGATTAAGTATTCAACTGAGCAAAAAGATGAAATCTTGACATACCCACCTCCAGTTTATTCTATACCTTCATCTCCTTATGGTACTTCTATTGCTTTTCATAAACAAGCACCCCCTTCCTCATCTTCCCCTAAAATTAACCCTGCTGTACTTTTTATAATTGTGATTTTAGCTGTCTTGTTTTTCATATCTGGGCTTCTGCACTTGCTAGTTAGATTTCTGACAAAACACCAGTCTTCGACATCCTCTCAGTCGGATAGGCCTGAGGTTTCGTCTAGATCAGATGCTCTTGAAAGACAGCTACAACAATTGTTTCATTTGCACGACTCGGGTTTGGATCAAGCTTTTATTGATGCTTTGCCTGTGTTTATGTACAAGGAGGTTGTGGGTTCGAAAGAACCGTTTGATTGTGCTGTTTGTTTGTGTGAGTTTACTGACAAGGATAAATTGAGATTGCTTCCTACTTGTAGTCATGCTTTCCATATTAGTTGTATTGATACGTGGCTGCTTTCGAACTCGACATGCCCTCTTTGTCGAGGGACACTTTTCAGTCCTGGATTCTCGATGGAAAATCCGATGTTTGATTTCGATGATCCAAGTGATGATGGGTGTCATGGTAATAGAAGATATGTTTTATCTTCCAATCAGAAAACTATTGAAATTGAGGAAAGTGCTGTGGAATCTGGCGTTCTACCTGTTAGACTTGGTAAGTTTCGAAAGTTGAAGGATGGATCGGATGACGCAGGAGGGGAGACTAGTAGTAGCAATTTAGATGCAAGAAGGTGCTTCTCAATGGGTTCATATCAGTATGTGGTTGCTGATACAAGCCTTGAAGTTGCATTGAACAATGTACGAGATGGTAGTGATGCGAAGCTTGTAAAAAGAAAAGAACGCAGCAATAGTTCTTTCCCTGATGGGGACGACGACGGGAAAAAGATTTGTATTGGGACAAAGACAGACAGCTATTCGGTTTCAAAGATATGGCTATGGTCTAAGAAAGGACAATTTTCAGGTTCTTCAGATACTCGAATGGATTATCCTTCATCTCTTGATCACGAACTTCCTTGGATGAGGAGAACAGAAGGTATATGAAAATTATAAATTTACTTTTTACCGATTAATGCGCCTGATTATTTAACCAACTAAGCTTCACAAATTTTTAATTTAACTCGTACTTGTGTGTAGATCATTTCTAGGTCAAACCTTTTTATCCATAGTTTAAATAGAACTTCACCCACTTGGTCTGATTTGTAAAGGTACTTTCAAGTTGCAGTTTTGATGTGGTTACCAGACAAAGATATATAATGCATTCTTCTT
Source organism: Heracleum sosnowskyi (assembly GCA_030848705.1). Classification (NCBI taxonomy): domain Eukaryota; kingdom Viridiplantae; phylum Streptophyta; class Magnoliopsida; order Apiales; family Apiaceae; genus Heracleum; species Heracleum sosnowskyi. The sequence continues at coordinate 21,137,688 of CM061244.1, read as the reverse complement.
GTTGAGAGAACCTTTAAATCGTCATATTGGCTGGTTATATAAGTTAGGGTCCCCCAGATCACTTGAATAATGTGTTTGGGAAGTAGTCTTTGTAGCTTCCGCTGTTGTGAAGTTACACCTACCACAAAACATGACCTACCAAAAGAGAGGCACAAGGCTCATATTCAAATGAGCTCAAGTAACAAAAATAGTAATACTGTCTCTTAGTAGCTGACCAAAGATTCCAAATGCTGTTCTTCAAGCACAGTTAATTGGATATATTGATCAAACCTGATTAGACAAATAATCGTGAAAATTAAAATTTTCTCATAAATCTGAACCAAGATTTTCACTCTTGTTGTTAATCAAGATCCTTATATTGAGTATTAGTCACATTGTACCCGTTTATCGTGTTATGGTCAATTACAAAAATTTGAATATCCACGCACTAATGTATGCTTGGACCCTCGAGTCCTCAACCCTTGTTCCCGAGGGTAGGCGTATTCGCCCGGCTATGATGGTAGGGATTTTATGTTAGGAATGTGAATCTTGTTTTTAAAAGCAGGATTGAACCTTTCAAAAATCTTGATCTCAGATGTCTAAATTAGCTTTAGGTTAGTCAACAACTTCTTTTGCTTGCATAATTCTCTTCAATCTTAGCTTTACTTTTCATTTTTAACTCCTTTTTATCTTATAGTTGTTTGAGACCATGCTTTTTGTTATAGTCATATAGTGGGAGCCAAGCACCATCCTTGGCATCTTTTTTTATTGTGGGATCCATGTTGACAGTGAGAAAAATTGACCATTTCTACTAATTAAATAGTAGTGAGTTAGTGTTAGCTCTGATGTGCTCATGATCTATTTTTGACTATGTACATTGTCATGTGTACATACCAAGTTTATATAATGATTTGCAAGTTTAATGTGTGGATTTTTACTTACAATGGTTTCAACTTTTGTTAGGGATAAGATTAAGATAAAAACAGTATTATTATGTTTTGATAACAGATGTAGAGAGTAAAGAAAAACACAAAGATGAGAGAACATTGAGAACACCAATTGGTACTATCTTGTTTCTGCAGCTCACCAAGCTACTGAATTTTGCTTCAACATCTTGCTTCTCTTATATAAATAACTTTATTATTAATATTTTTGGAGTTAATTACAGAAAAAACCAAGCAACTTTCTCCTTGTTTGCTATGTAACCATTCAACATTTTTCTTTGTAGATAAAACCAACCAACTAATACATACTACGAAAAAAGTTGACCATGGTTAAAAACATGATGAAATGGACCTCTTTGTATGATTACTCTACGTGTAAAGCATTTTCTAAGAAGATATTTCAAATATTTATATAAACTGCTGTTGTTTTTCAGAGAGAAAAAAAAACCCTGCTAACTAATTTGTAATTTTGTTTTTCTAATTGAACTATTCACTAAACAAAATTAAATCTAATAAACAAAATGGGTATTTGTATATAAAAACCAAAATATAAATTATTTGATATATCTTGAATCCAAAAATAGTTTTATCACAAAAATTTTGATATTTATTATTTCAGTTATCCTACCCTTGCACAAATTTATAATTGTTAGTTACTTCTAGTAGGGCTGAGCAAAAAATCGAATTAAAATCAAAATCGGTAAAAACCGATCCGAATAAAATTGAGCCGAAATTGAAATTGAAAAATTAAAAATCGAACCGATTTAAATGGTTGGGTTCCGGTTATAGGTCCAAACTGAACCGAGTCGATTATTAATATAAGCTAGGTTATAGCCCGTGCTATGCAAACAGATATTTAAAAAAAAAAATTATAATAAATTAAATAATTTTAGATTTAAAATCAAATAGTACAATAACTATTTTGCTTTAAATGTTAAAATAAATTCATTCAAAATTTTTTTATCTATATTTTGTTGTATATGTAACATATATTTTAAGATAATTTACATTAAATGCTTAACAAAAATTAAAAGATTGTTTTAAATATTAATTAATGAATTTATCATAAGTATTATTATGATATTAATGATATTCAAAATTGAAATATAAAGTTTCTATAATTAAATATGGGTTAAAATAAGTATATGGATCTTCTACAAACCTAAATATTGATACCAAGTCTAAAATGGATAGTTCATTGGGTAAAATTTATATATTAAAATGTTATCCGAACGATACTGAACCTAAGGAATGAGTATGCAGAAATTTATAATATATAGATAACTTATATTAATATATTATGAATTTTAAATTTTTTTCAAATAAATAAATATATGATATTTTGTAGAGGGCATGTGTTCAATATTCTGTCTATTATTAGTAAATTTAATTTGGGCTTAGGTAGTAACTAACTACCAGACCACTTGCCTACTGTGATGACTGAATTCTAAATTCTGAAGTTATCATTTGTGTTTAGTATTTTATTTGCTCTTCCACAATTTATTTTTAATGTTTTATTATCCTTGTGACTACTGACTATCAACATTCAACCCTCATTTTTTTACTATCATCTTGTTGGTTTTTAGAATGATAACTGAGCTAGTAATTCTCTGTATAACTATTTTCTGTTTAGGTATTCAAGGGGTCTGAAATTTCTCAGTATTTAGACATGTCATTAATTTAAAGAATATTAATTTAAAGGGGTTCTCCTGTATAAAAAGTCCTATAATTTAATAAAAATGATTTTTAAATTTTTACATCAATATTATTTACAAGGAAAAGTTTTCAACATTTTTGTTAGAAGATGTCACGTGTTTCATAATTCTTAATACTGTAGCTAAATATTTTTACATAATTTTCAAGATATTTAAAGGGTTAAATAGCAAAGTGCTCACTGAAGTGGGGGGCTGGTATCAAATCGCTTACTCTAGTTATCGGCGTCTCATGTGTACCATTCTAGTAGCCAGTGAGGACATCGACGTTAACTTTGAATAGTTGACCTAACGGATCCGTCTTGACTTTAACGTCAAAATTACGTGGAGACAGGTGGAGCCAAATGGACGATTACATGGTGTACAACTCAGCTCGTTTGTAACTTTATTAAATTGAAATAAAGTTAACCCATTTATTTACAATCGAAACTACTCTAATTTGGGGAAAATAAACCCTAAATGGCGAATTAGGGCAAATCCTTGAATCGACTTCGAGTAATTCCATTAATTGGCAATATGAGTTCAAATATCTTCAGACATCATCAAGGTATGTAGAACCCTAACTCAATATTGTTAATGTTTGTATTCATATATTGTTTGTTTGTCTATTTGATTGAAATGATATGTTTGTAGTGATATTGTTTATTGTTTGTGTTTTTAATTCACAGTATGTCTAATACTACTTTATATCTTCACCACCATACCATGGTGATTTTAGTCCCCCTCCTGATGTTAAGTATTTGGGTGATAAAGTTGAAGTAATTCCTGATTTCGACTGTGATTTGTTGAGTTTTCGAGATTTAGAAGAATTTGCTAGTAAATACTCGTATGATGTTAATGCCCTGGTGTATTTTAAATGTGATGGATATACTTTTAGTAAGGGTACTAGGTTGGTTTATGATGATATTTCAATAAGGGAATTGGTTGAATTGTGTAAGCCATATGATAGAATTGAATTATATGTTGACCATTTCGATCTCGATGAACTTATTGATGTCCCCAACCCCATTACTGAGACACAGAACCTTGGGGATGATACAGAATTTGTGGAGGCTGGGGAGGGTAATATTGGGGAGTGTACTGGTGGAGAGGGTAGTGAAGATGACCCTGATGATCCTGAGTACAACATTGATACAGACAACGATGACTCTGAAACTATTAGCTCTAATCCTGATAACTATGTGAGTGATGAGGAATATGAAAGTATCAGACAGAATGCAAAAAAAATTGAAGGGGAGGTAGGTCAAAAGTTTGTTAACATGGCTGAGTTTAGGGATGCAGTTAGGAAATATGGTGTGACTGATAGGAGGGGGGGTACAATTTATCACAAATGATTGGAAGAGATGTCAGGTATGCTGTGAGCCAGGGTGTCCATTCTACATGTGGTGTAGTAAGGATAAAGATAGTGCCACATGTAGAATCAAAACACTAGTAGATAGTCATTTGTGCACTAAGCCAATCTCCAATAAAATGGCATCTGTGAAGTATTTATGTGATGTATTTGGTGAAAGAATTAGGAAAAACCCCCAGTAGAGGGTTAAGGAAATGGCTGAAACAATAAAAAATGAACTTGAGATTGTGGTTCCAAAATGTAAAATTCTGAGGTTACGGAAAGCTGCATTAGAAGGTGTTGCTGAATCACTTAGAGTACACTATTTTAGAGTTAGGGATTTTGGACATGAACTACTCTTAAGTAATCCCCATAATACTGTCAAGATATCTACTACCAGGTTGAATGAAATTGATTCATGCCAATTTAAGAGATTTTATATATGTTATCATGCATTAAAGGCTGGTTGGAAAGCAGGCTGTAGACCTTTCATAGGTTTAGATGGGTGTTTCATTAAAGGCTTTTCTGTATGGTATTAGCTTTTGCGTAAGACAAGCTTTAATTATGGTATTATGGAATGATATCCTTATTTTATGGAATGGTATTATGCAATACAATTTTAGATTATACAAAAGATGTCATTGTACAAAAGATGACATTACACAAGACATATAGATGGTAGTACATTGTCTTACACATCTAAACATTACATTACATTGTCAGCACATTACTTTTACATACATTCTAATGCTAAACATCCATTACATCGAAACATAATTAAAAAACTACATTGAACTGTCATCAGTGTCGTAATCCTCAGCTACATTGTCAGGCATAACCGAGGTGATTGCCTTACTCATCATCACACCAAAGACCATGAACATTGCAACCACAGTGAAAGCTTGCTTAATTTTCAGATTTGCTATCTTGGCTTCGTACCCCTCTATCATACGATCCAACCTGCGCCTGTACTTCTCATGCGTCTCAAACAAACGATCTTGCAACTCTGTGATGGTCTCTACAGCGCGAGCTCCGAGTGGTGGGTCAATCCACTTACGGTATGCACAAGTATCAGTCCCACACTCCCTATACCTCCGACCAGCATTTTCCCCGTACCAACGAGTCTTCACCACACTCATTTCATCGCAATCACAAATAAGGTCGAATACATCATCAACTTCAGCCATGTTTTGTGCCATTTTTCTGTTTGGGTGAAGACATAGACATACAAGAATTGCGGATACATAACAGTAGTAGAAATTTTTAAAATTAGGGGATGAAAACATAGACATACAAGAATTGGATACATAGCAGTAGTAGACATACAAGAATTGGATACATAGCAGTAGTAGACATACAAGAATTCGAGCAAAACATTGAGATTATCTACACTTCGTATATAGTCAGGGGTATACAGACCTTGCTTTACTCGAGCGCCTACTCTAAGTCGATTGAACCAATTTCAGTGAAGATGAACTCCGGTCGCTTTCTAGGGTTCTCCCCCAAATTCAACGGTAATCTAGTATGAGTGAATTGCAGTCTTTCTTATATTTTTAAAAGAAAAGAGTTGTATGCCATGTGTGTCCACGTATGTATACACGTATTAGGTGACATTGCAGTCAACCCGGTTCCGTTAGGTCAAACAATAGAGTTAACGTCGATGTCCTCACTGGCTACTAGAATGGTACACATGAGACGCCGATAACTAGAGTGAGCGATTTGATACTAGCCCCCCACTTAGTGAGTACTTTGCTATTTAACCCGATATTTAAATAATTAATATAATTTTAGAGAACTCAATATTATAATAGTTTTTATAAAATGTATGAACACGTGATTAAAACAGGTGTCATGTAATTTAGCAAAAAAAAAAAAACAGGGGTCATGTCATTCTGTTTTTAACTATGGTTAATTTTTCTCATAATATTTTGTAGTTGGTTTGTTTTATATGCAAAAAAAATTGTTGAATTGTTAAATTGCAAAAAAGAAAAAATGAAACTTGGTTAATTTTTTTTTCCAATAACTCATATTTTTGAAAGAAGATTACTCCTATTGGGTTAAAGCAATCTTATTAATATTTTCAATTGAGAAAAATGCTCTAAGTACGTATTCAGGGGACTTACATAGTATATTTTTAATGACATAATTGTAATTACATGTTCAAATCCTGCAATTACAAAAATACCCCGTGCATTCAAAACAAGTTGCACTCACCTAAGTTACGTGACTACGTACTTAGGAGCATTATGTTATTATGATAGTACAGCGAGGGACCATTTTTTCAAAATATGTTTTCAAAATATTAATTTATTAGAATTATTAATTTATTGAGATTTTACTGTGGATAATAGTTAAACTTAAATCATTTGTTTGTGTTTTGAACGGTGCATTTCCTATCCATACTGATCTACAATAAGCAAAACAAATTTGAGATTGGGTGAATGATCAAGTGAGTCACTAAAGTGGGCTCAATGTATCAAGTTGGTCACTGAATTGAAAACGATATCAATAAGGTCATTAAAGTGGGTTACAGCTACATTTGATTAATTCTGCTAAATTTTTGTTAACGGTAAATGATGATGTGTTTAGTATAATCCGATGTGTTTAGTATAATCTGATGTGGCAAACATCTGATAAAGTGTTCTGAATTCCTGCATCAGATTATACTAAACACATCATCATTTACCGTTAACAAAAATTTAGCAGAATTAATCAAATATACCCGTAATCCACTTTAATGACCTTATTGATACCGTTTTCAGTTCAGTGACCAACTTGATACATTGAGCCTACTTTAGTGACTCACTTGATTATTAACTCATTTGAGATTTTCTGTAATTTTGTAGTCTTATAGCATCTCCAATGATCTATAATTCTTAGCTAAAAGTATATATAATATGCCATAAATAAAAAATTTAGAGAATATGTAAAATTCTCTCAACTCCAATGAAACATTACTGTTAACCAAAAATATAGCCAACCACTTCGTATTGGCTATTTTTGTCGAACCTCTAGGGACCTGTAGTAAAACTCCACCTCATCTGTTACCATATTCTAATTATATGTTCTATTTTTAACAACTTAAAATAATAATAACATTTTATTTTTAAAATATAGTCGACTCATATATCCAACTCCATTGAAGCACAATATTTTACAAGTTTAACAAATTTTACATAATTAGTATATTATATGATTTTAGCAAACGATTTTAGCTAACACCATTGAAGATATTATAGAGCATGTCCAGTGGACTAAAATCTAATGTGGCATTTCATAAAAAAAAATTTAGATATTATTATGTAAAAATTTCACACCTTCAATAGCACTAGCACAACACTCTTAGCAAAAAATTTAGCTAACCCCAATTGATGGGTTATATTTACTAAATTTTATTGTATAATAAACTTACCAAAGTTAAAATATCTGTTCAAAGTTTTGTTTATGAACTTACCATAATATAAAAATTAATCAAGTAATCTTCAAATAAGCTTCCCATAAATTTTCAAACAGTATGATAATGGGAAAAAAAAATTAAATCCACCATAATTAGAATTGGGTCAAATAGGAGTATGGGTTATATACGAACCTAGATATGGGGTATATAATCTATAAAATGAATTATTTAGTGCATCAAAATACAATACAAAATTTTGTCTCAACCTGAACATGGATATCGAAAGTAAAAAATGGGTTATACAAAAATTTTGTTGATATTCATGTGTTAATATATTTTTAAATATAAATTGATAAGAAAGAAAAACGTTGATGCACATAATAAAACAAGAGAAAGAAAAACGTACGAGTGTACCGCTATATACACACAAATTAAATCTTTATTTATCTATACTATATTATTAAATCCAAAACATTGAAAGTTTTGGTTTTCGGTTAATTTTTGGTTTTCGGTATTTTTTCTAATTAATAAATTAATAATATAATCAAAATTCGGGAAAGTTTTATTCTACATTAATATTTCACTATATTTTACTACATAAAAATCAAATAATTTTGAAATCTAATCAAAAAAATGAAAATGTGGGATCTAATTTTTTTAAATTTAGGATACACTGCTACAAATATACCTATTTCTTTTTGGGTGAGCTCCCAAAATACCCACCAAATCAGTTTTTTTGCCCAAAATACCCACCAGCGCACTGTTCCGCCCTTTTTACCCATAAAATACGCATATCGGACATGCGTATTCAGTTTTTACAAAGGATGCGCATTACTGAGATGCGTATTCTTTATAAATGATTTATGAAATACGCATGTCGGACATGCGTATACTGTTTTTGAAAAAACAAAGAATACGCATCTTACACATGCGCATTCTTTGTAAAAACCGTATTTCGTGGGTAAAAAAGGCGGAACAGTGCGCTGGTGGGTATTTTGGGCAGTCCACCCCGTTTTGGTAGGTATTTTGGGCATTTTCTCTTTCTTTTTAGGATAACGAAATCTAATACAAATCAAATCTTTTATGGAATTGTATTATTGTCAAGTTACCAAAATAGTAACTAGATGATTGACTTTTATAATTAAAATATTTTTTTTCTAACAAAATCTACTTCTTTTCCAAAAATATCATTACAATTATCTTTAAATTAAAACATATTACCTTTTATATTTGTTATTACTAAAATTCATGTTTTCCAAAAATATGAGGTGTAATCCTTACTTATTTATTTTAAAACCTATTTTAATACTCTATTTAATAAATAATAAAATAATATAAAAATAGTAACTAACTAATTACCTTTTATAATTAAAAAACATTCTAACAAAATCTACTCCTTTTCCAAAAATATCACGACAATTACCTTTAAATTAAAACATAATATCTTTTATATTTGTTATCACTAAAATCTCTATTTTCCAAAAATACGAGGTACAATCCTTACTTATTTATTTTAAAATCTATATTTATAGTCTATTTAATAAATAATAAAATAATATAAAATATTAATTAGGTGATTGCCTTTTATAATTAAAAGATTTTTTTTTCTAACAAAATCTACTTCTTTTCCAAAAATATCACGGACAATTACCTTTAAATTAAAATATATTATCTTTTATATATGTTATCACTAAAATCTCTATTTTCCAAAAATATCAAGTGCAACTCTTACTTATATATTTTAAAACTTTAATTATTTAAAAAAAACTTACCTATTTTAATAAGTGGACGTATTTTTTTAACAAATACAATTAATATAATTAAAACAAATCTAAAAATATTATAGGTAGTTATTTGTTTTTTTAATTAAAACATGTTAGCTTTCCTATTTGTCCTTATTAAAAAAAACTTACTTATTTTAACATGTTAGATTTTTTAATAAATACAAGTAATATAATTAAAATACTTCTAAAAATATCACGGACAATTACTTTTTTCAATTAAAACATGTTAGATTTTCTATCTGTCCTTATTATTAATATTATTTTATTATAAAATAACATTAATAATACCTCATTTATCTTCATCAGTCCCATATGTATTTTTTAATATTTTTTTACGTTCCAATTAATATTTAAGTTTCTTATTTTATAATTTATCATATTAATATTTAATTTTATTTTAATATTTTCCGTTCAAATTAAATTTTTTAGTTTATTATTTTTTAAGGTTCGTGCCTTCCACGGGTTATAGGCTAGTATATAATAAGCGTAATGGAGATCTTATCCAAAACTTTGGTCGGTCCTCAGTACCGCCAAAACAATCTCAACCGTTGGATCTGATATTTTTAAAAATAGACGATCAAGATTAAATCATATAAAAATAGAAACTATTATCTAAAAAGGATATAAATCAAAGTGAAAGTATTAGTATTTGAATTAGAATTGGATTAGAAGTAATTAGAACTTAATAAAAATACCAGTTCCATTAGTTCTAATATTCAATTCATATTAAATTAAATTCTTATATATAATAAGCGTAAGAGCGATCTTAAAATAGATGAATCAGAACCCTTAGATTTAATATTAAAAAGATTTATTTTAATAATATAAACCAAATATGAGTAGATTTTCTAAGTTGACTAAAATTCTCAATGTAAAAAATCAAAATATCAAATTCTAAGTTGAGTAGGTTCATTTGATTCTTGGTCTATACTTTAATCGTAAGTTGAGTTGGTTTTTTTATTTTAATTCTATTCCTAAGTTGAATAGAACTAATGTAAAAATTCGCTATTTTATTCTTTTTTCAGTTTCATGGTAGTTTTAATTGGAAAAAAATTTGTTAAACTTTCACTAAATTAAAAATTATTTTGTGAATTTTATATGGGCCGTAAATTTATTTTTAAATCTGATTTTTAGAACTCAAGATAGAACATAAATAATGTATTAAGCGTATAAAACGTAATAAATAAAATCTTAAAACTAATAACACAAAATTAATATAATTATAAATACTAAAAATAAGCTAGTTGATTATAATAGACTCCGGACGCTTTTTCGTTGGTGTTTTAATATTGTTGTTGGGCTTAAGCTTGGGCTTTACCTCACTGCATGCCTGGCAAATAATGGACAATTTTTATAACACATATATATATATATATATTTGAGAAAATATCTCTGTGGGCTAGTGTTAAAAATTCTAGGCCAAGCTCAGGTGTTGGACATGCTTGTGTTAATCACTAACAGTCCACGAGAATCCTGCCCATTCAAACAAGTTCTAGAAGTGTGTGTGAGTGTGACTTGCCATCAATGTTTTAAAAATTGTTAGACGGTCTAGCTGGGAAAATCTATTTCTAGTGAGTAATCCGTTAAGTGGGGACTAATCGGAGCATTAATTGGATGTAATTAATTGTTAAATTTTCAGTAAAACAAATCTTGAATATTTTAATGAATAAAATTAATCTCGAATATTTTCGTGAATGTTAGGGGTTATGTTACTAATTTGTTTTTTCGGGCTTCTATTGGTTAAAAAATTCTAGGATGAATGGTTTGCATATCTTTTGCCAAGGACCACCGGACACAGTTTGTTTTTTGGAGAGAAAATGCCCCCAATGTCACGATTTGAAGAAAAATAGCCCAAAATACCATAATCTAGAAAAATGATTCCAAATATCACTTTAAAACACCACTTTAACCGATATTAATCAAAACGTGGAATCGTCTAGCGTTTTAACAAGGTTAAAAAAAATATATCTAAAAACGCAATTTAAAGTGACGTTTTCGTAATTAAAACGCTACTTGATGTTATGTTTTTCAGGTCAAAACGCTAATTTAAGTTGTGTTTTCAGGCCAAAACACTACTTTAAGTCACTACTTTAAGTTGTGTTTTCAAGTCAAAACGTCACTTTAAGCGGTGTTTTCTAGTCAAAACGCTACTTTAAGTGGTGTTAACCGATTTTTTTTTTAAATTTGCAAGTTTCAAACATTATACGAACTAACGTTTAAAAAAAAATGAAAACACTACACTAAGTAGCGTTTTAGAATGGTATTTGGAATCATTTTTTCCAATTATAATATTTATGACCATTTATCTTAAAATTATGACAAATAGAGCCCTCATGCTGTTTTTTACCGGTACAGAGTTATATTCTAATTTAACTACAATGTACTTTGTTTTTTTTGTAGTCACGAGCCCTTTTGTACGAACACAAAAAATTCTGTTTGACAGTCCAACCCTCCAAGAACATGTAGGACGAGGAACAGAGGAAGCTTCCCTGCTGCTGTCTGTCAATCTATCCTCATCTCATCCTCCCCAATCCCCATTGTTAGTAATACATGTATTGTTACAATCAAGGACTCTTCATTCTTGATGACCGTGCCATACCAAATATACTACCTAATATCAGGACAAAATCCTATCTCTGCGGGTACAGACCAAGGTTTATCCATTGGCCCCCCCTTTCTCCAGCCAATTTTCACTTTGTAAAATCTTTACATTTCCATTGAGATGAGATGAACTTACAACTCAATTTACCACATTTAAGAAGATGAAATAATACAACTTGCCATTAGTCATTAACAAATATTGGTTGTTTCCTCGTTCACACAGTTGTAATAAGCAACTCTAATAACCAGCAACTAATCCTTTTTCCAGGGTTCTTTTTCTTTTCTAAAATTAAGCAAACACTATTACCGAACAAAGAACACAAGACATGGAAGAGAACCTACAAGGAAATGATTTTGCTACCAACTTCATGTTCTTCTAAATTGGTTTCTTTATACCTAGTACAATTTCATTCTACATTCTGAAAGTAGAATTAAGAAAGATCAATAACCATACGAGTCACCCATATAATTATATCGCGATCGGATATTATGATTACTACTGGTAGGATCTGCATAGTCGAGAGCCTTGATGACAACAGCTTCATGCCTTCCGTCGTGTTCTTGGACTGCTCCAAATACAATCTCATTTGTCTCGCAGTTTTGCTCGAAGTATGTCTGAGGGCTAGACGACTGGTGTCTCTGATGGTGCTGTTGAACCTGTTTCTGTTGCTGTTGCTGTTGCTGCAAATGTTGGTAGAGCTGCTGTTGTTGTTGGTGCATATGCTGTTGAAACTGTTGTTGCTGACGAAAATCTCCATTCCACCCACCGTAGAAAGACTGGTTTTGCTTGTATTGCCGACTTTTCTCCATGTCCTTTGTCATAGATTGGTAGGTTTTGCGCGGAGTGGGGTCTCTTGTATCTAATGGAGGTGGCGCATCTTCATTTGGAATGACAAAGCTTTCTTGCATGGGCCAAGCATTAGCATGTCTGCTCGATTGCTGGTAATATTGCTGTTGGACAGTATGCACTGGTTGTCTTCTGAACCCTGAGAACAACCCTCCAAAGAGTTCAACCACAGATGTGCTAGCGTTTATAAAAAGCTTCCCTAATGAATCAAACAAGCCTTCTTCTTTCTCGGGTTCATGTTCAGTTGGAATTAAGGGACGCCTAACTGATGTAGGAGGCTTCTGATATGGTGCAGGAGGGAAGCCCTTTAGTGATTCTCTATGTTCCTGAAGATAAAAGAAATTTTAAGTGGGAGTTTCATGTGTTCCAGAGAAGAGATCCATAATTAAGGAAGCTAAATAAACTACTATAGATCCTGAATTTTGAAGTAGTTGCCCCTAACACCTCTCCTTTATAGTTATAGATTAAACATTCAACTCGGATAGGTTGATGTAGAAATAAGCATATTGCCTGGCTAAGGAGGTCAGAGGACTTAAAAAGTAGAAAACAGAACAGATATGTAGACCAAGGCATGGGTTCCTTACATGCTGGGACGAAAACATGGCTATAAGCCTACGTTGTAATAGAGCCAGCATGTATCCGAAAAATCCTGCTGCTGCAAGAACTGCTATGCCTACAACCATCAATATCATATATTACATTTCCACAATTTCACATTCATGATCATGAAAATGTGGCAACAAAGTATATTGAAGATTTCTAAGGGTACCTAAATTAAGATCTCCATCATACTTTTGGGAACACTCATCATCATTGAGTTGAATCTCACGAATTGCTTGATTTCCCCTGTCAACAACCAAAAGAGAACAAGTGCTTCCAACATAAACCACATCAAAATCATTTGAGAATTTCGCATCTTCACTTGGACCATCGACATGACCTCCCCCTCGGGACAATGTTCCTCCTGCAATCGTTACAACCCCTGCATACAACTAAAAAAGTTATCTTTGATCCTATAATTTTAAAAGTAATACTTGCATTGTTCAGTTCTATAGGAATGTATTGGCTGTATCATGAGAACAAAATATATAATATAGGTGTTTCTAATCAGTAAATAAGTAAATTCTCAGTCATTAAGTTACCTGCATCACTGATCTTCCTAATTGCCATATTAGTGGTGTCTGCAACATAAATATTTCCTCTCTCATCAATGGTGTGCCCTTTTGGGTGGTTCATTCTTGCTTCTCTTGGCTTTCCATCAACATGTCCGGAGTAACCTTCAGAAGAACCAGCTACAAGCTTTGGTCTGCTATCTGCAGATATTTTATATTACACGTGATTGAGGGAGGAAAAGACAAAATTGAACCTAGATTGATATGGCCTTTCACGAGAACTACAACACAGGAAATCTAACTTGTATCAATTCAAATCACTGAAAGAATAAATTATATTAAACTTTTTGAGAAGTCTAGTTATGAGATGGTTCTCAGTCAATCAATCAATCATTCCAGAGAGAAATAGAGAGAGTTAAAGAGGTGACATAGGTTTGAAAATAAAATGTTTCTTAAAAAAGTTGGCTTCCTCCTTTTGGAAAGATGTCTCTGTATTTGCTATGAAATGCAAATGAATAAGCCTTTCTTATCACAATACAGAATTTAATTTTCCACCAAGCCCAAAGAAGCACAGCACCGAAAATCCACAATGTAGAAAGCTTGAGTATAATTATCCCCATAAGAAGTACAAATTAAGTTTTCTTGTTGAATGCAAGTAGCCTTTTGTGTTCGCTAAATCAACAAAGTTTGAAAAATCATATAGTTTTAAGATTTACTGACAGAGCAACTCTGGTGGTGGTCGATAACTAGAAGAGTTTTAACTGAAAGGACCAGTTTATAAGAAAAATAATGTAGACTCGGTTTAGTATTAATGGTCTGACTGGCAGTTGGGATGTAATTACTGAAAGCCTCTCAAATCAAAAAGACGCCACATGGACTTGATTACATACATAATGTGTAGAAGTCTTGGAACAAAGCTGAGCTAAATAAAATAATAAATGAACTAACGAAGGACCACCATTACCAAAGGGATTGTAGAAGTGGGAGAGCAAAGAACATTATCACTTATTAGAGCAAGTCCAATGCAATGCCAAACTTGGTGCCATTGCCATAATTTGGCACCAAATGCAAAAAATATCAACTCCAAAGGAGTTGCATATTTGGATGCAAATATGCATAAATGCATACTTGGTGCCAAATTTGCATCCAAGGATGCATATATGCATCTAGCCACATCATCAATCAACCATAAATGTAATGCAGGTTGGTCTACTTTAAATGAAATTTAGGTGGGTTGAACCAAAAGTTGGTTAAATATGGAAATAATTGGTTGCAAAATGCAACTAGCATTGGAGTGCTTGTTAATTTTTAGCATCCAAAATCACTTTTTGGTGCCATATTATAGCAATGGCTATAGCTATTTTGCATCTAGCATTGGACTTGCTCTTAGAGATTTAGTACATAAAAGCAAAGTACTGCTTCTTAAAGTTTCGAAGAGGGAATCAACTCTGCAGAAACAACCAAGAAATTAAGGTGCAGCATCAACATAGAAAAGTGAAGCATTCTCAGAAACAAGACTAGAGTAAAATAAAGATTTCAACCTACTTCTTTTAAATGGTCATTTCACTCAAGTCAATCACACAGTATAGGGCTCAACGCAAGTTGTGAACATAATTACAATAGGAGAAAAATTAAAGACTTGCACTTTAAAGAGTAATTGCACGCAAGTATTTCTTATGATCAAAAGGTTTGCTGAACCAAGTACACAAGTACAACAAATAGGATCAGTATATTAACTTACATCGCGATAATGGTGTTGAAATTTTATAAATATTACTGTTTGCAGAATCCAACACCAGAAGGTCTCCAGATGGGGAAACCTCAACACTGTAAGGCTCAATTCCAAGTTTACTTCCATCGAAAACAGTCTCGACAGTGTAACCACCTTCAAATTTCATCATTGAGCGTCCAGTAATAGCTGCAATTCAACCAACCCCATTAAACCTTAAACTAACTCCAAATAACATATACACAAAAAAATTTAAAAATTCCAACATTAAAAAAATGTAAAATGGGAATTTGTAGAATGTACACACCTGTTGATTTACTAGATGTAAATGACCACAGCCATCTAAATAGAACTGCAACAACTTTTGAGACAACTCCACTAACAATTTCTACAAAACAGCAAAATTTCACACACAGAGAGAGAGAGAGAGAGAGAGAGAGAGAGAGAGATGAAATGTGATTAATAAACATAATATAGACACATTTAGTAGCAAATAAACTGTATGAATTAGAAACAAAACTTACTTGCAGGAGGAGTGGCTGAAGCTGATGAGCAGCCAGCAAAGAAAACAACTAAAATCAGAAGCAACATTAACCAATTTCTCCTCATTGTTCTTGTTTCTTCTTAGAGTACATCCAAAAAACAAGAATATTTTTATATAAAGATGCAAACTTTGCTTTAATTTATAAAAAAGAAGAGTGACCCACAATCAATTTCTTCACTTTTGAGCAAATTAATCAAAAGACCCAAATCTTGTATGTGCTTCTTGAAATAAAAGAAAGTGTGGGCTAAAGAGAGAGGCTCAAGATTTATAGTGGTAAATAAACCCAATGAAAGCTCTCTGATCAATGTAAGAAGGTAAAGTAAATATATATATGTGTGTATGTATATATATATATATATAATGAAGGTGTCAGTTAAGATAAAGATAGCTCAGACATTTTACTAAAGTATGGAGGAGTGCGAACAGACAAAACTCCTGTCCTTCCTGGTTTCTGTAAAATGGAAAAATGTAAGTATAATGCCATAAAGTTTCTATAAATTAATATCACTAGGATCGGTATTTTAATTTATTGAGATTATTATTTACGAGATTGGTGGGATCAAAATTTTCATAAAAAATATTAATTTATTACAAAATTAAATATTAATTTAACTAGATATTAAAATAAAAGAGGAAAATGGGAATTTATTTTTGTTTTTCCAAGATTCATAGTAGTTATTAATATTTTGTATTATGTTGGATGTGTATTTTGGCAGATCATGCATGTGTTTTTTTTGTGAAACAGATCATAGATCTCTATAGTAGAATGTTTTCTTTTTTATTGGTGTTCCTCTTTATTTTAAACCGTTTTCCGACAAAAATGTTTGTAAAGGGCTGTTTTATAAAACCATCTTAAAATTGGACTTATTGTCTAACATTATCATTTTACTTTGTTTGAAACAAATAATCCTACCAATCAAGCAGTATTGAATTTAATCCGAAAACACCAAAATTCGTAAAAATCATTCGATGCCCAATTTCATGTTACGTTACAAGACATTATTGAGATTATGCGAGATTTAAAATTATTAGGATTCGGTAAACGAAAATGTCAAAACAGTGATTATTTTATTTTGTAAACATGGAGTCCAAAATAGTATGACAACCGAATATTGGACGACTTGATTGTGTAATAAATTTATATCAACCTGCAGTCCACACACAGTTTTGTCCCATAACATACATGCAAAGACAGGTACCTATTTTAAAGCATTGCCTTCCATTTCCCTCCAAACTTATACCAATGATGAATCCCTTGTTGCCCCCAAAACACACACATTCATCCCTCTGCAACCCCCTCCTACCTGCAATTTTTGGTCGATAATTTGCACACATTCTTCATCAAATTCTGGAACGAAATATAAAATTTAAGTCCATCCTTCCAGTGAACCCTCATTCGGGTTCCGCAATGGAAAATGAATAGATTATTTTCGACACCAGCATCCCAACTCCGCCAGCTCAGGCGACAAGCATCTGATCCTTTGAAACGACACACTGAGCCAGCACTCGCCAGAGCTGCACCTTGGCTCTACCAAATTCTTGATCCTAGTAGCCCCATCATCGCCAAATGGAACCGTTTTTTCCTTCTAACTTGTCTCATTTCTCTTTTCATAGACCCTCTTTATTTCTTTCTTCCGTATATAGGTGGACCTGCTTGTATGAGTACCGATGTTCCTGCTGCAATTACTATAACCTATTTTCGAACTATGGCTGATCTCTTTTTCGTTTTGCACATTGTAATGAAGTTTAGGATGGCTTTTGTTGCTCCAAGTTCTAGGGTGTTTGGTAGAGGGGAACTTGTAATGGATTCTCATCAAATTGCAGTGCGATATTTGAAATCGGATTTCATTATTGATCTTGCAGCTTCTTTACCTTTACCTCAGGCAAGCTCGACAACTTTTTTGCAAACAATCTACTTTAATTTATATTCATTTGGTCCCATTCCAAATATTTCTTGAAAATTAGTTTGCATAGCGTTTTAACTAGGAAAAAGAAAATACAATTTCATGCCCTGAAAAATGTGAAGAACAGTATAAGGGTGTTGGGATTAGAGTTTAAAATATGAACTGATGCAAATATTTTTTGATAAATTTGCAAAAACATGTGGTAGAAGAAAGGAATGATCGTGCATTTTTGTAATTGGAAGCTGTAACACGTTCTATATTTGATTCGAGTTTTGTTCCATTCTCACCCCCATTCCGTTCTAAGTAAGAACAGCATTAATTCTTTTTACTGCTATATATTTGTGTTGATAACCTGAAAAAACATGCTAAGCGAGATGTCGTTAAACCATTCTTTGAAGTTGTTGTGCCCAATTGTCATAGCTTATTTGGAATTAATGACTGAGATACGTTAGAGCTACTGAGTACTTTCACGCCAAAATGAACTGCTAAAGATGTAGTTACAGGTCATCACTGATTGCAGAAATGCAGCTCAGGAAAATATCTGTTCTATAATGTCTGAGATCATATTAATATGAGTGGAGCTTTTTTCTTCTTCAGACCTTGAATTAAAATTATATTTTTCATTCCCTTGCAGATTCTTAATTGGTATGTTGTTCCAGCAATGAAAAACAACAGTGCTGATCATGCTCACAACACCCTGGTTCTTATTCTTTTGATTCAATATGTTCCAAGACTGTTTGTCATGTTTCCTCTAAATCAGAGGATAATTAAAACTACAGGAGTCGTTGCTAATACTGCTTGGGCTGGAGCTGCATATAATCTTGTGCTCTACATGCTAGCAAGTCATGTAAGATCCTATATTTGCTCTTCCATTAGTAATTCTACTTAAACATTTAGCATTCATACACGAGGAAAACCATGATTGTTTACTATTAACTGCTGGTGCAGGTACTAGGAGCAGCCTGGTATCTAATGTCTATAGGGAGGCAGCATTCATGTTGGAGAGACGAGTGTTATGCGGAGCTACACAGAGTTCCACCTTGCAATTTTACTTTTCTGGATTGTCACAGTTTAGGACAAATTCAGCGGGCTTACTGGCTGAATTTTACCAAAGTGCTTGATAACTGTGATGCTACTAACCAAGAATCAACATTTAAATTTGGAATGTTTTCGGATGCTTTTACTAGTCAAGTTGCTACGTCCCCGATGTACCAGAAGTATCTGTATAGCCTTTGGTGGGGCTTGAGAAATTTAAGGTGCACCATCTGCTTTCTATTTTTCATACATATATCTTCTTCCCCGTAGAGATCCAAGATTAAACTTCTTTCTCTTACTCTTCTATCCAAAATTCCCCAGTCTTTTTTATATTTTTTGTTTATGGTAACTTACATAGACCACGATCGACTACACGTGTTAAAGTGTAAAATTCCTACTATGTGCTGCTCCAGATTTCTTAAAAAAATGATCATAAAAATGGTTTAATTGCTGCTAGAAAAAGGCACTCATGACTAATGCAAATTCATATATGACTATCTGAAATACATTACACACTTCTTGGATCAGAGAGTATATCAACATACTAGCTGCCATTCTGGTTAAGCTGTCTGTGTTCGGATGTGTAACCTTTCCGGATGCATTAAAGTTTCTGTTGGTATGCTGATCTATAGATCATAATGAGAACAGCTGTTCACTTTTTTATGCTTATTGCTACCCTATCCAAATTTCTTTCTGAATAGTTACTGTAGTACAAGTCTGATACTCTTTGAATGTGTATAATTTTCCATCCTTCCTTTTGCAGTTCGTATGGACAAAATTTGCAGACTAGTACTTACATTGGTGAGACTTTATTTTGCATCCTCCTATCAGTTGCGGGTTTGGTTCTGTTCGCGCAGTTAATAGGAAACATGCAGGTAACATCTTTTTTTTATCTAGGAGTATTTTCCTTGTCCTAGTACAGTCGATGTTTGAACTAAACTGTAAGATAAAAGTTCTGGGCTACGCTTTTTCGTATTTTATTTTTTTTCTTAAGAAGAAATGTTTAGGGTGTTCACTAGTTTTGTTATCTCATTTCTGTTTAAATTCAAATGGACTCGAGAATGATTAGGTGATTCTAAAAGATACAGGAAACATACAAGTCACGTACTGAAGAAACCTTAAAATGTCGATTTTGTTCTTGAGCAACTCTGTTCTTGGGTAACTACACAAATGTACCAAATGTTATATGTCTTGCAATTTTCTTATTCAGGCAAATCAAATTCTTTTAGTTATTTCATTCATGTAATCACTTTATTTTATTTATATAGCAATACTTGCAATCCATGTCTGTGAGGCTTGAAGAGTGGCGAGTCAAAAAGAGAGATACTGAGGAGTGGATGAGACATCGACAGTTGCCTCCTGTGCTTCAAGACCGTGTTCGTCGGTTTGTTCAATATAGATGGGTTGCTACTAGAGGAGTTAATGAAGAATCTATCCTAAAATCCTTGCCACTTGACCTTCGGCGTGATATCCAACGACATCTATGTCTCAAACTTGTCCAACGTGTATGTACTTGTTGTTAATCTGTTGTATTAATCTTATAATTAAGTTGACATGATTCAGGTAAGGTATTAGGCTTGCAAGATAGCTATGGGTTTCGGTTGTTCACCGAAAGACCTTGCTTCACCGTGCAAACTCATCACCTCTTATTCGTTTAATATCGTACAGGTTCCTTTTTTCTCACAAATGGATGTCCAGCTTCTAGACGCCATATGTGAAAGACTAGTCTCATCCTTGAGTACCCAAGACAGTTGCATTTTTCAAGAAGGTGATCCAGTAAATGAAATGTTGTTTATTATCAGGGGACAACTAGAGAGCTCCACAACTAATGGTGGAAGGTCAGGATTCTTCAATTCGATCACCCTTAAACCTGGCGATTTCTGTGGGGAAGAATTACTGACATGGGCCTTACTGCCCAACTCAAGTGCTAACCTCCCGTCCTCAACTCGTACAGTCCAAACCCTCACTGAAGTTGAAGCGTTTGCCCTTCGAGCTGAAGACCTCAAATTTGTTTCAAATCAGTTTAGGCATCTTCATAGCAAGAAGCTGCAACATGCATTCAGGTACTATTCCTCTCAGTGGAGAACATGGGGTTCTTGTTACATGCAAGCTGCGTGGCGAAGGTACAAAAGGAGAAAATTATCCAAGGAATTGGCTCTGCAAGAGACTCATTTTTACGTAACAGACAAAGATGGCAATCACATTAGTGATGAGCTGTCTGGTGCAGTCGTCTATGACACTGGAAATGGTAAGCTTTCGTTGATGGATACCACAAGTGGTTCACAGAATCTTGCAGCCACAGTTATGGCTTCAAGATTTGCTGTCAATACAAAAAGAGGTGCTGGTCATAATGTTCCTATGGCTGTGCCAGTGGTTGACACTTCTTCATCTAGCCTGAAGATGCCCAAGTTGTTCAAACCAGATGAGCCTGATTTTTCTTTAGACGGAGAGGATGTTTAGCTAGTGCAGGAATGATTTAAGTTGTAGATTACATGTGACATGTGATGTAAATATCACTCGTAGCTTGTAGTGAGGAAAAAGAAAATGTACAGAGTTGCAAATATTTATAAATACCGTTGAAAGAAACCTGTAAATTCTTTGACATGTTAAACTGATTTTCCTATCAGAACTTAACATTAGATTTGGAGAAGCCATAATGTAGGATCAGCAGACATTTTTAAAAGAGAAATTTATGTTAATCGCATAGTATTGTTCCTGATATAGCAGGAAGCCTGGTAAAGAATTGAATAATATTAGAAATTGAAAGGAAACAAATGAAATTTTAATAACAGATCCTTTCTGGTCAAACTAAACGTGGATGCTGCTATGTTCACCTTATCACCATTCGTTGGATTAGGTATGATTTTGTGCAATTCTCCTGGTGCATTTCTAGAATGTAAGTCCCTTATGTTGTCAACATCTTGTTCAGTTAACACTACAAGAAAACTGTTTAAAACCGACCACTTAAAACCGACCGAATAAAACCGGGGTGATTAAAACCGACCGTAGGTCTAGTTGGTCGGTTTTAACTGTGGATAAACCAAAAACGACATCGTTTCGGCTAACGTGGCACGCGATGGGGGAAAGGTAAAACCGACCATGCATCTAGCGGTCGGTTTCGACTGTAGCACACACAGAAACGACACCGTTTTTATTGACGTGGCAGAGATAAAACCGACGAAACGGGATCGGTCGGTTATATTGTTGACGTGGCAGGCACAAAACTGACCGATTCATTCGGTCAGTTTTAAGTGGGCGCCAAAACTGAATAAAAAATAATTTAAATTAAAATTAGACTAGCCGGACCCGCTTATTGGCATTGGATGTATCCAATTGAGCGTTTGTTGGGAAAATTAAAACAAAAAGTTGGTAATAAAGCAAGAGTTGAGGGTTCAATTGCCGAACGATATATGGAAGAAGAGGCTCTCAATTTTTGTTCTTTTTATTTTGCCTCCGACTCGGTTCATAATAAAGTACGTCGTAATGAAGTTTTGTTTGATGTAAAAAATTCGGATAAATTAGAAGTTTTTAGATATCCAATTCAATGTCCTGGAAAAGAAAGAGTGCGCTATATGGATGATGATGAACGACTATTAGCAGAAGAATATGTTCTTTTAAACTCACCTGAAGTTCAGCCTTACCTAAGGTACCTATATCTTATCCTAATTTAGTGTTATTGTCATATTTGAATTATTTTATGTTATTTCCATTATTTCTCCATTTCTATTATTTAGAAGGTACCAAAATCGTGTTATGAGACAACGTCCGGGGACAACTCCTCAAGATTTAGATCGTATTATCAAGACTCGGTTTAAAACTTGGTTTAAAAAAAAGGTATTTGTTACATTTAGCAAACTTTGAATCTCAATTTTGACTTTATCATTACATGTTTTATTTTTAATTTTTTTATAACTAGGTTGAGAATGATGAGGTAGAGGGACCTCGTTTCAAAGACTTGCTTGAAGGACCGTCACTAAGAGTCATGACTTTTGAGACTTGTCAAGTTAATGGATATAAATTTTCAACGACATCCACATCCGGTTCCGGTGTTGTTGTTAAAGGCACTTCACACGAAAATAATCTTGATTATTATGGTCAACTACAAGAAATCGTGAGACTTATTTATGATGGATGCAATCATGTATATTTGTTCAAGTGTATATGGTTTGATAGTATCGGTGAGGGTGTGAGGAAGGATAAGAATCGAGTGGTGACGATTGATATAACTTCAAGATTGAGGTCTAATGAGATTTTTATTTTAGCTAGTCAAGCCTCTCAAATATATTACGCTCCTAGTGTATTGGATCCACGAAGCAAAATATATACGGTGGTCAAATCTAAAAGTCGTCCAATAGATGAAACTATCATTGTGCAAAACGATATTGAGGACGCTTTTCAAGAAGATAGATCTAATGCCGGAAGTTTTTCACTCTTTGTTGATTTCGCACAATATGGACAAATCCCATTCATTCGACATGAAAGTCAAGAAGAAGAAGTAGAAGAAGATGATGAAGATGATGATGATGATGATGATGATGTAGGTGACAAAGAGGAGAGTGAAGAGGAGGACGATGAAGAGGAGGAAGATAATGATGATGATGAAGACGATGACGGTTTTGATGAAATTGAATAATATTGTTCTTAATTTCACTTTGATAATGATGACTTTGTATTTGTAAGTGATGTAAATTAAAATTTATAATGATGATATAACTTTGATATTATATTTGTTGGTATTGGCCATATGGAGGTTGGTATTTTGATATAGGATCAATTGTTATTGGAATATGGAGTTTAAATATTGGATATTTTACGACAGAAATTACCAGAAAACCGACCGATACAATACAAAACCGACCATTTTTTACCATTTAAATACCAGAAAACCGACCGATTTCATATAAAACCGACCGTCTCCTTACCATTTAAATACCAGAAAACCGACCGATTTCATATAAAACCGACCGTCTCCTTAAATCGGTGGTCGGTTATAATCGGTCGGTTATGCAGTTTTAAGGGTCGACTGGTCTAAAACCGACCGATTGTGCACTTTGACCACGGTCGGTTTTGCTTATCTCAGTCAGTTATTGCTGTGAAAGGAACATGAGATGAATTTTCATTTTAATAGAAGAGGTGCGCACCTCTACTATTTTAAAAATAAAAAGGTGCGCACCTCTACTATTTTAAAAATAAAAAGGTGCGCACCTCTACTATTGTAAATTTTTTTTTTTTTAATCTTGACCGTCGAAATATTGATCTAACGGTTCAGGAACAGATTGTTAAATAAATGGTCCCTAACAATCAATTGTTAGGGACCAGGACCCATTTAATATATACATTTAATATTTATTTTTATTAAAAGAATATTTTTCAAATTACATTCATATTTCATTATTATAATTGTATTAGCAATTTCAAAATAATTTTTATGTAATTCTATTCTTCGATTTGTCATTCAACTTTATCTTTAATATATAAAATTAATATATTTAATTGTGTCTTGTATTGAAATTAAAATTTATTATATGATAAAATATCAATATAGTCAAACATTGTGGACAAAGTTTTATATTATATAATAAAATATAAAAATTTCATAAAAATAGTATTTTATTTAATATTACCTCTTTTGAAAGAACCATTTCACTACATAGGTATGCACTTTCACTGTGATGTTCCACTCGATTTACAAAACATCGAAAGTAAACTTTTTATTTAGAAGATCCAACCGTACGGATGTTAACATCATGACAAAATATATTTATGGACAAAAAATTAGCCTATTTCGACGATTACAAATGTGTTTTTTTAATAAAAATCTGGATATATCACATAAAATCGAGAACAAAAACAATTAAAATTTGAAATTACAAGATATACACGATCCAACCGTACGGATGGTAAAAACCAATAAAAAATTATATATGTACAAAAAATTAAGCTATTTAATTAATTAATAATGTTTTTTCATAAGGTTTTTTTAATAAGCAAAACTTATAACCGACCACTAGGTTTAACATAACCGACCATTAGGGTTTCTAGGGTTGACATAACTGACCGAAACGGACATAACCGACCGTTTTAATATTTTTAATTTTTTTTTTTTGGCGGAAAATTAAAATTTTCGCGAAAAATTAAAAAACCCGCCCTTTGTCAGAACGACGTCGTTTTGCATACTGCACAAAAAACTACGCTAAAACCGACCACACCATCGGTCGGTTTTAATCTTGGGTATAAAAAAAAAGCAACTGCTCACATTCTATTCTTTCTATCACTTAACACAAAAATCTCTCTACTCTCTACTCTCTACTCTCTCAATTCCATGGCTCAAATCCGTGTAAACTCAAGGCAAATGGCTTCATCTTCTCCGTTTCAACAATTTGATGTATGTTTCCCTAATTGTTTTATACATATATATGATTATATGTATGTATATATATAATATACATGGTTACATATATGTATACATGATTAAGTCAATATATACATGATTAATCGATTTTTCTCGGTTAATTTTGCTTCGACTTCTTTGATTTTCTCGATTTTTCCGTTTAATACATGGTTTTGTGCTTGTTTTTGGTAACCATAGTTCTGTGCTTTTTTTGCATGCAAGTGTTCGTCGGTTTTGTTAGATTTTGCTTATTGTATTTGTTTGTAGTTGCTCGATTCTTCATAAGATTTTGCTTGTATTTGCTCGATTTGGATTGGATTGACTTTTAGTTAATATATTTGGATTGTATTGTGCTTGGGTGTTGAATTGAATTATGATTTGTTGAGATATTAATTTTAATTTTGTGCAAAATTTTAATTTTATTTAATTGGGGAAAAACAAAAGATATAGAGATAGAGATGCAAAATTTTATTTTGTAATTTAATCATTTTCTTAAAATTTATATATTTTCAAAGATTATGTGATATATTACTTGTGATATTTGATTTGGTTATTTTGCATGCACGTATTGGTCGGTTATGTGATATTACTTGTGATATTTTATATAGTTAACAAAGTTTTGTTATTTATATTGTAGGTGCTCATTGGTTGGTTAATCGGAATCGTTTTGCTTGGCATGGTGTTGTGTATGATGGCTAAAAATAACAAAGGAAAGGGTAAGGAAAATGAGAAGGATAAGGGTAAAGGAAAGAATGCGAGTAAGGGAAAAAGCAAGGTTGTTAAGGGCAAGGGCAAGGGCAAGGGCAAGGATACGGAGATGAGGCCAACAAGGAAGAACACTTTGGCTTTACGTGATGAGCCAACGGATTCGGATGGTGATGAGGAACACCCGGACCCCGCACTTGGGAACATGACAGCGGGAGAGGCACGAGTGTGGCGAGGAAGGAGACCGCGATCACATTCATGTGGAATTTATGGAGCTCTAGAACCCGATAGACCTACACGTATCAATATCTCCGATGGACAGTAAGTCTAATTTTGTGTACTTCGTGTCTCTTTTTTAGTAGTGCAAAGATGATATATATATATATATATGTCTTGTAGATAGTGTTCATTTGTGTTGTGTTGATAGTTTAATATGTTATTAAATGTAGTATTGAAGATGATACGGCTAAAAAGACTTTGCTTGGGATGGTTCGCGAGAAGTGGCCCATGGGTTATTATACGTTTAGTGACATCGATGCGGCTTTTCCAAAATGGTTAGAACAAAGGGTTGAGGAGTTTTTTGTAAGTAAAACCATGATTCTTTAGTTTATAATGTTTGTTTCTTGATTTGTTTGTTAACTTGATTTGATTATGAATTTGACCCTATCCCTTTTTTATATTTTGTAGAAATTCTATAGGCATCAAAAGGGGCAAAGCCGTTTGCAATCAAGAAGGATCGTTGAAGATCACATTAAGAAAACAATAAAAAGAACAATGAATGAACTTAAGAAGAGAGTTGAGACAAAAGTAAAGGAAACCGGGGTGTCGAAGGAGTCCTTAAAGCCCGCTTATTGGTCCCTTTTGTTTTGGAAAGATCTTTTGAAATATTGGGAGACAAATGAAGGACACTTGCATAGGGCAATGGTTGGAGCCAACAACCGCCAACAAGTTGAGCGGTTGCATAGTGCCGGTGCTAGGTCATTCAACGCCGTGAAAGCGGTAATAATATTTAAATATGTACACATACAAACACACACAACGTTATTTCATTTTATATATACTAATGTAAGCTATTTTACATTTTGAAGGAAATGACAAAGAAAAGTCGTAAGCCTCCGACTAGACTTGAGGTTTGGGATAAATGTCATAAGAAAGTTGGCTCCGATCCGAACAATCCCGTGTATACTACTCCGGGAGCCATGCGCATTGCGGTATTATTCTATTTTTGTTTTTTTAGTGTTCAATTATAAGCATTTAAAAGTTTGATTGTTTTAATCAAACTTAAAAAATGTGTAGGAACGATATGCCTCTATTCTTGACCGTATGCCGGTGGAGGTGACTCAAACGGGTGAGAGAGATGAGCCATGGGATTGGTGGATGGAAGCAACGGGGGTGCCCGAAGGTGAAAAACCCAAAAAAAATTATGTTGTGGGATTCCCCAATGCTCGAGCTACCGATCTCATTCCCACCCTAGCTACACGCTATAGGGATTCCACCCGAGGCGAAGCCGGCTCATCCTCGTCCGCTCCGAGACAACGTGAAGTCATCCCCGACAATGTCTTTCTCTCGATCGTTAGAAATGTTCTTACGGAGATTCGTTCCAATCCTCAACAGTTTGCTCGTCAACTATCCGATGAAGAAATATCCACATTTGCACGCACTGCCCTCGAGGCCTCCGATCCATCTACCGAACCAAATAGAAGGCTGCAATGGAATAATCTCATTGGTGGTGAGATTGTACACATTGTCGGAACCTTAATTGAAGATCTTGTCAAAAAAACCGAAGCACAAGTTCAAGAGGTAATAGTTAATCCTCGTTTTTTAATTATATCCATTGCACTTTATTTTTTACTTTTTAATTGTTTTATATGTGTGCATAGGAAAAGGATCGACTTGCGCAGGAAGAAAAAGATTATACCGATGTGGATGAGGTCTCGGACATTGAGGGTGACAACGGGAATGGCGACGGTGAAGGCAATGGCCAAGATGGGGGTGATTCCGACGACTCTCCTGTTTCTTTGTCGGAGTAGTTAATTATGTGGTTGTATGGTTTAGAAACTTTGAATCTGAACTTTAGTAATTGTAATGAACTATGTTTTGTTGGATGTTCGATAATATCGGACTTAACATTGTGTGGTTGATCCGTTTATATCGGACCCATATTTTGGTTTGTATGGTTGATCCGATTATGTCGGAGTTAACATTGGTATTTTATGATCCGTTTGTATCGGATCTAATTAAGTTGGTATTTTATGAATTATGTTTGTATTTATTTTATGATAATGAGTTTAGGAATGGATTGGTTTTTGGATTGGGATTGGTATTGATTGTTGTTGATATTGATTGGTATTGCCCATTGGAATGGTATATATGAAATGAATGGTACAGGGCATAAAACTACAGAACCTGCAATTTGTTTTTTAAAAATACCCAGAAAACCGACCGACAATACACATAACTGACCGTTTTTTACCATTCCAAAACACAGAAAACCGACCGGTGTACACCATAACCGACCGCATTCAAACTATATAACTGACCGTCTTCCTTAATGGTGGTCGGTTATACGACGGTCGGTTATGTAATTTTGAGCGACTACTGCCATAAAACCGACCGATATGCACACGTTGACTTCGGTCGGTTATGGTTAAAGTCAAAACAATTTTTTTCGGACATAACCGACCGCCACCGGTCGGTTTTATTCTGCTGACATCATAGGACACGTATTGACACGTGTTATTCTTAGGACCCACTTTAAGGAATTTAAAACGGACATAACCGACCGCCCCGTGGTCGGTTATATGTGTTAAACCTGACCAACTCTTAAAACCGACCAGTCTAAAACTGACCATCGATGACGGTCGGTTTTACACGTAAAACCGACCGATTTCGGATATAACCGACCCTTTTTGACGGTCGGTTATGCTCTGTTTTCTTGTAGTGTAAAGAAGCATAGGCCCTTGGATTACGAGAAGTTCTAGTGTGGTTATGTGATTTGGACTATTTTGATGTTGATTTTGTGTTAGATACAAAACTAGTTGTTGATGTTTTTAAAAGCAAGTTCAGTGTAATGATCTACTTGATTCTATTGCTATATTATAGCACTAAATGCAAAAAAATTCAATTTCAAAGGAATTTCATATTTGGATGCGTATATGCATTCTTGGTTTTATATTTGAAACCAAGGATGAATCCATCCCTTCTTACCACACCATTCATAAATAAAAATGGAGAAGAATTGGTGGCAACAAAAAAAATAGAGAAGAGTAGTTAAACAATTCTTGAATTGTGCATGACCAAATACCAGAAACATATTAGGTAAAGTTAAAAAAGTTATATAAATTTGAAACTAGTAATGAAAATAGCTTTGGATCGTAATTTTTATTTCTGACACCAAAAAATACTTTTTTATGCAATATTATAACAATAATTATATCTATTTTGCATCTAGTATTGCTCTAACGGTGAGAAACCAATTTTGAATGACTTTAGAACCATGAACAACCAATGTAGGCTGCTCGCACGTAATACTGTTAGATCTAAATAAATAATATAGGATCTTCTTATACGATATTATCAAAGTTATATAATAAATTGTAGCTTGAAAACGTACCTGATTTCATGACGGTAGATATTAATACGGATTATGGGACTTGATCTTCCACATACTTGATTCACCTCTAGCCAGGTTGTGAATAGACTTGGGCATCAAAACCCTATCATGTTCTTTATATAGTAGTCCAATTAGACCCCATTAACCCTAATCAGACTTACTATTTGGGTATTACACATTACAAAGCTCATACCGGATAAGATGTTATTATTACATTCAATTAACCTTATGTGCGCACAAAATTGTTTATTCTTTAGAAACATCTTCCTTAGTCAATCTGATCCATCTCGTATATAAAAATGAAACAAAAGCGACATTCGTCACATCACCGTAACTCGATCATCAATGATCACCACAACATAAATATACTTAGATCAAGTATGGATGTGTAACTGGAAATTTAGAAATTATCCAAAATTACTCTTAAACTTATTTTTGAAAATGCCATTTAAGTTTCGTTTCAAAAAATACGATTTACAACCCGAATTAGTTTTAAATTCAATTTTAAAAAATACAAGACTAAAATTACACTTAAAATGCAGAAATTACATGTATTTTTTAGAACAAAACTTAAAAATTATATATTTAAAAAATATTCCAAAATGGTTTCTAAACTTAGAAAAAAAACACTAAATTATTATATATAAATTATAGGCTTACTGATCTTTCAGTCCTTAAAGTTTATAACTGTGTACTTATCAATCCCTAATGTTTCATTTTTTACCTTTTAGCCCTAATATATGTCACCACGTACCTTTTAGCCCCTTTTCCTATATTTTTTTCAATAATATTTATGCACAATATGTACTTTTTAACTCTTGAAGTATTAAGTTTGATCATTTAACAAGTTAAACACCATTGTAGGGATATACGAGAGGGACGTGGACAAATACAGGGGCGAGGGAGAGCAAAATGGGACAATAATTATGAACGAGTTGTCAAACTTCTGAAGGAGAGGTGATCGATAAATTTTCTGGACTAAATTGCATATTGCATCCCCTTGATTTTAGTTTATTGCACTTTGGGTTAAATTCTTTCACATAAATCAGTTTCCATCGTCATACTTTAAAATTGGCTATAATTTCCATCCCTTTGATGTTTTTGAGTTAAATTTAATTGTTACCATTAGTCAATTTGAGAGTATTTTCGTCATTATAATCAATAATAATTTTAAAAAATGAACTATTTGAGTTATTATCATTATTTTAAGATATTTATATATACCAAATTTTGTTTGTAATTTCTAGATTTTTCAAACTATAATTTAGAATATTAAGATTTTTCAAAAAATTAAAATATTTATTACTAAAACTTTCGTAAATTATTATTTGAAACATAATTTATAATTTAATTTTTAAAATATTTTTATAAAATATATATTACAAATTTAAGATTTTTTAAATATGTTTCATTTCATTTTTCGTTTTTTTCTAATTTTTAAATTTTATTATTTTCTTTTTTAAATTCTTTTTAATTTAATATAGTAATAAATGACTAAAATACCCTCATTTTGATCAATAGTAACGGTCAAATTTAACGAAAAATCAGTAAAAATGGTGAAAACTGCGAGAAAACTTAAAATTGTGGGATGCAAAGTGCATAAATTAAAACAAATGAAACTTAAGTGCAATAAGTCAAAACCAAAGAGATCCGATATGCAATTAAGTCAATTTTCTAAGCCAAAAACATGATATAGTCAAATAAATTAATGTTCACATGATTGATTCCCTGGTTAAATGATCAAATTTAATACTTCAAAAACTAATATATATATATATATATATATATATAGGGGCTACTCTAATGAGAACCCACTACTGTGAGAACTGAGAACTGGGATGGCAATTTTGTAATTAAAATGTAATACGTGGGTAATATAACACAAACTAAAAATTTTAATGTCTTCAGCCAAAGCCACTCCCGTCTTCTCCTTCACTGCACTCTTTTCATCAACACTATCAAACACTGCACTCTTTTTTCATCATTCAATTTCATCCAACCAACCCCACCCACCAGGCCACCACCGTCACGTCACCATTACCAGAGTCACAAAATTGGAACCAAAATCACCGAATTAAAATTACAATCACCAAAGAAATATACCATCATCTTTCACCACCACAACTACACTACTGCCACCACAATCAACACTACACCGTCAACACCACCGAAATCACCAAATTGGAACCAATATCACTATATCGCCATCACAACCACTACCTACAAAATCATTATATTTAAATCAAAATTTACCAAAATCTAAATCAATGTTGCCACACTGCATCACCACAAATACCAAAACAAACAGAATCACCAATATTTCAGTACAAATCACTGAATTTCTACACAAATCACCAAAAGTTCAACGCGAATCACTAAAATTTTCATGTAAATTACCAAAAAATTTAAAAGCAAATCACCAAAACATTTCACGTATATACACTCTTAAATTCAAAAACATCAATTCTCCCAAAAGCAAACCACCAACCATTAATGAGTCACAAGCTCCGATCATCACACCATCTTTTAATGCCTTCATCTCTCATATTTCCGACACTGTCTACATCCATTCATTCATTACTTTTCCCCTAAGCCAAACTTGCGAGTTGTTCGACTTTATCCAAATCTGATTCAATTTTAGAACCATTATTTAAATTTCAATCCCAGGCAGTGTTATTGGAATTGGATGAAATGGAAGAGAAGATTAGTAAAGAAAAAGTAAAAATTAGAGGAAAAGAAGATAAGAAAATTGATATTCGTGAGTGTGAAGAAGAGAGAGAAAGGCGATATGTATGGAAGAAGACAGAAGAACAAGTAATTAGAAATGGGTGTCAAAAAAATAAGATCGGGAATAAGTGGGTGTACGAGTGGTTGGGAGGAGAGAGAAATTAAAAAAGATATATGTGTAAAAATTATTTAATTGAATGTGTGGTCCAGATTTAAAGTTGTTACAAAAATTGAATGCTTCAGATTTAGTCTCAGTTCTTATTCTAATATATGGTCTTATTTGAGCATCTGCCTATATATATATACTAGCATATAACCCGTGCAAGGCACGGGCCTTAAAAATAATAAACTAAAAAATTTAATGTGATCGGAAAATATTAAAATAAAAGTAAAAATTAATATGATAAATTATAAAATGAGAAACTTAAATATTTATTGGAACATAAAATAAATATAAAAAAATACAAATGAGGTCGAGGAAGATAAATGAGGTATTATTAATATTATTTTATAATAAAATAATATTAATAATAAGGACATATAGAAAATCTAACATGTTTTAATTAAAAAAAGTAATTGACCGTGATATTTTTAGAAGTGTTTTAATTATATTAATTGTATTTATTAAAAAAATAGGTTGATATGTTAAAATAAGTAAGTTTTTTTTAATAAGCACAAATAGAAAAGTTAACATGTTTTAATTAAAAAAAAGTAACTTCACGTAATATTTTTAGATGTGTTTTAATTATATTAATTTTATGTGTTAAAAAAATACGTTCACTTGTTAAAATAGGTAAGTTTTTTTAAATAATTAAAAGTATTAAAATAGGTTTTAAAATATATATGTTGCACTTGATATTTTTGGAAAAGAGATATTTTAATGATAACAAATATAAAAGGTAATATATTTTAATTTAAAGGTAATTGCCCGTGATATTTTTGGAAAAAAAGTAGATTTTGTTAGAAAAAAATGTTTTAACTATAAAAGGCAATCAGCTAGTTACTATTTTTATATTATTTTATTATTTATTAAATAAAATATTAAAATAGGTTTTAAAATAAATAAATAAGGATTGCACCTCATATTTTTGGAAAATAGGGATTTTAGTGATGATGTGTTTTAATTATATTAATTGTATTTGTTAAAAAAAATACGTTCACTTGTTAAAATAGGTAAGTTTTTTAAATAATTAAAAGTATTAAAATAAGTTTTAAAATATGTAAGGGTTGCACTTGATATTTTTGGAAAATAGAGATTTTAGTGATAACAAATATAAAAGGTAATATATTTTAATTTAAAGGTAATTGCCCGTGATATTTTTGGAAAAGAAGTAAATTTTGTTAGAAAAAAAATGTTTTAATTATAAAAGAAAATCAGCTAGTTAATATTTTTATATTATTTTATTATTTATTAAATAGAGTATTAAAATAGATTTTAAAATAAATAAGTAAGGATTGCACCTAATATTTTTGGAAAATAGAGATTTTAGTGATAACAAATATAAAAGATATTATGTTTTAATTTAAAGGTAATTGTCGTGATATTTTAGGAAAATGGGTAGATTTTGTTAGATTTTTTTTTAATTATAAAAGTCAATCAGTTAGTTACTATTTTTATATTATTTTATTATTTATTAAATAGAGTATTAAAAATAGATTTTAAAATAAATAAGTAAGAATTGCACCTCATATTTTTGGAAAACATAGATTTTAGTTATAACAAATATAAAAGATAATATGTTTTAATTTAAAGATAATTGTAATGATATTTTTGGAAAAGGAGTAGATTTTTTTAGAAAAAAATTTTTTTAATTATAAAAGCCAATCATCTAGTTACTATTTTGGTAACTTGACAATAATACAATTCCATTAAAGATTTGATTTGTAGTAGCTTTCGTTATCCTAAAAAATAGAAGTATATTTGTAGTAGTGTATCCTAAATATAACAAATTAGATCCCACATTTTCATTTTTTGATTAGATTTCAATATTATTTGATTTTTATGTAGTAAAATATAGTGAAATATTAATGTTGAATAAAACTTTCCCGAATTTTGATTATATTATTAATTTATTAATTAGAAAAAGTACCGAAAATCAAAAACCGACCGTTAACCGAAAACCAAAACTTTCAATGTTTCGGCTTTAATAATATAGTATAGATATTAGGAAGAGTATAGTTGGAAGATAAATAGAGAAAAAGAATTAAAAAATATATTTTTCGTGTCTTAGGGGATAAAAAGTATAAATTAAAATGTCAGTAATATAAATACATAATAGTAAATTTAAGGGTCCAAAAATCATTAAGCTTAGATTATAAGTTAATAAAAAGTTTATAAAATTTACGTTTTAATAAAAAAAAAAGAATCGAAAAAAGTCACTTTAGATTTCAGGGTTAAGGTTGTTGAGAACATCCGAAATACTGTACTGAGATCTAAACCAAACCGCTGTTCTTTGACTTGTGTTCATCCCCCCCAATCGCAGGTTCTCATTTTCCTTCCTTCTACTCCTCTATATGTTATACACACACGTATTTTTATAGTATATATACGTTTTGGTTTATATTAATCCTATTCAATTGCCGAGTATTATTAATTTTTGTATTAGGATCTAGGGTTTATGATAAACTCTAAGCTTTTTTAAGTGTTTGTTTTGATAGATTAACATGGATAAGGAAAGTAAGGTAGCCACTGAAGAACCTAAGATCGATTTGTTCGAAGATGATGATGAGTTTGAGGAGTTTGAGATCAATGAAGGTGATTTCTTACTCTTACACATAATTTTATTTAATCTAATTTTTATACTTTCGAGTTTCGGGTTTATCACTTTTATTTGAAATGTTAATTGCTTCCTCTGAATGTATGTGCACTTGTTTCGGTATTATATATTTAGTTTTATTGATATGTGGATATGATTAATTTTGAACTTGTGAGTATGTGGTGGTAATAAAGTTTTGAAAGTTGTTACCGTGTCGGGAGATGTAGGGTGAATGAGATTATCTTATTGATGATGATGAAAACAAATTCGTGAGTAGATACTGGCGTACTAGCTACTATGTGATATTATTAAGTCATTTTTTTGTTGTTGGATGCGAAGAAATAGAAATGACAAAGATTTATTTATGCCGAGCTATTTCCCTATTGTGAATTTAGACATTACTTTTGTTTTGTATGTCATGGGAGGATGTAGGACAATAGTGTAACGTCAAAGAGACATAAACCGTCATTGTTGTTCGTCAAACTTTTTGTATGGAAGTTGTTTCAAAATAAAGCACTTTTTATGGCATGTGAGTTAAATATCTTCAAGTTGGGTGAATAAACCAAAGCTACGTAATTAATACATATTCTCCATAAAAAGAATTCTCAGTTGCTAAATTGTATAAATTAGAAACTTTTTCGCCTACCAGGTGAATTGATTAGATAGATTGTCTGTATCATAGTTTTGCTTTCCATTTATATATATAGTGATGGATTCCTGCAATTTTAAATCTAGATCAGTTGTATTCACAATTTCAATTATCGACCAAGTGGTTGCATGTAGAACATTTGAGCAATTAATTGAAGTCGTGTCAAATCGGGCGGTTTAATTTTTACAGTCAAGGTTTTAATAGCATACAAAAAAAGAGATTTTAAGAATTTCATAACGTCACATACCCTTACCCTAAAGTTGGGTTCTACTTTTCATTTCTCATAAAAATATTTTTAATTCTTGTTCTCGGTGAGTGGTGGGTTGATGAAGTTTAAAGTGGTGGATGTTTAATGTAATATTCTTTTACTTGTATATGTAATGTCGGAATCTGATTTAATAAATTCACCTGCTGAAAATTGATGATCTATTTCTCTTGTTGGATGAAGAGATTGGAGGCAATTAAAAATTTGGGAATGCAGTAGTTCACTTGCAAGAACTGAACATTTAGATATTGGATGAGGCTAGAGTTCACTCAAAGTATCAGCGTATAGGATAGGAAAAAACATTTACCTTTTAACTTATTCATATGACATATTATGATGTTAGCAGTCTGTTAGTTTTAACAAAAAATCTTACTGATTCTAATTGAACCTTAATAGTAGTTAGTTTTTGCATGACGACTCTATTGAACAATTTGATTCACTGGATTGAGATTATTATAGAGGTTGTCGAAAGAGGGAAGTGCAACTATAGGTTGATATGATTGGCTTTTTTTATTAGTTCATATATAGTAACGGTACTTATATTGAACATTCCAAATTTTTTGATTAATAGAATTAGTTATTCTAATTTATAAGAGGACTAGGAATATTTGAGTAATAATTATCCATAAGTTTGAAAATAATTGCAGAGCTTAATTATGATACATGATGAGTAGATAAGATTTGCAATCATTGAAGGATTTATCCATTTGATGATTAGAGGATGGACAATTATCCATTTTCATGGATAAAAGGATACACACATATCTTATATGACGAAGAAGAACAGGGAGATTTCATTTTAGAGAGAAGAAAAAGAAAGGCGGTCAAAGGAATATACGAATAGTACAAGAACAAATCTTTTGAGGCTGAACGGAGAAAAGTTGAAGAAACTTGAACAGTTAGGAGAGACAATAGAACACATCAGTGCAGAAAGAAAATTGAAAGAATTGGAAATAACTGAACTAGAAAAATGCCAGAAATGAATTGTGTTTTCTAGCTGTTTGAGATTATATAAATTCACAGATTTAAGGAAATGTGTGCAGGTACTTTAAAATCTATTATTATAATTTTGACTATTGTGTAATTAATTTTCGCTAGTTAATTTGAGATTATGTTAATCTGTGAATTCATATGTTATACATGTTATTTTTATTGTTATAAAGAAATTGTATGGAATCACCTTTTATTTTAGTATCATAAATTAAAATCAAGTAAACTGAATGTAGGTTCTTGAGTTTGACCAAGTAAATTTTTGGAATATAAGTGATTGGTTTGCGACTTTTTACTAAGATTTTGGAAATCTTATAATGGTAAGAATTCTGGGAATCGCAGTCTTGCTATGTGTTGGCCTCGTGGATATATATACAAATTATTTGTGTTATATGGTTTTATAAATAGAACTATCTATATTAGGACATTACAACAATATTTTAGGCCCTAACAGCTTACTTAACTTGGCTGGAAGCTTCTTGTCAAAAAAAAAAAAACTTGGCTGGAAGCTTAACGTATATTATTTGTTAGGCTTCGTAACTCGCCCTTGTTATTGTTTCAGGTATTTTGGGTCACTTGTAAAAGTATTACAGTAATAAGTTGGACTGACTGCTAGAGTTTAATAATATCATCTCTATTGTAGTCTCTTCAAATCTCAAACTCTGACTCCGACTCCGACGGCATTACTTTGGTATATATTGAGGCTAACTGAGGATTTGATTTTGGCTGCATATTTGAGTAGTTTGTGTGGGATTAGTTGTTGAAATGCTAGATTTAGATAGCACTATATTGATAGTAAATGGTATTTTTAATGATAATTATAAAATATCAAGGTAGTCTCTTGTGTCGGAGAGAAGAAATTGCTAATCAGACTCCACCAGAAATCATTGAGAAGTTCCTTCACTCCATTCATTAAATGGTTTATTTTGTTGTTTTTGGCAGAGTGGGACGAGAAAGAAGGAAAAGAAGCAACACAACAATGGGAAGATGATTGGGATGATGATGATGTCAGTGATGACTTCTCTCTGCAGCTGAGGAGGGAACTGGAGAGCAACAACGTGAAGAGTTGACTTAAGGGAGCATGAACTTTCATTGTAATGTCATAGCATTTTCCCTAAAGATGTTTCAAAATCTTGAATCTATGTGTTCATTGGCAATGTGCCATCTTGTAATGGAGTATGCAAGTGCACTACCTTGGGAAATCTTATTTGATGGTATGAACAGAATAATTAATTGTCTAGTGTAAACTTAGTATAATGAACTTTGCTATTTAGTGTAAGCTTGCTAAAAAGTTGCAAATAGGAAATATGTCCAATTTAGTGGAGTTGAGGTCGGACTTTAGTTTTGTTCCATTTGTTCGTCTAATTTCTCACTGTACCGATGTGTTTCGTTCCAGTAATCCCTTGTCAAAATTTTTTTTTTTTTTTTTTTGACTTATGTTCGGATTCGGGAATAGAACGTGGGATACAAAACTTGTCCAGTGTGGTGGGTCCACTACGTAACATTAGGGGCCTGTGAAGTACACTGAGTTTTTAGATTATTGGTGTTGTATCTATTATTTTAGAAAAATTCTCTTAGCTCCGCTGGTCTTAGGCTCTACCTTGAACTCTTTGTGCATGTGGAATGACGGTGAGGTGGTCTGAAGTAAGGCTGGCAATTTCGGGTTGCGGATCGGGTTCGGGTCGGGTTGACAGACTCGGGTCATAAATTTGACCCAACTCGAACCCGACCCGAAATTTTAATGGGTCAGAATACTCAACCCGAACCCAACCCGAAAATTTATGAGTAACCCGAACCTAACCCGAACTCAACCCGAAATAATAATTATTTATTTAATAAATATAAATTATATATTATAAATAATAAATAAATTATATTTTGATAATATAAATTAATTTTAATATTATTGAATTAGAATATGTATTAATTTAAATAACAAATAATACAAAATTAATATAAAATATAGGTATTTTCAGAATATATTTCATTTTATATTATATAAATATTATTTCGGGTAATTTCGGGTAAGTTTCGGGTAACCCGAAAATGACCCGAATTTTTTGGGTCAGTTTTGGGTCAACCCGAAATCAACCCGAACCCGAAAAACTCCAACCTGAATTCGTATTATTCGGGTCGAATTCGTGTCGGGTTGTCGGGTCGTGTCTGATTTTGCCACCCCTAGTCTGAAGCCTACATTTATAAGAAAAATTGTGTTTGAAGCCTCCCTTCCAACAAATTTCAGGGGTTAATGATTTAGTTGGTCACT
This sequence comes from Heracleum sosnowskyi, assembly GCA_030848705.1. Lineage (NCBI taxonomy): Eukaryota > Viridiplantae > Streptophyta > Magnoliopsida > Apiales > Apiaceae > Heracleum > Heracleum sosnowskyi. The sequence continues at coordinate 21,098,408 of CM061244.1, read as the reverse complement.
AAAGTAGCTTAATGTATCAAGTTGGTCACTAAACTCAAATTGAACTCAAACATATCACTAACTCGAATTAATTGTTAACTCCATTAAATAGGTTGAATTTTTTAAACAAAAATTGCTACATGGTAAGTAAGCATGTTATTCACGTGACTAGCATTTATTAACTTAATTATAATTAGTTAACTAAGTTTAAGCAATTGAATAAAACATACGAACAAAAATAAAATATATGAATCATATTTATTGTGTATTACATATTGATTGTAGTGTATATATCAATTAGTTCTTTCAATTTTACAGGATGTCAACAAGGATTAATGTTTATGTACATCATGGTTTTTTAGACATTATCAAACCGAGCTACCAATTTAGTTGTAATGTTAAAGGTCAGCAATTTTCGTGTAAAAAAGTGAGGCCATTTAACCGAGTTAACAATTGATTCGAGTTAATGGTCTGTTTGAGGCCAATTTCAGTTCAATGACCAGCTTGAGTCTTGATACATTAAACTGACTTTAGTGACTAACTAGATCATTAACCCAAAATCTTAGGTAGGGGTGTCAAAAAAATCCGAAAAATCCGAGATCCGTCCGAAATATCTGTATTCGTATCCGGAATAAAGCGGATTTTATCCGAATCCGAAATAAAGCGGATATTATCCGTATTCGAATTCGGTAGTTGCGGATACGAATATGGATATAGGCGCATCCGTATCCGGTAATATCCGAATCCGAAATTAAATAAATATGATAAATAAATAATATATATAGTTATATATATAGTTACATATTATTTAGAAATTATATTTTAAGTTTACAGAATATATATATATATATATATATATATATAATTTAATCATTAAACAATATATTTATATAAGTTGTAGATAATTGTAAACATATATATATATATATATATATATATATTACAAATTTAATATTTTAAAATAAACAAAATTATACTAAAAAGTAAATTTTTGAAAAAAATAAAATAGACTTTAATAAATTTAAGTTTTAGTTAGGTTTACTTTTTTTTAAAAAAATAAAATTTTTATTATTTTTTTTCAATTTCATTGAATTAAAATTTAATATAAAAACTAAAAAATTCTAACTGAAATTCGGATTCGGATATTATCCGTATCCGGATAGTATCCGGCGGATTCGGATTCGGATATTTTTATTTAAATATTTTTGGATTCGGATACGGATCCGGATACGAATTCAGATTTTCGGATTCGGATTCGGATACAGGCAGATCCGTATCCGAATTATCCGTTTGACAGCCCTAATCTTAGGGACTGCTAATTAGTTCTCCCTCCGTCACTGTCTGTCCAAGTAACAGACTAGGCATTTTTAGAATTTAGAGTATAACTTTTAAAATATCGTATTCGATGGGTCCTTGTTTCATTGAAATTGCACTATGAATATGTGAACAATTATTTAAAGTAATATGAAGTTGCTTTTCTTAAGAGCAACTCCGACTCAACATTAAATCACTTTAATAATGATGAATATAATGTCAAAATAACTTCAATGCAATACTAAAATAGTGATCCAAGGACAACAAATGAGTTTTGGGTCACCAAATTTGATGACAAAAGTACATTTGGTGATTTTTTGACACCAAATTTGATGACTTTCATAATTCTCACTATACACTTATGTTTGTTAAAAAAACAAGTTTTTTCTTGTCCTATTGAACTTATTCTTTTATACTTTTCAATTTTAGATTTTATTGACAATATAAAAATAAAAGAAAAAGTTAAAATATTCCAATTTTAATGTGAAAGATTCTTTTTAGTATCAAATTATAGTGTCAATGAAGTACGTTTTATGAATGGTGTATTTTTGATACTAAAATAGTGTTATAATGACACTATTTTAGTGTCATAGGTCGGAGATGGGGACCGGAAGGGCTGAAGGAAGATCCTTTTGTTTCTTATTGACTATTATTGATGAAGCCTTGCATGCAGAAATAATGCAGGTGTTCCCTTCCCTACACCGGGCACTGTCAGTGCCTCTATAGCCAAGAATCTGCTTAGTGCTTATTACACAATGAATACACTTAACTTGACCGTCTACCCTACATTGTGCAATGTCATGCCTCTACAGCCAGAAGTCTACTTGCTACACATAGAAAACATTTGCTGGAAACTGTTAACTCTTTTAATATCGAAGGTTTGTGTTGGTTATAAAAGCAGAGATGGCTATCGTTAGTTAATTGTCTCATTTAGCAGGGTTCGGAGAGGAACTCTCTAGCACCGGGTTTAGGCGTACAAGAAAAGTGTTGAGTAATCGATCGATCTAAAATCTTGATGTTAGAGAAGGTCCTAACAGAATTTTATGTTACTCAACACTTTAGACTCCAATTGACTAGACAGATAGCAAACAAAATCAGACACATAAAAAGACAAATATTTAAATTAATAAATGGAGGTAGGAGGATTCGAACACAAGTTCATTCTTAAACCGAGCTCGCTATCATGTTTTTTTAGATTTTAGATCAATCCATTTCAACTCCGTACTTGATGTTTAGTTCAAAATAATTAATTTTAAAATTAATTTCTCAAACCCCTAAGGTATGGGTTTTTGATACCCTAGGGGAGGTGAGTATGGTATCAGAAATCAACTTTATTTATACTATTTTTATCTCTAGTTAAGCAAATAAATGTAAAATTTTAATATAATATAAATCAATGACTCAAAAATATATTAAAATGATAATTAATTAAAATTAGTCAATAAAAAATATCTTAAATAAAATATATTTATTCCCGCACTCAATCAAATCCATGATATCAGAAACGTTAGCACAAAATAATTATTAGAAATACCCTTAACTTTTAAATTAATTTTGGGGCATTCCTACTTAATTTCTTGAAAAGTAAAATTGTGAAAAACAAGAAAGAGTGGGGAGGGAGATCTTTAGGACAGTTGACCCTGCTAGATCTGCCTCTGGATTCTGGTGGCACAAATAAAAAGATAGTTTAATACATAAAAAAAGGCAAGAAAATCATGCTTGTTGTGACACAAATTTCTTGTTTCTGAATGCAACAATGTCCTCGATGAGATGATCTAAATATTTCCAAGATGATCCACTTTCTTCAAGTACAGCCTTAGCAGCGGCATCTCCGATTTCCTCCACATTCTTCCTTACCACCTTCCCCATCTCCCCCTCCATCAACTCCTTCACCATCTTGCTCAATCCTTCCCACTTAACAAACCCTCTCACTGTTCCATCACATGTCTCCACCCTTAACCCTACTTTTATCTCCTCTACCACCATCCTCACATTCAGTGGTTGCTCCGCCATCATTGGCCACCCCAATATTGGCACCTTTGCACAAATACTCTCTAACGCTGAGTTCCAACCACAGTGACTCAAAAAGCCTTTAACACTTTCATGTTTTAGTATCTCTATCTGATCAACCCAGTCTCTCACCACTAGTCCTCTATCCTTAACTCTCCTTTCGAACTCATTATCGACTTCTTTTCCATTTTTCCCCACCACCCACAGAAAATTGACTCCTGATTTTTCCAGCCCGGTCATGATTTCGTGAAGCTGCTCTTTCGATATCTCTGCCTGCGACCCAAATGCCACGTAAAGGACTGAGCTTTTACCATTCTCTAATTTGTCATCGAGCCACTTTAAATAAAGAGGCTTTTGGCTTGTCGTCGTAGTTTTTGGTGGTTCTGCCAAACAAAGAGGTCCAATGGACCATGTTTTTGGCTTACTTTTACAATTCGAGTATTCAATAAACTTGGGCTCCAGCTCATAGAAACTGTTTACTAGAAGGCCGTAGCTATTACTAGTCGCAGTGATCGATTCCTTGACAAACTCAAAGTGAGGACCTTCTGGTTCGCGATCTATAAAAGGCGAACTAAAATCATTTCTTGTTACTTTAATCCATGGAAAATCTGGAACTTGAAACAATTCAGCATCTGATTCGACCTGAAAGAGTACTCTACTGGCTACTACAGATCGCATTATAGCACCAGAGAAAGCGTTAAAACCATAAGTTGCCAGCCGAGGGATTCCAAATTTACTGGCGGAGTCAAGTGTCCAGCCTAGGAAGCTGTCGGTGATCATAAAAGTTACATCAGCTAAACCTTCTAATGCATCTTCAAAATGTGGTTTCATTAATTTGGTACACGTGACAAACGGGACAAAGAGAGACATAGACGGGAGTTTGTCCGTGCTCTCGACGCCATCAGGAACGCCTTCTATATTTTTCGGGAATGGCAAGGTAATGATCGAGGCTGCAGTGTTTTGGAGACGAGTGGAAATGAAGGGAAGGTTTGCAGGGGTGGTAAAGATAGTAACGGTTGCAGCACGAGCTAGGATGAGGCGGGCTAGTTGAAGAAGAGGAATGGTATGGCCTTTGGACATGAACGGGAAAAGAACAACATGAGTTGTTGATGAGAAACCAGAGTGAAGAACATGCCCCATCTTTTTTGTTTGCCTTGCTAGTAATGTTTCTCTCTACAATGTTGCTTGATTATTTCTGCCTAGGCTACTTTGTTAGAATATACGTAACTTGTATATGTACTCTGTTTGGTCGCCTGACATCGATGTCATTGTGAAATTATTGTTGATATCCTTCTTGTTTTTCGTTTTTGAAATATCAGATCCTCGTGTTTCATGAATTATTACAAATAAATTACAGTACATTTTTATAACATGTAAACATTATTTTAGTTAAGGTCCCCCTCAGGAACATCAAACCCTACCTCCGTTCCCGGCAGAAAGTTAACATTTGGAAAAAAAAGGCTTTGCACTTAAAATACGTGTCGATCGCTCCATTTCAAATATTAACAAATGGATGGGACGGAGGAAGTATTACTTAATGAATAACTAATAAAATGAGTTTAATAGATAAAATAATATTAAAATACATTCAATTTAACAATCAATCCCCGATTTTCGATTAATCCTGAATCGGTTTCTCAATCGATTAGATCCGATTACAGATTTTACAACACCGCGTGTAAACTATATTTTATTAATTTTAATCCTTAAAGTTTAATATATACGTGCTATCTCGTGCAAGACATGATATTTTTAATGTATTATTTATTGGAGTAAGTAGAAATTATACTGGTGAACTTTTTCCTTGGACTTTTTGATGTCTCACAATATAATATTTAGAACAATTCTCATGTTTTACCACCCGGGCTTGCCAGGAAAATTTTCGTATTCTTTTATATGTTCCAGAAGTTGATGTGAACATTTATTTTGGACCCACTAAATAATTACTACAGTAACTTGTTACTGTAAAAAATTCTTATAACCAAAATGTGGTATACAATCCTCCATACAACTGAAGCAGATTTTTATGTTTATATATGTGTGCGTTTCAGAAAACAAAAATCTAGTTATGCAAAAATAGTATGACAAATAAAAACTGTAGTGTAGGTTCTCAAATGTTGTGGTCTGCGAATCAAGATGGCAAGTTAGGATCAACAAGGCCCCCCTGTTTTGTCGTTGGCTTGTTTTGTTTCTTTCACAGACTTCTTCGGTGAGCAGAAAAAAATGAGAAAAAAAAAATCTGGAAAGAATCAAATCATTAGAAAAAAAATTACCCATGGAACACACGATTATTTTTTTAATATTTATAATTATATTTATTTATGAATATTTTAATATTTAAAAGTTATTAATTTACATGATTAAATTATTGTTAAAAAGGATTTAGCCAAAAAAAATTATAGTTAAAAATTTGATATTTATTATATTTTACACGCTCAATTTAATATTTGTTTATATTGAGTTATAAAAGTTAGATTTGGCGAATTTTACGGTCCACATGAAATTCACAAAATAATCTTTAATTTTAGTTGTGGTTTAATAGTTCTTTTTCAATTAAAAACTATTCTAAAACTAAAAAGAGAATAAAGTGACGAAATTTAATATTGAGAATCTATTCGATTTAAGAAATCTACTTATATGTAGTTTAGATTATTAGAATACGCTTTTTTAACCAAATACAGTTTTTAATGTTAAATCTAACGGTTTTCACCTATCTATTTAAGATTAAACGATTTTTATTATTTTGATATTAAATGGGTTTCCTTATTTAATTACAACTATTTTTATGTTTTAACTTTTTGGAAAATTCAATCCTAATATAATATCTTTTAACTTATATCATTTTTAGATAATAACTTCTTTTTATATGATATAATCTTGATCGTGTATTTTTAAAAGTATTGGATCTAACGGTTGAGAATGTTTTGGCGGTATTTAGGACCAAACTACCAAGATAACATCATTAATTTTTTTAATATTTTTTTTTTATTTTTAATTTTTTTAAATATTTATTGCTAAAATATAATATACTCTTTTTTGTAATATGTTAATGATGCGGGAACTTTGAACTTTTGAGAAAATAAATTATCAATTAAAATATAATTTTTTTTTGTAATAGTTCTTCTTCTTTTAAAGTAGTACACCGTGACAATCAAAATTCTGTATAGAATTCATTTTTTTATAGTATATCCCGTAAAAATCTATGTTATTATATTAAAGACTAAATAATGAAAGTTTTCTTATAAGCCTGGTCGCTTGATCACTCAATTCATAATCGTTGGATCTTTCAAATTAAATTGTTGAGAAACGTTAGATATAACAGTAAAATTATCACGTACATATTAAAATTTACAGGTTTTTTTTGAAAAAAAAAAAAAATCTTTTTTTTTTCTTGTAAACATAGGTTATTTGATAATATTTTTTATAAAGTACGATTTTTCAAAAAAGTAATATACTAATTGATTAACAACCTTTTAAAGTTTCGAATTTAATAATTTACAATGTATATATGTTAAAAAAGTTAGGCCTCTTCTGTAGCTGAGTCTAAAATTTCAAAATACGCTTTTTTTAAATATGAATATAGTCCGGCTAACAATGAAATTAGGTCTCTATGAGTTCTTATAAAACAAAATCACCATTTGCGTATAATTTTTTATTTAATAATAAATAATATTTAATTAGTTATGATATAAAATTTAATAAAATAAGATAAAAAAATATGCACAATTTTATAAAATTTTATCCTCATATTATTATATTCTTTTTTGATTTGAATTTTTCTTAGATTGATTTGAATTTTTGAACATAGATTTCTAAATTTAAAATAGTTATAAAAAAGTAATTAAATTGACATTAAAATAATGATGACATAATAATTATTATTAGAATTTAAATACCCACTTTACTAATCTGAGCTTTATCTTGTGTTTTAAAAATTAGATTTTGACAATTTTACACCTCACATGAAGATAACTAAATTATCTTTAATTAAAAGATGGCTTAACAATTTTTATCTAACTCGAATTGTCCATGAAAGAGAAAAGAAAGTCACGAATTTTTTACATGGAGAATTTTATTCAATATAGAAAACTTATTTATATTTGGTATATTTGGTTTAAATTATCAAAATACAATTTTTAGAATTTAAATATAATCTTATTATTAATAAAATACACTTTTTTAATATTTGATCTAACGATTTTCATTTATCTAGTTAAGATCTAATGGTCCTTATTAGTTTGGTTGTCCACGTACGATCAAAATTTTGGATAAGATCCTTATTATGCTTATTATATATAAGGATTTAATATAATAAGGATATCAAGTATATACTGATATAAGTATCTTACTAACTGCTTTTACTTTTAATGTTTCGGTTTTATTTACAGTGTATATAAAATTTTAAAATACATTATTACTTCAAAATTATTAAATAGAATAAAAATTATGTTATGATTATATAAAATTTTATTCTCATATTATTATATTCTTTATCGATTTGAATTTGTTCTTAATTAATTTTAATACTTTATTGAAAGAAACATAAAATTTCTATATTTAAAACAATTAGTGGAAAAATAAATAAATTGGTGCTACAAAAATAAAAAAAATATTTATTAAAATTTAGATACTCACTTTACTATTTGGGTTCTATCCTGAGTTTTAGAAATTGAATTTTGACGATTTTACAACCCTTGTGAAACTAACGAAATTATCTTTAATTTAATGATGGTTTAATAATTATTAACTTGACCTGTTGACCTACCCATAAAAAGATGGTTAAGAATTTTTACATAAAAAAATTCAATTCAATATAGAAAACCAATTTATAATTGGTTTAAATTATCAAAACACACTTCTTAGTATTTAAATATAATCCTACCTTTAATCAAATACACATTTTAATATAAGTATTATATTCAAAATTATCGTTTATGAATATGAAACCCTTAATATTTTAATAATATTTTGATATTATCCTTTTATGTTTGTTATATGTAAAATAATATAATTATAATTTGGATTAATCAAATTGTTATGTTCCTTCATAAAAAAAATGTTTAAATTTATTTATGTACAGGAGTTCTCGTAAGTCTAGGTTCACGTGTATCATTGTTAGTATGATATACATCAACATTATATTGATAATTTTTAATATTGTAATCAATATGAATTGTTATCTTGATATTTGGTTTAACAATTATTATCTAATTGGAACTATACATAAATTCAAGAGAAAAGATATTTAAGAATTTTTACATAGAAAACTATTAAATTATCAAAATACAATTTTTAGTATTTAAATAGAATTCTATTATTAATCGGATACACTTTTTAATATTAGATCTAACAATTCTCATCGATCTATTTAAGATCTAACTGTAATTATTAATTTGGTCGTATAGTGATCGTCACAGACCAGATTGATTTTAATTTTTTCTTAAATTGATTTTAATATTTTATTGAAATAAAAATAGAATTTATAAATTTAAAAAAATTAGGAAAAAAATTAAATCGGTGCTACAATAAAAAAAATATTTATTAAAATTTAGATAATCACTTTACTGTTTGGGCTCTATCTTGAGTTTTAGACAACAGATTTTAACGATTTTACAGCCCATGCGAAGCTAACAAAATTATCTTTAATTTAATGATGGTTTAATAATTTTTATCTAACTGGAACTATCCATAAACTAAAGAGAAAAGATATGTTAATCCCAAATGACCTAACAGAATTGTAGAAGGGGGGGGTTGAATACAATTTTGATATTTCTTTAACTTGAAAATACTTTATAAAATTAAACTGAACTGAATAAATAAAAAACACAAGATATAAATAATTCAGTTGGATTGTTTGATGATCCAACTGAAGTGTTTTTATTGCGGAAATAATCTGTGATACAAATGTACACAGCTGCTCAGTTACAAGGTTGTAGAGAAGAAAAATGCTCTCAAAGATAGCTAATACAAACTCTTTGTTTTTCTTCACACCAAATAAAGTAACTGCTACACTTGGTTATATAAACCCAAGTTTACAACCCTATTTTTGGCTACACTAATAGTACAATGAGTAACCGCCAATAGTTTGCTTTTCATCCCTTTGTCCAGTGGTCCTTGGAGATCCTTGCTTTTGTCTTCATGCTTATTATGATCACTCCCAAGAGCCCAATTGGAAACTGGGATGTTTCCTTATTCCCCATGTCCATTTTAATGGTTTCCAATGCAAAGTACACTTCCACATCTCCTTTTTGATCTGTCAGGAACCTGTCACTATCACTTTGTCAATTGTATAGAAAAGCAATAATGATTCGTTGATGGCATAGAGATGTGTTTCGTTGATAGCTTTATTCTTTGTTTCGTTGATGAGCTTCCTTGTTTCGTTGATAGAGTAATCTTCATTCCGTTGACATGTCTTCACTTAGGCAAAATTACAAGGCACTAAATATTTACAATTAACCAACCTATTTTGCCTATCTAACCATTTAGTCAACATGACTTAGAAAACCTATCTAGTACTCAACAAACTGCATATCAAACTATGAAGTAATGTACAGTGCAATTGCTACATCACTCATTTCGTTGATGAGCTTCCTGTCAACGAAACACTGCAAAGCATGCTATTTCGTTGACAGTTACAAAATAACTTAATACAAAATCTACTAAGTGTTTTTATAATTATCATCAAGAACAACATATTCCTAACAATCTCCCCCAATTTATGACTGATAGAATAACAGCCATAAATCAAGAGCCTTGATGATAACAAAAACACTCAGGCATATTACACATGATAAAAGTAAAAGTTGTATTGAGCTTCATAAAGTTTTTAGAAATAATGCAAGACTTACAAAACTAATGCCCAAATGTGCTCCTCCAGACTGAGCAAATAATTCATCTTTGTCTTCTTTGGGGCATAGTCTTCTTCCCTCTCCTAGAGTTGTTCTCCTCAATCTGGACCTGTAGCCTTCTGTAAAAGATCTTCTCTTCTTCATCTTGATCACCAAGCTTGGATTGCATAAACCTTAGAGTTTGATTAGATGCCTTGTCCAGCTGGTCTTCCATCCTGAAGAACCTTCTGCAGTTGTCCTTGTCCTTGAATTCCATCATCCAGAAAGGTTGAAGATGGATCTTCTTTCCTGTTGAGGGCACTCTTAGCATCCTGGGAAGAGCCTCAGGCTTGTTCCAGCTAGCCTTTATTTGACATATTCTGGAGACCACCTCAGACTTGGCTGTTTTGGTGAAGCCAAAGTCTTTCTTCAAGCATCTAAACACTGTGAGTAGTGTTTGGTAGTCTTCTCCTAGAATTCTGTAGAGAGGCCAAATTTGTTCTCTACCACCCTTGTATGTGAAAACCAATCTTTCAGGTAGCTTCTGAGAAGCTGCAATGCCCCTTACTTCCACCAGGTTGTCTAACTCAAGATGCAAGCTGGATTCTTCCCTGATGTCAGCAATGTACATGCAGTCCTCTGGATTTGAAGGGGGTTTTTGAGGTTGTGGCTTTCTCACAAATACTGGCTTTGTCTTGACAGCCCTTTGCTTCAATTTCTTCTTTGGATCCATCTCAAAAAGGAATTTAGGAAAGTTAGCCTCATCAAACTCAATTGGCTCTTCCTTTGGCTCAATTGGCTGATCATGATAATTAACAAGATGTTTGGGATCACAGGCTAACTTTAAAGATGGATCAGGAATTGTTGGAGGTACAGAAGAGTCTGATGCAATACTCTGAGAGTCATCATTTTCAAAGGTTATGTTTCTTCTAGCCCTTGCCTTTGGTTGCCTTGTACTCTTCTTTTCACTCCTTTCCTTTTGGGCTTTTTCTTCTTGCTGTCTTTCTTCTTCATCTAGAGCTTGAGCTACTGCAAGAGCTTGCATAGCTGCTCTTTCTGATTCCTCAGCCTTGGCTTCAGCAAAGTTTGGATGACCAGCCCAAACACAGATTTGTTGTCCATTCCTATAGACAATTGCCCTTTGCTTCCTTATCTCATGATTATTACTTTCCTTGCTTTTTGTGATGAGAAGTCCAAGTAGTTTGAGCTCATCTGGATAAGGTGCAGGATAGAAAGTCCTTGCTATGTTTTTGCCTTTTGGTTTAGCAGGAGACTTGGGAGATAAGCTTCTTTGTAATGTAGCTTCTTCCACATCCCTAATGCATGAAGTTTGTCCTTTCTCCTTTCTTGGTCCTTGAATGACTCCATGTAGAAGGGGCTCTATAGCATAAGAGCTCTTGAACTGTGGCTCCACTTGTGCAGTCACCATTGCATTTGTTGATGGCTGATCTGTCTTTGAAGATTGAGTAATTTTCTTGAACCTTGCTTCTATGTTGGACCAATGATCTTTGATCTGTGCTGCAAGTTGTATCATCATAGAAGCTTCCTGGATCAAGTCAATGCCATCCTTATTCTTCTTTCCAAACTCCCCCATTGCTAGTGGCTCCTGTGGCAATGTGATGGTTGGGACCAGCACCTTTGTGATTTGAATGGTTAGCTCCTGAGATTTCTCCCCCTTTTTGTTATCATCAAGAGAGACAACTGGGAGTCCTTGAGCTGCCACTAGCTGGGCCAAAAGTTGAGTCTGCTTCTCCTGTTCCTTTTGCATTTGAGATAAAGTAGCTTCCACCTTGTCCACTCTAGAAGAGAGAGTCTTCAAGGAGGTAGCCACTTCAGGTTCCTTAGAGAAAAACCTGTTCATTTTGGACATAGTGAGAAGAGGGAGCTTTTCATCCATCATCCTGTAGTTAGCATCCCTGAAATTGCTAATAGAGTCCTTGATTTCTGTAGCCTCAATCCTTGTCTGCATCATTTGTAGCCTTTGAATTTCCAGAGAATCCATGATGGCCTTGTAGAATTTCTTGTCCCTTGCATTTGCAGACTCATGAGCTAAGTAGGCTTCATTGTACTGCCTGGAGATAGCAGCATCTAGAGTGGCTCTACCATGCATACCTTGAGAAAGCCAGCCTGGTGTAGGAGGCACCACAGAAGTCCCAGTCTGTGAAGTGGTGGCCACCTGTAGATTATCACCATAGCTGTCCTCAGCATCAGAAAACTCAAATTCTCCACTTGCTGCAGCTCCTGAAGGTAGATTGGTCAGGGCATCCTTTGCTCTTTGCATTGATGCAGTTGTATGAATTAGATTTAGTGACCTTTCTGCCTCCACATTGCCCTGCTGAGCCATAATTTGATAGGCTGGCACAGGATGAGTAAAGGTCTCAGGATCCAGGGAAATACTATCCAGAGTTTGTTGATAATGCTCTTGGAAAGTAAGTTCCCTTTCTCCCTCACTGACCTCCATTAACTCACTTGCAATGGCTGCTTCCATCCTTATTTCTCCTGTAGTCCCTTCTCTCTCTCCACTCTGTTCTTGCATCATGGGCTCCCCATGGCTCACACCTCTCACACCCTCACCTTCACCTTCTAAGGTGGAACTCTCAATCTCTCCTTTTGCCTGGCTGGAAGAAATAGCCAGCCTCTCACTCACATTCTCTCCTTTTGCCTGGCTGCAAGCCAGCCTCTCAGTTTCACTCCCTCTCAGTCCTAGAAGTGTCTCAACTACCACTAGATCATCTGCACTAGTTGTGGGAACAACTTGATTTTCAATTAAAGGTGCAGAGTGAACTATCAACGGAATGGTAGTTTGAACTGTCAACGGTATGGATACCGTTGATGGAGAAACACTTGTCAACGAAATAGACTGTTTCGTTGATGAAGTCAAGAAAGCACTTTGAGAATGAGAAATTACAGTAGAGTCTGTGGTGATTGATTTTAAAGAATGGTCCACAGATCCCCTTGCAACTTCAGGAAAGATTGGTTGATGGCCCAACAAATCACTTAACAAGTGATGGCCACCAGCTTCAGAGTGGGGCTTCTCCAAGATTAGAGTTGGAGAATCAGGAATAGATGTATGGATCATGTCCACATCTAAAGATTGAGTTGGTGAATTGGATGGAGATAATTCAAGATTGATGTTTAGAGAATGGGACTGTAACCCCAGAGTAAGGATAGGGGTTACATCAAACTGAATTTGAGAAACTGGAAGTGTTGCTTCCAGTGTGTGTGCACCCTGTGTACCCTTGGACTTTTGCTTCACTCTCCTTTGGTATTGGGAAAATGTAGACTTTGGGCTTGAAGTGTCCCTTACCCTCTTGGACTGTGCTCTTGGTGGAGAGCTTGTTTCAATAATCACATCCTTTTGGGAGGATGCAATTAGACTTGTGTTTAAATCCATTTTACTCATTGTGCCTTGTTGGGAAGACACAATGGGGCTTGGCTGGTACACACTGACCTGTCCTTCCTTATCCTTGGGGTTTCTTTGATGTTCACCCCTTCCCTCACCTCTTACAACTCCAGACTCACTCCCCTTAGGTTGTGTGGTAGTTTTTACAACAGGTGCCTTTTGAGAAGCACCTGAGGTTGGCTTGGAGGATTTCTTTGATTTAGGTTTTGTTGCTAGGGTAGGAGCCTGTTGGGTCACAGCTACAGACTCCATAGCAACATTGGAAGGTAAAACAGTAGAGGAGTTAGCTACACTAACAGGGATAGTAGTAGTTACCTCAATGATTGGCAGATACACCACTGGAACATCACCATTGTGGTTCAGCCTGAGTATGTCTGTCAATACTCTCTTTTCTTGCACAAAGCACTCGAACCTGGCATTAGGGTTAGAGATAACTAATGGTGCTGGACTAACATGGTTAGCCAACATCATCAGAAACCTAGCATAATAGATATTTTTCTTCCTATTCGCTTTGTCACCCAACTTAGCACCAATTTCATACATAAGTTGGGTGCTAAAGTTGTGATATCTATCATTTAGAAGCATGGTTAGGAGAATTAACATAGAGTTAGTTAATGCATCAAAATTACTAATCTTTCCAGAAAAGACCTTAATGAATGCATCAGCTAAATAACTGTATTCTCTAACCAAACCTCTCCTAATTATTCTACCCAGATTATAAGTAGGCAAAGAGTAGTTTATAGAATTTAACATGGTAGTTATTTCAGTGTTAGTAGGCAAAGCATCACAGTTATTATCAGGAATATGTAAACATGCTTGCAAAACATCAGAATTGACTATGTACTCATTACCTTGAAGAGTGAATTGTAGTGTGCAGTTTGTTCCACTATACTCACATGAGGTCCAAATCTCCTCGATTATCTCATTGTAGAGTGGTGTAGAGTGAAACATTGCATAGCTCAACTTGCAATTCTTCATGAAATCCATCATTTTGAAGAACAGACTGTTCGGGTTTTCCTTGACAACAAAAGGGATGGAGTTGTTCTTCTCATAGATGAACCCTCCAGCAGACATTAGCTTGACTATGGGTGCCATTGTTGATTAAAGGAAATCTTCGAACTGAATTGATTGATAGAGTGAAGAAGAGAGAAAAAGCCTTTGAAATTTTTGAGAACAGGTAAAAAGAAATAATAAAACTAAAATTTCTTAAATACTCCCCCAAAAATTCTCAGAAAATGAATCCAATAATAAATGTAAATTACTGGATTGGCTTAAAAATATAACCGTTACTCTTAAAGTATTACCATGATTTATACTTACAGGGGTGTATGCATAGATCGTGGTAAAAGACGTGTCACATTTCAACGGTTCAGATAAAAAGCGCTAAATCAACGAATCAGGATTGGGCGGTTAAAGTCCCGTCTTATTTCGTTGATAAAGCTGCGTTTCGTTGATATAAAAGAGCTATCAACGAAACACCCAGAAAACTGCTAAGACTGTCAACGAAATGGTGCATTCCGTTGGCATAGTAATTTTGACTTAGACAAAATTTTACCTTTTCCTGAGAAAATTTATTCACAAAAAAAAAACATAGCAAATTTCTGGCTGCATTATGACTTGCAAATATCTCAAAAATAATTAAGAGAAATTTAGCATACCTAGCTCACTTACTAATCTTGAGAATGTTGATTCATCAAGTGGCTTGGTAAAGATGTCTGCAAGTTGTTGTTCACTTGGAACAAAATGTAACTCCACAGCACCATTCATAACATGTTCTCTAATGAAATGGTACTTGATGTCAATGTGCTTGGTTCTTGAGTGCTGCACTGGATTCTCAGTAATGGCAATGGCACTAGTGTTGTCACAGAAAATAGGAATTTTCTCAACTCTTAATCCATAATCAAGTAATTGATTTTTCATCCATAAAATCTGTGCACAACAACTTCCAGCTGCAATATACTCAGCCTCAGCTGTGGAGGTGGAAACTGAGTTTTGTTTCTTGCTGAACCATGACACAAGCTTGTTTCCTAAGAATTGACAGGTGCCTGTTGTGCTTTTCCTGTCAATTTTACATCCTGCATAATCTGCATCTGAATAACCAATTAGTTCAAAACCAGATTCTCTAGGATACCAAATGCCAAGGTTTGGTGTTCCTTTGAGATATCTGAAAATCCTTTTAATAGCAACTAAATGAGATTCCCTAGGATCAGCCTGAAATCTAGCACATAAACATGTAGCAAACATAATATCAGGTCTACTAGCTGTTAAATATAAAAGTGAGCCAACCATGCCTCTGTAACTTGAAATGTCCACAGATTTTTCCTTAGTATTCAATTCAAGTTTGGTGGCAGTAGGCATGGGTGTTTTGGCAGGAGAGCATTCCATTAAGTTAAACTTCTTTAATAAATCAAAAATATATTTTGTTTGACTAATGAAAATGCCTTCATTAACTTGCTTTACTTGAAGACCAAGAAAGTAAGTTAATTCTCCCATCATGCTCATTTCATACTTACTTTGCATAAGCTTGGCAAACTTTTGACAAAGTTTTTCATCTGTAGACCCAAAAATTATGTCATCTACATAAATTTGAACAAGTATTGTAGAGCCATTCACAATCCTATGAAAAAGGGTATTATCTACAGTACCTCTAGTGAAGTGATTCTCAAGAAGGAACTGTGAAAGTGTGTCATACCAGGCTCTAGGTGCTTGTTTCAAACCATAGAGTGCTTTGAGGAGAAAGTACACATACTCTGGAAAATCATCATCTTCAAAACCAGGAGGTTGACTCACATACACCTCCTCTTCCAGTTCCCCATTTAGAAAAGCACTCTTAACATCCATTTGATAGACCTTGAAATTGGCATGGGCTGCATAGGCTAGGAAAATCCTTATTGCTTCTAGTCTTGCAACAGGAGCAAAGGTTTCATCATAATCGATTCCTTCTTCCTGTGAATAACCTTTTGCAACCAATCTAGCTTTATTCCTTGTGACTATGCCATTTTCATCCATCTTGTTTCTGAACACCCATTTTGTGCCTATGACACTCCTGTCCTTAGGCTTGGGCACCAGCTTCCATACATTGTTCCTTTCAAATTGGTTTAGCTCTTCTTGCATAGCCAAAACCCAATCTGGATCTAGAAGTGCATCCTCAACTTTCTTTGGCTCATCTTGAGACAGAAAGCTGCTATATAGACATTCTTCTTGAGTTGCTCTTCTAGTTTGGACTTTTGAAGAAACATCACCTATAATGAGTTCAAAGGGATGATCTTTAGTCCATTTTCTTGAGGGAGGTAGATTTGCTCTAGACGAGGTAGCTTCATGATCATGATTGCCTTGATTGGACATTTGTCCTTGAGAAACTCCCCCTGAGTTTGTTGTCCCTAAATGATCACTTCTAGAACCATTTCTATGACTGTCAACGGTATGACCATTTTGGTTGTCAACGAAACGCTCATTTTGACTGTCAACGAAATGATCATTTGGTCTACTAGCAGCTATTCTTTTCAATCTTAATGCAGCAACTTCATCTTCACTGCTGCTTTCATCTGTGCTAGATACAACAACTTTAGGCTGTTTCTCAGTAGCCTTATCATGATTCATTTGTTCTCCTTCCTCATTCTCAAAAGAGAGACTTTCATGGAAACCTTCATCACAGAGACCTTGTATTTTGAGATCATCAAAAACAACATGTACAGATTCCATAACAATGTTGATTCTGAGATTAAAGACTCTGTAAGCTTTCCCTGCTGCATATCCCACAAATATTGCTTCATCTGCCTTTGCTTCAAATTTCCCAAAATGCTCAGCTTGATTTCTCAGAACAAAGCACTTGCATCCAAAGACATGAAGAAAATCTAATAGTGGCTTCTTTCTTTTGAGTAACTGATAAGGGGTCATTCCTTTGGCCTGATTAATCAAAGAAATATTCTGAGTGAAGCAAGCTGTGTTAACTGCCTCAGCCCAAAAATAAGTTGGTAACTTTGATTCATCTAGCATTGTCCTTGCAGCTTCAATAAGTGTTCTGTTTTTCCTTTCAACTACACCATTTTGCTGTGGTGTTCTTGCTGCTGAAAACTCATGCAAAATACCATTTTCTTCACAGAACACCTTCATGCTTGAATTCTTGAATTCTGTCCCATTGTCACTCCTAATCCTTCTTACTTTGAAATCAGGATGATTGCTTACCATCTTGATGTGATTGATAATGATTTCACTTGCCTCATCTTTAGAGTGCAAAAAGAAAGTCCATGTAAATCTAGAAAAATCATCAACAATCACAAGACAGTATTTCTTCTTTGAAATAGACATGACATTTACAGGACCAAACAAATCCATATGAAGTAACTCAAGCTGATGAACAATTGATGACTCTGTCTTGCTTTTGAATGATGCCTTCTTTTGTTTCCCTTTTTGACAGGCATCACACAAACCATCCTTGGAAAACTCCACCTGTGGAATTCCTCTAGCAAGATCTTTCCTCACCAAATCATTCATAACCTTGAAATTCAGATGAGATAATTTCTTGTGCCATAGCCAACTTTCATCCTTGCTTGCTTTACTGAAAAGACAAGTGATGGTGTCTGAACTTGTGCTACTAAAGTCAGCAATGTACACATTCCCTCTTCTGAATCCAGTCATTACCACATTGTTGTTTCCTCCTTTAGAAACAACACAGGCTTCTTTTGAAAAAGTAACTAAAAATCCTTTGTCACAGAGTTGACTGATACTAAGCAAATTGTGCTTAAGACCATCCACCAATGCAACCTCATCTATGATGACATTCTCTTTTGAAATCAAGCCATATCCCTTTGTGTAGCCTTTGCTGTCATCTCCAAAAGCAATACAAGGGCCAGCTCTTTCCTGAAACTCTGTGAGCAGGGTAGAATCACCAGTCATGTGTCTTGAACAACCACTATCCAAGTACCAAAGATTCCTTTTGTCTCCCTGGTTGCTTGAGGAACTTGCTTCCTGCTCATGATTGTCAGCCATAAGAGCCAAGTTGACATATTCAACATCATCATCAGAGTCTTCACCATTACCAGCCCAGTCATACTCCTGAGACATGAAAGCCTTTTCTTTTTCCTTGAGAAGTTCAAAGTATTTCTTTTTATAATCAACAGGCTCAAATTTCCTGTTGCCCTTCTCAACCTTGGGCTTTCTGCAGTCTCCAGCAAAGTGACCAAGCATTCCACAATTGAAACATTTTGACTTAGACTTTTCAATCCAGTTTGTTTTGCTAGGTTGAAAGTCTCTTCTTGGTGGCCTTGCTTCTGAGTTTCTTTTGAACTTGAACTTAGAGAATTTCCTAGACAGAAAAGCAATATGCTCATCAATCTCATCTAAGTCATTCAAGTTGGCTGGTTCTGATTCTTCTTCTTCTTCTGTCATCTTGTCTTTACCCTTGCTAACATCACTCCTACAACTAGGTCGACTAGTTGTGGCCTTTGCAGTTTCTTTGTTGTCATCTTCCAGTTGGTTCACAGATGCAATTAATGCAATAGATCCACCCTTCTTCTGTACCTTTTCAATTTCCTCATCTTGCTCCATTTCCAGCTCATAAGTCTTCAAGGTTCCATAAAGCCTTTCAAGAGTGTAGTCTTTGTACTCTTGAGTGTTTCTAAGAGAAACAGTCATAGGCTTCCATTCTTTTGGAAGAGCTCTGAGAAATTTAAGGTTTGAATCCTTAGTTTGATAGATCCTCCCATACAGCTTTAATCCATTCAAAAGCTTCTGAAACCTACTAAACGTGTCATTTAGGGTTTCACCAGCTTTAAAATGAAAATGCTCATATTGTTGTATAAGGAGTTGCATTTTATTTTCCCTGACTTGCTCAGTTCCTTCACAGAGAGTTCTAACAGTATCCCATACTTCCTTAGAGGTTGTACAGTTGATAACATTGTCAAACATCTCTTGCTCCAAACCATTAAACAGAATGTTCATGGTTCTTTTGTCTTTATGGACTTCTGCAACATCTTCAACAGTCCATTCTGAGACAAGTTTTGGAATCTCTACATCAGGAGCATTATCTGGCAATCCAACTCTAGAATCAAGCTTCATGGGAACGTGTGGACCTTTCTCAATGCAGTCTACATACCTCTCATCCATAGACATGAGATGTAAATGCATCTTTACTTTCCAGTGAAAGTAATTGTCCTTATCAAGAACTGGTATCTTCACACCTGCATCCTTCTTCACCATGGTTTCTGTTTTTGGTCTTGATCTTTAAACTTCTTGTATGTTAGAAGCTCGCTCTGATACCAATTGTTAATCCCAAATGACCTAACAGAATTGTAGAAGGGGGGGGGGTTGAATACAATTTTGATATTTCTTTAACTTGAAAATACTTTATAAAATTAAACTGAACTGAATAAATAAAAAACACAAGATATAAATAATTCAGTTGGATTGTTTGATGATCCAACTGAAGTGTTTTTATTGCGGAAATAATCTGTGATACAAATGTACACAGCTGCTCAGTTACAAGGTTGTAGAGAAGAAAAATGCTCTCAAAGATAGCTAATACAAACTCTTTGTTTTTCTTCACACCAAATAAAGTAACTGCTACACTTGGTTATATAAACCCAAGTTTACAACCCTATTTTTGGCTACACTAATAGTACAATGAGTAACCGCCAATAGTTTGCTTTTCATCCCTTTGTCCAGTGGTCCTTGGAGATCCTTGCTTTTGTCTTCATGCTTATTATGATCACTCCCAAGAGCCCAATTGGAAACTGGGATGTTTCCTTATTCCCCATGTCCATTTTAATGGTTTCCAATGCAAAGTACACTTCCACATCTCCTTTTTGATCTGTCAGGAACCTGTCACTATCACTTTGTCAATTGTATAGAAAAGCAATAATGATTCGTTGATGGCATAGAGATGTGTTTCGTTGATAGCTTTATTCTTTGTTTCGTTGATGAGCTTCCTTGTTTCGTTGATAGAGTAATCTTCATTCCGTTGACATGTCTTCACTTAGGCAAAATTACAAGGCACTAAATATTTACAATTAACCAACCTATTTTGCCTATCTAACCATTTAGTCAACATGACTTAGAAAACCTATCTAGTACTCAACAAACTGCATATCAAACTATGAAGTAATGTACAGTGCAATTGCTACATCACTCATTTCGTTGATGAGCTTCCTGTCAACGAAACACTGCAAAGCATGCTATTTCGTTGACAGTTACAAAATAACTTAATACAAAATCTACTAAGTGTTTTTATAATTATCATCAAGAACAACATATTCCTAACAAGATAATTACGAATTTTTACATAAAGATTTCTATTCAATATAGAAAACCCATTTATAATTGGTTTAAATTATCAAAATACATCTTTTAGTATTTAAATACTATCCTATTATTAATCAAATACAATTTTTAATATTATATCTAACGGTCCTCATCTATTTGAATATTTATAGTTTTATAATCCAACGGATCATATACTTTTGGTAGTACAGTGACCAACCAAAGTTTTGGATAAGATCTCCCTTGCGCTTATTATATATAAGGAGTTAATAGGCCATTACTCCATGAATAACACTCTTATTTAAAGAACAATAAAGAACACCATAGAATCTTACATAAATTGCATGTTGATTCTAATTTTCTCACCAAAAAAGGTTTGTTACGAATAAAAATAGAATCTAACAAAAAATTAGAATCAAATAAAACATGATTACATGTAATTTCATTGTGATAAATATATATACAATATTCTGTACTGGATTATATGTAATGTTTAATTTTTAAATTTAGATGAGATTCTACGTTAAATTCGATATGTTAGGCTTAATTGTTGTTCAATTTTATTATTCTAATTTTAAAAAATCAATTTTTATGAAAAATAAAGTGTTTATGATGGTGTTCTTTATATAAGGCGTTCTTCCTATAGTGCAACTATATATATATAGGGTCCCCTTCCACAACCACAGGTGGTTGGAAGAATTTATCAACCACCACCCACAACTAAACATTGCGGTGAGAAATAGTACCAAAATACCCCTCACCCCCACAATGTATCATTGCGGGTGGTCTCAGTTACCAAAACACCATTCTTTTCTTGTTGGGCCAAGTTTTATGGATTTAATGTAAATAGTACTGGGCTTGCATATAATTGTATTGGACTTAGATATAATTTTATATTGGGTCTGTACAAAATTATACAAAATTATACCCCATAAAATGTAAAATTAGGTTCAAATATTACAAAAAAACAATATTAAAAATCCCTAACATGAATTAAGATAATAAAATTCAAATATTAAAGTACAATATTACTTAAATTGACCGGGTAGAAAAGTACAATTTCTTCTATCATGATTTCCTCCTATCAACCCGCATTTTCCGCACTTTCTTTGCTTGTTACTTGAAGTGGACGTTTCGATACCACTTTTATATCTTTCTTGTTTCTTTCTTCCCTTAGTTTGTGATATTGGAGGATCGAAAAACGGATCATGTTGGTAGTCTTCTTGACGAAATGACTCTTGCGTTCTTTCGTTTTTCTCTTCTATCGGAAAAATATTGTTCACGCTACACTTTTCTCTCTCAATCACATTCATTATGTACTTGTAGCGCGGGACAGAACAACTACCAATAACACCTAAACTTTGAAAAGATTGACACAATGCACTATACCTTGCGGTTTGTGTTTCACCAACATTAGCAAGAACGGGAGGAACGTACGGTAAAGGTCCCACAATTTTGTTGACATCCCTTGTCCACCTAGGCATGATGTAAATACTTGGTATCTTGGTTCTATCTTTCTTGACTAGATAGTGAATGATGTGTTTACAAAGCATTCCGGAATGTTCGAAATTCTTGCAAATACATTCAATTGTTCCTTCACTAGAAACAAATATCCGATAACTTCTTCTACTATTCTCCGGCAATGTATACTTCTCAACCAAGTACATTTTAAACCAACTTTCACTATTTGAAGCCCTTTTCATTGTATAAGATGCACTTTTTACATATTCTTTTTGAAAGCGCTTAAACATCTCTTTCGTGTAAATCTTGGATGCTTCAATTTCCACAACTCAATCAATGCTCGGGTGATGGGATCTATATTTTGTGACCGTCTAAAAAATTGTGTCTTATCCGGTGTCACCATAGCATGATTGTGCACCAACTTGATCGAAGTTATTTTCCATTTGTTAATTTTCACTTGATGAGCAACACACATTCTTGCACAACAACCCGTTCTTGGAATTGAATCTCTAATTCGTTTTCCTTTACCATGAGATATCGGTGCTAGTCTTCCACCTTTCTTACAAATAAACATACAAGATGATGGATCATGACTACGTGAATGTCTATGAGTATTTCGAATAATTACATCGAATCCGACATTTCGACCATAATCCCTATAAAACTTTTCCGCCTCATCTAACGTATCAAAACTCATACCAACACAAGGCACAACATCATTGATATTCGAAAATGTAAAATCACTGTTAATCCCAAATGACCTAACAGAATTGTAGAAGGGGGGGTTGAATACAATTCTTGATATTTCTTAAACTTAAGAACAACTTACAAATTAAAATTGAACTTATAAAATAAAAACCACAAGCACATAAATAATTTCAGTTGGATTGTTTGATGATCCAACTGAAGTGATTTTTATTGCGGAAATAATCTGTGATACAAAATGTACACAGCTGCTCAGTTACAAGAATGTAGAGAAGTATGCTCTCAAAGATAGCTAATACAATCTATTTGTTTTTCTTCTCTTATTTCTAAAGTAACTGCTACACTTGGTTATATAAACCCAAGTTTACAACTCTATTTTTGGCTACACTAAAAGTACAATGAGTAACCGCCAATAGTTTGATTTTCATCCCTTTGTCCAGTGGTCCTTGGAGATCTTTGCTTTTGTCTTCATGCTTATTATGATCACTCCCAAGAGTCCAATTGGAAACTGGGATGTTTCCTTATTCCCCATGTCCATTTTAATGGTTTCCAATGCAAAGTACACTTCCACATCTCCTTTTGATCTGTCAGAAAACTGTCACTATCACTATCACTTTTTCAACTATTCAGAAAAGCAATATTGATTCGTTGATAGTAGGAAGATGTGTTTCGTTGATAGCTTTATTCTTCATTTCGTTGATGGGAAATCTTCGTTTCGTTGATGAGTAAACTCCATTTCGTTGATGAGTAAACTCCATTCCGTTGACAGAGTGATCTTCATACCGTTGACATGTCTTCACTTAGGCAAGATTACAAGGCATAATATATTTACAATTAACCAACCTATTTGGCCTATCTAGTACTTAGTCAACATGACTTAGAAAACCTATCCAATTCCTACAACGAAATGCATATCAAACTAGAAGTATTGTACAGTGCAATTGCTACAACACTCATTTCGTTGATGAGCTTCCTGTCAACGAAACGCTGCAAAGCATGCCATTTCGTTGACAGCTGCAAATTACTTTACACAAATTCTACTAAGTGTTTTATGTTTATCATCAAGAACAACATATTCCTAACAATCTCCCCCAATTTATGACTGATAGAATAACAGCCATAAATCAAGAGACTTGATGATAACAAAAACACTCAGATACATCATAAATTACAAAAGTAGAAAATACATTAAGCTTCATAATGTTTTAGACAAAATACAAGACTTACAAGACTAATGCCCAAAAGTGCTCCTCTAGTCTGAGCAAATGATTCATCTGTGTCTTCTTTGTGGCATAGTCTTCTTCCCTCTCTTAGAGTTATTTTCCTCAATTTGGACCTGTAGCCTTCTGTAAAAGATTTTCTCCTCTTCATCTTGATCACCAAGCATGGATTGCATAAACTTTAGAGTTTGATTAGATGCCTTATCCAGCTGGTCTTCCATCCTGAAGAATCTTCTGCAATTGTCCTTGTCCTTAAATTCCATCATCCAGTAAGGTTGAAGATGGATCTTCTTTCCTGTTGAGGGCACTCTAAGCATCCTGGGAAGAGCCTCAGGCTTGTTCCAGCTAGCCTTTATTTGACAAATTTTGGAGACCACTTCAGACTTGGCTGTTTTGGTGAAGCCAAAATCCTTTTTCAAGCATCTAAACACTGAGAGTAGTGTTTGATAGTCTTCTCCTAAAATTCTGTAGAGAGGCCACCCTTGAATACAAAAACTAGTCTTTCAGGCAATCTTTGAGAAGCTGCTATGCCCCTTACTTCCACCAGGTTGTCTATATCAAGATGTAAACTGGATTCTTCCCTGATGTCAGCAATGTACATGCAGTCCTCTGGATTTGCAGGGGGTTTTTGAGGTTGTGGCTTTCTCACAAACACTGGCTTTGCCTTGACATCCCTTTTCTTTGTCTTCATTGGTTGATCCTTCTCAAATAGGAACTTTGGAAAGTAAGCCTCATCAAATTCAAAAGGCTCCTCTTTTGGCATTATTGGTTGATCATGAAAGTTGACAAGATGTGCAGAATCACAAGCCAACTTTTCCTCAAGAGGTAGATCACTAGGAATTTGACGTGCAATTGTTGTGGAAGAGTCTTGAGCAGTGTCCTGAGGATCATCTTTATCAAAGTTCAGATTCCTTTTAGCTCTAGCCTTTGGCTGCCTTACACTCTTCCTTCCCTTTCCAGCTTCCTTAGCTTCATCCTTAGCATTTTCTTCCTGTAGGGTTTCTTCATCTTCAAGTGATTGAGCAACTACAAGTGCTTGCATTGCTGCCCTTTCAGATTCTTCAGTTTTGGCCTTAGAAAAATTTGGGTGACCAACCCAAATGCAAATTTCCTTGCTATCCCTGTAGATGATGGCCCTTTTGTTCCTTATGCTTGGATGATTGCTCTCTTTGCTTTCAATGATCAGCTTCCCTAGGACTTTGAACTCATCTGGCTTAGGTGGAGGATAAAATATCCTTGCAATGTTTTTGCCCTTGGGTTTGGCAGGTGATAATGGAGATATCCCTCTTGCATCCACATCCCTAAAGCATGAAGATTACCCTTTCTCTCTTCTTGAATCTTGAAAGACTCCATGCTGAAGGGGTTCTATAACATAAGAACTCTTGAAATGTGGCTCCCATTCCGTTGATGTTACAACCATGGCATTCGTTGATGGTTGATCCGTTGATGGATTTGAGTTCTTTGCAGTTCCAGCAATTTTCTTGACCCTTGCTTCTATGTTGGACTAATGATCTTTGATCTGTTCTGCAAGTCTCATCCTCATAGAAGCTTCCTGAATTAGGTCAATACCATCCTTTTTCTTCTGTACAAGCTCCCCCATTTCTAGTGGCTCATTTGGTAAGGAAATGGCTGGGACCAAAACCTTTGTGATTTGTATATCAAGCTCTTTAGATTTCTCTAGTTCCTTAGATTTCTCCCCCTTTTTGTTATCATCAAGAGAGATGATAGGGAGTCCTTGAGCTGCCAAAAGCTGGGTGAGTAGCTGAGTTTGCTTCTCCTGTTCCTTTTGCATTTGAGAAAGTGTAGCCTCTACTTTGTCCACTCTAGAGGAAAGAGTCTTCAAAGAAGAGGACACTTCAGGTTCCTTGGAGAAAAACCTGTTCATCTTGGACACAGTGAGAGAGGGAAGCTTCTCATCAAGACTCCTGTCTATAGCATCTTTCAAGTTCCCAACAGAATCCTTGATGTCCCTTGCTTCCATCCTGGTCTGCAACATTTGTAGCCTTTGAATCTCCAAGGAGTCCATAATGGCTTTGTAGAAAGGCTTGTGTTCAACACTAACAGATGCATGAGCCAAGAAGGCTTCATTGTACTGTCTAGTGATTGCAGCATCCAGGTTGATTCTTCCATGACCATCCTGAGAAAGCCAGTCTGGTGTAGGGGGCACCACAGAAGTCCCAGTCTGTGAAGTAGTGGCCACCTGTAGATTGTCACCAAAGTTGTCCTCATCATCAGACAAATCAAAGTCACCACTAGCTGCAGCTCCTGGAGATAGATTGGTCAAGGCATCCTTTGCTCTTTGCATTGATGCAGTTGTATGAATTAGGTTTAGTGACTTCTCTGCCTCCACATTGCCCTGCTGAGCCATAATTTGATAGGCTGGCACAGGGTGAGTAAAGGTCTCAGGATCCAGGGAAATACTATCCAGAGTTTGTTGATAATGCTCTTGGAAAGTAAGTTCCCTTTCTCCCTCATTGACCCCCATTAACTCACTAGTAATGGCTGCTTCCTCCCTTATTGCTCCTGTAGTCCCTTCTCTCTCTCCACTCTTTTCTTGCATCATGGGCTCCCCATGGCTCACACCTCTCACACCCTCACCTTCACCTTCAAAGGTGGTACTCTCAATCTCTCCTTTTTCCTGGCTGGAAGAAATAGCCAGCCTCTCACTCTCATTCTCTCCTTTTGCCTGGCTGCAAGCCAGCCTCTCAGTTTCACTCCCTCTCAAACCTAAAAGTGTCTCAACTACCACTAGGTCATCTACACTAGTTGTGGAAACAACTTGATTTTCAATAAGGGGTGTAGAATGACCTATCAACGGAATGGTAGTTTGAACTGTCAACGGTATGGATACCGTTGATGGAGAAACACTTGTCAACGAAAGAGGATGTTTCGTTGATGAAGTCAATAAAGCATTTTGAGAAAGTGAAATTACAATCGAATCTGTGGTGATTGATGTGAGATTGGGGTCCACAGATCCTCTTGCAGCTTCAAAAAAAATTGGTTGATGGCCCAACAAATCACTTAACAAGTGATGACCACCAGCTTCAGAGTGGGGCTTCTCCAAGATAAGAGTTGGAGAATCAGGAATAGATGAATGGATCATGTCCACATCTAATGATTAAGTTGGTGAATTTTGTGTGGTTGGTTCAAGATTGATGTTTAGAGAATGGGACTGTAACCCCAGAGTAATAATAGGGGTTACATCAAACTGAATTTGTGAAACTGGAAGTGTTGCTTCCAGAGTGTGTGCACCCTGTGAACCCTTGGATTTTTGCTTCACTCTCCTTTGGTATTGGGAAAATGTAGAATGTGGGCTTGAAGTGTCCCTTACCCTCTTGGAGTGTGCTCTTGGAGGAGAGCTTGTTTCAATAATCACATCCTTTTGGGAGGATGCAACTAGACTTGTGTTTAAATCCATTTTACTCATTGTGCCTTGTTGGGAAGACACAATGGGGCTTGGTTGGGACACACTATCCTTTCCTTCCTTATTCTTGGGGTTTCTTTGATTTTTCACCCCTTCCCTCACCTCTCACAACTCCAGAATCACTCCCCTTTGGTTGTGAAGTAGTTTTTGCAACAGGTGCCTTTTGAGAAGCACCTGAGGTTGGCTTTGAGGATTTCTTAGATTTAGGTTTTGCTGCTTGGGCAGGAGCCTATTGGGACACAGCTACAGACTCCATAGCAACATTGGTAGGTGAAACAATAGAAGTAACAACTACACTAACAGGGTTAGAAGAAGTTACCTCAATGATGGGCAGATACACCACTGGGACATCACCATTGTGGTTAAGTCTCAGGATATCTGTCAAAACCCTCTTCTCTTGCACAAAGCACTCAAACCTGGAAACAGGGTTAGAGATAACTAATGGTGCTGGACTAACATGGTTAGCCAACATCATCAGAAACCTAGCATAATAGATATTCTTTTTCCTATTTGCCTTATCACCCAACTTAGCACCAATTTCATACATAAGTTGGGTGCTAAAGTTATAATATCTATCAGTTAGGAGCATGGTTAAGAGAATCAACATGGAATTAGTTAATGCATCAAAATTACTAATTTTACCAGAAAATACCTTTATGAAAGCATCAGCTAAATAGCTGTATTCTCTAACCAAACCTCTCCTAATAATCTTACCCAAATTATCAGTAGGCAAAGAGTAGTTTATAGAATTTAGCATGTTAATCATTTCAGTATATGTAGGCAAAGCATTACAGTAGTTATTTTCAGGAATATGTAGACATGCTTGCAATACATCAGAATTAACTATATACTCATTATCTTGGATGATGAATTGCAAAGTGCAATTTGTCCCACTATACTCACATGAGGTCCAAATCTCCTCGATTATCTCATTGTAGAGTGGTGTAGAGTGAAACATTGCATAGCTCAACTTGCAATTCTTCATGAAATCCATCATTTTGAAAAAGATGTTGTTCGGACTTTCCTTGACAACAAAGGGGATGGAATTGTTCTTCTCATAGATGAACCCTCCAGCAGACATAAGCTTGACTATGGGTGCCATTGTTGAGTGAAGAAAAGCTTCGAACTGAATTGCTTGTTAGAGAGAAGAAGAAAGAAAAGCCTTTGGAATTTTTGAGAACAGGTAGAAATGAATTAAAGAAAATAGAATTTCTTAAATACTCCCCCAAAAATTCTCAGAAATTAAGTCCAATAATAAATATGAATTACTGGATTGGCTTAAAAATGTAACCGTTACAATTAAAATATTACCATGATTTATACTTACAGGGGTGTATGCATAGATCGAGGTAAAAGACGTGACAATTTCAACGGTTGAGATTAAAAGCGCTATATCAACGAATCAGAATTGGCCGTTTAAGGTCCCGTCTATTTCGTTGATAAAGCTGCGTTTCGTTGATATAAAAGAGCTATCAACGAAACACCCAGAAAAATGCTAATACTGTCAACGAAATTGTGTGTTTCGTTGACATAGTAATTTTGACTTAGACAAAATTTTACTTTTTCCTGAGAAAATTAATTCACAGAAAAACATAGCAAATTTGTGGCTGCATTTCAACTTGCAAATATCTCATAAATAATTAAGAGAAATTTAGCATACCTAGCTCACTTACTAATCTTGAGAATGTTGATTCATCAAGTGGCTTGGTAAAGATGTCTGCAAGTTGTTGTTCACTTGGAACAAAATGTAACTCCACAGTACCATTCATAACATGTTCTCTAATGAAATGGTACTTGATGTCAATGTGTTTGGTCCTTGAATGCTGCACTGGATTCTCAGTAATGGTAATGGCACTAGTGTTGTCACAGAAAACAGGAATTTTCTCAACTCTTATTCCATAATCAAGTAGTTGATTTTTCATCCATAAAATCTGTGCACAACAACTTCCAGCTGTAATATACTCAGCCTCAGCTGTGGAGGTAGAAACTGAGTTTTGTTTCTTGCTGAACCATGACACAAGCTTGTTTCCTAGAAATTGACAGGTTCCAGTTGTGCTTTTCCTGTCAATTTTACATCCTGCATAATCTGCATCTGAATAACCAATTAGTTCAAAACTAGATTCTCTAGGATACCAAATGCCAAGGTTTGGTGTTCCTTTGAGATATCTGAAAATCCTTTTAATAGCAACTAAATGGGATTCCCTAGGATCAGCCTGAAATCTAGCACATAGACATGTAGCAAACATAATATCAGGTCTACTAGCTGTTAAATATAAAAGTGAGCCTACCATGCCTCTGTAACTTGAAATGTCCACAGATTTTTCCTTAGTATTCAATTCAAGTTTGGTGGCAGTAGGCATGAGAGTTTTGGCAGGAGAGCATTCCATTAAGTTAAATTTCTTTAATAAATCATGAATATATTTGTTTGACTAATGAAAATGCCTTCATTAACTTGCTTCACTTGGAGACCAAGAAAGTAAGTTAATTCTCCCATCATGCTCATTTCATATTTACTTTGCATAAGCTTGGCAAACTTTTGACAAAGTTTTTCATCTGTAGACCCAAAAATTATGTCATCTACATAAATTTGAACAAGTATAGTAGAGCCATCCACAATTCTATGAAAGAGAGTTTTATCTACAGTACCTCTAGTGAAGTGGTTCTCAAGGAGGAACTGTGAAAGTGTGTCATACCAGGCTCTAGGTGCTTGTTTCAAACCATAGAGTGCTTTGAGAAGGAAGTACACATACTCTGGAAAATCATCATCTTCAAAACCAGGAGGTTGAATTACATACACCTCCTCTTCCAGTTCCCCATTCAGAAAAGCACTCTTCACATCCATTTGATAGACCTTGAAATTGGCATGGGCTGCATAGGCTAGGAAAATCCTTATTGCTTCTAGTCTTGCAACATGAGCAAAGGTTTCATCAAAATCAATTCCCTCTTCCTGTGAGTAGCCTTTTGCAACCAATCTAGCTTTGTTCCTTGTGACTATGCCATTTTCATCCATCTTGTTTCTGAACACCCATTTTGTGCCTATGACACTCCTGTCCTTAGGCTTGGGCACCAGCTTCCAAACATTGTTCCTCTCAAATTGGTTTAGCTCCTCTTGCATAGCTAAAACCCAATCTGGATCTAGAAGTGCATCCTCAACTTTCTTTGGCTCATCTTGAGACAGAAAGATACTATATAGACATTCTTCTTGAGTTGCTCTTCTAGTTTGGATTTTGAAGAAACATCACCTATAATAAGTTCAAAGGGATGATCTTTAGTCCATTTCCTTGAGGGAGGTAGATTTGCTCTTGAAGAGGTAGCTTCATGATCATGATTGCCTTGATTGGATATTTGTCCTTGAGAAACTCCCCCTGAGTTTGTTGTCCCTAATTGATCATTTCTAGAAGCATTTCTATGACTGTCAACGGTATGACCATTTTGGCTGTCAACGAAACGCTCATTTTGACTGTCAACGAATCCACCATCATGACTGTCAACGAAATGACCATTTGGTCTGCTAGCAGCTATTCTTTTCAATCTTAATGCAGCAATTTCATCTTCACTGCTGCTTTCATATGTGCTACATACAACAACTTTAGGTTGTTTCTCAGTAGCCTTAACATGATGCACTTGATCTCCTTCCTCATTCTCAAAAGAAAGACTTTCATGGAAACCTTCATCACAGAGACCTTGAATTTTGAGATCATCAAAAACAACATGTACAGATTCCATAACAATGTTGGTTCTGAGATTATAGGCTCTGTAAGCTTTCCCTGCTGCATATCCCACAAATATTGCTTCATCTGCCTTTGCTTCAAATTTCCCCAAATGCTCAGCTTGATTTCTCAGAACAAAGAACTTGCATCCAAAGACATGAAGAAAATCCAATAGTGGCTTCTTTCTTTTGAGTAGTTGATAAGGGGTCATTCCTTTGGCCTGATTAATCAAAGAAATATTTTGAGTGAAGCAAGCTGTGTTAACTGCCTCAGCCCAGAAATAAGTTGGTAACTTTGATTCATCTAGCATTGTCCTTGCAGCTTCAATAAGTGTTCTGTTTTTCCTTCCAACTACACCATTTTGCTGTGGTGTCCTTGCTGCTGAAAACTCATGCAAAATACCATTTTCTTCACAGAACACCTTCATGCTTGAATTCTTGAATTCTGTCCCATTGTCACTCCTAATCCTTCTTACTTTGAAGTCAGGATGATTGCTTACCATCTTGATGTGATTGATAATGTTGCCCAGTAATAATCTATTGTAGAAGGGTGGTTGAATACAATAGTGTAAGATAATCGACTTCTTAATGTATATATCACAAATATGAAAAGAAAGATAACAACTTTATTAAATCTGATATAAAACTGTTATAAACTCTCTCAAGAAATTCTGATGTTCTTGAGAGCTGCTAGTTTACAAAAACTCTCTCAAGAAATTTTGTTCTTAAGAGCTTCTTTCTTGATTCCCTCGATTATGTTCTCTCTCGAATGAATACATAAATCGAAACCAAGATTGTGTTTATATAGTGCACACAGCTTCTCTATCAATAACAAGATAAGTCCTAATCAATAACAAAGATAGAAACCTATCCTTAATCGATAGCTACATTCTACAAACCAGGAACAAATAGAATAAACTTCCATGTTTATCTAGACTCCAAATATAACTCGAAGTAGGAATCCTGATCAGCTTCAAGTTCTGATGATCAATCCTGATGATCAATAAGATACTGACGCTTGATCAAATACTGATGACCATGCAATACTGATGACGTCAGCAATCCTGATCAGTTGAGTCTAGCTTCTGACGATCATTGAATTCTGATCTAACAATCTCCCCCAATCTCATACTTTGTGAAATAAAGTATAGATTCCAAATATTCAATGATGTCAAAAACATGTATCAAAATGTACGAGTATCTTCAGAAACAACTTATCTGTTTAAGCTTTTTGATAGAACAGATTCATCTTCAAGAAGTTGGATAATAAACTTTCTTCTTTTTCTTCAAGAATTTGAATCAGTCTTTCCTTAAGATTTCTGAGTTCTTCATCTTCCTCATTAATCTGGTAGATAGCTGCTCTGAGATTCTGTATGGAGCTTTTCTGTAGACTGTGCTCTTCAAGCAAAAGATAAGCAATTTCTTTCCCATCAGGATTGAGAGTAAGTTGGGTCATACCAAAAGTTACTTCTTTAACAGCAGTACCTCTTTACATTTCCATATCCTGACCTCTTTGATTTAAGTATATGGGAATATAATTACCATCGAAATTACTGTTTCCATCCAGTCTTCTTCTTATAGTTAACAAAATCATGTCAGCCCATACTTTGTACACTTGGTTCTTCCATCTTAACAGATAGTGAACATATTTCAGTTCCTGTGTAGTTTTTATCAGCAGATCTTGAATAGATAGAATCTTCACACTACCATCTTTCATGAAGTACAGAAGCTTTTCTTTCTTTTCAAAACCATCATGACAATCTATAACTATATCAACAGCTAATAAATTGTTCAGGTTTTCAGAAGTTAAAGTACCTCCAATTTCAGTTAAGGAGTAAGGATCAACATAAGTCATGTTTAGAAATTCAGCATCCCTGTGTCCAATACCTCCTCTTGTGTAACTTGACATTTGCTTCAGATTTGAAAACATCTTTAACCAGAGTGTTTTTGATCTAACCGTCTCAGATAAATCAACAACACTTGAAGCGTTTGTAATAATTCCACCAGACTGAAAATTGATAGGTGTATCACACTTCAGTGTACTTATGTGTTCCCACTTCTTGTTTTTCTCCTTTTCATGAGTGTAGCTTCTTTCAAGTAAAGATTCTTGCCTGCTTGTATTTCTCCATTGTCTTTCATTTGAAACTTTAAGCCTTTGTAGATAGAGATTGAAATCTTCATATGTTCTTTTTGTAATATCTCTTCTTCTAGCTTCTTCTTCTTCATCTACTTCTTTGTTGTGACAATCAACAACAGTAGATAAGATTATCAAATCAACCTCTTGCAGAATTTCAGATTCATCAGGATCTTGAATGATGTCAGGATTAGAATCTTCAATTTGATTTGTATTGCTGAGAGTTGATTTACTTGATTTTCTTCTCAATTCAGGTTCTTCTTCAACAAATTCCTTGTCTTCTTTCTCCATGATATCCTTGATAACAGGATCTGTTAGATTTTGTGAAGCTTCAGGAATTTCTTCAATTCTTAACCCTCTAGACCTTGTCTGTCTAGGTACTGTTTGAGTTGAAGAACCTCTTTTACTTCTTCTAGCACCTCTCCTACCTTTGCTTCCTCTACCTCTAGCAGGAGCAGTATAGCTTTCCATTGTCTCTCTTTGTAGTCTCAAGAATTCTTCATGTGAGATATCTGGATATTCTTCACTTGCTGTAGAGAGTGCTTTTCTTGCATATAATTGTTGAACTCTTTTATCAGTGTGATAAAGAGTAACAATTCTACCGTCTTTTGTAGAAAACTTCTGGAATAAATTTGATGCATCTTCAGGATTATCAATAATTACATCTTCATCACCTTCAGGAATTGTAGCAAGAATATGTCCATGACCAGGTGTCAGGATTTGATCTTCCGTCAGGATCTGAGATTGCACCAATGTTCTTACTGTCTTAACTCCAGAATCAGAAACATGAGTTGACTGCGTTGTTTGATTTTGAGAAGTTTGGATTGTCTTCATAACAACAGCATCAGAGGTTTCTCCTTGTATCACTTTGTCACCACCATCATCTCTAGTATCATCATCATTATTTCTTAATACTAGATCAGGTGTACATTTTGTCTGAATAACCTTCTCCCCCTTTTTGACATCAGGATTTGACAATAATTGCAAAATTAAGGAAAGAGAGGCTTGAATTTCAGTTACCTTAGTATCCAGAGAATCAATTCTTTGATTGATTGAGGTTTGTTCTGAAACAACAGATTTCACTTGGGATTCCACCACCCTCAGTTGTAAAGTAGTAGGCACCTTTGTAAAATTATTAAAGATATCAGTCCTCACTTTTTCAGTTGAACCCTTGATAGAATCAATCTCACTTTTCAGGCTTTTGGATAACAGAGTAGTAGCCTTCAGATGATTCTTCAAGTCTTGATTCTCTATAGATTTCACTGCATTATAGGCATGTTCAATAGCAGAAGAAAAACTGATAGATTCATCAGAATTGTGCCATGAATTGTTCCATTCATTCTGTCTAAATGCCTCTGCAGGATCAAAGGAAGGAGTAGAAAAATCTTGTCTCTGATCTTTCCCAGTGGAAGCATTGCTAGCCATATATGTACTTGATGAACCAAAATTAGTTCCAAGACTAATTTTAAGTGCTGTAGCAAGCTGTTCCTTCTCTTTGCGATTCTCATTATCATCATCACTATCATCATCAAAATTATCATCATCAGAACCATGAGATATATCAGGATCAGGAATTGCAATACCTTTCAGTTTATCCTGTGATTCTGAGATAGGATGATCCATTGGTCTTGAACGAAGTGGCTGTATCAAAATAGGTTCATTATCAGGAGCACCACTAGCGTCAGGATGAACATCGTCAGGATTCGATATGCTTGCATCAGTATTTGCTACCAATGGTTCTTGTGGAGCTTGAGGTTCAGAAGCTGCTTCAATACTTTGAGTTAAAGGTTCTTGTGTGCTTCCCTCATAGACAATGTTCGCGACCAATCTTTCAACAGAAGCTGTAGCTTTGCCTGCATCTTCACTTTGAGAAGATGGTTCTTGTGTAGCTGGAATGTTGATGTCTTCATTCTCCCTTTGAGAAAATGGTTCTTGTGTGACCATTCCACTAGCTAAGCCTTCAC
This sequence comes from Heracleum sosnowskyi, assembly GCA_030848705.1. NCBI lineage: Eukaryota > Viridiplantae > Streptophyta > Magnoliopsida > Apiales > Apiaceae > Heracleum > Heracleum sosnowskyi. Next base: position 21,063,001 of record CM061244.1, on the reverse strand, counting down.
CCAAACTTTGATTGAGTGGTTCTTGTGTGGCAGGATCAACAGTAGCTGCTGAATTACTCTGAAATTCAGGTTCTTGTGGGCTTGATCCTTTCAGCTTCTTCTGTCTCTGATAGACTAACTCTTCTGCATTCCTCTTTTTCTTTGATGTAGGTGTAAGACCAACCAAGGAAGCAGTTGTAGAAACCTTCTCCCAAGAAATTTCTCTAATCTGAGATGGAGAGGCTGGAGAGTCTGATATAGAGACAACGTTTGTAGTTGCATCAGGAATACTAACATCAGGATTTGCTAGAGCATCAAGAGTAGATGACTCATCAGGATTTGATGTCTGAATATCAGTATCCTTCATTTGCACTGTCAAAGGAATATGATACTTGCTCTTTGATAATTTCCTTGTCTTTTGTGGTTTTGATAAAGGTACCACAGCTTTAGTAGCAGTATCAGCAACTTCCTTGTTTACATTCATCACAGAGGATATAGATAAATCATCCTCTGAATCACTTTCATCAATCAACCTTATCTTCCTTTTCACAGGAACATTCTTAACAACCTTATCAGCTTTCTGCACCAGGACCCCTTGTACACCCCCTTGTATCTTTTTTTTAGTGAGTGGTGTAGAGGAAAAATCCTTTGAACCTGATTGCCTTCCAGACACATCAGTTCTAGCTGATTTCTTTGATTTTACAACTAAAGTCTTTTGAGAGACAGTAGAGGTGGTTGTTAACTGTTTAGACTGTTTAGGTTGCATGCTTGTGTCAGGAACAAGGTGGGTTGGGCCTTGCCCCATAGCATTAGAAAGTAGTCCATAACGAGTAGGCATTTTCTGATGTAAGAAAAACCTAACCTCATCAGGAATAAAAGCATTTCCGCACAAAATATTTTGCCATATCAGGATTGAAAAAAAATATTCAATAAGATTAAAATAAAATTTTATTTAAGAAAACAAAATTTATTTTAACAATCCTGAATAGCGTTTTGGTTTAAGAAAAATAACCAAATTAATGGTCATAGAATTAAAACACGCTTACCAGCAAACGAGGCAAAAATATTTATGGAAACCCGAACCGTCTCCTTGAGATTGTAGAAATGACCTGCACCCTTAATACACATTCTCTATAAAAGAGAACTGTTAAGCATAACATCATTTATTTATTAAAAGCACAAACCCTTTCCAGAGAAAATACTTACGAAAACCTTTCACCTTCTTCGTTTTTCAATGGCTGCCAACAATCAAAACAACATACCTGATGAAGAGCTTGATATAATTTGGCAACAAATGGATGAGGCTCTAGCAGAAATTGCAGAGCAAGAGGGACCTCAGCCTATTCCTGATCCACAGGAGCATCATGCTTTTGTGAATGCAATGGCTGATGTGCTTCTTCATAACTTCCATCAGGCAAATCCTGATTGGAATCCTCTTGAAAATCTCATCGTTGTCAATGAAGAGGATGAAGACGATTGGGATGATGAAGAGACTGAAGAGAGTGAGAGACGAAAAAAGAGAAAGCTTGATGCATGCACTTCTTGCAGTGTTCAGGCATGGAAGAATCCCGGTGATCACGGTGACGATCCGCCTTCAAGTGCATCTGCTCCCCTCCTTGTCTCTTAAGGATGGAACAAGAGACCTTCCAGTTCTGATGGACTGTGAAGCTGCTCAGGAGCATTCATGCTAATTTGCAGGGCACGTGTTCATGCTTATCTTTCTGAATAACCATCAGGATTTGACAGTTATCAGGATTTCCTCTCTGTAGCTTTTCCTCAGAAATTCTCAAAATTCATCATTCCAAGTTCATTCACCAATTTATTGAAAGTAGCTTCAGGTAGTGGCTTGGTGAATATATCAGCTAGTTGTTGATCAGTAGGAACAAAGTGAAGTTCAATTGTTCCTTCCAGAACCTGTTCTCTTATAAAGTGATATCTGATACTTATGTGTTTAGTAAGAGAATGCTGAACTGGATTTCCTGTCATTGCAATAGCACTTTGGTTATCACAATAAATAGGGATTTTTGAGTATGACAGGCCATAATCTAACAACTGATTTCTCATCCACATTATCTGAGCACAACAACTTCCTGCAGCAATGTACTCAGCTTCTGCAGTTGAAGTGGAAATAGATTTCTGCTTTTTACTGAACCATGAAACTAATCTTCCACCCAAAAACTAACAACTTCCTGAAGTACTTTTCCTGTCTATTTTGCATCCTGCAAAATCAGCATCTGAATAACCACACAACCCAAAATCTGATTCCCTTGCATACCAAAGGCCAAGTGAAGGAGTGCCTTTGAGATATCTGAAAATTCTTTTGACAGCAATCAGATGTGGTTCTCTAGGTTTTGCTTGAAATCTTGCACATAGACAGGTTGCAAACATGATATCTGGTCTACTGGTAGTGAGATACAATAAAGAGCCAATCATTCCTCTGTAGTGAGTTACATCTACCTCTTCACCTTGATCAGGATCAAGTTTGGTAGCTGTAGCTATGGGAGTTGAAGCAGGAGTACTGTCTTGCATGTTAAACCTTGTCAGTAAATTCCTTGTGTATTTAGACTGATTAATAAAAATCCATTCATCAGTCTGTTTAACTTGAAGACCCAGAAAGTAACTCATTTCTCCCATCATGCTCATTTGATATCTTGACTGCATAAGCTTGGAAAACTTTTCACACAGCTTATTGTTTGTTGACCCAAAAATGATATCATCAACATAAATCTGAACTAACAGCAACTCCTTACCATGATTCAAATAAAATAGAGTTTTATCAATTGCACATCTTTTGAATCCACTTTCCAGTAAGAATTGAGCTAAGGTTTCATACCATGCTCTTGGAGCTTGCTTTAGTCCATAAAGTGCCTTATCCAGTCTGTAGACATGATCTGGATATGTAGGATCAATGAAACCAGGAGGTTGTTCAACATAAACTTCTTCCTCCAGTTCACCATTTAAGAAAGCACTTTTAACATCCATCTGGAAAACCTTGAATTTCTTATGTGCTGCATAAGCAAGAAATATCCTGATGGCTTCTAGTCTTGCAACAGGAGCAAAAGTTTCATGATAGTCAATTCCCTCTTGTTGAGAATACCCCTTTGCAACTAGTCTAGCTTTGTTTCTGATAATGACTCCATCAGAATCAGTCTTGTTCTTGAAAATCCACTTTGTACCAACAATTGATCTATTCTTTGGTCTTGGTACCAGTTTCCAGACTTCATTCCTTTCAAATTCATTCAGTTCTTCTTGCATTGCAGTAACCCAATCAGCATCTTTAAGTGCATCTTCAACTTTCTTAGGCTCCTCCTTGGATAGAAAGTTATTGTATAGACATTCATTCTGAGTTGCACTTCTTGTTTGAATACCTGCATCAGGATCTCCAATTATCAAATCAGGAGAATGATCTTTTGTCCATTTCCTTGCTAGTGTCAAATTGTTTCTTGAAGAAGATGCTCCCCCTGGATTGGTGTTATCTTGATTGAAAGAATTTGATTGATTTGAAGCTCTCCCTGAATTATTGATATGCCCTCCTGATGTGTTATCAGGATCTTCACTTGAATCAGTATCTGAAGAATTCTGTCCTGATGATTGAGTTGACTCCGAACTTGTAGTTGAATGCCGTTGCTCCCCCTCAACATTAGCACTACTAGTTGTATCACTATTGTTTGCATCATCAGTATTAGCACCATCAGTACCTGGTGAGTCATCAGGATTTGGTGACCCATCAGTATCTGATGAATTGACAGGATCTGATTCACTTTCTTCAGGTTCCTTGGAAGCTTCATTTTCAAATAACAATCTATCATGCGAGTCTTCAATGATTCCAGTTATCTTCTTATCATCAAAAGATACATGAATTGACTCCATGACAGTTCTTGTTCTCAAATTAAAAACTCTGAAGGCTCTTGATGTAGGATAACCTATGAATATTCCTTCATCAGCCTTTGTTTCAAATTTCCCTAGCTGTTCAGGATGAGTTCTGAGAACAAAACATTTACAGCCAAACACATGCAAATGCTTCAGACTTGGTTTCTTCTCCTTGAGTGACTGATAAGGAGTGACACCATGCCTGTTTATCAATGTGAGATTTTGTGTATAACATGTTGTGTTGACTGCTTCTGCCCAGAAATATGTAGGTAATTTAGCTTCTTCCAACATAGTTCTGCCAGCTTCAATAAGAGTTCTATTCTTCCTTTCTACTACTCCATTTTGCTGAGGTGTGCCAGGAGCAGAGAATTGTTGAATGATTCCTTTGTATTTGCAGAACTCTTCCATCTTTGAATTCTTAAATTCAGTACCATTATCACTTCTCAGAATCTTGACTTTGTACTTTGTGGTTGTCTCAATCATCCTCACATGATCCAACAGAACTTCAGGAGTTTCATCTTTTCTGTGCAGAAAATACACCCAGGTGAATCTAGAATATTCATCAACAATTACAAGAGTGTACCTTTTCTTACTGATGGACATGATGTTGACTGGACCAAACAGATCAAGATGTAGCATGTGATATGGTTCTTCAATAGAGGATTCTGATTTACTCTGGAATGATGTCCTTCTTTGTTTTGCTTTTTGGCATGCATCACAGAGTCCATCAGGTGTATACAAGACATTAGGTAATCCTCTTACTAACTCTTTCTTAACCAACTCATTGATGTTGCTGAAATTGAGATGAGAAAGCTTCTTGTGCCAATTCCAACTTTCATCTACTGAAGCTTTACTGATGAAACATGTAGGGGAGCCATCAGTATCTGAGAGAATGTTGGCTTCATATATGTTACCATGCCTGTAGCCAGTTAGTGCTTTCTTTCCTGTTGCTTTACTGACTACTTCACAATGTGTGGAATAGAAATTGACATGATAACCTCTGTCAGTGATTTGACTAATACTCAACAAGTTGTGTTTTAGTCCCTTCACTAGAGCTACTTTTTAATGATGACATTTCCAATGATTATATTGCCATATCCCAAGGTTTGTCCAATGTTGCCATCTCCATAAGACACAGTTGGGCCAGCTTTTTCCTCATATTCTGATAACAGGGCTTTGTTTCCAGTCATGTGCACAGAACATCCACTATCCATGACTAACACATTTTTCCTTTTACCCTTATCATCAGGAGCAGCAGTTACATCAGCATTGGCCATTAACGCATAGTTGACTACCTCAGTATCAGATTCTGAGGAAGAGTCCATCCAATCCTTGCTTGATGTGATGAGTGCCTTTGTCTTGTTGCATTCAGAAGCAAAGTGACCCATACCATTACACTTGTAGCATCTAACCTTTGACTTGTCAAATTTGCTACCCTTGCTGTCCTTTTTGATATACTTGTCTTTGTCTGCTTTGAAGGTCTTTTTCTGAAAGTTGCCTTGTCTTCCATTCTTCCTGAACTTCATCCTTCTGAAGTTTCTTACAATCATAGCAACCATCTCTTCCATGTCTGAGTCAGAAGAATCATCACCAGTATTGGCATCAGGATTGCCGTCAGTATCTGATGAAGAGTCGTCAGGATCTGATTCAGCTACTCTTGCTTTCCTTCTAGAGACCTCCATAGCTTTCCCTTTTGATTTTGCTTCTACATTCAAAGCAATTGACTTTGCCTTGCTGCTTTTCTTGTTCTTTCTCTGTTGAACTTCAAGATCATGAGTTCTTAGCATCCCATAGATCTCATCAAGAGACACAATGTTCAGATCATACTGGTGTCTAATGATTGAGGTCTGAGTATCCCATTCTTCAGGTAAAGCTCTAAGAAATTTGGTGTTTGAATCTTCAGTTTCATATACTTTGTCAACTAAGGATAAGCTATTCAATAGTGTCAGAAATCTATCATATAGATCAGTCAGGCTCTCTTCAGGTCTTGCATCGAATTGTTCATATTCTTGAATCAAAAGAGCCCTTCTGTTTTTCTTAACAGATGCAGATCCCTGGCACTGAGTTTCCAAAGTATCCCAGATTTCTTTTGAAGACTTGCATGCAATCACTCTGTTTGACATGACAGCATCAAGACTATTGTGCAAGATGTTCTTTATCTTTGGTTCCCTGAGTACATGAGCTTTTTCTTCTGGAGTCCATTCAGCTTTAGCTTTGACCACATAATGTTCTGGTACTGTATCTGTTCGTTCTACGAACTTTGTTGGTATATATGGTCCATCACGAATCCTGTCCAAGTAGTCAGGATCCATAGCCTCCAGGTACATCAGCATCTTTACCCTCCATGTAGGATATTCTGATATCTTTAAGATGGGAATCTTCATGCTTTCATACTTGGTTGTCGACATCTTTAGATCGTATCTGATTCAGAATTAAATCAGTTTGCTCTGATACCAATTGTTGCCCAGTAATAATCTATTGTAGAAGGGGGGTTGAATACAATAGTGTAAGATAATCGATGATAAGTGGGTATTTTATTCACTTAGAACGTTTCCGTTTGGCTTAAAACGAATGTTTGTACTCGAGTTGTGGTATTTTTGATCTCTTTTAAAGGGTATTGTGCAGGTATATTTATCACAGGTGTACTAGGAATAAAGCGGAGCAATCGGAATGCAATTCGGAGTTTTAATGAAGGAATGGAAAAAATTCAATTTCTTGGACAGAGAATATGGCGCGGCAGCGCCGTGTTTACACTATACTGTGGCGCGGCAGCGCCGTTGCAGAAAAAACCAGAAAAAGCTGAGCAGTGATCCTGGCGCGGCAGCGCCGTGTTCCTATACAAATTTGGCGCGGCAGCGCCGGGCACTCTGGCGGAAAATTCCTGTTTTGACCTAATTGCTGATTTTTCGAGTGAAAGTTAAAAAAATCAATTCCATACGAATTATTGCACCTGGAGGCCTTTATAAAGAAGAAAAAAAACCCTAGAGATCAGGAGAGACATATATCACTTATTATATACGGAGTTTTAAAGCACGAAGAAGCAAGGAAGAAGATCGTTTTCAATTTATTCTTGTAATCTTTCTAGTTTGTGGATGCTTGGATTTGGTGTACTCTTTAAAACCCTTGATATTTATTCAATATAATTCGTTTTCTTTCATCATGTTTACATTAGAACCCATGGTGACGATTAGTTTGATTATGAACTAACTCGTTGTCATGGGGTTTTAGCGGATTCATTCATGAAGTTTATTAGTTGAATTTTCTCGATGCCTATAGTGTGATTGATGCGATATCCTATCATGGTTGTTTTAATTCGTTATAGGAGAGTAGCTAACTCCTATAATTGTGTGTTAATTCTTATTGAAGCGAAAGTGGATTTAAGAGTTTAGAACTTGCCATGCTAGCATAGGTTTATGCGTGAGAATATCATTCGTAATTAGTGTCGTAACTCTAACCGTTTTATGACGACTATGTGATCAATTGAATGCTTGTACTTCAACCATTATGTTTTCAATCTTTATAGACATATAGGGACTAAGCATAATTGGGAGACTAAGTGATTTCTATCTTAATTGTGGATATTATTTAGGATGGTATTGGTACAACGGAAGTTGGCTTATATCAGTTTTGTGTGTTCGATCAGGTATTAACACATCACATGAAAGGGCTAGAGAATTGAAGACTTTAGATGGATTGTTTAATGAAGTTAAAATCCCATGTTTTATTTGCATAAGTAATTCGACATAAATCTCAGTTCAAGTAGTTGATAATTAGTTATAACTCTTAGATTAATTATAGTGATAACAAAAATCCACTTTGTTATTTGTTTTAGCATCGGATAATAATCATACATTGGTGAGTGAATTAACTAGACAAACAACGAGTCCCTGTAGGAACGAACCTTATTTGCTATCTGTATTACTTGAGATCACGTGCACTTGCGTGTTGAGTTTGGTCGTAACAATCGACTTCTTAATGTATATATCACAAATATGAAAAGAAAGATAACAGCTTTATTAAATCTGATATAAAACTGTTACAAACTCTCTCAAGAAATTCTGATGTTCTTGAGAGCTGTTAGTTTACAAAAACTCTCTCAAGAAATTCTGTTCTTAAGAGCTTCTCTCTTGATTCCCTCGATTATGTTCTCTCTCGAATGAATACATAAATCGAAACCAAGACTGTGTTTATAAAGTGCACACAGCTTCTCTATCAATAACAAGTAGGGCTGTCAAACGGATAATTCGGATACGGATCTGCCTGTATCCGAATCCGAATCCGAAAATCTGAATTCGTATCCGGATTCGTATCCGAAAATGAAAATATTTAAATAAAAATATCCGAATCCGAATCCGCCGGATACTATCCGGATACGGATAATATCCGAATCCGAATTTCAGTGAGAATTTTTTAGTTTTTATATTAAATTTTAATTCAAAAAAAGTGAAAAAATAATAAAATTTTAATTTTTTTTAAAAAAAAAGTAAACTAAACTAAAACTTAAATTTATTAAAGTCTATTTTATTTTTTTCAAAAATTTACTTTTTAGTATAATTTTATTTATTTTAAAATATAAAATTTGTAATATATATATATATATATATATATGTTTACAATTATCTACAACTTATATAAATATATTGTTTAATGATTAAATTATATATATATATATATATGTAACTATATATATATATAATATTATTTATTTATCATATTTATTTAATTTCGGATTCGGATATTACCGGATACAGATGCACCTATATCCATATTCGTATCCGCAACTACCGAATTCGAATACGGATAATATCCGCTTTATTTCGGATACGGATAAAATCCGCTTTATTCCGGATACGAATACAAATATTTCGGACGGATATCGGATTTTTCGGATTTTTTTGACAGTCCTAATAACAAGATAAGTCCTAATCAATAACAAAGATAGAAACCTATCCTTAATCGATAGCTACATTCTACAAACCAGGAACAAATAGAATAAACTTCCATGTTTATCTAGACTCCAAATATAACTCGAAGTAGGAATCCTGATCAGCTTCAAGTTCTGATGATCAATCCTGATCATAGTCTGAGTAGGAATCCTGATGATCAATAAGATACTGACGCTTGATCAAATACTGATGACCATGCAATACTGATGACGTCAGCAATCCTGATCAGTTGAGTCTAGCTTCTGACGATCATTGAATTCTGATCTAACAGATAATGATTTCACTTGCCTCATCTTTGGAGAGCAAAAAGAAGGTCCATGTAAATCTAGAAAAATCATCAACAATCACAAGACAGTATTTCTTCTTTGAGATGGACATGACATTTACAGGGCCAAATAGATCCATATGAAGTAATTCAAGTTGTTGGACAATTGAAGACTCTGTCTTGCTTTTGAATGATGCCTTCTTTTGCTTCCCCTTTTGACAGGAATCACACAAACCATCCTTTGTGAATTCCACCTGTGGAATTCCTCTAGCAAGATCTTTCCTCACCAAATCATTCATAACCTTGAAATTCAGATGAGATAATTTCTTGTGTCATAGCCAACTTTCATCCTTGTTTGCCTTGCTGAAAAGACAAGTAATGGTGTCTGAACTTGTGCTACTAAAATCAGCAATGTACACATTCCCTCTTCTGAATCCAGTCATGACCACATTGTTGTTTCCTACCTTAGAAACAACACAGACTTCTTTAGAAAAAGTAACTAAAAATCCTTTGTCACAAAGTTGGATGATACTAAGCAAATTGTGCTTAAGACCATCCACCAATGCAACTTCATCTATGATGACATTCTCTTTTGAAATCAAGCCATATCCCTTAGTGTAGCCTTTGTTGTCATCTCCAAAAGCGATACAAGGGCCAGCTCTTTCCTGAAACTCTGTGGGCAGGGTAGAATCACCAGTCATGTGTCTTGAACAACCACTATCCAAGTACCAAAGATTCCTTTTGTCTCCCTGCACACAATAAAACCAAATCAAGTTGATTTTGGTACCCAAGTTTCCTTGGGTCCTGTTTTGTTAGCCTTTGCTTTTCCTTTTATATCATTTTTCACCTTGGGCTCAGATTAATTTAAATCAATCTTTACCCTTGGTGTTGATTTCTGAGGATTGCTCACATTTTCATTCACAGCATGCATATTTGGAGGAACAAACATGTTATTCATATTCCATGGCATTTGTGGCACATTAAACATATTCATGTATGGATTAGGCACAAATGACATGCTAGCATATGGATTCTGAAATTGTGCATATGGAGCAAACATGTTAGGCATAACAGGCATTGTAGGCATAGAACCATTCATTGCAGGCTTAGACATTTTCACTTTAGCAGTCTTCATAACAGATTTGCAGTTAGTAGATAAATGACTAACACTTCCACAATTAACACATGTCTTTCTAGGAGCATATTTATCAGGTGTGTAATTGTTGTGTTTGTTAATCCCTACTTTGCCATTCCTGTTATTCTTTTTATTTCCCTTAGCCTCAACTTGAACTTTCTCTAACTTATCTTTCAATTGCTTGTTGGACAAGTGACCTACATTAGCTCTCTCAACAGGCTTCTCAACTTTCTTTGATTTACTAGACTCACCTTGAACAAAGTTCTTGGTGACAGGACCATACTTGTTATTAAGTCTAGTGAGTTCTTCTTTTCTTTTCTCTGTCAACGAAATAGCCTGATCGGTTGATGGTTCATCTGTCAACGAAACAGTGCATTCCGTTGACATATCAACCTTCAACAAATGATCATTATTGTTTGTTGACTCAGAAACTGATTCTAAGGTTTCAACAGCATACCCTAGCTTCTCTTTGTTCTTTTTCCATGATTGCTCACAGAAAGATTCCATACCTTGAACATTAATGATGTTGGTAGCAACATTCCTGACATCTTTCCATTTAGCAATCACACTTTGTTCTATTTCAAGTTGTGTTTTAAGAATTTCTTCCCTTTCTAACACGTTCTCAAGTTCCTTCTTAGAATCCCTACTAACACACCTCATTTTCTCAAATTCAATGAGCTGTGCTTCTACCATTGCATTCCTATCACTTAAGAGCAAATTGGTCTCTTTTATTCTTGAATTCTCTTTGGTAAGTGATTTAAGAGTAACACGCAAATTATATAGTACAGTAGACATTTCATTTACTGCACTATCGCATTCCTCTTTAGAAAGCTCAGAAAGATTAGTAATTGTTACTTGGTTGCTTGAGGAGCTTGCTTCCTGCTCATGATTGTTAGCCATAAGTGCCAAGTTGACATACTCAACATCATCATCAGAATCTTCACTATTACCAGCCCAATCATACTCCTGAGACATGAAAACTTTCTCTTTTTGTTTGAGAAGTTCAAAATATTTCTTTTTGTAATCAACAGGCTCAAATTTCCTGTTTCCCTTCTCAACCCTGGGCTTTCTGCAGTCCCCAGCAAAGTGACCAAACATTCCACAATTGAAACATTTAGATTTAGACTTTTCAATCCAATTATTTTTGCTTGGTTGAAAGTCTTTTCTTGGTGGCCTTGTTTCAGAGTTTCTCTTGAATTTGAACTTAGAGAATTTTCTTAACAGAAAGGCAATGTGTTCATCAATCTCATCTAAGTCATCCAAGTTGGCTGGTTCTGGTTCTTCTTCTTCTGTCATCTTGCCTTTACCCTTGCTAACATCACTCCTACAATTAGCTCGACTAGTTGTGGCATTTGCAGCTTCTTCATTGTCATCTTCCAGTTGGTTCACAGATGCAATCAATGCAATAGATCCACCTTTCTTCTGTACCTTTTCAATTTCTTCATCTTGCTCCATTTCCAACTCATATGTCTTCAAGGTTCCATAAAGCCTTTCAAGAGTGTAGTCTTTGTACTCTTGAGTGTTTCTGAGACAAATAGTCATAGGCTTCCATTCTTTTGGAAGAGCTCTAAGAAATTTAAGGTTTGAATCCTTGGTTTGATAGATCCTCCCATACAACTTTAATCCATTCAAAAGCCTTTGAAACCTACTAAACGTGTCATTTAGGGTTTCACCAGCTTTAAAATGAAAATGCTCATATTGTTGTATAAGGAGCTGCATTTTATTTTCCCTAACTTGCTCAGTTCCTTCACAGAGAGTTCTAACAGTGTCCCATACTTCTTTGGAGGTTGTACAGTTTATGACATTGTCAAACATCTCTTGCTCCAAACCATTAAACAGAATGTTCATGGTTCTTTTATCTTTATGGATTTCTGCAACATCTTCAATAGTCCATTCTGAGACAGGTTTTGGAATTTCTACATCAGGAGCATCATCTGGCACTCCAACTCTAGATGCAGCCTTCATGGGAACGTATGGACCTTTCTCAATGCAGTCTACATACCTCTCATCCATAGACATGAGATGTAAATGCATCTTTACTTTCCGGTAAAAGTAATTGTCCTTATCAAGAACTGGTATCTTTACTCCTGCATCCTTCTTCACCATGGTTACTGTTTTGGTCTTGATCTTTAAACTTCTTGTATGTTAGAAGCTTGCTCTGATACCAATTGTTAATCCCAAATGACCTAACAGAATTGTAGAAGGGGGGGTTGAATACAATTCTTGATATTTCTTAAATTTAAGAACAACTTACAAATTAAAACTGAACTTATAAAATAAAAACCACAAGCACATAAATAATTTCAGTTGGATTGTTTGATGATCCAACTGAAGTGATTTTTATTGCGGAAATAATCTGTGATACAAAATGTACACAGCTGCTCAGTTACAAGAATGTAGAGAAGTATGCTCTCAAAGATAGCTAATACAATCTATTTGTTTTTCTTCTCTTATTTCTAAAGTAACTGCTACACTTGGTTATATAAACCCAAGTTTACAACTCTATTTTTGGCTACACTAAAAGTACAATGAGTAACCGCCAATAATTTGCTTTTCATCCCTTTGTCCAGTGGTCCTTGGAGATCTTTGCTTTTGTCTTCATGCTTATTATGATCACTCCCAAGAGCCCAATTGGAAACTGGGATGTTTCCTTATTCCCCATGTCCATTTTAATGGTTTCCAATGCAAAGTACACTTCCACATCTCCTTTTGATCTGTCAGAAAACTGTCACTATCACTTTGTCAACTATTCAGAAAAGCAATAATGATTCGTTGATAGTAGGAAGATGTGTTTCGTTGATAGCTTTATTCTTCATTTCGTTGATGGGAAATCTTCGTTTCGTTGATGAGTAAACTCCATTTCGTTGATGAGTAAACTCCATTCCGTTGACAGAGTGATCTTCATACCGTTGACATGTCTTCACTTAGGCAAGATTACAAGGCATAATATATTTACAATTAACCAACCTATTTGGCCTATCTAGTACTTAGTCAACATGACTTAGAAAACCTATCCGATTCCTACAACGAAATGCATATCAAACTAGAAGTATTGTACAGTGCAATTGCTACAGCACTCATTTCGTTGATGAGCTTCCTGTCAACGAAACACTGCAAAGCATGCCATTTCGTTGACAGATACAAATTACTTTACACAAATTCTACTAAGTGTTTTATGTTTATCATCAAGAACAACATATTCCTAACAATCACAATCATTTGTATTATCCCTATTATTTTCCTCATCATTTTCCTCATCTTCTTCACTATAATCACAATCATTTCCACCAACATTATCATCTCCATCAATAGTTTCATTTGTTTTTCCCTTACTATCATAACTATCAACATCTATAATTTCATCATCAACAAATAATTTACGAAAAGCATGTTTTTTGGTAACGGGAGGTGTATAATAATCGTAACCCTTATGCTCACTAGATGAACTAGAATCACCAAATAAATATGAAGCCATACTAATAAGAATACTAACCTTGAGTTGAATGATCTTCAAAAAATTTGAAAATGGAGCTCCAAAACAAAATAGGGTTTGTTTGAAAAAAAGGGGAAAGGGGAAGGGGCTGCGGGGTTTAAGGTGGTCAGCCTACCCCTCAATGAAACATTGCGCGGGGGGGGGGGGGGGGGGGGGGTGCATTAAATGCAACCAACTATCCACCACAATGTTTCATTGCGGGGGTTGGTAGCCCAGCAATGTTTCATTGCGGGGGTGGTAGCCCAGCAATGTTTCATTGCAGGGGGTGGTGCATTTAATGCAGCCACCTGCCAATTGTCCAGCTTTTAATGCTGGTTTGAGCTTAGTCCCCCCGCAATGTTTCATTGCTGGGGGTATTTTTTTTTGTTTTTTTATTTTAAACCCTTAATATATTCTCAAAAATTAAAATAAATGCATAAAAATCATAAATATGTTTTATACATTATTAGAGATGGTTTTTATTACATATATTACATTTAATTATTTTTCTAGGTCCAATTATGTTGAAACACATGTTAAACCTTATAGATAATTACTAGTTCGAAAATAATTGTGAGTTATTGATATTTTTAATTTTGTTTTTTAAAATAATAAAATTAATTCTAAACAATGTTTCAAAATATTTTACCATGCATCTCTAATTCTACGGTGAAAAAAAGATATGATTACTCGTTCTAATATAAATATATATTATTGATATTTTTTTCAAAATTGCTTTTAAATTTAATAAAAATTAATATTAAATATAAATTTAATATAACTAATGTTTCCAAATATTCTATGGTGAAACACATGTTAAACCATACACATGATTACTCGTTCGCAAATAATTGTGTTCTAGTTTTTTCATTTTTATTTTTTTAACATAATAAATGATTACACACATGTTAATTTGATTTTCAAATCAACATTTTGAATGTTTATACTTTATATTAGCAGTTTATCATTTGTAGAAATTAAAAAATTAAATTTAATTCAATAATTTAAATTTTGTGGTACATGTCAATATTTTAAATTTTGTCGCACATTAATATTTTTGTAATATTTTATAATTTTAAAATTAATTTTTTTTATTTTACATACAAAATAATGTAAATTGAAATTTATATAATTCAAATAAAATTGATGATCCAAAACACTTTAAATTTTATATTTTGAAAAATAAAATTATTATTTATAACATTAATGTAAATATAATATTAACACAAAATAAAAGTCCATATAATAAACCCAAAATTAAAGGGCAGTCTTGGAAATAAGGGCAGCCCAATCCAGCCCAAGTTAAGCCCAGCGCAATAAGGGCAGTCCTGGAAATAAAAGAAAGTTAAATACACCCGCAATGATACATTGCGGGGGAGCATTGAAACATTGCGGGGTCGAGGGGCAGTTTTGTCCAAAAAGAAGTTAAGAACCCCCGCAATGATTCATTGCGGTGGGTGGCTGGTGGTCAATTCACAGCCACCCGTGGCTGTGGACCAAAACCCATATATATAGGGTTACTCTAATGAGACCCCTTCTTATTGTGAGAACTGCATATTGGGCCATAAATTAAGCCCAATATCGACATGTATCCACAAAAATAACATGCGTCATTAGCGCTACCAGCATCGCACTCTATATCATTGTCCCTTCTTCCACCACAACACCATTCATCATCACCATCACAATCCCCAGTCAATTTCCCACCAAAACCACCACCATTCAACAGACACAACTCTCTCTTTCTCTCTCACCAATAATCACCATTGTTCTCTTTCTCCATTAAATCTTTTACCAACAATCACGTCCCTCGTAACCATCGTCACTTAATACCACTACATCCTCCATTACCATCACTTCCAAGTCATTACGATAATTTCTTTACTTACCTTTTTATCAATCTAATGCATCAGAAAACACAGCCAACTCAGAACTAATATATATTGGTCACTGAGAGCCGTTGATAGCCATTTAAGTTCAAATCACCAGCAATTCTGCACGCAAATCACCAAATATATTTACATAAATCACCAATTAAAAAGTGATTTGTATTTAAAAAAAGGTGATTTGTATGTAGAATTCGGTTAATTCCACTCAAATAAAGTGATTTGTATATAACAATGGATGATTTACCTTTAAAAGCTATAAGATACTAGTTCTTAGCGAAATTTACAAGATTTAAACAGAAAACGTAACATCTATATACCACTACTTTAACTAACATCTCCGCCATAACCTTCATCCACTGCACTTGTACCACCACCATTGTAACCGCCTTAATCATGTACCATGGTATATGTTTCTTTTCAGACTATATCGATCGAAAAATTCCAACACAACGAGTAACAATGCCAGATCGAAAATAATATGGACTAGAAATGATATAAATCGGGAGTGATGAGACGCTAGTGATGGTTATGATCCGATAACGATGGTGGTATACCAACAACGTGGAAAGAGTGATGATCAGAGATGAGATACAGATTCGGTGGAAGTGAGATGTATGAGGGTGGGAGAAAGAAGAGAGAGAAAGAGATATAGAGATAGAGAGAAAGAGAGATAGAGATATAGAAATGGGTGGACGGGGAAGATGGATGATGTAATATAAAATATAATTTATATTTATATTTGTGTGCCTATGATTTAATTTAGTTTAAAAGAATGTGGGGTCAAGATTGGATCTCATTTCTCATTTTAATATAGGGTCTCATTTGAGCACTTGCATATATATATATATATATATATATATATATATATATGTTAGGCTCCATTGAAAACCCTCACTATTGTGAGAACTGAGATCTATTCTCAGCCACTCATTTCTTGTATCTAAATTTAATCTTAGCCTCACAATTAATATTTCAAATTTTATCTTTTATTCATCATCTATCTCATCTATCCACATTCTCTCTCTACCCACCTCTCCCACCACCACCAGGCTGCCTTTACCCACCACCAACACCAACGACAACCTGCACCCCTTGCGCCGCCGCCGCCCAACTGAAAATCAACTCCGATCACTGTTTCTGACCACCTATAAATCACCAAGATATTAAAAAAAATCACCGTGTTTAAATACAAATCACTGCAGTTGAACGAAAATCATCGCATAACCTCCGGTCACCTACAAATCACCATCATCTTAACAAAATCACCACAATCGAACCAAAATTACCAAATTTGAAACCACTACGACTCACCACTAATCACTACCATCACCACTACCACTAAACCACCACCAACACCATCATTGTCAACACCACCTCCGTTAATTAAACTCAGAATCGTTAAATTAATCGTCTAATCACCAAAAAAATCAGTATTTAACATAAAATCACCAAAACTCTTATATCAGAATTCTAATCGTAAATAGTCTTCAAATTTGTTGCCACCACACTTTTATCGATGACATATTCACTAATCACTACCGTATTCGTCATCATCGTCGTATTCAACATTGTTTTTAGATCTAGCAATGAAGTCAGTAAAGAAGAATATGTTATGAATCACATAAATTGAAAATCGAGCAATACTTATATGTATATATGTATGTATACTTATAAATTGGTGGATGTTGAGGTTATAAATTACTTTGGATAAGGTTCGATAGATGGAATTGAATAGTTGGTGGCCACAAAAGTTAGATGAGTGAGAGAGACATGGTTGATGAAGAGAGAGACAAGTGACATGTGATAAATAAATGTACGGGATAGATGAAAAAAATAAATATAAACTGAATGGCTGAGATTACATCTCAGTTCTCATGATAAGATGAGGTTCTCACTTGAGCACAAGCCTATATATATATATATGTTGCCCGTGTTACTTTTATAAATTTAGTTTAAATTAGAAAATAGAAAATTATATTACCTTTCTATATATATGTTGCTCGTGTTACTTTTAGAAAAATTAGTTGTTTAAATTAGAAAAAAATAAAAAAGGTTATGTGTTTAGCTAAAAAGGGTAAGTGATTATTTATTAATAATTATATATAACAATATTATCATTACATATTTATTTTGCATGTGTTATATTTAGAACATGAGTTGTTTTAGTTAGAAAACTAGGTTATTAAGTCACGCTTCGCAGCGACATTAGAATATATTTGTTAAGAAAAAAAATATTAGAATAAAATTTGTGAAATAAATATCTACATAATTATATAAATTATCAAATAAAAAATATTCCGTAAAATTTGCATTTGGGTAGGTAATATTATAAATTATTTACATATTTCTTTTGTTTATATAGTTTGATTTTTTATTTTCTTGGACCGATACCATTGTCATATATATATAAAAAAATTATATTGATAAAAATCAATATAAACATATAATATTACTTATATTTATATAGTATTATTAGAAAAGAAAATATTAGGACATGATAGTTTGAATTTTAACTTATATAATAGTATTATTTATATATTACTCTAATATATTACTGCATCAAAATACCTGAGAGTATGTTAGTGTCATTAATACGTGCATCAATCATATCCGGACATATGAACTGAAATCCGTGCAGTGATATGTTGACGATGCCTTCTTCCAATCTCCTAGACGACGTTATGCGTATGAAGAATAATTTAGACCTATGTGATAGTGGTCTATATTTCCATGTACTTGAAACAATTTTCAGATTTTTGATGTTGTACACGGAGCCTTCCTCTAAAAGATCTTTGAACCAAGAGACCAGAATCTTTGGGATCGTAGCATGGATCAAATTATTCTGTCATACAACATATCTTAGAAAGGTTAATAATATCATACAATATGACAAACAAATAAGTTATAAGTATATTGATTTATTAACCTTTTCATCGATCAAAATCATGTCAAGACTGATTAGTTCTTCAGTATTTGGATTGACAGATTTCCAAATTCTATACACTCGTACTCTTATCATCCAGGTATAGCTGATGTCTTTCAAACATCCAACATGGTGTAGGCCATAGTTATGTTGATTGTAAATATGGTTGTAAAGATTTGGAGTTATATAAAAAAGTTTCGGTGTAGATTTTTTGTTATGAATGACCTTTAATTTATAGGTGTTTGTAAGGTGAATAACATGGAAATCCATTATGTTTAAAAGTCAAAAAGTATTAAATAGGAACTTACCTTTCAGATTTTAAGTTAATTTGTAAAAATTATAGTACTTTTTTATAAGCATACTCTTTAGTCGTTAAAGAAGATGTTGAGGAAGGAAAAAAATTGTTTGAGTTAGGGTCCGTATATGAATAATTATTGCAAATTTTAAAAATACAAAAAAAGTTGTAAATAATAAAGCATTAGATCCTAAAAATTCGAAAGTAATAAAGAAATTAACATTAAATCTTACAAATTTACAATTTTCCAATTCCATTTTTAGAAATTTGAAAATGATAAAAGGAAATTATAATTATTAACATAAGATCCTACAAATTTAAAAATAATAAGGAAGTTTTAACATAAGATCCTACAAATTTAAAAATAATAAGAAAGTTGCAATTTTCTAATTCCTCCAATCTTACAAATTTGAAAATAATAAAAGAAAATTCTATCAAGTTTGAAAATAATAAAAGAAAGTTCAATCAAGTTTGAAAATAACAAAAGAAAGTTAAATCAAGTTTGAAAATAATAAAAGAGAAAATTGCAATTATTAACATAAGATCCTACAAATTCGAAAATAATAAGGAAGTTGTAATTTTCTAATTGAAAGAAAGTTCTATCAATTTTGAAAATAATAAAATAAAGTTCTATCAAGTTTGAAAATAAAAGAAAGTTCTATCAAGTTTGAAAATAATAAAAGAAAATTCTATCTATTTTGAAAATAATAAAATAAAATTCTAAATCATAATGCTTTAGATCCTAAAAGTTCGAAAGGAATAAATAAATCGACATTAGATCTTACATTCAAATGTGAGAAGTTGCAATTTTTCAATTCCCTTCCTACAAAATCGAAAATAATAAAAGAAGTTGTAATTTTTCAATTTCCTTCCTACAAAATCGAAAATAATAAAGGAAGTTGTAATTATTAATATTAAAAATTGTGAAAATTTGAGAAAATTAGAAAAATAGAACGAAGTGATTTGAGGGTCGCCACCTCACCGCCCTCGTCTTCTCCTAATAATAAAAGAAAGTTCTATCAAATTTGAAAATAATAAGGAAGTTTTAACATAAGATTCTAAAAATTTGAAGATAATAAGGAAATTGTAATTTTCTAATTTCTCCAATCTTACAAATTTGAAAATAATAAAAGAAAGTTCTATGAAGTTTGAAAATAATAAAAGAAAGTTCTATCAAGTTTAAAAATAATAAAAGATAAAATTAATTGCAATTATTAACATAAGATCCTACAAATTCGAAAATAATAAGGAAGTTGTAATTTTCTAATTGAAAGAAAGTTCTATCAAGTTTGAAAATAATAAAAGAAAATTCTATCAAGTTTGAAAATAAAAGAAAGTTCTATCAAGTTTGAAAATAATATAAGAAAGTTTTATCTAGTTTGAAAATAATAAAATAAAATTCTAAATAATAATGCATTAGATCCTAAAAGTTCGAAAATAATAAAGAAATCGACATTAGATCTTACAAATATGAGAATTTGCAATTTTCCAATTTCCTTCCTACAAAATCGAAAATAACAAAGGAAGTTGTAATTTTTCAATTTCCTTCCTACAAAATCGAAAATAATAAAGGAAGTTGTAATTATTAATATTAAAAATTGTGAAAATTTGAGAAAATTAGAAAAATAGAACGAATCGATTTGAGAGCCGCCACCTCACCGCCCCCGTCTTCTCCTTTATATAAGTATATATTGATGTAAAACATATAATGTGTTTTAGCTGAAAAAGGTAATCATTTATAAATATGTAATAATACTACCATCAATTGGTTATAAATAAATTGGTTATATATATGCCCGACCCAAATTATAGATAGGCCCGGCCCAAATACCGACCGACCAAAACTTTTAATATTTCGTCTTTAATAATATAGTATATATAGTGTATATATATATATATACTAGCTTAAAACCCGTGCAATGCACGGATTGTTAATTGTTATTTTATTATTATTTTTTAATATTTTATTAATTGTAATTGTGCAAAAAATAAGTAGGCATGTTAAAATAGCTAAACGGTTTTAATTAATTAAAAACATTAAAACAAATTTTAAAATAGATAAGTATGGGGTTGTCCGTTATATTTTTGGAAAATGAGGGGTTTTAGTAAGAAAAAAAATAAAAAATGTAACATATATTTAGTTTAAAAAGGTAAATGCCCGTGATATTTTTGGAAAATGAGGTTTTAAAATTTAATAATTAAAAGTATTTAAATACGTTTTAAAATAAATAAGTAAAGGGTTTCATGTGATATTTTTGGAAAAAGAATGGATTTTAGTGAGAAAAATAGAAAAAGTAAATTGTAAAAGGCAATTTCCCGTGATATATTTAGAAAAGGAGGGACTTTGTTAGAAAAAATATATAATGTGTTTTAGCTGAAAAGATAATTGGTTATAAATAGGTATTTGATTATTTATATTTTAATAGTTTTAGTAATTGCATTTGTTAAGAAAAATAAGTAGACATGTTAAAATAGGTAAACTTTTAAAAAATAATTATAATATTAAAATAGGTTTAAAAATAAATAACTAAAGGTTTGTCCGTGATATTTTTGGAAGGAAAAGGAGGGGTTTTAGTAAGAAAAAATAGAAAAACTAACATGTTTTAGTTAAAAAAAGGTAATTGTCCGTGATATATTTTAAAAAATAGGGGAATTTGTTAGCAAAAATAGAAAAAATAATGTATTTTAGGTGAAAAAGGTAATTGGTTATAAATAGGTAATATTATTATTTAATAATATATTTCTATAAATAAGTAAGGTTAATTAAGTAAAAACACAATGTACAGTTAATTAAGGGCAATTAAGTAAAATCACAACGTACCATACCGACCAACCATTTTTGGAAGGAAACGGAGGGGTTAGTAAGAAAAAAATAGAAAAACTAACATGTTTTAGTTAAAAAAGGTAATTGCCCGTGATATATTTTAAAAAATAGGGGAATTTGTTAGAAAAAATAGAAAAAATAATGTATTTTAGGTGAAAAAGGTAATTGGTTATAAATAGGTAATATTATTAGTTAATAATATATTTCTATAAATAAGTAAGGTTAATTAAGTAAAAACACGATGTATAGTTAATTAAGGGCAATTAAGCAAAATCATAACGTACCATACCGACCAACCAAACTTTTAATGTTTCGTCTATTATATAATAGTATTGATGTAAGATCCGGGAAAATTACGTGTTATTATTTGATGTGAAATGAAATTTTAATTTCATATTAAGAGTTATTAAATGACTTATCTGTTTAAACGTGCTAAGTTATTCGTTAAATGATTGAATATGTGATATTGTGGTGCTATGTGAAATGTGTGGGGAATTTGAAATTATTTTGAAAAGGGTGTCATACTAATTTATTCTATTTTAATTATCGAAAAGAAAATTTGGATCGTTCCCAAATTATTCGGGACATTGGTATATCGTTCGTACCAATATTTCATTCGTTAAAGAGGGAAGTATTCGAAAATATTCGTAATAGAGGTATTTTGGTTCGTATATTTTGTATTAAACGATACTTGTAGTTATACGTACTTTATGGATGCTTATCGTCTCGTGAAACGTGTATTCTGCTTTATTAAAGATTTAAAACGTTTATTTTGTTAAATTGTATTTAAAGCGATCCATCGGATCAGTATCGATCCAAAAATGTCGTTTGGGGTATTATTTTCCGTTTATTATAAAAAGGCAAATCGTACTTTGTTTTGCGTATAATAAAGTCTAATTACAGTTAAAAATCTAAAAACCCCTGAAACGTGTTCTTCGTGTTCTTGAGAATCAAACTCAATTTTGAAGGCGTTATCGGAATCCGATTTCGATGTTCTTGTAACCAAATCGAATCTCTCATCATCCTCTACCTAAATCCACCATCAAAATTCATGTGGGTATGATTTTCTGATCTTTCCGATTTTTAATTAATTATTTATTTTCGAATTTTTATATTTAAATTGGGGGAATCTTTGTTCGTAGTTGTTCTTGCTAATTGATTACATGAATAGATTGTACATGATTCAGGGAATGTTTTGATACTAAAATTTTGGGTGTTGGTGTTGTAAATCGAGCAAATCCAATTTTTGAAGCTCGCTGGAGTTCTTGAGCTTTTGCCGGATTTTGATTTCCAGGAACTGTTTCTTGGTTATGTTTATACCATTGGATAGATCTGTGAGTTTAGAGTTGAACCGTGTAATCGGTTTTGAATTTGGTGTCCGTTTTCGGTTGGCCGGAAACGGCGCCGCCGTTTTCTTTCCGTTCGTTTTGGACGATTTTGACGTGATTTCAGTTAACTGGGCTCAGTAATGTAATCGTCGAGACATTCCTGTGATTTCTGCATAAAAATCCGTGTGTTTGGAATGGTTTTTGGTCGCCGGAAACCGGTGGGTTGGCCGGACGCCGGCCGGAAACTGGGAAACCCAGTTTTCCGGTGACGTGTTCTTGACGACCCACCGTGTTCTTCATGACCCATTTTCAAAACCCTAACCCGACCCGGTTTGATCCAGAAAACCCTAATTGATTTTCGTAAATAGTGTTTCTGGATTTTTATTTTTAAAATAATTCAAAAATAGTTTTATAATTCTAAAAATCATATCTTTGATTTAAAAATACATTTTTATTATTCCGAAAATTTTATAAATTCATAAATATTTATTTAAATTCGAAAATTGATTAAATTTAATTATTTTAATTATTTTTGATTAATAATTAATTTATTTAATTAATTGATTAATTCTTTTAATCAGTTAATTCTTAATAATTAATTATTAATTAGATTTAATTAATTAAAATTTAGTTTAATTATTTTCTAGCTTGGTTTATTTATTTAAAAATAGTTTGAGCATTTAAAGAGTGTCAATTAATTTTATTAATTGATTTAATTGCATTTAAAATACTTATATTGGATTTAAAAATCCGATTTTTGATTTAAAAATTGTTTGTGGCTTATTTAAATTCAAATAAGCTTCGTGTGATGTTTTAAAAACAGTTATAAGTGCTATATGATTCGTATGAGTTGTGTAATGTGTTTTATAGTCAGTATATGCCCGTACTAGGGCTAGTGTCTGAGTTTTAAATATCGTAAATTAGACCGGGCGTCCGATACGTAACCGGTTACTTGTTTAAATATGTTATGTGAATGATGTGAATTATCTGTTGTTGAGTCATGCATGCGAATAAATTGTGTTGAGACTTGTTTGAGTATTTGGTCGTGTCTAATATCATCACGAGGGGTAGTTGGGATAAAAATTTGTCGGTTATGTTAGAAAGTGAGATTTACGAGGCCGTTGACTTAGATGTTGACTTTTATAGTATGGGGAGTTTCGTCAAGCGAGTTACGAGGATTACTTGTATAGTTAGTTGTGATCATTCTATCAATTGAAATGTGGTTGTCTGTGCAACAGAGGCTATTGGACGAGACGAGTCAGATTATCGAAGTTAAGTTACAATCGTTTATGGAATGTGAAATCATACGTTGAAGACTAAGTACCGTCTCATGTTTGACTATCGAGGCTGGCACGTGGATTCGAAATGGTAAAAGCAGACTAGTGGTATTCGCAAGAGCGTTAAAGCAAAGAAGGACGGAGGTAGAGAATCGTGCGACAAGACAGAATAAGGAGGAAATCGTATTGTTTCAGCGTTACGAAATAGCTAAGGACCAGAGGCAAGTGTTTATACCCTTGCTTATTAATTAAGGGATATTATCTTGAACTATTAGTATGCATGTTGAATGCTTATTACTGAATTTTCAAATGTTGATTTCTTTGCATTGAATTGCAAGTATGTTATTTAATCTCGTAAATTGACGAGTACTCTTTTATACCTTTTGAGTTTAGATTCATATTTTCATATTGATTGGAAAGATATACTTATTATATTGAAAAGTTTGAAGAGATAATTATGGGCCGTATACTAAGGCTTTCTTTTAAAAGACATGATTTTAAAACATTAGGTTGGAATATTGCCAACCCTAGATGAGTGGGAACTTGTGAACCCTATGTTGAAAATGTTATTTTAAATTCCGAAGTTGTGGTACTTGTTCTACAAGTATTCCATTTTTTTCCCATCCTGCACCCTTGCAAGTATTATTATCATTTCTTGTTAATGCGATCATCTGATCCATTCCCTGATTCGAATTCATACATGTTGTGCATGATTTAGTTTACTTCCTTCAAATACAAGGCTTATCTATTATAAGTCTATGTTCGAAGGACTTGAACTATTTCTGTCAGAAGTTAGTAAACCCTTGTTTTCTTCATTTATAAACTTCACCCTGAATTTTTCTTAAACTTGAACTTGACTTTCTTGTCACTTACCAGATTGTTGAATCTTAACTAATTCTTCCATGATGTGATGATTTGAACTGTTAAGGCCATCTAGAGCCTGTTCTTTGAACCCTATTCCATATTGAGTTATTGCAAATTCTGTTGATATCATAATGCCCGTTTCATATCAGATTCAATCTTGTTGAGCATGTCATTGTTATTCTTTATTATATCCCAGTTGTTACATCGAACTCGTCGATGCTTATTATATTGTCACTTTTCATGTGCACCTCCCCATATTGTGTCGATCTCGTCGATACTAGATTATATTGTTATTCCTTAATGGATTCTTCATAATTGAACTGTTTCCTGGAACGTGAGTTTTCCAGCAATTGTTGTATTAGGTTGTCGATTCTTCCGACACCTAATTATCGAAGTAAGGTTGTCAATTATTCTGACACCTGACGTATATAATATAGGATTGGAATGTTTTTAAATGGGACCAGTAATTGGTCGGGCCATATTTATGGTCGGAATAAATTAAGGCCCAGATTGGCCTAGGATCCAGTAGAGGACTTTGCTATAAGCAAGTCCGGGGTTGATACGTGGCTGGCCAGCAGCACAACCTTTGATTTGATAAATGTTAAAAATCCAATTCTAATATTAATTCTTATTTCTGGGATGAGTTACATCCATATGTTTTGTACTTGTGAGTTATGACCTGATATTCAGGTTTATTCGTTGCGTAAAATTGTTGGTTGTTGATTAATAAATGGTGGTTTCAATCTTGCTGAAATCACTTACTCTTAATTCATTGGATTCCCAATAGTCGAAATCCACTTCCTTGATTCCATTGTCAATCGTGAGATATCTATCTTGATGAGTTTTATTCATACCGCATATCAAGTCGGTACCGTGTTGAAGTCTTGAAGTGTGATCTGTATTCCATGATCGAGCGTGTTAGCTCATTCTTACCCCTTGATTACTCTAACCTTCCAGAGTTGTTGGTTTCAGAAAATGTTATGAATAGACCTGTTATCTTAAAAATTAGTATTTTTGTACAAGCTATGGTCTTGAAGACGTATGAGTTATATTTATTCCATATTTTCTACTTACTATTGTAGATATTGTTGATTCGGTCGCCGTAACGACCAATATAAATCTTTTTGTGTTTTAAACTATTCAATTGAGAGAAGAAGAATGAGAAATTGTGGTGAATTACCAAACTTGTTTTGAAAATATTAGAGACTACAAATTTTTAAGCCAAAGGCTTGTTTATTTGAAAATCCAAAGTTTATTTTGGAAACCTTTCGTATTATATTTAATAATGCGCTTGCTGAGCAATTCATTCGCTCATACTTGTTTTATTTATATATATTTTAGCCTGTCGGAAAGAAGGTGTATTGGCGAGAGTTGTCCGCGTAGCTGATCAGAGATGGGGAAAGATATTAGCGTAAAGACGTTTTGATCCAGAGCATTGGAGCTAGTGAGAGGTTTTGTATATAGATGTTTTCTATTGAATAATATATTGTATAAGATTAGTTGCCGGTATACTTCTTATCAAAGTTATATTAGTGTATTAGAATTTGTGTAAAGAGAATGGTTGTAAAGAAGAAAGATTGTTGTAATGAAATTTGGATTCTTGTTTCTAGCACTATAACCTTTAAAGATTCTTGGTAGAGTTGGGGGTCACAGATATTATTATTATTGTGTTGATTTTATATTGAACAGGTTGTTTGGATTAAGAGTGCAGTGTGACGACCAAATCCTTTGACCCCGGATTTGGGGGCGTTACAATTGATATATATATATATATATATATATATATATATATATATATATATTGCACTCTAGGAATAACACCTTATATAAAGAATAATAAAGAACACCATCTTAAACACTTTATTTTTCATAAAAATTAATTTTTTTAAATTAGAATCATAAAATTGAACAACAATTAAGTCTAACATATCGAATTTAACGTAGAATCTCATCTAAATTTAAAAATTAAACATTACATATAATCCAGTATAGAATCCTGTACATAATCTTATATATATATATATCACAATGAAATTACATGTAATCATGTTTTATTTGATTCTAATTTTTTGCTAGATTCTATTTTTATTCGTAATAAACTTTTTTCTGGTGAGAAAATTAGAATCAACATACAATTTATGTAAGATTCTATGGTGTTCTTTATTGTTCTGTATATAAGAGTGTTCTTCATGGAGCAATGACCTCTATATATATATATATATATATATATATAGGGGTTTACTCCAATACAAACCACTCTTAGACTACAAACTACAAACTAAATAATTTTAGTGATTTCTGTAAGAATAAATAGTGATTTCAGCATAGATCTAGCTATTTATTTATATATACCTATAAATTTAGTGATTTTACGGTACAAAATCTGTAATTTACGTATAGATCTGGAGAAAAAATCACTACATTTACGCAGAAATCACTATTTATTCTTACAGGAATCACCAACATTTTAGTGATTCTCGCAAGCATAAATAGTGATTTATCGTCGGAATATATCAAATATGGTATGCAAATTGATCGTTGGGAGATGGAGAAAAATACGGTGAAGTCGGATTTCAAAAAAAGCTCTCCGATTGACGGGAAAAGTCAAATTAAAAACGGAGGGGAATAAGTATGATTGTGTGTGGGAGGGTGTATTTTAGTTGTGTGTTGTGCATATAGGGGGGCCATTAGATTAGATTAATCTAATGGTTTAGATTGGTTCTTAGTTTGTATTTTAAAAATTGTTTGTATTTGATCACTAGCATATATATATATATATATATAGCTATTCTAGTGAGACCTTGTTATTATGAGAACTGCATACTGGACCACAAAATTAGGCCCAATAACTAAATGGGCGCTCCTTAGTCGATCCGGACAAACATTCGCTTTAATTTGAAATTAAAAAAAACTGCTATTCCTAACTACCTTCTTTATTGTTCACCATTACCGATGAAACACACCTCCCAAATTATCACACCTCCTCTTCCTTTCTGCTCTAAAACTTCAAATCACTACCAAATTTTCTGCAGAAAATACAAGAATATTGCAATAATATTCTGGTATATTGTATTTATCATCATATACGCTTCATTATCTGAAAAATTACGGTTATAAATCACTTTGTTTCGTTATGCAGAGAAGATGACTTACTTTATGTTCAAAACTACATTGATTTTCTGCATTTTTACTCGAGATGTGTTTGATGATATTTTAATTAGTTTTTTTGTTTCTTTTTTTGCAGAAATCGAGGCTTAAATGAGGTGAAGAGATCAAAATCAGCACATATAGAGATATTTTATAGTGATTTTGATGTTTAGGTGTGTATTGCTTTGAGTTTAAAGAGATTTTCATGTTTAGATCTGTATCACTTTGAGTTTTAAGTGATTTTGATGTTTAGGTTTTTTATTTTACTTTGATTTTAAAGTGATTTTTATGTTGATGGAATGAGTACTGACTTGTCTACTCTGTATTTTACAGATCTATTCAATTATCCTTCACTTCAATGGATAAAACTAAAAGTGGTAAACTAAAAGTCTAATGTTATTTTTACTCCTATGTGAAACAGGCATATGTAAAATCAGTTGATCTGCTAGCATGATAACTATTCTTTGTACTTGGTCTTTTTCATATTAGAAATCTAATTTAGTGACTTTTGATTCAAATTAGTGCTTTCAAATAAGTGTAAATTAGTTTCACAAATAGTGATTTGTGATAATATAAAGTGATTTGTGATAAGAATAAAAGTGATTTGTGACAATATAAAGTGATTTGTGACTATATAAAGTGATTTGTGATACTATAAAGTAATTTTTGTTAATAAAATAAAATGAAATATATTAGGTGATACATACTTAACTTTATTTATAATTTTAGAATAAATTTAATATGTTCTTTCTGTGATTTAAACATTAAACTTCTATACACACCTAAACATCAAAGCCAATATATAAAGTGATTTATGATAATATAAAGTGATTCATAATATTGACTTGTAAATTATTTCAGAAAATTATTAATTTATGATTTGTCATATGTTGAAATAATTGATTTTGGTACTTGGTGATAATAAAGATTTTTTATTTGCAGATTCTAGTACAAGACAAAGCAAGCGATTGAAACAACAGAAGTTTCCTAAAAACCCATCTTTACAAAAAACCCAAGAGTCTGTTGAGACTCAAAACTCACATTCTGCTTCTGCTTTTACTATCAAGCCTATTGTTTCGAAATCTGTTTCGAAGTCTCCTGATATGAAAACTCCTACTTCTAAGCCTGTCAGGGTTAAGTACAGGGCTAAGCGTCCTGCTGATTCTGAGGAAACTGATGCGCCTACTAAGGTTGTGTCGAAAAATCAAGAAGATGGGAATGTTAAAGGGGGGAATGGTAAGCGCCCCGCGGAGGTTGAGAAGGTTGAGAAGAGTAAGAAGAGTAAGGGGTTGAATGGGGAGGGACATAGTGTTGGGAAAGTCGAAAAGGATTCGAAAAGTAAGAACGGTGATGATGAAATAATTGATTTGTCATATGTTGAAATAATTGATTTGGTACTTGGTGATAATAAAGATTTTTTATTTGCAGATTCTAGTACAAGACAAAGCAAGCGATTGAAACAACAGAAGTTTCCTAAAACATCGTACAGCCATCCACAAAATCTTGATGATAGTAGATCTGAAATCAACAAAGTGACAGGTAAAGAGCAATATTCAATGTTTCAAGTAATATCCTATTTAAAGAAACAGGCATATGTAAAATCAGTTGATCATGCTAGCATGATAACTATTCTGTGTACTTGGTCTTTTTCATATTAGAAATCTAATTTAGTGACTTTTGATTCAAATTAGTGCTTTCAAATAAGTGTAAATTAGTTTCACAAATAGTGATTTGTGATAATATAAAGTGATTTGTGATAAGAATAAAAGTGATTTGTGACAATATAAAGTGATTTGTGACTATATAAAGTGATTTATGATAATAGAAAGTGATTTGTGATACTATAAAGTGATTTGTGATGATTAGTCAATTAGTATTGTTAAAGTAAATGTGAAGGAAATGTAACACGGTGTATTGTTTTTTTAGATTGTAGACATCAGAGTGATAGTGATGATGATTTTGTGCAACCAGTAATATGGAAAAGAAAAGATTCACGCACATATGATACACAACTTAAAACAAAAAGTGGGGTACGAAAAGAGTTTAGGAGAAAAATGACAGAAGATGTTCCAGAACTGACCCCAGAGAGCATTTCAATCATTAAAAAGCAAAGAAAGAAGTTCAAAATTAGAGGAATTAAGGCAAAAAAGGTGCAAGAAGAAGCTGTCGAGAGAAGAAGTTCAGGAAAACGGAAGCTTGATACAGAGGTACATTTTAAGTCACCAATTTGTAGCACTACATATTGTATTTGAACAATGTAATGATAGTCCAAAAAATGTACAGATCGAAAATGAACAAGAGGTGAGAAAGAAAGTACGTGATAAAAGTAAAAAGGTGAAGCTCAGACTTGTTGACGAGGTAATTGTTATTATGATTACATGTTCTTATCTAAAAACTTTTGACTATAATATTGTATTATTTATTTTGTTTTTTAACTTTTAATAGACAACTGATGAAGATGAACCACCAGAAGCCATGGAAAATGAAAAAATGAAGGGGAAATGGAAGATGCCTGAACATGTAAGTATTCCTCTCAAACCTTTAATTATCATTTACACACAGAACTCCTTTAATTTTACAAACAAATCACCTTTAAGTTTTGTTTTTAATATTTTATCAATTGTTGATAGGTAATTGATGAAGATGAACCAAGAGGAAAATCCAAGAAAAAGAAGGGAAATATATGCAATGTCTTCAAGATAAGAAACTCACCATCAAACTTGACGGAAATGATATCTGGACTTTCTGAGCAACAAAAGGTGTGGGTGAGAAAAACTGGATTTGGACATCTCCTAGATTTCTCAATGGGAAAGATACCACATAGACTGGCTTATCATGTATTCAACTCATTTGATTCAATGAGCAGAACCTTGAAGCTTCCCAATAGTTCAATACAAATAACAGATCGAGATGTGTATGATGTGTTAGGCCTACCTGTTGGAAAACAAACTTTTAAGTTCGCAGACACTGCAGCAAGGAAGAATTTATGGACATCACAGTTCCCTCAAAAACCACAGTACAATATCTTACCGTCAACGGTGATTGATATAATGAAAGACATGACTGAAGACAATGAGATGTTCAAGCTAAACTTTTTGATGATAATGTCAAATGGATTGATCGAACGGAACACAACATCTTACTTGATTAGGGATGTGCTAGATTATGACATCAATCTAGACAATTGTGCTGCATATAACTGGGGAGAGTACTTGATTTCATGCCTGGTGAAGACAAAAAATAGTTGGGGTTCAATGAAATCTGTTTTTTTTCCTGGGCCAATAGTTTTCCTCACTGTAAGCAACTGTTTACATTTATACTGCACACATATAAAAATTGGTCCTTGATATTAAAAATGTTACTAAAGTTTTATAACTTTACAGATATTCTATGTTGATCGTGTGCTCAAAGGGGAACAACAGATAGAACGACAGTTCCCAGCTTTCAAAGGATGGACAACAGAGCTCCTTAAAGCAAGACAAGCAGAAGAACTGAAGTCTGATTGTTTTGGAAGTGGCAAACTAATTCAAGCTAGATGGGAAAAGGGTGAGAATGCAGTCCAAAAAGATAATGTCAGTGGATACGTGGAGGAGGTATCATATCTTTACTAAAACATAGTAATAATTACATAAACCACTGTATTATTTCCACAATTTCGACAAAGCACTAAAACATGTACAAATCACTAAATAATGGCAATATCTTCTCTAAATAGGAAAATGTACAAAATGATGATTTTGTTTATGTTGAACAACAAACGGATTCGACAATACAGTGCTCACAACCTAGACCACAATCTGAACCAACACAAGAGGTAAATTAGAAAAATGTACTTGTTTTGGTTTATAAGGCATTCTTTATCTAATTTCAGTCCCATTTATCTTATTTTTTTCTTTTCAAATAGGACATGGACAAGAATGAAGCTGGACAAGAAGAGCAACCTCCAAAACCTAAACCAACAGAAGAGGTACAACAAATACATCATTTTTTAAAAAAAACTGCACAATCAGATACGTATAACCAAAGTATTAATCCATTTTGACAGGGCTGGTTTGAAAGATTAAGTGTGAAGGCTGTAATGTTATTGGATGCACTTGAGACATATAAAATTGAATTGGACGAAGCAAAAGTTATGCATCCAAATAAATGTTCTGATATCGAGTGGAAAGTGACTGTAGGGATTCAAAAAATGATGGAAAGCTCGACAAAAGAGAAAGTTGACTGTATCTCTGATTCAGAAAGTGAAAGTATCAACAACTCTGAAGATGGAATGGAAGATCAATATAACGGAGCAAATGTTGAGATAGAAACAGAGAATGAGATAGAACCAGATGTTGAGATGCAACCAGATGTTGAGAAGGAAGTGGGTGAAATTGATCCTTATGTAATTGATCACGTGGAGTTGATTGAGTATTTATACTCTTCACAGGGGATAAGAGATATGAATGACTACATGGACAACTTGTGGATACCTACATTTTCCCTAGGTATAAATGATCCCGTAATGGATATATGCAAGGACATCAACAAGGAACATGGAGAATCACAGCCTAAGGCACAGGCTGATGATGATAAAATGGGCACACCAGCACCCGCTCATGATGATAAAATGGACACACCAGCACCTCTTGAACAAGAAATAAAGGGTAAGAGGAAATTGAGACCTGCTGCTGCTTATAGGTCACCTTATATTTGCAGGGTAATAGATTTGAATGAAAAGTACAAAACACAAGAATATGCTGTATGGAGATGGATAATACAAGAGGGACAAGATAAACTGTAGGTATTCTGCACTAGCTATAATTTGTAAAACGCATTTTGCATTTTTTTTTGTGTTTTAATAATTTTTTTCCTTAAAACACTGACAGAGAACATGTATTTGAGGCTGGAGATTTATTCTGCATACGAAAGCACATGGCAACCCTGAGACCAAGAACCCGGTTATATTACTCTGTGATAGATATATGGGCTGCTCTAATGAATGAGAAATAGACCTATAAAGCAGCAGAATCACCAATGCGTTTGTTCTTGAACATTGGCTTATCGGTAAGGCAATATAAAAATGTATACTAACTTTATTAGATAGTATACTAACTTTATTATCCTAAAAATGTACACAGATTGTACCTTTGGATGAGACAAGATCAGAAGATGAACAATACAAGATATATGTCACAGAGATGAATCACTTCCTTCAGAAACACCCAAATACAAAATTCAAGGATTATGACCTGGTATATAATTAACATCCTGTCTTATTCTGGAATAAGTATAATCACCTAGTACTAACAATTAATGTTTGCAGATATTCTTTCCCATATTAGCATATGAGCATTTCTACCTCGTTGCCTTGAACGTAAAGGCAAGAACATGGGAGGTGATTGATAACATTAGACATGCCAAGGCTGCTAATAATGTATATACTGCAAAACTTCGTCGACTGGTAAGCTTGCACAAATCACCAACTCAATGATATTTACTATATTGTATGCCTTTGATTTTTTTTTTAAGGAATGTGACATTTTGAAAATGATAAATTTAGAAAAAGCACTTTGCAAAGTACCTGAAGGAGAAAGAGCAGTCATGGTTCGCGAGCTCTATCATTCGAATGAAGACTATTTACTTGACAATGCCTTGGCAAACATTACAAAACAACACAGATTGTGGTGTGTTTCTCATGAGGCACATGGAGACCTACAAAGGGGATAAAAAGAAGTGGGATACTCAATTCAAAGAAGAAGGACAACCAGGGCAAAGAGAACAGCTGGTTAGGTTGAGAATAAAGTATGCAGATGCCATGTTGACCTCACATGTAAATGAGAATAGGAACTTTGTCATTAGAGAGTCGAATTTCTTATACAACAAACTAGCAGGAAAAGGACTGCTAAAAGCAATCGTAGAATCAAGTAAAAAGAAGACGAAAGGAAGAAATGTTAAGAAAGGAACAGTGTTGTTTCCAGAGGACGATGCAGATGATGCTAATGTTGCTGAAACAAAGAAAGGAACTGAATGATTGAACTGTCTTCAATTGGAAAAGATAGCATTTGTTGCATCTCTTATTGTTAAAATTTGGTTACATTTTATATTGTTGAAATTATGTTCAGACATTACCATTGGCAGTGGTAATTACCTTAATTTCAAACAAGTTTATTCTATATTTTGCATTAATGTTCAAGCTAAACTTTATTGTGCACTTCTATAAGAGTAACATTTAAAAAAATTGCAATGAAAAATTCAACTTCTTGTTTTTGGGTTAATCAAAGGCTGATCAAAAAATACACTTCTTATAGTAAAAGGGAAAAAAATCACCATTTATGATTCAACAAATCACCATTTCTGATCAACAAATCACCATTTCTAATAAACAAATCACCTTTCCAAAAACACAAATCACCTAAAACTTACCTTTTTCTTATATAGGCAAGTAACTGAAAAATTGAATTTAAAAAATGCAATGAAAAATTGAATTCCAGCAACTTCTTGTTTTTGGGCTAACCAAAGGTTTCACTGATCAAAGATACACTTCTTACACAAGTTTCTATATACAAAAATACAAAAAAATCATTTGTTTTTATTACTCAATCTTCGTGTCCTGAATCAACCTCAGCTTCCCCAGTAACATCCACTGTACTCGACTTGTTTTTCTCAATACTAGACTTGTTTTTCTCTGCATCCGCTGCACTAGAGTTATTTTTTTTTGGACAAGTTCTGGCATCATGCACACTTGACTGACAAAACTTGCACTTCCTAGCTCTTTTGTTTCCTTCTTTTATTGCCTTCTCTCTTTGACTGACAAACCTCTTAAAACCAGAACCCTTGTTTTTACATTGATTTGGTGCATGGATAGTAATGTCTTCCGTTGGTTGGGGCCCCATCATTACTTCCATGTGAGCTTTCTTTGTCAAACCACTTCCACCACCAAGATCAGAATTCAATTGTTTCACTACTTTATCCACATAAGAAAGCTTTTCAACATCCACACCTGCCTTGTTCATAGATTTTTGAAAACTAAACCATATGTTACTCACCATAAGAGATACGGTTTCCATCTTCCTAAAATCATCAGAAACCCCACCAAACTTTGAAGAAGAGGGTCTATTTTCAGCAGTCCTGCTCCATCTATTTAGCACAAGAAGTCTTGGTATTTTAACCACTTCAAAATGGTTAAGGGCACAAAAAGCATGTCGGCAAAGAATGCCACACATCACAAACTTTTTACAAGAGCAGTCAGCATGGTTTTGACTAACTTTAACCTGAAAATGGTAGGCAGTGGGACAACAAGTCACTCAAAAATAACTTAGAAATACTAACACTTACTAGTAATAATATCAAGGATACAATCAGTATACTATAAGATTTAAAATAAATGAAGTTGTTACCTCAAACAATTTGTCTTTCATTAGCACATCTTTCATCATATAACATTTCACTCCATCTACCAACGGACCAATATCCTGGATTCTCATGTCATAACAGGATGCCAAAATCTCTTGTTGGATTTTGTAAAAAATTGGACGGGTGTATAACTGGGCAGCATCAGCCTCAATAAACAACTTCGAAACTGTCGAAGGTATTGCAGACAAGTCCTCCTAATTTAAACGAGCATACTCATATCTTTGTCTATCCATTGCACTTCCAAAACGAAGATAAAACTCGCATAACGAATCACTTTGCCTATGAAACTGACTAAAGAAATTGTTTTCACTTTCAGACCTCGATGTTGTCCTCATTAGTCCAAACATAGGTTTATCTCTAAAAAAAGCCGGGATCCAGGAGGTTCTAATAGCAAACATCTCCCAAAGCCATCTATTACCTTCCAATTTGAACTCTTTCAATACTGAAGTCCAACCTTTTTCAAACTCAGCAGGCTCTAAAGTGGAAGACCAGATATACTTTTTCATTTTTTCCATGAAATCAGTTTCCTTACACAAATAATTCCCAAGCTGTAAAAAAGAACAAAATTTAAATACAAATTAAATATGATAAAAACTGAATTTCAAGGGCAATTAAATATACACACCTTCATTGGAAACTTTTCCATTATGTGCCACATACATAGACGATGTCTCGTAGCTGGAAACTCATCAGTTGCAGCAAAAGAAATAGGGATAGCTTGCTTCATAGCTGGACACTGGTCAGTTACAATAACCACTGGATTACGACCCATTGCCTTTCTAAAATGATCAAAAGTCCATTGAAAATGTGGAATATCTTCCTTAGAGAGAAGGGCAAATCCAAAAGTAACACATTTATCATGTTTATCAACCCCGGTAAATGGACAAAACACCATGTTATACCTGTTATTGGAGCCAACATACACAAATCACCAAAATTAATTACTATAAATCACCAAAAATTAGAACATGTTAGCATGACATAAGTATTGAATATCACATACATATTGGTATCGAATGTGGCATCAAAAGAAACGGCATCACCATACAGTTCATAATTCCTCCTAGCAATTGCGTCCGCCCAAAATAATTTGGTCAAATGGTCTTCAGAATCAACATCATACGCATAATAAAAGGACTCGCAACTCGCATGTTTTGCTTTAAATTTGTTAATTATCATTTGTGCATCACGTTCCCCCACATACGCCTTTAAATCTCGACTGAAATTTCTAAAGTCTCTTACTGTAGCACCCACATTAGCATAGCCACCAACCTGCTCCTTCATAAAACTATGAGACTTGCTTACTCCTATGTTCACATTGGCAGCATCAAAGACAAATTTACGTGAAATAATAGACATTTGACGATTGACTCTCATAAACTGCCTACCACTTTTCGGAACAAGATCATGATTGTGTTCCTCAACAAACGTAGATATTCTGTAGGTCTTACCAGATACGACTCTCAAAATTATCTTTGCACCACAGCCACACCTATTAGAAACAGTTCTGCGCCGTTTTACTTGACTACTCTTCTTATTAGACACAATCAATTTCTTCTCATTAAATCCAGCCCTACTACAAACCACATATTTGCTAACAATATTATAATCATCGTCTGTCTTCTCCGTACTCCGACGGCTGTTAAAACCAGATAACCTACCATAAGCTTGATAAAATTCCATACCTTCTTCCATAGAGTCAAACAACTTATTAACAACGGGTATGCAAGCCTCATCAATAGAGATAGGAACATAATATCTCCTACCACCTGGTATGAAGGTACACTTTGAAATTGCATCATCACTTACAGTCGAATTAGAATGATCAGTGGAACCATTATCACTATCATTAATGAGTCGGCTAAGATGTGAAGAATCAACGCTGCTAACACCTATATAAAAACATAATAATCACCTATGAGCAATACAACAACATAAAAAACTGACTGAAGACATATGCAAATCACTTAAAAAATTGACAAATCACCAAAAAATTATAATGTATTCATATAATTTACAATTTGTAAAATTGTAGAAAACATATGCAATTCACTTGAATACTGACAAAATAACCAAAAATAAATCCAAAAATAGCAACAACTTGATATTTTTGACAAAAACAAATTAACATACTGATTCACTTAAAAAACGTAACTATTTTTTGTTTCAACAGTAAAAGCTGAACAAATATAACTTGATTAGAGACAATTCGCTACAAATCCTCTATAAACATGTTACATATCAATTTTCATTATAAATTTTTTAAAATAAATACCTAGATTGCACCTAATACACACATAAACATCAAAAATCACTTTTAAAAATCAAAAATCACTTAAGATACCTTGATTAGAGCTAATTCGCAACAAATCCTCTGTAATCATGTTGAATATAGTTGTAAAACAAGCTTTCACCAACAATTTCGTTTCAATTGACAAACACAGTTTCAAAAGTGCACAAACTGAGATGAAGAGATGCGATTAGATGTGATGAAGAACGAAATAAGAGATGTGATGAAGAACGAGCAAGATGCGAGAGATGCGAGATGCGGTGAGAGAGATGCGATGAGAGAGAGATGAGAGAGACAAAAATACGTATATTAATGTGTCTTTGTCTGTTATATCAGTTAAAATGATGAACGGATAAAAGATATTATAAAAAATTAGACGGCTGTGATTAAGTCTCATTTCTCATTATAAGAGAGGGCCTCATTTGATCAATTGCCTATATATATATATATATATATATATAGGGGGAGGTTCAAGAGAGACCCTTACTTAGAGAGAGACCGAGAGACCCTTCATCATCACCGTCCATTACTTTTCAATCTGACGGCCTGGATCTTGTATAAATATAAGTGTATATTAGTTGATAAATAGTATAAGGGTAGTATTTGGGTTACAAAAAAATACAAAAAAAACATACGTATTGTTTTTAATTTATTACCATTTTTGTAATGATCTAATTAGATGTTGTTAATTTATTACCATATTTGTAAAGATTTGATGAGATATGATTTATGGTCAACTCTACACTTTTTATTTATCAGTTGTCAATTTAATTCTTGTAAACAATTCTAATAATTTTGATTATATATTATAATAAAATTAGATTAAAACATTCTTATCAGTATATAACACAGAGAGATGTTCTGAGAGGTGTTCTGGAAGGTGTTTTCAAAAGTGTTCTTGATAGCATTCAACTAATATATAATCTAAAGTTCTTAACGACAACGAGGTAGTATATTGTTCTTTATGTTGTATCATAAAATTTATTGTATTTTCAAAAAGTGGCATGTAGATTCTAAACATGTTATTAACGTATTTCACTACATTTTGGACTTCTTTTCCATTCTGTAGTGTGATTTCGTAGTATACAGATTCTAAACATGCAGATTCTGTATAAAGTGGCATGCAGATTCTAAACATGTTATATTGGTTGTTAATTCATATTCATACGCCATTACACCCTCGTACCCATCAGTGATATTTCTCATAGCAGAACCAGTAGCAGAGCATCTTATTGATTCATGGGAGTACTCGGAAACATTAATTTTGAGTACACCTGAACTCATTTTCCTTTCAAGATATACGTCTTTTATAATTGTTAAGAATACAGATCAACACGTGTAAGAATGGCATACAACAAAAGTTTGTGCTAATTTTATTATATTTTGTCTGACATATTTTTTATATAGAAAGTTACATTATAACTGATTCCCAAATTGATGGATATATTTAAAATTTGAAATTTACATCATGTATTCTAGATTTGGAAATTGAGCTAATACATCAACAATAAGCCAACATCATGTACTAGGACTAAGATCTTATTACATATTCTTAAAATGATCTCCTTTCAAAAAAAAGATAATTCTTAAAGCAAGTAACGTTTTTTAATATGTTTTTTTTTTAAAGATTATATGATCTTTCCGATTGAACTTTGAAAACATTTAGCAGAATCTTTCAAAGATGCAAATATTGATTGACATATTTAAAATTCAAATTTTAAAATATTGATTCCAAGTATGGAAATGAGTTATATCTAAAAAAATCTCATACATAACTAGTGTCAGCAACATATTAGCAAAGAATATTGGTGTAAATATATATTTATTCAACACCTTTTAGGTTCATCAAGGAGTTTTGGAAATTAATAAAGTCTTAATTTATTATGTTATATATTTTTTAGATTTTTTATTGTATTTGACAAATTATATATTATAAATTTTGTATCCAACATATGTTCATTGTTTTCTTCGAAATTTCTTTCAATGTATTATTTCTTTTTAGGCATAATTTTAAAACTTACAACTTTTGAGGTTCTTTAAGGTGTTTTGTAGAATATAACCTATTATTTTGTTCCAATTATTATTTTTGAGATTCCGAAGTGTATTTGAAACTTTTATCCTTTTTAAATAATATATTTTAATATTTTTAAAACTAGAATAATTATTAAATCGATGTACAACACTTAAG
The DNA here is from genome assembly GCA_030848705.1 of Heracleum sosnowskyi. Lineage (NCBI taxonomy): Eukaryota > Viridiplantae > Streptophyta > Magnoliopsida > Apiales > Apiaceae > Heracleum > Heracleum sosnowskyi. Next base: position 21,022,914 of record CM061244.1, on the reverse strand, counting down.
ACGATCTTACAATTTATATCATTTTCAAAAAAAAATTAAAATAAAAAATAAAATAGTTAATATTTTGATATACAACATTTAATGGAATCTCAACTGACCATTTAAAAATTGATTTCGAGAATACCTAAAAACCACAAATTTAGAAAGTAAAAAAAAATACTAATATACATATTGCATATAGACACGTAAGAAACATCTCCTGCAACGAATTTAAAAAATATCTACAATCTTTACTTTCATGCACAATATAAAAAAAATTATTCATATTATGAAATTATTATATAATAATAGGGAGTATTATTGTTTTTCAATAGATATAAAAATTTACAATATTCAAGAGAATATTATCTTATCAAATAACACTAAAATAACAAATATATCCATATACAACACTTACAACAATCTTGGAATTTATTTCTTTTCGAAAAAAATGGAACAAAATAAAATAGTTAATATTTAGATATACAACACTTTATGAGATTTTAGTGGTTATAAGAGTAACTAAAAGGGAACCCAAAAAAAGAGGTTAAACACGTAAGTAAATCTTGTTCTAATAAAGAATCTTATCAAATAAATATAACACATTGAAGAATCTTATCAAATAAAACTAGAATAATTATTAAATCGATGTAGAGTAACTTAAGATAATATCACAACTTATAACATTTACAAAAAAAAAATTAAAAATTAAAAAAATTAATATTTTGATACAAAACACTTAATGGAATCTCACCCATATGAAAATTGATTTTGAGAATACCTAAAAAGACCACAAATTCACAAAAAAAGGTGAATATACATATTGCATATAAACAGGTAAGAAAAATCTCCAAATTTAAAAAATATCTAAGATCTTTATTTTCATGTACAATATAAAAACTTTTCTTCACATTCTGAAATTAATATTGTAAATTTTTACTTAATAATAGTGAGTATCATAATTTTTTTCAATAAATATAAAAATTTACAACACTCACGAGAATATTATTTTATCAAATAACACTAAAATAACATATATACCGCGTACAACACTTACAACTTTAATCTTAGAACTTATATCTTTTCGAAGAAAATGATAAAAAATAAATTAGATAATATTTAGATATCACTTAATCAAATCTTAGTGGTGGCTAGTGCAACTAAATAGATTCTTTAAGGTGTTTTGCTGTTTTTAGAATATTTTTTAAATAGTACTCCAAATGTCTTTAAGTGTATTTTTACAAATTTTTCTTTATAATATTCTTTTGAAATTCTATAAGGTGTTTTTATAAGATTCTTAATTGTTTTGTTAAATATTTTGTTGAATATTATTATAATATTTGTTAAATTCTGTTAAGTGTGTTTTGTTACATATTATTATAATATTTGTTATAATATTTTGAAAAGGAATTTTCGAAGATTTTTATTTAATTGACGCATCACAGTGAAAAACATTTATAAAAACACTTGACAGAATCTCTGAAAATAAAGGTACTCATAGCCTATTTAAAAAAAATTGGAAAATATATTTCAATTTTTTTAATAATTTTTAAATATAGAGTGAATTTTTTTAATGTATTTTACAATAAAAATGATCAATATGAGATTCCTTAAATGTTTCTTTTGCAGATATTATTTTTTAACAAAGATGATGAATGTGAGATTCCTTAAATTATTTTTTTAAGAGAAAATTTTAAAATTTTCTAAATATTTTATAAAAATAATTAGATAAATACTTTAAAAAAATTATTTTGATGGATCCATTTCCCGTAAAAAGCCATTTAACAAAAACACATGACAAAATCTTTAAAGAGAAGGTACCTAGACCAATTTAAATATCATTTCAAAAAATTACTTTAATTATTTTTCTTTTTTTGTAGTTTTGATCCTTCAAGTACTTTTTAATATAATAATACACACGTTTTGTATTTATTTAAATAGTGAGATTCCTCAAAATATTTTTTGTAAATATTATAATACACATTATAATATATTTATAATACACAATGTCAATTAGATTTCCCAAGGTATTGCGAATTTGCCATACATGGTGAGATTCCTCAAAAATTTAATTTTATTCAAATTTTAATTGATTAAAGTTTTAAAGTCTTTGAAAAATATTTAAAAATATTTATATGATGGACCTATCCCCATTTAGAAAAACATTTATCAAAATACTTGACGAAATATTGAAAATAAATGAACTCACAGATCCATTTTAAATGTTTTTTAGAAAATATTATTTTATTTTATTTTTTACAACTCTTAGATATATAGTGGGATTTTATTTTAATAATAATAATTATTTTATTTTTAATTCTACTTTATATGAAAATGTTATAAATTGAAAGATTCTCTTAAGTATTCTACATCGATGTAATATTTATTTCTTTGTAATTTGACAAGATTCTTTAAGGTGTTGTGTATCAGTATATTTATTGAAAGAAATAACGATACTTTATTTGATAGAAAATTACTTTAAAAATAATAATTTAAAGAAGCTGAATAAATCTAAATTAAACATGTAAAAATATTAAATTAAAAATTCAAATACACTCAGAATTTCAAAAACAATAATAGCCAATGAATTAATATATTATGCTCTGCAAAATACCTTAAAAGAACCTCAAAAATTGTAAATTTAAAGATATATCTAAAAAAGAAATACTATATGAAAATTTAATATTTAATTAATTTATTTTTGCATCGAAAATAATAATTATTTTATTTTTAATTTTAATTTTTATGAAAATGTTATAAATTGAAAGACTCTCTTAAGTATTACATCGATGTAATTGTTTTTATTTGATAAGATTCTTTACGGTGTTGTGTATCGGTATATTTATTGAAAGAAATAACAATACTCTATTTTTTAGAAAAATACTTTTTAAAAATAATTTAAAGAAGCTGAATAAATATAAATGAAACATGTCAAAAATATTAAATTTAAAAATTCAAATACACTAAAAAAGAAATACTATATGAGCATTTAAAGTATTTCAACGATTTATCAATATCAAATCACATATTTGAAACATGATATTTTAATAATGGTAAATCAATTTTAGAAGATTCTCTTGAGTGTTGTAAGATTCATTTAAGTGTTTAAGAGTAAAAAATATATAGTTAACCGAATTTTAATAAACCGGCCTAATGCTTTAAAATACTTTTTTATAAAAATATATTTAGTTTTCTATATTATCTATTTTGATGAATATTGAGATTCACTAAAGTCTTTCTCTTGATATTATTATAATATATATATTTATAATGTTTTAATTTTTTGATTTTCATTGGGATTTAATAAACACACCCAAACACTTACTAGAACACTTTAGTACTTGTGTAAAATTGTTTTAACATTATTAAAATATGAAGTTTCAATTGTGTGATCTAGTAAGTGTTGAAATACTTAAATTAATACTTGCTAGAACAATAAATCCAAAAAGACATGATGAACAAAATGGAGATGAAGAATATAACATTTACAAAAACATTGAACAAGCATTAAAGTAGACACCAGCTACACTTCACACCTGCTTCAGAAATCAAACATGAATGTAATCTTCCCCACAACACACCGCTACTGCCAGTTTAACATCTCTAGCAAAAGGCAAAGAAAATTCTAAAATCGCAGCAATGGCCCAATGCAAGTTGCTCTCAAAAAAATTCTGATATACAACACCCAAACATGCACCTGGGAACATGTATATAACGTCAGTAAATACAAGCCCACACATTGCCTATCCAAAAAACGCCAAGTACTCAATACACACAGGTACTCAATACTATCGGAAAATGTATCCTCATTGAATAATATTTTTAGAGTACAACACACAAGTTTATCAGAAAATGAAAACGCCAAGTACTCAATACTAGTGAAAAATGTATCTGATACGAAAGCATTTTTGGACACTAAAATATGTATGCTCAGTCAGTCTTGTACCACCTGGAAGAATGAATCAGATTTTATAAATGTCAACACCTCCTTGTAAATAAGAAACCAAATCAAGAACAAACTAGAAAACCTCACAAAAGGATGGCGAATAACAAATCATGCCCAGAGCGTTTTCAAAACCTAACACCAAAATGTATTTGATATTTAAAAAGTGCAAGCTCCTAGAAAAAATCTCATCAGGAATTTACCTAATTATACCTAAAATTTCAATAAATTCACAGAACAATGTTAATCTCACAATTTATGGACTGCGTTAGTAAATTAAGTTAAGATTCATCTATCTTTATCAACAGACGTAAGGGGAACATTTTATAGAATCATAAATTGGGACAAATTATATATAATACTCAAGAGAAAAATGTGTGTGTTACACTGACCTCATCGTAACATAGCATTGCTGACATTGCTCTTCATCATCCATTGCTTTCGTTTATCAGGAGGTGTATTGATATGTAAGTGCATACCTCCATGGCTACAAGAGAATTGATCGTGATATTTACCATGACACCTTACAGTAACTAAAAACGCCTTGAAGATTACGATCATGGAAAACAAAAGAACACCTTACAACCACGACACCTTGCATATAACTAAAAAAACACCTTGCAGAATCGTTAATACAATCACGGAAAACAAAAGAAATTCAACGAATTTAGAGGAAATTGTTTCTTGATATGAACCAACAACAAAGTAACATGACGTTTGAGGATACGATATGCGTACAAAACTCTAGAACACATTGATACCTTTCATAAAATTATACATGATATAGTAGGAGAACACTGTATGAAATCGAATTTTATGATAAAATACATCTATAATTGAATAAAGATTCTATAACTTACAAAGATTTCATGGTGACAACTTTCTTCTCCATCTTAAGTTTTTCTCGTATTTGAGTTATATGCAGCAATAAAAATTCTTAATCGATTTCCTTATTTACAAAGATATTGATTGTATCATTCACACCATCAATCACGTAATTAACAAATCTGTATGAATGTGTGTGAGTTGTCAGGTCATTAGTCTAATTAAACTGCCCTGGATTCTTTAAAGTATTTACAAGCATGCCATTGCCTATTATTAATTATTTATTATATAAAATATATAGAATCAACGGTCTAAGATTGAGTCTCTTGGGTCTCTTGATAAGGAGGTTCTCCCTAGAACCCTACCCTATATATATATTGTCCGTGTTACTTTTAGAAAATTAGTTGTTTAAATTAGAAAATATAAAATTATATTACCTTTTTATATATATGTTGTTCGTGTTACTTTTAGAAAATTAGTTGTTTAAGTTCGAAAAAAATAAAAAAAGGTTACGTGTTTAGCTGATAAGGATAAGTGGATATTTATTAATAATTATATATAACAATATTATCATTACATATTTATTTTCCATGTGTTATGTTTAGAAAATGAGTTGTTTTAGTTAGAAAATGTAAAACAAATAATGTGTTTTAACTGAAAAAGGTAATTGATTATAAATATGTAATAATATTATCATTTTATATATATGTTACATATTTTATTTTTAGAAGATGAGTTGTTTTGGTTAGAAAAATATATAAAATAAGTAACGTGTTTTAGCTGGAAAAAGTATTTGGTTATAAATAAATTGGTTATAGATAGATTCAACCCTATAGATAGGTCCAACCCAAATACCGATCGATTGACGAAAACTTTTAATATTTTGTCATTAATAATATAGTATAGTATAGATATGAGTATATTTAAGATATTAATGAAGTGTCCAAAGGGTTTGTACTTTGTAGTAACTTGTATTACTATCAGGTTGATTCTCCTTGTGGTATCTTCTCTTGTGTTCTGAATATCACCGCGAGTCGACAGTAGAAAAAGAAACGTAACACATAACAATACTATACGCACGCACGCACGCACGCATATAAAACAATACTTACATGTCACGTAGGGCAACACACTTGACCTGGCCACTATTCCAACTCGTTTAATGGACGATTCGACTCACTTAATATCCCAACTAACTCGTCCTTTTCAGAACATTAATCTCAATGACTCCTCCGATTCATCCACTCGCGACTCGCTCTCAATCGTCCAATCTTACCACTCCAATCTCATCCCTTTCCCCGGCGCTCCGGCGAATCTCCCCGGCGACGCAATTGACTGCGCGGCATGTCGCTCATCGATTATCGAAAGCGAAAGCGAAACAGGAGATTTTTTGGTGTGTGATGGATGTGAGTTAGGGTTTCATATTGATTGTATTGGAATGAGAGGTCGTGAGGTGAGGGTTGATGAGTGGTTGTGTTGTGAGTGTAGTAGGAAGTTGAGAACGAGAGCGAAAGGCGAAAAGCGGTGTCGAAAGAATAAGCTTGTGGATGTGAATGGGAATGGGAATGATTTGCCTCGCGGTGATGGCGAAGGTGAGGACTCTCGGTTTTCGAGGTACTTATTGTTGTTGATTTTTGGTTATTTAGGTTTATGATCGTTAGGATTGCGATTTTATGGTTTACGTAGTTTTGCTACATTGTTCGTGTTTAAAATTGTTCTATGTGGAAAGGAAAGTTAATAAATTATTATGAAGATAAAATTGATGGTAGAATCTGTTTTAGGAATCCTCCGGTATGTTTGACGGAAATGTTAGTAGAGTCGGTTTTGTTAGGTTTTAGTGATTTTCTGTTATTGAGGTTAACTTGTTCGGAATTATTTGTTGAATTCCTGAACTGCGTTAAAGTTGAAAAGATGTTTGTTTTAGGGTGATTGGATTATTTGTGTAGGATTTTATGTTTTCAATATGGTTTAGTAATTCGAGTTGGAATTTCTGAAAATTTATTCTGATGTGTTCAGTTACCGGAGTAAGTAGCTGGTTCGCTTTTCAGTCTTGAATGACGAGGAATATGTTATTTTGTTGTTATTCGATTTTGACTTAATTTATATAATAAATCGACATAAAAGCTTTCTTGAATGGTTTTAATATGTTGTAACCCATTATAATTGCTAGAATGATTAAGGATTGGATTTGTAACTGTGAAGACATCTACAGGAATAAGGATTTGCTGTAAATATATTACCTGTGATATTTCTCAAGTATAGCACAAAAATATTATTGTTTGTTTGTTTGTTTATTTATTTTGTTGCTTTAGTATTAGCTTTGAAAGAATGTCTACTGTACAAAGCAAACTACAAACTAATGCTGGCTTGCTTAAAGGGAAGAATCTTATACTGTGTGTGGTCTGGTTCTGAAACGTGTTTATAGAATTATTTCCATTTTCAGGATAGTACTGTCGCATTGTGGTATGGCAAAATAGTTTATTTCTTTGCGGATGTGGTATGTTAATCGTTTATTTTTAGAACACTCATGTTGTACAGTTTAATCGAAAATCAAGGTTTAAAATATTGTCATCTTTGAGTGATTTAGTCGTTTACATTAAAATTAAATAATTTGTTTGACGTTTTGGTATTAATTTTCTGTAATTTGAACGAATGGTTAAAGGGCCTGGAGGATTTACATCAAATTCCAATGACTGAAACAAAATAGGGGCTTAATAAATTTGATCTGTTGGGCCAGGTTGAAATGTATGTATACTTATCGCTGAAGATTATATTTTCAATACTTTATATCGTAATTCCTTTTGAGGATCGAATTCGGCCCAATATATCAAATAAGTCAGCTGTTCAATTTAGCTCAATAGATCAAGTGTCAACTCTTTAGTTTGGCCCAATATATTAACTACATTTTATTTTTCATAAGCCCATTAATAAGATTTAGGGTTTCACAAGTATAACTGTTAGGTTTCTCAATATTCGTTCCAACTGTTGTCTCACCTCTCCGTGCATCTAAGAACTTTTCAAGACGAGGTTGTTATTCATTCCTTCATCGTTTTTTTAAGGTGATATATTTTTTATGATACAAAGTTTGACAGATAGATTGATTGTTTTTTTAGAGTAGGATTAGTGCGAGCACTGACTTGATTATGTCCAATTTTTTTAATGTTTATATGAATCTGTTTTGCAGAGGGGCTTTTGCTATCCAACATTGTACAATTGCAATTTTTGATAGTCTAATTTGCTAGCTATGATTCATTTGTTTTATATATCCCACAATCATAAAGTTATAGATTTGATGGTAATCGTGCAAATATGTGTTTCCAACTATAACGCTTTAACTTCGTAGATATTTATTGATTTCTGGTCCCTGTCTGTCAAATCTTTGTACCTTGGTCTTTATTATATTGATTTTCTGTATGATTTGAGTGCCCTGTAGATAATTGATGTTAGATTGTTCTGTTTTTTTAGAAAGCACAACCCTTGTGATAATACTTTTGGTGGCAATCCATTTGGTGTTCCAGTGCCATCTTCAAGTTTGTTGCAGAGAGAAAACAGGTTTTGCTTTCAAGCATCCGATCTCGTGCACCGATCTGTTCAATTGGGACCTGAAGAATTGATTCAGCCTAACGATTCTCAGATCCAGAGTGTAGCAGAGTTTGATGTGTGCCCTTCTTTGGCCAGGTTTAAGAGTTCTTCAAATAAAAGACCGTTGCCCTGCTTGAGGAAAAAGATGTGTTTGGAGACACTTAGGGAATTTATTTCTCGAAGTTGTGGTGGAGTTTTAGAGGAAGGTTGGAGTGTTGAGTTTAAGAATACAAAGAGCAAAGATGAGTTTGATGTGTTATACTGTGCTCCAGATGGGAAGAAATTTGAGTCAATGTTAGAAGTCGCTCGTTATCTTGGGCTTAGCCCCACTGATGATACTACAGAATGTGAAAGAAGAAGTTATGAATTTGATGTTTCAGTGTTAGGGTCTTCAGATCCAAAAAGAAGAAAGACAGCAACACCAACCAATGGTGATGCAAGAGGTAAAGAAGATGTGTTGGATGACTTTAATAAGGATCAATTTTCTGATATTAAGAATGCAGTTATTGTTGGTGAATCTGCAAACTGCACAAAAGTCATGGATGCAAATTCTGAGGAAACTAGTGGAAGCACATCTAGAGAGTATAATGTAAGAATAATCTTCTTTTTTTTTTTTTAAATTCTATTGAAGTTATTATTATCCAGGTTCCTTTGTTTGCATTTCTTCTTTCTGCTTGAAGGTGCATAATTTACTCTATTTGAAGAATAATTATTAGGAATGTGCCTCATTTCAGGACGGATATCCAATTCAGTATGAAGATTTTTTCATTATCTCGGCTGGAAAAATTGATTGCAGGCCATCTTATTATAATGCTAATGAGATCTGGCCTATTGGCTATAAATCTTGTTGGCATGATAAGGTTACTGGCTCACTTTTTATATGTGAGGTGTTGGATGGTGGTGATTCCGGGCCTGTTTTCAGAGTCCAAAGGTCTTCATGTTCTCGATTGTCAATTCCAGTTGGCTCAACTGTCCTCTACAAGTCCAACCCAGCCCAGCTTGCTGGTCAGCATGAAGAAAATAATTTTTATGCAATTTGTGCGGATGAGGAATATAGTATTCTGAATATGCTCTCTGATCCTTCACCACAAGAACATGATCTTTTGTTCTGTCTTGGCAGTACTAACTGCTCGAATGATCAAACATCAGAAGGCCAGTTCCTTGAAACTAGTCCATGTGAAGGAAAACCTGAAAGTGTTTTTATGGACAATACAGTGCTGCAGGATGTAATTGGTGAAATTTCAGTTGAGGAGCGTTCATCATTTCAAGCATGGCAAAAGGTTTGTGGAAAACTTATTGATGCTTTCCAGAACGTCTTCACCAGAACTGGGACTTTTGAGTACTTCTGCAAACATGCGGCTGAAGCAACTTGCTCATCTAAATGGGACATTAAGAACCAAAAACTTGACGAGAATGTCGATCCTTTGACCAAATTTTGTGGTTTGATAAGATTAGCTGATATTCCTTCTATTATTCTGGATCGTAAAGCTTTTGAGGTTTCATCTGAATTATTATCAAAATGGCTTGACCAGGACAGATTTGGACTGAATGTAGAATTTGTGCAAGAACTCTTAGAACCGAATCTTGGTGCTATAGCATGTCATGAGTATGTCAGGTTGAAAGAGAGAGAAACTTGTTTATCATCTTTAACAATTGGTAATGGGTTCTTACTAGCCAAGACGAAAGACGGAGTTGACCTCACAAGTGATAAACTGATAGATGAGTTAACTGGAAGCTGCCAAACATCCAATATTCCAGCAGTTAATGATCATGTTATGGATGATAACTTCATCCCTCCGGGAAAACCTGTTAACTCAAGTCTTCCTCCTTCACTTTTGAGTGATGCACTTCAGGTATGTAGTTTTTACTTTCACGTGTCATTTCAAGCTGACTGATTAAAAAGAAAAATGGGATAGGGTCTACCGGAAGACGAGGTCTCATTTTTTTTCTTTTTCTCTACCCAGGTGCAGGAGTTTCTTATTCGTTTTCATGATGTTCTGGAGTTGAGGGATCTATTTTCATTTGAAGAACTTGAAAAGGAACTTATCAGTCCGTGGTTTGATTGTTTAGACGATGAAATATTTCTAGGAGCATCTAAGAAATGCCTAGATATTACCCATATAACTGTGGACACTGATTCTGGTCCAGCAGTGTCAGATAAAGATTCACATGCAGTGCTACACAGGAAAACAATAAAAACGAAAGAAGAACCCCAAGGCCAACTACGATCCATTGCTCTCGACAGGTGCAATGGTTTTGCTTTGACTAAGATCCACTGCTCATTAATAAGGGTGCTTATAGGTGAGCTGCAGTCAAAGGTGGCTGCAATTGAGAAAGATGCAGACTGCTGGATATCGGTGATGCAGATGGAAAATCCAGAATTTGGTATTGGTGAGTTGAAATCCAAGCGTGGCAGAAAGAAAGATTCAGACGCAGACTGCAGGATATCTGAATTGAGAACTAAAATGAATATACTTCCTCTTAATGAATTAACTTGGCCAGAGTTGGTTCGTAGATATATTTTGTCTATCTGTTCTCTGGGTGGAAAACTCAATTCTGCAGATATTACCACCTGTGAAAGTAGAAACGTATTTCACTGTTTACAAGGTGACGGTGGGGTGTTCTGTGGCTCACCTACTGGAGTTGCAGGGAAAGAAGCAGATGCAGCGGTAAGATCCATGCCACTCTACTTTCATTAGCTCACTGCATAACATATAAGATTCTCTGCATTTTAACCGAACATTGTGAACTAATGGGCCCTTGTGGTTAAATGTGTGCTGGCTTTATTTAGCAATAAAAAAATAATGTGTGCTGGCTTTGTGTTTCCCTTCTCTCTGAAAATTTGAAGATATATAAAACAGAAAATTGAAGTGAATTGCTTACTAGTTTGGTCCTTACTTGGCAGTGGCTATTGTACACATAAGCACTTGATTATGGTTTAAATTAAGATAAAACATGCATACAAAGACGCACACAAACACAATAGTTTACCTTACTGTTTGTTCAAAAGAGTAGTACACACAGCGAAAGTGTCTAAGAAAAAGAGTTCTGTTTCTGTTGATAATAATGTGAAAAAGGCGATTATAAATTTAACTTGTGGCTTCGGATCTTATAAGAAAGCAAAAGATTGTGGTTTTAACATATCGTGCATGTAATTAATTGTGATCAAGGGTGGGCTGTGGCCTAACCTGAATATTTCAGGTTTATAAGTTATATATTAATGTTCAGCTTTGAAAGATTATAGTAGATAACTAGCTTATAACTGACTGCAATTTATGTGTAAATTTTTCTTAGTTCATCCAGCTTGGTTCTATTACATCGTTGCTATTTGTATTTTCTTATTCTCTATGACATATTTCTTTTTGGTTTATGCTTCTGCTATAAATAATTTTAGAATGCATCATAAATTTGCATATTAATGATGCTAAATTTATTCTAAATCTCTTTTAGTTGGCATTGTATTTTGATCTTTCTTTCACCAATTTGTTTTTATAAATTAAGATTATTATTGTCGCTCTTTATTCTTGGTTATGCTAATTTTTTTCTAGTTATTTTACATTTCAATTTGTAACAAAGTAATTACTTTTAAAATATATTCAAAAAGAATTTAAAATTTTATCAGATGGAATATACGAAAATCAGATGTTCACTGAGCAAGGACACCCCCCACCCCCAAAAAATACAAATCATATTTCAAGGCTCCTCTGGTTGTGGTGGTGATGTTATGTTTTCTCTATTATAGGTCTTGAATTATGTTCCATCTTTTTCTTTATCAAATCTTTACATATTGGTGTCCCTGTAGTACAAGTTACATGTATTTTGTATCAAAAAGAAGCCTGTTTTGTGTTCTCTTTTATAGAGACCAGGTGTAGATAATTCTTGCTACTCACTGGTTTGCCTCTACAGTTTCTTGCAGAAGCTATACAGAATATATTTGGCTCTTTCATTAGAGAGCATGATATGATTGCTGTAGATGATGTGAAGTATCAAGATATTTCGGAAAGGGTTGATGTGCAGAATTTTGATCTCCCCGAGTGGGCCAAAGTTTTGGAACCTGTCAGGAAGCTGCCCACAAATGTGGGGGCCAGAATAAGAAGATGCATAAATGAGGCACTGGATAAAAGTCCACCTGAATGGGCGAAGAAAGTATTGGAGCATTCAATCAGCAAGGGAGTTTATAAGGGCAATGCATCTGGGCCGACCAAGGTATGCTTGGGCTAATCATATGTTTTGTCTTGTCATATTTCTGAATCTTAAAATTAGATATTATATAGTCTTTGTGCATTTCCTCTATTCTATTACTCCCTGCTGAAGGATTTACTTACTTCTATTGGATTGACACATGGCTCTGACTCCCACCAACCACATAGACCTACTCACGAAACACAATCTAATTTCAGCTTTACTTGCTCTTTCTGTAGTAAGTAATACCAAGGAAACATGGGATAAGTTGGTTTTGTTAATACTTGGTGTGGATGCCGCTAAACTAAAGTTTTCAATCAACATCTTTACTGCAAAATGTTAATCAGTAACTGTGTTTAACTTTATAATATTATTGTAGTGTGCATAGAAATCACTTTTTATATGCTTTCATATGTTGGTTTAACATCTTGATATTCATTTCAAAAGTAAACATGCATCAAATCCTATGGCCGTCTCATTTTGGTCATGTTATTATTATTATGTGTTAGCCCTACCAAAATAGAACATTGGTGTTATTTCCGATTTACTTGAACTACAGTGCAAAAAGTCATGCTAAATGGCCTGTAATCTGTAGTCTCATCTTATGTGATGCAATTGTTCTTCTGAGTTATTTCTTATATTGAGATAAATCAACTTGAATCCTGAGATGCCCTTGGATATAATCGCGTTATATGGACTCCCAGTAACATCAGGTGCTCAATGGCAGAGGTGGGAATGATAAAAATTGTCTTGTGTAATCTACTGCAAATGTTTGGGAGAATTAAGTATTTGATCGGATTATAATCCTTTAAATTGTTTTAATCCTATGTTTTCTTTTGTAAATTGGCGAAGGGATTATAACGCAGGGGTTAACTAGGACAAAAAATTGGACTACGGATGGGGATGAAATAATACTTGGTCCAAGTATTATGAGTAACTAGCTCAACTTACACAAAAATGCCCTTACATGTTGAACTTGACTTGTACTCACTTGATTGAAGGCAGGATATAATTGTCCTTTAAATTATTAATCCTTTATATAGTCCTGGGCAAAACAAACATGGGATTGGACTATCTAAAGGACTAATAATCCAAGGATTTTAGTGAAGGGACAACAATGTAGGGATTATAATCCTTGGACTATAATCCCGCCAAACAAACACGGCCCAAGGCTTGACTATGATTAACGTAGCCCAAGGCTTGATTATCACAAAAATAGCCCATAAACCTCCTTGGTGTTTTATCTTTTATATTTGTAACACCTAAACTTGACTACCATGAAGAATTGATTTTTCTGGTGGCTATTTTGTTGGTTGTTAGCTTACATAAAGTGAATGTTTCTGTTTTCCCTTCAAAATCACCGTTGGAGTCATGTTGTAAATTATAACTAGAGAGAAGTTGCCAGTTAGACAAAAATTTCAAGGGGGTGGGGGGTTGAGTCTTAAGTTTTTTCATCTACAATATGTGACATAAACGGTTCCTGGTAAAGTTGCAAATTGTATATGAGCACAAAGAAAATAGAGAAGCAAATCTATGCCTTCTTCCAGCATTCTTAAGTGATTGTTCGGTACCTATATGAAGTATTTTGGTCTTGTGTTATAGTTTTGGAGTTGTTTCTTTCCTGGCGATTTTAGTAGGGGTCATTATTTATAGTTTGTATATGATGTTGACTTAATTCTAGCTGCCTTCTGGCTTGTTGAAGAAACTTAGTTTGCCAATGTTACATTAATAAAATTAGTTACATGAACTCCGTTTCTGATTTGAGTTCTTTTCTTTGTATATTATTGGTTGATGGAAACAGAAAGCTGTTATTTCCGTGCTTGAAGACTTACAGAGAGCAGGTTTGCAGCAGAAACCTGGTATAGAACCGAAGAAGAAAAGGTACATATCAATATCTGACATCATTATGCCACGATGTCGTGATGTCTTACGCCGCTTGGCGGCTCATGATGATGCAAAAAATCTCTGCAACTTGCTGGGAAGGAATTTTATGAATATCAGTTGTGAAGATGAGGGGCTTCTTAGTTCTCCCACTATTGTGTCACGCCCTCTCGATTTTAGGACTATTGATTTGAAATTGGCAGCTGGGGCCTACGGTGGTTCACATGAAGCATTTTTTGAGGATGTTAGAGAGGTATGACAACCTGAAAATGCTTTATATTTTAGGAACCTCTATTTGTGCATAGTGTATTTCTTACGGAATTACTTTGTGTGTTCTACATAGACTTGAATGAGGTGTGCAGTTTGGTAGGTGTGCTTTTAAGATTCCGATACAGCTACACTATATGTTTTATATTCTTATGTGAACGCCTTTTGTGGTGAGAAGTGGACATTGATCTTAAACCCAATTGAACATCGGCATGAATATTGCAGCAGGTTGTCAACATTTTTTGTTGAAAACATGTGAATTGTGTTTATTACATTTCTGATGAGAAAGCAAAACTCTGAACTTTTCGAACATTTTCACTGCTTTGGCACCTAAACTTACTGTTGAGAAACAATGTTCTAGAGTATTTTTTTACGTATCACTCTAGGAGCGAGAGATGATACCTTATTGCATATTTGATTAGGTTCAGTAGGTTTTCTAAAGTTTCTTTGGAATTTTTCATTGAGCGAGTGTAAATAGATTTATTTTCAATAGCTGATGGAATGGAATCGTAGTTGCAATATATGATAGTGGCTTAATGTTCCAGTCGTCAAACTAGTAAAAAGTTATATTCTAGTTGTCCCCTGTCTGGTTTTCTCTATTCACAGAATGAAGGATATCACCACAATTTCTTGTGACGATAAATTACAGTTTTATATTCCTTTTTACTTGTAACCAAATTGTTTGGCTTTTCCCGAATCAATTTTAAAAGTCGAAATGAAAGTTTTTATTGATTGGGTCTTTTGTATATCTTCTACTGAGTTGTCACACTCATTGGGGATTTTGATGTATAATTAACATTACCTTGATCTCTTATTTTCTTTCGTTTCTTATAAATATTGAAAGGTACCTTATCTCTAGCTGACATCCATAGGAGATTTTCACTCTGTAATAGGTTTTTTCTATCTATACTGTATATTTTTCACTTATTTCTCTCTATTTATACACAACTGTTTTTTAAATTACATTAAGAAGCTATCAAATTCCCATGTGGTTTCATTTTACGGTTTTACTTTTACCTTTCAATCATATCTATTGGATGGCATTTTCTTTGAGAAATGATCTCATCGTGGCTTTTATTATAACAAGGTGATACTAACTTATGTTGTTTTCGACTGGCAGTTTTGGGCCAATGTACATATTGCTTCCAAGGACAAGCCTGATCAAATTAGATTGGTTGAGATGTTGTCCCAGACTTTTGATTCACTGTATCAAACAGAGGTATGTGGATTATCATTGCATAATATGGATTATAAGTGCATTGTACACATGCGTTGCAGTTACTGTTCTTTTTTTTCCTGAATGTGGAGCTTTTTAATCAAGTAACTTTTTGACATTGGATGGAAAAACTAGAAACTGATTAAGTTCTGGCTATAGCTGAATATTCTAGAGCAAAGTTGCTAGCCTACCTTTTTCTCCGATTATTCTGTTGTGACAGTTTGATCTTTCACATTATTTACAATACAGGTTCTCACCCAGTTTCAGAAATTGGAGAAGTGTAAACAATCAGACTGCGTAAGTGTAGAGGCTCTAAATGAGATAGATAAAATGCTTGGTTCTCCTCATGAAATTCTTAAAGCCCCATGGGAAGAAGGGGTATGTAAAGTTTGTGAGATTGATAGAGATGATGACAATGTCCTACTCTGTGACACGTGTGATGCGGAGTATCATAAATATTGCCTAGATCCTCCGCTTGCAGTAATTCCTGAAGGAAACTGGTATTGTCCTTCTTGTGTGGCTGGGACATCCATAATTCGAAAGGCACCTGACACTTGGTCAAATTTTCTTCATTGTAGAAAGTATCAGGGAGATTTTACCCATGCACACTTGAATCTCCTTGCACATTTGGCATCTGGCATGGAAGAAAGAGAATATTGGGACTTGGGAGTTTGCCAGGTTTGTCTGCCTGTAGCATCTTCTCTAACAGATTTACATCAGATTTTAGGTTATTCCTAACAATAATGGTATTGATTTTTTGGTAGATTTTTACTATTCTACCCATCTACGGAAAGTAAACTAATTTATATATCGTCTGTTCTTGTAAAATAAGGAACAAACAAAATAAGTGATCAAATGATACCCAGCTAGTCGGTGATGTGTATTGACTTGGATGCAATCTATTTTCTTTCTTTATTGATTTTTCTTTTATTCTGATGCAGAGATCCCACCTGTTGACATTTCTGTGTGATGAATTGTTAAGCTCGGCCCTTGTTCGGCAACACATTGACCAATGCACAGACTCGTCAGCTAAATTAATGCAGGAGCTGCGCTCTACCTCTGCAGAATTAAAAACCTTGAAATACAAAGAAGCAAGCTTGGAGACAAAAGTTGCAGAGAGTGACAGAAGTTTCACAGTACTTGGCACTGAAATGCAACAAGGCTGTGATAAGTATATTACAAGGCACTACTCATCACAATCGAAAAGTGATTCTATCAACAACTTTTCTGGTGATCTATTTCAGTCTAATAGAGATCAAACTAATGCTGCATGTGATACTCCTGATCTGGCATCTTTTAAAGATGTGCAAGGTCTTTCTTCTTCTCTTGCCACAGAGAATGCCAATGTCAGTTCAAGTTATCCCATTATGTTTCTCAATAATTCCCAACCAGAAAGTTCTGAGTTAACATCGGTTAGGACCCAAATATTACAACTAAACAACTCAATTGCAAGTCTATATTCACAGTTTCTGAAGGTGTCGATGCGGAGGGAATTTTTGGGTAGTGATTCTTCTGGCAGATCATACTGGGTGTTAGCAGATTCAGGTACCCAAACTTCACTTATATCCAGCAGGAATGGGGAAATGCAGCAGACTGGGAAAATTATATCCGTCAGTTCCTTAGAGGCCGTTTCACCTCCTTTTCCATGTGAACTTGGTGATAATAAGGGCTGTCCTCAATGGATTTCTTACAACTGTGATGCAGAAATTACAAAGCTTTTGCACCATTTACAGGATAATAATCCAAGAGAAAGAGAGTTGAAAGAATCTATTTTGCAGTGGGAAAGTTTAGTGACCCGAGGCAATCAACTATCTGATAGCCAACATTTGGAGGGTCCTCAAATGGCTTCAAGTTTAGGAAATTGTAAAAATGTTACGTCGTCTAACTCCCTTTGTACTGTGGCGACCAGCTTGCTAGAGGATAAATATGGTCTGTGTGTAGCACTGGAATCATCCGAGCTTTCCAAGATAAGGATGCAAAAGGCTAAAGGAATAGTCCAACAGAATATGCATAGATGTGATTGCTTAGAACCTATATGGCCATCTAGACTCCATTGTTATTCATGCCACAGAACCTTCTTGACAGATGTAGAACTTGATCGACATAATGATGGTAAATGCAGCATAGCTCTACCAGCGTCTGATAAGTTGGAGTGTCGTGAAATATCTGAGGGTAAAAGCATGATACCTGGTCTTGAACAGGGAGGGTACAGACATGAGATGCATAGTGTTTCTGCATCAAGAAGTGGGATTTCACGACTCTCTTCAAGTTCTATTAGGCATCAGAATGACAAGTCAGTTTGTCCATTTGATTATGAAGATATTTGTTCCAAATTTTTGATAAATGAATCTAACAAGGAACTTGTGAAGGGCATAGGTCTTATCGGCTCCAATGGAATTCCAATGTTTGTTCCATCTATTTCTCCACATACTAGTGATTCTGTGGCCATGCTACTTCCCCAAGAGGCTGTAGTTGTTGAAGCTGATAAGCTTTCTAATGATTTGAAAAATGCTTCTTTGCAAGACAAGACGACAGTTAATGCTAATAGTATCAATAGTTTCCCTAATAATCCTCTGCAGTGTGCTGTTAAGCATCAAGACAGCAAAATATCACTGCACTGTGGTGCTCCCCTGTGCAAGGTATGGAATTGCTGCATTGTCCCAGAACCCTCGCTTAGGCCATTAATAGGCAGAGCTGGTTATATCCTACGACAACTCAAAATCAATCTACTGGACATGGATGCTGCACTTCCTGATGAGGCAATAAGACCTTCAAGGAGTAAGTTGGAACGCAGATGGGCTTGGCGCAGCTTTGTTAAATCAGCAGAGAGAATATACGAGGTTAGATAATTCACTTGTCCACATAATGTACTCTCTATAGTTTTGATTATTGATTTAGAGTTTTCACTCTAGATATAGTCGCATCTATTACATGCCAAGTAATAAATGCCCGAAACCAAATAATAGCTGATGTGGTTGGTATATGATATAAGGCCCATATGCACACCCGGATAGCCATGATACAGCCAAGTCGTTTGTAATTAATTTTTAGCATGTTTCATTAAGAGTTTAAATTAGTTTCCTTATTATTTGGGTTTGTTCATTTTCATGCTCTTTTTTTTATCTCGTAAATTAGTAGTTACCTGTTAATATGTTTGCCTGTGTGTGTGTGTGTGTGTGTGTCCTTACGTATGTGTGTATTTAATTATATAGTTACTGCAGACTTGTCTTGTTTGCAAATGCTGTCCATGAGGCTATTCAAATATGTATTTAACATACCAGCATAAGATACAAGTTAAAGGAATAACATAGCCTGAGATGTCTTTTCCCATGCTCTATCTTAAACCTTTTAGCTAGCAAGTCCCTGCCTGCTTGTGTTTTATGATATGATTCTCTTTGCTTTCTGAATGCTAGAGCTTAATTTCATGTATACAAGCCACGTTAACCACAGATATCGATCACATCTGGGTGTTGCCCATGACTCGTAATATGCTAGAATCTGTTTCTTGGTCAACATGATATATCTACTATCCCTTCAACCTTATTAGCAATATTGCCTCTAAGTGAGACCTCTATTTTCTTCCAGATGGTGCAAGCAACAGTGGCATTGGAGGATATGATTAAATCAGAGTACTTGAGAAGTACTTGGTGGTACTGGTCGTCACTAACCATGGCTGCCAAAGTATCAACATCATCATCCCTTGCACTGCGTATCTACTCCCTGGATGCAGCCATCTACTATAATAAGACTTCTTGTTCAGACAGCTTCCAGAAAAAGATATCAAGTAAGAAAAGAAAGGAACTGGAGACTTGACATGTATCTCTCATGTTAGTGTAGAAAGGTGACATGCTAACCTAGAGTTAAATGGAGGGTTCGTACATGTAATTATATCAGTGCTAGGGAAGGGATGGTAATAAAATGCATCAGAATGCATCCAGTTGTGGCAGTTAATGGATTTCTCGCACACAGGAGGGCCAAAACATTACCGAATAGGGGGAATATATCAAATTTTAATATTATTTTTTTTCATTATATACTTTCTTTTTGTTGATGCTCCAGAACCTCCAGTATTGAAATCTGAAGTTTTCTTTCAATGTTTGTCGACAGGCAGTTTTGGTTTTGGGTAGAAGACGAGTTTTTTGATAGAAATATTGAATGTATTATAGAGGTTCATACCGGTCTTTGTAAAGACTCTTGTCTCCTTCCCCTTTCAAGAGGGTTTTAGTTGAGACATTGATTTCATGCTATTGTAGGATGTTAAATGTTTTTACTTTTTAGCATTGTTCATGGGTGCTTCCTTCGGCCTACCTGCTGCTTTCATCGTAATTTAGTACTAATCTATATACCTGTAGTAGTAAATACAATTGTGAAACTAACGGGTTGATTTACTTTGCAAACAAAACATAAGCAGACTGTCGCTGTGGTAATGGGGTAGTTTACTTGGTAGAGATAACTAGTGATCATAAAACTTAATTTGTACAATCACAATACACACATGTATTAGTATATAACTGAGAGATATATCGTCTTTAAAGTAAATTTTGTACCAGTTCATCATCTGGCGAAATTAATGCCTTTTGGTGTTCGACCAGTGTTGGGAAAACCATGTCCCTTGCAGATTGATGAGAGCAACTCTTGTGCCCCGGCTAAACTTTGACTATAAATTAAATATTATTCTTTTATAATTTTATAAAAAATTCTCTTTTAAAAATAGATTTACTTAAAATTTTATATGAAATTTTATATGAAATTTAACCAAGAAAGTGATGTTATTAGTGCGTGCTATTGATCACAATATGTCATCCTGCATAACTAAGAAGTAAGTTTGTTTTTTTTTTTTTTTTTTTTTTTTTTTTTTTTTTTTTTTTTATTTATTTATTTATTTAATAAAGCACTTGCATATCATTAAAATTCTTCCAACGCGAGATTACAAGAAATAAAATCTGGAGCAGAATGAATCCACTCCTGAAGACCTGACCTAGAACATGCGGCCTTTGCTAACAAATGGGCTACATGGTTCGCAGATCTATGCACGAAAACAAGTAACACTTCATCAAAGTGTTTAAGTAAATCACTACAATCCTCCGCAATCATATCAAAATAAGATTTCCCTCTCGTTCCATTCACAGCCTCAACCAGCAATTTTGCATCCGATTCAAAAATCACCTTATGAGGCCGGGGATTTATGGATTGATTCGGGCTCGGTGATAGGAGCCGAGGAATTATCCTCGGCAAAAAGCGACCCAGTGACTCAAGGGGAGATGTAGCGGGACAATGTTTAGGGTTTAAAAAAGTATGGTATGAGATTTTCCGGGTTGGATTAGAAAATTGCAACTTATATATGAAACTAGTTCGTTTTGCAATCACAAGATGCATACTGGCATGTATATATAAGTTGTTGGTGTGGATTTTATTACCAAATCCCAAATTTATAAGAGCTTTTTTAGCCTTTCTACCTTGATGTGTGGCTGGTTGGTTAATCACTGTTGAATGAAATAGTAAAATGGGTTTTAAAAACTACATATAAAAGTTAATGGAGAAAACCGAGCTACAGATAAACTTCTTACGCTATGAATTCTGAGATTCTTGAATTCCTGATTCTAGCTTTGAAATCATATGTTCCAGAACACCAAATTTAATAAACCTTCTTGGTATTCAATATCACATGTGGCAACCACTACTCTGGCTCGAAAATAACTTCTCTTAAGGTCCTCGATACCTTCGGAAACATAAACAACCCTGGGGATGATCGTGTGGGAGCATACCTCCACCTTTTGATGTGTCAATAGCCTCCAACATGGTAACCACTTCATCCATCTCAGGCCGCTTGTCAGGGTTAGCATCCCAACATCGCTTCATTACATTCGCAAGAGAACTGGGGCAGCATCGAGGGATTTCTGGCCTTAGATTCTGTACTTTCAATAAAATAAAAAAAATTAACGACTTCATTTAAAAAAAAATTAACGCTCAATTTGGAAAGTACTTCTGTTTTATACCTGGCGGACAACAGCAGATGTCACTTCCGAGAAACTGAGGTCAGGATATGGCATGTCACAGCAGTATATTTCCCATACACAGATCCCGTAACTATACACATCACATTTCCTGTTGTATGGATTGCCATTAAGAACCTGATACATGCACCATGTGTTCATGTCAGTTCAGGCGGTTAGATAAATTGGAGTCAAAAGGCAATCACTTCAACCTTACATTTTTAAACAAGGGTTTGTTATACTTAACTCATGCAAATATATCAAATGGGCCAATGGCTAAATCGAAGTCTCGAACAACTCATTCAACCCAGCTATTTGCACACTCCGTATACTGTCCAACTAAATTATATGGAGAAGTAGACAAGTTGTTACATACCTTACGTGGCTACTGACCTGGCATCTACATACGAAAGCAATCTTGTGTGGTCAATATTGTGGCTAATCGCATAACAAATATACATATTGGGGTGACTATGGAGTTGGAAACTTAGCAGACACGACGGTCTTTTCTTGGTTGGTATATAAATATATAATTTTCCAATATATTAATTTTTTCCTTTGTAAATAATTAGGGGGGTAACTGCATAGAGATCAGAATTCAGAACAAAGGCTCTGACCCCTACATTTTTAATTTGACTGCTATTGAACTGGTATAAGATTGTTGTCAACGTGGATAATGTTAATTGCTGCCCAGGCAAACCCAGAGTCAGCACAATGATACTTACATGCTAAAATACCTGCTGCTTTTTTTTTTTGTATAATTTAATAAGATAACTGAAGAAGTGTACGTGCTGAATGGAAGTTTGAGACTGTTTGTTTAACCAGGACCCAGGTACTAACATGGTCTCAGTGGCTAGTTAGATAATTAATCCGTGTTAATAAAACAAAGATAAAAGAAAGACACACTTAGATAGAGAAGATTCAGAAAAGGGAAATTAGGTCACCTCTGGTGCCATATAACCAAGGGTACCAGTTTCACCAGTCATGTCATTAGGGTTTGAAGCCTCAACACGAGCAACCCCAAAATCAGCTATTTTTAAAGTTCTTGTCTTGTCCAGAAGCATATTTTCCGTTTTCACATCCCTATGGACAATCTTCTCAGAGTGAAGATAACTCAACCTAACAAGATGAAGGGATCAACTGTTACAAACAACTTCAAGTGACTACTAGTTACAGTTCATCTTCATTCATAAGGAACAAGATCTATCTCACTGGAAATGGATATGAAAGTTTTACCCTCGAGCAAGATCTAGTGCTATTTGGTGAACGACTTTGAATGCCAACTTCCTTCTCCGATTTTTTATGAGGAAAGATTTTAGTGCCCCGCCAGGAAGATATTCAACAACAACACAACAAACGTTACGGGGCATGCCAACATGACCATTTTCTGTTTGTATGCTGATACCTGATGCTCCCATCGTAGCACCTATGAACTGCAAAAGAATCATCCACAGTGAACACCATTAGTATGGAAAATATACTCTAGTGATGATTCATGAATTGTAGTCTTGACCACTTTAAACATATACACATGTGTCAGAGTTCATTTAGTTATGTGTTAGGCACCTTCGAGTTATGCCTAAGCAAGGAATGTACACTATCATGATCTTAAAATATAGTCACAAGATCCAGAGAAGCAGATACGAATAGGCTAAATGGCAAATTTTGTAGCAGCAGTATATTAGTCAGTGCAACAGATAATTGTCTGGAGATGAGAGCGATCTGCAGCAAAGATCCTCTCCCAACTCAAAAGAATGCTTCTGAAACTGCATCAATTTCAAGTAACATATTTCAGTCATCTGTGGCCTATGTTACATGAGTTGGTCTGCAGTCCAGAATGCTGAATGCTTTTGTGTGATGTGGCGTTTTACATAAAATCATTTTCCTTAAGCACTTGACATAGATGTATAGTATTCAATAACTGGATGTCTACACAAAAGCTACGATTAAATAAGAAGCTTGATATTTCTCAAGCAAAACTTTATTCCAAACTTCCATACGGTAATAAAATCAATTGTCTCTCAATTCTTCACTTTAATTAATACTCCATCCGTCCCAAATTTTTTGTCTTGTTTGACTTTTTGCGGTCAAATTGACTAAACTTTGACTAACATTTACGTGTGATCTTTTTATAATTTTCAAAATCTAAAAATTACATATTAAAGTAGATTAAATGTACTTTTTAATGATAAATTTTGTATTGTATTATTTATTTATATTATATATGTAATTTTTGGTCAAAGTTTAGTCAATTTGACCATCAAAAGTCAAACAAGACAAAGGATTTGGGACTTGCAGAAATGTTAAACCCTAAGCCATGAAGTCACCCAAATAAAAAACTCTTGTGATTTGTAATGTCAGGTCAACACCTTATACTTTTTCTTTTTCTTATAAATGCATTAATTTCAGCTTTAACATGCATGAGTTTACATCTCCATCCACAGTACTAGGCACATTTGATTTGTACGTATCCACAGATTCTCATCCAATTTTATTATGTAAAAGACAAGTATTTCCGTTAATATTAGTCATAAACAATTACAGCATATAAAGGGTTCTAAATTCTTTACTGAAAGGAGCAAAGAATATATGCCATTACAAATCAAGAAATGTAGTCAAGAAAATACGAAAGAGTACCTTGGTTACATTAGGATGATCAAGCTTGTGCCACACAGCAACCTCTTGAGTGAAAGCTGCTCTCAGTGAAGCTACTTCGGCCTCTGTCCTGTGGCCCTCTTCCCCCCAGTCAAGAAGTTTTACTGAAAATGTAAAAGGAACATATAAAAGGATTTGCGAAATCTATATTCTGCACCGTCCTAAGAGGTGATGGTGTAAAAAGGAATCTCTTTAAAAAAAAAATGACTGCGCTAACTATAATTACAAAAACATAAATTGGCAAAGAATTCACAAATAATGATGATTTATAAGCAAATGAATAGAAACCGTTAATTCAAATACAAAAATATATGAAACAAATGATTAGAATTTAGCACACGGTTAACTAAATAAATCAAATTATATCACCATACATAATTAGAAGGCGCCAAAAAGTTTTTTTTTTTTTGGGTATGATTTGACATTTATTGGTTCAAAGATCCATAATTTTGTAGTCTTTGCACACATGTGTGACAGAGCAAACAAGGAAAAATAAGTGACCAGCTGGAAAGCTAAAGAGTTCATTAAAAAAAAGGAGGGGTCTGATGCAACCACCTGTATATCAAAGAAAACCCGTGAGTTCACGGTTTTAGTAATCGAAATCCAAAAGGGGGCCATCTCATTAATTTTCACATGCATATACAATTATACAGACATTAATTTAATATAATAATTCATTAAGTAAAATGGAAAACATTACTGAATTTGCATAGTGTAGATCTGTGAACTAAACCACACTTTGTCCTAAAATTAGAATTAGTTCAAATTAAACATGATAAACTCAGTACAATCAAAAAACACAGAACAAGATTCATCAAACATTTTTTCTTCAATTCAAGAAACACTACAGTATGTCAAAACATTAAAAAAAATTGCACTGACCAAGATTCCACACAATGTAGCTGACAAAAGAAAATAAAAAACACTAAAATTTCACATCTAAATAAAGGAAAGAACAAAATAGAAACATTAAATTAAATACATAAATAGAAAAAGAGTATTAAGAAACTTGCCTGCAACATCAAGACCATCATAAACACCACGATGAACAATCCCAAAAGTGCCACGAGCAATAACAGATTTGATAATGAGCTTTGAGGGGTCGATTTCCCAGTCTTGCTTTGTTTCTACTTTCTTGAAATTGGTATTGTTATTACTACTAGTAGTAGTAGTAGTGGTGCCATTACTTACATTATTATTATTATTAGTGTTGATATTTTTTTCCATAGTCCAAGCTCTACTAAGATGCCTTTGAAGCTGCTCATCTAAGCTCTTCAGATCTATTTGGTCTGCTCTCACAAACCCATTTCCTCCCCCTTCATCTGTCATCTCTCTCTCTCGATCTCTCTGGGATATGTTATATGGGAGGAGGGGGGGGGGTGTTTTGTTAATGTTTAGAGAGATGCAGATACTACTAGATAGAAGAAGAAGAAGAAGAAGAAGAAGGGTGTGTGAGTGTGAGTGTGAGTGTAACTGTTTGTGTTCTGTAATAAAATTATTATTAAAGTACTACTGGTTATATAGTATACAATGTGCACTGGATCACGATTCAGGCCTTTCACGCCTTTTTTTCGCCTTTTCTCCTTTGCCCCCGACTCCCCCCTTCATGGCTTCATCTTTATATAATTATTATATATCTATGTTTAATTTTTAGAATATCCTTTCTATTTTTTTTGGAATATTGATATCATTTTTGTATTATTAATAATTGGAAATTGGTCATCAATAATACCCAAAAAAATACACGTGACGAGATTGAGTAATGCTTGAGAATTATAAAAAATCTCTATAAAAATTACTAGAATGATATTGGCAATTGTGAGTTGACAAAATACAAAGTTTTGATTACAGGAATTTATATGAATGCATGTGGTCTCTTTTCTTAATTATTGTATCAACACAAAAATATATGGCATTATGGTGATTTTTATGAAAAAAATTTATGGTTCCCAGGTATTTCTTACAAAAATATAAAGAAATTTATGAGATAAAAAGAGTACTTTCATTATATGGGAATCACTCAATTTTTTTTTGAACATTCCAAAAATAATGAATCTTCTAGTATTTATTTAAGATTATTACAACCACACATTCCTACAATATACTTATTTAATATTCAACATATCTAATTTTTTGTGATTAAATTGAAGTCAAACGAAGTGTACAATGTTGACTAGCTCATATATTGTGGGACAAAGAAAGTATTAATTTATAGGGGGGTTTTCAAAAATATCTTCATTGTGAATTTTTTTTCAAAAATACGTTGATTTTGAAAATTATTTACAAAAATACGTTTTTTTAAACTATTTTCAAAAATACGTTTTGCAACCCAAAATGCAACTTAATAATTCTTTCAACATTTTATCAAACAACGTTTGCAACCCCTGCAACCCAAAATGCAACTTAATAATTTTTTTAACATTTTATCTGTTAGGTCCAAAGTATCGTAGAAGGGGGTGAATACGATACTCACAAATTATTTGATTTCGTTCGCGGGTAATTAATTGTGTTCTTGTCCGAAATCAAATTTACCAAATCAAAACACGAGTCGGGGAATATATCATTTTATAAATATAAACCACGAAGGGTGCTGCAATTCTAATCCGTGAGATTAGCTTCAATGAGTTCAAGTTACAGTAATCAATACAATTGATAGAATTTAAGGCACTACTAATTTCTTCTGTGATTTTCAAGCTCTTAACTTCTAATCTCCGTATTAACTTCTACAACTATCTGCTGAAGAAGACACTGTATTCATTCTCACAAATGTAGACTTAGGAAAACTATCGAAGGCTTGGATTAAATCCTGGCCGTTCATTTCCCTCACCAACCTCTGACAAACATAAATACAAACCACCTGCTCCTTAATTAAAAATCTATCGAAGACAAAGAATTATTTTCTTTCGATAGTTTTAAATAAAATCTATCGACAGAATTACTTTTTTAAGTTGAAAGTAGTTCGATAGTTTTTGAAAAGAAACTGTCAAACTAACTCCTTTTATCCACTTCGATGGTTTCTGAAAAAGAAACTATCAAATTGGTTTTCCTTCCTTTCGATAGTTTTTTTATAAAACCTTCTTTATCTCTTTCGATGGTTTTTCATAAATGAAA
Organism: Heracleum sosnowskyi; assembly: GCA_030848705.1. Classification (NCBI taxonomy): domain Eukaryota; kingdom Viridiplantae; phylum Streptophyta; class Magnoliopsida; order Apiales; family Apiaceae; genus Heracleum; species Heracleum sosnowskyi. The sequence goes on along the minus strand of CM061244.1, from coordinate 20,995,280 downwards.
ACTATCGACTGTCCTTAATAGGAATTTGATCCTTGAAGATTCTATCTTGTTGCAGCAAGCATATTGTACTTCCAATTAAACCTAAACATACCTTATAATATTCTTTTCACTTCCAGGATGTTTCAGGTCTGACTTAAATCAATTTCTTCCGATACGATAAACATCTTGATCTTTTTAGTGCTGACAACTAGTGCAACTGGTCTGGTTCACAGATGACTAACACTTGATCAATACCTCTACGTCTTTAATACAATACTGTTGATAAGTCATTTGTCGTTCTGGTTGCTTCATTAAAATCACTGAAATCCTCTGGTACTAACTCTTTATCATTCAAATACTTCTGTAGTCTTGAAAGTCTTGTTTCTTTATGTAACTGTTAATCCCAAATGACCTAACAGAATTGTAGAAGGGGGGGGGGGGTTGAATACAATTCTAGATATTTTTAATCTTAAAACAACTTTTAAAATAAATTAACACAGAAAATAAAAACACAAGCAAATATAAAATTTCAGTTGGATGTTTTGAGGATCCAACTGAGATGTTTTTATTGCGGGAATAATCTGTGTTACAAACGTAGCACAGCTGCTCAGTTCCTAATATAGAGTGAGAGTGCTCTTGAAATAAGCTAATATAAAGTTATTTTATCTCACTCACTTATTATAAAATGAACTGCTACACTTGGTTATGTATCCCAAGTTTACAATGCTATTTTTGGCTACTCTAAAATGTACTAAGGGTAACCACCAGTAGCTTGCTTTTCATTCCTTTTGTCCAATGGTCCTTGGAGATCTTGTCTTTTGTCTTCATGCTTATTATGATCACACTCAAGAACCTAATTGGAAATTGGAATGTTTCCTCTTTCCCAGTGACCATTTTAATGGCTCCCAATGCAAAGTACACTTCTACATCACCTTTTGATCTGTCAGAAAACTGTCACTATCACTTTGTCAACTATTCAGAAAAGTGATAATGATTCGTTGATAGCAGTGAGATGTATTCCGTTGATAGCTTTATTCTTCAATCCGTTGATGGTACATTCTTCATTCCGTTGATAGTGTAATCTCCATTCCGTTGACATGTCTTCACTTAGGCAAAATTACAAGGCATGTTATATTTACAATTAACCAACCTATTTTGCCTATCTAGTACTTAGTCAACATGACTTAGAAAACCTATCTAATACCTACAACAGATGCCTATCAAATAGTGAAGTATTGTACAGTGCAATTGCTACATCACTCATTTCGTTGATGAGCTACCTGTCAACGGAAGCTGCAAAGCATACCATTCCGTTGACAGCTACAAATTGACTTAACACAAAATCTACTAAGTGTTTTTACAATTATCATCAAGAACAACATATTCCTAACAATCTCCCCCAATTTATGACTGATAGAAAAACAGCCATAAATCAAGAGCCTTGATGATAACAAAAACACTTAGACAAATTACAAATTACAACAGTAGAAATTATATTGAGCTTCATGATATTTAAAAATTTATTGAAAACAAAGTAGAAATTCTTACAACACAAGTGCACAGAGTTGCTCCTCTAGCCTGAGCAGATTTACTATCTTTGTCTCCGTGGCCTTGTTTTCTTCCTCTTCTTGGCATTGTTCTCCTCAATTTGAGCTTGGAGCCTCCTATAGAAAATCTTCTCTTCTTCATCTTGATCACCCAACTTGGATTGCATAAATCTAAGAGTTTCATTAGATGCCTTTTCCAATTGGTCTTCTATTCTGAAGAATCTCCTACAGTTGTCCTTGTCTCTGAATTCCATCATCCAAAATGGTTGGAGATGAATTTTCTTTCCTGTTTGAGGGACCTTTAGTGTTCTGGGAAGTGCATTAGGCTTGTTCCAGCTAGCTTTTACTTGACATATCTTGGAGACAACCTCAGACTTAGCAGTTTTGGTGAACCCAAAATCTTTCTTTAAGCACTTGAACACCACTAGCAAAGTCTGATAGTCCTCTCCTAGAATTCTGTGTAGAGGCCAAATTTGTTCCCTTCCACCCTTGTAGACAAACACTAATCTCTCTGGTAGTTTATGAGTGGCTCCTATTCCTCTCACTTCCACCAAGTCATCAAGATGTAGGTTTAAGTCAGACTCCTCCCTTATATCTGCAATGTAGATGAAGTCTTCTGGGTTTGGAGGTGGTTTCTCAGTCTGTGGCCTTCTCACTAGAATTGGTTTAGCCTTAGAAGGCCTCTGCTTTGATTTCTTCCTTGATTCCATCTCAACCAGAAATTTAGGAAAATTAGCTTCATCAAACTCAATTGGCTCCTCCTTCGGCTCAATTGGTTGATCATGAAAATTGATTGGATGTTCAGGATCACAAGCTAATTTTACTCCACAATCTTGATCAGAAAAGGTTGAAGGCATTGTTGTTACAGGTGCATCTGTGACAGTGTCTTGAGAATCATCCTTATCAAAAGCTAAGTTTTTTTAGCTCTTGTTTTGGGTTGCCTTATACTTTTCCTTTTTCCTTGCTCAGCATCAGCTCTAGCTCTTTCTTCTTGCTGTCTTTCCTCTTCATCTAGTGTCTGGGCAACTGCAAGTGCTTGCATGTCTGCTATAACGACTCGGAAAAACGCTTGTACAGTATTAATATTTAAATAATATTTGAGATCTATGATATGTGAATATTGTGTGAAAGGTGGATATTTGACAATGTGATAATTAGATGTTTACTTGGTGAATGATATGGATTAAAATATATGTGTATGCTTTTAAATGCATTTTATATGAATTTCTTATTAAAAAATCAATTCTTTTTGACCTTCCGGGAATTTTATAAAATCATCGGAGACTCTTTTTATTGTGAAATCTTTTTCACAACCTTTAGTTTATATTCTAGTATTTTCTAAAATTAATGGAGGAATTTATTCTTGGCTTTAAGGATTTAAATTTGATTTTATGAGTTAAATGTCATTTAAGTGATCAAAACTTTGAAAATTCATATTTAATTCAATTTTGATCCTAAAACTATTTTAAAAATATGGGCGAGCTTGTAAATTCGTATTATTTGTTTTAAAAATAAAATTGTGATTTTTAGATATTATCTTCATTTTATTTCGAATTTTAGAAAGGGTATTATGTTGGTTTTGTTTATTAGAAATCAGATTTTGGAATTAGCAAGTTACTATTTTGCCCCTGGGCTTATAAAACCCTGCACCCAGTTTTCCCCTTTTCTTCAATTGCCGATCAACTCTCTCTTCTCTCTTTCTCTCTCGATTTTTCTCTCTCGGCAAAATCTCTCTCTCTCGATTTCTCTTCTCTGTAAAAATCTCTCTCTCTCTCACATATGTTGATGATTATATGTATATATATATATATATTCGTGTATGTGTGTGAGTGTATGGTTGTGTGTATATGTGCGTGCATCAGTTTTTGCATGCAAAGGGTTTCGGCAATTTTGATTTAATTCAAACCCGAAAGCTTGCTTGTGATGACTTCGTGATTAATTGGTTGATTTATATTGCTTATTGGTGAGGTTTGTTGAAGGAAACCTGATTTTCCGGGCACCTCCAAATCATGCCGCCGTCGGTAATGAGCTTCGGCGAGCCGACGGGGACGATGATGATATTTTTGAGTCCAAATTATGTATTAATAGCTATGTTAGTTAAGATTTTGGGTTGCATGTAAAGAAATCGAAATGCATGTATATTTTCGATTTTCCTCTTTAGTAAATTCGGTTTGAAAATTTGTTTATGATGATGATTGGTTGATGATTTCAAGTGATAGTGATTGCATGTTGATTAAGTGTGTTAAGTTTAGTTAGTTCGAAATTTTTGATGGTTAAAGGTTTTGATTGGGAATTTTAGTGAAGTTCCAAGTATTTGGATTGTTGGTTTAATTAGTGTTGGTATTTGCTAATTGCATGTGTAAGTTTTAGTAATTTCTTAAGAATATGAGTTTTAGTTTTGATATGGGATGGTTAGTTGTGGTAGAGATTATAATGGCGGATTGGTTTTGTATAGACATACATCATGCTGAATTTTCCTGAAAACTGTCTGCCCTGTTCTGTTTTGATTGTTTGCATAATGTTGCTGCCTGTTTTAGACAGAGAGCTTAGGATGTCACTGTTCTAAATTGAATCTAGTTTGTGCACGCGCTAACCTTGTATCGATAGGGTTAACGAATAAAAAGTTATGCTTATTTTACTAAAAGTTGCGCAGTAGGGATTTTCTGTGCTTTAGTACCTACTTTATACAGTTCGTTTTTAATCTAAATAAAGTGTTCTGAAGTTGAAACTTTTATGCTAAGTTGATTTATTAACCAGGAAGTAGCCTGTCAAATATGGTATTTGTTTGATTATTTTTGGATTTATGATAAATGTTTTGGTAAGGCTTGCGCAGCAGATTTTTCAGCTTTTGAGATGAAAACATTGTTTGTAAAGGTGTTAAGGATATGGTTAGCATTGATCAAGTTGATTTAAAAGAATACCAAGGGTGGTATGATCTGAAAGTTAGATTATATATATATGTATTAAAGGAGTATGTTATGTGAACTTGAATGGCAATGTGCGCTTATGTGAGTTTTGTGCTTAATATATGGTTAAGAGTTATAAGTGATATAAATATTATGTGTTTACGCGTTTAGAGAACGTTGGGTAGTTTAGAATAAGGATTAGAATTTTGAGAGGATCATTCTAAGATAGTATATACTCTTTTGTAGAGTCACGAGACGTGGAACATAGAGATAAAGGAAAGGCGAAGGCAGAAATTCAGTGAGTACGGTTGTTCTAAAAGCTACTTAAGAATCCAAAGAAGTAGAGCCTAGAAATAAAGGCAAGACTAAGGTGGAGAACCAGTGAATCTGATTACTCTTTTTAGCTACTTAAGGCAAGTAATTCTGACTTGCTTTCGCTTCTAAATGCCATTCTTTCATTTTGACATATATGAATTTCTATCTTGTTTATATGCCCTTTTAATCCTGAAAACATATCATGTTCATTTGGTAATCCTTATTTCTGTTCATATACCTTGTGGGTTCATACACCATACTATGTTTAGTTCTTTCTTTGAACCTTTACACCCAAGGGTGAATATACCAGAACTCACATTTTAGTACATATCCAAAACATACCTATGACATTTACTTCTTGATTTCCCATTGATAGAAATCCAGATTGATCAGATTGAACTTATCCAATTCCCAAAAGACTCTTTTATATACAAACATTATAGACACAATACAATGTCTTGTGAACCATATCTTGCTCAAACTTTTCTTCAGACCTTATCATTATCCTTTGATTATACTTACATTTTAACCTGAGATGCTATTGCATTAGATTTGAACTTGTACCTATGAATCACATACTTACTTGAAATTGAGAATATATGAACCTTCACTTGGGTACTATACAAACACACATCCAATGATTTACAAAGGATTTCTTTCATAAGAAAGATTTTAAAAGAAAGGAAGTTTCAAAGTTTGGATTCATTTAAATTCTGATTTATGGTTTCCACGGATTCCTAAGATTGGAGGCGTAAGAGGCCGAGTGACGCCGGCCCAGCACTTTTTAATTATAATAAATGGACTAGGGATGGACTAGTCTAAAGGCCAATGTGTGCCTATTGGGACCCAATACAAGGACCAGAGGGACTGTGTGTCCGGTATGGGGACTTTACGTGGCTGATCACCCGTATTGTCCGGTGCGTTGTGAAAAATCTCCAAATTACTTATTGTTTTTCTTGAAATCATATATCTATATAAGGAAATTGGTTTACCCTTTGAAATTGCATATTTATGTCATTGTTCTGATAATCCCTTGATATGGATTCTGCTATACCCATGACATACAGATTGATATTGGAAATTGTTTCACAGTGGTTAACTATTTGGTTATATTATTACTTGTTGAGCATTTGGCTCATTCTTTTTCCCTATTCTAACCCACAGTTAAAAGAGAAGATGGTACGCACTTTTCAGTCAGCTAGGAAGTCTTCCTATAGGGTTATTTTTGGGATGCCATCTCAGGCAGGTGATGAAGACTTGTAGAAGGTGTTTTGTATAAGGGAATGTAGAACTTTTAAGACACGGTTGTAATAACTTTTGAGACTTTTATTATGTAATAAAATGAAGTAGATAGTTGATGCTTGTTTCATACCATTACCTGTTAAAGATCCAGGGTAAAGATGGGGTCGCGTCTACATGTTTATATTATTATTCACAGGTTCATAAGTATAGAGGTTGTAGTGACTCCCCAATCATGACCCCAGATTGGGAGGGCGTCACAGGTTGGTATCAGAGCGGTCAGTTTTTGGTCACTGAAACAAGCCAGGATTAGGTGTAACAATAATAAGGGAATATAAGGTGAGAAGTAGGACTTAAGCTTATTACGTAAGATAGTATTTTTAGATGCAGGTTACTTTTTGGATGAGTATTAGTAGAATTAAGATAACCCTTACCGTTTAAGTATTTTCTTGGCTTATTACTGTGTTTTTACAGATAAAGGCTATTTTGAGAGATTACCCTTCATCTGAGATTCCTTTTCCTAAGCCATATCCGTCAGTATCAGTGTATACATCCGGCCAAGTGGAGATTTCCATTACCCTTTGGGTAAATTTCTTTTCTGATAGTATAGCTGCAAGTCAAGGCAGATTTATATTTTTTGTATAAAGTGAAAGGGATTGGAGATGGATGGAATATTGAATGGATTATGGATTATGTGTGGATGATTGAGTTAGTATTTGAGATATTTTTAAACAGGGCATAGTCCATTTTACGAATAGGTCATGCCGAATTTTCTACAGAAATATTAGCTTAAGTTACGCACTTTCATGTTAAATAGTATTCCGACATATCGAGCGAGTATACGCTGGAACCATCTGAAGATCGGGATTACGGACGAGGAAACTAATTCGAAGCTGGAGGAATCAATCGGAGAACCAGACTACTAGTTCGGAAGACATCACTTGTAGATCCTTATGTACTTTACAGAATTTCATCTGCACCGCGGAAGCTATAGGAAACACCACGTCAGGTGTCGTATCAAGTGTGGTTAGAGTTGAGCGAGAGTAGAATCCCCAAGATAACGTCTAGAAACACTTAGATAGATTCTTTACGATATAATAACGATTTTCCCCCACGATAGAGACATTTGCCCAGAGTAGTGGCCTAAGTGTAGATTATTTCTTTATTCAAGATTTCATACAGTTGATTTACTATCGGGACATACCTATAACCTCAAACTAGAAATTAACTCCCCTAAGGACCGTCTACATGAGACAAGGCGTGATTATCTCCATACGTTCGATGTAAGGATAAGTCGGTTCATAACTAGCCATTGATTTTATTCAATTTACCTTTTTAAAAGATTCAAATTTTCATTTCTATTATTTTATTCTTTACGAAATACCTCTATTGTTCAGAGGCTAATTGATCCAATATTATATATATATATATATATATATATATATAATAGAAACTTTTGAAACTCTTAAACCTTTCATATGTTCCTCTTAAATTTTTGATCCTCCTTGTTGTAACTGAGATGAACAACCCTATATATATAGGGGATTCAAGTACTTTCTATCTGTGTGATAGAAGTCCGGTGGGACGCCACCAGTGGTGTGTTTGTCATGGAAGTACTAAAGGTTGGCCACCTTCTGTACCTTGTTGTTTAAATTGACAAATGCAACCTGATAAAGTTCGATGATCATTTTGATCTCTTAGTTTGATTCTTTTTACCAGAAATTCTTACTAAACATACTTGTCATATATCCATATCTATTGACACCTTCCTATCTATTGATTCATTCTATCGGAAACTCTTAGAGGTATCAGCGATTTGAAATTGCAAAGGTGAATGACGGTATTCTGAGTGTCAAGCTGTACTTATATTGACGGGAAACTGTTTTGATCAAAAATGGGAAATTGCTTTAAAAAGAGGGATTGGTTGTCGAGTTAAATTGCTCATTAGACTTACAATACGATGTCAAGGTTTATTATTACCGAGAGTTTGGTATGGACAAGGAGAAGGTAACAAGGATATACGAATACTAATCATGTTGAAGTATGAAGTAAAGTGATATTGGATATACTAAAAAGGAGTTGATTATTGTTGATGAAAGACTGTTATTCTACTGGTCAGAAAAGTATATATAAGCACCTGTTTATCCTATATTTCACTTTGGATATAGTAGTTAAAACATTACAAGGTTTTGAACGTCGTGAGACCAAATGGTGGACATAAATTTTAGAACCGAAGCATGATAACTTGAGCGTAACATGGTTTGAACCAAAATTTATAGATCTGGCCAGGTTTGTGTCCGAATACGTGAATATTGATGAGAAGAGAGTTAAGAGACTCCAACAGGGGAAATGAGGTCGTGGATTAGGAGTAAAGTGATTGATCACAAACAGAAGAAGCTAGAAAAAGGGAAGCCAGAGACACCGGAAGGAAACCAACAAATAGGGAACTTTTAGAACCATTTCAATATAAGGCATGAGTTTCAGTCAAACAGGAATGTTGGATTTGGAAGACCAGAAACTGGAAATGATAAGCAAGGGAACCGTCCATAAAATATGGATTAACCAAGACCTCCAAAACCTCCGATACCAGAATGTAGAACTTGTGGAAAGAAGCAACTGGGAGTTTGTAATAAGATCAATATGGTATGTTACAAGTGTACACAGAGAGGACACTACGCCAATGAGAGCCATAAACTGAAGGCAAGATTTACGTGTAACAAGTGTGGAGAGGTGTGGCGTTTCTTAAGAGGTTGCAATCGTTAAGTCCAGTAATCAATATGTTAAGGGGTGACATGACCACCACATACTAAGTAACCAAGGACAAGAATCCTCAATATAACCATGAGTGATACAGTAAAGAACAAGGATGTGGTTACAGATACGTTTAATATTAACTACATAAGTGCCAAAGTGTTAACTGATTCGAAGCCACAAAGTATTTTATTTTCAGAGAATTTGCTCATAAGTTGGACTGTAAAACGCAACTGTTAAGTAAAGTTTTGACTACATGAATAGCTACTCAGGAGCATATATCGATTAATCTAGCTTGTCCTCACTGTGCGATTGATATAATAGAAATCTGATGTAAAGTTTAAGAATGGATTGGTTGACAGAATATGAAGAAAATGGAAATTTTGAGCCCTAGATAATGTAAAAATTGTTATCCGAGGCCGGAAGCAGACGAAGAGGTATCTAACTATCAAATAGGTAAAAGATTATTGTGTCAAGGTTGAAAAGCTTATCGTCATACGAGGTAAATGTTAGGAAAGAAACACCTTGGATAGAGAAGATTCTAGTAGCTAACGAATTTCAAATTGTATTACTTGACAATCTTTTTGTTTTACCTCCCGCCAGGGAAGTAGATTTGTTGAAGACTTAGCACCCGGGACAAAACCAGTTTCGACGGCTCCATATAGAATGGCATAAGTAGAAATGAAAGAGTTAGCAATTCAATTGCAAGATCTTAGGAAAAAGGGAGTTATAAGGTCTGGTGTATTCCTATTGGGTGCGCCAAGTTGACCATTAAGAAACAAATACCCATTGTCAAGGATTGATGATCAGACCAGTTAAAGAACACAGTGTGCTTTTCAAAATTTATTTATGATTTGGTTACCGTCATTTAAAAATAAAACCCGAAGATATTCCTTAGACGACGTTCTGAACCTGATATATATATGGACCCTATGAGTTCGTAGTGATGGAGTTCGGTTTGATGGATATAACTGCCACTTTTATGAACATGATGAATAGAAATTTTAAGAAATACTTGGATAAGTTTGAGAATGTTTTCATAAATGACATCTTAAGGTATTCAAAGATGGAAGAAGAGCATACAGATCATTTGAGAATAACCCTAGAAATTTTAAGAAAAGAGATATTGTGCGCAAAGTTTTCTAAGTGCGAGTTTTGGTTGAAAGAATTACAATTACTAGGACATGTAATTAGTAGAGAAGGAATCCAAGTGGATCCAGCTAAGGTTGAAACGTTAATGAATTGAGTAAGGCCTAAGACACCTACAGAAGTTAGAAGTTTTATGAGATTGGATGGAGATTATCGAAGGTTTTTCAAGGATTATACCAAGATAGCCACACCATTAACCAAGCTTACTAGAAAGCATCCAAGAGTTAAGATAAATGGAAAAGGAAGTATTTAAATTGCTAGAGGAACGGAACTCTTTAGTCAAGCCATAATGGTAAAATAGATTCATTGTTACTGGAAAATGATGACTCATGTACCTTAGGACAATATAAATAACTAAATTGAGATGACAGCTTTGTGTTAAGAATCAAGACTGATTTAACATGTTAAGATGACTGTATATGTTTCTAGACAGCTGAAGAACCACGAGCGGAAACACCCGACACATGACTGAGAACTAGGCACAATAGTCTTCGCATTGATTTGGAGGCCTACTTGTATGAAGGAAAGTATGAAATCTATTCGGAGCATAAGCATTTGAAATATATTTTCACCGAAAAGGAGCTGTATACATAAGGTAGAGGAAATGGTTAGGACTGATCAAGGAATTTGAGAAAGTAGGAATAGAGGTTCGTATTTCAGATCAAGCTACGGAGATGATAAACATATATACAATGACTTTTCAACTTGAGCTGCTAGAGAAAAGTAGAAAAAATGTTAAGCGGAAGTGATGAGCGATAACATGAGTAACTTTACATGAGAAAGTAGAAGGAGTCAAAAGGATGATAAAGGAATTTTTAGGTTTTTCTCTAGGAATTGGATACCTAGTGTGACATGGTTAAAGAATGAAATACTAAATGATGCACGTGAATTCGAAGTATTCAATCCATCCCAGAAGTACGAAGATGTAACAAGGCTTAAAAGAAAATCTTGGTGGACATATATGAAAGAGATATTACTAGATGAGTGATTAAGTGTTTTACCTGTCAGAGATTTAAAACTGAACATCAAAGACCTAGCGGATAATTACAACCAGTAGAAATTCCCGAGTTGAAATAGGAACATCTCATGATGCCAATTGAGTCATGTTCGACAGATTAAACAAATCGGTACATTTCCTTTTTCCATCAACGAGAAACATTCATTGGATAAATTGGTTTTATCTCTAAGAGACAGTAGTAAAGCAGGAGGTTCAAGTAGCAATCGAATCTTACCAAGACCCTAATTTTAATTCAAGATTTGGAAGAAAGTTTTGACATGGTCAGAAACCAAGTTAAATATGTGTGCCGTTTATCGTCCCTAAGCATATAGTCATAGTGAATAGACTATCTAAACAATCGAAGATATACTTAGAATTTGTGCGATGGATTTTGAAAGCAATTGAGGTGATCATTTACCATTAGTGGAATTCTTTTGCCGCAACAGCTATCACGCAAGTACTGGAACGCCCCCGTATGAAGCATTGTATGGAAGGAAATATAGGTCACCTGTGTATTGGAAAAAGTGGGAGAACGAAAAGTTTTGGGACCCGAGCTAGTACAACAAACGAAGGAAAAGATTAAAATCATTCGAAAAAGACTAGTTACGGCACAAGACAGACAACGGAAGTACGCTGACCAAGACAGGAAGGATCTGAGTTTTGAAGAAGGAGATCAAGTGTTGCTAAAAGTGTCGTCATGGAAAGGAGTTACAAGATTTGGCAAAAAAAAAAAGGGAAACTTAGCCCGAGATATGTAGGACCGTTTGAGATACTGAGGCGTATCGGAAAAGTTGCATATGAGTTAGCGTTACCACCCCACATGGAGCATGTTCATAACATTTTTCAAGTGTCGATGCTTAAGAGATTTAATCCTGATGCGAATCACGTGATCGAATATGAACCTATCGAGATTCAACCTGATTTGTCATATGTAGAACAACCTGTAGAAATTCAGGATTATATGGATAGGAAATTAAGGAATAAGATTGTTAAGCTAGTTAAGGTTTTGTGGAGGAATCCCAGAGTTGAAGAATCGACTTGGGAACTTGAGAGCGAGATGCTTGAAAAGTATCCGCATCTATTTTCATAAGGTTAGATTCTGGGGACAGAATCTTTTTAAGGGGGGAAGGTTATAACGACTCGGAAAAACGCTTGTACAGTATTAATATTTAAATAATATTTGAGATCTATGATATGTGAATATTGTGTGAAAGGTGGATATTTGACAATGTGATAATTAGATGTTTACTTGGTGAATGATATGGATTAAAATATATGTGTATGCTTTTAAATGCATTTTATATGAATTTCTTATTAAAAAATCAATTCTTTTTTACCTTCCGGGAATTTTATAAAATCATCGGAGACTCTTTTTATTGTGAAATCTTTTTCACAACCTTTAGTTTATATTCTAGTATTTTCTAAAATTAATGGAGGAATTTATTCTTGGCTTTAAGGATTTAAATTTGATTTTATGAGTTAAATGTCATTTAAGTGATCAAAACTTTGAAAATTCATATTTAATTCAATTTTGATCCTAAAAATATTTTAAAACTATGGGTGAGCTTGTAAATTCGTATTCTTTGTTTTAAAAATAAAATTGTGATTTTTAGATATTATCTTCATTTTATTTCGAATTTTAGAAAGGGTATTATGTTGGTTTTGTTTATTAGAAATCAGATTTTGGAATTAGCAAGTTACTATTTTGCCCCTGGGCTTATAAAACCCTGCACCCAGTTTTCCCCTTTTCTTCAATTGCCGATCAACTCTCTCTTCTCTCTTTCTCTCTCGATTTTTCTCTCTCGGCAAAATCTCTCTCTCTCGATTTCTCTTCTCTGTAAAAATCTATCTCTCTCTCTCTCTCTCACATATGTTGATGATTATATGTATATATATATATATATATATATATATTCGTGTATGTGTGTGAGTGTATGGTTATGTGTATATGTGTGTGCATCAGTTTTTGCATGCAAAGGGTTTCGGCAATTTTGATTTAATTCAAACCCGAAAGCTTGCTTTTGATGACTTCGTGATTAATTGGTTGATTTATATTGCTTATTGGTGAGGTTTGTTGAAGGAAACCCGATTTTCCGGGCACCTCCAAATCATGCCGCCGTCGGCAATGAGCTCCGGCGAGCCGACGGGGACGATGATGATATTTTTGAGTCCAAATTATGTATTAATAGCTATGTTAGTTAAGATTTTTGGTTGCATGTAAAGAAATCGAAATGCATGTATATTTTCGATTTTCCTCTTTAGTAAATTCGGTTTGAAAATTTGTTTATGATGATGATTGGTTGATGATTTCAAGTGATAGTGATTGCATGTTGATTAAGTGTGTTAAGTTTAGTTAGTTCGAAATTTTTGATGGTTAAAGGTTTTGATTGGGAATTTTAGTGAAGTTCCAAGTATTTGGATTGTTGGTTTAATTAGTGTTGGTATTTGCTAATTGCATGTGTAAGTTTTAGTAATTTCTTAAGAATATGAGTTTTAGTTTTGATATGGGATGGTTAGTTGTGGTAGAGATTATAATGGTGGATTGGTTTTGTATAGACATACATCATGCTGAATTTTCCAGAAAACTGTCTGCCCTGTTCTGTTTTGATTGTTTGCATAATGTTGCTGCCTGTTTTAGACAGAGAGCTTAGGATGTCACTGTTCTAAATTGAATCTAGTTTGTGCACGCGCTAACCTTGTATCGATAGGGTTAACGAATAAAAAGTTATGCTTATTTTACTAAAAGTTGCGCAACAGGGATTTTCTGTGCTTTAGTATCTACTTTATACAGTTCGTTTTTAATCTAAATAAAGTGTTCTGAAGTTGAAACTTTTATGCTAAGTTGATTTAGTAACCAGGAAGTAGCCTGTCAAATATGGTATTTGTTTGATTATTTTTGGATTTATGATAAATGTTTTGGTAAGGCTTGCGCAGCAGATTTTTCAGCTTTTGAGATGAAAACATTGTTTGTAAAGGTGTTAAGGATATGGTTAGCATTGATCAAGTTGATTTAAAAGAATACCAAGGGTGGTATGATCTGAAAGTTAGATTATATATATATATGTATTAAAGGAGTATGTTATGTGAACTTGAATGGCAATGTGCGCTTATGTGAGTTTTGTGCTTAATATATGGTTAAGAGTTATAAGTGATATAAATATTATGTGTTTACGCGTTTAGAGAACGTTGGGTAGTTTAGAATAAAGATTAGAATTTTGAGAGGATCATTCTAAGATAGTATATACTCTTTTGTAGAGTCACGAGACGTGGAACATAGAGATAAAGGAAAGGCGAAGGCAGAAATTCAGTGAGTACGGTTGTTCTAAAAGCTACTTAAGAATCCAAAGAAGTAGAGCCTAGAAATAAAGGCAAGACTAAGGTGGAGAACCAGTGAATCTGATTACTCTTTTTAGCTACTTAAGGCAAGTAATTCTGACTTGCTTTCGCTTCTAAATGTCATTCTTTCATTTTGACATATATGAATTTCTATCTTGTTTATATGCCCTTTTAATCCTGAAAACATATCATGTTCATTTGGTAATCCTTATTTCTGTTCATATACCTTGTGGGTTCATACACCATACTATGTTTAGTTCTTTCTTTGAACCTTTACACCCAAGGGTGAATATACCAGAACTCACATTTTAGTACATATCCAAAACATACCTATGACATTTACTTCTTGATTTCCCATTGATAGAAATCCAGATTGATCAGATTGAACTTATCCAATTCCCAAAAGACTCTTTTATATACAAACATTATAGACACAATACAATGTCTTGTGAACCATATCTTGCTCAAACTTTTCTTCAGACCTTATCATTATCCTTTGATTATACTTACATTTTAACCTGAGATGCTATTGCATTAGATTTGAACTTGTACCTATGAATCACATACTTACTTGAAATTGAGAATATATGAACCTTCACTTGGGTACTATACAAACACACATCCAATGATTTACAAAGGATTTCTTTCATAAGAAAGATTTTAAAAGAAAGGAAGTTTCAAAGTTTGGATTCATTTAAATTCTGATTTATGGTTTCCACGGATTCCTAAGATTGGAGGCGTAAGAGGCCGAGTGACGCCGGCCCAGCACTTTTTAATTATAATAAATGGACTAGGGATGGACTAGTCTAAAGGCCAATGTGTGCCTATTGGGACCCAATACAAGGACCAGAGGGACTGTGTGTCCGGTATGGGGACTTTACGTGGCTGATCACCCGTATTGTCCGGTGCGTTGTGAAAAATCTCCAAATTACTTATTGTTTTTCTTGAAATCATATATCTATATAAGGAAATTGGTTTACCCTTTGAAATTGCATATTTATGTCATTGTTCTGATAATCCCTTGATATGGATTCTGCTATACCCATGACATACAGATTGAAATTGGAAATTGTTTCACAGTGGTTAACTATTTGGTTATATTATTACTTGCTGAGCATTTGGCTCATTCTTTTTCCCTATTCTAACCCACAGTTAAAAGAGAAGATGGTACGCACTTTTCAGTCAGCTAGGAAGTCTTCCTATAAGGTTATTTTTGGGATGCCATCTCAGGCAGGTGATGAAGACTTGTAGAAGGTGTTTTGTATAAGGGAATGTAGAACTTTTAAGACACGGTTGTAATAACTTTTGAGACTTTTATTATGTAATAAAATGAAGTAGATAGTTGATGCTTGTTTCATACCATTACCTGTTAAAGATCCAGGGTAAAGATGGGGTCGCGTCTACATGTTTATATTATTATTTACAGGTTCATAAGTATAGAGGTTGTAGTGACTCCCCAATCATGACCCCCAGATTGGGAGGGCGTCACATCTGTCCTAGCTGATTCCTCAGATCTAGCTTCAGCAAAATTTGGGTGACCAGCCCAAACACAGATTTCTTGTCCATTCCTGTAGACCATTGCTCTTTGATTCCTGATCTCAGGCACATTGCTTCCCTTGCATTTTATAATTAGTTCACTCAGAACCTTGAGCTCATCAGGAAATGGAGGAGGATAGAATGTCCTAGCAATGTTCTTGCCCTTTGGTTTAGCTGGGGATTTTGGAGATAAGCATCTTTGAAGAGTAGCTAAGTCCGCATCTCTAATACATGAAGTTTGTCCCTTTTCTTTTCTTGGACCAGTAATCACTCCATGTAAAAGAGGCTTTAGATCATAAGAGGATTTAGTCTGTGGCTCCAATTCCGTTGACACTAATACCATGGCATTCGTTGATGATGGGATGGGCGCATCCGTTGATGTAGAAGTAGTTTGATCCGTTGATGGATGTTTGGTACTTGCAGTTTCAGCTATCTTCTTAACCCTTGCATATATGCTAGACCATTGTTCTTTAATCTGTGCTGCAAGTTGTAGTCTCATAGATGCCTGTTGAATCAGGTCAATTCCATCCACTTTATCTATGAGTGACTCCCCCATAGTTAATGGCTCCTGTGGTAAAGAAATGGCTGGGACCATAACTTTTGTGACTTGAACATTTAGCTCCTTTGATTTCTCCCCCTTTTTGTTATCATCAAGAGAGATGAGAAGGAGTCCCTGAGCTGCCACTAGCTGAGTCAAAATTTGTGTCTGCTTCTCCTGTGCCTGTTGCATATGAGCTAATGTGGCTTCCACTTTGTCCACCCTAGAAGTAAGAGTTTTCAAAGTAGTTGCCACCTCATTATCCTTATTGAAGAAAGTGGTCATCCTGGCAACAGTGAGAAGTGGGAGTTTTTCATCAAGCCTCCTTGCAGTGGAATCCTTTAGATTGTCAATGAAGTCCTTGATTTCCCTGGCTTCAATCCTTGTCTGAAGCATCTGGAGTCTCTGAATTTCTAGAGAATCCATGATTGCCTTGTAGAATTTCTTTTCAGTGTCATGTGCAGACTCATGAGCCAAATATGCTTCATTGTACTGCCTTGTGATGGTAGCATCTAAACCCTGATGTCCAAGTAAGTCTTGAGAAAGCCATCTTGGCTTAGGAGGCACCACAGAAGTCCCAGTCTGTGTAGTAGTAGCCACCTGTAGAACAACATCAAGACTATCCTCATCACTTGAAGAACCATCATATTCAAAACTTCCACCAGCTCCTGGAGACAAATTGGCAATTGCATCCTTAGCCCTCATCATGGATGCTGTTGTATGAATAAGATTGAGTGACCTTTCTGCCTCCACATTGCCCTGTTGAGCCATGATTTGATAGGCTGGCACAGGATGAGTAAAGGTTTCAGGATCCAGAGAAATGTTATCCAGAGTTTGTTGATAATGCTCTTGGAAAGACAATTCTCTTTCTCCCTCATTAACCTCCATTAACTCACTTGCAATGGCTGGTTCCCTCCTTTGAGTATCTGTAGTCCCTTCTCTCTCTCCACTATATTCTTGCATCATGGGCTCCCCATGGCTCACACCTCTCACACCCTCACCTTCACCTACTAAGGTGGTACTCTCAGTCTCTCCTTTTGCCTGGCTGGAAGAAATAGCCAGCCTCTCACTCTCATCCTCTCCTTTTGCCTGGCTGCAAGCCAGCCTCTCAGATTCACTCCCTTTCAATCCTAAAAGTGTTTCAACTACCACTAGATCATCTGCACTAGTTGTGTGAACAACTTGATTTTCAAGAATAGGTGCAGAATGAGCTATCAACGGAATGGTAGTTTGAACTGTCAACGGTATGGATACCGTTGATGGAGAAACACTTGTCAACGAAAGAGACTGTTTCGTTGATGAAGTCAAGAAAGAAGTTTGAGAAAGTGAAATTACAGTAGAATCTGTGGTGATTGATTTTAGAGATGGGTCCACAGATCCTCTTGTAGCTTCAGAAAAAGATGATTGGTGGCCCAACAAATCACTTAACAAGTGATGACCACCAATTTTAGAGTGGGGCTTCTCCAATAACAGAGTTGGAGAATCAGGAATAGATGAATGGATCATATCCACATCTAATGACTGTGTTGGAGAATTTTGTGGAGGTGTCTCAATATTAATATTGAGAGAGTGTGACTGTAACCCCAGAGTAAAAATTGGGGCTACATCAAACTGAATTTGAGAAACTGGAATTGTTGCTTCCAGTGTGACCTGGGATTTTTGTCTTACCCTTCTTTGGTATTAGGAAATAGCTGTTTGGGGGCTAGATGTGTCCCTTACCCTTTTGATGTGTGCTCTTGGAGGAGAGCTTGTTTCAATAACTACATCCTTTTGAGAGGATGCAATTAGACTTGTGCTAATATCCATATTACTCATTGTGCCTTGTTGGGAAGACACAATGGGGGTAGTTTGGGTAACACTCACCTCTCCCACCTTATCCTTGGGGTTTCTTTGATTTTCACCCCTTCCCTCACCACTCACCACACCAGAATCACTCCCCTTGGGTTGTGTAGTGGATTTTACAACTGGTGTCTTTTGAGAAGCACCTGAGGTTGGCTTGGTAGATTTAGATTTTGTGGATTTAGGTCTAGTTGTAGGGGCAGGAGCATGTTAGGTCACAGCTACAGACTCCATTGCAACAACATTAGTAACAGAAGCAGAAATTGAAGTAACATTTAAATGTACAGGGTGAGAAAGTGTTACCTCAATAACTGGCAGATACACCATTGGGACATCACCATTGTGATTGAGCCTCAGGATGTCTGTTAGCACCCTCTTCTCTTGGACAAAACAATCAAACCTGGAATTTGGGTTAGAGATAACTAATGGTGTTTGACCAACATGGTTGGCCAACATCATTAGAAATCTAGCATAATAAGTGTTCTTTTTCCTAGATTTCTTATCTCCTAACTTAGAACCTAGTTCATACATCAATTGAGTGCTAAAATTATAATACTTATCAGTTAGAAGCATGGTAAGCAAAATCAGAATGGAGTTAGTTAAAGCATCAAAATTACTAATTTTACCAGAAAACACTTTAATAAAAGCATCTGCTAAATAACTCCACTCCCTTACCAAGCCTCTCCTAATAATTTTGCCTAAATTCTCAGTTGATAAAGAGTAATTTATTGAATTAAGCATGTTAACAATTTCAGTATTTGAAGGTAAAGCTAAGCAATTATTATCAGGAATGTGAAGACATGCTTGCAATACATCTGAATTGACAATATACTCTTTACCTTGAATGGTGAATTGCAAGGTGCAGTTTGTCCCATTGTACTCGCAGGAGGTCCAAATCTCCTCTATGATTTCATTGTAGAGCGGAGTGGAGTGAAACATCGCGTAACTGAGCTTGCAATTCATCAGGAAATCCATCATCTTGTGAAAGATTTTGTTCGGGCTTTCCTTGACAACAAATGGAATGGAGTTGTTCTTCTCGTAAATGAACCCTCCAGCAGACATGAGTTTAACTATGGGTGCCATTGTTGAGTAAAGAAAAGCTTGAACTGTGTTTTGCTTTGAGAGAGAAGAAGTAAGAAAGCCTTTGGAAATTTTGAGAGTAAGGTAGAAAAGAATTAAAGAAAATAAAATTTCTTAAATACTCCCCCAAAATTTCTCAAAAATTAAGTCCAATAATAATTGTAAATTACTGGATTGGCTTAAAAATCTAACCGTTACAATTAAAATATTACCATGATTTATACTTACAGGGGGTGTATGCATAGATCGTGGTAAAGAGACGTGCAAATTCAACGGTTCAGATTAACCACGCTATATCAACGAATCAGAATTGGGCGTTTAAGGTCCTGTCTATTTCGTTGATAAAGCTGCATTTCGTTGACATAAAAAGGCTGTCAACGAAACACCCGGAAAAATGCTAAGACTGTCAACGGAATAAGGCATTCGTTGACACATTAATTTTGACTTAGACAAAATTTTACTTTTTCCTGAGAAAATTAATTCACAGAAAATCATAGCAAATTTCTGGCTGCAATTTAAACTAGCAAAAATCTCATAAATGATTAAGAGAAATTCAGCATACCTAGCTCACTTACTAATCTTGAGAATGTTCATTCATCAAGTGGCTTGGTAAAGATGTCTGCAAGTTGTTGTTCACTTGGAACAAAATGTAACTCCACAGTACCATTCATAACATGTTCTCTAATGAAATGATACTTGATGTCAATGTGCTTGGTCCTTGAATGCTGCACTGGATTCTCAGTAACGGCAATGGCACTAGTGTTGTCACAGAAAATAGGAATTTTCTCAACTCTTAATCCATAATCAAGTAGTTGATTTTTCATCTATAAAATCTGTGCACAACAACTTCCAGCTGCAATGTACTCAGCCTCAGGTGTGGAGGTAGAAACTGAGTTTTGTTTCTTGTTGAACCATGACACAAGCTTGTTTCCTAGGAATTGACAGGTGCCAGTTGTGCTTTTCCTGTCAATTTTACATCCTGCATAATCTACATCTGAATAACCAATTAGCTCAAAGCCAGATTCTCTAGGATACCAAATGCCAAGGTTTGGTGTTCCTTTGAGATATCTGAAAATTCTTTTAATAGCAACTAAATGGGATTCCCTAGGATCAGCCTGAAATCTAGCACAAAGACATGTAACAAACATAATATCAGGTCTACTAGCTGTTAAATATAAAAGTGAGCCAACCATGCCTCTGTAACTTGAAATGTCCACAGATTTTTCCTTAGTATTCAATTCAAGTTTGGTGGCAGTAGGCATGGGAGTTTTGGCAGGAGAGCATTCCATTAAGTTAAATTTCTTTAACAAATCATGAATGTATTTTTTTTGACTAATGAAAATGCCTTCATTAACTTGTTTCACTTGGAGACCAAGGAAATAAGTTAATTCTCCCATCATGCTCATTTCATATTTACTTTGCATAAGCTTGGCAAACTTTTGACAAAGTTTTTCATCTGTAGACCAAAAAATTATGTCATCTACATAAATTTGAACAAGTATAGTAGAGCCATTCACAATCCTATGAAAAAGAGTTTTATCTACAGTACCTCTAGTGAAGTGATTCTCAAGGAGGAACTGTGAAAGTGTGTCATACCAGGCTCTAGGTGCTTGTTTCAAACCATAGAGTTCTTTGAGGAGGAAGTACACATATTCTGGAAAATCATCATCTTCAAAACCAGGAGGTTGACTCACATATACCTCCTCTTCCAATTCCCCATTCAGAAAAGCACTCTTCACATCCATTTGATAGACCTTGAAATTGGCATGGGTTGCATAGGCTAGGAAAATCCTTATTGCTTCTAGTCTTGCAACAGGAGCAAAGGTTTCATCAAAATCAATTCCCTCTTCCTGTGAGTAGCCTTTAGCAACCAATCTAGCTTTGTTCCTTGTGACTATGCCATTTTCATCCATCTTGTTTCTGAACACCCATTTTGTGCCTATAACACTCCTGTCCTTAGGCTTGGGCACCAGCTTCCAAACTTTGTTTCTCTCAAATTGGTTTATCTCCTCTTGCATAGCTAAAACCCAATCTGGATCTAGAAGTGCATCCTCAACTTTCTTTGGCTCATCTTGAGACAGAAAGCTACTATATAGACATTCCTCTTGAGTTGCTCTTCTAGTTTGGACTTTTGAAGAAACATCACCTATAATGAGTTCAAAGGGATGATCTTTAGTCCATTTCCTTGAGAGAGGTAGATTAGCTCTAGAAGATGTAGCTTCGTGATCATGATTGCCTTGATTAGATATTTGTCCTTGAGAAACTCCCCTTGAGTTTGTTGTTCCAAAGTGATCATTCCTAGAAGCATTTCTATGACTGTCAACGGAATGCCCATTTTGACTGTCAACAAAATGCTCATTTTAACTGTCAATGAATCCTTCACCATGATGGTCAACGGAATGACCATTTGGTCTGCTAGCAGCTATTCTTTTCAATCTTAATGCAGCAATTTCATCTTCACTACTACTTTCATCTGTGCTAGACACAACAACTTTAGGCTGTTTCTCAATAGCCTTAACATGATTCACTTGATCTCCTTCCTCATTCTCAAAAGAAAGGCTTTCATGGAAACCTTCATCATATAGACCTTGAATTTTGAGATCATCAAAAACAACATGTACAGATTCCATAACAATGTTGGTTCTGAGATTATAGACTCTGTAAGCTTTCCCTGCTGCATATCCCACAAATATTGCTTCATCTGCCTTTGCTTCAAATTTCCCAAAATGCTCAGCTTGATTTCTCAGAACAAAGCACTTGCATCCAAAGACATGAAGAAAATCCAATAGTGGCTTCTTTCTTTTGAGTAGTTGATAAGGGGTCATTCACTTGGCTTGATTAATCAAAGAAATATTTTGAGTGAAGCAAGCTGTGTTAACTGCCTCAGCCCAAAAATAAGTTGGTAACTTTGATTCATCTAGCATTGTCCTTGCAGCTTCAATAAGTGTTTTGTTTTTCCTTTCAACTACACCATTTTGCTGTGGTGTCCTTGCAGCTGAAAATTCATGCAAAATACCATTTTCCTCACAGAACATCTTCATAGTTGAATTCTTGAACTCTGTCCCATTGTCACTCCTAATCCTTCTTACTTTGAAATCAGGATGATTGTTTACCATCTTGATGTGATTGATAAATGATTTCACTTGCCTCATCTTTGGAGTGCAAAAAGAAAGTCCATGTAAATCTAGAAAAATCATCAACAATCACAAGATAGTATTTCTTCTTTGAAATGGACATGACATTTACAGGGCCAAATAGATCCATATGAAGCAACTCAAGTTGTTGGACAATTGATGACTCTGTCTTGCTTTTGAATGATGCCTTCTTTTGTTTCCCTTTTTGACAGGCATCACACAAACCATCCTTGGAGAATTCCACCTGTGGAATTCCTCTAGCAAGATCTTTCATCACCAAGTCATTCATAACCTTAAAATTCAAATGAGATAATTTCTTGTGCCATAGCCAACTTTCATCCTTGCTTGCCTTGCTAAAAAGACAAGTGATGGTGTCTGGACTTGTGCTACTAAAGTCAGCAATGTACACATTCCCTCTTCTGAATCCAGTCATTACCACATTGTTGTCTCCACCTTTAGAAACAACACAGGCTTCTTTTGAAAAAGTAACTAAAAATCCTTTGTCACAAAGTTGGCTGATACTAAGCAAATTGTGCTTAAGACCATCTGTTATTCCCAAATGACCTAACAGAATTGTAGAAGGGGGGGGGGGGGGTTGAATACAATTCTTGATATTTTCTTGAAACTAAACACTTTATGAAATTAAACTGAACTGAATAAATAAAAACACAAGATATAAATAATTCAGTTGGATTGTTTGATGATCCAACTGAAGTGTTTTTATTGCGGAAATAATCTGTGATACAAATGTTCACAACTGCTCAGTTACAATGTTGTAGAGAAGAATGCTCTCAAAAATAGCTAATACAATCTATTTGTTTTTCTTCTCTAGTTCTAAAGTGACTGCTACACTTGGTTATAAATCCCAAGTTTACAATTCTACATTTGGTTAACCTAAAGAATAATAGAAGTAACCATCAGTAGCTTGCTTTTCATTCCTTTTGTCCAATGGTCCTTGGAGATCTTTGCTTTTGTCTTCATGCTCATTATAATCATTCCCAAGAGCCTTATTGGAAATTGGAATGTTTCCTTATTTCCAGTAACCACTTTGATGGTTTCCAATGCAAAGTACACTTCCATATCTCCTTTTAGATCTGTTCAGTAAACTGTCACTATCACTTTGTCAACTGTTCAAAAAGCAACATTGATTCGTTGATAGCAAGGAGATGTGTTTCGTTGACAGCTTCATTCTTCATTCCGTTGATGGTGTTTCCCTCGTTTCGTTGATGGGTAAACTCCATACCGTTGACAGAGTAATCTTCATACCGTTGACATGTCTTCACTTAGGCAGAATTACAAGGCATAACATATTTACAATTAACCAACCTATTTTGCCTATCTAGTACATAGTCAACATGACTTAGAAAACCTATCTAAAACATATAATAGAATGCCTATCATACTGTGAAGTACTGTACAATGCAATTGCTACAACACTCATTTCGTTGATGAGCTTCCTGTCAACGAAACACTGCTAAGCATGCTATTTCGTTGACAGCTACAAAATTGACTTTACACAAATTATACTAAGTGTTTTATGCTTATCATCAAGAACAACATATTCCTAACAATCTCCCCCAATTTATGACTGATAGAATAACAGCCATAAATCAAGAGACTTGATGATAACAAAAACACTCAGATACATCATAAATTACAAAAGTAGAAAATGTATTAAGCTTCAAAACTTTATAGACAAAATATAAGACTTACAAGACTAATGCCCACAAGTGCTCCTCTAGTCTGAGCAAATGTTTCATCTGTGACTTCTTTGTGGCATAGTCTTCTTCCCTCTCTTGGAGTTGTTTTCCTCAATCTGGACCTGTAGTCTTCTGTAGAAGATTTTCTCCTCTTCATCTTGATCACCAAGCTTGGATTGCATCAGCTTTAGAGTTTCATTAGATGCCTTCTCCAGCTGGTCTTCCATTCTGAAGAATCTTCTGCAATTGTCCTTGTCCTTAAACTCCATCATCCAATAAGGTTGAAGATGGATTTTCTTTCCTGTTGAGGGAACTCTAAGTATCCTTGGAAGAGCCTCAGGCTTGTTCCAGCTAGCCTTTAACTGACAGATTTTGGAGACCACCTCAGACTTGGCTGTTTTGGTGAAACCAAAGTCCTTTTTCAAGCATCTAAACACTGAGAGTAGTGTTTGATAGTCTTCTCCTAAAATTCTGTAGAGAGGCCACACTTGTTCTCTACCACCCTTGAATGTGAACACCAGTCTTTCAGGCAACTTTTGAGAAGCTGCAATTCCCCTTACTTCCACCAGGTTGTCTAAGTCAAGATGTAGACTGGATTCTTCCCTGATGTCAGCAATGTACATGCAGTCCTCTGGGTTTGAAGGGGGTTTTTGAGATTGTGGCTTTCTCACAAAAACAGGCTTTGCTTTGACAGGCCTCTTCTTTGTCTTCATTGGTTGGTCCTTTTCTAACAGGAACTTTGGAAAGTATGCCTCATCAAAATCAATTGGTTCCTCTTTTGGCATGATTGGTTGATCATGAAAATTGACAGGATGTGCAGGATCACAGGCCAACTTTCCCTCAAAAACTGGATTAGCAATTGTTGGAGGTGCAATAGGTATAGAAGAGTCTGATGCAGTACTCTGAGAATCAGCACTCTCAAAGTCTATGTTTCTCCTAGCTCTCTCTTTGGGTTGCCTTGTGCTCTTCTTTGAACTCCTTTCCTCTCTAGTGCTTTCCTCTTGCTTCCTTTCTTCTTCATCTAGAGCTTGAGCTACTGCAAGAGCTTGCATAGCTGCTCTTTCTGATTCCTCAGCCTTGGCTTCAGCAAAGTTTGGATGACCAGCCCAAACACAGATTTGTTGTCCATTCCTGTAGACAATTGCCCTTTGCTTCCTTATCTCATAATCATTACTTTCCTTGCTTTTTGTGATGAGTAGACCAAGAAGCTTGTGCTCATCTGGATAAGGTGCAGGATAGAAAGTCCTTGCTATGTTTTTGCCCTTTGGTTTAGCAGGGGACTTGGGAGATAGGCTTCTTTGAATTGTAGCTTGTTCCACATCCCTAATGCATGAAGTTTGTCCTTTTTCCTTCCTTGGTCCTTGAGTGACTCCATGTAGAAGGGGCTCTTGGTGATAGAAAGAATTTGTCTGTGGCTCCCATTCCGTTGATGCTAGTGCCATGGCATTCGTTGATGGCTGTTCCGTTGATGGATTTGAGTCCTTATCTTCAGTAATCTTCTTGAACTTTGCTTCTATGTTGGACCAATGTTCTTTGATTTGTTCTGCAAGTCTCATCCTCATAGAAGCTTCTTGTATAAGGTCAATACCATCCTTTTGCTGCTTTCCAAGCTCCCCCATTGCTAATGGCTCCTTTGGTAGGGAAATGGCTGGGACCATAACCTTGGTAATCTGAATGTCTAGCTCCTTAGATTTCTCCCCCTTTTTGTTATCATCAAAAGAGATGGCTGGGAGTCCTTGAGCTGCCACTAGCTGGGCCAATAGTTGAGTTTGTTTCTCCTGTTCCTTTTGCATCTGTGATAGAGTGGCTTCCACCTTGTCCACTCTAGAAGAGAGAGTCTTCAAGGAGGAATCCACTTCAGGTTCTTTAGAGAAAAACCGGTTCATCCTGGACACAGTGAGAAGAGGAAGCTTTTCATCTAGCCTCCTATCATTAGCAGCCCTAAGGTTGCTGATTGAATCCTTGATCTCTGTAGCCTCAATCCTTGTCTGCAACATTTGTAGCCTTTGAATTTCCAGAGAATCCATTATGGCTTTGTAGAATTTCTTGTCCCTTGCTCCTGCAGACTCATGAGCTAGATATGCTTCTTTGTATTGCCTTGTGATAGCAGCATCCAAATTGCTTCTACCATGCATATCTTGAGAAAGCCAGTTTGGTGTAGGAGGCACCACAGAAGTCCCAGTCTGTGCAGTAGTGGCCACCTGTAGAGTGTCACCAAAGCTATCCTCATTATCAGAAAAATCAAAGTCTCCACTTGCTTCAGCTCCTGGAGGTAGATTGGTCAAGGCATCCTTTGCTCTTTGCATTGATGCAGTTGTGTGAATTAGTTGTAGTGACCTCTCTGCCTCCACATTGCCCTGTTGAGCCAAAATTTGATAGGCTGACACAGGATGAGTAAAGGTCTCAGGATCCAGGGAAATACTATCCAGAGTTTGCTGATAAACTTCTTGGAAAGTAAGTTCCCTTTCTCCCTCACTGACCTCCATTAACTCATTAGCAATGGCTGCTTCCATCCTTATTTCTCCTGTAGTCCCTTCTCTCTCTCCACTCTGTTCTTGCATCATGGGCTCCCCATGGCTCACACCTCTCACACCCTCACCTTCACCTTCTAAGGTGGAACTCTCAATCTCTCCTTTTGCCTGGCTGGAAGAAATAGCCAGCCTCTCACTCACATTCTCTCCTTTTGCCTGGCTGCAAGCCAGCCTCTCAGTTTCACTCCCTCTCAGTCCTAGAAGTGTCTCAACTACCACTAGATCATCTGCACTAGTTGTGGGAACAACTTGATTTTCAATTAAAGGTGCAGAGTGAACTATCAACGGAATGGTAGTTTGAACTGTCAACGGTATGGATACCGTTGATGGAGAAACACTTGTCAACGAAATAGACTGTTTCGTTGATGAAGTCAAGAAAGCACTTTGAGAATGAGAAATTACAGTAGAGTCTGTGGTGATTGATTTTAGAGATTGGTCCACAGATCCCCTTGCAATTTCAGGAAAAATTGGTTGATGGCCCAACAAATCACTTAGCAAGTGATGGCCACCAGCTTCAGAGTGGGGCTTCTCCAAGATTAGAGTTGGAGAATCAGGAATAGATGTATGGATCATGTCTACATCCAAAGATTGAGTTGGTGAATTTGATGGAGATAATTCAAGATTGATGTTTAGAGAAGAGGACTGTAACCCCAGAGAAATGATAGGGGTTACATCAAACTGAATTTGAGAAACTGGAAGTGTTGCTTCCAGTGTGTGTGCACCCTGTGTACCCTTGGACTTTTGCTTCACTCTCCTTTGGTATTGGGAAAATGTAGACTTTGGGCTTGAAGTGTCCCTTACCCTTTTGGACTGTACTCTAGGAGGAGAGCTTGTTTCAATAATCACATCCTTTTGGGAGGATGCAATTAGACTTGTGTTTAAATCCATGTTACTCATTGTGCCTTGTTGGGAAGACACAATGGGGCTTGGCTGGTACACACTAACCTGTCCTTCCTTATCCTTGGGGTTTCTTTGATGTTCACCCCTTCCCTCACCTCTCACAACTCCAGACTCGCTCCCCTTAGGTTGTGTGGTAGTTTTTACAACAGGTGCCTTTTGAGAAGCACCTGAGGTTGGCTTGGAGGATTTCTTTGTTTTTGGTTTTGTTGCTAGGGTAGGAGCCTGTTGGGTCACAGCTACAGACTCCATAGCAACATTGGAAGGTAAAACAGTAGAGGTGTTAGCTACACTAACAGAGATAGTAGTAGTTACCTCAATGATTGGCAGATACACCACTGGAACATCACCATTGTGGTTCAGCCTCAGTATGTCTGTCAATACTCTCTTTTCTTGCACAAAGCACTCGAACCTGGCATTAGGGTTAGAGATAACTAATGGTGCTGGACTAACATGGTTAGCCAACATCATCAGAAACCTAGCATAATAGATATTTTTCTTCCTATTTGCTTTGTCACCCAACTTAGCACCAATTTCATACATAAGTTGGGTGCTAAAGTTGTGATATCTATCATTTAGAAGCATGGTTAGGAGAATTAACATAGAGTTAGTTAATGCATCAAAATTACTAATCTTTCCAGAAAAGACCTTAATGAATGCATCAGCTAAATAACTGTATTCCCTAACCAACCCTCTCCTAATTATTCTACCCAGATTATCAGTAGGCAAAGAGTAGTTTATAGAATTTAACATGGTAGTTATTTCAGTGTTAGTAGGCAAAGCATCACAGTTATTATCAGGAATATGTAAACATGCTTGCAAAACATCAGAATTAACTATGTACTCATTACCTTGAAGAGTGAATTTTAGTGTGCAGTGTGTTCCACTATACTCACATGAGGTCCAAATTTCCTCGATTATCTCATTGTAGAGTGGTGTAGAGTGAAACATTGCATAGCTCAACTTGCAATTCTTCATGAAATCCATCATTTTGAAGAACAGTCTGTTCGGGTTTTCCTTGACAACAAAAGGGATGGAGTTGTTCTTCTCATAGATGAACCCTCCAGCAGACATAAGCTTGACTATAGGTGCCATTGTTGATTAAAGGAAAGCTTCGAACTGAATTGCTTGTTAGAGAGAAGAAGAGAGAAAAAAAAAACTTTGGAATTTTTGAGAACAGGTAAAAAGAAATAATGAAAATAAAATTTCTTAAATACTCCCCCAAAAATTCTCAGAAAATGAATCCAATAATAAATGTAAATTACTGGATTGGCTTAAAAATATAACCGTTACTCTTAAAGTATTACCATGATTTATACTTACAGGGGTGTATGCATAGATCGTGGTAAAAGACGTGTCAATTTTTTTAACGGTTCAGATTAAAAGCGCTTTATATCAACGAATCAGAATTGGGCGTTTAAGGTCCCGTCTATTTCGTTGATAAAATTGCGTTTCGTTGATACAAAAGAACTATCAACGAAACACCCAGAAAAAGTGCTAAGACTGTCAACGAAATGGTGCATTCCGTTGGCATAGTAATTTTGACTTAGACAAAATTTTACCTTTTCTTGAGAAAATTCATTCACAGAAAAACATAGCAAATTTCTGGCTGCATTTTAACTTGCAAATATCTCAAAAATAATTAAGAGAAATTTAGCATACCTAGCTCACTTACTAATCTTGAGAATGTTGATTCATCAAGTGGCTTGGTAAAGATGTCTGCAAGTTGTTGTTCACTTGGAACAAAATGTAACTCCACAGTACCATTCATAACATGTTCTCTAATGAAATGGTACTTGATGTCAATGTGCTTGGTCCTTGAATGCTGCACTGGATTCTCAGTAATGGCAATGGCACTAGTGTTGTCACAGAAAATAGGAATTTTCTCAACTCTTAATCCATAATCAAGTAGTTGGTTTTTCATCCATAAAATCTGTGCACAACAACTTCCAGCTGCAATATACTCAGCCTCAGCTGTGGAGGTAGAAACTGAGTTTTGTTTCTTGCTGAACCATGACACAAGCTTGTTTCCTAGGAATTGACAGGTTCCAGTTGTACTTTTCCTGTCAATTTTACATCCTGCAAAATCTGCATCTGAATAACCAATTAGTTCAAAACCAGATTCTCTAGGATACCAAATGCCAAGGTTTGGTGTTCCTTTGAGATATCTGAAAATTCTTTTAATAGCAACTAAATGTGATTCTCTAGGATCAGCCTGAAATCTAGCACATAGACATGTAGCAAACATAATATCAGGTCTGCTAGCTGTTAAATATAAAAGTGAGCCTACCATGCCTCTGTAACTTGAAATGTCCACAGATTTTTCCTTAGTATTCAATTCAAGTTTGGTGGCAGTAGGCATGGGAGTTTTGGCAGGAGAGCATTCCATTAGGTTAAACTTCTTTAATAAATCATGAATGTATTTTGTTTGACTAATGAAAATGCCTTCATTAACTTGCTTTACTTGAAGACCAAGAAAGTAAGTTAATTCTCCCATCATGCTCATTTCATACTTACTTTGCATAAGCTTGGCAAACTTTTGACAAAGTTTCACATCTGTAGACCCAAAGATTATATCATCTACATAAATTTGAACAAGTAAAGTAGAGCCATTTACAACCCTGTGAAAAAGAGTTTTATCTACAGTACCTCTAGTGAAATGATTCTCAAGGAGGAACTGTGAGAGAGTGTCATACCAGGCTCTAGGTGCTTGTTTCAAACCATAGAGTGCTTTGAGAAGGAAGTACACATAGTCTGGAAAATCATCATCTTCAAAACCAGGAGGTTGACTTACATACACCTCCTCTTCCAATTCCCCATTCATAAAAGCACTCTTCACATCCATTTGATAGACCTTGAAATTGGCATGGGCTGCATAGGCTAGGAAAATCCTTATTGCTTCTAGTCTTGCAACAGGAGCAAAGGTTTCATCAAAATCAATTCCTTCTTCCTGTGAATAGCCTTTTGCAACCAATCTAGCTTTGTTCCTTGTGACTATGCCATTTTCATCCATCTTGTTTCTGAACACCCACTTTGTGCCTATAACACTCCTGTCATTAGGCCTGGGCACCAGCTTCCAAACATTGTTTCTCTCAAATTGGTTTAGCTCTTCTTGCATGGCTAAAACCCAATCTGGATCTAGAAGTGCATCCTCAACTTTCTTTGGCTCATCTTGAGACAGAAAGCTACTATATAGACATTCTTCTTGAGTTGCTCTTCTAGTTTGGACTTTTGAAGAGACATCACCTATAATAAGTTCAAAGGGATGATCTTTAGTCCATTTCCTTGAGGGAGGTAGATTTGCTCTTGAAGACGTAGCTTCATGATCATGATTGCCTTGATTGGATATTTGTCCTTGAGAAACTCCCCCTGAGTTTGTTGTCCCTAAGTGATCACTTCTAGAAGTATTCCTATGACTATCAACGGTATGACCGTTTTGGCTGTCAACGAAACGCTCATTCTGACTATCAACGAATCCACCATCATGACTGTCAACGAAATGACCATTTGGTCTGCTAGCTGCTATCCTTTTTAACCTTAATGCAGCAATTTCATCTTCACTGCTGCTTTCATCTGTGCTAGATACAACAACTTTAGGCTGTTTCTCAGTAGCCTTATCATGATTCACTTGATCTCCTTCCTTATTTTCAAAAGAAAGACTTTCATGGAAACCTTCATCACAGAGACCTTGGATTTTGAGATCATCAAAAACAACATGTACAGATTCCATAACAATGTTGATTCTGAGATTATAGACCCTGTAAGCTTTCCCTGCTGCATATCCCACAAATATTGCTTCATCTGCCTTTGCTTCAAATTTCCCCAAATGCTCAGCTTGATTTCTCAGAACAAAGCACTTGCATCCAAAGACATGAAGAAAATCCAATAGTGGCTTCTTTCTTTTGAGTAACTGATAAGGGGTCATTCCTTTGGCCTGATTAATCAAAGAAATATTTTGAGTAAAGCAAGCTGTGTTAACTGCCTCAGCCCAAAAATATGTAGGTAACTTTGATTCATCTAGCATTGTCCTTGCAGCTTCAATAAGTGTTCTGTTTTTCCTTTCAACTACACCATTTTGCTGTGGTGTTCTCGCTACTGAAAACTCATGCAAAATACCATTTTCTTCACAGAACACCTTCATGCTTGAATTCTTGAATTCTGTCCCATTGTCACTCCTAATCCTTCTTACTTTGAAATCAGGATGATTGCTTACCATCTTGATGTGATTGATAATGATTTCACTTGCCTCATCTTTAGAGTGCAAAAAGAAAGTCCATGTAAATCTAGAAAAATCATCAACAATCACAAGACAGTATTTCTTCTTTGAGATGGACATAACATTTACAGGGCCAAATAGGTCCATATGAAGCAATTCAAGCTGCTGGACAATTGATGACTCTGTCTTGCTTTTGAATGATGCCTTCTTCTGTTTTCCCTTTTGACAGGCATCACACAAACCATCCTTGGAGAACTCCACCTGTGGAATTCCTCTAGCAAGATCTTTCCTCACCAAATCATTCATAACTTTGAAATTCAGATGGGATAACTTCTTGTGCCATAACCAACTTTCATCCTTGCTTGCCTTGCTGAAAAGACAAGTGATGGTGTCTGAACTTGTGCTACTAAAGTCAGCAGTGTACACATTCCCCCTTCTGAATCCAGTCATTACCACATTGTTGTTTCCTCCTTTAGAAACAACACAGGCTTCTCTAGAAAAAGTAACTAAAAATCCTTTGTCACAAAGTTGGCTGATACTAAGCAAGTTGTGCTTAAGACCATCCACCAATGCAACCTCATCTATGATGACATTCTCTTTTGAAATCAAGCCATATCCCTTTGTGTAGCCTTTGCTGTCATCTCCAAAAGCAATACAAGGGCCAGCTCTTTCCTGAAACTCTGTGAGCAGGGTAGAATCACCAGTCATGTGTCTTGAACAACCACTATCCAAGTACCAAAGATTCCTTTTGTCTCCCTGCACACAATAAAACCAAATCAAGTCGATTTTGGTACCCAAGTTTCCTTGGGTCCTGTCTTGTTAGCCTTTGCATTCCCTTTTGTACCATTTTTCACTTTGGGCTCAGATTGATTCAAATCAATCTTTACCCTTGGTGTTGATTTCTGAGGGTTGCTCATATTTTCATTCATAGCATGCATAGTTGGAGGAACAATCATGTTATTCATGTTCCATGGCATTTGTGGCATGTTAAACATATTCATGTAAGGATTAGACACAAATGGCATGCTAGCATATGGATTCTGAAATTGTGCATATGGAGCAAACATGTTAGACATAACAGGCATTGTAGGCATGGAACTGTTCATTGCAGGCTTGGGCATTCTCACATTAGGAGTTTTCTTAACAGATTTGCAGTTAGTAGACAAATGACTAACACTTCCACAATTAACACATGTCTTTCTAGGAGCATATTTATCAGGTGTGTAATTGTTGTGTTTGTTAATTCCTACTTTGCCATTCCTGTTATTCTTTTTATTTCCCTTAGCCTCATTATGAACTTTCTCTACCTTGTCTTTCAATTGCTTGTTAGACAAGTGACCTACATTAGCTCTCTCAACAGGCTTCTCAATTTTCTTTAAAATACTAGACTCACCTTGAACAAAGTTCTTGGTGACAGGACCATACTTGTCATTAAGTCTAGTGAGTTTATCTTTTCTTTTGTCTGTCAACGAAACAGCCTGATCGGTTGATGGTTCATGTGTCAACGAAACATTGCATTCCGTTGACATATCAACCTTCAACAAATGATCATTGTTGTTTGTTGACTCTGTTCCTGATTCTAAGGTTTCACCAACATACCCTAGCTTCTCTTTGTTCCTTTCCCATGATTGCTCACAGAAGGATTCCACGCCTTGAACATTAATTATGTTGGTAGCAACATTCCTGGCATCCTTCCATTTTGCAATCACACTTTGTTCTATCTCAAGTTGTGTTCTAAGAATTTCTTCCCTTTGTAACACGTTCTCAAGTTCCTTCTTAGCATCCCTACTAACACATCTCATTTTCTCAAATTCAATGAGCTGTGCTTCTAACATTGCATTCCTATCACTTAAGAGCAGATTGGTCTCTTTTATTCTTGAATTCTCTTTAGTAAGTGATTTAAGAGTAACACGCAAATTATATAATACAGTAGACATTTCATTTACTGCATTGTCGCATTCCTCTTTAGAAAGCTCAGAAAGATTAGTAATTGTTACCTGGTTGCTTGAGGAACTTGCTTCCTGCTCATGATTGTCAGCCATAAGAGCCAAGTTGACATACTCAACATCATCATCAGAATCTTCACCATTACCAGCCCAATCATACTCCTGAGACATGAAAGCCTTTTCTTTTTGTTTGAGAAGTTCAAAGTATTTCTTTTTATAATCAACAGGCTCAAATTTCCTGTTGCCCTTCTCAACCTTGGGCTTTCTGCAGTCTCCAGCAAAGTGACCAAGCATTCCACAATTGAAACATTTTGACTTAGACTTTTCAATCCAGTTTGTTTTGCTAGGTTGAAAGTCTCTTCTTGGTGGCCTTGCTTCTGAGTTTCTTTTGAACTTGAACTTAGAGAATTTTCTAGACAGAAAAGCAATGTGTTCATCAATCTCATCTAAGTCCTCCAAGTTGGCTGGTTCTGATTCTTCTTCTTCTGTCATCTTGTCTTTACCCTTGCTAACATCACTCCTACAACTAGATCGACTAGTTGTGGCCTTTGCAGCTTCTTTATTGTCATCTTCAAGTTGGTTCACTGATGCAATTAATGCAATAGATCCACCCTTCTTCTGTACCTTTTCAATTTCTT
The DNA here is from genome assembly GCA_030848705.1 of Heracleum sosnowskyi. Lineage (NCBI taxonomy): Eukaryota > Viridiplantae > Streptophyta > Magnoliopsida > Apiales > Apiaceae > Heracleum > Heracleum sosnowskyi. The sequence continues at coordinate 20,961,006 of CM061244.1, read as the reverse complement.
CATCTTGCTCCATTTCCAGCTCATAAGTCTTCAAGGTTCCATAAAGCCTTTCAAGAGTGTAGTCTTTGTACTCTTGAGTGTTTCTGAGAGAAACAGTCATAGGCTTCCATTCTTTTGGAAGAGCTCTAAGAAATTTAAGGTTTGAATCCTTGGTTTGATAGATCCTCCCATACAACTTTAATCCATTCAAAAGCTTTTGAAACCTACTGAACGTGTCATTTAGGGTTTCACCAGCTTTAAAATGAAAATGCTCATATTGTTGTATAAGGAGTTGCATTTTATTTTCCCTGACTTGCTCAGTTCCTTCACAGAGTGTTCTAACAGTATCCCATACTTCCTTAGAGGTTGTACAGTTGATAACATTGTCAAACATCTCTTGCTCCAAACCATTAAACAGAATGTTCATGGTCCTTTTGTCTTTATGAACTTCTGCAATATCTTCAACAGTCCATTCTGAGACAGTTTTTGGAATCTCTACATCAGGTGCATCATCTGGCAGTCCAACTCTAGAGTCAAGCTTCATGGGAACGTGTGGACCTTTCTCAATGCAGTCTACATACCTCTCATCCATAGACATGAGATGTAAATGCATCTTTACTTTCCAGTGAAAGTAATTGTCTTTATCAAGAACTGGTATCTTCACACCTGCATCCTTCTTCACCATGGTTTCTGTTTTTGGTCTTGATCTTTAAACTTCTTGTATGTTAGAAGCTTGCTCTGATACCAATTGTTATTCCCAAATGACCTAACAGAATTGTAGAAGGGGGGGGGGGGGGGTTGAATACAATTCTTGATATTTTCTTGAAACTAAACACTTTATGAAATTAAACTGAACTGAATAAATAAAAACACAAGATATAAATAATTCAGTTGGATTGTTTGATGATCCAACTGAAGTGTTTTTATTGCGGAAATAATCTGTGATACAAATGTTCACAGCTGCTCAGTTACAATGTTGTAGAGAAGAATGCTCTCAAAAATAGCTAATACAATCTATTTGTTTTTCTTCTCTAGTTCTAAAGTGACTGCTACACTTGGTTATAAATCCCAAGTTTACAATTCTACATTTGGTTAACCTAAAGAATAATAGAAGTAACCATCAGTAGCTTGCTTTTCATTCCTTTTGTCCAATGGTCCTTGGAGATCTTTGCTTTTGTCTTCATGCTCATTATAATCATTCCCAAGAGCCTTATTGGAAATTGGAATGTTTCCTTATTTCCAGTAACCACTTTGATGGTTTCCAATGCAAAGTACACTTCCATATCTCCTTTTAGATCTGTTCAGTAAACTGTCACTATCACTTTGTCAACTGTTCAAAAAGCAACATTGATTCGTTGATAGCAAGGAGATGTGTTTCGTTGACAGCTTCATTCTTCATTCCGTTGATGGTGTTTCCCTCGTTTCGTTGATGGGTAAACTCCATACCGTTGACAGAGTAATCTTCATACCGTTGACATGTCTTCACTTAGGCAGAATTACAAGGCATAACATATTTACAATTAACCAACCTATTTTGCCTATCTAGTACATAGTCAACATGACTTAGAAAACCTATCTAAAACATATAATAGAATGCCTATCATACTGTGAAGTACTGTACAATGCAATTGCTACAACACTCATTTCGTTGATGAGCTTCCTGTCAACGAAACACTGCTAAGCATGCTATTTCGTTGACAGCTACAAAATTGACTTTACACAAATTCTACTAAGTGTTTTATGCTTATCATCAAGAACAACATATTCCTAACACCATCCACCAATGCAACCTCATCTATGATGACATTCTCTTTTGAAATCAAGCCATATCCCTTAGTGTAGCCTTTGCTGTCATCTCCAAAAGAAATACAAGGGCCAGCACTTTCCTGGAACTCTGTGAGCAGGGTAGAATCACCAGTCATGTGTCTTGAACAACCACTATCCAAGTACCAAAGATTCCTTTTGTCTCCCTGCACACAATAAAACCAAATCAAGTTGATTTTGGTACCCAAGTTTCCTTGGGTCCTGTTTTGTTAGCCTTTGATTTACTCTTCACATCATTTTTCACCTTGGGCTCAGATTGAGTTAAATCAACCTTTACCTTTGGTGTTGACTTCTGAGGGTTGCTCACATTTTCATTCATGGCATGCATATTTGGAGGAACAAACATGTTATTCACATTCCATGGCATTTGTGGCACATTATACATATTCATGTATGGATTAGGCACAAATGGCATGCTAGCATATGGATTTTGAAATTGTGCATATGGAGCAAACATATTAGGCATAACAGGCATAGAGGCATTCATTGTAGGCTTAGGCATTTTCACATTAGTAGACTTCTTAACAGATTTGCAATTAGCAGATAAATGACTAACACTTCCACAATTAACACATGTTTTTTTAGGAGCATACTTATCAGGGGTGTAATTGTTATGTTTGTTAATTCCTACTTTGCCATTTCTGTTATTCTTTTTATTGCCCTTAACCTCAACTTGAATTTTCTCTAACTTGTCTTTCAATTGCTTGTTAGACAAGTGACCTACATTAGCTCTCTCAACAGGCTTCTCAACTTTCTTTGATTTACTAGACTCACCTTGAACAAAGTTCTTGGTGACAGGACCATACTTGTTATTAAGTCTAGTGAGTTCTTCTTTCTTCTTCTCTGTCAACGAAACAGCCTGATCGGTTGATGGTTCATCTGTCAACGAAACCTTGCATTCCGTTGACGTATCAACCTTCAACGAATGATCATTGTTGTTTGTTGACTCTGTTTCTGATTCTAAGGTTTCAACAGCATACCCTAGCTTCTATTTGTTCTTTTTCCATGATTGCTCACAGAAAGATTCCATACCTTGAACATTAATGATGTTGGTAGCAACATTCCTGGAATCTTTCCATTTTGCAATCAAACTCTGTTCTATTTCTAGTCGTGTTTTAAGAATCTCTTCCCTTTTTAACACTTTCTCAAGTTCCAGCTTAGCATCCCTACTAACACACCTCATTTTATCAAACTCAATGAGCTGTGCTTCTAACATGGCATTTCTATCACTTAAGAGCAAATTGGTCTCTTTAATTCTTGAGTTCTCTTTGGTAAGTGATTTAAGAGTAACACGCAAATTATATAGTACATTAGACATTTCATTAACTGCACTATCGCATTCCTCTTTAGAGCCAAGTTGACATACTCAACATCATCATCTGAATCTTCACCATTACCAGCCCAATCATACTCTTGAGACATGAAAGCCTTTTCTTTTTGCTTGAGAAGTTCAAAGTATTTCTTTTTATAATCAACAGGCTCAAATTTCCTGTTGTCCTTCTCAACTTTGGGCTTTCTGCAGTCTCCAGCAAAGTGACCAATCATTCCACAGTTGAAACATCTAGACTTAGACTTTTCAACCCAATTATTTTTGCTAGGTTGAAAGTCTCTCCTTGGTGGCCTTGCTTCTGAGTTTCTCTTGAATTTGAACTTAGAAAATTTTCTTGAAAGAAAAGCAATGTGTTCATCAATCTCATCTAAATCATCCAAGTTGGCTGATTCTTCTTCTTCTTCTGTCATCTTGCCTTTACCCTTGCTAACATCACTCCTACAACTAGCTCGACTAGTTGTGGCTTTTACAGCTTCTTCATTGTCATCTTCCAGTTGGTTCACAGATGCAATCAATGCAATAGATCCACCTTTCTTTTGTACCTTCTCAATTTCTTCATCTTGCTCCATTTACAGCTCATATGTCTTTAAGGTTCCATAAAGCCTTTCAAGAGTATAGTCTTTGTACTCTTGAGTGTTTCTTAGAGAAACAGTCATAGGCTTCCACTCTTTTGGAAGAGCTCTAAGAAATTTGAGGTTTGAATCCTTGGTTTGGTCGACCCTCCCATACAACTTTAATCCATTCAAAAGCTTTTGAAACCTACTAAACGTGTCATTTAGGGTTTCACCAGCTTTAAAATGAAAGTGCTCATATTGTTGTATGAGGAGTTGCATTTTGTTCTCCCTAACTTGCTCAGTTCCTTCACAGAGTGTTCTAACAGTGTCCCATACTTCTTTAGAAGTTGTACAGTTTATAACATTGTCATACATCTCTTGTTCCAAACCATTAAACAGAATGTTCATGGTTCTTTTATCTTTATGGACTTCTGCAACATCTTCAACAGTCCATTCTGAGACAGGTTTTGGAATTTCCACATCTTCAGCATCATCTGGCAGTCCAACTCTAGATGCAAACTTCATGGGAACGTGTGGACCTTTCTCAATGCACTCTACATATCTCTCATCCATAGACATGAGATGTAGATGCATTTTTACTTTCCAGTGAAAGTAATTGTCCTTATCTAGAACTGGTATCTTTACACCTGCATCCTTCTTCACCATGGTTTCTGTTTTGGCCTTGATCTTTAAACTCCTTGTATGTTAGAAGCTTGATCTGATACCAATTGTTAATCCCAAATGACCTAACAGAATTGTAGAAGGGGGGGGTTGAATACAATTCTAGATATTTTTAATCTTAAAACAACTTTTAAAATAAATTAACACAGAAAATAAAAACACAAGCAAATATAAAATTTTAGTTGGATGTTTTGAGGATCCAACTGAGATGTTTTTATTGCGGGAATAATCTGTGTTACAAACGTAGCACAGCTGCTCAGTTCCTAATGTAGAGTGAGAGTGCTTTTGAAATAAGATAATACAAAGTTATTTTATCTCACTCACTTACTATAAAATGAACTGCTACACTTGGTTATATATCCCAAGTTTACAATGCTATTTTTGGCTACTCTAAAATGTACTAAGGGTAACCACCAGTAGCTTGCTTTTCATTCCTTTTGTCCAATGGTCCTTGGAGATCTTGTCTTTTGTCTTCATGCTTATTATGATCACACTCAAGAACCTAATTGGAAATTAGAACGTTTCCTCTTTCCCAGTGACCATTTTAATGGCTCCCAATGCAAAGTACACTTCTACATCACCTTTTGATCTGTCAGAAAACTGTCACTATCACTTTGTCAACTATTCAGAAAAGTGATAATGATTTGTTGATAGCAGTGAGATGTATTCCGTTGATAGCTTTATTCTTCAATCCGTTGATGGTACATTCTTCATTCCGTTGATAGTGTAATCTCCATTCCGTTGACATGTCTTCACTTAGGCAAAATTACAAGGCATGTTATATTTACAATTAACCAACCTATTTTGCCTATCTAGTACTTAGTCAACATGACTTAGAAAACCTATCTAATACCTACAACAGATGCCTATCAAATAGTGAAGTATTGTACAGTGCAATTGCTACATCACTCATTTCGTTGATGAGGTACCTGTCAACGGAAGCTACAAAGCATACCATTCCGTTGACAGCTACAAATTGACTTAACACAAAATCTACTAAGTGTTTTTACAATTATCATCAAGAACAACATATTCCTAAAAGTAACAGTCCGACTTTTCGGACTATTAATTCTAAATCGAAACTAAAAATAAAATACATTTCTTTATTCAATAAATACAAAATCACACAAAAGTCAAATGCAGCGGTCAAACTCAATAATTCATAAACATACAATTGGAGGCGCAGCTCTATAAATCCAACAATCAATGTCTAATAATTCTTTGAAATTATTCTAATAATACGATAATTCTTTTCCAATAAATGCATCTAAATCATGTAGCACGAAATCCACACAGTTCACATTCTTATAAACTTCCAAGTCAGAACCTAAAATATATAAAAACAATGAGCTGCAAAGCGCAACAAGTAACTATCGCCAAATGACTCAAAATAATATTTAAAACAGAATTTTTGAACTTTAAATCGATAATATAATCTTAACAATAAAATCACATTTAATTCCCACAGTTCTAAATTACGATCACACAATACCAGTGACACAGTTCTATATTCGATGGTTCGATGGGGGTCAGTTTACGTCCCTCGATAAGACAAACTCAACGAGGTATCTCTCTGTTCCGGAACGTGCGTAAACTAGTTCTATGATTCGATATGTCATACTATCCAGTGACCGGATTCTATGATTCGATACGCAACTAAAATCGGGGAATTCTATGAAATTCTTTTCTAAAATCTATTTTCGATATCACAATTTTCAAAAATCATTATTTTGAATATAATAAAATTAACCAAATGAAAACAGATTTGAGAATACTAGTAAACAACGAAAAGTCACTTACCTCGATACCGATGTCACACCCTGAAAATAAAATCACAACAAATCATTAATATTAATTTATAATCTATTAACAGTCAAATAAAGCAAACAAGTACACAACTCAATAGAACTCATGCGGCGTTACTCAAAGAAGATTTCAAACATCAAACATCAAAATATCCTGCAAAATAGACTATCGTTAACAAAATCAATTTTGACAAGTTCTGAAAATTGACAATTTACTCTATGAAAATTATTTTATCTGAAAAAGTACAAAGCACAAACAATGTAAGCAATTCCGAGAGCTTTCCAGAATGATAAGGCTCGTTAAAAATGGCCAAGTAACGAACTCAGAACATAGACATTTGCGGACTGCATAACAGAATCAGCCCCTGATTGTTTTAGTGTTATACTATTTACGACATCCAAATCACAGAATATAGCAGCAGAGTGTAAACAAGAAACACAGAACACGAAAATACCTTTCAATATTGATATTACTCATTAAATTATCAAAAAAACTCAATTTATTACGAATTTCCAAAGTTAGTGACTCGGTTTTGAAAACACCTGGCAGGTTACAAAAATAGCAGAAAACATACTCCTACACGCAGAATTTCAGAAAGGTTATTGAACAAAAGTTATAGGATATTCAAATACCATTCCAGGGACACCAAGATCACCATTATACAATAAATAATGAATTTTATACAGATTTTACAAGAACTCAGCATATGTAGAAGACCAAATATGACAATCTATTGAAATCAAAACATTACCACATCAAAACTCAAGAAAACTACGAAGAACCTTAACATAATCAAAATAATCAAATACTATATTTCGATTTTGTTAATTAAAAAATATGTATCCCTTGTTCTTGAACTTGTTACGACTCTCTCGTTCTCTCGTGTTCTTCTTCTTCGTTTTCTTCTTCTTCTCTCTCTCAGCATCTCTATCTCTTCTCTCTTACCGATCCTTTTTTTTACACGACTGTTTGCGAGGGCTACGGTTTTATCCTTTTTTTCACACGCTTGCATCTAGCTATGTATTGGTCCATTTAATTAATTGGGTCAACCAAAATCATTCAATTAAACTAAAGCCCAACTAAATTAAATTAGTACGGCCCGTTAATCCAATTTTATTCTAAAGTCAAATTATATAATTATCTTAAATTTTAATACACTTCTAATTCTAATTTCTAGAAAATTAAAATATATTAAAATTATAAAAAAAATCAAGGATATTACATACTACCCTCCTTAAAAAGAATTTGGTCCCCAAATTCACAACAATCCTATCACATGACACGTCTATCCACTAATCTCCTACAAGTCAAACTTAAACTATCGTCCACAAGAACCCTAGAGAATGTATTAGTCTCAAACCTAACACACTCTGAATGACATCCTGCTCTTGATACCAACTGTAACAGCCCGACTTTTTGGACTATTAATTCTAAATCGAAACTAAAAATAAAATACATTTCTTTATTCAATAAATGCAAAATCACACAAAAGTCAAATGCAGCGGTCAAACTCAATAAATTCATAAACATAAAATCGGAGACGTAGCTCTATAAATCCAACAATCGATGTCTAATAATTCTTTGAAATTATTCTAATTATACGATAATTCTTTTCCAATAAATGCATCTAAATCACGTAGCACGAAATCCACACAGTTCACATCCTTATAAGCTTCCAAGTCAGAACCTGAAATATATTAAAACAATGAGCTGCAAAGCCCAGCAAGTAACTATCGCCCAACGGCTCAAAATAATATTTGAAACATAATTTTTGAACTTTAAATCGATAATATAATCTTAACAATATAATGACATTTAATTCCCACAGTTCTAAATTACGGTCACACTATACCGGTGACATGGCTCCATATTCGATGGTTCATTGGGGGCCAGTTTACGTCCCTCGATAAGACAAACTCAACGATGTATCTCTCTGTTCCGGAACGTGCGTAAACTAGTTCTATGATTCTATATGTCACACTATCCAGTGACCGGATTCTATGATTCGATACACAACTAAAATCGGGGAATTCTATGAAATTCTTTTCTAAAATCTATTTTCGATATCACACTTTTCAAAAATCATTATTTTGAATATAATGAAATTAACCAAATGAAAACAGATTTGAGAATACTAGTGAACAACGAAAAGTCACTTAACTCGATACCGATGTCACACCCTGAAAATAAAATCACAACAAATCCTTAATATTAATTTATAATCTATTAACAGTCAAATAAAGCAAACAAGTACACAACTCAATGGAACTCATGCGGCGTTACTCAAAGAAGATTCCAAACATCAAACATCAAAATATCTTGCAAAATAGACTATTGTTAACAAAATCAATCTTGACCAGTTCTGAAAATTGGCAATTTACTCTATGAAAATTATTTTATCTTAAAAAGTACAAAACACGAAAAATGTAAGAAATTCCGAGAGCTTTCCAGAATGATAAGGCTCGTTAAAAAGGGACAAGTAACGAACTCGGAACATAGACCTTTGCGGACTGCAAACAGAATCAACCCCTGATTTCTTTAGTCTTATGCTATTTACGACACCCAAATAACAGAATATAGCAGCAGAGTGTAAACAAGAAACACAGAACACGAAAATACATTTGAATATTGATATTACTCATTAAATTAGCATAAAAACTCAATTTATTACGAATTTTAAAAGTTAGTGACTCGGTTTTGAAAACACCCTGGCAGGTTACAAAAATAGCAGAAAACATACTCCTACACACAGAATTTCAGAAAGGTTATTGAACAAACGTTATAGGAAATTCAAATACCATTCCAGGGACACCAAGATCACCATTATACGATAAATAATGAATTTTATACAGATTTTACAAGAACTCAACATATGTAGAAGACCAAATATGACAATCTATTTAAATCAAAACATTACCACATCAAAACTCAAGAAAACTACAAAGAACCTTAACATAATCAAAATAATCAAATACTGTATTTCGATTTTGTTAATTAAAAAATATGTATCCCTTGTTCTTGAACTTGTTACGACTCCCTCATTCTCTCGTGTTCTTCTTCTTCGTTTTCTTCTTCTTCTCTCTCAGCGTCTCTCTCTCTCTTCTCTCTTACCGATCCTTTTTTTTTACACGACTGTTTGATAGGGCTAGGGTTTTATCCTTTTTTTTTTCACAAGCTTGCATCTAGCTATGTATTGGTCCATTTAATTAACATGGGTCAACCAAAATCATTCAATTAAACTAAAGCTCAACTGAATTAAATTAGTACGACCCGTTAATCCAATTTTATTCAAAAGTCAAATTATATAATTATCTTAAATTTTAATCCACTTCTAATTCTAATTTCTAGCAAATTAAAATATATTAAAAATTATAAAAAAAATCAAGGATATTACATACTACCCTCCTTAAAGAGAATTTGGTCCCCAAATTCACAACAATCCTATCACATGACACGTCTACCCACTAATCTCCTACAAGTCAAACTTAAACTATCGTCCACAAGATCGCACCCTAGAAAATGTATTAGTCTCATACCTAACACACTCCGAAGGACATCCTGCTCTTGATACCAACTGTAACAGCCCGACTTTTTGGACTATTAATTCTAAATCGAAACTAAAAATAAAATACATTTCTTTATTCAATAAATACAAAATCACACAAAAGTCAAATGCAGCGGTCAAACTCAATAATTCATAAACATAAATCGGAGACGCAACTCTATAAATCCAACAATCAATGTCTAATAATTCTTTGAAATTATTCTAATAATACGATAATTCTTTTCCAATAAATGCATCTAAATCACGTATCACGAAATCCACACAGTTCACATCCTTATAAGCTTCCAAGTCAGAACCTGAAATATATTAAAACAATGAGCTGCAAAGCCCAACAAGTAACTATCGCCTAACGGCTCAAAAAAATATTTAAAACAAAATTTTTGAACTTTAAATCGATAATATAATCTTAACAATAAAATCACATTTAATTCCCACAGTTCTAAATTACGGTCACACTATACCAGTGACACGGTTCTATATTCGATGGTTTGATGGGGGCCAGTTTACGTCCCTCAATAAGACAAACTCAACGATGTATCTCTCTGTTCCGGAACGTGCGTAAACTAATTCTATGATTCGATATGTCACACTATCCAGTGACCGGATTCTATGATTCGATACATAACTAAAATCGGGGAATTCTATGAAATTCTTTTCTAAAATCTATTTTCGATATCACAATTTTCAAAAATCATTATTTTGAATATAATAAAATTAACCAAATGAAAACAGATTTGAGAATACTAGTGAACAACGAAAAGTCACTTACCTCGATACCGATGTCACACCCTGAAAATAAAATCACAACAAATCCTTAATATTAATTTATAATCTATTAACAGTCAAATAAAGCAAACATGTACACAACTCAATAGAACTCATGCGGCGTTACTCAAAGAAGATTCCAAACATCAAACATCAAAATATCTTGCAAAATAGACTATTGTTAACAAAATCAATTTTGACCAGTTCTGAAAATTGGCAATTTACTCTATGAAAATTATTTTATCTGAAAAAGTACAAAACACGAAAAATGTAAGCAATTCCGAGAGCTTTCCAGAATGATAAGGCTCTTTAAAAAGGGACAAGTAACGAACTCGGAACATAGACATTTGCGGACTGCAGAACAGAATCAGCCCCTGATTTCTTTAGTGTTATGCTATTTACGACATTCAAATCACAGAATATAGCAGCAGAGTGTAAACAAGAAACACATAACACGAAAATACCTTTGAATATTGATATTACTCATTCAATTAGTATAAAAACTCAATTTATTACGAATTTTCAAAGTTAGTGACTCGGTTTTGAAAACACCCTGGCAGGTTACAAAAATAGCGGAAAACATACTTCTACACGCAGAATTTCAGAAAGGTTATTGAACAAACGTTATAGGAAATTCAAATACCATTCCAGGGACACCAAGATCACCATTATACGACAAATAATGAATTTTATACAGATTTTACAAGAACTCGGCATATGTAGAAGACCAAATATGACAATCTATTGAAATCAAAACATTACCACATCAAAACTCAAGAAAACTACGTAGAACCTTAACATAATCAAAATAATGAAATACTATATTTCGATTTTGTTAATTAAAAAATATTTATCCCTTGTTCTTGAACTTGTTACGACTCCCTCCTTCTCTCGTGTTCTTCTTCTTCTTCGTTTTCTTCTTCTCTCTCTCTCAGCGTCTCTCTCTCTTCTCTCTTACCGATACTTTTTTTTACACGACTGTTTGCTAGGGCTAAGGTTTTATCTTTTTTTTCACACGCTTGCATCTAGCTATGTATTGGTCCATTTAATTAACTTGGGTCAACCAAAATCATTCAATTAAACTAAAGGCCAACTAAATTAAATTAGTATGGCTCGTTAATACAATTTTATTCTAAAGTCAAATTATATAATTATCTTAAATTTTAACCCACTTCTAATTCTAATTTCTAGCAAATTAAAATATATTAAAATTATAAAAAAATCAAGGATATTACAATTTATTTGTCACTAAGGCTTGAACATATTAATGAACTTCTTTCTGTGACCTGTTTACGGACTTTAAGAATACATACCATATTTTGATTTTTTTTGAGTTTACCGTTTCTTCTTTACTTCCGGATTCCTGTGCTTCTGTTAATATTATAGTCTGTCTTGTTCCTTTGTTGAGTTGTAGTTATCTCTGTTACATCTTATGTTACATTATGCTTTACAATCTCCCCTATTTGATTGTTAGAGTTCGACAAGCAAATACCTAGAGGATAACTCAACTAACCAATGGAAACATTAAACTAATTAAAGTAAGACAGATTAATAATATTAAATGCATTCTGGATTAAATATTTACATTTCCAGATTTCTAATTTACAAAGTACAGTAAAAAGTTTTACAATGAAGTTGCTCCTCTAGCCTGAGCAGATTGTTCTTTGCTTCATCTTCAGTCCAATAAGATTTCACCTTCTTCAGCTACAGGATTAGAATTTGTTGTTTGATAATCAATCACAGATGGATAGTGCAGTGGTTCTCCAGGTTTAAGGATTGCTCCTATGATGTGTCTTCCAATATACTCAACATGTTGACCCACTCCAGCCCATACCCATGCAATGCTGACATCTTTCTGATTTTGCTTTGGCATGTTGGGTAGTCTAGGATACACTTCCAATCCTCTTTCCACTCTTTTCCTGTAATAGGGCATATTTTCCATAAGATAGCTCATCAGAGTGTCTGCAGCTTTGTTCTTCTCAGTAGTGATGAATCCAGTGGATCTTAGGTACTTCTCAACTGATATCAGATAGTTATTTGGATAATCCTTCAGTTTGTCCTCAGTCAGATAGCAGATTCTGAACAAGTCATTTTTTATGAATCATACCATTGGAGGATCTTCAGTTACCTCTGGACTGACTTTCATTAAGATCTCCTTAACATGCTCACGGAGCAGTTCATTTAGCTTTGTAGTTTTTTGGATCTTAATGAGCATCACCTGCAATTCTGTGTAAGTTCTCTGTTCGAAAAACTTTGTGGAGATCACAAATGTACCTCTATCCATGAAACTGATTATTATGTTCCAGGCACCATTTGCTTTTACTCCAGCCTTCAGGTAGATAAGAGATTATCTTAATGCAGTGAAATAAGTCTGAGAGTCTTGATTTGCACTTCTGATATCCTGAATGATCACTTCCATATCAGCATTGTCGTTGACTTCTAATCCGTCTTCAACTCCGCAAAATGTTTTGTAAGCCATCTCCCAGTCTTTTCCTTGCTTCTGTGCTAAATCCATCAACTTCTTCTTCCTTATCTCATTATACATTTTGAACCTTTTCAGTTTCTCGCTTCTTTGAATTGCTTGGTGAGTTTCCTTTTCAGCTTGCCTGGCTTCTCTTTCTGCTTTCTCAGCTTTCAATCTCTCCAAGGCAGCTTCTTGTTCCATTGACAGAGGATTTGCTTCTTCCATATTATCATCCAAGATTGGATGTTCAATTGGCTCCGGATAATATGGTTCATGCTCTTCCATTGATTTCTCATGCATGAATTCAAATGCCTCTTCAACTTCTTCTTCTTCCACAAGTTCTTCAATCCAGTATTGTCTCACTGGAATAGTTGTTTCCATTACTGTTCCCATCTCCCCCTTGGTTGAGTAATCCTCCATGAAGTTATCCTCAGCATAGTTGGTTGACGGGCCAACTTGTTGATTTTTGATCATATTCCAAATTGACTCCAGACCGTCACCTTGATTTTCCATAAATAAAGCAATGTCCTTGGTCATCTCTTCCATAGAAGCTAGCTTTTTGTCCACATCATTCAGTCTTGAGTTGGTAGTCTGCTCTATTCTGTCCAATCTCTTATTGAGGCGAGACTCCACTCTTGACAATGTATCCATAGCATCCTTGACCTTAGCTTGACCATCCCGGATCACCAGAATGTCTTCAGATAGAGCTTCTTGACCTTGTTGAAGAACATGTACTTCATTCACGAATCCATCTCGTAGGTCCTTGACGTTTGCTCTCAATTCGACCAGTTCTTCCATAGCTTCCTTCTTCAGTGAGTCCACCGCCTCCTTTGTACCCGTTATTGTGCCAGATGCACTGCTCAACGCTCTGTAAGTTCTTCTGGAATCAGTTGCAGCCAAGTCAATCTTTGATTGTATTGAAGTTAAAGAACTATCAACTTGACCGGAGGAGATCCCTTGGGCAAAGAAAGGTCTAAGAGGGACTTTGAATAATGGATTTCCCTCTCTGTCATGAATTGTCATCTCCTTGAGAGTGGATTGTACTTGTAGTTCTCTTTCTGTTGGTGGTAGCAGATCATCTATATTTGTCAGGGTTTGGGTGTCACTCCTCACGTTTGGCTATGGGTGTTCACTCAACGTTTCTGTTGGTGTTTCACTCATTTTACCTTTCTCACTCAGGCCAGGTGTACGTGTTTTTGTTTCACTCATTCCCTTTTCGCTTTGAGTACATGCAACAGAAATCACCGTAGGCATCCTTAAGGAGGTCACCGGTGGTGCAATGGGGCTTCGCAAGTCCCCGTCCTTGGTTAAACCAAGTTGCTGATCATCTTGCGATGATTTATCCTTAACAGGATCTAGAGTTTGAATCTCTAAGGGGTTAGCTACAGGCTCTTTTAACAGCAGAGATCCTGAAACTCCCTCTAAAGTCTGTGAAGATTTTTCCTCAGGTAACTCATCAACTGAAATTGATTCATTGTCACTGAGTTGCCTATCTGCACCTACGTCAGACCATGTACCCGCAGGATCCAGATATGTTCCATCTGGGGAGCTAGGCAATGACCCTTTAGATTTTGCATTTGGGTCAGAACCTTCTCTCGACGTCTGTGAAGACTCTTGGTTCATTAAAGAACCTTCAACCAGTGGTCCTGACCGTATAATGGTCGGAGAACTGGTTGCTTCCGTCAATTTTCTTTGCCTGTTTCGGTTATGGTTTCAGATATTGCTTTAGTAAGAGCTGCCCAATCAGCTTCAGAAAAATCTGGGAAGGGCTCAGTGGAAGATGGAAATGAAGTATCAACAGTTGCTTCGGTTTCAATTCTTCTTCTTTTAGCAGAAGGCAGAGCTGTTGTTGAAGGGTGTATCTCCTTATGTGGTGCAGCTTTGGCACTATCTCCCTCTACACTCTCGGTTGTTTGAATGATTGGTATAGTAGGGGTAGGAGCTTCGGTTATTGTTTCATTTGGCTCTTCCAAAGGCTCTATGACCGTGGTTAGAGGTTGTTGGTTTTCAACCTCCTGGTTAGGAATGGCCACTGAGGGCTCTGGATCAATGTCCATTGGTGCAGGTTGAGGTGGAACAACAGGTTCAGGAATCATACCTTGGTTTACCTGTTCCCCTGGGGGTAGAAGTGGTAGGGGTACCGTTCGAAGATAGTCCGTCGAAACAGTAGGCACCCATGGAAGATGATTCTTCTTTATCAAAGCTGTTATTGCATTGCTTTTCATCTTCATGCACTCCATAGTTTCCTCATCTGCAAAAATCTCTCTCTCCTCAGCTGTTAACACATCATTTAAAATTAACTGTAGGAACCTTGGATAGAAACAAAACACATCATCTAGGTCTGTTCTTTCTTCCAAAGGTCCCATGCACTGGATTATTTGTTCAATCACAAGTCTCCCTATGTTAATATGCCTATTGTTAGCAATATCAAACCCTAGTTTCTGAAGAAACAAAGGAATACCATGCAAATTTGTCGTTTTAGCAATAAAAACATGTATGGGTGTGTGAAAGAAGAAATTCCAGGGCTTGGTTAAGTGATGCTTTAGAAACTCTCTCACAAAGAAGTTAGGTTGTTGACTTCTTATGAGAGTGAAGAAAACATGTATCTCTTCAGTTGTGGGATCTGGAACAAGATTTTCCGATGGAAAATGAAGAATTCTATTCAAATCTTGTTCCGTCACCCTTATTATTCTGCCCATGGCACAACAAAACTAAAGGATAAGATATTGTTTTCTGACGTGTTAGTGGCAGTGGTGTACAATGCGGTTAATTGATCAACGCAAAGAACCGCAGGAGTACTTAATGCATGTGCCACCAATGAGTGTGAGTTCAAAAACTGTGCCCATGCACGAAACTGAAGGTTCGTGATGGATTGCACGTTTTGAAACGAGACATGATTCGTTTTGGCACTAATAAATTCTCCGGCCATTGTATTTTTTGATTTTCCAGAAAATTAAAATTAAACCAAAATTTTCGAATTAACTTTGAACTAATTAATTAACTAAAAGTATCCCTTTTTACTTAAATTAAAAATCGAACCAAACACAATTCCCTTAGTTAAGAACCCTAATTTGTAAATTGATAATCGTCAAATCACTACAAAACTTAAGAAATCAATTGATAAATCAATAAAATCTCAAGTTATTCGACTGCTATCAAAAAGCTTAAGGTTCAAATGTCACTGTCGATAGTTTTCCTTTAAAACAAAACTTACACCTCAAGAGATTCTCAAGATACAGAACTTTCACGGTTAAGGTGAAATTACTGTGGTGAAAACGAGTCTTTTAAGTGAAGATCAGTAAAAAAAATCAAGAAACTATCGAGTTTTCTTGTTCTTGGCCATATGTATATATAAGTCTATGTAAAAGAAACTTAGATATGAGAATAAAACAAAAAAAAACGTCTAAGTCCCAGTTATATACTCACTGAACTGTCAGGGGTATTTTAGTACATTCACTTTCGATAGTTTTTAAAATGAACTATCGATAGTTTTTATTGAGGGGCATAAAAGTCAAATCACACTTCGATAGTTTTTGAAAAACTATCGAAGTTGATAAAATTAGAATATTAACAGACTTTTATCAGAAACTATCGAAAGTTTTAAAATTACAAAACCAAAAACCATCGAAAAATTGTTATTTATGAAAACTATCGAGATATTCGAATATTAAAGATTTGTATTCATTCGATAGATTTCTTTTTCATTCCCAAAAACTATCGAGACTTTTCTTCGATAGTTTTTCCTTTCCTTTAACAAAAACCATCGAAGTTTACTTTCGATAGTTTTTGTCAAGTACTCAGAAAACCATCGAAATTCCTTTTTCGATAGATTGTGTTGCCTACTTTATCTCAAACCTGTTCCCAGTTTTAAAATAAAATTCTTGATTTTTGTTTCCTGTTTTTCCTTGAATTTGTTTTAGATCGGAATTTTTTAACAACATTCACAGTCAACAAAAATCTCACAATTTTCTTAGAATAAAATCGACTAAATATCATTAACTGATACAAACCAATTAAAATCCAATAAATTATGCTGCATTATTTTACAATGTTCAAAACAGAATAAAATAATTCAAATTAAATAAATGCTTAAATATTTAGAACAAATATTAGCACTTAAATAATTTTAGAATTATTAACTAATTAAATGCCAGAAGATATATCATTCATAAATATGACATAAAATTAGTACGAGAATTGCTCCTGAGAATAAATTCACCAACCAACCAGCTTAGAAAAAGTGGATTCATCAAGCGGTTTAGTAAAGATGTCTGCAATTTGTTCCTCTGTGGGTACAAAATGTAACTCCACAGTTCCATTCATGACATGCTCTCGGATAAAATGATACCTGATATCGATGTGCTTGGTCCTCGAGTGCTGAACTGGGTTGTTGGAGATTGCTATGGCACTTGTATTGTCGCAAAATATTGGAATCTTGGTCAACAAAAGCCCATAGTCACGGAGTTGGTTTCTCATCCACAAGATTTGAGCACAACAGCTACCAACAGCTCTGTATTCAACTTCAGCTGTCGAAGTGGATACTGAGTGTTGCTTCTTGCTATACCAGGAAACTAACCTTCTTCCAAGAAACTGACAGCTTCCTGAGGTACTCTTCCGATCAATCTTACAATCTACAAAATCTGAGTCTGTATATCCAATAAGATCAAATCCTGTATCTTTAGGGTACCATATTCCAAGATTTGGGGTCCCCTTAAGATATCTAAATATTCGCTTAACAGCTATTAGATGAGATTCTTTTGGATCAGACTGAAACCTAGCACACAAGCATGTTGCAAACATTATATCTGGTCTACTTGAAGTGAGATATAGTAAGGAGTCTATCATACCTCTGTAGCTTGTGATGTCAACCTTCTTACTAGTTTCATCCTTATCAAGCTTAGTGGCAGTTGGCATTGGAGTCTTTGCTGTAGATGAGTCTTCCATTTGATACTTCTTCAGAAGATCCTTGATGTACTTGGACTGGCAAATGAATATTCCATCTTGCCTTTGATACACTTGTAGTCCAAGAAAGAATGACAATTCACCCATCATGCTCATTTCATATCGACTCTGCATTAACTTAGCAAATCTCTTGCATAGATCATCATTAGTAGAACCAAATATTATGTCATCAACATATACTTGCACTAATATCAAATCATTTTTGTGCATCTTATAAAAGAGAGTTTTATTAATGACACCTCTAGTAAAGTTATTTTCAAGTAAAAATTCTGATAGAGTGTCATACCATGTCATTGGAGCTTGCTTGAGTCCATAGAGAGCTTTGAACAGAAAATATACAAAGTCCACCAGATTTGAATCCTCAAAGCCTGGAGGTTGTTCCACATAAACTTCTTCTTCTAGCTCCCCATTCAGAAATGCACTCTTCACATCCATTTGACATACCTTGTAATTGGAATGTGCTGTGAATGCCAGAAACATCCTGATAGCCCCAAGTCTTGCTACTGGTGCATAGGTTTCATCATAATCTATACCCTCTTCTTGAGAGTAACCTTTAGCAACCAGTCTGGCTTTGTTTCTCGTTACAATGCCATCTTCATTCAATTTATTTCTGAATACCCATTTTGTTCATATAACAGATTTTCCTTTAGGCCTAGGTACCAGCTTCCAAACTTTCTGCCTTTCAAATTGATTGAGTTCATCTTGCATTGCAATCACCCAATCTGGATCTTCCAGGGCATCTTCAAATTTCTTAGGTTCTGTTTCTGAAAGAAACCCAGAATAGTGGCATTCATTTTGTGATGTCCTTCTAGTTCTCACTCCTGTGTCCGGATCACCAATGATCAAGTGAAAGGGCTGATCTCTACTCCATACCCTTTGTCTTGGTAGATACGATCTTGATGATTCTCCTTGTTCATAATTTTGTTGAGTGTGACTAGTTGATCCTTCTCCTGCTCCCCCTGAGTTGTTGCCGGTGTGATCCGTTGACCCTGTTGTTTGACTAGTGGATCCAGTAGTAGTTTGAGGGTTTCCACCACTGTCATCACTTGGTCCAGAATCATTATCATTATTATTATCACCAGGAACAACTACGGGTTCTTCTTCATTATCAGAGAGATCTCCTGATAAATTTTCAAATACCAAGGATTCAGAGTTCTCTCCTTTTTGCAGGCTTGGTCTTTTGGTGTCATCAAATGTTACATTAAGGCTTTCCAACACCTTCTTATCTTCAATCACATAAACCCTGTAAGCTTTAGATTCCAGAGAATAGCCCAGAAAAATGTCTTCATTTGCTTTGGCATCAAACTTGCCTAGATGTTCTCCATCTTTTAATACAAGGCACTTTGCACCAAACACATGAAAATACTTCAGTGATGGTTTCTTGTTGTCCATTAACTCATATGGAGTCTTTTCATGATCTTTATTAATCAGGGTTCGATTCTGAGTGTAGCAAGTTGTATTCACTGCTTCAGCCCAAAAGTAAGTGGGAAGTTTTGATTCACTTAGCATAGTCCTTGCTGCTTCAACCAAGGTACGGTTCTTCCTTTCCACTACTCCATTTTGTTGAGGAGTTCTTGGTGCTGAATATTGTCTTGATATTCCTTTCTCTGTGCAGAAGTCATTTAGAACTGCATTTTTAATTTAGTTCCATTGTCTGATCTGATTGTCCGCACAGGTAGCTTAGCTTCCACTTCTATCTTTTTAATGTGATCAATGATTAGTTGTGTTGCTTCATCCTTTGACTGTAAGAATAACACCCATGTGTACTTGGAGTAGTCGTCAACCATCACTAATGCATATCTTTTCCTTGATACTGACATAACATTTACTGGACCAAATAAATCCATATGAATCAGCTGAAGAAGTTCAGAAATGCTTGTCAGTTCTTTGCTTCTGTGTGATGTTTTCTTAGACTTCCCTTTTTCACATGCTTCACATAGTCCCTCCTGATGAAATTCCATCAGGGACAACCCTCTCACTAAATCTCTCTTTACCAAAGAGTTCATAGTTTTGAAGTTCAAGTGTGAGAGCTTCTTATGCCATAACCAACTTTGTTCTGATGAAGCCTTGCTGTAGAAACATTTAACTTCTCCATCACTGGTAGAACTTAAGTTAGCTATAAACAAATTTCCTTTTCTTACTCCCAGTAGAGCAAGCTTTTCATCTTTCCTGTTTGAGATCAAGCATTTGTCTTTTCTGAAATCTACATTGTATCCTTTATCACAGAACTGACTGATACTTAGAAGATTGTGCTTTAATCCTTCAACAAGAGAGATATTTTCAATGATGACATTCCCCATTCTCAGATTACCATATCCCGTAGTGAATCCCTTGTTGTCATCTCCAAAGGTTACTATCGGGCCGGTCTTCTTAACCACATATGTAAGCAGGGACTCTTCTCCTGTCATGTGTCTAGAACAACCACTATCCAGAATCCACACGACCTTTGAATTGTTAACCTTACCCTGCAATCACAGATTGATTAAGCGGACCTTGGTACCCAAACTTGTTTGGGTCTTGAAGGTTTAGATACTTTAATAGGAGTAACATTTAATTCAGTCTTAACCTTTTTGACTTTCATGTTGTCTGTGGCTCTTTCATTTACAGTATTAGTGCTACCAGATGCATTCATTAACTTAAAATAAGCATGCATGATATTGTATGTACACAGTAAGCACTCTTTCTTACCACATGGTTCATGAAGATCAGGCATGTCAGACATGTTATACATTCTAGAAGTAACAGCAGTTTTTACTTTAACCTTTTTACATGCATGTGTAAGGTGTCCAGCAGAATTACAATTAGTGCACAACTTCCTAGATGCAATGGGAGAGGTTGAAACAATATTCTGATTAATAACACCTACTTTCCCATTCCTGTTCTTTTTAGCCTTACTAAATTTATTGCCTATTTCAGTTTTAGGTAATTTAGTTTTTACTGACTTCCTAGGCAACTCAGTTTTTATCTCTTTTTCCTTCATTAAATCCTCCTCAAGAAATTCTTGTCTAATGATTAAGTCTCCTTCATTGATAGGTTCTGAAACAGGCTTAACAAAAACTGGACAATCGACATTCTTAAGAATGTGTGGAATATTCTCCTTGACAGCTGAAGATGTCACATGAAATTCCACTACCTTCTTTCCAGTTTTCTTGCTGTAGTCAAATCCTATTGCAGTTTTATTCCCTAAGGTCTGAGTATCAATTATTTCCTTAGCAATTAGGGCGGAGTTCTTATATGCATTCAGTTTCAACTCTAAGTCTGAAATTTGCTTCCTGAGGATTGTCTCTATCTCTTCATTACATTTGACCTTGTTTTCTAAGTACTCATTCATCTGTTTAAGATCTTCTAAAGTAACAGATGCAAGCTCTAGTTCTTCATTTTTAGATTCTAGATTTTTAATCTTAATAACTAGTTTCGCATTCTCAATTTCAGATGCTAGCATGTTTGTGTGTACATTAAACAGTTCAACACTTAGATCTTGCACAGTTTTCTTGTACTCAGAATTAGACATGTCAATTGTAGTTAAGATAGGTACCTGAGATGATTGTGGTGATTCCTCGAAAGAGTCGGCCATTAGGGCAAGATTTACAAACTCTTCCTCTTCATCTGAATCAGTATCATACCAACTTTTACCCTCTGCAATATAAACTTTTCCTTTCTGCTTTCCAGATATTGCCTCCAATTGCTGTTTCAGCTTGTCATTTTCTCTTTTCAAATCATCATAAGAATCCTTCTTCTCATAGCCACCTTTCTTGTCTCTTGCTTGACGAGACTTCTGGCATTCAGTGGCAAAATGCCCTAATTCATTGCAATTGTAGTATCTTGATTTGCTTTTATCAATCATGCCTGTATTGTAGCCTCCCTTAGAGCCAGAGCCTGAAGAATACTTGTTCTTCTGAAATCTGTTTGATGAGCCCTTGAACTTGTACTTAGGGTTTCTCTTGAAACGAATGTGACTAAACTTTGCAGCTAAGTACGCCATGGTTTTGTCTTCCATTTGCTCAAGTTCTTCTAGGCTGTAGTAATCACTTTCATCAGCACCTAGATTTGCAGAATCCATTTCAGCCTCTATTATCACTTCCTTTCCAGCTCTAGGGGTTTGAACCTGAATATCAGAAGTTGTTGGTTCATTCACTACAAGTGCAGTTGTTCTTGCGAGTGCAGTATTTTTGTTGTCCACTGTCCCTGGTCCGTAGATTATTA
Organism: Heracleum sosnowskyi; assembly: GCA_030848705.1. NCBI lineage: Eukaryota > Viridiplantae > Streptophyta > Magnoliopsida > Apiales > Apiaceae > Heracleum > Heracleum sosnowskyi. Next base: position 20,938,873 of record CM061244.1, on the reverse strand, counting down.
CTCTTTGTTCTTGTTCCATCTCATAAGTTTTAAGCTTGCCATAGATCATCTCTAATGACATCTTAGTAAAATCTATTCTTTCCCTTATGGATGAAGACTTGTGTTTTACATGGTAGGGCAATGTCATCATGAACTTCCCGTTTGTCTCTATCAGAGGATATGTCTTCCCTTTCATAGATAATTCATTTAATAGCTTAGTATATTTCTCAAAGACCTGAGTTATACTTTCTCCGGGAAGTGACCTAAATGATTCATATTTAGATGTCAGGATATCCAATCTATTTTCCTGCACGTCTTCAGTACCTTCCATTATAAGATTTATGGTATCCCACATTTGTTTCCCACTTGTATAGTTCATAATCTGATAACTCATTTCCTTATCTGCGGAGTCAATTAATAACATCATTAGACCTGTATCCAATCTAACCAGTTCCTTGTCTGTCTCTGTGTACTCAGTCAATTCCTTTGGGGTTGAACCTTGGGGAACTCTAGTACCATCAGGATTTGTAGATTCACCTACTGGTTTCATTGGTACAAACAGTCTGTTCTCTAAGATGCCAATATACAAAGGATTTGACGCTTTGATAAATAATAACATCTTCATCTTCCACAGACCGAAATCATCTCTAGTAAATGGGGGAACTTTGATACCAGCAGTTGTCTTTGGAACACTCATGGTTTCTGAAAATTTCAAATTATTTAAGATTCATAAAATTCCAATAAAATGAAAATTTTGAAAATTAAAAAATTTGCTACAAATTTTCAAGCCTTGTTTGAATTTGGTCTCAATCACCGGATCTGATTTGTACGTCAATCAAGAAGTTGTTAGGTCCAAAGTATCGTAGAATGGGGGGGGGTTGAATACGATACTCACAAATTATTCGATTTCGTTCGCGGATAATTAATTGTGTTCTTGTCCGAAATCAAATTTACCAAATCAAAACATGAGTCGGGGAATATTCGTTTTATAAATATAAACCACGGAGGGTGCTACAATTCTAATATGTAGGATTAGCTTCAATGAGTTCAAGTTACAATAATCAATACAATTGATAGAATTTAAGGCACTACTAATTTCTTCTGTGATTTTCAAGCTCTTAACTTCTAATCTCCGTATTAACTTCTGCAACTATCTGCTGAAGAAGACACTGTCTTTATTCTCACAAATGTAGACTTAGGAAAACTATCGAAGGCTTGGATTAAATCCTGGCCGTTCATTTCTCTCACCAACCTCTGACAAACATAAATACAAACCACCTGCTCCATAATTAAAAATCTATCGAAGGCAAAGAATTCTTTTCTTTTGATAGTTTCAAATAAAATCTATCGACAGAATTACTTTGTTAAGTTGAAAGTAGTTCGATAGTTTCTGAAAAGAAACTGTCAAACTAACTCCTTTAATCCACTTCGATGGTTTCTGAAAAAGAAACTATCGAATTGGTTTTCCTTCCTTTCGATAGCTTTTTATAAAACCTTCTTTATCTCTTTCGATGGTTTTTCATAAATGAAAACTATCGACTGTCCTTAATAGCATTTTGATCCTCGAAGATTCTATCTTGTTGCAGCAAGCATATTGTACTTCCAATTAAACCTAAACATACCTTATAATATTCTTTTTACTTCCAGGATGTTTCAGGTCTGACTTAAATCAATTTCTTCCGAGACGATAAACATCTTGATCTTTTTAGTGCTGACAACTAGTGCAACTGGTCTGGTTCACAGATGACTAACACTTGATCAATACCTCTACGTCTTCAATACAATACTGTTGATAAGTCCTTTGTCGTTCTGGTTGCTTCATTAAAATCACTGAAATCATCTGGTACTAATTCTTTATCATTCAAATACTTCTGTAGTTTTGAAAGTCTTGTTTCTTTATTAGTCACTGAGGTTTGAACATATTAATAAACTTCTTTCCGTGACCTGTTTACGGAATTTAAGAATACATACAATATTTTGATTTTTTGACTTTACCGTTTCTTCTTTACTTTTGGATTCCTGTGATTCTGTTAATATTATAGTCTGTCTTGTTCCTTTGTTGAGTTGTAGTTATCTCTGTTACATCTTATGTTACATTATGCTTACATTATCAAACAGCGTTTGCAACCCCTTCAACCCAAAATACAACTTAATAATTCTTTTTGTAATTTTACCAAACGTCGGTTTGCAATCTCTACAACTTAATATGCAACTTAGTAATTCTTTTTGATATTTTATCAAAAAGTTTGCAAACGTTGGTTTGCAACCCCTGCAATCCAAAGTAATTGAAAAAAAATACAAATTCAACCAATGCAACTTTTATCTTTGTGTACCATTCGTCAAACAATTGGTATGCATAAATCAAAGATGAAACTTCTTAAACAACCAAAATCAATGCAACCTTTACAATGAACCAAAATCAAATCAACTATAATGATCGCCACCACCAATCAATTCGATACAAATCATATTTACTAAGAGTCACCGCCCCTGCGAGGGACATTAAAACCAAATAGACGAGAACGAGGAATCATCGATTCATCTCAACACCGTCGGAGATCAGGGAAACGTCGGTTCCGGGCAAATCAACGTTGAATTTCATGTCGATGATAACGATTGAACAACAATGTGAGGTGATGGGTTGCGGTGATTGAAATTGTAGAAGCAGACTTGTATATAGATATTGATATATGTGTATGTACAAGAAGTGGGACATGAGAATTTGGGGGAAATGGAGCTTACAGTTTAGAGAGGGAGAGAGATCGAAATAATAAGAAAAGCAAATTTAAAAAAAAACAAAAGTATAGAATTGAAAGAAGATATGGAGGGTAGTTAAATTAGAAATAAGATTATAAAATGGAGTAGAGAGGAAAATTTCCCTAATTTATAAGAGCAAGTCCGATGAATATTCTATTGCTATATTAAAATACCAAATATAACAAAATTCAATTTCAAATGAATTTTATATTTAAATACAAATATACATAAATTCATCTTAATTTTATATTTGAAACCAAGCATTCACCCTTGCCACATATTAAATTATTAGATTATATACAATCAAAAATATTAAATTAAGTAAAAGTTAAAAAAAATTATATAATTTGAAACTAGTAATAAAATTAGTTTCGTAGTGCAACTTTTATTTAGCACTTTTTTTGTACTATATTATAACAATAATTATAGCTAATTTATGTTGGACCATATTTAATAGTCATGCATCTTCTTCAAATTATTCTTTTACCACCTTTATTCTAAACTTAATTTATAACCATTCTATGTGGTTTGTCAACTTAATTTATAGCCATTCTATGTGTTTGTCGAAGTTGGATGTTTTACAAAACAAAATGTTCAATAATTGTTTTTGACAGATGTATGCATTTGACAAGTAAGTGTAAAAGTAAAAATTGTGATAGTGTTATTAAAAAAAAATTAAAATATATTTTAGATAACTTTTTTCTCCTGAAATATGAATAGCATTTCCTATATTTTCATACACACATATTTGATATGCATAATTTTTTAAATTTCATTTTAATATGCAATTTTTTTTATACAATATCGTGTTTCTATTCAATATATCAAGGAATTTATCTTAGATACATACTGTCATTATAAAAATCTATGTCCATCTATTATGTTTGACTAGTATTTTCTCAGCTACTATATAAGATTTCAGTAGGTTAAAATAAAAAATTTATGATAACATTCCTCATTAATTCCAAATCTAACTTATAAATAAATATATAATGTTTGATCCAATAAAACTACAACATCACTAATTCTTAAACAATAAAATAATAAATAAACATATTGTGTTTTTTTTAACAATTGGAAATTGTTTTATTGAGTTTTTTGTCAAAAAATGAAGCGAATGATGGAAGTAAATTGTCGGAAATGTAACCAAGTAGTAAACAAAAGCAACAAGATAATCTATCTCATATTATCTCTCATTCATTCATATTCAAGATTCCCCAGGGAGAGGCCATTGTTAACTCAAAAACACCACAACAATGGTGGTGGTGACATCTATCAACACCACTTGTACTCTATCTCCATGTAATAATAACAACACCCTTCATTCATCCTCAAACTTAAACCTGTACACTTTTATCTGCAAGCCCACTTCACCATCTTTGTTCTACTTGCAGCAACTCTGTAAAAGTACAAGTTCAATAAAACACAAAAGCTGTAGCTCAACTAATGGAATCTTGGTAGTTAAGGGTTACATGGAAGACTCAAACTCTGTGTCTGGTTTTGCTAATAAGGTTATTGGAGCACTTCCTTTAGTTGGGCTTGTTGCTAGAATTTTTAGTGATGTTGGTGGTGTTGGTGGAGATATTGTCGATTTCGCAGAGTTTAGGAGGAGAGTGGGGAATAATTCTTCTGTTAATGATTCTAGAGCTTTTATTGATTTTCAAGAAAGAAGAGGCCGGGTAATTTCTTTTATCTTTTTATCTTTTTGTTTGGTTGGTTTACTTGTTTTTGTTGAATTTTTGTGTTTTTGCATTTGCTAGGAAATGTTGCGATTGTTACGTTTTCATTTGTGTCTAAATCAAATTAGAGATGCCTGGTTTTTTAAGCTTGTACGGTTGATTAAGCGTGTAAGATGTACATATTTATGTGGGGAAAAGCCATGAATCTTTTGACCTTGTAGTTACTTGAACATTTGCATTATTTTTGTAGGCAGGGGATCCTATTTATGTGCTTGCTTGCTGTTGGTTAGCAGCGGTTGGAGCTGGTCTGCTCAAATCTGAGGAAATTTTGGAGGGGGTATCAAGGCTTAGGCTATCCAATGATATCGAGTTTGAGGAAGAGACTTTTCTTGCATTGATGAAGGAAGCGAAAGAGGTTAGTTACTCTTTTTGCATTGGATCCATATGTCTTTTCCTTGTGTATGCATAGTTTGTAACAACTTTGATTGTGTCGGATATTGCAATACAATTTTCAACCATTGTTTTACTATGTGGAAATGGACCTTGCGCAGATGGTTAATCGATTACGATCAGAAGCAATAGCTATTAAGTGGGACTGGCCCTTTTCCCCAATGATATTCTTGAATGATGAGCATAGAATATAGTTATCAGAGGGGAAATGGAAAGATTCTATAATTGATCTTCAAAGCCATTGCAATGTCAATTGGATGGTTTAAAATTAAACAAGCAGTTTAAATTAGTTATTGATGAGAAAAAATTATTTTCAGTAAAGTGTAGTTCTCAGGATAAGCAGTTTAAATTAGTTATTGATAAGAAAAAACAATATAGTTTCAGTTATCTTAAGTGTGGTTCTCAGGATACAATAAGTTGTCATGTAAACCAAAGCCCCTGTTTATAATAATATTGTAGAACCAAGGTAATTTTTAAGAATGCGGTGCAGTGCATGTTTGAATATTAAATTTCAAACCACAGAACACACCGCACCACACGTTGTGCAAAAAAAACTCGAACAGACCTATTTGCAACAAGAATGTACATTAGGAGTGCAAACCGTTGTATACATATTGATAGATAATTAAAGAAGAGGCACTGAGTTCGGTTCTACACTTTTAATTAGATGAAGTTCTGTTGGCTGAAGTTGTAAAACGATTTTCCAAACTCAGATCTTTTTGATTCTATGGCAAATTATTATATTTAGCCAAGCGCCAAAAAGTTGCCTAGAGCGTTTCCCTTCTCGCTCCTTAGTCTATATAGGGTACGCTTGCTGCTCCCCACAATAGTCGCCTATTTCACGGCACAGACTCGGGTCGAGGCTGCCACTCGGCCCGAAGACTGGATGTTATGTAGAGAGCATTGTAGGGTTTGCAACCAATGGAAACCTGTTATTGCTTTCTGCACTAAACTCCTGAAATTGGGGAGAAGCCTGCTTCAAGAAAGATGGAAGATATGAGGTAAGGTGAATCGGAAAACTTTGAACCTAAACTTTATGTTACATTTCTTTAACGTGCTTTGCAACCCTAGCTGTGAAAGACTTCTGAATTCCCTGTCTGTTAGAGCAAATTGGGTGACCAGGCTGAGGGTTATGATCCACCTTTTAAAAAAAAAAAATTGTATGAGAATGAGATGAAAGCAGAGGAGTCTCTGGGATGAAGGCTAGTCGAAGGTCTCTACCATAAATGACCTTATATCTCACTTGATGGTTTGCCACTTAGAACCGGAAGTCAACCATAAGTTTGATTACATCACATTCAGTTCAAGCTGCGCAGCTGCTCGCTGTAATAGCTTGCTTCTCAGGTGGCTCGCTAGCATCTATCTTTAATTCAAGCCATCTATTTTGGAGTCATTTTGGCGGGGGCGTACTAAACCCACAATAGCTTCCTTGGCATTTCATCCGAAGATTAATTGTAAGGATTGCCTATCGATCTTCCATAGCCAGTGAAGTGAAAGCAGCACATGGTCCTGATGATAATCTCATAAGAAGAGATAATAGGTTGAGATGGGATGCCTACTGATACCAAAAGTGTGCTCAGCCGTTGAGATGGACAAAGAAGTCTGTCATATTTAGTTTAGTATTTGAAGGGTTTCTGTCAGATTAGGCCTCCAGATAAACTGCATTGTTGGTAAATAATGTTTAAACCATGCATTCTTAAAACCAAGTCTGATGCAGTAACTTGATCGATACATAAGTGATTCTTCACAACACGCCCTTGTGTAACAACTGAAGGGGTCGAAATTCTATTTTTTGCATGAATTATATAAAGTAGCTTATATGTATCACTTATTATCACCCACTCCAGTCTATCCATTACGACAATCATTAGATGCTGCATAGTTAACTACCAGATTAGGAAACATAAGTGTTGAAAACTTTTAACAATTTTGGTCAGAGTTCAACCTCCCTGCAGTCTACTTATAAAGTACGTTTATATACCTGCAGAGACGATCCAAAACAAAAACTCCTGCTCCTACCATCCCAATTGAAGCTCGAGCGGAGAAAGCTATGGAAGCAATATATGTTTGCTGTTTTGGAAGGGACCCGATAGAAGAAGTGGATGAGAGATTACTATGCATCATGCTAGCTGTTGTTTTTCCATCTGTTGGAAAATCAGAGATAAATAGGATTGTTAGTGACAAGGCAAAGAGAGTTGCTGAAGGAGTTGAAGACAAATATCCGGAGCCCAAACCTCTATCAAAGAAGCTGTACAACTGCAGATGAAGGACTTGCAGTTTCTTAGACAGAATAGTGAGACCTAAGGCTGTTTGTTCCTTTGACGTTCTGTTGTCAGAATTCAAAGTGTAATTTGTAAACAAATGATTTTCTGCTTTCCATTGTATTTACATAGTGAAAACACGAAACTGTGGTTTTAGACCACACGTTGTGTCTAAGCACACAAGATATTGAACATGATTTGTTTATAGCTCATAGGACGTATATCATTATCAGTAGCCTGCTAATTTTCACTAGCTCTGTGCAGACCCTGTATTCTTTGTATAAGTATGCTTTGTCAAGATCATATTCGTTACATATGCGCAAGAGAGAGCTCCTGGGTATATTTATACTAGGGCTAAGCAAAGGTGTCACTGAAATTGACCATAACCAAATTGCTTAAGTCAGTTTGTTGACTGTTTGCTTTTATTTGTTAAATAGGGCTAAACAAGGATCATCAAAATCGACCATAACCGAGTCGATGAGGTAGTTTATTGACTGGTTAGTTTTGGAAATCTGAATGGATTGTGCAAATAAACTTGGAATGAGGCTATATTTGCTCAAGTGAATGAACATATATTTGCTTAAGTCCTGCACTGGACAAGTACACAACTGACGCTATACAAACAAGGGTAGATGAGCGAGTTTTAACAGTGTGTACCAACAATGTCGAGAGTCTTTCACACAAAAGAGAAACATGCAACTACAAGACTAGTTTTAAGGTGCGTCTGGATGTTTTAGGAATAATTTACCCGCTAAGAAGAAATGAGGTTCTCATTCCATACATGGTAATTCAAACACCACCACATGGATTGAGGTTTTGATTCCCCGTTAACCGGGTTTATTAACCACAAAACAAACGCTCCCTCAAGGGCCTGTTTAGCACAATAATTGAAGAGTAACAAATAAATCACTCTTTTTAGAATTATAAAACTTGGTATTTATAAAATTTATTTACACTTCCGGGCAACTTGCTTATACCGGTCAGCAAGTTGCAATACTTATCTGAGTCTGTACTCTGTAGTACTAAAAAATTTAGATGTCTTGGCCTACCGACTTCAGAACATAAAATTTGTCATGATCGTCTTTCGCTCATATATACATGACAACAAAAAAAGTACTGGCATTTAACCAAACTATATGCTCGAATATGAATCATGCTTTCTAATATGGCCATACAACTTTGACTGCTCAACTGCTGTATTTTATACCTGCTAGGGTGGTAGTATGATAACTACCAGCAACACACATGATGAATAACCAGAGCAACACACATGATGAATAACCAGATACATAATTAACCAAAACAACACGGAACGATATAGCATAAGGTTGTTGAGTTCCATTAAGAACAAGTTTATTTGTTTCATCACAACAGGGAAGGAAACATAACTTTTTGAGTCGGAGACAACTTATTCTTTTTGAGTCGGAGACAACTTATTACAGCATAACATCCGGGAGAACAATTTCTCAGTACACATCCATTAGTGAATACTGCAAAACAAGAATCTACCGGTACTGGGGTGCTAATTCACCCTCCTTCACTATATAGTGTTGAGCAGGGAAATCTTCTCCCTTGAAGTACCTATCTAGCATGTCCTTGACTCCAGCAGCATATCGCAACTGCAGTCAGCATATACATATAAAATATACATGAGTAAAATCTTCAACATAAAACAATGTGAAAAAACCCTAAAATTGATGGAACTATATTTCAAGACCTGTGCATCAATGGTAGTGCCTGAAATATGAGGGGTCATAGCTTGGTTTGGCATGTAACGCCATGGATGATCCTTTGGAGCAGGTTGCGGGTACCAAACATCTCCACTGTAACCTATATTCAGTCCCAAGATAAAAAACCATGATTTGAGGTTGATGCATAGCGGATAGTTCAAGCAGGGGACATTGGCACATTAGTTTAAGTAGAATATATACAAGAACTAAAGAGATTTTGTCTACACTCTTAGGAATTATAAACATGTTATATAGCTTTTTGAAACTTGCCTGCTATATGTCCACTAGAACAACCATCAACAACTGCTTGTGTATCCATAATAGCTCCTCGAGCGTTGTTAACTATTAGAACCCCTTTCTTCAACTTGGATATCTTAGCTTTGTCAAACAATCCCCTATGTTACAGATACATTTAGTGAGTTACAATTTTCTTGTATTGCAGAAGGGCAAATAATATTCAAGACATCTTAAGTGTCAACATTGGGTAAAAGATTCTTACTTGGTTTTCTCAGTTAAGGGAGTGTTGATGACTATTATGTCACATTTCGGAAGCATCTTATCAAGATCCTCCTCAAACTGCGCCCCTATTTGGTTCTCAATTTCTGGTTCCATCTTGAGGCGATCATGGTAAAGGAGATTACAATTAAAAGGCTTCAACCTCTGGAGTAAAAGCCTCCCAATACGTCCTGCACCAACAGTTCCAACAGTTTTACCTTCAAGATCATAAGCTCTGTGTGCGATTTGTGCAACATTCCATTCGCCATTAATAACCTGATGGTGTCCAGGCAAAAAATTTCTAACAAGAATGAGGATTCTCATGAGCTCATCTTCTGCAACAGAAACAACATTGCTTCCAGTAACCTCTGCAACTGTCAACCCAGCTGCAGCTGCAGCATTCAGATCAATATGGTCGGATCCAATTCCAGCTGTGAGCAGTAGCTGCAAATTTTTTGCCTTCTTAATTCTTTCAGCCGTAACATAGGCTGGATGGAAGGGAGTACTTATGAGGACATGGAGATCAGGGATATGTTTCTCCAATTCTGAAATCAGGCAAAGTACATAATGTATAAGTATTTCATCATTCACACAACACAATGAAAGCTGAACCTCGAGAAAAATCATCAAAACAAAATGCTACACTTTAGCAGATCTTGCATATTCATATGAAGGTGGCTATGGAGGTAGTGGTGATGGTTGTTCCCGACAACATAGAGCATTTGACCAAGACAATGTATTGCAATGAGCATATAAAATGACACGAAGATTCAGAACTGCCCTCTATGGTATATGTAAAATTATCCTACACAGCAGGGTGAACAGAGACACCTCAGTTGTTAAGTCATCTTTAGTAAATCCATATATATATATGACACCATCATTTCAGCTTTAACGTAGAGGTATAAACACTGTGCATATTTTCAATTCTAGGATGAGAAATTTTTCTTCAGTTTAGAGTTTAGACAACACTTTCAAAAATTTGTACTATATACTCTGTAAACTATACTTCTTTTTTCGTAAAGAATGACTTCAGTAAACCAAACACCTCTTCATCATCCAACTATGCATCTGTATGATGGATTGACAATAAGACCAAGGTTCTCGCATAACTTAAAATATAGCTCAAGGATCAACATATCTTACCACAATCAGGTCCTTCTTTATCATCAGTGACTATGTATTGGTGGCCTTTTGATTCCAGCCACTCACGAATGCCTAAAGCATTCTCAGCACAACCGAGAAAATTTGGATTGGCCGAAGCATATTCATTAGCCTTGTAGAAGACGCCAACAATTTTCTTGCCTTCTGCGGAAGCCTGATTAGTCGAGGAAAAGGCAAAATTTCTCTTAGAACAGAAAAAAGGAAATTACAACATTGCCGATAGCAAATATTCATACGTTCTTATTTTGAAGAGCTAAGAATTATTTGAAAGCTTTTGTTCAACATGTTGAAGCTACAGTCTAACAAATAAATTGAGATAGGATTTATCAATGATAAATTCATCAGCATCCACAAGTAACACGTAATGAATGTAATTTACGGGTTTTCGCTCCCAAGAGTAAGAAATTACACTTTCAATACAATTGTTATACTAAGAATATAATGCACTGTATTTTAAATATCTTTAAAATATAAAAATTTATCCGATTTTTGTTCCGATTTATCATTCCAATAAATCCCCAATTTACCAATAAATCGCTATAAGATACCTAAACCGATTTATTCCGATTTCCGAAATCTGCGATAATGCGTAATAGTTGTAAAACAAAACTATTTTTTATATAGGAAACATACTGTAAAAGTAGGCCAATACAAAACAGGAACACTGGACCATAAATTTATTAAATATACAGTAAATAAAAATACGTGTCCGATCCCTATTGGCTAGTCGATGAGGCATGTAAACTGAACTATCTACTCGTTTTCAATACAAGGATGATGTTAAGTAGTATAATTTGCAGGCCCAAATATAAAAAATATACCTAAATGATTACTATAAAATACAAATCAGATCACTTCAAGAGTTCCATTGAAGTCGATCGGCCTGATTTTTAGTAACTGTAACTCAAGAAGACAACATACAGAGAGAGAGAGAGAGAGAGAGAGAGAGAGAGAGAGAGAGAGAGAGAGAGAGAGAGAGAGAGAGAGAGAGAGAGAGAGAGAGAGAGAGAGAGAGAGAGAGAGAGAGAGAGAGAGAGAGAGAGAGAGATTCTCAAAATTAAGCAGTTAGAAGCTTTCAAAATATATAAAACGAAGAAATAAAATGAAGGCAGTGGAAGAGTTCATAAATAAGAGAAAGTCGAAAGTTGCAGTACATAGAAAACAAGAAAAATGATGATAAACGAGAGAGAGAGAGAGAGAGAGAGAGAGGGCGTACGGAGAGAAATCTGGAAGTGATGGATGAAGAAGCAGAGTAACGGTGTGAAGCTAAAGCACGAATTGCACAAGCAGCGCCACGTCTCATCGCCATTTTTATCACTTTCGAACGATATCACAAGGTCTAGTAAATAACTTGTAGTAATAGTTACGGATAAAAAGGTGATGTTTAATGTTTTTTTGTGAAAACTGAGAGAGAAAGTGTAGACACGCAACCTTATTTATATATTCGATCCGTCTCACTTATCTGTTTGTTTATTAAAATGAGTGTAGAATAGAAAAGTAGCGGAGAAAAATGTAAAGAATTGATCCGGACAGACTAATACAAAATTTGTCTGAGATGAGTCACTCACATCCGCTGAACCTATCCGTTTGTCTATGTGTCGACAATTACAGAATTGCCCATAACAAATTTCGGTTTTGCTTTTGTAACGTACCGACTTGTCGGGCACCTCTATTATTTACATACCACCTAATGCATGAATCATACTTTTTTAGAATTAAACATTTCTGCAAATTTACAAATTTTAAAAAATACCGTTTTTAGAATATTATTCTTGTTCTAAAATATTTGACTTTCTCACATTATCAAGTGCAATTAATGCTAAAATTTCACTTACATTTCTAACAAATTCATGGTGTATTTAATTTATTTGGTTGGTAAATTTGACTAATAGGAGTAATCTTATAAATAAATAAATAATTAATTAATTATATGAGCATTTATGCTAATAAATAAGATATTAGATAGCAATAATCTTAAAAAGCAGATAACACCTGTAAAAAAAACAGATAACATAGAAGGAGTATTTTTATATATTATATTTAAGTTAAGATATTTTAACATTAATAATTTACATGCATGCATTCAAAAGCAACCATGTGTACAATAAAAAAAAATCTAGTCCAAATATGAGCATCTTTTCAAACTCGTTAAACAAATTAGGAATGAAAAGATCTGCTCTGAAAAGGAAAAAAGATTAAGTCTATATTTTCTCATTAAATTTAGGATTAGAAAAGTTATGCTATTTATACAAAAAAATTCGCTCTTTAGAAAATTAAAGAGAAACTGAGTTTCTGAATAACTCCTAAATCAAAATTAATTTTTTAAAAAATAATAAAAGGTGCTAAATTTGGTAACCAAAATTATTATAAAATAACATAATAATAATAATAATAATAATAGTGATGTGACATCTAAATTATTTATATCGAGGATATCATGCACGTGAGTTTATTATTAAAATAGAGCTAATCAAATTTCAAAACGTGTCATTTAATGAAGAAAAAAAAAGTTATATTATTCATAGTATTGTAAAAATTGAAAATCGGAATTAATTGATTGAGGGACTGATTTATGATTAATCGGTAAATAGGAGATTAATTGGAAGATTTAATCGGAGTATAAATTGAATTTGTTTAAAAATTATAATATTATTTAATGTATTATTCTGATTTCATTATTTATTTATTAATTAATATGTATTTATCATATTATAAAATCTATAATAATTCATATTTGATATTATATTATTTTAAAAATCAAATCGGTCAACCACTTCATAGAGAATTAGTAAAGAATTAATCAACGATTAATCAATTAAATCGAATTTTTTTAAAACCACGCTTATTCGATACTTTAACATTATTAATATTCGTGTGAATCATGAATATTTCAACTTTTTTTTTTTCCTCATATTTAAGCCACGTAATTGAGCCAACATAACGACCCCAAGAGAATGGTCTTGGACCAGTATACAGAAAAAGGGAAATTAAAACACTTTCATTTGGGAAAATATTAAAAGGTTTGGAAGTTGAATTTTAATAAAGAAAACAAAAAGAAAAACTAGATACATCTATGAATTTTGATAGGGTCGATCTGAATTTTATGGTCATAAAATCATAAATTATGTTCATAAAAGCTATAACTCTAATTCAAAGCAATTTTGTAAGCAATTTTAAAACTCAATTTACAATGCATTCAGGATATGTTATATGTCCGTAATCTCCATGATGAATTAATTACATTTTTTTAGACACGGGGCACATGCTAGAGGTCCAAAGCTAATAATACTTTAAGGCCCCCTCAAGCCAATAAAAAGAAAAGAATAGTAGCCTTCCTCAGTAGACACTTGCACATTTACGTCAACAACAAACTAAGACCATGAGTATACATACTTAAGTGGAGTATATAAGAAATTCAATCAAAACAGGAGACAAAGGCACCTGGATTTAAATTCACGTCACTCAGTTGGGAATACAATGGTTTCGTCGCAGTCCACAGGTCAAGGCTAACAATATAACCAAGCTGCAGGAAATATATGCTAAGGTTTTTACAAGTCAATGGGGAACCCCGCTGCCTTCATCCTATATCCGTTCCTGCTAGTAACATTATTTGCCACCACTAGTTCTCGAGGTAATAAATAAAATCATCCACAAAGCTAAAAGATGTATATCCTCCCGAGCAATCTTTAATAATATGGCTCATCTGCACCAAACAAGCACATTAGTTTCCAACTGGCTCCGTAGTTCAGTAGTTCTGGCTAGTACTAATACCATGCACAGATTAGTCCAATGTGTGTGTGCGCGCATTCATAATACTAATATCCATTTTTATAAACCAAATAATCCTTAATTCCCACTCATTAACTACTTCTAGTCTATTGAGCGTGTTACAGCTGTGCCAGTGAAACAAAAACCGTTCACAAGTAAATACATAACCAACTAACAATTTGTAATGAAAAAAGTAGTTGAGGCTACAAGTCCATACCATCATTATCATCAGCCATGTTAAAGTCGTCTTCATCATCATCAAAATCTCGGTTCTGCATATAGGTCAGAATTTCATAAGTTGTTCAGTTCAGGAAATAAAGGAAATACTTTTCGCAGTCAATTTAAATAGACAAATGGAATGAGAGTAATTGTTATTTATTAAGCAAGTCCACTGGTGAAACAGTCCTTTTCTGTCTGTGGGCAAGAGCATGTACACGCGAACAAGAGAGAGGGACGTCACAGCAGAAGAGAGTGAAGAGAGAACCTAATAGCAATTTGATGTACAAATAGAACAGGAAGGGGAGAGATAAAGATTAAAATTAAAAATAACTTGTCATCTTCTCGCTCTTCTATTGGTGATAGGGGTTTAATACAACATAGCCATCTTTTGTGGATTGGCATTTAGTAGCTCCAAGTACATGTTACTTTTCTTCTTCCCTTTTTTTCTTCAATGCCGATTGCTAAAGAATCTTTAGATTTAAGAAAATATTCATCTAAACAGTAAGTTTATTAGCTGAGACGGAAGAACTATTGACTTTCGCATAGCATTATATAGTTCTATATGCTTTCTAGAAAGCAGAGGGTGGGTAGAAATTGGTCTACTAAATACACAATAATAATACTTGTAGAATTATTTAAAATTGCACTCAGACACTTTTTTACCTGATCATAATCACCATTATCGCTGAATTCTTCTTCTTCCTCTTCGACATTTTCATCATCCTCTTCTGCAGCATCACCTTCTTTCTTATCAATTTCCGTCTTTACGCAAGTCATTTTAGCGAATATAAGATAACGAAGAAGTCAATCAACAGTTATCATACCAATATATATATATATATATATATATATATATATATATATATATATTTACCTCCATCAATTAATGTTCTTTAAAATTGAAGTTCAATATTCTGTAATGACTGAAACACGATAAAGGTAGTGGTGGAAAAAGTAAAAACTTTGATACCTTGGACTTCTTTTCAAGCTCCTCAAAGATATCCAACTTCTGCAAATCTGTCACAAGCAAACTATCAATCAGTTCAACAAAGTCAACTACAATTTTGTTGTTTGCTACTAAAATAGGGGAACTTCTAACTTCTTAATCTCTTATAAACAACAGCAACTTACGACCTGGTACAAACAGATATCTCTTCGTTAAATGCAGATGTTGTCCAGACTCCATCACTATGTAAGTTATGATTATACGAGTGTTTAAAAAAGTGAAAAAAGAACCAAAAAATTAATCTTGAACTACAAAACTGCCAAGGACTGTGACTCCTTGCTAGACAACTAAAAATGGATTTGTGAATAGTCACCATGGACAGTTGGACACCATAGATGGTCCACCAGAACAGGCTGTACAATCCAAACATTAAGTTGTATCAATTGATATTTATACTTTTCTCTTTAATCTTTCTTTTAAACAACTGAATCAAACAATCAGGGAATTACATGCATTTTTCCTGTGCCTCGTTATAATGTATGTTTAGTTTAATACTCTTCTTCATGTTTACATCATTTTCTAAATAATGCTTTAAATTTATGTAGGCTTTCACATTTTCTACTTGCAAGTTTCATCGGCAACTACTTTCTGTTCATCATGAAAAATACAGAGTAACCAAATTTGATCAAGTAGAAATGTTATCAAAAAGTGTTATAATATGATAGAAAATACATGTTTTTGTAGTGCTTAAAAAAAGTAAGATTGTTCACTTTTTCTGTATAAAGATCTACAAAATACTACTCACTAGTCACTACATTCTATTAAATGATTTGATAGGAATAGGATATTATAATTATTCAAAGGATTGACCAATCGAGACATTAACAGCATTATTTACAGCATTTGAAACCTTAGAAGTATTACTTAGAAATGAAAGGTTCAAAAACAAGATATGCCCTAAGCTGCAAAACAGCAAAAGGTATTAAGGCTTGTATTATTCATCTAACCTGACTCCTGATTCCATCTCACTCTCTTTCGACCACGTTGATGCCTTACAGCTGTTGCAATTAGTCAAGAAATTTAACCATAAAAAACATATGGCAAATGAAAATCTGAATTGACTAATGTGTGAGTGGTGATAAGAATCTTCACCTAGTTCTGCAGGAACGTACTCATCAGTCATCTTTATGCAGTCCGAAAGTGAGGGTTTACGCCTGGTTTTTGTTGAATCCTTAGCAGAATACCTTTCGATATCTATGCTTTCATGGCCTATCATACACATTTGCGATAGATGTTTAAGATTCCTTAAGTGAATGTGGAGACTCCACAAACATAGTTAACAGAAAAAATATTGGTATACGAATGAATCAACAACAATCAACATACAGAGAATGATCAAATTGATGGCCTGCATTTAATAATCTGATGAGGAACAAAGAACTAAAGTATTATTAATTATTATCTACTATAAAATACTCTTTTTTCCTAATCAATAATTATCTACTGTTGTGTAAATACAGGATCAGATGGTAAGTAGTTATCAGTATAATATATAATTATTAAATACTCTAAAATTAGAATAATCACGTTAGTAGTTATCTTCTATTTGGAGTGAAGAATACATTTCAGCAATTTAGATTTGAGTAGTACCAATTTAGGTCCACTAGAAAAACGGTTGTAATCATTACTCATGTTCATTCGATTATTAAATTATCACTGGATTTTTTCACTATTGTCAATTCAAAGGATCTTGCCCTTCATCATTTCTTAAATTTCTAGACTCTTGAGTACCAAAACAGAGAAGCTTACGCAACTACTTCGGACTTCTTAATTAATTAAAATCCAGGGTGTCGAAACTCTAAGAAAATCATAAGACCAGCACTTTTTACGCAAAGCAGATGCAATTTTTTTACCACTGAATTCCTCATTTAGACTATATTTATTAAACGCTATTGCAATTGATTACATAAAAGGAGAAGGTAGGACATCAAATTATTTATTCACCACCAAGTCACCAACTACGCTTCAATATTAATGCAAGTTTCATGTCGGTTTTAACAAGAAGAAAGTCTAACCTAAGTTTAGCTTTATTCAGCCGGATTCCTTACGATACTAGGTGTTTAGGTTTTTAGTTTAGATACAAATATCCACACATATGTGTGTGGGCACTTATGTGGTTGTTTTACCCCACCTCCAATTTTATGTCTCAAGTATATTAATATTTGTGTTATTTCCAATCTTCCCCTCAAATGCTATGATTAATTGTAAAAAGCAAAATTAGTTATGATTTTGTCCATCTATTTCCTGTAGTTTATTATTTTTTGGAGATTTATTTGAATGAAATTTATTTCATTGCGGTAGAAAAACAGGAAAGTAATATGTTTCTTTTCTTTTTCTTAAATTACCATACATCCGGATCAACACAAAAATTTTTAGGATGAAATTAGGTATCCATACTCTCATCTAATTTATGCATTGCTAAATTAAATGTTCAAGAAAATTAGTATTTAGCTCAGGCTAACCTTCAGTGTCATTTCCCACACCCTTGTAATTATACGGAGATAATTTCCATGACATTTGCAACCTGTAACTCCAATAAAAAGAAACCCGATCTTCTTTCACATTTTGGACATCGGGCAGATTCTCGATTTTCTATCAAAATCACAGAGTATAATGAAGTAAGAAACGGGAAACAAAATTTAGGAGTTAGTTCGTTAAATACAAATCCATGCTGGTAATCTATCATGTTTCATGCATTTCTTGTTTGAATTGCTTCAGCTTCGCAAACCAAAGAATAATGTAGCCACCACTATAAGATAATTTCTCCCATACTTTGAACCAGATCCTAACCAGAATTCCTATAAATTTCAAACCAGAGCATAATGCATCCACCATTGTTAGATAACTTCTCCCATACTTTGAACCAGATCCTAACCAGAATTCCTATAGATTTCTAACAGACATATTCATTAATGCCATAAAATGTTTAGTTGTTTAAAGATTAATTAACACTTTGGTGGTAGTTTCAAATAATGAAGCTGGGGGAAATTTTGATGGTGAAAATCAGTAACATTCCTCTTTGGCCGAATCCTTATAATTACAAATCAACAGGGGATGACAAAAAGTTTCACAAGGTTCAATTAGAATTTCACATTATCCACCAATTTGTTTGTTCAAGATCTTCTGTATCTAACTTGCACTACTGAAAAATTTAACTATATCTCATCAGTGTGAATTTTATCATTGTAAATTGCATATAAAACTGATACTGTGTGAATGAGAAAACCACTCAACTGGAAGTCTGGAAGAATAATAAGTACGCTAAAGCACCAAAAGACAGTCAGTACTTACTGGAAATAGTTCAAATTTAATTTTTTCCGCATGGCAGGGACCACCGCCACCACCAAATCTACCACCACGTCCTCGACCTCTAAAAGCCATCTATAAAAACAACACAACCAAATATTAAGTAATTGTGCTTCCATTATACCTAGGTTCATAATACACAAGAATTAGTGGATCTCTTTAAAAAAGTAACACAGTAATTTAAGTAAGTTTGTGAAATCACTTCCATAACTAAAAGTAACAAAGTAATGACAAGTTTAACAGTTACTCCTATTTACTACCTATATATTATTTATAATACTTCTATAAAGAAAAAGTTGCAGGTGGCAATTGTAATCTATATTAAAGAGAGAGGTGCTCCCCTTTCTCTCCAGCTTTTAGAGCTAAACCCTATTTTTATTACAGCCGTCACCTAAATTTCCATCTGATCTAAAAATATAGCTTCACTTCCAATCACTAGCCATTTCCTTTTCTATCAGCTCTATACTTTCCCTTCATTGATCCCTGCTTTTCTTTATTTTTCCCACACTTTCTTTTTTATTCTCCATTTTTAAGTAATGGACATTAAAGACACTAGTGCTGATTCAGATGGAGTGGCACCACTTCAGTGAACGTCTAAAGGACTTTAACGGTGGTACTACCCAATTTTCAACATAAATATAGCTAAAAGAAAAAAAACAAATTGAAGCAAACCCATGTAAATAAAAATTGATTCTTTAGAAAAAAGATCAACCAGAACTTAATAACAATGCCAATAGCCAGCAATTTGATTCCTACAGAGCTAAGCAATCAGCATGTATATGCAAGGGAGGGTGGGATTGACATGTAATTCAGAAGAACAGATAAAAATAAACGATGTGAGCTTCAAACAAATTAAAAGTAAAAGCAATTAAATACTTGAGAGTTCGTATGAGGAGAGGAGAGCTATGGATCGACTGCTCAAAGTAAAGATGTTTGAGTTTTGAATGAGGAGTGTTTAGGTCAGGGTTAAAACTCCTGCAAAAATATCTATATATTATAATATGTGAAAACATATGCACCTTAGTACTTTACTATTAACTTGAAATATTAAAAATTGGTTTGTGGTTTCAGGGTCTTGCCGCTTGCATCTTCATATTTTGTTACATTGTTGCTATTAGGCCATCTCCAACCATTAGACCATTACTATATTTTAAAATAACTTTATCATCAAATTTTCACCTTTTTCACTTCATATCACTATTTCTTCTCCAACCGTTCCTTCAAATTTTAGTTCAAATTTCAAACACACTTTATCTCTGTTTCTACACATTTTATATTTTTTTTTTATAATCTAACAAGATATAAAGATGTTACATACAACTCCAACTAAGCACAGATATAAACTTGATCAAAATAAATTATTAAAGACCACCGAAAAGACCTAATTATACAATAAACCGAATAAATGTAAGTTATTCATTGAACGTAAAATTCGGGTTCTGTGTATAAATTTGGCACATCCTGAGCTAAATTCCTGGTTCCGCAGCTGCTCACACACAGATAACTAACTAATTGGAATGAAGAAAACTTCGAAACACTTTCTAATAGTTAGGGCTCCTAGAAGCATTAACCAAATCACCAGAACCAACTCAAGAACATCTACACACATATAAAAATATAGATAAAGACGAGAGAGATGCCTGAAACAAAACTAATGTATTATGAATGTAGGGAGATATATGTGTATGAGAGAGATTACAAAGGAGAGAGATTCTTACAATTGATTGTTGAGATTAATCGCTGATATACACACAACCGCTGCTGTATCTAATTGCACGCCTGCCTGGGAGATTTTGTAAAAACACTGTCTGATTCAGCCAGAATTGAGAAGTAGCTGCTTGCACGAGCATAAAAATTAACCGAAAAAAACCTTATAAATCATATGAAAAAATCGAAAAAAAATCGAACCGAGAAACCGAAACTAATGGTACGATTTCGGTTCCATTTTTTTAGTCTAAACCAATTCGAAATTAACCGAACCGCTATATTATATTTATATATAATTAACTCCTTCTTTTCTTATAATAAGGGTAAGGGAGATCTTATCCAAAACTTTGGTCAGTCACTGTACTACCAAAAGTATACGATCCGTTGAATTATAAAACTATAAATATTCAAATAGACGAGTACCGTTAGATATAATATTAAAAATTGTATTTGATTAATAATATGATAGTATTTAAATACTAAAATGTGTATTTTGATAATTTAAAAAAATTATAAATGAGTTTTCTATATTGAATAAAAATCTTTATGTAAAAATTCGTAATTATCTTTTCTCTTTAGTTTATGGATAGTTACAGTTAGATAATAATTATTAAACTATTATTAAATTAAAAATAATTTTGTTAGTTTCGCGTGGGCTGTAAAATCGTTAAAATATGTTGTCTAAAACTCAAGATAGAGCCCAAACAGTAAAGTGATTATCTAAATTTTAATAAAAAATTTTATTATTATTGTAGCACCGATTTAATTTTTTTTTTCTAATTCTTTTAAATTTATAAATTCTATGTTTATTTCAATAAAATATTAAAACCAATTTAAGAAAAAATTAAAATCGATCCGGTCCGTGTACGACCACTATATGACCAAATTAATTATTACAGTTAGATCTTAAATAGAACGATGAGAATTGTTAGATTTAATATTAAAAAGTGTATCTGATTAATCTATACTATATTATTAAAGACAAAATATTGAAAGTTTTGTAGTCTGATCATGAAAGTTTTTGTAGTCTGGTCACTCAATTCATAGCCGTTAGATATTTTTGATCAAATCGATGAGAACCGTTAGATAAAATCTTAAAATTATTATAGATAATATCTTTTCTATTTTTCCTAACTAAAACATCTCATTTTCCAAAAATATTGCAAACAATTTCATTTACTAAAATAGCATAATAAAGTTATAATTGCTAATAACTAACTCATTACCTTTTTTAGCCAAATTGTATATTCTTTTTTATATTTTCTAACTAAAATTTCTAATTTTCTATTTTCCTAACTAAAACCTCTCATTTTCCAAAAATATCACGAACATATCTATTTAATAAAATAAAATAATAATATTATAATTATTAATGACTAACCGATTAGCTTTTTTTTTCCAAAACATATATTTATTTTTATATTTCATAACTAATATTTCTCTTAACTAAAACCTCAAAAATATCACGAAGTATTCCATTTAGTAGCATAAAATACTAATATTATAAATCTATCTATCTATCTATACTATATTATTAAAGACGAAACATTGAAAGTTTTGGTACCCGTTTTTTTGGTACGGTACTTGCCTTATTTAATTGTTTATTTAATTATTATAAAAATTATTATAATCAGTTACCCTTTCGGTTAAAATGCATTACCATTTTTTTCTAAAAAAATCACGAGCAATTTCCTTTTCAGCTAAAACATGTTACTTTTTCTATTTGCTTTACTAAAATCCCTCATTTCCCAAATATATCACGAGCAAACCCTTACTTATTTATTTTAAAACATATTTTAATACTTTTAATTGATAATTACATTTCCCCTCTTTTTCTAGAAAAATCACGGCCAATTACCTTTTCCGGCTAAAACATGTTATATTTTCTATTTTCCTTACTAAAATCTCTACTTTTCCAATTATATCACGGGCAAACCCTTGCTTATTTACTTTAAAATATATTTTAATAATTTTAATTAACAATTATCTTTTTCAACTAAAATATGTCACCTTTTGTATTTTTCTTACTAAAACCCCTCTTTTTTTCAAAAATATCACGGACAAGTCGTTACTTTTATATTTTAAAATTCAACGAAAACATGTTACTTTCTATTTTTCTTACTAAAACCCCTCTTTTTCCAAAATATCACGGGCAAACTGTTACTTATTTATTTTAAAATCTATTTTAATACTTTTAATTATTTAAAAATATTTAACACGCCTACTTATTTTTTTAACAAATGCAATTAATAAAATATAAAATATAAATAATAAAATTAACAATTATTAAAAATAATTCGTGCATCGCACGGGTTTTAAGCTATATTATTAAAGACGAAACATTAAAAGTTTGGTAGTCGGATGGACGAACGGTCGGTACTTAGTGATTTTATTAAATTGCCCTTACTTATTTTTTTAAAAACTATCACTAAATAATAACATTATTTATAACTAATTACCATTTCAGCTAAAATACATTACTTTTTTTTATTTTTTTTCTAACAAAATCTTCTCTTTTTCTAAAAAAAAAACACGGGCGGTTATCTTTTTTAACAAAAATATGTTACTCTTTCAATTTTTTCTTACTAAAATCCCTCATTTTCCAAAAATATCACTGGTAAACCCTTACTTATTTATTTTAAAAATCTATTTTTTTATTTTAATAATTAAAAGTATTAAAATCTATTTTAGTACTTTTAATTATGAGCACTTTTTCAGTTGAAACATGTTACTTTTTCAATTTTTTCATTTTCTAAAGAAATTATTATTAAATAATGACATTTTTATAACCAACTATCTTTTCAGCTAAAATACATTACTTTTTCTATTTTTTCTAACAAAATCCTCTATTTTTCTAAAAACAATCACTGACAATTATCATTTTCAACTAAAACATGTTACTCTTTCTATTTTTCCTTACTAAAAACCCTCATTTTCCAAAAATATCCCGGGCAAATCCCTACTTATTTATTTTGAAACCTATTTAAATACTTTTAATTACGGGCACTTACCTTTTCAGATAAAACATGTTACTTTTTCTATTTTTCCTTACCTTAACCCATACCTTTCCAAAAATATCACGGATAAATAGTTATTAATTTATTTTAAAATTTATTTTAATACTTTTAATTATTTAAAAAAGTTTAACACGCCTACTTATTTTTTTAGCAAATGCAAATTAATAAAATATTAAAACATAAATAATAAAAATAATAATTATTAATAACAATTCGTGCATCGCACGGGTTTTAAGCTAGTAATAGAATTATATTTAAATACTAAAAAGTGTATTTTGATAATTTAAATTTTTTCTATGTAAAAATTCTTAAATATATTTTCTCTTTAATTTATGTATAGTTCCAGTTACATAATAATTGTTAAACCAAATATCAGATAACAATTACTATCGATTAAAATATTAAAAATTATCAATATAATGCTCATGTATATCATAATAACAATGATACATGTGGACCCTACTTATGAGAACTCATGTACATGAATAAATTTAAGCATTTTTTTCTGAAGGAACATAACAATTTGATTAATCCAAATTATAATTATATTATTTTACATATAACAAACATAAAAGGATAATATCAAAATATTATTAAAATATTGAGGGTTTCATATTCATAAACAATAATTTTGAATATAATACTTAACTATATTTTCTTTTCGGTTTATGGGTCAACTAGTCAAGTTAGATAATAATTATTAAACCATCGTTAAATTAAAGATAATTTCGTTAGTTTCACGTGGGTTTTAAAATCGTCAAAATTCAATTTATAAAACTTAGGATAGAACCCAAATAGTAAGGTGAGTATCTAAATTTTAATAAATATTTTTTTGTAATTGTAGCACAAATTTATTTATTTTTCCACTAATTCTTTTAAATATAGAAATTTTATCTTTCTTTCAATAAAGTATTAAAATAAATTAAGAACAAATTCAAATCGATAAAAAATATAATAATATGAGAATAAAATTGTATATAATCATAACATAAATTTTATTCTGTTTAATAATTTTAAAGTAATAATGTATTTTAAAATTTTATATACACTATAAATAAAACCGAAACATTAAAAGTAAAAGTAGTTAGTAAGATACTAATATCAGTATGTACTAGTATGTACTTGATATCCTTATTATATTAAACCCTTATATATAATAAGCTAATATGGATCTTATCCAGAATTTTGATCGTCTACTACTTTAAAATAAGAACTATTACAAAAGAAATTATATTTTAATTGATAATTTATTTTCTCAAAAGTTCAAAGTTCCCGCATCATTAACATATTACAAAAAAGAGTATATTATATTTTAGCAATAAATATTTTTAAAAAAATTATAAATTAAAAAAATTTATAAATATTAAGAAAAATTAATGATGTTATCAGTTTGGTCCTAAATACCGCCAAAATATTCTCAACCATTAGATCCAATACTTTTAAAAATAGATGATCAAGATTATATCATATAAAAAGAAATTATTATCTAAAAATGATATAAGTTAAAATATATTATATTAGGATTAGATTTTCCAAAAAGTTAAAACATAAAAATAGTTGTAATTAAATAAGGAACCCATTTAATACCAAAATAATAAAAATCTTTTAATCTTAAATAGATAGGTGAAAACCGTTAGATTTAACATTAAAACCTGTATTTGGTTAATAAAAGTTATTCTAATAATCTAAACTACATATAAGTAGATTTCCTAAATCGAATAGAGTTTTCAACATTAAATTTCGTTATTTTATTATCTTTTTAGTTTTAGAATAGTTTTTAATTGAAAAAGAACTATTAAATCACAACTAAATTAAAGATTATTTTGTGAATTTCATGTGTACCGTAAAATTGTCCAAATCTAACTTTTATAACTCAATATAAAAAAATATTAAATTGAGCGTGTAAAATATAATAAATATCAAATTTTTAACTATAATTTTTTTGGCTAAATCTTTTTTAATAATAATTTAATCATGTAAACTAATAAATTTTAAATATTAAAATATTCATAAATAAATATAATTATAAATATTAAACAAACAATCGTGTGTTGCATGGTTAGTAAAAATATAATTATAAACAGAATAATTATAAATAAAATTTAAGTAACCGTGTGTATCGCACGGACTATAAGCTAGTATTAATAAATAATACTAGTTTATAACCCGTGCAAGGCACGGGCCCAGAAGATTAAAAAATGACAAACTAAAAAAAATTAACGGGAACAGAAAATGTTAAAAAAAAGAATAAAAATCAATATGATAAATTATAAAATGAGAAACTTAAATATTAATTGAAACATTAAAAAAATAAAGAATACAAATGGGGGCTGAGGAAGATAAATGGGACATCATTAATATTATTATTTTTTCCATGAATATTATTTTATTATTCATTAAGATAATTATAAAACTTTGGTCCTGTACCGCCAAATCAATAAGGACCGCTCATCTTAAAATAGATGAATGAGAACCGTTAGATTTAATATTAAAAAATGTATTTGATTGTTAGTAGAATTATATTCAAATAATAAAAAGTATTTTAATAATATAAATCAAATATGACTAGGTTTTCTAAGTTGAATAGAATTCACAATGTTAAAATTTGTAACTTTATTAAAATTGTAATTATATTCAAATACTAAAAAGTAGTTTTCTAAGTTGAATAGAATTGTCAATGTAAAAATTTGTAATTTTATTAAAATTACAATTATATTCAAATACTGAAAAGTGGATTTTAATAATATAAAGCAAATATGAATAGGTTTCTAAGTTGAATAACTTGATAGTCTTTAATATTCTTTGATCTGTGTAAGAAAAATCTTATCCAAAACTTTGGTCATGGTACCTCCGAAACAATCTGAATCATTAGATCTAATATTTTTAAAAATTGACGATCAAGATTATATCATATAAGAATAAAATTATTACGTAAAAAGAATATATGTCAAAAGTGGAAAATATTAGTATTACAGTTGGATTAGAATTAATTATAACTTAATAAAAAGACATGTTCCATTAATAATGATATTTAATTCTGATTACATATATATATATCAAAATAATAAGGATTGTTGGATTTTAAAATAGATAGATGAAAATCGTTGGATCGAATATGAAAAAGTGTATTCGTTTGTTAGTTGAATTATATTAAAAAAAACAAAAAAATGTATCTTGAAAATTTAAACCAAATACATGTAAATTTTCTAAATTGAATAGAATTCTCAAAGTAAAAATTTGTCAACTTTCTTATGTCTTTAGTTTTGGTGTAGTTTCAATTGTTTAAAAAATTGTTAAACCATCACGATATTAAATATTATTTTGTTTGATCTTAAAATAGATAGATGAAAACTATTGCATGTAATATTAAAAAATGTATTTGGTTGTTTGTAGAAATATATTCAAATACTATAAAGAGTATTTTGATAATTTAAACCTAATATGATTAAATTTCCTAAGTTCAATAAGAATTTTTAATGTAAAAATTTGTCACTTTTTTTCTCTTCAGTTTCAGGATATTTTTAATTGGAAAACAATTGTTAAACCATCACTAAATCAAAGATTATTTTGTGAGTTTCGTGTATGTTGTAAAATGTTCAAATCTGATTTTAAGAACTCAATATACATTACAAAAAGTTAGTTGAGCGTCTAAAATCTAATAAACATAGTCCAAAAAGTAATAACATAAAAATATTAAAAAAAAATCAAATTAATATAATTATATATATTAAAATAAGAGTCGTGGGAATCTTAACCAAAATTTTGGTTCATGTACCGTTGAAGTAATAACGACTGTTGATTTTAAATTGATAAATAATAACCGTTAAATTTAATATTGATAAGTGTTTTTTATGGTTATTAGATTATATTCAAATACTAAAAAGTGAATTTTAATAATATAAACAAAAAATGAGTAGTTTTTGTATGATGAATATAATTGTCAATGTAAAAATCCATAACTTTCTCTTATATTTGGGTTCCTGAGTAATTTAAGTTGAATAATAATGACTGAATCATCAATAAATAAACAAAAAAAAATTATTTATTGATATATTTATAAATTTTAAAAAATAATTGTGCATTGCACGGGTTATAAGCTAGTATTAATAACGAGGACAAATAGAAAAACTAACATGTTTTAATTAAAAAAAGTAAATGCCCGTGATATTTTTAGAAGTGTTTTAATTATATTAATTGTATTTGTTAAAAAAAATACGTTGGCATGTTAAAATATGTAAGTTTTTTTAAATAATTAAAAGCATTAAAATAGGTTTTAAAATAAATAAATAAGGGTTGCACCTGATATTTTTGGAAAATAGAGATTTTAGTGAGAACAAATATAAAAGGTAATATATTTTAATTTAAAGGTAATTGCCCGTGATATTTTTAGAAAAGTAGTAGATTTTGTGAGAAAAAAGTGTTTTAATTATAAAAGACAAATAATAAGGACAAATAGAAAAACTAACATGTTTTAATTAAAAAAAGTAACTACCCGTGATATTTTTATAAGTGTTTTAATTAAATTAATTTTATTTGTTAAAAGAATAAGTTGGCATGTTAAAATAGGTAAGATTTTTAAGTAATTAAAAATATTAAAATAGATTTGAAAATAAATAAGTAAGGGTTGCAACTGATTTTTTTGGAAAATAGATATTTTAGTGACAACAAATATAAAAGGTAATATGTTTTAATTTAAAAGAAATTGTCCATGATATTTTTGGAAAATGAGTAGATTTTGTTAGAAAAAAATGTTTTAATTATAAAGGCAATCAGTTAGTTACTATTTTTATATTATTTAATTATTTATTAAATAGAATAAATGACTAGAAACTAAAATTTTCAATGTTTCGCCTTTAATAATACTAGCTTAAAACCCGTGCGATGCACGAATTGTTAATTGTTATTTTATTATTATATTTTAAATATTTTATTAATTGTATTTGTTAAAAAAAATAAGTAGGCATGTTAAAATAGCTAAATACTTTTAATTAATTAAAAACATTAAAACATATTTAAAAAAAAATGTAACATATATTTAGTTTAAATAGGTAAATGCCCGTAATATTTTTGAAAAATGAGGTTTTAAAATTTAATAATTAAAAATATTTAAATTCGTTTTAAAATAAATAAGTAAAGGGTTTCCTGTGATATTTTTGGGAAAAAAATGAATTTTAGTGAGAAAAATAGAAAAAGTAAATTGAAAAACACAATTTCCCGTGATATATTTAGAAAAGAAAGGACTTTGTTGGAAGAAATCTATAATGTGTTTTAGAGTAATTGGTTATAAATAGGTATTTGATTATTTATATTTTAATATTCTTAGTGATTGCATTTGTTAAGAAAAATAAGTAGACATGTTAAAATACGCAAACTTTAAAAAAATAATTATAATATTATAGGTTTAAAAATAAATAACTAAAGGTTTGTCCGTAATATTTTTGGAAAATGAGGGGTTTTAGTATGGAAAAATAGAAAAACTAACATGTTTTAGTTAAAAAAGGTAATTGCCATGTTTGAAAAAGTAGGGGAATTTGTTAGAAAAAATAATATATTTTAGGGAAAAAAGGTAATTGGTTATAAATATGCAATATTATTATTTAATAATATATTTCTATAAATAAGTAAGGTTAATTAAGTAAAAACACGAAATATAGTTAAGGGCAATTAAGTAAAATCACAACGTACCATACCGACCAACCAAACTTTTAATGTT
This sequence comes from Heracleum sosnowskyi, assembly GCA_030848705.1. Lineage (NCBI taxonomy): Eukaryota > Viridiplantae > Streptophyta > Magnoliopsida > Apiales > Apiaceae > Heracleum > Heracleum sosnowskyi. The sequence goes on along the minus strand of CM061244.1, from coordinate 20,909,622 downwards.
TCGTCTATTATATAATAGTATTGATAGTATAGGTTATGAGAACTCCAAACAAATTGATGTTAGTATTTATTACATAAATATATATTTTTTTATATTATTATTAATAAATTATATAATATATTCCCATAAACTCTATAAGATCAATATTGTATTAGTTTTTAATCATAATTTTAAATTTTTTAAATAATAAATTTGTATATACGCACATGTTATAATCTTGTTTTTCATTATCATGGACATATATTTATCGCATTTGTTATTTTTATTTATGATAACATGAATACATAAAAAAATTAAGAAATGAATTTAGTTTGGTTCACAAATTTGAAAGTCACTATAATTTAATTTTTAATGTAATATAATTATTAAGTATTGACAAGTGACACTATTTATTTTACTCAATACACTACTAACAAAAGTTTTGCACAAGTAAAAGAAAAAAAATATTTTAAAAAAAAAACCGAAACCGATAAACGGTTAACCGAAACCGAAAAAATCGTTTAATACGGTTTGGTAGCGGTTAATAGTAATTAACCGAACCGAATATATTGATTCGGTAACGGTTAATCCTAAAAACCGTACCAAACCGTACCATGCACACCCCTACTGCTTGCTAAAACCCCATTTTTTAATTATGCTATAATGATGTTTAATTTTATTTAAAATTTAATTTACTATTTTATTATATTATTATTTGAAAAGAAATATGTCCGTACATGTATTTACTTATTGTCTCACTCACTTAAATTAGATGAGTATGTACTTAGAAACATTAAAATCTTATATCAAACAACTTTATAATCATTCTCTATATATTAATTTTTAATAAAAAGTACCAGAAATTTCTTCAAAAAAAAAGTACTAAAATATAAAGTGAACTTTTTTCTTTTGAAGAAAGAAATATAAATTGAACTTGATACAGTTTATCAAATGGCACTCGAAATAGATTTTTGTAGAATTATCCGAAGCATCTATTCCTGAAAAGTCAAAAGTGTTCTGGTCTTCTGTAATCATTTAAGTTTCACTAAATGACCCATCAAAATAGCCTAATAAGGATAATTCTTGAAAATGTATAGATCAAGTTAAATTAATCTACCTATATTATAATTCCTGAACAATTTTAAAGGGTATAAAAATAATCTATGTTATCTTTTTTTCTGATTTCTCTGCTCCGTTGCTTCTTCAACTACATCAAGAATCAATCGTGGTTTCTTTCCAAAGGTAAACTAATTCTTTTATATGAAGTCCGTCAGATTGATAATAAAAAATATGGCCAATATTGTTTGGGCGCTAAATATAATTGAGTTAATTGCAATTTGCATCCTCTAACTTTACTCCAATTTCAATTATGTATATGTAATTTCATAAATTGCATTTTGCATTCCCAAACTTTAAAATATAAGTCGAATCACAACCATTTATACATTTTCTATCAAAAATAATGCAGAAATGTTTCTGCAACTCTTAAAATGTAGAAAGGTTAGAAGCGCCACAGCTTATGGTGTTAAGGAGTTCGTGCTTCAAAGGGATCAACCAGAGGATTATATTCTTTGAAAGCTATACATCAATGCATGTTGATACCTGTAATTCTACATCTTCTTCATTTATGATTTTATTCAATTTTGATGGGCTATCAACCTATGAGTTGCTTTATTAGAGCATATGCACCGGGTCCTTCATTTCATTGATTCAGCTGCTGAATGGATGGGCAACAAAAAAATTAGTATGCACCGCATAACTTTTCACTCCATCAAAAATTGATGCTCCATCAATTCAGCAACCATTCCTTTAATTATTAATGGACTGATTAATGACCATCAATTTGTAAAAGGCGCCACGGCCTGTGGCGACCCTAGCTAGAGGGCGCCACGGCCTGTGGCAACCCTAGCAAAGGAAGCCACGGCCCGTGGCAACGCCTCTGTATTTTTATTTTTTTTGTTAGCCGTTGTCAAAATTATAATATTTATCCACAATCTTATCAAAAATCTAAAATTTTCCAACATTATATCATTGAATATTATTTGTGGGCCCATTAAATAATAGAGAATAATTTAAATTTATGATCAAATTGTAATTATTTATTTGATGAATAGTAACCGATGAATTGATTGAGTTGAATGGGTGCATAAAAAATAGCAAAAAAAGTTGATTCTTGATGAATAGTAATTAACTCCATCAATTCAATCCATGAATTGATGAATTGATGGAGTTAATGAGTGCATATGCTCTTAGCTTAGGGTTTTGGTTGGTGTTTTAGTGACAGTCAAAATAGTACAAGTGAATTTTTCCCGGAGCAACATAACCAATGACACTTATTCGTTTAATTAATAAAATAGAATTCTTTTAGTTTTATAAGAGAAATGGATGTGAATACGGCAATTATCGCAGGATCAATATTTGTAAAGTTTTTATTTCTGACTACAAAATAGACGTGCATGCATTTTAGATATCTTAAAATATTAATATATACTAGTTTAAAACCAGTGCGATTCACAGATTGTTAATTGTTATTTTATTATTATTTTTTTAATATTTTATTAATTGTAATTGTGCAAAAAATAAGTAGGCATGTTAAAATAGCTAAACACTTTTAATTAATTAAAAACATTAAAATAAATAAGTATGAGTTTCCCCGTTATATTTTTGAAAAAGTAGGGGATTTAGTAAGAAAAAATAAAAAATGTAACATATATTTAGTTTTAAAAAATAAATGTCCGTGATATTTTTGGAAAATGATGTTTTAAAATTTAATAATTAAAAGTATTTAAATATATTTTAAAATAAATAAATAAAGAGTTTCCTGTAATATTTTTGGAAAAATAATGAATTTTAGTGAGAAAAATAGAAAAAGTAAATTGTAAAAGGCAATTTCCCGTGATATATTTAGAAAATGAGGGACTTTGTTAGAAAAAATATAAAATGTGTTTTAGCTGAAAAGTTAATTGGTTATAAATAGGTATTTGATTATTTATATTTTAATATTTTTAGTAATTGCATTTGTTAAGAAAAATAAGTAGACATGTTAAAATAGGTAAACTTTAAAAAAATAATTATAATATTAAAAATAGGTTTAAAAATAAATAACTAAAGGTTTGTCCGGGATATTTTTGGAAAAGGAGGGGTTTTAGTAAGGAAAAATAGAAAAACTAACATGTTTTAGTTAAAAAAGGTAATTGCTCGTGATATATTTGAAAAAGTAGTGGAATTTGTTAGAAAAATAAAAAAAAAATATATTTTAGGTGAAAAAGGTAATTGGTTATAAATAGGTAATATTATTATTTAATAATATATTTCTATAAATAAGTAAGGTTAATTAAGTAAAAACACGAAATACAGTTAATTAAGGGCAATTAAGTAAAATCACAACGTACCATACCGACCAACCAAACTTTTAATGTTTCGTTTATTATATAATACTAGCTTAAAACCCGTGCGATGCACGGATTGTTAATTGTTATTTTATTATTATTTTTTAATTGTATTTGTTAAAAAAATAAGTAGGCATGTTAAAATAGATAAACACTTTTAATTAATTAAAAAAATTAAAACAGATTTTAAAATAAATAACTAAGGGTTTGCTCGTTATATTTTTGGAAAAAGAGGGGTTTTAGTATGGAAAAATGAAAAATGTAACATATATTTAGTTTAAAAAGGTAAATGTCTGTGATATTTTTGGAAAATGAGGTTTTAAAATTTAATAATTTAAATTATTTAAATAAGTTTTAAAATAAATAAATAAGTAAAGGGTTTGTCCGTGATATTTTTAGAAAAAGAATGGATTTTAGTGAGAAAAATAAAAAAAGTAAATTGAAAAAGATAATTTCCCGTGATATATTTAGAAAATGAGGGAGTTTGTTAGAAAAAATCTATAATGTGTTTTAGCTTAAAAGGTAATTGGTTATAAATAGGTATTTGATTATTTATATTTTAATATTTTTAGTAATTGCATTTGTTAAGAAAAATAAGTAGACATGTTAAAATAGGTAAACTTTTAAAAAATAATTATAATATTAGGTTTAAAGATAAATAACTAAAGGTTTGTCCGTGATATTTTTGGAAAATGAGGGGTTTTAGTAAGAAAAAATAGAAAAACTAACATGTTTTAGTTAAAAAGGTAATTGCTCGTGATATATTTGAAAAAGTAGGGGAATTTGTTAGAGAAAATAAAAAAAATAATGCATTTTAGGTGAAAAAGGTAATTGGTTATAAATAAGTAATATTATTATTTAATAATATATTTCTATAAATAAGTAAGGTTAATTAAGTAAAAACACAAATTTAAGAAAGAGTAATTAAGTAAAATCACAACGTACCAAACCGGACCAAACTTTTAATGTTTAAAACATGTTTAATATTAGGAGAAAACATGTCTAAAGAGAGAACGATTCATTAGGAGGATCATATTATTTGCTAGAATTTAATATTGATGTTATATTATGTATTTTAAAATAGAAGTTGAAATATAAATTTTGAGAAAAATAAAAATGGGGAAAAATATACTAATTTTTAATATAATATTAAAATAATGAAAAAAATCTTTAAAAATTACTCTTTTCTATATTTATTCAAAAGTAAGGTAAAGGATCAAGGCGAAACGAAGAATTCAAAAGAAAACCTTAATTTTATGTTAAAAATATTATTTTATTTAAAAACATATTTTGTAGATTATTTTTAAAAAATACTGTATTATTTTATTTAAAAACATATTTTGTAGAATATTTTTTAAAAATATTTAGAGAAATTATTATAATGCCACTGCGAAAGACTTAGGAAACTAATTTCTCAAAAAAAAAGTACTAGAAATATAAAGTGAACTTTTTTCTTTTGAAGAAAGAAATATAAATTGAACTTAATACAGTTTATCAAATGTCACCACAAATAGATTCTTGTAGAATTATCCAAAGCATCTATTCCTCAAAAGTCAAAAGTGTTCTGATATCTTAATCATTTAAGTTTCACTAAATGAACCATCAAAAAGTACTAGAAATATAAAGATAATTCTTGAAAAATGTATATATCAAGTTAAATTAATAGTAATAAATTTCAAAAAATGTCTGAAGATAACTCAAGTAATAAGGATGAATTTAGAAAGTGTGTCAAATAATAAGGATGAAACTTGAAAATATGTAATTAGACGCATATATAAGGTCGGACAACTACCCCGTATCACAAGAAAATGTTGTACAAATCGCTGTTAGATTTGGTGAGATGTACAGAAGAAGTCTGATTCCTGTCATGGACTCATGGTTGGTTCTGGTGTCATTTTATCCTAATATAAATTCAGTACAACAACAAAAGAAAAGGAACTCCCACCATTACTTTCTACCTTTTATTTATCAACTGCCAAATTTACAACTTATTATGCAAATCACGTATTGACACAGAAATTTCATCAACTCAAACAATGAGACCAAAACATACTCTCCAATATCCTCAGAGATTGTTGTTGGTGATCACCATTTCCAGCACAGTGACCAAACACCTAAGACTTGCTAAACATGCATACACATACTGACTTTGCATTTAAGCAGAAATATGTTGAGTAAATCATAATTACTCGATTTTATCTTCTGGAACAATCGGAGAGCTGGAAACAAGTAGCACTTCCAACGACCTTGATTTCCTGTTCCTAGACATGCCTGCCTCTTTTAGTAATGCTGCTAGTCTCCTCTTTTCGTCGTCAACATCAGGATTTGCTGTTCCTAGCTTCTCCTCTCTCATTGCGACAACATGTTCCAAGATTTCTATTGCATCACCCCACCTGAATTCACGTCAATGTAATAACAAGTATTTAAAACACGTAAAACCTTACCATTCAATCTGCAGACAATAAGCTAAACAAATAATCATATTATACGAAATGAATTAAAAGTAGTTACCTGCCCATTGCATCATATGTACCAGCTAGGTTGCTGTAGACTCCAAGTGTGTCTGGGTGATGAGGTCCAAATTCATTCTCCATAATGGTTCTTGCTTCTTCAAACAAATCTGCAGCCTCATTAATTGAATATACTTGTACACATGCAAGTCCCATTTGGTTAAGAGCAACAGCAAACATAGACGATTTCTTCTCCCCAATGGCTCTAAACTTTGCAATTGCGCTTTTTAAGGAATTATAAGACTCTGAGTAGTTTTCCATCATATAATATAATACCCCCATCTGAGCTTCAATTCCTGCCACTGTGCTCTGTAGACCTACTTTTCCATCAAATACCTTAATAGCCTTTTTCAGCAACTTGAGAGCTTGGTCCAGTTCGCCCATAGATTCATAGATAGCAGAAACTTCAATTAGACCATTACCAATCTCTTCTTTACGACTTCCAGGGGTGGGCTTCATATAAAACCCAAGTGCATTTTCGCAGTAAGACTTTGATTCCCTGAATTTCCCTATCTTGTTGTACACATTAGCCAAACGAACAAAAACTGAGGCAACTGATGAATGCTTCTCTCCATTGGTGGACTTGAACACTGTCAGTGCTTTCTGATAAGCAAAAATAGCCTCATCATACCGTGCTAAAGATAGATAAGCATCACCTATGTTGCAATCAATTGCAGCCACATCTGCTTCTTGGCCATTAGCAGCCATAGACATGCTTGCTAATACGTAATGCTCAAGAGCAGTTTCATAATCCCCCTTGGAATCAGATATAAGCCCCATAAGTCTCCTATCGGCTGCTTCTTCTAGAGAGGCAGATGAATCACTCTCGCGGTGGATGTCAAGTGCTTTCTGACAAAGCTTCTCAGCCTCTGCAAATTGCAGCATCTGAACATGAGCTTCAGCCACATACCTGCAAGTCTCACCAAGACGAAGGTCCTTTTCACCTAGAACTTGTTCTTGAATCTCCAAACCTGCTGCATAGCACAGTATTGAATTCTCAATGAGGCCGAGCATCGCATATGTGTCACCTAATTGCATACATCCAGTAAATTTAGCAAGTGCATGTTTTTGGCCTTCATCCATATCTGGAATCTCAATGGAGCGCTCAAGAAGAGGAATTGCATCCTTGTACTGGCCCATGCTACAATACAATGCAGATACAACATGCAAACACATTACATAATCCAAATTGAATTTCCCATCTGTAGTCGTCTCAAATGATTTCAGTGCCCGTAGCGCTACATCAAGAACTTTTTTAGGATTTTCCCCAGATGAAACCATATCCCTTGTCTGTTTAAGTAAATAGGGTCCAAGGTATCCTTCATCAAAAGAAACTTCAGCCCCAGTTTTTTGCTTCACGGCTCCAAAAGGGGGAAACTTTTCATCTTTCGAGCCAAAACCTTTATTTGATGTCTTCAAATTTCGTTTGCCAGAAGGAGGCTTATCCTGTAAAGACCTATACTTGGTAATAGGTGTTGATAATATTTTTGATTTTGCAGAAGCGGATCTTCTTATATTTTTCTCATTTGTCTGCTCCGTTCCTGGGTTGGCCAGATCAGTCTGTCCGACTGTTTTGTCATTCACCATAACAACTTCTTTTGTCTTTTCCTCATTAACATTTCCTCCAGCAAGAAAGCGCAATTCAGAATCAATTCTTGATTCCTGGCCATACGACAGCAAACTATACCTTGATGGTGATTGGTCTGAGCTCTGCATGTCATACACATTGTGATAAAGCTGCTCGATAGAATTATTAACAGGTCCATCAATGGATAAATCGATAGAGTCACTATCAGGACTATGTGTACTTAGGGGACTTCTTGGAGAGGCATTAGTGAAAATTTCTTTATTAGGTAGATATCGTCCACTGCGTTCACTTGGGGTTCCATCTACAAGTTCAGCCATACCGGCCAAATTCTATAGATCAAGGGAAATGTTAGTATGCAGCATATAGACATTTTAATAAATAAGTCCCCCCATAGCGACATATATAAACTCCAGACATAAGATATGCATGTTCAGGCTTTTCGGCAGTATCAGTTTTAATCAAGAATACTAAAAGAATCATCAAAGCGCCAACATAACTTCTGTTTGTGCAAATCTTAACTTTGTGAACAAAGTTTACAATAAGAATTAAACGAAATTCAGATTTATAATTTCTGTACTCTTCCATCCACATAACTGATCATGTACTATGATTCTTTCTATGTTTCCCTTCAGAGCATGACTGAGTCTGTTTCTCGAAATCTAAATAAGAACAACAGTATAGGATTTCACAAAGAGGAAAGGGAAAATCAACTACATTTCTGTAAATGTACAATGATCAACATAAAACATACAGTCAAGAAGTCCTATCAACAACGAAAACGAAACGCAAAGCCTCACAAACAGATAACAAGTGAACAGACTAAAAACATGTAGAAAGAAACAGATCATGTACCTTAATAAGACGTCAAGAACCACTGATACTCTCTGATGTTCCAAAATTATACTTGCACAGAGAATCTGAAACTGAAACAGAGGATGTATAAAAATTTGTAACATACAAACTTATATGCAGGGGAAGACAAGGTAGTTAAAAGGGTAAAATGGTAATTAAAAATATGTATTTTATTTAAAAACCTCAACCGTTTCTTTGTTATATAAGACGAAAATGTACAAGAAAAACAAAGAAACAAAAATGGTGATGAGATTTGTGTGTAGAGGGCTAGGGGTGGTGATGGGAATGTGGAAGCAAAATGAAGGAGACCTGTTATCTCCCACCACTCACAAGCCACATCGTCTGATAATATTGTAATTCCGCTGTCTTTTCATATTTTTTTGAGATTATTGTTTTCGGGTTTTGTAGACAAAGTATTAGTTGTAACAGTTGGCGCGAAAATAACGGGATTTCGACCCGATATGACGAGGACGTTCAACTGACTGCTTCATCAAGCAATGGGGTTAGACAGTTAGACTCGGATACCTTTTGATTTTTTTTTTTTTTTAAGTTTATAATATGTACTATTTTTTGGATTTATTTTTTGAGTTTGGGTTTATTTCCGCAAATAATTTTTTTCATGAAATTTAGTGAAGAGGTTTAAATTGTCTTTCTAATTTTTTTATTTACAATATTTTTTGATACTATCACACTTTTAATAATTACTACATACTACCTTGAAAATAAAATTGGAAAAAATCAGAAATAATTCAAACTGATATAATTTCATTTAAATATTACGATAGAGTCGGTGCTATTCTTATGTTGTTTGCTCCATCTTTCGTGTATGTCGGTCTATCTAATGTCAGAAGTTGATAATTGGTTTACTTTTAGAATATTTGCACACTCTAAACGTTGAGAATCATATTTATAGTGGTACAAAAGGAAATATTCATGAGAGATGGATGATCAGCAAAATCTTTACATCAATAAGAGTTAATCGTTAGCTGCCAAAGTAGTATCACAAAAATACAAAAATAGTGCACCCTTTAGTCTATTTTTTAGAAAAAATCCTAAATTAATTATCGCTAAAACAATACGTCATGTAATCTGTTTCTAGTAGCAATACCAAAATATGCATGAGGAGATAAATGGATTATTCCATGTAGTAGAAATTCATTATGGATGAGATAAACATAAACTGAAAGCAATACTTGGTGTAAATTACATGTAACAGAAATTAAGCTGATATGTTCAATACATATACTCAAACCTAAACGAATGAAAAAAGGTAGGTCAAGCTCATGAAAACACCAGAAAGCTTAATAATAAGTTATGGCTTAAATATATTACCAACATTAGCGATATGAGTCACCAATACATGGGCCAATTTGTTAACCATGGTTAATACTCCCATTGCAAGTATACTATACACAAGATAACAATTCCTAAATTAATGTCGATTATTCAAAATATTTGTGATCATATAATTAAATCAAAATAATGGATTTTGCTCCAAAAATTCCTAAATTACTTGTCGCCTACCTTCTCATTTCGGTCTCTTTTCAATCACCTTACTACCTCTCAAATCTGCTCATCCGTTCAACCACATCATATTTGAACATTCACACTACAAGAAAATTCGGATAAATTCCACTACACAAATTCGACTGGCCTAAATTCGACTGCTTTCGGTCGAATTTAAAGTCAACTAAAATAAATTGATGGTCAAATTTAAAGTCGACTGGCTACAGTCAATTTTAATGGCAGACGAATTTAACCAATCAAATTTATATTTCCGATCGAATTTAATCGGTCGAAATTATTTTTCAGGAAAGGCTGGAATTTACCCGCTCAACAAAATTATTAAACTGCCTTAAATTGGACTAGAACAAGTCGAATTTAAAATTGGTCGAATTTATGTTCAGGCGGGAAAATTCCCGCCTAAAATTTTCCAAAATTTTGAAATTTAAATTCAACTAGAACCAGTCATTTTTATAAATTTGACTACGACCAGTCATATTAATTATAATAATTAAATTTCAAAAAAATTTAAAAAATATTTTATTAACAAATAAATTGTAAAAAAATTACCACAACATCATTGTAAGAAGAATTGCATGGTAAAATTTAGTTTGGCCATTTACGATAATTAAATTTTAACAGAAGTAAGAAACTGTTCATTTTAAATTTGTTGAAGAAGTTTGGAAAATTTTAATAAATAATGATCATGTTTAAAAATTTTGAATTTTTGTATAGTATTGTTTGATAACATATTGTATCCAATAAAAATTATTAGAGATTATAATAGTGTGGGTGAAAAAAAATCTTAGTAATACGATCCATGTGTTAAATGGATGATTGAAATGTAGGGTTTAAGGTTTGCATTTAGGGGTTATTGATTTAGTATCTAGGGTTAGTAATTTAGATTTATTATATTAAAATTTGAACGATCCAATCGTACAAATTCAAAGTTTGTTATATTTTAAAAGTATATGCAAAAAGTCAATAAATAAAAAATATTGAACATTACTTATTTTAACAAGTTTAAATTTAATTGATGTATATATTCGATTGTTGCCAATCAAATTTATAAATTCGACTGCTGGCTGTCAAATTTAATCATATATTTGACGGCAAACCCTAGTTAGGTCGAATTTATAATTTCTACTGCTACTAGTCGAATTTACTACCATGTCAGCGATCCGCGTGAAACTCATCCAACGATCCAGATTTAAAATCGACAAGACTTTTGCAGTCGAATTTAGCTAAATTTGACTGGTTCACCGCAAAATTTCGATCGAATTTAGCCATCTATGTTTCGTCTTCGACGATCTTAAATTTGCTCACGTTTTCTCGCTTATACCATCATGCATTCATCTCTGAGTACTCAAATAAAATTATCTTTGTTAAAATTATAATTTTTGAATTTTAATTCTCATCTAACATTTATCAACGAATTGGATCAATCTACTATTGTCAAACTATTGTATTAACATATATTTTTAGTTGATTACAAGTTATTGTACATGATCTTTTTATTAGTGATGAGACACAAGCGCTTGCAATAAATGCATTGAAATTTGAAGTTTATAATTTAGTACATAACACGACAATTTTGTGTACTCAATTGGCGAGAGAAAAATATTGTTCAATTTGTATTTGAATTGGTAAAATTAATTAGACGATTAAATATTTTGATTTATGCGTGCATTTTATTAATTACAAACCGATTTATGACTCATATGTGAGTCATCCAAACATTAAATTTGTTATTATGGTAGTGTCGAGTCCAAAGTTATCGAACACCAATAATACTATTTCATGTATTTCAGGCATCAAAAATCAAAATCTAAACATTAAATTTCTTATCATGGTGTGGTTATGTTGAGTCTATAGTTATCCAACTAGGGGTAACCAATACTACTTCTTAATATTAATATTACAAATTACAAAGAGACTGTAGTCATGACTAAATTTTTCGTGTTCATATAAATTGGTGCAACAAAAATATAAATATTAAATATATTTTTTTCATGTGCACAATTGCATGATTTAGACATGTTTATAATTTTTTAAATATTGATATATTACGTAGAAGGTATAGTGGTTATCTCGCGTTAACGACATAATTTTTTTTAATAATCACAAAAGATATATATATAAAAATAAGAAGTTTAGACAATTACAAAATAATATGAAAATCCATGTTCCCCAATAATATATATCGTTACATTTTTAGATTACTCAAATTATTTTCTATCTAATTATTAGAAAGAAACTAGTCTTATTATACCCGTGCAATGCACGAGATGATTTATGAATATTATTATTATTATTATTATTATTATTATTATTATTATTATTATTTATTTTACTTTTTGAATATCATTAATTTTTCTGAATATTGCTAATTATATTTTGAAGTTAGGATTTAATTTTATACTTTTAATAATACTTAATACTGATAATATTGTACATAAAATTAACAATTTGTGTTTATAAAATATTATATGTATTACATATTTTATTACACCATTAAATTTTATTGATGGTTGTTTATTTTTTACAATTATTTATAAATATTTCATATTTATTATTAATTTTGTATTTAATATCTTATATTGGCAAATAAATTTGTCTCACACACAAAAACAAAAAAAATTAAGGATTGTTATATACATCCAATTTTCCATCTTTTATAATAGTAATCTATACTATCAATACTATTATATAATAGACGAAACATTGAAAGTTTGGTTGGTCGGTATGGTACGTTGTGATTTTACTTAATTGCCCTTAACTGTATTTCGTGTTTTTACTTAATTAACCATACTTATTTATAAAAATATATTATTAAATAATAATATTACCTATTTATAACCAATTACTTTTTTCCCCTAAAATACATTATTTTTTCTAACAAATTCACCTATTTATTCAAACATATCACGGGTAATTACCTTTTTTAACTAAAATATGTTAGTTTTTTTATTTTAACTTACTAAAACCTCTCATTTTCCAAAAATATCATGGACAAACCTTTAGTTATTTATTTTTAAACCTATAATATTATAATTATTTTTTAAAAGTTTACCTATTTTAACGTGTCTACTTATTTTTCTTAACAAATGCAATCACTAAGAATATTAAAATATAAATAATCAAATACATATTTATAACCAATTACCTTTTCAGCTAAAACACATTATAGATTTTTTCTAACAAAGTCCCTCCTTTTCTAAATATATCACGGAAAATTATCTTTTTCTATTTACTTTTTCTATTTTTCTCACTAAAATTCATTTTTTTTCCAAAAATATCACAGGAAACAATTACTTATTTATTTTAAAACGTGTTTCAATACTTTTAATTATTAAATTTTAAAACCCCATTTTCCAAAAACATCACGGGCATTTACCTTTTTAAACTAAATATATATTTTATTTTATTTTTTCTTACTAAAACCCCTCATTTTTCAAAAATATAACGGACAAATCTTTACTTATTTATTTTAAAATATGTTTTAATGTTTTTAATTAATTAAAAGTATTTAGCTATTTTAACATGCCTACTTATTTTTTTAACAAATACAATTAATAAAATATTAAAAATATAATAATAAAATAACAATTAACAATCCGTGCATCGCACGTGTTTTAAGCTAGTATTATTAAAGCCGAAACATTGAAAATTTTGGTTTTCGGTCATTTATTCTATTTAATAAATAATAAAATAATATAAAAATAGTAACTAAATGATTGTCTTTTCCAATTAAAATAATTTTTTCTAACAAAATATATTACTTCCAAAAATATTACGGGCAATAATCTTTAAATCAAAATATATTACCTTTTATATTTGTTCTCACTAAAATTTCTGTTTTCCAAAAATATCATGTGCAGCTATTACTTATTTATTTTAAAAATTATTTTAATGCTTTTAATTATTTAAAAAAGCCTTACTTATTTTAACATATCAACGTATTTTTTAAACAAATACAAATAATAGAATTAAAACACTTCTAAAAATCACGGGCAATTACTTTTTTAAATTAAAATATGTTTGCTTTTGTATTTATCCTTATTATTTGTATTTTATAAATAACACATTTTTTTTAATAAAATATACTCATTTTCCAAAAATATCATGGACAATTAACTTTAAATTAAAACATATTACATTTTATATATGCTCTCACTAAAATATTTTTTTCCCAAAAATATCAGGTGCAACCCTTACTTATTTATTTTAAAATATATTTTAACTAGTTTACCAAGCCGCGCTTCGTAGCGGCTTTATAATAATATCTCTAAATTTTTTCAAAAAATATTCCACAAAATATGTTTTTAAATAAAATAATATTTCTAATATAAAATTAAGTTTTGTTTTGAATATATATAAAGTTCTAGATCGTTTAATCAAAAACTACAATTATACCTTCAGAGCTATTAAAATATTCACTACCTCCAAATCTACTGCCAGTAAGAAAAAAATCAAAAAATATGAACAAACATCTTTTTTGTGGCTGGGAGAATTTTTTATTAATAATGATTTCTTTTTGTCAAAACAAACAACAACAACCTCTTCCTTTCAAAAAAAAAATTAATGATCTCTTCTCAATGTTTTTTATTCTTGTATGACTTTTGTTATTCTTGTATGACTTTTGTTATAGATGCACCGACTTATTGAATTTTGTTAAAAATGCACACACTAAATAAATTCTTCGGTCGAATAAATCATAACATGATATTTTCGAAATACATACACTTTAAACTTCTTAATATACAATTTTTATCTTTGAATTTTCGTGTATGAATTACAGAAAATATTTTACTAAAAGATATAATCTTTTCTCATAAAAATTAGAGCAATAACTATCTAAACGTTAAAAAACAATGATAAAATTTGTTTTTGAATACATGATGAATTATCCACTTTCGAGTTACTTTGTATACAGGTGTATCAACTTTTAACTATAAATTCAAAACTAATAACGTACTCACATAAATATATAAATCAATTCACAACTGAATATACATGAAAATCACCTTGATCGGCCTATTATTTTAATTGATTAACCGATGAATCGCTCTCCTTATTAATCCATATCTTAACTCAATCAACACTAATAGAAAATAACTTGTCTTGTCAAAGATTTTAATATGATCCTGCATTAGGATACAAACAAACAAACAAACGTAATAAGATAAATAACATAAAGGAAAAAGTCTTCATACTCATGTATCGCATGAACAAACAAACGCCACAGAAGCCCGAAAAGAAGAAGCAACTATGGCTAAAACTGTCAGAGATTGTTAGGTCTGTTGATAATGACCTAATTCTAATAATAGGAGATTTTAATGCAGTCTTGTATACACATGAGAAGGAAAACTTTGAATACAATAAGTTTGATTCAAAATTGTTTATTGATTGCATTGCTTCTAATGATCTTATAGATGCTCCTATGATAAACTCCTCTTTTACATGGTATCGGTCGACAAACAAAAAGAGCAGATTGGACAGAGCCATTCATTAACAAATCTTGGATTATCTCAGGCGACTGGCGTGCATGGTCTTTAAATAGGAAAATTTCCGATCATAAGCCTTTAATCTTCAGAAGTTGCCAGGTGAACAGTGTTGGGTATAATTACTAACTACACAGCAACAATAGGGCAGTTATATATATATTTTGTATTAACAAGAACAGGCAAAAAAAAAACCAAATAACGAAACAAACACAAAGGTCGAAACAAAAGTATAATCAGAGACTGAAAATAACAAGACAAGAAAGAACACTTATCTCTCAGGAGCTTTAGCAAATACTGATAGATAAATAAAAACAGCTGAGTCGCCAAGCCTTCGAGAAGTCTTGACTGTTCTTGAAGAGATTATTGCCCCACTTACGCTGTGTTGAGTTGCAGCAATATCACTCCCAGGATAAAATAGCACAGATCAATCCACTCACAGATATGGCAATGATCAACAGCGACCAGCACCTCACTTCACCCAAGAACTATGTATTCTGTATGTGTTGAGAGAAAACAGAGAAGATGATAGTTGCTAGGGTTTTCAGAGTTACGTCTATGTCTCATATGTCAAACGTTATGTTTTGTATCTATATAAAATACAAAATAAAACGTAAACAGACCAAATATTGTAACTGAAGATATGACATTTAATACTAATTATTTTGATTTAATTACCATAACAGTAGTCATCAGGATTTAACAGCTCAGTCAGGATTTCCTGGTCCATTAGGATTTGATCATCATCAGTACTCCAAGCCATCAGGACTTGCTGTCCGTCAGGAGTGGCATCAGTACTTGATCGACCATCAGGATTTCGTCAGGACTGGACCATCATCAGGATTCAAATACTGACACAGGCCATCAGGATCAGTAGTCATCAGGATTTCACTCCAAGTACTGACCAGGCCATCAGGATTTGATCCAAGAACTGGTCCATCAGGATTTGGATCAAATCCTGACCCAGTTCGATTAGCTGTTACAAATAAATACTGATACTGTTAAATTAAATCAATAAATAATATTAAATAAACAGGTAATAAAATTCCTCGCCCAGGTCGCCTCGCGTACGCGAGACGCCGAGACATTCGCCCAAATCGCCCTTCGACCAGAGTCGAGTCGTGACGTGGCGGGGCGAGGCGAGGCGAGCGGCGACGGCGCGCGCGTGTGTGTGTGCGCGCGAGGCACATACTAACACCATGCACACCCACATGCCTTAGTAGTTGTACACTACTCTTGCACATGTTTCTATATAAACCCACCAACCTCTCATTACCTATGCTATGTGGGATACAAGTTATTTCAATATAACCAACCCACATAACCCATTTCAAGCAACCTATTTCAACTCAATTTATTTATGGATTACACTAAGAAAATGTCTTAGATCCAAACATGAAAGTTTAAGTCCTCATAACAAGGAACAACCTCCAATCGTTAGTTTCCGGAAATTCCATCAAGAACATATTTAAAATATGTCTCAAACTTTCCATTTTCTAACAATCCCCCACAAATCCATACAGAAATGCATATCGGTCCTTATCATGACTTGTTTTTCAGAGTCGGTACCCTTCCGGGTTTGAACCCTCCTAAGTCCTCTACTTCGATGGCTACCGGATCTAGATGGAATGTTTCACCTTGAATCTTTATCCGTTTGGTGTAACCACACTCCATAGACGACGACAAATCAAAGGCTATGGTGTTGATCTATGGCTTTGAGACGTTAATGATCCTGTCTCGATCATGTTCGTCGAATGCTTCAAGGAATAACCCTTTCCTCTAATTGCGACCACACAATTACATTCGCTTAGCTGGGCATCTCCAAAGATGTACTGCGATCATCTCGTCAAATGACTTGACCCCATTCAGAGTTCAAACTAACTCTTGCTATACTGGTAGTAACAGTACCTTTTAGGTTTACAGGGGATAGACACAGATACGTAAGTATCAAGGAATATAGTAAAGGTACTACCAACTCACCCTCACAGCTTGTTATTACCACATTGAATACACTTCAAGGGATCTCCTCTCAGGTGTATTGGGTTCCCGCTGCTGATGAATTATGATGGGCTATCAGTCCCATCCCCAACCTAGACTTAAGGACTATTGCATGCTCAAGTCATTTAGTCAAAGGATCAGCTATATTATCCTGAGTTCCAATGAACTCTACAGCAATAATCTTTTTAGACACAAGACCCCTTATAGACTTAAGTCTAACTTGGATGTGTCTCTTTGTTTTAGCATTATACTTATCACTACTGATCTTGTCGATAGTTGTACGGCTATCACAATGAACAGCAATGGCTGGAAGCGGTCTGCTTACTACAGCTAACACTGACATAAGTCCATGCAACCATTCAGCCTCCGTCCCCGTGGCATCTAGTGCACACAACTCAGCCTCAAAAGTAGACCGAGTTATTAAAGTCTGTCTAGTAGACTTCCAGGATATTGCTCCACCTGCTAGGGTAAACAAATATCCAGTCACTCCATTGGTACCAGATTTCTTAGCTATCCAACTTGCATCACTATATCCCTCGAGTACTCCAGGGAATCTTCGATAATGTAAACCAAGGGAAATAGTTCCCTTAAGATATCTAAGAACTCTATCTAGTGCCTCCCAATGAGTCTTGTTCGGACAGCTTGTATATCTAGCTAACTTAGACACGGAATAAGATATGTTTGGTCTAGTAACATTAGCAAGATATTGCAAACTCCCAATAATCTGAGAATACCTTAACTGAGACACAGGAATTCCTGAACTATTCTTGAAAAGGGCAACTTTAGGATCGTACGGTGTACTAGCGATTCTACAATTTGAATAACCATACTTCTCAAGTATAGATTTCTCTATATAATGAGATTGTGACAATGTTATTCCATCAGTTGACTGTGTCAACTTGACCCCAAGAATCACACTAGCCTCCCCATATCCTTCATTTCAAAGTACCTTTTCAAGAAACTTTTTGTATCGTTAATAATCTCAATATTGGTTCCAAACAATAATATATCATCCACATATAGGCACACGATAATACATTCATTTCCTTTAACCATATAGTAGACACACTTGTCACTTTCATTAACTACAAATTCTGATTCTAAAACAGTGTCATCAAACTTTTTATGCCAGTCTCTAGGAGCTTGTTTTAGGCCATATATAGACTTGATTAACTTACATACTTTCCTCTCGTTACCATAAACAACAAATCCCTCAGGCTGATCCATATAAATCTCTTCTTCAAGATTACCATGAAGAAAAGCTGTCTTTACATCCATTTGATGGATGATAAGACCATGTACAGAAGCCAATGCTATAAGCATTCGGATTGTTGTCATCCTTGCAACAGGAGAGTATGTGTCAAAGTAATCAATGCCTTCCTTTTGCCTAAAGCCCTTAGCTACCAGCCTAGCCTTATACTTATCTATTGAGCCATCAGGATTCATCTTCCTTTTGAAAATCCATTTACATCCTATAGTAGTACACCCAGGAGGTAGGTCAACCAACTCCCATGTTCCGTTAGAAACAATAGAGTCGATCTCACTCTTTACAGCACCTTTCCAATGCCTTGACTCCGAAGAATCCATGGCCTGTCGGAAAGTTAAAGGTTCATCCTCGACATTGTAAGTGACAAAATCACTTCCAAAGTCCTTGACTACCTTTGCACGCTTACTCATTCTAGGTTCATCTACTTCGTCAGGAGTAGAACTACTATCAGGATCTGCCCCCACATTTGTCATCTTTTCCACATGATCAGGAATAGAACTCGATGTGTGAGTAGGATCATCATTAGAAATATCATGAGGTATGCCAGTCTTCATAGGGAACACATCCTCAAAGAATGTTGCATCACGAAACTCAACTATAGTGTTTGCCACTATACCGTCTATGTCAGATTTTAACACTAAAAATCTCATAGCCATAGTGGTTTCAATATAGCCCAGAAAGATGCAATCAACAGTTTTCGGACCTAGTTTCTTTCTCTTGTGTTCAGGGACAAGCACCTTAGCAAGGCACCCCCACACACGAAGATACTTCAAACTTGTCTTTCTACTTTTCCATAATTCATAAGGTGTCTTGTCCATATGTTTCAGAGGAACTCTATTCAGAATATGGCAAGCCGTATTCAAAGCTTCTCCCCACATGTACTTAGGCAACCCAGAATTAATAAGCATGTTGTTAACCATATCTTTAAAAGTTCTGTTCTTTCGTTCAGCCACCCCATTAGACTCAGGTGTATATGGTGGAGTCACCTCATGAACTATACCATTGCTTGCGCAAAATTCATTAAACAAGGTACTAGTATACTCACCACCTCTATCAGATCTCAAACGTTTAAGTACTTTACCAGTTTGTGTTTCAGATTCAGTTTTGAACATAATGAATTTTTCTAGTGCTTCATCCTTATGTCTAAGTAAATAAACATAACAGTATCTACTACAATCATCTATAAAGGTAATAAAATATCGTTTATTATCCTTAGTCAACATGCCACCAAATTCACATATGTCAGTGTGTACTAAATCCAATACTCCTGAATCCCTAACAACATTATGAAAGGGTTTCCTAGTTTGTTTAGCAGTCACACATACTTGACATTTAGATTTCTTTTCAACAGCATACTTTGGAATCAACTCTAAATTCATCATATTCTTTAGAGCACCAAAATTTAAATGACCAAGTCTAGCATGCCATAAATCGGATGATTCAACACAATTAACAGAAGGTGCAACACAATCATTAATAAAACTGCCCAAAACAGGCTCAACATTTATCAAAAATAAACCATCAGACAAATAACCTTTGCCAAAGAATGTACCAGTATGTGTAATAACTACTTTATTACATTTCAAAGAAAGTTCAAAACCATTTTTAACTACACAACTTCCACTTATAATATTTCTACGAATATCAGGAACATGGTGCACTCTAGTGAGGGATAGAACACGCCCAGAAGTAAACTTCAGGTCCACGTTTCCTATTCCAAGAACTTGAGCAGCACTAGCATTCCCCATCGTCACTGTCACTCCATGACTCTGTTGATAAGATACAAATAAACTAATATCAGTACAAATATGTACATTAGCTCCAGTATCAATCAACCATTCATGTGACATATAAGTGGAAAGAAGTACAGGGTTGTAGGTAACATACCCGTCATTGGTTCCAGAGGCAACAGCCTCACCAACAACCATGTTAACCTTAGGCCCATCTGTTAGTCCTTGTGTATTGCAGAAGGGGGGGGGGGATGAATGCAATACTGATAAAATTCAATCTAAATTTCAACAACTAAAATCAAGATTAAACGTTATCAGCAATATATGCAATCACGAACAGTATTTAGTAAGAATAAGATTCACAAAATAAATGTTTTATTTATTTTGCAAAGTGTTGCTACAACCTCAAGAAAGAATTCTCGAGCTTCGGGTTTTCTTCAAAGACACTTGCTTGTCTTCGTTACTTTTCTAGAATGAGTTGATAGTAGTTATAAGACTAACCCTATCACTATCAGTCACGGGTTTGTGAAGCTGCTGTCACTGTCAAGTGGCAGCTTCTTACAGATTGTCTTACCCATGTGACTTTCCTAAATTGCTAACATGTCAGATATACATTACAAAGAAAGCAACCTAGATTCATTCTATTTCCAGCTAAACCAATTTAGCAGATAAAGACTTGACCTTGCTCTTGAATTGATTCGCTTTTGTTTTGCAGTGCTTTGAAGCTTCTGTCGTAGTCTTGCAGACTTGGTGCAGCTTAGGGATTCTGCATCACGCCTGTTTCTTGAACATTTAAACTGTCACGGGATTTGACTGAGAAAGATACCTAGCATAAGGATCTTTATTGAGACAGTTACTTTTGCCGCAAAGCTTGCTGTCACAGGAATGATCTTTTGGTGACAATATGAGTTCCCCGCATAGAGTGCTGTCGAGGATCCCAAACTTGCTGTCGAGGGCAATAGTTGCTGTCGCGTAGTCTTCCGCCAATGTTGCTGTCAGAGTGAATATGCTGTCGTGACTTGCAACATTCTGTCTTCTTGTAATCTTACTGTCACAGCTTTAGGACAGTAACCTTTATTCATGTTGTCATCCAGAAAGCATTCTTTGAGGCTTGAACACATAAGTGAACTTCTTTCAAACAATACAACTAGAATAGCAATACATACTGATTACAAGAACATACTTTGGCTATGACAGTATGTCCTACTTAATTTAAGAAATTAAGTACAATCAAAGTTAAGTTGTTTCTATGCTATCACCCATAAATCCCAACAATCTCCCCCAATTTGTTTTTATGGAAAATAACAGCAAATTTACAATATGTGCTGACAACTTAACTAACAAGATCAGAATTCAAGAATTTTTACTTAGCTTGAGATTTCCTCTTCTGTCTTGCTACATCCTCTCTTTTGAGAGCTTCTGCCAAGCAGCCTCTTAGACTTTCTACAAGAGAAATTTCAGCAGCAGACACTGCATCATCCTCTACTTCATCAATGATCTTCTTTATGGAAGGGGATAAGAGAGAACTAACATCCCTGAGATTCAGCCATTGCTCTATATCATATGGATAGGTTCTGAAATGAAGTTCTTCATTAATGAGCTTGAATCTACTTCCAGGATAAGCATTGAGAGACTTCCTTCTTTGCTTGTCCAGTTTTGAGTCTTCTCCTTTTCTCCCTTCCAATAACTTCTCTATCTCATCAGAACAAATCTGTTCCAAGGGATGAATTGAACCAGCTACCATATACTGTAAATCCTTCAGAGTGGATGTTTTAAGCTTATGCAAGCTGCAAACATAGATTTCTTCTTTTAGGAACTTGACTCTTAGGGGATTTTCCAGCATATATGGTTGATAATTTGGAGCTTCACTTTCTGCCTTGTTAGAGGCCTTGTGTTTTTCCAGTAATTCAGCTTCCTTCTTATCAAGCTCTGACTGAGTTTGAGAATATTCAGAAGATTTGGGTCCTTTGCTTGGCTTGGGTTGCCCTTCCTGAGTTGGTTGGGTTTGCCCTTCTTCTGTGGGTAAGTCATCAAACTCATAGTACTAGTGGTATGGTATAGGAGAGGCTGGGAGATCAGTAAGAATATCAGCATCATCAAAATCTGCAAAGTTATGGCCAAATTTCTGATAAAATTCAGCATCCCTATCTGCCTGATATTTTAGAACATGTTCCATGACAGCCCCTGAAACATTTTCATAGCTCTCCAGCAACTCTACCATTCTTTCCAGGTAGAAGAAATCAATTCTTCTTTTATCTATGGTTGATGTGCTGTTCTTGGTTGATGTGGCTACCAGATTGAAGTCCTTGTCAATCTTGGCAGACCTTGATTCTTCCCACCACAGAATGTACTCAGTGGCCTCTTGATTTGCATCCAGCTTAACCTCAACACTCTTAATTTCTTTTGATTTCATTTGTTGAATCTTAAGACTGTTGGGAGGAATTGATTGAATTGGCTTTTTGAGATTCCTGCCAAATCCAGTGGCCTTTTCCTTTCCTGAGTACTTGTGCTTCCCTGTTGGTTTCTGTCTAGTAAACCATGCCTTAGCTTTAGCTTTCAGTCTCTTGGGCTTGACAGCAGCTTTGGTTTCATCCTTGACAGAACCTTCCTTGACAGTATCCTTGTCGACAGCATCTTCCAAGACAGCATCTTCTATGACAGTATCTTTGTCGACAGTACCTTTGGTGACAGCATCTTTTTCAGCATTTATGCAATCAATAGCACATCTAAGAATGCTTGCCTCCAAAGCTTCCAGTATTCTTGACTCCTCTTCATCTGTTGCACCAGCATCTTTCTTTTCCTGGCTAGGAGTTTCTTCATTGCCTTCATTCTGAGATTGAATACCAGTATTCCCAGAATTACTTCCACCAGCATTTCCAGCATTTCCAGAAGCTTCACCACCTCCATCCTCACCATCTTCATCATCATCATCATCATCATGGGGAGGAATGTTATAGAAGCAACTTCCACCTTGATCATTTCTTTTGGCATTGGCTCTAGTGATTAGCTCCTTCATTCTAGCTCCCAGTGCCTTGTCTCTCAACACCAGCATTTTGTAGATTTCTTGAACAGCATGAACTCTTCCTGGATTGGCATTTGAACTGAGTATTCCATCTAGTACCTTCAGAATTGACTTGGTTTCCATTTTGGATGGGCTACCAATATTCATGTAGCTGTTCCTTCTTATGCCATCCTTAGTTTTAGATCTGTAGAAAACACATGGTGGATTTGAGTAGACTTCAGGTAGCTTCTGCATGATCAGGTTCTGGATTTGCATATCCAATATTTCATTGAATGGTGTTTGAGTTGCCCTGATCTTTCCCTTCAAAGCACACAACACCTTTGCTGGCAGACTCTGCAATAGCTGCATTGTGATGAAGTAAGATATGCCAGAAGTTAGATAAATACTTACAGCCCATCTTTTCTCATCATTCACCATTACACTGACACTGATAATTTGTTCCTTTAACAGTGTTGTGGTGTTGGTTGGACGGTTGCTAGGAGCATTCATTGCTTCTTCCACCAAACTGCTAAACTTACTGTCATGGTTGTGTAATGTGCTCTCCCTGTAATCCACCATCAAGACATTGGCTTCCTCTTGATCATACTCAGTACCATTGGACCAAGTAGTTCCTTTATGGATGGATTCAGGCAGTTTCCCTTTACCTTTCCCAAGTTTGTTTTGTTCCTCCATTTCTCTCCATTTCTTCTGTAGAGCAGTTTCTTGAGTTTCTTGAATAGGTTCTCTAATCACCACAGGAGGCAAGATTGGATGTCTAGATGCAGGTCTTCTTTGCAATGCATCTTGAGTTTCCTTTGACATTAACACCCTTTCTCCATCCATTTCCACTTCAACAGGCTTTTCAGCTTTGTCTTGTGGTTTTGCACTGCTTGGTTTGGCTTGCTCCCCCTTAGACATTGCTTTCCTTTTAGCTCCCCCTCTGGTCTTCACAGCTACAGGCTCCCCCTGAGTTCCACCTGATTCTTGAATAGGCAAAGATTCTGATCTTGCTACCTTCTCCCCCTTAGTTGAGTTGGCAGCTACCAGGTCAGTAAGGAACTGAATAGAAAGTTGAGTAGCAGCAAAACCATCAACCACCAGTTGAGAGAGAGAGTCCAGTTTGGAGTCCAAAGTAAGACACTGTCCTTCAAGAGCTGCAATCCTGTCACCAAAAGTAGCAGAGGGGCCACCAGACCTTAACCTTCTTGGAGGGGAAGGAAAAGACAGGGGCTTGGAGGCTATGGGGGTTCTCACACTCTCAGGGTGTTTTTGAGTGATCTCATCACCCCTCACAGTTTGACTCTCAAGGCCTAGTGCCTGAATAATGTGGGCTCCCTCAATATCTCTCTGGACATGCTCAAGTCCCTCTCCTTTTGCCAGCTCATTTGGCTGCCTCTCATTTTTATGCTCACCTCTCTTTTCTTTTATCTCTCTTTTCTTTTGCACACCCTCACTCAACCTAGATGCATGGGTATGAGCAGTACTAACATGCATGGAAGGAGAAGATTTAGAATGTACCTTTAGGAGTTTGGCAAGAGGTAGGTCATCATCAGAGGCATCCTCAACAAGTACAGCATCAAAATTAGGCAGGGAGGGCTTGACAGCATCTTGAGTAGGAATGTGACTGTCAGTTGTAGTCTGGACAGCAGGTTCTGGCATGACAGCATCTTTGGGAGGTGGAGTGACAGTATGTTCTGTAGTGACAGTATCTTTCTCTCCACCTTTGACAGTAGCTGTGCCCAGGACAGTAGCATCCCCAGTGTCTTTGACAGCAACAGAGGCTGTGACAGCATCTTCCTGAAGGTAAGATGCTCCTTGGAGGTCAGACAAAGTGTTGGCTGTTTCATTTTCTGACAAAATACCACTTTGCCCTAGCTCAGTGTTTGGAGGAGTGGTGTCCATCTCACTTTGAGAAATGGGTTCTTGTGGACCACGAGATGGGGGCTCATCCATGATTGGAGATGGATGATCAAAACCTGAAGGGTTGGGACTGTCCCCTTCTCTAGGTTGTGGAGAAGAAACAAAAGAATGTGTAGGGAAGGAAGAAGGTGAAAGTGTAGTAGAGAGTGGGGGCTGATTCACAGATGGAACATGTGAACCATCAATAGGAGTAGAGAAATCCTCACTGTGCCCTAACTCACTGTGTGTTTCTTCAAGTGGGGGTATCTCAGGTTGGGAACCATGAGTTTGTGCAGACTCTGTACAGGGTGCCTTGGGAGACAGGCCAACTTCAATAGAAGCACCTTGTTGAGAAGGCACATCTAGGGAGGAGTTTATTTCCCTGGTTTCCTCTACAGTCTTTTGGGAGACTGCAGGGTGGCTGACAGTGGTTTTGGTCCTCCTAGCTCTCTTCTTCTTAGGCTCAGGGGGAACCACTGTGGGTCCTGTGTGACTACCTTCCTTATTTGCTGCACTAGGTGCAGTGTCTCCCTCTTGACTAACAGAGCTACCACCAACATCAGCTTCTAAGGATCTTTTTCTGGATTCTTGCAAGGCTTCTCTTTGGGCTTTGGGAAGTCTAGAGGGCCTAGGCTGAGTGTATGGTGTTGAATGTGGGTTAACTGAATTTGGGTCTAATTCAGCTTCATCCTCAAGAGAAAAAGAATCATAACCAGTAGGTAATGGATAATCAAGGTTGGACACTTGATCAACCATGTGCTGAGTGAAGCAAAGTGGAATATGTGCATTTAGATCCTGTGAAGATAACAGTGTGTGTGTGTTCTTTTTCAAGACAGAGCAAACCTCTAAACGAGGGGCATCATTATTAAAGTCACAGAAAGTATTGATGCACATCATAAGAAAGCGAGGGTAGTGTGATACCTTCTTACCTAGTGCAGCTCTGAGTTGTGCCATGAGGAGAGCTCCAACATTCACCTTGTATCCATGGACAAGAGAATGTGTCAGTTTCTTGATGTAGGAAGGTATCCCATTCCAGCCTGTGGACTTGGTAGAGAACACCTTGACCATTGCATCAAATATCATGCTCCACTCCTTCCTTAGATACTTCCTGTCCATTTCACCAGACGGGTACCACTTGGTTGTTCCCTCTTCGAGAATAGGGCATGCATACCCAATCTTCAAGAAGAGCTTCTTCAGAGTGTCATCATTAGCAAGTGGAGCAAAGTGTTGTCCTTCTTCCAGTGTAATTCCAAGAGCAGTATTGATGACCTCAGCTGTGAGAATGTATTGTTGCCCATTTATCTTGAATTCAATAGCTGGGGTTTCACCCACAATTAGAGCAACAGCAGTTCGCCAAAATTCCTCAAGTTTGTCTAGGTCGAGATGTGGAGTTGAGGTAATGGCTGAACGAAGATAGGACTTGTTCAAGAAAAACACCAGTCCTTTGAAATCTTCTCCAGCATCATTTGGGGAAAAGATGCCAGCAAAGTTTGTTTGAGAGAGAGTCTGTTTGGGGGCCATGGAGATTTCAAGAAAAGAAGAAAGTGAGAAAGTAGCTTTTTGCTTGAAGAAAAGTATTTTGCCTTGAGTTTTGTGAGAGTGATATGTCTGAGTAACTGGAGAATAAATATGGGTTTCTCAAACGTTTGCTCAAAAAGTGGAGTTAAAGGACGTGTCTTAACCCACTCTCTTAACACGTGAGTTACTGCCCGTTATTCACTGTCAATCGTGGGGTGAATATCCAATTACAACGGTCCACTATTGTTGACAGTAACCTGTGCGCTAGAAACAATCTGTCAGTAAGAAGTGGTGGTGACAGTAGGTTTTGCGCGACAGCAACTATTGCGCAAAAACTTGCTGTCACCGTTAAGCATATGAATGACAGTATCCTTTACAAGTCTTGACAGAAAGTCTTTTCCTGCTGTCAAGAAGGTTGCTGTCAAGAAACACATGACAGTATCCTTCTTAACGACAGTAACTTCGATTAGTAAATGGTTCTGTCATGAACTTATTAGAATGCTTGATTCATACACTTAACTTAATATTGACAAATTATGAATTTAGCAATGTAATCTTTTGAACACAGATATTAAGCAATTAACACAGACAAATCATAAACTCAATAACCACATAAACAGGAACTTTTATTATTATTAATAAAATCATTAAAATTGAGCATTGAGTACATCATTCTATGATTTTATCAACTAGTTCTAAGACTTCTTCCTTTATCTCTTCTTCAGAGCGGCCTTCTTTTTCAAGAAGTGCCTGAAGCTCCTTCTCTTCTTCCACAGCCTTGGCCTCATCTTCCTTAGCCTTGGCCTCCTTTTCCTCGTCTATCTCATCGAGGGCATCCAAAAGAACCTCGAAGAGCTCCTCAATCTCTTCATTGTAGGGTTCACTATCACACTTCTTTAGACCAACTTCGATTCCTACTTTGTTTTCCATTATTCACTTTAAAACTGAGAGCAGACTGGTGAAACCTAAGGATAATTTATAGGCAAAACCGTCTAAGGGTTAAAGTCTAATGGTCAACAGTTAGAGTACCCATACAACTACCACAAAAGTAATTAATGGTCGTGTCCTCCTTTAATCCTACAGATTAATGCAAAAGAGTGTGAAAGTCCAATGGAACAGATTTTTAACTCTCAAACTTAACGGATAACCACATTAAAGTCATACACGGTTTAAAAGTATGAGACTGGCACAAAATACTGACATGAGAAGTCAAATCAACACATGCTGTCACATAACCGACATAAACCAAGTAGACAGTAACTTCTCTTGACAGCAGGTTTGAAGTTGCTGTCATGAGCTTCAATAAGAATTGAAAATTTAGAAACCTTAGTAAAATTAACATACCAGATTCAGCATTCCCAATTCACTTACCAACCTGTTGAAGGTTGCTTCATCCAATGGCTTAGTGAAGATGTCAGCAAGTTGCTTGTCAGTTGGGACATAAATCAGCTTCACAGTTCCTTGTTCAACATGCTCTCTGATAAAGTGATGTCTTATATCAATGTGCTTTGTCCTAGAGTGTTGAACCGGATTGTCTGAGATGGCTATGGCACTAGTGTTGTCACAGTAAATAGGAATTTCTCTTAACACTAGACCATAATCTAGAAGTTGACTTTTCATCCATAGAATTTGTGCACAGCAACTGCCTGCAGCAATGTACTCAGCTTCTGCAGTTGAGGTAGAAACTGAATGCTGCTTCTTGCTAAACCATGAGACCAATCTTCCACCAAGAAATTGACAGCTACCAGTAGTACTCTTTCTGTCAATCTTGCATCCAGCATAGTCTGAGTCTGAGTAACCAATTAGATCAAATCCAGTATTCTTAGGATACCAAAGGCCTAGGTTAGGAGTGCCTTTTAAGTATCTAAAGATTCTCTTGATGGCTACCAAGTGTGACTCCTTTGGATCACTTTGAAACCTTGCACAAAGACATGTAGCAAACATGATGTCAGGTCTGCTAGCAGTTAGGTATAGGAGGGATCCTACCATGCCTCTATAAGTGCTTGAGTCAACTTTCTTTCCTTTAGAATCAAGATCCAGACTAGTTGCTGTGGACATTGGTGTCCTTGCAGGAGATGAATCTTCCAAGTTGAACTTTTTGAGAAGTTCCTTGATATACTTAGCTTGACTTATGAAGATTCCATCAGTTTGTTGAAGAATTTGTAACCCTAGAAAGAATGACAATTCTCCCATCATGCTCATCTCATATTTGTTACTCATGAGATGGGAAAACTTCTCACACAGCTTCTCATTTGTAGAACCAAAAATGATATCATCCACATAGATTTGTACCAGAATGATGTCCTTGCCATGATGCTTGTAGAAAAGTGTCTTGTCCACAACTCCTCTGGTTAACTGGTTTTCCAGAAGAAAGGTGGAAAGTGTGTCATACCATGCCCTGGGTGCTTGCTTTAATCCATACAAAGCTTTGAAGAGTTTGTACACAAAATTATGCATTTCAGCATCCTCAAACCCTGGTGGCTGTTCCACATACACTTCTTCTTCCAGCTCTCCATTTAGAAAGGCACTTTTGACATCCATCTGAAATACTTTGAAGTTGCAGTGTGCAGCATAAGCTAGAAAGATTCTTATAGCTTCAAGTCTGGCAACAGGAGCAAATGTCTCATCATAATCTATTCCCTCCTGTTGACAGTAACCTTTAGCCACTAGCCTTGCTTTGTTCCTTGTCACCAATCCATTTTCATCAAGTTTGTTTCTGAAAACCCACTTGGTCTCAATAACTGACTTTCCCTTAGGTCTTGGAACCAATTTCCATACATTGTTTCTTTCAAACTGATTTAGCTCTTCTTGCATGGCTATCACCCAGTCAGAATCCAACAATGCTTCATCAGTTGTCTTGGGTTCCATTTGTGACAGGAAGCATGAGAACATGCTGTCAGCAGAGACTTTGTTCCTTGTCCTCACTCCAGAATTAGGATCACCAATGATAAGGTCATTTGTGTGATCCTTGGTCCACCTGGTGATTCTGGGCAAGCTACTTGATTGAACAGGAACATTTGCTTCAGCTTGTTGAGTTGAATGCTCATCAATTCCATTGTCTCCACCATGTTCTTCATTGTCTCCAGAGTCATCACTGTTCTGAATGTTAGATGTTATGGTGTGTGATTGAGCTGGAGTTTGATTGACAGTAGTGGTGTTGACAGCATCTTTGTCAACTTCAACAATTTGAGTGAAGCTAGGATCTTCATCTACAATCTCCTCAGCTTCCAGGTATCCTTGATTCTCAAATCTGAATGTCTGCATCTTTCCTTCTTCATGCAGTCCTGGAAACTTGGTTTCATCAAATGTGACATTAACACTTTCTTCAATAATCCTGTGTTCCATAACATAAACTCTGTAGGTAGTCCATTTTGTGCTGTAACCCATGAATAGTCCTTCAAAAGCCTTGGTGTCAAATTTTCCTTTCTTCTCATGGTTGTCTTTCATCATAAAGCATTTGCTCCCAAACACATGAAAATATTTGACAGTAGGTTTCTTTCCAGTTAACAGACAGTAAGGAGTACTTGCATGAGTTTTGTTGATCATGGTTCTGTTCTGAGTATAACAGGCTGTGTTGATAGCTTCAGCCCAGAAATATGTTGGCAACTTAGCATCATGCAACATAGTTCTAGCTGCTTCAATGAGAGTCCTGTTCTTTCTTTCTACAACTCCATTCTGCTGTGGAGTTCTTGCAGCAGAGAATTGTTGTACAATTCCTTCATCTTTACAGAAATTTCCAAGTGTGGCATTTCTGAATTCTGTACCATTGTCACTCCTCAAGATTTGAACTTTTGAGTTTGGGGTTCTATCAAGAACTCTGACTTGATCAATAATCACTTGAGCAGCTTCATCTTTGGATTCAAGAAATTTCACCCAAGTGTACCTTGAGTAATCATCCACCATTACTAAGGCATACCTCTTTCTGGCCATTGATGGTACATTGACTGGTCCAAAGAGGTCCATGTGAATTAACTTGAGTGCTTCTGTGTTGGTGTTTACTTGCTTGAACTTGTGCACAGCTCTTCTCAGTTTGCCCATTTGACAATCTTCACACAGTCCTTCTTGACAGAATTCCTGTTGGGGCAAACCTCTCACTAACTCCTTCTTCATCAGTATATTCATTGTCTTGAAGTTGAGATGTGAGAGCTTCCTGTGCCAAAGCATATTGTCACCAACAGTAGCTTTACTGTAAAAACAGTAAACTTTATCCTTCTTTGTTGAGCTTAGATCAGCAACAAACAAGCTTCCTTTTCTGACCCCTTTCAGAGAGAGGCTTCCATCCTTCTTGTGATAGATGTTGCACACCATCATGTCAAAGTCAACCTTAAATCCTCTGTCACTGAATTGGCTGACACTGAGTAGGTTGTGCTTCAATCCATCCACAAGAGCAATATCTTCAATGACAACATTTCCAATTTCCAGACAGCCATATCCCACTGTGTAACCATTGCTGTTGTCTCCAAAGGTTATGATTGGGCCAGCTTTCTCTACATAATGTGATAGCAGGGCTTTATCACCTGTCATGTGTCTTGAGCAACCACTGTCAATTATCCACATGACCTGATTTTTCTTCTTACCCTGCAAAACAGAATGTTTCTAAGTTGCATATGGTACCCAATCTTTGTTGGGTCCTGCAGTTTCAGTGTTTCCTGAGTTTCTTTCAGTCACAACATCACAAGCATTATCAAAGACTTCCTGTTTGACTTCTCTTTTCACCCACTTAGGTTTAGAATTGGACTTGGTCCTTTTCTTAGTGGATGAAGCCTTTTCGCTGTTGCCAGCAGGCTCAGAAGTCTCAACAGTGTTTAGGTATGAGCATTTTTCAGTAGAGAGAACAGGTAAGTTAAAGCATGTACTCATGGCAGTGATTTTGCATGGCATACAATCAATGTTATTACAGACACTCATAGTTCTATGCATAAGGGGGGTTCTGTGTAAGTTACCATTGAGTTCAGTTGCATTGATCTTATCCTCAATTGGTTTCTTACAAACATGTGTTAAGTGATGTGTAGATCCACAGTTATTGCATAGTTTCCTAGAAGCACCTCCAATATTAGTGTATCCATTTCCTTTATTGACACCTACCTTACCATTCCTGTTTCTAGACTTGGGAGTTACTGGATTGACAGTATGTTCAGAAGTTGCTGTCGAACTATCCTTGACAGTATCTTTTATTCCTACTGTCTTGACAGAAGGTTTGAAAGTTACTGTCTTGGAATCATTCTTGACAGTATCTTTGAAAGATTCTGTCTTGCCAATCGTGACAGTATCCTTTGAACTTACTGTCTGATTGCTTGGTAAGTTTACTGTCTTGGGGATTGTGACAGTATCCTTTCCTTCCTTGAATGTGCTGTCAACACCTTCATCCTCATCAAGAATTTCTTGTTTGATGAGCATGGCTTCTTCATCAAACTCAATTTCAGCAGCTTTAAAAATAGGAGTTTTAACTTTCTTGAGAATGGTGGGTTTGACAACAGCAATTCCAGGACAATCTTGAATCACAGTTTCCTTTCCAGGTCTTCTACCATAAGAAAAACCTATACCAACAGACTGATTTTCTGTATGCTTATCATTGTAATCCTGAACTATCTTTGATGAGTTTCTATAGGCCTTAATCTTAAATTCATTTTCAGCAATCTCATTCCTCAGGAATTCCTCAACCTCCTTAGCACATTTTAATTCATTTTTAAGTTTAGCATTCTCTTGAGCTAAAGAGCCTAGTGAACTGGTTTTGAGAAAAAGAGAATCATTTTCAGACTGAAGTGTTTCATTTAGCTTACTTAGTCTAGAGATTTCCTCATTAGCAGCAGATAAGCTAGTATAGACATTGAACATTTCAGCACTTAAGTCTTTAATGGTTTTCTTATACTCATCAGTAGACATATCAAGTAAGACAAGTGAAGGTACCTGACTTGAAGATGTTGATGCTACCTCATCAGTGCTAGCCATGAGAGCTAGGTTGACATATTCTTCCTCTTCTTCATCATCAGAATCATCCCAACACTTTCCTTCAGCCACATAGGCTCTACCTTGATTTTTCTTGGAGTATCCACCAGTTCCTTTCTCATATCTTTGAACCTGTTTGGGTCTTTTGCATTCAGTAGCAAAATGACCAGGTTCTCCACAGTTGTAACATTTGAACTTTGATCTATCCACAAATCCAGTTTTGTATCCTCCTTTGGTTGAACTTCCCACAGCAGCCTTTGATGAGCTTCCTTTGCTGAACTTGGATGCTTGGCCTTGAGGCTTGTATGACCTATCCTTCTTGAACCTAAAGTTCTTGAACTTTTTGGCCATGTAAGCCATAGTAGGGTTGTCCATGCTTTCCAGTTCCTCCATTGTGTAGAAGTCTTCATCTTCCACATCTTTAAGCTGTAGTACCACTTTCTCATCATCTTCAACCACCTCTTCTATCTTCAAGGTCTGTGTTGGGGTTGATTGTGTGATCTGTAGTACTTCACTTGGCTGTGTGATCCTTGGCACATGTGCTACTAGGGCACTTGACATATTAGCCATCTTGTTCCTTGTTCCACTTTGTATGGCTCTCTTTTGAAAGAGTTCGAGTTCATAAGATTTCAGAATACCATAAAGTGTCTCAAAGGTTATAGTGTTGAGATCTCTTCCTTCTCGTATGGCTGTTGTCTTGTGTTCAAGGTGATCAGGCAGTGTGAGCAGGAACTTGACATTTAATTCTTTTCTGTCATAGTACTTGCCATGTATCTGTAATTCAGTTAAGAGCTTACTGAACCTTTCGAACATGGAGGTTAAGTCTTCACCAGGCTTGGCCATGAATGCCTCATATTGAGATATTAGAATTTGCCTTTGGTTGCCCTTAACCTCTTCACTTCCTTCACAGAGTAAGGCTAACCTGATCCACATCTCCTTGGCTGATGTGCAGCTTATCACACTTCCACACATGGCTTTATCCAGCGTGAGAGAATCGAGCAAGATAAGTTGCAAATGATCATCTAGCACCATTTTCTCCTTTTCAGGTTCCAAGATTTCTGAGGGATCTTTGGGAACCCAATGTGCAGGAATAATCTCACCATTCACTGTTGTGGCTTCAATTTCCTTTCTTGGAATGAAAGGACCGTTCTCGAGTATACCTGGGTATAGTGGATTTGCAGCTTTGATAAACAACAAGATTTTTCTTTTCCAAATGATGTAGTTCTCTTTATCAAATGCCGGGATCTTGATACTGTTTGATTTCTGCATTTTCTCCGGGATCTCAGATATGTATGTTAATCTGAAAGCTTTGATACCAGTTGTTAGTCCTTGTGTATTGCAGAAGGGGGGGGGGATGAATGCAATACTGATAAAATTCAATCTAAATTTCAACAACTAAAATCAAGATTAAACGTTATCAGCAATATATGCAATCACGAACAGTATTTAGTAAGAATAAGATTCACAAAATAAATGTTTTATTTATTTTGCAAAGTGTTGCTACAACCTCAAGAAAGAATTCTCGAGCTTCGGGTTTTCTTCAAAGACACTTGCTTGTCTTCGTTACTTTTCTAGAATGAGTTGATAGTAGTTATAAGACTAACCCTATCACTATCAGTCACGGGTTTGTGAAGCTGCTGTCACTGTCAAGTGGCAGTTTCTTACAGATTGTCTTACCCATGTGACTTTCCTAAATTGCTAACATGTCAGATATACATTACAAAGAAAGCAACCTAGATTCATTCTATTTCCAGCTAAACCAATTTAGCAGATAAAGACTTGACCTTGCTCTTGAATTGATTCGCTTTTGTTTTGCAGTGCTTTGAAGCTTCTGTCGTAGTCTTGCAGACTTGGTGCAGCTTAGGGATTCTGCATCACGCCTGTTTCTTGAACATTTAAACTGTCACGGGATTTGACTGAGAAAGATACCTAGCATAAGGATCTTTATTGAGACAGTTACTTTTGCCGCAAAACTTGCTGTCACAGGAATGATCTTTTGGTGACAGTATGAGTTCCCCGCATAGAGTGCTGTCGAGGATCCCAAACTTGCTGTCGAGGGCAATAGTTGCTGTCGCGTAGTCTTCCGCCAATGTTGCTGTCAGAGTGAATATGCTGTCGTGACTTGCAACATTCTGTCTTCTTGTAATCTTACTGTCACAGCTTTAGGACAGTAACCTTTATTCATGTTGTCATCCAGAAAGCATTCTTTGAGGCTTGAACACATAAGTGAACTTCTTTCAAACAATACAACTAGAATAGCAATACATACTGATTACAAGAACATACTTTGGCTATGACAGTATGTCCTACTTAATTTAAGAAATTAAGTACAATCAAAGTTAAGTTGTTTCTATGCTATCACCCATAAATCCCAACACCATCAGTGGTTGCAAGCACAGTATTAGCTTGTGCTACCACAACAGCTTTCTTTGCTTTCTTTGTAGGACAGTCCTTGCTCCAATGACCAACCTGTCCACAAGACCAACAAGGTTTGTTTGTCTTTGGTTTCTTAGCCTTGTTCTTGTCATTTTTAGGTTTAGTGTTATCCTTCTTAGTGACAGTCTTTCTTTTCTGTCCAACAGTCACTACATTAACCTTCGAACTCCCATGTTCAGCAGGCATCACATGTCCCTGTTTGGACTTGTGTTGTTCCTGCACAGAGATGTCCAACATCAGGTTTGTCCAAGTGATCTCTCCTTTCTGTCTTTTCAGGGAGAGAGCAAACTCTTCCCAAGACTTAAGGAGCTTTTCAATCACAGCCATAACCTGAAACTTTTCAGGAAGGTCCATTCCGGACTCCTTCAAAGCATGCACCAACATCTCAAACTCATGTGCCTGCTCGGTCATGGATTTTGTATCCACCAGTTTAAAATCAAGAAACCTAGCCACAGAATACTTTTCCAACCCTTGCGAGTCAGTATTGTGTGTCTGGTCCAACTTCTCCCATAAGAGCTTAGCAGTGAAGGAGTCAGATGAATACACATCAAATAGAGTGTTCGCTAAAGCTGTCAGTATAGCAGCCCTAGCCACCCCATCTTTTTCCTCCCACGTGGCATAAGCCTTAAGAGTTTCAGCCTTTTCCTGATCAATAACCGGTTTCTCATACTGCACCACCGGCCATAGACCCTTTACCGTTAACCACAGTTTCATCTTTTTCTGCCAACGAGAAAAACCAACACCCCCACCGAATTTATCAGGCATTCCTGACAAATCAATAGGCTGTGGGAAACGGTACGTGGTCCAATCAATGGTGGGTACAGTAACACCAGAACCAGAAGCATTAGCACCATCAGGAGTTACAGTTCCGTTAACCATCTTGTTAATTAACAATATATAACACAAAAAGTAATCTCTTCAAGATTGTTGGGTATAATTACTAACTACACAGCAACAATAGGGCAGTTATATATATATTTTGTATTAACAAGAACAGGCAAAAAAATACCAAATAACGAAATAAACACAAAGGTCGAAACAAAAGTATAATCAGAGACTGAAAATAACAAGACAAGAAAGAACACTTATCTCTCAGGAGCTTTAGCAAATACTGATAGATAAATAAAAACAGCTGAGTCGCCAAGCCTTCGAGAAGTCTTGACTGTTCTTGAAGAGATTATTGCCCCACTTACGTTGTGTTGGGTTGCAGCAATATCACTCCCAGGATAAAACAACACAGATCAATCCACTCACAGATATGGCAATGATCAACAGTGACCAGCACCTCACTTCACCCAAGAACTATGTATTCTGTATGTGTTGAGAGAAAACAGAGAAGATGATAGTTGCTAGGGTTTTCAGAGTTACGTCTATGTCTCATATGTCAAACGTTATGTTTTGTATCTATATAAAATACAAAATAAAACGTAAACAGACCAAATATTGTAACTGAAGATATGACATTTAATACTAATTATTCTGATTTAATTACCATAACAGTAGTCATCAGGATTTAACAGCTCAGTCAGGATTTCCTGGTCCATCAGGATTTGATCATCATCAGTACTCCAAGCCATCAGGACTTGATGTCCGTCAGGAGTGGCATCAGTACTTGATCGACCATCAGGATTTCGTCAGGACTGGACCATCATCAGGATTCAAATACTGACACAGGCCATCAGGATCAGTAGTCATCAGGATTTCACTTCAAGTACTGACCAGGCCATCAGGATTTGATCCAAGAACTGGTCCATCAGGATTTGGATCAAATCCTGACCCAGTTCGATTAGCTGTTACAAATAAATACTGATACTGTTAAATTAAATCAATAAATAATATTAAATAAACAAGTAATAAAATTTCTCGCCCAGGTCGCCTTGCGTACGCGAGACGCCGAGACATTCGCCCTTCGACCTGAGTCGAGTCGTGACGTGGCGGGGCGAGGCGAGGCGAGCGGCGGCGACGCGCGTGTGTGTGTGTGCGCGAGGCACATACTAACACCATGCACACCCACATGCCTTAGTAGTTGTACACTACTCTTGCACATGTTTCTATATAAACCCACCAACCTCTCATTACCTATGCTATGTGGGATACAAGTTATTTCAATATAACCAACCCACATAACCCATTTCAAGCAACCTATTTCAACTCAATTTATTTATGGATTACACTAAGAAAATGTCTTAGATCCAAACATGAAAGTTTAAGTCCTCATAACAAGGAACAACCTCCAATCGTTAGTTTCCGGAAATTCCATCAAGAACATATTTAAAATATGTCTCAAACTTTCCATTTTCTAACAGTGTCCTAAAAAGCCATTTAAATTTTTTAATTGTTGGCTTGAAGATAAATCAAAAGTTTCGGTGTAGATTTTTTGTTATGAATGACCTTTAATTTATAGTCGTTTGTAAGGTGAATAACATGGAAATCCATTATGTTTAAAAGTCAAGAAGTATTAGAAAAGAAAAGTTCTATCAAGTTTGAAAATAATAAAATAAAGTTCTATCAAGTTTGAAAATAATAAAAGAAACTTCTATCAAGCCTACAAATTCGAAAATAATAAGGAAGTTGTAATTTTCTAAATCAAAGAAAGTTCTATCAAGTCCTACAAATTCGAAAATAATAAGGAAGTTGTAATTTTCTAAATCAAAGAAAGTTCTATCAATTTGAAAATAATAAAAGTGTAATTTTGAATTTCCTTCATACAAAATCGAAAATCGAAAATAATAAAGGAAGTTGTAATTACTAAAATTAAAAATTGTGAAAAATTGAGAAAATTAGAAAAATAGAACGGAGCAATTCTAGAGGCGCCACCTCACCGCCCCCGTCTTCTCCTTTATATAAGTATATTGATATTGATTGAAAATAATAAAAGAAAGTTTTATCATTCTAGAGGTGAAAATAATAAAAGAAAGTTCTATCTTCCTAAAAAATCAATAAAAGGAAGTTCTATCTTCCTACAAAATCGAAAATAATAAAGGAAGTTGTAATTATTAAAATTAAAAATTGTGAAAAATATCTTCCTACAAAATCAATAAAATAAAGTTCTATCTTCCTACAAAATCGAAATTAATAATGAAAATCCGTCTTCTCCTTTATATAAGTATATTGATTGAAAATAATAAAAGAAAGTTTTATCATTCTAGAGGTGAAAATAATAAAAGAAAGTTCTATCTTCCTACAAAATCAATAAAAGGAAGTTCTATCTTCCTACAAAATCGAAAATAATAAAGGAAGTTGTAATTATTAAAATTAAAATTTGTGAAAAATATCTTCCTACAAAATCAATAAAAGAAAGTTCTATCTTCCTACAAAATCGAAAATAATAAAGGAACAAAAAGTTCTATCTTCCTACAAAATCGAAAATAATAAAGGAAGTTGTAATTATTAAAATTAAAAATTGTGAAAAATTGAGAAAATTAGAAAAATAGAACGGAACGATCTGAGAGCGCCACTTCAACGCCCCCGTCTTCTCCTTTATATAAGTATATTGATGCTTTTAATTATTTAAAAAATCTTACCTATTTTAACACGTCGACGTATTTTTTAACAAATACAATTAATATAATTAAAACACTTCTATAAATATCACGGACATTTACTTTTTTTAATTAAAACATGTTAGCTTTTCTATTTGTCCTTATTATTAATATTATTTTAATGAATAATAAAATAATATTAATAATGGCCCATTTGTATGTTTTTTTTCTATGTTCCAATTTATATTTAAGTTTCTCATTTTATAATTTATCATATTGATTTTTATTCTTTATCTGTTCCCACTGATTGTTTTTAATTTGTCATTTTTTAATCTTTTTTTGATGACCCGTGCCTTGCACGGGTTATAGGCTAGTAGTAATTATAATTGAAATTGATGATATGTATTTTATTAACATAAATTTAATGTTTTTAAAATTTTATTATATCTTTTGTCCGAAATTGATTTCTTACAATTTATTTCTTAAATTAATTTGCAACTCTAATATCCTTTTTTTGTAAAATAATAAAATCTGAAATTCAATCTAACCTATTTTTTTATAAAATTTATTTTAATTATTGAATCATTTTTAATTTCCACATTTATAATATATATCGTGTTTCAGTTGATGTATGATAGTACTTGTTTTAGATAATGTGTGACAGTGACGACCATGCCATGCCATTACCATAGCAATTAACGATATCATACCATTTAACCCCTTTACTCAAATTATATATAAAGATATAATGAATAAAATGATGATTTTATCTTGAATTAATCTTTGAATAAATATTAAAGGGAATATAGGAAACAAATTCTTTGTGTATGAAGTCAATGAATTTTAGAAAAGTATCAAAAATTGATATAGTGTAATGGTTGTACATGTGAACTAAAGTTGTTATATCACAAAAGTTAAGAGTTCAACTCCTTGAAAGACCAATTTCAACTTTTTAACATTAATTTAGTAAAAGGGTATGTTGATAATTTACTAAATAGGCTTGAATGCCAGGTTGACCTATAATAATATATATAATGGATGGATGGATAAGAGTCTTTTGCATTAAAATGTGGAAGTAGTTTTCAGTTATAGATTTTCTATTTTTTTTATAAGAGCATTTTCAACCATATAAAGTCCTTGGTCAAAATTGAATAAAACTTAGCATAAATAATAATTATACAAAATATGTAAAAGAAATTCCACTCCAATGGATCATTCGTGTTATCTAAAACTTTAGCCAACTTATACATATTGGCTAAATTTATTGAACTTCTAAATACCTATTGTAAAAAGCAATGTCATCTATTTCTATATTCAAACAATATATTCTATTTTTGACAACTTAAAACAATAATAATATTCTATTTTTAAAATATAGTCAATTCCATGAGAGCACAACACCTTATATATTAAGCAAATTTTACATAATTAATATTTTATATAATTATAGTCAACAATTTTAATCAACACCGTTGAAGATGCTCTAGGATCACGTTCGATCTCGTGTCCATGTGAACTTAGTTGTTCATATTTTGTTGTGATATTGTTCCAAGGGTTGGTTTAATTTTGTATATCATCCGTGCAAATGCTATCTTACGAAATTGATTAATCTTATGCAAAAATTATTCCATTTGCGTGTATAGACAAATGAGAGAGATATATATATTTTTCATGATTACAATAAATTATTAAATTGTTTCTTTGAAAGAATGTAAATTTCAGCGATATGAGCGAGAGATGTATCACATTTGATGATCTGCTTAACAATCGTAATTTATACGAAAAAGTTTCTGATTTGATCTATTTTAGCACATGTTTGTTCAATTTTGATTATTTTGTAAATGTCATATGACTTTTGATTAATAAATTATTTATCTTTAAAAAAATAGTAACGGGACTAAGTCTAAACTAGGAAAAATGAATAAAATATTTTACTTTAGAGCTTTTGAAATTTAAAATAATAATTGAGTTCACGTTCGAGTTTCAATCGAATCAAATTCCTGTTTAGAGTAAAATTTGAGTCAAGTTCCAAAATACTCCGCTTGACTAAAGTTTTTTGTCGAATTGAAAATCATGTTCAAGCTCGAGTCTGATAACAACTTCCAGTCGAGTTTGAATTCATTTATCAAGTTTGGGTTCAAACTACTCGAATCAAATTACATCCCTATCCATGGAGTTGGGTACATATAACGATTATAGTATGAAGCTTGGTTTAAAAGTGATTTTTTGATTTTGTTACAAATTTTATAAAATTTGACAAATGTGATTAATTTGATGAAGTTGGTTAAAGTTTAATTTAAGAAATTTAGTCAACTTATACAAACTCTCTATTTAAGCTGTCTGATCTAAAATTTTGGGAAAAGGTCCTTTTAATCACGACTAGTTTACTAAGCCGTGCTTCGTAGCGGCCATATAATTTCACTAATTTTTTTAAAAAATATTCTATGAAATATGTTTTTAAATGAAATAAATAATAATATTTCTAACATAAGGTTTTTTTTAATTTTTCATGTCGTCTTGATCATTGACGAAAATTCTGAATATATATAAAAAAATGCAATTGTTTAATATTTTTATTATTTTAATATTATATCGAATATTATTATATTGATTATCTTTTATAATTTTTTAAAAATTTAAATCCCAACTTAAATTTTAAATACGTAATATGACATCAAAATTTTATTCTAGTATATAATACGATACTTTTAATGAACCACTCTCTCTTTAAAATTGTTTCCTCCTGATGAGTCGGTTTCTCGTTGTTAAGAAATTTAAAAGATAACACATTAAAATTAATTTACTGAATAAATTACATGATTTTCAAATTTGTTTTGTATTCTTGACATATAATACAATAGTTACAAAAATTTACCTTTATTGTCTTGAAGATAAATTTTTTAAATTCTTTTGAGGAATTTTGGACCAAACTATATTCAATAACGATGAGATGTACTACAATGAAGAATCATAGAAAATCCGGAAAAAAAACATAAAATGAGAATAAATACCAAAAAATTATCAAAATAATATATAAACTAAATTAGATGGCGTGAAATCTCCACCTTATAATCTATATTAGAGTCTGAGTAGATTTGTGTGAATTAGAATTAATATGTGCAAAATGTCATACTACATGCATCCACTTTCTTTCTTTGATAACACAACTAATGTCATCAAATTCCTATTCTTTTTAGTATAAAGAGAACTTTGACCTCGATTCTTGTATCTTTATAAAAACAAAAATAATCAAAACCAAGAGTATGTGAGGAAAAGTTCGAATATGAGAATATAAATATTCAAAAAGTAAACACAAATATGAGCTCGATGAAATACAAAGCAAAAACTTTGGACTCTAAAGTATATATTTAATTTTCTCCATTACTAAAGATTTAAAGACAAGAATATTCAACTTGTATATTTAGTTTTCTACATTAGGAAAGATTTAAAAGACAAGAATATTCAAACTGTATATTTAGTTTCCTGCATTAGGAAAGATTTAAATGGCAATTGAGATATTTTCTAATCAAATATTTAGTAGAATATTTAAATTTTATAATTATTTTCCTCCATTTGTAAATATTTTAAAGACAAAAT
This sequence comes from Heracleum sosnowskyi, assembly GCA_030848705.1. Classification (NCBI taxonomy): domain Eukaryota; kingdom Viridiplantae; phylum Streptophyta; class Magnoliopsida; order Apiales; family Apiaceae; genus Heracleum; species Heracleum sosnowskyi. The sequence goes on along the minus strand of CM061244.1, from coordinate 20,867,423 downwards.
GTATATTTACTTTGTTCCATTTTTAAATATTTGAAGGACAATAATATTAATACTGTATATTTAGTTTTCTCCATTATTTAAGCTTTAAAAGGCAAATGAGACATTTTTTACTCTTTGATATAATTAATTCAAAATTTTGAGAAAATTAGAAAAATAGAGAAACGATGTGAGAGCAGCCATCTCAACCCCTATATAAGTCAAATAAAAAATCTAGGAAAATATTAAAAGTATAAATTTAATTTTCTCCATTACTAAAGATTTAAAAACAAGAATATTCAAATTGTATATTTAGTTTCCTGCATTAGGAAAGATTTAAAAGGCGAGAATATTCAAATTTTATATTTAATTTCCTGTATTAGAAAATATTTAAAAGATAATTGAGATATTTTCTAATAAAAAATTTAGTAGAATATTTAAATTGTATATTTACTTTCCTCCATTTGAAAATATTTTAAAGACAAATTGTATATTTACTTTACTCCATTTGTAAATATTTTAAAGACAATAATATTAAAACTGTATATTTAGTTTCGTGCATTAATAAAGATTTAGAAGACAAACGAGACTTTTTCTACTCTTTGATATAACTAATTCTACTCTTTGACATAACTAATTCAAAAATTTGAGAAAATTAGAAAAATAATTAAAAATGTATATTTAGTTTCCTCCATTAATAAATCTTTAAAAGGCAAATGAGACTTTTTCTACTATTTGATATAACTAATTTTACTCTTTGATATAACTAATTCAAAATTTTGAAAAAATTAGAAAAATAGATCGAAGCGATGTGAGAGCTGACACCTCACAACCTCCGTCTTCTCCTTTATTTAAGTATATTGATGATTATGAGTTATAAAAGGAAATTTCGATTGATAATATACTCAATTTCCTCCGTTAATAAATATTTAAAAGAGAATTGAGATATTATTTAATTTAGAATTTAGGAAAATATTAAAATTGTATATTTAGTTTCCTTCATTAATAAAGATTTTAAATGCAAAAATATTAAAATTGCATATTTAGTTTCCTCCATTAGTAAATATTTTAAAGACAAAAATATTAAAATTGAGATATTTTTTAATCTTTATTATTAATAATTCAAAATTTTGAGAAAATTAGAAAAATACATCAGAGCGATTTGAGAAACGTCACTTCACCGCCTCGTCTTCTCCTTTACATAAGTTTCTATACTATTATATTAAAGATGAAACATTCAAAGTTTTGTAATCTGGTCTTGAAATTTTTTGTAGTCTAGTCACTCCATTCATGACCGTTTTTTTTAAAGCGAAATAAGATAGATAGGAACGATACAGTATAGTAGCTTTTTTGATTCTGATCAAATCGATGATAACTGTTAGATAAAATATTAAAATTATTATATATAATAATTTTTCTATTTTTACTAACTAAAATATCTCATTTTCCAAAAATATCGCAAAAAAATTTATTTAATAAAATAACATAATAAGGTGTTATATATGAATATCACTAGTAAACTAGACAGAGGGAGGGGTGTGAATGGATAGTTTGATTATTTTTCGATTCTTGAAAACTAAGAACTGTATTAGATTGTGTATGTATGAAAATGCAGAAATAAAATGAACAGAACACACACAATCACTTTAATCTACTTTGTATAAAGTAAATCAAATACTACAGCTTCCAAAAGTTCACAAGTGAAATTCTGGCTTATAAACAAGAACAGTGCTTTCTTGTTTTCTTACAGAGAAAAGAGTGCTTGAATAAATCTGTGTGTATCTCTCTTACTGCTAACTATAGGGTGTGCACAATATATATAATACCTATAGAAACTGGTGCACACTCCTATTTACACAGCTACCCCTAACTGTAACTCCAACTTGTTTTTCCATAAGAGGTTAACTGTGTCAGGAAGGACCACTTGATTTATGTCGTCCTTTCCCTTATCTGTAGTGGGGCTGTCAAAAAAATCCGAAAAATCCGATATCCGTCCGAAATATTTGTATTCGTATCCGGAATAAAGAGGATTTTATCCGTATCCGAAATAAAGCGGATATTATCTGTATTCGAATTCGGTAGTTGCGGATACGAATATGGATATAGGCGCATCCGTATCCGGTAATATCCGAATCCGAAATTAAATAAATATGATAAATAAATATTATTATATATGTATATAGTTACATATATATATATATATATATATATATAATTTAATCATTAAACAATATATTTATATAAGTTGTAGATAATTGTAAACATATATATATATATATATAGGGGGAGGTTCAAGAGAGACCCTTACTTAGAGAGAGACCGAGAGACCCTTCATCATCACCGTCCATTACTTTTCAATCTGACGGCCTGGATCTTGTATAAATATAAGTGTATATTAGTTGATAAATAGTATAAGGGTAGTATTTGGGTTACAAAAAAATACAAAAAAAACGTACGTATTGTTTTTAATTTATTACCATTTTTGTAATGATCTAATTAGATGTTGTTAATTTATTACCATATTTGTAAAGATTTGATGAGATATGATTTATGTTTTATGGTCAACTCTACACTTTTTATTTATCAGTTATCAATTTAATTCTTGTAAACAATTCTAATAATTTTGATTATGTATTATAATAAAATTAGATTAAAACATTCTTATCAGTATATAACACAGAGAGATGTTCTGAGAGGTGTTCTGGAAGGTGTTTTCAAAAGTGTTCTTGTAACGCCCCCAAATCCGGGGTCAAATGATTTGGTCGTCACGCTGCACTCTTAATCCAAACAACCTGTTCAATATAAAATCAACACAATAATAATAATATCTGTGACCCCAACTCTACCAAGAATCTTTAAAGGTTATAGTGCTAGAAACAAGAATCCAAATTCATTACAACAATCTTTCTTCTTTACAACCATTCTCTTTACAAAATTCTAATACACTAGTATAACTTCGATAAGAAGTATACCAGGCAACTAATCTTATACAATATATTAAGCAATAGAAAACATCTATATACAAAACCTCTCACTAGCTCCACTGCTCTGGATCAAAACGTCTTTACGCTAATATCTTTCCCCATCTCTGATCAGCTACGCGGACAACTCTCGCCAATACACCTTCTTTCCGGCAGGCTAAAATATATATAAATAAAACAAGTATGAGCGAATGAATTGCTCAGCAAGCGTATTATTAAATATGATACGAAAGGTTTCCAAAATAAACTTTGGATTTTCAAATAAACAAGCCTATGGCTTAAACATTTGTAATCTCTAATATTTTCAAAGTAAGTTTGGTAATTTATCACAATATCTCATTTAGCTTCTCGCAACCGAATAGTTTTAAAACACAAAAGATTTATATAGGTCGTTACGATGACCGAATCAACAATAACTACAATAGTATGTAGAAAATATGAAATAAATATAACTCGTACGTCTTCAAGACCATAGTTTGTACAAAAATACTAATTTGAAGATAACAGGTCTATTCACGACATTTTCCGAAATCAACAACTCTGGAAGGTTAGAATAATCAAGGGGCAAGAATGAGCCAACACGCTCGGTTAAGAAATAAAGAACGCACTTCAAGACTTCAACATGGTACCGACTGGATATGCGGTATGAATAAAACTCAACAAGATAGATATCTCACGACTGCCAATGGAATCAAGGAAATGGATTTCGACTATTTGGAATCCAAATGAATTAAGAGTAAGTGATTTCAGCAAGATTGAAACCACTATTAATAATCAACAAACCAACAACTTCACGCAACGAATAAACCTGAGAATCAGGTCATATCTCACAAGTACAAAGTATATGGATGTAACTCATCCTAGAAATGAAAATTCATATTAGAATTGGATTTTTAACAATTATCAAATACAAAGGTTGTGCTGCTGGCCAGCCACGCATCAACCCCGGACTAGCTCATGTCATAGTCCTCTACTGGATCCTAGGCCAATCTGGGCCTTAATTACATCGACCAATAATTGGTCCATTTTTAAAAACACTCCAATTCTATATTATATACGTCAGGTGTCAGAACAATTGACAACCTTACTTCGACAATCAGGTGTCGGAAGAATCGACAACCTAATACAACAATTGCTGGAAAACTCACGTTCCAGGAAACAGTTCAATTATGAAGAATCCATTAAGGAATAACAATATAATCTAGTATCGACGAGATCGACACAATATGGGAAGGTGCACATGAAAAGTGACAATACAATAAGCATCGACGAGTTCGATGTAACAACTGGGATATAATGAAGAATAAACAATGACATGCTCAACAAGGTTAAGTCTGATATGAAACAGACAATATGATATCAACAGAAAAGTGTAACAAGTCAATATAGAGTAGGGTTCAAAGAATAAACAATAACATGCTTAACAAGATTGAATCTGATATGAAACAGGCATTATGATATCAACAGAATTTGCAATAACTCAATATGGAATAGGGTTCAAAGAACAGGCTCTAGATGGCCTTAACAGTTCAATTCATCACATTATGGAAGAATTAGTTAAGATTCAACAATCTGGTAAGTGACAAGAAAGTCAAGTTCAAGTTTAAGAAAAATTCAGGGTGAAGTTTATAAATGAAGAAAACAAAGGTTTATTAACTTCTGGCAGAAATAGTTCAAGTCCTTCGAACATATACTTATAATAGATAAGCCTCGTATTTGAAGGAAGTAAACTAAATCATGCACAGTATAAATGAATTCGAATCAGGGAATGGATCAGATGATCGCATTAACAAGAAATGATAATAATAGATGCAAGGGTGCAGGATGGAAAAATGGAATACTTGTAGAACAAGTACCACGACTTCGGAATTTAAAATAACGTTTTCAACATAGGGTTCGTAAGTTCCCACTCATCTAGGGTTGGCAATATTCCAACCTAATATTTTAAAATCATGTCTTTTAAAAGAGAGCCTTAGTATACGGCCCCTAATTATCTCTTCAAACTTTTCAATATAATAAGTATATCTTTCCAATCAATATGAAAATATGAATCTAAACTCAAAAGGTATAAAAGAGTACTCGTCAATTTACGAGATTAAATAACATACTTGCAATTTAATGCAAAAGAAATCAACATTTGAAAATTCAGTAATAAGCATTCAACATGCATACTAATAATTCAAGATAATATCCCTCAATTAATAAGCAAGGGTATAAACACTTGCCTCTGGTCCTTAGCTATTTCGTAACGCTGAAACAATACGATTTCCTCCTTATTCTGTCTTGTCGCACGATTCTCTACTTCCGTCCTTCTTTGCTTTAACGCTCTTGCGAATACCACTAGTCTGCTTTTACCATTTCGAATCCACGTGCCAGCCTCGATAGTCAAACATGAGACGGTACTTAGTCTTCAACGTATAATCCTCGTATTTAATAAATGATCGTAACTTAATTTCGACGCACTTACCGATCTTACCGATATCTCTGTTGCATAAACATCCACATCTCAATTGATAGACCAATCGTAATCCACCACATAAGTAATCCACGTAACTCGCTTGACGACAATCTCCATACTATAAAAAGTCAACATCCAAGTCAACGGCCTCGTAAATCTTACTTTCTAACATAACCGACAAATTTCTATCCTATCTACCCCTCGTGATAACATTAGACACGACCAAATACTCAAACAAGTCTCCACACAATTTATTCGCATGCATGACTCAACAACAGATAATTCACATAATCCACATTATTCACATAACACATTTAAACAAGTAACCGGTCACGTATCGGACGTCCGGTATAATTTACGATATTTAAAAACTCAGACACTTGTAACTATTTTTAAAACATCACACAAAGCTTATTTGAATTTAAATAAGCCACACACAATTTTTAAATCAAAAATCGGATTTTTAAATCCAATATAAGTATTTTAAATGCAAATAAATCAATTAATAAAATTAATTGACACTCTTTAAATACTCAAACTATTTTTTAAATAATTAAATAGGCTTGAAAATAATTAAACTGAATTTTTAATTAATTAAATCTAATTAATAATTAATTTTTAAGAATTAATTGATTAAAAGAATTAACCAATTAATTAATAAATTAATTATTAATTAAAAATAATTAAAATAATTAAGTTTAATCAATTTTCGGATTTAAAATAATAAATATAATTTATCAGAATTTTTCTGATATAAAAATATATTTTTAAAATAAAAATATGAATTTTTAAAGTTTTTAAACTATTTTCGAATTAAATTTAAAAATAAAATTCAAAAACAGTTTTCTGAAAATGAATTAGGGTTTTGAAGATTGAAACCGGGTCGAAAAATCGGGTAAACGGGTCGGGAAGAACGAATCCGGGTCACCAAGAACAACCCGCCGGAATCTGGGTTTTCCAGAATCCGGCCGGCGTCCGGTGGCCGGACTTCGCCGTTTCCGATCAAAACAAAACCAAACTATAGGGCTTTTGTTCGCTTTTGCAAGACAAACACAACCCACATACACACACATCTGTCCCATGCCGGAATCGTGCCCAGAATTCATTCAAAGAACTCGCCGGCGACGACCTCGGCCGGAAACCCGATCTACTTAAATCCTACATGAAACTCAAAGATTAATATACCAAAATGAAGCTTATAACTCATACAATAAAAGCCCTTTACCAAAAACAATGTCAGATCAATATCAAGAACGTACGAATTGAAAGAAGAAATCGGGTCAAAACCCGAAAATCAAACCCGACTAAATCGAACATAAACATGAAATTAAAGCATGGATTCTTGCTAATTAGAACCCTAGGAACATGTTAGAAGCAACCAATTGAACGGAGAATCAACAGAATGAAAATCCCCAAATCGAATCAAGAACCCTAATTTTAATTCGAAACTTGTAAAATCAATATAAAATCGAATACTTACCAGATGATGATGAGGTTGGAAGATTCTGAAACTAGATTTTTGGGGCTTTGATTTGAGTATAAGAACTTCAAATTTGGACTTCAATAACCCTTAGAACGAATTGATTGAAGATCAAGAACACAAAATAATTATTTGGGAATTTCGGATTTCTTGAGTAATTTCTGAAGAATTGCTAGGGTTATGAAGTCTGATTGGTCATTTTATATTTTTGGAAAAATAATACCCCAAATAACATTTTTGGATCGATATTGATTCGTTAGATCGTTTAAAAACCCTAATTAGGTCAAAAACATGTTTTACGAAAAGTAAGGGGTTAAAAAGGTTGATGATTATCCAAATTGATATATATCATTATATAACTAATGCTCAAGAATACTAGGGCTATAACAACTTCAATATTGATATAGAACGATAAATCCGTCCCCTTAAGCAATTAGGGTTCGGAACGATTTTTCCTTTTTCGGATCAAAAATTGAAATTAATTTGCAGAATCAAATAGGTAGGGTTAAATAGAATCCCATAACCCTTTCGATAACGATTCGAATACGAAAGACGAAGAATTAAAAATGAATGTACGAAATTTCAACGGGCTCTTGAATTATCAAAACGGCTCAAATTTGAAGAAAATTCCAAATGACGAAATTTTTGAAAGGGGCTTCCGACTCACCATTTAGCACATAATCACACACTAAATATCATATAATAATATTCCAATATTCCAAAATAAATATTTTAGATTAAATATATCATTTAATCAAATAATAAAATTCACGGATATTACATCCTTCCCCCCTTAATAGGATTCTGTCCTCAGAATCAGCTCGCGTAAACACAGGTGGATAATTTCCAACATCTCATTCTCAAATTCCTAGGTTGACTCTTCAACCTTAGGATTTCTCCTCATACTCATACTAATTTGACTCCTCTATTACTCATCACTCTCTCATACTGACTCAATATCTCAATCGGTTACTCAACATAGAACAATTTAGCTAAATCTCTATAGGTTCGTATTCTACGAAATACACTATGAATACACCACTCATAGAGTGGTAGGCAAACTTATACGCACTTTCCCAACACTCAATAAGTCGTCGTAAGGTAGCATTTCAAAATCGTCATAGTAACTGTTGTCGTAAGAGAATCTAATCAGCGGTAAACGATCCTCCCAATTTCCTTCAAAATTTAGTACACAATCATAGTCTGTCTGAATTCTTTAATTAAGTCGCGGATCTCTGCCGAATACAATTGAACTCGTCATTCCATGCCGTACTATTATCTCTCATTAATCGGTCAATAATAACCCAAATAGCACCACGATAAGCTCTAAGCCTTAGCAACTCCATACCACAGTTTATCTCAACATGTCTTCGTCTCCATTCAGGAATCTCTTTAGTTGTAGTCGTCTACTATACCTCTGTTATTTTGTCTTCATTTTCCAACACCTCAAGTACTTAGATATTCACCAACACTGGTATCCCTTTTGAAACCCCTCATATATATCCTTGCATTTCCTTCTTATTCTTTATACTTTCTCGTTCCCTCCTATAATTGAATCCTTTTCTATTTCCATAACTCTTTCCTTTATGTAGCCCTTTCTCTTTAATCAATCCTGGTTGAATCCTTATGTCCGTCATTTCTTTTAATTAATCTCTTGTTATCATAACCTTAAAACTTCATCCTTTCTAATCCTTTTACCGAAGATATTTACATCTCAATTCTCTCCTTTACTACTCATACTATCAGCCATCCACGTTCTTGGGTCAACTCTACCTATTTCCAATATATCTAACAACTGCTTTCAACAATCACATACCTTTCATGCCAATTAACTCTTCAGCTGAAAACAACCCTTCATTACCTCATCCATTGTCTTTAAATCCTTATTAACACCTCTTCATCTTCTTTTCCTATCTTCACAGTAACACTCATGACACCTTTTCCATGGTTCCATCTCATTTCCCAAACAGCTTGATCAACTCGACATTATCTTGATTCTCATTCTATACATCCACATTGACTGGTAAAATCTACCTTAACTATCGTGAGCAAAAGACTTGCAACCATATCATACAATCCTGAAATACTCAAAGATTAACTCATTCTCCATTATTAGCCTATCATCCAATCTTAAAAGTTCTTCTCATTGAGACAAAAATCTATTATGTCCATTTTCCACAACCTGGGATAACATCAGCACAATTACACCTTTTTCCCCAATTTCCAATCAACTCTTGAATTATCTAACTTCACCTTTTCCACATCGTAACGTTAATCGATAGAAAGAGAACAACTGGCTCCGTTATATGTTACTAGTATTCTAATCGCATCGTAGTCCGCTTTCGTTCATGGTAATTCAATCGCAAATTCTTCGTTCGGTAAGGTAGGGTAAATTCCAGTTCACCCTAATGGCATACCTCCCAGATTATTTGAAGTAAGAAGTTCATGATAGTTTGAAGTGAAAAGATTCTATATCGTAGCAAATGTCCCACAATTGGGGTTACCAAATCTGTATATTCCAAAGCAACATTATTGGAAGTGAAAGGATTACTGAGAGACCAATTTGATCACATGAACTCAATGTTGTGTGTCTCTATTAAGACAGTACTAAAGGTAATTAGCCTTCTTGTATTTCACAACACACAAGTGACGGCGTCCCGTCAGACTTCTATCACATAGACAGATAGTCCTTGTGTCCCCTATAAATAGGGTTGTTTATCTCAGTTGGAGTAGAGAAATATGAAAGAAATTTAGAGTCAGAATAACAATCAGGGCCTTTCGATAAGAATTCTCAAATACACACCTTGGATTGAAATTGAATAAATTCCAAAGGTGTTATTTCAGAAAAGAAGAACAACCAGAAAGGAAGTATCAACAAATAGTGTTACATCACAATTAGAGTTATCCACTCCGGAAGAATGAAGGAGTTGGAATTTAAATAACATATTTTCAACAGGCTTTACAAATTGAAATAGATGTCGCAACAACCTCTGATGCAATTGCAATCATGATTGATCAAAAGTATCAAGTACAAAGTCAAAAGGTGGAATATATTCACCAACACAAGTTTCGCTTAAAGAAATGTCAAATATTTCCTTAGGATGGGAAGGTATTACCAAGGTCTTCACATATGACTCCTCCGTCGACTCCTTCGATAGCTCGTTATTCGATTTCAGCCCTTCTTCTCCACGTTATTCGATTTCAGCCCTTCTTTTCCACGTCGCAAGGTTATCAATATCGTACGTCGTCGTCGACTCGTAATAGTCCTCGAAGATTCCGCCTCAGACGTCTACAAACGCAAGAAGTTCTATCCATTTCAGCACAACTATCTCAATCAAATACCTCTATCTTAACTCACTCAGCGGTACTATATCCAATAGTCCAATACGAACTCTAAATGAGCTCTGACGTTCCTTATATAACTATATACACTCCCACACACTCTCGTTTCTAGTTTTACTATAACCCTTGCTCTGATACCAACTGTAACGCCCCCAAATCCGGGGTCAAATGATTTGGTCATCACGCTGCACTCTTAATCCAAACAACCTGTTCAATATAAAATCAACACAATAATAATAATATCTGTGACCCCAACTCTACCAAGAATCTTTAAAGGTTATAGTGCTAGAAACAAGAATCCAAATTCATTACAACAATCTTTCTTCTTTACAACCATTCTCTTTACAAAATTCTAATACACTAGTATAACTTCGATAAGAAGTATACCAGGCAACTAATCTTATACAATATATTAAGCAATAGAAAACATCTATATACAAAACCTCTCACTAGCTCCACTGCTCTGGATCAAAACGTCTTTACGCTAATATCTTTCCCCATCTCTGATCAGCTACGCGGACAACTCTCGCCAATACACCTTCTTTCCGGCAGGCTAAAATATATATAAATAAAACAAGTATGAGCGAATGAATTGCTCAGCAAGCGTATTATTAAATATGATACGAAAGGTTTCCAAAATAAACTTTGGATTTTCAAATAAACAAGCCTATGGCTTAAACATTTGTAATCTCTAATATTTTCAAAGTAAGTTTGGTAATTTATCACAATATCTCATTTAGCTTCTCGCAACCGAATAGTTTTAAAACACAAAAGATTTATATAGGTCGTTACGATGACCGAATCAACAATAACTACAATAGTATGTAGAAAATATGAAATAAATATAACTCGTACGTCTTCAAGACCATAGTTTGTACAAAAATACTAATTTGAAGATAACAGGTCTATTCACGACATTTTCCGAAATCAACAACTCTGGAAGGTTAGAATAATCAAGGGGCAAGAATGAGCCAACACGCTCGGTTAAGAAATAAAGAACGCACTTCAAGACTTCAACATGGTACCGACTGGATATGCGGTATGAATAAAACTCAACAAGATAGATATCTCACGACTGCCAATGGAATCAAGGAAATGGATTTCGACTATTTGGAATCCAAATGAATTAAGAGTAAGTGATTTCAGCAAGATTGAAACCACTATTAATAATCAACAAACCAACAACTTCACGCAACGAATAAACCTGAGAATCAGGTCATATCTCACAAGTACAAAGTATATGGATGTAACTCATCCTAGAAATGAAAATTCATATTAGAATTGGATTTTTAACAATTATCAAATACAAAGGTTGTGCTGCTGGCCAGCCACGCATCAACCCCGGACTAGCTCATGTCATAGTCCTCTACTGGATCCTAGGCCAATCTGGGCCTTAATTACATCGACCAATAATTGGTCCATTTTTAAAAACACTCCAATTCTATATTATATACGTCAGGTGTCAGAACAATTGACAACCTTACTTCGACAATCAGGTGTCGGAAGAATCGACAACCTAATACAACAATTGCTGGAAAACTCACGTTCCAGGAAACAGTTCAATTATGAAGAATCCATTAAGGAATAACAATATAATCTAGTATCGACGAGATCGACACAATATGGGAAGGTGCACATGAAAAGTGACAATACAATAAGCATCGACGAGTTCGATGTAACAACTGGGATATAATGAAGAATAAACAATGACATGCTCAACAAGGTTAAGTCTGATATGAAACAGACAATATGATATCAACAGAAAAGTGTAACAAGTCAATATAGAGTAGGGTTCAAAGAATAAACAATAACATGCTTAACAAGATTGAATCTGATATGAAACAGGCATTATGATATCAACAGAATTTGCAATAACTCAATATGGAATAGGGTTCAAAGAACAGGCTCTAGATGGCCTTAACAGTTCAATTCATCACATTATGGAAGAATTAGTTAAGATTCAACAATCTGGTAAGTGACAAGAAAGTCAAGTTCAAGTTTAAGAAAAATTCAGGGTGAAGTTTATAAATGAAGAAAACAAAGGTTTATTAACTTCTGGCAGAAATAGTTCAAGTCCTTCGAACATATACTTATAATAGATAAGCCTCGTATTTGAAGGAAGTAAACTAAATCATGCACAGTATAAATGAATTCGAATCAGGGAATGGATCAGATGATCGCATTAACAAGAAATGATAATAATAGATGCAAGGGTGCAGGATGGAAAAATGGAATACTTGTAGAACAAGTACCACGACTTCGGAATTTAAAATAACGTTTTCAACATAGGGTTCGTAAGTTCCCACTCATCTAGGGTTGGCAATATTCCAACCTAATATTTTAAAATCATGTCTTTTAAAAGAGAGCCTTAGTATACGGCCCCTAATTATCTCTTCAAACTTTTCAATATAATAAGTATATCTTTCCAATCAATATGAAAATATGAATCTAAACTCAAAAGGTATAAAAGAGTACTCGTCAATTTACGAGATTAAATAACATACTTGCAATTTAATGCAAAAGAAATCAACATTTGAAAATTCAGTAATAAGCATTCAACATGCATACTAATAATTCAAGATAATATCCCTCAATTAATAAGCAAGGGTATAAACACTTGCCTCTGGTCCTTAGCTATTTCGTAACGCTGAAACAATACGATTTCCTCCTTATTCTGTCTTGTCGCACGATTCTCTACTTCCGTCCTTCTTTGCTTTAACGCTCTTGCGAATACCACTAGTCTGCTTTTACCATTTCGAATCCACGTGCCAGCCTCGATAGTCAAACATGAGACGGTACTTAGTCTTCAACGTATAATCCTCGTATTTAATAAATGATCGTAACTTAATTTCGACGCACTTACCGATCTTACCGATATCTCTGTTGCATAAACATCCACATCTCAATTGATAGACCAATCGTAATCCACCACATAAGTAATCCACGTAACTCGCTTGACGACAATCTCCATACTATAAAAAGTCAACATCCAAGTCAACGGCCTCGTAAATCTTACTTTCTAACATAACCGACAAATTTCTATCCTATCTACCCCTCGTGATAACATTAGACACGACCAAATACTCAAACAAGTCTCCACACAATTTATTCGCATGCATGACTCAACAACAGATAATTCACATAATCCACATTATTCACATAACACATTTAAACAAGTAACCGGTCACGTATCGGACGTCCGGTATAATTTACGATATTTAAAAACTCAGACACTTGTAACTATTTTTAAAACATCACACAAAGCTTATTTGAATTTAAATAAGCCACACACAATTTTTAAATCAAAAATCGGATTTTTAAATCCAATATAAGTATTTTAAATGCAAATAAATCAATTAATAAAATTAATTGACACTCTTTAAATACTCAAACTATTTTTTAAATAATTAAATAGGCTTGAAAATAATTAAACTGAATTTTTAATTAATTAAATCTAATTAATAATTAATTTTTAAGAATTAATTGATTAAAAGAATTAACCAATTAATTAATAAATTAATTATTAATTAAAAATAATTAAAATAATTAAGTTTAATCAATTTTCGGATTTAAAATAATAAATATAATTTATCAGAATTTTTCTGATATAAAAATATATTTTTAAAATAAAAATATGAATTTTTAAAGTTTTTAAACTATTTTCGAATTAAATTTAAAAATAAAATTCAAAAACAGTTTTCTGAAAATGAATTAGGGTTTTGAAGATTGAAACCGGGTCGAAAAATCGGGTAAACGGGTCGGGAAGAACGAATCCGGGTCACCAAGAACAACCCGCCGGAATCTGGGTTTTCCAGAATCCGGCCGGCGTCCGGTGGCCGGACTTCGCCGTTTCCGATCAAAACAAAACCAAACTATAGGGCTTTTGTTCGCTTTTGCAAGACAAACACAACCCACATACACACACATCTGTCCCATGCCGGAATCGTGCCCAGAATTCATTCAAAGAACTCGCCGGCGACGACCTCGGCCGGAAACCCGATCTACTTAAATCCTACATGAAACTCAAAGATTAATATACCAAAATGAAGCTTATAACTCATACAATAAAAGCCCTTTACCAAAAACAATGTCAGATCAATATCAAGAACGTACGAATTGAAAGAAGAAATCGGGTCAAAACCCGAAAATCAAACCCGACTAAATCGAACATAAACATGAAATTAAAGCATGGATTCTTGCTAATTAGAACCCTAGGAACATGTTAGAAGCAACCAATTGAACGGAGAATCAACAGAATGAAAATCCCCAAATCGAATCAAGAACCCTAATTTTAATTCGAAACTTGTAAAATCAATATAAAATCGAATACTTACCAGATGATGATGAGGTTGGAAGATTCTGAAACTAGATTTTTGGGGCTTTGATTTGAGTATAAGAACTTCAAATTTGGACTTCAATAACCCTTAGAACGAATTGATTGAAGATCAAGAACACAAAATAATTATTTGGGAATTTCGGATTTCTTGAGTAATTTCTGAAGAATTGCTAGGGTTATGAAGTCTGATTGGTCATTTTATATTTTTGGAAAAATAATACCCCAAATAACATTTTTGGATCGATATTGATTCGTTAGATCGTTTAAAAACCCTAATTAGGTCAAAAACATGTTTTACGAAAAGTAAGGGGTTAAAAAGGTTGATGATTATCCAAATTGATATATATCATTATATAACTAATGCTCAAGAATACTAGGGCTATAACAACTTCAATATTGATATAGAACGATAAATCCGTCCCCTTAAGCAATTAGGGTTCGGAACGATTTTTCCTTTTTCGGATCAAAAATTGAAATTAATTTGCAGAATCAAATAGGTAGGGTTAAATAGAATCCCATAACCCTTTCGATAACGATTCGAATACGAAAGACGAAGAATTAAAAATGAATGTACGAAATTTCAACGGGCTCTTGAATTATCAAAACGGCTCAAATTTGAAGAAAATTCCAAATGACGAAATTTTTGAAAGGGGCTTCCGACTCACCATTTAGCACATAATCACACACTAAATATCATATAATAATATTCCAATATTCCAAAATAAATATTTTAGATTAAATATATCATTTAATCAAATAATAAAATTCACGGATATTACAGTTCTTGATAGCATTCAACTAATATATAATCTAAAGTTCTTAACGACAACGAGGTAGTATATTGTTCTTTATGTTGTATCATAAAATTTATTGTATTTTCAAAAAGTGGCATGCAGATTCTAAACATGTTATTAACGTATTTCACTACATTTTGGACTTCTTTTCCATTCTGTAGTGTGATTTCGTAGTATACAGATTCTAAACATGCAGATTCTGTATAAAGTGGCATGCAGATTCTAAACATGTTATATTGGTTGTTAATTCATATTCATACGCCATTACACCCTCGTACCCATCAGTGATATTTCTCATATCAGAACCAGTAGCAGAGCATCTTATTGATTCATGGGAGTACTCGGAAACATTAATTTTGAGTACACCTGGTTCTGCCTCGTGAATGAACTCATTTTCCTTTCAAGATATACGTCTTTTATAATTGTTAAGAATACAGATCAACACGTGTAAGAATGGCATACAACAAAAGTTTGTGCTAATTTTATTATATTTTGTCTGACATATTTTTTATATAGAAAGTTACATTATAACTGATTCCCAAATTGATGGATATATTTAAAATTCAAAATTTACATCATGTATTCTAGATTTGGAAATTGAGCTAATACATCAACAATGAGCCAACATCATGTATTAGTAAATCAGGACTAAGATCTTATTACATATTCTTAAAATGATCTCCTTTGAAAAAAAAAAAGATAATTTTTAAAGCAAGTAACGTTTTTTAATATGTTTTTTTTAAGATTATATGATCTTTCCGATTGAACTTTGAAAACATTTAGCAGAATCTTTCAAAGATGCAAATATTGATTGACATATTTAAAATTCAAATTTTAAAATATTGATTCCAAGTATGGAAATGAGTTATATCTAAAAAAATCTCATACATAACTAGTGTCAGCAACATATTAGCAAAGAATATTGGTGTAAATATATATTTATTCAACACCTTTTAGGTTCATCAAGGAGTTTTGGAAATTAATAAAGTCTTAATTTATTATGTTATATATTTTTTAGATTTTTTATTGTGTTTGACAAATTATATATTATAAATTTTGTATCCAACATATGTTCATTGTTTTCTTCGAAATTTCTTTCAATGTATTATTTCTTTTTAGGCATAATTTTAAAACTTACAACTTTTGAGGTTCTTTAAGGTGTTTTGTAGAATATAACCTATTATTTTGTTCCAATTATTATTTTTGAGATTCCGAAGTGTATTTGAAACTTTTATCCTTTTTAAATAATATATTTTAATATTTTTAAAACTAGAATAATTATTAAATCGATGTACAACACTTAAGATGATCTTACAATTTATATCATTTTCAAAAAAAATATTAAAATAAAAAATAAAATAGTTAATATTTTGATATACAACATTTAATGGAATCTCAACTGACCATTTAAAAATTGATTTCGAGAATACCTAAAAACCACAAATTTAGAAAGTAAAAAAATACTAATATACATATTGCATATAGACACGTAAGAAACATCTCCTTGCAACGAATTTAAAAAATATCTACAATCTTTACTTTCATGCACAATATAAAAAAAAAATTCATATTATGAAATTATTATATAATAATAGGGAGTATTATTGTTTTTCAATAGATATAAAAATTTACAATATTCAAGAGAATATTATCTTATCAAATAACACTAAAATAACAAATATATCCATATACAACACTTACAACAATCTTGGAATTTATTTCTTTTCGAAAAAAATGGAACAAAATAAAATAGTTAATATTTAGATATACAACACTTTATGAGATTTTAGTGGTTATAAGAGTAACTAAAGGGAACCCCAAAAAAGAGGTTAAACACGCAAGAAAATCTTGTTATAATAAAGAATCTTATCAAATAAAACTAGAATAATTATTAAATCGATGTAGAGTAACTTAAGATAATATCACAACTTATAACATTTACAAAAAAAAAATTAAAAATTAAAAAAATTAATATTTTGATACAAAACACTTAATGGAATCTCACCCATATGAAAATTGATTTTGAGAATACCTAAAAAGACCACAAATTCACAAAAAAAGGTGAATATACATATTGCATATAAACAGGTAAGAAAAATCTCCAAATTTAAAAAATATCTAAGATCTTTATTTTCATGTACAATATAAAAACTTTTCTTCACATTCTGAAATTAATATTGTAAATTTTTACTTAATAATAGTGAGTATCATAATTTTTTTCAATAAATATAAAAATTTACAACACTCACGAGAATATTATTTTATCAAATAACACTAAAATAACATATATACTGCGTACAACACCTACAACTTTAATCTTAGAACTTATATCTTTTCGAAGAAAATGATAAAAAATAAATTAGTTAATATTTAGATATAAAACACTTAATCAAATCTTAGTGGTGGCTAGTGCAACTAAATAGATTCTTTAAGGTGTTTTACTGTTTTTTAGAATATTTTTTAAATAGTACTCCGAATGTCTTTAAGTGTATTTTTACAAATTTTTCTTTATAATATTCTTTTGAGATTTGTAAGGTGTTTTTATAAGATTCTTAATTGTTTTGTTAAATATTTTGTTGAATATTATTATAATATTTGTTAAATTCTGTTAAGTGTGTTTTGTTACATATTATTATAATATTTGTTATAATATTTTGAAAAGGAATCTTCGAAGAATTTTATTTAATTGACGCATCACATTGAAAAACATTTATAAAAACACTTGACAGAATCTCTGAAAATAAAGGTACTCATAGCCTATTTAAAAAAAATTTGGAAAATATATTTCAATTTTTTAATAGTTTTTAAATATAGAGTGAATTTTTTAATGTATTTTACAATAAAAATGATCAATATGAGATTCCTTAAATGTTTCTTTTGTAGATATTATTTTTTAACAAAGATGATCAATGTGAGATTCCTTAAAGTATTTTTTTAAGACAAAATTTTAAAATTTTCTAAATATTTTATAAAAATAATTAGATAAATACTTTAAAAAATTTATTTTGATGGATTCATTTCCCGTAAAAAGCCATTTAACAAAAACACATGACAAAATCTTTAAAGAGAAGGTACCTAGACCAATTTAAATATCATTTCAAAAAATTAGTTTAATCATTTTTCTTTTTTGTAGTTTTGATCCTTCAAGTACTTTTTAATATAATAATACACACGTTTTGTATTTATTTAAATAGTGAGATTCCTCAAAATATTTTTTGTAAATATTATAATACACATTATAATATATTTATAATACACAATGTCAATTAGATTTCCCAATGTATTGCGAATTTGCGATACATGGTGAGATTCC
The DNA here is from genome assembly GCA_030848705.1 of Heracleum sosnowskyi. Classification (NCBI taxonomy): domain Eukaryota; kingdom Viridiplantae; phylum Streptophyta; class Magnoliopsida; order Apiales; family Apiaceae; genus Heracleum; species Heracleum sosnowskyi. The sequence goes on along the minus strand of CM061244.1, from coordinate 20,848,743 downwards.
TCAAAAATTTAATTTTATTCAAATATTAATTGATTAAAGTTTTAAAGTCTTTGAAAAATATTTAAAAATATTTATATGATGGACCTATCCCCATTTAGAAAAACATTTATCAAAATACTTGACGAAATATTGAAAAGAAATGAACTCACAGATCCATTTTAAATGTTTTTTAGAAAATTTTATTTTATTTTATTTTTTACAACTCTTAGATATATAGTGGGATTTTATTTTAATACACATTTACGCATTTATTGTGAGATTTGTTTTTAATCATTTTTTTGTACTATATTATAATGTAGTGTACCATATTTGGAATACATGTTGTCTATTTTTGAGATTCTTCGAAATATATTTTTCTTTTATAATTTTGTGATATAGCAATACTTTTTTTAGTTATACTTATTTATTATCATCAAGAATATTCCATTTAGTGTTTGATATCTAAATATTAGTTAATTACTTTTTAATTGTTTTGAAAAGATGTAAGTTTTAAGATGGTCTTAATTGTTATCAATTATTTTAGTATTATTTAATAATATAAGATTCTCTTGAGGGTTGTAAATCTCTGATTAAAAAAAGATGTAATAATAATTTCAGAATATGAAGAAATTTTTATTTTTATTTTTTACTCTACATGAAAATAAAGATGATAGATAATTTTTACAATAAATATAAAAATGAAATTAATTTGTGGTCGTTTTAGGTTTCTTAAAATCATTTTTTAAATGGCCACCTCAAGTTTCATCAAGTGTTTTTTATCGAAATAATAATTATTTTATTTTTAATTCTACTTTATATGAAAATGTTATAAATTGAAAGATTCTCTTAAGTATTCTACATCGATGTAATATTTATTTCTTTGTAATTTGATAAGATTCTGTAAGGTGTTGTGTATCAGTATATTTATTGAAAGAAATAACGATACTTTATTTTATAGAAAATTACTTTAAAAATAATAATTTAAAGAAGCTGAATAAATCTAAATTAAACATGTAAAAATATTAAATTAAAAATTCAAATACACTCAGAATTTCAAAAACAATAATAGCCAATGAATTAATATATTATGCTCTGCAAAACACCTTAAAAGAACCTCAAAAATTGTAAATTTAAAGATATATCTAAAAAAGAAATACTATATGAAAATTTAATATTTAATACTATATGAAAATTTTGTGATATACCAATGCTCTTTTTAGTTATACTTATTTATTGCCACCAAGGATATTCCATTAAGTATTTTATAACTAAATTTTAATTAATTTTTTTTGAAAAAATGTAAGTTGTAAGATTGTCTAAAGTGTTATCAATTATTTTAGTGTTATTTAATAATATAAGATTCTCTAGAGGGTTGTAAATCTCTTTATACTCCATCTGATAAAAATAATTGAAATAATTATTTCAGAACATGAAGAAATTTTTATTTTTATTTTTTTATATGAAAATAAAGATGATAGATAATTTTTAAGTTCACAACGAGAAATTTTTAAGTATGTACATATAATAAATATAAAAAAGAATTTAATTTATCGACATTTTAGGTTTTCTTAAAATCATTATTTAAATGGCCACCTGAAGTTTTATCAAGTGTTTTGCATCGAAATAATAATTATTTTATTTTTAATTTTAATTTTTATGAAAATGTTATAAATTGAAAGACTCTCTTAAGTCGATGTAATTGTTTTTATTTGATAAGATTCTTTACGGTGTTGTGTATCGGTATATTTATTGAAAGAAATAACAATACTCTATTTTTTAGAAAAATACTTTTTAAAAATAATTTAAAGAAGCTGAATAAATATAAATGAAACATGTCAAAAATATTAAATTTAAAAATTCAAATACACTAAAAAAGAAATACTATATGAGCATTTAAAGTATTTCAACGATTTATTAATATCAAATCACATATTTGAAACATGAAATTTTAATAATGGTAAATCAATTTTAGAAGATTCTCTTGAGTGTTGTAAGATTCATTTAAGTGTTTAAGAGTAAAAAATATATAGTTAACCGAATTTTAATAAACCGGCCTAATGCTTTAAAATACTTTTTTATAAAAATATATTTAGTTTTCTATATTATCTATTTTGATGAATATTGAGATTCACTAAAGTCTTTCTCTTGATATTATTATAATATATATATTTATAATTTTTTTAATTTTTTGATTTTCATTGGGATTTAATAAACACACCCAAACACTTACTAGAACACTTTAGTACTTGTGTAAAATTGTTTTAACATTATTAAAATATGAAGTTTCAATTGTGTGATCTAGTAAGTGTTGAAATACTTAAATTAATACTTGCTAGAACAATAAATCCAAAAAGACATGATGAACAAAATGGAGATGAAGAATATAACATTTACAAAAACATTGAACAAGCATTAAAGTAGACACAATAATTTTCCACTACGTCAATGTATCTCCAAATCTCTACAACATTACCACAACCGTTTATGAATCCACTCAACACATAAAGTGACACTAACACAGGGGAGCACTACTAGCGCACAAGGGGTACAGATTTGCAGCTACACTTCACACCTACTTCAGAAATCAAACATGAATGTAATCTTCCCCGCAACACACCGCTACTGCCAGTTTAACATCTCTAGCAAAAGGCAAAGAAAATTCTAAAATCGCAGCAATGGCCCAATGCAAGTTGCTCTCAAAAAAATTCTGATATACAACGCCCAAACATGCACCTGGGAACATGTATATAACGTCAGTAAATACAAGCCCACACATTGCCTATCCAAAAAACGCCAAGTACTCAATACACACAGGTACTCAATACTATCGGAAAATGTATCCTCATTGAATAATATTTTTAGAGTACAACACACAAGTTTATCAGAAAATGAAAACGCCAAGTACTCAATACTAGTGAAAAATGTATCTGATACGAAAGCATTTTTGGACACTAAAATATGTATGCTCAGTCTTGTACCACCTGGAAGAATGAATCAGATTTTATAAATGTCAACACCTCCTTGTAAATAAGAAACCAAATCAAGAACAAACTAGAAAACCTCACAAAAGGATGGCGAATAACAAATCATGCCCAGAGCATTTTCAAAACCTAACACCAAAATGTATTTGATATTTAAAAAGTGCAAGCTCCTAGAAAAAATCTCATCAGGAATTTACCTAATTATACCTAAAATTTCAATAAATTCACACAACAATGTTAATCTCACAATTTATGGTCTGCGTTAGTAAATTAAGTTAAGATTCATCTATCTTTATCAATAAACGTAAGGGGAACATTTTATAGAATCATAAATTGGGACAAATTATATATAATACTCAAGAGAAAAATGTGTGTGTTACACTGACCTCATCGTAACATAGCATTGCTGGCATTGCTCTTCATCATCCATTGCTTTCGTTTATCAGGAGGTGTATTGATATGTAAGTGCATACCTCCATGGCTACAAGAGAATTGATCGTGATATTTACCATGACACCTTACAGTAACTAAAAACGCCTTGAAGATTACGATCATGGAAAACAAAAGAACACCTTACAACCACGACACCTTGCATATAACTAAAAAAACACCTTGCAGAATCGTTAATACAATCACGGAAAACAAAAGAAATTCAACAAATTTAGAGGAAATTGTTTCTTGATATGAACCAACAACAAAGTAACATGACGTTTGAGGATACAATATGCGTACAAAACTCTAGAACACATTGATACCTTTCATAAAATTATACATGATATAGTAGGAGAACACTGTATGAAATCGAATTTTATGATAAAATACATCTATAATTGAATAAAGATTCTATAACTTACAAAGATTTCATGGTGACAACTTTCTTCTCCATCTTAAGTTTTTCTCGTATTTGAGTTATATGCAGCAATAAAAATTCTTAATCGATTTCCTTATTTACAAAGATATTGATTGTATCATTCACACCATCAATCACGTAATTAACAAATCTGTATGAATGTGTGTGAGTTGTCAGTTGATTAGTCTAATTAAACTGCCCTGGATTTAAAGTATTTACAAGCATGCCATTGCCTATTATTAATTATTTATTATATAAAATATATAAAATCAACGGTCTAAGATTGAGTCTCTTGGGTCTCTTGATAAGGAGGTTCTCCCTAGAACCCTACCCTATATATATATATATATTACAAATTTTATATTTTAAAATAAATAAAATTATACTAAAAAGTAAATTTTTGAAAAAAATAAAATAGACTTTAATAAATTTAAGTTTTAGTTTAGTTTACTTTTTTTTTAAAAAAAATTTAAATTTTTATTATTTTTTCACTCTTTTTGAATTAAAATTTAATATAAAAACTAAAAAATTCTCACTGAAATTCGGATTCGGATATTATCCGTATCCGGATAGTATCCAGCGGATTCGGATTCGGATATTTTTATTTACATATTTTCGGATTCGGATACGGATCCGGATACGAATTCAGATTTTCGGATTCGGATTCGGATACAGGCAGATCCGTATCCGAATTATCCGTTTGACAGCCCTAATCTGTAGCTGTTTGTCTCCATTCTTTCTCTCCAAGTTTTTCTGTAGATTTGCCATCTGCCTTTGGACCACTTAACCGTAACAGATGCTTCAGTATTTGTCTCCATGAACTCTGATACTGTACCTTGATTTGTCTTGTTGTAAAACGTCTAAATGTTGATATCGTGAACTCCAGCATACTCCTTATCATGTGACTTGTCGACATAGAGCATTTCTGACTTTGCTATATGAGTATTTTAGGAGTATTTGATATGGCATATTTCTGACTTCACGATATAGCCTTTTAGGACTTCACGATCTAGTACATTTCGGACTATGCGATCTCAACACATCACGACATGTGCCTTGAGGACTTCACGACATAGTTCATTTCAGACTATGCGATCTCAGCACTTCACGACATGGACTTTGAGGACTTCACGACATAGCTCATTCTGACTTCACGATCTAGGGACTTAGACAAATTTCTGTAACTTATTTCTTCAAGGCCTTATTCACTTTTATCCTGCTACATGAACAATTTGAACTTCTTCCAGGACAATTATTTCATGACCTATATACATTCTAGGTGCAAGAAACTTACTAAGCTCATTATAAACTTACTCAATTTGCACTAGTGTTGTCACACATCTGAGGAATGTTTTCCAACACTAGTCCATAATCCATGAGTTGATTTCTAATCCAAAGCAATTGAGCACAGCAGCTTCCAGTAGCAATATATTCAGCTTCAGCTATAGATGTTGCTGTGGATTGTTGTTTCTTACTGAACCAGGATACTAACCTTTGGCCTAAGAATTGGCAGCTTCCTGAAGTGCTCTTTCTGTCAATTCTGCATCCAGCATAGTCAGAATCTGTGTAACCAACCAGGTTGAACCCAGTGCTCTTTGGATACCATAAGCCAAGATTAGGAGTCCCCTTTAGATATTTGAAGATTCTTTTGATTGCCATCATGTGAGATTCCTTGGGATCAGATTGAAACCTTGCACATAGACATGTGGCAAACATGATATATGGCCCGCTGGCTGTGAGATAGAGTAATGATCCAACCATGCCTCTGTAAACCTTAATGTCAACTCTCTTTCCTCTTTTATCTTCATCAAGCTTGATTGCAGTTGACATTGGAGTTTTTGCAGGAGATGAATCTTCTAAACCATATTTCTTCAAGAGGTCTTTGACATACTTGGATTGATTTATGAAGATGTCATCCTTCCTTTGAGTTACTTGCAAACCCAAGAAGTAGGTTAACTCTCCCATCATACTCATCTCATACTTCCTTTGCATCAGCTTGGAAAACTTTTGACATAGTTTTTCATTTGAAGAGCCAAAGATAATATCATCCACATAAATCTGAACTAGAATGATATCATTACCATGCTTCTTGAAAAATAGAGTTTTATCAATTGTCCCTCTTGTGAATTGATGCTCAAGAATAAATTGAGAAAGGGTTTCATACCAGACTCTAGGTGCCTGTTTGAGTCCATAGAGTGCCTTGAGCAATCTGTACACAAAATCTGGAAATTCTTCATTCTCAAAGCCAGGAGGTTGGGACACATATACTTCTTCAGCAAGATCACCATTGAGAAAAGCACTTTTCACATCCATTTGATACACCTTGAAGTCTGAATGAGCTGCATAGGCCAAAAATATCATGATGGCCTCCAGTCTAGCTACAGGTGCAAATGTCTCATCATAATCAATGCCTTCTTGTTGACAGTATCCTTTAGCAACCAGCCTTGCTTTGTTTCTCACAACCACACCTTCTTCATCCATTTTGTTCCTGAATACCCATTTGATTTCAATGACATTCTTATCTTCAGGAGGTGGTACTAATTCCCAAAATTTGTTCTTCTCAAATTGATTCAATTCTTCCTGCATGGCAACAATCCAATCAGAGTGCTTCAAAGCTTATTCAATTACTTTTGGTTCTTCCTGTAACAGAAAGAAGCTATAAAGACACGTATTCATTGTAGCTCTCCTTGTTCTAACACCTTCACTAGGATCACCAATGATTTGTTCTCTAGTGTGGGCTCTATCCCATTTTCTAGTATGACCTTGTTCATCTCTATGGCTTGACTCAGAGTCATTTTGATCACCAGTGTTAGAATTCTCTTCTTCTCCCCTGTGTTATTGTTTCCTTGCACAGGTGTTTGAGGGTGATCATCAAATTCATTTCTTTCATCATTTGGAACAGTTAGAACATGTGTCTCTTCTTCACTTTCAGAATCTTCAAGATATCCTTGATTTTCAAATCTCAATGGCACACTGTCTTTTTCATTTGTTTCAAGTCCAGGGAATTTCTTGTCATTAAAAGTAACATCCATGCTTTCCATTACTTCATGTTGCTCAGGTACAAACACTTTGTATGTTGTCCTTTCCAGAGAGTATCCAATGAAGATACCTTCAAATGCCTTTGCATCAAATTTTCCAACATGCTCAGATGTATCTTTCATCATAAAACACTTGCTTCCAAATACATGAAGATGCTTGAAGGATGCTCTTTTTCTAGTCATCAAAGAGTAAGAAATTTTTCCAGACCTCTTATTGATTAATGTTCTATTTTGCACATAACATGTTGTGTTAACAACATCAGCCCAAAAGCTAGTAGGTAGATTTGCATCCAACATCATTGTTCTTGCAGCTTCAATGAGAGTTCTATTCTTTCTTTCTACCACTCCATTTTGATGTGGAGTTCTCGGAGCTGAAAATTGTTGAGAGATGCCCTTGTCTTTGCAAAACTCATACAATGTGGCATTTCTAAATTCAGTTCCATTATCACTTCTCAAAGCAACCACAGAGGAACCAATGTTTTGTGCTTCTCTATCAACTCTCTTGATTTGCTCTATAATAACTTGAGGATCTTCATCCTTGGTAAACAGGAATTGCACCCAAGTGTATCTTGGATAGTCATCCACCATAACTAGAGCATATTTCTTCTTGGAAAAGGGACATTACATTTACAGGGCCAAATAGGTCCATGTGAATTAACTGCAGAGGTTTTGAGTTTGAGTTGAGCAGTTTATTCTTGTGACTTGACCTTTTTATCTTCCCTCTTTGACATGCTTCACAAGCTCCATCTTGAACAAATTCCAAAGCAGACATGTTTCTGATGAGTTCTCTCTTTGCTAGAGAATTCATTCCTTGACATTTAAGTGAGACAGTTTCTTGTGTCAAAGACAAAATTCTTCATTTGTGGCCTTTGTGTAGAAACAACAAATTTCACCCTTATCTAAAGCCTTTAGATTTGCCACAAACAAGCTTCCTTTCTTTACACCAGTTAAAGCAACTTCACCACTTCCTCTTTTGGAGATTAGACATTGATCTTCAACAAATTCAACTTTGAATCCCCTATTGGTGAATTGTCCAATACTCAAGAGATTGTGCTTCAGTCCTTCAACAAATGCTATATCTTCAATTATGACATTTACAGATTCAACACTGCCATATCCCATTGTATAACCAATGTTGTCACTTCCAAAGGTTACTGATGGGCCAGCCTTCTCTTCAAAATGTGATAGCAGGGATATATCACCAGTCATGTGACTTGAGCATCCACTGTCCAAGATCCATATGACTCTTTTATTCATGTTGCCCTGCATTCACAAAATGACTAAGTTGTTTTTGGTACCCACACTTGGTAGGGTCCAGTTGATTTAGAAACATTTTTGTAATTCATTCGTCTATCATAATCAGCATTCTTCACAGTAGGAGACTTCATTGTTTTGGAAGCTTTAGAGTTGACACTCTTAGGCTCACATGAAGTCTTTAACCTATCAACTTTGATTGGGGATCTTGTCCTGTGAGTGTGCATATATGTGTGTGATTCACATGAGTGTGTAGAGTCAAGTCTTTGCTTCAAAGATAAGCAGTTAGAAATCACAGTCACATAGCATGTCATGCAGTTAGATTTACCACAGAAAGAATCATGGATATCATTCATGCCAACATAATGGTTACTTATATTATCCACTTCATTGTTAACAGATTTGTTGCACTTATGAGTCATATGATTAACAGATGAGAATTTCTGACATTGTTTCCTAGGGGCATTTGGCACATAAGCATAACTGTTATTCTTGTTAACACCTACTTTTTCATTCATGTTTTGTTTCTTTTTCTTAACAACTTCCTTAGTGACCTTAGAACTCTAGTTAAGATTGTCTTTGGTTTCTCTCTGAGTGTCAGATTTAGGAGAGGAAGATATGTCTTTAGAAGCTTCATCTTCTTCAAATAACTGTTGTTTGATGACCATTGATTCTTCATCAAACTCAACAACACTCTTTTTGAAGACGGGCTCTTTGACACCGGACAAGATAGTTGGGGCATTTTTGTTTACAAAAGATTATTTTTCCTTGCCCTTAGCCTTCTTTCTTCCCTTGTCATTCTCATAATCAAAACCAATTCCAACCTTAATGTTTTCAGTATGTTCCTCATGATAAGCTTGAACAATCTCAGCAGAGTTTCTATAGCTTTTTATCTTTAATTCATTTTCAGCAATTTGTTCCCTAAGGGCTTTTTCTATTTGTTCAACACAAACTACTTTATTCTTAAGATACTCAACCTCCTGTTTCAAGCCATCAAGATTCACAACCATTAACTCAAGTTCCTCATTCTTTTCTGTAAGTTCAATATTCTTAGCAGTTAGCCTATCAATTTCTTCATTAGCAACTAACATACTAGTATGAGTATTAAACATCTATGTACTCATATCCTCAACAGTTTGCTTATATTGAGAGGGAGACATTTCAAGAGAAGTAAGAATAGGTACCTGATTTGAAGAGTTAGAATCATCATCATCATCAGAATAAGACATCAAGGCATAGTTTACATACTCCTGTTCTTCTTCTTCATCTGAGTCATCCCAGCATTTTCCCTCTGCAATAAAAGCCTTTCCCTGTTGTTTCTTGAGTAGAGCTTCAAACTTTGCTTCAATTTCCAAGTATGCTTTGTCCTTCTTGACTTGTTTGGGCTTCCTGCACTCTGTAGCAAAGTGCCCAAGTTCATTACAGTTGTAGCATCTTATCTTTGACCTATCCACACTTTCAGTTTTGTATCCACCCTTTGCAACACCAACAGTTCCTTTCCCTTTGTTGAAGTTGTTTGAACCACTTGATCCACCAGCTCCACTAGCATTAAACTTAGACTTAAATGGTTGCTTCCTTTTGAATCTTATGTTAGGATACCTCCTAGCCATATAAGCAAAAGATTTGTTCTCCATTTTATCCAGTTCATCTATGTTGTAGAAGTCATCTTCATCAGGCAAGTCATAAGTGACTTGAGGTTCTTCAACAGTGTCCTCAACATCCAGCTCTTCAACATTAGCTTGACTAACTTTCATAGCTTCCATCATTTGGCTTAAATTATCAGCAATGAGGGCACATGATGTGTTGGCCATTATGCCTTGCTTTGCCTGAATGGATCTTTTCTGAAACAACTCCAGTTCATATGTTTTCAGCACACCATATAGCACATCAAAGCCAATCTTGGTTAGATCTCTTTCCATCAGAGAAGAGATTCATGGTTCCAAATGGCTTGGAAGAGTCAATAAGTACTTCATGTTAAGCTCTTCAGTTTCATAGTGTTTGTGATAGAGCTTAAGATCATTTATCAACCTGTTGAACCTTTCAAACACTTCTGTGATGCCCTCTTTTGGCTGAGCCATGAAGGCTTCATACTGAGAAACAAGAATCTGTTTCTTGTTTTTCCTTACTTCAGGAGTTCCTTCACATAACACTTCTATGAGATCCCACATCTTCTTAGCACTACTACAATGAGCAACAGTGCCATACATGTTAAGATCCATGGATTCACAAATGATGAGTTGGAGATTTCCATCTAGAGCAACTTTCTCTTTTTCAGGATCAGTGTATTTGGAAGGATCTTTAGGCTCATAATGTTTTGGTATTTTCTCAGTACCAACAGTTGTTTCAGCAATCTCAATCATTGGAATGAAGGGACCATGCTTTAGAATGTCTAAATACACGGGGTTTGAAGCTTTGATGAACAACAACATCTTCTTTTTCCATAGGTTGTAATGTTCCTTGTCAAAGGGAGGAATCTTGATACTGCTTAGTTTCTGGGAACTCATTCTTGATCTTTTATTGTTTGTGTTTCAACAGCCTGCTCTGATACCACTTGTTAGATATGAATATCACTAGTAAAATAGACAGAGGGGGGTGAATGGATAGTTTGATTATTTTTCGATTCTTGAAAACTAAGAACTATATTAGATTATGTATGTATGAAAATGCAGAAATAAAATGAACAGAACACACACAATCACTTTAATCTACTTTGTATAAAGTAAATCAAATACTACAGCTTCTAAAATTCCACAAGTGAAATTCTGGCTTCTAAACAAGAACAGTGCTTTCTTGTTTTCTTACAGAGAAAAGAGTGCTTGAATAAATCTGTGTGTATCTCTCTTACTGCTAACTATAGGGTGTGCACAATATATATAATACCTATACAAACTGGTGCACACTCCTATTTACACAGCTACCCCTAACTGTAACTCCAACTTGTTTTTCCATAAGAGGTTAACTGTGTCAGGAAGGACCTCTTGCTTTCTGTCGTCCTTTCCCTTATCTGTAGCTGCTTGTCTCCATTCTTTCTCTCCAATTTTTGCTGTAGATTTGTCATCTGTCTTTGGACCACTTAACCGTAACAGATACTTCAGTATTTGTCTCCATGAACTCTGATACTGTACCTTGATTTGTCTTGTTATAAAACGTCTAAGTGTTGACATCGTGAACTCCAGCATACTCCTTATCATGTGACTTGTCGACATAGAGCATTTCTGACTTTGCTATATGAGGACTTTGCTATATGAGTATTTTAGGAGTATGCGATATGACATATTTCTGACTTCGCGATATAGCCTTTTAGGACTTCACGATCTGGTACATTTTGGACTATGCGATCTCAACACTTCACGACATGTGCCTTGAGGACTTCACGACATAGTTCATTTCAGACTATGCGATCTCAGCACTTCACGACATGGACTTTGAGGACTTCACGACATAGCTCATTCCGACTTCACGATCTAGGGACTTAGACAAATTTCTGCAACTTATTTCTTCAAGGCCTTATTCACTTTTATCCTGCTGCATGAACAATTTGAACTTCTTCCAGGACAATTATTTCATGGCCTATATACATTCTAGGTGCAAGAAACTTACTAAGCTCATTATAAACTTGAGCATACAGAATAGAGTTAAGTACATGAAAACAAGACAAGTACAATAGAGACCTAGATTATACCCAGTGATGAAATTCACTAGGTCATGTAGAGTGACATAGTCACAAGGTGTAGGCTTGTTAATAGTAGTATTCAGATATGCCTTAGCCTAACATAATGTCATAATTGCTAATAACTAACTCATTACCATTTTTAGCCAAAGTATATATTCTTTTTTATATTTTCTAACTAAAATTTCTACTTTTCTATTTTTCCTAAATAAAACCTCTCATTTTCCAAAAATATCACGAACAGTTCTATTTAATAAAATAAAATAATAATATTATAATTATTAATGACTAACCGATTAGTTTTTTTTCCCAAAACATATATTCTTTTTTTATACTTTCTAACTAATATTTCTCCTAACTAAAATTTCAAAACTATCATGGGCTATTCCACTTAGTAGCATAATATACAAATATTATAAATCTATCTATCTATCTATACTATATTATTAAAGACGAAACATTGAAAGTTTTGGTACATGTTTTTTGGTACTTGTTTTTTGGTACAGTAATTGCCTTATTTAATTGTTTATTTTATTATTATAAAAATTATTATAATCAGTTACCCTTTCAGTTAAAATACATTACCATTTTTTTCTAAAAAAATCATGGGCAATTTCCTTTTCACCTAACACATGTTACTTTTTCTATTTTCCTTACAAAAATTCCTCATTTTCTAAATATATCACGAGCAAATCCTTACTTATTTATTTTAAAACCTATTTTAATACTTTTAATTGGCAATTACCTTTCCCTTCTTTTTTTAGAAAAATCACGGGCAATTTCTTTTTCAGCTAAAACATGTTATATTTTCTATTTTCCTTACTAAAATCCCTCATTTTCCAAATATATCACGGGCAAACCCTTACTTATTTACTTTAAAATCTATTTTAATACTTTTAATTGACAATTAACTTTTTCTTATTAAAACCCCTCTTTTTTCAAAAATTTCACGGACAAATTGTTACTTTTATATTTTAAATTTCAACGAAAACATTTTACTTTCTATTTTTCTTACTAAAACCCCTATTTTTTCAAAATATCACGGGCAAACCATTACTTATTTATTTTAAAATTTATTTTAAAACTTTTAATTATTTAAAAATGTTTAACACGCCTACTTATTTTTTTTAATAAATACAATTAATAAAATATAAATAATAAAATTAACAATTATTAAAAACAATTTGTGCATCGCACGGGTTTTAAACTATATTATTAAAGGAGAAACATTAAAAATTTGGTAATCGGACGGACGGACGATCAATACTTAGTGATTTTACTTAATTATCCTTACTTATTTTTTTAAAAAAACTATCGCTAAATAATAACATTATTTATAACCAATTACCTTTTCAACTAAAATACATTACCTTTTTTTTATTTTTTTCTAACAAAATCCTTTCTTTTTCTAAAAAAACACGAGCGGTTATCTTTTTTAACAAAAACATGTTACTATTTCTAGTTTTCCTTACTAAACCCCTCATTTTCCAAAAATATCACGGGCAAACTCTTACTTATTTATTTTGAAACCTATTTAAATGCTTTTAATTACGAGCACTTACCTTTTCGGCTAAAACATGTTACTTTTTTCTTATTTTCCTTACTAAACCCCCTCTTTTTCCAAAAATATCACGGGCAAACATTTATTAATTTATTTTAAAATCTATTTTAATACTTTTAATTATTTAAAAAAGTTTAACATGCATACTTATTTTTTTTAACAAATGCAAATTAATAGAATATTAAAACATAAATAATAAAAATAATAATTATTAATGACAATACGTACATCACATGAGTTTTAAGCTAGTATTGATTTGAAGTCAAAATGCCCAAAATATCACTACCCAAAATAATGACCCTTGCCATCACACAAAAATGCAACAAATTATAGTGTTTAAAAAAAATCAAAACTGCTAATTGTTAATGGACCAGCAAATATGGGCAAGTTGGACTTTGCTTTTTTATATCTTTTTCTGTTGTGTGGAGTAATTTTTTTATTCTTTCCAAAAACGCATTCTACAGTTGTGTTTTGAGCAAATTTTCTTTTATTTTTTTGTGAAAACACATTTTGATGTTGCATTTTTTAGAAACGCAAGTAAAAATTGCGTTTTTTTGTGATAGAAATGGTCATTCTCCTGAATTGTGATATTTTGGATCATTTCACTTCAAATTGTGATAGGAAGAACCATTACTTATGTTGTGTTTGGTTGGGGTTATTGGAATGGAATGAAATGAGATTAAAAATATAAAATAGTTCTTTAGCTCATTCTATTTTTAACCAGCTACATTATAATTTAAACACCCCACTTTGAGATGAAATGTTTCATTTCTTCACTCATTCATTTTCTTCACAATTCTTATCCCGACAATTTTGCATAATCTCATTTTTTTTTTCAAATATTACCTTCAACTCCCATTATTTTCATTTAATTTCATTCATTCCATTCCCCACGACCAAACACTAACATAAAAGTTTTAACAAAGGATAACATATCCGGAGTATTTCATTTTCAAACACACATTTATGAGATTTATGAAATGCCCATTTCATAAATTTTCTTTTTAAAACAGGGAGACGCACGCATGAAAGTCAATCTCAATAATCAAAAACTGACCCAAACCCTATACGGCTGCATAACTATTACAGTGAAGATGTTACTGCATTGGTAAATAACAACTCTTAAAAAAATTGGGATCCAAATTTACAAGGGGCCTAAATAGAATTATATATTTAATGAATTATATATAATTGTTTTAACTACTGTGGGGAGGAAAGGAGGATCTAAATTGAAAGAATTATGGAAGAAAAGGAGAATTTTAAAGCCAATCAAATAATGGCAAATAATCAAATATAACTATATGACAGATAGCTCCCTCTGCCATCCAAGTAGCCAGAACATGTAAATTAAGAACTTCACTTTGCTAGCACATCTGCTGCTTGTGGACTTGCCGTGAACTCCATGTATTATTCAGTGGCGGACCAGGGAAGATGATTGTTGGAATCCTTTTGCTTTCTTCCAAGTCGGGGAAATCAGTTGTGTAGTGAAGGCCGCGACTTTCATGCCTAGCAAGCGCACTACTTACTACTAGCTTGGCACAACAAAATAGGTTTCTCATCTCGCAAGCCTCGAGTCCCACCATCGTTGGTCCCCATCCTTGCTGAAATAAGTACGCTTCCCATTCCAACTCCAGTTCCCCAATCCTCTGCTCAGCAGTTGTTAGCCTTGTCGTTGATCTAACAATGCCCACATAATCCCACATGATTGATTGCAGTTCTTTCCGCACATCACTTGTCCTTCTAATGATTTTACCTAATACATTATTCCCTAAAGACATCGGAACAGTAGGTCTCTCCCAATAATCAGCAGCATAGCCATCAAAATTAGAACTTTTCATGTGATCTATAGAAGGCTGCACTGCTCTTCGGGCAAATACTAGTGCTTCAAGTAATGAGTTACTTGCAAGTCTGTTTGCACCATGCAAACCGGTGCATGCAACCTCACCTGCCACATAGAGACCCTCTACATTTGTCTCCCCTTGAAGACCAGCACGAACGCCTCCACACATGTAATGAGCAGCAGGAACCACTGGAATTGGTTGGCTGGTGATATCTAGGCCATACTGTAGGCATTCTGCAGCTATGTTTGGGAAATGAGAGAGAATTTTATCTCTAGGCTTATGACTTATATCAAGTAGCACGTATTTCTCATTACGCTTTTTGAGCTGATCATCTATACTTCTTGCTACCACGTCTCTTGGAGCAAGTTCCGCCCTTTCATCATAGAGAGGCATAAACCTTTCCATATCCAGATTGTAAAGGATGCCTCCATCACCCCTGACGGCTTCAGTGATTAAGAAGGCATTTTCTCGCATCTTTGATGGTACTGATGGAAGGCCTTCATCAGCTAAGGCAGTTGGGTGGAACTGCACAAATCTAGCAAAAAAGCAACAATGGAGTTGATTTCTACTACCGACTATATAGATTCATTATCCACTTAATGTCTAACAACAATGGACTCGCTATCCCATCTTCTAGCAGGATTTGTGAATACATTGCAAGTGTAAACACAACTGGATACCAAAAAAATTAATAAATATTTGACTCTCTTTATTGGTAATAAAATATTTCACATATCTAAAAAAGTAAAGGGAAAATAACATGCACCGAAGTTTCAAATCACAAAATTTTGACAAAAATTATTGTCTCTTTATATTTTAACTGTAATAAGCAATTCTCCACAAGCTTTAACGAAGTACTATAGAGCTTGTACAAGAAATTGATTTACTTCTACCTGCTGGTTTTGTTATATTAAAATATGGTTTACCGGAACCTAGATACGCTATAATATATGTCACAAAACTGAATTAAAAGATGACAAGAAAAGATTTTACAAAAGCGATGGAATTTACTTACTCCATATTAGAAATTACAGCCTGAGCTCGATGTGCCATAGCAATTCCATCTCCAGTAGCTACCTGCAGTGGCAGACACTAAGTTTCAAGGTATAACATATTAAGCTATATATTATAAGGTAGAATCTGATTGAACTATCAACTTGGATTCTTGGAATGTTTATTAAACTGTCAGACATATATAAAATACGACCATGATCATAAGAAATTGGGTCAAAACTACAACTTAGAACCAATATTGGCCTTCGATATTTGTTTTAAGCAAAGCAAAATGTGTTTCATTCTACTGCAAAATACAATGTCTTTTTCATAAATTATAAAATACGGTGTTCTTATGCAGAACACAACATTTTTATGTAAATCACATAATAATTGTAAATTGTTTTTTAACAGAACACAATCTTTTTCTGATTCTTACAAAAAAAAATCATTATGCAAAAAACATATGTGATAATAAGATACAAAGTTATGTTATGCATAAGAACATAAATAAGTTGGTCGGGACCCTATAGATACATTCATATATTGAACACAAGCTCAGTGTGACCAAAACAATTGTCAAAAAATTTCAATCACACTATAGAACCTTTAACCAATCAAGTGCTAGTTCATCGAACGATTAAAATTTGAATACAACACATAAAATATTTAAACAAAACTGATAAAAAAAATTAAACAAAAACCCTCATTGAAATATCTATTTAACCAAAACACAGTACTAGGACTGTCCAATTAAACTTTTTTCAAAAAGTAAGGCTGATTTTTTGTAAAGTGTATCAAAGCAGGTTTTTTTTTCTCAAAAATAAGTTCTATTAAATTTAGAGGTTGCAGGTGCCCCCTCCCCCGGTCCTACCCTAGGTCCATAACTAACAGGAAGATCATGTCAAGAATCAAGCAAAGTATAACTACTCTAGTGTAGGGCTATGCATAATATACATATTTGGAAACCATTGCATATACTTATCAGCAAGTGTGATATCTAGTTGACTATACCGGTGGATTTGTTGTCGACGGATAGATATGCCCTGCACCCCCTGATGCGAGCAAAGTCACCTTTGAGATAAACCGTAATACCTGACATTAAAGGTGGATGTTATAGATAAACCTAGAGATAATGGTTTACTGACTAAATGGCTAAACTAAATTTTGATAAAAAAAAATTAAGCCAGGAGTTACAAACAAATACTCACCTCTTTTGTTTCAGTATTCAATATGTCTGCACCATGACAAACCGTGTTTGGACCATCCTACAATCCCAGGAATACAATTTAATGTTGGTGCATAGTTATAAATATTTTCGGAAGTCTTCTAATATGCCAGCCTAAGGAGCGATTTACACATACAATATTAACATAATAATTCATCGAACCTGGGAAGTCAGCAAATCTATCGCAAAGTGATGCTCAAACACGGAAATGTTTGGATCGTTGACAACTGCATTCAGTAGTGCCCTCTCAATTTCTCTTCCTGTCATATCAGCAGCATGCACAATTCTGTGGTGTGAGTGCCCTCCTTCTCTCGCAAGGTGTAAATTCCCATCCTCCCCGTGATCAAAAGATGCACCCATTGCAATGAGTTCTCTAATTCTATCAGGCCCCTCGGTACAGACCACCTGAATATGTGTGTCCAAAATTTAAATACATATAGAGGATTAAGAAATGGAGTACACTACAGTCCAATAACATGTGTAAAATTCTTTAGTTTTATTGCAGGTACAGATGCCTGAGAACAAACAATCTTCCATTCACATGCTTAAAGAAAATGTAATATAGAAACCAATCCTTACAATAAACACTATTTAATTCAAATAGTCCATGAACTATATAATTCTTACTACTGTGTGCAAACAACTGCTATGATTTCCTAGCATTTTTAATTTGGACAATACATTTAATTATTAAGGTGTTCACGGCATCTAATAGAACCCAATAATCAGTGATGAAGTGCACACCAGCAACTCAGCAAGGGTAGTTGATTTTGGAACAAGTTTCAGTCATGAACACTACTAAGAATGCATATAACCCGAAAAAAAAAAAATTAATCGGGGACAAGTTTCTTATATGAATCTACCAGAAAGAAGTCTCTATTTACAACTCTGTCACCAGCACTTAACTCGGAGTCAACACAGAACTTGAAGGCAATGGCTTACTTTGGGTGAACGAAAGTTGAATCGTCTCCTAGATTGAATGCCCTGAATGGGATACCATAAGGTGCCTTCAGGAATCCTTTCATTTATTAATTTTATCATTTTCAGTGTATGTAGTTTATAAATAGGAAGGACGTGGATGTGTTGTTGCAGATTGCAGTTTATTGGTATCTGATTAATGAATATTAAGTACTTATCTACCTGTGTTGCCTAATATCCCTCTGTATTACCTTTTTATTCTGTTAGGTTCTCTTCCCTCTTCCTATTTATTTATAAGTCGAGGCATTCTCACACATTACCTAAACATCAGTCATAATCCATTAATTCAATGCCTGTACACTATGGAATCCCTAAGAGAGTATCTCTAGGACACACTATAAGAATCCCAACTATAAGAGCTTGTAAAGAGTAATTAAATACTTTTGCATATTTCTGTACTACACTGCAGAAAATTTAAGTTTTTTTGGTTAAAATATTACGTAAATGTTTAATTACAAGGAGCTTAATTTTTGAATATGAAAAGTTGCAAATAAGTCCAAAGAAACACATATGTAAACAATGTGTTGAATATGCTTGATATATCAGAGACAACCAGGTAACTAATTTAAATCTAGGCTCTGCACTTAGAAACTTACCCTGACAGTCTCTTCATCGCATAAATAGGCCCCTGCTATGATTGTATCTTGCATGTGACTCTCTATTGAGTCTAAAGGGCACAACACAGCACTTACACCTCCCTGAGCATAATTTGTGTTGCTTTCATGAGGCTCAGCCTTGGTTACCACCGCAACAGTTCCATGTTTTGCAACCTCGAGGGCATAACGAAGGCCAGCAACTCCACTGCCAATAACTACAAAGTCAAAGTAATATGGGGAACCGTCTCTCAGGCATGCTGTGACCACTGTTTTATGGTACTGCAACTTCTTAACAATTTGGGAATGAGAATAGCCAGATTTGTGGAACCGCAAGATTTTGGAAACATTGCTGGAGCTGGAAAATAGCATTGAAAAAGAAAATCACTCTTTACACCGCTAGAAGCTAAATTGCAAAAAAGAGAAAAAGAGAGAAAGATCAAATAGGATGACAGATATGTGATATACACTCTTGTGGTAGAAACCATAATATCTGCCAACTAGAAAGAATATCTGAGAAATCGGGCCCTCGAAGAAAGTATGTACAAACATAACTGTGTGGTCAGCGGGTCAGCTAATCTTTGAACTAACAATTTGTGCAGATTTAGCCATGTAGAAGCCGAAATAATCTCCAGACAACTAGTCACGTTAATCAGAAGAGTTGTAATTAAGTTAACACAATTAATTTAACCATAGCAAGAGCGTGTAGCACATAAAGAGCAAGGAGCATAAAGATGAAACAGGACACAGAAGTTCATGTAGTAGTTTCGTCAAATTTTCTTGTGCAAGCTTAACACTCGGGATATTCAGTTGCAGTAAACAAGTGGAGAAATTAATAATTTTGACAACAAAGTTATACATGCCAGTGGGTAATTGAAAACACACACACACAACATACCTTGAAAGCTCCTTTGGTATGCATCTCTTTAATGATATTCTTGAAATTCTAGATGTCTGTCCTCCATAAACTTGTTGCCCACTGCAAGCTGACTCTCTGAATTGCAAATAACCACTTCTGGCAGCTACACTGCTTGCCATTGCAATCCTTCTGCAAGCAAAACAATATAATCTTAAGTACATATATCTGCATCACTTTTCTATGTAAAAATAAGGTAATCTACGTCTTTAAATCTATTCCACACAAAAGGGATTAGTATGTAAAAATAAGGTAATCTTTTTAACCAAGAGGTGAAGGACCTGTTAAAGGCCAAGGCCTTATATGTATGTACATATACATGCATATATTTTCATAATTGGGCCCTACATTCTAGAAGAGAAAGCTTGGTTATGACTTACTCTATGAGATTTGAAGGCCAGAAATATGTATATACATACAGGTACCAACAAAACAAAGAATAGGTACAGTTACATCCAACAAAATAGAGGCAAACCATTAATGGTAAAGCACAAGAAAACAAGTACACCGGAATCTCTAACTGCCAACAACAACAACAAAAAGTTCATTGGGAAGCACACATAATAACTAATCTCTACAACAGTCAACAGCCCATTAAAATAAATTAATTTTTGTGCGAGACAAAAAACTCAATGAAATCCTAAAACATGTAACTGAATTGGAAAAAATGCATGAAAATGATATAAACATTTAAACTGATATAGAGGGGGCCATTAAATAATTAAAAAAATGGGTTGGACGATTCATCGAACAATACATAGAAATCAAACGAGGACTTACCAGGTGTTGTATGTATAGGTTGATGTCCAATGAAGATGATATTTATGTGTATGTAGAATTCTTTAAAGGGAGGAAGGAGCTTTGAGGGAGAATCTTGGTAGGAGAAAAGTTTCTCCGCAGCCGCAGGATGTGATGATGCACCTAGACAATTTTTGTAAAATAGAGAAAAGATACTACTAGGAAAATATGTTGATGAATCTTTGTAAGTTTCGTGGTGGGTCGCCGAGCTATTAGCTTCCAACCTCGTGCAACTACGTACCTCTATTTAGGGGAGTAAGTAATTTATATTGGTTGGTTTATTTTCTGGTTTCTGATTTTCAACACCCACGAGGATAGTCTTTGAATTATTTTAGGAATCCACCCATGAGGCCTAGTCATAAAGGTTCAAGTTCAAGGCTCAATTACAGTTTAAGGACTTCACGGATACGGAGTCGACACTAATCGCTATCAGCTGTTTCCCAGACCAAAGTAGTTGCAGGTATAGACATGATTTACCACAAATGTCAGACGCATCCTTGTCCCCCGAATGAGAAGCACCCACCAGATTGCAGGACAGGTGATCCCAAACGTTTGAGTGCAAAGTGCAGGATTACTCCAAAGTTCCCCAATGAGGACGCGTCCATTGAGTACAGGAACAGAGCTCCCAAAGCACACACCAAGGTTCACCCCACATCCCCAATGAGAACGCGCCCATTGAATACAGAAGGAGGTCTTCAGTACACAGGCATACCCCTGGAGGCCGATAACAACGGACATCCCCCTCCTAGGGCCCATCATAGGAGGGAATTCTTCAATCATCAGGCAAACCCCTGGAGACCTTCAATCACGGACATCCCTCCCTTAGGGCGCATCCTAAAGGAGAAATCTTCAATAAGATATTAATATTAAATCAAGAGAATCATCATTCAATGTCAAGTTGTCACTTCGTACCATGAGGGTGCGCCCTCAAAGGGCGGACGGCTGTGTCAGTCCAATGTCAATGTAGCTCTTATTCTTTGTCAAGTCATCCATTCATGTGAAGTTGTCAGTCACACCAAAAGGACGCGTCCTCATGGGTTGGAGAGCCAAAGGGGCGCGCCCTCTCCCCTATGAGGACGAGCCCTGAGCTTCCCTTGTACCAATTCAATCCCTAATTGCACCCAATTGATTATTACTTGACCCAAATTTACCATAAAAATCCAATACCGAATTTTGGCTATAAAAACTACCCCCCAATTCCATGTAAAATCAGAGATGAAGCATGGAATTTTCAATCTTCAAAGTGCCAAAATTTCTTCGTAACATTTGTTTCTCCAAGGCGCGCCTTTATGCTCTTTCTCATCAAAAATACTATATAGAGGGTGTGTCCTTCAAGAGGGCGCGTCCTTCAATTTTTTGGTCATATATCTTCGAGAATTCTAACGTTTAGAAATGGATAACACCTGCATACGACACTTATAAGCTTACATGAGCTAACTCGGTGTAAGAAACAAGAGATATTGTGTACATATGTAAACCTCTCTGAAGGCCCGTCCTCAAGTAAAATATTCATTTACTGAGGGCGCGCCATCTTCTAATTGTTAAGAGGTACGGATTTCTTTAGTTGTCCCAAGATTCATAGAATTGAGTGACTTGTTATAGATACACCCTTGTATATATACTTGTACGGTGGTCTAATCAATTTGTACTACTCCACCCGATGACTGCCACGTGTTTCACCTACTACTTTCCTTTATCATCCTTTATAATCTTTCTTCTTTCTTATTCCTTACTCTTTTGTTTTCTCTCTTTCTCTCTCTCCACCACCATTGTTATGCATTCCCAATAAAGGCTCCAGTTGATTCTCCGCTGAAATTCAACTTTATTGGGCGATTCTTGTTCTCCAAATCAAATGGTACGCAGATCTACTCTCATTCTTAAATTTTACCATGTATCACAGCGACAATAGACTTGTAATGGTTCTCGATGTTTTTGGTGTTCTTGAGCTATATATGTATGTATAGTCATGTATGTCAGTGCTTGATCTTTATCTTCTGCTTACGCAACACACACACGTCTTCTTATATTTTTCTTCATTAAGCATCACAAAGGGGTTTCATGATAGAGGGCGCGCCCTTTAGACGAGGACAATTGTATTGATGGTGCGTCTTTACCAGTGACTCATTTGTATATGTTCTACCCTTTCATTCTATCTACAATCGACCATCCCTTCTTTACTTGATCACCACAATTGCTTCTTCATTGTAGCCGTCTCTTAACTTGCTTTCTGATCTTCTATAGGAATGGATGAATTACCAAAAGGCTTTGGAATCAACTTGAGAAAGGATCATGTTGCCTTAGACAGCTCCAAAGCAAGGAAAACACATCTTCAAGACAAGAAAAATCAAGCATTCACCACGAAGAAGTCTCTAAAAAGAAAGCAGGAGAAGACCAATCCTACTTCCCAAATAGAGGGTGCATCCTTGAAGAAAGCTAGGACGGACACACCCTTGAAGAAAGTCAGGACATCTGAAATCTCTTCTCTGGTAGCCACTCACTTGAGTCCCTTAGCCATCTTTTTTGTTAAGGATGAAGATATCTCCAAATGGAAGGCTAGGACTCCTTCAGAGGAAAATGAGGATTTAAATAAAGCTTCTGTTGAGATTCTCGTTGCTTCTCTTATGCGTCATTCTGCTATAGAGAAAGAGAGGTCATTCCTTCAAACTTTGCAAGCCAAAAAGAAAACACTCTCCCAGCAACTGCAAGATCATTCCAAAATAATGAAAAAGATGAAGCTGGTGAGAGATGTTCATATAACTCTCTTAAAAAAGAAGTCAATAATACTACTGAAATCCTGAATGCTTTGAACACATCATATGAGGCTCTTGAAAAGGAGAAAGACAAGCTTCAGTTTCAACTAGATACTCTCATTGAGGATCAACAGAGTGGATGGGCTGAAGAGAAACAAAAGATCAAGGACGCGTCCTTTGCAAATGGTTTCAGAAACTATGCTTCTGGATTCTTGGCAGTTGATCTTGGCTATGACTTCTCCAAGTTTGGTGAGGATACAGTTTCATGGATTAAGAAATTTAAAGTTGATGAAGTTGCGACCATCAAAGCCAAACATATCAAACTTGGAATTGAGGATGGACCACTTGAAGAAATTGGGGGCACGCCCTCTGAAGATGCACCTCCTAATGATGAACAACATGCTAAGGATTAGGGAAACCAATATCCTAAGGCCGATGTTGTTCTTGAAAAGCCTTTAGATGATGTTGCTAAAGCAAGTAATACTGCTTCTTAAAACATCTCTACTTATCTTGCTGATGACACTCAGGACGCGTCCTGAGGCTTGATATGACCTTTATTTCTTTTTCTAAGTCTCCTGAATATTATTGAGGTGCATGTCCTCACTTCTAAGCCTTGCAAGTTGTATTTGATTTGTTTGTGCTTTCGGTAACTCCACATGATATGTTTCCTGGAATTATATTCTCTTGTTACATTATCTTTCTTGTCATACTTGCATGTCAACTAGGAAGAGTTCCATATTTTATCATCTAACTGAGGGTGCGTCGTCCTATAGGACGCGTCACCCTAGAGGGCGCGCCCTATATGCATAAACAAACCATCTCGAAAGTTTTTAAAATTTCATCACCTCAATTAGGACTAGGGAAAGTGTATATGAATTACCCCTAGACTAGGAGATAATTAATTTACCTTGTAGGCTATTATTCAGTCATTGCCCGTCTTCAATCAACTATTAGTAGAATGGTGAACCAAAACATCACCTTGTTGAAAATACTCCATCAAACGCTTACATGACTATTCGGGGCCTCACCCTCAAAAGTTTCATTAAAACTTTAGGGGGCACTCTTCGGTCACAAAATACTTCACATCTTGACCCACGAAAGGGGTATCTCAATATGAGGCATATCTGGAAGAGGCATCTCGCTGAAAGGCATCTCACGAAGAGGCATCCTACGAAGGGCATCTCACGAAGAGGCATCTCACGAAGAGGCATCTCACGAAGAGGCATCTCCCAAGGAGGCATCCGTTAGAGGGGACTATTAGTCACTACTATCTTCTATATAATTTATCGTGTAGAGGGCCTTAACCAGATTAGCCTAGGGCTGCACCTTAGCGCCTCTGTTCGGCGAAGGGGCACACAAAAGGCGTCAATTGTATCTTCAAACATCTTTTCATGAAGAAGCATCCCCATAAGGATACTCTGTTGTTCATAAGAAGGGTCGGGAGATGCATCAGTACTACCCCCCAGAGTCGTGAGGGCGCGCCCTCTTGCGTAAGGCGACCTATATGGACGAGGGCAATGTCCAAGTCCCTTCTAATCTTCTGATCCATTTTAAAATAGCATTCTCCTGTGGAGGGGCTCACTCATGACCTTGGGGCCGCATCCTGCTGATCAGGGGGCGCATCCTAAGGTCCATGGGGCCTCTACTCCAAATATTCTTCGTCTTGCTGAAAGAAACTTGAGGACTTGTACAATCATGTTTAAAGTCGAAGCCTTAGCATATGAGACTGATACGTTTATGACGCGCCTTGAAGAGCATATCTCCTGAATGTGTGGACGCGTTCTCTGAAGATGAAGGTTGTATCCTCACGGAGGGGCTCACTCATGTCCATGGGGCCTCAGCCTGTAATCAGGAGGCACTCACTGTGGACCACGGGGCCTCTACTCCAATGGCATCCTTTCTTCTGAAATTCAAGTAATAAATTCTTCTTGTAAACATTGGAGTCCACCTAAACATAGTGTTTTTCTTTGAGAGCATGTCATTTTCCTTTCAGGGCGCGTCATGTGTGTTTTGAAGCTGATCATTCCGCACAAGCTTCCTATCATGCCTTCCTCGGTAATAACTCATATACCCCCAATCTTGATCTCGACGGTCCACTGAATC
Source organism: Heracleum sosnowskyi (assembly GCA_030848705.1). Lineage (NCBI taxonomy): Eukaryota > Viridiplantae > Streptophyta > Magnoliopsida > Apiales > Apiaceae > Heracleum > Heracleum sosnowskyi. Next base: position 20,823,210 of record CM061244.1, on the reverse strand, counting down.
GTCAAACGGAGGGCTCGCTCATGTCCATGGGGCCTCGGCCTGTAATTCTCTCGAGAATCAGGGGGCGCTCTATGTGGATCACGGGGCCGATCTCCCATATTATCCATTGAGTTGTCACGTGAGGGGCTCGCTTATGTCCATGGGGCCTCGACCTGTAATCAGGGGGCACTCTCTTTGGATCATGGAGCCTCACCTCTATATTATCTTCCTCTAAAAGTCACTGAGGTTTATGCTAAACAGTTTTTTTAGGGCGCGCCCTGGAGGAAGGACACGTCCTGAAAGACCAAAAAGTGGCCTGAGGCAACCAACTCTCCATTTACTCATTGGAATTTGTGTGAACATCAAAGTATCTTCGAAGAGTGCGCCCTAAAGGACGTACGCACTTGAGAGACGACAAAGGGGCTCAAGTATTGGAGCTTGTCTGGTCATTATTTATCTTCAGTAGAATTGTTTGTAGACCTTTTCCCAGAGGACGCGTCCTCGGGGAGAAACGATCATTGGGACCTTTGACATGCTGAGAGGGCATCCTTGAAGTAGAGGACGCGTCCTTTCGGTTGGGATGTATGACTTGATAATTCTTGAGATATTTTTCCAAGTAGGAATTTTCCACCTATCAAAATACTCAATAATCGGAAATTCTTAGAAGTTACCTGGAGGACGTGTCCTGGAAGTGTGATCGTGAACAATCACCGAATTTTCACAAGAGTTGTTTGAAACCATCTAATCCTCGAGTATCACCCTTAGGGCACACCATAAGGGTTCTTGAGGATTTTCCTTTAAAATCTTCTTTCTGCAATAACTCAAGGAACAAATAACAGAAACCAAAACAAAGCAAGTTAGGTGTTACCTTAAGGACGCATCCAGAAGATGATGATGAGCTCCGACAATTACGCTTTCTTTTTAGGATCTTACTCAGAATCACCCCCAGTATACATGGAAACCACCGCCTTCAAGCATACATGGAAACATCCTTCGAATCTTGGCAGACCTTCTTCTAAGAACTTTCATAATGATGAGATATCTCTTCCTCCTGAGATTATGATCTTGGTCAGCACCCCTCCTTCTAACGCCAATTTGTTAATGGAGGAATTTGGTATTAACAAAGTTTGAGGTTCATCGCCGGAATCAAGATCTATAATGGTGGTTCTTCGCCGGAAAGTCGTCGGAGTGTGGTGGTTGTGATGAATTGGGGGCTGAGATTATAAGGGTTTCTTGGTGGTGGCTCGCTGAGCTTTTCGCTTCCAACCCCCTACAATGTGCCTACGTACCCCGTATTTATATAAGATCAAGCCATACGTTGTTCTTGGGGAGCAAGTAACCTATATGGGTTGGTTTCTGATTTCCAAGGCCCACTAGGATACCTGATCCTTCTTCTGAAATTGGTCTTCGAATCACTTTAGGAATGTCCAATGATGAGGCCTAGTCACAAAGGCCCAAGGCTCAACTACAGTCTAGGGACTTCACGGATACAACATCGACCCAACTTAGGAGCCGACACTAACCGCTACCAGCTGTCTCCCTGACCACATTAGTTGCAACAGATATAGCCATGACTTACCCCAAATGCCAAACACATCCTTGTCCCCTGAATGAGAAGCACCCGCCAGATTGAAGGACAAGTGATCCCAAGCGTTTGGGTGCAAAGTGCAGGATTACTCCAAAATTCCCCAATCAGGACGCACCCATTGAGTAAAGGAAGAGAGCTCCCAAAGCACACATCAAGGTTCACCCCACATCCCCAATGAGGACACGCCCATTGAATACAGGAGGAGGCATTCAGTACACAGGCATACCCCTAGAGGCCGTCAACAACAGACATCCCCCTCCTAGGGCCCATCCTAGGAGGAAATTCTTCAATCATCAGGCAAACCTCTGGAAACCTTCAATCACGGACATCCCTCCCTTAGGGCGCATTCTAAAGGAGAAATCTTTAATAAGATATCAATATTAAATCAAGAGAATCATCCTTCAATGTCAAGTTGTCACTTCGTATCATGAGGGCGCGCCCTCAAGGGGTGGACGGCTAGAGGGCGCGCCATCTCCCTTACCGAGGGCAAGCCCTAAGCTTCCTTGTGTCAGTCCAATGTCAATGTAGCTCTTATTCTCTGTTAAGTTATCCATTCATGTGAAGTTGTCAGTCATACCAAGAGGACGTGTCCTCATGAGTTGGACGACCAAAGGGGTGCACCCTCTCCCCTATGAGGACGAGCCCTGAGCTTCATTTGTATCAATTCAATCCCTAATTGCAACTTGGATATCCTCAATTGATTATTACATGACCCGAATTTATCCTAAAAATCCAATACCGAATTTTGGATATAACCGTCTTGATAATATAATATTGTATATTTGTACACTCCAATATTTTAATATTATTTACTCTTTGTATAAACTGTAAAGGGATGAAAATCCTACAATCCCGAGGCGCCACACCTAACTTTCTGACTCAACCAGCGTCGTTGAACTTCGCGCCATTACCCCCTTCAATTTTCAATATTACATTTTTTTTGATATAAATATTACTAATATTTTTTTGTAAGGTCATGCTGGAACCAACAAATAGGGATGGCAATCGGGTCGGATCGGTTCGAGTTTTGCTGAATCCAAATCCAAACCCGAATTTTTATACCGTACTCGAACCCGACCCGAACCCGAAAAATACCCGAAAATTGATATCCAAACCCGATCCAATGGATTTCGGATCAGGTTTGGATATACTTGAAACCCGAAAATATTTGGATTGGATTTGGATAATATCCGAAATCCGAAACCCGAAATTCATATCCGAAACCCGAAAATTTAAATCCAAAATTATATATTTTAATAAAAAGATTGCTTGATTTGAAGATAAAAATTGAGTATTAATGATAAAAACTTACCAATAAACATAAACACATATAACTCAAAATTTCTGAATCGTGATAACTGCGAATCTTCTTAAGTCGTCATGGAATTGTTAATTGCTCGACATAATAGTTAACACGTTACGATTATGTGTGCATACCCTAATTTTTAGGACTTTTTTTTAATTATTAATCGGTTTTTTATAATTCCACTTTCTAATAAGTAAAAATATTTAATGTATATTAAATAGTATATATAATATATATATTATAAAATCATAATATATAAAATTAAAAAAATTATGATATTACAGAACATCTAAAATATATTTTTTAATATATATATATATATATAATCGGGTTTATTTTCGGGTTTTGGATTAGGATCGGGTTTCGGACCGGTAAACATAAAATAGGGGTCATGTTCTTTGGAGAACCCTTAACTTAAGAATCCTTAGAACTCTTACTTATACTAGCCTATAACCCGTGCAAGGCACGGGCCTTAAAAATAATAAACTAAAAAATTTAATGTGAACGGAAAATATTAAAATAAAATTAAAAATTAATATGATAAATTATAAAATGAGAAACTTAAATATTCATTGTAACATAAAAAAATATAAAAAAATACAAATGAGGCCGAGGAAGATAAATGAGGTATTATTAATATTATTTTATTAGAAAATCTAACATGTTTTAATTAAAAAAAGTAATTGACCGTGATATTTTTAGAAGTGTTTTAATTAAACTAATTGTATTTATTAAAAAAATACGTTGACATGTTAAAATAAGTAACTTTTTTTAATAAGGACAAATAGAAAAGTTAACATGTTTTAATTAAAAAAAAAGTAACTGCGCGTAATATTTTTAGATGTGTTTTAATTATATTAATTTTATGTGTTAAAAAAATACGTTCACTCGTTAAAATAGGTAAGTTTTTTTTAAATAATTAAAAGTATTAAAATAGGTTTTAAAATATATAAGTTGCACTTGATATTTTTGGAAAAGAGAGATTTTAATGATAACAAATATAAAAGGTAATATATTTTAATTTAAAGGTAATTGCCCGTGATATTTTTGGAAAATAAGTAGATTTTGTTAGAAAAAAATGTTTTAACTATAAAAGGCAATCAGCTAGTTACTATTTTTATATTATTTTATTATTTATTAAATAGAGTATTAAAATAGGTTTTAAAATAAATAAGTAAGGATTGCACCTCATATTTTTGGAAAATAGGGATTTTAGTGATGATGTGTTTTAATTATATTAATTGTATTTGTTAAAAAAATACGTTCACTTGTTAAAATAGGTAAGTTTTTTTTAAATAATTAAAAATATTAAAATAAGTTTTAAAATATATAAGTAAGAGTTGCACTTGATATTTTTGGAAAATAGAGATTTTAGTGATAACAAATATAAAAGGTAATATATTTTAATTTAAAGGTAATTCCCCGTGATATTTTTGGAAAAAAAGTAGATTTTGTTAAAAAAAAAAAAATTTTAATTATAAAAGGCAATCAGCTAGTTAATATTTTTATATTATTTTATTATTTATTAAATAGAGTATTAAAATAGATTTTAAAATAAATAAGTAAGGATTGCATCTCATATTTTTGGAAAATAGAGATTTTAGTGATAACAAATATAAAAGATATTATGTTTTAATTTAAAGGTAATTGTCGTGATATTTTTGGAAAAGGAGTAGATTTTGTTAGATTTTTTTTTAATTATAAAAGGTAATCAGTTAGTTATTATTTTTATATTATTTTATTATATATTAAATAGAGTATTAAAATATGTTTTAAAATAAATAAGTAAGGATTGCACCTCATATTTTTGAAAAACATATATTTTAGTAATAACAAATATAAAAGGTAATATGTTTTAATTTAAAGATAATTGTAATGAAATTTTTGGAAAATGAGTAGATTTTGTTAGAAAAACAATATTTTAATTATAAAAGCCAATCATCTAGTTACTATTTTGGTAACTTGACAATAATACAATTTCATTAAAGATTTGATTTGTAGTAGTTTTCGTTATCCTAAAAAGAAAGAAGTATATTTGTAGGAGTGTATCCTAAATTTAAACAAATTAGATCCCACATTTCCATTTTTTTGATTAGATTTCAATATTATTTGATTTTTATGTAGTAAAATATAGTGAAATATTAATGTAGAATAAAACTTTCCCGAATTTTGATTATATTATTAATTTATTAATTAGAAAAAGTACCGAAAACCAAAAACCTACCGTTAACCGAAAACCAAAACTTTCAATGTTTCGGCTTTAATAATACTAGTCTATAACCCGTGCAAGGCACGAGCCTTAAAAAATAATAAACTAAAAAATTTAATGTGAACGAAAATTATTAAATAAAATAAAAGTTAATATGATAAATTTTAAAATGAGAAACTTAAATATTAATTAGAACATAAAAAAATATTAAAAAAAATACAAATGAGGTCGAGGAAGATAAATGAGGTATTATTAATAATATTTTATAATAAAATAATATTAATAATAAGGACAGATATAAAATCTAACATGTTTTAATTAAAAAAAGTAATTGTCCGTGATATTTTTAGAAGTGTTTTAATTATATTAACTGTATTTATTAAAAAAAATACGTTGATATGTTAAAATAGGTAAGTTTTTTTAATAAGGACAAATAGAAAAGTTAACATGTTTTAATTAAAAAAAGTAACTGTCCATTATATTTTTAGATGTGTTTTAATTATATTAATTATATTTTTAAAAAAATGCGTTCACTTATGAAAATAGGTAAAAAAAATTTAAATAATTAAAAATATTAAAATAAGTTTTAAAATATATAAGTAAGGGCTGCACTTGATATTTTTGGAAAATAGAGATTTTAGTCGTAACAAATATAAAAGGTAATATATTTTAATTTAAATGTAATTGCCCGTGATATTTTTGGAAAATAAGTAAATTTTGTTAGAAAAAAAAATAGGTAAGTTTTTTTAAATAATTAAAAGTATTAAAATAGGTTTTAAAATATATAAGTTACACTTAATATTTTTGGAAAAGAGAGATTTTAATGATAACAAATATTAAAGGTAATATATTTTAATTTAAAGGTAATTACCCGTGGAAAAGAATTAGATTTTGTTAGAAAAAAAACGTTTTAACTATAAAAGGCAATCAGCTAGTTACTATTTTTATATTATTTTATTATTTATTAAATAGAGTATTAAAATAGGATTTAAAATAAATAAGTAAATATTGCAGCTCATATTTTTGGAAAATAGGGATTTTAGTGATGATGTGTTTTAATTATTTTAATTGTATTTGTTAAAAACAATACGTTCACTTGTTAAAATAGTTAAGTTTTTTTTAAATAATTAAAAGTATTAAAATAAGTTTTAAAATATATAAGTAAGAGTTGCACTTGATATTTTTGGAAAATAGAGATTTTAGTGATAACAAATGTTAGGTCCTGATAAGTTTGTAGAAGGGGGGTTGAATACAAACTATACCGTTTTCTCGAAATTTGTTCTTTAAATGATTTAACTGTTTAGGAACAAATTGATGCGGAATAAAAATGAAACAAGATTCAAGTTAAATATAACTTATATTAAACTTGAAGGGTGTTACAAATGATACTGAGTACAAGATTGAATCTTAAATAAATTAAAACAAATCTAGAATAAATTCGACATGAATTTATCTATATTTGTAATAAAATGATTTAACAAGATTTGATAATTTAAGATTCGTTCTAGGGATAAAAATCCGCTAGATAGTCAAAGCAATACAAGTAATCAAATTCTAGTGGTTTGGATTTAACAATACAAACTAGAATTAATTTCTTGAAGAGATGTAAGATTAAATGCTTGAGCTTTTGTTCTTCAGTAAATGCTTCTGTGTCTTTTCAATTCAACAACTGCTTTGCCTTTTCTCTTCTGCTTTCAATTAATACTAAACCAAATAAGCCTAGTATGACCTGAAACAGACTTCGGTAGAACCTGGTATGGTCAGTATGACCTAGCTCAAAACGTCCGGTATGACCTAAGCCAAACCACCAACTCTCGGTAGAACCTAAAAAGCACTTTGTATGACCTGAAGCAAAATACTTAGTATGACCTGTGAATTGACTCAATATGACCTAATGAATAATTCAGTAGAACCTAAAGAGATAGGTCATACCGAGCTTTCTCATCAAGGTCATACCGAGTTTATTAGAATTAATAAAGCAGGTCATACTAGTACATATTTCAGAAAATCCTTTTAATTTAAATTAGTTAGATTAAATTATAGATTAAATTAATTCTCTTAAATAGAATTAAGTTAATAAATAATTTAAACTACTAACCTAATTAATTTAATAAATAAATTAATTCTGATAGAATTAATTTATTAATTAAATTAAATTAATAAATCAAATAAGATATCTTTAAACACTAGCATTCTTCCCTCTTCTGAAAACCACTGAATATAGATGATTGAATTCCACTGATTGATGTCGTCATTCGATGCACTGTCTGGTTTCATGAATAACTGACTTCAATGATAATTCTTCATCTTTAAAACATTTAAAGCTGTGGCTTCTTTTCTTTGGCTTTGACTGAACTTTGTATCCTGTACTTCTTCTATCACCAACTGGAAATCTCTGTCACTGTAGTAAATCCACTTCCTTGAATACTTCACTGAGGCTTGAACAATAAATTGAACTTCTTTCAATGTAGAATAACTTCAAGTCTGTAGATGACTTTAATCTTCAATCTCTTGACAGATAAAACTCTCTGAGATTCCTGTGACCTTTAATCTAATATTTACTTATTACATTCTTGTTTAAGTTGAGTAGAATCCTCGAATTACAAATAGGCTATAGCATATGCCTTTCAATCTCCCCCTATTTGTTTGTTAGAAAATAACAACCAAATACCTAGAGGATCACTCAACTAAAACCAAGAAAAAGATAAGACTCTTAAACCTAAGTAAATACTAGAAAGTTCTGGATCAAATATAACATTTCCAGATTTCACCAGTAAAGATAAATACAAGACAGATGTTCCTCTAGACTGAACATATGATAACATTGAACCTGTCTTGATTTACCTAAGCTCTATACATATAACATTTACAAAGCAGAGCTAATTACCTTTACTCCCCAGAAACTCCTCCTTTTCCTTTTATATCTTTTTCAGCCCCCTTTTACTAGCTTCACCAGAAGTCTCTAGAAACTTCTCCCCCTTAGAAATAGAAACTTCTCTAGAAACTTCTCAAAATTCTCCCCCTTAGTTGAGGAATTCTCTACAGATTTAACTTTATGAGTATCTGACGCCAGTAGGAGTTGAGATAGTTGATGGAGTTGATCTTGGAAGTAAATTTGTCTTCTAGATTTCCTTGAGCAGTCCCAGCTGATTGTTGACAGAGGTGGAAGAAGAAGATCGTTCAACCACTTGTGCTTGAAAAAGTTCTTTATCAGCCTGGGTTTAGAATATATGTTCCTGTAGATCAGCTATGTGAGCTAACTACATTGCAGTGTATGTGTCTGTGTGTGCACTCACTTGAATTTCTCTTGTAAGTGTATCACTCATCTCACGTGCATGTGTTTCACTCAGTGTTTGACTTTTATCACTCAATATTAGCTGTCTGTTTGCTCCTTTTTGATCAGTACCTGCATTGAAACTCACCCTAGCCTCTTCAAGAGAGGTCAGTGGTGGTGCAATGGGAGTTCGCAAATCCCGATCCTCAATCATGTCTATCAAATCACTTGGATTTGAAATCTGAATTGCTTCAGTGATAGACTGACCAAGTTGCCTTCCACTTTCTCCAGATAAATCTGCGAGTGGAAAATCCCTTAGGGAGCCAGAGGTGTTCACTCTGGGAGGGGAGAAAATGATTCTATTTAATTTGGCAAAGAATCAAATTTTCCCTCAGATGCCTATGAAGGCACTTCTACCGTGACAATGGTAGGCACTGTAACCAGTTGCAGGTGCTCTGCTTTCACTGTGTCCTGAGTTTCATCTAATGAAATTGTTTTCTCCCATTGTGAGTAATGAGAGTGTGCTTGACTCAGTACAAAGTGCCATGGCCCTATGGCGAATTTCAATAGATTCATCCTGTTGATAGAATGTCTCTAGATACAGTTCATTGACCATTTCAAAGTCCATATCCTATTGAGAGGATACAGATGGGCTGACAGATGCCTCAGTATATGTTGAATTTCTTTAGAGGAGGCAGAGCTGTGGGATCACTCACTGTTTCAATCAAAATACTTCTTTATTTAACAGGTGATTTCTGTTCAGGCTGAGAGTTCAAGAAGGTTGTCGACTCATTGTTTGGCTCTAAGACCTGGGATAGAGATTGTGGATCTACATTCCCTGGTCAACCCTAACAACCACTTGGGTTCAGCAACAGTAAAAGAAGTTGATTGAGAGATAGAAAGTAATACCTGAATTGGATTTGGCACTGAATTTCCAGCTAAACAAGAGCTAGATCAAAAATAATATATACAATATATTTACAAAAATATCTAAGACAAATAGAAAATAAAAGATAATAAATAATAATAATAATAAAAATAATATAAAATAATATATTCAAACTAAAATAATATATAAAAAATATTTACAGGAAACTATTTACATGAAACTATTTACAGGCAAGTAAAGAAATAAGCTGAATTAAAATAAAATGCAGAAGAGATTTACATGAAGCTATTTACAGGAAATAGAAAAGCTGAATAGTAAAAACAAAATGACACACCAGTATGACCTTAAGAGAGATCATATCGAGAAAAACTAATTTACAAACTGAATAATAATGAAAAATAAAATCCAGTATGACCTAAGGATAGGTCATACCGAATTCTATTGAAACAAAATAGTAACAGCAAAATAAAAAAAACTAAAACCTGTTTATACAACTAAACAAAAACTGCACAGAATATTTTATAAATCCTAAAACAAATGCAGAAAATTAAAAAAAAAAACGCATTAAACTAATATAAACCTGCAGAAAAATTTAAACAACACTATTTACAATCTGGAACTAACTTAAATGATTCTTAAATAAATAAATTTTCAATAAAAATAAGTTTCTCTATTTAAGAAATATGAGAAAGATATTTTTAAAGAAAATAAATTATTCAGAATATTTAAATTAACAAGCTTTATACAAAAACAAGAATTGGCAAAATATATCATTCAATATCAGCAAGAGAAAATGATTTTGAAAGAACAAACATGACAGAGATATTGTTAATCACTAAGACTGTTTAACATACTCAATTTACCAACTAACTTGATAAATGTGGATTCATCAACAGATTTAGTGAATATATCTGCAGTATGTTCTTTTGTGGGTACAAAGAGTAACTCCACAGTACCATTCATGACATGCTCTCGGATAAAATGATACCTGATGTCAATGTGCTTTGTCTCTTGTGATTATGCCATCTTCATCTAGCTTGTTTCTGAATACCCATTTTGTACCAACTACTTTCTTGTACTTTGGCTTGGTACCAGCTTCCAGACTTGCTGTTGTTCAAATTGATTGAGTTCATCTTGCATAGCAATCACCCAATCTGGATCAATCAGTGCTCCCTCAATTTTCTTTGGTTCCATTTCAGAAAGAAACCCTGAATAATAACATTCGTTTTGAGTAGCACTTCTAGTTCTTACTCCAACACCTGGATCACCAATAATCAGCTCAAAGGGATGAGCTCTATTCCATACAGTTTGTCTTGGAAGATTTGATCTTGATGATTCGCCTTGAATTTCACTTTGATGTTGTGAGTGAATAGTTGATCCTTCATTTACTCCCCCTGAGTTGTTGCTTGATTGCCTTGATGATTCTTCTCCAGTGTTGGTGGTATCTCCATTGTTACCAGTGTTTCCACCACCATCACCATGATCATCATCATTGTTATTATCATTACCAGCAATAACTTCAGGTGGGGCTTCATCATCTGATTCTGAGTCTGGCAAGTTATCAAACTTCAGCTTTTCAGATGAATCTTCTTTTTGGATATTAGGGAGGTAGGTGTCATCAAATGTAACATTGATGTTCTTATTGACTGATAACATTTCTTGATTTCAAACAGGCCATATCCTCAGTTATACCCTTGCTGTTATCTCCAAAGGTAAGCACTGGGCCAGCTTTCTCAACCAAATCTGATAGCAGGGCTCTATCTCCGGTCATATGCCTTGAACAGCCACTGTCAAGAATCCATATAACACGGTTTACCTGTTTAACTCCCTGCAATATCAAATTGATTAGACCTTCTTCGGAGCCCAAAATTGATTGGGTCCGGCATACTTAAAGAACTGGCCTTTGTCAGGCAAAACAACATTTTTAGCTAAAACTACTTCAACCTCTTTCACATAAGAGCGTTTCCATTTATAACCAGCCTTAACACATTTCTGAGTAGGCTTAGGGATAAATGAATCCACTCTAGTATGAGGAGGACTAGTAGTCTTTGTTTTAACATGCTTCTTATTATTAACATGTTGACGTGGAGCAGTCTTATCACTAGATACATGCTTCTTATTAAAGAAAGCATACATAACATTAAAAGCACAAGACATGCAATTACTCACACCACATGCTTTATGAGAAGAATTAACAGCAGGCATGTTAGTTCTACAGTTGTTTTGATCCAACTTATGGATATCTGATTTAGTATTTTTAGTTGTAGCAACTTTGACTGGAATATCAGATATACACTTTTTGGACTGTTCAACTTCCAAAGCCAAATCTTCTTCACGAATCTCTTCAGCAATGATTATAGAGTATTCATTCATAGGCTCTGCCTCAGACTCCCTACAGAAGGGTGTTTCAATACCCTTAAGTATATATGGAACAACCTTTCCTTCAGATTTGTATCTACAAGGGGAATTAATTCCAAGCAGTCCAATAGCCTCATTATAATCATACCCTATACTGACATGATTACCAACAGCTTGCTTATTGAGAATTTCTTTAGCAGTCTTACAAGAACTGAAATAAGCATTAGCTTTAGTCTTCAGCTCACTAATCTCTTTCTTAAGAATGGTTTCCAGTTGAATATAACATTTAACCCTATTCTCAAGAAAAGCTATTTTCTCAATAAGTTCATCCTGATTAACATGCACTAATTTTAATTCTTTTATTTCCTTTTCAAGATTTGTGTTCAAAAGAATTATTTTATCATTTTCAGAGCGTGCACAACTTAAAGTATCACCAAGATGACGAATCATTTCAGTATCAGAGAACTTTACCTCAGACATGTTGGGTGAAGATAACATGGAATCAAAGAGTTTGCCTCCTATTGCCATGAGTGCAAGATTTCCAATTTCTTCATCTTCACTGTCTGTATCATCCCAGCTCTTTTCTTTAGACTTGTTCTTCTCAACCATCCCTGTTTTATAGCCACCCCTTGTGCTATTTGAGGATGAAGAACCACCTGTCTGGTATTCGTCAGCATATGTCTTGAACTTGAAACTAGGATTTCTCCTGAACCTGAAGTTTCCAAACTTCTTCACTACCCAGGCCATAGACTCATCTTCCAACTGTTCAAGCTCCTCCATAGAATAAAAATCACCACCAGATTGACTTGTAGATGTAACACCATATTCAGCTACAATTACATCCTTGTTAGGACTGGAAGGTAGAACAACCTTCGCTTCCTGTTTCTGTGGGACTCCAGCTACCAGTGAAGTAGACATACTAACCATTCTTCCTTCCCTTGGATTTGATCTGAAGTGCTCATATGAAGAGGTGAGAATTTCCATCTTATTCTCTCTAACTTCCTCTGTCCCTTCATTGATTATTTCAATCGTATCCCAAATGTGTTTGGCAGAGACACATTTTAAAATATGATTATGCATGATTGGATCAAGACAATCAATCAGTATCAACTGTAGACAGGCATCCAAGGCAACATCTTCTTTTTCTGCAGAAGTGTAGTCCTTGGGATCCTTAGGGTATATCCTAGTAACAACATCATTCTCTATTAGCTCTTTCTCAACAAACATAGGAATTCTTGGTCCATTCTTCAGCACTTCAAGATATTCAACATTAACCACTTGAAGAAACAAGAGCATCTTCTTCTTCCACATAGGATAGTGCTCCTTGCTGAACATTGGGATTTTTACTGTAGCCACTTTCTGTGTAGTAGACATCTTTTGAGATTTTTAGAAAAATAAAAATTTCAGAGTAAAAAAAATCTCAAACAATTGGATCTTTGATTTGTATATCAATCAAAAGGCTCTGATGCCAATTGTTAGGTCCTGATAAGTTTGTAGAAGGGGGGTTGAATACAAACTATACCGTTTTCTCGAAATTTGTTCTTTAAATGATTTAACTGTTTAGGAACAAATTGATGCGGAATAAAAATGAAACAAGATTCAAGTTAAATATAACTTATATTAAACTTGAAGGGTGTTACAAATGATACTGAGTACAAGATTGAATCTTAAATAAATTAAAACAAATCTAGAATAAATTCGACATGAATTTATCTATATTTGTAATAAAATGATTTAACAAGATTTGATAATTTAAGATTCGTTCTAGGGATAAAAATCCGCTAGATAGTCAAAGCAATACAAGTAATCAAATTCTAGTGGTTTGGATTTAACAATACAAACTAGAATTAATTTCTTGAAGAGATGTAAGATTAAATGCTTGAGCTTTTGTTCTTCAGTAAATGCTTCTGTGTCTTTTCAATTCAACAACTGCTTTGCCTTTTCTCTTCTGCTTTCAATTAATACTAAACCAAATAAGCCTAGTATGACCTGAAACAGACTTCGGTAGAACCTGGTATGGTCAGTATGACCTAGCTCAAAACGTCCGGTATGACCTAAGCCAAACCACCAACTCTCGGTAGAACCTAAAAAGCACTTTGTATGACCTGAAGCAAAATACTTAGTATGACCTGTGAATTGACTCAATATGACCTAATGAATAATTCAGTAGAACCTAAAGAGATAGGTCATACCGAGCTTTCTCATCAAGGTCATACCGAGTTTATTAGAATTAATAAAGCAGGTCATACTAGTACATATTTCAGAAAATCCTTTTAATTTAAATTAGTTAGATTAAATTATAGATTAAATTAATTCTCTTAAATAGAATTAAGTTAATAAATAATTTAAACTACTAACCTAATTAATTTAATAAATAAATTAATTCTGATAGAATTAATTTATTAATTAAATTAAATTAATAAATCAAATAAGATATCTTTAAACACTAGCATTCTTCCCTCTTCTGAAAACCACTGAATATAGATGATTGAATTCCACTGATTGATGTCGTCATTCGATGCACTGTCTGGTTTCATGAATAACTGACTTCAATGATAATTCTTCATCTTTAAAACATTTAAAGCTGTGGCTTCTTTTCTTTGGCTTTGACTGAACTTTGTATCCTGTACTTCTTCTATCACCAACTGGAAATCTCTGTCACTGTAGTAAATCCACTTCCTTGAATACTTCACTGAGGCTTGAACAATAAATTGAACTTCTTTCAATGTAGAATAACTTCAAGTCTGTAGATGACTTTAATCTTCAATCTCTTGACAGATAAAACTCTCTGAGATTCCTGTGACCTTTAATCTAATATTTACTTATTACATTCTTGTTTAAGTTGAGTAGAATCCTCGAATTACAAATAGGCTATAGCATATGCCTTTCAACAAATATAAAAGGTAATATATTTTAATTTAAAGGTAATTGTCCGTGATATTTTTGGAAAAGAAGTAGATTTTGTTAGAAAAAAAATGTTTTAATTATAAAAGGCAATCAGCTTGTTAATATTTTTATATTATTTTATTATTTGTTAAATAGAGTAGTAAAATAGATTTTAAAATAAATAAGTAAGGATTGCACCTCATATTTTTGGAAAATAGAGATTTTAGTGATAACAAATATAAAAGATATTATGTTTTAATTTAAAGGTAATTGTCGTGATATTTTTGGAAAATAAGTAGATTTTGTTAGATTTTTTTTTAATTATAAAAGGCAATCAGTTAGTTACTATTTTTATATTATTTTATTATATATTAAATAGAGTATTAAAATAGGTTTTAAAATAAATAAGTAAGGATTGCACTCATATTTTTGGAAAATATAGATTTTAGTAATAACAAATATAAAAGGTAATATGTTTGAATTTAAAGATAATTGTAATGATATTTTTGGAAAAGGAGTAGATTTTGTTAGAAAAAAATATTTTAATTATAAAAGCCAATCATCTAGTTACTATTTTGATAACTTGACAATAATACAATTTCATTAAAGATTTGATTTGTAGTAACTTTCGTTATCCTAAAAAAGAAAGAAGTATATTTGTAGGAGTGTATCTAAATTTAAACAAATTAGATCCCACATTTCCATTTTTTTGATTAGATTTCAATATTATTTGATTTTTATGTAGTAAAATATAGTGAAATATTAATGTAGAATAAAACTTTCCCTAATTTTGATTATATTATTAATTTATTAATTAGAAAAAGTACCGAAAACCAAAAACTGACCGTTAACCGAAAACCAAAACTTTCAATGTTTCGGCTTTAATAATATAGAATAGACTAGTTTAAAACTCGCGCGATGCACAGATTGTTTTAATAATTGTTATTTAATTAATCATATTTTGATATTTTATTAATTGTATTTGTAAAAATAAATTGGCATGTTAAAATAGGTAAACATTTTTAAATAATTAAAAGCATTAAAATATGTTTTAAAATAAATGGGTAAGGCTTTGACCGTGATATTTTTGGAAAATGAGGGGGTTTAGTAAGAAAAAATAGAAAAATAGAAAATGTAATGTGTTTTATTATTTTATGATCTTTTTATAGACCGAGATATTTTTGGAAAATGAGGGGTTTTAGTAAGAAAAAAAAACAAAAAAAAACAACATGTTTTAATTGAAAAAGGTAAGACTTTGATCATGATATTTTTTGGGAAAAGGGTTTTAGTAAAAAAAAAACAAATGAAAATGTAACATGTTTTAATCGAAAAAAGTAATTGCATGTGATATTTTTGGAAAATTAAAGGATTTTGTTAGAAAATAAATAGATCATATTATTATGTAATGATCTTTTTATATACAAGGATATTTTTGAAAAAATAGGGGTTTTAGTGATAAAAAATAGAAAAGACGCCATGTTTTAATTGAAAAATGTAAGACTTTGATCATCATATTTTTTTGGAAAAAAGAGGGGTTTTAGTAAGAAAAAATTGAAAATGTAACATGTTTTAATCGCAACAAGTAATTGTCCGTGATATTTTTGGAAAATGAAAGGATTTTGTTAGAAAAATAAAATTTTAGTAAGAACAAATAGAAAACACAACATGTTTTGATTGAAAAAATGTAAGACTTTGACCATGATATTTGTTTGGAAGAAAAAGGGGGTTTAGTAAAAATAAATAGAAAAAATAACATGTTTTAATTGAAAAATGTATTTTCCCGTGATATTTTTGAAAATGTAATTTTTCATGATATTTTTGGAATTTATTTTAGGTGAAAAAGATAATTTGTTATAAATATATTATATTATTTTTTAATAATTTTTTTATAAATAAGTAAGGGTAATTAAGTAAAAGCACGAAGTACCAAAAAACTGGTACCGTACCGACCAAACTTTTAATGTCTTGTCTTTAATAATATACTAGCTTAAAACCCGTGCGATGCACGGATTGTTAATTGTTATTTTATTATTATTTTTTTAATATTTTATTAATTGTAATTGTGCAAAAAATAAGTAGGCATGTTAAAATAGCTAAACACTTTTAATTAATTAAAAACATTAAAACAAATTTTAAAATAAATAAGTATGGGTTTGCCCGTTATATTTTTGGAAAATGAGGGGTTTTAGTAAGAAAAAATAAAAAAATGTAACATATATTTAGTTTAAAAAGGTAAATGCCCGTGATATTTTTGGAAAATGAGATTTTAAAATGTAATAATTAAAAGCATTTAAATACGTTTTAAAATAAATAAATAAAGGGTTTCCTGTGATATTCTTGAAAAAAGAACGGATTTTAGTGAGAACAGTAGAAAAATTAAATTGTAAAAGGCAATTTCCCATGATATATTTAGAAAATGAGAGGCTTTGTTAGAAAAAATATATAATGTGTTTTAGCTGAAAAGTTAATTGGTTATAAATAGGTATTTGATTATTTATATTTTAATATTTTTAGTAATTGCATTTGTTAAGAAAAATAAGTAGACATGTTAAAATATGTAAACTTTTAAAAAATAATTATAATATTGAAATACGTTTAAAAATAAATTACTAAAGGTTTGTCCGTGATATTTTTGGAAAAGGAGTGGGTTTAGTAAGGGAAAGTCACAACGTACCATACCGACCAACCAAACTTTTAATATGGACAATTAAGTAAAATCACAACGTACTATACCGACCAACCAAACTTTTAATGTTTCGTCTATTATATAATAGTATTGACTAGCTTAAAACCCGTGCGATGCACGGATTGTTAATTGTTATTTTATTATTATTTTTTTAATATTTTATTAATTGTAATTGTGCAAAAAAAAGTAGACATGTTAAAATAGCTAAACACTTTTAATTAATTAAAAACATTAAAACAAATTTTAAAATAAATAAGTATGGGTTTCCCCGTTATATTTTTAGAAATGAGAGGTTTTAGTAAGAAAAAATAAAAAATGTAACATATATTTAGTTTAAAAAGGTAAATGCCCGTGATATTTTTGGAAAATGAGGTTTTAAAATTTAATAATTAAAAGTATTTAAATACGTTTTAAAATAAATAAGTAAAGGGTTTCCTGTGATATTTTTGGAAAAATAATGGATTTTAGTGAGAAAAATAGAAAAAGACAATTGTAAAAGGCAATTTCCCAAGATATATTTAGAAAAATTTAGAAAATGAGGGACTTTGTTAGAAAAATATATAATGTGTTTTATCTGAAAAGGTAATTGGTTATAAACAGGTATTTGATTATTTATATTTTAATATTTTTAGTAATTGCATTTGTTAAGAAAAATAAGTAGACATGTTAAAATTGGTAAACTTTTAAAAAATAATTATAATATTAAAATAGGTTTAAAAATAAATAACTAAATGTTTGTCCGTGATATTTTTGGAAAATGAGGGGTTTTAGTAAGGAAAAATAGAAAAACTAACATGTTTTAGTTAAAAAAGATAATTGCTCCTGATGTTTTAGAAAAAGTAGGGGAATTTGTTAAAAAAAATAATGCATTTTAGGTGAAAATGGTAATTGGTTATAAATAGGTAATATTATTATTTAATAATATATTTCTATAAATAAGTAAGGTTAATTAAGTAAAAACACGATCTACAGTTAATTAAGGGCAATTAACTAAAATCACAACGTACCATACCGACCAACCAAACTTTTAATGTTTCGTCTATTATATAATAGTATTGATTAGCTTATAGCCCGGTGTACGTGGTTTTTTATAAATATTTTTTAAATAATTGAAATATATAGTGTATTGTAATTCCGGGTGTGTATTAATGAATAATGATTAAAAAATATAAAAAATGATATTTTTTGGGGTGTATTAATGATTAAAAAAAAATACTATATTTAATATTTTTAGGTGTGTTTTTAAAAGGTAAAATGGTTTAATTAAAATGTAATGTGTTTTAATTAGTAATAATAAAAAAAATATAGTGTATGGTAATTCGGGGTGTGTATTGATAAGTAATAATTAAAATATATAATGTATGATATATTTGGGGGTGTATTAGATTAAAATATACTATGATGGATATTTTTAGGTGTGTTTATAAAAGGTAAAATGATTTAATTAAAATGTAATGTGTTTTAATTAGAAAAGGCAACAATTCAATATTAATGATTGAAAAATATAACATACTTCAATTGATATTTTTAGGTGTGTTTATAAAAGTAATATGTGTTAATTAAAAGATAATGTGTTTAAATCAGAAAAGACAATCAGCTAATTACTATTATTTTATTATTTATTAATTAGAATTAAGGACCGAAAACTAAAATTTTCAATGTTTCGACTATTATATTATAGTACATATTTAATAATTAAAATTTTAAAATAATTAAAAAAAAGTAGGCGTGTTAAGCTTTCTAAAATAATTAAAAGTATTAAAATAAGTTTTAAAATAAATAAGTAACCGTTTGTTCGTGATATTTTTGGAAAATGGATGGTTTAGTGAGGAAAAATAGAAAAAATTAACATGTTTGAGTTGAAAAAGGTAATTGCCCGTAATTAAAAGTATTACAATCGGTTTTAAAATAAATAAGTAAGGTTTTCCCGTGATATTTTTGGAAATGAAGTGTTTTAGTAAGGAAAAATAGAAAAAGTGATATGTTTTAGTTGAAAAATGTAAGACAGTGATTGTTTTTAGAAAAAAAAGAGTATTTTAACTGAAAAGGTAATTGGTTATAAATAATGTTATTATTTAATAATATTAATTATTATTCTTATTATTTACGTTTTAATATTTTATTAATTGCATTTGTTAAAATAATAAGTAGGCGTATTAAACTTTTTTAAATAATTTAAAATTATGAAAATAGATTTTAAAATAAATAAGTAACGGTTTGCCCATGATATTTTTGAAAAAAATGAGAGGTTTTAGTAAGGAAAAAAATATAAAAAATTCACTTGTAAATATAGAACATTATATAAAAAAAAATGAAGTTCACTTGTAAAACTTTGTGAAAAAAAATAAGTCCGGTTGTAGAACTTTAAAATTCATGTGCATAACTTTTAAAATTCAGTATCAGAAGACTATATTTATACTACGAAACAAAATAGATTCTGTAATAGAATCCTTTTATCTCATAAATTCTTTTCTTGTAAACAATTAAGAAAATTTTAAGAAAAAAATTAAAATTGAAAAACAGCCAAAAGATATGTTTGATAAATGATTAAAATAAAAAAAATAAGAATTTAAAAAATGAGTAATTGATTAAACGTCTTTATTTAAATTGTTTGAACTAATAGTTAGTTATTTTATTTCAATAATACCCTTATAAGAATTTTGCATATAAAAATGAGTAGAATCTGGACAGTTGATCTAGTAATAATCTAACGGTTTATAACAGTTCTACGATTTTTTTAGTGATTGGTTCTCTGTTGAGGCAAACTATACACACACATATATATATCGGTTTGTGCTCAAGTGAGAACCCCGTATTATATGTGTACATATATATAGGATTTCGAGTTTCTAAAACCCATAATATAAAACTTTTCTATTAGTGCGACCTACAATCATATTTAATCAATATTTAATATATATATATATGTATGGATGCGAAGATTACGTCAAAATATAGTTGTAAAATATTTTTTTATGAAAATTTAAATTGCAGAGTATTGATTTTATAATGATATTACTTTCTTATATAATGTTTACGGTAGAGATTGCTCGAATTTATTTGTTGAAAAATGATTGATTTAAGTCACTAAATCATTTGAAAATTTGTAAATCTATTCATTTTCACTAAATATTTACATTCATACGGTTGGATTTTTACTTAAATATTCAAATATTGTGAAATTGAGGTGCACTAGTGGAAATGTTTTCTATTATAATCTTTAGATTCTCTTTATATATATATATATATTAACTAAACATATATAATTATCATATATTTATGCAAATATATTAAAATATTGTATAGTTACATTATAATTTTTTTTCAAAATCTAACTTTTGAATTAGTGATCAATTTGAGAGAAAAAATTAAGAGAATTTATGATTTAGACAAATAAAATAATAATTATATGTACGAACATAATTTTTTCCCTTAATTTTTACTTAAGTTTCTACTTTTTAAACTTTTAATTGTTTTTTTAATTCTAACTAATTTTTGGTAATTAACCCAATTTTTGACTATTATAGCCGATTTTTGACCGCTTTAAAAAAAAATTAAGCTGATTTTTGCATAATTGAGAGAGGGTGGTCGACCGTCTAGCGATGAATCTCGATTAATTACCGACTCTTAGAACACTAATAGCAATTACCAATCGAAACCTAAATAATGTTCTTAGTTTAATTTTAAAATAATTAATTTAAATATTTAATATCTTATTTTAAATAGTGCATGTTTATTATTTTAACTCGATTTATTTTTGTTGTCAGGTTTTTTTAACTCGAATTAGAAGATTAAGTTATTTAGAATTTTATAATTTCAACTCTTTCCAAATGAATGACAAATTACCAAATTATTTATAACTTTGTTACTTAAATTGGAAAATGATAAATAAGCTCCAAGTATTGATATTTAAACTTCATTTAAATTACATAAATATCCAAAACATAATGTAGCATGATGGAGCTTAAATAGTAAAGTTAAGAGTATATAAGTAATATAAATAATAAAATGAAGCTTAAATAGTAAAGTTTGAAGTTTATTTACCAATTCCCCTAAAATTATAGTAAAAACAAGGCATTTTAAATTTGAAATTATACTATTTTGATCAATAAGTATTCCCTCTAAACATATCCAAAACGACTATCAATAGATAGAAATTTTAATAGATGGAAAATGATGTCTGGTACAAAATTAGTGACAATTAGAATATGTAGTTAATGTGTCTACTTGATTTCTAATAAAGTACGTTTATATTTATAAATAAAATATAGGGTCAAATCTGGTCCTAAATATGGGAAAAACAAATACAGTACATGGAAATACAAGTGATGTTTGTTATTCTGAAAAAGCAGTCAAAAGCAGTGTTCTAAAAGTCGGCGATTAATCGGGATTAATCGCCGATTAATCGCTAGACGGCGGGTCACCGAACTGATTAAGCGAAAATCGGTTAATTAATCGTTTTTCATAAAAACGGTCAAAAATCGGCTGAATCGGTCAAAAATCAGATTAATCGGTCAAAAATCGGGCTAATTATTAAAAAATAGTTAAAAATAAAAATAATAATAATAAATTTAAAATGTAGAAACTTGATTAAACAATAGGAAAAAACATTATTTTTGTGCATATAATTATAATTTTAGATGTCTAAATCGTAAATTCTCTTAAGTTTTCCTCTTAAATTGATCTCTAATTAAAAAGTTAAACCTTCAAAAGTCTGATTAAGTCTGATTCCCGTTTTTTACAACACCGATCAAAAGTGCTATCACTTTCTATATAAATTTCCGTGGTCTATGCATGCTAGTGGGAAAAAAGCTAACAGCAACCGAAAAATGACCCAGAGCCACCATTATTGAAGGAATATGAATGGCGAGAGTTTGGTATTTAAATTTTGTATTACATATTTTTATTTATGAACCTAATATTTATAAAGAATGGTTAGGAAATCTGATTTTTTTGAATTATTTATAAAAATTACGTACATTTTAATTTATTATCTATTAATTATTTAAAGATTCCTAAACAGTCCCTAATTATGAGCTGAATACCGAATCATAGTAGACTCATAGAAAGTGGAATAAGATTGTTGTATGTGTCACTTTCGAATAAAGTGAGAAACATAAAAAATGTTAAAAAGAATTATTGTTGGTTGTTTTTTCCATTGATACGCAAATACTCCACTAGATGATTTATTGTTATTCTTTTTGTGTGAATCACAAAATTCCAATAATCAAAGGTAGTCAAATGGCAACAATATTCACAATTTTACTTGGCTTTTGGGGAAACAGATACGTACAGAATCGCAAAACTCAAGCCTGACCCCCTCCTCCCATACTCTCCACGTCTTTGTCCCCTTTATTTCTCTCCAAATATTCTTATCAGTTCTTTGCAATTTTTTTTGTTATTAAATAAAGACTAAAAATAAAAATAAAATAAAGACTAAAATGTATAATGTGTACCTCAATTTTAACTTAAATGCAAAGTGTGTACCTGATTTTAAACAAATACAATTGTTGTACTCCAAATTTGATAAACGATGTACTTTGTGTATTTCCGTTAGTAGCAAGCTAACCGTGTAAGGACGAAGTTGGATAAAGAACAAACATATCCCCTACCTTTGTCTAAATAGCTAAAATTTGGTTTAGATCGTTCGGAAATTCTAATAAAAAAATTGTTTATTTAATCACATATTAGAATTAATTAATACAGACAATTCATACCATTATAAAAGCACTAAACAATTCAACCGAGTACTATATACTACGTTAATAAATAATAATATACAGCTACTAGCCATAATTTAGTAAATTAATGAGTGAATTACAAATCGTATAAGAAATACATTATTGTAATATATAGGAATTTTATATATTTTTAGTAATAATAATAATAATAATAATAATAATAATAATAATAATATATGAATTAGAATTAGAATAATAATGAGTGATTGAATATGTTGATTAATTAGAAAATAAAAAGGATTTGATATTGGGCTTTTATCTAATTCTTAAAATCTATATATTAGACACACCCCGCTATTGTTTCAGCACCTAAGTATAATAAACCCTAAAATCAGGCTGCGCAAAGAGAGGAGTATTGAAAAACAGAGGAAAGAACAGGACGAAAAACTAGACGATCAAGATCAAGAGAGTTAGTGTCATAAATTGTAAGACAATTCCTTTCACGTATTGTTATAATCCTTCAACGATTAATTATATACTATATTTGTTCTACCCCCACTATGTTGTCGAGACTTGGGCTGTGTTAGTGTATTTGTTTACCTATTAATCAAGTTTAAGTTGGTGTACAGATGTTATTCATTGGGGTCAGGATATGAATTTCGAAATTCATTAATATAGTGATTACTTTATATTTAATAGTTGATCATTAAGTTATTATTTTAATAATTACGGTGCCATGTTTGCACACCACACATTAGCATCTAAAACTTGGTCCTGTAGTTATTAGTGTCTTAATGTTAATTAATAGTTCTTTTTAGTTATTATATGCATCAGGTTGGTATGTCACTGAATTCTATATTCTAAGTTAACCAAATTGTTTACCATGTTCCTGTAGCCAAGTTTGTTCAATTAAAATAGTAATTAAATATGCCACATGTGAGTGCTTGTGCATGATTACATGTTAATGTAATCTTTAGCTTGGTTGACTGTTACTATGTCATAGTTATTCAATTTTAATATTTAATAATATAAAAGAAAGTCGTATGCTATGTAGAATTTGATACAGGCATGTGTTATGGTTAAATTCTTGGACATGTTAGACATTGTCAGTGAAACAATAATACATTAATAATAATAAGGAATTAAAATATTAAAATTTGAAAAGTGAATATATGTTAATAATAAATTATAATTTTGTTATTAGATCGGGGACCGGGAATTTAGCGGATTGATTGCGAATTTTATTAGAGTTTGAGTTTGCGATATCGAGGTACGGATTCTCTACTCTTTTATTCAGCGCTACTCCTCTTAGAAATATTTAAATTAAATTCGTTTTGACCTCAAATCTGTTCATTTGATTTTGATCATTTTGATTCTGAAAATTTGTTTAGACTCTGAAAAATATTTCTATATCTGTTTCGAAATATTTAAATATTTGTTTCTGCGATTTTCTGATATTGCGTATATTTTATATCTGTTGGAAATATTGAGAATATCTGTTATGAGAGATTTTAAAATGTTTTGCGAAATATTATATTTGAACCCTTAGTGATATAGGGTATACCGAGTTAACCAGCTGTAGGGGTACTACAGCCATGTCATTGCGGCACCAGTGACATGACACTTCCATGGCAGTGTGATTGGTCATGGCGTATCCTTCTGTTCTGATAGCTCAGGAGGCGAGCTTTTGCGCATTTGATATTTGTTTTAGGATACGTGGGTGCACCCAGAGTTTGTGATTTGTGATTTGATTTAACGGTGACGTTGTATATGCCGTACACGTTATCCGGTTTGTTGCACACATTAGGTACCCTATGATGTGTGTATTTGTATCTGTTCTGTTCTGATCTCGGTATGAAATATCCTAACCCCTCGTTGCTTCAGCCATAATTATTTTTAGATAAATGTTTTATTATACTCGGTCAAATATCAATATCTGTTTTCTGTTTTATAAACTGTACTCCAAATCCGTACTGGGCAATTGGCTCATGCCGTATTCTTTTTCTGACAGGTGCTTAGGGGGATCTGGGACTATGTGATGGAGAGCACCCTTTATATCATTGATTAGGATTTGCAGACTTCTATCGCTATTTAGACTTGAATATTATTTTAGAGATTATGGGTTTCCATATTTATTTATTTTTTGAACCGTTTTGGAGGTTTAATATTATCTTGGAGATTATTGGACTGTTTAATTATTATTTAGAAATTATTTTAGTGCTCTGTTTGCAGGTTTAAGGTTTAATAAGTAGCCATCATTTAATTATAGATGGGGGTGTTACAAAGATGGTATCAGAGCTATAGGTTCTTTCCTGTAGATAACCTATTTAGGTTGACCTGTGAGGTTGGGTAGACATTAGGATGGGTATTATTTATTTATTTATTATATTTATTTCAAAATTCATTCAATTTTGTCCATTTGCCAACTATTTTACTTTTATGATATTTTTACACTACTTTGACTCATCTCTTTATTATGAACTTTGTTCATATCTATCTGACTTTGTGGAAATTGTTATCACAAGTGAAACTTCTCTGTTAGTATATTATGATCCGACTCGGTCAGTTATTTCATTCTCATCAATTCAGTGCCTTTGAGTTTTGTCTTTGTTAGTGAGTCGTATTACGTATTTAGAGACACAAATGTGAATATTACTTTTTTTTTTTGTATCGAGAATGTTAGGTAATTGTAATATTATGTTGCTTTTGATAATGATGCATGATGTATAAATAACCCTAAATGTAGTTTGGTTGAGTACAATTTGTGAAACAATTGATTTATAAGAGAAATAAATGATCTTTGAAGATGAGATTATACATAAATATGTTTAATAAATAAGATGGCATGAGTTTATATTGTGATTCTGTAGATAGTGTTTAGGCTTGACTTGTAAGTTGTGGGTTGACTTCGTACGAATAGTTTAAACATTATGATTTAGAATTTGTAATATTATGTTCATGTATTTTGTTATATACATAATAATAAATTATCTCATGAGTAATAACTTTATTTTTTTTAGTTATATTACTTTAAATTTGGAATAACAGTTTTACTTGTTTCATGTCCATGGGTCATTCTTTCATTTTGTATTAAATAATAGAAATAGTTCTATTACGCACCTTTGTTTGCTTATCTGAATTAAACACATCTGAGTCCTTTATAGATATATTTATTCTAATTTTTTCCAAGTCGTATGTGCTCGTATATGTTTCAGTAGTTTAATTGTAAGATTATAAGATATTCATACTATTTCGATATTAGTTGCCTCAATTTCTTTTAAAATATTAGTATTTTTCCTCTCAATTTCACGCAAACTATGTCTAAAGCACTCATGTTCCAAAATTTATAATTTAATTATTTATTTTGAGGACGCTCAAAATAAAGAATTAAATGATATGATATTATTAATTTTAGGGACGCCTGAAATTAATAACTCAGTAAAGGAACATAAGTGCTGCGTATTCATATTTATTTATTTTGTTGACAAGTTTCAACGTATTTGGTATTATCTATATAGTATTTAATGTATTGGACACTATCTAACGACCATCATTTGGTATCCCACATAGGTTCTAAATATCATACATAATATTTTAATTATTTTTTTTTAAAATTTGATTTTTGTCCCTATTTTGAGAGGTTATTATCAAAGGCTTATAGTTTAGCTCAATGCACCGTAATTATCAAATTCTTTTCCTGTGTTGTAATTAGTTAATTGTTTTCTTTAATGTTCTGATTGTATGTATCTAATAAAATGTTGAAGAGTCGTAGTTTAGCAAGTTCGATGAGACTTGGATGAATAATGTTTTTGTCATACTATAAGTTATATGTACGTAATTTAATATTGAATTTTGCATTTCAGGATATTAATTTGTTTGAGACTACTGCTTTGTGTTTTTCTTGTATGTTTGTTTCATGTTAGACACTTGTGTATCTGACTCATATAATCTACACGTGATATTTTGGTGACACAGAAAAAAAAAATCTTTGTTTTGATTCTTGATTTTATTTGATTTCTTTAAAACAATTATGCATGGTTAGACAATCTTAGTTGTCAAATTGCCACTAAAGAATTTTAATATCTGAGAAGCAATTTGAAGAATCGATGTGTCTATTTTTTTTTATTATTGAAATATGATTAAATCCTTAATTTCGAGGATGGAATTTTCATAAGTAGTATAATATGTAATATCCCATAATTTTAGTTCATTTTACTTCAATTATTTTGAATTATATACACGTGATGATGATTCTAAGTGTAATTAATTATTAGTTATAATATATTCAAAATAAATGATAATTAAATTTGTTTCAGCTTAAATATATATTCTGCAGATATTATGTTCTGGATAAACTAATTCGAAAATATGGCTAGTGAGCATCTAGAGGCCCATATTTTTCTTTTATCTTAAATAATTAAATTTTAAAAAAAAAATCTTAATAAATATATAAATAGAGGAATAAACGATGAACCCTAAAATTGTGAGTTATATTGTGCATTTAGAGAGGGGAGAAAGAACAAAAAGACCGTAAATGTCCTAAAATTAGTCAAGTACCAACGAAAATATTTTTTTGTAATTATGTGATTTTCTAAGATTTTATTTGTAAGTTTTTTTAGCATGTGTATTAAGTTCATCTACTGTGTATCAAGTTATCTGATATTTCCTTGAGTATCATAAGAAATTTTAAATAATTGATGTGTGCGATGTACCTTGATTAATTTAATTCATATGAGACTAGATTATGACTAATTTAATTAAATTGGTATATTTGTAGCATGCGTATTATTTGAAATATTTCACTAAATGTAGAATGGAATATGTATAGTACTTATTTTTTTTGTACAAACCCGAAAGTTAGTACCATTATGTATTTTATAATATATTCAATATAATTATTAAGATTTTATTAAAAAAAAAATTAGTGTGTTACTTTTAAAGCGTACATTGGATATATGTTATTGCAAGTTGCTTCGTCCGATTCTTGGTTTACTCCCGGATAGCTAGGTTGTGTTAATTAATAAGTTTTGTAATTATCTATATTAGTTAGCTAATAATTGTTTGTATTATTATTTTATTAGTTTATAGTAATCAAAGTGATTATTTTTTTTATTATTTTAGTGGATTATTTTACTTGTTGAGTGTGCTTCATTTAGTAAGGTCCGACGTCCGAGCTATTTTAGTTATATTATTTTATTGATAATTTGTGAAAACTAGGCCATGTGTTAATTCTCATGGTCAAATAGTTACTATCATATGTTCATTAATTATTTTTAAGTTAATTAAATTTATTGCTAACTTGGTTTATTATTTTATCTTATTTTTAAAATTTTGAATATATGTGTGTGAGTGTCTGGGCGCTTAACACTAATATATGATTATATGAAGAAAAAAAAAATTATTTTTAAATTTAGATAAGTACTATCTGCGGTAGGTCTGATCCTAAATATTTTAGCTTAATAATAATCAGGTATGAATTATTTTTGTTCTCTCTAAGTTTGTGTATTTAAATAGTAAATATTTAAAACTATTGTCAGTTGTTTCTCTAAAATTTTAACTATTTTGTACTAATCTATTTTATTGATGACTTAGAGTTTGCCATAGTTGTCTTGGTATAAAAATTTGGAGGCTTTATTTACCTGAAGAGATAGGTGATATTTAGATTGAACAAGATAGTTATGCAGATTAATTTAAAAACTTGTAAAGGTTTGAACCATATAACTTTATGATCTTGAAACTGTCATATTTAAGTTCTTAAATATTTTAGTATAGAAAGACAATTTGGATTGAAATATGTTGGTGAGTGGGATATTATAAAGAGAATGCAAACGTTACATTTGGTGTGTCATTACAATTAAAATTATATTATTTTCTAATTTAATTAATGGACATATTTTGAGGACCATGTTGTTCCAATTGATTTAGATTTTGATACTATCAAGTTAGATATGATTTCTCAAGAAGTGACATTTATTATTATTATTATTATTTTATTCATGTTTTATATTTTTGTGAGTGGAGTTACGAAAAGTTTAAATATTTTATTAAAAATTTTGTAGTGAATGCATTAAGATTATACAATCACAATGGAGATATGATATAAAGTCGAGGGCATTTCTAGAAACTATTCAATTCAGCTTTGCATTTTAGTTTCGTTTGATTCCGGGGACGAAATCCTTTTTAAGGGGGTATATATGTAATATATAGGAATTTTATATATTTTTAGTAATAATAATAATAATAATAATAATAATAATAATAATATATGAATTAGAATTAGAATAATAATGAGTGATTGAATATGTTGATTAATTAGAATATAAAAAGGATTTGATATTGGGCTTTTATCTAATTCTTAAAATCTATATATTAGACACACCCCGCTATTGTTTCAGCACCTAAGTATAATAAACCCTAAAATCAGGTTGCGCAAAGAGAGGAGTATTGAAAAACAGAGGAAAGAACAGGACGAAAAACTAGACGATCAAGAGAGATAGTGTCATAAATTGTAAGACAATTCCTTTCATGTATTGTTATAATCCTTCAACGATTAATTATATACTATATTTGTTCTACCCCCACTATGTTGTCGAGACTTGGGCTGTGTTAGTGTATTTGTTTACCTATTAATCAAGTTTAAGTTGGTGTACCGATGTTATTCATTGGGGTCAGGATATGAATTTCGAAATTCATTAATGTAGTGATTACTTTATATTTAATAGTTGA
Source organism: Heracleum sosnowskyi (assembly GCA_030848705.1). NCBI lineage: Eukaryota > Viridiplantae > Streptophyta > Magnoliopsida > Apiales > Apiaceae > Heracleum > Heracleum sosnowskyi. The sequence continues at coordinate 20,793,628 of CM061244.1, read as the reverse complement.
TCATTAAGTTATTATTTTAATAATTACGGTGCCATGTTTGCACACCACACATTAGCATCTAAAACTTGGTCCTGTAATTATTAGTGTCTTAATGTTAGTTAATAGTTCTTTTTAGTTATTATATGCATCAGGTTGGTATGTCACTGAATTCTATATTCTAAGTTAACCAAATTGTTTACCATGTTCCTGTAGCCAAGTTTGTTCAATTAAAATAGTAATTAAATATGCCACATGTGAGTGCTTGTGCATGATTACATGTTAATGTAATCTTTAGCTTGGTTGACTGTTACTATGTCATAGTTATTCAATTTTAATATTTAATAATATAAAAGAAAGTCGTATGCTATGTAGAATTTGATACAGGCATGTGTTATGGTTAAATTCTTGGACATGTTAGACATTGTTAGTGAAACAATAATACATTAATAATAATAAGGAATTAAAATATTAAAATTTGAAAAGTGAATATATGTTAATAATAAATTATAATTTTGTTATTAGATCGGGGACCGGGAATTTAGCGGATTGATTGCGAATTTTATTAGAGTTTGAGTTTGCGATATCGAGGTACGGATTCTCTACTCTTTTATTCAGCGCTACTCCTCTTAGAAATATTTAAATTAAATTCGTTTTGACCTCAAATCTGTTCATTTGATTTTGATCATTTTGATTCTGAAAATTTGTTTAGACTCTGAAAAATATTTCTATATCTGTTTCGAAATATTTAAATATTTGTTTCTGCGATTTTCTGATATTGCGTATATTTTATATCTGTTGGAAATATTGAGAATATCTGTTATGAGAGATTTTAAAATGTTTTGCGAAATATTATATTTGAACCCTTAGTGATATAGGGTATACCGAGTTAACCAGCTGTAGGGGTACTACAGCCATGTCATTGCGGCACCAGTGACATGACACTTCCATGGCAGTGTGATTGGTCATGACGTATCCTTCTGTTCTGATAGCTCAGGAGGCGAGCTTTTGCGCATTTGATATTTGTTTTAGGATACGTGGGTGCACCCAGAGTTTGTGATTTGTGATTTGATTTAACGGTGACGTTGTATATGCCGTACACGTTATCCGGTTTGTTGCACACATTAGGTACCCTATGATGTGTGTATTTGTATCTGTTCTGTTCTGATCTCGGTATGAAATATCCTAACCCCTCGTTGCTTCAGCCATAATTATTTTTAGATAAATGTTTTATTATACTCGGTCAAATATCAATATCTGTTTTCTGTTTTATAAACTGTACTCCAAATCCGTACTGGGCAATTGGCTCATGCCGTATTCTTTTTCTGGCAGGTGCTTAGGGGGATCTGGGACTATGTGATGGAGAGCACCCTTTATATCATTGATTAGGATTTGCAGACTTCTATCGCTATTTAGACTTGAATATTATTTTAGAGATTATGGGTTTCCATATTTATTTATTTTTTGAACCGTTTTGGAGGTTTAATATTATCTTGGAGATTATTGGACTGTTTAATTATTATTTAGAAATTATTTTAGTGCTCTGTTTGCAGGTTTAAGGTTTAATAAGTAGCCATCATTTAATTATAGATGGGGGTGTTACAATTATAACAAAGACTTAATAAAAAATCCAAACCTTTTTTTAGGGAATAAAAAAAAAAAAAATCCAAACTTGATATACTATAGATACATGCAAAACGCATATTAAAAATAAATAAAGTTTATGGACGATAATTAAAGAATTTATCTATACAAACAATAGTACATATTTTATACAAATTCACGCTTAAAAAATTTATACATCTTACAAAGAAACTAATATAAAATAATTTGTACTAAAATAAGACAATAACAAGTAAACAAATTAAGTAATTACAATTTCAACAAATAAAAATACATGTAGAAACTATAGAGGAACATTATTTAAACTAAAACAATCTTCAACCTCAACAAATTAAAATATATTATGTGTTAATAAAGTATATAAATGCATTACATCTTTGATATTCAGAAGTGATACAACCAGTCAATGTATTACTCTCAAAATATTAAAAAAACATATAATTTTATGTACGCAGTAAAAACTCTTTAAAATATATATGTCAAGAAATTTGAAAAGACCATATAGAACAATAACTATTTTTTTGGTCAATTGATTAAAATTTTGACTTAAAATTAAAATTTACAAGTTATAATTTTAAAAACTTTTAAAAAAATTATAGTGGATTAGATGCATTTCTTTATTATTTTTTTTGATCAGGAGTAATTATTACTTTTTAATTCTAAATTATGTATAAGTTTTGATTAAAATTCGAACCATCAATTTATTTTTACAAAGTCAAATTTGACAAATTTATAAGATGAAAATATCATATAAGTAATTTTAATATAAACAAATGAATAAATAATTAATGGACATGCATAAAATTTGAAGCAATTAAGTTTGTTGAATTTTTAATACCTTGCACTTGTTGTGGTAACGGGCAACTAATGGACGTGTACAGAAAGTACACAAAATGCAGTATTTCTAAAATTCAAAATACACAAATTGCACTTCAGAAGTGTAAGGGGTGTATTCAATTGAGATTTTAAAGGATTTTTATGAATTTCCGCAATCTTGGTATATTTATTCTAGATTTTAAAAAATACTTTAAAATTTTGTTGTATTCAATAAATATTTCAAAAAGTCTTTTAAAATTTGGGTGTATTCAATTTAGATTTTAAAAAGTCCTTTAAAATCTAGTGGTATTCAATATGGATTTTAAAGAATACATTAAAATTTTGTGGTATTCAAAAGTTCATGGACTTTTTTTATTTGATAAAGTTGTGGATTTTCAAAGATTTGCTAGTGTATTTCTTGAAATCTTGTTAAAATCAATGAGATTTTGAAGGATTTGTCGGAAACTCCACTTTAAATCAGCAAGACTCTACGAGATTTTACACAAACTCTGCCAAAATCTACGTAAAATTAAAATCAACAACAATCTGTTAAAATCTATAAATTTTTATCAATCCATTAAAATCTAAATTGAATACAGCCCCCTAAGTACACACTTTGCATAAATGATAAAGCCTAGGTACACTTTATGCATTTTACTCTTACATAAATGTTTTCATCAATTTTACTAGGACATGTTAATTTTTATTTTTTGCTTTGTCCTATATGTCTGTCTTCATTGTCAAATTTATAGGCAAATCATATGATTATTTAAATCGGCATGGGCCGGAAAATGGCACATTATTTAAATGTGATCTCAAAACCCAACCAAAAGCTGATAGAATCTTGATCTATCTAAACAAAAGAAAAACATCCGGGCTTTTCCACACACGCCCAATTAAAAGCCCATACATCAACATTAACCGTCTACTTTAATTTAATTATTCAACTGACGTAAACTGTCTGTTTAAAACTCAAAAATTTGAGGATGACGCTGCACAATCACACAATATATAGAGAAATATAGTCAAAATGTATATAATATTGCAGAACATGTTTGTAAGTATCTGACTAACAAGAAGTAGCAGAAATGGCTGCTTCTGCACTTTCACTCACTTGCAATTTCTCATCTCATTCTCATCCCCTCAATTTCTCCTCGAAAACCACGCCATCTTATTCCTACACTCTGCGCCGCCACAGTAAAGACCCTAGTGATTCATCTATTTGTGCAGTTCTATGTAATAACAATAATCACAAATCTAGTAGCTTCCAGAAGTTTCTAAAGCCTCTACTCGTAGCTACAACTTCACTAGCCTTGTCATTTACTTTGTTTCTAACTGATGTTGATTCAGCTTCAGCTTTTGTTGTTACCACGCCTCGTAAATTGCAAAATGATGAGCTAGCTACTGTTCGTTTGTTCCAGGAGAACACTCCTTCTGTTGTTTACATCACTAATCTCGCTGTCAAGTAGTGATTCTATTTGTTTTTGGTTTTCATTGGTCTTTTTCGATGTTTCGGAATGTGTGTTTTGTCTGATTGATAATTGTTTGTTGTGATTTAGGCAGGATGCGTTTACATTGGATGTGTTAGAGGTGCCTCAAGGCTCTGGTTCGGGTTTTGTGTGGGATAAAAAGGGGCACATTGTTACTAATTATCATGTCATTCGTGGCGCTTCTGATCTCAGGTTTGCGTTTTGCCCTTCCCTTGTTCGGTTTACTCCCATTTCTAATGCTACTACTAATACACCATTGCTTTCCTTTTTGTTTGAGTATCTTGGATATGTTGGGATTTAAGGGAAAATTGTGAATTGTTAGTTGCGTGTATGATTCTGTCCTGCATTTTGCTCCATAGGAAAATTTGTTATCACAGGGGCATTTTGCTCTATTGGAATATTTGTTAATCTAGGGGAAGTGACACTGAATCATTTTAAAGCTTTCTTGTTAAGTCAAATAAGTACATAAATTATAAGTTTATAACCGTTTTCAGCTCTTCTAATATGGATTCTAATATATGATGATGATGGTAATTTGAGTAACCTAATTAATTTGTAAGAATTGTGCATAATAATAATAAGTTTATTAGTTTATAATAATTAATTGTAAATTGAGATAGAAGTAGCTCTAGATCTGTCAAATGTCAATAATTTACTCAAGATTCAAGACAAGGATAAAAAACATGATTATGTAATGTACAATTGTTGATCAAATAGATGGATCATTCATTTCTACCAAATGACTGAATGTCAAAGACAGATCTTGATTTTGAAGCATTAACCTATGAATTAATAATTAAAAGATGAAAAAGTTGGCGAGTTACCGAAAGAAGACATACTAATTATAATTAACCGAGAATGTTTGTTTTACCGGGGAAATAGTTGATGATGAGCTTCATAATGTTCTTTATTTTGCAAATTCATATGCTGATTCTTTTATATAGAGTACTAAACGGATTGAAGTGGTTTGGTGACAATTTACAAACTAGATAAGCAAGTATGTTATAACGGAGTCCAAACTAACTCGTCTTTAGAATCCCTTTGTAAATTATAGACATCTGAGCAAGTTCCTCCCCACGACAATTCTGATATGCATCTATTCTTACGCATTATTTATATTATTTTCACCACTGAAGTACTCTATTGTCAATGTTTATTGGTCATATCCTAAAACTTAATTTATAGCTTGCCAGAAGTTTTGTTTGAACACAAAAAGCATTTTTAATAAAAATAACGTGCTTTCAAATTTAAATCCGTTAGTTTCATTTATATTTATAATTCTTGTTAGTGGATGACTCGTCAGGGGTAGAATTGCTCATATATGGACATAGGGGGCTGTTGAAAGCCCAATTTGAGCTACGTAGTAATTCTGGGGAATGATATGATGTGAGATGAATGTGCATATAAGATATCCGACCCAAGTCTTAGAAAGATGAGATATGGTGCTTGGGCTGCTAGATCATTCCGGGAACCACTCATGCTAACATGTGCAGCATGTTTACCTGACTCGTACTTGACTCATATATTTACATGTCATGAGTCATGAGTTCCAACTTCGAGCAGCTTTGCGATTTAAATCTAACGTTTTGTCCAAAGAAACTACAATAATTTCAAAGACCGCCTAAAACTGATTTTTGTATTTAAAGGTTCACAAAATATATTTTATATCATCTGAAGGTTACACAAGAGAAGTGAGAATAAGAGTGCAAATTTTCTACAAGGAGATTTGTGAAGAAAATGAGTTGCAAGAAGAATGAGTCATTCATTTTAAAATGGGTTTGTGCTGTAGTTTAAATTGGTAATAATGGAACAATGGATTGAAAACTGTGTATATTCCCACAAAATAGTAAAATCTTATTCCATTACCTTCCGGATTTATTCATTCTAATCTAACTGAACTTCACATGAGTATTCTTTTAAATATATATATATATGCACGCTCAAATATTAAAGTGCAGAAAATTCAGATCTTTATTCTAGAGTATAGAAGAGTAGATCTTAAATTTGTACATTATCTTCCAATTTTATTCATTCTGATCTAACCGAACTTCACATAAGTATTCTTTTATGTATATGCACACCGAAAAATTGAAGTTTAGAATAGTAGATCTTTGTTTTATATATCAATATTGGTTAACGTATAATATTTGATTAGAATGCTTAATCAAGATATGGTATAAATATTTAAATATATTTATTCTATGTTTTGTTTTAGTTTGGGGGTTTTCTCAAAAATACCCGAGTGTTGAAACTTTTTTGCAAAATTTGCGACCAACCATATTTGCAACCGAAATCAACCGCAAATGCAACTTTAATATTTGGTAATTAAAATCATCTGTGGTTGCATAATAGCTTGCTTAACAAGTTGCACCGGTTAAATCAAATGCAACCTTAAATGCAAAAGGAAGTTGCATCAAATTAATTTGTTTTCACTTTGTATTTCTTTTGAAAAATATTACGCCATCCTTCCCATTTAAACAAGGTTATTTTGACTTTCCAAAGTCAAATTTATTATAGTGTATCTACAAGATATTAATTTATTGTTTTACAAATTCAAAAAATAAAGCTAGATGAAGATCAAATATATTTTCTTATGGCACTTATTTTGTAATTTTTAATTAGTAGTCAAATATTGCTCAATTTGACTTTAAAATGTAACAATAAATATTTTCTATATGTTATGCTATGCTAGAATGTAGATAGATAAAATTTTCAGCGATCCTCGCGTCTGCACCCATACTCGTGCGACGTGCTAGAACGACTCGTGTTCCTTTTAGAATCACGCATATGTACGTAGAAAAGTTAAATAAAGTGAAAAATTATTCCGCCTATTTGGAAAAGGTGAATATTTTGAGAAGACCATTAATTATTCAAAAGTAAATATCTATTTATCTACCAATATTATTGTTCAAATATTTTGGTGTGCATTATAATTCTTTTCCTCCACTGTTCTAGTTCTGTCTTAATCACTTTTCTACATGATCGACTTTTTGTTTATATCTACTATGAAATGGGAAAGGATTATTGTCAGGCTTTTGATTGGAACCTAGGAAGCACCAAAATGGGTGCCGTATGCGTGTTAGACATGGCCGACACGGCTGAGTACGTGTCCGACTCGCCATGTGGCGTGTCGAAACACATACGCAGTCGACACGGCAGGGACACGCTGGGGACAGTGCCCACCGACTTGGCCCACCTAAAAAAAGCCCAATACCAATTAATATAACCCTAATTGACAATCGTCTTTTATATCACATCTCTTCTTTCATCGTTCTTTCTCAAGCTGATCTACATACATGCCTATATATACATAATCCAATATATACATACAACTATATATATATATATTTATATAACACTACATCTCCTTCTACTTTCTTAAGTTATATATATATATATACACAAGTGGAAGGTGATGGTGTTTTAGGGGTCGTTTGGTTCGCTGGTATCAGGAATCAGGTATGGGTTTAGAATGAGCAAAACCCATACCTCATGTTTGGTTCAAATTCTTTTATTGTCAAACCTATACATCAAACCCCCAAACTATGAGTTTTTGATACCCTAGTGGGGAGGTGAGTATGAAAATAAGGGTATGGGTATCAACTCTATATCATTTATTAATTTCATGCAAAAAAACATTATGAATATTAAAAATTATTTTGTATACAAAAAAATGATATTAATAACAATAAAATATTTTTAACTTTTTTTATAATATAATAAATTAATTTAATATATAATTTAATATCATTTTAAATATCATTCCTGAACTGAACCAAACACATAATATCATAAATGATTTTTCAACCCCATACCACCTCAACCCGATTCCTGATTCCAAACCTATACAACTCCGTGAACCAAACGACTCCTTAGAGATTGCAAATCTTTCTCTCGATGAACCGGAAATGAAAGCTGTTCTTTTTACTCAAGATGATCATTCGAATGAAATGTAGAATAAATCTTATATTAGTTTATCAGTTATCACTTATTGTAGAAGAAACTTTATTATTGTTATGAATGAAGTTGTTTAATATTTGTCATATACAAATATTATATTTTTTATTACTATTTTTTTTTGCCGTTTCGCGTATCCAGGACTCTTTGCTAATTGGCAAATCCCCGTGTCCCGTGTCCTGTGTCGTGTGTCGCCGTACCCAAGTCTGTGCTTCCTAGATTGGAACTTTGTTCTAGTGCCTAGTGGTCTTTTTTCCCGCTTTCTCTTCTGTTCAGGCTTCAGGGTGGTTCTTGTGTTATTAGTTTTTCCTGATAAGATTTCTATATCTAAAAAGTTACTTAAAATTATCAGAGTTACTCTTGCTGATCAGAGCACTTTTGATGCAAAAGTTGTTGGATTTGATCAAGACAAAGATGTTGCAGTCTTAAGTATTGATGCACCTAAAGAAAAATTAAGGCCGATACCAATCGGAGTATCAGCAGACTTACTTGTTGGTCAAAAAGTATTTGCCATTGGAAACCCAGTAAGTTCAAATCTATTGTTGTTGATCACTGAATTCAAGCATAAAAATATATTTTTTTCTACCAATGCATTATTCAAAATCTAGTTCAATCAAGGATTGTGCCATTTATATTTACATTAGGTTCATCGTGTGAATAATTTATATGAACGAGCTTAATTTTTTGCTTGCCACTCAAGTTTTTCTGATATTTGTGTATTTGCAGTTTGGGCTTGACCATACACTTACAACTGGCGTCATCAGGTGTGATTTTTTTTCCTTCTTAAAACTAAACAGTGCAGTCAGATTAGAGGTGTACAAAAGCACTGAAAAATACAGTTTCGAACTGGTCTAGGGGAAGGCCAGTCTTTCTGACACAGGACCTGTCCTGGACCAGTCTTTTTCCTTATATCAGGGACTTATGGAAGACTGATCTTAATGGACGGGTCCAGTTAGGCCCCATTCTTTTCTGGGAATTTTAGGCTTAACAGTGTCAATTGTTTTATTGAAGTGATATTCATACATACTCGCAACTTTAACAACATTAGTTTTTTGGTTTGAAATTCACATCAAAGCAAGCTAGCTAACAAAACTCTACTCCGCTTACATGAAGCTATGAGTTGGCTAGCTTGTTATATGTGGTACAACTACTTATAAAATATAGAAAAAGTAATGTTAATTTTAAATTTGTTTATTAGTAAGTGTATATGAACTGTATGATAGAATATTGAAAAAATAGTAAATTTGTTAATTTAATATCAAATAAAATTGCTAAAAGATTGGTTTTGGATCGATTGATAAATTTCCTCCATTTTGAATTTAGTGAAATAAAGAAAAGAAATGTGCATATTTGGCAGGCATTAACTACTTGCAATCCAGAGCATGAAAAAGTAAAGTCTGTATGTAGGACACAAAAGTTTAGACATCTTATAGTATCCTCTTAAAGTTTTTTCCATTTTATAGTGGGCTCCGAAGGGAAATCAGCTCCGCTGCTACTGGTCGTCCAATACAGGATGTAATTCAAACAGATGCTGCCATTAACCCTGGTAACAGTGGGGGGCCACTGCTTGATAGTGCAGGAAGTCTTATTGGGATAAATACAGCTATCTATTCTCCCTCTGGTGCATCCTCTGGTGTGGGGTTTTCGATTCCAGTTGACACAGTGGGTTACAAGATTTACTCGCTCATACATCTTTAATTTGATGGATTTATATTACAATTTATTCGTTTGCTCACCAGGGCATTCATCATATATCCAGGTAGGCGGAATTGTTGATCAGTTGGTGCAATTTGGGAAAGTTACACGACCGATTTTAGGCATCAAATTCGCACCTGATCAGTCTGTGGAACAGCTTGGAGTTACTGGGGTTCTTGTCTTAGATGCTCCTGCAAATGGTCCAGCCGGCAAAGCGGTATGTCTATCATTTCCTTTGAACTTATATTCATAATAGCATTTGGAAAATAGTAGTATGAATACTGTTTTTAAGCCAGATATGAATCATTTCCTACCGTTAGAAGATTGATAAATGAATCTGTTTTTTCTTGAATTAAGTTGGTAAAGCATTCTCACTTCCTCAGGGCCTGCTTTCAACTAAACGTGATGCGTATGGCAGACTTATACTGGGTGATATCATAACATCCGTAAATGGCAAAAAGGTTACTAATGGAAGTGATTTGTATAGAATTCTTGACCAATGTAAAGTGGGTGATACGGTAAGCCATGAATTCATTTTCTTTACCAAATGGTTACTCGGAGTAATATCATTTCGAAATAGCATATGATATTTTTGTTAAGTTATATAAAGGTTTGGAGTACAGCAGATAAATCTTCCAAATTAAGGATTGTCGCCATATGTTAGCCTGCAGAAATAAATAGTTCTATGATTCTGTTTTCTATAAGAAGCTCTCTAGGAAATATATCAATTTAACAAATTTTCAAGTAACACAAATTGATTCAGGTTGTGATACACCCTATAAGTGTGTAAGTTATATCAGTACATATCTATATGTTTATTAAAATCTTCCATTATTTGATAGTAGTTGCAGTTTGGGGACACTCTGATTTTCTTACGTTATATAATTGAAAGGGAACTGCACAAGCAGCACTAGAAATTTGACATTGACTCTCCTTAGCCACTCAGCACTTCATACATTTCAATCTTTGTTGGAAGTAGCAGAAATGTTACGTAAATAGAACGTGCCTAACTTAAATTAAGAATGTATTTATTGAAATTGCCGTGGATAAGTAGCAAAAAAAGAAGGAAAAAATTGCTGTGGATGTGCTGCTATAATCATATGTTACAGTCACCCTATGCTTGACCAAGAAGTGATCTTTTATGTAAAATCCCTACTGGTATTAGGTCTTGTCGCAATTTATTATTTGTGCTTGTCAATAAGCAGAAGTCTAATTATTTTAAGTGTTCGGTTCATGCAGATATAACTGACATGGATTTTAACACGTGCAGGTCACAGTGGAGGTTCTGCGTGGTGATCACGTTGAGAAGATACCTGTAAACCTTGAACCAAAACCTGATGAATCATGATTCTCTTTTGAGGTCAGCATATAATAACAATTCATGCATCAATGAGAGATTGCCTAACATTGTGTGGTCCATGTATCATGATATATAGGATATTGTACATAATTTGTTGTAATAGCATTTTATATTAATAAAAGTTTCCCACTTTTAATCAATACTGTTTAGCACTTTAGCCACAAAAAGTTCCCTCTTTAATACATAAATAATCTGCTGTAAAATTGTATGAAAAAAAGTTAAAAGTCAGCTTGGGTAAATATACTAGACCACGCGATAAGTCTAACCCAAATCTTTTAATTTAAATATAGCCCTGCTACGCGGGTTTTAGAAAACCGTATGCCCTCTCCCAGATCTTAGTGCTCCATCAATGTCCCTATTTCCGACTAAATATTATCCTAATAAAACCCATAAATATGGAAATGGAGTTGGGGGCATTAAGAAGGAAAGTTTAGTGTACTGATTCTTTCAAAATTTATGTATAATGAATTACAGGAGTATTTTACATTCTTAACACATCTGGCTTGGACTAAAAGCACATATGCATATCTGCTCCATAGAGATACAGATGGAAATCTTGGCTTTGCATCCATATTACAAAGTTTGTTCAAAGAAAACCATCCTATATTTGGTATAATGAAATAAGGGTACGGAACTGTGGAAGCATCCTCGGAACATGATTAAACTTGGGGATTTATAGTTTTAAACTTACTACAGAAAAGAATTGAGTAATACTGTAGTTTTAGTACAATGCTAAATTTAATTTAGGCTAGTACGTTGTGAACGAATAATACGGAATGCTGTTGGATTGATTTCACTTAAAAGGATAACCCAAGACAAACTGACGATGAACTGATGTAGATTTCAAGAAGCTGATTGAGGCGGATGCTATTTATTAGGGCATAGGGAATGTATCTAAAGATGTGGAAAATTTCCACAATAAACAGTAATTTGATAAAGACCCCTTTGTATATGCTTGTGTCTGGTTTTTATGATCGATGTTGGGCTTCTGAAGTTGGCTGTAACTAGTGGACAACAATATACTGCTTAACATACTACAGGCTTTGGATACCCTACGTCCTTTATCCTGGAACCTAATATATGTTGGAAGTTGGAACAAGCTTGGCCACTGCAGAACAACGCTGTTGGGGATGTAAAGCCAGATGGTTCCATCTATAAGGTTAGGATGAATGCCTTGTAGGTCCAAATACAAATTAGTACTCTCACTTGTAGAAAAATAATATCTGACGAATTCAGACAATCAGATCATGAAGAGTATACTATTCTATTTATTAATGGATATCAATGGAGCAATATTTAGATTTCTTTGTTATTTAAGAGGTGGCCTAAGAGCATCTCCAAGAAGCTTCCTTGTTTTAAATCATATAAATTATTAGCTACCAATGACTTAGAGCAACTCCCGTAAACTCTCTTTAGTTCTATGCATGCTCTTTAGTTAAATTTTGAGGAGATTGAAGTAGTAAATGTGTCTAACAGACTCCCAAATCATCTTCAAATCTTTAAGAGCTTCATATCTTTCCTCAATATTAAAGAATATTTGTTCCTTCCTCATTCAATTTAATATTGATAAATATTAATTTCCCTCTCATTAATTCTTATGGTTATGGGTCTATTCTGGATTTCTGGTTATTATAACTGTGCAACTCATTTGGTTTATGCTTGCACTGCTGTTTGTTTATACAGAATTCAAGGGATAAGTTCATGTATAATAGAAAATAAATAAAGAAATGGTTAGAGATTTAATTTGAGGAGAGTTGTTGGAGTTAAAAAGTAATTTTCTATCTTAAGTACTCAAGAGCCATTTTAATAATATTATTTATGAAGAGAATGCAAAGTAATTGTTGGAGTTGCTCTTTAGTGTATATGAATCTTAAACTCACTCCTTATCTATTGTTTTATAATTTAAAGTAGTAGTATTTCACAAATGTACAAAATAAGTGGAGAGAGAAAGAAAGTAGAGATAATAATTTATTATAAAACTTGTAAGAGGAGAATGTTAATAAACAAAGAAGTAAGTGAGACTTTTAGTAATTTGAGGAGACAGTAAAAGCCTCTTTTAGCAATATTTTCATTTTCCATCCTCAAACTTGAAGGAAGAGCCAAAATAAAAAAGGTTCTTGAGGATGTTCTTAGAAAAGTGCTCTCCGAGGAGTAAGGGGGCATTTGTTTGTTTATAGAAGAATGAAATTTTAAAGATTGTATGTAATGAGCTGTAAGTTAAGTTTGTTTGGTTATTCAGTTTCTTGCCAAGAGACTCTTCATATGAGCTCTTAAGTGAAAAAATAAAGAGGATTACAAAAATTAGAGTTCCAAGAGACTCTTAGAGGTTCTTTAAAACTTTAAGGGGTTAAATATCAAAGTGGTCACCGAAGTGAAGACCAAGTGAAGACCAGATATCACTTTCATCACTGATTTCAACGCGGTATCACTTTAATCACTAAAGTCGTCATAAATATCAAACGAATACTTCTAAATATGTGTTAAAAAAGTAAAAATAATTTATATCGAGTCCTACACATATTTCTTGAATGCTACCGCAACCAAATGAAAAGTTATGAACTCTAGTATTTATGATATTATATTTAGATTTTAAAAATATTATTTACTATTTTTTTTAATTTTAAAGTTATTTAATTTGATTTAATTAAAAATAAATAGTAAATGAATTTTTTAAAATCTAAATAAAATTATCTGAAATACTAGAATTCATAACTTTTCATTTGGTTGCAGTAGTATTGAAGAAATATGTGTAGAACTCGAGAAAATTTATTTTTACTTTTCGAACACATATTTAGAGTTATCTATTTGATGTTTATGATGACTTTAGTGATTGAAACGATACTCCGTTAAGATCAGTGATGAAAATGATATATGGTCTTCACTTCAATGACCACTTTGATATTTAATCCAAACTTTAAGAGCCTTTTCTCTCTCCTCACTTTTAAGAGCTACTATTTGGCTTTTAACTTCTTTTTACCAATTAAATATTCATTCCCTCCAATACTACCACTACTTGAGTTTGAATTTTTGTGATAGTGGAGTTGAAATATTAATAAAATATAAACAAGGAGCAAATATAGAGAGCATTGTTGGAGTTGACACGATAAACAATGTTAATAACTTACTAAGAGCATCTCCAACACTTCTTTATTGAGGCTCCTAAGCTAAATAATGAGGAGGAATTCTTCAAAATCAAGCTCCAAGAGCCTCCTAACTCTTCATCAAATATTTAGGAGTCATTTCATTCTCCTCAATTTTAAGATTCTCTCTCCTCTCCCTATCTCATTCTTTGCTAATATATTATACTTCTTTTCAATTTTTTTAATAACATCACTCTTCTTTTTACTACTATAGTACAATCATTAATAAAAAATAATTGAAGAGGGGAGAATGAAAAGGTTGTTGGAGATGATAAACAATAGAGGATCTTAAATAGCTAGGAGTTAATATCTATTATATATCTTATACTGCAACAAGAACTTTGTGAAACATTTTATTCAACAACTTGAAATTACATAACTGCCCCTTCAAAGTCAAATGTTATAAAAATGTAAGAAAATTTTCATCTTGATGGGAATCGAACCTAAGACACTTCAATACTAATTACTAAGAATTTCAAGTCACCAATCGAACCTAAGACACTTCAATACTAATTACTAAAACCCATTAGTATGGTAATGTCTTTCACAAATATTATTTTAAACTTTAGTTTTTATTCAAGATTCTTTCATGATAATTTCATTTGTCTGATTATTAATAAAAGTGGTTATTGGTATAAAGTATATCCAATAGACACGTATCTCTTTAATTAAATTTAATTATGTTTCTTCCTTTGTATTCATAATTTTAAGACAAAGTACAAATGCATTTTTAGTCACATAATATCACTTTTTAGTCCGAGCATTCAATAATACAAAATAATACAAAATAGTAATCATTTTGTCTCAACTATGTTCATACATATCAGATAATATAAGTAATAATATAAGCACCTCTATAGTTGTTACCCTGAATAGAGATGAACGTAATCCGGATTCAGGTCGGATTTTTCGATATCCGATAGGACCGAGCTTTTTTAAATCGAGACAAATTTTCTCTAAAATATTTATACCTGTAGATAGGGTCGGGTCAGGAGGGGTCAAATCGGATTTTTACAAATTATTTTAGATATTGATAACTTTAACTTTAACTTTTTTTTATTTTTTCGAATTTAATTAAAAATTTTAAGCTTTTATCCGAGATTTAATTGAAAATTCTAACCGAGATTTAATTGAAAATTCTAACTTTTTGAATTGGACTTTTATCCTGATCAAGACTATGTCTAAATCGAGATTAAATTTGGGTTTATTCGGCTCGAACCGGATCGGGGTTTTGTGAAAAATATGCGATTCGTTTAAGCCTGCGGGCTGGATCCAATTGAGGTGGACTTTTTTTTAATCAGATTTTTTCCGATTTTTTTAACCAGTTTGAACAGTTTTTTTCGAATACGAATTTGTGTGCATCTCAATCCTGCCACCTCATGCATTAAGGACAAGTATACTACTCTGACCGCTTATAGAGAATTATGGAGCCCGGAGAGCATTGGTACTTTCGAAATTGAGCCTTTATTTGACACCTTTAACTAATTCCTATCTGATTATTAATTAGCTTATAAAACTAATCATCAAATACATTCAACTAAGAACAAAATCTTTTTCAGACTAATACCAAACCGACCTTTCTTGCAAATCTTCTCAATCATGTCACATAGTGTCACCAACAAGTTCAAACTGGTGGCAGGATCACCACAACAAACTGAAGAATACTTATCATCGCAAAATTCAACTGACGTGAACTAGAAAATATCGTCACAAAATAACATAAAGTTCTGTCGGTTAGAGCGATCCCGTGCCTTGCACGGGGGGTTCGTGAGACAATTTATTCATCATAAAATTACTAAATTACCCCTATATAATAGCACAACAAAAAAATTGTTTCTGATGGGAATTAAACCCTTGACCTCTAAATTAGAAGTACCATACCTTACCACTATTTTAGACATCTATTTTAATTGTATTTTGAAACTTTTTATTAATATGCGCAAATACTCAATATGTTATACTCTATTTTAGTACAAAAAAATTGTTTCTGATGGGAATTGAACCCTTAATCTCTAAATTAAAAGTAACATTCCTTACCACTATGATAGACATCTATTTAGATTGTATTATGAAGCTTTTTATTAATATGCGCAAACACTCAATATGTTATACTCTATTTTGGTCTCTTTTTGTAATCTACTTGGTAAGGTAGATAATTTATTTTCACAAGTGCCTTAAAATAATATTTCTAACCATATTTGAGAAAAACTCGCGCAAAATGTTATAAAATTGGAATTGATCCATAAAAAAAGATTATATTAATATTTTTATAGTATAAATCATGTTTATTTGCATTAAGTACATAATGGCTCATATTATATATACTATTAGATTATAAATTCTATATATTATCAGATTCTATATATATTAGATTACTAAATTACCCTTTCAATATTATATTGATGATATTAGATTAATAAATTATCCCTCCAACTGTATATTGATGATAATTTTTTTTTTTAATGTGAATTGAACCATGACCTAGGTGATAGTGTGACAAATGTTGACATCTATATCCAATATCACTTATTATATTTTTTTTAAATTTAAAACTATCAACATATTTACTTCTTTTCAATTATATCCTTATATATAATAAGCGTAAAAATGAATTTTATCATTATTTTACATTTATTATTGTTTCATTATAAGATATTAACAACTTATAATTATATATGCAATTTTGAAATTTTAGCTACTAAGAGCATCTCCAATGGTGATATGTAAAATGGTTGGCTAAAATTTGATAAAATAGGAATAATGTAAAATTTTAGCTAAGAGGTGTGATTAGTACTCCAATGGTGTTGTGTATAATTACGATAATGTAAATTATACCTAAGGGTTTTGCTGGTTCGACAAATATAGCCAACCAAATATGATTATCTATATTTATTGCTAAGGGGTTACATGGTTGGAGTGTTAAATTTTTTACATATTCTCCAAATAGTGACACATAGATGCCATGTAGATTGATTTAGCTAAGGGGTTGGTACCATTGGAGATGCTCTAATAAGATTAAAACTGTAGTTTTATTATGATCCAATATATTATAAATCTCGTCTTCAATAGATAAATTTTATACGTTGATCATTTTCGAAAAATGCACTATAGTATATAAAGTATTGAACCCGAAAAATGCAAAAGAGTTTTATATTTGTATATTAATAAAAAAGTTTGTGTTGGAGATTTTTGAAAAAATGCACACCTAGAGGTGTATATGGCTAACTATGACCGATTTTAAGTTTTACCAGAAATGGCTTACTGATTACAAATTATGCAGACTTAAATGGCATGCTGACTGTTACCAATGCAGACACAAATGGCACGCTGATTGTACAAACAGCACGCTGATTATAACAATATGCAACACAGTAAGTAATGTGCAGAAATATAAAGAACACAATAAACTTTTAGCCAGGTTCGACCCCTAATCCTATGGTCTACGTCCTGGTCCCTTACCAACCCGGTAAGAGAATATATTATTGATCAACGAAATAAACCAATTACAAGATACAATAATATACCACCCTTCTTCCCGGTTGCTGATAAATGGCTTGCTGAACACCTGTTATAGAACTTGCTCTCTAAGCTATACTTCCCAAGTACACTTCTCTAGCAACGTTCACTAAACCCTTGTTCCCTAGCCAATATATCCAGCAACTAATAGTTACAAATTGAACAATACAAATCAAGGATATGAATACAACTCAAAACCTATGAACTCTCTAAGATATAACACGTATATGATATATTAAGAGCTCGAGAGAATTTGTTTGGATATAGCAAAGTAAAACTGAGTTGTGTGTGTTCTTGTTGTGCTTGAATCTCTCAAAACGAATTGAACACAAGAACATGTTTATAAAGCCTCACAAGCAACGTCCAAAAATCAATCCAATCAATTACCAACGGCTAGAATCCAATTCTAACGTTCAATTGGTTAGAGAGATTTCTTCAACGTTATTGTGACCGTTTGACAGAAGGTTTGGAGAAGATAGAGCGAATAAAAACTCATTCCTTCTGTTTGTATGTATATAAAACGTGTATAGGAGATTTTGAAAGAGAGAATCTTTTAAAAACAATAAACTCCTATAATTTAGGAAAATAATATCAAAACAGATTTTGATAAAAGATTTGAGCTCTATAATATATTATGTACGAATTATATCATAAAGAGCCCTCACAATATATTTCCTGAAATAAATCCATGAGTATCAAACTTGATCTTTATCTTTAGAAAATCTGGACAGTTGGAATTGGCTTGCTGTTTGCGTACTGACTGTGTACACCTGGCTTGCCAGACTGTCTCGGTGTAGCACCAAATGGCTTGCTGTTTAGATAAACTGGCATACATATCGGTAAGCTATTTTGCCCTGCAAAACCAAGTTAGTACATATGATAATGACATGCTATTTTATATGCACTGATATTTCATATCAGTAAGCCATCTTTCCCTGCAACAACAAGTTAGGATAGAGCATATAGCTTGCTGCTTTTCATCTATAAATACAAACATCTTTGCCACTATATGATCATCAAAATTCATAGAGTTTCAATCTCCCCCTTTTTGATGATAATATATCCATATGTGATTGAGCTAAAAGCTCCCCCTCAATTAAAGCATCAAGCAAAACAAGTTAACAAAATAACAAACTAATATATTCAATAACAAGCAATCAGCTTGCTGTTATGTGTTATCATCAAAACCAATAGGGTTTCAATCTCCTCCTTTTTGATGATTACACACCAATATTCAGGAGCTAAAAACTCCCCCTAAATTTATGCTTCTCCTGCAAAAATATTAGCAATGTAGACAAGGAGATAAACAATATCTTGGTTTGGTGTCACATGAACATTTAGCATTATCAAACCAAACAAAGTAAATGAAATAGAGAATCAATACTTTCTCCCCCTTAATCAATACTTTCTCCCCCTTAATCAATAATCAATACTTCCTGCAAAACAAGATTAGATAATAAAGCATGAAATATTCATAAGAAACATTTGTATTCATCATCAAAACATCACGCCAACAATCTCCCCCTTTTTGATGATGACATACTTGAATACATCGGAGAGACTATGTTGTTCCCATAAAACAATGATCCCCCTGATTAATATAATATCTCAACATAGAATCAGGTTAGCATAATTCATCATATGCAATAAGATACAAACGTGACTCATCCCTGCATAAAACATTAGTTTATAAATGCAAACATGTAACATTATAACCCTTTTTATCACATGTATTCATGTTCTTCTCCCCCTATGACATCATCAGAAAAGGGATTAACAAAATAAGCATGTAAGCATAAAACATATAGTAAACATTTAACAAACAGTAGGCTAGTTATAATGATAAAGTTTGATAAATCAAACCAGCATTCTGAATACATGTATTCTGGTTTTCTGCCATACCAACTGTTGTACTGAAATGTAAGATAGCTTGCTGATTGAAGAGTGCACATTACAAAAAATCATGAATGTGGTTTACACCTTTATCACCAATCAAACAACCGAAATAGTATTCTCCTTTTTCAATTCCTGCACAAACTATATATACGTATATATGTCCCATCTATATACTAGAGGAATCTTGTTAGTACCAAAATAATAATATAATCATATTTAAATAAATGTACGCGAACAAATAGCATACTTACTACTTGGGTACCCAAATTTGGTAGGATCCACCATGGTCAGTAGATAGATCATAAAGAACATGTAGATCAGATTTCTTAATCCACTTCTGGATCACTTTTGGAGCTTGATTCCTTCTCTGTTGTTTTCTGTCAGACGGATGGTAAGCTGTTTGTTGTCTGCCAGAGCCCTGTTGGTAAGCTGACTTCTGTCGATAAGTCTTATTTTGAGGAGATTCTTTGTTTTTCTGATTGACTTGAGAGGTACAGTGTCTTTCAAGATGTCTTTTTCCTCCACATTTGTTGCACGTCTTCCAAGGCATGGCATAGTTGTAAGGTATGCCATTTCTTCCTTCATACTTGATGTTTTTGCCCTTTTTGTTGGAGTTCATTCCCAATCCTTCTCTGTCCAATGGAGCATTTGTGTTTTTCATCATTGCCTTTAGGCCTTCTTCTCCTTGGATAAATGATCCCATACCCTGCTTGAGATCCTTGACTTCCTTTTCCAAGGTAATGATCATTTCAGCTTGCTGACTGGCCGTTTCAGCTTGCTGACTAACGGTTTCAGCTTGCTGAGATACCATCTCTCCTGTTTTTGAGGATTCTGCTTGGTTTGATTTCATCAGCTTGTAGGATTCCAAAGCTACAGCCTTTGCTTTGTTATCTGATCTGAGCTCCTTGATTTCTTCAGTTAAGACTTTGTTCCTCTTTTGAAGCACTTTGATAATAGCATCAGATTGACTATTTTTGGCCATTAACTCCTTGATCTCAGTGGCCTTGTTTGATGAGGTTGCATCCCATTCTTTCATTTTGGGCATCAAATCTTGAATTATGTTAGACATACATGCATTCTTCTCAGACAGCTTGCTGATTTCAGCTTTAAGAGCCATATACTCTTCAATGGTTACATTTTTGGGTTCCTGCATGGTTAGTGAATCTAACATAGCATCATCTGAAGATACATAATTACTAAGAGAATTTACCTCACTCTCATCATCTTCAGAATCAGTTTCGGCATATACTCCTTCAGAATTTCCTGGAGTAGATTTATTTTCAAGTCCAACAAGTGCTAAGTTCACCATTTCTTCACTTGAATCATCACTGGAATCTGAGTCATCATCACTCAGTAGAGCCTTTGATCTCTTGTCCTTGTATCCAGCATGCTGTTTTGACTTCAGCTTGTAGCAATCCCTCTTGTAATGACCTGTTTTTCCACACTCAAAGCATGTCTCCTCCTTTGAGTTTTTAGAGGATTTCTTGCTATTTGAGAATCCACCTTTATCTCTCTTCAATCTATTCTTGGCCTCAATCAGCTTCTTGATTTTCCTTGAGATAAGTGCAACTTCTTCATCAGAATCATCATCAGACTCAGTTGGCTTGCTGTCTTTAGATTGAAGAGCCATATTCTTCATTTTGGTAACTAGAGCTTTAGTACTCGAACTTTCCATCTGACTTTTATTTATTTTGCTTTCAAATTGCTCTAGTTCAGCAAATACCGCCAAGTGATCCATAGTATCAATGAGTGGAGAAGATTCCAATGAGGTAACTTTTGCTTCGTAGATAAAAGGTACGGCACTTAAGACTTTCATGTTGATTTCTTCTCGAGGAATCTTTTTGCTAAGTCTTTCCAGAGAATTTATGGTGACTTGAAATCTAGCTTGACTCTCTCTGATTGTTTCTCCTTCTTTGAGCTTGAAATTCCCAAACTCATTCATCAGCTTGCTGAGTTTCACTTTCTTTAGAGTTTTTGACCCTTCATGATAATTCTCCAAAGAATCCCACATTTCCTTAGCTGATTCGAGTGAAGATACTTTATCATATTCAACTTGGCTTAAGCCATTCATCAGAGAATTAATTGCTTTTCCATTGTAACCAACTTTAACTAGTTCATCGGGAGTAAGATCATCAACATCCTTTGGCTTGCTATCTTTATCGAGAAAGATATATGGACCCTTCTGCACAACTCTCCAAACAAGTGGATCCCTGGATAAATGATTCTTCATGCTTCCTTTCCACCAGTAATAGTTGTTGGTGCCCGTAAGAAGAGGAGCCCTATAATCAGATTTTCCTTCGGGATAATTGTCAGTCATTATGATCGAATACTTTTCCTGTCACAGAAATATTAGTATACCACGCTCTGATACCAAATGAAAAAATGCACACCTAGAGGTGTATATGGCTAACTATGACCGATTTTAAGTTTTACCAGAAATGGCTTACTGATTACAAATTATGCAGACTTAAATGGCATGCTGACTGTTACCAATGCAGACACAAATGGCACGCTGATTGTACAAACAGCACGCTGATTATAACAATATGCAACACAGTAAGTAATGTGAAAAAATATAAAGAACACAATAAACTTTTAGCCAGGTTCGACCCCTAATCCTATGGTCTACGTCCTGGTCCCTTACCAACCCGGTAAGAGAATATATTATTGATCAACGAAATAAACCAATTACAAGATACAATAATATACCACCCTTTTTCCCGGTTGCTGATAAATGGCTTGCTGAACACCTGTTATAGAACTTGCTCTCTAAGCTATACTTCCCAAGTACACTTCTCTAGCAACGTTCACTAAACCCTTGTTCCCTAGCCAATATATCCAGCAACTAATAGTTACAAATTGAACAATACAAATCAAGGATATGAATACAACTCAAAACCTATGAACTCTCTAAGATATAACACGTATATGATATATTAAGAGCTCGAGAGAATTTGTTTGGATATAGCAAAGTAAAACTGAGTTGTGTGTGTTCTTGTTGTGCTTGAATCTCTCAAAACGAATTGAACACAAGAACATGTTTATAAAGCCTCACAAGCAACGTCCAAAAATCAATCCAATCAATTACCAACGGCTAGAATCCAATTCTAACGTTCAATTGGTTAGAGAGATTTCTTCAACGTTATTGTGACCGTTTGACAGAAGGTTTGGAGAAGATAGAGCGAATAAAAACTCATTCCTTCTGTTTGTATGTATATAAAACGTGTATAGGAGATTTTGAAAGAGAGAATCTTTTAAAAACAATAAACTCCTATAATTTAGGAAAATAATATCAAAACAGATTTTGATAAAAGATTTGAGCTCTATAATATATTATGTACGAATTATATCATAAAGAGCCCTCACAATATATTTCCTGAAATAAATCCATGAGTATCAAACTTGATCTTTATCTTTAGAAAATCTGGACAGTTGGAATTGGCTTGCTGTTTGCGTACTGACTGTGTACACCTGGCTTGCCAGACTGTCTCGGTGTAGCACCAAATGGCTTGCTGTTTAGATAAACTGGCATACATATCGGTAAGCTATTTTGCCCTGCAAAACCAAGTTAGTACATATGATAATGACATGCTATTTTATATGCACTGATATTTCATATCAGTAAGCCATCTTTCCCTGCAACAACAAGTTAGGATAGAGCATATAGCTTGCTGCTTTTCATCTATAAATACAAACATCTTTGCCACTATATGATCATCAAAATTCATAGAGTTTCAATCTCCCCCTTTTTGATGATAATATATCCATATGTGATTGAGCTAAAAGCTCCCCCTCAATTAAAGCATCAAGCAAAACAAGTTAACAAAATAACAAACTAATATATTCAATAACAAGCAATCAGCTTGCTGTTATGTGTTATCATCAAAACCAATAGGGTTTCAATCTCCCCCTTTTTGATGATTACACACCAATATTCAGGAGCTAAAAACTCCCCCTAAATTTATGCTTCTCCTGCAAAAATATTAGCAATGTAGACAAGGAGATAAATAATATCTTGGTTTGGTGTCACATGAACATTTAGCATTATCAAACCAAACAAAGTAAATGAAATAGAGAATCAATACTTTCTCCCCCTTAATCAATACTTTCTCCCCCTTAATCAATAATCAATACTTCCTGCAAAACAAGATTAGATAATAAAGCATGAAATATTCATAAGAAACATTTGTATTCATCATCAAAACATCACGCCAACAATTTTTACAAGAAAGTTGAAGTTGTCATCGTACGACTAAATCAAATCTAAACTAAATCGGTTTAATTTTTTTGAATATCTATGATAAAATATTAAAAGTACTAAATGTTAAATTATTTGTGTCAAGTGGCAATTGTAAGGTGAAACGAGTAACTTATCACGAATCAGTTTAGCATTATCTTGAAAGGTATAAGTAATAGTTTTCTAAAATAAATTATATCTACAACTATACAATTATTGTATTCAACGTGTCTGCAAGGAGACCCTTCTTAAAACGGGCAAAGTGGTATGCATTCGTTTAAATAGTGTATCCACACATACTAATACAACTTGTACTTCTACACGCCTTACCTTCAACTAACCTATCCTCTATAGTAACTCATTTTTACTCTATTATGCACACCGATCAAATTTTACAACACCCACTTAACGACTACCCCATGAACTACAAACAGGTAAATGGAGTGCTAACATTCCCCCATGAAATGAAAATGATAAAAGGCGCCCAATTCTCTTTCAAAGTGACACTAAAACCATCTTCTCATTCAAATACAATTGGAAAAATTATAATCGGCGAAATCTTGCAGTACAGAAGGTCACGACTACCCCATGAACTACAAACAGGTAAATGGAGTGCCAACGTTCCCCCAGGCAATGGAAATGGTAAAAGACGCCCGATACTCTTTCAAAGTGATAATAAAACCATCTTCTCATTCAAATACGATTGACAAAATTATAACCGACGAAATCTTGCAGTACAGAAGGGTCGTGCATGCCAACAAAACATGTTAATTAGTCAAAATATTTGCGCCTACTCAGGTCATAATAACAGCCTTATAGACTGGAATTTTGTAAAACATGTATCATCAAATCTTCGACATATTTCCTACTGATATACCGTTACATGCTTATGTCTTGTCTTCTACATGCATTCCACCAAATGATGAGATCAACATAACCGAAAATAACTAGAGCATGCCCGTTCCTCGCACGGACTATAAAGCTAGTTATATATTATTTTTGAAGAGTATGTTTAAGAGGTTGTTGGTGATGCTCTAAGAACTTAGTTTTTTATAATATATTTAAGAGTGAACTAAGAAACTCTTGGAGATGCTCTTAGGTGAATAAAACATCAATTGCCAAGTCCTAAATATCTTAGGGGTTGTCGGTTCAAAGTTTAACTCATTCAATTCATACCATACAGATAAAACAAATGAACCCTTGGTGAAGTCTAATAGCAGAGCACCAAACTCAGCAAATGAAACAAATTCGAATGCTATTGCAGAATTATGAACTGTTATAGCAGAGGCAAACTCAGCAAATGAAACAATTTCCGGTGCAACGGCATGAATATGAACTGTCGAGTGTACAGAGAGCTAACGGTATTATTGAGCTATTTTGTATGTTCGCCCTTTTGCAATGTTTCAGAGGTGCGAGCTGTTAGCTTATATGATTTCTTAGATGACTTCTCATTATGAGTTTACTATCTTGGTCCAAGTTGGTATAAATTATGATCAAAATTAACCCTTAACAAGAGCTAAGTGAATGGCTTATATTTAAAATAGCAACATGATACACTTAGAAAGACTTTGGCCTCAACAAGTTATTCGTTTCAGTCTGACCCAATAGAGTCCCAGGTATGACCTCTAAGCATGTCCTTAGAGCTTCCAGTGAAGTATTGTGGCGACATCTTTAACCTAGCAAAATCAAAATGCAGTGATGAACAACAGTAATCGGACAATCAACTTACATTACAATAGAGAAAACTTCAGAACGATAAGGAGCCTTGTACACATCGTCATCTTGTTTATTTATAGATTATTGCTCTTCAAAGGCAAATACAACATACAAAGGGAGTAGGAGGTAAGATAGTATAAATTAAAATAACAAAGCCGCGAGGTCACTGGCAATAGGTTGATGTTCATACGCAGGTAGGTGGAGAGAGGCTGAAGTCAAGTCCCCAGAGCTCGAAAGATCCGTTCACAAAGTCGTAGTAACCTCCCTTGAGTGCCAAAGTTTTGTTCACCAAACCGTCTCTTACAAATGGATATGACAAGAGGTTGCTGAGTGATACATTCACAGCTTCCTGCATTCCATTCGTTTCCCCAAACACAGGATTAGAGATGATATATTCGCGTATATGTTTTTTTTCTTGAAATTTAAAGGAAAAAGTTGTCGTCTTACCTTTTCACAGCATGTACACTGATCTGCAAAAGTTTTGTCACCATGTTCCGCGAGGACTTTGGTCTTGGCAGGCAGTCCAATTTTAACCCAGTCTTCAATGAAATCGCTGGCCAATAAAGTTGAAATTAGAAGATAATGTCATGAACTTGGTGTTTTTGAGTTCACAGTCTGCAAATTGAAGCAAAAAAAATATCCTTACGTAGCTGGAGGTCCCTCAAATGTGAAAGACATGAGCCCCTTGATACCACCACAAGCGCTGTGTCCAATAACCACGATGTTGGAAACCTTTAGATGCAACACTGCATACTCAACGGCGGATCCAACTCCTGCATATTTGTCCTGTTTTGGAGAAGATAGAGAGCACATCAGAGCAGTTAATTATATGCCTTTAAGGCGACATTTGTCAATCAATTAGTTCTAAATTTTCTGGTTATGACTACCACATCGACGCCCATGTAGATGTAAGTTACCTTGTCAAAGGGAGGGACCATGTTAGCTACATTACGGACAACGAATGCTTCCCCGGGTTGGAAATCCAGTACATGCGACGGGCACACACGGGAATCGGAGCATGCAAAAACCATGAACTGAAAGACAAAGGTTGTTGAGTGAGGTTATGCTTAATTTGCACTTGAAACTGGTATCGGGATTGAGTTGTGAATAAAAATTGTAATCTATGTACCTTGGGGCTCTGTCCTTTTGAGAGTTCTTCATACAGAGCTGGGTTTGTCCTGCACAAGATTAGTAACAAACATACAATTCATTCCCATTAAATACTGTACAAAATCTAACAAGCCACAACAATATGAAGTTCATGTGTGCAAGCGTGAGTGAATTAGAGGGAAGGAGGATTTACTCGTATTTCTCTTTCTTGAACTTGATGAAGCCAGTTTTGAGCCTGTCAACAGCATCAAATGGTTTGCCGCCTTCAGGTGTCTTGAGTTCAGCTGTGATCTGATCAACCTTTGCTGCAGCAACTGGTCCTAGTTCTCCTTTCTCACTGCGCAACCCCCATATTAACTAATTATAAGTACGACAACCCTGTTTCTTCCAAATTTCTATTTAAATATCCAGAAAGCACAAATTTTACGCTTGTTAGAACTACTAAGGTTGGATTAACTAACGAAACATTACCTGATCAGCTTCTTAAGTCCAGCAATGGCCTCCTCGTACTCTGTTCCCATATCTTCTCTCTACAATTTATTAGCAAAGGTTCTCACGTTAGATCAATCACAGTTAATTTGAACAACTCTACCACTACTTTTCTCCTACACTTGACGATATTTATACTAGTCTTCCAATTAACTGGGAAGAATTATATTTCATGTGCATGCCTGTGAAACCTACCCGCTATATATAGACGGAAAAAATTACGTAAAAATTAGTGAGTATACAAAATTACGTAAAAATGGATATGTGTAGACGTAAATGAAATGCCGCTTGGGTGAAATCGAAAGAAGCCAATATTAAGGAAGTCACCTACCAGCTATCGTCTATCGACGTGTAAGTGTTGTGTGATCCCTATTCAAATAAATTGATATCACACACTTTGACATCATCTTTATGGCAAAATAGACAGAAGTAAATAGTGGGATGGAAATTAAAATTTTGCCACATGCAGTAGGGACTTGTTTTCATGTACAAAATACTCTCTTTACGTATGAATATTCAACGTCGTGCATGTACAAATGTACTTGTTACACCAGTACTGTAAATCAGAGCTTTTCTGTTAGTAGTGATGGAGGAACATAGTCATTTTACAAGTGAACATTCTTATAAGCTAGTACTCGCATAGTCACATAATGTAGATATAATGAGAGAGGGAGAGTACCAAGATGGGGGTGATGAGGGGAGCAGGTGCAGCGAAAACGGGCTCGTTCCTGATGAGACTAGGGAGAGAGTTGGAAGAAGAGGAAGAGGAAGAAGATAGTCTTGCGGAAACAGATGGGCGCAAATGTAGTTTAGTAGCTACACTGGAAGAAGATTGGGCAGGGGAAACTGAGGTGAAGCACCAATTGTTAATTGTAATGCTCGACATTGTGCAACTGATGCTAGGCTTCTCTCCTTTTATATATAAATTGCACCAATCTTATTAATAATATTTACTCTCCCGTGCCTCTTCCTGCGTCCTGGATAATGAAAGAGATTGCTGGGCTAATCTTAGCTTCTTCCTTTCTCGATCAGTTTTCCACGATGGAGATTAAACATGCATTTCCCATTTTGAATTTATTTCATTTCTTTGTAGAAATGATAAAAATATTTATAAATGTTCTTGTCATATTTCAACATGTAAACTTTGTATTCCTTTAAGTTTTAACTCTATAAGCCATAATCTCGTGAATGCAATCTGTTTTTACTGCTGTGTTAACGGAGGAATTTGGTAATAACCAATTCGGGGATTTGCTGGAATAACGAATTATGAAAATAGGGGGATTTGGGATTTTTGGATGTTTGGGGCTGGACTTGAAAGGTGTCTCGACTTGTTAGATGTGTCGGATCCTATTCCAAGATGCCTGCGTACCCTGTTTATATATAGGGATCAAGCCAACGCAGTTCTGTGATAGGATAGTATTTTTAATCCCTGTGATTGTTAAGGGATATGTTGAGATAAGTTGATTTTATCTTTTTAGAGTTATATTAGCGTTGGGATTCTTTCCTGATTTGAAAGAATCGTTTGGAGATATTTTTTAGTAATTGATTGATTTAGATTGATTGTTTCCTCGTTTCAGAGAGAGGATATTACTAAGTGGTTAAACAATAATTATTATTAGATCAATATTGGGAAATTAGGAGATAATTGAGGCAACCGAAATTATGGCGTAACATGCTGTTATTCATATTCTTCCAGATTCCACCACCTTAAATTTATGGCTTAATTAATCATCTGCATTTCATTTTCAGCATTTTAAACAAGTTACCTAGCGCCTCAACTACTCTAGCAAAGATTGCCTGACCATATACTGCAACTCATCAGAACAGGAGTGTTTCATCACTCACTTTATGCTAATTTTGCACCACAAGTTTTTTCCTTGTTCTTCAGTTGCGATGACTTTCTGCTTCTGAATTCTATTCATTAAAAGAAACTCTTCATTCTACAGTAATAGTAGGAGTGTATGGCAACTGAAGCCACTCAACTTGAAATCAAGTATACATATTTACTACATTAAATCTTCTAAATAAAGTTTAAATGTAAGACACCAATATTTACTTCATTCATATAATTAAGCAGAAACTCAAGCTTCCCTTTAATAATTCTAATTAAGGTCTTGTTTGTTTAGTCAACTTTATAATTAAGCAGAAACTCAAGCTTCCATGTAACTAAGTTACAACTATATATGTTCCAAAGGTGATTCAAAATTTTTTGTTTGCATGATTACTATGTAATTAGAAGTTACATCGTTAATTTTGGTAAGTAATTAATGATTTTACATTAAATAACTATTTAATTTGCAGTGATAATAGGGAACCTTGGTAACTAAATTTTCATGTTTTGTGGTAACTGCTAGAATCTTGGAACTTTGAATTCCCCTGTCCAATTTAAAATACATTGAACCAAACACTATATCTCATTTTTAATCTAAGGAACTTCTAGTTACATAACTTGGTTACGTCTAAACAAACGAGGCCTAAATGTTGTTCTTTTGCATAATGTATAACATATTTGCTCGGGCTACTTTTACCACAAATTGTAATGTTTTGAATTGTATTTAGTGTTATCTTGTGGTGGTGAATGCATACAATATCTGGTTGCCGCGTTGCTATATGGGGATAGTAGATTCAAGGTTGAGAATGAAGCTGAAGATAAGAGTGAAGATAAAGTTGGAAGACAGTGTGGGGAGGTGAAGAAATTACAGTTTGAAAGGCCTCAAAATTTTGGATAAAACATAAAAAGATAGCACTTCTACTTTTTATTCAAATGTGAAGACATAATGGATAGATGGATAAGGGGTGTTATCTCCAAAACATGGTTCTGCATGTTTCTCTCTTTTTCTTAAAATTGCAGTGGTAAATTCTTGCCTTTCGGATTACTCTTTGTTGGCTACTGTACTGCTCGGTGCATGATATCAAATGACATTTTAAGAATTCTAAAATGAATACGATACAGAGTTCCAAACTCGTGAAAATTTGAATAGGAGAACCATAGAAACAAAGAATCGCAGAAGCAAATGTTGAGTACTAGAACGCAGAGTGCAGATCAACAAAGAAAACCAAAGACATTATATTTGATCATCCTGTTCTAAATTAATATATACCTAATAGTATCAAGTTGAAATGAACATATATATCTGCATACCTACGAAAGAAGAATGATACAGGAACCGAAACATATTGGAGGAAATTAAACTCCAGTGTCCTCGGACTCGAATCGCGGAGATTCTAGCATCAGACTGACTGTTCTTCATTTTTCGAATGGTATAAGCTGGTGAACAAAGTAACAAAGATAGAAATTATCATGAAGCTACTCCAAATTTCTTTTATATTGATGATCAGAAATAGTCATTGAAAATGATCCATCACTTACAACCTTATATGTGTCATTGCTTATTCCTGGCTCTCAACTTCATGTCAACATTTTTGGTCATCTGAACTTAGTAGTAGAAAGGACACTGGAGTTATGTTGTCATCTTGTTTTTTTACTAAATACACTGGGGCACCAGTTGCAAATTCCTTTTATTTCTTTTTATTTATATCAATATTTAGAACCCTTACAATTATAACATGGTGTAAACTTAGTTTACCAAAAACAGAACATGGTGTATAATTATAAAGAGAATAAAGTTTCTGAGATTAAGTCTGTTAACATAATAAACTTACCTAATTTGTGTAATTGTGTATGCAATTTCAGTTAAAAAAATATTCTATTCCCTTAATACGTGATATACATATAAATATAATATATGGTGTCACGTGTCATGTTTATATTGATTTTAGTTTAATTATCTCATGAAGTTGAATTAATGAGTTATATGGTTTCAGAAAAAAAAAAGTTATGAAATATCCAACCACAGTAACACTGGAACATAGAAGCAAAGCTCAAAGCTGAAAAATGCAGCTACATGTCTACAAATATACCTGTTAAAATGAAGTTCTCAATGGAACGAAAACGGGCCAGATATTTCTCCCCACTGATAATTTTAAAAATGTTAATAAATTTAGTAATAAAATTTTTATATTAAGTGAATTATTTCTAGTTCCTTGGAATGTCAACATTATGTTTGAATTATGCGTCATCTTTCTTTTTTGACGGCTCACATGATTCTCCATTCTTTACCCTCTTGTTTATAATGTAGACCACTAAATCCAGCGTTAGTAAAAATTTGCACATCAAACTTGACCGGTGAAAATATTATCTAAGATTAATAAAATAATTGATAATTAATCAAATAATTATTTAAATTTTTAGTCAAAATTATTTTAATATTATTTACATAATTATTATATTTTTTTATTATACATGTATATAATTATCAAAATTCAGGCCTATACTGCTTGGCAATCAAGGCAGACTAGCATTAGGATGTTCTTAGCCCTTCTTATTAAAGTTGTGAGACATCTGAAGTCCATGTAAAGTACTTTGAGTTAAAGGCCTTTAAGATTCCCTTTCTTCTTTTCCATTTTTCTTGGTGATGAAAATGGTCTACACAATATAAGAGCGACAATCTTATGATTATAATAGATACATATGGAGCTAATTAACTCCATTTTAAAAAGTTTTTCTATATTAATTTGCAATTCAAGAAGAATCTAAGTATATAAATGTGATAATTCCGTACATATAAAAAAATACATCATTTATTAACAAATATAAAATTCTTTTTTTTTTCACCTGTCGCACCCTCACATCTTATCAGCTCATGTAAAGGTACTATTTTGTAATTGAAAAAATGATGTTATCCCATAATAATCTTGATAATACAGGAAATAAGTTAAAATTTTAAAACATAAGGTGGGTTTAAATTTAACATATCGTCTTTAGTTTTGAGAATTACATTGTTCCCTACTTTTATTGTCATGATTATGTTTTCAAATAACAATAAATGTTTCTGTTAGGAATTAGGCTGATTCTCTATGATAATCAAATTAACTTTGTAAAATTTCTATAAGTGAAAATATAACTGTTAACGGAGGAATTTGGTGATAACTAATTCGGGGAGGGTTGCTGGAATTGTGGTAGTAACCGATGATGATACGTAAAGTAGGTTGTGGGGATTAGGGTTTATGATTTGGGGATGGCTGAGATTGTATGTGAGAATATGTCGCAATTAAGATTGAATATTGAATTCTCTCTTTGTTTGCAAGTTTGCATCGTACCATACAATGTGCCTACGTACCCTATTTATAGGGATCAAGCCATACGTAGTTCTTGGGGAACAAGTAACCCATGGGCTGAGTTTCCTTCTTTAACAGCAAAAAGACCGGGGTCACCGCCTTTGATATGTCATTATGAGCTGTCATGATCTTACTATCTTTTTGGAACTTATCGTATAAATTATTGACCCGGATTTATCGGAGTCAAAGCTTATCCTGATCCATAGAAAATAAGGAAAGACAGGCTCTTATGAATCAAAGGGGCGATGCTTCTCACTCTTTTATCAAAGCGAAGTTCCTCAACCTGGATAAAGCTTAAACTGACAAAATATTAATTGTTCATTTCTTCTGGGCGAGGTTACCTTCCAGCCCTCCAGGCGAAGTTATCTTCGAACCTTCTAGGCGAAGTTGTCTTCTAACCTTCTTGGGCGAGGTTGGTACACCATACCTTGGGGCGAGGTTACTTGCTAAACACTTGGGCGAGGTTACCTGCCAAACAGTTGGGCGAGGTTACCTGCCAAGTGCATGGGCGAGGGTGCCTGCCAAATACATGGGCGAGGTTGCCTGTTGAGTGCATTCTGGACCAGCCTTGTAAGGGCGAATGCCAGTTACTGGGCTGAACCCAAGGGAGGCCTTCCTTACTTGTGGGCAAGATTAAATAGTCTATGGGCCAAACCCAATAGACTAGGGTTTCACTGTAACCCTTCTATAAGGAAATGCCATCAAATAAGGCGAGGTTATCATTTCGATCATAACAACTACCCCCCAGTTTCTTGAAACAAATATGTGAAAGAAATTCATTCGCAATCTACTCTTGAAATTACAGTGAGCCTTAACCCATCTTTTATCGTAGGCGAGGTTCTTCCGAATATGAATGATATTTTTCAAAAAGGCTATAAGTGACCGTTCCAACGGTCACGCCTCGATTATCGTTCATAAAGAATCCAATCACGAGTTGCCACGTGGTGATTACACGCTGCCTATAAACCCCCCCCCCCCCCCGGATTTTTCCTCATTTTTCCAACTTTTTGCAAAATCTCTCAAAGTGTTGCACATTTTTCCTCTGTAATCATCAGGCGAGGTTTGCAAATTTAACAAGGCGAGGTTATAAATTCAAAAGGCGAGGTTATACAATACCAAGGCGAGGTCATACCACTCCAGACGAGGCTACCGGAAATCTCTTCAAAAGGTACATCCCTATCCTTTTCTTTTGCAAATATTGCATTTATTTTATATATCTCGTTTTAGGACTAAAATAGCGTTTAGAAATAGATTACCTCGCCTTCTTCCTTTCCTTTCATCTAGAACTAGGCACGTCTTTTTCAAGGGCGAGGACTTTTCTTCTTCTTTTTTCACCCAACTCATTTGTTATACTATGTTCGAAACCACACAATAACACTATCCTCACCCTCCTTTTCAGATGTCTCACAGTTCCTCGGCAAACAAAGACGAAGCTTCGTCTTCCTCTAAACATTCTCCTCCTCGTATTCAAGTAGAAGGTGATCTCGACGTCATAATGAGTTCAGGATGGTTACGGGCGCATAAGAGAAAGATATAAATTCTCAAAAAATTTCTTCCAATCCAAGCGCTATTGTCGCCCTCTCGGAAAGTTCTTTTTCTGAAAGGGAGGTTTTTCAAAACCCCAAACAGAATTGATGATGCTAGCAGTTCTTTTTATATCGAGAATACAGGCGAGGATGAGGGGGACCTCTATGAGCTTTTCACCTCTCTAGATGATGAAAATCCTGGAACTTCAAGGTTGGGTAGAGGGCGAGGCAAGGATTTGGCTCAATGTGCCAAAATTTTCCAAGATGATATGAATCCATCTGATGAGGAAAGCGGGGGCGAGGCTGACGAGGAGAACAATGAGGAAAATAGAGAAGGCGAGATGGACGTTTATGAAGGCGACACTTATGCTTCTGAGGAAGAGGAAGACGAAGTCCTTTCAGTATCACCCATTCGATATGCCTTTAAATTCCCTTCCCCTGTAAATGAACCATACAACCCAGACGTCTATGATTACGAGGTCGACTATGAATTTCCAGAAGATTTTACTGAGAATGACAAGGCTAATCACAGGAAGGAAGAAGGCGTGGTTTCATGTGCTGGCCTCGCCTCTGAGATCAGTAATGAAGAAATTATGTATATAATGGAGTACTATAATTTACAAGGAAAATGGCTAAGACCTCGCCTGTCAATGAGAATGCACTGGTTTGATGTTGACGATCTCCCAATTCCGAGGATGGTGATAACCAACAAGTTGGCGGAGCTAGGATTTGGATATCCAATGCATACTTTTCTTCGTTCTATTATCGACTTTTATAAGATCGCCCCCATACAGTTATCGCCCAACAGCTATAGGCTCGCCATTGGTTTGTATATGATGTACAAAAATAAAGGTTACGAAGCCCCCACCATGGAAGAAATTAACTACTTCATTTCCTTAAGGAAAAGTGGAAAAGACTTGGGCTTCTACTACCTCGCCTTCTTTGCGAGCCACAACAAAAAAGGTTTTTATTCTGGAAATCCAAGCAACATGAAAATATGGAAGAGAGACTACTTCTACCTGTACGACGTTCCTCGAGTCAGAACCCAATTTAACATAAAAGCATGTAAGTATTTCCCAAGCGTCGCCTTTCCATAATCCTTCATTTCAATCCCCTTATTTTGTTTATTTTTTGTAATTAGACCAACCTACATAATCAGAGTTGAAAGGCGAGGCTTTGGAGAGGGCTAAAGAGATATTAAGTCTCTCCTCAGACGACAAGGACTTAGATAAGCTCGTCACTCCTGAAACCTTACGATCGAATGGTTTTTACAACAATGGATTTGGGGAGATCGCCCCCGTAAAATTCATTAGAAATTCTTCTAAAAATATTCTAAGAAAACTAACAAAACATCTAACTGGAAAAGGTAACTTCGCCTCGTACCTTTTTCAACTGTCATTTCTTCTTAACATTACTTCGCCTTATATTTATAATTCTGTTTAACTCTTTAATATATTCCACAGGTAAGATGGCCCAACTTCCATTTGGCAAGGAATCCATTCGCTAGGCGAGGTTCCAATCCTTCAATCCCAGCGGCTACAACATCTCACCCTCTCACAGTTGTTCCAACCATCTCAACAGCTCCTCCTCCTTTCAGAACAGAGAAAGAGAAGGGAGAGAAGAGGAAGACAAGGACGAGTTTCTCAGAGGGCCAAACAAGAAAAACAAAATTGGGACCACAGATGGCGAGCCACCGGTTCAGCTAGTGTCGGCTACTTTGGCTCCTTGGCAGCAACACATTTTTCTGATGATGATGCCAAGTTATTCATGAAGAGAGATAACACTGATGCCGAGTTCGCCTTTAAGATGGGTCTAGGCGAGGCTTTCTATCATGGCCTTAGTCTTGTTTCTGAAAAGAACAGGACTATCCAAGATCAAGATAGTCCCTGAAGAAATGGAAAGGCGAGGCTTCTTCACTAAAAGCTCAACTATCAGATACCCAGAAAAAGCTTGAAGAATCCAAGGCAAAGCAAGGCGAGCTTGAGAAAAATCAAAGAGAGCTTAGTAAAATTGCTGCGGATTCTAAAGCCACAGGCGAGGGCTCTGATCGTAGAGAATAAAAAACTACAGAAGGAATTGGAGGAGCTTAAGGGAGGGATGGACAAGCAGCTGAGTGATGCCTATAACCTCGGCTTCCTTGGCTATCTTCAAACTTTTTATCTGCTGACCCTGACTACGGACTGGTCGAAGAACTTCGCCTCCTCAACTGCTGAATACATAATTACTTTCAAGACCAGGCAACGCTCAAGCTATCGAGGAGGCCAAGGAAGAACTTCGCAAGAAGATTGCCTCCGGAAGAAGAAGCCAAGCTGCTAATGAGGCAAGGAAGGATGTTGAAGCTGACCAGGGCAATGCTGACGCCCAAAATGTCTCGCCTTCTGAAACCACGGTCACTTGACTATATGAACTTTCAATTATTGCCAAAACGTTTGGATAGCTTCGTCCAATGCAAAACTTTCAATATTATGTTTAACTTGTTGGAGACGCGCGCCCTCCTTTTAATGGCGTCGCCCTTGTAAAAACTTGCTCTTTATTTATATCTGCTATTGTTTTTATCTGCTAGGGTTCCACAACGATATAGAACCTCAATCCCTTAATAACTTCGCCCATCTTCTAAAAGCAAGTTCAATGCATAACTCAATAATCTCGCCTACTATCATACTCGATACAAGCAGAGTTTAAAAGGGAAGAGTAACCTCGCCTTCTTATATACTCTATTCTAAGCAGAGTTTAAGAAAGGGAAGAGTAACCTCGCCTTCTTATATACTCTATGCTAAGCAGAGTTTAAGAAAGGGAAGAGTAACCTCGCCTTCTTATACACTCTATGCTAAGCAGAGTTTAAGAAAGGGAAGAGTAACCTCGCCTTCTTATACACTCTATGCTAAGCAGAGTTTAAGAAAGGGAAGAGTAACCTCGCCTTCTTATACACTCTATGCTAAGCAGAGTTTAAGAAAGGGAAGAGTAACCTCTCCTTCTTATACACTCTATGCTAAGCAGAGTTTAAGAAAGGGAAGAGTAACCTCGCCTTCTTATATACTCTATGCTAAGCAGAGTTTAAGAAAGGGAAGAGTAGCCTCGCCTTCTTATATACTCTATGCTAAGCAGAGTTTAAGAAAGGGAAGAGTAACCTCGCCTTCTTATACACTCTATACTAAGCAGAGTTTAAGAAAGGGAAGAGTAACCTCGCCTTCTTATATACTCTATGCTAAGCAGAGTTTAAGAAAGGGAATAGACTCTCTTCTTGGTGAGCTTTCCGGAAGTACGGATAAACACCCCGGAAGTACGGGTTTACCAAGATTTCGTAAAACATAACAAGTAGGTCCCATTGAGAATTGAAAACCACAAACAAAATTCTGTCAGAAAAGATGCATGGAAAAGATGCATGTTTTATTCATAAATATAAGATAAGTCTTGTCGGAGGAGAAGTACATGCACTACCCCCCTGAACTTTATTGCCAATTAATTAAAATAAAGTTTACATAGTATAGTTAGAATAGCGTATGCTACTGATAATACTTCTTGAGATGCTCCATATTCCAGGCACGAGGAATGTCCTTTCCATTCATATCAGAAAGATAGTAGGTCCCACTCCATAACACGGCCCGAACTCGGTAAGGTCCTTCCCAGTTTGCTCCAAAGACCCCATGATTGTGAACTTTGGTGTTAGGCATAACCCGTCGGAGGACATAATCACCAATCTTAAGAGGCCTCGCCTTTACTTTGGTATTGTAATGCCTAGCCACCCTTCGATGATAGGCAGCCAACCTAGTTTGAGAGGTAGTTCTGAGCTCTTCCACCATATCTAGATAGAGACGATGATTTACCTCATTGACTTCTGGCTGAAAATGATCCCTTCTAAACGATCCTGCTCCAAGCTCGACTGGTACCATAGCCTCACACCCATAGGTCAAAACGAAAGGAGTTTCTCCTGTTGTGGATCTGGGGGTGGTATTATAACTCCAAAGTACATTGGGTAATTCCTCAGGCCAGCTACCCTTGCTATCTTCCAACTTCGCCTTCAGAGTATGTTTGATGATCTTGTTAACTGCTTCTGTTTGACCATTAGTCTGAGGATGACTAACAGCAGAGAAACTCTTCACAATGCCAAGGTTATCACATAGTTCACGCATCTCTTTACTATCAAATTGCTTTCCATTGTCAGATATGAGCTTATAAGGGATTCCAAACCGGCAAACAATTGAACGATACACAAACTCTACTAACCTCTTAGCAGTAATCGTAGCCAAAGGTTCAGCTTCTGCCCACTTGGTAAAGTAATCCACGGCAACCACAGCATACTTGACACCTCCCTTTCCTTTAGGTAACTCTCCAATCAAGTCAATCCCCCACATAGAGAAAGGCCAAGGACTGGTGATAGAAGTAAGTGGAGCAGCAGAGTTATGAATGTAATTAGCGTACCTTTGGCACTTATCACAAGCCTGGACAAACTGAGACGCATCCTCTTTTAATGTAGGCCAGAAGTACCCTTGCCGTAACACCTTCTGAGCTAAAGATCCACCCCCCGAGTGATTGTCACAAATACCTTCATGAACCTCTCGAAGAACATAGGTACATTCATCACCATCCAGACACTTAAGAAGAGGTTGATTGCAGCCTCGCCTATAAAGAATCCCTTCATAGTTAACATATCGGGCTGCTTTGTAACGTAACCTTCGAGTCTCTCCCTTGTCTTCAGGAAGAGTTCCCTTCGTTAGATACTCCCAAATCGGAGTTTTCCAGGTGAGGAGGACAGGTTCCTCCACTTGCATCAAATCAGCTTCTGGCACACTAGGTTGCCTTCTTATTTCCAAAGGAATGACCCCCAAGAGTGCAGCACCTTTTTGAGATCCTAACTTGGCCAAAGCGTCCGCCTCTGCATTAGCATCTCTAGGAAGCTGTTCCAACCTAGCCTCCTTAAACAAGTTCATCAACCGCTGAGTGCATCTCATATATAACTCCGTACGAGGTCCTCTTGCCTGAAACCCCCCGTTAACTTGGTGTACAACCAGCATAGAATCACTCCAGATATTTATATTCTCCACTTTCATCTCAAGAGCAAGTTTCAAGCCAGAAATTAAAGCTTCATATTCTACATCATTGTTTGTGGCATAGAAGGTGAAATGGATGGCGCTTTGTAAATGATGCCCTTCAGGACTAACCAAGACTATTCCTCCTCCAGCTCCTTCATTATTGATAGCACCATCAACATACAAAGTCCACCATGGGGACGAGTTATCCTGCTCAACCCCGGCCTCGGGGAAAGGGATTGAGACCATCGCGAGGCTGTCACCTTCTCGTTCGAGAGGGAACTCTAGAATGAAATCAGCCAAGGCTTGGCCCTTGATAGAATTCCGAGGTTTGTATTCCACATCAAACTGTCCCAACTCAATAGCCCACCGGAGCATACGTCCAGAAGTCTCCGGCTTATGCAACACCTGCCTCAAAGGATACGCTGTTCGGACCTCTACCTTGTGTGCTTGAAAATAAGGTCTCAATTTTCTGGAAGCTAAGATCAAAGCATAAACAAGCTTCTCCATGTTGTTATATTTGGTCTCCGCATCCAATAGTCTTTTACTCACATAGTAGACTGGGAACTGAACCTCGCCTTCTTCTCTAACCAGGACTCCGCTTACTGAATATTTTGAGACAGCTAGATACAAGATAAGGGTCTCACCTTCCAAAGGTTTAGATAAGAGAGGAGGAGACCCCATGTGGTCTTTCAGCTGTTGAAAAGCCTCCTCACATTCAATTGTCCATTCGAACCTCTTTCCTGCACCCTTGATGACTTTGAAGAATTCTTGGCACTTATCAGAAGATTTAGAAACAAAGCGATTCAAAGCTGCAACCCTACCGGTCAAACTCTGAACTTCCTTCACTGTCCTGGGTGACTTCATATCAAGAAGAGCTTATATCTTTGCTGGGTTTGCTTCTATTCCTCTATAATTCACCATGAATCCCAAAAATTTTCCGGACTGAACCCCAAACACACATTTCTGTGGGTTGTGAGCTTCATCCTGTACTTCCTCAATATCTGAAATGTCTCATCCAAGTGAATTATGTGATCCTCTGCCCGCTTAGATTTTACAAGCATATCATCTACATAAACCTCCATTGTCTTGCCGATCTGCTCTTTGAACATCATGTTGACCAGCCTTTGGTACGTAGCTCCTGCATTAATCAAGCCAAATGGCATTCCTATGTAACAGTACAACCCCCTATCTGTGATGAACGAGGTATCCTCCTAATCTGGTTCATACATGGGAATCTGATTGTATCCCGAATAAGCATCCATAAAACTGAGAAGTGCATGCCCAGCCGTGGCATCTACCATTTGATCTATTCTGGGCAAAGGGAAGCTATCCTTTGGGCATGCTTTGTTTAAATCTGTGAAGTCTATGCAAACTCTCCACTTTCCATTGGGCTTTTTTACCAAAACAGGGTTCGCAAGCCAGTTAGGATAGAAGGACTCCTTGACCAGGCCGACTTGCATAAGTCGGTCAACCTCCTCTTTCAAAGCTATTGCTCTTTCTCCACTAATCGGACGCCTCTTTTGCCTGAAGCCTTTCTTCCGTAGGGGGTCAATGTTAAGATGATGACACATAACTTCTGGATCAATTCCTACCATGTCAGCGTGACTCCAAGCGAAAACATCCAAATTTTTCTTCAGGAACACAATCAACCTCGCCCTCAAGCCAGGCTCGAGCCTAGCCCCTATCTGAAGCACCTTGGGAGAGTCTATTTCCTCCATCAAAATCGAGAGGGTATCTTCTGCTGGTGCTAGCTTTTTGTCATTCTCAGGCAGGCGCAGATCTAGATCAACCTCGACATCTGTTGTG
Organism: Heracleum sosnowskyi; assembly: GCA_030848705.1. NCBI lineage: Eukaryota > Viridiplantae > Streptophyta > Magnoliopsida > Apiales > Apiaceae > Heracleum > Heracleum sosnowskyi. The sequence continues at coordinate 20,753,067 of CM061244.1, read as the reverse complement.
CTACTTGTTTCTCCTATTTCTTGCACGGACACTACTTTACCCTGCGTAGGTACCTTGGAGGATGATGCTCCTGAAAACTCTGCAGGGAATTCTTCCTCCATGATCATTTTCCCTTTCTTTGCTCGTAGACTACGCTGATCTGCTTCATCATCACTAGCCTCTTCAATAATTCCTTCGTAGAAAGGATTTGGTGAGGGAGCTTCAATCATCAGCACCCCATGCCTCTGGTCCAAAGGGGTCTTATCTTTATGAAAAACCTCTTCTGCCTTTGTCATGTCAACAGTTCTACCCACAGATGGCGGGGCTTCCAAAAAGAAAATTGGAGTTCCATTTCTGGCCAAAACTTCATATTCCTGGAGTTTTTCTTCCTCTGGGAACTCGATTGTATAAACCATATTAGTGCTAGCATATGGGGGTTTGAAAGATGCTTGAGTTTCCTGCGTACTTTCCTGACCGAAGTCAGGCATTCGGAGTCCTCCCCTACACTCTTACTCCCTTTGCGAGATGACCTGATCATTCTGCTGTAACAGTCGCGAGAATCATATTGACATCCTTTAATGCAACCTACGCCATTTGGGGTTGGGAACTTCATGGACAGATGATAGATTGAGGTAACAATCCGCATTTCTTTTAGAACTGGCCGTCCTAGCAAGGCATTATAGTGCGTAGGTTGATCGACTACCAAAAAATCGAAGACTTGTGTGGCAGAGAGGGAACCTTCCCCTAGGGTAAGTGGTAGCCTGATTGTCCCTTTCACTCGGACGGAGTCTCCTGTAAAACCATAAATATGGGTCGTTCCTTGAGTTAACTCTTTATCCAGCAAACCCATCTTCTTAAACGTCCCATAGTAGAGGATATTCACTGAACTCCCCGTATCGACGAACACACGATGGACATTCCTAGGCCCAATCCGAACATTGACTACCAGAGCATCACTGTGAGGATGATGTACCCATCTAGCATCTTCTTCAGAGAAAATTATCTGGATGTTTTCTCCTTTAAATAACTTAGGAGGTCTTTCTGACAGATGGTTCACATTGGTCAGAGGTGGATGTTGAGCTTCCCGAACGTATCTCTCCATTGCATTCCTCCCATCTCCCCCAATATGAGGTCCTCCAAAGATCGTATGTATGTTTTCCTCTCTTACGAACACAGGTTTCTCAAGTTCTTTGTTTTCCGTGGAGCCTTCAACAACCTCGGTCACCTTAATTGGAACCTCCTCTTTATATCTCTTCACTTCCTTGACTACCCAGTCAGTAAGCTTTCCTTCCTTTATTAATTTTTCAATTTCCTCTTTCAGCTGTCTGCAAGCATAAGTGTGATGCCCATGAGACTCGTGATATGCGCAATACCTGCCTTTATCTTTCATAGCGGATCTCGACAATGGTGTGGGTTTCTTGTATAGGCCTTGACTCTTGGTAATCTCATAAATATAATCAATAGATGCTGTGAGAGGAGTGTAATACTTGCGGGGCACAGTCTGATTTTCTCACCGATTCGGAGGCGGAGGTGGACAACTTAGAGGGCTAGGTGATCGAGATCTGATGAATCTATCTCTTCCTTTGTTCCCCTTTGGACTAAGGGACTTCAAACGGGTTGGCTCGCCATCCTCGACTAAATTCACATCTCCCCTACCGTTCTTTTTTTCTGCTTTGGGGCTAGGCGATCTCTCTTTCCGCTTATTCTGCAGAGGTGTATCTCCATAGTTACTCCTCTTCAAAGCTTCTTCCTCTCGTTTGAAAGGCTCAGCCTGTAGATATAATGCCGCCAACGTTGAGGGTTCCTCTCTTTGCAGATTTTTCCAGAAATCAGTTCCCACACGAACCCCAGCAATCAAAAAGTTCTTAATGGTTTCCTCGGATGCCCCACGAACAGTAGGAACCTCTTCATTGAAATGTTTGAAGTATTCTTGGAGAGTCTCTCCATCTCGTTGTTTGATGTTAGCTAGAGTTGTAACAGGTGGAGCATAATGAATTGAAGACTGAAACTGAATTAGAAACATCTTACGCATTTGTTCCCACGAGGTGATTGATGCATGTCCTAGCTTTTGAAACCATTGGTGAGCATTTCCTCTCAGTGTTGAAGCAAGAAGTCTACACTTCGTTAAGTCCTCCACTTGATAGAGTTCCATCTCTGTGTTAAACCTGCCTATATACTCTGCAGGGTCGGTGCTCCCGTTAAATCGAAGATCTCCTGTACCTCTGAATGCCGGTGGAAGAGGAGCCTCTCGTACAACAGTAGAAAAAGGAGAAGGTGCTGCATCAGGTATCGCCCCTCCCTGACCCTCTGACTGAGCAATAAGCCTTCGTAATACAGTCACATTGATACCCTCCAAGCCTGGGATTGTCCGAGTTCCACCTTGTGGTTCTATATGAGATATAGGTTCCTGTTGAAGAAGGCTTGGCATTGCTAGGTAAGGGTTCTGTCTTTGCTGGGGCGTAGAGATCCTTTGTTGATAAGGGGATCCTTGCTGGGGTATGGGTTCTGTTTGTTGTCGCACAAGTTCTCTTCGAGGATAAACTAGTCTTTGAGGAGTACGCTCCCTGTGTTGATAGGTTGGTTCTTGTGGTGTAGATTCCCTCGGCCGAATAAACTGGTATGACTCTCTATCACGGCTAGCGCGGTATCCACCTTGACTGGTTTGGAGCAAAACTAGGTCTCTGTTGGTATCTTCTTCCATTCTTCCATAAGAGGTCCTGTGGTCATCTATCCTCTGCTGATTCAAAGCTTGTTCTTCCTGTGGGCGAGGTCTCCTTGAGGCCTGAGTTCCTGGGTTTAATATCACAACATCATCATCTGATAGAGAATTCCTGCGATGTTCACCTTCTTGATTTCCATACCTCGCCCCTGGTGGGGAGCGTCGCCCTCCTCTCGACCTCCATTGTCCTGTTCTTTGATAGATCTCCATCCTCCTATGTAGGTCTTCGGGCGATGAGGGTCTAGGGTGTCGTCCATGATGATTGTAGGGTTCGATTCTTAGATCGCCTGGGGTTTGATCTCTCGGGGTAAGGGGTCTTGAAGGTCTGTTTGGACGATCAGGAGGAAAATCCACATATGGTATGACATCATCACCATAGGTTAACACCCTAGGGGTTACAGCTTGGAATCTTCGATTCTGACGGTTTTCATCAACCGTACGAATCACTCTCTCAGGGGGGAGTCTCTTCTTGAGGGTCTTCTACGACCTGCGACAGGTTCTTTCCCAGGACGGTGGAGTCTCTCGGTTGTAGAGTGACGTCGGCTACTAGTGAGTGGGGGACGCCTGTCCCTGGTTGAGGTACGTCGCCTATCCGGGCTACGGCGAGTACGTTCCGGTAACCTTCTCTCTCTCTCAAGCGACTGCATGCGTTCCGCCATTCTATTCACCGTGTTTCCCATGTGAGAAATTTGGCTTAACAGTTCAGTGTTGCTCATCAAGACAGGAGGATCTCCTCCAAGGCGAGGAACCGATCTCGTCGGGTTTGGTGGGGTAGCCTCTCTCAGATCTGATGGTCGTGGTGGTGGTGGAGGTAGACCTGTTGTATGAATTTCGACCTCTCTTGCGTCATTGCCTACATTAACTGGTTCTTCGGTATGATGCGACATCCTTCCTCCAGAGATGTCAAAAGCCCCTCCTTCTAGCGCCAATTGTTAACGGAGGAATTTGGTGATAACAAATTTCGGGGATTGCTGGAATAACGAATTATGAAAATAGAGGGATTTGGGATTTTTGGATGTTTTGGGCCTGGACTTGAAAGGTGTCTCGACTTGTTAGATGTGTCGGATCCTATTCCAAGATGCCTGCTTACCCTGTTTATATATAGGGATCAAGCCAACGCAGTTCTGTGATAGGATAATATTTTTAATCCCTGTGATTGTTAAGGGATATGTTGAGATAAGTTGATTTTATCTTTTTAGAGTTATATTAGCGTTGTGATTCTTTCCTGATTTGAAAGAATCGTTTGGAGATATTTTTTAGTAATTGATTGATTTAGATTGATTGTTTCCTCGTTTCAGAGAGAGGATATTACTTAGTGGTTAAGCAATAATTATTATTAGATCAATATTGGGAAATTAGGAGATAATTGAGGCAACCGAAAATATGGCGTAACAACTACCCCCCAGTTCTTCAGTGCAGCTTGATGGACTGGAGAACTAAGTGTGCTTTGATCTTCCGAATTTCCTGAGTCAATGAAACAACTAGGAGTAGAAGATTAACAGATAATATGAAGAAGATAATTACCCGTAATATGCCTGTAAAATCGAGAGAGACGACATGATGTGCCCATAATATGTCTGTGTGCTTGCGAGAGAGACAACATGCGAGATGTGAGAAGAACATATGTACGAGTAACTTTGTAAGTGTAGGAGAATGAGAATAAGATAATTACCTCGCCTTCTTATACACTCATGCAAAGCAGAGTTTAAGAAAAGGGAAGAGTAACCTCGCCTTCTTATACACTCTATGCAAAACAGAGTTTAAGAAAAGGGAAGAGTAACCTCGCCTTCTTATACACTCTATGCAAAACAGAGTTTTAAGAAAAGGGAAGAGTAACCTCTCCTTCTTATACACTCTATGCAAAACAGAGTTTAAGAAAAGGGAAGAGTAACCTCGCCTTCTTATACACTCTATGAAAAGCAGAGTTTAAGAAAAGGGAAGAGTAACCTCGTCTTCTTATACACTCTATGCAAAACAGAGTTTTAAGAAAAGGGAAGAGTAACCTCGCCTTCTTATACACTCTATGCTAAGCAGAGTTTAAGAAAAGGGAAGAGTAACCTCACCTTCTTATACACTCTATGCTAAGCAGAGTTTAAGAAAAGGGAAGGGTAACCTCGCCTTCTTATACACTCTATGCAAAGCAGAGTTTAAGAAAAGGGAGGTGTAACCTCGCCTTCTTAAGAGGTAGAACTCTCTTCTTGGTGAGCTTTCCGGAAGTACGGATAAGCACCCCGGAAGTACGGGTTTACCAAGGTACTCCAAGCAACACCTTCCACAAAGAAGGGCCTTCAAAATAATTCTAAGCAACACCTTCATAAAGAAGGCCTTAAAAAATAATTTCCAAGCAACACCGTAAAGAAGGGCCTTAAAAAATAATTTCCAAGCAACACCTTAAAGAAGGGCCTTCAAAATAATTCAAGCAATACCCTCCGCAAATAAGGGTCTTCGAAAATATCACACAGAGACAACCACAGAATCTAAGAATGTCCAATGTTTACGAGTAAATGTATGATGCACATGATGAATGAATACATGATGCGAATGATGCACATGATGATATTAATGAATGCATGATGCGAATGATGCATGACCTTCAAAACAAGATTACCCCGAAGGGTCTTCAAAAAACGATCACCACTTAGGGCCTTCAAAAATATTAACATCTTCAATAGAGGGTCTTCAAAAATAATTTCCTCTTCGAAAGAGGGTCTTCAAAAATATTATCCTACTCGAAATAGGGTCATCAAAAATATTATCCTCATTGGAAAAGATAGCTTTAAAAAGCATTACCCTTATCAGATAAGGTTCTTCCACACTTATTTTTGTTCATGCACGAGTTAGTGAAGTAATCAAATCATGTGCTATGAATATTGCATCACAATTCTTTAACATCTCTATTATTCAGATTCTGTCCAGATTCGTTTTTTACCTTTTTGGCCCTGTAAACGATATTTTCTTGGAAAACACAAAACATGAAAGTTGCAGGAAACGAAAAGAGCTTTCCGATGATATATGGCTCGTCAGAAACGGACTTATAACGAATCGGGAATCGAATAAAACGTATGCTGATTAACTTTTCAATACTGAAGAACGGGATCTGATTATGTTTTGTGATTTGGAGAATATATCGAAACATAATCTCAGAAAACACCAAGAACGAAAGTTTTAGTAAATCACAAAAGCTTTCCGGATCATAAAAAATCATCAAAATCTGACATGTAATAAATTTACTACGAATTTATAAGATAGCTTATTTGTACGGACAAAATCATAAGAAAACTTATCTTAATTTTGAACATAACCACGAACCACCGCTTCCACCGTTTAGCTCCACCATTAAAGCCGCTCCAAATCCATAATAACCCCCATGCGTATTGTATCGATTGATTGTCCTCCACAATCAAAAAGTATCCCCTCCTTCTAGCGCCAATTGTTAACGGAGGAATTTGGTGATAACTAATTCGGGGAGGGTTGCTGGAATTGTGGTAGTAACCGATGATGATACGTAACGTAGGTTGTGGGGATTAGGGTTTATGATTTGGGGATGGCTGAGATTGTATGTGAGAATAGGTCGCAATTAAGATTGAATATTGAATTCTCTCTTTGTTTGCAAGTTTGCATCGTACCATACAATGTGCCTACGTACCCTATTTATAGGGATCAAGCCATACATAGTTCTTGGGGAACAAGTAACCCATGGGCTGAGTTTCCTTATTTAACAGAAAAAAGACCGGGGTCATCGCCTTTGATATGTCATTATGAGCTGTCATGATCTTACTATCTTTTTGGAACTTATCGGATAAATTATTGACCCGGATTTATCGGAGTCAAAGCTTATCCTGATCCATAGAAAATAAGGAAAGACAGGCTCTTATGAATCAAAGGGGCGAGGCTTCTCACTCTTTTATCAAAGCGAAGTTCCTCAACATGGATAAAGCTTAAACTGACAAAATATTAATTGTTCATTTCTTCTGGGCGAGGTTACCTTCCAGCCTTCCAGGCGAAGTTATCTTCGAACCTTCTAGGCGAAGCTGTCTTCTAACCTTCTTGGGCGAGGTTGGTACACCATACCTTGGGGCGAGGTTACTTGCTAAACACTTGGGCGAGGTTACCTGCCAAACAGTTGGGCGAGGTTACCTGCCAAGTGCATGGGCGAGGTTACCTGCCAAGTGCATGGGCGAGGGTGCCTGCCAAATACATGGGCGAGGTTGCCTGTTGAGTGCATTCTGGACCAGCCTTGTAAGGGCGAATGCCAGTTACTGGGCTGAACCCAAGGGAGGCCTTCCTTACTGGTGGGCAAGATTAAATAGTCTATGGGCCAAGCCCAATAGACTAGGTTTCCACTGTAACCCTTCTATAAGGAAATGCCATCAAATAAGGCGAGGTTATCATTTCGATCATAACAATAACTTTCAACGAATAGCAGGTTGTTACATATCCGTTGAAAGTTAGTTTATCTCTTAATAATTCTAAATGTAACGTACTCTTTCTTGTTCAAGTACTAGCAGTTGAAATGTAATAGTGTAGGTTGAACAAACTTCTTTATTGACTTACAAATAGATATGTAGAATATGGAGACTAACTGTAAATACTCTGTGACTTGTAATTTTACATAAGTGAAATTGTATTTCAACGGATAGCCATTCAGCTTTCAACGGATGCATCTTGGAAAACTTCAACGGATAGCCATTCATCTTTCAACGGATGCACCTTGGAAAGTTTCAACGGATGCAACCACAACACTTTCAACAAATGCTACATCATTAACCTCAACTGATACCACTTTAATTATTAACAGTTGAAATTGTAAAAGGGACAGTTCTAACAAGTCACATGGGTTGATGGAACAGAAAGAGCATGGAAACCAGTATTTTGGGAAACCCTGAAGAAAAGGAAGTATTCTATTTCCATATGGTCAAAAGAGATGATTCTTCAAGGACAATTAGCTAAAAGACAAATCATTGCAAGGACCATTGGACTTAGAGTGAAAAAACAAGCTTTTGGAATTTACATACTGTACACTTTTATGTAGTTCAATTAAGCTTGTAAACTTGAAGTATATAACCAAGTGTAGCAATGTTTTTGTAGGTAAGAAATCAGATTTAGTGTTAAGAGCTTAAGCAATATCTTTCTTTGTAAATTGCTGAAGCAAAAATATTGTAACAGCAGCTGTGAGTTTGTTCAAAAACTACACAGAGATTTCTTCAAATAAAATCTCTCAGGTGGAACAATCAATCCACCTGAATTTTTAATTCTTGTGTTATTAGTTTTCTGCAATTTCATATTTCTGTTCTAAAGTTTAGCTTTGTCAGGGAAAAAATTTGGAAATTTAAAGAATTAAATTCAACCCCCCTTCTACAATCCTGTGATTTCATTGTTAGAGAATAACAATTGGTATCATATCAAGCTTCTAACATACAAGAAGTTTAAAGATCAAAGACAATCAGAATCATGGGAAAGAAGGATAATGGAGTAAAGATACCAATTCTTGACAAAGACAATTACTTTCACTGGAAAGTAAAGATGCATCTGCACCTCATGTGTAAGACCCCAGATTTTGGGTAGAATTAAAACTTTTATTATATGTTGATGTAAATATGGATAGTGGCAATGACTTTGAGAATCAAGTTATGAAATGAATATGAATTTCGGTTTTCAAACATTTTGAGAATAGTAAGAATGGACTGAACATATAAATAAGAACAATCAATCTGGAAGATAAGAATACAATACTCCAGGGAAGGAAAGTATTTTTATGTCATCCAAATCAATATCTGGAATACATCCGACAACTTCGTAAACAAGATAGCGTATGCCCAAGAAAGCACTAGAACGTTTTCTAAGTGCAAAGAGTAAAGAGAAAATAGATCAGGAATATTGGAACGGATTTTGATCCAAAGGATTATAGAAAAACCACTGATGAATAGTAACTCTTCATTTAAAAGTTTTTCAGACCACCCTATATGCGGGACGATATAATAAACTTTCAAAGTCGCATTAGTGATCTACGATGGAAATAAAAGAATGCAGAAGCTGTCAGAATCGGAAAAATAGCATTTTTCGTTTTCTCCGAAATTTCACCAAAAACGGACTAAATAATTATTATTTGAGGATATTTAAGGATTTAAATTATTAATTCCATGGATATGGATTTGATAAATGAATTAGAAGTATCGAGAACGATTTCGGTAAAATACCTCGATAGAACCCTCGAGAAACCTTGCGAGCGTTCTACGAAATTAAACGAACCAGAAAAGCTACTTTATCCCAAGCCAATGCATGCTTGCCAAGTGTCAAGACAAGAAGAGACCAAGGGTGATGACTCACCACATTGGATAAATATCAAGTAATTAAACAAGGAAAGAAAAAGAAGAATTCTCCACCTTGAAGAAAATTCGGGAGAGAAGAAGAAAGAAAATGGAGGAGAAAGAAATGCTTATAACTTGAGATTCCGTTGTCCGTTTTTGGCGTTCCACCACTCAAATCGAAGCTCTCGAGAAGCTCTACGAAAGCATGGTAAGCGCTCGCCTCACCTCTGTGATTTACCCTTCGATTTCAGTGAGTAACAGTTGGAGAAGATGATGAATAGTAACTTGTATTTTGCTTTGTTGCTTTTGATATTGAGTTTTTGGCTTCCAAAGGTTGTATTAAGCAAGGATCTAAGGTTACATAAGGAATATAGCAGCAAGCAAGCTTGGAGGAAGGTATAAACCTCTGCCCCTTTGAGTTTTATATGAGTTTTAAAGTGGTTTTGATGTTCAGGTAAAGTTAAGATCATGATTAAGTGATTTAGTGATTATTTGGATTTGTTTGAATGTGTAAAATGATGGGTGTTGGATTTGAGCCTCCCCACTGATCTTAGAGGTGTATGATGGTTGTTTGTTGAGGTTGTAGATGTATGGTATGCCCGGTGTGGCTTGGTTATGTTGTGACAAAATAGGATTATTCGGTTTTAAGCCATCGTAATGCCCGATTTTTGGTAACTCTATAAACTGCCTAGAATCAGAAAACCTAACTGCCTCTTTTGGTTCAGTTATGAACATGAGTGTGTAGAGATTTGTTTCTAGTTTACGTGAGCGCAAGAATCATGTCATTACGATTTACGGTTTATGAGATATGACCATTTTAGTGAAAGTGGTTCAAGGAATGAGATTGCAGAAATGTACCAACTTTGTGGCTATGCTTGAGACCCTTAATAGTTGTTTTAAAATATGAAATTTTGTATTGAAGTGTCAAGGGAAGTTACGAAGGTTTGTACGAAGGTTTCGAGTCCAAAAGATTATTTTCCGATTTTATAAAAATGTGTTAGCCGAGGTTGCGCAAGTGAAAACCACTAAGAGCATGACTTAGGAACCAATGTTGAAAATGGTTAAGTATAACTTGTATTCGAGGATCGATTTCGGACTAAACCTACGACTGAAGTAATTGTCGACTAAACATGGACTTAGTATGAGCCTATAACGAGCTAGTGATGCATTGGTTGTGTTTCGCTTACGTGTTTAAGCATAGAGTACAAGTGGATTATCCAGGGGATTAATCGTGCGTTTTCTTTGACTTTGTCTAGATTGTCCGGCATCGTCGCGAACCCCTATCACTTCTCGAGCATCAGGCAAGTTTACTAAACCTTACTCTATTATTCAGAGTATGTATATTTTCCTATGTTCAATACTTGTGTATTCCCAATTTATATACCAAATCTTTGTTGCAAGTATTGTGGCAAGTTTTCTAAATCTATACTTTGAAGTATTGATTATATATTACTGCTGTTGCCATGTGTGGAGTTATACAGTTGTGCGATACATGTTATATATTGTATAAAAATAGAGTTTGATTTGGGTTTATATATGAGCTTTGAGATAAAGTAGTTATAAACCGGTATACCTTGTAGCTCTAGAGATAAGAGCATACTTCTTGTTTTCGACTCTAGACCGGGAGTCAGTATTTGAGATATGGAGATAGCCGTGGAAACCCGGAGGGATTCCAGCGGCAGTGTACTAATTATTTTGAGGACTGCTATTATTAAACATTAATTATATTTCTAGAAAGTATTAATTACCTGGAAATGATTTGAGGAATGTTATTTGAATATTACCTAATTCGAATGTTATTACTTGGAAATGATTTGGTAATTGGCTTATAAGCTAGATATGGGATATCAGTTATAAGCCAGGTTTTTATAAATGCCCTAGGTAAAAGGCGTATGATTTTATTCTTTAGACCGGAAGTAGATATATTTTCGGTATATTTTAAATGATTATTTTTCCGATAAAGATATCGGGTAACGGTTATTCGAGGATTTTTGACTTAGAGAATATTATTTATATTTATTTGAGGATTATTGACTTTAAGAATATTATTGTAAATATAATTTAGGAATATTCATACGAGGATTAATTATTTATTTAATGAATATTATGTAGAATATTCATTCAAGGTTTATTTACTTAATGAATATTATTTTTGAATATTCATTTACTGATTATCTATTTAAGGATTATTTATTTAAGGACTATTTACCTAATGAATATTACTTTTGAATATTCATTTGGGTTTTATTTATTTGATGAATATTATTTTCAAATATTCAATGGAGATTATTATTTAATGAATATTATTTTGAATATTCATTCGAGGTTTATATTATTTTGAATATTCATTCGAGGTTTATATTATTTTGAATATTCATTCGAGGTTTATATTATTTTGAATATTCATTCGAGGTTTATATTATTTTGAATATTCATTCGAGGTTTATATTATTTTGAATTATTCATTCGAGGTTTATTAGTTAATGAATATTATGTAGAATATTCATTTAATCCTCATTTATTTAATGGATATTATTTCTAAATATTCATTCATGGTTTATTTACTTAATGAATATTATTTTCGAATATTCATTTGAGGGTTTACTATTTAATAAATTTTATTAATTGTTTTAAATCAAAAGAGGTTCCCAAACCAATGTTTTCCACTTAAGTCCGTCTTTTAAGAGGATTTAAATGCTCGCTCAACTATCAAAAATATGGGAAACCTGATTTAAGTAACTGCTATTCATTTTAAACTCTCAACTCAAAACTGTCGGGGGACAGATATTTTCTCAAAGCAATTTAGTTGCTGCAAGTTAAATATTGTGCTACCACCTCAACGCTCGAGGGGTAAATTCCTGGAACAAGTCGATATCCATTAACAAGCATCGCTTGGGAAATATTGGAGAATCTTCCTTTCCAACCTAGATATGACTACTGAGTGGAGTCGTATCAACAAGTATTACACTTGGGGAAAGGGAGACGATCTTTACGTTTCAGAGTCATGGATTTCATCTGAACTAGGAGCATGTGTAAGAGGTCGAGTCGCGCCGATCCATCACCTTATTGCCCCAAATGGGCCGGGAGATCCAGAAAGGCGGTAGACAATGTCAGGCTGTCGTGATACTTCCATCTACATGTAGAAAACATATTTTTGTTGTACAACCTGCTACTGATCATAGTAAGGTTGGTACGACGGGCGCGGAGAAGGCTCCAGTATTGGTTCATCATCAATTTTGGATAATTCTGCAACATGTACTGAAAGGGACCACGGATGACACCCGTGGTACAGGTTTACCGGTCATGTTGGCAGGGGGTCGAAAAGTGTTCAAAATAAAGTTACAATGAATCCTTGCAACTTCATCTGTTATGAGTTATGACTCTGATAATATATGCATAAGTAAATCTTGGGTTACGGAGATATGATATTAATTTTCCTCTTAACTTCATCTTTTATATCATTTGACTCTGTGGATACCTTACATAATATGAGTTATGGTAAGGGAGTTGTTTATACTGAATCACCTTATAATTTCATCTTTTAAGTTATGTGTTGATATTCTGCTTATATAGCAGATATTTTTCGGAAAGGTTATATTTGGTTTACTTTGAAACCTCATCTTTTATACTAGAAACTTGTTCATAATATAGCAAAAGTTTGCAGAAATATTATGAAATGATATTTGAAATACAATAATGGTACTGTTTTTGGGAATACATTCTGATAAGGAAATAATTTCAGTATCGAGATATTTTGACAAACTATTGTCTTATACCCGCTTTATTCTGGGTTGAGTTAAAGGCAGAATTATGCCTTACTTTTATTACCTTGATGAGCTATCGCTCACTCTTGCTATTGTTTTATATATATTATATAGCAGCGAAGCAGGATGCCAATGGGTCGGCACCTACCCCGCAAGGCGTTTCCATAAACAGTTTCTAGCAGTGATCCCGAAGAGTAGTACGAACCAATCGAATCAGGCTACAGCTTTTGGTATTCAACTTATGTATAGATATGAATGGTATGAGAGGATTGTGAGCATCAGAAGACTAAGTTGGTAATGTAACATTACTTAGAAATTGTATCAGTGACAAATTCAAAAGACATTTGGGTATTGTAATAAAAATTATTTATTCCGCAGTTGTTGTATTGTGTCGTTTCTGAGACTCTAACCTGTGTGTGTGTGTGTGAGGCATATGTTGTGGGGTCATGAGCAGGTGAATTATGAAGGGTGTGAGTAATACAGGTAAGGCAATGAATACATGGATTGTGACAACCCTAGATCCCTGACCCCGGATTTGGGGCTGTTACAGAGATGGTATCAGAGCGCTAGGTTACAGTCCTCAGAAACGATAGGAGATCGAGTCTTACAATACCCTTAATAATGATAAGGACATCTAGAGCTCAAATTAAGTTCGTAGTCGGGTTAGAGGACATGACCCTGACTGTTTAAGATGAAGCCCGAGAGGGGACTTCTTCTGGGAAACCGTACTTAGGACTTCATGGTTAGTCACCTCGACTCGTAGGAGTTATAGATTGATGGGACTCTGAGATACCAGACCCCGAGGCCTTCGAGTAGGCAATTGATGATGCGTTCCTTGAAATGAACGGACACCCGATAAAGGAAGGTCCATAGGAGGATCTAGAGGAAGACCCCATGGTGGGTCAAGGAAAAAGTCTAGTAGAGAACGTGTTGATTGATAAAGATGTGGTATGTTACTTGAGGTCGTATAATAGGACCAGACGAACCTTCAGAGGATAAATAGGTGCCGATACGAGAGTTTAGGATCATTATGATTCATCAAGAGATATGACAAAGAAAATGGAGTAGAGTCTCTGTTAGGCCGAATACACAATATATAATCAAGTATGTATGAGAATAACAATCAAGAACACAGGTTTGTAAATCAACAAACTGAATTATATTAAATAATTCTCTCTTAGTGATGTTAATGAATCACAAAGAGCTACTAGGTTACAAGAATAATATTTTCAATGTTCGCATCCCTTCTAGGGATAACCTATCTGTGTTTATATAGTACACAGCTACATACAATCCTTATCTAATTGATACTCCTATAAATTAGCTATACAATTATTATCAATTAAGGATTGCTTCAGTCTTCTGTCCAGTCTCCTTAGCTGTATCAATATATTCTGCTTCTTTCCATCTTCAGAATATATTGCTTCTAGAATCTTTATCTTTGCACCGACAACTAAGTCAACTATCACCCTGTCAGACTTTAACAAACTCTGACCGGCTTCTATATAAACTCTTCACCCAGTCAGACTTTATCAAACTCTGACTGGCTTCTATATAAACTCTGATATGTACCTGTTACTTAAACACTGATGAACAAACGTCAGCAATTATATCTAACAATCTCCCCCAACTTGTTCATATTAAAATGTACAAGTTAAAAAGATAATTGATGATGTCAAAACATATAACAAATGAAGTGTTTAAAATATGTCAGAGTTTAACTTTAAAACAGAGTTTAAATTTAACTTAGAACAGAAAACAAAAAAAAACTTACAGTCAGACTTTACTTGACTTCTTCAATATCAGGTACTGTCCTGAGATAATCAATCAGCAGCTTTCTCTCAGCTCGATCTAGTTCAGCAATCATATCCTTCTTCAGCTCCTTCAATTTTGGTTCATCTTCACCAATTTGATAAATGGCAGCCCTTAAAGAATAGATGCTGTTCTTGTTCATTTCATTGCCAAGTCTGATATAAAAAGCCTTATCAGACTCTAGATTGAACTCTAGAACTTTCTTATTCAGTGCAGTCCTGAATCTAGCACTATTCTTCTTCATTTCCACCAACTTTCCAGTATGATCCCTATACTTTGGAATGTAGACACTTGATACTCCTCCTCCAAGCATAGCTTTAGATCTCAGCATCTTTTCTCTCAACACTTGAGCAACATCATGAGTATATCTGTTTTTGACTTTTAAAAGATAAAGTACATACTCCAGTTCTTCCCATGATTTGAGATTAACATCAGATTCTCCAACTTTATAAACTCTTCCATCACTCATGAAGTATAACAAAAACTGCTTCTTCAATATTCTGTGAAAAATCAACTGAACAGATTCTAACTTATCAAGGTTTTCTTGTGTAACCCCAATACCAGATTCTGCCAGTGAAAAGTTATCTTGAGATCTGTTATTTGTTCTTCTCTCTCTGTGTGAACCCAATCCAGATTTATCAAAGGCTTCTTTTCCCAATACTGTTCTGGTTTCTGAGAAATTCACAGCTTCAAGCTTTAAGTCTTCAAGAATTTTAGGTTTGCTGAATCCTGGAAGTAGTGTAGATTTCTGTACAACTTGAGCAACGTCAGAGGTTGTCATAACTTTGGTAATAACATCAACTTGAGCAGCGTCAGAGGTTGATTTAGCTAATCTTGTTTCAACTTGAGCAATGTCAGAGGTTGAATAATTCTTCTTTTTCAGGTTAGGCTCTTCAATCATCACGCCTTTACCTTTATCAGCATTTGAACCACTAGGCCTCCTTGAGTACTGTAAACTCTGATCAGAGTTTACATTCTCTTTGATAACAATTCCTTTTTCTTTTCTCCTTGGAGCCTTGATAACCTTCTGTTTGTAGATTCCAGCTTCAACATCTTTCCTGTGTTCTTCAGCTAGCAATTTCTCTTCTGCCTGGATATCTTCAATAGTAACATCTTTACCATGTTCTGCTATAAACATCTTAGCAGCTATTTCCTCATCAGTGCTAGGTTTATCAGTGTTTATCAAACTTTTGAGTTTTGAACCACTGGCAGAGTTTACATTTCCCTTACCAGAGTTTGATCTTCTATCAGAGTTTGATCTTGGTCTTGGTAGTCTTCTATCATCATTTGATCTTAAGCTCTTTCCATCTCCTCCCTTGTTTCCACCATCATTACCATCATCCCTCCGTCTCAGAGTTTGAGTGTCTTTGCATTTGTCACTTGGTACACTCTCCCCCTTTTTGACATCATCAGAAAGTAGTACTGATGTCAACAACTCAATTGCATTAGAAATTGATGTCAGTTGGGCAGACATAGCATTCTGGTTGTCCTCAACTTTCAACAATCGAGAGTTAAAATTCTTTTGCTCTTTACACAAAGAGATGTATAGAGATTTGTCCTTTTGCTGTGTAAGCTCTCTTGTAGCTATATCATTCCTTAATCCTGCAATCACCTTGTCAGAATCATCAAAACGATTGGTTAATGATTTGATTTGTACAATAGTTGCTTTGAGATGACTGAGAAGTTCTGGATTTTTAATCTCTTTAGAAGACTTTGTCACAAAATCTGCAGCTCTTTCATTGGAAAAGATAGTATCCTTGCTTGACCAATTAGAGAAGTACATATCTTGATAATACGCAGTAGTAGCTCTGTTGACTTCTCTTTCTTCTTCAGAGTTTGCTTGAATGTCAGACAACTCTACTTGTATATCAGGATTGGAATGAACAGGACTAGCTTCAGCATTGTCATCCTCTGCTTCATTCTCTGCAAGAACATTTTCTGCCATTCTTTCAGGATCATCAGAGTGTGCAGTATGACTAAACTCTGCTTCTCTTTGAACAATCTCAACAACAGATTGTTGGAGAGCTTCAAGAACAAGAATATCCTCAGAGTTGGCGACAAACTCTGCTTCAAAAGGAACATTCTCTGTTGCATCCTTGTCAACAACATCAGGATTTGCAGCAACAGTTTCTGTAGCTTTAACAGCTAAAATCTGATCGACTTCCTCACCTTTCTCAAGATCAAAAGATATTATTTCAGTGTGAGAAGCCATAGATTCTTCAAGTTGAACAGTATCTTGATCAGCTTCCAAACCCTCTGTGAAATGTTCAGAGTTTAAAGAGAGGTTTGCTTCAACTTCCATATAAAAGTCTTGTGGCTCAATATTTTCTGTAGCCTCCTGAACAAGAATTTCAGGAGCTTCATCTGCAGCTTCCTCAACTACATCATCAGCATTTGATGTAAGAGCTTCATTTTGAAAAACAGTCTCCATAAAAATTCTATCTTCAGGAACAGCTTCAACTTCTGGAATCTCAATTTCAATATCATCAGCAACAGTTGAAGAGATATTCACAGCACCAAACAGATGTGCTGCTACCAATCTTCTTTTTCTCTGATGAAGAGTTTCTTCATCAGTTTCAGTCTCTGCATCAACAGCATCAGCAGCATCAGACTTTGCCCTATTGGCTCTTTTCTTCTTCATTCTTCTCTTCTGAGGCATATCATCAGCATTTGATGCCCCAGCCTTAGTGTTTATCCTGACAGACTTAACATCCCTTACCTTAGATCTCTGTGACCTTTGTGGTTGAGACACAGAAGGTCCAGCTTCAGAGTTTGCTAGCTGTTGTTGTTGTAAGTTATCCAGGAATTGTTGCACAGACTCAGGTAGCAACAAAACACCAACATCTCCTTTCTTGTTATCTTTATTGGTTAGATCAGAGAATATGCGTTTATGTAATTTAAAACAGGGAATCACATCATTCTCATTTATCTCTACGTCAGAAACACATTCAGAGAATATCAATTGACAAAATCTTGCAAAATAGACGACACCTCTGTTTTCATTCATTTTCTCACCTATATTATTTAGAACTAGCCTAGCAACATCAAAATTACCTCCATAAAGAAGAGAAAACCCGATTTGTAGACTATCCGTGGGAATAGCATCCCAGTTCATGCATTTCTTGCCGAACGCCCTTGTTATGCAGTCGAAAAAGAAACTCCATTCCTTTCGCAAGAGCGGTCGCTTCAACTGACCAAGCTTTGTCAGTGGCCCAGAGTATCCTATTTCCCTCATCATTCGAACTAACTCAGAATCTCCAACAGAGATTATGAAAGCATTAAAGTCTTCAAGGCCCAGAGCATCACGAACAGTTGTAGGAGTAACTACAAACTCTTCTCCTTGAAATCCAAAGATAATAGATGGAGACCCAGACTCTCCTCCATTGTCATAAGTACCTGTCTGCCAAAAAGATCTGATTTGAGATGCAGACAGCTTCAATGGTGCTGTGAGAGCAGTTCCAACATCAGAGTTTGACAAGAAATCTTGAATCAAATGAAACGCCTCCGGTGCGTTCTCATTTGCCAAAGGAGCAGCATAGTTATTAGGAACGAATTCTAACCCAGAAGCAGTAAACATTGTAGTAGCCATTAGAAAAGTTTAGAAGATAACAAACAGAGAATAGATTGTATGCAGTGAAAGTGTTTGAGACAATGTGTGTAAGTAAAAGCTTATGAAAAGTTGAGGTGTGTAAAAGAGTGAACCGTTTATGTGTAGTATATTTAAATAATAACTGTGAAGATTTAAAACTCAAACGTTTTAATCATTACTACACACAACAGGCGTCTTTGAAAAGTGTGTGAGTGGGACAGGTGTCAAACGTGTATACGCTGACAGCTGTATGTAACAACTTTCAATACACATGCGCAGTAAAAATAGCCATAATTACCGCATGTCACATTGTTCAAAATACTTAATCTCTCTCTTCTCTGTTTAATACAAATATGAACCGTTTGTTATCATACTCTTTTGAACTTCAAAACAAATGTCTAATCTCAAAATTATAAAATGTCTGAAACCAATAAAATTTATTTTAATCATCAGAGATTAAAAGTAAATTACCTCGGCGTATTTTACACAATATATCAGTGTTTACCATTTGTCCTTCTTTGTCAATAAACTCTTTTCTCAATCTGTACAGGTGTGAATAATTGTGTGTGCAATAGCAGAGTTTACCGAAATCAATATTTAGATCATCTCAAAGTGCATAAAATCCACAAACTAAAGCAGTAAAAACTGGTTGCCTAAACTCTCATGTATAAAATAAAATCTGATTTTATATCTAAACTCTGTAATACTGATATCCTTTCATTTGGATATATCTTTTATGTTTCACCCCCTTTATTTACATTTTTTTTCCAGTAATCAGTGGTTGGCACTAGTCACCAAAAATCAAAGATTTTAGCCCTTATTTCATACAATAAGTTCCTGGATCTTCCTAGGCACAACATGATCTCAAAGGAATTTGTGCTCTTTTTAGCATCTTTTGATTTGAGGGTGAATTATTTGCAATTAATAATCAGAGTTTAGACTTTTCATCAGTTAATACAATTAATTTATGAGAGAAAATGCAAACAGCTAATACAAACTCAGTGTATAGGATCAATAAACTAAGAGATGCTATAAATATAGAGACAGTATCATGTTGTGTTAACTTACTGCACATATTTGAGATCAGAATCTATATAACTCTTAAGGATTCATAATTACTTACTGAGAATTATGCCTCATACAAATTTCTTCATTGGTCCATATGTTTCAGACAAAATTACAATCAGAGTATAGCATTAGACTCTTACTATCAGAGTATGACCAACACTTTATGACTAACAGAGTTTAGCAGCAGAGTTTACTTTCAGAGTTTATGGTACTGACACTCATAACAGTTAATACATGCAAGAAATCATGAGCATAAAAAAAATCAAACATGTATAGATTTTGAGTCTAACCCGTATCTCTAGTCAAAACCAGAAATCATTCCAAGTTCATTTACCAATCTTGTAAAAGTAGCTTCACTCAAAGGTTTGGTGAAGATATCTGCAAGTTGTTGGTCTGTAGATACAAAATGAAGCTCAATGTTTCCTTCTTCCACATGTTCCCTGATAAAATGATACCTTATGCTGATGTGCTTGGTCATGGAGTGCTGTACTGGATTTCCTGTCATAGCAATAGCACTTTGGTTATCACAGAAAATAGGTATTTTAGAGTACTTCAAACCATAATCCAGCAACTGATTCTTCATCCACAGAATCTGTGCACAACAGCTACCAGCAGCTATATACTCTGCTTCTGCAGTGGATGTGGAAATAGACTTTTGTTTCTTGCTATACCAAGAAACCAATCTGTCACCTAAGAATTGACAACTTCCACTTGTACTTTTTCTGTCTATTTTACAGCCTGCAAAATCTGCATCAGAGTAACCAATTAGCTTAAACTCTGATTCTCTAGGATACCACAAACCCAAGGTTATGGTTCCTTTGAGATATTTGAAAATCCTTTTTACAGCTGTTAGATGAGGCTCTCTGGGATCTGCTTGAAATCTTGCACAAAGACATGTTGCATACATGATATCAGGTCTACTTGCAGTAAGATACAGTAAAGACCCTATCATTCCTCTGTAGTTTGTCATATCTACTGAGGCTCCTGTGTCTTTGTCTAGCTTTGTTGCTGTAGCCATGGGAGTTGTAGCAGATGAACTATCAAGCATACCAAATTTCTTGAGAAGATTTCTAGTATATTTTGCTTGATTGATAAAAATACCATCATCTGTTTGCTTGACCTGTAAGCCTAGAAAATAACTAAGCTCTCCCATCATGCTCATTTGATACCTGGATTGCATAAGCTTTGCAAACTTCTTACAAAGTTTGTCATTAGTAGATCCAAAGATAATATCATCTACATAAATTTGAACTAAAAGCAAATCATCACCAGAATTGAAATAAAACAAGGTTTTATCAATTGTACCTCTTGTGAACCCACTTTCTAAAAGAAATTGAGCAAGAGTTTCATACCATGCTCTTGGTGCTTGCTTTAGTCCATATAATGCCTTGTCAAGCCTGTAGACATAATCCCAATAATTCAAGCTTCCCATTGAGAAAAGCACTTTTTACATCCATCT
The DNA here is from genome assembly GCA_030848705.1 of Heracleum sosnowskyi. Classification (NCBI taxonomy): domain Eukaryota; kingdom Viridiplantae; phylum Streptophyta; class Magnoliopsida; order Apiales; family Apiaceae; genus Heracleum; species Heracleum sosnowskyi. The sequence continues at coordinate 20,732,369 of CM061244.1, read as the reverse complement.
GAAAGACTTTAAACTTCTTGTGTGCAGCATAGGCCAGAAAAATTCTTATGGCTTCCAATCTTGCAACTGGAGCAAAGGTTTCATCATAGTCAATCCCTTCCTGTTGTGAATAACCTTTAGCCACAAGTCTAGCCTTGTTTCTTGTAATCACACCTTCACTGTCAGTCTTGTTTCTGAAAACCCACTTTGTACCTACTATTGATCTATTCTTTGGTCTAGGTACAAGTGTCCAGACTTCATTTCTTTCAAATTCATTTAACTCTTCTTGCATTGCTGTAATCCAATTAGCATCTTGAAGAGCTTCCTCCACTTTCTTTGGTTCTGTTTGAGACAAGAAAGCATGATACAGACACTCATTATTTGTTGCACTTCTAGTTCTCACACTAGCATCAGGATCTCCAATTATGAGATCAGGTGTGTGTGCCTGTGTCCACTTTCTTGCTGTTGGTAAGTGGTTTCTTGCATCATTATTGGATCCTCCCCCTTGATCCATGCTCTCCTGATTCATATGTTGACTTTCTGCAGTATCTGAGGCTCCCCCTGAATTGGATGGCTCAGAGTTTGAACTGTCAGAGTTTGAATCAGTTTCCTCAACTGACTCACTTGCTGTGTCTTGTTGAGCTTCTTCACGCTCCCCCTCAACTGATTCTCCATTTTGTTCAATTTGAGAATATTCAGTTTCTCCAGTATTTACCAGTAGAGGTTCAGAGTATGCTTCGTCAGAGTTTGTCAGAACCGCTTCATCAGAGTTTGTCGGTACTGCTTCATCAGAGTTTACAACATCAGAGAATAAACCTTCATTTTCAAAACGCAGTTGATCATATCCATCTAAGTCATCAAGTCCAGTTATTTTATTGTCATCAAATGACACATGTATGGATTCCATGATCACTTTAGTTCTCAGATTGTAGACTCTGAATGCTTTTGTTGACAATGGATAGCCAACAAAGATTCCTTCATCAGCTTTTAACTCGAACTTGGTCAACTGTTCAGGATGAGTCTTCAACACAAAGCATTTGCATCCAAATATATGAAAATATTTCAAATTTGGCTTCTTATTTTTCACCATTTCATATGGTGTTTTCCCATGCTTGTTGATCAGAGTAGCATTTTGAGTAAAACAAGCAGTTTGAACAGCTTCTGCCCAGAAATAAGTTGGTAATTTTGCTTCTTCAAGCATAGTTCTGGCTGCTTCAATTAAAGTTCTGTTCTTTCTTTCAACTACACCATTTTGCTGTGGAGTTCCAGGTGCAGAAAATTCTTGTTTCACTCCTCTTTCCTTGCAGAAAGCTTCCATGATTGAGTTTCTGAATTCAGTTCCATTATCACTCCTTATAATTTTGACTTTGTGCTGTGATCCTTTGTCCAGTAGATTTACATGATCCATCAGAGTTTGAGCAGTTTCATCCTTCTTTGATAAGAAATACACCCATGTATATCTAGTATATTCATCAACAATTTCTAGAGCATATTTCTTTCTGCCCATGGACATTACATTCACTGGTCCAAAGAGATCAACATGAAGAAGATGATAAGGTTCCACTACTGAAGATTCAGATTTGCTCTTGAAAGATGACTTCCTTTGCTTGGCTTTTTGACAAGAATCACATAGGCCATTTAAGCTAAGTATTGACTTGGGAAGTCCCCTTACAAGATCCTTTCTTATTAGCTCATTAATGTTGTTCAAATTGAGATGAGAGAGCTTCTTATGCCAGTTCCAACTCTCTTCATTTGACATTCTTGCAGTTAGACACACTATTTTTCCATCAGAGTTTGTTACCAAACTTGCTTCATAAATGTTGTTGCGCCTGTGTCCAACTAGAACAACTTTTCCAGTAGATTTACTGATAACTTCACAGTATTCAGTATGAAAATCTACATGGTTTCCTCTATCACAGATTTGACTCACAGATAGCAGATTATGCTTGAGTCCTGAGACTAGAGCTACATTCGTGATGATGACACTTCCAAGATTAATATTGCCATATCCCAGAGTGTGTCCTATGTTGCCATCTCCATAGGAAACCTTTGGGCCAGCCTTCTCCTTAAAGTCTGATAGCAGGGCTTTATTTCCTGTCATATGTCCTGAGCATCCACTGTCCAAGATAAGTGTGCTATCTTTTATACCCTGCAATCACAAACAAACACTAAGTGTTAGTTTTAAGGACCCAGACTTGCTTGGATCCTTTGTCTTTCTTAACAGTGTTAGTTTTTGCAGCGGAATTACTATCAACAGAGTTTAAACTAACATTGTCAGACTTTACACTTGCAGAGTTTGCTCTAACCCATTTCAGATTGGGTTTTAGCTCATAATAGTTGTGATAAATAGCATGATAACTCTTGCAAGTATAAATGGAATGCCAAGTGCTCCCACAGTGTGTGCATAAAGTCTGTGGTCTAACCCTAACATAATCATTCTTTACTCCTGATGTAGAAGGTAAAGAATTGATATTTTTATTCTTTGTGCAGTAATTAGCAAGATGATTAGAACTACCACAATTATAACATGTTTTCCTTGGAGCAGCAGCATTAGGCAAATGATTATTTCTTTTATTTATGCCTATCTTTCCATTCCTATTCTTCTTGGATCCTTTTGGTTTCATGGCATATTTTACCTCTTTGAGCTTATGATTGAACTGTTTTCCTGTCATCAAACCAACATTAACCTGTTTTTCACAAGTTTTTACTGGCTTTCTAACAGCTTCTCTTTCCATAAGTTTTTCTGTTATAATATTTTCCTGTCTTTCACAGGCTTCATCTGATTCCATATCAGCTTCTCTTATTACAACAAATTTTAACTTATTGGCTTCTGGAACAAATATTACAGGTTTAAGTTGTGGTTTAATCTTAACCTTGTCTTTAAACCTAAGTTCATCATTTTCACAATAGCCTAAACCTACAGAATCTGTCTGAAACACTTGATGAGTGTCTCTTCCAGAATCTGTCCAAGTCTTGATTATTTTTCTTTCTTTTTCTAGATCAGATTCTAATTGCTTATATCTTTTCAGCAACTCCTGTTCTACATAAACAGCATCATCTCTTTCTTTTTGAATCTGCTTCATCTTTTCAAGTTCTCCTTCAAGAAACTTGTTTCTATCTTTAAGACTAAGATTCTCAGCTTTAATTCTCTCATTCTCTAAAGTCTGATCCCTATAGCTAACATGTACGCTTTTCAGATATACTCTTAACTCAGATATATTATCAGTATCATAAGCATAAGTAGTTAGAGGTACCTTATTTTCAGATGATTCAGTCTCATCTCTGACAGTTGCCATTAGAGCATAATTTTCTCCATCATCAGAGTCTGAAGTATCTGCCCAGTCTTTGCCTTTAGAGATGAGTGCTTTCTCAGATTTGCCTTTCTTGCACTCTGGGGCATAGTGACCCATCTCCTTACACCTGTAGCACTGGATTTCAGATTTATCCTTCTTGCCAGACTTGGTCTCCCTTCCATCAGACTTTCTAAAACTTTTCCTTTCAGAGTTTGAATCTTTCCTTGAGAATCTCTTTCCTTTCTTAAAGTTCTTGAATCCCATCTTCTTGAAAGTCTTCACCATCAGTGCAGTCATTTGCATCATCTGTTCTTCATCATCCTCAGAGTCAGAAGCTTCATCAGAGTTTGAGTCATCATCAGAGTTTGATGACTCGCTTTCAGATTTAATGACTAAAGCCTTTCCCTTGGCTTTCTTTCTTGATGATTCCTTCTTGATGGGCTTCTCCTCAACTTTGAGAGCAACAGATTTTGTCTTTTTACTCAATCTTCTATTCCTTTGTTCTATCTCTAGTTCATGAGTTTTCAACAACCCATAGATTTCATCAAGATCTGTATCAACAAGCTCATAATTATCTCTTATTGTGGTTGTCTTTAAATCCCACTTTTCAGGTAGAGATAACAGAAACTTGAGATTAGACTCTTCAAGCTCATATTCTTTATCAACCAGAGACAGATCATTCAATAGTTTGCAAAATCTGTCATAAGTCTCAGTCAAGGTTTCATTAGGTCTTGAATCAAAGTGCTCATACTCCTGTGTGAGTATTGTCTTTCTGTTCTTCTTAATAGCACCTGTTCCCTGGCATCTGACTTCTAAAGCATCCCATATCTCTTTGGCAGTCTTGCAGCCAATTACTCTGTTAGACATAACATTATCTAAAGCACTGTGAAAAAGATGTCTAACCTTTGCATCTTTTGCAATTGATGAGATGTCCTCAGGAGTCATATCTTTCTTTTCCTTTGGAACAGTCTTTTGTTCTTGACCATCAACAACAGGGGACAATTTAGTCGGCATATGAGGACCATCATAGATTCTGTCAAGGTATTCTGGATCTGTAGCCTCCAGAAACATGGTCATCTTCACCTTCCAAATTGGATACTCTACTGGCCTGAGTATTGGAACCCTGATTGTTTCATATCGACTCACAGAATTAGGCTTCACCTGTTCAGCCTTGGGAGCAGTTTGATTTTCTTCAGACATGATTATTACTGTGTTTGAATCGTAAAACTGTATATATTAAACAGCCTTGGCTCTGATACCAATTGTTAGGCCGAATACACAATATATAATCAAGTATGTATGAGAATAACAATCAAGAACACAGGTTTGTAAATCAACAAACTGAATTATATTAAATAATTCTCTCTTAGTGATGTTAATGAATCACAAAGAGCTACTAGGTTACAAGAATAATATTTTCAATGTTCGCATCCCTTCTAGGGATAACCTATCTGTGTTTATATAGTACACAGCTACATACAATCCTTATCTAATTGATACTCCTATAAATTAGCTATACAATTATTATCAATTAAGGATTGCTTCAGTCTTCTGTCCAGTCTCCTTAGCTGTATCAATATATTCTGCTTCTTTCCATCTTCAGAATATATTGCTTCTAGAATCTTTATCTTTGCACCGACAGCTAAGTCAACTATCACCCTGTCAGACTTTAACAAACTCTGACCGGCTTCTATATAAACTCTTCACCCAGTCAGACTTTATCAAACTCTGACTGGCTTCTATATAAACTCTGATATGTACCTGTTACTTAAACACTGATGAACAAACGTCAGCAATTATATCTAACAGTCTCCAAAGCAGAAGAGGTAGAGGCAGTATAGCCAGTATCAGTGGATTGATTCGACTTGAACGAAACCTGTTACTCGTGATCGGTTATAGTTGCCCATAAGGAGGCGGCATACGTAAGACCAAGATGTTCAGATTTTCACGAACGATCAAGGGTACTTAGTTTCCTAGAATAGTGAAAGGAATTGCTTTGGCTATGAGGTTTCAATCCCCCACGACCAGCGCTTCCACTGGAAAGAGTGTCTATTACATCATTGAGGGATTTTATTATCTCAAGGAGAATTTTGGGTATATGTACCATGCAAATGATATTGTAAGACAAGCACGCTAAGACGGAATCGAGAACGAGATTTACCACCCTCAGGAAACCAGGGAGGAATTATGAGGATAAAACAGAAAGGTCGGAGATCAGATCCGAGCATTATTAGTAGGTAAATAGATTGATCAGGTTTCCCTGATTTTGGAAAGAAATTCAGCAAATTTTGGCAAACCTTGTCTTTCTGATTACCAGAGAATGTCACCAAAGAGAGTGGAAATTAGAGCGAACCCTGTGGATTGGGTAAGATAGCTGTTATATGGGTTGGTGGACAGACCCTGATTGCTATAATTGATTGTAGAGATAAAATGATGAAGTTGAGATTGGACGGTAAAGGCGAAATATATTTAAGGACCAAGACGGACTGAGAAGTTCCGGGATTGACTCAAATGAAAAGGCTATTGTGCCAAAAGTGTTAAGCTTAGGTAGCACACGGGATTGATATGGGAGAAGGAATATTGGATATAAGGATGATTGAAATAGAGACCGGATTTAAGCATGTAGATTCTAACGATCTTCCGGAGTACCGCCCAGTCGACATGAGGAATTGTCATTGCTATGGGCGACAACAGTATCGAAGTCTTCTTATAGAACAGAACGCTTACTTGAGATGTTTGCGCCTAGTCGAATAGAATTCCCTGCAGTTGCAAAGGTCGATGGTTGAATCCTTAGCGACTATTATGAGTCGGCAATAATGTAAGTATCGAGCACCTTAGGGTATGCATGAAGAAGAAAAGCTTTGGAATGGAACAATTATCCATTAGAGGAGCCGACATAAAAGGCATCCGTAGAGACCTTGGTAATACCCTCCCCATTTGCAAATTATGCGGGGTACCTCCCCAATCTATGATCTATCTTGACCTCTCTCCAGGAAAGAATTCTGATAAAGGGTATATTCCCTTTTCGAAGTTATTTTATAACACTTGTGCTAAACCATATTCAGTTTCACTTGTGCCAGAGGCTGTCACAATGCCTACTTTCAGGTTTTCGAAGCCCTGCCAAATGATGTTATTTAAGCTTTCACTTTTCTTCAAATAATGAATGACCCTATGGTGATACATCACCACTTGTTTGTTAAGTACCAGTATCTTGTGGTTATTCTTTTCTTTGTATTTTCTTTGGAAAACCGCACCTTTGGAATCTGTTCAATTTTAATCCAAGGTGTTCCTTTGAGAAATATTGTCGAAAGGCGATAATCATTAAATTGATCTCGAATTGCTTTCATACTTTTCAACTTCCACTGAGACGAACAACCCTATACTTATAGGGGCTACAAGGACTATCTGTCTGTGTGATAGAAGTCGGATGGGACGCCATCACTTGTAAGTTGTGAAATACAAGAAGGCTAATTACCTTTAGTAATGTCTCAATTGAGGCACACAACGTTGAGTTCTTATGATCATGTTGATCTCTCGGTAAATTCTCTTACCTCCAATAAGGTTACCTTAAAACTCATAACCTTATGATCACCAGTGTGTGACGTTTTCCTTGATAGGGGAGCTGTCTTTTCAAGGCCCCATAATTTTGTTATCCTTATTGAATTTCAAGGGAAGGCCAACCAGGTCAAATAAGTCAAAAATTCGCTGATAGGAATTAGATTCGCGACGAAATCGCCTATGTCAGGAGCGAATCCCTAAGACGAATAGAATGTTAGTGACATATCAATGAAATTGGTTTATTCTCCCAAGAATATTATGATAATGGAAAGCGTGTCAATCGATATATGTGAAAGAAATAGCGATGTGCCGTGAACTCCAGTGACAACGGTGTTAGATAGATGCCCTATAGTGGAATTGAGATTTTGGAGGAGTTGTTACGAATGGACACTACCTCTGGGTTAGCAAGATAAGTACTGACGATGGAGTCAAAGGGAGCTGGTATTGTGACTTGGGAGAGGTGCAGCAGGAATAATTTCCGGAAATATATGGAGACCCGGATGGAAATGAAAGTTAAAGAGTTAAAACAAGAAACCATGACTGTGACCGAGTATGAGGCCAAGTTTTTCCGAATTATTGAGGTTTGCTCCGGAGTTTGTGAACACAGAATAAAAGAAAGCCAGTAGGTTTCAAACAGGGCTACCTCCAACAAGCAGCCCACTGTCAGGACCTTTAAATAATAGGTACCCTTGTAAATGATTGTTTGATCAGCGGAAGAACGTTGTGTATTTCCAAATTTATTTAAGAACTGGGTATCACCAGTTGGAAGTTAAATCCGAGGATATACCCAAGACTGCGATTCGTACCGGGAATAGACACTTCGAGTTTTCAGCGAGGTTATTTTGGGATTGACTATGCACCCACAAATTTTTATGGAATGTAATGAATAGACTTTGAGTTATCCGTGATAGTAGATAATGTGAGATGGAGAAATGGCTAGAATTGACCTAGAATTATGACTGTGAGATACACTACCATCCGGGGAAGGCCAATGTGGTGGCCGATACCCTTAATTAAAATGGGACAGAGATGGATTCCGAATGATCGGGAATTAAAGGATGAGATTTTACACAAAACCCAAATTAGTCCAACAAACTAGGAAGACAAAAGATTTCACCAACAAGCGGCTAGTGACAACCAAGACAGACAGAGAAAGTATGCGGACTAAGCCCGCGAGTATAGAGATAGGACTGCTACTGATAAGCTAAATGACAAGTTGATGAATGGCAAACAAGTTTATGCTGGTGTATTTCTGTGCAAACAAGATAGAGAATATGAGGTTAGAGATTCGTGATGCTAAAGGTATCTCCAAGGAAGGAATTAATGAGATTTGAAAAGAAAGGGAAGTGAGCCCGATATTCTTTGGGCCATCTGAGATTTAAGACGCGCCAGGAAGGTGGCCTACGAGCCAGCCTTACCCCCCCAAACTTGTAGAATGGTCATAACGGGGTTCATGTGTCAATGCTACGTCAGTATACTATAGATGCCCGACATATGTAGAGTACGAGCACGTATACATACAACCAGACTTGACCTATGTGGAGCAACCAATGGAAATTATAGATCGAAAGGAACAAGTACTCCGAAACAAGGTCATCAAACTAGCCAGAGTGGTATGGAGGAATCATAATGTGGAAGAATCAACTTGGAAGCTAGAGAGCGAGATGCTAAAAAGATATCCCCATTTGTTTTCAGAGTGATTCCGGGACGGAATCCTTTTAAGGAGGGGAGACTGTAAGACCCCAGATTTTGGGTAGAATTAAAACTTTTATTATATGTTGATGTAAATATGGATAGTGGCAATGACTTTGAGAATCAAGTTATGAAATGAATATGAATTTCGATTTTCAAACATTTTGAGAATAGTAAGAATGGACTGAACATATAAATAAGAACAATCAATCTGGAAGATAAGAATACAATACTCCAGGGAAGGAAAGTATTTTTATGTCATCCAAATCAATATCTGGAATACATCCGACAACTTCGTAAACAAGATAGCGTATGCCCGAGAAAGCACTAGAACGTTTTCTAAGTGCAAAGAGTAAAGAGAAAATAGATCCGGAATATTGGAACGGATTTTGATCCAAAGGATTATAGAAAAACCACTGATGAATAGTAACTCTTCATTTAAAAGTTTTTCAGACCACCCTATATGCGGGACGATATAATAAACTTTCAAAGTCGCATTAGTGATCTACGATGGAAATAAAAGAATGCAGAAGCTGTCAGAATCGGAAAAATAGCATTTTTCGTTTTCTCCGAAATTTCACCAAAAACGGACTAAATAATTATTATTTGAGGATATTTAAGGATTTAAATTATTAATTCCATGGATATGGATTTGATAAATGAATTAGAAGTATCGAGAACGATTTCGGTAAAATACCTCGATAGAACCCTCGAGAAACCTTGCGAGCGTTCTACGAAATTAAACGAACCAGAAAAGCTACTTTATCCCAAGCCAATGCATGCTTGCCAAGTGTCAAGACAAGAAGAGACCAAGGGTGATGACTCACCACATTGGATAAATATCAAGTAATTAAACAAGAAAAGAAAAAGAAGAATTCTCCACCTTGAAGAAAATTCGGGAGAGAAGAAGAAAGAAAATGGAGGAGAAAGAAATGCTTATAACTTGAGATTCCGTTGTCCGTTTTTGGCGTTCCACCACTCAAATCGAAGCTCTCGAGAAGCTCTACGAAAGCATGGTAAGCGCTCGCCTCACCTCTGTGATTTACCCTTCGATTTCAGTGAGTAACAGTTGGAGAAGATGATGAATAGTAACTTGTATTTTGCTTTGTTGCTTTTGATATTGAGTTTTTGGCTTCCAAAGGTTGTATTAAGCAAGGATCTAAGGTTACATAAGGAATATAGCAGCAAGCAAGCTTGGAGGAAGGTATAAACCTCTGCCCCTTTGAGTTTTATATGAGTTTTAAAGTGGTTTTGATGTTCAGGTAAAGTTAAGATCATGATTAAGTGATTTAGTGATTATTTGGATTTGTTTGAATGTGTAAAATGATGGGTGTTGGATTTGAGCCTCCCCACTGATCTTAGAGGTGTATGATGGTTGTTTGTTGAGGTTGTAGATGTATGGTATGCCCGGTGTGGCTTGGTTATGTTGTGACAAAATAGGATTATTCGGTTTTAAGCCGTCGTAATGCCCGATTTTCGGTAACTCTATAAACTGCCTAGAATCAGAAAACCTAACTGCCTCTTTTGGTTCAGTTATGAACATGAGTGTGTAGAGATTTGTTTCTAGTTTACGTGAGCGCAAGAATCATGTCATTACGATTTACGGTTTATGAGATATGACCATTTTAGTGAAAGTGGTTCAAGGAATGAGATTGCAGAAATGTACCAACTTTGTGGCTATGCTTGAGACCCTTAATAGTTGTTTTAAAATATGAAATTTTGTATTGAAGTGTCAAGGGAAGTTACGAAGGTTTGTACGAAGGTTTCGAGTCCAAAAGATTATTTTCCGATTTTATAAAAATGTGTTAGCCGAGGTTGCGCAAGTGAAAACCACTAAGAGCATGACTTAGGAACCAATGTTGAAAATGGTTAAGTATAACTTGTATTCGAGGATCGATTTCGGACTAAACCTACGACTGAAGTAATTGTCGACTAAACATGGACTTAGTATGAGCCTATAACGAGCTAGTGATGCATTGGTTGTGTTTCGCTTACGTGTTTAAGCATAGAGTACAAGTGGATTATCCAGGGGATTAATCGTGCGTTTTCTTTGACTTTGTCTAGATTGTCCGGCATCGTCGCGAACCCCTATCACTTCTCGAGCATCAGGCAAGTTTACTAAACCTTACTCTATTATTCAGAGTATGTATATTTTCCTATGTTCAATACTTGTGTATTCCCAATTTATATACCAAATCTTTGTTGCAAGTATTGTGGCAAATTTTCTAAATCTATACTTTGAAGTATTGATTATATATTACTGCTGTTGCCATGTGTGGAGTTATACAGTTGTGCGATACATGTTATATATTGTATAAAAATAGAGTTTGATTTGGGTTTATTTATGAGCTTTGAGATAAAGTAGTTATAAACCGGTATACCTTGTAGCTCTAGAGATAAGAGCATACTTCTTGTTTTCGACTCTAGACCGGGAGTCAGTATTTGAGATATGGAGATAGCCGTGGAAACCCGGAGGGATTCCAGCGGCAGTGTACTAATTATTTTGAGGACTGCTATTATTAAACATTAATTATATTTCTAGAAAGTATTAATTACCTGGAAATGATTTGAGGAATGTTATTTGAATATTACCTCATTCGAATGTTATTACATGGAAATGATTTGGTAATTGGCTTATAAGCTAGATATGGGATATCAGTTATAAGCCAGGTTTTTATAAATGCCCTAGGTAAAGGGCGTATGATTTTATTCTTTAGACCGGAAGTAGATATATTTTCGGTATATTTTAAATGATTATTTTTCCGATAAAGATATCGGGTAACGGTTATTCGAGAATTTTTGACTTAGAGAATATTATTTATATTTATTTGAGGATTATTGACTTTAAGAATATTATTGTAAATATAATTTAGGAATATTCATTCGAGGATTAATTATTTATTTAATGAATATTATGTAGAATATTCATTCAAGGTTTATTTACTTAATGAATATTATTTTTGAATATTCATTTACTGATTATCTATTTAAGGATTATTTATTTAAGGACTATTTACCTAATGAATATTACTTTTGAATATTCATTTGGGTTTTATTTATTTGATGAATATTATTTTCAAATATTCAATGGAGATTATTATTTAATGAATATTATTTTGAATATTCATTCGAGGTTTATATTATTTTGAATATTCATTCGAGGTTTATATTATTTTGAATATTCATTCGAGGTTTATATTATTTTGAATATTCATTCGAGGTTTATATTATTTTGAATATTCATTCGAGGTTTATATTATTTTGAATATTCATTCGAGGTTTATATTATTTTGAATTATTCATTCGAGGTTTATTAGTTAATGAATATTATGTAGAATATTCATTTAATCCTCATTTATTTAATGGATATTATTTCTAAATATTCATTCATGGTTTATTTACTTAATGAATATTATTTTCGAATATTCATTTGAGGGTTTACTATTTAATAAATTTTATTAATTGTTTTAAATCAAAAGAGGTTCCCAAACCAATGTTTTCCACTTAAGTCCGTCTTTTAAGAGGATTTAAATGCTCGCTCAACTATCAAAAATATGGGAAACCTGATTTAAGTAACTGCTATTCATTTTAAACTCTCAACTCAAAACTGTCGGGGGACAGATATTTTCTCAAAGCAATTTAGTTGCTGCAAGTTAAATATTGTGCTACCACCTCAACGCTCGAGGGGTAAATTCCTGGAACAAGTCGATATCCATTAACAAGCATCGCTTGGGAAATATTGGAGAATCTTCCTTTCCAACCTAGATATGACTACTGAGTGGAGTCGTATCAACAAGTATTACACTTGGGGAAAGGGAGACGATCTTTACGTTTCAGAGTCATGGATTTCATCTGAACTAGGAGCATGTGTAAGAGGTCGAGTCGCGCCGATCCATCACCTTATTGCCCCAAATGGGCCGGGAGATCCAGAAAGGCGGTAGACAATGTCAGGCTGTCGTGATACTTCCATCTACATGTAGAAAACATATTTTTGTTGTACAACCTGCTACTGATCATAGTAAGGTTGGTACGACGGGCGCGGAGAAGGCTCCAGTATTGGTTCATCATCCATTTTGGATAATTCTGCAACATGTACTGAAAGGGACCACAGATGACACCCGTGGTACAGGTTTACCGGTCATGTTGGCAGGGGGTCGAAAAGTGTTCAAAATAAAGTTACAATGAATCCTTGCAACTTCATCTGTTATGAGTTATGACTCTGATAATATATGCATAAGTAAATCTTGGGTTACGGAGATATGATATTAATTTTCCTCGTAACTTCATCTTTTATATCATTTGACTCTGTGGATACCTTACATAATATGAGTTATGGTAAGGGAGTTGTTTATACTGAATCACCTTATAACTTCATCTTTTAAGTTATGTGTTGATATTCTGCTTATATAGCAGATATTTTTCGGAAAGGTTATATTTGGTTTAATTTGAAACCTCATCTTTTATACTAGAAACTTGTTCATAATATAGCAAAAGTTTGCAGAAATATTATGAAATGATATTTGAAATACAATAATGGTACTGTTTTTAGGAATACATTCTGATAAGGAAATAATTTCAGTATCGAGATATTTTGACAAACTATTGTCTTATACCCGCTTTATTCTGGGTTGAGTTAAAGGCAGAATTATGCCTTACTTTTATTACCTTGCTGAGCTATCGCTCACTCTTGCTATTGTTTTATATATATTATATAGCAGCGAAGCAGGATGCCAATGGGTCGGCACCTACCCCGCAAGGCGTTTCCATAAACAGTTTCTAGCAGTGATCCCGAAGAGTAGTACGAACCAATCGAATCAGGTTACAGCTTTTGGTATTCAACTTATGTATAGATATGAATGGTATGAGAGAATTGTGAGCATCAGAAGACTAAGTTGGTAATGTAACATTACTTAGAAATTGTATCAGTGACAAATTCAAAAGACATTTGGGTATTGTAATAAAAATTATTTATTCCGCAGTTGTTGTATTGTGTCGTTTCTGAGACTCTAACCTGTGTGTGTGTGTGTGAGGCATATGTTGTGGGGTCATGAGCAGGTGAATTATGAAGGGTGTGAGTAATACAGGTAAGGCAATGAATACATGGATTGTGACAACCCTAGATCCCTGACCCCGGATTTGGGGCTGTTACATCATGTCTATGGATGAAGGGTATGTGGATTGCATTGAGAAAGGTCCTCATGTACCTATGAAGCCAAACACTGGAATTGCTCAGTAAGGAGAAGGAGCCCAGACACAATTCCTAAACTGCCATCAGACTAGACATTGGAAGACATAGCTGAAATACATAAGGATAAAAAGACCATGAATATTATGTTCAATGGTCTTGAAAATGATATGTTTGACAATGTTATCAACTGCACTACAGCCAAGGAAGTCTGGGACACAGTTCAAACTATGTGTGAAGGAACTGAGCAAGTTAGAGAGAACAAGATGCAACTTCTATACAACAGTATGAACACATTCACTTCAAAAATGGTGAATTTATGAATGATACTTTTAGTAGATTTCATAGATTATTAAATGGATTGAAGTTGTATGGAAGATTGTACCAAACCAAGGACTCAAATCTCAAATTTCTGAGAGCCTTGCCCAAGGAATGGAAACCCATGACAGTTTATTTGAGAAACACTCAAGAGTACAAGGACTTCACTCTTGAGAGGCTTTATGGAACATTAAAGACTTATGAGTTAGAAATGGATCAATATGAAGAGATTGAGAAGGTCCAGAAGAAAGTTGGATCTGTAGCTCTAGTTGCTAGTGTGGATGAGGCTGAGGACATGAAGATGAAAGGAATTGCTAAAGCTACACCAAATAGTGATGTTTGTGAAGGTAGAGCTGAATCAAGCAAATGCAAGGGAAATATGTATGAAGAAGGTGAATCATCAAATCAAGAGTAAATGGATGAGCTAGATGAGCATTTAACCTTGCTATCAAGGAGATTTTCAAAACTCAAGTTCAAGAAAAATCCTGAGGTGACCAAGCCATTCAGAAAGGACTTTCAACCAAACAAAAATTATGTTGAGAGGTCTAAATTCAAATGTTTCAACTGTGGAATGGGAGGTCACTTTGCCAGTGAATGCAAAAGGCCTAAGAATGAGAAGAAGGACATGAAATTTGAGCCTATTGATTATAAAAAGAAATATTTTGAACTTCTCAAGCAAAAGGAAAGGGCATTCATTACTCATGACTATGTTTGGGCTGCTGATAGAAATGACTCTGATGAAGACACTGAATTTGTCAACCTTGCACTCATGGCTGATTCAACTGAGCAGGAAGCAAGTTCATCAAGCAATCAGGTAATCACTACAAACCTCATTGAGCTTTCTAAAGAGGAATGCAATAGTACCATTAATGAAATGCCTACTGAATTGTATCATTTGCGTGTAACTCTTAAATCACTTACCAAAGAGAACACCAGAATTAAAGATGCTAATATGTTCTTAAGTGATAGGAATGCTGTGTTAGAATCTCAATTCATTGAGTTTGAGAAAATGAGGTTAGATTGTCAGAATGCTAAGAATGAACTGCTAGCTGTATTGAAAAGAGAAGAAATTCTCAAAAATCAGTTAGCAAAAGAACAGGAAATAATTGCTACTTGGAATGATGCCAAGAATGTTGCAACCAACATTATTAAAGTTCAAGGAATGGAAACATTCTGTAAAGAAACCTGGAATAAGAAGAAAAAGAAACTAGACGTTGTTGTTGAGGATCTAGGAGTTGATGATGCTTCAACGGATAGTGACCATCCGTTGAAAGATAACTCTTCAACGGATGAGAGTCATCCATTGAAATATGAAGCCAACATCAATAAAGAAAATCTTGAGAAGTTGAACAGGAAGTATGGTCCAACCAGTAAGAATTTTGTTCAAGGAGAAAGTAACAACTCTAAGAAAGTTGAGAAAATGAACATATGCCATTTGTCCAACAAGCAATTAAAGGACAAATTAGAAAACATTGAGGTTAAGGCTGAGGTTAAAAAGAAGAAAAACAGAAATGGAAAAGTAGGCATTAACAAACACAACAATTACACTCCTGATAAATATGCTCCTAGAAAGACATGTGTTAATTGTAGTAGTGTTAATCATTTTTCTACTAACTGCAAGTCTGTTAAAAATGCAAATGTTCAAATGCCTATGCCTAATGTTCCTATGTCTATCATGCCTAACATGTTTGCTCATAATGCTCATGCATCAAATCTATATGATAACATGCCATTTGTTCCTAATCCTTACATGAATGCATTTAACATGCCACAAATGTCATGGAACATGCCAAACATGAGCACTATATATGCACAACATTAACAAATGCCTACATCAAACATTTATGCACCTGAGAACATGCAAAGCGATAGATCTCAAAGGTCAACACTAAGGGTCAAGGTTGATTTAAATCAATCAAAACCTAAAGTGCAAAATGACTTGAGAAATAAGGTGAAGGCTAACATGACATGACCCAAGAAAACTTGGGTACCAAAATCAACTTGATTTGGTTGTGATGTGTGCAGGGAAACATAAGGAATCTATGGTACCTGGATAATGGTTGTTCTAAGCACATGACTGGAGATTCTACCCTGCTCACAGAATTCAAGGAAAGAGTTGGCCCTAGCATTACCTTTGGAGATGACAACAAAGGTTATAAAAAAGGATATGGCTTAATTGAAAAAGAAAATGTCATCATTGATGAAGTAGCACTGGTTGATGAACTCAAGCATAATCTGCTAAGTATTAGTCAACTGTGTGATAAAGGTTTTTCAGTCTCATTCTTACAAGAAGCCTGTGTTGTCTCAAGCAAAAAGGACAACAATGTTGTTGCCCAGTAAATAACAATTGTAGAAGGGGGGTTGAATACAATTGTATAAGATTCTCGACTTTATATAACACAAATATGAAAGATCAATAATAATAACAATAACAGCTTTATTAACTTTGATATAAAACTGTTACAAACTCTCTTAAGAAATTCTGATGTTCTTAAGAGCTGCTAGCTTACAAAAACTCTCTCAAGAAATTCTGTTCTTAAGAGCTTCTCTCCGATTATGTTCTCTCTTTCTGATCAGTACATAAATCGAAACCAAAACTGTGTTTATATAGTGCACACAGCTTCTCTATCAATAACAAGATAAGTCCTA
Source organism: Heracleum sosnowskyi (assembly GCA_030848705.1). Taxonomy (NCBI): domain Eukaryota; kingdom Viridiplantae; phylum Streptophyta; class Magnoliopsida; order Apiales; family Apiaceae; genus Heracleum; species Heracleum sosnowskyi. Next base: position 20,715,695 of record CM061244.1, on the reverse strand, counting down.
ATCATAATAAAGATAGAAACATATCTTTAATCGATAGCTGCATTCTACAAACCAGGAACAAACTTCCATGTTTATCTAGACTCCAAATATAACTCGAAGTAGGAATCCTGATCAGCTTCAAGTCCTGATGATCAAACCTGATCATAGTCTGAGTAGGAATCCTGATGATCAATAAGATACTGACGCTTGATCAAATACTGATGACCATGCAATACTGATGACGTCAGCAATCCTGATCAGTTGAGTCTAGCTTCTGACGATCATTGAATTCTGATCTAACAATCTCCCCCAATCTCATACTTTGTAAAATAAAGTATAGATTCCAAATATTCAATGATGTCAAAAACATGTATCAAAATGTACGAGTATCTTCAGAAACAACTTATCTGTTTAAGCTTTGTGATAGAACAGATTCATCTTCAAGAAGTTGGATAATAAACTTTCTTCTTTTTCTTCAAGAATTTGAATCAGTCTTTCCTTAAGATTTCTGAGTTCTTCATCTTCCTCATTAATCTGGTAGATAGCTGCTCTGAGATTCTGTATGGAGTTTCTCTGTAGACTGTGCTCTTCAAGCAAAAGATAAGCAATTTCCTTCCCATCAGGATTGAGAGAAAGATGAGTCATGCCAAAATTTACTTCTTTAACAGCAGAACCCCTTTGCATTTCCACATCCTGACCTCTTTGATTTAAGTACATGGGAGTATAATTACCATCGAAATTACTGTTTCCATCCAGTCTTCTTCTTATAGTTGACAAAATCATGTCACTCCATTCTTTGTACACTTGGTTCTTCCATCTTAACAGATAGTGAACATATTTCAGTTCCTGTGTAGTTTTCATCAGCAGATCTTGAATAGATAGAATCTTCACACTACCATCTTTCATGAAGTACAGAAGCTTTTCTTTCTTTTCAAAACCATCATGACAATCTATAACTATATCAACAGATAATAAATTGTTCAGGTTTTCAGAAGTTAAAGTACCTCCAATTTCTGTCAAGGAGTAAGGATCAACATATGACATATTCAGATATTCACCATCTCTGTGTCCAATACCTCCTCTTGAATTACTTGACAATTGCTTCAGATTTGAAAACATCTTTAACCAGAGTGCTTTTGATCTAGCCATATCAGACAAATCAACAACACTTGAAGCGCTTGTAATAATTCCACCAGACTGAAAATTGATAGGTGTATCACAACTTAATGTGCTAATATGTTTCCACTTCTTGTCTTTTTCCTTTTCAAAAGTGTAGCTTCTTTCAAGTAAAGATTCTTGTCTGCTTGAATTTCTCCATTGTCTTTTATTTGAAACTTTAAGCCTTTGTAGATAGAGATTGAAATCTTCATTTGTTCTTCTTGTAATATCTCTTCTTCTGGCTTCTTCTTCTTCATCTACTTCTTTGTTGTGACAATCAACAACAGTAGATAAGATTATCAAATCAACCTCTTGCAGAATTTCAGATTCGTCAGGATCTTGAATATTGTCAGGATTAGAATCTTCAATTTGATTTGTATTGCTGAGAGTTGATTTTCTTGATTTTCTTCTCAATTCAGGTTCTTCTTCAACAATTCCATCATCACCAAAAGTAGATCTGTCAGGAACTACTAGAGTTTGAATAGGTTCAGGAATTTCTTCAATTCTTAACCCTCTAGACCTTGTCTGTCTAGGTAATATTTGAGTTGAAGAACCTCTTTTACTTCTTCTAGCACCTCTCCTACTTCTGCTTCCTCTACCTCTAGCAGGAGCAGTATAGCTTTCCATTGTCTCTCTTTGTAGTCTCAAGAATTCTTCATGTGAGAGATCTGGATATTCTTCACTTGCTGTAGAGAGTGCTTTTCTTGCATATAATTGTTGAACTCTTTTATCAGTGTGATATAGAGTAACAATTCTGCCGTCTTTTGTAGAAAACTTCTGGAATAAATTTGATGCATCTTCAGGATTATCAATAATCACATCTTCATCACCTTCAGGAATTGTAGCAAGAATGTGTCCATGACCAGGTGTCAGGATTTGATCTTCCGTCAGGATCTGAGATTGCACCAATGTTCTTACTGTCTTAACTCCAGAATCAGAAACATGAGTTGACTGCGTTGTTTGACTTTGAGAAGTTTGGATTGTCTTCATAACAACAGCATCAGAGGTTTCTCCTTGTATCGCTTTGTCACCACCATCATCTCCAGTATCATCATCATTATTCCTTAATACTAGATCAGGTGTACATTTTGACTGAATAACCTTCTCCCCCTTTTTGACATCAGGATTTGACAATAATTGCAAAATTAAGGAAAGAGAGGCTTGAATTTCAGTTACCTTAGTATCCAGAGAATCAATTCGTTGTTTGATGGAGGTTTGTTCTGAAACAACAGATTTCACTTGGGATTCTACTACCCTCAGTTGGAAAGTAGTAGGCACCTTTGTAAAATTATTAAAGATATCAGTCCTCACTTTTTCAGTTGAACCCTTGATAGAATCAATCTCACTTTTCAGGCTTTTGGATAACAGAGTTGTAGCCTTCAGATGATTCTTCAAGTCTTGATTCTCTATAGACTTCACTGCATTATAGGCATGTTCAATAGCAGAAGAAAAACTGATAGATTCATCAGAATTGTGCCATGAATTGTTCCATTCATTCTGTCTAAATGCCTCTGCAGGATCAAAGGAAGGAAAAGAAAAATCTTGTCTCTGATCTTTCCCAGTGAAAGCTTTGCCAGCCATATATGTACTTGATGAACCAAAATTAGTTCCAAGACTAATCTTGAGTGCTGTAGCAAGCTGTTCCTTCTCTTTTCTATTCTCATTATCATCATCACTATCATCATCAGAATGATCATCATCAGAACCATGAGATATGTCAGGATCAGGAATTGCAATACCTTTCAGTTTATCCTGAGATTCTGAGATAGGATGATCTATTGGTCTTGAACGAAGTGGCTGTATCAAAATAGGTTCATTATCAGGAGCACCACTAGCGTCAGGATGAACATCGTCAGGATTTGATATGCTTGCATCAGTATTTGCTACCAATGGTTCTTGTGGAGCTTGAGGTTCAGAAGCTGCTTCAACACTTTGAGCTAAAGGTTCTTGTGTGCTTCCCTCATTGACAATGTTCTCGACCAATCTTTCAACAGAAGCTGTAGCTTTGCCTGCATCTTCACTTTGAGAAGATGGTTCTTGTGTAGCTGGAATGTTGATGTCTTCATTCTCCCTTTGAGAAAATGGTTCTTGTGTGACCATTCCACTAGCTAAGCCTTCACCCAAACTTTGATTGAGTGGTTCTTGTGTGGCAGGATCAACAGTAGCTGCTGAATTACTCTGAAATTCAGGTTCTTGTGGGCTTGATCCTTTCAGCTTCTTCTGTCTCTGATAGACTAACTCTTCTGCATTCCTCTTTTTCTTTGATGTAGGTGTAAGACCAACCAAGGAAGCAGTTGTAGATACCTTCTCCCAAGAATGTCCTCGAATCTGAGATGGGGAGGCTGGAGAGTCTGATATAGAGACAACTTTTGTTGTTGCATCAGGAATACTAACATCAGGATTTGATGTCTGAATATCAGTATCCTTCATTTGCACTGTCAAAGGAATATGATACCTGCTCTTTGATAATTTCCTTGTCTTTTGTGGTTTTGATAAAGGTACCACAGCTTTAGTAGCAGTATCAACAACTTCCTTGTTCACATTCATCACAGAGGATATAGGTAAGTCATCCTCTGAATCACTTTCATCAATCAACCTTAACATAAATCTGAACTAACAGCAACTCCTTACCATGATTCAAATAAAATAGAGTTTTATCAATTGCACCTCTTTTGAATCCACTTTCCAGTAAGAATTGAGCTAAGGTTTCATACCATGCTCTTGGAGCTTGCTTTAGTCCATAAAGTGCCTTATCCAGTCTGTAGACATGATCTGGATATTTAGGATCAATGAAACCAGGAGGTTGTTCAACATAAACTTCTTCCTCCAGTTCACCATTTAAGAAAGCACTTTTAACATCCATCTGGAAAACCTTGAATTTCTTATGTGCTGTATAAGCAAGAAATATCCTGATGGCTTCTAGTCTTGCAACAGGAGCAAAAGTTTCATCATAGTCAATTCCCTCTTGTTGGGAATACCCCTTTGCAACTAGCCTTGCTTTATTTCTGATAATGACTCCATCAGAATCAGTCTTGTTCTTGAAAATCCACTTTGTACCAACAATTGATCTATTCTTTGGTCTTGGTACCAGTTTCCAGACTTCATTCCTTTCAAATTCATTCAGTTCTTCTTGCATTGCAGTAACCCAATCAGCATCTTTAAGTGCATCTTCAACTTTCTTAGGCTCCTCCTTGGATAGAAAGTTATTATATAAACATTCATTCTGAGTTGCACTTCTTGTTTGAACACCTGCATCAGGATCTCCAATTATCAAATCAGGAGTATGTTCTTTAGTCCATTTCCTTGCTGGTGTCAAATTGTTTCTTGAAATAGATGCTCCCCCTGGATTGGTGTTATCTTGATTGAAAGAATTTGATTGATTTGAAGCTCTCCCTGAATTATTGCTATGCCCTCCTGATGTGTTATCAGGATCTTCACTTGAATCAGTATCTGAAGAATTCTGTCCTGATGATTGAGTTGACTCTGAACTTGTAGTAGAATGCCGTTGCTCCCCCTCAACATTAGCACTACTAGTTGTATCACTATTGTTTGTATCATCAGTATTAGCACCATCAGTATCTGGTGTGTCATCAGGATTTGGTGACCCATCAGGATCTGATGTATTGACAGGATCTGATTCACTTTCTTCAGGTTCCTTGGAAGCTTCATTTTCAAATAACAATCTATCATGCGAGTCTTCAATGATTCCAGTTATCTTCTTGTCATCAAAAGATACATGTATTGACTCCATGACAGTTCTTGTTCTCAAATTAAAAACTCTGAAGGCTCTGGATGTAGGATAACCTATGAAAATTCCTTCATCAGCCTTTGTTTCAAATTTCCCTAGCTGTTCAGGATGAGTTCTGAGAACAAAACATTTACAGCCAAACACATGCAAATGCTTCAGACTTGGTTTCTTCTCTTTGAGAGACTGATAAGGAGTAACACCATGCTTGTTTATCAATGTGAGATTTTGTGTATAGCATGCTGTGTTGACTGCTTCTGCCCAGAAATATGTAGGTAATTTAGCTTCTTCCAACATAGTTCTGCCAGCTTCAATAAGAGTTCTATTCTTCCTTTCTACTACTCCATTTTGCTGAGGTGTGCCAGGAGCAGAGAATTGTTGAATGATTCCTTTGTATTTGCAGAACTCTTCCATCTTTGAATTCTTAAATTCAGTACCATTATCACTTCTCAGAATCTTGACTTTGTACTTTGTGGTTGTCTCAATCATCCTCACATGATCCAACAGAACTTCAGGAGTTTCATCTTTTCTATGCAGAAAATACACCCAGGTGAATCTAGAATATTCATCAACAATTACAAGAGTGTACCTTTTCTTACTGATGGACATGATGTTGACTGGACCAAACAGATCAAGATGTAGCATGTGATATGGTTCTTCAATAGAGGATTCTGATTTACTCTGGAATGATGTCCTTCTTTGTTTTGCTTTTTGGCATGCATCACAGAGTCCATCAGGTGTATATAAGACATTAGGTAATCCTCTTACTAACTCTTTCTTAACCAACTCATTGATGTTGCTGAAGTTGAGATGAGAAAGCTTCTTGTGCCAATTCCAACTTTCATCTACTGAAGCTTTACTGATGAAACATGTAGGGGAGCCATCAGTATCTGAGAGAATGTTGGCTTCATATATGTTACCATGCCTGTAGCCAGTTAGTGCTATCTTCCCTGTTGCTTTACTGACTACTTCACAATGTGTGGAATAGAAATTGACATGATAACCTCTGTCAGTGATTTGACTAATACTCAACAAGTTGTGTTTTAGTCCCTTCACTAGAGCTACTTTCTCAATGATGACATTTCCAATGATTATATTGCCATATCCCAAGGTTTGTCCAATGTTGCCATCTCCATAAGACACAGTTGGGCCAGCTTTTTCCTCATATTCTGATAACAGGGCTTTGTTTCCAGTCATGTGCACAGAACATCCACTATCCATGACTAACACATTTTTCTTTTTACCCTGCATCAGAATAGAAACACACTAGTTAGAACACTTAGGAACCCATACATGTTGGGTTCCTTTCTCATGCAATTTATTAATTTTAACAGCAGAAGACTTTTTGACTTTAGCAGTCCTGACAGGATTTACTCCATCAGGATTTGCTTTGTCAGTATCAGTATTAACAAAAGCATGCTTCATTATGACATTTTCAGTTCTATCAGACTTTGTACTACTTTCAAACTTAGGCAATGGATCATAAAAGTTATAGTACAAATCATGATACTCTTTACATGTATAAATAGAATGCCATAGACTACCACAATGAAAACAGGACTTCTGCGGTTTATAGAGTACTGATCTATTCCTAACATCAGACTTAGGAATATCAGTAATCTTCTTCTTACTCTTCTTACAATCAATAGCAAGATGATTAGAGTTACCACAGTTAAAACAACACTTTCTAGGTGCATTTGGGATATACTTATAACCATTCTCTTTATTGATCCCAATTTTACCATTCCTGTTTCTCTTAACAGTAGCTTCCTTTTTCTTATCTGTAACATTACAGATTTTATCTTTAAGCTGTTTCTGAGACAATAGACCTACATTCTTAGTGACTTTGTTCATGACAGGTTTAGACTTTATAATTTTAATTCTTTGAGTAGAAGAAGATCCCTTTTCAAAAGTAGAATTGGAATCCTTACCAAAAACAAAATTAACAGGTGTAATCTTAGATTTGGTTGAGTCTATAACATGTCTATAGGTCTTTGGACTGACTGTCTCATCAATGACAATTTTCTCTGCTAATTTCTTATCTTCATCTGACTTATATCCTAGACACTCTTTCCAATTCTTAGAGGTATTAATCTCATGAAATTTCCTACCAGAGTCTGTCCAGGTTCTGATTTTCTCATTAGCAAATTCAAGTTCTTTTTCAAGGGAAGTACATTTAGATGTCATCTCTAAGTGCATGTGCTTAACATTATCACATTCTTTTTGTACTTCTTGCATACGAGAAAATTCAGCTTCTAATATCTCATTCCTCTTTCTAAGGTCAGACATCTCAGATAAGATTCTAGTATTCTCAGCAGTTTGACTTCTAAAGCTAATATGTAATGACTTTAGAAAACGTCTTAACTCAGAAGCATTATCAGTATCAAAATCAAAGATAGTATTTAGTACCTTATCATCAGGAGCAGCAGTTACATCAGCATTGGCCATTAACGCATAGTTGACTACCTCAGTATCAGATTCTGAGGAAGAGTCCATCCAATCCTTGCTTGATGTGATGAGTGCCTTTGTCTTGTTGCATTCAGAAGCAAAGTGACCCATACCATTACACTTGTAGCATCTAACCTTTGACTTGTCAAATTTGCTACCCTTGCTGTCCTTTTTGATATACTTGTCTTTGTCTGCTTTGAAGGTCTTTTTCTGAAAGTTGCCTTGTCTTCTATTCTTCCTGAACTTCATCCTTCTGAAGTTTCTGACAATCATAGCAACCATCTCTTCCATGTCTGAATCAGAAGATTCATCACCAGTATTGGCATCAGGATTGCCATCAGTATCTGATGAAGAGTCGTCAGGATCTGACTCAGCTACTCTTGCTTTCCTTCTAGAGACCTCCATAGCTTTCCCTTTTGATTTTGCTTCTACATTCAAAGCAATTGACTTTGCCTTGCTGCTTTTCTTGTTCTTCCTCTGTTGAACTTCAAGATCATGAGTTCTTAGCATCCCATAGATCTCATCAAGAGACACAATGTTCAGATCATACTGGTGTCTAATAATTGAGGTCTGAGTATCCCATTCTTCAGGTAAAGCTCTAAGAAATTTGGTGTTTGAATCTTCAGTTTCATATACTTTGTCAACTAAGGATAAGCTGTTCAATAGTGTCAGGAATCTGTCATATAGATCAGTCAGGCTCTCTTCAGGTCTTGCATCGAATTGTTCATATTCTTGAATCAAAAGAGCCCTTCTGTTTTTCTTGACAGATGCAGATCCTTGGCACTGAGTTTCCAAAGTATCCCAGATTTCTTTTGAAGATTTGCATGCAATCACTCTGTTTGACATGACAGCATCAAGGCTATTATGCAAGATATTCTTTATCTTTGGTTCCCTGAGTACATGAGCTTTTTCTTCTGGAGTCCATTCAGCTTTAGCTTTGACCACATAATGTTCTGGTACTGTATCTGTTCGTTCTACGAACTTTATTGGTATATATGGTCCATCACGAATCCTGTCCAAGTAGTCAGGATCCATAGCCTCCAGGTACATCAGCATCTTTACCCTCCATATGGGATATTCTGATATCTTCAAGATGGGAATCTTCATGCTTTCATACTTGGTTGTCGACATCTTTAGATCGTATCTGATTCAGAATTAAATCAGTTTGCTCTGATACCAATTGTTGCCCAGTAAATAACAATTGTAGAAGGGGGGTTGAATACAATTGTATAAGATTCTCGACTTTATATAACACAAATATGAAAGATCAATAATAATAACAATAACAGCTTTATTAACTTTGATATAAAACTGTTACAAACTCTCTTAAGAAATTCTGATGTTCTTAAGAGCTACTAGCTTACAAAAACTCTCTCAAGAAATTCTGTTCTTAAGAGCTTCTCTCCGATTATGTTCTCTCTTTCTGATCAGTACATAAATCGAAACCAAAACTGTGTTTATATAGTGCACACAGCTTCTCTATCAATAACAAGATAAGTCCTAATCATAATAAAGATAGAAACATATCTTTAATCGATAGCTGCATTCTACAAACCAGGAACAAACTTCCATGTTTATCTAGACTCCAAATATAACTCGAAGTAGGAATCCTGATCAGCTTCAAGTCCTGATGATCAAACCTGATCATAGTCTGAGTAGGAATCCTGATGATCAATAAGATACTGACGCTTGATCAAATACTGATGACCATGCAATACTGATGACGTCAGCAATCCTGATCAGTTGAGTCTAGCTTCTGACGATCATTGAATTCTGATCTAACAGGTTGCATCCCAAGTTGAAGTAGGAAACTAGAAGGGTTACTTGACATGAATTATTCAAGGTAACACGGGCATGAACAGTTTTTCAGATTGAGTAATGTACCAGCAAGTAGATACCAAAAGTCAATGGTCATCATAAGTTCTATCATTATCCGTACGAGGATGATCTTATCTTTCTGCCTTTATGGCTTAGGGTACTAACCAATGGTACCTCAAAATCGTAGAAGTCCTTAAATAGGTCGGGAGTTCGAAACATATTCGCCATTCCCCGATAATCGTTCAGAGATTGGGCCTCCTACGGCCGCATCAACACATCCTCAAAAGATGGAGGTCCATTAACGTATATGTAATTTCTCAACACTAGTCGTATCGAATGAATCCAACCCCAGGCCACCATAGGTCTCGTTCCTCGTAGGTCCTGAGATTGTCGCATTGCTCGTTGCAACCATACGTGTCTTTATCAGAATCACGTTATCCATTCTTCATATATTTGATTTCCGAGTTGAGCCATCATGGCCTATCGTACGAAATATACTCGCGATGCGATTTAGCACGTTCATCTCACGATAACGTTCTGGTACTATATGTACGCAAAAGTCTTCCTCTTAGGTAACAAAATACCCATCGACGGAAAAGACACCAACTCTGGTGGCATCGTTGTTCTCAAGGCTTGGACCTCATTGTTACGACCAAACTCAACACGCAAGTGCACGTGATCTCAAGTAATACAGATAGCAAATAAGGTTCGTTCCTACAGGGACTCGTTGTTTGTCTAGTTAATTCACTCACCAATGTATGATTATTATCCGATGCTAAAACAAATAACAAAGTGGATTTTTGTTATCCCTATAATTAATCTAAGAATTATAACTAATTATCAACTACTTGAACTGAGATTTATGTCAAATTACTTATGCGAATAAAACATGGGATTTTAACTTCATTAAACAATCCATCTAAAGTCTTCAATTCTCTAGCCCTTTCATGTGATTTGTTAATACCTGATCGAACACACAAAACTGATATAAGCCAACTTTCGTTGTACCAATACCATCCTAAATAATATCCACAATTAAGATAGAAATCACTTAGTCTCCCAATTATGCTTAGTCCCTATATGTCTATAAAGATTGAAAACATAATGGTTGAAGTACAAGCATTCAATTGATCACATAGTTGTCATAAAACGGTTAGAGTTACGACACTAATTACGAATGATATTCTCACGCATAAACCTATGCTAGCATGGCAAGTTCTAAACTCTTAAATCCACTTTCGCTTCAATAAGAATTAACACACAATTACAGGAGTTAGCTACTCTCCTATAACGAATTAAAACAACCATGATAGGATATCACATCAATCACACTATAGGCATCGAGAAAATTCAACAATTTAACGTCATGAATAAATCCGCTAAAACCCCATGACAACGAGTTAGTTCATAATCAAACTAATCGTCACCATGGGTTCTAATGTAAACATGATGAAAGAAAACGAATTATATTAAATAAATATCAAGGTTCTAAAGAATACACCCAAACCAAGCATCCACAAGATAGAAAGAATACAAGAATAAATTGAAACTATCTTCTTCCTTCTTCTTCGTGCTTTAAAACTCCGTATATAATATGCGGTATGTGTCTCTCTTGTTCTCTAGGGTTTTCTTCTCTTTATATAGGCCTCCAGGTGCAAATAAGTCGTACTGAATTGTAATTTGACTTCAACTCGAAAAATCAGCAAATCGGGTTCAAAACAGGAAATTTCGTCAGACAGACTGGCGCTGCCGCGCCACAATTGTATAGGATAGCGGCGCTGCCGCGCCACAATTACTGCTTCTTTTTTTCATCGGCGCTGCCGCGCCATAAGCAAGCTCAAACACGGCGCTGCCGCGCCGTGCCTTCTGTCCAGGACATAGAAAATGTTGTCCTCTTCGCGTGAGCTGTAAGATCGTCAGAATCGGACTTGTAGAACTCCAGATATGGCCAAAACAGTGAAGACTGCGCAACCTACCCGGAAAATCCGAATTTTAATCAAATTATCCTCCAACTCTTGGTTCTGCAAAACTTAATGAAAACACATTAAACACACCACATACTTGAGTTCAAGTCATCAATTTAAGCCGATATGAAGCGTTCCAAGTGGATTAAAAATCCACTTATCACTCATACACAAGATAATGCCTTAACTAGACCACGCAATTTAGTAATTCGGATTGCGTAAAGGATTGTAAACGTCTCAATCTTCACATGTGCTGCCTTCCCGTGGGCAACTATGATGAACTACAAACACTTATGTTTTTACTAAGTCAAGTTACCCATTGGTATTGGCCATTCCGCCCTTACCCCAATTGCAACTGAGACTCTGCTCCGCGTCTTATCTTAATGTCCTTGATAATCCATGTACAATTCTAACGTTCGTCTCATCATTATGATGGTCTTCAACGATCCTATTGATCCTCCAATAAGTCTTCTACTAAACTCTTTGACCTTGACATCCTCAATGGCACTACCTCCGGTAGTCCACTTAACGAACTCTATATGAGTCCTCACATTATTCGCTTACTTAGATATAACTCTTAACACTCTCATGTCCAAGTCTATAACTTAGTGCTCTGATACCATTTCTGTAACACCCCCAGATCCGGGGTCAGGAATCTGGGTTGTCACTCTCCATCAATTATACAATACCTTCATTACTTACAACATTCTAATAATACAACTCCAAAGACCCCAATCACTTACGCACACACACACAAGTTATAGCATTGGAAATGAGCAACAAAAGTAACATTTGTTATTACAACTCAAATGTACTATCCAGGATCTCATCTATTATTTACAACCTCTACCTGAAGTTACAATAATAGACCTCACCGTTCTATACAAGGTTTAATAATACAAACCTACTCGAAAACAATTCTTACTAATTCAGTCTGCAACTATTCTGCTCACACCAGCAGTATCCATCCTAATGAACTAACTCAAGGGTGGTCTCTCCATTCCCTTGCTCTCGTAACACGAGGTGAATCGACAACGTTTTCTTCATGCTGAAAGTTTTAATAAAGCAAGAATGAGCTAATAGCGATCAGCAAGAAATCTATCCCAATTTAAATTCTTTAAACCTTTAAGGTAAATAATCCATATAGGATCCATGTTTAAAACTACTAGGGTATGACCCCAAAATAGTATACCGTTCCAAAATACCGTATGAGTTATAATCATACTCAAATACTCTTCTTGAATCATTTAGAAATCCTTGGTATCGATATAATGAACCAAGATTCAAAACATATCTTTTAAAATAGATATCAAATATTGGAATCAGGGCTTAAAGCCTATCCGTTGATTCAAAATACTATACAGTTCAATGTACTGTATATCTTAAATCCTTTCTCAACATATATATATGCACATCAATTTAGATATCTCATATTGTTCAAAATACAGTAAAATATCAGTAATGAACACCTTTCAACTCTGTTGTGTTGTGATATAAAAGAAGCAAGAATGAGCACTATAGCTCGACAATAAGATATAGCATCATAATCATATATGTAAGTTGATATCATAATTGAAAACCTTTAAAACTCCGTTCATATACAGAACGATATGTTTAAACATTCTTTTCGTCAAAACATGCCATACAGTACAACTACTGTATGAGGAACATCATTACTCATCACTGCCACATTGTCAGTAACTCAGCACCTAGGCTTTCGTTACAATGTGCAGTACAACTCCAATTGGAGGGAAGGGAATATACTGGAACACCCGATACACGGTGATCAGCCGTTGTATCGTAACGTAACTTTTCTACTAGTAGAAGGACGACTTCCTATTCGGTTATCACCCTAGCCGTCTACGGGCCACTGTGCTAAGAGATCACTACCTCAGCGCCTGTTTCATCACCGGGTAAGCCTTAGCACGCAAGAGATCACTACCTCAGCGCCTGTTTCATCACCGGGTAAGCCTTGATAATTTTTGGCACTACCCCGACACCTGTTTCATTGCCGTGTAAGCCCTTCCAGTTCCCATGATGAAAAATATCAATGAAACGGAAATCGGAATTTAATCCTATTTCCCCCAAGTACAATACTTGTCAAAAACTTTGTAACCGTTCAGAATTCCTTACTCCAGAGTATTTGAAGGGAGTAAGTCACAGTGTGGGTTGACATTAGTCAACGAAACTACAGATAATTACCACGTATTTTGAAAGCATGACCAGAGAGTTTATTGAAATTTTCAGAGTTTAGGAAGTTTGAAATTCTTTACTTGAATGGGGGAGTCATCCCCAGCTATAGGTATTCTAGAGGAACAGTGGAAGTAAAACTCTGTCCTCGACTTCTTGAACTAGATTCCTAATTTCCGATGAGTTAGAAAACACTATTCGCATTTAATTATCTTTAAATATCTTAAGATAATAGTTGTGAATCTCTGTTTTAATATCTTTTCTGGAGATCAGAAATTTATATTTTTGTGTAAATAGTAGAACCTTTAATCATATAATAAGGTTCTATGATTTTTAAATCATATTTGGAATATTTAATAAATACCCAAATAATAAATATTGAATTATTATTCAATAATAATCCACTTAAATGAATATTCAAAATAATATTCACTTAGTTAATAAATATTCAAAATAATATTTTTAATAATACTATTTAATATCACACATTAAATATCCAATAATATATATATATATATATATTGGAATATTTAATCGTCATATATAAAACATAGCTATCCCTGGACCCTCCAGTATCTGACAATATTGTTAAAATAAAGTAGTAATTTAACTCCCGGTCTATTATTTTAAAATCATCGTACGACTGCTCTATACTTAGAGCCTTAAAACATCGGTTTATATCTAGTATTTACCTAGCAAATAAACCTTATATCTTACGAAAGCTTTTACTAAAAGCGTAAACAGTTTAAAAAGTTCTTACAGCATTAAAGCAGAATATATATATATATATATATATATATATATATATATATATATATATATATATATATATATATATCAATCACATAAATCACAACAGCATCATTTATATGATGTAGGGTTTGGAAACTTGCATGCATCTATCATATGCATCTATTATATCTCAACCTTTTTAATACCATTACATCTATATACGATGTAAGGTTTGAAAGCATGCATCTATCATATGCATATATTATATCTCAACATTTTTAATACCATTACATCTATATACGATGTAAGGTTTGAAAGCATGCATATATCATATGCATCTATTATATCTCAACCTTTTTAATACCATTACATCTATATACGATGTAAGGTTTGAAAGCATGCATCTATCATATGCATATATTATATCTCAACCTTTTTAATACCATTACATCTATATACGATGTAAGGTTTGAAAGCATGCATCTATCATATGCATATATTATATCTCAACCTTTTTAATACCATTACATCTATATACGATGTAAGGTTTGAAAGCATGCATGATATCATATCATATGCATCAACAGTATAAGTAATGGAAAACAGCATGGGATGAGAAAACTTGCCTCGGGTCCTTGGTTGTTATGGGTTCGATCAGTCCCTAGCGTCATCATTCGCCCATAACAATTCACTCTAAGTCAAACACATCATGTAGCCATGTTATTCCTCAACAATGTTCGTGTTTTAATCGACTCGAAATAATCCTTTATCTTAGTCACAACGGTTGGTCAAAGTAGTACCCTAGAGTTGACTTTTCATAGAGTTACTATTACGCGACTCGTACTCTAACACTTGTAATAAATCGGAAAATTCGTATTTAAATACGAAACCACTTCTAAAATCATCTTGAGTATTTGTAATATTTATCATAAAAGTTTTGATCTCAAAACAGGGGTTTAGCTTGGTGAAATGTATTCTCAAACTTGGATGAGCTACGGAAAGTTACTATTCACACGTCTTTCACTAAAACACTCATATCTCCTTAACCGTTAATCGAAATGACACACCGTTTTCGCGTGCGCGATCTAGAGAAAGAATAGAACAAAATTCTTGAAAATGTTTTTCTGCTTAAGGGGATGAAAATCCCGAGAGCAGCAGGTTTAGGGCAGTAGAGTGCAGAACCACTTACTCCTCACGCAGCTTTGGTTCCGACATTTTTATAAAATCGAAAATTTATCTTTTTAACCCGAAACCTTCTCGATTCACTTAATAACTGTCCATGTTAGTATCCATTTTAATATCATGACCTAATTCCATTTTTAAGGGGCTTGATCATATTCTCAAAGTTCATATAGTGAACCACTTGGTTTCCCGAAACCACTTCTACTAAAACGGGTGTTTCTCCTAAACCGTAAATCGAAACGATGCGATTCTTTCTCCAAAACAAACTACACAACAAGACCTACATGATCATGGTCAGTTAGGGTTGCTTCCATATCATGGAGTTACCCGAGGTTTCTGCCTAAACAACCTAATGAAAATCCGGCATGGTAACGACGCTTAAACGTGATTCCCGTGTTTAAAACAGTCAAACAAACCACCAATCATCAACCAAGCAATCCTACTTCTAATTTCCCAAATCAAGCAACTTATATTCTGCCTAAACATGTTTAGATCAATACTCATAAGTTTAACCACTAATTAACCACTAAACATCATCATAATCATGCAAATATCCTTAATATCACATCATCACTAAGCATTATCCATATCATCATTATAATCAAAGTATAACAAAGGGTGTGAGAGGTTTATACCTTCCTTGGTACTTGGTAAAGACTAACAATATCTTGTATACTCTCCCTTGATCCTTAATCATCCTTAACAATCCTTAAAACTCAAGAACAAAACAAAACATTTCATGAATCATTATTCATGCCTCAACTTTGATCCAATCTTTAACCATACTACACTTCTTTGATGGCCATGAGATGTTTAACGTACCTTGGGTATATAGTTAGGGAGCTATGGTTAAAATTTGGTGATTTTTGGGTGAGTAGAACTTGAGTTATGAATTTTGCTTTCCACCATGGTCAAGCTGGGCAGAATTTTGGAGAAATGAAAGAGATGGTTACTTTCTTGCTTTTTCTTTTCATTTCTTTTGTCTAAATATCTCTAAATTGGATGCATCTATTTTGTGTGGTTGTGGTGAAGTTTAGTCACCCATGACAGATGTCATTTTAACTTGTGGTTGTGGTGAAAGTGGTGACAAGGTGGTGATTCATCACTTGGTCTTCATCTTGTCACCCTCCTGCATCATGCTTATGTCACCATTTGTATCCTCAATCCTCTTATATGTTACAATTGATGATCTTATATGATACTCCCCCTTTGGTTAGGGTTTAATCCATAATTTGCTACGCGTTTTTTTCGCGATAGTTTCAAGTGATTTTAAAAACGTTTCTCTGTACCAATGCTAGGAGATACTTCCTTGATCTTTCCATTTCCTTGGTTTAATATATGATCCTAGATTTCTTACCTTGGTTTAAGATATGATCATGGATTTCTCATTCTACATACTTTCTCAAAACGATCAAATCAATACATCCTTGATTGTCCAGTGAATAGTGATTTAAAACTCGAATGGAAATCTTCTGATTCTGATCGCATTTACATTCACTTATTCTCCTTATACATCACTAATATAACTTCGAAACATTCATTCCATGTCTTTTATATAGTGTGGTCTCAAATATTTTTCATCAGCAAATTCACTATTCATCGACATTTACTATTCATCAAAAATTTTTAACTAAGTCCAAAATTTGGGGTTATTACAAGAAGTGAGTGAGTCCCAGCCTAGCCACCATGTATCTTCTCAAAATGATACAGTGGTTGAAAAGGAAATTAGCACATCCCTAGAGGCATCCTCCCAAAAGGATGTCACTATTGAAAAGAGTTCCCAACTAGGAACACAAAACAAGAGGGATATGGACACTAGTAGCCCCAATGATATGTCCAAAGCCTATTTCAGGAAAAAGAAGGCTAAGACAACTTGGGATGCATAGGGTTCACACACAGTGCAAACCACCATCACAAATTCAGATTGATGTGGCTCCAGCAAATGTGGAGTCACAACCCCATTCTCTCAATATCCAAATTGAAACAAAAGAACCAAGCTCACCAACTATCTCTCTGGATGTGGATATGAGAAACACATCAATTCCAGATTCTCCATCTCTTAAATTCATGGAGGAGCCCCACTCTGAAATTGATGGTCATCATATTTTAGATGATTTGTTGGATCACCAATCTATCATTTCAAAAACCTTGGTTGCATCTACGACATCAAATTTAAAATCAATCCCCACAGATTCTACCTTAGTTTTTACTTCAATTACTACTTCATTCCCTTCTTCAACGGATATCTCCTATCCGTTGATGAGTGTTTCTCTTTCAACGGATATGTTTCACAACAGCCATCCATTGAAACCCACTTCTACTACTCCTACACTTGAAATTTCAACTTCAATAATTTCAACATCAAGTGTAGATGAGTTAGTAGTTGTTGAAACACTCCTAGGACTAAGGGTAGAGAGTGAACAACTTGAGAGTGAGTGACTGGCTTGCAGCCAGACAAAAGGAGAGTTAGTGAATGAGAGGTTGACTATTTCTTCTAGTCAGACAAAAGGAGAGTTAGAGGGTACCACCTTAGAAGGTGAAGGTGAGGGTGTGAGAGGTGTGAGCCAGGGGGTGTCCCTGATGCAAGAATATAGAGAAAATGAGAAAAATGCAGGTTCTGGAGATATAGGGATGGAAGACTCAGTCATTACTAGTGAGTTAATGAATGCTAGTGAAGCTGAAAGGGAGAGGTTGTTCCAGTTAGAATATGAACTGGATCAAATCAACCTGGATGCTGAGACATTTACTCATCCTGAACCAGCCTATCAAGTGTTGGCTGGCCAGGGCAATGTGGAGGCAGAAAGAACATTGAACTTGGTACACACTACTGAGTCAATGTTAAGGGCTAAAGATGCAATTTCATCACTGCCTCCAGGAGCTGCTGATGACTTCAACTATGACAGCACTTTTGAAGAAGATGATACAAGTGATTCGGATGGTGGTGAAGGAGGAGGTGAAGGCCCTTCCACCTCAGAAAGCACACATGATTGGCTATTCTCAAATGAAGCCAAATTTGATGAGATCAACATGGTGTTATTAAAGCAATATCAACAAGCTTTTACTGAATCACAATCAGCAAATTCTACAAGGAAGATCATTATGTCCAAGTTCATGACATCTCTCCAACTTCAGAAAATGCAGCTTCTTCATCAAAGAGCTCAAAAAGAAGAGGTCAAGCTCAATATAGATGATCTCAAAGATGATGTGGGAAGAAGAATAGACACTGCTTTTCCTCTAACCACAATTAATACTCTTAAGAGGAAAACAGTCAAGGAAGATGACCTCTCAGAGTCTGTGGAGACTCTTTCTAAGAGAGTTGACAGAATGGAGCAGAAGATGGACACTTTCATTGCCAATCAAAATGCACAGACTCAACTCCTACAACAATTGCTGCAGGCTCCTAGCATTGTTCAAACCCTTGATGATAACAAAAAGGGGGAGAATATACTAGTGGTCTCTGAACCAGCATTCACAATAACTCAATAATCATTGCCACAAGTTGAGGGGGAGTCTGTAAACTTAAGTGTGCCATCAACTGCGGGGGAGCAGCCAACACCTCAAATTTTTGCCAATCCAAGTGAGTTTGAGCTCACAAAGGTGCTCTCCCTTCCTCCAATATCACTACCTCAAGTTAAAGCCAGTGACTTTGACTTCTCTGGAATGAGTGAAGTAGAGATGATGGAAAAACGGGAATAGCTAGCATAAAAGACAAAGGAAATCAATGAAAAGATCAATCAGAGGTTCTTAAACTCTGAGAGACTAATCAAAGAGTCCATTTTCAAAGTTGTGACCACATCTCAAGTTACCTCAACCTCAGAACCAGCTCATACTCACACCACAATTCTAAAAGTTCTCACTCCTGAAGTAGTTCTCTCAGAGAAGATCTATGATGTTGAACCCTCACTCATTAAGGAGTTTGAACCAATTTTTAGTGGAAGAATTGGTTCCCCACCTAAGCATCATGGCAAGAACAAACTAGAAGTGGATTACCCTTTATCTAAGCGAGATGACAACAAGGTGATGGGCAAGATCATTAAAGAACTTAAAGACACACATTATGTGTGGTTGAAGGAAGCAATGACAGTAATCTACAGGAATGACAAAGCATTGTATATCAAAGTTAGCCATCCTAGATTCACTGAAGCCAAAAGAGAGGAAACTTCAAGATTACCGAGGGAAGCTCATCTTAGCTCTTTTCCAAATTAGACCTCTCCTGAGAGGCTAGCTAGATTAGCTAAAGAGCTATGGGATGAGTTAGCTGAAGAAGAAGTGGCCCCTCCTAAAAGGAAAAAGAGAAAGACAGTGCCCAAGTCAAATCCAATCAGGAGGATAAAAAGAAAATCAAATAGGCATGTCTCTCCTGAGAAAGAAGAAGTTGTGAAGAAAACAGAAGACAAATCTGTTACAATTGAAGACATCATCAAGCCTGTTACTCAATCAGACACTACCTTTCATGGCACTCCTATTGAATTCAAAGAAGAGCCCATAGAGTTTGAAAACTTGGAATTCCCAAAGATTATTCTTGAAGCTGAAAAGAAGAAATAGGAGCCAAGGAGGAAAATTCTTAAGGGACCAGTAAAACTCCAATTAGTGCCTCAAATTGTCAAGCTAGTAGAAAACAAGGATGATTATCTCTACATATTTGAGATTCAAGAATATTCTGAATTGGATCTCTTTCTAGATGAACTGATTGAAGTCAGGGGCATTGACAAGTACAAAAATCTGCCAGAGAGACTCGTGTTTGTCTATAAAGGAGGAGTAGAAAGACCATGGCCCTTGTAGAGAATCCTAGGAGAAGGATACCCAACTTTGGTTAAGGTATTCTCAAGCATAAAGAGCACAAGAGGGTTCTCACCAATTGCAAGAGGACTAGTGATGAAACAGATTGAGAAGATAAGGGCTAGTTGGAACTCACATGAAATTTTGCCTGTAAAAATGAAGATCCCATGCAATGGACAAAAGATTCATCTCCAACCCCATTGGATGATGGAATTCAGGGATGAAGATGGTTGCAGAAGGTTTTTCAGATTGAAGGACCAACTGTCTAAGGCAAACTCTAAGTACCTTAGATGATTGCAATCCAAACTAAATCCAAAGATTGTTGAAGAGGACAACTTCTACAACCAATTGCAGCAGCAAATAGAGGCCAACTATGCCAGACAAGGGAAGAAGAAGATACTGCCTTCCAAAGAGAAGAAAAGGAACTAAAATTGCTCAGTCTAGAAGATCACTCTCTCTGTAATGTTTCTCAAAATTCAACTCTTTCATTTTATCATATTAATGCAACTAAATACAAATTTTATCTTTTTCCGTATATTTCTCTTAGGAGTGTTTTGTTATCATCAAGCCCTGAATTTATGTCTGATTCTCAACCAGGCATAAATTGGGGGAGATTGTTAAGAATTATGTTGATTCTTGATGATAACCAAATTAACTTTGTAAAATTTGTATAAGTGAAAATGTAACTTTCAACGGAGAACAGGTTGTTACAATATCCGTTGAAAGGTAGCTTATCTCTTGATAAGTCTAAATGTAACATACTTTTTCTTGTTCAAGTACTAGCAATTGAAATGTAATAGTGTAGGCTAAAAAAGCTTCTTTATTGACTTACAAATAGATATGTAGAATAGGGAGGCTAACTGTAAATACTTTGTGCCTTGTAATTTTACATAAGTGAAATTGTATTTCAACGGATAGCCATTCAGCTTTCAACGGATGCACCTTGGAAAGCGTCAATGGATAGCCATTCATCTTTCAACGGATGCACCTTGGAAAGCTTCAACGGATGCAACCACAACACTTTCAACAAATGCTACATCATTAACCTCAACCGATACCACTTCAATTATTAACAGTTGAAATTATGAAAGGGACAGTTCTGACAAGTCACATGGGTTGATGGAAGAGAAAGAGCATGGAAACCAGCATTTTGGGAAACCCTGAAGAAAAGGAAGCATTCTATTTCTATATGGTCAAAAGAGATGATTCTTCAAGGACAATTAGCTAAAAGACAAATCATTGCAAGGACCATTGGACTTAGAGTGAAAAAGCAAGCTTTTGGACATTACCTATTGTATACTTTTATGTAGTTCAATTAAGCTTGTAAACTTGGAGTATATAACCAAGTGTAGCAATGTTTTTGTAGGTAAGAAATCAGATTTAGTGTTAAGAGCTTAAGCAGTATTCCTTTGTAAATTGCTAAAGCAAAAATATTATAACTGCAGCTGTGAGTTTTTTCAAAAACTACACAGAGATTTCTTCAAATAAAATATCTCAGGTGGAACAATCAATCCACCAGAATTTTTAATTCTTGTTTTATTATTTTTCTGCAATTTCACATTTCTGTTCTAAAGTTTATCTTTGTCAGGGAAAAAGAATTGGAAATTTAAAGGATTGTATTCAACCCCCTTCCCCCCCCCCCCCAATTCTACAATCCTGTGATTTCATTGCTAGGGAATAACAGTTTGTAATAATAAATCTTTAATTCTGGAATAAAATTATAGATTTCAGCGTTCGTAAAAAGTATGTGAATCTTTAATTCTGGAATGACATTATAATTTACAGACATGTCCATTTTCTTAAATAAAAGAAAAAGTAGATGCTAAATATATTTTTTAAATATAATGTTTAATTTAAAGAATTACTACTTGATGTATTCACAAAAGCGGTAGTTTCATTTGATTTGGTTTAGTTTAATTTTATTTGTAAAAGTGGATCGTGTAATATAAGAGACGACTTTTAATAATAAATTATGCTTGATATCATTTTATACATATTTAACATCTGTATAATATTTTTTAAAATTTTTAACTTTGAATTTGTATCATACAACTGGCATATCAATGATAAACAACAACATAAATTAAAAGGATACAAAAAACATGATGTATAAAGAATGAAATCTTGAAATGCATTTAAGACTTTCTACTATCAAGATTTTGGATCTTGCACATTACTAATTCAGTGGAGCACATAAATTCAGTTTTGTTTTTATTACATACATCATAAATTATTTATCAAATCCCAATCTGAGCTGTCGAATTGAATATTTATTTCTTTTTTCTATTTATGTTCAAAAGAACCTAAGGTTTTGGTTAGAAAACAAGAATACTTTGTGATATTTCGTTTTAGGAATTAAGTACTTTTATTTGTTAAGAAAAAGCATAATCAATACTCCCTCTGTCCATCTCATTTCTTTATACTTTCTTTTTTGGTACGTCCCTCTCATTTCTTTACATACCAAAAATAGTAACATTTTATATTATAAAATCCAATCATATTCACTACTTTCCTCTTCTATACCTACTTTATACCCACTTTATACATTAAATATTGATTGGTCCCACCACTTTACTCATTTTTCTTATATTTCTCTATTAATTTACACTTTTTCTTAACCTCCGTGTCGTCCCCTCAATGTAAAGAATTGAGGGGGAAGGAGGGAGTATAACTTTGTGATATATTGGCAATTATATTTGTGAGAAGAGATTATTTAGAGCCGTTATGTGAAACGCTTTCATTAAAATTGTAACGTAATAAAATAGTTACACTTTAAATTATGTTATAATTACTGTAACTCATGAACGTTTTAAGGTAAAGTCGTGCCAAATTTATTATTAAATTTAATTATCCAACGTAATATTTTGTGAATGTTTACGTCAACTATACTTATTTGTTTTGACATTAGTGTAAACATCTCGTATATGATGCAAACAAACATTAATTCTCATTTACAAATTTAAGTTAACTATATAAGTGTGTGTTAATAAGAGGTTAAATATTTGAGTTAAGTGTAAATATACGTTAACTGAAACTTGAATTGGTTCAATTTATGCTCAATTTCACCACTTTCTTATAAAAAATTGCATAACTTCGATTGCATATAAGTAACTAAAATTTTGTAATGGATAATAATGAAATATATTGAATCAATAAAAAAAAATTCAATTGAAAAACAGAAACAACCAAAAATAAGATTTATGTTGCATTTGTCACAAGTACAACTTGCAAATTACATGTCGTAAGCTGACAAAAACAACCATAAACGATACTTACTGAAACTTCAAATCTTTCTTCATCAACATGAAGTCTTACAAAACACAAACATTTAATAAAGGAAATAAACTGAAATAAGTTCTATTATAGCATAGTACTCGACCATGGCGATCACATGAATGATAAATCAAACGGGGCTCATACTAAATAGCCCTTTTCTTGTTTGCATTGACAGGAGCAACAACATCAATAAGATATTCACCTTGAGCACACTTAGGGCAGATTTGATGGTCTTCTCGAACCATCACATAGACATGACACGCTACACAACCCATAATTATTAGTTTTGAAGAAATAAGGGTCGTGTATTTGTGTATAGTTGTCACTGCTGCTGGAGTTTTATCATAAGATCTAACCATGCAGCCACTCCGTTTGGTTGGTAACACAATCTCAGCATCATTGTAAGGAATGTTCAAATCAGGTATTGCCTTCCTTTTCCCTTCTTGCTCCTGTAAAATCTTATATGTTAAATAATAATAATAATAATAACAAATATATAAAATAGATTCAATTTGCATGTAGTACCTTCGAAAGCTCAAGAGTCCTAGTCTTTGCTTCTTCTTCTTCATTAGTGTTGCGTAGATTATTCTTACGCCAGATAGCCATGATTCTTGTAAATAAAAACTATTTAGCTTTAATGTTTCTGTAAATAATATAGCACCCCCTGTCATCTATATATACTACTTGATATGCCAACTTGCTAGCATTTTCAAAAGCCTTTTTCATTTATTTTTAAATTACTTTTCCCATTTTTGTGTCGGTGATTATTCTGTTTTTTGGTATCGGTTTGTCAAGCATTTAATAAATTTCCTATTTTCTTTTCTTTTTCTCATGGATAATACTCAATTTTTCTCCCACGATTTTTCATACATTTTTATAATAATAAAGTGACTTTAATATTTTAATCTAATGTAAATCTAAATTGGAGTTACGATTTCTTACTTGTTCTGCTATCTATGTCAGTTAATAAAGGTATCTTATATATCTAATTAATATTTTTAATTATTACTTTTGAATAAACCACCATATGAATCTTTAATATGATTTATCGAATATTCTTGGATTTCATTGTTACTTTTTCATCAATTTTAGCAATGACCACAAAAAATAAATCGTATTCATGTGTCATTTGCTTGGTCTATACTTTCCAGCTTTAATTAGAATGACATTACTGACATACAATTTTTGCTATTACTGGAAGTAGAAGTTTAAATTACACTTGAACTAATATTTCACTTACAACAAAAAATGATTATTATTCAATTTTTAAGTAATGTGAAACCAAACAGGCTCCCATTATGATCATTATATCATAAATTATAAAGATACAAAAAGTGGCGATATATAAAGAAGGAAGTCTATCAGTGCATTCTAGACTTTCTTCTGTCAATATTTGAGTCCAACTAATTTATACTTCTCTAACTTATTAGTTACTTATGTGGAGCATTGTGAATGCACGTAGTATTTGATTTAAAAAGTTTAACGGGTGCATATAGATGGGATTCACTGGATCTCATACGTTTAAATGATTTGATTTAGATGTTTGTTTAAGAAGTAGAATTCATTATACAAAAATTAATTTATTAATACAACCTATTGTGGTATAATTGTATATTTAAGTTTGCAATGGACGAAAATTTATGTTCAAAGTATTTAAAAGTTTTAACTTATCTATTATTCATGAATATGAAACCAATAAGATTACAAATAAAGTGGGAATAGGGAACACATTGTGACAATCCGGGTCAAATCCTGAGCCTTTTTCGAAAATCGGGTCAAGTCCCGATTTCGATTCTGAATAAGTCGAAACATATTGTCCCAAATGCAACCAACTTGGGTAACAAAAAGCCCACCACAGGCCCCCAAAATATCATGATTTTATTGGTGCTTATTGGTAGTAGTACTTTGACTTATAAACTGAACTAAATTCCCAAATCTCCTCGATGTGGGACTGGGGTATTACAAACTCCCCCACTTAAACTCATGACGTCCTCGTCAGCCCTAAATAGATAGCCCATAGGTCCGGATCGTTCCTCCTTAGCCATTGTGGGATAATACCGGCTAGCTTCGTGTCCCCACCTCCAGACCTCTATCTATTATGGGATAATACCACCAGCCTTCGTGTCCACACCTCCGGCAACTTGCGTTAACAAGCTTTCGAGAGTTGGCTCTGATATCATATGTGACAACCCGGGTCAAATCCCGAGCCTTTTTCGAAAATCGGGTCAAGTCCCGATCACGAGTCCGAAATAGCATAAGCCTAATACTGGCCCAACTACAGCCAACTTGGGTAGTCCATAAGCCCACCACAGGCCCCCAAAAGATCATGATTTGTTGGTGCTAATTAGTAGTAGTACTGTTCTTATAAACTAAACTAAAATCCCAAATCTACTCGATGTGGGACTGGGGTGTTACCTACATACACATCAATCTCACAAAAGCATACATAATAAACAAATCTCAAATAAGAATAAAATTTAAATCATTTGTTATGAAAGAATATAATTCATTAGGGATGTTCGCGGTGCGGGCGGTGCGGTTTTTCTCTAAAACCGCGGACCAACCTACACATGCGGTTTGGTTAATTTTTCAAACAGCGACCATGTTAGATCAGGATTCAATGATCGTCAGGATCTAGACTCAACTGATCAGGATTGCTGACGTCATCAGTATTGTTCAAGCGTCAGTATCAGGATTGTTATCAGGATTTCTATCAGGACTGTGATCAGGATTTATCATCAGGACTGAAAGCTGATCAGGATTACAACTTCGAGTTATTTATGGAGTCTAGTTAAATAAGGAAGTTTATTTTGTCGGTTCCTAGTTAATAGGAATGTAGCTGTCGGTTAGGATATGTTTCAATATAGTTGGTAATTGATTTGGACTTATCTTGTAATCGATAGAGAAACTGTGTAGTAGATAAACACAGTTTAGGTTTTGATTTTACATCAATCGCATACACGAGTATATTGTAACCTAGAAGCTCTCAAGAACATCAGAATTTCTTGAGAGAGTTTTGTAACAATTTTATATCAGAATTAATAAAGCTGTTATTGTTTTCATATTTGTGTTTATAATCGAGAATCTTATACAATTGTATTCAACCCCCCTTCTACAATTGTTTATGATTGGGCAACAGACCACACCTCGTAATTCAAAAACCGCCTAAACCACACCACGTAAATGTGGTGCGGAGTGGAACGGTTTGTGTGGTTTAACAATGTCAATATATAAATTATAATGAATTACAAAACTAAAAATTACAATAAAATTTATAAATTTGAAGTTAAACAATTCTTAGAAGTTATTAGAAAGGAAAGTAGAATTTAGATTTGAAAAAAGAAATATATGTTCTTAATAGTAACATTATACATGAAATAACAACTAATGTGACTAAATATCAAAAGATAACATTCCAAACATGCACATCTCGTGATCCCAACAGCCAACTAATCATATAATGAACTATCAAGATTTAAGGGAGTAGGTAAATTAAATATATGTATAGCAAATTTATTTTATAAAATTGTAGTTTATAAATATATAAATTATATATATATATTGTTGGGATTTATGGGTGATAGCATAGGAACAACTTAACTTTGTATAGACTTAATTTTTGTAATTAAGTAGAACATACTGTCACAGCCAAAGTATGTTCTTGTAATCAGTATGCAATATTATTTTAATTGTGTAATTTGGAAGAAGTTCACTTTCTGTGTTCAAGCCTCAAAGAACGCATATTAGATGACAGCATGAATAAAGGTTACTGTCATAAGCATTGACAGTAAGATTACAAGAAGACATAATGTTGCAAGTCAAGACAGCATATTCACTCTGACAGCAACATTGGCGGAAGACTACGCGACAGCAGCTTTAGCCCTCGACAGCATGTTTGGAATCCTCGACAGCACTCTATGCGGGGAACTCATACTGTCACCAAAAGATCATTCCTGTGACAGCAAGCTTTGTGGCAAAAGTAACTGTCTCAATAAAGATCCTTGTTCTAGGTATCTTTCTCAGTCAAATCCCGTGACAGTTTAAATGTTCAAGAAACAGGCGTGTTGCAGTATCCCTAAGCTGCACCAAGTCTGCACGACTACGACAGAAGCTTCAAGCACTGCAAAACAAAAGCGAATCAATTCAAAAGCAAGGTCAAGTCATTATTTGCTGAATTGCTTAAGCTGGAAATAGAATGAATCTAGGTTGCTTTCTTTGTAATGTATATCTGACATTGTTAGCAATTTAGGAAAGTCACATGGGTAGAAACTTTGTAAGAAGCTGCCACTTGATAATGACAGTAGCTTTACAAACCCGTGACTGATAGTGATAGGGTTAGTCTTATACCTACTATCAATTCATTCTAGAACAAGTAACGAAGTGAAGCAAGTGTCTGGGAGAAACGAAGCTCGAGAATTCTTTCTTGAGGTTGTAGCAACACTTTGCAAAATAAATAAAACATTTATTTTGTGAATCTTGTTCTTACTGCATACTGTTCGTGATTGCATATATTTCTGATAACATTTAATCTTGATTTTAGTTGTTGAAATTTAGATTGAATTTTATCAGTATTGCATTCATCCCCCCCCCCCTTCTGCAGTACACAAGGACTAACATATATATATATAGTTGCACTCTAGGAAGAACACCTTATATAAAGAACAATAAAAACACCATCATAAACACTTTAGTTTTCATAAAAATTGATTTTTTAAAATTAGAATCATAAAATTGAACAACAATTAAGCCTAACATATCGAATTTAACGTAGAATCTCATCTAATATTAAAAATTAAACATTACATATAATCCAGTATAGAATCCAGTACAGAATCTTGTATATATATTTATCACAATGAAATTACAAGTAATCATGTTTTATTTGATTCTAATTTTTTGTTAGATTCTATTTTTATTCGTAATAAACCTTTTTTGGTGAGAAAATTAGAATCAACATGCAATTTATGTAAGATTCAAAGGTGTTCTTTATTGTTCTTTATATAAGAGTGTTCTTCATGGAGCAATGACCTATATATATATATATATATATATATATATATAGTTGAGGCGCGGTGCGATTTGAACCGCACTACTTAAATGCCAAACAACACATACCACACCGCACGGTTTGTAAACAATTCAACACGCGATCGCACCACAAAAATTAAAAACCGTATTTTGTGGTGCGGTTTGAGCGGTCCGATGAACACCCCTATATATCATGATGATCATATCAAATCAATAATTTCATATGCTTAAATTACTAAATTTGTATATATTATTATAAAATTTAGGTGATTTTGTTTACTTTGATGCATATGATTATTATTATAACTTTTAGTCACTCGAGTATGATCCCGTAAATAAATTAAGTGGGTCGGGCTAAGTTAAATTAGGTTTGTGAACGATAAAATCATAAGTAATTTAAAAAATTTAATTCAAATGTCCATTAATTTAACTTCAGGTGTTTCACGTCAATAAGTTATTTGATTTAAAAAAGATTGAATTAGAACGATGTTCAACCAGTTTGTGTGTAGCATTTGTACAACTCTGTATAGTACGTTCATTACATCCATGGTTAGATCTGTATTGATTTTGGTTAGAAAAAATATGTGATTAATAACTATAAAGAAAAATCACCAAATTCTCACATACTTTGAATAACTTATGAGATTACCAAAATTATTAATATTATCATCAAAATGATATATACAATATTACAAATTTGAGGAATATTATAGATATATCTAAGAACTTGAAGAATATGATGAAATTCTTGGTGTATTTGGATATCGAATATGTCTTGCACCAATTTTGCATTTTGAATCGATGACATGAAAAACTTTTTTCATCATGTATATCATTATTGCCAACAGTTTTAAGAAACTTCAACGTAGTTTGTGATAGCTTAATGTTGTTGTGTAATGGACATCAATACATGCACCCTCCGTGCACTAAGATATGTTAAATGATTTTTTTTTTAAATCTACCAATTCTTTTGCAAACACAATCACAACAAGAACAAAAAAATTTAATTGCGGCAATTAAATACACAACAATTGAAAATTTTAGGTGGATTTGTTGTTCCACCCGAAAGACTTTATTTGAAGAAATCTCTGTGATATTTTAGAACAAAAACACACAGTTGCAGTACAATATTTTTGCTTCAGCAATTTACGTAGTGTTTATTTCTTAGGCTTGGTAATTCTCTATGATTTCTTAACCTACAAAAATACTGCTACACTTGGTTATATACTCCAAGTTTACAATAATTCTAAGCTCCTAAAAATACACGTTAGATAAAACTTAGAAGTTTGCTTTTCCATTCTAAGTCCATTGGTTCTTGTGATGATTTGCCTTTTTGCTGAATGTCCTTCTTCAATCATCTCTATTGACCAGATGAAAATGGAATACTTTTTTTTTCATAGTTTCCCAGATTGTTGGTTTTCATGTTCTTTTTGTTCCATCAACCCATGTGATCTGTCAGGCCTGTCTCTGTCACATTGTCAATTGCTAATTATTTGCTTTATATCCGTTGAGGTTGTTTAGACTCACATCCATTGATAGCTTTCACCATATCTGTTGATAGTATTCAGACTGCATCTGTTGATGGGTAAAGTCACATCCGTTGAGAGGTAAAAATACATATGTTGATGACATCTTCACTTATACTGGAATTACAAGGAGTAGAATATGTAAAATTAATCTATCTATTCTACATATCTATTGATAGTCAACATGACTTATTCAAACCTAACAACTATACTATCAACTACTATCAGGAACAAATTGAACATTTTACAAAGTACTTATCCGTTGATAAGCTACCTGTCAACGGATACTATAAATACATGTTATCTGTTGACAGCTACAATTACTTATACAATTTTACTAAGTTATTTTAGTTATCATCAAGAATCAACATAATTCCTAATAGTTATCATTTTGTTGTGTTGCATGTTTAGTATGATGTTGTTCCTATCGTATTTATTTCATAGTCCACTTACAATATTAAGTTTGATCTCTATACCGAAGGCAAAGCCGCAAGAATCTGAAGTCAACCCGGTTGTTGATTCATTTTCTCAAGTCAAGCATTTGTTATTTCCAATTACATACGGAACTCGTATCTCTCAAAGGATACAAGGCATACCAAGTTTTTCTTATTGTTCTTTTGATTTTGATTTTTTACTTTTTGTGCAACTTGACAATAAAGAGAATTCATCAGTCATACAATTCACAAACTAACGATAAATAATTTCTTGCAAGTTAATTAGATTAGCATGATCGAGACCAACGTTTAACATGTAATAAGTAAAGGATAGTTGCAGATCATATAGACGAAAACCTCAGAAGTGGGAACAACGAAGGGAAAATGTGTAGAGCTTTGTGTGTATGT
This sequence comes from Heracleum sosnowskyi, assembly GCA_030848705.1. Lineage (NCBI taxonomy): Eukaryota > Viridiplantae > Streptophyta > Magnoliopsida > Apiales > Apiaceae > Heracleum > Heracleum sosnowskyi. The sequence goes on along the minus strand of CM061244.1, from coordinate 20,685,028 downwards.
GTATGTGTATGTGTATGTAGGCTTTTGATATAATATGAAACCAATTCTAAATTAAAAAACAGAAACTAATATCAATCATTAATTTTTTTTTTATAACTCAATAAAATTTGAACCACGCATTATCTTTCTAACTCATCATCTATATTTCATCCCGTAGTCTCTTCATTCACATTCCCCCTTACATATACATATACAGACCAATAACATCTTGTATCACAATGAGCTTCATTTTGTCAACCACCGTCTCCATATCTATCACCACCATTAATAACCACCTTCATCTCAATTACCTCATTTTACACAACTTGTTTCACAACCAATTCTTCATCCCCTCAAATCCTCATTTTTTCATTACAATCGTCATTTACTCCAATTTCGATAACATCTACAAAATACTATCATCATGAATTAGTGATTTCACGCATAATTTAATTATTATTTTATATGTAAATTAGTGATTTCATTAATATGAATTAGTGATGTGTGTAATATGGATTAGGGATTTCTCAGTACAAAATAATGATGTTATTGTACAAATTGGTGATCATATTGATTTGTTGATTTATACATATATACATCATGATGACGACGATGGTGTGTATGGAGAAAGTAATGAAAAAGTTCAACATATGAGATGATGATGATGATGATATATGATAATTCAATTAATCTTAAGTTGCATTATTTTTCATAAAATTTAATGGTTTAATCTGATGTGAAAGTGTAGCTATCCGTAATTGAAGGAGTAGATGTTGATAATCAAAGGTGTTGTCGCTGATAATTATGAGAGATGGCATGTGGTGTGTATATACATGTTGTCGTGTTTAGCCAGTATGAAGTACATGTACATGTGTTTAGGGAGAGAGAAAGAATCAACCTAATATCTCTTTGTGTTTGTACTAAATCAAATTTACAAATATATAACTTATTTAGTTTTTAGGCTAATGTTGGATTCTAGTAGAGTAATACCATGTATATAAATATATAACAGTTCTACGGTTATTTTTTAGTGATTGGTTCTCTCTTGAGCCAAATCATATATATATATATATATATATATATATATATATATATATATATATATATGGTCTTACTCAAATGAGAACCCTCACTATTGTGAGAACTGAGACCCAATTTCAGCCATACATTTTTTTAATCTAAACAAAATCATAGCCATACATTTAATATTTCAAATTTTATTTTTTATCCTTAATTTCTCTCATCTACTCATTCTCTCTCTACCCACTACCAGCACCACCAACAACTGCCTCTACCCACCACCACCCCCTGCCACCACCACCTCCGACCACCATCTCCGATCACCTAAAAATCACCAACGTCATACTAAAAATCACCACTCTACCACCACTAAAAATCACCAATTTATATCCGATCACCTAAAAATCACCAACGTCATACTAAAAATCACTACTCTGCCACCACTAAAAATCACCAATTTCATTCAAAAATCACCAGATTTAAATTCTACTATGACCTATAAATCACAAGCATTATACCAAATCACCATACTTAAACCATGCATCACTTTTAATCACCACTGTCAACACTAATCATCGTGATCACTGCCCTCACCAACATCAAACCGCCACATCTACCACACCACTACGAATAATTACCACCTTTCCTTCATAACCACCACAATTATCATCAATATAAATCACAATCAACACCACTTTCATCATCAAAATTTTCTTAAAAATCACTAGATCTAGAATCTCTTTATAGCCCATACAATCACCATTACCAACGACATATATCTCCTTTGGCCTCCATCTTCACATCATAATTTAAATGTCGATGGCGTTTTATATCACTAATCTCCAACAACAATAATATTAGAGTTGATTTTGATCGGAGTTTTGATAATATCGGATTATATGTATGTATATGCTGAATATATATATCTTTTTTGGAGAAAATGAATTTAATTGGAGAATTAAGGGAGGGAAGAAGAGAGAGAGAGAGGGAGAGGGATGGGGGGGGGGGGGGAGAGAGAGAGAGAGAGAGAGAGAGAGAGAGAGAGTATGGTGGGGCTGAAAGGAGAGGGCACTAATCGTGATCAGAAGTAGAGTGGGTGTGATGGGTGTGGCTGCAACGGGTGTGGGCTGAGGTGAGATAGAGAAGATAAAGGAAAGAAGGGTTGTGATTAAAAGAAACAATAAAAAATAGAGAGCTGAGATTAGATCTTAGTTCTCATTTTAATTGGGGTTCTCACTTGAGCACGACCATATATATATATATAGGGGGAGGTTCAAAAGAGACCCTTGCCTTATTGAGAGACCAAGAGACCATCCATCTTAACCATTAATTTCATTTTAATCTTGTGGCCTAGATAATTCTAATATCAATCAGTATTTATACACATTTATACCTATTTAACACTATAAGGGCAGTATTTGTAAACAAGAAATACAACTTTCATATACATACAATCTACATATTTAATCAAATTCTTACCATAACTGAAAAGACTGTATTAAATCTACATATTTAATCAAATTCTTACCATAACTGAAAAGATTGTATTAAATCTTGTCTGCTTCAGCAGTCTCACACGCTCTAGTTCATATATTACCATATTTATGTTTACATTAACACATGATTTATGATTTTGTTATTATATCGATTTGATGGACTCTGAAACAATCTCTGTCACAAAAACCAGACATCATTCTTATCATATTTAACGCACCTTATCAAAGTTTAGAATACAAAGTTAGGTTTACGATTCTACATCTCTCTAATAATTAACTTGTTAATTTGATGTTGTTGTCATTATAAGGATTTCATTGTTGTCGTCGATCTCCATACTATTACATCACTTTTGTTATCGTCGATCTCCATATGATTGGATTCTTGAATGAACCATTTATAGGTTAGGTCTTTACTGACTTAAAGAGAACATTTAAATTCTATAACGACTATGGGCGCATGTATGGTTTTGTGATAGTCAGTCAACTGAAGAGGGACAAAGAGAAGAAACAAGTGGATTTTTTTTTACTATTGTTGATTTACCAGAAAGCCATACTCCGATAATTCAAAACATTCAGTGGAGGACGAGAACAAATGTGATTGTCTTGCTAAGCTTGTCGTTGCTGTAGACCGGAAAGATGATTTTTGTGTAAAGAAGTTTATAGAAATCATTGTCAGAGTCCACAAAATATGTTATAGGTTTTTAAGTGTTTTTTCAAAGAACACATACTAGAACACCACCCTGGCGTAGAAGTCTCAATATTAAAATTTTCTCTTTCCTCAAACAAAAATTTTGCTAAAGATTTGTGTGATTCTAATATTTTTGTTTCCTTAAATGTTTCTTTGAACATCATGATTTATGTTAAATTTTCATAAATAATTTAAAAATACTTATTTATCATTGTACACCATCCAATCTTTTTATAAAATGAAAGAAAACAAATCATAAAGCATATTCAATATGACAATACATCTACAAAGAAATAAATCAAAAAAGTATTAGCATTTAATATACTAATGTTTTTAGTACTATTTTTTATTTGACTTTAAATACAAGGAAACAAATCAAAACAATTTAAAATATTTAGAAATTGGCATATTCATTTTTAATATTACATTTATAAATTTGACTCTTCTAATTAGATTTTTTATTTATTTAATATTTGTTAAAATATTGGTATATGTATTTCAAAATTTAGATATCATAAAATTTATACTTTTTTTTAAAGATTCGCTTAAGTGTTTCAGAATAATTTTGAGAAAGTTTCTTATTTTGAGAAAATGAAATTCAGTATGACCGTTTACAAAGATAAAACAAATTACGAGATTCTCTCAGGCATTTTAGTAAAAAAATTCTAATATAATATTATTTCTTTTTACAAAAATTATTTAATTAAGATTTTATTAAAATTCTTTTAAGTGTTTTTAAAATTCTTTTAAATAGATATTTTATTTTTAAGTTGTTCTTAAGTAAAAAGAACATTAAGATTTTAGCTTAAGTGTTTGAGAGTGGATTTTAAGAATGTAAGTTATTTTAATGTAATGAAATTCAATATTGTATTTTTTACAAAAAATGTAAAAAATTTAAATTTTTACGAGATTCTCTTGACTATTTAAGAGTAATAATCACAATAATGTATAGTTTAAAATATTTAATTTTCTTATAAAAATTAGTGTAGATTTAGAAATTTGACTTTTTTATAAGATTAGATTTTTTTTAATATTTATTATAAGATTTGTATATGTATTTTAAAATTTAGATATTATAAAAGACATACTAAAAATATTTTAAAAGATTCGCTTAAGTGTTTCAGAGTAATATTGATACAGTATCTTATTCTGAAAAAAAATGAAATTCAATATGATCATTTACATAATTAAAAAAATATATAATTTTTATGAGATTTTCCTAAGTGTTTTAATAGAATATTAAATTTTTTTGGAGTTTTTTATCTGTAAATTCATTAAATAAGTTAACGTATGACTTTTTATATTGTTTTATAAATAGAAATTCTCATTTTTCAGTTGTTTTTCATTATAAGCTACTTTAAGATTTTCTTAAGTATTTTAAGATTCATTGAAAAATTATTCTCTTATAATTTTTGGCACAGAGATAGAATGAGAGAGATAGAATGATTCTTATGTGTTGTAAAATTCAATTTAGTGTTTTAGTGTAGATTTTGAGAATTCTTTGTTAATTTGTCAAAAATTAATCTTTTACACGATTCTCTTAACTTGAGAGAGTATTTTTTAAAAATATTTTAAAGATTCGCATAAGTGTTTCAAAGAAATTTTGAGAAAGTATATTATTTTTGAAAAATGAAATTTTATATGTTCATTTACAAAGATAAATTTTTTTACAAGATTCTTTTATGTACAATATTTTCAATTTTTTGGGTTTTTAATCTTTCAATTTATTAAATAAGTTAACATATAACTTTAAATATTATTTAAACAATAAAGATTTCACTTTTCAAATATTTTTATGTATAAAGTTACATACAAAAAAATCTACTAGCAACACACTTAAAATAATAATTAAAAATAAAAATAAATAGTTAAAACACTTAATAAAGTATGAGAATGGGGTTTATCTTAGGGATATATAGAAAATGTCACAAACTGAAAAAGAATATTGTGTTTAACCATGTAAGAAAATATATTTTAAAAATTCGCTGAAGTTGTTTCAGAATAATATGGAGAAATAGCTTATTTTGGAAAAAATAAACTCAATATTTTTTTTACAAATGTATAATAATTTTTTTATGAGAATCTCTTAAGCTTTTTAGTACAATATTTTGTAATGTTTTGGGATTTTTAATCTTTTAATTTATTAAGTTATTTAATGTATGACTTTTAATATTATTTATTATAAGTTGAGATTTCATTTTCAACTAATATAAGGTACTTTAAGATTTTATTAAGATTTTCTTACATGTTCTAAGATTTCATTTCCGAGTAAAAAATGTATTTAGTTTTCTATAAAATGGATTTTCCAATAATAATAAGATTATGCTATGATTTATTATTAAGATTTTAGTAAGTGTGTTACTCGTTAAGATTTTATTAAGATTCTCTAATGTGTTGTAAGATTCAGTTTAGTGTTTTAGTGTAGATTTTGAGAATCTATGTTATCATAATATAATAAAATTCACTATTGTCTTTTTGTAAAATTTGTCAAAAAATTAATATTTTACGCTGTTATTTTAATTGCTTGAGAGAATATTATAATCTTAAAATTATAATAAATAGTACTAAGAACATTTCATATATCTTAAACTGAATTCAAATAATTTTAAAATAAACTTTAAAGAATCTTTTAGTTTTTAAATGAATACAGTAAGATTTCTATAATTTTACTAAAGAATATCTTAGATACATTTACCTATGACCAAAAGTCCGAGAAAATGCATCACAATATACAAGAGACATCTACCTTATATTACATAACTATGAAAAAACAATGCAGGCGGACACATGATAATCACCAATGTATTGCATTGGGACTCTGGGAGAGTACTGGGAGAGGTTCTGTATTTTCTACCTCCTTTGCCTGAACGTGAAATTCTTCCAGCACATTCTCACCAACACAGATATTATATCCCTGCTAAATATTTGATCCACAATTCTCCAAAAGCTCTACACCTTGATATCTAACTATTAAAACTAAAATTGGTTCATCAGTCATCACCAAGATTTGGAAAAAAACATTTGACCTTCATTCATATGAATTCTAATCAACTAGTATCTCTGTTGGGCCTTTTCCTCAATAAACAATTGTCTTCATTTGGTGTCTTGCAGGGTTCTTTCTTGTGCATAATTTTAATTTAAAAAATTGTTTATTTTTGCTCATCGCTTCTGCTAAAAAACTCTGGGGAAGAAAAGTTTCATCCAACATTGGAAACTTAAAAAGTGTGAAACATAACTCAAAAGAAAATAAGTTGTGCTCTGAGCTAGAACTAAATATAAGAACTCTGACATATACTAAGACATATACTAACTTGTACTACATAGAACAAGAAAGACTACAGTAGAACCCAAGTTATTAATTATTTGTAGTTCGGAGCCTAATGAAACATGACACTTTCTATCACAAAACAAAACCTATTGCATACTAGAAAGTTTTAGAAAATAAAACAAAATGACAACCAAAAACCACCAGATTAGCTCCAAACTTTAGAACAAAAAACAAAACGAGAACCAAGAACCAAGAACTACCAGACCTCAAGCACAAAATCAACTACTAGCAGACACACGTGCCCTTAGTGGTGTGCTCCCACAGAAACACAAAATCAGTCTCAAGTGCATTGATAAATTTTTATTTCATCATCAACCATTTAATGTTGGTATCCACTTTCTGTACGATGGAGCCTTTTCTAATGCTGCCGTTCTCTTCCTTTTTCTTACTCTTCCAGTGTGCGTGAAAGTAGTTAATAGAAATCGAGATGCTTATGAAAGTCCAAGTCCATCCTTATCATAATAGCATTAGCATGAAGAACGGTATATCCACCACATGACTTTCAACCATGATATGCCTCTGACTAATAAAAACGAGCATGGTGAATAATGTAATAGTGCTAGTCTTAAACATGAGAGTCTAAAGACCTGATATTGGATCATCTTAGTGAGGCTTTTTCATATCCACACCATCACATTTTAAAAAAAACACCTTAACGAATCTGAAACACATAATAGAATCTTGTTAGAACACATACAAGAAAAACACATAATAGAACTTCTAGTATCTTTTTTGTTTCAAAAAAATATATGTGAATCAAAGAAGCCAAAGGAGAATTTAGAAAAAAAATTGAAACGAATATATGTGAATCATCTTCATAAATTTATCAACAAGAACTAATTCCTTTTTGTCCAAACAAAAATACTTTAATCCATACCCACTATAGAAGACATTACAGAATCTCAAACACATGACAGAAGCACGTACCAGAATCTGAAACACATAATAGAATTTTGTTAGAACACATACGAAAAAAACACATAATACAACTCCTAATATATTTTCCGAGCAGATAAAATCAAAGAAGCCAAAGTTGAGTTCAGAACACACATGATCATATGTATGGGTATCACGATAAACCATTCTTCATGGTCATATATGATAAGAATCCAAAACGAAGTAATATATCACATTTGTTTTGATCCTCTATCAAAGAAGATATCGCATCTGTCAAGATCTATGGTTGAAACCATACAAAAAAAAAAGTTTTTCTTCATCTTATGGTCGGCACTTCAGTCATGGCCGATTCCAAAGCACACCTATAACAAAAAACAAGTGTTCTTAATAGTGTTCTACAAAAATACAGTAGTTTAATTGGTTAACTCTAACAAATGAAAAATTATTGCATGATTTAATCGTCTTTTTCCTCCATTTTCTTCTAAAGTTATGCATATAGGTTTTTGTAGCGTTGTAAAATTGGAAATTTGTATGGTATAAACCATATAGACAACTGTTGTTACGTGATATTTGTGTCTTGATATTCTTTCCAAATTTTTAAAAGATTGTGTTCTATAATAAAATTTTAATTTAATGATTCTTTCCTTTTCTAAATGATATTATACGTATAATACTTGCTGATGGATTCTAAATGACCATGATCATTCTAATTTATTACAATACTGCCATTATGTCTTGTATAATGTTATTTAAATAAAATTTAATGAATGGATGGTCTAGATTGATGGTCTCTTGGTCTCTTGATAAGAATGGTATATATATAAACCTCCCTTATTATGAGAATTAAGACTCAATCTCAACCACCCATATTTTATATGTACATTAAATTTTAACCACACAAATATAGGTTAATTTTATTTCTTCTCTCCACTATCTCATATCCCTCATTTCCATCTCTCCTCATGCACTCCTGTACTGATGTCAAGTCATTTTCGCCGAACAAACACCGTCACCAACCAAACATCACCCCCGACCAGTTATTGTTACTATTATCATAGGCATCCTAGATCTTCATCTATGTTCCTTCAACCACCATTGACCCTTGTTGATTCATCAACATCCAAGAACTGTCATTGCTGCTCTTTTATCGTCGTTATTCCTCAATCATAATTTAGCCAGAAAAATACACACCATGTTGGATTTTTTTCCCCATATTTATGACTTCTCGGATCTAATTTCTTTCTGATAGTGGTGGTTATAGAAGTGATGATTGCGGTAGGGGTGGGAATGTATGATGGAGATAATGGTCATGGTGATGGTATTTATGATGAAGGTTGTGGGTTTGATGATTTTCCGTAATAAAAATTGGTGATTATTGTTGAGATTTGGTGAGTTATGCTATAATTTAAGTGAACTTGACATAATTTTGGTGATTTTATATTGATGATGATAGTGTCAGAATAGTGATGATTTTTGTAGATGACAATGTTGGCAATAATGATGTTAATGGCTACGATGGTGGTGCATGTGACGTGGGTGTTGTGATGGCCACAATGGTGGTGGTGGAGAAGTTATGGTGCAGTGAGGACTGAAGAAAATATATATGTAATTATATTTTTGTGTATATGTATGATGTGATTATTTTTGGTGATTTGATAATTGGGACTCGGTTCTTATTATAAAGGTCTCATTGAGTAGCCGGTAGCCCCTTTATATATACCCCTTTGTTAGGAATATGTTGTTCTTGATGATAATTATAAAAACACTTAGTAGATTTTGTATTAAGTCATTTTGTAACTGTCAACGGAATGGCACGCTCTGCAGTGTTTCGTTGACAGGAAGCTCATCAACGGAATGAGTGTTGTAGCAATTGCACTGTACAATACTTCACAGTTTGATATGCATTTGATGTATGTATTAGATAGGTTTCCTAAGTCATGTTGACTAAGTACTAGATAGGCAAAATAGGTTGGTTAATTGTAAGTATATCATGCCTTGTAATTTTGCCTAAGTGAAGACATGTCAACGGTATGAAGATTACTCTATCAACGAAACAAGGATACACCATCAACGGAATGAAGAATAAAGCTATCAACGAAATACATTCTCCTGCCATCAACGGATCATTATTGCTCTTCTGTATAGTTGACAAAGTGATAGTGACAGCTTTCTGACAGATCAAAAGGAGATGTAGAAGTGTGCATTTGCATTGGGAGCCATTAAAATGGTCACTGGAAATAAGGAAACATTCCAATTCCCAATTGGGTTCTTGAGTGGGATCAGGATAAGCATGAAGACAAAAGACAAGGATCTCCAAGGACCACTGGACAAAAGGAATGAAAAGCAAGCTACTGGCGGTTACCTTTAGTGTACTTAAGTGTAACCAAAAATAGTATTGTAAACTTGGGGAATATATAACCAAGTGTAGCAGTTAAAATAGAAACAAGAGAAGAAAAACAAATAGATTGTATTAGCTATTTTTGAGAGCATCTCTTCTCTACAAATCTAGTAACTGAGCAGCTGTGTACATTTGTATCACAGATTATTTCCGAAATAAAAACACTTCAGTTGGATCATCAAACAATCCAACTGAATTATTTATATCTTGTGTTTTTACTTATTCAGTTCAGTTTTATTTATAAGTGTTTTAAGTTTAAGAAAATATTAAGAATTGTATTCAACCCCCCCTTCTACAATTCTGTTAGGTCATTTGGGATTAACAATTGGTATCAGAGCAAGCTTCTAACATACAAGAAGTTTAAAGATCAAGACCAAAACAGAAACCATGGTGAAGAAGGATGCATGTGTGAAGATACCAGTTCTTGATAAGGACAATTACTTTCACTGGAAAGTAAAGATGCATTTACATCTCATGTCTATGGACGAGAGGTATGTAGACTGCATTGAGAAAGGTCCACACGTTCCCATGAAGTTTGCATCTAGAGTTGGACTGCCAGATGATGCTCCTGATGTGGAAATTCCAAAACTTGTCTCAGAATGGACTATTGAAGATGTTGCAGAAGTCCATAAAGATAAAAGAACCATGAACATTCTGTTTAATGGTTTGGAGCAAGAGATGTTTGATAATGTCATAAACTGTACAACCTCCAAAGAAGTATGGGACACTGTCAGAACACTATGTGAAGGAACTGAGCAAGTAAGGGAGAACAAAATGCAACTCCTTATACAACAATATGAGCACTTTCACTTTAAAGCTGGTGAAACCCTAAATGACACGTTTAGTAGGTTTCAAAAGCTTCTGAATGGATTAAAGTTGTATGGGAGAATCTACCAAACTAAGGATTCAAACCTTAAATTTCTAAGAGCTCTTCCAAAAGAATGGAAGCCTATGACTGTTTCTCTAAGAAACACTCAAGAGTACAAAGATTACACTCTTGAACGGCTGTATGGAACATTAAAGACATATGAGTTGGAAATGGAGCAAGATGAAGAAATTGAGAAGGTACAGAAGAAGGGTGGATCTATTGCATTGATTGCATCTGTGAACCAACTGGAAGATGACAATGAGGAAGCTGCAAAAGCCACAACTAGTCGAGCTAGTTGTAGAAGTGATGTTAGCAAGGGAAAAGGCAAGATGACAGAGGAAGAAGAATCAGAACCAGCCAACTTGGATGACTTAGATGAGATTGATGAACACATTGCTTTTCTGTCAAGAAAATTCTCTAAGTTCAAGTTCAAGAGAAACTCAGAAGCAAGGCCACCAAGGAGAGACTTTCAACCTAACAAAAGTAACTGGATTGAAAAGTCTAAATCTAAATGTTTCAATTGTGGAATGCTTGGTCACTTTGCTGGAGACTGCAGAAAGCCCAAGATTGAGAAGGGCAACAGGAAATTTGAGCCTGTTGATTATAAAAAGAAATACTTTGAACTTCTCAAGCAAAAAGAAAAGGCTTTCATGTCTCAGGAGTATGATTGGGCTGGTAATGGTGAAGATTCTGATGATGATGTTGAGTATGTCAACTTGGCTCTTATGGCTAACAATCATGAGCAGGAAGCAAGCTCCTCAAGCAACCAGGTAACAATTACTAATCTTTCTGAGCTTTCTAAAGAGGAATGCGATAGTGCAGTAAATGAAATGTCTACTGTACTATACAATATGCGTGTTACTCTTAAATCACTTACCAAGGAGAATTCAAGGATTAAAGAATCAAATCTGCTCTTAAGTGATAGAAATGCCATGTTAGAAGCACAGCTCATTGAGTTTGAGAAAATGAGATGTGTTAGTAGGGATGCTAAGCTGGAACTTGAGAAAGTATTAAAGAGGGAAGAAATTCTTAAAACACAACTAGAGATAGAACAGAGTGTGATTGCAAAATGGAAAGATTCCAGGAATGTTGCTAGCAACATCATTAATGTTCAAGGTGTGGAATCTTTCTGTGAGCAATCATGGAAAAAGAACAAGGAGAAACTAGGGTATGCTGTTGAAACCTTAGAATTAGAATCAGAGTCAACAAAAACAATGATCATTTGTTGAAGGTTGATACGTCAACGGAATGCAATGTTTCGTTGACAGATGAACCATCAACCGATCATGCTGTTTCGTTGACAGAGAAAAAAAAGTAGAACTCACTAGACTTAATGCAAAGTATGGTCCTGTCACCAAGAACTTTGTTCAAGGTGAGTCTAGTAAATCAAAGAAAGTTGAGAAGCCTGTTGAAAGAGCTAATGTAGGTCACTTGTCTAACAAGCAATTGAAAGACAAGTTAGAGAAAGTTCAAGTTGAGACTAAAGGTAACAAAAAGAATAACATAAATGGAAAAGTAGGGATTAACAAGCACAATAATTACACACCTGATAAATATGCACCTAGAAAGACATGTGTTAATTGTGGTAGTGTTAATCATCTATCTGCTAATTGCAAGTCTGTTAAGAAACCTGCTAATGTGAGAATGCCTAAGTCTACATTGAATGATTCTATACCTGCAATGCCTGTTATGCCTAACATGTTTGCTCCATATGCACAATATCAAAATCCATATGCTGGTATGTCATTTGTGCCTAACCCTTACATGAATATGTTTAACATGCCACAAATGCCATGGAATAACATGTTTGTTCCTCCATCTATGCATGCTGAGAATGAAACTGTGAGCAACCCTCAAAGATCAACACAAGTGAAAAATGATCTGAGAGGGAAATCAAAGGCTAACAAGACAGGACCCAAGGAAACTTGGGTACCAAAATCAACTTGATTTGGTTTGTTGTGTGCAGGGAGACAAAAGGAATCTTTGGTACTTGGATAGTGGTTGTTCAAGACACATGACTGGTGATTCTACCCTGCTCACAGAGTTTCAGGAAAAAGCTGGCCCTTGTATTGCTTTTGGAGATGACAGAAAAGGCTACACAAAGGGATATGGCTTGATTTCAAAAGAGAATGTCATCATTGATGAGGTTGCATTGGTGGATGGTCTTAAGCACAACCTGCTTAGTATCAGCCAACTTTGTGACAAAGGATTTTTAGTTACTTTTTCAAAAGAAGCCTGTGTTGTTTCTAAGGTAGGAAACAACAATGTGGTCATGACTGGATTCAGAAGAGGGAACGTGTACATTGCTGACTTTAGCAGCACAAGTCCAGACACCATCACATGTCTTTTCAGCAAGGCAAGCAAGGATGAAAGTTGGCTGTGGCACAAGAAATTATCTCATCTGAATTTCAAAGTCATGAATGATTTGGTAAGGAAAGATCTTGCTAGAGGAATTCCACAGGTAGAATTCTCCAAGGATGGTTTGTGTGATGCCTGTCAAAAAGGGAAACAAAAGAAGGCATCATTCAAAAGCAAGACAGAGTCATCAATTGTTCAACAGCTTGAGTTGCTCCACATGGATTTATTTGGCCCTGTAAATGTCATGTCAATTTCAAGGAAGAAGTACTGTCTTGTGATTGTTGATGATTTTTCTAGATTTACATGGACTTTCTTTTTGCACTCCAAAGATGAGGCAAGTGAAATCATTATCAATCACATCAAGATGGTAAGCAATCATCCTGATTTCAAAGTGAGAAGAATTAGGAGTGACAATGGGACAGAATTCAAGAATTCAAGCATGAAAGTGTTCTGTGAAGAAAATGGTATATTGCATGAGTTTTCAGCAGCAAGGACACCACAGCAAAATGGTGTAGTTGAAAGGAAAAACAGAACACTTATTGAAGCTGCAAGGACAATGCTAGATGAATCAAAGTTACCTACTTATTTTTGGGCTGAGGCAGTCAACACAGCTTGCTTCACTCAAAATATTTCTTTGATTAATCAGGCCAAGGGAATGACACCTTATCAACTACTCAAAAGAAAGAAACCACTATTGGATTTTCTTCATGTCTTTGGTTGCAAGTGTTTTGTTCTGAGAAATCAAGCTGAGCACTTGGGGAAATTTGAAGCAAAGGCAGATGAAGCAATATTTGTGGGTTATGCGGCAGGGAAAGCCTACAGAGTCTACAATCTCAGAACCAACATTGTTATGGAATCTGTACATGTTGTTTTTGATGATCTCAAAATTCAGGGTCTCTGTGATGAAGGTTTCCATGAAAGTCTCTCTTTTGAGAATGAGGAAGGAGAACAAATGGATCATGATAAGACTATTGAGAAACAGTCCAAAGTTGTTGTATCTAGCACAGATGAAAGCAGCATTGAAGATGAAATTGCTACATTAAGATTGAAAAGAATAGCTGCTAGTAGACCAAATGGTCATTTCGTTGACAGTCAGAATGAGCGTTTCGTTGACAGTCAAAATGGACATTCCGTTGACAGTCATAGAAATGCTTCCAGGAGTGATCAATTAGGGACAACAAACTCAGGGGGAGTTTCTCAAGGACAAATATCTAATCAAGGCAATCATGATCATGAAGCTACTTCTTCAAGAGCAAATCTACCTCCCTCAAGAAAATGGACTAAAGATCATCCCTTTGAACTTATTATAGGTGATGTTTCTTCAAAAGTTCAAACTAGAAGAGCAACTCAAGAGGAATGTCTATATAGTAGCTTTCTGTCTCAAGAAGAGCCAAAGAAAGTTGAGGATGCACTTCTAGATCCCGATTGGGTTTTGGCTATGCAAGAGGAGCTAAACCAATTCGAGAGGAAGAATATTTGGAAGCTGGTGCCCAAGCCTAAAGACAGGAGTGTAATAGGCACAAAATGGGTGTTCAGAAACAAGATGGATGAAAATGGCATAGTCACAAGGAACAAAGCTAGATTGGTTACAAAAGGCTACTCACAGGAAGAGGGAATTGATTTTGATGAAACCTTTGCTCCTGTTGCAAGACTAGAAGCAATAAGGATTTTCCTAGCCTATGCAGCCCATGCCAATTTCAAGGTCTTTCAAATGGATGTGAAGAGTGCTTTTCTGAATGGGGAACTGGAAGAGGAGGTGTATGTGAGTCAACCTCCTGGCTTTGAAGATGATGATTTTCCAGAGTATGTGTACTTTCTCCTCAAAGCACTCTATGGTTTGAAACAAGCACCTAGAGCCTGGTATGACACATTGTCGCAGTTCCTTCTTGAGAATCACTTCACTAGAGGTACTGTAGATAAAACTCTTTTTCATAGGATTGTGAATGGCTCTACAATACTTGTTCAAATTTATGTAGATGACATAATTTTTGGGTCTACAGATGAAAAACTTTGTCAAAAGTTTGCCAAGCTTATGCAAAGTAAGTATGAAATGAGCATGATGGGAGAATTAACTTATTTTCTTGGTCTTCAAGTAAAGCAAGTTAATGAAGGCATTTTCATTAGTCAAACCAAGTACATTAATGATTTGTTAAAGAGGTTTAACTTAATGGAATGCTCTCCTGCCAAAACACCCATGCCTACTGCCACCAAACTTGAATTGAATACTAAGGAAAAAACTGTGGACATTTCAAGTTACAGAGGCATGGTTGGCTCACTTTTATATTTAACAGCTAGTAGACCTGATATTATGTTTGCTACATGTCTATGTGCTAGATTTCAGGCTGATCCTAGGGAATCCCATTTAGTTGCTATTAAAAGAATTTTCAGATATCTCAAAGGAACACCAAACCTTGGCATTTGGTATCCTAGAGAATCTGGTTTTGAACTAATTGGTTATTCAGATGCAGATTATGCAGGATGAAATTGACAGGAAAAGCACAACTGGAACCTGTCAATTTCTAGGAAACAAGCTTGTATCATGGTTCAGCAAGAAACAAAACTCAGTTTCCACCTCCACAGCTGAGGCTGAGTATATTGCAGCTGGAAGTTGTTGTGCACAGATTTTATGGATGAAAACCAACTACTTGATTATGGATTAAGAGTTGAGAAAATTCCTATTTTCTGTGACAACACTAGTGTCATTGCCATTACTGAGAATCCAGTGCAGCATTCAAGGACCAAGCACATTGACATCAAGTACCACTTTATTAGAGAACATGTTATGAATGGTACTGTGGAGTTACATTTCGTTCCAAGTGAACAACAACTTGCAGACATCTTTACCAAGCCACTTGATGAATCCACATTCTCAAGATTAGTAAGTGAGCTAGGTATGCTAAATTTCTCTTAATTATTTTGAGATTTTTGCAAGTTAAAATGCAGCCAGGAATTTGCTATAGTTTTTCTGTGAATTGATTTTCTCAGGAAAAGGTGAAATTTTGTCTAAGTCAAAATTACTATGTCAACGAAACGCACCATTTCGTTGATAGTCTTAGCATTTTTCTGGGTGTTTCGTTGATAGCTCTTTTATATCAACGAAACGCAGCTTTATCAACGAAATAGAAGGGACCTAAAATTCCCAATTCTGATTCGTTGATGTAGCGCTTTTTAATCTGAACCATTGAAATTGCACGTTCTTTATCATGATCTATACATACACCCCTGTAAGTATAAATCGTGGTAATATTTAATTCTAACGGTTACTTTTTAAGCCAATCAGGTAATTTAGATTAATTATTGGACTTAATTTCTGAGAATTTTTGGGGGAGTATTTAAGAAATTTCAATTTCTTTATTTCATTTCTACCTGTTCTCAAAAATTCCAAAAGTTTTTCTATCTTCTTCTCTCTAACAAGCAATACAGCTCGAAGCTTTTCCTCACTCAACAATGGCACCCATAGTCAAGCTTATGTCTGCTGATGGGTTCATCTATGAGAAGAACAATTCTATTCCATTTGTTGTTAAGGAGAATCCGAACAGCATCTTTTTCAAGATGATGGACTTCATGAGGAACTGTAAGTTGAGTTATGCGATGTTTCACTCTACACCACTCTACAATGAAATAATCGAGGAGATTTGGACCTCATGTGAGTATAGTGGAACAAACTGCACACTGCAATTCACTCTTCAAGGTAATGAGTACATAGTTAATTCTGATGTTTTGCAAGCATGTTTACATATTCCTGATAATAACTGTGATGCTTTGCCTACTAACATTGAAATAACTACCGTGCTAAATTCTATAAACTACTCTTTGCCTACTGATAACTTGGGTAAGATAATTAGGAGAGGTTTGGTTAGGGAATACAGCTATTTAGCTGATGCATTCATTAAGGTCTTTTCTGGAAAGATTAGTAATTTTGATGCATTAACTAACTCTATGTTAATTCTCCTAACCATGCTTCTAAATGATAGATATTACAACTTTA
The DNA here is from genome assembly GCA_030848705.1 of Heracleum sosnowskyi. NCBI lineage: Eukaryota > Viridiplantae > Streptophyta > Magnoliopsida > Apiales > Apiaceae > Heracleum > Heracleum sosnowskyi. The sequence goes on along the minus strand of CM061244.1, from coordinate 20,668,008 downwards.
GCACCCAACTTATGTATGAAATTGGTGCTAAGTTGGGTGATAAGGCAAATAGGAAGAAAAATATCTATTATGCAAGGTTTCTGATGATGCTGGCTAATCATGTTAGTCCAGCACCATTAGTTATCTCTAACCCTACTGCCAGGTTTGAGTGCTTTGTGCAAGAGAAGAGAGTATTGACAGACATACTGAGGCTGAACCACAATGGTGATGTTCCAGTGGTATATCTGCCAATCATTGAGGTAACTACTGCTATCCCTGTTAGTATAGCTGTTACTTCCATTGTCTCATCCAACCCAGTTGCTATGGAGTCTGTAGCTGTGACCCAACAGGCTCCTGCCTCAGCAACAAAACCAAAATCAAAGAAATCCTCCAAGCCAACCTCAGGTGCTTCTCAAAAGGCACCTGTTGTAAAAACTACCACACAACCTAAGGGGAGTGAGTCTGGAGTTGTGAGAGGTGAGGGAAGGGGTGAAAGTCAAAGAAACCCCAAGAATAAGGAAGGTGAGGTAAGTGTTTCCCAGCCTAGCCCCATTGTGTCTTCCCAACAAGGCACAATGAGTAAAATGGATTTAAGCACAAGTCTAATTGCATCCTCCCAAAAGGATGTAATTATTGAAACAAGCTCTCCACCAAGAGCACAGTCCAAGAGGGCAAGGGACACTGTAAGCCCACAGTCTACAATTTCCCAGTACCAAAGAAGAGTAAAGCAAAAATCCCAGATTTCACAGGGTGCACACACACTGGAAGCAACACTTCCAGTTTCACAAATTCAATTTGATGTAACCCCTATCATAACTCTGGGGTTACAGTCCCATTCTCTTGATATCAATCTTGAACTATCTCCACCAAATTCACCAACTCAATCATTAGATGTGGATATGATCCATTCATCTATCCCTGATTCTCCAACTCTTTTCTTGGAGAAGCCCCACTCTGACATTGGTGGCCATCACTTGTTAAGTGATTTGTTGGGCCACCAATCATCCTTTTCTGAAGTTACAAGAGGATCTGTGGAACAATCTCTTAAATCAATCACCACAGATTCTACTGTAATTTCACTTTCTCAAAGTGCTTTCTTGACCTCATCAACGAAATAGGCTCTTTCGTTGACAAGTGTTTCTCCATCAACGGTATCCATACCGTTGACAGTTCAAACTACCATACCGTTGATAGTTCACTCTGCACCTCTAATTGAAAATCAAGTTGTTTCCACAACTAGTGCAGATGATCTAGTGGTAGTTGAGACACTTCTAGGATTGAGAGGGAGTGAAACTGAGAGGCTGGCTTGCAGCCAGGCAAAAGGAGAGAATGAGAGTGAGAGGGTGGCTATTTCTTCCAGCCAGGCAAAAGGAGAGATTGAGAGTTCCACCTTAGTAGGTGAAGGTGAGGGTGTGAGAGGTGTGAGCCATGGGGAGCCCATGATGCAAGAAAATAGAGGAGAGAGAGAAGGGACTACATGAGTCATAAGGGAGGAAGCAGCCATTGCTAGTGAGTCAATGGAGGTCAATGAGGGAGAAAGGGAACTTACTTTCCAAGAGCTCTATCAACAAACTCTGGATAGTATTTCCCTGGATCCTGAGACCTTTACTCATCCTGTGTCAGCCTATCATGTTTTGGCTCAACAGGGCAATGTGGAGGCAGAGAGGTCACTACAACTAATTCATACAACTGCATCAATGCAAAGAGCAAAGGATGCCTTGACCAATCTATCTCCAGGAGCTGCAGCAAGTGGTGAGTTTGATTTCTCTGATGATGAGGACAGCTTTGGTGACAATCAGGTGGCCACTGCTTCACAGACTGGGACTTCTGTGGTGCCTCCTACACCAAACTGGCTTTCTCAAGATTTACAAGGAAGGATCTCCCTGGATGCTGCAATCACAAGGCAGTACAATGAGGCATATCTGGCTCATGAGTCTGCAAATGCCAATGACAAGAAATTCTACAAGGCTATTATGGATTCACTGGAAATCCAAAGGCTACAGATGATGCAGACAAGGATTGAGGCTAGAGAAATCAAGGACTCAATTAGCAATCTCAAGGATGCTAATGAAAGGAGGCTAGATGAAAAGCTTCCTCTTCTCACTGTGTCCAAGATGAACAGGTTTTTCTCTAAGGAACCTGAGGTGGCTACCTCCTTGAAGACTCTCTCTTCTAGAGTGGACAAGGTGGAAGCTACTTTATCTTAGATGCAAAAGGAACAGGAGAAGCAGACACAACTCTTGGCCCAGCTAGTGGCTGCTCAAGGACTCCCAGTCATCTCTCTTGATGATAACAAAAAGGGGGAGAAATCTAAGGAGCTAGACATTCAAATCACAAAGGTTATGGTCCCAGCCATTTCCCTGCCAAAGGAGCCACTAGCTATGGGGGAGTCAGGAACAGCTAAACTGGACAGCATTGACCTGATTCAGCAAGCATCTATGAAGCTACAGTTTGCTGAACAAATTAAAGACCACTGGTCCAGGATAGATGAAAGAATCAAGAAGTTAGCTGATTCTGCAAAGATTTCAGATCCATCAACGAATCAAGCTTCTTCTATAGAGCCATCAACGGATGCCATGGTTTTAGCATCAACGGAATGGGAGCCACAGACCAATTCTTTATATAAGATAGAGCCCCTTCTACATGGAGTCACTCAAGGTTCAAGGAAGGAGAAAGGACAAACTTCATGCATTAGGGATGTGGAACAAGCTACATTGCAAAGAAGCTTATCTCCCAAGTCCCCTGCTAAACCAAAGGGCAAAAATATAGCAAGGACTTTCTATCCTGCACCTTATCCAGATGAGCTCAAGATTCTTGGATTACTTATCACTAAATGCAAGGAAAGCAATGATACTGAGGTAAGGAAGCAAAGGGCAATTGTCTATAGGAATGGACAAGAAATCTGTGTTTGGGCTGGTCACCCAAACTTTGCTGAAGCTAAGGCTGAAGAGTCAGAAAGAGCAGCAATGCAAGCACTTGCAGTTGCTCAATCTCTTGATGAAGAAGAAAGACAGCAAGAAGAAAAAGCCAGATAGGAAAGGAGTGCAAAGAAGAGCACAAGGCAACCAAAGGCAAGAGCTAGGAGAAATATAGCCTTTGAGAATGATGACTCTCAGAGTATTGCATCAGACTCTTCTGTACCAACTGCACCTCCAACAATTCCTGATCCAGCTCTAGGGGTAAAGTTAGCCTTTGATCCTAAACATCCTGTTAATTTCCATGATCAGCCAATTGAGCCAAAGGAAGAGCCAATTGAGTTTGATGAGGCCAACTTTCCAAAATTCCTCTTTGAGATGGATCCAAAGAAGAAATCTAAGCAAAGGGCTACCTAGGCTAAGCCAATTCTAGTAAGGAGACCACAAGCTGAAAAACCTCCTACCAACCCAGAAGACTTCATCTACATTGCTGATATCAGGGAGGAGTCTGACCTACATATCAATCTTGATGACCTAGTTGAAGTGAGAGGAATAGCAGCTTCTTACAAACTACCAGAGAGATTGGTGTTTGTCTACAAGGGTGGGAGAGAACAGGTTTGGCCTCTACATAGAATTCTGGGAGAAGACTATCAGACACTGCTATCTGTGTTTAAATGCCTGAAGAAAGATTTTGGTTTTACCAAAACAGCTAAGTCTGAAGTTGTTTCCAAAATTTGCCAAATCAAAGCTAGCTGGAACAAGCCTGGCGCACTTCCCAGAGTATTGAAGGTCCCTCAAACAGGAAAGAAGATTCATCTCCAACCTTTTTGGATGATGGAATTCAGAGACAAGGACAACTGTAGAAGATTCTTCAGAATAGAAGACCAACTGGAGAAGGCATCCAATGAAACTCTAAGATTAATGCAATCCAAGTTGGGGAATCAAGATGAAGAAGAGAAGATTTTCTACAGAAGACTTCAAGCTCAGATTGAGGAGAACAATGCAAGAAAAGGGAAGAAAACAAGACCACAGAGGCAAAGATGAAAAATCTGCTCAGTCTAGAGGAGCAACTCTGTGCACTTGTTTTGTAAGATTTTCTACTTTGAAATTTAATTAAATTCAATGAAGCTCAATGCAATTTATACTTTTATCATGTGTCATTTGACTGAGTGTTTTTGTTATCATCAAGGCTCTTGATTTATGGCTGTTATTCTATCAGTCATAAATTAGGGGAGATTGTTAGGAATATGTTGTTCTTGATGATAATTATAAAAACACTTAGTAGATTTTGTATTAAGTCATTTTGTAACTGTCAACGGAATGGCACGCTCTGCAGTGTTTCGTTGACAGGAAGCTCATCAACGGAATGAGTGTTGTAGCAATTGCACTGTACAATACTTCACAGTTTGATATGCATTTGATGTATGTATTAGATAGGTTTCCTAAGTCATGTTGACTAAGTACTAGATAGGCAAAATAGGTTGGTTAATTGTAAGTATATCATGCCTTGTAATTTTGCCTAAGTGAAGACATGTCAACGGTATGAAGATTACTCTATCAACGAAACAAGGATACACCATCAACGGAATGAAGAATAAAGCTATCAACGAAATACATTCTCCTGCCATCAACGGATCATTATTTCTCTTCTGTATATTTGACAAAGTGATAGTGACAGCTTTCTGACAGATCAAAAGGAGATGTAGAAGTGTGCATTTGCATTGGGAGCCATTAAAATGGTCACTGGAAATAAGGAAACATTCCAATTCCCAATTGGGTTCTTGAGTGGGATCAGGATAAGCATGAAGACAAAAGACAAGGATCTCCAAGGACCACTGGACAAAAGGAATGAAAAGCAAGCTACTGGTGGTTACCTTTAGTGTACTTAAGTGTAACCAAAAATAGTATTGTAAACTTGGGGAATATATAACCAAGTGTAGCAGTTAAAATAGAAACAAGAGAAGAAAAACAAATAGATTGTATTAGCTATTTTTGAGAGCATCTCTTCTCTACAAATCTAGTAACTGAGCAGCTGTGTACATTTGTATCACAGATTATTTCCGAAATAAAAACACTTCAGTTGGATCATCAAACAATCCAACTGAATTATTTATATCTTGTGTTTTTACTTATTCAGTTCAGTTTTATTTATAAGTGTTTTAAGTTTAAGAAAATATTAAGAATTGTATTCAACCCCCCTTCTACAATTTTGTTAGGTCATTTGGGATTAACACCCTTCGTCCCACAATAAATCTCTTAAATTTTTTCAAGTATTTTTCACGCGAATAGAAAACAAATTTGTAGACGTTATTTTTTGGTTTTGTATGAAAATAGGATATTCAAATTTTAATACAAAATAAAGATTATGATTATTTTTATCCACGTGAAAATATTTCTAAAAAGTTATATTATTTATTATGGGACGGAGAAAGTATAAGTTAAATAATGTAAGCCGTGACTTTGTTATCTAACGTGGCTTTAAAGTGAAATAATATGGCCCTCCAAATTTCTATTAAATATAATAGTACAAAACACATGCTACGTTTAAATATTTTATTCAATTATAAAAAAAATTTATTATGTATAAAATATTCTATTTATAAGATATCTTGATTTTGCTATTTAATTTTATAACACCTTTTTAAAACTAATATAATAAATGTTCAATTTTAATATATTTTTGGTGGAATTGGAACCTTATACCTTTTGAATAAAAACTTCTTTAGTACTAAATTCAACAATCCTCATCGATTTATGTAACACCCAAGTCCCACATCGAATAGATTTGGGACTTCTGTTCAGTTTATAAAGCAAAGTACTACTACTAATTAGCACCAACAAATCATGATCTTTTGGGGGCCTGTGGTGGTCTTGTCGTTACCCAAGTTGGCTGCAATTGAACCAGTGTACTTCGACTTATTTCGGATTCGGAATCGGGACTTGACTCGATTTTCGAAAAAGGCTCGGGATTTGACCCGGGTTGTCACATATGGTATCAGAGCCGACTCTCAAAAGCTTGATTATTCAAGTTTCCGAAGGTGGGGACACGAAGGCTGGTGGTATTATCCCACAATGGACTAAGGTCCGGATGTGGGGACACGAAGCCAGCCGGTATTATCCCACAATGGCTAGGGAGGAACGATCTTGGAACCTATGTGATATCCGTTCAGGCCTGACGAGGATGTCAGGACTTTAAGTGGGGGAGTTTGTAACACCCCAGTCCCACATCGAGTAGATTTGGAACTTCTGTTCAGTTTATAAAGCAAATTACTACTACTAATTAGCACCAACAATTCATGATCTTTTGAGGGCCTGTGGTGGGCTTGTCGTTACCCAAGTTGGCTGCAATTGGATCAGTTTACTTTGGATTATTTCGGACTCGGAATCGGGACTTGACTCGATTTTAGAAAAATACTCGGAATTTGACACGGGTTGTCATAATTGAACTTGAAATATCTAGTAATTATAATTGAAAATGATAATTAAGAAGTGAATCATACTACCAATTAAATCACATTTTGATTCTTACCGTTTAGTGATAATAGATAAAGAACTTGGATGGCTGCGGATGGATTTGGGCTAGAAGCTGAGGAGATGGAATGGTCGATTGCATTGTAAATTGTTTATAATTGTGATTTAAATGGGCTGGGAATTTCCAACGGCTTATTTACACTCTGTAGCCCTATGGGCCTCATATTAAAATGCAAGTTGCACTGACGGTAAGCTCTGTACATATATATTGATTAATAAAAAAGTAATGGCATATTTATTGTATCTGTTATAATATAAACAAATAAATGTGATTGTCAAATCTTACTCAAAAAGCTTACTGAGGAAGTCTCGAAAAATACTCGGAATTTGACCCGGGTTGTCATAATTTAACTTGAAATATCTAGTAATTATAATTGAAAATGATAATTAATAAGTGAATCATACTACAAATTAAATCACATTTTGATTCTTACCGTTTAGTGATAATAGATAAAGAACTTGGATGGCTGCGGATGGATTTGGGCTAGAAGCTGAGGAGATGGAATGGTCGATTGCATTGTAAATTGTTTATAATTGTGATTTAAATGGGCTGGGAATTTCCAACGGCTTATTTACACTATGTAGCCCTACGGGCCTCATCTTAAAATGCACGCTGCACTGACGGTAAGCTATGTACATATATATTGATTAATAAAAAAGTAATGGCATATTTATTGTATCTGTTATAATATAAACAAATAAATGTGATTGTCAAATCTTACTCAAAAAGCTTACTGAGGAAGTCTCGCAAAACTTACTAAGGAAGACTCCCACAGCTTATCAAGGAAGACTTGCATGGCTTAGTCAAGAAGATTTGTAATACTTACTAAAGAAGACTAGTTTAACTTCCTTAGGAAGACTTGTAAACCAGCTCCTATAAATATGAGATTCAGTTGATGAAAACATATACACAGAAAATCTATAACTTTCTCTCTACAACTTATATTCTCTCTACATACAATTATTTTACTAATAGTATGATAAGCTTTCTAATTATATCATTGGTTATATAATTCAAGATTTACAACACTAGATTTACAATACGTTATCAGCACGAGCCTCTGCCAACTGAAGTTTGTTCAACAAAGGAGGTAAGATTTAATTTTAATAATTTTTGTTTATTAGTTATTTTAATTTATTAAATTATTATTGTTTAATATTAAAGATGGCTCTGCCGTCAAAAAGTATTCAAAAGTTTTGTGGTCGGCTATGCCGTCGTAACTTTTGAATTAAATTATTAATATATACATAGAAATTTAATTAATTGTTTAAATATTGATGTGCGATATTTTATCATGTTCAAACCTTTATCAGAATGGCAAACCTTGCGAAATTAGAGTTTGTTGCTTTGGATGTGTCTGGGGATAATTATCTATCTTGGGTGCTAGATGCGGAATTACACCTTAGTGCTAACGGATTAAAAGACACTATAGAATCAGGAAAAACCTCAATTGTTGAACAAAATGCCAAAGCTATCATTTTTCTCAGACATCACATTCATGAAAATTTAAAATCTGAATACCTAACTGTCAAAAACCCACTCACCCTTTGGAATAATCTTAAAGATAGATTTGATCACCAGAAACTTGTCCATTTGCCGCATGCCCGTTATGAGTGGATTAATATAAGGTTGCAAGATTTTAAATCTATTGCTGAATATAATTCTGCCCTGTTAAAAATAAGTTCAAAACTAATTTTGTGTGGTGAGAATATTACTGATGTTGACATGATTGAAAAGACCCTCTCAACCTTTCATCCCAACACCATGATCCTAGCGCAATAATACAGGGAGCGCAATTTTCGGAAATATAGTGAGCTGATATCTCTTCTTCTCGTAGCTGAGAAAAATAATGAGTTGTTGCTGGAAAATCATCAGATAAGTCCCACGGGCTCTGCCCAGTTACCCGAAGTACATAACACGTCATTCTGGAAGAATGAGTGTGGGAAAGGGCATAGAGGAGGACGAGGTTATGGACGAAACCGTGGACGTGGAAATTTTTGTGTTCGGTTTCGAAATCAGTATAACTCTGGCCACCTGAAGTGGCAGCGTGATGGCTACAACAACTCTGGCCACCAGAAGTGGCAAAATGAGGTACCGAATAAAAGGAAGGCACCGCGGGAAGGAGACACTAGAGACATCTGTTTTAGATGTGGGGCTCATGGGCATTGGAATCGTACTTGTCGCACACCTGAACATCTTGTAAAACTTTACGAGTCATCTAAAAATCAGAATGGACAAAGGGTGTAAACAAATTTGGCAAGTTTTAATGATGAACCAATCAACAAGACCTCAAATGAACTAGATAGTAGGACTAATCTTTATTATGACCTAGATAAATAGTTTTTATGTACGCTTTTGCTTTTTATGTATGTTTTATATGTTTATGTTTTGTGTACTTATTTTATTTTAATGAGAATGTCGTTTATTTATGTATGTGTTTATTCAGAATAAGTAAGTATGGGAGATATTTACATTGCTGACTCTGCAACCACTCACACAATTCTACAAAGTCGGGAATATTTTTCACAGTTAACTAAAACCAACTCCCAAGTATGGACGATTTCAGGTACATCTAATGTGATCGAAGGTCTTGGGAAAGCTAGTTTTATTCTACCCAATGGAACACAAATTCATATACCGAATGCTCTATACTCCAGCAAGTCAACTAGGAACCTCTTAAGTTTTAAAGATATTTGCGTTAACGGTTTTCATGTTGAAACTACTAGTGATGATGGAAAAGAATATCTTTTAATCACTTCAACTATTTCAGGCTATAAGAAAATCTTAAAAAAAACTATACTCAATCTCTTCTGGATTGTACGCCATAAAAATTAGGATCATTGAGTCTCACAGTATCACTATTCCCAAAATTATAGATCCAAAATCACTTACTCTATGGCATGAAAGACTTGGTCATCCTGAAGTTTCTATGATGCGACGTATTATAGAAAATTCTATGGGACATCCTCTTAGAAACCAAAAGATCATAACACAAGATGAACTTCCTTGTTCAGCATGTTCGCTAGGAAAATTAATTGTTTGACCTGTTGGGTTTGTGGAGTCTAACAGGTTTCAGAATTGGTTTCTGATTTGAGTTAGAATTTCCAGATCCGAATTCTAATTAGAGTTAGTAATTTTAGAATTAGACTCTGATTAGTTTAGGCCCAGTTTTTTCTCTTATAAATAGTCTCATGTAATTGTAAAACACCAACACATCAATACACATCAGAACACAACAGAACACAACATAGTTGTGAAAGATCAATACAAATTAGTGCGGCTTGTGGAGTAGGAATTTCCGAACCACGTAAATCTTTGTCTTGTGTGATTGTCATTTATTTTCTTGTTCTTGTTTATTCGCTTTGGGTTTTTGCTTTCGTTGTTGTATACTCAATAACTACTCAACAACTGGTATCAAGAGCCTAGGTTTTCAGGCGAGCGAGAGCGATGACAGAAGAAGGGAAAGTAAAGATGGACAAATTTTATGGCAAATATTTTGGATATTGAAAGATGCAAAATGAAGATTATTTGTATCAGAAAAAACTACACCAACCGCTAGAGGAGAAGAAGCCAGATTCAATAGATGAGACTGAATGGTAGCTATTGGATAGGCAGGCTCTGGGTTTTGTCAGATTGACTTTGGTGAAGAACGTTGCTTACAATATCGTCAAAGAAACGACAACTCATAGATTGATCAAGGCGTTAACAAATATGTATGAGAAACCATCTGCTTCGAATAAGGTGTATTTGTGTCGTTTGTTGTTTGCCGCGAGATTGAATGAAGGTGATTGTGTTGCTGATCATGTGAACGAATTTAATTCTATCCTATCAAGATTGGCATCAGTGGATATTAAATTCGACGATGAAGTACAAGCCTAGTTGTTGGTATCCTCGTTACCTGATAGTTGGTTAGGATTTGTCACTGCTATTAGTAATTCATCTGGGAGCGGTAATATGACTTTTAATGGAGTTCGAGATTCGATTCTTGGAGAAGATATTCGTAGGAGAAACTCAGGAGAGTCGTCAGGTTCCTTATTGAGTACAGAGAGCAGAGGCAGAAAGTCCGAGAGGGGGCAGAATCTGGGGCGTAGCAGATCGAAGTCACAGAAAAGAGGACAATCCAAAGATCGCAAGGAGGTTGTTTGTTGGAATTGTCAAAAGAAGGGTCACTTTAGAAATCAGTGTACGGCTCCGGCAGCTCCTAAAGGAAAGAAGAAAGAGGATAATTCAACTAATGTAGTTGAAGAAGTGGTGAGCGACGATGCTTTGATTTGTTGTGTTGAATGTCCAGTTGAATCATGGGTTATGGATTCTGGTGCATCATTCCATTCGACCCCTTGCAAGGATTTGATGTTAAATTTCAGACTTGGAAATTTTGGTAAAGTTCGTCTTGCTGATGATGAGACTTTGGATATTGCGGGCATGGAAGATATTAATCTCAAGACCTCTTTGGGGACTAGCTGGATGTTGAAAGATGTAAGGTACATTCCTGGACTTAAGAAGATGTTGATATATGTGGGTCAGTTAGATAAGGAAGGGTATCGAGTTTCTTTCGGAAACGGACAGTGGAAGGTTATAAAGGGAAATCTAGTTGTTGCTCGTGGAGAGAAGAAGGGGACTTTGTACATAGTTGAACAATCTAGCTATGAAGCAAATGCAGTTGCTGATGAGATTGGGTCTTCAACTTTGTGGCACCAAAGACTTGGTCATATGAGTGAAAAGGGGTATGAAGCTGTTAACTTCGAATGGGAAGATTCCAGAGCTGAAGAATGTGGAAGTTGGGTTCTGTGAGCCATGTGTTCTTGGAAAGCAGAAACGAGTTACTTTTGCAAAATCAGGGAGGACCCCGAAGGCTAAGAAGTTAGAGCTAGTTCATACAGATGTATATGGTCCAACAACAGTTGCATCGTTGGGAGGATCTCACTACTATGTCACTTTCATTGATGATTCCACTAGAAAGGTATGGATTTATTTTTTGAAGAAAAATTCATATGTGTTTGATACTTTCAAGAAGTGGAAGACTGAAGTTGAAACTCAGACTGGTTTGAAGGTTAAGAGTTTGATGTCAGACAATGGTGGTGAGTACAGTAGTGATGAGTTTAAAAGCTATTGCGCAGAGTACGGGATTAGAATGATTAAAACTATTCTAGAGACACCGCAACAGAATGGTGTTGCAGAGCGCATGAATAGAACCTTAAATGAGAGGGCCAAGAGTATGAGGTTACATGCAGGGTTGCCAAAGACTTTTTGGGCAGATGCAGTTAGCACAGCAGCGTATCTCATAAACAAAGGACCTTCAGTTCCTTTGGGGTTCAAGATTCCTGAAGAAGAGTGGCAGAAAAAAGAGGTAAATTTTTCACACTTGAGAGTTTTTGGTTGTGTTTCTTATGTGTGTGTTAAAGATTCAGACAGAGACAAGCTTGATCCGAAAGCAAAGAAGTGTATCTTCATTGGTTATGGCTCAGATGATATGGGTTACCGTTTCTAGGATGAACTGACGAAGAAGGTCGTTAGAAGTAGAGATGTTACTTTTAATGAAAATGCGGTGTACAAGGATAAGCTTGCAGTCGATTATGAGTTTACAAAGGAACAATCTGAAAAAGAGACAACAGTTCTTGAAGATATTACTGAAGAAGATCTTGCAGGAAATAGTTGGAGTTCTGGGAATGCTGATGAGACAAGTTCAGTTACTCCACGGGCTGAGGTAAGAAGATCTAGCAGAACTGTGAGACCGCCACACAGATTTTCTCCTTCAGCATATTACATGTTATTGACCGAGGACGGAGAGCCTCAGTGTTATTCCGAGGCATTTCAGGTGGATGATTCAGTTAAGTGGAAATTAGCCATGGAAGAAGAGATGAATTCTCTTGAGAAGAATGAGACTTGGTCTTTAACAGAATTACCAGCAGGAAAGAAGGCTTTACAGAATAAGTGGGTGTTCAGGATCAAAGAAGAACCTGATGGCAGCAAAAGGTACAAGGCAAGGTTAGTAGCCAAGGGTTATCAACAGAAAAAGGGTATTGACTATACTGATATATATTTTCTCCGGTTGTTAAGATGACTACTGTTAGACTTGTGCTAAGCATTGTGGTTGCAGAGGAGTTACATCTAGAGCAACTAGATGTTAAGACCGCATTCTTACATGGTGATCTTGAGGAAGACATCTACATGGTTCATCCAGAGGGATTTCAGGTAGCTGGGAAAGAAAACTTGGTTTGCAAGCTTATAAAAAGCTTGTATGGTTTGAAGCAAGCACCAAGACAATGGTACTTGAAGTTTGACAACTTTATGATGAAGAATGGGTACACGAGGAGTGCTATGGATCATTGTTGTTACTTTAAACAGTTTGATTCATCGTATATCATATTGTTGTTGTATGTTGATGACATGTTGATAGCAAGATCAACACATGAGGGAAATCAACAGGCTAAAGAGACAGATGTCTGAAGAGTTTGAGATGAAGGATATGGGTGCAGCAAAACAGATACTTGGTATGAGCATCATAAGGGATAGATCTGAAGGTACTTTAAAATTATCTCAAGAGAAGTATATTGAGAAATTATTGCAGAAATTCAGTGTTCAGGATGCGAAGACTAGAAGTACACCGTTGGCAACTCACTTTAATCTCACGAAGAAGCAGTCACCTAAAATGGATGAAGGCAAGAAAGATATGGCTAAAGTTCCGTATGCATCTGCAGTTGGCAGTTTGATGTATGATATGGTATGTACAAGGCCAGACATTACTCATGTAGTAGGAGTTGTTAGCAGGTTCATGTCTAATCCAGGAAAAGAGCATTGGGAAGCAGTCAAGTGGTTGTTACGCTACTTGAAAGGCACATCCAAGTTTGCATTATGTTTCAGCAAGAAAGATGTTATCTTGGAAGGGTTCTCTGATGCAGATTTGGGTGAATGTTTGGTTATCAATGAAAAGTTGAAGCTTTGCATAGCTTCAAATGGCCTTCAGAATTGATTAATGAGAAGGCGCTGCACTAGTTAGAGTTATTGATCGAAGTATTGGGTGTTACTAGATTTACAAGAGTGAATAGAAGATGTGGTCAGACTCCAAGAGGGAGATTGTTGGGTTTGTGGAGTCTAACAGGTTTCAGAATTGGTTTCTAATTTGAGTTAGAATTTCCAGATCTGAATTCTAATTAGAGTTAGTAATTTTAGAATTAGACTCTGATTATTTTAGGCCCAGTTTTTTCTCTTATAAATAGTCTCATGTAATTGTAAAACACCAACACATCAAAACACATCAGAACACAACATAGTTGTGAGAGATCAATACAAATTAGTGCGGCTTGTGGAGTAGGAATTTCCGAACCACGTAAATCTTTGTCTTGTGTGATTGTCGTTTATTTTCTTGTTCTTGTTTATTCGCTTTGGGTTTTTGCTTTCGTTGTTGTATACTCAACATGACCATCCCCTGTTAAACTTCAAGTCGAATCCCCTAAATTCTTAGAACGGATCCAATGTGACATTTTTGGACCCATTCATCTATCTTCAAGTCCATTTAGGTATTTCATGACTTTAATTGATGCATCAACTAGGTGGTCTCATGTCTGTCTACTCTCTACCCGAAATACAGCCTTTGCCAAACTACTTGCCCAAATTATCAAATTACGAGCCCAATTCTCTGATCATCCTATTAAATCAATTCGACTAGATAATGCTTCTGAATTTACATCTTCAACTTTCAACGATTATTGTATGTCGGTAGGAATCTCAGTTGAACACCCAGTAGCTTACGTGCACACACAAAATGGTTTGGAAGAATCTTTAATTAAGAGACTTCAACTTATTGAACGTCCTTTACTTCTTAGAGCCAACCTACCTACTTTTGTTTGGGGTCATGCGATATAACATACCGCGAACCTAATAAGGGTCAGACCATCTGCCTATCATAAACAATCTCCCCACCAACTAGTCTTTGGTCAAATTCCTGATATATCTCACTTCAAGGTTTTTGGTTGTGCCGTATATGTCCCTATTTCGCGTCACAAAGAACTAAAATGGGACCTCAAAGAAGAATAGGAATATACATTGGTTTTTATTCACCATCTATCATAAGATATCTTGAACCATTGACTGGTGATGTGTTTACTACTCGATATGCCGATTGTCATTTTGATGAGTCTGTGTTCCCTTCATTAAGGGGAGACAAGGTTGTGCATAATTTAAATTCTGAATTGACATGGAATACATCAGGATTGAATTCTTTAGATCCTCGTACTAATCAATGTGAATCTGAGGTTCAAAGAATTATTCATATAGAAAATATTGCTAATCAAATGCCTGATGCATTTAGTGATTCTAGACATATTTGAAAATCGCATATATCTGCTGTTAATACTCCATCAAGGGTTGAAATTCCTATTCATAAATCAATTCCTGAAGAATTGGTTGGTGATTCAAAACCACGCTAGAAGCGTGGCAGATCTATTGGTGCAAAGGATGTTGTACCACGAAAACGAAAATTGATTGGACCTGCCCAAGAAATGGAAAGTGTTCTAGATAATACCCCAGAAGTGGTATTACCTCATGAAGAGGTTCGAGCCCCTGTAGTGGCTATAATGAATCCCCCAGAAGTGGGATTGCCCCCAGAAGTGGGATTACCTCCAGAAGAGGATATTGCCCCTGAAGTGGCACATGCTTCCATAGAAGCAAAGGTACCTGATAATTATGAGATCTCATTGAGTTATGTGCTTAATGGGAAATTATTGGATCGTGGGAGTACTGAGATTGATGGTGTGTATGCCTTTTCTGTGGCATGTGATATTTCTATGAACTCTGATCCTGAACCCCTCGTTAAAGAACCTGTTACATCAAGATGTCAAATTGTAAGACAACGCAGCAGACCCTTCATGCTGCAATTTATGCTTATGTGTGAGACATTTTATTCAGGGAAAGACTGTACTCTTTTTCCTTCGTCAAGGTTTTTATCCAACTGGGTTTTTTCGTGCAAGGTTTTAACGAGGCAGTTAATCCCTGCAATAACTCGCATTTGACAATAAGGGGAGTGTTATAATATAAACAAATAAAGGTGATTGTCAAATCTTACTCAAAAAAGTTTACTAAGGAAGTCTCGCAAAGCTTACTGAGGAAGTCTCGCAAAACTTACTAAGGAAGACTCCCACAGTTTATCAAGGAAGACTTGCATAGATTAGTCAAGAAGATTTGTAATACTTACTAAAGAAGACTAGCTTATTTTCTTTAGGAAGACTTGTAAACCAACTCTTATAAATAGGAGATTCAGTTGATGAAAACATATACACAGAAAATCTATAAATTTCTTTGGACAACTTCTATTCTCTCTACATACAGTTATTTTTCTAATAGTATGATAAACTTTCTAATTATATCATTGATTATATAATTCAAGATTTACAACACTAGATTTACAATAATATCAACCTTTTTTATTAACCTTTTTTATTAACTATAATTATTTGCATTTTGTCAATAGCTTCGCAATTTATATTTCAAAGTGTGACCATATATGAAAACGATTGTACTTGTTAATAAAACAATTGACGAAAGAAATGTATAACCAAAGTATAAAGCTCTGAAAGCGAGGCACATGACTTTTTATCTGCTAAATAATGTATGTGATACAAACATGAAACGACCACCAACCTAACAAATAATTTTTGTATTTTTAGTTTTCGCTAACTTTTTGTTTGGTCAATGTGTTGTTATTCAAAGTATTATGAGTTCGACTACTCACCTTAATTATATAAAAAAAACTTTTTATTCTTAAAATATACTCCATATTCTTGTTATTTTAAGTGAGGACATACTGCATCTTTTCGAGTTAACTTTGATACTTTTATGATATAAAGCATTTAAAGATAATTTTCTTTGAAAACTTGTTAAATAATGTATGTGATAAAAAAAATTCTTTATATACAATAGACTAGTTGAACAAATTCACAAAATAAATAACCGAATTTTGTGTTACAAAAACCTAGGAGCATCTCCAATATATGCATTCTGAGGGTGTCGAAAATATGCAGGGTGTCGAAATTGTCTAATATATTATAAATAATAATTGTTTTTTTGTAAGATACATTATATTTAGTACCCTTCAAGTTAAATAGTCTTTTTTTAATAAGTAAGTCCATCTTATAAAGGTGCTTAAATAATCCCAAAACAAATAATATAGAAATTAGTTACAATATAATAGATACTAGCTTATAACCCAGTTCTTTCATACTCCCTTTGACCCTCTCATTTCTTTACACTTTCTTTTTTGGCAGGTCCTTTCATTTTTTACATACAAAAAATAATAGTAACATTTTATAATATAAAATCCAATCACATTCACTACGTTCCTCCACTATATCTACTTTATACTCACTTTATACATTAAATATTGATTGGTCCCATCACTTTACTCATTTTTCTTACTTTTCTCTACTAATTTACATTTTTTCTTAACCTCCGTGTCGTCCCCTCAATGTAAAGAATTGAGGGGGACGGAGGGAGTATCTATTTAATTATCGGATATTAATATAATTAATTATTTATTAGTTATATCTTTTCATTCATTTTTGGAACAAATAATAAAAATATTAAGTAATATTAATTTATACTATTAGTAATGTTGATATTATAAATATTAGATTTTAGATGTTTTTGATGTAATAATTTAATGTCAGTAATTTTGATTTTATAAAAAATAGATTTTAGATGCGATTAATGTAATTTGAATATTTAATTTGTATTTATATATTTGAAATTTTTTAAATTTGAAATGTTGGTAATGATTTTTAAACTTTTGATTATTGGTAGTATTTTTAAATAAGACTTGAATATTAATATATTGAAAATTTTGTAAAATAATTTAAGAATTGCTTAATGCTTACGTAAACTTTGAATACTTAAAATTTTGTGATCCTAAGTTAAGACTTTTAACTGATAAGGCTTGTTAGGTCCTGATAAGTTTGTAGAAGGGGGGTTGAATACAAACTATACCGTTTTATCGAATTTGTCCTTTAAATGATTTAACTGTTTAGAACAAATTAGTGCGGAATAAAAACTGAAACAATATTCAAGTTAAATAGAAACTCTATTAAACTTGAGAGGTGTTACAATTCAGTGCACAGATTACAAGGTTCTTGTTAAAACAAATCTAGAATAAATTCGACATGAATTTATCTATTTTTGTAATAAAAAGATCGAATACTAAAAAGTAGTTCGATAGAAATTCTAGGGATTATGATCCGCTAGATTGCCAAATGACTACAAGTAATCAAATTCTAATGGATTGGATATAACTTTGCTTATCAGAATTTATTACAAGAATTTAATTCAGCTATGCAGTTGGTTCGCTTGAATGCAGAAGAGAGAAATGAAACTTTTCTTTTTGTCTTCTGTATTGAATTGAGTTGTCTGCCTGTTTTTGATCAAACATATCTATTTAACCAAGTCAAAAGACAGTTTCCCACGCGCCTAACTTCACTAGCATTTCTACTGGTAATACTATCAATTACTATTAATAGTACTCTCGGTAGTACTATCCTTTAGTACTGGTAGTACTATCGGTAGTACTCTCAATGATAGTACTACTAGTAATAAACAGATAGTACTACAAGTAGTAACTAGAATTAGGAAATAAAACTGATTTTAATAATTCTATATTTAATTGATTTAACAAATGAATTAATTCTATTAACAGAATTAATTCACTGATTAAATAAATTAATTAAATGACTCAAATAATTTCATAAATAAATTAATTCAGGAGAATTAATTTATACATTAAATTACTTAAGATCTAGATTGATTAATTTAATATATGAATTAATTCTGAAAGAATTAATTCATAGATTAAATTAAATATCTTATAGAATAATATTAAAAGAGAATTAAACTAATTCTTAGAACCACTGAAACTGATGACGAACTTCCACTGACTGACGTTGACACTCCATGTACTGTCTGGTTCATGAGCGACTAACTTTAATGGTTGTTCTTCATCTTTAACTTTAAGCTGTGATTCTTTTCTCCTTTTATTCAAACAAGGACTGTAACCTGTACTTTTTCTCGTCACACTTCTGAAACCTCTGTCACTTTAAATAGATCCACTTTCTTGAATACTTCACTGAGGCTTGATCAAATAAATGAACTTCTTCCAGTGTAGAATAACTTCAAGTCTATAGATGACTTTAATCTTCATTCTTTGACAGATATAACCTTCTGAGATTCCTGTGACATTTGATTTTTATTATTTACTTATTACATCTTAATTAAAGTTGAGTAGAATCCTCGGTGTTTACAAATAGGCTTAGACATATGCCTTTCAATCTCCCCCTATTTGTTTGTTAGACAATAACAACCAAATACCTCTAGAGGATAACTCAACTAAAACAAGAAAAGATAAGACTTTTAAGAGCCAAACAAATAATAAAAAGTTCTGGATTAAATATAACAATATCCAGATTCAAACAGTAACGATAAATACAAGATAGATGTTCCTCTAGACTGAACATATGAATACTTTTGCCTATCTTGATTTACCTAGCTCTAAACATATAATAATTACAAATGAGCTAAACCTATCATGCCTTCAGTCTCTAATTTCACCTTCTTCAGCTTCTTGCAAGGTGACTAGAAGATCTTTGTCAAGGACACGATCACTTTCAGAAACCACACCACTTGGCATTACTGGTTGATTGGTGATCTTCTTCAATCTATTCTTCATCTGAGCATATCTTGGAATTTTCTCCGTGCAGTAGTCTGAAATCATATCAGCAACTTCAGACTTCTCTACAGAAGCAAACCCAGAAGTTCTAAGAAGATTCTCCAACTTCACCAGTTGCATAGCAGTCTGTAGCTTCATGGAATCAGGATCCAGCCTCACTGTCTCTAAAGTTGTACCTCTGTAGATTTTGACTTCATAAGGAAAATGTACAACTTGAGGACTGGCCTTCATAGCAGAATCTCTAAGCCGGTCATATAGAAGCTCATTCAAGCAAGAAGATCTCTTTACTTTACTCATCAGAATCCACAATTCAGATAGAGATCTTCTTTGTAGAAGGTCAAGAGAAATGGTGAATGACCCTTCAAGAGCACTTGAGACATAGATGAACAGTTCTTGCCTCACTTGATCAAATGCAGACGTAATCCTTAAGATATCTTCCTTCAATGCCTTCATGTATAATGAATTGTCTGGATTAACAGTCCTGATCTTCTCAAGCAGCTTCAGAAAAGTAGCATCATTGTTTGTGCCTCTCTGAGGGATATCAAACATCTCCCTTGCCTTATCCCATTTAAGTCCTTGCTTCATCCTAACATCCAATCTCCTTTCCTTGACATGAATACTATGAAGACGTTGTTTGTCTTCATGTTCAGCCTTTTGAATTTTCAGCTTCTGAGATATGATGTCGGAGACCTTGGCTTGCTCATCCTCCTTTCTCCTTAGCTCTGCTTGCTGTTTCTTCAACTCCTTCTGAAACAAAGGGTCAGGTGAATATAGATCAGCTTCATCTTCCCAATCATCAAAGTTGGCTGCCTCCTCAACCTCCTCCTCACCAAAAGCTTCTTCAGGTATGGTCTTCTGCAGATCACCAGATGTGTCAAAGTGGAAGTCATCCTGTTCACCATGGTAGTAGTAGGCATCATCAAAAGCAGACTCCTCCACTGATTGTTTACCTTTCCCCTTATCTCCTCCAGAAGCTTCTCCAGCTTCCCTTTCTTCTCCTTTCTTCTCCTTCTCCCCCTTAGTTGAGGAATCCTCTACAGTTTGAGCTGTGGAAGCCCTAGGATTCACCTCAGTTGTTCTCCTTATGTCTCCTCTTTCCCTTCCATCTCTTCCTTCATCAGCCTCATCATCCTCATCATCATCTCCCTCAAAGAATGTTCTTTGTTCTACAGTAGGTTGATGTGATTCCTTGATCATGTTGTACAGGTGCTTCATCCCTTCATTAAGATGCTCCATTCCTCCTTCAATCCTGGATATCCTTTGCTCATTAAACCTCTGGTTCTCATCAGATGTTTGCAGAATAAAGTCCACCTTGGTAGAAATAGCAGCAATCTCCTTGACACTCTCCGATATCTGAGCATTTGACGTTATAATATCAGAGATGTCTGAAGCCACCAGTACTTGAGATTGTTGGATTGAATTCAGCCTCGGGAGTAGATTATCCTTTAGTCCTTCCAGGTCATCTTTCACAGTACCCAGCTGATTTGATACAGAGGTGGTAGATTGTGCAACCACTTGTGCTTTCAGAAGATTGTTCTCAGCCTGGGTTTCCTGTAACTTCCTTTGTAACTCAGCTAGTTGGTTCAACAAAGCAGTGTTTGTGTCAGTGTGTGCACTCACCTCAATTGCTCTCAGTGGTGTTTCACTCAACTTACGTGCTTGTGTTTCACTCGGTGTTTGATTCATATCTCTCACCACTAACTGTCTGTCAAGATTCTCAGTAGATGTACCTGCAGGAAAAATCACCCTAGCCCCTTCAAGAGAGGTCAGTGGTGGTGCAATGGGAGTTCGCAATTCCCGATCCCTGAATGAGTCTGTCAAAATATTTGACATTGTATACTGAATTTCTTCAGGGATAGACTCATCAGGTTGCCTTTCACTTTCACCAGTAAAAACTGCGAGTGAAAAATCCCTTAGGGGAGCCAGAGATATTCCCTCTGGGAGGGGAGAAAATGATTCTATTATAGATGGCAAAGAATCAGATTTTCCCTCTGATGCCTGTGAAGGCACTTCTACCGTGACAATGGTAGGCACTGTTTCAGATCCTAAGTGCTCTCCTAACAAAGTGTCCTGAGTTTCTTGTATTTGGATGTCTTCTCCCATTGTGAGTAATGGGAGAGTGCTTGACTCATTACAGATTGCCAGGGCCCGATGGCGAATTTCAATAGATTCATCCTGTTCAGAGGATGTCTCCAGAGACTGTTCAATGGCCATTTCAAGATCCAAGTCCTTTTGGGAGGACATGGATGGGCTTACAGATGTCTCTCTATAGGTTTTTCTTTTCTTTAATGGTGGAGACAGAGCTGTGGGTGCACTCAGTGTTTCTTCACTACTTGACCTTTGTCTTATTAAAGAAGCAGTTCCAGGTTGAGAGGTTAAAGGATTAGACACTGTGTTTGGCTCTCTGACCTGGGATAGAGATTGTGGTTCTACAACCTCTTGGTCTGTCCTATCAACCACTTGGGTTTGAGCAGAGGTGCCAGATGATCCAGAGATAGGATGTATTACCTGGAGTGGCAGTTCCTCTGAAGTTCCAGCTGCAATGACTAGTTGTTGATCAGGAACAAAGGGTTCAAAAGTAGGTAGGTGAATGAAATGAGCCATGAATGGACTTACAACCACTGGTGTCATATTCCATTTACTAGAAGTATGGAGTCTTTGATAGAACTTACTAAAAGTAGTAGGAGAAGGAATAGATGCAGCATTTAAAAACAACTCCTTGTGAGCATCAGATAGCACATGATTGATTAAGATAGTGAGAAATCTAGGATAGAAACACCTGACATTTCTACCACTATCATGATCAATCCTGGCAATAGCTACTCTCCTAACCATAAGACTCCAAATAAGATGACCAATGTTAAGTCTAACATTAAACACAATAGCATAAGCAATGTACTGCAACAAGGATGGAATATGTTGAAAATTGCTCTTAGTACAATTGCTGAAAACCTTAGCTAAAGTATCAAATAAGATATCCCATTCACAGACGAGATTTGCTTTACTGAGTTTAGGCAACTCCAAAGGACCTTGATAATGAATTCTGGTGAAAAACTGAATTAATTCATCATCAGAAGGAGTCCTATCAAAGTTATCCCTAGGAAGTTGAAACACTTCACAAAACAAATCCTCAGTAATAGTATATTGTGTGTGCTCAATAGTGAAAGATATAGAATTTAAATTCTCAGAAATTACAGCAGTAGAACACAACAATCTAAGTGGTTCAATCTTTAAATCAGCAGATAAACAAATAGCACGACTCACACAACACTGCGAATTTAAAAACTGAATCCAAGGTCGAAAACGATCAATAGGACATCTCAACGGATCAAAATACCCAATGTAATTGTTTTTAACAACCTCAAAATTCTGAGCCATAATTTACTAAGTAAAAATTAACACAGAAAATCAAAAACTTAAATAATTATGAATAATTCGAATTTAAGAATTTTAAAATTAATTAAAAATTAATTAAAAATCCAAATTTTCAAAGTTCTCCAAAAATTACCAAATTTAAGTATGTTAATCCTTGACAAAAACCACACACTGTACTATTTTTAGAATTCAAAAACACTTATTAAAACCCTAAAAACGAATCACAAAACCCTTTGAAATTCAAAAACTCGAAAAATTAAAACTCAATGAAACTTGGATTTTAAGTACTCGAATTAATGGGCTTGAGAAGATCTATTCAGTGATGGTTTCAGAATTAAAAACAAGCAAGAAACGAATCTGGAAATCGAAAAACAAAAAGGCAGCACTTCGTTTCTTGTTAAAAACGAGAGAGAGAAAAGTAAAAATCAGTTAAGTTAAAACTTGAACTGTTAGGACTCAGTAAAAAACAATTACTATACATTTACATATATATATATATATACTGTAAGTACTATGGTAAAAGACATAATAGTACTATGGTAAAAGACAAGAAAAACACGGTAGTACTATCATCAATTAAAAAGAAAAAAAGAAAAAAAGAAAAAAAACTTAACGACAATGCTGAGTAGTACTATAAGTAATAATAATAAATAAAATTAAAAACGCGGTAGTACTATGAAATGAACTAGTAAGACTATCAGAATAAACAGACTTTAATTAAAAATAATAGTAGAAATACTATCTAAACTACGGTAGTACTAATCTAAAAATAACTAGTAGTACTATCACTGGATAGTACTACCGATAGTACTACTAGTTCAAAACTAGTAATACTAACGAAAATAAGAAAATAAAATAGAAAAGCAGTTCTAAATAAAAAGAAAATGCTGAAAAATACTAAAACTTTACAGAAAAATGCAGAAATAATATAGAAATGCATGAAAAATACTTACAAACCTAGAAAAATTCACAGAAAAATTCCATAAATCCTAGAAAAATATGCAGAATATTATAGAAATGCATAAAATTAATATAAACTTGCAGAAATATTTAAACAACAATATTTACAATCTGAAAAATATCTAAATAATTCTAAATAAAATATTCAGAACCATTTAAATCAACAAGCATGCAATTATTAAATGAGAACTCTCAGTGAATATCATTAACAAAACAAAAGAAAATGAATTTTGAAAGAACAAACGTGACAGAGATATTGTTAATCACTAAGACTGTTTAACATACCCAATTTACCAACTAACTTGATAAATGTGGATTCATCAACAGATTTAGTGAATATATCTGCAGTCTGTTCTTCTGTGGGTACAAAATGTAACTCCACAGTTCCATTCATGACATGCTCTCTGATAAAATGATACCTGATATCAATGTGCTTCGTTCTCGAGTGCTGCACAGGGTTGTTGGAGATTGCTATGGCACTTGTATTATCACAAAATATGGGAATTTTGTCTAATGCAAAGCCATAGTCTTTTAATTGATTCCGTATCCATAAGATCTGAGCACAACAGCTTCCAGCAGCAATATATTCAGCTTCTGCTGTTGAATTGGAAACTGTTTGCTGTTTCTTGCTATACCAGGAAATCAACCTACCTCCAAGGAATTGACAACTCCCAGAGGTACTCTTTCTATCCACAACACTACCTGCATAATCAGAATCTGTATATCCAACAAGATTAAAACCAGAATCTTTAGGGTACCAAATACCTAGATTAGGTGTACCCTTAAGATATCTCAAGATTCTTTTCACAGCAACGAGATGAACATCTCTAGGGTCCGCTTGGAACCTTGCACACAAGCATGTAACATACATAATATCTGGTCTACTAGCAGTAAGATAGAGTAAAGAGCCAATCATACCTCTGTAGCTTGTAACATCTACCTTGATAGATTTGTCAGAAGCTCCAAGTTTGATTGCTGTTGAAGATGGAGTCCTTGCTGATGCTGAATCCTCCATGTGATACTTCTTGAGGAGTTCTTTGAGATACTTGGATTGACAAATAAATATACCATTTGACCTTTGACTTACTTGCAATCCAAGAAAGAACTTCAGCTCACCCATCATACTCATTTCAAACTTACTCTGCATAAGCTCAGCAAATCTCTTACAGAGATTATCATTAGTAGACCCAAATATGATGTCATCCACATAGACTTGGACTAATATCATATCACTTTTGTGTTTCTTTGAAAAAAGAGTTTTGTCTATGATACCTCTAACAAAACCATTTTCTAAAAGAAAACCAGAGAGAGTGTCATACCATTTTCTTGGGGCTTGCTTGAGACCATAGATAGCCTTGAAGAGAAAGTACACAAAGTCCAGCAGCTCCTGATTTTCAAAGCCAGGGGGCTGTTCCACATACACTTCTTCATCAAGTTCACCATTCAGGAATGCACTCTTAACATCCATTTGATAGACTTTAAAATTGGAATAAGCAGCAAATGCTAAGAACATCCTGATGGCCTCAAGTCTAGCCACTGGTGCATAGGTTTCATCATAATCAATGCCTTCAGCTTGAGAATACCCTTGTGCAACCAGTCTTGCCTTGTTCCTTGTAACAATGCCATCCTCATCTAGCTTGTTCCTGTATACCCATCTTGTACCAACTACTTTCTTGTTCTTTGGCCTGGGTACCAGCTTCCAGACTTGCTGTTGTTCAAATTGATTGAGTTCATCTTGCATAGCAATCACCCAATCTGGATCATTCAGTGCTTCCTCAGTTTTCTTTGGTTCCATTTTAGATAGAAATGCTGAGAAAAGACATTCATTCTGAGAAGCTCTTCTAGTTTTAACTCCAACATCTGGATCACCAATGATCAACTCAAAAGGATGAGCTCTATTCCAAACAGTCTGTCTTGGAAGATTTGATCTTGATGATTCGCCTTGAAATTCACTTTGATGTTGTGAGTGACTAGTTGATCCTTCATTTGCTCCCCCTGAGTTGTTGCCTGTATGCCTTGATGATTCTTCTCCAGTGTTGGTGGTATCTCCATTGTTACCAGTGTTTCCACCACCATCACCATGATCATTGTCATCATTGTTATTATCATCACCAGCAATAACTTCAGGTGGGTCTTCATCATCTGATTCTGAGTCTGGCAAGTTATCAAACTTCAGTTTTTCAGATGAGTCTTCTTTTTGGATACTGGGGAACTTAGTGTCATCAAAAGTAACATTGACACTTTCCTTTACTGTGTGACTGCCAACCACATAGACCCTGTAAGATCTTCTGGAATATCCAACAAAAATAGCTTCTTGTGCTTTTGCATCAAACTTGCCACGTTTAACATTGTCATCTAAAAGCACAAAGCATTTTGCTCCAAATACATGAAAGTACTTGACAGTTGGTTTCTTATTGTTCATGATCTCATACGGAGTCTTCATTAAGTCCTTGTTGATTAAAGTTCGATTCTGAGTATAACAAGCTGTATTCGCTGCTTCAGCCCAAAAGTACGTTGGAAGTTTGGACTCACTTAGCATAGTCCTAGCTGCTTCAATCAATGTACGATTCTTTCTTTCCACTACTCCATTTTGTTGAGGAGTTCTAGGGGCAGAATACTGTCTTGTTATTCCTTTATCAGCACAAAAGTCATTTAGAATGGCATTCTTGAATTCCGTACCATTATCTGACCTTATGGCTCTAACAGGGAATCTAGAATCCAGCTCAATCAACTTTACATGGCCAATCACCAGGAATGGGGTCTCATCCTTGGAATGTAGGAATAAAACCCATGTATATTTTGAATAGTCATCAACAATCACAAGTGCATATTGTTTCTTTGACATGGACATCACATTAACTGGACCAAACAAATCCATGTGCAGCAGCTGAAGAGGTTCAGTTATTGATGATGTGTCAGTGCCCTTGTGAGAAGCTTTCTTTGACTTTCCCTTCTGACATGCCTCACACAGTCCTTCCTGTGTAAATTCCATCTGAGGCAAACCTCTAACTAATTCCCTCTTGACTAAAGAGTTCATAGTTTTGAAGTTAAGGTGAGACATCTTCTTGTGCCATAGCCAACTATCATCTGATGAAGCTTTAGCATAAAAACAATTAACTTCATCTTTGAATCCCGAGTTCAGATCAGCTATGAACAAGTCACCTTTCCTTACTCCTTGAAGAGCAGGCTTTCCATTCTTCTTGTGAGTAATCTGACACTTCTCTCTTTCAAAGGAAACAGCATATCCTCTGTCACAGAACTGACTGATGCTGAGAAGATTGAACGTCAGACCTTCCACAAATGAAACATCTTCAATGATAACATTTCCGTACTTCAAACAGCCATATCCTTTCGTAATACCCTTGCTGTTATCTCCAAAGGTAACTACTGGGCCAGCTTTCACAACCACATCTGATAGCAGGGCTCTATCTCCGGTCATATGCCTTGAACATCCACTGTCCAGAATCCACATAACTCGGTTTACCTGTTTAACTCCCTGCAATATCAGATTGATTAGTCCTTCTTCGGAGCCCAAAATTGATTGGGTCCGGCATACTTAAAGAACTGGCCTTTGTCAGGCAAAACAACATTTCTAACTAAAACTACTTCATCCTCTTTCACATAAGAGCGTTTCCATTTATAACCAGCCTTAACACATTTCTGAGTAGGCTTAGGGATAAATGAATCCACTCTAGTCTGAGGAGGACTAGTAGTCTTTGTTTTAACATGCTTCTTATTATTAACATGTTGACGTGGAGCAGTCTTATCACTAGATACATGCTTTTTATTAAAGAAAGCATACATAACATTAAAAGCACAAGACATGCAATTACTCACACCACATGCTTTATGAGAAGAATTAATAGCAGGCATGTTAGTTCTACAGTTGTTTTGATCCAACTTATGGATATCTGATTTAGTCTTTTCAGTTGTAGCAACTTTGACTGGAATATCAGATACACACTTTTTGGATTGCTCAGCTTCTAAGGCAACATCTTCTTCATGAATCTCCTCAGCAATAATGATAGAAGATTCATTCAGAGGCTCTGCCTCAGACTCCTTACAGAAGGGTGTTTTAATACCCTTAAGAATATAAGGAACAACCTTTCCTTCTTCTCTGACTCTACAAGGTGTATTAATACCAAGCAATCCTATAGCCTCATTATAATCATAACCTATACTGACATGATTACCAATAGCTTGTTTATTGAAAATTTCTTTAGCCGTTTTACAAGAGTTGTAATAGGCATTAGCTTTGGTTTTGAGCTCACTAATCTGCTCTTTGAGAATGGTTTCCAGTTGAATATAACATTTAACCCTATTCTCCAGAAAAGCAATTTTCTCATTAAGTTCATCCTGATTAACATGCACAAGTTTCAAATCTTTTAATTCCTTTTCAAGATTTGTGTTTAAAAGATTTATTCTATCATTTTCAGTGCGTGCACAACTTATGGTGCCACCAAGATGATAAATCATTTCAGCATCAGTAAATGTTACCTCTGACATGTATCTGGATGAAGTGTTTTCCTCTTTAGCCATTAAAGCAAGGTTCCCAATCTCACCTGCTTCTTCATCACTGTCAGTGTCATCCCAACTCTTTCCCTCAGCAACATAGGCCTTCCCAATCTTGTTCTTCTTGCTAGAATCAAATGTGTTTCTAGTCACTTGCTTTGGCTTTCTGCACTCAGTAGCAAAGTGACCCAACTCATTGCAATTGTAGCATCTGATTATACTCCTGTCCACAGTTCCAGTTTTGTAGCCACCCCTTGTGCCACTTGAAGATGAAGATCCACCTCTCTGAAATCTGGGTCTGAACTTAAGATTGGGATTCCTCTTGAATCTAAACTTCCCAAACTTTCTGACTATCAAAGCCAAATCACCATCCTCCAGCTGATCAAGTTCTTCCAAAGAATAGAAGTCACCACCAGATTGATCAATGGATGTTAATCCATATTCAGCATCAATAACATTCATGTGAGAACTGGAAGGTTGAACAACCTTCACTTCCAGTTTCTGTGGGACTTCAGCAGCCAATGCAGTGGAGGTACCAACAATCCTTCCAGTTCCATACAGCTCCTTCTGTTGAATCTGCTCCAGCTCATAGGTCTTCAAGACACCATACAATCTTTCCAAAGCAAGCTCATTCATGTCTCTTGCTTCTCTAATAGCAGATATCTTGTGCTCCAAATGAGGTGGAAGTGTAAGAAGGAACTTCTTGTTAATCTCCTTGTTGGTGTAGTGCTTCCCATTGAGATTCAGATCATTAATTAATTTGTTGTATCTTTCAAAAACCTGAGAGATACCTTCACCAGGGTTTGATCTGAAATGCTCATATTGTGAAGTGAGAATTTCCAGCATATTCTCCCTAACTTCTTATGTCCCCTCATTGATTATCTCTATGGTTCCCCAAATATGTTTGGCAGTTTCACAATTTAGGACATGATTATGCATGATAGGATCAAGACTCTCAATAAGGATCAACTGAAGACAGGAATCCAAGGTAACATCCTCTTTCTCATCAGGAGTGTATTCCTTGGGATCTTTGGGGTACATTCTAGCAGCCCTAGTCACAACATTATCCTCAACAACTTCAGGATCAATAATCATAGGGAGTTTGGGACCACTCTTCAGCACATCCAAGTATTTAGGATTTGCAACCTTAAGAAATAGGAGCATTTTCTTCTTCCACATTGGATAATGCTCCTTGCTGAATATTGGGATTTTAACTGTCCCCACTTTCTGTGCAGTAGACATCTTTTGAGATTTTTAGAAAAATAAAAAATTCAGAGTTAAGAAAAAAAATCTCAAACAATTGGATCTTTGATTAGTATATCAATCAAAAGGCTCTGATGCCAATTGTTAGGTCCTGATAAGTTTGTAGAAGGGGGGTTGAATAAAAACTATACCGTTTTATCGAATTTGTCCTTTAAATGATTTAACTGTTTAGAACAAATTAGTGCGGAATAAAAACTGAAACAATATTCAAGTTAAATAGAAACTCTATTAAACTTGAGAGGTGTTACAATTCAGTGCACAGATTACAAGGTTCTTGTTAAAACAAATCTAGAATAAATTCGACATGAATTTATCTATTTTTGTAATAAAAAGATCGAATACTAAAAAGTAGTTCGATAGAAATTCTAGGGATTATGATCCGCTAGATTGCCAAATGACTACAAGTAATCAAATTCTAATGGATTGGATATAACTTTGCTTATCAGAATTTATTACAAGAATTTAATTCAGCTATGCAGTTGGTTCGCTTGAATGCAGAAGAGAGAAATGAAACTTTTCTTTTTGTCTTCTGTATTGAATTGAGTTGTCTGCCTGTTTTTGATCAAACATATCTATTTAACCAAGTCAAAAGACAGTTTCCCACGCGCCTAACTTCACTAGCATTTCTACTGGTAATACTATCAATTACTATTAATAGTACTCTCGGTAGTACTATCCTTTAGTACTGGTAGTACTATCGGTAGTACTCTCAATGATAGTACTACTAGTAATAAACAGATAGTACTACAAGTAGTAACTAGAATTAGGAAATAAAACTGATTTTAATAATTCTATATTTAATTGATTTAACAAATGAATTAATTCTATTAACAGAATTAATTCACTGATTAAATAAATTAATTAAATGACTCAAATAATTTCATAAATAAATTAATTCAGGAGAATTAATTTATACATTAAATTACTTAAGATCTAGATTGATTAATTTAATATATGAATTAATTCTGAAAGAATTAATTCATAGATTAAATTAAATATCTTATAGAATAATATTAAAAAAGAATTAAACTAATTCTTAGAACCACTGAAACTGATGACGAACTTCCACTGACTGACGTTGACACTCCATGTACTGTCTGGTTCATGAGCGACTAACTTTAATGGTTGTTCTTCATCTTTAACTTTAAGCTGTGATTCTTTTCTCCTTTTATTCAAACAAGGACTGTAACCTGTACTTTTTCTCGTCACACTTCTGAAACCTCTGTCACTTTAAATAGATCCACTTTCTTGAATACTTCACTGAGGCTTGATCAAATAAATGAACTTCTTCCAGTGTAGAATAACTTCAAGTCTATAGATGACTTTAATCTTCATTCTTTGACAGATATAACCTTCTGAGATTCCTGTGACATTTGATTTTTATTATTTACTTATTACATCTTAATTAAAGTTAAGTAGAATCCTCGGTGTTTACAAATAGGCTTAGACATATGCCTTTCAAGGCTACCTAAGAGCAACTCCAATGGAGTTCCTATTTTGAGCCCCTAAAATATATTAAATTAGTGAATACCTAAAATATAGGGGATTAAAAATCTATTTCACTCCAATGATATTACCTATATTGACTCCTTATATTTTAAAATAGTACTAGCTTATATCATGTGCGATGCACGGTCTTCTTTAATATTTTCTTATTTTTTATTTAGATTTTAGTTATTATATATAATTTGATAAAATTTTAATATATATATATATATATTGGATTTATAAATCTAACAATATAATATTTAAATTTAATATATTATTGACGTAATCAATAGTCGTATTTTAGATATTAAAATATAAAATATTTTAAAATAACATATCTAATGATTCGTATTTTTTTACTCTTAAAAATCTAAAAAGGGACTCAAATGCAAATATCAAAATATGTGCTTGTTCAATATACCGAGTTTATTTGAATATACTATTACTTTTATTTTAATTAATTATCTCGTTTAAATTGAATGTTAAAAAAATTATAATAAACATGAATTTCATAAGTTTAAAATAATAATATTACCAATATATCTATCTTTTGCCCGTGTTATTTTTAATTTGAACATGAGTTGTTTCAGTTAAAAAATATAAACAGGTAATATCCTTAAAAAGACAATTAGTTACTTATTAACAACTAGTTTACTAAGCCGCGCTTCGCAGCGGCTTTATAATAATATCTTTAAATTTTCTCAAAAAAATATTCTACAAAATACATTTTTAAATAAAATAATATTTCTAATATAAAATAAAGTTTTGTTTTGAATTATATATATATATAAAGTTCTAGATCGTTTAATCAAAAACTACAATTATACCTTCAGAGCTATTAAAATATTAATTACCTCCAAATCTATTCTCAGTAAGAAAAAAATCAAAAAATATGAACAAACATCTTTTTTGTTGTTGGGAGAATTTTTTATTAATAATGATCTCATTTTGTCAAAACAAATAACAACAAAAACAACAACAACCTATTCCTTAAAAAAAAATTATTGACCTCTTCTCAATATTTCTTATTCTTGTATGACTTTTGTTATAGATGCATCGACTTATTGAATTTTGTTAAAAATGCACACACTAAATAAATTTTTCAGTCGAATAAATCTTAACATGATATTTTCGAAATACATACACTATAAATTTCTTAATATACAATTTTTATCTTTAAATTTTCATGTATGAATTAAAGAAAATATTTTACTAAAAGATATAATCTTTTCTCATAAAAATTAGAACAATAACTATCTAAACGTTAAAAAATAATGATAAAATTTGTTTTTGAAGACATGATAAATTCTCCACTTTTTGAGTTACCTTGTATACAGGTGTATCAACTTTTAACTATAAATTCAAAACTAATAATGTACACATATAAATCAATTCACAACTGAATGTACATGAAAATTACCTTGCTCGGCCTATTATTTTAATTGATTAACTGATGAATCCCCCTCCTTATTAATCCATGTCTTAACTCAATCAAATAGCAAATAACCTATCTTGTCAAATATTTTAATATGATCCTGCATTAGGATACAAACAAACGTAAAAAGATAAATAACATAAAGGAAAAATTCTCATACTCATGTACTCATATACACATTTTTAACATGAACAAACAAAAAAGTAAAGAAAAACAATGTTGACAACAAAAATTGCAGTAGACAATTAACAGAGTTTAGGTGTATATTTATACTATTAATTAGCTGCTTGTACGAAAGTATTAAAGGTAATTAATTATTTGCCAAGTAATTACTTAATTTCTTATACAAAACCGATCTAATTTCTTAACTTTTATTTACCAATATGTTCTTGTATTTTCTATTATATTACATTAAAAAAGAAAGTTTAGGAGAGCAGAATGTTAAGATGATAATTTCATTTGAAAATAAATATTATGAGAATATCTAGATAATAATAAAGTGAAGTTCAAAATAATGTAAAGTAATACACTTTTTTTTTAATTTAGATATTTAAAGGCAAAAATATTATAATTGAATATTTAGTTTCCTCCATTTGTAATATTTAGTTTCCTCCATTATAATTAAAGAAAATATTTTACTAAAAATATAATCTTTTCTCATAAAAAATAGAACAATAACTATCTAAACGTTAAAAAATAATGATAAAATTTGTTTTTAAAGACATGATAAATTCTCCACTTTTTGAGTTACCTTGTATACAGGTGTATCAACTTTTAACTATAAATTCAAAACTAATAATGTACACATATAAATCAATTCACAACTGAATGTACATGAAAATTACCTTGCTCGGCCTATTATTTTAATTGATTAACTGATGAATCCCCCTCCTTATTAATCCATGTCTTAACTCAATCAACACTGATAGCAAATAACCTATCTTGTCAAATATTTTAATATGATCCTGCATTAGGATACAAACAAACGTAATAAGATAAATAACATAAAGGAAAAATTCTCATACTCATGTACTCATATACACATTTTTAACATGAACAAACAAAAAAGTAAAGAAAAACAATGTTGACAACAAAAATTGCAGTAGACAATTAACAGAGTTTAGGTGTATATTTATACTATTAATTAGCTGCTTGTACGAAAGTATTAAAGGTAATTAATTATTTGCCAAGTAATTACTTAATTTCTTATACAAAACCGATCTAATTTCTTAACTTTTATTTACCAATATGTTCTTGTATTTTCTATTATATTACATTAAAAAAGAAAGTTTAGGAGAGCAGAATGTTAAGATGATAATTTCATTTGAAAATAAATATTATGAGAATATCTAGATAATAATAAAGTGAAGTTCAAAATAATGTAAAGTAATACACTTTTTTTTTTAATTTAGATATTTAAAGGCAAAAATATTATAATTGAATATTTAGTTTCCTCCATTTGTAATATTTAGTTTCCTCCATTATAATTAAAGAAAATATTTTACTAAAAATATAATCTTTTCTCATAAAAATTAGAACAATAACTATCTAAACGTTAAAAAATAATGATAAAATTTGTTTTTGAAGACATGATAAATTCTCCACTTTTTGAGTTACCTTGTATACATGTGTATCAACTTTTAACTATAAATTCAAAACTAATAATGTACACATATAAATCAATTCACAACTGAATGTACATGAAAATTACCTTGCTCGGCCTATTATTTTAATTGATTAACTGATGAATCCCCCTCCTTATTAATCCATGTCTTAACTCAATCAACACTGATAGCAAATAACCTGTCTTGTCAAAGATGACAAGATTTAATATGATCCTGCATTAGGATACAAACAAACGTAATAAGATAAATAACATAAAGGAAAAATTCTCATACTCATGTACTCATATACACATTTTTAACATGAACAAACAAAAAAGTAAAGAAAAACAATGTTGACAACAAAAATTGCAGTAGACAATTAACAGAGTTTAGGTGTATATTTATACTATTAATTAGCTGCTTGTACGAAAGTATTAAAGGTAATTAATTATTTGCCAAGTAATTACTTAATTTCTTATACAAAACCGATCTAATTTCTTAACTTTTATTTACCAATATGTTCTTGTATTTTCTATTATATTACATTAAAAAAGAAAGTTTAGGAGAGCAGAATGTTAAGATGATAATTTCATTTGAAAATAAATATTATGAGAATATCTAGATAATAATAAAGTGAAGTTCAAAATAATTTAAAGTAATACACTTTTTTTTTAATTTAGATATTTGAAGGCAAAAATATTATAATTGAATATTTAGTTTCCTCCATTTGTAATATTTAGTTTCCTCCATTAGTAAAGATCTATTGTATATTTACTTTCTCGATTAGTAGAGATTTTAAATGCAAGAATATTATATTTACTTTCCTCTATTAGTAGAGATTTTAAATGCAAGAATATTGAAATTGTATATTTAGTTTTCTCCATTATTAAATATTTAAAAGGTAATTGAATTTTTTTCTAGTTTTTTGTATTAATTACTTAATTTCTTATGCAAGACCGATCTAATTTATTAACTTCTTATTTACCAAAACGTTCCTGTATTTTCTATTATATTACATAAAAAAAAAAGTTTAGGAGAGCAGTATGTTAAGATAGTAATTTCATTAAAAAAATATTATGAGAATATTTAGATAATAATAGAGGAAAGTTCAAAATAATGTAAGGTAATACACTGTTTTTGTAATTTAGATATTTTGAAGGCAGGAATATTATAATTGAATATTTAGTTTCTTCCATTAGTGATATTTAGTTTCCTCATTAGTAAAGATCTATTGTATATTTACTTTCTCCATTAGTAGGAATTTTAAATGCAAAAATATTATATATTTCCTCGTAAGCATTTAAAAGGTAATTGAGATTTTTTCGAATTTTTAATATTATTAATTCAAAAAATTGAGAAAATTAGAAAAATAGAACGAAGCGATCTGAGAGCGCCACCTCACCGCCCCGTCTTCTCCTTTATATAATAGTACTAGTCGACTAAGCCGCGCTTCGCAGCGGCCCTTATAAATAATATAAAATATAGGTTATTAGAGATTTAGTACATGTTCATCTCCAACAATGCTTTTTATATTTACTCCTTAATTAATATTTTATTATTTAGTTTATGAGAATGCAAAAAAAAGTGGAAAGAGAGAGTGTGTGATTATGAATATATTATAAAATAATAGTTAAGAGCAAGTTGAGGAGAGAAAATATGTTCTTAGTTATTTTAAGAGTCACTAAGAGTCTCTTTGAGTAATATTTTTTTTCTCCACAAATTTTGATTTAAAAGCCAAAATAAGGAGTCACTTTGAGGTGTTCTAAGAGCATGAATAAAAATTACTCAAACATTAATCAATTAAAAAAATTACTCAAACATTGACGCACTTTATAAAATAAAAAAAAAGTCATATTTAAGGTTCAGTAAGGACCTTGAATTACTTGGCATAAATAGGATCGAAACACTTACTTTTTACTTTTGTACTCTAAACAAAAATCTGTACATGTGCATTTGTTTAACAAATTTCAAATTGTGTTCTTATTATTATACTGTGATTGAATTATTATAACCAAGATTATGTTGATATAACCAAGTACTATCCCCGACATAATGTAAATAATAATCTCTTGAATATTGAAGTACATATTAACATCTAAATCCTATATTAAAACTCACAAGTATAACACGTGCAACGCACGGACGACTTTAATATTAATTTTGAAATTTACTTTTAAATTTTTTGAGATTTTAATACTTCTGAAAATGCTATCTTTTTAAAAAGAATTAAAATTACTACTTTAATACTTTAAATGTAATTTTTTTTTATAGATTTTATAATAGTTTATTAGCTTAGTAAGCATGTCAGTAAAGATAACCGTCAAAATTATCAATATATTTTGTTGTAATACATATAAATATAAATATTTCCTAAAAAATGGTCGTGTTTTTGAATTCTAAGTAAAGTATAATTAAAAGAGTTTGTAGTTACGTTATATATGTGAGAAAATCGAAAATCAAAACTTTCAATGTTTCCGCTATTATATAATAGTACATATAGATAGATTAAATATAATAAATTACCGAAAATTGAAATCAAAACTTACAATGTTTTGGCTATTATATAATAGTATAGTATAGATAAATATCGTCTGCGATAATTTTAGAAAAGGAGAAATTTTAGTTAAAAATATAAAAAAGAATATACACTTTGGCTAACAAAGTTAATCGGTTAATTATTAGTATTTATAATATTACTATTTTATGTTACTAAATGAAATTGCATGTGATATTTTTGAAAAATGTGAGATTTTACTTAGGAAAAATTTTAGTTAGAAAATATAAAAAAGAATATACGCTTTGGGAAAAAAAAGCTAACCAGTTAGTTATTAGTAATTATAAATATTATTATTTTATTTCATTAAAAAGAACTGTCCGTGATATTTTTGGAAAATGAGAGGTTTTAGTTAGAAAAAATAGAAAAGTAAAAATTTTAGTTAGAAAATATAAAAAAGAATAATTCTTATATTATTATTTTATTTTAATAAATGAAACTGTCTGTAATATTTTTGAAAAAAGAGAGGTTTTAGTAAGCAAAAATAAAAAACTTACATGTTTTAGTTAAAAAAAGGTAATTGCATGTGATATTTTTGAAAAAGTAAGGGATTTTTCGGAAGAAATAAAAAAAAGAAATATATTTTAGGTGTAAAAGGTAATTGGTTATAAATAGCTAATATTATTATTTAATAATATTTTTTATAAATAAGTAAGGGTAAATTAAGTAAAAAAAATGAAGTACAATTAAGTAAGGGCAATTAAGTAAAATCACAACATACCAAAAAATATTTAGTATTATATCCAATGGCTCTCATTAATTTAATTTAAAAGATCTAACGGTTAGAGATTGGATTACCAAACTATGGAGGACCAGACTACAAACCGACTACCAACGGACTACAAAAGCTTTTAATGTTTCGTATTTAATAATATAATAATAGTATAGATAGATTCGGGAATTTCAATCACCGGCATCAATAGAAACTCTGACTTTTGTACCTAAATAGGTTAACTTAACAAAAAAAATATTTGATTAATCTAACAGCGCATGATAAAGAAACTTGAACGAATGCAGCAAAACAATAAAAATTTAATGACTTACCATTTTTGATATTCGATACTCAACATCTCCAATAATTTGAGAAGAACTTAATTTTTAATAAGTTAATAATTAATCAATGAAATAATTTTGAGAACTTAATTAATCAAAATAAAAATAAATACGCTAACCGAAAATCAAAAAACAAAAACTTATAATTGATAACTAATAATTAATAGCTAATGCAAAAATTCAAAGATTAAAGATAAACAAAATAAAAACAGTAACAAAAATTATACTCAAGGAATAATAAAAAAAATAAATTAATAAAATTAACACTAAAATATTTGAAAATTGCTAAGAACACATTAAACCAAATAAATATAGTAGTATAAGAACCATAAATAAACTTAACATAAAAATATTTATATGTACCTAAAAACAAATATTTGATTCGAGCATTCCAATTTATGCAACCAATCATGTTTATTTATTCTTCGTTTGTTGGTAAACAAAGTTGCATGTTCTAAGAAATCAATCTTAGTACAAATAAGTGAAAATAATGCTTACGTTTATGTCTTTGTTAGTTTCGTTGTTAAGAACTGCATCATAATCATCACTCGATCATCATCATCCCTTGATCTGTATAAAAAACACATAAATAAGTAAGAATGTATAATGAAGCATATACATGCATGTGAAAGAGAGCACGCATAAATTGATAATAATGATTAAAGTTCATTTGTTTATGCATTTTTTTTCAATTCCCTTCATATGTATATATAATTGCTTTTTAACTTGGTCGCTAAGACATACCATATATTAATAATTACAAAATAACAAAAAAAATAGGAAAGAAAACAATTGGAAGGTTGTTATTTTATATAACTGTTGCTTGGAAACTTGCTTGGGTTATTGTAAAGACTTTCCGTTTTTAAGTAATTTGACTTAGGAATAAAATTTAAAAGAATATAAGGTAATTAAGAATTACATTACTAAAAATTTAAAAGACAATTGAGATATTTTTTAATGAAAAATTCATAAGAATATTAAAATTGTATGAAAACTTTCCGTTTTTAAATAATATTACTTAAGAAGAAAGTTTAAGAGAATATAAGGTAATTAAGACTTCATTACTTAAAGATTTAAAAGAAAATTGAGATAATTTCTAATCAAAACTTTAGGAGAGTATTAAAATTGTATATTTTGTTTCCCGCCACCTCACCGCCTCCGTCTTTTTCTTTATATAATAGTATTGATTGATAATAAAACTTGATTAAATTTATAATTTTAAGCCAACTTGTCTTTAATAAGAATTACATATTCTACAATTTAGGAGCTAAAAGAGGAAATTTCATTTTTTTTAATAGGATCTAAGTTAGTTGAGAAAAAAAGTAATATTTGTTTGATTAAATTTTAAATAAGATTGACTTTTATATATTTATTGGCTTTCCTGAAAATTTGAGTGTAAATAAGGAATGTCTTCCCTAAAACTTCGAATGTAAATAAGAAAATTTAATTTTATTGAATTAAAATTGAGGACCTCTAGAAAATTAGATAAATATGAATCGAGCGATTCTAGAGCTCCTGGGGGGTTTTCCTTTATATATATAAAGATTGATTGATTGATTGATTTCATAAAAAAGAAAGTTTAGAAGAGCAGTATGTTAAGATAGTAATTTCATTAAAAAAATATTATGAGAATATTTAGATAATAATAGAGGAAAGTTCAAAACAATGTAAGGTAATACACTGTTTTGGTAATTTAGATATTTTGAAGGCAAGAATATTATAATTGAATATTTAGTTTCTTCCATTAGTGATATTTAGTTTCCTCATTAGTAAAGATCTATTGTATATTTACTTTCTCCATTAGTAAGGATTTTAAATGCAAAAATATTATATGAAAAATATTATAATTGAATATTTAGTTTCCTCCATTTGTAATATTTAGTTTCCTCCATTAGTAAAGATCTATTGTATATTTATTTTCTCGATTAGTAGAGATTTTAAATGCAAGAATATTATATTTACTTTCCTCTATTAGTAGAGATTTTAAATGCAAGAATATTGAAATTGTATATTTAGTTTTCTCCATTATTAAATATTTAAAAGGTAATTGAATTTTTTTCTAGTTTTTTGTATTAATTACTTAATTTCTTATGCAAGACCGATCTAATTTATTAACTTCTTATTTACCAAAACGTTCCTGTATTTTCTATTATATTACATAAAAAAGAAAGTTTAGGAGAGTAGTATGTTAAGATAGTAATTTCATTAAAAAAATATTATGAGAATATTTAGATAATAATAGAGTAAAGTTCAAAACAATGTAAGGTAATACACTGTTTTGGTAATTTAGATATTTTGAAGGCAAGAATATTATAATTGAATATTTAGTTTCTTCCATTAGTGATATTTAGTTTCCTCATTAGTAAAGATCTATTGTATATTTACTTTCTCCATTAGTAGGAATTTTAAATGCAAAAATATTATATATTTCCTCTATTAGTAGGCATTTAAAAGGTAATTGAGATTTTTTCAAATTTTTAATATTATTAATTCAAAAAATTGAGAAAATTAGAAAAATAGAACGAAGCGATCTGAGAGCGCCACCTCACCGCCCCCGTCTTCTCCTTTATATAATAGTATTGATTATATAAAATTATATTAATTTTTTTATATATACGTCTGCATTACTTTTAGAAAATTAGTTGTTTAAGTTAGAAAATATAAAAGAGGTAATTTGTTTTAGCTGAAAAGAATAACTTGTTATTTATTAATATTTATATAAAACAATATTACCATTGTATATTTATTTTGCATGTATTATATTTAGAAGATAAGTTGTCTTAGTTAGAAAATATAAAACACATTATGTGTTTTAACTGTCGGTTATAAATATATAATAATATTACCATTTTATATATATATTGCCCGTCTTATTTTTAAAAAATGATTTGTTTTAGTTAAATAGATATATGAAATAGGTAATATAATTTAGCTGAAAAAGGTAATTGGTTATCAATAACTTGTTTCCATATATGTGTCCTATTTATAAGATGAGTTGTTTTAGGTAAAAAAATATAAAAATAATGTGTTTTAGCTGAAAAAGGTAATCAGTTATAAATATATAATAATATTACCATATTATATATATGTTGCCCGTTTTATTTTTAGAAGATGAGTTGATTTGGTTTAAAAAATAAATATAAAATAGGTAATGTAGTGAAAAAAGGTAATTGGTTATTAATAAATTGATTATGGATAGGCCCGTGAATCGGCCCAAATACCGACCGACCGACGACCGACCAAAACTTTTAATATTTCGTCTTTAATAATATAGTATAGATTTAAATAATAGTAATGATGATAAGAGTAGTATTCAATATTTAATTAATAAAGATGGAGTTGGGTGATGATGTGGCAAATACAGGGGAGCAAAAATGGAACCCCGGGAAGCATTTTCTTTCACCTAAAACTTTTAGGTAAGGGGGCAAAGGGTTGGAGTGCTTAAATTTGATTTGATTCCCTATAATTATATATGTGGCAAAAATATAGGTAGGGGGAGAGGGTTGGAGATGCTCTAACTTTGAAAAGACTACTTAGGAAACGAATTTTATACTTCCCCTTTTATAATTTATAATTTTTTGAAGACATAATTTTGCTATGAATTTACAAAACATTGTAATCAATACTATTATATAAAGGAGAAGACGGGGGCGGTGAGGTGGCGCTCTCAGATCGCTTCGTTCATTTTTTCTAATTTTCTCAATTTTTTGAAATAATAATATTAAAAATTCGAAAAAATCTCAATTATCTTTTAAATTTTTACTAATAGAGGAAACATATAAATATTCTTGCATTTAAAATCTCTACTAATGGATAAAGTAAAAATACAATAAATCTTTACTAATGGAGGAAACTAAATATCACTACTGGAAGAAACTAAATATTCAATTATAATATTCTTGCCTTCAAAATATCTAAATTAAAAAAAAAGTGTATTACCTTACATTATTTTGAACATTCTTGCCTTCAAAATATCTAAATTATAAAAAAAAGTGTATTACCTTACATTATTTTAAACTTTCCTCTATTATTATCTAAATATTCTCATAATATTTCTTTTCAAATGAAATTAACATCTAAACATTATTTTCTCCTAAACTTTTTTTTATGTGATATAATAGAAAATACAGGAACGTTTTGGTAAATAAGAAGTTAAGAAATTAAATCGGTCTTGCATAAGAAATTAAGTAATTAACACCAAAGATTAGAAAAAAAAACTTAATTGTCTTTTAAACTTTCCTCTATTATTATCTAAATATCCTCATAACATTTTTTTTCAAATGAAATTAACATCTTAACATTATTTTCTCCTAAACTTTTTTTTATGTGATATAATAGAAAATACAAGAACGTTTTGGTAAATAAAAAGTTAAGAAATTAAATCGGTCTTGCATAAGAAATTAAGTAATTAATACCAAAGATTAGAAAAAAAACTTAATTGTCTTTTAAATATTTACTAATGAAGGAAACTAAATATACAATTTCAATATTTCTTGCATTTAAAATCTCTTCTAATAGAGGAAAGTAAATATAATATTATTGCATTTAAAATCTCTACTAATGGAGAATGTAAATATACAATAGATCTTTACTAATGGAGTAAACTAAATATTACAAATGGAGGAAACTAAATATTCAATTATAATATTCTTGCCTTCAAATATCTAAATTAAAAAAAAAAGTATATTACTTTACATTATTTTGAACTTCCCTTTATTATTATCTAGATATTCTCATAATATTTCTTTTCAAATTAAATTACCATCTTAACATTCTACTCTCCTAAACTTTCTTTTTTAATGTAATCAATACTATTATATAATAGACGAAACATTAAAAGTTTGGTTAGTCGGTATAATAATATTACATATTTATAACCAATTACTCTTTTCACCTAAAATACATTATTTTTTCTATTTTTTCTAACAAATTCCCCTACTTTTTCAAATATATCACGGGCAATTACCTTTTTTAACTAAAACATGTTAGTTTTTCTATTTTTCCTTACTAAAACCCCTCATTTTCCAAAAATATCACGGACAAACATTTATTTATTTATTTTTAAACCTATTTTAATATTATAATTATTTTTTTAAAGTTTACCTATTTTAACATGTCTACTCATTTTTCTTAACAAATGCAAGTACTAAAAATATTAAAATATAAATAATCAAATACCTATTTATAACCAATTACCTTTTCAGCTAAAACACATTATATATTTTTTCTAACAAAGTCCCTCCTTTTCTAAATATATCACGA
Organism: Heracleum sosnowskyi; assembly: GCA_030848705.1. Classification (NCBI taxonomy): domain Eukaryota; kingdom Viridiplantae; phylum Streptophyta; class Magnoliopsida; order Apiales; family Apiaceae; genus Heracleum; species Heracleum sosnowskyi. The sequence continues at coordinate 20,625,370 of CM061244.1, read as the reverse complement.
GAAATTGCCTTTTGTAATTTATTTTTTCTATTTCTCTCACTAAAATCCATTTTTTTCCCCAAAAATATCACATGAAACCCTTTACTTATTTATTTTAAAACGTATTTAAATACTAAATATATCATTTTCCAAAAATATCACGTGCATTTACCTTTTTAAACTAAATATATGTTGCATTTTTTATCTTTTCTTACTAAAACCCCTCATTTCCAAAAATATAACGGGCAAACCCATACTTATTTATTTTAAAATCGGTTTTAATGTTTTTAATTAATTAAAAGTGTTTAGCTATTTTAACATGTCTACTTATTTTTTGCACAATTACAATTAATAAAATATGAAAATAAAAAATAAAATAACAATTAACAATCTGTGCATTGCACATATTGGTAAATAAGAAGTTAAGAAATTAGATCGGTCTTGCATAAGAAATTAAGTAATTACTTGGTAAATAATTAATTACCTTTAATACTTTCATACAAACAACTAATTAATAGTATAAATATACATGTATTGTCTACTGCAATTTTTGTTGTCAACATTGTTCTTCTTTACTTTTTTGTTTGTTCATGTTAAAAGTGTGTATATGAGTACATGAGTATGAGACTTTTTCCTTTATGTTATTTATCTTATTACGTTTGTTTTTATTCTAATGCATGATCATATTAAAATCTTTGACAAGACAAGTTATTTGCTATTAGTGTTGATTGAGTTAAGACATGGATTAATAAGGAGGGGGATTCATCGGTTAAAATAATAGGCTTATACAAGGTAACTCGAAAGTGGAGAATTCATCATGTCTTCAAAAACAAATTTTATCATTGTTTTTTAACGTTTAGATAGTTATTGCTCTAATTTTTATGAGAAAAGAATATATTTTTTAGTAAAATATTTTATGTAATTCATACACGGAAATTCAAAGATAAAAATTGTATATTAAGAAATTATAGTGTATGTATTTCAAAAATATCATGTTAAGATTTATTCGACTGAAAAATTTATTTAGTGTGTGCATTTTTAACAAAATTCAATAAGTCGGTGCATCTATAACAAAAGTCATACAAGAATAAGAAACATTGAAAATAGGTGATTAAATTTTTTTAAAAAGGAAGAGGTTGTTGTTGTTTTTGTTTTGACAAAAAGAGATCATTATTAATAAAAACAATCTCCCAGCAACAAAAAAAGGATGTTTGTTCATATTTTTTGATTTTTTTCTTACAGAGAATAGATTTGGAGATAGTGAAAATTTTAATAGCTGTGAATGTATAATTATAGTTTTTGATTAAACGATCTAGAACTTTATATATATATAATTCAAAACAAAAATTAATTTTATATTAGAAATATTATTTCATTTAAAAACGTATTTTGTAGAATATATTTTGAGAAAATTTAGAGATATTATTATAAAGCCGCTGCGAAGCGCGGCTTAGTAAACTAGTTTGTTTCTAATGGATAATGTAAGGGTGTATTAGAGCTATTTGTGAGCTATTTGAGCCTGTTTTATCAAAAACGTTTTTTTTAATCTATTATATATCTTATACTGCAACAAGCACTTTGTGAACCATTTTATTCAACACTTGAAATTACATAACTGCCCCTCCAAAGTCAAATGTTATAAAAATGTAAGAAAATTTTGATCTTGATGGGAATCGAACCTAAGACACTTCAATACTAATTACTAAGAATTTCAAGTCACCAATTTAACCATTGAGCTACTTGAGCTTTTTTGTTGTGGTATAGAACCCATTAGTGTGGTAATATCTTTCACAAATATTATTTTACACTTTAGTTTTTATTCAAGATTCTTTCATGATAATTTCATTTGTCTGATTATTGATAAAAGTGGTTATTGGTATAAAGTATATCCAATAGACTCGTATCTCTTTAATTAAATTTAATTATGTTTCTTCCTTTGTATTCACAATTTTAAGACAAAGTACAAATGCATTTTTAGTCACATAATATCACTTTTTAGTTCGAGCATCCAATAATATAAAATAATACAAAATAGTAATCATTTTGTCTCAACTATATTCATACATATCAGATAATATAAGTAATAATATAAGCACCTCTATAGTTGTTACCCTGAATAGAGATACGTAATCCGGATTCAGGTCAGATTTTTCGATAACCGGTAGGGCCGGGCTTTTTTAAATCGAGACAAATTTTCTCTAAAATATTTATACATGTAGATAGGGTCGGGTCAGGAGGGGCCAAATCGGATTTTTACAAATTATTTTAGATATTGATAACTTTAACTTTAACTTTACCTTTTTTTTATTTTTTCGGATTTAATTAAAAAAATTAAGCTTTTATCTTATATTTAATTGAAAATTCTAGCTTTTTGGATTGGACTTTTATCCTGATCAAGTCTACGTCCAAATCGAGATATTATTTGGGTTTATTCGGCTCGAACCAGATCTGGGTTTTGTGAAAATATGCGATTCGTTTAAGCCTGCGGGCTAGATCCAATTGAGGTGGACTTTTTTTTAATCAGATTTTTTCCGATTTTTTTAACCAGTTCGAACAGTTTTTTTCGAATACGAATTTGTGTGCATCTCAATCCCGCCACCTCATGCATTAAGGACATGTATACTACTCCGGCCGCTTATAGAGAATTATGGAGCCCGAAGAGTATTGGTACTTTCGAAATGGAGCATTTATTTGACACCTTTAACTAATTCCTATCTGATTATTAATTAGCTTATAAAACTAATCATCAAATACATTCAGCTAAGAACAAAATCTTCTTCGGACTAATACCAAACCGATCTTCCTTGCAAATCTTCTCAACCATGTCACATAGTGTCACCAACAAGTTCAAACCGGTGGCAGGATCACCACAACAAACTGAAGAATACTTATCATCACAAAATTAAACTGACGTGAACTAGAAAATATCGTCACAAAATAACATCAAGTTCTGTCGGTTAGAGCGATCCCGTGCCTTGCACGGGGGGTTCGTGAGACAATTTATTCATCATAAAATTACTAAATTACCCCTATATAATAGCACAACAAAAAAATTGTTTCTGATGGAAATTAAACCCTTGACCTCTAAATTAGAAGTAACATACCTTACCACTATTTTAGACATCTATTTTAATTGTATTTTGAAACTTTTTATTAATATGCACAAATACTCAATATGTTATACTCTATTTTAGTAAAAAAAATTGTTTCTGATGGGAATTGAACCCTTAATCTCTAAATTAAAAGTAACATTCCTTACCACTATGATAGACATCTATTTAGATTATATTATGAAGTTTTTTATTAATCTGCGCAAACACTCAATATGTTATACTCTATTTTGGTCTCTTTTTGTAATCTACTTGGTAAGGTAGATAATTTATTTTCGCAAGTGCCTTAAATAAATATTTCTAACCATATTTGAGAAAAACTCGCGCAAAATGTTATAAAATTGTATTTTAAAAAAATGTTATAAAATTGGAATTGATCCATAAAAAAGGATTGTATTAATATTCTTATATTATAAATCATGTTTATTTGCATTAAGTACATAATGGCTCATATTATATATACTATTAGATTACAAATTCTATATACTATCAGATTATATATATATTAGATTACTAAATTACCCTTTCAGTATTATATTGATGATATTAGATTAATAAATTATCCCTCCAATTGTATATTGATGATAAAAAAATTTCTTTTTAATGTGAATTGAACCATGACCTAGGTGATAGTGTGACAAATATTGACATCTATATCCAATATCACTCATTATATTTTTTTTTAAATTTAAAACTATCAACATATTTACTTCTTTTCAATTATATCCTTATATATAATAAGCGTAAAAATGGATTTTATCATTATTTTACATTTATTATTGTTTAATTATAAGATATTAACAACTTATAATTATATATGCATTTTTGAAATTTTAGCTACTAATAAGATTAAAACTGTAGTTTTATTATGATCCAATATATTATAAATCTCGTCTTCAATAGATAAATTTTATACGTTGATCATTTTCGAAAAATCCACTATAGTATATAAAGTATTGAACCCAAAAAATGCAAAAAAGTTTTATATTTGTATATAAATAAAAAAGTTTGTGTTGGAGATTTTTACAAGAAAGTTGAAGTTGTCATCGTACGACTAAATCAAATCTAAACTAAATTGGTTTAATTTTTTTGAATATCTATGATAAAATATTAAAAGTACTAAATGTTAAATTATTTGTGTCAAGTGGCAATTGTAAGGTGAAACGAGTAACTTATCACGAATCAGTTTAGCATTATCTTGAAAGGTATAAATAATAGTTTTCTAAAATAAATTATATCCACACCTGTACAATTATTGTATTCAACGTGTCTGCAAGGAGACCCTTCTTAAAACGGGCAAAGTGGTATGCATTCGTTTAAATAGTGTATCCACACATACTAATACAACTTGTACTTCTACATTTTTACTCTATTATGCACACCGATCAAATTTTACAACACCCACTTAACGACTACCCCATGAACTACAAACAGGTAAATGGAGTGCTAACGTTCCCCCTGCAATGAAAATGATAAAAGGCGCCCAATTCTCTTTCAAAGTGACACTAAAACCATCTTCTCATTCAAATACAATTGGAAAAATTATAATCGCCGAAATCTTGCAGTATACAAGGTCACGACTACCCCATGAACTACAAACAAGTAAATGGAGTGCCAACGTTCCCCAGGCAATGGAAATGATAAAAGATGCCCGATATTCTTTCAAAGTGACACTAAAACCATCTTCTCATTCAAATACGATTGGCAAAATTATAACCGATGAAATCTTGAAGTACAGAAGGATCGTGCGTGCTAACAAAACATGTTAATTAGTCAAAATATTTGCGCCTACTCAGGTAATAATAACAACCTTATAGACTGGGATTTTGTAAAACATGTATCATCAAACCTTCGACATATTTCCTACTGATATACCGTTACATGCTTATGTCTTTTCTTCTACATGCATTCCACCAAACGATGAGACCAACATAACCGAAAATAACTAGAGCATGCCCGTGCCTCGCACGGGCTATAAAGCTAGTTGTTTTTAATATCAGAACTTAAACTTATACATTTTGATATATTTGAAGATATAAATATTAAAAAGAATAAGGAACGTTGGATTTAACTTAGATTCGTCTTGACATACGATTCTACAACAAGTTTTCTTTTTATTTTGCAGTTCAATACAATATTTTTTATATTTGTTAAGTTTTATTTATTTGAACTTGATTTTGTGTTGGATATGTGTTTAAGTTATAATAATTATATATTATTTAATTATAATACATATTAGAGGTTTTTTGAAAAATATGATTCTTTTAACTCTTTTTTTTTGTAAAAATAAGTTATTTCTAAAAACAATTACAAAAAGATGATTTTTTTTTTACAAAAATAGGTGTTTATAAATTATATAATACTAGCTTAAAACCCGTGCGATACACGGATTGTTAATTGTTATTTTATTATTATTTTATTAATTGTAATTGTGCAAAAAAATAAGTAGGCATGTTAAAATATCTAAACACTTTTAATTAATTAAAAACATTAAAACACATTTTAAAATAAATAAGTATGGGTTTGCCCGTTATATTTTTGGAAATGAGGGGTTTTAGGAAGAAAAAATAAAAAATGTAACATATATTTAGTTTAAAAGGGTAAATGCCCGTGATATTTTTGGAAAATGGGGTTTTAAAATTTAATAATTAAAAGTATTTAAATACGTTTTAAAATAAATAAGTAAAGGGTTTACTGTGATATTTTTTGAAAAAGAATGGATTTTAGTGAGAAAAATAGAAAAAATAAATTATAAAAGGCAATTTTCCGTGATATATTTTGAAAAGGAGGGATTTTGTTAAAAAAATATATATAATGTGTTTTAGCTGAAAATGTAATTGGTTATAAATAAGTATTTGATTATTTATATTTTAATATTTTTAGTAATTGCATTTGTTAAGAAAAATAAGTAGACATGTTAAAAACTTAAAATAGGTAAACTTTTAAAAAATAATTATAATATTAAAATAGGTTTAAAAATAAATAACTAAATGTTTGTCCGTGATATTTTTGGAAAGTTAGGGGTTTTAGTAAGGAAAAATAGAAAAACTAACATGTTTTAGTTAAAAAAAGGTAATTGCCCGTGATATATTTGAAAAAGTAGGGGAATTTGTTAAAAAATATAGAAACAATAATGTATTTTAGGTAAAAAAAGGTAATTGGTTATAAATAGGTAATATTATTATTTAATAATATATTTCTATAAATAACTCGTGCGATGCACTAATTGTTAATTGTTATTTTCTTATTATTTTTTAAATATTTTTTTAATTGTAATTGCGCAAAAAATAAGTAGGCATGTTAAATAGCTAAACACTTTTAATTAATTAAAAACATTAAAAAAAAATTTAAAATAAATAAGTATGGGTTTGCCCGTTATATTTTTGGAAAATGAGGGATTTTAGTAAGAAAAAATAAAAAATGTAACATATATTTAGTTTAAAAAGGTAAATGCCCGTGATATTTTTGGAAAATGAGATTTTAAAATTTAATAATTAAAAGTATTTAAATACGTTTTAAAATAAATAAGTCAAGGGTTTCCTGTGATATTTTTGGAAAAAAAATGGATTTTAGTGCGAAAAATAGGAAAAGTAAATTGTAAAAGACAATTTCCCGTGATATATTTAGAAAAAGATGGATTTTGTTAGAAAAAATATATAATGTGTTTTAGCTGAAAATATAATTGGTTATAAATAGGTATTTGATTATTTATATTTTAATATTTTTAGTAATTGCATTTGTTAAGAAAAATAAGTAGACATGATAAAATAGGTAAACTTTAAAAAAAAAATTATAATATTAAAATAGGTTTAAAAATAAATAACTAAATGTTTGTCCGTGATATTTTTGGAAAAGGATGAGTTTTAGTAAAACAAAATAGAAAAACAAACATGTTTTAGTTAAAAAAGGTAATTACCCGTGATATATTTGAAAAAGTAGGGGAATTTGTTAGAAAAAATAGAAAAAAATAATGTATTTTAGGTGAAAAAGACAATTGATTATAAATAGTTAATATTATTATTTAATAGTATATTTCTATAAATAAGTAATGTTAATTAAGTAAAAACACGAAGTACAGTTAATTAAGGACAATTAAGTAAAATCACAACGTACCATACCAACCGACCAAACTTTTAATGTTTCGTTTATTATATAATAGTATTGATAATATAGATAGATTTATAATATTAGTATTTTATGCTACTAAATGGAATAGCCCGTGATATTTTTGAGGTTTTAGTTAGGAGAAATATTAGTTAGAAAATATTAAAAAGAATATACGTTTTGGAAAAAAAAACATAATTGGCTAGTCATTAATAATTTTCATATTATTATTTTATTTTATTAAATAGAAATGTTACTGATATTTTTGGAAAATGAGAGTTTTATATAGGAAAAATAGAAAAGTAGAAATTTTAGTTAGAAAATATAAAAAAGAATATACACTTTGGCTAAATATGATAATTGGTTAATTATTGACAATTATAACCTTATTATGTTTTGTTTTTGAAAAAATAACCTTATTATGTTATTTTATTAAATGAAACTGCCTGCGATATTTTTGGAAAATGAGATGTTTTAGTTAGGAAAAATAAAAAAGATATTCTATATAATAATTTTAATATTTTATCTAACGGTTCTCATCGATTTGATCAGAAATATCTAACGGCTATGAATGGAGTGAGCAGACTACAAAAACTTTCAAGACCAGACTACAAAACTTTCAATGTTTCATCTTTAATAATATAGTATAAAAAGAATATACGTTTTGGAAAAAAAAAACATAATTGGCTAGTCATTAATAATTATAATATTATTATTTTATTTTATTAAATAGAACTGTTCGTGATATTTTTGGAAAATGAGAGGTTTTATATACGAAAAATAGAAAAGTAGAAATTTTAGTTAGAAAATATAAAAAATAATATACACTTTGGCTAAATATGGCAATGGGTTAGTTATTGGCAATTATAACCTTATTATGTTTTTTTTTGAAAATATAACCTTATTATGTTATTTTATTAAATGAAACTACCTGCGATATTTTTGGAAAATGAGATGTTTTAGTTAGGAAAAATAAAAGAGATATTCTATATAATAATTTTAATATTTTATCTAACGGTTCTCATCGATTTGATCAGAAATATCTAACGGCTATGAATGGAGTGACCAGACTACAAAAACTTTCGACTACAAAACTTTTAATGTTTCGTCTTTAATAATATAGTATAGATATAATAATAATAATAATTATTATTATTATTTGAAATTTGTCAGATATATAGACATATTTTAAATATGCATTTTTACATATCTAAGGATACTTAATTAGAGTCAAACTTAATATATGTGAGTTTTTATGAGCTTGAACTTCGAAGCCAATTTTTTTTTTTTGCCAGGGAAAAGATTTCATTAATAATATAAAACACTCGACATTACATGATAAAATTCGGAGTGGACATCTCTCACTCTCCGGACACGATCAGCTACTGAACAGTTGTACCTCGCTAGGTAGTGAGCTACTCTATTCGCGGACCGTTTAACAAACTTAAACATTATGTTTTTGTCACTTAAACTTACAAGTAATTCACGACATTCTTTAATTACCCGTCCCAAGTACGAAAGACAGGAAACTGAGCTACGAATAGCCTGAACAACCTGCAAGCAATCAGATTCAATGGTGGCGTTACTATACTGCTTCTCTTTGACCCAGCTTAGGGCCTCCCTGATTCCAATAGCCTCGGCCAAATCTGGACTGATCTTCCCTGTCTTACACTGTGATTTTGCCTCTACTAGCTTTCCTTCATGGTCTCGAACTACGAATGCATGGCTGTAACAGTTTTTTTCTTCAAAAATGGCTGCATCAGAATTGATCTTAACTCTGCTAATCATTGGGGTGTGCCAGTGTTCATCACCGTCTTCATGTGTCATGTAACCCATAAAGCGATCAAATGTTTTGTCCTGAACACTCTTCCATTGGTTAAGAATAGAGTATGCTGATTCCACCACTTCTGTAGTCTCTAAACTGTGCTGATTCCACACGATATTGTTTTGATTTTTCCATATCATCCAGCAAATCATAATCGTGACATCAATTCCCTCTTTTACTGCTGTTGAAATACCAGCTGAAGCCATTCAAGGAAAGAACTAAACTCTCCAACTATAGCTTGGTTACTCATGCGTGTCCAACAAGAACTAGCATAAGTACATGATACCAAAGTATGCAAGATTGTCTCAGAGGAAACATTACATACGGGACAAAGCTCACTAACCTGAACTCTCTTCATTCGAATCAAATCTTTAGTTGGTAAGCAATTAGTGGCAGCTCGCCACAGGAAATTCTTGACTTTAGGGGGAATTTTTAAATTCCATAGCTTGCGCCAGAAGCTTGAATTAATCTCTGAGTTTTGACTGTTCTTGGTCTCTTGTAAAAGCAGATAAGCACTCTTTACGGAATAACTACCCAATTTCTCTCGTCGCCAATACCAGGAGTCGTTAACATCACTATTCAGAGGAATATTTAAAATTATATGTGCATCTCTGCTATCGAACACATCCACGACAAGATCATAATCCCAAGTGCCATCGTTGTTCAGTAATAAAGATACCATTTGACCTTGTAAAGTTAGGTTGTCCGTGTGAATATAGGCGTCTTGATCCTGAGGGAGCCAAGGATCCTCTAAAATATTAATGGAAGACCCATTACCAACTCTGCAACATATCCCTTGCTTCAACAAAGATTGAGACTCGAGAACGCTACGCCAAATATAACTGGGGTTACTCCCAATCTTAGCATTAAGAAACGACCCCTGAGGATAATACCTGGTTTTGTAGACTTTGCTAACCAATCTATGTGGGTATTGCAGCAGCCTCCATCCTTGTTTGCCCAACAAGGCGATATTAAAATCTCGTAAACTTCGAAACCTCATGCCACATAACGAATTTTTTTTACTCATATTACTCCAGCTTACCCAGTGGATACTTCTATCTTTCTTTGAGTCTGTTCTTCACCAAAATTTACACATCAATCTCTCTAAGTCTTGACACAAATCTAACGGAAGTAAGAACATGCTCATTGCGTAGTTTGGCAATGTTTAAGCTATTGTCTTCAGTAGTACCTCTTTACATCCTTTAGATAAAGTCTTTTTGTCTCATCCTTGTATACGATCCTGCAACCTTTCTTTAAGGAAGCCAAAGAGCGATGATTTATTTCTACCAATTATGTTCGGTAGCCCCAAATACTTATTGTGATCGTTTGCTTCCCGAAACTGTAGTTGGTGACAAAGCTCGTCTTTCAGTGCATCTGCTGTATTTTTACTAAAAAACACCGAGGACTTGTCCATGTTTATTTGCTGACCTGAGGCTTTCTCAAACAAACTCAAAATATGTAACATATGGTATGCACTCTCCTTACTTGCCTTGCAGAAAATATAAGAATCATCTGCGAAAAACGTGTGGGAGATGGGCGGAGCAGAACGAGCTACTTTAATGCCCTTAATCAATTTCCTTCTTTCATAATCATGGAGAATAGTTGTAAGGCCTTCGATGCATATAAGGAACAAATAAGAAGATACGGGGTCTCCTTGTCTGAGACCCCTTTCAGGCACGATTGATCCAAATTGCCTTCCTGCATGAGAAATCTGGTACTTTACAGAAGATATACACCCCATAAATAATTTTATCACCATATCATCAAAGCCCAACTTCTTCAAAACTGCCTCCAAAAACTTCCATTCTACACGATCGTAGGCTTTCGACATATCTAATTTTAAAGTCATTCAATTATCTTTGCCTCTTGTTTTTCTCTTCATGTAGTGCATGACCTCAAATGCCACCATTATATTGTCTGTTATCAACCAACCAGGAATGAAGGCACTCTATGTGTCGGAAATAATTGAATCAATAATTTGCTTTAACATGTTAGCAAGCACCTTAGAGATTATCTTGTATACTACATTGCACAAATAAATAGGTCGGATATCTGTCATTACCACGGGATTTTGCTTCTTTGGAATAAGAGCAATATTAGTACTTCTAAGCTCGGCGTCGATCTTACCAGATGCAAAAAACTGCTTAACAATACGAACTATATCTGCTTTAACAATATTCCAACATTTCTGGTAGAACCCGGTGCTCATACCGTCAGGGCCAGGAGACTTATCTGGGTGCATATGAAATAACGTTGCTTTGACCTCTTTCTCTTCTACCTCTGCTAACAACATCATATTCTGATCTGTTGTCACCCTACTTGATAAACAATTGGTAACACTCTCCCATTCCGTATCCGTTGTTGTGAATAAGCCAGAGAAATAACCTGTCATGGTCTCTTCTAATCCTGATCCCCACGTCACGTTGCAGCAATTATTATCTTGCAACAAATTAATTTGATTGAACTTCCTCCTGTTTTTAGTAGCTGCATGAAAATACTTACTGTTTTGATCACCTTCCCGGAGCCACAATTGCTTAGATCTTTGTCTCCAAAAAACCTCTTGTTGAGCATAAGTTTCAGTCAGCTTCTTTTTCTCTTCTTGAACCGTTTTAATCGACTCTTCATCCCTTCTTCCTTTTAGCGTTTTCAGAATTTTCTTACTTTGACTTATTCGACCCTTGAAACTTCCTGTGATTTCCTTCCCCTAAGTCGACAGAATCTCTGAACACTGGCAATTTTGTCGTAGAAAGAACTACCTTGATTTGTACTCCACACTCCTTCAACCAGCTGGTAACACATAGGTTCACGAAACCAGGCGTTTTCGAAGCGAAAAACTTTTGTATATACTGCGTTATTGATTATCTGAGGTTCCAACCAAATCGGGCAGTGATCAGAAGTTGAGACTTCTAAGTTTGTGAGCTTAGCATCTTTAAATAAGTTAAGAAAATCCTGATTCACGAGTGCTCTATCAAGACGAACTTCGATGTGCTAATTTGTACAAAGACCATGTTCCCAAGTGTATTGGTAGCCACATAAACTCGTATCCATCAGATCACAATCGTTCAACACTTCTTGAAAACCTTGCAGTAAACGATGGGGATAAGGTCTTCCACCTTTCTTGTCGCTCTGGGTTAAGACATTGTTCATGTCTCCTATTAAGCACCAAGGAAGTGAATTATCCCTAGCCAGAGTTCTAAATAAATCCCATGTATCCTTGTGTTTGGCTCTATCTGGTTCCCCATATATACCAGTGAGTCTATATGTTTGACCTTCTTTTGTTGAGACTCTGGCGTCGATATAATTTTTATTGAATGTACGCAAAAGAACTGAATCTTTATTTCTCCAAAGTAAAGCCACTCCTCCACTGTGACCTTGCGACTCGACTACAAACATCCCTTCAAAACCTAGCATATTTCTCACTTTCTCAACTGTTTTGTTTTTGCACAGAATCTCACATTAAAAAACAAAGTCGAGCTTCTTTTGGAGAACAATCTCCTTAAGGAATTGTAAAGCCCATGGGGTCCCAAGCCCATGACAATTCCAACTAAAAATACTCATAATACTAGGCGAGCACTCCCCTGAGTACTCGCATCTTCCCCGTTTTTTGAAACTGGGTAATTTTCTAGGCCTACGTTTTCCTCAATCTCGTCATCTGAGTCCATCATTATTTCAGTGTTGAGGCCCATTGGTGCAAATATTTGAATATTAAAAATATTAAAAAAAATATTTATTTTGAAATCAATTTACTTTAGAACGGTTTACACCATATTTTAGTAATCATAATTTTGTTTAAAAAAATATTTACTAAATTTTAATATTTGTCTAATTATTAAAAGTACCTATTTATTTAAAGTTTACCAATTTTTATAATAAATTTAATTAAACAAATAGATGTACAAGTTGATATAAAAACGCAAATTAGCCGAGAGGATGTCGAAAGTCAGCTGTATTTAAATACAACCCTCCACTTGAACACGACTTTACTACTACTTCTTTAGTCAAAACCCACTACAACTTCCATCTACCCTTTTTAAAATACATCCATTAACAAGGTAGAACCAAAAACACAACCAACAATTAATATTGACAGCACGCCCATCACATACATGATCCGTGTTTTCTTGAACCTAAAATCTCCCTGTACCCAAAACTGCATTTAAACATTTTTTTACATTTTTAGGCTGTTGTACTTTAATGCTACAACAAACCTACATTACATGACATCTCCCTAGAAACAGTAAATAAATAAACAAAAAAATAAATTTATATACAGGGAAGCTAAAACGACACCGTTTAATACGGAGGTGGAAGCGGTTTAGCCGCTTTACCAAGTCCATTCACATTCGCGAAAAACCCTACCAGATCTTTACGGTACGGTAAATACGATTTTCGTTTTTCACCTTCTTTCATCGCTCTGTTCTGCATGTAAAACGTCTCGTGCGCCGACGACGCCGGAGACGCCGGAGCTCTCGATTTCCCGGCGGATTTACCGGAATCTAATCTCAGTTTCTCATCTACTAATTTATCTTTCTTCGGAGTCAAAAAAACTAACGACGACGACGACGCTTTTCCTTCGCTGTTGCTTCTTTTAATCAAATCTCGAATTCTGAACCGCTTCGACGCCGATCCGGTAGATTTGCTCTTTTTGCAACTCGTAGGAGACGATACGACGTCGTCTTTAGGTCTCCACACGCAGTACGTTCCTGGAGGTATAGATTCTAATTCGTCAGCTTCAGATGAAGAAGATGACGATAATTGAGACGCTTCAGTTTCTTGGAGAAAGAGATTTTTCAACGGCAGTATAATTTTCGAAGCGTCTTCGTGATTGTCATCTTTATAATTCCGATTGAAAATAGGAAAAACAGGACCGTGATTGTTGATTTCATCGGAGGAGAGTTGGAGAGAGAACTCGAACTCATCGTCGTCGTCGAGAAATGTGTTATGATCAGAAATGAGTTTGAATTCATCGGCGACTTTGCTTGCAATCTCGGCGAGTTTACTGGAAGAGTAGCTGTTGAAGCTAGGGCACATGGCATTGTCGTTTTGATTGTTCTGCATTTTGTAGAAATGATGCTGTGAAATGTAAACTGAAGAAGGTTTATATATACACACAACTCACGAGGGGTGACTTTTGGGGTTAGATTATTAGAATAATAAAAGTAAAACAAGTGTGAATTGTATTTAGGGAGTAATTTAGTAGTATTATTAATTAGATTAATTTGCACTTTGGTTTGGGTTTATTTCACTTTGCATTAATTAGTATAATTATATGTATTTTGCATCTTCTAACTTTCAAATCCTTTACCGTTTGCATTTTTTTTAATTAACACTGTTAAGTCTGTTACCTGAGAGTATTTTGGTCATTTATTGTTATATTTAACATAATTTATTTTTAAAAAATAAAGAAACACAATTTAAAACTTTTTATAAAAAAAACGAAAAAAGATGAAATTTTAAAGTTTTGATATATTTTTTATAAATAATATTTTGAAAATTATAATAATTATATTTTATATTTTAAATAATACTTTACAAGAATTTAGTAATGTATTTTTTTAAAAAAATCTGAATTATAAATAATATTTTGAAAAATCTATATATTATAAATTAAGATTTGATAAATCTAAAAATCATAATAATAATTGAGATAATTTAACTTTAAAAATTATTAATGATTATAATGACTGAAATATCTTTATTTTGACTAACGGTAACGATCAAATTTAACGTAAAATTGTTAAAAAGGTGCAAACTGCTAAACTTGAAAGTTACGAGATGCAAAATACATATAATTACACTATTGAGTGCGAAATGTAATAAGTCAAAACCAAAAGAATACGAAATGTAATAAGTTAAAACCAAAAGGATGTGAAATACAAATTAGTCTATTAATTAATCCTACAAGTAAGTAGAAATTCATGGTTGGTAAACGAAGAACAAATTTAATTTGTGCGTCTCAACCTCCCTACTCACACGTTATCTGCGGTAATTGGTAAGCATGCACACTTTCTTCTCACTGCTGTCATCATCCGAGTAGGTACAACTCATATTCATTTGAATTTAAGGGGAACATGTGTTCCGAGTCATATTAATTTGAGCTAAATTCTGATATTTATATAATTCGTTCAATATTTGGTCAGGCTTTAAGTACTCGGGATTAAATTTAATTTTGAACAATTCAATTGTTTATTATTACATTATTAAGTGTTATTGCAAAATGCTTTTATTCGATCATCATAATTTATATTGATTAAATTATGTAGTATTAATATTGAACATTTCTATTGCAGTACATTTAAAAAAAATTCTAAGTATATCACTAGTTATATTGGATTATTAGGAAATAACAAGTGATTTTAATTATTTTTTTAATTATAAAAATAATATTCAATTAGTACTCATTTTTCAGAATTAAATTGAATTGACCCGATTTTCAACTTTTACAACCTGGATAACTGTTTTCCTTTGAAAAATAATTAATAAATAATGACTAATTAAATTGTTATTAAATGTTTGACAAAAAATTTAATTAAAAAAATCAGAAAAAGAAAACCTTTAAAGTTTTTTGGGACGCTGACGTCTCCAATCCTCACCTGCTATCTAGATAGTTAATTCTTGTTTTCCAAGAAATATACATCCTTAGTTTATCTCAAGTTGATGTTAATTTAGCAAGAGATTGACAAGAAGTATTTGACTGCCTAAGTAAAATAAGGAAATATGAAAACGTAGGGTCAGCCCTGACGTCATCTTAATGCAGCCTACCTGGGTCCTGGGCCATTGGGAGATTATTTATTCCAGTCTCGCGTTTTTTCAATTTTAGAACCTCGGGCTTAAAACCCCGACTTTAAGTAATTTTTGACGTTTAGTTGGAATTTACGTGTTTGTGTAATAAGTTGGAAAATAACTTAAAATTAAAAAAAAATATTTAAAATCAGAAGTTAGTAAAAAGTACTTTTTTTAATTAACTTAATTTTTTTTGGTGTTGATATATGGACACCCTTAATTGATAGTTGCACACCCTACTAATATATTTTGTCTAAAATATCCTTCATTTATTATGTTTTACCTACTCTAACCCTGCATCAATTATTCATCACTTATGATGTTTTATGGTTTTGTTGGAGGCCCGAAGATAGTTGGGTTGGATGTTAAGGAAGCCCGCTTAGGTGGTCCGAAGGAAGCCCAACATCAGGGCCCGATTATTGTTAGGCGGCCGTTAGTCCACCAAGACTTGGTGTAACCATCGTGTAAAGACGTGGAGAAACACGTCCGTCATGATCGGGAAGGTGCCGAAGAGTCAGCAACCGAATCACCCCAAAGAGATATATGGCTTATTCAGATTTAAGGAGATCATTCATTATTCAGTACTTACATTAGAATACAAGCTCTTGTACGTTCATTCTTACTCACCTGGAACATATTAATTTATTCTCACACCGGAGGTGAATCGGGGGACATACTCCCCGCATTCTTTTCTTTGTAAGTTACCGAAGAACCTTGTGGAGCTCAACCCAACAGAAATTTGGTTTCAACATTTGGCGTCGTCTGTGGGAACGTACAAGTAAGATTGAAACGAACCAAACAAATACCATGGCTATTGATAATACCGACGATCGGCCGCCTGGTTTTATCGAAACTCCTCGCCAAGGAGCTTTTACCTCCACACCTCTGATAAACCGTGTTCTTAATTTCGATGCTGAGATGGAAGAGAGTCCAATGCCCACCCCTGAAGAGCAAAAGGCCATGATCCTTAAGTGGCGTGAAGAAACGGCCTCAAAGAATGGAAAACAAAAGGAACTGGAGCAGGCGGAGAAAGAAGCCCAATTGAAGGCGAAAAAGAAGGAAGTCGATCTAGCGAAGCTCGCGGCGATCAAACTTCAAAGGGCCGAACTGGATGCAGAAGAAAAGGCCCTTCAGGAAGCCGTGGAGGCTGGTGAAAGAACTTTGGTAGTAATCGGGCAACAAAAAGAAAAGAGGGTGCATAATGATGAATACGAGTCTTCGGATTCTGAATCACACCCCCGAAGAACTCGTTCTAAAATCGTGGTTCATTCGGACACTTAAGATGAAAGGGATCCCCATGTTAGGAATAGACTACGACGGATGGAGAAAGCTATGTTCAGTGGGAGGAAGATAAGTCATGAGCCCGTGGTTTTCGAGGAAATTTCACACCCTTAATTGATAGTTGCACACCCTACTAATATATTTTGTCTAAAATACCCTTCATTTATTATGTTTTACCTACTCTAACCCTGCATCAATTATTCATCACTTCTGATGTTTTATGTTTTTGTTGGAGGCCCGAAGATAGTTGGGTTGGATGTTAAGGAAGCCCGCTTAGGTGGTCCGAAGGAAGCCCAACATCAGGGCCCGATTATTGTTAGGCGGCCGTTAGTCCACCAAGACTTGGTCTAACCATCGTGTAAAGACGTGGAGAAACACGTCCGTCATGATCGGGAAGGTGCCAAAGAGTCAGCAACTGAATCACCCCAAAGAGATATATGGCTTATTCAGATTTAAGGAGATCATTCATTATTCAGTACTTACATTAGAATACAAGCTCTTGTACGTTCATTCTTACTCACCTGGAACATATTAATTTATTCTCACACCGGAGGTGAATCGGGGGACATACTCCCCGCATTCTTCTCTTTGCAGGTTACCGAAGAACCTTGTGGAGCTCAACCCAACAGAAATTTGGTTTCAACATTTGGCGCCGTCTGTGGGAACGTATAAGTAAGATTGAAACGAACCAAACAAATACCATGGCTATTGATAATACCGACGATCGGCCACCTGGTTTTATCGAAACTCCTCGCCAAGGAGCTTTTACCTCCACACCTCTGATAAACCGTGTTCTTAATTTCGATGCTGAGATGGAAGAGAGTCCAATGCCCACCCCTGAAGAGCAAAAGGCCATGATCCTTAAGTGGCGTGAAGAAACGGCCTCAAAGAATGGAAAACAAAAGGAACTGGAGCAGGCGGAGAAAGAAGCCCAGTTGAAGGCGAAAAAGAAGGAAGCCGATCTAGCGAAGCTCGCAGCGATCAAACTTCAAAGGGCCGAACTGGATGCCGAAGAAAAGGCCCTTCAGGAAGCCGTGGAGGCTGGTGAAAGAACTTTGGTAGTAACCGGGCAACGGAAAGAAAAGAGGGTGCATAATGATGAATATGAGTCTTCGAATTCTGAATCACACCCCCGGAAAACTCGTTCTAAAATCGTGGTTCATTCGGACACTGAAGATGAAAGGGATCCCCATGTTAGGAATAGACTACGCCGGATGGAGAAAGCTATGTTCAGTGAGAGGAAGATAAGTCATGAGCCCGTGGTTTTCGAGGAAATTGAACAGTATAGACCTCTGCTCCCGAAGATGAACGAATTTAATGGCAAAGGAGACCCGGAGGATCATTGTGAAAAGTATGAGTCCCTCATGACCGAAATGGGACACTGCGATATAATGTTGTGTAAGATGTTTAAGACTTATTTGAAAGGTGCGGCTACCATGTGGTATGGGTCAATGCAGCCATGATCCATCAATTCTTATTAGCAGTTGAAGAGGAAGTTCTTGAGGCACTATTATCATCTGTGCCGAAGAGAGAAGGATATCGAAGCCTTGATTCACTGTCTACAAAGACCGGACGAAGAGTTGTGAGATTACTTAGCTAGGTTCAAAGAAGAAGCTGGAATGGTAACAAATTTGGATAAGATGAAAGCGGTTGGATTCTTGTCAGCCAGTTTGGACCCCATAAAAGGTAAAAAACTTTGATCCTCTCTTTATGATATTCCTCCTAAATCTTTTAATGATATATACTTGAGAGGAGAAAGTATCCGAAGAAAGATGGAGTCAATAGGGGGTTATAAGTAAAGCTGAAGAGAGGATCGTGGGAAGAAAGGACGTGATAAGTATGAGTCCGGCCGAAGATATGATGACAGGCGAAGCGACGCAAAGGGCCGAGACAAAGGGGCCGAACGAAGACGAGATAGAGATAGTACGGTGTTTACTCCCCTGAATGCACCCATCTCAAAGATTCTCCACGAGATAAAAAGAAAGCCAGGTTTCGTCCGCCCAGCCCGATTGAAGACGCCTGACTACAAAAAAAATGGAGACAAGTACTGTGATTACCACAAGGACAAGGGTCACAACACTAATGAGTGCTATCACTTGAAGAAGTTAATTGAAAAGATAATCAAAGATGGAGAGTTGAACCAGTTTGTCAAGGACCTAAGGGACAAGCTAGGCCCGAAGGATGACCAGCGTAAGGAGCCCGAAGATGGAGAAAGATATCGGCAGTATGCAAAACAAAGCAAAGTCACATGTCACCACGGTTTCACCAAAATAGTATAGACAGGGTTTCGCAAGCGTTTTGTCTAGTACTACTTTTGTATTCGTGAACTGCGTACATGATATAAGTATACAGACTCATAGATTTAGTTGTAAGTTTTTCAAGCTCTTCAAACACTCTGAAATCTGTATCTCTCTGAGAAAAACGCAGCTGAGAATTCAAGTTCGAATTCACAGTTTGTAGCACCTTTCGATCTAATACAATATTATATTAAAAGTAAACTTGTGTATTGTTTCCATTCCACATTATTCGGTATACAACTAACAAGTTTAAACTACAAAGAAGAAGATTAAAAAATGAAGATAATTAAAGAAAACGTTGATAATATATTCACCCCCCCCCCTATATTATCTTCAAGTGAAACTCATATCCAACAATTTTAATCTTAAATTGTGCAACTATCAACTAAGGGTGTGCATATATCAGCACCTTTTTTTGTAATTTTATTTTAAAAACCTAAATTTATCACCCGTATCTACAACTCATAAAAGTTATTTTTATTTTTACACTTTCATAATTCATAAGTTATACTCCCTCCGTCCCATTCAAATAGGTTTGTTTGACTTTTCTTGGTCAAACTGACCAAATTTTGACTAACTTTTAAAAATTATTGACTTACATTTCTTCAAATCTAAAAAATGTACGTTATAATAATTTCTTTAAATTTTTTTATAATATTTTTTACATTAATTATATTTAATATATAATATATGTAATTTACATTACAAAATTAGTCAATTTGACCATGAAAAGTCAAACAAGCCAGTTTGAGTGGGACGGAGGGAGTATATAATTTAAAAGGGTTAAATATCAAAGTGATCACTGAAGTGAAGACCATATATCATTTTCATCACTGATCTCAACGGGGTATCATTTCAATCACTAAAGTCATCATAAACATCAAATAGATAACTCTAAATATGTGTTCGAAAAGTAAAAATAACTTTTCTCGAGTTCTACACATATTTTTTCAATACTACTGCAACCAAATGAAAAGTTATGAATTCTAGTATTTCAAATAATTTATTTAGATTTTAAAAAATTCATTTACTATTTATTTTTTATTAAATCAAAGTAAATAACTATAAAATTAAAAATAAATAGTAAATAATATTTTTAAAATCTAAATATAATATCATAAATACTAGAGTTCATAACTTTTTATTTGGTTGCGGTAGCATTCAAGAAATATGTGTAAAACTCGATATAAATTATTTTTACTTTTCGAACACATATCTAGAAGTATCCGTTTGATATTTATGACGACTTTAGTGATTAAAATGATATCTCGTTGAGATCAGTGATAAAAGTGATATATGGTCTTCACTTCAGTGACCACTTTGATATTTAACCATAATTTAAAATTACCTAAACAACTTTTAACTTAAAATTTTCACTTTTCACTTATTATATTAAGCAACTTTAAGTCATAAGTAACAATCTTAAACTAAGGCTGTGTTTGAGATTGCTGTTAAAAATTGTTGTGATGTTGAAAAAAGTGCCGATAAAATAAGTGTTGTTATGAAAATCAGATAACTATTTGGTAATATTTTTGATAAGTACATGTTTTGGGGTATGATATAAAAAATTACGTTTTTGATGGGGTTTGATGTTGAAACTAGTAGTTCTTCCTGCAAAAGCTGAAAATCGGCTTTTTTTCAAAAGCACGAGGGGACCTGATTTCTCTAAAAGCAGTTTTTCAGTCAAAAGTGATTTTCAAAAAAGCAGTTTTTGAATTTTACCAAACAATATTTTACCTGCTTTTCAGCAAAAAGCTGTTATTGCTGTCTGCAACAAAAATGCCAAACGGGCTCTTAATTTGGCCTCGTACTTGATTTATCGCCGCAACTTGCAGGTTTTATTAGTTTCTTTACGAAGAGGGTCGATGGAACCGAATCTAATTAGACAAAAAATAAAAAAATTAGTGACCTCAAAAATTATTTCAAAATTTTTTGAAATAAACTTTACATGGGTTTGTTAAGAGATGACCACCTACAATTAGGGGTGTACGCAGTTCAGATCGGATCGATTATGAGTTAAAAGTGGAATCAAACTGCATATAGCGGTTTTCTAAAAATTTCATCCACAACCGCATTTGTGGTTGCAATTAACCACACTAATTTCAACAGCGAACTTGCGTTTAATGCAGTTCAGTTTGTGGTTCAACCACTTATTACAAATATGACAATAAATTAAGAATGATAAATTTAAATTTTAATAAATTATTAAATATATTATGTCCATACTATCAATTTTGCGACAAAAGTAAAGATATGTAAGTTATGAGTTAAAAATACCTAATATAATATATGACAATCAGATAATTCCTTAAAGTTTTGATCACCTTGGATAGTCCATAAGTAGCCCAAAAGACAAAATGATAAAAAATTGGACTTATAATATTGGGTTAAGGTTTTAGTAAGATGTAACAAATGAGGCGTAGTATTTTTCTTAAAACATTATACAATATAAATAAATAAATATGTGTCTAACTTATTAATTTGTATTATATAAAATGTATTTTATGAAATCTATACTATAATATTAAAGATGAAACATTGAAAGTTTTGTAGTATGATCATTAAAGTTTTTGTAGTCTGGTCACTCCATTCATAGCCGTTAGATATTTTTGATCAAATCGATGAGAACCGTTAGATAAAATATTAAAATTAGTATATAGAATATCTTTTCTATTTTTCCTAACTAAAACATCTCATTTTCCAAAAATATCACAGGCAGTTTCATTTAATAAAATAACATAATAAGGTTATAATTGCTAATAAATAACTCATTACCATTTTTAGCCAAAATGTATATTTTTTTATATTTTCTAACTAAAATTTCTATTTTTCTATTTTTTTTAAATAAAACCTCTAATTTTCAAAAAATATCACGAACAGTTCTATTTAATAAAATAAAATAATAATATTATAATTATAAATGACTAACCGATTAGCTTTTTTCCAAAACTTATATTCTTTTTTATATTTTCTAACTAATATTTCTCCTAACTAAAACCTCAAAAATATCACGGGCTATTCCATTTATTAGCATAAAATACTAATATTATGAATATATCTCTATATCTATATTATATTATTAAAGACGAAACAATGAAAGTTTTGGTACCTGTTTTTTGATACAATATTTGCCTTATTTAATAGTTTATTTAATTATTATGATCAATTACCCTTTCAATTAAAATATATTACCATTTTTAAAAAAAAAACCACGGACAATTTTCTTTTCAGCTAAAACATGTTACTTTTTCTATTTCTCTTGCTAAAATCCTTCATTTTCCCAATATATCACGAGCAAACCCTTACATATTTACTTTAAAATCTATTTTAATACATTTAATTGACAATTACATTTTTCAACTAAAACATGTCACCTTTTATATTTTTCTTACTAAACCCCCTCTTTTTTCAAAAATATCACGGGCAAATCGTTACTTTTATATTTTAAAATTCAACGAAAACATGTTACTTTCTATTTTTCTTACTAAAACCCATCTTTTTCCAAAATATCACGGGCAAACTGTTACTTATTTATTTTAAAATTCATTTTAATACTTTTAATTGTTTAAAAATGTTTAACACGCCAACTTATTTTTTTTAATAAATGCAATTAATAAAATATAAATAATAAATAATAAAATTAACAATTATTAAAAACAACCCGTGCATCATACGGGTTTTAAGCTATATTATTAAAGATGAAACATTAAAAATTTGGTAGTCGGATAGACGGACGGTCGGTATTTAGTGATTTTACTTAATTACCCTTACTTATTTTTAAAAAAAAACTATCACTAAATAATAACATTATTTATAACCAATTACCTTTTTAGCTAAAATACATTACCCTTTTTTTTTCTTAAAAAATCCTCTCTTTTTCTAAAAAAAACACGGGCGGTTATCTTTTTTAACAAAAACATGCCACTCTTTCTATTTTTCCTTACTAAAATCTCTCATTTTCCAAAAATATCACGGGCAAACCCTTACTTATTTATTTTAAAATCTATTTTAATACTTTTAATTATGAACACTTTTTCAGCTGAAATGTGTTACTTTTTCTATTTTTTATTTTCTAAAAAAATTTATTATTAAATAATAACATTTTTATAGCCAACTACATTTTCAGCTAAAATACATTATCTTTTCTAACAAAATCTTCTCTTTTTCTAAAAAAATCACTGGCAATTACCTTTTTCAACTAAAACATGTTACTCTTTCTCATTTTTCCATACTAAACCCCTCATTTTTCAAAAATATCCCGGATAAATCCTTACTTATTTATTATGAAGCCTATTTAAATACTTTTAATTACGGACACTTACCTTTTCAGCAAAAACATGTTTCTTTTTTTATTTTTCCTTACTAAGACCCCTCATTTTCCAAAAATATCACGGGCAAACAGTTATTAATTTATTTTAAAAACTATTTTAATACTTTTAATTATTTAAAAAAGTTTAACACGCATACTTATTTTTTTTAGCAAATGCAGATTAATAGAATATTAAAACATAAATAATAATAATAATTATTATTATTAATAACAATCCGTGCATCCCACGGGTTTTAAGTTAGTTATAATTAATTAATTATATATATATATATATACTATATTATTATAAGCAAATCACCCTCTATTTGGTTGGTAGTTTGGTCATTTGGTTTGGTCATTTAAATAATAACCGTTAGATGTAAATATAGGTTAAGGAGAACCGTTGGATGTAATATTAAAATAATATTCTTTTTTTGATATCTAAAATGCTCCCACGGGTTCAAGGTTCGAATCCCGTCAACAACATATTATTATTAAATATTTATATCATCTATTTTTCTAAGCTACATTCAAAAGTTCAAGATATTATTTCATCAACAACATATTAAGAATTTTTAAAATCAAAATACAAAAAAAAAAAATAACATCATACATATATTATTATATTTGATTACTTTCTAAAATCATATAAATCAAGATATAGATAATAAGATAAAAAATACTAAAATTCATCCGTGCAATTTGTCTGATTACTGGATGTTAAAATTAATTGAATTACATTAATGAATGCTTTAAGTAAAAAACGTGATATCGAGCTGTTAAAAGGTTTTTACTATCTTAGACTTAATTTTTATTGATAATATTATAGTAGACGAGAACTCAAAAATAACTCTAAAAAAAAGTTCCCACGTGTCCCATTTTAATTTGGTACGTATCTATATTATCTATCTATACTATACTATATTATTATAAGCAAACCACCCTCTATTTGGTTGGTTGGTAGTTTGGTCATTTAGTTTGGTCCTCTAAATAATAACCGTTAGATGTAAATATAGGTAAATGAGGACCGTTGGATGTAATATTAAAATAATATTCTTTTTTTGATATCTAAAATGCTCCCACAGGTTCAAGGTTCGAATCCCGTCAACAACATATTATTATTAAATATTTATATCATCTACTTTTCTAAGCTACATTCAAAAGTTCAAGATATTATTTCATCGACAACATATTAAGAATTTTTAAAAATCAAAATACAAAAAAAACTTAGAATAACATCATACATATATTATATTTGATTACTTTTTAAAATCATATAAATCAAGATATAAATAATAAGATAAAAAATACTAAAATTCATCTGTGCATCGCACGGGTTATAGGCTTGTATATATATATGTGCGGTTTGCGGTTCCGATTTTACGATTTTTAATATATGAAACCGCAAATAAACGATTAATAGAAATTTAATTCACAACCAATCCACATTTTGCGATTATCCGTAAAATGTGGTTCGATTGCGAGCGTGTGGGCAGTTAACGCGGTTGAGTGGTTTGTTTGTACATCCTATCTACTTAAAAAGAAGTCCAATGGATTGAACAGGCCTGGAGGTTGGTGCGACAACCAGAAAAGCTGGTGAGCCAGATTTTTAAATCTAGATACTACCCTCATACTTCCTTTTTAAATGCCAAGCTAGGTGGAAATCCAAGCTATATTTGGCGTAGCTTGTTAGAAACTCAGCACCTGATTAAGGAAGGCTTAGCCTGTCGAATTGGAGGGGTAATTCAGTGTCTATTTTTAAGGAGCCATGGCTTCCAGATACTGCTGATCCTTATATTCGCACTGTTCGTGATGATATGCAAAATGACAGGGTCTCCTCGCTGCTAAACTACTCAGAAAATCAGTGGAATCATGAGTTAGTCTTAAACATATTTGAAGAAAGGGATGCAAATTTAATTTTGGCAATTCCTGTGAATAAAGCGGAGAATGACTCTTGGTACTGGAAGTTTGAAAAACTAGGAGATTATACTGTCAAAAGTGTGTATAGACGTATTTGTGAGCTCAATGAAAATAACAGAAATGCGGACAACTCAGGTTTTTGGAAGCAACTGTGGAATTTAAAAATCCCACCAAAAATCAAACATTTTATGTGGAGAGCCCTCTCTAAAAATTTACCAACGAAGGTTACTCTCAGAACTAAAAGAGTAGAGGTCGACGCCTGGTGTCCAGTGTGTCATGAGGATGCTGAAACAGTAACACACACTCTGTTGTATTGCCCGTTTGCAATGGATTGCTGGAGCTCTGCAGGTATTACCACAACAACAACTGTTTTTCAGAATTTTTCAGATTGGTTTGATGACCTTTTGCAGAGAGCCAATAAACAAGAAGTTTGTAGAGCTGTAGTGCTTTGCTGGATGATATGGAAAAGTCGCCATGAGCTTGTGTGGAATCAAAATAATACACGAGTGTCAGAAATAGTGGAATCGTCTAAGTTTGTCCTTGATCAATGGAAGAGTGTTCAAGATAAATCTTTTAACATCTTTTTGGGCTACATGACTCAAGAGGATGGACATGAACACTGGCGTGTCCCCCCGACTAATAAAATCAAGGTTAACTCTGACGCTGCTATATTTGATCAATCTTCATGCTATAGCTATGCGTTTGTGGTCAGAGATGAGCATGGCCAACTAATTGAAGCGAAGTCGAAGTGCTGTGAGGGCAAGCTTTCACCTGAGCTAGCAGAAGCAATAGGTGTCTGTGAGGCACTAAGTTGGATTAAACAGAATCAAAGTGTCGGAGTGGAGGTGGAGACCGACTGTTTACAAGTGGTCCAAGCAATAAGATCATCTATCAGTAGTCTCTCATACTTTGGAAGAGTAATCGAGGAGTGTCGTATTCTTTTGTCTAGTCTAAAAGCTCGTAATGTGCTTTTCCGTTTTGTGAAACGATCAGCGAATAGAGTGTCTCACTTCCTAGCGAGATATAGCTGTTCCATAGCTGAACGTAATTGGAGGATGGGGATGTCCATCCTGCTTTTCAAAATGTACTTATGGAGGATTTGAAGTTTTAATGCAAGTTTTCTCTTTGATGGCAAAAAAAAAAAGAAGTTCATAAACAAATTATGAGTCCATAAACAAATTATCAATTCATTTGATAACGAAGTAATAAACCGGACTCATCTCCAAAGTCCAAAGTCCAAACCCAATAAACAAATACCTTGATCATTTATAATAAACAACTTTCAGAAAAAAGAAAAAAAAATCACACACACACACACAAGCAGGCAGCATTACTTCACCAACCTCAGACTTTGAAACTAACAAACACAAAAGAAAAAACCTCTAATCTCTTGTGTTTTCATGTTAGCCTAATTAGATATATAGAAAACCAAGTCAGTCCGTATCTACATCTTTATGGAAACATTTTATTCAATATTTAATTGATAAAAGGAAATTGGGCTGCCCTTCCCTTGTTCAGCTAACCCTGCAGGAGTAGTCATTGTCTCCAGACCTTCTGATCGGCTCATCTGAATTATATCATGGTACATTGGATGAAACCGTGTTTGAAAAACTCTGTACGTAAAATACGGAACCAGGGATGAAGCCACAATAAGAAGGGTGACTAGCCAAAAGAAAGGGCTCGGTGCACAGGCTTCTACCAGAACTTTGTATGCTGTTGTGGAAAATGTAGGTGGCAGATAACCATATATAATTACGAACAGATACCAAAAAGCAATGCTGCCCCAAATAAAAAAGTGCTGGATCCAAGTGAAGTAGTTTATGGATATCGCCATTTGGCAGTTGACAACCCACACTACACAAGTATACATTGTGACACCGAGGATCTCATAGTCGAGAACATGGCCATCACTGCGGAAAGCTTGAAGTGTGATGGAGTTGGTAATAAAGTAGAATATGATCACTGAACTCATAAATCCGTTAGACATCCATCCGAGTATGCGAGGCCAACTGAAGAGGGTATTTTGGACTCCCTCTTGATAGAGAAGAGGATACTGCAAAATGAAATTCAAAAGCTCAAACAGACTACGCTTTATAGATGTCTCAAGTTCTTGAAAATTGCAAGTCTAATACATACCTGCATATCCAGTAATCCGGATATTAACAGATTGGTAAAACACATGCTGGATTTAATTAAATATATAGGAGCTTGTGTTTGTTTATACTTCTTCTATCTATTAGCTGCCTCTAGCAGTTCATCGCATATCATAAACATATTTTACTAAATTCTTTCTAAGCATACGTCTAAAATAAGTTATGTAGCGAATTTCAAACTAGAAGACGGGTAATATTAGTATATGTCATAACTCATAACTAATATTCTTCTTCGCTGATGATGATAGTACACAGTGATGATGGAACGGAAAGTTATCCTACATTCCTGTCTTTCCTACTTAAATTTCGCTGGGGGAGAGCAACATTAGTTAGTTTTTTACTGCAGCAAGTGAAACTTGTAGGCTTTAAAAGGTGCAAAATGCAAGGTGTGGATGATATCATACTAATGAATTTATATTATTGCTAGAATTATGTAGAGCCGAGCATCTACAGACTTGCGACTAATGTTTGCTATAATATGGTATCAAGTCCACAGTTTACCAACTCCTTTGTCACTTCCTAATTTCTAAAAATGCGATTTATAGCCTTTAAAAAGATTTGATAACAGTTAACCTTTAAGGAAAGTCGTGCAGAAACGTCCTGATCAAGAACGCCAAGAGCAATCACCGGAAGTGAAGTGAAGAATACATTATAGAATGACATATACCAATCATTATAAGCAGTTTGTCCAGAGAAAGAAGCATAGGCCTCGAACCAAAACAAAGTTAAACCGAATGCTATGTTCTTGTAAAAGAAGTAGCATATCTGCATCAAAAGAAAAACACATGCAATGGTTATTAGCAGATTCTTATGTCATACTTTGCCAGAATATTTAATAACAGTAGCCAGTAGGCATTTAATTCTGTTGTTTCAATAATATACTCTTTTGCTAAGTAGTGTTCTAATGCTTTATATATCGAATAGTAATTTCACTACTCATCAACAAATTTTCATGAGAATGAAAGTACTTATAAAATGCATTAGATTGTTGCTTAATAGTTTTATACTAAGGCAACATACCATCATTGCAATCCGCCTGTAGCACCAATGACCATGTACCAGCAATAGTCGTTCAAGAAACCGAAACTGAGCTATTGCAAAATCGCTTGACATTGCAGCCTGCATTAATTAGCAAATTCATATCTTATCCCTCTGATTCTCCTGCTTCCAAACCTAGGCAATTCTTAACTAAACGAGCAGAAACGTTCGAAGAATATAGTATACAACAGATTGAAGCAAAAAATATGCTAAATTACTTTAAGCTTTATGCAAAAAATATGCCATATAAAAACATCAAAGACAAGCATACAAGAGGAAGTGTAAAATACGAAGATTGTTCAGGAGAGCACAGGGAAGATGAAATATAACACAGAGATTGAAGGAGAGGGGACCTGCATTCCCTCAACACCAGTAATGCCAACTCCTATATCAGCCTCTTGAAGCATGCCAACATCGTTTGCCCCATCACCAATGGCTAGTGTTGTGCTTCCTGTCCCGACTTTAACCAATCTCGTAACCTGCTTATCTTCAATATTTCTTTCAGGTTATAACAATTTCAAAAGTATAATTATGATGGTATAGATAATATACCAAATAACAGATAGACATGATAATAACACTTACAAGAGCTTTTTGTTTAGGTGAAGAGCGACAGCAGATTACAGAAGCACAACTAAGTGCAAGCCCCAAAAATGATTGCTCTAGACCGTTGCTGAGGGCAAAAGTCAAGGACTTGCCATCAATTATCAAACTGAAATCAATGGGACTCTCCTTAAAGGACCTTAGCTGTGAACGGCCTTCTTGTATTTGCCTTCCGACACTTTCACTGGAAGCCTAAATATTTCACTTTATTTAGCTAAATATTTAAGGACTGCGTGGTATGTAATCAACCATGGATCTGGTACCTTTGCTAGCATTTCCTTGTCCCCTTGTTTTTCCACAGCATCTATTTGTGGATTGTCCAATGAAATTTCAATTTGCTTCATGCCCTGTCTCAGTAAGCCACAAGCATACCTATAAATATAGTATATGGAGTTAATGCACAACTATATTATATCTATTATTCTTTTGTTAGTTTCAAAATCAATATCAAATGTACCCAATATTGATTGCAGTCTCCAACTTATCCCCAGTTAAAATCCATATCTTGATTCCAGCCTTAGCAAGCTTGTCAATGCACTCAGGAACCTTAATATAAATGGACAACAAAATATTAACATATTAATTAAATTTCACAGTTTTATTTGAGAAGACTAGTAACACAAAATGTGTGCATTTCACTTCCAGTAAATGTGTTCAAGTTTGAATAGCTCATTTCTACACACCACAGACTTATTTATAAACACAATTAAGAAGCAAGTTAAATATTTACCCCCTTTTGCAATTTGTCCTCAACAGCTGTCGCACCTAGAAGGTTTAAATTTCTTTCAATTTTATCAGCAGTTGCATTCACCAATTCATCTCGGTCTGCAGCTACAGATGATTTGGCCTTGAAGAACTCATCTGCCCACACTTTATACTCTTTCTCACCAAGCTCGCGGTATGCAACCACCAAAGTACGTAAACCTGCCTCAGCATACCGACTGATATGCTCCTTTGTCTCCGCTTCAAAACGACGCCCTTCACTCGAGAGCCTTTCAAACATTACGCTGGATAATAAATAGGGAAAAAGTTACAATTTTATGGAAATTACTGATGGATTGAACTGGTACTTATTCCATAAGATTGTCAGCCCAGTGGAATTCAAACCTGTCAGCACCCTTGCTAAGGAGCATCAATCTGTTATCTTCATTCTTCACAATAACAGACATTCTCTTACGAGCACTGCTGAACTCTAAGACATGAAGAAGCTCATATGACCTGAATGATGGGTAACCAAATGCTTACTGATTATCTACTACATAAATATGATATTTGTAAAGTCAATCTATGAATGTAAGGTAGTAAAGTTAATATGTTGCCTTCTAGACATAACATACCTGTCAACCATTTTCCTATTCAAACGATCTAACTCATGCAAATACAATCTTGTCTGAGTCCTTTTGTAAAATTCAAAACGAAGCTCTCGAGCACTTGTGACGAAGGCAGCTTCATCTGGCGATTCAGCTTCATACAATATATTTCCTGATTTTTCATCCACATCAGGTATTGCAGTATGGCAGACTGCCAATACTCTCAAGAAATTCTCTATCATATCTGGGTGAGGTTCACTGACCCATTTCCCATCCATAATTCGTTGATCTCTGAAGTTAAAACCCTTGATTAACTTTGATGAGCCAACTTCAGCATCACTACTTTTTAGCAAGTTAGATAAACTGTCACCATCTTCAGGATGCTCGTACATTCTTCTTATGGTGAGGGCTCTTTCCACTTCTGTCATACCACGACCATAACTGACACCTGCAATCGAACATTTGACAAACTCCATAGAGTTGCAAGTCAAAGTACCTGTTTTATCAGAAAGAATAGTGTCAATCTGACCAAGTTCTTCGTTCAAATTAGACGTGCGTGCATGTGCTGGCTTATCTGTTTCTTCATAATACATCTCTTGATCTTGGTTAATGAATATACTTTGTAGAACCTTGACAAGCTCAATTGAGACATACAATGAAATTGGTATTAAATATCCATACAACATGAGAGCTGTCAAAAAATGGAGAAATGCAGCCAGTAAAGGTCTTTCAGGGTCAAAAAGTACAGTTGTGGCATCAGGTCGAAGATACCACCTTTCAAGTTCTCCATCGCGGATGTCATTCTTAGTCGAGAGCCAAAAGAATAAAGACCCAATTGAAGATATCAAGATTAGAATACCGAAATGGATGTAGATTATTTTATCCGTTCGCCTCTCAATCTTACTTCTCTTAGAAGGAGGATCTGTAGCATTTTGCATGACTTTTGTATCATGCCCTGTAAAAACAACTACACCGTAGATATACTCTGTATTTCGAAGTTTAGAATCTCTTAACAGGATTTGCTGCAATGAAAGTGGATTCTGCTGACCAAGATAGGACAAAGTTCCTACAAAGGAATAAAGATCTTCATTTGGGTCCTCGCACTTGATCACTGCCTTAAAATGCTTTAAGGAGTTCTCATCTTTAAGCGAGGCTGTAAGATCGAGGGCATGCTTCAACTTTAGATTAGTCTCTCCATCAAGGTTCATGGTCTCCACATAACAAATTCCATCCTCGTAATTTGATGAAATCAGAAGCAGATCAGCAGGAAAATAATCGTCTTTGTGAACCTTTACCAAATCGCCAGCTCTTAAGTTTTTCCATCTAGTTTCATTGAAGGTGTGACTCTTGCCATAGATTGTAATCTTTCTATTATTGGCCTCTATATCCTGAAATTTTTAAGAATGAAACATTAACACTTAGAGATGTGAAAGGCTCCAAAAAAATCAACATGTAAAGACATCAAATTCATCATCAATAAACAGACTGATTTGTAACCTTAGAATGTGTTTTACATTGCAAACTCATCATACATGGCAAGACTTGTACTGGTGAATGATATTAGACATAAGCTTGATAAAGAAAGGACTTCATATCCCTATGAAAATTGGCATAAATGGTTTAACCTATCCTTTTCACAATTTTAAACCCTGTTAATAAGCACATACTGCGATGTATTATGATAAACTCAATAGCAACTTATCAAGTGAGCTAATCTTATTTTCAAATAAAACAAAACAAACTAAAAGCCAACTGAAGCTGCTTTCAATACTGGGGATCTTGAACCCTGTATTTGAACAAGTAAAGAAGTTGCCTTCTGTTATCTTGTTGAGCTTTAGGTGTGTTACTATTAAGCCAATGTTACAGACACAATTCCACGACCAAACAGAAAGATCATTTCACACCATTTTGTTACAACAAGATGTATAAATAATGCATCAATCGTTCAATATTGCATATTCTACTTATCCAAAAAGATGCATACATGTTAGGATTCATGATTAATTTAAATAGACTACTGAGGAGATTCATAAAAAAAAAGCCTTAAGTAATACAGAAAGACTAGATTATGCAACAAAATAGCAAAATTCAAGATTTCGACTAAATTATAAAAGTAATTAATCACCAATTGTTACCTGTTTTCTTCGCCTCCAGTCTTCCACCGCTTCCTTAGCCATAGTAGCTCCAATAACCAATATCAAAGGTCCAAGAACACTATAAGCAGTGTACGGAGCCAACTCACTAAACGAAACACAGGCTATAACAAGAAAGTAAATATTTGCAACCCTTCGAAACTGCTCAAACAGAGACTTGGGGATAAAATTAACAACCGTGTATTTTGTTGTGGAAACAAAGTTCTGCCTTTTCCTCAGCTGCGCTGCTTCTGGATTATCAGGATCATTACAGTATATGATCCTAGAATACCCTTTCTTCCCAATAAGGTTATGTTCATGTTTAAACAACGAACGAAAACACGAAAAAGAATACAATTTGCTAAAATGTATCCCCCTCATCCTACCAGAAGACATATCTTAGACAATATACACAAAATCCAACCTTCCCCTCAATAATACAACACTAAATTCCTTTCAACCTGGCAATTTCGAAAGTTCTCTTATATTACTAAAGAATCATCCAATACAACTTAAACGATCATGACAATGCCTATCAATGAAGGCACCCAGTACTTATAAATATAATAAAAAAGACAGTACACAACATAAGTTGATACCAACATTAATTATATAGGAAACTTGGTAAAGATTTCACCATTTACTGATCACTGAATCTTAATAAACTTAAGAAAAGGTTTAGTAAAAACTTAAGAAAGAAGGGTGATGAAAATGATTCTTTACTTTGATGATGTGTTAAGTTGCAGAGATCTCTTTCTTCGTCAAGGTTCAACACTCAAGAGACAATTTTCTTGTGCACACGGAAGTTACCATTTCTATACATAATATATATTCCCATGTATAGTATGTAGACACAATTAACAAGTCATTTTATGCATGTATCATATATGCTAGAGAGAGAAAGAGAGAGAGAGAGAGAGAGAGAGAGAGAGAGAGAGAGAGAGAGAGAGAGAGAGAGGTTGCCGACCATGTAAGCAAAGGAAAGAGGAGTGAGGGATATTTGAAACAAAGGTGCTTGTAATATTGTAGTTGTACTTGTACGTACTTATCATGTGTCATGTATCATGTACCATTCATGTACAGAAGAATTTCGATAAATGAATATCAGACCAAAAAAAAATATTTATGTACTGATATTATTTATTTATCAATTAATAAATATTTTATTCAATTATCGATAAATAAATATTTATTCATTTAGATATTATTTTCAGATTTTTTAATTATAATTATATTATTTTGTACATTTTGTTAAGATTTTTTATACATTTTATGTTAATGTACCTAAAATTTATCAAGTTTATAATTTTTATGTAATGTTTAATTACATTCATTTTATTTTGAATTCTAGATAAGTTACATATGCATGGAATGCACAATAGTACTAATTGAGACAATATCATATAAACTCAACTAGTATAAAATATTTAGAGGTAAGGTATATACATAACCACCTATATAACAAGCTATATATAATTCTAAATTCTTATTTTGATCACACAATTCTAAAATTACTAGATGCATTTTGGTGGAGGAAAAAAAACAAGCAATTAACTTTAGAAGCATTTTTCGAGAAGATATGACTTACAGTATTATTTATTAATGTGTAAGGAAATTATTTATTAGATCAAATGTATTCATATATTCCATTAATATAAAAATATTATTTGAAATATAGTGATTATTTATTTATATTTACATAGGGCCCATAAAGACTTAGAAAAAAAATATTCGATTTAGCGAGATTATTCATTAAGTTCATTGTCTCAAGTGGGGACCGGAAAAAATTATTTATTTGACAAGATTATTCATTTATCAAACATTCATTTATCAAGGTTATAATGTATTACTATTAATTCTGAGACGAGACCACAAAAGGAAAATGCGTTTTTCATTGTGATTTTGCTAACAATTTTCAAGCATATTCATGACCCCCGGGGCGGATTCATGTAGAAAAATAAAAATTAGTGATTGTTTATTAAAAAATTATGATATAATTGTGTGTATTTTATAAAAGGCTCTTATCAAAAAAAGTTATGTGTCTTATAATATTACTAATTTGTTTTCTGTTTAATTTATAGTTATGTAATCATAAATTGAATATTAAATGATTGAAACACTGAATTTTCAGCATGTAAATATCAATACGTATTAAATATACACTAAAAATGATAAAAGAAAATTTTGAGATTATAATATCCAAATTTATAT
This sequence comes from Heracleum sosnowskyi, assembly GCA_030848705.1. Lineage (NCBI taxonomy): Eukaryota > Viridiplantae > Streptophyta > Magnoliopsida > Apiales > Apiaceae > Heracleum > Heracleum sosnowskyi. The sequence goes on along the minus strand of CM061244.1, from coordinate 20,590,315 downwards.
TTCATGACATAATTCATTTAATATAATGCCTGAGAAAGTTAGTTGTATCTAAGCCGGGCTTTGCACCGCTACAAAATTTATCAAAAAATACAAATTATATCTAAAAAATAATTAATTAATTAGAACATTATATAACTTATGACATATAATATTTTTTTTAATTGATCACTAGTTACATAAATGATCCTTTTTCATATAAAATATTATTATAATATAAAAATTAGAATTGTATATTAAACGCAATATCAATGCCCTCGTCATCTTAACATATATTCTCAAGAAAATAGAAATATAAAATGTAAATTTTAAAATATAAATTGATATCATACATTAACCGAAACATGTATATAAAATAATGAGAATTGTAATTTTACTTTGGATAGGTTTCTTAGACCGTAAATTTTTATATTTTTTGTAAAAATTGAAGTAAGCCATAGACCGTAATTCTCAAATTGATTAGGTAATGTTTTTGTAACACTCCAATCACATATCGAGAAAATTTGGAACTTTTATTTAGTTTATAAAGCGGGGTATTATTATTAAGTCACCAACAAATTATGATACTTTGAAGATCGGGCTTGTCGTTGCCCAAATTGTTGCATATTTAAGGTTCAACTTATTTCGGACTCTGAATCGGGACTTGATCTAATTTTCAAAAAAAATGTCGAATTTGACCCGGATTGTCACATATGGTATCAGAGTCAACTCTCGAAAGCTTGATTCGTCAAGTTGTCGGAGGTGTAGACACAAAAAAGCTTGATTCGTCAAGTTGTCGCACAAAGGCTCGTGATATTATCCCACAATTGATATAGGTCTGGAGGTGGGCTAGGGAGGAACGATCTTAGACCTATGAGCTATTCGTTTAGGCCTGACGAGGACATCGGGATTTTAAGTGGAGAAATAATGATCTTTTGGGAAATGTCATGGGCTTGTCGTTACCCAAGTTGTTGCATTTGCACCAATAAATTTCAGCTTATTTTGGACTCGAAATTGGAACTTGATCTAATTTTTGAAAAGACACAGAATTTGACCCTGATGGTCACATTTTCTACGGCGAAAAAGCTGGTATTAATAATGGGGATTGTATTTATATTGGTAATTAAAAATTTTCATTAATGAAATAAATGTGCGTACAACCGAAGAGAATAAAGGACACCACTTGAAGCTAAACAAGAAGAACGCAACTTAAATCAAAAAGAACCAGAACCACTTAAAACCAAAGCACATACCGACTCCCCATTCGACACTACAAACAGACCAGCATCACTGACGATCGCGGTTACCATATGCAACCTGCGTCCATAACCGAATGATTTGACTTAAGCTGAGCTCCTCGACACCAGAACTTCTCACAACATCCAACCAGTTTGAAGATTCACCTCCATTACCTTTCTTGCCCAAAGATTTTTTTTTTCTACCATCTTGAGTTTCGTTGCATCTTCCAACCATTTAGAAGTTGTGATTCCTTTAGCAATATACTTGTCTAGACCAAAGCATGCTTTGCGTTTCATGTTCCTACCATTGCAGCTTCCCCCGAGCACTTCAATAGCTTTTTTAGAAAGGATTCCATTGTTATTAAAAGCTACATCACCTATAAGCTTTCCCTTACCTTTATCACCTGGTTTGAAGAGATTAGTGTTGCACAACTTAGAAGAGTTGTCTCCATCTTTTATAAGCAGACTTCTTGCACCATTTTTCTTACAGCCAGACTAATAATTGAATCTTTCTCTATATAGGGTCTGTTTAATAGCAACAGCTCTACAAGCTTCAATTTTTAAGTGTTCAAAGTATTTTTTTTTTGTCAATGATAACTTTCTTCTTAGGAACAGGCAATGGACCATCAATAACTTCCCCCATTCCGAAATTTGGAGTGATTTCCAACGCATGTAAAGGAACACCCATGCTTATGTCCATGTGTCCTAACTCCCTAACCTTCCCAAAATCCTCAGTGATATTTGATAAACCAGCACATTTAATTAAATCAAAATTAGCAAGGTACTTTGTGAAATGGTTGGCCTCTGGGGAGATTGGAAAGATTTCACAATCAGCATTCTCCGGCTGTTCCTTTTCAGGACTGCACATAAAGATTTGATGAAGGGCTTGAATGAAGTCATGATTAAAAGCATCTTCAAGATTCATTTCATCCACCACATTATAAGCCTCCAAATCATCAGTTTCTAGGTGAATGATGAACTTCTCTTTGTTGAATGCATAGCACAAACCTAAGTGAATCCCCCAAAGTTGAGAATGCGCAGGGTTCATACTTGGCATGGTACCCACTAGCCCCCAAAAAAAAAATTCCATTGAGATCTCTAATGATAATCCCGACCCCGTTCATGTTGTCTCTAGGTTCCAACCTATCCAGAGCAGCTCCATGCACATTGATCTTCTAGTAATTTAGAGGTGGAGGAAGCTAGAAGTTTTTCATTGTTTAGACCAACAAGATACGGTACTAGAAGAATGTATAAAACAAGCAAAGATAGATCAATATAAAAGAGCCTCATTACCCTCGAAACTCAGCACTGCCATAACTGCTGATAATACTTTCCCCAAAGCAAATTGGAATGTTCAAGAGAGTCTGCTGCACTTCTCAGAAAAACAGCTGTATAGTGGATTTTAGTTATAAAAAAAGAATTACATTACCCACATTTAACCACTTGGGATTGGATAAGTTATAGCAATAGGCCCAACACTAATTAGCCCACAGTTTATTAAAAATCCCAAAAAATGTCTACCATCTCTTTATATGTCTTTTCTACGATGAGAATAAATTTATGGAATTAACACCAAGTTTTGAGAATCTTCTTCCTGTTTTAACCTTACTTGGCTAAATCATCTGCACATTGAAGAATATTTCTATTCGCATAGGCAAGAGAAATAAGAGAATCCCTGTGTAAGCCATCAAAATTCAAACCACTTCGAATGTTCATACCCATATTTTTCATTGAAGAAGGGTGTAATGGCATGCACACAATCAGAATAGATTTTTAAAGAATGGTTTTGATAGGCACTCTCTTTAAATTAATCAAATAAGAATTTGATAGAATGCAACTATGTACTTGAAGCATCTACTGATTGTACTGGTCCTGAGAAAATAAAAACCATATTTTTGTGTTTATCCACAATGTATCTACCAATACCTGTCTGACTTGTATTATTTGCCTTGCGTACCCAGGCACCATCTACACACCCTATAAAATCTTCTGAATTTCCTTCCAAAAGGTGAACATGCTTGCCTTTATAGTGCAACAATATATCTCCAACAGGATTGATCGGCCAAAAGGTCCATTATTGAAGATGAAATTATGTCCATTTCCAAAAGCCATTTCCAGATTCTTTCTTTAACAACAAAATTAATTTGTTGCTTAGCACTCAGAGCATTTTTAAAGATATCTTCATTTCTAAAAAGCCAGAGAGTCCATAGAACTGCAGCTAAAACAACTCCCAAAATTTGTTTTAGAAACTTACGTTAAAGAACAAAAGTGAATCCCACAGCCAAGAGTTGATATATACAAATGTAATCCCATACTCATCTTGCAGATAAACACTCCCAAAAAATGTGTTCCATGCTTTCAGGTTCATGATTGCATCTTGAACAACGAGCGACTAAGTTATCGTTGATTATGTTCTTAAAAAATTCCAGAGTGGGGAGAATCGTATGTTCTGCTTTCCACAAGAAAATGAGAATCCTGGGGGGTAATTTGAGTTGCCAAATGAATTTCCATTTGTAAGAACTATCTACATGGGATAATGATAACTTGTATGCATCTCTGGTTGAATATTGTTTTCTGAAACAGTTGTCTGGCATTGGGATGGTGATTGCAAAGTCACTACATTCCATAGGAGTTAGGCCATTTGAGAGCCCTTCAGAGGCTGACCTGAGGAAGATAGAGATAGTCACTGGTAGGAAGTACCCATTTGGGAACCATATTAAGGAATCATTGTCATCACTACCTGAAAAAGTTGAGATGAAGATGAAGGAGATGGAATGCCCAAGTCAAGGAAAATCCAAGCTAGTGATAACATTGACTAGACTATTGCAGTCATTACAGTTCACAAAGAGACATTATGTTGATATGGTCGTTGGTGTTGAAGAAGATAACTTAATCATCTTTCATGAGAAAATAAGAGTGGTCGACTTTCCGAGCCCATATAGTGCAACAATTTTACTGTCAAGCCCTCAGCAAGGAAAACTTACTGTTAAGGCAGGCCTGATTTTTGAGGACTTTCTTGGTATTGATCTTCATCAAAAGGTTATATCAATGAAAGAAACTAACTCAAATGTGGTATATAAACATGGAATGAAGCACATTTCGTCATTTGCTCATCCCAATGTATTGTGAGAAGGAACACTTGCTTATCATGGACCCCTACGCACTGTAGCTTAGCTTCCAATAAATACCCAATAATTAGACTACTATTATATTTAATTCCCTCGTATGTTGAGGTGGAAGGTTGTTATTTTTATTTTGTCTGTTTGTGTTCATTACATATAGACGTTGGATGTATGTGATAAGACAGACTGGTATTTTATCTTTATCATATTGTTTTTCTCTCAAGGTCTTTAGCAATGGAGATCTGTTTATTCTGAGTTGTTATTTACTCTTTATGGTATCAGAGCCTATCATTGCAGTACTGAACCGAGAGAAATAATGTTACCAGATCTCAGTTAAAAGCCAAGCCTTGTTTCTCAAACCCTCATCTCATATTTTTCACACCCATCTCATCTTCTTTAACCCTCCTGTTCTTCGATGGCTGGCAATCGTATACCGTTTCATGATTTATTTAATCCTTTGTATTTACACCCTTCTGATGGAGCGACATCTGTTCAAGTCGAAAAGTTTCAAGGGTCGTCTGATTATAGAGCTTGGAAGAGAGCTATGGAAATCAATCTTGCTTCAAAGCGTAAAATGGGTTTCGTGACTGGAGGAGTACCAAGACCAACAGATGCGTACAAGGTGAGCTCTGGGACACCTGCAACAACATGGTAATAGCTTGGCTCACTCATTATGTATCTCCGTCTATTATGAAATCTATCATGTTTATGACTTTTGCTGCTGCTATATGGTCCAATCTTGAAACCCGTTTTCAGTTTTCAAATGGGTCTCGCAAATATAAAATCAATAGAGACATTTATGAGTTGAGACAGAACACTTTGTCTATAAATGAGTATTATACGGTTATGCGTACCCTGTGGGGGGAATTAGAGACCTTGAATATGTTGCATGAAGTTACTAATCTTAATGAAGAAGTTAAAACCCTGTTGGCAGTCATCTCATCTCAAAAAGAAGAGAGTAAACTTTTTTAGTTTCTTAATGGACTTGATGAATCATATAACCCACAGCGTAGCCATTTTTTGCTTATGTCCCCATTGCCTTCTGTAGAAACTGCTTATGCTGCTCTGCAGCAAGAAGAGGCTCAAAGAGAGCTACTTCAATTAAACAAATTAGATAGTGAAACTGTGGCTATGTTCTCTGTCAAAACTGATAGAACACCAATGATTGTATACACTGAGTGCGGTGGCAAAGGCCACAAAAGGGATAAATGTTGGAATGTGATAGGGTATCCTAAGTGGCACTATAAACATGGTCAAAATTTCTCTTACTCCGGTCCTAGAGTTAGTTTCAGAACAATACTATTGCTAAATGGGGAACTGGATCCAAACAAGGGAGTTCAAAATTGGCTGCTACAGCTCAATTCACACAAACCCGTGATTCTGCACCTGTCTTTTCTCCTCAGCAGTTAGCTCAACTAGCACAATTGTTGCCACAGTTAATTATGCAACTTAGAGGGCCTGACACAGATGAAGAACTGGAGCAACCTTTCTCTAGTATGATGTCTTGATATCTAGCCAAAAGAGCAGTTGATTCTTGGATCATAGACTCTAGGGCCACGGATCATATGACCCCGGACTATGACCATTTGATTGATGTCAGTCCTCTCAGTCAAGCTACTCAAATTAATCTGCCAACAGGAGCTCGAGCTCAAATCTCACATGTGGGCATTGTTAAACTAAATATTGTCTTATTATTGCATAAAGTGTTGTGTGTTCCATCTTTTCAGCATAAATTACTATATGTTAGAAGATTAATTGTTGACAGTGATTGCCAAGTTCAGTTTTATAACATCCACTGTGTAATTATTGACAACAAGTCTAAAGAAGTGGTTGGTGTTGGGAAAGCACATCAAGGTCTTTACTATTTGGTGGATCATATTTCAAGTAACATTTTTTAGAATTGGTTAAACTGCACCTCGCCAACCTGTGGTCAGTCTAATGTCTCGGGTACTACATTGTTGCCAGCTGCACCAACAGAGTTTGATTTGTGGCACCATATATTGGGACACGCATCCTCTGCAAAGTTAAAGCATATACCATGTGTGAAGCCTTTTATGCACCTGTCATCAAAGGTATGTATTACCTGTCCTAAGTCAAAATTTACTAAGCTGCCATTTCCTTTGAGTGATTCATGTGCTAAAGCTCCATTTGATCTCATACATATCGACATATGGGGAACTTATAAGGTGTGTACAAAAGGTAAGTTCAAACACTTTCTTACTATTGTTGATGACAACACTAGAAATACATAGGTCTATTTACTATAATATAAGTCTGACACTTTATCTGCTCTTGAGACCTTTGTTCAGTATGCTAAAACTCAGTTCAAAGGAACTGTGAAAATGATCCAGTCTGATAACGCACTTGAGTTTGATGATTCCTTTTGCAAGAAATTTTTTCAGAAGTTTGGAATCACACATCAAACATCTTGTGTGCGAAGGCCACAACAAAATGCAGGCATCGAACGTAAACATCGACACATATTGGAAGTGGCCCGTGCATTACGATTTCAAGCTGTTCTTCTCTTACATTATTGGAGTGAATGCGTCATGGCATCTGTTTACATTATCAACAGATTACATAGTGCAGTGTTGGGTAATAAAACACCTTATGAGTGTTTGTTTAATGAACCACAAAACTATAGTCTCATGAAAATATTCGGGTGTCTGGCCTTTGCGTGCAATCCATCTAACACTGGTGATAAATTTTCTCCAAGGGGTGTTTCTTGTGTTTTTCTTGGCTACCCTACTCTATAGAAAGGGTACAGACTACTTAACCTACAGACTATGCAGACCTTTATTTCACGTGATGTACAATTTCATAAGTTTGTATTCCCTTTTCAACCCTCCGCTACTGTTTCCTATATGCAACCTACACCACATGTGACACCTACTACCCCAGATATTCTGGCATATGAAGATCTAGTCCCATTCTCAGAAAGTGTTGACACACCCTTAGTTGATGATCAGTCACATCAACAAAGCCCTTTGTCCAATCCATCTGCCCCATAGTCTACAGACACTTCAATTATACCAGTAAGAAGGTCCTCGAGACTTCACAATCCACCCACTTGGCACAAAGATTATGTTACCAACCCACATGTTTCCCAGATAAACACTGTGGCCACCACAAATATTTAACCATCCTTTCACTGTTTCCTATCTACACTAACATGGACAAGAGACCCTATCTATTTTAAAGAAGCAGTGCAAAGTGAACACTGGGTAAGAGCCATGAATGTGGAGCTTGAGGCACTAGAGCAAAATCAAATTTGGACCATCACACTTTTACCTGTTGGGAATCATGCCATTGGATCGAAGTGGCTCTATAAAACAAAGTTTAACCCGGATGGCTCCATTTTGAAGCATAAAGCACGGTTAGTTATTCTTGGATGCAAGCAACAATACGGATTGGACTATCATGAAATATTCGCACCAGTGGCCAAGATGACCACGGTTCGCACACTCCTTACTGTTGCAGCTATGCAAGATTGGCACACCACTCAAATGGATGTGACCAACACCTTCCTTCATGGCAAACTACTGGAGACTATCTATATGCTCATGCCTCAGGGGTACACTCAACTGGGGAGTAGGATTCAAATGCATCAAACTTTATGTCCACCCAACAGAGCCCAACCCAAAATGGTCTGTAAGCTGCAAAAATCCCTGTATGGTTTTCGAAAGTCTCCCAGGCTCTGGTTCTCCAAATTCTCCTCTATGATTCAACCATTGGGTTTCATTCAATCCAAAGCGGATTACAGCTTGTTTGTTCTTCATTCTCTCTCCACCATAACTCTTATTCTGGTCTATGTAGACGATCTCTTGGTGTGTGGCAACTGTCAATCTACAATTAAAGATATCAAAGATATGATGTCCAAGTCTTTCAATATGAAAGATCTTGGCCCTGTCAACTACTTCTTGGGGATTGAAGTACACAGGTCTACCAGTGGGTTTTTTCTGTCACAAAAAAAGTATACCACAGATATTTTGAAAGAATTTGGCATGTTGCACTCTAAACCACTTCAATTGTCGATGGACATTAAGCTCAAATTGACCGCTGAGATGGGGGATCCCCTTACTGACCCCTCTACATACCAGAGGTTAGTAGGTAAATTAATCTACCTAACTATAACCCGCCCAGACATTGCCTTCTCCGTGCAGATCTTGACACAGTATATGCAGCACCCCACCTCAGTTCACATGCAGAATGCTAAACGCCTACTTCGGTATCTGTCTGGCACCATTTCACAAGGGATACTCTTAGCCTCTAAATATGCTGCCCAGTTGACCACCTACTGCGATAGCGACTGGGCTGGTTGTGTCATGACTCGAAAATCAACCTCAGGTTATTGTATTTTTCTGGGGGACTCACCCATCTCTTGGAAAACAAAGAAGCAAACGGTTGTAGCACGCTCCTCCGCAGAGGCCGAGTACCGTGCAATGGCTCTCATGGCTTGCGAAGTGACCTGGCTCTCCACATTACTCAAATACTTGGGCTTGAACAACTTGCCTCCCTCTATCCTCAAATGCGACAATCAAGCAGCCTTGTCTATTGTCGCCAATCTTGTGATGCACGAACGCACCAAGCATATTGACATAGATTGTCATTATGTGCGTGATCAACTAAAAGAAGGCACAATCGTCACCAAACATGTCTCTTATGCAGAACAAGTAGCTGACATTATGACTAAGATCCTGCCATTGAAACTCCATGTGTCACATGCTAACAAGCTGGGAACTTCTTCTTCGTCTCACTCACCAGCTTGAGGGGGTGTATTGTGAGAAGGAACATTTGCTTATCATGGACCCCTACGCACTGTAGCTTAGCTTCCAATAAATACCCAATAATTAGACTACTATTATTTTTTATTCCCTCGTATGTTGAGGTGAAAGGTTGTTATTTTTATTTTGTCTGTTTGTGTTCACTACATATAGACGTTGGTTGTATGTGATAAGACAGACTGGTATTTTATCTTTATCATATTATTTTTCTCTCAAGGTCTTTAGCAAAGAAGATCTGTTTATTCTGAGTTGTTATTTACTCTTTACAATGATTTGTAAGCTATTAAAGATAATAACAAGTTTATACTCATTGCTCCAGCAGAGCAGAAGAAGACCTCTAGAGCAGATGCAGATTACATGGCAGTATCAGTTTTAATTGGTTTTTAGCGTTTCTATTTCCTATTGTCTTAATTAATATATGTATCGCACATCTAAGTTGTTTACTTTGCATAACCAGCCTAAGTTTCAACCTTCTAGATAAAGAGTTGGAAGAAATTAAGATGCCCAGTTTCAAGCTTGTTGATGAAGATACGGATGAAAGTAAAAGTTGTCGCACAATTTTATGCATTTTGTATTTATCATTAAGTAGTCATGATCAGAAGATACATTGATAGTTGATCTTTTTTGTATGCATAAACTCTTTTTTTAACTAAAAGTTTATGTAGCGTACTATAAATAAAATTATATAGATTAATCTTAGGTTACTTTCCTGAGATGGGCAACGTACGACACCGTTTTGGAGTTCAGTTCAAATATTTTTTCTTATACAATTTCTCTGACCGTGTTATCTTTCTATTTTCCACAATGATATATACTCAACGTCGATTATTCTTCAACCAAGAACCAATCTCATGTTCCCTTTTCTTTTAGTTATATTTGTCAAGTAAAACTCTACATTATTTGTTATCGTATTAAAATAATTCATTTTATTTATATCAACTTAAAATAACAAATTATTTTTAAATATATTCAATCATTAAGTCAATTTCATTGGAATACAAAACCGTGCAGGTTCAACAAATTTTATATATTTTATTTTTTTAGCTAATAATGTTAGAGATGCTCTCGTATACGTGAATGGGAAATTTTTTGTAATCTTTACATTTGGTTCAGGATATGACTCATTTACTATTTCTCGGAGGAGATGTTACCATAATTAACTTAAAACAATTTAAGTAATAAAAATGCTGTAAAGGGCGCTTAAAATGAAATTAATTACGAATTTATACTACAAAATATCTTTCATAAATTTATAAAATATATATTTAATCAAAAAAATTATTTCCTGTGAAATTTTAAGGTCAAAATTTTACGCTACAATTTTAAAATGAATATTAATTATAACGTTAAATAAGTAATTTTGTTTTAATATTGATCGTGTTTTATGACGGAAATATTTCATTAATTTAAAATTTATTATTAAAAAAAATTAGTTCAAAGAAGCAGTAATAGTGTAATGTATATAAGAGCCAGTTTGGGTAAACTTCAAATTATTACTTATGATTTAAAGTTGCTAAAAGTGATAAGTGAAAATATAAAATTTTATGTTTGGGTAATTTTAAACATACGGTGGCATCACTAAAAAATTTTAAGCAATCATGAACTAAACGAGCTACTTTCCACTCTTCCTTTGTAGGATTAAGAAGGTAGTTCTTATCCATGTACTATAGATGACTAAATGCATCTTCATACTCCAGTGTAATATGAAGCATGTCATAAGTGGAATTCCACTTATGTTGCACATCCATAGGAATTTTATGTTTACCTTGTAACTTCAGTTGATTAACAACCTGATCAAATTTTTGTTTTCCATAAGATGACTTAGCCAAATACCTCATTGTACCACGAATGTTATTCAAAAGTGGTCTAATTAAAGCCAACCCATCTTGGACAACCAAGTTAAGAATATGTGCACTACAACGGACATGAAAGAATTCACCACCACGTGGAATTTTAGTAGAAAGCCAACTTCTTAAATGTCTAACCATGTTATCATTTGATGAGGCATTATCAACAACCATAGAAAACAACTTGTTATCTAAATTCCAGTCCATGATTAGTTGTGAGATAAATCTAAATAAAGACTCTCCATCATGTGGCCACCCAATCAATTTGTAATTCAAGATTTTTTTTGAAGTAACCAATCAGAATCAACAAAATGTGCAGTCAAGCAAGCATAAGCAAAATTTTGCGAATCAGAAGTCCATATATCAGTGGTAAGCGTAACCCTAGAGTTTATCCCATCAACCACTTCATACACTTTATGTTTCAATTCTTCGTGCAATTTAATTATATTAGACCTTACAATATTTCGAGTTGGGAGCCTAAAATCTGGATTCAAACCATTGCAAAAATATTCAAAAAAATTCATGATAAGCCATATTAAATGAATAATTATGCTTAACTATCATCCTTGCTAAATCCATTCTACTCATGTGTTGATCAAATTTAAATGAATCAACTTTAATCGTACCATCCAGATTTTTCGTAGTAGCAATCGTCTTTTGTCCTTTATCTTTATATATTTTAGCAACACACCTCTTTAAGTGACTAGCCAAATGACTTGTCCTTGCCGTACTATCCCTCACAAAAGGTTTCTTGCAATGCTTACATACAGCTTTTACTTTTCCATTAGAATCTTTATATCTTGTAAAGTCCTTCCATACCTTGGATGTTAATTTTCTCTTCCTTTTATTATCCGCAGCATCTACATCCACCTCATTTGGATTTTCAGCACTATTGTCAAACTCCTTAGATCATCATTTTTGCTTGAACTTCCCCCAACTGTATTCTGTAAAATAAAACAACAAAGAATTAATAAATATATTATATTATTGATTCAACAAGTCATCACTAAAGAAATCAATTGCAATAAAATGTATATTGCTTCCACTTAATTTTTTTAAATAACCTAAAGTCAAGAGTTTGGCATCCCAGCAGGTGATTATACAATGAATAATTTTAATAAAATACAGCAACAAAATTCAAACAAAGTTATCAGAAGAAACGAAAAACAATTAAGAATGGAATAAAAACATACCATATCAAAAAAAATTGAAGGAATTGATACATAAATGAATATTCTTATGGAGAATGGAGTTATACACTTATGTACTTCGAAGAGTCGTGAAACGAGTGGAATTGTAGCTTCACACTCGTGGGTTATGTATATCACATCATGGGTGAGAGTGTTGATATGATTTGGACTCTATTTGGATTGATTTGTGAAGACTACGGTTGAATGTTGATATAATCTTTGTCGAAATACTTGTGATTGTGATTTGTGGGATATATTATAGTATAATAAAAGTTATTATTTATTTTAGTATATAAATATATCGGATCGGGTAATACAAAATCCATATCCGCTCTTAATGGATCGAATTTTTATCGAGTCGAACATATTTTAATATAATCCATATCCATCAATAAAGCCTCAAATCGGATCGAATTTTCGATCAATTGACAAGCCTACCTCTAAATCAGTGTTCTCTGTTCTTCTTCGTATGGGGATTACAACTTAGTTGTTCCAGACACAACGATCTCACAATTAAAGTCTTTGAGATGTGAAGGGGCAATAAATGTACACGTGTCATCTATAGTGAAAAGTGGGGCCTAATATATGAATTGACTGAATTGTCAAATGTGGATATACTACATAGTCAATATGGTTAGACCTAACTTGGAAGTTGGAACATGTAATAGATTTTCTTCTAAAATTTCAAACAAATATGTTTGCCTATATTACAGTATATTTCCGATTGACTCAAACATTTTCAATTAATTATAAAAAAAATTATTGAAATGATATTTTTCAAATTATGAAAGTATTCCAACTTAAATCTAAATTTAAAAAGATAAAATTTAGGATATTTATCAAAAATACCACTTTTTTTAAAAAAAATGTGATTTTACCATCTTCTCAAAATATTTACAAAAATACCTTCTTTTTAAAAATAATTTGCGAAAATACCATCTTTTAAAAAGATTTTTGCAAAAATACGTTCTGCAACTAAATACAACCTACGTAGGTTGCTTCCGGTTGCATGTGTTATTGCAACTAGATGCAACTGGATGCAACTTTCCAAATACAACCTACGTAGTTTGCATCCAGTTGCATATGTGGTTGAAACTAGATGCAACCAGATGCAACTTTTTAAAAAATAATTGAAAAAACAGTTAAGAATTCAAAAAAAATTATTAATAAAGGGGATAAACTTGTGGTCTTGGTTTACCCTGGGGTTCAATAGTTAACTTTTGGGGTTCAATGTTTCTATTTTGGATTTTAGAAATATTAAGAATGACGAATAATTCGTATACGGACTTAGGGTTTAGGGTTTAGGGTTTAGGGTTGTTTACAACCCTAAATCCAACAACCCTAAACCCTAGACTCTAAACCCTAACCTACCCTGATTTTAGGGTTGTTTACAACCCTAAAATCAGGCTGCCGGAAAAACACCATTATTAACAAGTTGCATCTGTGGTTGATTTTGGTTGCAGTTTGCAGAAGGTATTTTTGCAAATAAGATGGTATTTTCGCAAAAAATTTTTTTTTGAAAAGGTATTTTTGCAAAAAAATATTTCTGGAATGGGATATTTATGAAAAAAGCCCTAAAATTTACTAATTTTAAATACATTTCTAATAATTAAAGAGATAAAGAACACAATCTTATAACAAAATTGTGTTGATTTGATCCCTATAAATATAGGGTACGCGTATATCTTGTAAGAGAATCTGACACATATAAAGGTGAGACATCTTTCGAGTTCAGTCTCAAATATTCAAAAAAAAACCCAAATCCCCTATTTTCATAAATTCGTTATTCAAACAATTCTCAAAATTTATTATCATCATATTCCTCCGTTAACATCTTATTTTCAAAAAAAAACAGATAATGTTTCCTTCAAAATCTTAACTTTAAATGAAATAATTTAATTTCGTACATTTTTTAAACATGATATACAAAAGTATAAAACTTTTTTGAATTTTCGTAATATTTTTTGTATTCGGTTTAAAACAGTAACGATGGAGAAGAATACGAGAATTGATTTAAATTCAAAAATTAGTATAACATGATTTTTCTTCCCGAATCTCATACCTGTTCCCAAACATGTATAGCCTGTTCAATCTCAAGTACTACATAAATCAGGATAATAACACGAGATATGAACCATTTGAGTATACAGAGCCCAACATATATGTCACACACCTTTTGTATAGGAGCATGTTATCAACTACATAAGCCCAACAAATATATGTTACACAGTTTCACTATTTTAGACATTCAAGACCAGGAGCCCAAATATTTAAGCTCAAATTACGTTTCGGATAGATTATCATTTATGCAGAGCAACTCCAACCTAAACACGATAATATCAACTCCAACTTAAAATAGTGCAAGTTTTAGAATGAAATTACCTCCAATCCGATATTATTATAGTGTAAAATGACAGAATATTGTGATATCAAATTTGATGTCAAAAATATATTTATTGTAATTTTTATATCATTTAGTGTCTTTCGTAATTTCTAGTATATTCTTGTCTTTATAAACAAAACAAATCTACTTATATCTACTTATATATATATTAAATGACGTCTAAGTGCAATTTGAACCAATAAATAGCTGTAAAATTATCATTTTGCTTTTATTTGTTAAAAAATCAAAAAACGCCACACTCTAAAATTTATGAAAAAAGAAATGAATTTGAGTACTTTTTGAGAATCAAACTCATGAACTCTTCTTAGAAAATCCATTTCTTGATCATTGTGCATTTATTTTTGAGTTTATTTTAAAAAAATTATTAGATAAATCACATCATCTTCTCTTATTCTTTTTTTAATATAACTTTTAAGTATATAAAATATTGAATTATATTATTTATATACCAGCTTCTTAGTTTTCGAAGTTTTATATATAACTACAAATTCAATCATTTTTTAATTTTTTTTATTAAACTTGTATTTTGTCAATTAAATAAATACCAATATATTTGATTAATATAATATATAATATTATATATGTATTTATATATCTTATTATAATTTATTTGAATTAGTCAACTATTGATACACACGATATAATATTAAAATTTGATCAAATATAAGTCGCACAATGTATGTAGTGATCTTATTATTCGTAAGTTAAATATTTTTAAATTAAAAAAATGGCATTTTATTCTTTATTAATTTTAATATATCTCACTTGTGACCCTGAACGAAATGTATAACTTGTATGTCACTAATTTACACGTCTCCTTACTAGACTCGGAAATTTGGTGTATGATATAAAAATTTATTGTTTGATTTGATTTTTTGATTGTCAAAGTACGTGAATACAAAAATAAACATAAAACATAAAATGTCTTAATGACACACGTAGGAGTTGTTTTATTGTATAATAACCACTTATATATGTATATATATATATATATATATATATATATATATTATGTATATATTTTGTATAACAAATTTTATTCATTTTGTCCCACTTCTCTTGTCACTTAACACTTTATCGATAATAAATAAAGATATACAACCATTTTCATCAAGGATTAAAATGTATTGAACTTGGGTACATTCTATGATGTGTTAAGATCACATATCAATATTAGTTAAAAATCAAATATTAAAATTTGTTAAGTTTTAAATCAGTTATACAAAAAATTAATAAAATTTGTAATAAGTCTTAACATATATGATTAATTTTTTAGAAATTTATTTTTATTACATTAAAATCACATGAATTTATAAACCTTTATATTCTACCTGAACAATTATACTATAATTATTATTTATATTAAACTCAATTAATCAATTAAAAAAAATCATTTCACGCCGTTGAAATTTAAATTATTACTTAAGCAATTAATGGTAATCATGTGAATATTATCGAATAGGTACTTATCCTATTATTTTGAAACCTAATCAATTTATAAAATACTTGGTACATGAAAACATAAAATAAAGTTGAAATATTATTATTCACCATAATTTTAATTATAAAATTATTTTATTATATATACTAGTTCGTGCTAGAAATTATAACATTATATGAACAAGCACGTGGCTTTTACGCTGGTTTGTTTCTTTACATCCCATTTCTTTCCTTTTATAACCCAACTAAATACTTATTTTTAAAAAGGTTGGAATTTAATGTCATTTTTTAAATATTTAGTGAAAGATATTAAATATGATGTAAATAAATTGGAAATAATTTTATAAATATGTGACTTTTACATTAAAATAATACAAAAATTGCATTATTTTATTGTAATGGATGGAGATGTCTGAACTTCAAAGTTCAAACCATGCTAATAAATTTATTGTTTTGTGAATGAGTTGAGGTAAGTTGCAACGCAGCTTGTAGCTTGGTCCTTGGTGTAATGGTGTTTGAATGTTCAATCAGATCAATACAATGTTAAAAAAAATGTTGTTTTTATAATATAATAATAATAAAAAAAATTATTCTTCTAATATAATGTTGTACTTGATTTTAAAATAATAAAAATACTATCGTTTGTTTTAAATTTATATTATATCAATACTATTATATAATAGACGAAACATTAAAAGTTTGGTTGGTTGGTATGGTACGTTGTGATTTTACTTAATTGCCCTTAATTAACTGTACTTCGTATTTTTACTTAATTAACTTTACTTATTTATAGAAATATATTATTAAATAATAATATTACCTATTTATAACCAATTGCATTTTTCACCTAAAATACATTATTTTTTCTAACAAATTCCCTCATTTTCCAAAAATATAACGGGCAAACCCATACTTATTTATTTTAAATCTGTTTTAATATTTTTAATTAATTAAAAGTGTTTAGCTATTTTAACATGCCTACTTATTTTTTGCACAATTACAATTAATAAAATATTAAAAAATAATAATAAAATTACAATTAACAATATGTGCATCGCACGGGTTTTAAGCTAGTTATAATATAATAGACGAAATATTAAAAGTTTGGTTGGTCCGTCGGTACTAAGTGATTTTACTTAATTACCCTTATTTATCTATTAAAAATATAATTAAATACTAACATTATTAATTTATAAACAATTATCTTTTTCAGGTAAGGCACATTAATTTTTTTAAACAAAATTTTCTCATTTTTCAAAAATATCACTGATAATTACGTTTTTCAACTAAAACGTGTTATTTTTCTATTTTTACTTACTAAAACTGTTCTTTTTCCAAAAATATCACGGGTAAACCATTATTTATTTATTTTAAAACATATTTTAATGATTTTAATTATTTTTAAAAGTTTACCTATTTTAATATGACTATTTATAAAAAAAATTAATAACATTAACTATTTATAACCAATTATCTTTTTGAGCTAAAAAACATTACTTTTCCTTTTTTTTTCTAACAAAATCTCCTCATTTCCCAAAAATATCACGGATAATTACTTTTTTCAACTAAAATATGTTTTTTTTCATTACTAAAACCACTTATTTTCTAAAAATATAACGGGCAAACCCTTATTTATTTATTTTAAAACATATTTTAATTATTTTAAAAAGTTTACATATTTTAACATGTTTATTTATTTTCTTTAACAAATTTAGTTTAAAAATATTAAAATATAACAATTCGTGTATCGTACGGGTTTTAAGTTACTATAAAATTAAATATAAATGTAATTATAATTATTATATATATATATAATTTTAAATTTATTTGATTGGAATATAGTCAAATTTGAATATAGTTAATACTATTTTAAAATCACGTATTTGAATATAAATTTTATTTTAATATTAAAAATTAATTTTTAACTTCAGATTATAGAAATAATTATATTTATTTTAACAGTAGCATTGTATATACTCTTGCACTTCATGGCTTGCCGAATGCCAAAGATGGATCACGTGAGAGACTTAAAGGAGAGACGACTTCCACCAAAACTTGAATCTAAACAATAAAATTAGAATAATATAAATTAGAATTATTGTTCAAAAAGTTTTGATGTATCCACCGAACTGAATACATGTTGAGACAAAAGAAAATATGACTCTTTTTGTTTCTGTCAATGGTCATGCCCCGGTTTCTAAATTTTAGTACTATGAGTTTTACTATAAGTTTTTTTCAAGTTGAACTGTATTTTAATATTTGGTGTCTGCAAGAAATTATCTTTAAATCGCAGCCGGGTCATCCCAATTCCAAGCACAGTCAACAAACGTGTCAATTGCTTTAGGGGATCCGCTCTTGCCTATGCATATCTACTATCTCTGCATTTTGTTTTTTATCGACATATATAGATATATATAAGATGATTTTTTTATTCATAAATTTAATTATTTTATTAAATTTTGTAAATTTAAGTAATCTAAAGTTAATCTTATCGTATAAATCATGATTAGTCACTTTTCATTTATTTTACTTTGTTTATAAA
Source organism: Heracleum sosnowskyi (assembly GCA_030848705.1). Lineage (NCBI taxonomy): Eukaryota > Viridiplantae > Streptophyta > Magnoliopsida > Apiales > Apiaceae > Heracleum > Heracleum sosnowskyi. The sequence goes on along the minus strand of CM061244.1, from coordinate 20,571,772 downwards.
GTAGGGAAATTAATAATTAGAGAATTTAATAATATTGTTATGCCATATTTTGGCATATTCCAAATTTCTCCGTTTAATAATTATTAAATCAGATTAATAATTAATTATTTGAACACTAAGTAATATCCTCTCCATGAAAGGAGGAAAGAATCAATCTCAATCAACGAATAACGGAAAATATCCCAAACGATATCCTTCAAATCAGGAAGATATCACAACGTCAAGATAATGCAAGATAAAATCGGTAATTTACCACATTAACAAAGTTTATCCCTAAAGTCTCTCAGGGATAAACACAATTGCATAGAACTGCGTGGGCTTGATCCAATATAAATTGGTACGCAGGCATCTTGGCAAAGGGATCCGATATCTGAGACAAATCGAGACACCTCCCAAGTCCAGCCCCCAAATATCCAAAAATCTCAAATCCCCCTATTTTCATATTTCGTTATTCCAGCAAACTCCGATTTTGGTTGTTACAAAATTCTTCCAACAAAAATTGGCGCTAGAAGGATGGGATTATTTTTTGATTGTGGAGGACAATCAAATCATCTATGGAGCGGCTTTAATGGAGGAGAAGAACGATGGAGGCGGTGATTCATGATTCTTTTCAAAATTAAGATAAGTTTTCTTATGCTTTTGTATGTATACATAAGTTATCTTATAAAATTCGTAGTAAATTTAATACATGTCAGATTTTGATGATTTTTTATGATCCGAAAATCTTTCGTGATTTCCTATAACTTTCGTTCTTGGTGTTTTCTGAGATTATGTTCAGGTCTATTTTTGAAATCACAAAACATAATCTGATCCCGTTTTTCAGTATTGAGAAGTTAATCAGCAGACGTTTTATTTGATTCTTGATTCGTTATAAGTCCGTTTCTGACGAGCCATATATCATCGGAAAGATTTTTTCGTTTTCTACATCTTTCATGTTTTGTGTTTTGCAAGAAAACATCGTTTACAGGGGCAGAAAGGTAAAAAAACAGATCTTGACAGAATCTGAATCATGGAGATGTTAAAGAATTGTGATGCAATATTCGTAGCGTGTGATTTGATTACTTCACTAGCTCGTGCATGGACAAAAATAAGTGTGGAAGGTTCTTATCTGATAAGGGTAATGTTTTTGAAAGCTCTCTTTTTCAAATAGGATTAATATTGAAGACCCTACTCTCAGAGGAGAGTCCATGAATAAAATTACATTATTGAAGGTCCATTGGTAGATGAATATTTCTTGGTTGTCACAAGACATTCCTACAATCACGGGAAGAAATGTGGAGATGCCGCGAGATTGTAGGAAAACATGTGGGACTGGACGTGATATGGGCTGAAAGCCTGACATTTGAAATTGGGTATCTTATTAAAGCCTCAGCTCGGGGGCTCGTGGACAATGACACTTGAAAAGCGTCGACCGAAGAAATTTGGAAGCTCGAAGATTTTTAGTTCTCCACTGCAGCAAGCTACACTGAAGAACTGGGGGCTTGTTGTTATGCCATATTTTGGCATAGTCCAAATTTCTCCGTTTAATAATTACTAATTCAGATTAATAATTAATTACTTGAACACTAAGTAATATCCTCTCCATGAAACGAGGAAAGAATCAATCTCAATCAACGAATAACGGAAAATATCTCAAACGATGTCCTTCAAATCAGGAAGATATCACAACGCCAAGATAATGCAAGATAAAATCGATAATTTACCACATTAACAAAGTTTATCCCTAAAGTCTCTCAGGGATAAACACAATTGCATAGAACTGCGTGGGCTTGATCCAATATAAATTGGTACGCAGGCATCTTGATAAAGTGATCCGATATCTGAGACAAATCGAGACACCTCCCAAGTACAGCCCCCAAATATCCAAAAATCTCAAATCCCCCTATTTTCATATTTCGTTATTCCAGCAATCTCCGATTTTGGTTGTTACAAAATTCCTCCAACAACAAATATACACTAAAGTTAATAATTATTTTTGAAAAAACAAATCTTGAGATAAGCCTATTCTCGCAAAATATTACTGATAATATGAAATAAATTTTTATGGAGTTTCTTTGGTGCCGCACTAGATGAATTAATGCTAAAAAACGGCCATATGGAATCGAAAATTAGGTTCATAAATAGTAATGAAACGATAGGTGTACCTTTGACGTTCATGTGTGGTGTTAGTTGTCTCTCTTGGACGAAATGCAGACACGCCGGCGTTTCAAGTTTGACGGTTAACACAGACACAAAACGTGGACGGTCTTGAGATATATATTATCTTATTTAGAGCTACAAGATATTTTTTCTGGTGCTATAAATTTTTTTGAACACGCTCTCTAAGATCATTTCCAACAGTGACCTAAAAGAAAATTTAAACCGATTTCGATTCAAATTTACTGTGGGGTCTAAATCTCGGTCCAAATTTAAATGGATGAAATTTGGACTGACACTATTCATCGGTCCAAATTTAATTTAATACTAAAATAATAGGTTTTCCACTTTTCTTATTTAATTTATTAGATAAAATTTTGATTTAAGATACTTATATGTATAATTAACTAATATTATAATAATTATTATTTATTTCTAATTTAATATTAACACAATACTGAAACATAATTAAATCAAATTGACTAGTATTAATATATATATATATATATATATATATATATATATATATATATATATATAATTAGAATTACATAACTTATTATTAATCATATTTTAAAATACAATTAATTAATAATAATAAAATATAAAAATAATGACATTGTATTATAGAAAAATAAAATGCTTTTTATTTTAACATTTAAAATATTAAAATACTCATTTTATGATTTGAACTGAAATTTAGACCCAACTATTAGAATTGGATAGAGGTTCGATTTGAATTTGGACCAACTTTCGGTTTAAATTTGAATCAAACTAATGAAGTTGTCTAACGAGCAATTTTTACTTTTCAAATTTCGTTTTGGAGAATTCAATATTTAAACTTCTGAATCGCATAGTAATTCGGTTGACTTTCATAATAAGCGAACAAGTTGTTTAGAGAATATTCATTCCAAAACATTTAAACTTTAGAAAATATTATTATTATTTGATGTATATAATTACAATCAGTGTTCTAAAAGATGAGAATTGGTATTAGTCGATAAAGGTTCATTCTAATGATTAATCGAATTATCGTTAATTAATTGGATATATTTTAATTAAATAAATAATAATATATAATTATTATTAGTACTATAAAATTAGTCAAAAAAATTACAAAAAAGATAATACATCATTAGTTCAATGTTGAAATTTAAGTATCAAAATTTTACAAAAATAAGTCACATATTACTATATCATTAGTGTATATCTAGTATGAACGAATAAAATAATTCACTTTTAAAAAATAATCGATATATTACATTTATAATTAAATATACTCACGTACATTCTTGTTTTTGATAAAGTTTAAACTTGCAAAATATATTTTCTTCTCTTTAACAAATTTTAAACTCTCAATATGATATAAATAAAACAAAGAAAATACCACAACACCAATAATTATCGGGTTAGACAAAAGCAATCTCTTGTATAAATGGATGACAAAATTCACGTGATACCGTGAACTGATTAGAGGGTATTTTATGTGCATAACCTAACCACCATGTGAGTGTAACACATGTCTCAGCTACCACCGCAGCTTTATACAGTAGTTAATTTGTACCCATCCTTCAACGCTTCACGAATTGAGGACCCTCCTTTACATCTTCTCTTTTCGCTAACTGGACCCTTTACATTTTCTTCTTTTTCATGCAGTTTTTCAGCCGCTGAATCCTCAAGGCTCAGGCCAAGCCGCTTTTATTAAAACTAACTCTTATTTTTAGTATTTTATAACACTGTGTAAGATTAGCATGGAAAATAATTGATTTTGTTATCGTTTGTCTTGAATTAATTAATCATAAAAAATCACATATAATACTAGCTTAAAACTCATGCGATACACGAATTATTTTTTATAATTGTTATTTTATTATTTATATTTTAATATTTTATTAATTGTATTTGTTAAAAAAAATAAGTAGACATGTTAAAATTGATAATTTTTTTAAATAATTAATAGCATTAAAATATATTTTTAAATAAATAGGTAAGGATTTGTCTATGATAATTTTGGAAAAAGAATTATTTTAGTAAGGAAAAATAGAAAAGATAACATATTTTAGTTGAAAAGATTAGTTGTGCGTGATATTTTTAGAAAAAATGAGATTTTGTTAGGAAAAATAAAAAAGTAATGTGTTTTAGCTGAAAAAGGTAATTAATATTTAAAATAATTATTATTTTAAACAATTAAAAAGATTTTAAAATAAATAAGTAAGATTTTTGCCGTGATAATTCTGAAAAATAAGACGTTTTAGTAAGGGTAATTAGGTAAAATCATGAAATATCAAAAAACAGATACCAAAAAATAGGTACTGCATTGATCAGATTTTTAACATTTCATCTTTAATAATATAGTTTAAATTTAGAAATTTAGATTTTTAATTTAGAAAAAATTTAGCATTTAGCATATGGCAACAAAAAATGGAATAACATGAGCTACACACTACAGCTGTAGCCTGTAAGCCTAGCCGTGTACGCGCACAAGAAAGCTACAAAGACACTTGAATAGTGGTTTATAGTGTACTAGCCTATAACCCCGTCTTAAAAAATAATAAATTAAATTTTTTAATCTAAACGGAAAATATTAAAATAAAATTAAAAAGTAATATGATAAATTATAAAATGAGAAACTTAAATATTAATTGGAACGTAAAAAATATATTAAAAAATACAGATGAGGCTGATGAAGATAAATGATGAATTATTAATATTATGTTATAATAAAATAATAGTAATAATAATGACAGATAGAAAATCTAACATGTTTAATTAAAAAAAGTAATTGTCCGTGATATTTTTAGAAGTGTTTTAATTATATTAATTGTATTTATTAAAAAAATACGTTGACATGTTAAAATAAATAAGTTTTTTTAATCAGGACAAATAGGAAAGGTAACATGGTTTAATTAAAAAAAAGTAACTACCTATAATATTTTTAGATGTGTTTTAATTATATTAATTTTATTTGTTAAAAAAATACGTTCACTTGTTAAAATAGGTAAGTTTTTTTAAATAATTAAAAGTTTTAAAATAAGTTTTAAAATATATAAGTAAGGGTTGCACTTGATATTTTTGGAAAAAAAAGATTTTAGTGATAACAAATATAAAAGTTAATGTATTTTAATTTAAAGGTAATTGCCCGTAATATTTTTGGAAAACAAGTAGATTTTGTTAGAAAAAAAATGTTTTAATTAAAAAAGGCAATCAGCTAGTTAATATTTTTATATTATTTTATTATTTATTAAATAGAGCATTAAAATAGATCAATACTATTATATAAAGGAAAAGACGGGGGCGGTGAGGTGACGCTCTCAGATCGCTTCGTTCTATTTTTCTAATTTTCTCAATTTTTTGAATTAATAATATTAAAAATTCGAAAAAATCTCAATTACCTTTTAAATGCTTACTAATAGAGGAAACATATAATATTTTTGCATTTAAAATCCCTACTAATGGAGAAAGTAAATATACAATATATCTTTACCAATGAGGAAACTAAATATCACTATTCAAAATATCTAAATTACCAAAACAGTGTATTACCTTACATTATTTTGAACTTTCCTCTATTATTATCTAAATATTCTCATAATATTTTTTTAATGAAATTACTATATTAACATATTGCTCTCCTAAACTTTCTTTTTTTATGTAATATAATAGAAAATACAGGAATATTTTGGTAAATAAGAAGTTAATAAATTAGATCGGTCTTACATAAGAAATTAATACAAAAAAACTAGAAAAAAATTCAACTACCTTTTAAATATTTAATAATGGAGAAAACTAAATATACAATTTCAATATTCTTGCATTTAAAATCTCTACTAATAGAAGAAAGTAAATATAATATACTTGCATTTAAAATCTCTACTAATTGAGAAAGTAAATATACAATAGATCTTTACTAATGGAGGAAACTAAATATTACAAATGGAGGAAACTAAATATTCAATTATAATATTCTTGCCTTCAAATATCTAAATTAAAAAAAAGTGTATTACTTTACATTATTTTGAACTTCCCTTTATTATTATCTAGATATTCTCATAATATTTATTTTCAAATGAAATTATCATCTTAACAATCTGCTCTCCTAAACTTTCTTTTTTAATGTAATATAATAGAAAATACAAGAACATATTGGTAAATAAAAGTTAAGAAATTAGATCGGTTTTATAGAAGAAATTAAGTAATTACTTGGTAAATAATTAATTATCTTTAATACTTTCGTACAAGCAGCTAATTAATAGTATAAATATACACCTAAACTCTGTTAATTGTCTATTGCAATTTTTGTTGTCAACATTGTTCTTCTTTACTTTTTTGTTTGTTCATGATGTTAAAAGTGTGTATATGAGTACATGAGTATGAGACTTTTTCCTTTATGTTATTTATCTTATTAAGTTTGTTTGTATCATAATGCAAGATCATATTAAATTCTTTGACAATATAAGTTATTTGCTATTAGTGTTGATTGAGTTAAGACATGGATTAATAATCAATTAAAATAATAGGCCGAGCAAGGTAATTTTCATGTACATTCAGTTGTGAATTGATTTATATGTTTATGTGTGTACATTATTAGTTTTGAATTTATAGTTAAAAGTTGATACACCTGTATACAAGGTAACTCGTGAAGAATTCTTGGAAAACAAATTTTATCATTATTTTTGAACGTTTAGATAGTTATTGCTCTAATTTTTATGAGAAAAGATTATATCTTTTAGTAAAATATTTTCTTTAATTTATACACGAAAATTCAAAGATAAAAATTGTATATTAAGAAATTTATAGTGTATGTATTTCGAAAATATCATGTTAAGATTTTGAAAGGCATATGTCTAGGCCTATTTGTAAACACCGAGGATTCTACTCAACTTTAATTAAGATGTAATAAGTAAATAATAAAAATCAAATGTCACAGGAATCTCAGAAGATTATATCTGTCAAAGAATGAAGATTAAAGTCATCTACAGACTTGAAGTTATTCTACACTGGAAGAAGTTCATTTATTTGATCAAGCCTCAGTGAAGTATTCAAGAAAGTGGATCTATTTAAAGTGACAGAGGTTTCAGAAGTGTGACGGGAAAAAGTACAGGTTACAGTCCTTGTTTAAATAAAAGGAGTAAAGAGTCACAGCTTAAAGTTAAAGATGAAGAACAACCATTAAAGTTAGTCGCTCATGAACCAGACAGTACATGGAGTGTCAATGTCAGTCAGTGGAAGTTCGTTATCAGTTTCAGTGGTTTTAAGAATTAGTTTAATTCTCTTTTAATATTATTCTATAAGATATTTAATTTAATCTATGAATTAATTCTTTCAGAATTAATTCATATATTAAATTAATCAATCCTGATCTTAAGTAATTTAATGTATAAATTAATTCTCCAGAATTAATTTATTTATGAAATTATTTGAGTCAGTTATTTTAATTTATTTAATCAGTGAATTAATTCTAAAAGAATTAAGTCATTTATTAAATCAATTAAAAGTAGAATAAAATTAAATCAGGTTATTTCTATTAGTAGTACTAACATTTTATACTAGTAGTACTATCTTTATTAGTACTACCGATAGTACTACCAGTACTAAAGGTTAGTACTACCGAGAGTACTATTAGTTTAAATGGATAGTACTTCCAGAAGAAATGCAATCAGTTTGTTTGGCGCGTGGAAATGCATCAAATGACTTGTTTAAATACAAGTCATTGTAATCAAAAGATGCAGACAACACAATTCAATACAGAAGCAAAAAGCAAAGTTTCATTTCTCTCTTCTGCATTCATTCGAAGCCAACTGCAAAGCTTTAAATTATTCTTGTAATAAATTCTAGTCATCAAAGTTATATCCAATCCACTAGAATTCAATTACTTGTATTGCTTTGACAATCTAGCGGATCATAATCCCTAGAATTACTATCGAACTACTTTTTAGTATTCGATCTTTTTATTACAAATATAGATAAATTCATGTCGAATTTATTCTAGATTTGTTTTAACAAGAACCTTGTAATCTGTGCACTGAATTGTAACACCCCTCAAGTTTAATAGAGTTTCTATTTAACTTGAATATTGTTTCAGTTTTTATTCCGCACTAATTTGTTCTAAACAGTTAAATCATTTAAAGGACAAATTCGATAAAACGGTATTGTTTGTATTCAACCCCCCTTCTACAAACTTACCAGGACCTAACAATTGGCATCAGAGCCTTTTGATTGATATACAAATCAAAGATCCAATTGTTTTGAGATTTTTCTTTTAAACTCTGATTTTTTATCTTATTCCAAAAAATCTCAAAAGATGTCTACTACACAGAAAGTTGGTACTGTCAAAATCCCTATGTTCAGCAAGGAGCATTATCCAATGTGGAAGAAGAAAATGCTTCTATTTCTTAAGGTTGCAAATCCTAAATACATTGATGTGCTGAAGAACGGTCCCAAAGTCCCTATGATTATTGAGGGAGAACTCATTGAGAATAATGTTGTGACTAGGGCTGCCAGAATGTACCCTAAAGATGCCAAGGATTACACTCCTGATGAGAAAGAGGATGTTACCTTGGATTCCTGTCTTCAGTTGATCCTTATTGATTGTCTTGATCCAATCATGCATAATCATGTTCTCAACTGTGATACTGCTAAACACATTTGGGCAACTATAGAGATAATCAATGAGGGGACAGAGGAAGTTAGGGAGAATATGCTGGAGATTCTCACCTCACAATATGAGCATTTCAGATCAAACCCTGGTGAAGGTATCTCTCAGGTTTTTGAGAGATATAACAAGTTAATCAATGATCTGAATCTCAATGGGAAGCACTACACCAACAAGGAGATTAACAAGAAGTTCCTTCTTACACTTCCACCTCATTTGGAGCACAAAATTTTTGCCATTAGAGAAGCAAGAGATATGAATGAAATTGCGTTGGAGAGATTGTATGGTGTTCTGAAGACCTATGAGCTGGAGCAGATTCAACAAAGGGAGCTGTATGGAACTGGGAAGATTGTTGGTACCTCTACTGCATTGGCTGCTGAAGTCCCACAGAAACTGGAAGTGAAGCATGTTCAACCTTCCAGTTCTAACATGAATGTTATTGATGCTGAATATGGATTAACATCCATTGATCAATCTGGTGGTGACTTCTATTCCTTAGAAGAACTTGATCAGCTGGAGGATGGTGATTTGGCTTTGATAGTCAGAAAGTTTGGGAAGTTCAGATTCAAGAGGAATCCCAATCTTAAGTTCAGACCCAGGTTTCAGAGAGGTGGTTCTTCATCTTCAAGTGGCACAAAGGGTGGCTACAAAACTGGAACTGTGGAAAGGAGCGCAATCAGATGCTACAATTGCAATGAGTTGGGTCACTTTGCTACTGAATGCAGAAAGCCAAAGCAAGTGACTAGAAACACATTTGATTCTAGCAAGAAGAACAAGATTGGGAAAGCTTATGTTGCTGAAGGAAAGAGTTGGGATGACACTGACAGTGATGAAGAAGCAGGTGAGATTGGGAACCTTGCTTTAGTGGCTAAAGAGGCAAGCACTTCATCTGCACACATGTCAGAGGTAATGTTTACTGATACTGAAATGATTCGTCATCTTGGTGGCACCTTAGAATGTGCTCGCACTGAAAATGATAGAATAATTCTTTTGAACACAAATCTTGAAAATGAGATAAAAGAATTAAAACTAGTGCATGTTAATCAGGATGAACTTGTTGAGAAAATAGCTTTTCTTGAGAATAGGGTTAAATGTTATATTCAACTGGAAACCATTCTTAAGAAAGAGATTAGTGAGCTCAAGACTAAAGCTAATGCCTATTTTAGCTCATGTAAGACGGCTAAAGAGATTCTCAATAAGCAAGCTGTTGGTAATCATTTCAGTATAGGGTATGATTATAATGAGGCTATTGGACTGCTTGGAATTAATTCCCCTTGTAGATACAAATCTGAAGGAAAGGTTGTTCCATATATACTTAAGGGTATTGAAACACCCTTCTGTAAGGAGTCTGAGGCAGAGCCTATGAATGAAGACTCTATCATCTTTGCAGAGGAGATTCGTGAAGAAGATAGTGCTTTGGAATTTGAACAATCCAAAAAGTGTATATCTGATTTTCCAGTCAAAGTTGCTACAACTAAAAAGACTAAATCAGATATCCATAAGTTGGATCAAAACAACTGTAGAACTAACATGCCTGCTGTTAATTCTTCTCATAAAGCATGTGGTGTGAGTAATTGCATGTCTTGTGCTTTTAATGTAATGTATGCTTTCTTTAATAAAAAGCATGTATCTAGTGATAAGACTGCTCCACGTCAACATGTTAATAATAAGAAGCATGTTAAAGCAAAGACTACTAGTCCTCCTCAGACTAGAGTGGATTCATTTATCCCTAAGCCTACTCAGAAATGTGTTAAGGCTGGCTATAAATGGAAACGCTCTTATGTGAAAGAGGTTGAAGTAGTTGTAGTTAAAAATGTTGTTTTGCCTGATAAAGGCCAATTCTTTAAGTATACCGGACCCAATCAAGTGTGGGTTCCGAGGAAGGACTAATCAATCTGGTATTGCAGGGAGTTAAACAGGTAAGCCGTGTTATATGGGTTCTTGACAGTGGCTGTTCAAGGCATATGACCGGAGATAGAGCCCTGCTATCAGATATGGTTGAAAAAGCTGGCCCAGTAGTAACCTTTGGAGATAACAACAAGGGTATTACGAAAGGATATGGCTGTTTGAAGTACGGAAATGTTATCATTGAAGATGTTTCATTTGTGGAAGGTCTGACGTTCAATCTTCTCAGCATCAGTCAGTTCTGTGACAGAGGATATTCTGTTTCCTTTGAAAGAGAGAAGTGCCAGATCCTTCACAAGAAGAATGGAAAGCCTGCTCTTCAAGGAGTGAGGAAAGGTGACTTGTTCATAGCTGATCTGAACTCGGGATTCAAAGATGAAGTTAATTGTTTTTATGCTAAAGCTTCATCAGATGATAGTTGGCTATGGCACAAGAAGATGTCTCACCTTAACTTCAAAACTATGAACTCTTTAGTCAAGAGGGAATTAGTTAGAGGTTTGCCTCAGATGGAATTTACACAGGAAGGACTGTGTGAGGCATGTCAGAAAGGAAAGTCAAAGAAAGCTTCTCACAAGGGCACTGATACATCATCAATAACTGAACCTCTTCAGCTACTGCACATGGATTTGTTTGGTCCAGTTAATGTGATGTCCATGTCAAAGAAACAATATGCACTTATGATTGTTGATGACTATTCTAAATACACATGGGTTTTATTCCTACATTCCAAGGATGAGACCCCATTCCTGGTGATTGGCCATGTGAAGTTGATTGAGCTGGATTCTAGATTCCCTGTTAGAGCCATAAGGTCAGATAATGGTACTGAATTCAAGAATGCCATTCTAAATGACTTTTGTGCTGATAAAGGAATAACAAGACAGTATTCTGCCCCTAGAACTCCTCAACAAAATGGAGTAGTGGAAAGAAAGAATCGTACATTGATTGAAGCTGCAAGGACTATGTTAAGTGAGTCCAAACTTCCAACGTACTTTTGGGCTGAAGCAGCGAATACAGCTTGTTATACTCAGAATCGAGCGTTAATCAACAAGGACTTAATGAAGACTCCGTATGAGATCATGAACAACAAGAAACCAACTGTCAAGTACTTTCATGTATTTGGAGCAAGATGCTTTGTGCTTATAGATGACAATGTTAAACGTGGCAAGTTTGATGCAAAGGCACAAGAAGCTATTTTTGTTGGATATTCCAGAAGATCTTACAGGGTCTATGTGGTTGGCAGTCACACAGTAAAGGAAAGTGTCAATGTTACTTTTGATGACACTAAGTTCCCCAGTATCCAAAAAGAAGACTCATCTGAAAAGCTGAAGTTTGATAACTTGCCAGACTCAGAATCAGATGATGAAGCCTCACCTGAAGTTATTGCTGGTGATGATAATAACAATGATGATAATGATCATGGTGATGGTGGTGGAAACACTGGTAACAATGGAGATACCACCAACACTGGAGAAGAATCATCAAGGCAAACAGGCAACAACTCAGGGGGAGCAAATGAAGGATCAACTAGTCACTCACAACATCAAAGTGAATTTCAAGGTGAATCATCAAGATCAAATCTTCCAAGACAGACTGTTTGGAATAGAGCTCATCCTTTTGAGCTGGTCCTTGGTGATCCAAATGTTGGAGTTAAAACTAGAAGTGCTTCTCAGAATGAATGTCTTTTCTCAGCATTCCTTTCTAAAATGGAGCCAAAGAAAACTGAGGAAGCACTGACTGATCCAGATTGGGTGATTGCTATGCAAGATGAACTCAATCAATTTGAACAACAGCAAGTCTGGAAGCTGGTACCCAGGCCAAAGAACAAGAAAGTAGTGGGTACAAGATGGGTATACAGGAACAAGCTAGATGAGGATGGCATTGTTACTAGAAACAAGGCAAGACTGGTTGCACAAGGGTATTCTCAAGCTGAAGGCATTGATTATGATGAAACCTATGCACCAGTGGCTAGACTTGAGGCCATCAGGATGTTCTTAGCATTTGCTGCTTATTCCAATTTTAAAGTCTATCAAATGGATGTTAAGAGTGCATTCCTGAATGGTGAACTTGATGAAGAAGTGTATGTGGAACAGCCCCCTGGCTTTGAAAATCAGGAGCTGCTGGACTTTGTGTACTTTCTCTTCAAGGCTATCTATGGTCTCAAACAAGCCCCAAGAAAATGGTATGACACTCTCTCTGGTTTTCTTTTAGAAAATTGTTTTGTTAGAGGTATCATAGACAAAACTCTTTTTTCAAAGAAACACAAAAGTGATATGATATTAGTCCAAGTCTATGTGGATGACATCATATTTGGGTCTACTAATGATAATCTCTGTAAGAGATTTGCTGAGCTAATGCAGAGTAAGTTTGAAATGAGTATGATGGGTGAGCTGAAGTTCTTTCTTGGATTGCAAGTAAGTCAAAGGTCAAATGGTATATTTATTTGTCAATCCAAGTATCTTAAGGAACTCCTCAAGAAGTATCACATGGAGGATTCAGCATCAGCAAGGACTCCATCTTCAACAGCCATCAAACTTGGAGCTTCTGACAATTCTATCAAGGTAGATGTTACAAGCTACAGAGGTATGATTGGCTCCTTACTCTATCTTACTGCTAGTAGACCAGATATTATGTATGCTACATGCTTGTGTGCAAGGTTCCAAGCGGACCCTAGAGATGTACATCTCGTTGCTGTGAAAAGAATCTTGAGATATCTTAAGGGTACACCTAACTTAGGTATCTGGTACCTTAAAGATTCTGGTTTTAATCTTGTTGGATATACAGATTCTGATTATGCAGGTAGTGTTGTGGATAGAAAGAGTACCTCTGGGAGTTGTCAATTCCTAGGAGGTAGGTTGATTTCCTGGTATAGCAAGAAACAACAAACAGTTTCCAATTCAACAGCAGAAGCTGAATATATTGCTGCTGGAAGCTGTTGTGCTCAGATCTTATGGATACGGAATCAATTAAAGGACTATGGCTTTGCCTTAGACAAAATTCCCATATTTTGTGATAATACAAGTACCATAGCAATCTCCAACAACCCTGTGCAGCACTCGAGAACGAAGCACATTGATATCAGGTATCATTTTATCAGAGAGCATGTCATGAATGGAACTGTGGAGTTACATTTTGTACCCACAGAAGAACAGACTGCAGATATATTCACTAAATCTGTTGATGAATCCACATTTATCAAGTTAGTTGGTAAATTGGGTATGTTAAACAGTCTTAGTGATTAGCAATATCTCTGTCATGTTTGTTCTTTCAAAATTCATTTTCTTTTGCTTTGTTAATGATATTCACTGAGAGTTCTCATTTAATAATTGCATGCTTGTTGATTTAAATGGTTCTGAATATTTTATTTTCTTTAAAAATATTTTTCTCATATTTTTTAAGTGGAGAAATGTATTTTTATTGAAAATATATTTATTTAGAATTATTTAGATATTTTTCAGATTGTAAATATTGTTGTTTAAATATTTCTGCAAGTTTATATTAATTTTATGCATTTCTATAATATTCTGCATATTTTTCTAGGATTTATGGAGTTTTCTGTGAATTTTTCTAGGTTTGTAAGTATTTTTCATGCATTTCTATATTATTTCTGCATTTTTCTGTAAAGTTTCAGTTACTTTCAGCATTTTCTTTTTATTTTTATTTAATTTTCGTTAGTATTACTAGTTTTGAACTAGTAGTACTATCGGTAGTACTATCCAGTGATAGTACTACTAGTTCTTTTTAGTTAGTACTACCGTAGTTTAGATAGTATTTCTAGTATTATTTTTATTTAAAATTCTGTTTAATTCTGATAGTACTACTAGTTCAATTTCATAGTACTACCGCTTTTTTCATTTTAATTATTAATATTCTTTTTCTGTTTTATTGATAGTACTACCGTGTTTTTTAACCATAGTACTATCAGTATTTTTTTCTTTTCTTTTACCATAGTACTTACAGTGTATTTATATATAAATATGTATAGTTTTTTTTATTATTACTGAGTACTACACAGTTCAAGTTTTAACTTAACTGCTTTTTTACTTTTCTCTCTCGTTTTTACTAAGAAACGAAGTGCTGCCATTTTGTTTGTCAATTTCTGAATTCGTTTCTTGTTAGTTTTAAAATCTGAGACCATCACTGAATAGATCTTCTCAAGCCCATTAATTCGAGTACTTAAAATCCAAGTTTCATTGAGTTTTAAGTTTTCGAGTTTTTGAATTTCAAAGGTTTTTCCTTTTCCTTTTTAGTGATTTAGAAGGTGTTTTTGGATTTTAAAAATAGTACTGTGTGTGATTTTTGTCAAGGATTAACATACTAAAATTTGGTAATTTTTGGAGAACTTTGAAAATTTTGGATTTTTAATTAATTTTAATTAATTTTAAAATCCTAAAATTCGAATTATTCATAATTATTTAAGTTTTTGATTTTCTGTGTTAATTCTTACTTAGTAAATTATGGCTCAGAATTTTGAGGTTGTTAAAAACAATTACATTGGGTATTTTGATCCGTTGAGATGTCCGATTGATCGTTTTCGACCTTGGATTCAGTTTTTAAATTCGCAGTGTTGTGTGAGTCGTGCTATATGTTTATCTGCTGATTTAAAGATTGAACCACTTAGATTGTTGTGTTCTACTGCTGTAATTTCTGAGAATTTAAATTCTATATCTTTCACTATTGAGCACACACAATATACTATTACTGAGGATTTGTTTTGTGAAGTGTTTCAACTTCCTAGGGATAACTTTGATAGGACTCCTTCTGATGATGAATTAATTCAGTTTTTCACCAGAATTCATTATCAAGGTCCTTTGGAGTTGCCTAAACTCAGTAAAGCAAATCTAGTCTGTGAATGGGATATCTTATTTGATACTTTAGCTAAGGTTTTCAGCAATTGTACTAAGAGCAATTTTCAACATATTCCATCCTTGTTGCAGTACATTGCTTATGCTATTGTGTTTAATGTTAGACTTAACATTGGTCATCTTATCTGGAGTCTTATAGTTAGGAGAGTATCTAATGCCAGGATTGATCATGATAGTGGTAGAAAAGTCAGGTGTTTCTATCCTAGATTTCTCACTATCTTAATCAATCATGTGCTATCTGATGCTCACAAGGAGTTGTTTTTAAATGTTGTATCTATTCCTTCTCCTACTACTTTTAGTAAGTTCTATCAAAGACTCCATACTTCTAGTAAATGGAATATGACACCAGTGGTTGTAAGTCCATTCATGGCTCATTTCATTCACCTACCTACTTTTGAACCCTTTGTTCCTGATCAACAACTAGTCATTGCAGCTGGAACTTCAGAGGAACTGCCACTACAGGTAATACATCCTATCTCTGGATCATCTGGCACCTCTGCTCAAACCCAAGTGGTTGATAGGACAGACCAAGAGGTTGTAGAACCACAATCTCTATCCCAGGTCAGAGAGCCAAACACAGTGTCTAATCCTTTAACCTCTCAACCTGGAACTGCTTCTTTAATAAGACAAAGGTCAAGTAGTGAAGAAACACTGAGTGCACCCACAGCTCTGTCTCCACCATTAAAGAAAAGAAAAACCTATAGAGAGACATCTGTAAGCCCATCCATGTCCTCCCAAAAGGACTTGGACCTTGAAATGGCCATTGAACAGTCTCTGGAGACATCCTCTGAACAGGATGAATCTATTGAAATTCGCCATCGGGCCCTGGCAATCTGTAATGAGTCAAGCACTCTCCCATTACTCACAATGGGAGAAGACATCCAAATACAAGAAACTCAGGACACTTTGTTAGGAGAGCACTTAGGATCTGAAACAGTGCCTACCATTGTCACGGTAGAAGTGCCTTCACAGGCATCAGAGGGAAAATCTGATTCTTTGCCATCTATAATAGAATCATTTTCTCCCCTCCCAGAGGGAACATCTTTGGCTCCCCTAAGGGATTTTTCACTCGCAGTTTTTACTGGTGAAAGTGAAAGGCAACCTGATGAGTCTGTCCCTGAAGAAATTCAGTATACAATGTCAAATATTTTGACAGACTCATTCAGGGATCGGGAATTGCGAACTCCCATTGCACCACCACTGACCTCTCTTGAAGGGGCTAGGGTGATTTTTCCTGCAGGTACATCTACTGAGAATCTTGACAGACAGTTAGTGGTGAGAGATATGAATCAAACACCGAGTGAAACACAAGCACGTGAGTTGAGTGAAACACCACTGAGAGCAATTGAGGTGAGTGCACACACTGACACAAACACTGCTTTGTTGAACCAACTAGCTGATCTACAAAGGAAGTTACAAGAAACCCAGGCTGAGAACAATCTTCTGAAAGCACAAGTGGTTGCACAATCTACCACCTCTGTATCAAATCAGCTGGGTACTGTGAAAGATGACCTGGAAGGACTAAAGGATAATCTACTCCCGAGGCTGAATTCAATCCAACAATCTCAAGTACTGGTGGCTTCAGACATCTCTGATATTATAATGTCAAATGCTCAGATATCGGAGAGTGTTAAGGAGATTGCTGCTATTTCTACCAAGGTGGACTTCATTCTGCAAACATCTGATGAAAACCAGAGGTTTAATGAGCAAATGATATCTAGGATTGAAGGAGGAATGGAGCATCTTAATGAAGGGATGAAGCACCTGTACAACATGATCAAGGAATCACATCAACCTACTGTAGAACAAAGATCATTCTTTGAGGGAGATGATGATGGGGATGATGAGGCTGATGAAGGAAGAGATGGAAGGGAAAGAGGAGAGATAAGGAGAACAACTGAGGTGAATCCTAGGGCTTCCACAGCTCAAACTGTAGAGGATTCCTCAACTAAGGGGGAGAAGGAGAAGAAAGGAGAAGAAAGGGAAGCTGGAGAAGCTGGAGGAGATAAGGGGAAAGGTAAACAATCAATGGAGGAGTCTGCTTTTGATGATGCCTACTACTACCATGGTGAACAGGATGACTTCCACTTTGACACATCTGGTGATCTGGAGAAGACCATACCTGAAGAAGCTTTTGGTGAGGAGGAGGTTGAGGAGGCAGCCAACTTTGATGATTGGGAAGATGAAGCTGATCTATATACACCTGACCCTTTGTTTCAAAAGGAGTTGAAGAAACAGCAAGCAGAGCTAAGGAGAAAGGAGGATGAGCAAGCCAAGGTCTCCGACATCATATCTCAGAAGCTGAAAATTCAAAAGGCTGAACATGAATGTTAGGCTCAAGACATGTCTGAATACCACTATTAACAAGCCTACACTATGTGACTATGTCACACTACATGACCTAGTGATTTCTATCACTGGGATAGAGTATAGGTCTCTAAATGTACTTGTCTTGTTCTCATGAACAATAGCTTTATCATGTATGCTCAGATTTATAATGAGCTTAGTAAAGTTTCTTGCATCTAGATTGTATATATAGGCCATTGAATAATTATCCTGGTAGAAGTTCAGAAGTGTTCATGCAGCAGGATAGAGTTGAATAAGGCTATGAAGAAATAAGTTGCAGGAATTTGTCTAAGGCATTATATAGCAAAGTCAAAAGAAAGCTATGTCGTGAAGTCACCAATATCCATGTCGTGAAGTACTATATCGCATAGTCCATTTTGTACTATGTCGAGAAGTCCTCAAGACACATGTCGTGAAGTGTTGAAGTCAGCAAAGTCAAAAGAGCCTAGATCGTGAAGTCCTCAGAAGCCTTATGTCGCATAGTCATCAAATGACCTATGTCGCATAGTCATCAAATGACCTATGTCGCATAGTCATCAAATGACCTATGTCGCAAAGTCTTCAAAGGCTATATCGCGTAGTCCTCACAAGGGAGATCGCGAAGTCAGGGATAAAGTGGAGTTCACGATATCAACACTTAGCCGTTTATAACAAGACAAATCAAGGTACAGAACCAAGAATCAAAGGAGACAAATACTGAAGCATTTGTTCTGGCAAGGTGGTCCAAAGAACAGATGGCAAATCTACAGCTAAACTTGGAGAGAAAGATAAGAGACAAGCAGCTACAGAAACGGGAAAGACTCCGAAAAGCAGGTGGTCCTTCCTGACACAGTGAACTTCTTATGGCAGGACAAGTTGGACTTTCAGAAGGGGTAGCTGTGTAATATTGTGTGTGCCTAGTTTGTATAGGTGAATATATATATCGTGCACACACAACTGTAAGAAGTAAGAGAGATACACATAGTTATTTGCTAAGCTCTTTTCTCTGTAAGCAAGCAAGTTCAAACTGTTCTTGTTTAGAAGCCAGAAATTCGATTGTGAATTTCCTGGAAAGCTGTAGTATTTAATTTGCTTATACAAAGTAGATTAAAGTGATTGTGTGTGTTATTTACTTTCTGCATATTACATATCATAATCACATACAGTTGTTTACTTAGGTTTCAAGAATCTAAAAATATATCAAACTATCCATTCACCCCCCCCTCTGTCTAGTTTCTAGTAGTATTCATTTCTAACAAGTGGTATCAGAGCGTAGGCTGTTAACGTACAAACAGGAAAAGATCAAGAATGAGTTCACAGAAACTAAGCAGTATCAAGATTCCTCCCTTTAACAAGGAGCACTACAGTTTATGGAAGAAGAAGATGTTGCTTTTCATCAAAGCTTCTAACCCCATGTATTTAGATATTCTAAAGCATGGTCCCTTCATTCCAATGATCGAGATTGGTGAAACAACCAATGGCACTGAGATTGTACCAGCAAAACATGTGCCCAAAGATCCCTTAAAATACACTGATCCTGAAAAGGAAAAAGTAGCATTGGATGGACATCTTCAACTTATCATTTGTGAATCTATGGACTTCAACATGTATGGCACTGTTGCTCATTGTACTAGTGCCAAGAAGATGTGGGATCTTATAGAAGTGCTCTGTGAAGGAACTACTGAAGTAAGAAAGAACAAGAAGCAGATTCTTGTTTCACAATATGAAGCCTTCATGGCTCAGCCAAAAGAGGGAATCACAGAAGTGTTTGAGAGATTCAACAAGCTGATAAACGAGCTCAAACTCTATGACAAACACTATGAAACAGAAGAGCTCAATATGAAGTTTCTACTAACTCTGCCAGATCACTTGGAACCAAGAATCTCTTCCCTTAAAGAAAGAGATCTGACAAAGATTGGTTTTGATGTGTTGTATGGTGTTTTAAAGACATATGAGTTAGAGCTGTTTCAAAAGAGATCTATTCAAGCAAAGCAAGGATTAGTGGCTAATACCTCTTGTGCACTTATTGCTGACAACCTAAGTCAAAGAATGGACTCTCTTAAAATCAGTCAGGTCAAGATTGAGGAACTGGAAGTTGAAGACACTGGTGATGAAACTCAGGTTGTGTATGATTTACCTGAAGAGGATGAGTTCTACAGTATAGATGAGCTGGACAAAATGGAAAACAAATCTTTTGCTTATATGGCTAGGAGGTATCCTAACATAAGGTTTAAAAGAAAGCAGCCATTTAGGTCCAAGTTCAATAATGGAAACACTGGTGGATCTAGTGGCTCAAACACCTTCAATAAAGGAAAAGGGATTGCTGGTGCTGCTAAAGGTGGATACAAGACAGGAAGTGTGGATAGGACCAAAATAAGGTGCTATAACTGCAATGAACTTGGGCATTTTGCCACTGAGTGCAAAAAGCCTAAACAAGTCAAGAAGGACAAAGCATACTTAGAGCTTGAAGCTAAGTATGAGGCTCTACTCAAGAAACAACAGGGCAAAGCTTTTATTGCTGAGGGAAAATGCTGGGATGACTCTGATGAAGAAGAAGAACAAGAATACTCAAACTATGCCCTGATGGCATTTTCTGATGAAGGTGATTCAAGTCAGGTACCTATTCTTACTTCTCTTGATATGACTCCCCTTCAATATAAGCAAACTGTTGAAGATATGAGCACTGAGATGTTTAATATTCATACTAGCATGTTAGTAGCTAATGAAGAAATTGACAGACTAACTGCTAAGAATGTTGAGCTTACAGAAAAG
The DNA here is from genome assembly GCA_030848705.1 of Heracleum sosnowskyi. Lineage (NCBI taxonomy): Eukaryota > Viridiplantae > Streptophyta > Magnoliopsida > Apiales > Apiaceae > Heracleum > Heracleum sosnowskyi. The sequence continues at coordinate 20,551,120 of CM061244.1, read as the reverse complement.
AATGAGCAACTTGAGTTAATGGTTGTGAACCTGGATGGTTTGAAAAAGGAGGTTGAGTATCTTAAAAACAAAGTGATTTGTGCTGAGCAGATAGAGAATGCCCTTAGAGAACAAATTGCTGAAACTGAACTGAAACTAAGAAGCTTCAAAAACTCCTCTGAACTTATTCAAACCTACCACAAGGAACACACTGAAGACTGCAAGGTTGGAGTTGGTTTTGACTATGATAATGACAAGGGAAGGAAGAAGGTCAAGGGCAAAGGAAAGGAAACTTTTACAAACAAAAATGCCACAACCATACTGTCAAGTGTTGAACTGCCCATCTTCAGAAAGAGTGTTGTTGAGTTTGATGAGGAACTACTGATCATCAAGCAACAACTACTTGAAGAAGATGAGGCTGCTAAGAACACTTCTTCCTTTCCTGAACTTGTCAATCAGAAAGAGACCAAAGACAATCTTGTCAAGAGTCCTAAAGCAAAGAAAGAAGTTGTTAAGAAAAGGAAACAAAACAGAAAAGGTAAAGTTGGTGTTAACAAAGGAAACAACTATGCTTATGTGCCAAATGCTCCCAGGAAACAATGTCAAAAATGCCTATCTGTTAATCATTTGACTCATAAGTGTAGTAAGCCTGAAATTGTTGAAGTTGACAACCTAAGTAACCTTTCTGCAAGCATAAATTCTAGTCATGATTCTTTCTGTGGTAAGCCAAACTGCATGACATGCTATGTGACTGTGATTGCTAACTGTTTATCTCTTAAACATAAACTTGACTCTGCACAATCTGGTGAATCACACACACACATACATTCTCATAGGACAGGGTCCCCAATCAGGGTTGAGAGGGTGAAAACTTCATGTGAGCCTAAGAGTGTAAACTCCAAAGCCACAGAAAAAGTGAAGTCTCCTACTATGAGAAATGCAATTTATGACAGAAGAATTATTAATCAAAATGTTTCTAAATCATCTGGACCCTACCAAGTGTGGGTACCAAAAACAACTTAGTCACTTTGTGAATGCAGGGCAACAGGAATAAAAGAGTCATATGGATCTTGGACAGTGGATGCTCAAGTCACATGACTGGTGATATGGCCCTGCTATCACATTTTGAGGAAAAGGCTGGCCCATCAGTAACCTTTGGAAATGACAACATTGGTTATACAATGGGATATGGCAGTGTTAAATCTGAAAATGTCATTATTGAAGATGTAGCATTTGTTGAAGGACTGAAGCATAATCTCTTGAGTATTGGACAGTTTACCAACAGAGGCTTCAAAGTGGAATTTGATGAAGACCTGTGTTCAATCTCAAAAAGGGAAAGTGGTGAAGTTGTTCTAACTGGTGTGAAGAAAGGAAGCTTGTTTGTAGCTAATCTCAAGGCTGTAGATAAGGGAGAAATTTGTTGTTTCTACACAAAAGCCACAAATGAGGAATTCTGGCTGTGGCACAAGAAACTGTCTCACTTGAATGTTCAGGCAATGAACTCTCTAACCAAGAGAGAACTCATCAGGGATTTGCCTGCCTTGGAGTTTGTGCAAGATGGAGCATGTGAAGCTTGTCAGAAAGGGAAGATTAAAAGATCAAGTCACAAGAACAAGTTGCTCAATACAAACTCAAAACCTCTGCAACTAATTCACATGGACTTATTTGGCCCTGTGAATGTAATGTCCCTCTCCAAAAAGAAATATGCTCTAGTGATGGTAGATGACTATTCAAGATATACTTGGGTGGAATTCCTATTCTCCAAGGATGAAGCACCCCAAGTCATAATAGAGCATATCAAGAGAGTTGATAAAGAAGCACAAAGCACTGGTTCCTCTGTAGTTGCTTTGAGAAGTGATAATGGGACTGAGTTCATAAATTCAACATTGTATGAGTTTTGCAAAGATAAAGGAATTTCTCAACAATTCTCAGCTCCTAGAACACCTCAACAAAATGGAGTAGTTGAGAGAAAGAATAGAACTCTCATTGAAGCTGCAAGGACAATGCTGCTGGATGCAAAGCTACCCACTAGCTTTTGGGCTGATGCTGTTAACACAGCATGCTATGTGCAAAATAGAACATTAATCAATAAGAAGTCTGGCAAAACTCCTTACTCATTAATGACTGGAAAAAGAGCATCCTTCAAGCACCTGCATGTGTTTGGAAGCAAGTGCTTTGTGATGAAAGATACCTCTGAGCATGTTGGAAAATTTGATGCTAAGGCATTTGAAGGTATCTTCATTGGATACTCTCTGGAAAGGACAGCATACAGAGTGTTTGTACCTGAGCAACACAAAGTCATGGAAAGCATGGATGTTACCTTTGATGACAAGAAAACTCCAGGACTGAAAACAAGTGATCAAGACAGTGTGCTATTGAGATTTGAGAATCAAGGTTATCTTGAGGATTCTGAAAGTGAAGATGAACCCCCTGTTCAAACTGTTCTAGAAAATGAAATTCTTGAAGTTGACAATCTTCTTCAAACACCTGTGCAAGGATTCACAAACACAGGGGGAGAAGAAGAGAATTCAACTGTCAACCAAAATGAGATTGGAACAGATCAAGGAAATGAACAGGGGCACACAAGGAAATGGGACAGAGCCCACACTAGGGATCAAATCATTGGAGATCCTAGTGAGGGAGTTAGAACAAGAAGGGCAACATTAAATACATGTCTGTATAGCTGCTTTCTGTCACAAGAGGAACCTAAATTAATTGAAGAAGCTTTGAAGAATTCTGATTGGATTGTTGCCATGCAAGAAGAGTTGAATCAATTTGAGAAAAACAAAGTATGGGAACTAGTGCCACCTCCAAAAGGAAAGAATGTTATTGACACCAAATGGGTGTTCAGGAACAAGATGGATGAAGAAGGAGTGGTAGTAAGAAACAAAGCAAGGCTGGTTGCCAAAGGATATTGTCAGCAAGAAGGCATTGACTATGATGAGACATTTGCACCTGTAGCTAGACTGGAAGCCATAAGAATCTTCCTGGCTTTTGCAGCTCACTCAGATTTTAAGGTGTATCAAATGGATGTGAAAAGTGCATTTCTTAATGGTGATCTTGCTGAAGAAGTCTATGTGTCTCAACCACCTGGCTTTGAAAGTGAAGACTTCCCAAACTTTGTGTATAGACTGCTCAAGGCGCTCTATGGACTCAAACAGGCACCAAGAGCCTGGTATGAAACTCTATCTCAATTCCTTCTTGAGCATCAATTCACCAGGGGTACAATTGACAAAACCCTATTCTTCAAGAAGCATGGAAATGATATCATTCTTGTTCAAATCTATGTGGATGATATCATCTTTGGCTCTTCAAATGAAAAACTCTGTGAAAGGTTCTCTAAGTTGATGCAAAGTAAATATGAGATGAGTATGATGGGAGAGTTAACCTACTTCCTAGGCCTGCAAGTACATCAAAGGGAGGATGGCATCTTTATAAACCAATCTAAGTATGTCAAGGATCTTTTAAAGAAATATGGTTTAGAAGAGTCATCCCCAGCTAAAACTCCTATGTCTACTGCAATCAAGCTGGATGAAGACAAGAAAGGCAAGAGAGTTGATATCAAGGTCTATAGAGGAATGGTTGGATCCCTACTCTATCTCACAGCTAGCAGGCCAGACATCATGTTTGCCACATGCCTTTGTGCAAGGTTCCAGTCTGATCCCAAGGAATCTCACATGATGGCCATCAAAAGAATTTTCAAATATCTGAAGGGGACTCCTAATCTTGGGCTATGGTATCCAAAGGGCACTGGGTTCAACCTGGTTGGTTACACAGATTCTGATTATGCTGGATGCAGAATTGACAGGAAGAGCACCTCTGGAAGCTGTCAATTCCTAGGTCAAAGGTTAGTGTCCTGGTTTAGTAAGAAACAACAGTCCACAGCAACATCCACAGCTGAGGCTGAATATATTGCTGCTGGAAGTTGCTGTGCTCAATTGCTTTGGATTAGAAATCAACTCATGGATTATGGGCTAGTGTTAGAACACATTCCTCTAATGTGTGATAATACTAGTGCAATATCCATAGTTGCCAATCCTGTTAATCATTCTACTACAAAGCACATTGAGATCAGGTACCATTTCATTAGGGAACATGCTGCAAATGGTACCATAGAAGTCTCTTATGTTCCAACTGAGAAACAACTAGCTGACATATTTACTAAACCTCTGAATGAAGCAGTCTTCAACAGACTTGTGAGTGAAATTGGAATGCTCAATCCTTCATTCAGTTGTTCTAAGTAAATATGCTGGTTAATAGTTGCAGCAGTAAATTTTCACTGTATTTAAATGATCTATTTGTTTGGAGTGAAAATTGGTTGAGATATGATTTATAAATATTTCAGTATTTTACTGCATATTTTTCAAAATCATATTTGTTAGTGGAGTTGTGAGCTTTTGAGACATCTCGATATAGATGATTTTCAGAGTTCACGACATAGTTCAAATTAAACAGACTTATATCGCAAACTGTTGAGATTGTGAGACTTCGCGACATAGTTCATTTCATGAGTTTGCGACATAGTTAATTTTATGACTTCGCGACTTAGAATAACTATATCGACAAGTCTCCATAGTTGACAGAATTTTGATTTAAATTAATTTTATTTCAAAATTTGATAAAAGTCTGACAAATTGCTTAAAATTCCTAAAAGAGAGCTTTAGACAAGGTATTTCTACTATATCGCAAAGTCTCCCCGATCATTTCATTTTGAAGACTTTGCGACATAGTTCATTGTTGAGACTATGCGATATATTTTGCAAGACTTTGCGGTACAGGCTATTATTGACTTCGCGACATACATATAGACTGTACATATTCATAACTCCATATCGCAGTGTCTCTATCATATAAATACCTTTTCTAACCGTTCACAACTTTTCATCTTGTCTATTGCTCTCAAACTCTCAAACCTAAGCACAAATTCTCTACTCTAATTTTCACTCTCTCTCTCTCGAAATGGCACCCAAATCTCAAACTGTATCATCCTCTATCCCTTTAACAATTCCCAAAGAAACCAATCTTCTCACCATTCCCTCTGAGGCTGAGGCTAACCCAAGGTACAAGTGTTTTGTACGGTTCTTGAACACTTCCTACCTACGCCAAGCCCTAACCCTGAACCCTACCTTGTATGTTGATGTGTTGGAAGGATTCTGGAGAACGGCGTTGGTATCAACAATGGCTAGGGAAGATGGAACCTCATTCCAGGAGTTTAGCTGTTCAATTGGAGGCAAACACTTTCAATTTGGTGAAAGGGAAATCAATGAAGCTTTAGGGTTCAAGGTGGAAGGTCATGACCAAGAAGCTACAGATGCTCAAATCATAGAATTCATGACCTTCATTCAGTATGCTGATGAGATAGATACTGGAAAGCTTTGTGAGAAGGGAGTGGTCATTTCTGCTTGACGCACTCCAGAAGGTGTTTCTCTGCAGGAAGATAGGATGGGACCATATCAGTCACATTGCTGTGAAGCTAGCCTACTCCTTGGCCAACAACCAGGAGATCAATGTGGGAGCCATAATTCTCAAAGAATTGACTCAGAGGCTAGGCAGGACCATTCGTGGTAGAGGTAATGACATCTTTTACCCTCGTTTCCTTCAAGTTATTTTAAATTTTCTTGATGCAAATGTCCATCTATTGGAGGGTATAGATAACACTAAAATGGCTTATTCCAAGTCCATGTCCAAAGTACTATTTGGTTCATTGGACACAAGGAATCAAGTGGATGTGATTCTAAGTGTGACCAAGCATATGCAGGACACATTTGAGTCTTATCCACTTGATAAGCCCATATATCATGAACTTTCCTGGACAGGGAAGGCTAAGACTGAAGGAGCTGCACAGTCTATCCCCAGCCTTCCTATCCCATCCAGCAATCCTACTGAAAACACCACTGTAGAGGATAGGCAACCAAGTGCATCAATCTCTCAAAAGGTTGGTGTTACTAAAAAGAAGTCAAAGAAGAGAGCCCTAGCAGTGATAAATGACTCTGTAGAGATAGGAAGTGAGGATCCTGAGTCACCCCTTACCAGACAAAGGAAGAAGTCAAAATCTAAACCTACCACTGAATCCTCCCAACAGGATTCAGATGTGGAAAAAGGGGTACACCTACTACTGTCAATGGCCTCCCAACAGGTTATTGGCATTGAAAAGAGTAGTCTCCCCACTACAACCTGTACTGAGTCTGCACAGGATCAAGAACTCACTCTTGACCCTAGGAGTGATAAGGCTGATGACACACAGAGTGGAGAGCACATCACTGTTGAAACTCCTCCTATTTCTCAGGGGGAGTTGCCAAAATCTAGTCTAAACCCCACTTCTCTCTCAGATTCTTCCATAAAAATTTCTTCTGAACAAGAAAGTCATTCCAATGACAATCTTGCCTTTGATCAATCACAATTCTCTCCTGTGATTGAGCCAATTTCAAGTGACATGGTGCATGACACTGTGCTCACCACCCAGGAACCACATCTAGTTGGTCAGGGAATGCATGCTGGGGCATATCCTAATGACACCAACACAAACATGGAGGATTCACCAGTTTTCACTGGAGACTCTGTGCCAAATTCTCCCATCCTTAGGGATGTGGAACTGTCTTCACAGACAAATAGGGCTAATGTTGTAACACATCCCATTTCAATGGAGACAACATTAGACCCTACAGCCATTCCAAGGCTGGAGGAGACTCAAACTCTTACATCTCATGAAGTGCCTAGCACTAGCTCTCACTTGGCTCAGGCCACTATGTCAGAATGGCTGAAGCCTGTGCACCATGACAGGCCTTCAGGATCATCATCTGTGCCTTCCAAAATGACAGAAGAAGCCATACAAGATCTCCATGTAACACAGATTGATGAGTTCTCCAAAATAGCTCAACATCTCCTCACCTCAAATCTTCCCAATGCTGATTATGAAGCTATCTTACTTTGCCACAAGGAGGATGTTGAAGCTCAGCAGGAGAAGATTGTGGATGCAGCTGAACCAGAGGGAAATGTGGATGCCTGGTTGGATGCTAAGAGGACTCTCAAGCTCAAGGATGCCCTAGCTTTTCTAAGAGAAGAATTCCTAACTTCTCTGGGCTCCAATGCAAAGGATCTCTCTCCTGCTGCCATCTATGATGCTGTGAATGATGTGTACAAGAACCAGCTGAAGGCTCTGCACTATCTTGGGAAAGGGCTTCAATCAGAGATTTCTTCAATCCAGGAGGAGACAGACAGATCCCTCACTAAGCTCAGGAACTCTTATCTCTCTGATTTTCCTAAGGTGGATGGTATCCTCAAAGAAGTCCAGAAAACCTCCACAAATGTATCCATGATGGATGTGACTCTTGCCATGGTCACAGACAACATCAAGAAACTGGCTTCTTCACTGGAAACTCAAGCGAAAGCCACCATCACCTCAAATGCTATGATAAATGTCATGTGGAAAAATCAGTATGGTGACAAGTTGGTGGATGAAGTCCCTCTGTCAGACATCTCCAAATATGACTTTGCCAGGGTCAAAGATCAATCCCTAAACTCATTTAGGTCTCAACAATTATTCTCTAAGGTGGATGGCTTAGAAAAAGAAGTGGCCTCTCTCAAGGATGAAAACAGAATGCTATCTACATCCTTAAGCCAACTCAATGACAAGCTGGATGACCAAGGCAACAACACCTCAAACATCTTACTGGTGCAGCAACAAATGATGACTTCAATGATGAGATCCATGAACCTGCCTATCCCTGGTGAAGCTCAAGACTTTTTGTCTGATCCCAAGCCTAAGGGGGAGAAAGTTAAGGAGGTCATTGTGAAAAAGAAAGGGGGAGTACCTGCCAAGCAGTCAAAACTTAAGGGCAAGCTCATTGAAGAGACAATAAAGCCAATCAATCTTCCCCCTGTAGAGGTCATCAATGCACAAGGCCAGAAAAGCACAGTCACCACTACCTACTATCCCTCCACAATGCCAAAAGATATCTCCACTTCTCAACCTGCTCAACCTACTTCCAATGCTCAACCTGCCAAAGCAACAACAATCACAGAGGCCAAGCTACAGGAAGTTGCCAATTCTCACATCTATCATGATGAGGCCTTCCTGGAGTTTCTGAAAGCCACCTACAGAGATGCACAAGAAGATGCAAGGACTTACAGAATGAAGCTCAAGGAAAACATTAAGTACTTCACAGTTGCAGTAAGGAAAATCAAGGATGTCCATCTAAGAGAGATAATCATGGTGTGCAAGGACAACTGCTTGTGGCACCTAGCTTTTCAAACTCTAGAGAAACTGAGATTCACTGAGCTGTCAACAATAATGGACTTAATAGAAAAAGGTGGGGCTAACAACAAGAGACTGTTTGATGACTTGAAGATGGATCAAGATCAAAGACTGCCTGAGGTTATCTCAAAGCCAAAGACAATAATCTTCCAAAGTCTATCTCAAGACAGCAGCATTGACCAGTTGGTGATCCCTTCAGATTTGACAAGAAAGAATAATGCAAAGATCAACCAGGTGCTGCAAATGCTAAGAGCCAAGAGGGGAGTCAGGACAGCTGAGGAACTAGAGATGATTCACACTCTACAATCTTTTCTGATTCATGGAGTCATTCCTGAATCTATCAAAGAAAAGAACAAAAAGAAGGATGGAGATGATGATGATGATAAGGAGAAAACCTATGAAAGGAGATCTCAGTCAAGGAGAGATAAGGAAAGGAGCAAATATTCAAAGAAATCAAAGGATGCTGATGATAGCAAGAGGGATGACAAGGGGGCAAAGGAATTAGTTAAGAAAACAAGAAGTGGAATTCAGCAAGTCAAGGACATTGCTAGTAGTACTTTAACCACAACACAAGACTCTAAGTCTAGGGTGGGTACTGTTAGCAATGATCCTCCAAAATCATTATCCATGACTTCTGAACCTGAATTGCCACAGAAGAAAGATGAAGCCACTAAAGTAATTTCAAGAAAACACTTCCACAAAGTCACAGCTAGTGGAGTGTTACAGTGGATGAAGGGGAAAGGAATGAAGCTACTTCCAAGTGATGTGGCATTGAAGACTAATTCTCCTTGTTCCAGAAAGGTATCTCTTGTGAAGCATTTGAAGATCAAGAGTGTACCCAAAAGGATGAGGATAACAAAGAAGACTGGAAAACTCACAAATGTTATTGGCATCAATGTGCTTCCACTAGATGAGGACTATGATGAAGATGCCCTAGCATTTTTGAGGGCTCAAAGGATCTTTGAAGTCAAAGTGAAGTTGGATCATCTAGAGATCAAGTACACTGATGGAAGAGAAAGGATAATGAAGCAAGGAAGCTGGCAATATTTCTATAAGTATGAGCTTGAAAGGATAAATGCCTTACTGAATTTTGAAGAAAAAGATGAAAGGACATGGAAGATAGATATTGCCAGGTACTTGAAGATGCATGCTGATTATGAAGAAAACATGAGGAAAGAGAATGAAGAGAAAAACATACAGAGAGAGAAAGAAATGGCTGAGATGGAGGAGAGGGCTAAGGAGCTAAGGCAGAAAGGGATGTGTAGGGTCAAACAAAATCCTTACATTGTGGAGTACAAAAACTCACATGGAGGTCAAAGCAAAATAAGGATGGAGTTTCTTGATTCCTATGTAGAAAGTGCACTCAAGGCTGCAATTGATGACTTGAAAGGCTCACCTCTCATTGAAGAACTGATTGCAAGAGAAGAACTTCAAGAAGCCATCATAGACATGAAGAGAAAAGAAGAGATAAGGAAAAAGAAGATATATGATGATTTGCTAGAGAAGCAATTGGAAGCTGAAGCTGCTGAGCAACAAAAGTAAACTGTAAGCTTTAAATTTTTCTATGTAATCAAATTTCTGATCTCAATGTTCATGAATTATCCTCTCTGTTACTAAATTTCCTTTTATGTAAGTTAGGCTTGTTATCAGACATGAAATTGTGCCTAAGGATCTTACTCACAATTTGGGGGAGATTGTTAGGCTCAAGACATGTCTGAATACCACTATTAACAAGCCTACACTATGTGACTGTGTCACACTACATGACCTAGTGATTTCTATCACTGGGATAGAGTATAGGTCTCTAAATGTACTTGTCTTGTTCTCATGAACAATAGCTTTATCATGTATGCTCAGATTTATAATGAGCTTAGTAAAGTTTCTTGCATCTAGATTGTATATATAGGCCATTGAATAATTATCCTGGTAGAAGTTCAGAAGTGTTCATGCAGCAGGATAGAGTTGAATAAGGCTATGAAGAAATAAGTTGCAGGAATTTGTCTAAGGCATTATATAGCAAAGTCAAAAGAAAGCTATGTCGTGAAGTCACCAATATCCATGTCGTGAAGTACTATATCGCATAGTCCATTTTGTACTATGTCGAGAAGTCCTCAAGACACATGTCGTGAAGTGTTGAAGTCAGCAAAGTCAAAAGAGCCTAGATCGTGAAGTCCTCAGAAGCCTTATGTCGCATAGTCATCAAATGACCTATGTCGCATAGTCATCAAATGACCTATGTCGCATAGTCATCAAATGACCTATGTCGCAAAGTCTTCAAAGGCTATATCGCGTAGTCCTCACAAGGGAGATCGCGAAGTCAGGGATAAAGTGGAGTTCACGATATCAACACTTAGCCGTTTATAACAAGACAAATCAAGGTACAGAACCAAGAATCAAAGGAGACAAATACTGAAGCATTTGTTCTGGCAAGGTGGTCCAAAGAACAGATGGCAAATCTACAGCTAAACTTGGAGAGAAAGATAAGAGACAAGCAGCTACAGAAACGGGAAAGACTCCGAAAAGCAGGTGGTCCTTCCTGACACAGTGAACTTCTTATGGCAGGACAAGTTGGACTTTCAGAAGGGGTAGCTGTGTAATATTGTGTGTGCCTAGTTTGTATAGGTGAATATATATATCGTGCACACACAACTGTAAGAAGTAAGAGAGATACACATAGTTATTTGCTAAGCTCTTTTCTCTGTAAGCAAGCAAGTTCAAACTGTTCTTGTTTAGAAGCCAGAAATTCGATTGTGAATTTCCTGGAAAGCTGTAGTATTTAATTTGCTTATACAAAGTAGATTAAAGTGATTGTGTGTGTTATTTACTTTCTGCATATTACATATCATAATCACATACAGTTGTTTACTTAGGTTTCAAGAATCTAAAAATATATCAAACTATCCATTCACCCCCCCTCTGTCTAGTTTCTAGTAGTATTCATTTCTAACAATGAAGACAAACAACGTCTTCATAGTATTCATGTCAAGGAAAGGAGATTGGATGTTAGGATGAAGCAAGGAAGTAAATGGGATAAGGCAAGGGAGATGTTTGATATCCCTCAGAGAGGCACAAACAATGATGCTACTTTTCTGAAGCTGCTTGAGAAGATCAGAACGGTTAATCCAGACAACTCATTATATATGAAGGCATTGAAGGAAGATATCCTAAGGATTACGTCTGCATTTGATCAAGTGAGGCAAGAATTGTTCATCTATGTCTCAAGTGCGCTTGAAGGGTCATTCACCATTTCTCTTGACCTCCTACAAAGAAGATCTCTATCTGAATTGTGGATTCTGATGAGTAAAGTAAAGAGATCTTCTTGCTTGAATGAGCTTCTCTATGACCGGCTGAGAGATTCTGCTATGAAGGCCAGTCCTCAAGTTGTACATTTTCCTTATGAAGTCAAAATCTACAGAGGTACAACTTTAGAGACTGTGAGGCTGGATCCTGATTCCATGAAGCTACAGACTGCTATGCAACTGGTGAAGTTGGAGAATCTTCTTAGAACTTCTGGGTTTGCTTCTGTAGAGAAGTCTGAAGTTACTGATATGATTTCAGACTACTGCACGGAGAAAATTCCAAGGTATGCTCAAATGAAGAATAGATTGAAGAAGATCACCACTCAACCAGTGATGCCAAGTGGTGTGGTTTCTGAAAGTGATCGTGTCCTTGACAAAGATCTTCTAGTCACCTTGCAAGAAGCTGAAGAAGGTGAAATTAGAGACTGAAGGCATGATAGGTTTAGCTCATTTGTAAATATTATATGTTTAGAGCTAGGTAAATCAAGATAGGAAAATGTATTTATATGTTCAGTCTAGAGGAACATCTATCTTGTATTTATCTTTACTGTTTGAATCTGGATATTGTTATATTTAATCCAGAACTTTTTATTATTTGCTTGGCTCTTAAAAGTCTTATCTTTTCTTGTTTTAGTTGAGTTATCCTCTAGAGTATTTGGTTGTTATTGTCTAACAAACAAATAGGGGGAGATTGAAAGGCATATGTCTAGGCCTATTTGTAAACACCGAGGATTCTACTCAACTTTAATTAATATGTAATAAGTAAATAATAAAAATCAAATGTCACAGGAATCTCAGAAGATTATATCTGTCAAAGAATGAAGATTAAAGTCATCTACAGACTTGAAGTTATTCTACACTGGAAGAAGTTCATTTATTTGATCAAGCCTCAGTGAAGTATTCAAGAAAGTGGATCTATTTAAAGTGACAGAGGTTTCAGAAGTGTGACGGGAAAAAGTACAGGTTACAGTCCTTGTTTAAATAAAAGGAGTAAAGAATCACAGCTTAAAGTTAAAGATGAAGAACAACCATTAAAGTTAGTCGCTCATGAACCAGACAGTACATGGAGTGTCAACGTCAGTCAGTGGAAGTTCGTTATCAGTTTCAGTGGTTCTAAGAATTAGTTTAATTCTCTTTTAATATTATTCTATAAGATATTTAATTTAATCTATGAATTAATTCTTTCAGAATTAATTCATATATTAAATTAATCAATCCTGATCTTAAGTAATTTAATGTATAAATTAATTCTCCAGAATTAATTTATTTATGAAATTATTTGAGTCAGTTATTTTAATTTATTTAATCAGTGAATTAATTCTAAAAGAATTAAGTCATTTATTAAATCAATTAAAAGTAGAATAAAATTAAATCAGGTTATTTCTATTAGTAGTACTAACATTTTATACTAGTAGTACTATCTTTATTAGTACTATCGATAGTACTACCAGTACTAAAGGTTAGTACTACCGAGAGTACTATTAGTTTAAATGGATAGTACTTCCAGAAGAAATGCAATCAGTTTGTTTGGCGCGTGGAAATGCATCAAATGACTTGTTTAAATACAAGTCATTGTAATCAAAAGATGCAGACAACACAATTCAATACAGAAGCAAAAAGCAAAGTTTCATTTCTCTCTTCTGCATTCATTCGAAGCCAACTGCAAAGCTTTAAATTATTCTTGTAATAAATTCTAGTCATCAAAGTTATATCCAATCCACTAGAATTCAATTACTTGTATTGCTTTGACAATCTAGCGGATCATAATCCCTAGAATTACTATCGAACTACTTTTTAGTATTCGATCTTTTTATTACAAATATAGATAAATTCATGTCGAATTTATTCTAGATTTGTTTTAACAAGAACCTTGTAATCTGTGCACTGAATTGTAACACCCCTCAAGTTTAATAGAGTTTCTATTTAACTTGAATATTGTTTCAGTTTTTATTCCGCACTAATTTGTTCTAAACAGTTAAATCATTTAAAGGACAAATTCGATAAAACGGTATTGTTTGTATTCAACCCCCCTTCTACAAACTTATCAGGACCTAACAGATTTATTCGACTGAAAAATTTATTTAGTGTGTGCATTTTAAACAAAATTCAATAAGTCGGTGAATCTATAACAAAAGTCATACAAGAATAAGAAATATTGAGAAGAGGTTAATATATATTTTTTTTAAGGAAGAGGTTGTTGTTGTTTTTGTTGTTATTTGTTTTGACAAAAAAAGATCAATATTAATTAAAAAAAATCTCTCATTAACAAAAAAAATGTTTTTTCATATTTTTTGATTTTTTTCTTACTGAGAATAGATTTGGAGGTAATGAATATTTTAATTGAAGGTATAATTGTAGTTTTTGATTAAACGATCTAGAATTATATATATATATATATATATATATATAATTCAAAACAAAACTTAATTTTATATTAGAAATATTATTTTATTTAAAAATGTATTTTGTAGAATATTTTTTGAGAAAATTTAAAGATATTATTATAAAACCGCTGCGAAGCGCGGCTTAGTAAACTAGTTTTAAAATAAATAAGTAAGGATTGCACCTCGTATTTTTGGGAAATAGAAATTTTAGTGATAAAAAATATAAAAGATATTATGTTTTAATTTAAAGGTAATTGTCGTGATATTTTTGGAAAAGGAGTAGATTTTGTTAGATTTTTTTTAAATTATAAAAGACAATCAGTTAGTTGCTATTTTTATATTATTTTATTATTTATTAAATAGAGTATTAAAATAGGTTTTAAAATAAATAAGTAAGGATTGCACCTCATATTTTTGGAAAACATAGATTTTAGTAATAATAAATATAAAAGGTAATGTGTTTTAATTTAAAGATAATTGTAATGATATTTTTGTCAAAAGAGTAGATTTTGTTAGGAAAAAAAATATTTTCATTGTAAAAGTCAATCATCTAGTTACTATTTTGGTAACTTGACAATAATACAATTCCATAAAAGATTTGATTTGTAGTAGCTTTCGTTATCTTAAAAAAAAAAAAATAATTTGCAGGAGTGTATCCTAAATTTAAACAAATTAGATCCTACATTTTCATTTTTTTGATTAGATTTCAATATTATTAGATTTTTATGTAGTAAAATATAGTGAAATATTAATGGAGAATAAAATTTTCCCGAATTTTGATTATATTATTAATTAGAAAAGTACTGAAAACCAAAACTTTCAATGTTTCGGCTTTAATAATATAATATAGATAATATAGATTAGTGTATTTCATCTACAATTTATTATTAGTTGCATGCATTCGACATTCGTTTTTATTTTTTCACCACATTTTAAAATATTTTATCCAATAATTGATATTATTATTTTTCAAATAATATTATTTTGAATTAAAGTATTATTAATATACTTCAAAAAATTAAAATAAATGATCAAAACACTTGAGTTTTACGTAATATTCTAACATATATGACTTTCGTTGATTCAAAACTTATACAAAGATGTTTGTTTTAAACAAAAATAACTCTAAATCCATACCTAAAACTTTCAAATATGATTTTTTGATAATCGAAGAGAGAAGTGAGCATGAAGTATGAGTATGAAAAATTGAATTTATATTTTTTGTTTTAATTTTTATTAAAATAATTACATAAAAATATTAAATCCAAAATTATATTAATGACTCAAAATTATATTAAAATATTAACAAAATTAAAATTAAACTAATAGTTTAAAAATGTTTTGAATCAAACCGATTCACTCAGTCTAAACACACCAAATCTATACTATCTATACTATATTATTAAAGACGAAACATTAAAAGTTTTGGTCGGTCGTCGGTCGGTCGGTATTTGGGCCGGACCTATCTATAATTTGGGTCGAGCCTATATATAACCAATTTATTTATAACCAATTGTTTTTTTCAGCTAAAATACATTACCTATTTTATCTTTTTTTCTAACTAAAATAACTCATCTTCTAAAAATAAAATAGGTAATATATATATATATATATAAAATGGTACTATTATTACATATTTATAATTGATTACATTTTTCAGCTAAAACACATTATATGTTTTACATTTTCTAACTAAAACAACTCATGTTCTAAATATAACACATGCAAAATAAATATGTAATGATGATATTGTTATATATAATTATTAATGAATAATCACTTACCCTTTTCAGCTAAACACATAACCTTTTTTATTTTTTTTAACTTAAACAACTAATTTTTCTAAAAGTAACACGAACAACATATATATAAAAAGGTAATATAATTTTCTATTTTCTAATTTAAACAACTAATTTTTTAAAAGTAACACGGGCAACATATATATTTATACTATCAATCAATACTATTATATAATAGACGAAACATTAAAAGTTTGGTTGGTCGGTATGGTACGTTGTGATTTTTCTTAATTGCCCTTAACTATATTTCGTGTTTTTACTTAATTAACTTACTTATTTATAAAAATATATTATTAAATAATAATATTACCTATTTATAACCAATTACCTTTTTCCTCTAAAATACATTATTTTTTCTAACAAATTCCCCTACTTTTTCAAACATGGCAATTACCTTTTTTAACTAAAACATGTTAGTTTTTCTATTTTTCCATACTAAAACCCTTCATTTTCCAAAAATATTACGGACAAACCTTTAGTTATTTATTTTTAAACCTATAATATTATAATTATTTTTTAAAAGTTTACCTATTTTAACATGTCTACTTATTTTTCTTAACAAATGCAATCACTAAGAATATTAAAATATAAATAATCAAATACCTATTTATAACCAATTACTCTAAAACACATTATAGATTTTTTCTAACAAAGTCCCTTTTTTTCTAAATATATCACGGGAAATTGTGTTTTTCAATTTACTTTTTCTATGTTTCTCACTAAAATTCATTTTTTTCCCAAAAATATCACAGAAACCCTTACTTATTTATTTTAAAACGATTTTAAATACTTTTAATTATTAAATTTTAAAACCTCATTTTTCAAAAATATCACGGGCATTTACCTATTTAAACTAAATATATGTTACATTTTTTATTTTTATTTATTTTAAAACATATTTTAATGTTTTTAATTAATTAAAAGTATTTAGCTATTTTAACATGCCTGCTTATTTTTTTTAACAAATACAATTAATAAAATATTTAAAATATAATAATAAAATAACAATTAACAATCTGTGCATCGCACGGGTTTTAAGCTAATTTAAATTAATATCTAAATTTACAAAAAAAATCGCAAACAAATAGTTGGTCAATAACAATCGATAATGGTGGATCAGGACCCTCAAACTTATGGCACACACCAGGTTAACTCATTTCTGATTGCGACACTTTCCTATGCCAACCTAACCTCGGTTAAATGGGTGAAATAATAAATCAAGCCATCATATAAAAAAACGGGAGGGAGTAACAATACAAGTCAAGGGAGGGACCACCCAACCCAACCCAACCCAAGTCATCTCAATATTACACAACACCCAACTATAAATAAGTGTTGCATCTCGTTTGTTTCAGCTCCTTGTCATTCAGAATCTCACTCATTTGTAAAACCCTTGTTGGACAAATGGGTATTGTGCGAACCGATGAACATCGCAGATCGGAAATTGAAAGTTTCCGGCGACTTTTGGTTGCTTGCACTGTAGCTTGTAAAAGTAAAGAGGAGAACGACATCGGAAAACGTCCTGTCATGAGCGCTGACGACGATGTGGTGCAGGATAAGGTGGTTTGCGTTACCAGCGGCGTATCTTATCTGGGAATTGCTATTGTCAACCAGCTATTAATCCGTGGTTATAACGTTCGTATTATTGTTGATAATCAAGGTAATGTCTCCTTCTTACATTTAATTATGGTAATTTAGATAGCTAAATTACGATGTCGTTGCGGAATCGGGATTTAATATGAATTGAAATATTTTAAAATAAAATTTTTGCACTAACATTTAGTTCTTCGACCTGTTTATGTAACAACATTTCGGAGCTCAAATTGTTTTTTGAAAAAGACTAAAGATGCCAAATTGGATATAAAATTATTTATCAAATATCACGCTTAATATTTTAAGTTATTATAAAGAAAATTGGTAGGGAACCCAAAATTTGTACAAAATGCTTATGTGTCAAGTATTAAATAGGTAATTTTTCAAATAAAAAGATATATCTCGCATGCATACACGAGTCTCAAATCAAAATGTGTCATGTGTCATGTGTCATGTCACTTTATTTGGGTGATTTTTTGGGAAATTGTTATTATTATTATTATTGCTAATTAGGAAGATTATTTTGGATTCAATACGAAATATAAAGAATTTACGTGCATTAACATTAATATCGATCAATGAAAATATTTTACAGTGTCACCTCATTAATGATACGTCATCTTATAACATTTTTTTGATACTCAATTTCATTCCTTTAAATCTACTCTTATTTATTTATTTTTATTAATTTATCACAGAGCTCCTATACGTATATTTCTCTATTTTCTGCGTGTAGGCGTACTAACTTTTGTTTTCTTCTGTTCGTTCTGATAGGATTCAATGAACAGTAGAATTTCCAAAAATGTGTGGCACACTTTTGTTCTTTATTTTTTGCTGTCATTTTATGACTATAGAAATTGAACTACTGTTTCAACTTGTGGAAATACCATGAAAGTTGTCATTTGTTGATTAAAGAAATTGAACAATTATTTGGAGAATTTAAGGAACACAAAATTTTCCAAAATTGCGTGTCATGTGTTTGTTCTATAATTTTTGTTGTTATTTTATGACTGAAGAAATTGAACAATTATTTTTACTCGTGGAAGTAATATGATATTGTCATTTTATGACTAAAGAAATCGAACAATTATTTAAAAGATTTAATGAAAGATAAAATTTCAAATACTGTGTGCCACATGTTTCTTTATTTTTAGTTTTGGCCGTCATTTTATGACTAGAGAAAATTGAACAGTTATTTTAACTTGTGGAAATAATATGAGAATAGTCACTTTATGACTAAAGACATTCAACTATTAGTTGAACCTGCGGAAATAATGTGAGAATATTGAATTTTCAAGGTTCATGACATGCTTGTCAAATATGAATTATTCATCATGTGTCCTACTCTGTAGTAATAAAATAATTATAACATCAAATTCTGGTGGCTTTTTTGTGGTGTCCCATTAGATTATACTGTATGAAGCAAGGCATGAGTACTAGTGTTAATTTAACATTACTGACTTGCTAATCACACTTGTTTTTATAAAACAAAAGGGAATTATTGTGTTTTTCTTGTTTGTACTCTAGCTTGCTTTGATGAAATTTAGGAAGGCATAGTGTAAATTTTGTTTTTAGGTTTTAACTTAACTTAGCGGATATCGCTTCTCTTCTTTAACATAGAATGGAAATATGAATGCTTAAGTATTAAAACTTTTGTAATACTATTTGTAACAAAGAAAATTCAGGACGATACACAAGGATGTAGTTTATGTGCATTCTTGTCCTTTAATGTAGAATGTAAATAAGGGTGTTCGAGTAATAGAATTTTTGTGATGCCATTTGATATAAATATGAAATTCAGGGAAGTAAACAAGGATATAGTTCATTTTTTTAAACACATGCACACGCAAAATGTGCTAAACAGATATGGTAACTACTGGATCTGTAAGTATGAACATACCATCTTATTCATGTATTGGTTAGACGACAATGTATAAAAGATAAAAAAAAATGATATAATTGTTCATTCCAGATATCAGTTTCTGTCATGTATTCAGTAAGATATAACTATCTGTGTACTTGTCATATAGGAGTAGTGATTAAGGAAAGGGTTGTGTCTGATTAAGTTTAATTAAATACTACTTCGTAAAGCAATTCTAATTAGAGACCTAATCATATTCTTTGATTTTAACACGTATCTAGATTACGGTAGTAATATTCGGGTTCTCAGTCATATTCGTCTATGTGAACGTGAATTCGGGGTTATAGCTTCGTCTCGTGTCATTTTCGGGTTTTGTCTATATGTTCATGCCGATAGTTGAGTTAGGTCCATAATTCGTGGCAAATCTTATCACCCTGATCTAAAGGCAAACATTACGATTGATAAGAAAAACTTATATGTATTACCGCTAAATGGTACTTTGTATTCTACTGCTATCGGTGCTATTTTTTGTTTATTTTTCCTTTTAAGGTTGCATTGCCGTGGTAGATTTGCTGATGAAAGAGTGCAGATAACTAGCTTTGGCCTTGATATACTAAAATATTACATTTGTAGGGATGTAATTGAATTTTATTTCTTCATGTAGATGATGTAGAGAATTTAAGGGAGATGGAAACATCTGGAGAGATGAGGGGAACTAATAACAGGATTGGAATTGTCATGGCCAAACTATATGAAGCCGAGAGTTTATCAGACATATTTAGTGGTTGCTGCGGAGTTTTCCACACTTCAGCTTTTATTGATCCTGCTGGGCTTTCTGGCTATTCTGTAAGTCCCATATTCATTCAGTTTATTAGTTTTGCCAACAAGTTTGGCAGTTGCTACACTCTTCGCTTGTAGCTGACAATCTTAACATGAGTATTAAAGAGCCGTTATACCAAAATTAACAACTATACTTTGCTGAATTAAAGGATTCCTCTGGCAGTCATAGTTTAAAATAGGAAGAACGGTGTATATCTTTAAGAGTCAATGATGTAGATGCTGGGACATGGAGCAAGTAATGTTGCAGATTTACTAAAATGTTTCTTGTTTTTGGTTAGAAATTTATGGCTGATTTAGAGGTGAAGGCAGCACAGAATGTGATCGAGGCATGTGCAGCGACACCTTCAATTAGACATTGCGTGCTTACATCTTCACTTTTGGCTTGTACATGGAAAGATTACTCACTCGACGATGTATCTCCTGTGATTAATCATAATTTCTGGAGTGATGAAGCGCTTTGTATAGAAAAAAAGGTAATTCTCTCGATTTCTAAACAATATACTTAAGCACTGTGACTTTCTTTCAGTATATCTTGAATTCTTTCATTCAAAGAGTATTCAAGTCTATCAAGACACCGGAAGATGGGTATTATCGACACTCTTCACACTTGTCATTATTAAGCTTGTTTGTAAACAAAATTGCAGCTTTGGTATGCTTTGGGCAAGTTGAGAGCAGAAAAGGCTGCCTGGAGAGTAGCCGAAGAGAGGGGACTTAAGCTGGCCACAATCTGCCCAGGCCTTATTAAAGGTTCTGAATTCTTCAATAGGAACACAACATCAACGATTGCTTATTTAAAAGGTAAATTTATCTTCATCATCAACTTCTTCCCATGCAACATGTGTTCTAGTGGCAACAACCAGCTACAGCATTACATAGATATTTGGCAAACGATGACGGAATTGGATGTACAGGTGCTCAAGAAATGTATAAGAAAGGACTGTTGGCAACTGTTGATGTAAACAGATTAGCGGAGGCGCATGTATGTGTGTTTGAGGAAATGAACAGGACAGCGTCTGGAAGGTATATATGCTTTGACCAAGTGATTAAGAACGATGAAGAGGCGGAGACACTGGCACGTGAAACAGGGATACGAGTAAATTTGATACCGGAAACTGAAAATGCTTCGGGCAATGCTGCTAGAGAGGTTCAACTGTCAAACGTAAAACTTTCTAGGTTGATGTCAAGAGTTAGAAATTGTAAGACCACCTTTTAGAACGATTAATTTCTGTGCAATAACAAGGCAAAGGCTCATATTTCAGAGATCACTCTGTAGTAGCTCTTCATGTACCAAATTAAGGCCGTCGTGCTCTATTAAGCAAAATCCTCTTTTGATATAACAGGTTTAATTGGTCATCACTTTAATATTACATTTAATCATGTCACTCTACCTACTATCTTGTGCTACACGCTCAAATAAATCTTAAATTTTTAAGAAGAGTATTGAAAAATTAGTTCCATATAGGTTGAACCAAATTTATGTCGGGGTCAGACTCCTACCAGGTTGTTCGGATTAATAGAAAAGAATGTGAAATATGTGTCCCTGATTCACTGTGAGAACGTACAAGAACAAAGATGAACTAGATCAAATTTTAATGGACTAACGATCGTCTTGGCCCAAATGGACCATAAATAATAAGTTTCGCTCGGCTTTTCAAAATGAACTAGATTGTCTAGCCCAACTATATTCAGGTTTGAATTCGGAATAGACTTTTTAAAAGAACGACGTAAACCTTGTGTTAATGGACAATATATTTTCAAAAGAATATAGGAAGGAACCAGTGTTATAAAAAGCGGAAATCGGAATTAATCAGTTAAGGCGCCGTGGGGTTTAATCGGATAATCGAGAATTAATCGGAATGATTAATCGAATCATTAATCAGAATAAATTTAATAATATTTTTTATATACAATTATAAAATTATTTCATTATTTCAACTAAACATATGTTATTATCATATATTTATGCAAATATGTTAAAAATGTTATATAATTGGAATAAATTTTTTTTTGAAGGTTTAACTTTTCAATTAAAGATCAATTTAAGATAAAAACTTAAGAGAATTTACAATTTAAGCATCTAAAATTATAATTATATGTACAAAAATAATGTTTTTTCCTATTGTTTAATCAAGTTTCTATCTTCTAATTTTTTTTTTTTTAATTTAACTATTTTTTAATACTTAGCCCAATTTTTGACCAATTCAGCCAATTTTTGACTATTTTAATGAAAAAACAATTAATTGACCAATTTTGATTTAATCAATTCGGTCCGAGTAGCGATTAATCAACAATTAATCCTGATTAATTGCTGATTTTTATTACACCGGAAGGGACATAAAAATATCGATTTAGGTTGTAATTTTAACCAAGTGATTTTCATTGAGAAAGCATTAATTATTCGAAATGATTCAGTATATCACTTGAATTGGTGGATTACATTTGGTCCAAGGAGAGTATGCTTCGTGGTTGCCCCGTTGTAGTTTTGCCAATGAAGTGACCGGAATTCATTTCGACTGCTTAAAAGTTAATAACTTACTGGTGTATAAATTAATCTAGTCCCCGGCATTTTTAACCAGCACATCATTAATTCATTGGTTCCGTCGTGGTCATAATTCCAATATCAATAATCAAAACTATACAATTATGCTTTCAAACTTTGGCTTACCCCGTTGTTTAAATCAACCAACCTTCATTTTCACAAAGCGATTGAATCATAAGATTTCAACCCAATCCGCAAAATATATTGGGGGTATAATTTTAACATAAAAATTAAAAATAAATAACACTGCAAGTATATTTAAATATTTTAATTAGTAATAATTTAACAATTGAAGATGAAGCAACTGTTGCTAATCCTAAACATCATTCTGGTTTCAATAGAAAAGATATACATATTTTACTGTATCATACAAAATAAGGGAAGAAATGTACTAATGCTTACTAGACCAGCTTCAAAGATTAATGAAAATCTCAGCAAATCTGAAGAGCAAAAGCTGTTTTGGTATAATTTACGAGCAGATAAACACCTTCTTTTCTATCTTTTTTATTAGTAAAAGAGGTTGCCTGAATTTCCACTCGCATACATATAATTCATTCAAAATCAAATTAATCAGCAAAAACCAATGGTAAAACTAAGAAAACCCAAAAATTAAAAAAGGATGATGGCTCAGAGTGTTGCTAAATGTGCTCAAGGAAAAGCAAGGCTTTTCTCATACAAGAGGTGTCAGAAATATAGCATCAATCATCTTTGCCCACCAATTCTAAACACACAAAAATCTTTATGCAAATTTCAGTAATAAAATAAATAAAACAGACAGAGGGAGAGACAGAGGGAGAGAGAGAGAGAGAGAGAGAGAGAGAGAGAGAGGAGATTGCAAAAGAGAAGCGAAGCGGCTGAACCCTGAATTAGGGTTTCATAGAGACACAGAAAGTTGTGTTTCAGTTGGTGTTAAAACATCGCTTACAATCCAATGATATATAGCCTTTTCACTGGGCTTCCTTGCAATTTTACTAATACACTCCCAAGTAGTTTATAAAGGCCCAGGCCCATTCATACAAATAAATACTCCAAAAACTGCTCTTACATCGACTAGTTTATATTGACCCAGGCCCGTTTTTACAAATAAATACCAAGTGTGCGAGCACAAAAATTTGGAACGAAAAATCTGCTCAACATGAGCTCAATGCTAAGTAGGGGTTAGGTGAGAGGGTACAAATAACTTTTCATATTTCATATGAATACATCTAGGGTTCGTTTGGTTCAAAAACCTGTATAGGTTTTGAATTGAGTTAAGTTTGTATGGGGTTCAGATATCATTCATTATATCATGTGTTTGGTTCAGTATTGGAATGATTGAATCTGTTTAATTTTGAATATAATTAATAACTCTTTTTTGTATTCTATTGTGTATTATTGTGTATAAGTATACATAATATATTAAAGTTAAGTTATTATACAATTTTCAAACAAAATTTTAATATAAAAAAATACATGATTAGTAAATTATAAAATTTAACGAATTAAATAATAATTTAATATTTTTTAAAGAAATAAAATATTTTAAATTCGTATAAAATAAACATAATTATAATTTATTTAAGATTAAACAACATTATATTTAAAATATGTGTATTAAGATTGTATTTTATTTCATAAATAAAAATGAAATAAATAAATTTAAGTTGATAACTCGTACCAGTCCCTCAAACCCACCTCGCCCTCCCCCTCCCCTTAAGGTATCAAATCTCATTCCAGATGAGGTTCAGGTATGAGTATCAGATTTGAAAAACGAGCAATCAAACAGTAGGTATGGGTTTGAATTGAACAAAACCCATATTTGATATCAGAAACTGTTGAATCAAACGAATAGTAGAATGTTTGTACACGCATGATTTGAATGTAAAATTACAATCATATTGTTAAAAATATGATAAAATGTATTAAGTACTATGTAAGGTACACTACGAGTTGGTTTCTTACAAGCATGAGTCAAGTGATTAGTACTAGAACAGTTTTGACAAACTTTTCTAGGGGCATTTGGCACATAAGTATAATTATTATTCTTTTTAATCCCTAGTTTGTCATTTCTATTCTGTTTCTTCTTAGGTGTAGACCTAATAGACTCAATTTTTTCAGATTTCACAAGAACAGACTTAACATGAGTGTTCTTAACTTGAATAGGCTTCTTGGTTTCCACTTTGACATTCTCACTCTTAGAAGGTGTAGGTTGTTCACTAGCTTGTGCCCCATCTTCTTCATTTAACAGTTGCTTGATGAACATAGATTCATCATCAAGACTAAATGAAGTTTCTTTAAAGATAGGTGCCTTAGCATTTTTCACAATGTGAGGCACATTCTCATGAACAAATTTGGTGTCATCAACATATGCCTTACCCTTCTTTTTTCTTGAGTGTGTCATAGTCAAAACTAATATCCACCTTGCTATTTTCTTGATGCTTATCATGATAGGTTTTCAAAAGATTCAATGAATTTCTAAATGCTCTTATCTTAAGTTCATCTTCAGCCAATTCATCTCTAAGAGCTTTCTCTGTCTGATTAGCACATTCAACTTTGTTTTTCAGGTACTCAACCTCTTGTTGGAGATTTTCTACATGCACAACAATCAATTCAAGTTCTTCATTGCTTTTGTTTAACAATTTATTCTTAGCAGTCAATTTATCAATTTCCTCACTAGCAGCAGTCATGCTAGTGTGAATGTTAAACGTTTCAACACATAAATTTTCAACAGTTTGTTTATATTTAGAAACAAACATGTCAATGGTGGTTAAAGATGGTACCTGGGAGTGATCCAAAGAGCCCTCGTTGTTCTCTGACTTAGCCATCAAAGCATAGTTGCAGAATTATGAATCTTCTTCATCACTATCAGTATCATCCCAACACTTCTCCTCAGCTATGAATGTCTTATTTGATTGCTTCTTTAATAGAGCCTCATACTTTGCATCAAGTTCCAAGAAAGCCTTGTCTTTCTTCTTTGGTTTCTTGCACTCATTTGCAAAGTGCCCCAGGTCATTGCATTGAAAACACCTGATTGAAGATCTATCAAAAGAGCCAATTTTGAATTTGCTTTTGTATGGCTTCATGAGAGCCTTTCCTTTGTTGAAGGAGTTTTTGTTGAATGGTTTGGGTCTAAATGGTTGTTTCTTCTTGAATCTGATGTGAGGAAACTTTCTTGCCATGAATGCAAAAGATTTGTTATTCATAGCATCCAACTCCTCCAAGGTGTAGAAGTCATCTTCATCTAGATCCTCAATCTTCACAGGTTCTTCAATCACTGGTTCATCTTCTATAATCTCTTCAATTCTCAGTTGACTTGTTGAGGCTTCAAGCTCTTTGAGAGATTCATTCACAATTAGGGCACAAGATGCATTAACCATTTTACCCTGATGAGCTTGAATAGCTCTCTTCTGTATCAACTCAAGTTCATGTGTTCTCAACACACCATATTGCACATCATAAGTAACTTTGTTTTGATCTCTATCTCTTAAAGAGATAACCTTTTGCTCAAGATGGTTTGGTGTTGCCATCAGAAACTTGATGTTCAATTCTTTTGTGCTGTAGACCTTGCCATTCATTTGCAACTCAGTGACAAGTCTATGAAACCTCTCAAACACTTTTGTAATGTTCTTTTTTGGTTGAGCCATAAATTCCTCATACTGCGTGACCAGTATTTGCTTTCTGTTTTCTTTAACTTTCTCAGTTCCATCACAAAGAATCTCAATATGATCGCACATCTCTTTTGCAGATGTACAAGAGCCAATGTTGGCAAACATGGACAGTTCCATTGAATCAATGATGATTAGCATAAGATGGTTGTCTAATGCAACTTTTTCTTTCTCACTGTCAGTCCATTTAGAGATGTCTTTAGCAATGTAAGATTTGGGAACGACAGTGGTGCCACTTGTGGAACCTGGTATTTCTTGTTGAGGAAGAAAATGACCATTCTTGAGAATATCAGGATACAAAGGATTAACAGCTTTCAAGAATAGCAGCATCTTTATCTTCCAGAGATTGTAATTCTCTTTGTTGAACTTTGGAACTTTCATTGTACCTGTAGTCTTTTGTGAACTCATCTTGGATCTTTATCTGTTTTGATCAACAGCCTGCTCTGATACCACTTGTTGAGTATGAGTTTCACTAGAAGATAATAGAGAGGGGGGGGGTGAATATATTATCAGTGATTTCTTTAATTATCTTTGTTTTTGAATCAGTTTATTGCGGCTTGATTTTTTTTGTTTTATACTGAAATATGCGGAAAAAGAACAACACACAAAATCACTTTTAATCTAACGTCGTATTAGATCGAAAGGTGCTACAAACTGTGAATTCGAACTTGAATTCTCAGCTTCATTTTTCTCAGAGATATACAACTTGAATATCTATGAAAAACTTTGTTGGGATTTATGGGTGATAGCATAGGAACAACTTAACTTTGTATATACTTAAATTTTTAATTAAGTAGAACATACTGTCACAGCCAAAGTATGTTCTTGTAATCAATATGCAATGTTATTTTAATTGTGTAATTTGGAAGAAGTTCACTTTCTGTGTTCAAGCCTCAAAGAATGCATATTAGATGACAGCATGAATAAAGGTTACTGTCATAAGCATTGACAGTAAGATTAAAAGAAGACAGAATGTTGCAAGTCAAGACAGCATATTCACTCTGACAGCAACATTGGCGGAAGACTACGCGACAGCAACTTTAGCCCTCGACAGCAAGTTTGGAAACCTCGACAGCACACTATGCGGGGAACTCCTACTGTCACCAAAAGCACATTCCTGTGACAGCAAGCTTTGCGGCAAAAGTAACTGTCTCGAGAAAGATCCTTTTTCTAGGTATCTTTCTCAGTCAAATCCCGTGATAGTTTCAATGTTCAAGAAACAGGCGTGTTGCAGTATCCCTAAGCTGCACCAAGTCTGCAAGACTACGACAGAAGCTTCAAGCACTGCAAACAAAAGCGAATCAATTCAAGAGCAAGGTCAAGTCTCTATTTGCTGAATTGTTTTAGCTAGAAATAGAATGAATCTAGGTTGCTTTCTTTGTAATGTATATCTGACATTGTTAGCAATTTAGGAAAGTCACATGGGTAGACACTTTATAAGAAGCTGCCACTTGATAATGACAACAGCTTCACAGACCCGTGTTGATAGTGATAGGATTAGTCTTATACTTAGACTATCAATTCATTCTAGGCATGTAGAAGAACAGAAAGACAAGCAAGTGTCTTGAAGAAAAACCGAAGCTCAAGAATTCTCTCTTGAGGTTGTAGCAACACTTTGCAAAATAAATAAAACATTTATTTTGTGAATCCTGTCTTCTCGATCATACTGTTTGTGAATGCATACATATTATTGATAACATTAAATCTTAGTTTTGGTTGTTGAAACTGAGATTGAATTTTATCAGTATTGCATTCATCCCCCCCCCCCCTTCTGCAATACACGAGGACCAACAACTGGTATCAGAGCTTTCAGATTAACATACATATCTGAGATCACGACGACAATGCAGAAATCAAACAGTATCAAGATCCCAGCTTTTGATAAAGAGAACTACAACATTTGGAAAAGAAAGATCTTGTTGTTTATCAAAGCTGCGAATCCACTATACCCAGGTATTCTCGAGAATGGTCCTTTCATTCCAAGGAAGGAAATTGAAGCCACAACAGTAAATGGTGAAGTCATTCCTGCACATTGGGTTCCCAAAGATCCCTCTGAATTTTTGGAACCTGAGAAGGAGAAAATGGTGCTAGATGATCACTTGCAACTCATCTTGCTCGATTCTCTCACGTTGGATAAAGCCATGTGTGGAAGTGTGATAAGCTGCACATCTGCCAAGGAGATGTGGATCAGGTTAGCTTTGCTATGTGAAGGAAGTGAAGAAGTTAAGGGCAATCAAAGGCAAATACTGATATCACAATATGAGGCATTCATGGGCAAACCTGGTGAAGACTTAACTTCCATGTTTGAAAGGTTCAGTAAGCTCTTAACTGAACTACAGATACATGGCAAGTACTATGACAGAAAAGAATTAAATGTCAAGTTCTTGCTTACACTGCCTGATCACCTTGAACACAAGACAACAGCCATACGAGAAGGAAGAGATCTCAACAATATAACCTTTGAGACACTTTATGGCATTCTGAAATCCT
Organism: Heracleum sosnowskyi; assembly: GCA_030848705.1. NCBI lineage: Eukaryota > Viridiplantae > Streptophyta > Magnoliopsida > Apiales > Apiaceae > Heracleum > Heracleum sosnowskyi. The sequence goes on along the minus strand of CM061244.1, from coordinate 20,522,438 downwards.
AAGAACTTGAACTCTTTCAAAAGAGAGCCATACAGAGTGGAACAAGGAACAAGATGGCCAATATGTCAAGTGCCCTAGTAGAACAAGTGCCAAGGATCACACAACCAAGTGAAGTACTACAAATCACACAACCAACCCCTGTACAATCCTTAAAGATAGAAGAGGTTGTTGAAGATGATGAGAAAGTAGTACTGCAGCTCAAGGATGTGGAAGATGAAGACTTCTACACAATGAAGGAACTGGAAAGCATGGACAATCCTACTATGGCCTACATGGCTAAAAAGTTCAAGAACTTTAGGTTCAAGAAGGATAGGTCATTCAGGCCCCAAGGCCAAGCATCCAAGTTCACCAAGGGAAGCTCATCAAAGGCTGCTGTGGGAAGCTCATCCAAAGGAGGATACAAGACTGGATTTGTGGATAGATCTAAATTCAAGTGTTACAACTGTGGTGAACCTGGTCATTTTGCTACTGAATGCAAAAGACCCAAACAGTTTCAGAGATTTGAGAAAGGAACTGGTGGAAACTCTAAGAAGAATCAAGGTAGAGCCTATGTGGCTGAAGGAAAGTGTTGGGATGAGTCTGATGATGAAGATGAAGAAGAATATGTCAACCTAGCTCTCATGGCTAGCACTGATGAAGTAACATCAACATCTTCAAGTCAGGTACCTTCACTTGTCTTACTTGATATGTCCACTGACGAGTATAAGAAAACCATTAAAGACTTAAGTGCTGAAATGTTCAATGTCTATACTAGCTTATCTGCTGCTAATGAGGAAATCACTAGGCTGAATAAGCTAAATGAAACACTAAAGTCTGAAAATGAATCTCTTGTTCTCAAAACCAGTTCACTAGACTCTTTAGCTCAGGAGAATGCTAGATTTAAAAATGGCTTAAAATGTGCTAAAGAAGTTGAGGAATTCCTGAGGAATGAGATTGCTGAAAATGAATTCAAGATCAAGGCTTATAAAAACTCATCTAAGATAGTTCAGGATTACAATGATAAGCATACATAAAATCAGACAATTGGTATAGGTTTTTCTTATGATAGAAGACCTGGAAAGGAAACTGTGATTCAAGATTGTTCTAGAAGTGCTGCTGTCAAACCCACCATTCTCAAGAAGGTTAAAACTCCTATTTTCAAAGCTGCAGAAATTGAGTTTGATGAAGAAGCCATGCTCATCAAACAAGAAATTCTTGATGAGGATGAAGGTGTTGACAGCACATTCAAGGATGGAAAGGATACTGTCACAATCCCCAAGACAGTAAACTTACCAAGCAATCAGACAGTAAGTTCAAAAGATGTTGTCACAGTTGGCAAGACAGTATCTTCCAAAGATGCTGTCAAGAATGGTTCCAAGACAGTAACTTCCAAACCTTCTGTCAAGATAATAGGAATAAAAGGTACTGTCAAGGAAAGTTCGACAGCAACTTCTGAACATACTGTCAATCCAGTAACTCCCAAGTCTAAGAATAGGAATGGTAAGGAAATGGATACACTAATGTTGGAGGTGCTTCTAGGAAACTATGCAATAACTGTGGATCTTCACATCATTTAACACACGTTTGTAAGAACTCAATTGAGGATAAGATCAATGCTACTGAACTCAATAGTAACTTACACAGAACCCCCCTTATGCATAGAACTATGAGTGTCTGTAATAACATTGAATGTATGCCATGCAAGATCACTTCCATGAGCACATGCTTTAACTTACCTATTCTCACTACTGAAAAATGCTCATACATGCACACTGTTGAGACTTCTGAGCCTGCTGGTGACAGCAAAAAGGCTTCATCCACTAAGAAAAGGATCAAGTCCAATTCTAAGCCTAAGTGGGTGAAAAGAGAAGTCAAACTGGAGGTTATTGATGATGCTTGTGAACTTGTAACTGGAAGAAACTCAGGAGACACTAAAGTTGCAGGACCCAACAAGGATTGGGTACCATATGCATCTTAAATACATTCTATTTTGCAGGGCAAGAAGAAAGATCAAGTCATGTGGATCATTGACAGTGGCTGCTCAAGACACATGACAGGTGATAAAGCCCTGCTATCACACTATGTAGAGAAAGCTGGCCCAATCATAACCTTTGGAGACAACAACAAGGGTTACACAGTGGGATATGGCTGTCTGGAAATTGGAAATGTTGTCATTGAAGATATTGCTCTTGTGGATGGATTGAAGCACAATCTACTCAGTGTCAGCCAATTCAGTGACAGGGGATTCAAGGTTGATTTTGATATGATGTTGTGTAACATCTATCACAAGAAGGATGGAAGCCTCTCTCTAAAAGGGGTTAGAAAAGGAAGCTTGTTTGTTGCTGACTTAAACTCAACAAAGAAGGATAAAGTTTACTGTTTCTACAGTAAAGCAACTGTTGGTGACAGTATGCTTTGGCATAGGAAGCTCTCACATCTCAACTTCAAAACAATGAATATTTTGATGAAGAAGGAGTTAGTGAGAGGTTTGCCCCAACAGGAATTCTGTCAAGAAGGACTGTGTGGAGATTGTCAAATGAGCAAACTAAGGAGAGATGTGCACAAGTCCAAGCAAATGAACACCAACATGGAAGCACTCGAGTTGATTCATATGGATCTTTTTGGACCAATCAATGTACCATCTATGGCCAAAAAGAGATATGCCTTAGTAATGGTGGATGATTACTCAAGGTACACTTGGGTGAAGTTTCTTGAATCCAAAGATGAAGCTGCTCAAGTGATTATTGATCAAGTCAGAGTTCTTGATAGAACTCCAAACTCAAAAGTCCAAATCTTGAGGAGTGACAATGGTACAGAATTCAGAAATGCCACACTTGGAAATTTCTGTAAAGATGAAGGAATTGTACAACAATTCTCTGCTGCAAGGACTCCACAGCAGAATGGAGTTGTAGAAAGAAAGAACATGACTCTCATTGAAGCAGCTAGAACTATGTTGCATGATGCCAAACTGCCAACATATTTCCGGGCTGAAGCTATCAACACAGCTTGTTATACTCAAAACAGAACCATGATCAACAAAACTCATGCAAGTACACCTTACTGTCTGTTAACTGGAAAGAAACCTACTGTCAAATATTTTCATGTGTTTGGGAGCAAATGATTTATGATGAAGGATAACCATGAGAAGAAAGGAAAATTTGACACTAAGGCATTTGAAGGACTATTCATGGGTTACAGCACAGAAAGGACTGCCTACATAGTTTATGTTATGGAACACATGATTATTGAAGAGAGTGTAAATGTCACATTTGATGAAACTAAGTTTCCAGGACTGCATGAAGAAGGAAAGATGCAGACTTTCAGATTTGAGAATCAAGGATACTTGGAAGCTGAGGAAATTGTTGATGAAGAACCTATCTTCACTCAAATTGTTGAAGTTGACAAAGATACTGTCAATGCCACTACTGTCAACCAAACTCCAGCTCAGTCACAGACCATAACCTCTAACATTCATAACAATGATGACTCTGGAGACAATGATGTTAGATATAATTGCTGATGATTGTTTATCAGTGTTTAAGTAACAGGTACTCATCAGAGTTTATACTAGAAGCCAGTCAGAGTTTGTTAAAGTTTGACGGGGTGAAAGTTTGCTGAAGTTGTCGGTGCTAATATGAAGATTCTAGAAGCAATATATCTTGAAGATGGAAAGAAGCAAGATATATTGAGATAGCTAAGGAAACAGAACAGAAGACAGAAGCAATCCTAATTTGATATAAATTGTATAGCTAATTTGTAGGAATATCAATTAGAGATTGAATCTATGTAGCTGTGTACTATATAAACACATATAGGTTAACCCTAAAAGGGATGCGAATACTGAATACATTATTCTTGTAACCTAGCAGCTCTCTGTGATATGTTACATCACTGAGAGAAGAGTTATTTAATATAATTCAGTTTATTGTTCATAAACAGTGTTCTTAATTGTTATTCTCATACATATATTGATTATATATTGTGTATTCGGCCTAACAATTGGTATCAGAGCTAAGGCTGTTTAATATATACAGTTTTACGATTCAAACACAAGTATAATCATGACTGAACAAATTCCAACTGGTGCAACTCCTGAAAAGGTTTAACCTACCTCTGTGAGTCGATATGAGACTATCAGGGTTCCAATTCTCAAACCAGCAGAATATCCAATATGGAAGCTGAAGATGACCATGTTTCTGGAAGCCACAGATCCAGAATATCTTGATAGAATAAATAATGGTCCTCATAAACCAATTAAACTGTCTACTGTTGTTGCTGGTGAAGAGCAAAAGCTTATTCCAAAGGAAAAGAAAGATTTGACTCCTGAAGACATCTCATCGATTGCTAAGGATGCAAAGGTTAGACATCTTCTCCATAGTGCCTTAGATAATGTTATGTCTAACAGAGTTATTGGTTGCAAAACTGCCAAAGAAATTTGGGATGCTTTAGAAGTCAGATGCCAAGGAACTAGTACTATAAAAAAGAATAGAAAGACCATACTGACACAGGAGTATGAGCACTTTGACTCAAGATCTGGTGAAACTTTGACTGAAACATATGACAGATTCTGTAAATTGTTGAATGATTTATCTCTGGTTGATAAAGAATATGATCTTGAAGAGTCTAATCTCAAGTTTCTTTTATCTCTACCTGAAAGATGGGATTTAAAGACAACAACAATTAGAGATAATTATGAGCTTGCAGATACAGAGCTTGATGAAATCTATGGGTTGCTTAAAACTCATGAACTGGAGATAGAACAAAGGAACAGAAGAACTAATAAGAAGACAAAATATGTTGCTCTCAAGGTTGAAGAAAAACTCATGAAGAAAGAAACATCAAAGAAGAAAGCTAAAGGAAAAGCTTTGGTCATAAACTCTGAGAATGAGTCATCAAACTCTGATGATGACTCAAACACTGATGCCTCTTCAGAATCTGAGGATGATGAAGAACAAATGATGCAAATGGCTGCTTTGATGGTGAAGACTTTCAAAAAGATGGGTTTCAAGAACTTCAAGAAAGGAAAAAGATTCTCAAGGAAAGATTCAAACTTTGAAAGAAAGAGTTACAAAAAGTCTGAAGAAAGGGATACCAAGTCTGGAAAGAAAGACAAGTCTGAGATCCAGTGCTACAAGTGTAAAGAGATGGGTCATTATGCTCCAGAGTGCAAGAAAGGAAAATCTGAAAAAGCACTCATCACTAAAGGAAGAGACTGGGCAGACACTTCAGATTCAGATGAGGATGTAAACTATGCTCTCATGACAACTGTCAAAGATGAAGGTGATTCATCTGAAAATAAGGTACCTTTAACAACTTATGCTTATGATACTGATAACATATCTGAATTGAGAATTTATCTTAAAAGCATACATGTTAGTTATAGAGATCAGACCTTAGAGAATGAGAGAATTAAATCTGAGAATCAAAAGCTTAAGGATAGAAATAGATTTCTTGAAGATGAACTTGTTAACATGCAACAAGTTAAAAAGGAAAGAGATGATGCTGTTTATGTTGAACAGGAATTTCTTAAAAGATATAGGCAAATTGAATCTGATTTAGAAAAGGAGAGAAAAATGATTAAAACCTGGACTAATTCTGGAAAAGATACACATCAAGTTTTTCAAACAGATACAGTTGGGTTAGGTTACTGTGAGGAAGATGAACTTAGGTTTAAAGATAAAGTTAAAGTTAAACCACAACTTAAACCTGTGAAATTTGTTCCTGAATCTAGTAAGCTAAAATATGTAGTTGTGAAAGAAGCTGTTATGGAGCCAGTTGAAACTTGTGAAAAACAGGTTAATGTTGGTTCAATAACAGAAAATCAGATTGATACAGAAGCTGTTAAAGAACCAGTAAAAATCTGTGATAAACAGGTTAATGTTGGTTTGATGACAAAAAAACAATTCAAACATAAGCTCAAAGAGGTAAAGTCTGTTAACAAACAGAAAGTGTCCAAGAAAAATAGGAATGGAAAAGTAGGCATTAATAAAAGAAATGATTATCTGCCTAATTCTGATGCTCCTAGAAAGACATGTCATAGTTGTGGTAGTACTAACCATCTTGCAAGTTTCTGCACGAAAAACAAATATATTAATTCTTTACCTTCCAAGTCTGGAGTGAAGAATGATTTTGTTAGGGTTAGACCACAGACTTTATGCACACACTGTGGGAGCACTTGGCATTCCATTTATACTTGCAAAAATTACCATGTTATTTATCACAACTATTATGAGTTAAAACCCAACTTGAAATGGGTTAGAGCAAACTCTGCAAGTGTAAAATCTGATACAGTTAGCTTAAACTCTGTTGATAGTAATTCCGCTGCAAAAGCTAACTATGTTAAGAAAGCCAAAGGATCCAAGCAAGTCTGGATCCTTAAATCTAACTCTTTGTAATTGTTTGTGATTGCAGGGCATAAGGGAAAGCACCCTAGTCTTGGACAGTGGATGTTCAGGACATATGACTGGAAATAAAGCCCTGCTATTAGACTATGAGGAGAAGGCTGACCCAAAAGTCTCCTATGGAGATGGCAACATAGGACGTACTATGGGATATGGCAATATCAATCTTGGAAGTGTCATCATCACAAATGTAGCTCTTGTCCCAGGACTCAAGCATGATCTGCTATCAGTGAGTCAAATCTGTGACAGAGGATATCATGTAGATTTTCAACCTGAATACTGTGAGGTTGTTTGTAAATCTACAGGGAAAGTTGTTCTAGTTGGACACAGACGGAATAATATCTATGAAGCAAGTTTGGTAACAAACCCTGAAGGAAAAGCTGTGTGTCTGTCTGCAAAAATGTCAAATGAAGAGAGTTGGAAATGGCATAAGAAGCTCTCTCACCTAAACTTGAACAACATCAATGAGCTAATTCGAAAAGATCTTGTAAGGGGACTTCCAAAGTCAATACTCAGCTTAAATGGTCTGTGTGATTCATGTCAAAAGGCCAAGCAAAAGAAGTCATCTTTCAAAAGTAAGACTGAATCTTCAGTTGTGGATCCTTATCATCTTCTTCATGTTGATCTATTTGGTCCAGTCAATATAATGTCTCTTGGCAGAAAGAAATATGCTCTAGTCATTGTTGATGAGTACACTAGGTACACTTGGGTGTATTTCTTAGCAAAGAAGGATGAAACAGCTTTACATCTGATGGATCATGTAAAGCTACTGGACAAAGGATCACAGTATAAAGTGAAAATTATCAGGAGTGATAATGGTACTGAATTCAGAAATGCAATAATGGAAGAATTTTGCAAAGAAAGAGGAGTGAAGCAAGAATTTTCTGCACCAGGGACTCCACAGCAAAATGGTGTAGTTGAAAGAAAGAACAGAACTTTAATCGAAGCTGCCAGAACAATGCTTGGAGAAGCAAAATTGCCAACTTATTTCTGGGCAGAAGCTGTTCAAACTGCTTGCTTTACTCAGATTGCAACACTGATCAACAGGCATGGGAAAACACTATATGAGATGGTGAAGAATAAGAAGCCAAATTTGAAATATTTTCATATTTTTGGATGCAAATGCTTTGTGTTGAAAACTCATCCTGAACAGTTGACCAAGTTTGACTTAAAAGCTGATGAAGGAATTTTTGTTGGATACCCACTGTCAACTAAAGCATTCAGAGTCTACAATCTGAGAACTAAAGTGATCATGGAATCTATAAATGTGTCATTTGATGACAAGAAAATAACTGGAATAGAAGATGAAGAATATCATGATCAACTTCGCTTTGAAAATGAAGATCTAAACTCTGTTGATGTAAACTCTGACGAAACAAATCCGACAAACTCTGATGAAGCATACTCTGAACCTCTAATGGTAAACACTGAGGAAATTTCTCTGATAGAACAAAATAGAGAACCAGTTGAGGGGGAGCATGAAGATACTTCAGCAACATCTCAACATGATGACTCAAATTCTGAAAATGAGTCAGCTGAAGAATCTATCCCAAACTCTGAGTCAAACACTGAAAATCCAAACTCTGAGCAGTTCAATTCAGGGGGAGCCTCAGAGAATGCAAATGGTCAAGAAGAAAATCAGGAAAGCATGGATCAAGGGGGAGGATCTAATGATGATAGAAGCCAATTACCTACAGCAAGAAGGTGGACACAAGCTCACACACCTGTCTTGATAATTGGAGATCCAGAAGCTAGTGTGAGAACTAGAAGTGCTACAACGAATGAATGTCTGTTTCATGCATTCTTGTCTCAAACTGAACCCAAGAAAGTGGAAGAAGCTCTTCAAGATGCTAACTGGATAACAGCTATGCAGGAGGAGTTAAATGAATTTGAAAGAAATGAAGTCTGGACACTTGTACCAAGACCCAAAAACAGATCTATTGTTGGTACAAAGTGGGTTTTCAGAAACAAAACAGACAGTGATGGAGTGATTACAAGGAATAAGGCTAGACTTGTAGCTAAAGGCTATTCACAGCAGGAAGGAATTGACTATGATGAAACCTTTGCTCCAGTTGCTAGATTGGAGGCCATAAGGATTTTTCTAGCATATGATGCTCACAAAAAGTTCAAAGTCTTTCAGATGGATGTGAAAAGTGCCTTTCTCAATGGGAAACTTGAAGAAGAAGTCTTTGTTGAACAACCACCTGGATTTGTGGATCCCAAACATCCAGATTATGTCTACAGGTTTGACAAAGCTCTTTATGGACTAAAGCAAGCACCTAGAGCATGGTATAAAACTCTGGCTCAATTTCTTTTAGAAAGTGGGTTCACTAGAGGTACAATTGATAAAACCTTGTTCTATTTCAACATTGGTAATGATCTGCTTTTAGTTCAAATCTATGTGGATGACATAATCTTTGGGTCTACTAATGATAAACTCTGTAAGAAGTTTGCAAAGCTAATGCAGTCAAGATATCAAATGAGCATGATGGGAGAGCTTAGTTATTTTCTAGGCTTGCAAGTAAAACAAACAGATGATGTGATTTTTATCAATCAAGCAAAATATACCAGAAATCTTCTCAAGAAATTTGGTATGCTTGATAGTTCATCTGCAACAACTCCTATGGCAAGTGCAACAAAGCTAGACAAAGACACAGGAGCCTCAGTAGATATGACAAACTACAGAGGGATGATAGGGTCTCTTCTTTATCTAACTGCAAGTAGACCAGACATCATGTATGCAACTTGCCTTTGTGCAAGATTTCAAGCAGATCCCAGAGAGCCTCATCTAACAGTTGTGAAGAGAATTTTCAAATATCTCAAAGGAACCATAACCCTTGGTTTGTGGTATCCTAGAGAATCAGAGTTTAAATTAATTGGTTACTCTGATGCAGATTTTGCAGGCTGTAAGATAGATAGAAAGAGCACAAGTGGAAGCTGTCAATTTTTAGGTGACAGATTAGTTTGTTGGTACAGCAAGAAACAAAAGTCAATTTCCACATCCACAGCAGAAGTAGAGTATATTGCAGCTGGTAGCTGTTGTGCACAGATTCTATGGATGAAGAATCAATTGTTGGATTATGGATTAAGGTACTCTAAAATACCTATTTTCTGTGATAATCAAAGTGCTATTGCTATGACAGGTAACCCAGTACAGCATTCCATGACCAAGCACATCAGCATAAGGTATCATTTTATCAGGGAACATGTGGAGGAAGGAGATATTGAGCTTCATTTTGTGTCTACAGAACAACAGCTTGCAGATATCTTCACCAAGCCTTTGAGTGAAGCTACATTTACAAGACTGGTAAATGAACTAGGAATGGTCTCTGGTTCTGACTAGAGATACTGGTTAGACTCAAAATTTACTCTTTTGTGATATGTTGCTCATGTTTTTCTGCATATGTTAACTGTTATTCAAATCATGTTGATAAACTCTGGAAGCATACTCTGATGATAAACTCTGATGTTAATCTTTGATTGTGAACTTGTCTGAATCATATGGACCGATGAAGAAAATTGTATGAAGCATGATTCTCAGTAAATAATCATGAATCCATCTAAGTTATATATGATCTAATCTCAAATGTGTGCAGAAACTTAACACAGCATGATACTGTCTCAATATTTATAGCATCTCTTAGTTTATTGGTTCTATTCACTGAGTCTGTATTAGCTGTTTGCACTTTCTCTCATAAATTCTAAAAGTGTAAGATGTCAGTTTAAACTCTTATATATTTTTACTTGATGAAATTTCACCCCTGATGCAAAATATGTACAAAAATGTACAAATTCCTTTGAGATCAAGTTGTGCCTAGGAAGATCCAAGACCTTATTGTGGGCATAAGGGCTAAAATTTGAAATTTTTGGTGACTAGTCAAAAAGACTGGGACGATCCAGGAACTTATTGAAAAGATAAGGGCTAAAATTTCTAAGTTTTTGGTGACTAGATCCAACCTCTGATTACTGGAAAAGAAAAGAAAAAAAAAGTGAAAAATAATGAAGGGGGTGAAAACAATAGAAATATCCAAATGAAAGGATATAAGTGACAGAGTTTAGATGATATCAGAATTTATTTTAAATATGAGAGTTTGGGCAACCGGTTTTTACTGATTTAGTTTGTGGATTTTTATGCACTTTGAGATGCTCTATTCAGTAAACTCTGCTATACACACACAAAAATCACAACTGTGCATTTTGGGAAAAGAGATTATTAATAAAGTTGGAGAATTGATAAACACTGCTGAACTGTGTACTCTACGACCGAGGTAATTTATTTTTAATCTCTGATGATTAAAATAAATATGTGGTTCAGACATTTCGAAATTTAAGGAGGAACATTATTTTTGAATATAGAGAGTATGATTGATAATGGGTTGTTGAAGTTTTGAAAATGATAAAAGGTGTCTTGAAAATAGGCGGTAATTATTGCTCTTTTTACTGCGCATGCGCATTGGAAACTGCCAATTACTGTTGTCAGTCACTGCATGTGTGCCACGTGTCCCGCTCACACGTTTCACGGAGTAAAATAGTTATGTGTATTGATTAGAAACTGTTCAGTTTTTAATTTTTAATTTTGTATTAATATACAATACACATATTTGTTTAAACTTTTCACAACTTACTCCAATTCAAACTTCACTATCACACACACATTTTCTCAAACACTCTTACTGCAAACTTTCTCAAATACTCTCTAAGCCATTCTCTGTTTATTTCTTAATCGTACTAATGGCTTCTACTGTTTTTGTATCTTCTGGGCTTGAATTTGTTCCTAATAATTATGCTGCTCCATTGGTAAATGTGAACGCACCAGAGGCGTTTCATCTGATACAAAATTTTCTTGCCCAATCTCCTATCGGGCGTGCTCTTGTAGAACCAGAGAAGCTTTCTGTGCTTCAAATCAAAAGCTTCTGGGAAACTGGTGTCTATGATGATGGTGGTGATTCTGGAACACCATCCATTGTTTTTGAGTTTCAAGACACGGAGTATGTCATTACTCCTGGTACTGTTCGTGCTGCAATGGGATTTGGTGACTATACTGCTTACACCATTGCTGTTGGTGATGCTGAGTTGGTGAGGATGATGAGGGAGATAGGCTATGGTGGATCTTTGACCAAGATAGGTCAATTGAAGCGACCGTTCTTGAGGAAAGAGTGGAGCCTTTTCTTCGATTGTATAACAAGAACGTTCGGGAAGAAGTGCACTAACTGGGATGCAATCCCCACTGAAAGTCTACAAATTGGGTATTCTCTTATCTATGGTACTCATTTTGATTTTGGTAGACTAGTTCTTATTAATATGGGTGAAAAGATGACTGAAAATAGGAGAGTAGTTTACTTTGCTAGATTCTGTCAGCTTTTACTTTCTGCTTGTGTTAGTGGGGTAGACATTCTTGATGAAGATGTTATTCCTTGTTTTAAATTACACAAGCGAATATTCTCTGATCTTGTGAATAAGGATGTTAAGAAGGGTAATGTAGGTGATCTTTTACTGCCTGCATGAGTGCAACAATTTTTGGATGATTCTATCCAAGCAGAACCTATAAACACTGAACTTCCTCCATCCACATCACAACCAATCCAGAAAAGTGGCAGAGTCAAACACAGGGCTGTTAAACCAGCAAAGTCTGTTAAGCCAGCTACTGAGGTTGGGATATCTAAAACTTCTGTGCCAAACTCTGTTGGACCTTCTAAGAAAAGGAGAGCAAAGAGACCTCGTTCTGATGATGAGGATGATACTGAAACTCTGACTCAGAGAAGAAGAAGGTTGGTAGCTGACTATCTGTTTGATGAGTTAGATGAAGCTGTTCCTGAAGCTGAACAGAATGTCGCTCCTTATGTTGTAATTCAGAAGGCTGATGTAAATATTGAAGATACTGTGCCTATAGAGGACAGAGCAAATGCTGATGTCAATTTTGAAGACAATGATGCTGCAAATGCTGATGCTGATCATTTTGTTGATCCTTTGGACATGGATATTGAAGCACATCCTGCTATCAGTGTTTGTGACACTGAGGATGTGGCAGCTGATCAACCTACCCTAGTTCTTGATGAGTCTATGGGAACTCATACAGAGATTCTCTCTGTCACCAATCAAATTCCTGAATTAGGTGAAGAGGTTGATCAGGAAGCAAAATCTGTCTCATCTGAGAAGATTGTTGAAGTTGAGAAGATGGCTGAAGCTACAGCAGAGACTCTTGAAGAAAATATTCTTGTTGCAAACTCTGTTCCAAATGCTGTTCTTGAAGAAGAAAAAGTTGCTGAGGACGTAAACTCTGAGAGGAATGAAGCTGTTGCAGAGCATATTCATGATGAAGCTGCACAGTCAAATATTGAAGCTACTGCATAGAATGTAGTTGAAGAAGCTGCAGAGCATCTAGCAGCAAATGTTGATGAAGACATAGTTGTTTCTGAAAATAATGATCACACTTCTGTAAATTCTGATCATGCAGACTCTGATGACAATGAATCAATACCTTTTCTAAGGGATCCTACTGCAGAGTCTGTCAAGGAAAATCAAAATTCAACTGAAGCTCATTTTAGAGAAATGTATTATGCAAATTGGTCAGGAGCAGATTGTATTTTCTCTAAACAAAGGACTGCTGATTTTGTTGATAAATCTGCTAAAGAAATTTCAAATCCAGAGCTTCTTAGTCACTTAAAGGCTACAATAGTGCAAGTGAAGTCTCTTACCAATCACTTTGATGAGACTCACAAAGCTGTGATAGGCCTGAGTAATGATATTGCTGCTAAGGAGTTGGTCTTGAAGATTGATAGAGCTAAATATTCTTCTATGATCAAGGATCAGGTAGAAATAAAGCAAAGGCTAAGCAAAGTTGAGAGCAATCAAGATGAAATGTCTACAAAGATTGATTCTATTGCTGCATCTTTGGAATTGCTGACATTAGTACTTATTCCAGATGATGTCAAAAAGGGGGAGAGAGTTCCTAAAGACAAATGCAAAATGACTCATACTCTGAGACAGAGGGATGATGCAACAGATGGTGAAAGCAAGGAATCAGAGATGAAACTCTGAAGTCAGAAAATGTGAACATTCTACAAAGCAGAACTGTGTTAGGAAAGGAATCCTATGATAGATCTGGTTTGGGATCACATAGAGAGAGAAGAATAAATAACAGTTCTTTAGATCATACATCTCGGGCAGAACCTGGTGTTGGGGTAACTCAAGAAAGCCTTGACAAGTTAGAGTCTGTTCAGATGATTTATCACAAGGGAATTAAAAAGGAGTTTCTGTTATATTTTATGGATGATGGAAGAGTTTATAGAGTTGGAGAAGCTGACATTCATCTAAAACTATGGGAAGAGCTGGAGTATGTTTTATATCTGCTAAAAGTGAAAAATCAAAGTACTCACAATGCTGCTAAAGTTTTAAGAGAGAGAATGATGAAGTCTAAATTTTGTGTGGAGCCAAAATTTCAAGTGCATATATTCCTAAGTACAGAGATTACCATGGAAATCCGGTAGAAATGAAGAGAAACAGTGCTAGATTCAAAACAGCACTTGGTATTAAAGTTTTGGAATTCAATTTGGAATCAGACAAGTCTTACTATATCAGGCTAGGAAATGAGATGAATAAAAACAGCATATATTCTCTGAGGGCTGCCATATATCAGACTGGTGAAAAAGACTCAGAACTTAAGGAGCTGAAAGAGATTATGACTGCTGAGCTAGAAAGAGCTGAAAGAAGACTTCTAACAGATTATCTCAAGACAGTGCCTGACATTGAGGAAATTAAGTAAAGACTGTCTGTAAGTTTTTAAAGTTTTCTGTTCTAAGTAAAAGTTAAACTCTGTTATGTTATAAACACTGCATTTGTTATATGTTTTGACATCATCAATTATCTTTTAAACTTGTACATTTTTGTTATGCACAAGTTGGGGGAGATTGTTAGATATAATTGCAGATGATTGTTTATCAATGTTTAAGTAACAGGTACTCATCAGAGTTTATACTAGAAGCCAGTCAGAGTTTGTTAAAGTCGGACGGGGTGAAAGTTTGTTGAAGCTGTCGGTGCTAATATGAAGATTCTAGAAGCAATATATCTTGAAGATGGAAAGAAGCAAGATATATTGAGATAACTAAGGAAACGGAACATAAGACAGAAGCAATCCTAATTTGATATAAATTGTATAGCTAATTTGTAGGAATATCAATTAGAGATTGAATCTATGTAGCTGTGTACTATATAAACACAGATAGGTTAATCCTAAAAGGGATGCGAATACTGAATACATTATTCTTGTAACCTAGCAGCTCTCTGTGATATTTTACATCACTGAGAGAAGAGTTATTTAATATAATTCAGTTTATTGTTCATAAACAGTGTTCTTAATTGTTATTCTCATACATATATTACCATGGAATTGGTGAGCATTCAACTCAACAAACTGAAGCAACTGTTCCTGTACAATCAAGTAGCTTGCCCAGAATCACCAAGTGGAACAAGGATCACACAAATGACCTTATCATTGGTGACCCTACTTCTGGAGTGAGGACAAGGAACAAAGTCTCTGCTGACAGCATGTTTTCATGCTTCCTGTCTCAAATGGAACCCAAGACAACTGATGAAGCATTGTTGGATTCTGACTGGGTGATAGCCATGCAAGAAGAGCTAAATCAGTTTGAAAGAAACAATGTATGGAAGTTGGTTCCAAGACCTAAGGGAAAGTCAGTCATTGAGACCAAATGGGTTTTCAGAAACAAGCTTGATGAAAATGGATCAGTGACAAGAAACAAAGCAAGGCTAGTGGCTAAAGGTTACTGTCAACAGGAAGGAATAGATTATGATGAGACATTTGCACCTGTTGCAAGACTTGAAGCTATACGAATCTTTCTAGCCTATGCTGCACACTGCAACTTCAAAGTATTTCAGATGGATGTCAAAAGTGCCTTCCTAAATGGAGAGTTGGAAGAAGAAGTGTATGTTGAACAACCACCAGGGTTTGAGGATGCTGAAATGTATGATTTTGTATACAAACTCTTCAAAGCTTTGTATGGACTAAAGCAAGCACCCAGGGCATGGTATGACACACTTTCCACCTTTCTTTTGGAAAACCAGTTTACTAGAGGAGTTGTGGACAAGACACTTTTCTACAAACACCATGGCAAGGACATCATTCTGGTACAAATCTATGCGGATGACATCATTTTTGGTTCTACAAATGAGAAGCTGTGTGAGAAGTTTTCCTCTCTCATGAGTAACAAATATGAGATGAGTATGATGGGAGAATTGTCATTCTTTCTGGGATTACAAATTCTTCAACAACCTGATGGAATCTTCATATGTCAAGCTAAATACATCAAGGAACTTCTCAAAAAGTTCAACTTGGAAGATTCATCACCTGGAAAGACACCAATGTCCACATCAACTAGTCTGGACCTTGATCCTAAAGGAAAGAAAGTTGACTCAAGCACCTATAGAGGCATGGTAGGATCTCTCCTATATCTAACTGCTAGCAGACCTGACATCATGTTTGCTACATGTCTCTGTGCAAGGTTTCAAAGTGATCCAAAGGAGTCACACTTAGTAGCCATCAAGAGAATCTTTAGATACTTAAAAGGCACTCCTAATCTAGGCCTTTGGTATCCCAAGAACACTGGATTTGATCTAATTGGCTACTCAGACTCAGACTATGCTGGATGCAAGATTGACAGAAAGAGTACTACTGGTAGCTGTCAATTTCTTGGTGGGAGATTGGTCTCATGGTTTAGCAAGAAACAGCATTCAGTTTCTACCTCAACTGCAGAAGCTGAGTATATTGTTGCAGGCAGTTGCTGTGCACAAATTCTATGGATGAAGAATCAACTTCAGGATTATGGTCTAGTGTTAAGAGACATTTCTATCTACTGTGACAACACTAGTGCCATAGCTATTTCAGACAATCCAGTTCAACACTCTAGGATAAAGCACATTGATATAAGACATCACTTTATCAGAGATCATGTTGAACAAGGAACTGTGAAGCTGATTTATGTTCCAACTGACAAGCAACTTGCTGACATCTTCACTAAGCCATTGGATGAAGCAACCTTCAACAGGTTGGTAAGTGAATTGGGAATGCTGAATCTGGTATGTTGATTTACTCAGTTTTCTATATTTCCAAATTCTCTTTTGAAGCTCACGACAGCAACTTCAAACCTGTTGTCAAGAGAAGTTACTGTCTACTTGGTCTATGTCTGTTATGTGACAGCATGTGTTAATTTGACTTTTCATGTCAGTATTTTGTGCCAGTCTCATACTTTTAGACCGTGTATGACATTAATGTGGTTACTTGTTTAGTTTGAGAGATAAAAATCTGTTCCATTGGACTTTCACACCCTTTTTGCATTAATCTGTAGGATTAAAGGAGGACACGACCATTAATTACTTTTGTGGTAGTTGTATGGGTACTCTAACTGTTGACCATTAGACTTTAATCCTTAGACGGTTTTGCCTATAAATTAACCTTAGGTTTCACCAATCTGCTCTCAGTTTTAAAGTAAATAATGGAAAACAAAGTAGGAATTGAAGTCGGGCTAAAACGGTGCGATAATGAACCCTACAATGAAGAGGTTGAGGAGCTCTTCGAGGTGCTGTTGGATGCCCTCGATGAAATAGACGAGGAAAAGAAAAAGGAGGAGGAGGCCAAGGTGCAAGAAGAGGAGAAGGAGCTTCAGGCACTTCTCAAGGAAGAAGGTCGCACTGAAGAAGCGGTTAAGGAAGAGCTTTTAGAACTAGTTGATAAAGTCATAAAATGATGTACTCAATGCTTTATTTAAGTGATTTTATCAATAATAATAAAGTCTCTTGTTTTTGTGGTTTTTGAGTTTATGATTTGTCTGTGTTAATTGCATAATATCTGTGTTCAAAAGATTACATTGCTAAATCCATAATTTGTCAATTTTAGGTTAAGATTATGAATAAAGCATTCTAATAAGTTCATGATAGAAACAATTCCCAATCGAAGTTACTGTCATTAAGAAGGATATTGTCGTGTGTTTCTTGACAGGAACCTTCTTGACAGCAGGGAAAGACTTTCTGTCAAGACTTGTAAAGGATATTGTCATTCATATTCTTAACGGTGACAGCAAGTTTTTGCGCAATAGTTGCTGTCGCGCAAAACCTACTGTCACCACCTCTTATTACTGACAGATTGTTTCTAGCGCACATGTTACTGTCAACAATAGTGGACCGTTGAAATTGGATATTTATCCCACGTTGGTCAGTGAATAACGGGCAGTAACTCACGTGTTATAAGAATGGATTAAGACACGTTCTTTAATTCCACTTTTTGTGCACAACGTCTGAGATACCTCTATTTATTCCCCAGTTACTCAGACATATCACTCTCATCGAACTCAAGGCAAAATACTTTTCTTCAAGCAAAAAGCCACTTTCTTACTTTCTTCTTTTTCCTGAAATCTCCATGGCACCCAAACAGACTCTCTCTCAAACAAACTTTGCTGGCATCTTTTCCCCAAATGATGCTGGTGAAGGTTTCAAAGGACTAGTGTTTTTCTTGAACAAGTCCTATCTTGGTTCTGCCATTACCTCAACACCCATTCTCGACTTAGACAGAATTGAGGCATTTTGGCAAACTGCTGTTGCTCAAACGGAGGGTGAGAACCCATCCATTCAATTCACAATCAATGGGCAACATTACATTCTTACAGCTGAGGTCATCAACACTGCTCTTGGAATTACACTTCAAGAAGGCAGAAACTTTGCTGAACTTGCTAATGATGACACTCTCAAGAAGCTCTTCTTGAAGATTGGGTATGCTGGCCCTATTCTCGAAGAGAGCACAACCAAATGGTATCCGTCTGGTGAAATGGATAGGAAGTATCTACGAAAGGAGTGGAGCATGATACTTGATGTGATGGTCAAGGTGTTCTCTACCAAGTCCACAGGCTGGAATGGAATACCCTCCTACATCAAGAAACTGACACATTCTCTTGTCCATGGATATAAGGTGAATGTTGGAGCTCTCCTCATGGCACACCTCAGGGCTGCCATAGGTAAGAAGGTATCAATCTACCCTCGCTTTCTTATGATGTGCATTAATTCATTCTGTGATTTTAATAATGATGCCCCTCGTTTAGAGGCTTGCTCAGTTTTGAAAAAGAACACACACACACACTGTTATCCTCACAGAATCTCAATGCACATATTCCACTTTGTTTCACTCAGCACCATACACTCAGCCTAGGCCCTCTAGACTTTCCAAAGCCCAAAGAGAAGCCTTGCTTGAATCCAGAAAAAGGCCTTTAGAAGCTGATGTTGGTGGTAGCTCTGTTAGTCAAGAGGGAGACACTGCACTTAGTGCAGCAAATAAGGAAGGTAGTCAAACAGAACCCCCAGTGGTTCCCCCTGAGCCTAAGAAGAAGAGAGCTAGGAGGACCAAAACCACTGTTAGCCAAGCTGCAGTTTCTCAACAAACTGTAGTTACTGAAAGGGATTCAACCACCTCCCTAGATGTGCCTTCTCAACAAGGTGCATCTATTGAAATTGGCCTGTCTCCCAAGGCACCCTGTATAGAGTCTGCACAAACTCATGGTTCACAACCTGAGGAACCTCCACTTGAAGAAACACACAGTGAGTTAGGGCACAGTGAGGATTTCTCTATTCCTTTTGATGATTCACATGTTTCTCCTGTGAATCAGTCCCCACTCTCTGCTACACTTTCACCTTCTTCCTTCCCTACGCATTCTTTTGTTTCTTCTCCACAACCTAGAGAAGGGGACAGTC
Organism: Heracleum sosnowskyi; assembly: GCA_030848705.1. NCBI lineage: Eukaryota > Viridiplantae > Streptophyta > Magnoliopsida > Apiales > Apiaceae > Heracleum > Heracleum sosnowskyi. The sequence continues at coordinate 20,503,308 of CM061244.1, read as the reverse complement.
CCAACCCTTCAGGTTTTGATCATCCATCTCCAATCATGGATGAGCCCCCATCTAGTGGTCCACAAGAACCCATTTCTCAAAGTGAAATGGACACCACTCCTCCAAACACTGAGCCAGGGCAAAGTGGTAGTTCGTCAGAAAATGAAACAGCCAACACTTTGTTTGAACTCCAAGGAGCATCTTACCTTCGGGAAGATGCTGTCACAGCCTCTGTTGCTGTCAAAGACACTGGCAATGTTGCTGTCCTGGACACAGCTACTGTCATGGGTGGAGAGAAAGATACTGTCACTACAGAACCTACTGTCACTCCACATCCCAAAGATGCTGTCATGCCAGAACCTGCTGTCCAGACTCCAACTGACAGTAACATTCCTGCCAAAGATACTGTCTAGTCCTCTCAGCCTGATTTTGATGCTGTAATCATTGAGGATGCCTCTGATGATGATCTACCTCTTGCCAAACTCTTAAAGGTACATTCTAAATCTTCTCCTTCCATGCATGTTAGTACTTCTCATACCCATGCATCTAGGTTGAGTGAGGGTGTGCAAAAGAAAAGAGAGATAAAAGAACAGAGAGGTGAGCATAAAAATGAGAGGCAGCCAAATGAGCTGGCAAAAGGAGAGGGACTTGAGCATGTCCAGAGAGACTTTGAGGGATCCCACACTATTGAGGCATTAGGCCTTGAGAGTCAATCTGTGAGGGGTGATGAGATCACTCAAAAACACCCTGAGAGTGTGAGAACCCCCATAGCCTCCAAGCCCCTTTCTTTTCCTTCCCCTCCAAGAAGGTTAAGGTATGGTGGCCCCTCTGCTACTTTTGGTAACATGATTGTAGCTCTGGAAGGACAGTGTGCTACTTTGCACTCCAAGATGGACTCTCTCTCTCAACTGGTGGTTGATGGTTTTGCTGCTACTCAGCTCTCTATCCAGTTCCTTACTGACCTAGTAGCTGCCAACTCAACTAAGGGGGAGAAGGTAGCAAGATTAAAATCATTGTCTATTCAGGAATCAGGTGGAACTCAGGGGGAGCCAGTAACTGTGAAGACCAAATGGGGAGCTAAGGGGAAAGCAATGTCTAAGGGGGAGCAAGTCAAACCAAGCAGTGGACAACCAAAGGATAAAGCTGAAGAACTTGTTGAAGTTGACTTGGATGGAGAAAGGGCGTTGATGTCTAAGGCAACTCAAGATACAATGCAAAGAAGACCTGCATCTAGACATCCAATTCTACCTCCTGTGACAATTAGAGAGCCAACTTCAGCAACTCAAGAATCTGCTCTACAAAGAAGATGGAAAGAAATGGAGGAACGGAATAAGGTTGGGAAAGGTAAAGGGAAACTGCCTGAATCCATCCATAAAGGAAATACTTGGTCCAATGGTACTGAGTATGATCAAGAAGAAGTCAATACTTTAATGGTGGATTACAGGGAGAGCACATTACACAACCATGACAGTGAATTTAGCAGTTTGGTGGAAGAAGCAATGAATGCTCCAAGCAACCGTCCAACCAACACCACAAAAATGTTAAAGGATCAAATCACCAGTGTCAGTGTAACGGTGAATGATGAGAAAAGATGGGCTGTAAGTATCTATTTCACTTCTGGCATATCTTATTTCATCACAATGCAGTTATTGTAGAGTCTGCCAGCAAAGGTGTTGTGTGCTTTGAAGGGAAAGATCAGGGCAACTCAAACACCATTCAATGACATATTGGATATGCAAATCCAGAACCTGATCACACAAAAGCTACCTGAAGTCTACACAAATCCACCAAGTGTTTTCGACAGATCTAAAACTAAGGATGGCACAAGAAGGAACAACTTCATGAATTTGGTTAGCCCATCCACAATGGAAACCAAGTCAATTCTGAAAGTGTTAGATGGAATACTCAGTTCAAATGCCAATCCAGGAAGAGTTCATGATGTTCAAGAGATCTACAAAATGTTGGTGTTGAGAGACAAGGCATTGGGAGCTAGAGTGAAGGAACTAATCTCTAGAGCCAATGCCAAAAGAAATGATCAAGGTGGAAGCTGTCTCTATGACATTCCTCCTCAGGATGATGATGATGATGATGATGAGGTTGGAGGTGGTGAAGCTTCTGGAAATGCTGGAAATGCTGGTGGAAGTAATTCTGGGAATACTGGTATTCAATCTCAGAATGAAGGCAATGAAGAAACTCCTAGTCAAGAAAAGAAAGATGCTGATGCAACAGATAAAGAGGAGCCAAGAATACTGGAAGCTTTGGAGGCAAACATTCTTAGATGTGCTATTGATTGCATAAATGCAGAAAAAGATGCTTTCACCAAAGGTACTGTCGACAAGGAAACTGTCATAGAAGATGCTGTCATGGAAGATACTGTCGACAAGGAAACTGTCATAGAAGATGCTGTCATGGAAGATACTGTCGACAAAGGTACTGTCAAGAAAGGTTCTGTCAAGGATGAAACCAAAGTTACTGTCAAGCCCAAAAGACTGAAAGCTAAAGCAAAAGCATGGTTGTCTAGACAGAAACCTGAAGGAAAGCACAAGTACTCAGGAAGGGAAAAGGCCACTGGATTTGGCAGGAATCTTAAGAAGCCAATTCAATCAATACCTCCCAACAGTCTTAAGATACAACAGATGCAATCTAGAGAAATCAAGAGTGTTGAGGTTAAGATAGATGCAAATCAAGAGGTCACTGAGTACATTCTGTGGGGAGAAGAATCAAGATCTACCAAGGTTGATAAGGATTTCAATCTGGTATCCACATCAACCAGTGGTAGGATATCAACCTTAGATAAAAGGAGAATTGACTTCTTCTACCTGGAAAGAATGGTAGAGTTGCTGGAGAGCTATGATAATGTTCCAGAGTCTGTTATGGAACATATTCTGAAATATCAAGCTGATAGGGATGCTGAATTCTATCAGAAATTTGGCTACAACTTTGCAGATTTTGATGATGCTGATATTTCAACTGATTTACCAGCTTCTCCTATACCATATCACTGGTACTATGAGTTTGATGATTCACCCACAGAAGAAAGGCAAACCCAACCCACAGAGGAAGGGCAACCCAAGCCAAGCAAAAGACCTGACTCTTCTCAATACTCTCAATATCAGTCAGAACTTGATAAGAAGGAAGCTGAACTCCTGGAAAGATGCAAGACTGCCAACAAGGCAGAAAGTGAAGCTCCAAATTATCAAACATGTATGCTGGAAAATCCCTTAAGAATCAAGCATCTAAAAGAAGAAATCTATGTTTGCAGCTTGCACAAGCTAAAAACAACTATTCTGAAGGATTTACAGTATATGGTAGCTGGATCAATTCATCCCCTGGAGCATATCTGTTCTGATAAGATAGAGGAATTATTGGAAAGGAGAAAAGGAGAAGATTCAAAGCTGGACAAGCAAATGAGGATGTCTCTCAATGCTTATCGTGGAAGTAGATTCAAGCTCATTCATGAAGAACTCCACTTCAGAAGCTATCCATTTGATCAAGAGCAATGGTTGAATCTCAGGGATGCTAGTTCTCTTATTTCTCCTACTATCGAGAAGATCATTGAAGAAATTGAAGATTCTGCAGTCACACCTGCTGAAATCTCTCTTGTAGAAGGTCTAAGAGGCTGCTTGGTAGAAGCTCTCAGAAGAGAGGAAGTAACAAGACAGAAGAGGAAATCTCAAGCTAAGTAAACATTCTAAATCCATTCTGATCTTGTTAGTTAAGTTGTCAGCACATATTGTAAATTTGTTGTTATTGTCCATAAAAACAAATTGGGGGAGATTGTTGGGATTTATGGGTGATAGCATAGGAACAACTTAACTTTGTATATACTTAATTTTTTAATTAAGTAGAACATACTGTCACAGCCAAAGTATGTTCTTGTAATCAGTATGCAATGTTATTTTAATTGTGTAATTTGGAAGAAGTTCACTTTCTGTGTTCAAGCCTCAAAGAATGCATATTAGATGACAACATGAATAAAGGTTACTGTCATAAGCATTGACAGTAAGATTACAAGAAGACAGAATGTTGCAAGTCAAGACAGCATATTCACTCTGACAGCAACATTGGCGGAAGACTACGCGACAGCAACTTTAGCCCTCGACAGCAAGTTTGGAAACCTCGACAGCACACTATGCGGGGAACTCCTACTGTCACCAAAAGCACATTCCTGTGACAGCAAGCTTTGCGGCAAAAGTAACTGTCTCGAGAAAGATCCTTTTTCTAGGTATCTTTCTCAGTCAAATCCCGTGACAGTTTCAATGTTCAAAAAACAGGCGTGTTGCAGTATCCCTAAGCTGCACCAAGTCTGCAAGACTACGACAGAAGCTTCAAGCACTGCAAACAAAAGCGAATCAATTCAAGAGCAAGGTCAAGTCTCTATTTGCTGAATTGTTTTAGCTAGAAATAGAATGAATCTAGGTTGCTTTCTTTGTAATGTATATCTGACATTGTTAGCAATTTAGGAAAGTCACATGGGTAGACACTTTATAAGAAGCTGCCACTTGATAATGACAACAGCTTCACAGACCCGTGTTGATAGTGATAGGATTAGTCTTATACTTAGACTGTCAATTCATTCTAGGCATGTAGAAGAACAGAAAGACAAGCAAGTGTCTTGAAGAAAAACCGAAGCTCAAGAATTCTCTCTTGAGGTTGCAGCAACACTTTGCAAAATAAATTAAACATTTATTTTGTGAATCCTGTCTTCTCGATCATACTGTTTGTGAATGCATACATATTATTGATAACATTAAATCTTAGTTTTGGTTGTTGGAACTGAGATTGAATTTTATTAGTATTGCATTCATCCCCCCCCCCCCCTTCTGCAATACACGAGGACCAACAAACTTACAACTAAAGCTAAACAAGCTATGTACTTATAAAATGTGCATAACTTGCATTTATAAAACATGTAACAGACAAAAAGCTATCCAAACTATATCTATACTATTTTGGTGAAAGTTGGCATCTTGTGATCTTCGTTTTGTTTTGCATACTTCCATATCCATAACTTTAGTTGTTTCCTTTGATTGACTCTATGAGCTTCTTTGTAGACTTTCCATATGAATACTGCAACGATCGTGACCATTGCATAAGCCTTGGTTTGATTTGATTCTTTGTCTCCAAAACTTTGTATGTTGCTGATTAAAGAATATTGATAAGTCCCCCATTCGATATCTATGAAATACTTGGTTCAATATCTTGACTTCTCGAAACATTGTAAATTGACTTCTCGAATCAGTACAATATCATTTCTCGAATCGACTATCTTCGCTTCTCGAACCAGTAACACTAGTACTTCTCGACTCAGTTCATTTCTTCACTTCTCGAATCAATATAACTGACTTCTTGAATCTTCACTTTTAGCACTTCTCAAATGGATGACTTCTCGAATCAGTGTAAATTGACTTCTCGAATTAGCACTTGGACAAATTTCATCCTTCAATATTGTAACTCATTTATTCTTCAACTTTGTCTTTAAATGTCTTGAGGCATGATCTTATGATATTCTTCCAATATATAATTAGAGCTTATTTCGTAGTTACACATATTGAGATTACATAATGTAGAACCTTTGGAAACAAAGGGATCCCCTAGTTAAAGGGCCAATCAAGTGACACAAAGTGACACAATAGTATAGGCTTATTATTTATATGTATACAGGAATGCCTCTGTGACTAACAATAAGTTCTCAATTTCCTTCTTTGGAAAAAATGTGTATTTTATGGACACCCTAAAAGGTATCACGCCAGACCATCTCAGGCCCAACACATTATAGGTAAATCTGACAAACTGAGCGATAAGACCACACTGGTGGCCCTTCAACCTAGAGTGCGGGAAAAATTCTCCACCCCCAGAAATCGAACCTTGAATGCTCTGGTCAATAACCAGTGCTCTCACCAACTCAGCTCCATGCCCGTAGGCATCTCAATTTCCTTCTTACTACTCCCTCCGTCCCTGAAAAATGGCAGTATGCTAAAATTTTAGAAGATTAAGAAACTCAGTTTTAAACTCCTTATTGACTACGTTATCCTTGAGATTTGTAGACACCCGCTTAATTTTGTGGAAGTTTTATTTCTACGTGGGTAGTTTTATTTCAAAATTTTCTAAAGTATTTATAAAAATAAAAATGAGTATATTTCCCTTCAGACTTGTTTCTTCTTCTACATACATATACTTTTACTCTTCTTCTTGTTTTTTTTTCTTACATCATTGTATTTCTCAATGAGTCACACACAAAATCCAAAAATTATTTTTGATCTTAATGAAACACCAGACACTTCCTCTGACAGTGATTTTAGAATTCTGCCACCAAAACTTATTTTTGATCTCAATGAAACACCAGATTCTTGTTTTACCGTTAATTTAAATGAAGCTCCGCCAATATATGTTCTTCCTCTAGAAACTCAACAAACTATTCTGAAGATGTTAAATATTTATAAATATTGTCACCGCCTTCCATGTAAGTAATAATTCAATGTATATATTATTTCTCATAATTTACTCATTTTATTTAAAAATATTCTTATATTATAGAAATTGTGATACAGGTTGCTATTATGAGAAACAAAGGTGAAATGGTGAACATTTAAAGCTTGGGAGAAAAGAGTTTACTGAAATTAGTAAATGCATTTTAGGATTAGAAGTTTTTTTGTTTTTTTATTTTAATTACAAAGCTTGCTTGATTTTTAGTTCTAGAAATTCACTGTTTAGATGTACCTAGATTTTTATTGTTTTGATATTAGTGTTTCAGAAATTAAAAAAAATAAAGTCTACTTATTTCTAGCTAATTTAGTTGTAGTGACTTGTGTGTACTTAAAAATCTTTATGTTGCGATGACAATTTTATTGTTTTATAAGACTGGTGGTAGTGACAATTCAATAGTGTTAAAAAAAAAGTCCAATAGCTAGTACTTGGATCTACACTAACAATAATTATTTGTCACTAAAAAAGCAAGCTAGCGTCATGAAAAAGCAAAACTTAGATTAATGATAACTGTATATTCCCAAAAAGTGCATGTTTAAATTTAACATGAAAAATTATTAAACAGAATTTTTAACAATTTGAATATTTTAGCACTCAAAGTTTAAAATGTGAATATTTAAAATTTAAATTTAAATTGTATTTTCTAGTTTGACACAACATTTAAAATGTGTTGAAAAATCCAACATTTGAATTTTTAGGAGTACCAAATTTGAATATTTTAGCACTCAAATTTTAAATTTGTATATTTTGGCATTAAAATTTTAAATTTGAATATTTTGGCACTAAAATTTTAAATTTGAACATTTTGAATATTTTGGCACAAAAAATTTAAATTTGAATATTTCGGCACAAAAATTTTAAATTTTAATATTTTGGCACAAAAATTTTAAATTTTAATATCTTGAATATTTTGGCACTAAAATTTTAAATTTTAATATTTTGGCACTAGAATTTTAAATTTGAATATTTTGAATATTTTGAATATTTTGGCACTGAAATTTTAAATTTTAAAATTGGCACCAACTTTTAAATCTTTTCATGAGTGAAATTTTGAATTTAAAAATGTTGGCACCAAAATTTAAAATTTTAATGTCTACGATTATACACAAGTTATTTTTTTTAAAAGTAAACAAAACAAAGTAGTTTCGATATGGAGGTAAGAATTGAAGAACCTCTCATTCATGTCTCTGGTAAACATTGGTATGCAGACCAACGTAATTTAGTTTTTCAATTCTTGTTGTCAAATAGTTCTGGAGGATGTTTGGGAAAGAAAAATTTGATTTGTAGAGCTGTAGTGCAATTTGGAATGCCTATAAGAACAGTTGAAAGGATTTGGAGTAAAGGAAAAAACAATCTACGTGATGAAAACTCTGCACCAAATTTTTCTTCAAACATGAAAGGCAACGTAGGAAGAAAAAGGATTAATATCAATCTTGAGCTACTGCGACATATTCCTTTTCGAAAATGATCATCCATTCATTCCACAACAATAATAATGGGCGTGTCAAAAAGTACATTGTACAGAAGAAAAGAATCCGGTCTCATTCAACCACACACAAATGCAATCAAACCCAAGTTGACGGAAGAAAACAAATTAGCAAGATTGAGACACTGTTTGTTAATGATATCTCGACCTTCTCACAGTGAAAAATTTATGTTTCATGATATGATGAATGTTATTCATATAGATGAAAAGTGGTGTATGATGTCAAAGGACACACAAAGATACTACAAGCTTCCAGATGAAAATCCTCCTTATCGTTCCTGTAAAAGTAAAAAATTTGTAGACAAGGTTATGTTTTTGGGATGTGTTGCTCGTTCAAGATTCGATGTAACTCGAAACAAGATGTTTGATGGAAAGTTGGGTATTTTCCATTTGTCTACGAGGAGCCTGCAAAAAGAAGAAGCAAGAATCGTCCAACATGTACTATCCAGGTAAAACCAATACATTAAATAACAAAAGATGTTATTAGAAAATGTTTGATTGAAAATTTACTTCCTGTAATAAGAGAACATTGGCCAGGAGGAAAGTCAGAAACAATTTGGATTCAACAAGACAATGCACGACCACTTGTAGATCCAAATGATAAAGAATTTTTTAAAGATGCAACTCCTGATGGTTATGATATTCGGTTATGCTATCAACCACCAAATAGTCCTGACATGAATGTATTGGATCTCAGATATTTTCAGAGCAATTCAATCACTACAACAACAAGAAGCTCCATCATCCATTGAAGAACTCATAGAAGCAGTTAAGAAGTCTTTTAATGGTCTCCATCATGATAAGCTAAACAAAATATTCTTGACACTACAGTTATGCAAGCTGGAAACAATGAAAGTTGATGGTGACAATAATTACAAACAACCTCATTTTAAAGATACCATTCAGCTTAATGGTCATATCCCACTTCAGCTACAATGTGATGAATCTCTTTTATCATCTACAAAGACAAAATGATCTTTTTGATTTATCTTTTCATTTTAGTTGTTTTTTCCCTTATTTCATTAGTTTTGTAATGAACCTACCGAGGAGAATTGATTATTGTAATGTTTGTTTATAATTTATGTGTGTGTATATGTATAAAATGTTTATGTACATTCGTAAAAGGAGATTTACCGAGTAAAAAGAAAGAATAGATGAACTATGGATATACGGTCAGTTTTTTTGACAGGAGAATAAGTTGGTTTTAAACTCAGTATTGATTTAAAGTTTGCACTTGTAACCGAAAAAAAATAAAATAAAATTTGCACTTGTAATTTACTCACATAACTATAAATCACATGGTTTAACATGCTGTACAAAATCATGGACTAGACATATTCTGGTCATAAACATTTAAAATAAACAAGTGTTTTTTTTGCATTTTTAAATTAATCACGTTATAAGAATTTTTTAACATACTTTTAAATTTATCATATGTTAAAATCATTCAAATTATTTTCATTTTAACAACTTGCAAGAATATTTGATTTTAAAATTTTATATCCTGTAGATTGAATTTTTAAAAGAAGAAATTTAAGGCAATGTACTTTTATTAATATAAAATTTATTTTATTTATTTTATTAAAATAGAGTTTAGTTTACACCCATGAACACATAAATAGGTAGTCATGGGCAGAGTTGTAAATCATTATACAAAAAGATACAAACCGCCAGTTTTAGTGGTACAATTTTTTGACCTAATACCGCCATCTTTTAAGGGATGGAGGGAGTATTTTCTAACGGAGTAAACTAATTATACTATATTAATATTCTCTCAAACGTTCTCTACTAATCCAATTTATTTACTAATTTATTTCTTACTATCTTTCACGGAAGGAAGCTAAATATGCTATGTTAGGATTCCCCTAAACTATTTCTTCAATTCCAATTTATTTACTAATTCATTTCTACTATGTTCTAATGGAAGAAACTAAGTGATATGGACTAGAAAATACCCTTGAGACATAATTAATGTCGCATTAAATTAAACCTAGATTGGTCCTAAAGGGAGACCTAATTAATGAGGCCTGATACTCTAATTGTTTATTAATTTCGTAATTAATATTAAGACTAATTATTCGGCCCAAATGATTAGGCATGGGCCCCTAAAATAATTATTAAATTCGTAGGTCATTAATAAGCTAATTATACAACTTATTAAATGAAACCTAATTAGAGTCTATAACTGAAAAGTATGGTCTCCAAGTCATCCAAACCAACAAGGAGACTGATTCCTACTCTGAAGGATCTATCCCAATCAAAGAAGGCAACTTGCCCTCCAAGTTACCCAAATCTAAACCTAGTCTAATTCCTAGACTCTCAACACCTATATAAAGGGTCTCACCCCTCATTCTCAGGGAACAGTTTTGGGACACAGCTCCATACGTCATAACGCCGTGTGGGCGCAACAAGCCACGCAGGCATCCCTAGAACTATGTTATGGCTTGATTCTTGATATTCATCAAGGTACATAGGCATCTTGTTAGGACCGAGTTAGTCCCCGACAACAAGAACAACCACCATCAAAGCTCGAAGCTCCTCAAACCCTAAGCACTAATTACACCCTAGATTTTATTCCACAACATTTGGCGCCGTATGTGGGAAGACAACTTCAACCATGACGAGAACACGAAATATCGACGATCCACACCTACCAATGTTCAAGGGTTGGACCCTCTAAGAACAGAAATTTGAACGAGTCTCCAAGGAACTAGAGTCGAAAGAACGATTCTAAACTCTCAAGGGACGAATTTCCAATCCTAGACATGACTCCGCCCAAAATTGAAAATAGGCTAGCATAATTACAAATCTATACCACCGTACTTCAACTACAAACAGGTCAGAACCCAAGTTATGGGCTCATACCCCTAATGAGGGAATGATTCACTCCATATTTGAGGTTTGGAACCTCCATATGTAGTAGGAGGGAGAAGTCATGATCCTGCACTAAAGATAATGAAGGAACAATCCGAATGATGATCCATTCCTCTTGAATTCCGTTTAAGGAACGACTGCCCCAGAGACGAGTCTTTGAGCGGTGATCCCCCAATGGGTGATCCAAAATTCACTAACTCAAGGCACATGTTCTTTGTCCGTAGGGACGAATTCCCAAGTAGCGAATCCCCAACCTCAAGGGACGGATTCATTATAGATGGTGCTCGTACCCATTGCGAATGCACCCCAAGGGCTGTAAATTTCCATAATCGGTTGCCCCCACACACGAATCAAAACCCTACTTATGGGATACATTTGTATCCCGAGGTTGGGAGAAGTAGACTTACACCTCCCTCCCATGGGGCGAACGTGCCCCAATACATTCCTGGGTTGGGTCCTCTGTATCATGAACTTTGAACTTCTTTGGACCTTATTCCAGAGATGAATCCTCTACTAATACGAACGTCGCCCCAAGAGGGACGTGTCAAGACAAGGAACCCACTGAAAGAACATGACGTTTCTAACCCCGAGTGTCCCAAGATTGACTCCTTATACCATATATAAGATAGGATACGAGTGCTCAAACTACTAATCCGCAACAGCATGTTATGGATTCTATAATTTAGGGAAGAATCCCCTTTTAGATGGTGGTGATGCCCCCTCTTTGGTGCACCGCCGGGCTACAATTTCCATCTCTGTTACTACATAATGAGCATGGGATCCCATCGAGGGGATGCTGCTTATCGGTGGTAGAAGCTCAATCCATCCCCAACAATCGAGGGGCAAACCCTCAAGGAGCAAATTGATAAGCCACGAATCCTTTACCCATAGGGACGAATCCCCAAATCGTAGTTCCTTTGACCCGATGAGTGGATCCTCTACAAGTGGTACATGCGCCAATTGCAAATGCACCTTCTGGCTTGTAACTCTCGAACATCGTGATACCTGCATCTACTGTTCAAAATCCCATCTACGAAATGCCTCAATACCCCGAGGATGGAGGAAATGGACTCCAATCCCTGACTCAAAGGCCATATATTCAGGGATTGGTTCCCCAAATTGGGGATTGTGTCCCCGGGATCAAGGATTAGGTCCTCAAGTCCAATGATACATAGATTTTTCAGTCTTGTACACTGAAGATGGGTCATCGTCTACTAATGAGAATTGTGATATAGCCCCTGGAAGGAGGCGTCAAGGTAATGAAGTGGTTGAGGGAGATGGGTGTTCCCAAATATGTCCATCAACCCTTAAAGAAAAGGATTCTTGCTCATGAAGTAGAGATCCCTAAAAGGACTACTTGAACTGATTTACCAAGGAAGATTTGAAGGTGCTAGATTTTGATGATTAAGTGGCTATAATAGCTCTGCAACAGGGAACCGCGGATGACTATTTTAAGATGTCACTGACAAAGCACCCCCCTGAGAACATGTTGATGCTCCAAGATCGGGTTGGCAGATATATCAAAATCGAGAAAAATATAAAGAAACATTCAGCCACTGTAGGAGGCAACGTAGAAAACAAGAAATCAAATGGAGATCAGAAGCCTGTTGCTAAGGATAGTATCCCCGAATGAACAAAGACTCTGATTCTCCCCCGAAGAGAATGCACAAGAACCGAGGTTACCTAGTATGCACATAGAGAATGATAGAGATTTTCAACGGCCGAAGCCACTAAGGATTGATCCTAAGAAGATAGACGAGAGTCAGTATTGCAAGATTCTAAAAAGACACTAGGCATGACTATCGACAATTGAAAGACGAGATTGAGTTCACGATCCAAAGAGAAAAGCTCAAAAAAATCACCAAATATGGTGAACAGAACAACCCAATGTGGGATTATGATTGGAGAGACTACGGAAGGAAGGATTGTGATCAAAATCGAAATCCTCAGCCCTAGAGGCCGATGATAAAAATGATCTCTGGAGGCCCGACAACGGCTGGGACAACAAGAAACTCTCGAAAAGCTATTGTTCAGGAAATCATGCACATAGTTGGAGAAGCACCAAAGCGTGCAAAGACTAAAGTGGCTATAACCTTTGACGATTCAGATCTTAAAGGGGTGAGATTATGCCATGACGACTCGTTGGTCATCATACATGTGGTAAGAAATTCAGAATTGAAGCGAGTCTTGGTAGACAAAGGGGCTCAATGGATATCATGTTCCATTACACAATTCTGAAGATGGGATACACAGATTCCCAACTGACCCCTATAATATGCCCATATATGGGTATAATGAGGTTGACTTTAAGATAGAAGGTACTATCAGTTTCCCGTAACCATAGGACGAAAACCAAATGAAACAACTCAGATGTGAGACTTATTGATGATCAAAGCAAATTCTACCTACAATGTTATCACGGGGAGGACATGCTTGCATGCTTTTAAGGTGGTTGCTCAACCTATCACTTGAAAATCAAATTCCTCACAATGAGCTAAGTGGGAGAAGAAAAGGGAGACCAAAAGATGGCAAGAAGTTGCTATGTAGCCACGTTAAGGCCTGGTGGAATTTGGGGGGGGGGGCAGGTCCTACCGATTGCGAGTATGGATGTAAATGAAAATGATGAATGGCAAAGGAAGATAACAGAGGATCTAATTCTCGTCCCCTAGTTCCGGATGAACCTAGAAAAGTTACATACTTTTGGTGATTTACTCTATGAACCCTTGAGGGACAAGTTGGTTACTTTTCTATAAGAGAATGATGATGAGTCTGTATGGACAACATCGGGTATGCCCGGTATTCAGTTCCCCGGATGGGTGGCCCATCCCGTGATGATCAATAAGGCCAATGAAAAATGGGGAATGTGTATAGACTTCATTAATCTATAAGATGCTTGTCCCAAGGACTGTTTTCATCTACCAAGGATCGATACATTGATTGACGCTACCGTTAAACACATGATGTTGAACTCCATGGAAGGCTTCAGTATGTACAACCAAATCAAAATGCATAAAGACAACGTCCCAAAGGGGCGATATATCAAAGATTGGTGAATAAGGTTTTTGAGCATCTTATTAGGAAGACTATGAAATTTTATGTAGATCATATTTTAGTCAAGAGCCTCGATAAATCAAATCACATCGAGCATTATGACTTAATTCAATGAGTGTTACCTATACATCCCAATGGAGAAAATGTGAAGTACGATGCCCTATCTAAGTTCGCATCCTCGGAGATGGAGAATTATGTGGGAAGTGTTGACTTCCAAGTCTTGTAGACCAGAAGCATTAATTTAAAGTTAATAGCACTTTTAAGAGTGAGAAGCTGTTGAATTGATCCCGAAAAGGCTCACCAAGAAACCGGTTGGTTACCCGACAATGCCTTTGGAGGCACGGAAGTTGTCAGTATGAACATTAAGGCCTTAAGAAGCAGAATTAGCCTCGAAAGAAGTTAATAAGGAAATTTGTGGGAAGCACTCGGGGAGGGGGGGGGGCAGGGACATTACCCATAAGATGACCTGGTTGAGATTCTAATGGTCGGATATGATGGCTGATGCCAAAGAAATATGACCGATGCAAGAAGCACACATCTGTTATGAGGCAACCACCTGAGATATTAATATCCGTTAACTCCCACATTCATTTTGTTATGTGGGGAAAGAATATACTTGGTCTCTTCCCATGGCAAGTGCCCAAGAGAAATTTATGATAAATAGCAATCGACTATTTTAATGAGTTGATTGGGCTAAACCCCTGTCCAAGATAGCCACCAAACATGTGACACAATTCATGTGGAAAAGTGTGATACATAAATATGGACATCCACGAATCCTGAGAACGGATAGCGGATGACAATGTGACAATGAGGACTTCAAGAAACATTGTGAAGAAAATGGTATTGAGCTACGATTCACTCATGTTGTTCATTAAGCAAGTGGACAAGCTGGAATGGTCAATCGAATCATCTCGAATGGACTCAAAAAGAGGGTCGAACTCCCAAGGAACGCTTAGTTAGACTTCCTACTCCACATACTTTGGGTGTATCACTCATGTATCCCTGAGGATTGAGGCCTTCGAGCTCGAAAAGAATGAATAAGGCATGAGGCTTGCTCTAGACTTGATTAAAGTCGGAAATGAAACCAACACTTAGATCCTTGAGTATCAAAAACGAGTTTACTTTTAGAATGACTTTAGAGTAAAAGAAAAATTGTTTCAACAGAGGGACCAGGTTCTCAGAATTATCTTGACATCCAGATTTGGATGGAAAGAAAAGCTGATACCTTAATTGGGAAGGGCTATGTCGAGTGAAGATCATTCTGGAATGAGGTTCTTGGAAACCAGAAAAACTCGAACGAAATAACGTGTTTAGACTCAGTATACATCGAACCTCAAGGTTTAATGTATATGAGCATCCGAGTAGGACATACCACTTGGTCAGACTAAGCAGAAACAAGGCCCAAAGGGTCAGGATCCCAATCAAGAATCATGATCTAAGGGGTGAGGGTTGGGATTCCTGACCTAAGTGGCCACGCTCCATCCAATTGAAGGCTCGAATAGGCCACGTTCAATTCAATTAATGACTTGAATAGTGCGAGTGATAAGCAAGAGAATAACATCATGAATTAGAGTTCGGAATAATCTTTGAACTGATATATTATAAGCTCAAATCGGAACAACGAGGAGAAAGTTATGGCTATTTTCGTGCCAAATGCAATGAAAAATCCCAAGGCCTAAGGGGTCAGGATCCCAAACAAGAATCCTGGTCTAAGGGGTCAGGATTCCTGGTATGAGGGGTCAGGATACCTAATATTTCGACCAAAGAGAAGAAAACGCCCGTAATTCGACCAAAATCCTGGTTAAGGGGTCAGGATTCCTGGTATGAGGGGTCAGGATACCTAATATTTCGACCAGAGCGAAGAAAACCCCTGTAATTCAACCAAAATCCTGGTTTAAGGGGTCAAGATTCCTGGTCTAAGGGGTTAGGTTTCCTGGTATGAGGGGTCAGGATACCTAATATTTCGACCAGAGCGAAGAAAACACCCGTAATTCGACCAGAATCCTGGTCAAAGGGGTCAGGATTCCTGTTATAAGGGGTTAGGATTCCTGGTTTAAGGGGTTAGGATTTCTGGTTTAAAGGGTCGAAAATGACGAGCCCTGGTCGAAGAGGACCATTTCAGGTCAAGAAACGATCCCTGATCGAGAGAAATTCGACCAGAAAAAAAAAGACTCATAAAATGACCAGAACCTAGTCAAAAGAGAAAGTTTCTTATCCAAAAAAAAGAGAAAAAAACGCAGTCTTGGTTGAAAATGACCAGCCCTGGTCGAAGAGGACCATTTCTGGTCAAGGAATGAGTCCTGGTCGAGAAAAATTTGACCAGAACAAAAAAGGTTCATAAAACGACTAGGATCCTGGTCGAAAGGGAGATCCTGGTAAAAAAAAAGGCCACGTAAAAAAAACACAATTCGAAAAATTCTAATTGAAGAAGACCAGTCCTTATCGAAGGGGGAAGTCATGGTCGACAACATTTCGACAAGAACAAAAAAGGTTGATAAATCGACCAGGATCCTGGTCAAAAAAATGGCAGATTAAAAAATAAAAAAATGATAATAAAAGAGGAAAGAGTGTGGAAAAACAATTTCCAAAAAAATGAGAATTGATAGTCATCAATGACCTCAATATTTGTTGAATTTCGTCGACTTGGGAGCCGAAAAGGCCAAAAAATACGATCTCAAATTCGATTTATTAGGGCCGAGGACCCCCTACAAAATTACAAAATATTATTATTTATTATTATTCGAGTGAAATATTATCCGAGTAGGACGCCTCTAATATGGAGACCAAAATTATTCAATATTTGGATTAAATAAATATTATTATTATTTAATAATAATATTTGTTAAAAAAAAAACTCGAGCTCCTCCTGCTCGGTTCTTTCGACTAGAGCAACTTTCGACCGGAGCAAACAAGAGCCTTAAAACGACCAGGAATGGGGTCCAGGGGAGGTATGACAATAATGCAGTTTGATACCCCAGCTTTCGCTGACTTGACAGAAAGGTCCCTGAAGTTTGGAATATCGCAGAACAACCCCTATAATTTATAAATCGATGGAAAGATCCCTGAAATTTACCAACTAACAAATTAACCCCTGCCAAATTACAAATTGACCCGTGATGTGTGAAATTACGAAATAGCCCAATAAAATGCATATCTGCATTAATTTAATATTTTCGATAAAAATGTTTTTAGAAAAATATCCAAAAACACTAAAAAATTAAGAAAAATACCTTTGGGTACAAGAAAATTCCTAACAAATTAGGAATAGTTATGAAAAACACATGTGGGTACAAGAAAATTCCTAAAAAATTAGGAATAATTAAGAAAAATACACTTAGGCACACGAAAATTCCTAAAACATTGGGAATAATTAGAAAAAAATACTTGAAGGTACTAAGTAATTCCTAAAAAGTTAGGAAAAGTACAGAAAAATGCAAGGAAAACTATAGAAATATTTCCTTGACAAATAAGACAAAAATTAATGCAAATGATGCATAAAAAACTCCGATTAGAGAATGACCGACAATTAGCCAATGAAATGTCGAACTAGGACATTACAAGCCATAAAAAGTTTTTACAAATGTCAAGTTAGCCTCGAATAAAGCAAATCGTCATAAATGTGTAGGTCGCTCCACACTTTACACCAAGACGATATTTTTGAACCACTAGTGTACATAAAGAAAAAATCCCAAAATGAGGGTAGGAAAAAATAAGCCCCAGAAAAGGGACAAAAAGTCTTTGAATCTCGAAAGAGGATGATTATAACTTCTGCAAAAACTCGATAAGTTTTCCTAGAAGTTGGGGGCAAATGATATGGACTAGAAAATACCCTAGAGACATAATTAATGTCGTATTAAATTAAACCTAGATTGGTCCTTAAAGGAGGCCTAATTAATGAGGTCTGATACCCTAATTGTTTATTAATTTCATAATTAATATTAAGACTAATTATTTAGCCCAATTGATTAGGCCTGGGGCCCTAAAATAATTATTAAATTCGCAGGTCATTAATGAGCTAATTTATACATTTTATTAAATGAAACCTAATTAGAGTCTGTAACTGAAAAATATGGTCTCCAAGTCATCCAAACCAACAAGAAGACAAATTCCTACAATTAAGGATCTATTCCAATCAAAGAAGGCAACTTGCCCTCCAGGTTACCCAAACCTAAAACTAGTCTAATTCCTAGACTCTCAACACCTATATAAAGGGTCTCACCCCTCATTCTCAGGGAACGGTTTTGGGACACAGCTCCATACGTCATAACGCCGTGTGGGCGCAACAAGCCACGTATGCATCTTGTTAGGACCGGGTTAGTCCCCGACAACAAGAACAACCACCATCAAAGCTCGAAGCTCCTCAAACCCTAAGCACTAATCACACCATAGTTTTTATTCCACAACACTAAGTATATATATTAATATTCTCCTAAACTTACTTTTACGGGTCCAATTTATTTACTAATCTCTATTTTACTATATTTATCTATATATTTTACATATATATTAAAAATCATTTTCCTGATTAAAAAAAATAAGGAAGAGGCAAAATTTCTTCTGCTAATAAGATCATTATTGTATTGTTAAAAATGCCCCAAAGAGAGAAGGTTATTACTTTATTGAGAAAAATGACCCAAATGTAATCATAAGAAAACTTTTTTGTACTACCTTGCTTAGGCGAGAACAAAATTAGGAGCACCAACATTAAACTCTTTATAATTTTTAATTTTCAAAGAGTTTAATCTGAAAAGTACATTTATTTTTCCATACACCTTCATAACAAAGAATTTAACCACAGGTAAAACTGGGACAAGTGACGTTAGATATTGAAAAACAGGTAAATTAGTAAATTGCATTTACAGATAAGAAAAGTACAGAACACACAGAGAGAGTAAATTCAAACTGTTTAAGTGTAACAAACTTAACATGTTTATAGAAATGAAACTTAGAGAGGAACCAAATTTCACTCTCTTCTGCAGTAACATACAAAATGGCAACTGTTGCAAATTAAAGCTTGAATAGGAATGGGGCAAACCATAAAATCCCATATCCGTGCTTGTCTTAGTGCAGGAAAACGTTTTCATGAACTTGCTTCAGTTTTATGTGTCCTTTTCCCACCCTCTTATCTTCACATACTACATTATGTCAATGTACAATATTTAGACAGGTATGAGCTCGGATTTTCGAATACTCATATGTTTTCGCGTTTATTATCCGCAAAAAGATTTACAGTTTATGGGTGCACCGAGGGAATCGGCTTACTTTTTACACCCTTTTGACGAATTTTAATTTTTGGAATAAATAGAAAATGTACATATGAAGTCGTAGGTACTAGTGGACAACAAACTATATGTACCATCTACGGCAAGTCTATATGGTTAGGTCTGTAACAAAAAATTCACTTTCACTTTTCCCACCTCCAAATTACCGCTAGTGCGTGAAAAAAAGATTTGGCCTTTCATCTTTTTGTCATTAACTTTCCCCTATTAACTTACCACGCGCCATAAAAAGAGTCTGTATCAACTGTAGCTCGTACGTACTTTTTATTATTATTAAAATCCCAGTTTCATGTTACCCCTACAGTGAAGAGCTGCAGTTTCAGATTCCCGCCTAGGCTTTGAAGGGCCTTATTCGCGTGTCAAACACGAAGTCTTCAGCGCGTGAATCTTGAGATTTGACCTCCTTTCCTTATTTCAAGTATAAGATTCAACGCCAGTAACATTAATTTACATGAATATCTGTACCCTTTTGGAAACATTGCAATATTTTACTCATATATTACAGGGTTAAAAAAATTCAATGAAACAAAACAAAACAAAAAAGAAGTTGTACGTGCGACCCATTAACACTTTCTTGGCCCAAATGCTAGGTCTAGTCTAGATCTACACATATAGTCAGATACCCAACTGTTTAAACAAATTTACAACTATGTTTGTACTCTCTTGTTTATGTTGTTGTAAACATTAAGTAAGAAATGTAAGGCTTCACATTATAAATATTTCGAGATCGGATTTATATCTCGTATCAACAATGAATCTTACTGAGGGGTCAAGAAATGGAGATCAACAGGGGTTCAAATGCTCAGGCAAAGCTTGTAGATCAACAGCAGGAGGAGTAATAGCAGACTGTGTGGCATTATGTTGCTGTCCATGTGCAGTGGTGAATATATTAACACTAGCATTTGTAAAAGTGCCTTATAAGGTGGGAAGAAAGTGTTTGAGGAGAATGTGGAAGAAGAGAAAGTTGCATGTTGATTATAAGGAGGGAGAGAGAGAAAGGGAAGTAAGTTTAGGGTGGAAAAAAGAGATCATAGAGAGATTGGAGAGGAGAGAGATATGGGAAATAGAAGAGGAAGCAGAGAGGGTTTGGGAAGAATTGTATGAGCAGCTTGGTCATGTGGGTTTTGGTAGAGTTTCTTTTACTCATGATTTTCAATATTCTTCAGACAACAACTTAAAAACTTGATTAAGTTGGTTTAGTTTCATCTTATCTTCTACTTTCTGGTATAATCATGATATACACATATTATATTTTGATTAATGGTGTCTGTATCAATGTATGTATGTTTGATTAACATTCTAACATCAAGAAAGAAAGTCTTTTCCGGCAGTAGATATCAAATATCGATTCCGATTCCTTTGAATTGTATTTCCATTTCTTCAATATTTAATCATATACTTGTAATCCTAGCCAACATTATTGCCTATACTTTATTTTGAAATTATTAATACTTTATTTTGAAATTATAAGCTATACTGCCTGCCTATACACGGACGGTTGATGATCTCTGCTGATAACAATTTATTGAACATTTAAATTTTATTTATAAATGAAGAAAATAAATTTAAATGAAAATATTTTTTTTAAGGATAAAACAAACAAACTCCATACGAATTGAAACTCAAAATAGAGTATCGAGCACACGACTTCACTACGAGAAAAGACAGTTGAAAACAGCAGAGAGTAAAACGTAATTCGATTTCTCTTTAATATACTACATGCTTTTTGATCCTAATTTTTTTTTTTGCTGAGATGCAAATATGCTATTTATTGTTGAATAATGTTGTACATTTCATTTATTTAATTTATATATTTGTGGGAATGTTGAATTTTTTTTTTTGTCATAATAGTATAAAGATCTCGTTGAGTCATTTCTTGAATATTAAAGGTTTTAGACGAACTAATAATTTAACGCTATCTTGGTTCTAATTATATGTATTATGATTTACCAGAATTTATGAATTTGGATCTTTAAATTTACAAAGTTTAAAACTTGACATGTTTTTGCAATTTTAAGTTTTCAATTTGGCCAACATGACATAATACCCTCGACGTTCTTGTTCGGAATTTGATAATTTGATATTTAGCTAAACCTTGAAACATGGTTGACATATTTATGTAATAGATTAATTGCAAATTAAGCGAAGAAAATCATGTACTGGGAAGATCTCAGGAGTAAAATCATGTTTGACATATTTTATATTTTTTTTTTAAATGACTGAATTTTTTTAATTTAAAAATTAATAGCTAAATTATATGATTTTCTAATAAATTAACATATAAATTATATCAAAATCACTTTTTAATTTATAAAATAAAATTATAAATTACTTACGATTTAGATTTAACTGCAATTTTTATATTCATAATTCATGCACAACATTGCAGTTACAAATCAAATTCAGCATGGTCTCACTCTAGTGCCGTGTGCAAACTTTGCCATTCGGTACGTTTGTTTTTCCTCTTTGTTGTTTTTCAGATTGAAGGTTCATGTATTTTACAAAGACAACCGGGTCTAAAATAGAGTTCTACCGAAAATAGAAATGTAGACGAAAACTGCAGCCCTGTCAATCACTTCAAACCCACATCTACCTCCAAACAAAGCTACTGAGTCCGAGACTATCACCAACAGAGGAACAATAGCAAAACAAATACGCAAACATTCTCAACAAATGACCACAAAATCTTAAAAAGGAGTTGCCACTCAAATATAACCACTGCAATATACCGTGCCAGAAGGAGAAAAGAGATAGATATAGCTGTGTTTCTGGCTTCCTGGAGTTGCCACTCAAATATAACCACTGCAATATACCCTGCCACAAGGAGAAAAGAGAAAGATATAGCTGTGTTTCTGGCTTCCTAATATAGAGATGAATATATTGCACCAGCTTACCAGCATCGGTTTTTCAGTTTGTGAAGATCTCCAGCTCCGTTTCTTACCATTCATTTACAGTTAAAACAAATCTGGTTACCAGTGCAAAAAAACTGTGCACTAATTTTTTAAAGATACCAATCACTGATGGGGATTTTTACATACTGTGCAGAAGATGAAATGTCTGAAGAGTTACGATTCAAAACAAGGCACCGAGGCTGAGTTAAATCAATTATGTCCAGACTCCAGCACTTCTCAAAAATAAAATAGAAGTACTGCTAGCAGATTCTGAAACTTACTAAAACTACGACTTATAATGAATCTTCAGACATTCCCAACTCACAGAACATCGTTGACAACAATCGAGTAGAGAGAAAAATCTGAAATGCAATGGTCCTCATTTTCAAATGCAACTAATGAGGAGTTAACCTCCTTGATAAATTATTATAATTAATAAAGCAAATAGGCTTTTGGGAAGCTCAAAGAAATTGTGGTTGTATTAGTGTCATTTTGAACTGAAAATAAATATCAACTGAACTAATTCCTAGGACTCCTGTGGGACAGATGAGTACATGCTAAAATTAGTAAAGATGATGGCAGTTCAGATGCGTAGTGATGTTATTACTGTGCAAGTGCCCTAGAAATCTCTTGTTGTTTGTTGAGCAATAGATAGATGAGAATTACAAAGGAACTGCACCAGCACCACATACATCGTACTGATTTTATCAACATCAGCAGATAACATTCAGACTATAGGCCTGTGAACAATTTACATCTGCAGTATGATGCTTTGACATATAAAGTTCAAGGTACAGTCATCTCAAGCATTTCCTCTTTGTCAAGCTATTGCTATTTATCATTATTGAAATAATATGTAGTTTACACTAAAACTGAAACACTATTGTCTTGATAGGTCCACAATATCTCTATAAGCAAGTCTATGTCCATTCAGCAGATGTTTAAAAGAAAAAAAATCATGTGGTAAGGTTATGAAGAAAAAGATGTCGGAGGGAGAGAGAGAGAGAGAGAGAGAGAGGACTCTAACAATGGCATACAAAGCTAAGAAGAATATCACGTCCAGATCAAATTTAAAGGTCAAGAATTTGTTATGAACTTTCAACAAACTAGAGCAAGTTGAGCAAAAAAATCTATTTATTGAACTAATTTTAAACAAAAGTATTCTGATACAAGGAACTAACACTTCAAAACCTTAAACTAGAAAGCTGAAAAGCATAATCTGAAGCTTTGAATTTCTAATAACCAATTACAATGGTGCAAGATGAAAATCAACAAAACTATCTGGTAGAGTAGTAACAATACACCTATGTTTAACAATCTCAGGGGAATCAGATTGATTTTTATACAACTACGTAAGACATATATTTAAATTTTGCAGCATAATGAGGAGAGAATAAAACACTTAGGTGTGTGTACAATGATATGTTGGGTTAAAAAATTTCATTCTTACTGAATTGAATATAAGGCTACTGTTTAGAAAGGAACTAATATTACCAAAATCTCGTATAAAGAAATCTGAAGATAAAAAGAAACATATAAAAGGAACAACTATAATACATTTCAGCCGATCTACACAGATATACATACTAAATCGTGAGAAATCAACAAACGAGTTGACACAAGTACACGAGTTCTTACATTCTCCTTATCCTGTCCAAAAACTACTTACACTTACAAAAGTTCTGTTTTCCTTTTCATCACGTATGAAAATTATATGTATAAGTAGTAATCACAGATTCACAAGAAATAATGAAAAACACATATAACTCAATATCAATCAACCCACGCCCCACATTACTGTAAAAAGAAACATACGCTTGAATTTAGAAATGATTTGCATAACGTAGAGGCAGAAATACATAAACGAAAATGTGGCAATTATGATTAACAAAAGGAGCTAAGAGCTGCAACTAAACAAGGCAGGCATTTGGATTCAATTCAATTCATATACCTCAAACACAAAATAAAATTTATACCACAACATTACATCAGCGACTAAGAAATCGAACATTTAGCTCCAGCTTCTTCAAGCTGCTTCTTCGCTTCCTCGGCTTCTTCTTTCGACACACCTTCCCTAAACTTCTTAGGCAATCCTTCAATCAACTCTTTCGCCTCTTTCAAAGCTAAACTAGTAATCGCCCTAACCGCCTTAATTGTGGCAATCCTAGCATTACTAGGCACCTCATCAATAGTGACATCAAACTCCGTCTTCTCCTCAACGACAGCAGGAGCATCCGCAACGGCACCGGGAGAAGCAACAGCAGCGACGGGGGCGAAAGAGGCGGCAGACACACCGAGCTTGTCTTGGAGATACTCGACGAGCTTCTGTGCGTCGGAGAGAGTGAGGTTGGAGATCTGGTCGCCGAGTTCGACGACTTTTTCGGGGGCTTCGACGGCGGAGAGAGGGCGGAGATGGGAGGAGCGGTGAGTGCGGAGAGGGGAGGTTAGTTTGGGGAAAGAGAGGTAATTGGGAGTGGAATGAGAAGGAGAAGGGTAAGAAGTGGTGGAACGGAGGGAGACAATGACTGTGGAGAGGACTGACGAAGCCATTGGAATTGGAATTGGAATTGGAGAGACAGGAATGGAAATGGAGGATAAGAAACAAGATAGATAAGGAGCGAAGAAGAAGATTGGGTGAACTAGTAAGTCATCATCGTTTTTTATTTTATTTTTGTAATAACATCCAATTTTCGGGCCAAGCCCATTATAAAATTTCCAAACATCTCCGCATATTCTTTTAACTCTTTTGAATTTGTTTGTATCCACATATTGTAACAAACAAGTTTGCCTTTGTGGTTAGGCCCATTGGATATGATTGTGCTTACGGAATGTGAAGAATTCAAATTTTATCAAAAAATGTCGATGAGTATATTAATTATTAAGCGGGATTAATCGAGGTGTAAAAGTTGGATCGGACACCTGATTAGCGAAAAAAAAAATGGTAACGAACGCACAGAAAATTTCTAAAGCATTTCCTTGGGAAAAAATTGTGGTAAAGAATGTAGTAACGATAGGTGGTGTAATACAATTGGACGGGATTTGTGAATAGCAAGGCATCGACACATACTTTCACTTGACATCTCATCCACTATCAAAGCGGTTGACAAACAGTGCATTACACATCGAGCTGCCATTTTATTTCCATGTCAATTCCCCATCATACGGAGCAATCACACCTTCCAAGTTTAGAAATTTGCTAGCTTTAATAATAAGACAACGCTAGGTATCCAAAAAATTTCTCAAAAACTTTATTGAATGGTGTGACATAATAAATGAAAGATTTTAATTGGGAGTGCATATGTATGCACACGGGTTCCATATTAATATTAAATAAATTACCGATTAAAAGTGTGACACATCAGTTTTTGAAAAAAATTTTGAAACACAATTTGAGGTATTTAACATTTTGTCTTTAATAATAGCAACTTCACCCCAATAATTTAATCATTTAACTTCATGTATGCAATCACAATGCATTGTTTTTGACACTGATATGTCTGTTCTTGAATGTTATCCCCCAATCGCCAATCTTCATCGTGCATATACATTGTGAATAGCATTTACTTGTACTACATTGTCTTAGAGATACGGCATGTTCTTGTGCTTCAAAGAATAATGTGGGATAAAGCAACCTAGTCAAGAATTGCACCTCCTATACACAAATAAAATAATGTGGGATAAAGACAATATTTTTAAGACAAATATAATTGAAATGTGAATGTTACAAATGAGATTTATAAAGCCCAGTCCACTAAGAATGATTAGTGTTTAGATTTGGCCCAAATTGTGTTAATTAAGTTTCCTTAATACCAGGTTTATTTCATTAGTACAACTCTGGTTAAGATATGAAGTTGGGCCGGATTATGTTAATCAAGTTTCCACTACTTCATGGAAGGTTTACTTTGCAGGGCGACTCTAACCAAAGTGTAAATAATTAATGAAACACATTGAACTGATTTTTTGATTAGTATTTTCGACTGATCCGTGACCTATCAATTAATCCCTCAATGTATCCTAATTGCTTACCGATTTCTTCAACACTTTTTTGACGATAATATATTTTGGGACTTTTTCCAAAAGTAACCGAGTTGCAAAAATTATTTACAAAAATACGCTATTTTGCAACTCTTGCAATCTCGTTTACAAGGGTTGTAACCAGGTTTGCAACCCCATTTGCAACAATTTCAACCCCACTTGCAAATAAAACGTATTTTTATAAATAATTTCAAAAATTTAAATATTTTTGTAAATTTTCGGGAACCGGATATTATTTACCAATATGCATAAAAAAACATGTGATTTAGAGACAACCAAGCGGCCCAAATAATGGCAGACTTTATTTCGTATAACTTGGGTAAACAGGAAGGTCCTCAACAAACTTCCAATTTGTGTTTAGACAGTGTAAGATAGGAGTTTTCACTAACTCATACATAACATACGTATTATGATAAAAGCAGACATGGCCGGGGGATTGGAGTTGTCTTAATTTGATGTGTTACTTATCAAGTATAAAGATGGCTATAATATTGAGTGCAACTAGACGCTTCATTCATAATTAGTATGTGTGCGTGTGTACATTTACAACTATCTTTACATCAAAATTCAAAGTCCTTGTCAATACGTAGTTTTTATATATATCATATTTACGGAATTTGCAGTATACAATGCAGTACATATATAATTCAACGTTAGTCCTAAATTCTTTCCCGAGAAAAATATACATAAACATCAAAGAGTCATCAAGCCAACCACACATGTGATATATGTGCAAGTGGGTATGGAATTACATAAGAAAGTTAGATATATAGATGGAGAAAGGAGAAGATCCATGTGAAGAGTTCTCTCTGTATTAGCACGTAAAGAGTTAGGCTTGTCTTAACTTCCATTCAAGATAAGGTAAGGCACATATATGTTTTAAGAAGAATCACTTGTTCAGTTTTCTAAAACTACTACTTCATTTACTTCATTTCACAAGTTGTTTAGTTTGGCATGGTTTCGGTATTTGCCAACCCTGATTAAATCGCCATGACCTACGTTGTTAGTTATTAGATATGGAAGGTTATGAAATGAATATGCTGATTTCACTAGTACTCTCCCTCAAGCCTCAAGCCGCCCTTCACATAATTTTTAAGATTTAGTTTTATTCTGTCGTCTATTCTGTTCTTTCTTGTAATGGCTGGTTCAATTTTGGATTTTCTGGAATCATGATTTCGTTGTCGGTGAATACATATTATCATTTTTTTCTAGAGAATTTTGCACAATCAATAACAAATATCATCTATCTATTATCTATCTATTATATATATAATAGAGCAGGGTTGCTTCACACAATTTATTCCTATTAAAATTATCAAATTACCCCTACATATTACATAATAATAATTCTGTATTCAAAACATATATTAATTACATCTAATTCATTAATACCTCCATATTCATTACTCCATTATTATTTTACATAATAGTAGTTTATAATTACATTTCTACTAACAGTTAAATGATTGGATAATTAATATCTATAATTATATCTAACTCATCATTACTTAATATTATTTCAAAATTAATATGTTAATACATACGTGTGTGTATATATAACTATATTGTTTAATCCGAAATATTAAAAAATTATCGATCATCTCGGATTTTTAGTTTCGAAGGTATCGTCTATCAAACTTTTAATATTACATTTATAACAAAAATGGGTTTCAATTTGCGCATAAACAAATAAAAATAAATATTTACTTAAATTATAACACTTAAACAAATTAACTGATGACAACACATATTTTTGTCAATATTTGAATAACTCATTTATCATACTTACAGAAAACAATAAAAACTTTCATAAAATCTAAAGCTCCAGTTCCTACTCTTAATGATGAGGCAGGTTCAAGAAAAAAAAATAAAAATCGGTTGAAACGAAAAGTAACACGCAACCAATATGATCAAATGACAACAATTACCAAAATTATCTCCCTAATTAGAATTATATTCACAATATATAATACTCAAAAGCAAATTTTAAGACATTGTCTAATTTTACAACTTTGGTTCACCGTTTGTAATTGTGATTATCGGATTAAGTGTGTGGTCATGTGTTCATGCCCATCAACATCTATATAGTCTTGTCGTGTATATACTTTGGTTATTCGTTACACCTTATTTACATCAAAATCAAAAAAAAAACATACGCTCTGAACAATGTAGGTAGTTGACTGGTATTAATGAAGAGACAGCTGCTAGCGTATATATTACAGACGCAACATATAAAATTAAGGCAACTGATACAAATCAACTCAATTTCTTCTTAATCCATTAAGTATCTCTTCCAAACCAATGAACGTTCACACTCAATCACGACTATTGCAAAATTCAAAACTTCAAAATTCTTCTATTTTACATTTTTATGAAAAAATAGTTCTATGGCAAATAGAAAGAAAGAAATAATCTAAAATGACAAATAATTTATTTCTTAAACATGTAAAAAATCTAGCAAAATGTGAATTTAGATCATACCCGTGTCTCGCACCGGTTATAAAGTTAGTTACAATATAATAGCGCGATCGATAGCAATATCATTACATTATAATAGTGCAATACGATGCATTTCTAACTAGTATTATAATATTGAAAATTATAATAAAACTTCAAAAATTTGTAGTATTATAATAAACTTGATTTGCAGAACAGGTTCAATAGATTAGGTCGTGATGATTATTTATCATCATTTGAAAAATAAATCACAAATTTTCGTTGAAAAAATCATAGGTGGCGGAAGATGTCATAAGTAAAGTTCTACGAAGACCACTATTTAATTGTAGACTTGAAAAATCAAAATATCGCAAAATATATTATACTTTGTAATCAAAAAATAGCAAAACGTATTATTTTTCAAAGAATGTTCTATTAAAATCATTATTTCATTAAAAATCTTGAAAATCATGTATATTTTGCAAATTAAGTATGAATGCTCTGCAAACTCAATATGTTTTGCAGAACAATATGTTTTGTAATATTCTACTTTCAAAACATATATAATTTCAAAGATTCTCAATGAAATAGTGATTTTCATAGAACATAATTGACAAAATATTACATTTTGCAAGATTTTACTTGCAGAACATATATGGTCTCCAAGGTCTATAATGAAATGTTATCTCCATATAACTCAACCCGTTATCTATACTATCTATACTATAATATTATAAGCAAACTAGCATCTATTTGATTGGTTGGTAATCTGGTACTCTAAATAACAACCATTAGATTTAAAGATAGATAAAGAGAACCGTTGGATGTAATGTGAAAAGAATATTGCTTTTTTGATATCTAAAATTCTCCCTGGTTCAAGGTTCGAATCTCGTCAACAACATATTATTATAAAATAATATTATCTATCTATCTGTACTATCTATCTATCTATACTATCTATCTATCTATCTATACTATAATATTATAAGCAAACTAGCCTCTATTTGGTTGGTTGGTAGTCTGGTACTCTAAATAACAACCGTTAGATTTAAAGATAGATAAAAGAGAACCGTTGGATGTAATATGAAAAGAATATTGATTTCTTGATATCTAAAATGCTCCCACTGGTTCAAGGTTCGAATCTCGTCAACAACATATTATTATAAAATAATATTATCTATCTATCTATACTATCTATCTATATATACTATAATATTATAAGCAAACTAGCCTCTATTTGATTGGTAGTCTATTACTCTAAATAACAAACGTTAGATTTAAATATATATATATATATATATATATATATATATATATATATATATATATATAAGAGAACCGTTGGATGTAATGTGAAAAGAATATTGCTTTTTTGATATCTAAAATACTCCTACTGGTTCAAGGTTCGAATCCCGTCAACAACATATTATTATAAAATATTTATATTATCTATTTTTTAAGTTACGCTCAAAAGTTCCGGATATTATTTCCCTTGACAACATATTAAGAATTTTTATCATCAAAATACAAACAAATTCTTAGAATAAGATCATACATATATTATTATATTTTATTATTTTGAAATTTTATTTTGATACTGATAAAACCATATAAATCAAAATATAGATAATAAGATAAAAAATATTAAAATTCATCCGTGCACATAATATCTTATATACATCTATCTATTTGGACCGATTCACGGGCCTATCTATAACCAATTTATTAATAACCAATTACCATTTTCAGCACATTGTCTATTTTATTTATTTTTAAAACTAAACCAACTCATCTTCTAAAAATAAAATGGCAACATATATATAAAATGGTAACAGAAATATATATTTATAACTAATTACCTTTTTCAGCTAAAACACATTATTTTTATATTTTCTAACTAAAACAACTCATTTTCTAATTATGACAAATGCAAACCAATTTATTAATAACCAATTATCTTTTTCAGTTAAACCACATTACCTGTTTAATACACCTATTTAACTAAAACAATTCATTTTCTAAAATAAAATGGGCAACATATATATAAAATGGTAATATTATTATATATTTATAACTAACAGCTAAAACACATTATGTGTTTTATATTTTCTGACTAAAACAATTTATCTTCTAAATATAAGACATGAAAAATAAATATACAATGGTAATATTGTTACATATAATTATTAATAGAGTAAAGTGCACTTCGTGTACTTACACTTTTGGTGTCAGATCACTTGAAATACTGACATTCAAAAACTCTCACTTGCAATGCTGCACTTCCAGAATAATTAGAGAGTGTGTACTGTCGTCAAATTTGGCTAACTCCGTTAATTTTTTGAAGGACATTTTAGTATTTTCAGCTTGCAATGAATATAATGCACCCAATTAAACCCCCAATTCAATTCAATAAATCCTAATTGTAATTTGGTCATTTTTTTAACTTTAAATTTACAATTCGGTTGCAGACCTTCAAATTAGATCAAACAGACCTTGAAATTAAATTAGTGCGTGGCAAAACCATCCCGGGTGACGAGAATGTTGCCACTAAGGAATTTCTAATTTTTATTCCAGTCAACTATCATGATCAAATGAAGTTCAGGAAAAAGTTCACTTACTGCATTGGTGATATTTTTAAGAGTAGCTCCCGATTAAGTTTCCTCGAGTTAGGCGACATTGAGGATTGGGACTATGGTGACAACAGTATGTACGCGCCCTTAATTCACGACGACTATTACAGAATCGATATGGACTTTATAGAGTTTATGGAAACATGTGTTGGCGGCTTCAACCGAGACATATTTAAGTACGACAGAAATGATCCTCTTATAGGAGTGATATTCGATACTGGAGCAATACTTATGTTTCTAGCAGATGAGGCATACGATGCACTTGAAGATGATTTAGCTAGGTTCATGAGATCAAAAGGATTTGTGGAGCCGCATTACAAGAAGGATACTCAAATGTGCTACGAAGGACAAAAGGAACAAATTTCTGATTTTCCACTACAGTAAGTGAACTTGGTGATAGTTAGCCAGCTTTAGAACATGTAGCTGGTATAAAAAAAGGGGATATCAAATTCTCTATTTATACTTGGCGGTCTCTAGCACAGCCCTTGGAGCCGTTTTGGTAAAAGAAGAATTGAAGGTTCAGAAACCCATCTACTATGTGAGTAAGATTCTACATGGGGCAGAAATAAACTATTCAACGATCGAGAAGTTTGATTTAGCCTTGATAATGGCCTCAAGAAAGCTATGCCCGTACTTCCAGGCTCACAAGATAGAGGTCTTGACTGATCAACCTCTAAGAAACATCTTGCATAGCCCTCAAGTTAGTGGAAGGTTGATCAAATGGTCCATTGAATTGGGCGAATTCGACATCAAGTATAAGCCTCGAACGGCCATAAAAGCTCAAGCACTTGCTGACTTCATGGTTGAATGTACCATTGACAACCAAGAAGTCGGGGGGAAGGAAGTAATAATGGAGGATGAAAAAGATCAAGAGATGGATTTCAAAGAATATTGGGTGCTCTATTTTGATGGAGCATCAAAAACAAAATCAAGTGGAGCCGGTTTAGTGCTACAAAGTCCTGATGGATTCCTCATAGAGTATGCACTAAAACTTGACTTCCCAACTACAAACAATGAGGCTGAGTATGAAGCTCTGAAAGCCGGTTTAGGGTTGGCTGGAGCCTTGAGGGTCAAAACTCTGAAAGTATGTGGAGATTCGAGGCTAGTGGTTTCCCAAGTAAATGGGGAATTTGAGGCCAGAGATGAAGTCATGGCCAAGTACTTGAAACTTGTCAAGGCCATCATGACTCAATTCGACGAATGCTATGTAGAACACATTCCAAGGGAAGAAAACATGAAGGCTGATGCCTTGTCTAAATTTGCTTCTTCCGAAATTGAAAACTATGTAGGGAGTGTCTACTTCCAAGTCCTGAGGACCCCAAGCATCAACGGAAAGTTGGTAGCACCCATTGATGTTGGCAGTTGTTGGATGGATCCCATCAAATCTCATCTAGAAACTGGGTGGTTACCCAACGACACTTCAGAAGCACGAAAGCTATACGTCAGAGCACTAAGGTATACCCTGATTGAGGGAATCCTAAACAAGAAGTCTTTCATCATTCCATATCTGAAATGTTTAAGACCTCAAGAGGCAGAATTGGCCCTGAAGGAAGTACATGAAGGAATTTGTGGGCAGCACTTGGGGGGCAGAGCCCTTGCCCATAAAATCACTCGTCTAGGTTTCTACTGGCCGAGCATACTAGCAGATGCTAAAAGCTACGTAAAGAAATGTGAAAGGTGCCAGAAGCATGCCCCCGTGGTTAGGCAACCACCAGAGATGTTGACATCCATAAACTCACCAATCCCCTTTGTCACGTGGGGAATGGATATACTCGGGCCATTTCCAATGGCAAGTGCTCAACGAAAGTTCTTGATAGTAGCAATCGACTACTTCACCAAGTGGATTGAGGCTAAGCCATTAGCCAAAATAACCACCAAACAAGTAATGCATTTCTTCTGGGAAAATGTGATATGCAGATACGGGATTCCACGAATCCTGATCACGGACAATGGAACTCAGTTTAACAACGATGAGCTCAAGAAGTATTGCGATGAGAACGATATCAAGTTGCGCTTCACTTCTGTCGCCCATCCTCAAGCAAATGGGCAAGCTGAAGTTGCAAATCGAATTATCCTAGATAGACTGAAGAAAAGAGTTGAACGCTCTAGAAACACTTGGGTAGACGAATTGCTCCCCATACTATGTGCATATCTTACTGCCTGCAAAGTCACCACATGAGCTACCCCCTTTCTGTTGGCATATGGGGCAGAGGCAGTTGTTCCAGTGGAGATTACTCACACGTCTCCAAGGATTGAGGCTTATGAGCCAGAAACAAATGAGGAAGGCTTGAGGCTGGCTTTAGATCTAATTGATGAAGTTAGAGATGAGGCAAATGCCAAGATAGTTCAGCATCAGAAACGAGCATCTTTCTATTACAACCTAAGGGTTAAAGATAGATTCTTTCGACAAGGAGATTTAGTCCTCCGAAAGATTGAGGCATCCGGAGTTGGACAAAAAGGCAAGTTGGCCCCAAATTGGGAAGAACCATATCACGTCAAGAACGTATTTGGTCGAGGCTCGTACAAACTAGAAACCCTTGAAGGGCATGAGGTGCCAAGGACTTGGCATGCCTCCAATTTGAAAGTTTATTATGTTTAAGGTGTTTTCCAAGTGGACTCACTACTAGAAATAAGGTTTGATAAAACCAACCCAAGTTTTTAAACTTGAGTATTATGTAAGGGATGATCCCATTTTCAAAGTTATGAATTCCCTATTCTTATGTTTTCATTATATACGCAATGCATTCTGATAGACATGTTAAGTTGAGAATGTAAAAAGGATGAACGAAAGCTTAAATATAAGTTAAGCCCGTAGGCTGAAAGTACAGTACAAGACATGAAAGGCCATAAATAAAACTACAAAAGAAAAACTACGTCATCTAAGCTGCCTTGTCTACGTCCTCCTCCTCCTCCTCTCCCTCTAAAGCAGAACCAGAGTGAGTGGCAGCATAATCATCCCTGGAAGTCTGACCAGGTGGAGAAGTATGATCCAGGTCGAAGATCCTGTCATCTTCCTCCATGTCGTCCTCTCCAGCAAAAGCTAACTCCAAAGGAGTAGGAGTGTAAGGGCTTGGAAAATCAAAAATGGTGAGAGATCCAGGCATCTTCTCCAAAACAACAACAAGAGCGCCATCTCATCCCTTAGTATACTGAACTGGGAAGAGGAGCTCGTCATGTTTATCAATCAAGTCCTTGTACTCCGAGGAGTCAAGGTACTCGTCGATAAAGTCATTCTTGCCCTTCCTCAAAGAAACCAGCTCAGCCTGGGAGTCGGCTAACTCTTTCCCCTTCCTAGCCAGTGTGGCCTTCAGCGAGCCCACCTCCTCTTGGGACTTCTCAAACTTGCCTTGGTTGGCCTCAGAAGATGAGCGCCAAGCCTTGGCTTGAAAGATAGCCCCTTGAAAGTTGGCATTAGCCTACAAACAAGTTACAAGTCAATACAAGATATAAAACTTGAAACATGTTAAAACTACAAAGAAAAAAGGAAGAAAACAACTTACAGCAGCAATCGCCTGAGAGCATGCATGCTCCACACCCTCCAAAGTGGAGTTGGAAACAAAATCCTTGTAGTCACAAGGAGTCAAGGAATGATAAGACCATTCCACAGCATGTTTAGACACCCCAACTACGGTGTCTTTCTTCCTAAGACCCCAATTGAGGCGCCAAACTGAACTTTTGGCCGAGGAAGGACCCTCAACCTCATCAGTAAGGTCCACATGAGGCCTTATAAAGGCTGGGACACTTGAAGCACGGGGGTCTTTCCCTCCCAAGCGAGCCCTTTTCATCCTTGCTGTTTCTCCATCTTGGGGCTCGTCGGTCTTATTGATAAAGACCGCAGCTGCAAAAAACACAAGAAAAGAAACAGTTGGTATAAGATAATCTTAAATAAATAAAGGAGAATATGAGGTGAGAATTACCCTTATCAGAAACGTTTGAAAGTCCCAAGGACTTAAGCTGGAACTCGTCCAGGAGCACCCTAGCCGTTGTAGCATAATCATCTTTTGTGAGCTCGGCATAGGCATGGGCCCCCTCATCATTCAGAATTATATTACTGGGACTACCATCCGAGACCCTACTGAAAGATCTACGGAAAAGGGTACCCCAATCCCCTCCTTCCCAAACTAAATACATAAATTAGTTTTTCTATCTCAGGTTATTATCGGGGATGGA
Organism: Heracleum sosnowskyi; assembly: GCA_030848705.1. NCBI lineage: Eukaryota > Viridiplantae > Streptophyta > Magnoliopsida > Apiales > Apiaceae > Heracleum > Heracleum sosnowskyi. Next base: position 20,467,988 of record CM061244.1, on the reverse strand, counting down.
TTTCGGATGAAAAATGGGTGGAGTGGAAGGTCGATGGTTGATGTAAACCCAACCCAAAGTAATGGCAGAACTATTTTTAAACTGGAAAATTTTCCTAAATAAGGCGACAGAAAGAGGAAAATTGTTCTTCAAGCAAAGAACAATGAAACAAATACTGATTCTCCAGGCGTTTGGAGGAAGTTGGCAAGGATTAATCCCAACATCACCCAAAAGCCTGGGAATGAACTCATGAAAGGGAAACCTGAGTCCCGCAACAATGGCATCCTTATAAATGCATAGAGCATCAGGACGCCAATGGCAGGAACGGTCCCCTGGGCCGGCTGGGACTAACCTATAGGGGGACTTAATCCTATACATTTTATTGTAGTCCCTAATCAAGTCGATTTCATGAAATTTATTGCTACAATCAAATGAATCTAAGTGCGAAACAGAAGGGTATTCATCACTACGTTCTAAAATCATATCTTGAAGAGACATATGAGAAGAACGAATGGTGATACCTCTCTTAGACGCTTGATTCATTTTCTGGAGATGTTGAGCAGTACGATCAGACATCTTCAAATCTTCAAAGAAATTCTCAGAAAAGCTCTAAATCTTCAAGGAGAAATCCCAGAAAATCTTCAAATCTCCAAACTAAAACCCAGAAAATCTTCAAGAGATGAAGATTAAGCCCAGAAAATCTTCAAGGGATGAAGATTGAACCCAGGGAATCTTCAAGGGAAGAAGATTAAACCCAGAAATCGAAGAAAATCTCGCCGGAAATCGCCTTACTACGGAATAAGAAGAGAGAAAAACTAAGAATGCTAGAGAGAAATTTTGGAAAGATGAAAGTATGAAGTGAAGAACAAAGTGGAAATCCCACTCTTTTATAATTGAAGTGACTGGAAACCCAACCGGTTAAGGTAGGGCAACCGTTTATAGCCGGTTAAGGCCCACAAATCCATTTATGGATTATAGAGAATAAAAGCCCAAATAATTTGGGTCTCAGGCAAATTCGAAGCCCAACAAATTAAGGCCCAATAAGGCCCAAAAGCATGGAAATAAAGCCAAGGCAAAAATAAAGATTCGAGGTCGAAGAGACCTTAAATCGAAGTCGTACGACCAAGGTCGAAAACATATGGGAAAACGAGGTCGAATCCAACGACCTCGCTCTCAAATAAAGTTGACAAATAATGAAAAACGAGGTCGAAAAAACCTTAGAAACGACATCGAAGGCTCGAAGTCGAAAATACACGAGGAACTGAGGTCGTATCCAACGACTTCGCACCAAAATCAAGTCAAAAAATTGAAAATTCAAGGTCGAAAAGTCCCTAGATCGAAGTCGATTGATTGAGATCGAAAATACGCCATAAATCGAGTTCGTGTCCCTCGACCTCACACTGAAATGAGGACCAAAACAGAAGGATTCGAGGTCGAAAGAATGAGCTCGAAAATGGCCCAGAAAATGAGCTCGTAGCATTCGACTTCACACTAAAAATGAGGTCGAAGAGACACGGGGTTGAGATCGAATAAACGAGATCAAAAATACATTGGAAATCGAGGTCAATATTGACCTAAAAATCCTGGTCGAAAAAGGCTGGAACGAGGTCGAATGACCGAGGTCGAAAATGACCTGTACATCGAGGTCGTAACCATCGACTTGGGACTAAAATGAGGTCGAAAGAATAAATGACCAAGGTAGAAAATCCTGGTGGAAAAAACATGACTTCGAGGTCGAAACCATGAGGTCGAAAATGACCTGTAAATCGAGGTCGAAATCTTCGACCTCACAACCGTTTGAGGTCGAAAAAGCTCGACTTCGTGGTCGAAGACTCGAGATTGAAGATACATTGGGATCGAGGTCGAACGACCGAGGTCGAAAAAGACCGAGAATTCGAGGTCGAAACCATCGACCTGGGACCAATCAAGGTCGAATTCCTGGTCGAAAATAACCTGTTTCTGGTCGAATTCCTGGTCAAAAATGACCTAATTCCTGGTCGAAAATGACCTATTCTGAGGTCGAAAATACCCTAAAAAATAGAAAATTTTGGGGAAAAACACGCTATAACTTCTACAAAAACCCCGAGAAGATTTTCCCAGAAGTTGGGGGGCAAATGATATGGACAGAAAAGTAATTATAGAAATATAATTAATGATTCGTTGGAAAGGCCCTGTAATTAAGGCCGAAAAGCCTGATTATTTATTAATTACAAAATTAATTAATTAGGGAAGTATACAGCTCATGAAAAGAGTCCAAAATATGGTAAATTGGTCAAAGAAGGATCCAGAATCCCAATTAATGAGTCATAACCTATATCAACAAGGAAAAGACTTATTCAGCAAGCAACACAATGTTTATCCAATATCAAAAAAGAGACTTATTCGCTAAGACTCCAAAACATACCATAAATACTAGGCTTCAGACGCCTATATAAGGTCCCTGATCCTACAATCAGAACTACGTCTTTGGCTTGATTCTCAATAACAATTTGAGATACGTAGGCATCTTGTGAGGACCGATTTAGTCATGAAACACAAGTGCAGCCATTAAAGCTCGAAGCTCATTAATCCTAGCAATTAATATACAAGTACGTTTTTTAATCCACAACAATTATAATAAACAAGAATTTCATAAGTTTAATATAATAATATTACCAATATATCTATCTTTTGCCCGTGTTATTTTTTAATTTGAACATGAGTTGTTTCAGTTAAAAAATATAAAATAGGTAATATCCTTAAAAAGACAATTAGTTACTTATTAACAATTATATAAAATTAAATTACTTTTTTTTATATATATGTCGTCTGCATTACTTTTAGAAAATTAGTTATTTATGTTAGAAAATATAAAAGAGTTAATGTGTTTTAGCCGAAAAAATAACTGATTATTTATTAATATTTATATAAAACAATATTATCATTGTATATTTATTTTGCATGTATTATTTTTAGAAGATAAGTTGTTTTAGTTAGAAAATATAAAACACATAATGTGTTTTAGCTGTCGGTAATAAATATATAATAATATTACCATTTTATATATATGTTCCCCGTTTTATTTTTAGAAAATGATTTGTTTTAGTTAAATAGATATATGAGATAGGTAATATGTTTTAGGTGAAAAAAGGTAATTAGTTATTAATAAATTGGTTTCCATATATGTGTCATATTTAGAAGATGAGTTGTTTTAGTTAAAAAATATAAAAATGATATGTTTTAGTTGAAAAAGGTAATTGATTATAAATATATAATAATATTACCATATTATATATATGTTGCCCATTTTATTTTTAGAAGATAAGTTGGTTTAGTTTAAAAAATATATAAAATAGGTAATGTACTGAAAAAAGGTAATTGGTTATTAATAAATTGGTTATAGATAGGCCCGTGAATCGGCCCAAATACCGACCGACCGACCAAAAATTTTAATGTTTCGTCTTTAATAATACTAGCTTAAAACCCGTACGATGCACGGATTGTTAATTGTTATTTTTTTATTATTTTTTTAATTGAATTTGTTAAAAAAATAAGTAAGCATGTAAAAATAGCTAAACACTTTTAATTAATTAAAAACATTAAAACATATTTTAAAATAAATAAGTAAGGGTTTGCTCGTTATATTTTTGAAAAAAAAAGGGTTTTAGTATGGAAAAATAAAAAAATGTAACATATATTTAGTTTAAAAAGGTAAATGCCCGTGATATTTTTGGAAAATGAGGTTATAAAATTTAATAATTTAAATTATTTAAATACGTTTTAAAATAAATAAGTAAAGGGTTTGTCCGTGATATTTTTAGAAAAAGAATGGATTTTAGTGAGAAAAATAGAAAAAGTAAATTGAAAAAGGCAATTTTCCGTGATATATTTAGAAAATGAGGAACTTTGTTACAACAAATCTATAATGTGTTTTAACTGAAAAGGTAATTGGTTATAAATAGGTATTTGATTATTTATATTTTAATATTTTTAGTAATTGCATTTGTTAAGAAAAATAAGGAGGCATGTTAAAATAAGTAAACTTTTAAAAAAATAATTATAATATTAGGTTTAAAAATAAATAACTAAAGGTTTCTCCGTGATATTTTTGGAAAATGAGGGGTTTCAGTAAGGAAAAATAGAAAAACTAACATGTTTTAGTTAAAAAAGGTAATTGTCCATGATATATTTGAAAAATTAGGGGAATTTGTTAGAAAAATAAAAAAAAATGTATTTTAGGTGAAAATGGTAATTGGTTATAATATGTAATATTATTATTTAATAATATATATTTCTATAAATAAGTAAGGTTAATTAAGTAAAAACATGAATTTAAGAAAGGGCAATTAAGTAAAATCACAACGTACCATACCGACCGACCAAACTTCTAATGTTTCGTCTATTATATTAGTGTATATATATATATATATAAGGGGGGCGTTCCACAGCCCCCGTTGGATATCCCCCTGCCCTCAATGTTTCATTGAGGGTGCCTCAATGTTTCATTGAGGGTGCCTCAATGTTTCATTGAGGGTGCCTCAATGTTTCATTGAGGGTGCCTCAATGTTTCATTGAGGGCGTACGTTTTTAAATAAATAATTAAAAATAGAATAATACTAGAAAAAATATAACATTCAGCCCAAAAATAGTGGGACTGTTTTTCTAGATACGTATAAATTTAAATTCAAATTTTGTACAATTTTCTATTTTTATTTAATTTTTCATGTAAATTTACAAATTATCTAAAACTGGACGCCCTCAATGTTTCATTGAGGGTGCCTCAATGTTTCAATGAGGGTGCCTCAATGTTTCATTGAGGGCGTACGTTTTTAAATAAATAATTAAAAATAGAAGAATACTAGAAAAAAATATAACATTCAGCACAAAAATAGTGGGACTATTTTTCTAGATACGTATAAATTTATATTCAAATTTTGTACAATTTTCTATTTTTATTTAATTTTTCATGTAAATTTACAAATTATCTAAAACTGGACGCCCTCAATGTTTCATTGAGGGTGCCTCAATGTTTCATTGAGGGCGTACGTTTTTAAATAAATAATTAAAAATAGAAGAATACTAGAAAAAAATATAACATTCAACACAAAAATAGTGGGACTGTTTTTCTAGATACGTATAAATTTAAATTCAAATTTTGTACAATTTTCTATTTTTATTTAATTTTTCATGTAAATTTACAAATTATTTGATCAAAAAATAATATAATATCCATTTTATTCAATTATTTCATTTAATATTGCTATTTATTCTATTTTTCTTGTTTTTAATTCAAATATAATATCACAGCACCCTCAATAAAACATTGAGGTCGCCCTGAATGAAACATTGAGGCGCCCTCAATGAAACATTGAGGCGCCCTCAATGAAACATTGAGGGTGTATTTATTACTATTCACCAACCTGCTTTTCCACCATTATTTGCTTAAATTCTACACTGTTTTAAACCCTTATTCTGCTCGTTTTTTGGAGACAAAAAATCAAGGTTAGTGATTCTCATGGCTTCTTATTTATTTGATTATGATTCTAATTCGTCTAGTGATCATAATGACTTTAATTATATTACTCCCATTCGAAATAAACGAGTTTATCGTAAAATTTTTGATGATAATGGTGATGAAATTCGTGAAATAATAGATGTTGATGATATTGATGATGGTGTTGATAATGTTGGTAGAAAATTTCATGATGCTTCTAATTCTAAGAGAAAAGAAAATATGACTTTTGAAAGTGATGAAGATGATAATATTACTCCCATTCGAATTAAAAGAGTTTATCGTAAATTTTTTGATGATAATGGTGATGAAATTCGTGAAACAATAGATGTTGATGATATTGATGATGGTGTTGATAATGTTGGTAGAAAATTTCACGATGCTTCTAATTCTAAGGGGAAAGAAAAAATGACTTTTGAAAGTGATGAAGATGTTAATATTGGGAAGAAGGATGATGTTAATAATGGAGAAGAAAATATTAGATCTACTTTTGCAAATATGAATATTGTGGTGCCTTATGTTGGTATGCAATTTGATTCTTTACAAGAAGCGGAAGCTTTTTATAGAAATTATGGTCGTAGTTAGACCTGGCAAAATGGGTCCGGATCCGAAGAACCGAACCGAAATTCATAGAACCGAATCCGATTTTGTATCCGAATTAGTTAAACCAATAATTATCCGAAAACCGATTTGAACCGATCCGAAAATTATCCGAACCGAAAATTTAACCGAAAATTATTCGATCCAATTATGATCTGAACCGATCATAACCGAATAATAAATTATCCGAACCGAATATGATTCGAAATACGAGATCCGATTTAAATCCGAACTAAAAAAATGGTGAATTCAGTTTTAGTTGAGTTATGATATTTACGGATTATCTATTAGGCCACTTTTAATTCAATAAATTAATCTATTTATAAGCAAAATTCTTAATTAGAATAATTTCATGTCAAAAATATCATAAATATTTAATCAATACTTTTGAAAAAAGTACTTTATTTTATATAAAAAAATAATATATTTAATAATAAGATATTTTTAAAGTATTACAAATTAAAAAAAATGAATGAGTATTGATCCGAAAAGATCCGAACCGAATTTGATCTGAACCATATTCATCCGATTTTAATCCAAATTTCATCCGATTTTAATCCGAATTAGACCCGAACCGAATCAAATCTGATCCGATCCGGACTATACCAAAAATATATCATAACCGAACATTAATCCGATCCGAGATTGATCTGATCCGAAACCGAACCGATTATCCGATTTGACATGTCTAGTCGTAGTGTGGGATTTGAGATAATTATTAGGAGCACTCATAAACAAAAAGAAGGTGATGATCTTGCATCGCGGATGTATATTTGTCGGAAGGGTGGGAGACGGGGTTTGGACACATCGAATTGCTTCTGGTACTGCTGAATGAACTTGTCCATGGAATCCAACTCCTCTGGCGTTTTGTTGACATCTGGAGGGACCTATAGGGGACAAAGAAACTTCTATAAGTTGACAAACAAATAGATTACTAGTATTCTAAAGGTAACTTTTATTAAATTAAAAAATAATATGATATTCATTTATTTGAAATATTTCATTTAATAGTGCTATTTATTCTATTTTTCATTTGATTCTATTTTCCATTTTAAAAATAAAAAATAAATAAAAAATAATACAGTTTGAGCCCTGATAAGTGATAAGTAACTTTCAACAAGTCATAAGTAACTATATAAGTTGATTTCTTACCGACAAATTGGTGCATTCACTCCCAGCCCATGGCATGAAATAGGAAGCCGCAAAGAAATACTGCAGCGCCGGCCTTTGAAGCTCTTTTAAATTCCAAAGTTTAACTTCTCTAATAGCCAGCAACTCAGCATAAGCGTTCACAATATCGTCCAACAACCAACGATCAACAGCCAAAGTCCATAAATGCTCATGGGTAGGTTGATAAGTCACATACTTCCTACCACTGGTATGGTCATACCAAATGAAATTACCATCTGATTCCCCAAAAGTGCCTGTCCACCAATGATTGAAAAGCCACCTGGTTTTCCTTTCTTTAAGTGGCCTCGTCAAATCACCTTTCTTTCCGCCCCTCCTATGTGAATCCAAGAACTTATCGGTTGCAGTGTCCAGCTACAAGTACGCAATCAAGAATGGTATCACAATATCAAAAATAAAAACATATTAAGGAAATGAAAAGTAAGGATAGAGGATTTATACCTCAAGCACATCCGTTAACTGAATATGAAGGTCTCCACTATACCTGACATCGAAAAAACCACGTGTATTGAATGCAGCCGGAGTGGACCCTAAAGTACCCGGAGAACTAGAAGGCAACTGCATACAAGTTAATAACATACTCAATACATAGAGTTCTAAGATGGCAAGTGTATATATTGAATCAAATTACTTAGTAATAAATTAGTACCTTAAAGGCTTTTGGGGTCTGTAGAGAGGTGGTGTGATCACCATTCTCAAGCTCCTGAACAACAGGCTCAACATGCCGAGGAGGAGAGACATGTACATGGGCCTCCACAGAGGTGGTAGGACAACTCGTCTCAACCTACAATTAAGAATGTCAATACACATACACGTAATCTATTGAATGACACAAGAAATCAAAGACAACTACTTATCCATACCTCCTCCATAACATGTTCTACGGGACGAGGAGGGGATACATGTACAGGGGCCTCCACAGAGGTGGTAGGACAACTCGTCTCAACCTACAATTAAGAATGTCAATACACATACACGTAATCTATTGAATGACACAAGAAATCAAAGACAACTACTTATCCATGCCTCCTCCATAACATGTTCTACGGGACGAGGAGGGGAGACATGTACAGGGGCCTCCACAGAGGTGGTAGGACAACTCATCTCAACCTACAATTAAGAATGTCAATACACATACACGTAATCTATTGAATGACACAAGAAATCAAAGACAACTACTTATCCATACCTCCTCCATAACATGTTCTACGGGACGAGGAGGGGAGACATGTACAGGGGCCTCCACAGAGGTGGTAGGACAACTCGTCTCAACCTACAATTAAGAATGTCAATACACATACACGTAATCTATTGAATGACACAAGAAATCAAAGACAACTACTTATCCATACCTCCTCCATAACATGTTCTACGTGACGAGGAGGGGAGACATGTACAGGGGCCTCCACAGAGGTGGTAGGACAACTCGTCTCAACCTACAATTAAGAATGTCAATACACATACACGTAATCTATTGAATGACACAAGAAATCAAAGACAACTACTTATCCATACCTCCTCCATAACATGTTCAACGGGACGAGGAGGGGAGACACGTACATGTGAATCAGCACCCCCGGTATCACCCTGTAGTGAAAGCATGTCAATACACAAATCGCGTGCATAAATAATAACAAGTAAATGTAATAAAAGAGGCTATCATTAGTACCTCACGTGGACTTTTATGAGAGACGGGAAGTGTGGCATCCTCAACATGCGAGTCAGTATCAAATGTATCAACCTACCATATTTATAAAAGATACACAAATCATGTACACATTCAATAAACGAAGTTCAAAAGATTACAAGTTCTTGAATTAGAAAAAACATTAAAAATTACTACCTCACGTGCACGTTTATGGGAGGTAAGAACGGGGATCTGCTGCGAAGAAGCAGGAGCACTAGGATCAATGTTCATCTCACGTACATCACCCACATGAGGCTGCTCATGTACATGAGGGGGAGGGGTAGGCTGCTCATTTTCTTTCATAAAACAAGGTCTAGTCCATTCAAGACCCTTCCATTCTGTGAAGGCCCGATCATAACGACCTAAGAAATCTGGAAGAATTTTATAGAACCAATCACCAGGATTGTGCTTGTGGACCTCGTATGCAAGCCTCATACCAGTCTCTGCCTACAAACAATATTAAAGCTTCAGGCTGACAAGCTTTTATGTTTTATTGTAATCCGTAGTAGTTTTACAATGTAAAGAAGTGATCTAGCTATTTAAAGTTTATGTAACTTCCCAATGAAACATTGAGGGCGTCCTCAATGAAACATTGAGGGTAGGGGGTATTTATTATTATTGTAAATTTACCTGTAAAATTAAATAAAAATAGAAAATTATGCAAAATTTGAATTTAAATTTATATGTATCCAGAAAAACATGCCCACTATTTTTGTGATGAATTTTATATTTTTTTCTAGTATTCTTCTATTTTTAATTATTTGTTTAAAAACAACCGCCCTCAATGAAACATTGAGGACGCCCTCAATGAAACATTGAGGACGCCCTCAATGAAACATTGTATATTTGGAATTTATTTCAATTTTATTGAAGTAATTTGAGTTGCAAGTCTAGTTTCTTTCCGGATTTGGATTGGCATTGTCAGCTTTTATTGTATTTAGAAATTTTTGCTTTTTCAGGAATGCTACAAGTTAGAAAATGACAGAAAAAACAATTAAATTTTATTTTTTTAGAAAATGTTTAAAAATGACAGAAAAACAAATAAATTAAAACAGATAAACAATGCATTTAATACTAACATACCACACTATCCATAAACTGCTGGTTATACCAATCACGCGGCTTTATCTTCTTTTCATCATCAGAAACCACAAAAGGAGCAATCTTCAACTTGCTAACACGCATAAACCAATGCATGTACTCCTCAATAGATACATACTCTCCCTCCGTGATGATGGCATCCCCTGTGCCCAAAAAACTATCCCATTTATTCACAAAACTCTGAAAAATTATTATATGATTTAACCTCTGAAACGTCAATGCCTTCTCCGATCGTAGATAACTCATGTCATAAGGCGCCGCGGGTATATGCTGCATCATACCAAACTGTCTCATGACCCTATCTGGCATCTGTAACTCAATAATATCAAATAATACCAATGGGCTACGACGTAGAGCCATATGAAGGGCAGTCCACATGTCACCATCCTCATCAGCACCCTTTCTCTCATAAAACCTGGAATACGGGGTCCAGTTCAGCCAATATAGCTGAAAACTGTCAAAATCCCCGCGATATCCCCCCGTGTGGTGGTGGGGGTTAACCCTCCTATGCGCCACTGGCACAGCCCAAGCCACTGCCCTCGGCCACGTAAACTCCTGAAACGGTGCAATCTGCGGCTGTCCAACTAAAACTCTCTCGTAGGCCCACAACTGAAGAAGCATGGTACACCCGGAAAATGTTGTGCAAGACTTGTGCACAGATTTACATAAAGATCTGTACAAGTGTGCCAAAACAGCGGCTCCCCAAGCATAAGTAACAATCTCATTCGGCTGCTGCAAAATCTGTAAGTATCGGGGATGCGCAGTGCCCCGGGTGGGTGTAGGAAACAAGATACCCCCAATGATAAACAACAAATACGCCCGTGTATACAATAAGCACTCCGTCTCAATCACCTCTGGATCAACCGGAACCTCCGGATCCCTCTTAGGCCTAACAGAATAGGAATACCGTAACTTGTGTAAAAGAATCCCACCATTATACATTTCCCTTTGTGTCTCCTCCTTTAAATTCGGATCATCCCACTGTTTCATCCAATAAGGTAGGGGGTTCTCAAGCTCGGCATGGGTAAGAACATTGCCACTGACCGGCAAACCCAAAATCATATAAACATCCTCAAGGGTAATCATCATCTCGCCAAAAGGAAAATGAAATGAGTTGGTCTCCGGCCTCCACCTCTCCACCAAGGTCGTGATCAAAGACCTGTCGTTCTGAGGAACAACCCGGGGGTTAGCAAACCCTCCAAAACCCCATCTATGCAGCAATGATCGCTGATCATCCTGTAAAACCCATTCACCCATCTTAGCTGTCAATTGGTAGAAACCCAACTTCTCCCTGTCGCCACCCTCCCATATCCTACTGCTATATAATGTGGTCATCCTGCATGACCAGCAATGATCGATCAACAGGCCCACATGGGATATCCATAGTACCTGCAATGTTTCAAAACAAATATTAGATCAATCAAAATAATATTATCTTTTGTGTATTATTATTTTTTCTAAACACATACATAATATATAAGAAACTGCCAGTCTAATATAATTTAGCATATGGGAGAGATAAATACCGACTATAATTTAGATTATCTTTATTTTTTTTTTGGTAATTAGGTGTCAAGTTTAGCTTAAACTTGTAAATTTCATAAGTAAGTTAGTATATACAATATACTATAGTATTTTTAGTACACAGTATGTTGCAGAGTGTGTAAAATTGGTGTCTCCAAGAAAAAGGTTTGGATACATCTCATTGTTGTAAAGTTTGATAGCTTTTTATGTACTAGACCACTAAATTTATTTAGTTAAACATGCAAAGGTGCTGGGAGTTGGGACTGATAGTGATCACACCCTGATTATAATTAGTCAACTAAGACAGACTCATTTACAAATCACACTAATTTTTGATACTCCACATATTTACAGTTCTATAAACAAATAATCAAAGCTTCACAAAAATAAATGTTTATAGATGTTTGACTAGTGTTAACTATTAAGCATCTAACAAAGGAGTTCATGCACATCTACAACTAATATATACACAAAAATGATAATCATTGTATTACAATTATTTCATTGCAGTGACCTTCACCAGAATTTGACAAGCATAACATAGCTAAAAGACAGGAACAATAAATAGATGAAAAGAATTGGACTCGGCTCCTTGATCACAGGGTGAACTAAGAGACAGTACATAACAGTACTAAAATGGTTTAGTTTATACTAGTCCGGTCTCGGGTGATAAGCCTGTTTGTGCATCGTGTATAACTTAGAAAACCTTCCAAGTGCAAAAGAACTTGTCAAATAATACCAAATAACTACTAACATAGTGTGTTGGCATGAAAGAGATTTCTTTATTTTTGCATGAAACACTAATATAACATTATTAACAGAATTTTGTTAAGATAACACTTCTTGAGGCAGGAGATCACATATTAAACATGTAAGAATTTTCAACTACTAGAACTAGTTTCCCAATTCTAACTAGTCTTTTATGTCGAATTGGCTCGGTAATCTGACAGTATTTCCTATACTGGAGTACAAAATTAAGTGTTGAATAAAATTTGTGGGGATGTGATGTGGTTAAATTTACTGCATTATATCTGTATATTAATCTGCTACCTATCCCTTTAGTAACAAAAAGAAATGACACTTGAATTCTTTTCAAGAAGTTCTATTTATCAGAGGTTGTAGTGGTGACTTTTCCATTTCGCTCGTATTCCTTCATGCAATTAGGAGAACTTCGTTTGCAGGTTTGACAAAAGGATCACAGTTTTTGCTGAGAAGGTTTAGATTTTTTTATTTACCAATTTGACTACATAAGAACAATACACAGCCATTAATCAACCAAGGTAATGTCAAAATGACAAATTTATTTCGGAACTAGAGTTTAATGGACAAATTGTCCATTAGCAGTTGCAAGACTGCCAGAACTCTTGGGATAGGCTTTTAGTTCATAGACATACTAACACGCAGATATAGTTGTACATATATATAATGTAACACTCTTGGGTGAAGCTAGAGGTTTGTTGATATCAAAACTGAATGGATACCTTAAGTAATTTCTGGTACCCGTAGCTCTGGAACACTGACAGTTAAGGAGTTTCAAGATGCTGCATGCATACAATGAGCATCCACAATCATCTATAGTTCACAAATCAAAAGCTAGAGAAAAAAAGAAACAGAATATACCAAATATACCATTCTAACGATATAGTCAGAAACTTACTTGCAAGTGCCTTACGATACCCTTCAATTGGTCCCCTAGCCAAATACGTAGAGCCAATTACTATAAGATTGGCAATAAGCTTTCCAGCCTGCAATGACAAGATATTGACTATCTACAATTATTTTCAAAATGCAAAAAAAGTTGCTAAAAAGAAGTTCAATCATGAGGAAGGTACTATATTTTAGTTAACTAGAACACGATGCTACGATGCTGGTCGGATTATATATGTCTAGGAACTCTAGTGTAATAAGAGGATCAAATTTAAAGTTCCTTTTTACTTTTAGACAAGAAATTCTGTTGCTAATGTACACAGTATACAGTAATATTTGAATATTATCATTCAATTTTAATCTTTATTTAAAGGTTAGATTCATATGAAGCTGGGCTTATCATCCTCTGTAATTAAATTTTTGATGGCTGATGGTTTATTCGTTCCTATATTTTCCCTGTCAAAGGTTATTTAGGGTTTGGACATTAGTTATCATTTGTACTATTACTGTCATGATAACTTTACCTTCGTGTTTTTCAGACCTTGAATACGGGATCACTTTTCTATGCAACTTTAAATGCAATAGCTTACTTCTATATGGTGAGCTTTATCTTCTAATATTCTATGTGCTGCTTAAAACTGTGCTTGTACTTGTGTTTTGACTCGTACTATGTCTTTAGACTTGTAAGGACACTCTGGAATCACTTCTTCTTAAGAAGGTGCGGTTTCTTGCTGTGCAAAATGTTCGGCATCAAGTAGAAAGGTATAATACTATGGATTACACGAATGTTAGATCAATTATACAACTATGGATTAATCAGCCGAGTATAATTAGATGGTAATAACAACAGAAAAGTTCGCAAGTACATCATACAATGCAACGAGAATGCTGCTTCAAACTGGAACCTTTTTCCATTATACTGCAGTTTAAATATAATCAACCTCGCATTTGGGAACAACTATGATGTTCTTATACAGTACTACCACTTATAATTAATCAAATTCCTAATAAGCACAAGAAAGCTGGAGATAAATTACAAGAATGTTAGATCAATTATACAACCATGGATTGAACAGCCGAGTAAAATTAGATGTCAATCAAAGTATAAAACAGCAAGCATATAAAGCAATGAGAATGCTGCTACAAAACTGGGATTTTTTCCATTACACTGGAGACGTACTACACAAAATCCCAACACCGAGCCCAAATAAGTTTTGACATCACAATTGAATCATATAACATACACATTTGTGTGTCCGTGCGTGTATTGTATGTGTATATACATGAGTGTACCTGTTAACGAATAATTATGAGATGAAATTGAAAGAAACCGCGGGGATTGAACTCAAATTGCCGAAGAAACTATCGTGTTGTGTGTATAGTCGGGTTCTCCGCCGAGTATTGCGAGGTGGAAGATAAAATCGACGCCCAATCGCCGACCAATCGCCGCCCAATCGCCGCCCAATCGCTTGATGGAAAAGAATTAGGGTTTTTTGATTTTGGGCGTACAAAATCGATTGTGTGGGCTTTGATTCAGTACCCGACACCCTCAATGTTTCATTGAGGGCGTAGTAAGGATAATAAAGTAATTTTAATAGTCACCCTCAATGAAACATTGAGGGTGCAATAAGGGCGTTATTATAATTTTAATCGTTATTGTTTCAGTTTTTTTCTTTCCTTCTTAAATTCATTATTTAATTATTTAAAAGTTCAATAATAATTCAAAATTTTAGAATATTCAAATAATTATATTTTGAGTATAAGTATGATTAATTGGGTGTGTATGAATTTAAATTAAATTTTTATTTTTTATATAATGGATTATTATTTCAAATAATTTTACAAATTAAAAAAGAAAATTATTCGAAAATTACTGAAATAAGGCAATTTAAGATATTTCTTCATTTTTAAAAATTAATTAATTAATTAATATATTTTTATTTAATTTTTCAAGTAAATCTACAAACTAATTAAAATTAAAAAATACTAATTAATCCATTTTTTTCTATTATTACATTTTATATTGCTATTAATTATATTATTCTTTTTTTGGTTAAAAATATATTATAATATATTACCATGACTTGGGTGTGAATTTAGAGCATAGGGTACAGGGTTTAGGATTTTGGCTATATGATTTAGGGTTTAGGGGTTAGGGTAACCGCTAAACTTTAAAATTTCTAAACTTTCTCTTATATAACTAAAATCTTTGAATCCCGGCCCTTTGTAGTTGATAGTGTTTAGAGTGAGTATGAATTTAAATTCAAATTTTGTCTTTTTACAATTTTTTTTTAATTTTTCAAGTAAGTCTACAAAGTATTTAAAATGAGTGAAAAAAATTCAACAATTCAAAAATTAATGAAAATGAGAAAAAATTCGTCACAAAAATGATAACTACGATTACTTGTGTGTGTATGAATTTTAAATTTAATTTAGGGTATAGGATTTAGGGTATAGGATTTTGGGTTTAGGGTTTAAGGTTTAGGGGTTAGGGTAACCCCTAAACTTTAAAATTTCTAATCTTTCTCTTATATGACTACAATCTTTGAATCCTTTTGTAGTTTATAGTGTTTACAGTGAGTATGATTACTTGGGTGCGTATGAATTTAAATTCAAATTTTGTCTTTTTACAAATTTTTTTTAATTTTTCAAGTAAATCTACAAAGTAGTTAAAATGAGTGAAAAAAATTCAACAATTAGAAAATTAATGAAAATGAGGTAAAATTCGTCACAAAAATGATAACTACTATTACTTGTGTGTGTATGAATTTTAAATTTAATTTAGGGTATAGGATTTAGGGTTTAGTGTTTAGGGTTTAAGGTTTAGGGGTTAGGGTAACCCCTAAACTTTAAAATTTCTAATCTTTCTCTTATATGACTACAATATTTGAATCCTTTTGTAGTTTATAGTGTTTACAGTGAGTATGATTACTTGGGTGCCTATGAATTTAAATTCAAATTTTGTCTTTTTACAATTTTTTTTAATTTTTCAAGTAAATCTACAAAGTAGTTAAAATGAGTGAAAAAAAATTCAACAATTAGAAAATTAATGAAAATGAGGTAAAATTCGTCACAAAAATGGTAACTACTATTACTTGTGTGTGTATGAATGTTAAATTTAATTTAGGGTAAAGGATTTAGGGTTTAGGGTTTAAGGTTTAGGGGTTAGGGTAACCCCTAAACTTTAAAATTTCTAATATTTATCTTATATAACTAAAATCTTTGAATCCTTTTGTTGTTGATAGTGTTTATAGTGAGTATGATTACTTTGGTTTGTATGAATTTAAATTCAAAATTTTCCTTTTCTTATATTTTTATTTGGTTTTTCAAAGTGACTATCCGTAACAAAACATTGAGGTGTTGAACCCTGTTTATTCTCCTCGAATCATTACTTACATTGCTATTACTACTACTATTTTTAGTTGTCTTATAATGTTAATAGTGAGTGAGTACGATTACTTGAGTATGTTTAAATTTAGAGTATAAGGTATAGGGTATAGGATTTAGGGTAAAGGATTTAGGGTTTAGGGGTCAGGGTAACCCCTAAACTTTAAAATTTCTAATATTTATCTTATATAACTAAAATCTTTGAATCTTTTATAGTTGATAGTGTTTATAGTGAGTATGATTACTTGGTTGTGTATGAATTTTAATTCAAAATTTTCCTTTTTACAATTTTTATTTAATTTTTCAAGTAAATCTACAAAGTAGTTAAAATGAGTGAAAAAAATTCAACAATTAGAAAATTAATAAAAATAAGGTAACATTCGTCAGAAAAATAGTTATTACGATTGCTTGGGTGTTTATGAATTTTAATTTTAATTTTGACTTTTTATATTATTTTTAAATTAATTTTTTTAAACGAACGCCCTCAATGAAACATTGAGGGCAGGGGGATATTTATTATTATTGTAAATTTACCTGAAAAATTAAATAAAAATAGAAAATTGTACAAAATTTGAATTCAAATTTATACGTATCTAGAAAAACAGTCCCACTGTTTTTGTGCTGAATGTTATATTTTTTTCTAGTATTCTTCTATTTTTTATTATTTATTTAAAAACATACGCCCTCAATGAAACATTGAGGCACCCTCAATGAAACATTGAGGCACTATATATATATATATATAGGGGGTTACTCCAATACAAACCACTCTTAGACTACAAACTACAAACTACAAACTAAATAATTTTTTTTTCAAATCGCCTCGAAACATAGCACATATGGTATGAAAATTGATCGTTGGGAGATGGAGAAAAATACGGTGAAGTCGGATTTCAAAAAAAGCTCTCCGATTGACGGGAAAAGTCAAATTAAAAAACGGAAGGGAATATGTGTGATTGTGTGTGAGAGAGTGTATTTTAGTTGTGTGTTGTGCATATAGGGGTGCCATTAGATTAGATTAATGTAAGAGTTTAGATTGGTTCTTAGTTTGTATTTTAAAAAAGGTTTGTATTTGATCACTAATATATATATATATATATATATATATATATATTATAATTTATCTTTTTACTAATAAAATTTATTAATCAAAATAAAAATAACAAGATAAAAATACTAAAATTCATCCGTGCATTGCACGGGTTAGGCTAGTATGTATGTATATATATATCATAAAACTAAATTTCTGCTAGTGAAGAAAATAGTGGAAATTCCACTTTTGTCCCTAAAATAGGATTGTTTTGGTAAATTCCCAAGTCTAAACGGGTTAACGGACTATCCACATATAACCCAACTTCCTAATATATGTTATTTTTCATTGTAATACGGGTTAATTAAGGATCCAGTTGTAATCCGATTGTTTTAACATACAAGCTATACTCATTCAACAACATTATCCCACAAATTTTGCGATATACACACACAAAATTAAATTCTCAATTCAAAAATTTTAACAATCCCACAAATCACGCCATGAATGGTTTTATCTATTTTCAAAATTGAAATGATTATATTTCTCCCACAAATCATGCCATGAATGGTGTTATCTATTTTCAACATTCAGATGATTATTTTTGTTGATTATAAAATCTTATATCAAATGTATATGAATTCAATATCTCATTTTCTTCGGCAATTCTCTCTTTTCTCATTCTTCGTCTCCTGTATCTCATTTTTACTTTTATTTACGAAACGTATTGTGTGTTAATATAACGTGTATATTTGTTAATCAGGTCACTCTATATACTTATACTTGCACAATAAATATCACACACATATATAAAGATATATAAACATGATATACATACACAAAGCATGAATTGTTCCGTAGAATAAAAGTAAAAACATGGTAAAGAGGAAGAGAATTGAGATTCAATAAATATTCTTAGAGAGTAAATAAAAAAAGAAGATGACTAAAAATCATAGATTTGAATTTTGAAAAAGGATAAGATCAATGGCAAGACCTGTGTGATAATCAACATATCCATGTAATCAATTTGATTTGAAAATTAGTTAAAATTGTGGGATTTTAAAGATTTGCATATGCATATATGGTATGTTGTTTTATGATTCCCATGTCTAAGCGGGTTAACGAATTTTCCACATGTAACCCAACTTCCTAATATACGTTATTTTTCATTGTAATATGGGTTAATTAAGGATCTAGTTGTGATTTGATTGTTTTAACGTACATGCTATACTCATTCAACATAATCCCACAAATCTTGCTATATAAACTCACAATTAAACTCCTAATTCAAAATTTTTAACAATCCCACAAATCATGACATGAATGGTGTTATCTATTTTCAAATTCAAATGATTATATTTCTTAATTACAAAATCTTATATCAAACGTATATGAATTTGGTATCTCATTTTTTCCGGTTATTCTATCTTTTCTCTTTTTGTTGATTTCACTATTGATGTGTGTTTTAATTGTTTATGTTTCTCTCTCCTGTATTTGGCTTATGCGGATGATGATGATGATGATGATGATGATGATGATAAAGAAGAAGAAGCTTAAACCAGTTCACAAAAAAGGATTAAATCATTAATCCATGTACATATATATAATTATTTAAATTATAATTATTTAAACGGAGATATATAATTTATTGATGATTTGGTTGTTTTATGTTATTGATTCTCCCTCTTTTTATATTAGTGTGTTGTTTTTGGATATTAATACATTCGTTTGATATGTCTGTTGTATACTATGTTTCTTTATGTTTATGTTTTGAATTTCAAATTAATAGGAATATCTCAGCATATAATACCACATGTCTATACAAGTTTTATGTAAATTTATGATTGTTTCAATATGTATAGAGATTCATATAATTGTAATATATCGTTGTCACCTGAGTTTTGAATGGAAGTCTTGACAGGTGTTCAACCAAGTAATATATGCCAACAAAATAGTTGGTAGTTCAAATCTACCAGTTTCATACTAAAGCATGATATGTTTAGATGTAGGTCAGAATTTTATTAGTACAGAAAAATACTAATATAAACTTCGGACAAGTGATGAGCACTAGACATTCAAATATTAGTGCCACTAAGTTCTATTTGTTTCTGTTTTATCTTAGAGAACTCTGAGCAAAACAATGATCATTCTCTCCTGTTATTGGTCTACTTGGCATGTAATATAAACTTTTCTAGTACCTTCAAAATGATTGAATACAAAGGTAAACCAGCTAGCGACAATAGGCAATTGCAAAGAAAAGATGATACATATTTGATAGCCAATTGATCTTTAATAAGAGTTGGCGATTATCTAAATCTATATTTAAATATGCACTCAGTTGTTTCTAATGATAAGTTATAATATTCTTGATTTTGACATTTTAAGAATAATGTGACATGAACATTAATTTTTAATTTTTAACATTTTAAGAATCGTGTGACACACTATCATTTTTTGCTAACACAATTTTTCACTTCATCAGTGTGTTAAATTCTTGGACAAATAGTAAAAATATGAGTATTTAGCTCTAGCCATGGATTGATGTTTCTAGATCATGTGCCATGGATGTTTGTAAAAAAATATAACATATATTTTCTATCTTAGGTAGTAAATCACTAGATTATAAGTTAATGTTCAGGTTTCACAAGATTAACTGGTATAAGTATGACTCTACTTGGATTGACAAAACCAACTATTAGAAACTACTTGAACATAATTTTAGACATAATACCTCATGTTCTATTCTCATGCTAGGTATGTTTTTTGTTTCCATTCTCGGGATATTGTCGTTGTGATCATACGAAATACTAACACGTATGTATGTTAGCTTTAGGTTTCTAAACAAAGAAATGAATCAGGTCATGATTGATGCAAGTCTTAAAAAATTAGTCAAATTAAGTGGTGAAGTGTATTATTCTTGGAGATTTTATAAAGTTCGGTTAAATTTTTTCGATATCTTTGAAATCATGTTTTTTATTTTTAATTAATCCTCATCTTTTACACACATGGATTCTTTTAAGGTGCAGATGACTACGATAGGAAGGTTGAAAGATAAGTAAATTAAATATTATCAAAGATAATTACTAAAATTAAAAGGATAAAACGTCACTGTGTGCGAAGCACGGGTAATCAAATATGGAAACAATTTTAATAAACAAAAGATATTTAATAAACAATTTTATTGATCATGGGTTAAAATCAACGATCAACTTTATATTAATAATATATCTATAATACCATTACATAGAATACTTGCTTATTAGTTTAATTTTTGATGCATGCTTGAATTTGAAGGATTTGTTGGTCCACTATTCGCCGAATGAAAGGAAATTATTCTGAAGAGAGAATTCATAGTCTTTAATATATTACTACAGCTTTATCCATGGATTTGAATAAGATTGTAGGATTTTATATATTTATTCAATTATTGGTTATGGGATATTATATCAATCATACCAATTCATTAAATAAATACTATTTTTCAAGAATCAAGTACTGTTTATTTGCTCACAATAAAATGTATTCCAATATTGATAAAGGAAATAAAAGATAAAAGATAGTCAGGGATGAAAAATATTTTTTAAATTATCATAAATAATTAGTTAATAAAGATGAAGGACATGTCATATTATACATAATTTTACCATTTTTTAAATCATGCTCCACTTCAGTTATCATTATTTATTTTTTAAATTAAATTTATTTTAAATTGATATGAAATTTATATACTTTTTATTATTTACAAAAATATATTTAACTATTTATTATTAAAAGAAAATAATATAGTAACTTTAAAAAATAAAATCAAACATATTCGAATTTTCATCCAACCAAAGACATTTCACAATATTTGCTTTGTCGACAAAATTATTTTAATTCAGCTATATACTTTGTCCATGAATAACTCCGAATAATTTTTACTTTTAATGGGTTTATAAAATTAATAAAGAAAGTTATTATAAATATTCTCAATATCAATTAGTTATAAAATCAAAGTTATTATACATTAATATTTTTTAGTAATCAATTTTAATATACGTAATAAATTAAAATAATTTTTTAATATATGATTATTAATATTTCTCAGTAAATTAATAAATAAAGTTCTATTTTTAATATAATATATGGTTAACCAATCAAAAAATTATAATAATCGTGTTTTATAATCATAATGAAAAATAATTCAAGAAATTGTTAAATAGTGTTCATTCCATACATGTAAGAGTTCAATAATTCTGTTTTAAAATTGTGAAATCAAATAATAAAATATCTTTTTGATTATTTTATGGATTATTCTTCTATCTTTTTTTCCTTAAACCAATTCATAATACAAAATGTAATCAATTATTGTATTTTCCATATACATAATAGTATACATTAAATAAAATGATTTTATTTTTTAATTTTAGGATCAAATAATATCACATCTTTTCTGTTAAATTAATATCATATCTTTTATTGATGTAATATCAAATCAAATTTCATATTCAGTTTAGATATTTTTTATGTACTTCATTCATAAAATAATATTTCACGTTTGATCCTGCATCTATGATCATTTGATTAAAAAATTAAGCGGGTAAACTAATTATAAATTCTCCATATACATTATAATATTGTAGAATCATAGGCAAAACCTATAGAAACAAAATTGAATATTTAAATTATACTTTTCAGAATTTGACGAATAATATCCCAAAGGATATGCTCTATTTAATGTAATTTCAAATTTCAAATTTAAGTAAAACTAGAACTAATATTCTATATTTAAGTCACCGACAACAATTTAATAAAACAATCAAATTAGGCTAATATTATGTAATATATGCACAAATCAATCATATACTATCTACTAATTAGTCGCAATCCATATTATTAAAATTATGCAATCAACGCCAGAATTATTGCTTAAAATTGTATATAATAACTTTCCATATTTATAAGATTATGCTTTAGATAAAATTTCTTTACTTTTAAATTTTAAGACCAAACAATATCATATATTTTTTATTTATTTATGGAACAAATCTCTATTTATTTCATCTCATAACTACTCTACTAATCAGATCCTTAAATTGTGTCCATTAGACTTGAATTAACACAATCAAAGAACAATTAATCAATAATTGACCAAACATCTTGCATAAAACTTTTATATAAATAGACATACTTAGCAGTTAAATATTATAAAACAAATTCAACGAGTACATCAAGGTATTAGGTCTTGTTGGCATGTCAATTTGCTTTCTATTATATGTATCTTACTTTTTGTTACACGTGTCTGCAACTTTTCTCAAACAATGTTCGATCAACTTGAGATGCTTGACCCTGAAAGAACCAACTAGAAAGTTAAAGTCTGTATAACAAGGATGTGGGCTTCTGTTTCAACTGCTGGGAGCAAAGATGGGAGCAACTCTGTTACATGATACAATGCAATTTTATTAGATGATGGTGTAAGTATATTTCTTATATCATAGAGTGAGACATGTGTCTGTACAAATATATTAGGTTACTCTATCATATTTTTTTAATATAGTCATATTAAATGTTTCTAATATGTTTTTTAGAATTTCCACATTCAAGCATTTATATATCCTGATAAATGGAGCCAAGTTGGAAGCACTCTTACCGAAGTAGGCATATATGTCATAACTAATTTCAGTGTTAAGCAAGAAACGACGAAACTCAGACCCGTATTTTCGAAATATATAATCAATTTTATTAGTTCTACTATAGTTGAGAAAGTTGTTGAAGATGATTTCATGATACCAATGCATAAATTTGAGTTTGTCGATTTATGAGACTTCTTCGAGATTGTAAATAATCATGTTCCTCCGCTGTATCCTGACTATGCCACAGGTATAAAAATGACTATATTGTCTACAATTCACTTATTTAATACTATTTTTTGTATCATTCTCTTTACTATGTTTCAATTTTCAATTATGCAGATATCATTGGTGTGGTTGAGAATTTTGAAAAGTTGAGTCCTATCCCCACAAAATATGGACAAAGGAATATTGTCAAGTTTAGAATTTGCAATGGAAGGTAACCAATCAAAATAGCATGGATATAAAATTTATCGTTCTTAATATGAAAAAATTATTAACTATTAAAATTCGTTTGTATTTAGCATGTTGTAGTTTTTTGTATATCATAAATTATATATATTAAATTAGATTAGATATATTAGATTAGATTACTTAAACATATTTATTAAATTTAAAATTTTAAAAATTATAATAATTCACTGTTTATGTTCCACACATTTATATAAATAAATCTGTCAAAAATTAATATTTCCTACAGGAACTCTCCGAAAGTCACAGTTTGGGGTAAACTTGCTGAAATCACTGACAAAAATTATAATCCCAAATAGGAAACTCCAATCATTGCAATATTGACCAGTGCAAAGCTACAAAAATTTATGAGTGACACTATCATTCAATTTTGCAAATATATAAGTTCAGATTTTCAATGATTAAAATGTTTCCTAATTTAAACACATTAATCAATCTCTTCTTAATCTTGCAGATTATGTCCAGATAAGTACTATGCCATCTTCCAAAATTTATTTCAATTTGGACACTGATGTGGTAAAAACACTTCGTAAAAGGTAAATATTTTTAAATGTCTATTTTTCAGACATATTAAATTTTTTTAATTTACTTTAAAAAAAATATTTAACCTATATGAAAAATTATGTAATTTCAGCGTGAAATTTATTTTTTAGGCTAGCTCAACAGGGATACAAAACTCCTGAAGATATTGGATCAATATCTACTGTATCTAATAGTGTTCAAGTTGTTGAAACTCTGACACTTAAGGAATTGACCGAAAAAACATCTACTGACTATATAAAGGTATGATAACAAACAATATCTCATTACATATTTTTTAATTTCTTTTTAATGGTTCTCTGTAATTTGAATTATTATTCTGCAGAGAAATGTCATGTGTTTTGTTACAATCAAAAGGGTGGAAGCAGGTGATAGTTGGTGGTACTATGGTTGTAACTTCTGTTAGAAATGAATACTACCAGAAACTAGACAGAGGGGGGGTGAATGGATAGTTTGATATATTTTTCGATTCTTGAAAACACAAGATAAACTGTATATGATTATGCTATGTTATATGAAGAAAGTAAACAACACACACAATCACTTTAATCTACTTTGTATTAAGTAAATTAAAAACTACAGCTTTCCAAAAATTCACAATCGAATTTCTGGCTTCTAAACAAGAACATTTTGTATCTTGCTTGCTTACAGAGAAAAGAGTGCTAAAGATAAAACCTTGTGTATCTCTCTTACTACTTACAGTGGTGTGTGCACAATATATATATTCACCTATACAAACTAGGCACACATAATATTACACAGCTACCCCTGCTGAAAGTCCAACTTGTCCTGCCATAAGAGGTTCACTGTGTCAGGAAGGACCACCTGCTTTTCGGAGTCTTTCCCGTCTTTGTAGCTGCTTGTCTCTTATCTTTCTCTCCAAGTTTAGCTGTAGATTTGCCATCTGTTCTTTGGACCACCTTGCCAGAACAAATGCTTCAGTATTTGTCTCTTTTGATTCTTGGTTATGTACCTTGATTTGTCTTGTTGTAAACGGCTAAGTGTTGATATCGTGAACTCCGCTTTATTCCTGACTTCGCGATGTCTCTTGTGAAGACTATGCGGTATGGCCTTTGAGGACTATGCGACATAGGTCATTTGATGACTATGCGACATAGGTCATTTGATGACTATGCGACATAGGTCATTTGACGACTATGCGACATAGAACATTTGATGACTATGCGACATAAGCCATTTGAGGACTTCACGATCTAGGCATCTTTGACTTTGCTGACTTCAACACTTCACGATATGAGTCTTGAAGACTTCACGACATAGTTCAAAATAGACTATGCGATATAGCACTTCTCGACATGGATATTGGTGACTTCACGACATAGTTTTCTTCTGACTTTGCTATATAATGCCTTAGACAATTTTTTGCAACTTATTTCTTCAGGGCCTTATTCATCTCTATCCTGCTGCATGAACATTTCTGAACTTCTACCAGGACAGTTATTCAATGGCCTATATACATCCTACATTGCAAGAAACCTACTAAGCTCATTATAAATCTGAGCATACATGATCAAGCTAATGTTCATGAGAACAAGACAAGTACATATAGAGACCTATACTATATCCCAGTGATAGAAATCACTAGGTCATGTAGTGTGACATAGTCACATAGTGTAGACTTGTTAATAGTGGTATTCAGACATGTCTTGAGCCTAACAACTTCTGCCATGAAGAGGTTCACCTGCTAGAAGGAAGGTATAAGTGTGTCAATCCTAAATGTCTTAAAAGCTCGCCATATGCAGAAAAGAGGTATTTATATCAAAATATCTAACTTTTTTTTGTAAATTATCATTATTGATAATAAATAAATAATGTGAGAATACATACGAATTTTTAAACAGATACAGAATTATGGTGCTTGCTCATCATAAAACTAAAGCAGTTAATGTTGTCCTTAGTGATCGCGCTGTTAAACGATTAGTTGGTAAAACTGCAACAATGTTGTTGGAAGAAATTGAGGATCTTTCTGAGGTATAACCAACTATATGTTTTTATGAATTAAACCTGATCGTTATACTTACGCATAAAAATTTCATGCTAATGGCTTATTGTTTATTAAACATGGTAGACTCCTCCAAGTACACTCTTTCCTCAGCAAATATTGGACATTACGAACAAAGATGTTACTTTCAACATATTGATCAGTGATGATAATGTATTGATTAATAGTACCATGTACAATGCCACTGATGCATATTTATCCAAAAAGTCAAAATCATCAACTTCTGAAACAGTAGAAGAAATTATTGAGTCTACAGAATCCGACTTTGGAGAGATTAGTTAAGCTTCTTATATTCCCCTAAAAATTAATCATATCCTATAATTTTTATTTTTACTTTTATTAAGATAATAATCAAACAATATAATGCAATTGTAATTCAAACAGAGTGGCAAACTAATTTTTTGTTGCAACACCCCGGGTTCTGCTAGATCATGCAACAAGAAGATAAAAACGGTTTTTCATCTTTACTTTAATATTATATATTTTTTTACGAAAGTGTAATTTATTCAGTGTTTATGTTTATGTTGTACTAATAAAAAAATGAATGCATTTCAATTACAGAAACACTAAGGAGTGATATTCATCCGGTCGAATTTCCTTTTCTCTGGTGGTTTTGAAATTTGATTTAAAGCTTTGCAGAATAAAAACACTAATTGTTTAGTGTGATTAGGTTCATTTCTGGATCATCTTATGTTTTTTACTTAAATAAGATTTATTGACATGTGAAGGATTACAAAGAATATTACTTATTTATCCATTTTAGATCTACTGCTTTTTCATTTTCAGATTTTTTTTTTAAAATTTTATATATATGTGTTGATGTGTTTCTTGAAAGATCTACTGCTTTTTCATTTTCATATTTCTTTTTTAATTTTATATATATGCGCTGATGTGTTTCTTAAAAGTTAGTAGTTGATTTTGCAATGCACTTGATAACATCTATTATAATTCATAACAATAAAATTATCTTGACGAAAATTGTAAATAATTTTACAATACATAATGCAGAACTCTATTCATTAATGATTCAATTGATGCTTCTCTCTTTTTTTCTTTTCAAGCAGCCGCCAGGGGCTTTCATCGATTTTCACCGATGAAAAAACTCTAAATCAATTAATTTCCTTATTTTGTTCTTGTTTTTCAATAATCCTCCTCACCGGGTAAGAATTTATGCTTTTTAGATAATTTTGTTTATTTAATTAAATATTTTGTTGGTGAGTTTTGTTCTCAATTTATTTGGATTTTGTTTTCTCCTCTCCTTGTGAGAGCTTGGTGTCCTTTAATGTCTGGAATGTTAGATCGGGATTTTTAAGATTTTGATTCAGTGATAAAGATTTATACGAGATGCAATTACGGTTGATAGCTCAAACTGATTGTGATGAAGCGGGTACATATATCAATTTCAAAAAATCGCACGTGAAAGGCATATGTAAATGCCTATTTGTAAACACCGAGGATTCTACTCAACATAAAATAAGATGTAATAAGTAAATAATAAAAGTCATATGTCACAGGAATCTCAGAAGATAATATCTGTCAAGAGAATTAAGGTTAATGTCATCTACATACTTGAAGTAATTCTACATTGAAATAAGTTCAATTTATTGATCAAGCCTCAGTGAAGTATTCAATCTCAGTGGATTTATTAAAGTGACAGAGATTTCAAGATGTGACAGCAAATGTACATGTTGCAGTATTTAAAGAAAAGGGAAAAAGAAAATGGACAACTGCTTAAAGTCAAACAGATGAAGAACAGGCATTGCCGTTAGTCACTCATGAACCAGACAGTACATTGAATGTCAACGTTCTACAGTGTTATTTCTTCTTCTAATTTTAGTGGTTCAAGAATTAATTGTGAAGACAAGGAATTGTATTTATTCTCTTCTAATAATTATTTCTACTAAGTAAATTATTTATTAAATTAATTCTGTTAAGAATTAATTTATTACATAAATTATTTAAATGATTATTTGAATTAGAATAGAAAATGAACTAAGAAGACTTAGAAAATAAACTAGGAAGACTGTCAAGGAGAATCTTCCCGATAGTCTTCTCAGGCATTTTCTAAGTATTCTTTAGTATTAATCCTTGTCTTCCCGAAAGTCTTCTAAAGTCATTTGTGAGTTTTCCCGATTGTCTTCCTAGTACAATTCAAAGAATGCAAATGGCGCGTGGGATTCAAGACAGTACATTTGTTTAAATACAAGTTTGATCAAAGCAAAAACCAGATAGAACATTAAAAAAGACAGAAAGCAAACAACATTCCATCTTCTTTTACTTCTGCCTTTATTTCTCTTCAACTGTCCGAGCTTAAATTTGACAGTGAATTAATTTCTTGATTTGGTTGTAACATTTAATCCATAAGAATTAGTTCACTTTTACTCCTTTGACATTCTAGCGGATCATAATCCCTAGAAATTATACCGAACTACTTTTTAGTATTCGATCATTTTTATTACAAAAATAGATAAATTCATGTCGAATTTATTCTAGATAATCTGTACTCAAATTGTAACACCTTTCAAGTATAATATAAGTTATATTTAACTTGAACATTGTTTCAGTTTATTTCGCAATAATTTGTTCTTAAATTGTTTAATCTTTAAACGAACAAATTTGATTAAACGGTATAGTTTGTATTCAACCCCCCTTCTACAAACTTATCAGGACCTAACAACACGTTTGTTTTTCTATGAAAACTGAATTAATTAGTGATGTGATCTGTTTCATGTTTGTTTGACTCAATTATTTTGTAAATGCTAACTTTTCATTATTGAATTAATTTCTTTTCAAAAAAATGATTTGATTAATATGTCGAATATCCGAATGCCCCGTCATGCTTATAATCCCCGAATGTGAGAAAGAGTTAAAAGTAAAAGTAACTTAATTCTTAAAAATACGAACACAACATGTGTGCAAGTATTAACCTCACAAATCACTCACACACACACAAACTAACACATGAAAACAAAAGGAGTGCAGAAAGGATTGAAAGCTAATGATCATCACTAACACTAAATCCAACGACAAGAAGAGCCCACATACATAGACAAGACTTCACAACTTTTATGACTTAACCTAAATTCTAAGTTATCATAAAAGTTGGTAAACAAAGTTAAGGATTTAACATAAAAAGTATCATAAATATTCTACTAATTAACAAAAAGCCAACCTTAACAGGATAAACGTCAAGTTAGAAAAACATAAACTCTTTTTGGGTTTCATAAGTCCATAAAGTTATGAACAAAAACAGTACTTCCCCACCCAATCACTCTTTAATCATCGGTCAAATCAAAGATTAGTTCTAATTTAGCGATAACAAACTACTTCCTACGTTACTATTTAAAGCAAAGTACGGATAATTATATTGATGTGGCCATTTGTGTTACACGAAGTGCAATATATAGTTTGAAAGATATTACAGGCTTGCTTTAAAGTTTAAGTAAACCTAATTAAGGGTCCGTTTGGGGTATCTTAAAACATTTAGGATTATAACAATATTTACGGAACTCGAATAGCAATCTCGTCACACTTGAAGAATGAATTCTCACGGTTGAAGAAATTAAATGAACGAAGAAATAGCAATCTCGTCACACTTGAAGAATGAATTCTCACTGTTGAAGAAAGTAAATGAACGAAGAAAGTAGATGAAGATAGAGAGATAGAGGGGAAGGAAGAATTAACCGTAAGAACATTAATAAATCAAGTAATAAATCACGGTGCTTTGAGAAATGTTAGATTTAGATAATATTCTACTTATGAATATTAAGTTTTAATAAGCTCATTTAACTTATTTATCCAAACACAACCCAAAGCAAAAGTGGGTTTTTAAGCCCAAAGCTCCCTGTTTTTTCAATTGTCAAACACCCACTAAATTACATACTTAATTTAGGTTTATTAAGGATTAATTTATTACTAAAAACTGTTTTAGAAGTTGTAATTTACAAGCTCTTATTTCATCCTTTATTTTTTGTTTCACAAAGAAAATAACAAAATTACCACTACCACTAACACTACAAGAAACAGAAACTGTTCCCACCGTTTATAGACATTGATAAACATATATAATACTCATGATCCAAATCGAATTTGGACCTGTTTTAAATATATAGAAGATGCATCATACTGCATACGATTACTATATGTTTGTTTTGCATAAATAATACAAGGCAATGTTTGATAAATTAACTTAAAATATAGCAAGTCCCTCGTACTAAAACAGAATTAAACCGTGGGCTTAGTCATTATTTAGAAGGTGAACAGACCAAAAATCCTCCATATTCCACATATTCTCGTTGGTTTGATCAGCCGGAAAAGAAGGTGGCGGTAGAGCAGTAGTAGTCATGTCCATGTTAGCGGTGTACGTCGGAGGCGAATAATTATCCATTGCATGATCTTGATGGGGAGCACCGCAAGTCAAGTGGCTCGAACTTGCTTGATTATCATTGTTCCACATAATGTGCTCTGAGTTTGAACTCTGCCCAGTACTGAAATTTTGTTGATCAGCTTGCTTCATATGCTTCTGAATTCTTGTCCTCCAAAAATTCTTGATTTCGTTATCGGTTCTTCCCGGTAAATGCTTCGCAATTTTCGACCACCTACATTATGTAACAACAATTAACTTTTAACAAATTATAAAGATTACTTCACAAAATTAATTTAATACGATACGATTAAGTGCACTACAGGAAAAACGGGTTTTTCCACGATAAAAGTTCAGTGGAATTAAGCTTATTGTCAACGGATATCGGTGGCAACTATAAGAAAAATCAGCAAAGATTGCAAAATATGAAGTGTGTGCGTGTGTTTTGAAAGAGGAAAAACAGTATACCTGAAAATTAGGTTAAGGCCCACTATTAGTTATAAAATGTAGGAAAAGAGTAAATACAATATAACATATGTTGAATTAGAAGCATGTTACATGTTTCATTTATGTGGATCAAAAAGAAATAAGCTCATGTTCCACGGTCCAAATATGAGCACAGCCTAATTCATATGTTGTTGCTTGTTATTTAAAGGAACAACCCTCTTATAAGCTATATATAATATCCGAAACTCACTCTTCAAGAGATCGAATTGTTGCACGCACCACTTACCCGCTACATCGACACACACACTCGAATATATTACATCCAAATGTGTACATTCCTCGGAAATCTCGATCCATGCACGAATTTCGCAGAACGAAGAATTCATCCGCAATCGAAATATGAATCATGCATATATGTACAAGGTTCGGTTTTCTAAAACTACATTATCATATCATGTACGAAAATGTATAAATACATATATTTCACATGTACTAATTATATATTCTTATAACCGGTAGCTAGAAAATGTGTACAAACTAAATAATTGTACGTATAGTCCTCGAAAGGTTTAGCTACTTTAAGGTTTCAAGTACGAGAGATTGATTTAAAATGATTCGAGGAAGATAAGATTGATAAATTTAGGACCATAGAAATTTACGTATACGAAGTAGGAATAATTATTAGCCCTACTGATCGAGTTAAGGGGGGGATTGAAGAATGAATGGGGGCTGATACACAAAGTTGTTAGGGCCACAATTGTCTTGAAGAGCCAAAACATTTGGGGGCACTTGTCAAAATCAACCTAAATCATTCATTTGACTTGTATAGGGCTATTTTAATTAAGAGGCAAGGGCTTTACAGTATAGCAATTGAAATGGTTTCACCTGGAAATGGAAACTTCCATTGGCGTACGCTATTCTTGCCTATTCCGCGTTCCAAACTCATCTTTCACTAGCAGTATATATCTACACCCTATGCCTACTTACATCATGTATTATATATATATATGCATGCTACCTTGCTAGCTAGATTATAGATATTTTGTAAAATTATTCTTAAATTTCGATCTCGTATCTATCTTGGAATACATTTTATTTTATTTCGTGATTATAATGAGTAGTTTCGATTATGAATTAAATTTTATATATATCGAAAAGAAGGAAAAGAAAGTAGCTGTGGATAGGGTGTTGAAAAAGCAAGTGATATACTAATGATTAAGAAGCCATCCATTCTGATGTATTTGATGATTGACAGGTTTTGCCGGTTAAAGCTCATGAACAAGTAAGATGGCGGACAACCACAACAACATGCATCATTTGGAAAACTAGCTAGCTAGTAGTGCTAGATCTAGATTCATATTCATATTCATATTCATATTTATGGTGGATATATAAGAATCCAGAAATCCAAAATATTTCTCTTCTCCATTTTGTTTTTTGTAGACAAGAAAATGAGATATGCTTTGTACATATTTCATAAGTTAACCATGAGATTTATATAATCAAAAACTACAATATATGAATGAAAAGTCTTAAAATTTGTTAAATCCATCTCAACTTATAGATGACCCATATTGTAGTAGCTAGGTAAAGGAAATAATTTAAAATTTAAGAATAAAAATGGATAAAAATAAGAAATCTAAAACTGAATCTGCATGCATGTACCTGTTTCCCCACTTAGCATGAAGTTCCATGATCAACAGTTGTTCTTCTGGTGTAATATTACCCCTCCTTACATCAGGACGCAAGTAGTTTAACCATCGGAGTCTGCAACTCTTTCCGGTACGCTTCAAACCTTATCAATTTCCGTTCCAAAAAATATAATTACTAGTTAAACATGCAATAAAATTGTTCAAACTAAAGAATTAATAAGTGTTTACCTGCAGATTTAGCAAGGGAATTCCAGACACCTTCGCCATGATTCGCGATATAATTGATGAGGATCAGATCTTCTTCCATAGTCCATGGCCCTTTCCGCACTTCAGCTTCCAACTGTTGCTGTTGCTGAGCTTTTTTATCCATTTTTGGAAACAAATGTATAGATAGAGAAGTAAGCTAGCTAGTGTGTGTGGGGGGAAGAATCAATAATACTAATCTGTATATTCATATGATGTTGCTATTTGTGTAAGTTAAGGAGATGATGGAGCTGCCCCTTGGGCTTTTATAAAGATAATTTAAGTTACCAATTTACTCACTAATTATGCTGCTAAACACGTATTATCAAACTACGTAACACACCTTCTAACCTAACTTTCCCATAACAGCCATCCTATTATTACTATTCCTTTTTCTTTGCTTTTTATTTTCTATTTCTGGAAATTTTGAAGTGATACTATTGTATGTATAAAAAAAGTTTGAGAATGGAGACCAGTTATTATCTAGATCATCATGACTTGGTACTCTCTGTCTCTTTTCCTTCAATCGGATTCTCTGATATTTTAATTGTTACCAAAAAAAATTCGCATCAAATTTTGACAGCACAGCACAATAATAAAAAAAATGGAAGGAGTATTAAATATACAATATCATTTTAATTAAAATATTTAATTTTTGAAATTAATTCATATTTCAACTAATTCTCCATTATTTAATTACTCCCTACGATTTTGTTCTAAAAATCGTTCGATTTTTCAAAAATCGCCGATTTATCGTTTAAAAATATTTGATTGATTCGATTTTTGAAATCCGATATATCGCTATGAATAATTTTTAAATGTTTTATTATATTATACATAAGGCTAATATATTAAATATATTTAAAATATTAAAATTTATCCGATTTTTGTTCCGATTTATCATTCCGATAAATTTTCAATTTATCAATAAATTACTATACATTACCTTAACCAATTTATTTCGATTTCCGAAATTTACTACCAGCCCTACGATTTTGTTGTTGGTAGGCCATTTGCCTAAACTTTATAGTTCTCTCATTTCGAATATGCATAGAAGTGTACGTGCATGGCTTTACTAGTTGCCACGTAATAGTCTGATCTATCCATATCGTTGCCTAATTACACTTTACTTAAAACATATTAACAGATTCAACTGGAGTTAGAAAGCTAATCTTTGACATATACATAAATAGAAATTATTAGGAGAAGGTAATATTCAGTATTTTTATTATTACTTACTTTGTTTCATAAACTTTGCAGGCGAACGAATTTTAGAAATTACAATAAACATATAAATTAACTTTTCAAAATACTTATGAATACCCCGAAAATTTTCAATTTAAAATTTTTTATTTAATATTCCAGAACTATAAAGGATATTTATCAAAAATACCACTTTTTTAAAGTTTTTTTGCAATTTTACCATCTTCTCAAAATATTTACAAAAATACCTTCTTTTTAAAAATAATTTACGAAAATACCATCTTTTAAAAAGATTTTTGCAAAAATACGTTATGCAACTAAATACAACCTACATAGGTTGCATGTGTGATTGCAACTAGATGCAACTGGATGCAACTTTCCAAATACAACATACGTAGTTTGCATCCAGTTGCATATGTGGTTGAAACTAGATGCAGCTAGATGCAACTTTTTAAAAAATAATTGAAAAAACAGCTAAAAATTCAAAAACAATTATTAATAAAAGGGGTAAACTTGTGGTCTTGATTTACCCTGGGGTTCAATAGTTAACTTTTGGGGTTCAATATTTCTATTTTGGATTTTAGAAATATTAAGAATGACGAATAATTCGTATACGGACTTAGGTAAACCAACCCTAAACCCTAGGCTCTAAACCCTAACCTACCCTGATTTTAGGGTTGTTTACAACCCTAAAATCAGGACGCCGAAAAAAAACCATTATTAACAAGTTGCATCTGTGATTGATTTTGATTGCAGTTTGCAGAAGGTCTTTTTGCAAATAAGATGGTATTTTCGCAAAATATTTTTTTTTGAAAAAATATTTTTGCACAAATATTTCTGGAATGGGATATTTATGAAAAAAGCCCAACTATAAATTTCAAATTAAGTTCACAAAATTCATTTTTAAATGAAATTTTCATATTAATCTTGATTATCTACATCTCCTAATTAAAAAATTTCAATTAATTGTACTTTGAAATTTGAGTTTCTTGCAGTCCAGTATATTTTTTAAAA
Organism: Heracleum sosnowskyi; assembly: GCA_030848705.1. Taxonomy (NCBI): domain Eukaryota; kingdom Viridiplantae; phylum Streptophyta; class Magnoliopsida; order Apiales; family Apiaceae; genus Heracleum; species Heracleum sosnowskyi. Next base: position 20,432,789 of record CM061244.1, on the reverse strand, counting down.
TGAATTAAGTTTACATGCCTTTGAGTTTCTGTTCTAACCATCTCGAAACATTTGAAACGACCAAAATAACCCCTTCATTAATTATTATATACTGACAATTTGATTTATAGAATATTCTAAGGGGGAAAAGAAAGGTAGGCTGTGAGACAGGCCCAACACAATTCTAATTAAGGCCCAACCTTCAGAGTTCGGAGTGCTTATTTGGACCCAATAGCGTTATCTTTTATCTTTTCTCGTCCTAAAAAAAACTAGTATATACACCGTTAAATCTCATTCCATTCCAATCACCCTAACCAAACACAACATTAAAAGTCTCAAGTTCTAAACACTTTTGTTATCATTATAAAAAATAAATAACAAGAAACCACTAATCATTTCAAATGAACTATCACTATTTCTATGAAAATGTACTTGGCTAATGAACCAAAAGCAGGTTGGTGTATTGTTGTTTCCCTTTTGGTTCATAAAAAACCAATGCAAGAAGATAGATTACACAGTAATCAACTCCTAGGAGTAACATAATAATATGCTAAAATAACTGTAAACTATGCCACTCTTTTGTATTTTAGTTTCTTTTGCAATATGCATTTGTCAGGACACGCGACCTAACCAATTAGTTGTATTGCCTTTGGATGGAAAAAGCCTTCCCCCTCTAATTCTTGCACCAATTCCAGTACACTAGCAAAATACCAGATTTCTAATCAAATATACATACACTATTAAACTTATTTAAATATCTGTAATCTGTTTATTGAAAATTTGCAGAATCCATTCCACTTGAGCTTCCTCAGCTACAAAAATGTTAAAAAGGGAAAAAAGGATAGTAAAAGCACCGGACTAAAAGTGGACAGGACCACCATAATGAGATTACTCGGTCTTTCTCTGCTAGTTCCACTTACTTTCTTTTGGACCAAATCAAATCCTCTTTACACAAGTTGGGTGACTACGCATCCGAGTTGCCAGCCTAATAACAATCACATCTTAACTTACTGTAAAGATCATTTCGGATTATAAATCTACGGAAATCTTCACATTTTTAAGAAGTATATACAACACAGCTCATAAATATTACTCTATAAATTAAACAAATTAATTTAAATGCTAAGAGGCAATTTCCAGAAAAACAAACAAATAAGCATCACAACTCTAATAAGAATCATCACCCTTGAAGGGAAAAAAAATGAGAAATCACCATTCTTCGTACCTAATATTATTCATTAAAGGGTCTGGTTAAAGTGGATGTATATATCTCTCAGTTTCTCTCCATTTAAATAGATATATACTCATTTAATAAACTTAAAAGCAACTATGGTTCAGTCCAAACATAAAAGCAACTCTAGTAACATTGTGACTGCACAATCAGATCAGTGTCATAGATATCTAGTTCCATCAATCTTAGGAAACATGGGGAGAAACATTTAGTTGATATCTATGAAAATATTATATACAATACTACTTCTATAAAGAAAAAGCAGTAATTAACTGTAATGGTAGAACAAGGAGCATGTTAAATTAGGTTTAGTCAGATGCTATCCACAAAACAAGTACAATGAAAGGACCAATGAAATGAGTTTGAACATGATATGTGGGTTTACATTCAAAGCAAACACAAATCTAGAATTAAAATGACCAATTCCTAACCGGGTCCACTTAAATCTTCTTTCTTCTTTACTTTTACCCTAAATACATCGAGCATATACACATCTACCAATTATAGTTAGATTTTATCTTATCAATGCAAGTTGGCTTGCAGAAATATGCACATACACAGAAGTTGCCTTTTCATGAATCCAAAGTAAAATTAAATTGAGTTTGATACTCTAAGCAGAAAGCTACGTTGCAGCACAACTACTCTAAGACATACTTTCGGTGGCTATAAACAACCAACGTCTTATTCGAGACTATTTATCGGTTAGTATATATGCTTAGTAGTTCATAGTTTGGTCAAAATAACATGGAAGCTAATATCTCAATAGTCAGCTATACATTCTTCATTCTTCCATTTGCAAAATAGTGAACTTCAGAGCACAGGTTTTCATTATAATAATCAGCAACGGCAATTTCTACTATATTGTATCACTGGCACAATGAATATGTCATCTCATGCTTCCTAAGTGTATGAGTAATTTATTGTCAAACTAATAATGTAGAATTTTTCTTAGCCAGCAACAAAATAGATGTTGTGGAGTATTAGCTAAGTGGAGCACTGAACTGCAACTAATACTAGAACATCCTTTAGCTAGACAATGGCAATCAAATTTTTCGTACATTACATCCAGGGGCCGAGCAGATGAGGAAGAACATGCAACTGCACTAGTTTAGTTAACTGTAACACTTATTTATTTTCAATTCTGATTGCTACATGGCAATTACTATTCAGCTGTTTTACTAATTTGGTTGATTAGCATAGGTACTCAAACAAGCTCATTCAAAATAAGTCATGCCAAGCTGCCTACATTATCATGAAAGTGAAACCACAGAAAATGACGAACAGAACAAGGACTTCGCTATGATCATTTAAGTTATCTAATATGGTGAATACAACTGAAACACTTTTGCAACTCTTGAGTGATATTTGTATCAAGTAATATCTCCTATCAACATGTATCATAATTTTGTAAAGCATATTCATGTACTTGCCTTGTTAGACGTGTTACTGAAAATCCAATCAAGACCCTCAGATGAAAGAAGGGACACTCTTGCTCCAAGTGTACCTGAAGATTTAGATAAAACAAATTAATAATACTACAGCACCTCAGTAAGGCGCACTTCAATTCCAAACAAGTTTTTGTGCATTATGCTTTTTCATTAAGTGTAAATACTAGCTAGTTTAAATACCATACAGTATTAAAAACTTATTCGCTACTAGAAAATATTTTGGTCCTCATTCATACTTAGAGTGTGGACATGGACCAAAAGAAAAGCTCACTTACTTGTGTGGCCTTCTCCGTTCCATTGTATCAAGTATCAACAATTTTAGCTGTGACAACTAATTTTTTTCCCATAATCCGGAAAAAGGCTTTCAATTACAAAGGACATATTGAAAGCAAAAGCAGGCTCCTACAACAATGCCTTCAAAAGCTTCAACAACTTAATACAAAATTTTGACGCAGCCAGGGTTTGACCTCGCTAGAATTCAAATGATTGCTTCGCGCTGAATAAAAAACAAATCAGTGATACAGTAATGAGACTTATTTCTTTGCGCTGAATCAACTCAATAAGCAGAAATGCAGTGGAGATCTTCGCATAGCTTGCAGGTTCAGATGGGTCAAGTATCACAAATAATAGTGAGGAAAAGAATGATGCAGTTATTCTAAAAACGCAGCAGTTAGCATGAATGGCGCTTCAAATCATCTGACCCGTGATACTTTAGTCTATTGTGATGACGCTATGCAGAAAAAAAGAGGTAAGGACCAAACATGGGACTCCTGGAGATATAGGTCAAAAAGGTGAACTAAATGTTTGGTATGTCAATCAAGTGGTACAGAATAATTAAGTACAGAGGAGCAATAAAGCTGCAGCAAATTCGTTGGGGCATATGGCAGAAGAAAAAGAATAAACAAGTAAAAAAAAGGCATCCAGCTGCGAATTGTCATGAGACATGCTGCATATCACGTCAACCATTTGGACTCCTGCAGAAGCAAAAAAAAAAACTCAACATGGCATAGACATGGGAATTCACAGCAGTAACTTCGCAAAACAAATACAGTGGTGGGTCATATGCGCATCAAAGAAAATACAATTGTGGTGCTTGTGACAGGTAAAGGAGGCCAAATATTAAAGATTAATGGAACCTGCGCAAAGAGGAGCAAGAAAAATTATTTCAAATATCAAAGGAATTGAATTCAATGTTGCACATGCTAAACCACTGGAGCAGGAATGTTTGGGTTCGAGAAATAAGCACCGTGGGGTTGACAGTGACGGACCCACCTAAAGAGCGGGGGGACCAAAAAAATTTACCCTCTCAATAATTTGTTTTCCAAATTCATTTCTTAAAATTAATTAATTACTGATAATATTTATAACAAGAATTAATGGATATTTGATTTTTAAAAACTTGTTTCAAAGAAGAAATAAGAAAAATCTTTAACGCTCTGATTGAGAATATCGAGGAGATTGGCAGCTACTAGCAGGAGCATTGGTAGTTCTTACATATCATGCTAAAAATATGAAAAAGAGGGAATTTGATTTGTTTAAAACAAGACAGTTGGACCAACTAAGCTAGGAGTCAACTATGAAATCTATTTACGGCATATACATAAATATATGTCTGTAAAACTGAGGATTTTAGGGTGGACCAGGGACCCTGGTTCCTCCCCGGGGGGTGATATATAAAGAAGTGAAGCTTAACATTGGGAGCTTACAAAACCTACGAAAAAATGCACGATAAGCAATCAATTCAAATTGAGCACCTACGTGCCATGTGGATCAACAAAAGACAAGTGTTACTTTTGCACTTCATAATTCAAGTCATGCGTATATATATTTTTAATCTGAAAATATGTTCTAGCATACTTTAATATACATATATCATGTCATTTCTTAAAAGCGCACATAGTATGCTACCAACATATTAGCATATTCCGGCAAAAAAAATTCAAAATTGGAAGCTGCAATTGTCAAATACGGTATCCATGATGAATTATACCACCCACAAATCTACTATTTTAAAAGACAAAACAGAAATTAAAAAGGCTTAATTAATCATGTCTCAGTGTTCTGTCGACGATCACTTCACTTCGGGCGACAAATTGATGAAGTCATGGGAAAATTGATGTGAATGTACTAGCTATGGACTTAAATCAATATCTCCATGCTCCAACGTCAGATATACCTTTTCCCTGACATCTTTGGATTTATTTTAAAAAATATATAATATTAAGAACCGGTCTTCAATATCTATCAACGCCCTCTCTAGTAGGAGACAAAACTAAATTGTAAGTTGCCCTCTATTTGCATAAGATAAATTCAAATTGGTCCTCAACCTTCCGGATAAGAGGTAAAATGTTGGCAACACGAAGTTTTTTGGTCATTGAAGGGACACTAAGACATAACATGGTGTCAAAAGCCTACCAGCTCATAAACAACTAGCATTCATTGATCGACCTTTGATAACGATGTTTATCCTTATACGGGCTAACTATACTAATGTACTCATGATCAACTCATAAACGAATAAGAACTCAATAATATGCATACGACACAGTTCAGGATCATGCCATGAAAACAAAATCACTTCATACATATTTTCTTGACTAGAAAATTACCTAAACACTTTTTAAAAATATTCATAAATGCCAGATTGTTTTGGCTTACTGTGTAAACTTGATAAGTATTAATCTTCTTTCAACCCAATATGGATATCCACGGGTCATGGGTCTTTCATGGGTCTTTTTCTAACAGAGCTCTCTCCTCGCTCATATTATTACTTCCTAAAAACAGTTTCCAAAGATGGATAATATAATAAGAAATGAGCTACAATGCTCGACAACTTATCCATGGTCCCTCTTATGCAACAAGAAACATACGTGTTTGTCACCTCTTATTATCCACAATATGATATAAATGTTTTTCATATACATTCAACAATACTCCTAAATAAGTACAAATAAGTCCTGAATTCTCATTTGTAACTTACTCTTCCATCTAATTTGATTCATAACTTCAATCTACTCAAATCATTAATTTTATGTAACAGATTAGTGATAAACCCATTTTACAAGAATCATTTCCATGTGCTCATAATGAACTTGTTGCTAGATTTTTTGGATTAAACTAAGACTTCCAACTAGAGCTGAGCATATTTTTCCGGTTGAACTGAACAAATTAAACTGAAATTTTCAGGGGGTTCTCGATTTAGGTCGGTCATGGTTTACATTTTAAAAAACCCGAATATATTCAGTTCAAATTAGGTTCATATATTTAACCGACCATTACAAACGAAACCGACCGAATATATAGAATATCGATTTGTGGTTCAGTTTCAACTTTCTTTGCGACTTCAATAGGCTCTGATTTTAACTTTACAATTGTGCTTTTTCGTAAAGCCTTGGAAACGATAGAATCACAAGTTTTCTGCATTCTTTCCAAGCTAGCACTCATGTCCTTTGATGCCTTCAATATTTGCTCTATTAATGATCTTTCACGTTCATATTTTAGATGTGCAATTAAATCATCATAGTATTGCCACTTCTCGTACGATCTTGTATAATCAGAGCTGTATGGATCCAATAATGAAAGTGAAATAGATAAGGCTAAACGATTTGTCTCAGCACAAGTTATCTCAAAATCTGGTGACTGCTGGCGGCTGCTGGTGGCTGGTGTTGTTGGCTGTGGGAGTTTCTTTTTTTTTTGTAGGGAAGGTGTTTGATAAATGGTTTAGGTGAAGGAACAGTGGCTCTTGATACCACTTGATGCAGGACAAGTATTAAAAATGATAAAAGGATAGATATTTGTGGATTAATGTCAGGAACTGTATTTGTAGTTTCTGTTTTTGTATGTTTTTTGTGTTTTCTGGATTTATAGTTGCAGAAATGTAAAGATACAAGTAGAAACAGAGATAAGAAGTAGAGAAGAGAGATTAGAGAGATGCAGAGCAGAGAGATGCAGAGCAGAGAGACAGAACAGATAGAGAGATAGATTGCAGAGAGAGAGAGAGAATCAGATAGAAAGATAGAAGCTTGAGGGAGAAGTTAGTTATACAGAGAGAAAGAGAAGAGAGAGAATTGGTGGAACAAGTTCCATTTTCTGTATATTCAACATAATGAAATATTACAACTGACTTGGTATTTATAGGCTATGTGTTGTAGCTAACTCTTAAAAGACACTAATGCCCTTACTGGCCTATAGTACTACTAAGACACAAATGTTGAGAAACTACTAACTAGTGCCTATTACTATTAGTCTATGCTATTCCTGACATATCCCCCCCCCCTTTGAAAATTAACCATATCCTCATGGTTCTTGCACTTCTAAACTTCTTTTTACCGGAATGAAGTACATCTCTGCTATGTTTCCTGTTCCTGTCAGGTACAAATCAGTTCCATTCAGGACATCTTGCAGCAACTGTTGATATACAGAATCCCATTACCAACAAGTTGAGTATCCTGAAAACACCTCCTGGATCAAAGATAGTTACTGTACACTTTTTTCTCCAGGCCTCCTTCACTTCAAGTCTTGTTATCTTGCTTGGGCTGCCTTGTCTCAGCACAATGTACCTATAGGCTGATACAATCATCCCAACTCTAGCAGAACTAACATTTTGTTGATTGAACTCACTAACAATTTCATCACTTGGTAATCTATCTGAATTCCCAATCTGAATTATAAACACCTTCCTCTGCAACTGAGAAGGTTCTCCTGATAGTTGCTCTATAGCCAGAAAATTCAAACTACTATCCAGGCAATGCCTAAAATTCAATCCACTATTCAGGCAATGCCTAAGTTGACCACAAATTGAGATTATTACTGGAACATCATCCAGTGTCACTTTATGCCTAACCTTTTATGTGAGCATTTTAATAACACCTTTTGGATTGGTGTTTTGCAAACAACCACCACCAGGATCAAAGATAAGCACATTATCCTCACAAGAAATTGCTAAACTTCCCAAACAATGAGGATTTGCAGTCCTTAAGAACCACATCTTCATGTTACCCTCTATCCATTCAAGCTCACTAGGACAACTCAATGTGATGATGAGATCATTAAGCTTCAAAATAATTGCATTTTCAGGCATAATCACTGGCTTTAAATCTTGAACACCTTCCTTAGTTGGCATACTAGATTCAGATTCAGGAAGGTTTCTCAAATCATTGTAGATGTCATTTCCATTCAAGAATGTGGAGTGTCCCCGCAATTTAAGCTCCTCATTAGAGTTGTTGCCAACAGAAGGCATATCTTTATCTTCTGTGGACCAGGTAAGGGAAATTCCAATAAAAGTAGTTGAACTTTTCATGGAATGAAAGATGTAAGCATCCACCTCTGACATTTCCAAGTATTTTTCTTCTCTACCAGGCTGCATAACATTGTATCCAATAATGTTTATGTCACCAGGTAGCACATTCTATTGTAAGTCTTGGATGTTTGAAAACTCTGCCAACTCCTCTGATCTTTCATTTTTGCAGATTTCAGTTTGCAAGGGACTAGGTGCATCTAAACTACCACCATTTAGTGTTGCTAAGATGAACTCTTGCTCTAGCCAACACTCTTGGCCCTTCCCTTCTTGTTCTTCATCATATATAGGGTCCCCTGTATAAGCTTCCCAAGCAGCATATGCATTTTCTTCCTCTTCGAGGTTTGGCCATTCTTGTGTCTTATTTCCTATGTCAAAATCAGGTTCAAAGTCTACTAATCCTTCTTCACACTTAGCAGACTTGGAAAATCTCAAGTTGAGTTGTTGTAGGGTTCCCAACTCCTGGAAACTAGGCTGGCTGTAGTTGCCTCTTTCATCACTCTGCCAACCAAGAGGATTCATAAAATCTTCACCCGGCCTTTGTGATTTTATATTTAAAATTTCTTGCATCTTCAGTCTAGCTATCTCTATTGTAGCTTCTAATTTCTTCAACTTCTTACTAGTCCTTTCCTTGTAAGCTGATATCTGCTGTTGTATCTCTAGGACAGCCTCATCAAAAGCTTGATCACTTGCTTCTGCCACTACTAACTCCATTAAGTAGTATAATCCTTCTACTCATACTATCAATCCACAATACACCTGAGTTCCTCAGTACTAGTACTCACAATATACCAGAATTCAGGCTTCACTACACACAGCAATTTCACCTTGACAATTCCTCAAACACTTAGAGTGTACAAAGTGAAACACAACCAGATCACCAAAATTTCACTTAACAACTCCTCAAATCAGCAATCTAGCCTTATGTGTACTCAATCTCAATACTTCCACAACTCCAAACTTATCCTTCAACTAAAAACAGATTCACTTATCACAATATCACAATAATATGCAAAGTATCTTCCTCAACAAGAAACACACTCAAAATTGAACTCAAGCAGGTATAACACATCCAAAACAACTCAAATTACACATATCTAAACTAATAATAACAAGTACTACTGGTTGAGAGTTTGTATCAAACACCTGGTGTGCAGAATTCACAGAACCTTAAATACGTCTGCGATTACTCTCCTTTCAACTTTGGACTGCTCGTCTTAGAGTGCTCAACAATAAAGAAGCTGTGGCTGATCAATTTATGAAGCTCTGATACCAATCTGTCAGGAACTGTATTTGTAGTTTTCTGTTTTTGTATGTTTTTTGTGTTTTCTGGATTTATAGTTGCAGAAATGTAAAGATACAGAAACAGAGATAAGAAGTAGAGAAGATAGAGCAGAGAGATGCAGAGCAGAGAGATTGAGAGAAGAGAGACAGAACAGATAGAGAGATAGATTGCAAAGAGAGAGATAGAATCAGATAGAAAGATACAAGCTTGAGGGAGAAGTTAGTTTTAGAGAGAGAAAGAGAAGAGAGAGAATTGGTGGAACAAGTTCCATTTTCTGTATATTCAACATAATGAAATATTACAACTGACTTGGTATTTATAGGCTATGTGTTGTAGCTAACTCTTAAAAGACACTAATGCCCTTACTGGCCTATAGTACTACTAAGACACAAATGTTGAGAAACTACTAACTAGTGCCTATTACTATTAGTCTATGCTATTCCTGACATATCCCCCCCCCCTTGAAAATTAACCATGTCCTCATGGTTCTTGCACTTCTAAACTTCTTTTTACCGGAATGAAGTACATCTCTGCTATGTTTCTTGTTCCTGTCAGGTACAAATCAGTTCCATTCAGGACATCTTGCAGCAACTGTTGATATACAGAATCCCATTACCAACAAGTTGAGTATCCTGAAAACACCTCCTGGATCAAAGATAGTTACTGTACACTTTTTTCTCCAGGCCTCCTTCACTTCAAGTCTTGTTATCTTGCTTGGGTTGCCTTGTCTCAGCACAATGTACCTATAGGCTGATACAATCATCCCAACTCTAGCAGAACTAACATTTTGTTGATTGAACTCACTAACAATTTCATCACTTGGTAATCTATCTGAATTCCCAATCTGAATTATAAACACCTTCCTCTGCAACTGAGAAGGTTCTCCTGATAGTTGCTCTATAGCCAGAAAATTCAAACTACTATCCAGGCAATGCCTAAAATTCAATCCACTATTCAGGCAATGCCTAAGTTGACCACAAATTGAGATTATTACTGGAACATCATCCAGTGTCACTTTATGCCTAACCTTTTATGTGAGCATTTTAATAACACCTTTTGGATTGGTGTTTTGCAAACAACCACCACCAGGATCAAAGATAAGCACATTATCCTCACAAGAAATTGCTAAACTTCCCAAACAATGAGGATTTGCAGTCCTTAAGAACCACATCTTCATGTTACCCTCTATCCATTCAAGCTCACTAGGACAACTCAATGTGATGATGAGATCATTAAGCTTCAAAATAATTGCATTTTCAGGCATAATCACTGGCTTTAAATCTTGAACACCTTCCTTAGTTGGCATACTAGATTCAGATTCAGGAAGGTTTCTCAAATCATTGTAGATGTCATTTCCATTCAAGAATGTGGAGTGTCCCCGCAATTTAAGCTCCTCATTAGAGTTGTTGCCAACAGAAGGCATATCTTTATCTTCTGTGGACCAGGTAAGGGAAATTCCAATAAAAGTAGTTGAACTTTTCATGGAATGAAAGATGTAAGCATCCACCTCTGACATTTCCAAGTATTTTTCTTCTCTACCAGGCTGCATAACATTGTATCCAATAATGTTTATGTCACCAGGTAGCACATTCTATTGTAAGTCTTGGATGTTTGAAAACTCTGCCAACTCCTCTGATCTTTCATTTTTGCAGATTTCAGTTTGCAAGGGACTAGGTGCATCTAAACTACCACCATTTAGTGTTGCTAAGATGAACTCTTGCTCTAGCCAACACTCTTGGCCCTTCCCTTCTTGTTCTTCATCATATATAGGGTCCCCTGTATAAGCTTCCCAAGCAGCATATGCATTTTCTTCCTCTTCGAGGTTTGGCCATTCTTGTGTCTTATTTCCTATGTCAAAATCAGGTTCAAAGTCTACTAATCCTTCTTCACACTTAGCAGACTTGGAAAATCTCAAGTTGAGTTGTTGTAGGGTTCCCAACTCCTGGAAACTAGGCTGGCTGTAGTTGCCTCTTTCATCACTCTGCCAACCAAGAGGATTCATAAAATCTTCACCCGGCCTTTGTGATTTTATATTTAAAATTTCTTGCATCTTCAGTCTAGCTATCTCTATTGTAGCTTCTAATTTCTTCAACTTCTTACTAGTCCTTTCCTTGTAAGCTGATATCTGCTGTTGTATCTCTAGGACAGCCTCATCAAAAGCTTGATCACTTGCTTCTGCCACTACTAACTCCATTAAGTAGTATAATCCTTCTACTCATACTATCAATCCACAATACACCTGAGTTCCTCAGTACTAGTACTCACAATATACCAGAATTCAGGCTTCACTACACACAGCAATTTCACCTTGACAATTCCTCAAACACTTAGAGTGTACAAAGTGAAACACAACCAGATCACCAAAATTTCACTTAACAACTCCTCAAATCAGCAATCTAGCCTTATGTGTACTCAATCTCAATACTTCCACAACTCCAAACTTATCCTTCAACTAAAAACAGATTCACTTATCACAATATCACAATAATATGCAAAGTATCTTCCTCAACAAGAAACACACTCAAAATTGAACTCAAGCAGGTATAACACATCCAAAACAACTCAAATTACACATATCTAAACTAATAATAACAAGTACTACTGGTTGAGAGTTTGTATCAAACACCTGGTGTGCAGAATTCACAGAACCTTAAATACGTCTGCGATTACTCTCCTTTCAACTTTGGACTGCTCGTCTTAGAGTGCTCAACAATAAAGAAGCTGTGGCTGATCAATTTATGAAACTCTGATACCAATCTGTCAGGAACTGTATTTGTAGTTTTCTGTTTTTGTATGTTTTTTGTGTTTTCTGGATTTATAGTTGCAGAAATGTAAAGATACAGAAACAGAGATAAGAAGTAGAGAAGATAGAGCAGAGAGATGCAGAGCAGAGAGATTGAGAGAAGAGAGACAGAACAGATAGAGAGATAGATTGCAAAGAGAGAGATAGAATCAGATAGAAAGATACAAGCTTGAGGGAGAAGTTAGTTTTAGAGAGAGAAAGAGAAGAGAGAGAATTGGTGGAACAAGTTCCATTTTCTGTATATTCAACATAATGAAATATTACAACTGACTTGGTATTTATAGGCTATGTGTTGTAGCTAACTCTTAAAAGACACTAATGCCCTTACTGGCCTATAGTACTACTAAGACACAAATGTTGAGAAACTACTAACTAGTGCCTATTACTATTAGTCTATGCTATTTCCTGACAATTAACCGCAGAAAACCCACGCCTAAGGTGATCCAACCGAAGAAGAAACACTACCCCTAGGATTTCTCAACCGCAGAAGAGAAGGATTCGCAATGGATCGCAACCCATAACAAGAGAGAACAATCTCAATTTAATATCAATCAAAGTCTATTCAAATAAGAAGATTACAATTGTTTATATAATAAACCTAAAACTTAGTCATCAAGTAAAGATCTTCTTAATAAAGGAAACAAATCCTTCTCTTATTCTCTACCATATCTACTAGAAAAATCCTACTAATATATATAATATATAACCATATATGTATTACAATTAAATCTCTTCCTAACTAATAATATAAAATAAATGCAGATTAATATTCTAATTCTTCGTTTGGCATCAGTAAGTAGTTCACTAAATCCACCTCTCTGAAAGTGAAATCTTTGGCCCATTTCTATATAGGCATATAGCCCCCAATCACACAAGGACAGTCTATTTCAGTTATATAAAAAAATAAATATAGGGTTCATACTTTTTGAACCTCTCTCTCTAAATGGATAGATATATATATAAACTAAGAAAAAATAAGGATCCTCATGGCAAGCAGGAGCTATCTATAGTAAATCCAAGCCAGGTTGAAGATAGAAAGCATACATGCAGCTAAGCAAGAGTCGAATATGAAAATCAACCTAACAATAACCATCAACCACAAACAACTGATTATACAAGGACGCTTATGGACTTGTTCAGAAATCCAAGTAGAGGAAAAAATCAAGATCATAAATCCATCATGATCACCATCAATAACTTCATCGCAGAAAACACACCATTTCCATGAGTTCTCTTCTTTAGTTGTTTTTGCAAAATGATTTTCCAGAAAACAGACAAAGATGAAAATTTCGGATTTCATCGGCCTCATTTAGTTATTTATAAAAACATTCATTTATCATCTAAATCCTAATCCCTCTGCCCTTCCTTTAATTTCACAACCTCTTTTGATTATTCATCGTTTTGGTTTGAATTCGAAATCTTTTTTTTTATTAAGATAATGAGTTAAAAGTTACAACTAATACTTGATTTTATTCCACAAAAATGTAATGGATATGGTGTATGTTTCTATAGTTACAGATATGTTTGTACATGTTGATGGGCTGAAACTGAAACGCTATGAACAGGCTAGTGTGGTTTGGTCTACGAAGCATGGGTGCGGGTGCGGGTGCGGGTGCGGGTGCGGGGGTGCGCGGTACGGGGATACGGCACTTCGGCAAATTCAAAAATATGGGGGTGCGCGGGGATACGGCAAAAATAAATAATAATAATAATAAAAATAAATAATATCTATATATATTTTATGTAATTAATTAACAACACAAAGAGTAGCATTCAAATAAAACCAAATAGTCAAATACACAAATACACAAGTTCAATATCCTTAATAAATAAAAGACATAATAATAAATAGGTTCGTCATCCATTATAAATAAAAGACGTCAATCTTCATAAATAATCATTGCTTCCAACTCCGGCTCATCAAGAGAAAGACTCGCCATCTCAAGCTCTTCGGCACCATCAAGTGGACCAAAGCGATCTCCACCAACATCCCACAACCTTGACTCTCCAATTAAGTACTCGGGACTCTTTCGAGAAAGGAGTCGAAGGTTGTTGTGCACATAAACCAAGTCCTCCGCTCGAGTTGGTAGTATTTTATTCCTTTTAACGGAATGAATAAAGGAATAAGTACTCCAATTTCTTTCGCAACAAGAAGAAGAACATGGTTGTCCTAATAGCTTTAAAGCTATTCTCTGAAGATTTGGAGCTGAAGCTCCATGGATAAGCCACCACATTTTTGGATCAACTGTGCCCCTATCTTCTATAGAGTCAGCACTACCAAAGGCATCCATCTGCCCCGAGAATCGAGCAAACTCAACACTTACAGCTTGTCTTGCCTCCGCATCTGGAAAATATCTGTTGATGCATTTGTTTCTTTCTTGGGATAACTCGATATCTTGATGAGGAGGAAGACGATTTGAAGCTGCACTAAGCCAAGCATAACTATAATACCTACACAAATCAATTACCATCAATTAATAAAAGAACGCAAGTAAACTCATAAAAGGACCCAAGTCAAAGCATATTTATAGGTTATAAGTTTACCTTGGATTCAGTGAATGTGCAAGGCAATGAAGTGGTGAAGAACTCTTAATCCATCTACTAATGAGAATCGCATAAACTATATCATAAAATGTAGAATCCTCATGGAGCTCTTTCTTTTCATGCATATATATGATATTCTTCACTTTCTCAATCATATCATCCCACATGTCATAAATCAAGTGGAGTGAAGGCTTATCTGTGTCGGCAACACGAATCATATCATAGATAGGAGCAGTGAACTTAAGAATATAATCAACCTTATCCCACCATTCTTCATCAAGTATTTGATCGTTGCCCTCATGATTATTGCTTTTGGGAGATCATAATCACGATAAGTACTACTCCACTCCTCACAAAGTACTAACCTTTCAAGAGCTTGTTTCAATAATTTAAACCTCTTAAGCATGATAATCACAAATGCAAATCTAGTTTCAGCAACACAAAGAAGTTTCAAAGGAGAAATATGGTTGAACATTGTGTTCACCATGTTGTGATTAAGAATGAAATTCTTAATCATCATTGTCTATAATAAATGGGTGGAAATCACTTAACATAAATATATAAATAATGTCTCATGTTTATATTAAAAACAAACAACAAAAAAAAAAGTTAAGAAGCAACAGTACTACAGTAGCTATCGGGATACTGTAGCAGTAGAGAGAAAATTGGCCCAATTAGCCCAAACAACTACAAATATATATCCACAATCCACTTAATCCCATATATACATACAGCTATACACACATATACACAGACAACCTACAAACATAGATCTGTACGATTATACATATATGTATATATATATATATGTATACATACAGTCATATACATATATCGAAGGAGTTTTGAATCAATTTCTTACCATTAATCGGTGAAGATGACGCCGGAAAACGAAGATGACGCCGGAATATGAGCTCTCAGTTCGTTGAGCTCTCAGCTCTCATCCAATTAGGGCACTTGAATTTGGGGCAAATGTTTAATTGATAATTTAAGTACCGTTCTTTTATTTCTTCTGTTTTTTATCCCTCTAAAATGCCTTTTCTGCCCCTCCCGCGCCCCATCCCGCACCCCCTCCCGCACCCCCTAAAATTTCGTCACTGTTATACATGGATACGCCACATGGCGCAATCCGTGCACACCCCCGCGCACTCCCGCACTGCGTACGCACCCCCTACGCGACTCTTCACCAAAGTGAAGAATCCCTGCTACATAGGGTTTGGTTGACTATCCAATCAGTCTGCTTTCAGTTTTGGACATAGGAGAACTGAAATTTTCTGTTCAAACTGGGTTGACCCTCCAAAACTGGTAAGCAAATGAAGCTTTACGCCTAATCTCAACTAATGCTACAATACGTCTATACCTTGAAAATTTTGATAATTCCTAAAGTAAATGTAGTGTGTTTAGACAGAGCTCTAAAACTCTAAATAAGTTAAAAACAAGTTGCATCTTGCAGTTTCAATTTCAAAAAACCATGGTGTCTCACTTTCCTTAACCAGATCTCCAGTAAAATTTATTTGCAAGCGCCTCAAATAGTCTTTAATAAATCTCGAGGCGGTGCTCATTTAAAATTTCTTGTCAACAGAGATGCATTACAGGCTTAGTGTAAATTTATATAATTTGGAGAATTCTGGAAAAATAACAGTTCAATAATGACATTATAACATTACACGGTCCAGGCGAAAATAGTAAACTCCATGTACTCCAAAAACAACTTTGGTCCAAACTAGTTTTCAAACTTTGGAACACCACAAGGCATACACTAATATATTTGATAAAATCATATTAACTCTATTGCAATTAAAAAATTTCAAATCACATTACTTACACAAACGTGAACTCCATGAAATTTATTAACTAAAATTTTACATTGTTTGGTTGCTGTCCTAATCAAGCCATATTCTTCCACAAAAACCGAATACACGCTTACCGTGATACCCACACACATTTCTCCATCGAGTCCTAAATTTTGCGGCATTACATATGGCATTACGAAGAGAAGAGGGTTATTCGCTAGATTAGAGTGCTAGAGATACCACAAATTGTTATTCAAGAAGAGACACCCTAAGTAGCGATGAGGTAGCGATGAGGTAGCTCAAGTGATAAAGGCTTATCTCTCGCAGAGGTCCCGGGTTCGATTCTTGCTCACCCCGAAATCGAGATTGAGATTGTTAGAACAGATACTCAATTGTAAGACGTACAAGCCTAATTATTCAAAAAAAAAAAAGAGTAGGTTTATAATGATCTACTTAACTCTATCAAATGTGCTTAGCTAAGCACATCGTTCTATTAATTAAAAAAAATCGTTTGTGTTAGTAATATTATCGAACACCTTACATGCTCAAAATTTTCATATTTTAACTTGCATATATTGTATGTATATGTATGACAATTTAGAGAGTGAATGCTACTAAAGAAAATGAATAGAAGTCTTCACATACCTTATGTTCAGCGACATTGGAAAATCACAAAAACTTTAGAAATCATCAAAATCTATCTCCAGCTTGAATGTATCAACAAAACCCTATAGAAAAATAAAAAGCTCTCGTTCTCTCCGTTATTAGTTAGCACTTAGCCGTCTTCGTTCCCTCTTCCCTGTTCCCTGCTCTGATCTTGTTTTTCTTTTTTCTTTCAATAATATTCATTCTCGGTGAAATACGTTTTATGTACTCAATTGTTTGAGTTGTTTGTTGGATTTTATCCGAAGAGTTTAATATGTTTTGGTATATTTTAAGTTCAGAGTTTAGTATATTTTGATATATTTTAAGTTGTTATGTGTTGTTTATTTCGTTAAAAATTTATTAATACAATGTATCGAGAAAGTGCAATGTTTATATCGAAGTGGTGTAATAAAATAATGGTGGAAATTGCACACCTTTTATAAAATTGTTGGCAACATCTCCTCGACAATCAAACTTCCTGCACCAATTATCATAAATTCAATTATCATAAATTGGGTATTAATAATTACTAGTTTAAAACTCGTGCGATGCACGGATTGTTAATTGTTATTTTATTATTATTATTTTAATTGTATTTGTTAAAAAAATAACTAGGCATGTTAAAATAGTTAAACATTTTTAATTAATTAAAAGCATTAAAACCGATTTTAAAATAAATAAGTAAGGGTTTGATCGTTATATTTTTGGAAAATGAGGGGTTTTAGTATGGAAAAATAAAAAATGTAACATATATTTAGTTTAAAAAAGTAAATACTCATGATATTTTTGGAAAATGAGCTTTTAAAATTTAATAATTTAAATTATTTAAATACGTTTTAAAATAAATAAGTAAAATGTTTGTCCGTGATATTTTCAGAAAAAAAATGGATTTTAGTGAGAAAAATAGAAAAAGGCAATTTCCCGTGATATATTTAGAAAATGAGGGACTGTTAGAAAAAATCTATAATGCTGAAAATGTAATTGATTATAAATAGATATTTGATTATTTATATTTTAATATTATTAGTAATTGCATTTGTTAAGAAAAATAAGTAGACATGTTAAAATATGTAAACTTTTAAAAAAATAATTATAATATTAGGTTTAAAAATAAATAACTAAAGGTTTGTTCGTGATATTTTTGGAAAATAAGGGGTTTTAGTAAGGAAAAATAGAAAAACTAACATGTTTTAGTTAAAAAGATAATTGTCCGTGATATATTTGAAAAAGTTAGGGAATTTGTTAGAAAAAATATAAAAAATAATGTATTTTTGGTGAAAAAGATAATTGGTTATAAATAGGTAATATTATTATTTAATAATATATTTTTATAAATAAGTAAGCTTAATTAAGTAAAAACACGAATTTAAAAAAGGGCAATTAAGTAAAATCACAACGTACCAACCGACCAAACTTTTAATATTTCGTCTGTTATATAATAGTGTATTAATAGTAGTTTGTACACATTATATGTAGTAAATTCCTTATACCGAAAGTTTTTTGGTTTAAACCCAGTTACGCATGGGCATGATGGATCTGGTTAGTATTTGAATAATTAGCTGGAATCTTGGTCGAAAGATGATTTCCAAGCATCGGAAAGTGATGTGTCAGTAAGCAATGACAAACAGAGATCGACGAATTGAAACTTAGTGGCTAAATTCATGGCTAATAGATAGATACATGTATGAAATATCTATATCTTTTATATATTTATAAATGTTTTATTTTAATTTCTATTTATCTAAAATTTAATTAATGTTCATTGAATGACTATTTTACCCTTCCCAAATAGATAGAATTAGTGAAATTTAACGAAAACATGCATTGTGTAAAAATTGTGAATGTTAAGTATAGCAAGTGATAGTTTATGAAATTCAATATCTCAAATGGTCTGACAGGCAAACTGCAAGTACACGAATTGCACTTTACATTTTTATTAATTAAAGTATTTAATAACTTTTAATTTAACATGTGTTTGATCCGGTAATTATAATGCGTCATATACTGCTTAAAATAAATGTAAGCGCGTATTATGATTATTGGTTCACTAGGATTGTAGAACTTAATACAATGCCTAGAGACATCACTGTAAATATTACAATCATCGAAACGATATCACAGTAGAGATTTCAATCACCGAATTGATCAATTACAACACAACATCTCAACAAAACCTAGATAAAAAATGTAAATATAAATTGATAATTCTTCCATCATAATATAAGCTTATAAGATTAAGGATATTTGTCAAAAATACCAAATTTTAAGTTTTTTTTTTTTTTTTCAAAAATACCATCTTTTTTAATTTATTGCAAAAATACCAAATTTTAAAAGTTTGGTCGGTCGGTATGTTACATTGTGATTTTACTTAATTGCCATTTTTTAAATTCGTATTTTTACTTAATTAACCTTAATTATTTATAGAAATATATTATTAAATAATAATATTACCTATTTATAACCAATTACCTTTTTCACATAAAATACATTTTTTTTTATTATTCTAACAAATTCTCCTACTTTTTCAAATATATCACGGACAATTACCTTTTTTAACTAAAACATGTTAGTTTTTCTATTTTTCCTTACTAAAACCCCTCATTTTCCAAAAATATCACGGATAAACCTTTAATTATTTATTTTTAAACCTAATATTATAATTATTTATTTAAAAGATTACATATTTTAACATTTCTACTTATTTTTCTTAACAAATGCAATTACTAAAAATATTAAAATATAAATATTAAAATATTTATTTATAACCAATTACCTTTTCAGCATTATATATTTTTTCTAACAGAGTCCATCATTTTCTAAATATATCACGGAAAATTGTCTTTTTCAATTTATTTTTTTTCTATTTTTCTCACTAAAATCCATTTTTTTTCTAAAAATATCACGGACAAACCTTTTACTTATTTATTTTAAAACATATTTAAATAATTTAAATTATTAAATTTTAAAACCTCATTTTCCAAAAATATCACGGACATTTACCTTTTTAAACTAAATATATGTTACATTTTTTATTTTTCCATACTAAAACCACTAATTTTTCAAAAATATAACGAACAAACTCTTACTTATTTATTTTAAAATCTGTTTTAATGTTTTTAATTAATTAAAAGTGTTTAGCTATTTTAACATGCCTACTTATTTTTTTAACAAATAAAATTAAAAAAATAATAATAAAATAATAATTAACAATTCGTGCATCGCACGAGTTTTAAGTTAATATTCAGACATCAAAAAGAAAAAAGATTTGCCTGCAGTTCAGCGTACCATTCAAATATGCCGTCCAAATTTAGCGCTTTCAGATAAGATCCATCATAAGACCAAACCAAAATTCAGTAAAGATATTATTTGCTCAGTTTTGGCTTTCCCAAGCCACAGCAACAAAGCAGTTAAAGATATTGTTGGACAAACATTCCACTCCCCGTAATGCACATTAAAAAGTACTGTTGCGGAAATGGGCACTGAGTTCATGGCTAAACTTGGTAGATATTGGATCCATTTTATTTTTGCATAAGCCATCCATCAATGATCAACTGCATATATGATATTAATACAAACAATGTTTGAGGCTGGCTAAATGAACGTCCTGCTACAACTATTGATATAACGGGTGCAATAGTCTTTGTTGTGGGAGAATGGAGTTGTAATGTATCAAAAACCGCGACAAATCATTTTAAGTGAAAGGCATTTCAGAAATTTTGTGATTAGTTCATGTTGTTAGTGTTGCATTGTGGTTATGAGCTGAAATTTAATTATGACTTGAACACACTACGCAACTTTCTACATCAAGTACAGAGCAGGAGCCAATGGCTTAAAGGGAGTCATTCAATTTCACTAGCAAATTAACAAGAAATTAGATAGACGCAAATCAATTTATTGCAATTTTGAACAATAGAGCACTTCAATTCATACTAAAACCATTAAATAACACATCACAATGATTTAAACCAAACACAAATTCACCTAAAACCCTAGAAATTAACCCCCAAACCCATAAAGAGTCCTGCCCTGCCTCTTAAGAGCATAAACAACATCCATAGCAGTAACAGTCTTTCTCCTAGCGTGCTCAGTGTAAGTAACAGCATCACGAATCACATTCTCCAAAAATATCTTCAACACGCCTCGTGTTTCCTCATAGATGAGACCGCTAATTCTCTTGACACCGCCTCTACGAGCCAATCGACGAATAGCAGGCTTGGTGATACCCTGGATGTTGTCACGAAGGACTTTTCGATGTCTCTTCGCTCCGCCTTTGCCTAGTCCCTTGCCTCCCTTGCCACGTCCTGACATTTTCAGATTGTAGAGAGAGAAAGAGTTTGTTGTGTTTTAGAGAGAGAAATTAAAGATGTGGACTGGGAAGGGGGTGAGGTGGGGTTTATATAGAGGGGATTTTGGGGGTTTGAAATTTTGGGCGGGTTTTCTGTTTGTTTTGGTGATCCTGGTGATGGTTGGTTGGTGAGTGTGAGCCGTTGATTTTTGGGTAATTCACGGTTGGGATTTGTTTGAGTTTTGAGGCACGGATCGATGACGTGGCTGGAGAGAATAGTTTTGGTATGTAATTTTTTCAGTCAGGCCCAAGTCCAACTCTCTGAAAATGTTAAATTATTCGGACATCATATATAGCCCAACAAATAAAAAGATTTTTTTGCCTAAGCACAAACAAAATAGAGTTAAATATATTTATAATAACTAGATTAATAAGTCGCGCTTCGCAGCGACATTATAATATATTTGTTAAGAAAAAGAATATTAGAATAAAAATTGTGAAATTAATATCTATAAAATTATTTAAATTATCAAATAAAATATATTATATAATTAAAACACTTTTTTCTAACAAATTCTACTCCTCTTCGAAAAATATCACGGGCAATTACCTTTAAATTATAGCATCCCGTGATATTTTTGGAAAAAGAGTAGATTTTGTTAAAAAAAAGTGTTTTAATGATAAAAGGTAATAAGCTAGTTAGTATTTTTATATTAGTTATTATTAATGGTAATATGTTTTAAATTAAAGATAATTGTCCGTGATATTTTTGAAAAAATGAATAGATTTTTTTATAAAAAAGTGTTTTAAAGATAAAAGGCAATCAGCTAATTACTATTTTTATATTATTTTATTAGTTATTTTCATCCTATTAATAAACATTTTTTTCTCAGACGACATTATGGGGAGAGAGTCTTCACTGATTTGCAATTTAGCAGAGAGGTTAACAAATCTCTCTCAGGGATGACAGATACGGTGTATCCAGATTTGTATAAATTTTACTATTTCTTGTGCTAGAAAAACTAATTGTATCTGCATATAAGAGTAAATAAATGGTTAAAAAACTAATATAAGAATTAAATCAATAATATCAATGAAACAAATATTTGTATAATATCTAATGATATTCGTTCAATCGAGATAAGATAGATTTATATATGTGCAATTTCTAAAACTATATATTATAAAAAACATTAATAAAGATAATTACTTTTAAATTTTTTAATCTGGGTAGATGTGACAATTATTATATAGGGTCCACCATCCTCCTTGTATAAATTTGTATCAACCATCTCGACCAACTTTTCCCACAAAGTTATGGTACTGGTGATGGAGCTGTTTAAGAAAAAAATTAGAACAAATTAAATAAGTAAAACAAATAAATTGGGGTAACCAAAGAAGTAATATAAAATTACAAGAACAATAAAAAATCATTAACATTTATATTAAAATTAATATAATGCATAACTTACTAATTTGTGACAATTTTGAGATCTCTTTTTTTCCAACCGCCTTTGACAACTTCAATGCCACCCAAGTAGGTCAAGCAGCCCACAACATCCAAATCAACATAGAAAAAATAATATTAGAACATGATAGTTTGAATTATAACTTATATATTAGTATTACTTATATATTACTCTAATATATTACTGCATCAAAAACCTGAGAGTATGTTGGTGTCATTAATACGTGCATTAATCATATCCGGACATATGAACTGAAATCCATGCAGTGATATGTTGACGATGCCTTCTTCCAATCTGTTAGACAACGTTATGCGTATGAAGAGCAATTTAGACCCATGTGATAACGGTCGATATTTTCCTGTACTTGAAATAACTTTCAGATTTTTGATGCTGTACACGGAGCTTTCTACTAAAAGTTTTTTGAACCGAGAGACCAGAATCTTCGGGATCGTAGCATGGATCAAATTTTCCTGTCATACAACATATCTTAGAAAAGTTAATAACATCATACAATTTGACAAACTAATAAGTTATAAGTATATTGATTTATTAACCTTTTCATCGATCAAAATCATGTCAAGACTGATCAGTTCTTCATTATTTGGATGAATTGACAGATTCCCACATTCTACACACTCGTACTCTTATCATCCAGGTATAGCTGTTGTCGTTCAAAGCATCCAACATGGTGTAGGCCTTAGTTGTATTGACTGTAAATATGATTGTAAAAATTTGAAGCTATGTAAAAAAGTTTCGGTGTAGATTTTTTGTTATGAATGACCTTTAATTTATAGGTGTTTGTAATGTGAATAACATGGAAATCCATTATGTTTAAAAGTCAAGAAGTATTATAAAAGAAAAGTTCTATAAATTTTGAAAATAATAAAAGAAAGTTCTATCAAGTTTGAAAATAATAAAAGAAAGTTTTATCAAGTTTGAAAATAATAAAAGAAAGTTCTATCAAGATTGAAAATAATAAAAGAGAAAATTGCAATTATTAACATAAGAGCCTACAAATTCGAAAATAATAAGGAAGTTGTAATTTTCTAAATCAAAGAAAGTTCTATCAAGTCCTACAAATTCGAAAATAATAAGGAAGTTGTAATTTTCTAAATCAAAGAAAGTTCTGTCAAGTTTGAAAATAATAAAAGAAAGTTCTATCAAGCCTACAAATTCAAAAATAATAAGGAAGTTGTAATTTTCTAAATATAAGAAAGTTCTATCAAGTTTGAAAATAATAAAAGAAAGTTCTATCAAGCCTACAAATTCGAAAATAATAAGGATGATGTAATTTTCTAAATCAAAAAAAGTTCTATCAAATCCTACAAATTCGAAAATAATAAAGAAGTTGTAATTTTCTAAATCAAATAAATGTTCTAAATCAAAGAAAGTTAGATCAAGTCCTACAAATTCGAAAATAATAAAGAAGTTGTAATTTTCTAAATCAAAGAAAGTTCTATCAAGTTTGAAAATAATAAAAGAAAGTTCTATCAAGCCTACAAATTCGAAAATAATAAGGAAGTTGTAATTTTCTAAATTAAAGAAAGTTCTATCAAGTCCTACAAATTCGAAAATAATAAGGAAGTTGTAATTTTCTGAATTAAAGAAAGTTCTATCAACTTTGAAAATAATAAAAGAAAGTTCTATCAAGTTTGAAAATAATAAAAGTGTAATTTTCAATTTTCTTCCTACAAAATCGAAAATAATAAAGGAAGTTGTAATTATTAAAAATAAAAATTGAGAAAAATTGAGAAAATTAGAAAAATAGAACGGAGCGATCTGAGAGCGCCACCTCACCGCCCCCGTCTTCTCCTTTATATAAGTATATTGATTGAGTTCGTACTATATAATAGCCCCTTCTAATTTATTTTAATAATAACCGGCTACTTTTGACAAATATTTTAAGGTATTTTAACTGCATAGATAAAAAAAATTAACTTTTTTGTAAATTATAACCTCAGTCACATGTTTTTCATTTAAACAAAAAAATTGTAAAATGTGTGATGAAAAGTAGGTAACATAAAAATGAAATTTGGGAGGAGGGGGGGTTTTAAATATAAACTCCATTTTGTTTTAAATTACATATACATGAGTTAAGTTCTATGAAGACCGTTTTTTTTTGTGAAGACCTGTAGACCACATTCGTTCTGCAATCTAAATTTAGCAAAATATAATATTTTATAAATTATGTTCTATGAAAATAACTATTTTCATTTAAAATCTTTAAAATTATATATGTTTTGCAACTAAAACATATCAAAACATATTGTTCTGCAAAACATGATCGGTTTACAGAACATTCATGTTTAGTTTGCACAACTTACATAATTTTCAAGATTTTTAATGAAATAGTGATTTTCATAGAATATACTTTGCAAAACAGTACGTTTTGCAAATTTTTGATTACAAAATATGATCTATTTTGTCAAATTTAGATTGCAGAACATATGTGGTCTCCGGGTCTCCACAAAAAAGCGGTCTCCATAGAACTTAACCCTACATATTTAATTTAATTTAATCGAGCCGAAATCAAACTAAATCGAGTATATTCGAGATTTTGTTAATATTTAATGAAATCAATACAAATTTTCGAGTCGAGCTTGAACATATTAAATTTTTTACGAGATGAGTTTTGAACTTGAAATTAAAGATTAAATCGGACTCAAACCCAAACTTTTTAGTCGAATTCAAACTTTGGTCCTGCAAAATTCAATAACTCGGCTCGATTACACCCCTCATAACTCATAAGTATATACTATTGTATTGTACATTAGTTTAAACTTTATTAATTTAAAAAGTATTTAATTTGTATCTAGTCACAAGAATAATAATGCATTTCCTGATTCAATTGCAAATTTTTCGAGTTCCATGACCCACTTGCAAGTAGGACATAGGTTGAATGATCATCGTTATTTAACCCTTCAATTTAACTCATTATTTTCTTATGTGGCAACTAGCGAGTAAGGTGGAGATATTTAACGAACTTTCATTAAAGTCAAACTCAACCTAAGGAACGTGAATTTCTTTTGTTATTTAGTGACTAAATTGTAAGTTTTATTTGGTTGAGTTGTGCATTTAATGTTCTGGTAACCTTCAAGTACATGAATTAAATTTTCATAAACATCACTTATCATTCTCTGACATGTTTATCAAATAGAGAGATATCTTTTAGGTCGGGGTTCTCTTCAACATATTTTTACCCCCTCACTTCATTTCTAGATCCCTCTGGAGACAAGGAATTATCCGATCACTAGCTAGATTGCAAGACCTAAAACTGAAGTTGCTAGGGCACGAAGCGGATAAAGCTTTTCGACAGTGATCCCAAAATTCTCCACCATGTCCAATTCATTTGGCGCAATCCCACCTTCAAGTTCCCAATTAAAACAGTTTAGGAGGGAACCCAACATGGCAGACACCATCCTCATTACCAATGGTAAGCCAGGGCATATCCTTCTACCTGTACCAAATGGAATCAGCTCGAAATCTTGGCCTTTTACATCAATTTCCGAATCCAGAAACCTTTATGGGTAAAACGACAGGGGATTTATCCATGAAACTGGATCACGCCCAACTGCCCATGCATTGACTATATCCTGTGAGTTCTTTGGAATAATGTAGCCAATTACTTTAGCTTCCTCATTTATTTGGCGCGGTAACAGTAAAAGAAGAGGTGCAACCTTAGAGTTTCTTTCACAATACATCGCAGGTATGGCAATTGATGAATGTCTGCCTCTTCTAGCATCTTGCTTTGTCCCGGTACTTGGCTGATCTCAGCTTTCGCTTTCACCATGGTTTTTGTGCTTTTCAATAACTCTGTCATGCACCACTCCAACGTACTCAATGTTGTATCAGTTCATGCACCAAATACATCATGCGCGTGGTTGGATTTAAGTTGAAGTCTCATCAGTTAAACATTAATAAATTTATATATAATTTAAGCAACCCTGGTCCCAACAGAAAAACAAACTTCTATTTGACATGTGTAATATGTTTACTAACAAATAAATCATAAAAAAATAATTCATTAATGCAATAATATGATGCAAAGAGTAAACATACCACGTGTTAGGATCGCTTCCACTATAGATCAACGTTAATCAAACACAATAACAAACACGAAAGTAAAGAACACAACAATTTAACGTGGAAACCCCTCAAGGGAGGGTAAAACCACAAATCCACTATGAATGTAATACAAGATTGGAGTCGCTCCCTCGCTCAACACTCTTGAATAGAATCACCTCACCTTGATTACAAAAGCTCTCTCTTGTGTATCGCACACAACTCTCTAACTTTTGCAATGCTTCAAAACCCCTACAAATATCTATATTTATAGGCACCACAAATATTCTAATCCTAATATATATAAATTCTATTTGTGACAATTACCATCTTTTCTTATCTTGGATAGAAATCTTCCACAATTCTTATCTCTACCAGAATAAGACTTTCCTCAATTATCACAAATTAGAATACTGCTCATAATAGGATTCTTAACTTATTTAGGAATTCGGGGCGGACCCCAACAAATCCTCCCACGGCTCGAATTCCCTAATACCTCAACTGATTCCGAGAATTTCACCTTTTTCTCGGTCTTCATCGTTGTTGTTTCACCATCTAAACAATAGATGTTCTTCTTATGCATCATCCCTTGTAGAATCAAGTTTCTTCCTTTATACACCTTGCAACTTCGACCTCGTCCAACGAATCTGTACCCACGTGATGCCAACACACTCAAAGATAACACATTCTTTGATGCATCTGGTACATATCTCACATTGAGAGCTTTCTTGATCGTACCATCATGGAGTTTAAGACGAACAGTTCCAACTCCTTGAACCTTCATCTTCTCATCATTCCCCACAACAATATTACCAAGACTTTCATCAGTGCATAAAGTCTCAAACATCGCTCGATCCCTACATATATGCATAGAAGCAGCAGAGTCCATCACCCATTCTGATTTATTCTTCACCGAACCAGGAACGGTATCCCCACTCGCCATCAAAAACTCTCCCTCATCGATCACAAGTGTAGAGTCCGCATCATCAACTTTGTTATTTCCCTTCATCTGCTTAAAGGACTTCACATCTTCTTTAAAGCTTGGACAGAACATTTTCATATGACCCGTTTCACCACAATAATAGCACTCAACAGTGCTCATATCCCTCTTACTCGGCCGAGATTTACTTCTTCCTTGCAGGTCATTGCGGTTGCGACTCCTTCTTTCAGCACTTTCGATAGCTAAAACTGCCCCACTTTGAGAAACAACATCCTTTGTCATCCTCTCATTATCTTTTAACGCTTTTATCACATCTTCAAGCGTAAGAGTTGTCCTCCCTACTAAAAGCGTTTGCTTAAAATACTTGAAGGACTCCGGCAACGATGACAAAAACACCAAAGCTTGTTCCTCGTCTTTCATCGGCTCATCAACATTAGCCAGATGACATACTAGCTGATTAAAACAACTAATGTGATCATGGAGACTACTTTCTTCATCCAGTTTTAAAGAGTACAACTCCATCTTCAAATCAAGTTTGTTGGTCAACGACTTCGAAGCATATATGCTTGCTAACTTGTCCCATATCTCCTTTGGTGTCGACTCCTTCAACACGTTATATCTCACATCAGGTGCAAGTGCCAGCCTAATTGTACTCGCCGCTCTCTTCTGGATCTTCGCCTAATCTGCATCACTCATCTCTTTTGGCTTCGCCTTCTCCAAGGCATCATCAAGTCCTTGTTGAATTATCACATCCTTGACGATTAATTGCCACATAGTTAAATCCGTCTTCCCATCATACTTGGGTGCATCAATCCTCAACGACTTTATATCTTCCATCAAGCCAAGAAAAGATCAACTTATGACCAACTATCCACGCGCAAACAGTCAACTTCGAACACCATAAATCACATCCTACCGAACTTAAAATCCGATCTCTACCGTTTAGATTTTAGATATTGATGTAACACATCTACTGTCCGAAAATCAGGACGATCCGAACACGGATGACCTCCCAATCGTCAATTCTTCAACAGTTGCGCAGACCAGAAAATTCCTGTGAATTTTCGTATTTACTTCGTGATTGCCTTCTCTTTAACGCCGAATCTACTACTCGAACCCAAGCTCTGATACCAGTTTGTTAGGATCGCTTCCATTATAGATCAACGTTAATCAAACACAATAGCAAACACGAAAGTAAAGAACACAACAATTTAACGTGGAAACCCACTCAAGGGAGGGTAAAACTACAAATCCACTATGAAAGTAATACAAGATTGGAGTCGCTCCCTCACTCAACACTCTTGAATACAATCACCTCACCTTGATTACAAAAGCTCTCTCTTGTGTATCGCACACAACTCTCTAACTTTTGCAATGCTTCAAAACCCCTACAAATATCTATAATTATAGGCACCACAAATATTCTAATCCTAATATATATAAATTCTATTTGTGACAATTACCATCTTTTCTTATCTTGGATAGAAATCTTCCACAATTCTTATCTCTACCAGAATAAGACTTTCCTCAATTATCACAAATTAGAATACTGCTCATAATAGGATTCTTAACTTATTTAGGAATTCGGGGCGGACCCCAACACCACGAAGGTGTGCCATTTGAGTCATGTCAATCTCATAATCAGGATTCTCTTGGCAGACCTTGATCAGTTCATCAAGCGCATTCGTGTTCTCTACAAAAATGCATTCTAATATCTTTAATAGATAAGTAAAGTGACGTGTAATTCTACGTTTTACACCTTGTGGATCCAGCTTCTTAAGCACAAGAAAGAAATCAGACACATTAGGCTTACCTATTTCACACATAATACCCCATACCAAGTCTCTGAACTCTTTAGCAGAATCCTCATAAGGGTTCGCCATATCCTTAGAAAATATAGTGTTCGATAAAAGATTTAGGGAAGTCCTAAAAGCAGCTCGACCAATATCTATCGCCTCTCCAGTTTGGCTACACTTTTTCACATATCCAATAAGCTCATTCACCTTTCGACTACGTAGATGTTAATTTGCATTGAGCTTTTTAACTGAAAAAATATTACAGTAGTTACTATTTTTCTGAGGTTTTTCCACCTAGGACAGATAGGCAACCATGCTAAAAAATATTTGGAATGGTCACAAGCACAGAAAGCGTCCTAAATGAACCTACTTGAAAAAGCAAGGTCTTGCTTCTGAAGGACTTCTTGAGCTATAGTCGATGAAGAAATGACTATCGTAGTTATGCTTCCGAGTTTTAGATGCATGATTGGACCGTAAATTTGGGCAAGCTCGGGATTGATGAGGCAGCTTCCCTATCTTGGTTAAATTACCAATGATATGGGTAACTGGAATAGTCCTGGTGGAAGTTTTTTGCCTCTGTTTGAAAATAAAAACAGAGTCTTGAATATAGTAAAAGCAAGAATCAGAGATAATACAATGGTCATCAAGTCCATTTTGCTCAAACTTGCTTTGTTTTAAGCTTTTGCTAAGTTGGTAATCTTGAGGTACATGCATGTAGTTGTTATAAGTTATAACGTCTACTTATATAGATCATATGTGTACAAGGTGCGATATTGCAATCCAGGACAAAATTAAGAAAACAATTAGTTTATCTTAAAATATTCTAACACTTGATAATATAAAAGTAATTAGGAATATGGAACTAATCTTGAAAAATTAGTGGAGAACACTATAGGATATTAAAAATAAGAAGGCCATGCGACCTTTTTTGAAATAAAAAAATTATAATTTAAAACTTGAAGGGTACGTAAACTTGATTTAATTAGGGGCTGCGTCA
This sequence comes from Heracleum sosnowskyi, assembly GCA_030848705.1. Taxonomy (NCBI): domain Eukaryota; kingdom Viridiplantae; phylum Streptophyta; class Magnoliopsida; order Apiales; family Apiaceae; genus Heracleum; species Heracleum sosnowskyi. Next base: position 20,402,216 of record CM061244.1, on the reverse strand, counting down.
TTAAAGCAACTCCAATGCAACACTATAACACCAAAATGGTGTAATTTTTAGTGTAAAACTCACTCCAATGCAACACTATAATAGTATAAAAGTTACACCAAATGAATAGAATTTGGTGTCAAAAGTACATTTGGTGTAATTTTTACACCAATTTAGCGTCTTTCATATTCCTCATTATACCCTCACTAGTTAACAAAAACAAATATATTCCTTTCATATCCTATTTATATTCTATTATATCCCAAACAAGATACTTATTTAAAAAAAGTGAAAACATGTCTTTTTTTAGACTTTTAGTGTAAAATATAGACTAAATGAATTGAAATTGATTTTGTGAATGTTGTTATTTTCACACTAAAATAATGTAAAAACTACACCATTTTTAGTGTTATGCATTGAAGAGGGTCTTAGTTAGCAACCATTTGTTAAGCCACTCCTTTGGAGTATGCTCGTGGCATTTGCCTTTATTTGACGTGGAAAACGACGACGACGTTTCATAATTAAAAAGCATTCAATCACTATAATCTTTTAATCAAGGTAAATTTAATTTAAATAATGAGAAATATAGTTTTAAGAGACGTGTCTACACCTTGCCTTGTATTACACAAGGTTAAAGGTTCGATTCCCCTCAAACGCATAAATTGTTGGGGAGAAGGACTTGCTCTTATGGGTGGTGGTGAAAAACTATGCAGGTAATGCAAGGTCTGGCGTGCATCGGAGTTGGTGGTTCACCAGATGACCTATGACGGTGCTGATCTAAAAAACGGATATTTATCTAGCCTATGTGGGATGACACCCTATTAATGAAAATATATACATGGTCTGCATGTATGCAATCAAACTCAGTAGTTAGCTGCTCCTCCTTGATGGCCAATAGACACATTACAAAGCTTGTTCATCCATATCTTGTTATCTTGAAGTTAAACTGGCCTGAATTGCAATTTATAATTTCTTTGAATACCATACTATACCTTTTACTGACAATTAGATAAAATTTTCAAATCTGAAGTTGTCTCTGCATCAACAAATGAGAGAACCAAACCAACAATATTTTTGTTTTACATGAACCTTAACATGCATTCCACCTTTAGAAATCAAATTCTTAGTTCAACTGAACCACAAAACGAGAATTATATGTAAAAACAATCATAAACAGCTGAACGTGTATGTAAAAATGGCGTTAACCTGGCTATCTTGAATCCATACCTTTACTGTGCTTCTTCTACAAATTGAATAGAGTTCAACACTGAAAATAGTTTGTAGAGTCGTCACCTCCAATAAGCTGAAACAGACGAAAGTTATTGGAATTGGCACTGAACTACATTGAGCCCTTGCTAGAAATCCTCCTTGATGAGTTACCATTCAGGCTTCAGAGAGAGTACAAAAGTGTTAGGTTGAGGGACTACACCAATTCAAGATTCACAACCCATCAATGCAGAGCACACACACAAACATACGATTAGTTGACAAGTAACAAACACAAAAAAAACATATATGACGTGGAAACACCCACGTCCCAACTTGTATTATTAATCAAAACAGTTATCAATAATACAATCAAAACAATAACACCTCAAAGGTGTCCCAAACTCGATACTTGAGCCAAACAATGCTCCAGCATCTCCCAAACAATACCTAAGACGATTAAATCTCTTAAGCACTCATCAAACAAATACAATATGACTATGTTTATATATCCACCCAAAACTTAGCCACCAAGACTTGCCATACTTGTTTTACAAGACTTACCATACTTGTTATACAAGACTTTTTATTCTTGGTACCTAATTCCCTAATTTAATCATGACCAAGACATACCATATATAATAATTGTCTATCCATACAATTATTACCATATATAATAATTGTCTACCCATACAATTATTACCAAAACAGTCTTAATCGCCCAAATCCATATTACCATATTGGGTTGAACAACCGGTCAAACCCAACAATCCTCCCCTTCAACCCAATACCCATATCAGGTTGAACAGTATCCATCAACGACATCGACGTCCCTCCGCCATGCCTCCCCTCGAACAAGAACCTCTCCTTCTAGCACGAAAAGATTTCTCTTGTCCTTCCAACCTTTGAGTATCTCTAAATCCCTTTTAGTGACCTCCAACATTCTGTTCTTCATCATAACAGTATATCCCAAATCAACTAATTTACCCAATGAAATTAGATTTCGATTTAACTCCAGTACGTACCTTACTTGAGTTAACTTCCGAACATGACCTTTGTGAAGTTTCATCATTACCTCACCAATTCCAGCAACCTTTACTGTTTTACCGTTTGGTAAAACTACCATCTTTCCCTCACACTTCTTGTAGGACGAGAACTACTCCCTCCTAGCACATATGTGATGAGAACATCCTGAGTCAAGCACCCATTCTTCTTTCGATCCCTTATCTTCTTGAACCAAAAGAGCATCATCATCAGTTGCCACAAGCGAAACATTACCCCCTCCTCGAGTTTTCTTCAACTCCTTCAAGTCTTCTTTTGCCTTTGGACACATAGATTGTATATGCCCCAATTCTTCACAATAAAAGCACTTGATATTTGGGTTATGTTTCTTACCATACATCTTTTTCTTGTCACGCGCATCCACCACGAGTGCACTTCCATTCGATGCGTCACTCGATCCTTGCTTCATCAATCTTTCGGCCTCTAGAAGAACGACAATGGTCTCATCCAAAGCTAACTTCGTTTTCCCAACCAACAGAGAAGTAATCACAGTACTATACTTCTTTGGTAGAGACGCAAGTAGAAGAACAACTTTGTCCTCATCCTTCAATTTTTCATCCAAATTATTCAGCTGGTTGATCAGGCCATTAAAACGATTCAGATGATCTCTCATATCTCCCTCTTCTTCCATCTTGAGCCCGAACAAATCTTTCTTGAGGAACAACTTATTTGCTAACGACTTTGAGTGATACGTCTTCGTCAACTTCTCCCATAAATTTTTAGGGTTATTCTCCTCAAGAACATCATACTTGATTTCCGGTGCAAGGGCCAACCGGATCGTCGATGCCGCACGTAACTTCATGTCTTCCCACTTTGTGGCCTCAACATCAGTAGGCTTTTTCTCTTCGAGAGTTGCATATAACCCTCGCTGAATTAACAGATCTTTCACCGTGCTCTGCCATAAGGCAAAATTGTTTCTTCCATCAAACAATTCAATCTCGAGCTTTCCCCCAAACTTATCCATCTCGAATCACGAACCTTGGCTCTTAATACCACTTGTTATATTTAGGGGCTACACACCAATACGAGATTCACAACCCATCAATGCAGAGCACACACACAAACATACGATTAGTTGACAAGTAACAAACACACAAAAAACATATATGACGTGGAAACACTCACGTCCCAACTTGTATTATTAATCAAAACAGTTATCAATAATACAATCAAAACAATAACACCTCAAAGGTGTCCCAAACTCGATACTTGAGCCAAACAATGCTCCAGCATCTCCCAAACAATACCTAAGACGATTACATCTCTTAAGCACTCATCAAACAAATACAATATGACTATGTTTATATATCCACCCAAAACTTAGCCACCAAGACTTGCCATACTTGTTTTACAAGACTTACCATACTTGTTATACAAGACTTTTTATTCTTGGTACCTGATTCCCTAATTTAATCATGACCAAGACATACCATATATAATAATTGTCTATCCATACAATTATTACCATATATAATAATTGTCTACCCATACAATTATTACCAAAACAGTCTTAATCGCCCAAATCCATATTACCATATTGGGTTGAACAACCGGTCAAACCCAACAAAAAGGTGGTGCATCACTTCCAGAGCTGTTAAATACAGATAAGCATAAACTTTATTAGCCTCCTTATCAATCTCTTCATCTTTTATCACCTCAAATTCAGTTTTGGCATTTGTTTTGCCAATTCTTTGTCAATCTACAGGTTGACATCCACAGAGACTGCTAGATTCATACTTAATCCATACCTGAAAGTGGTGTTGCATCTCCAAAAGGCCAAAAGGGCAATCTCATATCTCAATCTTCCTTAGCTTTAGACCGCCCTCTAACACTAACAGCAGTTCCAGATCACTTCGTCCAGAAAAAGCGACAAAAAGTATCTCTAAATTATTGGCATATGTCAATAGTCCTAATGTAAAAAGTCTCTCGAGGTTAGGCAAATATTTGCCACTGCTTCGAATGCCTCATCCATTGTTTCACTTGTTATGTAATCTGGCTAGCATGGATTCATTACGCAGAGGTGAAAGTGAGTAAATCAGGAAACTTCTAAACAATAGTTGCAACACATTTTTAGTCATTTGCATGTTGAGAATACACTTACGTATTCGGCATACGTTTGGATACAGCAAGAAGGCCTGATTCAGTTACCCCATCATATCCTGGTCGAAGGAACCAGCAGGTAAGATTTTTAGTTCCTCGAGCAAATGCAAGCAAGATCCAACAGCTTCTAAACCCCTTTCACCCACTGTGTCTGTACTCTGTACCAGAAGTTAATCATAAGATTTCAAGCTCTAACACATAAAAACAAGTGTCTGAATTGTATAACAGTATCTGCTTATAGTACTATATAGTTGAATAAATATGTGATAAATCTCATTTCCAAACTAATTGTTTAACCTACTACCTGCAGCACCATGTTTCATGCACACTGCACACACACTTATTTAGTTTCACGTTCACTCTACAAGAATAAAATAGAGCGGTAAAAAGAAGTGGAAAGAACACCATATGGTTAAAAAAAATCCAAAATTCCAGAGGGGTAGATCCATATTTAGGCCTAATGTATTATGTATACCAAAATTCCTATTAAATAATGGATTAGAGAGAGAGAAACAACTAAGTGGATAAATTGTATAGAATCAGAATATAAGCTTTATACAGAAGATTTCCTTCAATTACGCTAATCTATTCTAGGCTTTTGAAGTATAAAAAGCAAGCGAATGTCTATACAAAATACCGCTCTACAAATATACAACATATTATCAAGCTACAGCTACACAGTATTTATCAATGAATGATAAGACATTGTTGTTCTTTCCTTCTCATTCTCAATAGATCGTTGCCCCTGCTTCATAGGCCATAGCCATAAAAAGTAAAGGACAAAGAAAAAGAAGCAGAAACAGATAGCATAGCAACAGAGATCAAAGACGTAGTATAATCAAATTTCCAAATAAACAGTAGTTTAGTAGTAGAAATATGATGTTAGCATAGAAGAACCTGACATCCAAATATTTCGCACAGAGATATTTAAGATCATAAGAAGATGATATATAGAATCCTAAATTCTAACTCCAACTAGTAGTACTAAAACCATCACATAACAGATCTTAAAGATCATAAGAAGAAGAATGTATAGAATCCTAAATTCCTACTGGCAGTGTGTTGCAATTGCCTCCAGACTAGTAGTACTTAATCACAGCTTGAGAGAGATAAAGCTTGAAATACCTAAAACGAAGTTGCTAAAAAACACCAAACTTACATCACTAACTGTCGTTCAATTCAACCTGAGCTGCAACAGGAAAGGATAAAATCCACAAACAGCACACTCCATGACAGAATTTCACCTCCCCTCTTGCCACCATTTCAGGTGAGACTGAGTAGCAGCTTCCAATGGATATCTTTGTACGGGTATACTTCTCCACATTATAAAAATCATTGAAGATTTGAATTATGATAACTGTGGTATGTTATCAGAGGAAGCCAATCAAGAAAAACAAGTATAATATACAATATTGTATCGGGCTTCAATTAAAATTTTAAGCTAATTTGCTAAACAGTTTATAGTTTACCAAATTTCCTTGCATATACAAGCAACAAGTACTAGATGACTTACAAGTTCTGTGAGTCATGTCATCAAACACTTGGTAGACAGAAAAAACTTTATTAGGGTGCTCCAATTTGCTTTTGGTGTTGCTTGCACAACTTCTTCTATGACTGAGTCGCGGCTGCAAGGTGATGGACATAGCTGTTAACATTTATGATGTTTGTAGTTGACAATGTATAAGAAGTAGTTATATTTTGCTTTTGTCCCGGCTTGAGTTTTGATAGCCATCTTTAGAGCACCTCCGCTTTTTCTTTTCCATCTGTCATCCTACATCTACCAAGTTAATGGTTGATGTTTGCATCATAAAAACAACATTCTGTGGACAACCATACTCAAGACATTATTTGGATAGGTCCATAGAAAACATGAAAACTTTTTTTCAAAATGTAAAAGAATTTAAGAAATGTACTACTATTTAAGAAACATGGTATGTTATCAGAGGAAGCGCCTGTTTTGATACCTCTATCTCCTTTGTCTACTTTATATTTGGAACCATTTTGCTTCCAAGCTGCATAATAAGTAAAAATCATAATCAAGATTCAAGACACATATATGATCTTATTTCGTCAAAAACTACAACAGCTTCTACTGTATGTTGGCTTGTAACTGGAAATCTTAACTTTGGATCTACCCTCTTATTCTAATAACCCCAATCAAGAAGAGTATAAAGAGTAACTAGATCCGCTCCTATCCTATTCCTCCCTATTTTCTCAATCACATTTGATGCCAATCAAGAAAACTCGACTCACAATCAGATTTAACAAGTATAATATACAACTAGAGTTTTGCATTTTCAATTTTAAAATAATTATAATTGTATTAAATAATAAAACTCCTATTAAGTTTTTGGGATTTTGCGGTAAATACTAATTTTTTAATCTTTTTTCCATTTTTACTCTCCTTTTACTTTTATTTCAGTTTTATACTTTTTAATTTTCATATATACGATACAGTATGTAAAAAGTGTTTTACATTTTTAAAAATACGCTCACTGTAAATACACAACATCGTCGAGTCTGATGGGTTCTCCTTCTGTGTAAGCCATTAACCATTCTTTTCTTTTTTCTACTTTTCTCCGTTTTTGATCCGTTTTTATCTTTTGATGTTCCTTCTTTCTTGTTAATGAGATGTTCTTTCTTGTTCTTTCTTTCTCACAACACAATCAATTAGTATATACATACAACTATACACTTATACATACACACATACACATATAATTGGCCCCGCAGGGGGCAGTTTCATGGCGATTTTGAGTTGAATTGGACGGCGACAAGAGTTTTACGGCTTTAAGTTTAGTTTATTTTGGTTGATTTAATTTTTCCCCATCTTCTTTCTCTAAATTTGATTAAATTGATTTTGTTGCTATGATTGGTTTGTGTTGCTAATACTGTTGAATTATAAGTTGCTTTCAGATTGATTTTGTTGCATACGAGGTTGAATTAGATTGGTTAAGATTTGCAATTGATGCAATTAGAATGAGCTTTGAAAAGTAACTAATGCAACATGAATCAACTTTAAAAGCAACTTAAAGTATTTTGTTGCATTTTGGGTTGCAAAGGTTGTAAAACGTATTTGTGAAAACAAAACTTAAAAAAGCGTATTTTTGTAAATAACTTTCAACGCCACAGTATTTTTGAAAAAAAAATTAATAAGAAGGGTATTCTTTAAAAACCCTCAGTTTTATCGTCGCTATGCACCGAAAATATAGTGTTAATTTTTTTTAATTTTTAAAATAATTATATATATATTATATATAAAAAATTAATATTAATTTTTGCCCACATAGTTTTACTAACATTTCATTTTATTACGACCGAAAGTGTAGTTGAAATGTTTTTTTTACCCAAATAAGCATGCATTTATTAATAATTATAAGTTATGTTATTGGTTCCTAAAAATATAAATATGTATAATTAAAAATTGAATACAATGCATAAAATATTGATTAAACACGTAAGTAGAATGTTATCATCATAACAAAATAAGATAAAAATACTATATTATAATTTGTTTGGAATGTAACATCAATTTTTAATTTAATAAGAATGTTGAACGTCCTAAACCATTTTAAATTTACATTTCTTATTAACTTCATTACCATTGACGTGGATATACGTTTATTTGTTCTCGATTTTGACTTTATATTATCATCAATAAAATTATAATTATTAGTTGAGTTAGGCAACTGCTTCAAAAGAAACAAAATGGTTGAGTTATTAAGAAGGCAAATTTGATGTTGAACAAATATCACAATTGATTATTTCAATTGGAAATTGTATGCTCATCACCACATAATCTGTTAGAAAATGGGAAGTTTGAGGCATATTTTAAATATGTTCTCGATGGAATTTCCGAAAACTAACAATTGGAGGTTGTTCCTTGTTATGAGGACTTAAACTTTCATGTTTGGATATAAGACATTTTCTTAGTGTAATCCATAAATAAATTGAGTTGAAATGGGTTGCTTGAATGGGTTACATGGGTTGTTTAAATTAAAATAACTTGTATCCCACATAGAATTGGTAATGAGAGGTTGGTGGCTTTATATAGTACCATGTGCAAGAGTAGTGTACAACTACTAAGGCATGTGGGCGTGCATGGTGTTATTGTGTGCCTCACGCGCGTGCGCACACATGCGCCCCGCCACCGCCAGCCTCACCTCGCCACGACACGACTCGGTTCGGGTCGGGTCGAAGGGCGAATGTCTCGGCGTTTCGCGTACGCGAGCTAGGGGTGAGCAAAAAACCGAATTAAAACCGAAACCGATAAAAACCGAACCGTAAAAAACCGAAACCGAGTTGAAACCGAACCGAAAATTAAAAAACTGAACCGTTCTTGAGGTTTCGGTTTCGGTTTTAGGTCCAAACCGAACCGAAAAAAACCGAACTGATCCGATTAATAAAAATAAAGAAATAAATATATTATATATTCTATTATACCAATTTTTATGAATAGTGAGAGTAGATTAATAAAGATCCTGACATTCCTTTTAATAATTATACTATTTTGTTCTTGTTTTTGAAGTTTTAATTTGTAATAGTTGATTACTAAATGTAGTTTAATAAACTTCTATATCTAGGTGTTTTATATGTTGCTTTATTTTTGGATGTGACGATTTTTCTTAGCTTTCCTGGAAAAACTCTTTACGTATACAAAGACTTGAGATAGATTCGAGATTGTTAAATTTCTAACATTTTATTTTTGAAGATCATGTTAAATTTTCATTATTCTCGGATCATGTTGGACTTAAATAATTTATTATGAAAACTTTGTATTTTTATTTGAGGCGGTTTTAAAACCGAAACCGAACCGATTGTAACCGATCCGATCATTTTAAAACTGAAACCGAACTGACGGTTTCGGTTGCGGTTTCGGTTTTCGATTTTAAAAACCGAGGATATGCGGTTTCGGTTTCGGTTTTAACCTAAAACCGAACCGATCCGACCCGCGCTCACCCCTACGCGAGACGACCTGGGCGAGGAATTTTATTACCTGTTTATTTAATATTATTTATTGATTTAATTTAATAGTATCATTATTTATTTGTAACAGCTCAACAAACTGGGTCAGGATTTATATTAAATCCTGATGGACCAGTTCTTGGATTAACTCCTGATGACTACTGATCCTGATGGCCTGGGTCAGTACTTGGAGTTAAATCCTGATGGCTACTGATCCTGATGGCCTGGATCAGTATTTGGAGTTAAATCCTGATGGTCGGTCCAGTACTGATGCCACTCCTGACGGACAGTAAGTCCTGATGGATTGACTTGAGTAAGTACTAATGACGATCAAATCCCGATGGACCAGTAAGTCCTGACTGAGCTGTAACTGATACTAAATACTGATGATAGCTGTTAATGATAATTAAATCAAAATATTTAGTATTAAATGTCATATCTTCAGTTAAAATTTTCTTTTGGTCTGTTACGTTTTATGTTGTATGATATATACAAAACTAAACGTTTTTGACACATGAGAGATTTGTACTAAGATACACATAACCCTAGCATCATATTCTTCTCTGTTCTCTCTCTGAATACATATATACATAATATACACATAGTTTTTGGGCGAACTGAGGTGTAGGTCGTTGTTGATCATTGCCATTACTGTGAGTGGATTGATCTGAGTTGTTTTATCCTGGAAGTGATATTGCTACAACCCAACACAGCGTAAGTGGGGCAATAATCTTTTGAAGAACAGTCAAGACTTCTCTAAGGCTTGGCGACGACTCAGTTGTTCTTTATCTATCGGTACTTGTTAAAAGCTACAGAGAGATAAATAATTCTTTCGTATCTTGTTATTTACAGTCTCTGATTATTTTCTTGTTTCGACCTTCGTGTTTGTTTTGTTACTTGGTATATTTGTCTGTTCTTGTTAATATAAATATATATAATTGCCCTATTGTTGTTGTGTAGTTTAGTGAATCATACCCAACAATCTTGAAGAGATTATTCGTGTTATATATTGTTAATTAGCAAGATGGTTAACGAAACTGAAACTCCTACTGTTGGTGCTACTGCTTCTAGTTCTGGTGTTACTGCACCTACCATCGATTGGACCACGTACCGTTTCCCACAGCCTATCGATTTGTCAGGAATGCCTGATAAATTCGGTGGGGTGTTGGTTTTTCTCGTTGGCAGAAAAAGATGAAACTGTGGCTTACGGTAAAGGGTCTATGGCCGATGGTGTAGTATGAGAAACCAGTTATTGATCAGGAAAATGTTGAATCCTGTTAAGGCTTATGCTATGTGGGAGGAAAAGGATGGGGTGGCTAGGGCTGCTATACTGGCAGCTTTAGCGAACACTCTATTTGATGTTTATTCATCTGATTCTTTCACTGCTAAGCTCTTATGGGAGAATCTGGACCAGACACATAATACTGACTCACAAGGGTTGGAAAAGTATTCTGTGGCGAGGTTCCTTGATTTTAAACTGGTGGATTCTAAATCTATGACTGAGCAGGCACACGAGTTTGAGATGTTGGTGCATGTTTTGAAGAAGGAGTTCGGAATGGATCTTCCTGAGAAGTTTCAGGTTATGTCAGTGATTGAAAAGCTTCCTAAGTTTTAGGGAGAGTTTGCTCTATCCCTAAAAAGACAGAAGGGAGAGATCACATGGACAAACCTTATGCTGGACATCTCTGTGCAGGAACAACACAAGTCCAAACAAGGACATGTGATGTCTGTTGAACATGGGAGTTCAAAGGTGAATGTAGTGACTGTTGGACAGAAAAGAAAGGCTGTCACTAAGAAGGATGACACTAAGCCTAAAAATGACAAGAACAAGGCTAAGAAACCAAAGGCAAACAAACCATGTTGCTCGTGTGGACAGGTTGATCATTGGATCAAGGACTGTCCTACAAACAAAGCTAAGAAACCTGTGGGAGCACAAGCTAATATTGTGCTTGGAACCACTGATGGGCCTATGGTACACATGGTTGTTGGTGAGGCTGATGCTTCTGGAACCAATAACGGGTATGTTACCTACAACCCTGTACTTCTTTCCACTTATTTGTCTCATGAATGGTTGATTGATACTGGAGCTAATGTACATATTTGTACTGATATTATTCTATTTGTATCTTATCAACAGAGTCATGGCTTGACAGTGACGATGGGGAATGTTAGTGTTGCTCAAGTTCTTGGAATATGAAACGTGGACCTGAAGTTTGCTTCTGGGCGTGTTCTATCCCTAACTAGAGTGCGCCATGTTCCTGATATTCGTAGAAATATAATAAGTGGAAGTTGTTTAGTTAAGAATGGTTTTGAACTTCTTTTGAAATATAATAAAGTAGTTATTACACACACTAGTGCATTTTTTGGCAAAGGTTACTTGTCTGATGGTTTGTTTTTAATAAATGTTGAGGCTATTTTGGGTAGTTTTATTAATGATAGTGTTGCAACTTCTGTTAATTGTGTTGAATAATCCGATTTGTGGCATTCTAGACTTAGTCATTTAAATTTTGGTGCTCTAAAGTTTATGATGAATTTAGAGTTGATTCCAAAACATGCCAATGATAAGAAATCTAAATGTCAAGTATGTGTGATTGCGACAACCCTCTCACCAATTCCCTCTTGACTAGGGAGTTCATTGTTTTGAAGTTGAGGTGAGAAAGCTTCTTGTGTCATAGCCAACTATCATCTGACGAAGCTTTAGCAAATAAACAATTAACTTCATCCTTGCATCCAGAATTAAAGTTAGCTACGAACAAGTTTCCTTTCCTTACTCATTGAAGAGCAGGCTTTTCATTCTTCTTGTGTAAGATCTGGCACTTCTTCTTATCAAAATGAACAACATATCATTTGTCACATAATTGACTAATACTGAGAAGATTGTGCTTAAGACCTTCCACAACAGATACATCTTCAATGATAACATTTCTAGCTTCCAAACAACCATATCCTTCAGTTATAATTGTTGTTATCTCCAAAGGTAACCACTGGGCCAGCTTTCTCAATCACATTTGATAGCAGGGCTTTATCTCCAGTCATATGCCTTGAACATCCACTGTCCAGAATCCACATAACTCGGTTCACCTGTTCCACACCATGCAATATCAAACTGATTAGACCTTCTTCGGAACCCAAATCTGATTGGGTCCGGCATACTTAAAGAATTGGCCTTTGTCAGGCAAAACAACATTCTTGATCTTAACAACATCATCTTTCTCAGTGACTAAAGATTTCACCTTGTAAACAGCCTTAACAAACTTCTGTTTAGGCTTAGGTACAAATGTCTCCACCCTAACTTTAGGAGGACTAGCAGTCTTGGATCTAGTATGTTTTTTGTTATCAACGTGTTGACGGGGAGCAGTCTTATCATTATATGCATGTTTACTATTAAAATAAACAAACATGACATTGAAAGCACAAGACATGCAATTAGCAACACCACAAGCTTTATGAGCTAAATCAACACTAGGCCTGTTATGCATGTTGTTGTTCTGTTTCAACTTATGAGTGTCTAAGTTGGTCTTCGTTGTGTGAACACCTTTGACTGTAGCCTTAGGCACACATTCGTTGGATTTGACATTCTTACTAGCAATGTATTCAACACGCATCTCTTCTTGAATTATGATGGAAGATTCATCTAGAGGTTCTGCTATTGATTCTTAGAGAGGTTTATTAAGACCCTTAAGCACATGTTGTAGTCTCCAATAGCCTCGTTGTAGTCAAAACCTATTCCAACTGTTTGACTAACAACATGCTTATTGAAGATCTCTTTAGCTGTAACACAAGAATTATAGTAAGCTCTAACCTTAGTCTCAAGTTTAGTAATCTTTTTCTTAAGATTGATTTCTAATTGTTTATAACAATTAACTCCGTTCTCAAGAAAAGGTACTTCTTCTTTAAGTTTATCTTGATTAACATGCACTATTCATAATTCTTTAACTTTTTTTTCAAGAGCAGTGTTTTGAAGAATTATTCTATCATTTTCACGATGTGCACAATCTAAGGTTCCACTAAGATGATAAACCATCTCAGCGTCAATAAAAGTTACCACATACTTATAAGATGAAGTTTTGTCTGCTGGTGCCATGAATGCAAGATTGCCAACTTCTTCATCTTCACTTTCAGAATCATCCCAGCTCTTTCCTTCAGCAAGATAAGCTTTACCAGATTTGCTCTTCCGATTTGTAGTGTAAGAGGTTTTCTTTGTTTGCCTTGTCTTTTTACATTCAATTGCAAAGTGTCCCAACTTATTACAATTAAAACACTGAATCGTGCTTCTATCCACCATTCCAGTTTTATAGCCACCCCTTGTGCTATTTGAAGATGAAGAACCACCTCTCTGGAATCTGTTAGCATTGGACCTGAACTTGAAATTGGGATTTCTTCTAAATCTGAAGTTTCTAAACTTCCTTGTTATCAAAGCCATTGTCTCATCTTCTAACTGTTCAAGCGCTTCCATAGAATAGAAATCACCATTAGATTAACTTGCAGATGTAACACCATACTCAACTACAATTACATCCCTATAAGAACTAGAAGGTAGAACAACCTTCATTTCCTGTTTCTGTGGGACTTCAGCTACTAGTGCAGTAGACGTACTGACCACTCTTCCTTTCCCGCAGATTTCCTTCTGTTGAATCTGTTCCAGTTCATAGGTTTTCAGAACACCATAGAGTCTTTCCAATGAAATCTCACTCAAATCCATTGCTTCTCTAATGGCTGAAATCCTATGCTCTAGATGGGTTGGAAGTGTCAGAAGAAATTTCTTGTTTATCTCTCTAAGTGTATAGTACTTGCCGTGAAGATTTAGATCGTTGATCAATCTATTATATCTCTCAAAAACTTCAGAGATACCTTCACCTGGATTTGATCTGAAGTGCTCATACTCAGTGGTAAGAATTTCTAGTTTATTCTCTCTAACTTCTTCAGTCCCTTCATTGATTATCTCAATTGTATCCCAAATATGTTTAGCATATTTACAATTCAACACATGATTGTGCGTAATGGAATCTCAACAGTCAACCAGAAATAAAAGCATCTTCTTCTTCCATATCCCATAGTGCTCTCTACTAAACATAGGAATTTTAATTGTTCCAACTTTTTCGGTAGACATCTTGAATTTTTATGAAAGGTAAAAATTCAATCGTTCTTGATAAATCACGAAAGTAAGGATCTTGATTTGTGCGTCAATCAATTAGCTTTGATACCAATTGTTAGGTCCTAATATGTTTGTAGAATGGGGGTTGAATACAAACTATATTATTTTCTCGAATTTGTTCGGTACTTGATATAATAATCCAAGAACAAATTTAAGCGAAATAAAATGAAACAAGATTCAAGTTAAATATAACTTATATTAAACTTGAAAGGTGTTACAGTTAAAGTACATATTACAAGGAATGATTATCAAACTAATTAAAACAAATTTAGAATAAATTCGACATGAACTATTCTATTTTTGTAATAAAAAATCGAATGGTAAAAAGCAGTTTGAGATAATTACTAGGGATTTTGATCCGCTAGATAGTCTTCGAATAACAAGTAAACTAATTCTAGTGGCTTGAATGTTACAATAAAAGCTAGAAGTTAATTCACTGTGTAATCTTTAAAGCTCGGCAGTTGGTAGTTTGGACAAGATGAAGATTTTAAGTTTTTGTTCTGTCTTGATATTTTGATATACTTTAACTACTATCTTCATTTGCCTTTAAGTATGTTAGATCAGGATTCAATGATCGTCAGGATCTAGACTCAACTGATCAGGATTGTTGACGTCATCAGTATTGCATAAGCGTCAGTATCAGGATTGTCATCAAGATTTATATCAGGACTGTGATCAGGATTGATCATCAGAACTGGAATCTGATCAGGATTTGTATTTCGAGTTGGTTTATGAGTCTAGTTAAAGAAGGAAGTTTATTTTGTCGGTTCCTTATTTATAGGAATAAAGCTGTCGGTTAGGATATGTTTCAATCTAGTTTGTAATTTATTTGGACTTATCTTGTAATCGATAGAGAAGTTGTGTAGTATATAAACACAGTTTAGGTTTTGGTCTTTTGAGCGAGATCAATTGCATACACGAGTATATTGTAACATAGAAGCTCTCAAGAAAATCAGAATTTCTTGAGAGAGTTTGTAACAGTTTTATATCAGATTTAATAAAGCTGTTATTATTATTTCATATTTGTGATCTATATTTTATTAAGTCGAGAATCTTATACAATTGTATTCAACCCCCCTTCTACAATTGTTATTTACTGGGCAACAATTGGTATCAGAGCAAACTGATTTGAATTTGAATCAGATACGATCTAAGATGTCGACAAAGTATGAAAGCATGAAAATTCCCATCCTGAAGAAAAATGAATATCCAACATGGAAGGTAAAGATGCTGATGTACCTGGAGGCTATGGATCCTGACTATTTGGACATGATACATGATGGACCATATATTCCTACGAGAATAGTTGCATAAACAGATACTGTACTTGAACATTACGTGGTCAAGGTAAAAAGTGAATGGACTCTTGAAGAGAAAGCTGACGTTCTCAGAGATGCAAAGATAAAGAATATTCTTCACAACAGCCTTGATGTTGTCATGTCTAACAGGGTGATTGCATGCAAATCTGCAAAAGAAATTTGGGACACTTTGGAAACTCAATGCCAAGGATCTACATCTATCAAGAAAAACAAAAGGGCTCTACTTATTCAAGAGTATGAACAATTTGATGCAAGACCTGATGAGAGCCTTACTAACATGTATGATAGATTCCTGGCACTCTTGAACAATCTATCACTAGTAGGCAAAGAGTATGTATCTGAAGATTCTAATACCAAGTTTCTGAGAGCTTTACCAGAAGAATGAGATACACAAACATCAATCATTTGGCATCAGTATGATCTAAACACTGTGTCTCTTGATGAAGTATATGGGATGCTGAGAACCTATGATCTTGAGGTTCAACAAAGGAAGAATAAGAAAATCAGCAAGGCAAAGTCTATTTCCTTGAATGTTGAGGCTAAATCAAAAGGAAAAGCTGTGGAGGTCTCTAGAAGGAAAACAAGAATAGTTGAGTCAGATCCTGATGACTCATTATCAGATACTGATGGCAATCCTGATGCCAATACTGATGATGATTCTTCTGACTCAGACATGGAAGAGATGGTTGATATGATAGTCAGAGGCTTCAAAAAGATGAAGTTCAGGAAGGTTAGAAGACAAGGCAACTTCCAGAAAAAGACCTTCAATGCTGACAAAGACAAGTACAACAAAGAGGACAGCAAGAGTGGCAAATTTGACAAGTCAAAGGTTAGATGCTACAAGTGTAATGGAATGGGGCACTTTACAACTGAGTGCAAGAAGGATAAAGCACTCATCACTTCAAGCAAGGATTGGATGGACTTTTCCTCAGAATCTGATACTGAGGTGGTCAACTATGCCCTAATGGCCAATACTGATGAAAATGCTATTTCTGATGATAAGGTACTAAATATTGTCTTTGATTTTGATACTGATAATGCTTCTGAGTTAAGACGTTTTCTAAAGTCATTGCATATTAGCTTTAGAAGTCAAACTGCTGAGAATACTAGGATCTTATCTGAGATGTCTGAACTTAGGAAAAGGAATGAGCATCTAGAAACTGAATTCTCTTTTATGCAAAAAGTACAGATAGAATGTGATAATGATAAACACATGCATTTGGATATGAAACTTAAATGTACTGCTCTTGAAAAAGAACTTGAGGATGCTAAAGAGAAAATCAGAACCTGGACAAATTCTGGAAGGAAATTTCATGAAATAAATGAAATTTCAAGACCAAATCAATGATTAAGCCTGTTAAGTTTGTATTTGGTAATGATCTCAATTCTACTTTTGAAAATGGATCTACTTCTGATAACTCAGTCTCAAATGTAAAGTCTAAATCTGTCAAGAAAACTGAAAAGAAAAATGTAGGTTTATTGTCTCAGAAACAACTTAGGGAAAAAGTTAGTGATGCAATTGGTAAACAAAATCTACCTACTGTCAAGAGAAACAGGAATGGTAAAGTTGGGATTAATAAAGAGAATAACTATAGGTTTATCCCAAATGCACCTAGAAAATGCTACTTTAACTGTGGAAACTCTAATCATCTTGCTATTGATTGAAGGAAGAGTAAAAAGAAAGTTACTGAAATTCCTAAGTCTGGTGTTAGGAGTAGTTCAGTATTTTATAAACCACAGAAGTCATGTTTTCATTGTGGCAGTAAATGGCATTCTATTTATACTTGTGAAGAATACCATAGTTTGTACTATAACTTCTATGATCCATTACCTAAGTTTAATAAAAGTGCAAATTCTGGTATCATTAAGAATGTCAAAGTGAAGCATGCATCTGTAAATACTGATATTGACAAATCAAATCCTGATGAATTTTATTCTGTCATGACTGCTAAAGTCAAAAAGTCTTCTGCTGCTAATTTTAGTAAAATACATGGAAAAGGAACCCAACAAGTGTGGGTTCCTAAATATTCTAACTAGTGAATTGTAATTCTGATTGCATAGAAAAAGGAAAAATGTGTTAGTCATGGATAGTGGATGTTCTGTGCACATGACTGGAAACAAAGCCCTGTTATCAGAATATGAAGAAAAAGTTGGCCCAACTGTGTCTTATGGAGATGGCAACATTGGACAAACTTTGGGATATGGCAATATAATCATTGGAAATGTCATAATTGAAAAAGTAGCTCTAGTGAAAGGACTAAAACACAACCTATTGAGTATTAGTCAAATCACTGACATAGGTTATCATGTCAACTTCTATTCCACTCATTGTGAAGTAGTCAACAAAGCATCAGGAAAAGTTGCACTCACTGGCTACAGGCATGGTAACATTTATGAAGCCAACATTCAAGCAAATACTGATGGCTCTCCTACTTGTCTCATCAGTAAAGCATCAGAAGATGAAAGTTAGAATTGGCACAAGAAGCTTTCTCATCTCAACTTCAGCAATATCAATGAGTTGGTTAAGAAAGATTTGGTTAGAGGATTGCCTAAAGCTTTATATACTCCTGATGGACTCTGTGATGCATGCCAAAAAGCAAAACAGAGAAGGACATCATTCAAGAGTAAATCTGAATCCTCTATTGGTGAACTATATCACATGTTACATCTTGATCTATTAGGACCAATCAATATAATGTCCGTCAGTAAGAAAATGTACACTCTTGTAATTGTTGATGAATACTCTAGATTCACCTGGGTGTATTTTCTGCACAGAAAAGATGAGACTCCTGAAATACTGTTGGATCATGTGAGAATAATAGAGACTAGCACAAAGTATAAAGTCAAGATTCTGAGAAGTGATAATGGTACTGAATTCAAGAATTCAAAGATGGAAGAGTTCTGCAAATACAAATGAATTATTCAACAATTCTCTGCTCCTGACACACCCCAGCAAAATGGAGTAGTAGAAAGGAAGAACATAACTCTTATTGAAGCTGGCAGAACTATGTTGGAAGAAGCTAAATTGCCTACATATTTCTGGGCAGAACCAGTCAACACAGCATGTTATACACAAAATCTCACATTGATAAACATACATTGTGTAACTCCCTATCAAATGCTCAAGTAGAAGAAACCTAGTTTGAAGCATCTACATGTGTTTGGCTGTAAGTGTTTTGTTCTCAGAACTCATCCTGAAAAGCTAGGGAAATTTGAAACAAAGGCTGATGAGGGAATTTTCATTGGATATCCTACATCAAGAGCTTTCAGAGTTTTCAATTTGAGAACAAGGATTGTCATGGAGTCAATACATGTATCTTTTGATGATAAGAAGATAACAGGAATTGATGAAGACTCACATGATAGGTTGATTTTTGAAAATGAAGCTACCAAGGAACCCGAAGAAATGGAATCAGATACTGATACACCATCAGATACTGATGGGTCACCACATTCTAATGATCCATCAAATCCTGATGACTCACCAAATACTGATGGTGTTACTGATGGTACTACTGATGATACTACTGACAGTTCACATGTTGAGGGGGAGCAACAACAGACTGTTACTGATACTGATACTACTCACTCATCATGACAAAATTCTTCAGATACTGATTCAAGTGACAATCCTGATAATCCATCAAGAGGTGACATCAACAATTCAGGGGGAGCTTCTACTGAAGCAAATTCTTCTAATCAAGATAACACCAATCCAGGGGGAGCATCTACTTCAAGGAATAATTTACCACCAGCAAGGAAATGGACAAGAGATCATACTCCTGATTTGATAATTGGAGATCCTGATGCAGGTGTTAAAACAAGAAGTGCAACTCAGAATGAATGTCTTTATCATAACTTTCTATCCAAGGAGGAGCCTAAGAAAGTTGAAGATGCGCTTAAGGATGCTGATTGGGTTACTGCAATACAAGAAGAATTGAATGAATTTGAAAGAAATGAAGTCTGGAAACAAGTACCAAGACCAAAGAATAGGTCAATTGTTGGTACAAAATGGATTTTCAAGAATAAGACTGATTCAGATGGTGTAATAATCAGGAACAAAGAAAGGCTAGTTGCAAAGGGGTATTCTCAACAAGAAGGAATTGATTATGATGAAACTTTTGCTCATGTTGCTAGACTAGAAGCCATCAGGATCTTTCTGGCTTATGCAGCTCACAAGAAATTCAAGGTTTTCCAGATGGATGTTAAAAGTGCTTTCTTAAATGGTGAACTGGAGGAAGAAGTCTATGTTGAACAACCTCCTGGTTTCATTGATCCAGAGTATTTGAAGGGAGTAAGTCACAGTGTCGGTTGACATCAGTCAACGAAACTACGAATGATTACCACGTATTTTGAAATTACGACCTGGGAGTTTTTGTAAAATACCTTTAGTTCTGATAAATCAGAACTCAAAAACATACTCACTTTTAATGAAAGAGGCAAGTTAAATCATATGTTCAGTTCCTGAGATGGATTCCCAATTTTTGATAAGTTCAAATCAAAATCATCAGTCGAGATAAATAATTAAAGTAGTTGGGAACCCCTATTATACTCTCATAAATCCTTTTGAAATCAGAAAAACTTTTTAAATAACTATTGGAACCTTACGTAATATTAAAATGAGGTTTTATGATTTTTAAATCATATTTGGAATATTTAATAAATATTGAATTATTATTCAATAATATTCCACTTAAGTGAATATTCAAAATAATATTTTTAACAATATTATTTAATACCTCACATTAAATATCCAATAATATATATATATATATATATATATATATATATATTGGAATATTTAATCAACATATATAAAATATAGCTGTCCCTGGACCCTCCAGTTTCTGACAGTATAATCAAGTCAAAATAGTAATTTAACTCCCAGTCTAATATTTTAAAATCATCGTACGAGTGCTCTATCCTTAGAGCCTTTAAAACCTCGATTTATATCTAGTATTTACATAGCATATAAACCCTTATATCTTATAAAACTTTTTATCAAGAGCGTAAACAGTTTATAAATATTTTCACAACATTAAAGCAGAATATATCACAGCAGCATCACTTATATGATGTAGGGTTTGAAAAGTGACATGCATCTATCATATGCATATACTACATCTCAACATTTTTAATACCATCACATCTATATACGAGGTAAGGTTTGAAAGTATGCATGATATCATATCATATGCATATACTACATCTCAACATTTTTAATACCATCACATCTATATACAATGTAAGGTTTGAAAGCATGCATGATATCATATCATATGCATCATCAGTATAAGTAATGGAAAACATAGCATGGAATGAGAAAACTTGCCTCGGGTCCTTGGTTGTTATGGGTTCGAGAACTTGCCGAAAAATCTATAAACAAGGAAATACTCGATCAGTCCCCTGGCTTAATCATTTAAAGTGCATTTAACTTAAGCACTAACGTTCTATTAACGGACATCAAATGTCTCGCTCTTGGTTACTTATAACCTCATGACATTCCGTAAACTCTTAAGTCAAAAGTTTGGGTGGAAATCTATTCTCAAAACCCAAGTACTTTACCATTGCTAACTCATTGTTTTTAACCATCCCCTTAAGGGTATTTCACTTGCGCAACTTTGGTTCTCGCATTTTTATAAAATCGAAAAATAATTATTTTAACACGAAACCTTCTCGGTTCCTTTCCTAACTGTCCATACTAGTATCCACATTAATATCTCGACCCAATTCCATTTTTAAAGGGTTTGATCACAATCTCAAAGTTCATGCAGTGAACTACTTAGTTATCTGAAACCGCTTTCACTAAAACAGATGTTTCTCCTAAACCGTAAATCGAAACGATACGATTCTTTCGCTAAAACAAACTAAAAAACAGAGTCTGCATGATCATGGTCAGAAAGCCTTATGGTTATGCCTAGAAGGTAACCGTGGTCTCTGTCCAAACTTCCTAAGTGAAATCCGACATGGTAACGACACTTAAACGTGATTCCCGTGTTTAAAACACTCAAATTCATTCATTAACACAACCAAACCATCAATACTTCTCATTCATCATCTAAACTAACCCATGATCTTTAACCAACAAGTCAAAACCAACATCTACAAGATCATCCATTAAAACAACCACTTAATCATTCATCACAACCAAGATTCATCATCTTATTCATACTAACATATACTATCATCAAACTAACCATAATAATCAAATTATAACTAAAGGTTGGAGATGTTTATACCTTCCTTGGTGCTTGGTAAAGACTATCAAGAGCTTATATATCCTTGCTTGATCCTTAAACATCCTTAACAAGCCTTAAACTTCAAGAACAAATCAAGAACACTAAAAGTTACTATTCAAAACACTATTCATGCTCCTCTTATAATCAAGATTTGGATATTATATCATCCATGGATGAAGCTAGGATTTAGAGATTACCTTAATTTGGAAATATGGAAGCTTTAGAATCCATCCTTGCAATTTTTGGAGAAGTGGAAGTGGTAGCAAAAATTTTAAGGAATGGAAGCATGGGTTTTGGCCGAAAGTTTGATGTTCTTGATGCTTCTCTTTTTGATTTTCTTTTCTTTTCTTTTCTTTTCTTTTGTCAAATAATTCTTAATTGGATGCATATCTTTTGTGTGGTTTTGGTGGTGTTTAGTCACCCCTTGCCACATGTCAACTTGTTGTGGTTTGGTGGTGAAAGTGGTGACAAGGTGGTGATTCATCACCTTGTCATCACTTGTGTCATCCTCCTGCGTCATGCTTATGTCATAATTTGTGTCGTCAATCCTCTTATATGTTACACTTGATGATCTTATATGATACTTCTCCCTTGGTTAGGGTTTAATCCATAATTCGCTACGCTTTTGTTTCACGATAGGTTCAAGTGATTTTAAAAACGTTTCTCTGTACCAAGGCTAGGAGATACTTCTTTGATCTTTCCATTACCTTGGCTTAATATATGATCCTAGATTTCTCACCTTGGCTTAAGATATGATCATGGATTTCTCATTCGACTTACTTTCTCAAAACGATCAAATCAATGCATCCTTGATTGTCCGATGAATAGTGATCAAAATTTAAAGTTGGAATATCCCGATTCTGATCGCGTTTGCATTCACTTATTCTTCTTATACATCACTAATATAACTTCGAAACATTCATTTCATGTCTTCCATATAGTGTGGTCTGAAAATATTTTTCATCAGCAAATTCACTATTCATCAACATTTACTATTCATCAAAATTTTTTAACTAAGTCCAAAATTTGGGGTTATTACAGTCTCCCCTCCTTAAAAGGATTCCGTCTCGGAATCTAAGAAAATAGCTGAGGTTACTCTTCCAATATAGTAATCTCCAGTTTCCAGGTTGACTCTTCAACCCTCTGGTTTCCTTACAACACTTACTCATTCTGGTCTGCGATATCTACCGGGCGCTCTATATAAGCCAATTCTGGTTGTACTCTTATACACCCATTTTCTATCAACATCCGGCTACTCTTGCAGTCGGCGGTACAACGCTTACCGTAACTTCGGTTCTCTGAAATGTTTCTTTCGGTCAGTCCGTCGGTCTGCGGATCCTACGTAGTGCTCGCACTCAAACTCGTTGCCAAACACGTTTGGAAAACTCCTCCCGAATATGGAGTTCAATCATTGGTTCTTATCTTTCACGATGGTCAACTATCTCCTTCGTAACTCTTCGATTAAGATCTCTTGCTAAAAACAAAATATTAGTAGACTCATTTAATCCATCAATTATAACTCAATTGACGTCATAGTCCGACTTGATTCTTGTTGATCCTATCACAAAATCCATTACAGAAAATTACATTCATAATCAGGAATCTCTACTAACTGTGATAGTCAACTAAGTCTTTGTTCTGCCTTCATTTTCTGACATATCCAATATTTGTTTACCAATTGATAAATCCTTTTATTTACCCGGCCACCTATAACATTTCCTTAAATTTCTTTAATTTATTCTAACTCAATCAGGACCTTTAAATAATCCTTGTTGCATTCTTAACTTCAACTTCATCATTTCAGTTCCTCTTATTAGTCCTTCTGAAAAATTAGCATCCTTTCATTTCTTGAACATTTGGAATCCCAAATTGGTAAAAAATACCTTATGATTCCTTTATAATTCTTTCTCAGTCTTTAATGCTTTCTCCAACATTGACTTTATACCTTCACTCGTCATTTACTCTTGACATAACCTGATTTTCTGTAGCAATTCCGGTTGCATTGCAACCTCAAATAGTCTCTTAGTACCATTTCCGGTTATTTTAACCTCAATTTTCATTTTCTCAATTTCTTGGATTAACTTTATCCGACGATGTTATCATCTTAAGTCTCTCAGAATAAGGGCATCAGCCACCACATTGGCCTTCCCTGGGTGGTAAAGAATCCCACTGTCATAATCCTTGATTAGCTTTAGCTATCTTTTCTGTTCTCATGGTAAGTTCTTTCTGGGAAAGTGTATCTAATGCTCTTATGATTTGTATAAGTCTCGCACTTCTTTCCATACAATTAGTGCCTCCAAAACTTTAAAGCGAAAACTATCGCTGCCAATTCTAAGTCATGCGTAGGGTATCTAAATTCATATTCCTTTAATTGTCTGGATGCATACGCAATTACCTTTCTGTGCTGCATAAGCACACACCCTACTCCTTTATGCGATGCGTCGCTATAGATCACAAAATCTCTCTTCCCGTTTGGCAGTACCAGCACATGGCGGTGACTAGTCTCTTCTTTAATTCCTAGAAACTTTTCTCATATTTCTCGGTCCACTCACTCTTCAGTCTTTCGAGTAAGTCGGGTTAGTGGGGTTGCTATTTTAGCAAAATCTTGTACACATCTTCGGTAATATCCGGCTAAATCCACAAAATTACTCACCTCGGTTGGTGTGGTTGGTCTTTCCCAGTTCGAAACAACTTTTAACTTAGCAGGGTCAACCAGTAATCCTTCACTGTTGACCACATGTCCTAAAATTGTACTTCCTTTAGCCAAAACTCGCACTTTGAGAACTTGGCATATAACTTTTCCCTTCTCAGTGTCTCTAACACTATCCTCAAATGTTCTGCATGTTCTCCCTCGGTCTTTGAGGTAAACCAAAACATTGTCGATGTCACTATGACACACTTATCCAAATACTTCTTGAAAACTCGATTCATCAAGTCCATGAAAGTTGCAGGGGCATTCGTCATCCCAAACGACATTACTAAAAACTCGTTGTGTCCATACCTGGTGCGAAACGCAGTCGTGGGTACGTCCTCAGGTTTAATATTCAATTGGTGGCTTCCAGTTCTCAATCAATCTTCGAGAATTCAACTGCATCATGCAGCCGATCGATCCAATCACTGATCCTTGGCAGGGGTATTCATTCTTAATAGTTAGCCTATTTAGCTTTCGATAATCTATGCACAGCCTCATGTTGTCGTCCTTTTTCTTCACCAATTAACACTGGTGCATCCCACGGTGACACACTTGGTCTTATCATTCCTTTCCCTAACAATTCCTACAATTGAGCGACTAATTTCTTCATCTCGACTGGAGCTAGTCGGTACGGGGCCTTCGAAACTGGCGCCGTTCTTGGAGCTAATTCTATAGCAACTCTATCTCTCTATAGGGTGGTAACCCTGGGAGATCTTTTGGAAGTACATCCTCGAAATCGTTGACAACATGGATTTTCTGTACACTAGGTACTTCCCGTTTCATATCCATCACAGTCGCTAAACAAGTTTCACATCCTTGGAGGTCAATCGTTCCCTCGTCCGACAATCTGAATTCTTACTTTCTTTCTTTCTCAATCTATTCGCGTTTCATACTCTATTTTCTTTATGCCCATTTCTTTCTCGTCCACTTTGCTTCCATTTCTATCACAGTCGTTTCGAACACTCCGTTATTCTGAATTCGCATCATGCGAAACAAACCTTGGCAATTTTCGTAAACTTCAATTCATAATTTGTCGTACTCATTCGTTTTAGCTCTCAGCTTCAACACTCTATTTTTCCAAATACTAGGAAAATACTTGCATGGTACCAAGAATACTTCAAGCAACAGAATGTTTTATAAAATATTTGTAAGAATTCTCGTCGAATGGGTGACCTTATTAGGTCTTAATCAATTATCATTTGGAAATTTTCTCATCATACTTCACTGCATACAAAATGCATCATGAATTCACCTATATAAATTTGACCGAAAGTTGAACTTATTAAAACGATAACTAGTCCACTTCAAGAATCATTAGCAATTAGCCGAACAAAACTGGCTAGTTCAATTGGTTTGAAACGTAATATCTAGCCAGGGCAACTAGATCTTTATCATAGTGTTTAAAATCTCAACTAGTTTGAACGATTAACCAGTCATTCTTAATAGCATATATAACTAGACAGTTTCAATCTGTTACCACAAAATCTTAGCATCTAGCCATTGAAAGAAAGAAAACAAAATTTTGGCTACTCGGATGCGCACTCAGACCCCAAGGGTAAGAGGAGAAGAAGAATTGAAATGTAATGACCATATCGGTTGTTGGTCACATTCTAAATTTTAATAATGAAATGCAAGAAGGGTTACTTCGACAGAAACCCTTTAGGGTAACTCGGGTTATGAAAAGAGAAAAAAAAATTCATTGAATGGTGTACCAACAAGTAGATAGCAAAATGGGTCAATTATTACCCCTAAGTTCTCACATCACCTTCTACAAGGATGATCCTATCTTTCTGCCTTTATGGCTTAGGGTACTAACCAACGGTACCTCAAAATTGTACAAGTTCATAGATAGGTCGGGAGTTCAAAACATATTTGTCATTCCACAATAGCCGGTCCGAGATAGGGCCT
The DNA here is from genome assembly GCA_030848705.1 of Heracleum sosnowskyi. NCBI lineage: Eukaryota > Viridiplantae > Streptophyta > Magnoliopsida > Apiales > Apiaceae > Heracleum > Heracleum sosnowskyi. Next base: position 20,375,591 of record CM061244.1, on the reverse strand, counting down.
CCTACGGCCGCATCAACACATCCACAAAAGATGAAGGTCGATTAACGTATATGTAATTTCTTAACAGTAATCGTATCGAATGAATCCAACCCCATGCCACCATAGGTCTCGTTCCTCGTAGGTCCTGAGAATGTCGCATTGCTCGTTGCAACCATACGTGTCTTTATCAGAATCACGTTATCCATTCTTCATATCTTTGATTTCTGAGTTGAGCCATCATGGCCTATCGTACGAAATATACTCGCGATGCGATTTAGCACGTTCGTCTTACGATAACGTTCTGGTACTACACGTACGCAAAAGTCTTCCTCTTAGGTAACAGAATACCCATCGACGGAAAAGACACCAACTCTGGTGGAATCGTTGTTCTCAAGGCTTGGACCTCATGCACAAGATAATGCCTTAACTAGTCCACGCAATTTAGTAATTCGGATCGCGTAAAGGACTGTAAACGTCTTAATTTTCACATGTGATGCCTTCTCGTGGGCAAACTATGATGAACTACAAACACTTAGGTTCTTACTAAGTCAAGTTATCCATTGGTATTGGCCATTCCGACCTTACCCCAACTGCAACCGAGACTCGGCTCCGCGTCTTATCTTAATGTCTTTGATAATCCGTGTATAATTCTAGACTTCCTTCTCATCATTATGATGATCTTCAACGGTCCTATCGATTCTCCGATAAGTCCCCAACTAAACTCTTTAATCTTAACATCCTCAATGGCACTACCTCTGGTAGTCCACTTAACGAGCTCTATATGAGTCCTCGCGTCATTCTCTTACTTAGATATAACTCTTAACACTCTCATATCCAAGTTTATAACTTAACGCTCTGATACCATTTCTGTAACACCCCCAGATCCGGGGTCAGGAATCTGGGTTGTCACGCTCCATCAATTATACAATACCTGCATTACTTACAACATTCTAATACTACAATTCCAAAGACCCCAATCACTTACGCACACACACACACAAGTTATAGCCTTGGAAATGAGTAACAAAAGTAACATTTGTTATTACAACTCAAATGTACTATCCAGGATCTCATCTATTATTTGCAACCTCTACCTGAAGTTACAATAATAGAACTCACCGTTCTATACAAGGTTTAATAATACAATCCTACTCGAAAATAATTCTTACTAATTCAGTCTGCAACTATTCTACTCACACCGGCAATATCCATCCCGCTGAACTAACTCAAGGGTGGTCTCTCCATCCCCTTGCTCTCGTAACAAGAGGTGAATCGACAATGTTTTCTTCATGCTAAAAGTTTTAATAAAGCAAGAATGAGCTAATAGCGCTCAGCAAGTAATCTATCACAGTTTAAATCTTTAAACCTTTAAGGTAAATAATCCATATAGGATCCAAGTTTTAACACTACTAGGGTTTGTCCCCAAAATAGTATCCCGTTCAAAATACTGTATGACCTATAATCATACTCAAATACTTTTCGTAAATCATATTGAAATCCTTGGTATCAATATAATTAACCAAGTCTCAAAACATATCTTTTTAAAATAGATATTAATATTGGAATCGAGGCTTAAAGCCTATCCATTGTTTCAAAACACTCTATAGTTCAACATATTGTATATCTTGTTGGGATTTATGGGTGATAGCATAGGAACAACTTAACTTTGTATATACTTAATTTTTTAATTAAGTAGAACATACTGTCACAACCAAAGTATGTTCTTGTAATCAGTATGCAATGTTAGTTTAATTGTGTAATTTGGATGAAGTTCACTTTCTGTGTTCAAGCCTCAAAGAACGCATATTAGATGACAGCATGAATAAAGGTTACTGTCATAAGAATTGACAGTAAGATTACAAGAAGACAGAATGTTGCAAGTCAAGACAACATATTCACTCTGACAGCAACATTGGCGGAAGACTACGCGACAACAACTTTAGCCCTCGACAGCAAGTTTGGAAACCTCGACAACACACTATACGGGGAACTCCTACTGTCACCAAAAGCACATTCCTGTGACAGCAAGCTCTGCGGCAAAAGTAACTGTCTCGAGAAAGATCCTTGTTCTAGGTATCTTTCTCAGTCAAACCCCGTGACAGTTTCAATGTTCAAGAAACAGGCGTGTTGCAGTATCCCTAAGCTGCACCAAGTCTGCAAGACTACGACAGAAGCTTCAAGCACTGCAAACAAAAGCGAATCAATTCAAGAGCAAGGTCAAGTCTCTATTTGCTGAATTGTTTTAGCTAGAAATAGAATGAATCTAGGTTGCTTTCTTTGTAATGTATATCTGACATTGTTAGCAATTTAGGAAAGTCACATGGGTAGACACTTTGTAAGAAGCTGCCACTTGATAATGACAGCAGCTTCACAGACCCGTGTTGATAGTGATAGGATTAGTTTTATACTTAGACTATCAATTCATTCTAGTAATGTAACGAAGACAAGCAAGTGTCTTGGAGAAGATCGAAGCTCAAGAATTCTCTCTTGAGGTTGTAGCAACACTTTTCAAAATAAATAAAACATTTATTTTGTGAATCTTGTCTTCTCTATTATACTGTTTGTGAATGCATACATATTATTGATAACATTGAATCTTAGTTTTAGTTGTTGAAAACTGAGATTGAATTTTATCAGTATTGCATTCATCCCCCCACCCCTTCTGCAATACACAAGGACCAACAACTGGTATCAGAGCCTTCAGATTAACATACATATCTGAGATCCCGACGACAATGCAGAAATCAAACAGTATCAAGATCCCAGCTTTTGATAAAGAGAACTACAACATTTGGAAAAGAAAAATCTTGTTGTTTATCAAAGCTGCGAATCCACTATACCCAGGTATACTCGAGAATGGTCCTTTCATACCAAGGAAGGAAATTGAAGCCACAACAGTAAATGGTGAAATCATTCCTGCACATTGGGTTCCCAAAGATCCCTCGGAATTTTTGGAAACTGAGAAGGAGAAAATGGTGCTAGATGATCACTTGCAACTCATCTTGCTCGATTCTCTCACGTTGGATAAAGCCATGTGTGGAAGTGTGATAAGCTGCACATCAGCCAAGGAGATGTGAATCAGGCTAGCCTTACTCTGTGAAGGAAGTGAAGAAGTTAAAGGCAACCAAAGGCAAATACTTATATCTCAATATGAGGCATTCATGGCCAAGCCTGGTGAAGACTTAACCTCCATGTTTGAAAGGTTCAGTAAGCTCTTAACTGAACTGCAGATACATGGCAAGTACTATGACAGAAAAGAATTGAATGTCAAGTTCTTGCTTACACTGCCTGATCATCTTGAACACAAGACAACAGCCATACGAGAAGGAAGAGATCTCAACAATATAACCTTTGAGACACTTTATGGCATTCTGAAATCTTATGAACTTGAACTTTTTCAAAAGAGAGCCATACAAAGTGGAACAAGGAACAAGATGGCTAACATGTCAAGTGCCCTAGTAGCACAAGTGCCAAGAATCACACAACCTAGTGAAGCACTACAAATCACTCAACCAACCCCTGTACAATCCTTGAAGATAGAAGAGGTTGTTGAAGATGATGAGAAAGTAGTACTACAGCTCAAGGATGTGGAAGATGAAGACTTCTACACTATGGAGGAACTGGAAAGCATGGACAATCCTACTATGGCTTACATGGCCAAAAAGTTCAAGAACTTTAGGTTCAAGAAGGATAGGTTATTCAAGCCCCAAGGCCAAGCATCCAAGTTCACCAAGGGAAGCTCATCAAAGGCTGCTGTGGGAAGCTCATTCAAAGGAGGATACAAGACTGGATTTGTGGATAGATCTAAATTCAAGTGTTACAACTGTGGTGAACCTGGTCATTTTGCTACTGAGTGCAAAAGACCCAAACAGGTTCAGAGATTTGAGAAAGGAACTGGTGGATACTCTAAGAAGAATCAAGGTAGAGCCTATGTGGCTGAAGGAAAGTGTTGGGATGAGTCTAATGATGAAGATGAAGAAGAATATGTCAACCTAGCTCTCATGGCTAGCACTGATGAAGTAATATCAACATCTTCAAGTTAGGTACCTTCACTTGTCTTACTTGATATGTCCATTGATGAGTATAAGAAAACCATTAAAGACTTAAGTGCTGAAATGTTCAATGTCTATACTAACTTATCTGCTGCTAGGCCGAGTAAGCTAAATGAAACACTAAAGTCTGAAAATGAATCTCTTGTTCTCAAAACCAGTTCACTAGACTCTTTAGCTCGGGAGAATGCTAAACTTAAAAACGAATTGAAATGTGCTAAAGAGGTTGAGGAATTCCTGAGAAATGAGATTGCTGAAAATGAATTTAAAATCAAGGCTTATAAAAACTCATCTAGATAGTTCAGGATTACAATGATCAGCATACAGAAAATCAGTCAGTTGGTATAGGTTTTTCTTATGGTAGAAGACCTGGAAAGGAAACTGTGATTCAAGATTGTTCTGGAAATGGTGATGTCAAACCCACCATTCTCAAGAAAGTTAAAACTCCCATTTTCAAAGCTGCAGAAATTGAGTTTGATGAAGAAGCCATGCTCATCAAACAAGAAATTCTTGATGAGGATGAAGGTGTTGACAGCACATTCAAGGATGGAAAGGATACTGTCACAATCCCCAAGACAGTAAACTTACCAAGCAATCAGACAGTAAGTTCAAAAGATGCTGTCACAGTTGGCAAGACAGAATCTTCCAAAGATATTGTCAAGAATGGTTCCAAGACAGTAACTTTAAAACCTTATGTCAAGATAGTAGGAATAAAAGATACTGTCAAGGAAAGTTCGACAACAACTTCTGAACATACTGTCAATCCAGTAACTCCCAAGTCTAAGAATAGGAATGGAAAGGTAGGAGTCAACAAAGGAAATGGATACACTAATGTTGGAGGTGCTTCTAGGAAACTATGCAATAACTGTGGATCTACTCATCACTTAACACATGTTTGTAAGAAACCAATTGAGGATAAGGTCAATGCAACTGAACTCAATGGTAACTTACACAGAACCCCCCTTATGCATAGAACTATGAGTGTCTATAATAACATTGAATGTATGCCATGCAAAATTACTGCCATGAGTACATGCTTTAACTTACCTATTCTCACTACTGAAAAATGTTCATACATAAACACTATTGAGACTTCTGAGCCTGCTGACAACAGCAAAAAGGCTCCATCCACTAAGAAAAGGACCAAGTCCAATTCTAAACCTAAGTGGGTGAAAAGAGAAGTCAAACAGGAGATTACTGATAATGCTTGTGACTTTATGACTGAAAGAAACTCAGGAGACACTGAAACTGCATGACCCAACAAGGATTGGGTACCATATGCATCTTAGACACATTCTGTTTTGCAGGGCAAGAAGAAAGGTCAAGTCATGTGGATCATTGACAGTGGTTGCTCAAGGCACATGACAGGTGATAAAGCCCTGCTATCACATTATGTTGAGAAAGCTGGCCCAATCATAACCTTTGGAGACAACAGCAAGGGTTACACAGTGGGATATGGCTGTCTAGAAATTGGAAATGTTGTCATTGAAGATATTGCTCTTGTGGATGGATTGAAGCACAATCTACTCAGTGTCAGCCAATTCAGTGACAGGGGATTCAAGGTCGATTTTGATATGATGCTGTGTAACATCTATCACAAGAAGAATAGTAGCCTCTCTCTAAAAGGGGTTAGAAAAGGAAGCTTGTTTGTTGCTGACTTAAATTCAACAAAGAAGGATAAGGTTTACTGCTTTTACAGTAAAGCTACTGTTGGTGACAGTATGCTTTGGCACATGAAGCTCTCACGTCTCAACTTCAAGACAATGAATATTCTGATGAAGAAGGAGTTAGTGAGAGGTTTGCCCCAACAGGAATTCTGTCAAGAAGGACTGTGTGAAGATTGTCAAATGGGCAAACTGAGAAGAGCTGTGCACAAGTCCAAGCAAATGAACACCAACATTGAAGCACTCAAGTTGATACACATGGATCTCTTTGGACCAGTCAATGTACCATCAATGGCCAAGAAGAGATATGCCTTAGTAATGGTGGATGATTACTCAAGGTACACTTGGGTGAAGTTTCTTGAATCCAAAGATGAAGCTGCTCAAGTGATCATTGATCAAGTCAGAGTTCTTGATAGAACTCTAAACTCAAAAGTTCAAATCTTGAGGAGTGACAATGGTACAGAATTCAGAAATGCCACTCTTGGAAATTTCTGTAAAGATGAAGGAATTGTACAACAATTCTTTGCTGCAAGAACTCCACAGCAGAATGGAGTTGTAGAGAGAAAGAACAGGACTCTCATTGAAGCAGCTAGAACTATGTTGCATGATGCCAAACTGCCAACATATTTCTGGGCTGAAGCTATCAACACAGCCTGTTATACTCAGAACAGAACCATGATCAACAAGACTCATGCAAGTACACCTTACTGTCTGTTAACTGGAAAGAAACCTACTGTCAAATATTTTCATGTGTTTGGGAGCAAATGCTTTATGATGAAGGATAACCATGAGAAGAAAGGAAAATTTGACACCAAGGCTTTTGAAGGACTATTCATGGGTTACAGCACAGAAAGGACTGCCTATAGAGTTTATGTTATGGAACACATGATTATTGAAGAAAGTGTTAATGTCACATTTGATGAAACCAAGTTTCCAGGACTGCATGAAGAAGGAAAGATGCAGACATTCAGATTTGAGAATCAAGGATACTTGGAAGCTGAGGAAATTGTGGATGAAGAACCTAGCTTCACTCAAATTGTTGAAGTTGATAAAGATACTGTCAATACCACTACTGTCAACCAAACTCCAGCTCAGTCACAGACCATAACCTCTAACATTCATAACAGTGGTGACTCTGGAGACAATGAAGAACATGGTGAAGACAATGGGATTGGTGATCAATCAACTCAACAAACTGAAGCAAATGTTCATGTACAGTCAAGTATCTTGCCCAGAATCACCAAATGGAACAAAGATCACTCAAGTGACCTCATCATTGGTGACCCTAATTCTGGAGTGAGGACAAGGAACAAAGTCTCCGCTGACAGCATGTTTTCATGCTTCCTGTATCAAATGGAACCCAAGACAACTGATGAAGCATTGTTGGATTCTGACTGGGTGATAGCCATGCAAGAAGAGCTAAATCAGTTTGAAAGGAACAATGTATGGAAGCTAGTTCCAAGACCTAAGGAAAAGTCAGTCATTGAGACCAAATGGGTTTTCAGAAACAAGCTTGATGAAAATGGATCAGTGACAAGAAACAAAGAAAGGCTAGTAGCTAAGGGTTACTGTCAACGGGAGGGAATAGATTATGATGAGACATTTGCACCTGTTGTAAGACTTGAATCTATAAGAATCTTTCTAGCCTATGCTGCACACTGCAACTTCAAAGTATTTCAGATGGATGTCAAAAGTGCCTTCCTAAATGGAGAATTGGAAGAAGAAGTGTATGTTGAACAGCCACCAGGGTTTGAGGATGCTGAAGTGTATGATTTTGTATACAAACTTTTCAAAGCTTTGTATGGACTAAAGCAAGCACCCAGGGCTTGGTATGACACACTCTCCACTTTTCTCTTGGACAATCAGTTTACTAGAGGAGTTGTGGACAAGACACTTTTCTACAAACACCATGGCAAGGACATCATTCTGGTACAAATCTATGTGGATGATATTATTTTTGGTTCAACAAATGAGAGGCTGTGTGAGAAGTTTTCCTCTCTCATGAGTAACAAATATGAGATGAGTATGATGGGAGAATTGTCATTCTTTCTGGGATTACAAATCCTTCAACAATCTGATGGAATCTTCATTTGTCAAGCTAAATACATCAAGGAACTTCTCAGAAAGTTCAACTTGGAAGATTCATCACCTGCAAAGACACCAATGTCCACCTCAACCAGTCTGGATCTTGATCCTAAAGGGAAGAAAATTGACTCAAGCACCTATAGAGGCATGGTAGGATCTCTCCTATACCTAACTGCTAGCAGACCTGACATCAACCTAACTGCTAGCAGACCTGACATCATGTTTGCTACATGTCTCTGTGCAAGGTTTCAGAGTGATCCAAAGGAGTCTCACTTAGTAGCCATCAAGAGAATCTTTAGATACCTAAAAGGCACTCCTAACCTAGGTCTTTGGTATCCCAAGAACACTGGATTTGATATAATTGGCTACTCAGACTCAGACTATGCTGGATGCAAGATTGACAGAAAGAGTACTACTGGTAGCTGTCAATTTCTTGGTGGAAGATTGGTCTCATAGTTTAGCAAGAAGCAGCATTCAGTCTCTACCTCAACTGCAGAAGTTGAGTATATTGCTGCAGGCAGTTGCTGTGCACAAATTCTATGGATGAAGAATCAACTTCTGGATTATGGTCTAGTGTTAAGTGAAATTCCAATCTACTATGACAACACTAGTGCCATAGCCATTTCAGACAATCCAGTTCAACACTCTAGGACAAAGCACATTGATATAAGACATCACTTTATCAGAGAGCATGTTGAACAAGGAACTGTGAAGCTGATCTATGTCCCAACTGACAAGCAACTTGCTGACATCTTCACTAAGCCATTGGATGAAGCAACCTTCAACAGGTTGGTAAGTGAATTGGGAATGCTGAACCTGGTATGTTGATTTACTCAGTTTTCTATAATTCCAAATTCTCTAATGAAGCTCATGACAGCAACTTCAAACCTGCTGTCAAGAGAAGTTACTGTCTACTTGGTCTATGTCTGTTATGTGACAACATGTGTTGATTTGACTTTTCATGTCAGTATTTTGTGCCAGTCTCATACTTTTAGACCGTGTATGACATTAATGTGGTTACTTGTTAAGTCTGAGAGATAAAAATCTGTTCCATTGGACTTTCACACCGTTTTGCATTAATCTGTAGGATTAAAGGAGGACACGACCATTAATTACTTTTGTGGTAGTTGTATGGGTACTCTAACTGTTGACCATTAGACTTTAATCCTTAGACGGTTTTGCCTATAAATTAACCTTAGGTCTCACCAGTCTGCTCTCAGTTTTAAAGTAAATAATGGAAAACAAAGTAGGAATCGAAGTAGGGCTAAAAAGGTGCGATAGTGAACCCGACAGTGAAGAGATTGATGAACTCTTCGAGATGCTGTTGGACGGCATGGATGAGATCGAAGAGGAAAAGAAATAGGAAGAGGAGGCCAAGGCTCAGGAAGAAGAGAAGGAGCTTCAGGCACTTCTTGAAAAAGAAGGTCGCTCTGAAGAAGAGATTAAGGAAGAGCTTTTAGGACTAGTTGATAAGATCATAGAATAATGTACTCCATGTTCTATTTTTAATGATTTTATCAATAATAATAATAAAAGTTCTTCTTCTTGTGTTTATGATTTGTCTGTGTTAATTGCTTAATATCTGTGTTCAAAAGATTACATTGCTAAATCCATAATGTGTCAATATTAAGTTAAGTGTATGAATAAAGCATTCTAATAAGTTCATGACAGAACCAATGCTCAATCAAAGTTACTGTCGTTAAGAAGAATACTGTCGTGTGTTTCTTGACAACAACCTTCTTGACAGCAGGGAAAGACTTTCTGTCAAGACTTGTAAAGGATACTGTCATTCATATGCTTAACGGTGACAACAAGTTTTCGCGTAATAGTTGCTGTCGCGCAAAACCTACTGTCACCACCTCTTATTACTGACAGATTGTTTCTAGCGCACAGGTTACTGTCAACAATAGTGGACCGTTGAAATTGGATATTCATCCCACGTTGGTCAGTGAATAACGGGCAGTAACTGACATGGTATAAGAGTGGGTTAAGACATGTTCTTTAATTCCACTTTTTGTGCACAACGTTTGAGATACCTCTATTTATTCCCCAGTTACTCAGACATATCACTCTCATCGAACTCAAGGCAATATACTTTTCCTCAAGCAAAAATCCACTTTCTTACTTTCTTCTTTTCTTGAAATCTCCATTGCATCCAAACAGACTCTCTCTCAAACAAACTTTGCTGGCATCTTTTCCCCAAATGATGCTGGTGAAGGCTTCAAAGGACTCGTGTTTTTCTTGAACAAGTCCTATCTCGGTTATGCCATCACCTCAACCCCCATTCTAGACTTAGACATACTTGAGGCGTTTTGGCAAACTGCTGTTGCTCAAACTGAGGGTGAGAACCCAGGTATTCAATTCACAATCTCTGGGCAACAATACACTCTTACAGCTGAGGTCATCAACACTGCTCTTGGAATTACCCTTGAAGCAAGACAACAATTTACTGAACTTGCAAATGATGACACTCTCAAGAAGCTCTTCTTGAAGATTGGGTATGCAGGCCCTATTCTCGAAGAGGGGACTACCAAGTGGTATCCAACTGGTGAAATGGATAGGAAGCATCTGAGAAAGGAATGGAGCATGATATTTGATGTGATGGTCAAGGTGTTCTCTACCAAGTCCACAGGCTGGAATGGAATACCCTCCTACATCAAGAAACTGACACATTCTCTTGTCCATGGATACAAGGTGAATGTTGGAGCTCTCCTCATGGCACACCTCCAAGCTGCCATAGGTAAGAAGGTATCAACCTACCCTCGCTTTCTTATGATGTGCATTAATTCATTCTGTGATTTTAATGATGTTGTTCCTCGTTTAGAGGCTTGCTCAGTTTTGAAAAAGAACACACACACACTGTTATCATCACAAGATCTCAATGCACACATTCCACTCTGTTTCACTCAGCACATGGTTGATCAAGTGTCCAACCTTGATTATCCATTACCTTCTGGTTATGATTCCTTTACTCTTGTGAATGAAACTGAATTAGACCCAAATTCAGTTAACCCACATTCAACACCATACACTTAGCCTAGGCCCTCTAGACTTACCAAAGCCCAAAGAGAAGCCGTGCAAGAATCCAGAAAAAGGTCCTTAGAAGCTGATGTTGGTGGTAGCTTTGTTAGTCAAGAGGGAGACACTGCACCTAGTGCAGCAAATAAGGAAGGTAGTCAAACAGAACCCACAGTGGTTCCCCCTGAGCCTAAGAAGAAGAGAGCTAGGAGGACCAAAACCACTGTTAACCAAGCTGCAGTTTCTCAACAAACTGTAGTTACTGAAAGGGACTCAAACACCTCGCTAGATGTGCCTTCTCATCAAGATGTATCTATTGAAATTGGCATGTCTCCCAAGGCACCCTGTACAGAGTCTGCACAAACTCATGGTTCACAACCTGAGAAACCCCCACTTGTAGAAACACACATTGAGTTAGGGCACAGTGAGGATTTCTCTACTCCTATTGATGGTTCACATGTTTCATCTGTGAATCAGCCCCCACTCTCTGCTACACTTTCACCTTCTTCCTTCCCTACACATTCCTTTGTTTCTTCTCCACAACCTAGAGAAGGGGACAGTCCCAACCCTTCAGGTTTTGATCATCCATCTCCAATCATGGATGAGCCCCCATCTAGTGGTCCACAAGAACCCATTTCTCAAAGTGAGATGGACACCACTCCTCCAAACACTGAGCTAGGGCAAAGTGGACTTTTGTCAGAAAATGAAATAGCCAACAGTTTGTCTGAACTCCAAGGAGCATCTTACCTTCAGGAAGATGCTGTCACAGCCTTTGTTGCTGTCAAAGACACTGGCAATGTTGTTGTCCTGGACACAGCTGCTGTCATGGGTGGAGAGAAAGATACTGTCACTGCAGAACCTACTGTCACTCCACCTCCCAAAGTTGTTGTCATGCCAGAACCTGTTGTCCGGACTCCAACTGACAGTAACATTCCTGCCACAGATGCTGTCCAGTCCTCTCAGCCTGATTTTGATGCTGTAATCATTGAGGATGCCTCTGATGATGATCTACCTCTTGCCAAACTCTTAAAAGTACATTCTAAATCTACTCCTTCCATGCATGTTAGTACTGCTCATACCCATGCATCTAGGTTGAGTGAGGGTGTGCAACAGAAAAGAGAGATAAAAGAAAAGAGAGGTGAGCATAAAAATGAGAGGTAGCCAAATGAGCTGTCAAAAGGAGAGGGACTTGAGCATGTCCAGAGAGATACTGAGGGAGCCCACACTATTCAGGTATTAGGCCTTGAGAGTCAATCTGTGCGGGGTGATGAGATCACTCAAAAACACCCTGAGAGTGTGAGAACCCCCATAGCCTCCAAGCCCATTTCTTTTCCTTCACCTCCAAGAAGGTTAAGGTATGGTGGCCCCTCTGCTACTTATGGTAACAGGATTGCAGCTCTGGAAGGACAGTGTGCTACATTGAACTCCAAAAGGGACTCTCTCTCTCAACTGGTGGTTGATGGTTTTGCTGCTACTCAGCTCTCCATCCAGTTCCTCACTGACCTAGTAGCTGCCAACTCAACTAAGGGGGAGAAGGTAGCAAGATCAGAATCATTGCCTATTCAGGAATCAGGTGGAACTCAGGGGGAGCCTGTAACTGTGAAGACCAAAGGGGGAGCTAAAAGGAAAGCAATGTCAAAGGGGGAGCAAGTCAAACCAAGCAGTGGACAACCAAAGGATAAAGCTGAAGAGCTTGTTGAAGTTGACTTGGATGGAGAAAGAGTACTGATGTCTAAATCAACTCAAGATGCAATGCAAAGAAAACCTGCATCTAGACATCCAATTTTACCTCCTGTGATAATCAGATAGCCAACTCCAGCATCTCAAGAATCTGCTCTACAAAGAAGATGGAGAGAAATGGAGGAACAGAATAAGTCTGGGAAAGGTAAAGGGAAACTGCCTGAATCCATCCATAAAGGAAATACTTGGTCCAATGGTACTGAGTATGATCAAGAAGAAGCCAATACTCTAATGGTGGATTACAGGGAGAGTGCATTACACAATCATGACAGTGAATTTAGCAGTTTGGTGGAAGAAGCAATGAATGCTCCAAGCAACCGTCCAACCAACACCACAAAACTGTTAAAGAATCAAATCACCAGTGTCAGTGTAATGGTTAATGATGAGAAAAGATGGGCTGCAAGTATCTATTTCACTTCTGGCATATCTTATTTCATCACAATGCAGTTATTGCAGAGTCTGCCAGCAAAGGTGTTGTGTGCTTTGAAGGGAAAGATCAGGGCAACTCAAACACCATTCAATGAAATATTGGATATGCAAATCCAGAACCTGCTCACACAAAAGATACCTGAAGTCTACACAAATCCACCAAGTGTTTTCTACAGATCTAAAACTAAGGATGGCACAAGAAGGAACAGCTTCATGAATTTGGTTGGCACATCCAGAATGGAAACCAAGTCAATTCTGAAAGTGTTAGATGGAATACTCAGTTCAAATGCCAATCCAGGAAGAGTTTATGCTGTTCAAGAGATCTACAAAATGCTGGTGTTGAGAGACAAGGCACTGAGAGCTAGAGTGAAAGAACTAATCTCTAGAGTCAATGCTAAAAGAAATGATCAAGGTGGAAGCTGTCTCTATGACATTCCTCCTCAGGATGATGATGATGATGATGAAGATGATGAGGTTGGAGGAGGTGAAGCTTCTGGAAATGCTGGAAATGCTGGTAGAAGTAATTCTGGGAATACTGGTATTCAATCTCAGAATGAAGGCAATGAAGAAACTCCTAGTCAAGAAAAGAAAGATGCTGGTGCAACAGATGAAGAGGAGGCAAGAATACTGGAAGCTTTGGAGGCAAGCATTCTTAGATGTGCTATTGATTGCATAAATTCAGAAAAAGATGTTGTCACCAAAGGTACTGTCGACAAGAATACTGTCATAGAAGATGCTGTCATGGAAGATACTGTCGACAAAGGTACTGTCAAGAAAGGTTCTGTCAAGGATGAAGCCAAAACTACTGTCAAGCCCATAAGACTGAAAGCCAAAGCAAGAGCATGGTTTTCTAGACAGAAACCTGAAGGAAAGCACAAGTACTCAAGAAAGGAAAAGACCACTGGATTTGGAAGGAATCTTAAGAAGCCAATTCAATCAATACCTCCCAACAGTCTTAAGATACAACAGATGCAATCTAGAGAAATCAAGAGTGTTGAGGTCAAGATGGATACAAATCAAGAGGTCACTGGGTACATTCTGTGGTGGGAAGAATCAAGATCTACCAAGGTTGATAAGGATTTCAATCTGGTCTCCACATCAACCAGTGGTAGGACATCAACCTTAGATAAAAGAAGAATTGACTTCTTCTACCTGGAAAGAATGGTAGAGTTGCTGGAGAGCTATGAAAATGTTTCAGAGTCTGTTATGGAACATATTCTGAAATATCAAGCTGATATGGATGCTGAATTCTATCAGAAATTTGGCTACAACTTTGCAGATTTTGATGATGCTGATATTTCAACTGATTTACCAGCTTCTCCAATACCATATCACTGGTACTATGAGTTTGATGATTCACCCACAGAAGAAAGGAAAACCCAACCCACAGAGGAAGGGCAACCCAAGCCAAGCAAAAGACCTGACTCTTCTCAATACGCTCAATATCAGTCAGAACTTGATAAGAAGGAAGCTGAACTCCTGGAAAGATGCAAGACTGCCAACAAGGCAGAAAGTGAAGCTCCAAATTATCAAACATGTATGCTGGAAAATCCCTTAAGAATCAAGCATCTAAAAGAAGAAATCTATGTTTGCAGCTTGCACAAGCTAAAAACAACTATTCTGAAGGATTTACAGTATATGGTTGCTGGATCAATTCATCCCCTGGAGCAGATCTGTTCTGACAAGATAGAGGAATTATTGGAAAGGAGAAAAGGAGAAGATTCGAAGCTGGACAAGCAAAGGAGGATGTCTCTCAATGCTTATCGGGGAAGTAGATTCAAGCTCATTCATGAAGAACTCCACTTCAGAAGCTATCCATTTGATCAAGAGCAATGGTTGAATCTCAGGGATGCTAGTTCTCTTATTTCTCCTACTATCAAGAAGATCATTGAAGAAATAGAAGATGCTGCAGTCACACCTGCTGAAATCTCTCTTGTAGAAGGTCTAAGAAGCAGCTTGGTAGAAGCTCTCAGAAAAGAGGAAGTAACGAGACAGAAGAGGAAATCTCAAGCTAAGTAAACATTCTAAATCCATTCTGATCTTGTTAGTTAAGTTGTCAGCATATATTGTAAATTTGTTGTTATTGTCCATAAAAACAAATTGGGGGAGATTGTTGGGATTTATGGGTGATAGCATAGGAACAACTTAACTTTGTATATACTTAATTTTTTAATTAAGTAGAACATATTGTCACAGCCAAAGTATGTTCTTGTAATCAGTATGCAATATTAGTTTAATTGTGTAATTTGGAAGAAGTTCACTTTCTGTGTTCAAGCCTCAAAGAACGCATATTAGATGACAGCATGAATAAAGGTTACTGTCATAAGAATTGACAGTAAGATTACAAGAAGACAGAATGTTGCAAGTCAAGACAACATATTCACCCTGACAGCAACATTGGCGGAAGACTACGCGACAACAACTTTAGCCCTCGACAACAAGTTTGGAAACATCGACAGCACACTATGCGGGGAACTCCTATTGTCACTAAAAGCACATTCCTGTGACAGCAAGCTCTGCGGCAAAAGTAACTGTCTCGAGAAAGATCCTTGTTCTAGGTATCTTTCTCAGTCAAACCCCGTGACAGTTTCAATGTTCAAGAAACAGGCGTGTTGCAGTATCCCTAAGCTGCACCAAGTCTGCAAGACTACGACAGAAGCTTCAAGCACTGCAAACAAAAGCGAATCAATTCAAGAGCAAGGTCAAGTCTCTATTTGCTGAATTGTTTTAGCTAGAAATAGAATGAATCTAGGTTGCTTTCTTTGTAATGTATATCTGACATTGTTAGCAATTTAGGAAAGTCACATGGGTAGACACTTTGTAAGAAGCTGCCACTTGATAATGACAGCAGCTTCACAGACTCGTGTTGATAGTGATAGGATTAGTTTTATACTTAGACTATCAATTCATTCTAGTAATGTAACGAAGACAAGCAAGTGTCTTGGAGAAGATCGAAGCTCAAGAATTCTCTCTTGAGGTTGTAGCAACACTTTGCAAAATAAATAAAACATTTATTTTGTGAATCCTGTCTTCTCTATTATACTGTTTGTGAATGCATACATATTATTGATAACATTGAATCTTAGTTTTAGTTGTTGAAAACTGAGATTGAATTTTATCAGTATTGCATTCATCCCCCCCTCCTTCTGCAATACACAAGGACCAACATATCTTAAATACCTTCTCAACATATATACACACATATCTATTTAGATATCTCATACTGTTCGAAATACTGTAAAATATCAGTAATGAACACCTTTTTGACAATGTTGTGGTGTGGTATATAAAAGAAGCAAGAATGAGCATTATAGCTCGACAATAAGATATAGCATCATAATCATATATGTAAGCTGATATCATAATTGAAAACCTTTGAAACTCCGTTCATATACATAACGATATGTTTAAATATTCTTTTCGTCAAAACCGGCCATATAGTACAACTACTGTATGAGGAACATCATTACTCATCACTACCACATTATCAGTAACTCAGCACCTAGGCTTTCGTTACAATGTGTAGCACAACTCCAATTGGAGGGAAGGGACCTTTTTCCGGAGCACGCCACAATACACGATGATCAGTCGTTGTATCGTACTCACACTTTTCTACTAGTAGATAGACGACATCTTAACACGATTATCACCCCAGCCGCATACGGGCTTTGTATCTGCTGGACTGTCCCACAGCCTCCTACGCGAGATAAGTGTTGGACTGCCCAACAGCCTCTTACGCTATAATCAGAGGTACTGTCCAACAGCCTCCTTCACGTTTCCTCCTGGTCCCGGATAAAAATCAATGAAACGGGAATCAGATTTTAATCCTGATTCCACAAGTACAAATACTTGTCAAAAACTTTGTAACAGTTCAGATTTCCTTACTCCAGAGTATTTGAAGGGAGTAAGTCACAGTGTGGGTTGACATCAGTCAACGAAACTACGAATGATTACCACGTATTTTGAAATTACGACCTGGGAGTTTTTGTAAAATACCTTTAGTTCTGATAAATCAGAACTCGAAAACATACTCACTTTTAATGAAAGAGGCAAGTGAAATCATATGTTCACTTCCTGGGATGGATTCCTAATTTTTTATAAGTTCAAATCAAAATCATCATTCGAGATAAATAATTAAAGTAGTTGGGAACCCCTATTATACTCTCATAAATCCTTTTGAGATCAGAAAAACTTTTTAAATAACTATTGGAACCTTACGTAATATTTAAATAAGGTTCTATGATTTTTAAATCATATTTGAAATATTTAATAAATATCCAAATAATAAATATTGAATTATTATTCAATAATATTCCACTTAAGTGAATATTCAAAATAATATTCACTTAAATAAATATTCAAAATAATATTTTTAAAAATATTATTTAATACCTCAAATTAAATATCCAATTATATATATATTTGAATATTTAATCAACATATATAAAATATAGCTGTCTCTGGACCCTTCAGTTTCTGACAGTATAATCAAGTCAAAATAGTAATTTAACTCCCGGTCTAATATTTTAAAATCATCGTACGAGTGCTCTATCCTTAGAGCCTTTAAAACCTCAGTTTATATCTAGTATTTACATAGCATATAAACCCTTATATCTTATAAAGCTTTTTATCAAGAGCGTAAACAGTTTATAAATATTTTCACATCATTAAAGCAGAATATATCACAACAACATCACTTATATGATGTAGGGTTTGAAAACTGACATGCATCTATCATATGCATATACTACATCTCAACATTTTTAATACCATCACATCTATATACGATGTAAGGTTTGAAAGCATGCATGATATCATATCATATGCATATATTACATCTCAACATTTTTAATATCATCACATCTATATACGATATAAGGTTTGAAAGCATGCATGATATCATATCATATGCATCATCAGTATAAGTAATGGAAAACATAGCATGGAATGAGAAAACTTGCCTCGGGTCCTTGGTTGTTATGGGTTCGAGAACTTGTCGGAAAATCTATTAACAAGGAAATACTCGATCAGTCCCCTGGCTTAATCATTTAAAGTGCATTTAACTTAAGCACTAACGTTCTATTAACGGACATCAAATGTCTCGCTCTTGGTCACTTATAACCTCATGACATTCCGTAAACTCTTAAGTCAAAATTTTGGGTGGAAATCTATTCTCAAAACCCAAGTACTTTATCATTGCTAACTCGTTGTTTTTAACCATCCCCTTAAGGGTATTTCACTTGCGCAACTTTGGTTCTCGCATTATTTTAACACGAAACCTTCTCGGTTCCTTTCCTAACTGTCCATACTAGTATCCACATTAATATCTCGACCCAATTCCATTTTTAAAGGGTTTGATCACAATCTCAAAGTTCATGCAGTGAACTACTTAGTTATCCGAAACCGCTTTCACTAAAACGGATGTTTCTCCAAAACCGTAAATCGAAACGATACGATTCTTTCGCTAAAACAAACTACAAAACAGAGTCTACATGATCATGG
This sequence comes from Heracleum sosnowskyi, assembly GCA_030848705.1. Taxonomy (NCBI): domain Eukaryota; kingdom Viridiplantae; phylum Streptophyta; class Magnoliopsida; order Apiales; family Apiaceae; genus Heracleum; species Heracleum sosnowskyi. Next base: position 20,357,125 of record CM061244.1, on the reverse strand, counting down.
TCAGAAAGGCTTATGGTTATTCCTAGAAGGTAACCGTGGTCTCTGTCCAAACTTCCTAAGTGAAATCCGACATGGTAACGACGCTTAAACGTGATTCCCGTGTTTAAAACACTCAAATTCATTCATCAACACAACCAAACCATCAATACTTCTCATTAATCATCTAAACTAACCCATGATCTTTAACCAACAAGTCAAAACCAACATCTACAAGATCATCCATTAAAACAACCACTTAATCATTCATCACAACCAAGATTCATCATCTTATTCATACTAACATATACTATCATCAAACTAACCATAATAATCAAATTATAACTAAAGGTTGGAGATGTTTATACCTTCCTTGGTGCTTGGTAAAGACTATCAAGAGCTTATATATCCTTGCTTGATCCTAAACATCCTTAACAAGCCTTAAACTTCAAGAACAAATCAAGAACACTAAAAGTTACTATTCAAAACACTATCCATGCTCCTCTTATAATCAAGATTTGGATATTATATCATCCATGGATGAAGCTAGGATTTAGAGATTACCTTAATTTGGAAATATGGAAGCTTTAGAATCCATCCTTGCAATTTTTGGAGAAGTGGAAGTGGTAGCAAAATTTTTAAGGAATGGAAGCATGGTTTTTGGCCGAAAGTTTGATGTTCTTGATGCTTCTCTTTTTGATTTTCTTTTCTTTTCTTTTCTTTTCTTTTCTTTTCTTTTGTCAAATAATGCTTAATTGGATGCATCTCTTTTGTGTGGTTTTGGTGGAGTTTAGTCACCCCTTTCCACATGTCAACTTGTTGTGGTTTGGTGGTGAAAGTGGTGACAAGGTGGTGATTCATCACCTTGTCAACACTTGTGTCATCCTCCCGCGTCATGATTATGTCATAATTTGTGTCGTCAATCCTCTTATATGTTACATTTGATTATCTTATATGATACTTTTCCCTTGGTTAAGGTTTAATCCATAATTCGCTACGCTTTTGTTTCGCGATAGGTTCAAGTGATTTTAAAAACGTTTTTCTGTACCAAGGCTAGGAGATACTTCCTTGATCTTTCCATTACCTTGGCTTAATATATGATCCTAGATTTCTCACCTTGGCTTAAGATATGATCATGGATTTCTCATTCGACATACTTTCTCAAAACGATCAAATCAATGCATATTTGATTGTCCGATGAATAGTGATCAAAATTTAAAGTTGGAATCTCCCGATTCTGATCGCGTTTACATTCACTTATTCTCCTTATACATCACTAATATAACTTCGAAACATTCATTCCATGTCTTCCATATAGTGTGGTCTGAAAATATTTTTCATCAGCAAATTCACTATTCATCGACATTTACTATTCATCAAAATTTTTTAACTAAGTCCAAAATTTGGGGTTATTACAATTTCTGAGGAAAGCTACAGAGAGGAAATCCCGATGACTATCAAATCCTGATGGTCATTCTGCAAGGTATGTAATTTTGATCAAATCCTGATATGACACAATCCTGACAGGAAGTCAACTGGTCAAACCTGATGTACAGGTTAGTATTTCATTGCTTAATTTGTGCCTAATTTTTCGTCAGTTACTGATGGGAAACGTTTGAGTTTTAGTTGGACAACTGTATGCGCGCGTGTGTCATACTGATAGATATATACATAAAGATACACATAAAAAGCGGTGCAGTTATGTTTAATTACGCACGTAATTTGTCCACTAATTATTATTGCACTAATCACAGCATGCCACATGTCACTGAGAGTAATATTTTGTTTTAACAAAATACATTTGATTTTCTAAATTACCGTTTACTCTCTTATCATCAGTTTTTCATCTTCTTTCTCTCTCTCTCTCTCTCTCTGTGTGTGCTCAAGAACCCTAATTTTTCAATCTCAATTCTCAAGTTTTTACAAAGTATCAATGGCATCTTCATCATTCATGAATAAACAGACCGTATTTAGTGGTGTTACTTTTGCCACTAATAATTTTGTAGCCGTTATATCTCATCAGGATTTGCCCACTGAGTTTCACATAATCCAGGATTTTCTAGCATCAAGTCCATTGAAGTTTGCTCGAACAGAACCCGCCAGTGTATCGTTTAAGTCTGTGATGCAGGTATGGAACTCAGTTGTGTTTGGAAAAGGGCTGTCAGGGACATTATTGATGAATTTTGAGTTCAATGGTGTTACTTATAATGTCACCCATGATGTTATTGAAGAGGCATTGCATTTGCCAATTCTGGGTGATAGTGTTCCTGATGTGATTACATACTCTACTCTCTTTGAGTTTGTTGCAAAGCTAGGCTATAATGGAGAAGTAAAGAGGTATGGCAACCTCTTCAGGACAAATATTAAGAAGGAATGAAATTTCTTCTTTGATTCAATCAGTCGTTGTTTCCTGAACAAGACATCAAATTTTGATGCTCTTCCATCAGGATCTCTCAAAATTGGGTACTCTCTTATCCATTCTACAGTGTTTGATTATGGGTCATTTATCTTAAAAGCTTTAAGTGATAGGAAGTCAGATAAGTTAGGTTATGTCTACTTTCTTAGATTTTTTCAGTTAATTTTTAATCACTTGTGTCCTGGTGTTATTTTTGAGGATGATGTGATTCTACCTATCTGTAGAATTACAGAATAATTTGAAGTCCTTAGTCAACAATGATAAGGCAAATGGTTTCACAGGCAATGCCTATATTCCTGATGAGGTCAGGCTTTTCTTGAAAGAGAAAATGCCTACTCAATATGGATCAGTTTCTGATGCTATGGGGCAAGGCCAATCACACCTTGTTTCTGACCCAAGCATCCAACCCAAACACTCTAAATAGTCATCAGCCACCTCTATTGTCTCCCAAAAGACTTTAGTTGTAAAAACTAAGAAATCAGCTAGAACTGATGTGTCTGGAAGACAATCAGGTTCAAAGGATTTTTCCTCTACACCACTCACTCAAAAGAAGTTACAAGGGGGTGTACAAGGGGTCCTGGTGAAGAAGGATGCCAAGGTTGTTCCTGATAAGGTTGTTGAGGGTGTTACAGTGAAAAGAAAGTTAGTATTGAGAGATGAAAGTGATTCTGAGGATGATATGCCTATATCCTCTAAGTTCAAGATAATCAAGGAAGTTGTTGATACTGCTGTAGAAGCCGTGGTACAATCTTCTAAGCCACAGAAGAAAAGGAAATTATCTAAAAGCATGTATCATATTCCTTTGAAGTCACAGGTTACTGATGGACATGACACATCAAATCCTGATTAGCAGTCAAATCCTGATGCTCTAGCAAATCCTGACGTTGATTATCCTGATGTTACTCCAAGTAAAGTTGTCTCTATTTCAGACTCTCCAGCCAAAGACTCTCCAACAAAAAGACATGTTGATATATCATGGGAGAAGCTTGGTGCTGCTGCTTCAAAATTTGGGTTTATTCATCCCATGGAAAAGAAGAGGAAAGCTGAAGAGATAGTCTTTCAGAGACTGAAGAAACTGAAAAGATCAAGCCCACAAGAACCTGAACCTCAAAGTGGTTCAGCAGCTGTTGAAGATCCTGCCCCACAAGAACCACTCACTCAAAGTGTGAGTGAAGGCATAGCTGATGGAATGGTCCCACAAGAACCATTTTCTCAAAGGGAGAATGAAGACATTTGCATTCCAGCCACACAAGAACCATCCTCTCAAAGTGAGGATGTAGGCAAAACAGCTACAATTTCTGGTGAAAGATTGGTCGAGGTCACTGTCACTGAGGGAAGCACACAAGAACCTCCAACTCAAAGTGTTGAAGCAGCTTCTGAACCTCATGCTACACAAGAACCATTAGTAGAAAATATTGATGCAAGCTTATCAAATCCTGACAGTGTTGCTCCTGATGCTAGTGGTGCTCCTGATGCTGAGCCAATCCTGATACAACCACTAAGCTCAAGACCAATAACAGTTTCTATCACAGAATCACAGGATAAACTTAAAGGTATTGTTATTCCTGATCCTGATAAAGCTATTGATTCTGATGCTGATGTTAGTGATTATAGTGATGATGATAATGAAGAGAAGGATCAGCTTGCTACATCACTTAAATCTAGTCTTGGAACTAACTTTGGTTCTTCAAGCACATACATGGCTGACAAGGCTTCTAGTGGAAAAGACTTTAGACAAGATTTTTCTGGTCCTTCTGAGATTAATCATGCTGAGCAGCTGAGAATGCATCAATAGGACAATGAATGATATAGGTCTGATGACTCTGTCAGTTATTCATATGCTTTGGACCATGCTTATTATGCTGCTAAGTTGATTGAGAATGAAGATATGAAGAATCATTTGAAGGCTACAACTCTTTTATCCAAAAGCCTCAAACATGAAATTGATTCTGTCAAAGCTACAACTGAAAAAGTGAGGACTGATATTTCTCAGAACTTTACAAAGGTGCCTACTGTTCTTCGACTCAGAATAGTAGAATCCCAAGTTAAGTCAGTCATTACTGAACAGTCTTCCATCAACAGCAGAATTGATTCTCTTGATTCTAAGGTAACTGACATTCAAACCTCTCTTGCCTTGATTTTAAATCTCTTAAATCCTGATGTCAAAAAGGGGGAGAAGGTAAGTCAGACAAAATGTACACCTGAACTAGTATTGAGAATAAATGATGATGATGGTAATACTGGTAATGATGGTGATGACAAAGTTTTACAAGGAGAAACCTCTGATGCTACTACTGTGAAGTCTACAATTCAAACTTCTCAAAGTCAAACAATGCAGTCAACTCATGTTTCTGATTCTGGAATTAGAACAGTAAGGACATTGGTGAAATCTCAGATCCTGACGGAAGAGCAAATCCTGACAGGTGATCAAATCCTGATGGCTGATCAAATCCTGACACCTGGTCATGGACAAACACTCTCTACAATTCTTGAAGGTGATGAAGATATTCTTATAGAAAATCCTGAAGATGCTGCTAATCTATTTCAGAAGTTCACAACAAGGGATGGTAATGTTGTTACTCTTTATCATACTGATAAGAGAGTTCAACAGTTATTTGCAAGGAAGGCACTTTCTACTGCTAGTGAAGAATATCATGATCTCTCGCATGAAGAATTTCTAAGTCAACAGAGAGAAATGATGGAGAGTTTTAAGAATCCTGCTCCTGCTAGAGATAGATGAGGCAGAGGTAGAAGAGGTGCAAATAGAGGAAGAAGCTCATCAATTCAAAATATGCCTAAACAGACAAGGTCTAGAAGTTTAAGAATATAAGAAATTCCCAAGCCTACTCAAATTCCAGTAGTTCCTGAAAGGTCTACTTTTGGTGATGATGGAATTATTGAAGAAGAACCTGAATTGAGAAGAAGACCAAAACAATTAACACTCATCAGTAATACAGCTCAAATTCCAGATTCTAATCCTGACATTGTTCAAGATCCTGATGAATCTGAAATTCTACAAGAGGTTGATTTGTTAATCTTATCTACTGTGGTTGATTCTCATAATCTTGAAGTGGATGAAGAAGAAGAAGCGAGAAGCAGAGAAATCACAAGAACATCAAATAAAGATTTCAATCTCTATGTGCAAAAGCTGAAAAGTTCAAACAAATTGTTGTGGAGAAATTCAACAAGACAACAACACAAGCTAGAGAATAGCTATGTTCTTGAGAAAGAAAAAGACAAGAAGTGGAAAAACATTGACACACTTAGGTGTGATAGACCTATCACCTTTCAGTCTGGTGGAATTACAAGTGCCTTCAGTGTTGCTGATTTTTCTGATTCATTTAGATCAAAAGCACTCTGGTTACTGATGTTTTCAAATCTAAGGCAAATGACACACAATTCAAGAGGAGGTATTGGACACAGGGATGCTGAATTTCTGAATATACCACATGTTGATCCTCATGCTTTGACTGAAATTGGAGGTATTTTAACTTCTGAACACCTGAACAATTTATTAGATGTTGATATAGTTATAGATTGTCATGATGGTACTGAAAAGAAAGAAAAGCTTATGTACTTTATGAAAGATGGTAGTGTGAAGATTCTATCCATTCAAGATCTATTGATGAAAACTACAAAGGAACTGAAATATGTTCATTATCTGTTAAAATGGAAGAATGAAGTGTGCAAGGTATGGAGTGATATGATTCTGTCAACAATAAGGAGAAGATTTCATGAAGGAAAGAATTACAATGGTAATTATACTCCCATGTACCTAAATCTAAGAGGTCAAGATGTGGAAATGCAAAGAGGCACTGCTGTTAAAGAAATGTCCTTTGGCATGAAGCAACTTACTCTTAATCCTGATGGGAAGGAAATTGCTTACCTCCTGATTGAAGATCATAGTCTACAGAGAAGCTCTATACAGAATATGAGAACAGCTATCTATCAGATAAATGAAGAGGATGGAGAACTCAAAGATCTAAAAGAAAGACTAATTCAGATTCTTGAAGACAAAGAAGAAAATCTATTGTCAAGCTTCTTGAAGATGAATTTGTTCTACCAGAGAATCTGAGAAGATAAGTTTGCTATTGTAAATACTTGTACATTTTGTAAATAAGTTTTTGACATCATTGAATCTAGAAATTTATACTTTATTTTACAAAGTATAAGATTGGGGGAGATTGTTAGATCATGATTCAATGATCGTTAGGATCTAGACTCAACTGATCAGGATTGATGACATCATCAGTATTGCACAAGCGTCAGTATCAGGATTGTCATCAGGATTTATATCAGGACTGTGATCAGGATTGATCATCAGAACTGGAAGTTAATCAGGATTTCTATTTTGAGTTGGTTTATGAGTCTAGTTAAAGAAGGAAGTTTATTTTGTCGATTCCTTATTTATAGGAATGAAGCTGTTGGTTAGGATATGTTTCAATCTAGTTTGTAATTGATTTGGACTTATCTTGTAATCGATAGAGAAGTTGTGTAGTATATAAACACAGTTTAGGTTTTGATCTTTTGAGCGAGATCAATTGCATACACGAGTATATTGTAACATAGAAGCTCTCAAGAACATCAGAATTTCTTGAGAGAGTTTGTAACAGTTTTATATCAGATTTAATAAAGCTGTTATTATTCTTTCATATTTGTGATATATATTTTATTAAGTCGAGAATCTTATACAATTGTATTCAACCCCCCTTCTACAATTGTTATTTACTGGGCAACAAAGTACGCCAACTGACTTGAATTGGAAAGACTATCTGGAATGGCTTGCAATGACTATCAGTAAGACAGTCAAATATATTGGCAAGACAATCGGTAGGACTAATTGAACTAGTAGGACAATCGGTAGAACTAACAATTGTACTGGAAAGACAATCAGTAGGACTATCCTCGATAGTCTTACCATTTTATTTAAAAAGTCTTTCTATCATTATATTAATTCTAATTTAATTAACCTATTAATTAATTTAAGGAATAAATTAATTCTTATTGAATTAATTTATTGAATAAATTAACTAACTGATTTAATTAATTAAAAGAGAATTAATACAATTTCTTGATAGCAAAATCATTCCGTGAACCACTGAAAATAATGACAAACTTCCACTGTATGATGTTGACACTCAATGTACTGTCTGGTTCATGAGTGATTAACTTTAATTACTATTCTTCATTTCTTGACTTTAAACTATGGTCCTTTTTCTTTTCCCTCTGTCACTTTAAATAAATCCACTTTCTTGAATACTTCACTGAGGCTTGATCAAATTAATGAATTTCTTTCAATGTAGAATTACTCCAAGTCTGTAGATTGACTTTAATCTTCATTCACTTTGATCGATAATATCCTCTGAGATTCTTGTGACAGCTTATATATTATTTACTTATTACATTCTTGTTTTAAGTTTAGTCGAATCCTCAGTGTTTACAAATAGGCCAGTGCATATGCCTTTCAATCTCTCCCTATTTATTTTTTAGATAATAACAACCAAATACCTAGAGGATAACTCAACTAATAAACAAGAAAAAGATAAGAATTTAAGACTAAGTAAATAATAGAAAGTTCTGGTTCATATTTTGATTTTATATTTTTGGCAATGATTGCATGTATTAGATTTCCTAAAAAAGGTAATTAGATATTTTATACAATAAAATACATATAGAAGGATTGTGCATTAAATGAAAAATAAATAAGGACGTTTTGTTAAAATTGGCGGGTCAAATCAAAACACGATTTAAGGAATTTTTTGAACATGTATTTATTGTTTATATTGATATATATGCAAGAGTAGTCGAGTTTACCTTTTTGTCAGTTACATTAAAATTTTAATAAATCTAATAAAATGATATAGAGCGTTAGATTGAAAGTAAATTAATGGAATGATATATATATATATATATATATATATATATTAATTTGGTTCATTTCAGTTCGATTCAGTTCTTAAGGTTTTAGGATGTTAAGAACCAGAACGGAACCGAGAACCAAAACTAAAGAAAGAAAAACTGAACTTGACCCAAATTGTGAAGGACCCGAATCGGAACCGAAATCTTGGTCTAATAAGTTTGGTCTGGTTTCCGGTTTTGAACTGATAAATGTTCAAACCTAATTGTCACTGCCCGATTTTCGTAAATTTATTTTTTGAGATCAACGAGAACGTCACTTTAATAGAATCAGTGTATTTGAAGTTTTTATAAGGCCAAGTCAATAGTTAATGTTTACCAAATTTGCTAGCTCTTCTGAATTGACATGTGATGAGTTGTCGGCTCTAGAAAACTCAATTTTCAAAAGTACTCGGGACTTGACCCGGATTGTCACAATATCGATTAAAATTATGGCGATATATATATACTCATCCATCTTTTTCACTTTTCTTAACAGAGATTTTCCACTTATTATACCTAAATTAACCATTATTATTTCTTAGCAACCATATTTTCTAAATTCGATATATCTTATGCATCATTATACTTAGACCCACTATTGTTGTTTCTTAACAAACAAAGTTTCTTGATTTGATAAATCTAATATGATGAGTATGTTGTGTAACATACAGCATTACCGGAAAAAAAAATGCATGTACTCTAGGAAATTTATGAAGGAGTATATATTTATCTTGTATATTAGTAAGATGCTGACTCGTTTTGGAAAATTTTTGTAAGCAACTAGTAATTTGCTTCTTTATATATTAATTATATATAAAAAAATTATTAAATTATGAGCATTAGACAAATGTGAGTTGTTGTCCTTAATTAGATGGATATTTAGTTGAGTAAATTTTATTGAAATATACCTTAAAGAAATATTAGGTAAATATGAGAAACATTTAAAGATTTTTATGTTTTAAGTAAAGAGGGATATATAAAAGAGTACACATGTGAAGGAGATTATTAGTCAGGAAGCAGTGTCTGACCTCTATTGTGTGCCCAAATAAACTAAAATTTTGCATAATTACACAAAATCTCTTCTCTGCTGGTGTATAGAACAGAGAGATAATCAAGTACTTTGACTGACCTAATTAAGATGCCTATAAATACGTGTGTGTTGTTCTTGGTTCACCATTGCAGAAAAATTAGAAGGTAATCTCCTCTCTTTAGATTAGTTAAGTGTATTTTCTCTAAACATTGCACATCATCACTTTGGGTGGTCTCAAAAGATCATAGAGAGGTTTCGTTATTTTGAGTTAGTTTACATGTTAATTAGAGAGAAATTAGTACTTAGATTTGATTAGTTCACTGTCGTAGTGATAGTTAAATTAGTACTTTTGCCCATTTACTTGATGTAAGGCACACAAGGTATTTGATGTAATGCATGCTATGTTGTGAATCCTATTTGATTTTAAATATACATCTTATGATGATATACCAATGATCTAAGCACATTGTGATTAAATCTCCATCATGTCAAATGTACTGTTAGGCTCAAGGCATGTCTGAATACCACTATTAACAAGCCTACACATTGTGACTACGTCACTCTACATGACTTAGTGAAATCTATCACTGGGATATAGTATAGGTCTCTATTGTACTTGTCTTGTTTTCATGTACTTAGCTTTATTTTGTATGCTCAAGTTTATAATGAGCTTAGTAAGTTTCTTGCACCTAGAATGTACATAGGCCATGAAATAATTGTCCTGGTAGAAGTTCAAATTATTCATGCAGCAGGATGTGAATAAGGCCTTGAAGAAATAAGTTGCAAAAATTTGTCTAAGTCTCTATATCGTGAAGTTAGAATGAGCTATGTCGTGAAGTCCCCAAAATCCATGTCGTGAAGTACTGAGATCACATAGTCCAAAATGAACTATGTCGTGAAGTCTTCAAGGCTCATGTCGTGAAGTGTTGAGATCGCAAAGTCAGAATGTACTAGATCGTGAAGTCCTCAAAAAGGCTATATCGTGAAGTCCTTAAAGGCTATATCATGAAGCCAGAAATATGCCATATCACATACTCCTAAAATACTCATATAGCAAAGTCATCATATAGCAAAGTCCAAATGCTCTATGTCGACAAGTCACATGATAATGAGTATGTTGGAGTTCACGATGTCAACACTGAGACGTTTACAATAAGACAAATCAAGGTACAGAATCAAAGTTCAAAGGAGACAAATACTGAAGCATCTGTTACGGTTAGGTGGTCCAAAGACAGATGGCAAATCTATAGCAAAACTTGGAGAGAAAGAATAGAGACAAGCAACTACAAATATGGGAAAGGACTACAGAAAGCAAGTGGTCCTTCCTGATACAGTTAACCTCTTATGGTAAAACAAGTTGGAGTTACAGTTATGGGAAGCTGTGTAAATATGAGTGTGCACCAGTTTGTATAGGATATATATATATATATATATATATATATATATATATATTGTGTACACCCTATTGTTAGCTATAAAAGAGATACACATAGAATTATTCAAGCACTCTTTTCTCTGTAAGAAAACAAGAAAACACTGTTCTTGTTTAGAAGCCAGAATTTCACTTGTGAAATTTTGGAAGCTGTAGTATTTGATTTATTTTATACAAAGTAGATTAAAGTGATTGTGTGTGTTCTGTTTATTTTATTTCAGCATTTTCATACTACACAATCTAACACAGTTTTTAGTTTCAAGAAAACGAAAAATATTCAAACTATCCATCCCCCCCCCCCCTCTGTCTAGTTTTCTAGTGATATTCATCTCTAACATGTACGAAGAGAATATGCAATGAATGTTTACCTGAAATTTTAACAAGTTTATGCTTGCCTCATTGAGGAATAAAATTTCACAGGGACTGAGCCTTATGAGTCTTCTTTTTGTATCATGTATGCTAGGAGGGGTCTAAAATGTTTGATAAATGAATCATATAGAAGTTTTTTCGAATTTCTTTTGAAAGGTGTGTAATAATAGTATTATATAGATTATTAAACGTCTAAGTATGGTATGGAATTTTACTTAATTTATAAATACCAAAGTGTAAGAATTTTTCTGAACTAAAATACTTGGTAACTTGTATGTGCATGTTAAAATTTTCCCTTGTAATAATCTTTATTTTTTGTTTTATAGACTCAAATAAGCATCTGATAAAGTAGCAATAATCCAAGACTCATGCAAGTTTCTGATCTACTGAATTATCATGTTTGCACACTAGTGTATTTGTCTTGAAAAAATTGATCATGGACTTAAGTTTGCTCACTGCTTTGTTCTATAATTTTTGTTGTACTCGAATTCAACCTTACACCTAATTGGCCGTAAATTTTATGCTTTCGTTGCTCCTAAACTTGTTTTTATATCTTATCACTTCTTAAGGATCTCCCTTTTAGTTGGATGATTGGAATTAATTATCCTCACCAGTGAGTTCTTGCTTTTCTTTTTATATTACGTACCGAGTTGAATATATCTCAATTGAATCTTTGAAAAATATGAAACTTCTTTTCAAAATGCACTTGACCAAGTTGAACAACCTCAATCATTGAGGGTCTGCTAGGGTCACCATATGATGTGGCTATTGGGTGCCGCGAGGGTACTTCCAGAAGAGTAATAACCAACCACGACGCATGTGTATCGTTGAACACCAATGGGCTGATCACCCACGGTGACGAAGTAATTAAAAAGTTCAGATCATATTGATCACTTGGTCTTCTGAATATTAAGTTTTTTAGTCGTTTCAGCCAAATTGATTACTCATTTTTATCGTTTATATACTTGATTCAGAATTTATGTTTTTTGACTTTTATCTCAAGTCTTACACTTGTTGAGCTAATAGCTCACTGTTTCAAAATTTTCTTACTTCCATCTAAGAAAAATAATGGCGAGGCGTAGGCTTTGGAAGAAAGGGGATGGACAAAGTGTGAAGAACTCTAAGTAGATTATCTTTTGAGTATTGATAAATTTTAAAACCATCATACCCTAGACGGGATATGTATAATTTGGGTAGTTAAATGTTTTGACTTAGTGTACAATTTTTATCAAGTATTAGTTAGATGCTATAAGTACTGATGTAATTATTGGTTATGTATCCTGGAACTGAGTATGTTTATTTGTTGAAAAAAAAATCTTTTTTTCACGTTGTATTTTCTTTAGGACGTGACACTTCAAATGCAGGTTTAGATGAGTGTGTTTGGGGTGTTACATGTTGTAATAATGATGTTACTTCAACATCCACAACTTAAGAGGTTTGGTTACAATTTATCATGTTTGTAAAACATGCATTTGTTTTAATTCCTAGATAGTTCAGTCTCAAATTATTGAGACTCGAAAGAAAAAAAGACATGACCATTTTTTGATGTGACGAAAATATATTTTAATTTTTTCAATAAAAATGGTTAGTCTTATTTAATATGTATACGATATATTACTTGGGTGTGTATACCTAAATTCGATTTTTATAATAACTAGTTGGCATACATAATTAATATATAATTTTTTTTTGCATACCATCTAAAATGCTATATGCTCGAAGTCATGAATTTGGTCATAATATTGTTTGAAGTAAAATTTACGACATTAACTAGATTTATTCATCATCGGTACTGATGTGTAGCAATCGCGATATAATACATTGATGATTATGGGTGTCACGTGGTAAATCAAGTAGGGAGGTTCAGCTCGGCAACGAGTCACATACTAGTGGATATAATAATAATAATAATGAATAAAATATTACAAAAAATGTAAATATTGTATACATATTATCTCGCACCCAAATTTAACATTTACATATGTATGTTAGCTACAAAACATGTATCTTACTTAAATATGTCTCTTTATTTTCCTTTTATACACATATATATACGATACATATATACATAAATATACATACATATTATACATGTGTATATACTTATATATATATATGTAAATGCATACACATATCATTTTCAATTCACTGAAGATTAAAGTTGAAAGAAGTTAATGAAAATGAGAGAAAGATAAATTAATATTAGCATGTTGCATTTTGTACATATAGAGTGAAATTTAAAAATTGCACCAGTAGATCGACTATACATATAGAGCGAAATTTAAAAATTGCACCAATAGACCGATTCGTCGATAATTTCCAAGTCAATCTCTGTAGTTATCAACTAGTCGAGTGTCGAGACAATATTGTCGGTGACCGACTTTCCAAAAATAAATGGTCACAACAAAAGCACAAAAAACCATTATATATTGTATGTAGTTACTTATTTCATTAATTCTGGGGAGTTCGCGATGCAAATCACTTACATATAACAACATTTATTAACACATGTCGGAATTGTTTGAAATTCTGAAATAAATTCTATCACTACGTCCTACATTCTTAACATGCATCTTTCTCACAATAACTTTCACATTTTAATTTTGATAAAAATGTTTATAAAGGTATAATCACAATTTTTTTTTACAGGTAATTTCAATATATCATAGACTTAAAGTTGACCTAACAAGGTTTAAGAAAGCCGAAGCAAGTGATATTCTTGACATTGAAAAGAGTAAGAGTTTAAGTGTTATTCGGCAAATAACTAAATTAAGTTACTATTTGTTACGTAATATTGTATTGCACATATGTATTTACGATTTCCACTTTTTAATTATTAAATTTATCATAATAGTTTTCAAGCATAGACATACTTATTATGTTTGTGTTAAGAAATTTATTAAAAAGAATCATCTAAACTAAAAACAAATATATTACCGATCTATTTCACCGTCAATACACATACATGATGAAAATAAGCTCTGTTTGAGATTGCTGTTAAAAATTACTGTGCTGTTGAAAAAAGTGCTGTTAAAATAAGTGCTGTTGTGAAAATCAGATAACTGTTTGGTAATATTTTTGATATATGCATGTTTTGGTGTATAATATAAAAAAATAATGTTTTGGTGAGTTTTGATGTTGAAACCAGTAGCTGCTTCCCGCAAAAGCTGAAAAACAGCTTTTTTCAAAAGCATGGGGGGACCTGCTTTCTCTAAAAGCAGCTTTTGAGCCAAAAGCGCTTTTCAGAAAAGCAGCTTTTAAATTTTACCAAACACTTTTTTAGCTGCTTTTCAGAAAAAAGCTGCTGTTGCTGTCTGCAACAGCAATGCCAAACGGACCCGAATTTTTTTGCAACAAATTATGTACATCAATAGCATATGAGATTATAAGCTAGTTATTCGTATCGAGAAAAAAGATCATAATAAATTTAAAAAACTAAAGAAACAAAAATTAAAATGACTCCCACAATGCAAATGTGATATTTGTGTCGGCCCGGCCGCCCTAAGTAATGTGTGTGTGTGGAGGCTATATATACACGATATCAAACACATATATTCCGCCTCTCTTTCTTTCTACGCTTCTTCTTTCTCCTCCATAAGAAAGAAGCAAGCCGTAGATTTACACAGCTCTCCCCAAAATTAAGGCCATCCATAAGCTAACTATACATATATTCTCACAACTGCTCGTCTGTATCTATCTGTTTTCGTCTCACAATCCCTTCGATTTCACCTTCGATACGACATCGTTTTGGTACGTTCGTTTGCTTTTTCGTGTTGTTTCAGATCTATATAGATATGTTTGTGTTCAAACCCTAATTATTATGTTTTTGTTCGTTTAATCCTTGGTTATTATGTTGTTGTTTGTAAGCATGTTGATGTTGCTTTAAACCCTAGTTTTTTAATTTTGGGGATTTTAAGTTGCTTCGATTTTTATTTTTTCTAGATGTGTTAGCTTATTAAATTGATTATTTTTTTGTTTCATTTCTAATAAATTTGTTGCTATTGATTTGAATTTAAATTTAGTTGTTTCTGGATGTTTTAGTTTATGTAATATTTTATTTATTGTTTTTGCTTTTAGTTTACGATAATAATTGTTGCGAATGGCTTGAATTTATTAGTGAAAGTGTGTCCGTGGTTAAATCGTATACTTAGAGAAGCACTAATGTTTTGATGCAATTGTAGTAATGTTTAATTGGATAAATATTATAAGCTTATATGTTCCGGAAATTAGTTTAGGCGCACCCTTGAAATGTGTAAAGCACTTTGTATGGTTGCGTGCGAGTCACGGAAAGTTACTTGACTTTATTATTTAGAAGCTTGTAGCGGGAAGAGTTTAAACCGGCCGTTGAATTTGTTGAAGATTAAATTAAATCATTTGTGCATGCCTGCAACGTCTTCTTTAGTTCCGTATGCGAGATTTATGAGTGTGAGACTAAACATAAATGCTCATGACGTGATTTTGTATTCACTTGTACGATTTGTAATCTTCATGACCTAAATTTGTAAATATTAAAATGGCTACATATTTTTTTTATGCTTTTAACCTTGATTCGGACTTGATTGTAGTTTTATTTTTGTGTAGGACCCATCAAAGCTTAGATATGGCCGTTGTTTATGCACCTGAAGATCCTACTCTTCCTAAGCCATGGAAAGGTTTGCTTGACGGAAGTACTGGGACTATTTACTATTGGAATCAAGAGACTAATGTCACCCAATATGAGAAGCCTTGTGATAACAGTATTACTGATGATGACGAAAGATACAACAGAGGTAGTAATGGTGTTTCAAAAATTGATTCAGGAGCAGGGACTTATCAGGTACTTATTCTGTCCTTGGGCGTCTTGTTACTTTTTATTTCCGCAAGAACTAAGCTTTTGAGCAATGTTCCTTTCAGCACACTTCCACTTACAAATTCTACACATAGAGAGTCAAAAAGAAATTTTTGTTAGTGAGAGAAGCTTAAAGAGTACAACTTCAATTTGGAATGTTATTTTTTTAGGTCAATGACTCGGTGTCTAAAATTAGAATTAGAATTATTATATAAAGCTTACTGTTGTTGATTACAGTCCATCTGCTTTTAGAGATTTTTGAATCTGGTCGGTTATTGGTCATCACATTAATACTCCTTTGGGTGGGTGCTGATTTATCTGTCGCCAAATATCATTTGAAAATTTCGTTTCTTGATTATTGAAGCTGTATTTCCTTTTGTATATCTGTTATGATTTATAAACTATATATAAGTTAACATTCATGGGCCACATTTGTTTTATTGTTAAACTACTGGTTCTGGGTGAGTGGAAGTTCTATTTATTATTTGGTGTTATGTGTTGCCATCTGACTATTCTTATTGTTCTGCTTCATTGTTTTTTCTAAGTTTAGCAAAGATCTGTATTATTATATTAATAATATCGACACGTAATGAGCTTTATGTTTCTAATAATGAAACTCACTACTTTGTGGGAATGGTATATCCTAAATGTACCAGTGACTTGTGAGCCCGATTGACTTTTATGTTGCATTCACTTAATTTTTTTATTTAATTATATTCATCGCAAAAAACTAATGTCTGTTCAATTTTTAATGATGTTAGAGCCGCAAGGTAGGACCAGCTGTGGAAAATGGTGCATCTGCAGCGTCCTATCAACAACGAAATGAGATCACTGTGTCTGTAAGTATATTTTCCTACACTCCCTCGTCATTTACTTTATTTGTAGTCTTTCTACATTTTATGATTGTGTAGCAGTTTTTGCAATGCATGTTGATATAGTTATGAATTCACCGTCATGGTGTAGGGATGCTGCCGTATATTTACTATAATTGTATACTTACTATACATAATGCAAAACGACTTCTGGCATCATCTAAAGGATCGAAACCACATTTGTAATTTATTATGCCCCACCCTCATGCATTCTGAAAACCTATTGGTTCCAGACTGTGATAATGACATTGATTTTGTTAATTCTCTTAATCTGGAGCAATATATTGAGATCTTGTGGTATTATAAGAACAAAATGTGTTAGTTGTGGTACTTTGGCAGGATTTGGAGTGTTTATCATTGTTGTAGAACTAGTAGTTTGTCTTGTGCAAACTCAGGTAACAAGCAACAGCCTATGGGCTATATGGGTTTGAAAAGAAGAACGTGAATTGAAATTCGGTTTAATATCAAGGCAATGCAGTAATTTATCAATGTCATTTGAATGTTCTCTTATTTGCTTGATTTTGAACTACTATTTTTTTTTACCAATAATCCATTGCAGTTCCAAGTCATGCTTTCTTATGGTATATATCGATTTAGCAATTAAATTATTACCTTAAAATTTTCTATTGAGTTGTTTATGAGTATTGATATTGGTTTTTTCTTTAGGGAGATGATGTACCCATGCCTATGACATCATTTGAAGAAATTGGCTTACCTTCTGAGATTCTTAGGGAGGTATGTAGTTATTTGTATTTGTGAAGCTTGCGGACAGAGGGGCCTTGTCTATGTTCCTGGAAGTTCGCAGCTTCGTCCTACACCCTGTGAAGTTCTGTGATTGTTGGGACTCCATCATTGAACTTCAACTCATGTTTATTTCCCATTTGCACTTTTGTCGCAGGTGCGATATTTGCTCCGAGGAGTTAAATTTCGTACACTGCTGTGCCCTCTTTTGTTGGGGGTTTGTCCAAATTGGCGTGTTTGCTCCGAGGAGTTAAATTTCGTACACTGTTGTGCCCTCTTTTGTTGGGGGTTTGTCAATATTGGCGGGTACTCGAATGGTGGACCAATTAGGAAGGCTTTCCGAATCTCCCAAGTGCGTTGCAAGGAATACCATTGGTGATGATTCAGTCTGCTATTTGGTCCGATCAGAAGAGGCCACCTGCTCTAGCTTGTGTCAGCAAGAATTTGCTGCCTGAATTTGGGGAATGGTGCCATCTTGCATTCACCCCCTCATTGTCTAAAAAGATACCAGTTCAGATATGTTAAAGCTTGTATATCCGCTTACAGTTGTTTTTTGTCCTTCCCCAGTTGCTTCAGGCAGGGTTCCCTTCCCCTACTCCAATACAGGCACAATCATGGCCAATTGCTCTTCAAAGTCGTGACATTGTTGCAATTGCAAAAACCGGTTCTGGGAAAACATTGGGTTACCTGATTCCAGCCTTTATGCATCTCAAGCGAGTTCGCAAAAATCCTCAAATGGGCCCAACAGTGTTGGTTTTGTCACCAACAAGAGAGTTAGCCACACAAATTCAAGACGAAGCTGTGAAGTTTGGGAGATCAGCAAGAATATCTTGCACGGTACGTAGTTTTTGTTAGTAATTAATTTTAATGTATATTAATCTAAGGTGCTGTTCTGACTGCATCTGGAAAGAGCCTGGCATTCATTAACAATAAATGAATTAGAAATTACAAGCACCGGATAAATTAGCTGTATACTTTTTGTCTTGTTAACATGCTCACATGGGTGAATATAAATTCCATATCAGTAACTTGGATTTGTCAACATACGATATGAAGAGAAGCTAGTTGCCTGCAATTATTTGTGCTGATAGTTTTTGTTATTTTTTTTGGATAAAGTGTTTGTATGGAGGAGCCCCAAAGGGTCCACAGCTAAGAGACTTGAGCAGAGGGGTAGATATTGTTGTTGCCACTCCTGGCCGTTTGAATGATATCCTTGAAATGAGAAGGGTGAGTCTCAGTCAAGTTTCATACTTAGTTCTGGATGAGGCGGACCGCATGCTGGACATGGGGTTTGAACCGCAGATTAGGAAGATTGTGAAGGAGATTCCAGCTCGCCGACAGACACTCATGTACACTGCAACGTGGCCAAAAGAGGTCCGGAAAATTGCTGCTGATTTATTAGTTAATCCAGTCCAAGTTAATATTGGAAATGTAAACGAACTTGTTGCAAACAAGGCTATCACTCAGGTATGACTTATTCTTTCCTCGTGTGACTTATTGTATCTGTATTAACTTTTATGGAAGTAAGATGAGTAAGTTTGTCTCACAGAATGTGGAGATTGTCTCACCGATGGAAAAACAAAGGCGGGTCGAGCAGATAGTGAGATCTCAAGAACCAGGATCGAAAATTATAATATTTTGCTCTACCAAGAAGATGTGTGATCAGCTAACCCGAAGCCTAAGCCGGCAATTTGGAACTGCAGCCATTCATGGGGACAAATCTCAGGGCGAGAGGGACTATGTGTTGAACCAGTTCCGCACAGGGAGATGTCCAGTTCTTGTAGCTACCGATGTCGCAGCTCGTGGGTTGGACATCAAAGACATCAGGTGAACTTAAACTTTCATTTAAGTATTTGAAGCATGCGGATATTGGCACCTTCTTTTCTTTAACTCAGTTTTAATTGTGTACTTGTCATCTCTTCCTCAGGGTGGTGATCAACTATGACTTTCCCAACGGGGTAGAGGATTATGTTCACAGGATTGGTAGGACTGGTAGGGCTGGTGCCAGTGGAATAGCTTATACATTTTTGGGTGATAAGGATGCAAAGCATGCTTCCGATCTCATTAAAGTTCTGGAAGGAGCAAATCAACGTGTTCCAAATGAAATTAGGGGTATGTCTTCTCGTGGTGGTGGATTTGGAAGGGCTAGGCGTCAGTGGGGTTCTGGTCCTGGTGGGCGTGATGGGGGCCGTGGCGGGCATTATGATTCAGGTTATGGTGGAGGAAGGTCTGGTTGGGGGAATGGCTCACGTGACAGGTATATATATTCATTTACTTCTAAGTTCATATGTCTGTTTCTCTCTTTGGTGCAAGTTCTGCAACTTGATTATTTTCATACAGTTGAAGTTGTGCAAGTAAATCAGTCTCCTGAAATCTTGGGCTGTCATGTTGACTTTCTTTGTGTTTTGCAGTGACAGGTCTGCTCCAACAAGCTACCATAAGAGATTTCATGAAAGTTCAGGTGGTGGCCCTGCGAAGCGGAGTCGAGTGGAGTGATGTAGTAAAAGGGCGATGTCCAAATCTGAGTCTGAACCTGATGGATCCATGATCTTTTCAGTTACATTGGATTGGGGGTTTATTTGCTGAATTGTTTTAAAGCTTTAAATTTGATAATTGTCCATTGATAGACTGATACATGTAATACAAATTTTGGTGTGCAAGGATAGACTTGCAACTCTTCCTATATATTTAACAAACATATTTGGCATATCCATTATTATTATATTATTCATGGTGCTTGTTTGGTTGCATATGGGAATTAACTTTGTATTCTAAGTATTAATTTCTTGGTATTCAAAATCATAGGAAGTGAATAAAATTCTTTGGTGGTTTAGGTAGGTATTAAAATTCCTTGGTAGTTAAAATGAGACTCTTGGAAATTACGAGGAGCTCTTGTTTTTAATTACGTCTCTTATTTTGTTCAATCAAGCAACTTCGCTTCTAGCTACTTCATAGGAAGTTGAAAGGTTAGGCAGCTAAACAACACTTCAAATAAGTGATAACTACTCACCGTTGCATTTTGATTTTCACTTGTATTCAAATTTAAGTTTAGATTTTGTTGTAAAAAAAACTCTACATTGTGTTTACCAGTTTCTAAAATCAATTTTCTTTATATTTTTTAGTTACTACTCGTATTAATTTGGTACCTTTACGGCTTTACCTACTAGATATTTGAATGATCTATTTCTTTTAAGCTTATAGACGAATACATAGATCATTACGAAATCAAATGCATTATTAACAGAAGTCTACTGTTTCTGTAAGTTTTAGTTTGCCGAGTCAAATCTGCTCCGTTTTTTTCCGTTGCAGAAAAAAAATCCCTTCCCCCCGCTTTAAAAAAATGATGAATATGAAGTCCGGGGGGCTGCGGGTACTATGGATCCTCTGACTCCCAATCGGGTTGCCTTCCCAGGTCTCGCCGGTGTTGCCTGTAGGTCGTGATGTGCCTTGAGATGGCCGTCTCCTGTCCCCCTGCCGGTGGGGAATCTATAGATTATTTTAGAAAACAAACCGGAACTTCGTTGAATTCTTCACACAAACAAATTTCAGACATCTTCTTTTCAGATGAAAAGATGGTGCATACCCCAACTTAAACTTAACATCTTTCAATAATAATAATTACCAAGTTCAATTACTGAAACAAACATAAACGGTGTCAACTCAGCTGAAAATTTTGTTTGTTCAAAAATTACTTGCACTTGTTCCTACAGTCAACTTGACAAAATATAAGTACATTAACTCTCATAGAAAAGCTTTCAAATCCTTAATGCATGTACCAGAATAGTCAAAATCACGGTTTCATGAACTTAAATATCCAAACAAATACAAGGGTTGAATATAATTGCTCTTCTTAAAGCTTATACAAAGCTTATACAGTATTGGTCAACCCAGCTTCTGATATTGAAAGATTTTTGTGCTCTTTTCATTAGTGTTTTTGCTTTCTGTTTCAGCAGAAGATGCAATGTAAAAGTAACGTGCTTCAAGCTATGACCAGAGAAAAATCCCCAAATGATTTACCATCACAACACACATTTTAATCTAGCAAATGTCAAATAACCAGTGTGACCTCTTGCCTCGCTGGACGGCCTAGCCATGACAACTGGAGGACTGGAATTTTCCAGCCCATTGATTTCTTCATTTGAACGTTGTCTCCTCTTGCAAGGGAGGGATTCAATGGAACCACCTTCATTTCCTTGAAAGCGGTTCATTTTAACTTCTCTAACTTCATACGTTCTGATAAGTACCTCAAATGTTCTTATATCTACAGAAATCCAATATCAACATATACCATTAACAAAAAACAGAATGCAGATAGGCAGCTTAAACTCTTGCACATATGAATAAGACGCAAAAAGATTATAACCATTTGAAATCATACAAGGAAACAACAATGAAATTGTGATGATAGTACGTGAATTAGAAAAAAAAAGCGCAAAAATGTTTTAAGAATGCCAAAAGAGAGTTGCAAGAAAGCTTACCCGTAAAATTTGATCTAAGAGTTTCACATGAACGCTGCACCTGCTCAATACATGGTGAGAAAGAACACAAAATTCCATCTTGCTTCAACATTTTCCCCACGGAAGGAATAGCCAACCACGGTTGAGGCAAGTCCAAGAAGACAGAATCTGCTTTACCAGTGAATTCGTTTGGAAAACCTTCACCCTGAATATCCCTTACACCCACAGTGACCAAACTACTTAATCCCGTCCTCTCAAAATCCTCCCTGTAAAAAGAATCAAACCATTTCAGTGGAGCTTTATATGCACATGCACAAGTCAAGACAAAATTGTGCATCCTTTTCTTTTCCTTTAAATATTCTACACCGAAAGGAACAAAGATATCAGACGATCATTCACTAGTTAAGCACAACACATATTTTTTGAGTGACGATTAAAATTAAATTAACAAAATAAATACAAAAAAGTTGGTAGAGAATATCCTATATTTTATCACATATGAATCTTCAATAAGGATATTACATGAATCTGATACTATAATACTTTCTCTAACCTATAAATGCTTACAAACTATTAAAGGAATGTTGTACATGACAACTGACTCATCACTTCTTCTCATTCACAACTTTCCTGCACAGTGCGGATTCTAACATTAAGTAGGAGAGAATAAGTTGTCTACTGTCAAAAGTTTAGATATGCAAGTGTAAGCTGATGCGGAACGTACATCATAAGCTTTACTGGAGAGTATGGATACCTAAAAATAACTACCGTTCTTCTAATAGATATTTTCAGCTTAAAAATCAAAACTAAGATCTATGACATGGTTAGATGAATAGCTACACCTGTTAAACAATCTTAAATCTTCGCCTTCAGAACGATACTGACACAATACACATTTAATGATCAACCAACAGCAAAACGAAACATTAAAACCCTGGAAAAAAAAACTAATAGCAAAATGTATCGATGGGTATGCAACATGTTGCTTAATCTCTTACCTAGCAGAAGCAGCCCTTTGTTCATGAAAGTCAAATGTGTAGACATGTCCGGAAGGAGCTACAGCTCTTGCAAGAGAAGTAGTTAAAGATCCACTTCCAGTTCCCGATTCAAGTACCAAACAACCTGGAACTATTTCCAAATACATAATGACAAAGCTAATGTCTGCAATATAGAGAATTTGGGTTCTATGGCTCAAAACCAGAGTCCAAAGCTCAGGAGTTGGAGCCAACAAGTAAACAAACCCACCCTTGTTGCTAAAAACCTTGGAACCGAATGGTTTCCCAATCCAATCTGAGTGCTTAAATACACCAAAACGGTTTTGGAGGACTGAACTTTCGCATACTTTAATTGCCTTCATGTTATCATGCCTTTCGTACACAATAACCAAATCCCCGTCACTTACATAACGTTGAAAAGATAATCTCTTAGCTGGATCAGTTGGCAGCATCACTAAGATTTTCAATCTCCTAATATATATAGACGTAGTAACAATAAGAGAACTACCTGCGAAAATAGGACATTTTGCATTTAATAAGAAGCAAAAAATTCTCATATCTGTCACTTCAATTAATTTTCCATGTGCAAAATAACTGACACGTATGCTCTATTATAAAATAAAGAGCTGTCTATTTTTTACAATTCATTAGTAACTAATTTTTTTGAGCAGAATGTAATGGCAATGAAATACCAAAAGAAAGCTTCAGGCGTCTTGGTTTATCAAGAACAGCATTTAGTTTTAAAAAAATACAAATGTTTAAGTTTCTGTACACTTTATTTTCCACGATGCTTTCTCTTTTAACTATTTTAGTAAGTAATTTCCGAAAGCACCTAGTTAGTCAGAACCATTTTCAAACCATTGACCTAACCACCTGATACCACTTTAACAAGAAACTACTTCCCCATACAGCTCCAGATAACCATGCAAAACTTATTATAATTCATGATTATGCACACCACACACACATACACGCACGCCCTGCGTCAAGGTTATATGGCAAGGGAGCATGAGGTTCAACAATCATCTCCAAGATGCAAAATAAAACTAATGCAGGAAACTTATAATCTTGTCTATCTGAGAGACCAGATCACATATCATCCATAGACATATAATATAGAGCCACAGCTGTGGTTATTCGTTTTCCTCCATCTAACCACTTGCATGCCTATGTGGCAATTATAGGTACATCTATACTTGGTTCTATATTTAGAACCAACTATAGCATTTTTCTATTTTAGAACCAAGTATAGCATTGCACTGGTCACGAGGGGTGTGTTTTATAATTGATGCTATATTATAGAAATAGCACATTTTTTAGCATTGCAATGGACTTGGTCTTAACATAAATACGCATGTAGCAGAACGGAAAATACGCATGTAGGGAAAATTAGTGATATATTCTTAGGATTAGTTTGTTATATCTGAGATAGCATTTTAGTTCTCCTATACAACCAAATGTAATCACACACATTAATCAGAGTTTATCAATTACGAATCGATAAAAGTTGCTTAGCGGAATATTTTCAGTGAGGACTTTCATCAAACACTTAGCAACATGACAACATCAACGAAAAAACAAGCAACAGTGACATGTGGACAAAGAACTAACAACAAATGAATGAGGCAATAAGAGTGGTGTCATTGAGAGAGTATAATAAAATGAGCAAAGTAAATAAGTAGTAGAAGAGCATTGATTACCCTTGTGAATTTACGGCACAACTCAAGTTGGAGTAAGTAACGGTTGTGACAGCTCTGTAAACCTAGCCGCGCGTTTTTCTTTTAGGAAGCAGTGTACTGTGTATATTACTCTTGCTGCAGTCGATGAAAATAATTTTACTTAATATTTTTTTAACAATTTTTCCTCTGAATAAAATATTTTAAAAATACTTTTATTGAAAAAACATGAAAAAATATTTAAAAAAATAATTTTTTAATTATTTTTGTGATTTTAATATCTTCTGAAAATATTTATTAAAAAAATAGTTTGCAATAAAATATATAATGCTTTTGAGTTTAATCAGTATTTTTTAAGGTGAAACTAATCAATATTTAGACACAAGTAAATATATGTAACACTCTCGTTTAATTAAATTCTTATATATAATAAGCATAAGAGAGATTTTATCCAAAATTTTGATAATCTATATGATCACTATACGACAAAATTAATAAGGACCGTTAGATATTAAATAGATAGACGAGAACTTTTAGATATAATATTAAAAAGTCTATTTGATTAATAGTAGAACTATATTTAAATACTAAAAAATCTATTTTGATAATTTAAATCAAACATAATTGGGTTTTCCGTATTAAATATAATTTTCTATGTAAAATTCGCAACTCTCTTTTTTCTTCGATTTGCGGGTAGTTCCATTAGATAATAATTGTTAAACCAATGAGATATCAATTCATATCAATTACAATATTAAAAATTATTAATATAAAGGTATATCATGGCTAACAATAATACACGTGAATCCTATGTTATAAAAGATGTTGAAGAAGTCTTGTTCATGAATTTATATTGCAAATTTTAATATACAATTACAAGTAGATGTAGAAGAAATCTTGTATATGGATTTATGTTACAAATTTACTTTACAAATTTTAAGTACAACAACTTAGTTCATTAGTATTAACATAACACATTTTGTAAGGGACCTACCACTTTAATTTATCCAAATTATATTATTGATATGAACAGAAAAGTAATTATAGAAATATAATTGACAAATCAATGGAAAGGCCGATATTTAAGGTCCGACACCCTAATTATTCATTAATTTCGTAATTAATGAATAGGGAAAATATACAGCTCATGAAAAGAGTCCAAAATATGGTAAATTAGTCAAAGAAGGATCCAGAATCCCAATTAATGAGTCATAGCCTTTATCAACAAGGAAAAGACTTATTCAGCAAGCAATACAATGTTTATCCAATATAAAAAAGGAGACTTATTAGCTAAGACTCCTAAACCTACCATAAATATAAGGCTCCAGACGCCTATATAAAGGACCTGAACCTACAATCAGAACTACGTCTTTGGCTTGATTCTCAATAGCGAATTGAGATACGTAGGCATCTTGTGAGGACCGATTTAGTCTCGAAACACAAGTGCAGCCATTAAAGCTCGAAACTCATTAAACCTTAGCATTAAATTCACAAGCACGTTTTTTAATCCATAAGATTTGGCGCCGTCTGTGGGAAGACAACATCAACCATGGCAAACACACGAAGAACAGCTCGAGATACTCAAACTCCTGAGGATCACCCTGTCACCTCCGAGGCTGATACTCAAGGAAATCAACCACCGCCAACTACTGGCGTTGAAGGGGCGAATATCCCCACCAACACTCAAGGACCGGAAATCCCGATTTCGGTTGAAGGGACGAATCCCCTGCAGATGGTCATTCATGGATCTAATCCACAAGAGACCGTTCACCAGCAACCGATCACGACCTCCCCGCTGCTCATGAATGCCCCGAGAAGCCTTCAACTCCATACTACTGATCTCCTTCAATATGCGAATCAGACTTTGGGGATGCCAATTTATGGCATGCCCCCTCGACCCATGGCGGGCGGTAGTGGAACTAATCCAATCTACCATGAGGCATATGTGCCCCCTTACATTCGAGGTCTGGGACCCCAAGACCAACAAACTCGTCAGACCCCTTTCGTTCAAGATTACTCGGGCCCATACACCGAGGATGAAGGTTATACAACTGGGGAGGATGTCGCCCCACGAAGGAGACGTTCTTCCCAGACAAATTGGGATCAACCCCAAACTACTAAGGAGAAAATTGCAGCCCATGAGGTAGAGACTGCAAGACTAAAGAAACTCCTTGTTGAGGAGGAGGCCGCTCAATCTCAAGGCCGAACGACTGAACGGATCCCGATAATCAACTTGGATCCACCGGCAAGAAGAACCAAGAGGGCTGAAGCCCCAAGGGGTGATCCTAGTATTTTGTTGCCCCTAGGAGATCCTGATGATCCTACACCTCCGTTCACTCAAGACATCATGAAAGCCACCATATCTAGAAAATTCAAGATGCCAACAATCAAGGCTTATGATAGAACGGGAGATCCCGCAAATCATGTAAGGACCTTCTCCAATGCACTGCTGTTGCAACCAACCAACGATGCGGTCAAGTGTAGAGCGTTTCCACAAACCTTGGCAGGCATGGCCCAACGCTGGTATAGCCGTCTTCCTCCCAACTCAATTGGGTCTTTCAAGGAACTAAGCAAAGCTTTTATCAATCAGTTCATTAGTGGAAGGGTGCATGAGAAAAGCTCTGCATCACTCATGGCAATACAACAAGGAAAGAATGAAGCCCTAAGGGACTACATCAATCGATTCACTCGGGAGGCTTTGGTAGTCCCGGACTTAGAGGACAGAGTGGCTATGATAGCCCTGCAACAAGGAACTACTGATGACCACTTCAAAATGTCGTTAGTTAAACATCCACCCGAGAGCATGCTAAAGCTCCAAGATAGGGCCGAAAAGTATATCAAGGCTGAAGAAAGCATGAGAAAGTATGAACCCACTGCTAGCGGTAGTGGAAACTCAAAGAAAAGAAAAGAAACTCAGGAGTATGACATCAAGGAAAAGTTTCCCAGAACGTCAAAGGACTCTGATTCCCCACCCAAGAGAAACAATTTTGGGCCAAAGTTTACGGAGTATGCAAGATTGAACACTCCCAGGAGTCAAATTCTGATGGAGATAGCTAAGGAAGGAGATCTCAAATGGCCGAAGCCAATGAGGGCTGACATGTCCAAACGGAACCAAAATCAGTTCTGTCGGTTCCACAAAGAAGTCGGTCACGACACTGACGATTGTAGGCAATTGAAAGATGAAATTGAATTTCTGATACGAAGAGGAAAACTCAGTAAGTTCACCAAAGATGGAAACCAAGGAAGTCAAAGGGGGAACTATGAAAGAAAGGATTATGATAGAAGGGACAACGATCAAGATCGTAACCCTAAGCCCCGAGGGCCAGTAATCAACATGATATTCGGAGGGCCAACTGCTGCTGGGTCCTCCCGAAACTCAAGAAAGGCTTATGCTCGAGAAGTAATGACTGTGGTCGGAGAAGCACCGAAACGTGCCCGAACAGAAGTATCAATAGGTTTTGATGATTCAGACCTAGAGGGAGTGAAGTTTCCCCACGATGATCCCTTAGTCATCGTTCCTGTGATAGGGAATTCTGAAACCAAGAGAGTTTTGGTCGACAATGGAGCCTCAGTGGACACATTGTTCCATGATGCTTTTATCAAGATGGGCTATACTGATTCTCAGTTGACACCCTCGAATATGCCCATATATGGATTCAATGGAGTGGAATCAAAGGTGGAAGGCACTATCCAACTCCCAATAACCATGGGGCAAGGGATGAATACGTCTACTCAAATGCTGAACTTCATAGTTATAAAGGCAACTTCGACCTACAATGCAATCCTGGGAAGGACTGGTCTTCATGCGTTCAAGGCCGTTGCCTCATCCTATCATCTGAAAATCAAGTTCCCAACGAGGAATGGGATTGGTGAAGAACGAGGAGACTAAAAGATGGCTAGAAGTTGTTATGTAGCCGCGTTAAGGCCTGATGGAATCGGGGGGCAAGTTCTCCCAATTGAAGACATGGATACTAATGACAATGAGGACCGAAGAGGGAAACCAGCTGAGGATTTAATCCCCATTCCCTGGTGAACCGGAGAAGGTGACATATGTTGGAGCACTACTACCTGAACCATTGAAAAGCAAGCTCATATCTTTTCTTTAAGAGAATAATGACGTTTTTGCTTGGACAGCAGCCGACATGCCAATGATTGATCCCCAATCATTAAACAAGAAGTTGAAAAGCTTCTAGAGGCCGGGTTCATTGAAGAGATACAATTCCCAGAATGGTTGGCTAACCCCGTGATGGTCAAAAAGGCCAATGGAAAATGGAGGATGTGTGTGGACTTCACTGACTTGAATGATGCATGTCCTAAGGATTGTTTTCCCTTACCAAGGATTGATGCATTAATAGATGCTACAGCTGGACACGAGATGCTCAGCTTCATGGATGGCTTCAGTGGATACAACCAAATCAAAATGCACAAGGATGACATCTCCAAGGTATCATTCATCACTGACTTTGGTGTTTTCTGTTATCTAGTCATGACATTTGGACTTAAGAATGCAGGGGCAACCTACCAAAGGTTGGTGAACAAAATTTTTGGACACCTAATTGGAAAAACCATGGAGGTCTACGTAGATGACATGTTAGTCAAGAGCCTCGATAAGGTCAATCACATTGAGCACCTCTGAGAGGCATTTGAAGTGCTAAGGCACCACAAGATGATGTTGAATCCAGCTAAGTGTGCCTTTGGTGTAGGCTCGGGAAAGTTTTTTGGCCTGATGGTTTCCAAGAGAGGAATCGAGGCCAATCCCGACAAAATCAAAGCAATTCTAGACATGGAACCACCAGAACCACCACGGACTGTCAAAGATGTCCAGAAACTAACAGGAAGAGTGGCAGCATTGGGAAGATTTATCTCCAAGTCAGGAGAGAAGTGTTTACCCTTCTTCAAAGCACTCAAGAAAGTGAAATTTTTTGAATGGACAACTGAAAGCCAAGAGGCCTTTGAGGCCCTGAAGAAATACATGGCTGAGGCACCACTATTGGCAAAGCCCAAGCCAAGGGATATTCTCTATTTGTACTTGGCAGTTTCTAGCACAGCCTTTGGAGCCGTTTTGGTAAAAGAAGAATTGAAGGTTCAGAAACCCATCTACTATGTGAGCAAGATTCTACATGGGGCAGATATAAACTACTCAACGATTGAGAAGTTTGCCTTAGCCTTGATAATGGCCTCAAGAAAGCTACGCCCGTACTTCCAGGCTCACAAGATAGAGGTCTTGACTAATCAACCTCTGAGAAACATCTTGCATAGCCCTCAAGTTAGTGGAAGATTGATCAAATGGGCCATTGAATTGGGCGAATTCGACATCAAGTATAAGCCTCGAACGACCATAAAAGCTCAGACACTTGCTGACTTCATGGTTGAATGCACCATTGACAACCAAGAAGTCGGGGGGCAGAAAGTAATAGTGGAAGATGAGAAAAATCAAGAGATGGATTTCAAAGAATATTGGGTGCTCTATTTTGATGGAGCATCAAAAACAAAATCAAGTGGAGCCGGTTTAGTGCTACAAAGTCCTGATGGATTCCTCATAGAGTATGCACTAAAACTTGACTTCCCAACGACAAACAATGAGGCTGAGTATGAAGCTCTGATAGCTGGCTTAGGGCTTGCTGGGGCCCTGAGAGTTAAAACTCTCAAAGTATGTGGAGATTTGAGGCTAGTGGTTTCCCAAGTAAATGGGGAGTTTGAGGCCAGAGATGAAGTCATGGCCAAGTACTTAAAACTTGTCAAGGCCATCATGACTCAGTTCAATGAATGCTATGTAGAGCACATTCCAAGGGAAGAAAACATGAAGGCTGATGCCTTGTCTAAATTTGCTTCTTCAGAAATTGAAAACTATGCAGGGAGTGTATACTTCCAAGTCTTGAAGACCCCAAGCATCAACGGAAAGTTGGTAGCACCCATTGATGTTGGCAGTTGTTGGATTGATCCCATCAAAGCTCATTTGGAAACTGGGTTGCTACCCAACGATACTTCAGAAGCACGAAAACTGTATGTGAGAGCACTAAGGTATGCTCTAATTGAGGGAATCTTATACAAGAAATCTTTCGTCATTCCTTATCTGAAATGCTTGAGACCCCAAGAGGCAGAATTGACCCTAAGGGAAGTACATGAAGGAATTTGTGGATAGCACTTGGGGGGCAGAGCCCTTGCCCATAAAGTCACTCGTCTAGGTTTCTATTGGCCAAGCATGCTTGCTGATGCTAAAAGCTACGTGAAGAAATGTGAACGGTGCCAGAAACATGCACCAGTGGTTAGACAACCACCAGAGATGATGACATCCGTTAACTCACCAAGTGGATTGAGGCTAAACGTTTAGCCAAGATAACCACCAAGCAAGTGATGCATTTCTTCTGGGAGAATGTGATATGCAGATATGGAATTCCACGAGTCCTGGTTACGGACAATGGAACTCAGTTTAACAACGATGAGTTCAAGAAGTATTGTGATGAGAACGATATCAAGTTGCGCTTCACTTCTGTTGCCCATCCTCAAGCAAATGGGCAAGCTGAGGTTGCAAATCGAATTATCCTAGATGGACTGAAGAAAAGAGTTAAACGCTCCAGAAACACTTAGGTAGACGAATTGCTTCCCATACTATGGGCATATCGTACTACTTGTAAAGTCACCACTGGAGCTACCCCCTTCCTGTTGGCATATGGGGCAGAGGCAGTGGTTCCAGTAGAGATTACTCACACATCTCCAAGAGTTGAGGCTTATGAACCAGAAGAAAATGAAGAAGGCTTGAGGCTAGCTTTAGATCTAATTGATGAAGTTAGAGATGAGGCAAACGCCAAGATAGTTGAACATCAAAAGAAGGCATCTTTCTACTACAACCTAAGGGTTAAAGACAAGGAGACTTGGTTCTTCGAAAGATCGAGGCATCCGGAGTTGGACAAAAAGGCAAGCTGGCCCCAAATTGGGAAGGACCATATCGCGTCAAGAACGTGTTTGGTCGAGGCTCCTACAAACTAGAAACCCTTGAAGGGCATGAGGTGCCAAGGACTTGGCATGCCTCCAACTTGAAAGTTTATTATGTTTAAGGTGTTTCCTAAGTGGATTCACTACTAGAAATAAGGTTTGATAAAACCAACCCAAGTTTTTAAAACTTGAGTACTATGTAAGGGTTGACCCCATTCTTCAAAGTTATGAATTATATATTCTTATGTTATTCATCATGTTTTGAATGCATTACATACTGGCAAATATGTACAAAATGCTAACTAAACATGCAAAATCAAGAAGTAGGAAAACAACACAAGCCACGAATGGCCACAAAATGCAAATAAAACTAAACTTACAAAAGTTTAAGTTAAGCCCGAAGGCTGGAAATACATAAAAGGAAAATACAAGCCATAAGTGGCCATAAATGAACTACGACTGCGCTTTACCATCCTTGTCACCCGCATCTGTCTCGTCACCTGAGCTAGAGCCAGAAGAATGCTCATCAGCATCATGGTCATCAGCAGAAGTGTCACCAAGGGGTGATGACTGCAAAGGATCTATAATCCTCTCATCTTCCTCTAAATCATCCACTCCAGCCAGAATGCGCTCTAAGGGAGTAGGAGGGTGAGGAGCAGGAAAATCAGAAGCGTCAAAAACCTCGGGATGCTTGGCCAAGATAGCCTGAACAGCATCCTCCCATCCTGATGTATGTTGGACTGGGAAAAGAATCTCGTCATGCTTCTCGATCAAGTCCTTGTACTCCTGAAAGTCAAGGTACTTATCGATGCAATCATCCTTGCCTTTCATCAGCTCAACAATATCAGCCTGAGCGTCAGCAAGCCCCTTCTCCCTTCTGGCAAGAGTCTCCTTAAGAGACTTCACCTCCTCCTCAGACCTCTCCAACTTGAACCTGTTGGCTTCAGAAGAGGTACGCCAAGCCTTGGCTTGGAACAATGCCCCTGGAAGTTGGCATTGGTCTGCCAAAAAAATGAAAAGTTAGAAAAGCAAAAGCAAGAACTTCAAAGAAAAAGAATAGCTAAGGTAAAGAAAGTTACCGCAGCAATAGCTTGAGCTCCTAAGTGCTCAACACCCTCGAGGGTGGAATCTGCAACAAAATCCTTGTAGTCACAAGGAGTAAGGGAGTGGTATGACCAATCTGAAGGAATTTACGGATGAGCGGAAGCGTGATATAACATTTATTCCGTAAAAACCATGTATCGCACATATAGAAAAATATATAAAATCTAGAGCGAAGGGAATCGTAACCATACCTTGCGAATCGAAGCTTTAAAAATCGATGGTTTCAAGCAGTTGCTCCTCAGAGTGTGAAGCACTTTACCGGTATCCACCAAGAATTTTCCTTCGATGAATTCTTCAAAAATCTCTAAGACTTTTTAGAGAGAGAGAGAGAGAGAGAGATGGAGGCTAGCTCCTTTTTCTAGTTTTTTCACAAAAACAAGACTATCTTAGAATGAACTATCTCATTCTATTTATAGGGCTTTTTTAGGGTTTTAATAATATATCTTTATATATATATATATTAACCCCACATTTCTAAAATGCTTTAATAATGATTAAAACTATTTTAATCATTATTTCTTTTTCTAAACTATTTAGAAAATAATTCTTCCTCTCTCATAATTTAAATCTTTTCATCAAAGAAAATATTCTTTTATGGTGTGACCCTGTAGGTTCAATATTAAGCCGGTAGTAGAAATAAATAATAATAAAATTTTTATTTATTATTATACGAATTCTAATAATTCATTAAATATAATTAACTGATTAATTATATTTATTCTACATCGTGAGTGATGCTTCTCAACATATCGCGACTATCCGGATAATATGAATTCACAGCTTAGAATACCAAGAACCTGTTTAGTGACTAGTTACCGTACAATCAATTCCTTCCACCCTACAATATCCCGATTAAAAACAAGGCATGGATCTCGTGTCAAGCCTATCTAATTTAATCATATGTTTTCCTATTCACTATGCCTAGTTCCGATTAATGCAAATTAGAAACTTCTTTCTAATTTCATTCACTCTGGCCAGAGATTCCTGAACTAGCATAAATGGAATAACATAGGACATTCTCTTCCTTCACTGGAAGGGGCAGATCCTTTATTGATCATTCACTATCTTCGTGCACAAATTCCTATACCCAGAAGAGCACTAATTATTGTCCCTCGAGACTAAGAGCTAAACCAAAGTATAGTTCAGTGTACACAAGATGACTATGATGATCTCAAGTCAAAGGACACTTGTACAACCATCACTATATGAACAACTACTGACACATGAGTGAACTCCATTAGTTGTTCAACTGATCGAGTCATGTTCAGTGAACTTATTCCTAATAAGCACCTACATACTAGCTATAGTGTCACCACACAAATGCCTATGAGAACAGACATCCTTCATAGTGAAGCAAGCATAGTCTGTACCGATCTTTGCGGATTTAATTAACTACCAATTAATTATTGTTGTGGAATAAAATCTGAGCTTACGAATTTAATGCGAGGGTTTAATGAGCTTCGAGCTTTTATGGCTGCACTTGTGTTTCGAGACTAAATCGGTCCTCACAAGATGCATATGTATCTCAATTCGTTATTGAGAATCAAGCCAAAGACGTAGTTCTTGATGTTGCCCTCGGGGCTATGGTGGCAAGGGCACACCAAGGATGTAGTGACTTGTATGTCCTTATTCGAGGATGAAGTCTAAAACGTAGTTCTAGGGGTGCCTTTGTGGCTTGTTGCGCCTTCGAGGCGTTGTGATGTATGGAGCTGTACCCAAAACGTAGTTCTGATTGTAGGATCAGGGTCCTTTTATAGGCGTCTGGAGCCTGGTATTTATGGTATGTTTAGGAAACTTAGCGAATAAGTCTCCTTCTTGATAATGGATAAGCATCGTATTTCTTGCTGGAGAAGTCTTTTCCTTGTTGATAAAGACTATGACTCATTAATTGGGATTCTGGATCCTTCTTTGAGAAATTTACCATATTTTGGACTCTTTTCATGAGCTGTATATTTTCCTTATTTATTAATTTATTAATTAATAAATAATCAGGATTTTAGGCCTTAAATATTCGGCCTTTCCAAAGAATCAGCAATTATATTTCTATAATTACTTTTCTGTCCATATCATTTGCCCCCCAACTTCTGGGAAAATTTCCTTGGGGTTTTCGTAGAAGTTATAGCGTGTTTTTCCTCAAAATTTTCTATTTTAAGGGTATTTTCGACCTCAAAATAGGTAATTTTCGACCAGGAATTCGACCAGGAATTAGGTCACTTTCGACCAGGAATTCGACCTCGATTGGTCCCAGGTCGATGGATTCGACCTCGAATTCCCAATAATTTTCGACCTCGGTCGTTCGACCTCATTTTGGTACCAGGTCGATGGTTTCGACCTTGATTTACATGTCATTTTCGACCTTATGGCTTCGACCTCGAACCCATGCATTTTCGAACTCATTTAGGTGCGAGATCGAATGCTACGAGCTCATTTTCTGGGCCATTTTCGACCTTGATTCTTCGAACTCGATCCAGGGTTTTTTCGACTTTAGATTTTTAATTTTTGTGCCTTATTTTGGTGCGAGATCTACGGATACGGCCTCGATCTCTCGTGTATTTTCGACTTCGGTCGTACGACCTCGATTTAAGGTCTTTTCGACCTTAAATCTTCAATATTTCGCTTTTATTTGGGAGCGAAGTCGATGGATACGACCTCGATCTCTCGTGTATTTTCGACCTTGGTCGTACGACTTCGTTTTAGGGTCTTTTCGACCTCAAATCTTTTATCCTTGTTTTTGTTTCGGTTTCATTCCAAATTTCATTCTTTCTTGGGCTTTAACTAGCCCAATTTTTAATTTGACTTAAATTATTCCAGCCTTGGGCCTTATTGGGCCTTATTGTTTGGGCTTTGAATTCGCCTGAGACCCAAATTGTTTGGGCTTCAATTTCTATAATCCATAAATGGATTTGTGGGCCTTAACTGGCTATAGACGGTTGCCCTTCCTTAACCGGTTGGGTTTCCAGTCACTTCGATTATAAAAGAGTGGGATTTCCACTTTATTCTTCACTTCATACATTCAATTTTCTAAAAATTTCTCTCTAGTATTCTTAGTTTGTCTCTCTTCTTATTCCGTAGTAAGGCAATTTTCGGCGAGATTTTCCGTTGAATCTCACTGTTTTTCTGGGTTTCTTGCTTGAAGATTTGAAGAATTCTTTGAAGATTCTGGGTTTAAAATGGCTGATCGCGCTTCCCAACGTCTATGATAATGTAATAGGATTTCATAGAAGTTATACCGGTCCTTTTTGAGACTTGGGGTCTTTTTATCCCTTACCTGGGACTTACTACCCTTTTTTGGGGATTTTAATGTACACTAGTGTTTCACGAGTATCGTCTTGGTGTAAAGTGTGGAGCGACCTACACATTTACGACGATTTTGCCTTATTCGAGGCTAACTTGTCATTTGCATAAGCCTCTTATGTCTTATACCGTCTTGTTTTGGCTTCAAGCCTTTCATTGAGTAGAATGATGGGGTTTGGACTGAATGTCCTAGGTTTATGGGGTTTCAACCCTTACATAATACTCAAGTTTTAAAAACTTGGATTTGGTTTTATTAAACCTTATTTCTAGTAGTGAGTCCATTCAGGAAACATTTTAAACATAGTAAACTTTCAAGTTTGCAGCATGCCAAGTTCTTGGCACCTCATGCCCTTCGAGGGTTTCTAGCTTGTATGAGCCTCGACCAAATACGTTCTTAACGCGATATGGTCCTTCCCAATTTGGGGCTAACTTGCCTTTTTGTCCAATTCCGGATGCCTCAATCTTTCGAAGAACCAAGTCTCCTTGTCGAAAGAACCTTTCTTTAACCCTTAGGTTGTAGTAGAAAGATGCCTTCTTTAGATGCTCAACTATCTTGGCGTTTGCTTCATCTCTAACTTCGTCAATTAGATCTAAGGCTAGCCTCAAGCCTTCTTCATTTGTTTCTGGCTCATAGGCCTCAATTCTTGGAGACGTGTGAGTAATCTCCACTAGAACCACTACCTTTGCTCCATATGCCAGCAGAAATGGGGTTGCTCCAGTGGTGACTTTGCAGGTAGTACGATATGCCCAAAGTATGGGGAGTAATTCGTCTACCCAAGTGTTTCTGGAGCGTTCAACTCTTTTCATTAGTCCATCTAGGATAATTCGATTTGCAACTTCAGCTTGTCCTTTTGCTTGAGGATGGGCAACAGAAGTGAATCGTAATTGGATATCATTCTCTTCACAATACCTCTTAAACTCATCATTGTTAAACTGAGTTCCATTGTCCGTAACCAGGATTCGTGGGATTCCATATCTGCATATTACACTTTCCCAGAAGAAGTGCATCACCTGTTTGGTGGTTATCTTGGCTAAAGGTTTAGCCTCAATCCACTTGGTGAAGTAGTCGATTGCTACTATCAAGAACTTTCTATGCGCAATTGCCATTGGAAATGGACCGAGTATATCCATCCCCCACATGGCAAATGGAATTGGTGAGTTAATGGATGTCATCATCTCTGGTGGTTGTCTAACCACTGGTGCATGCTTTTGGCACCGTTCACATTTCTTCACATAGCTTTTAGCATCAGCAAGTATGCTTGGCCAATAGAAACCTAAACGAGTGACTTTATGAGCAAGGGCTCTGCCCCTCAAGTGCTGCCCACAAATTCCTTCATGTACTTCCCTTAGGGCCAATTCTGCCTCTAGGGGTCTTAAGCATTTCAGATAAGGAATGATGAAAGACTTCTTGTATAGGATTCCCTCAATCAGGGCATACCTTAGTGCTCTCACATATAGACTTCGTGCTTCTGAAGTGTCGTTGGGTAGCCACCCAGTTTCCAGATGAGCTTTGATGAGATCCATCCAACAACTGCCAACATCAATGGGTGCTACCAACTTTCCGTTGATGCTTGAGGTCTTCAAGACTTGGAAGTATACACTCCCTGCATAGTTTTCAATTTCAGAAGAGGCAAACTTAGACAAGGCATCGGCATTCACGTTCTCTTCCCTTGGAATGTGTTCCACATGGCATTCATCAAACTGAGTCATGATGGCCTTGACAAGTTTTAAGTACTTGGCCATGACTTCATCTCTCGCTTCAAACTCCCCATTTACTTGGGAAACCACTAGCCTCGAGTCTCCACATACTTCCAGAGTTTTAACTCTCAAGGCTCCAGTCAGCCCTAAGCCAGCTATCAGGGCTTCATACTCAGCCTCATTGTTTGTCGTTGGGAAGTCAAGTTTTAATGCATACTCTATGAGGAATCCATCAGGACTTTGTAGCACTAAACCGGCTCCACTTGATTTTGTTTTTGATGCTCCATCAAAATAGAGCACCCAACATTCTTTGGAGACTATTTCTTCAACTTCCTTGTCTTCCACTGTCACTTCTTGCCCCCCGACTTCTTGGTTGTCAATGGTGCATTCAACCATGAAGTCAACAAGTCCTTGTGCTTTTATGGCCGTTCGAGGCTTGTATTTGATGTCAAATTCCCCTAGTTCAATGGCCCATTTAATCAATCTTCCACTCACTTGAGGGTTGTGCAAGATGTTTCTTAGAGGCTGATTAGTCAAGACCTCTATCTTGTGTGCCTGGAAGTATGGACGTAGTTTTCTTGAGGCCATAATCAAGGCTAAGGCAAACTTCTCTATAGTAGAGTAGTTTATTTCTGCCCCATGTAGGATCTTGCTCACGTAGTAGATGGGTTTCTGAACCTTTAACTCTTCTTTTACCAAAACAGCTCCAAGGGCAGTGTTGGATACTGCCAAGTATAGATAAAGAACCTCTCCTGGTTTTGGTTTGGCCAATAGTGGTGGCTCAGCCATGTATTTCTTCAAGGCCTCAAAGGCCTCTTGGCTTTCAGCTGTCCATTCAAAAATTTTCACATTCTTAAGTGCTTTGAAGAAAGGTAAGCACTTCTCTCCTGACTTGGAGTGCCACTCTTCCAGTTAGTTTCTGGACTTCCTTAATAGTCTGTGGTGATTCCATGTCTAGAATTGCTTTGATTTTGTCGGGATTAGCCTCGATTCCTCTCTTGGAAACCATCAGGCCTAAAAACTTTCCCGATCCTACACCAAAGGCACATTTAGCTGGATTTAACATCATCTTGTGGTGCCTTAGCACTTCAAATGCCTCTCGGAGGTGCTCAATGTGATCGGCCTTATCGAGGCTCTTGACTAGCATGTCATCTACGTAGACCTCCATGGTTTTTCCAATTAGGTGTTCAAAAATTTTGTTCACCAATCTTTGGTAGGTTGCCCCTGCATTCTTAAGTCCAAATTCCATGACTAAGTAACAGAAAACACCAAAGTCAGTGATGAATGATACTTTAGAGATGTCATCTTTGTGCATCTTGATTTGGTTGTATCCGCTAAAGCCATCCATGAAACTTAGCATCTCGTGCCCAGCTGTTGCATCTATTAGTGCATCAATCCTTGGTAAGGGAAAACAATCCTTAGGACATGCATCGTTCAAGTTAGTGAAGTCCACACACATCCTCCCATTCCCATTGGCCTTTTTGACCATTACCGGGTTAGCCAGCCATTATGGGAATTGAATTTCCTCAATGAACCCGGCTTCCAGAAGTTTTTCAACTTCTTGTTTTATGGCTTCAAGCCTCTCTGGAGCAAAACTTCTCTTCTTTTGTTTTACTGTCTTCCTCTCAGGATCCACATTCAATTTGTGAGTTATCAATTGGGGATCAATCCCAGGCATGTCGGCCGCTGTCCAAGCAAAAACGTCATTGTTCTCTTGAAGAAAAGATATGAGTTTGCTTTTCAATGGTTGAGGCAACAATGCCCCAACATAGGTCACCTTCTCCGGTTCACCTAGGACTAAGGGAAT
Source organism: Heracleum sosnowskyi (assembly GCA_030848705.1). Classification (NCBI taxonomy): domain Eukaryota; kingdom Viridiplantae; phylum Streptophyta; class Magnoliopsida; order Apiales; family Apiaceae; genus Heracleum; species Heracleum sosnowskyi. The sequence continues at coordinate 20,317,599 of CM061244.1, read as the reverse complement.
TGGGATCAAATCCTCGGCTGGTTTCCCTCTTTTGTCCTCATTGTCCCTTGTATTCATGTCTTCAATGGGGAGAACCTGCCCCCGATTCCATCAGGCCTTAACGCGGCTACATAACAACTTATATCCATCTTTTGGTCTCCTCTCTCTTCTCTAATCCCATTTCTCATTGGGAACTTGACTTTCAGATGATAAGATGAGGCAACGGCCTTAAACGCATGAAGACCAGTCCTTCCGAGGATCGCGTTGTAGGTTGAAGTTGCCTTTATGACTACAAAGTTCAGCATTTGAGTAGATGTACTCATTCCTTGTCCCATGGTCATTGGGAGCTGGATGGTGCCTTCCACCTTTGATTCCACTCCATTAAACCCATATATGGGCATATTCGAGGGTGTCAACTGAGAATCAGTGTAACCCATCTTGATAAAGGCATCATGGAACAAGATATCCACTGAAGCCCCATTGTCAACTAAGACTCTCTTGGTTTCGGAATTACCTATTACAGGTACGATGACTAAAGGATCATCGTGGGGGAACTTCACCCCTTCCAAGTCAGAATCATCAAAACCAATTGACACTTCTGTTCTGGCACGTTTCGGTGCTTCTCCAACCACAGTCATTACCTCTCGGGCATAAGCTTTCCTTGAGTTTCGGGAGGACCCAGCAGCAGTTGGTCCTCCAAATATCATATTGATGACTGGCCCTCGGGGCTTAGGGTTACGATCTTGGTCGTTGCCCCTTCTGTCATAATCCTTCTTTTCATAATTTCCTCTGTGACTTCCTTGATTTCCATCCTTGGTGAATTTGCTGAGTTTTCCTCTTCGTATCAGAAACTCAATCTCGTCTTTCAGTTGTCTACAATCGTCGGTGTCGTGACCAACTTCTTTGTGGAACCGACAAAATTGGTTTTGGTTCCGTTTGGACAAGTCAGCCCTCACTGGCTTCGGCCATTTGAGATCCTCTTCCTTTGCTATCTCCATCAGAATTTGACTCCTCGGAGTATTCAATCTTGCATACTCTGTAAATTTTGGCCCAAAGTTGCTCTTTTTTGGTGGAGAATCAGATCTCTTTGACGTTCTAGGAAATTTTTCCCTAACATCGTACTCTTGGGTTTCCTTCCTTTTCTTTGAGTTCCCATTACCACCAGTAGTGGGTTCATGCTTTCTCATGCTTTCTTCTGCCTTGATGTATTTGCCGGCTCTGTCTTGGAGCTTTAACATGCTCTCAGGTGGGTGCTTGGCCAATGATCTCTTGAAGTGATCATCAGTAGTTCCTTGCTGTAGGGCTATCATAGCCACTTTTTCCTCCAAGTCTGGGACTTTTAGAGCCTCTCTAGTGAATCGATTAATGTAATCTCTCAAGGCTTCATTCTCTTTCCTTTCTGAATTCCCATGAGGGATGCAGAGCTTTTCTCGTGCACTCTCCCACTTACGAATTGGTTGATAAACGCCTTGATCAATTCCTTGAAGGACCTAATAGAGTTGGAGGAAGACGGCTATACCATCGTTGGGCCATGCCTGCCAAGGTTTGTGGAAACGCCCTACACTTGACCGCATCGTTGGTCGGCTGCAACAGCAGTGCATTGGAGAAGGTTCTTACATGATTTGCGGGATCTCCCGTTCCATCATAAGTTTTGATCGTTGGCATCTTAAACTTCGTAGATATGGTGGCATCAGGATCTCTTAGGGGCAACAAATTACTAGGATCACCCCTCGGGGCTTCAGCCCTATTGGTTCTTCTTGCTGTTGGGTCCAAGTTAATCACAGGGACTCGTTGAGTTCTTGCCGCTTCCTCTTCGGCCAATAGTTTCTTGAGCCTTGCAGCCTCGGCTTCGAGGGACGCAAGTTTTTCCTTGGTAGTTTCCCGATTTATTTGAGAAGAACGCCTTCTTCTTCGGTCAACATCCCTTTCTTCTCCAGTTGAGTCATTCTCATCCTCGGTATATGGCCTCGAGTAATCCCGAATCAAAGGGGTCCGTCGAGTTTGTTGATTTTGAGGTCCCAGACCTTGTATATAAGGGGGGACATATGCTTCATGGTAAGTGGGGTTGAGACCACTACCGCCCGCCATGGATCGAGGGGGCATGCCATAGCCTGGCATCCCCAAAGTTTGATTTGCGTATTGGGGGAGATCAGTAGTATGGAGTTGAAAGCCACTTGGTGCATTCATGAGCAGTGGGGAGGTAGTAATTGGCTGCTGGTGAACGGTCTCTTGTGGATTAGATCCATGAATGACCATCTGCAGGGGATTCGTCCCTTCAGTCGAAATTGGGATCTCCTGTCCTTGAGTATTAGTGGGGATATTCGCCCCTTCAGTGCCAGTAGTCGGCGGTGGTTGATTTCCGTGAGTATCAGCCTCAGAGGTGATAGGAAGCTCCTCAGAAACTGGCGTATCGCGAGTTGTTCTTCGTGTGTTTGCCATGGTTGATGTTGTCTTCCCACAGACGGCGCCAAATGTTGTGGAATAAAATCTGAGCTTACGAATTTAATGCGAGGGTTTAATGAGCTTCGAGCTTTTATGGCTGCACTTGTGTTTCGAGACTAAATCGGTCCTCACAAGATGCCTACGTATCTCAATTCGTTATTGAGAATCAAGCCAAAGACGTAGTTCTTGATGTTGCCCTCGGGGCTATGGTGGCAAGGGCACACCAAGGACGTAGTGACTTGTATGTCCTTATTCGAGGATGAAGTCTAAAACGTAGTTCTAGGGGTGCCTTTGTGGCTTGTTGCGCCTTCGAGGCGTTGTGACGTATGGAGCTGTACCCAAAACGTAGTTCTGATTATAGGATCAGGGTCCTTATATAGGCGTCTGGAGCCTGGTATTTATGGTATGTTTAGGAAACTTAGCGAATAAGTCTCCTTCTTGATAATGGATAAGCATCGTATTTCTTGCTGGAGAAGTCTTTTCCTTGTTGATAAAGACTATGACTCATTAATTGGGATTCTGGATCCTTCTTTGAGAAATTTACCATATTTTGGACTCTTTTCATGAGCCGTATATTTTCCTTATTTATTAATTTCTTAATTAATAAATAATCAGGATTTTAGGCCTTAAATATTTGGCCTTTCCAAAGAATCAGCAATTATATTTCTATAATTACTTTTCTGTCCATATCAATTATCCTACGAAGGAACTATTTAAGTTTAGAGTTATCATCTTTAAGGTCTCATTATAATGATCTCATCATAATCCATTAAAGCTTTACTCTAAACTATGGATCATCTAATTTAAACACTTTAAATAGATAAAGTCCGTTATAAAACATATTACCATTCTCTTAAATTAAACAAACTCGAATCAGATTGAACAAAGTATCTCCTAACTCATCATCCATGATTGGATTTAGGACACACGTATTTCAATCTCCCACTTGTACTAAAACCAATCACCTTGGTATCTCATACACAACTTCTCCTAATAGAGAACAAAGCGATTTTCAAATAACGGTTTAGTAAATGGTCTTTACTATGTTGTTATGGGTGTCAAGTCAATATTGACTTAAACATCTCTACTTTCAACGATCTCATATATCATATGAAAGTGCCGCAACTTGGATCTTGAATCCCTGATTAAACCTAGGTTCCATAGCCTGCGCTACTACCATATGTTGTACCGATACAACAATATAAATCCTATGCTAGGAACCATGTCTAACCAGCGAAAACAGGTTTCGCTATCCAAAGAACCTCCTTTGCAGCTTCACTTATAGCTATATACATATAGTGCTTCCACTACGGAATCAGTTATCTTAAGCTGCTTGGAATTCTTCCAACAAACCGCTCATCCATTCAGAATTAACAATTATTTTGACATGGATTTTCTATCACATTTGTCTTAAGAAAATCATAGTGTTTATAACACTCGATTTTCATTTTGGACCCACCATAATCAAGAAAGATGTCCTCAATTCTTCGAAAGTATTTAAGGACGTTCTTCCAGCTTACTATCGCGCTTCTCAAGGACTAGACTAGTGCTCGCTTATCTCGCCTAGTGAGTTAGCGATCATCAAGTCTTGTATAGTACATCCGGTATTTTGATAGATACATTTGCCGAAGCATAATAAATCTTACTCATACGTCATTTCTCCTCAGATGTCGTAGAAAGACACTATCTTGGAGAAAGTAACTCCGTGACTTGACAATTCAAGTAACTTCTTGGAGTTATTTATGCTAAACATCTTAGCATATAAATGATGTACACACTTTGGGTTTAGCCCAACACTTGGTTTATCCTATAAATTCTCATTCCTATATCATAGGAAGCCATTCCCAAGTCCTTTATAGAGAATATGTTAGATAACCACACTTTGACTAATTTTTGCGTCGATACATCATTCCTTATCATAAGTATGTCACATACATTATTAGGAATGTCATCACGCTCCCACTAACCTTCTTGTAGATCCATGATCCATCATTGTCTTTGATAAAATCAAACTATTTGATTGTCTCATCCAAACAGATGTTCGATCATTGAGAAGCTTGCTTCAATTCATAAATGGATTGTCGTGGCTATTAGACCATAGATTTGCTACTCATAGCAATAAATCCCTCTAATTGTGTCAACTACACATCTCTTCAATTTTCCTATCGAGGAGGGTCGACCGTTCAACCATTATTAGATATTATAGTCATTACTAGCCGCAAACGCAAACAAAATCCGAATTTTTCATCAAAGTCAATCTCTTTGCTTTGATTGAATCCTTTCACAATAAGCAAGGACTTATAGGTCTTTACCTAGCCAATCACTCCAATCTCCCTTTTATAGACTCACTTGTACCCTTCCGGTTATGACACCTTTAGGTCCTCAACCATAGTCCGTACTTGGTTGATGTACATGGAATCTATATCGGATTTCATGGTACTATGCCATTTCTCCGAGTCATAACTCATAGCTTTAGTATAGGTCATAAGGTCATTATCATATAATTGACACCTCATTATCATTCTTAATGACAAGGCAGTCAACCTCTCAGGTTGGTGATAAAATATCAAGACCTATACTTAAGCTAACCTACAAAAAGTTATCCTGTCTGAAAATGTTCTTCCTATAGAACCTTTGTAATTTGTGGTGTTTGAACTTAGTTAAGTTCAACCTTCCTCCACTGAACCCTTCTAGAATGAACAATTCCTCTAAGTAGGCAGTATGTCATACACACTATATTTAGTAGAATATTCAACCAACATCCTTGACTATCATTAGGATATCTCACAGACTTACATTTTGGATCTACCATCTAGCTTATCAAATTAAACATTTTGACATAAGCTAGACATCACAAATCTTAAAAAGTTTAAGACTTGTGTTCCTTGCACTACATATCTCATATGACAACTTAGGAACAGATTAAGAAGATACTATATTCAGCAGATATACTGATATTTATAAAATTCAACTCTAAACATATATTAGAAGATCAATTTAGCTTAACATGAACCGAACGATGTCTAACAAAGTTCGTTCGCTCCTTCGTACATTCCATCTACCTGTAGAATCTCAGGATCTGTCCAACGTGAAGCTTTAAACTTAAGATTTGAGATAACCTCAAAACACTCACTCAAGTGTATATCTTTTTGATCTTATCAAAGAGTCCCAACACTTGCTGTTTTGTTTTGTATTTCATTATTATTCATTTTGAAACACTCCAAAAGATTCGAATTTGTATTGTACCAAATACATATATCTGAATCCGGATCATATCCGTGAATTCTAATGAAGCGTGTGAATCCTTTTCTGGCATGCGTTGTCACTGGTGCACATACAATTATGTGTAATAATTTTAACACTTTTGTTGCTCATTATCTCTCTATTTCAAGAAAATAAAGATATAGTGGTCTTTCTAGTGAGACGAGTTTCGCATGCATAATGTGATTCAATAATCATATGGTTCTTGTAACCCATCACCATGCAACAAGCGAATACTCTTCTCACTCGTGCAAACAAGCCTATAGTTCTTTGGATTTCCATTACCTCTATTCCATAGTCCCTATTTCAAAATGAAAAGTTTCAGTCCCATTAAATTTCTCTAATTCTTCAACTCTACAAGACAACTCTTGTAGTTGATCTTCCAATAACCCACCTTTGATAGGTGGCAACAAACTCTTTTGTTTTTGGAGTCAAACTTAGCCTTTGACTAATTATGTTATCACTCACTAACAAACTTCTTCTTGATGGTATGGTTCATCTCCCACTACTTGATTCCAGAACCGTTACCAGTCTGAAGAACAAAGCTCTCTAAGAAGGAAATACGTCTCAACAATCTTTAACACGAAGTAGATTTCAAACAATCTGATATCCAACCTTTTCATGTAAGAGTTCACAACAAATTTGCGAGTTCGTATTCGGAAGCTAATTCAAGATCATATCTCGACTTGGCTTTCATCTATGACAAAATCAACCTACCCTAGACGACCAATCAAATTGATTGTCTTGAGTCTATGATTATTCATAGATCAACCCTTAACATAACTATTATGGAATAGCTCATTCGATATCCTATATTGAATCGTCTTATTTATCACATTCTACAACTCTTATAGAAGCAACAAGGTAGCTCTGAATGTCCTTGTGCTCATACTGTTTGCACAGTCTCAAGCTCATAGACATCAGTTTGGTTTACTTTGTAACATTTGCATTATTAGACCTCTTGCACTTGGTCTCATACACATCTCCATGTGCATCACAAATAAGACACTTTGTATTAACGAGTTAAACATTTCGTCTAACTTTTAATTCTTGAGAACATTTCTCAAGTTTCAAAGTTCATCAGCATATTCGGGATAAGTCAACATGTTATTCTACTACGATGCGTGATAGTGCAGAAATTATAGTATATATATAATTCTATTAGTGAATACACATAACTACTAAGTCAATATTCAATTTTATTCTTATAACACCATATGAATTGGGTCTTTATTCATTGGTGGCTCCCACTATTTTATTTAAGTTATACAACCCTCTATATGTATAACTAAACATTCATAATGTTAGTGAGAATAAGGATCCTATTTTCCATCACATCACCTCGGCTGTGGCACGAAACGCAATGTGATGTTCCATAGGAAGACAAGTCTTGTCAACTACATCTCATGTTATTCCTTATTATCTTTTAGCCTCTTGAATCATTGAGTCTCGGCTGTGGCACGACTCACTCAATATTCTAAGTCAAGTCAAACCCAACATCTTGCATAATTAAATTAGAATTCCAAAAGCCCACGGCTGTAGCACGTAACGACAATTGAAACCTAATTTATCATACACATCTCATGTGATAGACAAACATATCTTAATCTCAAAACAAAGCCCTCGGCTGTAGCACGAAACGACAATGTCTCAATATAAGAACTCTACTTACTATTATATTGGAAGGCTCTGACCGACACAAGCCCGTTGTGCCATTGGCCATTTACTACTTGATATAAATTTTAATTAAGAGGGATTATATTATGTTGCAACCATAATCATATTACTAGGAGATTCTCTTTTTCTTGAAAAAAATACAATTATGATATTTAAATGAAAAATTCCCAGTGTGTTGGAGGGGTCACATCGGTCCCGCTTAAAACCCAACGGCCTAGACAGAAATTTTCATTTTCAACATCAAAAGAGTATTTCACTCTATGTTTCATAAACATAAGAATCTCATGGTTGTACTCATAATATTATTGTTAAGGCAAGAAACGATTCCTATTCTAGATTTTCTAGAGCACGCCTTATTTTGATTTAAGTTCACCTAAATCTATCATCGCATGGTAAATATAGGCATATATCTCATATATAAAAATAAATAAACAAGTAAGCATGCAAGTAATATCATGTCATACAATGATATAATGATGTATGGATTTATTATAGTATTTAAAAGCAATTAAAACAATTAGTACATGCTTTAAAACACTTCCGGGAATATAAACAGTTCCAAACTTTTATATAAAAAATATTTAACCACTCCATTAGATCCGTCTCGGAAAAACGAATCCAACGGTATATTGCACGCCCAAAACGGAGTTACCAAACTCCCAAACAATCAAATTTAATGTGGATAGAGGGGATGTAACGCATTACTGGAATGCGTTACACAATTAATAGCATTTAATTGATGTAACGCATGACGCACATGCGTTACATCCCTGTAACACATTCCCAGAATGCGTTACCCCCCCTCCCAGCGTTTGCGCGTCACGCGCGCGCGGAGCAGCAAAGGAACAGTAATTTTTTTTTTTTTTTTTAATTTTGTAACTCCTCTAGCTTTGTAACTACTTAGCCATCAATGTCTTTATTGTTATTTATTATTTTATTTTAATATTAATAAATTAATTAATAAATTAATAAAAAAGCAAAATAATATGATTTCTGAAATCAAACAAAAGCAAAATAAGCAAGTATCTATGGGGCCCTTGTGCAAATTTTAAATCATATATTTCAACATACATAATTATTTTATGAATTTTAATTAAAACAATTTTAAAAAATTCATAACAAATAATCTACACATCATAAAATTATGAAAAAAATACCTAGATGATCCACAACACTTGTAGAACCCATATCAATGGTCAAAATCTCATGCAAACAATATTTCGAATTAATTCATAATTAAAACTAAATATACTTGCAAAAATCATAATAAATCCATACATGCATAAAAAAAAATCTGAAATTTTTTATATGAATCTCTATATGCAAAACCTCGCTCTGATACCATTGAAGGAATTTACGGATGAGCGGAAGCGTGATATAACATTTATTCCGTAAAAACCATGTATCGCACATATAGAAAAATATATAAAATCTAGAGCGAAGGGAATCGTAACCATACCTTGCGAATCGAAGCTTTAAAAATCGATGGTTTCAAGCAGTTGCTCCTCAGAGTGTAAAGCACTCTACCGGTATCCACCAAGAATTTTCCTTCGATGAATTCTTCAAAAATCTCTAAGACTTTTTAGAGAGAAAAAGAGAGAGAGAGAGAGAGAGATGGAGGCTAGCTCCTTTTTCTAGGTTTTTCACGAAAACAAGACTATCTTAGAATGAACTATCTCATTCTATTTATAGGGATTTTTTTAGGGTTTTAATAATATATCTTTATATATATATATTAACCTCACATTTCTAAAATGCTTTAATAATGATTAAAACTATTTTAATCATTATTTCTTTTTCTAAACTATTTAGAAAATAATTCCTCCTCTCTCATAATTTAAATCTTTTCATCAAAGAAAATATTCTTTTATGGTGTGACCCTGTAGGTTCAATATTAAGCCGGTAGTAGAAATAAATAATAATAAACTTTTTATTTATTATTTATACGAATTCTAATAATTCATTAAATATAATTAACTGATTAATTATATTTATTCTACATCGTGAGTGATGCTTCTCAACATATCACGACTATCCGGATAATATGAATTCACTGCTTAGAATACCAAGAACCTGTTTAGTGACTAGTTACCGTACAATCAATTCCTTTTACCCTACAATATCCCGATTAAATACAAGGCATGGATCTCGTGTCAAGTCTATATAATTTAATCATATGCTTTCCTATTCACTATGCCTAGTTCCGATTAATGCAAATTAGAAACTTCTTTCTAATTTCATTCACTCTGGCCAGAGATTCCTGAACTAGCATAAATGGAATAACATAGGACATTCTCTTCCTTCACTGGAAGGGGCAGATCCTTTATTGATCATTCACTATCTTCGTACACAAATTCCTATACCCAGAAGAGCACTAATTATTGTCCCTCGAGACTAAGAGCTAAACCAAAGTATAGTTCAGTGTACACAAGATGACTATGATGATCTCAAGTCAAAGGACACTTGTACAACCATCACTATATGAACAACTACTGACACATGAGTGAACTCCATTAGTTGTTCAACTGATCGAGTCATGTTCAGTGAACTTATTCCTAATAAGCACCTACATACTAGCTATAGTGTCACCACACAAATGCCTATGAGAACAAACATCCTTCATAGTGAAGCAAGCATAGTATGTACCGATCTTTGCGGATTTAATTAACTACCAATTAATTATCCTACGACCAGGAACTATTTAAGTTTAGAGTTATCATCTTTAAGGTCTCATTATAATGATCTCATCATAATCCATTAAAGCATTACTTTAAACTATGGATCATCTAATTTAAACACTTTAAATAGATAAAGCCCGTTATAAAACATATTACCATTCTATTAAATTAAACAAACTTGAATCAGATTGAACAAAGTATCTCCTAACTCATCATCCATGATTGGATTTAGGACACACGTCTTTCACAATCCACATCATGTTTGGACACCCCAGTAATGGTGTCCTTCTTCCTAATACCCCAGTTGGGGCGCCACACTGAAGACTTGGTAGACATAGGAATGTCAGCCTCGTCCACAGAAGGGATTAAGAAGCTGGGAACACTAGCCTTCCCTCTTGGATCATCCCCAATCCTAGCCCTCTTCATCCTGGATGTCTCCACATCCTTGGGCTCATTAGTCTTATTGATAAAGGCCGCAGCTGCAAGAAAAACCAAAAAAAAAAATGGTTAGCAGAAAATCACAAAGGAAAGAAAAATAGACATAAAGAAAAGGGATAAGTAAAATACCCTTATCATGAACAGTGGAGAGCCCAACAGACTTGAGGACAAACTCATCCAGTAGCTCCCAAGCCACGGTAGTCCCATTATCCTTGATAAGCTCTGAGTATGCATGAGATTCCTCCTCATTCAAGACAATGTTACTGGGACTACCATCAGAAACTCTCCCAAAAGATTTACGGAACAGGGTTCCCCAGTCCCCACCTTCCCAGACAAGATACATAAACTCATTTTTCCACTTGGGGTTATTGTATGGGATAGATTTTAGGTGAAAAATGAAAGGGAAGCCTACCCTATGGCTTATATATACCCAACCCAAGTTGTTGGCAGAGCTATTTTTAAACTGAAAAATCTTCCTAAACAAAGGTACAGACAGAGGAAAGTTTTTTCTAAGACACAAAACCATGAAGCAGTTAATTATCCTCCAGACATTGGGAGGTAATTGACAAGGGTTAATTTGGACATCTTCCAATAGCCTAGGGATGAACTCATGGAATGGGAACCTAAGGCCGACAACTATGACATCTTTATAAATGCACAAGGCATTTGACCGCCAGTGACATGAACGGTCACCGGGGCCGGCAGGAACAAGTTTTAAGGGGGCCTTTACCCTATACATCTTATTATAATCTTTAATCATATCTACTTCGTGAAACCTATTACTACAATCATACGAATCTAAAGCAGATACTGACGGGTATTCATCCCCACGTTCATTAATCATATCATGCAAAAACATGTATTTTGAACGAATAGGAATGGGGGTACCTCTTTTTGATGCGGAGTTCATCTTTTGAAGACGTTGGGAAGCTCGATCAGCCATTTCTAAACACAGAAAATCTTCAAGTCTTCAAGAAAAAGTGCCCAGAAATCTTCAAATCTTCAAAGAAAACCCAGAAATCTTCAAAGAAATCTTCAAATCTTCAAGTGAAAAACCCAGAAAACGGTGAGATTCAACGGAAAATCTCGTCGGGAATCGCCTTGTGACAGAACCCTAGCAGAGCAATTTAGAGAAAACTTTGGAGAAAATTTTGCAGGATATCTTTGAGAAAATAAAATGTGAGGAATGAATGGAAACAAATGAGAGTTCACCCTTATATAGGGATGACAGCCGGTCAATGGGTCGGTTGAAGGAAGGACAACCGGCATTAGCCGGTACGGCCCATAAAAGGCTAAAGGCCCAATTAACGAACTTGAACAGTGAAAGTTCTGGGCCCAACTAAGCCCATAACAAAAATGAACCATATTTTTTTATCAAAGTCGAATGAGTTCGAATAAAATCCCAAAATGGCTCCCATATTCGACCAAAAACCTGGTCGAAAGGCTAAAAAGCCCAATAAAGGCTAAAGGCCCAAATAAAGGCTAATGGCCCAATTGCTAAAAAAGCTAAAAGCCAAATAAAGGCTAAAGGCCCAATTTCTAAAAAAGCTAAAGGCCCAATAGATAAATAAAGGCCTTAGGCCCAAATTAAGCCCCGTATACGTAGGCATTAAAAGCCCGAAATGAACCAAGTATTCGACCAGAATCCTGGTCGAATGAGTTCGAACAAAGCCCGAAATGAACCAAGTATTCGACCAGAATCCTGGTCGAAGGAGTTCGAACATGGCCCAAAATGGAGCAAATCTTCGATTAGAATCCTGGTCGAAATTGTTGGACTAGGGCTTGAAATAACGCCTAAAGTTCGACTACAATCCTGATTGAAATCATTCGACCAGGAGGAGAAATGAGGCCCTGATTCGACTAGAAACCTGGTCGAAATCATTCGACCAGGAGGAGAAATGAGGCCCTGATTCGACTAGAAACCTGGTCGAAATCATTCGACCAGGATGTGAAATGACAATAGGCTTCGACCAGAAACCTGGTCGAAACCATTCGACCAGGGGGTAAAACTGAGCCAAGATTCGACCAGAAACCTGGTCGAAATCATTCGACCAGGAGGCAAAAGCAAGGCAAAATTCGACCAGAATCCTGGTCGAAGGAGTTCGACCAGGAGCTAAAGTCAAGGTCGAATTCGACCAGGATCCTGGTCGAAAATGAACTGAAAAATTCAAAAATTAATGTATCTCCCAGGGAATTGATGAAAAATCCTGATTCCTGTTTTGGGAAATTATAAAATTGGTTTAGAACTATATGTTCGTCAAACCAAGTCACAATACAGAAGAAAATTTCGTAACTCCCGAATAAAATAACTTCTACGATAATCCAAGAGAGATTTTCTTAGAAGTTGGGGGCAAATGATATGGACAAAAAAGTAATTATAGAAATATAATTGACAAATCAATGGAAAGACCGATATTTAAGGCCCGACACCCTAATTATTCATTAATTTCGTAATTAATGAATAAGGAAAATATACAGCTCATGAAAAGAGTCCAAAATATGGTAAATTAGTCAAAGAAGGATCCAGAATCCCAATTAATGAGTCATAGCCTTTATCAACAAGGAAAAGACTTATTCAGCAAGCAATACAATGTTTATCCAATATCAAAAAGGAGACTTATTAGCTAAGACTCCTAAACCTACCATAAATACAAGGCTCCAGACGCCTATATAAAGGACCTGAACCTACAATCAGAACTACGTCTTTGGCTTGATTCTCAATAGCGAATTGAGATACGTAGGCATCTTGTGAGGACCGATTTAGTCTCGAAACACAAGTGCAGCCATTAAAGCTTGAAGCTCATTAAACCTTAGCATTAAATTCACACGCACGTTTTTTAATCCATAACAATTATATTCTTTTACATATAACATACGTATAATATCAAAAATTGAGAGTTTCATATTCATTAACAATAATTTTAAATATCATACTTATAGAAAATAAGGATCACGAGGTTAATCTCAGCATATTTGTTAAAGTAAAATACCATTAAAAAATAATCGTTAAACTTTAAAATAAATAGATGAGAATCGTGAAATGTTCGAATTCCATCAAACAACCTATCAAATATAAAAATTAATATTTTTTATCTCTAAGCATGTAAAAAAAAGTCTAGAGTTTTGATCGTTAAGGGACGATGGTACTACAAAAAAGTAAGAATCATTGAATCATAAAATAAATAGATGAGATCCGTTGAATATAATGTCAAGTTATATTTTATTATTTAATAGATAAATTATTTTTTCAATAATCAAAGGTTCAAAATTCGTCAATAATATCTTAAAAAAAATCTATTTTAGAATTATAAATAATAATAAAACTAAAAAATTAAAACAATTTTAAATACTAAAACTAAAATTATTAATTAATATAATAAAAAATATTGAAAAATATTGAAAAATATCTGTGCATTGCACGGAGTATAAGCTATAATTATAATATGTTTATTGAAAAACTAAATTTAAAGGACTAAATATAATATTTATTTTTAAAGAATTTCACGTGTAAAAAACATCTTTTCCAATTTTAAAGAGATTTTAACTAAGATTTATTATTTCAACTTTTTCTAAATTCTCTCAATATTAAAATATCTAATTTTGAAAATATATGACATATTAACCAAACATTAAACATCTTAAATGTTATAATAAAATAAACCCTTTTAAATATAGAATGATCAAACAAAATCTTAAAAAAACCATATTAAACAGGGCCCTATATTTAAAAAAAAAACCATACTCATTAATTAATATGAGTTGAATATTTATGTTGGTATGTGAGAACTGAGAATCGAACGTAAAATCCTGAAAAATCAAATGAACAGCAACCACTTAAGTGCTCTCGGGCCTCGGCCCATATAAACAGGACCCGCTTGATTTTCCATGTATTAATTATTGTATTCTAGGACAGCTAGCTATATACGCGCCTCTGTATACGTATATTAATTGTATGGCTACGAATCTACGCTGAAAAACATGTAGAATAATATTGCAGATGAGCTCTCGCTCCAATCTCAATGTTTAATCCATTTCTTGGAATTTGTTATTCACCGACACCACCAGTCTAGTCTCTTCTAACAACCTTTGTAAGTTGATCTTTTACTTTTGTTTCTTTTTAAGTATCTCACTTCAACTCTACTTGCTGTTTTTCTTGTATGTCCCTTTGCTTAATCTACAGTTTTTTTTTTTTTTTTTTAATTTCAGCAGCTATGTTTGCCTCACTTTTCTTATGCTTGTCAACATTGTAAATTTCATGGTTTCTGATTTCTGCTGCATAATATATTTGTGATGCTTTTTAACTCCTCATTTTAACTCCTCATTACAATCATATTGATTTGCTAATGCGAAATGGATTAGGAACTAGGGTGCTTGGTTACGTACAACTATGAGGCGTTTTTAGCTTAATTGAAGTGTTGAAATGTAGACTAAAGGTGTTATGGTATTAGACTAGAAGAAGGCCTGTTACATTTATATATGTGCTAACATTCACTCCTTTATAAGGCTGGAATTGTTATACCGGTTTTATGAATATGTTCGTATTAAATGGTGAAAAACAAATCTACGCATTAACGGGATCATTAGAAATATTCCACAAACATATGACGAAGATTTATGTTGTTTGGTCAATGTGATTTTCTCATGATTGGACGCTTGTTGTTTATATTGTTTAACTGGCACAAGTTTATTGGTGTCACGGTAGTCAGTCCTCGACTCTAGAAATAGTATCACAACCTCAAAAAAAAAACCTGGGAGTGATACTGTTTAATCGTTAGCTAGGTACTTGTATGTGAGCAGTCTACACATCACAATATTATTGCAGCAAAAGTGATTATCATATTTTACTCTTTGGACAGAATGGATCTACTGGAGTCTAGTGATACTACCTCCCTGAGTTATTGGTTAAACTGGAGATTCTTTCTTTGTACAATATGGGTCTTTATTCCAATGTTAGGGGCAACCTTTATGATTTGGAAATACGAATATTCATACTCTCCAAAACCGGAGGGGGAAGGGACTCAAGAAGATGATTTATGGTTTCGGTATGCCAAAGATTCTTGGATGCCATGTGTGAAAGAAATACACCCTATCTGTTTAATGTTGTTCCGTATTTTCTCATTTTTCTTGATTTTGACGGCACTCATTGTGGATGTTGTTGTTCGAGGAGGAAGCTTATTTCACTATTATACCCAGTAAGTCATCCTTTTGTTTGCAGCAAAATGACCTAACATATGAATAATTAACAGTATTGTTTTAAGAATCTTTGACTAAATTTGTACTCATCTTTAATTTACGGATTATTAACCATTTCTAACTACAGGTTATAATGTTTTTGACTCTTGAGTAGGTGGACTTTAGCTCTGGTTACCATCTATTTTGGGGTATGCCTGTCAACTTCTTCTAAAGTCTATGTTTTAAAATGTGAATATTTTGTCCAATTATAATATCGTTTATTAACTTTCACACTGATGTTTGTTCACCTGGACATGCATCAAGATCTATTATTTTGTAAAGAAACGTAAAATTGCTGTAAAATTCCAGTTATTTAATGCATTGATCTCTAAATCCTACTTACGTTTTCAAATAATTGCAGTTCGGATCGGTGCTCTCTATCTATGGATGTTTACAGCATCAGAAAATATTTAGGGGAAGTGATGCTTGTATTGAGGTGGTAGATGTGGAACAAGGATCTCTTGTCTCACTTATACAACACGAAGCTGCATCTGGAGTAGATACCGGAAAGTATCCGTATTATCAAGAAAAGTATCATCTTTTTCGAACAGCTTCGAGGTGTGGCCATGTATTTCAAATTATGTTCCAAGTAAGCCCCCTCTAAAAAACGATTACTTTTTAATTGGTTGATGAGGTTTCTCAGCTTGGTTTATCAAGTCAGCATCTTTCTGCTTTTGATTATATAGCAGCTTGTTACCTTATATGTCTTAATATATGGCTATGAATAGATCATGGTTTTCCGTATGTATTATCGCACCTTTCTTGTCAACGCGTGCACACACACACACACATATGGATCCTATTGTTCTTTTCCATCCCTAGTCGGTATCTTTGAGAACTTCTCATCCTTAAGTTCATTGCAATTAATTTTCTCACTAGCACAAAGGTCAACATAAAACAGTTTGCGTCATGTTTGACTGACATAATGTTATCCACACGGTTCTATTGACACTTCAATCTATTAAAGAAGGAAAATTAAGCTGAATATTGGGATTCTGATCCTTGGAAAGATAATGATCTGAGGCGATGCCCAAACTTTGGTGTTAGAAAAGCCAACATTGACCGAGATTTTTACAGCTTTCCACCTGGTTGCAAGTTACTCAGTTTTTCTTGTTGGTGTTATTTATTTCTAAGCAGATGACTGCTGGTGCGGTGATACTTACAGATTGTCTTTATTGGTGTGTAATTTTCCCAT
Source organism: Heracleum sosnowskyi (assembly GCA_030848705.1). Classification (NCBI taxonomy): domain Eukaryota; kingdom Viridiplantae; phylum Streptophyta; class Magnoliopsida; order Apiales; family Apiaceae; genus Heracleum; species Heracleum sosnowskyi. The sequence goes on along the minus strand of CM061244.1, from coordinate 20,300,697 downwards.
TCCTTACCATCAAAGATTACGATTTTAATTTTGTAAGTAATCACGAATTCTTATATATTTTTGTTGGCTCCTTTACTATTTTTTAGCTTCTGTTAGTACTATGTGAGTGTACGAATAACTAACGATAATCACCTCCAGGCTCCAGCCACTGCCATCTTCCAACAATATATTCAGTTTTTCAACTCTAATTTGGATAATCATCGTACTATCTGAAAGAAAATGCTTTTATACCCTATATGTCATACTTATGCTTTCATATCTTTCTCTATGATTGTTTTATATATAACTGTGAACAACTCGTGTGACTAGCACCTATATTTCCTGCTGGTGTATATTTGTCTTTAACTTTGAATGGAATTTGCAAAGGGAGAGACAATGTTATAGTTCCATAATATGGTCTGTGCGAGTAAACAAGAACCACATTCATTATATTAACAGATAAAAGACAATTTTTTTTGTTTGTATGTCGTTTTATAACAAGTAAAGCTAAAAAAATCCGACTCGGTTCTCTAATAAGCCATCTGATAGGTATAGGCTAAGGGAAACTAGTATTTTTAAAACTGCAACATAGTCATTGAAGAATTTTTCCAATCATCCTAGACAATTCAATTACATTCACAAGTCATGTCTGCATGTACACAGCCACTTTTATATAATTGTAATGTATTCCAGTGTATTATGAATTCAATGTTAGCTTCTGTATAATTCTTAGTAAACCACTAATAACATTTTCACGACACATGGCCAAACTCTTACTGTATGCAGCTTTATACTAGTCAAGACTTCTGAGCCACTGAGTTTTACTCATTTACATTTATATGCTTATATAACTGTATTTTTCATAATTTCTTGAGATATTGTGGTTGAAAGTTTTTCTCTGTTTCCATTTGACATAGTGTTTCCTTTTTATGACAGTTTACAGTAATGGAACATTCACTTAACGCCATCTTGCTCATTGGTGAGACGACTTTGAATGGGTTGGTAAGCTTTGTATGGAAGTCCAATGCCCCCTCTTTAAAACCTTATCAGTCCAATAATATCATTTTTCCGTCAGTAACTATGAAACCCTCTTTTCAGCGATTTCCCTGGTTCCGGATATCATACTTCATCTTGCTGACTGGTTTCTATGTCATCTTTGAGTGGATTGTGCATGCATCTGTATTTATGTGGTATGGGATTTTTCTACTTCCTTAATTAAGTGCATAGCAACTTTGCAAAAAAAAAAAACGGCACAAAACTGGTAGTTTCGTAATCACAATAGTTGATTAACTAATCTCGTTGCAGGTGGCCTTACCCATTTCTTGACTTATCGATCCCATCCGCTCCTGTATGGTAAGCCCTCTGTCCCATCTATCTTATCTTATGAAGTTATCAGAAAAGTCAACTACCAAACCGAGCCACCTATTGTGCATTTTAGAATAGATAAACAGTCAAAATGCAATGGTTGGACCTGCAAATAGTTTAGAAGGTGTTGTGAATGGTTTGATCAGACAAAATGATGGAATGGTTAGAGTTTTATAAACCTGGTAATTTCGAAGTTTATAAAGTACATGCTCTTGAATTGATGTTGAGATTTCTCAACAATACTATATTATTCCATAGCTTTACATATATTCTCTAACTTAGTTAAGCCCTTTAACTTGCCTGCAAGTTGTGATTGGATAATTAAAATTTATGAGGGCTGATTGACTAAAATTGCGGACAATTCGGTTGCTGTATAGAATTTGATAATTTGTGATTTTTTTGTAATTCTAGCAGTAACTAAAGCTAAATAAAGTAGAAAAAGCAGGTTACACACTTCATTAATTTTTATCATGAATTTTAGTTTGATAGGGCAGAAAACATTAAACAAAGTTGGAGGATAAATTCTTGAAAAAAAAATGGTTATCTGTTGTAACAAGGAGGAATTTCACTGTGAGTAGGCTATTATAGATATTAGATATAGAGGTGAGGATATTAAGAGTGGGCCATGGGAGAAAAATCAAGAGAAAACTTCTCAAAGATGTTTATATATGAAGAGGTGATAAGAAAAGATGAACCAATAGATTTGCAATTTTGCAGCAGATGTAAGATAGTGCGGTTCTTAATCATAGTTTTTTCATTCTTGGTTTTTTTTCTAAACATAGTTGAAGATGATCATAGAAGTTATAAGCCATTGATGTAAGCAGCTGAATTTTCAGTTTGAAGGATTTCTTGTGAAGTACTAAAAATTACTCTAGTATTTTGTTAGACTGTTATTAGTGCTCATTTAGTTAAACTGTAATAGCCAATTCTATTAGGCAAAACATAGAATCGTTTGTACTGAAACATGAAAAAGACTTTCTGAGTCTTCTGACTTATTAGGTTCTCAATTTTCTTATTGATCTTTGAAATAGCCTTGTAGAAATTTAGACACATTACTTAAACCCTCGACCTGTCGGTAAAGGTTATCTGCTAGACTAGAGTCAAGTAATACAGTAAGTGCACATCATTCACTTTGCCCTTTGGCCTTTGATTTTATTTTTGTGTATATTTATAATTTGTTTCTAAATTTTAGCACTTGCTTTAACATGTACTTCCAATATCCTCATGTATCCAACTATTATTTCTAAATTTGTGCAGGTATTTAGCTGTAGCATTGATGCATCTCCCTTGCTATGCGCTCTTTGCATTAATCATCAAAGCAAAATACTATATGCTAAATCGATGGTTCCCTCAAGTGGATCGAAGTTCGAGATAACGTATGTTTTTGTGGTGTAGGGTAAAAGTGTTAAAAAGTCAGTTTTACAGCAATAAAGAAAAGAAGAAATCTTTTGTCCAATGTTGTGGTATACCTTTGTATGGTGCAATTTACAGTAGAGAATAATTTTTAGTTCCATTATCTGTCCAGTGTTCTGTTTTTAAAAAGTGTTTGCTTTTGTACATCTTGATTATTCTCATAGGAAGTTGCATCCCCTTGATTATTGTGATTGTTCATTTGAAATTCAATCTTTTTAAGAGGTATTTCGGATTGTTTGTTGACACGGACAAAGTCAAGGAAATTATTCGCGGAACTACAAAAATCTAACTTTGGTCCTTTGTTGTTCATACATACATACTTGTGTGTTATTTATACATATTTATGTACCTCTTTTAATGTTTATAATTGTGTGTCAAAAAGCATACTTTCCATCAAAGACACTATGTCTCCCTGGAATATTAATGATAGTAACACTCTTCTGGGCTGGCAACTTCACCTACACTTTATATGCAAGAAACTTGACATTAAAACACTTGAAATTCTTCAACATATTACTGTTACTGTCAAATTATGAGATAAATACTGAAAGCAAAAACTTGTTTATGTATTGACCTTATAACACAGGCAACAAGTTTTAGCCTTGAGAATTTTGCAAATTTTTTTCCGTTCTCGATCCTGAGGCAAGGCTGAAAACCTGAAAAGTTGCCCTGAAGAACTAATTCTTGCTTCTCTGTACTAGATTTACGATTCGATCACCTTCTAGATGTCCATAACAGAATTTTGGTGATTTTGATGGTGAAACTAGCTCCCTGTATTTGAAATTCTCACCAAGAAAAAGTGTGCATCTTTTGTAAGTTCTGCCAAATGTTTTTATCTGGGAATGACGTCTGTATCTTGGCTGTAGATATATAGATTTGTCAGCTCGGAGTAAATAGGGCTCTCCCCGGCTTCTTCGAGATTGGATAGACTTGACATAGAACGTTGAAGCAATGCTACACCATGGGAATTGGTGAAACATAGGATGTGAAGCTGTCCCATGTTTTAGATTGGTTGGAGGGGTGGAGAAATCAACTCTGTCGAGGCTAAGCATCTCGAGATTGTTTTTGTTTCGGTGATTATGAAAATGTCATCCAACTTGCAACTGGACATGCTTAACATCTGCAGGATAGCTTTCAGATTACCAAGAGAAGATGGCAGTACTGAAGCTGAAGATAGCATCAAATGTTTGAGATTCACAAAGGCGTTAAAGAAGTCATCATTAATTTTCTCTTTGTGATCCGTGAAGTTGATTATCAAGGAATGAAGATCTGGGAAATCCACATCCTCAGGAAGCTCAACAACATCATTAGTATCACAAGTTAAAGATAATAGTTTCACAAAACTACTTTCATGATTCATATTCCCCCAGAAATCTATTATCCTTTGATTCCCTAGCTTCAAAATGAAAGGCATACTCTTCATCTTTTTTTAGCTACCTTGTCACACATGTCTAACTTTACTATGCATTTTGACATGTTTACACGAGCTTCTACCAGCAGCACCAAAGAAAATTTGAGGATAGCGCATTGAATCTACTTTATATTTTGCATCTGCTACCGTCTCCGAGCCTTCTAACAATCCCAGCCATATTGCAGATCTGAACCAGAGATCTATTGGAATCATAGTGTCTCCAACTCCATCATACTATGAACATACTAGAAGGGCTGGGATCATACTGTCTCCAGCTCCATCGCACAACTTAGCATCTTTGGGCAATGCATCAAAAGCAACATCAAGAGGAACCCGTCCATGTAAGATCATTTGAGCAAATGTAGCCCTCCATGATTCATCATCTCCCTTGTGCCGTGGTGTATTCCCAAATACAGCAATGTCAAGTGGCAAACCATCATAGCAATCACATTGTTCTTGCCATTGCCAAGTCCTTGTCATCCAACGAGTCCATTTTACCAATCCCAACTACCTCCGACAACAAACCAAACTCTTCATCTTTCTCCAATTCCTCAATCTCAAATAATTCTTTGCATTTTTTAGACTCATCACGATCTTACTGCCCTTGACACGCCTATCAACTTCCAGAGCAGCTATGATATCTTCATCAATTGTAGGCTGTAGCATTCCCCCACTTGTTATCGCCAGAAGGGATCCCAACATCTTCAAAATTTGGAATCTTGTTTTCAACATCCTCAAGTATTATAAGTAACTTTGCACCATAAGCCCAATTATGTGCAAGTGCTGAAGGTTCGTTAATTACATAGTCTAACATATTTTTTCCAGTTTCCTCATGTATCCGATTATTGTTTCTAGATTTTTGCAGGTACCTGTAGCATTGATGCATCTTTCTTGAAACCCTCTTTGCATTGATCATCAAAACAAAATACTTGGTGCTATATCGATGGTTCCCTCAATTGGATCGAAGTTTGAGAATAGCATCTCACTTTTATTAAGTGCAGGGTAAAAGTATTACAGTCATTTTACAAAAATAAAGACAAGGGAAATCATGTGTCCACTGATGTGGTATACCTGTGTAGTGTGGGGGGGAACAATTACAATTAATTCTTTTGGTTACAGTTGAGATTATATTCAGTTCCCTTGTCAGTGTTTCTGCTCTGTTATCAGTTAATTTCCGGTGAACCAGTTTGTGCTTATATAACTTTTATTGGATTAGTTTTGTTTTACAATTTGCAGTAACAGGAATGGAGTGTCAGAATGGTTGTTTCATGATATTAACAATCTTAGTGCCTACTTATATTTGTATCAATTACATTACTCTCTCTCTCTCTCTCTCTCTCTCTCTAAATGTGTACTGATATTATTATACTCTGTTCAATTAGCTAGCTAATCTAATATGACAAAAATAGCTGTTGGGCACTGATTAATTTGACAAAACAAATTAGCTAATATCTCATCCCCCAGGATTTGTTAATCTAATCTGACAAAAATAGCCACTGGGTTTCGGTCAATTTGACAATGTCGTGCAATTTGAAAAAACTATATAACTTGACGAACACATGAGTCAAAAGAGCAACACAAGCAAATACATTCCTATTCTAATTAATTCAATCTCTTGAAAATAAGATACCAACCCAGAAATTAGAAAGTATAAAACTACCTCCCCCTGTGGGATGGGAGAGCAGTTGGACTTGGCGCCCTCTCCTCTTTGAAAGGTTGAGTTGCTGGATCAGATAGACTAGGCAACCTGGAAACACTACCCTTCCCTTTTCTTGCATTTGGTCCCAGTTCCTCTATCATATATTTCCACCCGTCAATAGGTCTCCTTCGGCTGAATATGTGAGTTTTGATAAAACTTGCAATCTGAGAGGCCATCATATATGGTAACAACCAAGATCAGAGTCATCATTTAGTAGTAGAAGTTAGAAGTTAATGCCAAGTAATATCTTGATAAGAGACAAGTACAGCCAACAATAAATTTGTGTGAAATTTTCAATCATGTATTAATATTCAACTAATCAAAATGAAAAATAAAGTAGTCTATATCTGTTATGCACCATATATAGTTCTAAACAAAATACACAAATAAGGGGGAACTAACACAACTAGTTTACTTCAAACATCTCAGCAAACAGAAAAAACAATGATTATTACGTTGAAATCATTTAAACTACAGTTCTGCTGGAAGACAATCAAATTATACTAATTTCTGGTGTACAAGTGGTCAGACACTTGTTATGTTCACAATTAAAGTTAATATTGTACAGTTTTAACTGGGATCTTATTAATCAGCACAGAAAGCAAGTGCTTGTCCAAAACAAAGAATTACCTGAAATTTACTGAATGCAATCCGCCGTTCGAATTCTTGGAGCAAAATGTCTTCTTCCCTCTGTGACATCTCCCAAACATTCCCATCTTGAGCTTTAGATGTTGTTTCCCAGCCATCAGGGTTACTTTTAGTATCATTTAAACCCTGTGTCTTTGAGTTGCTCAGATCATTGTTTGCAAAGTCAAAAATCCTACACACAGGACCAAGAATATCAACAATGTTCCTTTGTTCAAACTTGACACGATGACGTCAATTTCTCCCATTAAAAGAGTTTATCCATGTTCAAATGTTTACTTATACATATACTTTCTGATTTAATTAAATCTTCCTATTGCAGACAATAATAGAAGACTAAACATAATGCCTAAACATACACCATTTCAAGAATTTAAAGCAGAACACACATGAGACAGACACCACGCAGAATCAATAGACAATAACTCAATAAGTCACGACCTAATCATACTGGAAGTTGAATTCATAAAAGGGAAGAAATTAGAAAACATACTCAGAGCAGCTGTCAAGTAGCTTCTCAATATCATCTCCACCGGCTCCCCCCATGGAATCCCCCAACTTGGCTTCTTCCTGCTTTTCAATCTCTTTCGCCCATAACCCAGCATGGATCCTCTGTTTCTTCAACCTATAATCCTTCTTTACATTCTCCAAACTATAAAGTGAATTCGAATTTGCCAATTCTTTTTGCTGCTGTAGTTGTTGTGATTTAGGGCTTCTTCTTCTTTGATCCCAATTATCCGTCATGTCCTCCACAAACGCCTTGGTCTCTGCATCAACTTCAGACGAAAGCATCACTGAAGAGGAATTGCTGGTATTATCACTAACATTCTCATTACTATCAATAGAGAAATTGACGTCAGTTTCCCATGGAGCTCGGTTCTTCCCAGAAAGGTCTTCCGGGAGCCAGGCAGATTCCCAGGTGTCATTCCATTCTTCTTCCCCTCCCCCTCCACCACGCTTAGCGGTCGTGGAAAACAGTCTAATATTGTTTCCATATAGCTTTCTAATAAACAAAGAAGATAAACTGCGAACCGGATTCATCACCTTCACATTAAAAATCAGTTAAGCATGGTATCATTTACTCTCACACCGATATTAATTCAATCATATTTCTTGTTCTAAAATAGAGCAATTAGGGTTTGACATGGGGTAAATTATGGAGAGGCCTAATTAAATAGCACAAGAACCCGAAATCGACTAAATGGTAAAGTTTGAAGGATATCTTCTATATAAATGCTGACAAGTATGTGCAGAGCTTAAAATCTAAAATTACAATATTTTAGACCAAGAATCATAGCATAATATGAGCTAATTTTATTGTAAATTTGGGGTTATATGTACATAATTTATAAAGTAATTAACAAACAGCAATACCACTAGCAATGATCAAGTATAAACAAAAGCAAGAGGGCAGCATAGATATACATACATATATACATACAAGACAAAGAAGAATAACACACAATTTGTGACTTACAGTTCGCAGAAGAGAGGAGAAGAAATGAGCACAACCTAGTCAAGACGAGTCTCACAACTCGGAGGTATAAATTACGTAGTTTAATTAGGGTTTTTTTATTTCTAACGGCCTGTTATTTTGTTAGGGTCCTGCCTCCTGGTATCAATTGTAAGGACCAGTTACACATTTCTGTTGCTGGATTAAGATTTTGGCGATAAAAAAATAAATAAATTCAATCGTTTCATTTTCTTAATTTTCCGTCGCGACTATTGCCCCCTAATTTTAAAATACCAAAATTAACCCTTAATCAGTACGTGGTGATTTTAAAATAAATGCACTGTTTATAGAATAATTATTGTAACCGTGACTTAAGATCACGGTTGTAATAACTTAAATTACTTGTTTTACCTGCCTTCTTTTCACTCTCGTTCTCTCATCACTCACAATTATCTCTACACAAAAGCTCTCATTTTCCTCCCCTAGCCGGATCAATTTTTTTTAATTTTATTTTAATCTTCTTGAAATCACGGATTCAATTAATAATTTTATTAAATGAACTGTCCAGTGACATGAAGCCACGGGCATCACCCTTTTCCGTGATTATTTATCGCGGAGTTAATTGAATATATTTTGGTCATTTGGGTGGCTCGGCGAAAAATTATAGCGGAGATTAACTGGCTCCGCGGAAAATTATAGAGGAGCGATATGAATTTTTTTTTAATCCTGACCGTCGAAATCTTAATCCAACGGCAGAAAAAAAACAGATTGTTGTGTAACTCGTCCCTCGATTGTCAGAGGGACCAGGGCCCATTTTTTTAATAAGAGTCTTGCCCTCTCGAGTGTCATTAATTAGGGTTGTAAAATGATTCGAACTATCCGGCTTATATCCGGCTCGAAAATACGATACATGTCTTAGATTCGTTTTATAAATGATTTAAATCTGACAAAAAATTTAGGCCCGAATAATATATGATCTCGGATATGAGAACAGAGATACCCGTCCATTTTAGGTCTCATATTTTTAAAATAATATGAACCCTACCCGAACCAGGTTTATATCCGGATCCGCTCAACAACCCGACATATGAATTATTATGTAAAACCTTTTATATTTCTAGCCCATTCAAACATAGATAACTATTGGTTATCCCAATATTAATTCCAACCCCTCGTTGTTCATCCCTCTCGAGGGTCGATGTATGCACCTAGATGTAATATGGATAGACTCTGTATTTGTATCAAAGTATTACTAGTTTCGAGTTTCGACTCCTCGTTTACACAGATATTCAATTCATACGATTAAATACATGTATGAATTGTGCTTATATATACACCCTCTTATACCACTAGATGGCATTCATCCTCTTCTCTTAGTCTAAAAATTATTGGTTTCAGATTTAGCTTGCGATATGGAAGAAGATTATGCAATTGATGTTGATATCTATGGTAAAATCTCTATTAAGCTTATTTTGTTCTTTAATTTATCATATCTTATTTGGTGATTACTTATTTTTAAATATTTATTTTGCAAGGTACTGAAGAAGCATTCAATCAAAAGCCCTCCGAAGAAAATCAAAATCATCCTGATGATTCTCAAATTGTGAAAGTTGAAATGGATATTGAAGCAATTGATGGAGACTGTTGAATATTATAATATGATATGAGTATAAGATCTTGTTGGGGTCTTCCTGTGACACCTTAAGGTTTTAGAGTGACTGGTTATTTAACATGGTATCAAATCTCGGTTTAGGGAGAGATCTCAGGTTCGATGCGTTATTTAATTTAAATATTTATTTGACTGTCTGCCGCTGTCTCTCTGGCATCAATTGTGACGAAAGGTATCGCACGATTGAGGGGGGTGTTGAATATTATAATAGTATATGAGTATAAGATCCTGTTGGGGCCTTCCTCTTACACCTTAAGGTTTAAGAGCGACTGGTTATTTAACAGAGACAACTTGGATAAGGGATCTAGAAAGCGAAAGAAAAAGACATCCAAAGTATTGGAGACACTAAAGGATGGGACCAAGAAACTCAACTGCAAATATTGTAAGGCAAAGCTCTCTTAGAGTAAGGACGACTCCACTAGTCATTTGATTCGACACATGAAAGGGTGTGGCATTCGGCTGGCTTCAATTTCTGGCACTACACAAAAGGTATTATCGTTTCCCGTTTTAGAGGCTGATGGAAATATGGGCAATGATAATTACTTCAAGTATGATAAAGAAAAAATTAGGGATTTGTTGGTTAAAATGTTTTGTGTGCATGAGTACCCATTTCGTATGGTAGAGCATGAGTTGTTTTTAGTGCTAATGAAACCATTGAATCCACGATTTGAACCCATTTCTCGTAACACCTTGAAGAATGATTGCATGAAAATGTATGTTTTGCAAAAGAAAAAGATTAGACATATATTTACAACGGTTGATCGTATAAGCTTGACTTGTGATTGCTGGACATCCAATCAAATTATTGGATACATGTGTCTCACTGCTCATTATTTGGATTCTAACTGGATTCTTCAGAAAAAGGTGATCAATTTTTTGCACTTGGTACCTCCACACACTAGTTTGGTGATTAGTGATTCTATCTTTGAAAGGCATATGTCTAGGCCTATTTGTAAACACCGAGGATTCTACTCAACTTTAATTAAGATGTAATAAGTAAATAATAAAAATCAAATGTCACAGGAATCTCAAAAGGTTATATCTGTCAAAGATTGAAGATTAAAGTCATCTGTAGACTTGAAGTTATTCTACACTGGAAGAAGTTCATTTATTTGATCAAGCCTCAGTGAAGTATTCAAGAAAGTGGATCTATTTAAAGTGACAGAGGTTTCAGAAGTGTGACGGGAAAAAGTACAGGTTACAGTCCTTGTTTCAATAAAAGGAGAAAAGAATCACAGCTTAAAGTTAAAGATGAAGAACAACCATTAAAGTTAGTCGCTCATGAACCAGACAGTACATGGAGTGTCAACGTCAGTCAGTGGAAGTTCGTTATCAGTTTCAGTGGTTCTAAGAATTAGTTTAATTCTCTTTTAATATTATTCTATAAGATATTTAATTTAATCTATGAATTAATTCTTTCAGAATTAATTCATATATTAAATTAATCAATCCTGATATTAAGTAATTTAATGCATAAATTAATTCTCCAGAATTAATTTATTTATGAAATTATTTGAGTCAGTTATTTTAATTTATTTAATCAGTGAATTAATTCTAAAAGAATTAAGTCATTTATTAAATCAATTAAAAGTAGAATAAAATTAAATCAGTTTTATTTCTATTAGTAGTACTAACATTTTATACTAGTAGTACTATCAATATTAGTACTACCGATAGTACTACCAGTACTAAAGGTTAGTACTACCGAGAGTACTATTAGTTTAAATAGATAGTACTTCTAATAGAAATGCATTCAGTTGGATTGGCGCGTGGGAAGTAATTCTTTTGACTTGTTATAAATACAAGTACATGATCAAAAGAGTCAGGGGTATTACAATTGAAAAAAAGAGACAGAAGCAAAAAAGCAAAGTATCATTTCTTTCTTCTGCAGTTTCAAGCGAACCAACCATAAGCATTCAATTTAAATCCTTGTAATAAATTCTAGACATAAATGTTATATCCAATCCACTAGAATTCAATTACTTGTATTGCTTTGACAATCTAGCGGATCATAATCCCTAGAATTTCAATCGAACTACTTTTTAGTATTCGATCTTTTTATTACAAAAATAGATAAATTCATGTCGAATTTATTCTAGATTTGTTTTAACAAGAACCTTGTAATCTGTGTACTGAATTGTAACACCTCTCAAGTTTAATAGAGTTTCTATTTAACTTGAATATTGTTTCAGTTTTTATTCCGCACTAATTTGTTCTAAACAGTTAAATCATTTAAAGGACAAATTCGATAAAACGGTATAGTTTGTATTCAACCCCCCTTCTACAAACTTATCAGGACCTAACAATTGGCATCAGAGCCTTTTGATTGATATACAAATCAAAGATCCAATTGTTTTGAGATTTTTCTTTTAAACTCTGATTTTTTATTTTTTTCTTAAAAATCTCAAAAGATGTCTACTACACAGAAAGTTGGTACTGTCAAAATCCCAATGTTCAACAAGGAGCATTATTCAACGTGGAAGAAGAAAATGCTCCTATTTCTTAAGGTTGCAAATCCTAAATATATTGATGTGCTGAAGAAAGGTCCCAAACTCCCTATGATTATTGAGGAAGAGATAACAGTGGATAACGTTGTTACTAGGCCTGCTAGTATGTACCCTAAAGATCCCAAGGAGTACACTCCTGATGAGAAAGAGGATGTTACCTTGGATTCCTGTCTACAGTTGATCCTTATTGAGAGTCTTGATCCTGTCATGCATAATCATGTTCTAAATTGTGAAACTGCCAAACACATTTGGGGAACAATAGAGATAATCAATGAGGGGACAGAGGAAGTTAGGGAGAATATGCTGGAAATTCTCACTTCACAATATGAGCATTTCAGATCAAATCCAGGTGAAGGTATCTCTCAGGTGTTTGAGAGATACAACAAATTAATCAATGATCTGAATCTCAATGGGAAGCACTACACCAACAAAGAGATTAACAAGAAGTTCCTTCTTACCCTACCACCTCATTTGGAGCACAAAATTTCTGCCATTAGAGAAGCAAGAGATATGAATGAGATTGCTTTGGAGAGATTGTATGGTGTGCTAAAGACCTATGAGCTGGAGCAGATTCAACAAAGGGAGCTGTATGGAACTGGAAAGATTGTTGGTACCTCCACTGCATTGGCTGCTGAAGTCCCACAGAAACTGGAAGTGAAGGCTGTTCAACCTTCCAGTTCTCACATGAATGTTATTGATGCTGAATATGGATTAACATCCATTGATCAATCTGGTGGTGACTTCTATTCTTTGGAAGAACTTGATCAGCTGGAGGATGGTGATTTGGCTTTGATAGTCAGAAAGTTTGGGAAGTTTAGATTCAAGAGGAATCCCAATCTTAAGTTCAGACCCAGATTTCAGAGAGGTGGATCTTCATCTTCAAGTTGCACAAGGGGTGGCTACAAAACTGGAACTGTGGATAGAAGTATAATCAGATGCTACAATTGCAATGAGTTGGGTCACTTTGCTACTGAGTGCAGAAAGCCAAAGCAAGTGACTAGAAACACATTTGATTCTAGCAAGAAGAACAAGATTGGGAAGGCCTATGTTGCTGAGGGAAAGAGTTGGGATGACACTGACAGTGATGAAGAAGCAGGTGAGATTGGGAATCTTGCTTTAATGGCTAAAGAAGAAAGCACTTCATCCAGATACATGTCAGAGGTAACCTTTACTGATGCTGAAATGATTTATCATCTTGGTGGCACCATAAGTTGTGCACGCACTGAAAATGATAGAATAAATCTTTTAAACACAAATCTTGAAAAGGAATTAAAAGATTTGAAACTTGTGCATGTTAATCAGGATGAGCTTACTGAGAAAATTGTTTTTCTTGAGAATAGGGTTAAATGTTATATTCAACTGGAAACCATTCTCAAAGATCAGATTAGTGAGCTCAAAACCAAAGCTAATGCCTATTACAACTCTTGTAAAACGGCTAAAGAAATTTTCAATAAACAAGCTATTGGTAATCATGTCAGTATAGGTTATGATTATAATGAGGCTATAGGATTGCTTGGTATTAATACACCTTGTAGAGTCAGAGAAGAAGGAAAGGTTGTTCCTTATATTCTTAAGGGTATTAAAACACCCTTCTGTAAGGAGTCTGAGGCAGAGCCTCTGAATGAATACTCTATCATTATTGCTGAGGAGATTCATGAAGAAGATGTTGCCTTAGAAGCTAAGCAATCCAAAAAGTGTGTATCTGATATTCCAGTCAAAGTTGCTACAACTGAAAAGACTAAATCAGATATCCATAAGTTGGATCAAAACAACTGTAGAACTAACATGCCTGCTATTAATTCTTCTCATAAAGCATGTGGTGTGAGTAATTGCATGTCTTGTGCTTTTAATGTTATGTATGCTTTCTTTAATAAAAAGCATGTATCTAGTGATAAGACTGCTCCACGTCAACATGTTAATAATAAGAAGCATGTTAAAACAAAGACTACTAGTCCTCCTCAGACTAGAGTGGATTCATTTATCCCTAAGCCTACTCAGAAATGTGTTAAGGCTGGTTATAAATGGAAACGCTCTTATGTGAAAGAGGATGAAGTAGTTTTGGTTAGAAATGTTGTTTTGCCTGACAAAGGCCAGTTTTTTAAGTATGCCGGACCCAATCAATTTTGGGCTCCGAAGAAGGACTAATCAATCTGATATTGCAGGGAGTTAAACAGGTAAACCGAGTTATGTGGATTCTGGACAGTGGCTGTTCAAGGCATATGACCGGAGATAGAGCCCTGCTATCAGATGTGGTTGTGAAAGCTGGCCCAGTAGTTACCTTTGGAGATAACAGCAAGGGTATTACGAAAGGATATGGTTGTTTGAAGTACAGAAATGTTATCATTGAAGATGTTTCATTTGTGGAAGGTCTGACGTTCAATCTTCTCAGCATCAGTCAGTTCTGTGACAGAGGATATGCTGTTTCCTTTGAAAGAGAGAAGTGTCAGATCACTCACAAGAAGAATGGAAAGCCTGCTCTTCAAGGAGTAAGGAAAGGTGACTTGTTCATAGCTGATCTGAACTCGGGATTCAAAGATGAAGTTAATTGTTTTTATGCTAAAGCTTCATCAGATGATAGTTGGCTATGGCACAAGAAGATGTCTCACCTTAACTTCAAAACTATGAACTCTTTAGTCAAGAGGGAATTAGTTAGAGGTTTGCCTCAGATGGAATTTACACAGGAAGGACTGTGTGAGGCATGTAAAAAGGGAAAGTCAAAGAAAGCTTCTCACAAGGGCACTGACACATCATCAATAACTGAACCTCTTCAGCTACTGCACATGGATTTGTTTGGTCCAGTTAATGTGATGTCCATGTCAAAGAAACAATATGCACTTGTGATTGTTGATGACTTTTCTAAATATACATGGGTTTTATTCCTACATTCCAAGGATGAGACCCCACATCTGGTGATTGACCATATAAAGTTGATTGAGCTGGATTCTAGATTCCCTATGAGAGCCATAAGGTCAGATAATGGTACTGAATTCAAGAATGTAGTCCTAAATGACTTTTGTGCTGATAAAGGAATAACAAGACAATATTCTGCCCCTAGGACTCCTCAACAAAATGGAGTAGTGGAAAGAAAGAATCGTACATTGATTGAAGCTGCAAGGACTATGTTAAGTGAGTCCAACCTTCCAACGTACTTTTGGGCTGAAGCAGCGAATACCGCTTGTTATACTCAGAATCGAACTTTAATCAACAAGGACTTAATGAAGACTCCATATGAGATCATGAACAACAAGAAACCAACTGTCAAGTACTTTCATGTATTTGGAGCAAAATGCTTTGTGCTTTTAGATGACAATGTTAAACGTGGCAAGTTTGATGCAAAGGCACAAGAAGCTATTTTTGTTGGATATTCCAGAAGATCTTACAGGGTCTACTTGGTTGGCAGTCACACAGTAAAGGAAAGTGTCAATGTTACTTTTGATGACACTAAGTTCCCCAGTATCCAAAAAGAAGACTCATCTGAAAAGCTGAAGTTTGATAACTTGCCAGACTCAGAATCAGATGATGAAGCCTTACCTGAAGTTATTGCTGGTGATGATAATAATAATGATGATAATGATCATGGTGATGGTGGTGGAAACACTGGTAACAATGGAGATACCACCAACACTGGAGAAGAATCATCAAGACAAACAGGCAACAACTCAGGGGGAGCAAATGAAGGATCAACTAGTCACTCACAACATCAAAGTGAATTTCAAGGTGAATCATCAAGATCAAATCTTCCAAGACAGACTGTTTGGAATCGAGCTCATCCTTTTGAGCTGATCCTTGGTGACCCAAATGTTGGAGTTAAAACTAGAAGTGCTTCTCAGAATGAATGTCTTTTCTCAGCATTCCTATCTAAAATGGAGCCAAAGAAAACTGAGGAAGCACTGACTGATCCAGATTGGGTGATTGCTATGCAAGATGAACTCAATCAATTTGAACAACAGCAAGTCTGGAAGCTGGTACCCAGGCCAAAGAACAAGAAAGTAGTTGGTACAAGATGGGTATACAGGAACAAGCTAGATGAGGAAGGCATTGTTACAAGGAACAAGGCAAGACTGGTTGCACAAGGGTATTCTCAAGCTGAAGGCATTGACTATGATGAAACCTATGCACCAGTGGCTAGACTTGAGGCCATCAGGATGTTCTTAGCATTTGCTGCTTATTCCAATTTTAAAGTCTATCAAATGGATGTTAAGAGTGCATTCCTGAATGGTGAACTTGATGAAGAAGTGTATGTGGAACAGCCCCCTGGCTTTGAAAATCAGGAGCTGCTGGACTTTGTGTACTTTCTCTTCAAGGCTATCTATGGTCTTAAACAAGCCCCAAGAAAATGGTATGACACTCTCTCTGGTTTTCTTTTAGAAAATGGTTTTGTTAGAGGTATCATAGACAAAACTCTTTTTTCAAAGAAACACAAAAGTGATATGATATTAGTCCAAGTCTATGTGGATGACATCATATTTGGGTCTACTAATGATAATCTCTGTAAGAGATTTGCTGAGCTTATGCAGAGTAAGTTTGAAATGAGTATGATGGGTGAGCTGAAGTTCTTTCTTGGATTGCAAGTAAGTCAAAGGTCAAATGGTATATTTATTTGTCAATCCAAGTATCTCAAAGAACTCCTCAAGAAGTATCACATGGAGGATTCAGCATCAGCAAGGACTCCATCTTCAACAGCCATCAAACTTGGAGCTTCTGACAAATCTATCAAGGTAGATGTTACAAGCTACAGAGGTATGATTGGCTCTTTACTCTATCTTACTGCTAGTAGACCAGATATTATGTATGCTACATGCTTGTGTGCAAGGTTCCAAGCGGACCCTAGAGATGTTCATCTCGTTGCTGTGAAAATAATCTTGAGATATCTTAAGGGTACACCTAATCTAGGTATTTGGTACCCTAAAGATTCTGGTTTTAATCTTGTTGGATATACAGATTCTGATTATGCAGGTAGTGTTGTGGATAGAAAGAGTACCTCTGGGAGTTGTCAATTCCTTGGAGGTAGGTTGATTTCCTGGTATAGCAAGAAACAGCAAACAGTTTCCAATTCAACAGCAGAAGCTGAATATATTGCTGCTGGAAGCTGTTGTGCTCAGATCTTATGGATACAGAATCAATTAAAGGACTATGGCTTTGCATTAGACAAAATTCCCATATTTTGTGATAATACAAGTGCCATAGCAATCTCCAACAACCCTGTGCAGCACTCGAGAACGAAGCACATTGATATCAGGTATCATTTTATCGGAGAGCATGTCATGAATGGAACTGTGGAGTTACATTTTGTACCCACAGAAGAACAGACTGCAGATATATTCACTAAATCTGTTGATGAATCCACATTTATCAAGTTAGTTGGTAAATTGGGTATGTTAAACAGTCTTAGTGATTAACAATATCTCTGTCATGTTTGTTCTCTCAAATTTCATTTTCTTTTGCTTTGTTAATGATATTCACTGAGAGTTCTCATTTAATAATTGCATGCTTGTTGATTTAAATGGTTCTGAATATTTTATTTTCTTTAAAAATATTTTTCTCATATTTTTTTTAAGTGGAGAAATGTATTTTTCTTGAAAATATATTTATTTAGAATTATTTAGATATTTTTCAGATTGTAAATATTGTTGTTTAAATATTTCTGCAAGTTTATATTAATTTTATGCATTTCTATAATATTCTGCATATTTTTCTAGGATTTATGGAATTTTCTGTGAATTTTTCTAGGTTTGTAAGTATTTTTCATGCATTTCTATATTATTTCTGCATTTTTCTGTAAAGTTTCAGTAATGTTCAGCATTTCCTTTTTATTTTTATTTAATTTTCGTTAGTATTACTAGTTTTGAACTAGTAGTACTATCGGTAGTACTATCCAGTGATAGTCCTACTAGTTCTTTTTATTAGTACTACCGCTTTTCTCATTTTTTTCTTTTCTGTTTTTTTTAGTACTACCGTAGTCTTTGTTGATAGTACTACTAATTGTTTTTATATTTTTGTTTTTTTTGTTTTGTTTTTCCTTTTAATTCTTAGTACTACCGTGTCTGGATAGTACTTCTAAGCTATTAGTTTTTATTTGTTTTTCATTTTCTTTTTAATTCTGATAGTACTACCGTGTTTTTACCATAGTACTAACAGGTTTATATATATACAGTTTTTTATTTTTACTTTTTTACTTAGTCCTATCAGTTCATGTTTTTACATAACTGACTTTTATCTTTCTCTCTCGATTTTTCATAGAAACGAAGTGCTGTCCAATTCTTTTTCAATTTCCAGATTCGTTTCTTGCTTGTTTTTAATTCTGAAACCATCACTGAACAGATCTTCTCAAGCCCATTAATTCGAGCACTTAAAATTCAAGTTTCATTGAGTTTTTAGTTTTCGAGTTTTTGAATTTCAAAGGGTTTTTCTCTTCGTTTTTAGTGATTAAAGAGGTGTTTTTGGATTCTAAAAATAGTACTGTGTGTGGTTTGTGTCAAGGATTAACATACTAAAATTTGGTAATTTTTGGAGAACTTTGAAAATTTGGATTTTTAATTAATTTTAATTAATTTTAAAATCCTAAAATTCGAATTATTCATAATTATTTAAGTTTTTGATTTTCTGTGTTAATTCTTACTTAGTAAATTATGGCTCAGAATTTTGAGGTTGTTAAAAACAATTACATTGGGTATTTTGATCCGGTGAGATGTCCGATTGATCGTTTTCGACCTTGGATTCAGTTTTTAAATTCGCAGTGTTGTGTGAGTCGTGCTATATGTTTATCTGCTGATTTAAAGGTTGAACCACTTAGATTGTTGTGTTCTACTGCTGTAATTTCTGAGAATTTAAATTCTATATCTTTCACTATTGAGCACACACAATATACTATTACTGAGGATTTGTTTTGTGAAGTGTTTCAACTTCCTAGGGATAACTTTGATAGGACTCCTTCTGATGATGAATTAATTCAGTTTTTCACCAGAATTCATTATCAAGGTCCTTTGGAATTGCCTAAACTCAGTAAAGCAAATCTAGTCTGTGAATGGGATATCTTATTTGATACTTTATCTAAAGTTTTCAGCAATTGTACTAAGAGTAATTTTCAACATATTCCATCTTTGTTGCAGTACATTGCTTATGCTATTGTGTTTAATGTTAGGCTTAACATTGGTCATCTTATTTGGAGTCTTATGGTTAGGAGAGTAGCTAATGCCAGGATTGATCATGATAGTGGTAGAAATGTCAGGTGTTTCTATCCTAGATTTCTCACTATCTTAATCAATCATGTGCTATCTGATGCTCACAAGGAGTTGTTTTCAAATGCTGTATCTATTCCTTCTCCTTCTACTTTTAGTAAGTTCTATCAAAGACTCCATACTTCTAGTAAATGGAATATGACACCAGTGGTTGTAAGTCCATTCATGGCTCATTTCATTCACCTACCTACTTTTGAACCCTTTGTTCCTGATCAACAACTAGTCATTGCAGCTGGAACTTCAGAGGAACTGCCACTACAGGTAATACATCCTATCTCTGGATCATCTGGCACCTCTGCTCAAACCCAAGTGGTTGATAGGACAGACCAAGAGGTTGTAGAACCACAATCTCTATCCCAGGTCAGAGAGCCAAACACAGTATCTAATCCTTTAACCTCTCAACCTGGAACTGCTTCTTTAATAAGACAAAGGTCAAGTAGTGAAGAAACACTGAGTGCACCCACAACTCTGTCTCCACCATTAAAGAAAAGAAAAACCTATAGAGAGACATCTGTAAGCCCATCCATGTCCTCCCAAAAGGACTTGGACCTTGAAATGGCCATTGAACAGTCTCTGGAGACATCCTCTGAACAGGATGAATCTATTGAAATTCGCCATCAGGCCCTGGCAATCTGTAATGAGTCAAGCACTCTCCCATTACTCACAATGGGAGAAGACATCCAAATACAAGAAACTCAGGACACTTTGTTAGGAGAGCACTTAGGATCTGAAACAGTGCCTACCATTGTCACGGTAGAAGTGCCTTCACAGGCATCAGAGGGAAAATCTGATTCTTTGCCATCTATAATAGAATCATTTTCTCCCCTCCCAGAGGGAACATCTCTGGCTCCCCTAAGGGATTTTTCACTCGCAGTTTTTACTGGTGAAAGTGAAAGGCAACCTGATGAGTCTGTCCCTGAAGAAATTCAGTATACAATGTCAAATATTTTGACAGACTCATTCAGGGATCGGGAATTGCGAACTCCCATTGCACCACCACTGACCTCTCTTGAAGGGGCTAGGGTGATTTTTCCTGCAGGTACATCTACTGAGAATCTTGACAGACAGTTAGTGGTGAGAGATATGAATCAAACACCGAGTGAAACACAAGCACGTGAGTTGAGTGAAACACCACTGAGAGCAATTGAGGTGAGTGCACACACTGACACAAACACTGCTTTGTTGAACCAACTA
This sequence comes from Heracleum sosnowskyi, assembly GCA_030848705.1. Classification (NCBI taxonomy): domain Eukaryota; kingdom Viridiplantae; phylum Streptophyta; class Magnoliopsida; order Apiales; family Apiaceae; genus Heracleum; species Heracleum sosnowskyi. The sequence goes on along the minus strand of CM061244.1, from coordinate 20,280,124 downwards.
GCTGATCTACAAAGGAAGTTACAAGAAACCCAGGCTGAGAACAATCTTCTGAAAGCACAAGTGGTTGCACAATCTACCACCTCTGTATCAACTCAGCTGGGTACTGTGAAAGATGACCTGGAAGGACTAAAGGATAATCTACTCCCGAGGCTGAATTCAATCCAACAATCTCAAGTACTGGTGGCTTCAGACATCTCTGATATTATAACGTCAAATGCTCAGATATCGGAGAGTGTCAAGGGGATTGCTGCTATTTCTACCAAGGTGGACTTTATTCTGCAAACATCTGATGAAAACCAGAGGTTTAATGAGCAAAGGATATCTAGGATTGAAGGAGGAATGGAGCATCTTAATGAAGGGATGAAGCACCTGTACAACATGATCAAGGAATCACATCAACCTACTGTAGAACAAAGATCATTCTTTGAGGGAGATGATGATGAGGATGATGAGGCTGATGAAGGAAGAGATGGAAGGAAAAGAGGAGAGATAAGGAGAACAACTGAGGTGAATCCTAGGGCTTCCACAGCTCAAACTGTAGAGGATTCCTCAACTAAGGGGGAGAAGGAGAAGAAAGGAGAGGAAAGGAGGGAAGCTGGAGAAGCTTCTGGAGGAGATAAGGGGAAAGGTAAACAATCAATGGAGGAGTCTGCTTTTGATGATGCCTACTACTACCATGGTGAACAGGATGACTTCCACTTTGACACATCTGGTGATCTGGAGAAGACCATACCTGAAGAAGCTTTTGGTGAGGAGGAGGTTGAGGAGGCAGCCAACTTTGATGATTGGGAAGATGAAGCTGATCTATATACACCTGACCCTTTGTTTCAAAAGGAGTTGAAGAAACAGCAAGCAGAGCTAAGGAGAAAGGAGGATGAGCAAGCAAAGGTCTCCGACATCATATCTCAGAAGCTGAAAATTCAAAAGGCTGAACATGAAGACAAACAACGTCTTCATAGTATTCATGTCAAGGAAAGGAGATTGGATGTTAGGATGAAGCAAGGAAGTAAATGGGATAAGGCAAGGGAGATGTTTGATATCCCTCAGAGAGGCACAAACAATGATGCTACTTTTCTGAAGCTGCTTGAGAAGATCAGAATGGTTAATCCAGACAACTCATTATATATGAAGGCATTGAAGGAAGATATCCTAAGGATTACGTCTGCATTTGATCAAGTGAGGCAAGAATTGTTCATCTATGTCTCAAGTGCGCTTGAAGGGTCATTCACCATTTCTCTTGACCTCCTTCAAAGAAGATCTCTATCTGAATTGTGGATTCTGATGAGTAAAGTAAAGAGATCTTCTTGCTTGAATGAGCTTCTCTATGACCGGCTGAGAGATTCTGCTATGAAGGCCAGTCCTCAAGTTGTACATTTTCCCTATGAAGTCAAAATCTACAGAGGTACAACTTTAGAGACAGTGAGGCTGGATCCTGATTCCATGAAGCTACAGACTGCTATGCAACTGGTTAAGTTGGAGAATCTTCTTAGAACTTCTGGGTTTGCTTCTGTAGAAAAGTCTGAAGTTGCTGATATGATTTCAGACTACTGCACGGAGAAAATTCCAAGGTATGCTCAAATGAAGAATAGATTGAAGAAGATCACCACTCAACCAGTGATGCCAAGTGGTGTGGTTTCTGAAAGTGATCGTGTCCTTGACAAAGATCTTCTAGTCACCTTGCAAGAAGCTGAAGAAGGTGAAATTAGAGACTGAAGGCATGATAGGTTTAGCTCATTTGTAAATATTATATGTTTAGAGCTAGGTAAATCAAGATAGGCAAATGTATTCATATGTTCAGTCTAGAGGAACATCTATCTTGTATTTATCTTTACTGTTTGAATCTGGATATTGTTATATTTAATCCAGAACTTTTTATTATTTGCTTGGCTCTTAAAAGTCTTATCTTTTCTTGTTTTAGTTGAGTTATCCTCTAGAGTATTTGGTTGTTATTGTCTAACAAACAAATAGGGGGAGATTGAAAGGCATATGTTTAGGCCTATTTGTAAACACCGAGGATTCTACTCAACTTTAATTAAGATGTAATAAGTAAATAATAAAAATCAAATGTCACAGGAATCTCAGAAGGTTATATCTGTCAAAGATTGAAGATTAAAGTCATCTGTAGACTTGAAGTTATTCTACACTGGAAGAAGTTCATTTATTTGATCAAGCCTCAGTGAAGTATTCAAGAAAGTGGATCTATTTAAAGTGACAGAGGTTTCAGAAGTGTGACGGGAAAAAGTACAGGTTACAGTCCTTGTTTCAATAAAAGGAGAAAAGAATCACAGCTTAAAGTTAAAGATGAAGAACAACCATTAAAGTTAGTCGCTCATGAACCAGACAGTACATGGAGTGTCAACGTCAGTCAGTGGAAGTTCGTTATCAGTTTCAGTGGTTCTAAGAATTAGTTTAATTCTCTTTTAATATTATTCTATAAGATATTTAATTTAATCTATGAATTAATTCTTTCAGAATTAATTCATATATTAAATTAATCAATCCCGATCTTAAGTAATTTAATGCATAAATTAATTCTCCAGAATTAATTTATTTATGAAATTATTTGAGTCAGTTATTTTAATTTATTTAATCAGTGAATTAATTCTAAAAGAATTAAGTCATTTATTAAATCAATTAAAAGTAGAATAAAATTAAATCAGTTTTATTTCTATTAGTAGTACTAACATTTTATACTAGTAGTACTATCAATATTAGTACTACCGATAGTACTACCAGTACTAAAGGTTAGTACTACCGAGAGTACTATTAGTTTAAATAGATAGTACTTCTAATAGAAATGCATTCAGTTGGATTGGCGCGTGGGAAGTAATTCTTTTGACTTGTTATAAATACAAGTACATGATCAAAAGAGTCAGGGGTATTACAATTGAAAAAAAGAGACAGAAGCAAAAAGCAAAGTATCATTTCTTTCTTCTGCAGTTTCAAGCGAACCAACCATAAGCATTCAATTTAAATCCTTGTAATAAATTCTAGACATAAATGTTATATCCAATCCACTAGAATTCAATTACTTGTATTGCTTTGACAATCTAGCGGATCATAATCCCTAGAATTTCAATCGAACTACTTTTTAGTATTCGATCTTTTTATTACAAAAATAGATAAATTCATGTCGAATTTATTCTAGATTTGTTTTAACAAGAACCTTGTAATCTGTGTACTGAATTGTAACACCTCTCAAGTTTAATAGAGTTTCTATTTAACTTGAATATTGTTTCAGTTTTTATTCCGCACTAATTTGTTCTAAACAGTTAAATCATTTAAAGGACAAATTCGATAAAACGGTATAGTTTGTATTCAACCCCCCTTCTACAAACTTATCAGGACCTAACAATCTTGCTTGGTTGATTGGGGAATTGAGAATAAGATTTCAACTATTACTCTTAATAATGCTTCATCTAATGATTCTGCTGTTAGGCACCTCAAAGAATCTTTTGCTTTGAAAGGAAATTTGTTGTTTAATGGTAGGATTTTCCATGTTAGATACACTGCACACATTCTGAACTTGCTTGTACAAGATGGCTTGGCTGTTATGAACCAATCATTCACAATGTTCGTGCTGCTGTTAAGTATCTGAAAATGTCACTTCAACGTCTTCATAAGTTTTCTGAAATTGTTAAGAATTTGCAGTTACCTTATTCTAAAAGGTTGGTTTTAGATGGCCCGGCTAGGTGGAATTCCACATATTCAATGCTTGAATGTGCACTTCAGTTTAAGAATGTTTTTCCAATGTATAAGGAAAGGGATCCTTACTTCAAAAGTCTGCCTACTTCAGAGGAGTGGAAAGTTGCTGAAAATGTTATGAAATTTCTTGAGGTATTCTATGAAGCTACTATGGTATTCTCTGGCATTGAATATCCTACTTCTAATCTATTTCTTCCTGAAATTTGGAAGATAAAAGAGTTATTGAATCAGTCTCTTCTTGATAAGTCTGATTATATGCAAGCAATGGCACATAAAATGAAAGATAAGTTTGAAAAGTATTGAGGTAATTGTAATCTATTAATGTCGACTGCTTCAATACTTGATCCAAGATATAAAATGCATTTTGTGAAGTTCTGTTTTCCCTAGATGTATACTACTGAGTTTGAGGCAAACAAAAATTTAACTCTTGTTGACAATTCTATCCGAGAATTGTTTGATGAATACATTGCTTCCTATAATGCCCAACAAAGTGCAGCAACTCATGCAGCTACTATTGCATCATCATCAATTGTGGTTAGAGCAAAAGGCTTAACAAAAAGTAGGAATGATTTTGAAGCTTGGGCTTAAAGTGCAGATCTTGTTACTAATTCGAAAAAGTCTGAATTGGAAATATAATTAGAGGAAGGAAGATTTTGTGGTGCTGATGACAAGTTTGATGCTCTAGAATAGTGGAAAGAAAATACCTTGAAGTTTAAAATCTTATCCAAAATGGCAAAAGACGTCTTGTCAATCCCTGCTACTAGTGTGGCAGCTGAAGCAACTTTCAGTGCAGGTGGAAGGGTGCTTAACCAGTTTCGAAGTTCACTAAACCCTCAAATTGTTGAAGCTCTGATATATACTAAAGATTGGGTCAGGTCTGATTATAATTTAAAGACCCATCAAGATATAAGTTCTTTAGTTTGTTCATTTCAGAAACTTATAATTACTAAGTCCTGATTGCTGGTAGATGACCTGAAGTTATAATTAAATTACTTGTCACAAGCTCAGGTTGAAGAACTGGAGACTATGATGGTAAAGCTGAATCTCTGATTTTGCGTACTTGGACAGTTGGCGCAATGGAACTTGTAAGTTTATCTTCTTCTTTTTTCCTAAATTGAAACCAGTAGCTCATTGAATTGCAACAAATATATCAATTCTAATTAGTAAATAAATTATGGTATAGGCAGGAGCTTGGAATTTGAAGGACCTGAAGATGCTTTTATTTTAATTATTATTTCATTTTCATTGTCCAGACTTCGTATTTTACTTTATTTGGTATTTTGAACTTTAATTGTGTTGCCTGGTGGAGGACTCAGTACTTTCGTTTGTGATTCTGTTTTATGTGGATTGTGAACCTTAATTTCAATTTGGATTGTAATGGTGTTGAACTTTACCCAACTGGCTTATGATTTGGTTGGTGTTTTTTTGTTAAATATTTAGTAGTCATAACATCAGGTTCTTATGTATGTATTAATTCCAAGTTTTACGGCAAGCAAGTGGCAGAGTTGGAATGAGGCCAATGACAAATTCCAAGAAAGATAAGTTCTTCATCATTTATTTTTAGGATTATATTCTACTTCTTTAGATTTTTATTGTTAAATGAATTTGTTTATTTGTACACTAACTTTACTTATATAAAATTGTAAGTATTGATTTACAGATCAAATAAAATACATTGATCTTCTGAGGATGTACTAAAGTGGGGGTGACTGATGAGCTGAAAGTGTTATAAAAAGGTAAATATTTAAGTTGGTAATTACTTGATTGTTTAATTTTAAGACATGTCATTTGATTAATTATCCACCGTCATTTTGTAATTTGCAGCTATTTTGTGAATTGCGATTTGTGATGAAATTTGAGACTTGAGGGCAAATTTCAACCAACATGCTGAGACTTCATATATCATAGATGCAAGAGGTGCAGAGTTCAGACTTTAGATGCAAGACATTCATCCAACTTCACAGCCTTACTAACATAAATAATTTGAGAAAATATGTCACTTTTAGAAAGAAAAAAAAAGCAAGATGCCATCTTTATTCTTTAATAAAAAGTTGTAGCCACGATGGCAAGTTGATCAGAATAGCAAATTTGTGTACTTCTTGATTTTTGTGAAATGAATTTGTTATATTAACGAGTCATGCTTTTGTACTATTTCTTAGAAGTTTCTGTACTTAGTAATTATAGAAGAATGGATCATATTTTCATTTTCCGGATCTAAGCCAATATGGCTCACGGGTAGTCCGAAAAAAAATGATCCCTAATTGAACCGAGCCGGGTAGGTTCGGGTAATTATGATTCAAATTCGGCACATATGAATAAAATCTTATCTGGATCTGATCCAAATATGAACATCATGTATATAAAATGAACCTATCCTGGATAGAGGTATACCCGGATCAACCCAGATCATTTTACAGCCCTAGTCATTACTTTTATTAAATTATTGAGTGATTAATATTTATTTATTTGCTTATCTAACATAAACATAATTTTTATAATAATAATTATAAAATAAAATGTAACAATTATAAGATTGAAAAAACAAATACAAGTATAAAAAATAGGAAAATTTACAAAAATGAATAACTTTTTAACTTTTGTTTATAATTTTAATGTTACTTATTTACTGTTTCAATTCAATATTACTATTTTTTTAATTTTACCATTACCTTCAGTTTTATACTTACATTTTTTTTTAAATACGGTCCTTCACTCACCTTATCCTAAATCTCTGTCTTTTTCTTCTCGAACTAAGCCGCTTCTCCTTCATTCACGAAAGATCAAAGTTCTCCGACGACCTCGAAACTTCTCCAGCGATCATCTAATTTGTAAGTTTCGATTATCTCAATCCATACCCGCTCTCTCTCTCTCTCTCTCTCTCTCTCACACACACACACACACACACACAGTAACGAAAGATCAGAGTGATTTTATGATTATTTAAGGATTGTTATGTGTATACAACTTGTTTATTTGTGATTTAAGTAATTAAATTAGTTGCTAATTTCTTTTTGTAACTGTTTTGTTAACTACAAGTGTGATTATAGCCCTAATCTTTTGTGTTTATTTGAAATTTTGTTGATGTGATTATTGAAAAAAATGTAAACCTAATTTTGTAGACTGTTAATTAAGATTTTGAGAGTAGGCTTGTTGATGAGACGAATGAAGTGAAATTTCTGCCTCATTTAATTTTGTTGATGAGGTATTACCTTATTCCCATTTCTCCTTGTGTGTGATTACAGTATAGGCCCCGCAGGGGCACTCATTTTAACTGTTCAGCAACCATGGTTGCAAAAGTTGCAACCATAGTTGCTACTTATAATTATACATTTGTAAATGGTCACACATGGCTAACACATGTCATGCATAATACTACATGGGATGTATATAGGAGCAGTGTGAAGAAAGTTTTTGATTCTCGAGGGTGGGTGGGAAACAGATGAGGATGCGGTGAAGCTTGCAAAACCGTATTTCCTGTAAAATTTCCTATTAGCTCGACTTATGATTCTCATGTCCCTAAAGGTGATCTGGACATGATAGATAGTGGAGATTTTGATACGTTTCATTGGGGTAAGGAAATGTTTATGTGCACTTTAGAATCATTGAAATATGTCGCGAGAACATCCAAAGACAACTATAATAGGCTTGTTGGTTTCTTGTAGGTATTTCAACTTTGATTTTATGAGTGTTGTCTGTACCTAAATGGGAGATACTGTGATATAAAAGCTGCTGGTTGTATCCCCCGTATGCTGAAATAGTCCGGTGAATATGCTTGCAAGTCCGAAGAAACGTATCAGACGTTGTCATTGACTACATCAGAGGTATATATTATTTTTGTAGTTGCATCAGACGTTGATATTGATGCTAATAATGTTGGTCGTCCTTCCCCATCACTTAGGGGTGCTCCTACATCTTCTGATCAACCTGAATCTCGTATGTCATAGATGGAAATGAAAAATAAGATTACCTTGTTGACTTCTGAGGTAGATGGTTTAAAGAAGAGCATATTTGAGATGAGGTCGCAATTTGATTTGGAGTTCTCTAAGTTGTGTGTCATTGTCGATAAACAAGCACGTGTATTAGAGGAATTCCATATATTATTCACACATGTATTATTTACTAGTTGAGGCTTTTTTTGTCTATTTTATGTGTTTTGGTTTGTGTGGAACAGGCCCCATAGGGGCACCCATCTTAATAGTCAGCTTCAACTATTTCTATCAGTTGCAACTTTTGCAACCTTGTTTGCAACTATTGCAACCATGGTTACAAAAGTTGCCCTTACATTATTTAAATATTAAATTTAATTATTTGTGATTTGTTTCATTGACTAATTATTTATAATAATCTCTGTTCCACTAACTTCAGAATGGAAGCACTTTGGACTCTTTGCCGCATTTGAATCAAGTTGCGGCCAATGTTGGTAATTGGGATCCTTGGCCACAAAGTAAGCAAGGTGACAGTGGGATTTACATGTTGTTATATGCCGATTATTATGCTACTATGCCGCATTTTCTGCAAGGTGAACTAGATATTGGTGCTCACAGAAGTAGACTTGCCTTCTTTTTTTATTCCTTTGGAATGACAAAGAAAATATATCGCTATGAGAGTGAGTTGGATAACATTGCAAATGATCCAACAATAAAGGCTCCATCAACAAAGGCTCCATCAATAAAGGCATATGATAGAAAGAGAAAGGTGGGATATGTGAAGAAATGAGTTGTGTTTTTTATTTTATGACATTAAGTAATAGAAAAACAATGTTGCTCTATGTAGTACTTTTGGTTCGAGAAATTTGATAATTAATGGTTTAAAGTTTAATAGAAACTTTGTTTTGCATATATATTCGGTAATGGTTCATTCATCTGATATTTTATGCACTTATTAATGTTTGGTAATGGTTCATTGTTTTGAGATTTTATGATTTAATATAGAGCACAATAATTTATGATTCTCAACTGATAATGTGAATAAAATTTGAATTTATGTGAAATAGGCCCCGCAAGGGTACCCATCTTAATAGTAAGATTCAACTATCTCTATCAGTTGCAACAATTGCAACCTTGTTTGTAACCATGGTTGTAGAAGTTGCAAACAAGGTTGCAAACTTTGCAAACAACGTTGCAGAAGTTGCAAACAAGGTTGCAATTGTTGCAAACATTGTTTTAACATGGTTGCATCAATTTTGCAACTTATGTAACAACATTGCAACTTATACAAAATACTTTCTCAATTTAAACAAAATACAAAAATCTTTTGTAACTTAATTAACTTAGCAATTCTACTTAATTAGCTTAACAATTCTACTCAAAATAAAAAAACTTGGAAATTTAGAAACACATGTCATATGAGTTCCATAACTACTTTAAATTTAATCAACTTAGAAATTCAGTATTTGCAACAGTATTTGCAACAATATTTGCAACATAATGTGTAAATAACTAAGTTATTTATTTTGATGTCGGGTTTCTACAAGTTCTTCCATTATGTCTACATTTCCCGCATTTGAATTGTTGAATTGGCATATTTGTCTCCCACGCAGCTTTGCGCATTCTCTTTTTTGGTCTTCCTATTCTGATTATGCCTTTTGGGGCGTACATTTTCCTCGCTTTGATAACTTATGGTACTTTTCATGTGTCTTTCTTGCCAACATGATATACTAATTCTTTATAAGCAACAATCATTGCTTATTTTGTGTAATATGATGAACAATAATCATAAGGATTACGATTTACTTTATGCAAAACAGAAATTGCATGTGCATAAAGAAGTTGATCCATCTGAAACCTATTTTACAACAAAATATATATCGTATAAAGATAAACGATGAACATGTATTTATGAAATTTTATTAAAACAATATTGAGAATCACCTGTTGCATGTACAACTTTTGGTGGCCAAATTAACTATAGATTTCTTGTCAACATTAGAAACTTCGAACACCGAGTCATTTGATGGATTCACCTGTTGATTTAACATCATTTTAAACAAGAATTTTTATGTTTTTTTATAGTTTCATTAGAATGACAAAGGTTGCAGCCATTGTTGCAACCATGTTTGCAACTTCTGCAACCATGGTTGCAACTGATAGAACTAGTTAAAGCAAAAATATTGAAGTAGTCATATAAATATTGAAGTAGTCAGAAAAAGGCTGGATGCTTTTCATTTCATTTGTCAAGCATAAATGGAACTTTGTGAAATCATATTCTTTTTTCTTGAGCTCTATATAGAACATGAGTTGACTATCATCTATTATCTTAAAAGGAAGGTATCCATCTCTTACTTGATACTCTTTTCTAATCCTAACTGACCCGGGTTCCAACTTGAGTTCATTGTATATCATTGCGACCAAGTTATTGTAGTTACAATCGTTGGGAATTAATAATCCACATACCTCAAAGTTGATATACCATCTTTTTTCATCCCATTCCCCACTATGTTGGAGTACAACAACAATGTTTTCCATTTTTCTGCAATCAAATATATATTTTGAAAGTTGTCAATTGCAACTAATTAATATTGTTGTATAAATATTGGTTGCAACTTCTGCAAACATGTTTGCAACTTCTGCAACCATTGCTACAAAGGTTGCAAACAATCATTCGATACTACAATTCTGCACATATACATACATAAAACACATAAATAGACATACATACTTTCTCATTCTATAACAAATTTTCTCCTCTTAATATGATCTCTATCTATATATCACTGCCAATTCTTCATATGTACATACATAAAAACAAACAGCTAGGGAGTGCATCAGATCGATACGGAACAGAATTTCATCACAGTTTTGTTCCCGATCTCGTGCTTAATCCTTTTCTATATATTCAATTCAAATCACACATTGCACATATACATACATAAAACCATAAATAGACATACATACATACTTTCTCATTCTAAAACAAAATCTCTCCTCTCAATTTGATGTCTATCTCTATATAACTGCCAATTTTGTACGTGCGCACACACGTGCGCACACACGCGCGCACACACACACATACACATATATATATACACATTGTTGAATAATATTATAGTATAAAGGTATAAGATCCTGTTGGGGACTTACTCTGACACTTTAAGTTTTTAGAGTGACTGGTTATTAACATGGTATCAGGGCTCAGTTTAGGAGGGGTCTTAGGTTTGAGTCCCTCCACCCTCGTTATTTAATTTAAAAGACTGTCGAGGCGCGTGAATGAGATATCCCGCCACTCAGACATAAAAACGTATTTTAAAAAAAATGAAAGTGTGGATAGTACTTTTGTAAGTTTAGAAAAATGGGCTATATATTTAAAAGCCCATTAGTTATGTCAGATAGTTTTAAAATTAACCCATAAAAAATATTATATTATAAATTATTTTAATTCTAATATTATACTCAGATATAAGTAGATGAGTAGGTTACAAAAATATTATATTATAAATTATTCTAATTCTAATATTACACTTTTATAAACATAAATCAAATAAAGATAACTCCCTATAAATTTACATTTTATCCAACAAATATTACATGTCTATTTACGCGGTAATAAATCTTTATATATATATATATATATATATAAATTCAGGGCATATTAAAACGAAAATCGGAAAGAATTGTACTAAACAAAATCGCACTAGAAATTTTGATTTTGGTTTTGGGACCCACCACGACTATTTCCTACCAACCTCGGTAAGAAATGAGAAGACCATTTCCTACCATTAAACGTCGGTAGGAAATATGTCATGCAAAACGACGTCGTTTCTTCGTTGTCAGACATGATGACAATTTTGATGTGGCATTGTGGGTCCACATGACCCATTTCTACCGTCGACGATAGGAAATGGGTGGGTCCCATGGGTCATTTCCTACCGTATGCGGGGACGGTAGGAAATGACCCTTTGACCTGAAAATTGGTAGGAAATGCTTCAGTAGGAAATAGTTGGTAGGAAAAGCCAATTTTTGGTGTAGTGTAAAACGAAAATCGGAAAGAATTGTACTAAACAAAATCGCACTAGAAATTTTGATTTTGGTTTTGGTTTTGGTTTGGTTTCATAATACATGATTGTAATGAAATGTATTTTATACATATAACTTTGAATTGTATGTAATTAACAATTTATAATTTTACGTAAACTATTTAAATAAATATTTTGTTTAATATAAAATTGCATCTAACTTGTTGGTGCTTTGCTATACCCTTAACTTGCTAAAGGCTATTAGACTTGCTTTAGTGAGTGGGTGCCGTTAATAATTGATACAGATGACTGAAAGGCATATGAAATAGCCTATTTGTAATTCGAGGATTATACTCAACTTAAACAAGAATGTAATAAGTAAATATTAGATCAGATGTCACAGGAATCTCAGAAGATTATATTTGTCAAAGAATGAAGATTAAAGTCATCTACAGACTTGAAGTGATTCTACATTGAAAGAAGCTCAATTTATTGATCAAGCCTCAATGAAGTATTCAAGCTCAGTGGATTTATTAAAGTGACGGAGATTTCAAGTTGTGACAGCAAAAGATACTGATTACGGAGTTCTTGAATGAGAAGGAAGTGAATCACTGTTTAAAGTCAAATAGATAAAGAACAGACATTGTCGTTAGTCACTCATGAACCAGACAGTGCATTGAGTGTCAACGTACTATTGTGTTTGTTATTTATCTAATTTTTAAGTGATTCTGGAATTTATTGAGAAGTCAATTAATTCTATTTATTCTCTTATAAATAATTAATACTATTGAGTAAATTATTTATTAAATTAATTCTGTAAAGAATTAATTTAATACATAATTTATTTAGTTAATTATTTAAATTAGAATAAAAAGAAATTAATTGAGTAGTCAAATAATTCTATTTATTCTCTTATAAATAATTAATACTATTGAGTAAATTATTTATTAAATTAATTCTGTAAAGAATTAATTTAATACATAATTTATTTAGTTAATTATTTAAATTAGAATAAAAAGAAATTAATTGAGAAGTCAACTAATTCTATTTATTCTCTTATAAATAATTAATACTATTGAGTAAATTATTTATTAAAATTAATTCTGTAAAGAATTAATTTAATACATAATTTATTTAGTTAATTATTTAAATTAGAATAAAAAGAAATTAATTGAGAAGTCAACTAATTCTATTTATTCTCTTAAATAATTAATACTATTAAGTATATTATTTATTAAATTAATTCTGTAAAGAATTAATTTAATATATGATTTATTTAGTTAATTATTTAAATTAGAATAAAAATGAACTAGGAAGACTTAGGTTTGAACTAGGAAGACTCAGTTTTTTAAGCTATGAAGACTCACAAGTGAGTCTTCCCGATTGTCTTCCCAGGCCAAACCCTAGTCTTCCTAAGCCACTGGTTGTCTTCCCGATAGTCTTCCTAGGCCACTGGTTGTCTTCCCGAGAGTCTTCTAAGGCAAAAATGGTTGTTTTTCTGCTTGTCTTCCTAGTGCAAATTGTATACTTTCAGTGGCTTGCACATGGGTATTAATAGAAAAGCATTTGATATAAATAGAAGACAGAAGACTTGAAGTACTGCATCAATTACAACATTCAACAAGAAAAAGAAAAGACACAGACAACAACATAACATTCTTCACTGTCTTTACTTCTCTCATCTGTCAAGCTTAAATTCTGCAGGAGAAATTTATTTCTTGATTGTTCTTAATCATTTAATTCTTAAGAAGTGATTCTCTTGTACTGCTTTGACTTTCTAGCGGATCATAATCCCTAGATTTTATATCGAACTACTTTTTAGTATTCGATCCTTTTTATTACAAAAATAGATAAATTCATGTCGAATTTATTCTAGATTTGTTTTATCAAGAACCCTTGTAATCAGTGATCAAATTGTAACACTCGTCAAGTTTAATATAATTTATATTTAACTTGAATATTGTTTCAGTTTTATTCCGCATTAATTTGTTCTAAATTGTTAAATCTTTAAAAGGACAAATTCGATTAAACGGTATTGTTTGTATTCAACCCCCCTTCTACAAACATATCAGGACCTAACAATTGGCATCAGAGCCTTTTGATTGATATACAAATCAAAGATCCAATTGTTTTGAGATTTTTCTTAAACTCTGAAAATTTTATTATTCCTAAAAATCTCAAAAGATGTCTACTACACAGAAAGTGGGTACAGTAAAAATCCCAATGTTCAGCAAGGAGCACTATCCTATGTGGAAGAAGAAGATGCTCCTGTTTCTTCAAGTGGTTAATGTTGAATATCTTGATGTGCTGAAGAATGGACCAAAAATTCCTATGTTTGTTGAGGAAGAGCTAATAGAGAATGATGTTGTTACTAGGGCTGCTTGGATATACCCTAAGGATCCCAAGGACTACACTCCTGAAGAAAAAGAAGATGTTGCCTTGGATGCCTGTCTACAGTTGATACTGGTTGATTGTCTTGATCCAATAATGCATAATCATATTTTAAATTGTGTTTCTGCCAAACACATTTGGGATACGATTGAAATAATCAATGAAGGGACAGAGGAAGTCAGAGAGAATAAGATGGAAATTCTCACCTCTTCATATGAGCACTTCAGATCAAATCCAAGGGAAGGAAGAGTGGTTAGTATGTCTACTTCACTGGTAGCTGGAGTCCCACGGAAAAAGAAAGCGAAGGTTGTTCTACCTTCCAGTCCTAACAAGGATGTAATTGTAGCTGAATATGGTGTTACAATTACAAGTCAATCTGGTGGTGATTTTTATTCTATGGAGGAGCTTGAACAGTTGGAAGATGAGTCTATGGCCTGGGTAGTGAAGAAGTTTAGAAACTTCAGGTTCAGGAGAAATCCTAGTTTCAAGTTCAAGACATATGCTGACAAATACCAGACAGGTGGTTCTTCATCCTCAAATAGCACAAGGGGTGGCTATAAAACAGGGATGGTTGAGAAGAACCAGTCTGAAGAAAAGAGCTGGGATGATACAGACAGTGAAGATGAAGAAGTTGGAAATCTTGCACTCATGGCAATAGGAGACAAACTCTTTGATTCCATGTTATCTTCACCCAACATGTCTGAGGTAAAGTTCACTGACACTGAAATGATTCGTAATCTTGGTGATACTTTAAGTTGTGCACGCACTGAAAATGATAGAATAGTTCTTTTAAACACAAATCTTGAAAATGAGATAAAAGAATTAAAACAAGTGCATGTTAATCAGGATGAACTTACTGAGAAAATATCATTTCTTGAGAATAGGGTTAAATTGTATCAACAACTGGAAACCATTCTCAAAGATCAGATTAGTGAGCTTAAGACCAAAGCTAATGCCTATTACAACTCTTGTAAGACGGCTAAAGAGATTCTTAATAAACAAGCTATTGGTAATCATGTCAGTATAGGTTATGATTATAATGAGGCCATTGGATTGCTTGGAATTAATTCCCCTTGTAGAGTCAGATCTGAAGGAAGGGGTGTTCCATATGTGCTTAAGGGTATTAAAACACCCTTCTGTAAGGAGTCTGAGGCAGATTTTCTGAATGAATACTCTATCATTATTGCTGAGGAGATTCGTGAAGAAGATATTGCTTTGGAAGTTGAACAGTCCAAAAAGTGTATATCTGATATTCCAGTCAAAGTTGCTTCAACTAAAAAGACTAAATCAGATATCCATAAGTTGGATCAAAACAACTGTAGAAATAACATGCCTGCTGTTAATTCTTCTCATAAAGCATGTGGTGTGATTAATTGCATGTCTTGTGCTTTCAATGTTATGTATGCTTATTTTAATAGTAAGCATGTATCTAGTGATAAGACTGCTCCACGTCAACATGTTAATAATAAGAAGCATGTTAAAGCTAAGACTACTAATCCTCCTAAGACTAGAGTCGATTCATTTATCCCTAAGCCTACTCAGAAATGTGTTAAGGCTGGCTATAAATGGAAACGCTCTTTTGTGAAAGAGGTTGAAGTAGTTGTAGCTAAAAAGGTTGTTTTGCCTGACAAAGGCCAGTTCTTTAAGTATGCCGGACCCAATCAATTTTGGGCTCCGAAGAAGGTCTAATCAATTTGATATTGCAGGGAGTTAAATAGGTAAACCGTGTTATATGGATTCTTGATAGTGGTTGTTCAAGGCATATGACCGGAGATAGAGCCCTGCTATCAGATTTGGTTGAGAAAGCTGGCCCAGTAGTTACCTTTGGAGATAACAGCAAGGGTATTACGAAAGGATATGGCTGTTTGAAGTTTGGAAATGTTATCATTGAAGATATATCATTTGTGGAAGGTCTGAGATTCAATCTTCTCAGCATCAGTCATTTCTGTGACAGAGGATATGCTGTTTCCTTTGAAAAAGAGAAATGTCAGATCCTTCACAAGAAGAATGGAAAGCCTGCTCTTCAAGGAGTAAGGAAAGATGACTTGTTCATAGCTGATCGGCACTCTGAATCTCAAGATGAAGTTAGATGTTTCTATGCTAAAGCTTCATCAGATGAGAGTTGGCTATGGCACAAGTCTCACCTTAACTTCAAAACCATGAACTCTTTAGTCAAGAGGGAATTGGTTAGAGGTTTGCCTCAGATGGAATTTACACATGAAGGACTGTGTGAGGCATGTCAGAAAGGAAAGTCAAAGAAAGCTTCTCACAAGGGCACTGACACATCATCAATAACTGAAAAACTTCAGCTACTGCACATGGATTTGTTTGGTCCAGTTAATGTGATGTCCATGTCAAAGAAACAATAT
The DNA here is from genome assembly GCA_030848705.1 of Heracleum sosnowskyi. NCBI lineage: Eukaryota > Viridiplantae > Streptophyta > Magnoliopsida > Apiales > Apiaceae > Heracleum > Heracleum sosnowskyi. The sequence continues at coordinate 20,263,708 of CM061244.1, read as the reverse complement.
GCACTTGTGATTGTTGATGACTTTTCTAAATATACATGGGTTTTATTCCTACATTCCAAGGATGAGACCCCACATCTGGTGATTGACCATATAAAGTTGATTGAGCTGGATTATAGATTCCCTATGAGAGCCATAAGGTCAGATAATGGTACTGAATTCAAGAATGCAGTCCTAAATGACTTTTGTGCTGATAAAGGAATAACAAGACAATATTCTGCCCCTAGGACTCCTCAACAAAATGGAGTAGTGGAAAGAAAGAATCGTACATTGATTGAAGCTGCAAGGACTATGTTAAGTGAGTCTAAACTTCCAATGTACTTTTGGGCTGAAGCAGCGAATACAGCTTGTTATACTCAGAATCGAACTTTAATCAACAAGGACTTAATGAAGACTCCGTATGAGATCATGAACAACAAAAAACCAACTGTCAAGTACTTTCATGTATTTGGAGCAAAATGCTTTGTGCTTTTAGATGACAATGTTAAACGTGGCAAGTTTGAGGCCAAGGCACAATAAGCTATTTTTGTTGGTTATTTCAGAAGATCTTACAGAGTCTACTTGGTTGGTAGTCACACAGTAAAGGAAAGTGTCAATGTTACTTTTGATGACACTAAGTTCCCTAATATCCAAAAAGAAGATTCATTTGAGAAGCTGAAGTTTGATAACTTACCAAACTCAGAATCAGATGATGTAGCCTCACCTGAAGTTATTGCTGGTAATGATAATAACAATGATGATAATGATCATGGTGGTGGTGGTGGAAACACTGGTAACAATGGAGATACCACCAACACTGGAGAAGAATCATCAATACAATCAAGCAACAACTCAGGGGGAGCAAATGAATGATCATCTAGTCACTCACAAAATCAAAGTGAATTTCAAGGCGAATCATCAAGATCAAATCTTCCAAGACAGACTGTATGGAATAGAGCTCATCCCTTTGAGCTGATCATTGGTGATCCAGGTGTTGGAGTTAAAACTAGAAGTGCAACTCAGAATGAATGTCATTATTCAGCATTTCTATCTGAAATGGAGCCAAAGAAAACTGAGGAAGCACTGACTGATCCAGATTGGGTGATTGCTATGCAAGATAAACTCAATCAGTTTGAACAACAGCAAGTCTGGAAGCTGGTACCCAGGCCAAAGAACAAGAAAGTAGTTGGTACAAGATGGGTATACAGAAACAAGCTAGATGAGGATGGCATTGTTACAAGGAACAAGGCAAGACTGGTTACACAAGGGTATTCTCAAGCTGAAGGCATTGATTATGATGAAACCTATGCACTAGTGGCTAGACTTGAGGCCATCAGGATGTTCTTAGCATTTGCTGCTTACTCCAATTTTAAAGTCTATCAAATGGATGTTAAGAGTGCATTCCTGAATGGTGAGCTTGATGAAGAAGTGTATGTGGAACAGCCCCCAGGCTTTGAAAATTAGGAGCTGCTGGACTTTGTGTACTTTCTCTTCAAGGCTATCTATGGTCTCAAACAAGCCCCAAGAAAATGGCATGACACTCTCTCTGGTTTTCTTTTAGAAAATGGTTTTGTTAGAGGTATCATAGACAAAACTCTTTTTTCAAAGAAACATAAAGGTGATATGATATTAGTCCAAGTCTATGTGGATGACATCATATTTGGGTCTACTAATGATGATCTCTGTAAGAGATTTGCTAAGCTAATGCAGGGTAAGTTTGAAATGAGTATGATGGGTGAGCTGAAGTTCTTTCTTGGATTGCAAGTAAGTCAAAGGTCAAATGGTATATTTATTTGTCAATCCAAGTATCTCAAAGAACTCCTCAAGAAATATCACATGGAGGATTCAGCATCAGCAAGGACTCCATCTTCAACAGCGGTCAAACTTGGAGCTTCTGACAAATCTATCAAGGTAGATGTTACAATCTACAGAGGTATGATTGGCTCCTTACTCTATCTTACTGCTAGTAGACCAGATATTATGTATGCTACATGCTTGTGTGCAAGGTTCCAATCGGACCCTAGAGATGTACATCTCGTTGCTGTTAAAAGAATCTTGAGATATCTTAAGGGTACACCTAATCTAGGTATCTGGTACCCTAAAGATTCTGGTTTTAATCTTGTTGGATATACAGATTCTGATTATGCAGGTAGTGTTGTGGATAGAAAGAGTACCTCTGGGAGTTGTCAATTCCTAGGAGGTAGATTGATTTCCTGGTATAGCAAGAAACAGCAAACAGTTTCTAATTCAACAGCAGAAGCTGAATATATTGCTACTGGAAGCTGTTGTGCTCAGATCTTATGGATTAGGAATCAATTAAAGGACTATGGCTTTGCATTAGACAAAATTCCTATTTTGTGTGATAATACAAGTACCATAGCAATCTCCAACAACCCTGTGCAGCACTCGAGAACGAAGCACATTGATATCAGGTATCATTTTATCAGAAAGCATGTCATGAATGGAACTGTGGAGTTACACTTTGTACCCACAGAAGAACAGACTGCAGATATATTCACTAAATCTGTTGACGAATCCACATTTATCAAGTTAGTTGGTAAATTGGGTATGTTAAACAGTCTTAGTGATTAACAATATCTCTGTCATGTTTGTTGTTTCAAAATCATTTTCTCTTGCTGATATTGAATGATATATTTTGCCAAGTCTTGTTTAGAGTATAAAGGTTGTTAATTTAAATATTCTGAATAATTTATTTTCTTTAAAAATAATTTTCTCATATTTTTTAAGTGGAGAAACTTATTTTTATTGAAAATTTATTTATTTAAGAATCATTTAAGTTAGTTTCAGGTTGTAAATATTGTTGTTTAAATATTTCTGCAAGTTTATATTATTTTCTATAATATTCTGCAGTTTTCTAATGTTTGTGCATAAGATCATGTAAATAGTTTCCTGTAAATATTTTTTATTATTATTTTTTATTATTTTTATTGCTTATTATTTATTATCTTTTATTTTCTATTTGTCTTAGATATTTTTGTAAATATATTGTATATATTATTTTTTTTGATCTAGCTCTTGCTTAGCTGGAAATTCAGTGCCAAATTCAATTCAGGTATTACTTTCTATCTTTCAATCCACTTCTTTTACTATTGCTGAACCCAAGTGGTTGTTAGGGCTGACCAAGGGATTGTAGATCCACAATCTTTATCCCAGGTCTTAGAGCCAAACAATGAGTCTACAACTTCATTACTTGACCTCTCAGCCTAAACAGAAATCAAATGTTAAACAAAGAAGTATTTTGATTGAAACAGTGAGTGATCCCACAGCTCTGCCTCCTCTAAAGAAATTCAATATATACTGAGGCATCTGTCAGCCCATCTGTATCCTCTCAATAGGATATGGACTTTGAAATGGCCAATGAACTGTATCTAGAGACATTCTCTCAACAGGATGAATCTATTGAAATTCGCCATAGGGCCATGGCACTTTGTACTGAGTCAAGCACACTCTCATTACTCACAATGGGAGAAAACAATTTCATTAGATGAAACTCAGGACACAGTGAAAGCAGAGCACCTGCAACTGGTTACAGTGCCTACCATTGTTACGGTAGAAGTGCCTTCATAGGCATCTGAGGGAAAATTTGATTCTTTGCCAAATCAAATAGAATCATTTTCTCCCCTCCCAGAGTGAACATCTTTGGCTCCCTAAGGGATTTTCCACTCGCAGATTTATCTTGAGAAAGTGGAAGGCAACTTGGTCAGTCTATCACTGAAGCAATTCAGATTTCAAATCCAAGTGATTTGATAGACATGATTGAGGATCGGGATTTGCGAACTCCCATTGCACCACCACTGACCTCTCTTGAAGAAGCTAGGGTGAGTTTCAATGCAGGTACTGATCAAAAAGGAGCAAACAGACAGCTAATGTTGAGTGATAAGAGTCAAACACTGAGTGAAACACATGCACGTGAGATGAGTGATACACTTACAAGAGAAATTTAAGTGAGTGCACATACAGACACATACACTGCAATGTAGTTAGCTCACATAGCTGATCTACAGGAACATCTATTCAAAACCCAGTCTGATGAAGAAATTTTGCAAGCACAAGTGGTTGAACGGTCTTCTTCTTCCACCTCTGTCAACAATCAGCTGGGACTACTCAAGGAAATCTTGAAGACAAATTTACTTCCCAAGATCAACTCCATCAACTACCTTAACTCCTACTAGCTTCAGAGACTCATAAAGTTAAATCTGTAGAGAATTCCTCAACTAAGGGGGAGAAGTTTATAGAGAAATTTGGAGAAGCTAGGAAGAGGGAGCTGAAAAAGATATAAAAGGAAAAGGAGGAGTTTCAGGGGAGTAAAGGTAATTAGCTCTGTTTTGTAAATGTTATATGTATAGAGCTTAGATAAATCAAGACAGGTTAAATGTTATCATTTGTTCAGTCTAGAGGAACACCTGTCTCGCAAATATCTTTACTGGTGAAATCTGGAAATGTCATATTTGATCCAGAACTTTCTAGTATTTACTTAGGCTTAAGAGTCCTATCTTTTTCTTGGTTTTAGTTGAGTGATCCTCTAGGTATTTGGTTGTTATTCTCAAACAAATATGGGGAGATTGAAAGGCATATGAAATAGCCTATTTGTAATTCGAGGATTCTACTCAACTTAAACAAGAATGTAATAAGTAAATATTAGATCAGATGTCACAGGAATCTCAGAAGATTATATTTGTCAAAGAATGAAGATTAAAGTCATCTACAGACTTGAAGTGATTCTACATTGAAAGAAGCTCAATTTATTGATCAAGCCTCAATGAAGTATTCAAGCTCAGTGGATTTATTAAAGTGACGGAGATTCCAAGTTGTGACAGCAAAAGATACTGATTACGGAGTTCTTGAATGAGAAGGAAGTGAATCACTGCTTAAAGTCAAATAGATAAAGAACAGACATTGTCGTTAGTCACTCATGAACCAGACAGTGCATTGAGTGTCAACGTACTATTGTGTTTGTTATTTATCTAATTTTTAAGTGATTCTGGAATTTATTGAGAAGTCAATTAATTCTATTTATTCTCTTATAAATAATTAATACTATTGAGTAAATTATTTATTAAATTAATTCTGTAAAGAATTAATTTAATACATAATTTATTTAGTTAATTATTTAAATTAGAATAAAAAGAAATTAATTGAGTAGTCAACTAATTCTATTTATTCTCTTATAAATAATTAATACTATTGAGTAAATTATTTATTAAATTAATTCTGTAAAAAATTAATTTAATACATAATTTATTTAGTTAATTATTTAAATTAGAATAAAAAGAAATTAATTGAGAAGTCAACTAATTTTATTTATTCTTTTATAAATAATTAAAACTATTGAGTAAATTATTTATTAAAATTAATTCTGTAAAGAATTAATTTAATACATAATTTATTTAGTTAATTATTTAAATTAGAATAAAAAGAAATTAATTGAGAAGTCAACTAATTCTATTTATTCTCTTAAATAATTAATACTATTAAGTATATTATTTATTAAATTAATTCTGTAAAGAATTAATTTAATACATAATTTATTTAGTTAATTATTTAAATTAGAATAAAAATGAACTAGGAAGACTCAGTTTTTTAAGCCCGATTGTCTTCCCAGGCCAAACCCTAGTCTTCCTAAGCCACTGGTTGTCTTCCCGATAGTCTTCCTAGGCCACTGGTTGTCTTCCCGAGAGTCTTCTAAGACAAAAATGGTTGTTTTTCTGCTTGTCTTCCTAGTGCAAATTGTATACTTTCAGTGGCTTGCACGTGGGTATTAATAGAAAAACATTTGATATAAATAGAAGACAGAAGACTTGAAGTACTGCATCAATTACAACATTCAACAAGAAAAAGAAAAGACACAGACAACATAACATTCTTCACTGTCTTTACTTCTCTCATCTGTCAAGCTTAAATTCTGCAGGAGAAATTTATTTCTTGATTGTTCTTAATCATTTAATTCTTAAGAAGTGATTCTCTTGTACTGCTTTGACTTTCTAGCGGATCATAATCCCTAGATTTTATATCGAACTACTTTTTAGTATTCGATCCTTTTTATTACAAAAATAGATAAATTCATGTCGAATTTATTCTAGATTTGTTTTATCAAGAACCCTTGTAATCAGTGATCAAATTGTAACACTCGTCAAGTTTAATATAATTTATATTTAACTTGAATATTGTTTCAGTTTTATTCCGCATTAATTTGTTCTAAATTGTTAAATCTTTAAAAGGACAAATTCGATTAAACGGTATTGTTTGTATTTAACCCCCTTTTACAAACATATCAGGACCTAACAATTACACTTGTATAAAGGAAGACTTTTCTGTCAATATTTTGTTCAACTGCATGTTATAAACTACTCCATGTTATTGGTTTTAAAACCGAACAGCACTGATTTAATCCGAAACCACAATATTTAAAATCGAAGAAGCCATATTGTTACAGTTTGGTTTTCGGTCAACTGCACCTGAGCCATGCTGATGCACATCCCTACTTATTGTTGTGTGATTTATACATTTTACCATTAAATGTTTTTGCAGATAAAATACTGAACCTATTAAAATTACTGGTTCTGCCGGCTGCGGTGGAGATTAGCATTAATGGAACATGGCTCAGGCAGCTGGGGTAGGTGTAGCATGAATGAATGCAGCTACAAGACCTTGGTGAATTGGTTACTAGTAGTCTAGTACTGCAATAAAAACATTTCAATTTTCAAATGAATGTGAAGCTCATCATCTCCTCTTGCTATTAGCTACTCCTGCATGTTACTACTACTTACTAGTACTGGAAGTCTGAAATAAAAATAGCACCAGCAGTACTGTCTTTCAACATTCTACAATGACTAGTATTTTTCTTTCACTCTCACTTCCACTTAGTCCTGCCCCTTGTAGTTGTATTTGCAAGCACCTGCACCACAATCCTCCAGGATTCGCCGCGGTTAATTATTCTGGTAGTAGACTGTCATGTAGTAGATCATTAGTTTCCGCCGTTACTGATGTTGCCTTCTCTCCTTCTCCATTGATACATATCCCCATTTCATCTCCAAAGGAGGTATGGTCCTTGCTACCTAATTATTACTCCAATGAAATACTTTACTTTGAATTACTTGAACAAGTTAAGTAAGTTTCATAATGTGGTAGAAAAAACAATAATAAGTATATATGTTTTCGATGTCCATAATTGTGACGCTGCAGTTGTTAGAGTGTCTGTTAAATCGCGAGGACTTAAGTGAGAAGGAGGCTGAAGCTTCACTTGATTTCTTGCTTAGTGAGGCTGGTAGTGATGCTCTAATTAGTGCTTTTCTTGTTCTCCTCCGAGTCAAAGGAGAAACTTTTGAGGAAGTACGTATATCTGTGTAAAAATTTCATCTGCTTTAAACATTTTTTTTAATGTAATTGGAACTAACAACAAAACTTAAAGGAGATTTTACACATGTTGGCTATCTCGAAATCAAGATTGTAGGGTTTGCGAGGGCAATGATGAAATGTTGTCGGAAGGTGGAAGGAATATATGATGCAGTTGATATTGTTGGAACTGGAGGCGATGGAGCAAACACGGTTAATATATCAACTGGGGCTGCAATACTTGCTGCTGCTTGTGGAGCAAAAGTTGCTAAGGTTAAAATTTTCTTTCTGCAGGAAATTCATAAAACCAAGATTACTTTTCATTCCTAGGATTCCTAGTCGACAAGAAAATTGATAATTAAAATATAGTTTATTTTATTGAAGTTGCATCAATTTTGTGTGTTGCAGCAAGGAAATCGATCAAGTTCTTCTGCTTGCGGAAGTGCAGATGTATTGGAAACCTTGGGAGTAGCCATTGATATGGATCCCAAGGTATATATTTGCACTTAAATTTATATTTCGGACTGCAAAGAACTAAAACATATTTATTTACAATTAACATTGCCAACAATTGTTTAGCAAAAAAAATGCCAACAGTTTACTAGCAAAAACAAATATGCCAACAATATTTGAAAACAAATTCTCCCTAATATTGTAGGGAGTTAAAACATGTGTTAAAGAAGTGGGAATTGGTTTTATGATGTCTCCCAAATATCATCCTGCTATGAAGATTGTTGCTCCTGTGAGGAAGAAACTAGGAGTGAAGACGGTGTTCAATATATTAGGTCCCATGCTGAATCCTGCCCGGATATCTTTTGCAGTTGTTGGTGTATACAAACAAAGTATAGTAAGTTTTCTGTTTAAACCTTTCTACTTAGATGATTGTGTGGTCCTTCTTGAGATTACATCTGTCCCTTAAAATTACTGAAAAGCGGATTTGTCCCGTTTCTTCTTCTCAAGAACATGGAATTTTCCTTGTATCAGTGAATAACACACAAGTACAGGACATGTGCAGATTTTTGATGTTCTGATTATTAAAAATTGCCTCTCTCATCACTTAGGGTTGATGCTTACTAATCTACAACTTATCTAATGGCACGTTGACGTCTTATTAGGCAAGCAAGATGGCTAATGCTCTGCAAAGATATGGCATGGAAAGAGCATTGGTTGTTCATTCAGAAGGGCTAGATGAAATGAGTCCTCTAGGTGAAATTCCTCCTTTTTGTTGCTCTGAGTATCATTTTCATTACTCCAATATCAATCCTGTGTACTTACCCATCTGTCTTGTTTTCATATATATATGATGATCATGTAGACCAAGTTCTCACTAAGTTTCTCTTGTTTAAATTAGCCAGGCCCTGGAGTAGTTTACAATGTCACGCCTGAAAAGATACAACGATCACATTTTGATCCTTGTAAAAATCTCTCTCTGTAATTTCTATCCAAGTTTGTATAGGTGTTAAGTGTAATTTTTTGTTGCTAACAACCATGTCAGGTTCACACTAGTATATCACAAAGTTCCGGTTTTTTTCTTTGATGAACTAGGCGCTGCATATGAATTTGTATCTTATCTCGGTCTAATGTCAGTTACACACTTACACTTGGCCTTTGGTTTCGCAGTGGATTTTGGAATACCTCGCTGTACTGTTGAAGACTTGAAAGGTGGTGGCCCAGATTATAATGCTGAAATACTAAGGCGTGTGCTGGCTGGTGAAAGAGGACCAGTTGCAGATTCATTTGTAAGTCTCTGTTTAAATCTGAATTACGTGTCTAAGGCTTATCATCACAAAATTTGCAAATGCATAAACAGTAGTAAAATTTATATATGACTCGAACAATACTGAAGTTGCTATTCCTATTGCTTAAAATCTGCACCTATATGGTCTAAACAGCACCATGCATATGGTTCATACTTTTTAAGCTGTCACTGCATAGTACAAAGCTAATGTGTAGTTCTTACTTCTTCATTGCTGAGTTGCACATTTATTATTGATAAATGATAAATTTAACATCAATGAAATTCATTTATATCCCAATGGTTCGATTACCTGCTGAATTGAGAAGGGTAATGGCGTCAAGGAATCCAGCTTTGTTGATTTATCAGTGATCAATTTTGTCTATCAGCCTCGTCGGCTTGTCTGAGATGCTTAATCCAAGTCGCATTGTTAATTTGTGTAACATGACTATATTGGCTGTTAAGGGATCTAAAACTCACACATATATGGGGAAAGGGGATATGTCGCAAGGCTAGCCATAAATCACCTTAATATGTTTTAAAACTGAAACTGTGTTATTTTAAAGAGAGCTGGTTGGAATTATGATTGCAATTTCCATCTAAATAAAAATCGAGCTTCCCAAATCTTAGTTCTAACAGCATCATCATAATTTCTTTCAGGTCCTAAATGCAGCTGCAGCTTTATTGGTCAGCGGGCATGTAAGAACCTTGGCTGAAGGCGTAGCTCTGGCCCAGGAAACACATCTATCAGGAAAAGCACTACGTGTACTTGAATCTTGGATTACCATCTCAAACGTAAGCTTTGCTTCATTTTGTGCCAATGATAAACATACCTATCAGTTTTATAAAATCCACGCCCCATTTTTAATATTACTTCTTGACTTCTTGTTCTGGCTGGTTCTCGTCATTTTCAGAAGTTGAAAGAATCTGAGTAATCTGAGTTGAAGATCATTCGGATGGGGAAAATATATGTGACTTCGAAACAAACAGTCTTTAAGCTATATATATGCAGCTACTTGAGCAAGATGTTTAAATTCGAATTTGGAAGTGATTCTTTGCTTCTGATTTCAGTCAAGCTGCTAGATGATGCTTCTTGCCTATTAGGCATTTTATAGTCACTTGCTTATCTTAGGATATTAGTGTTGCACTACTTCAGCAGGGCAGGAAAAAGGAATTGAGAATCTTTTAGCATGGGTTTATTAGAATTTTAGACAGGACATTATACTCTCCATCTCAGATTCCTCATACAAGCAATATCTCAAACTTATGCTAGTACTCTAATCAAATGAAATCCAGAAATCCAAAATTATTATCCTTTTACACTCTTTAGTAAGACGCGAAAAAATTACCATGTACGCAAGTCAATTTAATGATCACAGGTACATACATTGTAAAAGGTGTCATGTAGGGGCTGTTAGTTTGAACGTAATGAGCTTATACCAGAAAGTGTTTCCTAATGTTAATCAGTTGCTCAATACATAAAAGTTATATTACTCACAGCATTTAGACAAGTCCTGGGGAAATACTCCCTCTGCTCCAATGTGAAGTTGGCTTAAAATCCCAAATAAATGTATGCGCAATCTAGGCTTAAATAGCAATCCATTCTGCTTTATTCGCTTAACCTAACATGGTAAACTGATCCCACAAATAAAAGAATGATACAAAATCGAAAGATTCATGTTCAGTTCAGGAAGAGATCATAAGAATCATTCCATATATATTAATTTTCATTACCTCTCGTAGCAAACTGATCCCACTGAATTAAAGATTTGTACAGCAAATGAAACATTCTTAGTTCTGGAAAGGATCATAGAAACTGGAAACACTAAACCTGCACAATGATTTTTTAAACTAAAAGAGAACACCAAATCAAAATATTACTCCAACCTGATACTATTAACCAAATCACCATTGAAACATCAAGTTGACATTAATAGCATTTCCTATTGATACATAACATTATCGCTAAACACCGACCAATCAACTTAACATCCAACCATTATTTATTTCATAGTACTGTATCCTCAGAGCACAACTTAGCGCCTCAGGACTGAGAGCTACCAGAACCAGAAAGAGCTTTAGCGTCGGTCAGCAATGGAACAAGTTTCTCACTTCTGCGCAAGGCAAATACAGCTGCGAGAAAGCAAAAAAAAATATATTTAAACAAGCATTATAAGAAATATTACAGCAGTGATGTTGCAGAGTAGGCGTGTATTAAGTGATTGAAGCATACAATCACAGCCACCAATATACTTCCCTCCAATAAATACATTTGGCACAGTCCTCTGATTAGTCCACTGAGATACTAATTCAAAATTAGATATCAATGTCAAATTCAAAAGAATAAATATTACTAATTTTACTACCAAACCTTCTAATCAAGTGCAGACAAAACAACTAATTTAACGATAAACCCTCTCTAACAAATAGAACTAAACCCGTACATCCATCAAACTACTGATCTCATCAGGGGAGAAGGCACAACAGGATTAAGGGAGGCGTGGAGTTCACTGCGATTAAGGATTTATAACTTGCATGTATACACTCTAGACCTCAAGTTATTTTGAATCTCTCTATTTACAACTTTTTCAGAGTACACTAAAATTTTGGACTATAAACATGTAAAAAATCCCAAAATACAATTCCAAACTCTTGCGAACGCAAAAAACACCAATGATCCCGAACAAAAGATGCAGATGTTATTCATATAAAATCATCCAGAAGAGGCAATAATTGTACAAAATTGCAACTACTTATAACAGAATGTAAGCTGGAATGAAAAAACAAGGGGGGAGAGTAAAGAGAACCAACTTTCAACATCCAACTCATAGGTCTTGTAAGTGACTCCAAGATCATTGAACAATTTCATCACCGAGTTACAATACGAGCAAGAAGTTTTGCTGCCCAAGTAAAATCATATCAATCAAACAATTCAATCACTATAACTTCCGCTCTAACTATTCGTATAATTTAAATTATTCGAATAATAATTTTTATAATCACCAACCGGTTCTCTATGTACAAACAAAAGCACACAAATACAGATACATAAGAATGTACATTTCAAATTTTCAATAGCATTTCCTCATCACCAACCGGTTCTTTCTAATGTTCTACATGTACAAACGAAGCATGCAGATACATATTTTAAAATGTGGGTAGATGTATTATATAAATTAAAGAGAGAACCTGAAGACGACGACTGCATTGGATGAAACTAAGTCCTGAGCCTTTGACATTGCCATTTTTCTTTCTTAAAAATTCCTTACGCAGATGGGAATGCCTCAATATGAAGATGCATGGCACACACGCCAAGTGTGCCGTTTGTTACGTTTGTACTCTGAAGCATTTTCTTATGTATTCCTTTTTATTGGTTTTCTTGTTCATTTCTTTGTGTAATTACATAGTAATAATGAAAATGATAATTCCTTACATTAGAATTAATTTATGAAGAAATTTAAGCTTGACAACATGAAATTTCAGAGAGAAAATAACTCTCTTTTCTTGATCTATTTCAGATAAAGTAGTACATGCTCTAACTCCCTATATGTACAAAACTATCTACGTCTGTCATTGGTGTTTGTCAACTAAAGAGACAAAACCATCCTACTTTCTAGTACCAAATCAGAATCTCATTTCCTAAGAGATTGCCGGTAAAACAAAACTATATACCGACAAAGAAGACTAACAACCATAGTTATATATGTAACAGAGAGAGAAATGGACAGAGAGCATGTGACTGAATTTCTACACCCCCTTCAAGTTGGACTTGGGATGGTAGGAACAAGTCCTAACTTGAAAGATAGAAATTTGTGAGGTCCTTCTCCCTGGGGTTTAGTCAAGATGTACGCAAGTTGCAGGGATGATTTGATATAGACTTTAGAAATAAAACCTTCTTCGACTTGTTCCCTCACATAGTGGCAATCTAGCTTTAGATGTTTAGTTCTCTCATGAAATACCGGATTGTGTGCTATATGTTGAGCTGCTTTGTTGTCACAGAATAGTGGAATTGGTTTAGGAATAGAAACAAACATATCTTCAAGAATCTCATCCAACCAAACCAGTTCACTAGTAGTATCGGACATGCTTCTGTGTATTCTGATTCTGCTGAAGACTTTGAAACAGTCTTTTGCTTCTTAGTTTTCCATGAAATAAGACTCTCACCAAGAAAAATGCAATCACCAAGAAAAATGCAATAACCCATAATAGATCTCCCACTATAATCACATGTTCCCCAATCTGCATCACAAAACCCTGTGATGTTCAAATCTGATGTTGCCGAGTAAAATAAACCCCAATCACTAGTCCCATTTAGGTAACTAATCACATTTAGAGCAGCTTGTAAATGAGGTTCCTTTGGTGTTTGCATAAATTGACTGAGTTGTTGTACTGAGTATGAAATGTATGGCCTTGTCAAATTCAAATACAACAACTTTCCTATGATTCTCTTGTATCGTTCAGAATCTGCTAGCAATTCTCCTGTATCAGTGGATAATCTGAGCCCCTTTTGCAAAGGAAATTTTCTTGCCTTGCATCCACTTAAACCTGTATCTTCCACTAAATCACAAATATACTTTCTCTGATTTAACATGGTTCCTTGATCATTTCTCGAGACTTCAATCCCCAAGAAATACCTCAGTAATCCTAGGTCTTTTATGGTGAAATCATTGTCAAGTTGTTGTTTCAAATTGGCTATGCATTCTTCATCATCACCAGTGATAATCAAATCATCAACATATACTATCACCATTGTTGTTTTTCCATTTCTAACTGTAGTAAAGAGACAGTAATCCCTTTTTGACTGTTTTATCCCAAAATTCTTCAGAAATTTTGACAACTCTTCTCTTCAGTTTGCATACTTGTCCCTTTTTAGCCTTTGTGTACCCTTCTGGAGGGTGCATGTATACTTCTTCCTCCAAATAACCATGCAAAAAGGCATTGTTAATGTCAAGTTTATGCAAATTCCAGCTTTGAGCAATTGCAAGAGCTATGATACTTCTTATTGTAGTGAATTTTGCTACAGGTGAAAAAGTTTCTGTGTAATCTTTCCCTTTGACTTGTTTGTCTCCTCTTGCTACCAGTCTTGCCTTCAATCTTTCAACTTCACCATCTCTGTTATATTTAGTTTTGAACACCCATTTGCTGTTAATTGATTTATTCCCCTTTAGTAAGTAAGTCAATTTCCAGGTTCCATTTTCCTCCAGAGCTATCAGTTCTTTATCCATTTCATCTATCCAACCTGGTTCTTTGCTTGCTTCTCTGTAGGTAGATGGTTCTTTTATTTTTAGAACATTATTAAGAGAACCCATGTATTCCTCTGAATAGGTACTTGTATCACTTTCACTCATCCCCATTTTCTTTGCCATGTTTGTTGATCCTCCTTTTCTTGGAATTTTATAAACAAAGTCCTTGAATTTTTCAGGAATAAAAGATCTTCTGGTGCTCCTTCTTCCTTCATGTTGTTGCTCAGTTGGTATTTCAACAACAATTGGCTCATGTATTTCTTCATTTCTAATTAATGTTTCATCCATTTGACTAGTTTCTTCAGTGAAAACCTCTGAATTGCCCTCCATACTCTCATCCTGTAGCAGTTCTACCTCCTATTGTTGTTCCTCCCTCATCCCATGATCATCACACAAAGGTTGATCATCCTCTTCAACACTAATTATCTCACAGTTGAAATTTCCCAAATTCTTCTTCTTTCCCTCTTTATTCTGATCTGAAATGAGGAAGGGAAATATCTCTTATTTGAAAATCACATCTCTTGTCACAAATAGCTTTCTTTTGTCTAAGTCAAAGACCCTATACCCCTTCTACTCATTTGCATATCCTACAAGTACACACCTTGTTCCTTTCTCTCCAAACTTGTCTGTCTTTCTATCTGTATTAGCAGCATAGCATAAACAACCTATTATTTTCAGGTCTTCATACTGTGGTTGTTTCTTCAACAACCTCTCATAAGTTGTTTCCCAACCTATTACTGCACTAGGCATTAGATTAATCAAATGTGTTGATGCCTTCACACATTCTCCCCATAAACATCTTGGTAACCCATCATATATTCTCAAAGTCCTTGTAGTCTCTATTAGGTGTATATGCTTTCTTTCAACTCTCCTGTTCTGCTGTGGCACACCTGCAATGCTTCTCTGATGCATTATACCTCTTTCATTAAACATTTTTCTGCATTCTGATTGCACTACTTCTGTCCCATTATCACTCCTTAAGGTCTTAACCTTGACTTTAAAGTGATTTTCTACATAATTGAGAAAATTGAAGATGATATCTTTCACTTGATCTTTACTTGACAACATGTGTGTCCAAGTTGCTCTACTATAATCATCTAATATAGTAAGAAAGTAGTTCTCTTCATTGATAGTAGGAACCTTATATGGCCCCCATAAATCAACATGAATAAGATCAAATATATTTCTTGCAATAGCATTAGTGGTTTTAAAAGGAAGTTTATGAAGCTTTCCAACACAACATGCATCACAAAAGAAATTCTTTAAACCTTCTGAATTACAAAAGCCAATACGTCTCATTTTGGAAACTGAACTATATCCTAATCTGGCATGTAAAATATTGAGTTTTACAGCTTCATTACACATAGTTACATTATTACTTTGTCTCCAAAATCTCCTAGCTTGAACTTGTTCCTCCTTCTCTTGTCACTCCTAATCTATAAAGCCCATTCTCTTCCTTTCATCTCCCAACTATCTCCTTAGTTGAATGGTCCTGTAAGATACAAGCCTTTGTATCAAACATCACATCAATTTTGCTATTGGCAATCAATTTACTAATTGAGATCAAATTATGATTGAATTCCTCAATATATAACACATCATATAAGATCAGCTCACTAGACAGTCTCACTTCTCCTACTTTCTCAACAACTTTAACATTTCCGTCTGGAAGTCCTACCTTAACTGGTGACTCTAAGTTGTTTAAATTATGAAAGATATTCTTATTTCCACACATGTGATCAGAAGCCCCAGAGTCAATAATCCATGTGTTTTTATCATAAGGTTTAACTATGCTGACTACATTAGAGTCTAAGATTATACCTGCAAAGTTAGCCATTTTGTTGTTTGCTCCTGATCCTTGTTGACTGTTGAACATCTTCATCATTTCCTGCACCACTACTGACACTAATTTCCTATCTGGTTTTACCTTTTTTCCACTTTCATTCCCACAACCCATGTCTAGAGGATCATCTTGTTTATAATCAGCACCTTCTCTTCCCTTATTGGATGCATATTTCATATTTCCTCCATTTGTTTTTCCTTTTCCAGAATTCCCAAACCATCCAGGATATCCAATTAGCTTAAAACATTCATCAACACTATGTCCTTTCTTCTTGCAATGGTCACGCCACTTCTTCATTTTCATCTCTTTGGTTTCTCTTTTCTGTGAACTCAAGAAATTTTTACCTTGATTCATTCTGCCAATAGCAAAGGCACTTGCTTCTCCAAAATTCTGATTTTCTGTTATTTGCTTCTGTTTCTCAGCTTGTTGAACAAGATGAAAGGCTCCATGGCCATGATATTCCCAGCAATATTCTCATTTCTTTTGTTTAGACCCATGACAAAGTCTATCACCTTGTTCCTTTCTTGTATCTCTATGAACTTTTTCAAAAGCTCACAGGTGCATTTCTTCATTGCCTCACATGTGCATTCTGGCAATCCTTCCACATCTTGTATCTCATCCCAGATCTGCTTCAGCTTAAAGTAATATTTACACATGCAGGTTTTTTTGTTCAAGATTCTTAACTTGCTTCTTTAAAGAGTACAAGAGAGGTGCATTGGTTTCTGCATACCTTTCTTTCACCTCATTCCACAACCTTTCAGCGAGATCTATATAGGTGAAGCTGTTAGCAATCTTTTTATCCATCGATCTGCACAACCATCCTCTAAGCATGTAGTCATTCCTTATCCAGAGTGGATACTTTGCATCAGTAGCTCTTAGTTTCTTCACATTTCCTTCCAAAAACCCCAGTTTGTTCTTTGATCCTAAAGCAAGCTTTATGTTTCTTCTCCAATTAAGAAAGTTTTCACCATTGAAGATGACATTCCCCAGTGGTATGTTAGCATTGTCTGAATTTGCCAGAAAGAGTGGATCTGAATATCCATTCTCACTCTTCATTTCTTTATCTCCTTTATCTGTTGTAGTCATGCTTAATTTCTTTTCTTAATCTAGAAACAAATAGATGAAAATTATTCTGAGAATCTTCAACCTATTGCTCTGATACCATGAAGAAATTTAAGCTTGACAAGATGAAATTTTTGAGAGAAAATAACTATATTTTCTTGATCTATTTCAGATGATAAAGTAGTACAAGCTGTAACTCCCTATATGTACAAAACTATCTACTTCTGTCATTGGTGTTTGTCAACTAAAGAGACAAAACCATCCTACTTTCTAGTACCAAATCAGGATCTCTGTCCCTAAGAGATTGCTGGCAAAACAAAATTATATACAGACAAAGAAGACTAACAACCATAGTCCTATGCTACACTACAAATGTAACAAAGAGAGAAATGAACAAAGAGCATGTGACTGAATTTCTACACATTGATTATTTTATGAACATGTATAGTGTAAAAAATTAATATCATATTAGTAAGTTTAAGTATATAACCGTTTTTGTCCATTAATAAATCTTCGATCGTATTGGAAGTTTATGTCTATTAGTTCGTTAATTCGTTGGACTAATAAACTATTTTCATTTGTAATAATTGTACAAACAATAGCAAAACATTTATATTTTTACATAATAAGTAATAACGTACTACATCAAGTAAATTGATGAATTAACGGACTGATGGGTGAGGATGCTCGAGGGATCTCAACTTCGTAAAGGGCAAGAAAGACAAAGTTGTGATGATACATGTGCAAGCTGGAGAGATCACAAAAAGAGATCTGTAAGGTGCGCTGAAGGCGACTTACTAGCCCTTATTAGCTTTCTCTGATTAGCTTTCTCTGGTGAATTTTATATCGGGTAATAGTCTAAGTGATGGAGGCGGTTAAATGTAGACCCTCAGACTGACTGGTCAGGAAAGTGGCGAAGGAAAGAAGAAATATATGTTGTTAGCCCTTATTAGCTTTCTCTGGTGAATTTTATATCGGGCAATAGTCGAAGTGATGGAGGCGGTTAAATGTAGACCCTCAGACTGATTGGTCAGGAAAGTGGCGAAGAAAAAAAGAAATATATGTTGCTTGTGGTTTCAAACTAAGACCGTGATAAGGCCTTTCTCTACCAAGGTTTATGAGTTAGTTACCTAACATGATAAGGAGAGGTCTCATATTCGACTTTTTGCCATCATCAATGACAATGTTATAACTTTTCAAGTGAGGGGGAGTGTTTAAAAAAAATATGTATGAAATCATCTTATCAAAAGCCTGGTTTAGCATCTAGAACATCGAATGGGTGCTACGCGCAATTTGGGGAAGATCAGCAATGATAGGCTATGTTAGCCCGGACCTATACGGGTCCCCGGACCACTCTCGAACCCGGATTCATATTTAAGTCCTGGCTCACCGGGTAGTCCGGATTCATGCCTTGAGTTAGGGCTCACCTATTGATCCGAACTCATATGGGAGTCATGGCTCACTTACAAATCCGAACTCATATTGGAGTCCTAGTTTATCAACAGGTCCGAACTCAAGTGGGAGCCCGGACACACCTACAAATCCGAACCCACAATTAGAATACAGCTCGATCCCAAAGTCTAATCCATCCCTGGCGACAAAGGCAATAACTCACATGAAGACAACACATCGGTACATGACGTGGTTAGGTCATGACTGATGGCCATACCTGGTGACGACACGTAAAGATTCCTAATGATTGGGATAAGTATTTCCTATTCAAACCACACGCCAGCAGGAGCCTGGCACACGATGCCACAATCCTTCACCTGGACACGTGCAATCCATCAACATCACCCAGGTGTCCTACCTACCTAGGATTCAACGCTCATGATTGCAGGTACAACCCCTAAACCCTAATCCTGGGCCTATATATAGACCAAGGAGGAAAGGTGTAGGGGTTACATTCTCTTTGACACACCTAGCCTACATATACACACACTATACATACACCCTCCATATTTAGATTTCTCTATAGTCCTATCTTCCTTTCCAAAGCCGTTACTTATTCTCACGCCGGAGGCGCCGCCAGGGTCCCAACCCCCCTCCGGTGTTGTTTTGCAGAGTCCCAACCGCAGCGACACCGCTTCCAGGCGTGGGATCGGCCGGGAAGGACTAGATCGGGATCTGGAGTTATCATTTGGCGCTAGAAGGAGGGGGCGAACCCTGTCTTGTGGTCACGGTGCCGCTAGACTCACCATCTTCAAACCCAATAAGATCTAAACCAACTTTCTCTTTTCAACCATAAAGATGAACTCTTTAGCCCATTTTTACAATGTATGCGTGTTTTTTAGCCTTACTTAGCCCAGATCTTGTTAGCCCTGCTTACATGCTTTAGTTCTTTTGTAGATCTATATTACTCCTGCTTAGATCTATTCGAAAAACCCAGCTTTCTTGATTATTGAGATTGTGAACCCAGAAATACGTGCATACATTTTGATCCCTTAACATATACACTGATATCTAGTTGTAAAACCCAGGATACTCTTCGCTGTTGAGTTTGTTGCAAATTTTTGTTCTAGAATACCATATACATCTGTTTGTGTGAATGATGGCTCGTGGCAATAAGAGCACAAATAGACATACCCCAAGTAACCCAACCCCGGGCACCCACATCCCGGTAACTGGTCAGGCTGGTCACCAGTTACCTCCAGTCCTGACTTTGGCTTCTCAGGTAGTCCGGCCAGGAGATGCCCGAATAAACATTGAAGTAAACAAATATAAATATACTGACCTTGCTATTGAGCCCGGACAGATGGAGCACTTAACTGGTGAACAGGTTGCAGAAGCAATTCGGCTATACAATCAAACCCGGAACAAAGAGCAAGACCAGTGTGAGAACTCTCATCACCCTGAAGGATCCCACCGCTCTAGGTCTGTTTTTGACCGAATTGGCGACAGACAAAGACACCGAAAGGAGGCCTCACCGGACTCGCAGCCGAAACAATGATGAGGAGGCCGAAAAACTTAAAAGGCTAGCCGAGATGCGAGAAAAGATTCAAGCGGAAGAGCGAGCCAGACTCGATCTAAGGGTCCAGAAAAGAATCCTGGAGGAGGAGGCCCGGATTCTGGGTAAAACCTCTGAAAAGAGGAGAACCCGGGCTCCAAGTCCGGAAATAATATCAGATGAGGATGAACCTAGGGAGGACCTTATGAGCATGATACATGAATTGCAAAGAAAAGTTGGCCAAGACTCTGGGCTCAACATTGGGGACACCCTTACACCATTCAGCTACTCCTTGGAGGCAACTCCAAGGCAGCGAAACATTAAGCATTATAATTTCGATTCTTTCAATGGTTTGGATGATCCCGAAGAACATGTGAATTATTTTGAACATATAGCCATGATTTATTATTACAATGATCTAACAAAGTGCAGGTTCTTCGCTTCCACACTCAAATCCGGAGCTCAAAGGTGGTTCAGCCGGATACCATCTCGCAGCATCCACAGCTGGAAGCAGTTCCGTGATACATTTCTCAAACGCTTCCGGGCAAACAGGACTCATGAGATGCACATGTGCCATCTTGAAACAGTCAGGCAAGCCCGGGGTGAAGCCCTCTCTACTTATATGAAAAGATTTCAAGAAGCTATTAACAACATAACCAACCTGGATGAGCGGGAGGCTCTGACAATTTTTCGAAGAAACCTGGATCCTGATAACAATGAGAGGTATGTCCTGGACCTCATCCATAAAGAGCCTCAGAGCCTGGCGGCAGCCTATGCAATGGCCGCCAGGTTCATTAAAGAAACCGATGTCCTCCAAGCAATGAGGATGACTAGGCAGGGCATATCTCCAACTCGGATTCAAGATCCACCCGAAAACAACTACAATCATCAAGACAAAAAATTCAAACCCAATAGACAAAGCAACTACATTCAGAGCTCTCAGCTCGCTTTGCCAACCTCAACCCCGAACTCCAATCAAAGTGTGGAGCCCGGACAACCTAAACAAAAACTTGAGCCCAGGCCTGAACCAAACTGGACTCCTCTCAACCGGGCTCGAGCTGATATTTTGAAAGAAGTACGAGACAAGCCTTTCTACTACCCTCCCAAACCCATGGCGACCGGACCAGAAAATCGGTCTGTCCATAAACACTGTGACTATCATGAAACACATGGACACACAACCGAGAATTGCTTGTCTCTAAAGTTTTTTGTGGAAGAACAGATCAAGAAAGGTAACATGGGACAACACATAGCCCGGAAAACTGATGACAGGGGAGCAGGATCCGGGAAGGGTAAAAATGTTGTGAATGTCGTATTGGGTGGGTCTAACTCGCCACCCCGAAGTCCGGACTCGGGAGATGAGATAATGATGGTTCAAGCCTGTCCAGAACAAATAATCAGTTTCAACAAAGATGATTTCGAAGGACTCGACCCCAATCATAATGAAGCTCTAGTTGTTAGTCTAGACATAGCTGACAATGAAGTTAAAAGAATACTGATTGACAACGGTTCTTCTGTCAATATCATATTCAAACATACTGTGGATCGAATGCAGCTGGGGAGTGTGAAGATGAACGACTGCAGAGAAGATCCTCTCTACGGTTTTGGGAACAACTTGGTCCCAATTCAAGGAACCCTGTATCTACCAGTACTATTTGGGACTTATCCGAACCAAGTCACTAACATTGTTAAATTCTATGTCATCAACACTCCTTCTTCTTACAATGGGATCCTGGGGAGACCAGCCCTGACTAAGCTACAAGCTATAACCTCAACCTCGCACTTAAAGTTCAAGTTTCCCACACCCTCTGGCATTGGAGAAGTCCGGGGAGATTATGAAGTGGCTAGTAGATGCTATGGGGAAGCTTTAGTCATGGCTGAAGCAGATCCAAAGAATAAAAGGAAAGCCAATTCTTACCAGAAAAATATGAGCCAAAAGAAACATAAATTCAACCCAAGGAAAGAGCCTGGCAAAAAAATTGGTGAGTAGAAGATTTCAAAACCCGGGCCAGAAATAAAGATCAATTTGTATTGAAGAATAGAAAATTTGTACTCGTGATCAATTTATGAATAAAAATAGGGCACGATGTTATTTCTCACAAAATTGTATTTCAAATTATCTGTATTTCATTTTTCTTGTTTCTTGTAATAACCCTGGCTCAGAGCCATAGGCATACAGAGGAGCCAGGGTCCCCAGCAATATGCAGATCAAGAGTCCGGCTCAGAATCAAGCCATGAGACCGAACTCACGAGCAATATGCAACTCAATAACCCTGGCTCAGAGCCATAGGCATACAGAGGAGCCAGGGTCCCCAGCAATATGCAGATCAAGGGTCCGGCTCAGAATCAAGCCATGAGCCCGGACTCACAAGCAATATTCAATCAAATCGAAATCTTAGATTCTATTCTAAGTACAAAAGAAAGAGTCCGGCTCAGAATCAAGCCATGAGACCGGACTCACGAGCAATATGCAACTCTATAACCTTGGCTCAGAGCCATAGGCATACAGAGGAGCCAGGGTCCCCATTAATATGCAGATCAAGAGTCCGGCTCAGAATCAAGCCATGAGACCGGACCCACGAGCAATATGCAACTCAATAACCCTGGCTCAGAGCCATAGGCATACAGAGGAGCCAGGGTCCCCAGCAATATGCAGATCAAGGGTCCGGCTCAGAATCAAGCCATGAGCCCGGACTCACGAGCAATATGCAATCAAATCGAAATCTTAGATTCTATTCTAAGTACAAAAGAAAGAGTCCGGCTCAGAATCAAGCCATGAGACCGGACTCACGAGCAATATGCAACTCTATAACCCTGGCTCAGAGCCATAGGCATACAGAGGAGCCAGGGTCCCCAGCAATATGCAGATCAAGAGTCCGGCTCAGAATCAAGCCATGAGACCGGACCCACGAGCAATATGCAACTCAATAACCCTGGCTCAGAGCCATAGGCATACAGAGGAGCCAGGGTCCCCAGCAATATGCAGATCAAGGGTCCGGCTCAGAATCAAGCCATGAGCCCGGACTCACGAGCAATATACAATCAAATCGAAATCTTAGATTCTATTCTAAGTACAAAAGAAAGAGTCCGGCTCAGAATCAAGCCATGAGACCGGACTCACGAGCAATATGCAACTCTATAACCCTGGCTCAGAGCCATAGGCATACAGAGGAGCCAGGGTCCCCAGCAATATGCAGATCAAGAGTCCGGCTCAGAATCAAGCCATGAGACCGGACTCACAAGCAATATGCAAACACGATAAATCACATTCTATTCCAAGAACAAGGTCATGAGCCCGGACCAAAATCATGCTATGAGGTCGGACTCTCGAAGTGTACGCGACAACAGAAGAAAATACGCATTCAAAATTTTCAAAAACGAAGTCAACAAAGGAAAGATGCATTAAAAATAAACGAGTACGGGAGCCCGGATTGGCCGTCCAACCCGGAAACACTCCAAAGTGTCTGAGACAAGTCAAAACAGTTAAAGATTACGAGAAAAACATAAGTGCAGAACTATTCTACAGTCTTGTTTACAGCATCAAGGAAATGAGTATCACTCGGAAAAAGGAGAGGGTTTGGGCCCTGGAAGCACTCGGGCTCGCCTTCACCACGCTCAATAGCCTCCTTAGCAGCCAAGAAGGCTTCAACGAAGGTCTCCCAGTTGGCTTCAGGGTTGGTTTTGATCAGGGTCTCAGCCACCTTCCACGATCTCAAAACTTCAGGAGCACCGGCATCAGCAACGGCCTGTAGATAAGCATCAGTTTCCTGGAACTCCTTAATAACGTCAGCCTCGGGCTTCACGGCAGCAAGTTTTTCCTCAGCTTCCTTCAGTTTCTTTTCAAGATCAGCATTCCGGTCTCTCTCTGCAGATAAATCAATTCGAAGCCCGGACACTTCACCATCTCGAAGAAGCTTCATTTCCCCAAGTTGCTTCCCGAGGTCGAGAATTTGTTCATCCTTCTTCAACATAACTCCGGTTAACTTGTCATCCTTCGCCTTAAACATGGCTGAGACTCCGGCAGCCTTCACAACAACCTACAAGCCAAAGAAATAGAAAGATTGAAACGATATTCAAAAATAAAAGCAAGAAAGTAAGGAAAAAGCATACCTGACCGATACCGGTAATCAGATCTACTAAGAGTCCCCTCATCCCGGTATCTCCCATCTCTTTCCAGTCATCTTCAGAAGGGAGATGTCCAACATATTCGGCAAACTGCTCACGGCTAAGCTTCCCAACTCGGGGTTCAGCCACCCCGGTTTCCACGTTCAAATCTTCAGGCACTTGCTCCAAATCCTCCTGATTCTCCAAATTACCGGAACCCGGAGTTCGGGGACCTGTCTTCCGTTTCTGCTTTCGGGGCCTCTTTACAAGTTCGGTATCAGGGACCCCGGTGTCAACTTCAACAGCTGGACAGGGAGTGGTTTGAAGGGGAGCCATAGATTCCGCACCACCTTCGCGGTGGGCACTGGACCCAGATTCACCATCTGCCCGGGGTCGAGGAGTGTGGACTCCAGATAGATTCTTCAAAGAAAGACTGTAATTCCTGGTAGCCATTATCTCGTCAAATTCGGGTTTATAGAAAGGGCGACCTGAAAAAGGAAGGGAAACCGGATTAGAGAACGAGAAAGGAAACAAGATTTGCAGACAGTTTAACAATTACTTACATCCAAGTTCATATAATTTTCTATGGTCCATGAATGTATCCCGGGTTAATTGGTAACCAAGACATTCACAAAAAGCATGGATTTTAGCCCGGGCTTGTCCCTCGAGTTTATAACATGGAAATTTTTTGGGATTCTCCCCGGCAACGAAGTGCGGCATGTAAAGCAAATCTAAGCCCTTCAACATAATCACTTCGGCATTCCAACCCTTAAGGGAAATATTCTGCATCACTGGCTTCGCACTACCGGATGGGTACCCACACTCCTCAGCCCGGAATCTCAACTCATAGAATGGTCTCTTGTTAGATCTCAGCATATAGAAAAGTTGGTGGAAGAGTTTAAAGGTGGGAAGAAGCCCGGACTTTTCACAACAAGCAAGGAACCAGGTTATCCATTTCACACCATTTGGAGTTATTTGAGTAATAGGAATTTCATATACATACTTGAACAGATGCTTAACGAATATATGGCACTCCGAATTCCATCCTGACCGCAAGTGCTCTAACCACACCCCAACAAAACCATCATCTGTTCTATCGTACACCCTTTCCCCGGGCTCCGGCCATCTCCACTGTATCCGGGGTCCAAGATGAAAAGTAGCCCGGACTATTTCATCCATCTCTGAAAATGAAAGATTTTTGAAACTTTCCTTTAAAGGGGGGAGAGGCTCTCCGATAATGGTCTTAGTGAACTGCGCATCCATAGCAATCTTGTCATACGGCCCGGGATCCCCACGTTCGTGCCTATGCCTATACGAGAAACTAAGTGAACTATATAGTCGAATCATATTTTCTTCAGGATTCTTCCTAACAAACATGAATTCGGTGTCAACCCAATACCCATCAGGAGTAATGAGGCTACCCTGGTCAGCAAGCACTTTGGTGTTAATTTGGGTCACAACAGGAATTTTCTTCTTTTTGGCCATCAAACCCCAATGTAAGTCTACTATGTCTACTACTTCTGACTCTGAATTAGAACTGGTAGATGGCTCGGAATCCGGAATCAAAACTCTATTAGCCCTCCTTTTTGTCCGAACCATAAACCTAGAAATAAACCGAGTCAATCTTAAGTTAGTCAAAACAACAGAGAGCCCGGGAAATACATATGCCAATGGTCATTCTCTATCTAACACACAAATCACCTATTCTGATACCAACCCGGTCTCCAGTATCTACAGTTAGTCCGGGCCTAATAATGTCTATGGTCATTCTCTAAGGGTCATCCATTATACTGTCAACCCGGTCGCGAAGCTTTGTTGGATACAACCACTCAGGTCAAACACAAAACAAAGTACAAAACAAATACTAAAACTATAAAGATGAGGAACCCATACTCACTTCGGAAAACGAATCGCCAGAAACACGACCCACACAAATTTGAACACCAAACAAGGATCAAAAGCAGTTACATACAGTTATATACACTTTCCTCAACCCAGAAACACCAAGAACAGCCCAACAAAACCCAGAATTCAAAACCCCAAACTCAAAAGTAGAGTCACATGCAAAGAAAATTCATGAACAAAACGGCAATACAAAACAAAGGCAAACAACAAAATTCAGTCCAACAAACAAAACATACTTTTCCATAAAAACCCGTGTTTGACTACGAAAGGCTATGGAAATCGAAGCAGAAATAAATAGATGATACATCGAATGAAAAAGAAACGGAATAGGATACACTTACAGAAACCAGGAGATCGAGATGGATTCAAAAAGACACACGAATGCTTGGAACACCGGTGGCTGGAAAACAGAAATCGGAGATGCGGCAGTGAAAGAGAAGTAAAATTTGGGGACAGTAAAAAGAAGAAGTAAAGAAATGGGTTTAGTAGAGAAAACAACCTCTTGGAGGACACGTGGCTGCAGAAGAGTGGGTGGAAAAAGAAAAAGCAAAGTGGAAAAATAACTGAAAAGACAAGGGTATTTATTGCTGACAGTACTGGTGTGCCTGTTCCCGAGGAATTTTGGAGTAATGCGAATTCAAATATCTGAGGGGGAAAGCTATGAAATCGATTGAAATTCAAAATGGAGACAAATCTGATCCTCAAATCCGGATTCTCCTCAACCCTGGCTGCAGAACAATCCTCCCCACTGTTAATCCGGATTGGGGGGCAACTATCAACCAAAATTTCTTCTAAGTCACCCAAAGTTTCACGACTTTGGACTTGAGAAGGAACCCTGTCATACTCTCAAATCCGGACTCATGTCTTTGACAATACTCCGGATTGGGGGGCAACTATCAACCAAAATTTCTTCTAAGTCACCCAAAGTTTCACGACTTTGGACTTGCAAAGGAACCCTGTCATACTCTCAAATCCGGACTCATGTCTTTGACAATACTCCGGATTGGGGGTCAACTATCAACCAAAATTTCTTCTAAGTCACCCAAAGTTTCACGACTTTGGACTTGAGAAGGAACCCTGTCATACTCTCAAATCCGGACTCATGTCTTTGACAACACTCCGGATTGGGGGGCAACTATCAACCAAAATTTCTTCTAAGTCACCCAAAGTTTCACGACTTTGGACTTAAGAAGGAACCCTGTCATACTCTCAAATCCGGACTCATGTCTTTGACAATACTCCGGATTGGGGGTCAACTATCAACCAAAATTTCTTCTAAGTCACCCAAAGTTTCACGACTTTGGACTTGAGAAAGAACTCTATCAACTCTCAAATCCGGGCTCATGTCAATAGACAACAACCCGGATTGGGGAGCAATAACCAACCAAAATTTCTTCTAAGTTACCCAAGGCTCACAACCTTGGACTTGAGAAAGAACTCTATCAACTCTCAAATCCGGGCTCATGTCAATAGACAACAACCCGGATTGGGGGGCAATAACCAACCAAAATTTCTTCTAAGTTACCCAAGGCTCAAAATCTTGGATTTGAGAAAGAACTCTATCAACTCTCAAATCCGGGCTCATGTCAATAGACAACAACCCGGATTGGGGGGCAATAACCAACCAAAATTTCTTTTAAGTTACCCAAGGCTCACAACCTTGGACTTGAGAAAGAACTCTATCAACTCTCAAATCCGGGCTCATGTCAATAGACAACAACCCGGATTGAGAAAGAACTCTATCAACTCTCAAATCCGGGCACATGTCACTGACACCTATCCGAATTGGGGGCAACTACTAACCAAAATTTCTTCTAAGTTACCCACGGCTCAAAACCTTGGACTTGAGAAAGAACTCTATCAACTCTCAAAGCCGGGCTCATGTCACTGACACCTATCCGGATTGGGGGTCAACTACCAACCAAAATTTCTTCCAAGTCATCGAAGTTCTTATGTGAAAAATTCTACTCCCCCATCCAGAAAATCTGAATAAGGGAGTGGGGGGCAAATGATAGGCTATGTTAGCCCGGACCTATACGGGTCCCCGGACCACTCTCGAACCCGGATTCATATTTAAGTCCTGGCTCACCGGGTAGTCCGGATTCATGCCTTGAGTTAGGGCTCACCTATTGATCCGAACTCATATGGGAGTCATGGCTCACTTACAAATCCGAACTCATATTGGAGTCCTAGTTTATCAACAGGTCCGAACTCAAGTGGGAGCCCGGACACACCTACAAATCCGAACCCACAATTAGAATACAGCTCGATCCCAAAGTCTAATCCATCCCTGGCGACAAAGGCAATAACTCACATGAAGACAACACATCGGTACATGACGTGGTTAGGTCATGACTGATGGCCATACCTGGTGACGACACGTAAAGATTCCTAATGATTGGGATAAGTATTTCCTATTCAAACCACACGCCAGCAGGAGCCTGGCACACGATGCCACAATCCTTCACCTGGACACGTGCAATCCATCAACATCACCCAGGTGTCCTACCTACCTAGGATTCAACGCTCATGATTGCAGGTACAACCCCTAAACCCTAATCCTGGGCCTATATATAGACCAAGGAGGAAAGGTGTAGGGGTTACATTCTCTTTGACACACCTAGCCTACATATACACACACTATACATACACCCTCCATATTTAGATTTCTCTATAGTCCTATCTTCCTTTCCAAAGCCGTTACTTATTCTCACGCCGGAGGCGCCGCCAGGGTCCCAACCCCCCTCCGGTGTTGTTTTGCAGAGTCCCAACCGCAGCGACACCGCTTCCAGGCGTGGGATCGGCCGGGAAGGACTAGATCAGGATCTGGAGTTATCAAGCAACACGCACAGTTGTTGTATATGTTTATTACATTAATAAAATTACGAAGTTTATAAACGAAGAATCCTGCAGTTCATTTTGGTTCCTACATGTCTCAAATAGTATATTTCCAGGTTACACACAAAAGAAATATCGATGAAGGGGTGTAGACTGGATGAATGGCGCCTTGATGAAGCTAGGCCATTGTAGTATGAAGCTCCTAATTTACATGTACTAAATTAATCATCACTTCTTTCAGCATATGAAATATTTTCTCTTTCTTTTTTGTCAGGCAAATGAACTGTTGTTGGTTCTGAAAAGGGACATGGAAACCAGAGACTCTAAGCCAGCACAAATTTTTTCTAATCATGACTTAATTTTTCTTCCATGGAATATACTAGCACTTCTGAAAGACATTAGAAACAGTACTAGGGAATAGAACATATTTTTTTTCCCCAGAAAATGCTAATAACCAATCATTCAGAAGAAACATCCCTATGAAATTAAGTTTTCGAGTCAGTGTTGCAGAACAAATAGCATCATTAACACTGAATCTCAATTTAGGGTGCTCTCTAGAAGCAGCTGCACAACTTTTCCAACAACAGTATTTCCGAAGTCATAATTTGACATGCTAAAAGTAAAAAAAAAACACCAGATGGAAACATTACTCCAACTTCATACTAACCAAATCACCAATCATACGTCAAGTTCACATTAATAGCATTCCCTATTGATACAAAAGATCATCACTAAATACCGACCAATCAACTTAAGTTCCAACCATTATTTATTTCATAGTACTATATCCTCAGAGCACAACTTAGCACCTAAGAGCTACTCGAACCAGAAAGAGCTTTAGCTTCAGTCAGCAATGGAACAAGCTTCTCACTCTTGCGCAAGGCAAATACAGCTGCAAGAAAGCAAAAAAAATAAAAATAAACAAAAGCATTATAAAAACTATTACAGCAGTAATGTTATAGAGTAGGCATGTATTGAGTAATTGAAGCATACAATCACAGCCACCAATATGCTTCCCTCCAATGAATACATTTGGCACAGTCCTCTGATTAGTCCACTCAGCTAGTGCTGCTTGAATTTCACCCCCATCACCTTCAATAGAAGTTTAGTCGTGCAGTTTATATTGGTAAGTGGATCTTTGATCAAAAATACATTTGAAAAAAATCTACTAAGGGATGGTTTACGAGTAAACACATAAAAATGTAGAGCACCAAAATATAAAAGGAATGTAGAGAATTTTTGTATCTTCCAATTACTACAACAAGAGAGTAAGTCAAGCTTTTCAGAATATACATTGTGTCAT
Organism: Heracleum sosnowskyi; assembly: GCA_030848705.1. Classification (NCBI taxonomy): domain Eukaryota; kingdom Viridiplantae; phylum Streptophyta; class Magnoliopsida; order Apiales; family Apiaceae; genus Heracleum; species Heracleum sosnowskyi. The sequence continues at coordinate 20,233,399 of CM061244.1, read as the reverse complement.
TGCCAATTGCTCATCATGTCCACAAGAACTAGAAGCCCTTTGTCAACACAATACTTACAAGTCTAAGAACCTCAAATTATTAAAAAAATTATAAATAACTCAATTGTATTGATGTCAAATTTTAACAATCACTCAGATCCAAAAGGTCATTTCAATATTAGATATCAATGTCCAATCCAAAACTAAGGATAAATATTATTAATATTCCTAGCAAACGTTCCAATCAAGTGTAGACAAAACAATTAATTGAACAATAAACCCTCAAACTACTGATCTCATCAGGGGCGAAGGCACTCCAGGACTAGGGGAGGTGTGGAGTTCAGTGAGATTAAAAAAATAGAATTTGCATGTATAACAAAGACATGTTCAAAACTTAAGATAGCTGAGTTGTTTGGCCTCTAATTTTTTTTGAATCTCTCTATCAACAATTTTTATCTGAGTACCCTGAAACTTCTGGACTATAACACCTGTAAGAAATCCCAACTTCTAATTTCTAACTCTCGCGGACATAAGAACACCCATGACTCTGAAATAAAGATGCAAGTGTGATTCATATAAAATCATCCAGAAGAGGCTATAATAATACGAAATTACAACTACATACAACAAAATATGAGCTGGAATAAAAAGAAACACAGGTGAAGAGTAAAGAGAACTAACTTTCGACATCGAGCTCAACAATCTTGTAAGTGACTCCAAGATCATTAAACAGTTTCTTCACCGAGTTACAATACGTACAATAAGTTTTGCTGCCCAATTAAAATCATATCAATCATACAATTCAATTAAAATAACTTTCGATCCAACAATATCATTTCATTTAAAATCATCTAAACAGGATAATACATATATGAGTATCCATGTACAAATAGCTGTTTCATTTTGAACATTCTAATTGCATTTTCTCAACACCAATCATTTCTAGATGTACAAATAGGGTCATACAATTCAATTAGTGTATATTTAGATATAATTAGAGGGAGAGGGAGAGGGAGGGGGGGAGAGAGAGAGAGAGAGAGAGAGAGAGAGGACCTGAAGACGACGACTCCGTTAGATGAAACCAGGTCCTGAGCCTTTGACAATGCCATTTCTTTCTTTTAAAAACCCTAAACAATAACAGTTATATGTGCCTCAATTATCTTGCAAGTTGTATGTATATATCATGTACACAAAATTGGCTATTTATATAGGCAGGCACACACGCCTACGGTGCCCGTTTCTGCCTGCCTCCGGAGCATCTTCTTATCTACACGTTTATCTTTATTCTTTTTTATTATTCCTTTTCCCTTTGTATTAATTAATTATTAAATACTCAAGCAAAAAAGTTAATTTAGAGCTCGTTTGTTTCGTCAATTTTATAATTACTCAAAAACTCATATTTCTATGTAATTTAATTACAATCATAGGTTCCAAGTTGATTCAAAAATTTGTGTTTGGATGATTATTATGTAACTAGAAATTACGTTATTTTTTTTTGATAAATAATTAATGAATTTGCATTAGATAGTTATGTAACTTGGAGTGATCATGGGAACTTAACTAAATTACCAAACACTGCAACTCATTTTTATTCCAAGAAACTTTTAGTTAGAGCATTTACAACCTCCCAAAGCCTTTAGCTAAAAGTGTATAAAAAATACCATAATTAAATATTTTAGATAATATGTAAAAAAGTTCATTTTCAATGGCACAATGATGTTAGCTAAAATTATAGTCAACCCGTTCATGTTGGCTATATTTGTCGAACCTCTATGGACCTGTAATGAAACTCCACATCATCGATTACAATATTGAGATAATATATTCTATTTTTAACAACTTAAAATAATAATAACATACCATTTTTAAAATATAGCTAATCATTATAGTCAACTCCATTAAAGTAAAACACATTACACATTCAACAAATTTTACATAATCAGCATTTTATATTATTTTAACTAATCATTTTAGCCAACGATATTGGAGATGCTCCTAAATAACTTGATTACATCGAAACAAACAAGATCCGTAATTTATTCGAGTCAATCAAAATTCGAATAATGTGAATCATTCGTTCGTGTTCAATTAAGAGCCAACGCGTCTCTTTTTATGAGTTTTGATTTTCTCTTTTTTTTTTTTTTTGAAAGGATGGAGTTGTTAGTTCTAGATTCTTCTACTGGTTAGCTTGTAGCCCCTGTACGCATTCCATGACGTGTTTGTCATCTTTCTCAACTTAAAATGTGGATTGGGCCTCGGAAGAGGTTACTACAAGTCTATAATTGCGGGAGTTGCTTTTAGATTTATTGTGACATTTGATACTCGAGCCCATAAGTTTTGGGTTTGCCAGATTGTTAAGAGTATATTCAAATTATATCTTTATATATAATTGGTTTATCTTTATTATATATAACTAGGTTATTGAGCCGCGCTTCGCAGCGGCATTAGAATATATTTATTAATAAAAAGAATATTATAATAAAGATTGTGAAATAAATATCTATAAAATTATATAAATTGTCAAATAAAATATATTATGTAAAATTTGCATTTGGGTAAGTAATATTATAAATTATTTACATATTCCTTTTGTTTATAGAGTTTGATTTTTTATTTTTTTGGACCGATACCATTGCCATATATATATTAAAAAAATTATATTGATAAAAATCAATATAAACATATAATATTACTATTTTCTCAGGGATGACACATACGGTGTATCCAGATTTGTATAAATTTTACTATTTATTGTGGTATAAAAGCTAATTGTATAAGTAAATAAATGGTTAAAAAACTAATATAAGAATTAAATCAATAATATCAATGAAACAAATATTTGTATAATATCTAATGATATTCGTTCAATGAAGATAAGATAGATTTATATATGTGCAATTTCTAAAACTATATATTATAAAAACATTAATAAAGATAATTATTTTTAAATTTTTTAATCTGGGTAGATGTGACAATTATTATATAGGGTCCACCATTCTCCTTGTATAAATTTGTATCAACATCTCGGCCAACTTTTCCCACAAAGATATGGTACTGGTGATGGAGCTGTTTAAGAAAAAAATTAGAACAAATTAAAAAAGTAAAACAAATAAATTGGGGTAACCAAAGAAGTAATATAAAATTACAAGAACAATAAAGAACAATTAACAGTTATATTAAAATTAATATAATGCATAACTTACTAATTTGTGACAATTTTGAGATCTCTTTTTTTCCAACCGCCTTTGACAACTTCAATGCCCCCAAGTAGGTCAAGCAACCTACAACATCTAAATCAACATAGAAAAATAATATTACAACATGATAATTTGAATTATAATTTATATAATAGTATTACTTATATATTACTCTAATATATTACTAAATCAAAAACCTGAGAGTATGTTGGTGTCATTAATATGTGCATCAATTATATCCGGACATATGAACTGAAATCCATGCAGTGATATGTTGACGATGCCTTCTTCCAATCTCTTAGGCAACGTTATGCGTATGAAGAGTAATTTAGACCCATGTGATAGTGGTCCATATTTCCGTGTACTTGAAATAACTTTCATATTTTTGATGTTGTACACGAAGCCTTCCTATAAAAAGATTTTTGAACCGATAGACCAGAATTTTCGGGATCGTAGCATGGATCAAATTTTCCTGTCATACAACATATCTTAGAAAAGTTAATAACATCATACAATTTGACAAACTAATAAGTTATAAGTATATTGATTTATTAACCTTTTCATCGATCAGAATCATGTCAATACTGATCAGTTCTTCAGTATTTGGATTGACAGATTCCCACATTCTACACACTCGTACTCTTATCATCCAGGTATAGTTGTTGTCGTTCAAAGCATCCAACATGGTGTAGGCCATAGTTGTATTGATTGTAAATATGGTTGTAAAAATTTGAAGCTATGTAAAAAAATTCCTGTGTAGATTTTTTGTTATGAATGACCTTTAATTTATAGGTGTTTGTAAGGTGAATAACATGGAAATCCATTATGTTTAAAAGTCAAGAAGTATCATAAAAGAAAAGTTCTATAAAGTTTGAAAATAATAAAATAAAGTTCTATCAAGTTTGAAAATAATAAAAGAAAGTTTTGTCAAGTTTGAAAATAATAAAAGAAAGTTATATCAAGATTGAAAATAATAAAAGAGAAAATTACAATTATTAACATAATATCCTAAAAATTCGAAAATAATAAGGAAGTTGTAATTTTCTAAATCAAAGAAAGTTCTATCAAGTTTGAAAATAATAAAAGAAAGTTCTATTAAGATTGAAAATAATAAAAAAGAAAATTGCAATTATTAACATAAGAGCCTACAAATTCGAAAATAATAAGGAAGTTGTAATTTTCTAAATAAAAGAAAGTTCTATCAAGTCCTACAAATTCGAAAATAATAAGGAAGTTGTAATTTTCTAAATCAAAGAAAGTTCTATCAAGTTTGAAAATAATTAAAGAAAGTTCTATCAAGTCCTACAAATTCGAAAATAATAAGGAAGTTGTAATTTTCTAAATCAAAGAAAGTTCTATCAAGTCCTATAAATTCGAAAATATTAAGGAAGTTGTAATTTTCTAAATCAAAGAAAGTTCTATCAAGTTTGAAAATAATAAAAGAAAGTTTTATCAAGTTTGAAAATAATAAAAGTGTAATTTTCAATTTTCTTCCTACAAAATCGAAAATAATAAAGGAAGTTGTAATTATTAAAATTAAAAATTGTGAAAAATTGAGAAAATTAGAAAAATAGAACGGAGCGATTCTAGAGGCGCCACCTCACCGCCCCCGTCTTCTCCTTTATATAAGTATATTGATTGGTGTAAAGGGGTTTAGGTGGTATGGTAAGTCCTACATTTTAGGTTTAGGTTTATGTGGTACATTTTAGTAAACAACATAACTAAAAACAAAATAAGATTTAAATATAAAATAAAGGTTAGATATACTTAACATTATAATCACCATGCTCCAACAAATATTTAACATTTTGAAACAAAAAATCACTAAAACAAAGAATACAATTATAATTAATTATAATGAAGATCAAACAATGATCTTTAAAAACTAAAAAGTTATATAAATATCATCTATAATCAGAAAAGATAAATCTTGAAATTAATAATCAACAAATTATGGTCAATATTTAGCTAAAAACAATTAAAGATAAATTTTTAAATGATATATATATATATATATATATATATATATATATATATATATTCTCTTATTTTGAATTAAAAATAAAACAAAATCTCAATTTGTATGAAATTCAAATTATTAAATACAAAGATAACTAAAATGTCCTATTCTCATTATAAATGAACAAGAAATTAAAGATAAAACTTAAATCTAAAATATGAGTTAGATATGTTTAACCTTGTGATTACTAATATAATTACAACAAAAATAAAATTAAAATAATAACTATAATATAAAAAAATAATATTGGTGTTTATTTTTTTCAAAAAAATTAAGAAAATGATAACTATAATACAAAAATAATTAATTTATGACATGGTATGATAGGTATATCTTTAGCTATGTAATATTTTAAGAAAAAAAATAAGTATATAAATAAAATAATTAAAATTAAATTATTAAAGTAAACAAATAACAAACTAAATTAAATAAAAAATGTCAACAGATAACTTGATATAAGACAAACAAATAGCAAACTAAAATTATCAAAGTTAAATTTAGAAAAATAATAAATGATTACAAACAAATAGTGATTTTAAAAATATAAAAATAAAGTAATTGGTGTAAAGGGGTTTAGCAATAATTTTAAATTTAAGTTATAAGCAATAATTTTAAATTTACCCAAGCAAGCTCATACTCCCACATAGAAAATTTAAAATAAGATTTAAATATAAAATAAAGGTTAGATATACTTAACATTATAATCACCATGCTCCAACAAATATTTAACATTTTGAAACAAAAAATCACTAAAACAAAGAATACAATTATAATTAATTATAATGAAGATGATCTTTAAAAACTAAAAAGTTATATAAATATCATCTATAATCAGAAAAGATAAATCTTGAAATTAATAATCAACAAATTATGGTCAATATTTAGCTAAAAACAATTAAAGATAAATTTTTAAATGATATATATATATATATATATATTCTCTTATTTTGAATTAAAAATAAAACAAAATCTCAATTTGTATGAAATTCAAATTATTAAATACAAAGATAACTAAAATGTCCTATTCTCATTATAAATGAACAAGAAATTAAAGATAAAACTTAAATCTAAAATATGAGTTAGATATGTTTAACCTTGTGATTACTAATATAATTACAACAAAAATAAAATTAAAATAATAACTATAATATAAAAAAATAATATTGGTGTTTATTTTTTTCAAAAAAATTAAGAAAATGATAACTATAATACAAAAATAATTAATTTATGACATGGTATGATCGGTATATCTTTAGCTATGTAATATTTTAAGAAAAAAAATAAGTATATAAATAAAATAATTAAAATTAAATTATTAAAGTAAACAAATAACAAACTAAATTAAATAAAAAATGTCAACAGATAACTTGATATAAGACAAACAAATAGCAAACTAAAATTATCAAAGTTAAATTTAGAAAAATAATAAATGATTACAAACAAATAGTGATTTTAAAAATATAAAAATAAAAAACAAGTATCATTTCAAAAATACGATATAAACTTAAATAAAATATATGTGAAATTTATATGTTTTCAAGTTTGGTTATCAATAAAAATTTATAAAGTTGAAATTAAATCAGAATAATACTTTTAGAAAAATTAAAAATAACAATTTAAACAAAATTAAAATATATACAAATGATATATAAAGCATTCCGTGCATTGCACGGGTATAAATCTAGTTCAAAGTTAATAACCAAATTTAGGTGTCGCGTGGAGTTCGAATATTTAAAAATTGAATAAATATATTTAATAATTTGGTTTGAATCGAACCGGTGATTTATCATTTGATACTGAAAAACTTTTTAATTAAAATTTCAGATATTTTATTATAAATTTGAATTATTTGAAACACTCATACATTCGAGTTATCGAAAATAACTAGTTTACTAAGCCGCGTTTCGCAACGGCTTTATAATAATTTATTTAATTTTTTTAAAAAAAATATTCTACAAAATATGTTTTTAAATAATATAATATTTCTAACATAAAATTAAGATTCATTTTGAATTCTCCGTTTCGTCTTCTAAGCCGCGTTTCGCAACGGCTTTATAATAATTTATTTAATTTTTTTTAAAAAAATATTCTACAAAATATGTTTTTAAATAAAATAATATTTCTAACATGAAATTAAGATTCATTTTGAATTCTCCGTTTCGTCTTGGTCATTTACCTAAATTGAATAAATATATAAACGGACAATTATTTAATATTTTTCATTATTTCTATATTATATCAAACTAGCGTAAAAGTTCGTGCGAGGCACGGTTATTGCAATAATTTCTCGCATGAAATTGTTTATATATTGAGATAATTTTGTAATTTAAAATTCGAAAAATGATAATATTTCGATTTTATCTCATATTTTAATAATATTTTTATAATATGGCATACCAATTACATTAACCAGATATTCTATAACTTGATTAAATTTCATAAAATTTGGATAAATATCCATACGATAATAATCACATAATTACATTTAATTGCTAAAATATTAATATGATTTCGATGATGTGATAGGAACTTTATCAAATTGAACCTTTGAGTATATAATAATATGGTTTTTGATGACATAACTTTATCAAATTGAACACTTGAGTATAAAATAAATAAATATTTTTGAAAATTATCAATATATAACATAGATAATGTGATTTTAACTTAGTTAGAGTACATTTATAAAGAATCGATATATACGCAAGGCGAAAACATATTATGAAACTATTAATATTATATGAAAGTCGTCATTGCGGTATATAACTCATTTTTTAAATATTACATACATATTTTTACATTTTTAAACTAAAATGTTTAGTTTTAATCTAAAATTCATTACACAATATCAAAATTCTATTTTAAAATTTTGGTAAATTGAAACAGTTTTTATTTTATAATATGAATTATTTTTTAACTCAACTTGAATGTGATATATGTTGTACAACTTTTATAGTTAATCTCGATAAACGAAAAAATTTGGACTAAAAATTTTATTCATTAATTATCAAGATTATTCATTTATCCAGTTTAAATGTATATTGTTTCTATTATACTTGAACCGGAAAAAATGTTTATATATCGAATATTTATTTATGAAAGTTATATTGTATTATGATTATGTTTTAGTGACATGCCAGTGAAGATAGATAGATAACTAACTAATGTTGACATTTTTTTTTGTTGCTAACAATTTAGTTTTTATAGATAATAAAGGGAATCCATAACGGAGACCCATCTCCACGAAAGGAGAAAGTTTCAGCTTACAATATAATTGCAAGCAACAAGTTCACCAAATTAAACCATAACCATAATCCTAATTAACAAAGCTTGTTGAAATAGAACATAACAAACACTAGGATTTAAACATCAATCCCAATTCTCCCATTGTCCTCGAGCAACTCTCTCAGAAGGAACTCCAGTATCATCATCACTTACGTCTGCATTATCCTTGAAAATGTCATTCGCCGAGGCAGCATCCCCTCTAAGGCAGAATTATACCCACCTGGCATGATAAAAACTCTTGTTCCTTCCTGTTTTTCGGCCAATATGGCCCATCTTCTCAATATCCCTGCTCACACCATGGACCACATTAGTTCCCTAGAAAGGCATACCTGCACTAAGCTCAATAGAGCCAGCTTTGTTAGGCCTATCTAAACAACCCACACATCACATATCATATTTGCCATTCAAGAACCCTAGATCTGATCGAACACAAACACTATCAACATCCACAATTATACTTCGTTTAGTTCCTCCTTCAACCCACCAGTATAATCTTCCACATCATTGTCATCCTCAAAGACAACATCCCTATCTTCTGATCTAGATTGAAGTGTTGTTGAGTCATGACCATTCAGAATTAGATCACCACCAATAATTAACAATTTAACCAGACACATATGAACCCATCCATATGCCTTCATCACATTAATCCTTTAGTACGAAAGTATTGGTTTTTCAATATGGGTTTTCAATACCGCACACAACTACCAACATGTATTCTCTCGGGTGAATGAAGACATACCAAATAAGCTTGTACCATCAAACCAAAGTGGTCATGAGCAGTGGCAAACATAAACGCAGGGACTCTATCCATGTCCCCAAATAAAAAAAAAACATAAATTCCAAATCATGATAGAATATATTGAATATTCCAAAACAATTATTTTCTCCCAACATAACTCGGTATACATCAACAAGATTCATAACCAAATCAACCTCAATAATTTATAAGTCAAATATGGTTATAAAACTAGAGTCCCAAGCCCTCGAAGCATAGTTCAATAAATCAAAGTAGGAGTTCGAAAATTTCCAGAAGCTAACACAATTACAACTCATCACAAATACAGATTAATTGTCATATGCAAAATCCATGGATCGAAAGGTAAAGTCATAAGATAAAATATGTTTATCCTTTGCTTAGAGACACTACGACCTCTCTGCCCTTAAGCGTTCAATTTTGAGTATCCAAATCTTTAGTGGTTCGGTTGTGAATGAATTCTGAAGCTTCAAATAGAGTTTCCCTTTCAATTTCACCAATCTTCAAAGTCATGAATCACATAAGAATAAATTCCAAAACTATTCCCTTTTCAATCCCACAAATCTTTTGATACTGGGATGAAGTGACGAAATTTAAGAAAAAATTCACACATGAGATCATTTTGAATATTGTTCCCAAAATTTTAGATCTGGTATATTCGGTAAACATCTCAGACAAAAATAAGTTCACCATATTGTGCCTAACCAGAAACAGTTCACGGATAAAAAGAATTTCAAGATTCTTGAAAACCCAAACATTCAAAAAAAATTCGTAATTAAAATAAAACATTCTAAAACCGAAATAAAGACAAGTCAAAACAATCTAAACGAAAATCTTAAGTTCAGTATAAAGATACACCAAAGGAAAAGATTGACGGGGTAGAAGAGAGAGATGAGGGGGAAGTGGATTTGAAGGTAGGGGGAGAACAAAGGCTAGGGTAAAGGGCGGAGGAAAGACTTAAAAATAGAGAGACAACTCTCATTTGAACATGTCATCAAATGTTGTCATTTTTGTAAATTTAATAAATAAATAAAATAATTTTTTATTATGTCTATGCTTGGAATGTATGTATTCTTAAATTAGCTCTACATTTATAACATTTAAATAGTGAAATCTACTTAATTTTAGATTTAACTGATTTTCTTATAAACATGTTTTATTGTTTATCTATAAAGAATTAAAGATTAAAGATAATAAGTAATAATACAGTAACATGATAAAAATTAAAATTTGGAAGTTACCAATATGTAGTACATACACTATACACACATGACACAACACAACTACTAGCTGCACCTATTGATTCCTAAAACCCACATAAACCCTAAACCCTCACCACCCCCAAATCAAATCATTTTGAATGGCGTCACTAGCTATTCGTAGAAATCATCATCATCTCTTCTCTCTCCCTTACAACATTCTCAAATGGAATTCTCTCTCTCTCCGAAACATTCACTCTATCAATCTCGCCCGTTCACAATCCTCTCCCTCGCCTTCTCAGGCAGAATTAGAGTTTCCAGTTGCTGGGACGAAGTTTCTAGAAACTTTTACGGAAGAGTTCGAGATAGGATCCAGAAAGATTGTGTTGGAAACGGGTAAAATTGCTAGGTTTGCTAATGGTGCGGTGGTTTTGGGAATGGATGAGACTAAGGTTTTATCCGCTGTTACTTCTGCCAAAGGCGATTCGGTTAAAGATTTTTTACCTCTCACTGTATGTTAAATGTTAAACATTTGTATCGGTTTCTGTAATGTTTTGGTTTTTTGATTTTTGGTTAGTTTAATTGTGTGGATGTGGGAATTTTGTGTTTTGGGTTCGTGTTGGTGTTTAAAAATTGTCGATTTTGCGTTGGTATAATACGTAACGGAACTTGATAGAAATGAATGTGAGAGCTTAAAAGAATGAAGTTTAAGTGAATGAGTCATTTTGGGTTAATTACAATAAGAAAATGCTGAGTGTAATGTGATAAGTTTTTTTTTTTGTTGTTTGTGTTTTTTTATTTAGGATTTTGGGGGGTTTGCGAAAGTGTAGGCTTGCATTTAATGTATATTTGTTGGGTTACTATGAGGATTCTAATTGGATATGTTTTATTATGTAAAGGTTGATTATCAAGAAAAACAGTTTGCTCAAGGTGTGATTCCGAACACATTTATGCGGAGGGAGGGTGCTCCTAAAGAACGTGAGTTATTATGTGGTCGGCTTATTGATCGGCCCATACGGCCACTTTTTCCTGCTGGATTCTTTCATGAGGTTCAGGTGTGTTGGTATCTGCCATTGGAAAAATTGTTCTGACTTTTCGTCAGTTCATTAATTTGTAAAATTTTGGCTTGGTTTACAGGTATCAGCAAACGTTCTTTCGTCTGATGGTAAACAAGATCCAGACGTGATGGCAGCTAATGCCACATCAGCTGCTCTTATGCTTTCAGATATCCCTTGGAATGGTCCTATTGGTATGATTCGTATGGGAAGGATTTGTGGAAAATTCATTGTGAATCCAAGCATGGACGAGGTTAGTCCCTCATTTTTTTGGAAATATTTTTTAATATATATATATATATATATATATATATATATATATTAAGTAAAAACTTTAAGAAACGATCTTTATATATAAGATAAAAGTAACGACATTTTGGATTACTGTTCCAAGTAATATTCCTGGATTTTGCAGTTTCCTACATGAAAAAAGAAATTACATTAAACTAGCTTCCAGATTTTATATTATGGATGTTGTCAATTATTCACCTTGTTGTATTGTTTGTGTTTGATGGAGTTGTCAAACTTCCTTTCGCTACCATGTTGTAAATTGTAATACTTGAATCAGTTTCTTGAGCCCTTATGCACTTCATATATACTCAAGTATGACTCCATATTACTTCATATGGGATGTTACACAGCTTACTATAAGTGATCTCAACTTGGTATACGCCTGCACGAAAGACAAAGCTCTGATGATAGATGTGCAAGCTCGGGAGATCACAGAAAGAGATCTGGAAGCTGCACTCAAGCTTGCCCATGTTGAGGTGAGTTACTTGTCCTCGTTAGCCTTCTTTGGTGAATTGAATATCTATGCTAAAGTCTAAGTTACTCAAATTTGACGATGCAGGCAGTTAAATACATTGACCCTCAAGTCAGACTGGCAGGGAAAGCTGGCAAAGGAAAGAAGGAATATAAGTTGTCTCTGGTATCAAAGGAAACATATGAAAAAATTAGGACTATGGCCGAAGAACCTATCAAAACTATTTTTACAGATCCTGCATATGGGAAGGTATATGCAAATTTAAAATTTGGTTATATCTTGATCTTTTCTGTTATCTGCTACTTATCTTATACAACACAAATTGCTACTTTTGATCCTCTCTTTCCTTTTGAGTAAGATTTCCTTTATATTTAAATCAGTTTGAACGAGGAGAGGCCTTAGAAAACATTACTCGAGATATCAGAAAAGCTCTAGAAGAAGAATGTGATGAAGAAAGTCTGAAAGTATTACCTAAGACAGTTGATAGAGTCAGGAAAGAGGTATGTTGTTTGTATGTAAATTTTATCAGGCTAAACTCATCAGTTTCAATTTTTATCATGGTAGTTCAACACTTCAATTTATCATCAGAGCTTCTGAATTTCCAGTGAAGACAATTTTTGTTGAAATATATTGTACTGTATCCTGAAAGTTTGTGTTCACCTACGTTTTGTCTTGTCAAAGTGTTCTTATCAATATATGGCATAATCTGATTAAGAATCTGGTTTAGCATCTAGAGCATCATCGTGAGGCCTATCACAATTTCAGGGAGATGAGCATCGCGAATGCTAGATTTGTTTATTACGTCAATTAAACTACATGTATTGTATATTTCCAGGTTATTCGTAAAAGAATTATTGATGAGGGGTGTAGACTGGATGGAAGGCGCCTTGATGAAGTTAGGCCCTTGTATTGTGAAGCTGGTAATTTACCTGTACTACATGGATCGTCACTCTTTTCTCGTGGTGATACTCAGGTCTCTGTCTATATTTTTTCATTTCCAATTTTTATTCTACCCAAAAATCTCATTAGAAATATACTCTAAACTCATTGCTTTCATGCCTCTGACTGTAAACAGGTTCTTTGTACTGTTACCCTTGGAGCACCTGGAGATGCACAACGTTTGGAATCCCTGGTTGGCCCATCTACCAAGCGATTTATGCTACATTATAGTTTCCCCCCATTCTGTATCAATGAAGTTGGTAAACGAGGTGGTTTGAATAGGCGTGAGGTCGGACATGGTAAGCCAAATCACATGTTAATTAAAAAATGACGGGCTCATATAATCAAGAACCCTTTAGTATAAATGTTTGTTCTTTTTGTTGTCTTCTGCTGATAATTTTTTGAAAATAGAGCCTAGAAATATCCTATATTAAGCTTTTTGGTGATAGAGCCTAGAAATATCCTAGTATCCTAGAAATAGAGCCTAGAAATATCCTATAATTTTTTGAAAATAGAGCCTAGAAATATCCTAGTATCGATCTTATGATGACTTCACATTTATGCAAAAATAGAATTGTTACAGCTCCCCAGTTTCTTGTCTAGACTGGTCTCAATACTGCTCGGCTATTTGACCTTTTAAGGAGATCCACTAGTTCGTGAATAGGCGACACCTAACGGAACCTTCATTTTTGGCATATTTTACATGCCACACGACATGTCCTAAAGCGTGATGTGTTGTGCACTAAACTGTATAACATCCAAAGTTGTATGTATTATTTAAAGATTAGTATATATGTTTCCTATCTTGATACATGTCCAATTAGCAATAGATACCTTAAATACTATGGATTTCCAATTTTTGTAGGCACTCTTGCCGAGAAGGCTCTGCTTGCTGTTTTACCTCCTGAAGATGATTTCCCATATGCGGTTCGTATCAATTCGGAGGTCATGGCTTCTGATGGTTCTACATCAATGGCATCTGTGTGTGGAGGTATATGAATCTAGTGTAACTGCTCCATTATGACCAAATAGTATCCCTTCTGTTTATATAATTTTTGTAACTACAGAATTTCTCTATTTTTTTTGCGCATTCATGGCACTATTGTATCGATTGTTCAGTATCATCATTTTTTGTTGGAACTGTTTTTTGCTCCTAAATTGTGAAATTAAGTTCACAATTACATTGGGAAGTTAGTAGGATTCATGTTACTTATACTGCCGATTCTGCAGATTATTTTATCTATTGATCAAGCTTCCTCTTAAATCAAAGTAGCTTTTAATATTTTATTTTTACGAGAGTAGAAGTATGGGGTTAAGAAAATAAGGTCATATTTCAGTTGGTCATCCTTGTGTTATCTTTTGTTTTGTTTGTCTACTAAAAAAGAGTAGCTTTTCATATGTTATTTTCACTAGAGTAGCTTATTGTTTTTATGGGTATCTATTATTTTAGGTAGTATGGCTTTAATGGATGCCGGAATTCCGTTACGGGAACATGTAGCAGGGATCTCAGTGGGCCTTGTTACTGACGTTGATCCATCCACTGGCAGTATAAAAGATTACCGTATACTAACTGATATTCTGGTGAGCCCCTTTCACAAGCTGTGAGTTTACCTTTATACTAATAGTCATGCAAACATGACTTTTTAATTCTTAGTTTATTGTATCATATTTTTTTTTGCCAAGTTATTGTATCATATTTTACTTTGTTAAATGTAATATTTCACAATCTATCACTCTTTTATGTAGGTATTTGATTTTCATGTCGAGTACCTAAGTCTTTTTCATATTCCTGTTTTACTTTCCATTTTCTCCATCAATTTTCACTAGGGATTGGAAGATCATCTTGGGGATATGGACTTTAAAGTTTCAGGAACACGCCATGGAGTAACATCAATTCAGTTGGATATAAAGCCAGCTGGAATTCCACTTGATATAATTTGTGAGAGTTTGGAACCAGCACGTAAAGGTCGATTACAAATTCTTGATCACATGGAGCGAGAAATAAATGCACCACGTTCTCAGGATGACAGGAACTCTCCTCGATTAGGTTCGTTTATCCATTTCCACCTAAACCAGCTTTTTGTCCTTTCAGATACTCTACTGCTTTGTTCTCTCTCTCTCACTCTATAGTCTATACATATATTTGGTAAGAAAATGGGGTTCTACTGTGAAAAGGACAAAGAGCAGAGACACCTCACCTCTGGGGATAAAATACCAATCAAAATATCATTCATAATTTATTACATGTGTTTTTCCTCTTCCTTGCTGCTTAAAATAAACAACCTGCCTTACAGTTATCCTAAAGTACAACAATGATGCTATCCGACGCTTGATTGGTCCGCTTGGTGTCTTGAAGAGAAAAATCGAAGAGGAAACAGGTATGTTAATATTGGAAATCTGGACTTCTGGAGTATCGTGGCCGGTTCAGCTTTGATGTGTTCTTAAAATTTTCTTAGCTGTCAAAATAGAAATATTGAATTATACAATTTAATGTTTCGAATTTTTGAGTGCATCTTCTGTGGGTCAGTGAGATATCATCTTTACAGTTTCCTGCGATAATTTTTCCCTTCATCGTTCATAGTCCCAAGTTAAAATTTTTCCAGCATTTACTTTTATCAAAAAAGGTTGTCATGGATAATTATGAAAACTAATAATTCTTAGGGACATTGATATGATTAGTTTTGGCTGCCTCTATACCACCAAAAGCTTTTGGTGCCTTTTTTTTGTTTATGCTACATGGTTAAACATTGAGGATAAATTGGCAATGTTTACTTGTTTGTTACTTTCTTAAGAACAACAAAGAAGTGTGATAGTTCTATATAATAGTACTCATCATTCATCACATACTGTAGTTGTCAAGGCGTCGCCTAGTTGTTGCCTTGGCGGAAAGGCGGTAAAAGAGAAAAATGTGCACATTGTTATATATTTTCCTATGCTGAATTCACCTTATTAGTCTATATATTTATCACTGTGGATCTCATCTATTCTCCATTAATTCGTGTATTGATTTCTCTAAAATAGGTGCACGGATGTCAGTGAGTGATGGAACACTTACAGTAGTTGCAAAAAATCAGGCTGCTATGGAAAGAGTACAGGAGAAGGTACTTCAAATCATTTGTTTAACTGTATTTGGGTGTTTTGTTGGTATGACATGAATTTGTTTAACCAAACTGAAACGTGATGTTCTTTTTCCCCTTCATACTGAATCAGTTCTATTTTGCAAAAGCCTGCAGATATGATTCTTTATTTTTGAATGATAGTAAGATGTTCTATAGGAGAAAATAGAAAAGCTGGCAGCACAACGTGATAATTATATTATCTCATCTGTTTATAAAACCATTAAGGTTGTGACATCTTATGGTTCTGTGTTTATGATCATTGGCGCGGGTCTATGCTTAGGTTATTAGATTGTGGATCTCGCAAAATAAATTTATAGTTTAGTGAATACTACACAATAAAATGGTAGATACATTGCGTTTACAATGGTAGAAAGAAATAAAGGAGCTGTGCCACATTGAAGTGTTTACTATGTGTATAATAGTGGAACAAGAAATTAAAGTATTTTTATTTTTACTCTCCAGATCGACTTCATAGTTGGCCGTGAGATTGAAATTGGAGGGACTTACAAGGGTATCGTAACTTCGATAAAGGAATATGGTGCTTTCGTGGAGTTCAATGGTGGGCAACAAGGTCTCTTACACATTTCTGAGTTATCGCATGATCCGGTATGCAGAATTTTTGAGCTAATTTTGACAACTTGACTATGTAATTATTGCTTGCTTTTTTAATATGTAATATTGTTTTATTATCTTTAATAACATGATTCTTGCAGCGTCTCTGTTAGTTAACCTGTTATAGTTACGTTTTTTGGTCACATATAATATTGATGTTTACCATCTGGAACGAAGTGATTGAATGTCTAACGCTCTTTGAGTAGTTTACTTTTAAATCTCTTATATCAAAAACTGTCATCCCCGGTAATTTGGATGTTGCATCATCGCTGAAAGTCATATGAACAATATATACTTTTTCTCAAATAAAAAAGACAATTTATACTTGGTATGTATTTATTTTTGTCCTTGCTCATCAGGTATCCAAGATCTCAGATGTGATATCCATCGGGCAGCAAGTAACTTTAAGGTGCATAGGCTCAGATGTTCGTGGCAACATCAAGTTATCTCTAAAAGCTACTCAACCTCAACCTCGAAGGACAAGTAATATGGCTGCGGACTTTGTTTCTTCGACGAAAGAAACACCTAAAGTTTGGCCACCGGTTAATGAAGTAAGTAATGAACAGGATAAACAAGAATCCTCAATGGAGGATATCCCATTGCACAACGAAAATAGTGATGTCGCCTCTTCTTCATCATCAGAAATTCTAATTCGTAGTGCTGCTGAGTGCGATGAGGTGGAAAAATCTGCTGGATTAGTTAGGAATTCTAAAGGCAGGCCCAAGACCTTGAATAATAAGAGATCTGATAACAAGTCAAAAGTAGTATCACCTCAAAAAAATGACCATGATTCTCCGATCTCTGCTTTTGATTTTTTTTCATCAAATTATTCAAGTGAACTGAGGACAGATTTCCAATCCAGCTTCAGAAGTAGTGAAATTGACAATGGCAACACCTCTGCATCCAGGGATGTTCAAAATTTTAAAGAAGCTCCAGCAGAGGCTCCTATCAATGCAAAAAATCTAAAGATTGGAAGTGAGGTGTCAGCCAAGGTTCATCAAATACGGGCCCACGGATTAGTCCTGGACTTGGGCGGTGGACTTCGTGGAATGTATAAATTTGAGGTACATAACATAATATTATAATCTCAATTGGGCTTTGAAACATTTGTTTGCTAAAAACGGCCTTTACCTTCACTGCAATGCGTTCACCCTTTCTCTTCTGTAAGAGGCTGCTTCGTGCTGCTTTACATTTTGCCTTCTTTAATGAAAAAAAATTCTGCATTTTGTTCCTGCAAGTGGTTGAGTTACAATCTAGATAGATTATTAGTAACCATTTGGTAGCAACAATTCTTAACAGTTCTTTTTAACCATTGTCTTATTTTTCCATGCAGATGGATGGGAGAAAGGACTTTGAAGTTGGCGAAGAGATACAAGTGAAATGTTCAAGCTTTTCAGGCAAGGGGATCCCTGTAATGTCCATGTTGGAAACTGATTAGTGTTATACTTCTCCGTACAAAGCAATAGCGTGGATTAACTTGCGTAGAACAGATATGAATACACCCATTCATGAGTTGGGTTTTTCTATATCTAAAAGTTTTGGTGTAGAGAGAATATTAAATAAGTTACCGGTGTTAGTGTGCAACCATTCGTATGTTCTGTTCTTCAGTCCTGATCCTTCTTTTTTTCTTTTTCCCTCTAGTTCAGGTATAATCTGGTCCAGATTTATTCTATTCAATCCATTTGAGATTTATTCCAAAAATGGGTTCACCAGTTTGCAAGACTTGTAATCACCAGGCACATATGTTTCTGGTATGCATCAATTGTATTAGGCACCTCAGATAATTCCGTATTAGAAATTTGTTTTCCTTGTTACAACTACACAAATAAACCAAATCACTCAAGTCTGTATACCTTTTGGTGAAGCAAGATGTGTTCCGGTAACCATTATCTGACCCTAGCGCCCTAGTTTTCGCTCTCTTTAGCCACTGTCCAAACGCGGACGACCGGAATTGGCTATAAACAGGGAAAACAAAGTCAAAAATAAATAAATATATGCCATGGATTAATCCACTTGACGTCCCAAAAGCATAATAACATATCAACACTATATCTTAAAAATAATAATTTTTCAGTTTCTTTTTAATTTGTAGTATTGACTTAAAAATAAACCAACACCAACTCATATCAACCCATTTAACCAAAACCATTCACCGTTGCTCTTGTGTCTTAGTACCTTCCGTGGTTCCTAATTTTATTACTGTCATGTTCCTACTGGATCAAGAGACAAAACATTTAACGATAATAACGAGAAAATGCCCAAATTGGCACAAAAACAGAGGTGGTGGTCCAAAATAGCACCCTACAAATTTTTGGCCCCTACCTAGCACACTCTTAACGTCTATAATACATGCGTTATTGCTACAAACAGAATTCTCATGCCACAGCTTGAAGGAAGAGAACGGGCAAGCATGAAAAAGTAGCAGCACATGGTGGGTCCCGTCGCACACGCACTCCCATGTTTTCTTCAGATGTGGTACGTGTACTCAGATTCAATCAATCAGGTAACGCAAAATTGCCAATGCGGCAAAGCTACACACATTTACATGATGCGTTAATTGGTGTGTAGACGCATGCTACTAATGCGTTAAAAGTTCAACGCAAAACATATATGCGTTTTTTCTATTGATTTTTAGATAGTTACTACAGTGACGGATCCTTAATTTGCGTTTTGATCATAACGCATAGCAAATGTGCGTTATCAAAGTGTCTCTAAGGGCCAGCTTTTCCCGTGTACTATTTTGGTCACTTCCACTCCAAAATGTGCTAAAATGGACCATAATCTATGTAGAGCAACAAAAACGACCCTGAAGGCCAGAACACATACATTATTACATTACAGACAATGGAAGCCCCAAAAACTGTAGGACATCTTAGATTTAAAACCTCAGACAACATAGACCTTTATTCTACATATTTTTTAAACCAGTCCCCACAATTAAACCCTATTCATCTTCCAATACAACACCATCTTCCAAAGTCCTCCGGCCATGAGGCCAAGTGTTGTCCCAGTTGTTAAATATGTTAATACCCGGATTTTAATGACGATGTTTGTCTGAAAGTTTATCTAAGTGATTGATATAACTTAATCAGAAAAATGAATGTTTTAAACTAGTTGATTTGATCTTACTTGATTTCAGGAGATTTGACTTGTTCAAATCTAATATTGTTATTGATGATTATTCTAAGTGCTATTAAATCGATCAAGACTTATTCAAATCTGTTTATATCAAATGCATTATCTTTACTAACAGATTCTGATCCTTATCTTCTGTTTTATAGCCGTTTCAATTCAAATTCTATAACAGCTATTTTCAGGAAGGATATATATTCTTTCAGATGGTGTTACAACAGAAGAACTTCGAGCAATCAAATTACATTCTTCTAATAAGCTTTCGAGATCAAATCAGTTTTGTTTTAGAAGATTCATTATTATTGAGTTGTATTAATTTATTTTATCTATACTTGTGCCGACTTGTGACAAAGGGATAGGATTACAAAATTCAACCTATGGTACTAGCGAGCTAGGGTTTCTACTGCTAGTGGACAGTCGTGTCAAGGGAAGGGTTCTTCCAAGAGGTTATCATTTTTGTAATCGGGATAAACTGTAAGTGTATTATTATTGTTAATAATATATTATCTGTGCTAGTTGGCATAGGGACTTGGACGTAGGCCATAGATATTGATAGGGACCGAACCAAGTGAAAAGTCTTGGTGTTATTTATAATTCTGCAGAATATTTTTATTCAGTTTTTGTTTTATATATAACCTATTGAGATAGTCCCATTTAACAAAGAGACAGATCCTTTGTCAATTGAGACAAACTCTTTCATATATTGTGCTTAAGTAATTTCAATTGGTATCAGAGCAGGTGCATTTGACATTTGTTTTTAAGTGTTTATTTTGCTAGCGATCAATGGCACAATCTAATTGGCAAGAGAGTCACTCAAACAACATTCCTCCTCTTCTTCTTGGAGCTGAAAACTACAATGATTGGAAGTTTCGAATGAAAATTTTTCTCCAGAAGGATGCCTATGAATGGGATGCTGTTGAAAATGGAATTATCATTCCTATGAAAGATGGAAAGCCTACACCAGTCAAAGAACTTACTACTGATGAAGTCAATTCTCTAAACTACAATGCTCGAGCAATGAACTCTCTTCTAAATGGTTTAAGCTCCACTGAACAAAGAAAAGTCTCGGCATGCACGTCTGCTAAACAAGTCTGGGATACTATCAAAGTCAGTCATGAAGGGACATCCAAAGTCCGTGAAGTGAAGCTGGATCTACTACTAAGTGACTATGAAAGCTTCAGACTTGAAAATGATGAAAGTATTAAAGAAGCTCAGGGACGTTTTCTTATATTGATGAACTCTATTGCTCTACTCGAAAGGCATATTCCACAAGCTGAAATCAATAGAAAGATTCTCCGATCACTGCCTAAGAAATTTGCACCTAAAGTTACCACTCTTCAAGACTCTACTCTAATCTCTGCTATGGAGACACTTACTCTTTTTAGCGAATTAGAAGAATTTGAAAATCAATTACGCAGGTACGACGAAGAAGATGAGATTCCTAGAAAGAAGACACTGGCTCTTCATGCTGATGACTCTGATGAAGATTCTGATGAAGACATTGCACTTCTCACAAAGAAATTTCAGAAATTTTTGGCCAAGAAGAAATCTGCAAGTCGATTCACTAACTTTAATTCTCCGAAGAAGGATGTCAAAAATAGTTCTAAAGATGACGCATGTTTTGAATGTGGAAAGAAAGGTCATTACAAGAAGAACTGCTTCAAGCTTAAGGCAAAACAGAAAGCTTCTGGATTTCAAGACAAAAGAAAGAATAAAGCTTTTCTTACCTGGAGTGATGATGAATCTGAAGCTGAAATAGATTCTGATGATGAAGTCGCTCAATTATGTCTAGCTGGCATTGAAAACAATATCTCTGATGATGAAGAGGTAAATACTATTTCTAACTCTTCAAATTATGATATTGCAAGAAATATTGCATTTTTGCAGGGACAAAACAAGAAATTACGAGAGAAAAATGCTTATCTAAAACAAACTCTCAACGAAGTTCTAAATGAAATGGATGATTCCATGAAAGATGAATTGTTTACAGAAGAAATCAGAGTTCTATCTGAAAAAGTTTCAAAACTATCAGAAGAAAATGATTATTTGAGGAACGAAATAGAAATGAAGGATGCTTGTCTGATCACTCTAAAACAGCAAACAACTACTGAAAGCAAGACGGCGAATACAGATCAACAGTTTTCTGATCTTCAGCATAAGATTGTACTCCTAAAGAAAGATCTATCCAAATTTGTTCATGGTGAAGGCACTCTTGATGCACTATTAGCGGAACAGAAATCATCCTTGGATAAAGAAGGCTTAGGCTATAGCTCAGTCAGAAAATCTGTCTTTCAACGAGGAAATAAGAGAACAGCTTTGAAATATTCAATGCCTTATGAAAAATGCAAAGACTGTGGAAAGATAGGGCATATATCTGCTCAATCCAATCTTTGTGGTATCAAGGACCACATTTCTAACTCTCACTCTACATGTAATATTGTTCAAATGTGGATTAGAAAAGCTGATCGCCATTTATATAACATTGTAGACACTAACAAGTCAGGACCCAAAATGATATGGGTACCTAAAGTTAAAATATAACTGTTTTACAGATTTGTTTGAAGGCTCATATCCCCAGAAACAAATGGATCATAGACAGCGGTTGCTCTCGTCACTGTTCGGATTATAGGTAAAGGTACCATAGGTAATGACAAGTTCTCCATTAATAATGTCAGGTTAGTTGATGGTTTAAAGTATAATCTTATCAGTGTTAGTCAGCTAACAGATACAGGTCATGATGTGAAGTTTGGTAAGAGCATGTGTTTAATTACTACTACTTCTAATCACAATCCTTTAATAGCCAAACGGCAAGGCAATATCTTTGTATTATATTTTGATGAACAGAATGAAGAAATCTGCTTAGCTTCAATTCAAGATCAACAGAACTTGTGGCATAGACGCCTAGGTCATGTTCATATGGATCTCATCAACAAAATCTCTTCTCATTCCTTGGTCAGAGGTTTACCCAATCTCAAATATAAAAAGACAGAACCTTGCACAGCCTGTCAGTTAGGTAAACAGGTTCGTACTTCTTTTAAAGTTAAGAAGCAGATATCAACAACTGTTCCATTGCAAATGTTACATCTTGATTTATTTGGCCCATAAAGGTATGTCAGCTTAAGTGGTAAGAGATATGCTTTTGTAATTGTTGATGATTTTTCTCGTTTTACATGGGTATTATTTTTGAGAACTAAAGATGAAGCCTTTGTAGAATTCCAAGATCTAATTTCTAACCTTGAGACCAAGTTTTCTGTTAAGCTTCAAACTATCAGGAGTGATCATGGGGGTGAATTTGAAAAGGAGTTTGTCACATACTGCAAATCCAGAGGCATTACGCATGAATTTTCTGCTCCTCGCACTCCACAACAAAATGGAGTCGTCGAACGCAAGAATAGAACTCTTCAAGAAACTGCTCGCACATTACTGCATGAGAGTAAGTTACCTCGAAAATTCTGGGCTGAAGCGGTAAATACCTCTTGTTATGTTCTTAATAGAGTATTAATTCGTCCTATATTATTGAAAACTCCATATGAATTATTGAAACAGAAAAATCCTAACATAAGTTATTTTAGAATTTTTGGCTCCAAATGCTTTATTTTAGATACCCAGCCAAATAAAGGTAAATTCGATGCTAGAGCTATTGAAGGTATTTTTCTTGGGTATGCTGCTAATAGTAAAGCGTATCGAGTATTTAATTTTGTTAAGGATAAAGTGGAAGAGTCTATTAATATAACTTTTAATGAGACTCACAATGATCTAGTCAGAGACGAGGATGATTTTGCAGATATTCCTTCTCAGACTCAAATGAGACAGTCTCAATCTCCAAAAGGACAGTCTCATTCTCCTCAACACGGTGCTCCCACTTCTACTTCTACTTCTGGATCACCTTCATCGACTACTTTCGTTCACGATTCTTCCAGTCGATTTGCTTCTCCAGTACCAATGCAGGCAGATCAATTTCAAAGGGATAACTCTAATGTCGAAGAAATGCATTCTATTCACCTGCCAAAGTCATCAAGAACGGTGAAGAATCATCCGCATGACAATTTGCTTTCTGATCTTGATCAAGGAATCACAACTCGCAGTAGATTACATAATTTATGTGCTTTCTATGCCTTTGTTGCTGATTTTGAGCCTACAAATGTTCAAGAAGCTGTTCATAATGAACAATGGTCTATGGCAATGCAAGAAGAATTAAATCAGTTCGAACGCTGTGATGTCTGGGAATTAGTCTCTCCACCTCAGGATGCTTCTATCATTGGCACTCGATGGGTTTTTAAAAATAAGAAGGATGAAACAGGTAATATTATTCGAAATAAAGCTCGTTTAGTTGCACAAGGCTACAATCAACAGGAGGGCATCGATTACGATGAAACATATGCTCCAGTAGCTCGACTTGAGTCTATTCGCATTCTCATGGCCTATGCTGCTCACATGCAATTCAAGCTTTATCAAATGGACGTCAAAAGCGCCTTCTTAAATGGTTTCTTGCAAGAAGAGGTCTATGTCAAGCAGCCCCCAGGTTTTGTTCATGAAAAATATCCTCATTTTGTATACAAGCTCAAGAAATCTGTCTATGGTCTTTGACAGTCCCCTCGATGTTGGTATGATCGTCTCAGTGATTTTCTTGTGAATACTGGCTTTACTCGTGGTACACTCGATCCTACTCTTTTTATTTTTCATAAAAACAATGCCATCTTACTTGTTCAAGTATATGTCGATGATATAGTTTTTGGGTCTACTAATGAATCATTATGTAATTGGTTTTCTGATTGTATGCATAAGGAGTTTGATATGAGTCTTATGGGTGAACTTCAATTTTTCCTTGGATTGCAAATTAATCAAACTGATACAGGTATTTTTATTCATCAAAGCAAGTACATTCGTGATTTGCTTCAACGTTTTGATTTAGAAAGCATTTCCTCTAAGACTACTCCTATGAGTGTCTCTGTCAAACTCACTGAGGACAAGGAAGGTAAGTCTGTAGATATCACTAAATATCGAGGACATGAGGACAAGGAAGGTAAGTCTGTAGATATCACTAAATATCTTCTGGTATCAGGACAAGAGTATGATTATTGGATGCCCAATCATCATACTCTTTAAGTAGTTGTTGAGGCTGAAATGCAACTTTTACAGGTAGCAGATTTTGGCCTGGCTAAGCTTTCCAATGAAAACTATACACGTGTGTCTACACGTATCATTGGAACATTTGGGTATATATGTACCACTATTGTTGTCTTTATACACGAGCTGCAAGTACAAGCTAGCATTTTCCACCTTGATAGTCGTAAAAATAAAAGTTTATGTATTTGTTACGCCATATTTTCGGTTGTCTCAATTATCTCCTAATTTCCCAATATTGATCTAATAATGATTAATTTTTTAACCACTTAGTAATATCCTCTCTCTGAAACGAGGAAACAATCAATCTAAATCAATCAATTACTAAAAAATATCTCCAAACGATTCTTTCAAATCAGGAAAGAATCACAACGCTAATATAACTCTAAAAAGATAAAATCAACTTATCTCAAGATATCCCTTAACAATCACAGGGATTAAAAACACCATCCTATCACAGAACTGCGTTGGCTTGGTTCCTATATATAAACAGGGTACACATGCATCTTGGAATAGGATCCGACACATATAACAAGTCAAGACACCTTTCAAGTCCAGCCCCAAACATCCAAAAATCCCAAATCCCCCTATTTTCACAAATCGTTATTCCAGCAATCCCCGAAATTTGTTATCACCAAATTCCTCCGTTAACAATTGGCACTAGAAGGAGGGGATAATTTTTGATTGTGGAGGACAATCAATCTATACAATACATATGGGGGGTTATTATGGATCTGCAGCGGCTTTAATGGAGGAGCAGAACGGTGGAGGCGGTGGCTAAATTTTATTTATTAAATTATTAATTCTCGTACATAATTTTTTGTAGGTCACAGGTTAAGACATGTCGATGGATAAAAAAACGAGGTTGTCAAAGAATTCGATGGAGCACCAGGGAAGCAAACACGCAGCACATAAATTCGAGTCCGGCTGAAAAATAATTCAGATAAGTTTTTGATTTTTATTATTATTTATATCATAAAAAATCGAAGGCAGGAGTTTGGAGGTGATTTCAGGACATGAAGTTCGACAATTATTTAAAAATATCAAGACAGGGAAAGCAGGAAGACAAAAACAAAAACAAGCTTGTGAGACATGTTGGAAATCAATGGCAAGGCAAAAAGAAGTGGTCAGGTTTTGTACGTAAAAGAAAAGAAGGTGGAATTTTGAAGTAAAAAAAAAAACAATAAAGGTGGACAAAAAACGAGTGTGGAAAAGAAGACAAAAAAGACAAGCAAACTTGATGGGATCAGCGAGAGTTAAATAAAAAAGACGCAGCAATCATGTACTGGTTGCACATGTACCCTAAAACCAATCTAGATAAGTTCTTTTTAATTTAATTTATTTTATATTCTTAATTCGTGCATATATGTTGGAAAAATTATTTTGAGAATTAAGAATATTTTTGAAGACCCTCTTCCAAGAAAGATAATATTTTGGAAGACTCTCTTTCGATGAGAATAATATTTTTGAAGACCGTCTTCCAAGAAGGATAATATTTTTGAAGACCCTCTTCCAAGAACGATAATATTTTTGAAGACCCTCTTTCGAAGAGGATAATATTTTTAAAGACCCTCTTCCAAGAAGGATAATATTTTTGAAGACTCTCTTTCGAAGAGGATAATATTTTTAAAGACCCTCTTTCGAGAAGAATAATATTTTTGAAGACCCTCTTTCGAGGAGGATAATATTTTAGAAGACCCTCTTTTGAAGATGAAAATCTTGTTTGAAGTCCCTACGGGGTGATCGTCTTGTGAAGGCCCTTCGGGATAATCTTATTTTGAAGGCCCTGCATCATGCACATCATGCATTCATTAATATCATCATGTGCATCATTCACATCATGCATTCATTCATATCATCATGTGCATCATACATTTACTCATAAACATTGGACATTCTTAGATTATGTGGTTGTCCCTGTGTGATATTTTTGAAGGCCCTTCTTTGATGAAGGTGTTTCTTGAAATTATTTTTGAAGGACTTTTTTTGATGAAGGTGTTTCTTGGAATTATTTTTGAAGGCCCTTCTTAATGAAGGTGTTGTTTAGAAATTATTTTTGAAGGCCCTTCTATGAGGAGGGTATTGCTTGGAATACCTTGGTAAACCCGTATTTCCGGGGTGCTTATCCGTACTTTCGGAAAGCTCACCAAGAAGAGAGTCCACCCTCTTATGGTGAAGAGAGTCCACCCTCTTATAGGTGAAGAGAGTCCTCCCTCTTACGGAGAAGAGAGTCCTCCCTCTTACGGAGAAGAGAGTCCTCCCTCTTATAGGTGAAGAGAGTCCACCCTTTTATAAGGTGAGGAGAGTCCATCCTCTTAAGGTGATGAGAGTCCTCCCTCTTATGGTGAAGAGAGTCCTCCTTCTTATGGAGAGAAGAGTCCACCCTCTTATAGGTGAAGAGAGTCCACCCTCTTATGGAGAGAAGAGTCCTCCATATTATATGATAATCTTCTACTCCTAGTTGTTTCAGTGACTCGGGAAATTCGGAAGATAAAAGCACGCTTAGTTCTCCAGTCCATCAAGCTGCACTGAAGAACTGGGGTAGTTGTTACGCCATATTTTCGGTTGCCTCAATTATCTCATAATTTCCCAATATTGATTTAATAATGATTAATTGCTTAACCACTTAGTAATATCCTCTCTCTGAAACGAGGAAACAATCAATCTAAATCAATCAATTACTAAAAAATATCTCCAAACGATTCTTTCAAATCAGGAAAGAATCATAATGCTAATATAACTCTAAAAAGATAAAATCAACTTATCTCAAGATATCCCTTAACAATCACAGGGATTAAAAACACTATCATATCACAGATGTGCGTTGTCTTGATCCCTATATATAAACATGGTACACAGGCATCTTGGAATAGGATCCGACACATATAACAAGTCGAGACACCTTTCAAGTTCAGCCCTAAACATCCAAAAATCCCAAATCCCCCTATTTTCACAAATCGTTATTCCAGCAATCCCCGAAATTTGTTATCACCAAATTCCTCCGTTAACAGTATTGATGCAGATACTTGGCACCTGAGTATGCATCAAGTGGCAAGCTTACTGAGAAATCTGATGTTTATGCATATGGTTGTATGCTCTTAGAATTGATTAGTGGAAAGAGCCCTGTGGATATGGACGATGATGAGAATGAAATCTTGTTCAAACGAACTAAAAAATAACAAGCTGTAAATAGAAATACGAATGATAGTGGTGGGATTTCTTTGCGCTTTGATAACCATTTTAAACTATTAGGGAAATATGCGGTCGTGTGTGTTAGGACATTAATCTAAACATGGGTTTATTTACTTGTTTTTTGAATAAAGCCAACATGTCTTATGAACGTTGCAGTAGCAGACTTAGTCTATGAGTAGTTGCGTTTTTATAGGAAACTGATTCATCAAATGTGGAGAAAAACCAGGTCACTTTCTCATGTTTGTAGGAGTCGTTCTAGTAGTTCAGTAGTTTAAATAAACTATGTAATCTTTGTCTTTAATCTATCTGGTTGTAAGCATTCCTTTCAGAAATCAATACAAGTCAGTTTCTTTATTTTCATCAGTGCTTTAACATCTGGTATCAGAGCATAGGCTCACCTGGCAACAATCTCAGCTAAACAGAAATGGAAAAGGGGAAGAACAAAGAGAGTCAGCTAGGCATAAGCTATCCCATGCTAACAAAAACGAATTACACAGCCTGGGCTATGAAGATGAAAGTGTATATGCAGGGGAACGGTGTATGGGAAGCTATAGAGAATAAAGACGAAAAGGCTCAACTTGATGACAAGATGGACAAGCGAGCCTTGGCGATTATCAATCATGGAATCTCTGAAGAGCTGTTGCTGACTTTGGCAGAAAAGAAAACGGCGAAAGACGCCTGGAGTGCAATTAAGGTAGCAAGTCTGGGTGCTGACAAAGTCAAGAAAGCTAAGGCATAAACTCTCAAAGCTGAGTTTGAATCGATGAAGATGAAGGATTCAGAACAATTGGACGATTTCTGCATGAGACTAAATGGCCTGGTAACAAATATCAGGGCATTGGGAGAAACAATTAGTGAAGAGTATGTCGTAAAGAAGCTGTTGAGGGCTGTTCCAACTAAGTTTTTGCAAATTGCTTCAGCTATTGAACAATTTGGAGACTTGGAAAAAATGTCAATCAAAGAGGTGATCGGGTCTTTGAAGGCTCATGAGGAAAGATTCAACGGCCAAACAGAGATCAAGGAGGGACAACAACTTCTGTTAACAGAAGAGGAGTGGTTAAAACGTGAGAATGGAGGTGGCAAACTGTTACTCACACGAGATGAATGGCTAAAGAAGTCCAACAGAGGGTCTGCATCTGGGAATAATGATTATCGTACAAAAGATAATCAAGGAGGTCGTGACAGATTTGATAGAAGCCGAGTAAAGTGCTTCAACTGTGGGGGATATGGACACTATGCCATCGAATGTCGCAAGCCAAAGAGGGATAGACTGCAAAGGGGTGAAGCAAACTTGACACAAACAAACGATGACGAACCTGCATTGCTGATGATCGAGAAAAATAGCAGTGCAGATGATGTGATTTTCTTGGCTGAAGGAGGGGGTTTGACAGCAAATATGGAGACTGACAAGAACATTTGGTATCTAGATAACGGGGCTAGCAACCATATGACGGGGTGTCGTGAAAAATTCGAGAAATTGGACAAAACAATCAAAGGGCAAGTCAAATTCGGGGATGGTTCTTTGGTGAAAATAGAAGGAAAAGGATCGATAAAAATTGCATGCAAAAATGGCGAGACCAGACTGCTAGAAGGGGTGTATTTCATTCCTACACTTCGAAGCAATATCATAAGTCTTGGTCAGTTATCAGAAGAAGGTCATAGGGTGGTACTAAATGGGGACTATTTGTGGGTCTTTGATAGCTGTGGAAGACTACTAATGCGAGTACAAAGATCTGGGAATCGCCTCTATAAAATTCATATAGAAGAGATTAAAGACAAGTGCATGCTAACGAGGGCGGAAGAAGATGTGTGGCTGTGGCACTCTAGGTTTGGACACGTAAATTTTCGAGCCATGCAGATGATGTCAAAGAATCAGATGGCTTATGGACTACCCTCAATTAATCTGCCCAAGGAGATCTGCAGCGGGTGCCTCATGTCCAAACAATCACGTAAGCCTTTCCCTTCTCAATCAAATTATACTGCTAAAGTTGCATTAGAATTGATACATGGGGACATTTGTGGCCCTATCTCACCCCCAACACCAGCTGGGAATCGCTACTTCCTATTGCTTGTTGATGATTATAGCCGTTTTATGTGGGTTTACATGCTTAAAACCAAAGACGAAGCACTGAGCTATTTTAAAAAATTTAAGTCGCTAGTTGAGAATGGTGCAGAACAAGGAATCAAAGTTTTCCGAACCGACCGAGGTGGCGAATTCTGCTCGAAGGCATTCAAATTGTACTGTGAAGAGGCAGGCATTTTGAGACACTACACGGCGCCCTACACACCCCAACAAAACGGTGTGGTAGAGCGTCGCAACCGAACAGTGGTAGCTATGGCTCGAAGCCTCCTAAATGATCGAAAGGTGCCATCAAAGTTTTGGGGGGAGGCTATTCGCCATGCTGTTTACATTCTTAACAAAATGCCCACTCGGGCACTCTCCTGTGTTACACCTCACGAAGCATGGTATGGAAGGAAACCTAGTGTCGCACACTTAAAGGTATTCGGGTGCATCTCTTACATGAAGATTCCAGCTGCTCACACTAAAAAACTTGATTCTCGAAGTAAAGAGGTCGTTTATTTTGGTCGAGAACCAGGAACGAAAGCATTCAGGCTCTTTGATCCTCACACAAATCAGTTACATGTCAGCCGTGATGTCGTTTTCTCTGAAGCAAAAGGATGGGATTGGGAATGTGCAGGGAACACAACTACACAGATGACTGGGAGCTTCAGTTTTGCAGACTTTGAACCATCATCTGACACACACACTGATTCTAGTGTGTCGAGTCCCACTTATATCTCACAGATTTCTACGCCTGTGCAGTCATTACAGACTCCATCAGATGTCAACACAGGCAGTGCTGGTTCTTCCGTTTCAAGTACCTCTAGTGCAGATAGTGAGCCACGAAACTTCAGACTTCTCTCCGAGATTTATGACAACACGGTTGAAGTTGAATTGGAAGAAGAACTTCTACTTTCCGGCATAGATGAGCCAGTCACTTTCGAACAAGCTGTCAAGGAAGATGTGTGGCAGGAAGCAATGCAAACCGAAATCAGTTCTATCGAGAAGAACCATACATGGGAACTCACGGATCTTCCACCAGGGCACAACGCTATCGGTCTCAAGTGGGTTTTCAAACTAAAACAGGACACTAATGGTGAGGTGATCAAACACAAAGCCCGCCTAGTCGCCAAGGGTTATGTACAGCGCCATGGCATTGATTACGACGAAGTCTTTGCTCCTGTGACTCGGTTAGAAACAGTGCGGCTTCTTCTTGCCCTAGCAGCTAAAAACGATTGGGAAGTCCATCATCTTGATGTTAAATCCGCTTTTCTTAATGGCATTCTTCAAGAAGAAGTCTACGTGTCTCAACCCAAAGGTTTTGTCAAAGAAGGTCAAGAACACAAGGTATACAAATTACTCAAGGCGTTATATGGTCTACGCCAAGCCCCAAGAGCCTGGTATTCTCAGTTAAACAAGTGCTTATTACGTTTGGGATTTGTCAAATGCCCTTATGAGCACGCTGTTTACACTCGACGAGAAGGTAACGAATCCTTACTTATTGGTGTGTATGTTGATGATTTATTAATCACTGGTACTAGTCTTTCAAACATTGTCAAATTCAAGGGGGAGATGAGCAGAGAATTTGACATGTCTGATCTTGGAAAACTATCATTCTACTTGGGCTTGGAGGTGGTTCAAGAAACAGGCCATATTAACATACGACAAACAGCCTATGCAAAGAAGGTGCTTCAAAAGGCTGGAATGAGCGAGTGTAATCCAGTTAAGTATCCGATGGACCCTAAGTTGCAGATTGATGCTGACAAAACAGGAACACCAGTAGATGCAACGTATTACAAGAGTTTAATTGGAGGACTTCGCTACTTAGTCTACACACGCCCTGACATAGCATACGCTGTGGGCATAGTAAGTCGGTATATGGAGAGGCCCACTGAGCTTCATATGTCTGCCATCAAGAGGATTTGCCGATATGTGAAGGGCACATTACACTTTGGATTAGTGTATAAAAGGGGGCGTGGAAATTACTTACTCTCGGGTTTCTCTGACAGTGATCTAGCCGGTAGCGTGGAGGATAGAAAAAGCACCGGGGGGGTGGCTTTCTACCTTGATGAGAGCTTGATCACATGGGTTTCGCAAAAACAACGCTGCGTCGCACTTTCTTCTTGTGAAGCCGAGTTTATGGCAGCTACGGCAGCGGCGTGCCAGGGAATATGGCTTCAAAAGGTACTAAGTCAGATTACAGATGTCAAACATGGTCCAATAACGCTGTACATTGACAATCGATCAGCCATCGATTTGGCCAAAAACCCGATGTTCCACGGAAGGAGTAAACACATCGATGTGAGGTATCACTTTATACGTGATTGTGTAGAGCAGGGGTTGATAGTCGTTAAACATGTATGCACAAATGAGCAGCGAGCTGATATTCTGACCAAAGCACTACTCGGAGTCAAGTTCGAAAATATGAGAAGCTTACTTGGGGTTCAAGATCTCAAACATGTTTAGATTAAGGGGGAGCTTGTTAGGACATTAATCTAAACATGGGTTTATTTACTTGTTTTTTGAATAAAGCCAACGTGTCTTATGAACGTTGCAGTAGCAGACTTAGTCTATGAGTAGTTGCGTTTTTATAGGAAACTGATTCATCAAATGTGGAGAAAAACCAGGTCACTTTCTCATGTTTGTAGGAGTCGTTCTAGTAGTTCAGTAGTTTAAATAAACTATGTAATCTTTGTCTTTAATCTATCTGGTTGTAAGCATTCCTTTCAGAAATCAATACAAGTTAGTTTCTTTATTTTCATCAGTGCTTTAACAATGTGTATATATGGATCGATAATTGTTTGATGAATGCTATTGTGGATGTATAGGCTAGGCCTATTCTAATGCGTGCAGTGGATGGTGGAGACTACAATGAGCTGGTGGATCCTCGCCTACTGGACAACTATGACGTTGATGAGATGCTATCATGCTAAGCATGGTGGCATGTGCTGCTGCATGCATTAGACATTCCGCTAGGAGACGCCCAAAGATGAGCCAGGTACAAAATTTCAAGGACAGTTCCATTTGATTCTTGAATGCGATTCTCTGGTAGAATAAATTTTATAACACGAATAATTCTCTCCTTGATGAAATGTTCAACATATTTCCATATATTTCTTGGTAAAGAAAATTTCTTAAAGCCATACAAGTAGGCGACTTTTATCTACTGTATTATTAATTTCAGATACTTTTTTTTTCTGTTGTCTAAGAGTTTTAATAATTGTAACAGATTGTTCGTGCATTAGAAGGCGACGTCTCATTGGAGGACTTGCATGAAGGAGTGAGAACAGGTGGCCCACTGACCGGTTCAAGTGCCAGCTCTGCAGAGTATGATGGCTCATACAGTGTTGACATTAAGAAATTCAGGAAGGCAGGAGGAAGCAATGAATACCCTAGTAGTGAATATGGACCTTCTAGTGGCGAGTCTCTAGATATGCGTCCAAACCGGAACAGGATGGGCCTTTGAGCTTTTTGTTTCACTTTAGAAATCCTAAAAATAGTGATATTTCATGACTGGCGAAAGATTGGTCTTCTGAAGAACTGGCTTCACCTGCTATATACATGAGGAGTACTAGTGCAGCAAAGATTATGTCATCATCCCAACGAGCACGTTAGTATAGACGTGCTCAAGCTAAACAGATGAAGGCGAAGGCATCTATTTGCGCTGGTGAATTTGAAACATTGATCACAAGTGGACTCGAAAGTCATGGAAATTTATGCTAATCTATGTGAATTTGTATAATAATTCTTTAATAATGAAATATTGTATATGGTATCTTAAGTAGCTTAAAAGTTTTGGAGTAACGTTTACACTAATTTTCTCTTGCAATCTTAACCAACAAAAAGAAATAGAAAAATTACTAGGATTGACATTATGACAGTGTCTTCTTCTAGTCTAAGTGATCCAAGTCCATGTTGCTGCATTTCATAACCCAGAACTACTTCAATTCTTTACTATGTATTAAATCAAATTGACAATGAAGCAAATTCGTCTTGTCAGTACAAAGTTTCGACTTTCGATGATTCTTGTCTACATGCTACTGAGGGTGGACTGGTGATTAAAGATTTGGTAAACTGAAATCAGTTTGCTATTTCTTTTGTCAGGTTTGGTTTTATTATTCTTTTTGTCTTTCTTTAGACAAAAAAGCATTCTGGAGAGTTCGCATTCCGAAAAATTGCCCGTGGTGTATTAGAAAGGTTTTAAGTTCACACAACACTGCTATTCGTCGCTTAAGTATAACAATTCAGTCTAGTGTTCTGGCATTGTCCATGGTGCAAACAATGCTTTGTACTCTGCTTCTGTAGATGAGCGAGAGACAGATTTTTGGCGAGCTGATTTCCATGAAATTACATTCGAACCCAGGTACAAGACATAGGCCGTGGTAGAGAGAGCATTTTCTGTACATCCTCCCCAGTCAGCATCAGAGAATGCAGTGAGATGTAGTGGCTAATTTTTTTTCAGAAAAATCCCATGGGGAATAGTTGCTTTGAGGTAATACAGGACTCGTTTCAAAGCTTGAAAGTGTTTGGTAGATGGCATATGCATGAATTGAGCCAATCTATTGACAGCAAATGAGATATCTAGACGAGTAATTTGGAGGTATTGGAGGCTCCCAATAATTTGACGAAATTGAGTTGCATCAGCACCAGGTGAATTATCATGTAGTTGAAGAATTTCTAAAGAACTCAGAGGTGTCTGTACTCATTTTGCATCTACCATATTGTGGCCGATTAGAATATCAGCAATGGGTCGATGTTGACTTAGAAATAATCCATCTTCGGATAAGAGCATCTCCAATGGTTGGCACCCCTCAAGAGATGCCAATTTTGCCACCTAATCAAAAATATTATAAACTATACTCTCTCTCTTCTATATCTTTTTTGCACCCTTTTCTCAAAAAACACTCCAATGGTTGGCAGTTGGCACCCCACAAAAATGCCAACTTTTAAAAAGTGTTGGATCTACATATTATTATAATTTTATTACTTTAATAGATAACATTGAATTAATTAGTTATTAAATAAATAATTAGTTAGTGCATGCAAATCTTATGCAATCAAATTACAAAAACAAAAAAATAATAAACAAATTAAAAATGTTACACGTTTGATCATATTAATGAAGTCATTTTGTTTTTAAATACAATTCGTTAAAATTTAAAAATAATAAACAAATTACAAATTAAAAGCTATATAACGCAAGAAAAACATTCTAAGGATAATAATTTATTTACATAATATGTAATAATAAAAAATATAATATAAATAAGTTTCACAAAAACATGTATAATATAAAAAAGTAAGAGAAATAATAATTTATTCACAAGTGAGAGCACAAATGAAGTTGGCACCCTACTCGGATGCCAACGTTTTGGCATCCCAAGTTGGCACCATTGCCACATCACTTGCACCCCAATGACATCCTGTTATAGGGATGACAATTTGTACCGATCCGATGGATACCTGATCCGTACCGATCCGATTAGGCCTTCCCGAACCCGATTATTTTGGATTTGAATTTATATTTTAAACCCGAATTATTTTCGGGTCGGGTTTGGATTTTGAACATATCGTTCCGACCCGACCCGAAAACCCGGAACCCATTTCGAATCCAACCCGAACCCGGCCCGTAACCCGCATTAAAAAAATAAATAATATCTTTTTAATACATGTATAAATATAATCTATTTATATACATTTATATTTTATACTCAGTACACATTTGGTCCTTCGGCCTTCCTTTTCATTTCAACCCTAAATCCCTAATTCCTAATCTAGCAGCTGTCGAACTGTCGAAGACTAGAAGAAGCGAACTCTCAATTCTCAAACCCCTAATTCAATAATCAATCATACACTAAATATTCATCTTACTTTATTCATCTTGGATTCTTGGATTGTTTTTGTATTCGTCGTTGGTAAGTTTTTTTTCTATATTTGGATTGTTACTTTATTTACTTACTTTATTGTTTGTTTTAATTTTGTTTATCCTTTGATTGTTGATTTGCAAGATTGCGGAATTCGAGTTGTTAGAACGGTCTTTGTTGGAGTTCTCAATTCTTTGAGACAGATTAAGGAGGCTGTGATTCTGTGAAAGAGGTACACCTATAATGTTTGATTTTATTTGCGGAATACAACACCAAATGGCAACACAAATTATACATATATGTGTGTGTCTATGTTTCTGTGTGTGTCTAATCTAGCAGAATAAGTGAAGATCACGAAACTCGTGAGCATGTTATATACATTACATGATAAAATAATTTTGCAATATTAACCATGATATATATTAAATTTTTATTATTTACAATAAAAAAAAGTGTATTATAAAAAATAGTTATTATAATGATTATTGATACATCTATAAATTCTCAGAAATTAAAAAAAAACGTGAAGCAATTTATAACATTAACATTAAATCTTAGACATTACAAAAATTATTAACTTAGACGTAACACATCATTAAATTATGTATTTCACATACTAAAATGAAAATGAAAATTGAGGCATCATGGGAGGTGATGCCGAGAAATTATTTTAATTTGAATTTGGGAAACTAAAAGGTCGGTTAATCTTAATTTAAAATTTTTATTTATAAAATAATTTTGCAACATTAATCATGATCTATATTAATATGTTTATTATTTACAATTAATAAAGTGTATCGTAAAATACATTAACCGAATTTTAAGTGTTAATTTTATTATAATATATATATATATATATATATATTGTATTATTCTATATGAGAATCAAATTTTATATTTGGGGAATAATCATTAATGATGTTCTACGATAGAATTAATGGTGTGCTACAAGACTTTTCTCACATACCACATATTATAATAGTTGAGTCTATTCATCTAGAAGAACTTAAGAAAATAAAATTTAATAAAATAAAATTTGATAAATTCTTACTACCTGAATAAAATTTAACATAGGCGTATTATTCAATATTATAAATAAAAAAAAATTACTTCAAATTATATAAAAAAATTTAATTTAGCAAATTTGTTACAAATATGTCTTAGCGCAGTGGGTATAACTAGTGCCAATACATCCCTAATTGGAGGGATTAAAAACCCTATCTACTGCGTTGACTTGACGTCGAGACACATCTAAAGTCTAGCTCCAAACATCCAAACATCCAAAAATTCCAAAATTCGTTATTCAAAATTTGTTATCACCAAATTGGTGCATTAACATTTACAAGATAGAAAAACTGGGGTGTTACATTTTTTTTTGAAGAAAATTCAAGCTTCCATTAATTCAAATCTGTATCCAAAATACACTGAAAATCAAGAGGAACACACTCCCTTTTGAAAATACAACCTGGATTAGAACTAGACAGCTAACTAGTCTCCTGCAATGTTCCCAGATCGTTTAATAAATACAATATCAATATTGTTTAAAGAATCTAGCACACATCTACAATCACCAATAATACTACCATAGGGCGAGTAGATTTTTTTTCTGTTTTAGAATGGCCCTCACAACAATTTGACAATCAGATTCCACCGTGTACCGCATCTGTTGGTGATCATTATACGCACTTCTTCTCTCATCTGTTTCCTTGATCTAGCTTAGCAATTCTCTTATCCCTACAGCTTTAGCCATGAGGATCTTCGGACTGCCATTAAAACATACCTTAGATGCCATAATGAGCTCCCCCTTATCATCTCTTACTAACCATCCCACTCCAAACTGACCAGAGCTCTTGAATAAGGCAGCGTTACAATTGACCTTCACACTGTTGGGTTTGACCAGTTGTTCAACCCAATATGGTAATATGAATTTGGGTGATTAAGACTGTTTTGGTAATAATTGTATGGGTAGACAATTATTATATATGGTAATAATTGTATGGATAGACAATTATTATATATGGTATGTCTTGGTCATGATTAAATTAGGGAATTTGGTACCAAGAATAAAAAGTCTTGTATAACAAGTATGGTAAGTCTTGTAAAACAAGTATGGCAAGTCTTGGTGGCTAAGTTTTGGGTGGCTATATAAACATAGTCATATTATGTTTGATGTATGTTTGAGCATTGTTTGGCTTGAGTATCGTGTGAGTGATACACCGTTGGTGAGATTGATTGTATTATTGATAACTGTTTTGATTAATAATACAAGTTGGGACGTGGTTGTTTCCGCGTCATGTATATTGTGTATGTGTTTTGCTTTGTTTGTTTGTTTGTTTGAATCTCGTATTGGTGTGTAGCCCCTAAACCTAACAAGTGGTATCAGAGCCGAGGTTCGTGAATCGTGATGGATGAGGTTGGAGGGGAAAGTTCAAGATTCAATTGATATGGTAGAGTACAATGAAGGATTCGCTGACAAGAAGCCTTCTAACGTGGGAGGAGACAAAGTTACGCGTGGTATGGCGATTGACTTGCACCGTGGATCAATTTGTTCGGGTTCAAGATGGAAGAAGATGGAGGAGATCATCGCAATTATTTCAATGGCTTGATCAACTAGGTGAAAATTTTGGATGATTCTGTTCTTCTTCTTCTACTAGCCGAAAGATTGAGAAAGCAAGGATCGGGTGACTCAACTAATGGAAGGGCACTCGTGGTGGTTGATGCACGTGATTTTGTAGATGGATACATCGTTATGTTGAAGAGCGGTGGTCTGGAAGTCACTATACGGGTTTTAGTGATTCTCATGATTGGAAGAGCATGAGCAGGAGATTCTTGTTCGAGGGGAAGCATGGCGGAGGAACATTGATGTCTTTGATGGTTACCGTTCAATCTAATATGGGTATTGGGTTGAAAGGGAGGATTGTTGGGTTTGGCCAATTGTTCAACCCAATATGGTAATATGAATTTGGGTGATTAAGATTGTTTTGGTAATAATTGTATGGGTAGAAAATTATTATATATGGTAATAATTGTATGGATAGACAATTATTATATATGGTATGTCTTGGTCATGATTTAATTAGGGAATTAGGTACCAAGAATAAAAAGTCTTGTATAACAAGTATGGTAAGTCTTGTAAAACAAGTATGGCAAGTCTTGGTGGCTAAGTTTTGGGTGGCTATATAAACATAGTCATATTATGTTTGATGTATGCTTGAGCATTGTTTGGCTTGAGTATCGTGTGAGTGATACACCGTTGGTGAGATTGATTGTATTATTGATAACTGTTTTGATTAATAATACAAGTTGGGACGTGGTTGTTTCCGCGTCATATATATTGTGTGTGTGCTTTGCTTTGTTTGTTTGTTTGAATCTCGTATTGGTGTGTAGCCCCTAAACCTAACACACACATCCACTCTGAGGTTTAGTCCAACGTTCAAGAATACCAGACGAAGATACTGGCCCTTCGGGAAAGAGTTTTCCCATTGCTTGAACTTCTTTCCATTGTGTATTCCTAACAGATTTGGAACTGATAGGTCATCAATTTACATGGAAGAAGAGTAGGGGATTGTCGAACTGGATTGAGGCTAGATTGGACAGATCGATGGTTAATTCGAAATGGTAGGATGTTTTTCAGAGAGCTCAACTTTTTAACCTCGAAATTTTGCTATCAAACCATAGTCCTATTTTTCTAAGTCCAAGTATGACACAAAGTTACACTCATCAAAGTCGGTTCCGTTTTGAAAATGCGTGGTTAACTGATCCAAGGTGTGTGGAGTTAGTTAAAGAAAATTGGAAGCAGGGCACTATAGTTCCAGTTCAGGTCAATTTGGAGAGTTGTAAAAATGTGTTGGAAAATTGGGGAATAGAAATTACGGGGAACATCAAGAGTAGAATTAATATGTGTAAAAAATTATCTTAAGAAGGCTCAAGAGAGGAAGAGATGAAGAATCTGTTAGAGGTTACAAGGAGGCCCAATCTAAGCTGTCGGAAATCTACCATCAAAAGGAGATTTATTGGCGCCAACGTTTGAAACAACTTTGGCTTCAATGTGGTGATCATAACACAAAATACTTTCATATTTCAGCTTCTACTCGGAGGAAAAATAATCTGATTCATCAACTACAAGATGACGAGGGGTCGTGGAGAAATCGAGAGAATGGCCTTCATGATTTAATGGTGTTGAGTAACCAGTCGCTCTAAAACCTCAAGGTGTTAGAGGAAGGCCCCAAATGGATCTTATGCGGCATTAATTTGCCTTCGTGTCCCTCATTAAATTGTGAGAATATTGGGGGTGGTAGGGAGTCAAACTCGTGACCCCTGCCAACCAGAGCTCTGATACCATATTGAGTAACCAGTCGCTCTAAAACCTCAAGATGTTATATTTAACACCAATGAAAATTTCCTTCACCACGCTTGGACCCTGGTACGCAGCATGTCCAATGTTTTGAGCAACACCCATTCTGTTCTAAACCACCCACATAAGAAAACCATCACCAAAACACAAAAGATTTATTTAGAGAAAAAAAACACAAAAGATTTAATTAACAAGAACATCAAAAAAGCAGTAACTAATCATATACTCATAAATCAAACCCACCTGGCCACCTTAAAATATCTAAATGTATGAGACTGAGCATCAACCAACACATATTTTGTTTAAAAAACAGAAACATACTGTTAAGAGTTTCACATAACTAATGAAACAGTGACATTTGCACTTGACATGACTGGAGTCATCAAAGAAGAAATGCTACAATGATAGACAATGCACTTCCATTCCAAAATAGTAAGTACTAAATATAAGAAACATTTAATCTGGTACAATTATGCTACACAGAGAAGCATACGAACAATAAATTTCTTCTGAGGTTAAAACTTTAAGCCAGGGGAGACACGTTGCCTACTTAAACATTCAAACTTAAGTCTGCAAAGGCTAATTGCCTAATCCACTCTAAGCAAAGGTAATTTACTCACCAACACTAAAAGCAGATATTATCTATAGCCCCCTAAGCAAGGACATATCTAAGTAGAGACATACAGGGAACTGGGGATAATATCTCATTGAATGGTTTGAATACAAATATTTTAGCACCTTACAATCTTACATATTAAAAATGTATAAATAAATATAAAAAAAGATTTAAAAACAACAGACTCTACATATACTAACACAAGATAATAGTTATTACATAATATATACGAAACCACAAATTTTCAACAAAACCACTTAGTTAAATCTCAAGTATGAGGGTTTTAAGAGCCCTCAAATTATGTTTTACATGCTAGAGGTATGTTACACTTTACATTGGAAGGACTACAATCTCTTCACTATTTATAATCCATACAATATTAATCCCATAAACAAGTTATTTTCACTGGGTATTATTATCTCACTGAAATGAGCCGCGTATAATGTTTTATTTATTTTTTTGGTATGAAAAAAG
The DNA here is from genome assembly GCA_030848705.1 of Heracleum sosnowskyi. Lineage (NCBI taxonomy): Eukaryota > Viridiplantae > Streptophyta > Magnoliopsida > Apiales > Apiaceae > Heracleum > Heracleum sosnowskyi. Next base: position 20,191,656 of record CM061244.1, on the reverse strand, counting down.
GAGAGACATAAAATTGAAGATGAAAAAGAGGCAAGCAACAACATTGACAGCCTGAGAAAGGGCATAACTTTTAATAATATTATAGAAACAATACTAGTAGTAACTTAATAATACTCCATTTCACCACCTTTTCTAAGCAAGATTAAACCAAATCAACTTGTAAGAATTAGAAAACGACGTTATATTAATTCACAAATTGAATACCTACGGTTGCTAGCTGATGATCAGAGAGAGAGAGAGAGAGAGAGAGAGAGAGAGATGTCAAAAGCATAGAAGAAAAACAAAATACTAGTATAGTATTGCTGCTGCCTGCTGCCCTTTTAAGAAGTCTCTCGAAACACCCCGACTTACAAGGGTCGTGTTATGGCTCGTTTGTTTACGTGCTTTTTTAAAACAAGTTTTTTTTAAAGGTTTATCCACAGGTTGACTATCAAAACTTGGAAGAAAATACATATAACCTATTGAAACAATGACTCCAACTCAGTACAATACAGTTAAGTGGCTAAGAAGTTTGTTAGATTACTTGTCATGTCAGCAAGTTTGTTATGTTTTACAGCTGTCATAATTTGTCATATATGTACTCAACAAACTCTGTATGGTTGATCATTCTGTAATATACAATTTACATTTCTAAATCTCACAACCAGTTTCTCTATCACTCTAAGTAATGTAGACTGAATTCTTCGTTTAACATCATATGTTTATGCTATTGAATCGAGTACAAAGCTTCATTTTATCATGGTATCAGAGCGTTAATGACAATCGATTCTATCATTTCGTTCTTCGATCTTCATACTGGAATCTACCGTATCACGGGTGTATTCGATTCTTAATCTCTTGCTTGTAAACGAATATTGATCTGTTTCTGTTGTGTTTTTCGTTTATACTGAATCAAATTACGCAATCTCTCTGTGTAATCTCTCCATTATCTCTTTGTCTAATCTCTCTATACAAAATCTAAACACAATACATAATCTCTGCAATCTCTTCTTTCGATCAAGTGAAATCTCTTGAAATCTCCTCTTGTTTACTGAATTTGTGAAAATTTGTTATACATAAGTGAAAAGTAATGGCTTCTACTAGTGCAAATACAAATACGAATACAAATGCTTGGAATCGATCTCTTCTCAATAACAATTCACCAGGTTCAGATTCATCTAGTGTATACTATATTCATCCGTCTGATGTTAACACAACACAACTCGTTTCAGTGAAATTTAATGGAACTAGATACAGTAACTGGAAGTGTTCGATTATGCTTAGTCTATCTGCTAAAAATAAGCTTGGATTCATTGATGCAACTGTTGTTAAGCCTAATATTAGTTCTCCTGACTTTAAAGCTTGGGAACGTTGTAACGACCTTGTCTGTTCATGGTTGTTATGTAATCTGGATGAGTCGATATCAAGAAGTGTCTTGTTTTTTAAAACTGCTTGTGAAATTTGGCTTGATTTAGAGGATAGATTTGGATATGCTTCGATGACTCAAATTTTCTCAATTGAACAACAATTGTCTGAATTGAATCAAGGTTCTAAAAGTGTTTCAGATTTTTTTACGAAAATTAAAGCTTTGTGGGATGCAATGAGTGATATTAGTCCTATGCCTTGTTGTACTTGTAAAAAAATGCACCTGCAATGTCACTCAAAAGGTTATGCAAATGCAGCAAGATCATAGGTTATTGCAGTTTATAATGAAGTTTCATGACAAGTTTGCTACTGTGAGAGGCAATATATTAATGCAACATCCAATGCTAAGCTTATCTAATGCTTTCAGATTGTTTTCTCAAGAAGAAAAACATTAAGAGTTGTCTCAATTGTCTACACAGACTGAATCACTGGCTTTTGTGGTTGATAGTAATCAGTTTCAGAGTAAGAGAAATTTTAGGCCATGTTTCAATCAGAAATTTAATTCTACAGGAAGAGGTTCTACTATGCCTAACAATATTGGTACTTCTAGTAATACTGGTTTCAGGAAAAGGGAATACTTATTACTGCACTCATTGTAAAATGTCTGGACACAGCATTGAGAGGTGTTTTAAAGTGCATGGGTATCCAACTAATTTTTAGCCTAAGGATAAAAGAGTAGTTGCTATGTCTTTTAATGAAGACAAATATCTTTATAATTCTGAAGACAAATCTGAGAGTGCTAATCCTATCACAGTGGCTCAGTATCAACAACTAATGGATTTGCTTAATAACCAGTCCACTTCTTCTATTTCTCAAGGATCTTCCAGTAATGCTATGTTAGCTGGTAAGATTTGTTTAATGGCTGATATTGTTTCTCCTACTGAATGGCTCATAGACAGTGGTGCAACTGACCACATATGTTCTAATCTAAGTATGTTCATTACTTACAAACCTATAGTTGGAACCTCTGATTTCATTCTTGTTCCAGATGAAAGACAAGTCCCTATTATGCATATTGGTTCAGTTAGAGTTCAAAATATGATTCTTCATGATGTTTTACACATACCAATGTTTTAGTACAATTTAATATTTGTACAAAGGTCGTGTGCTGATATGAAGTGCTTAGTTCTTTTTAATGGTGATGAATGTCTGCTACAGGACCGGAAAGAGAAGCCAGTTCTTCTTGGTAGATTTCATGGGGGTTTATATAGCACATCAGGAGTTAATGCAGGACTGTCTGATAAGAAAGTTTTTCTTAGTATCACAAAAGATCTTAGTGTGTGGCATCTACGTTTGGGGCATGTTCCTTTCAACAAATTGCAGTTGATTCTAGCTTTGTCTAAAGTGAAGAATTCTTCTCCAAATCTTATATGTCAAGTTTGTCCTCTAGCAAAGCAGACAAGACTTGTTTTTCCTCATAGTTTTCTAAAAACTAAGTCTCCTTTTGAGTTGATACACATTGATGTATGGGGACCTTATAAAATCAAGGCTTACAATGGTTGTAATCAATTTCTGACGATTGTGGATGATTATAGTCGGTTTACATGGGTTCATATGCTCATGCATAGAAAAGATTGTGTTAAAGTGATGAAAGATTTTTTATCTCATGTACAAACTCAATATAAAACTAAGGTTGAACAAGTGCGCTCAGACAATGCACCAGAACTGTGTCAAGGCCTTATGAAGGATTTGTTTTTAACTAAAGGAATTGCTCATCAAACCAGTTGTAGCCACACTCCCCAACAGAATGGAGTGGTGGAACGTAAGCATAGACATCTTCTTGAGACTGCATATTTACTATTTTTTCAAGCTAAAATTCCACAAAAATATTAGAGTGAGAATATTCTTTGTGCTACATATCTCATAAACAAAGTTCCACTTCAAAGTATTCATAATGACACACCATTTCATCGTTTGACTGGTAAACATCCTACTTTTGATCATTTGAAAGTCTTTGGTAGTCTTTGTTTTTCTTCTACTACTGCTGCCCCTAGAGGGAAATTTGATCCTAGATCTATTGCTTGTGTCTTTCTTGGTTATTCAGTTTCTCAAAAAGGGTATAAAGTTCTTGATTTCAGCAAAGATAATCTCTTTATTTCAAGAGATGTTATTTTTCATGAATCTCATTTTCCATTCCATGATCAGTCTACTCCTACTGTATCTTGCTCAGATTTATATGCCATATGTTACATCTTCATGTTATGATCATAGCTCTTCTCCTAATTTAGATGATTTTTTAGACATTCCTGTTTCTTTTTCTCCTAGAAATCTTATTTCTACATCAGACACACTTTCTGCACCAGATACTTTGCTTGATCTTAGTGTTCATGTTGATTCTCATATTACCTCTTATGATAATAATGTTATAGATTATGTGCCTTTCAGGAAGTCAACTAGAACACACAAAACACCTTCATATCTTTCCTCATACCAGTGTCATTCAGTTTTTCCTCAACACTGGTGTAATTTAGTTCAACTATCTTCTTGTGCAAATGTCCAATCTACTTGTGATATCACAGAACCTAAGTCTTTTACAGAGGCCTCTTCTCATCCACTTTGGTTAGCTGCTATGCAAGCTGAATTGAAGGCTTTGGAGGTAAATAACACATGGGATTTAGTTCCTCTACCTGCCAAAAAAAAAACCTATCGGTTCCAAGCGGGTTTTTAAGGTTAAGTTGAGATCTGATGGAAGTTTAGAACGTTGCAAAGAACGCTTAGTTGCAAAAGGATATAATCAAAAATATGGAGTGGATTATGGGGAAACGTTTTCTCTAGTAGTTAAGATGAGTACCGTGAGAATTCTATTATCTTTGGCTGCTTCCAAACAGTGGAAATTACATCAACTTGATGTAAACAATCCTTTTTTACATGGTTGTTTAAAGGAGGAAGTTTATATGTATGTTCCAGATGGGGTTCCTAATCCTCAGAATTTGGTTTGTCTTCTTCGAAAATCCATTTATGGGTTAAAACAAGCGTCTCGGGAATGGCATGAGAAATTGGTTGAGGAATTGATTTATCAAGGGTTCAAATAGTCGAAAAATGATTATAGTTTGTTTCTTAAACGTCAAAATGGTCTCATTTGTGTTGCAGCAGTTTATGTAGATGATGTAGTATTAACTAGAGATGACAGTGAAGCTATTGCTGCTTTAAAGAATCATTTAGATGACAAGTTTGGAATTAAAGATTTGGGCTTGTTACATTTTTTTCTGGGTATTGAAGTTACTCACACTCCTGCAGGCATTGTTTTGTGCTAGAGGAAATTTGCTACGGAGTTGTTGTCCGAAGCTGCCATGGATGTTAGTCATCCTACTTGCACACTATTGTCAGTTCATCTTAAGCTTTCTCTTACTGATGGAGATATCATTTCTAATCCTGAATATTATAGATCATTGGTTGGTAAGCTGAATTACTTAACAAATACTCGACCTGATCTCTCTTATACAGTACAGACATTAAGTCAATTTATGCATGCACCTCGGACTACTCATCTCTCAGCTTTGCATCATACACTTCGTTATTTGGATGGAACTGTTTTTCAAGGTATTTTGTTAAAGGCAACAGATCAACTCATTCTACAAGCTTTTTCGGATGCTGAATGGGCTTCGTGTGTTGATTCTCGTCGTTATGTCACTGACTCACTGGGTATTTACTTCTTCTTGGTAATTCTCCAGTTACTTGGAAGTCCAAGAAGCAAAACATTGTCTCTAAATCTTCTGCAGAAGCAGAATATCGTGCAATGGCATCAGCAGCTGCTGAAGTGACTTGGGTGGTTCGTTTGTTGGATGAACTTGGTGTTTCGAATCTTAAACCCGTGGTGCTTCACTGTGATAATCAATCTGCACTTCACATTGCTAAAAACCCCGTATTCCATGAACGTACTAAGCATATTGAGCTTGATTGTCACTTCACTCGTGACAAAGTTTTAGAAGGCTTGCTGCAACTTTCTTACTTGCCTACTTGCTCACAGTTAGCTGACATTTTAACAAAAGTTGCTCCTTCTCAGTTCAACTTGTTAGTGTCCAAGTTATGGATGTTTCCTTCCCCTAACTTGAGGGGGATATTGAAACTATGACTCCAACTCAACACAATACAGTTAGTGGCTAAGAAGTTTGTTAGATTACTTGCCATGTCAGCAAGTTTTTTATGTTTTACAATTGTCATAATTTGTCATATATGTACTCAACAAACTCTTGATCATTCTGTAATATACAATTTACATTTCTAAATCTCACAACCAGTTTCTCGATCACTCTAAGTAATGTAGACTGAATTCTTCGTTTAACATCATCCGTTTAAGCTATTGAATCAAGTACAAAGCTTCATTTTATCATAACCTACTAAAAAAATGAACATGAACCGTTCAACCATGAACCATTTTTAAATTGACTTTGTACGAATTGTCTATTATTATGGCAATATTCACCGAAAAAGCTGAGAGTGCATCACACAACTAATATAAGCCTACATGTTGAAAAGATGTGCTATACACATCCTCTCATTGATTGTAGCATACAGTATTATATTTTATTATATCATTTTAAAATGAAAGTAAGAAGAATTATAACATATTATTACCGTAATAGATTACAATCTATGATAAATTAAATAAAAATTATATTAAAAATTTAAAAATATTATTAGAGATCAAAGTTTTAAACTCATTAACAACATATTTAGATTTAATATTTAAAATTTTAAATATGCTAATTTTAATTACAAGTTCGATCAAATCAACAATATATACAATCTAATATTTATAATTCTAAATTTGCTAACAATATATTAAAATATGAATATCATAACTTACATGTAATATCTTAATTATGTCCTAGGATTTTGTTATGTGTAGATTACAAAATGAAAGAATAATAAGAGAGTAATACCATATCTCAAAATATTGATTCTCATCTAGGACTATTAAATAAAATTTATCTACGAAGATTTAAATCTATACTAAAAATTCTATAATAATTGTATCTTTAAATGTATCTTAACCAAAATTTTTGTTGTCTGTTCCTCTGTCATAGTAAAATAATTATTTTTAAAATTCTCTTTTTGTAAATAAGAATATATAACTTAAACTTTAATTTACAAAAATAAAAATTTTAAAATAAAAATTTTATCTTTGCGGTCAATGCACTTAAAAATATATGCAGAAAAGTTAAATAACAAATAAAAAAACAAAAAAATATAAATCTAACAAGAGGTAATTTTAGAAATATAACATTTCAAGTGACACGACATCCAAAATGTCAATACACAAAATACATTTTATTCTGAAACATAAAAACAATCAAAATTTCTGTACATCCTGTCAAAACATAAAATAAAAAAAAATTCTGTACATAGAGGGTGAAGGCCAAGTATGGCCGGTATTTTAAGCAACAGTTACCAAACTAGCCGATTTTATTAAAGTGGACAATTATGGCCGGTTGAATACGCATTTGGTATCAGGGTAATTACAATACGCATTTGTCAAAGGAGTAATCTTTAAAATATAACCAGCATACACATTTGTCAAAGGAGTATATGGATTAGATAAGCATTCCATGAATGCGTATTACTATAATTATAAATAGATATGCATTCTGTAAATGCGTAATGCAATTAGTGATGATGTGATTTTAAATTGATTTTTTTAACAGACCGGCGGCCTGATTTTAGGGTTGTAAACAACCCTAAAATCAGGTTAGGTTAGGGTTTAGGGTCTAGAGTTTAGGGTTGTAAACAACCATAAACCCTAAACCCTAAGTCCGTATACGGATTCGTCGTTCTGAATATTTCTGAAACCCAAAATGGAACTATTGAACCCCAAAGGTTAACTGTTGAACCCCCAAGAAAACGGTTAAACTAAGAACACACGTTTATTTTTGTTCATTTTGTATTAAAAAAGATGTTAATTTTGACTTATGGGATACCCAACTGTCAGTGGAGTATCCTGTATATGGAATACTCAACTGTCAACGGAGTATCCCAAAGGCCAAAATTGACCACTTTTTTCAGAATGATTATTTTTGTTTATTTTGTCAAAAAAGTGATTATTTTTGTCATTCTTTCGTACATAGACCTCTCTTAAGTCTTAATTGGGGAGCTAGTGTTTAGTTTCTTAATCGGTCAGCGGATAGTTAAGTTAAAATTCTAAACAAATTTAATCGTTAAAATTCTGCCATTAAGAGGGGTGTATTCAATTGGGATTTTAAAGGATTTTTATGAATTTCTGCAAGATGTATTCATTCTAGATTTTAAAAAATGCTTTAAAATCTTGTGGTATTCAATAATGATTTCAAAAAGTCTTTTAAAATCTGGGTGTATTCAATTTAGATTTTAAAAAGTCCTTTAAAATCTAGTGGTATTCAATATGGATTCTAAAGAATAAATTAAAATATTGTGGTATTCAAAAGTCCATAGACTTTTTTTATTTGATTAAGTTGTGGATTTTCAAGGATTTGCTAGTGTATTTTGCATGTCTTGAAATCTTGTTAAAATTCATGAGATTTTGAAGGATTTGTCGGAAACTCCACTTTAAATCAACAAGACTCTACGAGATTTTACACAAACTCTGCCAAAATCTACGTAAAATTAAAATCAACAACAATCTGTTAAAATCTACAGATTTTTATCAATCCATTAAAATCTAAATTGAATACACCCTCCTAAGTTAAGTAAAGCTCATAGTTGTTAAATGACCCTTTAAGACAGCTCTAGATATGACATTCGTCTAAGCATACCCGAAAGGACGGAAATGCACCATGTGCTTAATATACTAAAGCAAGATGCAGGTTGCTACAGTTTTTTCCGCCAGAACGTTGCATACAATTTAAAAGTAGTTGTTAAGATCTACGATGACAAAGGAAAAGAAGCAATTAAAGAAATGAAAACACACTCTTGAACCCAAGGCAGGACTCTGCCTCCCTGATTTCACCTATTGTTTGAGAAAAACACCTTTGCCTTTTCGGCAGAACCGTGGAATAACATTGCTTCATATTACTTCCTATAGAGTTTCCTGGGCCTTGGATTTCCTTCTTAACAAGAAAACTGTCAGGAGAAGGAATTTTAAATGGCGTCTCAAGAACTGGAAAATTGGTGGCCTTTTTTCGTATGTGTTCAAATATTCTTTCCCCGGCCAGAGTTTTGGATGTACTCTCTTCAGGTGCAAGATCAAGCATGCCTTGAAACAAAATAAAAAGAGATTATGATTTCATAGACATGTATCAACTGGAATAGATGAGTCATGATCAATTAATTCACCTGCACTGTTAGCGGCACAAACAGTGCTAATGTGGCAGTTTGGAATCAGATCTTTATCGAACTGTCTATTTTGTTCGGCTTTCTTTGGTTCTGCAAAACTCACTAAATTCAAATGAGAATTACTCTCTTCATCCATGTCATCCAGTACTTCTATGGCACTATCAAGTTCTAGCTGTCTCTCACGATTGCGCTTTCTAATAAGCATCAAGGTCTCTAATGAAGGGGAACACTGGGGGTCAACATTTGATGTGGCCAGAACAGGTAAGTTCTTGGCCTTCTTTCGGATGTGATCAAATACAGTTCTTTCATTTATGATTTTGCAGTCATCGTCTTCAACCAACATAGCAGGTGAACCTGCATTTATGCGATGCATCAGTACTATTAAGTACCACAAACACAGAAGAATATGACAGAATGCATAAAATTGTGCCACAAATTTGACCTTCATCTGTATCTTCATCAACAAGCTTGAAACTGGGCATCTTAATTTCTTCCAACTCTTCATCTAGAAGGTTGAAACTCGGGCTGGTTATGGAAAGTAAGCAACTTAGATGTGCGATACATATAATAATTAAGACAGTAGGAAATAGAAACTCTAAAAACTAATTACAACTGATACTAACATATAATCTGCATCTGCTCTAGAGGCCTTCTTCTGTTCTGCTGGAGCAGTGAGTATACACTTGTTTTTATCTTTAATAGCGTACAAATCCTTGGGAGGAGCAAATGACGAAACATGCTTTATTCCATGTTTTTGTACCACATTTGAGTTACTTTCTTTCATTAATATAACCTTCTGATGAAGATCAATACCAACTGCATGGATATCAGCACGATTTATCTAGTTGCTAATAAACCTAGTTATAGAGAATTTATTGCCAGTGTATTAAGAGAGCTTACGGAAGTCCTCAAATATCAGATCTGCCTTGACAGTAAGTTTTCCTTGCTGAGGGCTTGACAGTAAAATTGTTGCACTATATGGGCTGCCAACAAAATTAGAAACTTAAAAACAAACAAAAGTATGAAATTTATTTACAAGGATCATATATTACAATATAGAATGAAGTACTATTTTGCATTGCCATACCTCGGAAAGTCGTCCACTCTGCAACAGACAATTGAAGAGTCATTAAATTGGCCATAGTCAGGAGTTGCATGTCATAAACTCAGCAATAACAGCATATATAACAGTATAGAGAATAACTAAAAATATGCTAATAAGCCAGTAGATCTCTAAGCTAACAGCTGAAAATGAAGTGGAACTTGACAACCAAGCAAAACAACTATTGCTGAAAACTAACAACTACAATAATTACTCAATTGCTCTTGACTTGACCAGTTCAAAGCATCAAAGAAAGTATATGAAAGAAATTATAATGATTTTTTTTTTTTGGGTTAAAATTTAATCCTAGAAAATGAAATAAAACAGTATTGCAGAGATTCCTTACTAGTACTAGATATCATCTCTAACTTTTAAACGAAGCCATCAATACCTTATTTTCTCATGAAAGATGATTAAGTTATCTTCTTCAACACCAACGACCTGTGACAGCAAACACATTTGTGACACAAATAAACAATACATCTGAATGGTTTAAAATGCTTTTTATTAGAAGCTAATACGGTGACCACATACCATATCAGCATAATGTCTCTTCGTGAACTGTAGCGACTGCAATAGTCTAGTCAATGTTACCACTAGCTTGGACTTTCCTTGCCTCGGGCATTCCATCTCCTCCATCTTCATCTCAACTTTTGCAGGTAGTGATGACAATGATTCCTTAATATGGTTCCCAAATGGGTACTTCCTACCAGTGACTATCTCTATCTTCCTCGGGTCGGCTTCTGAAAGGCTCTCAAATGACCTAACTCCCATGGAATGTAGTGACTGAGTAGGAACATAATAAATTGCAGGAGTGAGAAGTCATATCCAATTATTACTACACTAAATGCATTGTTCAGGACGTAACCTTTGCAGTCACCATCCCAATGCCAGGTAACTGTTTCAGCAAGTATGGACTGTCATCCCAAAGTTTTTGATGTAAGCATTTGGCTAGAAGGGTTGAATTAAATGCTCCTTTGTAGTTCCTTTTGTAAAAGAAATACTCTTTCATGCACTTGGCAATTCTACAGCCATTGGAGCATACAGAGTTCATGTCCTATAACATTGCCAGTCTATACATTAATACGAAGAGGGGGACAAAATATGCATATGTTTTTTCATAGACACAAGCAACAAAACCTGACTCATGGATAATTCATGGACCAAAGGATCCCCAGTCAAGCAGTCATTTGCTAAAACAAATATTTTCTCTTCTTTGGTCTGAATACGTTTTTTCTTTTTTCCCTTGTCAGCAAAGACGTGAAAGCGAAGTCGGCCTTCCTTATCAGTGTTTATATCATTCAGGATCTTCTTTTCATTGCGTCTGAGCTGGATCCCTAAATTTTCAGAAAATCAAGAAGTCGCTCAACAATTTATGTACAAAGATCACAGCAGGATTTAAGATCATACATGCAATTTCCTCTGCCCGGCAAACAATATGAAGTGCATCTTCGATGCTGCAGCTTGAAGGAGCCATCATAATGTGTTTCATGGTGTCAAATTTTAGATAATACTTGGTCATCAATTTTCCTGGCTCTGTAGAAGAGAAACACTATGGTTAATATCGAATTCATAGATCTTTTTTCCATTCATGAAGTGCTCATGGCTTACTCATACCAAGGGGTTTCAAGAGGAAACCATCTTCATCAGTCCAAATCATTTGATACTGCGACAACTCATTAACTTTCTGAACACAAATCTCTGAAAGAACAAAAGTATTGAGGACATCCAAATTAACATAAAAAATCACAAAACTTTACAAATGAATCTGTAACATACCTTGTAGATGCTTCTCAATACGGTTTGTAGGCATCCCTTTTTGTATTGCATAGTTTTCAGGACACTAGTGATGCAAAAAAGTCTTAGAAAACATCTGAAGTATATGTATATTTTAAGGCTCAATGGCTCACTTGACTTGCCTTTTTCATTCTCACATATAAGTATGAACATTTCATCCATTCTATTGCTCTTGTTATATCTGATACTGTCAGTTGGACTATCTCTGCGGTTAGATGTTCCGTAATGCACGAAAGCAGTCTGTAGAGAGAAACCATATCAGCCACTCAGTTACACACGAGAATGATAAAACTTGCAACTTTCTTACTACTGTAAAATAATAAAATTATTAGATAAGTTTTGAGTTAACAGACATACTGAGATTCTACCGTCTCACACCCATTCAGTAGGTTCTCATATAAGTGTACCTAAAATTAAAATGATGGAAAATGGCAAAATTTCAGTAAATAGATAGTAAGTATTTAAAAATTTGAAAACAATCTAAAATTTCTTGATGTTGGCCAAATCCTCTCCACTGTAAGTAAAACGGGTACAAAACAACAAACATGATCTATGGAGCAAAATGACATCATAAACCTATCTAGTTCATCTTCAGTTTATACTGCATATATCCTAAACTTGCTGGTCTAACAAATTTCTATCTTACTAAACTGAAGTGGAATGACAATACATTGATGTGTGCGGTAAGACTGGAACATGATTAATCTGCAAGGACTTTTGAGTATATATAACTAGTCTGGAACCAAATCCAAACCCCAGAAAAAAATGTTAATATGATTGAGTTTACATTTATGTCCAGAACTCCAGCATTCTGCATATTCCTCTATTACCCGTACTCTTCATTTTCTCTAGAGTTCGCATGGTGGACACTCGACACTGGGACATAGGTATGGATATTGGGAAAACATGCAAAACTTTCATATTATTTCCAAGTCAGACACTTGGATAGTTATCCATGTCGGACACTTCCAACCCAGTCCGGGTAACAAAGGCATACTATACTATCCAGGATATGTACATGTCCATACGCATGCGGAATATAGAATATAAACCAGTACACATGTCATATCCACGTGCATAGGTTCTTGTCTATGATCTTTTGAAAGAGATATTACATACTGTTTCTCTTCTTGTCATAATAATGACCAGTCCTGTATCATCAAATGGTGGACGACCTGCTCTCCCACACATCTGCAAAAAACAGTATTATAGTGTTACTTCGAAAAATTAAAAATGAATTACCTCAACATTAATGAACATTGAACAATGATTCTATTTTGTATTCCTGAAGCAGATATGTCTGATCTATTACTGCCATTAAGTTCAATATAATGTTCTAAAAATAAATTCAGATAAATCATGAGAACAATAAGCATACCTGCAGTACCATTGATCGATCATATTCTAAGTAGAGGCCTTTTTCCTTGTTGCTGGAAAAAAAAAAGTGTTAGCTGAAAGGCATATATCAAAAACATAAAATTACAAATTTTTTTAAGGAAATCACTAATCATACAAGTGTTGTGTAGATTTAATTATCACTGTATGTGCTGGAAGATTAATTCCATGGGCAAGAGTATTTGTAGTGCACAAGACTTGAATATCCCCACTAAGAAAAAGACTTTCAACAAGGTTACGATCCTTTGCTGCAAGTCCGCCATTGTGATATGCAACTGCAAACAAATATTTTTTGGGAAGTGCTCAGAGCAATAACTGCCGTGGTTTTAAGCAAGCAGTCACGTGTCAAAGTTACAAGTTCATTGTTCATACAAGTACAGATCACTCACCGCCATAGAGGATATATGACTGCATCTGTTTGTCTGTGCAGGATAGTGAAACTTCCCTCAGCCTTTCCAGTTGGTCCCTGTCTTTGATGAATGGATTAGAATGACCAAAAGTCATTGCCATCTGAGCAAGCCGTTGCGCTGCTTCTTGTGCTCCTTTTCTAGTTGAACAAAACACTAGTGCAGACTTCCCTCTGGAATATTGCATGAGTAGATCTGGGAAACAGGTATTTGTTAACCATTTTAGAAAAAAAACAATAACTTTTATTTAGGAATCTATGTATAGATAAAGATCAAAAGTAGTGTCCCTACTTACCGAATATATAGTTTTGAAGGCGCTACATATTGAAAAAAGAGATTATCAGGAAACAAGAATGGGTTTCTGGAAGCACTAGCAATTTAGCTTTTACTTTTTAGGCAATGGTATCATTTACAATTAATTTTCAAGGACAAACTATCCAGAACTTTTATCTGTTTATGGCATGTTTAAAAAAAACAGAAAGGGTCAGGATATACCTTTTCAAATAAAAAATCATTCTTTGCCGGGGTATAGCCTGCAAGCAGTAGTAAACATATAATGCACTGATCAGATATCCTTCAAAGCAGGAGATAAAGTGCTGAATAACATATTTCATATAATGCAGCTCGAGATCAAAATACCACTTTTTACACTAGTTCTGTCTAACTAGAAAATTTCTTTAGTTTATTGAATTGCTAAAAATTTTAAATTAACGAACTCTGATATACCAAAAACTTTGGTCGTCAGTTTTACAGGTCTCATTTCTTCTCCAAACCTGCAACAATAGAAAAAAAAAGCAATTCAAATACACAGTCAAAACATATGTGGACATATTCATTTGGGGTAAATAACTCCTGAGAAGTAAAGTACTTGAACAAAGAATCCTATTTCGGAATCAGTAACTTAAGTGTAGGTATTGTTGTGAATTTTTACTGTCTTTGCATCTTATAAATTATATTTAGTTTTGCATTTCATGCAGTACCCCCCCCCCCCCCCCCCCCCCCCCTCACACACACACACTCTTCACTGCTTCTCCAGAACAAGTTAAATCAAAGCAAGGAGAATTAGCACATTAGGAGAAAGCTTCGTTAGTGCTCAAAGATAGCAGAGCATGTGACATCGTACGGACAAGAACATTTATAGAGCGATTGCATCCCATAGTACCTTTTGATTCCCTGGACTGGAACCCTTAGCCATTCAGCTGCAAAAGTCCATGTATAGTTTGTAAACGTTAGTGATATTACCACACTATAGAAACTAACATGGATAAAATAAAAAACCAATGTCACAGAACTGTACTTTACCAACATCCTCAATATTAGGAATAGTGGCAGAAACAGAAAGAAAACGGACATGCGCTAACGCACTAGATTTCATTTCAGGATTACAAGAAATCATTTTTAATCTGCTGACAATTGCCTCTAAAGCTGCTCCACGGGGATCATTCAGTAGATGAACTTCATCAATAAGTACCAGTGCTATATCACTAAAGAAACTGAGACCACCATCTTTTATGCGATACCGAGTTACTGCATCAAACTTCTGAAAAACGAGATACCGCGATTTAGTCATTGTCCAATATTCAAATTATTAATTAGAAACTGGGAATTGTTTTGCATAAATTTATCTACATTAACCTCAGGAGTGGTCAGAATTACGTCAGCTTCTTGTATAGTCTTTATGTTGTAAAACTCATTGTCACCTGTTAGTTCCAAGCAATTAATTCCCCAAGAACCAAGCTTACGATCCCAATCCCGAAGCTTCTCTTGAACTAAAGCCTTTGAAGGGGCTATATATATCTGTAAGAGAAGAAAGTTGGACCAACAAAGTAAAAATTTCATAAATTAAGAGAAAAAAAATCTATATGTAGAACTGGAGTCATCAATATGTAATTAATGTAAGATCTCAGACTGACACTGTATGTGAAAGTATTCACAATGGAACATATGATGTCAACAGAGGGACACATGTAAGTTATCTTATCAGATAGATGGAACATCTTTTATGCTTATGGTTTGAAAACATGTTTAGTAAAAGAAGCTGTAAAATCTGACATAGGTACTACTGAAGAGAATTATACGTAGGTAAATTAGGTAAGAATCGTACTGTTTTTAGAATCCCCTTTACATGAATAAAGTTTCCCTCTGTAGAGATGAACTTTGAAAGAAGTCTCAAGATGCATAGCTCAAATAGCACTGTTTTTCCACTTCCAGTTGGTGCTGATATAACCATGTTTACATCGGAAAGGAAACAAGCAGAAAAGCATTCACTCTGGAGTGAGTTAAAGTATCTGCACACATAAATATATATGAACAGTTTACGCACAAAAGAATTCACAGAATTGCAAAAGTAATCTGTATAACATGCGTGTCATACTAACTTATTTTTAACTATGCACACTATGATATACTACAGATCTGAGAGAATTCTGCATAAGTATTGAAGTGTCACCGTTCCTATATTGTATCACGAGTAACGAAGCAAGCACAATGGTGATATACTCGAAGAATTTGTTTAGAGGATTGAACTTAACTAGTGAAAACAGAGACTATATTATTTCCATTAATGTTAAAACTTTATTTGAATGAATTCCATTTGTCAAAAGGAATGACCGTTCTAACTTTACAAATATATAGTATGTTCAGAAAATAGAAATCGCAATTGTATTCGTGAAAGGGTTAGATTAAGGTAAAAATTAATACGCACCTGAAATTGAAAGTTGAACGGAAAGGAGCAGGTAAATCCGAGACTGATTTCAGTCCATAGGTATCCATTACGAGCACTTCTGGTGATGAAGAAAAAGTAAAATATATCCTCTATCTGTCCTTATAACAAACATGTCAAGCATAATTAATCAATAAATGCAGAACAGTCTACAATCAATTCGATCAATCCTCATTAAAAACAGGTACAAACAGTAAAATGATTTGAAAAGAGTATAATGAGCAGTTAGCGCGCGCACACACACAATAACATAATATATAACATATCTTAGCAATTGGCACAGAACATCAAAGAGCTACAAATCTATTCAACATATAAAATTATCAAACAAACACAATATAACTCGCTCCAAACAATACAATTATACAAAATCACAGAAGAGATGAACTAGCAACCAGCAATTGAAAATGAGCTGATCAAACACAAAATTCGAATTTCTACGGCTAATTACCTACAAAATCACGATTTAATCAACGCAACTAGAAAGAAATTTTTTGAAATTCGGTAATGATCGAAACTTGTCGAATTACAATCACGTAATCTCTACCGGTGATTCAAAACTTGTGACGCAGCAAAGCCTAGAAAAGTAATGCGTCGTGATCATCTCTAATTCAATTCAAACAAGTTTCTCACAATTTTATGATTATCAACTGATTTGCTCTTAAGACGACGCACATATATACTTACATATATCAGGACTGTGCTGAAAATTGGATCGATAATCGAAAATCGGAGCAAGACGCATACCGATTGGTGTTTGATTTATCTGTATACAGTAGATTTAACCGAGAGAATATATGTAGACATGTATTGTTGGAGAGAGGGAGAGAGAGAGAGAGAGAGAGAGATACCTGGTGCGACCGCTTGTGGTGAGTAGCAGAGAGAGAGAGAGAGAGAGAGCCGGATCATTTTACACCCCTACACATAGCAAGTCTGTTATTACTGTACTGTATAACTTTCTGGCAAAGCAAAACCTCATTCCCTCACTCCCGCCAAGAGTGAACTAATTGCTGCTCCACTACTCATTCTACAAATTCCACTTGTGTTCACGCCTTTCTTCTGCATCTCTCTCTCTCTCTCTCTCTCTCTCTCTCTCTCTCTCTCTCTCTCTCTCCATCTATCTATCTCTCTCTCTCTCCATCTATCTCTCTCTCTCTCTCTTTGCTCAAGTTTCGGATCGTTTTACTTTTATAATGTTCAGATTTGGGTTCGGGATCATTTTATTCGGATATAAACTGATCCCGGTATTGAGTTCCGGATCCAAACCAAATATGAGCCAGTACAGTATTTTATTTTTTCTAACCGGGTAATTTGTGATCCATCGGATACGAGTCGAATATGAGCAAGTATTGTATTTTATTTGAACTAAATAAATGATCATTTATTCGAAATAATAATAATATTATTAAAAACATAATAATCATGAATTCAAAGGTTAAATATATGATGTATTAAGTATATATGATGATAATATTTGCATTATAAGGATGAATAAATCTTACTTTATGAAAATTTAAACTCATAAAAATATTAAGAAATTATAAAATGATTATTTACATAGAAATGTAATAGGTTAAACTTATAATTTATATTCGGGTTTGAACCGAATACGGATCATGGATCATATTCGGGTAGGATCATTTTACAAAAAAAAATATGAGACCAAATCTGAGCGGGTATATAGGTGCTCATATCCGGGATCATATTTTATCCGGGTTTGATTTTTCCGCCAGATTTGGATCATTTGTAAAACGGATATGAGACATGTATCATATTTTCGAGCCGGATATAAGCCGAGATACCGGATAGTCCGGATCAATTTACAGCCCTAGTTATGTGTCATGCTAGTTGGCTCCGCTTTCTTTTTTAGTCAATTTTTTTTTACAGAACAAGTTGCAGAGCAGCTAAACAAACTACGGTCGAATCTCGATAAATTAATAATTTTAATAAATTAATAAAAAAATTCAGTCTCAATATAGTAGAGTTAGTGTATATTTTACCTCGATAAATTAATAAAATTTATCGGTTCTGAGACTATTAATTTATCGAGGTTTTACTGTATATTAAAATATTACATCTCAAGAGAGAGGTAAGAGATACATGAGGATCGAGGATTATTATCCAATACAATGACTTAATTGATTTTTTATAAATATTATAAAATATTTTAATTTTTTTTATTAATAGTCTTTTATTTTTGAAAAATAAGGCACGACATAATAATCATTTAATTTGTGGACGCAAATATGATATGTAGGTATATATGTGAGAGAGTAATGTTCTATGTAGAACCATTAACCTTAGAAACCTTAGAACCTTATTTTTAATTTAAAAAAATATATGATATATTAGATATCTTTTAGAAGGACAATTTTGTACAATTAAATTTAATATTGAAATCATCGCCAAATCAAATTTTATTCACAGCTGCTGAGATACTTCTATGCTATACATATTATCCTATCTCACAAAATTCTCAATCAGCATCCAGAAAATCGTTTATTGGTTATAAATCAAGCTTCCTCACAGTTCTTCGCAAAATCTCATTACCATCGACTGCTATACTAGTTAGTAGAAATTTGGAGAGATTACAAAGGTTTTTCTATTCATTTCTTTGCTATTTACAAACTAGTGATCAGTGATACTTATTGTAGGTGATTAATGGGTTTAGGTTCGTGGTATTGAATCAAAGAAGCAAAGTAATGGTTATGAGACTACAACTGACATTGTAAAATGTGTAAGTCTTAAATTTTTTATTTTCTAGTCAGTACCATTTTTTGGGAATTAGGGTTCTTCAGTAGAATCTTAGTTTTATTTTCGGTTTTTTAAAGTATTTTGAAAATTCACTATCCGGTTAATATGTTCGTCTGTTGTATATGTGAGTTCTTCAGCAGGATTCTAATTTTGTTTATGAAGTTGTTTTATCATAAAAGACTCAAGTTTAGTTCGTTTATATTAAATCGTGTTGTTTGATTCTGTTGGTCCTCGTGTATTGCAGAAGGGGGGGGGGGGGGGGGGATGAATGCAATACTGATAAAATTCAATCTCAATTTCAACAACCAAAACTAAGATTTAACGTTATTAGTATTTATGTATGCATTCACAAACAGTATGGTTTAAAGACAAGTTTCACAAAATAAATGTTTTTATTTATTTTGCAAAGTGTTGCTACAACCTTAAGAGAGAATTCTTGAGTTTCGGTTTTCTTCAAGACACTTACTTGCTTTCGTTACATCCCCTAGAATGGATTGATAGTCTAAGTATAAACTAATCCTATCACTGTAAACACGGGTTTGTGAAGCTACTGTCATTATCAAGTGGCAGCTTCTTACACAATGTCTACCCATGTGACTTTCCTAAATTGCTAACATGTCAGATATACAATACAAAGAAAGCAACCTAGATTCATTCTATTTCCAGCTAAAACAATTCAGCAAATAGAGACTTGACCTTGCTCTTGAATTGATTCGCTTTTGTTTTGTAGTGCTTGAAGCTTCTGTCGTAGTCTTGCAGACTTGGTGCAGCTTAGGGATACTGCAACACGCCTGTTTCTTGAACATTGAAACTGTCACGGGATTTGACTGAGAAGATACCTAAAACAAGGATCTTTCTCGAGACAGTTACTCTTGCCGCAAAGCTTGCTGTCACAGGAATGTTCTTTTGGTGACAATATGAGTTCCCCGCATAGAGTGCTGTCGAGGTTTCCAAACTTGCTGTCGAGGGCTAAAGTTGTTGTCGCGTAGTCTTCCGCCAATGTTGCTGTCAGAGTGAATATGTTGTCGTGACTTGCAACATTCTGTCTTCTTGTAATCTTACTGTCAATGCTTATGACAGTAACCTTTATTCATGCTGACATCTAATATGCATTCTTTGAGGCTTGAACACAGCAAGTGAACTTCTTCCAAATTACACAATTAAAATGACATTGCATACTGATTACAAGAACATACTTTGGCTGTGACAGTATGTTCTACTTAATTAAAAATTAAGTACATACAAGGTTAAGTTGTTTCTATGCTATCACCCATAAATCCCAACAATCTCCCCCAATTTGTTTTTATGGATAATAACAACAAATTTACAATATATGCTGACAACTTAACTAACAAGATCAGAATGGATTAAGAATTTTTATTTAGCTTGAGATTTCCTCTTCTATCTTGCTACATCCTCTCTTTTGAGAGTTTCTACCAAGCAGCCTCTTAGACCTTCTACAAGAGAGATTTCAGCAGTAGTGACTGCAGCATCTTCTATTTCTTCAATGATCTTCTTGATAGTAGGAGAGATAAGAGAATTAGCATCCCTGAGATTCATCCATAGCTCTAGATCATATGGATAGCTTCTGAAGTGGAGTTCTTCATGAATGAGCTTTAATCTACATCCAGGATAAGCATTGAGAGTCATCCTCCTTTGCTTGTCCAGCTTTGAACATTCTCCTTTTCTCCTTTCCAATATTTCCTTTATCTCATCAGAACAAATCTGCTCCAAGGGATGAATTGATCCAGCTACCATATACTGTAAATCCTTCAGAATAGTTGTTTTTAGCTTGTGCAAACTACAAACGTAGATTTCTTCTTTTAGGTACTTGATTCTTAAGGGATTTTCCAGCATACATGTTTGATAATTTGGAGCTTCACTTTCTGCCTTGTTGGCAGTCTTGCATCTTTCCAGGAGTTCAGCTTCCTTCTTATCAAGTTCTGACTGATATTGAGAATATTGAGAAGAGTCAGGTCTTTTGCTTGGCTTGGGTTGCCCTTTCTGAGTTGGTTGGGTTTGCCCTTCTTCTGTGGGTAAATCATCAAACTCATAGTACCAGTGATATGGTATAGGAGAAGCTGGTAGATCAGTTAAAATATCAGCATCATCAAAATCTGCAAAATTGTAGCCAAATTTCTGATAGAACTCAGCATCCCTATCAGCCTGATATCTCAGAATATGTTCCATGACAGACTCTGGAACATTTTCATAGCTCTCCATCAACTCTACCATTCTTTCCAGGTAGAAGAAGTCAATTCTCCTTTTATCTATGTTTGACACTCTACCACTGGTTGTTGTGGCTTCCAGATAGAAGTCCTTATTAACCTTGGTAGATCTTGATTCTTCCCACCACAGAATGTACTCAGTGACCTCTTGATTTGCATTCAGCTTAACCTCAACACTCTTGATTTCTTTAGATTGCATCTGTTGTATCTTAAGACTGTTAGGAGGTTCTGATTGAATTGGCATCCTAAGATTTCTGCCTAATCCAGTGGCCTTTTCCTTTCCTGAGTACTTGTGCTTTCCTTTAGGTTTCTGTCTAGAAAACCATGCTTTTGCTTTAGCTTTCAGTCTTTTGGGCTTGACAGTAGCTTTGGCTTCATCCTTGACAGAACCTTCCTTGACAGTACCTTTGTCGACAGTATCTTCCATGACAGCATCATCTATGACAGTTTCCTTGTCGACAGTATCTTTGGTGATAGCATCTTTTTCTGCATTTATGTAGTCAATAGCACATCTAAGAATGCTTGCCTCCAAAGCTTCCAGTATTCTTGGC
The DNA here is from genome assembly GCA_030848705.1 of Heracleum sosnowskyi. Classification (NCBI taxonomy): domain Eukaryota; kingdom Viridiplantae; phylum Streptophyta; class Magnoliopsida; order Apiales; family Apiaceae; genus Heracleum; species Heracleum sosnowskyi. The sequence goes on along the minus strand of CM061244.1, from coordinate 20,170,048 downwards.
TCCTCTTCATCTGTTACAGCAGCATCTTTCTTTTCTTGACTAGGAGTTTCTTCATTGCCTTCATTCTGAGATTGAATACCAGTATTCTCAAAATTACTTCCACCAGCATTACTTGCATTTCCAGAAGCTTCACCACCTCCAATCTCATCATCATCATCATCATCATCTTGAAAAGGAATATCATAGAGGCATCTTCCACCTTGATCAGCTCTTTTGGCATTGGCTTTAGTGATTAGCTCCTTCACTCTAGCTCCCAGTGCCTTGTCTCTCAACACCAGCATTTTGTAGATCTCTTGAACAACATAGACTCTTCCTGGATTGGCATTTGAGCTGAGTATTCCATATAACACTTTCAGAATTGACTCATTTTGCATCCTGGATGGACTGATCAAATTCTTGAAGCTGTTCCTTCTTGTGCCATCCTTTGTAGTAGATCTGTAGAAAACACTTGGTGGATTTGTGTAGACTTCAGGTAGCTTCTGTGTGATCATGTTCTGGATTTGCATATTCAATATTTCATTGAATGGTGTTTGAGTTGCCTTGATCTTTCCCTTCATAGCACACAACACCTTTGCTGGCAGACTCTGCAATAACTGTATTGTGATGAAATAAGATATGCTAGAAGTGAAATAGATACTTACAGCCCATCTTTTCTCATCATTCACCATTACACTGACACTGGTGATTTGATCCTTTAACAGTTTTGTGGTGTTGGTTGGACTGTTGCTTGGTGCATTCATTGTTTCTTTCACCAGACTGCTAAATTCAATGTCATGATTGTGTAATGTGCTCTCCCTGTAATCCACCATTATAGTATTGGCTTCTTCTTGATCAAACTCAGTACCATTGGACCAAGTATTTCCCTTCTTGATGGATTCAGGCAGTTTCCCTTTACCTTTCCCAAGCTTGTTTTGTTCCTCCATTTCTCTCCATCTTTTCTGTAGAGCAGTTTCTTGAGTTGCTGAAGTTGGTTCTCTAATTGTCACAGGAGGTAGAATTGGGTGTCTAGATGCAGGTCTTCTTTGTATTGCATCTTGAGTTGCCTTATACATTAACACCTTTTCACCATCCAAGTCAACTTCAACAAGATCTTCAGCTTTATCCTTTGGTTGTCCACTGTTTGGTTTGACTTGCTCCCCCTTTGTCATTGCTTTACTCTTGACTCCAGAAACTTGTTTTGCTCCCCCTTTGGTCTTCATAATTACTGGCTCCCCCTGAGTTCCACCTGATTCCTGAATAGATATTGATTCTGATCTTGCTACTTTCTCCCCCTTAGTTGAGTTGGCAGCTACTAGGTCAGTAAGGAACTGGATAGAGAGTTGAGTAACAGCAAAACCATCAACCACCAGTTGAGAGAGAGAGAGTCCAGTTTGGAGTTCAAAGTAGCACACTGTCCTTCCAGAGCTTCAATCCTGTTACCAAAATATGCAGAGGGGCCACCATTCCTTAACCTTCTTGGAGGGGAAGGAAAAGAAAGGGGCTGGGAGGCTAAGGGGGTTCTCACACTCTCAGGGTGTTTTTGAGTGATCTCATCACTCCTCACTGATTGACTCTCAAGGCCTAATGCCTGAATAGTGTGGGCTCCCTCAAGATCTCTCTGGACATGCTCAAGTCCTTTTCCTTTTGCCAGCCAATTTGGCTGCCTCTCATTTTTATGCTCACCTCTCTTTTCTTTTATCTCTCTTTTCTTTTGCACACCCTCACTCAACCTAAATGCATGGGTATGAGCAGTACTAGCATGCATGGAAGTAGAAGATTTAGAATGTACCTTCAAGAGTTTGGCAAGAGGTAGGTCATCATCAGAGGCATCCTCAATGATTACAGCATCAAAAGCTGGCTGAGAGGACTGGACAACATCTTTGGCAGGAATGTTACTGTCAGCTGGAGCGTGGAAAGCAGGTTCTGTCATGACAGCATCTTTGGGATGTGGAGTGACAGTAGGTTCTGTGTTGACAGTAGCTTTCTCTCCACCCATGACAACAGTTGTGTCCAAGACATCAACATTTCCAGTGTCTTTGACAGCAACAGAGGCTGTGACAGCATCTTCCTGAAGGTAAGATGCTCCTTGGAGTTCAGACAAAGTGTTGGCTGTTTCATTTTCTGACAAAATACCACTTTGCCCTTGCTCAGTGTTTGGAGGAGTGGTATCCTTTTCACTTTGAGAAATGGGTTCTTGTGGACCACTAGATGGGGGCTCATCCATGATTGGAGATGGATGATCAAAACCTGAAGGGTTGGGACTGTACCCTTCTCTAGGTTGTGGAGAAGAAACAAAAGAATGTATAGGGAAGGAAGAAGGTGAAAGTGTAGTAGAGAGTGGGGGCTGATTCACAGGAGAACCATGTGAACCATCAATAGGAATAGAGAAATCCTCACTGTGCCCTAACTCACTGTGTGTTTCTTCAAGTGGGGGTTCCTCAAGTTGTGAACCATGAGTTTGTGCAGACTCTGTACAGGGTGCCTTGGGAGACATGCCAATTTCAATAGATGCACCTTGTTGAGAAGGCACATCTATGGAGGTGTTTGAATCCCATTCAGTAACCACAGTTTGTTGAGAAACTGCAGCTTGGCTAACAGTGGTTTTGGTCATCCTAGCTTTCTTCTTCTTAGGCTCAGGGGAAACCACTGGGGGTTCTGTTTGACTACCTTCCTTTTTTGCTGCACTAGGTGCAGTGTCTCCCTCTTGACTAACAGAGCTACCACCAACACCAGCTTCTAAGGGTCGTTTTCTGGATTCTTGCAAGGCTTCTCTTTGGGCTTTGGGAAGTCTAGAGAGCCTAGGCTGAGTGTATGGTGTTGAATGTGGGTTAACTGAATTTGGGTCTAATTCAGTTTCATTCGCAAGAGTGAAAGAGTCATAACCAGAGGGTAATGGAAAATCAAGGTTGGACACTTGATCAACCATGTGCTGAGTGAAACAAAGTGGAATATGTGCATTGAGATTCTGTGATGATAACAGTGTGTGTGTGTTCTTTTTCAAAACAGAGCAAGCCTCTAAACGAGGGTATCATTATTAAAATCACAGAATGAGTTGATGCACATCATAATAAAGCGAGGGTAGATTGATACCTTCTTACCTATGGCAGCCCTGAAGTGTGCCATGAGGAGAGCTCCAACATTCACCTTGTATCCATGGACAAGAGAATGTGTCAGTTTCTTGATGTAGGAGGGTATTCCATTCCATCCAGTGGACTTGGTAGGGAACACCTTGACCATCACATCAAAGATCATACTCCACTCCTTTCTCAGATGCTTCCTATCCATTTTACCAGACGGATACCATTTGGTTGTTCCCTCTTCGAGAATAGGGCCTGCATACCCAATCTTCAAGAAGAGCTTCTTGAGAGTGTCATCATTAGCAAGTTCAGCAAAATTTCTGCCTTCTTGAAGTGTAATTCCAAGAGCAGTGTTGATGACCTCAGCTGTAAGAGTGTAGTGTTGCCCATTGAGTGTGAATCGAATAGATGGGTTTTCACCCTCTGTTTGAGCAACAACAGTTTGTCAAAATGCCTCAATTCTGTCTAGGTCGAGAATGGGTGTTGAGGTAATGGCAGAACCAAGATAGGACTTGTTCAAGAAAAACACTAGTCCTTTGAAACCTTCACCAGCATCATTTGGGGAAAAGATGCCCGCAAAGTTTGTTTGAGAGAGAGTCTGTTTGGGGGCCATGGAGATTCAAGAAAAGAAGAAAGTAAGAAAGTAGCTTTTTGCTTGAAGAAAAGTATTTTGCCTTGAGTTTGATAAGAATGATATATCTGAGTAACTGGGGAATAAATAGGGGTATCTCAAACGTTGGTGCACAAAAAGTGGGTTTAAAGAACGTGTCTTAACCCAGTCATATAGCACGTGAGTTACTGCCCGTTATTCACTGTCAAACGTGGGATGAATATCCAATTTCAACGGTCCACTATTGTTGACAGTAACCTGTGCGCTAGAAACAATCTGTCAGTGATAAGCGGTGGTGACAGTAGGTTATGCGCGACAGCAACTATTGCGCAAAAACATGTTGTCACCGTTAAGCATTTGAATGACAGTATTCTTTAAAAGTCTTGACAGAAAGTCTTTCCATGCTGTCAAGAAGTTTGCTGTTAAGAGACACAAGACAGTATCCTTCTTAATGACAGTAACTTAGTTTGGGGAATGGTTTCTGTCATGAACTTATCAGAATGCTTTATTCAGAAACTTAACCTAAAATTAACAGAGTATGGATTTAGCAATTTAATCTTTTGAACACAGATACTATGCAGTTAACACAGACGAAACAAAGACTCAATAAAAACAACAGCAAGAAGCTTTATTTTCATTAATAAAATCATTTAAACATAGCATCGAGTACACCAGTCTTTGATTTTATTAACTAATTCTAAAACTTCTTTCTTAATCTCCTCTTCAGTGCGACCTTCTTCCTTGAGAAGTGCCTGAAGTTCTTCCTCTTGAATCTTCCATTTTTCTTCTTCCTGTGCTTGAATGGCTTGAGACTGTTCATCTTCCTCATGAAGCAAGTCTTCAAGTTCATCAAACAGGGCTTCCATTTCATCTCGAAGGGGAGATTCACACGAGACTTTTGGCCTGTACTCTATTCCTACTTTGTTTTCCATGATTTACTTTAAAACTGAGAGCAGACTGGTGAAACCTAAGGTTAATTTATAGGCTCAACCGTCTAAGGATTAAAGTCTAATGGTCAACAGTTAGAGTACCCATACAACTACCACAAAAGTAATTAATGGTCGTGTCCTCCTTTAATCCTACAGATTAATGCAAAAAGGTGTGAAAGTCCAATGGAACAGATATGTATCTCTCAAACTAAGCAAATAACCACATTAATGTCATACAGGGTCTAAAAGTATGAGACTGGCACAGAATACAGACATGTATAGTCAAGTCAACACATGCTGTCACATAACAGACATAGACCAAGTAGACAGTAACTTCTCTTGACAGCAGGTTTGAAGGTGCTGTCATGAGCTTCACAAAAAAAATTGGAAATTCAGAAAACTTAGTAAATCAACATACCAGATTCAGCATTCCCAATTCACTTACCAACCTGTTGAAGGTTGCTTCATCCAATGGCTTAGTGAAGATGTCAGCTAGTTGCTTGTCAGTTGGGACATAGATCAGCTTCACAGTTCCTTGTTCAACATGCTCTCTGATAAAGTGATGTCTTATATCAATGTGCTTTGTCCTAGAGTGTTGAACTGGATTGTCTGAAATGGCTATGGCACTAGTGTTGTCACAGTAAATAGGAATGTCTCTCAATACTAGACCATAATCCTGAAGTTGATTCTTCATCCATAGAATTTGTGCACAGCAACTGCCTGCAGCAATATATTCAGCTTCTGCAGTTGAGGTAGAAACTGAATGCTGCTTCTTGCTAAACCATGAGACCAATCTTCCACCAAGAAATTGACAGCTACCAGCAGTACTCTTTCTGTCAATCTTGCATCCAGCATAGTCTGAGTCTGAGTAACCAATTAGATCAAATCCAGTGTTCTTAGGATACCAAAGGCCTAGGTTAGGAGTGCCTTTTAAGTATCTAAAGATTCTCTTGATGGCTACTAAGTGTGACTCCTTTGGATCACTTTGAAACCTTGCACAGAGACATGTAGCAAACATGATGTCAGGTCTGCTAGCAGTTAGGTATAGGAGAGATCCTACCATGCCTCTATAGGTGCTTGAGACAACTTTCTTTCCTTTAGGGTCAAGATCCAGACTAGTTGATGTGGACATTGGTGTCTTTGCAGGTGATGAATCTTCCAAGTTGAACTTTTTGAGAAGTTCCTTGATGTATTTAGCTTGACAAATGAAGATTCCATCAGGTTGTTGAAGAATTTGTAATCCCAGAAAGAATGACAATTCTCCCATCATACTCATCTCATATTTGTTACTCATGAGAGAGGAAAACTTCTCACACAGCTTCTCATTTGTAGAACCAAAAATGATGTCATCCACATAGATTTGTACCAGAATGATGTATTTGCCGTGATGTTTGTAGAAAAGTGTCTTGTCCACAACTCCTCTAGTAAACTGATTTTCCAAAAGAAAGGTGGAAAGTGTGTCATACCAAGCCCTGGGTGCTTGCTTTAGTCCATACAAAGCCTTGAAGAGTTTGTACACAAAATCATACATTTCAGCATCCTCAAACCCTGGTGGCTGTTCAACATACACTTCTTCTTCCAATTCTCCATTTAGGAAGGCACTTTTGACATCCATCTGAAATACTTTGAAGTTGCAGTGTGCAGCATAGGCTAGAAAGATTCTTATAGCTTCAAGTCTTGCAACAGGTGCAAATGTCTCATCATAATCTATTCCCTCCTGTTGACAGTAACCTTTAGCCACTAGCCTTGCTTTGTTTCTTGTCACTGATCCATTTTCATCAAGCTTGTTTCTGAAAACCCATTTGGTCCTAATGACTGACTTTCCCTTAGGTCTTGGAACCAACTTCCATACATTGTTTCTTTCAAACTGATTTAGCTCTTCTTGCATGGCTATCACCCAGTCAGAATCCAACAATGCTTCATCAGTTGTCTTGGGTTCCATTTGAGACAGGAAGCATGAAAACATGCTGTCAGCAGAGACTTTGTTCCTTTTCCTCACTCCAGAAGTAGGGTCACCAATGATAAGGTCATTTGTGTGATCCTTGTTCCACTTGGTGATTCTGGGCAAGCTACTTGATTGTACAGGAACAGTTGCTTCAGTTTGTTGAGTTGAATGCTCACCAATTCCATTGTCTTCACCATGTTCTTCATTGTCTCCAGAGTCATCACTGTTATGAATGTTAGAAGTTATGGTTTGTGACTGAGCTGGAGTTTGGTTGACAGTAATGGTTTTGACAGTATCTTTGTCAACTTCAACAATTTGAGTGAAGCTAGGTTCTTCATCAACAATTTCCTCAGCTTCCAAGTATCCTTGATTCTCAAATCTGAATGTCTGCATCTTTCCTTCTTCATGCAGTCCTGGAAACTTGGTTTCATCAAATGTGACATTAACACTTTCTTCAATAATCCTGTGTTCCATAACATAAACTCTGTAGGCAGTCCTTTCTGTGCTGTAACCCATGAATAGTCCTTCAAATGCCTTGGTGTCAAATTTTCCTTTCTTCTCATGGTTATCCTTCATCATAAAGCATTTGCTCCCAAACACATGAAAGTATTTGACAGTAGGTTTCTTCCCAGTTAGCAGACAGTAAGGTGTACTTGCATGAGTTTTGTTAATCATGGTTCTGTTTTGAGTATAACAAGCTGTGTTGATAGCTTCAGCCCAGAAATATGTTGGCAGTTTGGCATCATGCAACATAGTTCTAGCTTCTTCAATGAGAGTCTTGTTCTTTCTTTCTACAACTCCATTCTGCTGTGGAGTCCTTGCAGCAGAGAATTGTTGTACAATTCCTTCATCTTTACAGAAATTTCCAAGTGTGGCATTTCTGAATTCTGTACCATTGTCACTCCTCAAGATTTGGACTTTTGAGTTTGGAGTTCTATCAAGAACTCTGACTTGATCAATAATCACTTGAGCAGCTTCATCTTTGGATTCAAGAAATTTCACCCAAGTGTACCTTGAGTAATCATCCACCATTACTTAGGTATATCTCTTTTTGGCCATAAATGGTACATTGACTGGTCCAAAGAGATCCATGTGAATCAACTTGAGTGCTTCTATGTTGGTGTTCATTTGTTTGGACTTGTGCACAGCTCTCCTTAGTTTGCCATTTGACAATCTTCACACAGTCCTTCTTGACAGAATTCCTGTTGGGGCAAACCTCTCACTAACTCCTTCTCCATCAAAATATTCATTGTCTTGAAGTTGAGATGTGAGAGCTTCCTGTGCCAAAGCATACTGTCACCAACAGTTGCTTTACTGTAAAAACAGTAAACTTTATCCTTCTTTGTTGAGTTTAAGTCAGCAACAAACAAGCTTCCTTTTCTGACCTCTTTTAAAGAGAGGCTCCCATCCTTCTTGTGATAGATGTTACACATCATCATATCAAAATCAACCTTGAATCCCCTGTCACTGAATTGGCTGACACTGAGTAGATTGTGCTTCAAACCATCCACAAGAGCAATGTCTTCAATGACAACATTTCCAATTTCCAGACAGCCATATCCCACTGTGTAACCCTTGCTGTTGTCTCCAAAGGTTATGATTGGGCCAGCTTTCTCTACATAGTGTGATAGCAGGGCTTTATCACCTGTCATGTGTCTTGAGCAACCACTGTCAATGATCCACATGACTTGAACTTTCTTCTTGCCCTTCAAAACAGAATGTGTTTAAGTTGCATATGGTACCCAATCCTTGTTGGGTCCTGCAGTTTCAGTGTCTCCTGAGTTTCTTCCAGTCATAAAATCACAAGCATCATCAAAAACCTCCTGTTTGACTTCTCTTTTCACCCACTTAGGTTTAGAATTGGACTTGATCCTTTTCTTAGTGGATGAAGCCTTTTTGCTGTTGCTAGCAATCTCAGAAGTCTCAACAGTGTGCATGTATGAACATTTTTCAGTAGTGAGAATAGGTAAGTTAAAGCATGTACTCATGGCAGTGATCTTGCATGGCATACATTCAATGTTATTACAGACACTCATAGTTCTATGCATAAGAGGGGTTCTGTGTAAGTTACCATTGAGTTCAGTAGCATTGATCTTATCCTCAATTGGGTTCTTACAAACATGTGTTAAATGATGTGAAGATCCACAGTTATTGCATAGTTTCCTAGAAGCACCTCCAACAGTAGTGTATCCATTTCCTTTATTGACACCTACCTTACCATTCCTATTCTTAGACTTGGGAGTTACTGGATTGACAGTGTGTTCAGAAGTTGCTGTCGAACTTTCCTTGATAGTACCTTTTATTCCAACTGTCTTGACAGAAGGTTTGGAAGCTACTTTCTTGGAAACATTCTTGACAGCATCTTTGGAAGATTCTGTCTTGCCAACTGTGACAGCATCTTTTGAACTTACTGTCTGATTGCTTGGTAAGTTTACTGTCTTGGGGATTGTGACAGTATCCTTTCCATCCTTGGATGTGCTGTCAACACCTTCATCCTCATCAAAAATTTCTTGTTTGATGAGCATGGCTTCTTCATCAAACTCAATTTCTGCAGCTTTGAAAATAGGAGTTTTAACCTTCTTGAGAATGGTGGGTTTGACAGCAGCATTTCCAGAACAATCTTGAATCACAGTTTCCTTTCCAGGTCTTCTACCCTATGAAAAACCTATACCAACTGTCTGATTTTCTGTATGCTTATCATTGTAATCCTGAACTATCTTTGATGAGTTTTTATAAGCCTTAATCTTGAATTCATTTTCAACAATCTCATTCCTCAGGAATTCCTCAACCTCTTTAGCACATTTTAATTCATTTTTAAGTCTAGCATTCTCCTGAGCTAAAGAGTCTAGTGAACTGGTTTTGAGAACAAGAGATTCATTTTCAGACTTTAGTGTTTCATTTAGCTTACTCAGCCTAGTGATTTCCTCATTAGCAGCAGATAAGCTAGTATAGACATTGAACATTTCAGCACTTAAGTCTTTAATGGTTTTCTTATACTCATCAGTGGACATATCAAGTAAGACAAGTGAAGGTACCTGACTTGAAGATGTTGATGCTACTTCATCACTGCTAGCCATGAGAGCTAGGTTGACATATTCTTCTTCTTCTTCTTCTTCATCAGACTCATCCCAACACTTTCCTTCAGCCACATAGGCTCTACCTTGATTCTTCTTAGAGTATCCACCAGTTCCTTTCTCAAACCTCTGAACCTGTTTGGGTCTTTTGCATTCAGTAGCAAAATGACCAGGTTTACCACAGTTGTAACACTTGAATTTTGACCTATCCACATATCCAGTCTTGTATCCTCCTTTGGTTGAACTTCCCACATCAGCCTTTGATGAACTTCCCTTGTTAAACTTGGATGCTTGACCTTGGGGCTTGTATGACCTATCCTTCTTGAACCTAAAGTTCTTGAACTTTTTAGCCATGTAAGCCATAGTAGGATTGTCCATGCTTTCCAGTTCCTCCATTGTGTAGAAGTCTTCATCTTTCACATCCTTGAGCTGCAGTACTACTTTCTCATCATCTTCAACCACCTCTTATATCTTCAAGGATTGTGCAGGGGTTGGTTGTGTGATTTGTAGTACTTCACTTGGCTGTGTGATCCTTGGCACATGTGCTACTAGGGCACTTGACATGTTAGCCATCTTGTTCCTTGTTTCACTCTGTATGGCTCTCTTTTGAAAGAGTTCAAGTTCATAGGATTTCAGAATGCCATAAAGTGTCTCAAAGGTTATATTGTTGAGATCTCTTCCTTCTCGTATGGCTGTTGTCTTGTGTTCAAGGTGATCAGGCATTGTAAGTAGGAACTTGACATTCAATTCTTTTCTGTCATAGTACTTGCCATGTATTTGTAGTTCAGTTAAGAGCTTACTGAACCTTTCAAACATGGAAGTTAAGTCTTCACCAGGCTTGGCCATGAAAGCCTCATATTGTGATATCAGTATTTGCCTTTGGTTGCCCTTAACTTCTTCACTTCCTTCACATAGTAAAGCTAACCTGATCCACATCTCCTTGGCAGATGTGCAGCTTATCACACTTCCACACATGGCTTTATCCAACGTGAGAGAATCGAGCAAGATGAGTTGCAAGTGATCATCTAGCACCATTTTCTCCTTCTCAGGTTCCAAAATTTCCGAAGGATCTTTGGGAACCCAATGTGCAGGAATGATTTCACCATTTACTGTTGTGGCTTCAATTTCCTTCCTTGGAATGAAAGGACCATTCTCGAGAATACCTAGGTATAGTGGATTCGCAGCTTTGATAAACAACAAGATCTTTCTTTTCCAAATGCTGTAGTTCTCTTTATCAAAAGCTGGGATCTTGATACTGCTTGATTTCTGCATTGTCGTCGTGATCTCAGATATGTATGTTAATCTGAACGCTCTGATACCAGTTGTTGGTCCTCGTGTATTGCAGAAGGGGGGGGGGGATGAATGCAATACTGATAAAATTCAATCTCAATTTCAACAACCAAAACTAAGATTTAACATTATCAGTATTTATGTATGCATTCACAAACAGTATGGTTTAAAGACAAGTTTCACAAAATAAATGTTTTTATTTATTTTGCAAAGTGTTGCTACAACCTCAAGAGAGAATTCTTGAGCTTCGGTTTTCTTCAAGACACTTACTTGCTTTTGTTACATCCCCTAGAATGGATTGATAGTCTAAGTATAAACTAATCCTATCACTGTCAACACGGGTTTGTGAAGCTGCTGTCATTATCAAGTGGCAGCTTCTTACAAAATGTCTACCCATGTGACTTTCCTAAATTGCTAACATGTCAGATATACAATACAAAGAAAGCAACCTAGATTCATTCTATTTCCAGCTAAAACAATTCAGCAAATAGAGACTTGACCTTGCTCTTGAATTGATTCACTTTTGTTTTGTAGTGCTTGAAGCTTCTGTCGTAGTCTTGCAGACTTGGTGCAGCTTAGGGATACTGCAACACGTCTGTTTCTTGAACATTGAAACTGTCACGGGATTTGACTGAGAAGATACCTAAAACAAGGATCTTTCTCGAGACAGTTACTCTTGCCGCAAAGCTTGTTGTCACAGGAATTTTCTTTTGGTGACAGTATGAGTTCCCCGCATAGAGTGCTGTCGAGGTTTCCAAACTTGCTGTCGAGGGCTAAAGTTGTTGTCGCGTAGTCTTCTGCCAATGTTGCTGTTAGAGTGAATATGCTGTCGTGACTTGCAACATTTTGTCTTCTTGTAATCTTACTGTCAATGCTTATGACAGTGACCTTTATTCATGCTGACATCTAATATGCATTCTTTGAGGCTTGAACACAGCAAGTGAACTTCTTCCAAATTACACAATTAAAATGACATTGCATACTGATTACAAGAACATACTTTGGCTGTGACAATATGTTCTACTTAATTAAAAATTAACTACATACAAGGTTAAGTTGTTTCTATGCTATCACCCATAAATCCCAACAGATTCCCTAATTTTTTCAAATAAAAATTATCACAGCTTTGTTTCGTTTACTTGCTGGTAGATAGTACTCCTACTTATATTGCATGATTCTGTTGCAGCACATTCATGAAAGTAGAATTATGCTGCAGAACTTATATTTAATTAGAATGCTGTTGCAGAACTACTACTTGCAGAAAAGTTAATATCTATTATAAATTGAATTTTGATGTATAACTTTTATTTTAACTAGAGTTCAGCTGCAGGCTTGCTACTTATATGCAGAATTATGCTACATAACATTTATGAAAGTATAATTGTTTTATAGAATATTTATATAATTAGAATGCTGCTGCAGAATTCTTATTGAATTATGATTTATATTCTTGTTCAGGAAATAAATTCAATTATCTATAATTGTCTGATTGTCTGAAAGAACTACTTTAACTGTCTAATTTAAAATATTGTATAGTTGTCTATGCTATGTTTCTTTTACATGTTGTTAGATAGTACTACGTATATTGCATGATTCTGCTGAAGAACCTTTGTGTAAGTAGAATTATGTTGCAGAACTACCTTTTACTGCAGAATTTGCTTGAGTTGCTAATTTGCTTGAGATGATTGCGATTGAATTAAAATGCAGCTCCACAATGGAAAAATTCGAGTGATGAAAGAAAATTGAGAAAAAAAGTAAAGCCAGGATGGGGCAAGGAGCAAACGCTAAAAAATGAAGTAAGTTTAGAAATGATTTCTCAGTTCAACATGGTGGATGATGATTTTGTGGAGGATTTGCCACAAGCTGCAGAAAAGGGGTAAAAAAAACTACAAGTTATGTTGAAGGACCCTAAAGCGAACAAAGCGAATTCTAGTAGAGCAAGAAATATGAATGTGATCAAATTTGTCTAAAATGTTTTGTAAATAGGTAGACCTAATTCGTTTATAATATCTGTGTTCTAAAACATATGTATTAAACTGCCATAAATTTTGGGTTAAATCTTTCAATTTCCGAGTATAAATAAATTTCATGTTTGTGTTTAACAAACACTTATAAAGGTGTTTATTGCATTTTTTAAATGGATGATTGGATATGGTATTAAATTAAAGTGCAATACATGTAGCTTCTATTTTGTGGATCGTAGATATGATGGAATGAGAATTGGAGGTCATTTCAAAAAATGTTGTACATAATAGGTGATCCGAATAGAAGTTCTGCTGCAGAACTTAGAACTATTATCCATATGGGGTCCGGCTCAAGAGAGAACCCACTCTTAAAATAGAACCTTAGAACTATTATGCACCGTAAGATTCATTTAGATTTAATGGCTCGGATTATTTTAGGCAATTAAGAGAAATTTTATTACAACTAATATTAAATTTGTACAAATCAATATTAAGGGCATGTAAGTAATTCAACATGTTTGACTGAATTGAAGATCAATCAAAATGAATCAGTAAAATGTACGTAGTTTTACAACTAGTAGTTGTATGTATCACCTTGATTATATCATTTATCTCTTCCCCAACACTTTGTTTACCTTCTCAACCTTTTCTGTAGACATATATATACATGTATATTCATATATATTTATGCAAATCGTAAGAACACACTTCTGCTCTCTTTGCATATTTAAGCACTCTCTTAGTTGAATGATTTTTTCTATGTTTCCTCTCTACACATTTAAACACTCTCTTGATCTTGTGTTCATAATTTTCAATGGTTCATGTGTTCCATCTCAAAACGGAACATAATGTTCTATTGTAGAATCTTGTGTGTTCTATTGCAAAACACGGTAGTTTACTCCACATTTTATAAGAAAAATATAAAGAGTTTTGTGTAACACAATGCAGATACTAGTGTTCAGTAGTAGGATTCAATGTGTACTATTGTAGAATCTTGTGTATTCCAGTACAAAACACAATGCAGAACCCAAGGTTCAGTTGTAGAATTCAGTTTGTTCAGTTGTAACTTTGCTGTATATGGTAGAGTTCTACTCATGTACATTTATATAAATAGAATTTTTCTGACAACTTTTATATAATTAGAATTCTACTGCATAATTACTATTTTTACTGAATTGGCAAAATGATCTAAATTTTTGTTCGGGAAATAACTTCAATATATTTAAAGTTATGTTGCAGAATTTTTACTCAATTACAATTCTGTAGCAGAACATGAGTTTTGTGACCTACATTATTCATATGTTCTGCTGCAGTATCGTCATCACTAACTTACTTTTTTTTAGCTTATTACTCTTTGGTTATAATATTTTATAAGATATTGATTTTGATTATACCTATTTTATGACAAATATAACATGGTCTGTGTTCCTTTCACGGGGTTTGATAATCATTGAAGTAATGTTTCGTGCTATATATGCACTTTTAGATAATGAATGTCGTACAAATTTTGAATGGACTTTGGGAGATTTTGACAGATGCATGGATCACCCACCACCATGTGTTATAACAGATCAATGTCTTTCCATTAAAAATCTCTACCAAAAGTTGGCCGCTTGCAAATCATATACATTATATGAAAGGCTCTACATCTCAAACTGGAGTGCGTCTACAAATGCAATTATCTATGCATTTATTGATGCTGAATCACATTTCGATATTGTTTTAGTTCAGAATCCTAAACAAAGGTTGTGGGAGTGGTTCAATGAATGTTATCAAAGGTAAGTGAAAAATTGTAGTAATTGCACGCAAGTTGCTGGACACAATTCTCGTAGTTGTCCGACCCCCAGAAAATAGTCTTTGTTTCACCATTTTTAGCTTCACGTTATTATAGCTCATTTTGGATCACAAAATTATAATCACATTAGATTTTATTTATAAATTCTTCTTTTGCTTCAAATTTGGTTGTATTATACATTTTACATGTATTTTACTTTTTTGAAACTTTTATATTTAACATTACTAGTTTCCTTCTTTAATTAAATTCTTCATAAGCACATGTAGGTTCTGCATTTGAACCTATGAGTCATGCGGCTAAACTGGCATCTCCCTCACTTCCAATTACCAACTCATTGCCAAATTTAATTAAGTTGTTGGAAAAATTACTGTATTCTTCGGGTGCCGATAAATCAATCTTCCTTGGACCAATTCACCATTTTAGTAATATTACGCATTTTGAAGACAAACTTGTAACCATATTCGATTTTTAAAAGAAATTATTCTTGCATTTCTAATTTGTTTTCTTTATATTTTATTAATGGTATATTCTAAATACCGAAGCAAACTAATAAAATGTATTATGTTAGTTTCATAAGATAAATATTTTTTACTATTTTGTACGTTCTACAGCAGAATTTTCAAGTTCTGCAGCAGAACTTCTACAACATTTTTCCAAATGAGCTCCAATTCTCATTCCACCATATCTACGATCCACAAAATAGAAGCTACATGTATTGCACTTTAATTTAATACCATCTCCAATCATCCATTTAAAAAATACAATAAACACCTTTACAAGTGTTTATTAAACACAAACATGAAATTTATTTATACTCGAAAATCGAAAGATTTAACCCAAAATTTATGGCAGTTTAATACATATGTTTTAGAACACAGATATTATAAACGAATTAGGTCTACCTATTTACAAAATATTTTAGACAAATTTGATCACATTCTTATTTCTTGCTCCACTAGAATTCACTTTGTTCGCTTTAGGGTCCTTCAACATAACTTGTAGTTTTTTACCCCTTTTCTGCAGCTTGTGGCAAATCCTCCACAAAATCGTCATCCACCATGTTGAATTGGGAAATCATTTCTAAACTTACTTCGTCTTTTAGCGTTTGCTCCTTCCTCCATCCTGACTTTACTTTTTTTCGCAATTTTCTATCGTCACTCGAATTTTTCCATTGTGGAGCTGCATTTTAATTCAATCGCAATCATCTCAAGAAAATTAGCAACTCATAACATATTCAAACTAAAGAATTGTTCGAGTGCATAATGCATACTCGTCATCAAATAATGGTTTCATTCTTTTTTATAACAAACATTAAAGACATTTAATTAGTTAGACATGAAAAGTATTTTGTTGTTCCTTAACAAGATTGATCCCATTGCTTTTATAAAATAAAAATAGTACAATACCTTTCCCAATGTTCCACAGTTGAACATGTGATGCAACTTATTTATATCTTTATAACAAATAATTCTAATATGTAAAAAAAATGAAACTTGGATTATGCTCAAGCACTCACATAGACAAAACTATCATTTACAAAAGAAAACAAACAACGTCATATACAAAATTAGGATTCTGCTCAAGCACCCTAATACGCAAAATTATCATTCACAATAGAAAATGTTAAACTAAGATTCTACTGAAGAACCCTAATACCCAAAAATGGTACTGATACCATTGTTTTTATTGATAAAAAAGTACAATATAATTAGCAAACAATTTTAGTTTCTTCTCAAGTACTCTCATAGAATACAGAACTAGGATTCTACTCAAGTAATCTCATTGAGGAAATTATCATTCAAAATACAAACAACCAAACTCGTAGACAATAAAAAAATATGCTCAAGAACCCTGATACACAAGAACATCAAACACACTAGAACTTGTACAACTTCATAAACAAAATTAGAATTCTGCTGAAGAACTCACATATACAACAGACGAACATATTAACCGGATAGTGAATTTTTAAAATACTTTAAAAAACTGAAAATAAAACTAAGATCCCTAATTCCCAAAAAATGGTACTGACAATAGAAAATAAAAAATTTAAGACTTACACATTTTACAATGTCAGTTGTAGTCTCATAACCCTTACTTTGCTTCTTTGATTCAATATAACGAACCTAAACCCATGAATCACCTACAACAAGTATCATTGATCACTAGTTTGTAAATAGCAAAGAAATGAATAGAAAAACCTTTGTACTCTCTCCAAATTTCTACTAACCAGTATAGCAGCCGATAGTAATGAGATTTTGCGAAGAACTGTAAGGAAGCTTGATTTATAACCAATAAACGATTTTCTGGATGCTGATTGAGGATTTTGTGAGATATGATAATATGTATAGCATAGGAGTATCTCAACAGCTGTCAATCAAATTTGATTTGGCGCTGATTTCAATCTTAAATTTAATTGTACAAAATTGCCCTTCTAAAAGATATCTAATATATCATATATTTTTTTAAATTAAAAATAAGGTTCTAAGAGTTCTAAGGTTAATGGTTCTACATATATATATATATATATATATATATATATATATATATATATATATATAGTAAAATTTTATGGAGACCACCTTTTTTGTGGAGACCTGGAGATCACATATGTTCTGCAATCTAAATTTGGCAAAATAGATCATATTTTGTAATAAAAAATCTGCAAAACGTACTGTTTTGCAAAGAATATTTTATGAAAATCACTATTTCATTGAAAATCTTGAAAATCATGTAAGTTTTGCAAACTAAACATGAATATTCTGCAAACCGAACATGTTTTGCAGAACAATATGTTTTGCTATGTTTTACTTACAAAACATATATAATTTTAAAGATTTTAAATGAAAATATTTATTTTCATAGAACATAATTTATAAAATATTATATTTTGTTAAATTCAAATTGCAGAACGTATGTGGTCTACAGATCTCCACAAAAAAGGTGGTCTCCGTTGAACTTAATATCCCACTCTGCATGCAATGTCATTGCTCAACACATAATATTATAATTAATAATCAATTACATCTTATATGAATCAAAGCATGTGCATTGCATACAAGTGTCAATCACTACATCCGGATTAAGAACCTAAGCAATAATAATATCATAGAATCTTAGTTCTTCTTAACTGTCAGAATAGAAGAGCAATTCTAATATTTTGATCATGTTCAATATACACAAAGTATTCAAGTATTATTCAATAGCCAAGATAAACTATTCTCAAATAATACTTCAGTCATTCCAGTGGTTTGTCTAGTACCACTTAAATTGTTAACCTTTATTATATTATATACAGACACTGATAATCTAATCTTCTGTTATCCCATTTGATACTAGATTATCCACAGTATATAATAAACAGACAATGTCATAATATGCAATCAAGATTCTCAATAAAATGGTCAATGTTTATATACTTCAAACGAATAGTTCAGTATAAAACCCAACAATCTCCCACTTATACTAAAGCTATTCTTTGAGTATATCAGTGTTTATTACAAGCAATCCACTACCAGTTTAAAGAACTACTATGTGACCAGACATCTGACTCCTGTCGCCTCCACGTGTTCCTCAAAAGCCTTAGCTGGTAAGCACTTCGTGAAAGGATCTGCCCGGTTGTCCTTTGATGCTATATCGGTCACAACGATATCTCCTCGCATAACGAACTGTCGTATGAGGTGATACTTACGCTCGATGTGTTTTGCTGCCTTATGTTCTCGTGGTTCCTTTGTAATTGCAACAACACTAGTGTTGTCATAATAAATTGTGATATGTTGTGGCAAATCAGGAACTACATCCAAATTCAGCAGGAAGTTCCTGAACCATATTGCCTATTTGGCTGCCTAAGAGGCTGCCATGTATTCGGCTTCCATGGTTGAGTCTGCGATGCATTTCTGCTTCACACTCCTCCATATTACGGCTCCACCTCCTAAAGTAAAAACACACCTCGAGGTTGACTTCCTCTTATCCATATCTGTCTGGAAATCTGAATCGGTATATCCCACATGCAACAAGTTCGAGGCCTTGTAAATTAACATATACTTCTTAGTCCTTCGCAGGTACTTAAGTATTGTTTTTACTGCACTCCAATGTTCCTGACCTGGATTAGACTGATATCTACTGACCATGCCCACGGCAAAGCAAATATCAGGCCTCGTACATAACATCGCATATATTAAGCTTCCACATGCTGAAGCATAAGGAACTGCTTTCATGTTCTGTATCTCTTTAGGTGTCGTAGGACACTGCTCCTTCGATAGAGAAACTCCATGTCTGATAGGTAAATTACCCTTCTTAGAGTCATGCATGTTAAAACGAGACAATGCCTCATCAATGTAAGGTTCTTGAGATAAAGCCAACATCATTTCCTTGCGATCTCTTATTACTTTGATCCCAAGGATGTTTGCGGCTTCACCCAAGTCCTTCATTTCAAATTGTTTGAACAACCATGCCTTAATTGATGACAATATCTCTACATTGTTTCCAATGAGTAAAATATCATCTACATATAGCACTAGAAAAACCACTGTATTTCCCTCACTCTTCCTATACACACACGTTTCGCTTGGACTCTGATCATATCCATTTGACTGGACTATCTGATCAAAACAAATGTTCCAATACCTGGAAGCTTGTTTCAGTCCATAAATAGACTTTTTAAGCTTACACACTAGATGCTTTTGGCCTTCCTTAATGAATCCCTCTGGTTGTTGCATATAGATGGTTTCCTCAAGACTTCCATTAAGGAAAGTTGTCTTGACATCCATTTGCCAAATCTCATAATCAAGATGAGCTGCTATAGACAAAAGAATCTGGATTGACTTAAGCAGAACTACTGGCGAAAAGGTTTTCTCATAATCGATCCCTTCTTTCTGAGTATACCATTTCGCAACAAGTCTTGCCTTTCAGGCTTTCACCTTTTTATCAGATCCTCTTTTTCTCTTTTAGATCCACTTATATCCAATGGGTTTTACACCTTTGGGTGGTTCCACGAGCTCCCAGACTTGATTGAAATATATAGATTCCATCTCAGATTGCATAGCCTTATGCCATAGATCTGCATACTTATCTTGTAGTTCTTTTTCGTATGTCCTGGGATACTCATCACGTTCACCGGAGACTAAGTGACTCTCCCGAAAACAAGAATCTCTCAGGTTGTTGAACAACCCTCCCACTACGACGAAGCACTGGTGCGGTATTAGTGATAGGTTGTGCATTTACTTGTGGTTGTTCTACTTGTACTATCGGCACATTTGGATTATCTGTTCCTCCCACTAATTCCTCTAAAACAACAGTACTCATGGGTTTGTGGTTCATTATATAGTCTTCCTCTAAGAATCTAGCATTGGTGCTAACAATGACATCCCGATCCTTAGGACTATAAAACAAATAGCCTTTCGTTCCCATGGGATAGCCCACAAACAGCCTCACTTCTGTACAAGAATCTAACTTAGTCGCGTTCTTGTTCAGCACATGTGCTGGACAACCCCAAATCCGAATGTGTCTTAGACTTGGCTTGTCACCGGTCCATAATTCTACCGGAGTCTTAGGAACCGACTTAGAAGGTATTAGGTTCAGAAGGTAAGCCGCTATTTCTAAAGCATGTCCCCAAAACGACTTGGGTAAATCCGAATAACTCATCATCGATCTAACACTCTCCAACAGAGTCTGGTTCCTTCTCTCTGCTACACCGTTCTACTGGGGTGTGCCGGGTGCAGACAACTGGGATGTGATCCCCTATTCTGATAAATATTCCCTAAATTCTCCAAGCAGGTATTCTTCACCACGATCTGATCGTAGTGACTTGATACTTTTACCAAGTCGTTTCTCCGTTTTAGCTTTTTACTCCTTGAATTTATCAAAGAACTCAGACTTACGGCGCAATAAGTAAATGTACCCATATATTGAATAATCATCAATGAAAGTGACGAAATACTCATAACCACCTCTTGCTTGGATAATCATAGGTCCACATAAATCAGTATGAACCAACTCTAACACTTCTTTAGCTCTATTCCCCTTTGCCTTAAAAGGCTTGTTAGTCATTTTACCTTCCAAGCAGGATTCACATACTGGAAATGGCTCCACTGCCAATGAGCTTAAAGGCCCGTCTACTACCAGTCTTTGAATCCTCCTCAAGTTAATATGACCTAATCTTAAGTGCCAAAGAAGTGTTTGGTTCAAACTAGAAGGTTCCTTTCTTTTATTAGTGATAAAAGATGTGTTATTTAATACCCTATGTTGCAGTTGCAGTGCAGGTTGTCTAGGATTAATAATGTACAAATTGTCTTGCAATGTACCAGAACATATAACTTGTTTTTTCATCATAATATAAACATTACGATCCAAACAAACATTATAACCATCCAAAGCAAGTTTAGAAACCGAAATCAAATTCCTTCTAAAAGAAGGTACATAAAGACAATTGTTCAAAACCAAAATCTTATTACAACCAAAAGATAAAGTAACATCTCTCACTACAACTATTGCTACTTTCGTAGCATCACCCATGAACACATATATCTCGCCATCTCTAAGCATTCTGGATTGCTGGAACCCATGCATAGAATTACAAACATGGTCAGTGGCTCCTGTATCTACACACCAAGTGCTCGTAGATATAGCCACTATTTATGTTTCCGTAACTAGAGAAAGAGACATACCAGTTTTATTCTTCTTATAAAAAGGACAATCTTGTTTCCAGTGACCCGACTACTTGCACCTGAAGCACTTGCCCTTAGGCTTCTTCACAGCATTCTGAACTCCCAATGATTTTACAACTTTCTGTTCCTGAGCCTTTTTCTTCTTCTTCTTGCCTTTCGGTTTAGAAGAAGAACCTTTCTCAGCCACATTCACTTGAACATTCTGCTGAAACAATCCTTCAGCTGCCTGAAGCACTGTCAGAAGTTCCGCAAGACTATACGACCTCTTGTTCATGTTGTAATTCAAGCGGAACTGCTCAAAACCTTTGGGCAAACTCATAAGGATGATATCGAATTACGTTTCCGCATCAATCTCAGCACCAAGGACCTCCAGTTCATTTATATGAGACATCATTAAAAGAACATGGTCCCTTACAGGTGTTCCTTCAGCCATTTGAGTGTTCATTAGAGATTTCATTTCTACTTGCCTAGCAGCCCTATTCTGATCTCCGAAAAGTTCCTTGAGATTAAAAAGCATATCCCCAGCAGTGGCCATGCCCTGATGTTGATTCTGCAAAACACCCGACATTGCTGCCAGAATGTAACATCGCGACATCTCATCTGCCATAATCCACTTCTTATAATACTCCTTATCCTCATCCGGAGCATCGGCAGCAGGTTGATCCGATTTGGGTTCAATAGTACAAAGTTTGTACTCCTCGGCAGTCAACACTATGTCCAAATTGCGTTTCCATTCAATATAGTTAGGTCCGGTAAGTTTGTTATCCTTAAGTATGGTGAAAAGTGGATTAAAGCTCATTCTATCCTGGGAATCATACATATAACACATAATTAGAAGGTTGCACATAAAAACTTAATATCTATAGACTCCTCTAACTATTAATTAAGATTAATGTACTAACACTTAAACACCATAAGTATCTGGTACGCCAAGATGGGTGACATATATACCACCTATATTTGTTTAAATGTTACTTCGGTCCTATTACTAAATAGTATGCCACGTTAGGGTGGTCTCTTACTACCTTTCATAGCTAAGTGTATACCATTATTTAATTCTTAAATTGATCCCTTAAATCAGACCTTTCCGTTTGATGTATCAATGGATAAATCCCAGATATTTTTGGAGAAGTCACATCGGTCTTGCTTAATACCCAACAACCTAGTCAGAAATATCCATTATCAACATCAATCAAGGAGTGTCCAATTAGTTTCTCGAATTCTATGAAACTTGGTATGTCACGTTGGGGTGATCTTACCTTTCAATATTCGTGATTAATTTAAGAAGTTTGTTCTAGTAATATCCTTAACACTACCAGACACCATAAATCATACGCCACGATGGGTGATATATATACAATTCATAATTGTCTTACTGTTAAATTACATACAAACAATAATGGATGACCATGGGACTTAATATCAAATTAAACCCCTCTCTCACTTAGTATTTTACTTGTGAGGATTTTAATCTAGATGCATCGTCCTATGTTATTTCTTCGAAGTCCACATGTATCACAAAGAACAATACAAACCACGTATAACATAGCAAGATACACATCATGATTAAGCATAATAAACATAACCTTATGTCCATGTCGTTCTAGAATACTAATGTTAGTATCACATGACATGAAACACATTAAGGCACGTATAATAGCAATAATCAAAACAAGTGGATAATCAATATGTAAAACATATTAATAAACCATCCACTATTATGGCCCAAAAAAAATTGCCCAAAAATTATTCGGTGAAAACTTCGGGTTGCTGTTTGGAGGCCTAAACGAGCTCGAATGGCCAAAAAAACGTCATGGGTGACAGTTTTGCTATCTGTTTTGAAAAGTAGCTCGTTTCCTTTTCAAAAATATATTACATGTCCTTATCTGACACTGTTTGCAAATTCTGGATAGTGGCACAGGCGCACAGCAGCAGAACCAGCCAGCCAGCAGCAGAAAATCTGGGCAGAAAATCAGTTAAAACGCAACCGAAAATTGTCCTCTTTTCAGCTCCAAACAATGATTCTTTGCAATCGTAAGCAATACATGGATACACAAATCCAATAAAGATTACAAATAAAATAGGGCTAATACAATCTAATTATAAAACCTATTCTATTACAACAAATCATAATCTAACTCGAATATACATCGGATTACAAGATTACAAACCAATAACACAAATCAAAAGACCATACACGATCAACCCTCGTGATTTACAACGCATAAATTAATAACCATGATAAACCATGTGGGATCCAATCGCAGAACAAATAACCACGATAAACCACGTGGGATCCAATCATATAATTATAAAACATGGCCGTAATAGTGGATAACAACCTGCATCACAAAATACATACGAGGAACCACTATATACATGCATATATAATTACGACATGGACATCATATCACAAAACGCAGAACCCTAGAACCAAGCTCTTGATGCCAATTGTTAGAACGTACGATATATAGGACTGCATTTTATGATATAAATTAATGAGTTCAAAAAGAAGATTAACCTTAATTGCCACGGCGCAAGCGATTCAATTCCACGTCTTCTACTGAATTCATTGATTCCCTTTGAGCGAAGTGTGGCCTTCGATCTCCCAAAGTTTCCTCTCCTCAAAGCCTCGAAATTCCAAAACCCTAGTTTCGTGCGGCTGCCCCTAGGTCGGGCCTTCCAATGACATTCCGGGTCAAGCCCAATGTCATTAAATATTAATTCAATACCCTAAAGGAATACTATTTGCACTACCGTTCCTAATACCGCAATTCTTTTATTATTTAATTCGGCTCCTATATTATTTGCTTATTAAATTCTCCACATTTAAGATATCGCATGTCCATTAATTAAATTAATCACTGACAATTAATTTAATTAATATCTTATTTATCCTTGATCATCCACTCAACCTTATAATTATGTCAGAAATTAATCTGCCTGTAGGGCTTCACATAATTATCTTTATGAGCTTTCAAGAGGACACCATCAACCCGAATATTATCAGGACATGGATTCCTTCTGTAATTAATATCCCACTCTGCATGCAATGTCATTGCTCAACACATAATATTATAATTAATAATCAATTACATCTTATATGAATCAAAGCATGTGCATTGCATACAAGTGTCAATCACTACATCCGGATTAAGAACCTAAGCAATAATAATATCATAGAATCTTAGTTCTTCTTAACTGTCAGAATAGAAGAGCAATTCTAATATTTTGATCCTGTTCAATATACACAAAGTATACAAGTATTATTCAATAGTCAAGATAAACTATTCTCAAATAATACTTCAGTCATTCCAGTGGTTTGTCTAGTACCACTTAGACTGTGAACCTTTATTATATTATACACAGACACTGATAATCTAATCTTCTGTTATCCCATTTGATACTAGATCATCCACAATATATAATAAACAGGCAATGTAATAATATGCAATCAAGATTCTCAAAAAAATGGTCAATTTTTATATATTTCAAACGAATAGTTTAGTATAAAACCCAACAATTTCTCCATTCATGCCATTAATATCATCATGTTGTATATGTGATACACAAGATCTAAAAAGTCACTGATTTGTACAACTAATTTCACTATTTTAGACAGCAAAAATCACTAATTTATGATGTGGAAATCGCTAATCTATATTACAAAAATCATGAATCGGTACTACGAAAATCACCAATTCCCTATCAACGGTAATTACAAATGTTGTTTGTAGTATGTTGAGGTGATAATGGTTTTTTGAATTAATTTAGTGGTGTGAAACAAAGATTGGGTGATATAAAACTCATCGGAGGTGTAGATGAAGAGGAGAAAACAGGAAACGAGAGGGATAATATATGATGTATCTGGCCTCGTTCTTGTAACCATTTTGCCGAAATCTTCGACAGCGACAGTGAGGAACTATGTGGGGTGTATGTATAAGTGTATGTATGTATCTGTGTATGACGTGGGTGTGATTGAAAGCAAAGGGTGGGGGAGTGAATGTGTGAAGTCAAGAGAAAGTAAGGGTGATTTGGATGTGTGGCTGAGATTAAAAGGTAGTAATATTAGATCAATGGTTGTGTGTTGTATGTAGATTTTCATTTAAGGAAAAACAAAGAAATAAACTGTTATTTATTTGGGTTTATGATTGACAAAATTTACAAAATTGCCACTAGTTTCTAGTTTTTAGGCTAATCCTGGTTTCTAGTAGAGTAAGACCCTATATATATCTATATATATAAAGGATGATACACGAAAGGATAGGTGGAGCCTCTAAGATCGTCTCAATCTATTTTTCTAATTTTGTAGAATTTTAGAATTTAAATACTAATAAATAAAAAAAATCTTCTAATATATTATAAGTAGAATAAGTGTTCAAATTTATAGAGTAGAAGGGTTTGAATCTATAAAGAGAGTTTAATAAGTAGAAATACTATTTAAATTTACATAGAAGAAGAGTTCTAATTTATAAATAAGAAAAGTTCGATTTTGTCCATAATCGATAATTATATATAAATCGATTTCCAAATTACAAGTACATATATCTCATCCTTTTATAATCTCACTCTAGACTGATATTTTTTTTTTGTTATGTGCAAGTGTTATGGAGCGGAAATTCGATCCGATCCGAAGGCTAATGAAGCAGATTTGCATTAAAAAATAAATCTGATCCGTTAAAAATTCGATCCGTTAACGATCCCATCCGATAAGCATCGGATATGAATTTAATACGTTCCGATCCATTAACAATCCGATCCAACTATTTTAATAAAAAAATATTTTTTTAATTTATATATTATTTATCAAATTTATGATGCAGTTAATACTAGAAAACTAATATGTTTAATTTTCTAAGCATCAAGCTGAGTTACTTAGTTGAGCTAATTGTGTATGCCAAAAATACTTCTTACTACTCAATTGTTTATGGCAGTTAATCTTTAACGTCCTCATATTTTATTAGTTGAACTAATACAACTAGTGAATATATATTATATGTGCACACAGGTCATAGCTCAAATCTTATAACATCTGTGTAAATTCTTCTATTTACTTTTATAAGATATCATTTAATTTTACATAAAATTGTTTGTCATTGTATTTGGAATTTGGTAACTTGTTGAAGTAAGAATTCTTCATATTGAAGATTTTAGTTTCATTATTGTCATTTAATTTCAATTCATAATGTAATTTCTACGTTAAAATTAGTGTTGTATTTATATTTTAGAATTTTTTTAAAATGTTCAGTGTATTGTTGAAATTTGAATTTTAGTAAATTATTATATTTTTAATACAAATGGATCGGAGTTCTGATCCGTTAACCGTGATCCTAACGGATTCGGATATGGATCGGGCAATAAAAAATATGATTATGATTTGATCCGGATCCAATTAAATTAAAAATCTTGGCATCACTACAAAAAATCACTACAAAAGTCACTACTGTTATTTTAGGAATTATTAACTACCTTACAATGGTAGTTACTATTATTGTATTGAGACATACACATAACTTCTAAAATATGTGGGTCACTATGATTATCAAAATAAGAATAGTGATTAATGAAATACACATAACTTAAAAAGGTTTCTAAAATAAAAGTAGTAGTGAATTTTGTAGTGATTTTTTGTAGTGATGCCAAGATTTACTCTTGTTTTATTGCCTATATTTTAAAATTCTAAACTTTAGTTGTAAAGCTTTTATTTACTGCTGATAATTCTTTTATTTATATTTAAATTCTTTTTCACGACTTTAATTTTTCATTTTATTTGACATGGATGGAATTTCCTCACGATGGTGTTCAAATCTATTTTTTTGTATTTAAAATCCATTACAATAAAGGAGGATGCGTGGGAGGTTAGACAATGCCTCTAAGATCGTCTTAATCTATTTTTCTAATTTTTTAGAATTTTAACTACTACTAAATAAAAAATATTCTTTAACAATTAGAAGTAGAATAGATGTTCGAATTTAAGGAGAAAAAGAGTTCAAATTTATAGAGAATACAAATAAATGAAAGTTATATTTGAAGTAGGATATGTGTTCGAAATTATAAAGAAGAATAATTCAAATTTATAAGTATAACATAGAATTAAAAATTCTGTCAAAACGGGAGTATGATTTACTAGGGAGGAACGAGTAATTGTTGTAATTCAATTGATAGAGTTTAAAAAAAAAATTATAACGTCCCCGCGAAACGCGTTTTTTTCAAAATGTGAGATGCCTAATTAAGATTTAACGTTTGGTATTATTTTTGGAAAAAGTGTTAAGTGTTAAAAATGTTCTGAGGTATTTAGAGGAGCAAGTTTTCTTATTTTTCATTGTTTACTTTGAAAAACTAACCACGTGTTAAGTAACTTGATTTCTGTCCATTTTTTTTGTCTTATCTTAAATTGGTTTACATCAGACATGTTTATTTTGCGTATGTAAACTCTTCTATTTACCTTTTTTAAAGGCGTTTTCCTATTTAGCAGAGAGGAGAATCATAATTGATTAAATATATTTGGATCAAAATCAAACATTTTAAATTGCACGCTTTCAAAATTTTAACATATGATTATAACATACGTATCTAACATAAGTTTGATTATATAAATAATAAAATATTAGCTTAATACCGTGCAAAGCACGGGGTTTTTAATACATATTTAATAATCGAATATTAATATGAATATTCATTCATTAATTTCTTTTTTATATTTTTAATAGCTTTTAAATTAGATGTATATATATGACATAATTTTGAAATAAATAACAATAAATTTTTATTTTTTTCGATATTTTTAAATTAATAATATAAGTATTAGATATTAACATATAATTTTAATATAATATTAATTATTTTAAAGATAAATATTAGATTTTATACGTTGTTGATGTGATTCGAACCTTTAACTATATAGTATATTTGAAGTTCTAGATATTAAATTTAAATATGTTGTTAATGAGTTTCGAACCATTAACATTTTTTATAATACTTGTAAAATATCTTTTTTACGCGTTGTTACTATTATAAATTTTTAGTATAGTTGTAGAATTTCATTTACAAATATTTTATTTTATATATGAAGAACCCATCTCTTAATCTATAATAGTATTTTTTGTTCTCTTTATTATTGTATAACTAGTTGATAATTTACGGACCGAGATTAAAATATTAATTATTCAAGTATGAATTGTAAAAAATTCAACCTGAAATTAGACTAAAGTGTACAATTATTAAATATCAATTAATTATGTAGTTATAGGGAATCGTGAAATAAAAAAATTAAAATAAATAAATAAATTTTATTTTATTATATAATTGCAAGAAATTGAAGCCTAGTTTAATGATAACTAAATTTGATACTTTACTATTTTGATACTCTATGGTACTTTAATACTATTGTGTTCTACCAAAAATGTGATTTTCCTTTTTATAAATAGTAAACATAGGATATAATTTTATTCTTACTTGTTTTTCGCTTCTTATTTTAACGTCACCTTTATATTATCTTTTTTTTTTTGAAAGAACACCTTTGTATTATCATTAGTTAACGACCGACCTCAAAAGTAACACCCCAAAAATTTAGTGGGACCGACTTGTCATTTGTATGCATTTTTCTTCCCTGCATTTTTCTTTAAATGACGACTATATGTACAAAAAAAGTGTGATGTTAAACAAATATACTATCATAATTTCTCACCATGGAAACTCCAAACAAAACAGAGCCAGAACTCTTGTTCTCAATACCAGTAGACTCCGATCATAAAGCCACTGAATTAAAATTACTATCTCTATCATCACCTCACATGAGAGCTTTTCATCTTGCATGGCTCTCTCTTTTCGCTTGTTTCTTCTCAACTTTCTCTATTCCACCTCTCCTTCCTATCATCCGTGAGGAACTCAAGCTTACACAAGCTGATATTGGCCATGCTGGCATCGCTTCTTTCGTTGGCTCCATCTTCTCTCGCCTTGCCATGGGCCCTGTTTGTGACTCCTTCGGACCCCGAGTCGCGTCTGCAACTGTTTCTCTTGTTACTGCACCGGTTGTCTTGTTCATGTGCCTTGTATCCTCACCTCTCTCATTTATATTTCTTCGTTTTCTTATCGGATTTTCATTAGCCAATTTTGTGTCCAGCCAATTTTGGATGAGCTCCATGTTTTCGGGATGTACTGTAGGAGTTGCCAATGGACTTGTTGCTGGTTGGGCCAACGTTGGTTCTGGCTTAGCTCAACTTATTATGCCACTAATTGTCACAATAATCACATCCTTAAATATTTCATATTTTCCCGCTTGGCGTGTTGCATTTATTTTACCCGCAACACTTCAAACGGTAACTGCAATTATGGTCCTGACGTTGGGTCAGGACCTACCAGATGGGAACTATAAACAATTTAGTTCCCGTAAAACAAAAAACGAAAAAGAGAACGTGTTGGACGGACTCCTTCATGGTCTGTTGAATTATCGAGGATGGATTCTAGCCATAACCTATGGCTTTTGTTTTGGAGTAGAGATGACTACAGATAATATCATTGCACAATACTTCTATGACAGGTTTAACTTGGATCTTGAAACCGCAGGGGCTATAGCAGCTAGCTTTGGGTTGGCCAATATAGTGTCAAGACCAGCTGGTGGGGTGCTTTCGGATTTAATGGGGAAGATGTTTGGAATGAGAGGGAGGCTATGGAGTTTGTGGTTAGTACAGATAGTGGCTGGTTTGTTGTGTGTGGCACTTGGAAGAGTTAGCTCACTCTGGGGTTCTATAATCACTATGATTGGGTTTTCTTTGTTTGTGCAAGCTGCTTCTGGTCTTACGTTTGGAGTGGTCCCTTTTGTTTCCAACAGGTTTGTTAAAATGCTTTTCTTTTCTTTTCTTTTTTTGCTAAATAAAATGCCATAGAGTATATTATATGAGGTGTAGATAACATGATATGCATTATCTACATGATCTCAGGATACACGTATAAGATGTATCATACAGCCAAACTAGACACTCAACCATTTTTTCTGACCAGAATATGGGAGGGGGTTGGAGTCATTTTTTCCGATTTTTTGTAAAATAAAACACAAAACAATCTAATTTTCACACATTTATGACAATTGAATTCCCACCTAAGTAGATTCCAAGCCCATTTCCTAGAACAGAGGTTTTAAGACATGTTACTATGGGTAATTAATTCTATATGGCTGCAAGGCTTTACTAAAAAAATACAAAGAAAAAGAATAAACCTTACTTTCTTAATTACGAAAAATGTCCAAGTATCATTAAAAAAATTACGTGACAAATAAGAATAACTTATCCTTAATCTAAAACATGGAAGTTTTGATGCTAATCTGAGATTCTGAAAATGCAGGTCACTAGGAGTTATATCAGGGATGACAGGGAGCGGTGGAACAGTAGGGGCGGTGGTGACTCAACTACTACTCTTCTCAGGCTCAAACAAATTTCCAACACAAACAGGCATCTTTCTTATGGGGCTTCTCGTGATCTTCTCTACACTACCACTTACATTGATCTACTTTCCGCAATGGGGTGGGATGTTCTGTGGCCCTTCAATCCCTTCAGACGACTACTACCAGTACCAGCTGATTGCCTAAAGATATAGAGTTTGTACATTCTTCAAATTGCCAGAAATTCTATCAAAATAACACACAAGTATGATATAGAGGACATATTAAGCACTTTCCTTATTCCATTAAAATTTTAGTAGTACCCGAAAACTTGAAATGGTATTAGAATTGTTTTGACCTCTAATTAATAGTTAAAAAAAAGTAATCTCACTGATGTATGGACAAATTTGAGCATTTCTGATCTGTTTCAAAATAAGTGATCACCGAGCTCTTAAAATCTCCTATTGAAAGCAACAAGCCAAAGAGAAGGAGGGCCTCTGCTGTAACATAGCCACAAACTTCTCCACGGTATATAATTCTACAAATAAAAAGAGGAGTTCTTGCCACATACATAAAAATAACAACCACTTAATTTGTTATGGAATTGTATCCTATAACATCTTTCAAATTTTTACAATAAATAGGGGCATTCCACTAGCACAACTAATGTCCAGCTCCCCCAATTTCCTCTATGATGTGCTTTCTGACCGACATGAGCAGGACTCTACATCCTTAAATAAATGATTACATACTGAAACCTACGTAAATGCTTTGGAGTTCTATATATACGACTATAAACTTCACCTACGTAAATGCTTTGGAGTTCTATATATACGACTATAAACTTCAGAGAATATACAACATGGCTGGTGTATCTTGCAGCTCAACGACACCTGAAGCCTCTATGTAGCCTATATCTAAGCTATGCAAGCTGTGAAGCTAATATGAGTTTGTAGAATGCAGGTTATTAGGAGTTATATCATGGGTAACAAGGGACAGATAGACAATAGGGGCAGTAGTGACGCAACTATATCTTTTTCAGGCTCAAACAAATTCCTCAAGCAAACAGGAACTTTTCACGACTGAATATTACCACCTGCTTGTCTAAGATCCTAAATACAGAAGAAACATAAGCATGACGGAATTCGATATAGTTCTGGAAGATGAACTTGGTTTTTGAACTCTACTACTCAATTGTCTTCAATGTTTACCTAGCATGAGATCACATAGACCAATAGAGAAATTTGACAGGATTATCAAAATTCATATTCATATTTAGTTTTTTAGTTTGTTACCAGCCTAGCTTAGATCATCTATATATCTTTAAAGGATGTTAGAAATGTGTCTTTTTTCTAATGCTATATATCCATCATACGTCAAGTGCAAAGTAATGAGGATCAATGTAAAATGACTATCTAAAACTTTCAAGTAATAGTACATACCTCACAACGACACTTGCCTTGATGATTTACAAGGAAGCTTATGCAGAACTGACACATGGGCTAAAGAAACCAGAGCGTGTTTCTATTGTCCAGCAAAGGCTAATCGATGGCAGTAATAGATTCTGACACTCAAAATTCGTTGCAGCAGAACAATACTAGAAAAGATAGTGGCTCATTCATCAAACTATTGAAGCTATATCACATTTAAATTCTTATATGAACAAGGTCACTGCAGTGATATCTTGACTACCAATTAGCATGTATGTATGTACAGGTAAACTCATTTTTTTGTAGAAAGTTTTAATCTTTGTTCCTGAGTACAGATAATGTCTCCAAACATGGCGCCATTTGAATAACCCACCAATTACCCAGAATTCCAATTAAAGTGAATTTCTGGTCATGCAGTTCAACTCTAGCCACAAACATTAACTTATAGTCTTGAACTTTAACTTGCTTCGCATATAATGGCTGCACAACAAGCAACTGTTCACCACATGATTATGTGATATTAAACATACTAAAGCATAAGGTAGCTTGTCTGATAACAAAACGTTAATAATTTAAAACACTTAATTGTGTATCAATAATTAGGAAGAATATATATAGCTATTAGTACTTTTACAAACACTAACCTTAATTTTGTACCACAGGGGATTTTGCCGCATATATTGATGTCGACACTGAAACATGAAGATAATATTTTGTTACACAGTGACACTAAAATTTGTACCACAGATTGAGAGATAAGCTCCACAAGTGTTGAATAGTACCCCCAGAT
This sequence comes from Heracleum sosnowskyi, assembly GCA_030848705.1. Lineage (NCBI taxonomy): Eukaryota > Viridiplantae > Streptophyta > Magnoliopsida > Apiales > Apiaceae > Heracleum > Heracleum sosnowskyi. The sequence continues at coordinate 20,137,124 of CM061244.1, read as the reverse complement.
ACTGATGCACATACTTACACCCATAATCTCCAGATGATACATCTGTTCAACATTCCGGTTCCCAAAATTTACATGCATATGTTATCAATAAACATCTTGGCCCAGTATAAGGGTTAATAATCGAACATTAATGGTGAATCTACATCTATAGGCAATTGAAAGATTAATGTCAAACAATCCGAATCCTTTAAGCTACTAAGATTTTGAAAAGAAACGGACATGATTGACAATGTTAAGTAGTGCAATTGGGGTTGCAGAGTTGCAATATTCAAAATTTTAATTGTATATAGTCTATCACAATGTTATGGGTATTATATTCTTTCTTGTGCTGCTACTAGTCTAAACCTATGATAAGAATAGTACATATAAGACTGCTGATGACGATGTCAGCAACTATTACTTTCAAATTTCATATGCAAGTGCATGCGGCAATGCTAATAGATTTTAAGTTGTTAAATACGGAAAGTCCAACTGTCAAACGTCGGAAACAAGTATATTATTGCTTCCTGACCTGTTCAATGATGAAATATACTGAAGAAGGGCTAGGCTTTGAGCTAAGAAGAGCAACAATGAGTTTAGCAGCAAGCTTGACAGGGTGATCCATATTTGTCAACACAGTTGCAATAGCAAAGAGGGCCAGCATAAACTTTTTTGCAAATGCCAGGAAAGAGAGTTTATCTTCCTTGAACTTGGAATTACCAGAAAAGCTAGCATGATTATCCAGCAAAAACTGAAACCCTGCACTATTAAATTTTAGAGCAATTAGGCATTTCTTGTTCACATAATACCAGAAATAGAATTAGGCAATTTGTTAATATTTCTATGTAATGTGGATGCAAGGCCTACCTTCCAGAGAATATGAAATGCGTGGAAAAATGCAGACCAGTCCAAGTACAACTGAACTACCAATGGTGCTCCACTTACTAATTTTACCTGAGAGAATGCAACCATAAAACAATTTGGTTGAAAGAAGGGTAAAAAAAATATTCTGGACTACGGATTAAAATTAGACTGGAAGTAAGTACAACACAAAGACAAACAATGTTTACTTGGGAAAAAAAATAAGATAAACAGGGTTTCAAACTAGTTGGAATATTAGCAAGATATAGGTGCAAAATAAACCCAAAAGAACAATGTCTGATTACATGTTTCACATTTTATAGGCAACGCCAACAATATTTGGACAGAAACCAAACCTGAAATGCGGATAGAATTGGGTATTTGAAGAATTCTTCGAATATAGAATCTAAAACTGGAGGTCGAAGGAGCTGCTATCTGAATTGCAGGAGAATGGATTCTATTCATCCAAACCTTAACGTGACCGAAATTTCGAAACACTGCGCCACATAGTAAGTAATTGAGTATGTAATTTCCAATCTCTCGTTTGACAAGAAACACATAATAAAGAACCAACAACCATGCATAAACTGACTATATTTGCTTTGAATTTGGTAGTAGTATTGATAAGAAAGATAACATACCTGGAAATGCAGGGCAGGAGAGTTTAGAAATGAACAAGACCCTGAATCTTATGGGCTGCAGATATGTGCTGATTTGTGCCATTTCTTAGTACTACTGTGTATATTTTGTGTATGAAACTATGAATTAATTGGAAACATATATAGGTTTATATTATTATTGCTGCCATAAAACCCTTCCTTCTAAAACCCTTCCTCTAAAACCCTTTCTCTAAAACGTATTTAGGCGGCTAACGGCTTCAGCATTGGATCCTTTTATTTAAACAAATAGAATTTTTAAATTTGCATTCGTAAAACAGAGAAAAAAGGGCAAAATTGTATAATTTTTTTGAAAATTATGTGAAATTAATTAACCTGATCCTGATGTAGTAAAATACGCTGCTGTTACTTGCTCCGCACGTACCATAATTCAACAAATCTCGTTCTCGATTCCTCACGATGGATTTTTATTTCAGCATGGGACCTATGACTGTACGGCAAGATGCGAATGGAATGGAAAGACACTTCAGAACAGCAGCTTATCCTGGAGAGTTTTTTTTTTTTTTTTTTTTCTGAAATTGGACTTATTGTGCAGTTTACCTGTGATGGATTAAAGTAAATGACTTAATAATCACTTCAATTTATAAGTGTCAGAACATGAATAAAATTCTGATTCCATCCAAAGAAATATGAAAAATATAAGAAAAATGTTAGCGCCCTAAAAATTCACTACACCAAAAACGGGCTTTTCCTACCGTCGAATCGGTAGGAAAAGGCCCGAAATCGGTAGGAAATGGGACATTTCCTACCAACCCGCGTTGGTAGGAATTGCTTAAGTCGGAAATGTCATTGGTGGGAAATGCTACTGACTTGGTCAATGGGGACCCCACATGCTGACTTGGACTGCCACATGGCAGGGACCCATGTGTCAACATGGATGATGACGTGGCGTGGGACCCATCCACGTCAGTTGAAATGTCAGATGCCACGTGGGTGGGACCCATCCAAGTCAGCTGCCACGTGGCATGCCACGTGGAATTTGTGAAAATTCTGCCCACCCATTTCCTACCGAGCATCCCTGAGCACATTGGTAGGAATTATTTCAGAATGCATGTAGAATGCCATTTCCTACCGACCATTTCCTACTGTTCTTGTTAGCATTTCCTACCAACCATTTCCTACCGTCCTTACCAAACGGTAGGAAATGCCCCAAAATTGGTAGGAAATATTGGATTTCGAATGGTAAGGACAGTAGGAAATGAGTTGAAGACGGTAGGAATTACTAGGTTTTTTTTTTGTTTTTTTTCAATTTATTGTTTCCCCTCCTAATGATACAAATCATACTTGCAAAACAAATCTAATACAAAGAACGCACAATTACATTTTATAGCAAAAACACTCAATAAAAAAACAATCATCCATTACATCAAAAGATCATTACATTAAGTTCCCCCTTATCATACCATAATATATAATCCATTTACAACAAATACACATAACTATAATACATATTTGTTCTAATATACTATAATTATAACCATTACAACAAAAAAGAAAAAAATAAAACTTAACCAATCTATTTCTCCTTCATCCTTTAAAATGCCATCATCCTCAAACTTGCTTTCAATCTCGTTTTCTCCATTTCTTTTGCCTTCAAATCCTAACAATTTACATAATAAGTGGAACCAATTAACAAACAAAGAACAATAAATACACAAAATTTCAACTTAGTGTAAGGATATGTAACAAAGAACTAATTAGAAAACAAAACACAAATGCACACATATTATATGTAAATGAAGTACATATATATATATAAAAGATAAAAAAAATTATACCTAAATGATTGAAATGAAGGAGGAAATTGAGATGATTAAAGTGAATGAGATGAAGAGATTTATGTGAAATGAAATAGATGAAGAGATTTATATGAGATGAAGGAGGAAATTGAGATGATTAAAGTGAAGGAGATGAAGAGAATTATATTGGTGAAGTAGATGAATAGATAGAGATAAAATGAAAGTGAAAGTGGAGAAGTAGTTTATAATTTTGGGGAAAAAATTTGAATTTTTAGTTTGGGCGCACTTTTGATTTTTTTGTGAAATTATGGACCATTTACTACCGACATGCGGTAGGTTTTGAGTTTGGGCGAAATTATGGACCATTTCCTACCGGCATGTAGTAGGTTTTGAGTTTGGGCGAATTTTTTGAATTTTTGGATTTGGGCGGAATTTTTAATTTGTCATGTTTGGGCGCCTTGTTTTGAATTTTTTATGAAATTATACCCATTTCCTACCAACATGCGGTAGGTTTTGTTACTTGTTTGCTGAAAAAATGTTAATTTCACAAGGAATCGAACCCGGGTGGACAGCGAATTCACACAACATCCCAACCACTATGCCAAGGTGTTTCTTGTGTTGTATGGTCATTCCAAATTTTATGACAATACCACATTATATTATACTTTTTCATTAAAAAGTCGTTACAAATAACCTTTAAAAATTATAATTTTTTGCATACATGATTTATTTATAGTGATACTGAGATTTGTACGGTTGGATCATTAAAAATTATTTTTTAAGAAATTAACCAATACAAACTATTAGTAAAATGTGACTAATTTGCAGTGATTCCTTATAAAATCACATCAAATCAATTTGAAAAATCACAATTTTTGGTACACGCGAGTAATTTGTAGTGATTTTGAGATCTGTACGGTTGAATCGTTCCAAATATTTTTTTTTTTAAAAAATGAGGTTCAACCCTAGAGTTACCCCTAAATCTTAACCCTAAACTACAACCCTTAACCTTGGAAGTTCAGTTATTGAAGAATGTGAATATTTTTTTTTAAAAAAAAATTGTAAAATGTCATTTTGTTTTTGTAACTTCATACAATAACATACAATATGTTTAACAAAATAAATTAAAAAACTTAGAATTTATTTTGTAACAATTAATTATTTAGTAAAAAACCTTTTATCATTATAAAATCATTGCAAATGGAGTAAAAAAAATTTTATTCTTTGCATACATGATGTAATTTTAGTGATATTGATATCCGTACGGTTGGATCATCGAAATTATTTTTTTTGAAAAACATTTGTCTAACCCTAGCTAACCCCTAAATTCTAAATTTTATATTAAAATTAATTAATAAATAGAATACGGTAGGAATTGTTCAGAACAGTAGGAAATAGTGTTAATATATCCTACCGTCATGTGGTAGGAAATGAGTTTAGGCGCCATTTTTGAAATTTTCATGAAATTTTTGGCGCCATTTTTGAAATTTGCTAAAAAATAAATTCAATTCCTCATGGAATCGAACCTTAGACCTACTCAACAAAAGCTAACACTCCAACCCCTCTACCAAACATGTTTCTTGTTGAAAATGTTATCCAAGATTTATTTAACCATATATGTACTCTAAATTTATAAAAAATAAACATTTTCATTATAAATTCATGGCAAATGAAGTTAAAAGAGTCTAATTTTTTGCATACATTATAATTTTATAAGAAAATGGAATTCCAAGATGTATTTACGATATGAAAATAATTTTTTTTTTTATTTTTGTAATTATTAAATAATTAATTTATAAACGTTCGGCGGTAGGAAATGATGTATGGCGGTAGGTTTTAAATGTAAATGTAGATAAGATTCAACTTTTCGTTACAGCTCATTTCCTACCGACATGCGGTAGGTTTTGAGTTTGGGCGAAATTATGGACCATTTCCTACCGACATGCAGTAGGTTTTGAGTTTGGGCGAATTTTTTGAATTTTTGGATTTGGACGAAATTTTTAAATTTTCATGTTTGGGCGCCTTGTTTTGAAATTTTTGTGAAATTATACCCATTTCCTACCAACATGCGGTAGGTTTTGGTACTTGTTTGCTGAAAAAATGTTAATTTCACAAGGAATCGAACCCGGGTGGACAGCGAATTCACACAACATCCCAACCACTATGCCAAGGTGTTTCTTGTGTTGTATGGTCATTCCAAATTTTATGACAATACCACATTATATTATACTTTTCCATTAAAAAGTCGTTACAAATAACCTTTAAAAATTATAATTTTTGGCATACATGATTTATTCATAGTGATACTGAGATTTGTACGGTTGGATCATTAAAAATTATTTTTTAAAAAATGAACCAATACAAACTATTAGTAAAATGTGATTAATTTGTAGTGATTCCTTATAAAATCACATCAAATCAATTTGAAAAATCACAATTTTTGGTACACGCCAGTAATTTGTAGTGATTTTGAGATCTGTACGGTTGGATCGTTCCAAATATTTTATTTTAAAAAATGAGGTCCAAACCTAGAGTTACCCCTAAATCTTAACCCTAAACTACAACCCTTAACCTTGGAAGTTCAGTTATTGAAGAATGTGAATATTTTTTTTAAAAAAAAAAATTGTAAAATGTCATTTTGTTTTTGTAACTTCATGCAATAACATATAATATGTTTAACAAAATAAATTAAAAATCTTAGAATTCATTTTGTAACAATTAATTATTTAGTAGAAAACCTTTTATCATTATAAAATCATCGCAAATGGAGTAAAAAAAATTTATTCTTTACATACATGATGTAATTTTAGTGATATTGATATCCGTACGGTTGGATCATCGAAATTATTTTTTTTGAAAAATATTTGTCTAACCCTAGCTAACCCCTAAATTCTAAATTTTATATTAAAATTAATTAATAAATAGAATGCGGTAGGAATTGTTCAGAACGGTAGGAAATAGTGTTAATATATCCTACCGCCATGCGGTAGGAAATGAGTTTATGCGCCATTTTTGAAATTTTCATGAAATTTTGGGCGCCATTTTTGAATTTTTTGTGAAATGGGTCAAAAAAGACAACAACTGACGTGGCTTATGAGACCCACAACACCTATTTCCTACCAACCTTGGTAGGAAATGAGCACAACATTTCCTACCAATTATCGACGGTAGGAAATGGGTCAAAAAAGACAACAACTGACGTGGCTTATGAGACCCACAACACCTATTTACTACCAACCTTGGTAGGAAATGAGCACAACATTTCCTACCAATTATCGACGGTAGGAAATGGGTCAAAAAAGACAACAACTGACGTGGCTTATGAGACCCACAACACCTATTTCCTACCAACCGTGGTAGGAAATGATCACAACATTTCCTACCAATTCTCAGCGGTAGGAAATAGGTGAAGCAAAACGACGTCATTTCTCGCTTGACGTGGCATTTTGGGTCCACATGACCCATTTCCTACCGTCGACGGTAGGAAATGGGTGGGTCCCATGGGTCATTTCCTACCGTATGCGGGGACGGTAGGAAATGACCCTTTGACTTGAAAATTGGTAGGAAATACTCGGTAGGAAATGCTTCGGTAGGAAATGCTTGGTAGGAAAAGCCAATTTTTGGTGTAGTGATTGTCCCAGATTTGTTACTAAATATTTGCATAACTTGTAACTTTTTTAAAAATAAGATGACCCGTACATACATATGCGCCCACAAATCAAAAATCGTTATGTCATGTCATTTAATAATAATTTTAGAAATTGTTTCGGGGTACTGAGCATCTCCAACGGGTTGACTAAATTGATTGGCTATATTGATGTAAATAGATAATTAGCTAAAATTTATTGAACCTGTAAATTATTATATTCCAATGGAATTGGCTATAATGGTTAGCTATATTCTAAAAATAGTAATTGATTATTATTTGAAGTTGTTAAAAATATAAAATATTATTCCATTATGGTAACGGATGATGTTAAATTTGCTACAGGTTCAGCAAATATAGTCAATGTCATCACGTTGGTTAAAATTATAGACAAGGCATTGGAGTAATACATTTTTTTACATATTTTCTATAAATTTTATTTTTAGTATATCACCTAAGATTTTAGCTAAGGGTTTTTGTGGGTTGGAGTCTTAGCATTGCTCAAAATATAGATTTAAGAGGTTGTATTCAATTGGAATTTTGAAGGATTTTATCGGGGATTTGACGGAGTCTCCAAAAATTCGGATATTTTGGTCAGAATCTGGAACAAATTTTAATTTTAACCGAGCTGAATCTCATCGGACTTTTGAAAAATATAACTCATTGCATATCCTAAATACTGATCTGACTGGGCCGGGTTTTTCAAGTCCAAATTTTAACCAAGCTTATAGGACCAAACCAATTCTTGAATCGGAACTTTTTGTGCATCTCCACCCTCAAAGCTCCAAGGACAAAAGAAAGAAAGACTTGCCCAAAGAAAAAAATGATTCAGTTAACATTTAACTTTCTAAGAGCATTTTCAACGACATTATGTAAATTGATTATGTATAATCGTGATTATGTAAAATTTGTTGAACATGTAGAAAAGGTACTTCAACGGGTTATGTAAAATGATTAGCTATAATTCAAAATACAAAAGATTAATGATATGTCAAGTTTACGGCTTATGTAAAATTTATAGATGTTGGTCAAATATAACCAATGAGAAAGTGGTTGGCTAAATATTTAGCTAAGGGTGAAGTATGGTTGGAGTGGAAAAAATATAAATATTATGTAAAATAAGATGACACGTCAACTTTTTAGCTAAGGGCAAGCATGAAGATGCTCTAATAGCATTTTCAATGGGGTTATGTATCTTGATTATGTAAAATAGTGATTTTGTAAAATTTGTTGAACCTGTAAGCTAACTTACTCCATTGCTATTATGTAAAATGATTGGATATATGCTAAAAATACATACAAATGATGATGTGTTCAATTTAGAATTTTAGTAAAAAAATATAGATATTGGCTATATATGGCCAATTACAAACAAATTATTTAAATTTTTAGATAAGGTGAAAAGCGGGTTGGAGATTAGTAAACTAAAAACTTTTAAATAAAATTAATGCAACATTATTTTTTTAGTTAAGTGGAGCGCAGCGGTGAGTAAAGGCTAAAGAGAGGCTGACCAATCACTAATATAAAACGAGTTTGGTGATATTCTTCTAACTCTTTTTGTACACAACCAACTATAAATATCAAAATATCAAGTGACAGCCCTACAAGTAACTTGAATTCTACTTTCAGATGTCATTATTAATATTATTGCACCACTTCTGCTGGTGGTATTTTTAAAAAGACAAGTTATTATATATCTGGCTAAGTTCATATTGCTAGTTTAATTAGTTTAATCGTCTAAGCACCATAACAATAATATACGATGTAGGAGCAATAAGTCAGATCTTAAATTTCATTGGCCGTAGCACATCTAAATTCATAAGATGAATTCCTGAATTTACAAAGCTTGCATGAATTCCTCGATCCATTTTAGGGGCTGTTTGGCAACTGCTTATTTTATAAGCTTAGGGCTTATAAATCAATTTTGACTTATGAAGGGTGTTTGTGTACTCAACTTATTTCATTAACTTATAAATTATAATTTATTTTTTTAGCTTATGACTTATTGGGGTGTTTGTCTACCCAACTTATAATCTAACTTATAACTTATAAATTGATAAGTTGAATGTTAGAAAATACTAACATTTTGCACAACTTATTTCATTTTTCATGATTTCTTTATCTATTTAGTAGTTTATATTTTTATATTTATACTTTTAAATGTTTTTTAATCTAAAATGTATTTATCGAGATCATTATATTAATTAATTATTTTTTCAATTTAATTTAATAAAAAAATTATTAACTTATAAGTAAATTTATCCAAACACTTACGTAACTTATAAGTTTGCATCAACTTATCACTTATAAAGCACTTACTCATTATAATAAATAAGTTCACTTTTTTAAGTTCTCTCAAACACTTATAACAATCCATCAACTTATCACTTATAAAGCACTTACTCATTTTAAGCTATAAGTCAACTTTTGCTTGATACCCCAAACGCCCACTTAGTACTTCCAGCAGTACTTGCAATATTTAATTTTAACATATTAAGCTATGTATTTTATATTATAAACACTTAAAATTATTCAACTTTTGTTTTGAGGGAGAATATTCAACTTAATAGCGACTATAGAATTAAAATTACTCTATGTTTACAAGTAACTAGTTTACTAAGCTGCTTTATAGTGATTTTGTAATAATTTCTCTAAATTTTTCTAAAAAATATGTTTTTAGATAAATAATATTTATAACATAAAATTAAAGTTTTTTTTTAAATTCTCCGTTTACTTTTGGTCATTTACCAAAATATTGAAAAATAATAAAAAAGGGCTATTGTTTAATATTTTTTATTATTTTAATTTTATTTTAATATTTAATTACCATTTTTATTTTTCTCAAAATTCATATTCCAACTTCTATTTTAAAATACACAATATAGCATTAATACTAAATTCTAGCCGATAATATGTTTTTCCTAATAAATCGATCTATTGTTGAACATATTTACTTCCAATGACGTGCTTTCTTGTTGTTATCAAATCTAAGCAGATAACAAACTAATTTACTAAATAAATTATATCATTTATTAATGAATTTTATTATATCCAAACTTTAATCTTAATATTTTTGTAAAAATTCTAATTTTTATTATTTAAAATATAGGTACTCGAGAAAATAAATGAAAAGAAAATAAGACTTCTATATTTTATTTTAATTTATAGAAACTTGCATTTTTTATTTTTGTTTCTTCCATTAACAAAGATTCAAAAGACAATTGCGATATTTTCTAATCAAAAAGTTAGGAGAATATTAAAATTATTTTTATAATTTCCTCTAATAGTAAAAATTTTAAATGCAATAATATTAAAATTGTATATTTGGTTTATTCCATTAGTAAAAATTTTAAAAGCAAATGTGATATTTTCGAATTTTTAACATTAATAATTCAAAATTTAGAGAAAATTGAAAAAAGTGGTCGAAACGATTTGAGATGTGCCACCTCACCACCCTTATCTTCTCGATAAGTACTAGTTGACTTAGTCGCGTTTCGCAACGGTCAGATAATATTTTTCTTAAATTTTGAAAATATATCTACATATACAATATTAAAAAGACTTTTAAGAAACAAATATTTTAATATCTTATAAATTAGTGAGCACAATATTATATAAATTAAATATTCATAAATATGAAAATAAATATTAACCAAAGTTTCTTATTCATACTGATTTTTGATACTTTTTTCTTGGATCGACACTCGTAATATTAATAAAAATTATATCTAATAGAAAATTTTGATTTTTGAAATTTTTCATTCTAGTAAGGTCTTTTAAGTTGTCACAAAATTAATGATATTTATAAAAAGTTGTGTCACAAATAATTTAACATCATAAAACAAAAACATATAATTGAATATAAATTATGTTAAAAAATGTATAAAACATTAATAGAAAAAGTTATGATTAACAAAATTGTCAACTAATTTATTTGTGAAAAAGTAAACAAATAAATTATTGTCCTTTTTTTTAATCATTTCTTGATTAACAATAGCTCCATAATGTTGAGGGAACATATCACTTTCCTTAAGTTATACGTATGGATTACGGTGAGATTCTACTCAACATAAACTAACAATGTGATGTTAAACTCATGAATTATATAAAAAAAAATAAAAAACTAAATGTTCGTAATAACAATTAAATTAATAAACATAATATTGTAATAAATTAAATGTACTTAATTGATAAAATAATATATTTACATATTATTATTATTATTATTATTATTATTATTATTATTATTATTATTCATTGATAACGTTGGTTTTTAACGATTTTTTGAGCTAACACCCATTGTATTAAATATCTAAAGACAAAATTTTAATCCTACGCAATAATAAAAATTTCTTTATATTAAAAAATATTAAAATATATGTAGACAACAAAATAAACTATTTATATCATTTTTTTTCAAATTGAGTTGTGTCATATTTCTTTTACCTGATACCCGTTGTAAAAAATTTACTTGTCTTGTCATTTATATGTCATTTATTTGAAGATATTTTAGAAATGTCAAAATAATCCAATACGACAGGTATCCGACTCGTTAAAAATAATCGGATCTGATAGCTACCCGACTCATTCCGATTCGATTGAATTTTATCGAATTCGAAATTTTGAATTTAAATTCTAACTTATTTTTTAAACTCAATAGGGTGTAGATTTAGATTTCGATATGGGTGTCAGACTTGCAATAAATATAATTATTACCTTGTGCCCTTGTGTTAGGCTCAAGACATGTCTGAACACCACTATTAACAAGCCTACACTTTGTGACTACGTCACATTACATGACCTAGTGAGTTCTATCACTGGGATGTAGTATAGGTCTCTAAATGTACTTGTCTTGTTCTCATGAACATTAGCTTGACCATGTATGCTCAAAGTTATAATGAGCTTAGTAAAGTTTCTTGCATCTAGATTGTATATAGGCCATTGAATAATTATCCTGGTAGAAGTTCAGAAGTGTTCATGCAGCAGGATAGAGATAAATAAGGCTATGAAGAAATAAGTTGCAGAAATTTGTCTAAGGCATTATATAGCAAAGTCAGAAGAAAGCTATGTCGTGAAGTCACCAATATCCATGTCGTGAAGTACTATATCGCATAGTCCATTTTGTACTATGTCGAGAAGTCCTCAAGACACATGTCGTGAAGTGTTGAAGTCAGCAAAGTCAAAGAAGCCTAGATCGTGAAGTCCTCAGAAGCCCTATGTCGCATAGTCTTCAAATGACCTATGTCGCATAGTCTTCAAATGACCTATGTCGCATAGTCTTCAAATGACCTATGTCGCATAGTCTTCAAATGACCTATGTCGCATAGTCTTCAAATGACCTATGTCGCAAAGTCTTCAAAGGCTATATCGCGAAGTCCTCACAAGTGAGATCGCGAAGTCAGGAATGAAGTGGAGTTCACGATATCAACACTTAGCCGTTTACAACAAGACAAATCAAGGTACAGAATCAAGAATCAAAAGAGACAAATACTGAAGCATTTGTTCTGGCAAGGTGGTCCAAAGAACAGATGGCAAATCTACAGCTAAACTTGGAGAGAAAGATAAGAGACAAGCAGCTACAGAAACGGGAAAGACTCCGAAAAGCAGGTGGTCCTTCCTGACACAGTTAACGTCTTATGGCAGGACAAGTTGGACTTTCAGCGAGGGGTAACTGTGTAAAAATAGGTGTGTGCACTAGTTTGTATAGGGCTTATATATATCATGCACATCCTATTGTTAGCCGCAAGAGAGATACACATAGTTATTTGCTAAGCTCTTTTCTCTGTAAGCAAGCAAGTTCAAACTGTTCTTGTTTAGAAGCCAGAAATTCTATTGTGAATTTCTTGGAAAGCTGTAGTATTTAATTTGCTTATACAAAGTAGATTAAAGTGATTGTGTGTGTTATTTACTTTCTGCATATTACATATCATAATCATATACAGTCTGTTACTTAGTTTTCAAGAATCGAAAAATATATCAAACTATCCATTCACCCCTCCTCTGTCTAGTTTCTAGTAGTATTCATTTCTAACAAGTGGTATCAGAGCATAGGCTGTTAACGTACAAACAGGAAAAGATCAAGAATGAGTTCACAGAAACTAAGCAGTATCAAGATTCCTCCCTTTAACAAGGAGCACTACAGTTTATGGAAGAAGAAGATGTTGCTTTTCATCAAAGCTTCTAACCCCATGTATTTAGATATTCTAAAGCATGGTCCCTTCATTCCAATGATCGAGATTGGTGAAACAACCATTGGCACTGAGATTGTACCAGCAAAACATGTGCCCAAAGATCCCTCAAAATACACTGATCCTGAAAAGGAAAAAGTTGCACTGGATGGACATCTTCAACTTATCATTTGTGAATCTATGGACTTCAACATGTATGGCACTGTTGCTCATTGTACTAGTGCCAAGAAGATGTGGGATCTTATAGAAGTGCTCTGTGAAGGAACTACTGAAGTAAGAAAGAACAAGAAGCAGATTCTTGTTTCACAATATGAAGCCTTCATGGCTCAGCCAAAAGAGGGAATCACAGAAGTGTTTGAGAGATTCAACAAGCTGATAAACGAGCTCAAACTCTATGACAAACACTATGAAACAGAAGAGCTCAATATGAAGTTTTTACTAACTCTTCCAGATCACTTGGAACCAAGAATCTCTTCCCTTAAAGAAAGAGATCTAACAAAGATTGGTTTTGATGTGTTGTATGGTGTTTTAAAGACATATGAGTTAGAGATGTTTCAAAAGAGATCTATTCAAGCAAAGCAAGGATTAGTGGCAAATACCTCCTGTGCACTTATTGCTGACAACCTAAGTCAAAGAATGGACTCTCTTAAAATCAGTCAGGTCAAGATTGAGGAACTGGAAGTTGAAGACACTGGTGATGAAACTCAGGTTGTGTATGATTTACCTGAAGATGATGAGTTCTACAGTATAGATGAGCTGGACAAAATGGAAAACAAATCTTTTGCTTATATGGCTAGGAGGTATCCTAACATAAGGTTTAAAAGAAAGCAGCCATTCAGGTCCAAGTTCAATACTGGAAACACTAGTGGATCTAGTGGCTCAAACACCTTCAATAAAGGAAAAGGGATTGCTGGTGCTGCTAAAGGTGGATACAAGACAGGAAGTGTGGATAGGACCAAAATAAGATGCTATAACTGCAATAAACTTGGGCATTTTGCCACTGAGTGCAAAAAGCCTAAACAAGTCAAGAAGGACAAAGCATACTTAGAGCTTGAAGCTAAGTATGAGGCTCTACTCAAGAAACAACAGGGCAAAGCTTTTATTGCTGAGGGAAAATGCTGGGATGACTCTGATGAAGAAGAAGAACAAGAGTACTCAAACTATGCCTTGATGGCATTTTCTGATGATGGTGATTCCAGTCAGGTACCCATTCTTACTTCTCTTGATATGACTCCCCTTCAATATAAGCAAACTGTTGAAGATATGAGCACTGAGATGTTTAATATTCATACTAGCATGTTAGTAGCTAATGAAGAAATTGATAGACTAACTGCTAAGAATGTTGAGCTTACAGAAAAGAATGAGAAACTTGAGTTAATGGCTGTGAACCTGGATGGTTTTAAAAAGGAGGTTGAGTATCTTAAAAACAAAGTGAATTGTGCTGAGCAGATAGAGAAAGCCCTTAGGGAACAAATTGCTGAAACTGAACTGAAACTAAGAAGCTTCAAAAACTCCTCTGAACTTATTCAAACCTATCACAAGGAACACACTGAAGACTGCAAGGTTGGAGTTGGTTTTGACTATGATAATGACAAGGGAAGGAAGAAGGTCAAGGGCAAAGGAAAGGAAACTTTTACAAACAAAAATGCCCCAACCATACTGTCAAGTGTTGAACAGCCCATCTTCAGAAAGAGTGCTGTTGAGTTTGATGAGGAACTACTGATCATCAAGCAACAACTACTTGAAGAAGATGAGGCTGCTAATAACACTTCTTCCTTTCCTGAACTTGTCAATCAGAAAGAGACCAAAGACAATCTTGTCAAGAGTCCTAAAGCAAAGAAAGAAGTTGTTAAGAAAAGGAAACAAAACATAAATGGTAAAGTGGGTGTTAACAAGGGAAACAACTATGCTTATGTGCCAAATGCTCCCAGGAAACAATGTCAAAAATGCCTATATGTTAATCATTTGACTCATAAGTGTAGTAAGCCTGATATTGTTGTAGTTGACAACCTGAGTAACCATTCTGCTAGCATAAATTCTAGTCATGATTCTTTCTGTGGTAAGCCAAACTGCATGACATGCTATGTGACTGTGATTGCTAACTGTTTATCTCTTAAACATAAACTTGACTCTGCACAATCTGGTGAATCACACACACATATGCATTCTCATAGGACATGGTCCCCAATCAGGGTTGAGAGGGTGAAAACTTCATGTGAGCCTAAGAGTGTAAACTCCAAAGCCAAAGAAAAAGTGAAGTCTCCTACTATGAGAAATGCAATTTATGACAGAAGAATTATTAATCAAAATGTTTCTAAATCAACTGGACCCTACCAAGTGTGGGTACCAAAAACAACTTAGTCATTTTGTGAATGCAGGGCAACAGGAATAAAAGAGTCATATGGATCTTGGATAGTGGATGCTCAAGTCACATGACTGGTGATATAGCCCTGCTATCACATTTTGAGGAAAAGGCTGGCCCATCAGTAACCTTTGGAAATGACAACATTGGTTATACAATGGGATATGGCAGTGTTAAATCTGGAAATGTCATTATTGAAGATGTAGCATTTGTTGAAGGACTGAAGCATAATCTCTTGAGCATTGGACAATTTACCAACAGGGGTTTCAAAGTGGAATTTGATGAAGACCTTTGTTCAATCTCAAAAAGGGAAAGTGGTGAAGTTGTTTTAACTGGTGTGAAGAAAGGAAGCTTGTTTGTAGCTAATCTCAAGGCTGCAGATAAGGGAGAAATCTGCTGTTTCTACACTAAAGCCACAAATGAGGAATTCTGGCTATGGCACAAGAAGCTGTCTCACTTGAATGTTCAGGCAATGAACTCTCTAACCAAGAGAGAACTTATCAGGGATTTGCCTGCCTTGGAGTTTGTGCAAGATGAAGCATGTGAAGCTTGTCAGAAAGGAAAAATTAAAAGATCCAGTCACAAGAACAAATTGCTCAATACAAATTCAAAACCTCTGCAGCTAATTCACATGGACTTATTTGGCCCTGTGAATGTAATGTCCCTCTCCAAAAAGAAATATGCTCTAGTGATGGTAGATGACTATTCAAGATATACTTGGGTGGAATTCCTATTCTCCAAGGATGAAGCACCCCAAGTCATAATAGAGCATATCAAGAGAGTCGATAAAGAAGCACAAAGCACTGGTTCCTCTGTAGTTGCTTTGAGAAGTGACAATGGGACTGAGTTCAGAAATTCAACATTGTATGAGTTTTGCAAAGATAAAGGAATTTCTCAACAATTCTCAGCTCCTAGAACACCTCAACAAAATGGAGTAGTTGAGAGAAAGAATAGAACTCTCATTGAAGCTGCAAGAACAATGTTGCTGGATGCAAAGCTACCCACTAGCTTTTGGGCTGATGCTGTTAACACAGCATGCTACGTGCAAAATAGAACATTAATCAATAAGAAGTCTGGCAAAACTCCTTACTCATTAATGACTGGAAAAAGAGCATCCTTCAAGCACCTGCATGTGTTTGGAAGCAAGTGCTTTGTGATGAAAGATACCTCTGAGCATGTTGGAAAATTTGATGCTAAAGCATTTGAAGGTATCTTCATTGGATACTCTCTGGAAAGGACAGCATACAGAGTATTTGTACCTGAGCAACACAAAGTCATGGAAAGCATGGATGTTACCTTTGATGACAAGAAAACTCCTGGACTAAAAACAAGTGATCAAGACAGTGTGCCATTGAGATTTGAGAATCAAGGTTATCTTGAGGATTCTGAAAGTGAAGATGAACCCCCTGTTCAAACTGTTCTAGAGAATGAAATCCTCGAAGGTGACAATCTTCTTCAAACACCTGTGCAAGGGTTCACAAACACAGGGGGAGAAGAAGAGAATGCACCTATCAACCAAAATGAGTTTGGAACAGATCAAGGAAATGAACAGGGGCACACAAGGAAATGGGACAGAGCCCACACTAGGGATCAAATCATTGGAGATCCTAGTGAGGGAGTTAGAACAAGAAGGGAAATATTAAATACATGTCTGTATAGCTGCTTTCTGTCACAAGAGGAACCTAAATTAATTGAAGAAGCTTTGAAGAATTCTGATTGGATTGTTGCCATGCAAGAAGAGTTGAATCAATTTGAGAAAAACAAAGTATGGGAACTAGTACCTCCTCCAAAAGGAAAGAATGTTATTGACACCAAATGGGTGTTCAGAAACAAAATGGATGAAGAAGGAGTGGTAATAAGAAACAAAGCAAGACTGGTTGCCAAAGGATACTGTCAGCAGGAAGGCATTGACTATGATGAGACATTTGCACCTGTAGCTAGACTGGAAGCCATCAGAATCTTCCTGGATTTTGCAGCTCACTCAGATTTTAAGGTGTATCAAATGGATGTGAAAAGTGCATTTCTCAATGGTGATCTTGCTGAAGAAGTTTATGTGTCTCAACCACCTGGCTTTGAAAGTGAAGACTTCCCAAACTTTGTGTATAGACTGCTCAAGGCACTCTATGGACTCAAACAGGCACCAAGAGTCTGGTATGAAACTCTATCTCAATTCCTTCTTGAGCATCAATTTACCAGGGGTACAATTGACAAAACCCTATTCTTCAAGAAGCATGGAAATGATATCATTCTTGTTCAAATCTATGTGGATGATATCATCTTTGGCTCTTCAAATGAAAAACTCTGTGAAAGGTTCTCTAAGTTGATGCAAAGCAAATATGAGATGAGTATGATGGGAGAGTTAACCTACTTTCTAGGCCTGCAAGTACATCAACGGGAGGATGGCATCTTTATAAACCAATCTAAGTATGTCAAGGATCTTTTAAAGAAATATGGTTTAGAAGAGTCATCCCCAGCTAAAACTCCTATGTCTACTGCAATCAAGCTGGATGAAGACAAGAAAGGCAAGAGAGTTGATATCAAGGTCTATAGAGGAATGGTTGGATCCTTACTCTATCTCACAGCTAGCAGGCCAGACATCATGTTTGCCACATGCCTTTGTGCAAGGTTCCAGTCTGATCCCAAGGAATCTCACATGATGGCTATCAAAAGAATCTTCAAGTATCTGAAGGGGACTCCTAATCTTGGGCTATGGTATCCAAAGGGCACTGGGTTCAACCTGGTTGGTTACACAGATTCTGATTATGCTGGATGCAGAATTGACAGGAAGAGCACCTCTGGAAGCTGTCAATTCCTAGGTCAAAGGTTAGTGTCCTGGTTCAGTAAGAAACAACAGTCCACAGCAACATCCACAGCTGAGGCTGAATACATTGCTGCTAGAAGTTGCTGTGCTCAATTGCTTTGGATTAGAAATCAACTCATGGATTATGGGCTAGTGTTAGAACACATTCCTCTAATGTGTGATAATACTAGTGCAATATCCATAGTTGCCAATCCTGTTAATCATTCTACTACAAAGCACATTGAGATCAGGTACCATTTCATTAGGGAACATGCTGCAAATGGTACCATAGAAGTCTCTTATGTTCCAACTGAGAAACAATTAGCTGACATATTTACTAAACCTCTGAATGAAGCAGTCTTCAACAGACTTGTGAGTGAAATTGGAATGCTTAATCCTTCATTTAGTTGCTCTAAGTAAGTATGCCAGCAAATAATTGCAGCAGTAAATTTTCACTGTATTTAAATGCTCTATTTGTTTGGAGTGAAAATTAGCTGAGATATGATTTATGAATATTTCAGTATTTTACTGCATATTTTTCAAAATCACATTTGTTGGTAAAGTTGTGAGCTTTTGAGACATCTCGATATAGATGATTTTCAGAGTTCACGACACAGTTCAAATCAAACAGACTTATATCGCAAACTGTTAAGATTGTGAGACTTCGCGACATAGTTCATTTCATGAGTTTGCGACATAGTTCATTTTATGACTTCGCGACTTAGAATAACTATATCGACAAGTCTCCACATTTGACAGAATTTTGATTTAATTTCATTTTATTTCAAAATTTGATAAAAGTCTGATAATTTGCTTAAAATTCCTCAGAGAGAGCTTTAGACAGGGTATCTCCCTATATCGCAAAGTCTCCTCAATCCCTTCATCCTGAGGACTTTGCGACATAGTTCATTTCTGAGACTATGCGATATACTTTGCAAGACTTTGCGGTACATGCCATTTTTTGACTTCGCGACATACAAATCGACTGTACAAATTCATAACTCCATATCGCAGTGTCTCTATCATATAAATACCCTTTTCTAACCGTTCACAACTTTTCATCTTGTCTATTGCTCTCAAACTCTCAAACCTAAGCACAAATTCTCTACTCTCTTTTTCACTCTCTCTCTTTCGAAATGGCACCCAAATCTCAAACAGTATCATCTTCTATCCCTTTAACCATTCCCAAAGAAACCAGTCTTCTCACCATTCCCTCTGAGGCTGAGGCTAACCCAAGGTACAAGTGTTTTGTACGGTTCTTGAACACTTCCTACCTACGCCAAGCCCTAACCCTGAACCCTACCTTGTATGTCGATGTGTTGGAAGGATTCTGGAGAACGGCGTTGGTGTCAACAATGGCTAGGGAAGATGGAACCTCATTCCAGGAGGTTAGTTGTTCAATTGGAGGCAAACACTTTCAGTTTGGTGAAAGGGAAATCAATGAAGCTTTGGGGTTCAAGGTGGAGGGTCATGACCAAGCAGCTACAGATGCTCAAATCATAGAATTCATGACCTTCATTCAGTATGCTGATGAGATTGATACTGGAAAGCTGACTAAGAAGTTTGTGAGAAGGGAGTGGTCATTTCTGTTTGACGCACTCCAGAAGGTGTTTCTCTGCAGGAAGACAGGATGGGACCATATCAGTCACATTGCTGTGAAGCTAGCCTACTCCTTGGCCAACAACCAGGAGATCAATGTGGGAGCCATAATTCTCAAAGAATTGGCTCAGAGGCTACGTAGGACTGTTCGTGGTAGAGGTAATGACATCTTTTACCCTCGTTTCCTTCAAGTAATTTTAAATTTTCTTGATGCAAATGTCCATGAATTGGAGGGTATAGATAAAACTAAAATGGCTTATTCCAAGTCCATGTCCAAAGTTCTATTTGGCTCATTGGACACAAGGAATCAAGTGGATGTGATTCTAAGTGTGACCAAGCATATGCAGGACACATTTGAGTCTTATCCACTTGATAAGCCCATATACCATGCACTTTCCTGGACAGGGGAGGCTGAGACTGAAGGAGCTACACAGTCTAACCCCAGCCTTCCCATCCCATCCAGCAACCCCACTGTAAACAGTACCATAGAAGTTAGGCAGCCAAGTGCATCACTCTCTCAAAAGACTGGTGTTACTAAAAAGAAGTCAAAGAAGAGAGCCCTAGCAGTGATAAATGAATCTGTAGAGATAGGTAGTGAGAATCCTGAGTCACCTCTCACCAGACAAAGTAAGAAATCCAAATCCAAACCTACCACTGGCTCCTCCCAACAGGATTCAGATGTGGAAAAAGGGGTACACCTGTTACTGTCTATGGCCTCTCAACAGGTCATTGGCATTGAAAAGAGCAGTCTCCCCACTGCACCTTGTATAGAGTCTGCACAGGGTCAAGAACTCACTCTTGACCCTAGGAGTGATAAGGCTGATAATACACAGAGTGGAGAGCACATCACTGTTGAAACTCCTCCTATTTCTCAGGGGGAGTTGCCACAATCTAATCTAAACCCCACTTCTCTCTCAGATTCTTCCATAAAAATTTCTTCTGAACAAGAGAGTCATTCCAATGACAATCTTGCCTTTGATCAATCACAATTCTCTCCTGTGATTGAGCCAATTTCAAGTGACATGGTGCATGACACTATGCTCACCACCCAGGAACCACATCTAGTTGGTCAGGGAATGCATGCTGGGGCATATCCTAATGACACCAACAAAAACATGGAGGATTCACCAGTTTTCACTGGAGACTCTATGCCAACTTCTCCCATCCTTAGGGATGTGGAACTGTCTTCACAGACAAATAGGGCTGATGTTGTAACACATCCTATTTCAATGGAGACAACATCAGACCCTACAGCCATTCCAAGGCTGGAGGAGACTCAAAATCCTACATCTCATGAAGTGCCTAGCACTAGCTCTCACTTGGCTCAGGCCACTATGTAAGAATGGCTGAAGCCTGTGCACCATGACAGGCCTTCAGGATCATCATCTGTGCCTTCCAAAATGACAGAAGAAGCCATACAAGATCTCCATGTGGCACAGATTGATGAGTTCTCAAAGATAGCTCAACATCTCCTCACCTCAAATCTTCCAAATGCTGATTATGAAGCCATCTTACTCTGCCACAAGGAGGATGTTGAAGCTCAGCAGGAGAAGATAGTGGATGCAGCTGAACCAGAGGGAAATGTGGATGCCTGGTTGGATGCTAAGAGGACTCTCAAGCTCAAGGATGCCCTAGCTTTTCTAAGAGAAGAATACCTAACTTCTCTGGGCTCCAATGCAAAGGATCTCTCTCCTGCTGCCATCTATGATGCTGTAAATGATGTCTACATGAATCAATTAAAGGCTCTACACTATCTTGGGAAAGGGCTTCAATCAGAGATTTCTTCAATCCAGGAGGAGACAGACAGATCCCTCACTAAGCTCAGAAACTCATATCTCTCTGATTTTCCCAGGGTGGATGGCATCCTTAAAGAAATCCAGAAGACAAACTCTATTGTCAGCATGATGGACCTCTCTCTCGCCATGGTCACAGACAACATCAGGAAGCTGGCTACAACCCTGGAAAATCAAGTCAAGGCCAATATCAACTCCAATGCCATGCTGAATGTAATTTGGAAAAATCAATATGGTGACAAATTGGTGGATGAGGTCCCTCTGTCAAACATCTCCAAATTTGAATTTACCAAACTCAAGGATCAATCTCTCAATTCTTTCAAGTCTCAACAGCTGTTCTCAAAGGTGGATGGTCTTGAAAGAGAAGTGGCCTCTCTGAAAGATGAAAACAAGGAGCTTGCCAACTCTCTAAAACAGCTCAATGACAAACTGGATGACCAAGGCAACAACACCTCCAATATCCTGCTGGTGCAACAACAGATGCTGACTTCAATGATGAAACAAATGAACCTGCCTATCCCTGGGGAAGCTCAAGTCATCTTGTCTGATCCCAAGCCTAAGGGGGAGAAACAAAAGGAGGTCATTCTGAAACAGAAAGGGGGAGTATCTGCCAAGCAGCCAAAGCATAAGGGCAAGGGCAAACTCATTGAAGAAACCATAAAGCCAATCATTCTTCCCCCTGTAGAGGTCATAAGTGCAGAAGGTCAGAAGAGCACAATCTCAACCACCTACTATCCATCAACAATGCCTAAAGATATCTCAACTCCTCAACCTACTCAACCTACTCCCAATGCTAAACCTGTCAAAGCTGCAATTATCACAGAAGCCAAGCTACAGGAAGTTGCCAATTCAAACATCTATCATGATGAGGCCTTCCTGGAGTTTCTGAAAGCCATCTACAGTAGTGCTCAAGGAGATGCAAGGATGTACAGACAGAAGATCAAGGAAAACATCAAGTATTTCACAGTGGCAGTAAGGAAAATCAAGGATGTCCATCTAAGAGAGATAATCATGGTGTGCAAGGACAACTACTTGTGGCACCTAGCTTTTCAAACTCTAGAGAAACTGAGATTTACTGAGCTGTCAATCATTCTGGATTTGATTGAAAAGCATGGGATGAACAATGAAAGTCTTTATAATGACTTGAAGATGGACCAGAATAAAAGATTGCCTGAGGTTATATCCAAGCCAAGGACAATAATTTACCAAAGCCTATCTCAAGACAGTAGTATTGACCAACTAGTAATTCCCTCAGACCTGTTAATGAAGAACAATGCAAAGATCAACCAGGTGCTGCAAATGCTGAGAGCTAAGAGAGGAGCTAGGACAGCTGAGGAACTAGAGATGATTCGAACTCTACAATCTTTTCTGATTCATGGAGTCATTCCTGAATCTGTCAAAGAAAAGAGTAAAAAGAAGGATGGGGAGGATGATGATGATGAGAAAACCTATGAAAGGAGATCTCAGACAAGGAGAAATAAGGATGGATCTAGTGAGAGTAGCAGGAGCAAATATCCAAAGAAATCAAAAGATGCTAGTGATGACAAGAGGGACTCAAAAGGGACAAAGGAAACAACCAGGAAAACAAGAAGTGGAATTCAGCAAGTCAAGGACATTGTCAGCAGTACTTTAACCACAACACAAGACTCTAAGTCTAGGGTGGGTACTGTTAGCAATGATCCTCCAAAATCAT
The DNA here is from genome assembly GCA_030848705.1 of Heracleum sosnowskyi. Taxonomy (NCBI): domain Eukaryota; kingdom Viridiplantae; phylum Streptophyta; class Magnoliopsida; order Apiales; family Apiaceae; genus Heracleum; species Heracleum sosnowskyi. The sequence goes on along the minus strand of CM061244.1, from coordinate 20,113,787 downwards.
TATCCATGACTTCTGAACCTGAATTGCCACAGAAGAAAGATGAAGCCACTAAAGTAATTTCAAGAAAACACTTCCACAAAGTTACAGCTAGTGGAGTGTTACAGTGGATGAAGGGGAAAGGAATGAAGCTTCTTCCAAGTGATGTGGCACTGAAGACTGATTCTCCTTGTTCCAGAAAGGTATCTCTTGTGAAGCATTTGAAGATCAAGAGTGTACCCAAAAGGATAAGGATAACAAAGAAAACTGGAAAACTCACAAATGTTATTGGCATCAATGTGCTTCCACTAGATGAGGACTATGATGAAGATGCCCTAGCATTTTTGAGGGCTCAAAGGATCTTTGAAGTCAAAGTGAAGTTGAATCATCTAGAGATCAAGTACACTGATGGAAGAGAAAGAATAATGAAGCAAGGGGGATGGCAACATTTTGACACCTATGAGCAAGAAAGAATCAATGCCTTGTTAAATTTTGAAGAAAAGGAAGAAAGGTTGTGGAAAACAGAGATTGCCAGATTCATGAAAATGCACTCTGAATATAAAGAAAATCTAAAGAAGCTGAATGAAGAAAAGAGGTGTGAGAAAGAAAAGGAGATGGCTGAGATGGAAGAAAGAGCAAAGGAGCTAAGGAAGAAAGGGCTGTGCAGGGTAAAGAAAAATCCTTATACTGTCGAGTACAAAAATCATTATGGAGGAATAAGCAAGATAAGGATGGAGTTCATACATTCATATGTGGAAAGTGCCCTCAGAACAGCAGCTGAAGATCTAAAAGATTCTCCTCTCATTGAAGAACTGATTGCAAGGGATGAAATTTTACTGGCCATCTCTGAAATAAAGAAGAATGAAGAAATAAGGAAGAAGAAAGTCTATGATGATTTCTTAGAAGAACAATTGGAAACTGAAGCTATGTAGCTCAAGGAGAAATTCTGTAAGACCAAATTTCCAAGTTGTTATCAAATTCTGTTCTTAAATTTATCTTCTTTATACTTGTTCTTTTTATGTTAGTTAGGCTTGTTATCAGACATGAAATTGTGCCTAAGGGTCTTACTCACAATTTGGGGGAGATTGTTAGGCTCAAGACATGTCTGAACACCACTATTAACAAGCCTACGCTTTGTGACTACGTCACATTACATGACCTAGTGAGTTCTATCACTGGGATGTAGTATAGGTCTCTAAATGTACTTGTCTTGTTCTCATGAACATTAGCTTGACCATGTATGCTCAAAGTTATAATGAGCTTAGTAAAGTTTCTTGCATCTAGATTGTATATAGGCCATTGAATAATTATCCTGATAGAAGTTCAGAAGTGTTCATGCAGCAGGATAGAGATAAATAAGGCTATGAAGAAATAAGTTGCAGAAATTTATCTAAGGCATTATATAGCAAAGTCAGAAGAAAGCTATGTCGTGAAGTCACCAATATCCATGTCGTGAAGTACTATATCGCATAGTCCATTTTGTACTATGTCGAGAAGTCCTCAAGACACATGTCGTGAAGTGTTGAAGTCAGCAAAGTCAAAGAAGCCTAGATCGTGAAGTCCTCAGAAGCCCTATGTCGCATAGTCTTCAAATGACCTATGTCGCATAGTCTTCAAATGACCTATATCGCATAGTCTTCAAATGACCTATGTCGCATAGTCTTCAAATGACCTATGTCGCATAGTCTTCAAATGACCTATGTCGCATAGTCTTCAAATGACCTATGTCGCATAGTCTTCAAATGACCTATGTCGCAAAGTCTTCAAAGGCTATATCGCGAAGTCCTCACAAGTGAGATCGCGAAGTCAGGAATGAAGTGGAGTTCACGATATCAACACTTAGCCGTTTACAACAAGACAAATCAAGGTACAGAATCAAGAATCAAAAGAGACAAATACTGAAGCATTTGTTCTGGCAAGGTGGTCCAAAGAACAGATGGCAAATCTACAGCTAAACTTGGAGAGAAAGATAAGAGACAAGCAGCTACAGAAACGGGAAAGACTCCGAAAAGCAGGTGGTCCTTCCTGACACAGTTAACGTCTTATGGCAGGACAAGTTGGACTTTCAGCGAGGGGTAACTGTGTAAAAATAGGTGTGTGCACTAGTTTGTATAGGGCTTATATATATCATGCACATCCTATTGTTAGCCGCAAGAGAGATACACATAGTTATTTGCTAAGCTCTTTTCTCTGTAAGCAAGCAAGTTCAAACTGTTCTTGTTTAGAAGCCAGAAATTCTATTGTGAATTTCTTGGAAAGCTGTAGTATTTAATTTGCTTATACAAAGTAGATTAAAGTGATTGTGTGTGTTATTTACTTTCTGTATATTACATATCATAATCATATACAGTCTGTTACTTAGTTTTCAAGAATCGAAAAATATATCAAACTATCCATTCACCCCCCTCTGTCTAGTTTCTAGTAGTATTCATTTCTAACACCTTGGCAATAAATTAGGTAGAAAAATTGTATTGTGATTATAGAGACTATTTTAATATAATTTTGTTTATAAATTAGATAATGAAAGGAGAAATTGTGATTTTCAATATTAAAAATATCAAATCCTAACGTGACAATCTCCCTAAGAATTTACTACTCTTCGTGATGGATTTAACTGATAATTACGAAAGAAAGAACTTTTATTTTAAAAATATACTATCAATTGAAAAGTGTAAAAAAACATGCAACTATTTAAGAAAATAGGTATGACTTATACAATTATAGTATAAGTGAACATAATTTAAACATCACTATATTATATTACATATAAAATTTACACAAATTTGGGTTTATTGATCACGTAGGAACTACTCAACTTTGAGTAGTAGTGCGGAAGATCATGAAATTTGGATTACTACACTCAACCATTTAATAAAACAAAATTTTAATATTAGTATATATTCTAAGTTTTGATAGAAAAAATAACGGGAGCCGATATTTATCCTAGGTTAAATTGAAATAATTATCAAATTTATTACATATAAGAATCAAACAATAAATGTTAGTTGATAAGATAAAAATCTAATAACTATCAAATTAGTTATATGTAAAAAAACATACATTAATTCAGACAAAGATAATCGAAAAATAAAGAGTCGTGCAAACAAACCTTGATTATTGAGGAGCTCTAGTAATATAATTTGATTAGGTTTATAATTTTTAGAGGACCTGCCTTTTATAATAGGAGTTATAAAAGGAAACATTAAAATGTTTCGATTTTTTTTCTCTAAAAAATAGGACATAAATAAAGAAGTTTTATTTTAATTATTTAAAATAGAGGAACTCTAGAAAAATATATAAATATGAATGGAGTGATTTTAGAGCTTATGGAGTTTTTCATTATATATATAAAGATATTGATAATTGACAGTGGAATATAAAGTTTATTAGGTATAGTCACGATCGTAAATTCAGAAATTGAAATAAATCGATTGAAATATCGATTAATAATTTATCAATAAATCAAAAATTTATTGAAATAATTTATAATGATCAATAAAATTTTAAAAATCGAATCATCAAAAATTTTCTAAGAAAAATTCAGTGATTTATTGATGATTTTAAAAAATTAAATAATGAATATAATATTTTACGAATGAAACTCTTAATTTGAGTCAAAGCAAATCACAGGAAATGAAGGGCGACACGACCACCACGAAATGCAAGTCCTGCAACACACCCAATCTCCCTCCCCAAACAGGACAAAACACCCGCTCCAGCGGAGCCTAGCTCTAGCTCACTTCTCAAGTCAAGTTTCTACTCATTCCTCTTCCCCTTCTTTATATACTTACATATAAATCGTATGTAACAAAACTCATCCTCCCACTATACTATTCACCACCCCCTTGCTCACAATTCTAAAGATCTGAAAGCTCTCTTTGACCAAAATTCAATGAATCACCTAACTTATCTACATCATCAAATTGTGATATTAAAACTATAAATTCACTGTTTATTATGTAGATCACAATTTTAGTGATGAGAAGTGAGCAAATGAAGCGAAGGTCATCTAGTTTCTCCAACAAATCTCAGCACTTGAAATGGAGGAGAAACCTGTTTGCTTTGCTTCTTATTGGATTATGTTGTTTTTTTACTTTATTAATTTTCGAAGCTCAATATACTCGGATCAAATTATTTGCTTCTCTTTATCGTTCTAATGCTCCTCCACTGCCTCATTATCCTAAGATTGCCTTCTTGTTTATCGCTCGTAATCGCCTCCCTCTCGACATTGTTTGGGATGCATTCTTTCAGGTTTTTTCGATAAGTAATTACAATTATGATGTAAATGCTCAATTATGTTTTTATAATAGGTGTTTTGTTGTTTTAAGTGTATGTTTATTACAATGTGGCATTTTAATTCATGTGGATAGTGTTGATTGCTTTTGATGTCGTATATTAGGCTAGCTGCGAGATGATTGTTAAGGTGTGGTAATGTACTAATGTTTGAGTGTGTTTGATTGGATAATGGCACATTCGATAAGTGATTATTATGGTAATTTGTATAATGGCATTAGTTATATGTGTAATTAATGAATTATGTTCGAAGTGGTTGGTTATATAGTAATAGCTGCAAATGCACTTTTGGAGTCATTTTTGGAAATTTTTGTAGATTCTGCTGCACAAAGGGGTTAGTAATTTCCAAAATTAATACTTATGGAGTCATTTGTGAAATTATCATAGATTCTGCAGGCTCCAAAAGAGGTGCTATTAATTATTAATTGCATTTTGTTCTTCATACTTTATCTCTATTGATGAAGAAGAGACATTTCACATACTTCAGATTTTTAGAAAAAATTGATGCAACTGCTTTTTAGTTTGGTTATATAGGGAGCTCAACCTAGTTCACTCACTGTTTAGGTCTCGTGTTTCATTAATTCGTGGTTTTGATTGCTTTGTCATGATAAGTAGTCAGTTGTGTTGCTCTTTCCTTGTTCGCATTTGTACTATACTCCCTTTAACTCTAATCAGAGACTTGTAGAAATATTTTCTTTATATTTCTTATAAGCATATTTTTTATTGTTTTGTACCCATAGTATTACTGTTTAGAAAGGCATATTTCACAAAATATCTTTTTTTTAGTAACAAATTCTAATTTAATATTTGAATAATTAACAGAAGAGTGTCACATTATATGTTTTCTGTTTCTCTATTTGGTGGTCAAGATTATTTAACAAGCTTTCTTCCTTTCTAATACTGACAATATTGAATCTGTTACATCTTCAGGGGGACCAGGACAACAGGTTTTCAATTTTCGTTCACTCTAGGCCTGGATTCCTATTTAACAAGGCAACAACAAAATCTGTATATTTCTTGGATCGCCAACTTAATGATAGCATTCAGGTTTGTTAGAAGTATTCTGTTTCCACCTCCCTACTAACAAATATATAGTATTTTTGATAAGTAAGAGAAAATATCATCCACATATATGGTAAATTATAAGTATGCTGATAACTGGAATTGAGCATTTTCCACATTATGCTTTTCTTAAAAGTAATGTAGAAGACTCGTCTGACAGTAACTTACATATTTTTACAGATATTAAGCAATTAAAACATTTCATTGTGGGATGACAAAAAGAGCAAATCAGATCAATCTTAATGCTGCAGTTCTCTAGAATCGAGTTAGGTAAAGGTGCTTGAAATCTAGAAACAAACACTATACCGTTTATGCTAACCGAAGATTGTGATCCCTGACCTATCAGGCTATCACAAAAGCATTTGGGTTTTGCCATTTTGGAGAGCTTTAATATATTCAGTTTGGGAGTGAATTTAGTTCTTCTGATGCTTGCATGTTAAAACATGTAGAATTGAAACTCTCATTTCAAGTCACTTGCACGTTACTGGCACTCGCTTGCATGGACACAGTTCTAGGACATGTGATATAGTTCCTGATTTTCCCCTTGTCTGTTACGTCAATGGACAATACTCGTTGCAAATTATATTCCTCGCTTAATGCTTTTGATGTTGTCACAAGTTTAGGATATCATTGATAATTATAGATATCTGGGACCCTAATTTAAGGATTTATTGAGGCTATCCAGCAGTCATCCACTTTTATACAAATTGGATTAACATTCATTCTTTTTAAAATTCAAAGGAAAAATGCATTGTTCTTCTTTTATCGTTCTTTTGATCTCTTCTACTTATACCCTTTTCTGTTTTTCCCATTAACCATGACCCTATGTCTGAAATCTTCATTCTCCACGAATGATGGCTTTTATAGCCATATCATGTACCTTTTCATGGAAATAGTTGTTCATCCAACTGTTTTACTTGTTTGAAACTGTAAATTAAATGTGATTTTACTTCTGTAGTTCTATTTTTAAAATGTGTAAAGTTCTTTATGGTGTTCATTTCACTTGCCTATTTAGATTGAGAATATACTACCAAAGATATTTAGCAAATTTGTCTTTTTATCAGGTAGATTGGGGAGGATCAAGCATGATTGACGCAGAGCGTATTTTGCTGCGACATGCACTCGAGGATCCTAATAATGAACGTTTTTTGTTTCTTTCAGACAGGTGAAGGTCTTAATAATAGTCTCTTTAACAATCCTGCTTGTTGAACTCTTGCAAGTATTTCAGACATATGCTAACTGTTTAAGTATTTATCAGCTGCTTACCGTTGTACAACTTCAGCTACACATACGACTACATAATGTCAACTTCAACTAGTTTCGTGGACAGGTATGTGGATTCTACTTTTCTTGTTTTGATATATACATACAGTGAAAAAAACTAAACAAGAAGTAAAATTTTAATTTCTTTTCCCTAGTTAATTCATTTAATTTTTACTTGCAAATGAGCTTAATTCTGAAGTGTCCATGCTCTTCCTAAAATCTTGTTTCTGTTATACTACACTCTTAAGTTATTACTTACATAGTAAGCTTTTTACCCAAGTCTTACCCAGACGAGCTTACTGTAGGTTTGCTTAGACCAACATATAAATGTTTTCTTTTAAATGTCACATGAAAGCAGCTTTTCTGATACAAAAGAAGGCCGCTACAATCCGAAGATGCATCCTGTAATTCCAGTTCATAATTGGAGGAAAGGATCTCAGGTAAAGATTGGAAAAGATATAAACAAAGTATTACTTTGTTGATGGTAGTCTTGCTATAGCTGATAGTTTTTCCTTGCTCTCTGTTGCATTGCATTCTGCAGTGGGCTGTATTAACCAGAAAGCATGCCGATGTTGTGGTTAGGGATGACTCTGTCTTTCCTATGTTTCAGTTGCATTGCAAGGCAAGTATATCACACCTCAATCCACAATCAAAGACTTAATTTGAGCTCCTTAACTGTGCTACTAATGGGAAAAGAAGTGAACATAGTTGTTGTTTGGATCATGGGATTCCAACCCGGCCAACTAGGCGAAAGAGATGCTAATACATTTTTATATAAAAATTTCTTTTCCATTCGCATTAACCAGGTTAGAAACCCATGATCCAAACGACCCCATAAAACTTCAGGATGATAAGGGGAGGCTAAAAAGCATATTTCCATGTTAAACATGGTGGTAGAAGTTCGTATTGCATCTGGGCTACAACCTTATCTCACTGTCTAATGTATGATAATATGGATCTTCATTTTTGTGGGTCCCTGCGTGACTTTGCATGGGGGCTGATTTATGATTTCTCTTCAAATTAGTATGACAGTAACTTTCATTTTTAAAAATATATATCGACTAAACTTGTTGTGGCGTCTCTATTACATCTCACAATCTGAATGGTCGTATAATAAAGTGATGAACTATTCAGATTTTTTAATTGAAAAGAAAGATGTTCACTAATGAAAACAAGCCATAGGGGTTCTGATTTGCACATGTCATAATGTATCTTATTTTTGTACTAACATCTTGAAGTTGAAGATGTATCTTTTTTGTGTTGAGCTCCAATAATTCTCGCTCATATAGCTGCTTCCTTTTCCTGATATTTATGCAGAGAAAATCATTGCCCGAGTTTTGGCGGGATCATCCCCTTGTGAGTTGCTCTTATTCTATTTATTGAACACCCGCTCTGTTACTTTGAAGTTTTTGGTCAATTTGACCAATTTTTAAAATCACATTAATTATTTCATGTGATTCATACAGCTTCCCAAAATAAATAAATCTTAAGATTCAGCTTTGAAGTTGTTGGCTTCTAAAGTAGTTGTCGTTTGCAGCCTGCTGAAGGATGGAAGGAGCATAACTGTATTCCAGATGAACATTATGTCCAGACCTTACTAGCTGTAAGATAATTTTCACTAATGAGTCCTAACACTCTTTTACTTTTACTATAACAGTTACTATGAGTTTGAGCTTTCACTTTCTAACCAAACATTAATTGCAAAAGACTGAGATGACTAGGTAATAGATGTAGAACAAATGGACAATTATAAGACTCTAGCGACACAAAACAGTGAGAAGAAAGCTAGTAACATTACTAGCTTTGTAAACCACGAGCTACTTATTGGCCTAACTTGGTTACCAGTTATGAAAATGGTGAATCATGAGCCGTAACGGACTTAATTGGGTATGGCAAGAGGATGAAAAGAGTGTATGTTTAGTCAAATGATGATATCTGTGTTGATTCCCTTGGGTATTTTAGCATAGAGCTGAAACGTTGCTTGTTTTATCTTTTAGGGTCCCATCTTGAGGTGGGAAAGATGTTTATCATGTTCTGGAATGAGAGCAAATTATCTCTGCCGCTTGCACTTTTCTTTTTCTTAATCATACTGCTGCAGTGCATCTTTTGTTTCTTAGTCGTTCTGCTGCAGTGCTTAGGTTATAACTGTTGTAAGTTAAATTTTAGGTATCGAGTTACTTTGTTGTAAAAAAGTACTCACCATAGTTAACTTCTATATACTCCGATTATAAGTCATGGATTTTTCTGATATACAAACTCCCTACTTTGATTTTCAATGTCAAGAAGATATATTATCTTCAAGTTCTTAAATAAGTTATCACATAATCATGCATTAGGAGTTTAAAGCCACATGCCAAAGAAAATATAGACAGTTTGCAATATATATCCATTAGAAGACTATCACAGCAGAATTCGATGATTCTGAACCTTAGCTCTTAATTTTCACATTCAGTTTTGCGTATTTGTAACTTCTTTTATTTGAATTCAGCAAGAAGGCCTTGAAGGAGAAATTACCAGAAGGGGAGTGACTCATACTTCATGGGATATAAAATCCTCTAAAATTCGTGAACGGCAAGGATGGCATCCTGTCACATATAAGTTAGCGGATGCTACTCCCTCACTCATTCAGTCTATAAAGGTATCCGCAGTTAATATATAGATGACCAGGTCATACTGTCCTTAAGATGTTTAAATATTTTGCAGAAGCCCCGACTGTATCCGGAACCTGTATAAATCAATTCTGACTAGTATATAATTGGGCTTTGAAAAAATGTGCAAAATTATATATTACTTATGCTTTCTCGTATCTTAAGGGAAATAATTAGCCCCTACTTTGAAAGTAAATTTCTAGCATTTTGAAGTTGGTACTTCTCCTGTGTGCAGGATATAGATAATATCAATTATGAGACTGAATATAGAAGAGAGTGGTGCACCAGCAAAGGGAAACCAGCACCATGCTTTCTTTTTGCGAGGAAATTCACTCGGCCTGCAGCTCTGCGACTACTCAATATGGCAAGTTACACGAGCATTTAAGATGCACATATATAACATATATAGATACGCTGTTTTTTTTTACCAACTTGGTTATATTAGTTCATTTAGTACTCTTTAGGCATCTTAGCTAGGTCTTTAATTTTTCTGTACATTTATGAGCTCTTATGTATAAAATATAAACTTTTTTCTTTTTGGCTTGTTTTTCATCACTGCAGTCTGTCTTGGGAGTCGTCAGTCAAGCCAGAAGTGAATCCTCAGAGGAATGAAGCATATATCACAATAGTATGTCAGTGCCAAGTAGGAATGCAACTAGGAAACAAGAACAAAATTTAGATAGATTTCTAATGTGAACAATAGAAAAAGAAGAGTTGTATAAAGAAAAAAATGTACTGAATTATCCAGTGAAAGTGTAATATCTTTTCCTTACATGAATGTAGATGGCCAATAATGATACCTTTTCCTAATACTTTGAATCAGTTGAAATGATTGCATGCTAATTGGCTCCCAGTTGTGTTATCAGTAGTTTCATTTAAAGGACCATTATTTGTAGTATCAGCTCTGCCAAGGCCTATACGGCTATACCAGACTTTACAGAATAATGCTGCTCTTTATAGGGATTCATGATTAGCGGAGCTACTAGTGTTTAGGGAATGGTAATGTATCCCCATAGTAACTTGTGATCGATGATTAGCCTGTGGTAGTGCAGCTGAGACAACGGGGTAAGGTACGAGCATTAAAAATCAAATTTTTTTGTGTTCGGCCATAAAAATACAAATTTTAGGCACAGAATCAACTTGATTTCCTACAGGAGCTTGTGAGCAAATGCTTATTCTTGTGTTAAGAGCTTTTTCTTGATCTGCTGTGTTTGAGCTCGATTTCCCACAGGAGCACTGCACGGGCTTGCCAAGCTCGGTTCAATAGAAAAGATTCAAATTTATTAGCTGCCCATCATGTTATGTTTATATAAAAAATCTCAAGTATATGTTATAAACATAATATACACTGCATACAACATTTAGAGAGATGATCATCTATCAATCTACTGTCAAACCTCCATAGAGTAATATCCTTGGATCGAAACAATATATTATTATAGAGATGTTATTCTTTAAGAGAGGTTATCATATAAATTAATAATTTTAAAAATTAATTAAAAAATACTTATTATATATCTTAAATACATGAATTTAAAAGATATATCATAAACTTCGAGTAGGAAGTTTTAGAGAGGACATATTTTGGATACAACAAAAATGTGATCATGTTGATGAATTATTATGGATGCCCAAGTGATGCGGTGTTAACTCAAATGATCAAGTCATTATCACAAACAACTTTAGAAAAATATTTTAAATCGTTTGAATATTTATGTAACAAGATTATATAATTTTGGATATATATATATAGGTCATTTTCCAGAACTATCTTATATAGAGAATCAGAGAGAATCAAAGAGAATCGTTTGTTCTACCACGGAATCTCTTAAATAATTAAAAAATTTTATTTCACAAAATATAAAATTTGATTCTAATATAGAATATTAATTTTATAAAATATTAAACATTCAAAATTTGAATAAAAATTTGATTTAAAAATGATTCTACTGTAGAATCATTTTGAATAAGTGTGATTTCATTAATTTTAATGATTTTGTAATAAAAAAAGTAGTGTAATTTTATTTTTTGATTTATTAATTGACAGTTGTAATTATATTTAACAAAATTTGAAATAAATATATGTTTTATATATATTTATATAGTGGTTCTCTCCCGGACTCTATATAAGAAGTTCTCTCTAGAATGTTACTCTCTCTCTATAGACAAGTGCTCAAATGAGATCTACATTAAAATGAGAACTGAGACTGAGGTTCTTTTTGGGATTGCTGTGCTGTTGAAAAAAGTGCTGTTGTGAAAATCAAATAATTGTTTGGTAATATTTTTGATATGTGCATGTTTTGGTGTATAATATAAAAAATTAATGTTTTTGGTGAGTTTTGATGTTGAAACCAGTAGCTGCTTCCCGCAAAATCTGAAAAGCAACTTTTTTCAAAAGCATGGGGGACCTGCTTTCTCTAAAAACAGCTTTTCAGCCAAAAGCGCTTTTGAGAAAAACAGTTTTAAATTTTACCAAACACTTTTTTAGTTGCTTTTCAGAAAAAAGCTGTTGTTGCTGCCTGCAACAGCAATGCCAAACGGGGCCTGAATCTCAGCCCCATATTTTTGATTCACATGCCTCTCTCTCTCTCATCTTACTCCACTCTTTTCTCTCCCCCTCTTTTCTTCTCCCTCTTACCAAAATCTCTAAATTTCTCTTCTCCGCTGTCTTCATCCTCGAAATCCGACCCCACCATACCTTCTTCGTATTCTTCATCATCATTGAATCATGATTCTCTAGTAGCACTCGTTTTCATGGTGCCATTGTTGTCTGATTTTATCAAGTTATTTTCGATGTCATCTTCAGATCTGATGGCGACGTAAGTAATGAAAAGAAGAGCGCATTGGAATACATACAAAAGAAACAACGACGATAAATCAAATGAACAAATGACAAAATAAAGAGTGTTGTTTGGAGTAGTCATGTTTGTGCAATTTAGTCAATTTTGTATCCAAATCACTTTTTTTTCTGACCAATCACCTTTTCTTTAATATAAATCACTTTTTTATCTGGTGATTTGTGTATGTATATTTTATGATTTATATACCGATAATGGTGATGCAAGTTTAAATTTCGTGATTTGTATTTTAATTTGGTGCTTCTATTGAGTAGTTGTTGTGATGTTAGGAGATTTGATTTTGAATTTAGTGATTCTGGTTGTGGTGATGGTGGCTGTTAGTGGTGTAGCGACGGTGGTGATGTATTGATTTAAGCGTAGTGGTGATGCTGGCTGTTAGTGGTGTAGTGATGGTGGTGATGTACTGATTTTAATGTAGTGATTTGTTTACCCTTACTTATATAAGTGTCTTAATATAAGTGTAACTTGGTAAGTGTTTGTAGCTGATATATTTTTCCGATCAATCCTATTAGTCTTTATGTTGATGTTTAGGTACATATTGCTTCACTTGTGGCACAATATAGTACAATGTGAGGTCTGTTCTACGTTATAGTTGTCATGTATACTTAACTCTATGTTAGATATATGCTATAACATATGAACGGTACTGGACAAAGAAGCCAACATACTACTTACTACTGGATAAACAAACATCAGAATGGGATATACATAAATGTGTTAAAATTAATCTATGTTAAATAATGCATGAGGGATTAATTATTCTCTTATTTCATTCTAACATCAACTTATTCTGATTGAATTTATTTTTGGTGATTTGCGTACAATTTTTACTTTTTCTTATAGCCTTAATTGTTAAAAGGTGATTTTGTTTTTAGTGATTTGCTTACAATTTTTACTATTTTTATAGCCTTTGTTGTTAAAAGGTGATTTGTGTGTAGTTCTTATTGATTTGTATATTGTTTTTATAAAAATCATAATAAATAAAAAGGTTATCCAAGTTCACTTGTAGTGAATTTAACCTCTTGAAACATATTTATTGATCATTTAAGTTAAAAATGGTGCTTTTGGTGATTTATGTGTTTTTCTTTAATATGCAATATAAATAACATAAATATAATTTATGGAAATGCTCACCTTTTTGTGCTACAAATAAAAAAAAATTATATTTTTTTTTGTGATTTAAGTATATTTTTGTTTTATCAATATAATTAAAAAAAAATCTTGAAGTTTCAACCCTTAACAAGAAAAAAGATGATTTTGGTGATTTATGTGTCTTTTTTTAGAATCTTTACCATTATTGTATTTATTACCATAAAATATATAAATGTGATTTATGACTTTTTGTGATTTATGTGTATTTTAACGAAATATGAAGTATATATGATACCTATTTTTATAAATGCATACTTAACAAGTCCCAAAGAGGTGATTTGTACATTTTTATGGTGATTTGTGTATAAATTTTTGAATATATACGATGTAATTCCAAATTTTTGAATAATAAAAATATGCAATATAAATAATATAAACATGATCAATTTTTGAAATACCAAAAGGTGTTTGTGTATCTTTTTGGTGACTTATGTGTACTTTTTATAAATAATAAATATTATTTTTTGGAATGTCTCTTTAAGTACAAAAGGATAATTATTTTGTATGTTTTTGTAATTTAATGTGAATTTGATTGTTGATATGCAATATAAATAACAAATATTAGTTTTCAAATGCTTAACTATACAAATACAAAACAAGTGATTTGTGTCTCTTTTTCATAAATAATGAACATTATTTTTATAATGCTCATGCTTTCAAGTATAAAAAAAAAGTGATTTTTGTATACTTTTTAGCATTTTGTAATAAAATATGTAAATGTAGCAGTGATCACAACTCAAAAAGGAGTCACCCTAAGTAAGATGAGATAGCTCAAGGAGTTTGTCCCCGAGTATGTCAAATACATACATCACACAAACTACTGCCAATGTAGCTTCTATTCAATAAAAAGAGTTTACACAGGATTATCACTAATTATTTACAATTAGAGCACAAGTTTGATACTCAAGCAATAAGCAACAATAAATTACCAATTGCTAAACTTCTTTATAAAAATCTATCACACTTTTCAATATCAATTATGTAGCAACATGACAATGAAATACCCATTTCTGTATTAACATGACAAAGACTTCCCGCGCAATAAAATTAGCCTAACTAAAATCACAAGAACTTATCGGAAGTTTGAAATTACTATTCTGGTGATGCACATTGAAGCAGCTGACATTAATCTTCAGAACTTGTAACCTGGATAAATTTTAAGACACTCAATACGACCACTGACCAGGTCAAGATAATCCCAAAGTAGAAGCATGTCAAATAAAAGTGCAAGTTCTGGGACTTACTATATGCACTCAACAAACACAAAAAAATACCTGGACCATATTTTTAATGGTTAGACCAAAAATATGAAATAAGAATGTTCATATTTACTGATGTGTATTTTAACGAAATTCACTAATATTAACTTTTATTAAGAAACTACTTTTGATATTCAATGTAATACACATGTACTACTTGGAATCAAAATGATATGGCTGGTCAATAAATTGAATTATATTTGCTACATAAGGGCACGGTACCACATTTCTAAAATTGTATATCACTAACAAGGCAAATCACTATTTAATATCACCAATCACCTATTTTCAAAAACAAAATATCACCAATCACCTATAAAAAAAAGTATAAGAAGCCTATAATTAATATCCTTAACCAATAAATTCCATTTTTAATACAAATCACTTTTTCTCAATTAAATCACCAAAAAATCTTTTCCAGGGGCAGAGTACCATATTATTGAAAGCATATTCACTCTAAAGACAAATCACCATTTTATATCACTGAATCATCGAAAAGAATGCATCACAAGTCTAGATTTACATGTTCCATAAACAAATAAATTAATTATCAATACTATTTCATCATTGTCCCTACTAAATCACTAAAAAAATACTAGTATGAGTGATATATATTTTTTCAACAATTCAAGCGGTGACATGTATTACCTTCTAGCTCTATTTGAATCCGTCTACTAAACTGTATTGATTTTGAAGTCCTGAAACCCTAAAAAAATGTACAAAAATCCCTAGAATCAGTACAATAAACATGTATCTATGAATTCTAGCACATATCGCTTCAATTTCATGTTAATATAGATAATTTCGGTAACGATTCAATGATACATGCGTGTATTCATCTTCTTTTCGATTACAAATATTGAAAGTACCTGAGTTTTTGATGATTGATATCTCAAAATCTTTGCAATCTGAATTGAGGGAAGATATTGTGTGTTATAATGGTAGAAGACACAAAGTAAAGTTTTGAATCGGTAGTTTCTAACCGTTAATGGAGTCTTTTAGAGGTTTTGATAGTGATTCATGGATTTATGTATCGAAAGCAAATCATCGGAACAATCAAGAGGGAAGCGTGAATCTTTAATGTGTGTGTTACGCAATATAACTATCCCCGTAATTTAATTTAATTACAAATCTGCCACCGGGATCTCAGTTCTCATTCTAATAAGGTTCTCATTGGAGTAGCTCCTTATATATATATAGGCTTTTGTTCAACTAGAAACCTTTTCCTAAATAAAAACTAGAAACTAAATCCTGACCACTAGTCTTTTAAATTCAAATAAATCTAAGCCACACAAATCTTATCATATACAAAATGTCGCACCAGTAGCAACCCCAACCACCACATTACCAAGTGGACCTGCGGCAACAGCAGCCACTGGGACCAACACTGCAGGACATCCCGTACCTCATATACAACCACCTCCCATATCCTTCTTTACATATATTTTGTGTGTATGTATATATGACTGCCCCATATTCACACATCAACACCGCATGTAATCACTCAAAATTTCATTTGTATGAACTGGCTCCAAACACTGGAAGTAGTATGCCACCATCGATTTATACAATACTTTAAGATTCTGCTAAAAAATAGATAGTCGACACAGACTAGTGATTTTCGTAACAGAAATTAGTGATTTGGATAATAAAATATAGTGATTTCTATAATACGATTTAGTGATCGGAATTTACATCGGAAACCATGTGCATCTATCATGTTTAAATTTCAGATTTGATGATTCTCTTTAAAGTGATGATTGATATGTGGTATATATTGAATTTGGAAGTGGCCTGAATACAACCTATACAATTTAAAAATAGTGGTTGTCGTAGATGGTGATTGTTAAAGGTGGAAGTGGTGGTCAGATTTAATGGTGATGATGTATGACTATGGGTATGTTCTCAACAGTGTTGTGGGTCCTGATGGGACAATAAAACAACTTCTCTGCTATTGTGGTGCAGCAGTCTGTCGGAAGCGCTTGTTCTAGGCTAGATGAAATTTACAAAATTGCCACTAGTTTCTAGTTTTTAATTAGTACATGTTTCTAGTTGAATAGGATATTCAACTAGAAATTTGTACTAATTAAAAACTAGAAACTGCACCACACATAGTTAAATACACCCTCTCACATACAACCCCACCTAATCCCCTCAATTCGTAATTATATTTTTCCCGTTAATTAGTGATCTTTTTTTGAAATCTGACTTCACTGTATTTTTTTTCATCTCGCAACAATTAGTTTGCATACCATATTTGATATATTTCGACGATAAATCACTATTTATGCTTGCGAGAATCACTAAAATGTTGGTGATTCATGTAAGAATAAATAGTGATTTATGCGTAAATGTAGTGATTTTTTCTCCAGACCTATACGTAAATTACAAATTTTGTACTGCAAAATCACTAAATTTATACGTATATAAAAATAAATCGCTAGATCTATGCTGAAATCACTATTTATTATTACATAAACCACTAAAATTTTAGTACTCCGTAATATAGCACATATGGTATGCATATTGATCGTTGGAAGATGGAGAAAAATATAGTGAAGTCGGATTTCAAAAAAAGTTCACCGATTCACGCGAAAAATTAAATTAAAAATGAAGGGAATTAGGTGGGATTGTGTATGTGAGGGTGTATTTTAACTGTGTGTGGTGCAGTAGAGAACCATTAGATTAGATTAATCTAAGGGCTTAGATTAGTTTTTAGTTTCTATTTTAATTTTAGTTTCTAGTTGAACAAAAGCCTATATATATATAGGCTTTTGTTCAACTAGAAACCTTTTCCTAAATAAAAACTAAAAACTACATCCTGACCACTTGTCTTTTAAATTCAAATAAATCTAAGCCACACAAATCTTATCATATACATCTCCATTTTCACTTTCACGTGACCTCACTACTACTTACCCATCTACACACTACCTATACATAATACATACAAACATATGTGTATATGTCACCCCCTCCTAGATGCTTGGCAAAATAAACAACCATTCTTGACTTTCTATCAGCTCTCCTTCCTTCAAATTTCGTAGTCTAAATTCTCCATTTTTCAAAGAAACACGTTGTTCATTTCTACCAACAAAAGCTAAAGCCAGGGCATACAAACGGTTCCAAATAGCTAACCAGTTCTGGTCCGCAAAAATGTACCGAGTACAGTTGTTCGTGAATTCCGTCATCAATCATCGTAAATTGCGATGATATTACAATTTTCGACTTTCCCACCCATTCATTTGATAGTGCTCAAACTATTCAAGTTGTTGGTGGTGATTTACAGGGATGGGAGTGATATGAATCAATAGTTCTTGTGTGAATTAGAATTGGTAATTGAATTATTACTGTTTTGATTATTTTTTTGAATTTTGTTGATGTGAAGTGATTATCGGAGATATTGATTTTGATCGGAGATGATGATTTTTGCACATGAAGACCAGATTTATAGAGTTGATGGAGATATGTTTGAAGAGGAAAAATGAAGGAGCAGGCGTATATTTTGGTGATTGATGCAACACAAATTAGTGATTTTTATATTACAAATTAGTGATTTTTGTTATCTAAATTAATGATTTCAACGTATGTCCGATAATTTATGTTCCTATGCCAAGTTTCATGTTTCAGATTTGATAATTTTTATAGTAGATGATGGTTGTTTATGGATGTTGATTGCTGGAAATTGAATTTATTAGGGTGAGAGATTTATAGATCGAAAAGGGGAAAAGTAAAGTTGTCTGTACAAAAGTTCAATTAGTTCAATTGGGCCGGACTCTTTGATATGGGCTAGACTGTTTCTAGTTTCTAATTAGTGTTGGTTTCTAGCTGAATAGGACCCTATATATATATATATATATATAGGCAAGTGCTCAAATGAGACCCCATTATTATGAGAACTGAGACCAAATCTTAGCCATCTATCTCAATGTAATATTTCTAATCTGGACCGTACATCTATTATCCTTCTCTCCTGCCAACCTATCCATCGATCTCTTTGCTTCTCCCCTTGCCACAAACACAACGATACATACATATACCTTATCTTCTTCGGCGAGCTCATATCTTCTCCGGCGAGTTCGCACTATAATCTTTCCCAGTGTCACTTTCTCTTTTCATTGTTCCTTATCTAAGATTGTGAATCGAAGTTTTGAATAACTTAATACCACTCTCTCAGCGATGATGTTTATACAAGTAGACATAACATCACTATATGACTGGTTTCAGGAGACACATATAATAGAAGAGTGAAGAGTGAGAAGTGGACCTAGGAGCGCCTTATGGTTATGGGAAGGGAAAGGTGCGTGTGTGCTCACATTTGAATTTTTTTTGTTGAAATTGCATTTTACATAATTTGATAATTTGTGTTTGGCGATTAAATTTTAGTAATTTTAGTAAAATTTTGGTGATTTGGGCACGATTATAGTAATTTTGGTGAATTTTTGGTGATCGGAGATGACAAAGTCTCCGATGAATATGCTTCAATGAAATTAGTTAGTTTGAAATGTGTTGTTTATTGAGACTAATGTCCTGTTTTTATTGTTGATTCAATTAGGTAGACGATGATGATTACCGAGGTAGTTACAAATTTTGTGGAGGTGTTTTAAATCGATGGTGATTAACGGACAAGGTAGTGCTGAAGATTTGTGATGTTGATTAAAGATAGAAACAATGAGAGATGCTTTAATCTATTTTTTTTGTGATTTTCATTTGAAATTCTTGGTGGCTTGCATTTAAAATTTAGTGATTTGGGATAAAGTTTGGTGATTCTGTGGCAATGTGGTGGTGACGATGTGGAGGTGGTGGTGGGTGGCAATATGGTGGCTTAAACTTTGGTGATTTTGGCTTTTAGTTTAGTGAATTTTTAAGTCTTGAAATCCATCCTTTGCAGTGGTGCATCTTGAGAGTGCTGGACTGAAGGGGAAGGACCGTTCAGAGTGGGAGTGGTGGATGTCTTTTTTTGTGTGTTATCTTCATTTACATAGATGATTAAATATTAGTGAAACTGAGCAAGTGTTCAAGTTGGTGTATATTTCCATTTGATTTATTAGTCAATAAGTTCATTGTATGGGGTTTTGACTGTATTTGCCTTGCAAACATTTGAATTCATATGATGACAATGACAAGTTCAAGTTATATATTCAATATGATCTTATCCAATGATGAAACTATAATCAGAAAAGTAAATAAAAAGTACCAAGTACTAATTAGCTAAAGCCAAACAATTTACAATTTTTATTCCAATGAAGAAACTACATATTTCTTGAAGACTGTCTAAAAAATGTATAATTAACACGTAATGTGCTTGACTTAAATCGAGTAATCATCAACCATGATAGTACTATCATACAATTCAAGATGGCAAATTACAAAAGAAAGAAATGAAGAGTAAAATATTTATACATTTCAAGGACCAAGTAGGTGTGTATCTAATTTTTTTTTTTTTTTTGTGTAACAGGTGAGTTAGATGTTTTTTTTGGTGATTTATGTATATTTTTCGTAATTTATGTACATATTTTATGATTATGTAAATAGTAAACATTATTTTTCATAAATTTATAAGTATAAACAAAATGATTTTGCGTATTTTTTGGTGATTTAGGTATATTTTCTATTAACATTTAAGATACATACTAAATGTTATTTTGTAAAAGTGATTTATGTGTAATTTTGATCATTTGCATTTAAATTTTATAATAAATTATTATTTTTAAAAAACTTTATCTCTTTTAAAAACAAAGGTGGTTCGTGTGTATTTCTTTTCCAAATACATGATATAATTTTACTAATGCTCAAACTTTCTAAGAACAAAATAATTATTTTTATATTTTATGGTGATTTGCGTGTATTTATTATACAAATATTTAAAAAAATTAGCACATAAAGGATGAATTATGTGTATATTTTATTACGTAAATTGTATAAATAATAATATTATTTTAGATTCTTGGTATTATAAAATTTAAATATAAACAATAAAAATTCTCAACTCTCTAGCTCAAATTTGTTATTTTCATTTTCATAATTCATAATTCATAATTTAAAAAATTAATTCATGATTCTGTGATTTTCATATATTTTTTTCGATGCTTTGTGTATACTATTTTACAATAATAATATAATTTTTACAAATGCCTACCTATTTAATTTTTAAAAAGTATTTTATATATGTTTTTGGTGATTCACGTGTATTGTTTAATAAGTATAAATATTTTAAAATACAAAATAGGTGATATGTGTTTAATCTATTGTAATTTGTATTTTTTTAAATAAATTTAAGTAATAAATATTTTTTTATATAAATTATCACTTTCTTAAGTGTAGAAAAAGGTGATTTGTGTCTATTTTATGGAGATACAACATAGGTAATAAATATTATATATTTATAAATACAAACCACTTTTGAGTACATTTGTAGGAAACATGCATTTTATTTTTGGTGTTTATGTGTTGATTCATTGCTAGTTTATACTATTCTAATGATAAGTCTTTTATACCTTATAATTTCAAGCCAACATACCAGACTTCACACACCCATTTTGTTATGTTGAGTGTATGCTTTGACAAATTTGTGTGTATTTAAGTCTTGATCAAAGAACTTTTTTCTAATTGCGGTGAGTTATGACCAAGGGATTAAATAGAGAAGGGAAGATTTGCATCAGGCATGCGGAAACACATCAAAAACTAACACCAACAATCTCTTACTAGAAATATAGCATTGGAGATTGCCCAACCACACACACCTAAACACCATAGGCATGATTTGAAAAAAAAATACCATATACATTGTCAAACATTGCCAAACCACCGAAATTGCGTTAAGAAAGAACCTTTGATAGGGGACAAAGAACATAGTAGCATGAATATTTAAAATATCATCCCAGAATTGTCCTCGCAGAAATTTGAATTAGGACTAAATGAATTAAAATGTCACATACATAACCCAAAAACAGTAGTAGTGCCAATGTAGCTTCTATCAAATGGAAAGAGTCCACATACCAGATTAAACCTCTAACTCAATGCCATTAAAGCACAACTTTGGTGCTCAAACAATTAAAAAAAATAAAAATTACTTTTTGGTGAACCCATCACACCTCTACACTACTTGTACTTTAACAATTTGACAAAACATGCCAATGGAATAAATTTGGCCAGATTGAAATCATGCACGAGCATATCACGAGTGTAATAATGCTTGTAAAGGCACCTTCACAGCTCTGCAACAAAGATAATAATACTGGAAATTATGAATTTCCGGAAAGTTTCGAAATTGCAAATCTGGTGATGCACCTTGAAGCCCATGACATTAACCTTCAAAACTTGTAACATGAGTAAAATTCTAACAATACGATCACGTTATAGTACAAATAAAAGTGTAGTAGTTGAGATGTATAAATACTTGGAACCATGTCACTATTGCTGGCCACAAAAAATTGATTTACTATTCCTAGACCTGAAAAATATCAAACAAGAATGTTCAAATCTACTTCGTGCTTTGACAGACCACTAATTCAAAGTATCACCACACGATAAACTAGTATCTTAGGTTCCAACCTCAAAGTTCAAATTTCATTAAGAAACTAAAATTTGAGACCACACTAACGTATATAAACATGTACTACTTGGAATTAGAAAATCATGGAATTGCTTCATGAGGGCAGAGTACTACATAATCTAAATATATATACATCACTGTGAAAGTAAATCACCATTTTATATCTATGAATCACCAAAAAAAAAGTATCACAATCCTACAACTATAATTCTGACATATAGTCTCATTATTAAAACAAATCACCTTTTTCACAATAAAATCACCCAAAATTTTTTAATAAGGGCAAAGTACCATATTCTCTAAAAATATATATCACTTGAAGGTAAATCACCATTTCTCATCACTGAATCACCAAAAGAAAAATATGTATCAAAATTTACAAGCCTAGAGTTATATCTTCCATGAACAAGTAAGTCCCACTATTATAACAAATCACCCAATTTATATCTAAATCACCAAAATAATTATTATAAGAGAATTGTACCATATAATCCAAAATACATTCTCTCCATAGGCAAATTAACTTTTTATATGACTGAATCACCAAAAAGACGATGTATCACAACCTACAATTACATCTTCTATGAACAAATAAGTTGACAATCAAAATTGTAGAATCTATACAATAACCAAAAAGTAATATAAAAAAACACAGAGAATCAAGACAAAAAAGTGAAAACACGTATATATGAATTCTATATCACATATTGTGAATTTCGTGATAACATAGTTAATTCGATAACGATTCAGTGATATTAGAGCATCAATTTATCTAATTTTCGATAAACAATATTGAAACTACCTGATTTTTGGTGATTGATATTTTAAGATCTCTGCTATCCAAATTGAGGGGAAAAACCAAATGTTACATTGATAGAGACACAATATATAGCTTTAAAATACTAGTTTCTAACCGTTAATAGAGTTTTTAAGATGTTTGAATGAGTGATTTAGAGTTGCTATTGGATGCAAGAGTGAAGATGAGGATGTTCAGAAACGATACTTTGTAATATGTGTCTGTAACTATATTTTATGTATTGTAGTTTGTAACTATCCTTACAGTTCAATTTATTTACAAAATTGCCACCAAGGTCTGAGTTCTCATCCTAACAGGGTCTCATTAGAGTAGCTCCCTATATATATATATATATATATATATATATATATATATATATATATATATAGGGCTACTCTAGTGAGAACCCACTATAATGAGAACTGAGAACCTTAATGGCAATTTTGTAATTCTGTTGAATTGGAGGGTTACTTACTAACAGATCACAATTTCTAAAAAGAAAAAGCGGTCAAAGACATGTTGTATTTTCACCCTTCCACTGTCACACTCAACAATCCCCTTCTTTGCTCTTGCATCCAGTAACCCCTAAATCATTATTCCAGACCTCTAAAAACTCCATTAATGGTTAAAAAGTAGAGAAACCAAGCTATATATTGTGTCATTATCATTATAATTACGCACGGTATCTTTCCTCAATTTGGATTGCAGAAATTTGAATGATGTCACTATCCAAAAACTCAGGTACTTTTGATATCTTTTATTGAGAATACGATAAATTCACACTTAGTAACACTGAATTGTTAAAAAAATTAATTGTATTTACACAGAATTTAAAGAGTTTGTGCTAGGATTCATGGATACACGGATTTTGTATAAAATCTAGGGTTTTAGGATTCAAATCCACTACATTCTGATTATATGAATTCAAATATGCTTGAACTTTTTGAAATAATGTTGCTCATACTATTCTTTTTTAGGTGATTTAGTTAGGATAATATTAAAATAGTTGTGATGATCAACAAATTTGTTCATGAAAGATGTAATGGTAGGCTTATGCTACATTGTTTTTGGTAGTTCAGTGATGTAAAATAGTAGTTTGCCTTTAGAGTGAATAATTTTTTAAATAATATGGTACTCTCCCCTTATGATATATTTTTGGATATTTTTGGTGATTTAGTTGTAAAAAGGTGATTTTTTTTAAAAAGTGGAATTCATTTGTTCAGTAAATATATATTTTTTTGGTGTTTTAGTGTTGAAAAATGGTGATTTTCCTTCATAGTGATGTAAGTCTTTTGATAGTCTCGTACTCTACCCTTATGATAACGTTTTTAGTGATGTAGTTGTGAAAATGTGATTTTTTAATAGTGAGATTTAGTTGTTAAGGGAATTGTAATTTATTTATTTTTGGTGATTCAATGATATAAAAGGGTGATTTGCATATATTTTTAGAATGCGGTATTTCACCCTTATGAAGCTAATATCGTCATTTATTTAACTGCCATATTTTTTTAATTTCAAGTTTGTACATGTGTATTGCTTTATCGTTGGATTTTAGTTTCTTAATGAAAGTTGGTATTAAAAGCTAGAACTTAAAAGTACTAGCTTACTGTGAGATGGAACTTTGAATTGTTAAATTTATTGGTTAAATTTATTTCTGATGGAAATTTGATGTCATATATCTCAGACCTTAAACTTTTATTTGACAGGGTTCTACTGTGGAATTACTTGACCTAGGCGTATTGTAGGTCTAGAATTTACTCATGTTATGAGTTCTACAGGTTAATGTCATATGTTTTAATGTGCATCACCGAATTTCTAATTTTGAAACTTCTCAGAAATTATTAATTTGCTAGTATTACTTTTGGTCCAGAGTTGTGCTCGTGCTTTCAAGCACTGTTTAATTTGCTAATATTACTTTTGTTCAAGAGTGCCTGCAATATATTATATATGTCAATTGCTACACTTTATTTCTACTGTAACGTGATCGTATTGTTAGAATTTTACTCATGTTACAAGTTGTGAAGGCTTCAAGGTGCATCACCAGATTCGCAATTTCGAAACTTTCCAGAGATTCATAATTACCAGTATCACTATCTTTGGTGCAGAGCTGTGCGGGTGCCTTTACAAGCATTGTCACACTCATGATAATTCTCCCGCATGATTTCAATCTAGCCAAATTTATTCCATTGACCTGTTTTGTTATTTTGCTAACGTATAAGTAGTGTAGAGGTGTGATGGGTTTACCAAATAGAAATTCTTATTTTTGTTAACTGTTTGAGCACCAAAGTTGTGATTTAGTGGCATTGAGTTAGAGATATAATCTGGTATGTGGATTCTTTCCATTTGATAAAAAGCTACATTGGCACTACGAGTATTTTTGGGTTATGTATGTGACATTTTGATTCATTTTGTCACAATTTAAATTTTTGCGAGGACAATTCTGAGGTTTTATTTTGTTAGATTATATCCGGTTGTGCCAAAATGTGTCAGGTGGGACTTGGTAGTTGGCAGTATGTTGATTCATTTTAAAAATTCATGCTACTATGTTCTTTGTCCCTTATCAAAAGTTCTTTTTCAACGCAATTTTGGTGGTTTGCTAATGTTTGACAATGCGTATGGTGTTTTTATTTCTTTTTCAAATCATGACTATGGTGTTTAGGTATGTGTGGTTGGGCAATCTCCAATGCTATGTTTCCAGTAGGAGAGTTTTAGTGTTAGTTTTGTATGTGTTTATGCATGCCTGGTACATGATTGGTTGTTATGTTGGTGTGATCTCAATTTGGAAGGAAGTTCTCAAATCTTCCCTTCTCTAGAATACAATGCCACCGTACAAAGTTGTTTCATTTGGAAACACGAGTCTATTTGATCACTTGGTCATAATTAAATACACAACAAATTTGAACGCATGCACTCAACATAACATAATAATGGTATGTGAAACCTAGTATGCTGGCTTCAAATTATTAGGTATAAAAGACTTTTCACTAGAAATAGTATAGACATATCAATGAATCAGCACATAAAACAAAATGCATGTTTCCAACAATTGTATTATAAATAAAAAAATTATTATCTATGTTGTATCTCCATAAAATAGACACAAATCACCTTTTTTCTATACTTAAGAAAGTGGTGATTTATATAAAAGAATATTTATTACTTTTATACATATTTATTAAAATATACAAATTACAATAAATTGAACACAAATAATCTCTTTCGTATTTATAATATTTCTAATTATAAAATAATACACAAAAATCACTAAAAACATTTTAAAAATTCTTTTTTAAAATTAAAGAGGTAAGCATCTGTAAAAATTATATTTTTATTATAATATATTATACACAAAGCACCAAAAAAATCTATAAATCACCTTTTGTTTTAATTAAAGAATTTTGAATTCATTTAGCAAAAGAAGAAAACAGATGGTCACTCAAACAAAAGTAATAAAATACACAAACATCACCGATTCATTTACATTATATAAATTGCATATTTAAAAAAAACACATAAATTATAAAAAAAAAGTATAGAAATCACCATTCTTTTTGCTTAAAAGGTAAGCATTTATTTTAATGAGTTCATAGTACATATTCATAAAAACAAACTAGACATAGAACACCAAAAAATAAGCACAAATCACCTTTTTTACTTAAAGAGTTGAAAATTTATGAAAAATTATTTATTATCACTGTATTTATTATTATTTTGGTAAATGAGGATGTATCATTAAAATTTGTGAATCAAAAATTTTAGAATACAATTAAATGAAGAACTCCTCCTTGTGGAACAAGCTCCAAAGAGAAAACACACACAAATATGACACAATATAATCTAAACAAAGGTCTAGGACATGCCAAAAACCAGTTGCAATATCAAACTGTAATCCCATCGCCAACAAATCTGGACTCAAAAAAATCCATTGAAGCTCACCAAAATAGCTAATCTCGTTCTAAGGCCAAACTTATAAACACAGAGAGGACAACAAATCAGTGACAAAGGACCAGAAAAGTTCTGATATAGCTAAACACCAGAGACATTCTAGGACATCGCCACAATACTACCAAATCACATGACAAAGTGACTCACTGATAAAATGCAATCTGAAGAAATCATAACCGTTTAAAATTCTTAGGATCATTCTCTAAACTTGTGAAAAAATACCCTTCCACTAAACCATTATGATAGCTATTAAGAGTAATGAAATAAACCAAAATAATCTGCAGTAATCTCTTAGAAATTTTTATATTGTTTTTGTTCCTTGGCCTTTAGAAAACTTGCATCTAAGAACCCAACAAGCACAAAGTTAAATTCCAAACCAGCCACAAATAGAGAATCAAAATGCGTCAAATATAGTGGCTATGACAAATGCACTAGATACATTTTCGTGACCGATGCACGACAAGAGATGTATTACTTGATTGAATTTTCAAAATCAATAGAAAATCATAAGAGAGGCATAAAGACGGCCACAAAGCTACAATGCATTAGAACACCAAGGAACACACACCATCTTCTGAAACATCTAGTGCTTACGCTCCAAACCTTACTTCTACAAAACCATAAAAATACAATGAAATTACTACAAGCTCGACTAGACTCTACAAAATCACAAAAAACCCATCAAGTTACACCTTATTTTCGAAAAACTCATCTAAAGCATTTACAAAAGAGCCCGAAAGTAACTAGCACAAATTAAATTGCAAGAATGTGATATTTGTGATGTCATAAAAAAAGGAAGTTATGAAACGAAGTAGAGTAAAGAGACTAGAGAGAATGGGTGGAAAGGAATATACAGATAAAAAAGTACGATCCAGATCAGAAAATATTGTTATGCAATGGATGCCATTGATTCTCAGTTCTAGATGGGTCTCATTTGAGCACCTGCCAACATACAATCACTAAAATCACTAGAAAATTAAACATCAACATCACCACAGAATCACCAACTTTAGATCCAAATCACCAATCTCTTTTAACAAACTACCAAAGAAATTAAAATTACCAGTTTACCACCACATATAAAATCATCAAATCCAAATACGAATTACTAAAATATAAACTATCACCATTATCATCTCTTAAGAATCACCAAAATTGGAATAGAAATCACTAAAATTTACATAGAAATCATCAAAAAATTGACTACAAAATTACCAAAATAGTTGCAATCTGAGTTCATGGTAGTGTCATCACAGAATTGTTATAGCGAAGAGAAAAATAAAAATGAGCGAGGAGGATGAAGGTGTACAAACTAAGTGAACCACACCTATAACCATCAGGAGCATATCTGATAGAAAAAATTCAAAAACTCTAGCATCAAATAATGAAAATCCTTACATAACACGTATATCAAAGGCTGATCTACAAGAATTGGAACTACATATATTAGAACTAATGGCTTGTAAATCTGAAAAATGAGGAATGAGATGGTGGAGGAACGATAGAGAAAATGAATAGATGGAAGGGACTTTTTCTTTAACCATGGTACTCAAAGTTTTAACACCCTCTTGAAATTCAAATATTTTAGGCGCCTTCACATCTTGAGTTCTAGCCAGATCCATTATTGGAATTCTGCCACTGCTACCAACATTTTTTATTCTTCCGCACTAGATACAAAAATTGCTAGACCCACATTTGCATTGCCCAATTCATTCTTCACATCCATCCCGTACTTACTTCAAGGCCAAACCTCTGAAGTACTTAATTTCATCTAAAGCAAATTGTCACTAACCGTTAAATTATTCTAGTACAGGTCAGGACTTCAGAATCCTTTTTCCACTTCAGCATGTACTGCTTATGCATTCCATTCTTGATCGCATCACATTAAAAATGTTGGCGCAATTGCATGTTCAGTGTTCTCTTTATTTCCATCCTTGCTGATTTCTTTCATACCTTCTTCTTTTTTGTCTCTTAATGTATATTGTAATAATACACCAAAATCAGCTTTTCAAAAAAATGAAATCACCAAAATTAAGATTAATATTACAAATTACACACAGTCTAATCCATTAGAAACTTTGAATACAATCATATCACTGAATCATTTTTGTAAATCACCAAAGTTTAGAATCAAATCACTAATAAAATCAAATTTAATACATAACCTGAATCACAAAAAAAAAATCATGATATTATCTCATAGTAGCAAATCCAAATTAACTAAAAATCAAAACGTTTCTATCAGAACATAAAAATCGTATCTCATCATGAACAAACTAAATTGATCGATAATACATCAAATTCAACAGAAACATAAAATTGAACCATACTTGTTCTTACAAAAATTACAATTTTTGACATAATTAAATTAAGGGGTTAGAAAAATACCTTGATTCAGACTGATTGTTACGAAACCATCTTGTAGAGCTAAAATCGATTAAAAGAAAATCAATTGCCACGGAAAGCAGCCAAGTGAAATCTAACTAAAGATATCACGTGATTGATTGAACCCATATATGAAATTGTTTAAAAAAACAAATCAAACACATAGAGATCTTGGATGAGATCGACGATATCGCAAGAGAGAGTGTGCCCAGAGAGGTAAGGAAGTAAGAGAGGAGAAGAAAGAAGACGAAGGAATACACATACATGTGGTATTGTTTATTAAAAATAACGGTCCAGATTAGAAGTCGGTGTGATTATATGAAGGGCTGTGATTAAGTCTCAGTTCTCATTTTAACATAGGTTCTCATTTGAGCACTTGCCTATATATATAAAGCATTTTTATTCTTATATAGAAGAAATTTAATAAAGGATGAACTTGAAAAAAGTTTAGAATATTACAATTTAGAGGTTATTCTTAATTATAACTAGCCCAAGTTTGGGACTGTAATTTTTTATTACAATAAAGAGGTTATTTTTATATAGAGTATTATTATAGAGAGGTTCTACTGTATTAACATATTTTAAACCACAAGAAAAGAGGCAAAAAGTGTTGTTATAAGGAGAATTTCGTATAACAGTGTTTCGGAGGTTTATGGTAAGTGGTGGCTGGACTTGTATGATGACTCTTTAGAAATTGAATAGAGAATGGGTTCTTTCTCTTGCTCTTGCCGAGTGTCAATTGTGTATCATACAAGGTGCCTACGTACCCCTTTATATAGGGATCAAGCCTCACGTAGTTCTTGGGGAACAAGTCATCGGATAAGCCCACTCAACCCAAGCCCATCAATAGTCAAGATTTATCCATCCACGTCACGTCCGGTTTTCACACGTTTTCCTACAATCTCACGGCATCTCCGCATTTCTTTTCGAGATTGTAGGTCTGTCCCGTGTCAACCAAGAAACATCCATTCCATAAAAAAGAATTTCTATATTTGGGCTTCACCCATGGTGCGAGCTGGCCAGGCTCGCACCGCACAAATCAATTATAAACATGTAAATCATTTTAACTTACCTCAGCACATAGTGACCTTTTTACATCCAAGTGGTGCGAGCTCACCAGGATTTATCAAGAGACAAGTAATCATGGTATGAGCCCATAATCATGATGCGAGCTCATCATGGTGCGAGCCCATTATTCTCGTGCAAGCTCATCATGCTCGTGCGAGCTCATCATGGTGTGAGCTCGTGCAAGCTCATCATGACGCGAGCTCACTGCTTCCATAATAAGAGGAGCCCAACAACCCTAGCTCATTAAATCAATCCTAATCATCGTTCGAACTGAGTTCTGTCAGCCCATATCCTTTCCAGCCCAAACCATATTTGGACATGTTTAGGGCCCATATCAAAATCGAGCATAACAACTACCCCCAAAATTCCTTAGTGATTTCAATGAGGTATTTTTATTTTCTTCCAATAACGCGGTGCGAGCCTTTTGCCCGCTTCGCACGCCATTGCCGAGTGTGTGTCCATTCATAATCGTTACAACTGTTCATGGGGATGCGTGTCGTCCATTCAAATGCTGACACGTGTCCCCCTTACTCTCTCTCCTCCCCTCTATAAATACCCCAAAATCTCTTCCCATAAAGTCATTCAATCAAAAACACTATCGAAACTCTGTCCATTTTGCTCAAAGATCAACCACGGCGAAGATTTATCATCACCACCCGGAATTATCACCGGCAAACATCATCAACTCCATCAGATTCTTCAAGTTCATCTTCCAACTCTTCACAAAGTAAGTATTTCGATCTCAAAAATACCTTTTTTACACATGTTTTTATGTTTTTGTTATATATTCTGTTCGAACTGAATTAATTACGAACAGAGTTCCCATTTGAGGTGAACTCAACCCACGGTTCGAACTGAACCTGGGTTTTATGCAAAACAAAATCCGTGTTCGCATCGAACATAATAATCTGAACTTAAATCGTCCGTGCGATGCGAGGACACTTAGTGACTTTTATTATTTTTTAGGGGCACACACTAATTTTCACCATCTTTTTTCAGATGTTGAGTGCGACCCCATCCATCTCCGTCGGTTCTTTTGGTAGTACACCAAGCTTGACTCATTCTTCAGCCACTCCATCTCCCTTGAATCAATACCCTCCTGAGCTCAGAGGCTCCAAGGAATTCCAGCGTGAGTTGACATCCATTTCTGGTCGGCTAAGCCAACCCATTTCCCCCAATTCATCCATCACTCCTGAAGGGGCAACCAACATAGCAAGGATAGAGAGTACGATACGAGCTAGTGGGTCCAGCTCGCTTGGACTTCAGCTCGATCCCAATTCTGCCCCAGAAAACTATACTAGAGAAAAAGATTTATACTCATGGAGGAACAAGAAAACAGGACCAAGTGTTTCCATCTCGCTTGGCTATGATGATTTATTTAATCGTTTGGTGTGACCCCTAAGTGAAGAAGAGGCCAATGTTCGTTTGAACCAACTTCTCCAAGAGAGAGAAGCGAAGCTTCACCTCGCACCGGCTTTTGCTGACCATCCCATTACTATTTCTGAGTCATCCACAGATAGTTCCTTAGGGAGCACCTTTTATGACAAACACAAAGGGAAAGAGGTGGCTTGCACCCCAACTCCTCAGGACGAGCTCAAACAGAACAATGAAGATGATGACACCAGCTCGCACTGGTCTTATGATAGTCTTGCTAGCAAAGAGATAGCAGACGTATCAAAAGAAATAGATTTTTGCAATTATGCATACATCCCACAGCCATCCCCTATTCCTTATGATCCCATCCAACAACCCGAGCTTGAAGGGAAAGTGTTTCTTAAAAACCGTATAATTTTAGATGGAGATGAGAGCTCATCTTCTGTTCAAGAGAGTGGAAAAATCCTAGCTTGTCGAGACATATCCACCTCCTTAACTGAAGACATTCTGCGTGACCTCGTGGACCAATTCAGGCCAGAGGGTCGCATAATCCTCCTCGCAACGCACATGAGATGTTATCGATTCAATCATCCAGAAAATGGAGGTCGGGTACCTCGCATTGTTCTCTCACCCTTTCTGCTAAAATTGGGTATCAGCGCACCCCTTCACCCCTTCATTCACGAAATTCTTGAGTACTATGGGCTTGCACCGCTACAGATCAACCCAAATGGCTATAGATCTGCCATAGATTTATATATCCTTTATAAGAAGCAAGGGTACCCTACTCTCACCGCCAGACAACACGGATATTTCTTGAATTTAAAACATTCAGCCGATTTTGGCTACTTCTATCTTTTCGTGTGGCCGTATTATAACAAAAAGAAATTGCTTTTCGGGGGACCAAGCAACTCAGGTAGATGGAATGGTCCTTTCTTCTATATTCATGAAGTTCCCCGAGTCCAGACTCACTCTAACTATGACCTTGGTAAGTGATTCTTTTTAACTCGCACCGTTCTTTTAGCTCAAATCATTCTTTTTGCTCGCACCGTTCATTTCTGTTAGATCAGAATTCAATGATCGTCAGAAGCTAGACTCAATTGATCAGGATTGCTGACGTCATCAGTATTGCATGGTCATCAGTATTTGATCGAGCGTCAGTATCTTATTGATCATCAGGATTCCTACTCAGACTATGATCAGGATTGATCATCAGAACTTGAAGTTGATCAGGATTCCTACTTCGAGTTATATTTGGAGTCTAGATAAACATGGAAGTTTATTCTATTTGTTCCTGGTTTGTAGAATGTAGCTATCGATTAAGGATAGGTTTCTATCTTTGTTATTGATTAGGACTTATCTTGTTATTGATAGAGAAGCTGTGTGCACTATATAAACACAGTCTTGATTTCGATTTATATGATTCGAACGAGAACATAATCGAATAGAAGCTCTCGAGAACATAGAATTTCTTGAGAGAGTTTTTGTAAACTAACAGCTCTCAAGAACATCAGAATTTCTTGAGAGAGTTTGTAACAGTTTTATATCAGATTTAATAAAGCTGTTATCTTTCTTTTCATATTTGTGATATATACATTAAGAAGTCGATTATCTTACACTATTGTATTCAACCCCCCTTCTACAATAGATTATTACTGGGCAACAATTTCGTCTCGCACCGTTCTTATGTTTTATTTTTATTTGCTCAGAACCCCCTATGAGAACTCCCTTACAAGGTCAAGAAAAGTTTAACGCTGACAATCTTTTAACTATCCCCGACGCAGAAAGGAAAATTAGAAAACTGATCACAACTGCAAACCTAGTTGAGTACGGCTTTTTAAAAGAAGGAACTAGATTAACTCCCAGAAAGAAATCTAGAAGGAAGAAGAAAGGTAGGTTTGCACCTGGTGCGAGCTGACAGCTCGCATCGTTGACTGTTATCTTTTATTTCTTTTCATCTTGCCTTGTACTTTTGTTCAACATCTGTTATTGACTATTTTCTAACTCCTCTCTCCTTGTTTTCTTTCAGAAATGGATATCTCCCCTCCTCCATTCTTGATCGAACAAGAGACACCAGCTCGAACCGCTCCTACCACCATCTAGGCCGGCTCGCATGCTTGTGGCTCGCATAAGGTTTTTCCTCAAACTGAGGAGATCCCACCTGAATTCCAGACCACCCTTACTGAGTACTTGAAGACTGGTGGAGTCTCTCCGCTTAAGTGAAAAAAAGGCATTCCAAAGATGTCCTTCCTGAAGATGATCCATCCAAGCGAGCTCGCAAGGATCTACCTCCAAATCCTCAAGGGAGTGCTGTAGCTAGTGCCCTGGCTCGACTTGCAGGACCGCACATCTCTGAAAGCGAGTTGAAAGCTTGGACCACAGGCTCGTTCGAGGGCAACAATGATGCTCTCACCAAGGTTGCTGCTGAAGTGTTTATAAGACAGATTAACAGGCACAGGGAGCTTCGCACTATGGGTCAGGCTACTGCTCGTCTTGACAAAGATAATAGAACTCTAAAAAGCAAGATAGACGAAGCGAGGAGGGCCAATGTGAAGTTGGTCGAGGACTCTAAACAAAAAATCCTTGATGTGACCACAAGCCTTGAAAAAGACATGCGCGAGTCCAGGGCACTTGTAACAAAGATGAAGGAAGAGCATTCCACTGCCATGGCTGAAGCCACTTGTGAGAACAAATCTCTAAAAGCTCAAGGTACTGAGCTTGAAGCCAAAGTCACAGCCCTGGAAGCGAGCCGGGATGCATAAATTAAATATGCTAAGGCTCTGGGCTCCAAAAACTTCATGAAGGGCTTCATGTCAAAGATCCTTGAGTTTGATTGGAGTACACTAGGTGCTTCTATAGTGAACTATGCCAATAAACTTCAAAAAGAGATGGAAGAAGAGGCTTTACTCTTAGAGGAAGCTCGACTCGCTGAGGAGGCCCAGCTCGCACAAGAGGCTCAGCTCGCACATGGGGTCAATGATGAGACCCCTCAAACTTGAAGTTATTTAGCTACTTTCTTTGGGGATGCGGGCACCCCGTTTGCCTCGAAATTTGTAAAACTTGATGGCCCTGGGCCAGTAACATTTGCATCTTTCCATAAACTTCTTTTTAACTTCTTTTATCTCCAAGTACTTTGTGTTTGACTTGATTCTGTGTGTTTCATATTCGTATCTTTATATTTCTTTCTGTAATTATTACTTTGAATGAGCTTAACTCTTACAAGGTTCTCCTCGCATGGGGTCACTTCGCACATGGTTCCTCCTCGCACGAGGTTCCATTTCATTCAAAATTTCACTATGCACGAGGTTCCACCTCACACAAGGTTTGAATGAAATCTAGCTTTTTGTGCAAGCTTAACTTATATGTTTTGTCCTTAACTTGAGGAGGCTCGAACCTCTTATGATCTTCTCGCACAAGTTCAAACCCCATGCAGTCACCTCGCACAAGGTTCCACTTCGCACAAGATCACCCTGCGCGAAGTTCCTCATCGCACAAAGTTTAAACCTCATATGGTCGCCTCGTACAGGCTCGAGTCCAAACATAACTCATCCTCACGCAAGGCTTCATTCATATTTTTGTTTCACTTCCCAACTTGCATGAGCTCGCTTTTAAAAAGGCCTCGCCTCGCACGAGTTCTTCTTCTCGCACAAAGCTCCTTTTTCATAATTGATGGGCCGAGGCCCAATCAAATGTTTACTCTGCATTCACAATCTACTGAAAATATAAACAAGTGTATTGCCTTCACATTTTCATGCTGGCATTGCCTTAGAGCAATTTTATGACGGTATAAAAAAGAAAATCTTTACTTAATGCATGAAATAAACAATAAACCCTAACTTTATTAGATAATAAAACTTCAACTTTCATAGATAATAGGATATAACAGACTTAGACTTATTACATCATATGTCAAAGGGAGGTGTCTATATGACACTACCCCCCGAGACTTAGGATAAATATAAATGAATTCTAAGTCTTAAATAAATATAAATTACTGATAATATTTACTCAAGTGCTCAGCATTCCAAGCCCTCGGTATAAGCTTCCCACGCATGTCATTGAGATGGTAGGTTCCCTCCCACAAAACTGATTTAATCTGATATGGGCTTTCCCAATTTGCGCCAAACACTCCATGATTAACCACCTTGGTGTTAGGCATGACTCGACGAAGAACCAAGTCCCCTACACGGAAAGGCCGAGCTCTCACCTTGCGGTTGTAATGCCTGGTAGTTCTCTGGTGGTATGCTAGTAGCCTTGCTTGTGATTCAACCCGTATTTCTTCAATCATATCCATATAGAGACGATGATTCTTCTCACTATTCTCTGGATCATAATGATCTCTCCTAAAGGATCCAGCTCCCACCTCCACCGGAACCATTCTCACATCCATACACCAAAGAGAAGGGTGTCTCACCCGTTGTAGTTCGGGGAGTGGTGTTGTAAGATCATAAGACTTGTGGAAGCTCCTCTGACCAATTTCCCTAAGCATCCTCTAGCTTTGCCTTTAGCGTATGCTTGAGTATCTTGTTGATTGCTTCAGTTTGGCCATTTGTCTGTGGATGGCTCACAACACTAAAACTCTTTAGAATCCCCAACCGGTCACAAAATTCTTTCATCTCCTTGCTGTCAAAC
Organism: Heracleum sosnowskyi; assembly: GCA_030848705.1. NCBI lineage: Eukaryota > Viridiplantae > Streptophyta > Magnoliopsida > Apiales > Apiaceae > Heracleum > Heracleum sosnowskyi. The sequence goes on along the minus strand of CM061244.1, from coordinate 20,077,524 downwards.
TACTTACTATTATCTGAGATCAACTTGTAGGGTATGCCAAATCGACAAACAATAGCCTGATACATAAAATAAATGAGCTTCTTTGCAGTTATTGTGGCTAAGGGCTCAGCCTCTGCCCATTTAGTGAAATAATCCACCACAACCATAACATACTTCACACTGCCTTTGGCTTTAGGAAATTCCTCAATCAAATCTATCCCCCACATGGTAAAGGGCCAGGGGCTCATGAGTGAAGTTAGCGGTGCCACTGGGCTGTTATAAAAATTCGCATACCTTTGGCACTTGTCACAAGCTCTAGCAAACTCAAAAGCATCTTTTTTAAGGGCCGGCCAGTAATACCCTTGACGAAGTATCTTTTGTGCCAATGAACTAGCCCCTGGGTGATTACCACAAATACCTTCATGGACCTCCCTTAGTATATAGTTGCATTCTTCTCCATCAACACATTTGAGTAGGGGCACATTGAAGCCTCGCCTATATAAACCTCCATCATATATTGCATACCTGACAGCCATATACCGCACTCGTCGTGCTTCATTCTTATCACCCGGTAAAGCACCATTTTTTATATAAGCCAAAAGGGGAGACATCCACGTTACTCCTTCTTCCACCACCATAAGCTCTTCCTCTGGCACGCTAGGACTCCTCTGTATATCCAAAGGTGTTGACCCTAACAGAGTGGTCTCACGGTGCGAACCAAACTTGGCAAGTTCGTCTGCCGTCTCATTCTGGCCCCGAGGGATGAGCTCTAGGTTGACCTCGTTAAATAGCCTGATCAACCTTTCCGCATAGCGCAAATACAACTCCGTTATAGGCCCTCGTGCTTGATATCCTCCATATATCTGGTATACCACTATCATGGAATCACTGAAAACGTTAAGGTTTTCTACCTTTAGTTCTAACGCCAGCTTGAATCCGTTAATCAAAGCCTCATACTCAGCATCATTATTTGTTGCGTGAAAGGTGAAGTGGACAGCCCTCTTCACTCTACACCCCTCTGGGCTCACCAACTCGAATCCAGCTCCAGCTCCGTTAGACGCCCCATCAACATACAAGCTCCACCAAGGGGTACTATTCTGATTTTCCTCTACTGGCATTTCTGGATAAATTTGCAACGCCTTAGAGTCCTCTTCTATTTGAGGTGAGAATTCCAACACAAAATCTGCTAGCGCTTGTCCTTTAATCGCAACCCGAGGCTTATACTCCACATCGAACTGACCTAGCTCGACAACCCATTTCAACATCCTTCCTGAAGTTTCTAGTTTATACAACACTTCTCTAAGTGGATAGGCTATTCTCACCTCGACCTTATTAGCCTGGAAGTAAGGACGGAGCTTCCTTGAAGCGAGTATTAGAGCATACACCAGTTTTTCCATGTTCAAGTACCGAGTTTCTTCACCCACCAGCCTTTTGCTCATATAATATACCAGGAGCTGAGCTTCGCCTTCCTCTCGAATTAGAATCGCACTCACCGCATATTCAGATACAGCTAAATAAAGCACAAGTAACTCCCCTTGCTTTGGATTAGACAATAAAGGTGGTGTACTGAGATGTTTCTTGACATTCTGAAAGGCCTCCTCACACTCTTCTGTCCATTGAAAATTCTTGCCCACATTTTTAATGGCCTTAAAAAACACTTGGCATTTGTTAGAAGATCTGGAGACGAATCTATTTAACGCCGTAATTCGCCCTGTGAGACTTTGCACATCTTTCACCCTCCGAGGCGATCTCATCTCCAATAGAGCCTTGATCTTGGCCGGGTTAGCCTCAATTCCCCGATGGTTGACAATGAACCCCAGAAATTTTCCTGACTCCACCCTAAACACACATTTTTGAAGATTAAGCTTCATTCTGTAAACACACAAGATAGTGGACATCTCTGCCAAATGTCGGATGTGGTTTGTGGCCTCCTTTGACTTTACAAGCATGTCATTAACATATACCTCCATTGTTTTCCCAATATGATATTTGAACATTTTATTCACCAATCTCTGGTACGTTGCTCCTGCATTGATTAACCCGAAGGGAATCCCAATATAACAGTATAGGCCTCGATCAGTGATGAAAGAGGTGTGTTCTTGATCTGGCCCGTACATAGAAATTTGATTGTAGCTAGAATAGGCATCCATGAAGATTAATAACGCATGCCCTACAGCTCGATACGAGGAAGAGGGAAAATATCCTTTGGACACGCCTTGTTCAAATCGGTGAAGTCGACGCAAGTCCTCCACTTCCCATTTAGCTTTTTTACTAGCACATGATTAGCCAGCCAAGTCGTGTAGAACGACTCCTTGATAAGCCCGACTTCCATCAACCTATCCACCTCTTCCCTAAGGGCCTCCGCCCTCTCTCCACTAACAGGTCTCCTCTTCTGCCTTATTCCCTTCTTGGTTGGATCTAGGTTCAACTTATGGCACATTACTTCTGGATCGATGCCTATCATGTCGGCGTGAGACCATGCAAATACAGTAAAACCTCTATAAATTAATAATGTTGGGACCGGGATATTTTATTAATTTAGAGAGATATTATTATATCGATAAATTAATAATTTATTAATTTAAAGAGGATTTACATAAGACCTTTAAATTTCCAACCGGCTCAAGTGATTTAAACGATGTAAATTCTGGAGAAGACATTCGTGAGCTTGAGAACTTGATTACAGGTATGCATTATCGGCACGAAATGGATGTGAATCACTTGCTAGATTATCCTGGTGAAAATAATGAATGTTACGAGGTTCAAAGCATTGAAGAAATTGTGGCGGATACCATTCAAAATCCGATCGATGACGAAGTTGAGGATGATTCAATAGCTTTGGAACCGGTCACTCGGAAAGAAGCATTGCAAGCGGCAACAACTCTTCACAACTTTTTGTTGTAATACGAGAAGACAATGCCCCAACTCTTAAGTGCAGTGAGGAGATTTAAAGATGAAGTCAATATAGATTTGAAGTTCAACAAAAAACAAGTGACTATAGATTCATTTTTTACTAGACAATCTTAGAATATGTATGGAATCTTTTAATGATTATTAATTTATAGTTTCGTTGGGACCAATATATATACTTTGGGATTTCAAAAAAGTTATTATCTTATTATTTTATCGATTGGGGTCCAATTTTATACTGGTCCCAAGTTGGGACTAGACAAATTATTAATTTTATCGAGATTATTAATTTATCGAGTATTAATTTATAGAGGTTTTACTGTACATCCAAATTTTCCTTAAGGAACGAGACGAGATTGTCCCTTATATTAGGGCTGAGATTTGCCCCAATCTTCAAGACTTTAGTCGGGTCGTTTGGATCCACCAAGATAGAAATAATATCTTCGAATGTTCCAGCTCCGTCCGGCAGGGGAGGCATTCTTGGGTCCAAATCAACATCGAAGTTCTTATCCGTGCTAGGTTCTCCTATTTCGGTGACACTAAGATTATCCCCATTGTTAATGGACATCTCCGGTGTTTCCTGCGGGAAGTTCCCTTCTGATGTTGTAGTGACTTCTCGGGACATTCCAGTTGGCAGGTTTATCAGAACTGAAGTCTCTTTTCTCACCTACTTGCATTTATTCAACTTAGCAGCTACCTGCGCTGAGCTCTCTTCGTCATCGCTTGCCTCCTCCATTATGCCCTCCTGTAACGTCATTATGGGTTGAGAGGATTCCATCATTAGGGCCCCGGGCCGGGGTTCCACCTCAATCCCCATACTTTCAAAGTAGTCATCCGGGAGCTCCTCTATAGATATCATGTTAGAGACATCTAACATGGGAGTATCCACACGCTTCCTTTTCTTCTCTTCACCTTCTTCCATGAACTCTTGTTCCCCAAGGTCTGTAACTTCTCTTGGAACATCCGTCTTTTCCGCCCCTTTCATTGCTTAGTTATATCATACCCTTGAGTCATATTGGCATCCCTTCACTTGTCCGACACCTGTGGGAGTTGGGAATCTCATGGTTAAGTGATAAATAGAGGTGACTACCTTCATATCTTTAAGGATTGGTCTTCCAATGATAGCATTATAAGCACATGGCTGGTCCACCACAGTAAAAGTGACAATTTGTGTGGCCACGTGGGGGTTGTCCCCTAAACTGACCGGGAGCTGGACTGTGCCCCGGATTCCTACCGAAGCCCCCGTGAACCGTAGAGCTGATTTCCGCTTGAGACCAACTCTCTGTCTTGGAATCCAAGCCTTTTGTAAGTGTTGTAGGTCAAAATATTTACGGCGCTCCCATTGTCTACCAATACTCGATATACATTGGTTGACCTAATTTCCATCCTTACTACAAGAGCATCAGCATGCGGGTGATGTACCCATTTAGCATCTTCTTCGCTAAACATGATTTCATCTCTTTCTTTCTTGAACAAACGAGGAGGCCTTTGTTCAAGATGATGAACATTGGTTAGAGGACGATCCTTTGCCTCTCGGGCATATCTTTTCATGGATTTCTTGCTATCTCCCCCCACGTAAGATCCGCCAATAATAACATGAATGCTATTAGCCCTAGCAGTCCTCTCCGTGTCATCATCATTTGCTAATGGAGGTGGATGGGGCACCTGGTGATACTCAGCCTTATGTTTACGTACTTCCTTCACAACCCATTCAGTTAGCTTCCCCTGCCGAATCAAAGTTTCAATTTCATCCTTTAACTGTCGGTAATCTGCCGTGTGATGCCCCGTGGATTCGTGGTAAGCACAGTATCTAGAGGTGTCCCTCTTGTTATATTCTGTCAAAGGAGTAGCTTTCTTGAACACCCCTTTCCCAGCATAAGTGGCGTATATATGGTCGATGGAGGCGACTAAGGGGGTATGATTCTACCATTTGCTTGTATAAGGTCTTCCAGACTCTTTATTGGCAGTTTCCCTGGCCCTGTTAAACTTCTTTGGACAGGGGCTCCTTTTAAAAGTCTTTCTTCTTTTTTCGGGGCTAAAATATCTCTCTCTCTTCTCCATTCTTCGGCCACTACTTCTTAGATCCCTCATGGATTTCTCTACCCGCTTGTGAGGTTCCTCCTGTTCATAAAACTCGGCCAAAGTTTCTAGTTCCTTAGCTTGTAAGGTTTTCCAGAATTTAAAGCCTTCTTTTAACCCAACAATTAGAAAGTTATTTTGAGCCTCTTCCGTTACTCTCCGAACTCTGGGGACTTCAACATTAAATCGCATGAAATACTCTTGCAGGGACTCTCCCTCTCCCTGCTTAATATTGGCAAGGGTAGCCACTAGGGGGCATAATGAAGGGTGGACTGAAACTGCCTTACGAACAGATCTCCTAGCTGCCTCCATGTGCAAATGCTAGCTGGTCCTAGCTTGGTAAACCATTGTTGGGCACTTCCCCTTAATGAGGCAGCAAATAGTCAACAACGAGTTAGATCAGGAACCTGGTAGACCTCCATCTCAGTGTTGAAGCGGGCTAGATACTCAGCAGGATCTGGATACCCATTAAAGGCAAGTCCGAGGTTGCTCCTGAATACCGGGGGTAAAGGAGATATCCTTATTGCAGGAGTGAAAGGAGATGGGGCCGTAGCAGGGGGTGGCGCCTTCTTCTCGTTTTCCATTTGCACCAGCAGGCGTCTTAAGTCGCCAACCCTCAGGTCTCCAATTCTTTCATTGGACCTTTCTTCATTGTGGTTGCTCGAATGGTGAGAGGGAGTCCTCTCCCTTCGTTCCCTTCTATGAGTTCGAGGTGGAGTCATCTCCCTTCGTTCGGTTCGAGGTGGAGTCCTCTCCCTTTGCTCGGTTCGAGGTGGAGTCCTCTCCCTTCGTTCGGTTCGAGGTGGAGTCCTCTTCCTTCGTTCGGTTCGAGGCGGAGTCTTCTCTGGCGCCTCCTTCCGTTCCTTAGAGTTTTCCAACCTAATCCTTAGATCGTGTTCGGTTAATTTTTTCCCAATCCGATCTAAAACACTAGTGGATCTAGCCTCGGACGAAGCTGGCTCGTGCCGCGGCTCACTCGTAGCCTGGCTGCCTCGATCCTCCTGGCTTGGGGATATCTCGTCCGTCTCAAGGGGCCCGGTCCTCTTCAATTTATCAACTACCTCGTCGAACTCGTTTATGAGTTTCTTAGGGGGTTGATCTTTCTTTTGCTGAGTGATCTTGAGTCTTCGGGCCTTTCTCTTTGCATTCTTAATTGAGTTCTGTTCGACCTTAGCCAGCCGAGCGTTCATAGCCTCAAACTGGTGCCCGATCCCCTCGAGATAATCCAGGATCTTCTTGCTATCAAGCGTAACTGGGGCGACACGAGGTGTGACGGGGGTGGCCTTACTTGGTCCTCCATCTCTACGGGGTGGTGGATCCTTATTTGCTCCTTGTGGTATGGCGTCCTTCTTTTACTCAATCTCCTTGTCACCATTCTTGTTGTTATTCGACATCCTTCTCCTTAAGATGTAGTGCCCCTCCTTCTAGCTCCAATTGTTATAGGGAGAATTTCGTATAACACTGTTTCAGAGGTTTATGGTAAGTGGTGGCCGGACTTGTATGATGACTCCTCAGAAATTGAATAGAGAATGGGTTCTTTCTCTTGCTATTGCCGAGTGTCAATTGTGTATCATACAAGGTGCCTACGCATCCCTTTATATAGGGATCAAGCCTCACGTAGTTCTTGGGGAACAAGTCATAGGATAAGCCCACTTAGCCCAAGCCCATCAATAGTCAAGATTTATCCATCCACGTCACGTCCTGTTTTCACAAGTTTTCCTACAATCTCGCGGCATCTCCACATTTCTTTCCGAGATTGTAGGTCTGTCCCGTGTCAACCAAGAAACATCCATTCCATAAAAGGAATTTCCATATTTGGGCTTCACCCATGGTGCGAGCTGGCCAGGCTCGCACCGCACAAATCAATTGTAAACATGTAAATCATTTTAACTTACCTCAGCACAGAGTGACCTTTTTACATCCAAGTGGTGCGAGCTCACCAGGATTTATCAAGAGACAAGTAATCATGGTATGAGCCCATAATCATGATGCGAGCTCATCATGGTGTGAGCCCATTATTCTCGTGCGAGCTCATCATGCTAGTGCGAGCTCGTGCGAGCTCATCATGGTGTGAGCTCGTGCGACCTCATCATGACGCGAGCTCACTACTTCCATAATGAGAGGATCCCAACAACCCTAGCTCATTAAATCAATCCTAATTTAATCATCGTTCGAACTGAGTTCTGTCAGCCCATATCCTTTCTAGCCCAAATCATATTTTGACCTATTTAGGGCCCATATCAAAATCGAGCATAACAAGTGCCATAAAATTGATTGTGACTTTACAAATTCACTTCTATATATTAAAAGGTTATAAAAGTGCCGCCTTTCTATAATTTATGTAAAGAAAATGGAAGAAATTGAAGTGTGTTGGCTCAATATGGCATAATTTTGAAAAATAATTCCCCAAATAGCAGAATATTGAAAAATGATCCCAAATAGCACTCTAAAACATTACTTAAATTAACGGTTTTAAACACGCTAAATCGTTTCACGTTTCTGTTCAACTGCCCAGTTGAAAAAAAAGAGAAAACACAATTTCGCTTTGCGTTTAGATACGCTTCATTTAGCGTTACTTGCAGAGACGTTAATTTATATGGCGTTTTATTTGATATGCAAGGAAGGTTTGCTCCTGGTGGGTCCCATCCACATGCTTCATCAAAAACTGCGCAGTGCTATTTCCAATCCAGTTGCCGCTGTCCTTTAAAAAAAAATTGACAATCCCGCTATTGCTAAACATTCATTTGTGTTAAATCACTAAAACGCCAAGCGATCTCTCGTTTTTATGTGCTATTAAGGGCCTTAATTTTCAGTTGTGCTATTGAAAGCTTTTTATTCCCAAACTGTGCTATATGGGGTCTTTTCTCGAATTTGAATTAGTATCGGGAGTTGAACATTGATCTCCTCTCATAAAATTCATGTCAACCATTATATTACATTTAAGTGTTGAGTTTATTTAAAAAAATTTGTGTCCGATATTATTATCAAGTTAGGACCGAAAAATCATTTGATTAATAATAGTTTATCTATTTCACTGCAAATAAAAAAACAAATTGTATTGTGCTCAATGCCTTAACAAAACACCACAAAGTCAGAAAAACAAACAAATAACAGATTCTGCTCAAAACCATAGCAAAGCATTGGAAAACCGGATTACAGATTGTGCTAAATTCCAGATTACAATGGCTACATGATTGGATGTAAAGCAGTACAATTTTAAAGGAAGATAAAAACACATGTATTCCCTGTTTAAAATTTGCCAACTAAGGCATAATTGAAGTTATATCAAGATTTTAACATCTCATGGACTGCATGAATCAGTCTGTGAAAAACATGGACTACTTGAATCAGTCTGTGAAGAAGTACGTTGTACAGCAAAACGACGTTGCTTTTCTTCCTTTTCTTTTTGGCACACGCGGCACCAACTTGATGCATTCCTTTCATATTTTCGCATCTTTCTGAATACAGAGCTGCATAACAAGTTAACAACAATGGATACTCTCAGATCTCAGTATGTGAGGACACAATGTAGCGATAAGAAAGATCAGAAAAAAAAAATCTATATGATGTGATATTACTTCATCTTGAATATAAGAGGACTCTGATTTAGATAATGCAAAAGAAAATGCTCTAATAATCTTATATTCAGAAACACACAATAATGCACCAAACTGAATTGCCCTATGTGTTCATGGGTATGTTTTCAGATTTCTGTTACTTCAGTGAAAGCATCAACTTTAAGTGCTGTCAAAAGATGGAAAGAAACAAGTACAGAGACACAAAAGACAGATATAGCACGGCAATTAATTGATTAGAGCCAGGGTAACCTTCTCCTTGCACTGTGTTTGAACTAGTAACACCACTCAGAAACAATAACAAAAAAAAATTATCATTTATTTATCCAAATAGTTATACTTTTGCATAAGCGTTTATTTTTTCAAGTGCTCATTCTTGCTATTAAATTTTTCAAGGGGTTCACAGATAGTACAAGTCATTACGGGCAACTAAAATTAGAAGAGAAAAACTATATGATTTAATTGATTTATTTTAGTTTGGTTCGCGTATTGGGCAGACAGATCGAGGGATTTTTGACCTAACTTACCTTTAAAATTTGGCCGTAAAAGGTCATTGCCATTTCACAGATTTATCACAATCTTTTGTTTTAAATTTTGTATTAATGTATCACAGGCTTTTAAGTTAAATATATAACCCTCAACATTTTTCTTAAATTTTAACGGTAAGTTTATTGCTGTAAATATAAACAAGCAGCATAAGTCAAATTAGCAACAATAGTTAAGGATTGCATTACCTTCGACACCATAACAACATATTAGCTCTGTGGCCGGATGTGGTGGACAGAGCACCATGGCGATGATAACCACAATGAAGAACAGCACGTCCGGGGACTTGTGAGTAATTGTAAAGTTCCTAAAAAAAATCGGATGAATCTCAACTAAAATAGAACAATCTGAAGGATCTTTAGTTGCGCGCTATAGTTTTACAATGATATATAAAATAGTGACTGCCGTTTAGAGTAACATACCCCTGACTCACTTTCCGAATCTAAATGCTTATCGCAGCGCACACCGCGAAAGAACATCTCACCACCAGTAAATAGCTCACCCAAGCAGACGTTTAAGGTGACTTCTGAGTCATCCACGTGAAAGTCTACAATCGCATATTTCTTAAGATTATTGAATATATGGAAAGCTAAGCTATCTAGAACGAAATTGGATTTAATGTCTAACTGAAGTATATTAGAACTTTACTTGAAAATGGAGTATCTACGTGATAAAGTGCAAACTGGTCACTTACCAAGATGATCATCTCTATTTGTTCCATACTCGACAACGTAACCATGATGATAGTCAAGTGTCGCTCCACCAACTTCAGGAAAGAAAACTGCAGACACCACATGTATACCATATCATATGAAAGTGAACTAAGAAACAGATAATTAAATGCAGCTCTGTTGTTGACAAAATAGCGGTATCATTTTGTTTTTAAATTACTAGTTACGAAAAAAATATTCATTACTTGTAGACATAGGAAGTATGTAATCTTTCATCAACTTGTCAAGCATTCTTTCCATGCCGAAGTCATCAAGAACAGAACCATAGGCATTCATTGTATTTGGCCGCAGAATTCTGGTTCTTGTCTCGCGGACCCAATTTTCAAAGTTTTCTGCCTACGCAAACAGAACTCGATTATAGAGATAAAAGCTAAACTACTATAAGCAAATGCTATATAGCAGACCACAAGATTCAGAATGGTAAAAAATACCTCATCTACCAGCATTTTGCAGAATTGTGGCTGCAACATATCAAATGTAAGAACTCCGGGAGATGGTTCAGATATAATGTTCCGGAAACCCTCCTCGGTGTTCTCACTGATTGCGTTTAGAAACGAAGGTACAAAAAAGCTGCCAGGGGTCATCTGGTACAGCTCTCGATGCAAAGGCTACAAGAGAAACAAGGTTAATTAGAGGAAACAAAAATGAATGCTCTCTTACTTTACCTAGCTTAATTAAGGAGTTAATCTTGATGTAGAAGTTCATATCTACTAAAATCGATATCTTTCCTAAAAATAATAGAAAAATTACTACTGTGTAATATAAATTGGGCAAATTATTAGAAAGAATTTTATTTGTACCCTGTAAGTAGAGATGATACGCTCCCGGTATTCTTTGTGTAATTGTTTAGTCGAAGCACCTTGAGTTGAATTATCTTGGCCACCATTCTCATTTCCCTGGTTTGCAGACATTTTTCGACTACGGAGATTTTAACTTTGATGGGCTTCAGATTTGAGATTGTAGCTCTGTTAGGTGAGGGACTATATATACATGAAATTTAGGGTTTGTTGCAAGGGGGATTATCTGTGGCGCAAGGTGGTGAGGTGGTGGAATATGATATGAATGTCATAGACACGTCATGTAGCAGCACTCTACAATACAAGACAATACAAGAGTGGGGAGTTTGTTGAGGCCTGTTTGGGGGTCAAAAATATTAATCAATTAAACAAAAGATATATTTTAAGTTAATTTTAATGTCACAAACATAGTCTTAGAGAAAAATACTTTGCAGATACTCCTAGATATACTATTTTGATAAAAGTAGATATAAATTCGAAATTATTATAAAGATATCTCCACATTTACTATTTTAGTAAAAGTTAAATGCAAGAAATATTTTGGATTTTTCCAGATTTAGTATACTTAGCTGTAAAAGTAAATATTTATGGAAAAAGTAGGTATTTTGAAATATTTTCTTGATAATTAATATTTATTTACTCAAAAGAGTATTTCATGAAATTTTTATTTCAACATTTGAGATTGCAAAGAATTTTTCTGAAATTTAAGTTTAAAAAAAATTATAAATATAAAAATATTATCAGTAATTTTAACTGAGTCAGTGATCGAATCGTATACCGCTCACGTAAAATCTCATAAAACTAAAAGTAGTTTTTTGAAATATTTCAAAATTTTGATAGATTTTAATTACATTTCAAAATTTATAAAAAAAACATTAGCAAATCAATTGAAATCGATCATTTTATTAAATTTTAAAATTTTAAATTTTTTTGAATTTCATCAAATTTTAGTTTTTTGTAATTCAAATCGAATACACCAAAATTTAAAAAAAAATATTACATATTTATTAAATACACCTTAAAGTTTTTTAAAAGGTTACAATCCAAATTCAATCATAAAAGTTTAGTAAATTTCTTAAAATCCAAATTAAATATTTCAAAAATTTTATGATCCAAAATAACTTACGAAATTCAGTTGAATTCTCACACCTTAATTATTTTGCCAAAAAGTAAAAATCAACATGTATTTTAAACGTTATTGAAATTTTGTATATAAAATCTAGATACACATGTTATGCCCAAAATTTGGTAGGAATTTATGTCAAATAAATATGAAAAACTTTGACGGCTTAGGACGCACACTCCACTTTTGTGTAAGAAAAGTAGTTTGATATTGGGTGATGATACATGATCACATTATTGATAAGTTGTTGAAAGCTCGTTGTAGAAAAAATTAGGTCTTCAAATAGCAGCTAGGGTTTCATGAATTTAATGCTAGAGTTGATGAACTTCAAGCTTTAATGATGGTTGCTCTTGTTGTCGACGACTAGCTCTGTCCTAACAAGATGCTTACGTACCTTGATGCGAATCAAGAACCAAGCAAAGACCTAGTTCTAGAGTTGCCTACGTGGCTTGTTGCGCCCTCGCATTGTGACATTTGGAGCTATATATGTCCAAAAACATAGTTCCGAGATGATGGGTTAGGCCCTTAGGCATCAGGAGCCTTGTATTTAGAGTAAGGTTATGAGACTTGGAGGACAAAGATTGTCTTCCTTGAAGGACAAGTCTCCTCCTTGATGGTGAATAAGGATTGATTTTAGATCCTTCCTTGTAGAAGTTGTTTCCATGTTAAAATCGATTTTTAAAACAGACTTGAACTGAAACAAGCATTTACTCGACGTCTCCTAGTACAAGTTGTACTTTCAGCCCAAATATTAATTACGAAATTAATATTTGAATAGGGTTTCAGGCCTCATTAATTGGGCTTCATTTATGGACCAGCTAGGCCTAATTAATGTAATATTAATTATGTCTTTAGGACTTATTTTAACCCATATCATTTGCCCCCAACTTCTAGGAAAACTTTCTTAAGTTTTCATAGAAGTTATATTGATCTTTTTCGAGACTCGGGGTCTTTTTTATCCTTAACCCAGGACTTCATGCATGTACATTAGTGTTTCGCGAGTATCATTTTGTTGTAAACTGTGGAGCGACCTACACATTTACTACGACTTTGCCTTATTCAAGACTATACAATATTTTTCTAATGACTTTTGTCGTTAAAATTAGGTTTTAAAAGATTTCATTTGTCGACTCTTTTAATGGAGTTAACTTATTGAGAACAACAGTTCTCAACGATGCTTTGATCTTGACAATTTCGATATTTTACTTGAGTCATTTATGCATATTTGTATAAATTATTGCCCCAATTGTTAAGGAAATATTCTCATAATTTTCTTTGTATTTTTCCTAATATTTTAGGAATTTTCTTATACTCACGGGTATGTTTCTTAATTTTTGATAAATTAATCAAAAATATTCATCCGTGCAATCATGCATAAAAATAATTTTACAAACCATTTCTTATTTTTCAGAAAATTTTCGACACTTCTTACGAATTTTTCGTAAATTTTCTTGTACCTTCGGGAATTTTTAGAATTTTTTAGAATTTTTAAATAATATTTTGCTATTTATTAGAATTTCAGAATTTTTCCTTTTTTTAAATGTTAGGGACCATTTTGCAAGTTGCTAGAACTGCAGGTACTAGCTTGCATTTTTACTAGGTGCATAATTGCTATCACTTCCTACTCGGCATTAACCTTCCACTTTGTGTGGTCGGCATGGCCTGGTCGGCTGTCTTCGCGCCCGGTTGGCCGGGTCCGGTCGGCTGGCCCCTTCGTAATTTTTTTTATAGATAATGATCTATATATTTCAAAAAAAAATTATATATAGAAAATAATCCATATATTTTATTTTCTTGGTTCCTTATTTGGTTCTTGGTTCTTGGAACCGAGACTTGAACCTTTTCAATTTAATTAGCCTACAAGGCTTAATCTTGAATCCTGATCTCTGAGACAGGATTGAGTCCTGGTCTCGGGTACAGGATTGAATCCTGGTCTTCACCTCCTCTTCTTCATGAGCTTCATATGTATCCGGGTCCAAACTCTCTGATTGGCCGATATTTTTTTTTTTTTTTGGAAATTTCAGTTCTCTTATTTCATGCCTTGGTTTTTGATTTAGAAATCATTTCTTGATTATTAGTTCAAGACTTGTTATTTTGGTAAAATTTTGTAGGGTTAATAGCTAAGTCTAAACAATTCTAATGCTGATGGACGAGTAGAAATGTAAACTGACAAGCACAGAAAAGTAAAGAAAACAACAAGAAAACAAGCAATTTTGGTGACGCGGAAAACCCCTTATAAAAGGTTAAAAACTGCGGGTGGGATTATCCCAGCCAAATGATCCACTATAATCTGTTGAACAATGAATTACAAGTGAGAAAAAATACAATACAAGTACAAAATAGTCTATCCATCTAGTACTGTTTTTACTCGTCGGACGAGTGTAGTAGATATGCATGAAGCATGTAGTAGATGAGGATGTAGACAGGAATTAAGTTGCACTTGTGATTATCTCCAACTTCAGGTGTATTTATAGTTGTTGTAGCTCCATTTTCCAGTTGCTATTCTTTAGGTACAAGTAATATGTACGTGGCTAATTTGTACGAGATAGTTGCTATTTTATCTCCTGATTTTCAAGACAATTGGCCGACGAGTAGACTTGGTCTTCAGCTATTCCGCACCTGTCAATGTATTTTCTAGTCATCAAGTGTAATTCAGTTCCTATTTGACCGGGTCAACATAAGACTTAGTCAATTTGAACAGTATAAGTAATATAGAGTCAGTTTGTAACTATATATAGTTGTTTGTTACACTACAAGAAAAACGGCCATTTCCTACCATTCAATTGGTTGGAAATGGCCACATTTTGGTCGGAAACGGAATCAATTCCAACCAAACACGATAGTTGGAATTGCTCAAGTCGGAAATGCTTAATGGTAGGAATTGCTAGGTTGTTTCTAAAAGGCCCCCAGTCCACGTCATTTTTGCCACGTCACATTTGACTTCAGTCAAGATCTATTTCACTACGTCAAATTTGGGCTTTCGTCACTCTTTTGTACAGTAAGGGCTGTGACACTTTGGAAAAAACGAGTGGCTAAAGGTCATCGTCCCAAGTTTTAGCCACACAATTATTTTTTGAGTGACCGAAAACACATTTTTTGGCAGATTTAGTCACAATTTATAAAAGTGTGACAATTGAGAGATGAAACAGCATGTTTTTTTTGTTGACTTTGACCAAATCCAACAGTTATAGTCATACTTGAGAGATAGAAGTGTGACAAAAAATAGTGACGCTTCTTTGCTGTATCTAAATGTTACCAAACGGTCACAGTCATTTTCGGTGATGTGGCTAAATGTGAAATAACCTATGGTCACTACATTTTATATGTGACTAAAAATTAGAGTTTTCTGCATTATGTCAGATCTTTGTTCGCTAAGGCAGCTAAAAACTAGTGACTGTATTATTGTGTGACTAAAAAGTACTCTGTTTTCAGGAACAGAGCATTCTGTTTTGAGGATCCTCATTTCCAACTGATCTGTCACATTATTACATTTGGGTGTGGCAAAATATTTGACCACTGGACATGAAGTATTGGTATAGCAGATTAACCAGAAATGACAAACACAAACTTGATTTATCCAAGTTGCATACCAGATGAGCTTAAAACTTGATAATGAAGCTTAAAACTAGAACAATTCAACTAATCCATGTCATTCGGCCAACATTAGAATTCACCATTACATATTAATTCTTCATCAAATAAAAAACAAAGAAAATGACCAAGACAATGATAACATTATACAACTTCCCACGTATGACATGAACCTCCTTTCGAAGATCTTCAACTGTTGACATGCAGTTTTGCAGGTCAGTCTTCACAACATCAACTTCTTTCTGGATCTTGATCTTCATGCCAACTGGTTCAGGATCAATCCATTCCCAAAACGAACATTTGGGTCCAGAAGACTTGAAAAGGGAATTCAAATTAAAAGCTGTTTATTAAATTAAACAGATGAAACTGATAGACATCAGCTTACCAATGAACTTGATTTGTGGCACACCCGAAATCTTCTTCCAGGGTTGTCAAGTGTGTTTGATGTTCTAATCCGGGCAGGAAGACCACAGTAGCACAGATCACATCGATTTTGGTTTGAGCTGTAGGAATTTGAAGACGACATCAAGATCAGGCCTCTTTCTTTGCACACACCTGGAGAAAAAAACAGGAATTCAAACAGAGCATAGAATTTAACCATACAATAGAATTTAGCATTACATAAAAAACATGGAAAATGACAAACATAATGATAATAATTACCGGATTCAGTTAGCATTACGTATAATAATACCCTTACAGTCCTGTCTAAAGTAATCATCACGAGATTCATTACCCAAGTCACGTGGATCTACAGGTGGTAATATATTATCATTGTGAGGAAAAATTACAGTACTGAAATCCTCATTGACATCATCGTACAGATCTCTATAATTCTTAGGAGGTGTCATCAAGACAATAGACATTTTTTTATCCAGCTGGTCTTTAACATAAAACACCTGTCGTGCTTGTGAGGCCAATATGAACGGATCATCCTTGTGGCCTAATCTGTTAAGTTCGACCAACGTGTAACCCAGGCCATCTTTCTTGACACCATTTCTACTGTCAACCCAGTCGCACATGAAAAGAGGAATTTTCTTAATATGATAATCTAGTACCCATATCTCTCGTAGAACCCCATAATAAAAGTTCTTTCCATAGGTTACTACTTCTTTAGAAATGTGCATCTCAGTTGCCTGTACACAAACCCCACTGTTCTGGTGAATTCTGCCATCATGAATTTTTGTACGAAATGTATAGCCATTGATGTCATATACATCGTATTTGTTCACGATTCTGCGTGCTCCATGTGAGATCCACTTAACTGTTTCTGATACACTTTCGTTGGAGATCGATAACTCGCTTTCAACCTAAATTACACAATAACAAGGATAAGATTCAGCTTGCACAAATTACAATTGAGAAAAAACTAAGATCATACTGATTTAAATATTACCTTGTTGCGTAACCAGTGACCAAACGTTGTGCTATGCTCTTTCTCCAGCCATGCTTGTCGTTTACCAGGATGTTTGTTTTTCAAAAATGTCATGTGTTGTCTGCAAGTACAAAAATGAGTATCAAATCTGATCTTACTGTTAAATAAAAGAAAAACACAAATAAACATGTTCAGTAGGAGTCCTTACTCGATATACGGCACAACTTCAGGCGTATTTTGCAGTACATAGAAATGTGCTTTCATGTAGAGATCTTGAGAAACTTCAACTGGTTTACCAGCTGACAAAGGAATTCCCTCTTCATTACCATTTTCAGATGTGTTGTGCTGGTGTTCTGGAATATCAATGGACCTCATGCATTTTTTGTATTCGTTGAAGAACGCAATTGTTTCTTCTGCAATATGCTCCTCAGCAATGCATCCTTCTGGGTAAGCTTTGTTCCGCACATGCCCTTTAATAACTTTCATCATCCTCTCAAAGGGATACATCCACCGAAAGCATATTGGGCCACATAATTTGACCTCTCTAACAAGGTGCACAGTTAGATGAAGCATAACATCAAGAAAGGATGGGTTAAAGTATTTCTCCATCAAGCACAGTGTAACACAAAGCTCCTCATGCAATTTATCGAGTTCTTCTACATTGATTTCTTTGCTACATATTGATTTGAAAAAAAAACAAAGTCTGATAATAGCATATCTTGTGGGTTTAGGCATGATAGACCGTATTGCAATTGGCAAGAACTGTTGCATAAGCATATGGTAATCATGTGATTTAAGTCCCATAAGCTTCCTATCCTTTTCATTCACCAAACTAGAAAAGTTGGAACAATAACCTTGCGGAGCCCTTAAGTTGTGTAATGTGCCACAGAACATGTCTTTTTCATCTTTAGTTAATGTGTAGCAGGCTGCAGGAAGTAATGTCTTCTCGCCTTGACTTTTAGCCTGCAACACTTGTCTTATCCCAAAATGTGCCAGATCCTTTCGAGCTTGCAACCCATCTTTCGTCTTGCCCGGAACATTTAGTAATGTTCCGATAATACTCTCAGCCACATTCTTCTCAGTGTGCATGAAATCAATACAATGTTGGACCAAATTATACCGCCAATACCTAAGTCGTCGATTCCATATGTTGAATTTCTTCCAATAGGTCTGTTCTTTTTGTCCGGAATTTGTGCTACCACCCCCTTCTGATTTTCTCTTTTTTGTTTTCCCCCCTCTTCCAGTCGAAGTCTCCATCAGTTCTGAATCTTTATCCTTATATCCCTTCCCCCACATATTCCGAATAAATTTAACCTCGTTGAATATTTCTTCCCCTGTCATAGGATCTGCAGCAGTTCCCCACTCTTCTTTTCCATTGAATGCCTTAGTTTGCTTTCTGAAGGGATGACTATATGGTAGATATCTTCGGTGACCACCATAACTCTGCTTGGCAGAGAACGGAAGTCTTACACAATGAGTTTCTTTCCTGCACACCACACAACCATGGAATCCACTATAAGGACAGCCACATAATGCACCAAGAGCAGGGTAATCATTAATCGTCCATAAGACAACATCACGTAAAGTGAATTGTTCCTGTGCATAGGAATCATATGTTTCAACACCTTCTTCAAACAAGAGCTCCAGATCATCGATCAAAGGATCCAAAAACACATCGATATCGTTTCCAGGCGTTCCCGATATTAATAACGAAAGCATGATGAACTTTCTTTTCATACACAACCAAGGTGGAAGGTTGTAAATGACAGTTAATACTGGCCACACACTGTGATTCCTATTCCCTCTGTTTACATCAACCCCGTCTGTGGAAATGCCAAGCCGAAGATTTCTTGGATCAGATGCAATTTCCGGAAATTTGTCGTCTATTGCTTTCCATGCAGGTGAATCAGATGGGTGCCGTAGAACACCGGGCTTTTTCGAACTGGTGGAGTGCCATATCAAATCTTTTGATATGCTTTTCACTTTATAAAGTCGTTTCAGTCGTGGAATAAGGGGGAAGTACCATAATACCTTTGTAGGAACATTTTCGTATATGACTTTAGTCTTCTCATCCACCTTCCACCGTGACATGCCACAAGTTGGACATACCACCATGTCCTTGTAATCCTTCCTGTAAAGAATGCAGTTGTTAATGCAAGCATGTATCTTTTCGTATCCTGACCCCATTGCTGTCATTATCTTTTTGGCCTCATATGTGTTGTTCACCATCTCGTTACCTTCTGCAGGCAGCATCCTTTTCAACAGAAGTAGCATTTCAGTAAAGCAATTATTTGTCATTCCATGCTTACTCTTCAAGTTTAGTAGTTCAACTGTTGCAGACAACTTTGTGAAGTTAGGACAATATTTATACAAGGGCTTCTCCGCATCTGCAAGTAGTTCTTGAAACTTGTCAATGTCAGCTATGAAATTGTCTTCCGTAGCTTTTACCATTTCTATTGTTTCTGCAGCATCTGTTGGAAATTCTACTGCATCAAACTGGTTGAAAGTTGTTGGCTTGTCTTCTTCTCCATGTTTAATCCACCTTGTATAATTCCGATCGAATCCCTTAACGAGTAAGTGGTAATGGACCTCATCCACCGAAAGAGAGAAGTGGTTTAAACAGCTTATACACGGACATGGAATAGTCTTCGTTGACATATTCAGATGAGAAACCGCAAAATCGATAAATGCTACAACTCCATCCATATATGGTTCACTGTTTCTATCGGTTACCATCCAAGACTTATCCATAACTACAGCCTAACTACAGCAATTACGAGCATATTACAGCATAACTAAACCAATTACGAGCATATTAGAGCATAACTACAGCAATTACGAGCATATATCAAAGCATAAAATTCAAAAATTAGCATATATTTAACACATGACTTACTGAAATTAGGGATGAAATCGTTGTGGATGAAAGTATGAGTGGTTTCTGTCGGCTGCTTGTTTGAAGCTACTTGTTTGAATCCGATTAGAAGCGGCAGCTAGTGTGGTTTCCAATTGAGAGAATAAGCTTTCCACTTAGGTATTTGACCCCCATAGCCGCGCGCTGCTCCCTCTGGACTGAACTTGTTCAAGGCCCAATTAGAATAGTGTTGGCCCAAATAGAATAGTGTTGGCCCAAATAAAAGAACGAGATTCGACCCCGAAAGTGGAAATAATTTTTTTTAATGCATTTTTCGACGATCCAACCGTACGGATGTTAATGGATACGCATTGTGATGTTGGGGAAAAATAATCGAAAAATCGGGAATTTATCTTGTACGACATTTTTTGAGGGATCTGGCCAAAGTACTACTCGAAAGAACGAGATTCGACCCCGAAAGTGGAAATAATTTTTTTTAATGCATTTTTCGACGATCCAACCGTACGGATGTTAATGGATACGCATTGTGATGTTGGGGAAAAATAATCGAAAAATCGGGAATTTATCTTGTACGACATTTTTTGAGGGATCTGGCCAAAGTACTGCTCGAAAGAACGAGATTCGACCCCGAAAGTGGAAATAATTTTTTTTAATGCATTTTTCGATGATCCAACCGTACGGATGTTAATGGATACGCATTGTGATGTTGGGGAAAAATAATCGAAAAATCGGGAATTTATCTTGTACGACATTTTTTGAGGGATCTGGCCAAAGTACTGCTCGAAAGAACGAGATTCGACCCCGAAAGTGGAAATAATTTTTTTTAATGCATTTTTCGACGATCCAACCGTACGGATGTTAATGGATACGCATTGTGATGTTGGGGAAAAATAATCGAAAAATCGGGAATTTATCTTGTACGACATTTTTTGAGGGATCTGGCCAAAGTACTACTCCAAAGAACGAGATTCGACCCCGAAAGTGGAAATAATATAACATAAAAATATATATTCGTCTAAAAACCGGCAACATCACTTTACCAATTCACTTCCCCCCAAAATATCAAACTTCCCCCCAATTCACTTTCAACATCACTTTACCCAACTCACATTCAAACTCTCCCTCTCTGTGCACCATAATCTCTCCACAACTTTCAGTCGGTGAAATTAGGTTACACCGTCGGTCAGATCTGGTGACCCAATCTGGTTTATTTTCTTGAAATTAGGGTTTTTTCCACCGGCGTTTAAATCACCTTGCTTGTCGCAGGTAAACCATTCTTCCACAGACTATTTCAGTTATTGCATGTTTGAGAGATATATGTTTGAGATATATGGTTGGAGAGATTGCATATTTGAGTTGTATTTGAGAGATTGAGACGAATTGAGTTCCAATTATATGAATAATACTACTTATGCTTTAATGTTGATGTATTAATATCTGAAATTATTGTGCTTGTTGTCTACAGCTAATTTGAGTACCATGGGAAAGAAGTACAGGTTAGTTGTTTACTATGGGGGTCAGTTCATGACAAAGGTTAAGTGGCAATACACCGGTCCTAAGGCAAAGGTGTTCGACATAATGGAAGTCTACAACATGACTGTTAAACAAGTTAGGGATTTGGTAGCGGATGTAGTTTCGGATGATGATAAGCTTTATTTCATGAAAGATGGGGTGACCCCGGATCATGGATATGGTTTGATCCTTGGAGACAGTGACTTAAAAGAGTTGGCTGTTGCTTCTACCATGACTGGAGTCTGCAAGATTCATGTCTTCCAATCCTGGTCCACAGCTACTGCACCAGTTTGCGTTGAAGAAGAATACCTAGGTAGACTAATTTTTGACTTCTCATATTTATGCATTTGTATGTATATTGAACAGATAAATCCTGTAATTGCTAAGGGTTCTTATACTGGTTGTAGGTGAGGACAATGAGGAATTTGAGGAACAATATTCAACGGAAGAGTGTAGCGAAGAAGAAGAAAGCACAGAAGTAGAAGACGAAGGAGAAAACGCAGAAGAAGAAGTAGAAGAGTGCAAAAAGGTGCAACAAAAGAATGATGTCAAAGCTAAGAGGGGGCTAACCAGGTTGCCGAAGCTGCGTACCAGGTTTACAAACTCTGGCGGAAAAAGACATGAGGTTGAATTTGACTCACTTGGTAGGTTAATGGGGGAATACAGATCAGAATTTACGAGCTTTTTGGGAGACACGGTCAGGGAGCATGTTGGCTTAAGATGGTTAACATGGAAGGAGGTACCAAAAGAAGTGAAGGCTAAGCTGTGGGATCAAGTAACGGTAAATCAGCTACTTCGCATTAAGTACTCTAAATATATGTTACATTTTTAATATGAAACACTATTGTTGAACTTATCTGCTTGCCTTTTATGTGTATTAACACCATGTATTATATATTGCAGCATTTTTTTGATATAGAACTTTGTCGTCAAAAGTTTACAATGACTCGGCTTGGTGGGCTGCTTCGCAATTTCAGAAGAAAGATGTATGCAGATTCATACAACCTAACCTGAATAAACCAGCAAAGCTTGCAAAAGTTCCTAGGCAGTATCGTACACTGGTAGAGCAAGCTGATTGGGATAGGTTCGTAGCCCACACGCAAACGGATAAATTCAAGGTTGTAATACTTTAATATACGGATCATCGTTTGAATTAACGTATTTTTCCAATGCACTTTGCTGAAATAATTCTTTTGACTATTGGAAGGATGTCTCCAAAACTACGAAAATTGCGCGATCACGGTCAGTTTTTGATCATCGCTTGGGACGAGGAGGATACCCTCGTCTCAAAGAAAAATTGGTAATTCAGATGTGTTTTTATTGTGTTACTAGTGATTATTTTGGATATTAAATGTCTGATTGTGTCATCGTTGCATTATGCAAGGTTTCAAAAAATGAAATAAAGGTTGATGATGTCCCCACCCGTGCTTTTATGTGGAGGAAGGGGAGGGAAAACAAAGATGGAGAGTTGGGAGATCCAAAAGTGAAGAGCATGGCAGAATTATTTAGTAAGTTTAAATATGAGAGTTAGTATATCCTAAAGTGAAGAACATGTCCTTGTTACTAATTTTCTTCACTTTTTTCTTTACAGATGGATATTGAAGCACAGATAAAGGACGGACTAATCAAGATTGGGCCGGACGAGGATGCCCTTACAGTGGTTTTTGGCAGGGAGCAGGGTTCATACTTGAGAGGTGTTGGTTGTGGAGTCACTCCCAGTGCGTACTGGCATTGTCCTCGGCAAAGGACAACAGGAAAAGATAAAATCAAGATTCTGGAGCTTCAATTGGAAAATGAGAAACTGCTGCGTGAGAAGAAGGATGAAGAGCTGAAGAACCTGTCGTTGCAGATGGAGGCAACGAACAATAAACTGAATAAAGTCATGGCTCAATTGGATTCGCAAGGACTGCTTTCAGCAACAAAACAAGATGTAAGCACTACGTAAATTGTTGGAGTTTTTTGTGTTGGAATTTAGTTATCTTGTGTCTATATTCCAAAACATAGTTTACAAAACTTGTGTTATCACTTGACTTTCCCATTTCACGTTACATTCTGTAGGGAACACCGATAAGTGGGAATGGTTCGAGGGATAGCTTCATTAATGTTACCATCCCAGCATCGAAAGAGTTTTTAACACCTGTAAGTAATGGCTACTTTAATTTCTTTTTAATTTTTTCCAAGTAGTTGCTGATTTCTTGTCCAAATTTCTTAAATTGCAGGTTAAATCTGTGGAGAAGCAAGTGACTCCTACTGCCGACACATCCATAATGGCGCAAAAGGTGATCACTGCCGACACATCCATAATGGCGCAAAATGTCATCACCACCAGGAGGAAAGTTTATATATCTCCGCGTACCACTAAATCACAAGAAGATCCAACAATTGTGCAACAGGTATTACAACATTGCTAAATGCACATGTATATTGAGATTAACTTTAACTTTAATATGTTGGCAATTATGCTTCTACTTTTGTAGGAAAAGGTAATTAGATCCGGAACCAGGAAGAAGATTAATTTATCTCAGCCTAGCACTATCTCTGGTCAAATGCCATCTCAGTCAAATCAAACCTCAACAGTTGTCCAATCGGTATGCATTATATTTCTAAATGCGTATGTATATTAGTTCACTTTACCTTTATGATGTTAATTATGCCACGTACGTTTTTTAGCCAATGAAGTGTACTCTGTATATGTTGAATTTGAACAACCCGGTTGCACGTGGTACGGCTATCCTTTCAGACCAGAAAGGACAAACCATTCATGGAGTCCCCCTACAAGATGATTGCTATAGAGTTTCTGTTGATGAAGTTGTGAAGGGGGCAGCATTCTTACCTTATGAAGCCGGTGATATGCGGACAGTTGAGGATGCTTTGGGTTCTTTTGTGGCTTGGCCCAAAAACCTTACCAAGATAATTGATCATCAAGTACGTTTCTTACTTTGCATTCCATTTTGGTTGTGTGCATTTATTATCCTGCTTTATAATTTTGTTTAAAATGATGGAGCTTTAATTAAATAACATTACTTGTCCAACGATCTTAACTTGCTTATCTATAGAATTACATTACTTGTGTTAGAATGGTCTTAACTTGAGGGCTGTTGGAATGATCATCGTATTTGTTTTCATGTTTTACTCTAGGTACCAAATCCAACGGCCAATGGGAAAGGGGAAGAACATAGCGCAGCTCAAGCTAAGGAAAAACATAGCGCAGATCAAGTTAAGGAGAAGAAGAGATGTAATACCATTACTGGTTCCCCAGTAACACGTTCAAAGGCTAAGGCGAACAAGGCAGACAAGCTGAGGAAGAAGCGGAAGCTGGTGGTGTAATTGTAAACTGAATTTGACTCATGTTAATGTGGTTTTCTGGTTGTGAACTTTTCGATAAGTTGTTAATTTTCTGTACTCTGGTTATGGTTATGTGGTTTTTATGGATTGTGGAGTTATACTCCATATCGTTGTTATGGATCATGGATTTAGTATGGATTTTATGGATTAATATGGACTAGTTTGGAATTTGGCATTTTTTTTACTTGTATTTTGGCATTTTACTTGTTTGCATATTGTGGCCTTTTTGAATTGGATTGTGGCCTTTTGGTATTGTGATTTGTATCGGCTTTTTGGTACGGCCGTGGTCATTTATATTACAAATGAAACCTGTTTGTGATGTGGTTAAGTATGTGTGGCTAGTACCACACTTCAGCCACACTACCTATTATATTATATTGGGGGATAGTTACTACAATTATTAGCGACTAAAAGCAGTTATTTAATAGTATATAAAACATACAAACGACTACAGAAAAATTATAAAATGTGGCCATACCCAAGTTTTTTGCCACGATTTACCAATAAATAGTGCGACCAAAACTAAGCCTTTGATGAATGTTGGTATTTAGCCACGTTATTAATTATCTTTAGCCACGACCCATCCTGTGGCTGAAAGCTGGTATTTAGTCACACTTTTGAGCTTAAAACAGGGGCTGTCAGACCCAAGGGGTGGTATGCTTTAGTCACTCTGTTTTGAGTTACAGCCACACATCTGGGGTGTGGCCGTAGGGGGCGTAAAATGATCCGACCTTAGGTGACACTTTGCTGAAAAATTAAAACGTGACGTAAAGTGCTTAGCCACACGTATTTTACGTGACGGAAGCCAAAATTTGACGTAGTGTTTCCTACCAATGTCTAATATGTCAATTGGTTGGTTTTAAATCAGTAGCCATGTAAACTAGCATTTCCTACCATTCTGGGTTTCGAATGGTAAGCTTGGTAGGAAATGTGCAGATTTGGTAGGAAATGGTGGCTTTTCTTTTTGAAAAATTCTTTTTGTTTTGTTCATTTCCTGTACAAACAATTGTACAATCCACAATCCACATTCATCAACATCAATCATAACATCCAAACCAAATAATACACTATAATTATACAATGACTAGTAACTAAAATTACTTGCAATTAGATTAAAACATCCAACAAGTTTCCAACAACTTCATTCTACATCCAACTAAAACATCAAATACCCAACAAAAGTAGTACTAGTCTCCGACAAGTTCAACATTATCTAACAAACACCAAAAAGATGACCAACGCATCATTTCCACCAAACTATATACATCTAGACTTGTGTATTGTTCTCAATACACAACCAAAAGAAAGTTTCAACATCAAACCATGATTAATGTACTTAAATATAAAAGCATTCACAAAGTAATAGCAAGGACTATTCGTCCTCACTACCGGAGCCTGCCTCATTACCAGAGCCTTCCTCATTACCGGAGCCTTCATGACTGCCTTCACCATCACTGCCTTCACCATCTGATTCAACTTCTTCCTCAACAGCATCAGCCTCAATATCGCCTTCATCATCAGATATGTTTGTCACATCATCCTCATCATCGGAACTGTAATCCATGACCTACAATTGTTTTAACAAAAAAAACACACAAAGTTCATAATTTAGATCAAGGTAAAACAATGAACAATGAAACAATAATTACAATGCAAAAACACTTGGAATATATTTACCTCTTTTGCCTTGGCCCGATAACGCTTGAACATATCTTTCACAAGGCCAGCCACAAGATGCAACACTTCTTTCGTAATGAAAGAAGAGAATTTGTTACAATTGGCTGGATTACTAAGGTTCATTGCAGCTCGAGCAAGACTTTCAACTTCATCTTGATTAATTCGCCGCTGATAGGTTTCTGGATGAGTTTTGAGTATCTCAATGACACCGCCGACCACCTCCGCGAATATATGGCCTGGGAGTTTATATTTACCACGAGCGGCACCTGCTGTTGAAGTCTCAGCCATGTTCTCTTCTTCTTTATCATACTGGATGGACAAGTCTTTGATTAGTTGGCGGGCTGGAATCCTTGGATAGCCAAGAAGCCGATTATTCTTCGGCTTGTTTGAGTTAGGTTCTGTGGCCATCAACCACCACTGAAAAGGCTCCACGAGTTTATCAGTTTGAGTAATATCAAAATTGTTATCCTGCAATATCTTCGCATACCTCAACTGCAATAAATTATATACATCAATTAGTAAACATTAATAAATTAGCAGAAGTTGATTGCAAAATATATAGAGATAAATGTAAATAGATATCACAAAGTAAATAAATTAATACCGCAATTTCCTTTGCTTTCGCAGTTGTGTACAATGGTCGACCATCTTCATCCACTTCGCTGCCTGCCCTAGTGTGCGTTTTATCCCACACTTCGAGGCGAGTTGGCGGAACACCGTTCTTCTCCTCAATTAATTTCTAACAAGTAATTATAATTAGATCACAATTGCATTTACAAACAAGAAAATAAAAGTAAGTAATATTTTAATAAATGATCAGTAATTTACCATCTCCACTTCTTGGAAAGATCTTGCTCCAGAGCTGTGTAAAGAGGTTACCAACTTCCGATTCTCTGCACCTGCTTCAGCTCTTTTCATGTGATCTTCTGTGTTCCAGAATGCAACCATCCCTGCCCAAATGGGATCTTTGAAGTAGCCAGGTTTCACCTCCAACAACGGCTTTTTCAACTGCTTGGACTTCTGAAATGCCCGTTTTTTCTCTTCACTCACTGTTCGCTTAATCAAGGCCTTGACATGCCCGACTATAGTCCTCTCAGATTCCCTACGGCTCTGACCCTTTTTATGGCGATAAAATTTCTAAAATTCACAAAGAATACAAGGTCAAAACAAAAATTGTAGAATCATCAAGTGGAAAATACAACATATCTATATTAATGCATATTAATACATACGTAGAATTCTTCAATTACGGTTTTCTGAAGCCAATTAGGATACTTATCATTAATATCGGTCCATGTGTAAGTTCCCACTGGCCAGAACCCACGAACGATGCCCAGAATAGTCTTTTTTTCTTTGTTGTGCATGATGCTACAATACATATAAAATTATTGTTACTAAATGATCTTACACAAATGTCACGTAAAGGAAAAAATGCAAAAATCTACATTTTTATTTATACGAGTACTATAAACTTACACTCCGTGTGAAATGTCGATACGTGTCGGAACTGTCGGGGGAGTGGAACCAAAAAGTCCAGTCGAGTTTGAACGCTTCTTTGGCCCCATCCATTCAACCAGCTCAACCCTCGTCTTTCCTCGGGGATAAGATTGCTTTATCGCCAACACTTTGTCCTTAGCACGAGACGTTGTTGTTTTTGCTTTGCCTTTGCGAGATTGGACTTTCTTTGTTTTACTAATCTTTCCATTGTTTTTCACCGGAATTGTCTTGCTTTGCCTGCCTCTCTTTGCAAGTTCAGTTTCAACAACTTTACCTTTACCCTTATCGTTTCTAACTTTCGCCATTAAGAAGAACCTACAAGAAAATCAATCAATAAACAAATTAAAACGTAAACACAATACATTCATTAATTAATACTATAAGTTAATCAAGTATATGTGAATGTATACAATTAAACTTGATATGATATGTAAGAAGTGACATAAAAACAGAGCGTAAAAAGGACTAATATCATACTATATAATCATCGAATCATCCTATATGTTCAAAACTGATGAAACGAATATAATCAAATTATTTTTCCAACTTAAACACGATAAGAAACATATTTTATAAGAATCTAGAGTTATGGCACGGTTAAGCATAGTTAAAGCATGAAAATCAATCAATCGATCAATCCATATATTACTAACAAGTTTTCGACTTGAACACGAACAAACCATTGTTTTACAAGAATTTGAGCATGAACGACAACAAACAAAATCAAAAGTATGAAAACCCCCTTAATAAAACTTATAAATGCATATATTTTACACAATCTATGCATATAACAACATTAAAGTGATTACCCTCTGAATTTTAATTGACCGTAGACTGCAAATACATACATGTATCGTATACGCACTTACGTAAACCTATAAACACTTACATATGCTCAAAAACAGATCAAAATGGTTAAAAAACACATCTAAACGATTAAAAACATGGACTATAAACTCTTACATATCCAATACTCGAACTTTTTGAACTTAAAATGATGGAAACAACAAATTAATCAAAGCCCATAAATAAAACATGCATATCAATCAAAACCCCTACTGTTATAACATGCAAATCAAGCAAAAATGAATTAAAACAGGGTTTTAACACCCAATACATGCATATACACAACATATAATCTTAAATCGGTACATAAACATTAAATTGATGCTACTCATACACCAAATATACACGCATATGAAGATATAAACACATATTAATACTAAAACGGACAAAAAAAGGGGTTTAAAACACATTTTTATAAAAACAAAGAGTTTAATTGAAGAGAGTAAGCCGAAGACTTACAAAAACTAAGAGAGAAATCGAAGAGGAGACGGATGTTGGTAGGGTATGAAGATCTTGGTAGGGTATGAAGAGGAGAGGAGAGGAGAGGAGAGGAGAGGGGAGTGGGGAAAAAGAAAGTGTAAAGTGTAAAATGGTATGAATTTTGTTTTTTTATTATTTTATTTACTAATCAAAACCCACCAATATTGGTAGGTTTTAATGTGAGCGGTAAATTCAACTTTTTCACGAAATTTTTGGCGGAAACTGACCAAAATTTTGGGGCTGTGCGGATTCGACCCCCTCACCTCTCCGAGGTTGAACAAACACCAAACCACTTTGCCAACTAATGACTTTGTTTCATAACTCAAAAAATAATTATATATTACGTACAAAATAATTATATATTATACAATTATACAAAATAATTATATATCACAACCTCATTTTATATAATTTTAACAAAACAATAAATATAAAAAGAAAAATTGGACTTTTTTCCTAATACATATTGAAAAAATGTGAAAAAATAAATATCAGTGTTTTTTAAATGAAATAATTATTATAATTTTTTTATTTTGAAAAATGAGAAAATTGTAATTTTTTCTGTTCGGCCTTTTTCCTACCATTTATGTGCCTATTTACCACCAAAGTTGGTTGGAAATAACCCTCTAGGAAAACGACAAACAACTTTTTTTCCCATTTCCTACCAATATCAGTAGGAAAAAAGAATTTGATGGATAGATCTATTATAAAAAAATAGGACCTTAAATTAAAAAAATGTAATATTTGACGTACACGTTTAAAATCAAACTATTTAATCATCCGTACGGTTGGATTGTTGAAAATATTTGTTTTTAAATTCAAATTGTCTAACCCTAAACTATCCCTAAATCTCAAGTAAAAACCCTAACTTAAACTTTGGTCACTGACGCTCTTTCGTTTTCTAAACGATTTTGATTTTTTACAAATTATTTTTTGTCCAAATTTTTTTACGTGCTTCCACACTCTAAAAAAACAATATTTCATGAGAAAGTTATAATTTATTCATAAATATTTATATTATTATTTTTTTTTGTTATAATTATATTCTCCCGAATAACATAAAAACATAAGAATGTAAGTCCAAATCAACTAATTTTTGCTCTATACTTCTAATATGAATAGATCGTTACGCCCGTAGAGTTTGATCAACAAAAACATGATAATCGATCAACAACAACCTATTTAATATTCATACCCTAATTATGTTTTTTTTTAATTTTTTCGACTAATCAAAACCTACCAATATTGGTAGGTTTTGATGTGAGCGGTAAATTCAACTTTTTCACGAAATTTTTGGCGGAAACTGACCAAAATTTTGGGGCTATACGGATTCGACCCCTTCACCTCTCCGAAATTGAACAACCACCAAACCACTTTGCCAACTATTGACTTTGTTTCATAACTCACAAAATAATTATATATTACATACAACCTCATTTTATATAATTTTAATAAAATTATAAATATAAAAAGAAATATTGGACTTTTTTCCTAATATTGAAAAAAATGTGAAAAAATAAATATCAGTGTTTTTTTAAATGAAATAATTATTATAATTTTTTTATTTTGAAAAATGAGAAATTTGTAATTTTTTCTGTTCGGCCTTTTTCCTACCAATATTGGTAGGTTATTTTTAGAATAAATTCTTTCAAAGATTTCCTACCATTATTGGTAGGTTTTATGTCAGAAACTTTGTAAACTATCATTTCCTACCAACCATTTCCTACCAACAAAATTGTAAATATGAAAAATTGTAAAATTCACCATCAAAATTATCTAGCAATTATAAATACGAAAATGTAGAAAATTCACCATCATAATTTGAATTACTAGTACAAATAAAATCAATATCTTCAAATTTAAAACAATTACATATCAATCAATATTCAAATTTAGAATTACATATCAATCAATATCTTCAAAACCGTCGGTTTCTTCACCATCTTCTGCTCCTTCTCTTGCCTCGTCTCCCTCATTTTCTTCCTCTTCTACTTCTACTTCTTCATCCTCATCATATTCTTCCTCTTCTTCATCAACATCATGAGTTCGAACAATTTGAATGGGATCATATTGAGCAAAGTCAATGAAAAAAGACGAAGAAGATGCATTTGATACATTTTCTTGAAAGGCGTCTTCATTTGGTGCATTGGTAGTTTCATCAATTGGACTTTTTTTGCAAGTCACAACTGTATACAAATTGCTCCTAGGATTCAATACACTAGGAGCATGGTATACTTGAATCGCTTGACTAGCCAAAATGAATACTTCATTCGACCTTAATCTTGACTTTACATCAATAGTTACAACACGATTCTTATCAATCTGAACACCGTTTCCAACACTATCAAACCAATGACATTTAAACAAATAAACAAAATTTCCTCCTCCATAGATAAGCTTAACAATTTGTTCTAATCGACCATAGTAATTAACAAGAACATCATTGTGAAAGGTTCCTCTAACAAAAACTCCATCATTAACATGAAACTTATATCCATTAACCTTACAACCTTCAAATGTGAAAATGTTGCATACCGGTCCATTAATCAAGTGTTTGAATAGCTCATATTTGACAACACAATTCTCAACCTTTTGTCTAAACCAAGACTTGAATTCGGACTTTTGGAGCAACTCTAGTGTTTCATTTGATATTTGTGGATCATTAGCACGCATGTGAGCATCAAATTCCCGAATAAATGGTTGAACTTCCGGCATGTTTAGTAGCACATAGTATTCGGCAATCTTCATATCACTATCACTTAAATACCGAGTAACATGCACTCCAATAGTTTCAAGAGGATATCTAAAAACTTCTAAAACATTTTCATTTTGGGCTCCAACCACAACTTCATTACGACGTACGATATTATGAACCGTCTTGGTGGAAGAGCGAAAGCAAAATGAAGAAAAGTTGACCATTTCCTCTTCGACATATCTCTCCGCTATTGAACCTTCCACTCGTGCTCTATTTCCTACTTTATCTTTCATATGCTTCAACAATCGCTCAAAAGGATACATCCAACGATAGTAAACCGGTCCGCCGAGTCTACATTCTTCAATCAAGTGTACACGCAAGTGTTCCATAATGTCAAACAAAGCCGAAGGAAAGACGGTTTCAAGCACACACATTGTCCTCACTACACGTTTCTCCAAGATATCCAAATCTTCGCGTAGTAAAACGGATGAGAAAATATCAAGAAAAATGTTAGAAAGGGCCGTGAGAGCTTCCATAATATAAGATGGCAAAAATTCACGAAAAGCAATAGGCATTAACTTTTGCATGAAAATATGACAATCATGCGATTTGAAACCCGTAATTCTTAAAGTATCCCATTTGATACAACGAGATATGTTCGAGACACATCCATCGGGAAGTTTGAGATTCGAAATCCAATCACGTCGTACCCCTAAGAGCTTGCAATCCTTTCTTGATTTGTCCTTATCTTTGCTCTTAACTCGATCATTCACAATTGTGTAAAACAAATTTTCAAACACATTCTTCTCGGTATGCATGACATCAATACAATGTCGTAGATCATGAGATGCCCAATATGGTAGTTCCCAAAACATTGAAAAGTGGGTCCAATGATGTTCTTTCCCATAACCTCTAGGCTTGAATTTACTATTAGTGTTTTCGGGATGACCAAATTCTACTTTTAATAACGAAGATAGTAAATCCTTCCCCTTGGTACGACCATTGAACACATTAAGTTCCGTTGTTGCATATTTTTGATTTTTCTTTCGCAACGGATCATTTTCATCCAAAAATGTTCTATAAGTTCCATAGAAACAACATTTTCCGGAACTCTTGAGTTGGAAACCTTGTACATTTCCAACACAAACGTTACATCCCATCTTCCCTTTTGTTGACCATCCACTAAGCATACCTAAAGCCGGAAAATCACTAATTGTCCACATAAGTGCCCCCTTCATGATGAAATTTTTCTTCGTAGATTGATCATAAGTTTCCACTCCGCTTTGCCACAAAATATATAATTCATCCATAAGGGGCCTTAGAAACACATTGAGATTTTTTTTCGGATTATCCGGACCGGGAACTAGTAGTGTCATAAACATGAACGGTCTTTTCATACACATAGAAGGAGGAAGGTTATAGACGACCACTACAACTGGCCACAATGTGTATACATTGTTTCCGGAGTTTCCAAATGGATTGAAACCATCACTTGACAATCCAAGTCGAACATTACGACACTCATTAGCAAAAGACGGGTATCGCTTATCAAAATTTTTCCATTCATCTCCGTCCGCCGGATGACTTAATTCTCCATCTTTTGTTTCTCTATTCTTGTGATAAGTCATATGTTTAGCCGTATACTCCGACATGTATAATCGTTGTAAACGTGGAATAAGCGGAAAATGTCTTAAGACCTTCTTAGGTATTAGCTTTCCATTTTTCCCCAAGACATCCTTGTAACGACTCTTATTGCAAATGTCACAAACAACTTTTTTTTCGGCATTACCATAAAACAACATACAATTATTCTCACACACATCAATCTTATCATATCCCAAATTCAATTTCTTAACCATCTTCTTCACCGCATAGTAAGTACTCGGTAGTTTATGATCTTTTGGTAACACATCACCAATAATATCAAGCAACAAATTAAGTGGGCGTTTGGGGTATCAAGAATAAGTTGACTTATAGCTTAAAATGAGTAAGTGCTTTATAAGTGATAAGTAGAGCTGAGCTTATAAATCCCTAGAGTGTTTGGTAAATCAGAACTTATAAGCAGTAGAGTGTTTGGGTAAATCAGAACTTATAAGTTAACTTTTTTTTATTATTTTTAAAATATTTATTTTTTAATATATATAAATGGATATCAATGGATAGATCTCGATGAGTAGAGAAATTTGATATATACATATCAATTTTTTAATGAACGGATCAAAAGATATATGGTTTTGAAGATTTGAAGGATATTATATATTGCGTGTATCGAGAATAAGTTATAAGTTATAAGTTGAATGTTAAGGATTCTTAACATTCAACTTATCCATTTTAAGTAGCCATAAGTTGGTTTCACTTATTTTGGCAAACACCCTCCATAAGTCAAAATTGATTTATAAGCTATAAGCTAGTTTATAAATCAATTGCCAAACAGGCCCAAAATGCTTTCTCACTACAACGAGATACGTTTTTGAAATGTAACAAACTCGTACTAAAAGAAAGTTTTGTGTAGTCTTTGTTACCCGGATATATGGGAGCTCCCGAGTCATTGGCATCGGTGTAAAATTGAGAAGCATAATGATTTGGAGCTTCTTCATCATCATTTGTGCTACTAACCACCGTATAATTGAAGCTATAGTAATCTTGCCCGACACCATCTCGTAACAACCTATACATATCAATCGGTGGTTCCTCTATCGGTGGTGCATGATGTTTATTTCAACGTGGTTGTCGAGACTCCGTTCTTGGTAATTTCTCACCATGCAAAGTCCACACCGTATAGGATTCAAAAAATCCAAAAGCACACAAGTGAAACTTTATGGTATCTAGAGTTTCCCACCGATTATTTCTACAATTCTTACAAGGACACATTGACTTATCATTGCTCAACCCAAATTTTTTAGCCACATCTAAAAACTCTTCTACGCCTCTTCTATACTCATTCGTTAATGAAATGCGATCACTTTGCATCCGGCGTGACATCCAATCACGATTAACATTTGACATCTACAATATTGACAAATTACAATTCAATATCACTCACTTTTTTTTTGCTATTCATGAACAAATATCATGTATTAACAACAAAAAAATTAAGACATAACTTATATGTAAATGAACTTACAAATACATAAATTATTATGTTACAATTATTGAACTTACAATGAATTTTGATGATTAAATCTTCTTTTTCTTCTTCTTCTTCTTTCTCTTCTTCTTCTTTCTCTTCTTCCCCTTCTCAAAACTTTATCTTATCCTCATAAACAAAACACCACACATTACAAAAGCAAAAAGGTGGTGGGGGCCGAAATTTGCATCCTGCTTCTTTTTCCTACCAATTTTGGTAGGAAATGTACTTAATTATTGGACCAATAATAAACAGCCACGGCCGATGACATAGAAGCGGGGACCCAGAAAAAGTTAAAATTTTGCATTCGGGTCTTTTCCTACCAATATTGGTAGGAAAAACACCTGGAAAAATAATAATATTTATATTTTAAGAAATTGTTTATTAATCTAAAAATGTGAGGGACTGTGACGTGGAAGGTGGGGTCCTTTCATTATTAAAATGCAACTAAAACCTACCGATTTTGGTAGGTTTTACTTTCCTACCAAAGTTGGTAGGAATAGGTTGCTGGTAGTTTTTGTTGACGAGGCTACTTACGTGGATGGTGGGGTATCATCACATTCATTTCCTACCAGTTTTGGTAGGTTTTGATTTACCATCAAAACCTACCAAAATCTAGTAGGAAATGACCCTGACAAAATTTCGTTATTTTTTTCCCCAGAAATTGTTTATTAATTTAAAATACGTGAGAGATAATGATGTGGAATGTGGGGTCGTTGAAAAGTCAAATTGTGACCAAAACCAACTAAATCTGGTAGGAATTGATTTCCGACCAAAAATTGGTAGGAATTGATGCTTGCCTGTACAAAACTTGGGACCCACATACACCATTTCCAACCAATTTCTTTGTTGGTTGGAAATGCTCAGTCATTTCCAACCAATTTTTTTTTGGTATGTTTTAAATGGTAGAAATGGCCGTTTTTCTTCTAGTGTTATATATATCTTCGTGTCAAGACGTAGTTGTCGATGTCATTTCTTCATATGTCTTTAGTATTTATTCCTATCGTCGACATGTCCATCCGTCAGTGTTGATGTCGACATGTGAAAAATCTTAAGATTCAGCTTTGAAGTTGTTGGCTTCTAAAGTAGTTATCGTTTGCAGCCCGCTGAAGGATGGAAGGAGCATAACTGTATTCCAGATATAACTGTATTCCAGATGAACATTATGTCCGGACCTTACTAGTTGTAAGATAATTTTTCACTAATGAGTCCTAACACTCTTTTACTTTTAGTATACCGTTTACTATGAGTTTGAGCTTTCACTTTCTAACCATACATTAATCACAAAAGACTGAGATGACTAGGTAATAGATTTAGAACAAATGGACAATTATAAGACTCTAGCGACACAAAATAGTGAGAAAGATGTTTATCATGTTCTGGAATGAAAATGGTGAATCATGAGCCGTAACGAACTTAATTGGGTATGGCAAGAGGATGAAAAGAGTGTATGTTTAGTCAAATGATGATATCTGTGTTGATTCCCTTGGGTATTTTAGCATAGAGCTGAAACGTTGCTTGTTTTATCTTTTAGGGTCCCATTTTGAGGTGGGAAAGATGTTTATCATGTTCTGGAATGAGAGCAAATTATCTCTGCCGCTTGCACTTTTCTTTTTCTTAATCATACTGCTGCAGCGCATCTTTTGTTACTTAGTCGTACTGCTGCAGTGCTTAGATTATAACTGTTGTAAGTTAAATTTTAGGTGTCGAGTTACTTTGTTGTAAAAAAGTACTCACCATAGTTAACTTCTATATACTCCGATTATAAGTCATGGATTTTTCTGATATACAAACTCCCTACTTTGATTTTCAATGTCAAGAAGATATATTATCTTCAAGTTCTTAAATAAGTTATCACATAATCATGCATTAGGAGTTTAAAGCCACATGCCAAAGAAAAGATAGACAGTTTGCAATATATATCCATTAGAAGACTATCACACAGCAGAATTCGATGATTCTGAACCTTAGCTCTTAATTTTCACATTCAGTTTTGCGTATTTGTAACTTCTTTTATTTGATTTCAGCAAGAAGGCCTTGAAGCAGAAATTACCAGAAGGGGAGTGACTCATACTTCATGGGATATAAAATCCTCTAAAATTCGTGAACGGCAAGGATGGCATCCTGTCACATATAAGTTAGCGGATGCTACTCCCTCACTCATTCAGTCTATAAAGGTATCTGCAGTTAATATATAGATGACCAGGTCATACTGTCCTTAAGATGTTTGAATATTTTGCAGAAGCCCCTACTGTATCCGGAACCTGTATAAATCAATTCTGACTAGTAAATAATTGGGCTTTGAAAAAATGTGCACAATTATATACTATATCTTATGCTTTCTTTTATCTTAAGGGAAATAATTAGCCCCTACTTTGAAAGTAAATTTCTAGCATTTTGAAGTTGGTACTTCTCCTGTGTGCAGGATATAGATAATATCAATTATGAGACTGAATATAGAAGAGAGTGGTGCACCAGCAAAGGGAAACCAACACCATGCTTTCTTTTTGCGAGGAAATTCACTCGGCCTGCAGCTCTGCGACTACTCAATGTGGCAAGTTACACGAGCATTTAAGATACACATATATAACATATATAGATACGCTTTTTTTTTACCAACTTGGTTATATTAGTTCATTTAGTACTCTTAGGCATCTTAGCTAGGTCTTTATTTTTTCTGTACATTTATGAGCTCTTATGTATAAAATATAAACTTTTTTCTTTTTGGCTTGTTTTTCATCACACTACAAGAAAAACTCAATCAGACGACACCTTTCCGACAGCGGACGACCGAAAAAGTGTTGCCTAAAATTAACAAACGACAGTTTATTTTTTGGCTCGAAAAAGTATTGTCTAATCCATTAAATTACAACGGTTTACGAACCATTGTCTAAGAAATTGAAAAATAGTGGATATAGACGACGCAAATGAAAGAGTTTAGACAACAGTTTTTTTAACTCTTGTCTAAATAATATTAAGACAATGTTTTAATTTAACCGTTGTTGGATTGAGACCAAGGTTGTCTTAGTCGTATTGTGTGAATAAACGTAAGACAATGTTGCGAAAAAACCGTTGTGTAAATTTGATATAATTTTATTATAAAATTGTGAGTAAATTATTGGATAATAATTTTTATATATTAGGATGTTGACTAACTTTGTTTTATTTATTCAATTTATAAAAGTATAAAAGTAATTTATTTTATTCAAAACGATGATTTAGTGTTAGGGTTTCTGTATGACAAGTTGCAGAAAGAGGTAATATGTCTTAGGAAGTCTTGTGAAAAGAAAGATGACTATTTAAATGCAAAAGATGAAGAAATTAAGGTGCTCATGAAGAAGGTGGACACGTTAGTAAGAGCTCTGGAGGTGGAGTCTAGGAAAATGAAGAGGGAAGCAGCAGCAAGAGAAAAGAATTCAGCAGCAAATGTCTTCTATAAATAAAAGGTATGACATCAGCGTTATCTTTCTCATAATTTTTTATTAAACAAGATAGATTAATTTCTTGAAATTTCGAAGGACTGGTAAGTTTGTTGCAATTTCAAGTTATTTTTGTGCTCAAGGTATTTTGATATTGTAATTCTTATGACTCAGGTGTGTAAAGCTAAAATAATGTAAAGTTTGTGCTCAACTGCAGTGATTATGTCAGAATTATAATCCTGCCTTGCTGATTAATTGTATACTACATGAAATTGTTACAAAGTGAAGTTGTTACTCAACACTAACCAGAAACATAGTTCATCATATTGATTATACAGAGAAAAGAGAAGTATATTGTTTTACAAATGCTGAAAGTAAAAGTAAAACGACACTACAACTTGACACCACTTTTATACTCACTATATCCTAACAAACTCTTGTAACATACTCCTAACAGACTTACCAGATCATTCCCAGCTCATACCTAGCTGGCATAGCATACATGGACAACTCATACTCTAACATCCCTCCTCAAATTAGGAGTGGGTAACGAAGAACAAACGCCTAACTTGGACAAGAGATATTGTAACTGAGAAGAGGACAAGGCCTTGGTAAAGAGATCAGCAGGTTGCTCATTTCTAGCAATGTGATGTGTGGAGATTAGGCCAAACTTAAGTTTCTGACGCACCAAATGACAATCAATTTCGATGTGTTTGGTGCGTTCATGAAATACTGGATTGGAAGCAATATATAGTGCTGACTGATTATCACAGAAGAGAGGCACAGGAGTGATATTGGGAACCTTGAGCTCAGTAAGAAGTGAGACTAACCAAGACATCTCACAGCATGTGTCTGCTAAACTGCGCTACTCGTCCTCAGCTGTAGAACGTGAAACAGTAACCTGTTTCTTGCATTTCCAGGACACAATGGTATCCCCAAATGTAACACAAAAACCTGTTAGAGATTGCCTAGTGAGGGGACACACCCCCCAGTCTGCATCACAATATGCAGTAAGTACAGGATTTGTGTTTGCACGAAAGAATAGCCCTTGACTAATAGAGTGAGAAAGGTAACGAACAAGCTTCAATACAGCATGCCAATGAATAGACTGAGGAGTATGCATGAACTGAGCTAAGATATGCACAGAATAGGCTAAGTCAGGCCTAGAGATCGTGAGATAAATCAAGCGACCTACAAGTCGTCTGTATGCAGTAACATTAGACTAATATGGACTATCAGAAGCTTGCTGCAAAACATGATGCTGCTCCATAGGTATCACAGTAGACTTTAACTGAAGTGATGCAAAATCCTTAAGAATATCTGCAATGTATTTTTGTTGATTGATAACAATACCTGCTGTACTTCGAAACACTTGAATGCCCAGAAAATAGTGAAGTTCACCCAAATCTTTTATCTTAAACTGAGTGCCCAAAAAATCAGTAACTTGAGCCATTAGAGTAGAATCATTTCCTGTCATGATCATGTCATCGACATAAATGAGTAGCAGAATGATAGAACCATTCGCCGAATACACAAACAGACTAGGATCACCAGTTGTCTTAACAAAACCAAATGAGAGAAGAGCAGATGATAAAGCAAAAAACCACTGTCGAAGAGCTTGCTTAAGCCCATACAGAGACTTCAACAACCTGCAAACCAATTTTTGAGTAGGATATAATTTCAAAATAGACTCTGGAATTGAGTAACCAGGGGGACAGGACATGTAAACTTCTTCATCTAACATGCCGTGTAAAAACGCATTTGTAACATCGAGTTGTGTGATATTCCAGTTGGACATTGCAGCAAGAGCAATCAACAAACGAAAAGATGTCATTTTGGCGACGGGTGCAAACGTTTCAAAATAATCCAAGTTTGCAGTTTGTGTGAACCCTTTGGCTACCAAACGAGCCTTGTATCTATCCAGTTGACCATCAGCTAAGTACTTTACTTTGTAAAGCCAACGACACCCAACCACCTTCTTATGTGGAGGCAGTGGAACAAGCTCCCAAGTACCATTTGCCTCCAATGCAGCCAACTCAACGTTCATTGCCTCACACCACTCAGGCACCTGAATATCTTGATTAAAATGTTGTGGTTCCACAACTACAGAAGACACATTGACTACATGAGTTGGAAGCCCTGTATAATCACCAAACTTTGCAGGAAGAACACGATGCCTGTGTGGCCTATGTGGGACAGACAGTGAAGGTATAGTGGTCTCAGATTCACCAGCATTCTCCTCAGACACATTAGGAGTAGTATCAGTAGAAGTCATATAAGTAGGGGTAGAAGTCATATCAGTATGATCAACCAAAGGGACAGAAACACTAGGACCAGAAGTTATCGTGTCTAAGGATACACTTAGAGGTTCAGTATCCACAAACATAGGTGAAGGTGGAAACAAGGTCTGTGGATCCTGAGAAACAATATCTTTAAATGGAAATATATGTTCCAAAAAATGAACATCTCTAGAAACAAACACTTGCCTTGTATGCAAATTAAGGACTTTATACCCCTTTGTGCCATATGGATACCCCAGAAACACACCTTTAATAGATCGAGCTGCAAACTTGTCTCCTGACTGAGGCACCACAGTCGCATAACATAAGGAGCCAAATATCTTGAGATGCTCATAGCATGGTACAAACCCAAACAAAATTTCATAGGGACACTTATCATTCAGAAGAGACGAAGGCGTACGATTTATGAGATAAGCAGCTGTTAATAAACAATCTCCCCAAAAAACAATTGGTAAAGAAGCATGAAACCGTAAGGCCCGTGCACAATTAAGTAGATGGAGATGTTTTCGCTCAACTAAGCCATTCTGTTGTGGTGTGTATACACAACTTGTTTGATGAAGAATACCAAACTCAGCTAAACAAGTAGACAGACTACGATTGAGAAATTCTAAACCATTATCAGAACGTAACACTTTGATGGTGGTGGAAAACTGATTATGTATAAGCTGAATAAACTCTTTAAGAAGTTTAGGCACAGTAGACTTATCAGACAACAAATATACCCAAGTACATCTGGATTTATCTTCAACCAAAGTCAAAAACATGTTACACGAACCATGTGTTTTAAACCTATATGGCCCCTAGAGATCTACATGAACTAGATCAAACAAATTACTACTGATACTTTGGCTAGAAGGAAAAGCAATTCGAGATTGCTTAGCTGAGTAACAGCTATCACAAGTGTCAAGAATTTTAGTCTTACAGTCAACTGGCAACTTATGAACCACTGTTGCAGGAACGTGTCCCAAACGAGCATGCCACACATCGATACTAGAAACATGAGCAATAAATGGATCCTTCTGAGAAGACCCCACTGCTGCAGAAATATTCTGAGACTTGACATCATCACTAGTGTCAGTAGTGAGAACATATAGACCACTCTCCTCTTTACCAAGAACGTGTATTGTCTTCGAAGTGTGGTCCTGAAGATAGCATACATCAGATAAAAATGTAACATGATAAGTGGTATCTTGCAACAGCTTAGAGGACAGTAAGTTGTAATTAAATGTAGGAACACATAGAACATTAGTCAATGTAACAGTGGCACTTAATATCAAATTTCCAGTGTAGTTAACAAAAGTAGTCGCCCCATTAGGTAGTTGAAGTGTAGCTGAACACTCTTGCACATCCTGAAGTAAGTGCAGAAATGGAGTAATGTGGTCTGTAGCTCCAGTATCAAGAATTCACTTGAGTTGAGAGAAATTACTAGGAACAGAATGAACTTGGTGTACCACATGATTACCTGCTAGCTGAACTGCATTAATAGAGTGCCTAGGAAACCAAGTGGAATTAGCAGTTCCTGATATAGACTCAGAGATATTGGACTGTTGCTGAGACATAGAAGTAGAAGCATCTGCAAACATAGAAGTAGAACCATTCAATGACTTCTGTAATAGTTGAATCAACTGTTTACACTGGTTGTGAGACAGGTTTAGATCATCAGGAGTAGGTTGAGCCATATGTAACCCAGCAGTTGTAGTCTCAGGAGTAGTAACTGTTGTTGATCCAAATTGGCAACAGTGACATTTGCCACAACTGACCCTTTGGAGTGTACAATTTTTGGCTTAGGTTTAGGTTTGCCAAACAACCTATGCCATGCTGGATACCCATGAATGCAGAAACAAGTGGCTCTAAGATGACCTGTCATGTGACAAAAATCACAAACCAATCCAGTATTGTCACTCTGTTTCTTAACAAAACTCTTTCCCACTGATCTTACTGGTAATGTAGACTTTACATTCATAGCAATATTCCCTGTAGTCTGACTATCATAACCATGTGACTCTCTCTGACTCTCTTCCTGAAGTAATAGCCCATAACATTGACTTAATGTGGGAAGTGGCTTCATCGTTAGAATTTGACCACGTATTCCAGTAAAGGAATCATTCAATCCCATCAGGAACTGAGTCAACTGAACATTGTGATCTGAATCATTTAGTTTAGCATTAACTGTACAAGTACACATATTACAGGTACACCTTGGTTTGATAGTTAAACATTCAAGTTCATCATGAACTGTTCTAAACTTCGTAAAATAAGCTGAGATTGACATAGATCCTTAAGAAAGATGCGAAATCTCCTTACGTAGATGAAACAGTTTAGGAATGTTACTCTGAGCATATCGCACCTCAAGATCCAACCATATTTCTCTAGCAGATTGCAAGTACACAATGCTATTTCGTATTTCAACAGAGACCGAGTTAAGAATCCAGGATGAAATCATGTTGTTACAGCGAAGCCAGTGTACTAACAATGGAGTATTAACAGCTGGTTTCACATATGAACCATCTACAAAACCTAACTTTAACTTTGACGATAAGGCTAACTCCATAGATCGTTGCCATTGATTGTAATTATGCTCACTTAACATAACAGTAGTGATTTGCATCCCTGGATTGTCTGATGGATGCAAATAATATGGATGATTACAGTCTAGTGTAGAAGACATAGACGTAGATCCTACGGTAGCAGATGCATAAGAAGCAATCGTAGACATTATAATACACACAGAGATGACAAATTTGCATACAGCTTTTCACAGATTTGTAAGTATATCACCTTGATTGTAGTTGACAACTCGAATTAAACGTCACAGAGACGACAATGAATGACTTCAGACTTCAGCAATGGCGTCATACGCATCACAGCGGAAATGAAAATTCAATACACAAGCTCTGATACCATGTTACAAAGTGAAGCTGTTACTCAACACTAACCAGAAACATAGTTCATCATCTTGATTATACAGAGAAAAGAGAAGTATATTGTTTTACAAACGCTGAAAGTAAAAGTAAAACGACACTACAACTTGACACCACTTTTATACTCACTATATCCTAACAAACTCCTAACAGACTTGCCAGATCATTCCCAGCTCATACCTAGCTGGCATAGCATACATGGACAGCTCATACTCTAACAGAAATGCCTGCTACTAATAATCTACGATTCCAGGTCTAAGCTGCAGCGCTTGAACTTCAGTGGGTTCTACACAGTACTTTTGGAAAAAAATGATGAGCTAATTACCGCGGCTACTATAAGGTATCTCTTATTGCATATTATTCTTGAGTGTAGTTTGGACCCGTTACAATGATCTAAAAATGCTTGTAACAAGTGTATTACTTGTTGTCCACCAGAGTCAACTTTTTCTGGTACTTGGGCATATATACCTTGTGATGCTATTTTGCTGGAATCTGCAAAAAATGGAAGGAACAATATTTGTTGTTCGACACAGATAACTATTTCAAGGACTTCAGCAGATCTACCTTCTGATGTCGTAGCAGATAACTGTCTGCCAAACAATAACTTCTGTAATACCAGTGCTTCAGGTGCGTACTTTCATGACCTCAACTCTTTGCACAGAGCAGTGCAGGTTTGCACTTGCATGACCTCAACTCTTTGGACAGAATCATACAGAACGTGCATAAGGAAACAGATTAAATTTCTTTCCTACAAGTTCATCAGATTAAATACAATTGCATATTATTGCTAATGCAACAAGTAATACACTTGTATACAGAGTTTAAAAATAATATATTA
The DNA here is from genome assembly GCA_030848705.1 of Heracleum sosnowskyi. Taxonomy (NCBI): domain Eukaryota; kingdom Viridiplantae; phylum Streptophyta; class Magnoliopsida; order Apiales; family Apiaceae; genus Heracleum; species Heracleum sosnowskyi. The sequence goes on along the minus strand of CM061244.1, from coordinate 20,033,286 downwards.
AAAACATAGATTATTAAACAAGGCTCTTTACTTCTCATTTTCAGCAATTTAGTAAATACACATTATTTATGAAGAAGCTGGTAAAGCCCAAGCTGCTAAAGATAAGTTGGAAAAAGAAGTTCAAGAAGCAAAGTTGCGAATGCAGCAAGAGGAACACATGAGGGTATGTCATAGCTATGAGCTTTTCAATTCTTTGTATTGCTGAATTATGATTAGTGTGCGCATTGATCGGGTTACGTTCGGCATTGGCTAGCTCCTCTCTGGCATTATTAACATCAGACATACTTTTTTCATAAGAAACTTTCAACCCCAAATCTGGACAGGTGTTCTTCTCGTTGTCTTCTTTGAGTTCCTGAAAATACTTGATCAACTCGCGAACTTCACCATGAAAAGCTCCATAATCAACTTTTAGCGACTTCAATCTGGTGAAGCACTTATTAGCACTTGTCCAGTTTCTGTGCAGTTTTTACTAGGTGTGACAGCAACTCATCCTTGAGTACAATCGCTGCAGCCATAAGTATTTCAAGATTCTTTTATGAAGTTTGAATTCTATTATTCTAACCCTTATATCTTTGCAATGGACACAACAGTTTCAGCAAGTCTCTCTGAAGCCAGAATCCTCTTCCACCGAGGATGTTCAGCCTATTCCTGTCTCAAGCAAATCTCTTAGATTTCCACTTCGTACAATTGTAGAAATAATCTAAGTATTAATATTACCAGTTTTGTTAATATACTGAACACTTCTGAGTGTTGCTACTGCATTGACTTCCGTTGCTAATACATGGTTATGCCATCTCATATTCAATCTGTTATCTTGGCAGAGCTAGTATTGAGCCAAATTTTCATGACTTGTACTTGAAGTTCTTGGACAAAGTGAACTCAAAACCTTTGAATAAAGAGATTGTGCAAGGTTTAATTCCTTGGTGTATCTTTTGTATGTTCATAGCTTTTGTATTGGTGACATATATATTGATTTTTGTTTGATAATAATTATTACAGGTTCTGTTAAAGGATCTGAACTCATTAAGTCAAGTTCTGAGGAGCGGTCTCTGTTAAAGAATCTGGGCAGCTGGCTTGGGAAGATTACGATTGGCCGGAACCAAGTCTTACGGGCCAGAGAGATTGACCCTAAGACATTGATTATTGAGGTTTTCTTTTGTTCCAGAGCTTCTTTTGAAGCTGTTATATCTCTGTATAAATAAGTTTACTTTAAGAAAATACATTATTAGTTCGTTCTTTCTTAGTTGGTTGATGATGAATATTGGTTGTAGTAGTGAATTTTAGTTCGTTGTAATAACAAATATTGATTGTAATGATATATAGTTGTTCCTTTTTGCGTATATAAAACCATTGTCTAGCCTATTTTTAGACCATGGGGGCATTTATAAGAAGAGTTGTTATAAATAATATTTTACAACAACCAAGCTTTATAAAAGTGTTGTGTGTTAAAAATACGACAATGACTTATAAAAACTAAATCATTGTATGAAAGAATTACATACATGAGATGAAAAAGAATAAATCGTCATATGAGAGTAAGAAAGACAACAATTTGGAAAACAAAAACCGTTGTATAAACTGCTTCCTAGAACGGTATTTAAATCGATTAATACATAAACTGTTGTTGTTTCTAGCTATTATACAACAATTTATATTTACTCGTATGTTGTCTTCATCACCTTATACAACGCAATTTTTGGTAGGAAACTGTCGTCCTTTCTGGCTATTATACCACACTTTGTTAATCGGTGACTGTCGTTTCAGTTATTTTGCACAACATTTTTTAAGCGTTGTCTGAGGTCCATCTGACGGCATCTCAATAGTCATCGGTTTTCAGGGGTAATAGACAACGGGCCTGGTTGAGTCGTCTGATTCAGTTTTTCTTGTAGTGTCACTGCAGTCTGTCTTGGGAGTCGTCAGTCAAGCCACAAGTGAATCCTCAGAGGAATGAAGCATATATCAATAGTATGTCAGTGCCAAGTAGGAATGCAACTAGGAAACAAGAACAAAATTTAGTTAGATTTCTAATGTGAACAATAGAAAAAGAAGAGTTGTATAAAGAAAAAAATGTACTGAATTATCCACTGAAAGTGTAATATCCTTTCCTTACATGAATGTACATGGCCAATAATGATACCTTTTCCTAATACTTTGAATCAGTTGAAATGATTGCATGCTAATTGGCTCCCAGTTGTGTTATCAGTAGTTTCATTTAAAGGACCATTATTTGTAGTATCAGCTCTGCCAAGGCCTATACGGCTATATACCAGACTTTACAGAATAATGCTGATCTTTATAGGGATACATGATTAGCGGAGCTACTAGCGTTTAGGAATGGTAATGTATCCCCATAGTATTTTGTGATCGATGATTAACCTGCGGTAGTGCAGCTGAGACAATGGGGTAAAGTACGAGTATTAAAATTCAAAATTTTTGTGTTCGGCCATAAAAATACAAATTTTAGGCACAGAATTAATATGATTTCCTACAGGAGCTTGTGAGCAAATGCTTATTCTTGTGTTACGAGCTTTTTCTTGATCTGCTGTGTTTGAGCTCGATTTCCCACAGGAGCACTGCACAGGCTTGCCAAACTCGGTTCAATAGAAACGATTCAAATTTATTAGCTGCCCAGCATGTTATGTTTATATAAAAAGTCTCAAGTATATGTTATAAACATAATATACACTACATACAACATTTAGAGAGCTGATATTATCATCTGTCTATCTATTAAGCATATTTTAAACCACAAGAGCAGGGGCAAAAAGTGCTATAAAATTGATTGTGACTTTACAAATTCACTTCTATATATTAAAAGGTTATAAAAGTGTCGCTTTTCTGTAATTTATGTAAAGAAAATGGAAGAATTTGAATTAGTATCGGGAGTTGAACATTGATCTTCTCTCATAAAATTCATGTCAACCATTATATTATATTACATATAAGTGTTGATTTTATTCAAAAAAACTTGTGTCCGATATTATTATCAAGTTAGGACCGAACAATCATTTGCTTAATAATAGTTTATCTATTTCATTGCAAATAAAAAAAAACAAATTGTACGTATTGTGCTCAATGCCTTAACAAAACACCACAAAGTCTAAAAAAACAAACAAATAACAGATTCTGCTCAAAACCATAGCAAAGCATTGAAAAACTGGATTACAGATTGTGTTAAATTCCAGATTAAAATGGCTACATGATTGGATGTAAAGCAGTTAAATTTTAAAGGAAGAGAAAAACACATGTATTCCCTGTTCAAAATTTGCCAACTAAGGCATAGTTGAAGTTTTATCAAGATTTTAACATCTCATGGACTGCATGAATCAGTCTGTGAAAAGCATGGACTACTTGAATCAGTCTGTGAAGAAGTACGTTGTACAGAAAAACGACGTTGCTTTTCTTCCTTTTCTTTTTTGCACACGCGGCACCAACTTGTTGCATTCCTTTCATATTTCCGCATCTCTCTGAATACAGAGCTGCATAACAAGTTAACAACAATGGATACTCTCAGTATGTGAGGACACAATGTAGCGATAAGAAAGATCAGAAAAAAAGAATCTATATGCTGATATTACTTCATCTTGAATATAAGAGGACTCTGATTTATATAATGCAAAAGAAAATGCTCTAATAATCTATATTCAGAAACACACAATAATGCACCAAACTGAATTGCCCTATGTGTTCATGGGTATGTTTTCAGATTTCTGTTACTTCAGTGAAAGCATCAACTTTAAGTCCTGTCAAAAGATGGAAAGAAACAAGTACAGAGACACAAAAGACAGATATAGCATGGCAATTAATTGATTAGAGCCAGGGTAACCTTCTCCTTGCACTGTGTTTGAACTAGTAACACCACTCAGAAACAATAACAAAAAAAAATTATCATTCTTGCTATTAAATTTTTCAAGGGGTTCACAGATAGTACAAGTCGTTACGGGCAACTAAAATTATATGAAATATAAATTTGCTTTAACAACTAAACAAAAATGTAATATTATTTTAGGAATTCCTAAATCTTCGCCATGTGCACAAGCAATAACCGCAAAAAAAACTTGTTGTGCATCTTTCCTTTGATTTCTAAAAAAAGAATTAAAAAAAACGGTGGAAGAGAAAAACTATATGATTTAATTGATTTATTTTAGTTTGGTTCGCGTATTGGACATACAAATAGAGGGATTTTTGACCTAACTTACCTTTAAAATTGGCCGTTATCCAACTTACCTTAAAAATTTGGCGGTAAAAGGTCATTGCCATTTCACAGATTTATCATAATCTTTTGTTTTAAATTTGTATTAATGTATCACAGGCTTTTAAGTTAAATATATAATCCTCAACATTTTTATTAAATTTTAACAGTAAGTTTATTGTTGTAAATATAAAGAAGCAGCATAAGTCAAATTAGCAACAATAGTTAAGGATTGCATTATACCTTCGACACCATAACAACATATTAACTTTGTGGCCGGATGTGGTGGACAGAGCACCATGGCGATGATAACCACAATGAAGAACAGCACGTCCGGGGACTTGTGAGTAATTGTAAATTTCCTAAAAAAAAATCGGATGAATCTCAACTAAAATAGAACAATCTGAAGGATCTTTAGTTGCGGGCTATAGTTTTACAATGATATATAAAATAGTGACTGCCGTTTAGAGTAACATACCCCTGACTCACTTTCCGAATCTAAATGCTTATCGCAGCGCACACCGCGAAAGAACATCTCACCACCAGTAAATAGCTCACCCAAGCAGACGTTTAAGGTGACTTCTGAGTCATCCACGTGAAAGTCTACAATCGCATATTTCTTAAGATTATTGAATATATGGAAAGCTAAGCTATCTAGAACGAAATTGGATTTAATGTCTAACTGAACTGAAGTATATTAGAACTTTACTTGAAAATGGAGTATCTACGTGATAAAGTGCAAACTGGCCACTTACCAATATGATCATCTCTATTTGTTCCATACTCGACAACGTAACCATGATGATAGTCAAGTGTCGCTCCACCAACTTCAGGAAAGAAAACTGAAGACACCACATGTATACCTTATCATATGAAAGTGAACTAAGAAACAGATAAAATGCAGCTCTGTTGTTGATGAAAAAAATATTCATTACTTGTAGACATAGGAAGTATGTAATCTTTCATCAACTTGTCAAGCATTCTTTCCATGCCGAAGTCATCAAGAACAGAACCATAGGCATTCATTGTATTTGGCCGCAGAATTCTGGTTCTTGTCTCGCGGACCCAATTTTCAAAGTTTTCTGCCTACGCAAACAGAACTCGATTATAGAGATAAAAGCTAAACTACTGCAAGCAAAGGCTATATAGCAGACCACAAGATTCAGAATGATAAATAATACCTCATCTACCAGCATTTTGCAGAATTGTGGCTGCAACATATCAAATGTAAGAACTCCGGGAGATGGTTCAGATATAATGTTCCGGAAACCCTCCTCGGTGTTCTCACTGATTGCGTTTAGAAACGAAGGTACAAAAAAGCTGCCAGGGGTCATCTGGTACAGCTCTCGATGCAAAGGCTACAAGAGAAACAAGGTTAATTAGAGGAAACAAAAATGAATGCTCTCTTACTTTACCTAGCTTAATTAAGGAGTTAATCTTGATGTAGAAGTTCATATCTACTAAAATCGATATCTTTCCTAAAAATAATAGAAAAATTACTACTGTGTAATATAAATTGGGCAAATTATTAGAAAGAATTTTATTCGTACCCTGTAAGTAGAGATGATACGCTCCCGGTATTCTTTGTGTAATTGTTTAGTCGAAGCACCTTGAGTTGAATTATCTTGGCCACCATTCTCATTTCCCTGGTTTGCAGACATTTTTCGACTACGGAGATTTTAACTTTGATTGGCTGCAGATTTGAGATTGTAGCTCTGTTAGGTGAGGGACTATATATACATGAAATTTAGGGTTTGTTGTAAGGGGGATTATCTGTGGCACAAGGTGGTGAGGTGGTGGAATATGATATGAATGTCATAGACTCGTCATGTAGCAGCACTCTACAATACAAGACAATACAAGAGTGACGTTAACTTAGTTCAGGCCTGTTTGGGGGTCAAAAATGTTAATCAATTAAACAAAAGATATATTTGAAGTTCCTAGATATACTATTTTGATAAAAGTAGATATAAATTCGAAATTATTATAAAGATATCTCCACATTTACTATTTTAGTAAAAGTTAAATGCAAGAAATATTTTGGATTTTTCCAGATTTAGTATATGTGAAAGTAAATATTTATGGAAAAAGTAGGTATTTTGAAATATTTTCTTGATAATTAATATTTATTTACTCAATAAGAGTATTTCATAAAAATTTTATTTCAACATTTCAGATTGCAAAGAAATTTTCTGAAATTTAAGTTTTTTTTCTTAATAAAATATCATGAGGTCCTTGAAAATGACTTTTTTTCGAAAAGAAACTTTTTACAAATTTAACATTTTCTTACAACTCTTTATAATCTCTTTCAAGATATTCAGACGAGGAAATTGTTTTTCAAAAATAATATCTCAAGTAAATATTTTGGTAAATAATAAAAAATCAAGATTTCATTTTCCAGATTAAGGAGCGTATTTGATTCAGATTTTAAAAGATATTAAAATTTAAAAAAAATATTATAAATATAAAAATATTATTAGTAATTTTAACTATATTAAGAGTCAGTGATCGCTCACGTAAAATCTCATAAAACTAAAAGTAGTTTTTTGAAATATTTCAAAATTTTGATAGATTTTAATTACATTTCAAAATTTATAAAAAAAACATTAGCAAATCAATTGAAATCGATCATTTTATTAAATTTTAAAATTTTAAAATTTTTTGAATTTCATCAAATTTTAGTTTTTTTTGTAATCCATCGAATACACCAAAATTTTTAAAAAATATTACCTATTTATTAAATACACCTTAAAGTTTTTAAAAGGTTACAATCCAAATTCAATCATAAAAGTTTAGTAAATTTCTTAAAATCCAAATTAAATATTTCAAAAATTTTATGATCCGAAATAACTTACAAAATTCAGTTGAATTCTCACACCTTAATTATTTTTCCAAAAAGTAACAATCAACATGTATTTTAAACGTTATTGAAATTTTGTATATAAAATCTAGTTACACCTCTTATGCCCAAAATTTGGTAAGAATTTATGTCAAATAAATATGAAAAACTTTGACGACTTAGGACGCACACTCCACTTTTGTGTAAGAAAAGTAGTTTGATATTGGGTGATGATACATGATCACATTATTGATAAGTTGGTGAAAGCTAGTTGTGGAAAAAATTAGGTCTTCAAATCACGGCTAGGGTTTCATGAATTTAATGCTAGAGTTGATAAACTTCAAGCTTTAATGATGGTTGCTCTTGTTGTCGAGTACTAGCTCTGTCCTAACAAGATGCTTACGTACCTTGATGAGAATCAAGAATCAAGCAAAGACCTAGTTCTAGAGTTGCCTACGTGGCTTGTTGCGCCCTCGCAGCATTGTGATGTATGGAGTTATATATGTCCAAAAACGTAGTTCTGAGATGATGGGTTAGACACTTTATATAGGCATCAGGAGCCTTGTATTTAGAGTAGGGTTAGGAGACTTGGTCTCCTTCTTGACGGTGCGGATAAAGATTGTCTTCCTTGAAGGACAAGTCTACTCCTTGACGGTGAATAAGGATTGATTTTAGATCTTTCCTTATAGAAGTTGTTTCCATGTTAAAATCGATTTTTAAAACAGTGGAAACAAGCATGTACTCGACGTCTCCGGTTGTACTTTCCGCCCAAATATTAATTACGAAATTAATATTTGAATAGGGTTTCAGGCCTCTTTAATTGGGCTTCATTTATGGACCAGCTAGGCCTAATTAATGTAATATTAATTATGTCTTTAGGGCTTATTTTAACTTATTGAGAACAACAGTTCTCAACGGTGCTTTGCTCTTGACAATTTCGACACTTTACTTGAGTCATTTATGCATATTTGCATAAATTATAGCCCCAATTGTTAAGGAAATATTCTCATAATTTTCTTTGTATTTTTCCTAATATTTTAGGAATTTTCTTATACTCACAGGTATTTTTCTTAATTTTTGATAAATTAATCAAAAATATTCATCCGTGAAATCATGCATAAAAATAATTTTACAAACCATTTCTTATTTTTCGGAAAATTTTTGACACTTCTTACGAATTTTTCGTAAATTTTCTTGTACCTTCGGGAATTTTTAGGATTTTTTGGAATTTTTAAATAATATTTTGCTATTTATTAGCAATTTTCAGAATTTTTCCTTTTTTTAAATGTTAGGGACCATTTTGCAAGTTGCTAGAACTGCAGGTACTAGCTTGCATTTTTACTAGGTGCATAATTGTTGTCACTTCCTACTCAGCATTAACCTTCCACTTTGTGTGGTCGGCATGGCCTGGTCGGCTGTCTTCGCGCCCCGTTGGCCGGGTCCGGTCGGCTGGACCCCTTCGTAATTTTTTTTATAGATAATGATATATAAATTTCAAAAAAAAATTATATATAGAAAATAATCCATATATTTTATTTTCTTGGTTCCTTATTTGGTTCTTGAAACCGAGACTTGAACCTTTTCAATTTAATTAGCCTACAAGGCTTAATCTTGAATCCGGATCTCGGAGACAAGATTGAGTCCTGGTCTCGGGTACATCTTCACCTCCTCCTCTTTATGAGCTTCATATGTATCGTGGTCCAAACTCTCTGATTGGGCGAGAATTTATTTTTTTTTTTGGAAATTTCAGTTCTCTTATTTCATGCCTTGGTTTTTGATTTAGAAATCATTTCTTGATTATAAGTTCAAGACTTGTTGTTTTGGTAAAATTTTGTAGGGTTAATAGCTAAGTCTAAACAATTCTAATGCTGATGGACGAGTAGAAATGTAAACTGACAAGCACAGAAAAGTAAAGAAAAGAACAAGGAAACAAGAAATTTTGGTGACGCGGAAAACCCCTTATAAAAGGTTAAAAACTGCGGGTGGGATTGTCCCAGCCAAATGATCCACTATAATCTGTTGAACAATGATTACAAGTGAGAAAAAATACAATACAAGTAAAAAATAGTCTATCCATCTAGTACTATTTGTACTCGTCGGACGGGTGTAGTAGATATTGTTGAGATTTTATGTGAATATTTTCAAAATAAAATATTTTCATTTATTGTATCATTATTTTGCATATCAAAACGGATGCAATATTTACTCTCCTTTTTTTTCAAAAAACCTGTCCAGGTTCTTTTGTAACGGGTGTGTTAATGCACCAAGCTTTGTGGAAGGCAAGTCAGAAGGCAAGTTTCATGGTCCTTGTTTGATGCGTGGATTTAATTTGTTGGCTCCTCTCTTGCCTATATAAAGCTCTTCCATTTGTTGTACTCTACACAACACTCTCACCCAATCTAATATAATTTTGTCCTCTACAATCTATACTATTTTGTCCTATCATCCCACAAATAGTTAGCCTTATTTTATAATATATACACAGACTGCTTGCTTTCAATCTTGGCTACCAAGATTACTTCTTGTTTTCCATCTTCTTCTTTTTGTTACTTACAGAAGTCGAGGCCTGCTACTTCAAAATTCTATCATCAATTTTTTTGGCTAATTGTTGTACTGGTTCCGTGGGTTTAGTTTTATTAACTAAAGCTCATCCGAGCAATATATTAAAGGTGTATTTAGAACGATAATTTTCAGTGCATATAATCATCGTAAGAAATTTTTCTTGGGTTGTTTTATCCTGGGGACGGCGAGGCAAACGTGAATATCTTGCACTATTTTGGATATAGCCGCGAAACGTCTTAAAGAGAGCGTGATCCGTGACTCATCCCAGAAAAATTCGGTACACTCGTTATATTTACAGATTTTAGTAATCGTAAAATAGTTTTTTGTGAAAAAATAACTTTTTTGGAAATTTGTTTTTCATTTTTCGCTACTTATTTCCAACAGATATGCATGAAGCATGTAGTAGATGAGGATGTAGACATGAATTAAGTTGCACTTGTGATTATCTCCAAGTTCAGGTGTATTTATAGTTGCTGTAGCTCCATTTTCCAGTTGCTATTCTTTAGGTACAAGTAATATGTACGTGGCTAATTTGTACGAGATAGTTGCTATTTTATCTCCTGATTTTCAGGACAGTTGGCTGACGAGTAGACTTGGTCTTCAGCTATTCCGCACCTGTCAATGTATTTTCTAGTCATCAAGTGTAATTCAGTTCCTATTTGACCGGGTCAACATAAGACTTAGTCAATTTGAACATTGTAAGTAATATAGAGTTAGTTTGTAACTATATATAGTTGTTTGTTGTATATATATATCTTCGTGTCAAGACGTAGTTGTTGATGTCATTTCTTCGTATGTCTTTAGTATTTATTCCTATCGTCGACATGTCTATCCGTCGTGTTGATGTCGACATGTGAAAAATCTTAAGATTCAGCTTTGAAGTTGTTGGCTTCTAAAGTAGTTATCGTTTGCAGCCCGCTGAAGGATGGAAGGAGCATAACTGTATTCCAGATGAACATTATGTCCAGACCTTACTAGTTGTAAGATAATTTTTCACTAATGAGTCCTAACACTCTTTTACTTTTACTATAATGGTTACTATGAGTTTGAGCTTTCACTTTCTAACCAAACATTAATCGCAAAAGACTGAGATGACTAGGTAACAGATTCAGAACAAATGGACAATTATAAGACTCTAACGACACAAAACAATGAGAAGAAAGCTAGTAACATTACTAGCTTTGTAAACCACGAGCTACTTATTGGCCTAACTTGGTTACCAGTTATGAAAATGGTGAATCATGAGCCGTAACGGACTTAATGTAGGAATTTTAAGTGTATAATGTGTTGGAGATTAAAGAGAAGAAACTTGTTCTCAATATATAGATGACCAGGTCATACTGTCCTTAAGATGTTTGAATATTTTGCAGAAGCCCCTACTGTATCCGGAACCTGTATAAATCAATTCTGACTAGTAAATAATTGGGCTTTGAAAAAATGTGCACAATTATATACTATATCTTATGCTTTCTTTTATCTTAAGGGAAATAATTAGCCCCTACTTTGAAAGTAAATTTCTAGCATTTTGAAGTTGGTACTTCTCCTGTGTGCAGGATATAGATAATATCAATTATGAGACTGAATATAGAAGAGAGTGGTGCACCAGCAAAGGGAAACCAACACCATGCTTTCTTTTTGCGAGGAAATTCACTCGGCCTGCAGCTCTGCGACTACTCAATGTGGCAAGTTACACGAGCATTTAAGATACACATATATAACATATATAGATACGCTTTTTTTTTTTACCAACTTGGTTATATTAGTTCATTTAGTACTCTTAGGCATCTTAGCTAGGTCTTTATTTTTTCTGTACATTTATGAGCTCTTATGTATAAAATATAAACTTTTTTCTTTTTGGCTTGTTTTTCATCACTGCAGTCTGTCTTGGGAGTCGTCAGTCAAGCCACAAGTGAATCCTCAGAGGAATGAAGCATATATCAATAGTATGTCAGTGCCAAGTAGGAATGCAACTAGGAAACAAGAACAAAATTTAGATAGATTTCTAATGTGAACAATAGAAAAAGAAGAGTTGTATAAAGAAAAAAATGTACTGAATTATCAGTAGTTTGAATGTAGATGGCCAATAATGATACCTTTTCCTAATACTTTGAATCAGTTGAAATGATTGCATGCTAATTGGCTCCCAGTTGTGTTATCAGTAGTTTCATTTAAAGGACCATTATTTGTAGTATCAGCTCTGCCAAGGCCTATACGGCTATACCAGACTTTACAAAATAATGCTGATCTTTATAGGGATACATGATTAGAGGAGCTACTAGCGTTTAGGAATGGTAATGTATCCCCATAGTAACTTGTGATCGATGATTAACCTGCGGTAGTGCAGCTGAGACAATGGGGTAAAGTACGAGTATTAAAATTCAAAATTTTTGTGTTCGGCCATAAAAATACAAATTTTAGGCACAGAATTAACATGATTTCCTACAGGAGCTTGTGAGCAAATGCTTATTCTTGTGTTACGAGCTTTTTCTTGATCTGCTGTGTTTGAGCTCGATTTCCCACAGGAGCACTGCACGGGCTTGCCAAGCTCGGTTCAATAGAAACGATTTAAATTTATTAGCTGCCCAGCATGTTATGTTTATATAAAAAGTCTCAAGTATATGTTATAAACATAATATACACTACATACAACATTTAGAGAGCTGATATTATCATCTGTCTATCTATTAAGCATATTTTAAACCACAAGAGAAGGGGCAAAAAGTGCCATAAAATTGATTGTGACTTTACAAATTCACTTCTATATATTAAAAGGTTATAAAAGTGTCGCTTTTCTGTAATTTATGTAAAGAAATGGAAGAATTTGAATTAGTATCAGGAGTTGAACATTGATCTTCTCTCATAAAATTCATGTCAACCATTATATTATATTACATATATAAGTGTTGATTTTATTCAAAAAAACTTGTGTCCGATATTATTATCAAGTTAGGACGGAACAATCATTTGCTTAATAATAGTTTATCTATTTCATTGCAAATAAAAAAAAACAAATTGTACGTATTGTGCTCAATGCCTTAACAAAACACCACAAAGTCTAAAAAAACAAACAAATAACAGATTCTGCTCAAAACCATAGCAAAGCATTGAAAAACTGGATTACAGATTGTGTTAAATTCCAGATTAAAATGGCTACATGATTGGATGTAAAGCAGTTAAATTTTAAAGGAAGAGAAAAACACATGTATTCCCTGTTCAAAATTTGCCAACTAAGGCATAGTTGAAGTTTTATCAAGATTTTAACATCTCATGGACTGCATGAATCAGTCTGTGAAAAGCATGGACTACTTGAATCAGTCTGTGAAGAAGTACGTTGTACAGCAAAACGACGTTGCTTTTCTTCCTTTTCTTTTTTTCACACGCGGCACCAACTTGTTGCATTCCTTTCATATTTCCGCATCTCTCTGAATACAGAGCTGCATAACAAGTTAACAACAATGGATACTCTCAGTATGTGAGGACACAATGTAGCGATAAGAAAGATCAGAAAAAAAGAATCTATATGCTGATATTACTTCATCTTGAATATAAGAGGACTCTGATTTATATAATGCAAAAGAAAATGCTCTAATAATCTATATTCAGAAACACACAATAATGCACCAAACTGAATTGCCCTATGTGTTCATGGGTATGTTTTCAGATTTCTGTTACTTCAGTGAAAGCATCAACTTTAAGTCCTGTCAAAAGATGGAAAGAAACAAGTACAGAGACACAAAAGACAGATATAGCATGGCAATTAATTGATTAGAGCCAGGGTAACCTTCTCCTTGCACTGTGTTTGAACTAGTAACACCACTCAGAAACAATGACAAAAAAAAATTATCATTCTTGCTATTAAATTTTTCAAGGGGTTCACAGATAGTACAAGTCGTTACGGGCAACTAAAATTATATGAAATATAAATTTGCTTTAACAACTAAACAAAAATGTAATATTATTTTAGGAATTCCTAAATCTTCGCCATGTGCACAAGCAATAACCGCAAAAAAAACTTGTTGTGCATCTTTCCTTTGATTTCTAAAAAAAGAATTAAAAAAAACGGTGGAAGAGAAAAACTATATGATTTAATTGATTTATTTTAGTTTGGTTCGCGTATTGGGCATACAGATAGAGGGATTTTTGACCTAACTTACCTTTAAAATTGGCCGTTATCCAACTTACCTTAAAAATTTGGCGGTAAAAGGTCATTGCCATTTCACAGATTTATCATAATCTTTTGTTTTAAATTTGTATTAATGTATCACAGGCTTTTAAGTTAAATATATAATCCTCAACATTTTTATTAAATTTTAACAGTAAGTTTATTGTTGTAAATATAAACAAGCAGCATAAGTCAAATTAGCAACAATAGTTAAGGATTGCATTACCTTCGACACCATAACAACATATTAACTCTGTGGCCGGATGTGGTGGACAGAGCACCATGGGATAACCACAATGAAGAACAGCACGTCCGGGGACTTGTGACTAATTGTAAATTTCCTAAAAAAAATCGGATGAATCTCAACTAAAATAGAACAATCTGAAGGATCTTTAGTTGCGTGCTATAGTTTTACAATGATATATAAAATAGTGACTGCCGTTTAGAGTAACATACCCCTGACTCACTTTCCGAATCTAAATGCTTATCGCAGCGCACACCGCGAAAGAACATCTCACCACCAGTAAATAGCTCACCCAAGCAGACCTTTAAGGTGACTTCTGAGTCATCCACGTGAAAGTCTACAATCGCATATTTCTTAAGATTATTGAATATATGGAAAGCTAAGCTATCTAGAACGAAATTGGATTTAATGTCTAACTGAACTGAAGTATATTAGAACTTTACTTGAAAATGGAGTATCTACGTGATAAAGTGCAAACTGGCCACTTACCAATATGATCATCTCTATTTGTTCCATACTCGACAACGTAACCATGATGATAGTCAAGTGTCGCTCCACCAACTTCAGGAAAGAAAACTGCAGACACCACATGTATACCTTATCATATGAAAGTGAACTAAGAAACAGATAAAATGCAGCTCTGTTGTTGATGAAAAAAATATTCATTACTTGTAGACATAGGAAGTATGTAATCTTTCATCAACTTGTCAAGCATTCTTTCCATGCCGAAGTCATCAAGAACAGAACCATAGGCATTCATTGTATTTGGCCGCAGAATTCTGGTTCTTGTCTCGCGGACCCAATTTTCAAAGTTTTCTGCCTACGCAAACAGAACTCGATTATAGAGATAAAAGCTAAACTACTGCAAGCAAAGGCTATATAGCAGACCACAAGATTCAGAATGGTAAATAATACCTCATCTACCAGCATTTTGCAGAATTGTGGCTGCAACATATCAAATGTAAGAACTCCGGGAGATGGTTCAGATATAATGTTCCGGAAACCCTCCTCGGTGTTCTCACTGATTGCGTTTAGAAACGAAGGTACAAAAAATCTGCCAGGGGTCATCTGGTACAGCTCTCGATGCAAAGGCTACAAGAGAAACAAGGTTAATTAGAGGAAACAAAAATGAATGCTCTCTTACTTTACCTAGCTTAATTAAGGAGTTAATCTTGATGTAGAAGTTCATATCTACTAAAATCGATATCTTTCCTAAAAATAATAGAAAAATTACTAGTGTGTAATATAAATTGGGCAAATTATTAGAAAGAATTTTATTCGTACCCTGTAAGTAGAGATGATACGCTCCCGGTATTCTTTGTGTAATTGTTTAGTCGAAGCACCTTGAGTTGAATTATCTTGGCCACCATTCTCATTTCCCTGGTTTGCAGACATTTTTCGACTACGGAGATTTTAACTTTGATTGGCTGCAGATTTGAGATTGTAGCTCTGTTAGGTGAGGGACTATATATACATGAAATTTAGGGTTTGTTGTAAGGGGGATTATCTGTGGCACAAGGTGGTGAGGTGGTGGAATATGATATGAATGTCATAGACTCGTCATGTAGCAGCACTCTACAATACAAGACAATACAAGAGTGACGTTAACTTAGTTCAGGCCTGTTTGGGGGTCAAAAATGTTAATCAATTAAACAAAAGATATATTTTAAGTTAATTTTTATGTAACAAACATAGTCTTAGAGAAGAATACTTTGCCGATACTCCTAGATATACTATTTTGATAAAAGTAGATATAAATTCGAAATTATTATAAAGATATCTCCACATTTACTATTTTAGTAAAAGTTAAATGCAATAAATATTTTGGATTTTTCCGGATTTAGTATACTTAGCTGTAAAAGTAAATATTTATGGAAAAAGTAGGCATTTTGAAATATTTTCTTGATAATTAATATTTATTTACTCAAAAGAGTATTTCATGAAATTTTTATTTCAGCATTTGAGATTGCAAAGAATTTTTCTGAAATTTAAGTTTTTTTTCTTAATAAAATATCATGAGGTCCTTGAAAATGCCTTTTTTTTCGAAAAGAAACTTTTTACAAATGTAACATTTTCTTACAACTCTTTATAATCTCTTTCAAGATATTCAGACGAGGAAATTGTTTTTCAAAAATAATATCTCAAGTAATTATTTTGGTAAATAATAAAAAATCAAGATTTCATTTTCCAGATTAAGGAGCGTATTTGATTCAGATTTTAAAAGATATTAAAAATTTTAAAAAAAAATTATAAAAATAAAAATATTATTAGTAATTTCCGTGATCCAATCATATACAGCTCACGTAAAATCTCATAAAACGAAAAGTAGTTTTTTGAAATATTTGAAAATTTTGATAGATTTTAATTACATTTCAAAATTTATAAAAAAAAATATTAGCAAATCAATTGAAATCGATCATTTTATTAAATTTTAAAATTTTAAAATTTTTTGAATTTCATCAAATTTTAGTTTTCTGTAATTCAAATCGAATACACCAAAATTTTAAAAAAATATTACATATTTATTAAATACACCTTAAAGTTTTTTAAAAGGTTACAATCCAAATTCAATCATAAAAGTTTAGTAAATTTCTTAAAATCCAAATTAAATATTTCAAAAATTTTATGATTCGAAATAACTTACAAAATTCAGTTGAATTCTCACACCTTAATTATTTTGTCAAAAAGTAACAATCAGTATTTTAAACGTTATTGAAATTTTTTATATAAAATCTAGTTACACCTGTTATGCCCAAAATTTGGTAGGAATTTATGTCAAATAAATATGAAAAACTTTGACGGCTTAGGACGTGCACTCTACTTTTGTGTAAGAAAAGGAGTTTGATATTGGGTGATGATACATGATCACATTATTGATAAGTTGTTGAAACCTTGTTGTGGAAAAAATTAGCTAGGTCTTCAAATCGCGGGTAGGGTTTCATGAATTTAATGCTAGAGTTGATGAACTTCAAGCTTTAATGATGGTTGCTCTTATTGTCGAGGACTAGTTCTGTCCTAACAAGATGCTTACGTATCTTGATGAGAATCAAGAATTAAGCAAAGACCTAGTTCTAGAGTTGCCTACGTGGCTTGTTGCGCCCTCGCAACGTTGTGACGTATGGAGCTATATATGTCAAAAAACGTAGTTCTGAGATGATGGGTTAGGCCCTTTATGTAGGCATCAGGACCCTTGTATTCAGAGTAGGGTTACTCCTTCTTGATGGTGGTTAAAGATTGTCTTCCTTGAAGGACAAGTCTCCTCCTTACGGTGAATAATGATTGATTTTAGATCCTTCCTTGTAGAAGTTGTTTCCATGTTAAAATCGATGTTTAAAACAGACTTGTATTGAAGCAAGCATGTACTCGACGTCTCCTAGTACAGGTTGTATTTTCAGCCCAAATATTAATTACGAAATTAATATTTGAATAGGTTTCAGGCCTCATTAATTGGGCTTCATTTATGGACCAGTTAGGCCTAATTAATGTAATATTAATTATGTCTTTAGGGCTTATTTTAACCCATATCATTTGTCCCTCAACTTCTAGGAAAACTTTCTCGAGTTTTCATAGAAGTTATATTGATCTTTTTCGAGACTCGGGGTCTTTTTTATCCTTAACCTAGGACTTCATGTTTCACGAGTATCGTTTTGTTGTAAAGTGTGGAGCGACCTACACATTTACTACGATTTTGCCTTATTCAAGGCTATACAATATTTTTCTAATGACTATTATCCTTAAAATTAGGTTTTAAAAGATTTCGTTTGTCGACTCTTTTAATGGAGTTAACTTATTGAGAACAACAGTTCTCAACATTGCTTTGCTCTTGACAATTTCGACACTTTACTTGAGTCATTTATGCATATTTGCATAAATTATTGCCCCAATTGTTAAGGAAATATTCTCATAATTTTCTTTGTATTTTTCCTAATATTTTAGGAATTTTCTTATTCTCACGGGTATTTTTCTTAATTTTTGATAAATTAATCAAAAATATTCATCTGTGCAATCATGCATAGAAATAATTTTACAAACCTTTTCTTATTTTTCGGAAAATTTCCGACACTTCTTACGAATGTTTCGTAAATTTTCTTGTACCTTCGGGAAGTTTTAGAATTTTTTAGAAATTTTAAATAATATTTTGCTATTTATTAGCAATTTTCAGAATTTTTCCTTTTTTTAAATGTTAGGGACCATTTTGCAATTTGCTAGAACTGCAGGTACTAGCTTGCATTTTTACCAGGTGCATAATTGCTGTCACTTCCCACTCGGCATTAACCTTCCACTTTGTGTGGTCGGCATGGCCTGGTCGGCTGTCTTCTCGCCCGGTTGGCCGGGTCCGGTCGGCTGCCCCTTCGTAATTTTTTTTATAAATAAATGATCTATAAATTTCAAAAAAAAATTATATATAGAAAATAATCCATATATTTTATTTTCTTGGTTCCTTATTTGGTTCTTGGAACCGAGACTTGAATGTTTTCAATTTAATTAGCCTACAAGGCTTAATCTTGAATCCTGATCTCGGATACAGGATTTAGTCCCGGTCTCGGGTACAGGATTGAATCCTGGTCTTCACCTCCTCATCTTCATGAGCTTCATATGTATCCTCACTACAAGATAATCCTGGTCCAAACTCTCTGATTGGCCGAGATTTTTTTTTTTTTTTGAAAATTTCAGTTCTCTTATTTCATGCCTTGGTTTTTGAATTAGAAATCATTTCTTGATTATAAGTTCAAGACTTGTTGTTTTCGTAAAATTTTGTAGGGTTAATAGCTAAGTCTAAACAATTCTAATGCTGATGGACGAGCAGAAATGTAAACTGACAAGCACAGAAAAGTAAAGAAAAGAACAAGGAAACAAGCAATTTTGGTGACGCGGAAAAACCCTTATAAAAGGTTAAAAATTGCGGGTGGGATTGTCCCAACTAAATGATCCACTATAATTTGTTGAACAATGATTACAAGTGAGAAAAAATACAATACAAGTACAAAATAGTCTATCCATCTAGTACTGTTTGTACTCGTCGGACGGGTGTAGTAGATATGCATGAAGCATGTAATAGATGTGGATGTAGACAGTAGACAGGAATTAAGTTGCACTTGTGATTATCTCCAACTTCAGGTGTATGTATAGTTGCTGTAGCTCCATTTTCCAGTTGCTATTCTTTAGGTACAAGTAATATGTACGTGTCTAATTTGTACGAGATAGTTGCTATTTTATCTCCTGATTTTCAGGACAGTTGGTCGACGAGTAGACTTGGTCTTCAGCTATTCCACACCTGTCAATGTATTTTCTAGTCATCAAGTGTAATTCAGTTCCTATTTGACAGGATCAACATAAGACTTAGTCAATTTGAACATTGTAAGTAATATAGAGTCAGTTTGTAACTATATATAGTTGTTTGTTGTATATATCTTCGTGTCAAGACGTAGTTGTCGATGTCATTTCTTCATATGTCTTTAGTATTTATTCCTATCGTCGACGTGTCTATCCGTCAGTGTTGATGTCGACATGTGAAAAATCTTAAGATTCAACTTTGAAGTTGTTGGCTTCTAAAGTAGTTATCGTTTGCAGCCCGCTGAAGGATGGAAGGAGCATAACTGTATTCCAGATGAACATTATGTCCAGACCTTACTAGTTGTAAGATAATTTTTCACTAATAAGTCCTAACACTCTTTTACTTTTACTATAACGTTTACTATGAGTTTGAGCTTTCACTTTCTAACCAAACATTAATCGCAAAAGACTGAGATGACTAGGTAATAGATTTAGAACAAATGGACAATTATAAGACTCTAGCGACACAAAACAGGGAGAAGAAAGCTAGTAACATTACTAGCTTTGTAAACCACGAGCTACTTATTGGCCTAACTTGGTTACCAGTTATGAAAATGGTGAATCATGGGCCGTAACGGACTTAATTGGGTATGGCAAGAGGATGAAAAGAGAGTGTATGTTTAGTCAAATGATGATATCTGTGTTGATTCCCTTGGGTATTTTAGCATAGAGCTGAAACGTTGCTTGTTTTATCTTTTAGGGTCCCATTTTGAGGTCGGAAAGATGTTTATTATGTTCTGGAATGAGAGCAAATTATCTCTGGCGCTTGCACTTTTCTTTTTCTTAATCATACTGCTGCAGTGCATCTTTTGTTTCTTAGTCGTACTGCTGCAGTGCTTAGGTTATAACTGTTGTAAGTTAAATTTTAGGTATTGAGTTACTTTGTTGTAAAAAAGTACTCACCATAGTTAACTTCTATATACTCCGATTATAAGTCATGGATTTTTCTGATATACAAACTCCCTACTTTGATTTTCAATGTCAAGAAGATATATTATCTTCAAGTTCATAAATAAGTTATCACATAATCATGCATTAGGAGTTTAAAGCCACATGCCAAAGAAAATATAGACAGTTTGCAATATATATCCATTAGAAGACTATCACAGCACACAGCAGAATTCGATGATTCTGAACCTTAGCTCTTAATTCACATTCAGTTTTGCGTATTTGTAACTTCTTTTATTTGAATTCAGCAAGAAGGCCTTGAAGGAGAAATTACCAGAAGGGGAGTGACTCATACTTCATGGGATATAAAATCCTCTAAAATTCGTGTACAGCAAGGATGGCATCCTGTCACATATAAGTTGGCGGATGCTACTCCCTCACTCATTCAATCTATAAAGGTATCTGCAGTTAATATATAGATGACCAGGTCATACTGTCCTTAAGATGTTTGAATATTTTGCAGAAGCCCCTACTGTATCCGGTACCTGTATAAATCAATTCTGACTAGTAAATAATTGGGCTTTGAAAAAATGTGCAAAATTATATATTACTTATGCCTTCTCTTATCTTAAGGGAAATAATTAGCCCCTACTTTGAAAGTAAATTTCTAGCATTTTGAAGTTGGCTCCTGTGTGCAGGATATAGATAATATCAATTATGAGACTGAATATAGAAGAGAGCGGTGCACCAGCAAAGCGAAACCAGCACCATGCTTTCTTTTTGCGAGGAAATTCACTCGGCCTGCAGCTCTGCGACTACTCAATATGGCAAGTTACACGAGCATTTAAGATGCACATATATAACATATATAGATACGCTGTTTTTTTTTTACCAACTTGGTTATATTAGTTCATTTCGTACTCTTAGGCATCTTAGCTAGGTCTTTAATTTTTCTGTACATTTATGAGCTCTTATGTATAAAATATAAACTTTTTTCTTTTTGGCTTGTTTTTCATCACTGCAGTCTGTCTTGGGAGTCGTCAGTCAAGCCAGAAGTGAATCCTCAGAGGAATGAAGAATATATCAATAGTATGTCAGTGCCAAGTAGGAATGCAACTAGGAAACAAGAACAAAATTTAGATAGATTTCTAATGTGAACAATAGAAAAAGAAGAGTTGTATAAAGAAAAAAATGTACTGAATTATCCAGTGAAAGTGTAATATCTTTTCCTTACATGAATGTAGATGGCCAATAATGATACGTTTTCCTAATACTTTGAATCAGTTGAAATGATTGCATGCTAATTGGCTCCCAGTTGTGTTATCAGTAGTTTCATTTAAAGGACCATTATTTGTAGTATCAGCTCTGCCAAGGCCTATACGGCTATACGAGACTTTACAGAATAATGCTGATCTTTATAGGGATACATGATTAGCGGAGCTACTAGCGTTTACGAATGGTAATGTATTCCCATAGTAACTTGTGATCGATGATTAACCTGCGGTAGTGCAGCTGAGACAATGGGGTAAAGTACGAGTATTTAAATTCAAAATTTCTGTGTTAGGCCATAAAAATACAAATTTTAGGCACAGAATTAACTTGATTTCCTACAGGAGCTTGTGAGCAGATGCTTATTCTTGTGTTACGAGCTTTTTCTTGATCTGCTGTGTTTGAGCTCGTTTTCCGACAGGAGCACTGCACGGGCTTGCCAAACTCGGTTCAATAGAAACGATTCAAATTTATTAGCTGCCCAGCATGTTATGTTTATATAAAAAGTCTCAAGTATATGTTATAAACATAATATACACTACATACAACATTTAGAGAGCTGATATTATTATCTGTCTATCTATTAGCATATTTTAAACCACAAGAGAAGGGGCAAAAAGTGCCATAAAATTGATTGTGACTTTACAAATTCACTTCTATATATTATAAGGTTATAAAAGTGTCGCTTTTCTGTAATTTATTTAAAGAAAATGGAAGAATTTGAATTAGTATCGGGAGTTGAACATTGATCTTCTCTCATAAAATTCATGTCAACCATTATATTATATTACATATAAGTGTTGAGTTTATTCAAAAAAACTTGTGTCCGATATTATTATCAAGTTAGGACCGAAAAATCATTTGATTGATAATATTTTATCTATTTCATTGCAAATAAAAAAAACAAATTGTACGTATTGTGCTCAATGCCTTAACAAAACACCACAAAGTCAGAAAAAACAAACAAATAACAGATTCTGCTCAAAACCATAGCAAAGCATTGGAAAACCGGATTACAGATTGTGCTAAATTCCAGATTACAATGGCTACATGATTGGATGTAAAGCAGTAAATTGTTAAAGGAAGAGAAAAACACATGTATTCCCTGTTTAAAATTTGCCAACTAAGGCATAATTGAAGTTATATCAAGATTTTAACATCTCATGGACTGCATGAATCAGTCTGTGAAAAACATGGACTACTTGAATCAGTCTGTGTAGAAGTACGTTGTACAGCAAAACGACGTTGCTTTTCTTCCTTTTCTTGTTGGCACACGTGACACCAACTTGATGCATACCTTTCATATTTTCCCATCTTTCTGAATACAGAGCTGCATAACAAGTTAACAACAATGGATACTCTCAGTATGTGAGGACACAATGTAGCGAAAAGAAAGATCAGAAAAAAAGAATCTATAAGATGATATTACTTCATCTTGAATATAAGAGGACTCTGATTTATATAATGCAAAAAAGAAAATGCTCTAATAATCTATATCCAGAAACACACAATAATGCACCAAACTGAATTGCCCTATGTGTTCATGGATATGTTTTCAGATTTCTGTTACTTCAGTGAAAGCATCAACTTTAAGTCCTGTCAAAAGATGGAAAGAAACAAGTACAGAGACACAAAAGACAGATATAGCATGGCAATTAATTGATTAGAGCCAGGGTAACCTTCTCCTTGCACTGTGTTTCAACTAGTAACACCACTCAGAAACAATAACAAAAAAAAATTATCATTTATTTATCCAAATAGTTATACTTTTGCAAAAGCGTTTATTTTTTCAAGGGCTCATTCTTGCTATTAAATTTTTCAAGGGGTTCACAGATAGTACAAGTCGTTACGGGCAACTAAAATTATATGAAATATAAATTTGCTTTAACAGCTAAACAAAAATGTAATATTATTTTAGGAATTCCTAAATCCGCGCCATGCGCACAAGCAATAACCGCAAAAAAAACTTGTTGTGCATCTTTCCTTTGATTTCTAAAAAAAGAATTAAAACAAACTGTGGAAGAGAAAAACTATATGATTTAATTGATTTATTTTAGTTTGGTTCGCGTATTGGGCAGAGAAATTGAGGGATTTTTTACCTAACTTACCTTTAAAATTGGCCGTTATCTAACTTACCTTTAAAATTTTGTAGGGTTAATAGCTAAGTCTAAACAATTCTAATGCTGATGGACGAGTAGAAATGTAAACTGACAAGCACAGAAAAGTAAAGAAAAGAAAAAGGAAACAATCAATTTTGGTGATGCAGAAAACCCCTTATAAAAGGTTAAAAACTACGGGTGGGATTGTCCTAGCCAAATGATCCACTATAATCTGTTGAACAATGATTACAAGTGAGAAAAAAATACAATACAAGTACAAAATAGTTTATCCATCTAGTACTGTTTGTACTCGTCGGACGGGTGTAGTAGATATGCATGAAGCATGTAGAAGATGAGGATGTAGATAGGAATTAAGTTGCACTTGTGATTATCTCCAACTTCAGGTGTATTTATAGTTGTTGTAGCTCCATTTTCCAGTTGCTATTCTTTAGGTACAAGTAATATGTACGGGCTAATTTGTACGAGATAGTTGCTATTTTATCTCCTGATTTTCAGGTTGGCCGACGAGTAGACTTGGTCTTCAGCTATTCCGCACCTGTCAATGTATTTTCTAGTCAATCAAGTGTAATTAAGTTCCTATTTGACCAGGTCAACATAAGACTTAGTCAATTTGAACATTGTAAGTAATATAGAGTCAGTTTGTAACTATATATAGTTGTTTGTTGTATATATCTTCGTGTCAAGACGTAGTTGTCGATGTCATTTCTTCATATGTCTTTAGTATTTATTCCTGTCGTCGACATGTCTATCCGTCAGTGTTGATATGGACATGTGAAAAATCTTAAGATTCAGCTTTGAAGTTGTTGGCTTCTAAAGTAGTTATCGTTTGCAGCCCGCTGAAGGATGGAAGGAGCATAACTGTATTCCAGATGAACATTATGTCCAGACCTTACTAGTTGTAAGATAATTTTTCACTAATGAGTCCTAACACTCTTTTAGTTTTACTATAACGTTTACTATGAGTTTGAGCTTTCACTTTCTAACCAAACATTAATCGCAAAAGACTGAGATGACTAGGTAATAGATTTAGAACAAATGGACAATTATAAGACTCTAGCGACACAAAACAGGGAGAAGAAAGCTAGTAACATTACTAGCTTTGTAAACCACGAGCTACTTATTGGCCTAACTTGGTTACCAGTTATGAAAATGGTGAATCATGGGCCGTAACTGACTTAATTGGGTATGGCAAGAGGATGAAAAGAGAGTGTATGTTTAGTCAAATGATGATATCTGTGTTGATTCCCTTGGGTATTTTAGCATAGAGCTGAAACGTTGCTTGTTTTATCTTTTAGGGTCCCATTTTGAGGTCGGAAAGATGTTTATTATGTTCTGGAATGAGAGCAAATTATCTCTGGCGCTTGCACTTTTCTTTTTCTTAATCATACTGCTGCAGTGCATCTTTTGTTTCTTAGTCGTACTGCTGCAGTGCTTAGGTTATAACTGTTGTAAGTTAAATTTTAGGTATCGAGTTACTTTGTTGTAAAAAAGTACTCACCATAGTTAACTTCTATATACTCCGATTATAAGTCATGGATTTTTCTGATATACAAACTCCCTACTTTGATTTTCAATGTCAAGAAGATATATTATCTTCAAGTTCATAAATAAGTTATCACATAATCATGCATTAGGAGTTTAAAGCCACATGCCAAAGAAAATATAGACAGTTTGCAATATATATCCATTAGAAGACTATCACAGCACACAGCAGAATTCGATGATTCTGAACCTTAGCTCTTAATTTTCACATTCAGTTTTGCGTATTTGTAACTTCTTTTATTTGAATTCAGCAAGAAGGCCTTGAAGGAGAAATTACCAGAAGGGGAGTGACTCATACTTCATGGGATATAAAATCCTCTAAAATTCGTGAACAACAAGGATGGCATCCTGTCACATATAAGTTGGCGGATGCTACTCCCTCACTCATTCAATCTATAAAGGTATCTGCAGTTAATATATAGATGACCAGGTCATACTGTCCTTAAGATGTTTGAATATTTTGCAGAAGCCCCTACTGTATCCGGTACCTGTATAAATCAATTCTGACTAGTAAATAATTGGGCTTTGAAAAAATGTGCAAAATTATATATTACTTATGCCTTCTCTTATCTTAAGGGAAATAATTAGCCCCTACTTTGAAACTAAATTTCTAGCATTTTGAAGTTGGTACTTCTCCTGTGTGCAGGATATAGATAATATCAATTATGAGACTGAATATAGAAGAGAGTGGTGCACCAACAAAGGGAAACCAGCACCATGCTTTCTTTTTGCGAGGACGGCCTGCAGCTCTGCGACTACTCAATATGGCAAGTTACACAAGCATTTAAGATACACATATATAACATATGTAGATGCGCTGTTTTTTTTTTACCAACTTGGTTATATTAGTTCATTTAGTACTCTTAGGCATCTTAGCTAGGTCTTTAATTTTTCTGTACATTTATGAGCTCTTATGTATAAAATATAAACTTTTTTCTTTTTGGCTTGTTTTTCATCACTGCAGTCTGTCTTGGGAGTCGTCAGTCAAGCCAGAAGTGAATCCTCAGAGGAATGAAGAATATATCAATAGTATGTCAGTGCCAAGTAGGAATGCAACTAGGAAACAAGAACAAAATTTAGATAGATTTCTAATGTGAACAATAGAAAAAGAAGAGTTGTATAAAGAAAAAAATGTACTTAATTATCCAGTGAAAGTGTAATATCTTTTCCTTACATGAATGTAGATGGCCAATAATGATACGTTTTCCTAATACTTTGAATCAGTTGAAATGATTGCATGCTAATTGGCTCCCAGTTGTGTTATCAGTAGTTTCATTTAAAGGACCATTATTTGTAGTATCAGCTCTGCCAAGGCCTATAAGGCTATACCAGACTTTACAGAATAGTGCTGATCTTTATAGGGATACATGATTAGCGGAGCTACTAGCGTTTATGAATGGTAATGTATCCCCATAGTAACTTGTGGTCGATGATTAACCTGCGGTATTGCAGCTGAGACAATGGGGTAAAGTACGAGTATTTAAATTCAAAATTTTTGTGTTAGGCCATAAAAATACAAATTTTAGGCACAGAATTAACTTGATTTCCTACAGGACCTTGTGAGCAAATGCTTATTCTTGTGTTACGAGCTTTTTCTTGATCTGCTGTGTTTGAGCTCGTTTTCCGACAGGAGCACTGCACGGGCTTGCCAAACTCGGTTCAATAGAAACGATTCAAATTTATTAGCTGCCCAGAATGTTATGTTTATATAAAAAGTCTCAAGTATATGTTATAAACATAATATACACTACATACAACATTTAGAGAGCTGATATTATCATCTGTCTATCTATTAGCATATTTTAAACCACAAGAGAAGGGGCAAAAAGTGCCATAAAATTGATTGTGACTTTACAAATTCACTTCTATATATTAAAAGGTTATAAAAGTGTCGCTTTTCTGTAATTTATTTAAAGAAAATGGAAGAATTTGAATTAGTATTGGGAGTTGAACATTGATCTTCTCTCATAAAATTCATGTCAACCATTATATTATATTACATATAAGTGTTGAGTTTATTCAAAAAAACTTGTGTCCGATATTATTATCAAGTTAGGACCGAAAAATCATTTGATTAATAATAATTTATCTATTTCATTGCAAATAAAAAAAACAAATTGTACCTATTGTGCTCAATGCCTTAACAAAACACCACAAAGTCTAAAAAAACAAACAAATAACATATTCTGCTCAAAACCATAGCAAAGCATTGAAAAACTGGATTACAGATTGTGTTAAATTCCAGATTAAAATGGCTACATGATTGGATGTAAAGCAGTTAAATTTTAAAGGAAGAGAAAAACACATGTTCAAAATTTGCCAACCAAGGCATAGTTGAAGTTTTATCAAGATTTTAACATCTCATGGACTGCATGAATCAGTCTGTGAAAAACATGGACTACTTGAATCAGTCTGTGAAGAAGTACGTTGTACAGCAAAACGACGTTGCTTTTCTTCCTTTTCTTTTTGGCACACGTGGCACCAACTTGATGCATTCCTTTCATATTTCCGCATATCTCTGAATACAGAGCTGCATAACAAGTTAACAACAATGGATACTCTCAGTATGTGAGGACACAATGTAGCGATAAGAAAGATCAGAAAAAAAGAATCTATATGATGATATTACTTCATCTTGAATATAAGAGGACTCTGATTTATATAATGCAAAAGAAAATGCTCTACTAATCTATATTCAAAAACACACAATAATGCACCAAACTGAATTGCCCTATGTGTTCATGGGTATGTTTTCAGATTTCTGTTACTTCAGTGAAAGCATCAACTTTAAGTCCTGTCAAAAGATGGAAATAAACAAGTACAGAGACACAAAAGACAGATATAGCATGGCAATTAATTGATTAGAGCCAGGGTAACCTTCTCCTTGCACTGTGTTTGAACTAGTAACACCACTCAGAAACAATAACAAAAAAAAATTATCATTATTTATCCAAATAGTTATACTTTTGCATAAGCGTTTATTTTTTCAAGTGCTCATTCTTGCTATTAAAATTTTCAAGGGGTTCACAGATAGTACAAGTCGTTACGGGCAACTAAAATTATATGAAATATAAATTTGCTTAAACACCTAAACAAAAATGTAATATTATTTTAGGAATTCCTAAATCTGCGCCATGCGCACAAGCAATAACCGCAAAAAAAACTTGTTGTGCATCTTTCCTTTGATTTCTAAAAAAGAATTAAAAAAAACGGTGGAAGAGAAAAACTATATGATTTAATTGATTTATTTTAGTTTGGTTCGCGTATTGGGCAGACAGATCGAGGAATTTTTGACCTAACTTACCTTTAAAATTGGCCGTTATCCAACTTACCTTTAAAATTTGGCCGTAAAAGGTCATTGCCATTTCACAGATTTATCATAATCTTTTGTTTTAAATTTTGTATTAATGTATCACAGGCTTTCAAGTTAAATATATAATCCTCAACATTTTTCTTAAATTTTAACAGTAAGTTTATTGATGTAAATATAAACAAGCAGCATAAGTCAAATTAGCAACAATAGTTAAGGATTGCATTACCTTCGACACCATAACAACATATTAGCTCTGTGGCCGGATGTGGTGGACAGAGCACCATGGCGATGATAACCACAATGAAGAACAGCACGTCCGGGGACTTGTGAGTAATTGTAAATTTCCTATAAAAAAATCGGATGAATCTCAACTAAAATAGAACAATCTGAAGGATCTTTAGTTGCGCGCTATAGTTTTACAATGATATATAAAATAGTGACTGCCGTTTAGAGTAACATACCCCTGACTCACTTTCCGAATCTAAATGCTTATCGCAGCGCACACCGCGAAAGAACATCTCACCACCAGTAAATAGCTCACCCAAGCAGACGTTTAAGGTGACTTCTGAGTCATCCACGTGAAAGTCTACAATCGCATATTTCTTAAGATTATTGAATATATGGAAAGCTAAGCTATCTAGAACGAAATTGGATTTAATGTCTAACTGAAGTATATTAGAACTTTACTTGAAAATGGAGTATCTAGCTACGTGATAAAGTGCAAACTTGTCACTTACCAAGATGATCATCTCTATTTGTTCCATACTCGACAACGTAACCATGATGATAGTCAAGTGTCGCTCCACCAACTTCAGGAAAGAAAACTGCAGACACCACATGTATACCATATCATATGAAAGTGAACTAAGAAACAGATAAAATGCAGCTCTGTTGTTGACAAAATAGCGGTATCATTTTGTTTTTAAATTACTAGTTACGAAAAAAATATTCATTACTTGTAGACATAGGAAGTATGTAATCTTTCATCAACTTGTCAAGCATTCTTTCCATGCCGAAGTCATCAAGAACAGAACCATAGGCATTCATTGTATTTGGCCGCAGAATTCTGGTTCTTGTCTCGCGGACCCAATTTTCAAAGTTTTCTGCCTACACAAACAGAACTCGATTATAGAGATAAAAGCTAAACTACTATAAGCAAATGCTATATAGCAGACCACAAGATTCAGAATGGTAAATAATACCTCATCTACCAGCATTTTGCAGAATTGTGGCTGCAACATATCAAATGTAAGAACTCCGGGAGATGGTTCAGATATAATGTTCCGGAAACCCTCCTCGGTGTTCTCACTGATTGCGTTTAGAAACGAAGGTACAAAAAAGCTGCCAGGGGTCATCTGGTACAGCTCTCGATGCAAAGGCTACAAGAGAAACAAGGTTAATTAGAGGAAACAAAAATGAATGCTCTCTTACTTTACCTAGCTTAATTAAGGAGTTAATCTTGATGTAGAAGTTCATATCTACTAAAATCGATATCTTTCCTAAAAATAATAGAAAAATTACTAGTGTGTAATATAAATTGGGCAAATTATTAGAAAGAATTTTATTCGTACCCTGTAAGTAGAGATGATACGCTCCCGGTATTCTTTGTGTAATTGTTTAGTCGAAGCACCTTGAGTTGAATTATCTTGGCCACCATTCTCATTTCCCTGGTTTGCAGACATTTTTCGACTACGGAGATTTTAACTTTGATTGGCTGCAGATTTGAGATTGTAGCTCTGTTAGGTGAGGGACTATATATACATGAAATTTAGGGTTTGTTGTAAGGGGGATTATCTGTGGCACAAGGTGGTGAGGTGGTGGAATATGATATGAATGTCATAGACTCGTCATGTAGCAGCACTCTACAATACAAGACAATACAAGAGTGACGTTAACTTAGTTCAGGCCTGTTTGGGGGTCAAAAATGTTAATCAATTAAACAAAAGATATATTTTAAGTTAATTTTTATGTAACAAACATAGTCTTAGAGAAGAATACTTTGCCGATACTCCTAGATATACTATTTTGATAAAAGTAGATATAAATTCGAAATTATTATAAAGATATCTCCACATTTACTATTTTAGTAAAAGTTAAATGCAATAAATATTTTGGATTTTTCCGGATTTAGTATACTTAGCTGTAAAAGTAAATATTTATGGAAAAAGTAGGCATTTTGAAATATTTTCTTGATAATTAATATTTATTTACTCAAAAGAGTATTTCATGAAATTTTTATTTCAGCATTTGAGATTGCAAAGAATTTTTCTGAAATTTAAGTTTTTTTTCTTAATAAAATATCATGAGGTCCTTGAAAATGCCTTTTTTTTCGAAAAGAAACTTTTTACAAATGTAACATTTTCTTACAACTCTTTATAATCTCTTTCAAGATATTCAGACGAGGAAATTGTTTTTCAAAAATAATATCTCAAGTAATTATTTTGGTAAATAATAAAAAATCAAGATTTCATTTTCCAGATTAAGGAGCGTATTTGATTCAGATTTTAAAAGATATTAAAATTTTTTAAAAAAAATTATAAAAATAAAAATATTATTAGTAATTTCTGTGATCCAATCATATACAGCTCACGTAAAATCTCATAAAACGAAAAGTAGTTTTTTGAAATATTTGAAAATTTTGATAGATTTTAATTACATTTCAAAATTTATAAAAAAAAAACATTAGCAAATCAATTGAAATCGATCATTTTATTAAATTTTAAAATTTTAAAATTTTTTGAATTTCATCAAATTTTAGTTTTCTGTAATTCAAATCGAATACACCAAAATTTTAAAAAAATATTACATATTTATTAAATACACCTTAAAGTTTTTTAAAAGGTTACAATCCAAATTCAATCATAAAAGTTTAGTAAATTTCTTAAAATCCAAATTAAATATTTCAAAAATTTTATGATCCGAAATAACTTACAAAATTCAGTTGAATTCTCACACCTTAATTATTTTGTCAAAAAGTAACAATCAGTATTTTAAACGTTATTGAAATTTTTTATATAAAATCTAGTTACACCTGTTATGCCCAAAATTTGGTAGGAATTTATGTCAAATAAATATGAAAAACTTTGACGGCTTAGGACGCGCACTCTACTTTTGTGTAAGAAAAGGAGTTTGATATTGGGTGATGATACATGATCACATTATTGATAAGTTGTTTGAAAGCTTGTTGTGGAAAAAATTATCTAGGTCTTCAAATCGCGGGTAGGGTTTCATGAATTTAATGCTAGAGTTGATGAACTTCAAGCTTTAATGATGGTTGCTCTTATTGTCGAGGACTAGTTCTGTCCTAACAAGATGCTTACGTATCTTGATGAGAATCAAGAATTAAGCAAAGACCTAGTTCTAGAGTTGCCTACGTGGTTTGTTGCGCCCTCGCAACGTTGTGACGTATGGAGCTATATATGTCAAAAAACGTAGTTCTGAGATGATGGGTTAGGCCCTTTATATAGGCATCAGACCCTTGTATTTAGAGTAGGGTTACTCCTTCTTGATGGTGGTTAAAGATTGTCTTCCTTGAAGGACAAGTCTCCTCCTTACGGTGAATAATGATTGATTTTAGATCCTTCCTTGTAGAAGTTGTTTCCATGTTAAAATCGATGTTTAAAACAGACTTGTATTGAAACAAGCATGTACTCGACGTCTCCTAGTACAGGTTGTATTTTCAGCCCAAATATTAATTACGAAATTAATATTTGAATAGGGTTTCAGGCCTCATTAATTGGGCTTCATTTATGGACCAGCTAGGCCTAATTAATGTAATATTAATTATGTCTTTAGGGCTTATTTTAACCCATATCATTTGCCCCTCAACTTTTATGAAAACTTTCTCAAGTTTTCATAGAAGTTATATTGATCTTTTTCGAGACTCGGGTCTTTTTTATCCTTAACCTAGGACTTCATGTTTCACGAGTATCATTTTGTTGTAAAGTGTGGAGCGACCTACACATTTACTACGATTTTGCCTTATTCAAGGCTATACAATATTTTTCTAATGACTATTATCCTTAAAATTAGGTTTTAAAAGATTTCATTTGTCGACTCTTTTAATGGAGTTAACTTATTGAGAACAACAGTTCTCAACATTGCTTTGCTCTTGACAATTTCGACACTTTACTTGAGTCATTTATGCATATTTGCATAAATTATTGCCCCAATTGTTAAGGAAATATTCTCATAATTTTCTTTGTATTTTTCCTAATATTTTAGAAATTTTCTTATTCTCACGGGTATTTTTCTTAATTTTTGATAAATTAATCAAAAATATTCAACTGTGCAATCATGCATAGAAATAATTTTACAAACCTTTTCTTATTTTTCGGAAAATTTCCGACACTTCTTACGAATGTTTCGTAAATTTTCTTGTACCTTCGGGAAGTTTTAGAATTTTTTAGAAATTTTAAATAATATTTTGCTATTTATTAGCAATTTTCAGAATTTTTCCTTTTTTTAAATGTTAGGGACCATTTTGCAATTTGCTAGAACTGCAGGTACTAGCTTGCATTTTTACCAGGTGCATAATTGCTGTCACTTCCTACTCGGCATTAACTTGTAGACATAGGAAGTATGTAATCTTTCATCAACTTGTCAAGCATTCTTTCCATGCCGAAGTCATCAAGAACAGAACCATAGGCATTCATTGTATTTGGCGGCAGAATTCTGGTTCTTGTCTCGCGGACCCAATTTTCAAAGTTTTCTGCCTACACAAACAGAACTCGATTATAGAGATAAAAGCTAAACTACTATAAGCAAATGCTATATAGCAGACCACAAGATTCAGAATGGTAAATAATACCTCATCTACCAGCATTTTGCAGAATTGTGGCTGCAACATATCAAATGTAAGAACTCCGGGAGATGGTTCAGATATAATGTTCCGGAAACCCTCCTCGGTGTTCTCACTGATTGCGTTTAGAAACGAAGGTACAAAAAAGCTGCCAGGGGTCATCTGGTACAGCTCTCGATGCAAAGGCTACAAGAGAAACAAGGTTAATTAGAGGAAACAAAAATGAATGCTCTCTTACTTTACCTAGCTTAATTAAGGAGTTAATCTTGATGTAGAAGTTCATATCTACTAAAATCGATATCTTTCCTAAAAATAATAGAAAAATTACTACTGTGTAATATAAATTGGGCAAATTATTAGAAAGAATTTTATTCGTACCCTGTAAGTAGAGATGATACGCTCCCGGTATTCTTTGTGTAATTGTTTAGTCGAAGCACCTTGAGTTGAATTATCTTGGCCACCATTCTCATTTCCCTGGTTTGCAGACATTTTTCGACTACGGAGATTTTAACTTTGATTGGCTGCAGATTTGAGATTGTAGCTCTGTTAGGTGAGGGACTATATATACATGAAATTTAGGGTTTGTTGTAAGGGGGATTATCTGTGGCACAAGGTGGTGAGGTGGTGGAATATGATATGAATGTCATAGACTCGTCATGTAGCAGCACTCTACAATACAAGACAATACAAGAGTGACGTTAACTTAGTTCAGGCCTGTTTGGGGGTCAAAAATGTTAATCAATTAAACAAAAGATATATTTTAAGTTAATTTTTATGTAACAAACATAGTCTTAGAGAAGAATACTTTGCCGATACTCCTAGATATACTATTTTGATAAAAGTAGATATAAATTCGAAATTATTATAAAGATATCTCCACATTTACTATTTTAGTAAAAGTTAAATGCAATAAATATTTTGGATTTTTCCGGATTTAGTATACTTAGCTGTAAAAGTAAACATTTATGGAAAAAGTAGGCATTTTGAAATATTTTCTTGATAATTAATATTTATTTACTCAAAAGAGTATTTCATGAAATTTTTATTTCATCATTTGAGATTGCAAAGAATTTTTCTGAAATTTAAGTTTTTTTTCTTAATAAAATATCATGAGGTCCTTGAAAATGCCTTTTTTTTCGAAAAGAAACTTTTTACAAATGTAACATTTTCTTACAACTCTTTATAATCTCTTTCAAGATATTCAGACGAGGAAATTGTTTTTCAAAAATAATATCTCAAGTAATTATTTTGGTAAATAATAAAAAATCAAGATTTCATTTTCCAGATTAAGGAGCGTATTTGATTCAGATTTTAAAAGATATTAAAATTTTTTAAAAAAAATTATAAAAATAAAAATATTATTAGTAATTTCCGTGATCCAATCATATACAGCTCACGTAAAATCTCATAAAACGAAAAGTAGTTTTTTGAAATATTTGAAAATTTTGATAGATTTTAATTACATTTCAAAATTTATATAAAAAAAACATTAGCAAATCAATTGAAATCGATCATTTTATTAAATTTTAAAATTTTAAAATTTTTTGAATTTCATCAAATTTTAGTTTTCTGTAATTCAAATCGAATACACCAAAATTTTAAAAAAATATTACATATTTATTAAATACACCTTAAAGTTTTTTAAAAGGTTACAATCCAAATTCAATCATAAAAGTTTAGTAAATTTCTTAAAATCCAAATTAAATATTTCAAAAATTTTATGATCCGAAATAACTTACAAAATTCAGTTGAATTCTCACACCTTAATTATTTTGTCAAAAAGTAACAATCAGTATTTTAAACGTTATTGAAATTTTTTATATAAAATCTAGTTACACCTGTTATGCCCAAAATTTGGTAGGAATTTATGTCAAATAAATATCAAAAACTTTGACGGCTTAGGACGCGCACTCTACTTTTGTGTAAGAAAAGGAGTTTGATATTGGGTGATGATACATGATCACATTATTGATAAGTTGTTGAAAGCTTGTTGTGGAAAAAATTAGCTAGGTCTTCAAATCGCGGGTAGGGTTTCATGAATTTAATGCTAGAGTTGATGAACTTCAAGCTTTAATGATGGTTGCTCTTATTGTCGAGGACTAGTTCTGTCCTAACAAGATGCTTACGTATCTTGATGAGAATCAAGAATTAAGCAAAGACCTAGTTCTAGAGTTGCCTACGTGGCTTGTTGCGCCCTCGCAACGTTGTGACGTATGGAGCTATATATGTCAAAAAACGTAGTTCTGAGATGATGGGTTAGGCCCTTTATATAGGCATCAGGACCCTTGTATTTAGAGTAGGGTTACTCCTTCTTGATGGTGGTTAAAGATTGTCTTCCTTGAAGGACAAGTCTCCTCCTTACGGTGAATAATGATTGATTTTAGATCCTTCGTTGTAGAAGTTGTTTCCATGTTAAAATCGATGTTTAAAACAGACTTGTATTGAAACAAGCATGTACTCGACGTCTCCTAGTACAGGTTGTATTTTCAGCCCAAATATTAATTACGAAATTAATATTTGAATAGGGTTTCAGGCCTCATTAATTGGGTTTCATTTATGGACCAGCTAGGCCTAATTAATGTAATATTTATTATGTCTTTAGGGCTTATTTTAACCCATATCAGTTGCCCCTCAACTTCTAGGAAAACTTTCTCGAGTTTTCATAGAAGTTATATTGATCTTTTTCGAGACTCGGGGTCTTTTTTATCCTTAACCTAGGACTTCATGTTTCACGAGTATCGTTTTGTTGTAAAGTGTGGAGCGACCTACACATTTACTACGATTTTGCCTTATTCAAGGCTATACAATATTTTTCTAATGACTATTATCCTTAAAATTAGGTTTTAAAAGATTTCGTTTGTTGACTCTTTTAATGGAGTTAACTTATTGAGAACAACAGTTCTCAACATTGCTTTGCTCTTGACAATTTCGACACTTTACTTGAGTCATTTATGCATATTTGCATAAATTATTGCCCCAATTGTTAAGGAAATATTCTCATAATTTTCTTTGTATTTTTCCTAATATTTTAGGAATTTTCTTATTCTCACGGGTATTTTTCTTAATTTTTGATAAATTAATCAAAAATATTCATCTGTGCAATCATGCATAGAAATAATTTTACAAACCTTTTCTTATTTTTCGGAAAATTTCCGACACTTCTTACGAATGTTTCGTAAATTTTCTTGTACCTTCGGGAAGTTTTAGAATTTTTTAGAAATTTTAAATAATATTTTGCTATTTATTAGCAATTTTCAGAATTTTTCCTTTTTTTAAATGTTAGGGACCATTTTGCAATTTGCTAGAACTGCAGGTACTAGCTTGCATTTTTACCAGGTGCATAATTGCTGTCACTTCCTACTCGGCATTAACTTGTAGACATAGGAAGTATGTAATCTTTCATCAACTTGTCAAGCATTCTTTCCATGCCGAAGTCATCAAGAACAGAACCATAGGCATTCATTGTATTTGGCGGCAGAATTCTGGTTCTTGTCTCGCGGACCCAATTTTCAAAGTTTTCTGCCTACACAAACAGAACTCGATTATAGAGATAAAAGCTAAACTACTATAAGCAAATGCTATATAGCAGACCACAAGATTCAGAATGGTAAATAATACCTCATCTACCAGCATTTTGCAGAATTGTGGCTGCAACATATCAAATGTAAGAACTCCGGGAGATGGTTCAGATATAATGTTCCGGAAACCCTCCTCGGTGTTCTCACTGATTGCGTTTAGAAACGAAGGTACAAAAAAGCTGCCAGGGGTCATCTGGTACAGCTCTCGATGCAAAGGCTACAAGAGAAACAAGGTTAATTAGAGGAAACAAAAATGAATGCTCTCTTACTTTACCTAGCTTAATTAAGGAGTTAATCTTGATGTAGAAGTTCATATCTACTAAAATCGATATCTTTCCTAAAAATAATAGAAAAATTACTACTGTGTAATATAAATTGGGCAAATTATTAGAAAGAATTTTATTCGTACCCTGTAAGTAGAGATGATACGCTCCCGGTATTCTTTGTGTAATTGTTTAGTCGAAGCACCTTGAGTTGAATTATCTTGGCCACCATTCTCATTTCCCTGGTTTGCAGACATTTTTCGACTACGGAGATTTTAACTTTGATTGGCTGCAGATTTGAGATTGTAGCTCTGTTAGGTGAGGGACTATATATACATGAAATTTAGGGTTTGTTGTAAGGGGGATTATCTGTGGCACAAGGTGGTGTCATAGACTCGTCATGTAGCAGCACTCTACAATACAAGACAATACAAGAGTGACGTTAACTTAGTTCAGGCCTGTTTGGGGGTCAAAAATGTTAATCAATTAAACAAAAGATATATTTTAAGTTAATTTTTATGTAACAAACATAGTCTTAGAGAAGAATACTTTGCCGATACTCCTAGATATACTATTTTGATAAAAGTAGATATAAATTCGAAATTATTATAAAGATATCTCCACATTTACTATTTTAGTAAAAGTTAAATGCAATAAATATTTTGGATTTTTCCGGATTTAGTATACTTAGCTGTAAAAGTAAATATTTATGGAAAAAGTAGGCATTTTGAAATATTTTCTTGATAATTAATATTTATTTACTCAAAAGAGTATTTCATGAAATTTTTATTTCAGCATTTGAGATTGCAAAGAATTTTTCTGAAATTTAAGTTTTTTTTCTTAATAAAATATCATGAGGTCCTTGAAAATGCCTTTTTTTTCGAAAAGAAACTTTTTACAAATGTAACATTTTCTTACAACTCTTTATAATCTCTTTCAAGATATTCAGACGAGGAAATTGTTTTTCAAAAATAATATCTCAAGTAATTATTTTGGTAAATAATAAAAAATCAAGATTTCATTTTCCAGATTAAGGAGCGTATTTGATTCAGATTTTAAAAGATATTAAAAATTTTTAAAAAAAATTATAAAAATAAAAATATTATTAGTAATTTCCGTGATCCAATCATATACAGCTCACGTAAAATCTCATAAAACGAAAAGTAGTTTTTTGAAATATTTGAAAATTTTGATAGATTTTAATTACATTTCAAAATTTATAAAAAAAAACATTAGCAAATCAATTGAAATCGATCATTTTATTAAATTTTAAAATTTTTTGAATTTCATCAAATTTTAGTTTTCTGTAATTCAAATCGAATACACCAAAATTTTAAAAAAATATTACATATTTATTAAATACACCTTAAAGTTTTTTAAAAGGTTACAATCCAAATTCAATCATAAAAGTTTAGTAAATTTCTTAAAATCCAAATTAAATATTTCAAAAATTTTATGATCCGAAATAACTTACAAAATTCAGTTGAATTCTCACACCTTAATTATTTTGTCAAAAAGTAACAATCAGTATTTTAAACGTTATTGAAATTTTTTATATAAAATCTAGTTACACCTGTTATGCCCAAAATTTGGTAGGAATTTATGTCAAATAAATATCAAAAACTTTGACGGCTTAGGACGCGCACTCTACTTTTGTGTAAGAAAAGGAGTTTGATATTGGGTGATGATACATGATCACATTATTGATAAGTTGTTGAAAGCTTGTTGTGGAAAAAATTAGCTAGGTCTTCAAATCGCGGGTAGGGTTTCATGAATTTAATGCTAGAGTTGATGAACTTCAAGCTTTAATGATGGTTGCTCTTATTGTCGAGGACTAGTTCTGTCCTAACAAGATGCTTACGTATCTTGATGAGAATCAAGAATTAAGCAAAGACCTAGTTCTAGAGTTGCCTACGTGGCTTGTTGCGCCCTCGCAACGTTGTGACGTATGGAGCTATATATGTCAAAAAACGTAATTCTGAGATGATGGGTTAGGCCCTTTATATAGGCATCAGGACCCTTGTATTTAGAGTACGGTTACTCCTTGTTGATGGTGGTTAAAGATTGTCTTCCTTGAAGGACAAGTCTCCTCCTTACGATGAATAATGATTGATTTTAGATCCTTCGTTGTAGAAGTTGTTTCCATGTTAAAATCGATGTTTAAAACAGACTTGTATTGAAACAAGCATGTACTCGACGTCTCCTAGTACAGGTTGTATTTTCAGCCCAAATATTAATTACAAAATTAATATTTGAATAGGGTTTCAGGCCTCATTAATTGGGCTTCATTTATGGACCAGCTAGGCCTAATTAATGTAATATTAATTATGTCTTTAGGGCTTATTTTAACCCATATCATTTGCCCCTCAACTTCTAGGAAAACTTTCTCGAGTTTTCATAGAAGTTATATTGATCTTTTTCGAGACTCGGGGTCTTTTTTATCCTTAACCTAGGACTTCATGTTTCACGAGTATCGTTTTGTTGTAAAGTGTGGAGCGACCTACACATTTACTACGATTTTGCCTTATTCAAGGCTATACAATATTTTTCTAATGACTATTATCCTTAAAATTAGGTTTTAAAAGATTTCGTTTGTCGACTCTTTTAATGGAGTTAACTTATTGAGAACAACAGTTCTCAACATTGCTTTGCTCTTGACAATTTCGACACTTTACTTGAGTCATTTATGCATATTTGCATAAATTATTGCCCCAATTGTTAAGGAAATATTCTCATAATTTTCTTTGTATTTTTCCTAATATTTTAGGAATTTTCTTATTCTCACGGGTATTTTTCTTAATTTTTGATAAATTAATCAAAAATATTCATCTGTGCAATCATGCATAGAAATAATTTTACAAACCTTTTCTTATTTTTCGGAAAATTTCCGACACTTCTTACGAATGTTTCGTAAATTTTCTTGTACCTTCGGGAAGTTTTAGAATTTTTTAGAAATTTTAAATAATATTTTGCTATTTAATAGCAATTTTCAGAATTTTTCCTTGTTTTAAATGTTAGGGACCATTTTGCAATTTGCTAGAACTGCAGGTACTAGCTTGCATTTTTACCAGGTGCATAATTGCTGTCACTTCCTACTCGGCATTAACTTGTAGACTTAGGTTGTGTTTGGTTGGGGTGAATGGAATGGAATAGAATGGAATGGAATGATGAAATTAAAGGAAAGTAATGGGATTTGGAGGGAAGATTTAAATGTCATTCCATTCCATTCCATTCACCCCAACCAAACACAACCATAGGAAGTATGTAATCTTTCATCAACTTGTCAAGCATTCTTTCCATGCCGAAGTCATCAAGAACAGAACCATAGGCATTCATTGTATTTGGCGGCAGAATTCTGGTTCTTGTCTCGCGGACCCAATTTTCAAAGTTTTCTGCCTACACAAACAGAACTCGATTATAGAGATAAAAGCTAAACTACTATAAGCAAATGCTATATAGCAGACCACAAGATTCAGAATGGTAAATAATACCTCATCTAC
The DNA here is from genome assembly GCA_030848705.1 of Heracleum sosnowskyi. Classification (NCBI taxonomy): domain Eukaryota; kingdom Viridiplantae; phylum Streptophyta; class Magnoliopsida; order Apiales; family Apiaceae; genus Heracleum; species Heracleum sosnowskyi. The sequence continues at coordinate 19,992,679 of CM061244.1, read as the reverse complement.
CAGCATTTTGCAGAATTGTGGCTGCAACATATCAAATGTAAGAACTCCGGGAGATGGTTCAGATATAATGTTCCGGAAACCCTCCTCGGTGTTCTCACTGATTGCGTTTAGAAACGAAGGTACAAAAAAGCTGCCAGGGGTCATCTGGTACAGCTCTCGATGCAAAGGCTACAAGAGAAACAAGGTTAATTAGAGGAAACAAAAATGAATGCTCTCTTACTTTACCTAGCTTAATTAAGGAGTTAATCTTGATGTAGAAGTTCATATCTACTAAAATCGATATCTTTCCTAAAAATAATAGAAAAATTACTACTGTGTAATATAAATTGGGCAAATTATTAGAAAGAATTTTATTCGTACCCTGTAAGTAGAGATGATACGCTCCCGGTATTCTTTGTGTAATTGTTTAGTCGAAGCACCTTGAGTTGAATTATCTTGGCCACCATTCTCATTTCCCTGGTTTGCAGACATTTTTCGACTACGGAGATTTTAACTTTGATTGGCTGCAGATTTGAGATTGTAGCTCTGTTAGGTGAGGGACTATATATACATGAAATTTAGGGTTTGTTGTAAGGGGGATTATCTGTGGCACAAGGTGGTGAGGTGGTGGAATATGATATGAATGTCATAGACTCGTCATGTAGCAGCACTCTACAATACAAGACAATACAAGAGTGACGTTAACTTAGTTCAGGCCTGTTTGGGGGTCAAAAATGTTAATCAATTAAACCAAAGATATATTTTAAGTTAATTTTTATGTAACAAACATAGTCTTGGAGAAGAATACTTTGCCGATACTCTGGATATACTATTTTGATAAAAGTAGATATAAATTCGAAATCAATATCTTTATCTTTTATTTATTTATATATATAAAGGAAACCATGGGAGCTCTTGTACGAAAGCTATTTATCTATTTTTCTAGAGCTCCTGGATTTTAATTCAATAAAATTAAATTTTCTTATTTAAATTCGAATTTATAGGATAGAAAAATATCAACTGCCTTTTAAATCTTTACTAATGGAGGAAACATATATACAATTTTATGATTCTTTCCTTTCTCAATTTTGATTCAATAAAATGAAAGTTCCTTATTTAAATTTGAATTTATATGATAGAAAAAATCTCAATTGCCTTTTAAATCTTTACTAATGAAGGAAACTAAATATACAATTTTAATTCAATAAATTCAATTTCCTTATTTAAATTATAATTTATAGGATAGAAAAATATCAAATACTTTTTAAATCTTTACTATGGGAGGAAACTGATATACAATTTTAAGATTCTTTCCTTTCTCAATTTTTATTCAATAAAATGAAAGTTCCTTATATAAATTTGAATTTATAGGATAAAACAAATCTCAATTTCTTTTAAATCTTTACTAATGGAGGAAACAGAAAATACAATTTTAATATTTTTTTCGTTTCTCAATTTTAATTCAATAAAATTAAAGTTCTTTATTTAAATTTGAATTTATAGGATAGAAAAAATCTCAATTGTCTTTTAAATCTTTGTTAATGGAGAAAACTAAATAAACAATTTTAATTTGGTTTCAAAAAAAAAATAAACAATTTTAATTCAATAAAATTAAATTTCCTTATTTAAATTGGATTTTTTAGGATAAAAAATATCAAATATGAAATACCTTTTAAATCTTTACTAATGGAGGAAACTGATATACAATTTTAAGATTCTTTCCTTTCTCAATTTTTATTCAATAAAATTAAATTTCCTTATTTAAATTCGAATTTATAGGATAGAAAAATATCAACTACCTTTTAAATCTTTACTAATGTAGGAAACTTATATACAATTTTAAGATTCTTTCATTTCTCAATTTTGATTCAATAAAATGAAAGTTACTTATTTAAATTTAAATTTAAATTTATATGATAGAAAAAAAATCTCAATTGCCTTTTAAATCTTTACTAATTAAGGAAATTAAATATAACTATTTATTTATTTTTCTAGAGCTCTTGAATTTTAATTTAATATAACTAAATTTACTTATTTAAATTAAAATTTATAGGATAGAGATAATATAAGTTGCCTTTTAAATTTTAACTAATGGAGAAAATAGAATATACAATTTTAATATTATTTCCTTTGTCAATTTTAATTCAATAACATTAAAGTTTCTTATTCAAATTTGAATTTATAGGATAGAAAAAATCTCAATTGTTTTTTAAATCTTTTTTAATGGAGGAAACTAAATATACAATTTTAATTCAATAAAATTAAATTTCCTTATTTGAATTGAAATTTATAAGATAGAAAAATATCAAATACCTTTTAAATCTTTACTTTGGGAGAAACCCCCATGAGCTCTCACATTGTCCGAAAAATAGTTATCTATTTTCTAGAGCTCTTCAATTTTAATTCAATAAAATTAAGTTTCCTTATTTTACACTCAAATTTTCAGGGAAGTCGATAAATATATAAAAGTCAATCTTATTTAAACTTTAATTAAATAAATATTACCTTTTTTCTCAACTAACTTGGATCTTATTTAAGTTTTAATCAATTTTTCTAGAGTTTCACTATTTTTCATTATAAATATTCGAATTTATAGGAAAGACAATAAATATATAAAAATCAACCTTTTTTAGAATTTAATCTTTATTATAACGTTATATTACAATTCTATTTAGGATTTTATCTTTATAATCCTATTTAGAATATAATCTTTATTATATCTTAAATTGCGCATGACATACTGATTAGTTTTCCCACGTCACAAATTTGGGGAATTTATGATAATTGGTGTGCATTAACATTGCATAATAACTTTTTGTATATTTTAATTTATTTTCTTTTTTTACATCTTTTACTTGAAGTTTTGAAGGTTATAGTTATATATGTGCATACACACTGAACATACACAAACTATTATTAATCAATTTTTTGGGTCTGTGAATACTGAATATGTTAGTTTTTTGGATTTGTGTATACTGAATATGTTAGTTTTTTGGGTTTGTGAATACTGAATATGTTAGGTATATATGTCTTCATAGGGTTTAGCACAAGTTGGAACATAATTTTTTTTCAAAAAAAAAAAAAGTTGGAACACAAATAGACAATTGTAGGCTAAAAAAAGAGTGTATGGATTCAAAAGATGACGAGGTATACAATTTTTTTTTTAGTTGATTTCTTTATCAAATAATAATTATATTATATGTTATCTTTGTATAAAGTTTTTGATATATTTTTTTTTGTGATTTTGGGATTTAATTAGAGTTATTCAATATCATTATCTCATAATTTTTTTATTAATTATGTCTAGAGTATTAAATTTCTTTATTTACATTCAAATTCACAGTAAAAATAATAAATATATAAAAGTCAATCATATTCACAATTTAATTAAACAAATGTTAATTTTTTTCTTAGCTAAACTAAAATTGAAATCCCTTATTTACATTCAAATTCACAGGAAGGACAATGATTATATAAAAATTGATCATGTTTTTTTATATTATAATGGTGCACATGTACGCACAAAAAAGTTTTATTATAACGTCTAAAAATATTTAAGAAATTTGTAATTTTGTGATAATACAATTAATTGAAGTTTGAAGCGGTGGTTAGTACTTAAAATCTTTATTATTACTTAATTTTAGTATTTTTAATTTATATGTATTTAGTGCATTGGGCGTCGGCTCAAGAAACTATGACACAAAATCGACATATAAAATCCAGGGATACGTAAGAAATTTGTAATTTTTGTAATGATACTAATAGTTGAAGTTTGAGCGGTGGTTAATACTAAAATTTTATTATTGCGTATATTTTTAGTATTTTTTATTTATATGTATTTATGCAACAGGCTGAAAATGCACACCTAGAGGGGTAAATGGCTAATTATGACCAATTTTAAGTTTTACCAGAAATGGCTTACTGAGTTCAATTTATGCAAACACAAATGGCACGCTGATTGTACAAACAGCACGCTGATCCTATGGTCTACGTCCTGGTCCCTTACCAACCCGGTAAGAGAATATATTATTGATCAAAGATAATAACAATTACAAGATACAATAATATACCACCCTTGCTGACAAATGGCTTGCTGAACACCTGTTTCAGAACTTGCTCTCTAAGTTATACTTCCCAAGTATACTTCTCTAACAACGTTCACCAAACCCTTGTTCCCTAGCCAATATATCTAGCAACTACTGATTACAAATAGAGTAATACAAATCAATAAAGTGATTACAACTCAAAACCTATAAACTCTCAAAGATATAGTACATATATGATATATAAAGAGCTCGAGAGAATTTGTTTGAATATAGCAAAGTAAAACTGAGTTGTGTGTGTTCTTGTTGTGCTTGAATCTCTTAAAAGGAATTGAACACAAGAACATGTTTATAAAGCCTCACAACCAACGTCCAAAAATCAATCCAATCAATTACCAACGGCTAAAATCCAATTCTAACGTTCAATTGGTTAGAGAGATTTCTTCAACGTTATTGTGACCGTTTGACAGAAGGTTTGGAGAAGATAGAGCGAATAAGAACTCATCCCTTCTGTTTGTATGTATATAAAACGTGTATAGGAGATTTTGAAAGAGAGAATCTTTTAAAAACAATAAACTCCAATCATTTAGGAAAATAATATCAAAACAGATTTTGATAAAAGATTTGAGCTCTAAATATATTATGTACGTATTAAGTCTTAAAAGAGCCCTCACAATATATTTAATCAAGTTTCCTAAGATAGATCCATGATCCACGATCTTGACAGATTCTGAGCAGAATAACTTGGCTTGCTGTTTGTATATTGAACATGTGAAGTTGGCTTGCCAAACTGACTCAGTCCAGCACTAATGGCTTGCTGTTTAGATAAACTGACATTCATATCAGTAAGCTATTTTGCCCTGCAAAACCAAGTTAGTACATATGATAATGGCATGCTATTTTATATGCACTGATATTTCATATCAGTAAGCCATCTTTCCCTGCAACAACAAGTTAGGATAGAGCATATAGCTTGCTGCTTTACATCTATAAATACAAACATCTTTGCCACTATATGATCATCAAAATTCATAGAGTTTCAATCTCCCCCTTTTTGATGATAATATATCCATATGTGATTGAGCTAAAAGATCCCCCTCAATTAAAGCATCAAGCAAAACAAGTTAACAAAATAACAAGCTAATATATTCAATGACAAGCAATCAGCTTACTGTTATGTGTCATAATCAAAACCAATAGGGTTTCAATCTCCCCCTTTTTGATGATTACACACCAATATTCAGGAGCTAAAAACTCCCCCTAAATTTATGCTTCTCCTGTAAGAATATTAGCAATGTAGACAAGAAGATAAACAATATCTTGGTTTGGTGTCACATGAACATTTAGCATTATCAAACCAAACAAAGTAAATGAAATAGAGAATCAATACTTTCTCCCCCTTAATCAGTAATCAATACTTCCTGCAAAACAAGATTAGATAATAAAGCATGAAATATTCATAAGCAATATTTGTATTCATCATCAAAACATCACGCCAACAATCTCCCCCTTTTTGATGATGACATACTTGAATACATCGGAGAGACTATGTTGTTCCCATAAAGCAATGATCCCCCTGATTAATATAATATCTCAACATAGAATCAGGTTAGCATAATTCATCATATGCAATAAGATACACACGTGACTCATCCCTGCATAAAACATTAGTTTATAAATGCAAACATGTAACATTATAACCCTTTTTATCACATGTATTCATGTTCTTCTCCCCCTATGACATCATCAGAAAAGGGATTAACAAAATAAGCATGTAAGCATAAAACATGTAGTAAACATTTAACAAACAGTAGGCTAGTTATAATGATAAAGTTTGATAAATCAAACCAGCATGCTGAATACATGTATTCTGGTTTTCTACCATACCAACTGTTCTACTGAAATGTAAGATAGCTTGCTGATTGAAGAGTGCACATTCCAAATAATCATGAATGTGGTTTACACCTTTATCACCAATCAAACAACCGAAATAGTATTCTCCTTTTTCAATTCCTGCACAAAACTATATATACGTATATATGTCCCATCTATATACTAGAGGAATCTTGTTAGTACCAAAATAATAATATAATCATATTTAAATAAATGTACGCCAACAAATAGCATACTTACTACTTGGGTACCCAAATTTGGTAGAATCCACCATGGTCAGTAGATAGATCATAAAGAACATGTAGATCAGATTTCTTAATCCACTTCTGGATCACTTTTGGAGCTTGATTCCTTCTCTGTTGTTTTCTGTCAGACGGATGGTAAGCTGTTTGTTGTCTGCCAAAACCTTGTTGGTAAGCCGGCTTCTGTCGATATGTCTCATTCTGGTAAGCTGCTTTTCTTTTATGATTGACTTGAGAAGTACAATTCCTTTCCAAATGACCTTTTCCTCCACATTTGTTACAAGTCTTCCAAGGCATAGCATAGTTGTAGGGTATACCATATCTTCCTTCATATTTGATAGCCTTGTCTTTCTTATTGAAGTTCATACCCACTCCTTCTCTTACCAATGGAGCATTAGTGTTCTTCATCATTGCCTTTAGGCCTTCTTCTCCTTGGATAAATGATCCTATACCCTGCTTGAGATCCTTGACTTCCTTTTCCAAGGTAATGATCATTTCAGCTTGCTGACTGGCCGTTTCAGCTTGCTGACTAACGGTTTCAGCTTGCTGAGATACCATTTCAGATGTTTTGGAAGATTCTGCTAGATTTGATTCCTTCAGTTTGTATGAATCTAATGCTTCCACTATAGATTTGTTATCTGATCTCAGATCATTGATCTCTTCAGTTAAGGTCTTGTTCATCTTTTCAAGTGCTTTGATAATAGCCTCCAATTGACTATTTTTAGCATTTAGTTCCTTGATCTCTGTAGCCTTACTTGATGAGGTTGTATCCCATTCTTCAATTTTTGGCAGCAAATCTTTAATCATATTAGATAGATAGGAATTCTTCTCAGATAGCTTGCTGAGTTCAGCCTTTAGTGCCATATGTTCTTCTATGGTCACACTTTTTGATTCATGCATTGTTAGTGATTCCATAATAATATTTTCAGATGTTTTCCTGGAATAAAAAGAGTTTACCTCACTTGTATCTGATTCCGAATCGGAAACATCAGTTTCGAATAAAACTTCTTCCGTTTTCTCTTGAAAGACTTCATCATCAAGCCCAACAAAAGCTGAATGATTTGTGTCTTCATTCAATTTCACACCAGAAGTTGATACATCATCATTGCATGTCAAGTGATCACTTCCTTTCTTTTCAAATTTCAAAATGGTAGGTTGTTTGGAATTGAAACAAACTTCCTTCAATTTTGTTGTATCTTTATACAACATTTTTAACTTGTCCCATACCTCCTTTGCTGTGATGCACCAAGACACCTTGTCATAATCTGAAATTGAAAGACCACATATTAGTGTGTACCTGGCTCTTGCATTATTTCCCATTTTTATCAATTCTTCCTCGTTAAGATCATCAACGTCTTTCGGCTTGCCGTCTTTGTCTAGAAAAGTAAATGGACCCTTCTTAACAACTCTCCATTCAATTGCATCATCTCTGTTAAGAAGCACCTTCATTCTCTGTTTCCAAAAATCATAATTTTCAGTCCCAATGAGAAGTGGTGGCATGTCTAATGATTCTCCACCTACATAGTGTGCCATAGGATCTGTACTTTCCTGTTACAGAATTGTTAGTACACCAATGCTCTGATACCAATTGAAAATGCACACCTAGAGGGGTAAATGGCTAATTATGACCAATTTTAAGTTTTACCAGAAATGGCTTACTGAGTTCAATTTATGCAAACACAAATGGCACGCTGATTGTACAAACAGCACGCTGATTATAACAATATGCAACACAGTAAGTAATATGCAGAAATATAAAGAACACAATAAACTTTAAGCCAGGTTCGACCCCTAGTCCCCTATGGTCTACGTCCTGGTCCCTTACCAACCCGGTAAGAGAATATATTATTGATCAAAGATAATAACAATTACAAGATACAATAATATACCACCCTTCTTCCCGGTTGCTGACAAATGGCTTGCTGAACACCTGTTTCAGAACTTGCTCTCTAAGCTATACTTCCCAAGTATACTTCTCTAACAACGTTCACCAAACCCTTGTTCCCTAGCCAATATATCCAGCAACTACTGATTACAAATAGAGTAATACAAATCAATAAAGTGATTACAACTCAAAACCTATAAACTCTCAAAGATATAGTACATATATGATATATAAAGAGCTCGAGAGAATTTGTTTGAATATAGCAAAGTAAAACTGAGTTGTGTGTGTTCTTGTTGTGCTTGAATCTCTTAAAAGGAATTGAACACAAGAACATGTTTTATAAAGCCTCACAACCAACATCCAAAAATCAATCCAATCAATTACCAACGGCTAAAATCCAATTCTAACGTTCAATTGGTTAGAGAGATTTCTTCAACGTTATTGTGACCGTTTGACAGAAGGTTTGGAGAAGATAGAGCGAATAAGAACTCATCCCTTCTGTTTGTATGTATATAAAACGTGTATAGGAGATTTTGAAAGAGAGAATCTTTTAAAAACAATAAACTCCAATAATTTAGGAAAATAATATCAAAACAGATTTTGATAAAAGATTTGAGCTCTAAATATATTATGTACGTATTAAGTCTTAAAAGAGCCCTCACAATATATTTAATCAAGTTTCCTAAGATAGATCCATGATCCACGATCTTGACAGATTCTGAGCAGAATAACTTGGCTTGCTGTTTGTATATTGAACATGTGAAGTTGGCTTGCCAAACTGACTCAGTCCAGCACTAATGGCTTGCTGTTTAGATAAACTGACATTCATATCAGTAAGCTATTTTGCCCTGCAAAACCAAGTTAGTACATATGATAATGGCATGCTATTTTATATGCACTGATATTTCATATCAGTAAGCCATCTTTCCCTGCAACAACAAGTTAGGATAGAGCATATAGCTTGCTGCTTTACATCTATAAATACAAACATCTTTGCCACTATATGATCATCAAAATTCATAGAGTTTCAATCTCCCCCTTTTTGATGATAATATATCCATATGTGATTGAGCTAAAAGCTCCCCCTCAATTAAAGCATCAAGCAAAACAAGTTAACAAAATAACAAGCTAATATATTCAATGACAAGCAATCAGCTTACTGTTATGTGTCATCATCAAAACCAATAGGGTTTCAATCTCCCCCTTTTTGATGATTACACACCAATATTCAGGAGCTAAAAACTCCCCCTAAATTTATGCTTCTCCTGTAAGAATATTAGCAATGTAGACAAGAAGATAAACAATATCTTGGTTTGGTGTCACATGAACATTTAGCATTATCAAACCAAACAAAGTAAATGAAATAGAGAATCAATACTTTCTCCCCCTTAATCAGTAATCAATACTTCCTGCAAAACAAGATTAGATAATAAAGCATGAAATATTCATAAGCAACATTTGTATTCATCATCAAAACATCACGCCAACAATCTCCCCCTTTTTGATGATGACATACTTGAATACATCGGAGAGACTATGTTGTTCCCATAAAGCAATGATCCCCCTGATTAATATAATATCTCAACATAGAATCAGGTTAGCATAATTCATCATATGCAATAAGATACACACGTGACTCATCCCTGCATAAAACATTAGTTTATAAATGCAAACATGTAACATTATAACCCTTTTTATCACATGTATTCATGTTCTTCTCCCCCTATGACATCATCAGAAAAGGGATTAACAAAATAAGCATGTAAGCATAAAACATGTAGTAAACATTTAACAAACAGTAGGCTAGTTATAATGATAAAGTTTAATAAATCAAACCAGCATGCTGAATACATGTATTCTGGTTTTCTGCCATACCAACTGTTCTACTGAAATGTAAGATAGCTTGCTGATTGAAGAGTGCACATTCCAAATAATCATGAATGTGGTTTACACCTTTATCACCAATCAAACAACCGAAATAGTATTCTCCTTTTTCAATTCCTGCACAAAACTATATATACGTATATATGTCCCATCTATATACTAGAGGAATCTTGTTAGTACCAAAATAATAATATAATCATATTTAAATAAATGTACGCCAACAAATAGCATACTTACTACTTGGGTACCCAAATTTGGTAGAATCCACCATGGTCAGTAGATAGATCATAAAGAACATGTAGATCAGATTTCTTAATCCACTTCTGGATCACTTTTGGAGCTTGATTCCTTCTCTGTTGTTTTCTGTCAGACGGATGGTAAGCTGTTTGTTGTCTGCCAAAACCTTGTTGGTAAGCCGGCTTCTGTCGATATGTCTCATTCTGGTAAGCTGCTTTTCTTTTATGATTGACTTGAGAAGTACAATTCCTTTCCAAATGACCTTTTCCTCCACATTTGTTACAAGTCTTCCAAGGCATAGCATAGTTGTAGGGTATACCATATCTTCCTTCATATTTGATAGCCTTGTCTTTCTTATTGAAGTTCATACCCACTCCTTCTCTTACCAATGGAGCATTAGTGTTCTTCATCATTGCCTTTAGGCCTTCTTCTCCTTGGATAAATGATCCTATACCCTGCTTGAGATCCTTGACTTCCTTTTCCAAGGTAATGATCATTTCAGCTTGCTGACTGGCCGTTTCAGCTTGCTGACTAACGGTTTCAGCTTGCTGAGATACCATTTCAGATGTTTTGGAAGATTCTGCTAGATTTGATTCCTTCAGTTTGTATGAATCTAATGCTTCCACTATAGATTTGTTATCTGATCTCAGATCATTGATCTCTTCAGTTAAGGTCTTGTTCATCTTTTCAAGTGCTTTGATAATAGCCTCCAATTGACTATTTTTAGCATTTTGTTCCTTGATCTCTGTAGCCTTACTTGATGAGGTTGTATCCCATTCTTCAATTTTTGGCAGCAAATCTTTAATCATATTAGATAGATAGGAATTCTTCTCAGATAGCTTGCTGAGTTCAGCCTTTAGTGCCATATGTTCTTCTATGGTCACACTTTTTGATTCATGCATTGTTAGTGATTCCATAATAATATTTTCAGATGTTTTCCTGGAATAAAAAGAGTTTACCTCACTTGTATCTGATTCCGAATCGGAAACATCAGTTTCGAATAAAACTTCTTCCGTTTTCTCTTGAAAGACTTCATCATCAAGCCCAACAAAAGCTGAATGATTTGTGTCTTCATTCAATTTCACACCAGAAGTTGATACATCATCATTGCATGTCAAGTGATCACTTCCTTTCTTTTCAAATTTCAAAATGGTAGGTTGTTTGGAATTGAAACAAACTTCCTTCAATTTTGTTGTATCTTTATACAACATTTTTAACTTGTCCCATACCTCCTTTGCTGTGATGCACCAAGACACCTTGTCATAATCTGAAATTGAAAGACCACATATTAGTGTGTACCTGGCTCTTGCATTATTTCCCATTTTTATCAATTCTTCCTCGTTAAGATCATCAACGTCTTTCGGCTTGCCGTCTTTGTCTAGAAAAGTAAATGGACCCTTCTTAACAACTCTCCATTCAATTGCATCATCTCTGTTAAGAAGCACCTTCATTCTCTGTTTCCAAAAATCATAATTTTCAGTCCCAATGAGAAGTGGTGGCATGTCTAATGATTCTCCACCTACATAGTGTGCCATAGGATCTGTACTTTCCTGTTACAGAATTGTTAGTACACCAATGCTCTGATACCAATTGAAAATGCACACCTAGAGGGGTAAATGGCTAATTATGACCAATTTTAAGTTTTACCAGAAATGGCTTACTGAGTTCAATTTATGCAAACACAAATGGCACGCTGATTGTACAAACAGCACGCTGATTATAACAATATGCAACACAGTAAGTAATATGCAGAAATATAAAGAACACAATAAACTTTAAGCCAGGTTCGACCCCTAGTCCCCTATGGTCTACGTCCTGGTCCCTTACCAACCCGGTAAGAGAATATATTATTGATCAAAGATAATAACAATTACAAGATACAATAATATACCACCCTTCTTCCCGGTTGCTGACAAATGGCTTGCTGAACACCTGTTTCAGAACTTGCTCTCTAAGCTATACTTCCCAAGTATACTTCTCTAACAACGTTCACCAAACCCTTGTTCCCTAGCCAATATATCCAGCAACTACTGATTACAAATAGAGTAATACAAATCAATAAAGTGATTACAACTCAAAACCTATAAACTCTCAAAGATATAGTACATATATGATATATAAAGAGCTCGAGAGAATTTGTTTGAATATAGCAAAGTAAAACTGAGTTGTGTGTGTTCTTGTTGTGCTTGAATCTCTTAAAAGGAATTGAACACAAGAACATGTTTTATAAAGCCTCACAACCAACATCCAAAAATCAATCCAATCAATTACCAACGGCTAGAATCCAATTCTAACGTTCAATTGGTTAGAGAGATTTCTTCAACGTTATTGTGACCGTTTGACAGAAGGTTTGGAGAAGATAGAGCGAATAAGAACTCATCCCTTCTGTTTGTATGTATATAAAACGTGTATAGGAGATTTTGAAAGAGAGAATCTTTTAAAAACAATAAACTCCAATAATTTAGGAAAATAATATCAAAACAGATTTTGATAAAAGATTTGAGCTCTAAATATATTATGTACGTATTAAGTCTTAAAAGAGCCCTCACAATATATTTAATCAAGTATCCTAAGATAGATCCATGATCCACGATCTTGACAGATTCTGAGCAGAACAACTTGGCTTGTTGTTTGTATATTGAACATGTGAAGTTGGCTTGCCAAACTGACTCAGTCCAGCACTAATGGCTTGCTGTTTAGATAAACTGACATTCATATCAGTAAGCTATTTTGCCCTGCAAAACCAAGTTAGTACATATGATAATGGCATGCTATTTTATATGCACTGATATTTCATATCAGTAAGCCATCTTTCCCTGCAACAACAAGTTAGGATAGAGCATATAGCTTGCTGCTTTACATCTATAAATACAAACATCTTTGCCACTATATGATCATCAAAATTCATAGAGTTTCAATCTCCCCCTTTTTGATGATAATATATCCATATGTGATTGAGCTAAAAGCTCCCCCTCAATTAAAGCATCAAGCAAAACAAGTTAACAAAATAACAAGCTACTATATTCAATGACAAGCAATCAGGTTACTGTTATGTGTCATCATCAAAACCAATAGGGTTTCACAGGCGTCAGCTCAAAAAACATGACACAAAATCAGCATATAAAATCTATGGATATTTAAGAAATTTATAATTTTTGTGATAATATGAATGGTTGAAGAATTTAGTGGTGGTTAATACTTAAATTTATATTACTGCATATTTGTAGTATTTTTTATATATGTATTTAGCGTGTGTCGGCTAAAGAAAATATGATACAAAATCGGCATAAAAATTTGTAAATAGTTTATTTTATTATTTATGTATGTTACTTTGTAAAATATTGTGTTCACTATTTACATATACTAGCTTAAAACCCGTGCGATGCACAGGTTATTTTTAATATTTGTTAATATATTATTTACGTTTTAATATTTTATTAATTGCATTTGTTAAAAAAAATAAGCACTCATGATAAAATATGTAAACTATTTTAAAAATTAAAAGCCTTAAAATTTGTTTTTAAAATAAATTAGTAAAGGGTTTGCCCGTGATATTTTTAGAAAAAGAAGAGATTTTAGTAAGAAAAATAGAAAAAGTAATTTGAAAAAGGAAATTGCCCATGATATTTTTAGAAAAAGAGGTGTTTTTTTAGAAAAATTTATAACGTGTTTTAACTGAAAAGGTAATTGCTATAAATAGATAATGTTATTATTTAATATTTTTTTATAAATTAGTAAAGGTAATTAAGTAAAAATATGATTTTACCGACCGATCAAAGTTTTAATGTTTCGTCTATTATATAATAGTATAGTCTGACTTATTGCACATACCATTTATGGGTTTTTAGATTTATTTTATTAATTAATTAATTAAATGATATATTTTGGATGTATTAATAAGTTATAAATATTATTAATTATTGAAAGATACCGTGTAAGGTATTTTTTTGGGAGTGTATTAATGATTGAAAGATATTGTACAATTGGTATTTTTAGGTGTGTTTGGAAAATGTAATATTGTTTAATTAAAAGGTAACATGTTAATTTAAAAACATTACATTAATGACTGAAAGATATAATATAATTAGTATTTTTAGGTATGTTTATAAAAGTTAGTATGTTTTAATTAAAAGGTAACATGGTTTTAATGATTGAAAAATATTATATTATTAGTCTTTTTAGGCGTGTTTATAAAATATAGTGTTTTTTTAATCAAAAGGTACTCCCACGTCCCTTTAGGTTCTTTGTGAGACAGAACTTGACATGCATTTTAAGAAACCTAAAAAGTATAATTTCATAACTTATTTTTTATTTACATTTTTAACATAAATTAATAAGTTATGTTAAGAACCTAAATGGTGGAGGGAGTAATATGTTTTGGTTAGAAAAGGCAATTTCCTATTATTCGTATTATTTATTAATTAAAATGATCGAAAACCTGAAAACCAAAATTTTCAATGAAACATCAATTATATAATAGTATAGATTATATAAACTTTTTTTCTTAAATAGTCAATATTCAAAATTTTACAAAAAAATTATAGGGCCGCTGCGAAGCGCGGCTTAGTCGACTAGTATTTATATAAAGGAGAAAACGGGTGCGGTGAGGTGGCGTCTCTAGAATCGCTTCGTTCTATTTTTCTAATTTTCTCAATTTTTCACATTTTTTAATTTTAATAATTACAACTTCCTTTATTATTTTCGATTTTGTAGGAAGGAAATTGAAAATTACACTTTTACTATTTTCAAACTTGATAGAACTTTCTTTTATTATTTTCAAACTTGATAGAACTTTATTTGATTTAGAAAATTACAACTTCCTTATTATTTTCGAATTTGTAGGACTTGATAGAACTTTCTTTGATTTAGAAAATTACAACTTCCTTATTATTTTCAAATTTTTAGGCTTGATAGAACTTTCTTTTATTATTTTCAAACTTGGTAGAAGTTTCTTTGATTTAGAAAATTACAACTTCCTTATTATTTTCGAATTTGTAGGACTTGATCGAACTTTCTTTGATTTAGAAAATTTCATTGATTTAGAAAATTACAACTTCCTTATTATTTTCGGATTTGTAGAACTTGATAGAACTTTCTTTGATTTAGAAAATTAGAACTTCCTTATTATTTTCGAATTTGTAGGACTTGATAGAACTTTCTTTGATTTAGAAAATTACAACTTCCTTATTATTTTCGAATTTGTAGGCTTGATAGAACTTTCTTATTATTTTCGAATTTGTAGGACTTGATAGAACTTTCTTTGATTTAGAAAATTACAACTTCCTTATTATTTTCGAATTTTTAGGCTTGATAGAACTTTATTTTATTATTTTCAAACTTGATAAAACTTTCTTTGATTTAGAAAATTACAACTTCCTTATTATTTTCGAATTTGTAGGACTTGATAGAACTTTCTTTGATTTAGAAAATTTCATTGATTTAGAAAATTACAACTTCCTTATTATTTTCGGATTTGTAGAACTTGATAGAACTTTCTTTGATTTAGAAAATTACAACTTCCTTATTATTTTCGAATTTGTAGGACTTGATAGAACTTTCTTTGATTTAGAAAATTACAACTTCCTTATTATTTTTGAATTTGTAGGCTTGATAGAACTTTCTTTTATTATTTTCAAACTTGATAGAACTTTCTTTGATTTAAAAAATTACAACTTCCTTATTATTTTCGAATTTGTAGTACTTGATAGAACTTTCTTTGATTTAGAAAATTTCTTTGATTTAGAAAATTACAACTTCCTTATTATTTGAAAATTACACTTTTATTATTTTCAAACTTGATAGAACTTTCTTTTATTATTTTCAAACTTGATAGAACTTTATTTGATTTAGAAAATTGCAACTTCCTTATTATTTTCGAATTTGTAGGACTTGATAGAACTTTCTTTGATTTAGAAAATTACAACTTCCTTATTATTTTCGAATTTTTAGGCTTGATAGAACTTTCTTTTATTATTTTCAAACTTGATAGAACTTTCTTTGATTTAGAAAATTACAACTTTCTTATTATTTTCGAATTTGTAGAACTTGATAGAACTTTCTTTGATTTAGAAAATTTCATTGATTTAGAAAATTACAACTTCCTTATTATTTTCGGATTTGTAGAACTTGATAGAACTTTCTTTGATTTAGAAAATTACAACTTCCTTATTATTTTCAAATTTGTAGGATTTGATAGAACTTTCTTTGATTTAGAAAATTAAAACTTCCTTATTATTTTCGAATTTGTTGGCTTGATAGAACTTTCTTTTATTATTTTCAAACTTGATAAAACTTTCTTTGATTTAGAAAATTACAACTTCCTTATTATTTTCGAATTTGTAGTACTTGATAGAACTTTCTTTGATTTAGAAAATTATAACTTCCTTATTATTTTCGAATTTGTAGGACTTGATAGAACTTTCTTTGATTTAGAAAATTACAACTTCCTTATTATTTTCCAATTTGTAGGCTTGATAGAACTTTCTTTTATTATTTTCAAACTTGATAGAACTTTCTTTGATTTAGAAAATTACAACTTCCTTATTATTTTCGAATTTGTAGGCTTGATAGAACTTTCTTTTATTATTTTCAAACTTGATAGAACTTTCTTTGATTTAGAAAATTACAACTTCCTTATTATTTTCGAATTTGTAGGCTTGATAGAACTTTCTTTTATTATTTTCAAACTTGATAGAACTTTCTTTGATTTAGAAAATTACAACTTCCTTATTATTTTTGAATTTGTAGGACTTGATAGAACTTTCTTTTATTTAGAAAATTACAACTTCCTTATTATTTTCGAATTTGTAGGCTCTTATGTTAATAATTGCAATTTTCTTTTTTATTATTTTCAATCTTAATAGAACTTTCTTTTATTATTTTCAAACTTGATAGAACTTTATTTGATTTAGAAAATTACAACTTCCTTATTATTTTCGAATTTTTAGGATCTTATGTTAATAATTGCAATTTTCTCTTTTATTATTTTCAATCTTGATAGAACTTTCTTTTATTAATTTCAAACTTGATAAAATTTCTTTTATTATTTTCAAACTTGATAGAACTTTCTTTTATTATTTTCAAACTTTATAGAACTTTTCTTTTATAATACTTCTTGACTTTTAAACATAATGGATTTTCATGTTATTCAAAACACCTATAAATTAAAGGCCATTCATAACAAAAAAATGTACACCGAAACTTTTTTACATAGCTTCAAATTTTTACAACCATATTTACAATCAATACAACTATGGCCTACACCATGTTGGATGTTTTGAACGACAGCAACTATACCTTGATGATAAGAGTACGAGTGTGTAGAATGTGGGAATCTGTTAATCCAAATACTGAAGAACTGATCAGTCTTGACATGATTTTGATCAATGAAGACCACTATCACCTGGGTCTAAATTACTCTTCATACGCCCCACCCTACGTTGCCTAAGAGATTGGAAGAAGGCATCGTCAACATATCACTGCATGGATTTTAGTTCATATGTCCGGATATGATTGATGCACGTATCATGCACTATTATCTATATAAAAATATTGTTGTTAGGTCCTGATAAGTTTGTAGAAGGGGGGTTGAATACAAACTATACCGTTTTATCGAATTTGTCCTTTAAATGATTTAACTGTTTAGAACAAATTAGTGCGGAATAAAACTGAAACAATATTCAAGTTAAATAAAACTCTATTAAACTTGAAGGGTGTTACAATTCTGATCACTGATTACAAAGAACTTGATAAAACAAATCTAGAATAAATTCGACATGAATTTATCTATTTTTGTAATAAAAAGGATCGAATACTAAAAAGTAGTTCGATATAAAATCTAGGGATTATGATCCGCTAGAAAGTCAAAGCAGTACAAGTGAAATGATCCTTATGAATTTAATGATAAGAACATGTCAAGAATTAAGTCACTTGAAGAAATTGATTGCTTTGCCGTTTTGAAATGAAGAAGACAGTTGAAGCTTTTATGTTGAAGTACTCTGCCTCTTTTTGTTTCTGTGTGTTTTCTTTCTTTTCTTGAATGTGTTGTAATTGATGTGGCCAATTGTCTTCTGTCTTTATATTTATATCAAATCATTTCACTTGAATCCCACGTGCAGGCCACTTCAACAGAATACAAATTGCCTTGGAAGACTTAGAGGAAAACAATGCTTTTGCCTTAGAAGACTCTCGGGAAGACAAGCTTTTACTCTTGGAAGACTTTCGGGAAGACAATGGTTGGCCTAGGAAGACAATCGGGAAGACTCACTTGTGAGTCTTCCTAGTTCATTTTTCTAAGTCTTCCTAGTTCAAACCTAAGTCTTCCTAGTTCATTTTTATTCTAATTTAAATAATTAACTAAATAAATTATGTATTAAATTAATTCTTTACAGAATTAATTTAATAAATAATATACTTGATAGTATTAATTATTTATAAGAGAATAAATAGAATTAGTTGACTTCTCAATTAATTTCTTTTTATTCTAATTTAAATAATCAACTAAATAAATTATGTATTAAATTAATTCTTTACAGAATTAATTTAATAAATAATTTACTCTATAGTATTAATTATTTATATAAGAGAATAAATAGAATTAATTGACTTCTCAATAAATTTCAGAATCACTTAAAACTTAGATAAATAACAAACACAATAGTACGTTGACACTCAATGCACGGTCTGGTTCATGAGTGACTAACGACAATGTCTGTTCTTTATCTATTTGACTTTAAGCAGTGATTCACTTCCTTCTAATTTAAGAACTCCGTAATCAGTATCTTTTTCTGTTACCACTTGAAATCTCCGTCACTTTAATAAATCCACTGAGCTTGAATACTTCATTGAGACTTGATCAATAAATTGAGCTTCTTTCAATGTAGAATAACTTCAAGTCTGTAGATGACTTTAATCTTCATTCTTTGACAGATATAATCTTCTGAGATTCCTGTGACATCTGATCTAATATTTACTTATTACATTCTTGTTTAAGTTGAGTAGAATCCTCGAATTACAAATAGGCTATTTCATATGCCTTTCAATTGTACATGAATATTTTTCTAAGCACTCACTCTATTGCAGGATTCTAAAAGTTCTCTTACGCCCAAGACTGTGCATGACAAAAAGAAAAGGAAAGTATCAATTGAGGACAATGAAAAGGACAACGGAGTTGGTGATGGATACAGTGGAGCTGGTGACGGAGGTAATGGAACATGTATTTAGCATTATGCTACCGCCTAATTACACATGTGTTTCCAATCTTACTTTTTTAGTATTAAATAATATGTACTAAAGGTTTCGCATTATACTTTTAAACTACATTGATAACTTGTCTGATTTTAATATATTTTGAATATGCACTAAAGGTCTATTGAGATTGATAATTACTGTCATTTTCTTAGCTATTTTTAATTATTATGTTTGTTTCAATACGGATGTAATTTTGCTAAGATTTAAAATATTACAAACTATAAGATTTATAATATATAATATATATTATACATTATCTATTCTAATAATACTATATAAATATAAGTAATATTATATGTTTATATTGATTTTTGTCAATATAATATATATATATATGGCAATGGTATCGGTCCAACAAAATAAAAAATCAAGCTATATAAACAAACAAAATATGTAAATATTTTATTATAGTACCTACCCAAATGAAAATTTTATAGAATATATTTTATTTGATAATTTAAATAATTTTGTAGATATTAATTTCACAATTTTTATTCTAATATTCGTTTTCTTAACAAATATATTCTAATGCCGCTGCGAAGCGCGGCTTAGTAACCTAGTTATTATAAAGATATCTCCACATTTACTATTTTAGTAAAAGTTAAATGCAAGAAATATTTTGGATTTTTCCAGATTTAGTATACTTCGCTGTAAAAGTAAATATTTATGGAAAAAGTAGGTATTTTGAAATATATTCTTGATAATTAATATTTATTTACTCAAAAGAGCATTTCATGAAATTTTTATTTCAGCATTTGAGATTGCAAAGAATTTTTCTGAAATTTAAATTGTTTTTCTTAATAAAATATCATGAGGTCCTTGAAAATGCCTCTTTTTTTTCGAAAAGAAACTTTTTACAAATGTAACATTTTCTTACAACTCTTTATAATCTCTTTCAAGATATTCAAACGAGGAAATTTTTTTTCAAAAATAATATCTCAAGTAATTATTTTGGTAAATAATAAAAAATCAAGATTTCATTTTCCAGATTAAGGAGCGTATTTGATTCAGATTTTAAAAGATATTAAAATTTTTAAAAATATTATAAATATAAAAATATTATTAGTAATTTTAACAGTATTAAGAGTCAGTGATCGAATCATATACCACTCACGTAAAATCTCATAAAACTAAAAGTAGTTTTTTGAAATATTTCAAAATTTTGATAGATTTTAATTACATTTCAAAATTTATAAAAAAAAACATTAGCAAATCAATTGAAATTGATCATTTTATTAAATTTTAAAATTTTAATTTTTTTTATTTCATCAAATTTTAGTTTTTTGTAATTCAAATCGAATACACCAAAATTTTAAAAAAATATTACATATTTATTAAATACACCTTAAAGTTTTTTAAAAGGTTACAATCCAAATTCAATCATAAAAGTTTAGTAAATTTCTTAAAATCCAAATTAAATATTTCAAAAATTTTATGATCCGAAATAACTTACAAAATTCAGTTGAATTCTCACACCTTAATTATTTTGCCAAAAAGTAACAATCAACATGTATTTTAAACGTTATTGAAATTTTGTATATAAAATCTAGTTACACCTGTTATGCCCAAAATTTGTTAGGAATTTATGTCAAATAAATATGAAAAACTTTGACGGCTTAGGACGCACACTCTACTTTTGTGTAAGAAAAGTAGTTTGATATTGGGTGATGATACATGATCACTTTATTGATAAGTTGTTGAAAGCTCGTTGTGGAAAAAATTAGGTCTTCAAATCGCGGCTAGTGTTTCATGAATTTAATGCTAGAGTTGATGAACTTCAAGCTTTAATGATGGTTTCTCTTGTTATTGAGGACTAGCTATGTCCTAACAAGATGCTTACGTACCTTGATGAGAATCAAGAATCAAGCAAAGACCTAGTTCTAGAGTTGCCTACGTGGCTTGTTGCGCCCTCGCGACGTTGTGACGTATGGAGCTATATATGTCCAAAAACGTAGTTCTGTTAGGTCCAAAGTATCGTAGAAGGGGGGGGTTGAATACGATACTCACAAATAATTTAATTTCGTTCGCGGATTAATCTTTCAGTTCTATAACGAAATCAAACACACCAAACCAAATCAAGTTTCGGGGAATATATCTTTTTATAAATATAAACCTCGAGGGGTGCTACAATTTCTAATCCGTAGATTAGCCAGTCTTGTAGCCTCCCTTAAAGCCTGTACTAGGTGTATAATTGCTCTTCTGGAATCTGTTGGTTGAGCCCTTGAACTTGTACTTAGGGTTTCTCTTGAAACGAATATGACTAAACTTTGCAGCTAAGTACGCCATGGTTTTGTCTTCCATTTGCTCAAGCTCTTCTAGGGTGTAGTAATCACTTTCATCAACACCCAGATTCACAGAATCCATTTCTGCTTCTATTATCACCTCCTTTCCAGCTCTAGGGGGTTGAACCTGAATCTCAGAAGTTATTGGTTCATCCACTACAAGTGCTGCTGATCTCACAAGTGCATTGTGCTTGCTTTCCACTGTCCCTGATCCGTAGATTATCACCCTTTGTTCCTGTTCCATCTCATAGGTCTTCAACTTGCCATAGATCATCTCTAGTGGCATCTTTGTGAAGTCAATTCTTTCCCTAATGGATGATGACTTGTGTTCTACATGATGGGGCAGCGTCATCATGAACTTCCTGTTCGATTCTCTCAGTGGATAGGTCTTTCCTTTCATTGCCAATTCATTGAGGAGCTTAGTATACTTCTCAAAGACCTGAGTTATACTTTCTCCTGGCAGGGACCTAAACGCTTCATATTGAGAAGTCAGAATGTCCAATTTGTTTTCCTGAACGTCTTCAGTTCCTTC
This sequence comes from Heracleum sosnowskyi, assembly GCA_030848705.1. NCBI lineage: Eukaryota > Viridiplantae > Streptophyta > Magnoliopsida > Apiales > Apiaceae > Heracleum > Heracleum sosnowskyi. The sequence goes on along the minus strand of CM061244.1, from coordinate 19,970,453 downwards.
CATTATTAAGTTAATGGTATCCCACATATGTTTCCCGCTTGTACAGTTCATCAACTGATAGCTCATTTCCTTGTCTGCGGAGTCCGCCAATATCAACATTAAACCGGTGTCCAATCGAATCAGTTCTTTGTCAGAATCTGTAAATTCACTTATATCCTTAGGTTGGGTGCCTGAAGGAATCCTGCTACCATCAGGAGCTGTAGATTCACTAACTGGTTTCATTGGTACAAACGGTCTGTTTTCTAATATGCCAATATACAACGGATTAGATGCCTTGATAAATAACAGCATCTTCATCTTCCACAAACCGAAATCATCTCTAGTGAACGGGGGAACTTTAATACCAGCGGTTGTCTTTGGAGCACTCATGGTTTCTGAAAATTTCAAATTGTTTAAAATTCAAGAAATTCCAATTAAATGAAAAATTTTGAAAGTTAAAAAATTTGCTTCGAATTTTCACGCTACGTTTGATTTTGGTCTCATTCACCGGATCTGATTTGTATATCAATCAAGTAGCTCTGATACCAATTGTTAGGTCCAAAGTATCGTAGAAGGGGGGGTTGAATACGATACTCACAAATAATTTAATTTCGTTCGCGGATTAATCTTTCAGTTCTATAACGAAATCAAACACACCAAACCAAATCAAGTTTCGGGGAATATATCTTTTTATAAATATAAACCTCGAGGGGTGCTACAATTTCTAATCCGTAGATTAGCGTCAATGAGTTTAAGGTTACACAAATACAAAACAATGATCAAGTTCTGAGCACTATTAATTTCTCTGATAATTTTCTCCGGCTCTTCTCTCTCTCAGTAATGTCTCTGTGTTGAAATCCTTAACTAAAGAAGACACTTTCTTCACTCTGTATTAACTGCAGACTTTGGTTTGAAAAACCATCAAACCAAACTTGTAGAAACAATCCTGGCCGTTGGATCTTCTTCAACTTGAAAAACAAGTATTACTTTCCACCTGCTCCCAATTAAAAAACCATCGAATGGTTTAAGAAACCATCGAATGAAACAAATCATTTTACCATTCGATAGTTTTTAAAACAAAACTATCGAATGCTAAATTGATTTACTTGTTTTTAATTCAATCACCTTAAACTCTCATTCGATAGTTTTCTTAAAAGAAAAACTATCGAATTGATTTACTTGTCATTTGTCCTTTAGTAATAACTCCTGAGCTCCCGGGTGTTTAAGTAATAGACAGTATCAATTTCTTCGGAGACGATAAAACAACTTGATCTTTTTCAGTGTCGTCACCTAGTGCAACTGGTCTGGTTCACAGATGAATAACACTTGATCAATTCTTATTTTATGTCTTTAATTCAGTGCTGCTGATAAGTCCCTTGTCGTTCTGGTTGCTTCATCACTGGAATCCCGTGGTACTGAACCCTAAATCATTCACATACTTCTGTCGTCTTCAAAGTCTTGTTTCTATTGCTGTCACTGAGGCTTGAACATTTTCATGAACTTCTTTCCGTGACCTGTTTACGGACTTCAAGAATACATAACGTATTTTGATTTTTTGAGTTTACCTTTTCTTCTTTGATTCTGGATTCCTGTGCTTCTATTAATACTATTGTCTGTCTTGTCCTTTGTTGAGTTGTAGTTATCTCTTTTACATCTTATGTTACATTATGCTTTACAATCTCCCCCTATTTGATTGGATAGAGTTCGACAAGCAAATACTTCGAGGATAACTCAACTAACTAAGGAAACATTAAACTACTTAAAGTAAGACAGCGTAATAATATCAATGCATTCTGGATCAGATATATATACATTTCCAGATTTCATAAATCAAAAAACAATTAAACTTTATACAATGAAGTTGCTCCTCTAGTCTGAGCTGATAGTTCTCTTGTTCTTTGCTTCAACATTCAGTCCATTCCAATCTCACCTTCTTCAATCATTGGATCGGAGTTAGCAGCTTGATAATCAATCACTGATAGATAGTGCAGTGGTTCTCCAGGTTTAAGGATTGCTCCTTGGATGTGTCTTCCAATATATTCAACCTCTTGACCCACTCCAGCCCATAACCATGCAATGTTAACATCTTTCTTGTTTAGCTTTGGCATGTTTGGCAGTCTGGTATGCACTTCCAAACCTCTTTCCACTCTTTTCCTATAGTAAGGAACATTCTCCATTAGAAATCTTCTAAGAGTGTCTGCTGCTTTGTCCTTCTCCGTTGATGAGAATCCAGTGGATCTAAGATACTTCTCAACTGAGATTAGATAGTTGCTTGGGTAGTCCCTCAGTTTGTCCTCAGCCAAATAGCAGATTCTGAACAAGTCATTCGTCATGAATCTAACCATTGGAGGATCTTCAGTAATCTCTGGACTGACTTTCATCACGATCTCCTTAACATGCTCACGAAGCAGTTCATTTAGCCTTGTGGTTCTTTGGATCTTGATGAGTATAGCCTGCAATTCTGTATATGTCCTCTGTTCTAAAAACTTAGTAGAAATCACAAATGTACCTTTCTCCAGAAAACTGATTAATAAGCTCCAGGCACCATTTGCTTTAACCCCGGCATTCAGACAGATTATAGAGCTTCTCAGTGCTTTAAAGTAAGTCTGATCTTCAAGATTAGCACTTCTGATGTCCTGAATAATGACTTCCACCTCATCATTGTCGTTGACTTGTAATCCGTCTTCAACTCCGCAAAAGGTTTTATAAGCCATTTCCCATTCAGTACCATCTTTCTTTGCCAGATCTATCATCTTCTTCTTCCTCACTTCATTATACACCTTCATTCTCTTTAGCTTTTCACTTCTCAGAATTGCTTGCTGTTTCTCCTTCTCAGCTTGCCTGGCATCTATTGCAGCTCTCTGAGCTCGTATTGCTTCCAAGGCAGCTTCTTCTTCAGGTGATAGAGAATTTGCTTCTTCCATATCATCATCCAAGATAGGATGTTCTATTGGCTCTGGATAATATGGCTCATGCTCCTCTTGAATAGGTTGCTCATGCATGACCTCAAATTCCTCTTCACTTTCCTTGTCTTCCTCTACAAGCTCCTCAATCCAGTACTGTCTGATTGGAATAGCCTCAACAGTCTCCCAAACTCCCCATTTATCCGTCTCCCCTTCTCCAACTTTCTCCCCCTTAGTTGAGGAATCCTCGATAAAAGCATCCTCAGCATAAAAGACATTAGAAGGATCAGGTTCCTGATAGGAAGGACTAGGTTGTCCAGATTGTTGGTGCTTCAGCATACTCCATATAGACTGTACTCCGTCACCTTGATTCTCCAAGAAATCCATAAGCTGCTTATTAAATTCATTTATAGAAGCTAGCGACAGGTCAATGTTCTCCAATCTTGAGTTGGTAGTCTTTTCCATGTGATCCAGCCTCTTGTTTAGCTTAGACTCCACTCTTGAAAGAGAATTCATTGCATCTTTTACCCGCGCTTGACCATCCCGGATAACCAGAACGTCTTCTTTCAAAGCTTCATGTCCTTGAGACAGTGCAGTTACTTCATTCATGAATCCATCTTTAAGTTCCCTGACGTCCATCCTCAGCTCGACTAGTTCTTCCATAGCTTCCTTCTTTAAGGAGTCCACTGCCTGCTTCGTACCTGTTATAGTGCCAGATGCACTGCCAATGACCCTGAATGTTCTTCTGGAATCAGCTGCAGCCAAGTCAACTTTCTCTTGAATAGACTTTAAAGAAATATTGTCTTGTGACAAGGCTGTCGCGTGCCTATCAAATAATAATATCTAACAAATCCTTCTAACTATGTAGTAGGGCAAGTTAGAGTCGATCCCACAGAGACAAACGTATCAGTCACTAGTTATTCTTGATTCAATTCAACTAAGCAAGTAACACAATAAATTGTTGAGAGATTATTAATCTAAATATTATACTAAAGCAAATATGTGGTATTTATCAATTAACTAAAAACATCTAGAATTAAGTATCCCCACTAGCATGAATCAATGCAATCATGATTTTCCACCCCAATTAATCATACGCTACTCAAGAGGAAAGATGCGCCCTATAAAATACCAATAACCTCTCTCGAGTATTAATGGCTTCTCTAAAAATACACTCAAGCCTATTTTCATGGTATCATGCAATTTAGAGACATTAAACACAGCATCCTAACTTCCTAACAATCCGTTCTACCTATTTTCATGGAGAAGTTCATGTCCTTATTGGATAAATCACAACCATCTAAGTCCAACTTTCGATGATAAATAGATATTAGGTTCAAACAATACGCATAATCACGTCTGACATGTTATTGTTAATTAAGCACAACTCAATAAGCAAGAGCATACAACATAACTAAATTGGGGGGTTATGGAAAATCATACATCAATCATAACTAGGGTTCAACTTAACCCTAGATTAAATAACTACTCACTCATAATTAAACTAACAAAACACATAATATAATAAGAACACATGATAATATTAAGAACAGAGAATAAAAACCTTTAATCTTTCTCCAAGAAGAAAAGTACAAGTCTCTCTATGTCTGTATGTATGTATCTATGTATATGTATATATCCCTATCTCTCAGATCTGATGTCTATATATATATCCTCAAATATTTTAATGCCTTGAGGAAAGTACAAGTACGTTTCCTAAACTGATTCTGTTTTACAAGGAAAATTCGTAGCTGACTTTTCTTCAGTAATTCTGAGCCGTTCCTGAATTAATTTAATAATTGGACCACTTTAGAATAAAAGATATTTCCATTATCTTCGCGTGGGCTGTTTAATCGTCCAATTCTGACTTCTATAACTCAAGATATGACCCAAACAATGAATTATGTGCAGGCAGCCCAATAAATCCGAATTTCCTTCTAATATATCTCCAAATTAAGCTCTTTATTCTCAAATCCTTCCAAGTTTAGGATTTCGATGCTTCCTACAATAAAACATTAAAATTTATTAAATAAAAATCCAATTAAATGCAAAATATAATAAATATGAGGAATAAAATCATATAAAATATATATAAATATATACTCTATCAAACATCCCCACACTTAGTATTTTGCACGTCCTCGGGCAAATAAAGAAATAAAAATAATACTAACTAATAAGACCACCACTTTCGTAGATGACACGATTGCATTGAGCATATGCAACAAGCCGTTAAACCCCTAGGCAGCCCTAGTAAGACGAGTTTTGTCTCGTGAGGGTTTATAGAAGATATACCCACAAAATCAAATATTTTTAACCACCAAGTCTCTCAAACATGCAAAATATCATAGTACTCCACACATTGCAAATTTCAATCACATAACAACATGGAAGTGTCTGAAAGTACAAGTACTCTCACTTTAAGCATCATTAACACAAAATAATCCAAGTATGCACACAATGTCTAGATAGACAAAAATATCATGAGATAGACATCAAAGTCGCATTCAACAAGTAAGCATGCCATAGATAGAATTCTCACATTGCTCTCAATTCACACAAGTGTATGGGTATAAGTGTATCGCTCAAGTTCAATCAATGTACTCATGTGCTACCATATGCTTGGTTGTCCACCAAATCTCCACCACCTCGTTTATATGCATACATGAATCAAAAGGTCTTTGTTAAAGGTTGTAACGGGGCTTAGGTACGGGGTAGGATATCAAAGAAACAGGCTAACAAGTGGCTAAACTTGATAACTGATAGAGAATAGTGTTCACTTTTAATTAAAGCACCCAACATGAAATTTAGATCATGTAAAAGTTGATCAAGCTTTCACAAGCATTAAACTTCAAAGCACATATACCCCATGTACTTTCCCACTTTCACATTGTATCAATCAAATGAACACACTCTACTTTATCTTCCTCTTGCTCATAACTTCTCTTTTTTTTTTCTTTTTTTTTCAAAAGTCAAGTCATTCTCCAGTAACCAAGGGCAGTGAAAAGTCACCAAGAATGTACTTAATACCAGCACACATGGATCGTCCCTTTAATATGACATTGCACTTGCCACCCATTGATCTCAAAGGAGTACTTGATACTTGTTTGCAATTCCATACCATATTGTATCCCACCAAAATGTAACACTTTAATCAAAAGAAATCCCCACACTAAATATTCACCAACCCATCAATGAATCAATATGCTCTACCAGTAAATCACGACAAGAATAAATAAGTAGGCTCAAAATTTTTTAGATTGGTGATATATGAAAGAAACGGATATAAGCTCAAGGGGTTCACTAAGGATTATTTTTTATATGGGTACTGTTTGGATAAATGAGGTTAATCCTAGTGCCTTTATCATACTCATGCATACACATATCATGTAGTCTCAAAACGGTTTAAAACAAGTTCTAGAGCAACATGAATCATGATGAACAACACACAACAAAAAAATGGATTGATAAAAAAATCTATCAATCATAAATTAGGCTCAAATTCTCACAAGGTGAAAGCATGCTTAACTCACTAAAATTGACCAAGAAACATCTCAAGTTTTTAAATGTTCGCAAGTACACACAAGGAATTATCAAGCATCAAATGATTTATCATGAATGTGACACTCAGAATTAATCATGCAAAATTAATCTACACAATGTGTACTTATCCATGCTAACATGCTTTTGAGACAAGGCAATTATATACAAAAAATTTTAAATTTTCAAATTTTTTTAGATTTTTATGATATATAATTTTTTTTGTTTTTTTTAAATATATTATTATTAAGAACACGTCCCCACACTTAAGCGGTTCATTGTCCCCAATGAATAATATATATAAATATGCAAAACTAACAAGATCCTAAAAGAAATACAAAAAGAATAAGAGTGAAAAATTATACAAAGAAAGGTTAGAAATACTCCCCTAGTGCATGAAGTCTCGGTTGGAAAATGTGGGAGAGTGTTCCTCCTCCAAAATCTTGGGTTGCCTCCCAAGAAGCGCTTTTTTAAAGTCATTAGCTCGACCTTCTTATCAATCAACCTGGGGAATGGAGTGAAAATGGAGCATCCACTTTCTCAACATATTTTCTTATGATCTCTCCCAAAAACTTATAAGTTTCATCCAAAGTTTTATCCAACAATACAACTCTTCTATCTCGAGCAAACTTTAAGAGTGCAACAACTATCCTTGACGTTTCAACTCGTGAGACAAACTTAAAAAGAAATTTAATAAGTAAGTCTTCCCAAGTGGTAATGGAATTTGAGGGTAACGAAAATAACCAATTTTTAGCTCCATCCCTTAAAGAGAAAGGGAATAATCTAAGTCGAATGGCCTCATCAGAAACTCCATCACACTTGATAGTATCACAAATCTTCAAAAAGTTTTCAATATGAGCATCAGGATCTTCAACAGATAATCCACCAAACTGAATTTCACCAATCGATTTCATTATTGAAGGCTTCAAATCAACATTAGTGACATGTAAATCTCTCACCAAAATTGCTGGAGGTTTAGAGAGAAAAATATCAGCCTTCATATCTTGATCTTCACCCAAGGTCTTAACCATAAGAACAGCTTCATTACTCTTTTCAAGATCACTCTTCTTCAGAGAAGGGCTAAGCAAAGAGTTGGAAAATTTAAATTCCATCTTCTCATCTCCAACTTCAAAAGAAATTTTTCCATACATCATATCAACTTTTGCACCAGCTGTAGCTAAGAAAGGTCTCCCGAGAATAATAGAATTTTGTACATCTTCCTCCATCTCCATGACAACAAAATCACATGGAATAAAAAACTTTCCTACCTTGACAGGAACATCTTCAAGTATTCCAAGTGGAACTTTTACACTTCTATCTGCAAGTTGTAAAGATATACGTGTGGGTTTGAGTTCACCCATCTGAAGCTTATTGTAGATTGATAAGGGCATCAGACTTACACTTGCCCCAAGATCACATAGAGCTCTTTTGATTTCAAAATTCCCAAGTTTGACAGGAATAGAATAGCTACCTGGATCAATTAGCTTTTTAGGAAGACTATTCTGCAAGATAGCACTGCACGCTGCCGTTAATGAGATAATAGAACTTTCTTCAATCTTTCTTTTGTTTGACAATAATTCCCTAAGGAACTTCCCATAAGAAGGCATCTCTTTGATAGCATCTAAGAAAGGAATATTAAGCTCTAACCTTTTCAAGATATCCATAAACTTCTCTCCAAGCCTAGCTTGCACTAATCTTTGCGGAAACGGAACAGGTGGTACGTAAGGTCTGACTGGAGCAACTGTGAGTTCCTTCTTCTCTTCTTCAATCGCTTCTTGCACAATCACATTTTCAGATTGAATTTTCTCTCTATCTTCTTCAACAATAAAATTATCACTAATCATCTTCATCTCTGGCCCTTGAAATTCTTGATTACTTCTTAACCTTATAGCATTCACGTGGGCTCTATGTGGTTGTTCAGTTTGGCCAGGAAGTTGGCTTGAAGACTTGCTAAGTTGATTCAACTGTTGAGCAATTTGAGTGATTGAATTCTCCATCAACTTGTTATGAGCCTTTATCTCATTGATACTTGATTCAAAGTAATCATTCTTCTTTGCTTGTGTAGAGATAAATCCTTCCAAAAGATTTTCCAAGTTAGATTTTTGCGGCTGACCTGGTTGAAAACCTGACAGCTGAGAAAAATTATTTTGTGGAGGTTGAGCTTGAGCCTGGTTATTTCTGTAGGAGAAATTAGGATGATCTCTCCAACCTGGATTGTATGTGTTGGAGTAAGGATTATATTGTGGCCTTTGATTTTGGTTGTAGAGGGCATTTGCTTGTTCCATTGTTGTTCTAGAGGGATTGTATTGATAAGCATGTTGAGTGTGTCCAACTACACCACATATTTCACATGAGGCAACCGTAGATGAAGTTCTAGAATCCAATTGCTCAATCTTCTTAACCATTGCCTGCATAGTAGTATTCAACATGGTTAGAGCATCAACATCATACTTACCACCCTTCTTAGGATGATTTCTGTCACTATAAGGATAATTATCATTAGACGACATCTCGTCTAACAAAGTTTTCGCATCCTCCGTACTCTTTTTCATAATAGATCCACCAGAAGAAGCATCAACAAAGTTTCGAAACTCTTGTGTTAACCCATTGTAGAATGTTTGGATCAACAACCAGTCAGGAATTCCATGGTGAGGGCATTGTCTCTGAAGTCGTTTGAATTTTCTCCAAGCATCATGAAGTGACTCGTCATCATCTTGACGAAAGTTAGATATTTCATTCCTGAGCTTTGAAGTCTTCTTCTGACTGAAGAATTTAAGTAGAAACGCCTTTGCAAGAATATCCCAAGTAGTGAATGTGTTTGGTCTTTCATCCTTCAACCAATCTTTTGCTGCATCTCGGAGAGAGAATGGAAATAAGCGCAGCTTAATAGCATCATCACTAACATTGGTCAGCTTTATAGTATCACACTTTTCCAGAAAACTCTCAAGATGATCAACAGGATTTTCAGTGGACAATCCTGCGAAAGAATCATTGGAGATGAATTGTATGAATTGTGGCTTGAGTTCAAAGTGGGTAGCCGTGATTATTGGTCTGACAATACTGGAGAGTACGTTTGTAGCGTCTGGCATACCATGCTCCCTGAGGGCTTTTGCTGCTGTCTCACCCATAACTTCCTTGTCTTTATTTTTCCTTCGTAGTCCTGCTTGTCTTCTTGCTGTAGCTTCAATTTTAGGATCAAGGGCAATTAAATTTTCTGTACCTGAACTTCGAGTGTGCATGCAACAAGTAAACTAGAAACAAAGATCAAATAACAATGGAATAATAGCCGAAGCAACACAACCAAAAGACTTAGCTAAACTTACTCAAAAATTAACTAATCTAATACCGCTTTGTCCCCGGCAGCGGCGCCAAAAATTTGACAAGGCTGTCGCGTGCCTATCAAATAATAATATCTAACAAATCCTTCTAACTATGTAGTAGGGCAAGTTAGAGTCGATCCCACAGAGACAAACGTATCAATCACTAGTTATTCTTGATTCAATTCAACTAAGCAAGTAACACAATAAATTGTTGAGAGATTATTAATCTAAATATTATACTAAAGCAAATATGTGGTATTTATCAATTAACTAAAAACATCTAGAATTAAGTATCCCCACTAGCATGAATCAATGCAATCATGATTTTCCACCCCAATTAATCATACGCTACTCAAGAGGAAAGATGCGCCCTATAAAATACCAATAACCTCTCTCGAGTATTAATGGCTTCTCTAAAAATACACTCAAGCCTATTTTCATGGTATCATGCAATTTAGAGACATTAAACACAGCATCCTAACTTCCTAACAAACCGTTCTACCTATTTTCATGGAGAAGTTCATGTCCTTATTGGATAAATCACAACCATCTAAGTCCAACTTTCGATGATAAATAGATATTAGGTTCAAACAATACGCATAATCACGTCTGACATGTTATTGTTAATTAAGCACAACTCAATAAGCAAGAGCATACAACATAACTAAATTGGGGGGTTATGGAAAATCATACATCAATCATAACTAGGGTTCAACTTAACCCTAGATTAAATAACTACTCACTCATAATTAAACTAACAAAACACATAATATAATAAGAACACATGATAATATTAAGAACAGAGAATAAAAACCTTTAATCTTTCTCCAAGAAGAAAAGTACAAGTCTCTCTATGTCTGTATGTATGTATCTATGTATATGTAAATATCCCTATCTCTCAGATCTGATGTCTATATATATATCCTCAAATATTTTAATGCCTTGAGGAAAGTACAAGTACGTTTCCTAAACTGATTCTGTTTTACAAGGAAAATTCGTAGCTGACTTTTCTTCAGTAATTCTGAGCCGTTCCTGAATTAATTTAATAATTGGACCACTTTAGAATAAAAGATATTTCCATTATCTTCGCGTGGGCTGTTTAATCGTCCAATTCTGACTTCTATAACTCAAGATATGACCCAAACAATGAATTATGTGCAGGCAGCCCAATAAATCCGAATTTCCTTCTAATATATCTCCAAATTAAGCTCTTTATTCTCAAATCCTTCCAAGTTTAGGATTTCGATGCTTCCTACAATAAAACATTAAAATTTATTAAATAAAAATCCAATTAAATGCAAAATATAATAAATATGAGGAATAAAATCATATAATATATATATAAATATATACTCTATCATCTTGACTGGAGGAGATCCCTTGGTCAAAGGAAGGTCGCAGTGGAACCTTGAAAAGTGGATTTCCTTCTTTGTCTCGAACTGTCATCTCCTTGAGGGAAGATTGAACTTGTAGCTCTCTTTCTGTTGGTAACAGCAGATCATTAATATTAGGTAGGGTTAGAGTGTCACTCCTCACATTTGGCTCTGGGTGTACACTCAACGTTTCTGTCGGTGTTTGAATCATTTTTCCTTTCCCACTCAGGCCAGGTGTAAGTGTTTTTGTTTCACTCAAATCCTTTGTGCTGATTGTACCTGCAGAAGAGATCACCGTAGCCGTCCTTAAGGAGGTCACCGGTGGTGCAATGGGGCTTCGCAAGTCCCCGTCCTTGGATAAACCAAGTTGCTGATCATCCTTAGATGATATATCCTTTGAAGGATCTAGAGTTTGAATCTCTAGGGGGTTAGAAACAGGCTCTTTTAACAGCGGAGATCCCGAATCTTCCCCGTGAGTCTGTAAAGACTTCACCTCAGTTGACTCCTCAATAGTAATTGATTCACTGTCAACGAGTTGCCGATCTGCACCTACGTCAGACCCTTTACCCGCAGGATCCAGATATGTTCCATCTGGGGAGGTAGACAATGACCTTTTAGATTGTGCATTTAGGTCAAAGCCTTCTCTCGACGTCTGTGAAGACCCTTGGTTCTTAGAACCTTCAACCAGTGAACCTGACCGTAATATGGTCGGAACACCAGTTGCTTCCGTCAATTCTTCCTTACTTGATTGAGCTATTGGTTCAGATATTGCTTTCGTTAGCGTAGCCCAATCAGCATCAGAAAAATCAGTAAAGGGCACTTTGGATGAGAGAAATGAAGTATCAACAGTTGCCTCGGTTTCTGTTCTTCTCCTTTTAGAGGAAGGCAGAGCTGTTGTTGAAGGGTGTATCTCCTTATGTGGTGTTGCTTTGGCACTATCTCCCTCTACACTCATGGATGGTTCTTTAATGGGTATAGTAGGGGAAGGAGGTTCGTTTATGTTTTCATTTGGCTCTTCCAAAGGCTCTTCGACCGTGGTTAGAGGTTGTGGGTTTGCAACCTCCTGGTCAGGAATGGCCACTAAGGGCTCTGGATCAACATCCATTGGTACAGGTGCCATTACAGGTTCAGGTTGTGAAATATTACCTTGATTTACCTGTTCCCCTGGGGGTAGAAGTGGTAGGGGCACCGTTCTTAGATATTCAGTGAGAACAGTGGGTACCCCTGGAAGATAGTTGTTCTTCCTAATGAGAGCGGTTATGGCATTGCTCTTCATTCTCATGCACTCCTGGTTGGCCTCACCTTCAAAGATCTCCCGTTCATTATCTGTTAAGATATCATTGAGAATTAGCTGTAGGAACCTAGGATAGAAACAGAGCACATCTTCATTTATGCCTGTTCTTTCAGCCAGTGGTCCCATGCACAGAATTACTTGATCAATCACTATCCGTCCTATGTTAATATGCCTGTTGTTCGCAATGGCAAACCCTATCTTTTGAAGGAATAAGGGAATGCCATGCAGATTTGTTAGCTTGGCAGTAAAAACATGTATCAGGGTATGAAAGAAAAAATTCCATGGCTTTGGCAGGTAATGCTTTAGGAACTCTCCCACCAAGAAGTTAGGTTGTTGACTTCTGATAAGAGTGAAGAAAGCATGTATTTCCTCAGTTGTGGGATCAGGAACAAGGTTTTCTGTAGGAAAATGAAGTATTCTGTTAAAGTCATGTTCCGTCACCCTTATTGTTCTGCCCCCTGGCACAACAAAACTGAAGGATCTCACATTATTCTCACTTGTATCCGTGGCGGATGTGTACAACGCAGTCAGTTGATCGATACAAAGGACTACGGGAGTACTTACAGCGTATGCCACTAATGAACGTATATTCAAAAACTCTGCCCATGCACGAATTTGAGGATTCGTAATGGCTTGCAGATTTTGAAACGAGACATGATTAGTTTTGGTTACGATAAATTCTCCAGCCATTATATTTCAAATTTCCAGAAAATTAATTTTAAACCAAAACTAATTTTACACTTAAATTTAATTAATTAATTCTAATTAATCAAACTTGACACAAAATATCCCTTTTCTTTTCGAATGCAAACACCTAAACCAAAAACAAATGCCTAGATTTAGAACCTTGAATACAAAATGATATTGAATTAGTGAATTTCAACCTTGAGAACTCGATTGATAAATCAACAGAGTGCTAAATTCTCACTAATTATCAAAGTATGACAGTTCTAGTTTCCTCTCTCGATGGTTTTCTTTGAAGAAAAATTAAAATTCAACAACACACAGTACACAGTAAGTTCTTTGTTTAAGAAGAATTCACTGTAGTAATAGGAACTGTTGAAGGTTAAAAAAACAATGGGTAATCAAGAAAGTATCGAGTTTTTTTTTTGTTCTTGGCCGTGTAAGTATTGTAAGTAAAACAAAACTCTAGCTTTTCTTAGATCTGAAAAAAAATGAAAAGAAAAAGCTAAGGCAAGGTTTTTATACCTTTTTGAAACTGTCAAGGGTATAATGGTCATTTGTTGTTCGATAGTTTTTATTTATACTGTCGATAGTTTTAATTCTAGGGGCATAAAGGTCAAAAACACTTCGATAGTTTTGAAAAACTATCGAAGTGTTTAAAATCAAGAATTTAAACCGACCTTTTAGAAAAAACTATCGAAAGTTGTTTCTCAAATAAACCAAAATCTATCGAACATGTTTTGTTAGAAAAACTATCGAGAATTTGAATATAGAAATGATTAATTCACTTCGATACATTTTTTCTACTGATTTTTAAAATACATAGAGAATTTAAATATTAAATTAGGTAAATTCCTTCGATATATTTTAAATTAAATCTCAAAAACTATCGAGAAATATTTTCAATAGATTTTCTTTTTCCTTTTCAAAAACCATCGAAATTAACTTTCGATAGATTTATCAATGTACTTGAAAAACTATCGAATTTCCTAAATTCGATATTTTTTGCTTTTGTCTTCATTTTAAAACCTGTTCATGTTCTAGAAATCAGACTTTTTGTATTTCCTGTCAAGTTTTAATTTTAATAAATCTTTTAAAATTCACCAAAATCAATTCTTAACAGAAAATTCACAATTTTCTTAGAATAAAATCAATTAAATATCATTGAGTGATATTAACCAATTAAAATCCAATAAATTATGCTGTATTAATCTACAATGTTAAAAACAAAGCAAATTAATTCAAATTAAATAGGTGCTAGAATATTTAGAACAAATATTAGCACCTAAATAATTTTTAGAATTAATAACTAATTAAATGCCAGAAGATATATCATCCATAATTATGACATACAATTAGTACAATAATCCTAACTACGAGAATTGCTCCAGAAAATAAATTTACGAGTCCTAAGGATATAGCAATTCTTAAACTCATGTATTCACCAGGACTCTCTGCAGTTACTGACTTCTAATCAAAATCAATTAGAAAGATTTAACATCCCAAGTTCACCAACCAGCTTATTGAAAGTGGATTCATCAAGCGGTTTAGTAAAGATGTCTGCAATTTGATCCTCTGTGGGTACAAAGTGTAACTCCACAGTTCCATTCATGACATGCTCTCGGATAAAATGATACCTGATGTCGATGTGCTTCGTCCTCGAGTGTTGCACTGGGTTGTTTGAGATTGTTATGGCACTTGTGTTGTCGCAAAATATTGGAATCTTTGTCAACAAAAGTCCATAGTCACGGAGTTGGTTTCTCATCCACAAGATCTGAGCACAACAGCTACCAGCAACAATGTATTCAGCCTCAGCTGTTGATGTGGACACTGAATGCTGCTTCTTGCTATGCCAGGAAACTAACCTTCTTCCAAGAAACTGACAGCTTCCTGAAGTACTCTTCCGATCAATCTTACAACCTGCAAAATCAGAGTCTGTGTATCCAATAAGATCAAATCCTGTATCTTTAGGGTACCAAATTCCAAGATTTGGGGTCCCCTTAAGATATCTAAATATTCGCTTAACAGCTATTAGATGAGATTCTTTAGGATCAGACTGAAATCTAGCACACAAGCATGTTGCAAACATTATATCTGGTCTACTTGCAGTGAGATAAAGTAATGAGCCTATCATACCTCTGTAGCCTGTGATGTCAACCTTCTTACCAGTTTCATCCTTATCAAGCTTAGTGGCAGTTGGCATAGGAGTCTTTGCTGTAGATGAGTCTTCCATTTGATACTTCTTAAGAAGATCCTTGATGTACTTGGACTGACAAATGAATATACCAGCTTGTTTTTGGTATACTTGCAATCCAAGAAAGAATGACAATTCACCCATCATGCTCATTTCATAACGACTCTGCATTAACTTAGCAAATCTCTTGCATAGATCATCATTAGTAGAACCAAATATTATGTCATCAACATATACTTGCACCAATATCAAATCATTTTTATGCTTTTTGACAAAGAGAGTTTTGTCTACAACACCTCTTGTAAAATCATTTTCAAGTAAGAATTCAGAGAGAGTGTCATACCATGTCCTTGGAGCTTGTTTGAGTCCATAGAGAGCTTTGAATAGAAAGTACACAAAGTCTGCCAGTTTTGAATCCTCAAAACCTGGAGGTTGTTCCACATACACTTCTTCTTCTAACTCCCCGTTCAGAAAAGCACTCTTCACATCCATTTGATATACCTTGTAATTGGAATGTGCAGCAAATGCCAGAAACATTCTGATGGCCTCAAGTCTTGCTACTGGTGCATAGGTTTCATCATAATCTATACCCTCTTCTTGAGAGTAACCTTTAGCAACCAGTCTGGCTTTGTTTCTCGTTACAATGCCATCTTCGTCCAATTTATTTCTGAATACCCATCGTGTTCCAATAACAGATTTTCCCTTAGGCCTGGGTACCAGCTTCCAAACTTTCTGCCTTTCAAACTGATTGAGTTCTTCTTGCATAGCAATCACCCAATCTGGATCATCTAGAGCATCTTCAACTTTCTTAGGTTCTGTTTCTGAAAGAAACCCAGAATAGTGACATTCATTTTGTGATGTTCTCCTAGTTCTCACTCATGTGTCCGGATCACCAATGATCAAGTGAAAGGGATGATCTCTATTCCATACCCTTTGTCTTGGCAGATGCGATCTTGATGATTCTCCTTGTTCTAGATGTTGTGGAGTGTGACTAGTTGATCCTTCTCCTGCTCCCCCTGAGTTGTTGACGGTTTGATCTGTTGATTCTGAAGACTGACTAGTGGATCCTGTATGTTGAGGATTTCCACTTAGGTCACCACTTTGTCCAGAATCATTATCATTATGATTATTATTAATGACTGTAACAACTTCAGGTAGTTCTTCATTGTCAGAGAGATCTCCTGATAGATTTTCAAATACCAAGGATTCAGAGTTCTCTCCAGCTTGCAGGCCTGGTCTTTTAGTGTCGTCAAATGTTACATTAAAGCTTTCCAACACCTTCTTATCTTCAATCACATATACCCTGAAAGCCTTAGATTCCAGAGAATAGCCCAGAAAAATGCCTTCATCTGCTTTGGCATCAAACTTGCCAAGTTGTTCTCCATCTTTAAGTACAAAGCACTTTGCACCAAACACATGAAAGTACTTCAGTGTTGGCTTCTTGTTGGCCATTAACTCATACGGAGTCTTTTCATGATCTTTGTTGATCAGGGTTCGATTCTGAGTGTAGCAAGCTGTATTCACTGCTTCAGCCCAAAAGTAAGTGGGAAGTTTTGATTCACTCAACATGGTCCTTGCTGCTTCAACCAAGGTCCTGTTCTTCCTTTCCACTACTCCATTCTGTTGAGGAGTTCTTGGTGCTGAAAACTGTCTTGATATTCCTTTCTCTGAGCAGAAATCATTTAGAACTGCATTCTTGAATTCAGTTCCATTGTCTGATCTGATTGTCCGCACAGGTAGCTTAGCTTCCACTTCTATCTTCTTGATGTGATCAATGATTAGTTGTGTTGCTTCATCCTTTGTTTGTATGAACAACACCCACGTGTACTTGGAGTAGTCATCCACCATCACCAATGCATATCTGTTTCTTGAAAGTGACATAACATTAACTGGACCAAATAAATCCATATGAATCAGCTGTAATGGTTCAGTAATGCTTGTCATTCCTTTGCTTCCATGTGATGCTTTCTTCGACTTCCCCTTTTCACATGCTTCACATAGTCCCTCCTGATTGAATTCCATCAGGGGCAACCCTCTCACTAACTCTCTCTTTACCAAAGAGTTCATAGTTTTGAAGTTCAGATGTGAGAGCTTCTTGTGCCATAGCCAACTTTGTTCTGAAGATGCCTTTGCATAGAAACATGTAACTTCTCCTTCACTGATAGAACTTAAGTCAGCTATAAACAAATTTCCTTTTCTCACTCCCAGTAGAGTAAGCTTCTCATCCTTCCTGTTGGTGATCAAGCACTTGTCCTTTCTGAAATCTACATCGTAGCCTTTATCACAGAACTGACTGATACTTAGAAGATTGTGCTTTAATCCTTTAACAAGAGAGATGTTTTCAATGATGACATTTCCAGCTTTCAATTTACCATATCCCGTAGTGAATCCTTTGCTGTCATCTCCAAAGGTTACAATCGGGCCGGTCTTCTTAACCACCTCTGTAAGCAGGGACTCTTCACCTGTCATGTGTCTAGAACAGCCACTATCCAGAATCCACACAACCTTTGAGCTTTTAACCTTACCCTGCAATCACAGATTGATTAAGCGGACTTTGGTACCCAAAATTGTTTGGGTCCTGAAGGTTTAGATGATTTAACAGGAGTAACATTCAATTTAGTCTTACCCTGTTTGATATTCATAGTATCTGTGGATTTAACATTATCAGTGATATTGCTATTATCAGACATCAACTTAAAATAAGCATGCATGATGTTGTACTTACATAGCAAACACTCTTTCTTTCCACAGGGTTCATGATTATCAGGCATGTCAGACATGTTATGCATTTCAGAAGCATTAGCAGTTTCTACTTTAACCTTTTTACATGCATGTGTAAGGTGTCCAGCAGAATTACAAATAGAACATAACTTCCTAGATGCAATGGGAGAAGATGGAACCAATTCCTGATTAACAATCTTTTTCCTCCCATTCCTGTTCTTTTTAACATTACTAACTAAGGAACCTACTTCAGTTTTAGGTAAATCAGGTTTAGGTAATTCATTTTTTACTGATTTCCTAGGCAACTTAGTCTTTACCTCTTTTTCCTTCAATAAATCCTCCTCAAGCAATTCTTGTGCTATGAAAAGATCATCCTCATTAAAGAGAGGTGGAAACGGCTTAACAAAAACTGGACAATCAACATTCTTAAGAACATGTGGAGTATTCCTTTTGACAACTGAAGGTGTCACGGGGAATTCCACAATCTTCTTACCAGCTTTCTTGTTATAGTCAAATCCTATAGCAGTTTTATTCTCTACGGCCTGAGTATCAATGATTTCCTTAGCCACTAGAGCGGAATTCTTAAAAGCATTCAGCTTCAAATCTAGATCTGAAATCTGCTTCCTGAGGATAGTCTCTATCTCATCATTACACTTGACCTTGTTCTCTAAGTACGCATTCTTTTGCTTAAGATCTTCCAATGTTACAGCTACAAGCTCTAGTTCTTCATTTTTAGATTCTAGCTTTTTAATCTTAAGAACTAGTTTAGCATTTTCCATTTCTGATGCTAGCATGCTTGTGTGTACATTAAACAATTCTACACTAAGATCTTGCACAGTTTTCTTGTACTCAGAATTAGACATATCAATTGTAGTTAAGATAGGTACCTGAGATGATTGTGGTGATTCCTCTGAAGAGTCAGCCATTAGAGCAACATTTACATATTCCTCCTCTTCATCCGAATCAGTATCATCCCAGTGCTTTCCCTCTGCTATGTAAGCCTTCCCTTTCTGCTTTCCAGAGAATGCCTCCAATTGTTGTTTAAGCTTGGCATTCTGCTTCTTCAACTCATGATAAGTGGGTATTTTATTCACTTAGAACGTTTCCGTTTGGCTTAAAACGAATGTTTGTACTCGAGTTGTGGTATTTTTGATCTCTTTTAAAGGGTATTGTGCAGGTATATTTATCACAGGTGTACTAGGAATAAAGCGGAGCAATTGGAATGCAATTCGGAGTTTTAATGAAGAAATGGAAAAAATTCAATTTCCTGGACAGAGAATATGGCGCGGCAGCACCGTGTTTACACTATTCTGTGGCGCGGCAGCGCCGTTGCAGAAAAACCAGAAAAAGCTGAGCAGTGATCCTGGCGCGGCAGCGCCGTGCTCCTATACAAATTTGGCGTGGCAGCGCCGGGCACTCTGGCGGAAAATTCCTGTTTTGACCTAATTGCTGATTTTTCGAGTGAAAGTTAAAAAAAGTCAATTCCATACGAATTATTGCACCTGGAGGCCTTTATAAAGAAGAAAAAAAACCCCTAGAGATCAAGAGAGAGACACATATCACTTATTATATACGGAGTTTTAAAAGCACGAAGAAGCAAGGAAGAAGATCGTTTTCAATTTATTCTTGTAATCTTTCTAGTTTGTGGATGCTTGGATTTGGTGTACTCTTTAAAACCCTTGATATTTATAACAGTTATAATTCGTTTTCTTCTATCATGTTTACATTAGAACCCATGGTGATGATTAGTTTGATTATGAACTAACTCGTTGTCCTGGGGTTTTAGCGGATTTATTCATGAAGTTTATTTGTTGAATTTTCTCGATGCCTATAGTGTGATTGATGCGATATCCTATCATGGTTGTTTTAATTCGTTATAGGAGAGTAGCTAACTCCTGTAATTGTGTGTTAATTCTTATTGAAGCGAAAGTGGATTTAAGAGTTTAGAACTTGCCATGCTAGCATAGGTTTATGCGTGAGAATATCATTCGTAATTAGCGTCGTAACTCTAACCGTTTTATGACGACTATGTGATCAATTGAATGCTTGTACTTCAACCATTATGTTTTCAATCTTTATAGACATATAAGGACTAAGCATAATTGGGAGACTAAGTGATTTCTATCTTTATTGTGGATATTATTTAGGATGGTATTTGTGCAACGAAAGTTGGCTTATATCAGTTTTGTGTGTTCGATCAGGTATTACAAATCACATGAAAGGGCTAGAGAATTGAAGACTTTAGATGGATTGTTTAATGAAGTTGAAATCCCATGTTTTATTCGCATAAGTAATTCGACATAAATCTCAGTTTAAGTAGTTGTTAATTAGTTATAATTCTTAGATTAATTATAGTGATAACAAAAATCCACTTTGTTATTTGTTTTAGCATCGGATAATAATCATACATTGGTGAGTGAATTAACTAGACAAACAACGAGTCCCTGTAGGAACGAACCTTATTTGCTATCTGTATTACTTGAGATCACGTGCACTTGCGTGTTGAGTTTGGTCGTAACAAGTTTTTGGCGCCGCTGCCGGGGATTTCGGTTTTATTTATTTAGTTTCAGTATTTACCATCAGTGGTCATTAAAGTTCGGTGACTAGGACGTTTCTCACCAATTTTCTAGTTGGTGAATTTCAAGTACTTATTGAGAGTGTATGCGTACACGAGCTCGAGCACGTAGAGAAGAATTAGCAAGAAGAGAAGAACTAGCACGAAGGAAACTTGACTTTGAGAACATCAGTGTAGAAAACAATTGTGAATCAAAAGAAGATATGGCAGATGAAGCACAACCAGCGAAGGCTTTGAGTGAATTTTCTCAGCCAAAAGTGGAGGACATTCATACCAGCATTGTTCGTCCAGCTATTGGGGCTAATAATTTTGAGCTTAAGCCAAACATCATTCAGATGATTCAGAATACGGTTCAGTTTGGGGGTAGTCCTGCTGAAGACCCCAATGCTCATATTAGGGACTTCCTTGAGATCTGTGACACCTTCAAATTCAACGGAGTTACAGATGACGCAATCAGATTGAGGCTATTTCCCTTCTCTCTTAGGGATAAAGCCAAGAGTTGGTTACATTCTATGCCATCAGGGTCTATTAGAACATGGGCAGACTGTGCTCAAAAGTTCTTGACGAAGTATTTCTCCATGGCGAAGACAGCAGCTTATAGGAATTCTATTTCTCAGTTTGCTCAGCAACCCCAGGAATCTTTGGGGGAAGCTTGGGAAAGGTACAAGGAGATATTGGCACGTTGTCCTCATCATGGAATGCCGGATTGGATGATAATCAGCAATTTCTATAATGGGTTGGGAGCTCAGTCCAGGCCTATGTTAGATGCAGCATCTGGAGGTGCGCTATGGGCAAAAAGCTATGAGGATGCCTATAATCTTATCGAGATGATGGCAGCCAATGAGTTTCAGAATCCTACTCAACGCTTGCCACCTGCTAAAGTGGCTGGAGTACTTGAATTGGATGCAGCTACTGCTATTGCTGCTCAACTCAAGGCGTTGACAATGAAGGTAGATTCACTTTCTAATCATGGAACTGGCCAGGTTGCTATGGTGTGTGAATTGTGTGCAGGGGCTCATGACACGAATCTGTGTGCTATCTCATCGGAATTAGCACAGTTTGTTAGTAATTTTCAAAGAGCTCAGCAGCCAGTGCCTAATGCTTATCATCCCAACAATCGGAATCATCCTAATTTCAGTTGGAGCAACAATCAGGGTGGTGTTCCGCAACCACAAAATCAGCAGTTCAACGCAAGGCCATATAATCAGAACTATCAACCACCACCTTATGCTCCAAGGCAACAATTCAATCCACCGGGATTTCAACCATCTCAAGGGAATTCATTGAATCAGTCTGAGAAGTCTGAATTGGAAGAGCTGCGAATGATGTATAAAAGTCAGGCGGTGTCGTTGAAAACTTTAGAGAATCAGATTGGCCAACTAGCCAATGCATTGCTGAACCGTCAACCAGGAACGCTTCCGAGTGACACAGAGATGAATCCAGGCAAGAAAGATCACAAGGAACAGGTCCAGGCAGTAACCTTACGATCGGGGAAGATTCTACAAGGTCAGAACGAAGGAAGTTCAGCCGAGAAAAAAAATGATAATTTTGACGCTGGGGTCGATTCCGTTCCTGATTTGGTAGCTAATGCTACTCCCTCGACTCCTAAAACTGTTAGGACTGATAATTCTCTGAAGGAAGTAGAAGAAAAGGTGTTTCCACCTCCTCCATTCCCAAAACGAGTTCAAAGGCAAAAGTTTGACAAGCAGTTTGCTAAGTTCTTGGATGTCTTCAAGAAGCTTCAGATTAACATACCATTTGCAGAGGCTCTTGAGCAAATGCCGAGCTATGCGAAGTTTATGAAGGGCATTCTTTCGAAGAAATTGAAACTTGAGGAGCTAGAGACAGTTGCATTGACGGAAGAATGTAGTGCCATCTTGCAACAAAAGTTGCCACCTAAGTTGAAGGACCCTGGAAGCTTCACCATTCCATGTACTATTGGAGATCTCTCATTCAGCAAATGCTTGTGTGATTTGGGTGCAAGTATTAATCTCATGCCCTTATCAATTTTTATGCAACTTGGTCTTCCAGAACCAAAGCCAACTACTATGACTCTGCAACTTGCGGACCGTTCAGTTACTTATCCTCGAGGAATAGTTGAGGATGTTTTGGTGAAGGTCGACAAGCTTATCTTTCCAGCCGACTTTGTGATTCTTGACTTTGAGGAAGACAAGAAGATCCCTATCATCTTGGGACGACCATTCTTGGCTACAGGTCGGACTCTGATTGATGTCCAAAAGGGAGAACTCACTATGAGGGTGCACGATCAAAATGTCACCTTTAATGTTTTCAATGCAATGAAGCTTCCAACTGACGAGGAAGTGTGTTTTAAAATTGATATGGTGGACAAGGTGGTTAACTCCGCAACTCAACACTTGATCAAACCTGATGTGTTGGAAAGAGTTCTTGCTAACGACTTGGAGATTGAGAATGAAGAGGAGGAAGAGCACTTGCAATATCTTAATGCATCTCCATGGAAGAAGTTTAAGATTCCGTTTGAATCTTTGGGGTTGTCAGAGCTGAAGAAGTCTCATGTTAGACTTAAGCCGTCTATCGAGGAAGCACCTACATTGGAACTTAAGCCATTGCCTGAACATCTAAGGTATGCCTATCTTGGTGATTCTTCTACCTTACCTGTTATTATATCATCTAAGCTTTCAGGCATGGAAGAGGAAAAGCTATTGCGAATTCTAAGGGATTTCAAATCAGCCATTGGGTGGACTATAGCAGACATCAAGGGTATTAGTCCTTCTTACTGCATGCACAAAATTCCTTTGGAAGAGGGAGCAAAACCTACAGTGGATAATCAAAGGAGACTGAATCCTGTTATGAAGGAAGTTGTGAAGAAGGAAATTCTTAAATGGCTTGATGCAGGCATTATCTATCCGATCTCTGATAGTTCTTGGGTGAGTCCGGTGCAATGTGTGCCCAAGAAGGGGGGCATGACAGTGGTGACTAATGAAAAGAACGAGCTCATTCCCACTCGAACAGTTACTGGTTGGAGGATTTGCATGGATTATCGAAAGTTGAACAAGGCCACTCGGAAAGATCACTTTCCACTTCCGTTCATTGATCAGATGCTTGACAGACTGGCTGGACATCAGTACTATTGCTTGCTTGATGGGTATTCTGGTTACAATCAGATTTGCATAGCGCCCGAGGATCAAGAGAAGACT
The DNA here is from genome assembly GCA_030848705.1 of Heracleum sosnowskyi. Taxonomy (NCBI): domain Eukaryota; kingdom Viridiplantae; phylum Streptophyta; class Magnoliopsida; order Apiales; family Apiaceae; genus Heracleum; species Heracleum sosnowskyi. The sequence goes on along the minus strand of CM061244.1, from coordinate 19,946,694 downwards.
ACATTCACTTGTCCATTTGGTACATTTGCATTCAGACGTGTTTCTTTCGGGTTGTGTGGAGCACCAGCTACTTTTCAGCGATGCATGATGGCCATTTTTTCTGACATGATTGGAATTAATGTGGAAGTATTCATGGACGATTTCTCAGTCTTTGGGGATTCTTTTGATGAGTGCTTGGGAAATTTGAGTTTGGTTCTAAAACGTTGTGTGGAGACAAATCTTGTGCTTAATTGGGAGACGTGCCACTTCATGGTGCAAGAAGGTGTCATTCTGGGACACAAGGTTTCGTGTAAAGGTTTGGAAGTTGACAAGGCAAAGGTGGAGACTATTGAGAACCTTCCTGCCCCTGTTTCAGTCAAGGGTATTCGCAGCTTTCTTGGTCATGCGGGGTTCTACAGGCGTTTCATAAAGGATTTCTCAAAAATTTCTAAGCCACTTTGCAATCTCTTGGAAAAAGATGTTCCGTTCAAGTTTGATGAGTCTTGTTTACATGCATTCGAGATCTTGAAGAAGAAATTAATTTCTGCTCCAGTTATTACAGCTCCTGATTGGAGCCAACCATTTGCTTTGATGTGTGATGCTAGTGATTTTGCGCTTGGGGCCGTTCTAGGCCAAAGGAAAGAAAAGGTGTTTCATGTTATTTATTATGCAAGCAAAACTCTTAATGATGCTCAGATGAATTACACCACCACTGAGAAGGAACTACTTGCTATTGTCTACGGGTTTGAAAAGTTTCGCTCTTATCTGCTTGGTACTAAGGTGACAGTTTATACGGATCATGCTGCTATTCGCTATCTCTTGGCGAAGAAAGATGCTAAGCCAAGATTGATTCGTTGGGTTCTTCTGTTGCAAGAATTTGACGTGGAAATCAAGGACAGAAAGGGGACGGAGAATCAGGTAGCTGACCATCTCTCTAGATTGGAAGATCATGGGAAGTCACCTAAAGATAATACAGTTATTAATGAGTTTTTTCCGGATGAGCAACTATTCAGTGTGGAAGATGTTGAACCATGGTATGCCGACATTGTGAATTATCTAGTAAGTAACATCATACCACCTGAGCTCTCTTATGCTCAAAAGAAGAAATTCTTACATGATGTCAAGCAGTATATTTGGGATGAGCCGTTTTTGTTCAAGCAAGGAGTTGATCAGATTATTAGGCGTTGTGTTCCTTACAGTGAGACCGAGGCTATTCTTAGTGATTTTCATGCTACAGCTTATGGAGGCCATTATGCGGGTGCAAAGACAGCCACACGTATTCTTCAAGCAGGTTTCTATTGGCCGACTCTATTCAAGGATGCTCATCAGTTTGTGTTGAGATGTGATCGATGTCAACGAGTTGGTAATATTTCTCGTAGGGACGAGATGCCTCTTAATGTCATGTTGGAGGTAGAGATCTTTGACGTATGGGGAATTGACTTCATGGGACCGTTCATTCCGTCATGTGGTAATCAGTATATTCTGTTAGCTGTGGATTATGTGTCTAAGTGGGTGGAGGTAAAGGCACTTCCAACGAATGACGCTAAGGTGGTGCTTAATTTCCTTCACAAGAATATATTTACTCGGTTTGGCACTCCACGAGTTATCATCAGTGATGAAGGTACGCACTTTTGCAATCGGAAGTTTACATCTCTTATAGCACGCTACAATATCAATCATCGAGTTGCTACAGCTTATCATCCCCAAACCAATGGGCAAGCTGAAGTGTCTAATCGTGAAATTAAACGAATTCTTGAGAAGGTGGTAAGTCCTTCTAGGAAGGATTGGGCTTTGAAGCTTGATGAAGCAGTGTGGGCTTATCGGACGGCCTATAAAACACCGTTGGGAATGTCACCATTTCAGCTTGTGTATGGAAAAGCATGTCATCTGCCAGCTGAGTTAGAACACAAGGCTTATTGGGCGTTGAAGAAGCTGAATTTTGATCTTACAGCAGCAGGTGAAAAGCGTATGGTTCAGTTGAATGAAATGGACGAGTTTCGATTGCAAGCTTATGAGAACAACAAGCTATATAAAGAGAAAGTCAAAAGGTGGCATGATCGTCGGTTGGTTCTTAAGACATTTGTGCCCGGGCAATTGGTGTTGTTGTTCAACTCTCGACTTCGGTTATTTCCTGGAAAGTTGAAGTCGCGTTGGTCAGGTCCATTCACAGTTAAAACAGTTTTTCAGCATGGAGCAGTGGAGATTTTTGACAAGTCACCGGACCAGTCGTTCAAGGTCAATGGTCAGCGGTTAAAGCCATATTTTGGAGAGAAGTTGAATCGCGAAGTTGAGACCGCGGTTCTAATTTGCACAACGTAAGGAGATGGAGCTATGTCAAGCTCATGACTTAAAAAGAGCGCTTCGTGGGAGGCAACCCACTTGATTGTGTGATTGTATCATTCTAAAAAAAAAAAAAAAAAAAAAAAAATAGAAAAATAGAAAAAAAAATTCAGCAGAAGTTCTGGCGCGGCAGCGCCGTGCTAAGGCATAAAAATGGCGCGGCAGCGCCGTGACGGCTGTTGAGGAAAAAAAAAACAGAAAATTTGAAAAAAAAAAAAAGAAAAAAAAATGTTGTTGTAATTAGTGGCCCATTATCCTAACCCACTACCCATACCCACTAACCCTAAACTCCTTTATATAAACCCACATCCCATAACCCTACCTATACAACCTATACATACACTACTTACAAATCTCACAAATTCTCAAACACTCTAAACACTTTCTTCCATTCGATTCAATGGCATCTAAGCGACAACGGGTTGTAATTGGTGGTGGTAGTGAGGGTGCTAGTGGTAGTGGGGCTGGTGGAAGGCACCCTCGTTCTTCTTCTTCATCTGATTCGGGTGGAGCCAATGGTGGACCTCAATTTGTTTCTAATGAGGCTCGTGAGGCTTATAATGAGTTGTTGGGGCGTTCTATTGCTCGTGAGAGGGGTCTTTTGCCTACGGCATCGGATGGGTATATGTTGGAGAATATTGCGGAGAGAGGTTGGGAGCAATTTTGTGAGGCTCCGGAGCCTGTTCCGATGACGGTGGTTCGCGAGTTTTATGCGAATGCTAGTGTGGACAGGAATGGGATTAGCCAAGTTCGTGGGTTTCGTGTGGATTATCGGCCGCGTGCTATTCGTCGTGTTCTTGGTCTTCCGACTCCTAGGAGGAATCAAGAGGATTGGTCGGGAAGGACTCGCGATGTTGTGGACCTTCAGGTGATTATTCAGAGGTTATGTGTTCCAGGTACACAGTGGACCTTGAGGCGTGGCACTACTGAGCCTACTTCGTTTATGTCGACGGCTCTGAATCAGTATGCGCGTACTTGGCACTTGTTCATTTGTGCTAACCTCATCCCTACTAGGCATTCTAATGAGGTGACAGTGGAGAGGGCTATCTTGTTGTTTGCTATTTGCAGCAGAGAGTTGGTGGATGTGGGTAATTTGATCCACCAGGGGATTCTCCGTTTTATGCAAGGGAGTACCACTGCGGCGATACCTTATGGTTCGGTTATTGCTAGGTTGGCTAGGGATGGTGGTGCTATTTGGTCAGAAGCGGAGGTTGTGCAACAGCCACAGACAGCACTGGATCATCAGAGTATAATGAGGCTGAATGTGTGGGATGGAGGTGAGCCGGATTGGTGGGGTCTTGGTTATGTAGTAGAGGGTCAACAGCAGCATCAACAGCAGCAGCAGGAGGAGGAGCCTCAGGATGGAGGTTCTCTTATTAGTCAGCGGCAGTATAGGCGATTGACGAGGCGTATCGATGCGGTGCACGATATGCAGGCAGGTTTTGCAGCAGATTTTGGTCAGTTTGCACAGGCTTTGGGCACGACTTTGCGTGCGAGTGGGGTGGACGTGACTTTTCCGTCCTTTGGAGTTGGCGCTGTCTATCCGCCACCGGACACTCCTAATGGGAGTGGTTCGGACGACGAGTAGGTATGCTTTGCACTCTTTTAATTCTTACCTTCAATGTGGGCATTGAAAATTTTAAGTTTGGGGGTGGGGATGAAAGGTGCATTTGTATATTAGGTGTATTGCATATTAGGAGCATTTGTGCATGTTAGTTAATTTCATGTTAGTTTAGAGCATTTTGTTTCATGTTAGTTTAGAGCATTTTGTTGCATGTTAGTTTAGAGCATATAGGACATTCTGTTATTTTGTTATTTATGTTCATATAGTTGCATGAGCATGGCATGCATTTTCATGATCCCTTAGGACGAGCTATTTCTGTTTGGCAGGTAGATGTTGATTTGAGTGTGGTAATCATGAATAGAGGGTTGATTTATAGTTTCTATGAAATTGACATGCATGTTATGGGGACAAAACCAATTACACAACTCATTGTTTGCTTTTGGGCTAGATTGGGGGTCATGCTTGTTTGGATGTTTTGAGGTTTAATTACCTGGTTATATTAAGAATGTTCTTTATTCCCTTGATAACGTAAGAGCACTTAAGTATAAGTTTGGGGGGAAACAGGATTTTCATGCTAGTTGTTTGTTGTTATGGCTAGGTGTCAAATGGCTAGTAGCCGGCTCATATTTATATGAGTAGTCTAGGGTTGGAAGTGAGAATTCTCATTTCAGATTGTTTATAAAAAAAAATTGAGAAAAAAAAAAAGAAGAAAAAAAGGAAGAAGAGAAAAAAAAAGAGTCATGTAAATAGTTAAATGCAAAATTAACCACGAGTGAGCTCTTTAATACTCGAGTAATTAAGTCTGAGGGGACTTAGTCCTAGTGACCTAAGGCTTTTATAGTCTGGGATCCACTGACCTAACACTCGCTACATGGGTATTATTGTATAAGCCTTTTTGGGTCTCACTCATTGCACGGTTAAATAAGCATATGTGTTGTGAATAGTAGTATGTGTCGTGGTAATAAAGCATGAATTCCTGGTTAATCTGAATGAGTATGGAGGTGTCTCGAAGTTATGATGTGTCTACCGTTCATTCTTTTTATAAACTTGTGATTGCCTTGACTAAGAGTCGGTATGATTTTTGATCTAGTGTTAGGAGTATATCTGATGAGTATCGCACACACCACGTTCCTATGCATGTATTGTTAGTATACGGGAATTTAGTCGAGCTCTGTTTGGAAGTTGTTGCATGATTTGAGATGTTTGCCTAATGAATGGTTTTGGTAGTCTAAGGGGATCCTTGCATTTTCATATAGTTGCATACATGTAGTTAGTTGCATTTGTAGTTGCATTGTTAGATGGATTTTGGGGGTACATTCGCTATAGGCCCTCACGAGACCTTACTCGTCCACTAGGGCTGCCTAGGGGTTTAAAGGGCTTGTTGCATATGCCAAATGCAACCGTGATCACCTACGGAAGTGGTAGTTTGTTTATGCTCGAGGACGAGCGTCGGTTTAAGTTTGGGGGTGTGATAAGTGGGTATTTTATTCACTTAGAACGTTTCCGTTTGGCTTAAAACGAATGTTTGTACTCGAGTTGTGGTATTTTTGATCTCTTTTAAAGGGTATTGTGCAGGTATATTTATCACAGGTGTACTAGGAATAAAGCGGAGCAATTGGAATGCAATTCGGAGTTTTAATGAAGAAATGGAAAAAATTCAATTTCCTGGACAGAGAATATGGCGCGGCAGCGCCGTGTTTACACTATTCTGTGGCGCGGCAGCGCCGTTGCAGAAAAACCAGAAAAAGCTGAGCATTGATCCTGGCGCGGCAGCGCCGTGCTCCTATACAAATTTGGCGCGGCAGCGCCGGGCACTCTGGCGGAAAATTCATGTTTTGACCTAATTGCTGATTTTTCGAGTGAAAGTTAAAAAAAGTCAATTCCATACGAATTATTGCACCTGGAGGCCTTTATAAAGAAGAAAAAAAACCCCTAGAGATCAAGAGAGAGACACATATCACTTATTATATACGGAGTTTTAAAAGCACGAAGAAGCAAGGAAGAAGATCGTTTTCAATTTATTCTTGTAATCTTTCTAGTTTGTGGATGCTTGGATTTGGTGTACTCTTTAAAACCCTTGATATTTATAACAGTTATAATTCGTTTTCTTCTATCATGTTTACATTAGAACCCATGGTGACGATTAGTTTGATTATGAACTAACTCGTTGTCATGGGGTTTTAGCGGATTTATTCATGAAGTTTATTTGTTGAATTTTCTCGATGCCTATAGTGTGATTGATGTGATATCCTATCATGGTTGTTTTAATTCGTTATAGGAGAGTAGCTAACTCCTGTAATTGTGTGTTAATTCTTATTGAAGCGAAAGTGGATTTAAGAGTTTAGAACTTGCCATGCTAGCATAGGTTTATGCGTGAGAATATCATTCGTAATTAGCGTCGTAACTCTAACCGTTTTATGACGACTATGTGATCAATTGAATGCTTGTACTTCAACCATTATGTTTTCAATCTTTATAGACATATAAGGACTAAGCATAATTGGGAGACTAAGTGATTTCTATCTTTATTGTGGATATTATTTAGGATGGTATTTGTGCAACGAAAGTTGGCTTATATCAGTTTTGTGTGTTCGATCAGGTATTACAAATCACATGAAAGGGCTAGAGAATTGAAGACTTTAGATGGATTGTTTAATGAAGTTGAAATCCCATGTTTTATTCGCATAAGTAATTCGACATAAATCTCAGTTTAAGTAGTTGTTAATTAGTTATAATTCTTAGATTAATTATAGTGATAACAAAAATCCACTTTGTTATTTGTTTTAGCATCGGATAATAATCATACATTGGTGAGTGAATTAACTAGACAAACAACGAGTCCCTGTAGGAACGAACCTTATTTGCTATCTGTATTACTTGAGATCACGTGCACTTGCGTGTTGAGTTTGGTCGTAACAACTCATCATAAGAATCCTTCTTTCCATAGACATCTTTCATGTCTCTTGCTTGACGAGGCTTCCGGCATTCAGTGGCGAAATGCCCTAACTCATTGCAGTTATAGCATCTTGATTTGCTCCTATCAATCATGCCAGTCTTGTAGCCTCCCTTAAAGCCTGTACTAGGTGTATAATTGCTCTTCTGGAATCTGTTGGTTGAGCCCTTGAACTTGTACTTAGGGTTTCTCTTGAAACGAATATGACTAAACTTTGCAGCTAAGTACGCCATGGTTTTTTGTCTTCCATTTGCTCAAGCTCTTCTAGGGTGTAGTAATCACTTTCATCAACACCCAGATTCACAGAATCCATTTCTGCTTCTATTATCACCTCCTTTTCAGCTCTAGGGGTTTGAACCTGAATCTCAGAAGTTATTGGTTCATCCACTACAAGTGATGCTGATCTCACAAGTGCATTGTGCTTGATGTCCACTATCCCTGATCCGTAGATTATCACCCTTTGTTCCTGTTCCATCTCATAGGTCTTCAACTTGCCATAGATCATCTCTAGTGGCATCTTTGTGAAGTCAATTCTTTCCCTAATGGATGATGACTTGTGTTCTACATGATGGGGCAGCGTCATCATGAACTTCCTGTTCGATTCTCTCAGTGGATAGGTCTTTCCTTTCATTGCCAATTCATTGAGGAGCTTAGTATACTTCTCAAAGACCTGAGTTATACTTTCTCCTGGCAGGGACCTAAACGCTTCATATTGAGAAGTCAGAATGTCCAATCTGTTTTCCTGAACGTCTTCAGTTCCTTCCATTATTAAGTTAATGGTATCCCACATATGTTTCCCGCTTGTACAGTTCATCAACTGATAGCTCATTTCCTTGTCTGTGGAGTCCGCCAATATCAACATTAAACCGGTGTCCAATCGAATCAGTTCTTTGTCAGAATCTGTAAATTCACTTATATCCTTAGGTTGGGTGCCTGAAGGAATCCTGCTACCATCAGGAGCTGTAGATTCACTAACTGGTTTCATTGGTACAAACGGTCCGTTTTCTAATATGCCAATATACAACGGATTAGATGCCTTGATAAATAACAGCATCTTCATCTTCCACAAACCGAAATCATCTCTAGTGAACGGGGGAACTTTAATACCAGCGGTTGTCTTTGGAGCACTCATGGTTTCTGAAAATTTCAAATTGTTTAAAATTCAAGAAATTCCAATTAAATGAAAAATTTTGAAAGTTAAAAAATTTGCTTCGAATTTTCACGCTACGTTTGATTTTGGTCTCATTCACCGGATCTGATTTGTATATCAATCAAGTAGCTCTGATACCAATTGTTAGGTCCAAAGTATCGTAGAAGGGGGGGTTGAATACGATACTCACAAATAATTTAATTTCGTTCGCGGATTAATCTTTCAGTTCTATAACGAAATCAAACACACCAAACCAAATCAAGTTTCGGGGAATATATCTTTTTATAAATATAAACCTCGAGGGGTGCTACAATTTCTAATCCGTAGATTAGCGTCAATGAGTTTAAGGTTACACAAATACAAAACAATGATCAAGTTCTGAGCACTATTAATTTCTCTGATAATTTTCTCCGGCTCTTCTCTCTCTCAGTAATGTCTCTGTGTTGAAATCCTTAACTAAAGAAGACACTTTCTTCACTCTGTATTAACTGCAGACTTTGGTTTGAAAAACCATCGAACCAAACTTGTAGAAACAATCCTGGCCGTTGGATCTTCTTCAACTTGAAAAACAAGTATTACTTTCCACCTGCTCCCAATTAAAAAACCATCGAATGGTTTAAGAAACCATCGAATGAAACAAATCATTTTACCATTCGATAGTTTTTAAAACAAAACTATCGAATGCTAAATTGATTTACTTGTTTTTAATTCAATCACCTTAAACTGTCATTCGATAGTTTTCTTAAAAGAAAAACTATCGAATTGATTTACTTGTCATTTGTCCTTTAGTAATAACTCCTGAGCTCCCGGGTGTTTAAGTAATAGACAGTATCAATTTCTTCAGAGACGATAAAACAACTTGATCTTTTTCAGTGCCGTCACCTAGTGCAACTGGTCTGGTTCACAGATGAATAACACTTGATCAATTCTTATTTTATGTCTTCAATTCAGTGCTGCTGATAAGTCCCTTGTCGTTCTGGTTGCTTCATCACTGGAATCCCGTGGTACTGAACCCTAAATCATTCACATACTTCTGTCGTCTTCAAAGTCTTGTTTCTATTGCAGTCACTGAGGCTTGAACATTTTCATGAACTTCTTTCCGTGACCTGTTTACGGACTTCAAGAATACATAACGTATTTTGATTTTTTGAGTTTACCTTTTCTTCTTTGATTCTGGATTCCTGTGCTTCTATTAATACTATTGTCTGTCTTGTCCTTTGTTGAGTTGTAGTTATCTCTTTTACATCTTATGTTACATTATGCTTTACAAGTTCTGAGATGATGGGTTAGGCCCTTTATATAGGCATCAGGAGCCTTGTATTTAGAGTAGGGTTAGGAGACTTGGAGACGGTGGATAAAGATTGTCTTCCTTGAATGACAAGTCTCCTCCTTGACGGTGAATAAGGATTGATTTTAGATCCTTCCTTGTAGAAGTTGTTTCCATGTTAAAATCGATGTTTAAAATAGACTTGTATTGAAACAAGCATGTACTCGACGTCTCCTAGTACATGTTGTATTTTCAGCCCAAATATTAATTACGAAATTAATATTTGAATAGGGTTTCAGGCCTCATTAATTGGGCTTCATTTATGGACCAGCTAGGCCTAATTAATATAGTATTAATTATGTCTTTAGAGCTTATTTTAACCCATATCATTTGCCCCCCAACTTCTAGGAAAACTTTCTCGAGTTTTCATAGAAGTTATATTGATCTTTTTCGAGACTCGGGGTCTTTTTTATCCTTAACCCAGGACTTCATATACACTAGTGTTTCACGAGTATCGTTTTGTTGTAAAGTGTGGAGCGACCTACACATTTACTACGTCTTTGCCTTATTCAAGGCTATACAATATTTTTCTAATGACTTTTGTCCTTAAAATTAGGTTTTAAAAGATTTCGTTTGTCGACTATTTTAATGGAGTTAACTTATTGAGAACAACAGTTCTCAACGGTGCTTTGTTCTTGACAATTTCGACACTTTACTTGAGTCATTTATGCATATTTGCATAAATTATTGCCCCAATTGTTAAGGAAATATTCTCTTAATTTTCTTTGTATTTTTCCTAATATTTTAAGAATTTTCTTATACTCATAGGTATTTTTCTTAATTTTTTATAAATTAATCAAAAATATTCATCCGTGCAATCATGCATAGAAATAATTTTGCAAACCATTTCTTATTTTTCGGAAAATTTTCGACACTTCTTATGAATTTTTCGTAAATTTTCTTGTACCTTCGGGAATTTTTAGATTTTTTTAGAAATTTTAAATAATATTTTGCTATTTATTAGTAATTTTCAGAATTTTTCCTTTTTTTAAATGTTAGGGACCATTTTGCAAGTTGCTAGAACTGCAGGTACTAGCTTGCATTTTTACCAGGTGCATAATTGTTGTCACTTCCTACTCGGCATTAACCTTCCACTTTGTGTGGTCGACATGGATTGGTCGGCTGTCTTCCCGCCCGGTTGGCCGGATCCGGTCGGCTGGGCCCCTTCGTAATTTTTTTTTATAGATAATGATCTATAAATTTCAATAAAAAATTATATATAGAAAATAATCCATATATTTTATTTTCTTGGTTCTTGGAACCGAGACTTGAACCTTTTCAATTTAATTAGCCTACAAGGCTTAATCTTGAATCCTGATCTCGGATACAGGATTAAGTCCTGGTCTCGGGTACAGGATTGAATCCTGGTCTTCACCTCCTCCTCTTCATGAGCTTCATATGTATCCTGGTCCAAACTCTCTGATTGGCCGAGAATTTATTTTTTTTGGAAATTTCAGTTCTCTTATTTCATGCCTTGGTTTTTGATTTAGAAATAATTTCTTGATTATAAGTTCAAGACTTGTTGTTTTGGTAAAATTTTGTAGGGTTAATAGCTAAGTCTAAACAATTCTAATGCTGATGGACGAGTAGAAATGTAAATTGACAAGCACATAAAAGTAAAGAAAAGAACAAGGAAACAAGCAATTTTGGTGATGTGGAAAACCCCTTATAAAAGGTTAAAACTGCGGGTGGGATTGTCCCAGCCAAATGATCCACTATAATCTGTTGAACAATGATTACAAGTGAGAAAAAATACAATACAAGTACAAAATAGTCTATCCATCTAGTACTGTTTGTACTCGTCGGACGGGTGTAGTAGATATACATGAAGCATGTAGTAGATGAGGATGTAGACAGGAATTAAGTTGCACTTGTGATTATCTCCAACTTCAGGTGTATTTATAGTTGCTGTAGCTCCATTTTCCAGTTGCTATTCTTTAGGTACAAGTAATATGTACGTGGCTAATTTGTACGAGATAGTTGATATTTTATCTCCTGATTTTCAGGACAGTTTGCCGACGAGTAGACTTGGTCTTCAGCTAGTCCGTGCCTGTCAATGTATTTTCTAGTCATCAAGTGTAATTCAGTTCCTATTTGACAGGGTCAACATAAGACTTAGTCAATTTGAACATTGTAAGTAATTGTTAGGTCCAAAGTATCGTAGAGGGGGGGGGTTGAATATGATACTCACAAATTATTTAATTTCGTTCGCGGATAAATCATTCAGTTCAACTACGAAATCAAATGCACCAAATCAAAACACGAGTCGGGGAATATATCTTTTTATAAATATAAACCGCGAGGGGTGCTACAAATCTAATCCGTAGATTAGCTTCAATGAGTTCAGGTTAACGTAATCAATACAAACTTTCGAAATTAAGGCACTATAAATTTTCTCCAGTAATTGTTCTTGAGCTCTTAATTCTTCTGAGTAAATACGATCACAACTGCCAACCAACTGAAGAAGAACACTGTCTTCATTCTCTATTTGTAGTCTTTTGTTTTGAAAAACTATCGAACCAAGATTAATTAAATCCTGGCTGTTCATTCTTCATCAACCTGACACAACAACAAATCTTTTCACCTGCTCCTGTAAATGAAAAACTATCGAACGATTAAATTAGTTTTTCCTTCGACAGATTTTAAATAAAATCTATCGAATGAAAAACTAATATTCGATGGTTTTTCTATTTGATTCTCTTGAACAAATTCGATGGTTTTTCTTAAAAGAAAACCATCGAGCCTTTTTTTTTGTACTTGATCTCTTGAAAATCCTTTTGTGTTTCCGGGTGTTTTTAGATTTAGACTTAAATCAACTTCTTCTGAGACGATAAACATCTTGATCATTTAGGTGTTGACAACTAGTGCAACTGGTCTGATTCACAGATGACTAACACTCGATCAATTCTTTTATGTCTTCAATTCAATGCTGCTGATAAGTCCTTTGTCGTTCTAGTTACTTAAATTAAATCACTGTAACCCTATGGTACTAACTCTTAATCATTCAAATACTTCTGTAGTCTTGAAAGTCTTGTTTCTTTATTTGTCACAGAGGCTTGAACATTTTAATGAACTTCTTTCCGTGACCTGTTTACGGACTTCAAGAATACATTGCATATTTTGATTTTTTGAGTTTACCTTTTCTTCTTTACTTCTGGATTCATGTGCTTCTTTTAATATTATTGTGTGTCTTGTCCTTTGCTGAGTTGTAGTTATCTCTGTTACATCTTATGTTACATTATGCTTTACAGTAATATAGAGTCAGTTTGTAACTATATATAGTTGTTTGTTGTATATATCTTCGTGTCAAGACGTAGTTGTCGATGTCATTTCTTCATATGTCTTTAGTATTTGTTCCTATCGTCGACAAGTCTATCTGTTAGTGTTGATGTCGACATGTGAAAAATCTTAAGATTCGGCTTTGAAGTTGTTGGCTTCTAAAGTAGTTATCGTTTGCAGCCCGCTGAAGGATGGAAGGAGCATAACTGTATTCCAGATAAACATTATGTCCAGACCTTACTAGTTGTAAGATAATTTTTCACTAATGAGTCCTAACATTCTTTTAATTTTACTATAACGTTTACTATGAGTTTGAGATTTCACTTTCTAACCAAACATTAAACGCAAAAGACTGAGATGACTAGGTAATAGATTTAGAACAAATGGACAATTATAAGACTCTAGCGACACAAAACAGTGAGAAGAAAGCTAGTAACATTACTAGCTTTGTAAACCACGAGCTACTTATTGGCCGAACTTGGTTTCCAGTTATGAAAATGGTGAATCATGAGTCGTAACGGACTTAATTGGGTATGGCAAGAGGATAAAAAGAGTGTATGTTTAGTCAAATGATGATATCTGTGTTGATTCCCTTGGGTATTTTAGCATAGAGCTGAAACGTTGCTTGTTTTATCTTTTAGGGTCCCATTTTGAGGTGGGAAAGATGTTTATCATGTTCTCGAATGAGAGCAAATTATCTCTTCCGCTTGCACTTTTCTCTTTCTTAATCATACTGCTGCAGTGCATCTTTTGTTTCTTAGTCGTACTGCTGCAGTGCTTAGGTTATAACTGTTGTAAGTTAAATTTTAGGTATCGAGTTACTTTGTTGTAAAAAAGTACTCACCATAGTTAACTTCTATATACTCCGATTATAAGTCATGGATTTTTCTGATATACAAACTCCCTACTTTGATTTTCAATGTCAAGAAGATATATTATCTTCAAGTTCTTAAATAAGTTATCACATAATCATGCATTAGGAGTTTAAAGCCACATGCCAAAGAAAATGTTAGAAATGAATACCACTTGGAAACTAGACAGAGGGGGGTGAATGGATAGTTTTGAGATTTTTCGATTCTTGAAAACTAAATAAGCTGTGGGAGATTATGTTGTGTAAAATACGGAATGAAAATAAACAGAACACACACAATCACTTTAATCTACTTTGTATTAAGTAAATTAAATACTACAGCTTTCCAGAATTTCACAGATGAATTTCTGGCTTCTAAACAAGAACAGTTTGTATCTTGTTTTCTTACAGAGAAAGAGTGCTTAAGATAAAATCTATGTGTATCTCTCTTACTTCTAACAATAGGGTGTGCAAGATATATATATCCTATACAAACTAGGGCACACGCCTATTTACACAGTTACCCCTCACTGTAAGTCCATCTTGTCCTGCCATAAGAAGTTAACTGTGTCAGGAAGGACCACTTGTTTTTCGGAGTCTTTCCCGTTTCTGTAGCTGCTTGTCTCTTGTCTTTCTCTCCAAGTTTAGCTGTAGATTTTCTATCTGTTCTTTGGACCACCTTACCAGAACAGATGCTTCAGTATTTGTCTCCTTTGAATTTTGGTTCTGTACCTTGATTTGTCTTGTTATAAACTGCGAAGTGTTGATATCGTGAACTCCAGCATTTCCCTAACTTCACGATATATCCTTTGAAGACTCCGCGACATAGCCTTTGAAGACTTCACAACATAGCCTTTTTGAGGACTTCGTGAACTAGGCTTTTTGAGGACTTCGCGATCTAGGCCTTTTGAGGACTTCCCGATCTAGGCCTTTTGAGGACTTCACGATCTAGGCCTTTTGAGGACTTCACGATCCAGTACATTTTGACTTTGCGGTATCAACACTTCACGATATTAGTAATGACGACTTCACGACATAGTTCATTTAGGACTATGTGATCTCAGTACTTCACGACATGGATAATTTTAGACTTCACGACATAGCTTTATTTTGACTTCACGGTATAGGGACTTAGAAAAACTTCTGCAACTTATTTCTTCAGGGCCTTATTCATCTCCATCCTGATGCATGAACATTTCTGAACTTCTACCAAGATAATTATTCCATGTCCTATGTACATTTTAGATTGCAAGAAGCTTACTAAGCTCATTATAACTTTGAGCATACAAGATAAAGCTAAGTACATGAAAACAAGACAAGTACAGTAGAGACCTGTACTATATCCTAGTGAAAGAATTCACTAGGTCATGTAGAGTGACATAGTCACAAAGAGTAGGCTTTTTAATAGTGGTATTCAGACATGTCTTGAGCCTAACAATCTCCCCCAAATTGTGAGTAAGAAACTTAGGCACAATTTCATGACTGATAACAAGCCTAACTTACATAAAAGGAATTAAATATCAGAGAGAACAATAGATGAACATTATGAACAGAGATTTGATTACATACTGAAAGTGAAAGCTTACAGATCATCTTTGTTGTTCAACAGCTTCATTTTCCATTTGCTTCTCAAGATAGTCATCATAAACTTTCTTCTTTCTCACTTCTTCCTTTCTCTTCATGTCTGAAATGGATGCTTGAAGTTCATCTCTTGCAATTAGTTCTTCAATGAGAGGTGAGTCTTCTAGATCTTCAATTGCAGCTTTAAGAGCACTTTCCACATAAGAATCTAAAAACTCCATCCTTATCTTGCTTTTCCCTCCATGTTTATTTTTGTATTCCACCACATAAGGATTTTGTTTCACTTTGCACAGCCCTTTCTTTCTCAACTCTTTAGCCCTCTCTTCCATCTCAGCCATCTCTTTCTCTTTCTGAATGTTCTTCTCTTCATTTAGCTTCCTTAAATTCTCCTGATAATCAGAGTGCATCTTCAAGAATCTGGCAACCTCAATCTTCCACAATCTCTCCTCCTTTTCTTCAAAGTTCAGCAGTGCATTTATTCTTTCAAGCTCATATTATGAGAAGTATTGCCAGCCCCCTTGCTTCATTTCTCTTTCTTTCAAGCTCATATTCTTTCAAAGATTTTGCTTCACTTTGACTTCAAAGATTCTTTGAGCTCTCAGAAATGCTAGGGAATCTTCATCCAGAGGAAGTACTTTGATCCCAACTACATTAGTGATTACCCCATTCTTCTTTGTTATCCTTGTTCTTTTGGCTACACTCTTGATCTTCATGTGCTTCACCTGAGGTAGTTTTCTGGAACAAAGAGATTTTGTCTTCAGTGCCACATCATTTGGAAGTAGCTTCAATCCTTTCACTTTCATCCACTGTAACACTCCACTAGCTGTGACTTTGTGGAAGTGTCTCTTTGATATTTCTTTTGTGGCTTCAATTTTCATCTGTGGCAAATCAGGTTCAGAAGTCTTGAATATTGATTTTTGAGGATCATTACTACCAGTGCCCACCCTAGACTTAAAGTATTGTGTTGTGGTTAAGGTACTGCTAGCAATGTCCTTGACTTGCTGATTTCCACTCCTCTTCTTAACAGTTTCTTTGTTTCCCTTGGAGTCCTTCTTGTCATCATCAGCATCCTTGGATTTCTTTGATGTTTTTCCCCTGCTGCTCTCACTTACTCCATCCTTATTACTCCTTGTTTGACTTCTCCTTCTGTAGGTCTTTTCCTCATCATCCTCCTCATCATATTTCTTATTTCTTCTTTCTTTGAGTGACTCAGGAATACTGCCATAAATCAAGAAAAATTGGAGAGTTTGGATTGTCTCTAGTTCTTCTGCTGTTCTGACTCCTCTCTTAGCTCTCAACATCTGCAACACTTGATTTATTTTGATATTGTTCTTCATTATCATATGGTCAGGAATCACCAGTTGATCAATGTTGTTTGCTTTGCACAGACTTTGAAAGAGTATTGTCCTTGGGTTAGAAATAACTTCAGGCAATCTTTGAAATTGGTCTTTCTTTAAGTCATCATACAGCCTCTTTTTGTTCTCCCCATGATTCTCAATCAACTCCAGAAGTGTATTCAGCTCAGTAAACCTCAGCTTCTCTAGAGTTTCAAAGGATAAATGCCATAAGCCATTGTCCTTGGATACCATGATAATTTCTGTTAGATGAGCTTTCTTGATTTTCCTGACTGCCACAGTAAAGTACTTGATATTTTCCTTGAGCTTTTCTCTGTAGATCTGAGTATCTCCTTGAACACTGATGTAGATGGCTTTCAGAAACTCCAGAAAGGCCTCATCATGATAGATGTTTGAATTGGCAACTTCCTGTAGCTTGGCCTCAGTGACAATATTTGCTTTGATTGGTTTGGCACTTGTTGTTATTTGAGGAGCTGAGATGTCCATTGGCATTGTAGAGGGATAGTAGGTAGTTGTAACTGTGCTTCTTTGACCTTGTTTATTGATGACATCCACAGAGGGGAGAGTGATTGGCTTTAGAGTTTCTTCAGTGAGTTTGCCCTTAAGCTTTTGTTGCTTGGCTGGTACTCCCCCTCTCTTTTCCACAATGACCTCCTTTCCTTTCTCCCCCTTAGGCTTGGGATCAGACAAGATGTCTTGAGCTTCTCCAGGAACAGGAAGGTTCATACTTCTAAGCAGGGTTGTCATCATTTGCTGTTGGACTAGCAGAATATTAGATGTTGCATTGCTTTGGTCATCCAACTTAGCATTGAGATTTTCCAAGAATTGAGAGAGCACTTTGTTGTCAGATTTAAGTTCAGCTACCTCCCTTTCCAAGCCATCCACTTTTGAGAAGAGCTATTGAGATTTGAAAGAATTTAGAGATTGATCCTTGATCTCTGAGAAGTCAAATTTTGAGATGTCAGAAATAGGAACTTCATCCACAAGCTTGTTCCCATATTAATTCTTCCACATCACAGTGAGCATGGAG
The DNA here is from genome assembly GCA_030848705.1 of Heracleum sosnowskyi. Classification (NCBI taxonomy): domain Eukaryota; kingdom Viridiplantae; phylum Streptophyta; class Magnoliopsida; order Apiales; family Apiaceae; genus Heracleum; species Heracleum sosnowskyi. Next base: position 19,929,286 of record CM061244.1, on the reverse strand, counting down.
TTGGAGTTGATGTTGGCTTGCACCTGGTTATCTAGCTTGGAAGAAAGTTTCTTCATATTATCTGAGACCAAAGCTAGGGTGCAGTCCATCATTGTGACATTAGCAGCTGTTTGCTGAACCTCCTTAAGGATGCCATCTACCTTGGGAAAATCAGAGAGATAGGAGTTCTTGAGCTAAGTCAAAGATCTGTTTGTTTCCTCCTTGATAGTATAAATCTCTGATTGAAGACCATTCCCAAGATAATGCAGAGCCTTCAGCTGATTCTTATACATGTCATTCACTGCTTCAAAGACTTCTGGAGGAGCAAGATTCTTGGCATTAGACCCCAAAGATGTGAGATATTCTTCCCTGAGAAAGGCTAGGGCATCTTTGAGCTTCACAGATCTTTTAGCATCCAACCAGGCATCAACATTTCCATCCTGTTGGGCCTCATCTACAATCTTGTCCTGTTGAGCTTCAACATTCTCCTTGTGACACAGAAGAATGGCTTCATAGTCTGAATTTGGGAGATTGGCTGTGAGGAGATGTTGAGCTATTTTTGAGATCTCATCAATCTGTGCCACATGAAGATTTTGAAGGTCTTCTTCCGTCAATTGTGATGGCACAGATGATGATCCTGAAGGCCAGTCATGTTGCACAGGCTTCAGCCATTCTGATAGGGTGGCCTGGGCCAAGTGAGAGCTAGTGCTAGTCACCTCAGGGGGGATAGAGATATGAGTTTCCTCCAGTCTTGGAATCACTGTGGAGTCTAATGCTGTTTCCATTGAAATGGGATGTGTGACAGCATCATCTCCATATGCTTGTGAAGGCAAGTCCAAATCCCTAAGGATTGGAGAAGGTGGCACAGAGTCTCCAGTAAACACTGGTGAATCCTCTGTGTTTTTGTTGGTGTCATTAGAATATTCCCCAGCGTGCATTTCTTGACCAACCAAATGTGGGTCCTGGGTGGTGAGCACGGTGTCAAGCACCATGTCACTTAAAATGGGCTCAATCATGGATGGAGAGTGTGACTGATCAAGAGCATAATTGTCATGAGAATGACTTTTCTGTTGAGAAGAAATTTGAGATGTAGATTCTGGAAGAGAAGTGTAGTTTAGACTGGATTTTGGCAACTCCCCCTGAGAAATAGGAGGAGTTTCAAAGGTGATGTGCTCTACACTCTGTGTTTGTTCACCCTTATTACCTTCTGAGTCAAGAGTGAGTTCTTGACTCTGTGCTGACTTTTTACAAATTGTAGTGGGGAGACTACTCTTTTCAATGCCAATGCCCTGTTGAGAGGACATTGACAGTAGTAGGTGTACCCATGTTTGCACATCTAAATCTTGTTGGGAGGATTCAGTGGTAGCTAGAGTTTTGGATTTCTTCTTTTGTCTAGTGAGCTGTGACTCAGGTTCCTCACTTCCTAAATCTACAGTCTCATTAAGTACAGTAAGGGTTCTCTTTTTGGTCTTCTTTTTAGTAACACCAATCTTTTGAGAGACTGGTGCACTTGGCTCCCTAATTTCTAGAGTAGTGTTTGCAGGAGGGTCACTGGATGGGATAGAAAGGCTGGGGTTAGACTTTGAAGCTCCTTCAGTCTTAGCCTTCCCTTTCCAGGAAAGTTCATGATATATGGGCTTATCAAGTGGATAGGATGCAAATATGTCCTGCATATGATGGGTCACACTTAGTATCACATCCACGTGATTCCAAGTATCCAATGAACCAAATAGAACTTTGGACATGGATTTGGAATAATCCATTTTAGTTTTATCTATACCATCTAATTCATGCACATTATTATCAAGATAATTTAAAATGCACTGAAGAAAACGAGGGTAAAAGATTTCATTACCTCTTCCACGAACAGTCCTGCCTAGCCTTTGAGCCAATTCTTTGAGAATAATGGCTCCTACATTAATCTCCTGATTGTGAGCTAAGGAGTAGGCTAGCTTCACAACAATGTGACTGATATGGTCCCATCCTGTCTTCCTGCACATAAACACCTTTTGGAGTGCGTCAAACAGAAATGACCACTCCCTCCTGACATGCTTCTTGTTAAGCTTAGCCATGTCTATCTCATCAGCGTACTGAATTAGGGTCATGAAGTCCACCATTTGCTTATCAGTGCTTCAGCATCATGACCTCCAACCTTGAACCCCAAAGCTTCATTAATTTCCTTTTCTCCAAATTGCAAGTGTTTGCCCCGAATTGTGTAGTTAATTTCCTGAAACGAAGTCCCATCCTCCCTAGCCAGTGTTGATACCAAAGTTGTTCTCCAGAATCCTTCCAAAACATCAACGTACAGAGTGGGGTTCATGGTTAAAGCTTGGCGAAGGTAGGATGTGTTTAAGAACCGTACAAAACACTTGTACCGGGGGTTTGCTTCAGCCTCTGAGGGGATAGTGAGAAGGTTGGTCTCTTTGGGTATGGTTAAAGGGTTTGAAGAAGATGCTGCTTGAGATTTGGGTGCCATTTGAAATTGAGAGTGAAGAAGAGAGAAGAGAATTTGAGTTTAGGTTTGAGAATTGAGAGTAATAGACAAGATGAAAAGTTATGAACGGTTAGAAAAGAGTATTTATATGATAGAGACACTGCGATATGGAGTTATGAATTTGTACAGGCTATTTTGATGTCGTGAAGTCTCAAAACAGCCTATATCGAGAAGTCTTGTAAAGTATATCGCAGAGTCCAGAAATGAACTATGTCGCAAAGTCTTAAAGGTAGAAAGTATGTGGAGACTTTGCGATATAGTATAAATACCTTATCTAAAACTCCCCTTTTTTTATTGTATTTTTTGAAATTCCAATCATTTTGTCAGACTTATATCAAAGTTTGGAAATAAAATTAATTTAAATCAAAAATCTGCTAAATATGGAGACTTGTCGATATAGTTATTTTAGGTCGCGAAGTCAGAAAATGAACTATGTCGCAAACTCAAGAAATGAACTATATCGCGAAGTCTCACAATTTCAACAGTTTGCGATATAAGTCTGTTTTATTTGAACTAAGTCGTGAACTCTCAAAATCACCTATGTAGAGATGTCTTAAAAGCTCATAACTTCTTATAAGAGTATGATTTGAAACATATGCAGTAAAATACTGAAATATTTATAAATCATATCCCGGCTAATTTTCACTCGAGATAAATAGAGCATCTAAATACAGTGAAAATTTACTGCTGCAACAAATAACTATTATATTTACTTAGAACCACTAAATGAAGGATTGAGTTTTCCAATTTCACTCACAAGTCTGTTGAAGACAGCTTCATTTAGAGGTTTAGTAAATATGTCAGCTAATTGTTTCTCAGTTGGAACATAAGACACTGATATAGTACCATTTGCAGCATGTTACCTAATGAAATGGTACCTTATCTCAATGTGCTTTGTAGTAGAATGATTAACATGATTTGCAACAATGGATATTGCACTAGTATTATCACACATCAGAGGAATGTTTTCCAATACTAGTCCATAATCCATGAGTTGATTTCTAATCCAAAGCAATTGAGCACAGCAGCTTCCAGTAGCAATATATTCAGCCTCAGCTGTAGATGTTGTTGTGGATTGTTGTTTCTTACTGAACCATGACACTAACCTTTGACCTAAGAATTGGCAGCTTCCTGAAGTGCTCTTTCTGTCAATTCTGCATCCAGCATAGTCTAAATCTGTATAACCAACCAGGTTGAACCCAGTGCCCTTTGGATACCATAAGCCAAGATTAGGAGTCCCCTTTAGATACTTGAAGATTCTTTTGATTGCCAACATGTGAGATTCCTTGGGATCAGCTTGAAATCTTGCACAAAGACATGTGGCAAACATGATGTCTAGCCTGCTAACAGTGAGATAGAGTAATGATCCAACCATGCCTCTGTAAACCTTGATGTCAACTCTCTTTCCCTTCTTGTTTTCATCAAGCTTGATTGCAGTTGACATTGGAGTTTTTGCAGGGGATGAATCTTCTAAACCATATTTCTTCAACAGATCTTGGACTTACTTTGACTGGTTTATGAAGATGCCATCATTTCTTTGATTTACTTGCAGACCAAGGAAGTAGGTTAACTCACCCATCATACTCATTTCATACTTGCTTTGCATCAACTTGGAGAACCTTTGACATAGTTTCTCATTTGAGGAGCCAAAAATGATATCATCCACATAAATTTGAACTAAAATGATATCATTACCATGCTTCTTGAAGAATAGAGTTTTGTCAATTGTGCCTCTGGTGAATTGATGCTCAATAAGAAATTGGGAAAGAGTTTCATACCAGGTTCTAGGTGCCTGTTTGAGACCATATAGTGCCTTGAGCAATCTATACACAAAATCTGGGAAGTCTTCATTTTCAAAGCCAGGAGGTTGGGACACATAAACCTCTTCATCAAGATCACCATTGAGAAAAGCACTTTTCACATCCATTTGATACACCTTAAAGTCAGAGTGAGCTGCAAAGGCCAAAAATATTCTGATGGCCTCTAGTCTGGCTACAGGTGCAAATGTCTCATCATAGTCAATGCCTTCTTGTTGACAATATCCCTTGGCAACCAGCCTTGCTTTGTTTCTTACAACCACACCTTCTTCATCCATTTTGTTCCTGAATACCCATTTGGTATCAATGACATTCTTTCCTTCAGGAGGTGGTACTAATTCCAAAACTTTGTTCTTCTCAAATTGATTTAACTCTTCCTGCATGGCAACAATCCAATCAGAGTGCTTTAAAGCTTCTTCAATCATTTTTTGTTCTTCCTGTGATAAAAAACAGCTATAAAGACATGTGTTCATAGTAGCTCTCCTTGCTCTAACACCTTCACTAGGATCACCAATGATTTGTTCCCTAGTGTGGGCTCTGTCCCATTTTCTTGTATGACCTTGTTCATTTCTTTGGCTTGATTCGGAATCATCTTGATTATTAGCATTTGAATTTCCTTCTTCTCCTCCCCCTGTGTTGATGCTCACTTGCACAGGTGTTTGAGGATTATCATCAAGATCATGTCTTTCATATGTTGGGACAGTTAGAGCAGGTGTTTCATCTTCACTTTCAGAATCTTCAGAATCCTTTTGATTTTCAAATCTTAATGGCACACTGTCTATCTCACTTGTTTCAAGTCCAGGGAATTTCTTGTCATTAAAGGTAACATCCATGCTTTCCATCACTTTGTGTTGCTCAGGTACAAACACCATGTATGCTTTCCTTTTCAGAGAGTATCCTATAAAGATACCTTCAAATGCCTTTGCATCAAATTTTCCAACATGCTCAGATGTATCTTTCATCACAAAACATTTGCTTCCAAATGCATGAAGATGCTTGAAGGATGCTCTTTTTCCAGTCATCAAAGAGTAAGAAGTTTTTTCAGACCTCTTATTGATTAATGTTCTATTTTGCACATAACATGTTGTGTTAACAGCATCTGCCCAAAAGCTAGTAGGTGGCTTTGCATCCAACAGCATTGTCCTTGCAGCTTCAATGAGAGTTCTGTTCTTTCTTTCTACCACTCCATTTTGTTGTGGAGTTCTAGGAGCTGAAAATTGTTGAGATATGCCCTTGTCTTTGTAGAACTCATACAATGTGGCATTTCTAAATTCAGTTCCATTATCACTTCTCAAAGCAACAACAGAGGAGCCTGTGTTTTGTGCTTCCTTATCAACTCTCTTGATATGCTCAATGATCACTTGAGGAGCTTCATCCTTGGAGAACAGAAATTCCACCCAAGTATACCTTGAGTAATCATCCACCATAACTAGAGCATATTTCTTCTTGGAAAGTGACATTACATTTACATGACCAAACAGATCCATGTGAATCAATTGCAGGGGTTTTGAGTTTGAGTTGAGCAACTTTTCTTTGTGACTTGACCTTTTGAATTTCCCTTTCTGACATGCTTCACAAGCTTCATTTTGAACAAATTCCAAGGTAGGCATCTCTCTTATGAGTTCTCTCTTTGCAAGAGAATTCATTGCATTGATGTTCAAATGAGACAGTTTCTTGTGCCAAAGCCAAAATTCTTCATTTGAGGCTTTTGTGTAGAAACAACAGATTTCTCCCTTGTCTGCAGCCTTTAGGTTAGCCACAAACAAGCTTCCTTTCTTCACACCAGTTAAAGCAACTTCACCACTATCTCTTTTGGAGATTAAGCATTGATCCTCAACAAATTCAACCTTGAATCCTCTGTTTATGAATTGTCCAATGCTTAGGAGATTGTGCTCAGTCCTTCAACAAATGCTACATCTTCAATAATGACATTCCCAGTTTCAACCTTGCCATATCCCATTGTATAACCAATGTTGTCATTTCCAAAGTGTTAGATCAGAATTCAATGATCGTCAGAAGCTAGACTCAACTGATCAGGATTGCTGATGTCATCAGTATTGCATGGTCATCAGTATTTGATCAAGCGTCAGTATCTTATTGATCATCAGGATTCCTACTCAGACTATGATCAGGATTGATCATCAGAACTTGAAGCTGATCAGGATTCCTACTTCGAGTTATATTTGGAGTCTAGATAAACATGGAAGTTTATTCTATTTGTTCCTGGTTTGTAGAATGCAGCTATCGATTAAAGATATGTTTCTATCTTTGTTATGATTAGGACTTATCTTGTTATTGATAGAGAAGCTGTGTGCACTATATAAACACAGTCTTGGTTTCGATTTATGTATTCATTCGAGAGAGAACATAATCGAGGGAATCAAGAGAGAAGCTCTTAAGAACAGAATTTCTTGAGAGAGTTTTTGTAAGCTAGCAGCTCTTAAGAACATCAGAATTTCTTAAGAGAGTTTGTAACAGTTTTATATCAAAGTTAATAAAGCTGTTATTGTTATTATTATTGATCTTTCATATTTGTGTTATATAAAGTCGAGAATCTTATACAATTGTATTCAACCCCCTTCTACAATTGTTATTTACTGGGCAACAATTGGTATCAGAGCAAACTGATTTAATTCTGAATCAGATACGATCTAAAGATGTCGACAACCAAGTATGAAAGCATGAAGATTCCCATCTTGAAGATATCAGAATATCCTACATGGAGGGTAAAGATGCTGATGTACCTGGAGGCTATGGATCCTGACTACTTGGACAGGATTCGTGATGGACCATATATACCAACAAAGTTCGTAGAACGAACAGATACAGTACCAGAACATTATGTGGTCAAAGCTAAAGCTGAATGGACTCCAGAAGAAAAAGCTCATGTACTCAGGGAACCAAAGATAAAGAATATCTTGCATAATAGCCTTGATGCTGTCATGTCAAACAGAGTGATTGCATGCAAGTCTTCAAAAGAAATCTGGGATACTTTGGAAACTCAGTGCCAGGGATCTGCATCTGTTAAGAAAAACAGAAGGGCTCTATTGATTCAAGAATATGAGCAATTCGATGCAAGACCTGAAGAGAGCCTGACTGATCTATATGATAGATTTCTGACACTATTGAACAGCTTATCCTTAGTTGACAAAGTATATGAAACTGAAGATTCAAACACCAAATTTCTTAGAGCTTTACCTGAAGAATGGGATACTCAGACCTCAATCATTAGACACCAGTATGATCTGAACATTGTGTCTCTTGATGAGATCTATGGGATGCTAAGAACTCATGATCTTGAAGTTCAACAGAGAAAGAACAAGAAAAGCAGCAAGGCAAAGTTGATTGCTTTGAATGTAGAAGCAAAATCAAAAGGGAAAGCTATGGAGGTCTCTAGAAGGAAAGCAAGAGAAGCTGAGTCAGATCCTGACGACTCTTCATCAGATACTGATGGCAATCCTGATGCCAATACTGGTGATGAATCTTCTGATTCAGACATGGAAGAGATGGTTGCTATGATTGTCAAAAACTTCAGAAGGATGAAGTTCAGGAAGAATAGAAGACAAGGCAACTTTCAGAAAAAGACCTTCAAAGCAGACAAAGACAAGTATATCAAAAAGGACAGCAAGGGTAGCAAATTTGACAAGTCCAAGGTTAGATGCTACAAGTGTAATGGTATGGGTCACTTTGCTTCTGAATGCAACAAGACAAAGGCACTCATCACATCAAGCAAGGATTGGATGGACTCTTCCTCAGAATCTGATACTGAGGTAGTCAACTATGCGTTAATGGCCAATGCTGATGTAACTGCTGCTCCTGATGATAAGGTACTAAATACTATCTTTGATTTTGATACTGATAATGCTTCTGAGTTAAGACGTTTTCTAAAGTCATTACATATTAGCTTTAGAAGTCAAACTGCTGAGAATACTAGAATCTTATCTGAGATGTCTGACCTTAGAAAGAGGAATGAGATATTAGAAGCTGAATTTTCTCGTATGCAAGAAGTACAAAAAGAATGTGATAATGCTAAACACATGCACCTAGAGATGACATCTAAATGTACTTCCCTTGAAAAAGAACTTGAATTTGCTAATGAGAAAATCAGAACCTGGACAGACTCTGGTAGGAAATTTCATGAGATTAATACCTCTAAGAATTGGAAAGAGTGTCTAGGATATAAGTCAGATGAAGATAAGAAATTAGCAGAGAAAATTGTCATTGATGAGACAGTCAGTCCAAAGACCTATAGACATGTTATAGACTCAACCAAATCTAAGATTACTCCTGTTAATTTTGTTTTTGGTAAGGATTCCAATTCTACTTTTGAAAAGGGATCTTCTTCTACTCAAGGAATTAAAATTATAAAGTCTAAACCTGTCATGAACAAAGTCACTAAGAATGTAGGTCTATTGTCTCAGAAACAGCTTAAGGATAAAATCTGTGAGGTTACAGATAAGAAAAAGGAAGCTACTGTTAAGAGAAACAGGAATGGTAAAGTTGGGATCAATAAAGAGAATGGTTATAAATATATCCCAAATGCACCTAGAAAGTGTTGTTTTAACTGTGGTAACTCTAATCATCTTGCTATTGATTGTAAAAAGAGTAAGAAGAAAATTGCTGAAATTCCTAAATCTGATGTGAGGAATAGATCAGTACTCTATAAACCGCAGAAGTCCTGTTTTCATTGTGGTAGTCTATGGCATTCTATTTATACATGTAAAGAGTATCATGATTTGTACTATAACTTTTATGACCCATTGCCTAAGTTTGAAAGTAGTACAAAGTCTGATAGAACTGAAAATGTCATAGTGAAGCATGCTTTTGTTAATACTGATACTGACAAAGCAAATCCTGATGGAGTAAATCCTGTCAGGACTGCTAAAGTCAAAAAGTCTTCTGCTGTTAAATTTAATAAAATGCATGAACAAGGAATCCAACAAGTGTGGGTTCCTAAACATTCTGACTAGTGTTTTACTATTCTGATGCAGGGTAAAAAGAAAAATGTGTTAGTCATGGAAAGTGGATGTTCTGTGCACATGACTGGAAACAAAGCCCTGTTATCAGAATATGAGGAAAAAGCTGGCCCAACTGTGTCTTATGGAGATGGCAACATTGGACAAACCTTGGGATATGGCAATATAATCATTGGAAATGTCATCATTGAAAAAGTAGCTCTAGTGAAGGGACTAAAACACAACTTGTTGAGTATTAGTCAAATCACTGACAGAGGTTATCATGTCAACTTCTATTCCACACATTGTGAAGTAGTCAGTAAAGCAACAGGGAAGATAGCACTAACTGGCTACAGGCATGGTAACATATATGAAGCCAACATTCTCTCAGATACTGATGGCTCCCCTACATGTTTCATCAGTAAAGCTTCAGTAGATGAAAGTTGGAATTGGCACAAGAAGCTTTCTCATCTCAACTTTAGCAACATCAATGAGTTGGTTAAGAAAGAGTTAGTAAGAGGATTACCTAATGTCTTATATACACCTGATGGACTCTGTGATGCATGCCAAAAAGCAAAACAAAGAAGGACATCATTCCAGAGTAAATCAGAATCCTCTATTGAAGAACCATATCACATGCTACATCTTGATCTGTTTGGTCCAGTCAACATCATGTCCATCAGTAAGAAAAGGTACACTCTTGTAATTGTTGATGAATATTCTAGATTCACCTGGGTGTATTTTCTGCATAGAAAAGATGAAACTCCTGAAGTTCTGTTGGATCATGTGAGGATGATTGAGACAACCACAAAGTACAAAGTCAAGATTCTGAGAAGTGATAATGGTACTGAATTTAAGAATTCAAAGATGGAAGAGTTCTGCAAATACAAAGGAATCATTCAACAATTCTCTGCTCCTGGCACACCTCAGCAAAATGGAGTAGTAGAAAGGAAGAATAGAACTCTTATTGAAGCTGGCAGAACTATGTTGGAAGAAGCTATATTACCTACATATTTCTGGGCAGAAGCAGTCAACACAGCATGCTATACACAAAATCTCACATTGATAAACAGGCATGGTGTCACTCCTTATCAGTCACTCAAAGAGAAGAAACCAAGTCTGAAGCATTTGCATGTGTTTGGCTGTAAATGTTTTGTTCTCAGAACTCATCCTGAACAGCTAGGGAAATTTGAAACAAAGGCTGATGAAGGAATATTCATAGGTTATCCTACATCAAGAGCCTTCAGAGTTTTTAATTTGAGAACAAGAACTGTCATGGAGTCAATACATGTATCTTTTGATGATAAGAAGATAACTGGAATCATTGAAGACTCGCATGATAGATTGTTATTTGAAAATGAAGCTTCCAAGGAACCTGAAGAAAGTGAATCAGAAGCTGTCCATTCATCCAGTACTGACGGGTCACCAAATCCTGATGACTCACCAGGTACTGATGGTGCTAATACTGATGATGCAAACAACAGTGATACAACTAGTAGTGCTAATGTTGAGGGGGAGCAACGGCATTCAACTACAAGTTCAGAGACAACTCAATCATCAGGACAGAATTCTTCAGATACTGATTCAAGTGAAGATCCTGATAACACATCAGGAGGGCATAGCAATAATTCAGGGAGAGCTTCAAATCAATCAAATTCTTTCAATCAAGATAACACCAATCCAGGGGGAGCATCTACTTCAAGAAACAATTTGACACCAGCAAGGAAATGGACAAAAGATCATACTCCTGATTTGATAATTGGAGATCTTGATGCAGGTGTTCAAACAAGAAGTGCAACTCAGAATGAATGTTTATATAATAACTTTCTATCCAAGGAGGAGCCTAAGAAAGTTGAAGATGCACTTAAAGATGCTGATTGGGTTACTGCAATGCAAGAAGAACTGAATGAATTTGAAAGGAATGAAGTCTGGAAACTGGTACCAAGACCAAAGAATAGATCAATTGTTGGTACAAAGTGGATTTTCAAGAACAAGACTGATTCTGATGGAGTCATTATCAGAAATAAAGCTAGACTAGTTGCAAAGGGGTATTCCCAACAAGAAGGAATTGACTATGATGAAACTTTTGCTCCTGTTGCAAGACTAGAAGCCATCAGGATATTTCTTGCTTATGCAGCACATAAGAAATTCAAGGTTTTCCAGATGGATGTTAAAAGTGCTTTCTTAAATGGTGAACTGGAGGAAGAAGTTTATGTTGAACAACCTCCTGGTTTCATTGATCCTAAATATCCAGATTATGTCTACAGACTGGATAAGGCACTTTATGGACTAAAGCAAGCTCCAAGAGCATGGTATGAAACCTTAGCTCAATTCTTACTGGAAAGTGGATTCAAAAGAGGTGCAATTGATAAAACTCTATTTTATTTGAATCATGGTAAGGAGTTGCTGTTAGTTCAGATTTATGTTGATGATATCATTTTTGGGTCAACAAACAATAAGCTGTGTGAAAAGTTTTCCAAGCTTATGCAGTCAAGATATCAAATGAGCATGATGGGAGAAATGAGTTACTTTCTGGGTCTTCAAGTTAAACAGACTGATGAAGGGATTTTTATTAATCAGTCTAAATACACAAGGAATTTACTGACAAGGTTTAACATGCAAGACAGTACTCCTGCTTCAACTCCCATAGCTACAGCTACCAAACTTGATCCTGATCAAGGTGAAGAGGTAGATGTAACTCACTACAGAGGAATGATTGGCTCTTTATTGTATCTCACTGCCAGTAGACCAGATATCATGTTTGCAACCTGTCTATGTGCAAGATTTCAAGCAAAACCTAGAGAACCACATCTGATTGCAGTCAAAAGAATTTTCAGATATCTCAAAGGCACTCCTTCACTTGGCCTTTGGTCTGCAAGGGAATCAGATTTTGGGTTGTGTGGTTATTCAGATGCTGATTTTGCAGGATGCAAAATAGACAGGAAAAGTACTTCAGGAAGTTGTCAGTTTTTGGGTGGAAGACTAGTTTCATGGTTTAGTAAAAAGCAGAAATCTATTTCCACTTCAACTGCAGAAGCTGAGTACATTGCTGCAGGAAGTTGTTGTGCTCAGATAATGTGAACAAGGAAGTTGCTGATACTGCTACTAAAGCTGTGGTACCTTTATCAAAACCACAAAAGACAAGGAAATTATCAAAGAGCAGGTATCATATTCCTTTGACAGTGCAAATGAAGGATACTGATATTCAGACATCAAATCCTGATGTTAGTATTCCTGATGCAGCAACAAAAGTTGTCTCTATATCAGACTCTCCAGCCTCTCCATCTCAGATTCGAAGATATTCTTGGGAGAAGGTTTCTACAACTGCTTCCTTGGTTGGTCTTACACCTACATCAAAGAAAAAGAGGAATGCAGAAGAGTTAGTCTATCAGAGACAGAAGAAGCTGAAAGGATCAAGCCCACAAGAACCTGAATTTCAGAGTAATTCAGCAGCTACTGTTGATCCTGCCACACAAGAACCACTCAATCAAAGTTTGGGTGAAGGCTTAGCTAGTGGAATGGTCACACAAGAACCATTTTCTCAAAGGGAGAATGAAGACATCAACATTCCAGCTACACAAGAACCATCTTCTCAAAGTGAAGATGCAGGCAAAGCTACAGCTTCTGTTGAAAGATTGGTCGAGAACATTGTCAATGAGGGAAGCACACAAGAACCTTTAGCTCAAAGTGTTGAAGCAGCTTCTGAACCTCAAGCTCCACAAGAACCATTGGTAGCAAATACTGATGCAAGCATATCAAATCCTGACGATGTTCATCCTGACGCTAGTGGTGCTCCTGATAATGAACCTATTTTGATTCAGCCACTTCGTTCAAGACCAATGGATCATCCTATCTCAGAATCACAGGATAAACTGAAAGGTATTGCAATTCCTGATCCTGATATATCTCATGGTTCTGATGATGATAATTCTGATGATGATAATGAGAATAGAAAAGAGAAGGAACAGCTTGCTACAGCACTCAAGATTAGTCTTGGAACTAATTTTGGTTCATCAAGTACATATATGGCTAGCAATGCTTTCACTGGGAAAGATCAGAGACAAGATTTTTCTACTCCTTCCTTTGATCCTGCAGAGGCATTTAGACAGAATGAATGGAACAATTCATGGCACCAATCTGATGAATCTATCAGTTTTTCTTCTGCTATTGAACATGCCTATAATGCAGTGAAGTCTATAGAGAATCAAGACTTGAAGAATCATCTGAAGGCTACTACTCTGTTATCCAAAAGCCTGAAAAGTGAGATTGATTCTATCAAGGGTTCAACTGAAAAAGTGAGGACTGATATCTTTAATAATTTTACAAAGGTGCCTACTACTTTACAACTAAGGGTAGTGGAATCCCAAGTGAAATCTGTTGTTTCAGAACAAACCTCAATCAATCAAAGAATTGATTCTCTGGATACTAAGGTAACTGAAATTCAAGCCTCTCTTTCCTTAATTTTGCAATTATTGTCAAATCCTGATGTCAAAAAGGGGGAGAAGGTTATTCAGACAAAATGTACACCTGATCTAGTATTAAGGAATAATGATGATGATACTGGAGATCTAGTATTAAGGAATAATGATGATGATACTGGAGATGATGGTGGTGACAATGTGATACAAGGAAAAACCTCTGATGCTGCGGTTTTGAAGTCTACAATTCAAACTTCTCAAAGTCAAACTACGCAGTCAACTCATGTTTCTGATTCTGGAGTTAAGACAGTAAGAACATTGATGCAATCTCAGATCCTGACGGAAGATCAAATCCTGACACCTGGTCATGGACACATTCTTGCTACAATTCCTGAAGGTGATGAAGATGTGATTATTGATAATCCTGAAGATGCATCAAATTTATTCCAGAAGTTTTCTACAAAAGACGGCAGAATTGTTACTCTATATCACACTGATAAAAGAGTTCAACAATTATATGCAAGAAAAGCACTCTCTACAGCAAGTGAAGAATATCCAGATCTCTCACATGAAGAATTCTTGAGACTACAAAGAGAGACAATGGAAAGCTATACTGCTCCTGCTAGAGGTAGAGGAAGCAGAGGTAGAAGAGGTGCTAGAAGAAGTAGAAGAGGTTCTTCAACTCAAACAGTACCTAGACAGACAAGGTCTAGAGGGTTAAGAATTGAAGAAATTCCTGAACCTATTCAAACTCTAGTAGTTCCTGACAGATCTACTTTTGGTGATGATGGAATTGTTGAAGAAGAACCTGAATTGAGAAGAAAATCAAGTAAATCAACTCTCAGCAATACAAATCAAATTGAAGATTCTAATCCTGACAATATTCAAGATCCTGATGAATCTGAAATTCTGCAAGAGGTTGATTTGATAATCTTATCTACTGTTGTTGATTGTCACAACAAAGAAGTAGATGAAGAAGAAGAAGCCAGAAGAAGAGATATTACAAAAAGAACAAATGAAGATTTCAATCTCTATCTACAAAGGCTTAAAGTTTCAAATGAAAGAAAATGGAGAAATTCAAGCAGACAAGAATCTTTACTTGAAAGAAGCTACGCTCATGAAAAGGAGAAATACAAGAAGTGGAAACATATTAGCACATTAAGTTGTGATACACCTATCAATTTTCAGTCTGGTGGAATTATTACAAGTGCTTCAAGTGTTGTTGATTTGTCTGATATGGCTAGATCAAAAACACTCTGGTTAAAGATGTTTTTGAATCTGAAGCAATTGTCAAGTAATTCAAGAGGAGGTATTGGACACAGAGATGGTGAATATCTGAATATGTCATATGTTGATCCTTACTCCTTGACAGAAATTGGAGGTACTTTAACTTCTGAAAACCTGAACAATTTATTAGCTGTTGATATAGTTATAGATTGTCATGATGGTTTTGAAAAGAAAGAAAAGCTTCTGTACTTCATGAAAGATGGTAGTGTGAAGATTCTATCTATTCAAGATCTGCTGATGAAAACTACACAGGAACTGAAATATGTTCACTATCTGTTAAGATGGAAGAACCAAGTGTACAAAGTATGGGCTGACATGATTTTGTCAACTATAAGAAGAAGACTGGATGGAAACAGTAATTTCGATGGTAATTATATTCCCATGTACTTAAATCAAAGAGGTTAGGATGTGGAAATGCAAAGAGGTACTGCTGTTAAAGAAGTAAATTTTGGCATGACTCATCTTTCTCTCAATCCTGATGGGAAGGAAATTGCTTATCTTTTGCTTGAAGAGCACAGCCTACAGAGAAACTCCATACAGAATCTCAGAGCAGCTATCTACCAGATTAATGAGGAAGATGAAGAACTCAGAAATCTTAAGGAAAGACTGATTCAAATTCTTGAAGAAAAAGAAGAAAGTTTATTATCCAATTTCTTGAAGATGAATCTGTTCTATCAAAAAGCTTAAAACAGATAAGTTGTTTCTGAAGATACTTGTACATTTTGATACATGTTTTTGACATCATTGAATATTTGGAATCTATACTTTATTTCACAAAGTATGAGATTGGGGGAGATTGTTAGATCAGAATTCAATGATCGTCAGAAGCTAGACTCAACTGATCAGGATTGCTGACGTCATCAGTATTGCATGGTCATCAGTATTTGATCAAGCGTCAGTATCTTATTGATCATCAGCATTCCTACTCAGACTATGATCAGGATTGATCATCAGAACTTGAAGCTGATCAGGATTCCTACTTCGAGTTATATTTGGAGTCTAGATAAACATGGAAGTTTATTCTATTTGTTCCTGGTTTGTAGAATGCAGCTATCGATTAAAGATATGTTTCTATCTTTGTTATGATTAGGACTTATCTTGTTATTGATAGAGAAGTTGTGTGCACTATATAAACACAGTCTTGGTTTCGATTTATGTATTCATTCGAGAGAGAACATAATCGAGGGAATCAAGAGAGAAGCTCTTAAGAACAGAATTTCTTGAGAGAGTTTTTGTAAGCTAGCAGCTCTTAAGAACATCAGAATTTCTTAAGAGAGTTTGTAACAGTTTTATATCAAAGTTAATAAAGCTGTTATTGTTATTATTATTGATCTTTCATATTTGTGTTATATAAAGTCGAGAATCTTATACAATTGTATTCAACCCCCTTCTACAATTGTTATTTACTGGGCAACACAAAGGTTACTGATGGGCCAGCCTTCTCCTCAAATTGTGATAGCAGGGCTATATCACCAGTCATGTGACTTGAGCATCCACTGTCCAAGATCCATATGACTCTTTTATTCATGTTGCCCTGCATTCACAAAATGACTAAGTTGTTTTTGGTACCCACACTTGGATGGGTCCATTTGATTTAGAAACATGATTATTGCTGATTTTTCTGTCATTGACAACCTTCTTCACAGCAGGTGACTTCACTGACTTGGAAGCCTTAGAGTTTGCACCCTTAGGCTCACATGAAGTCTTTCCCTTATCACTTTTGGTTGGGGATCCTGTTCTGTGAGTGTGCATATGTGTGTGTGAATCATATGAGTGTGCAGTGTCAAGATTTTGCTTCAGAGATAAGCACTTAGCAATCACAGTCACATAGCATGTCATACAGTTTGATTTTCCACAGAAAGAATCATGAGTATCATTTGAGCTAACAGAAAGGTTCTTTAGATCATGCATCTCATGGTTAACAGATTTTGTACACTTATGAGTTAAATGATTCACAGAGGAACATTTTTGACATTGTTTCCTAGGGGCATTTGACAGATAAGCGTAGTTATTACTCTTGTTAACTCCTACTTTTCCATTTCTGTTCTGTTTCTTTTTCTTAACAACTTCTTTGGTGATTTTAGAACTCTTACCAATGGTGTCTTTGGTTTCTTTTTGAGTTGTTGATTTAGGAGAGGAAGATATACCTTCAGCAGCCATCTCTTCTTCAAGAATCTATTGTTTGATGACCATTAACTCTTCATCAAACTCCACAGTACCCTTTTTGAAGAGAGTCTCCTTGGCATTAGTTAAAACAAGAGGCACATTTTTGTTGACACGAGATTCTTTTTCTTTGCCTTTAGCACTCTTCCTTCCTTTATCATTCTCATAATCAAAACCAATTCCAACATTGGCATTTTTGGTGTGTTCTTCATGATATGATTGAACAATCTCAGCTGAGTTTCTATAGCTCCTTATTTTCAATTCATTTTCTGCAATTTGTTCTCTAAGGGCCTTCTCTATCTGTTCAGCACAGACTACCTTGTTTTTGAGATACTCAACTTCTTGTTTCAAACTTTCAAGATTAACAACCAACAATTCAAGTTCCTCTTTCTTTTCTGTAAGTTCAGTATTCTTAGCAGTTAGCCTGTCAATTTCCTCATTAGCAGCTAACATACTTGTGTGAATATTAAACATTTATGTGCTCATATCTTCAACAGTTTGCTTATATTGAGAGGGAGACATATCAATAGAGGTTAGAATAGGTACCTGACTGGAAGATGAAGTATCAAGTTCATCTGAGAAAGCCATCAAGGCATAGTTGACAAATTCTTGATTCTCATCTTCATCTGAATCATCCCAGCATTTTCCCTCTGCAATGAAAGCCTTTCCTTGCTGTTTCTTGAGTAGAGCTTCATACTTAGCTTCAAGTTCCAAGTAAGCTTTGTCCTTCTTGACTTGCTTGGGCTTTTTGCATTCTGTAGAAAAGTGCCCAAGTTCATTACAGTTGTAGCACCTTATCTTTGATCTATCCACACTTCCTGTTTTGTAACCACTCTTTGCAGCACCAACAGTTCCCTTCCCTTTGTTGAAATTACTAGAGCCACTTGATCCACCAGCTCCACTGGAGTTGAACTTTGACTTAAATGTCTGTCTCTTCTTGAACCTAATGTTTGGATACTTCCTAGCCATGTAAGCAAAAGATTTATTCTCCAGTTCATCCAGTTCATCCAAGCTGTAGAAATCATCTTCCTCGGGCAAGTCATAGATAACTTGAGAATCATCAACAACAATCTCATCATTCAGTTCTTCAATCTTGGGTTGACCAACTTTCATGGTCTCCATTTTGTTACTCAGATTGTCAGCAATAAGAGCACATGAAGTGTTAGCCATCACACCTTGTTTTGACTGAATGGACCTCTTCTGAAACAGTTCCAGTTCATATGTTTTCAGGACACCATATAGAACATCAAAACCTATTTTGGTCAGGTCTCTTTCCATGAGAGAGGAGATTCTTGGCTCCAAATGATTTGGAAGAGTCAGCAAAAATTTCTTGTTGAGCTCTTCAGTTTCATAGTGTTTGTCATAAAGCTTGAGATCATTTATCAACCTGTTGAATCTCTCAAACACTTCAGTGATGCCCTCCTTTTGTTGTGCCATGAATGCTTCATATTGTGAAACAAGAATCTGTCTCTTGTTTTTCCTCAATTCAGTAGTACCTTCACAAAGCACCTCTATGAGCTCCCACATTTTCTTGGCACTAGTGCAGTGAGCAATGTTTCCATACATGTCAAGATCCATGGAGTCACATATGATGAGTTGAAGATTGCCATCAAGAGCCATTTTCTCCTTTTCAGGTTCAGTGTATTTGGTGGGATCTTTAGGTACATGTCTTGCTGGTATTATCTCAGTACCAACAGTTGTTTCAGCAATCTCAATCATT
Source organism: Heracleum sosnowskyi (assembly GCA_030848705.1). Classification (NCBI taxonomy): domain Eukaryota; kingdom Viridiplantae; phylum Streptophyta; class Magnoliopsida; order Apiales; family Apiaceae; genus Heracleum; species Heracleum sosnowskyi. Next base: position 19,910,453 of record CM061244.1, on the reverse strand, counting down.
GGAGTAAAGGGACCATGCTTTAGAATGTCTAAATACATGGGGTTTGAAGCTTTGATGAATAACAACATCTTCTTCTTCCAGAGATTGTAGTGTTCCTTGTCAAAGGGAGGAATCTTGATACTGCTTAGTTTCTGTGAACTCATATTTGATCTTTTATTGTTTGTGTTTCAACAGCCTGCTCTGATACCACTTGTTAGAAATGAATACCACTTGGAAACTAGACAGAGGGGGGGTGAATGGATAGTTTTGAGATTTTTCGATTCTTGAAAACTAAATAAGCTGTGAGAGATTATGTTGTGTAAAATACGGAATGAAAATAAACAGAACACACACAATCACTTTAATCTACTTTGTATTAAGTAAATTAAATACTACAGCTTTCCAGAATTTCACAGATGAATTTATGGCTTCTAAACAAATAACAGTTTGTATCTTGTTTTCTTACAGAGAAAGAGTGCTTAAGATAAAATCTATGTGTATCTCTCTTACTTCTAACAATAGGGTGTGCAAGATATATATATCCTATACAAACTAGTGCACACGCCTATTTACACAGTTACCCCTCACTGTAAGTCCATCTTGTCCTGTCATACGAAGTTAACTGTGTCAGGAAGGACCACTTGCTTTTCGGAGTCTTTCCCATTTCTGTAGTTGCTTGTCTCTTATCTTTCTCTCCAAGTTTAGTTGTAGATTTGCCATCTGTTCTTTGGACCACCTTACCAGAACAGATGCTTCAGTATTTGTCTCCTTTGAATTTTGGTTCTGTACCTTGATTTGTCTTGTTATAAATGGCTAAGTGTTGATATCGTGAACTCCAGCATTTCCCGGACTTCACGATATATCCTTTGAAGACTTCGTGACATAGCCTTTTTTAGGACTTCGCGAACTAGGCTTTTTGAGGACTTCGCGATCTAGGCCTTTTGAGGACTTCGCGATCTAGGCTTTTGAGGACTTCGCGATCTAGGCCTTTTGAGGACTTCACGATCCAGTACATTTTGACTTTGCGATATCAACACTTCACGATATTAGTAATGAAGACTTCACGACATAGTTCATTTAGGACTATGCGATCTCAGTACTTCACGACATGGATAATTTTAGACTTCACGACATAGCTTTATTTTGACTTCACGGTATAGGGACTTAGAAAAACTTCTGCAACTTATTTCTTCAGGGCCTTATTCATCTCCATCCTGATGCATGAACATTTCTGAACTTCTACCAAGATAATTATTTCATGGCCTATGTACATTTTAGATTGCAAGAAGCTTACTAAGCTCATTATAACTTTGAGCATACAAGATAAAGCTAAGTACATGAAAACAAGACAAGTACAGTAGAGACCTATACTATATCCCAGTGAAAGAATTCACTAGGTCATGTAGAGTGACATAGTCACAAAGAGTAGGCTTGTTAATAGTGGTATTCAGACATGTCTTGAGCCTAACAGAAAATATAGACAGTTTGCAATATATATCCATTAGAAGACTATCACAGCAGAATTCGATGATTCTGAACCTTAGCTCTTAATTTTCACATTCAGTTTTGCGTATTTGTAACTTCTTTTATTTGAATTCAGCAAGAAGGCCTTGAAGGAGAAATTACCAGAAGGGGAGTGACTCATACTTCATGGGATATAAAATCCTCTAAAATTCGTGAACGGCAAGGATGGCATCCTGTCACATATAAGTTGGCGGATGCTACTCCCTCACTCATTCAGTCTATAAAGGTATCTGCAGTTAATATATAGATGACCAGGTCATACTGTCCTTAAGATGTTTGAATATTTTGCAGAAGCCCCTACTGTATCCGGAACCTGTATAAATCAATTCTGACTAGTAAATAATTGGGCTTTGAAAAAATGTGCAAAATTATATATTACTTATGCTTTCTCTTATCTTAAGGGAAATAATTAGCCCTACTTTGAAAGTAAATTTCTAGCATTTTGAAGTTGGTACTTCTCCTGTGTGCAGGATATAGATAATATCAATTATGAGACTGAATATAGAAGAGAGTGGTGCACCAGCAAAGGGAAACCAGCACCATGCTTTCTTTTTGCGAGGAAATTCACTCGGCCTGCAGCTCTGCGACTACTCAATATGGCAAGTTACACGAGCATTTAAGATACACATATATAACATATATAGATACGCTGTTTTTTTACCAACTTGGTAATATTAGTTCATTTAGTACTCTTAGGCATCTTAGCTAGGTCTTTAATTTTTCTGTACATTTATGAGCCCTTATGTATAAAATATAAACTTTCTTTTTGGCTTGTTTTTCATCACTGCAGTCTGTCTTGGGAGTCGTCAGTAAAACAAGAAGTGAATCCTCAGAGGAATGAAGCATATATCAATAGTATGTCAGTGCTAAGTAGGAATGCAACTAGGAAACAAGAACAAAATTTAGATAGATTTCTAATGTGAACAATAGTAAAAGAAGAGTTGTATAAAGAAAAAGATGTACTGAATTATCCAGTGAAAGTGTAATATCTTTTCCTTACATGAATGTAGATGGCCAATAATGATACCTTTTCCTAATACTTTGAATCAGTTGAAATGATTGCATGCTAATTGGCTCCCAGTTGTGTTATCAGTAGTTTCATTTAAAGGACCATTATTTGTAGTATCAGCTCTGGCAAGGCCTATACGGCTATACCAGACTTTACAGAATAATGTTGATCTTTATAGGGATACATGATTAGCGGAGCAACTAGCGTTTAGGAATGGTAATGTATCCCCATAGTAACTTGTGATCGATGATTAACCTGCGGTAGTGCAGCTGAGACAATGGGGTAAGGTACGAGTATTAAAATTCAAAATTTTTGTGTTCGGCCATAAAAATACAAATTTTAGGCACAGAATTAACTTGATTTCCTACAGGAGCTTGTGATCAAATGCTTATTCTTGTGTTACGAGCTTTTTCTTGATCTGCTGTGTTTGAGCTCGATTTCCCACAGGAGCACTGCACGGGCTTGCCAAACTCGGTTCAATAGAAACGATTCAAATTTATTTGCTGCCCAGCATGTTATGTTTATATAAAAAATCTCAAGTATATGTTATAAACATAATATACACTACATACAACATTTAGAGAGCTGATATTATCATCTGTCTATCTATTAGCATATTTTAAACCACAAGAGAAGGGGCAAAAAGTGCCATAAAATTGATTGTGACTTTACAAATTCACTTCTATATATTAAAAGGTTATAAAAGTGTCGCTTTTCTGTAATTTATGTAAAGAAAATGGAAGAATTTGAATTAGTATCGGGAGTTGAACATTGATCTTCTCTCATAAAATTCATGTCAACCATTATATTATATTACATATAAGTGTTGAGTTTATTCAAAAAAACTTGTGTCCGATATTATTATCAAGTTAGGACCGAAAAATCATTTGATTAATAATAGTTTATCTATTTCATTGCAAATAAAAAACAAATTGTACGTATTGTGCTCAATGCCTTAACAAAACACCACAAAGTCTAAAAAAACAAACAAATAACATATTCTGCTCAAAACCATAGCAAAGCATTGAAAAACTGGATTACAGATTGTGTTAAATTCCAGATTAAAATGGCTACATGATTGGATGTAAAGCAGTTAAATTTTAAAGGAAGAGAAAAACACATGTATTCCCTGTTCAAAATTTGCCAACTAAGGCATAGTTGAAGTTTTATCAAGATTTTAACATCTCATGGACTGCAAGATTCAGTCTGTGAAAAACATGGACTACTTGAATCAGTCTGTGAAGAAGTACGTTGTACAGCAAAACGACGTTGCTTTTCTTCCTTTTTTTTTGGCACACGCGGCACCAACTTGATGCATTCCTTTCATATTTCCGCATCTCTCTGAATACAGAGCTGCATAACAAGTTAACAACAATGGATACTCTCAGTATGTGAGGACACAATGTAGCGATAAGAAAGATCAGAAAAAAAGAATCTATATGATGATATTACTTCATCTTGAATATAAGAGGACTCTGATTTATATATATAATGCAAAAGAAAATGCTCTAATAATCTATATTCAAAAACACACAATAATGCACCAAACTGAATTGCCCTATGTGTTCATGGGTATGTTTTCAGATTTCTGTTACTTCAGTGAAAGCATCAACTTTAAGTCCTGTCAAAAGATGGAAAGAAACAAGTACAGAGACACAAAAGACAGATATAGCATGGCAATTAATTGATTAGAGCCAGGGTAACCTTCTCCTTGCACTGTGTTTGAACTAGTAACACCACTCAGAAACAATAACAAACAAAAATTATCATTATTTATCCAAATAGTTATACTTTTGCATAAGCGTTTATTTTTTCAAGTGCTCATTCTTGCTATTAAATTTTTCAAGGGGTTCACAGATAGTACAAGTCGTTACGGGCAACTAAAATTATATGAAATATAAATTTGCTTTAACAGCTAAACAAAAATGTAATATTATTTTAGGAATTCCTAAATCCGCGCCATGCGCACAAGAAATAACCGCAAAAAAAACTTGGTGTGCATCTTTCCTTTGATTTCTAAAAAAAGAATTAAAAAAAAACGGTGGAAGAGAAAAACTATATGATTTAATTGATTTATTTTAGTTTGGTTCGCGTATTGGGCAGACAGATCGAGGAATTTTTGACCTAACTTACCTTTAAAATTGGCCGTTATCCAACTTACCTTTAAAATTTGGCCGTAAAAGGTCATTGCCATTTCACAGATTTATCATAATCTTTTGTTTTAAATTTTGTATTAATGTATCACAGGCTTTCAAGTTAAATATATAATCCTCAACATTTTTCTTAAATTTTAACACTAAGTTTATTGATGTAAATATAAACAAGCAGCATAAGTCAAATTAGCAACAATAGTTAAGGATTGCATTACCTTCGACACCATAACAACATATTAGCTCTGTGGCCGGATGTGGTGGACAGAGCACCATGGCGATGATAACCACAATGAAGAACAGCACGTCCGGGGACTTGTGAGTAATTGTAAATTTCCTAAATAAAAAAATCGGATGAATCTCAACTAAAATAGAACAATCTGAAGGATCTTTAGTTGTGTGCTATAGTTTTACAATGATATATAAAATAGTGACTGTCGTTTAGAGTAACATACCCCTGACTCACTTTCCGAATCTAAATGCTTATCGCAGCGCACACCGCGAAAAAACATCTCACCACTAGTAAATAGCTCACCCAAGCAGACGTTTAAGGTGACTTCTGAGTCATCCACGTGAAAGTCTACAATCGCATATTTCTTAAGATTATTGAAAATATGGAAAGCTAAGCTATCTAGAACGAAATTGGATTTAATGTCTAACTGAAGTATATTAGAACTTTACTTGAAAATGGAGTATCTACGTGATAAAGTGCAAACTGGTCACTTACCAAGATGATCATCTCTATTTGTTCCATACTCGACAACGTAACCATGATGATAGTCAAGTGTCGCTCCACCAACTTCAGGAAAGAAAACTGCAGACACCACATGTATACCATATCATATGAAAGTGAACTATGAAACAGATAAAATGCAGCTCTGTTGTTGACAAAATAGCGGTATTCATTACTTGTAGACATAGGAAGTATGTAATCTTTCATCAACTTGTCAAGCATTCTTTCCATGCCGAAGTCATCAAGAACAGAACCATAGGCATTCATTGTATTTGGCCGCAGAATTCTGGTTCCTGTCTCACGGACCCAATTTTCAAAGTTTTCTGCCTACGCAAACAGAACTCGATTATAGAGATAGAAGCCAAACTACTACAAGCAAAGGCTATATAGCAGACCACAAGATTCAGAATGGTAAATAATACCTCATCTACCAGCATTTTGCAGAATTGTGGCTGCAACATATCAAATGTAAGAACTCCGGGAGATGGTTCAGATATAATGTTCCGGAAACCCTCCTTGGTGTTCTCACTGATTGCGTTTAGAAACGAAGGTACAAAAAAGCTGCCAGGGGTCATCTAGTACAGCTCTCGATACAAAGGCTACAAGAGAAACAAGGTTAATTAGAGGAAACAAAAATGAATGATCTCTTACTTTACCTAGCTTAATTAAGGATTTAATCTTGATGTAGAAGTTCATATCTACTAAAATCGATATCTTTCCTAAAAATAATAGAAAAATTACTACTGTGTAATATAAATTGGGCAAATTATAAGAAATAATTTTATTCGTACCCTATAAGTAGAGATGATACGTTCCCGGTATTCTTTGTGTAATTTGTTAGTCGAAGCACCTTGAGTTGAATTATCTTGGCCACCATTCTCATTTCCCTGGTTTGCAGACATTTTTCGACTACGGAGATTTTAACTTTGATAGGCTGCAGATTTGAGATTGTAGCTCTGTTAGGTGAGGGACTATATATACATGAAATTTAGGGTTTGTTGTAAGGGGGATTATATGTGGCGCAAGGTGGTGAGGTGGTGGAATATGATATGAATGTCATAAACCAGAATCTTTAGGGTACAAGATACCTAAATTAGGTGTACCCTTAAGATATCTCAAGATTCTTTTAACAACAACGAGATGTAAATCTCTAGGGTCCGCTTGGAACCTTGCACACAAGCATGTATCATACATAATATCTGGTCTACTTGCAGTAAGATAGAGTAAGGAGCCAATCATACCTCTGTAGCTAGTAACATCTACCTTGATAGAATTATCACAAGCTCCAAGTTTGACAGCTGTTGAAGATGGAGTCCTTGCTGATGCTGAATCCTCCATATGATACTTCTTGAGGAATTCTTTGAGATACTTGGATTGACAAATAAATATACCATTTGACCTTTGACTTACTTGTAATCCAAAAAAGAACTTCAGCTCACCCATCATACTCATTTCAAACTTACTCTGCATTAGCTTAGAAAATCTCTTACAAAGATCGTCATTAGTAGACCCAAATATGATGTCATCCGCATAGACTTGGACTAATATCATATCACTTTTGTGTTTCTTTGAAAAAAGAGTTTTGTCTCTGATACCTCTAACAAAAAAATTTCCTAAAAGAAAACCAGAGAGAGTGTCATACCATTTTCTTGGGGCTTGTTTGAGACCATAGATAGCCTTGAAGAGAAAGTACACAAAGTCCAGCAACTCCTGATTTTCAAAGCCAGGGGTATTCCACATACACTTCTTCATCTAGCTCACCATTCAGGAATGCACTCTTAACATCCATTTGATAGACTTTAAAATTGGAGTAAGCTGCAAATTCTAAGAACATCCTGATGGCCTCAAGCCTAGCCACTGGTGCATAGGTTTCATCATAATCAATGCCTTCAGCTTGTGAATACCCTTGAGCAACCAGTCTTGCCTTGTTCCTTGTAACAATGCCATCCTCATCTAGCTTGTTTCTGTATACCCATCTTGTACCAACTACTTTCTTGTTCTTTGGTCTGGGTACCAGCTTCCAGACTTGTTGTTGTTCAAATTGATTGAGTTCATCTTGCATAGCAATCACCCAATCAGGATCAGTCAGTGTTTCCTCAGTCTTCTTTGGCTCCATCTCAGATAGAAACCCTGAATAATGACATTCATTCTGAGTAGCACTTCTAGTTCTAACTCCAACACCTGGATCACCAATGATCAACTCAAAAGGATGAGCTCTATTCCATACACTCTGTCTTGGAAGATTTGATCTTGATGATTCGCCTTGAAATTCATTTTGGTGTTGTGAATGACTAGTAGACCCTTCATTTCCTCCCCCTGAGTTGTTGTTTGATTGCCTTGATGATTCTTCTCCAGTGTTGGTGGTATCTCCATTGTTACCAATGTTTCCACCACCACCACCAAGATCATTATCATCATTGTTATTGTCATTACCAGCAACATTCTCAGGTGGAGCTTCATCATCTGATTCTGAGTCTGGCAAGTTATCAAACTTCAGTTTCTCAGATGAATCTTCTGTTTGGATACTAGGGAGCTTGGTGTCATCAAATGTAACATTGATGTTCTTATTGACAGATAACATTTCTTGATTTCAAACAGGCCATATCCTCAGTTATACCCTTGCTGTTATCTCCAAAGGTAAGCACTGGGCCAGCTTTCTCAACCACATTTGATAGAAGGGCTCTATCTCCGGTCATATGCCTTGAACAGCCACTGTCCAGAATCCACATAACACGGTTTACCTGTGCCACACCCTGCAATATCAAATTGATTAGTCCTTCCTCGGAACCCAAACTTGATTGGGTCCGGCATATTTAAAGAACTAGCCTTTGTCAGGCAAAACAACATTTTTAACTTTAACTACATAAGCCTCTTTCACAAAAGAGCGTTTCCGTTTATAGCCAGCCTTAACACATTTCTGAGTAGGCTTAGGGATAAATGAATCCACTCTAGTCTTTGGAGGACTAGTAGTCTTAGATCTAACATGCTTCTTATTATTAACATGTTGACGTGGAGCAGTCTTATTATCAGATACATGCTTACTATTGAAATAAGCATACATAACATTGAAAGCACAAGACATGCAGTTAACCACACCACATGCTTTATGAGAAATATTAACAGCAGGCATGTTGGTCTACAGTTGTTTTGATCCACTTTATGAATGTCTGACTTAGTCTCCGTTGCTGAAACAACTTTGACTGGTTTCTCAGACATACACTTGTTAGACTAATCAAGATCAAAATCAAGATCCTCAATACGCATCTCCTCTTGAATAATGATAGAATATTCATCCAGAGGATCTGCCAAGGATTCTCTAAAGAAGGGTGTTTCAATACCCTTAAGCACATATGGTACACCCCTTTCTTCAGCACTGACTCTATTAGGGGTGTTTATGCTTAACTCCCCATTAGACTCATTATAGTCATACCCTATTCCTATAGTATGACCAATAACTTGTTTATTGATAATTCTTTAGCAGTCTTACAAGAGTTATAGTAAGCATTAGCCTTGACTTTAAGTTCACTGATCTGATCCTTAAGAATGGTTTCCAGTTGAATATAACATTTAACCCTATTCTCAAGAAATGCTATTTTCTTAGTAAGTTCATCCTGATTAACATGCACAAGTTTTAATTCTTTTACCTCATTTTCAAGAGCTGTGTTCAAAAGAATTATTCTATCATTTTCTCTACGTGCACAAGAAACAGTAGTACTAAGATGATAGATCATTTCAGTATCAGTAAACTTTACCTCTGACATGAATGATGATGAAGTGCTTGCCTAATTTGCCATTAAAGCTAGGTTTCCAATTTCACCAGCTTCTTCATCACTATCAGTATCATCCCAACTCTTTCCCTCGGCAACATAAGCTTTCCCAGTCTTATTCTTCTTGCTAGAATCAAATGAGTTCCTTCTCACTTGCTTTGGCTTTTTACATTCTGTAGCAAAGTGACCCAACTCATTACAATTGTAGCACCTGATTGTGCTTCTTTCCACGGTTCCAGTTTTATAGCCACCCCTTGTGCTATTAGAAGATGAAGAACCACCTCTCTGAAACCTGGGCTTGAACTTAAGATTGGGATTCCTTCTGAATCTGAATTTTCCAAACTTCCTCACTATCATTGCCAAATCACCATCCTCCAGCTGATCAAGTTCTTCCAAAGAATAGAAGTCACCACCAGATTGATCATTGGATGTTAAGCCATATTCAGCTACAATAACATCCGTGTCAGAACTGGAAGGTTGAACAGCCTTCACTTCCAGTTGCTGTGTGATTTATGTTGCCAATGCAGTAGAAGTACTAACTATCTTTCCAGTTCCATATATCTCCTTTTGCTGAATCTGCTCCAGCTCATAGGTCTTCAGAACACCATAAAGTCTTTTCAAAGAAATCTCTCCAAGATCTCTTGCTTCTCTGATTGCAAATATTCTGTGCTCCAAATGAGATGGAAGTGTCAGGAGGAACTTCTTGTTAATCTCCTTGATAGTATAGTGATTTCCATTGAGATTCAGATCATTTATCAATTTGTTGTATCTCTCAAAAACCTCAGAGATACCTTCACCAGGGTTTGATCTGAAATGCTCATATGAAGAGGTGAGAATTTCCAATTTATTTTCTCTTACTTCCTCTGTCCCCTCATTGATTATCTCTATTGTGTCCCAAATGTGTTTGGCAGTAACACAGTTTAGAACATGATTATGCATGATAGGATCAAGACAATCAACCAGTATCAACTGTAAACAGGCATCCAGGGTAGCATCCTCTTTCTCATCAACTGTGTAGTCCTTGGGATCCTTAGGGTACATCCTAGAAGCTCTAGTTATAACATTGTTCTCTATCTGCTCTTCCTCTACAATCATAGGAAGTTTAGGACCATTTTTCAGCACTCCAAGATATTTAACATTTGCCACTTGAAGAAACAGGAGCATCTTCTTCTTCCATATAGGATAATGCTTCTTACTGAACATGGGAATCTTTACTGTACCAACTTTCTGAGTTGTAGACATTTTTGAGATTTTTAATGAATGATAAGAATTTCAGAGTTTAAGAAAAAATCACAAAAAATGGATCTTTGATCAGTATACCAATCAAAAGGCTCTGATACCAATTGTTAGGTCCTGATAAGTTTGTAGAAGGGGGGTTGAATACAAACTATACCGTTTAATCGAATTTGTTCGTTTAAAGATATAACAATTTAAGAACAAATTAATGCGGAATAAACTGAAACAATATTCAAGTTAAATATAACTTATATTAAACTTGAAAGGTGTTACAATCTGAGTAAGGAATACAGAGTTCTTGATAAAACAAACCTAGAATAAATTCGACATGAATTTATCTATTTTTGTAATAAAAAGGATAGAATACTAAAAAAGTAGTTTGATATAATTTCTAGGGATTATGATCCGCTAGATTGTCAAAGCAGTACAAGTGATACAATTCTTATGGATTAAATGTTAAGAACAATACAAGAATCTAATCACTGGCAATATTTGAAGCTCGGACAATTGAGAAAGAAGTAAAGGCAGAGAGCTTTGAATGTTATGTTTTCTTGCTTTTCTGTCTTCTGTTTAATGTGTTATGTCTTGATATCTCTTGCTTTAATCACACTTTTCTATTTAAACAAACTGCAGCCTTTATTCTTCACGCGCCAATTCATTTCTTTGATTTTGTATTAGGAAGACAACCGGGAAGACTTGAAATTGGCTTGGGAAGACTTTCGGGAAAACATGCATTTGCTAAGGAAGACAATCGGGAAGACTTGCAATTGGCCTAGGAAGACATTCGGGAAGACTTAATTTTAAGTCTTCTTAGTTAAAAAACTAAGTCTTCCTAGTTCATTTCTATTCTATTTTAAATAATTATCAAAGTAAATTATGTATTAAATTAATTCTTTACAGAATTAATTTAATAAATAATTTACTAAGTAATAATAATTATTTAGAAGAGAATAAATATAATTCTTTGTCTTCACAATTAATTCTTGAACCACTAAAACTTAGATGAAGAAACAACATTTGTAGAACGTTGACACTCAATGTATTGTCTGGTTCATGAGTGACTAACGACAATGTCTGTTCTTCATCTGTTTGACTTTAAGCAGTGATCCACTTTCTTTTCCCTTTTCATTGAACTCTGTAACCTGCACAATTGCTGTCACATCTTGAAATATCTGTCACTTTAATAAATCCACTGAGATTGAATACTTCACTGAGGCTTGATCAATAAATTGAACTTCTTTCAATGTAGAATTACTTCAAGTCTGTAGATGACTTTAACCTTCATTCTTTGACAGATATTATCTTCTGAGATTCCTGTGACATTTGATTTTTATTATTTACTTATTACATCTTATTTTAAGTTGAGTAGAATCATCGGTGTTTACAAATAGGCCTTTACATATGCCTTTCAGGGGCTATGGCGGCAGGGGCACACCAAGGACGTAGTGACTTGTATGTCATTATTCGAGGATGAAGTCTAAAACGTAGTTCTGAGATGAGGGGTCAGACCCTTTATATAGGCGTTTAAAAGCCTAATGGATAAGTATTGATTTCTTTGAAAGATAAATCTTATCCTTGATAGTGGATAAGTATTGACTTTCTTGAAGGATAAGTCTTATCCTTGACGGTGAATAAAGATAAATTCTAAATCCTTCCTTGTAGGAGTTGTTTCCATATCATAATGGACTTGTATTGAAACAAGCCCACTCGTATTAGAACAAGCCTGTATTGGACGTCTCTTAATACAGGTTGTACTTCTAGCCCAAATATTAATTACGAAATTAGAGTTTCAGGCCTTATTAATTGGCCTTATTTATGGACCAGCTAGGTTTAATTAATGCAATATTAATTATGTCTTTAGGGTTATTTTTAGCCCATGTCAAACACCTAAAACACAATATGCATAAATAAATGTGTAAATGTCAAGCATATGGTCACCAAGTACTAGTAAGTACAATGCATAGATAATCTTAATTTAGCTTTCCATCAACAAAATTGAATAAAAAAGGTCACAAATTTTAATTTAACTAATAAAATCTACGTCAATAAATTAATTAATCGAATTGAAAATTTTAATGCAAAGTAATAAAATAGAAAATCACAAATAGTTCAAAACTAGTTTTTAGTTTTTACATGAATAAACACACGTGTGCACTCTCGTATTTATAATCTAATGAGAAATAAATTTAAAACAAAAGGTGTCATATCTCTGTATTTTATGCAAAATTGAAAAAAATTGAATTAGCATTAGGAATCGAATTATTCCAATTAAATTTATTTCATAATTATAATGATATTAAGCTTTTGGTTCGTTTCAAAAATCTTATTATACAAGTCATATATTCTCATCTCCTCTTATTTTATTTTTTTTATTTTACTTTTGTATAAGTAAAATTTTGTTGGATATGAGTGTTTTAGTGTAATGTAATATAGAGGGGGTGAATGTGTTACACTCTTTTTCTTTAAATTCTTGAATCTTTTTCTATGTTTTTAGCTTTGATAATCTTGTGTTTGTGTAAAAGTTTACGAAATTAGAACAATCACAAGAATTCACTTTAAATCTAATGCATTGTTAGATCAAAATGTTTGTTACAACCTATGAATACAAACTGTCTCAGCTTGTATTTTTCCTAACAAAGAATATATGTTTGCATAATAAAAATTTTAACAACTACGAAAAAGGTTTGTGCATTAAGATGAACTTTGCACAACTCACATTTTTACAGAATTGCATGTCCATAGAATATGAAAAATTAAAATACAATTTGTATACTAAAACTAATAGGTTGTTAGTCATATGCTCTTTGTCCTTCCTCTCATTTCCTTAGCGGTTTTTCCTTGAATTTCTTCCCAAAAATCATTGTAGGCTTGTCATTATACAATTTAGTAATTTGGACCACTACATGTGCACAAGGTTTGTTGATCTTTGTCCTTGTAAATCTCTCAGAAGTTTGTTTGTTATTGATCAAAAAATTGACTAAGTCCACAATTCGATAACTCTTGGTTATACTGATTCGAGATATAGACTTCTCGAATCAGTTACTTTCTTAACTTCTCTAATAAGCTGTTTTTGGACTTCTTGAATAGGCTTTATTAACTTCTCTTATCCAAACTTCTCAAAATAATATAATTGACATCTCTAATCCAAACTTCTCGAAATAGTATAATTGACATCTCTAATCCAGACATCTCGAATTAGTGTATTTTACTTCTCTAATTCAGACATTTCGAACTAGAAATCATTACTTCTTGAATGAGACGTCTCTAAACAATATACTTGACTTCTCGAATTTTGACTTCTCTAACAGACAATTCTGAATTTCTCGAAATATTTTCACCTTCATTTCTACTACTTTATTTGACGACCTTCTCTATCTTCATTGAGTCATGATCTAATGATCTTTTTTTAAGTATCATTATATGTCTAATATATATATTACAGATTACAAATGTTTGGCTAGATACCTAGGTGCATTCTATGTAAATAAACATAGAGGACAAAGGGTTTCCCAGTTAAGCGGTAATGTAAGTAATCCAAAGTATCACAAAATAGTAAGCTTGTTATAAGATGTATTCAGGTATACCTGTGTACCTAAAAAATTTTGGTTTACATTATCTTGATAACTCTATTTTTTTTTTACTTTTCGTAATTTTATATATAATTATGTACTCAATCACCTTTATTAACTTTTATTACACTTATATTTTCTGGATTAAATAGATAACAATCATTTTGTTAATTATTATGATTTATATATTTTTATGTTATCATATCTTTAGTTATACTTTACTTGGATTAGTGAAGTATTGATACATAATGTAATAACCTGTATAGTTATATTTATTTTCTTTTTAACGTGCTAGAGCTACATAATACATATTAAATTTAAATTTGTGAGACAGCCTTTCACCCTTAGGTTTTGGTTCTTTGTCAAGAGTGTAAATACGAAAATTAAATTAGACTTAGGAAAGTTACTAAGTCATTAGTAAATTCTCACTTAGGTTTTCTTTTGGACATTTACCGGGAATCAAGTCAAAAATATTCAAAACCAATCAAAAAAAAAATCCGACATAATATAGAATTGACAGTGACTTAATATAGAATTATCAAGTAAATGATATATTTTATATTAGGATATTTAGGTCAAAGATTAAAAAGGCAAAGGCTTAAGTCATATTAAAGATCGGTTTATTTAAAAGAGTGTCATTCTCAAATGTTTTATTATAAAAAATATTTGATATATTGATTAAATATTTAAATATCAAATTTCCTTTCCCAAAAGTCATGCCAACAACACAAAAATGATTTTATCCCAAAATACCTGTAAATTCTTATTTATCCGGATAAAATCTTTTATAAAATCAAACTCAAATATTCCTTGGACTTAATGGTTATTATTTTATGAGGAATATTATGTTTGAATATGTGTCAAGTCAAAACTTTTGTCTAAGTTGTCGGTAAAGACAAAAGAATTTTTCGGTCACTCCGGAAGGCTGTTTTAACATTCGAGAAATTCATAACAATACTTCCAAACATTTTCTTGACTTGAAACTTGGGATTTGTCATTCGTATCTCTCTAATTCTAATTGGTATAGTTTCATGATTTTTGGATGACTTTTTTCCGGGACCCCTAAAATTGATACGTAATTGATTTTTCGGTCGCGTAAAAGTCATAGATGGTCAATGAATTTAGTAAATTTTTTACCATAAACTACTGGGAACATTTCTAGAGAGATCCCAAAATTTCATAATTCTTGGAGTATTTTTCAATTTATTTCATAAGATGGGTCGTATCGAAAAATTTCGGGTTTTTAATCGTTTTCTACTTTATGAAAACGTGTGGGCACATTTTTCTATGTAGTTTTGAATGTTGTGATAGTTTTTGGTAGGGGTGAGCAAAAAATCAAATTAAAACCGAAACCGATAAAAACCGAATCGTAAAAAACCGAAACCGAGTTGAAACCGAACCGAAACCGAAAATTAAAAAACCGAACCGTTCTTGAGGTTGAGGTTTCGGTTTTAGGTCCAAACCGAACCGAAAGAAACCGAACTGATCCGATTATTAAAAATAAAGAAATAAATATATTATATAGACTAGACCAATTTTTATGAGTAGTGGGAGTAGATTAATAAAGATCCTGACATTCCTTTTAATAATTATACTATTTTGTTCTTGTTTTTGAAGTTTTAATTTGTAATGGTTGATTAAGAAATGTAGTTTAATAAACTTCTATATCTAGGTGTTTTATATGTTGCTTTATTTTTTGATGTGACGCTTTTTCTTGGCTTTCCTGGAAAAACTCTTTACTTATACAAAGACTTCAGATAGACTCAAGATTGTTGAATTTCTAACATTGTCTTATATACATTTCAAAGAAAATATTTTTGAAGATCATCTTAAATTTTCATTATTCTCGGATCATGTTGGACTTAAATAATTTATTATGAAAACTTTGTATGTTTATTTTGGACGAAAAAATAAGTTGTAACTTTGCAAGCTTAAAAATTCGAAGTCATTTTATTTATTTTGTTATGTTTATTTGAGGCGGTTTTAAAACCGAACCGATTGTAACTGATCCGATCATTTTAAAACCGAAACCGAACCGACGGTTTCGGTTTCTATTTTCAATTTTAAAAACTGAGGATATGCGGTTTCGGTTTTAACCTAAAACCGAACCGATCCACCCGCGCTCCCCCTAGGTTTTTGGAGCCTATAAAACATTCCCTAACATTCCAAACATTTTCCCTCATTTTAAGGAACCTTGTCCCCTTTCTACCTAACCAAATTCCCTAACTTTCCACCTATAAATACCCCCAACACCAAAGTGTTCTTACTTGTGTTCTTGAGTCACCTTTCATCTCTTCTTGAGTGCCTTTCTTTTGGTGCTCCATTCGGCCCCCTTTGGTGTTGTTCTTAGGCATCGATCTTAGCTTGTATCTCTTGTAACTTACTCTTCTTAAAGGAGAAGTTTGAGCATTTGTAAGGTCCTACTTTGTGACTTCTCCCGACTTTTATATATTTTTGCACTAGTGTACGCAAAATAGCGTCTTTTACGGTCCTCACACTTGTGAGTCGAATAATTAATTTAACGCATAATAGTGTAGTGAAAGCCAATTTATAATACTAGACATATTATTCGGCCATTTTACTAGAGTTGTTACTCTCTGCCTTATTGTTAGGTCCAAAGTATCGTAGAAGAGGGGGTTGAATACGATACTCACAAATTATTCAATTTCGTTCACGGATAATTCTTAAGGTTCTAATACGAAATCAAATGCACCAAATCAAAATACGAGTCGGGGAATATATCGTTTTATAAATATAAACCGCGAGGGGTGCTACAATTCTAATCCGTAGATTAGCTTCAATGAGTTCAAGGTTACACAAAATCAATACAATGATAGAATTCTGAGCAATATTAATTTCTCTATGATTCTCTGGCTCAAACTCTCTCTTAGTAAATTCTTCTGTGAAGATCCTTAACTGAAGAAGACACAACTTCTTTTCTCTGTTATTGTAGACTTAATTAGAAAAAATATCGAACCAAAATAATGGAATAATCTTGGTCGTTCATTCTTCATCAACCTGACAAAGTAATAAATCTTTTCACCTGCTCCTCCAATTGAAAAACCATCGAATGATTAAAGTAATTTTTCTTTCGATAGTTTTTAAACTATCGAATGACAAATTACTTTTCCATGGTTTTCTGATAGATTTTTTTGATCCCTTTCGATGGATTTTCTTAAAATAAAACCATCGAGCCTTTTCTTTTGTACTTGATCTCTTGAAAATCCTTTTGTGTTTCAGGGTGTTTTAGATTTAGACTTAAATCAATTTCTTCTGAGACGATAAACATCTTGATTTTTTAAGTGCTGACAACTGGTGCAACTGGTCTGGTTCACAGATGAATAACACTTGATCACTTCTTTTATGTCTTCAATTCAATGCTGCTGATAAGTCCTTTGTCGTTCTGGTTGCTTCAATTAAATCACTGGAACCCTATGGTACTAACTCTTAATCATTCAAATACTTATGTAGTCTTGAAAGTCTTGTTTCTTTATTTGTCACAGAGGCTTGAACATTTTAATGAACTTTTTTCCGTGACCTGTTTACGGACTTCAAGAATACATAGCATATTTTGATTTTTTGAGTTTACATTTTCTTCTTTACTTCTGGATTCCTGTGCTTCTTTTAATATTACTGTCTGTCTTGTCCTTTGCTGAGTTGTAGTTATCTCTGTTACATCTTATGTTACATTATGCTTTACAATTATAATAGTAATGCGGGTGTGTTTACACTTGTATTGGTTGAGTTTAGTAGCTTGTTAAATATTTCTCTAAATATTTTATAACTTGCTCTATCTCATATGTATTTGTGTTCTTTGTAACACAAGTAAGTGTATATTTAATTTTATTTATATTCGGCCAAAACCGAAAATTTATTTAAATTAATATACTCGGCTATTTTTCATATTAACTTGTTTGACTTGTTAATATTTATAATTGCTTTCATGTTCTAGTATTCTACTAGTTCATTTTTAAGCTTTCAAAATAAAAAATTTGTCAAGTCGTGGTACTTGTATTATATCCTTTGACGTGAGGTGAAATGAGGTGAGGTGAGGTGTGTTTACACTTGTATTGGTTTAGTTTAGTATCTTGTTGAATATTTCTCGGAATATTTTATAACTCGCTCTATCTCATATTTATTTGTGTTATTTGTAACACAAGTAAGTGTATATTTAATTTTATTTATATTCGGCCAAAACCAAAATTTTATTTAAATTAATATACTCGACTATTTTTCATATTAACTTGTTGGACTTGTTAATATTTATACTTGCCTTCATGTTTTAGTATTCTACTAGTTCATTATATAATAGGATATAATTTATGAGTAGCTTAAAACCCGTGTGATGTAAAGATTATTTTTTTAATTATTTACGTTTTAATATTTTATTAATTATATTTGTTAAAAAAATAAATATATGTGTTAAATTTTTTTAAATAATTAAAAATATTAAATAAAATAACAAATATTAAAAATAATTAGGGATATTTCACACCAATTTTAGGGTAATTTAGCGTGATCTTCCTAAACGCGTCATAGTGAGTAATGTGAGATATACCCCGACTAAAAGTCCTTGACCGTAATCTCGACACTTCCATACAGTATATAGTAAATTTGTTCCCCAGTCCATTTATTAATACGATAGACAAACACAAGAACATTTCTCAGTACTCTCTATATAATATACATACAAATCATCGATTCATACATGTATCTATAAATCGTTCGATGAATACTTCGCAATACATGGATAAACAGATAATGGATCTATCCAATTCGCAAACTGATTTCATCAATTTGAATCCACAACACAAGCAAGATGACGATGATGATGATAATGATGATTATAAGAAAGAAGAGATCGTTCCTAATTATGATTTTCAACCAATTCGTTCCACTAATTTAACTGATTCTACTCCACCTAGGGTTTGGACTTCTGCTGATTCTAAAATCAACTCCGCTGTCTCTAGAGTATGTGATCTCTCTCTCTCTCTCTCTCTCTCTCTCTCTCTCTCGCTGATATGTTACTTATGTGTTTGTATATTGTATTCTATGTTGGACTCTCTCTCTCTCTCTTTCTCGATTGTATGTTACTTCTGTGTTTCTATATTGTATTTTATGTTGGATGTGGATTCATTGTGAGATTGTGCTTTTGGAGTAGTGTATCGAAGTTTTAATCTTTATTGTTGGATAGATGTGTTGTATGTGTGTAATTGACTAATTGTGTTGGTTTGCCTGATATAGTTGATTGAGCTTTTGTAAATAACTAGCAATTGATCTGAAATAGCATGATGAGACTGCAATGATTGTTGAATTTTAATTGATAAAGAATAGCTTTCTACTCAAGTTAGGGTACGGATTACAAGCTAAGAAAATTAAGAAAAGGGAAAATGAAATCATCATATTCCTTCCTGCCTTGTCTCACTCGATTCTTGCTTTTTATAGCTCAGCACTACCACGTGTAGCTTGCCTGTGGGATACAAAGTGTATGTCTTTATTGCCACAAACCGACACTGTAGTTATTTATCAATCAAATCAATATACCATATCGTTTTGATTGATGTGGGATACAAATTACAAATAATTTGTAATTATTTAATAATTAAGTGAATTGTACTCACTGTTTTTAGTTATTAGAGTTACGGCTTTTGAGGAAATAATCTCGTAGATGGCTGTACAGAGCTAGATGACTTTGTTCCGGAGTTTGGAATGCAAAACTTCATTTAAAAGCATTTATCTTATTGTATAGCTACCAGTGAAGAATAAAGCATGAACTAAGGTCATAAATTTGCATATGTTCCAGTTACATATATTACGCATTTTGTGTACTTTAATTGCTGTTTATGGACTATGGGCAAAAAACAAATTGAGGCGTGGAAGGAAAGAATTGATGTATATGGTTTGCAATACTACCAGACTCAGAAAGAATATTGGCACTGTTGATATGTTTATGCATAGTCCCATGCATGAAAAGAAAATTAGATATCCAGAACTACTATTGGCAAGCTGCAATTGGCATTATATGACTAGAATATATCTACCTATTATAGGATTGCCATGTTGCCATGTACTTCACTGTTTCATATGAAGATTACTTTGTACATGTATGTGCTCACTGCTTACTGTTTTTCATTTCATACAGAATTATGCTTCTCTTGATTCCAAAGAAGTTGCAAAAGTCAGTTCGGAGAAGGATCGTAATGCCTACAATGCAGCTTTGCTGTCTGAGATTGACAAAACTATGAAGAAATATAATGATAGTTTGCTACATGCATTAGAGGGCGTCAGTGCACGACTCTCCCAGCTAGAGAGCAGAAATCGCAATCTTGAGAATTCTTTGGATGATTTAAAGTTATCTGTTGGAAACAATTATGGAAGCACTGATGGCAAACTGAGACAGCTTGAGAATATTCTTCGAGATGTAAGTGATATCCCCCTTAATTCTAATTACAGTAGCTTGTAAATTTGCAGCATTTGAATTTTCTCAACCTCACAGCTTTGGTTGTTCTTCATACTCTCCTTGCCCTTTTGTCACAAGTTTGCTGTTACGTCTTTTCCGCCCTTGTGTTAAATATCCTTGTATTGGACTATATTAGTTACTGGTACTGCTGCATCTTTCTTTTGCAAAAGAGGGGGATCACCTTTTTCTATCAAGTCAATCACGATTATCCCGTGACCTCGATGCTTCCACAGCCTCCCTTAACTCTAGTTACTCTGCTTCTCGATATTTATCTTAAAGCTAAAGTTTTTTATTTTGGAGATGGTAGTAACTAGTTGTACTAAAATGCTCTTTTATTTGGATGGATTAAGATAACGAATAAGCAGAATCCTGTTTGTTATACTAAGTTCTAAGAAACATATAAAATATTGAGATGTAAGTTCAGGCGAATCCATAAATGAAAATTAATATCAGTATGAAACACTGATGCAGGACAGCAGGTTAAAAGGTCCAAAGAAAGTATTTGGGAACAGTATAAGAGGCTTTGGAAACCCATTTAATTAGTTTTATTGGTTTTAATTTAATTTTGTAAGTATTCTCTTATTATTTATTAATTATTAGAATCTGATTTGTGTTAGGGAAGTACTTAAGGTTTATTATATATAGAACTATTAGTGTGTAACTTGTAAGTTTTATTATTGGATTAAGAACATCGTTGTTTTTTTCACTTTCTCTTGTGAGAGGAGTATTGCCAAACCCTAATCAGCTTGCCTCCCCAATCAAACACTAGTTATATAAAAATTAGTGTGGTTGAGTTTAAAAGTTCATTATTTACCAGGTAACTGTTTTAGTTAATTACTTTCATTTCTCCATATTTATTCTCGAATTGGTGGCAGTTCCATTCCTTTCTCAAAGTGGGTCCCTGCAACCTGGGGTGACTTCCGTAATTCATTCTTATTTGGTCTCCTTCGTCCTTACTCTACAAAGATTTGTGTAAACGTTTTATTTCAGGTAGAGACTGCTGTACATGATGTGAAGGATAAACAAGAAATACTGGAGCAGTTGGCAAAGCTGCAAGTATCAAAGGAGCAGCAGTCGGAAAAGCCTAGTCCTGTTAACATGGATGTTGTAAATCAGGCAGCATCTGCTCCACACCAACAGCTTCCTCCTTTTACTCAGCCACTTCCTCCCCATTCTTTGCCTAATGCTCCTCTTCCACCACAACAGAATTTACCATCACCACCGCCGCCACTTCCACACCAATATTCCCAGAACCAGATTTCTCATGCTCCTCAACAGGACATGTACTATCCTCCATCTGTTCAAGCACCAGAAGCCCCAACTCAGCAGTACCTGCTACCTCAGCAGCAGCAGCAGCAGCAGCAGCAGCAGCAGAAGCCCCCAACCTCAGCACCTCCGCAGCAACAGTATCAGCCTAGCTCTCTCCCCCTATACTCTCAGCCACCTGCACCTCAGCAGCACCCATCTCTCTCAGCTATCAATGCCCCTCAATCTCAACCTCAGCTGCCTCTAGGTCACCAGCCAGAAGAAGCACCTTATCTACAACCGTCTCAGAACTATCAACAAATTACGCATCAACCTCCCTCTAGTATGCCTAGTGGAGTTCCCCCCTCACAACAGTTTTATGGTACCCCATCCAACATGTATGAGCCGCAACCTGGTAGGACTGGGCCTGGATATTCTGCTCCATATGGGCCATCATCTGGACCTAGTGATCCATATCCTTATGGTGGACCGAGTTCTCCGTATGGTCGTGGAGCTCCAGCAAAATCACAGCAACTCCATTCTCCATCTATGGGTCACAGCGGGGGAAATGCTTATCCACAGCTTCCAACGGCTCGGATATTACCACAAGCACTCCCTACTGCTACAAATGTTGGTAGCGGATCTAGTTCTTCCGGTAACGGGAACAAGGTACCTATTGATGATGTAGTTGACAAGGTTACAACTATGGGATTTCCAAGAGACCAGGTAAGAGCCACGGTCAGAAGGTTAACGGAGAATGGACAGACAGTTGATTTGAATGTGGTATTGGACAAGTTGATGAACGATTCCGATGTCCAGCCCCCAAGAGGTTGGCTTAATAGGTGACCGGAGATTCTTATAGGTGATGATGAAAAGTTTGACCAATCTTGGTCACAAATATCATCCTCTGCATATCATTTGACACAGCTTTCTGTGTACTAATTGTGTTTACATATAGCTGTTGAGTTGTGTTATTCTTGCCTTGGCATCTCATTGGGATTTTTCTTTTTGAACTCCTTTTTCGCTATGTTTGTTTGGCTGTAAATAAATAATTATTGCATCTAGACCAAGTTCAATGTTATTCTCTTGCCTTTGAAGATGTAATGGATCAAGGAATGGAACATTTTGTTCAAGTTTAAAACTTTATTATCTTAGCAGTATGTTCCATGGTTATGTGTTGTCAACTTTGAAGTACAAACTCAGAAGTTGAGCTTAATCAAAGGAGTTGCCTCATTGTTCAGGAAGATGATCAAAGTTGATTTTGCTTCCTACCTGTTTTATATATGTTACAAACAAATTTGATTAAACTTATTTTTACGAATGTATGTTGGCCTCTCCTAATATTTGTTTAAGAGAAAAATGCCCCCAAGTTTATGTGTAGAATCATGTAATATGTTTTTTTATTATTATTATTCTATCATGGTTGTAAAACCCAACCCTTGCCTCTGGTTTCAGAGAGGAAGAACCATGCAGTTCCTAGTTTACAGAAGAACAATGCAGCCAGCAATCAAACTATAATAAATTTATTATATGAGGAAGAATTGATGATATCCGTTATTGGATATGTACTGTTGGCCAGTGCAAGCCTTTTTTTAGAGAGAAAATATTTAAAAACTTTTGGAAAGAAGATACTTATGCAAAAATTTGAAAGAGTCACAAAATTGGGGTATAAAAAATTGTTCTCAAATAATATGGTATGATTGATGTGGCAATTTGAAATATATTTTGATAAGTGGTATTGGTGTCAATGCAGTGGATTCATTTATTATTGCAACAAATCAGAATCTGCAATATGTATTTGGTAACTATTTTGAAAATTAATTTGGTATCCCTAATATTTTCCAAATTTGAAATCTCCTTTTTTATTTCGCAATCAAAAACTTAGGCTCTGTTTGTGATTGCTGTTAAAAATTGTTGTGATGTTGAAAAAAGTGTTGTTAAAATAAGTGCTGTTGTGAAAATCAGATAACTGTTTGGTAATATTTTTGATATGTGCATGTTTTGGTGTATAATATAAAAAATTAATGTTTTTGGTGAGTTTTGATGTTGAAACCAGTAGCTTCCCGCAAAAGCTGAAAAGCAGTTTTTTTTTCAAAAGCATGGGGGACATGCTTCCTCTTAAAGTAGCTTTTCAGCCGAAAACGCTTTTCAGAAAATCAGTTTTTAAATTTGGGATATTCCATTTGGTACCATTGTACAATTGGCTTTTCCATTTGGTACCACTCGAAGTTTTTGGCTTCCAAGTGGAGCCATCATACTTTTGGCTTCATCCACGTGATACCACTCCGTTAACCAAACGTTAGTCGGCCGTTACAAAATTATGAGATTGTCCATTTGGTACCACTCAAAGTTTTTGACTTCCAAGTAGTACCCTTCTACTTTGTGTTTCAACTCCAAAATACCACTATGTTAATAAATTCGATGAAGTGGTATTTTGGAATTGAAGCCGAAAGTAGAATGGTGCCACTTGGAAGTCGAAAACTTTGAGTGGTACCAAATGGAATATCCCTTTAAATTTTACCAAACACTTTTTTAGCTGATTTTCAGAAGAAAAAAAAACTGTTGTTGATGTATGCAACAGCAATGCCAAACGGAACCTTAATTCGTTAAGACGGAATTAGAGCATCTCCAACCATGAGAATTCCTTAGCTAAAATCCTATGTGGCATGCCTTAAATAAGAAATATAGAGATTATGTAAAAATGTTGTCTCTCCAACGGGTCATAACTGTTAGCAAAAAATTTAGCCAGCCTCTTTATATTGGCTATATTTGGCCAATCTTTACCTGTAGCAAAATTACACGTCATCTATTATCATAATGAAATAATAAATTCTATTTATAACAACTTGAAATAATAGTAACATGCTATTTTTAAAATATAGTCAATCAGTATAGTCAACCCCATTAGAGCAAAATACTGTATAGATTCAACAAATTTTACATAATCAATATTTTATATCATTTTAGTCAATCATTTTAACCGACCTCATTAGAGATGTTCTTACAAGTGTTTTTGTAAATGTCGTGTGTTCGACAGATTTAAAAATTCTAAAACTTGAGTTTACATTGTAAATATATATATTTTACTTTATATTCTAAGTTCCTACCTAGTCGATTAAGTCTACGCAGCGGCGTTATAATATTTCAAAAATTAATTTATTTTACTTTATTAATATAGCTGCATTGACAAAAGAAAAATGTCAAACATCTCAACAAAATGTTCCAAATCATGTTTTAAATTCATTTTTAAGCATAATATTTCTTATAAAAATATAACACCACACATCTATCTATCTATACTATTATATTAAAGACGAAACATTAAAAGTTTTTGTAGTCCGTTGGTAGTCGGTTTGTAGTCTGATCCTCCATAGTTTGATAATCTAATCTCTAGCCGTTAGATCTTTTAAATTAAATTAATGAGAGCCATTGGATATAATACTAAATATTTTTTGGTATGTTGTGATTTTACTTAATTGTACTTACTTAATTGTACTTCATTTTTTTACTTAATTACCCTTACTTATTTATAAAAAATATTATTAAATAATAATATTACCTATTTATAACCAATTACCTTTTACACCTAAAATATATTTCTTTTTTTATTTCTTCTGAAAAATCTCTTACTTTTTCAAAAATATCACGGGTAATTACCTTTTTTAACTAAAACATGTAAGTTTTTTATTTTTGCTTACTAAAACCTCTCCTTTTCCAAAAATATTACAAACAGTTTCATTTATTAAAATAAAATAATAATATAATAATTATTTTTTATATTTTCTAACTAAAATTTTTACTTTTCTATTTTTTCTAACTAAAACCTCTCATTTTCCAAAAATATCACGGGCAGTTCTTTTTAATGAAATAAAATAATAATATTTATAATTACTAATAACTAACCGATTAGCTTTTTTTTCCAAAGCGTATATTCTTTTTTATATTTTCTAACTAAAAATTTTCCTAAGTAAAATCTCACATTTTTCAAAAATATCACATGCAATGTCATTTAGTAACATAAAATAGTAATATTATAAATACTAATAATTAACCGATTAACTTTGTTAGCCAAAGTGTATATTCTTTTTTATATTTTTAACTAAAATTTCTCTTTTTCTAAAATTATCGCAGACGATATCTATCTATACTATACTATTATATAATAGCCAAAACATTGAAAGTTTTGATTTCAATTTTCGGTAATTTATTATATTTAATCTATCTATATGTACTATTATATAATAGCCGAAACATTGAAAGTTTTGATTTTCGATTTTCTCACATATATAACATAACTACAAACTCTTTTAATTATACTGTACTTAGAATTCAAAAACACGACCATTTTTTAGAAAATATTTATATTTATATGTATTACAACAAAATATATTGATAATTTTGACGGTTATCTTTACTGACATTCTTACTAAGCTAATAAACTATTATAAAATCTATAAAAAAAATTAGATTTAAAGTATTAAAGTAGTACTTTAATTCTTTTTAAAAAGATAGCATTTTCAGAAGTATTAAAATCTCAAAAAATTTAAAAGTAAATTTCAAAATTAATATTAAAGTCGTCCGTGCGTTGCACGGGTTATAGGCTTGTACATATATATAAACCCACAAATTAAAAATTATCAAATATCAATCACATTATTATATTATTATATACAAATTTTGAGAAATTATGTTGGATTCTCCAACATTACTCTTCACAAAATTCAAGTCATGCGAGGTGTAAGGGGAACTGCCCATTGTTTTTTACATTGCAGGAGCTTGGTAAAACGAAGTACCAAAAAGTGTAGATAGAGATAAGATTAAGATATCGTCTTCTGTTTGGAAACAGAAGTGGTATGATGTAATTAATACGTAGCAGCTACGACTCTATACAAGAGAAGATATGAACAACACAAAAAGAAATACGTGCAATTTTGCAAATTCAATTTTCACCCTTCATTATCATATAAATAATTATCATTATCAATACTGCAATGTGCAGTATTGTTTAATTTACAAGAGTGTGCTGAAGGCCTCTTCTACATTTCTATTCGTTTATTATTTTATGTTTTTTGAGGGGAAGAATTCTATTCGTTTATAGTTGTTCGCAAATTGTACATATTTGTAGAGGAAACTCGTATATCAAAAATTAAACGCTGGGAGTTGAAAAGAAAACATGGAACAGGTGCTTATACAACCAAACAAATCTTGCATTAGATTAAAATTTAAAACATAAAGAAATCACATCAACCAACAACCACGGGAACAATGAAACTAGACAGGAGTCGACTCCAATACTAAACACACACAGACACAGACATGTTACTTATTATTATTATTTCAAGACACGGCTAGATCTAGCCACCACCGCGGAGTTTTTAAGTCCTTGTAGCTGTGGTGTGAGTGTCTCTAGCAGTAGCGTGAGTGTTTGTTGTGTCCTGAGCCTGACCAGCCTTGCTCTGAATAGTCTGTCCCAAATCTTTAGTCTTCTGTCCTGCACACCCAGCCATCTCTTGAGCCCTTTTCTTGGCTAGTTCAATCTGATCAGGTATCGCAGCGCTAGCTTGTCGAAAGTAACTCAGCACCCATGACAGCGATGACAGCCCTGTCAGCCCAAAAGCACCGGATCCAAGAAATCCAGTGACAGCAAGCCCAATAGTGAGAGCTGCTGGGACAAGAACAGGGCTGAAGATAATGAAAAGTGGTGTGGCCACAGCTAGGCCTATCAAGGTACCGACAAGGATTATTCCGGCGAGGAAAAGTAGGGTTCCGCCGACCGGAAGGAGAGTGACGACGGCCAGGACTTGGGAGGTTGATGGGCTGTTTCTAGGGAGGAGAGATTTGACACCGGCGGTGTGGTTTGTGTGTTGTGGGTGGACTTGGACTTGATGAGCATAGGTTTGACGGTCTGTCATTTTGAAGAACTAGCTAACTTGATTTGATTTGTGTGTATTTGAGGTTTGTTGTTGTGATGGTGTTGAGATGGGGATGTGTGGTGGGGGGATTATAAAGGAGAGGGGAATGCATGGGTTTGTGACGCGTGGGGGTGACATGTCACTTGTCATTGCATGTTCTTGCATGTTGTACATGTGTCTCTTTTGAGTGTGCCACCTTTCCTGCCTGTTTGGCATCATTTGGATGGATGGATGTGGGCTTTTTTGGTGGTTTTGGGCTGGATCTTGTTCTTGGTGGGCTGGTACAAAGCCTAGTTGCCTTGTTAATTATGTGGCCTTCAGTTCTGCCTTGGGCAAGGTTTCTGTGGGAGTAGGTTTTGTTATATGTTCGACCTTAAACTGACAACTAAGATTAGTTCTATGTTTAAGAATTTATACTGAATTTTTGACACAGTAGAAATATCAAATATATAAATATTATTTGCTTATGCTTTTTAAATTGGTATTTGCCAGCTCTATGACAAGATTTTATTGCATTTAACAAAAACACTGTATTTCACTGCTAGGATTGATTTCTTAGGTTCATACTAAAATGCCTTGAAGAGCTGTAGTAAGCAGTAATAAATATATAAGTAGCCAACATGAGATGAAACAAATAAGAGATGCAATTTGAATCTTCACATCAAACTTAAATTTCCGGACAGCATTGTCAGTAACATCATCTGTGATCTAGGTAAACATGTATAGAAAAGTTACAAATTGAAGCAGTTAAGCAGATGGAATATCCACCAATACTTGTTTGCGTTTTATATTTAGACTGGCAAGATTAAAGTAACACAAGGCCTTGGCATAGTACCGAAATTTGTACCTCGGGCAAAGAATATAATAAACCTAGAACTGGAACTCTTTCAACATCGTCCAGATAAAGACACTAACTAATCAAGTTGAGACAAGATATAGAACAAACTTTATATACCGGCAGCTTGAAGAGAAGCAGACAAACGCTATGGCCTATGAAGTTGCCAGAAAGTAATCGCGTATTGTTTTTCTCTTCAAAGATGATGGGGGGTTCAAAACAGAGGAGGGGCTTTCATGAAAAGCTTCTGGAGTTTGCTCAAAGCTTTCATTACCTTTCGATGGAGATAAGAATCTTCTCTTCAGCGGTTTTGGTGTGCTCACTTCTGGCACTGATTCAGTAATACTTGAGTTAATTGGGTTCATAGCTTCATCATTAGGACAAGTGTCAGGTTTCAATTTACTAATTGTTGGTTCTTCATCCATGAAAAGCTTTCTGCACTGTATACTTGGAAGTGCCATGACTCTCCTTCTCACTGAACACGGGGATCTTGTTTTTGAGTAGCAACTGCTTCGGATATCCCAAAATCGAACCTAACATAAAATAAACAACCGTAAGGGCACAAAAGTAGGGAAGTTGCATGATAGCCAACCCAAGAACAGAACACATGTTAACATCTATATCACAAAGATACAATTTAATAGAGGTGGTAATACATGTTTATACATATGATGGAATAATGATATTTGTTAATGGGCTCGATCAACTGATAAACTATAACTCACCGTAAAATCATCAGAGGATGTAGCTATTTTTCCGGTCTCAGATGGACTCCTGCAGTTGTAAAGTTAAAGATCTTTAGTACAGTAATTACAACTTTTAAAAAAAAATATATATATATATATATATATACTCTGTTTTACATATGTACCAGTCTACTGCTGTAGTTTCTCCGTCATGGCCTTTCAAAACAATGGGTTCTGCTTTGGGTGTGTTGACCTTTTTACACACAAATCACATAATAGTCAGAACGGTCAGGAACTGCAAGAAATAATGCAAACAATTCTTGAGAGAAACAAACCTGCCATATGTAGGCATTGCCATCACTGGAACCAGCTAGTATATGAGCTGCATCAGGGCTCATTGCTGACTGCAATTAGTTTAAAACAATATTGTAAGTAGGAGCAAGGGAGCAGCAGACTACAACTTGTCAAAAAAAAATACTTACCTTCACAAAAAAAGATCCAATTCGGCAACCAGAGAAAGATTTCACAGGCCCCTTTTCAAGCTGGAGGATATTATAGAGATATACTCTGCAATTTAATTTATACAAATTTACAATGAGTGTCACCATTATTAATCAAAAACTTCTGTTGTGAATGGGTTGGTAATATCTAGCGTAATCAAGTTTTGCTCAAAGAATAAACGTACGTGTTATCCATGCATGAGGCAGAAATAAACACTCCATTTATATCTTGTGACAAGCTAGTTATGCCATATAATCGTCTTTCCTGGAAAAAAAAAGGGAAAAATAATTAACTAATTTTCTTACTTGCTCAAACTAAATGAACAGACTGATAATATATATAGGCCTGTATATATATATATATACATATATATATATAACGATGAGTTCAATAATGTTCCACAACGTTTATGCTGAATCTGCACTTTTGTCATCTTAACGTTCTTGAACACAGAACTAGATGGTTTTTTATGAATTCAAGTAACAAAAATTTTTATTTATGCCTTAAATTTTTATCGCAGAAAATATTAGTCTACACTAGTGTGCCAATCATGGTAAACTTCCCACTTACCTGTTGGGTAGACAATCTGTCATCAGAGCATGCCTGGCTAACAGGAGCTTTTAGCTTTCTGCTGTCCCAGAATTTCACAACACTGTAAAAAGCAATTGGTGAAGGATAGCTTTAAACGACTACAAAACACAAAGATCAAAAATACAGTACTTGTCCAATGTTACTAATCATATATAAGTCACTTGCACACCTGTCCGTTGCTCCAGCAGTAGCAATGGACAACTCATCCTTCAAATAAAGAACTGAAGTAATGCTTTTGGAAGAAGCCTGTGAATCTAAGTACTTTAGTGAAGTGCACAAAGAAATGAAGACAATACTGGGAAAAATGTTTGACAGAAATAAACCTTGACAGGTCTAGCTCGCCTTTTATAACTTGAACTGTAAGCCTCTTTCATAGCCACGGGTGATCTGCAGAAGGTCAAGTCAACACTATTAGAGTGAACAAGATTAACACTTTTCTTTATGCAAAACTATGCAGCCTACAACCATTTATTCACTACTTTTGTAATTCCAATTCATAAAGTCTAGAAATAGTATAGAAAACGAATAACTCACATCTTACTTATTGCTCCCTGCTTACTGCCAGAGCACCTCAAGTCCCATAGAGCAAATGACCCATCTCTTGAACCAGATAAAATGATATCTAAAAGAATGAATCATATTTAATTGTCATATATTTATTTCTTTGTCTCTTGTAAAGGAGTTTTAAAGAAAACCGGTAGAGGGAAATAGATTATACACATACCAGGATTGGTTGGATGGGAGCAAATAGATTTTATGCTTCCTGTGTGACCTATGAGCACTCCCAGGCATTTCTTTTCCTCTGCATCCCACAATTTAATCTGTACAGGAATGAATGTATAATCAACATATGTCCTTACAACTTAAATTAATTGAAAAACAAATTGCAGAGTTCTGTTACTTACACTTTGATCACCAGAAGCTGTTAATATATTTGTATCATCCTACACAATGAAAAAATTGTCAATGTAGTTGGCAAAAATAAATAAATTATTGTCACTTTATTAAAAGACTAAACTTCTAATGATCTATAACTGAATTATAGATATTTCTTAGATGATATTTGAGCTTCATTTTATTTCATTAGAAATGCAAGCAGGGTTGTGAAAGAGGGCTCCTTCCCCTTGCAAGGATTTGAACCCATGGCCTGTCACGAAGATTCGAGGATAGTTCAGCGCTAAAGGTCTGTGTTCTTTTCCCTTTTAGCCTCGACAAGGTCATGATTCATGAATCTGAATCCTCATGGCAGGGGCTCTCTTTTACAAATCCACGTGCATTTTACATAACATGAAAACTAATAACAAAAACCAATGAGCTGATATTTACATGTGACTAAATAGTCAATAATCTTGCAAAATATCATGTACCTTTCAGTAGTAAATCATAAAGAATATATATAATGCTTTTAAATTTATTAATTTACTAAAGCAATGTACCTTGATCCAACAAATGTCAAAAATGGCATTATCGTGAGCTACCCATTCCCACAATTTAGCTTTTTCTGCGAACATTTGATACCAAATGACAAAAAGGTCAGGTACTAGAAATGGCAAATTACAAAGTTTGATGGTTAAAATTAAAACAATAACCGGGGTTAACCTGAATTATGTCCAGAAGTAGATGAAGATGTCGTATTGAATCTGGTATTGTATAAGCTAACATAACCAAGCTCATCGGTCACAGCAATAATATGGGCATTTTTGCTTGTCTGAAAAATCAACATTCAAACATTCACCTAATTAAAACCTGTACAATACATTAACTCAATAAACCTACCAAAGAAGTCCCAAAACTTTAAGATGTTACAAGGAGACCTTAACTGAATTATAAACTAAACTCAACAAAAGGGTGTTAGAAGAAGACCTTAATTAGATTAAATTTAGCTAATCAGACCTCTCTAAAACCCCAATTGCCATAAAAAAGAGACTATAGATCTATAGATACATGTGGGTGTTTATAATGAGGGGGGGGGGGGGGGGGGAGTACCTTGCAGAAAGAGAGTGCCATTGGAGGAGAAGGGTCGCCGTTATGTTCGACGGAAACAACTCCGATTTGCTTGTATTGAAATGCATCGTTTTGTATACATGGTCGTTTTCTTACTGTAAAAAATGAACAAAATTAGATACAGATTTATTATTGAAATTAGATCTGAAAAAAAGTGGAAAGAAGAGTAAAGGAAGGAGTGTACCTCGAAAACCATTAAGCTCCCGGGATTTGATGTCCTGGAAAAATGAATGTGGTTTGGAGGTCTCCATTTCTGGTGGCAGGGCAGCTCTATCTTCGATGTGTATAAAATACAAAGAATGGGGGTGATTGGGATTGGCGGCACAAAAATGAATCGTCTAAGCTTATGAGCGGGAAAACTTGGTTCCAAAAATACATACATGAAAATTATTTACTCTATTATTGCCTTTAAATTTAATTTTTTTTCGGGGATTATTTGACTCACGATTCCACCAACACAGGTATTGGGATTTCTAGAGAAGATGGGGGATTCTTTTATTTATTTTTTAAACACTATAAATAGGTTTTGTAACAATATTAATTATGTATATTATAATATTTGTTTTTGTTTAAGATTATGTCATAAATATCGCATCGAGTTAATAATTATTTATATAAATAAAATTATAGTATATATTATGAAAATATTAAATTAAAAAAATGGGTTGAAAATTGTTAGGAATTATTGGTGATTGCAATAGGACAACTTAACTATGTGAGTGAATTTAGTCTTGAAAAGACTAAGTGGAACATATTGTCGCGTCGAGGGTATATTTCTTCTAATCGTCAAAAGAAATGTCTAATAAATAGTCAAAATAAAGGGTATGACTTGAAAAAAAATTCATTTACATGATCAGGTTTCGAGAGAAAATATTCTTAATAACACTATAAAATAAAGACATAGGCAAGTCACGCTCCTGGCATCATGATTACCATAATGGGAACAAGTTCTTCGAGACAGCACGATCATTGACAGCAATATTGGCGGAAGTTTGAGACAGCATCATTGCATTATATTGACAGTTTAGTCCGCAAAGTCATGATAACATCTATTGCGGGAAATCTCAGTGTCAACATGAGAACATTTCTTGACAACAGACTTGACCAAAAAAGATATTGCCTCAAGATATAGAAGAATTTGAGTTGGGGTTATCCAGTTAAATGTGTGACGGGTGTGTCTATGGTGCAGAGTTCACATGGCTCTGTAACAGACCTGTAAAGACTACGATAGAACCTTGAGAGAGAACAATACAAAGTTTATCAATTCAAGAGCTTGCAAAATCAACATTAATTAAGAATATGTAAACTTCAAATAAAATGTATCTAAATTGCTTTTAATATATAATTGTAAGAAGTTGTCACTTGAAAATATAAGTAGCTTTATATCTCAATTGTGATCTAAGACTTTGAGAACACTTTTACATTTCACTTGTAAAACTCTCTCTCTCTCTCTCTCTCTTTCTTTCTCTATGTCTCTCTCTTTCGCATATTGAAGCTGAAAATTATTTTTTAGATTGTTGCAGCGTCATTCAAAAGATAAATAAAACATTAATTTTGTGATAATATTGTCTTCATACAATTGTGTGTTCATTTGTTTACTAATAGAATTAAATCTTTATCTAGTTGTTAAGAATAAAACTATATAAATAAGTCAAGTCACTCACAAAGTTCACGAGATGAATATATAGCCAAAATTTTCAAAATTTTGTTTTACCTCATATCTATAATGCATTTGGTTATATTGATATTTTTTTGGAGTTAGCTGAAATGATGGTAGCTCAACAAATCGACGATGTCCTTAAGTAAAAGAACAATGAAGACGCTCAAGTTGTGGCCGATTCTTTTACTTTTATTGATTACGATGGAGAAATAAATTTGTGCAAAAGCATTATAATGCTTGTATGCCACATGAATATTTATCTTCTTGATTCAATCACAATTAGTATAGTGAAACAAACCCCACTCTTATGAACCACCGTGTCTGTTGAAAGTAGTAACATAAGTGATGCATAATGATATGAGTTATCATACACTAATCCCTGCGGGAATGATAACTCTATCTTCGAGGATACTATTTTGATCGTGTACACTTTCACATATTGGCGATATGAGGGAATTAGCTCGTTATGGGTCATCAACATATTTATCGTGATTACTTTGGTGATAATCCTATATACCCGGATTATATTTTTCGTTGAAGATTTCGTATGTGACAAAATTTATTCTCTCGAATTCAAGCAGCAGTTGAGTCCCACGATCCATACTTTGTGCAACGGTATATTGTTGCTGGAGTTCTTTGTGTTTTTTGTGTGTGCTTTATGTCGGCTAGTCTGAAGATATGATGTTCATGCTCTGCCATGAGAGCTCCAAAGCTACTAATTAGGAAATCCAACAACATTACATTATCTAAATCAATCACATTGCTTTGAGATATATGGATATTAGATGAATATAAAGATCCAATTGGATGTTGTTGGAATTAGCTCCGAAAAGTAGGTAATTTAATAAAGTATCATTTCATACGGGAATCACAATCCCTTTAAGGATGAAGTCTCTTTGAGATGGTTTTTGTCAAATCTAATGTTTCTTTATATTTTCTCAGCAAGCAATTTTTCCAACTCGTGGCTGCAATACTACATTTTCAAGGAACGCTGAATTTTCAAAGGGATGTTAGGAATGTACCAATTATGACAAGGGACTCCAAAAGTGTTTTTTTTATATATGTACGAGTATGGATGATGAAGGTAAATATAATAATGTCAGTGTATGCCTCCTCGTCATATAAATTTGTTTATTTATTTATTATTGGTCGATTCCTGAGTTTGTATGCATCTTTAGGCCATGAATGTTTAGACCCAGTAATTGTGTGATATCTTGTAATGTCATGTTTATCTTATCTTATAGTGAGTTGGGAAAAAATACGATACTAACACAATTTTGAGGAATGACATAAAATTTAGTATACTTACTCGAGTTTCCATCCCAGTGTTTAGGGTCTAATGCATCGACACACAGGTAGCCGCTACTGGAAAAGTAACACATCATGGAAATGGAAATTATTAGTGGATACTAAAAGTTTTTAGGGTGAGTTGAGTATTATTAACTTACTCATAATCAATATTAGGGTGATAGATTTTCGTCTCAAAGTGCACAAGGGGGGTCGTGTAGGGTAGTTCTCATCAAACTCTACCTCCACTTCGAAACAATAGCCAGAGTAGAGTGCTATAAAATTGTAGAAATGATACGAGGAATTAGGAGCATGCTTAGAGAAAGTCGAGTTTATATGTAAATCTAAGCTATAATATCAATTCAATTGTGTTGTTGTTCAACAAAAGATCATGCTCAAAATAATCATTCAAAGCCGAGGAACCAAATGACATTACAAGGCTTTAGTCTTTCATTCAACGTTTGAACAAATTGATCGGTAAATCAATTACACGAGGTAATTGATGTCAAATGTTTAACGACTCTTTTCATAACGGCTATTTTCATGTATCTCCAGCTCCTATATCAAATAAATAAGTTTACTGTAGTCGATCAATTCTCTTGATATTTTTACATATTCGAACTTTTCTTTCTCTTTTTTCTTAAACCTCCCTTTCTCTTTTAGCTTGAACTTCTTTAAATCATTTCATTTTTAATGGAAGAAGGATCTAGCTCCAGTGTACAAAAGACTTTCATTAGATTTTCTTGATACATATGTGTGCATCAACCTGTCAAACACGATTGACAATGAATCAACTAGCAGTGGACAAATGAGAACAAGGTGTCTTTTTTTATGTAACAAGTCCTACCCCCTATACTAACATCAGTAGATCAAATATTTCACACACATTCATACTACTAGAAGTACTACGAGTGACTACAGACCCCCTATCCCCATTCTACCAGCTCAACACCTTGTGATCTTTGAGAATATCAATATATATCAGTAGATGCACCAGGCCGGCCCTGAGGCCTGGTGTTAAGTTACAGATACCAATCTCTTCAAGGAGACGAACTAACCAAGCTACCTTAGAAACAGCTGCCATCGACCTGTACTCCGCCTCAGAAGATGATTTAGACACAGTTGATTGCTTCTTCGATTTCTAACTAATAGGAGAAGACCCCAATAACAACATATAGCCAGAAATTGAACGACGAGTATTGGGACAAGCTCCCAATCAGAGTCAGAATAGGCTTTGAGAGTTAAAGCATTATTACCATTAAGTAAAAAACCATGTCGTGCCACTGGTGTGACTGTTCGCGCCAGGCCCACTTTCAGGATCCCAAAAAAGATGCTACCATGTTCCATTAGTTGTGGTCGATTCTTTCAATTTTATTGATTATAATGGAGAAATAAATTTATACAAAAGCATTATGATGCATGTATGCTACATGAATCTTTATCTTCTTGATTCAATCACAATTAGTATAGTGAAACAAACCCCACTCTTATGAACCACTGTGGATGTTGAAAGTAGGAAATACTACTTTGATCGTGTACACTTTCACGTATTGGCGATACGAGGGAATTAGCTCGTCATGGGTTATCAACATATTTATCGTGATTACTTTGGTGATAATCCTATATACCCAGATTATATTTTTCGCAGAAGATTTCGTTTGTGACAAAATTATTCTCTCGAATTCAAGCAACAGTTGAGTCCCACGATCCATACTTTATGCAAAGGTATAACGTTGTTGGATTTCTTGCCTATCATCCCCACAAAAGAAATAACGGTTGCATTACATATTATTGCATATGGAGTATTCGCATATGTTGTTGATGATTACATTCGTATTGGTAAAAGTATTGCAATGAAAAGTGTTCAAAGATTTGTGATAGCGATTGTTGAAATATTTGGAGAGCAACACTTAAGAAGGCCGAATAATGTTGACATTCAAAGGTTAATGGAGGTGGCTGAACAACGAGGATTTCCAGGAATGTTAGGTAGCATAGAATGTATGCATTGGAGATGGAAGAATTGCCCAACTGCATGGCATGGGCCTTTTTTAGGTCGTTATCATGAGCAAACTATTTTCTTTGAAGTTATAGTTTCATATGATCTTTGGTTTTGGTACGCTTATTTCGGGTTACCAGGATTATTAAATGACATAAATGTCTTGGATCGATCAAATTTATTTCCGGAATGGGCGAAGGTCGAGCATCTGAAGTTAAATACATCATTAATGGCCATGCATATGACATAGTATAATATATTACCGATGATATATATCCTCCTTATTCAATATTTGTGAAGACTATTTCAGCTCCTCAAGGGAACAAAAAAACATTTTGCTCAAATACAAGAGTTGGCTAAGAAAGACGTTGGACCTTTTGGAGTTCTTCAAGCTAGATTTGCTATAGTGCGTGGACCAGCTCATTTTTGGGATATCGAGAAACTTAAATACATCATGTTAGCATGTATAATAATGCATAATATGATTATTGAATATGAAAGAGATGTGAAAAATATAGATTGTGATTACGAGGCATACTATGAAATGTCATCTATTCAAATATCTCGTGAACACACAAATACGATTAAGAAGTTTATACAATTTCATCACCAAATCAGAGATAAGAGTGCTTATATTCAACTTCAAAATGACCTCGTGGAGCATTTGTGGCAAAAATATGGTGGTTAGATGTGAAAAGTTAGAGCAAATTGCAACATAAATTTTGACTGTAATACTGAAGACCTGAACTACTACTGCAACATTGGATGTACTTAGAACATGGTTTTCCAGTTTTAAGACTTGTCGGTTGTTTGTTATTAATTTAAGTTTGGATCACTAATTTTCAATTTTGTTATTAATTATAAGTTTCAGTTATCTCTATTATTTAGAAATGTGTTTGTTCAGTTACTATCTACTGACATGTTTATCTGTGAGACATGTGTATAATGATCAACAAGTTTTTTAACAATTTGCAGTACTAAAAAACAATTTACATAGAGTTTGAATTTTCAAACACTGAT
Organism: Heracleum sosnowskyi; assembly: GCA_030848705.1. Taxonomy (NCBI): domain Eukaryota; kingdom Viridiplantae; phylum Streptophyta; class Magnoliopsida; order Apiales; family Apiaceae; genus Heracleum; species Heracleum sosnowskyi. Next base: position 19,872,289 of record CM061244.1, on the reverse strand, counting down.
ATTGGTATCCCTTGAAGCCATATAGGACCTGGTGAAAATATTCTAATATCTTCAGTTTCCAGTTTTATGTTGTAATATTCATATTTTTTGTACTAAAAAAGTTTTGACAATTCTAGGGCTAATTGTCCATGTGTAATTGTGTACTAGTTATGAGTATATATTTCTAAAATGGAAATATGTATGTTGCATATTCAAGAATAGCTTCAGAAATGCAACTTGAAAATGACAAGAAGTAGTAGAAGCTCAATTCCAGATCAAGAAATTGTGATCCTGTAGAAATTAAGCAAGTTCAATTGACAAAATATAGATGACCTACTTGGGTATTATCACTCAACACGGACCTTTCTTTAAGGTTAGCTTAAGGTCAAACACAGAGCACTACACGTACTACTGTGTTAGCACATAAAATAACTTTACACCGATGAATAAAACAAGTTTTAACTAACTTATAAGTCACTCAAAGCCTGCTTACATATCTGATTCAAGACAACAAACAAATCATCCAAAAAAAGTAGTGCTTGTAATGTTATTGATAACTTCCAATGAAAAGATATTTTAAGTTTAATGTTATAACTTCACAAAAGATTTATAGATGAATAACATATTATTTATCTAGAAAAATGAGCGCACCTTTTTTCAATGACTTCTTATTTTCTTGAGTTGAAATATTCAACTTCAATAGGCCCCATATAACTTGTATTCATTGTCATAATTCTGCATCAACTTCATCTTGTTCCTTGACTTATCTTATATCTTTGTCTTTTGTTAATTGTATCATTTCTTTGAGGTGCTCATTTTTTTGTTTTATTGATTCAAGTTGATCAGCTCTCATTTGTTCTAGAATTGCACCTCCGCCATCATCATACTCAATTCTCGGTCGTTTTTCCTTTTTGCATTTTTTTTGGCAACCTTTCTTTCAATAGGTCTGTCATATTTAGAGTTTTCAATCATCACACATTCTGATGGGGAAGAAGATGTGGTAATTTCATTTTAAGTTTTTGATTTTTTTTGTAGCTAGATCAGCATTCCATTTAGCTAAATCAGTATATAGTAAAGGTACTATCAACTCACCCTCACCCTCACCGCTTGTTATTACCACATTGAATACACTTCAAGGGATCTCCTCTCAGGTGTATTGGGTTCCCGCTGTAGATGAATCATAATGGGATATCAGTCACATCCCTAACCTCGACTTAAGGACTACTACATGCTCAAGTCCTTTAGTCAAAGGATCAACTATATTATCCCGAGTTCCAATGATGTTAGATCAGAATTCAATGATCGTCAGAAGCTAGACTCAACTGATCAGGATTGCTGACGTAATCAGTATTGCATGGTCATCAGTATTTGATCAAGCGTCAGTATCTTATTGATCATCAGGATTCCTACTTAGACTATGATCAGGATTGATCATCAGAACTTGAAGCTGATCAGAATTCCTACTTCGAGTTATATTTGGAGTCTAGATAAACATGGAAGTTTATTCTATTTGTTCCTGGTTTGTAGAATGTAGCTATCGATTAAGGATAGGTTTCTATCTTTGTTATTGATTAGGACTTATCTTGTTATTGATAGAGAAGCTGTGTGCACTATATAAACACAGTCTTGGTTTCGATTTATGTATTCATTCGAGAGAGAACATAATCGAGGGAATCAAGAGAGAAGCTCTTAAGAACAGAATTTCTTGAGAGAGTTTTTGTAAACTAGCAGCTCTCAAGAACATCAGAATTTCTTGAGAGAGTTTGTAACAGTTTTATATCAGATTTAATAAAGCTGTTATCTTTCTTTTCATATTTGTGATATATACATTAAGAAGTCGATTATCTTACACTATTGTATTCAACCCCCCTTCTACAATAGATTATTACTGGGCAACAATTGGTATCAGAGCAAACTGATTTAATTCTGAATCAGATACGATCTAAAGATGTCGACAACCAAGTATGAAAGCATGAAGATTCCCATCTTAAAGATATCAGAATATCCTACATGGAGGGTAAAGATGCTGATGTACCTGGAGGCTATGGATCCTGACTACTTGGACAGGATTCGTGATGGACCATATATACCAACAAAGTTCGTAGAACGAACAGATACAGTACCAGAACATTATGTGGTCAAAGCTAAAGCTGAATGGACTCCAGAAGAAAAAGCTCATGTACTCAGGGAACCAAAGATAAAGAATATCTTGCATAATAGTCTTGATGCTGTCATGTCAAACAGAGTGATTGCATGCAAGTCTTCAAAAGAAATCTGGGATACTTTGGAAACTCAGTGCCAGGGATCTGCATCTGTCAAGAAAAACAGAAGGGCTCTATTGATTCAAGAATATGAACAATTCGATGCAAGACCTGAAGAGAGCCTGACTGATCTATATGATAGATTCCTGACACTATTGAACAGCTTATCCTTAGTTGACAAAGTATATGAAACTGAAGATTCAAACACCAAATTTCTTAGAGCTTTACCTGAAGAATGGGATACTCAGACCTCAATCATTAGACACCAGTATGATCTGAACATTGTGTCTCTTGATGAGATCTATGGGATGCTAAGAACTCATGATCTTGAAGTTCAACAGAGAAAGAACAAGAAAAGCAGCAAGGCAAAGTCAATAGCTTTGAATGTAGAAGCTAAATCAAAAGGAAAAGCTATGGAGGTCTCTAGAAGTAAATCAAGAGTAGCTGAGTCAGATCCTGACGACTCTTCATCAGATACTGATGGCAATCCTGATGCCAATACTGGTGATGATTCTTCTGACTCAGACATGGAAGAGATGGTTGCTATGATTGTCAGAAACTTCAGAAGGATGAAGTTCAGGAAGAATAGAAGACAAGGCAACTTTCAGAAAAAGACCTTCAAAGCAGACAAAGACAAGTATATCAAAAAGGACAGCAAGGGTAGCAAATTTGACAAGTCAAAGGTTAGATGCTACAAGTGTAATGGTATGAGTCACTTTGCTTCTGAATGCAACAAGACAAAGGCACTCATCACATCAAGCAAGGATTGGATGGACTCTTCCTCAGAATCTGATACTGAGGTAGTCAACTATGCATTAATGGCCAATGCTGATGTAACTGCTGCTCCTGATGATAAGGTACTAAATACTATCTTTGATTTTGATACTGATAATGCTTCTGAGTTAAGACGTTTTCTAAAGTCATTACATATTAGCTTTAGAAGTCAAACTGCTGAGAATACTAGAATCTTATCTGAGATGTCTGACCTTAGAAAGAGGAATGAGATATTAGAAGCTGAATTTTCTCGTATGCAAGAAGTACAAAAAGAATGTGATAATGCTAAACACATGCACTTAGAGATGACATCTAAATGTACTTCCCTTGAAAAAGAACTTGAATATGCTAATGAGAAAATCAGAACCTGGACAGACTCTTGTAGGAAATTTCATGAGATTAATACCTCTAAGAATTGGAAAGAGTGTCTAGGATATAAGTCAGATGAAGATAAGAAATTAGCAGAGAAAATTGTCATTGATGAGACAGTCAGTCCAAAGACCTATAGACATGTTATAGACTCAACCAAATCTAAGATTACTCCTGTTAATTTTGTTTTTGGTAAGGATTCCAATTCTACTTTTGAAAAGGGATATTCTTCTACTCAAGGAATTAAAATTATAAAGTCTAAACCTGTCATGAACAAAGTCACTAAGAATGTAGGTCTATTGTCTCAGAAACAGCTTAAAGATAAAATCTGTGAGGTTACAGATAAGAAAAAGGGAGCTACTGTTAAGAGAAACAGGAATGGTAAAATTGGGATCAATAAAGAAAATGGTTATAAGTATATCCCAAATGCACCTAGAAAGAGTTGTTTTAACTGTGGTAACTCTAATCATCTTGCTATTGATTGTAAAAAGAGTAAGAAGAAAATTGCTGAAATTCCTAAGTCTGATGTTAGGAATAGATCAGTATTTTACAAACCACAGAATTCCTGTTTTCATTGTGGTAGTCTATGGCATTCTATTTATACATGTAAAGAGTATCATGATTTGTACTATAACTTTTATGATCCATTGCCTAAGTTTGAAAGTAGTACAAAGTCTGATAGAACTGAAAATGTCATAGTGAAGCATGCTTTTGTTAATACTGATACTGACAAAGCAAATCCTGATGGAGTAAATCCTGTCAGGACTGCTAAAGTCAAAAAGTCTTCTGCTGTTAAATTTAATAAAATGCATGAACAAGGAATCCAACAAGTGTGGGTTCCTAAACATTCTGACTAGTGTTTTACTATTCTGATGCAGGGTAAAAGGAAAAATGTGTTAGTCATGGATAGTGGATGTTCTGTGCACATGACTGGAAACAAAGCCCTGTTATCAGAATATGAGGAAAAAGCTGGCCCAACTGTGTCTTATGGAGATGGCAACATTGGACAAACCTTGGGATATGGCAATATAATCATTGGAAATGTCATCATTGAAAAAGTAGCTCTAGTGAAGGGACTAAAACACAACTTGTTGAGTATTAGTCAAATCACTGACAGAGGTTATCATGTCAATTTCTATTCCACACATTGTGAAGTAGTCAGTAAAGCAACAGGGAAGATAGCACTAACTGGCTACAGGCATGGTAACATATATGAAGCCAACATTCTCTCAGATACTGATGGCTCCCCTACATGTTTCATCAGTAAAGCTTCAGTAGATGAAAGTTGGAATTGGCACAAGAAGCTTTCTCATCTCAACTTCAGCAACATCAATGAGTTGGTTAAGAAAGAGTTAGTAAGAGGATTACCTAATGTCTTATATACACCTGATGGACTCTGTGATGCATGCCAAAAAGCAAAACAAAGAAGGACATCATTCCAGAGTAAATCAGAATCCTCTATTGAAGAACCATATCACATGCTACATCTTGATCTGTTTGGTCCAGTCAACATCATGTCCATCAGTAAGAAAAGGTACACTCTTGTAATTGTTGATGAATATTCTAGATTCACCTGGGTGTATTTTCTGCACAGAAAAGATGATACTCCTGAAGTTCTGTTGGATCATGTGAGGATGATTGAGACAACCACAAAGTACAAAGTCAAGATTCTGAGAAGTGATAATGGTACTGAATTTAAGAATTCAAAGATGGAAGAGTTCTGCAAATACAAAGGAATCATTCAACAATTCTCTGCTCCTGGCACACCTCAGCAAAATGGAGTAGTAGAAAGGAAGAATAGAACTCTTATTGAAGCTGGCAGAACTATGTTGGAAGAAGCTAAATTACCTACATATTTCTGGGCAGAAGCAGTCAACACAGCATGCTATACACAAAATCTCACATTGATAAACAGGCATGGTGTCACTCCTTATCAGTCACTCAAGGAGAAGAAACCAAGTCTGAAGCATTTGCATGTGTTTGGCTGTAAATGTTTTGTTCTCAGAACTCATCCTGAACAACTAGGGAAATTTGAAACAAAGGCTGATGAAGGAATATTCATAGGTTATCCTACATCAAGAGCTTCAGAGTTTTTAATTTGAGAACAAGAACTGTCATGGAGTCAATTCATGTATCTTTTGATGATAAGAAGATAACTGGAATCATTGAAGACTCGCATGATAGATTGTTATTTGAAAATGAAGCTTCCAAGGAACCTGAAGAAATTGAATCAGATCCTGTCAATTCATCAGATACTGATGGGTCACCAAATCCTGATGACTCACCAGGTACTAATGGTGCTAATACTGATGATGCAAACAACAGTGATACAACTAGTAGTGCTAATGTTGAGGGGGAGCAACGACATTCAACTACAAGTTCAGAGTCAACTCAATCATCAGGACAAAATTCTTCAGATACTGATTCAAGTGAAGATCCTGATAACACATCAGGAGGGCATAGCAATAATTCAGGGAGAGCTTCAAATCAATCAAATTCTTTCAATCAAGATAACACCAATCCGGGGGGAGCATCTACTTCAAGAAACAATTTGACACCAGCAAGGAAATGGACAAAAGATCATACTCCTGATTTGATAATTGGAGATCCTGATGCAGGTGTTCAAACAAGAAGTGCAACTCAGAATGAATGTCTATACAATAACTTTCTCTCCAAGGAGGAGCCTAAGAAAGTTGAAGATGCACTTAAAGATGCTGATTGGGTTACTGCAATGCAAGAAGAACTGAATGAATTTGAAAGGAATGAAGTCTGGAAACTGGTACCAAGACCAAAGAATAGATCAATTGTTGGTACAAAGTGGATTTTCAAGAACAAGACTGATTCTGATGGAGTCATTATCAGAAATAAAGCTAGACTAGTTGCAAAGGGGTATTCCCAACAAGAGGGAATTGACTATGATGAAACTTTTGCTCCTGTTGCCAGACTAGAAGCCATTAGGATATTTCTTGCTTATGCAGCACATAAGAAATTCAAGGTTTTCCAGATGGATGTTAAAAGTGCTTTCTTAAATGGTGAACTGGAGGAAGAAGTTTATGTTGAACAACCTCCTGGTTTCATTGATCCTAAATATCCAGATCATGTCTACAGACTGGATAAGGCACTTTATGGACTAAAGCAAGCTCCAAGAGCATGGTATGAAACCTTAGCTCAATTCTTACTGGAAAGTGGATTCAAAAGAGGTGCAATTGATAAAACTCTATTTTATTTGAATCATGGTAAGGAGTTGCTGTTAGTTCAAATTTATGTTGATGATATCATTTTTGGGTCAACAAACAATAAGCTGTGTGAAAAGTTTTCCAAGCTTATGCAGTCAAGATATCAAATGAGCATGATGGGAGAAATGAGTTACTTTCTGGGTCTTCAAGTTAAACAGACTGATGAAGGGATTTTTATTAATCAGTCTAAATACACAAGGAATTTACTGACAAGGTTTAACATGCAAGACAGTACTCCTGCTTCAACTCCCATAGCTACAGCTACCAAACTTGATCCTGATCAAGGTGAAGAGGTAGATGTAACTCACTACAGAGGAATGATTGGCTCTTTATTGTATCTCACTGCCAGTAGACCAGATATCATGTTTGCAACCTGTCTATGTGCAAGATTTCAAGCAAAACCTAGAGAACCACATCTGATTGCAGTCAAAAGAATTTTCAGATATCTCAAAGGCACTCCTTCGCTTGGCCTTTGGTATGCAAGGGAATCAGATTTTGGGTTGTGTGGTTATTCAGATGCTGATTTTGCAGGATGCAAAATAGACAGGAAAAGTACTTCAGGAAGTTGTCAGTTTTTGGGTGGAAGACTAGTTTCATGGTTCAGTAAAAAGCAGAAATCTATTTCCACTTCAACTGCAGAAGCTGAGTACATTGCTGCAGGAAGTTGTTGTGCTCAGATAATGTGGATGAGAAATCAGTTGTTAGATTATGGCCTGTCATACTCAAAAATCCCTATTTATTGTGATAACCAAAGTGCTATTGCAATGACAGGAAATCCAGTTCAGCATTCTCTTACTAAACACATAAGTATCAGATATCACTTTATAAGAGAACAGGTTCTGGAAGGAACAATTGAACTTCACTTTGTTCCTACTGATCAACAACTAGCTGATATATTCACCAAGCCACTACCTGAAGCTACTTTCAATAAATTGGTGAATGAACTTGGAATGATGAATTTTGAGAATTTCTGAGGAAAAGCTACAGAGAGGAAATCCTGATAACTGTCAAATCCTGATGGTTATTCAGAAAGGTATGTATCTTTGATCAAATCCTGATAGGACTCAATCCTGACAGGAAGTCAACTGGTCAATCCTGATGTACAGGTCAGTATTTCATTACTTAATTTGTGCCTAATTTTTCGTCAGTATCTGCTGATGGACGGTTGAGTTTTAGTAGGACAACTGTATGCGCGCGTGTGTTGCACTATTATAGATATATCAATACATACACATAAAAGGCGGTGCAGATTTATTTAAATGACACACGTAATCTGTCCACTAATTCTTTGTGCACAAATCATATTTTGCCACCTGTCTTTGAGAGTAATATTTTGTTTTAACAAAATACTTTTCATTGGTCTACATCGTTAATTACTCTCTTATCATCAGTTTTTCGTTTTCTATCTCTCTCTGTGCTTTCATACCCTAATTGCTTCAAATCTTAATTCTCGAGTTTTCAAAAGCATTACAATGACATCTTCATCATTCATGAACAAACAAACAGTGATTAGTGGTGTTACGTTTGCCACTAACAATTTTGTGGCTATTCTAAATCATCAAGATTTACCCAATGAGTTTCATATCATTCAAGATTTTCTAGCTTCAAGCCCATTGAAGTTTGCTTTAACAGAACCTGCAAGTGTTTCTTTTAAGTCTGTAATGCAGGTGTGGAACTCAGTTACTTTTGATAAAGGGCATTCTGATACAATCTTGATGAGTTTTGAATATAATGGAACTACTCACTATGTGACTCCTACAATTGTGGAGGCAGCCCTGCATTTACCCGTTCTTGGTGATGCTATTCCTGCTAATGTTTCGGACTCTACTCTTTTTGAGTTTGTTACAAAGTTGGGCTACAATGGTGAAGTAAAGAGATATGGAAATCTCTTCAGGACAAAGCTTAAGAAGGAATGGAATTTCTTCTTTGATACAATCAGCCGCTGTTTCCTGAACAAGACATCAAATTTTGATGCTCTTCCATCAGGATCTCTTAAAATTGGGTACTCTCTTATCCATTCTACAGTGTTTGATTATGGGTCTTTTATCTTAAAAGCTTTAAGTGATAGGAAATCAGATAAATTGGGTTCTGTCTGTTTTCTTAGATTTTTACAGTTGATATTTAATCACTTATGTCCTAATGTTGTTTTTGAGGATGATGTAGTTCTACCAATCTGTAGAATTACTGAGAATAATATTAAGTCCTTAGTCAACAGTGATAAGGCAAATGGTTTCATAGGAAATGCTTTTATTCCTGATGAGGTTAGGTTTTTCTTACATCAGAAAATGCCTACTCGTTATGGACTACTTTCTAATGCTATGGGGCAAGGCCCAACCCACCTTGTTCCTGACACAAGCATGCAACCTAAACAGTCTAAACAGTTAACAACCACCTCTACTGTCTCTCAAAAGACTTTAGTTGTAAAATCAAAGAAATCAGCTAGAACTGATGTGTCTGGAAGGCAATCAGGTTCAAAGGATTTTTCCTCTACACCACTCACTAAAAAGAAGATACAAGGGGGTGTACAAGGGGTCCTGGTAAAGAAAGCTGATAAGGTTGTTAAGAATGTTCCTGTGAAAAGGAAGTTAAGGTTGATTGATGAAAGTGATTCAGAGGATGACTTACCTATATCCTCTGTGATGAATGTGAACAAGGAAGTTGCTGATACTGCTACTAAAGCTGTGGTACCTTTATCAAAACCACAAAAGACAAGGAAATTATCAAAGAGCGGGTATCATATTCTTTTGACAGTGCAAATGAAGGATACTGATATTCAGACATCAATTCCTGATGAGTCATCTACTCCTGATGCTCTAGCAAATCCTGATGTTAGTATTCCTGATCATGCAACTACACAAGTTGTCTCTATATCAGACTCTCCAGCCTCTCCATCTCAGATTAGAGAAATTTCTTGGGAGAAGGTTTCTACAACTGCTTCCTTGGTTGGTCTTACACCTACATCAAAGAAAAAGAGGAATGCAGAAGAGTTAGTCTATCAGAGACAGAAGAAGCTGAAAGGATCAAGCCCACAAGAACCTGAATTTCAGAGTAATTCAGCAGCTACTGTTGATCCTTCCACACAAGAACCACTCAATCAAAGTTTGGGTGAAGGCTTAGCTAGTGGAATGGTCACACAAGAACCATTTTCTCAAAGGGAGAATGAAGACATCAACATTCCAGCTACACAAGAACCATCTTCTCAAAGTGAAGATGCAGGCAAAGCTACAGCTTCTGTTGAAAGATTGGTCGCGAACATTGTCAATGAGGGAAGCACACAAGAACCTTTAGCTCAAAGTGTTGAAGAAGCTTCTGAACCTCAAGCTCCACAAGAACCATTGGTAGCAAATACTGATGCACGCATATCACATCCTGACGATGTTCATCCTGACGCTAGTGGTGCTCCTGATAATGAACCTATTTTGATACAGCCACTTCGTTCAAGACCAATGGATCATCCTATCTCAGAACCACATGATAAAATGAAAGGTATTGCTATTCCTGATCCTGATATTACTCATGATTCTGATGATGATAATTCTGATGATGATAGTGATGATGATAATGAGAATCGCAAAGAGAAGGAACAGCTTGCTACAGCACTCAAAATTAGTCTTGGAACTAATTTTGGTTCATCAAGTACATATATGGCTAGCAATGCTTTCACTGGGAAAGATCAGAGACAAGATTTTTCTACTCCTTCCTTTGATCCTGCAGAGGCATTTAGACAGCATGAATGGAACAATTCATGGCACCAATCTGATGAATCTATCAGTTTTTCTTCTGCTATTGAATATGCCTATAATGCAGTGAAATCTATAGAGAATCAAGACTTGAAGAATCATCTGAAGGCTACTACTCTGTTATCCAAAAGCCTGAAAAGTGAGATTGATTCTATCAAGGGTTCAACTGAAAAAGTGAGGACTGATATCTTTAATAATTTTACAAAGGTGCCTACTACTTTACAACTAAGGGTAGTGGAATCCCAAGTGAAATCTGTTGTTTCAGAACAAACCTCAATCAATCAAAGAATTGATTCTCTGGATACTAAGGTAACTGAAATTCAAGCCTCTCTTTCCTTAATTTTGCAATTATTGTCAAATCCTGATGTCAAAAAGGGGGAGAAGGTTATTCAGACAAAATGTACACCTGGTCTAGTATTAAGAAATAATGATGATGATACTGGAGATGATGGTGGTGACAAAGTGATACAAGGAGAAACCTCTGATGCTGTTGTTATGAAGACAATTCAAACTTCTCAAAGTCAAACAACGCAGTCAACTCATGTTTCTAATTCTGGAGTTAAGACAGTAAGAACATTGGTGCAATCTCAGATCCTGACGGAAGATCAAATCCTGACACCTGGTCATGGACACATTCTTGCTACAATTCCTGAAGGTGATGAAGATGTAATTATTGATAATCCTGAAGATGCATCAAATTTATTCCAGAAGTTTTCTACAAAAGACGGCAGAATTGTTACTCTATATCACACTGATAAAAGAGTTCAACAATTATATGCAAGAAAAACACTCTCTACAGCAAGTGAAGAATATCCAGATCTCTCACATGAAGAATTCTTGAGACTACAAAGAGAGACAATGGAAAGCTATACTGCTCCTGCTAGAGGTAGAGGAAGCAGAGGTAGGAGAGGTGCTATAAGAAGTAGAAGAGGTTCTTCAACTCAAACAGTACCTAGACAGACAAGGTCTAGAGGGTTAAGAATTGAAGAAATTCCTGAACCTATTCAAACTCTAGTAGTTCCTAACAGATCTACTTTTGGTGATGATGAATTTGTTGAAGAAGAACCTGAATTGAGAAGAAAAACAAGTAAATCAACTCTCAGCAATACAAATCAAATTGAAGATTCTAATCCTGACAATATTCAAGATCCTGATGAATCTGAAATTCTGCAAGAGGTTGATTTGATAATCTTATCTACTGTTGTTGATTGTCACAACAAAGAAGTAGATGAAGAAGAAGAAGCCATAAGAAGAGATATTACAAAGAGAACAAATGAAGATTTCAATCTCTATCTACAAAGGCTTAAACTCTCAAATGAAAGAAAATGGAGAAATCCAAGCAGACAAGAATCTTTACTTGAAAGAAGCTACACTCATGAAAAGGAGAAAGACAAGAAGTGGGAACACATAAGTACACTGAAGTGTGATACACCTATCAATTTTCAGTCTGGTGGAATTATTACAAGTGCTTCAAGTGTTGTTAATTTGTCTGATATGGCTAGATCAAAAACACTCTGGTTAAAGATGTTTTCGAATCTGAAGCAAATGTCAAGTTACACAAGAGGAGGTATTGGACACAGGGATGCTGAATTTCTAAACATGACTTATGTTGATCCTTACTCCTTAACTGAAATTGGAGGTACTTTAACTTCTGAAAATCTGAACAATTTATTAGCTGTTGATATAGTTATAGATTGTCATGATGGTTTTGAAAAGAAAGAAAAGCTTCTGTACTTCATGAAAGATGGTAGTGTGAAGATTCTATCTATTCAAGATCTGCTGATGAAAACTACACAGGAACTGAAATATGTTCACTATCTGTTAAGATGGAAGAACCAAGTGTACAAAGTATGGGCTGACATGATTTTGTCAACTATAAGAAGAAGACTGGATGGAAACAGTAATTTCGATGGTAATTATATTCCCATGTACTTAAATCAAAGAGGTCAGGATGTGGAAATGCAAAGAGGTACTGTTGTTAAAGAAGTAACTTTTGGTATGACCCAACTTACTCTCAATCCTGATGGGAAGGAAATTGCTTATCTTTTGCTTGAAGAGCACAGTCTACAGAAAAGCTCCATACAGAATCTCAGAGCAGCTATCTACCAGATTAATGAGGAAGATGAAGAACTCAGAAATCTTAAGGAAAGACTGATTCAAATTCTTGAAGAAAAAGAAGAAAGTTTATTATCCAACTTCTTGAAGATGAATTTGTTCTATCAAAAAGCCTAAACAGATAAGTTGTTTCTGAAGATACTCGTACATTTTGATACATGTTTTTGACATCATTGAATATTTGGAATCTATACTTTATTTCACAAAGTATGAGATTGGGGGAGATTGTTAGATCAGAATTCAATGATCGTCAGAAGCTAGACTCAACTGATCAGGATTGCTGACGTCATCAGTATTGCATGGTCATCAGTATTTGATCAAGCGTCAGTATCTTATTGATCATCAGGATTCCTACTTAGACTATGATCAGGATTGATCATCAGAACTTGAAGCTGATCAGGATTCCTACTTCGAGTTATATTTGGAGTCTAGATAAACATGGAAGTTTATTCTATTTGTTCCTGGTTTGTAGAATGTAGCTATCGATTAAGGATAGGTTTCTATCTTTGTTATTGATTAGGACTTATCTTGTTATTGATAGAGAAGCTGTGTGCACTATATAAACACAGTCTTGGTTTCGATTTATGTATTCATTCGAGAGAGAACATAATCGAGGGAATCAAGAGAGAAGCTCTTAAGAACAGAATTTCTTGAGAGAGTTTTTGTAAACTAGCAGCTCTCAAGAACATCAGAATTTCTTGAGAGAGTTTGTAACAGTTTTATATCAGATTTAATAAAGTTGTTATCTTTCTTTTCATATTTGCGATATATACATTAAGAAGTCGATTATCTTACACTATTGTATTCAACCCCCCTTCTACAATAGATTATTACTGGGCAACAAATGAACTCTATAGCAATAATCCTTTCAGACACTAGACCCCTTATAGACTTAAGCCTAACTTGGATGTGTCTCTTTGTCTTGGCATTATCCTTTTCACTGCTGATCTTGTCGATAGTTGTATTGTTAGATATAATTGCTGATGAGTGTTTATCAGTGTTTAAGCAACAAGTACTCATCAGAGTTTACTAGAAGCCAGTCAGAGTTTGATAAAGTCTAACGGGGTGAGAGTTTGCCAAAGCTGTCGGTGCTAACATTGAAGATTCTAGAAGCAATATATCTTGAAGATGGAAAGAAGCAGGATATATTGAGACAGATAAGGAAACGGAACAGAAGACAGAAGCAATCTCAATTTGATATAAATTGTATAGCTAATTTATAGGAATATCAATTAGAGATTGATTCTATGTAGCTGTGTACTATATAAACACAGATAGGTTAACCCTAAAAGGGATGCGATTATTGAATACATTATTCTTGTAACCTAGCAGCTCTCTGTGATTCTTTAACATCACTGAGAGAAGAGTTATTTATATAATTCAGTTGTTGATTCATAAACAGAGTTCTCAATTGTTATTATCATACTTATATTGATTATATATTGTGTATTCGGCCTAACAATTGGTATCAGAGACAAGGCTGTTAAATATATACAGTTTTCGATCTAAACACAAGTATAATCATGGCTGAAAACATCCAGGCAGGTTCTAATGCTCAAAAGGTTCAATCAAATTCTGTAAGTCAATATGAGACAATCAGGGTTTCAATTCTCAGACCTGTGGAATATCCAATATGGAAGGTAAAGATGACCATGTTTCTAGAAGCCACAGATCCAGAATACCTTGATAGAATCAATGATGGTCCTCATATGCCAACCAAACTGTCTCCTGTTGTTGATGGTCAAGAACAAAAGACTGTTCCAAAGGAAAAGAAAGATATGACTCCTGAGGACATCTCATCAATTGCAAAGGATGCAAAAGTTAGACATCTTCTCCACGGTGCCTTAGATAATGTCATGTCTAACAGAGTCATTGGCTGTAAGACTGCCAAAGAAATTTGGGATGCTTTAGAAGTCAGGTGTCAAGGAACAAGTGCAATAAAGAAGAACAAGAAGACTATTCTCACACAGAAGTATGAACACTTTGATTCAAGACCTGGTGAATCTTTGACTGAGACATATGACAGGTTTTGTAAACTGTTGAATGATCTGTCTCTGGTTGATAAAGAATATGAACTTGAAGAATCAAATCTCAAGTTTCTTCCATCCCTACCTGAAAGATGGGATTTGAAGGCGACAACAATACGAGACAATTATGATCTTGCAGAAACAGATCTTGATGAAATCTATGGGTTGCTTAAAACTCATGAACTTGAAATAGAACAAAGAAACAAAAGATCTGGAAAGAAGACAAAATATGTTGCTCTTAAAGTTGAAGAAAAGCCTGTCAAGAAGGAATCATCAAGAAAGAAAGCCAAGGGAAAGGCTTTAGTCATTAAATCTGACAGTGAGTCATCAAACTCTAATGATGGCTCAAACACTGATGATGAAGCTTCTGATTCTGAGGATGATGAAGAAGAGATGATGAAAATGGCTGCTTTGATGGTGAAGACCTTCAAGAAGATGGGATTCAAGAACTTCAAGAAAGGAAAGAGATTCTCAAGGAGAGATTCAAACTCTAAAAAGAGAAATTTCAGAAAGTCTGATGGAAGAGATACCAAGTCTGGAAAGAAAGACAAGTCTGAGATCCAGTGCTACAAGTGTAAAAAGATGGGTCATTATGCTCCAGAGTGCAAGAAAGGAAAATCTGAGAAAACACTCATCACTAAAGGCAAGGACTGGGCAGACACTTCAGACTCAGATGAGGGAGTCAATTATGCTCTCATGGCAACTGTTAAAGATGAAGCTGAGTCATCTGAAAACAAGGTACCCCTAACAACTTATGCTTATGATACTGATAATATATCTGAATTAAGAATTTATCTTAAAAACATACATGTTAGTTATAGGGATCAGACTTTAGAGAATGAAAGAATCAAATCTGAGAATCTAGGTCTTAAAGAGAGGAATAAATTTCTTGAAGAGAGACTTGTTAACATGCAACAAGTTCAAAAGGAGAGAGATGATGCTGTTTATGTTGAACAGGAATTGCTTAAAAGATATAGGCAAATAGAATCTGAGTTGAAAAAAGAGAGGAAAGTGATTAAAACCTGGACTAATTCTGGAAAAGACACACATCAAGTTTTTCAGACAGACACTGTAGGTTTAGGTTACTGTGAGAAAGATGAACTTAGGTTTAAAGATAAAGTGAAAGTGAAACCACAACTTAAACCTGTGAAATTTGTTTCTGAATCCAGTAAGCTAAAGTCTGTAGTTGTGAAAGAAGCTGTTATGGAACCAGTTGAAACTTGTGAAAAACAGGTTAATGTTGGTTCAATAACAGAGAATAAGGTTAAGATAGAAGCTGTTAAAGAACCAGTAAAGATCTGCGATAAGCATGTTAATGTTGGTTCAATGACAGAAAAACAATTCAAACATAAGCTCAAAGAGGTAAAGTCTGTCAACAAACAGAAAGTGTCCAAGAAAAATAGGAATGGAAAAGTAGGCATTAATAAAAGAAATGATTATCTGCCTAATTCTGATGCTCCTAGGAAGACATGTCATAGTTGTGGTAGTACTAACCATTTTGCAAGTTTCTGCACGAAAAACAAAGATATTAATTCTTTACCCTCCAAGTCTGGGGTAAAGAATGATTATGTTAGGGTTAGATCACAGACTTTATGCACACACTGTGGGAGCACGTGGCATTCCATTTATACTTGTAAGAGTTATCATGCTATTTATCACAACTATTATGAGCTAAAACCCAACTTGAAATGGGTTAGAGCAAACTCTGCAAGTGTAAAGTCTGACAATGTTAGTTTAAACTCTGTTGATAGTGAATCCGCTGCAAAAGCTAACAATGTTAAGAAAGCCAAAGGATCCAAGCAAGTCTGGATCCTTAAATCTAACATTCAGTGATTGTTTGTGATTGCAGGGCATAAAAGAGAGCACTCTTATCTTGGATAGTGGATGCTCAGGACACATGACTGGAAATAAAGCCCTGCTATCAGATTATGAGGAGAAGGCTGGCCCAAAAGTTTCCTATGGAGATGGCAACATAGGACGTACTATGGGATATGACAATATCAATCTTGGAAGTGTCATCATCACAAATGTAGCTCTAGTCCCAGGACTCAAGCATGATCTGCTTTCTGTGAGTCAAATCTGTGACAGAGGATACCATGTAGATTTTCATACTGAACATTGTGAGGTTATCAGTGAATCTACCGGAAAAGTTGTTCTAGTTGGACACAGGCGCAATAACATTTATGAAGCAAGTTTGGTAACAAACTCTGAAGGAAAAGATGTGTGTCTATCTGCAAAAATGTCAAATGAAGAGAGTTGGAAATGGCATAAGAAGCTCTCTCATCTAAACTTGAACAACATAAATGAGCTGATTCGAAAAGATCTTGTAAGGGGACTTCCAAAGTCAATACTCAGCTTAGATGGTCTGTGTGATTCTTGTCAAAAGGCCAAGCAAAGGAAGTCATCTTTCAAGAGTAAATTTGAATCTTCAGTTGTGGAACCTTATCATCTTTTACATGTTGATCTTTTTGGTCCAGTGAATGTAATGTCAATGGGCAGAAAGAAATATGCTTTGGTGATTGTTGATGAATACACCAGATACACCTGGGTGTATTTCCTAGCAAAGAAGGATGAAACTGCCTTAACTTTGATGGATCATGTGAAGCAATTGGACAAAGGATCACAACATAAAGTGAAAATTATCAGGAGTGATAATGGTACTGAATTCAGAAATTATGAAATGGAAGCTTTCTGCAAGGAAAGAGGAGTGAAGCAAGAATTTTCTGCACCTGGTACTCCACAGCAAAATGGTGTAGTTGAAAGAAAGAACAGAACCTTAATCGAAGCTGCCAGAACAATGCTTGATGAAGCAAAATTGCCAACGTATTTCTGGGCAGAAGCTGTTCAAACAGCTTGTTTTACTCAAAATGCTACACTGATCAACAAGCATGGGAAAACACCATATGAGATGGTGAAAAATAAGAAGCCAAATTTGAAATATTTTCATATTTTTGGATGCAAGTGTTTTGTATTGAAAACTCATCCTGAACAATTGACCAAGTTTGACTTAAAAGCTGATGAAGGAATTTTTGTTGGATACCCACTATCAACTAAAGCTTTCAGAGTCTACAATCTGAGAACTAAAGTGATCATGGAATCTATACATGTGTCATTTGATGACAAGAAAATAACTGGAATAGAAGATGAAGAATATCATGATCAACTTCGATTTGAAAATGAAGATCTAAACTCTGATGACGTAAACTCTGATGAAGCAAATCCAACAAACTCTGACGAAGCAATCTCTGAACCTCTACTGGTAAACACTGAGGGAATTTCTCTGACAGAACAAAATAGAGAACCAGTCGAGGGGGAGCGTGAAGATACTTCAGAAACATCTCAAGATAATAACTCAAATTTTGAAAGTGAATCAGCTGAAAGATCTATCCCAAACTCTGAGTCAAACACTGAAAATCCAAACTCTGAGCAGTCCAATTCAGGGGGAGCCTCAGAGAATGCAAATGGTCAAGAAGAAAATCAGAAAAGCATGGATCAAGGGGGAGGATCTAATAATGATAATAGAAGCCAATTACCAACAGCAAGAAGGTGGACACAATCTCATACACCTGACTTGATAATTGGAGATCCAGAAGCTAGTGTAAGAACTAGAAGTGCTACAAATAATGAATGTCTGTTTCATGCATTCTTATCTCAAACAGAGCCCAAGAAAGTGGAAGAAGCTCTTCAAGATGCTAACTGGATAACAGCAATGCAAGAGGAGTTAAATGAATTTGAAAGGAATGAAGTCTGGACACTTGTACCAAGACCAAAGAACAGATCTATTGTTGGTACAAAGTGGGTTTTCAGAAACAAAACAGACAGTGATGGAGTGATTACAAGGAATAAGGCTAGACTTGTGGCTAAAGGCTATTCACAGCAGGAAGGAATTGACTATGATGAAACCTTTGCTCCAGTTGCAAGATTGGAGGCAATAAGGATTTTTCTGGCCTATGCTGCTCATAAGAAGTTTAAAGTCTTTCAGATGGATGTGAAAAGTGCTTTTCTCAATGGGAAACTTGAAGAAGAAGTGTTTGTTGAACAACCACCAGGGTTTGTAGATTCCAAACATCCAGATTATGTCTACAGACTTGACAAGGCATTATATGGACTAAAGCAGGCACCTAGAGCATGGTATGAAACTCTGGCTCAATTTCTTTTAGAAAGTGGGTTCACCAGAGGTACAATTGACAAAACCTTGTTCTATTTTAACACTGGTGATGATCTGCTGTTAGTTCAAATCTATGCGGATGACATAATTTTTGGGTCTACTAATGACAAACTCTGTAAGAAATTTGCCAAGCTTATGCAGTCAAGATACCAAATGAGCATGATGGGAGAGCTTAGTTATTTTCTAGGCTTGCAAGTAAAGCAAACAGATGATGGGATTTTTATCAATCAAGCAAAATATACCAGAAATCTTCTCAAGAAATTTGGTATGCTTGATAGTTCATCTGCCACAACTCCCATGGCTACTGCAACAAAGTTAGACAAAGATATAGGAGCTTCGGTAGATATGACAAACTACAGAGGCATGATAGGGTCTCTTCTTTATCTTACTGCAAGCAGACCAGATATCATGTATGCAACATGTCTTTGTGCAAGATTTCAAGCAGACCCCAGAGAGCCACATCTCACAGCTGTGAAGAGGATTTTCAAATATCTCAAAGGAACCATAACCCTTGGTTTGTGGTACCCTAGAGAATCAGAGTTTAAATTAATTGGTTACTCTGATGCAGATTTTGCAGGCTGTAAGATAGACAAAAAAAGCACAAGTGGAAGCTGTCAATTTTTAGGTGACAGATTAATTTCTTGGTACATCAAGAAACAGAAATCAATTTCCATATCCACAGCAGAAGCAGAGTATATAGCTGCTGGTAGCTGTTGTGCACAGATTTTATGGATGAAGAATCAATTGCTGGACTATGGATTAAGGTACTCTAAAATACCTATTTACTGTGATAATCAAAGTGCTATTGCTATGACAGGTAATCCAGTACATCACTCCATGACCAAGCACATCAACATAAGGTATCATTTTATCAGGGAACATGTGGAAGAAGGAAATATTGAGCTTCATTTTGTGTCTACAGATCAACAGCTTGCAGATATCTTCACCAAACCTTTGAGTGAAGCTACCTTTACAAGACTGGTAAATGAACTTGGAATGGTATCTGGTTTTGACTAGAGATACTGGTTAGATTCAAAATCTATACATGATTGATTTTATGCTCATGATTCTTTGCATGTGTTAACTGTTATTTGTACCAGTATGTTAAACTCTGTTAGTCATAAAGTGTCAGTCATACTCTGTCGGTTAAAGTTTGAAGTTAATCTCTGAAGTTATACTCTGATTGTGATATTGTCTGAAACATATGGACCGATGAAGAAACCTGTATGAAGCATGATTCTCAGTAAGTAATCATAAATCTTTCTGAATAATATATGATCTGATCTCAAAATGTGCAGAAATTTTACACAACATGATATTGTCTCTATATTTATAGCATCTCTTAGTTTATTGATCCTATACACTGAGTCTGTATTAGCTGTTTGCACTTTCTCTCATAAATTAATTGTATTAACTGATGAAAAGTCTAAACTCTGATAATTAGTTGCAAATATTTCACCCTCCAATCAAAAGATGCCAAAAAGTGCACAAATTCCTTTGAGATCATGTCGTGCCTAGGAAGACCCAGGAACTTATTGTATGAAATAAGGGCTAAAATCTTTGATTTTTGGTGACTAGTGCCAACCACTGATTACTGGAAAAATTAAATAAATAAAAAACGAAGGGGGTGAAAATAATAAATTTTATAGTACAGAGTTTAGATGGCTCAATATCAGTATCAGATTTTATTTTATACATGAGAGTTTGGACAACTAGTTTTTACTGATTTATTGTGTGGATTTTATGCACTTTAAGATGCTCTAAATATTTATATTCAGTAAACTCTGCTATTCACACACAATTTTTTTTCACAACTGTGCATTGAGAGAAAAGAGATTATGAATAAAGAAGGAGGATTGGTAAACACTGATGGACTGTGTACTCTACGCTGAGGTAATTTTATTTTAATCTCTGATGATTAAAATTAATTATTTGTTTCAGACAGTTAATAATTTTTGAGAAAACATTCTTGAAAACAAAAGTGTATGATTGGTAACGGTTCTAATTTGTATTAAACAGAAGAAAAAGCTTGCTTGTCTAGGAAAGTGTAAAAGGCGGTAATTATTGCTGTTTTTACTGCGCATGCGTATTGGAAACTGCCAATTACTGCTGTCAGTCTTTGCATGTGTGCCACGTGTCCCACTCACACGATTAACGGAGTAAGACAGTTGTGTATTAATGATTAAAAACTGTTCAGTTTTTAATTTTGATTTTCATATTTAAACAATACACACACATACGTCTAAACCTTTCACATCTTACTCCAATTCACATTTATTGTCACACACACATATTCACAAACACTTTTCTACTTTCAAACTCTTTCGAGCTTGTGCATCTGTTTCTTTGTTACTCTTTCAAATCTTACTAATGGCAACTACAGCATTTGTTTCTTCTGGGTTAGAGTTTGTTCCTAACAATTATGCAGCACCACTAAACACTGCAAATGCACCAGAGGCGTTTCATATGATTCAAGAATTTCTTGCTCAGTCAGCGATTGGGCGTGCTCTAGTCGAACCAACAACACTTTATGGTTCTCAAATTAAGGCTTTCTGGGAGACAGGTAGTTATGATGATGGTGGTGATTCTGGCAACCCATCTATAATCTTTGAATTTCAAGAAGCAGAGTATGTAATTACTTCTGGTACGATTCGAACTGCAATGGGGTTTCCTGAGTTTTCTTCATATACTATTGGAATGGGTGACATTGATTTGCTAAGGATGATGCGAGAGATTGGGGTATTCTGGGCCCTTGACAAAGATAGGACAATTGAAGCGACCGTTCTTAATGAAGGAGTGGAGCTTCTTCTTTGACTGTATAACAAGAACGTTCGGGAAGAAATGCACCAACTGGGATGCTATTCCTACAGACATTCTGCAAATCGGGTATTCTCTTTTATATGATACTCATTTTGATTTTGCAAGACTTGTCTTAAATAATTTAGGGGAGAAAATGACAGAGAATAGAGGGGTAGTTTACTTTTCTAGATTTTGTCAGATTTTATTCTCTGCCTGTGTTGAAGGGGTAGAAATAGTTGATGAAGATGTTATTTCTTGTTTTAAATTACACAAGAGGATATTCTCTGATCTTATGAACAAGGATGTTAAGAAA
This sequence comes from Heracleum sosnowskyi, assembly GCA_030848705.1. Classification (NCBI taxonomy): domain Eukaryota; kingdom Viridiplantae; phylum Streptophyta; class Magnoliopsida; order Apiales; family Apiaceae; genus Heracleum; species Heracleum sosnowskyi. Next base: position 19,850,508 of record CM061244.1, on the reverse strand, counting down.
GGGGTTGTTGGAGATTTGTTACTACCTGCATCTGTGCAACAATTTGTAAATGATCAAATCCATCCACAACCACAAACTTCTTCTCAATCAGAACCTCAACCAGAACCTTTACAAACAGAACTTCCTCCATCTACATCTGTCAAACCTAAATCCAATGGCAGGACTAAGCATGTTGGTTCCAAACCTGTAAAGTCTGTTAGACCAGTTACTGAAGTAAGAGTGTCCATGTCTTCTATGCCAAAGGGTGTTGGTCATTCTAAGAAAAGAAGAGCAAATAGATCACAAACTGATGATGAAGATGATGTTGATGATGAACCTCTTCATCAGAGAAAAAGAAGATTAGTAGCTCATTATCTTTTTGATAATTTGGATGAATCTACACCAGACACTGAAGCTGTCCAGAATGAAGCTCCTGAGGTTATTATTCAGGAGGCTACTGAAGATGTTGAAGCAGCCACTGTGCCTGACATGGCAAATGCTGAAACAGAGGCTGAAAATTTTGAGCAAGATGCTTTATATGCTGATTTTGATATGGATAATATTCTTGAAGCACATCCTAGTATCAGTGTTTGTGATACTGAGGATGTGGCAACTGATCAACCCACCCTGATTATTGAAGAGTCCCTTGCTACTCACACAGAGAATCTCCCTGTTACTAATCAAATTCCTGAAATGGGTGAGGAGGTTGATCAGGTAAATGAAGCTGCTATAGAGAAATTGGATGAAGCTATGGCAGAGACTTTGAAAGAGACTACTGTACAAACAGAAGAAATTGTTGCAGAATCTGTTCCTGTAGAAACAGAGGTTCCTATAAATTCAAACTCTGAGATTCATGAAGCTGAACAGATAAATGCTGAGGCTACTGCAGACAATGTTGTTGAAGAAATTACAGAGCAGATAGCAGAAAATGTTAATGAAGCTAGAGTTGATTTTGATAATGCTGATCACACATCTGTAACTCTGATCATGCAAACTCTGGGATCAATGCTGGACTTTCAAACTCTGATAGTCATGAGTCAATACCTTTTCTAAGGGATCCAACAGCAGAGTCTATCAAAAAAAACCAAAATGCAACTGAAGCTCATTTCAGAGAAATACATTATGCTAATTGGTCAGGAGCAGACTGCATTTTCTCTACACAAAGGGCTGCTGATTTTGTACATAAGTCGGCTGAAGAGATTTCTAATCTTGAGCTGTTAACTCATTTTAAGGCGACCATTGTTCAGGTCAAATCATTGCACAATCGCTTTGATGAGACAAACAAAGTTGTTCTTGGATTGAGTAATGATATTGCTCTTAAGGAATTAGCATTGAAGCAAGATAGAGCTAAATTTTCATCTCTGATCAAGGATCAAGAAGAAATCAAGAAGAGGCTAACCAATGTTGAGAGCAATCAGGCTGAAATATCTACTAAGATTGATTCGATTGCTACTTCACTAGAGTTGCTGACATCAGTTTTTATTCCTGATGATGTCAAAAAGGGGGAGAAAGTACATAAAGACAAATGCAAAAGGACTCCAACCTTGAGACTGAGGGATGATTCTAATGATGGTGGAAGCAGATGAGCAGAAAGAAGGTCAAAGTCTTCTCAAGAGCAAGGGAGACTTCGGTCAAACTCTGCTAGACAGATATACTCTGAAAGAAAACACTCTGGTGGTCAATCTTCTTCAAGACTTAAGAGTCTAGTGATTTCAGAAAACCCAACTATTGATGAAGAGATTGCTGCTAAGTTGTTTTTAGAAGAACATGATGGTCAAGTCACAATGGAAGATATGGATGCTGAGATGAAGCTTCTTGCTGAAGAACACCAGAAAAAGATTGAAGCTGATACTTACAAGAAAAAGGCCAAGGCTCCTAGGAGAAAGGAACTGGGAATTTCTATTAAAGAAAATGTGAACTCTCAACAGAGTTTACAATACACAAGGAGGCCTATGATTACAAAGTCTGATAAAGGAAAAGGTATACTGGTAGAAGAAGCACAATTACCAAAGAAGAATTATTCAACCTCTAACGTTGCTCAAGTTGAATCAAGGCTAAATAAATCAACCTCTGACGTTGCTCATGTTGATATTTCTACTAAAGTTGTGACAACCTCTGACAATGCTCAAGTTGTACAAACTCAGCTAGCTCCACAACTCCAAGGTTTCTTAAGACCTGTACTTTCTGAAACTCTGAAGCTAGAAGCTGTGAACTTTTCTCAAACTAGGACAGTACATGGAAAGCAATCTTATGATAAATATGGTTTGGGTTCACACAGAGAAAAGAGAATCAATAACAGTCCTTTTGACCATTCATCACTTGCAGAACATGGTGTTGGGGTATCTCAAGAGAGCCTTGATAAACTAGAGTCTGTTCAGATGGTTTATCATAGAGGATTAAAGCAAGAGGTCCTGTTATACTTTATGTATGATGGAAGAGTATACAAAATAGGAGAAGCTGATTGTTGCCCAGTGAATAACAATTGTAGAAGGGGGTTGAATACAATTGTATAAGATTCTCGACTTTATATAACACAAATATGAAAGATCAATAACAATATAATAACAGCTTTATTAACTTTGATATAAAACTGTTACAAACTCTCTTAAGAAATTCTGATGTTCTTAAGAGCTGCTAGCTTACAAAAACTCTCTCAAGAAATTCTGTTCTTAAGAGCTTCTCTCCGATTATGTTCTCTCTCTCTGATGAGTACATAAATCGAAACCAAAACTGTGTTTATATAGTGCACACAGCTTCTCTATCAATAACAAGATAAGTCCTAATCATAACAAAGATAGAAACATATCTTTAATCGATAGCTGCATTCTACAAACCAGGAACAAATAGAATAAACTTCCATGTTTATCTAGACTCCAAATATAACTCGAAGTAGGAATCCTGATCAGCTTCAAGTCCTGATGATCAAACCTGATCATAGTCTGAGTAGGAATCCTGATGATCAATAAGATACTGACGCTTGATCAAATACTGATGACCATGCAATACTGATGACGTCAGCAATCCTGATCAGTTGAGTCTAGCTTCTGACGATCATTGAATTCTGATCTAACAATCTCCCCCAATCTCATACTTTGTGAAATAAAGTATAGATTCCAAATATTCAATGATGTCAAAAACATGTATCAAAATGTACGAGTATCTTCAGAAACAACTTATCTGTTTTAAGCTTTGTGATAGAACAGATTCATCTTCAAGAAGTTGGATAATAAACTTTCTTCTTTTTCTTCAAGAATTTGAATCAGTCTTTCCTTAAGATTTCTGAGTTCTTCATCTTCCTCATTAATCTGGTAGATAGCTGCTCTGAGATTCTGTATGGAGTTTCTCTGTAGACTGTGCTCTTCAAGCAAAAGATAAGCAATTTCCTTCCCATCAGGATTGAGAGAAAGATGAGTCATGCCAAAATTTACTTCTTTAACAGCAGTACCCCTTTGCATTTCCACATCCTGACCTCTTTGATTTAAGTACATGGGAGTATAATTACCATTGAAATTACTGTTTCCATCCAGTCTTCTTCTTATAGTAGACAAAATCATGTCAGCCCATACTTTGTACACTTGGTTCTTCCATCTTAACAGATAGTGAACATATTTCAGTTCCTGTGTAGTTTTCATCAGCAGATCTTGAATAGATAGAATCTTCACACTACCATCTTTCATGAAGTACAGAAGCTTTTCTTTCTTTTCAAAACCATCATGACAATCTATAACTATATCAACAGCTAATAAATTGTTCAGGTTTTCAGAAGTTAAAGTACCTCCAATTTCTGTCAAGGAGTAAGGATCAACATATGACATATTCAGATATTCACCATCTGTGTGTCCAATACCTCCTCTTGAATTACTTGATAATTGCTTCAGATTTGAAAACATCTTTAACCAGAGTGCTTTTGATCTAGCCATATCAGACAAATCAACAACACTTGAAGCGCTTGTAATAATTCCACCAGACTGAAAATTGATAGGTGTATCACAACTTAATGTGCTAATATGTTTCCACTTCTTGTCTTTTTCCTTTTCAAAAACATAGCTTCTTTCCAGTAAAGATTCTTGTCTGCTTGAATTTCTCCATTGTCTTTTATTTGAAACTTTAAGCCTTTGTAGATAGAGATTGAAATCTTTATTTGTTCTTCTTGTAATATCTCTTCTTCTGGCTTCTTCTTCTTCATCTACTTCTTTGTTGTGACAATCAACAACAGTAGATAAGATTATCAAATCAACCTCTTGCAGAATTTCAGATTCATCAGGATCTTGAATATTGTCAGGATTAGAATCTTCAATTTGATTTGTATTGCTGAGAGTTGATTTTCTTGATTTTCTTCTCAATTCTGGTTCTTCTTCAACAATTCCATCATCACCAAAAGTAGATCTGTCAGGAACTACTAGAGTTTGAATAGGTTCAGGAATTTCTTCAATTCTTAACCCTCTAGACCTTGTCTGTCTAGGTACTGTTTGAGTTGAAGAACCTCTTCTACTTCTTCTAACACCTCTTCTACCTCTGCTTCCTCTACCTCTAGCAGGAGCAGTATAGCTTTCCATTGTCTCTCTTTGTAGTCTCAAGAATTCTTCATGTGAGAGATCTGGATATTCTTCACTTGCTGTAGAGAGTGCTTTTCTGGCAAATAATTGTTGAACTCTTTTATCAGTGTGATAAAGAGTAACAATTCTACCGTCTTTTGTAGAAAACTTCTGGAATAAATTTGATGCATCTTCAGGATTATCAATAATCACATCTTCATCACCTTCAGGAATTGTAGCAAGAATTTGTCCATGACCAGGTGTCAGGATTTGATCTTCCGTCAGGATCTGAGATTGCACCAATGTTCTTACTGTCTTAACTCCAGAATCAGAAACATGAGTTGACTGCGTTGTTTGACTTTGAGAAGTTTGGATTGTCTTCATAACAACAGCATCAGAGGTTTCTCCTTGTATCGCTTTGTCACCACCATCATCTCCAGTATCATCATCATTATTTCTTAATACTAGATCAGGTGTACATTTTGTCTGAATAACCTTCTCCCCCTTTTTGACATCAGGATTTGACAATAATTGCAAAATTAAGGAAAGAGAGGCTTGAATTTCAGTTACCTTAGTATCCAGAGAATCAATTCTTTGATTGATTGAGGTTTGTTCTGAAACAACAGATTTCACTTGGGATTCCACTACCCTTAGTTGAAAAGTAGTAGGCACCTTTGTAAAATTATTAAAGATATCAGTCCTCACTTTTTCAGTTGAACCCTTGATAGAATCAATCTCACTTTTCAGGCTTTTGGATAACAGAGTAGTAGCCTTCAGATGATTCTTCAAGTCTTGATTCTCTATAGACTTCACTGCATTATAGGCATGTTCAATAGCAGAAGAAAAACTGATAGATTCATCAGAATTGTGCCATGAATTGTTCCATTCATTCTGTCTAAATGCCTCTGCAGGATCAAAGGAAGGAGTAGAAAAATCTTGTCTCTGATCTTTCCCAGTAAAAGCTTTGCCAGCCATATACATACTTGATGAACCAAAATTAGTTCCAAGACTAATCTTGAGTGCTGTAGCAAGCTGTTCCTTCTCTTTTCTATTCTCATTATCATCATCACTATCATCATCAGAACTATCATCATCAGTATCAGGAGTAATATCAGGATCAGGAATAGCAATACCTTTCAGTTTATCCTGTGGTTCTGAGATAGGATGATCTATTGGTCTTGAACGAAGTGGCTGTATCAAAATAGGTTCATTATCAGGAGCACCACTAGCGTCAGGATGAACATCGTCAGGATTTGATATGCTTGCATCAGTATTTGCTACCAATGGTTCTTGTGGAGCTTGAGGTTCAGAAGCTGCTTCAACACTTTGAGTTAAAGGTTCTTGTGTGCTTCCCTCATTGACAATGTTCGCGACCAATCTTTCAACAGAAGCTGTAGCTTTGCCTGCATCTTCACTTTGAGAAGATGGTTCTTGTGTAGCTGGAATGTTGATGTCTTCATTCTCCCTTTGAGAAAATGGTTCTTGTGTGACCATTCCACTAGCTAAGCCTTCACCCAAACTTTGATTGAGTGGTTCTTGTGTGGCAGGATCAACAGTAGCTGCTGAATTACTCTGAAATTCAGGTTCTTGTGGGCTTGATCCTTTCAGCTTCTTCTGTCTCTGATAGACTAACTCTTCTGCATTCCTCTTTTTCTTTGATGTAGGTGTAAGACCAACCAAGGAAGCAGTTGTAGATACCTTCTCCCAAGAATGTCCTCGAATCTGAGATGGAGAGGCTGATATAGAGACAACTTTTGTTACTGCATCAGGAATACTAACATCAGGATTTGATGTCTGAATATCAGTATCCTTCATTTGCACTGTCAAAGGAATATGATACCTGCTCTTTGATAATTTCCTTGTCTTTTGTGGTTTTGATAAAGGTACCACAGCTTTAGTAGCAGTATCAGCAACTTCCTTGTTCACATTCATCACAGAGGATATAGGTAAGTCGTCCTCTGAATCACTTTCATCAATCAACCTTAACTTCCTTTTCACAGGAACATCTCTAACCACCTTATCAGCTTTCTTGACCAGGACCCCTTGTACACCCCCTTGTATCTTCTTTTTAGTGAGTGGTGTAGAGGAAAAATCCTTTGAACCTGATTGCCTTCCAGACACATCAGTTCTAGCTGATTTCTTTGATTTTACAACTAAAGTCTTTTGAGAGACAGTAGAGGTGGTTGTTAACTGTTTAGACTGTTTAGGTTGCATGCTTGTGTCAGGAACAAGGTGGGTTGGTCCTTGTACCATAGCATTAGAAAGTAGTCCATAACGAGTAGGCATTTTCTGATGTAAGAAAAACCTAACCTCATCAGGAATAAAAGCATTTCCTATAAAACCATTTGCCTTATCACTGTTGACTAAGGACTTAATATTATTCTCAGTAATTCTACAGATTGGTAGAACTACATCATCCTCAAAAACAACATTAGGACATAAGTGATTAAATATCAACTGTAAAAATCTAAGAAAACAGACAGAACCCAACTTATCTGATTTCCTATCACTTAAAGCTTTTAAGATAAAAGACCCATAATCAAACACTGTAGAATGGATAAGAGAGTACCCAATTTTAAGAGATCCTGATGGAAGAGCATCAAAATTTGATGTCTTGTTCAGGAAACAGCGGCTGATTGTATCAAAGAAGAAATTCCATTCCTTCTTAAGCTTTGTCCTAAAGAGATTTCCATATCTCTTTACTTCTCCATTGTAGCCCAGTTTCTTGACAAACTCAAATAGAGCAGAGTCTGAAATCACCCTAGGAACTTTTTCACCCAGAATAGGCAAATGCAATGCCTCTTCAATAACAGCAGGGGTGACATGATGAGTTACCCCATTTGATTCGAACTGCATCAGAATGGTTCCTGTAGAACTTTGACCAAAAACAACTGTGTTCCAAACCTGCATTACAGACTTAAAAGAAACACTTGCAGGCTCTGTTAAAGCATACTTCAATGGGCTTGAAGTAAGAAAATCTTGAATTATATGGAACTCAGTAGGCAATTCTTGATGGTCTAGAATGGCTACAAAGTTATTAGTGGCAAAAGTAATATCACGAATTACTGTTTGTTTGTTCATGAATGATGAAGACGCCATTATAATGCTTTTGAGAACTTGAGAATTAAGATTTGAAGCAATTAGGGTATGAAAGCACAGAGAGAGATAAAAACGAAAAACTGATGATGAGAGAGTAATGAAAGATGTAAAACAATGAAAAGTATTTTGTTAAAACAAAATATTACTCTCAATGACAGGTGGCAAAATATGATTTGTGCATAACTAATTAGTGGACAGATTACGTGTGTCATTAAATAAAACTGCACCGCTTTTTATGTGTATGTATAGATATATCTATAATAGAGCAACACACGCGCGTATACAGTTGTCCTACTAAAACTCAATCGTCTATTAACAGATACGGACGAAAAATTAGGCACAAATTTAGCAATGAAAATACTGACCTGTACATCAGAATTGACCAGTTGACTTCCTGTCAGGATTGAGTCCTATCAGGATTTGATCAAAGAAAACATACCTTTCTGAATAACCATCAGGATTTGACAGTTATCAGGATTTCTTCTCTGTAGCTTTTCCTCAGAAATTCTCAAAATTCATCATTCCAAGTTCATTCACCAACTTATTGAAAGTAGCTTCAGGTAGTGGCTTGGTGAATATATCAGCTAGTTGTTGATCAGTAGGAACAAAATGAAGTTCAATTGTTCCTTCCAGAACCTGTTCTCTTATAAAGTGATATCTGATACTTATGTGTTTAGTAAGAGAATGCTGAACTGGATTTCCTGTCATTGCAATAGCACTTTGGTTATCACAATAAATAGGGATTTTTGAGTATGACAGGCCATAATCTAACAACTGATTTTTCATCCACATTATCTGAGCACAACAACTTCCTGCAGCAATGTACTCAGCTTCTGCAGTTGAAGTGGAAATAGATTTCTGCTTTTTACTGAACCATGAAACTAGTCTTCCACCCAAAAACTGACAACTTCCTGAAGTACTTTTCCTGTCTATTTTGCATCCTGCAAAATCAGCATCTGAATAACCACACAACCCAAAATCTGATTCCCTTGCATACCAAAGGCCAAGTGAAGGAGTGCCTTTGAGATATCTGAAAATTCTTTTGACTGCAATCAGATGTGGTTCTCTAGGTTTTGCTTGAAATCTTGCACATAGACAGGTTGCAAACATGATATCTGGTCTACTGGCAGTGAGATACAATAAAGAGCCAATCATTCCTCTGTAGTGAGTTACATCTACCTCTTCACCTTGATCAGGATCAAGTTTGGTAGCTGTAGCTATGGGAGTTGAAGCAGGAGTACTGTCTTGCATGTTAAACCTTGTCAGTAAATTCCTTGTGTATTTAGACTGATTAATAAAAATCCCTTCATCAGTCTGTTTAACTTGAAGACCCAGAAAGTAACTCATTTCTCCCATCATGCTCATTTGATATCTTGACTGCATAAGCTTGGAAAACTTTTCACACAGCTTATTGTTTGTTGACCCAAAAATGATATCATCAACATAAATCTGAACTAACAGCAACTCCTTACCATGATTCAAATAAAATAGAGTTTTATCAATTGCACCTCTTTTGAATCCACTTTCCAGTAAGAATTGAGCTAAGGTTTCATACCATGCTCTTGGAGCTTGCTTTAGTCCATAAAGTGCCTTATCCAGTCTGTAGACATGATCTGGATATTTAGGATCAATGAAACCAGGAGGTTGTTCAACATAAACTTCTTCCTCCAGTTCACCATTTAAGAAAGCACTTTTAACATCCATCTGGAAAACCTTGAATTTCTTATGTGCTGCATAAGCAAGAAATATCCTGATGGCTTCTAGTCTTGCAACAGGAGCAAAAGTTTCATCATAGTCAATTCCCTCTTGTTGGGAATACCCCTTTGCAACTAGTCTTGCTTTGTTTCTGATTATGACACCATCAGAATCAGTCTTGTTCTTGAAAATCCACTTTGTACCAACAATTGATCTATTCTTTGGTCTTGGTACCAGTTTCCAGACTTCATTCCTTTCAAATTCATTCAGTTCTTCTTGCATTGCAGTAACCCAATCAGCATCTTTAAGTGCATCTTCAACTTTCTTAGGCTCCTCCTTGGATAGAAAGTTATTATATAAACATTCATTCTGAGTTGCACTTCTTGTTTGAACACCTGCATCAGGATCTCCAATTATCAAATCAGGAGTATGATCTTTAGTCCATTTCCTTGCTGGTGTCAAATTGTTTCTTGAAGTAGATGCTCCCCCTGGATTGGTGTTATCTTGATTGAAAGAATTTGATTGATTTGAAGCTCTTCCTGAATTATTGCTATGCCCTCCTGATGTGTTATCAGGATCTTCACTTGAATCAGTATCTGAAGAATTCTGTCCTGATGATTGAGTTGACTCTGAACTTGTAGTTGAATGTCGTTGCTCCCCCTCAACATTAGCACTACTAGTTGTATGACTGTTGTTTGCATCATCAGTATTAGCCTCATCAGTACCTGGTGAGTCATCAGGATTTGGTGACCCGTCAGTACTGGATGAATTGACAGGATCTGATTCAATTTCTTCAGGTTCCTTGGAAGCTTCATTTTCAAATAGTAATCTATCATGTGAGTCTTCAATGATTCCAGTTATCTTCTTGTCATCAAAAGATACATGTATTGACTCCATGACAGTTCTTGTCCTCAAATTAAAAACTCTGAAGGCTCTTGATGTAGGATAACCTATGAATATTCCTTCATCAGCCTTTGTTTCAAATTTCCCTAGCTGTTCAGGATGAGTTCTGAGAACAAAACATTTACAGCCAAACACATGCAAATGCTTCAGACTTGGTTTCTTCTCTTTGAGTGACTGATAAGGAGTGACACCATGCCTGTTTATCAATGTGAGATTTTGTGTATAGCATGCTGTGTTGACTGCTTCTGCCCAGAAATATGTAGGTAATTTAGCTTCTTCCAACATAGTTCTGCCAGCTTCAATAAGAGTTCTATTCTTCCTTTCTACTACTCCATTTTGCTGAGGTGTGCCAGGAGCAGAGAATTGTTGAATGATTCCTTTGTATTTGCAGAACTCTTCCATCTTTGAATTCTTAAATTCAGTACCATTATCACTTCTCAGAATCTTGACTTTATACTTTGAAGTTGTCTCAATCATCCTCACATGATCCAACAGAACTTCAGGAGTTTCATCTTTTCTGTGCAGAAAATACACCCAGGTGAATCTAGAATATTCATCAACAATTACAAGAGTGTACCTTTTCTTACTGATGGACATGATGTTGACTGGACCAAACAGATCAAGATGTAGCATGTGATATGGTTCTTCAATAGAGGATTCTGATTTACTCTGGAATGATGTCCTTCTTTGTTTTGCTTTTTGGCATGCATCACAGAGTCCATCAGGTGTATATAAGACATTAGGTAATCCTCTTACTAACTCTTTCTTAACCAACTCATTGATGTTGCTGAAGTTGAGATGAGAAAGCTTCTTGTGCCAATTCCAACTTTCATCTACTGAAGCTTTACTGATGAAACATGTAGGGGAGCCATCAGTATCTGAGAGAATGTTGGCTTCATATATGTTACCATGCCTGTAGCCAGTTAGTGCTATCTTTCCTGTTGCTTCACTGACTACTTCACAATGTGTGGAATAGAAATTGACATGATAACCTCTGTCAGTGATTTGACTAATACTCAACAAGTTGTGCTTTAGTCCCTTCACAAGAGCTACTTTTTCAATGATGACATTTCCAATGATTATATTGCCATATCCCAAGGTTTGTCCAATGTTGCCATCTCCATAAGACACAGTTGGGCCAGCTTTTTCCTCATATTCTGATAACAGGGCTTTGTTTCCAGTCATGTGCACAGAACATCTACTATCCATGACTAACACATTTTTCTTTTTACCCTGCATCAGAATAGAAACTCACTAGTTAGAACACTTAGGAACCCATACATGTTGGGTTCCTTTCTCATGCAACTTATTAATTTTAGCAGCAGAAGACTTTTTGACTTTAGCAGTCCTGACAGTATTTACTCCATCAGGATTTGCTTTGTCAGTATCAGTATTAACAAAAGCATGCTTCTTTATGACATTTTCAGTTCTATCAGACTTTGTACTACTTTCAAACTTAGGCAATGGATCATAAAAGTTATAGTACAAATCATGATACTCTTTACATGTATAAATAGAATGCCATAGACTACCACAATGAAAACAGGACTTCTGCGGTTTATAGAGTACTGATCTATTCCTAACATCAGACTTAGGAATATCAGTAATCTTCTTCTTACTCTTCTTACAATCAATAGCAAGATGATTAGAGTTACCACAGTTAAAACAACACTTTCTAGGTGCATTTGGGATATATTTATAACCATTCTCTTTATTGATCCCAACTTTACCATTCCTGTTTCTCTTAACAGTAGCTTCCTTTTTCTTATCTGTAACCTCACAGATTTTATCTTTAAGCTGTTTCTGAGACAATAGACCTACATTCTTAGTGACTTTATTCAAGACAGGTTTAGACTTTATAATTTTAATTCCTTGAGTAGAAGAAGATCCCTTTTCAAAAGTAGAATTAGAATCCTTACCAAAAACAAAATTAACAGGAGTAATCTTAGATTTGGTTGAGTCTATAACATGTCTATAGGTCTTTGGACTGACTGTCTCATCAATGACAATTTTCTCTGCTAATTTCTTATCTTCATCTGACTTATATCCTAGACACTCTTTCCAATTCTTAGAGGTATTAATCTCATGAAATTTCCTACCAGAGTCTGTCCAGGTTCTGATTTTCTCATTAGCATATTCAAGTTCTTTTTCAAGGGAAGTACATTTAGATGTCATCTCTAAGTGCATGTGTTTAGCATTATCACATTCTTTTTGTACTTCTTGCATACGAGAAAATTCAGCTTCTAATATCTCATTCCTTTTTCTAAGGTCAGACATCTCAGATAAGATTCTAGTATTCTCAGCAGTTTGACTTCTAAAGCTAATATGTAATGACTTTAGAAAACGTCTTAACTCAGAAGCATTATCAGTATCAAAATCAAAGATAGTATTTAGTACCTTATCATCAGGAGCAGCAGTTACATCAGCATTGGCCATTAACGCATAGTTGACTACCTCAGTATCAGATTCTGAGGAAGAGTCCATCCAATCCTTGCTTGATGTGATGAGTGCCTTTGTCTTGTTACATTCAGAAGCAAAGTGACCCATACCATTACACTTGTAGCATCTAACCTTTGACTTGTCAAATTTGCTACCCTTGCTGTCCTTTTTGATATACTTGTCTCTGTCTGCTTTGAAGGTCTTTTTCTGAAAGTTGCCTTGTCTTCTATTCTTCCTGAACTTCATCCTTCTGAAGTTTCTGACAATCATAGCAACCATCTCTTCCATGTCTGAGTCAGAAGAGTCATCACCAGTATTGGCATCAGGATTGCCATCAGTATCTGATGAAGAGTCGTCAGGATCTGACTCAGCTACTCTTGCTTTCCTTCTAGAGACCTCCATAGCTTTCCCTTTTGATTTTGCTTCTACATTCAAAGCAATTGACTTTGCCTTGCTGCTTTTCTTGTTCTTTCTCTGTTGAACTTCAAGATCATGAGTTCTTAGCATCCCATAGATCTCATCAAGAGACACAATGTTCAGATCATACTGGTGTCTAATGATTGAGGTCTGAGTATCCCATTCTTCAGGTAAAGCTCTAAGAAATTTGGTGTTTGAATCTTCAGTTTCATATACTTTGTCAACTAAGGATAAGCTGTTCAATAGTGTCAGGAATCTATCATATAGATCAGTCAGGCTCTCTTCAGGTCTTGCATCGAATTGTTCATATTCTTGAATCAATAGAGCCCTTCTGTTTTTCTTGACAGATGCAGATCCCTGGCACTGAGTTTCCAAAGTATCCCAGATTTCTTTTGAAGACTTGCATGCAATCACTCTGTTTGACATAACAGCATCAAGGCTATTATGCAAGATATTCTTTATCTTTGGTTCCCTGAGTACATGAGCTTTTTCTTCTGGAGTCCATTCAGATTTAGCTTTGACCACATAATGTTCTGGCACAGTATCTGTTCGTTCTACGAACTTTGTTGGTATATATGGTCCATCACGAATCCTGTCCAAGTAGTCAGGATCCATAGCCTCCAGGTACATCAGCATCTTTACTCTCCATGTGGGATATTCTGATATCTTCAAGATGGGAATCTTCATGCTTTCATACTTGGTTGTCGACATCTTTAGATCGTATCTGATTCAGAATTAAATCAGTTTGCTCTGATACCAATTGTTGCCCAGTGAATAACAATTGTAGAAGGGGGTTGAATACAATTGTATAAGATTCTCGACTTTATATAACACAAATATGAAAGATCAATAACAATATAATAACAGCTTTATTAACTTTGATATAAAACTGTTACAAACTCTCTTAAGAAATTCTGATGTTCTTAAGAGCTGCTAGCTTACAAAAACTCTCTCAAGAAATTCTGTTCTTAAGAGCTTCTCTCCGATTATGTTCTCTCTCTCTGATGAGTACATAAATCGAAACCAAAACTGTGTTTATATAGTGCACACAGCTTCTCTATCAATAACAAGATAAGTCCTAATCATAACAAAGATAGAAACATATCTTTAATCGATAGCTGCATTCTACAAACCAGGAACAAATAGAATAAACTTCCATGTTTATCTAGACTCCAAATATAACTCGAAGTAGGAATCCTGATCAGCTTCAAGTCCTGATGATCAAACCTGATCATAGTCTGAGTAGGAATCCTGATGATCAATAAGATACTGACGCTTGATCAAATACTGATGACCATGCAATACTGATGACGTCAGCAATCCTGATCAGTTGAGTCTAGCTTCTGACGATCATTGAATTCTGATCTAACACTGATGTTCAATTAAAACTATGGGAAGAGCTTGAGTATGTTCTATATATTCTCAAAATCAAAAATAGAAGTACTCATGATACTGCTCTAGTTCTAAAAGACGGAATGATGAAATCCAAAGTTCTTCTTGGAGGAGGTGTTTCAAGTGCATATATTCCTAAGTACAGAGATGCTTATGGAAAGATTGTTGAAATGAAGAGAAACAGTGCCAAGTTCAATACTGCACTGGGTATAAAGGTTTTGGAATTCAACCTAGAGTCAGACAAATCTTATTTTATCCGGCTAGGGAATGAAATGAGGAAGAACAACATTTATTCTCTGAGAGCTGCCATCTACCAGACTGGAGAAAGTGATCCAGAGCTTAAGAAGTTGAAAGAAATCATGGTGGATGAGCTAGCAAAAGCTGAAAGGAGGCTACTTATTGAATCTCAGGACAGTGCCTGATATTGAAGAGATTAAGTAAAGTCTGACTGTAAGTTTTTAAAGTTTTCTGTTCTAAGTAAAAGTTAAACTCTGATATGTTATAAACACTGCATTTGTTATATGTTTTGACACCATCAATTATCTTTTAACTTGTACATTTTTATTATGCACAAGTTGGGGGAGATTGTTAGATATAATTGCTGATGAGTGTTTATCAGTGTTTAAGCAACAGGTACTCATCAGAGTTTACAAGAAGCCAATCAGAGTTTGATAAAGTCTGACGGGGTGAGAGTTTGCCAAAGATGTCGGTGCTAACATTGATGATTCTAGAAGCAATATATCTTGAAGATGGAAAGAAGCAAGATATATTGAGACATATAAGGAAACGGAACAGAAGACAGAAGCAATCTCAATTTGATATAAATTGTATAGCTAATTTATAGGAATATCAATTAGAGATTGATTCTATGTAGCTGTGTACTATATAAACACAGATAGGTTAACCCTAAAAGGGATGCGATTATTGAATACATTATTCTTGTAACCTAGCAGCTCTCTGTGATTCTTTAACATCACTGAGAGAAGAGTTATTTATATAATTCAGTTATTGATTCATAAACAGAGTTCTCAATTGTTATTATCATACTTACATTGATTATATATTGTGTATTCGGCCTAACATGTATGACTATCACAATGAACAGCAATGGCTGGAAGCGGTCTGCTTACTACGGGTAACACTGACATAAGTCCATGCAACCATTCAACCTCCGTCCCCGTGGCATCTAGTGCACACAACTCAGCCTCAAAAGTAGACCGAGTAATCAAAGTCTGTCTAGTAGACTTCCAGGATATTGCTCCACCTGCTAGGGTAAACAAATATCCAGTCACTCCATTGGTACCAGATTTCTTAGCTATCCAACTTGCATCACTATATCCCTCGAGGACACTAGGGAATCTTCGATAATGCAAACCAAGGGAAATAGTTCCCTTAAAATATCTAAGAACTCTATCTAGTGCCTCCTAACGAGTCTTGTTCGGACAACTTGTATATTTAGCTAGCTTAGACACAGAATAAGAAATGTCTGGTCTAGTCACGTTAGCAAGATATTGCAAACTCCCAATAATATGAGAATACCTTAACTGAGACAGGGGAACTCCTGAACTATTCTTGACAAGGGCAACTTTAGGATCGTAGGGTGTGCTAGCGATTCTACAATTTGAATAACCATACTTCTCAAGTATAGATTTATCTATATAAAGAGATTGTGACAAGGTTATTCCATCAGTTGACTGTGTCAACTTGACCCCAAGAATCACACTAGCCTCACCTATATCCTTCATTTCAAAGTGCCTTTTCAAAAAACTTTTTGTATCGTTAATAATCTCAATATTGGTTCCAAACAATAATATGTCATCCACATATAAGCACACAATAATACATTCATTTCCTTTAACCATGTAGTAGACACACTTGTCACTTTCATTAACTACAAACTCTGATTCTAAAACAATTTCATCAAACTTTTTATGATAGTCTCTAGGAGCTTGTTTTAAGCCATACATAGACTTGATCAACTTACATATTTTCCTCTCGTTACCAAAAGCAACAAATCCCTCAGGATGATCTATATAAATCTCTTCTTCAAGATCACCGTGAAAAAAAGCTGTCTTTACATCCATTTGATGGATGATAAGACCATGTACGGAAGCCAATGCTATAAGCATTCGAATTGTAGTCAGTCTTGCAACAGGAGAGTATGTGTCAAAGTAATCAATGCCTTCCTTTTGCCTAAAACCCTTAGCTACCAGCCTAGTCTTATACTTATCTATTTGGGCTTCCTTTTAAAGATCTACTTACATCCTATAGTATTACACCTAGGAGGAAGACCAACCAACTCCCATGTTTCGTTAGAAACAATAAAGTCGATCTCACTCTTTACAGCACCTTTCCAGTGCCTTGACTCCGAAGAATCCATGACTTGTCGGAAAGTTAAAGGTTCATCATCGACATTGTAAGTGACAAAATCACTTCCAAAGTCCTTGACTACCTTTGCACGCTTACTCCTTCAAGGTATATCTACTTCGCCAGAAGTAGAACTACTTGCAGGACCTGCCCCCACATTTGTTATCATTTCCCCATGATTGGGAATAGAACTCGGTGTGTGAGTGGGATCATCATTAGAAATACCTTGAGGTATGCCAGTCTTCATAGGGAACACATCCTCAAAGAATGTTGCATCACGAAACTCAACTATAGTGTTAGCCACTATACCGTCTATGTCAGATTTTAACACTAAAAATCTCATAGCTGTAGTGGTTTCAATATAGCCCAAAAAGATGCAATCAACAGTTTTCGGACCTAGTTTCTTTCTCTTGTGTTCAGGGACAAGCACCTTAGCAAGGCAGCCCCACTCACGAAGATACTTTAAACTCATCTTTCTACTTTTCCATAATTCATAAGGTGTCTTGTCCATATGTTTCAGAGGGACTCTATTCAGAATATGGCAAGCCGTATTCAAAGCCTCTCCCCACATGTACTTAGGCAACCCAGAATTAAGAAGCATGCTATTAATCATATCTTTAAAAGTTTTGTTCTTTCGTTCAGCCACCACATTAGACTCATATGTGTATAGTGGAGTCACCTCATGAACTATACCATTGCTTGCGCAAAATTCATTAAATGAGGTACTAGTATACCCACCACCTCTATCAGATCTCAAACATTTAAGTACTTTACCAGTTTGTGTTTCAGCTTCAGTTTTGAACATAATGAATTTTTCTAGTGCTTCATCTTTAAGCTTAAGTAAATAAACAAACAGTATTTAGTACAATCATCTATAAAGGTAATAAAGTACTGTTTATTATCCTTAGTCAACATGCCACCAAATTCACATATGTCTGTGTGCACTAAATCTAAAACACATGAATCTCTAACAATATTATGAAAGGGTTTCCTAGTTTGTTTAATAGTCACACATACTTGACATTTAGATTTCTTATCAATGACATGTTTTGGAATCAACTCTAAATTCATCATATTCTTTATAGCACCAAAATTTAAATGAACAAGTCTAGAATGCCACAAATCGGATTATTCAACATAATTAATAGAAGGTGCAACACTGTCATTAATAAAACTGCCCAAAACAGGCTCAATATTTATTAAAGACAAACCATCAGACAAGTAACCTTTGCCAAAAAATACACCAGTTTGTGTAATAACTACTTTATTACATTTCAAAGAAAGTTCAAAACCATTCTTTTCTAAACAACTTCCACTTATTATATTTCTACGAATATCATGAACATGGTGCACTATAGTTAGGGATAGAACACACCCAGAAGCAAACTTCAGGTCCACGTTTCCTATTCCAAGAACTTGAACAACACTAGCATTCCCCGTCGTCACTGTCAAGCCATGAGTTTGTTGATAAGATACAAATAGAGTAATATCAGTACAAATATGTACATTAGCTCCAGTATCAATCAAACATTCATGAGACAGATAAGTGGAAAGAACTACAGGGTTGTAGGTAACATACCCGTCATTGGTTCTAGAGGCAACAACCTCACCAACAACTATGTTAACCATAGGCCCATAAGTGGTTCCAAGCACAGTATTAGCTTGTGCTCCCACATGTTTCTTAGCTTTCTTTACAGGACATTCCTTGCTCCAATGACCAACCTGTCCACAAGACCAACATGGTTTGTTTGTCTTTGGTTTTTTAGCATTGTTCTTGTCATTTTTAGGCTTTGTTGGTCCTTGACTATTGCAGAAGGGGGGGGGGGGGGGGGGGGTTGACTGCAATACTGATAAATCTCAATCTACGCTTCAACAACAAAGACTAAGATTAACGTTTATTAGTTTATGAATTACAAACACAAGTAGACACACGAGTATTTCTCACAAAATAAATGTTTTATTTATTTTGCAATGGGTTGCTACAACCTCAAGAAAATGTTTGTTTTCTTGAGCTTCGGTTTCTCGAGTGATTACAAAGAATGGATTGAGAGACAGTCTAAGTAGACTAATTCTATCACTATCAACACGGGTTTGTGAAGCTGTTGTCATTATCATGTGGCAACTTCTTACAAATTGCCTACCCGTGAATCTTTTCTAAATTGCTATACAAACAGCTTATCAGTACTGGACAAAGCAATCTAGAAACATTCTATTTTTAGCTAACACAATTCAGTAGATGTAGATTTATCATACTCTGGAATTGGTGAGCTTTGTCATGTGATCTCTCAAGCTTCGGTCGTAGTCTTGCAGACCTGTTGTAGTGTTGGGATACTGCAACATGCCTGTTTCTTGAACATCCAAACTGTCACAAGTTTGACTGGGTTGTTCCCCAATACAAATGGTATCCCTTCATGACAGTATCTTGATGGCTAAGCTTGCTGTCACATGAATGCACTTTTGGTGACAATAAGAAATCCCCGCATAAGGTGCTGTCAGGATTTCCAAGCTTGCTGTCAGGCTAAGGTAAAGTTGTTGTCCAAGGGCTTCCGCCAATGTTGCTGTCAGAGTGAATGTACTGTCGTGACTTGCAACATGTTGTCTTCTTGTAACCTTACTGTCAACGCTGTGATAGTAATCTATATTCTTTCTGTCCATCTTGAATACTTCTTGAGACTTGAACAAATAAATGAACTTCTACCAAGATGTACTAGAATCTTATTTGCAATAAACAAAAATAGTTACAAAGACATACTCTGGCTGTGACAGTATGTTCATACTTAATAAAATTAAGTATTTAAGATATCTAGTTAAGTTGTCTCATAGACATCACCCATAAATCCTAACAATCTCCCCCAATTTGTTTTTATGGACAATAACAACAAATTTACAATTAATACATGCTGACAACTTAACTAACAAGATCAGAATTGACAAAGGATTTTTACTTAGCTTCAGATTTCCTTTTCTGTCTTGCTTCATCATCTCTGTTGAGAGCTTCCTTAAGAACTTCTCTGAGTTCTTCCACCAGTGCTTTTTCATCACGAGTGATAGCCTCATATTCAATCTCATCAAGGTGCTTTTAGACTGTCTTGGAGAGGCATACTCTAGCATCCTGAAGATCCATCCATAAGTCTTTACCAAATGCATGAGTTTTGAACTTCAGTGTGCCTTCAAAAACTTTGAATCTACTTCTAGGGTATGCATTTAGGGTTTTTCTCCTTGACTTATCCAGCTTTGAGTTTTCACCCTTTCTTCTTTGAAGAATGCTCTCAATCTCAGAAGAGCATAGTTGTTCCAATGGATGAATTGATCCAATCACCAGGTAGAGTAAGTCTTTCAGGGCACTGGTTTTTAGTTTATGAAAGCTTCTCACTGGAATCTCTTCCCATATGAACTTGATTCTCAGAGGATTCTCAAGCATACAAGATTGGTAATTGGGTCTTTCACTCTCCACCATGTTGGCTTCTCTGCTTTTATCCAAGAATGAATCTTCCATATCTTCAGTGGCATTTCTTGCTGCAGGATTTGAAGGTCCTTCTTGACCAGGTTGTGCTTGTGCTTCTTCTTCAGGAATATCCTCTTCATAATCAGCTACCTCTTCATCAGAATACTCCAACAAATGAGCAATGTCAGAATCATCATGGTCTTCAAACATGCCAAACTTCTGATAGAATTCCATATCCATTTCATCCTTGTACTTCAGAACACGTTCCATGACCTTGTTGGGTACATTGTCATAGCTCTGGAGTAACTCTACCATTATGTCCAAGAAGAAGTAATCAATCCTTCTTCTGACCTTTGTTCTTACAATCGAAGGGATGTCATTCACAGAAATTGACTCAAGTTCTATGATGAAGTTTGCATCCACCTTTGCTGACCTTGATGAATCCCACCAAAGAGTGTACATGTTTGCTTCCTGGTTGACATCTAACTTTACTTCAACACTTCTGATTTCTTTGGATTTTGCATGTTGTACTTCAAAAGAGTTTAGGTATTTGACTTGAAGAGGCTTCTTCAGATTCCTGCAAAGTCCTGTAGCTTTCAGAATTCCTAAGTACTTGGTCTTTCCTCTTCTTGCTTTAGCAGTCTCCTGAGGTTCTGGTTCATGTCTAGAAAACCAAGCCTTGGCTAGGGATTTTGTCCTTTTTGGCTTGACAGTAGGCTTGATTCCATCCTTGACAGCATCTTTGTTGACAGTGTCCTCCATGACAATATCTTTTATGACAGCTTCCTTGAGGACAGTGTCTTCTGTGACAGCTTCTTTGGTGACAGTATCATTTTCAGCATTTATACTGTCTATTGCACATCTCAAGATATTTGCCTCCAAAGCTTCAAATATTTCAGACTCCTCTTCTTCTGTAACTCCAGCATCTTTCTTTTCTTGTACAGGAGCTTCTTCTTTATTTTCCTCCTGGGATTTAGTTCCAACATTCCCAGAAGTACTTCCACTAGCATTTCCTGCTTCTTCAGTTCCTCCACTACCATCCAACTCATCATCACCACCATGAGGAACATCATAGGAACAACTTTCTCCTTGTTCAGCTCTGTTGGAGTTTGCTTTGGAGATCATCTTCAAAGAGATTTTCAGCTTCTAGCTCTTGCTCCCCTTAGTTCCTGAACCTCCTTTTGCTCCCTTTTTTCTCTTTGCAGACACTGTTTTCTCCTTAGCTGCAGGCTCCCCCTCACTCCTTGAATCCTCCTTTGAGGCATGCCCCCCTGAGCAACACCCTTCTTGGGGACACCTTCTGATTCTGATCTTTCCCTTCCTGATTCTGCCCTTTGTGATTCTGATCTTGCCCTTTTCTCCCCCTTAGGTAAGTTGGCAGCATCAAGAGTTGCAGAAAGAACCTGAATGGATGTCTGGATACTGGAGAAGCCAGAGGCCACCAAGGTAGACAGACTGTCAATCTTTGATTCCATGGAGAGATACCTGTTCTCTAGAGCTTCCAACCTGAGTGCAGTAGAGGGGCCACCTGATCTTAACCTTCTTGGGGGTGAAGGAAAAGACTGGGGCTTGGAGGCTGTGGGGGTTCTCACACTCTCAGTGTTTTTCTGAGTGATCTCATCACTCCTCACAAAAGAACTCTCAAGGCCCAGTGCTTGTAAATGTGGGGCTTCCTCAGATTCTCTCTGGACATGCTCAAGTCCCTCACCTTTTGCCAGCTCATTTGGATGCCTCTCATTTTTATGCCCACCTCTCTTTTCTTTTATCTCTCTTTTCTTTTGCACACCCTCACTCATCCTAGATGCATGAGTATGAGCAGTACGTACATGCAATGAAATAGATGATTTAGAATGTACCTTTAAGAACTGAGATAGTGGCACATCATCATCAGAGACATCATTACCAATTACAGCATCAAAATCAGGCTGAGTAGAGGTGACAGGAGCTTTGTCAGGAATGTTACTGTCAGTTGGAAGATCGACAGTAGGTTCCACTGTAACTTGGACAGCAGGTTTGGTGGTGACAACAATGTCAACTGAGTCCTCGACAGCAGGGTCACCCGTGACAACAACATTATGAGAGTCTTTGACAACAACTGAGGATGTGACATCATCTTCCCTAAGGTAAGATGCTCCTTGGAGATTAAACAAGGTACTGGCTGTTTCACTTTCTAGCAGAGATATACCTTGCTCTTTCTCAGTGTTTGAGGGAGTGGTGCCCACTTCACTTTGAGAAATGGGTTTTTGTGGACCACTTGATGGGGGCTCATCCATGATTGAAGATGGATGATCAAAACCTGAAGGGTTGGGACTGTCCCCCTCTCTAGGTTGTGGAGAAGAAACAAATGAATGTGTAGGGAAGTAAGAAGGTGAAAGTGGAGAAGAGAGTGGTGGCTGCTCCACAGATAGAACTTGTGAAACATCAATGGGGAAAGTGAAATCCTCATTGTGTCCTGACTCCATGTGTGTTTCTGCAAGTGGAGGCTCCTCATGAGTTGGAACATGAGGTTGTGCAGACTCTTTACAGGGTGCCTTGGGAGACAGACCAATTTCAATAGATGTCCCTTGTTGAGAAGGCACATCTAGGGAGGAGTTTATTTCCCTGTTTTCCTCTACAGTCTTTTGGGAGATTGCAGGGTGGCTGACAGTGGTTTTGGTCCTCTTAGCTCTCTTCTTCTTAGGCTCAGGAGGAACCATTGTGGGTTCTGTTTGACTACCTTCCTTATTTGCTGCACTAGGTGCAGGAACTCCCTCTTGACTCTTGACACTACCACCAACACCAGTCTCTAGGGGTTTTTTTCTGGTTTCTTGTAAGGCTTGTCTCTGTACTTTGGGAAGTCTAGAGAACCTAGGCTGAGTGTATGGGGTAGAGTGAGGGTTAGCTGAACTGGGGTCTAATCCAGCTTCATTCTCAACAGTGAAAGTGTCAAAACCAGAAGGCAATGGAAAATCAAGGTTGGTCACTTGATCAACCATGTGTTTGGTGAAACATAGTGGAATATGTGCATTTAAGTTATGTGAAGTGAGAGTTGTGTGAGTGTTTCTTTTCAGTACAGGGCATACCTCTAAACGATGGGCATTCTCATGAAAATCACATAAAGAATTAATGCACAACATTAGAAAGCGAGGATAGATGTTTACCTTCTTACCTATGGCAGCCTTGAGGTGTGCCATGAGTAGCTTTCCAACATCCACTTTGTACCCATGAACAAGAGAGTGAGTGAGCTTCTTGATGTAGGTGGGAATTCCATTCCATCATGTGGTCTTGGTAGAGAACACTTTCACCATTGCATCAAACACCATGCTCCACTCCTTTCTGAGATACTTCCTGTCCATTTCACCAGAAGGGTACCATTTTGTTGTTCCCTCTTCAAGAATGGGTCCAGAATACCCAATTTTCAGGAAGAGCTTCTTGAGGGTCTCATCACTAGCAAGCTCGGTATAAGTCTTTCCTGGTTCTAGCACAATTCCCAAAGCTGCATTGATGCCCTGAACATTGAGAGTGTAACTGTGATCCTTGATTTTGAACTGAATGGAGGAGATGTCACCATCTTCTTGAGCAACAGTTGTCTCCCAGAAATTTCCAATCCTGTCTAGGTCAAGAACAGGAGTTGAGGTAATTGCATACCCAAGA
The DNA here is from genome assembly GCA_030848705.1 of Heracleum sosnowskyi. Lineage (NCBI taxonomy): Eukaryota > Viridiplantae > Streptophyta > Magnoliopsida > Apiales > Apiaceae > Heracleum > Heracleum sosnowskyi. The sequence goes on along the minus strand of CM061244.1, from coordinate 19,826,604 downwards.
TAGGACTTATTCATAAAATAAACAAGCCCTTTGAAACCTTCACCAGCATCACTAGGGGAGTAGATGCCAGCAAAGTTGGTTTGTGAAATTGATTGTTTGGGGGCCATTTTTGCTTGTTGAGAGAGGAAAGAAGGTAGAAGATGAATTGCTTGGAGAGAAGAGGAAGGAGAGTGTTGTGTTTACTTTTTGAGAACAGTTGTATGTTTGATGAATTTAGAGGGAAGTTCAAGCGTTTAGCTGACAAAGTGGAAAAGTGAAATCGTGTCTTAACCCAATTAATAGTCACGTGGGTTACTGGCGGATTTCTCTCTCCTCGTGGAGGATGAGTGTCCAAAATTAATGGTCCACTACTTTGACAGTAACCTGTGCGCTCAAAACAACAGTGTCAGTAACTTTGGTGTGATGACATTATGTTTTGCGTGACAGAAAGATTTCGCGCAAAACTTATTGTCATCGTTAAGTTCTCATATGACAATATCTTTTCCAAATCATGACAGAAAGTTGTTTACTGCTGTAGAGAAGCTAACTGTCAAATAACTGTGACATCTACTTTTTTTTTATGACAACAATCTTTTCAGGAAAACAACAACTGTCGAGACTTTGTATTGAAACTGTTATGATAAATAACTTAACTGAAGAGACACCAGTTAAACATATGCAATATTTATTACTGATTCATTATTCATTCATAACAAAATTCAACCATTTAAGCAATTAACAACACATACAGCAAGCAATAAGAAAATGCAGAAGAAAACAGATAAATTTTATTAATTGAAGAGGGTGAAATTACTACACTTGGTAAGATTAACTATTCATTACAGTTTTTCTTAACCAATTCTAGAAATTCTGCCCTAACATCCTCTTCTGTGGTTTCTTCTTCCTTGAGGAGTGCTTGAAACTCCTTCTCCTCTTCTTGCCAATTAGCCTCCTCAGCGGCTTTGGCAACGAGTTCTTTTTCCTCTTCCTCATCGAGGGCATCCAACAATTCATCAAATAACTCTTCAACCTCTTCCTTATAGGGAGAATCACAACTGATTTTTGGCCTGTATTCGATTCCTACTATGTTTTCCATTTTACCTTTTTCTGAATGATTCACTAATATGGCATAAGGTTCATTTTATAGGCATACTAGGTAAAGGGAAGGTAAATGGTCAACAGTTTAGAATACCCATACAACTACAACATATTGTAATTAAGTGACATCTACCACTAATCCAACAATCAAAGCAAAACTAACCATTCAAGGAAATTCCTTGACCAATTTCAACATTAAAAACCATGCAAGTTAATGTCATACAAAATCAAACTATCAAGTATAAGACTAGCACAAAATTCAATTCAACATAGTCAAAGTAAACGTGCTGTCGAAAATAGATAGAGACTTAAGTAGACAGTAACTTTCTCATGACAACAACTTTTGAGATGTTACTGTCACAAGCTTCAGTTGAATATTAGAATGAAAAAACTAGTAAGTTAACATACCAGATTCAACATTCCCAATTCAGTTACCAACCTGTTAAAGGTTGTTTCATCTAGTGGTTTTGTAAAGATGTCTGCAAGTTATTTTTCTGTAGGTACATAGATCAACTTCACAGTTCATCTTTCAACATGCTCTCTTATGAAATGATGTCTGATATCAAGTGCTTTGTCCTAGAGTGTTGAACAGGATTGTCTGAGATGGCTATGGCACTAGTGTTGTCACAGTAGATAGGGATATTATTTAACACTAGACCATAATCCAACAGTTGATTCTTCATCCACAGAATTTGTGCACAACAACTTCCAGCTGCAATGTATTCAGCTTCTGCAGTAGATGTAGAAACTGAATGCTGCTTCTTACTAAACCAGGACACCAATCTTCCACCGAGAAACTGACAGCTTCCTGTAGTACTCTTTATGTCAATTATACACCCAACATAGTCTGAATCAGAATACCCCACTAGCTCAAATCCAGTATTTTTAGGATACCAAAGGCCTAGATTAGGAGTGCCCTTTAGATATCTAAAAATTCTCTTGATAGCTACCAAGTGTGACTCTTTTGGATTAGCCTGAAACCTTGCACAGAGACATGTAGCAAACATTATGTCAGGTCTGCTAGCAGTTAGGTAGAGAAGAGATCCAACCATGCCTCTAGAAGCACTAGAGTCCACTTTCTTCCCTTTGGAGTCTAGATCCAAACTAGTTGAAGTAGAGATGGGAGTCTTGGCAGGTGATGAATCTTCTAGGTTGAACTTCTTGAGAAGTTCCTTGACATATTTTGCTTGACAAATTAAGATACCATCATCTTTCCGAAGAACTTGTAAACCAAGGAAGAATGACAGTTCTCCCATCATGCTCATCTCATATTTGTTTCTCATTAGAGATGAGAACTTTTCACACAGCTTCTCATTTGATGAATCAAAGATTATGTCATCAACATAAATTTGAACAAGAATGATGTCTTTGCCATGATTCTTGTAGAATAGAGTCTTATCTACTACACCTCTTGTAAACTGGTTTTCCAATATAAAGGTTGAGAGGGTATCATACCAGGCTCTTGGAGCTTGTTTCAAACCATAAAGTACCTTGAACAGCTTGTACACAAAATCATACATTTCAGCATCTTCAAAACCAGATGGCTGTTCAACATACACTTCTTCCTCCAACTCTCCATTTTGAAAAGCACTTTTGACATCCATTTGGAACACCTTGAAGTTACAGTGTGTAGTAAAGGCTAGAAAATCCTGATAGCTTCAAGTCTGGCAACAGGTGCAAATGTCTCATCATAATCTATCCCTTCCTATTGACAATAGCCTTTAGCTACTAGTCTTGCCTTATTTCTTGTAACATTTCCATTCTCATACAGCTTGTTTCTGAAAACCCACTTTGTCTCAATAGCTGATTTTCCATTTGGTCTTGGAACCAACTTCCATACATTGTTCCTTTCAAACTGGTTGAGTTCCTCTTGCATAGCAATCACTCAATCAGAATCTAACAATGCTTCATCAATTGCTTTTGGCTCCATTTGAGACAGAAAATAGGAAAACATGCTGTCAGCAGAAACATTATTCCTGGTTCTCACACCAGAAGAAGGATCTCCAATAATTAGGTCATTTGTGTGATCCTTGTTCCACCTTATGGTTCTGGGCAAGCTTCTTGTTTGATCTGAAACCGTAGTCTCAGTTTGGGGAACTGAGTCTTCACCAGGACAATTGTCTCCACCATTTTCTTCAAAGTCTCCAGAGTCACCATCATTTTGAGTATTTCCTGAAATAGTCTGTGACTGAGCTGGAGTTTGGTTAGTATCATTTTCAATGACAACAATTTTTTCAGTTTCAACAGATTGAGTGAATGTGGGTTCTTCATCAACAATTTCTTCTTCCTCCAAGTATCCTTTTCTCAAATCTAAGAATCTACATTTGACCTTCTTCATGCAGTCCAGGAAACTTGGTTTCATCAAATGTGACATTCACACTTTCATCTATGATCCTGTGTTCCAAAAGATAGACTCTGTAGGCCGTCCTTTCTAGAGCATACCCCATGAAAATACCTTCATAAGCTTTGGTGTCAAATTTCCCTTTCTTTTCATGGTTGTCTTTCATCATGTAACAATTGCTTCCAAACACATGAAAATACTTGACAGTAGGTTTCTTTTCATTGAGCAGATAGTAAGGAGTGTTTCCATGAGTCTTGTTGATCAGGGTTCTGTTCTGTGTGTAACAGGCTGTGTTGATAGCTTCTGCCCAGAAGTATGTAGGTAACTTTGCATCACGAAGCATAGTTCTGGCAGCTTCAATGAGAGTTCTGTTCTTCCTTTCTACAACTCCATTCTGCTGTGGTGTCCTTGCAGCAGAAAATTGTTGTACAATTCCTTCATCTTTGCAGAAATTACCAAGAGTGACATTTCTGAACTCAGTCCCATTGTCACTTCTCAAAATTTGAATCTTGGCATTTGGAGCTCGGTCAAGAACTCTTAAGTGATCAATGATGACTTGAGCAACTTCATCTTTTGATTCTAGATATTTCACCCAAGTATACCTAGAATAATCATCCACCATAACTAATACATATCTCTTATTGGCTAATGATGGAACATTGACTGGTCCAAAGAGATCCATGTGAATTAGTTTGAGTGGTTCTGTGTTGGTGTTGACTTGCTTTGACCTGTGCACAACTCTCTTCAATTTTCCCATTTGACAATCCTCACATAGTCCTTCTTGACAGAATTCCTGTTGAGGTAGTCCTCTCACTAGTTCCTTCTTCATCAGCATGTTCATTGTCTTGAAGTTGAGGTGAGAGAGTTTCCTGTGCCAAAGCATACTGTCACCAACAGTAGCTTTACTGTAGAAACAATAAATCTTGTCCTTCTTTGTTGAGCTTAGGTCAGCAACAAACATGCTTCCTTTTCTTACCCCTTTCAGAGAGAGAGAGGCTTCCATCCTTCTTGTGATAGATATTGCACACCATCATGTCAAAATCAACCTTGAATCTCCTATCACTGATTTGGCTGACACTAAGCATGTTGTGCTTCAATCCATCAACAAGTGCAATATCATTAATGACAACATTCCCAATTTCCAAACATCTATATCCTACTGTGTAACCCTTGTTGTTGTCTCCAAAGGTTATGATTGGGCCAGCTTTCTCCACAAAATGTGATAGCAGGGCTTTATCACCAGTCATGTGTCTTGAGCAGCCACTGTCAATGATCCATATGACTTGCTCCTTATTCTTGCCCTGCAAAACAAATTGTATTTAAGAGGCATATGGTACCCAATCCTTGTTGGGTCCTGTTACTTCAGTATCACAAGAATAATCAACATTTTCAACTTTAATCATCACATCAGGAATCTTCTGTTGGACTCCTTTCTTCACCCACTTTTCTTTAGAATTAGACTTGGTCTTCTTCTTAGTGGATGTAGCTTTTTTACTGTTTCCAGTAGGCTCAGAAGTTTCAACAGTTTGCATATAGAGACATTGTTCAGTAGATGAAATAGGCAAATTGAAACAAGTACTCATGGCAGTTACTTTACAAGGCATACAGTCAATGTTATTGCAAACTACCATAGATCTATGCATAATGGGGGTTCTGTGTAAGTTACCATCTATCATGGTCACATTATCCTTGACCTCTTTTGGTTTCTTACAGACATGAGTTAAGTGATGTGAAGAGCCACAGTTATTGCATAGTTTTCTGGGAGCATTACCAGCATTAGCATTGCCATTACCTAACTTACCATTTCTGTTTCTAGACTTGTAGGTAACTGTGTCAACATGATGTTCTGAAGTTGCTGTCAAGTTTTCCTTGACAGTACCTTTTACACCTTCTGTCTTGACAGTAGGTTTGGAAGTTACTATCTTTGGAACTCTCTTGACAGTATCTTTGGAAGTTTCTGTCTTGCCATTTCTGACAGCATCTTTAGAACATTCTGTTAGATTGTTTGGGAAAGTTGCTGTCTTGGGGATTTTGACAGTATCTTTTCCTCCAACTGTTGTGATGTCAATGCACTCATCCTCATCATCAAGTTGTTGTTTGATGAACATGTCTTCCTCATCAAACTCAAGTTCAGAAAGTTTGAAAATTGGTTTGTTGATCTTTTTGAGGACATGAGGTTTGACAGAAGCATCAATTGAACAATCCTGACTCACAATTTCCTTACCAAGTCTTTTACCATACTCAAAACTATCCCTACTTTTTGATCCTCTGTGTGTTTCTCATGGTAATCCTGAAGTTGTTTGGATGAGTTTCTATAGGCTTTAATCTTGAATTCATTTTCACTTATTTATTTCCTTAGAAACTTCCCAATTTCTTTAGCACAGTCTAACTCATTTTTAAGTTTGGCATTCTCCTGTGTTAGAGATTCTAATCGACTTGTCTTTAACAAAAGCATGTCATTCTCAGAGGTGAGTGTTTCATTAAGTTTAGTTAACCTAGCAATTTCTTCATTTGCTGCAGTTAAACTAGTATGAACATTAAACATTTCAGCACTCAACTCCTCGACAGTTTGTTTGTATTCTTCTTTAGACATTTTAAGTAAGACAAGTGAAGGTACCTGAATTGGAGAGCTAGAGGAGACCTCATCAGACTTAGCCATGAGGGCTAGATTCACATATTCCTCTTCATCATCAGAATCATCCCAACATTTTCCCTCAGCCACATAGGCTTTTTCTTGTCCTTTCTTGAAGTGTCCACTTGACCCTTTTTCCATCATTTGGTTCTACTTTGGTCTTCTGCACTCAGTAGCAAAATGACCAAGCTCATTGCAGTTGTAACATCTAAACTTGGATATGTCCACCATCCCTGTTTTGTAACCACCTCTTGTGGCACCACCTTCAACCTTGGAAGAATTTCCTCTGTTGAACCTTGATGTTTGACCTTGAGGCTTAAATGGCTTGTTTCTCTTGAATCTTATGTTTTTGAACTTCTTAGCCATGTAAGCCATAGTTGGATTATCCATCTTCTCCATTTCTTCTAAGGAGTAGAAGTCTTCATCTTCAACATCAGTTATCTACAGTATAACTTTCTCCTCATCATCCACAACCTCTTCAATCTTAAGAGTAGGTACTGGAGTAGGTTGGGTGATTTGAGTTCCTTCACTAGGTTGAGTGATTCTTGGCACATGAGCCACAAGAGCACCAGACATATTAGCCATCTTTCCCCTGGATCCAGCTTGTAAAACTCAAGCTCATATGACTTAAGCACACCATATAATGTTTCAAGAGAAACATTGTTTAGATTTTTTCCTTCTCTTATGGCAGTGATTCTGTGCTCTAGATGCTCAGAAAGTGTGAATAAGAATTTAACATTTAGCTCCTTCCTATCATAGTACTTGCCATGAATCTGTAGCTCAGTCAGCAGCTTGCTAAACCTCTCAAACATTGTTGTTAGGTCTTCTCCTGACTTTGCCATGAAAGCTTCATACTGAGAGATAAGAATTTGTCTTTGATTGTCTTTCACTTCTTCACTTCCTTCACATAGCAGCTCGATCTTATTCCACATATCCTTGGCTGATGAGCACCCAATGACATTCCCATACATGGCTTTGTCCAAGGTGAGAGCGTCCAGTAAGATGAGTTGCAAGTAATCATCCAAGGCCACCTTCTCTTTTTCTAGCTCCAGAAACTCTGAAGGTAATTTGTTGACCCAGTAGGCTGGAATAAGAACACCGTCCACAGTTGAGGCTTCAATCTCTTTTCGTGGAACAAAGGGACCATTTTGGAGGATACCCAAGTATAAGGGATTCGCAGCTTTGATAAACAACATGATTTTTCTTTTCCACACGTTGTAGTTCTCCTTATCAAATGTTGGAATCTTTATGCTACTTGACTTCTGCATACTTGTCATGATCTCAGATTTGTAGAACAATCTGTCTGCTCTGATACCAGTTGTTGGTCCTTGACTATTGCAGAGGGGGGGGGGGTGAATGCAATACTGATAAATCTCAATCTACGCTTCAACAACAAAGACTAAGATTAACGTTTATCAGTTTATTAATTACAAACACAAGTAGACACACGAGTATTTCTCACAAAATAAATGTTTTATGAATTACAAAGAATGGATTGAGATATAGCCTAAGTAGACTAATTCTATCACTATCAACACGGGTTTGTGAAGCTGTTGTCATTATCATGTGGCACCTTCTTACAAATTGCCTACCCGTGAATCTTTCCTAAATTGCTATACAAACAACTTATCAGTACTGGACAAAGCAATCTAGAAACATTCTATTTTTAGCTAACACAATTCAGTAGATGTAGATTTGTCATACTCTGGAATTGGTGAGCTTTGTCATGTGATCTCTCAAGCTTCGGTCGTAGTCTTGCAGACCTGTTGTAGTGTTGGGATACTGCAACACGCATGTTTCTTGAACATCCAAATTGTCACAAGTTTGACTGGGTTGTTCCCCAATACAAATGTTATCCCTTCATGACAGTATCCTGATGGCTAAGCTTGCTGTCACAAGAATGCGCTTTTGGTGACAGTAAGAAATCCTCGCATAAGGTGCTGTCAGGATTTCCAAGCTTGCTGTCAGGCTAAGGTAAAGTTGTTGTCCGAGGGCTTCCGCCAATGTTGCTGTCAGAGTGAATGCATTGTCGTGACTTGCAACATGCTGTCTTCTTGTAACCTTACTGTCAACGCTGTGACAGTAATCTTTATTCTTGATGTCCGTCTTGAATACTTATTGAGGCTTGAACAAATAAATGAACTTCTACCAAGATGTACTAGAATCTTATTTGCAATAAACAAAAATAGTTACAAAGACATACTCTGGCTGTGACAGTATGTTCATACTTAATAAAATTAAGTATTTAAGATATCTAGTTAAGTTGTCTCATAGACATCACCCATAAATCCTAACAGGCTTAGTGTTTTCCTTCTTAGTGACAACCTTTCTTTTCTGTCCAACAATAACTACATTCACCTTCGAACTCCCATGTTCAGCAGACATCACATGTCCCTGTTTGGACTTGTGTTGTTCCTGCACAGAGATGTCCAACATAAGGTTTGTCCATGTGATCTCTTATTTCTGTCTTTTCAGGAAGAGAACAAACTCTTCCCCTCAGAGTTTGAAAATAGAATATGAACATTATTTCAATTCAGTTTGTTTTATTGCATCATAATGGATGGAACAGGTTGATTGTGATGAATAATATAGATATGGATGTTTTACTCTATAAATGTTATGACTCATTTCTCTTTCTTCGTTTTGAAATTGTAAATTTTTTGGACATATATGCATGTTTCATCATTTCATATTAAATTTATGGATTCACCTCTCATACTTTTGTAGCACAAAAGAGAGGTCATACATCCCTTCATGAGATAGAGGAAAATGTGGTTCATCTGAAGGATATGATTATCATTTCAGATGTGCTTACGAGTGAAAATCACCATCACTTTGCTCAAGAGTCATTTACCAGCTTACAATTATATTGTTTTACCGTGTTGTTATAATGAACTTATGAGTCTAAATGATAATAATGCGCAGGTCACAACAAAACCATACTAATGTTTCGAACCAGGATCGTGATACATCAACATTGTTATCGCAAACTGTTGCATCAAGGATTTCCTCTTCCAGAGGTAATTACTTTATTCTTTAATCATTTGGTGTATGCAACGTAGCTTACTTTTGATTATGTATGTTGTTTTTCAATAATTTGCGATAAAACAAACCTTCACGAGCTGATTAATCTTATACCATCGAAAAGAATAACTGGTGGGGCTTCTTTGTCAGGTTTCAAATTTTGATATGCTATATCTTCAAGGCATCAATCCTTTACACTTAAGCTTAAACCATCGCAAATTTTTTAGTTTGTAACTCACTTTTCAGTTGTTTCTATTTAAGTTGACAAACCATTTCAGTATTTTATCATCATCAGACAACTACTATGGCAATGGCAATTTCCATAGGATGTTTGATTTAGTTTTAGTCGATTTTGACCCTACAACCTGCATATTATCAGCCTCATTTAGAGTGGATACACCAGCATTACTTTTTCAAAATATTAGAAGGATAAATCTAGAGGAAATATGAGCATTATTCCAGATAATATGAATTTTTGAAGGTACTTGATGTTATTGTCATTAGTTTTTGAAATCAATCTTTTCCAGGATTGACTTTACTCAGTGTGCAAGTTTTAAGGAATCTCGAAAGACGATCTATTCACTCTTTTGTTACTATGACTTCAGGAGTCAATTACTTTATTTTCTTTATATTTGGTCTTATATAATGAAAATATAATATTTTTGCTATTTGACATTGGTACTGAAGTTGGCAATGTTTTTCGTAATGTGGCTGAAGGAGGACAGTGATAGTGAAGTTGACAGTGCTTTTGACGACTTGGCTGAATGAGGCGACACCTTCTTCTTTAATTTCATATAGGTACGCCCTGTTAATACCAAGTTCTTCATCCTTGCTTTCATTAGTTTATTCACGGTACCTTGATTGGAGACTAAAAGAAGCTATAAATTGTGTTGTAACTCAAAGAAGATAAATTTCCACCTTGAATTAAGTTACCTGTAATATAGTTACTTTGGCAAATATTATAACACCATTTAAGAAAAAAATTGGGCCAAGAAGACGGGACATGTAAAACTGCAGTGCACAATAGTTAGTAATTCGGTGCACCCAAGTCTAAGTTTATAGTTTATAAATTTGATTAGAGAGTATTTATTTGTTTTCCAAAGCCATCATGCTTATTTAGATCCATGTATAAGGATATTGCTCTTTTTTATGAACGTATATCTCTACTTTTTTAATATTAAACTTTGGTAATCACGTGTATGTGTTTTTATTTGACAAAAAATCCAAATGATGATAACAATATGGGATAAGATATTTCTATTGCCTGGATGTTATATATAGTATTTTATATAATTTTAGATTCTTTTACAAAGATTTGATTTTGATTAACCTGCCTTCACGTGTCATATATTTGTCTTAATGGGATATTGTGAATAAGGTGCTTGTGGAGTAAGAAGAGGTGCTCGAATGAGATGTTGTGCTTTGATGCATGCAAAAATAAAGATACCGCTGTACCACTTAACCTAATGTCTTAATAGCTAGACGAGGACAGAAGCAAGATGCTAGCCATGACAAGTTGGACTATCTGGAAATTAAAAAAATGATCTCGTTTGGCAGAAGAAAGGTTCCGGAGCTGTTGCAGTTGTTATTTTGGCTCAAAGTACTCCAGATCAATGGAGTAAAGCTCAAGATAAAGTGTTGGTTCTAGCCGTGGCAAAGAAAGGTGGATCAGACCTTTGGTTAGTACCATAAAATTAAATGTGGATGCTGCGCTTTTCAACGACACATGAAATTGCCAAGTTCAGTTTTGGTTGTGTGGCTAGGAAAATAACAGTTGCTATGGTTGAGGCTATTACAAGTTGCCATATGGGTAAAGTGTCCCCTGAAATGGTCGAGGCAATTGACGTTTTGGAAGTCTCGAGTTGGATCAAGAAAAAGATGTGGGATCAAGTCGTACTTTGAAGTTGATAGTCTTACTCTGATGCAAAATAAAGTAGCTTATGACCTTGCCAGAGTCTCTATACAGTTCAATTTGTAATCCTGGAAGAAGCTGATATCTAATGAAAGTTTATCTTCTTTTCAAAAAAACAGTTGCTATATAGCATGTTAAAACAATTAGTAGGAGATCCATTTTTCTTCCGATGTTTTGCTTTGCAAATTGTTCATATTTCGTATCTACTAAGATGTACTAATAAATATTTTAAGTCTTAAACAACTATCAATGAATTTTTAATATCTCATCTGAAAGAACCAAGTTTCGTTATTGGTTTTAAGACATAAAATGCATAAAACACCATTTAAAATTGTATTAAACTTTATATAATAAAATACAAAAAATGCGAGACGACGTCAAGTAAATTCTACTATATAATTATATAGAATAATATTTAATGAATATTATATATACTTTAAAATGGCTATTCGGATCACATTTCATTTAAAATGTAATCAATCAAATACAAAAAAAATTATATTCAATAAATTTATTAGGATTTGAAGTTGGATTTTCAAATATTTTTCTTTTTTTTTTCTTTTGGTCTAATCCTTTTATTATACTATTTTCAAAATGTCACGAGCAACCTTCAACTCAAGCTTTTTTTTTTGTATATATTATTTATTTTACGTTACTTATTCTATAATTATATATTGTTTAAAATGCAAAGATTTGCTATCACACAACACAATGACGTGAAAATTTTGTACTATTACAAGTAAAATAATTTAACGAATTAACTTATATTCAATAATGTTTATTTATAATATAAAGTGAAATTCTATTGAGAATTTAATTTAAAGTGAAATTATTTAAATAAGACTAAGATGTCAGTATCTATAGTCGAATTTTTAAAACTTATTTCTCAATAATTTATGTGTTTTCTCTGACGATAATAATAATTTTTATATAATAAAATGCGAGACATCCCTGTGAAGCGGCGTCGAGTAACATTCTACTCTAGACATATATGTAAGTTTAGATATATCATTTTATGTTAAAAGTCCTTGAAACGTGTTTAAAATTTATTTTTAGTCATAAGAAAGCAATGAAAATTAACCACTAGAAAGAGGAAAAGAATGGAACAATCGTCTTAGTTAACAACAAAATAATGCAAATCACGTGAGATTTCGCAATAAATATAACCGCACACGCATATAAAATGCAAAATTTATTTCATTATGTATAACTTAAACTACGATAACTCGTGTGTGAAGCACAAGTCATGTTGCAACTTCAAAAAAAAATTGAATTATATATTTATCAAATAACAATAATATTAGTTTATTGTAGTTAATAAAATAATTTTGTTATTGTTATTTACAAAAAATCAAATTCCTAAATTGTGCTTACTTTTATTATTATTAACGAGCCAGTTACTCAATCATACAATTTTTCAATTGGGTTCTTCAATTCTATAATTTTTTTCATAATGTGAGGCATCGCCGGAGGCGACGACGAGGAATTAAAAGAGAATGTTATTAACATTTAAATTCAAAATTAAATATATAATTCTATTTATTTATCAATGTTCTGCACCTTATTAAGAATGCATAATCAATAATTTAATCTCATTACTTTTATATTTAACTATCAATAATTTATTTAACTAATTTATAAAGTTTTAATGTTATACAACAGGAGAGGTAAATCACATGAATTACTGATTACTGGAGCTACTTGGATGACATTTATGCCTTCAAAGCATGATTGACATCTTTTGTATTTGGAGATGGTTATTGATACTTTGTTTAGATTGTTTCTTTTGTTTAGATGTTTCGGTTCTTGAATTTTTCATTATAGTTTAGATTTGAATTATTTGGATAAATTCAAGGATGCTTGGTTTTAACGCTAAAATATTAAGTTTGTTTGGTTTTAAATTAATCACGACCTCAACGTTACTATGAGAGAGACGTATGATATTGTTAGTTTCTCCAATAGCGTGTTCAAAATTAAGTATGTAATCAGAAAATTAAGTAGTTTCGGCTAAAGCTAGCGCATTTGGATGGAATTCATGGCATGTGGCCAGAGGTGACGCTGGGAGTTAGAGATGCTTGGTGCTAGAATGATGACAATTTACGTGAATCAATTGATAATGTTGTTTTGATTTAGGTAGTGTCTGGTGCATAAGTATCTTCCTGCATGAATAACCGGGAGGAAAAAAGGGTGATAGATAATTATGAGAAAGAGTGTCGCGTCTCGAAGGAAGAATAAAATGGATGAGCGAAAGGTGTCATAGAGTGAGGAATATCCTGAGTGTTACAACGACACAAATATGTCATATTCTTAATATATATGCAAAAGAGAACGATATCAGTGCTATAATATAAGTTTAATAAAAAATTAACTTATGTGATATCAAGATAGAATATTAAAAAATTAAATATCGATTAAAAATTAAATATTAAATAAGCAAATATCATTCCGTATGCGAAGCATATATTACTAGTTATACAAATATAAATTATATAAATATATAAAATATATAAATATAGTAATTGATTTCAATTATTTTCGTGAACACGTTTTTTCCTCGGGTCGGGCTAACCCGGAGTGCTGCAAAATAAAATGTACAATATAAAAGCAATTCAAAACCCTAGTACTCACTCTTCCGCCTCTATATCTTCCCAAAACCCTAAACCCCTCTCTCCCCCGTCCTTCTCCATCTCCGTTGAACCATGCCGAAGCATTACAGACCCGCGGTAATTTCTCATTTTCTTCAACTCAACATCATCTACATAAACACATGCTTGTTTGTATGTATATTTTAATTGAATTTCACTCTATGAATTGTGTGTATGTATATAACAGGGGAAAAAGAAGGAAGGTAATGCGGCTAAGTACATGACCAGGTCACAAGCTATCAAGTACCTTCAAGTCAGCTTGTCACTCTTCAGGTATATACTTACATGTTTATATTTTATTCATGTAATTGTACCCATTTTTGTACAATCAATTTTACTCATTTTTTGCTGATTATTACTGAAGCTTTTCGTATTTTGGTTCATAATGTATTTTTTGCTGATTATTCAATTTTATGCTGGAATTGAAGGCTAGGGTTTGAATTTGTGATGCATATATAATGATTGGGATTAAAGTTGTGATTTTTAATTCGAAAGATTGTAATTTTGTTGGGGCACTGTAATTGAATAGTTTATTGTGTGTAGGAAATTATGTATTCTGAAAGGAGTGTTTCCTCGGGACCCGAAGAAGAAGGTCAAGGGGAATCATCATACTTATTATCACATGAAAGATATTGCTTTCCTTAAGCATGAGCCGTTGGTTGAGAAGTTTAGGGATATGCGTACGTATGATAGGAAGGTAAAGAAAGCTGTGGCAAAGAAGAATAAGGATCTTGCTGAGAGGTTGTTGACTCGCAAGCCTACCTATACTTTGGATAGGCTTATTCGTGAGAGGTTTGTTCAATGATTTAGTGGTATGATTTTTATCTGATGGCGGTTTGAGTCATGGTGAGTTACTTATTGTCGACTTGTGTGTGTGTTGCTTGGGTTGTAGGTATCCCAAGTTCGTTGATGCGCTTAGAGATTTGGATGACTGCCTTAGTATGGTTCATCTTTTTGCTGCATTACCTGCTATAGAGAGGGAAAAGATTGAAGTAAAGCGCGTTCACAACTGCAGAAGGTTTTAAACTTGATTTTTGTTGCTAGTATTTGTACATGCTTTAGTTGGTTGGTAACTATATCTAATATAGTTTAAAGTGTATGTTTGTCAGCATCATTGTTTACAATTCCATCTTGCTGATTGTTTAGGTTGAGCCATGAATGGCAGGCATATATATCGCGTTGTCATAAATTGCGCAAAGTATTTATCTCCGTGAAAGGCATATATTACCAGGTATTAAATGTATTATATTTATATTTTTTACATATGGAAAAAACGTGTACCTCTACCATAGTAAACTGTCCCTGATTTATTTCATTTGACAGGCTGAAGTTGAAGGGCAGAAGGTGACTTGGTTAACTCCTCATGCATTGCAGCAAGTATTACCTGATGATGTTGACTATAAAGTCATGCTAACTTTCTTGGAATTTTATGAGGTATGGTATTGGAATTATAATAATAATAATAATAATTATTATAATAATAATAATAATAATAATTATTATTATTATTATTTTCGCAAGTAAGCATTAATATCCTTATAAGAATACCTAGAGCTTTCTTTCACCATTTGGTGGTCAAGGTTTTCCAAAAGATAGTCCAAGCTTTACCTAGATTGATACTCCCTCCGCCCCCCCTCATTTCTTTACAGTTTTTTTCACTGCTTGGCACACATTTTAAGCCTCGTATAAAGTATAGATCCATAACTTATTTTTAAAATTTTCTTTTTATGAATAAAAATTCAAACATTAAACTTTTATTCAAAAGAAAATAAGTAAAATAATACTATAGAACTATATTTTATAGAAGCCTTAAAATGCGTGCCGAGCCCCCGTCCCCCAATGTAAAGAACCTAGGGGGACAGAGGGAGTATAAGATTTTAACTGGACTGTCAGCATTTCTGGTTAGTGGGTACTGGTTAAAGTAGAGGAACTGTTTTAGGGACCTTAAAACTGGCATCACACACAGAACTGAAGGAATGATTCCGGATCAATGGCACACCTACATGAAGAGTTCCTCTTGAAATTCAGCCGTGAATTTTATATAAGACAACTACTAAAGTTTACAACTAACAATTTTTAATTTGCTATTAAGTTTACAAATAATGATAGCTACTCTATTTGTCCGTGCAGACTCTACTGGCATTTGTAAATTTCAAAATTTACAACTCAATCAATGTAAAGTATCCACCCATCCTTGATCCACGGTTGGAAGCTTTAGCAGCAGGTATAAATCTACCTTCATGGAAATATGCTTTCTCCCTTTATTCATCTTGATTGGATTTTGAATCCTTGAAATGTACCATGAATTTAAAACTGTGCTATTAATGCCCAGAGTGGTCAATTAGCTAGTGCAATATGCTATTTAAGATATAAGAGCATGAAACAAGGTTTTCTGATGTTTGGATATGTGTGCAGATCTTTATGCCTTGTCAAGGTATTTTGATGCTAACTCAAATGCTTCCATTGCGAGTTCCCAAACTGTTGCCGTATCTGAAACCGATCAAGTTAAGGACAAAAAGGATGGTGCAGACCTTGATGAGTCTGAACTTAGGTTAGCTCAACTTCAACACCAGCTTCCTTCTAATGAACCTGGTGCATTAATGCGTCTTGAAAAAGATGCTGCTGGTGAGGATGAAGATGACGAAGAAACAAAGGAGTGTAGAACTCTTTTCAAAGATATGAAGTTCTTCTTGAGTCGCGAGGTTGGTTTGCTTATATATATGTTAAATAGTAGGTTCTTGTTATGGGTCTTATTCACCATTGAATATAAATGATTTTTTTGTTACCTTAAACTTTCATCCCTTCAATTTTTTATATTCCTTGAGGGTACAATGAAAAAATGTAGTGAAATAATTAATTGGCTCACTGTGAAGAAATGTGTTGCATATAGATAAGAAAGACAATAAGCACTCAACTTTGGCAGGTAATGATTTGTGAGTCTGACAGATGGTAAAAAAAAATTGTGTGACATTTAAAACTGCATAATTATAATATGGGATTGAACTTTTGTTGGCTTTCGACATCTGTTCAAAAATTTCGTTGTCAATTTTATTTTCCATGTGTTATAGAATTGTATAAATTTGTATAAAATGGTGGATTTTCTGTGCAGGTTCCAAGGGAGTCCTTGCTTTTTGTGATTCCTGCATTTGGGGGTGTAGTTTCTTGGGAGGGAGAAGGAGCTCCATTTAAGGAAACGGATCAGGGCATCACTTACCAGGTACCCGTTGAATTGGACCATGAGAGTGGAACTGAGATTTGCTCTTGCTAGAATGATCCTCTGTTTTGATCTTGTAGTACGATATTTATACTGCTGAGTATCGGAAATATTACTATGGAAGTATTTACGACTTTATGTACATCATAAGTTAGAAGTCCTTTGCAAAGCATGGTAATATTAGGAAAAGTTGTAGCGGGAAACATTTTTCCGTGGTTGACATGTTCCATGTCCGTACAGTGTTGTTTTGCCTCATCCCTTGCTATCTTTCATTAATGCAATTTGGGAGACAGCCGTATCTCAAGTTACACAAATTTGTCAGTTTTTTCTTTTTGAATGTGGTATTAACGATTAAGTGCATTTGGTGTAGTGATTCTATATTTCTTTTATTGCAACATTTGAAGCAAAATGATGATTCACTTTAGATCTTAGTTTATTTTCATTATTTAGTAGTGAAATTGGGAACTTCAATCTGTGGTTGTAAGAACCTACTCCTACTGCATAGAGGGAAGTGAGGATTTGGACTTGGTCATGGAGAGAAGGCTCCATGACCACTTAGCTAAACGAAATATAACCACAAATTATAAACTTTTAATTAATTTTTCTAACAAAAGAAGGGAATTGATGGTAATGAAGGATAATTAGCAAAACATGGGAGAATCGTGAGAAGAATGAGAGAGGATGTGTCTAAGAAATCACATGATGAGAGAGAGAGAGAGAGAGAGAGAGAGAGAGAGAGAGAGAGAATGTTAAGAAACTTAAGACTAGGAAAACATGGGAGTTCATATGCTGTGCGGAAGGTGTCTTGCAGTTTTTTGCTAAATACATCACTAACCAATATATATGGCTTGAGTTTTTAGTTCAAACTTCAAACTATTTCTGTTATCGAGTTTTCTGTGTATGTATTATTAAACATTAAACACACACATGCTGGAGTTTTCCAATAATATTATAAAATTAGGCATGATTATAGATAATGGAGTGTTGATTGATGCTTGTTATAAACATTGATAGTGTTGATGTGTTTGTAATATCTGCAGATTGTTGACAGACCGACACAGGGACACAAATTCTTTTCCAGAGATTATGTTCAACCACAATGGGTTTTTGATTGCATTAATGCACGGATCATATTACCTACCGAGGAATATATGGTGGGAAGGTATATACTGGAATTTTCTTTTATTCCGTTTTTGTTATTGGTTCCATGTATATGCCGTAGTGGACATACCTTCTTCTACTCCTTTGTTAGATAATGTGAAGACTGGTTATTTCCGGTCATTATATAGTGGACTCTCAAATACTTGTCATTGGCTTGTGTAGAACACTTGACTAACTTTTTGGCCAGTGAACATAACTGTGACTATGCATTTGCATGTTTAACATCTCTCTTTGCTCTCAATGTATGACAGGGTTCCTCCGCCACATTTATCACCATTTGTGGTTTACGGGCCAGATGAGCATGTTCCGGATTATGCAGAAACCATCAAGAGGCTTCAGGCTGCTGCAAGGAAAGAGATATTGCCGATGCCTGGACTGGTGGGAGTGGAAGATCTGGAAAATCCTCAAAATTTACTGGATGAGGGCATTATTGACCGATCAGAAGCTATTGAAGTAGCCAAGAGAAAACGGAAGGCATGTCTTTTTACTGACTATTGGTTGTAATTCTCTTTTACATATTTCCGTGTACATCAAGTTACTCTGATTTCTTTAGGCAACAAAATGTTATGTTGCATCTTCTTACTTGCATGACTTGTGAGTGCCTCCCGTTAATGGAGGGTATTTACTTTGGTTAATCTAGCTTCTGTAAAGTAGCTGAGATGTAGTGCAATTAAGGTTCTGCAAAGGTCCTTAGTGTATTTCAGTGGCCAACTTGGTGGAATTAATTACTGTATAATTTATTTCTCCCTGCCTTTGTGTTTTACTAAGTATGACCAAATCAGTTATATACCTAGTATAGATATGTGCCACTTGGAAGTAGTTCTGAGGAGGTAAGATGTAAGCAGACCTTAACTCTAGTCCAAGGAGTGGAGTGGCTGTAATTTTCTTTTGTAACTTCGATTATTATATTAAGGCTAATGGAAATGTTTGAACAAATTTCCTTTAGTTGATATCTTTGCAACTAAGCTTATAATTTTTGGTGTTTGTAATTTTGCAGTTGTCAATCCTTCAGAAGCAGCATCTTGATGAACTAAATAAAGAAGTTAAAGGCGAGAAGTTATCTTTTGAGTCAAATGTAAGTGACAAGAAATCTGCAACTGATACAGGAGATGCTGAAGTTGATCATCTACAAGAAGGAAAGGATGAAGAAGCAATGCTTAAGTCTTCGATGTCGCGCAAGCAGAGGGGACTTTATGAGGCCATTCAGGTTCTTTTGTTGATCCTTTATGCTATCCCGGTTTCCGATTCCATTATTTTGTGTGATATATATTTCTATATGGTGGTTGAAATAATTTATCATACTTCTTTTTCAACAGTCAAAATGAATTCTGCTTCATTTTATCTATTACACATGCGTTAAAAAAATAGTAGCTCTTTCATAATAGGCATTTTAATTTTTGTACTACGTCGACTCGTTTACATTGCAATAGATTTTTGTATAAATCTTCATGTGGGCTGCATATGTATTGTAATAATATTGTGGAGTTGCTGAATTTGGAGTGTGTTCATATTTATGATAATACTGTAATTATTAGTGTTGGTATGTGTGCATAAATATTGGTACATGACTCGATTACTAAGTTAGACCTCTGTGATTATAAATATTTGTTGTTAAAGAAACTAGAAGTGCTGATGTTTAGAGCAGGTAACTAGGATTTTAGTCCTAAATAGGGTTTTCTCGCTTTTAGCTTCTATGCAAGCAGAACAGGTCTTGGGACATACCCTGCATATAGAAATTAGAACCGTTGGCTCATTCCAGAAACAACAGTTAGCTTGATTGCATATGGACACGTGGTACAATGCTAAAATAAAAGTAATTCGCCGGAACCTAGGGTTAAACACTTTTACTACAAGATTATATTTAAGTAAATTTTGTGCAGTACATGCAAATGTTGGGCACTTGTCACTAGGTTTTTTGAAAATAATCAGTACATGCAAATGTTGGGCACTTGTCACTAGGTTTTTTGAAAATAATCTTGATGATGATTTGGTCATTACCTGATCAGTGATGAAGTTAAAAAAGGGATGACATCTAGTCCTATCATTTGTTCTTGGACAAGTTTTTTGTTCTCTAATTGGTCTATTATTTACTACTACTACTACTGCTGCTGCTGCTGCTGCTGCTACTGCTGCTACTACTACTACTACTACTACATTGCAGTAGATATTGAAATGTGCAGCCTTTTAACTCTTAGATCCATTAGTTTTCTGCTTCTTATCTTGCATCGGTGACTTATATATCTAATGAATTTTTTAATTTCAGATCGGCCAAGAACGGAAAAAAGCCAAGACTAGCCGAATTAAGGAAAGGAAGAGATTGATAGATGAAGCCAAGAAGTCCAGTACATGAATTTTAAAAGGTTCCTTGAAAGAGATCCATAATTTTGTGTAGAGACGTGAATTTGCAGATTGGAGAAAGAAGCTAGTGTTGGTTTCTGAAGTAAAGCCTTGGATGGCTATCCCAAGGCAAAGTGAATTTAGAATTACTACCGAAAATGTGGTTTCTTGTTTTTTGGCCCAAGTAGGATTGACTCTTTTTTTTTAATATCTATTTATCAACTGGAATGTTGTTATGATATGTATGCCAGATTCACCATGCAATCATAATGTTTAAGCAAAATACATTTGGTACTTCATTGTGAAAAACAACAAGGTACACTGTGCATGAAGGTTTTTACTTTATAATCATCATTTTTGAGCAATTTATATTTGGTACTTCATAATGAGGAACAGAGTAATTATATTTTTGGTGTTGGTATTTTACTTTGTTGACTGTGGAACACAGAGTTTGATAGACCCCTAAATAACTGTGAACTGTATTTAAGAAAAACAAATGACATGCAAAATCATCAAAGAAGTAGTGATAATTTGCAGTTGGAATTGTCAAATATTTTAGTAGAGCATCAACAAGCAAATTAGTATAAGATTCTGCCAAGAAGTCTACTGAATTCATGCAAGTGCAAACATCAGACATGAGACTTAATGGCAGAACTGTAACCGGTGAGATCATCATAGTATTTAGACCAAAGCATAACTCCTCCATAGTTCTTGGTGCTCTTGATCAATATCAGGATCTTTGCTATAAGAACATCTGCCGGAACAAATCCACTTGCTGCAGCGGAAGGTGCAGCTGGGAGGCCAAGAAAGAAATTTGTAGCAGTAACATTACTCGTCCATTGATCCCAAGTAGCTTTTATGGCGGATGCATCGCCCTTGAACTCGCAGTAGTTGTTGTAAAACTGAATCCAAATGTCATCAAAGAGTCCTGTTGACAGAGCTTTTCCCATGTATGCGTCAGGGAAGGGACACTGTGGTGCTGCTGTCAGGTAAACCTTCTTACTCGATTTAAATCCTTTCAGAAATCTGCGCCAAATACATCAAACATCACTATTTGTCACATACATTATACAGTACATGTTGGGGTTTAATCTATATGTTTATGAGAACAATTATGACAGAGCTTGTAATTTAGGTATTTTGGCATGATCTACAAGTCAGTTTATAGCACAAGACAAACACTATAAATGTAGTACTATGACCTTGCAAGTTCATCCCAATGGTCCAGTGTACCTCCTTCGATATCAAAGTCAATACCATCCAATACAGCATCACCATTCACCAAAATGGCCTAGTTTCTGATGCTCCTCCCAAAAAGTTGTCCCACAAGTACTGAGACACATTTTTAGCGTCCTGCGTAGAAGACAGGAAATAGAAGCCATCGCCACCTCCAATAGAGAGCATGACCTTGACACCTTGTTTCTGGCATGACTTTATGTCGTTTGCTAAGCTGGTGCATCCTCCCTTGCTCAACGGATCACAGTGTTTCTCTAAGTTCAAGCCTGGAACTTGGTTATTCCCAAAAACAGCTAGAAATGCTAAGTTGACATAAGCAAATTTTCCTGTGGAACACGTATCTGCTAAAGTTCCCTCCTCGACATTTTGGCCCCAGTAGATTGCAATGCTGCCACTGTAAGTCCTGTTAGTCATTGCGACAAAGTATTTGAGACAAATACTTAGTTTGAATATGAGTTGGTGACCATACCAATGCATGCTGCTTGATGCTTATGCGTTTTCAAGCAACAGGTCTGTTGTGAGGGAAATTTGGTAACAACACTGAGAGAGAATATCGCTAGAATATCCATAGAATGCGTCCTAGGTTGTCGGACAGAGCTGTAGGTTTGCACGTCTACAGCTCCACTAGAGCTTCAGCCGCAGCTGCCGGAGCAGGTGGAGAATGTGACGTTTTTGGGGGCTGAGTTGACAAAACCACCGGATGAATAGGGCAGAGTAAATCCTACACGGCCAGCCAATTCACCGGAATATGTATCACAGAGAGTACACGAGCCTTATACGTGTAGAGAGTGAAAATCCGAATCCTTTAGTCAAGTGCCTACATATCCTATTTATAGGAATCAAGCCCCATGTAGTTCTATTAGGTTTATACTTCTCCATCCTTGCGAATTCAACCACTTTAAGATAATCCATCTTAGAGTTATAGTCGAATTATGCACCTATAGCTGAGCTTTCCAGTGTCCTAGTCCATGTCTATCACTAAGTCCTACAAAACCTCATGTATTTAATGTATATCCGAAATAACCAATATAAGTCCTATATTGTTTATAATTGTCCCATCCACCACGTTTTATTAAGCCTAGAAGTCCTTTTCCAAGAGTAATTTCGTGCTCCTAAAGTATAGGAAGCTGAGTCCTTGTCCAACTCTGATTCTGTCCCGGGGAGGTTCGGACCACCCTGAACCTGTGCCTGCAATCATAACACCCTGAACCTGCTCCTGCAGTCAAAACACCCTGAAGCTGCTCCTGCAGTCAAAATACCCTGAAGCTGCTCCTTGGCACTATGAAGCTGAACTTCAATACATCCAATCCTCACCAAATCCATACTAGTTGGGCCTATATTACATGTGGGCCTTAAATTGAGCACATGTGAGATTTTGGGCACAACAAGGTCCAAAACATATATGCTAATCAATTTCTCCCGTACTCGATGTCCATTTTTCCAAACCTACGGTTATACCTCAAAATATTTTGTCTCGAGTGATTAATTAGTTGTACTTATTAAAGTGGTTGCGATCGGAAGATTTTATTTATTTATAAAGATTAAAAATGTTCTCTATGTAATTGGAAAAAATGCAATGCCCCCATCCTGGGCTGACCTCATAAGAGGATCCGTCAAATCCGGACGAGTCCTCGATATATGTACTTACTTATTTACAAATTTCATATTGTTATATGGTAAAACTTCATTACACATCAAGATTTCTTATACAAATCACAAAATATATATCATCATTTCCTATGCATCACTCCGAAAGCAGTTGATCTCGACTCTGTCACATTTTTATCCTTTCCCCCGATCTCAAAAGTTTTACTCTATCTCGAATAGATACACATTCTGTATCGACAAGTGACAATTCGAGAACTCAATTTTGAATAGGTTCGATAAGTCTAAAAGTGAATAGATTCGAGAACTCAAACTTATTGAACAATAATTCAAGAACTCAAAAATACAAGGATTCGATATCTCTCAGAAAAGCACATTCGACAAGTGTCAAATATGAATTTGAATCATTTATAATCACAAGTGTTTCTAAATTCAAATTTAATCGAAATAAATCCAAATTCTGCATATTTTGTAAAATACATAACTGGTTCGAGAGCTCGTAGTATATGGATTCGAGAACTCTAGAATAAACTAATTCGAGAACTCAAGAATACACAGATTCGAGAACTCAAACATACTCATTCGAGAAGTCCAAAATACATGGATTCAAGAACTCATACTAGAACCAATTCGATAAGTCCAACATGTAGTTTACAACACTTATGATGTTTTTCTAAATTCTTACCAAGTATCCCAAAATATTTATGGAGAAAATATTGGAGTACTTAGAGGTTTATGAATTTTCAGAATCTTATGAATAAGACTCAAAATTCAGAAGAATTATTTTAAAAGATTTACAGCAGAGAGCTGAGATATTTATAAATCATACTCAACCAATCTTCACTTCAAAAATATTGAGAATTTTGAGACAATGAAAATTTACTGCTGCAATAATTAGCAATTAAATTCACGTAGCCACTAGATGAAGTATTCAGCATTCCAATCTCACTAACCAACCTGTTGAAGGTGGTTTCATCCAGGGGCTTAGTGAATATATCTGCTAATTATTTCTCCGTGGGAACATAATATAACTCAATAGTTCCATTTGATGCATGTTCCCTTATGAAATGATATCTGATGTCAATGTGCTTTGTTCTAGAATGATTGACAGAATTGACAACTATGGATATTGCACTTATGTTGTCACACATTATAGGAATTTTCTCCAACACAAGTCCATAATCCCTTAGTTGATTTCTAATCCAAAGCACTTGAGCACAACAACTTCCAGCAGCTATATATTCAGCCTCAGCCGTGTAAGTTGACACATATTGTTGTTTCTTGTTGTACCAAGAGACTAACCTTTGTCCAAGAAATTGGCAGCTTCCTGAGGTGCTTTTCTTATCTAATATGCATCCAGCATAATCATCATCAGAATAACCAACCAAATTGAACAATGTGTCCTTAGGATACCACAACCCTAAGTTTGGAGTGCCCTTTAAATATCTGAAAATCCTCTTTATTGCAATCATATGTGACTCATTTGGATCAGACTGAAACCTTGCACATAAGCATGTTGCAAACATGATGTCTGGTCTACTAGTAGTGAGATAAAGTAGAGAACCAACCATGCCTCTTTAGACTGAAATATCCACCTTCTTTCCTTTCTTATCGTCATCAAGTTTTGTGGCTGTAGCCATTGGAGTTTTTGCAGGAGAGAAATCTTCAAGGTCAAACTTCTTCAATAGGTCTTTGATGTACTTAGTTTGACTGATGAAAATGCCATCCACTCTTCGACTAATTTGTAGTCCTAGAAAGAAGGTCAATTCTCCTATCATACTCATCTCATATTTACTTTGCATGAGCTTAGAGAACCTTGAGCATAGCTTCTCATATGTAGAACCAAAGATAATATCATCCACATAAATATGAACTAGGATGATATCATTTGCATGTTGCTTGTAAAACAACGTTTTGTCTATTGTGCCTCTAGTGAACTGATTGTCTAGTAAACATTGTGAGAGGGTATCATACCATGCCCTAGGAGCTTGCTTTAAACCATACAGTGCCTTTAGCAATCTGTACACAAAGTCAGGAAAATGTGCATCCTCAAAGCCAGGTGGTTGTTGCACATAAACTTCTTCTTCCAACTCTCCATTTAGAAAAGCACTCTTGAAATCCATTTGATAAACTTTGAAATTTGAATGTGCTGCAAATGCCAAAAAAATTCTTATGGCTTCCAATCTTGCAACAGGTGCAAAAGTTTCATCATAATCAATGCCTTTTTCTCGAGAGTAGCCTTTTGCAACCAACCTTGCTTTGTTTCTAGTAACCACACCTTCTTCATCCATTTTGTTCCTGAAAACCCATTTAACATTAATGATTGACCTGTCTTTTGGTGCAAGAACCATTTCCCAGAATTTGTTTCTTTCAAATTGATTTAGCTCCTCTTACATAACAATAATCCAATCATGATCTAATAGTGCTTCATTTATCTTCTTTGGCTCAACTTTGGACATAAAGCAACCATACAGACATTCATTCTGAGTTGCTCTTCTAGTTCTCACACCTGCATTTGGATCACTAATTATTTGTTTAGCAGTGTGATCTCTATTCCATTTTGTAGTTGGCTCAGTCTCAATTCTTAATGTTGAGACAACCTCATCATTCACATTTGAATCATCTTACAATGCCCCCCTGTGAAGTTTCTCTCATTCACATGCAATTCTTGAATGATAGGCTCTGCACTATAGATTGACACAATTTCTCCATCATCAATCACATTCATTTAAGTTTATTGAGTTCCAATCTCAACTTCAATTCCAGCTTCTTCAAAGGTGTCCATGTTCTCAAATTGTAGAGGATCTTTGTCTTGTTCAGTTGCTTCTTCTAGACAAGGAAATTTGTTGTCATCAAAAGTCACATTTGTGCTTTCCATCATTTTCTTTTGGTAAATGACATAAACCTTGTATGTAGACATAGTGTATCCAAGAAAAATGCTTTCAAATGCCTTTGCATCAAATTTTCCAACATATTCTTAATTGCCCTTCAACAAAAAGCATTTGCTTCCAAAAGCATGAACATGTTTGAGAGTAGACTTCTTTCCAAACATCACATTGTAAGCATTCTTTCCAGTGTCTTTGTTGATGATTGTTCTGTTTTGAATGTAGCATGCAGTGCTAACAACCTCTGCCCAAAAACATGTAGGCATCTTTGCATCCAGGAGCATTGTTCTAGCAACTTCAATTAGAATTCTATTCTTTCTCTCAACAACTCCATTTTGTTGGGGAGTCCTTGGAGCTAAGAATTGATGAGAAATGCCATTCTCTTTGCAGAATGCCTCAAGTCTAGCATTTCTGAACTCTGTTCCATTGTCACTCCTAAGTGCAACTACACTTGCATAAGTTGCATTTCTGACTCTTGCATCTTTGTCCACTTTCTTGATGTGCTCAATGATTATCTTTGGAGCCTCATCTTTGGTGGCCAGAAATTCAACCCAAGTGTATCTTGAGAAATCATCAACCATTACTAGAGCATACCTCTTCTTTGAAAGTGATTGAACATTAACCGGCCCAAACAAATCCATGTGAATCAACTGTAAGGGCTTTGTTATTGATGTAGCAGTTTTTGACGTGTGACTTGATTTCTCCATTTTTACTTTTTGACAGGCCTCACACACTCCTTCTTGTAAGAATTCAAGTGTAGGCATGCCTCTAACTAACTCTCTTTTCACCAAAGAATTAATTGCCTTGAAGTTCAAATGAGACAGTTTCTTGTGCCACAACCAACTGTCTTCATTTGATGCTTTTGAATAGAAGCAACAAATTTTTCCCTTATTTGCAGAATCCAAATTGGTTACAAACATGCTTCCTTTCCTTACTCTGGTTAGAGCAAGGTCACCAGTCTTTTTGTGTGTTATCAAACACTCATCTTTGTCAAATTCAACCTTGAATCCTTTGTCAGTAAACTGACCAATGCTTAACATATTGTGTTTGAGTCCACTAACCAGTGCAACATCTTCAATGATGACATTTCCAGTTTCCAACTTGCCATATCCCAATGTGTTACCAATGCTGTCATCTCCAAAAGTAACCATATGGCCAACTTTCTCTTCATACTGTGATAGCAGGGCCATATCACCAGTCATATGTTTTGAGCATCCACTATCCAACACCCACATGACTTTCTTTTCCTTTATTTTGCCCTGCAAACACAAATGCATTACTTCTTCTTGTTAGTATTTGTGCCCTAGAGACAATACTATAATGTTCTTAGGAAAGACATTTTGATTATTAATGAGTATGTTCTATGAATTTTCTTTATTCATTTATTATGTCATTATTAACTGCAATATAAATATTAGAATAATAAATGTCTTTGGAATATAAGCATGAATTCTATATATCGAAGTATGTGACTTAAAAATGAGATTATATGAATAGTGTTTATAATCCTAAATGTAACACCCCCAGATCCGGGGTCGGAGATCCAGGTTGTCACGTTCCTTTATTCCGTACAAACACTTGATACTTGAATCATAATATAATAAATCAACACACATGGTGACCCCACCATCAATATACTCACGCCAGTTATGTCTCAGAAACGAATTTGCAAAAACAGTAGTCATATGATCCATAGATTAAAGTTATTACAACCCAAAAGTAAAATACTTGCAACCTACTGCCAGTATGATCTCTATGTGAAACCAGAAAGACAGCGCAAAAGTTTGTTCTTGTTCATTAATATACATAAGTGATACTTATAAATAAACCGGAGCAACC
Organism: Heracleum sosnowskyi; assembly: GCA_030848705.1. Classification (NCBI taxonomy): domain Eukaryota; kingdom Viridiplantae; phylum Streptophyta; class Magnoliopsida; order Apiales; family Apiaceae; genus Heracleum; species Heracleum sosnowskyi. The sequence goes on along the minus strand of CM061244.1, from coordinate 19,798,696 downwards.
AGAGTTACACTCCGAACCAACTCAGTACTTCTACCTGAGGTGCTGCAACTGCCATCCTATGGGCGGTCTGCGCGGCCCAAACGCGCTTCCGAGCGGTATGACGAATCCTGGCCATCTACTCTAGCTGTTGTGTTGTGATATATATATAAAAGAAAATAAGTGTGAGCACTAAGCCCAGCAATAATATAAGGCAGCATAAGCATATATGTAAGCTTATATCATAAAGGAAAGCCTTTAAAACTTCATTCATATACAGAATGATATATTTATTTTTCTTTTCGTCAAAACATGCCATACGGTACAACTACTGCATGAGGAACATCATTACTCATCACTGCCACATTATCAGTAACTCAGCGCCTAGGCTTTCGTTACAATGTGCAGCACAACTCCAATTGGAGGGAAGGGACCTTTTTCCGGAGCACGCCACGATACACGATGATCAGTCGTTGTATCATACTCACACTTTTCTACTAGTAGATGGACGACATCTTAACACGATTATCACCCTAGCCGCATATGGGCTTTGTATCTGCTGGACTGTCCCACAGCCTCCTACGCAAGATAAGTGATGGACTGCCCGGCAGCCTCTTACGCTATAATCAGAGGTACTGTCCAACAGCCTCCTTCACGTTTCCTCCTGGTCCCGGATAAAATCAATGAAACGGGAATCAGAATTTAATCCTATTTCCCCCAAGTACAATACTTGTCAAAACTTTGCAACAGTTCAGATTCCTTACTCTAGAGTATTTGAAGGGAGTAAGTCACAGTGTGGGTTGACATCATTCAACGAAACTACGAATGATTACCACGTATTTTGAAATCATGACCTGAGAGTTTATCGACATTTTCAGAGTTTAGCAAGTTTGAAATTCTTTGATTGAATAGGGGAGTCATCCCCAGCTATAGATACTCTAGAGGAATAGAGGAAGTAAAACTATTTCCTCGATTACTTGAGCTGGATTCCCAATTTTTGATGAGTTAGAAAATATTTAATCGCATTTAAATATTTTTAATAAACTTAAGATAATATTTGGGAATCTCTGTTTTAATTATCCTTTTTGAAGACCAGAAATATTTGTTTAAATGCTAGAACCTTAAATAATAATATAACAAGGTTCTATGATTTTTAAATCATATTTGGAATATTTAATAAATACCCAAATAATAAATATTGAATTATTATTCAATAATATTCCACTTAAGTGAATATTCAAATAATGTTCACTTATTTAAATAAATATTCAAAATAATATTTTTAATAATATTATTTAATACCTCACATTAAATATCCAATAATATATATACATTGGAATATTTAATCAACATATATAAAATATAGTTGTCCCTGAACCCTCTAGTTTCTGACAGTATAATCAAGTAAAAATAGTAATTCAACTCCCGGTCTAATATTTTAAAATCATCGTACGAGTGCTCTATTCTTAGAGCCTTTAAAACCTCGGTTTATATCTAGTATTTACCTAACATATAAACCTTATATCTTATAAAGCTTTTTTTCAAAAGCGTAAACAGTTATAAATCTTTTCACAGCATTAAAGCAGGGTATATATCACGTACAACAACAGTAAATCACAACAGCATCACTTATATGATGTAGGGTTTGAAAACTTGTCTTGGTGTCTCGGTGGTGTGGTAGCGGGGGCTTGAGATTGTGCTCGTCAATCTATAACAAGATACACAATTCACAGTCAGTCCCCTAGACCCAATTAATGTGCTATTACTTAAGCACTAAAGTTCTATTAATGGAAATCAAATGTCTCGCTCTCTGTCATCTATAACCTCATGACATTCCGTAAACTCCTAAGTCAAAAGTTTGGGTGGGAATCTATTCTCAAAACCCAAGTACTTTACCATCGCTAACTCATTGTTTTTAACCATCCCCTTAAGGGTATTTCACTTGCGCAACTTTTGTTCCCGCATTTTTATAAAATCGAAAACTTATCTTTTTGACACGAAACCTCCTAGGTTCCTTTCCTAACAATCCATGCTAGTATCCATTTTAATATCTCGACCCAATTCCATTTTTAAAGGGCTTGATCCCTATCTCAAAGTTCATGCAGTGAACTACTTAGTTATCCGAAACCGCTTTCACTAAAACGGATGTTTCTCCTAAACCGTAAATCGAAACGATACGATTATTTCGCTAAAACAAACTATAAAACAGAGTCACATGATCATGGTTAGAAAGCCTCATGGTTATGCCTTTAAGGTATTCGTGATCTCTGTCCAAACTTCCTAAATGAAATTCGACATGGTAACGACGCTTAAACGCGATTCCCGTGTTTAAAACACTCTAATCAATTCACAAATCCATAACCAAGCAATAAAAACCCAAGGATTTCATTTATACCATCTTATTACTGTCTAAACGTTCTCATAACACTAATCACTAGTTCAACCATCAATCAATCCACTAAACATCATGCTTATCATGCAAATCATCTCTATATCATACTATCACTAATCATTCTTAACAAAATCACTAATAACAAAGTGTAAACACAAGGGTGAGAGGTTTTTATACCTTCCTTGGTACTTAGTATAGCCTAGCAATGGTTAGCATGCCTTTCCTTGATCCTTGATTATCCTTTACAACCTTAGAACTTCAAGATCAAACAAGAATTTCAAACATTACTATTCATCTATACTATTCATCATCAACTTTGATTCAATTTTTAAGTATGATAACAACCATGGATGATGATGAGATCAAGTATTTACCTTAGTTTAGGGATGAGGGTGATTTAGAGCCCCAAGAACTTGAATTATGGTTGAGTAGAAATGGAGGACATTTTTTTCTTATCTTTGTTGAAATGGAAGGGCCGAATGTAGCTTCTTCATGGATGCATCTTCTTTGCTTTTCTTTTCTTTTTGTTTTTTGTATAATTACTCTTAATACTTCTCTTTTTAATTTGTGTGGTCTTGGATTGGTTTTGTCATTCAAAGACACATGTCATTATCTTGTGGTTTGTGGTGAAAGTGGTGATTCATCACCTTGTCACCCTCCTGCATCATGCTTATGTCATAATTTGTATCATCAATCCTTTTATATGTTGCACTTGATGATCTTATATGATACTTCTCCTTTGGTTAGGGTTTAATCCATAATTCGTTACGCTTTTGTTTTGTCGCTAAGTTTCGCGATAGGTTCAAGTGATTTAAAAACGTTTCTCTGTACCAATGATAAGAGATACTTCCTTGATCTTTTCATAACCTTGGTTTAATATGTGATTATGGATTTCTCATTCTACATACTTTCTCAAAACGATCAAATCAATACATCCTTGATTGTCAAGTGAATAGTGATTTAAAACTCGAATGGAAATCTTCTGATTCTGATTGCGTTTGCATTCACTCATTCTCCTTATGCATCAATAATATAACCTCGAAACATTCATTCCATGTCATCCACATAGTGTGGTCTGAAAAATATTTTCTTCAGCAAATTTACTATTCATCAGGGCAAATTTACTATTCATAAGGGTTTCAACTATTACAAAATTTTGGGATATTACACTAAAAGTCCCTAGTCGAGTATTATTATTTAAGGGCAATAATAATGCATACAGACTAGTTTGTTTGTTGACTGATGACCACATCTCATTGGTCATAGGTATTGCGATACTAAAGTCAAAGACATAAGTGCATGTTAGAAATACATGGCATTGAATAGACCCATCATGAGAATTCTTCATGGTAAATGTTATCAAGTGTCATAAGTGATTCTCACAATGATAATGGTGTAATGATCCTTAGACTTAAAATCATTATATTTCTATATGAGAATTAATATACTTTGATTCTACTCAAAATTACCTTTGACCGAGTGATGATAAATGTGGACATTGGGTATGTTATGAATCATATGAGAAATATGAATGATAGACATATGATTTAACCCTCATATTTTAGTAGTGATATTATTGGTCTCTTGAATGAGTGAGACTATGAAATGCATGACTATGCTCAAATAGTGATTTATTTAATAGTCTACTCATTGATCAAGTAAACCATGATTAAATGATGAAGATGGTGACACAAACCATGCCTCGAGTTTAATCTATAATATAAGGTTAAAATGATCATATTACAAGGAACATTGTTCACAAAAGGTTTAATTGGATCATCAATTATTATTATTACTTGAGTAACAATGATGCATTACTAGATGCCGCTCATTGTTTATAATTTTATTATTATATATTAAAATTAATGTCAACGTAATAAAAACCTAAAGGGTCACACAAATAGAACATTTTAAACGGAGCTTTATTTAAATTTCGAATTTAAATAAATTATTATTATTATATTGAATTATTGAATTAATTAAGTGGGACTTGATTAATTATACTATAATTCAAATTTAATAATAATACAACTAAAATCGAACTGGGTTTTGGAAGCCCAATCAGATTAGGGTTCAGCCCATTTCTCTCTCCTTATAAATACATAATGATGTATTATTTTAGGATTTAGTGATACAATTCATTTTTTATAAAAAAAAACCTTAGTTGCTCCACATCAAGGAGAGGCTAGAGAGAGAGAGAGAGAGAGAGAGAGAGAGAGAGAGAGAGAGAGAGAGAGAGAGAGAGAGAGAGAGAGAGAGAGAGAGAATTTCGAGGGCAGTTTCTTGGCTAGTACCAACTCCGATGATCGTTGGACGATCGAGCGTTTCGTGTGGACTGATTAGAGACGTATATCGCAAGGCGGGATCCGTGGTGATCATAGCAAAGGACCTCCATTAGTCATCCGTTCGTAAAGCTTCAAAAAGGTAAACAATTCTATTCACGAATTAAATATCGATTTTTCGCATGGATCCTGCGGAGGGTTTATGTTTTTATTTTTTTTCGTGATATTTCCGCTGCGTTTTCATGCTCGAAACCCTTCACTTCTTTGGTACCCAAACAAGTTTGGGTCCATTTGAATTACAAACAATTTTGTCAAATCCAACATGCCTGTGGTATTTCTGTGAGCCAGTCTTCATGTCACTGTTAGAGGTCTTAGAGATTGGACTCTTAGACCTTGATGACTGAGATGCCCTTCTAGAACTAGTAGGGCTTGAAGACTTATGGCTTCTGGTGTGTTTACAAACATTGTGACTTATGCAACCATTCATAAATTGTCTTATTAGATTAAAGCAACTAGTCATGACATTCATATTGCATGGCATGCAGTCAAGTTTATCACATAATGGTGAATCTCTATGTCTTAAAGGCACATAACAGTCATAAAATGGTTTAGGTACACTACAAGTTGGTTTCTTACAAGCATGAGTCAAGTGATTAGTACTAGAAACGTTTTGACAAACTTTTCTAGGGGCCTTTGGCACATAAGCATAATTGTTATTCTTGTTAATACCTAGTTTGCCATTTCTATTCTGTCTCTTCTTATGTGTAGACCTAACAGACTCAATTTTCTCAGACTTCACAGGAACAGACTTAACAGGAGTGTTCTTAACTTGAACAGGCTTCTTGGTTTCCACTTTGACACTCTCACTCTTAGAAGGTGTGGGTTGTTCACTAGCTTGTGCCTCGTCTTCTTCATTTAACAGTTGCTTGATGAACATAGATTCCTCATCAAGACTAAATGAAGCTTCTTTAAAGATAGGTGCCTTAGCATTTTTCACAATGTGAGGCACATTCTCATGAACAACTTTGGTGTCATCAACAGATGTCTTACCCTTCTTTTTCTTGAGTGTGTCATAGTCAAAACCAATAGCTACCTTGTTATTTTCTTGATGCTTATCATGATAGGTTTGCAAAAGATTTGATTCTAAATGCTCTAATCTTAAGTTCATTTCCAGCCAATTCATCTATAAGAGCTTTCTCTACCTGATTAGTACATTCAACTTTGTTTTTCAGGTACTCAACCTCTTGTTGGAGATTTTCTACATACACAACAATCAACTCAAGTTCTTCATTTCTTTTGTTTAACAATTCATTCTTAGTAACAGTCATACTAGTATGAATGTTAAACATCTCAACACTTAGTTTTTCAACAGTTTGTTTATATTCAGAAACAGACATGTCAATGGTGGTTAAAGATGGTACCTGGGAGTGATCCAAAGAGCCTTCATTGTTCTTTGACTTAGCCATCAAAGCATAGTTGCAGAATTCTGAATCCTCTTCATCACTATCAGTATCATCCCAACACATCTCCTCACCTATGAATGCCTTGTTTGATTGCTTCTTTAACAGAGCCTCATACTTTTGCTTCAAGTTCCAAGAAAGCCTTGCCTTTGTTCTTTGGTTTCTTGCACTCACTTGCAAAGTGCCCCAAGTCATTGCATTGAAAACACCTGATTGAAGATCTATCAAAAGAGCCAGTTTTGAATTTCCTTTGGTATGGCTTCATGAGAGCCTTTCCTTTGTTGAAGGAGTTGTTGTTGAATGGGTTGGGCTTAAATGGTTGTTTCCTATTAAATCTGATGTGAGGAAACTTTCTTTCCATGAATGCAAAAGTTTTGTTATCCATGGCATCCAACTCCTTCAAGGTGTAGAAGTCATCTTCATCTAGATCCTCAATCTTCACAGGTTCTTCAATCACTGGTTCATCTTCTATAATCTCTTCAATTCTCAATTGACTTGTTGAGGCTTCAAGCTCTTTGAGAGACTCATTCACAATTAGGGTACACGATGCATTAACCATTTTGCCATGATGAGCTTGAATAGCTCTCTTATGTATCATCTCAAGTTCATGTGTTCTCAACACACCATATAGCACATTATAAGTAACTTGGTTTTGATCTCTATCTCTTAAAGAGATAACCTTTTGCTCAAGATGGTTTGGTGTTGCCATCAAAAACTTGATGTTCAATTCTTTTGTGCTGTAGACCTTGTCATTCATTTGTAACTCAATGACAAGTCTATGAAACCTCTCAAACACTTTTGTATTGTTCTCCTTTGGTTGAGCCATAAAGGCTTCATACTGCGTGACCAATATTTGATTTTTGTTTTCTTTAACTTCCTCAGTTTCTTCACAGATTATCTTAATATGATCCCATATCTCTTTTGCAGATATACAAGAGGCAATATTGGCAAACATGGATAACTCCAATGAATTAATGATGATTAGCATGAGATGGCTGTCTAATGCAACTTAATATTTCTCATTGCCAGTCCATTTAAAGATGTCTTTAGCAATGTAAGATTTGGGAATGACCATAGTGCCATTTGTGGAACCTGGTATTTCTTGTTGAGGAACAAAATGACCATTCTTGAGAATATCATGATACAAAGGATTAACAGCTTTCAAGAACAACAACATCTTTATCTTCCAGAGATTGTAATTCTCTTTGCTGAACTTTGAAACCTTCACTGTACTTGTAGTCTTTTGTGAACTCATCTTGGATCTTTCTCAGTTTTGATCAACAGTCTGCTCTGATACCACTTGTTAACTATGAGTTTCACTAGAAGATAATATAGAGGGGGGTGAATATATTATCAGTGATTTCTTTAATTATCTTTGTTTTTGAATTTGTTTACGTGCAACTTGATTTTGTTTGTTGTGGACTGAAATATGCGGAAAAAGAACAACACACAAAATCACTTTTAATCCAATGTTGTATTAGATCGAAAGGTGCTACAAACTGTGAGTTCGAACTTTAATTCCCAACTTCGTTTTTCTCAGAGAGATACAACTTGAATATCTATGAAAAACTTTTTAACTAAAGCTAAGCAAGCTGTGTACTTATAAACTGTGTACAACTTGCATTAACAAAACAGGTAACAAACAAAAAGCTATCCAAACTATGTCTATACTATTTTGGTGAAAATTGGCATCTTGGGAACTTCATTTTGTTTTGCGTACTGCCATATCCACAACTTTAGCTGTTTCCTTTGATTTACTTTTTGAGCTTCTTTGTAGACTTTCCATGTGCATACTGCAACGATTGTGACCATTGCATATGTCTTGGTTTGATTTGATTTTTTATCTCCAAAACTTTGTCTGTTGCTGATTAAAGAATTTTGCTAAGTCCCCCATTTGATATCTTTGAAATACTTGGTTCGATATCTTGACTTCTCGGGACAGTGTAAATTGACTTCTCGAATCAGTACAATATCACTTCTCGAATCAGCTATCTTCACTTCTCGAACCAGTAACACTAGTACTTCTCGAATCAGTATATTGATTTCTGGAATCCTTCACATCTCGAATCAGTTCATTTCTTCGCTTCTCGAATCTTCACTTTTAGCATTTCTTGAATGGATGACTTCTCGAATCAGTGTAAATTGACTTCTCGAATTAGCACTTAGACAAATTTCATCCTTCAATATTGTAACTCTTTTATCCTTCAACTTTGTCTTCAAATGTCTTGAGGCATGATCTTGTGATCTTCTTCCAAGTCATAATTAGAGCTTATTTCATAGTTACACATATTGAGATTACAGAATGTAGAACCCTTAGAAACAAATGGATCCCCTAGTTAAAGGGTTAAGCAAGTGACACAAAGTGACACAATACTATAGGTTTGTTATTAAACGTTAACATGAATGCCTCTATGACAAATATATATATATATATATATATATATATATATAGGATATGTGTATTAAATCGAAAATTATCCAATCCGTTTATGATCAAAAACCGATCATAACCGAATAATAAATTATTCAAGCCGAATATGATTCGAAATACGGGATCCGATTTACATCCGAACTAAAAAAATGATGAATTTAGTTTTAGTTAGAGTTATAACTTTTACATATCATAATCTACATATATTAAACCACTTTTAATTCAATAAATTAATCTATTTATAAGAAAAAAATCATATTTAGAACATCTTCATGTCAAAAACAACATAAATATTTATTCAATACTTTTGGAAAGGTACATTATTTTATATTAAAAATAATATATTTAATAATAGGATAATTTTTAAAGTCTTACAAATTAAAAAAATAAATAATGGGGAATGATCTGAACCAAATCTGATCCGACTTTAATCCAAAGTTTATCCGATTTTAATTCGAAGTAGACCCAAACCGAATCAAATTCGATCCGAATTAGACCTACATATATCATAACCGAAAGTTGATCATATCCAAAACCGAACCGATTATCTGAATTGCCAAGTCTTTAGATCGGAGAAAAAGTATTTTTGTAATACAGTAGGACTTCTATATAATAATATCTTTTGGAATAAAAAAAATATTATCATAAATAAATTTTAAATTAATTATATATTAAAATTATAATTTTTTATTATTATAAAGAGATTATTTATATATATAGTATTCTTTGTATTGAGGTTATACTATACTCCATCTATTCTAGTGAGTTATATACATTGGGGCTGGGCACGGAGACCAAGAAAAGATATAAAAAATGAATAAAATTAGATGAAAAGTGGGTAAAGTGGTGAGACCTATCAATATTTAATAATATATTTGAGATATTGGAGAAAAATAGTTGGTGTAATAGTGTTTATATTATTATAGAATAGAGATAGTGGAGAAAATAGTGGGTGTAATAGTGTTTTATATTATTAAAAGTTATTATTTTTGAAATTTATAGAAATGAGAAAGAAATCCCAAAATGAAAAGTGTATAAAAATGAATGAGATATAAGATTATAAATAATGTATAATAATTAATTTTTGTCAGGATAAAGAACGTGGCGAATTTAATTTAATTGAAGCAAACACCGTCACCGCCGCCGCCAATGAGAATCCAAAACTAGATGAACATCGAAACAGCATATTCTCATCACCACGACGTCGTTTCAACATCCACAAATAGTGTCGGGTACAGCTGTATTTTGAAGCGGGAATAAGAGCCGTTGTTGAAGCAAACACTAAAAATTGGCGCGAAATCAAAAATTTCACACGGTTTCATCTGCCCTAAATTGTCCGGGCAGCCCAAAATGTCATTAAAATCCCCCAATAATTTTAATCACATAGTATTATATATACACACACTTTTCCCCAAATTTATACTATAGTGATAAATCATAAAATAGATATATCATAACTTTGCTCTATCTCTCTCTTTCTCTCTATCCAAATCACAAATCTCTCTCCTTTTGCCGCCCATTCAAAGTCTTTATTTTCCTCTCTCTCTTTCTCGATTTTACTTTTCTCTCTAGCTAGCCCACTATAATTTCACAATTTTCCAATCAAAATAGCATCTATAATCTCTCTTTCACACCCCCCTTTTAGCTTATCCTCATTCTCTCCCAATTTTCTTGATTCCCTTCTCTAAAAATCAACAACCCATTTTTCATATTCATAAAGATTACATTTTTATTCCAAAAGATTCAAGATTTTGACATGGGCTTGTCCAAAAAACACCAAACAGATGAAGGAGGAGATTCCAAGAAATGGGTAATTGCTGGAATTGCAATTAGAGCCCCATTAAGATGCATTTCTACAAAACCAAAAGAAGGGTATGTTGAAGAAGAAGAAGATAAGCATCATTCAACAACTCCTACTGCAAAAGAAGCAAGAATACCAAAGAAACTGAAGTGCCCACCTGCTCCAAGAAAGCAACCACAGACAGCTTCTTGTCAGTTTAATGGAGTAAGAGAGTTCTTCACTCCACCAGACCTGGAATCTGTATTTATCCGCCGTGCCGAAAGGGCTAATTGAGCTGCTTAATTAGAGTGGATTTGTGTTATGAACTGTGTTTTTTTGAGATTAGTTATCATAAGTTATAGTGTTATAGTCTTTGGTTTTAGTTGAGTAGTTTAGCTTAGAGTTTTAGAGTTTGAAGGTGTAAAAATATATCTATAATAGTAGTAGTTTTAGTACTATTTATGAAGAAAGCTAGTGTTTTTTTTTTCAATGTTTGGTGTTGTGATAATTGATCCTTTTGCAAGGTTTGTTTTGTTTCATTTCTTTTTTGTTTTTTCTTCTAAATTTATACAGCTATATAAAGTTTGGAGATGATTTTGTAGATGAATTTACATAGCAAGTAGCAACATGAAGCTGTGTTGGTTAATGGTTATTGGTGCTCTTTGGTCTTTTACCTTGTATGTTTCTGCCTTTCTGCAAAATTTTCAGTGCAGTTGAGGGACAAATTCCTTTAACATGTGCCTTAAATGACTAGCTTAGATTTTTATTTTGTTTTTGATGTATAAAATCCACTAGCTTTTGTGTAATTAAAATGTGATGATTATTCTTCAGATATCACAAATTTTAGGCCTGATAATAATTCACAAACATGACAAGCAAATATATTCATAGAAGTTTATAAATCATATGATGAGGCAAATGCAATTTTTAAACACAAAGCTTATGATAAGTAAAGTGGGCTAATATCTTTGTGCCAAGCCTTCAAGATTTGCTGCTGCAACTTTCATCAAGTTGATCACCGCCAACTCTACATTCAAACTTGTCCACCACACAACTACAATTTAATTATAGTGTGTACAAATAGTACTTACCTATTTGTGAAGAGTAGGCCATGTATACAACCACCACCTTCAAACTTCGGTTCCACATGTATTTTTGCAAATTATAACTGAAATTGTTTTTTTATAAAGTCACGATTTTTAGTTAAAAATTAGTAAAAATTTTACTTTCGATTAGCTTTTAAAAAACAGTGATAATTCAATTAATTTAATTTAGTCCCAACTATTTTGTGATGCTTTTGTCTAATAGTGTTAAGTAACTGGTTCATCTAAAAACTTAGAGTGTTAAAGAAATATCCCAAATTTTCTTATATTACATTTGAACACTCACCTAACTTGAAATCTCATTTTTATGTTGAAGAGTGGATCACGACGTCCTTCTTTGGGGCACTAATTTGCTTTCATATTCATAATAATTGTGAGAATGTTGGGGGCGACAGTGAGTAGAACCTGAGTTCTCTGCCGGTCTTGATACCATGTTAAGTAACCACCTCATTTAAAACATTAACGTGTTAGACGATGGATCTTATATTATTTTTCAACAAATACTACAAAATGTTTGTATAAACCGTCTTTTTGTTATAATTTTTTTTAGAAGAGATACGACATAAAAATAAAAATTACATTAAAATACATAGATAATGTTTAATTTGCTTGGATTGAATTAAAAATGATACTCAGATTTATTTAACAAATTTGTTTAAAAGCCTCTACCGTAGTCTTTAGTCCCTATAGTCTTGATATGGGCCATCTCCACTTGAAGCACGCTTTGAATTTGCAACGCTAAGTTCCTCGTAATGCTTATTTCACAATGAAAGGACAAATACATACTATTAGAATCCTATGTGGGGTTTATACCTTGTTTGGTGCCTATGCAAATTGAATGACCCATGTCACTTATTGACAAAGACATATGGGTGAAATGTGGAAGTTTGCAGGTCAAATTCATGTGCTTTTGACTGGATTAAATTCATGTTTATCATCCACCAAACAGCCCATTTCTGCTGTTTCATGGTGAACCAGACAACATATGTGTAATTATTTTGAGCATGATCAACAAAAGGTTGTTCAAAAGGTGATAAGTTTTGAGGGCTCGATTTCCATTTGCTTGCCTTGTAAAATCTTATGAGTTTATTTAATGTTCCTGTTATATTCTGAACCTTTTTGTAATGTTATGTATCTTTAAGTAAATAATTTAAAGAATAATTAAAATAATTATGATAAATATAATTTTAAATTTAAAGTTTAGGTGGTTGAAATATACCTAAATTTGTATCTAGCTCGTGTTATTTTAAAACAATGCATTGGACTACAAATTGTAATTTAATATCAAAAATCACTTTTTGGTTTCGTGATATAGCAATAGCTGCATCTATTTTAGCATTAACATTGAACATGATCTTATAATGGAGTAAATATGTGAAAATGACGTGTCACTCTCAAATCTCAATATCCTATTAGAGCACGTTTAATTGTGTGCCAATTGATGTAAAATATTTATAATATGATATACAAAATAAAATTTGTTAATTTAATGGTGAGTTAAATTTTGTGCTAAAATAGCTTAATCCTTTAGTTTGTGCTAGATTTGTCTCTTCATTCTTTTTTTTCTTAAATAAGGAGGGAAGTAGATAGAAAAATTGCATTGGTAGACCCAAAACTCATTTTTTAATGTTAAATTTAAAAGCATTGGAGATATGATATTATTTTAGACCCAAAACTCATATTTTGATGTTAAAATATAGCAATAGCTACACTTATTTTAACACATCCATTGACTTTGCTGGGTAAAGTATTTGATAATGTTCTGCACTTTATTTGTTGAATATTAATATTTTACATAATTTTCTCTTAACATTTACGTTGTTTCCCGAATCAGTGAAAAAAAGTAAATAATGATAGTTAGATTTTTATTGTTGTATCAATCTTTTAAAAAAATTGGAAAAATAAACAAATACATAAAAAGTATCTTACCAAATCTTTATTAATTTATTTACTTCTGGACAAACCATGATATGTATTCTGTATATAATTCCAAAAGGATTCTGGAAACCCCTGTCAATGCTGTTTCCTTTTTTTCTTTCTGTTGAGATCTCTGATATCTAAAATCCATTTTCAGTGATTGTATGTATGTATCTGACATTCTGACTTCCCGTATTTGAAAATTCATTTCGGATTACCAAACTTTATTGTACAATTATATAGTGCTCCTTGGATCCTATTACCATCGGATCCCTTTAATGGATAAGTTTAACCTTTTTTTAACCAATCGGGAAGTTCTGATTTAGAGCAACAAAGATAACTAGATAAGCCTTCACCAACTCACAAGTCACAAAAGTCGATTACCACGAAATAATTTTACTTTTGACCTTTATAAAATTTTGCTTTTTGAACTAAAATTTATTATTCATACATTTATTCAATTTTTTTTTTTTGAAAACTATCTTTTTCATTGGCCTTAAAATGTGTCAAAAAAAGAAGTTAAAGAACAACTATTTTGGGATCGAGAGAGAATATGTTAAAAGAAGTAAATACGGTTTATTTTTTGGATAGAATTGTTATTTTAAAAGTAATACTGTTAACCGGACAAACAAAAGTAATAATGTTAAATGGGAAATTAAAGGTCTAATAAAGACTAATTCAACATTATTTTTGAAAAGAAAAAAAAATTATATTTTGATATATTTCATGTAATTAACATAAAAAATTTAATGTAATTTGATTATCAGACATTGGTGCATTGCGCGATTGATAGCAAATATTGATGAAACGGTTGTGAGGAGTGATTCTAGTGAATACTGGTTAGTGGTGACTTAGAGCAAGTGCAATAACTTACTTATATATCATGTCTTAAACTCAAATATAAGTACTCTAGCAAAAAATGGTGCTCCAACAATGTCCTAGTGGTTATCTAAATCATTAGGACATCCATCTCATTACCTATTAAGAGCAAGTCCAAGAGATTACTTATATCATGTCCTAAGTTCAAATATAAGTAATCTAGCAAAAAATGGTGCTCCAACAATGTGCTAGTGGTTACCTAAATCACTAGGACATCCATCTCATTACCTATTAATATGTAACCACTAGTCATTACCTATTTAATTTCCATGAATAAAAAATTCACTTCCCTCATTTTCTACATTATTTTTCTCTCTCTTTCTTCCACTCTTTTTCTCTCTCTCTTTTCAAATATATTATTATAATAATTGTTACGCCATATTTTCGGTTGCCTCAATTATCTCCTAATTTCCCAATATTGATCTAATAATGATTAATTGCTTAACCACTAAGTAATATCCTCTCTCTCAAACGAGGAAACAATCAATTTAAATCAATGAATTACTAAAAAATATCTCCAAACGTGTCTTTCAAATCAGGAAAGAATCCCAACGCTAATATAACTCTAAAAAGATAAAATCAACTTATCTCAACATATCCCTTAACAATCACAGGGATTAAAAACATTATCATATCACAGAACTGCGTTGGCTTGATCCCTATATATAAACAGGGTACGCAGACATCTTGGAATAGGATCCGACACATCTAACAAGTCGAGACACCTTTCAAGTCCAGCCCCAAACATCCAAAAAATCCCAAAACCCCCTATTTTCATAATTCGTTATTCCAGCAATCCCCGAAATTTGTTATCACCAAATTCCTCCGTTAACAATTGGCGCTAGAAGGAGGAGATAATTTTTTATTGTGGAGGACAATCAATCTATACGATACGCATGGGGGGTTATTATGGATCTGGAGCGGCTTTAATGGAGGAGCTAAACGGTGGAAGCGGTGGTTCGTGGTTATGTTCAAAATTAAGATAAGTTTTCTTATGATTTTGTCCGTACAAATAAGCTATCTTATAAAATTCGTAGTAAATTTATTACATGTTAGATTTTGATGATTTTTTATGATCCGGAAAGCTTTTGTGATTTCCTACAACTTTCGTTCTTGGTATTTTCTGAGATTATGTTTCGATCTATTCTCGAAATCACAAAACATAATCAGATCCCGTTTTTCAGTATTGAGAAGTTAATCAGCAGACGTTTCATTTGATTCCCGGTTCGTTATAAGTCCGTTTCTGACGAGCCATATATCATCGAAAAGCTCTTTTCGTTTCCTGCAACTTTCATGTTTTGTGTTTTCCAAGAAAATATCGTTTACAGGGCCAAAAAGGTAAAAAACGGATCTGGACAGAATCTGAATAATGGAGATGTTAAAGAATTGTGGTGCAATATTCGTGTATGGACAAAAATAAGTGTGGAAGGTCCTTATCTGATAAGGGTAATGTTTTCGAAAGCTCTCTTTTCCAAAGAAGAATAATATTTTTGAAGATCCTATTTCGAGTAGGATAATATTTTTGAATACCCTCTTTCGAGTAGGATAATATTTTTGAAGACCCTATTTCGAGAAGAATAATATTTTAGAAGACCCTCTTTCGAGGAGGATAATATTCTCTTTTGAAGATGATAATATTTTTGAAGACTTAACGGGTTAATCGTCTTCTGAAGGTTTTTCAAGGTGATTTTGTTTCAAGACCCTACGTGGTGATCGTCTTTTGAAGGCTCTTCGGGGTAATCTTGTTTTGAAGGCCCTGCATCATTCGCATCAGGCATTCATTAATCATCATGTGCATCATTCGCATCATACATTCATTCATATCATCATGTGCATCATACATTTACTCGTAAACATTGGACATTCTTAGATTTTGTGGTTGTTTCTTGGAAATTATTTTTGAAGGCCCTTTTTTAAGGTGTTGCTTGAACATTATTTTTGAAGGCCCTTCTTTGTGAAAGGTGTTGCTTGGAATTTATTTTTGAAGGCCCTTCTATGAGGAGGGTACTGCTTGGAATACCTTGGTAAACCCGTACTTCCGGGGTGCTTATCCGTACTTCCGGAAAGCTCACCAAGAAGAGAGTTCTACCTCTTAAGAAGGTGAGGTTACAATTCCCTTTTCTTAAACTCTGCTTTGCATAGAGTGTATAAGAAGGCGAGGTTACTCTTAACTAATTCTTAAACTCTGCTTTGCATAGAGTGTATAAGAAGGCGAGGTTACTCTTCCCTTTTCTTAAACTCTGCTTAGCATAGAGTCTATAAGAAGGCGAGGTTACTCTTCCCTTTTCTTAAACTCTGCTTAGCATAGAGTGTATAAGAAGGCGAGGTTACTCTTCCCTTTTCTTAAACTCTGTTTTGCATAGAGTGTATAAGAAGGCGAGGTTACTCTTCCCTTTTCTTAAACTCTGCTTAGCATAGAGTGTATAAGAAAGTGAGGTTACTCTTCCCTTTTCTTAAACTCTGCTTTGCATGAGTGTATAAGAAGGCGAGGTAATAATCTTATTCTCATTCTCCTACACTTACAAAGTTACTCGTACATATGTTCTTCTCACATTTCGCATGTTGTCTCTCTCGCAAGCACATACATATTACGGGCACATCATGTTGTCTCTCTCGATTTTACAGGCATATTACGGGTAATTATCTTCTTCATATTATCTGCTAATCTTCTACTCCTAGTTGTTTAATTGACTCAGGAAATTCGGAAGATCAAAGCACACTTAGTTCTCTAGGCCATCAAGTTGCACTGAAGAACTGGGGGGTAGTTGTTACGCCATATTTTCGGTTGCCTCAATTATCTCCTAATTTCCCAATATTGATCTAATAATGATTAATTGCTTAACCACTAAGTAATATCCTCTCTCTCAAACGAGGAAACAATCAATTTAAATCAATGAATTACTAAAAAATATCTCCAAACGATTCTTTCAAATCAGGAAAGAATCCCAACGCTAATATAACTCTAAAAAGATAAAATCAACTTATCTCAACATATCCCTTAACAATCACAGGGATTAAAAACATTATCCTATCACAGAACTGCGCTGGCTTGATCCCTATATATAAACAGGGTACACATGCATTTTGGAATAGGATCCGACACATCTAACAAGTCGAGACACCTTTCAAGTCCAGCCCCAAACATCCAAAAAATCCCAAAACCCCCTATTTTCATAATTCGTTATTCTAGCAATCCCCGAAATTTGTTATCACCAAATTCCTCCGTTAACAATAATAATAGGGAATGAATATAAGTAATGTTGTTGGAGTTCCTACAAGAAATCAAGTCCCTAAATCACTAGGACACATTATTATACAATATTTATAAGTAACCAACTAGGACATTGTTGGACTTGCTCTAATAGGTAACCACTAGCCATTACCTATTTAATTTCCATGAATAAAAAATTCACTTCCCTCCTTTTCTACATTTCTTTTCTCTCTCTTTCTTCCACTCTTTTTCTCTCTCTTTTCAAATATATTATTATAATAATAATAATAGGGAATGGATATAAGTAAT
The DNA here is from genome assembly GCA_030848705.1 of Heracleum sosnowskyi. Taxonomy (NCBI): domain Eukaryota; kingdom Viridiplantae; phylum Streptophyta; class Magnoliopsida; order Apiales; family Apiaceae; genus Heracleum; species Heracleum sosnowskyi. The sequence goes on along the minus strand of CM061244.1, from coordinate 19,780,956 downwards.
GTTGTTGGAGTTCCTACAAGAAATCAAGTCCCTAAATCACTAGGACACATTATTATATCATATTTATAAGTAACCAACTAGGACATTGTTGGACTTGATCTTAGGGGCCATTTGTTAAATCTGGATCATTGTTTCTGAACCAGTAAAATTTCTGGATGATCTGAATGAATTGTTATTCTGAACATCTGGATGAGTAATGTTGTTTGCTAACAAATTTTTTAAATAATCTGGATGATAGTGATTTACTACTATACCCTGCTGAATGATTAATAATGTTTAACAAACAAAATAATATATTACCTGAATGATTCAAAACAATGTTCTTCCAGTCAACTATATTCTTATGAAAGACTATAACCAAAACTAAGAATGTTGATATAATTATTAGATACCTCAATCTAAAACACAAAATATAAAACATTAATAGCTTTTTCAAAGTTTCAAAGCAATTTGATCCCGAAGATCATTCATATATTGCGTGGCTTGAGATCCCCATTGTGTCTCATTGATTGATATCCTTCCAAATCTTCTTCATCTTCTTCTCCATCGCTATCTGACAAGCTAGCTTGATCACATCGATCAAATAGTTCATCTTCTAGATTCTTCTTTCTTATGAAATTATGAACTGCAAAACAAGCAATCACAATATCTCGCTGAGTAGAGAATGAGTATGGAGCCATTTGTTTCAGGATTGGAAATCTTGCTTTTAACACGCCATAAGCACGCTCGATAACATTTCTCAATTTTGCATGAGCATGGTTAAATTTTTCTTCCTTACTTAAAGCACGCCGACGATGAAAATCCCTAACCAATATCTTATGTTTTTAAATGGGGATAAATAACCACGAGTATTTGTGTATGCTGCATCACAAAGATAGTATTTATCTGCAATATAAAATGTATAAATTATTTAAAAGAGTACAAGATTGTATATTAGTTTATTTAGCCTGAATAAAATAGTAAGAATTACATACTTGGTGGAGGAACTGGAAACCCTGAACTAGGATCAAGTGCCACTTCTGTTAATATTCTTGAATCATGTGCTACTACTTTCCATCCGGCCCAAACAAATGTGAATATCATATTAATATCACATACACCTAAGACATTTTGATAGCATTCACCCCTTCCACGACCTCTATATCGAGCTTGTTGGTCAGCTGGAATAATTACGTGAACAAGTGTACCATCAAGTGCTCCGATTGCCCCCTTAACACATAAATATAGACAACTGTTAAATGTGCCACTTAAAAAAGAAAGACTTAAATTAAAAATATTGACTACTAACCGGAAATATTTTTAGTAGCTCTCTTTGTCTCCGTGAAATATTTGAGAGTTGATTAAACTGTGTAGGCACTATAACTTCTTTTGAGAGTTATTTTTGATAGTTAATTAATTCAATAATGAAAAGGCATATGATATTTATAAAAATAATTAAAATTAACTAATTCGTAAATAAAAAATCATAACAGAATTTTTTTCAATCATCAAATATTCCATGTGACACAAGATACAATCTTTTATAATCATGAAAAATATATACATTTTTTTTATAATTTAAAGCATATTTCATTAATTTGAAAAGAAATCGACCGGGACAAATTTCCAATCGGCTATGCAATCAGATTGAAAATTAAATAAACGAGCAAAATAATTAGCCGCTTTGTTTCCGGATCGCTTAACATACATAATTGAAATATTTTTTGAACAAAAAATGATTACAATGACTTTTCAAGAAATCCAACATACACCATCCCTGAAGCGAGTAACATCACAATTGACCTTCACACAGTTAAGTTCAGTTATAGTCCAATGTTCAGACCTTTCAATTGCACCAACTAAAATTGGAGGAACATATGCCCTCATAATATGAACAATCTTCCTTTGTGAAAGGTAAGTTTTTGCGATTTCCACCACCGACCCAGTCTCGATGCGGGCTTTCCAAATCCCCAAAACACCAATTGAATCTTTCTCAAATAGACAAAATAACAAAACACAAATAACAAAACATAGCAACCACTCCAAAAAGATGACAAACAAAACCTCCAAAAAATTAGGTACATCAATCCTTACAAAAGAAGGATAATAATTGAAGGAAAAATAAGAACTATAGTGATTAGATGTGAGAAAGAGAGACGAAAATGAATTTGTGAGAAGGAATAAGGTTTTATTGATGAAAAAAGAGGTAGATCTAATATTATTAAGGGGCTAGGGTTGATGGCCGACTCTCACTGAGAGAGAAAAGGATGTCAAACTTTATTTGATAGTTTGTCGAAATACATTTAAACAATCGATGATAATCGTAATTTTATATATCTCAATCAATGAACCAATAAAATATTATCCTGCAGATGATTTTGTATAACAAAAATAATTAAACTCTAACAAGGAGAGAAATCAAAATAAAAAATATAGGAGATAAAACCCACTAAAGAGGTACTAAAACTCTCATCAAAAAAAGAAATTTATTTGAAAATTAAATAAGTCATGAGATTTTATGAAAAAGGCTTATTATCAATTATTTTGGTTGATGACTATTAGTTTTGGCTCATTTGCCAAACAATGTCTAAAAGAAATAAATACAAATTTATTTGTATTTGTAAGTTACAAATATATGTATGTTAATAGGTTACATATTGATGTACATTATTATATGCAGAAATGTGTAATTTAATAGGGTAGTTACAAATGAAAAGGGTGGAGGATGTGCTAGAAATGCCTACATATAGTGGTTTTACACCAAAAGAAAAGTAACGAAGATAAGATATTGCTTGTTCAAGTTACAACCGGAACCCTTTTCTACATTCTATTTTCTCTCCTAATTTTCTTGAAACATTATACATAGTTATTTGTTAATAATTGTTGGGATTTATGGGTGATAGCATAGAAACAACTTAACTTTGATTGTACTTAATTTTTCAAATTAAGTAGAACATACTGTCATAGCCAAAGTATGTTCTTGTAATTAGTATGTAATGTTATTCTAGTTGTATTGTTTGAAAGAAGTTCACTTATGTGTTCAAGCCTCAAAGAATGCTTTTTGGATGACAACATGAATAAAGGTTACTGTCCTAAAGTTGTGACAGTAAGATTACAAGAAGACAGAATGTTGCAAGTCACGACAGCATATTCACTCTGACAGCAACATTGGCGGAAGACTACGCGACAGCAACTATTGCCCTCGACAGCAAGTTTGGGATCCTCGACAGCACTCTATGCGGGGAACTCATACTGTCACCAAAAGATCATTCCTGTGACAGCAAGCTTTGCGGAAAAAGTAACTGTCTCAATAAAGATCCTTATGCTAGGTATCTTTCTCAGTCAAATCCCGTGACAGTTTAAATGTTCAAGAAACAGGCGTGATGCAGTATCCCTAAGCTGCACCAAGTCTGCAAGACTACGACAGAAGCTTCAAGCACTGCAAAACAAAAGCGAATCAATTCAAGAGCAAGGTCAAGTCTTTATCTGCTGAATTGGTTTAGCTGGAAATGGAATGAATCTAGGTTGCTTTCTTTGTAATGTATATCTGACATGTTAGCAATTTAGGAAAGTCACATGGGTAAGACAATCTGTAAGAAGCTGCCACTTGACAGTGACAGCAGCTTCACAAACCCGTGACTGATAGTGATAGGGTTAGTCTTATACCTACTATCAATTCATTCTAAAAATGTAACAAAGACAAGCAAGTGTCTTGGAAGAAAACCTGAAGCTCGAGAATTCTTTCTTGAGGTTGTAGCAACACTTTGCAAAATAAATAAAACATTTATTTTGTGAATCTTGTTCTTACTGAATACTGTTCGTGATTACATATATTGCTGATAACGTTTAATCTTGATTTTAGTTGTTGAAATTTAGATTGAATTTTATCAGTATTGCATTCATCCCCCCCCCCCCCCCCCTTCTGCAATACACAAGGACTAACAATAATGCTACAATGACAACCCCTAAATAAGAGAATAAAAATTAGAGCTTTTTGGAAGGAAGAAAAAGGAGAGGAACTACATAGCAACTACAAAGCCCCAAATTGTTTTCCCAAAAACTAATGTATTAAATGTATATTTAGTAATTTTTCTAATATTAATATAAGACCTCACATGCATGTGTATATATATATATATGTCATTGCTCCATGAAAAACACTCTTATATAAAGAACACCATAGAATCTTACATAAATTACATGTTGATTCTAATTTTCTCACCCAAAAAGGTTTATTACGAATAAAAATAGAATCTAACAAAAAATTAGAATCAAATAAAACATGATTACATGTAATTTTATCGTGATAAATATATATACAAGATTATGTACTGGATTCTATACTGGATTATATGTAATGTTTAATTTTTAAATTTAGATGAGATTCTACGTTAAATTCGATATGTTAGGCTTAATTGTTGTTCAATTTTATGATTCTAATTTAAAAAAATCATTTTTTATGAAAAATAAAGTGTTAATGATGGTGTTCTTTATTGTTCTTTATATATATGGTGTTCTTTCTAGAGTGCAACTCTCTCTCTCTCTCTCTCTCTCTCTCTCTCTCTCTCTCTCTCTCTCTCTCTCTCTCTCTCTCTCTCTCTCTCTCTCTCTCTCTCTCTCTCTCTCTCTCTCTCTCTCTCTCTCTCTCTCTCTCTCTATATATATATATATATATATATATATATATATATATTGATAAATTATAATTTGACATTTAACGTGACACATAAGAATTTTGGAAACGGTTTGAGACCATCTAGAAATACTATATTTCAATATTCAAATCTTAATTAAATTTATCGTCAAATTTAGGTAGCTATAAAATTTAATTATTATAATTAGTTAATGATATTATTACTCTAGTTTATTCTATCTTTATGATTCATTTAAATGAAAAAAAATATATTACAACTCTAATCCATTATTTTCAGATTCATTAGTTAACTTCTATGTTACTTGACTACTTCACTATGTTATGATTCATTAATTCTTTTAAATTTTTTGATAAAGTGATGGATCATTATTTCAATATTCTTTCATTTTTATAAAGTTAAGTTCTACAAAAATCTTTATTTTATTGGAGATTATAATAATTATATATATTGTGTAAATAAAACATTACCAGACAATAAAACATTACCAGACAATATATTTTTTATCAAATGATGTTTATAAAGTCTACTATTTCATTGACGATCTTAAAAAATTATAAATATTGGCATACAACACGTATAATGTATAGATTTTATAAAATTTATTAATTTATTGAAAAATATGGTACAAGGTGTTTATTGGTGTATATTAATGTGTTATATTAATGTGTTATATATATATATATATATATATATATATATATATATATATATATATATAGGATATTGGTCCAGATCCCCCGGGGATATCCCCGGCCCTCAATGAAACATTGAGGGCGTCCTCAATGTTTCATTGAGGGCGGTTGTTTTTAAACAAATAATTAAAAATAGAAGAATACTAGAAAAAAATATAATATTCATCACAAAAATAGCGGGCATGCTTTTTTGGATACGTATAAATTTAAATTCAAATTTTGCATAATTTTATATTTTTATTTAATTTTTCAGGTAAATTTACAATAATAATAACTGCAGTATACCCGTTAGATTGATAGTCAATCATTATGCTCATAGTTTTACACGTGTAACCAAATAGAAGACAATTGTTCCACAATTTTGAAATATACACCAGATGATTAACTCACTAAGCAATACATCATAACTGCCAACACAAAATGTAATTCGTATTTTGAATATCATAAAATTGCATTTTCTTAAAAATTAAAATTAATTTTCTTAAATTTATGTTAATCAATTTCTTAAAAATGTAATCTATTAACAATCAAATAAAGCAAACAAGCACACAACTCAATAGTTACGCAAAGAAGATTCCAAACATCAAACATCAAAATATCTTGCAAAATAGACTATTGTTAACAAAATCAATCCTGACCAGTTCTGTAAATTGGCAATTTACTCTATGAAAATGATTTTATCTGAAAAAGTACAAAACAGGAAAAATGTAGGCAATTCCGAGATATTTTCATAATGATAAGGCTCGTTAAAAACGGACAAGTAACGAACTCAAAACATAGACATCTGTAAAACAGAATCAACCCCTGATTTTTTTAGTGTTATGCTATTTACGACATCCAAATCACAGAATATAGCGGCAGAGTGTAAACAAGAAATATAGAACACAAAAATAACTTTTAATATTGATATTACTCATTAAATTAGCATAAAAACTCAATTTATTACGAATTTTCAAAGTTAGACATCTCAGCTTCAAAAACATAATGGCCCGCCGGTCAATAAATCCCACAAAAACTCATATCTAAAGACCTAATTTCGAAAAACACAAAGAATCAAAGTCATAGATAATATAATAAAATAACGACAAATAACGAATCAGATATGATTCTTACAAGAATTCAGACTTTATAGAGTATATATACAAAATTAGAGTAGTCATACGAACACAATAGACAAAACAAAAAACTCAGCATATGTAGAAGACCAAATACGACAATCTATTGAAATCAAAACATTACCACAAGAAAACTACAAAGAACCTTAACATAATCAAAATCAATCAAATACAATATTTTGATTTTGTTAATTAAATAATCTTTACCCCTTGTTCTTGAACTTGTTACGACTCCCTCCTTCTCTCGTGTTCTTCTTCTTCCTTTTCTTCTTCTCTCTCTTTTTCTCTCTCAGCGTCCCTCCATCTTCTCTCTTACCGTTCCTTTTTTTTTACACGACTGTTTGTTAGGGCTAGGGTTTTTTTTGACAAACTTGCATCTAGCTATGTATTGGTACATTTAATTAACTTGGGTCAACGAAAACTATTCAATTAAACTAAAGCCCAACTAAATTAAATTAGTATGGCCCATTAATCCAATTTTATTCAAAAGTCAAATTATATATTTATCTTAAATTTTAATCCACTTCTAATTCTAATTTTTAGCAAATTAAAATATATTAAAATTATAAGAAAAATCAGGGATATTACATATTACCCTCCTTAAAAAGAATTTGGTACCCAAATTCACAACAATCCTATACTCTGAAATGTTCATGACATGTCTACCCACTAATCTCCTACAAGTCAAACTTTAACTATATCGCACCCTAGAGAGTGTACTAGTCCCATACCTAACACACTCTGAAGGACAGCCTGCTCTTGATACCAACCGTAACAACCCGACTTTTCAGACTATTAATTCTAAATTCAAAACTTAAATAAAAGTATTTATTTATTCAATAAATACGAAATTCCACAAAAGTCAAAACAGCGGTCAAACTTAATAATAATTCAAAAACATAAATTCGGAGACGCAGCTCTATAAATCCAACAATCAATGTCTAATAATTCTTTGAAATTATTCTAATAATACGATAATTCTTTTTCAATAAATGCATCTAAATCACGTAGCACGAAATCCACACAGTTCACATCCTTATAAGCTTCCAAGTCAGAACCTGAAATATATTAAAACAATGAGCTGCAAAGCCCAGCAAGCAACTACCGTCCAACGACTCGAAATATTTTTTTTTATCTCTTTCAAAAAAAAAAAACAACTTCAACATATAACACAGAACATCTATAACGTAATATCACACAACATTCTCGATATATTATATAACAATTATCAAATCGATGCACACAATATTTTCAATAATCCACATAATCAAATTTCTCAATCAATTCACTAATCTTAATATCAATACACAAATTCTATTTTAATTCCCACGGTTCTAAATTACGGTCACAATATACCAGTGACACAGTTCTATATTCAATGTTCGATGGGGGCCATTTTACGTCCCTCAATAAGACAAACTCAAGGAGGTATCTATGTATTCCGGAACGTGTGTAAACTAGTTCTATATGTCACACTATCCAGTGACCGGATTCTATGATTCGATGCGCAACTAAAACTAGGGAATTCTATAAAAAAATCTTTTCTAAAATCTATTTTCGATATCACAAGTTTCAAAATCAAATATTTCGAATATAATAAGATAACCGAATAAAAACAGATTTGATAATAATAGTGAGCAACGAAAAGTCACTTACCTCAATACCGATGTCGCACCCTGAAAATAAAATCATAACAAATCTTTAATATTAATTTATAATCTATTAACAATAAAATAAAGCAAACAAGCACACAACTCAATAGTTACTCAAAGAAGATTCCAAACATCAAACATCAAAATATCTTGCAAAATAGACTATTGTTAACAAAATCAATCCTGACCAGTTCTGAAAATTGGCAATTTACTCTATGAAAATGATTTTATCTGAAAAAGTACAAAACACGAAAAATGTAGACAATTCCGAGAGATTTCCAGAATGATAAGGCTCGTTAAAAACGGATAAGTAACGAACTCAGAACATAGAAATTTGCGGACTGTAAAACAGAATCAACCCCTGATTTTTTAGTGTTATGATATTTATGATATCCAAATCACAGAATATAGCAGCAGAGTGTAAACAAGAAATACAGAACACAAAAATACCTTTCAATATTGATATTACTCATTAAATTAGCATAAAAAATTAATTTATTACGCATTTTCAAAGTTAGACATCTAAGCTTCAAAAACATACTGGCTGATCAATAAATCCCACAAAAACTCATATCTAAAGACCTAATTTCGGAAAACACAAAGAATCAAAGGCATAGATAATTAAAATACCTTTTTCAGAAAGTTTAATATCATAAAATTACGACAAATAACGAATCAGATATAATTTTTACATGAATTCAGACTTTATAGAGTATACATACAAAATCGGAGTAGTCATACGAACACAATAGACAAAACAAAGAACTCAGCATATGTAGAAGACCAAATACGACAATCTATTGAAATCAAAACATCACCACAAGAAAACTACAAAGAACCTTAACATAATCAAAATCAATCAAATACTATATTTCGATTTTGTTAATTAAATAATCTTTACCCCTTGTTCTTGAACTTGTTACGACTCCCTCTTTCTCTCGTGTTCTTTTTCTTCCTTTTTTTTTCTCTCATTTTTTTTTTCTCTCTCTCTCTCTCAGCGTCCATCTCTCTTCTCTCTTACCATTCCTTTTTTACACGACTGTTTGTTAGGGCTAGGGTTTTATTTTATTTTTTTTCACACGCTTGCATCTAGCTATGTATTGGTACATTTAATTAAATTGGGTCAACAAAAACTATTCAATTAAACTAAAGCCCGACTAAATTAAATCAGTACGACCCGTTAATCCAATTTTATTCTAAAATCAAATTATATAATTATCTTAAATTTTAATCCACTTCTAATTCTAATTTCTAGCAAATTAAAATCTATTAAAATTATAAGAAAAATCAGGGATATTACAATATAATCCTAATGTTGTTGATAACAATTGTCATATGTTTTTCATTCATAATAGCGATCATCGAGGACTAATTTTGATTGTTAAGAAACTGGTTGGGCCAGACAATTATGCACCTTGGAGTAGATCTATGCAGATTGCTCTTAATGCTAGAAATAAGTTCGTATTAGTCAATGGCACGTATGTTAAACCAGATGTCAAGTCTCCTCTTTGTGCACAATGGGAGAGAATGAATGATCTTGTTATCACCTGGATTCTTAACTCTGTTGCAGAAGAGATTAGTGACGGATTGAATTTTGTTACTACAGCTAGTGAAGTTTGGAATGAGTTACATGAGAGGTTTTCAGGTGTAAATGGACATAGGATCTTTCAGGTTTTGAGAGATATACACAGTTTAGAACAAGGGAATAAGTCTATTGAAGTGTATTTTCATAAGTTGAAAGGACTATGGGATGAATATTCCGTGTTAGAGCCTACTGTAAATTGTGTATGTGGTGCTCAGAAAACACAAGTTGAAAGAGATAAAAAAAGAAAGCTTTTACAGTTTTTGATGGGATTACATGATAGTAATGCCACTGTTAGAGGTCAAATTCTTATGATGTCTTCATTGCCTTATGTGTCTCAAGCTTATGCATTTGTCAAACAAGATTAAAAGTCCAGACAAGGTTTTCAAAGTGTTGTTACAGCTTCTACTCCTTTTGCCAATGCATTATGCAACAATTTAGCTAATGCTGCAACAATAACACCTACTGGTATTGGTACAAGTTTTAAGAAGTCGTTTGTGCCTTCATCTACTTCTGTTAAACCTCAATTGAAATGTAGTTACTGCAACTTTAATGGTCATACTAGAGAAAATTGCTATAAGTTGATTGGATATCCTCCTAATTGGAAGAAGAAGAAACAAATACCAGTTAATTCAGTTCCTGCTTCTACTAATGCTAATCAATTTTGAGCCTTACAAAAATCATCATAAGCTACTGTTGCAGCTACAACTTCTATGCCTTTTGCATCTTTGCCTAATCAGTTCAGTCAGAGGCAACAACGGATTGCTCAGCTTAATCGAATGATGAATTTATTTGTGGGAAATGGAAAGAATTCTCATAGTCCAGAGGACCATTTAGCAAGTATGGTCACATATGTTGCCAACTTGGTTGTAAATGATTATTCTACTTATGCTTGGCTCATAGACACATGAGCAACCGACCATATGTGTTGCTCTATCTCTCTCCTTACTAATGTTCAGACACTAGTACAACCTGTTAGTCTTGCTTTGCCCAATGGTGTCACTATAATGGTTCATCAGACTGGTACTTATACTATACACCCCAATTTGGTCTTAAACAATGATTTTTTCGTGCCTTCCTTTTCTTACAATTTGTTATATATTTCTAAATGGATTTCTGACTCTGGAGGCACGTTATCTTTCTTTCCTGATCATTGTATTTTTTATGCTTTAGGTTCTAATGAGTTGTGTTGGTCCTCGTGTATTGCAGAAGGGGGGGATGAATGCAATACTGATAAAATTCAATCTCAGTTTCAACAACCAAAACTAAGATTTAATGTTATCAATAATATGTATGCATTCACAAACAGTATAATCGAGAAGACAGGATTCACAAAATAAATGTTTTATTTATTTTGCAAAGTGTTGCTACAACCTCAAGAGAGAATTCTTGAGCTTCGGTTTTTCTTCAAGACACTTGCTTGTCTTCGTTACATCCCTAGAATGAATTAATAGTCTAAGTATAAAAATAATCCTATCACTGTCAACACGGGTCTGTGAAGCTGCTGTCATTATCAAGTGGCAGCTTCTTAAAAGTGTCTACCCATGTGACTTTCCTAAATTGCTAACAATGTCAGATATACATTACAAAGAAAGCAACCTAGATTCATTTTATTTCTAGCTAAAACAATTCAGCAAATAGAGACTTGACCTTGCTCTTGAATTGATTCGCTTTTGTTTGCAGTGCTTGAAGCTTCTGTCGTAGTCTTGCAGACTTGGTGCAGCTTAGGGATACTGCACGGGATTTGACTGAGAAAGATACCTAGAACAAGGATCTTTCTTGAGACAGTTACTTTTGCCGCAAAGCTTGCTTTCACAGGAATGTGCTTTTGGTGACAGTAGGAGTTCCCCGCATAGTGTGCTGTCGAGGTTTCCAAACTTGCTGTCGAGGGCTAAAGTTGCTGTCGCGTAGTCTTCCGCCAATGTTGCTGTCAGAGTGAATATGCTGTCTTGACTTGCAACATTCTGTCTTCTTGTAATCTTATTGTCAATGCTTATGACAGTAACCTTTATTCTTGCTGTCATCTAATATGCATTCTTTGAGGCTTGAACACAGAAAGTGAACTTCTTCCAAATTACACAATTAAAATAACATTGCATACTGATTAGAAGAACATACATTGGCTGTGACAGTATGTTCTACTTAATTAAAAAAATTAAGTATATACAAAGTTAAGTTGTTCCTATGCTATCACCCATAAATCCCAATAATCTCCCCCAATTTGTTTTTATGGACAATAAAAACAAATTTACAATATATGATGACAACTTAACTAACAAGATCAGAATGGATTTAAAATGTTTACTTAGATTGAGATTTCCTCTTCTGTCTTGTTACTTCCTCTCTTCTGAGAGCTTCTACCAAGCTGCCTCTTAGACCTTCTACAAGAGAGATTTCAGCAGGTGTGACTGCAGCATCTTCTATTTCTTCAATGATCTTCTTGATAGTAGGAGAAATAAGAGAACTAGCATACCTGAGATTCAACCATTGCTCTTGATCAAATGGATAGCTTCTGAAGTGGAGTTCTTCATGAATGAGCTTGAATCTACTTCCACGATAAGCATTGAGAGACATCCTCCTTTGCTTGTCCAGCTTTGAATCTTCTCCTTTTCTCCTTTCCAATAATTCCTCTATCTTGTCAGAACAGATCTGCTCCAGGGGATGAATTGATCCAGCAACCATATACTGTAAATCCTTCAGAATAGTTGTTTTTAGCTTGTGCAAGCTGCAAACATAGATTTCTTCTTTTAGATGCTTGATTCTTAAGGGATTTTCCAGCATACATGTTTGATAATTTGGAGCTTCACTTTCTGCCTTGTTGGCAGTCTTGCATCTTTCCAGGAGTTCAGCTTCCTTCTTATCAAGTTCTGACTGATATTGAGCGTATTGAGAAGAGTCAGGTCTTTTGCTTGGCTTGGGTTGCCCTTCCTCTGTGGGTTGGGTTTTCCTTTCTTCTGTGGGTGAATCATCAAACTCATAGTACCAGTGATATGGTATGGGAGAAGCTGGTAAATCAGTTGAAATATCAGCATCATCAAAATCTGCAAAGTTGTAGCCAAATTTCTGATAGAATTCAGCATCCCTATCAGCTTGATATTTCAGAATATGTTCCATAACAGACTCTGGAACATTATCATAGCTCTCCAGCAACTCTACCATTCTTTCTAGGTAGAAGAAGTCAATTCTTCTTTTATCTAAGGTTGATATCCTACCACTGGTTGATGTGGAGACCAGATTGAAATCCTTATCAACCTTGGTAGATCTTGATTCTTCCCACCACAGAATGTACTCAGTGACCTCTTGATTTGCATCCATCTTGACCTCAACACTCTTGATTCCTCTAGATTGCATCTGTTGTATCTTAAGACTGTTGGGAGGTATTGATTGAATTGGCTTCTTAAGATTCCTGCCAAATCCAGTGGCCTTTTCCTTTCCTGAGTACTTGTGCTTTCCTTCAGGTTTCTGTCTAGAAAACCATGCTCTTGCTTTGGCTTTCAGTCTTATGGGCTTGACAGTAGCTTTGGCTTCATCCTTGACAGAACCTTTCTTGACAATACCTTTGTCGACAGTATCTTTCATGACAGCATCTTCTATGACAGTATCCTTGTCGACAGTACCTTTGGTGACATCATCTTTTTCTGCATTTATGAAATCAATAGCACATCTAAGAATGCTTGCCTCCAAAGCTTCCAGTATTCTTGGCTCCTCTTCATCTGTTGCACCAACATCTTTCTTTTCTTGACTAGGAGTTTCTTCATTGCCTTCATTCTGAGATTGAATACCAGTATTCCCAGAATTACTTCCACCAGCATTTCCAGAAGCTTCACCACCTCCAACCTCATCATCATCATCATCATCATCATCATCATCATCATCATCATCATCATCATCATCATCATCATCATCATCATCATCATCATCATCCTGAGGAGGAATGTCATAGAGACAGCTTCCACCTTGATCATTTCTTTTGGCATTGGCTCTAGAGATTAGTTCCTTCACTCTAGCTCCCAGTGCCTTGTCTCTCAACACCAGCATTTTGTAGATCTCTTGAACAACATAAACTCTTCCTGGATTGGCATTTGAACTGAGTATTCCATCTAACACTTTCAGAATTGACTTGGTTTCCATTCTGGATGGGCTAACCAAATTCATGAAGCTGTTCCTTCTTGTGCCATCCTTAGTTTTAAATCTGTAGAAAACACTTGGTGGATTTGTGTAGACTTCAGGTAGCTTTTGTGTGATCAGGTTCTGGATTTGCATATCCAATATTTCATTGAATGGTGTTTGAGTTGCCCTGATCTTTCCCTTCAAAGCACACAACACCTTTGCTGGCAGACTCTGCAATAACTGCATTGTGATGAAATAAGATATGCCAGAAGTGAAATAGATACTTACAGCCCATCTTTTCTCATCATTCACCATTACACTGACACTGGTGATTTGATCCTTTAACAGTTTTGTGGTGTTGGTTGGACGGTTGCTTGGAGCATTCATTGCTTCTTCCACCAAGCTGCTAAATTCACTGTCATGGTTGTGTAATGACCATTAGAGTATTGACTTCTTCTTGATCATACTCAGTACCATTGGACCAAGTATTTCCTTTATGGATGGATTCAGGCAGTTTCCCTTTACCTTTCCCAACCTTATTCTGTTCCTCCATTTCTCTTCATCTTCTTTGTAGAGCAGATTCTTGAGTTGCTGAAGTTGGCTCTCTAATTGTCACAGGAGGTAGAATTGGATGTCTAGATGCAGGTCTTCTTTGCATTGCATCTTGAGTTGCCTTAGACATCAACACTCTTTCTCCATCCAAGTCAACTTCAACAAGCTCTTCAGCTTTATCCTTTGGTTGTCCACTGCTTGGTTTGACTTGCTCCCCCTTAGATATTGATTTCCCCTTAGCTCCCCCTTTGGTCTTCACAGTTACTGGCTCCCCCTGAGTTCCACCTGATTCCTGAATAGATATTGATTCTGATCTTGCTACCTTCTCCCCCTTAGTTGAGTTGGCACCTACTAGGTCAGTGAGGAACTGGATAGAGAGCTGAGTAGCGGCAAAACCATCAACCACCAGTTGAGATAGAGAGTCCATCTTGGAGTTCAAAGTAGCACACTGTCCTTCCAGAGCTGCAATCCTGTTACCAAAAGTAGCAGAGGGGCCACCATACCTTAACCTTTTTGGAGGGGAAGGAAAAGAAAGGGGCTTGGAGGCTAGGGGGTTCTCACACTCTCAGGGTGTTTTTGAGTGATCTCATCACCCCTCACAGATTGACTCTCAAGGCCTAATGGCTGAATAGTGTGGGCTCCCTCAAAGTCTCTCTGGACATGCTCAAGTCCCTCTCCTTTTGCCAGCACATTTGGCTGCCTCTCATTTTTATGCTCACCTCTCTGTTTTTTTATCTCTCTTTTCTTTTGCACACCCTCACTCAACCTAGATGCATGGGTATGAGCAGTACTAACATGCATGGAAGGAGAAGATTTAGAATGTACCTTTAAGAGTTTGGCAAGAGGTAGATCATCATCAGAGGCATCCTCAATGAGTACAACATCAAAATCAGGCTGAGAGGACTGGACAGTATCTTTGGCATGAATGTTACTGTCAGTTGGAGTCTGGACAGCAGGTTCTGGCATGACAGCAACGTTGGGAGGTGGAGTGACAGTAGGTTCTGTAGTGACAGTATCTTTCTCTCCACCCATGACAGCAGCTGTGTCCAGGACAACAACATTGCCAGTGTCTTTGACAGCAACAGAGGCTGTGACAGCATCTTCCTGAAGGTAAGATGTTCCTTGGAGTTCAGACAAAGTGTTGGCTGTTTCATTTTCTGACAAACTACCACTTTGCCCTGGCTCAGTGTTTGGAGGAGTGGTGTCCATTTCACTTTGAGAAATGGGTTCTTGTGTACCACTAGATGGTGGCTCATCCATGATTGGAGATGGATGATCAAAACCTGAAGGGTTGAAACTGTCCCCTTCTCTAGTTTGTGGAGAAGAAACAAAAGAATGTGTAGGGAAGGAAGAAGGTGAAAGTGTAGCAGAGAGTGGGGGCTGATTCACAGGAGAAACATGTGAATCATCAAAAGGAATAGAGAAATCCTCACTGTGCCCTAACTCACTATGTGTTTCTTCAAGTGGAGGTTCCTCAGGTTGTGAACCATGAGTTTGTGCAGACTCTGTACAGGGTGCCTTGGGAGACATGCCAATTTCAATAGATGCACCTTGTTGAGAAGGCACATCTAGGGAGGTGTTTGAATCCCTTTCAGTAACCACAGTTTGTTGAGAAACTGCAGCTTGGCTAACAGTGGTTTCAGTCCTCCTAGCTCTCTTCTTCTTAGGCTCAGGGGGAACCACTGGGGGTTCTATTTGACTAGCCTCCTTATTTGCTGCACTAGGTGCAGTGTCTCCCTCTTGACTAACAGAGCTACCACCAACATCAGCTTCTAAAGGTCGTTTTCTGGACACTCGCAAGGCTTCTCTTTGGGCTTTGGAAAGTCTAGAGGGCCTAGGCTGAGTGTATGGTGTTGAATGTGGGTTAACTGAATTTGGGTCTAATTCAGTTTCATTCTCAAGAGTGAAAGAGTCATAACCAGATGGTAATGGTAAATCAGGGGTGGACACTTGATCAACCATGTGCTGAGTGAAACAAAATGGAATATGTGCATTGAGATTCTGTGAGGATAACAGTGTGTGTGTGTTCTTTTTCAAAACTGAGCAAGCCTCTAAACGAGGGGCAGCATCATTAAAATCACAGAATGAATTAATGCACATCATAAGAAAGCGAGGGTAGATTGATACCTTCTTACCTATGGCAGCCCTGAGGTGTGCCATGAGGAGAACTCCAACATTCACCTTGTATCCGTGGACAAGAGAATGTGTCAGTTTCTTGATGTAGGAGGGTATTCCATTCCAGCCTGTGGACTTGGTAGAGAACACCTTGACCATCACATCAAGTATCATGCTCCACTCCTTTCTCAGATGCTTCCTATCCATTTCACCAGACGGATACCATTTGGTAGTCCCCTCTTCGAGAATAGGGCCTGCATACCCAATCTTCAAGAAGAGCTTCTTCAGAGTGTCATCATTGGCAAGTTCAGCAAATTGTTGTCCTGCTTCAAGTGTAATTCCAAGAGCAGTGTTGATGACCTCAGCTGTAAGAGTGTATTGTTGCCCAGAGATTGTGAATTGAATACCCGGGTTCTCACCCTCAGTTTGAGCAACAACAGTTCGCCAAAACGCCTCAATTCTGTCTAAGTCGAGAATGGGGGTTGAGGTGATGGCAGAACCGAGATAGGACTTGTTCAAGAACAACACGAGTCCTTTGAAACCTTCACCAGCATCATTTGGGGAAAAGATGCCAGCAAAGTTTGTTTGAGAGAGAGTCTGTTTGGGTGCCATGGAGATTTCAAGAAAAGAAGAAAGTAAGAAAGTGGCTTTTTGCTTGAAGAAAAGTATATTGCCTTGAGTTCGATGAGAGTGATATGTCTGAGTAACTGGGGAATAAATAGAGGTATCTCAAACGTTGTGCACAAAAAGTGGAATTAAAGAACGTGTCTTAACCCACTCTTATAACACGTCAGTTACTGCCCGTTATTCACTGACCAACGTGGGATAAATATCCAATTTCAACGGTCCACTATTGTTGACAGTAACCTGTGCGCTAGAAACAATCTGTCAGTAATAAGAGGTGGTGACAGTAGATTTTTCGCGACAGCAACTATTGTGCAAAAACTTGTTGTCACCGTTAAGCATATGAATGACAGTATCCTTTACAAGTCTTGACAGAAAGTCTTTCCCTGATGTCAAGAAGGTTGCTGTCAAGAAACACACGACAGTATCCTTCTTAACGACAATAACTTCGATTGGGAATTGGTTCTGTCATGAACTTATTAGAATGCTTTATTCATACACTTAACTTAATATTGACAAATTATGGATTTAGCAATGTAATCTTTTGAACACAGATATTAAGCAATTAACACAGACAAATCATAAACTCAATAACCACAAAAACAAGAACTTTTACTATTATTAATAAAATCATTAAAATAGAACATTGAGTACATTATTCTATGATTTTATCAACTAGTTCTAAAAGCTCTTCCTTAATCTCTTCTTCAGAGCGACCTTCTTCCTTGAGAAGTGCCTGAAGCTCCTTCTCTTCTTCCTGAGCCTTGGCCTCCTCTTCCTGTTTCTTTTCCTCGTCTATCTCATCGATGGCGTCCAACAGCATCTCGAAGAGCTCATCAATCTCTTCACTGTCGGGTTCACTATCGCACCGTTTTAGCCCTACTTCAATTCCTACTTTGTTTTCCATTATTTACTTTAAAACTGAGAGCAGACTGGTGAAACCTAAGGTTAATTTATAGGCAAAATTGTCTAAGGATTAAAGTCTAATGGTCAACAGTTAGAGTACACATACAACTACCACAAAAGTAATTAATGGTCGTGTCCTCCTTTAATCCTACAGATTAATGCAAAACGGTGTGAAAGTCCAACGGAACATATTTTTATCTCTCAAACTTAACAAGTAACCACATTAATGTCATACACGGTCTAAAAGTATGAGACTGGCACAAAATACTGACATGAAAAGTCAAATCAACACATGCTGTCACATATCAGACATAGACCAGGTAGACAGTAACTTCTCTTGACAGCAGGTTTGAAGTTGCTGTCATGAGCTTCAAAAGAGAATTTGGAAATATAGAAAACTGAGTAAATCAACATACCAGATTCAGCATTCCCAATTCACTTACCAACCTGTTGAAGGTTGCTTCATCCAATGGCTTAGTGAAGACGTCAGCAAGTTGCTTGTCAGTTGGGACATAGATCAGCTTCACAGTTCCTTGTTCAACATGCTCTCTGATAAAGTGATGTCTTATATCAATGTGCTTTGTCCTAGAGTGTTGAACTGGATTGTCTGAAATGGCTATGGCACTAGTGTTGTCACAGTAGATAGGAATGTCTCTTAACACTAGACCATAATCTAGAAGTTGATTCTTCATCCATAGAATTTGTGCACAGCAACTGCCTGCAGCAATATACTCAGCTTCTGCAGTTGAGTTAGAAACTGAATGTTGCTTCTTGCTAAACCATGAGACCAATCTTCCGCCAAGAAATTGACAGCTACCAATAGTACTCTTTCTGTCAATCTTGCATCCAGCATAGTCTGAGTCTGAGTAACCAATTAGATCAAATCCAGTATTCTTAGGATACCAAAGGCCTAGATTAGGAGTGCCTTTTAAGTATCTAAAGATTCTCTTGATGGCTACTAAGTGTGACTCTTTTGGATCACTTTGAAACCTTGCACAGAGACATGTAGCAAACATGATGTCAGGTCTGCTAGCAGTTAGATATAGGAGAGATCCTACCATGCCTCTATAGGTGCTTGAGTCAACTTTCTTTCCTTTAGAATCAAGATCCAGACTAGTTGACGTGGACATTGGTGTCTTTGTAGGTGTTGAATCTTCCAAGTTGAACTTTCTGAGAAGTTCCTTGATGTATTTAGCTTGACATATAAAGATTCCATCAGGTTGCTGAAGTATTTGTAATCCCAGAAAGAATGACAATTCTCCCATCATACTCATCTCATATTTGTTACTCATGAGAGAGGAAAACTTCTCACACAGCTTCTCATTTGTAGAACCAAAAATGATGTCATCCACATAGATTTGTACCAGAATGATGTCCTTGCCATGGTGTTTGTAGAAAAGTGTCTTGTCCACAACTCCTCTAGTAAACTGATTTTCCAAAAGAAAAGTGGTCAGTGTATCATACCAAGCCCTGGGTGCTTGCTTTAGTCCATACAAAGTTTTGAAGAGTTTGTATACAAAATCATACATTTCAGCATCCTCAAACCCTGGTGGCTGTTCAACATACACTTCTTCTTCCAACTCTCTATTTAGAAAGGCACTTTTGACATCCATCTGAAATACTTTGAAGTTGCAGTGTGCAGCATAGGCTAGAAAGATTCTTATAGCTTCAAGTCTTGCAACAGGTGCAAATGTCTCATCATAATCTATTCCTTCCTGTTGACAGTAACCTTTAGCCACTAGCCTTGCTTTGTTTCTTGTCACTGATCCATTTTCATCAAGCTTGTTTCTGAAAACCCATTTGGTCTCAATGACTGACTTTCCCTTAGGTCTTGGAACCAGCTTCCATACATTGTTCCTTTCAAACTGATTTAGCTCTTCTTGCATGGCTATCACCCAGTCAGAATCCAACAATGCTTCATCAGTTGTCTTGGGTTCCATTTGAGACAGGAAGCATGAAAACATGCTGTCAGCAGAGACTTTGTTCCTTGTCCTCACACCAGAAGTAGGGTCACCAATGATAAGGTCATTTGTGTGATCCTTGTTCCACTTGGTGATTCTGGGCAAGCTACTTGATTGTACAGGAACAGTTGCTTCAGTTTGTTGAGTTGAATGATCACCGATCCCATTGTCTTCACCATGTTCTTCATTGTCTCCAGAGTCACCACTGTTATGAATGTTAGAGGTTATGGTCTGTGACTGAGCTGGAGTTTGGTTGACAGTATTGGTATTGACAGTATCTTTATCAACTTCAACAATTTGAGTGAAGCTAGGTTCTTCATCAACAATTTCCTCAGCTTCCAAGTATCCTTGATTCTCAAATCTGAATGTCTGCATCTTTCCTTCTTCATGCAGTCCTGGAAACTTGGTTTCATCAAATGTGACATTTACACTTTCTTCAATAATCCTGTGTTCCATAACATAAACTCTGTAGGCAGTCCTTTCTGTACTGTAACCCATGAATAATCCTTCAAATGCCTTAGTGTCAAATTTTCCTTTCTTCTCATGGTTATCCTTCATCATAAAGCATTTGCTTCCAAACACATGAAAATATTTGACAGTAGGTTTCTTTCCAGTTAGCAGACAGTAAGGTGTACTTGCATGAGTTTTGTTAATCATGGTTCTGTTTTGAGTATAACAAGTTGTGTTGATAGCTTCAGCCCAGAAATATGTTGGCAGTTTGGCATCATGCAACATAGTTCTAGCTGCTTCAATGAGAGTCATGTTCTTTCTTTCTACAACTCCATTCTGCTGTGGAGTCCTTGCAGCAGAGAATTGTTGTACAATTCCTTCATCTTTACAGAAATTTCCAAGTGTGGCATTTCTGAATTCTGTACCATTGTCACTCCTCAAGATTTGAACTTTTGAGTTTGGAGTTCTATCAAGAACTCTGACTTGATCAATAATCACTTGAGTAGCTTCATCTTTGGATTCAAGAAACTTCACCCAAGTGTACCTTGAGTAATCATCCACCATTACTAAGGCATATCTCTTTTTGGCCATAGATGGTACATTGACTGGTCCAAAAAGATCCATATGAATCAACTTGAGTGCTTCTATGTTGGTGTTCATTTGCTTGGACTTGTGCACAGCTCTCCTTAGTTTGCCCATTTGACAATCTTCACACAGTCCTTCTTGACAGAATTCCTGTTGGGTCAAACCTCTCACCAACTCCTTTTTCATCAAAATATTCATTGTTTTGAAGTTGAGATGTGAGAGCTTCCTATGCCAAAGCATACTGTCACCAACAGTTGCTTTACTGTAGAAACACTAAACTTTATCCTTCTTTGTTGAGTTTAAGTCAACAACAAACAAGCTTCCTTTTCTAACCCCTTTTAGAGAGAGGCTACTATCCTTCTTGTGATAGATGTTACACAGCATCATATCAAAATCAACCTTGAATCCCCTGTCATTGAATTGGCTGACACTGAGTAGATTGTGCTTCAATCCATCCACAAGAGCAATATCTTCAATGACAACATTTCCAATTTCCAGACAGCCATATCCCACTGTGTAACCCTTGTTGTTGTCTCCAAAGGTTATGATTGGGCCAGCTTTCTCTACATAGTGTGATAGCAGGGCTTTATCACCTGTCATGTGTCTTGAGCAACCACTGTCAATGATCCACATGACTTGATATTTCTCTTTTCCCCGACTTGAAGATGTTGATGTTACTTCATCAGTGCTAACCATGAGAGCTAGGTTGACATATTCTTCTTCATCTTCATCATCAGACTCATCCCAACACTTTCCTTCAGCCACATAGGCTCTACCTTGATTCTTCTTAGAGTATCCACAAGTTCCTTTCTCAAATCTCTGAACCTGTTTGGGTCTTTTGCATTTAGTAGCAAAATGACCAGGTTCACCACAGTTGTTACACTTGAATTTAGATCTATCCACAAATCCAGTCTTGTATCCTCCTTTGAATGAGCTTCCCACAGCAGCCTTTGATGAGTTTCCCTTGGTGAACTTGGATGCTTGGCCTTGGGGCCTAAATGACCTATCCTTCTTGAACCTAAAGTTCTTGAACTTTTTAGCCATGTAGGCCATAATAGGATTGTCCATGCTTTCCAGTTCCTCCATTGTGTAGAAGTCTTCATCTTCCACATCCTTGAGTTGTAGTACTACTTTCTCATCATCTTCAACAACCTCTTCTATCTTCAAGGATTGTACAGGGGTTGGTTGTGTGATTTGTAGTACTTCACTTGGTTGTGTGATCCTTGGCACTTGTGCTACTAGGGCACTTGACATATTAGCCATCTTGTTCCTTGTTCCACTTTGTATGGCTCTCTTTTGAAAGAGTTCAAGTTCATAAGATTTCAGAATGCCATAAAGTGTCTCAAAGGTTATATTGTTGAGATCTCTTCCTTCTTGTATGGCTGTTGTCTTGTGTTCAAGGTGATCAGGCAGTGTAAGCAAGAACTTGACATTTAATTCTTTTCTGTCATAGTACTTGCCATGTATCTATAGTTCAGTTAAGAGCTTACTGAACCTTTCAAACATGGAAGTTAAGTCTTCACCAGGCTTGGCCATGAATGCCTCATATTGTGATATCAGTATTTGCCTTTGATTGCCCTTAACTTCTTCACTTCCTTCACATAGTAAAGCTAACCTGATCCACATCTCCTTGGCAGATGTGCAGCTTATCACACTTCCACACATGGCTTTATCCAACGTGAGAGAATCGAGCAAGATGAGTTGCAAGTGATCATCTAGCACTATTTTCTCCTTCTCAGGTTCCAAAAATTCGGAGGGATCTTTGGGAACCCAATGTGCAGGAATGACTTCACCATTTACTGTTGTTGCTTCAATTTCCTTCCTTGGAATGAAAGGACCATTCTCGAGAATACCTGGGTATAGTGGATTCACAGCTTTGATAAACAACAAGATCTTTCTTTTCCAAATGCTGTAGTTCTCTTTATCAAAAGCTGGGATCTTGATACTGTTTGATTTCTGCATTGTCGTCGTGATCACAGATATGTATGTTAATCTGATTGCTCTGATACCAGTTGTTGGTCCTCGTGTATTGCAGAAGGGGGGGGGGATGAATGCAATAATGATAAAATTCAATCTCAGTTTCAACAACCAAAACTAAGATTTAATGTTATCAATAATATGTATGCATTCACAAACAGTATAATCGAGAAGACAAGATTCACAAAATAAATGTTTTATTTATTTTGCAAAGTGTTGCTACAACCTCAAGAGAGAATTCTTGAGCTTCGGTTTTTCTTTAAGACACTTGCTTGTCTTCGTTACATCCCTAGAATGAATTAATAGTCTAAGTATAAAACTAATCCTATCACTGTCAACACGGGTCTATGAAGCTGCTGTCATTATCAAGTGGCAGCTTCTTACAAAGTGTCTACCCATGTGACTTTCCTAAATTGCTAACAATGTCAGATATACATTACAAAGAAAGCAACCTAGATTCATTTTATTTCTAGCTAAAACAATTCAGCAAATAGAGACTTGACCTTGCTCTTGAATTGATTCGCTTTTGTTTGCAGTGCTTGAAGCTTCTGTCGTAGTCTTGCAGACTTGGTGCAGCTGAGGGATACTGCAACACGCCTGTTTCTTGAACATTGAAACTATCACGGGATTTGACTGAGAAAGATACCTAGAACAAGGATCTTTCTCGAGACAGTTACTTTTGCCGCAAAGCTTGCTGTCACAGGAATGTGCTTTTGGTGACAGTAGGAGTTCCCCGCATAGTGTGCTGTCGAGGTTTCCAAACTTGCTGTCGAGGGCTAAAGTTGTTGTCGCGTAGTCTTCCGTCAATGTTGCTGTCAGAGTGAATATGCTGTCTTGACTTGCAACATTCTGTCTTCTTGTAATTTTACTGTCAATGCTTATGACAGTAACCTTTATTCACGCTGTCATCTAATAAGCATTCTTTGAGGCTTGAACACAGAAAATGAACTTCTTCCAAATTACACAATTAAAATAACATTGCATACTGATTACAAGAACATACTTTGGATGTGACAGTATGTTCTACTTAATTAAAAAATTAAGTATATACAAAGTTAAGTTGTTCCTATGCTATCACCCATAAATCCCAACAAGTTGCCAACTACTGGTAAATGAATTGATGGCCTATACCACTTAGAGTTTCAGCCTGTTTGTGAGTCAAAATTTATGTCTCTTGTTTCTTATGTGCCCAGTCAGTCTAGTACTCATGCTGTTAAATCCAAGACTCAACTAAGTGCACTTTGGCACTTACGTTTAGGACATGCTTCTAATGATGTTTTACACAAGATTCCTGAGATTCGTGACTATATAATCGATAGTTGTAATCAACATTGCCCAGTTTGTCCCATTTCTAAACAAACTAAACTGTCGTTCTCACTTAGCTTTAGTCGTGTTGATGTTCCTTTTGAACTTCTCCATATTGATTTATGGGGACCTTATGCATCTGAAACACACAATGGTTGTCATTTTTTCCTCACCATAGTTGATGATTACTCTCGTAATGTTTGGACATTTCTTCTTCCTTCCAAACATGTGGTCTCTCAACTTAAAACGTTTTTTTTGTATGTTGAAAATCAATTCACCACCACTGTAAAACAAATTCATAGTGATCATGGCACAGAGTTTTTCAATGCCACTTTTCGTTCTTTTCTGCTTGACAAGGGTGTGTTTCATCAAGCTTCATGTGTAGCTACTCCTGTTCAAAATGGGCGTGTTGAACGCAAACATCATTAACTTCTTTCTGTTGCTCACTCTTTGCGTTTTCAATCTTGGTTATCCTATACAATTTTGGGGGGAATGTGTTCTTTCTGCCACATACATTGTCAACCATATTCCTACACCTGTTTTACAACATTAGTCACCTTATGCTTGCCTTTACAAAAAGTCACCTATTTATAGTTTATTCAAGGTTTTCGGTTGCCTTTGTTTTGCTTCCATACATGACACGGACAAGTTTGACTCTCGTGCTATTCGTTCAGTGTTTGTTGGATATCCTAGTGATCACAAAGGTTATAAATTGTTCAATTTGGACACTCGCCAATTGTTTGTGACCAGGAATATGGTTTTTCATGAAACCTTGTTTCCATTCCTTGATGGTATTCATACAAAGTCTGCTATTGATCCTTACTTTCTTTAACATTGGATGCATTTTACTGATTCTACTACTGATATCACTTCATCCATACCCTTGCCTACGGCTACTAATACTGATACTGATGTATCCACTTATACGCTTCCACTTGATGGTTCCTCTATTTCTTCTTCCAATTTGCATCAGTTTGATGTACCAGATTCACCACAGGATATGTGGCATGATTCTCCACCTGATGTTGATACGTTAGTTAATCTTCATCTTGTTGTTGATTTAGCTACCACTTCTGCTGATCATTTTCTTCGAAAATCTACGTGTGATCGTAAACGTCCAGCATGGTGGACTGATTTTCATTGTCAGGCTGGCAATGTTAAATATCCAATGGCCAATTTTGTGTCCTCTCATTCATTTTCCACTGGACATGCTGTGTTTATGACTCAGTTTGTCAAGAACAAGGAACCTAAATTGTTTGCTCAAGCTGCCCTTGATCCTTTATGGATTGTTGCTATGAATAAAGAGTTGGATGCACTCGAATCTAATAATACTTGGGTTCTTGTTCCTCTTCCTTCTGGTAAACAAATGATTGGGTGTAAGTGGGTGTACAAAATTAAGTATCTTGTGAATGGTGACATTGATAGATACAAAGCACGTCTAGTCGCTATGGAGTACACTCAAGAACCCGAGGTTGATTTTCATGATACCTTCGCACCTGTTGCAAATGGTGTAACTGTTAAATCTATTATGGCCATTGCTTCTTTTAAAAATTGGTCGCTTTTCCAACTTGATATTAACAATGTGTTTCTACATGGTGACCTTATTGAAGAGGTTTATATGGATGTGACTTTAGGTTATATGATTGATACTTCTACTACCAATTTGGTTTGTAAATTAATAAAGTCATTTATGGCTTACGTTAAGCTTCTCGACAATGGCACAAGAAGCTTTCAGATTTTTTTGTTAGTTCTTGGTTTTAAGCATTCATTGGCAGACTATGCTTTATTCATTCATCAAAAAGATTCATTTTTTTTACTGTAAATGTTGTTTACGTGGATGACATTCTCTTAACTGGGAATAATACTCCTTTTATCGTTCCTGTCAAAAAGTTTTTGCATACTAAGTTTAGTATAAAGGATTTAAGCCAAGCCAAGTACTATCTGGGACTTGAGATTTCTCGCAATGATATTGGGTTATTGTTGAGCCAATAAAAGTTTATCTTGGATATGTTATCCAATACCAATCTCCTTATTTCTAAGCCTCTTTCCATTCCTTTGGACTAGTATATTAAACTGTATGATAGTGATCGTTCCGGGGGATTGATTAAGAGTCCTTCACTGTACAGGAGTTTGGTTGGTAAAATGTTGTATTTGACATTTAATCGACCTAATATCAGTTTTTATGTTCACCTTTTAAGTCAGTTTTTACCTGCTCCTCACGAGAAACATCTTGATGCTTTGTTCGTGTTCTACGTTATCTCAAGTGTACTGTTGGGATGGGTTTGTTTTTTCCAGCTGATAATCCTTTGACTTTACGTGGGTATTGTGTAACGCCCCCAAATCCGGGGTCAAAGGATTTGGTCGTCACGCTGCACTCTTAATACAAACAACCTGTTCAATATAAAATCAACACAATAATAATAATATCTGTGACCCCAACTCTACCAAGAATCTTTAAAGGTTATAGTGCTAGAAACAAGAATCCAAATTTCATTACAACAATCTTTCTTCCTTACAACCATTCTCTTTACAAAAATTCTAATACACTAGTATAACTTCGATAAGAAGTATACCAGGCAACTAATCTTATACAATATCTTATTCAATAGAAAACATCTATATACAAAACCTCTCACTAGCTCCAATGCTCTGGATCAGAACGTCTTTACGCTAATATCTTTCCCCATCTCTGATCAGCTACGCGGACAACTCTCGCCAATACACCTTCTTTCCGGCAGGCTAAAATATATATAAATAAAACAAGTATGAGCGAATGAATTGCTCAGCAAGCGCATTATTAAATATAATACGAAAGGTTTCCAAAATAAACTTTGGATTTTCAAATAACTACTTTTGTTTTTGAACAATTAAAATCTCTAAAATTTTCAAATGAAGTTTGGTAATTTACCACAATTTCTCATTCATTTTCTCGCAACCGAATAGTTTTAAAACACAAAAGATTTATATTGGTCGTTACGATGACCGAATCAACAATAACTACAATAGTATGTAGAAAATATGAAATAAATATAACTCATACGTCTCCAAGACCATAGCTTGTACAAAAATACTAATTTTTAAGATAACAGATCTATTTATAACATTTTCTGAAACCAACAACTCTGGAAGGTTAGAATAATCAAGGGGTAAGAATGAGCCAACACGCTCGGTCAAGGAATAAAGAACACACTTCGAGACTTCAACATGGTACCGACTGGATATGCGGTATGAATAAAACTCATCAAGATAGATATCTCACGACTGCCAATTGAATCAAGGAAATGGATTTCGACTATTTGGAATCCAAATGAATTAAGAGTAAGTGATTTCAGCAAGATTGAAACCACTATTATTAATCAACGAACCAACAACTTCACACAACGAATAAACCTGAGAATCAGGTCATAACTCATAAGAACAAAACATATGGATGTAACTCATCTCAGAAATAAGAACTTATTCTAGAATTGGATTTTAACATTTTATCAAATCAAAGGTTGTGCTGCTGGCCAGCCACGCAACAACCCCAGACTAGCTCATGCATAGTCCTCTACGGATCCAAGGCCAATCTGGGCCTAAATTACATCGACCATAAATGGCCCGACCAATAATTGGTCCATTTTTAAAAACATTCCAATCCTATATTATATACGTCAGGTGTCAGAACAATTGACAACCTTACTTCGACAATCAGGTGTCGGAAGAATCGACAACCTAATACAACAATTGCTGGAAAACTCACGTTCCAGGAAACAGTTCAATTATGAAGAATCAATAAAGGGATAGCAATATAATCTAGTATCGACGAGATCGACACAACAATGGGGAGGTGCACATGAAAAGTGACAATATAATAAGCATCGACGAGTTCGATGTAACAACTGGGATAATAATGAAGAATAAACAATGACATGCTCAACAAGGTTAAGTCTGATATGAAACAAACAATATGATATCAACAGAAAGTGTAACAAGTTAATATAGAGTAGGGTTCAAAGAATAAACAATAACATGCTTAACAAGATTGAATCTGATATGAAACAGACAATATGATATCAACAGAAAAGGGTAACAAGTCAATATAGAGTAGGGTTCAAAGAACAGGCTCTAGATGGCCTCAATAGTTCAAATCATCACATTATGGAAGAATTAATTAAGGTTTACCAATCTGGTAAATGACAAGAGAGTCAAGTTCAAGAAGAATTCAAGGTGAAGTTTATAAATGAAGAAAACAAGGGTTTATCAACTTTTGACAGAAATAGTTCAAGTTCTTCGAACATGTACTTATAATAGATAAGCCTTGTACTTGAAGGAAGTAAACTAAATCATGCACATCATATATGAATTCGAATCAGGGAATGGATCAGATGATCGCATTAACAAGAAAGGATAACAAGGTTTGCATAGGTGCAAGGTGAAAAATGGAATACTTGAAGGGCAAGCAACACCACTTCGGAATTTCAGGATAAGTTTTCCCTCATAGGGTTCACAAGTTCCCGCTCATCTAGGGTTGGTAATATTCCAACCTAATGTTTTAAAATCATGTCTTTTAAAAGAAAGCCTTAGTATACGGCCCATAATTATCTCTTCAGACTTTTCAATATAATAAGTATATCTTTCCATTCAATATGAAAATATGAATCTAAACTCAACAGGTATAAAAGAGTACTCGTCAATTTACGAGATTAAATAACATACTTGCAATTCAATGCAAAGAAATCAACATTTGAAAATTCAGTAATAAGCATTCAACATGCATACTAATAATTCAAGATAATATCCCTTAATTAATAAGCAAGGGTATAAACACTTGCCTCTGGTCCTTAGTTATTTCGTAATGCTGAAACAATACGATCCCTCCTTATTCTGTCTTATCGCACGATTCTCGACTTCCGTCCTTCTTTGCTTTAACGCTCTTGCGAATACCACTAGTCTGCTTCTACCATTTCGAATCCACGTGCCAGCCTCGATAGTCAAACATGAGACGGTACTTAGTCCTCAACGTATAATCCTCATATTTCATAAATGATTGTAACTTAACTTCGACGCACTTACCGATCCTACCGATATCTTTGTTGCATAAACATCCACATCTCAATTGATAGACCAATCGCAATCAACCACATAAGTAATCCACGTAACTCGCTTGACGACAATCCCCATACTATAAAAAGTCAACATCCAGGTCAACGGCCTCGTAAATCTCACTTTCTAACATAACCGACAAATTTCTATCCCATCTACCCCTCGTGATAACATTAGACACAACCAATTACTCAAACAAGTCTCCACACAACTTATTCGCATGCATGACTCAACAACAGATAATTCACATCATTCACATAACATA
This sequence comes from Heracleum sosnowskyi, assembly GCA_030848705.1. Lineage (NCBI taxonomy): Eukaryota > Viridiplantae > Streptophyta > Magnoliopsida > Apiales > Apiaceae > Heracleum > Heracleum sosnowskyi. Next base: position 19,751,346 of record CM061244.1, on the reverse strand, counting down.
TTTAAACAAGTAACCGGTTACGTATCGGACGCCCGGTCTAATTTACGATATTTAAAACTCAGACACTAGCCCTAGTACGGGCATATACGGACTATAAAACACATTACACAACTCATGCAAATCATATAGCACTTATAACTATTTTTAAAACATCACACGAAGCTTATTTGAATTTAAATAAGCCACAAACAATTTTTTAAATCAAAAATCGGATTTTTAAATCCAATATAAGTATTTTAAATGCAAATAAATCAATTAATAAAATTAATTGACACTCTTTAAATGCTCAAACTATTTTTAAATAAATAAACCAAGCTAGAAAATAATTAAACTTAATTTTAATTAATTAAATCTAATTAATAATTAATTATTAAGAATTAACTGATTAAAAGAATTAATCAATTAATTAATTTAATTAATTATTAATCAAAAATAATTAAAATAATTAAATTTAATCAATTTTCGAATTTAAATAAATATTTAGGAATTTATAAAATTTTCGGAATAATAAAATGTATTTTTAAATCAAGGATATGATTTTTAGAATTTTTAAAACAATTTTTGAATTATTTTAAAAATAAAAGTCCAGAAACATATTTCTGAAATGACATTAGGGTTTTTAAGATCAACCGGGTCGGGTTAGGGTTTCAAAACGGGTCATGAAGAATGTTTCCGGGTTGGCGAAGAACACCACCGGAAAACTGGGTTTCCCAGTTTCCGGCCGGCGTCCGGCCACCGGAAACTTCTCCGGCCATGCCCGAACTCGACCCAAACACACGGATTTGTTCAGGAAATCAGTAGCAACATCACAACTTCATTTAACCCAATAAAACACATGCAAAAACAGTATAGAATCGCCAGAAACGAAAGTCACCGGCGGTGGCGGCGATTTTCCGGCGAGGTCAAAACTAACACCAAACTCAAAGATTCTTATACCAACAGATTCCTTATTCGACGATCTATTCAATGGTACAAATGTTATCAACGTTCACTTAGCCGATCAAAATCCCGACCAAACTCCGGTCATATACAATTTTCCGATCTACTCGATTACCGGCTCAAAACTTAAATTAAAAATCATACTTACACTCTAAATCACACAAAAAACACGATTAAGCTATCAATCATCAAGAACAATCAATGATAAAGAAACCCCCAATTTAAATATAAAAATTCGAAAATAAATAAATAATTAAAAATCGGAAAGATCAGAAAATCATACCCACATGAATTTTGATGGTGGATTTAGGTAGAGGATGATGAGAGATTCGATTTGGTTACAAGAACATCGAAATCGGAATCCGATAACGCCTTCAAAATTGAGTTTGATTCTCAAGAACACGAAGAACATGTTTCAGGGGTTTTTAGATTTTTAACTGTAATTAAGCTTTGATTATACGAAAAACAAAGTACGATTTGCCTTTTTATATTAAACGGAAAATAATACCCCAAACGACATTTTTGGATCGATACTGATCCGATAGATCGCTTTAAATACAATTTAACAAAATAAACGCTTTAAATCTTTAATAAAGCAGAATACACGTTTCACGAGACGATAAGCATCCATAAAGTACGGATAACTACAAGTATCGTCTAATTCAAAATATACGAACCAAAATACCTTCATTGCGAATATTTTCGAATACTTCCTACTTTAACGAATGAAATATTGGTACGAACGATATACCAATCCCCCGAATAATTTGAGAACGATCCAAATTTTCTTTTCGATAATTAAAATAAAATAAAATAGTATGACACCCTTTTCAAAATAATTTCAAATTCCCCACACATTTCACATAGCACCACAATATCACATATTCAATCATTTAATAACTCTTAATATGAAATTAAAATTTCATTTCACATCACATAATAACACGTAATTTTCCCGGATCTTACATCCTTTCCCCCTTAACAGGATTCTGTCCTCAGAATCAACTTGCGCAAACATAGGTGGATATATTTCCAACATCTCATTCTCAAATTCCTAGGTTGACTCTTCAACCTTAGGATTTCTCCTCATACTCATACTAATTTGACTCCTCTATTACTCATCACTCTCTCATACTGACTCAATATCTCAATTGGTTACTCAACATAGAACAATTTAACTAAATCTCTTTAGGTTCGAATTTTATGAAATACACTATGAATACACCACTCATGGAGTGGTACGCAAACTTATACGCAACTTTCCCAACACACAGTAAACCGACGTAAGGTAACAATTCAAAATCGTCATAATAACTGTTGTCGTAAGGAAATCTAATCAACGGTAAATGGTCCTTCCGATTACCTTCAAAATTTAGTACACAACCATAGTCTGTCTGAATTCTTTAATTAAGTCGCGGATCTCTGCCAAACACATTTGAACCCGTCATTCCATGCCGTACTATTACCTCATTCAAATAGCTAGAGATGAACCAATTCATCTAATAAATATCTCTCGTTAATCGGTCAATAATAACTCAAATAACATCATGATTAGCTCTAAGCCTTAGCAACTCTACTACAAAGTCTATCTTAATATGTTTCCACTTCCATTCAGGAATCTCTTTAGTTGTAATCGTCTACTATACCTCTGTTACTCTGTCTTCATTTTCCAACACCTCAAGTACTTAGATATTCACCAACACTAACATCCTTTTGAAACCCCTCATATGTATTCTTGCACTTCTTTCTTATTCCTTATACTTTCTCGTTCCCTCCTGTAATTGAATTCCATTTCTCTTTCCATAACTCTTTCCTTTATGTAGCCCTTTCTCTTTAATCAATTCTGGTTGAATCCTCATTTCCGTCATTCCTTCTAGTTGATCTCTTGTTATCATAACCTTAAAACTCCATCCTTTCTAATCCTTGAACCGAAGATATTTACATCTCAATTCTCTCTTTTACTACTCATACTATCAGCCATCCATATTCTTGGGTCAACTTTATCTACCTCCAATATATTTAACAACCGCTTTCAACGATCGCATACCTTCCGTGCCAATTAACTCTTCAGCTTAAAACAACCCATCATTACCTTATCCATTGTCTTTAAATCCTTATTAACACCTCTTCATCTTCTTTCCCTATCTATAATTGTGAGAATATTCCTTATCAGCTTGGTGACTTAATCCATATCTTTAAAAATTGTTCTACTTAGTCCTAAGAACTTAATTAATCTCCATCTGATTCCCAAATAATTTAGAAGATACATTCACAGTAACACTCAGGACACCTTTTCCATGGTTCCATCTCATTTCCGAAACAGCTTGATCAACTCGACATTATCTTGATTCTCATTCTATACATCCACATTGACTGGCAAGATCTACCTTAACTATCGTGAGCAAAAGACTTGCAACCATATCATACAATCCTGAAATACTCAAAGATCAACTCATTCTCCATTATTAGCCTATCATCAAATTTTAAAAGTTCTTCTCATTGAGACAAAAACCTATTATGTCCATCTTCCACAACACGGGATATCATTAGCACAATTACACATTTTCCCCCAAATTTCCAATCAACTCTTGTATTATCTAACTTCACCTTTCCATATCGTAACGTTAATCGATAGAGAGAGAACAACTGGCTCCGTTATATGTTACTAGTATTCTAATCGCATCGTAATCCGCTTTCGCTCGTGGTGATTCAATCGCAAATTCTTCGTTCATTATGGTAGGGTAAATTTCAGTTCATCCTAATGGCATACCTCCCAGATTATTTGAAATAACAAACTTCATGATATTTTGAAGAGAAAAGGTTCCGTATCATAATAAATGTTCCCCAATTGGGGTTACCAAGTCTGCATATTCCAAAGCAAACATTATTGGAAGTGAAAGAATTACTGAGAGACCAATTTGATCACATGAACTCAATGTTGTGTGTCTCTATTAAGACAGTACTAAAGGTAATTAGCCTTCTTGTATTTCACAACACACAAGTGACGGCGTCCCGTCAGACTTCTATCACATAGACAGATAGTCCTTGTGTCCCCTATAAATAGGGTTGTTTACCTCAGTTGGAGTAGAGAAATATAAAAGAAATTTAGAGTCGGAATGACAACCAGGGCCTTTCGATAAGAAATCTCAAATACACACCTTGGATTGAAATTGAATAGATTCCAAAGGTGTTATTTCAGAAAAGAAGAACAACCAGAAAGGAAGTATCAACAAATAGTGTTACATCACAATTAGAGTTATCCACTCCGGAAGAATGAAGGAGTTGGAATTTAAATAACATATTTTTCAACAAGTCTCAAAATTTGAAATAGGCATATCAACTTAAAACATGTGGTCTCTCAACTTAAAACGTTTTTTTTGTATGTTGAAAATCAATTCACCACCACTGTAAAACAAATTCATAGTGATCATGGCACAGAGTTTTTCAATGCCACTTTTCGTTCTTTTCTGCTTGACAAGGGTGTGTTTCATCAAGCTTCATGTGTAGCTACTCCTGTTCAAAATGGGCGTGTTGAACGCAAACATCATTAACTTCTTTCTGTTGCTCACTCTTTGCGTTTTCAATCTTGGTTATCCTATACAATTTTGGGGGGAATGTGTTCTTTCTGCCACATACATTGTCAACCATATTCCTACACCTGTTTTACAACATTAGTCACCTTATGCTTGCCTTTACAAAAAGTCACCTATTTATAGTTTATTCAAGGTTTTCGGTTGCCTTTGTTTTGCTTCCATACATGACACGGACAAGTTTGACTCTCGTGCTATTCGTTCAGTGTTTGTTGGATATCCTAGTGATCACAAAGGTTATAAATTGTTCAATTTGGACACTCGCCAATTGTTTGTGACCAGGAATATGGTTTTTCATGAAACCTTGTTTCCATTCCTTGATGGTATTCATACAAAGTCTGCTATTGATCCTTACTTTCTTTAACATTGGATGCATTTTACTGATTCTACTACTGATATCACTTCATCCATACCCTTGCCTACGGCTACTAATACTGATACTGATGTATCCACTTATACGCTTCCACTTGATGGTTCCTCTATTTCTTCTTCCAATTTGCATCAGTTTGATGTACCAGATTCACCACAGGATATGTGGCATGATTCTCCACCTGATGTTGATACGTTAGTTAATCTTCATCTTGTTGTTGATTTAGCTACCACTTCTGCTGATCATTTTCTTCGAAAATCTACGTGTGATCGTAAACGTCCAGCATGGTGGACTGATTTTCATTGTCAGGCTGGCAATGTTAAATATCCAATGGCCAATTTTGTGTCCTCTCATTCATTTTCCACTGGACATGCTGTGTTTATGACTCAGTTTGTCAAGAACAAGGAACCTAAATTGTTTGCTCAAGCTGCCCTTGATCCTTTATGGATTGTTGCTATGAATAAAGAGTTGGATGCACTCGAATCTAATAATACTTGGGTTCTTGTTCCTCTTCCTTCTGGTAAACAAATGATTGGGTGTAAGTGGGTGTACAAAATTAAGTATCTTGTGAATGGTGACATTGATAGATACAAAGCACGTCTAGTCGCTATGGAGTACACTCAAGAACCCGAGGTTGATTTTCATGATACCTTCGCACCTGTTGCAAATGGTGTAACTGTTAAATCTATTATGGCCATTGCTTCTTTTAAAAATTGGTCGCTTTTCCAACTTGATATTAACAATGTGTTTCTACATGGTGACCTTATTGAAGAGGTTTATATGGATGTGACTTTAGGTTATATGATTGATACTTCTACTACCAATTTGGTTTGTAAATTAATAAAGTCATTTATGGCTTACGTTAAGCTTCTCGACAATGGCACAAGAAGCTTTCAGATTTTTTTGTTAGTTCTTGGTTTTAAGCATTCATTGGCAGACTATGCTTTATTCATTCATCAAAAAGATTCATTTTTTTTACTGTAAATGTTGTTTACGTGGATGACATTCTCTTAACTGGGAATAATACTCCTTTTATCGTTCCTGTCAAAAAGTTTTTGCATACTAAGTTTAGTATAAAGGATTTAAGCCAAGCCAAGTACTATCTGGGACTTGAGATTTCTCGCAATGATATTGGGTTATTGTTGAGCCAATAAAAGTTTATCTTGGATATGTTATCCAATACCAATCTCCTTATTTCTAAGCCTCTTTCCATTCCTTTGGACTAGTATATTAAACTGTATGATAGTGATCGTTCCGGGGGATTGATTAAGAGTCCTTCACTGTACAGGAGTTTGGTTGGTAAAATGTTGTATTTGACATTTAATCGACCTAATATCAGTTTTTATGTTCACCTTTTAAGTCAGTTTTTACCTGCTCCTCACGAGAAACATCTTGATGCTTTGTTCGTGTTCTACGTTATCTCAAGTGTACTGTTGGGATGGGTTTGTTTTTTCCAGCTGATAATCCTTTGACTTTACGTGGGTATTGTGTAACGCCCCCAAATCCGGGGTCAAAGGATTTGGTCGTCACGCTGCACTCTTAATACAAACAACCTGTTCAATATAAAATCAACACAATAATAATAATATCTGTGACCCCAACTCTACCAAGAATCTTTAAAGGTTATAGTGCTAGAAACAAGAATCCAAATTTCATTACAACAATCTTTCTTCCTTACAACCATTCTCTTTACAAAAATTCTAATACACTAGTATAACTTCGATAAGAAGTATACCAGGCAACTAATCTTATACAATATCTTATTCAATAGAAAACATCTATATACAAAACCTCTCACTAGCTCCAATGCTCTGGATCAGAACGTCTTTACGCTAATATCTTTCCCCATCTCTGATCAGCTACGCGGACAACTCTCGCCAATACACCTTCTTTCCGGCAGGCTAAAATATATATAAATAAAACAAGTATGAGCGAATGAATTGCTCAGCAAGCGCATTATTAAATATAATACGAAAGGTTTCCAAAATAAACTTTGGATTTTCAAATAACTACTTTTGTTTTTGAACAATTAAAATCTCTAAAATTTTCAAATTAAGTTTGGTAATTTACCACAATTTCTCATTCATTTTCTCGCAACCGAATAGTTTTAAAACACAAAAGATTTATATTGGTCGTTACGATGACCGAATCAACAATAACTACAATAGTATGTAGAAAATATGAAATAAATATAACTCATACGTCTCCAAGACCATAGCTTGTACAAAAATACTAATTTTTAAGATAACAGATCTATTTACAACATTTTCTGAAACCAACAACTCTGGAAGGTTAGAATAATCAAGGGGTAAGAATGAGCCAACACGCTCGGTCAAGGAATAAAGAACACACTTCGAGACTTCAACATGGTACCGACTGGATATGCGGTATGAATAAAACTCATCAAGATAGATATCTCACGACTGCCAATTGAATCAAGGAAATGGATTTCGACTATTTGGAATCCAAATGAATTAAGAGTAAGTGATTTCAGCAAGATTGAAACCACTATTATTAATCAACGAACCAACAACTTCACACAACGAATAAACCTGAGAATCAGGTCATAACTCATAAGAACAAAACATATGGATGTAACTCATCTCAGAAATAAGAACTTATTCTAGAATTGGATTTTAACATTTTATCAAATCAAAGGTTGTGCTGCTGGCCAGCCATGCAACAACCCCAGACTAGCTCATGCATAGTCCTCTACGGATCCAAGGCCAATCTGGGCCTAAATTACATCGACCATAAATGGCCCGACCAATAATTGGTCCATTTTTAAAAACATTCCAATCCTATATTATATACGTCAGGTGTCAGAACAATTGACAACCTTACTTCGACAATCAGGTGTCGGAAGAATCGACAACCTAATACAACAATTGCTGGAAAACTCACGTTCCAGGAAACAGTTCAATTATGAAGAATCAATAAAGGGATAGCAATATAATCTAGTATCGACGAGATCGACACAACAATGGGGAGGTGCACATGAAAAGTGACAATATAATAAGCATCGACGAGTTCGATGTAACAACTGGGATAATAATGAAGAATAAACAATGACATGCTCAACAAGGTTAAGTCTGATATGAAACAAACAATATGATATCAACAGAAAGTGTAACAAGTTAATATAGAGTAGGGTTCAAAGAATAAACAATAACATGCTTAACAAGATTGAATCTGATATGAAACAGACAATATGATATCAACAGAAAAGGGTAACAAGTCAATATAGAGTAGGGTTCAAAGAACAGGCTCTAGATGGCCTCAATAGTTCAAATCATCACATTATGGAAGAATTAATTAAGGTTTACCAATCTGGTAAATGACAAGAGAGTCAAGTTCAAGTTTAAGAAGAATTCAAGGTGAAGTTTATAAATGAAGAAAACAAGGGTTTATCAACTTTTGACAGAAATAGTTCAAGTTCTTCGAACATGTACTTATAATAGATAAGCCTTGTACTTGAAGGAAGTAAACTAAATCATGCACATCATATATGAATTCGAATCAGGGAATGGATCAGATGATCGCATTAACAAGAAAGGATAACAAGGTTTGCATAGGTGCAAGGTGAAAAATGGAATACTTGAAGGGCAAGCAACACCACTTCGGAATTTCAGGATAAGTTTTCCCTCATAGGGTTCACAAGTTCCCGCTCATCTAGGGTTGGTAATATTCCAACCTAATGTTTTAAAATCATGTCTTTTAAAAGAAAGCCTTAGTATACGGCCCATAATTATCTCTTCAGACTTTTCAATATAATAAGTATATCTTTCCATTCAATATGAAAATATGAATCTAAACTCAACAGGTATAAAAGAGTACTCGTCAATTTACGAGATTAAATAACATACTTGCAATTCAATGCAAAGAAATCAACATTTGAAAATTCAGTAATAAGCATTCAACATGCATACTAATAATTCAAGATAATATCCCTTAATTAATAAGCAAGGGTATAAACACTTGCCTCTGGTCCTTAGTTATTTCGTAATGCTGAAACAATACGATCCCTCCTTATTCTGTCTTATCGCACGATTCTCGACTTCCGTCCTTCTTTGCTTTAACGCTCTTGCGAATACCACTAGTCTGCTTCTACCATTTCGAATCCACGTGCCAGCCTCGATAGTCAAACATGAGACGGTACTTAGTCCTCAACGTATAATCCTCATATTTCATAAATGATTGTAACTTAACTTCGACGCACTTACCGATCCTACCGATATCTTTGTTGCATAAACATCCACATCTCAATTGATAGACCAATCGCAATCAACCACATAAGTAATCCACGTAACTCGCTTGACGACAATCCCCATACTATAAAAAGTCAACATCCAGGTCAACGGCCTCGTAAATCTCACTTTCTAACATAACCGACAAATTTCTATCCCATCTACCCCTCGTGATAACATTAGACACAACCAATTACTCAAACAAGTCTCCACACAACTTATTCGCATGCATGACTCAACAACAGATAATTCACATCATTCACATAACATATTTAAACAAGTAACCGGTTACGTATCGGACGCCCGGTCTAATTTACGATATTTAAAACTCAGACACTAGCCCTAGTACGGGCATATACGGACTATAAAACACATTACACAACTCATGCAAATCATATAGCACTTATAACTATTTTTAAAACATCACACGAAGCTTATTTGAATTTAAATAAGCCACAAACAATTTTTTAAATCAAAAATCGGATTTTTAAATCCAATATAAGTATTTTAAATGCAAATAAATCAATTAATAAAATTAATTGACACTCTTTAAATGCTCAAACTATTTTTAAATAAATAAACCAAGCTAGAAAATAATTAAACTTAATTTTAATTAATTAAATCTAATTAATAATTAATTATTAAGAATTAACTGATTAAAAGAATTAATCAATTAATTAAATTAATTAATTATTAATCAAAAATAATTAAAATAATTAAATTTAATCAATTTTCGAATTTAAATAAATATTTAGGAATTTATAAAATTTTCGGAATAATAAAATGTATTTTTAAATCAAGGATATGATTTTTAGAATTTTTAAAACAATTTTTGAATTATTTTAAAAATAAAAGTCCAGAAACATATTTCTGAAATGACATTAGGGTTTTTAAGATCAACCGGGTCGGGTTAGGGTTTCAAAACGGGTCATGAAGAATGTTTCCGGGTTGGCGAAGAACACCACCGGAAAACTGGGTTTCCCAGTTTCCGGCCGGCGTCCGGCCACCGGAAACTTCTCCGGCCATGCCCGAACTCGACCCAAACACACGGATTTGTTCAGGAAATCAGTAGCAACATCACAACTTCATTTAACCCAATAAAACACATGCAAAAACAGTATAGAATCGCCAGAAACGAAAGTCACCGGCGGTGGCGGCGATTTTCCGGCGAGGTCAAAACTAACACCAAACTCAAAGATTCTTATACCAACAGATTCCTTATTCGACGATCTATTCAATGGTACAAATGTTATCAACGTTCACTTAGCCGATCAAAATCCCGACCAAACTCCGGTCATATACAATTTTCCGATCTACTCGATTACCGGCTCAAAACTTAAATTAAAAATCATACTTACACTCTAAATCACACAAAAAACACGATTAAGCTATCAATCATCAAGAACAATCAATGATAAAGAAACCCCCAATTTAAATATAAAAATTCGAAAATAAATAAATAATTAAAAATCGGAAAGATCAGAAAATCATACCCACATGAATTTTGATGGTGGATTTAGGTAGAGGATGATGAGAGATTCGATTTGGTTACAAGAACATCGAAATCGGAATCCGGTAACGCCTTCAAAATTGAGTTTGATTCTCAAGAACACGAAGAACACGTTTCAGGGGTTTTTAGATTTTTAACTGTAATTAAGCTTTGATTATACGAAAAACAAAGTACGATTTGCCTTTTTATATTAAACGGAAAATAATACCCCAAACGACATTTTTGGATCGATACTGATCCGATAGATCGCTTTAAATACAATTTAACAAAATAAACGCTTTAAATCTTTAATAAAGCAGAATACACGTTTCACGAGACGATAAGCATCCATAAAGTACGGATAACTACAAGTATCGTTTAATTCAAAATATACGAACCAAAATACCTTCATTGCGAATATTTTCGAATACTTCCTACTTTAACGAATGAAATATTGGTACGAACGATATACCAATCCCCCGAATAATTTGAGAACGATCCAAATTTTCTTTTCGATAATTAAAATAAAATAAAATAGTATGACACCCTTTTCAAAATAATTTCAAATTCCCCACACATTTCACATAGCACCACAATATCACATATTCAATCATTTAATAACTCTTAATATGAAATTAAAATTTCATTTCACATCACATAATAACACGTAATTTTCCCGAATCTTACATATTGTGACAGCGATTGGGGAGGTTGTACTACCTTTGGCAAGTCTGTTACTGGTTACTGTCTTCAACTTGGCTCTGCTCTTGTTTCTTGGCAAGCTAAGAAGCAAACTGTTACTTCCCAGAGTACAGCATAGGCCGAATATCGGGCCTTAGCTTCAATTACCACTGCAATCATGTGGATGAAATACTTGTTTGCAGATTTACTTGTTCCTGTCACCAATGATGTCCCTGTTTTTTGTGACAATCAGGCTGAGTTGACATTGCAAATAATCATGTTCAACATGCTCGTACTAAGCATATTGAATTGGATTGTCATTTTATTGGCGAAAAGGTTCAACATGTTCAACGAGTGATATGAATTTACATTGAGCTGCCTTTGTTAGTTTGAAGTCTCAACATAAAGTTTCCATTATACATGCCTTAAGTGCACAAGCAAACAAGGAGCTGCAGAGTTGTATTTGGTCTTGAGTGACGGTTGTACTTTTTATTATGTTTGTTAGACTATAGTCTTAATTGTGTGGTCCTGATTCACTCTATAAATAACGAGATATCAATAAACATTTTGTTTTGTTTCTTCTTTTCAAGTTTGTTACGTACATACTTACATCTATACTTACAAACTGATCTTCACAAATGTAATAATTAGCAGACCATTCCATTATTGAATTCTAATAACGTTTTTGGAGTAACCGGTGAAATGTGTGTAGATCAACACATGATATATTGTATTAATATTCCCATCAAATTTTGAAAAATAAAATGAGTTAGTATTCGCTGGAAAAGTGATTTTTCTGGTTGCAAAAGTTTTTTTTTTAAATGATTAATCAATGACCCGAGAAATTAATGCTGTTTAGTGGAGAAAGGATCTAATAATGCAAAAACCTGCAAAGATTGCAGAACAAATGATTTGATATATATTTGTAGACTAGGTACAGCACATATTTGTCGTTTTTAGATTTTTTAAGAGCAAATAAATATAAATTGTTAGATCTATTATTTAAAAATATTTTATATATTAATATCTAAAATACTACTAAATATTACGTCAAATATTTATTAAATTAAAATATTTATATTATTATATATATAAATCCAATTTAGTATATACACATATAAATAAATTATATATATATATATTAAAATTTCATTAAATAATATATAATTACAAAAATCTAATTAAGAAATAATAAAATATTAAAAAAAATCGTGTATCGCACGGGATATAAACTAATATATATATATATATATATATATATATATATATATATATATATCATTAACGACATAATGTATGATATTTCGAGGATGTATTAATAATTGGAATATGTTATAATCAGTACTTTTAGTCGTGTTTATAAAAATAATATGGTATAATTAAAAGGTAAAACATCTTAATTAAAAAATAATATTAATGTGCGAAAATTATTGTATAATTGGAATTTTTACACATGTGTATAAAAAGTGATATATTTTAATTAAAAAATAATGTGTTTTAATTAAAAAAGATAATTAAATAATTAATAATATTATTTATATTAATTTATTATTTATTAAGTAGAACTAAAACCGAAAATTTAAAAACCAAAACTTGCTAATAGTACATATGTAGATATATTTTACTTGCAAAATATTACAAAACGTATTATATTCGGGAACACTAGTTACTAAGCCACGATTCGCAACGGATTTGCAATAATTTCTCTAAATTTTTCTAAAAATTTTAGATTATATAATATTTCTAACATAAAATTAAGGTTTTTTTTTTAATTCTCCGTTTCGTCTTGGTCATTTACCGAAATTTTGAATAAATATAGAAAAGGGTAATTGTTTAATAATTTTCATTATTTTAATATTAAATCAAATATTAGTGTATTTATTATCATTTTTATTTTCTCAAAATTCATATTCGAACTTTTATTTTAAAATACATAATGTGACATCAATATTAAATTCTAGCATATAATATGCTCCTCCTAATGAATCGCTTTTTCGTTTAACGTTTATTCTTGATGACTCGCTTTCTTGTTGTTACCAAATCTAAACAAATAACAAACTAATTTACTAAATAAATTATATCATCTATTAATCAATTTTATTATATCATAAAATTTAATTTATTTATTTTTAAAGATACTAATTTTTATTGTTTAAAATATAGACACTCGAAAAAAGATGAAAAGAAAATATGACTTTTATATTTTATTTTATTTTATAGAACCTTCATTTTCTGTAGATATTATCTTTTATATAAATTAGAAGGTAAAATTTAACAAAATAATTTTTAATATATATGTTTTCATATAAGTAAAGTAAACGTGGGATTGTTTAAAAACATTATGAGAACATAATTTCTAATAGTTTTTTTAGGAGAATATTAAGATGGTAATCTAATTTCAAGATAAATTTTAGAATTTTAAGAAAAGATATATCAGAATATTAAGTTGGTAATTTTGAGTTCAAGAGAAAGTTTAAGAAAATATCAACATGATAATTTGACTTGAAGATAAATTTTAGGAGAATATTAAAATGATAATTTGACTTAAGAAGAAAGTTATAAGAATATAAGGTAATAAAGATTTCCGTTACTAAAGATTTAAAAGGCAGTTTAGATATTTTCTAACTTTTAATATTATTAATACAAAATTTTGAAAAAATTAAAAAAATAGATCAAGGCGGCGAGACGCCTCTCAAATCGTCTCATTTATTATTTTTCACGATTAAAAGATAGTAAAAAAATAAATTAGTAAGTAAGTTTAGTATAATATTAATATAGTATACTTAGTTTCCTCTATCAGAAGATAGTAGAAAAAAATTAGTAAATAAATTAAATTTGAAGAGAAAATTTAGGAAATATTAACATAATATATGTAGTTTTCTTTCTTGAAAGATAGTTACAAAGAAATTAATAAGAAAGAAAATTAGAATCTATCTAATACTTAATTTTTATTAATTCAAAAATTTGAGAAAATTAGAAAAATAGATTAAAACGATTTAAGTGGCACCACTTCACCGCGTCGTCTTTTTTTTTCTTTTTTCTTTTTTCTTTTTTATTATTATTATTATTATTTAGATTCCTCCATTAGCAAAAATCTAATGACAAGCATTTTAAAATTGTATATTTAGTTTTCTCTTTTAGTAAGGATTTAAAAGACAATTGAGATATTTTCTAATAAAAAATTTAGGAGAATATTAAAATTGTATATTTAGTTGTCTGCGTTAGTAAAGATTAAAAGACAATTGAGATATTTTATAATAAACAATTTAAGAGAATATTAAAATTGTATATTTAGTTGTCTCAATTGATAAATATTTTAAAGTCAATAATATTAAAATTGTGTATTTAGTTGCCTCCAGTAGTAAAGATTTTAAAAACAATCGAAATATTTTTGAATGTTTAGTATTAATAATTCAAAAAATTGAGAAAAATAGAAAAATGGATTGAACCGATTGAGAGACGCCACCTCACCAAACTCATTTTCTCCTTTATATTTCTACTCTATATAAGTATATTAATTGATTTTTCTGTAGAAGTAAAACATATATAAGATCCAAGATATTCAATGAAATGGTGGGTTTTATATAATATACTTTGTAAAATAATAAATTTACAATATTTTGATTACAAAATGTTTATGTGTATAAAGTTTTAACGAATACAATATTTAATTTAAAAATTTATACTTTTTTTAATTTCAGACGGGCGCAGTTAATCTGTTGATATAACTTGACGAGATATGTGTGCACAAGTACTTTCTCATAGATTTTTTTTTTGACAGGAGTAATTTCTCATAGTATTGATTTTGTTGATAGATAATTGTCGTTAATTTATTTTTAGTAAAGACAACTTTAATTTCTTTTAAGGAAAAGAAACTCCAATTCTTAATTAAAGTAACCAGGGAAAAAAATCAAAATACAAAGAAGATTTGTCTTTTTTTTTTGACAGGAAAATATAAAGAATAAATTAACGCATGGTCTCGCTCCCGTTCAGGAGGAATCCTAGGCATCTCGCATGGACTTTCTCAATCTTTTTCCCTATTATATACTGTGTGAGTGGATATTCATACTTTTTTTGGAAAATATATTACTCTATCGATTAATGTATCCAAAATTTTATTTTCAAAAAATGCCAAAATGAGTACATGTTACAGTGTTATTTTTTTGAAAGGGGTATTAATTCAATAATAAAAATTCATACAATATATATATAAATAATCAAGTCGAACAAACATAAACAGATTATATCGTTGATTAATTCAGTATTCATGAAAAGAAAATCAAGTGATTCGTTAAAATTGATATATGTATACATGTATTCGTTTCGTCACAATCGGTTCGAGGTATCGACCGTAATTGCAATTCCATACAAAAATTTATCACTGAATCAAAATCTTAAAAATCCCGCAGATCTAACATTTTTTAGCATTAGATTATTACAAAACACAGTAAGCTCTCACAAAGAGATTATAAACAAAACTCAAATAAATTGGGAACAAAACTCACCAAGATGAAATTTAGGGGGTGATATTTTATTACAATTTCAAATTACTTTTATTAACTTTTTAGAAGTCAATGACTTTTGATGATTTGATAAACTTTTAATGACTTTTATGGAGTTTGTACATTTCTTTATTACTTTTACAGACTTTTCTATAATGATTTTTGAGGAGTTTTACTTATATCTATTGAATTTTGATCGATAACTTATATTAATATGAATATGAAATTATAAATACGTAACATATTGAAAAAAGTAATAAATTATAAGTTTATACTAAAAATTATATAACAAGAAGATCGAGTTATTGATATTTCACCAATAATTTTTTTTATACACAATAGTATTATAAACTATTATTAAATTATTTATTTTTAATTTTTAATTTTGGATATATGTATGTATACATTAAAAGATGATTATTTTTTGTCACGAATACATAAACGTACAAGAATATTCTATGTAGAGGAAATTTAAACTTTCAAAGGTATATCATCTAATCGAAGGATATGCAATGTGTCTCTGGAAGTTTAGACAATAAGACTTTAATGTTTGAAAATAAAAAACCTGAATTTCCAGCGCACCCGAGAGAAAAGACGACGTTAAAACCCAGAAGATAAAGTTATTTATGTAAAATAATAAAATTTTACAACAAAATCTAAACGAAAGAAAATTATATATTTAATAATTAATACATATAGAAATCCAACAAAAGGAGATCCCTTTGGTTTCGAAAATAACCAAATAGTATAAAATCAAATAAAAATAGAATTCTAACCTCTAACATCAATATAATTTAATGAAATCAAAGGGATAATATTTGACAAAAAAAATAAAATGGATAATAACCATTATTTTAAGAGAGAATATATTCTATTTGTGAGAGAGCAAAATTCTGAAATAAATGAGAAGTGAAGAAAATAAAATAATAATTTAAAAGTCATGTGAAATCTTACCCAAAATCCCAAGACTTTTCAAATTAGATTTCTAGTTATATTTGAAGTTAAAAGTCATTAAAAGTAATTGTCATTCAAAATCAATGACTTTTTGAATAACAATCTACTTCTAAAGAGTTGTTAAAAGTTTAAATTGAATAACAACTTACTTTTAATGACTTTTTAAAAGTTGTTAAAAGTATTAATTCAATAACATCATACTTTTAGATACTCTTTAAAAGTTAGAATTGAATAACACATGACTTTTAAAATCCTTAAAATTCATTAAAAGTTCATATTGAATACCATCCCTTAATTAAACAAATAAAATAAATTAAAAAGGTAGAAATCCTTACACAGGGAAGATGATTATTAAAAGAAAAAACAATGAAATTAACTGATTTAAGGTTTTTCGTCGATGAAAGTCGATAATAACCTTTGTGGCTGCTATGAAAAGAAGAAAGGAGGCAAAATGAAGCAGAGTGTTGCACGAATTTAACATGTTTTACAGTGTTATTGATCACTTCTTTATAAAAATATATAAAATCGCGCATGTAGAGTGTATACATATCTTTTTACAAAACAAAACATATTACACGTTTTTTTTTTGGAAATACTCGTGTACGGGGATGGTTAGTTTTTGTGATATTTTGGCATCAATCATTAGTTTTTGTTCATTTTAAATATATATTAATATTTTGTTAAAAAACTTAATTTCAATATTAATATTTGAAATTTTATAAAATATTAATTTTTGATTGGAGTACGAGTCATGGATACGAGAAATTAAATTAGCATTTATAAATATGCATAAAATTATAACAGTATTTAATGCTAAGGTTCTCTTGCGATGATGACATAGACCATGGGCTGCTCTTCGGGTGGTGCGATGAGGGGACAGGGGTCCGAAGGGCTCTTGTTCATGAGCAAAGACCTTAAAAAAGACTTATTAGGGATCTCCCCAAAGGGGATTTCTTTGGTAATTCGTTTCAGAGGTACAAAAGAGAACTAGGCGGGTTATAGATAATATTCTAGCCTGGAGTTTAGTCTCTTGAGGGCCAAAAGCCTTCGAGAGAAGTAGAAATCCTACTCGCTACAAACTTAGCAAAAAAAAAAGGGTCCTGGACGGTTTAATCAAAAAAAAAAAAGGGTCCTGGACGGTTTATCTAACAAGCAGCTTCCTAACCTTTGGATTGAGATTTTAATGATCAGGATTAAAACAAGTTTTTTGGTGCATCCGCTATAATTTTCCGCGGAGAGGTATTTTGGGCTTAATAACTCCACTGATATGGATAAACTTAACTGTTCCAGCCTTAAATAACTTGTTGTAATCACCTTAAACATGTGTAATCATTACTTTTAATTGTAAAAACTACAATTATTTGAAAATAGTTATAATTGTAATATAATTATTATTTTTATATTAAATTGCTCTAGAAAACTTCCATTCAATAAAAAAAAAAGACATGAATCATGTTGACGAATTAAATTGTATTTAAAATTAAAGTTTGGTGAATTAAATGAAATAATCTAGTTATAACCATTTTCAAATAATTATAATTTTTACCGTTATAATTTTACAGCTTTTCTTACTATAAAAAGAACTATAAAAAGAAGCAAATTAATTCTAAAAAAAATAACTATAAAATAATTTTCTTACTATAATTCTTCTTAATAAAATTATAGCAGATAGTCTAAAAATTTATTTTAAATATATAAAAATTTACATACTTGATCAATATATTTAGTTATAAAATTATATAAAATTATATCAAATTGTATAAAATATATAAAATTATAATAGATAGTCTAAATATTTATAAAAATATATAAAAACATAGTAAACTAAACATTATATTTAGTTTATTTAAAATAAATTTTTAGACTATCTTCTATAATTTTATTAAGAAAAATTATAGTAAGAAAATTATTTTATAGTTATTTTTTGTAGAATTAATTTACTTCTTTTTATAGTTCTTTTTACAGTAAGAAAAATTGTAAAATTATAACCGTAAAAATTATAATTATTTGAAAATAGTTATAACTAGATTATTTCATTTAATTCACCAAGCTTTAATTTTAAATACAATTTAATTCGTCAACATGATTCATGTCATTTTTTGTGTATTGAATGGAAGCTTTCTAGAGCAAATTAATATAAAAAATAATTATATTATAATTATAACTATTTCCAAATAATTGTAGTTTTTAAAATTAAAAGTAATGATTACACGTGTTTAAGGCGACTACAACAAGTTATTTAAGGCTACAATGGTTAGGTTTATCCATCCGTGAATGGGAAAAAAACGCGGAGTTAATAAGCCCAAAACACCTCTCTGTAGAAAATTATAGCAAACAAGAGCTTTGCGGAAAATTATAACAGATGCACCAAAAAACTTGTTTTAATCTGATAATTGAAACCTCAATCCAACGATTAAAAAACTGATTGTTAGATAAACCGTTCATGACAATCAATTGTCTGCTCTCGAGTAATAATTACATATTCTAGATATCCTTTTATTAATTGATTAAGGCCAAAACTAGAATCCCCCACCACGAAGACATTTAGTACACCGCTGCCCGCAGGCCGCAGCCATAATTTAGTTCCTCACTGCTGCCCGTCCTGCCCTACAATTTTCATTCATACTACAATTTCATGGCGGGAACATGAAAATCTTACGAAAAATGTTTGGCGCCAAAAATGATATAGATGGATGGGTGCCCGGGATAAACGGGATTATTCTTTTCACTCTGCATCCAAACACGTCATTACATATATCACTAGGATGAAAATGACTTAAATACACTTGACCCTGTGATGCTAGGTTCGATCCCGACCGTCAGATTGATTTGATTATGTGTTTGATGGGAATTAAATTTGATTTGTTCTTGGATTCTTCTCTTCATTTTCAAATGCGGACCCTGCCACTGCAACTGTCTAGTGTCTACTACCTCACAATTCTCGAGGTACAACTTTCTATATCCATGCACTCCTCTCTTTTTTCTTTTTTACCTTTTGCTAAATATGTCCATGTACATTACTAGTACAGTAGTACGTTGCCCTCAAATTATAGTACCTTTCTTTAGTCTTCACGAGTGTTCAAAAATTAAACTTCACAATTCGTTCGTGTGACGTATTTCCGTGTCGTATATTTTTGTATTTAGTATACATGAATGTTAAATATAAAATTAATTCATTTAGGTTCATATACATTTTGTGTCATGTATCTTTCGTGTCGTGTACTTTTCGTGTTTTGTGTAAATAAAAATAAAAATAAATAAAATAAAATAAAATTATAGTACATTGCCCTCAAATTATAGTACTCCGTCTGTCCCTCTCATTTCTTTACACTTTCCTTTTTGGTACGTTCCTCTCATTTCTTTACATACCAAAAATAGTAACATTTTATAATATAAAATTCAATCACATCAACTATTTTTCTCCACTATACCTACTTTATACCCACTTTATACATTAAATATTGATTGGTCCCACCACTTTACTCAATTTTCTTACTTTTCCCTATTAATTTACATTTTTTCTTAAGCTCCGTGCCAAGAACCTAGGGGGACAGAAGGAGTACCTTTCTTTAGTCTTCACGAGTGTTCAAAAATTAAACTTCACAATTCGTTCGTGTTACATATTTTCGTGTCGTTTATTTTTTTATTTCGTATACATGAATGTTAAACAAAAAATTAATTCATTTAGGTTCGTATACATTTCATGTCATGTATCTTTCGTGTCGTGTACTTTTCGTGTTTCGTGTAAATATAAATATAAATATAAATAAATAAAATAAAATAAAATAAATAAAAATACTAAAATTTTCAATTAAATTTTTACAAATATGTATTAAAAATATGTATTTACATCATATTTACAAATAATATTATAAAATTATGTATAAACATATAAGAAATATTAATTTATCTAACATAAATATTAAAATATATAATATAAATATATTTATTTATTTCGTGTACTTCGTGTCGTGTCGTGTATCCAAAGGTTCAACACAAAACCGACACTAAATCTCGATCGTGTATTTTCGTGTGTGTACTGAAAATGCAAACATAAACACTAAATTTTCCGTGTCGTGTTTTCAATTGTCGGGTCTATCTAATATGATTAATCGATTAATCAATAGATGGATGAGACCTGTTTTAATTAAGTGAAAATTTGATTAAGGGATAATTTTTCAATAAATTAGTCAAAAGTCGGTATATTAATCGGCCAACTTAAAATAAATTCAAATTTCAAGAAAAGTTAATATATTTTTAAAAAGATACTTAATAAACAATATATTAACTATTATATAAGTATGAACTATTAATTTATTAACTAAACTTTTAATATCTGATTATCCTCTTAAATTAACTTACTATTTTCGTTCAGGTATGGACTTACTAATGTTATCTTGTTCTTTTATGTAAATTTTATCATTTAAAGGTATATTTAACAATTATCTAATTAATCACTATAAGATACTTTTATCGACTAATGTCGAATTTCGTGTTTTAGAACACTATTTTTTACTAGTAATGTTCAGTAGCACATATATACAAAAAAATATTTTGTGAATTAAAAATTTATGGAATATATATTGATGTATCTGAAGTATACTTAATTTATGGTTAAAAGATAGTGAAAAATAACAAAATCGAAATTAAGTGATTGAGATATTGATTAGGGATTAATTTTGAGAAAAAATAGATATATTTTAATTTTTAATAACATTTAATATGTTATTCTTTATATCATAAAATATATCAATCAATTTTTTTTAATATTAATCTAAAGTTAATCAAGTTTTTCCAAATAACCTAGGAATTTTAGAAACAGCCGCGTCACGAAAAAAGTCCCTACCACCTTGTAGCGCGGAGGAAAAAACAACCCAACCAAACCAAATTCTAATAGGCTATAATTATCCCGGATTCGTATTCGGGACATGTCTTACATTTGGAACCGAACTCCTATTCGAGACATGTAACAGCCCCAGATCCGGGGTCGGGGATCCGGTCGTTACGGTCTCAATTTCCATCAATAATACTTGCACTTGAATCAAAACAATTTAAACCGCATGCTATGACCCCACAATGACAATACCACACACACACAACTAGTTATAGTCCCAGAGATGAAATTGAAATAAGTATCTAGTCATAGGATCCACAAGTTATAAGTTATTACAAACCCAAAAGATTACAGAGTACACTTAATAGATCTTGTCGTTGCTTACATTAATCATAAATATAAATAAGTCTGATACACAAAAGCTGTAGCTTAGACTACTGGTTACTACTACCTCAGCTATGGCGGCTACGACCTCAGCGGGTAAATCTCTGACGGCTGCTACCTGCTTGCGCAGAGTGTGCTTGTTGCGGGCCATCTGCTCTAGCTGTTGTTGTGATATAAATAAATAAAGTAAGGGTGAGCAATAGAGCCCACCAAAATAGTTTATGACAAATTATCAGTATATCATAGTTCGAAATATCTTTGTAACCACATGTTATGCTTTTAACGGATAAGAGACTAGTATAACATAAAGGATGAAGTTACGAGGAAAATTGATAAAATGTTTCCGTAACCCAAAATCCACTTATGCATATATAATCTGAGTAAGATTTTATCAGATTCATAACTCATAAAATAAAAGATGAAGTTGCAAGGATTTATTGTGACTTCATTTTGTTAAACACTTTTCGACCCTCTGCCAACATGATCGGTAAACCTGTACTAATGGGGCTACCCTTTAGTCCCTTTCAATACATGTTGCAGAATTATCCAATTTGAATGATGAATTAATACTGGAGTAATCTCCGCGCCAGTTGTCCAACCTTACTATGATCAGTAGCAGGTTGTACAACTAAAAAGGGTTTTCTACATGTAGATGGAAGAACACGACAGCCTGACATTGTCTACCGCCTTTCTGGATCTCCCCAGCCCATTTGGGGCAATAAAATGATGGATCGGCGCGACTCAACCTCTTACACTTGCTCCTAGTTCGGATGAAATCCATGACTCTGAAACGTAAAGATCGTCCTCCTTTCCCCAAGTGTAATACTTGTTGATACGACTCCACTAAATAGTTATAACTAGGTTGGAAAGGAAGATTCTCCAATATTTCCCAAGCGATGCTTGTTAATGGATATCGACTTGTTCCATCAATTTACCCATCGATCGTTGAGGTGGTAACACAACATTTGACTTGCAGCAATTAAATTGCTTCGAGAAAATATCTGTCCCTTGACAGTTTTGAGTTTAGAGTTTAAAAAGAGTAGCAATCACTTAAATCAGGTTTCCCATATTTTTGATAGTTGAGCGAGCATTTAAATCCTCTTAAAAGACAGATTTAAATGGGAAAAACAGTGTTTTGGGAACCTCTTTTTGATTTAAAATAATTAATGATATAGTTTAGAGTATCCTTCATAATTATTGAAGGTCGAAGATACTTTAAATAACATTTCTCATTTTTAAAACGTGTTAAAAGTATTTAATAAATAATCGAATAATATTTATTAAATAAGTAAACCTTGAACGAATATTCGAAAATAATATTCATTAAGTAATTAATGATTAAATGAATATTCAAAATAATATTCATTAAATAAATAAACCTCAAATGAATATTCAAAATAATATTCATTAAATAAATAAACCTCAAATGAATATTCGAAATAATATTCATTAAATAAATAAACCTCAAATGAATATTCAAAATAATATTCATTAAATAAATAAACCTCAAATGAATATTCAAAAATAATATTCATTAAATAAATAAACCTGAAATGAATATTCAAAATAATATTCATTAAATAAATAAACCTGAAATGAATATTCAAAATAATATTCATTAAATAAATAAACCTCAAATAAATATTCAAAAATAATATTCATTAAATAAATAAACCTCAAATGAATATTCAAAAATAATATTCATTAAATAAATAAACCTCAAATGAATATTCAAAATAATATTCATTAAATAAATAAACCTCAAATGAATATTCAAAATAATATTCATTAAATAAATAAACCTCAAATGAATATTCAAAAATAATATTCATTAAATAAATAAGAATTGAATAACAGTTGCCCGATATCTTTATCGGAAAAATAACCTTTAATATATACAGAAAATATAATTACTTCTGATCTAAAGAAAATCACCCGTCCTTATCCTAGGGCATTTATAAAAACATGGCTTATAGGTGATCTCCCATATCTAACTTATAAGCCCCAACCTCAAGTCATAACCTCAAGTATTGCTATATATATCAGTTCGAAAACAAGTATGCAATTTATATATCAAAATGTACTTGGGAATAAAACATGCATACCTCGCATTTGCATATCATATATGAAAGTAGTTTATTATCACAACAGCAGTAAGTATAAGTTTCGAAAACTTGCCTGGTGGTGAGGTAGGGGTAGTGTGCCTCGGGTTGATCCGGCGATCTATACATAGTCAAAATATCCGAGGTTAATCACTTAATACTTTTATGAAACTAAGTACGTACTTTACTTAAGCTAAAACATGTTTTCAAGTTAACTCTTTAAGAACTTCCACTCGCGTAAGCTTGTTCACACATTTTTATAAAATTGAGATTAAATCCTTTTAACACGAAATCTTTTCGAGGGTCTTCCTAAACGTACCTAGCATGTTAACACAAATTTTCACATTCTAATTAGTCGTTTAAGGGGTTTGATCATTGCCTCAAAGTTGGCTAAGTGGTATAGTTTGGTTTCTCGAAACATCCTTTACTAAAACACTTGTTTCTCCTAAACCGTAAATCGGATTCACATGATCTTCGCACCAAAACGAACCTTGAAACAAGACCTACACTATAATGGGCAGTGGTGATCTTGGACAGAAGTCCTTATGTTCGAGTATCACAAACAAAACAAGGTTAAGGAAAATCGGGCATTATAATTGCTATGTTTTAACGATCCCAAAATTTAATCATAAACTTTACATGATCAATCCAACCAAAACTTCAAGTCAATTACTCAACATCAATACTAATCCATAATCATCATCAACCAATGTCAAAACCAACATCTACTTATTCATCCTCAAAACAACATCAAACTTTCATCAAAATCAAACAATCATCTTTATGATCATACTAACTAAACTATACTTAAAACTAACCATATAAATCAAATTATAAACAAGGGTTTCAAGAGTTATACCTTCCTTGGAGTGTATAGGTGTTTAATAAGCCTTGTATAGTCCTTATATAACCTTAAGATAGCTTGAATCATCCAAAGAAATCAAGAAACAAAAGTTAGTTCTTGAAATTACTATTCATGCCTAAACTTTGCACAAAGATTTGATCATGCTAACCTTAATGGATGATAATGAAACTTGGTTCTCTTCTTAATCCATCCTAGAGCTTTCCAAAGAGCTATTACTTGTGATTTATGGATAAGTGGAAGATTGATTTTTGAAAAAGTATGCCTGGTTTTCAAGAATGGCCGAATGGTTTTCTTCAAGGGGAGAGCTCTTGCTTTTTGCTTTTTGGTCTTGGCTACTTTTGACAAAGATGAGATATTTTGTAGTTTAAAGTGATGAGTCATAGTTTATGGCCTTGTCATCGGGACACTTGTCGCGCTGTGGGAGAGTTGGAGATAAAGTAGCTTTACTGGTTCGTTCTCTTTCACATGGATGATACAATTGTTGTATTCCTTGGATTAATCTTGTTACATGCTACTTCCATGTCTATATTTAATCCCGTAAGTGTCGCATTGTTCCGTCCCCGCTTAATCTCGTAAAATGTTCGCAGGGTTTCTTGAGTGTTCTATCGAAGTAGTTTACCGTAAACGTTCTTAATATTACTAATTCTTTTATTAAATCCATATCCATGGAATTGATAATTTAATCCTCTAATATTTTCAAATAATGATTAATCCGTCCGTTATTGGTGAAATTTCGGAGAAAACAGAAATGCTATTTTTCCGATTCTGACAGCTTTTGCATTCCTTCATTTACATCGTAGATCACTAAAACGACTTTGAAAGTTCATTATACCGTCCCGTATATAGTGTGGTCTGAAAAACTTTTTAAAAGAAAAAGTTACTATTCATCAGTGGTTTTTAACAAAAATTACTATTCATCAATAGTTCTTAAATTAGTACAAAATTTGGGGATATTACAGTCTCCCCTTCTTAAAAGGATTCCGTCCCGGAATCAGTTTGAAAACAAATGGGGGTACTTTTCCAGCATAGCACTTTCTAGTTCCCAGGTTGATTCTTCCACATTATGGTTTTGCCACAAAACTCTGACTAGCTTGATGACCTTGTTTCGGAGCACTTGTTCCTTTTGATCTATGATTTCCACAGGTTGCTCCACATAGGTTAGGTCTGGCTGCATGTCTACGTGTTCATATTCCACTATGTGCTTAGCATCCGAGTTGTATTTCCTCAGTATTGAAACATGAAACACATTATGCACTTGTTTCAGGTTTGGGGGTAATGCTAGCTCATATGCTAACTTTCCAATACGCCTTAGGATCTCAAATGGTCCAATGTATCTAGGACTCAGTTTTCCCTTCTTTCCGAACCTCGTCAAACCTTTCCAAGGAGATACCTTTAAGAACACTAGGTCTCCCACTTCATATTCCTTGTCCTTCCGGGCTAAATCAGCATACTTCTTTTGTCTATCTTGGGCTGCTACCAGCCGTCCTCTGATTAGGTCTACTATGTCCTTAGTCCGTTGGACCACTTCGGGCCCAAGCATCTTTCGCTCTCCAACTTCATCCCAATACAAGGGAGGCGGCATTCCTATGCTTGCATGAAAACTATTGTTGTAGGAAAACTCAATCAGTGGTAGGTGGTCATCCCAATTTCCTTTAAAGTCTATAGCACAGATTCTTAACATATCCTCTAGGGTTTGGATGATCCTTTCACTTTGTCCGTCTGTTTGCGGGTGATAGGCGGTACTCATGTTCAACCAGGTTCCTACACATTCTTGGAAGCTTCTCCAAAATCTGGAGTTAAATCTGGGATCTCGGTCAGATACTATGGCGACTGGGACTCCATGTCACACCACTATTTCTTTCAAGTAAATATCCACTAGTCTATCGACAGTGTACCTTTCGTTGATCGGAAGAAAGTGTGCTGACTTCGTCAGTCTGTCTATGATTACCCATATGGCGTCATGATTGGCCTTGGTCCTTGGTAAACCTACTACGAAGTCTATGGCTAGGTGTTCCCATTTCCATTCGGGAATCTCTAGGGGTCGTAAAAGTCCACTGGGCCTCTGGTGTTCCGCTTTCACTCGTTGGCAGGTCAAGCATCTGCTTACCCACTCTGCTACGTCCTTTTTCATGTTAGGCCACCAGTAGTATTCTTTCAAATCTCCACACATCTTGGTGCTTCCTGGGTGAATTGAATACCTTGAACTATGACTCTCGTGTAAGATCTCGTCCTTTAGCTCTTGAACATTCGGAACCCAAATCCGGTAAGTATACCTCCTTATTCCTTTATCATCCTTGACAGTGTGGATCTCTTCTCCTGTCATTGACTGTCTGTCTTCACTTATCATTCTTTCTTGACATCTTCTGATCTTTTCTAACAACTCTGGCTGTAGTGAAATCTCAAACAGCTTTTCGGTACCGTCTCCGGTTACCTTCACTTCTATTTCCATCTTTTCAAATTCTCTAATCAGCTCTTCTAAGGACATTATCATCTTGAGTCTCTCTTTCCTACTAAGGGCGTCAGCCACCACATTGGCTTTCCCTGGGTGATAAAGAATTTCACAGTCATAATCCTTGATCAGCTCTAGCCATCTTCTCTGGCGCATGTTGAGCTCCTTCTGGGTAAAAATGTACTTGAGGCTCTTATGGTTAGTGTAAATCTCGCACTTCTCTCCATACAAGTAGTGCCTCCAAATCTTTAAAGCGAAGACTACTGCTGCTAGTTCTAGATCATGAGTAGGATATCGAATCTCATATTCCTTTAATTGTCTTGATGCATACGCGATTACCTTACCGTGCTGCATCAGCACGCACCCTAATCCCTTATGTGAAACATCACTGTAAATCACAAAATCTCCTTTTCCATCTTGTAATGCCAACACAGGGCAGTCACCAATCTCTTCTTTAGCTCTTGGAAACTATTCTCGCATTTTTCCGTCCATTCAAACTTCTCAGTTTTACGGGTAAGTCGGGTTAACGGGGCTACGATCTTCGCAAAATCCTTAACAAATCTTCTATAATACCCTGCTAATCCTATGAAACTCCTTACCTCTGTTGGTGTGGTTGGTCGTTCCCAATTTGAAACTGCCTCTATCTTGGAGGGGTCAACCAACACTCCCTCCTTATTGATCACATGTCCTAAAAACTGGACCTCATTTCACCAGAATTCACACTTCGCGAATTTGGCATACAATTGTTCCTTCCTGAGTATTCCTAGGGCTATCCTCAAATGTTCTGCATGTTCTACCTCTGTCTTTGAGTAGATAAGAATATCATCGATGAAAACTATAACGAACTCGTCCAAATACTTCTTGAACACCCTATTCATCAAATCCATGAAAGCTGCCGGGGCATTGGTCAGTCCAAACGACATCACCAAGAACTCATAATGTCCATATCTGGTACGGAATGCAGTCTTTGGGATATCTTCGGGTTTAATCTTTAATTGGTGATATCCGGTTCTCAGGTCAATCTTAGAGAAGTACACATCATCCTTTAGCTGGTCGAATAAATCGTCTATTCTGGGTAATGGGTACTTATTCTTTGTAGTTAGCTTGTTCAACTCTTGGTAGTCGATGCATAACCTCATACTCCCATCTTTCTTCTTAACAAACAACACTGGTGCCCCCCACGACGACACACTGGGTCTTATCATACCCTTATCCAACAGTTCTTGTAACTGGGTAGCTAGTTCTTTCATTTCTACTGGGGCTAACCGGTATGGGGCCTTCGAAACTGGCGCCGTCCCCGGGGCTAACTCAATAGAAAACTCAATTACCCTATCGGGTGGTAATCCTGGGAGATCTTGTGGAAACACATCTTCGAACTCATTGACTACTGGGATGTCCTGTAAACTGGGCACCTCCCTCTGGGTGTCTACAACATAAGCTAGGTAAGCCTCGTTTCCCTTTCGTAACAATCTTTTGGTTTGCGCCATGGTTAGAAATTTATGTGTCTGTTTTATTCCCTTAAACACTATTTCCTTCTTCCCTGGGATATTTAATCTAACCTTTTTCCCTTTACAATCTATCTGCGCGTTATTGCGAGACAACCAATCCATCCCCAAAATGACATCAAATTCCCCTAATTTAAAAGGAATCAAATCCACATAAAAAGACTGTTCCCCTATTTCCAATTTGCAGTTTGGGTGAATCCAATTAACTGGGACTATTTCGTGGTTAGCTATTTCTACTTGTAGGGAATCCTTTAATGGTTGGGCCTTAAGTTTCAATTTATGCGCAAAATCCCTCGATATAAAAGATTTAGTTGCTCCAGAATCAAATAAAACATTTGCGCTAACTGAATTCAGAGAAAAGGTACCTGCTATCACATCCGTGTTCCTCACGGCATCCTGCACCGTCATGTTGAAAGTCCTAGCAGTTGGTGGTTTGTTGGAGGCAGCTTTGCTCACCCCCGATGCTGTGGGTCGGTTCATGGGGCAATCCTTCCTCATATGACCTTGACGTCCACACTGGAAACATGTGAGGTTTCGGTTGATGCTTGGGTTAACCGTGGTACAATTGGTAGCATAATGGCCCCTTCGTCCACAGTTATAACAGGTTGCTTGTTTCTGGTTGCACACACCGGGGTGTTTCTTCCCACAAGTTGCACATACTGGTAATGGGGGTCGAGATTGGTGGGAGTGGGACACTCTTGATGGATTGCCGCCCTGGTTTACGCTTGCGCTTACGGTTCGCTTGAACCCCATATTCCTTACAGGTAGGGAGACTGCCCCGCGGTTAAACCTATTTGGGGGGTTTCTTCCTGCAGAACCTCCACCCATACTTGCATGTTTCCTTTTTATCCCCCCTTTCTATCTTTCCCTCTGCATCTGATCACTCCCTGCTTCCACGATCGAAGCCTTTTGCACCAATGTGGCATAGTCTGAAATCTCCAAGACTGCCACGCGATTCTGAATCCACTGCTTCCATCCTTGTTGAAATCTATTAGCTTTCTTTTCTTCGGTATCTACAAACTCTGGCATAAACCTTGATAGCTCGGTAAATTTTGCCTCATAATCAGCCACCGTTAGGTTATTCTGCTTCAGTTCCAAAAACTTGAGCTCCATCTGAGTCTTCATAAATCTTGGGAAATACTTCTCTAGGAACAATTGTTTGAACCTCTCCCGCGTTACGATAGCATCCGTCTCCATGTTCTTCTTGGCCTCCCACCAATAGTTGGCTTCTCCTTTCAGAAGGTAAGTGGCGAAAACAGTATTTTGTGCCTCCTCAATGCTTAATATCTCAAAGGACTTTTCCATTTCCTTTATCCAGGCTCTTGCCTCTACTGGGTCAGCCGATCCTTGGAATTCTGGGGGCTTGAGTGACTTAAAGGCCCTGAAAGAGTTGGCCACGGTGCTGTTGTTTCCTTGGGGTGGTTGGGGATAACGGTCCAAATTTTGCCTAAGATTCATGAACTGGCCCATGGGATCTCCACCCTGGTCCTCTCTCCTTTGTTCCACTTCAACTTCCTCTTCTTCAGTCTCAAATTCCGCAGTGAAAAAGGATTCATCCGCCTCTCCATACTGGGAGTCGTCCTGCTCATTATAATCTTCATCTATCTCTTCCTCATTTTCAGGGTCTTCCCTATTTTGGTTGTGGCTTTCTTGATCCTCAGATTCACGGGGGTTAGCCCTAGTCCTCATTTTTCGCGGAGGCATCTTACTGAAAATTTGGAAAATTTCACATTAGGCTCATTCACTAGGTTACAGATTTCTTTGTACAGTCGTTACGAAATTGGAAGTAGACTCCCGCAGTTCCTATATTTCATCATAATTTAATCATAATAGTACAGACAACAGTATAATAAACTTTTGATCGCGTCACAACAGAACTGGATTCAACTGAAAGGAAACAAATATATACATGATACCAAAGATACATAATCTGAGTCATCATCGACAGTTTACAAGTATAACCGTCCTAACAACATCTAGTCAAAAGTGAGATACATGGTCTATCCTTCTAGTCAGAAAAGGGATACTATATACAATGGAACAATCCTACAAAAATCGGCACTACTATGTCCGTACATGACTAGAAGACTAGACTACTACATCACCATCTCCGAAATCAGCCACTAATGCGGCCCAATGCCCTCACCCTCGCCATAGCCATGCGGAAAATCTCCTCAGCATCAACCCTGGATACCCTGCCATCGCCATCAGTCGGCAAAGCTCGAATTCTCATCCGTGCCCTCAGCTCAATGCGAGTCATCGCCCTCCGGGCCACTCGAGGGGGCACAGACCTCCCGCCGCCCTGGCGTACAATCCTGACATCTCTCTCTACTGCTAGCTGCATCCATGACTCTGCTAGTCTAGCCACAGCCACTACCAAATCTGACTGAACTCTGTTCACTGTCCAGTTATGCACACACACTGGTATCCCCTCTAACGGAACATGAGGTGGGGTAACCGGGTCTGGTGGTGGTGCAGCCTCTGTCTGATGTGGCTCAGGGGTAAGCTCCTCAAAATCATCAGGGGAAGGGCTCAAAGGCGGTGATAAAGGGGTAGGGGCTCTCTCAGTAGGAAGTGGAGTCTGGTCCTCATCATCTCCCTCCATAACCTCAGTATCAGCTAGGGTCGGGTCCTCCTCTGGATCCTTATCATCAGAATCCTCAACAACCTCGGTGTCCGCATCTGCCTGGACCTCCTCCTCAAAACCCTCATAGTATGGATCCGTAGTCCGGAGCAAGTCCTCATCATGCTGTCTCTCAAAAGCCTCAGGGTCAGAGATGTCGCTCGCCTACACAATAACGAACTATGTTACTATCATGATATTAAAGTTCCCATAAGGGTTTTAATCAAACTTGGCAAGAGTTCTTATTATCTTAGTGAATTT
Source organism: Heracleum sosnowskyi (assembly GCA_030848705.1). Lineage (NCBI taxonomy): Eukaryota > Viridiplantae > Streptophyta > Magnoliopsida > Apiales > Apiaceae > Heracleum > Heracleum sosnowskyi. The sequence continues at coordinate 19,719,551 of CM061244.1, read as the reverse complement.
ATTATTGTAACGTCGCATCATCTCTGGGGTTTATAACTCTCTCTCTGATACCATTTCTGTAACAGCCCCAGATCCGGGGTCGGGGATCCGGTCGTTACGGTCTCAATTTCCATCAATAATACTTGCACTTGAATCAAAACAATTTAAACCGCATGCTGTGACCCCACAATGACAATACCACACACACACAACTAGTTATAGTCCTAGAGATGAAATTAGAATAAGTATCTAGTCATAGGATCCACAAGTTATAAGTTATTACAAACCCAAAAGATTACAGAGTACACTTAATAGATCTTGTCGTTGCTTACATTAATCATAAATATAAATAAGTCTGATACACAAAAGCTGTAGCTTAGACTACTGGTTACTACTACCTCAGCTATGGCGGTTACGACCTCAGCGGGTAAATCTCTGACGGCTGCTACCTGTTTGCGCAGAGTGTGCCTGTTGCGGGCCATTTGCTCTAGCTGTTGTTGTGATATAAATAAATAAAGTAAGGGTGAGAAATAGAGCCCACCAAAATAGTTTATGACAAATTATCAGTATATCATAGTTCGAAATATCTTTTTAACCACATGTTATGCTTTTAACGGATAAGAGACTAGTATAACATAAAGGATGAAGTTACGAGGAAAATTGATATAATGTTTCCGTAACCCAAAATCCACTTATGCATATATAATCTGAGTAAGATTTTATCAGAGTCATAACTCATAAAATAAAAGATGAAGTTGCAAGGATTTATTGTGACTTCATTTTGTTAAACACTTTTCGACCCTCTGCCAACATGATCGGTAAACCTGTACTAAGGGGGCTACCCTTTAGTCCCTTTCAATACATGTTGCAGAATTATCCAATTTGGATGATGAACTAATACTGGAGTAATCTTCGCGCCAGTTGTCCAACCTTACTATGATCAGTAGCAGGTTGTACAACTAAAAAGGGTCTTCTACATGTAGATGGAAGAACACGACTGCCTGACATTGTCTACCGCCTTTCTGGATCTCCCCGGCCCATTTGGGGCAATAAAATGATGGATCGGCGCGACTCGACCTCTTACACTTGCTCCTAGTTCGGATGAAATCCATGACTCTGAAACGTAAAGATCGTCCTCCTTTCCCCAAGTGTAATAATTGTTGATACGACTCCACTAAGTAGTTATATCTAGGTTGGAAAGGAAGATTCTCCAATATTTCCCAAGCGATGCTTGTTAATGGATATCGACTTGTTCCATCAATTTACCCATCGATCGTTGAGGTGGTAACACAACATTTGACTTGCAGCAATTAAATTGCTTCGAGAAAATATCCGTCCCTTGACAGTTTTGAGTTGAGAGTTTAAAAAGAGTAGCAGTCACTTAAATCAGGTTTCCCATAGTTTTGATAGTTGAGCGAACATTTAAATCCTCTTAAAAGACAGATTTAAATGGGAAAACAGTGTTTTGGGAACCTCTTTTTGATTTAAAATAATTAATGATATAGTTTAGAGTATCCTTCATAATTATTGAAGGTCGAAGATACTTTAAATAACATTTCTCATTTTTAAAACGTGTTAAAAGTATTTAATAAATAATCGAATAATATTTATTAAATAAGTAAACCTTGAACGAATATTCGAAAATAATATTCATTAAGTAATTAATGATTAAATGAATATTCAAAATAATATTCATTAAATAAATAAACCTCAAATGAATATTCAAAATAATATTCATTAAATAAATAAACCTCAAATGAATATTCAAAATAATATTCATTAAATAAATAAACCTCAAATGAATATTCAAAATAATATTCATTAAATAAATAAACCTCAAATGAATATTTCAAAATAATATTCATTAAATAAATAAACTTCAAATGAATATTCAAAATAATATTCATTAAATAAATAAACCTCAAATGAATATTCAAAATAATATTCATTAAATAAATAAACCTCAAATGAATATTCAAAATAATATTCATTAAATAAATAAACCTCAAATGAATATTCAAAAATAATATTCATTAAATAAACAAACCTCAAATGAATATTCAAAATAATATTCATTAAATAAATAAACCTCAAATGAATATTCAAAATAATATTCATTAAATAAATAAACCTCAAATGAATATTCAAAAATAATATTCATTAAATAAATAAACCTCAAATGAATATTCAAAAATAATATTCATTAAATAAATAAACCTCAAATGAATATTCAAAATAATATTCATTAAATAAATAAACCTCAAATGAATATTCAAAATAATATTCATTAAATAAATAAACCTCAAATGAATATTCAAAAATAATATTCATAAAATAAATAAGGATTGAATAACAGTTGCCCGATATCATTATCGGAAAAATAACATTTAATATATACAGAAAATATAATTACTTCTGATCTAAAGAAAATCACCCGCCCTTATCCTAAGACATTTATAAAAACATGGCTTATAGCTGATCTCCCATATCTTACTTATAAGCCCCAACCTCAAGTCATAACCTCAAGTATTGCTATATATATCAGTTCGAAAATAAGTATGCAATTTATATATCGCAATGTACTTGGGAATAAAACATGCATACCTCGCATTTGCATATCATATATGAAAATAGTTTATTATCACAACAACAGTAAGTATAGGTTTCGAAAACTTGCATGGTGGTAAGGTAGAGGTAGTGTGTCTCGGGTTGATCCGACGATCTATACATAGTCAAAATATCCGAGGTTAATCACTTAATACTTTTATGAAACTAAGTACGTACTTTACTTAAGCTAAAACATGTTTTCAAGTTAACTCTTTAAGAACTTCCACTCGCGTAAGCTTGTTCACGCATTTTTATAAAATTGAGATTAAATCCTTTTAACACGAAATCTTTTCGAGGGTCTTCCTAAACGTACCTAGCATGTTAACACAAAGTTTCACATTCTAATTAGTCGCTTAAGGGGTTTGATCATTGCCTCAAAGTTGGCTAAGTGGTAAAGTTTGGTTTCGCGAAACATCCTTTACTAAAACACTTGTTTCTCCTAAACCGTAAATCGGATTCACATGATCTTCGCACCAAAACGAACCTTGAAACAAGACCTACACTATAATCATAACCTTGACAGAAGTCCTTATGTTCGAGTATCACAAACAAAACAAGGTTAAGGAAAATCGGGCATTATAACGGCTATGTTTTAACGATTCCAAAGTTTAATCATAAACTTTACATGATCAATCCAACCAAAACTTCAAGTCAATTCCTCAACATCAATACTAATCCATAATCATCCTCAACCAATGTCAAAACCAACATCTACTTATTCATCCTCAAAACAACATCAAACTTTCATCAAAATCAAACAATCATCTTTATGATCATACTAACTAAACTATACTTAAAACTAACCATATAAATCAAATTATAAACAAGGGTTTCAAGAGTTATACCTTCCTTGGAGTGTATAGGTGTTTAATAAGCCTTGTATAGTCCTTATATAACCTTAAGATAGCTTGAATCATCCAAAGAAATCAAGAAACAAAAGTTAGTTCTTGAAATTACTATTCATGCCAAAACTTTGCACAAAGATTTGATCATGCTAACCTTAATGGATGATAATGAAACTTGGTGCTCTTCTTAATCCATCCTAGAGCTTTCCAAAGAGTTATTACTTGTGATTTATGGATAAGTGGAAGATTGATTTTTGAAAAAGTATGCTTGGTTTTCAAGAATGGCCGAATGGTTTTCTTCAAGGGGAGAGCTCTTGATTTTTGCTTTTTGGTCTTGGATACTTTTGACAAAGATGAGATATTTTGTAGTTTAAAGTGATGAGTCATAGTTTATGGCCTTGTCATCGGGACACTTGTCGCGCTGTGGGAGAGTTGGAGATAAAGTAGTTTTACTGGTTCGTTCTCTTTCACATGGATGATACAATTGTTGTATTCCTTGGATTAATCTTGTTACATGCTACTTCCACGTCTATATTTAATCCCGTAAGTGTCGCATTGTTCCGTCCCCGCTTAATCTCGTAAAATGTTCGCAGGGTTTCTTGAGTGTTCTATCGAAGTAGTTTACCGTAAACTTTCTTAATATTACTAATTCTTTTATTAAATCCATATCCATGGAATTGATAATTTAATCCTCCAATATTTTCAAATAATGATTAATCCGTCCGTTATTGGTGAAATTTCGGAGAAAACAGAAATGCTATTTTTCCGATTCTGACAGCTTTTGCATTCCTTCATTTACATCGTAGATCACTAAAACGACTTTGAAAGTTCATTATACCGTCCCGTATATAGTGTGGTCTGAAAAAAAAACTTTTTAAAAGAAAAAGTTACTATTCATCAGTGGTTTTTAACAAAAGTTACTATTCATCAATAGTTCTTAAATAAGTACAAAATTTGGGGATACTACAAGACATGTCTTACATTAGGAACCGAACTCATATTTGAGACATGACTCACACCGGGAACATAACCATATTTGAGACATGACTCACACCGGGAACATAACCATATTTGAGACATGACTCACATTTGGGACCGAACTCATACTCCAGACAGGTCTCACATTTGGAGCCGAACTCATGTACGAGACATGTCTCATATTTGGAGCCAAACTCATATTTGAGACATGACTCACATTTGGGACAAAACTCATACTCTAGACAGGTCCCACATTTGAAAGCTGAACTCTTGTACGAGACATGTCTCATATTTGGAGCCGAACTCATATTTGAGACATGACTCACATTTGAGACAAAACTCATACTCCAGAGTCCAGACATGTCTCATATTTGGAAGCCGAACTCATGTACAAGACATGTCTAACATTTGGAGCCGAACTCATATTTGAGACATGACTCACATTTAGGACCGAACTCATACTCTAAACATGTCTCACATTTGGAGCCGAACTCATATATTAGACATGGCTCACATTTGGGACAAAACTCATACTCCAGACATGTCTCACATTTGGAGCCAAACTCATCTACGAGACATGTCTCACATTGCCGAACTTATATTTGAGACATGGCTCACATTTGAGACCGAGCTCATACTCCAGACATGTCTCACATTTGGAAGTCAAACTCTTGTACGAGACATGTCTCACAGTTGGAGCCGAACTTAGGTACGATACATGTCTCACAGTTGGAGCCGAACTCATATTTGAGACATGACTCACATTTGGGACCTAACTCATACTCCAGACAGGTCTCACATTTGGAGCCGAACTCATATTCGAGACCCGACTCATCCCAACCCGACAATAAAGGAAATAGATTGTGTGAGATAATACCATACCTCATTGTGTGATTTGCACAAATCATGACTGAGGACCACACCTGATCACAACACGTAACAATAGCTAATGATTGACACAATTATGCCCTCAACAAAACACATGCCAACGTCGGTCTGGCACACGCCACCACAATTTTCACTTGGACACGTGTGACCTATCTACATCACACAAGTGTCTCGGCTACCTAGGATTCAATGCTCATGATTGCAGGTACACCCCTAAACCCTAATCCTTGGCCTATATATAGCCCAAAGGAAGAAGATTTAGGGGTTACACACACCCTCCATATTTTGATCTCTCTATATTCTTATCAATTCTTCCAAAGCTCCGATTTATTCTCACGCCGGAGGCGCCGCCGGGTCTGAACCCACCAGCAACTGCACGACAATCAGGCGTGGGAACGGCGAGAAAGGACTAGTTTGCATGATAGAGTTATCATTTGGTGATAGAAGGAGGAGTGTGGCTCTGTCCTTTGGTCTCGGTGCCACTGGACTCATCTTCATCTATAAGCTCCTTCGTTTTTGAAGGAGTCCTTATCAAACCCAGTAAGAACCATCAAAACCATATCATATCTACTAAAAAAAAGCCCATTTTAAGCTTTTTTTTCATGAAGTATGCATGCAAGATAAACCTTACATGCCTTTTTTAGCCCAGATTTGTTGATATACTTGATAAAGTTTTGATTTTTAGCTTATAAACCTTAGTCCTTGCTTAGATCTACAACTCTCCTTGTTAGATCTGTTAAAAAACTCAATCTTTTCTTATTTTGAATTTATTCAAGCCAAAAATGCACGCATACGTTGTTTTCCCTTATTGAACAAACCAAGATTTAGTTAAAATTTGCTTTTTTGCTCACAAGTTGTTGTTATTTCGAATATTGTATACACCTGTTCTTGTTTGAGACAAGGCTCATGGTGGTAAGACCACACAACCCCCAAGACCTGAAATAAGCTCCCAGAGGCAAAATCCACCCCTAGTCCCGACTCTAGAGGCAACTGTTGTGCCAGTATTCCAGACTCTGGCTTCTCAAGTAATTCGGCCAAGAGATGCCAAGGTTGATATTGAAGTGAACAAGTATAAGTATACTGATGTTACAATTGAACCCGGTCAGATGGAGCACCTAACTGGTGACCAGCTTGTTGAGGCAATTCAAATATATAATGAAGCCCGTATTAGGAAAGCTGAACAAAATAAAAATTCCAATGATTTCGAAGAGTCTCACCGATCCCGTGGTTCTGTCTTCGACCGAATTGGTGGAAAAGGCAAAGATACCCAAAGAAGGACCCACCACTAAACCTAGAGCAAAAATCAAGACGATGAGGCTGAAAAACTCAGAAAGCTAGCCGAACTAAGGGAGAAAATTCGCGGAACAAGCCAAACTTGATTTGCGAGTTCAGAAAAGAATTCAGGAAGAGGAAGACCGAATTCTCAACAGAACCCAAGACAAGAGGCGTACCCGGCCCCCGAGCCCGGACTTAATCTTAGATGATGAGGAACCACATGAAGACCTGGTTGATATGATTAATGAACTCCAAAGAAAAGTGGGAAAATACTCTGGAATTGATATCGGGGAAACTCTCGCCCATTTCAGCCATTCTTTGGAGGCTATGCCCCGACAAAGGAACCTCAAACACTTCAACTTTGAATCCTTCAATAAATTAGGTGATCCTGAAGAACATATCAAGTACTTTGAGCAAATAGCCCTGATCTATTACTACGATGACCTCACCAAGTGCAGGTTCTTTGCTTCAACCCTTAAGTCCGGAGCCCAGAGTTAGTTCAACTGAATTCCATCTCGAAACATCCATAACTGGAAGCAGTTTCGAGAATCCATACTCAAACGCTTCCGGGCTAGTAAACCCCATGAAATGCATATGTGTCACTTGGAAACAATTCGTCAATATGAAAATGAGACCTTATCAGCCTATATGAAGAGATTCCAAGAGGCCATCAACATTGTAACCAACTTGGATGAAAGAGAGGCCTTAAACATCTTTCGAATGAACTTGTATCCAGAAAACAATGAAAGGTCTGTAGTCGAGCTCATAAACAAAGAACCTCAAAGTCTGGCTGCCGCCTATGCTATGGCATCCCAGTTCATCAAAGAGACAGATGTACTCCAAGCTATGAGAATGAACAAAAATAGAACATCTTCAACCCGGGCTGATGATCGCTCAAAAAACGACTATCATCAAACATAACAAGTTGTAGCATATCTTAGAGGAAATGGACAAATTGAAGTCACCAATCAAATCCTGTTAAGGGGGATTGAAAAGAGACTGTAAGAAAGTAAGAACAAGTGGCATGAAGAGCTACCTAATGTACTTTGGGCATACTGGATTAGTCCAAGAACCAGCACTGGAAAAACTCCTATTAAGTTAGCCTATGGCACTGAAGCCATGTTTCCTATTGAAGTGGGAAATCCTTCTCATAGAGCTTTAAATTTTGAAGAGATTGCTAATGAAGAAGGATTGAATACCAATTTAGTCCTGATTGATGAGGTCCGGGACCAAGCTATTGAAAAAAATGGAGAAGTATAAGGAAAAGACTAGAGAGTACTTTGGAAAGAAGGCACATGTCAAAAACTTTCAAGTTGGAGACCTGGTGCTCTGAGATACTGAGGCTTCTAACCCAACAAATACTGTAAAACTCATGCCAAAATGGGAAGGACCCTACAAAATAGCTGAAGTACTCCGTCCCGGAACCTCTAAGCTCACTCATATATATGACTCTAAGGTCCCCAACACTTGGCATGACCTCAGATTTGGGAAATTTTTATCAGTAAGAAGAACTCAAAGCCCAAACCCGGAATAAGGAGCTCCCCAAAGGCCAGGAACTTCAACAATTAGGACTACATTTTGTATTGAAGTATGAATAAGAAATTTGTACTCCGGATCTTTATATGAATAAAAACCGGGCATTTTATCCTTTCATATTTTGCAAACTTTAAATTTTCATTTTTTGTATTTTTGAATCTTTGTAAATGTTAGGTCCCGATAAGTTTGTAGAAAGGGGGGTTGAATACAAACTATACCGTTTTATCGAATTTGTTCGTTTTAGGATTAAACAATTCAAGAACATATTATTGCGGAATTAAATGAAACAGAATTCAAGTTAAATATAACTTATATTAAACTTGAAAGATGTTACAAATATTGTTCTGATTACAAGATTGAATCTCAGACTAATTAAAACAAATTTAGAATAAATTCGACATGAACTTATCTATTTTTGTAATAAAAAGATAGAACGATAAATTATAGTTCGAGATAATTTCTAGGGATAAAGATCCGCTAGATAGTCAAAGCAGTACTAGTAAATGATTTCTAGTGGCTTAGATATAACACTTGATTCTAGAAATGATTTACTGATCAAGAATTGAAGTCCTGCAGTTGAGAGAATTTAAGGCAGTGTTCTTGATGATATGAAGTTGTAGTACTGTCTGTAAAGTAACTTTCTTGAATTCCTTATAAATAAATATCCTTTCAATACTGCACGTTTCTTTTGTCTCAGAATGACTATCAAAAAGACTTGGAATGACTATCATTTTAAGCCTAGAATGACTATCATTTTGGCTTGGAATAACTACCATAATATTTGAATTAAATTAGAATGACTATCAAATTAACTGGCATGACTATCGGGATGACTATCCTTGATAGTCATTCCAGTTCATTTCTATGACAAAATGACCTAGCATTACTATCGGGATGACTATCCTTGATAGTCATTCTAGTTCATTTTTCATAGTCATTCTAGCTTTAATTATAATTCTACTTTTAAATTAATTCGAATAATTAATTAATTTAATAAATTAATTCTGATGAATTAATTTATTCAATAAATAAATTATTTAATTTACTTAATAAAATAATTCTGATGAATTAATTTATTCAATAAATTAATAACTAATATAAAAGAGAATTAATATCTTTTCTTGATAGCATAAATAAACCTAGAACCACTTGAATTTGAAGAAGAATTTCCACTGAATTAAGTTGACACTTGATGTACTGTCCGGTTCATAAGTGACTAACTGCAATGTCTGTTCTTCATACTTCTGAATTTAAGCTGTGGTCCATTAGCTGCTTTTGACTTTGTTCAACCACTATAATCTGTACCCTTGCTGTCACACTTATGAAATCTCTGTCAATTTAATAAATCCACTTCCTTGAATACTTCACTGAGGCTTGATCAATAAATTGAACTTCTTTCAATGTAGAATCACTTCAAGTCTGTAGGATGACTTTAATATTCATTCTTTTGTGTTAGATATGAATATCACTAGGAAACTAGATAGAGGGGGGGGGGGGGGTGAATGGACAGTTTGAATGTTTTTCGAATCTTAAAACTAAAAATTGTATTAGATTGTGTATGTATGAAAATGTGGAAATAAAAAGAACAGAACACACACAATCACTTTAATCTACTTTGTATAAAGTAAATCAAATACTATAGCTTCCAAAATTTCACAAGTGAAATTCTGGCTTCTGAACAAGAATAGTGCTTTCTTGTTTTTCTTATAGAGAAAAGAGTGCTTGAATAATTCTATGAGTATCTCTCTTACAGCTAACTATAGGGTGTGCACAATATATATAACACTTATACAAACTGGTGCACACTCCTATTTACACAGCTACCCCTAACTATAACTCCAACTTGTTTTTCCATAAGAGGTTAACTGTGTCAGGAAAGACCACTTGCTTTCTGTCGTCCTTTCCCGTATCTGTAGCTGCTTGTCTCTATTCTTTCTCTCCAAGTTTTGCTGTAGATTTGCCATCTGTCTTTGGACCACCTAACCGTAACAGATGCTTCAGTATTTGTCTCCTTGAACTTTGATTTTGTACCTTGATTTGTCTTGTTGTAAAACGTCTAAGTGTTGACATCGCGAACTCTAGTATACTCCTTATCCTCTGACTTGTCGACATAGAGCATTTCTGACTTTGCTATATGAGGACTTTGCTATATGAGTATTTTAGGAGTATGCGATATGACATATTTCTGACTTCACGATATAGCCTTTGAGGACTTCACGATGTAGCCTTTGAGGACTTCACGATATAGTACATTTCAGACTTTGCGATCTCAACACTTCACGACATGTGCCTTGAGGACTTCACGACATAGTTCATTTCAGACTATGCGATCTCAGTACTTCACGACATGAATTTTGGGGACTTCATGCCATAGCTTATTCTGACTTCACGATATAGGGGCTTAGACAAATTTCTGTAACTTATTTCTTCAAGGCCTTATTCACTTTTATCCCGCTGTATGAACAAATTGAACTTCTTCCAGGACAATTATTTTATGGCCTATGTACAATCTAGGTGCAAGAAACTTACTAAGCTCATTATAAACTTGAGCATACAGAATAGAGCTAAGTACATGAAAACAAGACAAGTACAATAGAGACCTATACTATATCCCAGTGATAAACTTCACTAGGTCATGTAGAGTGACATAGTCACAAGGTGTAGGCTTGTTAATAGTGGTATTCAGACATGCCGTGAGCCTAACATTTTGACTGATATAACCTTCTGAGATTCCTGTGACACTGAATTATTATTTACTTATTACAAACTTGTTTAAGCTGAGTTGTATCCTCGATGTTTACAAATAGGCCTATACATATGCCTTTCAGTAAAACCATGGCCCGGAACAATAAGCATTAAAAGTGGCCAGGGTCCCCAGCAATAAGTACTACGAAAAACCTTGGAAAATATTCTAAGTACCAAAATGAGCCCTAACCCGGAGCAGTAAGCAAAAAATGTGATCAGGATCACCAGCAATAAGTGTTGCCCAGTAAATAACAATTGTAGAAGGGGGGTTGAATACAATTGTATAAGATTCTCGACTTTATGTAACACAAATATGAAAGATCAATAACAGCTTTATTAAATCTGATATAAAACTGTTACAAACTCTCTCAAGAAATTCTGATGTTCTTGAGAGCTGCTAGTTTACAAAAACTCTCTCAAGAAATTCTGTTCTTAAGAGCTTCTCTCTTGATTCCCTCGATTATGTTCTCTCTCGAATGAATACATAAATCGAAACCAAGACTGTGTTTATATAGTGCACACAGCTTCTCTATCAATAACAAGATAAGTCCTAATCAATAACAAAGATAGAAACCTATCCTTAATCGATAGCTACATACTACAAACCAGGAACAAATAGAATAAACTTCCATGTTTATCTAGACTCCAAATATAACTCGAAGTAGGAATCCTGATCAGCTTCAAGTTCTGATGATCAATCCTGATCATAGTCTGAGTAGGAATCCTGATGATCAATAAGATACTGACGCTTGATCAAATACTGATGACCATGCAATACTGATGACGTCAGCAATCCTGATCAGTTGAGTCTAGCTTCTGACGATCATTGAATTCTGATCTAACAATCTCCCCCAATCTCATACTTTGTGAAATAAAGTATAGATTCCAAATATTCAATGATGTCAAAAACATGTATCAAAATGTACAAGTATCTTCAGAAACAACTTATCTGTTTAAGCTTTTTGATAGAACAGATTCATCTTCAAGAAGTTGGATAATAAACTTTCTTCTTTTTCTTCAAGAATTTGAATCAGTCTTTCCTTAAGATTTCTGAGTTCTTCATCTTCCTCATTAATCTGGTAGATAGCTGCTCTGAGATTCTGTATGGAGCTTTTCTGTAGACTGTGCTTTTCAAGCAAAAGATAAGCAATTTCTTTCCCATCAGGATTGAGAGTAAGTTGGGTCATACCAAAAGTTACTTCTTTAACAACAGTACCTCTTTGCATTTCCACATCCTGATCTCTTTGATTTAAGTACATGGGAATATAATTACCATCGAAATTACTGTTTCCATCCAGTCTTCTTCTTATAGTTGACAAAATCATGTCAGCCCATACTTTGTACACTTGGTTCTTCCATCTTAACAGATAGTGAACATATTTCAGTTCCTGTGTAGTTTTTATCAGCAGATCTTGAATAGATAGAATCTTCACACTACCATCTTTCATGAAGTACAGAAGCTTTTCTTTCTTTTCAAAACCATCATGACAATCTATAACTATATCAACAGCTAATAAATTGTTCAGGTTTTCAGAAGTTAAAGTAACTCCAATTTCAGTTAAGGAGTAAGGATCAACATAAGTCATGTTTAGAAATTCAGCATCCCTGTGTCCAATACCTCCTCTTGTGTAACTTGACATTTGCTTCAGATTCGAAAACATCTTTAACCAGAGTGTTTTTGATCTAGCCATATCAGACAAATCAACAACACTTGAAGCGCTTGTAATAATTCCACCAGACTGAAAATTGATAGGTGTATCACACTTCAGTGTACTTATGTGTTCCCACTTCTTGTCTTTCTCCTTTTCATGAGTGTAGCTTCTTTCAAGTAAAGATTCTTGTCTGCTTGGATTTCTCCATTTTCTTTCATTTGAAACTTTAAGCCTTTGTAGATAGAGATTGAAATCTTCATATGTTCTTTTTGTAATATCTCTTCTTCTGGCTTCTTCTTCTTCATCTACTTCTTTGTTGTGACAATCAACAACAGTAGATAAGATTATCAAATCAACCTCTTGCAGAATTTCAGATTCGTCAGGATCTTGAATATTGTCAGAATTAGAATCTTCAATTTGATTTGTATTGCTGAGAGTTGATTTACTTGATTTTCTTCTCAATTCAGGTTCTTCTTCAACAAATTCCTTGTCTTCTTTCTCCATGATATCCTTGATAACAGGATCTGTTAGATTTTGTGAAGCTTCAGGAATTTCTTCAATTCTTAACCCTCTAGACCTTGTCTGTCTAGGTACTATTTGAGTTGAAGAACCTCTTCTACTTCTTCTAGTACCTCTCCTACTTCTGCTTCCTCTACCTCTAGCAGGAGCAGTATAGATTTCCATTGTCTCTCTCTGTAATCTCAAGAATTCTTCATGTGAGAGATCTGGATATTCTTCACTTGCTGTAGAGAGTGCTTTTCTTGCATATAATTGTTGAACTCTTTTATCAGTGTGATATAGAGTAACAATTCTGCCATCTTTTGTAGAAAACTTCTGAAATAAATTTGATGCATCTTCAGGATTATCAATAATTACATCTTCATCACCTTCAGGAATTGTAGCAAGAATATGTCCATGACCAGGTGTCAGGATTTGATCTTCCGTCAGGATCTGAGATTGCACCAATGTTCTTACTGTCTTAACTCCAGAATCAGAAACATGAGTTGACTGCGTTGTTTGACTTTGAGAAGTTTGGATTGTAGACTTCATAACAACAACATCAGAGGTTTCTCCTTGTATCACTTTGTCACTACCATCATCTCCAGTATCATCATCATTATTTCTTAATACTAGATCAGGTGTACATTTTGTCTGAATAACCTTCTCCCCCTTTTTGACATCAGGATTTGACAATAAATTCAAAATTAAGGAAAGAGAGGCTTGAATTTCAGTTACCTTAGTATCCAGAGAATCAATTCTGTGATTGATTGAGGTTTGTTCTGAAACAACAGATTTCACTTGGGATTCCACTACCTTCAGTTGTAAAGTAGTAGGCACCTTTGTAAAATTATTAAAGATATCAGTCCTCACTTTTTCAGTTGAACCCTTGATAGAATCAATCTCACTTTTCAGGCTTTTGGATAACAGAGTAGTAGCCTTCAGATGATTCTTCAAGTCTTGATTCTCTATAGATTTCACTGCATTATAGGCATGTTCAATAGCAGAAGAAAAACTGATAGATTCATCAGAATTGTGCCATGAATTGTTCCATTCATTCTGTCTAAATGCCTCTGCAGGATCAAAGGAAGGAGTAGAAAAATCTTGTCTCTGATCTTTCCCAGTGAAAGCATTGCTAGCCATATATGTACTTGATGAACCAAAATTAGTTCCAAGACTAATTTTGAGTGCTGTAGCAAGCTGTTCCTTCTCTTTGCGATTCTCATTATCATCATCACTATCATCATCAGAATTATCATCATCAGAACCATGAGATATATCAGGATCAGGAATTGCAATACCTTTCAGTTTATCCTGTGATTCTGAGATAGGATGATCCATTGGTCTTGAACGAAGTGGCTGTATAAAAATAGGTTCATTATCAGGAGCACCACTAGCGTCAGGATGAACATCGTCAGGATTTGATATGCTTGCATCAGTATTTGCTACCAATGGTTCTTGTGGAGCTTGAGGTTCAGAAGCTGCTTCAACACTTTGAGTTAAAGGTTCTTGTGTGCTTCCCTCATTGACAATGTTCTCGACCAATCTTTCAACAGAAGCTGTAGCTTTGCCTGCATCTTCACTTTGAGAAGATGGTTCTTGTGTAGCTGGAATGTTGATGTCTTCATTCTCCCTTTGAGAAAATGGTTCTTGTGTGACCATTCCACTAGCTAAGCCTTCACCCAAACTTTGATTGAGTGGTTCTTGTGTGGCAGGATCAACAGTAGCTGCTGAATTACTCTGAAATTCAGGTTCTTGTGGGCTTGATCCTTTCAGCTTCTTCTATCTCTGATAGACTAACTCTTCTGCATTCCTCTTTTTCTTTGATGTAGGTGTAAGACCAACCAAGGAAGCAGTTGTAGAAACCTTCTCCCAAGAAATTTCTCTAATCTGAGATGGAGAGGCTGGAGAGTCTGATATAAAGACAACTTTTGTTGTTGCATCAGGAATACTAACATCAGGATTTGCTAGAGCATCAGGAGTAGATGACTCATCAGGATTTGATGTCTGAATATCAGTATCCTTCATTTGCACTATCAAAGGAATATGATACCTGCTTTTTGATAATTTCCTTGTCTTTTGTGGTTTTGATGATGGTACCACAGCTTTAGTAGCAGTATCAGCAACTTCCTTGTTCACATTCATCACAGAGGATATAGGTAAGTCATCCTCTGAATCACTTTCATCAATCAACCTTATCTTCCTTTTCACAGGAACATTCTTAACAACCTTATCAGCTTTCTTCACCAGGACCCCTTGTACACCCCCTTGTATCTTCTTTTTAGTGAGTGGTGTAGAGGAAAAATCCTTTGAACCTGATTGTCTTCCAGACACATCAGTTCTAGCTGATTTCTTTGATTTTACAACTAAAGTCTTTTGAGAGACAGTAGAGGTGGTTGTTAACTGTTTAGACTGTTTAGGTTGCATGCTTGTGTCAGGAACAAGGTGGGTTGGGCCTTGCCCCATAGCATTAGAAAGTAGTCCATAACGAGTAGGCATTTTCTGATGTAAGAAAAACCTAACCTCATCGGGAATAAAAGCATTTCCGCACAAAATATTTTGCCATATCAGGATTGAAAAAAAATATTCAATAAGATTAAAATAAAATTTTATTTAAGAAAACAAAATTTATTTTAACAATCCTGAATAGCGTTTTGGTTTAAGAAAAATAACCAAATTAATGGTCATAGAATTAAAACACGCTTACCAGCAAACGAGGCAAAAATATTTATGGAAAACCGAACCGTCTCCTTGAGATTGTAGAAATGACCTGCACCCTTAATACACATTCTCTATAAAAGAGAACTGTTAAGCATAACATCATTTATTTATTAAAAGCACAAACCCTTTCCAGAGAAAATACTTACGAAAACCTTTTCACCTTATTCATTTTTCAATGGCTGCCAACAATCAAAACAACATACCTGATGAAGAACTTGATATAATTTGGCAACAAATGGATGAGGCTCTAGAAGAGATTGCAGAGCAAGAGGGACCTCAGCCTATTCCTGATCCACAGGAGCATCATGCTTTTGTGAATGCAATGGCTGATGTGCTTCTTCATAACTTCCATCAGGCAAATCCTGATTGGAATCCTCTTGAAAATCTCATCGTTGTCAATGAAGAGGATGAAGACGATTGGGATGATGAAGAGACTGAAGAGAGTGAGAGACGAAAAAAGAGAAAGCTTGATGCATGCACTTCTTGCAGTGTTCAGGCATGGAAGAATCCCGGTGATCACGGTGACGATCCGCCTTCAAGTGCATCTGCTCCCCTCCTTGTCTCTTAAGGATGGAACAAGAGACCTTCCAGTTCTGATGGACTGTGAAGCTGCTCAGGAGCATTCATGCTAATTTGCAGGGCACGTGTTCATGCTTATCTGTAAAGCACGAGTTCCTGAGTAGAAAATAGACTAGGAAAACAAATATGTAATTTCCAATTTTCATTTGTAATTGATCTTCAAGTATTAATGAAATTTGTCCATTTTCTCAATTGTTTTCTTCCTGTATATGCCTGCAAAATTTGTTAGTAACACTCATATTGAGATAGAAATGATAAATAATAAACTCTGACAATAATGAAATTGAAATTGATAATTAAGACTGAGAACTTAATCAAAGACTAAGTAATAATCTAATTGTCCAGAGTTTACCAGAAGTGTTAATGACAAATTAGAACCTCTGGTTTTCATACCAGCTTCAATATCTGAGCATCAGGATTTGACCAATTGATTTCCTGTCAGGATTGAGTCCTATCAGGATTTGATCAAAGATACATACCTTTCTGAATAACCATCAGGATTTGACAGTTATCAGGATTTCCTCTCTGTAGCTTTTCCTCAGAAATTCTCAAAATTCATCATTCCAAGTTCATTCACCAATTTATTGAAAGTAGCTTCAGGCAGTGGCTTGGTGAATATATCAGCTAGTTGTTGATCAGTAGGAACAAAGTGAAGTTCAATTGTTCCTTCCAGAACCTGTTCTCTTATAAAGTGATATCTGATACTTATGTGTTTAGTAAGAGAATGCTGAACTGGATTTCCTGTCATTGCAATAGCACTTTGGTTATCACAATAAATAGGGATTTTTGAGTATGACAGGCCATAATCTAACAACTGATTTCTCATCCACATTATCTGAGCACAACAACTTCCTGCAGCAATGTACTCAGCTTCTGCAGTTGAAGTGGAAATAGATTTCTGCTTTTTACTGAACCATGAAACTAGTCTTCCACCCAAAAACTGACAACTTCCTGAAGTACTTTTCCTGTCTATTTTGCATCCTGCAAAATCAGCATCTGAATAACCACACAACCCAAAATCTGATTCCCTTGCATACCAAAGGCCAAGTGAAGGAGTGGCTTTGAGATATCTGAAAATTCTTTTGACTGCAATCAGATGTGGTTCTCTAGGTTTTGCTTGAAATCTTGCACATAGACAGGTTGCAAACATGATATCTGGTCTACTGGCAGTGAGATACAATAAAGAGCCAATCATTCCTCTGTAGTGAGTTACATCTACCTCTTCACCTTGATCAGGATCAAGTTTGGTAGCTGTAGCTATGGGAGTTGAAGCAGGAGTACTGTCTTGCATGTTAAACCTTGTCAGTAAATTCCTTGTGTATTTAGACTGATTAATAAAAATCCCTTCATCAGTCTGTTTAACTTGAAGACCCAGAAAGTAACTCATTTCTCCCATCATGCTCATTTGATATCTTGACTGCATAAGCTTGGAAAACTTTTCACACAGCTTATTGTTTGTTGACCCAAAAATGATATCATCAACATAAATCTGAACTAACAGCAACTCCTTACCATGATTCAAATAAAATAGAGTTTTATCAATTGCACCTCTTTTGAATCCACTTTCCAGTAAGAATTGAGCTAAGGTTTCATACCATGCTCTTGGAGCTTGCTTTAGTCCATAAAGTGCCTTATCCAGTCTGTAGACATGATCTGGATATGTAGGATCAATGAAACCAGGAGGTTGTTCAACATAAACTTCTTCCTCCAGTTCACCATTTAAGAAAGCACTTTTAACATCCATCTGGAAAACCTTGAATTTCTTATGTGCTGCATAAGCAAGAAATATCCTGATGGCTTCTAGTCTTGCAACAGGAGCAAAAGTTTCATCATAGTCAATTCCCTCTTGTTGGGAATACCCCTTTGCAACTAGTCTAGCTTTATTTCTGATAATGACTCCATCAGAATCAGTCTTGTTCTTGAAAATCCACTTTGTACCAACAATTGATCTATTCTTTGGTCTTGGTACCAGTTTCCAGACTTCATTCCTTTCAAATTCATTCAGTTCTTCTTGCATTGCAGTAACCCAATCAGCATCTTTAAGTGCATCTTCAACTTTCTTAGGCTCCTCCTTGGATAGAAAGTTATTGTATAGACATTCATTCTGAGTTGCACTTCTTGTTTGAATACCTGCATCAGGATCTCCAATTATCAAATCAGGAGAATGATCTTTTGTCCATTTCCTTGCTGGTGTCAAATTGTTTCTTGAAGTAGATGCTCCCCCTGGATTGGTGTTATCTTGATTGAAAGAATTTGATTGATTTGAAGCTCTTCCTGAATTATTGCTATTCCCTCCTGATGTGTTATCAGGATCTTCACTTGAATCAGTATCTGAAGAATTCTGTCCTGATGATTGAGTTGACTCTGAACTTGTAGTTGAATGCCGTTGCTCCCCCTCAACATTAGCACTACTAGTTGTATCACTATTGTTTGCATCATCAGTATTAGCACCATCAGTACCTGGTGAGTCATCAGGATTTGGTGACCCATCAGTATCTGATGAATTGACAGGATCTGATTCACTTTCTTCAGGTTCCTTGGAAGCTTCATTTTCAAATAACAATCTATCATGCGAGTCTTCAATGATTCCAGTTATCTTCTTATCATCAAAAGATACATGAATTGACTCCATGACAGTTCTTGTTCTCAAATTAAAAACTCTGAAGGCTCTTGATGTAGGATAACCTATGAATATTCCTTCATCAGCCTTTGTTTCAAATTTCCCTAGCTGTTCAGGATGAGTTCTGAGAACAAAACATTTACAGCCAAACACATGCAAATGCTTCAGACTTGGTTTCTTCTCCTTGAGTGACTGATAAGGAGTGACACCATGCCTGTTTATCAATGTGAGATTTTGTGTATAGCATGCTGTGTTGACTACTTCTGCCCAGAAATATGTAGGTAATTTAGCTTCTTCCAACATAGTTCTGCCAGCTTCAATAAGAGTTCTATTCTTCCTTTCTACTACTCCATTTTGCTGAGGTGTGCCAGGAGCAGAGAATTGTTGAATGATTCCTTTGTATTTGCAGAACTCTTCCATCTTTTAATTCTTAAATTCAGTACCATTATCACTTCTCAGAATCTTGACTTTGTACTTTGTGGTTGTCTCAATCATCCTCACATGATCCAACAGAACTTCAGGAGTTTCATCTTTTCTGTGCAGAAAATACACCCAGGTGAATCTAGAATATTCATCAACAATTACAAGAGTGTACCTTTTCTTACTGATGGACATGATGTTGACTGGACCAAACAGATCAAGATGTAGCATGTGATATGGTTCTACAATAGAGGATTCTGATTTACTCTGGAATGATGTCCTTCTTTGTTTTGCTTTTTGGCATGCATCACAGAGTCCATCAGGTGTATATAAGACATTAGGTAATCCTCTTACTAACTCTTTCTTAACCAACTCATTGATGTTGCTGAAGTTGAGATGAGAAAGCTTCTTGTGCCAATTCCAACTTTCATCTACTGAAGCTTTACTGATGAAACATGTAGGGGAGCCATCACTATCTGAGAGAATGTTGGCTTCATATATGTTACCATGCCTGTAGCCAGTTAGTGCTATCTTTCCTGTTGCTTTACTGACTACTTCACAATGTGTGGAATAGAAATTGACATGATAACCTCTGTCAGTGATTTGACTAATACTCAACAAGTTGTGTTTTAGTCCCTTCACTAGAGCTACTTTTTCAATGATGACATTTCCAATGATTATATTGCCATATCCCAAGGTTTGTCCAATGTTGCCATCTCCATAAGACACAGTTGGGCCAGCTTTTTCCTCATATTCTGATAACAGGGCTTTGTTTCCAGTCATGTGCACAGAACATCCACTATCCATGACTAACACATTTTTCCTTTTACCCTGCATCAGAATAGTAAAACACTAGTCAGAATGTTTAGGAACCCACACTTGTTGGATTCCTTGTACATGCATTTTATTAAATTTAACAGCAGAAGACTTTTTGACTTTAGCAGTCCTGACAGGATTTACTCCATCAGGATTTGCTTTGTCAGTATCAGTATTAACAAAAGCATGCTTCACTATGACATTTTCAGTTCTATCAGACTTTGTACTACTTTCAACCTTAGGCAATGGATCATAAAAGTTATAGTACAAATCATGATACTCTTTACATGTATAAATAGAATGCCATAGACTACCACAATGAAAACAGGAATTCTGTGGTTTGTAAAATACTGATCTATTCCTAACATCAGACTTAGGAATTTCAGCAATTTTCTTCTTACTCTTTTTACAATCAATAGCAAGATGATTAGAGTTACCACAGTTAAAACAACACTTTCTAGGTGCATTTGGGATATATTTATAACCATTTTCTTTATTGATCCCAATTTTACCATTCCTGTTTCTCTTAACAGTAGCTTCCTTTTTCTTATCTGTAACCTCACAGATTTTATCCTTAAGCTGGTTCTGAGACAATAGACCTACATTCTTAGTGACTTTGTTCATGACAGGTTTAGACTTTATAATTTTAATTCCTTGAGTAGAAGAAGATCCCTTTTCAAAAATAGAATTGGAATCTTTACCAAAAACAAAATTAACAGGAGTAATCTTAGATTTGATTGAGTCTATAACATGTCTATAGGTCTTTGGACTGACTGTCTCATCAATGACAATTTTCTTTTTCAATTTCTTATCTTCATCTGACTTATATCCTAGACACTCTCTCCAATTCTTAGAGGTATTAATCTCATGAAATTTCCTACCAGAGTCTGTCCAGGTTCTGATTTTCTCATTAGCATATTCAAGTTCTTTTTCAAGGGAAGTACATTTAGATGTCATCTCTAAGTGCATGTGTTTAGCATTATCACATTCTTTTTGTACTTCTTGCATACGAGAAAATTCAGCTTCTAATATCTCATTCCTCTTTCTAAGGTCAGACATCTCAGATAAGATTCTAGTATTCTCAGCAGTTTGACTTCTAAAGCTAATATGTAATGACTTTAGAAAACGTCTTAACTCAGAAGCATTATCAGTATCAAAATCAAAGATAGTATTTAGTACCTTATCATCAGGAGCAGCAGTTACATCAGCATTGGCCATTAACGCATAGTTGACTACCTCAGTATCAGATTCTGAGGAGGAGTCCATCCAATCCTTGCTTGATGTGATGAGTGCCTTTGTCTTGTTGCATTCAGAAGCAAAGTGACCCATACCATTACACTTGTAGCATCTAACCTTTGACTTGTCAAATTTGCTAGCCTTGCTGTCCTTTTTGATATACTTGTCTTTGTCTGCTTTGAAGGTCTTTTTCTGAAAGTTGCCTTGTCTTCTATTCTTCCTGAACTTCATCCTTCTGAAGTTTCTGACAATCATAGCAACCATCTCTTCCATATCTGAGTCAGAAGAATCATCACCAGTATTGGCATCAGGATTGCCATCAGTATCTGATGAAGAGTCGTCAGGATCTGACTCAGCTACTCTTGATTTACTTCTAGAGACCTCCATAGCTTTTCCTTTTGATTTAGCTTCTACATTCAAAGCAATTGACTTTGCCTTGCTGCTTTTCTTGTTCTTTCTCTGTTGAACTTCAAGATCATGAGTTCTTAGCATCCCATAGATCTCATCAAGAGACACAATGTTCAGATCATACTGGTGTCTAATGATTGAGGTCTGAGTATCCCATTCTTCAGGTAAAGCTCTAAGAAATTTGGTGTTTGAATCTTCAGTTTCATATACTTTGTCAACTAAGGATAAGCTATTCAATAGTGTCAGGAATCTATCATATAGATCAGTCAGGCTCTCTTCAGGTCTTGCATCGAATTGTTCATATTCTTGAATCAATAGAGCCCTTCTGTTTTTCTTGACAGATGCAGATCCCTGGCACTGAGTTTCCAAAGTATCCCAGATTTCTTTTGAAGACTTGCATGCAATCACTCTGTTTGACATAACAGCATCAAGACTATTGTGCAAGATGTTCTTTATCTTTGGTTCCCTGAGTACATGAGCTTTTTCTTCTGGAGTCCATTCAGCTTTAGCTTTGACCACATAATGTTCTGGTACTGTATCTGTTCGTTCTACGAACTTTGTTGGTATATATGGTCCATCACGAATCCTGTCCAAGTAGTCAGGATCCATAGCCTCCAGGTACATCAGCATCTTTACCCTCCATGTAGGATATTCTGATATCTTTAAGATGGGAATCTTCATGCTTTCATACTTGGTTGTCGACATCTTAGATCGTCTCTAATTTAAAAATAAACCAGTTTGCTCTGATACCAATTGTTGCCCAGTAAATAACAATTGTAGAAGGGGGGTTGAATACAATTGTATAAGATTCTCGACTTTATGTAACACAAATATGAAAGATCAATAACAGCTTTATTAAATCTGATATAAAACTGTTACAAACTCTCTCAAGAAATTCTGATGTTCTTGAGAGCTGCTAGTTTACAAAAACTCTCTCAAGAAATTCTGTTCTTAAGAGCTTCTCTCTTGATTCCCTCGATTATGTTCTCTCTCGAATGAATACATAAATCGAAACCAAGACTGTGTTTATATAGTGCACACAGCTTCTCTATCAATAACAAGATAAGTCCTAATCAATAACAAAGATAGAAACCTATCCTTAATCGATAGCTACATACTACAAACCAGGAACAAATAAAATAAACTTCCATGTTTATCTAGACTCCAAATATAACTCGAAGTAGGAATCCTGATCAGCTTCAAGTTCTGATGATCAATCCTGATCATAGTCTGAGTAGGAATCCTGATGATCAATAAGATACTGACGCTTGATCAAATACTGATGACCATGCAATACTGATGACGTCAGCAATCCTGATCAGTTGAGTCTAGCTTCTGACGATCATTGAATTCTGATCTAACAATAAGCACTACGCTTGGAAAATTTTCCAAGTACCAAAATGAGCCCTGACCCGGAGCAGTAAGCAAAATATGTGGTCAAGATCACCATAATAAGCACTGCGAAAAACCTTGGAAAAATTTTCAAGTACAAAAATGAGCCCTGGCCCGGAGCAGTAAGCAAAAAATGTAGCCAGGATCACCAACAATAAACACCACAAAAAATCTTAGAAAATTTTTCTAAGTACTAAACCATGATCTCGGTTCGGATTACAAAAAGGGACCGGGTTACCAACAATAAGCACTACAAAAAATTTTAGAATAATTTTCTAAGTACTAAACCATGACCCCGGCCAGGATTGAAAAAAGGAACCGGGTTACCAGCAATAAGCAAACGAAAAATTTTAGAAAAAATTTCTAAGTACTAAACCATAAACCCGACCTAGATTGAAAAAATGGACCCGGTTACGAACAATAAGTGAGCTAAAAATAAGAAAACCTAGTTCACTCTCAACCCTGGACTGCCAGCCTTGATACCAATCCGAGTTTGGGGTGGGGTGGGAATATAAAGCCAATTTTTTTCTAAGTTATCCGAAGTTTTACAACTTTTGACTTAAGAAACAAACCCAGCTCACTCTCAACCCCAGACTATCATCCTTGATGCCAATTCGGGTTGAGGGCAAATATCAAGCCAAATCTTTTCTAATTTACCCAAAGTTTTACAATTTTGGACCTCAGAAACAAACCTATCTCACTCTCAACCCCATACTACAATCATTAATACTAATCTAGGTTGGGGGGGAGCACATATCAAGCTAATTTTTTTTCTATATTACCCAAAGTTTTACAACTTTTGACTTACGAAACAAACCAAGCTCACGCTCAGCCCCTGATTGTTATTCTTCATACCAATCCGGGTTGGGGGCAAATATCATGCCAATTTTTTTTAAGTTACTCAAAGTTCTACAACTTTGGACTTAAGAAAGAACCTAGCTCACCATCCCTGATACCGGTCCGGGTTGAGGGCCAAATATCAAACCAATTTATTACTAAGTTACTCAAAGTGTACAACTTTGAACTTAAAAAAAGAACCTAGCTCACTTTCAAACCGGGACCGCCATCCTTGATACTAGTCCGAGTTGAGGGGCAAATATCTGGCCAAATTTTTCCTAAGTAACTCAAAGTTGTACAACTTTGGACTTAAAGAAAGAACCTAGCTCACTCTCAATACCGGACTACCGTCCCTGATACCAGTCCGGGTTGGAGGCAAATATCAAGCCAAAGTTTTTACAACTTTGGACTTAAGAAAGAACCTAACTCACTCTCAACCTCGGTCTACCATCCCTTATACCAGTCCGGGTCAATTTTTTTTAAAGTTTCATATTGAGAAATTTTTACTCCCCCATCCAAAAAATATGTATAAGGGAGTGAGGGCAAATGATAGGCTATAATTAACCCGGATTCGTATTCGGGACTTATCTCACATTTGGAACCGAACTCCTATTCGAGACATGTCTTACATTTGGAAACGAGCTCATATTCGAGACATGTCTTACATTTGGAACCGAACTCATATTCGAGACATGACTCACACTAGGGACACAACTCATATTTGAGACATGACTCACATTTGGGACCAAACTCATACTCCAGACATGTTTCACATTTGGAATATGAACTCTTGTACGAGACATGTCTCACAGTAGGAGCCGAACTCATATTTTAGACATGGCTCACATTTGAGACCGAACTCTTACTCCAGACATGTCTCACATTTGGAAGTCAAACTCATGTACGAGACATGTCTCACATTTGGAGCCGAACTTATATTTGAGACATGGCTCACATTTGGGACCGAACTCATACTCCAGACAGGTCTCACATTTGAAGCCGAACACTTGAGACATGACTCACATTTAGGACCGAACTCATACTCCATACATGTCTCACATTTGGAGCCGAACTCATATTTGAGACATGACTCACATTTGGGACCGAACTCATCCTCCAAACAGGTCTCATATCTGAAAGTCGAACTCTTGTACGAGACACGTCTCACAGTTGGAGCCGAACTCATATTTGAGACATGGCTAGCCGAGCTCAGGTACGAGACATGTCTCACATTTGGAGCTGAACTCATATTTGAGACATGGCTCACATTTGGGACCTAACTCATACTCCATACAGGTTTCACATTTGGAGCTGAACTCATATTCGAGACCTGACTCGTCCCAACCCGACAATAAAGGAAATAGATCAAGTGAGATAATACTACACCTCATTGTGTGATTTGCACAGGTCATGACTGGGGACCACCCCTGATCACGACACGCAAGAATAACTAATGATTGGCACAATTATGCCCTCATCAAAACACATGCAAACGTGGGTCTGGCACACACCACCATAATTTTCACCTGAACACGTGTGACCAATCTATATCACACAAGTGTTTTGGCGACCTAGGATTTAACGATCATGATTGCAGGTACACCCCCAAACCCTAATCATTGGCATATATATGGCCCAAAGGAAAAAGGTTTAGGGGTTACACACTCCGATTACACAAGCCCTCCATATTTAGATCTCTCTATATTCTTATCTTTTTTTCCAAAACCCCGACTTATTCTTACGTCGGAGGCGCTGCTGGATATAAACCCCCTCCGGTGTTTTTTTGCAGAAACCCACCAATAATTGTACCACAACCAGACATGGGAACGGCGAGAAAGGACTGATTCACATAATAGAGTTATCGGATTCTTGATAAGTGGATTTCATAACTACTTGGATCGTCCTAAATTGGCTTAATCTGATCGTTCTGTTCTCAAGTACATGTTGTTTTTAATGTGTTTTGTTTAGTATTTGTAGAGTTGCTTTATCAGCAGAGATGTGGTGATTCTATGATCGTTAGGTGGTGTTTAAGCATGTGTATGAAGATCAAGCAATTGTGAATGTTGAATGGGCAAAGAAAGGGCAAAAGAAGCATTTTAGAATTTTTCTGACAGAAACCACGGCGCGCCCGCGCCGCCTCCCGCGTGCCCGCGCCGCCTCCCGCGCGCCCGCGCTGCAACTGATAGAAATCATGGCGCGCCCGCGCCGCCTCCCGCGCGCCCGCGCGTAAAGAATGCTGAAAACTGCAGTTTTGTGGTCAGAAAAGGAAACTTGCCATAGTTGTTAGCCTTAAGTCTTTATAAGTATTTGGTGGACGTTTTCTGAGGGATACACTGATATATCAAGATACATACATTTATATACGTCCACCGGTGAGGAGAACAAGAAGACGGCTGATTTACGAAGACCTAGTTTTCATCTAATCTTTGTATTCTTCTAAATTAGGCGATACTTTGGATTCTCGTTGTTCTTTCTAAACCCTAGTTATTCTATCAAGTTTTCCAGACTTATTACTATCATGTTATCATCAGAACCCACGATGATGAACGGTTCGAATATGAACTAATCGTCGTCGTGGGATTCTAGCGGATTTATTTATGGATTCTAATAGTTAATTGTTTTAAAGATTTGTGTGTGATGTATTCTTGATAACCTAGTTTGGTTGTGATTATTCTTCTTGGATGAGTAGCTAACATCTAAGATTATTTGTTAATCTCTATTGAATGCGAAAGTGGATATAGAGGTTTAGAACTTGCCATGCTAGCATAGGTTTATGTATATTTGTCATGCATGATTTGTAGGTAATTTTAACCATCTTACCTGTCCTATGTAATCTGAATGGATAACTTGCTCATTAAACCGTTATGTTTTCAAATCTTATAGACATATAGGGTCTAAACATAATTGGTGTCCGCTTAACCTCTATCTCTTTGTGGATGTTTGAGTGGTTTGGTATACGTATACTGAAAGGTAGCGTATACTGATTTCGTGTTATCCGATTAGTTATCATAACCGTCACATGCATTGATTAAAGACAAAAGACTCTAGATGAAGTATTTAATGAAGTTAGGATCCCATGCTTTTTCTCATAAGTAATTAATCAGAAATCTCTTAGTTAATTATAATCTTGTTAAGTCAAGTAGTTAATTTAGTTAAACAAAACTCAATTTGTCAATTATCTTAGCATTGGATAATAACCATACATTGTTGCACAAGTGCTAAACTATTATAACCAAAGCAGTCTCTGTGGGAACGAACTTTACTAATCCTGTATTACTTGTGACCGCGTACGCTTGCGTGATTTTGTGCGAACAAGTTTTTGGCGCCGTTGCCGGGGACTCGGTGTTATTTTTATAGTTTATGTGCTTGTCATCAGTGGTCGTTAAAGTTCACTGACTCGGATTATACTCATCAATTTTACTTTGTTTGGTGTGTTTCAGATACTTAAGTGAAAGTGTATGCGAACACGTTCTCAAACTCGGAAAGCAGAACTTGAATTGAATCTAGTTATGGGAGAACCTGTAGCACCAGAAACGAAGGCTTTGAAGGACTATTCTCAGCCTAAGATCAATGACATTCAGTCGAGCATTGTCAGGCCGGCTATTGCAGCTAACACCTTTGAAATCAAGCCTGGCACGATTCAGATGGTGCAAAATTCAGTTCAGTTTGGGGGTGCTCCAACGGAAGATCCTAATATGCATATTAGGGATTTCATTGAGATCTGTGACACCTTCAAGTTCAACGGAGTGTCTGATGATGCTGTGAAGCTGAGACTTTTCCCATTTTCTCTGAGGGATAAGGCTAAGGGCTGGTTGCATTCTCTACCAGCAGGTTCTATTACTACATGGGAGGATCTTGCTCAGAAGTTTCTCACGAAATTCTTCCCCATGGCTAAAACAGCTGCAATCAGGAATGCTCTCACTCAGTTTTCACAACATTCTGGAGAAACTTTATGTGAAGCTTGGGAGCGCTACAAGGAAATGCTTAGGAAGTGTCCTCATCATGGAATGCCTGATTGGATGGTGATAAATTGTTTCTATAATGGTCTGGGAGGTCAATCTCGACCAATGCTTGACGCGGCATCAGGTGGAGCTCTGTGGGCTAAGAACTATGATGAGGCTTATGAGCTAATTGAGATGATGGCTGCTAATGAATATCAGAATCCAACTCAGAGGTTATCACAAGGCAAGGTAGCAGGGGTTCTGGAGGTGGATGCAGCTACGGCAATAACAGCTCAGTTGAAGGCTTTGTCAATGAAGGTGGATTCCTTGTCTAACTATGGAGTTCAGCAGGTGGCTAGTGTTTGCGAGCTTTGTGCAGGTGCTCATGACACGAATCAGTGTGCCATATCAGGGTGGCCAGAATCAACCTCAACAGCCATATCAGCAGTATGGAGCAAGGCCATTCAATCCTTCTGGTTTTCAGCAGCAGTATGCTCCAAGGCAACCGTATCAACCACCAGGTTTTCAACAACCATCTCAAGGCAATGTTGGTCAACCGTCTAATGAAAAGTCTGAATTGGAGGAATTGAGGCTAATGTGCAAGAGCCAAGCTGTTTCCATCAAGACTCTGGAGAATCAAATCGGTCAGATTGCCAATGCATTGTTGAATAGACCTCAGGGAACTCTCCCTAGTGATACGGAAGCTAATCCAGGCAAACGGGAGGTCAAGGAACATGTCAAAGCAGTTACCTTACGATCTGGAAAGGTTACGAATGATCAGAATGCAGAAACGGATGAAAAAGAAGAAATTTTGAAAAATGGCCAGAAGGTGGAGCGCGCCATCCCCCTCTCAAGCGCGCCCTCCCCTGCCCTTCTGCCAGAAAATGAAGAAAAAGTTGAAAAAGCTAGTTTGGGGGTGAACGAAGCGGAAGATGTTGACCATTCTTCTGAGAAACCTATTCCAAAGCAAGCTACAGAGAGCAAGGAGGTCTATCCTCCTCCGCCATTCCCTAAACGACTTCAGAAGCAGAAGTTGGATAAGCAGTTTGCTAAATTTCTGGAGGTTTTCAAGAAGTTGCATATCAATATACCTTTTGCAGAAGCTCTTGAACAAATGCCGAGCTATGCAAAGTTCATGAAGGGTATTCTATCTCAGAAATTGAAACTCGAGGAGTTAGAGATCGTCGCTCTTACAGAAGAGTGCAGTGCTATCCTACAGCAGAAGTTGCCTCCAAAACTCAAGGATCCAGGGAGTTTCACCATACCCTGCAGCATCGGCAATCTATCTTTCAACAAGTGCTTGTGTGACTTGGGAGCTAGCATAAATTTGATGTCGTTGTCTGTCTTCATGCAACTTGAGCTACCAGAGCCTAAACCTACTACTATGTCCTTACAGCTGGCGGACAGGTCAATCACATATCCTAGAGGTATAGTAGAGGATGTTTTGGTTAAGGTGGATAAGTTTATCTTCCCTGTGGATTTCGTAATTCTGGATTTCGAGGAGGACAAGAGGATTCCTATTATCTTGGGAAGACCGTTCTTAGCTACAGGCCGTACTTTGATAGATGTGCAGAAAGGGGAGCTCACAATGAGGGTTCAAAATCAGAAGGTTACTTTTAACGTGTTCAAGGCAATGAAATTTCCAAATGAGGAAGAAGAGTGCTTTAAATTGGAGATGGTCGATTCTGTCGTCAATACAGAGATTGAACAACCGCTGAAGTCCTATACAGTGGAGAGAGTCTTGATAGAGAATTCTGATATCGAAGACGAAGAAAGAGCAGAGCAACTTCAGTTGTTGAATGCACCTCCGTGGAAAAGAAAAATTGATGCGTCATTCGATTCTTTTGGATTAGCAGAGCTGAACAATTCTCAGGAGCAACTTAAACCATCTATGGAAGAAGTTCCTACACTTGAACTCCAACCACTGCAGGATCAATTGAGGTATGGTAAAGTCTACGAGAGCAACGGGCTATATAAGGAGAAGGTTAAGGACTGGCATGAAAGAGGGGTGATGAAACATTCATTTGTGCCTGGTCAGCTAGTTCTGTATTTCAAGTCTCGCTTCAGATTTTTTCCAGGAAAGCGTAAGTCGAGGTGGTTGGAGCCTATCACGGTTAAATCAGCATTTCCGCATGATACAGTAGAGATTTTCCATAAGTTTCCAGACGAAGTGTTCAAGGTTAATGGTCAGTGGCTGAAGCATGGCGTTGGTAATACGGTGAATCGTGAGTCGACGTTCACCGTTCTTGCGACTGGATGAAAGGGATTCACGTCAAGCTATTGACGTAAAACAAGCGCTTCGTGGGAGGCAACCCACGCGAATATGCAGTATTATGACATGTTGCATGTTTGAGAGACTTGGTGGTTGAAAATATTTGATTTTGTGGGTATATCATCTATAAACCCTCACGAGACAAAACTCGTCCTACTAGGGCTGCCTAGGGGTTTAACGGCTTGTTGCATATGCTCAATGCAATCGTATCATCTACGAAAGTGGTGGTCCTATTAGTTAGTATTATTTTTATTTCTTTATTTGCAGTTTTGAGTACTGCATTCAGAGCTACTGGAGTTGATGTTGCTTGGTCTGACTTTGGAGAGGATTCTGTTTATCCTCCACCGGATACACCACCCGAGGAGGGTGGTCCTGCTGATGATTAGGTAATCTCTGCATCTTTCCTTGTTATTACCTTCAATGAGGACATTGAATATTGTAAGTTTGGGGGTGGTAATTAGGGAATGTTAGTGTGTGTCATATAGGATTCATATTGCATTTTTAGTTAGTTTCATTCATATCTTTGCATGTTTTTGTCATATAGAGCATTCTGTTTTGCATATGTGTTTATCTATTATGTGAGTCCATTTAGTTGCATTTGCATAGCATATTTCATGATCCCTTAGAACTTGGCTATTTCTTGGTTAGTGAGTCGATGTTAATGGGAGTGTGGTAGTGATAGATAGAGGGTTGATTAAGTTTCTAAGCAATTGACTTGCATGCCAGAAACAATTGTAAATTCACAAGTCTCATTGGTTGCTTTTGAATTTGATCAGACCATGTTTGTTTGGATGTTAGAATTTAACCACTTGCTTATATTTAGAATGTTTTCTATTCTCTTGAAATTGAAAGAAGCACTTAAGTCTAAGTTTGAGGGAAAACAGGGATTTCATGCTAGTTGTCAATAAAGGCTAGGCGTCAAATGGCTAGTAGCCGGCTCATTGAAAAGATGAGTAGTCTAGGGTGGGATGAGAAAAAGGCAAAGTGCACTCATTCCGAAATAAAAAAAAAAAAAAAAAAAAAAAAAAAAAAAAAAAAAAAAAAAAAGTTGTGTTAGTTGTGTGTATGCAGAATTGATCAGGTTGAGCTCTTTAATACTCGAGCAATTAAGTTCTAGGGGACTTTGTGCCTAGTGACCTAAGACTTTTCCGGTCTGGGATCCACTAACCTAAAGCTCGCTACATGGGTATTATTGTATAAGCCTTTTGGGGTCTCAGCCATTGCACGGTCAAATAAGCATGTTTTTAAATAATAAAGCATGATTTCCTGTCTAACTCAAGTCAAGGTTGAGGTGTCTTTAAGTGGTTTCTTGTGTCTAGAGTTCATTCTATTTATAAGCTTGTGGTTGTCTTGGTGAAGAATAGGATATGGTCTTGATTTAGTTTGGGAGTATATTGATGAGCATTGCACACACGCACGTTTCTGTGTATGTATGGTTAGCATACGGGAATTTGGTCGAACTCTGCTTGAAAGATTGCATTCCTTGTTATGTTGGCTTGTTGATTGGTTATGGTTAGTTTGAGGGGATCAGTTGCATTTTCATAATAGTTGCATTCATGCATTGCATTGCATTTATAGAGTCTGTTTATGCTTGAGGACAATCATCGGTTTAAGGTTGGGGGTGTGATAAGTGGATTTCATATCTACTTGGATCGTCCTAAATTGGCTTAATCTGATCGTTCTGTTCTCAAGTACGTGTTGTTTTTAATGTGTTTTGTTTAGTATTTGTAGAGTTGCTTTATCAGCAGAGATGTGGTGATTCTATGATCGTTAGGTGGTGTTTAAGCATGTGTATGAAGATCAAGCAATTGTGAATGTTGAATGGGCAAAGAAATGGCAAAAGAAGCATTTTAGAATTTTTCTGACAGAAACCACGGCGCGCCCGCGCCGCCTCCCGCGCGCCCGCGCTGCAACTGATAGAAATCATGGCGCGCCCGCGCCGCCTCCCGCGCGCCCGCGCGTAAAGAATGCTGAAAACTGCAGTTTTGTGGTCAGAAAAGGAAACTTGCCATAGTTGTTAGCCTTAAGTCTTTATAAGTATTTGGTGGACGTTTTCTGAGGGATACACAGATATATCAAGATACATACATTTATATACGTCCACCGATGAGGAGAACAAGAAGACGGCTGATTTACGAAGACCTAGTTTTCATCTAATCTTTGTATTCTTCTAAATTAGGCGATACTTTGGATTCTCGTTGTTCTTTCTAAACCCTAGTTATTCTATCAAGTTTTCCAGACTTATTACTATCATGTTATCATCAGAACCCAGGATGATGAACGGTTCGAATATGAACTAATCGTCGTCGTGGGATTCTAGCGGATTTATTTATGGATTCTAATAGTTAATTGTTTTAAAGATTTGTGTGTGATGTATTCTTGATAACCTAGTTTGGTTGTGATTATTCTTCTTGGATGAGTAGCTAACATCTAAGATTATTTGTTAATCTCTATTGAATGCGAAAGTGGATATAGAGGTTTAGAACTTGCCATGCTAGCATAGGTTTATGTATGTTTGTCATGCATGATTTGTAGGTAATTTTAACCATCTTACCTGTCCTATGTAATCTGAATGGATAACTTGCTCATTAAACCGTTATGTTTTCAAATCTTATAGACATATAGGGTCTAAACATAATTGGTGTCCGCTTAACCTCTATCTCTTTGTGGATGTTTGAGTGGTTTGGTATACGTATACTGAAAGGTAGCGTATACTGATTTCGTGTTATCCGATTAGTTATCATAACCGTCACATGCATTGATTAAAGACAAAAGACTCTAGATGAAGTATTTAATGAAGTTAGGATCCCATGCTTTTTCTCATAAGTAATTAATCAGAAATCTCTTAGTTAATTATAATCTTGTTAAGTCAAGTAGTTAATTTAGTTAAACAAAACTCAATTTGTCAATTATCTTAGCATTGGATAATAACCATACATTGTTGCACAAGTGCTAAACTATTATAACCAAAGCAGTCTCTGTGGGAACGAACTTTACTAATCCTGTATTACTTGTGACCGCGTACGCTTGCGTGATTTTGTGCGAACAATTCTAGTCACAAAGATTAACAAATAAAAATGTTGAATTTACTAATATAACATTAGAAATAAAACATAATTGAAATCACACTTTAATTAGTACTGATTTTTTTTAATATTTAGAATTATATATTTTACAGATAAATATATGTTCTCAAATATGTTGGGGTACACGAAAATCAAACACATTGAGATGACAATAAATAAACTCTTAATAAATAACCAAATTAAAACAAAAACAAATTTTCAAAAATAAATAATATATATATATATATATTTAAAATGTTTTAGAAAGAGAAAAATATCTCTAAACACGTACTTACAAATTTAAATGAATATGTAATGTATTTTAGTGACAGAATCGTAAATAGGTTAAATTATGTAATTACAAAAATCACTCTTGTATATCAACACTAGAAATTATTCATTGTTCACCTAATTTAGGTGAATCCATACTTAAAATAGAGTAGCACATATTCAAAACTGGTTCTAATTTTTTCCCCAAATAACATGGAATTATGCAAGTATTTGGTAGTAAATTTGAAATTATTTTTGGGATCTCTGACATTTTTATTTAAAATATCAAATTACAGACTATGCGTCGAAGTAATTAAAATTAGAGGGATTCAAGTATGATTCTAAATTGGAAATTACCAAAACTTATGATCTTTAGATTACATATAAAGAGAAAAAAGATCCTAAAGTTAGTTCAAGAAGATTACAGGAGATTTGAGTGTTTTTAAATATAAAAAAGTGATGATAATTTTATAAATACGTAAATTTGTTTAAAATTACAATAATATCCACATTTGTTTGTATAGAATTTTTTTAATTATCTTAGGTAACTCAATGAGATAATCTCAGGAACATAATACTCAAATTACTCTTATACTCTTTTCAACAATGGCTTCCCACATTTTTTTTCTCTATTCATTCCTCCATCTATTTTCTATTCATTTGCCATACGTATCTTCTTCTTTTTTCCATTTCTTTTCTACACTCTTTTATATTCTCAGGTTATTTCTCTTCCTTTCCTCCAAACCAGATCATCCAAAGAATTTACAGACTGACATCATGTCCAAGGTTGTACGGCGTTCAATTTTTCTAGTATCTCTCGCATCTTTACTTTCTTTTTAAGCAATTCCATTAAATGTTACTGTTACTCCGATAAATTCACCATGTTATAATTTTTTTTACTATTTTATGAATATTGTACCCATACAAATTAAATGTTATACTCGTGATTTCTGCGTAAATGAATGATTTACAAAAAAAATCTAGTGTGCTTGTGTGCCCGTCTTTTATAATTCTAGGAGTGGTTGAGGTTTTAGTCGTTAGAAAATGTAGTCAAATAAGATATAATACAAAATATTTCAACATGAAGCATGAAAAAAATAAGAGAAGGGTGACTTGAATGATCATCGGAGACGATGAAACTGCACCAATGATGGTAGCCATTTTCTTACGTGTGGAATGACTGGAAAAGATAACTGGGATGCTAAAGTGTTGAATGATATATATGACGATGATATCATTTTAATTAATTATAATTAAATGTTAAAAAGATATTCTTGTGAAGATACAATAATATAAATTACTGATCATCATTTTAATTAATTATAATTAAATGTTAATAAGATATTCTTGTGAAAGATAAAATAATATAATTATTGTTTTAGATAAATGCTAGATACCCGAATTTTGCCTCAATTTTTTTCTCAAATGATAATGTGTCACATAAATATTTAGTAACTTTCTTAATAATAAAATAAGATTTCACGTGCATTTACATGCATCCTAATTAAAATCTGATACATGTCATATCATTCGATAAATTGTCTGGAGTACCTATCACGACTCCTTAATTATTTGTTACTAGGTTACTAAGCCGCGTTTCGCAGCGGCATTTGAATATATTTGTTAAGAAAAGAATATTAGAATAAAAATTGTGAAATTAATATCTACAAAATTATTTAAATTATCAAATAAAATATATTCTATAAAATTTGTATTTGAGTAGGTGCTATAATAAAATATTTACATATTTTGTTTGTTTATATAATTTGATTTTTTTATTTTGTTGGACCGATATCATTGCCATATATATATTATATTGACAAAAATCTATATAAACATATAATATTACTTATATTTATATAGTATTATTAGAAAAGATAATATATAATTTATATTATATATTATAAATCTTATAATTTGTAATATTTC
This sequence comes from Heracleum sosnowskyi, assembly GCA_030848705.1. Taxonomy (NCBI): domain Eukaryota; kingdom Viridiplantae; phylum Streptophyta; class Magnoliopsida; order Apiales; family Apiaceae; genus Heracleum; species Heracleum sosnowskyi. The sequence continues at coordinate 19,684,042 of CM061244.1, read as the reverse complement.
AAATCTTAGCAAAATTTCATCCTTATTGAAACAAACATAATAATTAAAAATAGCTAAGAAACTGACACTAATTATCAATCTCAATAGACCTTTAGTGCATATTCAAAATATATTAAAATCGGACAAGTTATCAATGTAGTTTAAAAGTATAATGTGAAACCTTTAGTACATATTATTTAATATTAAAAGTAAGATTGGAAACACATGTGTAATTAGGCGGTAGCATAATGCTAAATACATGTTCCATTGCCTCCGTCACCAGCTGTATCCATCACCAACTCCGTTGTCCTTTTTATTGTCCTCAATTGATACTTTCCTTTTCTTTTTGTCATGCACATTCTCGGACGTAGGAGAACTTTTAGAATACTGCAATACAGTGAGTGCTTAGAAAAATATTCATGTACAATATTTTTATATAGATAATAGTGCATGATATTAGAGTTTTAAACTAATGAAGTTGACTATACATAAATTATAGTAATAAATTAGAATATGTCTTAACTGATTTCTTTAACTTGTACTCTTGTTTCGAATTTTCTTTAGCTCCATTGCCTGCATCACCAGCTCCATTACCATGCACAAACACAGCACCAGTCTCGGATGTAGCAGAATCTTTAGAATCCTGCAATATAATGAGTGTTTAAAAATAGTTACATGAAGAAGAAAAATCATTTACAACTTATTTGTTACATTATATAGTGCATATGATATTAGACTTTTAAACTAATTAATTAATTACACATAAGCTATAATAAATTAGAATGTACCTTGACTGATTTCTTCAATTTGTACTCATGTTCCAAAATTTCTTTTAGCTCAAATATTTCAGCAACAGTAAAACTGTGTAATCCTTCTTTGAGATTATAAGCATTCAATCGTAACTTAAACACTATATCTTTTTCAAATAATCCTTCAAGCTCTTTTCGAACATCACTGTTGTCTAAAGATAATTTATTCACTATCTTATTTGCTGATGTGTCTAGCAATGGTTCTGCTATATTATTGAATAGTACAAAAGTTGTATCTCCCGTCTTATCCTTAACTTTTATTTGTATTCTAAACCGGTATAAACACACAAATCATAGTAAGATTAATATATGTATAAACAAAATATAAAATAAAGTTATTAAATTAATTTCTTACATGATAAGAGGATGGTCAATAATTTCGTTGCAAGACTTGCATCTATAATGTCCCTCACAAAAGTCCAACTTTGTGGAGCATGTTTTACAGCAAGTGTAGTACCAGTTATGGGTATTATCAATTCCAAAAATCTCAGCTCTTACTGTAACAATTTGTTCCTATAGTAATATGATTAGAGTATAAATATGATAACAAAAATAACATTGATAATAATTGAGGTCAAGTGCAAGGTACGTAAAATAAATTAGCTAAACAAAAAATGTGCAAAATTAACCTTTTTTCTAAATAAAAGAAAGTTCTATCAAATTCGAAAATAATAAGAAAGTTGTAATTTCTAAATCAAAGAAATTTTCTAAATCAAAGAAAGTTCTATCAAATCCTACAAATTCGAAAATAATAAGGAAGTTGTATTTTCTAAATCAAATAAAGTTATATCAAGTTTGAAAATAATAAAAGAAAGTTCTATCAAGTTTGAAAATAATAAAAGTGTAATTTTCAATTTTCTTCCTACAAAATAGAAAATAATAAAGGAAGTTGTAATTATTAAAATTAAAAATTGTGAAAATTTGAGAAAATTAAAAAAATAGAACGGAGCGATTCTAGAGACGCCACCTCACCGCCCCCGTCTTCTCATTTACATAAGTATACGAGGTTACTAAGCCGCGCTTCGCAGTGACATTAGAATATATTTGTTAAGAAAAAAATAGTAGAATAAAAATTGTGAAATTAATATCTACAAAATTATTTAAATTATCAAATAAAATACATTCTATAAATTTGCATTTGGGTAGGTACTATAATAAAATATTTATATATTTTGTTTGTTTATATAGTTTGATTTTTTATTTTGTTGGACCGATACCAATGTCGTATATATATATATATATATATATATATATATATATATATATATATTATATTGAGAAAAATCAATATAAACATATAATATTACTTATATTTATATAGTATTATTAGAAAAGATAATATATAATTTATATTATATATTATAAATCTTATAGTTTGTAATATTTCAAATCTTAGCAAAATTCCATCATTATTGAAACAAACATAATAATTAAAAATAGCTAAGAAAATGACAGTAATTATCAATCTCAATAGACCTTTGGTGTATATTCAAAATATATTAAAATCGGACAAGTTATCAATGTAGTTTAAAAATATAATGTGAAACCTTTAGTACATATTATTTAATACTAAAAAGTAAGATTGGAAACACATGTGTAATTAGACAGTAGCATAATGTTAAATACATGTTCCATTGTCTCCATCACCAGCTCCACTGTATCCATCACCAACTCCGTTGTCCTTTTCATTGTCTTCAATTGATACTTTCCTTTTCTTTTTATCATGCACAGTCTCGGGCGTAGGAGAACTTTTAGAATCCTGCAATACAGTGAGTGCTTAGAAAAATATTCATGTACAATATTTTATATAGATAATAGTGCATGATATTAGAGTTTTAAACTAATGAAGTTAACTATACATAAATTATAGTAATAAATTAGAATATGTCTTAACTGATTTCTTCAACTTGTACTCTTGTTTCGTATTTTCTTTAGCTCCATTGCATGCATCACCAGCTCCATTGTCATGCACAAACACAGCACCAGTCTCGGATATAGCAGAATCTTTAGAATCCTGCAATATAATGAGTGTTTAAAAATAGTTGCATGAAGAAGAAAAATCATGTACAACTTACTTGTTACATTATATAGTGCATATGATATTAGACTTTTAAACTAATTAATTAATTACACATAAGCTATAATAAATTAGAATGTACCTTGACTGATTTCTTCAATTTGTACTCTTGTTCCAAAATTTATTTTGGCTCAAATATTTCAGCAACAGTAAAACTGTGTAATCCTTCTTTGAGATTATAAGCATTCAATCGTAACTTAAACACTATATCTTTTTCAAACAATCCTTCAAACTCTTTTGAAACATCATTGTTGTCTAAAGATAATTTATTCACCATCTATTTGTTGATGTGTCTAGCAATAGTTCTGCTATATTGTTGAATATTACAAAAGTTGTATCTCCCGTTTTATCCTTAACTTTTATTTGTATTCTAAACCTGTATAAACACACAAATCATAGTAAGATTAATACATGGATAAACAAAATACAAAATAAAGTTATTAAATTAATTTCTTACATGATAAAAGGATGGTCAATAATTTCGTTGCAAGGCTTGCATCTATAATGTCCCTCACAAAAGTCCAACTTTGTGGAGCATGTTTTGCAGCCAGTGTAGTACCAGTTATGGGTATTATCAATCCCAAAAATCTTAGCTCTTACGATAACAATTTGTCAAGACTGATCAGTTCTTCAGACATATTTCCACATTCTACACACTCGTACTCTTATCATCCAGGTATAGTTGCTGTCGTTCAAAGCATCCAACATGGTGTACATCCAACATGGTGTAGGTCATAGTTGTATTGATTGTAAATATGGTTGTAAAAATTTGAAGCTATGTAAAAAAGTTTCGGTGTAGATTTTTTTGTTATGAATGACCTTTAATTTATAGGTGTTTGTAAGGTGAATAACATGGAAATCCATTATGTTTAAAAGTCAAGAAGTATTATAAAAGAAAAGTTCTATAAAGTTTGAAAATAATAAAAGAAAGTTCTATAAAGTTTGAAAATAATAAAAGAAAGTTTTATCAAGTTTGAAAATAATAAAAGAAAGTTCTATCAAGATTGAAAATAATAAAAGAGAAAATTGCAATTATTAACATAAGATCCTAAAAATTCAAAAATAATAAGGAAGTTGTAATTTTCTAAATCAAAGAAAGTTCTATCAAGTTTGAAAATAATAAAAGAAAGTTCTATCAAGACTACAAATTCGAAAATAATAAGAAAGTTGTAATTTTCGAAATCAAAGAAAGTTATATCAAGTTTGAAAATAATAAAAGAAAGTTCTATCAAGCCTACAAATTCGAAAATAATAAGGAAGTTGTAATTTTCTAAATCAAAGAAAGTTCTATCAAGTTTGAAAATAATAAAAGAAAGTTCTATTAAGCCTACAAATTCGAAAATAAAAAGAAAGTTGTAATTTTCTAAATCAAATAAAGTTCTATCAAGTCCTACAAATTCAAAAATAATAAGGAAGTTGTAATTTTTTAAATCAAAGAAATTTTCTAAATCAAAGAAAGTTCTACCAAGTCCTACAAATTTGAAAATAATAAGTAAGTTGTAATTTTCTAAATCAAAGAAAGTTCTATCAAGTTTGAAAATAATAAAAGAAAGTTCTATCAAACATACAAATTCGAAAATAATAAGAAAGTTGAAATTTTCTAAATCAAAGAAAGTTCTATCAAGTCCTACAAATTCGAAAATAATAAGGAAGTTGTAATTTTCTAAATCAAATAAAGTTTTATCAAGTTTGAAAATAATAAAAGAAAGTTCTATCAAGTTTGAAAATAATAAAAGAAGTTGTAATTATTAAAATTAAAAATTGTGAAAAATTGAGAAAAATAGAAAAATAGAACGGAGCGATTCTAGAGGCGGCCTAAATCAAATAAAGTTCTATCAAGTTTGAAAATAATAAAAGAAAGTTCTATCAAGTTTGAAAATAATAAAAGAAGTTGTAAGCCGCGCTTCGCAGCGGTTTTATAATAATATCTCTAAATTTAATAAAACGTTCTCGTATTTTATATTATATTACATAAAAAAAAAGAAAGTTTAGGAGAATAGTATGATAAGATAGTAATTTTATTAAAAAAATATTATGAGAATATTTAGATAATAATAGAGGAAAGTTCAAAATAATGTAAGGTAATACAATTTTTTTCTTATTTAGTTTCCTCCATTAGTAAAGATCTATTGTATATTTACTTTCTCCATTAGTAGGGATTTTAAATGCAAAAATATCATATATTTTATCTATTAGTAAGTATTTAAAAGGTAATTGAGATTTTTTCTAATTTTTAATATTATTAATTCAAAAAATTGAGAAAATTAGAAAATTAGAACAGAGCGATTCTAGAGGTGCCACCTCACCGCTCCCATCTCCTCCTTTATATAAGTACTAGTCGACTAAGCCGCGCTTCGCAGCGGCCCTTTAAATATTTTGTAAAATTTTAAATATTAACTATTTAAGAAAAAATATATAAAATGTATATTATTATATAATAATCATTTCATTGAAAATTTTGATTTTCAGGTTTTTCGGTATTCTGGTTTTCGGTCATTTTAATTTATAAATAATATGATTAATAGGATATTGCCTTTTCTAACCAAAACATATCATTTTTTAAATTAAAAAAGCACTATCTTTTATAAGCACACATATAAATACTAATTATGTTATATTTTTCAATCATTGAAAACATGTTACCTTTTAATTAAAACTAACTATCTTTTATAAAGACATCTAAAAATACTAATTATATTATATCTTTCAATCATTAATGTTAACTTTTTAAATTAACATTTTACCTTTTTATTAACAATATTACGTTTCAAAAACACACCTAAAGATACAAATTGTACAATATCTTTAAATCATTAATACACTCTCATTAATACCTTACGCGAAATTTTTCAATAGTTAATAATATATATAACTTATTAATACATCCAAATATATCTTTTAATTTTTTAATTAATTAATTATATTAAAAAAAACTCGTACATGGTACGACTATATGTTAGTATATATAAATAGTGAACATAATATTTTACAAAATAACATACATAAACAATAAAATAAAATACTAACATATTTTTATGCCGATTTCGTATCATATTTTCTTTAGACGACATCCGTTATACTAAATACATATAAAAAAGATACTAAAAATATGTAATAATATATATGTAAGTATTAACCACCATTTAATTATTCAACCATTCGCATTATCACAAAATTATCTTTATATCCTCTACGACTTTATATGTCGATTTTGTATCATATTTCTTGAGCCGACGCTCGTTGAATAAATACATATAAACAGAAAATACTAATAATATATGCAATAATAAAATTTAAATATTAACCTTTTTGAAAATTTGACTATAACTCTTTTTCGAGAATTATTTGAACTCGATGATCTTTTTTTAAAACTTCGGATGAATTTTTTGGTGTTTGTGTTGAATCAATATTATTTTTAAAAATTTCAAATTAATTTTTTTCAATAATTTTTTCATTTTTTCCAATATTTTATTTGTTAAATTATTAAAGCACGGTCAGCTTTTTAGAATAAGGTATAAAGTATGGCCACCGATTTGTTAATCTGAATGTTTAGCCACTATTTTGAAACTTGGTAGAAACTTTGGCCATCGATATGCAATTTTCAAACTTTAGCCACCATTTTGGAACTCGGTGCAAACTTTGGCACCAAAATGCATCAAAATCTTTCTTAAACATCCATAAACTTTATATACTGATTTTGTGTCATACTTTTTTGAGCCGACGCCCATTGCACTAAATACATATAAATTAAAAAATATTAAAATTAAGCAATAATAAAACATCAAGTACTAACCACCGTTTCAAACTTCAACTATTCTTATAATCACAAAATTACAAATTTCTTAATTATTCTTAGATGTCATAATAAAACTTTTTAGAAATTAAAATATACATACAGTTATCATTAATATGCAATGTTATTAATGCACACGGGTTATCATAAAATCTTCAAATTTGTGATGTAAAACTATTTGTATTATCACAAAATTACAAATTTCTTAAATATTCTTAGACGTCATAATAAAAAATTTTAGAAATAAAAATATACAAACAATAATCATTAATATGCAATGTTATTAATGCACACAGGTTATCAAAAAGTTATGAGAATACTAAAATGGTAAATTTAGTTTCGTAATAAAAAATTGAATATTGAAATTATATACTTAGTTTTCTCCATTAGTAAATTTTTTAAAGGCAATAAAATAAAAATTATATATTTTGTTTTCTTCATTAATGAAGATTTAAAATGCAATTGAGATATTTCCTAATATTTAATATGAATAATTCAAAAATTCGAGAAAATTTTATAAAAAAAAGATTGAGGTGATTTGAGGGACCCAACTCTTCTCCATGATATTTTTCAAAATTTTAAGTTTTGACTTGCATATAAAATTTAGAAGAATATTAATATAATATATTTAGTTTTAAAATAAGTAAATAAACATAATTATAATATATTTATATTTATATTATAATATATTTCTATTTATATTTATATATTTATATTTATTATATATTTATATTAATATATATATATATGTTTAATTAAGTTCTATACATGACTAATTTTTATATTTTTCAAATTCGAACGTAAATTAATAAATTCAATTATATTTAATTAAAATTGAGGAGCTCTGATTACATATTTTGATTAAGTTTATAATTTTTAGAGAACTTGTGTTTTATAATAAGAGTTATAAAAGAAAAAATTTAAAGGTTTTGAATTATTTCCAGAGAATTTGTCTTTTATAAGTAGTAGTAGTAGTTATAGAAGGAAATATTAAAAGTTTTCAATTTTTTTCTCTAAAAGATAGGAGCTAAATAAGCAAATTTTGATTTTAATTATTTAAATAAGAGGAGCTTTATAAAAATCTATAAATATGAATCTAGCGATTTTAGAGGTTCTAAAAAAATCATGGACAGTTACCTTTTCAAATTTTAAATAAACAACCTTTTCTACACAAAATTTATTAGCAACAGTATTATAAATTTTAATAGGTTTCAAGCTAGTAATAAATAAGTATTATATTTTCTACAATTTAGGAGCTAAAAAAGTAAATTTCAATTTTTAATATTTAAAATATAGGAGATCTAGAAAATTAGATAAATATGAATCTATTCAAAATGGAAAAATGATTGTATATCTATACTATCTAATTACCCTCACTAATTTTTAAAAAGATTAAATATTAATATTATCTTTAACCAATTATCTATTTGAGTAAAATACCTTACTTTTCTTATTTTTCTATGTTAGCCTCAAAAGTTAACTAAAACATGTTAGCTTTTTTATTTTTACTTACTAAAACCCATACTTTACCAAAAATATTAAGAATAAACCCTTAATTATTTATTTTAAAACCAATTTTAGTTTTATTTTTACTTACTAAAGATCGTCTTTTTCCAAAAATATCACGGGTAAACCTTAAATTAATTATTTTTTAAGCCTATTTTAGTGATTTTAATTTTTTTTTAAAAGATTAACTATTTTAAGATGTTTACTTGTTTCTTTTATCTAAAGCAATTAATAAATGTTATAACGTAAATAATTAAAGAAACAACTATTAAAAACAATCCCTATATCGCACGAGTTTGAAGCTTATATAATAATAAAATTTGATTAGGTTTATATTTTTTTGTCAACTTAAAAAGGAAGAAAATTTTAATTTTTAATATTAAAATAGAGGAAAGATTGTATATATAATAATAATAAATTTTGATTAGGTTTATAATTTTATGACAACTTACATATAATAAGTATTACATTTTCAACAATTTAGGAGCTAAAAAAGAAAATTTCAATTTTTAATATTTAAAATAGAGGAAAGATTATATATATAGAGTAATAATAAATTTTGATTAGGTTTATAATTTTATGCCAACTTGTATCTAATAAATATTACCTTTTCTACAATTTAGGAGCTAAAAAAGAAAATTTCAATTTTTAATATTTAAAATAGAGGAAAGATTGTATATATATAATAATAAGAAATTTTGATTAGGTTTATAATTTTATGTCAACTTACCTCTAATAAGTATTATCTTTTCTACAATTTAGGAGCTAAAAAGTAACTTTCAATTTTTAATATTTAAAATAGAAGAACTCTAGAAATTAGATAAATATAATTGTATTTAAAATGGAGAAAAGATTATATATATATAATAATAAAATTATTATTATAAATTATTTAAATTTAACTAATTGCATATTGTGTTTTAGTTCTACTTATGGTTACATCAAACTCAATTTTTTACACTCCACGCAACCTTATTTTCAAGCTTTGTTTTTTAAACTGTTAGCCCTAAAAACCACCTGCCTGCATGTAAAAGTTAAAACTTATAACAAATAATGCATACTCATCGTTATAAATTGTACCAAAAAAGAAACAATTTCAACGCATACATCAACTAAAAAAATAATAATATAATAATTAAAAATATAAGTTTCATTAAAAAAGTTGATTTAAATAATTGACATTAATGTTTGTTAATGTTGAGGATAAGAGGTTACGAAGGTCAGTAGTATTTGCATGGTCTTCTTTTTTGTTGTTTGGATTGTAGTAGTCAAAATTTTCTACTACCCAATCTTGTAGCTTTATCTGTTACAACCTACAACTTGAATGAATCTGCTGAGAAAAAATTAAAAACAACTTAAAAAGACAAATTATCACAGGGTTATTCCATTGTAAGTGTGATAATCATTAGGCAGATTATCAAACTCACGCTCAACACAATAAAACTTAAAGAAACAGTTGATTCTATATAAAAAGATAAATAATTAAGAAAGTTGAGATAAAATGATAACATTTGTTTGATTAAAGTTTTAATAGGATTGATTTTTATCTATTTATTGTCTTTCCTGAAAATTTGAATGTAAACAATGAATGTATTCTCTACAAATTCGAATGTAAATAAGGAATGTTAATTTTTATTTTAATTATAGTAGAATATATTTTAATTATTAAAAAATCTTTTATTATAATAAAAAAATAATACAATTTAACTGAAATCAATCCCATAGAAGAGCCTAGCTTAAGAAATTAACCACAAAAAAAAGATATTGATTTCATAACAAAAAAAAGAACGTATCAAAGGCTAAATATAAAAATAAAATCAAACGAAACTATAATTAATTAAAGAAGTTAGCTTAACAAATCAACTACACGTATAAAAATTAATCTCATAACAAAAAAAGAACCAATCAAAAGCTAAATATAAAAATAAAATCAAATGAAACTATAATTAACTTAATAAATCAACTATAAAAGAAAATCAAACTAAATACAAAAGTAAAATTAAACAAAACTATAATTAACTTATGAAATCAAGCAGAAAAGAAAATCAATCCTCATAATCACAAAAAAAATATTAAAAAAAACCTATCAAAAGCTAGATACAAAATCAAAATTAAACAAAACTATAGCTCAAAATATCATACAAAAATAGCAAAAATTGACACATTTACCTTGTTGAACTCTTTTACACCTCACACAGACCTAATAAAAAATATAACAATAATATAATCGAATACTAAATTCGATGGTGTGTACCAGTAAGTAAGTATACGCTGGATGTAGTAAAATCAAATTAATTGTCATCCAGCCAAACTTAATTTGTATGATCCTGCATAATAAGATGATGAACACAGTTAATTTTCAATGCATAGAAAAAAGAGCATGATCAAAAGCCAACAAAAAAAATGGACAAAACACCGATAAAAGATATGAAAAGAAGTGTAGGAGGACAAATTTGCAGAGCCGATTTATATATATACACATCAATAGATTTAAAAGAGGTAATGTTTTCTAAAATAATCAAATTGCTTATATAAAACGGAAAATTTTGTAAAAATATTTCCTTACCTAAAAATTAGAATCTTAAAAAGCGGAAAATTTGATATTAGTTGAGATAAAAATTTCAGAATTTCCTTTTTATATATAAAGATTTAAACTTAAATTAGAATAGAATTTAAGTTAGTTGAGAAAAAAAGTAATATTTGTTTAATTAAATTTTAAATAAAAAAGGTTTTGACTTTCTTTTCTAAAAAATAGTACTTAAAAAAGGAAGTTTTATAAATTAGAGGTTGTACTTACCTTTTATACTATGGTTTATTTTATATAACTTAAAAAAGATTTTGACTTTCTTTTCTACAAAAAATAGAACTTAAAAAAGGAAGTTTAATGATAAAAATTTCAGAATTTCCTTTTTATATATAAAGATTTAAACTTAAATTAGAATAGAATTTAAGTTAGTTGAGAAAAAAAGTAATATTTGTTTAATTAAATTTTAAATAAAAAAGGTTTTGACTTTCTTTTCTAAAAAATAGTACTTAAAAAAGGAAGTTTTATAAATTAGAGGTTGTACTTACCTTTTATACTATGGTTTATTTTATATAACTTAAAAAAGATTTTGACTTTCTTTTCTACAAAAAATAGAACTTAAAAAAGGAAGTTTAATTTTTAAGTATTTAAAATTGAGAAACTCTAAAAAATTAGAAAAATATGAATCGAGCAATTCTAGAGCTCCTCGGGGTTTTCCTTTATATATATAAAAGATATTGATTGATTTTAACTAATTGACTATATTTCATATTATCATTTTTAGATTTCTTATTAATATTGTTAACTAATCAGTCTATTTAAAATTAAAAGATCCCAATCTATACTATATTATTAAAGTCGAAACATTGAAAGTTTTGGTTTTCGGTTAACGGTCGGTTTTTGGTTTTCGGTACTTTTTTTAATTAATAAATTAATAATATAATCAAAATTCAGGAAAGTTTTATTCTACATTAATATTTCACTATATTTTACTACATAAAAATCAAATAATATTGAAATCTAATCAAAAAAATGTAAATGTGGGATCTGATTTGTTTAAATTTAGGATACACTCCTATAAATATACTTCTTTCTTTTTAGGATAACGAAAGCTACTACAAATCAAATCTTTAATGGAATTGTAACATTGTAAAGTTACCAAAATAGTAACTAGATGGTTGATTTTTATAATTAAAATATTTTTTTTCTAACAAAATCTACTCCTTTTCCAAAAATATCATTACATTTATCTTTAAATTAAAACATATTACCTTTTATATTTGTTATTACTAAAATCTACGTTTTACAAAAATATGAGGTGCAATCCTTACTTATTTATTTTAAAACCTATTTTAATACTCTATTTAATAAATAATAAAATAATATAAAAATAGTAACTAACTGATTGCCTTTTATAATTAAAAAAAAATCTAACAAAATCTACTTATTTTCCAAAAATATCACGACAATTACCTTTAAATTAAAACATAATATCTTTTAAATTTGTTATCACTAAAATCTCTATTTTCCAAAAATATGAGGTGCAATCCTTACTTATTTATTTTAAAATCTATTTTAATACTCTATTTAATAAATAATAAAATAACATAAAAATATTAACTAGCTGATTGCCTTTTATAATTAAAACATTTTTTTTCTAACAAAATCTACTTCTTTTCCAAAAAAATCACGGGCAATTATCTTTAAATTAAAAAATATTATATTTTATATTTGTTATCACTAAAATATCTATTTTCCAAAAATATCAAGTGCAACTCTTACCTATATATTTTAAAACTTATTTTAATACTTTTAATTATTTAAAAAAAACTTACCTATTTTAACAAGTGAACGTATTTTTTTTAACAAATACAATTAATATAATTAAAACACATAATCACTAAAATCCCTATTTTCCAAAAATATGAGGTGCAATCCTTACTTATTTATTTTAAAACCTATTTTAATACTCTATTTAATAAATAATAAAATAATATAAAAATAGTAACTAGCTGATTGCCTTTTATAGTTAAAACATTTTTTTCTAACAACATCTACTCCTTTTCCAAAAATATCACGGGCAATTACCTTTAAATTAAAATATATTACCTTTTATATTTGTTATCATTAAAATCTCTCTTTTCCAAAAATATCACGTGCGACTTATATATTTTAAAACCTATTTTAATACTTTTAATTATTTATAAAAACTTACCTATTTTAACAAGTGACCGTATTTTTTTAACACATAAAATTAATATAATTAAAACACATCTAAAAATATTACGTGCAGTTACTTTTTTTTAATTAAAACATGTTAACTTTTTTATTTGTTCTTATTAAAAAAACTTACTTATTTTAACATGTTAACATATTTTTTTTAATAAATAAAATTAATATAATTAAAACACTTCTAAAAATATCACGGTCAATTACTTTTTTTTTAATTAAAACATGTTATATTTTCTACATGTCCTTATTATTAATATTATTTTATTATAAAATAATATTAATAATACCTCATTTATCTTACTCGGCCTCATTTGTATTTTTTTTATATTTTTTTATGTTCCAATGAATATTTAAGTTTCTCATTTTATAATTTATCATATTAATTTTTACTTTTATTTTAATATTTTCCGTTCACATTAAATTTTTTAGTTTATTATTTTTAAGGCCCGTGCCTTGCACAGGTTATAGGCTAGTATGGTCTAATACTAGTTTATATGAAAACTTTCGTTCTCAATCATTTAAACAACACATTAAAATGCGAAAATACACAATCCTCTTCTTAAATCATACTCCCTCTGTCCCTCTCATTTCTTTACAATTTTTTTGCACTGCTTGACACGCATTTTAAGACTCCTATAAAGTATAGTTGTACAACTTATTTTTAAAATTTTCTTATTCTAAATAAAAATTTAAACATTATATTTTTTTTTCAAAAAAAGAAAAAAATTAAAATAATTTATCGAAATATATATTAAACGAACCTTAAAATGCGTGCCGAACCCCGTCCCCCGATATAATGTAAAGAATTGAGGGGGACGGAGGGAGTACCATATAACATTGAAATGCATGGAATAGCAAGCTACTTATCCATTTTGGCATAAAGAGTATCAAACAAAGTAACAAACATATAAATATACAAAATTAAAGTTGGGGTATGCTTGGAATGGTTGTGACCGCATGTGCTCACCTTTCACAAATTATAGTTGTTCATTATTCGAGGACTATTGTTCCTCATTGCTTAGTTTTTGTAACTGAGTCGCCTGAACACCGCAACAGCCATGGAACTATTGTGAAGGTCAATTGTGAAGCTACCATTTTCGGGACCGATGCTGGCTGGATTACTCGAGAAGCCTTTGTATTCATTTTCAATTTCAAGAATCCATGGATTCAGTGTGTTAAGCAGTCTGGAAACAATGCGACTATTTGTTTAGCTCGCTTTATTGTTTATCAACCTGATTGCATTGTCAGTTGGGGATTTGTCCCGGCTAGACTTGTTTTAATTTAATGATATGAATTTGCATTTTGTCAAAAAAAAAAAAAAGAAAAAACTCGAATCCAAGATCCCTTCCTAAATACGATATGCATCTAATCAACCCACCGGGCCAGGATCTTGGGCTTGACGTAATCCATGCAATTGGCGGATCCAGATATCTAGCCTTTTCTACACGGGCTTCTAGATCAGATTATAATGTCGTCAACCTAAAAGATTATGATGATCCTATGTAATTTGCGAAAATTCAAAATTACATTTGAAAAAAGATATATATATATATATATATATATATATATATATAATTTTAATAATATTTTTTTTATCTTTTATTAATTATAATATATATATAAATTTCAGTCAAGAATACCTAAAATTGTAGGAATTTTTAGGTATAACGAATTTACGTTATTCTTTTAGAAAGATTTTCAATTTTGTTGTCGTTCTCTTTCCTATTGAGATTTTTAATACCTTATTTTTGCTACTTGGATCCGCCTACTTAATTTTGGTTTCCTAGCTTACTCCTTTTGGATGGCGCTTGAATAATCATTTGATTTTCGTCTCTTAATACTGCAGTTACACCGCATCCTCCATCTCCCTTGTCAACTAATAGACGCATCAAAATTAACCTAGAAATTTAAAGGTTTGAATCTAATTGTTGCTAAATGCTATAGGTTTTGTTGGTGAGTATGATGGATTAGTTTAAAAACATTAGAAATTGACTCCTCAAAGAGGTTTGTAGGGCGATCTGCTAATGGTCTTGCACTCTTGCTTATTGTTTAGCCAAAACAGCCTTGCCAAACTGAGCTAGTGCCATGTGGAATAGGGATACCCCCTCCCCTCTCTAGCAAGTTCTGCTTTTTTGCAGCCTTGCGCTCTGTAATTTGTTCTTGGTTAAATAAAATTCTTCCTTTTCCAACAGCGAAAGAGAAGAGAGAAAGAACTCGAGGAGATTGAAATTTCTAAAAAACCGAGTAAATTCCACTAAAAAACATATCGAACCTTGACTGTAAATAGATAACACCACTATACTGAGAAAGAATAAGAATGTAAATAGATGACACCACTATACTGAAAAAAGAAAAAAAAAACATACAACTAAAGTATGTAAAGCATACTGAACCTTAAGCTCTCCTTTTGGCTTTCTATTTCGATTCACGTTTGTATATTGTATCCATAGTCCATACTAGTGATCTTGAAACTTTTCCGGTATGTTTTACGTAAAAAAACTGTTTGTCAAAGATCTAAAATACAGCCACAGAACTGATATGATACCTAGATTTACCATTCAAAGCACCAGGTTTGCTGCTTGCTAATAGATGGACAACCTTTAAGTCAAGCCTCGCCTTACACTTCAAACCATAACAGTTTTCAGCACATCACAGTAGAAACATTTGAATACAAACCAATCATAAATTACTAGTACAACATTAATCATTTTTTTTTCTTTTAAGGAATCATCTTGCACCCGTTAAGAACAGATGGTGCTCATAAATTTTTATTATATAAGCAGAGAAAGACTGCTCATGCCAATCAACAACACAAACCTTTACAATTAGTGAGTTCTGTGATATTTACCTGTTTCACTTGCAAGCTGCAAATACCATAAATTGCTGTGACTTTCATTCTCCGGATTATCAGTCAAGAACTTCAATAACCTTATTTGATGCCAACATCCTGACAACACCAGAAAGCTTCGATTCTTCAACATATAACCGTCTCAGACCCGGAGAATTCATAACGAGTAACTGAATTGCCTCCTCTTCGATCCCACAACAATTTCTCATATCTAAACTTTCCAAAAGCTTACAGTTCTTCGACATTGAAAACGTGGCAGCACTAGTCAATCCACTACAACCTCTTAACTTCAATTCACGTACATAATTACAAGAAACCAGAATGGACACGAGTTCTTTATCCAACAACAAATCATTATAAGACAAATCAAGCTTCCTCAAGTGCCTCAAACTCTGTCCTAACGTCGAAAGCAACCCACTTTCTCTTTCAATAACATCGCAATTTATCAACACCAACTCTTCAAGAACATCACTCAAAGCAACCCCAAATCTCTTTAGCCCTTCACCAGTAACAAGACAACAACTTTGAAGCCTAAAACTCGTTAACGTTTTAAATTTCTCAGCAATCCCCAATAAATGACGGTTATCGAGATCAAGTGGCAACCTTAAATCAATTTTTTGCAAATTACACTTACATTGCCTAATGAAATGAAGCAACCCTTCTCTAGAAGCCCCATCATAAATCAAAAGTGAAGACAAAGAAGCACAATGTTCAGCTAAATTAAACAAAACAACATCAACTATACCTCTACAAGTCCTCAAATCAACTTCTTGAAGACCCTTGAGGTCCTCAACAAACCCCGAAAACAAGGCGTTGTCACCGACACTTTCACAGCTCTTAAACTGCAAAATTCTCAACTTTTTGCAGTTTTTCCATAGCCAATTAAGCCCAAAATCACCTGCTCTAACCCCACTTAAACAAAGCCTCTCCAACTCAAATCCACTTCCACAATCAATCTCATCAGCATACTCAATCTCTCCCAAATCTCTCCCGGAGAGAATCACGGAGAGATTCTTAAGAGACCTAAAACAAACAACCCAACTGAAACAAACAGGCCTGGAGAGAGAAACAGTAAGAGAACATATGTTAGAACAAGAAGCAGAGAGAGAAACTAAACAAGAGACAGAAACAGGGGGAGCCAAGACACGAAAGTGTTGTATACTGGGACAAGACAAAGCCACACAAGCTACAAGTTGATCAGAGAAAGTGGTAGTTGTGTTTGTAGCAGAGAGAGATAGAGAGAGAGAAGAGAGATAAGGATGGTGAGAGAGATAGGTAGAGAGAGAAGGAGTTGAAAAAGGAGGGGAGAGAGATAGGGAGAGAGATGATTTGGAGGAGCGGAGGAGACGGAGCCAGCGTTTGCAGACGAGGGAGATGGTGGGGGAAGAGGGCGGGGGAAGTCGGCGGAAAATTTCTTGGATGAGTTCATCACAGAGGATAGTATCCATGAGGTAGGCGTGGCAAAGCTAGTTTGTGGACTTTTTATTGGAGGTGGTTGGTCTGTGTATTTTATGGATGATGCTGTGCAAATTTAACATTTCTTTTGTGTTGTGGAGTTATTGGCAAGAGTTGTCTGCTTTGCCTTACCTACCCCACACAAGTTTATTAATGAATTATAACGAAATACAATATTCGGAGAAAGAAATTTTTCACATTCATCAAATTTATTATTTAACTGAATCAGTTGTAAGTAAAAGTATTATGTATTTTTGTGTGATATTCCTAGTCTTTTTTTTTTTTTTTTGCCAAAAAGAAAAGTAATTTCATTCATGAATCAAATCGTTCTTCAATATATCAATGATCTCCTGATGATCACTCACCCGTCAACTACGATCAGTTTTTTGTGTGATATTCCTCATCTTAATATTGAATATAAGTATTTGTGGAGTAATAAGTAAATATTTTACATATGCAAGTACTAGAATTGAACAAAATTAGGAAGTTCAACTCTACCGGTTGTTGATTTTAGTTGGTTTCTGAGTTGCACAACACAAAAAAACTAAATACTCCTAACTTTTGTTATTAAATTATAAACAAATGAGTAGATTATAGTAATAAATATATTCAACATAATTGTTGCTATCAGTTTCGTCCGTGTACTCCAATACAACCATTATGTGCGTAAAATATGTATGTGTGTAACGAAAGACAGGGGTAGAGTTTGAGGAGAAAAGCAAGGTTAGGAATGGAAAGAGTGGAATCAAATAGCCGGCTAGAATAATGTTAAGTTGTCTTTTCTTTAGTCCCACTCCCACCACTGTGCTGTTTTATTTCTTTGATGATATTCACAAAATAGCCCAGCTTTTTTTTAATTTGAAGTGGTTTATAATAATTTATTATTCTGTCAATGATTCGCAATAAAAACGTATTCTATTCATATTTCAAATCATTACAAGTGTTAAAAATTAGTATTCCTTCTGTTCCATCTAATTCTTTACGTTTTTCCTTTTAGGATCGGGGAGGTTTACTCTGATGGAGGACACGCTTGTTCAGTTGAGAAATTGTTCATGTACCAACCTCATACAAGTCGAGGAGCATAAGGATGATGATAATGACAGGGGTATTCAAAGTGCCTTGCCATCCAGAGGTCCAGGGAAGATGCTAAAGGATGTCCTACCAAGTCTATTCTATTGGAAAGCCCTGCTCAAGTATATGTTAACAATGACAAAGTTATAGTTGAACTTCTTTTACATTTAAAGTCTGATGACAGCTTGCTTTCAAGGCCTGAAGGGATCCCTATCAATTCTCCTTTTTGTGCACCAGACTAGTGACATGACCATTTTGTTGGTTATTGGTTTTAATGTATATGTTCAACTCATAACCAGTTGCTTGAGATTATAATTCTTGTACGTGATTCACATTTAGATGTGATCCTCCTGGAGGACCAGAGCAGTGGGGAGGAGGTATTGAATGTAAAACTATCTGTGAAAAAGAAACTGGCTTGTGTGCGTAATTAACAGAGCAAGTATATAATATGGAAACGAAAACAGATAAATGTAGGGCTGTAATTCGAGTCGGGTAGCTCGCGAGCTCGTCCGGCTCGAACTCGTTAACGAGCCGAGTTCTAACAGAAGACCGGGTTCGTTTAGTTAAACGAGTCGGCTCGACTCGACTTGTGAAATTAAACGAACCGAGTTCGAGCAGAAGATTAAGCTCGTTTAAGTTAAATAGGCTCGTTGAGTTAAATGAGTTGGCTCGGCTTAACTCGTAAAATTAAACGAGCCGAGTTCAGACAGAAAATTAAACTCGTTTAGTTAAACGAACCGGCTCGGCTCGTAAAAAAAAGCTCGGCTCGAATTAATACTCAGCTCGACTCGAATTACGGCCTTAAATAAATGAAAGGATAAGGAGAACTCGAGTCCGGTGCAAAACTTTCTCCTTAAACCCATATTTATTTAGCTCATATTTTCCCTTGAAGGAGCAGTGCGCGCACGTGGATGTTCGTTGGAACAGTTCATTAATGACACATTTGAACACAACACGAGTATTTTGCCATATAAACTCACATAAGATCCTTTCTCAAATCAATGTAGTCTCCCACCCATCCCTTGGCCGTTTTAGTACTTAAACGTGCATTGGAAAGCTCTCATGGAGAAGAACACACTCCAAGCATTCCTCGTCACGAACATGCAATCAAGGCATACTCAAATCAATGCTCAAAATGACTTGACAATGTGGGACTCGAAACCCTCATTTTCCACCAAGAAATTGGCTGAAACTGTGGAGTTACTACATGAGGAACATACTAGTAGCCACTGAGTTTTCAAATGTGAAAATTGGTTGGCAGTGACCATTCTACATTTCTACTTGTGGCTGAATCAAAAATACTGCTCACGTGTAGTTTACCATCATCAATTTTAATCATACTTGATACTGTTGTTGTTGGGTCTAATGTGATACAGACTACAAATCAGGCTAAACAAAGTTCGAGGCAAGTCCGTGCCCTTCCAAGCACTGAAGCAAAGTGGCTAACAGACTATTAGAGTTTCTTCTGTTGGCATAGTGACTCTGAAAAAGCTTTGGGAAACTTTTCCGTAGTATAAGATGGGAGGTGAGAAGTTGCCAGTGCACTGACCTTTTGGGATTATAACACTAAATTGGATGAGGTTTTTCCTCTTGCAAACTCAACAGATTTCCGTGCAATTTATGTTGGATTAATAGATACCTAGAGTTATTGCTCTACTAAACCATGTGAGCATTCAAAAACTCTTACAGATATTGTATAGGTTCAATTTGTATCTACTTTGATATGAGCCCACAGTCCAGATTGTTATCTTATCATTCCTCTGGCCTAATTATGGTCTATGGAGAGAGCTGCGCACTTGCACCCTGGATGGCATGGCGAATGTTCTCTACTTGTAGAGGTAATTGAATATCCACCAGATGCATGCAGGCTATTGCCTGTGCCTAAAAGTGTTTCAGGACTGAACTTGTGATGGTTTATGGTAAGGGGATTGATCTCACCGTGTGCTTGCCTCTGATACACAATGCTATTGTAGACTGGCTACAGATTACCAGTGTGAGTATTGTTTCAATTGCCAATGGGCAGAGTAGAAACTGATGTGAAATATGAACCTGAGAAGAGAACTGCACTGCCTACTTAAATATGCAACTTATGTTGTAATAACGTCAACAGAAGTTTGTTTTTTGCTAACTAGTAGATATCGATCTGTCAAATGTGGCACTAACTACTGCAACAGTTAGAATGCAATCGCTTGTGCTCTCCTTGTCGAGGTAGAACCTCGTGAATGAACACTCTTCAAAAGAACTAAACATCCCGAACCTGATTGTTTGAGGACGGTAGTTGAGGAGACTGCACTACAGGAAAAACATGAATATGAGGTTTGGTACACAACAAACCTTTTAGATTATCAGGTCTTGTAGGTATTCTTGCCTTTTCTAAATCGTTGCTTCAATATTGGATTAATCTCACATAAAAAATTTCGGAGCTGCGCTTGTCATTAGGTGATGTATTTTTGAGATGCATCTTTTAATTTAAAAGAGAATTAAAAAGAGACTGTCATCTGGAAGATGTGTATCTCTTCCGTACATATTTAAAAGATGTGCATCTCTTCCGTATACATCTTGAATATCTGTATCGACGTTCCACCTAACATACATGTTGGAATTACGTGGTGGATAAAAAAAATTGGATTCATGTTCTTGCTTGTAGTGTTTTGAATGATCTGTATTGCAGTTGTGTATTTGGGACCTTATAATCGGTTTCGAGGGATCTGTGCTACCTATTGATCATCAACTAGGCAATATGAGACTAGTTTTGTCACATATGGAGAGACAATAAGTTTATTGCAGAGTACTTTCAGAACGATGTATTGATCATGCCTCCTATCTCTAGTCTCTACAATGTGCCAACAGGGTTGCACTTTGGTCTCTGCTTCATGCAAAAACATTGATCATTTCATTTACTTTTAGTTTTTTTTTTTCTTGGTATAGGTAGGCAGCTCGATTAATCTGAATAGAACATGTTAAAATTTAGGGTCCTGCGGTAGCCAAACATTAATTATATTGATAATATTTTAGTTAATTGTTAATAATTGTCATAATTAATTGCATTTAATTATACTACTTCCAAGTCTAAATACTGATAAATGTTGTTTGACTTTGCTTTGCTGCTATCAATGTTCTTCTTTTTTTTCTCGAAATATAGTACTATTGATCTAAATATTTTCACTTTCTTTTGAATTCATAAAAAAAACATATGTGCACTAGATTTAAATCTATTAAATATAATAAAATGTTTATATCGTAAAATATCAATTTGAGGTTTTTTTCATAATATATTCATTCGGTTCATAATTCAAAACGTCTAGCTAAGAGCAAGTCCAACGGCTTACTTTTATCATGTCATAAGCTCAAATATAAGTAATTTAGTAAAAAACGGTGCTTCAACAATGTCCTAGGGGTTACCTAGATCACTAGGACATCCATCTGATTACCTATTAATAAGTAACCACTAGTCATTACCTATTTAATTTTCATGAATAAAAAATTCACTTCCCTCCTTTTCTACATTTATTTTTTCTCTCTTTCTTCCACTCTTTTTCTCTCTCTTTTCAAATATATTATTATAATAATAATAGGAATGGATAAGTAATGTTGTTGAAGTTCCTACAATAATCAAGTCCCTAAATCACTAGGACACATTATTATATCATATTTATAAGTAACCAACTAAGAGCAAGTCCAATAGCTTACTTATATCATGTTTTAAGCTCAAATATAAGTAATCTAGCAAAAAATGGTGCTCCAACAATGTCATAGTGGTTACCTAAATCACTAGGACATCCATCTTATTACCTATTAATAAGTAACCACTAGTCATTACTTATTTAATTTTCATGAATAAAAAATTTACTTCCCTCCTTTTCTAAATTTCTTTTCTCTCTCTTTCTTCCACTCTTTTTCTCTCTCTTTTCAAATATATTATTATAATAATAATAGGGAATGAATATAAGTAATGTTGTTGGAGTTTTTACAAGAAATCAAGTCCCTAAATCACTGGGACACATTATTATATAATATTTATAATTAACCATCTAGGACATTGTTGGACTTGCTCTAAGACATTGTTGGACTTGCTCTAAATAAATAAATTTTTAGCTTTCCTAAATTTGGATCATATTATAACAATAATTAATTTAATTTTTTTTATTTAACAGTGTTTAAACAATTAATCTATGTTATAAAATTATTTATCTTTAGAATTAGTCATCACCTTGAGTTGATAATTATTTAATTTGATATTAGATATAGTTAATATATAATTTAGTTGTATTTCAATATTTAAAATTTATACTTATAGATGTAATCAAGATATACTTATTTAGCAAAAAGAAAAAAAAGATATAGACGTAGTTAAACTTAAAATTTAATGTTGTATTTACTAATTGATAACAAAAATTTAAAGCTGATTAAATACTTAAACGCAACCCTAAGGACCGTTGTTAACGTGAAATTGACACGTTTATAAACACGGATCGCCCTAAAAATATCCATCCCTCGTCAAATGCGAGAATTAAAGGAAATTTAATACAAGGAAGCATACTGCAGCAACATATAGGTGCGAGAATTCATTGAATATTAGATATCTATCTGTCATGTTTTTTCCGTTCATGCACTTAGATATGTAGACCTTGGCCCAGATTTGGTTGGAATAATAAGAAACCGACTGGAAGCTGCGGGAAACACAGTCTTACAGGTAGGGGCATGTCTTATGTTGTCTGATCGTGTTTACAAGTTGTAACCATTTGATGTGTGCAGTGTACTGAATTTGCAGTGCAGCAAATGTGGAGAGTGTTACCAATGAAAGCGCAAGCTTATACTGCGTCAATTTTCAGCTTTTACTCATAGACCATAGTCCCCGTCATCAATTGTTGCAAGCTAAATGCGATATTTTCCGGCTCTTACCGTTTAAATTTTGGCATGTTTCGCAATCAGCTGTTTACGAGTTAGCTATTTCACATAAAATTATTCGATAATTAACTCTTTAAATTAGGTTTTTGTATTATAGACTCTAATTTTAGTTCAAACCTCTCACTTTTAAATAGGATATTTGTTGTTTTTATTCTTTACCAAGTGGACATCAACCATCTCATTTCCTACCGATTAATATAGTCTACATTTTCGTGAAGTGGGGACTGGGGAAGAACCTTGATCAACAGTTTTTTTTAATTTTTGAGATGAAGGACTATTCTATCCATCGTTTATTAAAATATTCAATTAATTTTGGATTTTTAATAATACAATAAATTATAGATTGTGTTGTTAGCAGAATTTCGTACAACAGTGTGTTGGAGGTTTATGAAAAGTTGTGGCTGGACTTGTATGATGACTCCTCAGAAATTGAATAGAGAATGAGTTTTTTCTCTTGCACTTGCCGAGTGTCAATTGTGTATCATACAAGGTGCCTACGTACCCCTTTATATAGGGATCAAGCCTCACGTAGTTCTTGGAGAACAAGTCATTGAATAAGTCCATTCAGTCCAAGCCCATAAAATAGTCAGGATTTATGTTCCCATAAATAGTTCAAGGATTATCAATCCACTTCATATTCCCATAAATAGTCCCAAGGATTATCAATCATTTTCATGTTCCCATAAATAATCTGGTCTTCACACGTTTTCCTACAATATTACGGCATCTCCGCATTTCTTTCCATGATTGCAGGTCTATCCCGTGTCAACCAAGAAACATCCCATAAATGGGAATTTCCATATATTGGGCTTCACCCACGATGCGAGCTGGCCAGGCTCGCATCGCATAAAACATATGAAAATTACCCTTTCAAAGTTCAAGTGGTGCGAGCTCATCTATGTTCAAATATTCTTATTTCTGACAAGTACCACGGGCCCATTACTTCATAATGGTGAGCCCATAAGTTTATGGTATAAATAACGAAGCGAGCTCATCAAAATGAACTCATAAGAAAGAGAGCCCAAAACTCTTTTTAACGAAGTGAGCCCACCATACTTATAAGGATTTTGGGCTCAACATAACTTCACGATGCGAGCCCTAATTCCAGTCCACACCAATCTTTCCAAATCATAGCCCAATCCCTAGGCTCAAATCACTTAGGGACCTGTCTAGGACCCATTACCAAAAATTCAGTATAACATATTGCATCCATCACGAGCCTGCACTGGGAGTAATTTCTATTGCTCTGTATTTTATTCGTATCATGTAGACAACAAATGTATTTGACAAATACGATTTTTGTTTTGTCACGGGTATGATTTTATAATTAAATAAATATTATATGTGATTAAATCACACAAGATGTTGAAGGCTAGCGGGGTGTTCCACGTGGTACAATGGGCCTAGTTCACGTGTGTGCATGTGACTCTTCGCCGTTCCCGTAATTAATACAGTAATCAATAATGTGCATTCGTAATCTTAAGAAAAATGATAAAATTATTATTTTTAATATAATCTTAACCATTAAAATGCATTTTTTACAAAGTGAAATTTAAATATGTATACATTTTATTTTGTAAATGTCTATTTTCCTCAACAAAATGGAACAGCCACTTCCAAATTACGTACAGTATCCTACGTTTTATATATCTCACTTCAAAATATGCATTCGGCTAGAGCGTAAATGAGTCGAATGATCATCATCTAATTAATTTAGAATTTATCAAAATTAGGATTAATCTTTTTGAGTTATGATTTATTCGGCACTCGTTATTTATGCCTCGTTTGGTTGGGTGTAACCCAACACAATAATTTCAACTTTTGAGAAACATGAATAAATTATGGTGTTTGGTTACATAAATTTTAATTTTGACAAGATAACTCACACTTCAAAGGTATCATAAGTTACTCCAAAACATGGGAACTCATTTACCTACCCATATCATGGTCACTTCAAATTAGGCACCTTTTCTTTCAAAAGAGCCGTCGCCCTTCTTTCTTCTTCTTTAACATAGCCGGTAGGACTTTCACCGATTTCTCTCCGGTGAAAAGCCCCAATCTTTTTTTCTTTCTTTTAGTTTATTTCTTATTTTCTTCAATAAAGGTAAATTTTTCTACCAATTTAATTTGTTTGTTTTGTTTTTTTAGATTTAAATTTTTGGAGCTTTCAGTTTCGTTCTTTTTCGATTCAAGCGGGATTTTGGATTCGAGAGTGGACCGATTATCCCCTATTGTGGTTTCGTTTTTTCATATCTAAGTTCTTTTAATTTGTTTTTTAGTTTGCAATTTCGGTTTGTTTTTCTCTACATGGTGAGAGAGTGTTGTTCTCTCCTTTATTGTGAGTGCTGTTTTTGATTTAGTGATAAAAGTTTGTATGAAATTGCAATTATGGTCGATAGCTCAAACAGGTTGCGGTGAAGCGGGTACATATAAATATATCATTTTCAATATATCGTTTGACTATCTCTTCAGAAGGATAGACAATTGTTTCTATTTTATATTTGTTCGACTCAACTATCTTTGTAGATGCTGTATGACTTTTCATTAATGAATTAATTCCATTGTTCTTCAAAAAAAATTGTATGCGTGATTATTTATTTTATTTGCTTTTCATGATTAATTTAGAACAGTTAGTGTTAACAAATAATTATCTACCCTTGTTATTAGAGTTTTGAGAGTCGACTCCCAAAGTTAGGGTTCTAGCTGTCACTTCTCCATTATTCAACTTTCATCCCCTTCACCGATTAAGCCCCTTTCGCTCTCTTATCATCTCTTCTATTTACTAGATTTTTAATAAAATCGAGATTTAATCCTTTTTTTTTGAGTTCTTGTTGAGTACCTTGTTATCAAGATTGTTAGTCGTGCCCGTCTTTTTGGGATGTTAGTGTTATGCTTTGATGTTTTTGTGTGACTTGTTATGAGTTTCGGTAGTTTTTCTGAGAATGATTTATATGATATTTTGGGTGATCTGTAAGGCTCGCATCAAATATGGGACGGTGGTGAATACAACAAAAGCTCACCTTTCACAACAATTTTTTTCCTTCATATTTTGGGGGCATTTGTTGCTCCAATATCCGTTGATGTAACTGATAGTTCTGAACATTGGGCTACAGATGATGCTTATGTGAAGGTCAATTGCGATGCTACTAGTTTCTCTTGTTCGAGATGTCATTGTAATACTTTTTAGATTAAAGAATTGGATATTCTATGTGTTAAGTGATCTGAAAACAAAACAGCTATTTGTTTAGCTCTTTTTTTGTTTCACAATCAGGTTGAACTTGACAATTCAGGAGTTTGTCCTGACCGAATTCAGTATTTTAATGAATTTTTCCCTTTATGTAAAAAAAAATATTAGAATAGTTTGTTTTTTTCTCTTTTTAAAACTTGGGGCTATTAAAAATAATGATTTTAAGGTTTTGTTTTTTGAAATAAATATATATATATATTTGATATTTTTTTGTAAATACTTCTAATTTAGATTTATAATTTTTTGTTATTGTTTATCCTTTTTAAACAACAATTTTATATATTTATATTTTTAATTTTGTACATACCATTTTAAAAATAGTTCTTAAGTAATATTTTATTTTTGTCTCTAATGTTTATATTTAAATTGTTTATTAAATTTATAATGGTTTACGACAACATTTTTTTATTGTAATAGTTTACCATAGTTATTATATTGTTAAATAATAAATTTTAAATATTTTTTTTATTTTATATTTAGCAATTATATAATAATTTATAATTAATCTTTTTAAAATATTTTATTGTCAATATGATTGATATTAGTACAGTATTATTTAAAATACAGTAAACTATTCAAACAAAATGTAAGTTACAGATAGATAAACTGAACGTATTTTTAATAATTCTAGAAATTCTACATCTGTAATCTAATTACCGGGAACTCTAAATTTCCACGTAACTTTAATACTTGGTAACCAAACGAGACCTTAGTGTTTGAAAACAATTCAAAAATATTGCTCACGAGTCACGACCCAGTTAACGCGCTCTTTCTCACAAAAAATTAATAAATACTTTCATGGATGCTTCCTTTTTTATTTAACAAAAACAAAAACAACACATAAAAATATTGGAAAATTTGCAAACCAAATTGATAAATGTAAGTTATAATATCCGGGTAAGAGCATCTCCATTGGCGTTTGTTAAAATGATTGGCTAAAATGATATAAAATACTGATTATGTAAAATTTGTTGAATCTGTAAGGTGTTTTACTTTAATGGAGTTGGCTATAATGATTGGTTATATTTTAAAAATGGTATGTTATTATTATTTGAAGTTGTTAAAAATAGAATATATTATCTCATATGATAATCGATGATGTGGAGTTACACTACATGTCTCTAGAGGTTCGACAAATATAGCCAACATGAAGGGGTTGACTATAATTTTAGCCAACAACATTGTGCCATTGGAGATAATTTTTTTTTACATATTATCTAAAATATTTAATTATGGTATTTTTTATACACTTTTAGCTAAAGGCTTTGGATGGTCGGAGATGCTCTAACAAGTCAAAAATAAGTTTCCCATTTCGAAATTCAAATAATTACAAAAATGCTAATTTAATAATCTATAACAAAATTCAAATATTTTGTCTCGTATATTTTGAGGATGCAAAAGTAAATTTACTAGTCCATGATACAAGCGCTCCCCAAGAAAAAAACTGAAAACTCCATTTATGAAGACGAGCACAAGTAAAATTTGAATCCAAGTAGTAGAAAACATAAACTACCATCATTTGAGAAAACAAGAAGAAATTTAAGACACCAGGTGAAAAACCCAATGATGTATAGACGGCTTTCCTGCAATATATACTTACATATATACTTACACACAACTATACTTTGCTTGTGCTTTCGCTCAAAACTCTCTCTTCTTTTCAACATTATTTCTCCTTGTTCTTGAGGAATTATTGTCTTTATTTTTCTTGTTTCAGTTAGATCTCGAAAATATTTCAGAAACTAGCAATTATTGGTCAAACCCAAGTCAGAGATTGCTTCATACTTTGTGTTTTCTAATCAGGTACCTTTAATTAGTTGTGTATGTTGTTTTGTTTATGTGTTTCTTTATTGCCTACTAGGTGTTTGATAAAATGTCTCAATGAGAAAATAAAATGGGGTTTGGAATTATTTGTGTTAGCACTTGAGTTGATTATTGTTCTTGTTAGTTGATTTGTGAAAATGGGATTTTCTTGCTTTTTATGTGACCATGCTACAATTTTTTGAAGTCAACTGTGAGTTTTACTTGGAAATATGTTGTTTGGGATCTGTTATTTGGTGGGCAGTTCTTTTTATCGTTGTAATTTGTGAAATTGTTCTTTGTATAACTGTGAATTTTGGTTTGATGGTTTCTTTCGGTAGCAAGGTTTTGGTATTTTCTTGATTTAGATCAGTTGTTTTGGGTGTTTTCTGTAGTGTGACTATGATTTTGTAGTTAATTTACCAAATTGTGATTAGTTTCTTAAGTGTTGATGTTGAATTTCTCAGTATTAAAATGATTTGTTTTGGATACTTATTCTGCTACTAATTGGTTCTACGTTAGGTTTCATTTGGCTCAAGTAGATTTTGGCTAAGGAGCGGTTCAGCTGGATATTGACCAATGGAGTCCCTTGTCGAGGGAGCTAATTCTCTGCCTTCATTGAGCTACAACCCTTCTTCTGCCTCCGGGAATCGACTCCCTAATCCTTTTTCTGCAAAACCCTCTCGACATGGAAGTGCCATATCTGCAGCCTATGCAACAGGTGTTGATCCTCGGATGAAGACAGCCCATATATCGTCCGAGTCTGTGACTAGTTCAAAGCAATCTTACAAGACGACCTGCAATACTATGCAGAAGGAAGTGCTGCCTGATGACCTGTCACAGCAACATATCAGATCAAATAAAGGAAAATCGGAAGTTTTGCATTTTGATGAAGAACTTGATCAAATGGGCCAATTATATATACAAAAGCAGGTTTCTGCTGTAGAGGCAATGCCTTGCATTAAGAAATATATTGATGATTCTGAGGATTCTAACTCAGTTAGCTTTGTCGAAACTGCGATTCCTGTTATAGCAGCCAAAGGAACCACTGGATATTTTAATGAACAAGTAGCTTTTCAGCCAGGTATAAATAATTGCCCAAGTCCTCAAAACAGCTTTTATTCTGCAGCACAGTTTATAGAAGCTAAGCAGAGCTTCACCAACACAGAAGTTAGTGAATGCACTAGCAGCATAGAGAAATCCATAGAAAGTGGTGATATTAGCGTCACTGGTGATTTTGTTGAGAGCAGGAAGACTAGCATTTACAGAGGTAGCACTGGTAGTGATATTAGCGAAGAGAGTAGCTCTAGCAGTTTCAGTAGCACAATGTACAAGCCCCACAAAGCCAATGATTCCAGATGGGAAGCAATTCAAGCGATCAGATCTCGTGATGGGAACTTGGGTCTAAACCACTTTAGAATGTTTAAGAAATTGGGCAGCGGAGATATAGGGAGTGTTCAACTGGCAGAGTTGATTGGAACAAAAAGTTATTTTGCCATTAAAGTCATGGATAAAGGAAATTTAGCAGGTCGTAAAAAGTTGTTGAGAGCTCAGACAGAAAAAGAAATATTGCAGTCTCTGGATCATCCATTCCTTCCCACTTTGTATTCACACTTTGAGACAGAAAACTTCTCTTTTCTGGTGATGGAATTCTGCCCGGGTGGAGATTTGCATGCACTGCGACAAAAACAACCTGGGAAATACTTCTCAGAACATGCTGCCAGGTTTGAAATTTCTTGCAACTGTCCGTATACTTACTATTTGGTGATTTGACTAATCTATATGCAGTACTCGCTACAGTAGTGAAACATGTAGTTGTTTTTTGTAGATTGCTTAGGGCAAAGGATAGTAGTAAATGTTTCTCAATCATTACTTCTGTGTCAATTCACTAACAATTAAATTCCAGGGAAAAAAACTTAAATATAGATAACATATTACAAATTTGTAGTACGCTTCATTTTTTTTTCTTATTTTTGCTAATTATACGCTTCATTTTTTGGTGCATATGGAATAGCACATTTGAGATGAACCAAGTCTGCAAGTGTACTTTATATAATCAGTTTACTATATATTACAAATGATGAAGCCTAATTTTTGAAAAACTTGAGTATATTTCTCCAGCCTTTTAACTCTTCTTAAGTTTACAGGTTTTATGTGGCAGAAGTGCTCCTTGCAATGGAGTACTTGCACATGCTGGGGATAATTTACAGAGACCTTAAACCAGAAAATGTACTAGTGAGGGAGGACGGGCACATTATGCTTTCAGATTTTGATCTTTCGCTTAGATGTGCAGTGAGCCCAACCCTTGTCAGATCCTCAAATTCCAACTCTGAACC
Organism: Heracleum sosnowskyi; assembly: GCA_030848705.1. Classification (NCBI taxonomy): domain Eukaryota; kingdom Viridiplantae; phylum Streptophyta; class Magnoliopsida; order Apiales; family Apiaceae; genus Heracleum; species Heracleum sosnowskyi. Next base: position 19,653,457 of record CM061244.1, on the reverse strand, counting down.
TAAGAACTCTGCGTATTGTATTGAGCCATCTTGTGTAATACAGCCATCTTGCATTCAGCCGACATGTTTTGGACCTCGCTTTCTTGGCAAGCCAAAGAAAGATAAGAAGCAAAAAGCCAAGGGTGAAATATATAATCAAGTAGGCCTTCTGCCAGAGCTCATTGCTGAACCCACAAGTGCTCGGTCTATGTCCTTTGTAGGTACCCACGAGTACCTAGCTCCTGAAATTATTAAAGGCGAAGGACACGGTAGTGCTGTGGATTGGTGGACATTTGGGATATTTTTATATGAACTCTTGTTTGGTAGAACACCTTTTAAAGGGGCAGGTAACCGAGCCACTTTGTTTAATGTGGTCGGACAGCCCCTTAAGTTTCCTGATTCACCTAGTGTTAGTTTTGCTGCAAGAGACTTGATCAGAGGATTACTTGTGAAAGAGCCACAGCATCGCCTTGCATACAGACGCGGAGCCACTGAAATCAAGCAGCACCCGTTTTTCCAGAGTGTAAACTGGGCGCTTATCCGCTGTGCGAGTCCACCAGATGTACCAAAGGCATATTTGGTGGAGGTACCAAAATCACCTAAAGTTGAGAATGTAGCAGGTGTTGATATGAAGCCATCTGGTAGCTATTTAGAGATTGATTTCTTTTAAGTATTTTGAGGACTATGAATTGAGTCAATTTTTTCTTTTCTTCAGGATATTTTTCGGGTAGGCCTTTCTTTTTTCTTTTCTTTTTTAACATTTCCCAAGCTTTTGAGGAAAACAAACTTATTGATGTTTCAGTAAGAAATTGAAAGTGGTCCTATATTCACTAAACAGGAGTGGAAATATGAATTTGAAATGCACAGGAATGGCTCTCGGGCGGGCCAACTATTTCTGGGAATTAGATTGGGCCGAAGAGTGTTATGGTTACCTAACTGTAAGTAGAAATTAAATTTGAAAATAAAATGATTCACAAAGATAAATTCTAGAAGTGACGAGAACATTATTAATATAATGTAACTATAAGTTGTCCTTTGTAAATATTTAGACTTTTTTTAATCTTTATATTTACTGTAGTAGGTAGTATTCAAGGTGTTGTGTCAAGTTTATATGAATTAATTGGTATCAAAGTATTATGTCAAGTTTATATTGAACATTCTTGACCCCGGTAAAGTTATGCTTAAATCATATTTTTGTTCCTAAATAAATATTTTTTTCTCTGCTATATAGTCTCAGCAAGAATGAGTGAGTTTTTTTTTTTTACTTACGCCTTTTATATGATTCAAAGAAAAAAAGGAAAAAATGTGTTATTTTATTTTGGAAACAATTTTATTTTTGAAATCACGTTTTGGGAATATTAAGGATTAAATATGTTGATAAACATGAAACCAAGCATTGAAAATTAAAATAAACCAACTAAAATTGAGTATTTAATATCATAAAACAACAGTCTCAACAAATATGTACTCATTTTTCAAGTTGGAAGATATTTTGTTTTTTTGTCAAACAAGTTGAAAAATATTTAATTCATCATTGTCAAAAGAAAAATTAACTACATCCACTGCTTTTTTTCACTATCTCCATTTTATATATTAAATATTTTTTTCTTAACCTCCGTACTATAAAAAAGTGAGGGAAACGGAGGGAGTATATCTAAAATTGTGTTGACACTAATTAATTTAGAAAGTAAACTCTTGGTAATCTCAAATTTATTAGGCACTAAACAAAGTCCATCACAACTTCCCTATTTATCTACAACTCCACACTCCAAAGTCCATGTGTTGTATCTTTTTCCACACGAAACAAATTACTACTCCTACTATATGTATGTATGTATCTCTCACCTCTATTTTCCCCCAATACGAAACACGCATTTATAAAAGCAAAACAAATCACAACTACTCTCCTTTTCTATTCATCCTCTCATCTTATCTCTCCAAACACTCGTCAACCATCTCTATCTCTTTCTCGCTCCATGGCCGATATTACCGCCGAGACTTTCTCCTCCGTCGCCCTTCTCGACGGCGAGGACTCGGTTAACTTTGGATTTGAACGGCCGGAGATGCACTCCGCTAAAATCTCCGGTACTGTTCAGCCGCCGTACGATCGCCACGTGTTTTTGTGTTACCAGACTTATGATGCTTGGCCTGCTCGTATTGAAGCTTCTGATGCCGATCCGCTACCTAAGCTCCTCGCCGATACGTTTAAAGCGAGAAAAAATGATGTTAAAGTCAAGGTTAGAGCTGATTTTATGTTTTATTGCTTTTGTATTCGTGTGATTTGTAGTGTGTGTTGTGTTTTTTGTATGTAATGTTAATTTATTTTATTAAATGTTGAGGTTAGAGCTAATTAAATATAATTATATGTTTTAATACTCTCGCTGTTAGTGTTAATTTGTAGTGTATGTTGTGTTTTGTGTTAATTCATTTGATTTGAAGGAGGTTAGGGCTAGTTAGTTACGCTAGTTGTTGAATTGATTGTGGATATTATTTTCTTAACTTGTAGTGTATACTGTGTTCTGCGTATTGTTTTCTGTATGTAATATTAATTCATTTGATTTGAAGTCGAGGTTGGGGCTAATTAGTTACGCTAGTTGTTGAATTGATTGTAGATATTATCTTCTGTTTTAGTAGCTTCATATGAAATACTGTCTATTTTTTGTATTGTTTTGTGCATGTTATCTGATTGATTAGATTTTTTTGTTTTGTATTTGTAGACTCGAATAACTATATGTGAAGGACGTGATGGAACTGAGTTGGTGGACGGTGATGTTTTGATTTTTCCGGATATGATTAAGTACAGGTGTGTTTTCCATTTATTTAGTTGTATCTTTGACGCGCCATAGTGGTAGCAAATATATAATTACAGTTTGAAGTAAATGTTTGGTGGTTTATATCATTTGTTTTTGTATAGATGGATGTGAAATTTTGAATAATCTGTATGGGGAAAAAAAAGTTTATTATAGTAAGATTAATAATTTAGTAAATATAGGGGTTTGTTGGTTTCAATAACTTTGCAGTTCGTTTCAACTTATAGTCACTGGAACACAAAGCGCTTGTGTTTGGTTCACGTCGTTCACTCCTATGTAACTAGAAGTTACATGGTTAATTATTGGTAAGTTGGATTAGTTAACGATTAAGTAATCTCTGACTCCATGTAAACTTGTGCTCATGATGGAGGTCAAGGTAATTAAGTTCCCACATTCTGGCTTGACTACAAAAGCGTGAGAACTTGATGTTTCTTTGTCAAACTTTAATTACACTATAACCAAAACCAGTAACCCAAATAGGTATCAAGGAACTTTTCTTGGAACCTGTGGTTACGTAGCTGGAAACAGACGAAGCTTTAGTCATTGAAACTTGAAAGTCAATTGGCTTGGTTTTCCCCCTCCTTGCTCATTTCTCTTGTTCTCCTCGAAATTTTTGTGATCTGCAATTTAAAGGGACTGAGAATTGCAATGGTGTTGATGGATTAAATTGATTACTCATCTGCAGCTTGTCCCTCGCGCGTATCCATATCAAGTTTGTTGGGAGTAGTTTCCTGATTGAAAGTAAATATATGATGCTCATAAGGTCGGCTAATTTATTTTTGCAATTTTATGATTGTAGGGGCTTAACAGAGACAGGCGTAGAGTCTTTTGTTGAGGATGTGCTTGTGAAAGGTGAACCATGGACTTCTGGAGTACAGGAGGTGTTAACAGGTTCCCATGTGTTTATTTGTGCTCACAACAGCAGAGACAGAAGGTGCGGTGTATGTGGGCCAGCTTTGATTGAGAAGTTTATAGAGGAGATTAAACTGAAAGAGTTGAAGAATCAGGTTATGGTCAGTGCTTGCTCACATATTGGGGGACATAAGTATGCTGGAAATTTGATAATCTTTAGTGCGGATTCAGAGGGGAAAGTCTCTGGTCATTGGTAATATCTTTTTGTTCCTATAAACTTGGAATTTTTGAATTTGTAAAATTTTGTCGGCTGCACCTGATGGTCTTAACATCTACTTCTTGTTGAAGGTATGGGTATGTTTCCCCAGATGATGTGTCTGAACTGCTAGATCGACATATTGGAAAGGGTGAGATAATTGAAAGGATTTGGAGGTTTGTTTCTTCCCGGTTCTTTAGCTCTTTTTTTGTTTTTGTTTTTTTGATTTTTTGTTTTTGTTTTTGGATAAACACCAGTTCTTTAGTTTGTTTGTCACTCTATATGCTGTTGTTGCTTTTTGTGATATTTTGTTTGTTTATTCCTGTTAATTGATTTTGAAAGCTAAGACGAGATGTCTAATATTAAGTCAATATGTGATCAATGCTACAATTTATCTATTTTAATGCTCTAAGCATGTGTTGATGACTTGATAGTTATTTACTGGTCCAAACAACTTTATTAAAATATATTCCAATATCAACCCTTTCTTTTGTTAGTTCCAATTTTGAGTTCCACAGTTCCACTTACATATTGAACAATGCAATAAAAATGGGTAAAAATGGGAGAGAACAACAGGGTTTAAATTTCCTTCATATGTGTTAAAATTTTCAAAATGGACTAATATAAAGGGACGGAGGGAGTAATGAAGTTATCAGTTGACGTGACAGTTTACATAAGGTGTTGTATAAATGTGTTGTATGTTTATGTATAAAAACAGTAAATACTTGAAAACAAGAAGCCAGCAACAATGTACAATTGTACATTGTGCAGATACAACACCTTATTTTCCTTTATTTTTTTTCCCTGTTTTCATATTATAATTCCCATCACCTTGTCTATCATGCCAATCCTAATGCCGCCAGATGTGCAAGTAAACTGTGGATTCTGTTTATTTTGGGTATTGATTTTTCTCATCTTATATGTTATCTGGAACATCTGAAAACCACAAAGAAAAAATAATAGCATGGTGTCTTTATTTATTTGGATTGAGTAAAAAACATGTGATAATGTGCTAACAATAGGGGCCAAATGGGTGGCTTCGTTGAAGAAGCTGAAAAAGTTGATGAACAGAAGCTTCCAAATGGAAATGATCTGAAGAATGACACTGAGAAAGAAGCTGAAAAAGTTGATGAACAGAAGCTTCCAAGTGGAAATGATCTGAAGAATGATACTGAGAAAGAAGCTGAAAAAGTTGATGACCAGGAGCTTTTAAATGGAAATGATCTGAACAATTATACCGAGAAAGAAGCTGAAAAAGTTGATGAACAGAAGCTTCCAAATGGAAATGATCTAAAGAATGATACTGAGAAAGAAGCTAAAATAGTTGATGAGCAGAAGCTTCCAAATGGAAATGATGCTGTGAAGGAGCCTCAGCCTGAAGAAAGCCGCCAGGAGGAAAAACCTAGTGCTGAAAGTTGTTGCCAAGGCGATAACAGGGTTTCATGTTGCAGAGAGCAAACTGATGATGAAGTGCTGCCTTTGAAGGAAACAAAGTCCAGCTGTTGTCAAAGTACTAATGGGAACTCATCTGGTAGCAATGAAATTCTGGAGAAAGGGATCAAGAAGCCAGTGGGAGGACTCAGAAGTTGGGCAGGAAAGTGGGAACAGCATGAAGTTTTTGCAGCTGCTGGTGTCATTGGAGCAGTGGCAACTGCTGCTGTAGTTTTTAGCTTATATAGAAGGTCAAGGTGAATTAACATCAACTCTGTTTGATCGTGGCTGCGAACCCTCCGTTTTTGTAGGGGTATAATAATACCAGGGTACTTTTTAAAACCATGCATCACGTGGCAGAATAGCAGTGAACATGTTCACATACATGTGAGAATAAACATTCAAATTTCTCACATATTAGTCTGGAATAATCAAATTACTTGGAGTAGTTTTATGGACATCAGTTGATATTCCATATTAAAATCATGATGCAGTTTTTGTCCAAGAATCTAGCTATTAAATGAAAGCAGCTTGAATGTGTGCTTGTGCTCGCACCCATAAATCAAGCTGTTCATGCTTGAGCAGCATTCTTGATTTATCGTTGGGTAGCATTATTTAATCTGGCTACAATGGCTAAGCAAGCTTCTCTATCTTCTTTGTGAACCACCATGTTTTACATATAACGTGAATTTGTTATATATTATCTACAGCTGAAATTATAGTGGAATCAGCCATATATATCAAAGTATCATAGTTAGTTAAATACAACTGCATGGAAATCTAAGTTATTTGCACAGATGGTTGACACTTGACATTCACTTTGTTCGGTAAATCTGAAAGTTTCTGTGGAAAGTGAAATTCTAGTATCATGTTATATATTAACCTCAGTTGTCTGCCAAATGTTGAGCTATAATCTTGTTGCAATATTGTCATTGTGCTTGAGACTTTTGTCCCTCTTGCAGTAGTCTGTCTTCTTTGTACAAAAATGTTTTCTGATCGTTAATTGAGGATAATTTGTAAGTGTTGGCCATTTCTTTTGAAACTTATTCCCAACAGTTGAATTTGGTAATCTCTTGATTACAATTTAGAGATTTTGACAAATTTGAGAGGATATTGAATTGATAGTAGCACCAAGTGCAAGCTACAGTATAAAAGAAGAGTAGGACTCATTTTGATTAAAAAAAAAAGAAACCAGCAACTAGTCATTATTAAGCAAATCTGCAGTATCTGCAGGAAATACAAGTAAAAACTCGAAATCGCCATTATTTGTGCTAAAGCTAGCGATGCATATCTCACTGATACGCACTTTTAGTCTAGAACAGAGAAAGAAGGGACATGCCAAATTTCTCTTTGGCTTCCTTGTCCAGTGGATCTTCGCCCAAATAGAGGTAGCAGTAGGCTTTGCACAAAAGTTCGCTTTCCACCTTGCTCACCTCCTTTCCCACCACTAGAACACCAAAGATCAAAACAACCATACTCAGATTACGATAAATAATCTGTAGTTACAGAGGCTTTACGTAGACTTCACATTACCTGTTGTCTGGAGAGTGTATCCCGGAAGGCGGGTAATCTCAATGACAGAATCTTTTGGCAGCTTCATGTCATCTGAAGCTTCACCCAACAGCCTATATCAAGAAATTAGCATAAATGGGCTGAACTTTTATCGAGATTTTGCACAAATGATGTTATAAAAAGGTTAGAAGGACTAAGGTGGTTGTGAGATATATTTACTTCTTGATGAGTTCATCGTTCTTCCCACCAGTGAGTTTCTTTATAGCTGATCCAAGGCCTTCATCGAAACTCTTCTTAACCATGCCCATGGTGAGTGAAGTGTATACTATCACCATCTTCACTGTCATGCCAAAATCGCTGTCAATTACCGCTTGGTACATTTCCTTTGTTGCTTTTGCTGGGCATTTCGCAGTTTTTGACTTGATAACTTCTTTCATTTTCTCATTGTCAGTATACATCCCTGCAATCAAATATGGTAATGTTACTCTACATGTACAGACAGTTAAAAGATTTAGTAAAAACAAATAGATGAAAATTCATAGAATCATACCAAAACCATAGACTTTGATGCCAACACCAAACATGCTTTTCTTCCTCAAACCAGCAGCAGATAACTGCTTTCCATCATCCAACTCAACTGGGAAGGAAACACCACTCTTAGGCTCAAGCTGAAGAGGCACCTCTTTCTTAACCATCCGTTCTTGAACTTTCTCCTGCTTAGCCTCTTCTTCTGCTCCTTCTTTTGCTTTTGTTTCGTTTCCGTGGTTCCCTTCCTTTGCAGTTCCATTCGTGATTTTCTCATTTGAGGCAACATCATCGCTCTTGGGATCAATCTTGACATCCTGTGTCTTTGCAACAACATCTTCTACTGTGGTCGACATTCTTCAAAGGGAAATGGAGCTTTGTGTTGTTTTCTTGTGTTGCTTTTTTGAGTTGGTTTGGGAGACTACTTGTGCATGCTTTATATAGCGGTGAGAAACGATGCAAGTCACTTGAGTGTGTGTCCTACCTTGGTATTAGCAATTTAGATTCAACACAAAGGCTCGCCCTTCTGTTGAAGCATTGATTTTTAAAATTTATTGTTGCTTCTGCTAGCCTATGATGATATAAATATGTAGATATCTAGATATACTTTCGAGACAAATATGAATTACTACTACAGTATAACACATTTTAATTATCTGGATCTGCTTTACACAATTTATAAGCTCAAGTTATTTTAAATCTTGTTTTTGAGTGACAAAAACATACTAGTATGAAATTAGCGAGGGAATAAATGAATAGAAGCTTTCATTACAGTAGGAAGATAACTGGACGATCATACAGTCGGAAGGTTTTCATTGATCTCTTTTTTTTTCACAGAAGATACAAAATTACATGAAATTAATATATATCGAAATATAATGAACGGAGCCAGGAGAGTTTGTTTCTTTCAAAAAAATTATCATCCTAACTATGATCCGGGAAATTTAAATAATAAAACTTTAATGTCTTGAGAATAAAACACCTATAGTTAACATTCCTGGAATCAAAAAATAACAAATACAAGTTCATAGATCTAACAAAAAAAACATAATCTTAATCTAACTTGTATAAAATTATACCGATTTAAAAGTAAATAATTCATATAAACTTGTAAATTTAATAAAGTAAAAGAACTTTAACTAAAGAGAATTCTTTTAATTAAACATCTATTTTAAGATAAAAAGAATCACCAACGGTATGTGAATCAAATTTCGTTTAATCATGCAATTAACAAATGTATTTAAAAAACTATCCAAACATCAAAATAAAAATTTAAAATTTAAATATTAATAAACATAAATAAGATATAATTGAAAATTAAAAGTTCACATAAACAAAACTTATGAATTAACCCAAGCTAATTAGGCTAAAGTTAGTATCAAGATTCAAGAGGCTTGACTAGGGCAAACAAAAGAACAATAGGCGATAAAAACTATGGAATTTTATAATATTTCAAAGGGTTGCTTAGAGCGCATATATAATTAAAAACATTTATTCAATATAGGCATCCAAAAATTATTCCCAAAATATTTACAAAATGAAGTGGATTACACATGATTTTTTTTTTAATTCGTGAACGCATACGCAAGTCCCATATTATTATTAGGGAACTTACTATTTTAAACTCATTTAGTAACAATTTTTTGGAATAGTTTTGGGACTTTTAGCATTTCTGTTCAATATATCTTCAAAAATCTAATTTAAACTATCAATCAAAAGTCAAAATACCATAAATAAATATGTAACTCCTACTCCTACCTAAATTTTCTCATTTAATTGAATAATAATAAAATAAAAACTAAATGCTGTCGATTAAAGTAGTGATCAAAAAATTATTAGCATACCATTTATACTAAATAGAAAAGTCAGTGCTACACACAATAGACATTCGACAGCACACAGTAGATCTTTAAAAAAGAGAGCGTAGGAAAATGTAAGAAGTTTTTGTAAAATTGTCCATGTCCAACATACAAAATTTCACTCACTTTGTTTTAAAATGTCCGAAGTTTGAATCATATATTAAAGAGATTATGGAACTCAAAGTGCTATTAGGAAACATATAAATTTGACAGGTGAGTTCTCAAATTATCATCTGTTTTGCATGGAAACCATTGTTGCATGCATGATTGAGCGAACATAGAGAAATGTTACACCTATAGTTCTCAAATTTCAGCTGATATCTGTCGAATTTGATGTCTGTCGCATTTGTTCTGTCAAAATTAGCCTTACTTTCTTGTAGTGAGAAAAGGATACCAAATTTTGTATTCAATAAGTTAACAAGTCTGATCTAGGGGCTAAAAAATCTAGAAGGTGACATAATATCTGAGAGAGGTGGTCTTGGAAAAACAAAGGGATAAGGGTTGCATAAATTACTCTGAGACTGAGTATTTGTGTGCATGTACGTACAGAGCATTCATGTCTTTCTTTCTCAGCTTCAGTCTTGTCTCTGGAAATATTATAAGAAATTTGGTCTGGAGAATCTGGTCTAGCTAGACCGGGCCAAGAATGGAACAATGTAGGCCTTGCAATTTTACCTGGTTCCAAAAACATTCAGATTTTATAAAAAAATTCAGCTAGAGTTAGGACTTGGGATATCTTTTCAGAAGTTAAAAGCCGCAGTTGATCAGATGTAAGAACATTAGCACTGGAACTATATTTATTAAAACATTTGAATAAAATTCAGCTACAATTTTGGTTAAAGTTCTTAAAAAATTTTATATTTGAGAGAAAGTTGTAATCGCAATAAACTTTTCCATTCTTCCCATCAGACGGACCTAGCCCATAACCGTAAATGTAGGCTGGGTCATTTAGTTGGGCCTTCGACTATAATCCAAATGTAATTTGGGCTTTTTCCCCAATAACAAAAGACGGTTTATAGCAGTGCTGGAAAAACAGCTGCAATTGTAGCAAGAACCCTAAAAATCACACAAACTTGTGTAATCAAGAATTTATGTATAGATTTTGAAGGGGGGTTTTTTTGGGTGAATTGAAAGAGATGAAGGGAGGAAAAGCAGAAGTGAATAGTAATAGTGAGAGTAAGAATAGCAAAAAACGAAAAAGAGGAAGCAAGAACAACGAGGAGGACAAGAAGAAGAAGCCTTCTACTACTAGTGTTTCTCAAACTCGTAAGAGTTCCAATGTTGGGAACTCCTCCAAGCCTCTCTCTTTTCTTGACAAGGTCTCTCTCTCTCTCTCTCTCTCTCTCTCTCTCTCTCTCTCTCTCTCTCTCTCTCTCTCTCTCCCTCCCTCCCTCCCTCCCTCCCTCCCTCTCTCCCTCTCTCCCTCTCTCCCTCTCTCCCTCTCTCTCTCTCTCTCTCTCTCTCTCTCTCTCTCCCTCTCTCTTTCTCTCTCCCTCTCTCTCTGTCTCTCTCTCTCTCTCTCTCTAGTTGTAACAGAGTGATATAATGGGATGTGTTTGCAGATGAAAGCAAGGTTATCAGGAGGACATTTTAGAATGATTAATGAGAAGCTTTATACTTGCTCGTATGTATACATACACCTCTTTCTTTGCTTGTTTGCATTACACACACACACATTTACTGATTTTTCTTTCTTTGTTTTTCAGCGGAGAAGAGGCGCTTAGTTACTTTAAAGAAGACCCTTCTTTGTTTAACATGGTAATCTTGTGTACATCAGCTGCAATTACAGACTACTCACGGGGAAAAAATTGTATCTTTTTTACATTTTACTTCGTTTGCAGGATTAAAAATTAAAGCTTTATGCTTATTTGTGTTAATCTACTTGGGCAGTATCATGTAGGATATCAAGAACAAATGGCCAATTGGCCGGAGCAACCTGTTAATATCATTATTCAATGGCTAAAAGATCATAGCCCCTCTTTGCTTGTTGCCGATTTTGGCTGTGGTGAGATCCTAGTTTCACTTCTTGTAGCTTATTGGAGTTGTAGATTATTATATATAATTGTTAGGATGTTATTTTTCTGTTTTCTCTGTCGTGATTATCACATTGCATTATTTGACAGGGGATGCTCGCCTTTCTAGGAGTGTGAAGAATAAAGTTTTCTCTTTTGATCTTGTTGCCCACAATTCTTCAGTAGTGGCCTGTGATATGGCAAATGTATGTCCTCTAACCCTATTTTGACGCATCTGTTAAAACTCTGTTATTTCTTTTCTTAAACATTTATGAATTTTGCCTCATTCATTATGTAGGTAAAACTGCCTAGGAAATTTCAGATATGTAACTTACAGACTTTTGCTATCATGTTAATCAAATATATGTTATCAAGGTCAGTATTGCGGGTTGTACAACCTATAACGTAACTAACAAAAATAATAAAATAGTGTGCTTACTTATCGGTCAGTTTGGGTCTTTGGGATGTGGCTAGAAGCAAAGCTCATAATGATTTTCATTTCATTGTATTTATTGGAGTCACACTGAACTGTTTTGTTATGTTCTTCTGGTCGGGATCTTGTATCAACAACTTTTGTTGAGTGTAAATTATATGTCTTTTTCTTTTAGAGCTTCTAGTTGGTCACAAGGTATCATGCAAATTATTAGTTTATATAAAGAAATGACTTTTATTGAGGTTCTGTGAATTAAAAAGTTGTAGACCTCATCTGAGTATTCCATAGCCTGATCATGTACTAACTTTAATACTTGCTTCCATCTAGGAACTTTGTTACAAGTTACAACACATTATGAAGTCCATGATTTCCCCTAAAACTGAATTAACATATCCAAATTATGTCTCAAGTAATGTTAAGATGAATTTTTTTTTTTGGTTTTCTCATCTTCTCTTCTGGATCCCCATTCTGTAACCTTGAACTCTAAGACGGTCTCTCATTGACTAATCAAGCTTGCATTTCTAAATACAGACTCCTCTGGAGAGTTCATCAATTGATGTTGCTGTTTTCTGCCTCTCACTGATGGGGACAAACTTCCCCAGTTACCTCCGCGAAGCACAAAGAGTTCTTAAACAAAGGTAACTAGTTCAGTTCACACAAGACTTCTAAATCCAAGTAATTTCCAACTATCCTTTTGATTAATGATAGAAGTACAGTGGCTGGCTTTTGATAGCAGAAGTGAAAAGCAGATTTGATCCTACCAATGGGGGAGCAGATCCAAATAGGTTTTCAAAAGCAATATGTGAACTAGGATTCTACTCTGTATCAAAGGTGAACGTGAAATCTTCTTTTTCCACTTCTAAATTTGTTCACATCTTTTTCTTCATTTGTCTAACAGTTCTATGTATTATGTGCAGGACTTCTCAAATAAAATGTTTATACTTTTCTATTTCAAGAAAAAGGTGAGAAATGGCTTATGTAGTTGTCATACTGATTCCTGTAGGTCTACGACCACTATTGATTAAATAAATTTGTGCTAACACCGCTCCCTTAATTTATTCCACAGGAGAAGTTAAAATCAAAGAAAGAGATTGACTGGCCTTCACTAAAGCCTTGTTTGTACAAGCGCCGATGAGTGCATGAAACTGTTTGAAGTAAATGTCTTGCGCAGTAAGCTGTTCAAAGTTAGATAGTCATCCTTCAGACTGTTGCTCAATGCAGTGCGGGCATGAAACTGTTTGAAGTAAACGTCTTGCTCAGTAAGCTGTTCAAAGTTAGATAGTCATCCTTCAGACTGTTGCTCAATGCAGTGCGGCACGAGTCGTTGGTATGTGCTTGCTCCATGAATTCGCCCTGTACGGAGTTGTGATTTGGTATTTGTACCTACTTCATTTCAAGGATTTAAACTAAACTTTCCTATTAAGTTTCAAGGATTTAAACTAAACTTTCCTATTAAGTTGATGAAGAGGAAATTTTCATTCTTTGTATAATGAGCTCTTTTAATTTATTTTTCTAAAAAGAGCAAGTTCCTAAAAGTTTGTATGGATTACATGCCCACAGAATCTTTTTGAATTTACTTCAAAACAAATTGTAGAAAACTTTATACTATAGTCAATATACACTAGCTGCCTGAAGATAATAATTGAGCATCTCAGGGATGAACTTCTTTGACACTTTCTACTATAGAATTGCAGTAATTATCGCAGTATTAGATTTAAGGTGTAGGTGCTTAGGAGAGATTTAAGTAAATCGGTGTCACTTAGAGGATATAGAGAATGTGCCAAGGCCGTTTACACCATCATCATGAAACTTGACGGAGAGTACCACAGGTGATTTGGATGTAGTAGTTTGTGGTAACAATTATTCGACTTCCAACTTACGGGGGTAGAAATTCTGTAAGATTTCACTCACTTGCTCCCTAATTAAGAAATTTATAGAGGGAATTGAATTTCATTAACATGTTACCGAGTTGGAAAAAAAACATATAAATGATTGTCAAGTTACAATTCATTCCTTAGATCTAAAAAATCATAGTTTAAGTAGTAAGAATATATTTGTAATATCATGTGTCTGTTTTAATTAACTACGGGTCCGTTTGGCATTGCTGTTGCAGACAGCAACAGCAGCTTTTTTCTGAAAAGCAGCTAAAAAAGTGTTTGGTAAAATTTAAAAGCTGCTTTTCTGAAAAGCGCTTTTGGCTCAAAAGCTGCTTTTAGAGAAAGCAGGTCCCCCCATGCTTTTGAAAAAAGCTGGTTTTCAGCTTTTGCGGGAAGCAGCTACTGGTTTCAACATCAAAACTCAACAAAAACATTAATTTTTTATATTATACACCAAAACATGCACATATCAAAAATATTACCAAACAGTTATCTGATTTTCATAACAGCACTTATTTTAACAGCACTTTTTTCAACAGCACAGCAATTTTTAACAGCAATCCCAAACAGAGCCTACACCACTTGTTTTCTCTTACATTCCATATTTGCGGTGAAAGTTTATAAAATTTGCATTCCTATTTACTTGTTTCCGTCCTTAAAAAAAAACTCGAAAGGGAGTACAAATTATGTTATTTGTACTCGGAGCAGGCCGGATTGTAAGCTTTCATTAAAACTGTTACTCATGCTAGTTGATTGATCCAATTACAAGTGTGGTCTTCAAATGAGTGATGTAAATTGTAATAGCCATTTAAGTATCGATTTAAGTTTCACAATAAATAAGCCTTTCACTTTCAAAACGATTGATTGTTAATTGAATATACCATCTACCATAAACATAATTAATAAAACATAAGTTGACTTGGAATATAAATTTCATAAAATGTTTGACTTTGGAGGGTAAATTTGAGGGATGACAATGAAAGCAAGATTGCATGGCATGGCAGCTACTAATAATGCGATTTCACCGTCGGTGCCTGCCGGATCACCCATTCTAGTTTGTTGTGTCTACATATTTTTTCTTTGTTAGTTGTTGAAACTACTAACTTTACATAATATTATATCACTCCTTGGTCAAACTACTTTCTCACCGATTTTAATTTGACGGCCATATTACATGTCTGTTTCACATACAATTATCACATGAAATTGTTTTAAAGTTCTCCAAAACCATTTTCTTATTACGAAATTATTTGCTATTTTGAAAATAATTAGAGTGCTTATTCTAACAAATTTTGAATGAGCAAGAATCGAATTCAAAATGTGTTATCTCATACCAGTATACCACTACCCATACATGTAAAATTATGTGATAATGACAATATCAGCAGTATGTGAAACATAATTACATATCCTTGTTAAGACTAAATGAAGTTTACTTAGTCAAAAGAAAAAATCACGAGAAATTTAGCAAGAAGAGTATTATATATTAAACTAATATAGGGAACTTTTTTATTCAGAGTTGCTATACTGACCTGGGGGAAAATTCCAACAAATTGTTCACGAGGAAATGTAGAGAGAATTTCATTGACTCGCTTAAAATAAATGAATTGAGACGAGGCATTTCGGTTGCATAATTGATGATGGGGTTGAAGTTGACCCAACAAATCTTTCCGTAGTCATTTGAATATGTTATTAATTTAACATCAAGTTGCGGATTTATGAGAAATAATAGTTTTTATGTTTGAAAAATAAATGCAAAATTTATGTTATCTATTCTTTCAAAGTTCTTTCTTTTCAAATGAAAAATTATCAATTATATTTTAATTGATTTGTTGATGGATAAAATATGTGGATATTGAGCTTATTTGCATTAGTTTAAAAGAAATTTTGATATATTAATTTTGAATTAAAATTATATTTTTAAAATTTAACAGTAAGTTGCATGGTCTGCATCTGAATAACCAATTAGATCAAAACCAGATTCTCTGGGGTACCAAATGTCAAGGTTTGGTGTCCCCTTGAGATATCTTGAAAATTATCTTAATAACTATTAAATGAGACTCTCTAGGATCAACCTGAAATCTATCACATAAACATGTAACAAACATAATATCAGGTCTACTAGCTGTCAAATATAAAAGTGAGTCTATCATGCCTCTATAGCTTGTAATGTCCACAAATTTTTTCTTAGTATTCATTTCAAGCTTAGTGGCAGTTGGTATAGGGGTTTTTGCAGGAGAACAATCCATTAAGTCAAATTTCTTTAAAAGATCATAAACATATTTTGTTTGACTTAAAAAGATTTCATCTTTCACTTCTTTAACTTGTAAACCAAGGAAATAGGTAAGTTCTCCCATCATGCTCATTTCATATTTGTTTTGCATAAGTTTGGCAAACCATTTTCAAAGTTTCTCATCTATAGACCCAAAGATTATGTCATCCACATAAATTTGAACAAGTATACCAAAGCCATTTAAATTTCTAAAGAAAAGAGTTTTGTCCACAGTACCTCTAGTGAAGTGATTCTCTAAAAGAAACTGTGATAGAGTGTCATAACAGGCTCTAGGTGCTTGTTTTAGTCCATAAAGTGCTTTGATTAGGAAATAAACGAACTCTGGATAATTTGGATCTTCAAAACCAGGAGGTTGACATACATACACCTCCTCTTCCAGTTCCCCATTTAAAAATGCATTTTTGACATCCATTTGATAGACTTTGAAATTGGCATGAGCTGCATAGGCTAGGAATATCCTTATTGCTTCCAAGAGCAAATGTTTCATCATAGTCAATTCATTCTTCTTGAGAATAGCCTTTAGCAACCAATCTAGCTTTATTCCGTGTAAATATGTCATTTTCATCCATCTTGTTTCTGAATACCCATTTTGTACCTATAACACTTCTGTTTTTAGGTTTAGGCACCGGCTTCCATACTTTGTTTCTTTTAAATTGGTTTAGCTCCTCTTGCATAGCTAATACCCAATTTGGATCTAGAAGAGCATCTTCAACTTTCTTTGGTTCATCTTGTGAAAGAAAACTACTGTATAAACATTTTTCTTGAGCGACTCTTCTAGTCTGAACTCTTGTAGAAGTATCACCAATTAGTAGTTCAAATGGGTGATCTCTAGTCCATTTTATCTGAGGTGGTAGTTTGATCTTGATGAAGTTGCCTCATTGTCATGATCATGTTGAGAAGAATAGTTTCCTTGAAAAACTCCCCCTGAGTTAATTGAGTTTGTCATTCTATTTTCTGATCTTTCAACGGATGTCCCAAAGTGACTTTCAACGGATGCATCATGATGACTTTCAACGGATGCCCTATCACCAGATGCACCAGAATGGTCTTCAACGGATGCTTCATTGTTGATAAATGATTCTCTTTCACTTTCACCATTTATTCTATCTATTGAAGAAACATTAACTCTTGATTGATTATGATCATTAGCTTCATCATTTTCTTCATTGCATTCTATACCTTCAACCTCATTCTCAAATTTGAGAGTTTCATGAAAACCCTCATCTGTAAGCCCTTGAATCTTTTTATTATCAAAAACAACATGTACTGATTCCATAACAATGTTGATTCTGTTATTGTAAACCCTATAGGCTTTACCAGCTGCATATCCAACAAAAATGGCTTCATCTGCCTTTGCTTCAAACTTCCCAAGATTTTCATCTTGGTTTCTCAGTACAAAACACTTACATCCAAGGACATGTAGAAAATCCAATGTCGGTTTCTTCTTTTTGAGCAATTGATATGGAGTCATTCCTTTTGCTTGATTTATCACGGAAATATTCTGAGTGAAACATGCAGTGTTAACTGCCTCAGCCCAAAAGTATGTAGGTAACCTTGATTCATCTAGCATGGTTCTTGCAGCTTCAATAAGTGTTCTATTTTTCCTTTCTACCACTCAATTTTGTTATGGCGTTCTAGCTGCAGAAAATTCATGAACAATTCCATTCTCCTCACAAAACATCTCCACGCTTGAATTCTTGAACTCAGTGCCATTATCACTCCTGATTCTTCTAACATGATATTCAGGATGATTGTTTGCTATCTTGATGTGATTAATTATGATTTCATTTGCCTCATCCTTAGAGTTAAGAAAGTAGGTCCATGTAAAATTTGAGAAATCATCCACAATCACGAGACAATATTTTTTCTTTGAGATTGACATCACATTTACTAGTCCAAATAAATCCATGTGTAGAAGTTGTAGAGGTTGATCAATTGATGACTTTGTTTTGCTTCTGAAAGAGGACTTATTTTGCTTCCCTTTCTGGCATGCATCACACAATCCATCCTTGGAAAACTCCAATTGTGGAATACCTCTTACAAGACCTTTCTTCACCAAGTCATTCATAGACTTAAAGTTTAAATGTGACAGCCTTTTGTGCCACAACCAACTTTTATCTTTACTTGCTTTTCTGAAGAGACAAGTAATTGAATCTATATTTGTTGAGTTGAAATCAGTTATGTACACATATCCCTTTCTGTAGCCTGTCAACACCACGTTGTTGTCCTTTTTGCTTGAGACAACACATGCTTCTGGAGAAAATGAAACAGAAAAACCTTAATCACATAGTTGACTAATACTAAGGAAGTTGTGCTTAAGTCCTTCAACTAGTGCTACTTCATCAATGATGACATTCTTTTTTTCTATCAAGCCATATCCCTTAGTATATCATTTGTTGTCATCTCCAAAGGTAATGCTAGGGCCAACTCTTTCTTTGAACTCTGTGAGCAGGGTATAATCTCCAGTCATGTGCCTAGAACAACCACTGTCTAAGTACCATAGATTCCTCCTGTTTCCCTGCACACATCACAACCAAATCAAGTTGATTTTGGTACCCAAGTTTCTTTGGGTCCCGTTGTTAGCCTTCACCTTATTTCTCAAGTCATTTTGCAGTTTAGGTTTTGATTGATTTAAATCAACTTTGACCTTTGGTATTGACCTTTGAGGCATATTTCTTTGCATGTTCTCAGGTGCAAAAATGTTTGATGAAGGAATTTGTGAATGTTGTGCATACATACTGCTCAAGTTTGATATGTTTCATGGCATTTGTGGCATATTGAATGCATTCATGTATGGATTATAATCATATGACATGTTATCATACATATTGGATGCATGAGCATTATGAGCAAACATGTTTGGCATGACAGACATGGGAACATTAGGCATAGGCATAATTATTTGAACATTTGCATTTTTAACAGACTTTCAGTTAGTAGATAAATGATTAACACTACCACAATTAACACATGTTTTCCTAGGAGCATATTTATCAGGTGTGTAATTATTGTGTTTGTTAATCCCTACTTTACCATTTCTGTTCTTTTTCTTTTTAACCTCGGCCTTAACCTCAATATTTTCTAGCTTGTCCTTCAATTGCTGGTTGGAAAAGTGGTCTATGTTAACCTTCTCAACTTTCTTTGTGTTACTACACTCTCCTTGAGCAAAATTGAAGGACAAACAAGTTAACTGATACTAATCAAGTTGTGCTTAAGTCCTTCAACTAGTGCTACTTCATCAATGATAACATTCCCTTTTTTCTATCAAGCCATATCCCTTAGTATATCATTTGTTGTCATCTCCAAAGGTAATGCCAGGGCCAACTCTTTCCTTGAACTCTGTGAGCAGTGTAAAATCTCCAGTCATGTGCATAGAACAACCATTGTCTAAGTACCATAGATTCCTCATGTTTCCCTGCACACATCACAACCAAATCAAGTTGATTTTGGTACCCAAGTTTCCTTGGGTCCTGTTGTTAGCCTTCACCTTATTTCTCAAGTCATTTTGCATTTTAGGTTTTGATTGATTTAAATCAACTTTGACCTTTGGTATTGACCTTTGAGGCATATTTCTTTGCATGTTCTCAGGTGCAAAAATGTTTGATGCAGGAATTTGTGAATGTTGTGCATACATAATGCTCAAGTTTGGTATGTTCCATGGCATTTGTGGCATATTGAATGCATTCATGTATGGATTAGAAACATATGACATGTTATCATACATATTGGATGCATGAGCATTATGAGAAAACATGTTTGGCATGACAGGCATAGGAACATTAGGCATAGGCATAATTATCTGAATATTTGCATTTTTAACAGACTTGCAGTTAGTAGATAAATGATTAACACTACCATAATTAACACATGTTTTCCTAGGAGCATATTTGTCAGGTGTGTAATTGTTGTGTTTGTTAATCTCTACTTTACCATTTCTGTTCTTTTTCTTTTTAACCTTAGCCTTAACCTCAATATTTTCTAGCTTGTCCTTCAATTGCTGGTTGGAAAAGTGGCCTATGTTAACCTTCTCAACTTTCTTTGTGTTACTACACTCTCCTTGAACAAAATTCTTGTTAGTTGGACCATACTTTTTGTTCAGTTTTTCAAGTTTTTCTTTATTGACATTGGCTGTATGTTTCAACGGATGGCCCTCATCCGTTGAATAGTTATCTTTCAACGGATGATCACTGTCCTTTGAAGCATTGTCAGTTCCTAAATCTTCAACTACAACATCTAGTTTCTTTTTATCCTTGTTCAATGATTCCTTACTGAATGTATCCACACCTTGAACCTTAAAAATGTTAGTGGCAACATTCCTGGAATCATTCCATCTTGCAATTACTTCATGTTCTTTCTTTAGCCGGGTTTTTAAGATTTTCTTCTCTTTTTAACACAACCTCTAATTCACTTTTGGTAATTTGGCAATCAATTTTCAACTTCTCAAACTCAATGAAATGAGTTTCTAACACAACATTCCTATCACTCAAAAACACATTAGCGTATTTAATTCTATTGTTCTCTTTTGTGAGTGATTTAAGAGTTACACGCAAATGGTATAATTCAATAGACATTTCATTAATAGTACTATTGCATTCCTCTTTGGATAGCTCAGTTAGGTGTTGTTGCCCAGTAATAAACAATTGTAGAAGGGGAGTTAAATACAATTGTATAAGATTCTCGACTTATCAAAGTATATATCACAGATATGAAAGAATAATAACAGCTTTATTAAATCTGATATAAAACTGTTACAAACTCTCTCAAGAAATTCTGATGTTCTTGAGAGCTTCTAGGTTACAAAATACTCGTGTATGTGATCGATATAAATCGAAACCTAAACTGTGTTTATATGCTACACAGCTTCTCTATCAATTACAAGATAAGTCCTAATCAATTACAAAGATTAAAACCTATCTTAAATCGATAGCTTCATTCCTATAAATAAGGAACCGACAAAATAAACTTTCTTATTTAACTAGACTCCAAATATAACTCGAAGTAGGAATCCTGATCAGCTTCCAGTCCTGATGATCAATCCTGATCCCAGTCCTGATGTAGATATCCTAATGACAATCCTGATACTGACGCTTGATCAAATACTGATGACCATGTTATACTGATGACGTCAGCAATCCTGATCAGTTGAGTCTAGATCCTGACGATCATTGAATCCTGATCTAACAATCTCCCTCAATCTCATACTTTGTGAAATAAAGTATAGATTCCTAGATTCAATGATGTCAAAAATATATTTTCAAAATGTACAAATATTTACAGCATCAACTTATCTGTTTAAATTCTTTGATAGAACAGATTCATCTTCAAGAAGTTGGATAACAAATTTTCATCTTTTTCTTCAAGAATTTGAATCAGTCTTTCTTTAAGATTTCTGAGTTCTTCATCTTCCTTATTAATCTGGTAGATAGCTGCTATGAGATTTTGTATGGAGCTTCTCTGAAGACTATGCTCTTCAAGCAAAAGATAAGCAATTTCCTTCCCATCAGGATTGAGAGTAAGTTGAGTCATGCCAAAAGTCACTTCTTTAACAGTAGTGCCCCTTTGCATTTCCACATCTTGACCTCTTTGATTTAAGTACATGGGAGTATAATCACCATTGAAATTTTTGTTTCCATCCAGTCTTCTTCTTATTGTTGACAAGATCATGTCACTCCACACTTTGCACACTTCATTCTTCCATTTTAACAGATAATGAACATATTTCAGTTCCTTTGTAGTTTTCACCAACAAGTCTTGAATGGATAGAATCTTCACAGAACCATCTCTCATAAAATACAGAAGCTTTTCTTTCTTTTCAGAACCATCATGACAATCTATTCCTATATCAACAAATAATAAATTGTTCAGGTTTTCGGAAGTTAAAATACCTCCAATTTCAGTCAAGGCATAAGGATCAACATGAGGTGTATTCAGATATTCAGCATCCCTGTGTCCAATACCTCCTCTTGAATTGTTTGCCATTTGCCTCAGATTTGAGAACATTTGAAACCAGAGTGTTTTTGATCTAGCTGACTCAGAAAAATCAGCAACACTTGAGGTACTTGTGACAATTCTCCCAGACTGAAAATTGATAGGTCTATCACACCTAAGTGTGTCAATGTGTTTCCACTTCTTATCTTTTCCCTTCTCATAAGCATAGCTTCTTTCTAGTTGAGGTTCTTGTCTGCTTGGATTTCTCCACAACCTTCTGTTTGAGAGTTTAAGCCTATGTACATAGATTGAAATCTCTATTTGTTATTCTTGTGATTTCTCTTCTTCTGGCTTCTTCTTCTTCTTCATCTACTTCCTTGTTGTGAGAATCCACCACAGTAGAAAGTATTAACTAATCAACCTCTTGTAGAATATCAGATTCATCAGGATCTTGAACTGTGTCAGGAACAGTATCAGGATTAGAATCTTCAATTTGATTTGTATTACTGAGAGTTGATTTTCTTGTTTTTCTTCTCATTTCTGGTTCTTCTTCAACATTTCCATCATCACCAAAAGTAGACCTGTCAGGAACTACTAGAGTTTGAGTAGGTTCAGGAATTTCTTCAATCCTTCATCCTCTAGACCTTGTTTGTCTAGGCATAATTGGAATTCTTGAAACTCTTCATCATTTCTCTTTGAGCATTTAAGAAATCTTCTTGTGAGAGATCAGGATATTCTTCAGTAGCAGTGGATAGTGCCTTTCTAGCAAATAACTGTTGTACCCTCTTATCAGTATGATAAAGAGTCACAACATCACCTTTCTTTGTTTTGAACTTCTGGAATATGTTTATAGCATCTTCAGGATTTTCAATGATTACACATCTTCATCACCCTCAGGAATTGTAGAAAGTGAATGTCCATGACCAGGCGTCAGGATTTGATCAGTCGTCAGGATTTGATCACCTGTCAGGATTTGTTCTTCCGTCAGGATCTGAGATTGTACCAATGTTCTCACTGTCCTTACTCCAGAATCAGAAACATGAGTTGACTGCGTTGTTTGACTTTGAGAAGTTTGAATAGTCTTCATAACAACAGCATCAGAGGTTTCTCCTTGTAGCAGCATCAGAGGTTTCTCCTTGTAGAACTTTGTCACCACCATCATTTCCAGTATCATCATCATTATTCCTTAATACTAGATCAGGTGTACATTTTGTAGAACTTACCTTCTCCCCCTTTTTGACATCAGCATTTGACAATATATTCAAAATTAAGGCAAGAGAGGTTTGTATATCAGTTACCTTAGAATCAAGTGAATCAATTCTGCTGTTGATGAAAGTTTGTTCAGTAATGACTGACTTGACTTGGGATTCCACTATTCTTAGTTGAAGAGCAATATGCACCTTTGTGAAATTTTGAGAAATGTCAGTCCTTACTAATTCTGTAGCAGCCTTGATAGAATCAATTTCATGTTTGAGGCCTTTGGATAAAAGAGTAGTTGCCTTCAAATGATTCTTCAAATCTTGATTCTCAATCAATTTCACTGCATCATAGGCATGATCCAAAGCATATGGATAGCTAACAGACTCAGAAGATCTGTACCATGAATTGTTCCATTCATATTGTCTAAGTACCTCAACAAGAGAAATTTCAGAAGGAACAGAAAAATCTTATCTGAGATCTTTTCCAGTAGAAGCCTTGCCAGCCATGAATGTGCTTGATGAACCAAAGTTGGTTCCAAGACTAGATTTAATAACTCTGGCAAGCTGATCCTTCTCTTCATTATTATCTTCACTATCATCAGCATCAGAATCAATAGTAACATCAGGATCAGAATCAATAGTAACATCAGCATCAGAATCAATAGTAACATCAGAACCAATCTATCATGTGAGTCTTCATTCAATCCAATTATCTTCTTATCATCAAAAGATACGTGTATTGACTCCATGACAGTTCTTGTTCTCAAGTTAAAAACTCTAAAAGCTCTTGATGCAGGATAGCCTATGAAAATTCCCGCATCAGCCTTTGTTTCAAACTTTCCTAGCTGTTCAGGATGAGTTCTGAGAACAAAACATTTACAGCCAAACACATGCAGATGCTTCAAACTTGGTTTCTTCTCCTTGAGTGATTGATAAGGAGTAACACCATGTCTGTTTATCAATGTGAGATTTTACGTATAGCATGTTGTGTTGACTGCTTCTGCCCAGAAATATGTAGGTAATTTAGCTTCTTCCAACATAGTTTTGCCAGCTTCAATAAGAGTTCTATTTTTCCTTTCAACTACTCCATTTTGCTGAGGTGTGCCAGGAGCAGAGAATTGTTGAATAATTCCTTTGTATTTGCAGAACTCTTCCATCTTTGAATTCTTGAATTCAGTACCATTATCACTTCTCAGTATCTTGACTTTATACTTTGTGGTTGTCTCAATCATTCTCACATGATCCAACAGTATTTCAGGAGTTTCATCTTTTCTGTGCAGAAAATACACCCAGGTGAATCTAGAATATTCATCAACAATTACATGAGTGTACCTTTTCTTAATGATGGACATAATGTTGACTGGTCCAAATAGATCAAGATGCAGCATGTGATATGGTTCTTCAATAGAGGATTCTGATTTACTCTAGAATGATGTCCTCCTTTGTTTAGCCTTTTGACAAGCATCACAGAATCCATCAGGAGTATACAAAGCTTTAGGTAATCCTCTCACTAAATCTTTCTTAACCAACTCATTGATATTGCTGAAGTTGAGATGAGAAAGCTTCTTGTGCCAATTCCAACTTTCATCTACTGATGCTTTACTGATTAGACATGTAGGGGAGTCATCAGTATTTGAGAGAATGTTGGCTTCATAAATCTTACAGTTACAACATCTTCAGGATGTTGTAACTGTATTTGTTTTGAACTTCTGGAATATGTTTACGGCATCTTCAGGATTTTCAATGATTACATCTTCATCACCCTCAGGAATTGTAGAAAGTGAATGTCCATGACCAGGCGTCAGGATTTGATCAGTCATCAAGATTTGATCACCTGTCAGGATTTGTTCTTCCGTCGGGATCTGAGATTGTACCAATGTTCTCACTGTCCTTACTCCAGAATCAGAAACATGAGTTGACTGCGTTGTTTGACTTTGAGAAGTTTGAATAGTCTTCATAACAGCAGCATCAGAGGTTTCTCCTTGTAGCAGCATCAGAGGTTTCTCCTTGTAGAACTTTGTCACCACCATCATTTCCAGTATCATCATCATTATTCCTTAATACTAGATCAGGTGTACATTTTGTAGAACTTACCTTCTCCCCCTTTTTGACATCAGCATTTGATAATATATTCAAAATTAAGACAAGAGAGGTTTGTATATCAGTTACCTTAGAATCAAGTGAATCAATTCTGATGTTGATGAAAGTTTGTTCAGTAATGACCGACTTGACTTGGGATTCCACTATTCTTAGTTGAAGAGCAATAGGCACCTTTGTGAAGTTTTGAGAAATGTCAGTCCTTACTAATTCTGTAGCAGCCTTGATAGAATCAATTTCATGTTTGAGGCCTTTGTCAATGATGACATTTCTAATGATTATATTGTCATATCCCAATGTTTGTCCAATGTTGCCATCTCCATAAGACACAGTTGGGCCAGCTTTTTCCTCATATTCTGATAACAGGGCCTTGTTTCCAGTCATGTGCACTGAACATCCACTATCCATGACTAACACATTTTTCCTTTTTCCCTGTAATCAGAATAGAAACACACTAGTTAGAACATTTAGGAACCCACACATGTTGGGTTCCTTTTCCATGCAATTTATTAATTTTAGCAGTAGAAGACTTTCTGAATTTAGCAGTCCTGACAGGATTAACTCCATCAGGATTTGCTTTGTCAGTATCAGTATTAACAAAAGCATGCTTCACTGTGACATTCTCAATTCTACCAGACTTTGTACTTTTATCAAACTTAGGCAATGGATCATAAAAGTTATAGTATAAATCATGGTATACTGCACAAGTATAAATAGAATGCCATATACTACCACAATGAAAACAGGACTTCTGTGGTTTATAAAATACTGATCTACTCCTGACATCAGAAATAGGAATTTCAGTACTTTTATTTAAACTCTTTTTACAATCAATGGCAAGATGATTAGAGTTACCACAGGTAAAACAACATTTCCTAGGTGCATTTGGGATATATTTATAACCATTCTATTTATTAATCCCAATTTTACCATTCCTGTTTCTCTTAACAGTAGCTTCCTTCTTCTTATCTGTAACCTCACAGATCTTATCCTTGAGTTGTTTCTGAGACAGTAAACCTACATTCTTAGTATCTTTACTCATGACAGGTTTAGACTTAATAAGTTTAACACTTTGTACAGAAGAAGATCCCTTTTCAAATGTTGAATTGGAATCCTTACCAAAAACAAAATTAACAGGAGTAATCTTAGATTTGGTTTTGTCTATAACATGTCTATAGGTTTTTGGACTAACTGTTTCATCAACAACAATTTTCTCTTTCAATTTCTTATCTTCATCTGACTTATACCCTAGACACTCTTTCCAATTCTTAGAGGTATTAATCTCATGAAATTTTATACCAGAGTCTGTCCAGGTTCTGATTTTCTCATTAGCTTATTCAAGTTCCTTTTCAAGAGCAATACATTTAAGTTTCATCTCTAAGTTCATGTGTTTAGCATTATCACATTCTATTTGTACTTTTTGCATGCGAGAAAATTCAGCTTCTAAATGCTCATTCCTTTTCCTAAGTTCAGACATCTCAGATAAGATTCTAGTATTTTCAGCAGTTTGGCTTCTAAAGCTAATATGCAATGACTTTAGAAAACGTCTTAACTCAGAAGAATTATCAGTATCAAAATCAAAGACAGTATTTAGTACCTTATCATCAGGAATAGCAGTATCATCAGTATTGGCCATTAGGGCATAGTTGACCACCTCAGTATCAGATTCTGAGTAAGAGTCCATCCAATCCTTGCTTGATGTGATGAGTGCCTTTGTCTTCTTGCACTCAGAAGCAAAGTGACCCATACCATTACACTTGTAGCATCTAACCTTTGACTTGTCAAATTTGCTACTCTTGCTGTCCTTTTTGATATACTTGTCTTTGTCTGCATTGAAGGTCCTTTTCTGGAAGTTGCCTTATCTTCTAGCCTTCCTGAACTTCATCTTTTTGAAGCCTCTGACAATCATAGCAACCATCTCTTCCATGTCTGAGTCAGAAGAGTCATCATCAGTATTGGCATCAGGATTGCCATCAGTATCTGATGAAGAGTCATCAGGATCTGACTCAACTATTCTTGATTTCCTTCTAGAGACCTCCATAGCTTTTCCTTTTGATTTAGCCTCTACATTCAAGGAAATGGTCTTTGCCTTGCTGCTTTTCTTATTCTTTCTCTGTTGAACTTCAAGATCATGAGTTCTTAGCATTCCATAGACTTCATCAAGAGACACAGTGTTTAGATCATACTGATGTCTAATGATAGAAGTTTGAGTATCCCATTCTTCTGGTAAAGCTCTCAGAAACTTGGTATTTGAATCTTCAGAAACATATTCCTTGCCAACTAAAGATAGATTGTTCAGGAGTGTCAGAAATCTATCATATAAATCAGTCAGGCTCTCATCAGGTCTTGCATCAAATTGTTCATATTCTTGAATTAAAAGAGCCCTTCTGTTTTTCTTGACAGATGCAGATCCCTGGCATTGAGTTTCCAAAGTATCCCATATTTCTTTTGCAGACTTGCATGCAATCACTCTGTTGGACATGGCAACATCAAGACTATTGTGCAAGATGTTCTTTATCTTTGCCTCCCTGAGTACATGAGTTGTTTCTTCTGGAGTCCATTCACTCTTAGCCTTGACCACATAGTGTTCTGGTACAGTTTCTGTTCGTTCTATGATCCTGGTAGGAATATATGGTCCATCACGAATCCTGTCCAAATAATCAGGATCCATAGCCTCCAGGTACATCAACATCTTTACCTTCCATGTTGGATATTCTGATTTCTTCAGGATGGGAATTTTCATGCTTTCATACTTGGTTGTCGACATCTTAGATCGTATCTGATTCAAATTTAAATCAGTCTGCTCTGATACCAATTGTTGCCCAGTAATAAACAATTGTAGAAGGGGGGTTGAATACAATTGTATAAGATTCTTGACTTATCAAAGTATATATCACAGATATGAAAGAATAATAACATCTTTATTAAATCTGATCTAAAACTGTTACAAACTCTCTCAAGAAATTCTGATGTTCTTGAGAGCTTCTAGGTTACAAAATACTCGTGTATGTGATCGATATAAATCGAAACCTAAACTGTGTTTATATACTACACAGCTTCTCTATCAATTACAAGATAAGTCCTAATCAATTACAAAGATTAAAACCTATCTTAAATCGATAGTTTCATTCCTATAAATAAGGAACCGACAAAATAAACTTCCTTATTTAACTAGACTCCAAATATAACTCGAAGTAGGAATCCTGATCAGCTTCCAGTCCTGATGATCAATCCTGATCCCAGTCCTGATGTAGATATCCTGATGACAATCCTGATACTAACGCTTGATCAAATACTGATGACCATGTTATACTGATGATGTCAGCAATCCTGATCAGTTGAGTCTAGATCCTGACGATCATTGAATCCCGATCTAATAGGTTTGTAGTGATTACATGATTTCTTGATGAACTAGCTTCCTACTCATTTGAATTAGCCATGAGTGATAGGTTGACATATTCTGTGTCCTCTTCAGAATCATTCCCATCTGCAGCCCAATCATAGTCCTGAGTTATGTATGCCCTTTTCTTTTGTCTGAGAAGCTCAAAATATTTCTTTTTGTAGTCTACATGCTCAAACTTCCTTTCCTTCTTCTCAGTTTTAGGCTTTTTGCATTCATTGGCAAAATGACCACCCAATCCACAGTTGAAACATTTGAATTTAGACCTTTCAACAAATGTTTTGTTAGGTTGAAAGTCTTTCCTGGATGGTCTTTGTGCCTCAAGATTCTTTTTGAACTTGAGCTTTGAGAATTTTCTAGACAGAAAAGCAAGGTGCTCATCTAGCTCATTCATCTCATCCTGATTTGAGTTGACATCTTCATCAACCATTTTGCCTTTTCCCTTGCTTGATTCAATTCTACCTTCACAAGCACTTGATCTTGGTGTAGCATTAGCAGTTTCTTCCTTCACATCCTCACGTCCTTCTGTACTTGCCACAAGTGCTACAAAACCACCATTTTTCTGACTCTTCTCAATCTATTCATCCTGCTCCATTTCCAGCTCATAAGTCTTTAACGTTCCATAAAGCCTTTCAAGAGTGAAACTTTTATACTCTTGAGTGTTTCTCAGATAAACAGTCACATATTTCCACTCTTTGGGCAAAGATCTCAGAAACTTGAGATTTGAGTCTTTGGTTTGATACACCCTTCCATACAATTTCAAGTCATTCAATAATTTCTAAAATCTACTAAAACTGTCATTCAGAGATTCACCACTTTTGAAATGAAAGTGTTCATATTGTTGTATGAGAAGTTGCATCTTGTTTTCTCTTACTTGCTTTGTGCCTTCACACAGGGTTTGAATGGTGTCCCATACTTCTGTAGAAGAGGCACAATTAATGACATTATCAAACATGTCATATTCTAGACCATTAAACATAATGTTTATGGCCTTTTTATCTTTGTGAACTTCAGCAGCATCTTCAAGTGTCCACTCAGAGGCAGATTTGGGAATTGATTCATCCACAGCTTGTGCAAGCTCTTCAACACTGGTAGCAGCCTTCATTGGCACATGAGGACCTTTCTCAATGCAATCCACATAGCTTTCATCCATAGATAAGAGGTGCAGATGCATCTTTACTTTCCAGTGAAAGTAATTGTCTTTGTCAAAAACTGGTATCTTAACTCCATTATCCTTCTTTCCCATGATTCTGATAGTCTTTGATCTTTAAACTTCTTGTATGTTAGAAGCTTGCTCTGATACCAATTGTTATTCCCAAACAATGTAATCACGGGATTGTAGAAGGGGGTTGAATACAATCCTTTAAAATTTCCAATTCTTTTGCAGACAAGGGACTTAAGAACAGAAATTAAAATTACAGTAAATAAAAATACAAGAATTAAAAATTCAGGTAGATTGATTGTTCCACCTGAAAGATTTTATTTGAAGAAATCTCTGTGATGTTTAGAACAAACACGCAACTGCAGTTACAATGTTTTTGCTTCAGCAAATTACAAGTATGAATATTTGCTTAAGCTCTAGAAAAATAAACTGATTTCTTAACTTCAAAAACATTACTACACTTGGTTAAATATCCCAAGTTTATTTACAAGTTAAATTGAACTACTTGGAATGTACAATATGTAAAGTCCAAAAGCTTTCTTTTCTACTCTAAGTCCAATGGTCCTTGAAATGATTTGCCTTTAAGCTGAATATCCTTCTTCAATCATCTCTATTGACTAGATGAAAATATAATGCTTCCTTTTCTTCAGGGTTTCCCAAAATGCTGGTTTACATGCTCCTTTTGTTCCATCAACCCATGTGACTTGTCAGAACTGTCACTATCACACTTTCAACTGCTAATTTTTGGCTTTGCATCGGTTGAGGTTGATTTGTCCAACATCCGTTGAAAGTATCTTGGTTGCATCAATTGAAGGTGTTTTGGCTGCATCCATTGAAGGCTGAATTGTATCCGTTGAAGTACATTTCACTTATGTAAAATTACAAGGCATCAAATATTTACAATTAGCCTTCCTATTCTACATATCAATTGATAGTCAACATGACGTATTCAACCCTAACACTTATACTTTCAACTGCTATTGAAACTAAAGGAACATGTTACAATGAGTCTTATCAATCGATAAGCTACCCTTCAACGGATACTTTATACACATGCTATCCGTTGAAGGCTACATTTTACTTGTACAAATTTTACTGAATTAATTTGGTTATCATCAAGAATCAACATAATTCCTAACAATATTACCCTACCATATAGATGTCATATCAAATACTTTTTAATATATCGTCATTTTTTATCTAAAAAAAGTGAGTTAGTTAGCGGAGTGTACCCGTAGCCGATTTCAATGACATGTCTAAGACCGATTTCAATTCGGTGACCAATTTAATACTTTATATCCATTTTAATGAGCAACTTGATTAATTAGCCCCTTTAATTCCAAGCAAAAGAAAGTGCAAAGCAAGTTCATGTGAAATAATTAAATGAGTGAAATAATAATTATATGATTTACTTATTCTTTAAAGAAAGAAGCACAAAATTAAAAATTTGTGGTCTTTCAATTGTTTATCACATTATGTTTCTTAATTTAGTAATAGGCACTATTTGGTGTTGCCATTCCCAACAGTTCATCTAGTGTTGCTATTGAAACAGTTTTCTTTGCTGAAAAATAGTTGAAAAATGCAAAGTATTTATGTTCTAAAATATTTTCAATAAAGCAAGTGTTATACCCAAAATTTGCATAAAGCAAGAATTGATCATGGTTGAGAAGTTAATTATCAAATTGATTTTTATAATAACATTATGATCCATTTTATCTCTAAAATACAAAATTACCAAAAGAGACACATTACGCAAAATAAATAATGATAGAATTATAACACGGGAAAACCAAGGTTGGGGCACCAACCCTAGGTTGGCCATGAGTTGACGCGCCAAAACATGAAACAACCCAGGTTGGAGCGCCAACCTCGGATTCTCAAATGGAAGAAGAACTAAATTGGTTATCTTAACTTATACAAACTATATCAGGAGCATAGCTAGTAACATTTCATGTGAACAAACCTGTCTATACATAGTAAGGGGCCAATCCTGTATTCCAACAAGTTATTCTTGTTGGGGGATTGAGATACACCTCGTGTAACAATAACTTTGGAGGACTTGCCATGTAGTCTGGTGGGTTATCCTCATCGGGGGTAAGGATTATCAGCTTATGCATTTGAAGTAAGCCATGACTTTTTTCCTGCAACTAATGACTGGTATGATAGTTGGTAGCGGTTGATGTTAGCTCCAATGGTTAGGGCTGATGTTATATCTGTGAAGGCACAATCGTAGTTAAGCTTTGGGTTTGTTAGGATTTATGGGTGATAGCTTAGAGACAACTTAACTTTGTGTTTTGTAATACTTAATTTTATTAAGTAGAACATATTGTCACAACCAGAGTATGTTCTTGTAGCCAATTAATTTGTTGTAATAAAATTGTGTGTACATCTTGGAAGAAGTTCATTTGATTGTTCAAGCCTCAAGGAGTATATCAGGTCGACAACAAGAATAAAAACTACTTTCATGCCTTTGACAGTAAGTTTACAAGAAGACAGCATGTTGCAAGTCATGACAGTATATTCATTCTGACAGCAACATTGGCGGAAGCCTTGAGACAACAACTCTCTATTCTCCTGACAGCAAGTTTGGAACTCCTGACAACACCTTTTGCGGGGATTTCATACTGTCACCTAAAAACATATTCTTGTGACATCAAACTTGGAAATGCAGGATACTGTCTCAGAGGGATAAACTTTGAATTGGGGATCTACCCAGTCAAACATGTGACAGTTTGGATGTTCAAGAAACAGGTGTGATGCAGTATCCCAACACTGCATCAGGTCTGCAAAGACTGCGATAGAAGCTTAAGGGATCACAAGACAAAGCTCACCAATTCAAGAGTATGACAAATTAACATCTACTGGAATTTTGTTAGCTAAATATAGAATGTATCTAGATTGCTTTTTCTGTAATGATAACTCTGTTTGTATAGCAATTTGGGTAAGACACACGGGTAGGCAAATTGTAAGGAGCTGCCACACAAAAATGACAGCAGCTCCACAAACCCGCGATGATAGAGATAGGATTAGTATACTTAGACTATCTGTCATTCTATGTAGTGTATTCCTAAATAATCGAACCTTGAGAAAAACTCACTTTTTCTTAAGGTTGTAGCAACACTTTGCAAAATAAATAAAACATTTATTTTGTGATTAATCTACTTGTGTTTGCATTTCTTCTACTGATAAACATTAATCTTAGTTTTAGTTGTTGAAACAAAGATTGAAATTTATCAGTATTGCATTCAACCCCCCTTCTGCAATACTCAAGGACCAACAACTGGTATTAGAGCAACGGATTGATAAACAAATCTGAGATCATGACGAGTTACAGAAATCAAGTAGTATCAAGATCCCAGCTTTTGATAAAGAGAACTACAATATTTGGAAAAGAAAATTCTTGTTGTTTATCAAAGCTGCGAATCCACTATACATGGGAATCCTCGAGAATGGTCCCTTTATTCCCCAGAAAGAGATTGCAGCCTCGAGCCCTAGACGGTGGATGGTGTTGTTATTCCAGCACATTGGGTTGCCAAGAAGCCATCTGAGTTTTTAGAGCCAGAAAAAGAAAAGATAGTTCTGGATGACTACTTGCAACTCATTCTGCGTGATTCTCTCACTTTGGATAAAGTCATGTGTGGGAATGTTATTGGATGCACATCAGCCAAGGAAATTTGGAACAAAATCGAGCTACTATGCGAAGGAAGTGAAGAAGTCAGAGAAAACCAAAGACAGATTCTTGTCTCCCAATATGAAGCCTTCATGGCAAAACCTGGTGAAGAACTGACACCGATGTTTGAAAGATTTAGCAAACTTCTCACTGAACTCCAGATTCATGGCAAGTTCTATGAGAAGAAGGAAATCAATGTCAAGTTCTTACTTACCCTTCCTGAGCACCTTGAGCACAGAATTACAGCAATAAGAGAAGGAAGAGATCTGAGAAATGTTTCTCTTGAAACACTATATGGTGTGCTCAAGTCATATGAGCTGGAACTCTTTCAGAAAAGAGCCATTCAAAGTGGATCTAAAGAAAAAATGGCAAATATGGCTGGTGCTCTTGTAGCTCATGAGCCAAAGGTAACCCTGCCAAGTGAAGTAGTACAAGTCATTCATCCAACTCAAATGTCATCATTAAAGATTGAAGAGGTGGTGGATGATGAGGAGAAAGTAGTGCTGCAACTGGATGATGTTGAAGATGAGGACTTCTATTCAATAGAAGAGATGTAAAAGATGGATAATCCAACCATGGCTTATTTGGCAAAGAAATTCAAAAATATAAGATTCAGAATAAACAAGCCATACAAGCCTTAGGGTCAAACATCAAGGTTCGACAAAGGGAATTCTTCTAAGACTGTTGGTAGTGCTACAAGAGAAGGATACAAAACATGAATGGTGGATAGGTCTAAATTCAGATGCTACAACTGCAATGAACTTGGTCATTTTTCTACAGAATGCAGAAGACCAAAGCAAATTCAGAAAATGGACAGAGGGTCAAGTGGACAGTTCAAAAGAGGACAAGGAAGAGCCTACGTGGCTGAAGGTAGATGTTGGGATGAATCTGATGAGGAAGAGGAAGAAGAATATGTGAACTTAGCCCTCATGGCTAAATCTGATGATGACTCATCAAGCTCTTCAAATCAGGTACCATCACTTGTCTTGCTTGATATGTCTAACAGTGAATATAAGCAAACTCTTGAGGAATTGAGTTCAGAAATGTTCAATATCCATACTAGTTTAACTACTTCTAATGAAGAAATAGCTAGGTTAACTAAGTTAAATGAAACACTCATTTCTGAAAATGAATTGATTTTACTTAAGACCAGTCCATTGGACTCCTTAGCTCAGGAAAATGCAAGACTTAAAAATGATCTAGTCTGTGCTAAGGAGATAGAAGAGTTTCTGAGAAATGAAATCACTGAGAATGAATTTAAGCTTAAGGCATACAAGAACTCATCTAAGCTGCTTCAGGACTATAATGAAAAGCACACTGAGAATCAGAAGGTAGGAGTAGGTTTTGATTATGGAAAAAGATCTGGAAAGGAATATGTGATTCTTGATTGTTCAACTGATGTTGCTGTCAAACTCCACATCCTCAAAAAGGTTCATACACCAAAATTCAAGATTGCTGAAGTTGATTTTGATGAGGAAGCAATGCTCATCAAGCAATAGCTCCTTGATGATGATGAAGGTGTTGACAGCACAACTGTTGAAGGAAAAGATACTATCACAATCCCCAAGATTGTAACTTTGCCTGACAATCTGACAGAATGTTCTAAAGATGATGTCATCGATGATAAGACAGAAACTTCTAAAGATACTGTCAAACGAGCATCCAAGACAGTAACTTCCAAACCTGTTGTCAAGACAGTAGGTGTAAAAACTACTGTCAAGAATGACTCGACAGCAACTTCAGAACATGTTGTCAACACAGAGGTTTCCAAGTCTAAGAACAGGAATGGAAAAGTAGGAATTAACAAGGGTAATGGCTATGCTTATGTCAAGAATACTCCTAGGAAACTATGCAATAATTGTGGCTCCTCACACCATTTAACAATTGTTTGTAAGAAACCAATTGAGTCTAAAGTCAATGTGACTGAGGTCAAGGGTAACTTACACAGAACCCCCATTATGCATAGAACCATGGATGTATGTAACAACACTGATTGCATGCCCTGTAAAATCACTGCTATGAGTACATGCTTCAATCTGCTTATTTTGTCCATTGAGAAATGCTCTTACTTGTAACCTATTAAGACTTCTGAGCCTGCCAAAGTTAGTAAAAAGGCAACACTCACTAAGAAGAAGACAAAGTCTTATTCTAAACCTGAGTGGGTGGTAAAAGAAGTCAAATAGAAAATTTCTGATATTGATATTGATGTTGAAAATGATGGAAACTCAGGTGTCACTAAATCTGCAGGACACAACGAGGTTTGGGTACCAAATGCAACCT
The DNA here is from genome assembly GCA_030848705.1 of Heracleum sosnowskyi. NCBI lineage: Eukaryota > Viridiplantae > Streptophyta > Magnoliopsida > Apiales > Apiaceae > Heracleum > Heracleum sosnowskyi. The sequence continues at coordinate 19,617,882 of CM061244.1, read as the reverse complement.
AAAAAAAATTTGTTTTGCAGGGCAAGAAAAAGAAACAGGTTGTGTGGATCATTGATAATGGTTGCTCAAGACACATGACTGGTGATAAAACCCTTCTATCACATTTTGTGGAGAAAGCTGGCCCAATCATAACCTTTGGAGACAACAACAAAGGTTACACAGTGGGATATGGTTGTTTGGAAATTGGGAATGTTGTCATAAATGATATTGCTCTTGTTGATGGATTAATGCACAACCTACTTAGTGTCAGCCAATTCAGTGACAGAGGATTCAAGATTGACTTTGATATGATGGTGTGCAATATCTATCACAAGAAGGATAGAAGCCTATCTCTTAAAGGAGTAAGGAAATGAAGCCTATCTCTTAAAGGAGTAAGGAAAGGAAGCATGTTTGTTGCTGACCTAAGCTCAACAAAGAAAGATAAAATCTATTGTTGGTGACAACATGCTTTGGCACATGAAACTCTCCCATCTCAACTTCAAGACAATGAATATGCTAATGAAGAAGGAGTTGGTGAGAGAACTGCCTCAACAGGAATTCTGCCAAGAAGGACTGTGTGAGGATTGTCAAATGGGAAAACTGAGAAGATCTGTGCACAAGTCAAAGAAAGTTAACACCAACACTGAACCACTCAAGCTAATTCATACGGACTTCTTTGGCCCAGCCAATGTTCCATCCCTAGCCAAGAAAAGATGTGCATTAGTAATGGTGGATGATTACTCTAGATACACTTGGATGAAGTTTCTAGAGTCAAAAGATGAAGTTGCTCAGGTAATCATTCATCACATAAGAGTTCTTGACAAAACTCCAAATGCCAAAGTCCAAATCTTGAGAAGTGATAATGGTACTGAGTTCAGAAATGCCTTACTTGGGAACTTCTACAAGGATGAAGGCATTGTTCAACAATTCTCTGCTGCAAGAACACCACAGCAAAATGGAGTTGTGGAAAGGAAGAACATGACCCTCATTGAAGCTGCTAGAACAATGTTACATAATGCAAAATTACCAACATACTTCTGGGCAGAGGCTATTAACACAGCTTGCTACACACAGAACAGAACCATAATCAAGAAGACTCATAGAAGCACTCCCTACCATCTGTTGATTGAGAAGAAACCTACTGTCAAATATTTTCATGTATTTGGAAGTAAGTGTTTCATGATGAAGGACAACTATGAAAAGAAAGGAAAGTTTGATACCAAAGCTTATGAAGGCATTTTCATGGGATATGGAATAGAAATGACTGCTTACAAAGTCTATGTCATAGAACACAGAATAATTGAAGAAAGTGTAAATGTCACATTTGATGAAACCAAGTTTCCAGGGGTACATGAAGATGGTTAGATGCAAACCCTTATATTTGAAAATCAAGGATACTTGGAAGAAGAAGAAATTGTTGATGAAGAACCCAGTCTTACTCAAACTCTTGATATTGAGAAAGATGATGTCAATGTTAATGATGTTGATCAAACTCCAGCTCAGTCACAGACCATCTCAACCAATTTGCAAATTGATGGTGATTCTGGAGATAATGAAGAGTATGGTGGAGACAACTGCACTGGTGAAGATTCATCTCCTCAAATTGGAACTAATCCACCAGATCAACAAATAAGCTTGCCCAGAGCCACAAAATGGAACAAAGATCACACTAATGATCTAATCATTGGTAATCCTTCCTCTGGGGTAAGGACAAGGAATAATGTCTCTGCTGACAGCATGTTCTCATGCTTTCTGTCTCAAATGGAACCAAGGACAATTGATGAAGCATTGTTGGATTCTGATTGGGTGATTTCTATGCAAGAAGAACTCAACCAGTTTGAAAGAAACAATGTATGGAAGCTGGTTCCAAGACCCAAAGGAAAATCAGTAATTGAGACAAAATGGGTATTCAAATACAAATTGGATGAGAGTGGAATGGTGACAAGAAACAAAGCAAGGCTAGTTGCAAAAGGTTACTGTCAACAGGAAGGAATGGATTATGATGAGACATTTGCACCTGTTGCCAGACTTGAAGCTATAAGGATCTTTCTAGCCTTTGATGCACACTGTAACTTCAAAGTGTTCCAAATGGATGTCAAGAGTGCCTTTCTAAATGGAGAGTTGGAGGAAGAGGTGTATGTTGAACAACCACCTGGATTTGAAGATGCTAATATGTATAACTTTGTATACAAACTGTTCAAAGCACTTTATGGATTGAAGCAAGCTCCCAGAGCTTGGTATGATACACTCTCCACCTTTCTATTGGAAAATCATTTTACAAGAGGTGTGGTAGATAAAACTCTGTTCTACAAGCATCATGGCAAGGACATCATTCTGGTACAGATCTGTGTTGATGACATTATTTTTGGATCTTCAAAGGAGAAGCTGTGCGAAAAGTTTTCATCTCTAATGAGAAACAAATATGAGATGAGCATGATGGGAGAACTGTCATTCTTCCTTGGTCTACAAGTTCTTCAGCAAAGTGATGGAATCTTCATATGTCAAGCCAAATATGTCAAAGAACTTCTCAAAAATTTCAACTTAGAAGATTCATCACCTGCCAAGACTCCCATCTCTACATCAACAAATCTGGGTCTTGATCCCAAGGGAAAGAAAGTAGACTCTAGTGCTTACAGAGGCATGGTAGGATCACTCCTCTATTTAACTGCTAGCAGACCAGACATAATGTTTGCTACATGTCTCTGTGCAAGATTTCAAGCTGATCCAAAGGAGTCACACTTAGTTGCTATCAAGAGGATTTTTAGATACTTAAAGGGAACTCCTAATCTAGGCATTTTGTATCCTAAAAATACTGGATTTGAGCTAGTTGGGTACTCTGATTCAGACTATGCTGGGTGTAGAATTGACAGAAAAAGTACAACATGTAGCTGTCAATTTCTTGGTGGAAGGTTGGTGTCATGGTTTAGAAAGAAGCAACATTCAGTCTCTACATCAACTGCAGAAGCTGAGTATATTGCAACTGGAAGTTGCCGTGCACAAATTCTGTGGATGAAGAATCAGCTTTTGGATTATGGTCTAGTGTTAAACAACATTCCTATCTTATGTGACAACACTAGTGCCATAGCCATCTCAGACAATCATGTTCAGACATCATTTCATAAGAGAGCATGCTGAAAGAGGAACTGTGAAGCTGATCTATGTGTAAAGCATAATGTAACATAAGATGTAAAAGAGATAACTACAACTCAACGAAGGACAAGACAGACAATAGTATTAACAGAAGCACAGGAATCCAGAATCAAAGAAGAAAAGGTAAACTCAAAAAATCAAAATACGTTATGTATTCTTGAAGTCCGTAAACAGGTCACGGAAAGAAGTTCATGAAAATGTTCAAGCCTCAGTGACAGCAAAAGGAACAAGACTTTCAAGACGACAGAAGTATGTGAATGATTTAGGGTTAAGTACCACGGGATTCCAGTGATTTAATCGAAGCAACCAGAACGACAAAGGACTTATCAGCAACATTGAATTGAAGACGTAGAAGAAGAATTGATCAAGTGTTATTCATCTGTGAACCAGACCAGTTGCACTAGTTGACGGCACTACAAAGATCAAGTTGTTTTATCGTCTCAGAAGATATTGATACAGTCTATTACTTAAAACACCAAGGAGCTCAGGAGTAATTACTAAAGGACAAAAGACAAGAAAAAGAATTCGATAGTTTTTCATTTCAGAAAACTATCGAATGGTGTTAAAGGTAATTCAATTTAAAACAAAGTAAATCAATTTGGCACTCGATAGTTTTGAATTAAAAACTATCGAATGGTAAATTGATTTAAACCATTCGATGGTTTTTAAATAGGGAGCATGTGAAAAGTATTCTTTGTTTTTCAAGTTGATGAAGATCCAACGGCCAAGATTGTTTCTACAAGTTTGGTTCGATGGTTTTCAAAATCAAAGTCTACAATTACAACAGAGGAAGTGTGTCTTCTTCAGTCAGGTTCATTCACTACAGAAGCAATTACGAAGAGAGAGGAAAAGCCAGAGAGAAAATACTAAGAACATTAATTCTGCTGGAACTCTATCATTGTATTGATTGTGAATAACCTAGAACTCATTGAAGCTAATCTACGGATTAGAAATTGTAGCACCCCTCGAGGTTTATATTTATAAAAGATATATTCACCGAAACTTGGTTTGGTTTGGTGTGTTTAATTTCGTTATAGAACTGAATGAATTATCCGCGAACGAAATTAAATTATTTGTGAGTATCGTATTCAACCCCCCCTTCTACGATACTTTGGACCTAACAATTGGTATCAGAGCTACTTGATTGATATACAAATCAGATCCGATGAATGAGACCAAAATCAAACGTAGCGTGAAAATTTGAAGCAAATTTTTTAACTTTCAAAATTTTTCATTTAATTGGAATTTCCTGAATTTTAAACAATTTGAAATTTTCAGAAACCATGAGTGCTCCAAAGACAACCGCTGGTATTAAAGTTCCCCCGTTTACTAGAGATGATTTCGGTTTGTGGAAGATGAAGATGTTGTTATTTATCAAGGCATCTAATCCGTTGTATATTGGCATATTAGAAAACGGACCGTTTGTACCAATGAAACCAGTTAGTGAATCTACAGCTCCTGATGGTAGCAGGATTCCTCAAGGCACCCAACCTAAGGATATTACTGAGTATACAGATTCTGACAAAGAACTGATTCGATTGGATACATGTTTGATGTTGATATTGGCAGACTCTGCAGACAAAGAAATGAGTTATCAGTTGATGAACTGTACAAGCGAGAAACATATGTGGGATACCATTAACTTAATAATGGAAGGAACTGAAGACGTTCAGGAAAACAGATTGGACATCCTGACTTCTCAGTATGAGGCTTTTAGGTCTCTTCCAGGAGAAAGTATAACTCAGGTCTTTGAGAGATATACTAAGCTCCTAAATGAATTAGCAATGAAAGAAAAGACCTATCCATTGAGAGAATCCAACAGGAAGTTCATGATGACGCTGCCCCATCATGTAGAACACAAGTCATCATCCATAAGGGAAAGAATTGACTTCACAAAGATGTCATTAGAGATGATCTATGGCAAGTTGAAGACCTATGAGATGGAACAGGAACAGAGAGTGATAATCTACGGATCAGGGACAGTGGATAACAAGCACAATGCACTTGTGAGATCAGCAGCACTTGTATTGGATGAACCAATAACTTCTGAGATTCAGGTTCAAACCCCTAGAGCTGGAAAGGAGGTGATAATAGAAGCAGAAATGGATTCTGTGAATCTGGGTGTTGATGAAAGTGATTACTACACCCTAGAAGAGCTTGAGCAAATGGAAGACAAAACCATGGTGTACTTAGCTACAAAGTGTAGTCATATTCGTTTCAAGAGAAACCCTAAGTACAAGTTCAAGGGCTCAACCAACAGATTCCAGAAGAGTAATTATGCACCTAGGACATGCTTTAAGGGAGGCTACAAGACTGGCATGATTGATAGAAGCAAATCAAGATGCTACAATTACAATGAGTTAGGGCATTTCGCCACTGAATGCCGAAAGCCTCGTCAAGCGAGAGACATGAAAGATGTCTATGGAAAGAAGGATTCTTATGATGAGTTGAAGAAAGAGAATGCCAATCTTAAACAACAATTGGAGGCATTCTCTGGAAAGCAGAAAGGGAAAGCTTATATAGCAGAGGGAAAGCACTGGGATGATACTGATTCGGATGAAGAGGAAGAGTATGTAAATGTTGCCCTAATGGCTGACTCTTCAGAGGAATCACCACAATCATCTCAGGTACCTATCTTAACTACAATTGATATGTCTAATTCTGAGTACAAGAAAATTGTGCAAGATCTTAGTGTAGAATTGTTTAATGTACACACAAGCATGCTAGCATCTGAAATGGAAAATGCTAAACTAGTTCTTAAGATTAAAAATTTAGAATCTAAAAATGAAGAACTAGAGCTTGTAGCTGTCACATTAGAAGATCTTAAGCAAAAGAACGCGTACTTAAAGAACAAGGTCAAGTGTAATGATGAGATAGAGACTATCCTCAGGAAGCAGATTTCATATTTAGATTTGAAGCTAAATGCTTTTAAGAATTCCGCCCTAATTGCTAAGGAGATCATTGATACTCAGGCCATATGGAATAAAACTGCTATAGGATTTGACTATGACAAGAAAGCTGGTAAGAAGATAGTGGAATTCCCTGTGACACCTTCAGTTGTCAAAAGGAATACTCTACATGTTCTTAAGAATGTTGATTGTCCAGTTTTTGTCAAGCCTTTTCCACCTCTCTTTCATGAGGATGACCTTTTCATAAGACAAGAATTGTTTGAGGAGGATTTGTTGAAGGAAAAAGAGGTAAAGACTAAGTTACCTAGGAAATCAGTAAAAACTGAATTACCTAAACCTGATTTACCTAAAACTGAAGTAGGTAACTTAGTTAGTAATGCTAAAAAGAACAGGAATGGGAAGAAGAAGATTTTTAATCAGGAAATGGTTCCATATTCTCCCATTGCATCTAGGAAGTTGTGCGCTATTTGTAATTCTGCTGGACACCTTACACCTTACACATGCATGTAAAAAGGTTAAAGTAGAAACTGCTAATACTTCTGAAATGCATAACATGTTTGACATTCCTGATCTTCATGAACCCTGTGGAAAGAAAGAGTGTTTACTATGTAAGTACAACATCATGCATGCTTATTTTAAGTTGATGAATGATAGTAGCAAAAGCACTGTTAATGTTAAATCCACAAATACTATGAATATCAAACAGGGTAAGACTAAATTGAATGTTACTCCTGTTAAATTATCTAAACCTTCAGGACCCAAACAATTTTGGGTACCAAAGTCCGCTTAATCAATCTGTGATTGCAGGGTAAGGTTAAAAGCTCAAAGGTTGTGTGGATTCTAGATAGTGGATGTTCTAGACACATGACAGGTGAAGAGTCCCTGCTTACAGAGGTGGTTAAGAAGACCGGCCCGATTGTAACCTTTGGAGATGACATCAAAGGATTCACTACGGGATATGGTAAATTGAAAGCTGGAAATGTCATCATTGAAAACATCTCTCTTGTTGAAGGATTAAAGCACAATCTTCTAAGTATCAGTCAGTTCTGTGATAAAGGCTACAATGTAGATTTCAGAAAGGACAATTGCTTGATCACCAACAGGAAGGATGAGAAGCTTACTCTACTGGGAGTGAGAAAAGGAAATTTGTTTATAGCTGACTTAAGTTCTACCAGTGAAGGAGAAGTTACATGTTTCTATGCAAAGGCATCTTCAGAACAAAGTTGGCTATGGCACAAGAAGCTCTCACATCTGAACTTCAAAACTATGAACTCTTTGGTAAAGAGAGAGTTAGTGAGAGGGTTGCCCCTGATGGAATTCAATCAAGAGGGACTATGTGAAGCATGTGAAAAAGGGAAGTCGAAGAAAGCATCACATGGAAGCAAAGAAATGACAAGCATTACTGAACCATTACAACTGATTCATATGGATTTATTTGGTCCAGTCAATGTTATGTCACTTTCAAGAAAAAGATATGCATTGGTGATGGTGGATGACTACTCCAAGTACACGTGGGTGTTTTTCATACAATCAAAGGATGAAGCAACACAACTAATCATTGATCACATCAAGAAGATAGAAGTGGAAGCTAAGCTACCTGTGCGGACAATCAGATCAGACAATGGAACTGAATTCAAGAATGCAGTTCTTAATGATTTCTGCTCAGAGAAAGGAATATCAAGACAGTTTTCAGCACCAAGAACTCCTCAACAGAATGGAGTAGTGGAAAGGAAGAACAGGACCTTGGTTGAAGCAGCAAGGACCATGTTGAGTGAATCAAAACTTCCCACTTACTTTTGGGCTGAAGCAGTGAACACAGCTTGCTACACTCAGAATCGAACCCTGATCAACAAAGATCATGAAAAGACTCCGTATGAGTTAATGGCCAACAAGAAACCAACACTGAAGTACTTTCATGTGTTTGGTGCAAAGTGCTTTGTACTTAAAGATGGAGAACATCTTGGCAAGTTTGATGCCAAAGCAGATGAAGACATTTTTCTGGGCTATTCTCTGGAATCTAAGGCTTTTAGGGTATATGTGATTGAAGATAAGAAGGTGTTGGAAAGCTTTAATGTAACATTTGACGACACCAAAAGACAAGGCCTGCAAACTGGAGAGAACTCTAAATCCTTGGTATTTGAAAATCTATCAGGAGATCTCTCTGACAATGAAGAAGTACCTGAAGTTGTTACAGTTATTAATAATAATCATAATGATAATGATTCTGGACAAAGTGGTGACCAAAGTGGAGATCCTCAAAATTCTACAGGATCCACTAGTCAGTCTATAGAATCATCAGATCAAACCGTCAACAACTCAGGGGGAGCAGGAGAAGGATCAACTAGTCACACTCCACAACATCTAGAACAAGGAGAATCATCAAGATCGCATCTGCCAAGACAAAGGGTATGGAATAGAGATCATCCCTTTCACTTGATCATTGGTGATCCGGACACAGGAGTGAGAACTAGGAGAACATCACAAAATGAATGTCACTATTCTGGGTTTCTTTCAGAAACAGAACCTAAGAAAGTTGAAGATGCTCTAGATGATCCAGATTGGGTGATTGCTATGCAAGAGGAACTCAATCAGTTTGAAAGGCAGAAAGTTTGGAAGCTGGTACCCAGGCCTAAGGGAAAATCTGTTATTGGAACAAGATGGGTATTCAGAAATAAGTTGGACGAATATGGCATTGTAACGAGAAACAAAGACAGACTGGTTGCTAAAGGTTACTCTCAAGAAGAGGGAATTGATTATGATGAAACCTATGCACCAGTAGCAAGACTTGAGGCCATCAGAATGTTTCTGGCATTTGCTGCACATTCCAATTACAAGGTATATCAGATGTATGTGAAGAGTGCTTTTCTGAACGGGGAGTTAGAAGAAGAAGTGTATGTGAAACAACCTCCAGGTTTTGAGGATTCAAAACTGGCAGACTTTGTGTACTTTCTATTAAAAGCTCTACGGACTCAAACAAGCTCCAAGGACATGGTATGATACTCTCTCTGAATTCTTACTTGAAAATGATTTTACAAGAGGTGTTGTAGACAAAACTCTCTTTGTCAAAAAACATAAAAATGATTTGATATTGGTGCAAGTATATGTTGATGACATAATATTTGGTTCTACTAATGATGATCTATGCAAGAGATTTGCTAAGTTAATGCAGAGTCATTATGAAATGAGCATGATGGGTGAATTGTCATTCTTTCTTGGATTGCAAGTATACCAAAAACAAGATGGTATATTCATTTGTCAGTCCAAGTACATTAAAGATCTTCTGAAGAAGTATCAAATGGAAGACTCATCTACAGCAAAGACTCCTATGCCAACTGCCACTAAGCTTGATAAGGATGAAACTGGTAAGAAGGTTGACATCACAGGCTACAGAGGTATGATAGGTTCATCACTTTATCTCACTGCAAGTAGACCAGATATAATGTTTGCAACATGTTTGTGTGCTAGGTTTCAGTCTGATCCTAAAGAATCTCATCTAATAGCTGTTAAGCGAATATTTAGATATCTTAAGGGGACTCTAAATCTTGGAATTTGGTACCCTAAAGATACAGGATTTGATCTTATTGGATACACAGACTCTGATTTTGCAGGTTGTAAGATTGATCGGAAGAGTACTTCAGGAAGCTGTCAGTTTCTTGGAAGAAGGTTAGTTTCCTGGTACAGCAAGAAGCAGCATTCAGTGTCCACATCAACAGCTGAGGCTGAATACATTGCTGCTGGTAGCTGCTGTGCTCAGATCTTGTGGATGAGAAACCAACTCCGTGACTATGGGCTTTTGTTGACAAAGATTCCAATATTTTGCGACAACACAAGTGCCATAGCAATCTCTAACAACCCAGTGCAACACTCGAGGACGAAGCACATCGACATCAGGTATCATTTTATCTGAGAGCATGTCATGAATGGAACTGTGGAGTTACATTTTGTACCCACAGAGGATCAAATTGCAGACATCTTTACTAAACCGCTTGATGAATCCACTTTCTCTAAGCTGGTTGGTGAACTTGGGATGTTAAATCTTTGTAATTGATTTTGATTAGAAGTCAGTAACTGCAGATAGTCCTAGTGAATACATGAGTTTAAGAATTTCCATATCCTTAGGACTCGTGAATTTATTTTCTGGAGCAATTCTCGTAGTTAGGATTTTTGTACTAATTTTATGTCATAATTATGGATGATATATCTTCTGGCATTTAATTAGTTATTAATTCTAAAAATTATTTAGGTGCTGATATTTGTTCTAAATATTTAAGCATCTATTTAATTTGAATTAATTTACTTTGTTTTTAACATTGTAGATTAATGCAGCATAATTTATTGGATTTTAATTGATTAATATCAGTTAATGATATTTAGTTGATTTTATTCTAAGAAAATTGTGAATTTTCTGTTAAGAATTGATTTTGGTAAATTTGAAAAAAATTATTGGAATTAGAACTTGACAGGAAATAAAAAGGTTTGATTTTTAAAACAGAACAGTTTTTAGAAATTGAATCAGAAGCAAAAAATATCGAATTTAGGAAATTCGATAGTTTTTCAAGTACATAGATAAATCTATCGAATTTAATTTTTGATAGTTTTTGAAAAGGAAAAGAAAATCTATCGAAAACAATTCTCGATAGTTTTTGAGAATATTTTTCAAATATATCGAAGTGAATTTATATTAATTCTATATTTAATTCTCGATAGTTTTTTAAAAGTTGTCTGAAAATATATCGAATGGAATTCACTTAATTTAATATATGAATTCTCGATACTTTTTCATTTATTACCTCGATAGTTTTTGTTTTTCAAAGAAGTAACTTTCGATAGTTTTTCAGAAATTCGTTTCAAATTCAAAATTCTCATATACTTCGATAGTTTTTAGAAAACCATCGAATACAGATGACCATTTTGCCCCTCTGAAAATCCATCGACAGTTCATTTAAAATCTATCGAACTGTAGAAAGACTATTTTACCCCTGTCAGTTTCAATAGTATATAAACGTGCCTTAGTTTTTTTTCTCAAGAACTCCATTCGATAGTTTTCTCCATTTTTATCCAAGAAAAGCTTAAAATTTTACGGTGTTTCACTGTTAAATTCATTTTAACCTTGAAAACTTTATTGTTTTAAGTTTTTGGAACTTTCTGATTGAGAAACCATCGAACTAGACTTGTGAATCGAATATTGGTTGGTATTATTCAAGGGTTCTAAAGTTTGTTAGTGTTCGAATTTGTGTGTTAGTGTGAAAAGGGGTAATTTTGTTTTTAGGGTAATTTTGTTAAAAGTTTGATTAATTGAAAATAATTAATTAAATTCAAAGGAAAAATAGTTTTGGTTTATTTAAATTTTCTGGAAATTTAAAATGGCTGGAGAATTTATTATTACCAAGACTAATCATGTCTCGTTTCAAAACCTGCAAGCCATTACGAACTTACAGTTTCGTGCATGGGCAGAGTTTTTGAACACACGTTCATTAGTGGCATATTCTTTGAGTACTCCTGTGGTCCTTTGTATCGATCAATTGACTGCGTTGTACACAACCGCCACGGATACAACTGAGAATAACGTAAGGTCCTTCAGTTTTGTTGTGCCAGGGGGCAGAACAATAAGGGTGACGGAACATGATTTTAATAGAATCCTACATTTTCCTACGGAAAACCTTGTTCCGGATCCCACGACTGAGGATATACATGCTTTCTTCACTCTCATAAGAAGTCAACAACCTAACTTCTTTGTGGGAGAGTTCCTTAAGCATTATTTGACAAAACCATGGAATTTTTTCTTTCATACCCTAATCCATGTTTTTACTGCCAAGCTAACAAATCTGCATGGTATTCCCTTATTCCTTCAAAAGATAGGGTTTGCCATTGCGAACAATAGGCATATTAACATAGGAAGGCTACTGATCGATCAAGTCATTCTGTGCATGGGACCTCTGGATGAAAGAACATGCATAACTGATGATGTGTTTTGTTTCTATCCTAGGTTCCTACAGCTAATTCTCAATGATATCTTAACAGATGGTGAACGGGAGATATTTGAAGGTGAAGCCAACCAGGAGTGCATGAGAATGAAGAGCAATGCAATAACCGCTCTCATAAGGAAGAACAACTATCTTCCAGGGGTACCCACTGTTCTCACAGATTATCTAAGAACGGTGCCCCTACCACTTCTGCCCCCAGGGGAACAGGTAATTGAAGGTAATATTCCTCCACCTCAACCTGAAATGGCACCTGAACCAATGGATGTCGATCCAGAGCCCTCAGTGGCCATTCCTGACCAGGAGGTTGCAAACCCACAACCTCTAACCACGGTCGAAGAGCCTTTGGAAGAGCTAAATGAAACAATAAACGCACCTCCTTCCCCTCCTATACCCAGTAAACAAACATCCTTGAGTGTAGAGGGAGATAGTGCCAAAGCAGCACCACATAAGGAGATACACCCTTCAACAACAGCTCTGCCTTCCTCTAAAAGGAGAAGAACAGAAATCGAGGCAACTGTTGATACTTCATTTCTCTCATCCAAAGAACCCTTCACAGATTTTTCTGATTTTGATTGGGCAATGCTAACGAAAGCTATATCTGAACCAATAGCTCCATCAAGTAAGGAAGAATTGACGGAAGCAACTGGTGTTCCGACCATATTACAGTCAGGTTCACTGGTTGAAGGTTCTAAGAACCAAGGGTCTTCACAGACGTCGAGAGAAGGCTTTGACCTAAATGCACAATCTAAAGGGTCATTGTCTACCTCCCCAGATGGAACATATCTGGATCCTGCGGGTAAAGGGTCTGACATAGGTGCAGATCGGCAACTCGGTGACAATGAATCAATTACTATTGAGGAGTCATCTGAGGTAAAGTCTTCACGGACTATTAGGGAAGATTCAGGATCTCTGCTGTTAATAGAGCCTGTTTCTAACCCCCTAGAGATTCAAACTCTAGATCCTTCAAAGGATATATCATCTACGGATGATCAGCAACTTGGTTTAACCAAGGACGGGGACTTGCGAAGCCCCATTGCACCACTGGTGACCTCCTTAAGGACGGCTACGGTGTTTTCTTCTGCAGGTACAACTAGCACAAAGGGATTGAGTGAAACAAAAACACTTACACCTGGCCTGAGTGGGAAAGGAAAAATGAGTGAAACACCGACAGAAATGTTGAGTGTACACCCAGAGCCAAACGTGAGGAGTGACACCCTAACCCTTCCAAATATTGATGATATGCTATTACCGACAGAACGCGAGTTACATGTTCAATCCACTCTCAAGGAAATGACAGTTCACGACAAACAAGGAAATCCACTATTCAAGGTTCCACTGAGACCTTCCTTTGACCAAGGGATCTCCTCTGGTCAAGCCAATGCTTCTTTAAAGACTATTCAAGAGAAGGTTGACTTGGCTGCAGCTGATTCCAGAAGAACTTATCGGGTCTTAGGCAGTGCATCTGGCACTATAACAGGTACTAAACTGGCAGTGGACTCCTTGAAGAAAGAAGCTATGGAAGAACTGGTAGAACTGAGGAGTGACGTCAAAGAGCTTAAAGATGGATTCATGATGAAGTTGATGCTTTGCAACAAGGACAAGAAGCTTTGAAAGGGGACATTCTGGTTATCCGGGATGGTCAAGCTAGGGTAAAAGATGCAATGAACACCCTTTCTCGAGTGGAGTCTAAGCTGAACCAGAGACTGGACAAGATTGAGAAGACTACCAACTCCAGATTGGATGACATTGACCTGAAGCTGGCTTCTATGAAAGAGATGAATAAGGATCTATTGGATTTCATGGAAAATCAAAGTGACGGGGTACACTCTATTTGGACTATGCTAAAGAACCAACAAAGTGGACAACCTGGACCTTCAAATCAACAACCTGATCCTTCTACTGCCTTTTATGCTGAGGATGTTTTTATCGATGATTCCTCAACTAAGGGGGAGAAAGTTGGAGATGGGAAGAAGGATGGATGGGGAGTTTGGGAAACGGTTGAAGCTATTCCGATAAGACAGTACTGGATAGAAGAACTTGTACAAGAAGAAGAGAAGAGTGAAGAGGTATTTGAGGTCATGCAAGAGCAACCAATTCAGGAGGAGCATGAGCCATATTATCCAGAGCCTGTTGAATATCCAATCTGGGAGGATAATATGGAAGAAGAAGCAAATCCTCTGTCACAAGAAGAAGAAGCTGCCTTGGAAGCGATAAGAGCTCAAAGAACTGTAATAGATGTCAGGCATGCTGAGAAAGAAAGACACCAAGCAGTTCTAAGGATTGAAAAGCTAAAAAGATCCAAGGTGCAAGCTGAAGTAAGAAAGAAAAAGATGATGGATTTGGCAATCAAGCATGGAAGTGAATGGGAGATGGCTTATAAAACCTTTTGTGGAGTTGAAGACGGATTAGAAGTCAACGACAATGCAGAGGTGGAAGTCATAATTCAGAACATAAGAAGTGCAAATCCTGATGATCATGTTTACTTCACTGCACTGAAGAATACTGTGATCTTTCTGAAAGCTGGGGTTAAAGCAAATGGAGCCTGGAACATCCTGATCAATTTTCTTGAGAAAGGTACATTTGTGATTTCCACTAAGTTTTTAGAACAGAGAACATACACAGAACTGCAGGTGATACTCATCAAGATTCAAAGAACTACAAGACTAAATGAACTGCTCCGTGAGAATGTTAAGGAGATCTTGATGAAAGTCGGTCCAGAGATTACTGAAGATCCTCCAATGGTTAGATTCATGACGAATGACTTGTTCAGAATCTACTATTTGGCTGAGGACAAACTGAGAGACTATCCAAGCGACTATCTAATATCAGTTGAGAAGTATCTTAGATCCACTGGATTCACATCAACGGAGAAGGACAAAGCAGCAGACACTCTTAGAAGATTTCTAATGGAGAATGTTCCTTACTATAGGAAAAGAGTGGAAAGAGGATTGGAAGTGCATACCAGATTACCAAACATGCCAAAGCTAAACAAGGAAGATGTTAACATTGCATGGTTATGGGCTGGAGTGGGTCAAGAGGTTGAATATATTGGAAGACACATCCAAGGAGCAATCCTTAAACCTGAAGAACCACTGCACTATCTATCAGTGATTGATTATCAAGCTGCTAACTCCGATCCAATGATTGAGGAAGGTGAGATCTGAATGGACTGAAGATTGAAGCAAAGAACAAAAGAACTATCAGCTCAGACTAGAGGAGCAACTTCATTGTATAAAGTTTTATTGTTTTTTGATTTATGAAATCTGGAAATGTATATATATCTGATCCAGAATGCATTTAATATTATTACGCTGTCTTACTTTAAGTAGTTTCATGTTTCCTTAGTTAGTTGAGTTATCCTCGAAGTATTTGCTTGTCGAACTCTATCCAATCAAATAGGGGGAGATTGTAAAGCATAATGTAACATAAGATGTAAAAGAGATAACTATAACTCAACGAAGGACAAGACAGACAATAGTATTAACAGAAGCACAGGAATCCAGAATCAAAGAAGAAAAGGTAAACTCAAAAAATCAAAATATGTTATGTATTCTTGAAGTCCGTAAACAGGTCACGGAAAGAAGTTCATGAAAATGTTCAAGCCTCAGTGACAGCAAAAGGAACAAGACTTTCAAGACGACAGAAGTATGTGAATGATTTAGGGTTAAGTACCACGGGATTCCAGTGATTTAATCGAAGCAACCAGAACGACAAAGGACTTATCAGCAGCATTGAATTGAAGACGTGGAAGAAGAATTGATCAAGTGTTATTCATCTGTGAACCAGACCAGTTGCACTAGTTGACGGCACTACAAAGATCAAGTTATTTTATCGTCTCAGAAGATATTGATACAGTCTATTACTTAAAACACCAAGGAGCTCAGGAGTAATTACTAAAGGACAAAAGACAAGAAAAAGAATTCGATAGTTTTTCATTTCAGAAAACTATCGAATAGTGTTAAAGGTAATTCAATTTAAAACAAAGTAAATCAATTTGGCACTCGATAGTTTTGAATTAAAAACTATCGAATGGTAAATTGATTTAAACCATTCGATGGTTTTTAAATAGGGAGCAGGTGAAAAGTATTCTTTGTTTTTCAAGTTGATGAAGATCCAACGGCCAAGATTGTTTCTACAAGTTTGGTTCGATGGTTTTCAAAATCAAAGTCTACAATTACAACAGAGGAAGTGTGTCTTCTTCAGTCAGGTTCATTCACTACAGAAGCAATTACGGAGAGAGAGGAAAAGCCAGAGAGAAAATACTAAGAACATTAATTCTGCTGGAACTCTATCATTGTATTGATTGTGAATAACCTAGAACTCATTGAAGCTAATCTACGGATTAGAAATTGTAGCACCCCTCGAGGTTTATATTTATAAAAAGATATATTCCCCGAAACTTGGTTTGGTTTGGTGTGTTTGATTTCGTTATAGAACTGAATGAATTATCCGCGAACGAAATTAAATTATTTGTGAGTATCGTATTCAACCCCCCCCCCCCCCCCCCTTTACGATACTTTGGACCTAACACTATGTCCCAACAGAAAAGCAACTTGCAAACATCTTTACTAAACCACTGGATGAAGCCACCTTTAATAGGTTGGTAAGTGAATTGGGAATGCTTAATCTGGTATGTTAACTTACTAGTTTTTACATTCTCAATTTCAAAATGCAGCTTGTGACAGTAGCTTTTAAGTCATTGTCATGAGAAGTTACTATCCGCACAGACTCTGTTTATTTTCAACAGCTTGTTTGCTATGACTTTGCTAAACTTGAATTAAGTTCTATTCGTATTGTTGATAGTAAGACTTTGTATGTCATTAACTTGAATAACCTCAAAGTTTGAGAAATTGGTCAAAGAATTTGCATTGATTGGCTCTATGTGTGTTAATTGTTGGATTAGTGGAGGACATATCTCTTAATTGCTATCTTTGGTAGTTGTATGGGTACTCCATACTGTTGACTGTTTACCTTACCATTCACCCAATATGCCTATAAAATGAACCCTAGCCCATATTAGTTTTACATTCAGAAAAAGGTAGAATGGAAAACAAAGTAGGAGTCGAATTCAAAGATAAAATATGGTGTGAACCCTCACATAAAGAAGTAATTGAAGAGATGTTCCAGAAAGTGGATGAGTTTCTAGAGGAGGAAGAAGAGAAAAGAGAATCTTGTAAGGCCACTGAAGAGGCTAAATGGCAAGTTCAAGAGAAAGAACTTCAAGTGCTCCTCAAGCAGGAAGAAAACACTGAAGAAGAAACTCGTTCAGAAGTTTTAGGATTAGTTGATAAAATCATGAAATCATAATTTGTAATTCTCCATTGTTAAGATGATTTTATTAATAAAACTGGTCCTATTCTGTTTCATGTTTCTTGTTTGTGTGATATGTATCTGTTGTTGTTGTCTGATCAATCTCCTGTGCATGATTACAAATTCTTGATTTAATTAACTATGTGTAAATGGTGATTCTCGAGTTAAGTAAATTAATAAAAGAATCTATTAAAATTCTTGACAGTGAATTGTTTTTCCGCAAGGGTTACTGTCATCAAGAAAAGTAGT
Organism: Heracleum sosnowskyi; assembly: GCA_030848705.1. NCBI lineage: Eukaryota > Viridiplantae > Streptophyta > Magnoliopsida > Apiales > Apiaceae > Heracleum > Heracleum sosnowskyi. The sequence goes on along the minus strand of CM061244.1, from coordinate 19,600,301 downwards.
TGTCACAGCCTGGCACGACAGTTAGTTTCTTGAGAGCAGTGAATAACATTCTGTCAAAAGTTTTAAAAGATACTGTCATTAATGTACTTAACGATGACAGTAAGTTTTTGCGACAAGGTTACTGTCAAGCAAAACATACTGTCATCAAACCAAATGTCACTGACAGTTTGTTTCAGCGCACAGGTTATTGTCAATAATAGTTGACCGTTACAATTGTCAATTCAACCTCCACGTTGACAGAAAATAAATGGAGTAACCCACGTGGTGGAGTTACTAGGTAAAAGCACGATTCCAATTAACCCCTTTTTCAGCGTAACGCTTGAGCTACTCTCTTTATACAACAGTTAATCAGACAATATCAAAACTGACACATAACAACCATAAAGCAAAACAACTTTCTTCTCTATTTCTCTCTCTACTCACCCAACTCACTTTCTTTCTTTCTTCTATTCTCAATAATGGCTCCTAAACAATCAATTTCTCAGACTAACTTTGCTAGTATCTATTCTCCAAATGATGCTGGTGAGGATTTAAAAGGACTTGTTTCTTTCTTGAATAAGTTCTATCTTGGGTATGCTATTACTTCAACTCATGTTATAGACCTAGAAAGGATTGAAAACTTCTGGGAGTCAACTGTTGTTCATGGAGATAGTGACAATGTCGCCATTAAGTTCAAAATTAAATAGAACAGTTACACTCTCACTATTCAAGGCATCAATACAGCTTTAGGAATTGTGCTTGAACCAGGGAAAACCTTTAAAGAGCTTGTAGATGATGTAACCTTGAAGAAGCTCTTCTTGAAAATTGGGTATTCAGGACCCATTCTCGAAGAGGGTACAACTAAGTGGTACCCATCTGGTGAAATGGACATGAAGTATCTCAGGAAGGAATGGAGCATGATTCTTGATGCCATGGTGAAGATGTTCTCCACAAAGACCACCGGTTAGAACGGAATTCCCACCTACATCAGGAAGCTCACACTCTCTCTTGTCCATGGGTACAAGGTGGATGTTGGAAAGCTGCTCATGACATACCTAAAATCTGCCATATGTAAGAAGGTAAATCTCTATCCTCGCTTTCTAATGATGTGTCTTAATTCTCTATATGATTTTGATGAAGATGTTCCTTGCACAGAGGTTTGCAATGTCTTGAAAAGAAACACACACACAACTCTCACTTCACAGAATTTAAATGCACATATTCCACTTTGATTCACCAAACATATGGTTGATCAAGTGCCTAACCTTGATTTTCCATTGCCATCTGGGTATGAAACCTTCACTCTCAAGGATGAGGCTGGATTGGACCCAAATTCAGCTAACCCACATTCTACACCATACATTCAGCCTAGGTTCTTCAGACTTCCCAAAGTACAGAGACAAGCCTTGCAAGAATCCAGAAAAAGACCCCTAGAAACTGATGTTGGTGGTAGTACTGAGAGTCATGAGGGAGTTCCTGCACCTAGTGCAGCAAATAAGGAAGGTAGTCAAACAGAACCCAGAGTGGTTCCTCCTGAGCCTAAGAAGAAGAGAGCTAAGAGGACCAAAACCACTGTCAGCCACCATGCAGTCTCTCAAAAGACTGTAGAGGAAAATAGGGCATCAAACACCTCTCTAGATGTTCCTTCTCAACAAGGGACATCTATTGAAACTGGCCTGTCTCGCAAGGCACCCTGTACAGAGTCTGCACACCCTCATGTTTCACCTCATGAGGAGCCTCCACTTGTAGAAACACACATGGAGTCAGGACACAGTGAGGATTTCACCTCAACAATTGATGCTTCACAAATTCACTCTGTGGAGCAGCCAATATTCTCTTCTCCACCTTCACCTTCTTCCTTCCACTCATTCTTTTGTTTCTTCTCCACAACCTAGAGAGGGGGACAGTCTCAGCCCTTCAGGTTTTGATCATCCATCTCCTATCTTGGATGAGCCCCCATCTAGTGGTCCATAAGAACCCATTTCTCAAAGTGAGATGGAAACCACTCCTTCAAACACTGAGCTAGAACAAGGTACAACTCTGCCAGAAAGTGAAACAGTCAATGCCTTGTTCAACCTCCAAGGAGCATCTTACCTTTAGGAAGATGTTGTCACAACCTCAGTTGCTGTCAAAGACACTGTAAATGTTGTTGTCACAGACTAACCCGCTGTCAAGGATGCAGTCAAAGTTGCTGTCCCAACCAAACCTGTTATCCAAGATGCAGTGCAACGTACTGTCACCCCTTCAGCTGACAGTAACATTTCTGGTAAAGCTGTTGTCACCTCTGCACAGCCTAATTATTGATGAGGTTCTCATTGAGGATGTCTCTGATGATGATGTGCCACTCTCTCAGCTTATCAAGGTACATTCTAAACCCTCTTTTTCAATGCATGTAAGTACTGCTCATACACATGCATCTAGGTTGAGTGAGGGAGTGCAAAAGAAAAGAGAGATAAAAGAACAGAGAGGCGAGCTTCAAAATGAGAGGCAGCCAAATGAGCTGGCAAAAGGAGAGGGACTTGAGCATGTCTAGAGTGCAATTGAGGGAACCCACACTATTCCGGCACTAGGCCTTGAGAGTTCTAATGTGAGGAGTGATGAGATCACTCAGAAAAACCCTAAGAGTGTGAGAACCCCCTCAGCCTCCAAGCCCCATTCTTTTCCTTCCCCTCCAAGAAGGTTGATAACTGGTGGCCCCTCTACTCAAACTTCTCTAAGATTGGAAGCCCTGGAGAACAGATGTGTTAGGCTCAAGGCATGTCTGAATACCACTATTAATAAGCCTGCACATTGTGATTATGTCACTCTACATGACCTAGTGAAATCTATCATTGGGATATAGTATAGGTCTCTATTGTACTTGTCTTGTTTTCATGTACTTTGCTCTACTCTATATGCTTAAATTTATAATGAGCTTATTAAGTTTCTTGCACCTAGAATGTACATAGGCCATGAAATAATTGTCCTGGTAGAAGTTCAAATTGTTCATGCAGCAGGATGTGAATAAGGCCTTGAAGAAATAAGTTGCAGAAATTTGTCTAAGTCCCCATATCGTGAAGTCAGAATGAGCTATGTTGTGAAGTACTCCAAGTCTATGTCGTGAAGTACTGAGATCGCATAGTCCAAAATGAACTATGTCGTGAAGTTTTCAAGGCAAATGTCATGAAGTGTTGAGATCGCAAAGTCTGAAATGTACTAGATCGTGAAGTCCTCAAAAAGGCTAGATCGTGAAGTCCTCAAAAAGGCTAGATCGTGAAGTCCACAAAAAGGCTAGATCGTGAAGTCCTCAAAAAGGCTATATCGTGAAGTTCTCAAAAGGCCATATCGTGAAGTCAGAAATATGTCATATCGCATACTCCTAAAATACCCATATAGCAAAGTCTTCATATAGCAAAGTCACAAATGCTCTATGTCGACAAGTCACAGGATAAGGAGTATGCTGGAGTTCACGATGTCAACACTTAGGCGGTTTACAACAAGACAAATCAAGGTACAGAATCAAAGTTCAAGGAGACAAATACTGAAGCATCTGTTATGGTTAAATGGTCCAAAGACAGATGGCAAATCTACAGCAAAACTTGGAGAGAAAGAATAGAGACAAGCAGCTACAGAAACGGGAAAGGACAACAGAAAGCAAGTGGTCCTTCCTGACACAGTTAACCTCTTATGGAAGAACAAGTTGGAGTTACAATTAGGGGTAGCCGTGTAAATAGGTGTGTGCACTAGTTTGTATAGGTCATATATATATTGTGTACACCCTATAGTTAGCTGTAAGAGAGATATACATAGAATTATCCAAGCACTCTTTTCTCTGTAAGAAAACAAGAAAACATTGCTCTTGTTTAGAAGCCAGAATTTCACTTGTGAAATTTTGGAAGCTATAGTATTTGATTTACTTTATACAAATTATTGTGTGTGTCTTGTTTATTTACATCCGTATTTTCATACTACACAATCTAACACAACTTTTAAGTTTCAACAAAACGAAAAACATTCAAACTATCCATTCACCCCCCCCCCCCTCTGTCTAGTTTCCTAATGATATTCATTAAATCCTTATTATAATAAGCGTAAGGGAGATCTTATCCAAAACTTTGGTCGGTCACTACTACCAAAAGTATACGATCCGTTGGATTATAAAACTATAAATATTCAAATCGATGAGGACCGTCAGATATAATATTAAAAATTGTATTTGATTAATAATAGGATAGTATTTAAATACTAAAAGGTGTATTTTGATACTTTAAACCTATTATAAATGGGTTTTCTATATTGAATAGAAATCTTTATGTAAAAATTCGTAATTATCTTTTCTCTTTATTTTATGGATAGTTCCAGTTAGATAATAATTATTAAACCATCATTAAATTAAAGATAATTTTGTAAGCTTCGTGTGGGCTGTAAAATCGTTAAAATCTGTTGTCTAAAACTCAAGATAGAGCCCAAGAGCCCAAACTATAAAGTTATTATCTAAATTTTAATAAATATTTTTTTTTATTATTGTAGCACCAATTTAATTGTTTTTTCCTAATTATTTTAAATTTATAAATTCTTTGTTTATTTCAATAAAATATTAAAATCAATTTAAGAAAAAATTAAAATCGATCTGGTCCGTGTACGATCAGTATACGACCAAATTAATAATTATAGATCGATGAGAATTGTTAGATTTAATATTAAAAAGTGTATCTGATTAATAATAGAATTATATTTAAATACTAAAAAGTGTATTTTGATAATTTAAAATTTTTCTATGAAAAAATTCTTAAATATTTTTTCTCTTGAATTTATGTATAATTCCAGTTAGATAATAATTGTTAAACCAAATATCAAGATAACAATTCATATCGATTATAATGATACCCTACGTTATAAGAGACTTAGGAGAACTCATGTACATGAATAAATTTAAACACTTTTTTTTATGAAGGAACATAACAATTCAATTAATCCAAATTATAATTATATTATTTTACATATAACAAACATAAAAAGATAATATCAAAATATTATTAAAATGTTGAGGGTTTCATATTCATAAACGATAATTTTGAATATAATACTTATATTAAAATGTGTATTTGATTAAATGTAAGATTATATTTAAATACTAAGAATTGTGCTTTGATAATTTAAACCAATTATAAATTGGTTTTCTATATTGAATTGAATTCTTTGTGTAAAACTTCTTAACCATCTTTTCTTTTCAGTTTATTTTATGGGTAGGTCAACTGGTCAAGTTAGATAATAATTATTAAACCATCATTAAATTAAAGATAATTTTGTTAGTTTCCCATGAGTTGTAAAATCGTCAAAATTCAATTTCTAAAACTCATGATAGAACCCAAATATTAAAGTGAGTATCTAAATTTTAATAATTTTTTTATTATTATTGTAGCACCAATTTATTTATTTTTCCACTAATTCTTTTAAATATAGAAATTTTATGTTTCTTTCAATAAAGTATCAAAATTAATTAAGAACAAATTCAAATCGATTAAGAATATAATAATATGAGAATAAAATTTTATATAATCATAACATAATTTTTATTCTATTTCATAATTTTTAAGTAATAATGTATTTTAAAATTTTATTTACACCGTAAATAAAACCGAAACATTAAAAGTAAAAGTAGTTAGTAAGATACTTATATCAGTATATACTTGATATCCTTATTATATTAAATCCTTATATATAATAATCATAATAGGGATCTTATTCCAAATTTTGGTCGTAGACAACCAAATTAATAAAGACCAATAGATCTTAACTAGATAAATGAAAATCGTTAGATCAAATATTAAAAAAGTTTATTTTATTAATAATAAGATTATATTTAAATTCTAAAAGGTGTATTTTGATAATTTAAACCAAATATACCAAATATAAATAAGTTTTCTATATTGAATAGAATTCTCCATGTAAAAAATTCGTGACTTTCTTTTCACTTCCCTCGACAATTCCACCTAGATAAAAATTGTTAAACCATCTTTTAATTAAAGATAATTTAGTTATCTTCATGTGGGGTGTAAAATCGTCAAAATCTGATTTTTAAAACACAAGATAAAGCCCAAATTAATAAAGTGAATATTTAAATTCTAATAATAATTATTATGTCATCATTATTTTAACACCAATTTAATTACTTTTTTCTAACTATTTTAAATTTAGAAATCTATGTTCAAAAATTAAAATCAATCTAAGAAAAATTCAAATCAACAAAGAATATAATAATACGAGGATAAAATTTTATAAAATTGTGCATATTTTTAATCCTATTTTATTAAGTTTTATATCATAACTAATCAAATATTATTTATTATTAAATAATAAATTATACGTAAATGGTGATTTTGTTTTATAAGAACTCATACAGACCTAATTTCATTGTTAGCAGAACTATATTCATATTTAAAAAAACCTTATTTTGAAATTTTAGACTCAGCTACAGAAGACGCCAAACTTTTTAAACATATATACATTATAAATTATTAAATTCGAAACTTTAAAAGTTTGTTAATCAATTAGTATAGTACTTTTGTGAGAAATCGTAATTTACAAAAAATATTATCAACTAACATATGTCTGCAAGAAAAAATGAAAAAAAATCTTATTTTTCAAAAAAACCTATAAATTTTAATATGTTGTTGGTAGATTCAAACCTTAGATCATTCTACATGATAATTTTATTGTTATATCTAACGTTTTTCAACAATGTAATTTGAAAGATTCAACGATTATGGATTGAGTGATCAAACAAAGTGACCAAACTTAACTTATAAGGAAGCTTTCATTGTTTAGTCTTTAATATAATAACATAGATATTTACCGGATATACTATAAAACAAATGAAATTTATACAGAATTTTGATCACGGTGTACTACTTTAAAAGAAAAACTATTACAAAAAAAATTATATTTTAATTGATATTTTATTTTCTCAAAAGTTCAAAGTTCCCGCATATTTAACATATTACAAAAAAGAGCATATTATATTTTAGCAATAAATATTTAAAAAAATATATAAATTATAAATATTATAAATATTAAGAAAAATTAATGATGTTATCATGGTAGTTTGGTCCTAAATACCGCCAAAACATTCTCAACCGTTAGATCCAATACTTTTAAAAATACATGATCAAGATTATATCATATAAAAAGAAGTTATTATCTAAAAATGATATAAGTTAAAAGATATTATATTAGGATTGGATTTTCTAAAAAGTCAAAACATAAAAATAGTTGTAATTAAATAAGGAAACTCATTTAATACCAAAATAATAAAAATCGTTTAATGTTAAATAGATAGGTGAAAACCGTTAGATTTAACATTAAAAACTGTATTTGGTTAATAAAGGGTATTCTAATAATCTAAACTACATATAAGTAGATTTCCTAAATCGAATAGAATTTTCAACATTAAATTTCGTCACTTTATTCTCTTTTTAGTTTTAGAATAATTTTTAATTGAAAAAGAACTATTAAACCACAACTAAATTAAAGATTATTTTGTGAATTTCATGTGGACTATAAAATTGTCAAAATCTAATTTTTATAACTCAATATAAACAAATATTAAATTGAGTGTGTAAAATATAATAAATATCAAATTTTTAACTATAATTTTTTTGGCTAAATCTTTTTTAACAATAATTTAATCTCATGTAAACTAATAACTTTTAAATATTAAAATATTCATAAATAAATATAATTATAAATATTAAAAAAAACAATCGTGTGTTGCATGGGTAATAAAAATATATTTATAAATAAAATTTAAGTAACCGTGCATTGCACGGGCTATAAGCTAGTATCTAACAAGATGCCTATCCATGGAAACTAAGCTTGACAACCTGTCTATCATGGTGGTCACTGGATTTGCTAGTATTCAACAGTCACTTCCACTTTTATCTGCAAATTTTGATGCTGCCAACTTACCTAAGGGGGAGAAAGAGGTAAGATCAGAATCTGTTCAAGAGCAAGGTAATTTAACCAAAGAAGTGCCTGTATCTCAGGGGGAGTCAGGAAGACAGGGGGAGCAATTGGAAGATCAACAGGCGAGTGGAGCTGGCAACCTATTTGAATATGAAATTGATGGGGAGAAAGTATTAATGTCTAAAGAAGAACCGGAGGAAATGCAAGGAAGATCAAAATCTAAGCGACCAATACTTCCTCCTGTATCAATAAGAGAGCAAACTCCTCAACCTCAGGAAACTGCACTACAAAAAATGTGGAGAGAAAAGGAGGAGCAGAATAAGTTGGGGAGAGGCAAAGGGAAACTGCCTGAATACTGCAATTTACCAACTATGTGGGCTGAGGGAGCTGATATTGATTAGGAAGAGGCAAATACCTTGATGATGGATTACAGGGAGAGCACACTGCACAATCAGGATGAACAATTCAACAGGGTAGTTGAAGAGATAATAAGAAGGCCAAATTTAACTCTAACTCAAACCTCAACATTACTGATGAGCAAGATTGTGAGTGTATGTGTGAAGATCAATGAGGAAAGAAGATGGGCCATTGATGTTTACTTGGACACATGAATCTCAATGTTCATAACTATGCAGTTGCTACAGAACCTTCAAGAAAGGGTGCTGAGTGTGATGAGAGCCAAGATTACAGCAAACCACTCAACCTTCAATGAGATCTTACAGGTGCAAATCCTGAACCTAATCTCAGAGAAACTTCCAGAGGTGTACCTTAATCCATTTTGTGTCTGTTATGAAATAGTCACAAAGAATAATGTCAAGAAGTGTGGATATCTAAATCTAAAGGGCACGTCAAAAATGGATACAAGGTCAGTTATGAAAGTGCTAAATATGATTCTCAACTCAAAAATCAACAAGGAGAGAGTTCAAGTTGTCAAAGCAATTCATAAACTACTGGCAAAGAGAGACAGGAAGTACATCTCTAAAGTAAAGAAGTTAATCTCTAAAGCCAATGCCAAAAGAACAGATCAAGGTGAAAGTTGTGCATTTGATAACTCTCTTAATGATGATGATGATTTGGATGAAAGTGGAGGATCTGGTGTGGCAAGGAATGCTGGTGGAACATCTGCTGAGAAAACTGTCAATCCAGCCCAGGAAGAAAGTAAAGAAGAAGCTCTTGTACAAGACAAGAAAAATGCTGGTGCTACAGAAGAGGAGGAGTTTGAAACACTTGAAGCTTTAGAGGCAAACATCCTAAGGTGTGCAATTGACATTATCAATGCTGAAAAAGATACTGTCACCAAAGAAGCTGTCAAGGAAGATACTGTCATGGCAGATGCTTTCAGCAAAGACACTGTCATGGAGGACACTGTTGAGAAAGATGCTGTCAGAAAAGACACTGTCATGGAAGATGCTGTCAAGGATGAAACCAAGAAAGTAGGTCAAGCCTAAAAGGACCAAATCCTTAGCTAGAGCTTGGTTTTCTAGACAGAAATCTGAAGCTGAGAAGACTGCTAAAGCAACGAAAGGAAAAACAAAGTACTCAGGAAAAGAGAAAGCTACAGGACTTCGCAGGAATCTGAGGAAACTAATCCAAACAAAACTCTACAACAGTTTTGACATGCTGAAGAAAGAGGCTCTAGAAATCAAAAATGTTGAAGTGAAGTTGGATGATAACAATGAAGCCAGTCAGTATGTCATTTGGTATGATCAATCAAAGTCAATAAAGGTTCAAAAGGACTTTACTATGGAGTTGGTTTCACATGTGGTAACAAAAAACCTCTCACTCAGAAAAGGGAAAGTCATAAGGAGAATTGATTATTTCATCTTAGAGAGAATGGTAAATCTAATGCAAGGTTATGACAATGTACCTGATAAAGTCATGGAACATGTTCTGATATACAAAACTGAAAGAGATGAAGAATTTAATCAGAAGCATGGGAATTTGGCATTGCATGATGATGCTGACATTGCTAACCTATTGGAGTATTCTGATGAATAAATAATTGAATATGAAGATGATTTCCCTGAAGAATAAGTGCAAGTCATGCCAAGTCAAGAGAGATCAACCAAAGCTGGACATGATCAGCCTGTTGAGGAAATGGAAGCTAAACTGTTGAATAGATACAAGGATCTGAACAAAGGAAAGAGTAAAGAACCAAATTTTCAACCTTGTGTGCTGGAAAATCCTTTGAGAGTCAAGTATGGAAAAGAAGAAATTTACTTAGACAGTTTTCACAAGCTCAAGACCCATGTTCTGAAAGAGTTAAACTACTCAGTGGTTGGTTCAACTAACCATTTAGAGCTACTGTGTTCTTTTGAACTTGAAGATATAATTCATAGAAGAAAATGTGAAGACTCAAAGCTGGACAAGGCAAGAAGGACAACTCTCAATGCATTTCCTGGCAGGAGATTTAAGCTTGATCAAGACATCTTAAAATTCAGAATCTATGTCTTTGGTCAAGAGCAGTGGATGGATCTCCAGGATGCTCAACAAGTTAGCTCTAAAATAGCTCAACAGTACATTGATGAAATTGAGGATGATGAAATTTCCCCTATGGAATATCTCTGGTGGAAGGTCTTAAAAGATGTGTAGCAGAAGCTCTTAGAAGAGAGGGAGAAACAAGGCAGAAAAGAAGATCTCAAGGATAAGCTAAGTAAAAAAATTCTACATCTGCTCATTCGTTAAGGAACAATTATGTCTATAGTTATTCTGATCTTTTTAAGTTAAGTTGTCAACATGTATTGTTTGTAAATTTGTTGTTATTGTCCATAAAAACAAATTGGGGGAGATTGTTAGGATTTATGGGTGATAGCTTAGAAACAACTTACCTTTGTGTTTTGTAATACTTAATTTTATTAAGTAGAACATACTGTCACAGCCAGAGTATGTTCTTGTAGCTAATTAATTTGTTGTAATAAAATTGTGTGTACATCTTGGAAGAAGTTCATTTAATTGTTCAAGCCTCAAGGAGTATATCAGGTCGACAACAAGAATAAAAACTATTGTCATGCCTTTGACAGTAAGGTTACAAGAAGACAACATGTTGCAAGTCATGACAGCAACATCAATGGAAGCCTTGAGACAACAACTTTCTATTCTCCTGACAGCAAGTTTGGAACTCCTGACAGCACCTTTTGCGGGGATTTCATACTGTCGCCTAAAAGCGTATTCTTGTGACAACAAACTTGGAAATGCGGGATATTGTCTTAGAGGGATAAACTTTGAATTGGGGATTTACCCATTCAAACATGTGACAGTTTGGATGTTCAAGAAACAGGCGTGATGCAGTATCCCAACACTGCATCAGGTTTGCAAAGACTACGACAGAAGCTTAAGGGATCACAAGACAAAGCTCACAAATTCAAGAGTATGACAAATCAACATCTACTGGAATTGTGTTAGCTAAATATAGAATGTTTCTGGATTGCTTTTTCTGTAATGATAACTCTGTTTGTATAGCAATTTGGGTAAGACACACGGGTAGATAAATTGTAAGGAGCTGACACACGAAAATGATGGCAGCTCCACAAATCCGTGATGATAGAGATAAGATTAGTATACTTAGACTATCTCCCATTCTATGTAGTGTATTCCTAAAGAATCGAAGCTTGAGAAAAACTCATTTTTTCTTAAGGTTGTAGCAACACTTTGCAAAATAAATAAAACATTTATTTTGTGAGTAATCTACTTGTGTTTGCATTTCTTCTACTGATAAACATTAATCTTAGTTTTAGTTGTTGAAACAAAGATTAAAATTTATCAGTATTGCATTCAACTCCCCTTCTGCAATACTCAAGGACCAACATGGTTCATTGGGCTAGGCTTCATCACATGGGCTCTCCTAAGTGGGCTTGAATATGCTACTCATCATGGGTCGAAAGTGTCAATCTAACTCGGGTTGGGCTTCTGGACCTATTAACAAGGAAATCTACTTCTAATAGACTTAGGTTACTTGTTCCCCAAAAATTACGTGAGGCTTGATCCCTATAAATACCAGGGTACGTAGGCATATTAAAAGGGTTAGACATTGAGAGCTCAGAGAGACCACCAGCACTCATTTCATCTCAGCTTCTTATAAACATGATCACCACCATATTTTGACGACTTTTTCGTCATTAAACCACCATCGTAGATCTTGATTCCGGTGTGTAACCTAAAACTTTGTTATCACAAATTCCTCCGTTAACAGCAAGTTTCTCCATGTTTTTGAGAGAAAAGTTGCATTCTACCGTTGATCTTGATTATAACTATCGAACTTTTCAAAATATTATTTTTTTTATATTTTATATTTTATATGCAAATATTAAAAAAATATTATTAAATTTATACTTACTATCTTATAATAAACGAAACATTAAAAGTTTGGTCGGTCGGTTGGTACTTCGTGATTTTACTTATTTTTAAAAAAAAATTATCAAATAATAATATTATTTATGACTAATTATCATTTCAACTCAAATACGTTAATTTTTCTATTTTTTCTAACAAAATCTCCACTTTTTTCTTAAAAATCACTGACAATTACCATTTTTAACTAAAACATGTTATTTTTCGATTTTTCTTACTAAAATTCCTCATTTTCCAAAAATATCACAGACAAACCCTTACTTATTTATTTTAAAACTTATTTTAATACTTTTAATTACCGACAATTACCTTTTTCAACTAAAACATGTAACTTTTTCTATTTTTCCTTACTAAAACCCTATTTTTCCAAAAATATCACGAGCAAACCGGTACTTATTTAAGTTATTTTAAAACCTATTTTAATACTTTTAATTATTTAAAAAGTTTAACATGCCTACTCATTTTTTTAATAAATGAAATTATTAAAATAATAAAACATAAATAATAAAAATAACAATGATTAAAAATATTTGTGCATTGCACGGGTTTTAATCTAGTTATTATTTAATTTTCGCAACACATTTTTTACCGGAACTTTTTAACACCGCAATAATTTTGAACAACAATATTAAACAAAAATAATGAAATAAGTTACATTAATAAGAAAAAACTAGTGTTGTAAAAAGCGGAAATCAGAGTTAACAGTGAAGGCACCGTCTAGGGATTAATCGGGTAATCGGAGATTAATCGGAATGATTAATCGGATTATTAATCGGAATAAATTTACTAATATTTTTTAGATACAATTATATTCATATGTATATATAATTGTATCTTTATTTCAACTAAACATATGTATTATCATATATTTATGCAAATATGTTAAAAATGTTATATAATTGTAATAAATAAAATTGTGAAAATTTAACTTTTCAATTAGAGATCAATTTAAGAGGAAAAATAAAGAGAATTTATGATTTAGGCATCTAAAATAATAATTATACTAGTTTAAAACCTGTGCGATGCACGGATTGTTAATTGTTATTTTATTATTATATTTTTAATATTTTATTAATTGTATTTGTTAAACAAATAAGTAGGCATGTTAAAATAGCTAAATACTTTTAATTAATTAAAAACATTAAAACAGATTTTAAAATAAATAAAAATAAAAAATGTAACATATATTTAGTTCAAAAAGGTAAATGCTCGTGATATTTTTGGAAAATGAGGTTTTAAAATTTAATAATTAAAAGTATTTAAATTCGTTTTAAAATAAATAAGTAAAGGGTTTCCTGTGATATTTTTGGGAGAAAAATGAATTTTAGTGAGAAAAATAGAAAAAGTAAATTGAAAAAGACAATTTCCCGTGATATATTTAGAAAAGAAGGGACTTTGTTAGAAAAAACCTATAATGTATTTTAGAGTAATTGGTTATAAATAGGTATTTGATTATTTATATTTTAATATTCTTAGTGATTGCATTTGTTAAGAAAAATAAGTTGAAATGTTAAAATAGGTAAACTTTTAAAAAATAATTATAATATTATAGGTTTAAAAATAAATAACTAAAGGTTTGTCCGTGATATTTTTGGAAAATGAGGGGGTTTAGTAAGGAAAAATAGAAAAACTAACATGTTTTAGTTAAAAAAAGGTAATTGCCATGTTTGAAAAAGTAGGGGAATTTGTTAGAAAAAATAATGTATTTTAGGGAAAAAAGGTAATTGGTTATAAATATGTAATATTATTATTTAATAATATATTTCTATAAATAAGTAAGGTTAATTAAGTAAAAACACGAAATACAGTTAAGGGCAATTAAGTAAAATCACAACGTACCATACCGACCAACCAAAATTTTAATATTTCGTCTATTATATAATAGTATTGATAGTATAGATGTTAATATTCTCCTAAATTTTTTAATTTATCTATACATACCTACTAAATAGGAAAGTAAATGTATCATTATAAAATCAAACATTATACTAATTTTCTAATTTATCATTATAAAATCATTATACCTACTAAATAGGAAAGTAAATGTATCATACGGATTACGGCTCTCGAATCGATTTATTTTTCTAATTTTCTTAAAATTTTGAATTAATAAAATCAAACATTATAAAAAGTCTCATTTACCTTTTAAATTCTTTCTAATAGAGGAAACTAAATATTTAATTTTAATATTTTTGCTTTTAAAATCTTTACTAATAAAATTTTTACTAATGGGGAAAGTAAACATTAGAAAAAAAAACTTCATTTGCCTTTTCAATCCCTGCTAATGGAGGAAAATAAATATACATTTTTAATATTTTTGCCTTTAAAATTTTTACTAATGGAGAAAAGTAAATAAACAATTTAAATATAATACTAATTTTTTAATTAGAAAATATCTCAATTGCATTGTTAAATCTTTCTTAATAAAGGAAACTAAATATACAATTTTAATATTCTTGCCTTTAAAAGTCTGACCAGACTACAAAAACTTTACTACAAAACTTTCAATGTTTCGTCTATCTTTTAAATCCTTGTTAATGCAGGAAACTAAATATACAATTTTAATATTTTTGTCTTTAAAATTTTTACTAATGGAGGAAGGTAAATAAATAATTTAAATATAATACTAATTTTTTGATTAGAAAACATCTCAATTGCATTGTTAAATCTTTCTTTCTTAACAGAGGAAATTAAATATACAATTTTAATATTATTGCCTTTAAAATTATGACTAGACTACAAAAATTTTCAAGACCAGACTACAAAACTTTCAATGTTCGTCTTTAATATAATAGTATATATGTACAAAAATAATATTTTTTCCTATTGTTTAATCAAATTTCTACCTTTTAATATATTTTTTTTAATTCTAACTATTTTTTACTAATTAGCCTGATTTTTTACCGATTCAGCCGATTTTTGACCGTTTTTCTGAAAAAACGATTAATTGACCGATTTTCGCTTAATCAGTTTGGTGAGTTCGGTGACCCGCCGTCTAGCGATTAATCACCAATTAATCGGGATTAATCGCCGACTTTTAGAACAGTGAAAAAAACACAAACAATAAAGAACAAGGCTTCATTTAGAATTTTTTTTAAAAAAACAAATCTAAACCAAAAAGCAAGAGCCCTATCATCATCCATATGTGTGATGTTGTCTCCTAGCCCATGATCCATTTCCATGTGCTTTCTTCAATACTTTTTTATTTTACTCTTTCTTTCTT
Source organism: Heracleum sosnowskyi (assembly GCA_030848705.1). NCBI lineage: Eukaryota > Viridiplantae > Streptophyta > Magnoliopsida > Apiales > Apiaceae > Heracleum > Heracleum sosnowskyi. The sequence continues at coordinate 19,584,808 of CM061244.1, read as the reverse complement.
TAAGGCCAATAATATAAACATAATCACATACTATTAAATTCATAGGAGTATCTTTTTCAATTTGGCATCTTCCCTTTTTCCGGTTCTATCCTTGCTTGTCTCTTACCTCTTTTCCTTCTTTAATTTCTTCCTTATTTATCAACCAAAACATAACATAAAAAAATGTATCTATAAATAAAATATAGACACAAGCACGACCTCACTGTTCACTGACTCAATTCTTTCCGCGGCTTTATCTGTGCAGATCAAGTAGAGGAACAAGCACCAATCTTTTTTAATAAATCTAGTTCCCTAACTACCCAATAAGTCTCACACGCCCTATCTTTTACAATATTTTCATCTGGGTCTTTTTATTTTTGCTTGTATTTATCAAGTACTAACTGGGATTTTGTTTTCTTGATTTTTTACTGGTACCACTTGGTTTCTTTTTTCAAGAACCATTTTTTAGGACATGGGTTTTGTGGGTTCTTAACCATTTAATTTAATTCTCTGTCTGTGTGTACATGTGGGGTTTTGTTGTTTGGTTTTGCAATCTTGAATTTGGGTCTGACAAGTACAAGTCTAAGCTTGTTTTGAGCAGTTGGGTTTTGTGTTTTTGTGGTTTAAAGTGATTCTTGGAGTGTTTTTGTGAGTATTTTTGAGTTGGGTTGGGTTTAAAAATGGGATCTGGAAATGGGTTTTACCCTGATGATGAGTTTAATTTGGAGGCTAAATGGTTGATTGATCCAAAGCATCTGTTTGTTGGCCCAAAGATTGGAGAAGGTGCTCATGCTAAAGTGTATGAGGGGAAGTAAGTCAACTTCACAACTATTTTTCTGTCTTTATGGATTTGATATTTGTGGTAAAGATGTCATTTTTATTGTTTTTTTCTTGTAAAAATGCAATCTTTGATCATTTGAAGAAAGGAGTTTAGTGATGAACTGATTGAACTTATCCTCGTAGAATTTACTATATTATGATTGTTTGTTTTGTTGTGTGTGTATTTGATTTTCAGCAATTGTAAGCAATTAGGCATTAGATGTTTATGTTGGATCTTATGGCCTTTTTTAGTTTGATTGTGATTGTGACTGTCATGTGTGAAATTATTGTTTTTCAGATATAAAAACAAGAATGTTGCTATCAAAGTTGTGAATAAAGGAGAGACCCCTGAAGAGATTAAAAAGAGGGAAGGCCGGTTTGCCCGAGAAGTTGCAATGTTATCGAAAGTTCAGCACAAGAACTTGGTGAAGGTTGTTACAAGCTTGTTATTGACTTTTTAAAGTCAGATTTTTAAATGTTAAATTTTTTCGGTACAGATGTGATATCTTAGTTACTTCTGTTCTGTATCAAATTGCGGAGTAATGTTTTCATGATTTTTTGACAATAAGGATTTTGAGTTGCTTATAATTATTCTTAGGCATTGATTAGAATGATTGTATTGGTTCTACAGTTTATTGGAGCTTGTAAGGAACCTGTCAGTGTCATAGTAACCGAGCTTCTAGTTGGTGGAACACTGCGAAAGTACTTGGTGAACATGCGGCCGAGATGCTTGGACTTGCGTGTTGCAGTTGGATTTGCACTTGACATAGCTCGTGCAATGGAATGCTTGCATTCTCACGGAATCATACATCGTGACCTGAAACCTGGTATTGGTTGCTAGTTAGCTACTCTAAATTATTGTTTATCATCAATAAACTGTGGGGTTAGGTAGATTCTGCTTGCTGGGATGCTGTGTCTACTTTAATGGACATTTTGGTACACCTTTCGTTTTTAATTGTACTGCTTCTGATGCATGTATAGATCAAAGTGATTGTGTCATGCTTTCTTAAGTATGTCTGATATTCCCTTCAAAAATTGACACCTGTAGCTGATTCACATGCTGTGCTATAATCACTGCTGATCTAGTTTACTTATTTCCTTCTGGCATGTGATATTATATTGTTTATTCCTAATATTGTATGCCCATTTTCAGCCAATTGAATACCAGAGATCCATCGTTCTTTCTTTAACTACATTCTTGCGAACTTCACTCAAATATAGGAGACTTCCCATAATCCTCTCTACCCTTAACTTGCTAACATTTATCTCAATTACTTTCACATGCCTTCAATTTAAGAAAGATTGAATGCAAGTGACTCTTTTTAATTTTTTATTCTTTTTATATTGGGTAAGGTCAAGTACAAGAAATTGAAATACTAGTACACACATTTGCTTCCATTGATGCTTGAACCCTTCACCTTTGCTGACCTTTTTCTTTTCTTGAAATTATCTGAGAATTGAGGTTCCGTCAGTTTCCAAACAAATTTGTACTTGAAGAGATTCGGAAATTTAAAATATTGATAAAATTGCACAAAAGGTGTATTGGAAGAATTTGATAAAAACACTTGAAGTTTTGTTTTTAAGAACCAATATCAGCTAGTAGAATTGTTTTTTACTAGTCTAATCGTCTTTTATACTGCAAAAATAAACTGAAAAAATAAAATTTGATACTGGGCCTTTGCATTATCAACTTCTTTAGAGCGTGCTAATTTTATAGAAACTGTATTATTTCCTTCTATATTTTCTAAGAGACGTGGTAAATACTTTTCTGGGCTATAAATTTATTAACCAGAGATATATCCATGGTCAAAGAAAATGAAAGTGTTTATAAGTGCATGGGCTTAGAGAAGCATGGATAGCCGTTATGGCTCATATGGTAGGTGAAAGACTATAATATTTAAGATATTCATTGCCCCTCCCTCAAACCTAGAAAGTACTCATCTCTCTGATTGTACCATTTTATTCATAAATACCATTAATGTGTTCTAAAAAGTTTTATATGTAGTTGACAATATTAAATTTTTGATGATGCTGCAGCTTGATAGCATTTATATCATCTCTCTTCCATTTATTCTTTTACAGAAAATTTACTCCTGACGGCAGATCACAAAACTGTTAAACTGGCGGATTTTGGTTTGGCAAGAGAAGAGTCATTAACTGAGATGATGACTGCTGAAACAGGAACCTATCGGTGGATGGCTCCAGAGGTTGGTTTCATTGATTCAGTTCATGATTTCCTATATTTCTCACCACCTTCCCTCCAAACATCTTGCATGCTTGTGCGTCTAGGTGGCTACTTAAAACTTAAAAAAGTTAGCCTAGTACATTATATTTAGCTTTACCTATCTGCAGCTTTACAGCACAGTCACATTGAGGCACGGGGAGAAAAAACATTATAACCACAAGGTGGATGCTTACAGCTTTGCCATCGTCTTGTGGGAACTCGTACACAATAAGTTACCATTTGAAGGCATGTCGAATTTGCAGGCTGCATATGCTGCTGCTTTCAAGGTAATTCCTTCACTTAAACCAAATATGATGGAGTAAAATAAAACAGGTATCGAGTATGTACATTCTAGTGCTAGATCAGGAAGCTAACATCTTTATGTCTAACCCAAATGGAGGCTGGTTTACATTAGATCAATTCCCACCGATGCTTTAAAAGGTGAACCTGTTTTTCTAATTGAGGAATTACATTATGTGTGTATATATAGCTTTTCTTGCAAAAGCATTTTTCAAAGAGGCCTTGTACTTAAAATTGGCACTCTAAATATTTATGGGCACTGGTCCATAACATTGCGATGGTTGGCAAACCGTATTTTCCGTGGATAGGTAAAACCCTAAAAACAAAAAATTAAGCGCAGATTGAGTGACGTGCCCCCCCTCCCCCCTGCATTCACATTAATTTCCAGTATGAAACCTATATGCGGAAAATGGTTAAAGCCATTGATGGCGAGGGACCAGGACCCGTAGTTTATATGTTGGGTTTGACATGTCTTTCTTAAAAAAATTATTTCTTAATTATTGGCCAATTTACAACACTGGACAAACTCCTCATTTAACTATTTAACAGGTTCCATCTTTCAAATTGGAGGTCATCCATGATTTGAAGTTTCTGTTTACATTTTTCAGAATACTAGGCCCAGTGCAGAAAATCTTCCAGAGGATTTGGCTTTAATAGTGACATCATGTTGGAAGGAGGAGCCAAATGACCGCCCCAACTTCAGTCAGATAATACAGATGCTTATGCATTATCTTTCTACAATTTCACCAATGCAACCTGCCATACCACCAAGAATATTTACTTCTGAGAATGCTGTCTTGCCACCAGAATCTCCTGGAACAAGCACGTTAATGGGAGTAAGGGACGATGCAGGGGACACTCCAAAAACACCAATGGAAAACCAGCCGAGAGCTGGTTACTTCTTCTGCTTTAATCAGTGCTTTTGATCATAATAAGTATCTGTCACTCACTTCTGTAGGTATATTCAAATCGAAATGCCAACAGGGAAGCTCTCTGAGCACTCACTACATATAACCTTAAATTTTTAGAAACATACCTTTTGATATAAAACCGCACAACTTTGACTACTTCCGCCTGATTAGTCTGCCCTCAGTTTTAGTTGTTTCCTTTGATTAACTCTTTAACATGGTGACTGAATTGTGCAGACTCTTTAGGTTGCAACTGGAGTCAGAGTTGCTGTAATGTTTTATATTTGTTGAATAAGGTCAATCCAAAGATCTCGGTATAATGCAAGAATTTCAGTTATTATCATCATTCAAAGAATGACCCAGTAGTGAAAATATATTTGCTATGGTTACTATGTGAGATTGTATTGTGGTGTCAATTCTGAATCCACCATAGTTAAAGGTTGCGAGATTTGTGGAAACTGTCGTCTAGTAGTGATTTCTATGACAGTTCTATCCAATGGATCAAAGGAGTGTAGTTAAATTCTTACCTACAATCACCTAGAGTTAATTTTGGGTGAATGAATTCTGGATTGTTACTACAGCTAAATAATAAATTTTGTGAGTTATGTAATGTATATTTTTTTTACCGACATCCGACCAAACTATAATGTATATTTGGGCAGCAAAAGAGTACAGGTCTGACATGATGGCTCACAGAGACAACGGTCCCTTTTGTTTTGAAAGCCGAACTGACTGGAAATTGTACTGGTAAAATAAAAACATGGCCGTTACCTAGGAATAAGGATTCAACCCGGTTCCTGTAGGGCAGATATTTCAGTTTTCAAACTTAACCGGCTTAATTTATTTTGTCCTTTTTCTGTTTTTGTTTAGCAAACCACCTCTTTCTGTTTTTCTTGTCTCATTCCTTGCCTAGTTTTCCAATTTCCAGCCTCTTCAGCGCTCACTTTATCTTTAAAAAAATCGAATTTTTTTAAGAAGTGTATTTAGTTATTAATCCATATAATTTACGAAAAATATAAAGAAATCAATTGTAAGAAATTATATGATACTAATTAACTCCTTATATATAATGGCTTTTGTTCAACTAGAAACTAAAATTAAAATAGAAACTAAAAACAAATTTAAGCCCTTAGATTAATCTAATCTAATGGCCCTCTACTGCACCACACACAGTTAAAATACACCTTTACATACACAATCCCACCTAATTACCTTCATTTTTAATTTGATTTTTCCCGTGAATCGGTGAACTTTTTTTGAAATCCGACTTCACTGTATTTTTCTCCATCTTCCAACTATCAATATGCATACCATATGTGCTATATTACGGAATACTAAAATTTAGTGGTTTCTGTAATAATAAATAGTGATTTCAGCATAGATCTAGCGATTTATTTTTATATACGTATAAATTTAGTGATTCTGCAGTACAAAATTTGTAATTTACGTATAGGTCTGGAGAAAAAATCACAACATTTACGCTGAAATCACTATTTATTCTTACATGAATCACCAACATTTTAGTGATTCTCGCAAGCATAAATAGTGATTTATCGTCGAAATATATCAAATGTGGTATGCAAACTAATTGTTGCGAGATGAAAAAAAATACAGTGAAGTCAAATTTCAAAAAAAGATCACCAATTAATAGAAAAAATATAATTATGAATGGAGGGGATTAGGTGGGGTTGTATGTGAGAGGGTGTATTTAACTATGTGTGGTGCAGTTTCTAGTTTTTAATTAGTACAGGTTTCTAGTTGATAGGACCCTATATATAATAAGTGTAAGGGAGATCTTATTCAAAACTTTGGTCGGTCACTGTACTACCAAAAGTATACTATCCGTTGGATTATAAAACTATAGATATTCAAATCGATGAGGACCGTCAGATATAATATTAAAAATTGTATTTTCCCATTAAGGGAAAATAGATTGTTTTGTCACTAAAGTATATGGTCTTTTAGAAACTTACCACCGAACAATAATTTTACTCAAAATTATCACTAACGTTACAGACGTTTGTGATTTTTGCCATTCCGTTAAATTTAGTAAGGGAAAATAGATTTTTTTATCACTCAACTATTGAGTTTTTTATAAAGTAATCATTGAACTATCAAATAATTAATTTTAACCATTAACCTTACATTAGTTTTTGTTTCTAGTCATTCTGTTAATTGTGTCGTTAATGTGTCGTTGAAATATTATTAATATGATGAATAGACAGATATTATTGCATAATTATTAAAAATTAGCTACTAAACATGAATAGAGAGATATTATTGCATAAATTTTATTATCTTTTCATAAATCAACTCAATAATATTTGAAATCATTTATCTTGTTAATAATATTCGTTTAAAACTTATCATATTAAACAAAAGATTAATGAAATTATATATTTTTATTAAAAACATAATATTATTATATATATGTATAAATGTTTTAGATTCGTATCATTGATTTTTAAGATTTCATAAACCAAATTTGACCACAAAAAAAAATAGATATCTAATTTATTCTTTTCAATCAATATCTAGATATTTTGAATTAAAATATTAGATTCTAAATCAAAAAAATTTATCTTGAAAATTTTACAATACGAAATCGGGGAAAAATAATTATTTGGAAAATATTATGTGGAAGATTAAGTCCAAATCAATGTTATTTTAACTGAGATTTCATTTATATTTAACGGAATGATTAAAAACAATAATACATGTAACTTTAGTGGCTATATTTAATTATTTAAATGTCCATTGATTACTTTCTAATAGACACAAGAGTTCAGTGGTAAAAACATCTATTTTTTCATTATTTTTTTAAAATTTAAATGTTAAATTTAACGGAATGGTAAAAATCACAAACGTCTGTAACGTTAGTGATAATTTTGAGTAAAATTATTGTTCGGTGATAAGTTTCTAAAAGACCATATACTTTAGTGACAAAACAATCTATTTTCCCATTAATAATAGGATAGTATTTAAATACTAAAATGTGTATTTTGATAATTTAAACCTATTATAAATGGGTTTTCTATATTGAATAGAAATCTTTATGTAAAAATTCGTAATAATCTTTTCCCTTTATTTTATGGATAGTTCCAGTTAGATAATAATTATTAAACCATCATTAAATTAAAGATAATTTTGTAAGCTTCGCGTGGGATGTAAAATCGTTAAAATCTGTTGTCTAAAACTCAAGACAGAGCCCAAGAACCCAAACAGTAAAGTTATTATCTAAATTTTAATAAATATTTTTTTATTATTGTAGCACCAATTTAATTTTTTTCCTAATTCTTTTAAATTTATAAATTCTTTGTTTATTTCAATAAAATATTAAAATCAATTTAAGAAAAAATTAAAATCGATCTGGTCCGTGTACAATCAGTATACGACCAAATTAATAATTATAGTTAGATCTTAAATAGATCGATGATAATTGTTAGATCTAATATTAAAAAGTGTATCTGATTAATAATAGAATTATATTTAAATACTAAAAATTGTATTTTGATAATTTAAAATTTTTCTATGTAAAAATTCTTAAATATCTTTTCTCTTGAATTTATGTATAGCTTCAGTTGGATAATAAATGTTAAACCAAATATCAAGATAACAATTCAAATCGATTACAATGATACCCTACGTTATAAGAGACTTAGGAGAACTCCTGTACATGAATAAATTTAAACACTTTTTTTTCTGAAGAAACATAACAATTCGATTAATCCAAATTATAATTATATTATTTTACATATAACAAACATAAAAGGATAATATCAAAATATTATTAAAATATTGAGGGTTTCATATTCATAAACGATAATTTTGAATATAATACTTATATTAAAATGTGTATTTGATTAAATGTAAGATTATATTTAAATACTAAGAAGTGTGCTTTGATAATTTAAACCAATTATAAATTGGTTTTCTATATTGAATTGAATTCTTTGTGTAAAACTTATTAACCATCTTTTCTTTTCAGTTTATTTTATGGGTAGGTCAACTGGTCAAGTTAGATAATAATTATTAAACCATCATTAAATTAAAGATAATTTCGTTAGTTTCGCATGAGTTGTAAAATCGTCAAAATTCAATTTATGAAACTCAGGATAAAACCAAATATTAAAGTGAGTATCTAAATTTTAATAAATATTTTTTTTATTATTGTAGCACCAATTTATTTATTTTTCCACTAATTCTTTTAAATATAGAAATTTTATGTTTCTTTTAATAAAGTATCAAAATTAATTAAGAACAAATTCAAATCGATAAAGAATATAATAATATGTGAATAAAATTTTATATAATCATAACATAATTTTTATTCTATTTAATAATTTTTAAGTAATAATGTATTTTAAAATTTTATTTACACCGTCAATAAAACCGAAACATTAAAAGTAAAAGCAGTTAGTAAGATACTTATATATGTATATACTTGATATCTTTATTATATTAAATCCTTATATATAATAATCATAATAGGGATCTTATCCCAAATTTTGGTCGTAGACAACCAAATTAATAAGGACCATTAGATCTTAACTAGATAAATGAAAATCGTTAGATCAAGTATTAAAAAAATTTATTTTATTAATAATAGGATTATATTTAAATTCTAAAAGGTGTATTTTGATAATTTAAACCAAATATACCAAATATAAATAAGTTTTCTATATTGAATAGAATTCTCCATGTAAAAAATTAGTGACTTTCTTTTCTCTTCCATGGACAATTCCACCTAGATAAAAATTGTTAAACCATCTTTTAATTAAAGATAATTTAGTTATCTTCATGTGGGGTGTAAAATCGTCAAAATCTGATTTTTAAAACACAAGATAAAGCCCAAATTAATAAAGTGAATATTTAAATTCTAATAATAATTATTATGTCATCATTTTTTTAACACCAATTTAACTACTTTTTTCTAACTATTTTAAATTTAGAAATCTATGTTCAAAAATTAAAATCAATCTAAAAAAAATTCAAATCAACAAAGAATATAATAATACGATGATAAAATTTTATTAAAATTGTGCATATTTTAAATCCTGTTTTATTAAGTTTTATATCATAACTAATCAAATATTATTTATTATTAAATAATAAATTATACGTAAATGATGATTTTGTTTTATAAGAACTTATAGAGACCTAATTTCATTGTTAGCGGAACTATATTCATATTAAAAAAAACTTTATTTTGAAATTTTAGACTCAGCTACAGAAGAGGCCAAACTTTTTAAACCTATATACATTGTAAATTATTAAATTCGAAACTTTAAAAGTTTGCTAATCAATTAGTATAATACTTTTCTCAAAAATCGTACTTTACAAAAAATATTATCAAATAACACATGTCAGCAAGAAAAAATGAAAAAATTCTTACTTTTCAAAAAAACCTATAAATTTTAATATGTTGTTGGTAGATTCAAACCTTAGATCATTGTACATGATAATTTTACTGTTATATCTAACGTTTTTCAACAATTTAATTTGAAAGATTCAATGATTATGGATTGAGTGATCAAACAAAACGACCAAACTTAACTTATAAGGAAGCTTTCATTATTTAGTCTTTAATATAATAACATATATATTTACCGGATATACAATAAAAAAATGAAATTTATACAGAATTTTGATCACGGTGTACTACTTTAAAAGAAGAACTATTACAAAAAAAAATTATATTTTAATTGATAATTTATTTTCTCAAAAGTTCAAAGTTCCCGCATCTTTAACATATTACAAAAAAGAGTATATTATATTTTAGCAATAAATATTTAAAAGAATTATAAATTAAAAAAATTATAAAGATTAAGAAAAATTAATGATGTTATCATGGTAGTTTGGTCCTAAATACCGTCAAAACATTCTCAACCGTTAGATTCAATACTTTTAAAAATACATGATCAAGATTATATCATATAAAAAGAAGTTATTATCTAAAAATGATATAAGTTAAAAGATATTATATTAGGATTGGATTTTCTAAAAAGTCAAAACATAAAAATAGTTGTAATTAAATAAGGAAACTCATTTCATATCAAAATAATAAAAATCGTGTTAGGAATGAATATCACCTAGAAACTAGACAGAGGGGGGGGTGAATGGATAGTTTGATGGATTTTTGCTTTCTTGAAACTAAATGTAAACTGTATATGATTATGCTATGTAATATGCATAAAGTAAACAACACGCACAATCACTTTAATCTACTTTGTATAAGCAAATTAAATACTACAGCTTTCCAAGAAATTCACAATCGAATTTCTGGCTTCTAAACAAGAACAGTTTGTACTTGCTTGCTTACAGAGAAAAGAGCTTAGCAAATAACTATGTGTATCTCTCTTACAGCTTACAATAGGATGTGCATGATATATATAAGCCCTATACAAACTAGTGCACACACCTATTTTTACACAGTTACCCCTTGCTGAAAGTCCAACTTGTCCTGCCATAAGACGTTAACTGTGTCAGGAAGGACCACTTGCTTTTCGGAGTCTTTCCCGTTTCTGTAGCTGCTTGTCTCTTATCTTTCTCTCCAAGTTTAGCTGTAGATTTGCCATCTGTTCTTTGGACCACCTTGCCAGAACAAATGCTTCAGTATTTGTCTCTTTTGATTCTTGATTCTGTACCTTGAGTTGTCTTGTTATAAACGGCTAAGTGTTGATATCGTGAACTCCACTTCATTCCTGACTTCGCGATCTCCCTTGTGAGGACTACGCGATATAGCCTTTGAAGACTTTGCGACATAGGTCATTTGATGACTATGCGACATAAGTCATTTGACGACTACGCGACATAAGTCATTTGACGACTATGCGACATAGGTCATTTGATGACTATGCGACATAAGTCATTTGACGACTATGCGACATAGGTCATTTTGATGACTATGCGACATAAGGCTTCTGAGGACTTCACGATCTAGGCTTCTTTGACTTTGCTGACTTCAACACTTCACGACATGTGTCTTGAGGACTTCTCGACATAGACCAAAATGGACTATGCGATGTAGCACTTCACGACATAGATATTGGTGACTTCACAACATAGCTTTCTTCTGACTTTGCTATATAATGCCTTAGACAAATTTCTGCAACTTATTTCTTAATGGCCTTATTCATTTCTATCCTGCTGCATGAACATTACTGAACTTCTACCAGGACAATTATTCAATGGCCTATATACAATCTAGATGCAAGAAACTTTACTAAGCTCATTATAGATCTGAGCATACATGATAAAGCTATTGTTCATGAGAACAAGACAAGTACATTTAGAGACCTATACTATATCCCAGTGATAGAAATCACTAGGTCATGTAGTGTGACATAGTCACATAGTGTAGGCTTGTTAATAGTGGTATTCAGACATGTCTTGAGCCTAACAATCTCCCCCAAATTGCGAGTAAGATCCTTAGGCACATTTCATGTCTGATAACAAGCCTAACTTACATAGAAGGAAATTAAGTAACAGAAAAGACAATTTATGAACATTGAGATCAGGAATTTGATTACATAGAAAAATTTGAAAGCTTACAGACTATCTTTGTTGCTCAGCAGCTTCAGCTTCCAATTGCTTCTCTTGAAAATCATCATAAATCTTCTTTTTCCTTATCTCTTCTCTTCTTTTCATGTCTATGATGGCTTCTTGAAGTTCTTCTCTTGCAATCAGTTCTTCAATGAGAGGGGAGTCTTTTAGATCATCAATTGCAGCTTTAAGAGCAGTTTCCACATATGAATCCAGAAACTTCATCCTTATCTTGCTCATGCCTCCATAAGAATTTTTGTACTCCACAATGTAAGGATTTTGTTTGACCCTGCACAACCCTTTCTGCCTTAGCTCTTTAGCCCTCTCCTCCATCTCAGCCATTTCTTTCTCTCTCTGTATGTTTTTCTCTTCATTCTCTTTCCTCATGTTTTCTTCATAATCAGCATGCATTTTCAAGTACCTGGAAATATCTATCTTCCATGTCCTTTCTTCTTTTTCTTCAAAATTCAGTAAGGCATTTATCCTTTCAAGCTCATACTTATAGAAATATTGCCAGCCTCCTTGCTTCATTATCCTTTCTCTTCCATCAGTGTACTTGATCTCTAGATGATCTAGCTTCACCTTGACTTCAAAGATTCTTTGAGCTCTCAAGAATTCTAGGGCATCTTCATCGTAGTCTTCATCAAGAGGAAGCACTTTGATCCCTACAACATTAGTGATTATCCCATTCTTCTTTGTTATTCTTGTCCTCTTAGCTGCCCTCTTGATCTTCATGTGCTTCACTTGAGGAGCTTTGTGGAGCAGGGAGAATTAGTCTTCAGTGCCACATCACTTGGGAGTAGCTTCATTCCTTTTTCCTTCATCCACTGTAACACTCCACCAGCTGTGACTTTGTGGAAGTGTCTTTTTGATGTTCCTTTTGTGGCTCCTTCTTTCTTCTGTGGCAATTCAGGTTTAGAAGTCTTAGATAATGATTTTGGAGGATCATTACTAACAGTACCCACCCTAGACTTAGAGTCTTGTGTTGTGGTTAAAGTACTGCTAGCAATGTCCTTGACTTGCTGAATTCCACTTCTTGTTCTCTTGGTTGTTTCCTTTGTCCCCTTAGAATCCCTCTTGTCATCATCATCACCTTTTGTCTTCTTTGAGGATTTGCTCCTGCTACTTTCACTTGGTCCATCCTTATCACTCCTTGAATGAGATCTCCTTCTGTAGGTTTTCTCCTCATCATCATCCTCACCATCCTTCTTCTTGCTCTTTTCTTTGACAGATTCAGGAATGACTCCATGAATCAGAAAAGATTGTAGAGTGTGAATCATTTCTAGTTCCTCAATTGTCCTAACTCCTCTCTTGGCTCTCAACATTTGTAGCACCTGATTGATCTTTGCATTGTTCTTCATTTTCAGGTCTGAGGGAATGACAAGTTGGTCAATGCTGTTATCTTGAGATAGACTTTGGTAGATAATTGTCCTTGGTTTGGAGATAACCTCAGGCAATCTTTGATTTTGATCTATCTTCAAGTCATTGTATAGACTTTCATTGTTCACTCCATGCTTTTCAATCAACTCCAGAATGATTGACAGCTCAGTAAATCTCAATCTTTCTAGAGTTTGAAATGATAGATGCCACAAGCAATTGTCCTTGCACACCATGATAACCTCTCTTAGATGAACATCCCTGATTTTCTTTACTGCAACTGTGAAGTACTTGATGTTTTCCTTGAGCTTCTCTCTGTAGCCTCTTGCATCTTCATGAGCATTTCTGTAGATGGCTTTCAGAAACTCCAGGAAGGCCTCATCATGATAGATGTTTGAATTTACAACTTCCTGTAGCTTGGCCTCTGTGATAACTGTAGCTTTGACAGGTTGAGCATTAGGAGTAGGTTGAGCAGGTTGAGTAGCTGAAGTGTCTTTGGGCATCGTGGATGGATAGTAGGTGGTTGTGACTGTGCTTTTCTGATCTTGTGCACTTATAACCTCTACAGGGGGTAGAATTATTGGTTTGATTGTTTCTTCAGAAATTTTGCCCTTAAGCTTCTGTTGCTTGGCAGGTACTCCCCCTTTCTTTTGCAGAATGACCTCCTTTTGTTTCTCCCCCCCAGGCTTGGAATCAGACAAGATGTCTTGAGCTTCCCCAGGGATAGGCAGGTTCATTTATCTCATCATAGAAGTCAACATTTGTTGTTACACCAGCAGGATATTGGAGGTATTGTTGCCTTGGTCATCCAGCTTGTCATTGAGCTGGTTTAGAGATTGAACAAGTATCCTGTTTTCATCTTTCAGAGAGGCCACTTCTCTTTCTAGACCATCCACCTTGGAGAATAGCTGTTGAGACTTGAAAGAATTTAGAGATTGATCCTTGATCTTGGCAAAGTCAAATTTGGAGATGTTTGACATAGGAACTTCATCCACCAATTTGTCACCATATTGATTCTTCCAAATCACATTCAGCATTGCATTAGAGTTGATGTTGGCCTTGACTTGATTTTCCAATGTAGTAGCCAGTTTCTTGATGTTGTCAGTGACCATGGCTAGAGAGATATCCATCCTGTTGACATTAGAATTTGCTTTCTGGATTTCTTTGAAGATGTCATCCACCTTGGGAAAATCAGAGAGATATGAGTTTCTTAGCTGAGTGATGGATCTTTCTGTCTCCTCCTGGATAGAATAAATCTCTAATTGAAGCCCTTTCCCAAGATAGTGCAGAGCCTTGAGCTGATTCTTGTAGACATCATTTATAGCATCAAAAAATGCAGCAGGAGAGAGATCCTTTGCATTGGAGCCTAGAGAGGTGAGATAATTTTCTCTCAGAAAAGCCAGGGCATCCTTGAGTTTGATAGACCTCTTAGCATCCAACCAGGCATCCACATTTCCCTCTGGTTCAGCTGCATCCACTATTTTCTCCTGCTGAGCTGCAACATCCTCCTTGTGGCAAAGAAGAATAGCCTCATAATCAGCATTTGGCAGGTTGGAGGTGAGGAGGTGTTGAGCTATTTTTGAGAACTCATCAATCTATGCCACATGTAGATCTTGAATGGCTTCTTCTGTCATTTTAGAAGGCACAGTTGATGATCCTGAAGGCCTGTCATGTTGCACAGGCTTCAGCCATTCTGACAGAGTGGCCTGAGCCAAGTGAGAGCTAGTGATAGGCACTTCAAGGGATGAAAGTTTTTGAGTCTCCTCCAGCCTTGGAATGGCTGTAGAGTCTGATGTTGTCTCCATTGAAATGGGATGTGTTACAACATCAGCCCTATTTGTCTGTGAAGACAGTTCCACATCCCTAAGGATGGGAGAATTTGGCATAGAGTCTCCAGTGAAAACTGGTGAATCCTCCATGTTTGTGTTGGTGTCATTAGGATATGCCCCAGCATGCATTCCCTGACCAACTAGATGTGGTTCCTGGGTGGTGAGCACAGTGTCATGCACCATGTCACTTGAGGTTGGCTCAATCACAGTGTTGGATTGTGATTGATCAATTGCAGAAAAGTCATGTGAATGACTGATCTGTTGAGAAGAAATGTTAGATGTAGATTCTGGAAGAGAAGTGTGGTGTGGATTGAATTTTGGCAACGCCCCCTGAGAAATAGGAGGAGTTTCAAGTGTGATGTGCTCTCCACTCAATGTGTCAGCATCCTTATTTCTCCTAGGATCAAGAGTGAGTTCTTGATCCTGTGCAGACTCAGTACAGATTGTAGTGGGGAGACTACTCTTCTCAATGCCAATAACCTGTTGGGAGGCCATTGACAGTAATAGGTGTACCCCTTTTTCCACATCTGAATCCTGTTGGGAGGATCCAGTGGTAGGTTTGGATTTGGATTTCTTACTTTGTCTGGTGAGAGGTGACTCAGGATTCTCACTTTCTAACTCTTCAGTTTCTTGAATCACTTTTAGGGGTCTCTTCTTAGTCTTCTTTTTAGTAACATCAGTCTTTTGGGAGACTGATGCACTTGGCTCCCTAATTTCTACAGTTGTGTTTGCAGTGGGGTTGCTGGATGGGATAGGAAGGTTAGGGTTAGACTGTGCAGCTCCTTCAGTCTTAGCCTCCCCTGTCCAGGAAAGTTCATGGTATATGGGCTTATCAAGCGGATAAGACTCAAATGTGTCCTGCATATGCTTGGTCACACTTAGAATCACATCCACTTGATTCCTTGTGTCCAATGAGCCAAATAGTACTTTGGACATGGACTTGGAATAAGCCATTTTAGTTTTATCTATACCCTCCAATTCATGGATATTTGCATCAAGAAAATTTAAAATAACTTGAAGGAAACGAGGGTAAAAGATGTCATTACCTCTACCACGAACGGTCCTGCCTAGCCTCTGAGCCAATTCCTTGAGAATTATGGCTCCCACATTGATCTCCTGGTTGTTGGCCAGGGAGTAGGCTAGCTTCACAGCAATGTGACTGATATGGTCCCATCCTGTCTTCCTGCATAGAAACACTTTCTGGAGTGCGTCAAACAGAAATGACCACTCCCTTCTCACAAACTTCTTATTTAGCTTTCCAGTATCTATCTCATCAGCATACAGAATGAAGGTCATGAAGTCTACGATTTGAGCATCTGTAGCTTCTTGGTCATGACCCTCCACCTTGAACCCTAAAGCTTCATTGATTTCCTTTTCACCAAACTGGAAGTGTTTGCCTCCAATTGAACAACTAACCTCCTGGAATGAGGTTCCATCTTCCCTAGCCATAGTTGATACCAACGCCGTTCTCCAGAATCCTTCCAACACATCGATATACAATGTAGGGTTCAGGGTTAGGGCTTGGCGTAGGTAGGAAGTGTTCAAGAACCATACAAAACACTTGTACCTTGGGTTAGCCTCAGCCTCAGAGGGAATGGTGAGAAGATTTGTTTCTTTGGGAATGTTTAAAGGGCTTGAAGAGGAAGCTGTTTGAGATTTGGGTGCCATTGAAATTGAGATTGAGATTGAAGAAGAGAGAGAAGAGTTTAGGTTTTAGAAATTGAGAGCAAATGACAAGATGAAAAGTTGTGAACGGTCGACAAAAAATATTTATATGATAGAGACACTGCGATATGGAGTTATGAATATGTACAGACTAAATGTATGTCGCGAAGTCTCAAAATGGCCTGTACCGCAAAGTCCTTGCAAAGTATATCGCAGAGTCCTGAATTAAACTAAAAGTCCTTGCAAAGTATATCGCAGAGTCCTGAATTAAACTATGTCGCAAAGTCTTGAGGATATCAGAATTTGGATGACTTTGCGATATAGTGAAAATACCTTGTCTAAAACTTCTTCTTCTTTTTTTCTTTTTTTTTTTTAAAGATTTTGTCAGACTTAAATCAAAAATTGAAATAAAGTAAATTTAAATCAAAATTCTGTCAAATATGGAGACTTGTCGATATAGTTATTCTAAGTCACAAAGTCATTAAAATGAACTATGTCGCAAACTCATGAAATGAACTATATCGCAAAGTCTCACAATTTTAACAGTTTACGATATAAGTCTGTTTGATTTGTATTATGTCGTGAACTCTCAAAATCATCTATATCGAGATGTCTCAAAAGCTCACAACTCCTCAACCAAATATGATTTGAAAAATATGCAGTAAAATACTGAAATATTTATAGATCATATCTCAGCTAATTTTCACTCCAAATAAATAGAGCATTTATATACAGTGAAAATTTACTGCTGCAACAATTAACTAGCATACTTACTTAGAACAACTAAATGAAGGATTGAGCATTCCAATTTCACTCACAAGTCTGTTGAAGACAGCTTCATTCAGAGGCTTAGTAAATATGTCAGCTAATTGTTTCTCAGTTGGAACATAAGAGACTTCTATGGTACCATTTGCAGCATGTTCCCTAATGAAATGGTACCTGATCTCAATGTGCTTTGTAGTAGAATGATTAACAGGATTGGCAACTATGAATATTGCACTAGTATTATCACACAATAGAGGAATGTGTTCTAACACTAGTCCATAATCCATGAGTTGATTTCTAATCCAAAGCAATTGAGCACAGCAACTTCCAGCAGCAATATATTCAGCCTCAGCTGTGGATGTTGCTGTGGACTGTTGTTTCTTACTAAACCAGGACACTAACCTTTGACCTAAGAACTGACAGCTTCCAGATGTGCTCTTCCTGTCAATTCTGCATCCAGCATAATCAGAATCTGTGTAGCCAACCAGATTGAACCCAGTGCCCTTTGGATACCATAGCCCAAGATTAGGATTCCCTTTCAGATATTTGAAAATCCTTTTGATAGCCATCATGTGAGATTCCTTGGGATCAGACTGGAACCTTGCACAAAGGCATGTGGCAAACATGATATCAGGTCTGCTAGCAGTGAGATAGAGTAGTGATCCAACCATGCCTCTGTAAACCTTGATGTCTACTCTTTTGCCTTTCTTGTCTTCATCAAGCTTGATTGCAGTGGACATGGGAGTTTTTGCAGGGGATGAGTCTTCTAAACCATATTTCTTCAAAAGATCTTTGACATACTTTGATTGGTTTATGAAGATGCCATCCTCCCTTTGATGTACTTGCAAACCCAGAAAGTAGGTTAATTTTCCCATCATACTCATCTCATATTTGCTTTGCATCAACTTAGAGAACCTTTCACAGAGTTTTTCGTTTGAAGAGCCAAAGATGATATCATCCACATAGATTTGAACAAGAATGATATCATTTCCATGCTTCTTGAAGAATAGGGTTTTGTCAATTGTACCCCTGGTAAATTGATGCTCAAGAAGGAATTGAGATAGAGTCTCATACCAGGCTCTTGGTGCCTGTTTGAGTACATAGAGTGCCTTAAGCAGTCTGTACACAAAGTCTGGAAAGTTTTCATTTTCAAAGCCAGGTGGTTGAGATACATACACTTCTTCAGCAAGATCACCATTGAGAAATGCACTTTTCACATCCATTTGATACACCTTGAAATTTGAGTGAGCTGCAAAAGCCAGGAAGATTATGATGGCTTCCAGTCTTGCTACAGGTGCAAATGTCTCATCATAATCAATGCCTTCTTGCTGACAGTATCCTTTGGCAACCAGCCTTGCTTTGTTTCTAATTACCACTCCTTCTTCATCCATCTTGTTTCTGAATACCCATTTGGTGTCAATAACATTCTTTCTTTCGGGAGGTGGCACTAGCTCCCATACTTTGTTTTTCTCAAATTGATTCAATTCTTCTTGCATGGCAACAATCCAATCAGAAATCTTCAAAGCTTCTTCAACTACCTTAGGTTCCTCTTGTGACAGAAAGCAGCTATACAGACATGTATTTAATGTTGCCCTTCTTGTTCTAACTCCCTCACTAGGATCTCCAATGATTTGATCCCTAGTGTGGGCTCTGTCCCATTTCCTTGTGTGCCCCTGTTCATTTCCTTGATCTGTTCCATGCTCATTTTGGTTTACAGTTGCATTCTCTTCTTCTCCCCCTGTGTTTGTGAACCCTTGCACAGGTGTTTGAAGAAGATTGTCAACTTCAAGGATTTCATTTTCTAGTACAGTTTGAACAGGTGGTTCATCTTCACTTTTAGAATCCTCAAGATAACCTTGATTCTCAAATCTTAATGGCACACTGTCTTGATCACTTGTTTTAAGTCCAGGAGTCTTCTTATCATCAAAGGTAACATCCATGCTCTCCATGACTTTGTGTTGCTCAGGTACAAACACTTTGTATGCTGTCCTTTCCAGAGAGTATCCAATGAAGATACCTTCAAATGCTTTTGCATCAAATTTTCCAACATGCTCAGAGGTATCTTTCATCACAAAACACTTGCTTCCAAACACATGCAGATGCTTGAAGGATGCTCTTTTTCCGGTCATTAATGAGTAAGGAGTTTTGCCAGACTTCTTATTGATTAATGTTCTATTTTGTACATAGCATGCTGTGTTAACAGCATCAGCCCAAAAGCTAGTGGGTAGCTTTGCATCCAACAGCATTGTCCTTGCAGCTTCAATGAGAGTTCTATTCTTTCTCTCAACTACTCCATTTTGTTGAGGTGTTCTAGGAGCTGAGAATTGTTGAGAAATTCCTTTATCTTTGCAAAACTCATACAATGTTGAATTTCTGAACTCAGTCCCATTATCACTTCTCAAAGCAACTACAGAGGAACCAGTGCTTTGTGCTTCTCTATCAACTCTCTTGATATGCTCTATTATGACTTGAGGTGCTTCATCCTTGGAGAATAGGAATTCCACCCAAGTGTATCTTGAATGATCATCAACCATTACTAAAGCATATTTCTTTTTGGAAAGGGACATTACATTCACAGGACCAAATAAATCCATGTGAATTAGCTGCAGAGGTTTTGAGTTTGTATTGAGCAACTTGTTCTTGTGACTAGATCTTTTAATCTTTCCTTTCTGACAAGCTTCACATGCTCCATCTTGCACAAACTCCAAGGCAGGCAAATCCCTGATGAGTTCTCTCTTGATTAGAGAGTTCATTGCCTGAACATTTAAGTGAGACAGTTTCTTGTGCCATAGCCAGAATTCCTCATTTGTGGCTTTAATGTAGAGACAACAAATTTCTCTCTTGTCTGCAGCCTTGAGATCAGCTACAAACAGGCTTCCTTTCTTCACACCAGTTAGAACAACTTCACCACTTTCTCTTTTTGAGATTGAACAATGATCTTCATCAAATTCCACTTTGAAACCCCTGTTGGTAAATTATCCAATGCTCAAGAGATTATGCTTCAGTCCTTCAACAAATGCTACATCTTCAATAATGACATTTCCAGATTTTATACTGCCATATCCCATTGTATAACCAATGTTGTCATTTCCAAATGTTACTGATGGGCCAGCCTTTTCCTCAAAATGTGATAGCAGGGCTATATCACCAGTCATGTGACTTGAGCATCCACTGTCCAAGATCCATATGACTCTTTTATTCCTGTTGCCCTGCATTCACAAAGTAACTAAGTTGTTTTTGGTACCCACACATGGTAGGGTCCAGTTGATTTAGAAACATTTTTGTTAACAATTCTTCTGTCATAAGTTGCATTCATCACAGTAGGATACTTCATATTGTTTGTGGCTTTGGAGTTCACACTCTTAGGCTCACATGAAGTGTACACCCTCTCGACCCTGATTGGGGATCCTGTCCTGTGAGTGTGCATGTGTGTGTGTGTGATTCACTAGATTGTGCAGAATCAAGTTTATGCTTTAGAGATAAACAGTTAGCAATCACAGTCACATAGCATGTCATGCAATTTGACTTACCACAGAAGGAATCATGACTAGAGTTTAGGCTAGCAGAATGGTTACTCAGGTTATCAACTTCAACATTCACTTGTTTGTTACACTTATGAGTCAAATGATTAACAGATAGACATTTCTGACATTGTTTCCTGGGAGCATTTGGCACATAAGCATAATTGTTACCCTTGTTGACACCAACCTTACCATTTCTGTTTTGTTTCTTTTTCTTAACAACTTCTTTCTTTGCTTTAGGACTTTTGACAAGATTGTCTTTGGTTTCTTTCTGACTGACAGATTCAGGAGGGGAAGAAGTGTCTTTAGCAGCCTCGTCTTCTTCAAGAAGTTGTTGTTTGATGATCAATAGTTCTTCATCAAACTCAACAACACTCTTTTTGAAGATGGGCTGTTCAACACTAGACAGAATAGTTGGGGCATTTTTGTTTGTAAAAGATTCTTTTCCTTTGCCCTTTGCCTTCTTCCTTCCTTTATCATTCTCATAGTCAAAACCAACTCCAACCTTGCTATCTTCAGTGTGTTCCTTGTGATAGGTTTGAATAAGTTCAGAGGAGTTCTTAAAGCTTCTTAGTTTCAATTCAGTTTCAGCAATTTGTTCCCTAAGAGCTTTCTCTATTTGTTCAGCACAAATCACTTTGTTTTTAAGATACTCAACCTCCTTTTTCAAACCATCAAGGTTCACAACCATTAACTCAAGTTCCTCATTCTTTTCAGTAAGCTCAAGATTTCTAGCAGTTAGTCTATCAATTTCTTCATTTGCTACTAACATGCTAGTATGAATATTAAACATCTCAGTACTCATATCTTCAACAGTTTGCTTATATTGAAGGGGAGTCATATCAAGAGAAGTAAGAATAGGTACCTGACTAGAATCACCATCATCAGAAAATGCCATCAAGGCATAATTTGAGTACTCTTGTTCTTCTTCTTCATCAGAGTCATCCCAACATTTTCCCTCAGCAATAAAAGCTTTACCCTGCTGTTTCTTGAGTAGAGCCTCATACTTAGATTCAAGCTCTAAGTATGCTTTGTCCTTCTTGACCTGTTTAGGCTTTTTGCACTCAGTGGCAAAATGCCCAAGTTCATTGCAGTTATAGCATCTTATTTTGGACCTATCCACACTCCCAAATTTGTATCCTCCTTTAACTGCACCAGTAATCCCTTTTCATTTGATGAAAGAGTTTGAGCTACCTGAACCACCAGCATTTCCACTATTGAATCTAGACTTGAATGGCTGCTTCCTCTTAAACCTTATGTTAGGGTATCTCCTAGCCATATAAGCAAAAGATTTGTTTTCCATCTTGTCCAGTTCATCAATGCTGTAGAACTCATCCTCTTCAGGTAAATCATACACAACCTGAGTTTCATCACCAGTGTCATCACTTTCCAGTTCCTCAATCTTGACATGACTGATTTTTAGAGAATCCATTCTTTGACCTAGATTGTCAGCAATAAGGGCACAGGAGGTATTGGCCACTAATCCTTGCTTTGCTTGAATCGATCTCTTTTGAAACAGCTCTAACTCATATGTCTTCAAAACACCATACAACACATCAAAACCAATCTTTTTTAGATCTCTTTCTTTAAGGGAAGAGATTCTTGGTTCCAAGTGATCTGGAAGAGTTAGTAAGAACTTCATATTGAGCTCTTCTGTCTCATAGTGTTTGTCATAGAGTTTGAGCTCGTTTATCAGCTTGTTGAATCTCTCAAACACTTCTGTGATTCCCTCTTTCGGCTGAGCCATGAAGGCTTCATATTGTGAAACAAGAATCTGCTTCTTGTTCTTTCTTACTTCAGTAGTTCCTTCACAGAGCACTTCTATAAGATCCCACATCTTCTTGGCACTAGTACAATGAGCAACAGTGCCATACATGTTGAAGTCCATAGATTCACAAATGATAAGTTGAAGATGTCCATCCAGTGCTACTTTCTCCTTTTCAGGATCAGTGTATTTTGAGGGGTCTTTGGGCACATGTTTTGCTGGTACAATCTCAGTGCCATTGGTTGTTTCACCAATCTCGATCATTGGAATAAAGGGACCATGCTTTAGAATATCTAAATACATGGGGTTAGAAGCTTTGATGAAAAGCAACATCTTCTTTTTCCATAAACTGTAGTGCTCCTTGTTAAAGGGAGGAATCTTGATACTGCTCAGTTTCTGTGAACTCATTCTTGATCTTTTCCTGTTTGTACGTTAATAGCCTATGCTCTGATACCACTTGTTAGGAATGAATATCACCTAGAAACTAGACAGAGGGGGGTGAATGGATAGTTTGATGGATTTTTGCTTTCTTGAAACTAAATGTAAAATGTATATGATTTTTGCTATGTAATATGCAGAAAGTAAACAACACGCACAATCACTTTAATCTACTTTGTATAAGCAAATTAAATACTACAGCTTTCCAAGAAATTCACAATCGAATTTCTGGCTTCTAAACAAGAACAGTTTGTACTTGCTTGCTTACAGAGAAAAGAGTTTATCAAATAACTATGTGTATCTCTCTTACAGCTTACAATAGGATGTGCATGATATATATAAGCCCTATACAAACTAGTGCACACACCTATTTGTACACAGTTACCCCTTGCTGAAAGTCCAACTTGTCCTGCCATAAGACGTTAACTGTGTCAGGAAGGACCACTTGCTTTTCGGAGTCTTTCCCGTTTCTGTAGCTGCTTGTCTCTTATCTTTCTCTCCAAGTTTAGCTGTAGATTTGCCATCTGTTCTTTGGACCACCTTGCCAGAACAAATGCTTCAGTATTTGTCTCTTTTGATTCTTGATTTTGTACCTTGAGTTGTCTTGTTATAAACGGCTAAGTGTTGATATCGTGAACTCCACTTCATTCCTGACTTCGCGATCTCCCTTGTGAGGACTACGCGATATAGCCTTTGAAGACTTTGCGACATAGGTCATTTGATGACTATGCGACATAAGTCATTTGACGACTACGCGACATAAGTCATTTGACGACTATGCGACATAGGTCATTTGATGACTATGCGACATAAGTCATTTGACGACTATGCGACATAGGTCATTTTGATGACTATGCGACATAAGGCTTCTGAGGACTTCACGATCTAGGCTTCTTTGACTTTGCTGACTTCAACACTTCACGACATGTGTCTTGAGGACTTGTCGACATAGACCAAAATGGACTATGCGATGTAGCACTTCACGATATAGATATTGGTGACTTCACGACATAGCTTTCTTCTGACTTTGCTATATAATGCCTTAGACAAATTTCTGCAACTTATTTCTTCATGGGCTTATTCATTTCTATCCTGCTGCATGAACATTACTGAACTTCTACCAGGACAATTATTCAATGGCTTATATACAATCTAGATGCAAGAAACTTTACTAAGCTCATTATAGATCTGAGCATACATGATAAAGCTATTGTTCATGAGAACAAGACAAGTACATTTAGAGACCTATACTATATCCCAGTGATAGAAATCATTAGGTCATGTAGTGTGACATAGTCACATAGTGTAGGCTTGTTAATAGTGGTATTCAGACATGTCTTGAGCCTAACAAATCGTTTAATGTTAAATAGATAGGTGAAAACCGTTATATTTAACATTAAAAACTGTATTTGGTTAATAAATGGTATTCTAATAATCTAAACTACATATAAGTAGATTTCCTAAATCGAATAGAATTCTCAACATTAAATTTCGTCACTTTATTCTCTTTTTAGTTTTAGAATAGTTTTTAATTGAAAAAGAACTATTAAACCACAACTAAATTAAAGATTATTTTGTTAATTTCATGTGGACTATAAAATTGGCAAAATCTAATTTTTATAACTCAATATAAACAAATATTAAATTGAGCGTGTCAAATATAATAAATATCAAATTTTTAACTATAATTTTTTTGGCTAATTTTTTTTAACAATAATTTAATCATGTAAACTAATAATTTTTAAATATTAAAATATTCATAAATAAATATAATTATAAATATTAAAAAAACAATCATGTGTTGCATGGGTAATAAAAATATAATTATGAACAAAATAATTATAAATAAAATTTAAGTAATCGTGCATCGTACGGGCTATAAGCTAGTATTAATGATAATTACTTGTAGAGTACGAGCTAAACTATTCGACGCTAGAGGGTGTTTTTTTTTTTGGCTTTATGTTGGAAGGCAATAAATGCTCAAGTAAAGAAATGGGGGAGGAAATGGTGAAGACGCATGTTTAGTAGAAACAGCCATCAGTGAAAAAAGTTATCGAGACTACTCTTATCTATTACCTTTATAAAGCCTGTTGCCATTTTAAGCATCAAATGACTATTTTGTCCCTCTGTATTTTTCAATATTACAGTATATTGCCATTCAACTATTTACTTTTACTACATTTGCTGCTACTCCATCTATGAATATAAAGCTTCTGTCAGAAGCTATAAAATTTGAGATGCCAATGTTTTCAAATTCAAACAAAATTTCAAATGCCAATGTTTTCAAATTCAAATTTTCTTCATTCTTATCATGCTTTTAGTTTTCTGATATCCTTCTTTTTCAATCATTCTTTTAATTTTTTTTTACTCACTTTCTTCAAATTTTCTTATCATGCTTTTAGTTTTCTGATATCCTTCTTTTCCATTTTTTGCAGGTTTAACTTTGATCTAGCTTTGTCAACTATGATATCACTGATGTTGAGGTTATAAACCCCCTTTTGATAATTTCTGCTTCAAATTTTTGTTGAGAAATATGAGGTTGTGCAAGAAGTGTTTGATAAAATGACCAAAATAACTGCCTAAACTTTGAATCCAAATATCTTCTAATATTACGAACTGAAATTGTTCAATGTTAGTTCTTTTCTGCCTCAAGTTGTCTCCAACAAGTGTTCGATAAAATGCCCAAAATAACTGCCCAACAACTGTTCTTTTTCTCTTCGATGTTAGTTCTTTATGTTGCGATTAAAGTGTTTGATGGAAGTTCTGAAAGAACTTTTACTGGATTCGTTTTTTAAAATACCTCTGAATTTCGGAAATTTTTGCAATTTTTGGTTGCTTCACTACACACAACCTGATTCTGTTTCTGCACAATGTATTTCGTTTGCTTTTTTTTTTTCTTTCAATTCTAACACTCTGATTTCTTCTTTATATTGTAGGTTACACTTTGTAAATTGGAATGGAAATTCAGTTACTTTAGGTATGTAATCCCGTTTAGTAAAACTTCTTCGTGTATTTGTGTTCTGTGTGTAATTTAGGATTTATTTGTGGTATGTTTAATTATTTGATGAAAGTGAGGTTCGATTATGATATTTTCAGTTTTTAAACATTTATTGCATATTATATGTGTTTTATATGTATATTTTAAATTTTGCAATTCAACTGTTTTATTGAATGTTTGTAAGAACTTTTAATTGTTCTTTTTACTGTCATTTCAAAAATAGTGTAGTTTTGTTGTTGTTTTTGTTTATATAATTTAAGGATGTTAAGGACGTACCGCTTGATGGAAGTTTATATATTGTTTGTTGTATGGGGAAGTGATTAAACAAAACGAGTAAGTTTTCACTTCTGTTTTCATTCAAATTTATAT
This sequence comes from Heracleum sosnowskyi, assembly GCA_030848705.1. Classification (NCBI taxonomy): domain Eukaryota; kingdom Viridiplantae; phylum Streptophyta; class Magnoliopsida; order Apiales; family Apiaceae; genus Heracleum; species Heracleum sosnowskyi. The sequence continues at coordinate 19,558,306 of CM061244.1, read as the reverse complement.
TGTCTTTTCAAATTACCTGTTGTCCTTTTCACATACCGGGAAAAAATAGTCAAGATCAAAAGACCGAAGAACTGCAATCAAGGCATTCTGGAAGTTGTAACATGACCGAGATAGCTGAACTCTAATGTGAACAATTTGTTATCTATGGCGAGATGTTATCACCAACATCACTAGAAGCCAAAAAAAAACATCAAGAAGGAATTATGTATGATCATAATTTATGAAATGATAGCTCCAAGGTGATTGTTGCACTTCAAAAACTACAATATAAGGTTATTTAATGTCGTAACTAATGTTTTTGTGGTGGAGCATCGATAATTTATATTCTTGGTTGATTTTGTAGGGTGTAAAAGAAAACAATTAGATGGAACTTAAGTTTGTGTGGACAGTCCTAACACATGAAGGTATAAATTATAAATCCAGGCAGTCGTGTCAGATGTCTTTTACAATATCTTGCTTATGAGGTCTTGCTAATTCGGTAGCTTTAGGCTTTTATTCAACTCTGTGGGCGGTATTACTACAGAGGTGGCCTTCTCTGAATAATTAACACTAATACTTTCTGTCCAAATCTTTATAGTTTTTATCAATAGCGAAACTGTTTTGCTCTTTGTTTTTGTTATAATTCTTGCCTTTAATGTTTCTCTGTATAGTTTTTGTTTAAAACAGGACGTAGTACTAAGGACTCTTCGCTTGAAAACCATATTCCTTTACCTAATTTGAATTTGATTTTGCAATCTCCTCTATTATCTACTAAGATTTATTCTCTCTGTTTCGTATTAGAACCACACAATTTCTGATTATACATACGAAGATTTTTAAACAAGATATTGCGTTCCCCAATTTCCCAGATACAACTTTCAAATTCAATTTCCTTATCACATTTTTACTCTCTTCTTCTCTTTCTGTACAATTTCTTTCGGTTGTTTTTTTTTCCTCTTCGAATTGAAACACTCTGATTTGTTCTTTATATTGTAGGTTACACTTTGTAAATTGGACTGCAACTTTACTTGCTTTAGGTATGTAGCCCCTTCTCAGTGTTACTTCCTGCTCCGTGATGTTTTAATCATGCATCTGTATACTTTCTGTTTTACCAAGTCAAGTCTTTGATCGAACTTCTGAAAGAACTTATGATTCCCTTTTTTCTAAATTTAGATATTGGGAAACTACTGTTTCTTTAAGCTTCAAATGACTATTTTGTCCCTCTGTATTTTTCAATATTACAGTATATTGCCATTCAACTATTTACTTTTACTACATTTGCTGCTACTCCATCTATGAATATAAAGCTTCTGTCAGAAGCTATAGAATTTGAGATGGCAATGTTTTCAAATTCAAACAAAATTTGAAATGCCAATGTTTTCAAATTCAAACAAAATTCAAATTCTCAGCATCTTATTATTTTCAATGTTTCTTACTGTTATACAATCATTCTTTTATTTTTTTTGTACTCACTTTCTTCAAATTTTCTTATCATGCTTTTAGTTTTCTGATATCCTTCTTTTTCATTTTTTGCAGGTTTAACTTTGATCTAGCTTTGTGAACTATGATATCACTGATGTTGAGGTTATAAACCCCCTTTTCATAAATTTTGCTTCAATTTTTTGTTCAGAAATATGAGGTTGTGCAAATCAATTTTTGCCTCAAGTTGTCTCCAACAAGTGTTTGATAAAAGGCCCAAAATAACTGCCTTTTACAGGGAAAAGAAGAGGAAGGAAATCTGTCTGTCAAGCAGTAGTGAAGATTCCGAAGAGGAGCCAAAAATCAGCAGAGAAGTTATTGACAAGTCGCTCACTAATCTGCAGATAAATATGAGGGAGTTGGACGAAAAGCTGGACCTGATGATGCAGACTTTCAACATCTTCTCGGAGGAATTTAAAGCAAATCATAAGGGGGTCGAGGAAGAATTCAAGCGCTTCAAAGACCAGGCCAGGAAGCTTATTGACAAAATTAATGACAAGTACTGATATGGCGTTCCTTCGTTTTAGTAATTACTGTTTTGTAACTATACTTCTGAACTTGAGTTTTTGTTTCATGTCATGGGTAATGGTCTTCAGTTCTATGTTTCTGAACCGGGTTTTTAACCGGTCTATTATATGAAGTGAAGCGTTTTGCTTATAACTGGATTTTTAATTACTTCCTTCTTTTAATTCATGATCTTTCATAGTTTTATTTATATTCACCATTGACCTAATAACATTACTGATTCCCACTTTCGGGTTATGAACATGCATGCCCAGAATAGAATCACTTATCTAAGTCTTATATTTTTTTACATTTTTCCAATCTCAGTATTATATTTGATTACATGTTTTCGGATAGCATTTCATATAACTTCCGGGCAACTACTCTGCTTTGACTCCTTTTAGATATCGTAAAACAGTAATGGATGCATGTGCAGAACTAGGGGTCTAGGAGAAAATAGATCCAAGACATTGAGCCCCTCTACAATTTAACATTTCAAGCCTAAAGACTACCCTATTAGGCAAAACTGTACATGCATCAACACAATACTCCACGTTTCAATTTAAAATAGCTTAAATAATTTTTTCAAATTCTTTCAGCAGACGACTTCTCTGTTTGTCTTTTTGTTTATTCTGATTTCTTAAATTTAAATAATTTCAAAAAAAATAATTGCGATTCAAAATAATTATTACAGTAAACGGCAGTTGCACTTTATTTTATGATACCTCTTTCACTTTTTCCCACATAAAACATTCATTGTATACAGATCTATTTTGTTAATTTGGCAGTTCCATGTCAAGAAATAATATATTCTCATTTTTAATAAATTAATGCTGAACCAATATGAGTTGTTTTAAAGTTAGTCATACTAAAACTGGAATCCATTTCTTTTTTTCAATATCGGAAAAATTAATGACAGTAATGCGTACAGACCAAAAAAAAATTAAATAAACATAGACTATTTTTCAAGTTTTATTTATTACTCCCTCTTTCCCCCTAGGTTGTTTACATTGGGGGGACGGCACGGAGCTTAAGAAAAAATTTAAATTAATAACGAAAAGTAAGAAAAATGAGTAAAGTGGTGGGACCAATCAATATTTAATGTATAAAGTGGGTATAAAGTAGGTATAGTGGAGGAAAATAGTTCATGTGATTGGATTTTATATTATAAAATTTTACTATTTTTTGTATGTAAAGAAATGAGAGGGACGTACCAAAAAGGAAACTGTAAAGAACCTAGGGGGACAGAGGCAGTATAATCAATCAACAACCACAAGAAACACTTTATGTAGACCAACTGTCACATTAATTGCACGAAATCAAAGAACATTATTGACAACCACTATTCATTTCTTTTATAAAACTCATTTTTTTTAGATTCATTCCTTTACTCTTCTAAAACTTCTTCGGATTAGTTACAAAAAAATATGTCTTCAACCAACATAACGGCGTAATGAATCTTTTCCGTGTTGCTTTTACGATATTGCAATCATCTGTTTCTACTAGCTAATCTCTCAATTCTCACAGGGACAAGTTTCATTACAGCCACTTTTCAACATAATCGAGAAGCCTAAAAACTGTCTTCATAAACCTGCAGTTACAGATGAAGGCAATTGCTGCAAACATGGAAGATAGGATCATATCTTTACCAAAGTTCATTAATCAATTTCAAATAAACCACAGGGTACTCAGAGAACAAATGAACTCTTTCACGGAGGAAGCGGTTAAACTCGCAGAGGACATACAGTCAAATATGTTACTACTCAACAATTCCAAGGTTCGAAACCAGCCATGTCTGTCAGTCTGGGTCTTTCATTTTCTTCAAAATGTCAAGTCCCTCAATTTGACTACTGTATCTTGAACTAGGTCTTACTTTAAATGTTTATTTTAATCGTGAGTGCATCATAAAAATTTTTCATTAAGATAAATTAACAAATTCGATGGAAAGACTAAGATAATTACTGATTATTATAATTACAAAATAATTTGCTGTAAAAAGGCCCAGCGGAGCGGGCAAAAATACTAGTTAAGAGTATCTCGGAGAAACTCTCGTGTTGACTAAGGAAACTAGAGTAGAACTACAACAATATTCTTAGAATCCGAAAAAATTATTATTATAAAAAAATAATTTTTAAATAAAAATAATTTTTTAAATTAATTATATAATATTGAGAACGTAATTATATCTTTATATATAATTAGTGTAAAACACTTGAATGGTATGGTTTGGTTTGGTCGTCAGCGGGTCCTACATAGCTAAAAACTCTCTACAGTCCTACATAGCTAAAAACTCTCTATTATAAGCTTAGAGTTATTAATAATGCTCTATTTAGAGAAAAAGTAATATTTCTATAAAAGTAAATAATAATATAAGTAGTATAATTTTAATATTTTAAATATTTACACTAAAATTTATTAAAATTAAATTTATAAAAACAATGAATAAACATATAAATAATCATTCTTTTAGTGAATTTGTATATATAAAAATTTCGTAATTTTTATCATTTCAAGAAGTACAACATAAACCGAAATAATATATACATATGAAAAAACATATTATTAACTTAATGAATTTATATTTTTATGAAAATACACAAAGATATTAATAAATAAATAAAATTATAAAAACACTAAAATAAAATAACTTATTAAACGTCCCGTGCATTGCACGGGTATAAAGCTAGTATAAATATAAGTAATTGTTTACTCGTCTAAGATATAGTACTCTGTTGTTGGAGGAATTTCGTAACAACCCAAATCGAAGATTGCTGGAATAACGAATTATGAAAATAGGGGGATTTGAGATTTTTGAATGTTTGGGGCTGAGCTCGTATGATGACTCCTCAGAAATTGAATAGAGAATGAGTTATTTCTCTACCTCTTTCCCGAGTGTCAATTGTCGTGTACCACTGTACCATACAAGGTGCATACGTACCCATTTATATAGGGATCAAGCCTCACGTAGTTCTTGGAAAACAAGTCATTGGATAAGTTCATTCAGTCCAATCTCATAAGATAGTCAAAATTTATGTTCCCATAAACAACTCAAGGATTATCAATCCAGCTCAAGTTCCCATAAATAGTTCAAGGATTATCAATCCTCTTCAAGTTCCCATAAATAGTCCGGTCTTCACACGTTTTCCTACAATCTCGCGGCATCTCCGCATTTCTTTCCATGATTTGAAGAATATCGTTTGAAGATATTTTCCGTTATTCGTCGATTGAGATTGATTCTTTCCTCGTTTCAGGGAGAGGATATTACTTAGTGATAAAGCAATTAATTATTAATCTGAATTAATAATTATTAAACAGAGAAATTTGGACTATGCCAAAATATGGCATAACAACAAGCCCCCAGTTCTTCAGTGTAGCTTGCTGCAGTGGAGAACTAAAAATCTTCGAGCTTCCAAATTTCTTCGGTCTACGCTTTTCAAGTGTCATTGTCCACGAGCCCCCGAGCTGAGGCTTTAATAAGATACCCAATTTCAAATGTCAGGCTTTCAGCCCATATCACGTCCAGTCCCACATGTTTTCCTACAATCTCGGGGCATCTCCGCATTTCTTCCCGTGATTGTAGGAATGTTTTGTGACAACCAAGAAATATCCATCTACCAATGGACCTTTAATAATGTAATTTTATTCATGGACTCTCCTCTGAGAGTAGGGTCTTCAATATTAATCCTCCTTGAAAAAGAGAGTTTTCGAAAACATTACCCTTATCAGATAAGGACCTTCCACACTTATTTTTGTCCATGCACGAGCTATTAAAGTAATCAAATCACACGCTACGAATATTGCATCAAAATTCTTTAACATCTCCATGATTCAGATTCTGTCCAGATCTGTTTTTCACCTTTTTGCCCCTGTAAACGATGTTTTCTTGCAAAACACAAAACATGAAAGATGTATAAAACGAAAAGATCTTTCCGATGATATATGGCTCGTCAGAAACAGACTTATAACGAATCAGGAATCAAATAAAACGTCTGCTGATTAACTTCTGAATACTGAAAAACGGGATCAGATTATGTTTTGTGATTTCAAAAATAGACCTGAACATAATCTCAGAAAACACCAAGAACGAAAGTTATAGGAAATCACGAAAGATTTCCGGATCATAAAAAATCATCAAAATCTGACATGTATTAAATTTACTACGAATTTAATAAGATCATAAGAAAACTTATCTTAATTTTGAATGGAACGATGAACCACCGTTTCCACCGTTCTGCTCCTCCATTAAAGCCGCTCCAAATACGATAAAACCCCCTTTGTGCATGCTGTAGATGATTTGATTGTCCTCCACGATCAAAAAATAATCCCCTCATTCTAGCGTCAATTGTTGTTGAAGGAATTTCGTAACAACCCAAATCGGAGATTGCTGAAATAACGAATTATGAAAATAGGGGGATTTGAGATTTTTGAATGTTTGGGGCTGAGCTCGTATGATGACTCCTCAGAAATTGAATAGAGAATGAGTTCTTTCTCTACCTCTTTCCCGAGTGTCAATTGTCGTGTACCACTGTACCACTGTACCATACAAGGTGCCTACGTACCCATTTATATAGGGATCAAGCCTCACGTAGTTCTTGGAAAACAAGTCATTGGATAAGTTCATTCAGTCCAATCTCATAAGATAGTCAAGATTTATGTTCCCATAAACAACTCAAGGATTATCAATCCAGCTCAAGTTCCCATAAATAGTTCAAGGATTATCAATCCTCTTCAAGTTCCGATAAATAGTCCGGTCTTCACACGTTTTCCTACAATCTCGCGGCATCTCCGCATTTCTTTCCATGATTTGAATAATATCGTTTGAAGATATTTTCCGTTATTCGTCGATTGAGATTGATTATTTACTCGTTTCAGGGAGAGGATATTACTCAGTGATAAAGCAATTAATTATTAATCTGAATTAATAATTATTAAACAGAGAAATTTGGACTATGCCAAAATATGGCATAACATACTCCATTAAATTACTCAAAATATTTTACAAATGGCAATAAATTAACTTAAGTCTACTTTCATTACTTTTTACTTAAAATTAGAAAAGAATTTTCCTTAAAATATAAATGAAAACATTTTGAAATAAATTTAATAGTTATTAGTTTCTAGATGTAAGAGCAGGACCTTTTTTATACTTATTTTTATTCTTTAAAGTTTAATTACAAATTCTAACGTGTTCACATGATAATATTATTTTTATTAAATTCTGTTTATATTTAATGCAATTTTTAAAAGCAAATGGTGTACGACAAATATATACAGACTTGGAGTAATTACAGGAATGCTTTACTGTCTTGTTCCAGTGTTTAGCTTGGGGAGCAAGTTGTTAGTAGGCCCCAATTGTATACTTACAAAAGAGGAGTGACAACATTAAAACAAGGGCGGGGTTTCACTCACAACAAAAGGTCATGACAAGTCATAGTGGACGACAGACACGGCTTCCCGTTGGGCGTTGGTCAAGGCTTGGTTCTTGCTTCAGTCAACCCCCACCCTATGAGTCCTAGCCTGCATTTCATTCTTCATACTACCTTTTTATATCTTATATATTTTACTTGTTCATTACAAATATATTTATTTTATAAAAATGAAATATCAAATTACTTGTAATTCTAATTATACAAAAATTCCAATACTCATTTCAATTATTCTTTGATCCTATACAATGCATATATATATAAGCACAAACTAATTTATTATGAATTTGGTTACTCATAAATTTGTTATATTATAATATAATAAATGAGCACAATATATCTAAAATTCATATAAATTTGATGGAATTTGTATAAATTTCTTTATATTATTCAAATATGTAAAATATTTTAAATAACATGTAATATGGTAAAATTTTCACAATGATTTTATTAAAGCATAATATTCGAATTGATTCAGACAATTGCATATTAAAACTATTAATCTAAAATGTACAAAATATTTTCAATTTTATTGATTCTTTTAATTTAACAAAAATATAATCTAATTATTTTTAGTAATTCAATGGCCAGGTTTTTTAATTTAAATACAGATGCAAAAAAATTTATATGTGTATAAATGGTGTAAAAATAAATGAAAGATAAATGCCGAGACCAAGTTAGGTTCGGAAGCCAGGCTTGGGAAACGAAGCAAAAACGTATGTTTTCCCGCTCGTCTCTCAATGTCCTAATTATTTATTTACAATATTAACGTAGTTAAGTACTCTCTCTCTCCACACTCTCTCTCTCTCTCTCTCTCTCTCTCTCTCTCTCTCTCTCTCTCTCCTGGGCGGCGATCAGTGAAGCATGGCAAGGTAACAAAAATCTCTACTAAAATTATCTATTGCTGCCTTTAATAATGTATGTATCTATATGGGTGTGAAGCGATTGTAATTCTATTAACCCATATTGGGTTCTTTTTTTATTTTAGGTTTCTTGATTTTGATTTTTGTGCTTATGATTCCAAATGGGTGTTCTTTTTCTGCCTTGATTTCCCCTATGTTTGTGTTATTTGAGCTTTGATGATTTAAATATATGCTTCTTTTTCCTTATTGGGTACTTTTATTGTTTGATTGTAAGTTCGATTAAGGTAATAATCACTTCATTTATGTGAGTTTTAGTATATTTTTGTTGGGTCTTTAGTGAAAAATTCCTGGATTTGAGTTTGAATTGCTCGATAAAAAGTGCATTTGAACTCGATAAGCTCGAATTGTTTGGATAAGTTAACGAGGTTGAACCAAAAGTTATTTTAATAAGATTATATTCAGTCCGGCTCAGTTCCATAAGAAATAGCTTCAAACTTGAGTTTGATAACAAAAAAACTCAACTCGGTTATTTTTACAAAGGTCTAGAAAGCCGATTTGCTTGGTAAAAGCTCGAGTTTGAACTCGAGAAGCATTGCTTGACTCGGTTGGATAAAAAATGAAGTAGAAGGGTCAGTTTTTTATTTAGCAAAAAAAGAGGGTCAGTTTTTAGTAGTATTAAAAAGGGGTAAGGTTTCCTTATTATTATAGTGCAAAATAGTTTGTATATAGTGAAGCATCATTCTACATTTCTAGTTCCTGAATATTTCTACTTTGGAGTATGTCAACATAATAGAATTGCAAATTTGCAATAATGATGTGATTGAAGTTTTTTGTTGCTAAATAATTATGTGATTGAAGTTTAACTATATTGACAATAAAGAGCAAAAATTTTAAGATGTTTGAAGGTAGCTTTCTTGGTTAATCAGCACAAAAAAGGGGGAAAAAGGAGTACTTGTTTTTTTGTAAAAGTTTTGATTTAATATGGTTGGAGATGGAGATGCAAGTTCTGTTTTTTCTTTATATAGGGTTGTGCATTAAGTCTTATTTGTTCTTGTCCCAGAATATATTGTTGGGAAGTGGCAACCCATGCATAGACACACGAACTTACTAATTCCTATCCACTTATCTTAATGTACAATTTGTCTACTATAGGCTTTTTAACAATTTCAGCAGCCACTAGAACTGGCTTTGGTTAAAGAAATTAATCATTAGGTGTTCCAGACAGATGTCTTTGTCATAGTTGAATTATCTAACAGGTACCTTATATTTGAGTGTCTGTGTTCAAAAAATAGAGTTGATATGTTAGTGCTTCTTACTTGGCTTACTGTCGTTTGTAGTCCTGAAATGTATCTCTCTATTTTTATTCACATTTTGTGTAGGGGTTGTTCTGTGATATTAGTCGTCTAATTATAGTATATTAAGTTTCATAAGATTCCCTTGGTTTTCTTCCTAACCGAGGCCCCTCTCCTCTTGGTGATAAGAAGTAGAGAGTTAGCCCCAGTGAAGTCATGGGCATGACTGCATGAGTATCTATATTTCTGCAATCGAACATCAACCACCCTATAGTTTTTTTTTATAAGAATCTGTAATCTATGAAGCATGACTGCATGAATGTTATATACAGTAAAATAAGAAGGAAGAAAAACCAAGCAAGTATGAGCAGGACTTGATTTGAAAAATAAAGAAGAAGAAAAACCAAGAAAGTATGAGCAGGACTTGGTTTAATCATTTTAATCGTGTCACTGATTGTAATTTAAACTTCCAACAGAAACCCTCCACAGAAGATTTTAAAGCCGTTCAGTTTTATGCCTGTGCCTTGTATAAATATCTTCTGCTTGAGTGTTTCCTTTAGTTACTTTCTAATGCTTCTTGTTCAATAATTTTGTTGATTATTTTGGTCTACTGACACAGGAGTTGGCTTGTTGATGGCCGATCAATTGCTAGAAAAGTAAAACATGCAAGTCTTCCTGATGCAGATCAAATCAAAGACTGTGGGGCGAACCGTGAATGCCCCAATTGCTTTCACTACATTGATAACAGTGATGTAAGTTGAATCTTATTTTTCTTTCTATGAGTGCACTGTCCAGTTTACATTAAGAAAATTATGTCAGTCATGCAAAAGCTCTGGTCATGTCAACTTGTCGAGCGTGGTTGCCACCACTACTTTATCTGTTTACCATTGTTCGCCGTCATTGTTTCATTGTTTAGTATACTTTACATATATTAGAGCACATTCGGACATGATGATTGCGTCCTTGCTGCTTATTAAGGTCATTTTTTTGTTAATACTGCTATGCTTACTGGTCCAGCAGATAGTAATCAGTTGTATAACTGCTTTTTCTTTTTGTTAACTATAGACTAGTAAAGGAGTAGTATCATTGATGTAATTATGTTAATTTACATCGATACTAATCTGTGCAAGTTAGATATATGAATTCCATGTGGTGAATTTTTTCTTCCCCAGGTGTCTCATGCATGGCCTGGACTGCCATCTGGTGTGAAATTTGACCCATCTGATGTTGAAATCGTAGAACACTTGGCAGCGAAGTGCGGTGTAGGAAAATCTAGCCCACACATGTTTATTGACGAGTTCATCCCAACACTAGACACCGAAAATGGGATCTGCTATACACATCCTGAAAATCTTCCTGGTGAGATATTTCTTTGACTTAAAACTACTGCAAAGCAAATCTTATTAAAATTTAGTATACCCAATGCTTATATAACATGATTGACTGATGATTTAAAGATGTGGCCGATCAGATGAATCTTGGTTAAGAGGACTTTTCAGCTTGCTGCTCTGTTCTGAACAGTTTGATGGCCATTGATTCTAGTACTTCATGTTCTTTTAAGTTATTGCAGTACCTTATGCACACTACAAATTACTGCACCCTTGTAGCAAACGACATGTCTTTAGCAAAACTGTATAAATTGTCACCTATTTTGGGCATAGTAATGAATGGGAAGACTTTAATCTAGACGATTATTTCAAATTAACATTTTTCTAAAAGGACAGTCTGAATTTGGTTGTTCCATTTCATTTTAGGTGTCCTTTCCTGATTTCAGTAATGACTACGGCCCACTAGAAGAGAACAATTTTTAGAACTTTGTATTATTTTGATTTCATCTCGGTTAGCTTCTGAAATAAATCATACTGGAAATTTGTTTAAGAAAGAACCTTTGTACTTGGTATGCTTACTTTGGTTATTTAGATTGAGCCTCTTATTTGTTTGAATCTGAATTTGTCATTATTGTTGTTATTAGTTATTACTATGTTTTCATCAGTTACATATAAGTATATAATGCCATTTTCATGTCTACTTGTTCTTTTTAGGTGCTAAAGAAGATGGAACTAGTGTCTATTTCTTTCACAAAACTGCCAATGCTTATGCCACTGGTCAAAGGAAGCGTCGGAAGATTCAAAACGAAAATAGTTCTGGCAAGGAGCATGTGCGCTGGCATAAGACAGGCAAGACAAAACCTGTACTGGAGAATGGAACCCAGAAGGGCAGTAAGAAAATCATGGTTCTATACAGAAGTGCAATAAGGGGTTCAAAGCCTGGGAAATCTAATTGGGTTATGCATCAATACCATCTCGGGACCGAGGAAGATGAAAAAGATGGTGATTATGTGGTCTCTAAAATTTTCTATCAGCAGCCCAAGCAATCTGAAAAGATTGATGATCCGGTTGCTATAACAGAATCCAAACAATCTGAAAAGATAGACGATCCAGTTGCTATGACAGAATCTGACAAGGTCATGTTGCACACTAGTCCCAAGACACCAAAGACAAATACTCCTAATCCGCCAAGGCCAGGAAAGTCTGGGTACCTGGATGATATCATGGATGATTTTCTACATCGATCACCAATACAGGTCAGTGATAAAACTTTTACAATTCCATTCAGGAAAAGCCCACGTCATTATGTTTCAATTCTTTGATGAACCTGCATTCTGTTTGTTGCAACTCTCATCCTAGTGTTTCCACGAAACACCAAACATAAAACTTTCTAGCAATACACATATTAACAACAAAGGTGTGGTGATCTTAACTTATGCACTATTGTTTTGATCAGGGAGCAGAATATATCACGGAGATGAATCAACCTTCTTCTAATGTTCACTTGAAGGATCAGATTGATTGTTCTTATTTAGCAGGCGAATCTCAAGCTGTGGTTGATCAGGGAGCAGAATATATCATGCAGATGAATCAACTTTCTTCTGATGTTCACTTAAAGGAGGAGAGAGATTATTCTTATCTTGCAGGCGAATCTCAAGCTGTTGTTGATCAGGGAGCAGAATTTGTCATGGAGATGACTCAACCTTCTGAAGTTCACTTGAAGGATGATATAGATTTTCCTTTTTTAGCAGGCGAATCTCAAGCTGTTAATTTGGATGGCATCGAGGACTCATTGTTATGTGATGAGATTTTTGATTCTTGTGCTCTTAATAATAATTATTATAATTCAGGTCTGCATCACGACTCTTCGTCTGCCTTACTTTGTGAGGCCACTGATGCCTCTGGAGCAGAGAACAACATGAATATAAACTGTAGCATACCCGATCTTGATGATATAGAACTCGGCACTCCACCAGATTTCCAGCTTTCAGTAAGTTTCCTACAATCCCATCTTCCTTGATATACAACTGAACAGTCGTGCTGATTTAAACTTGAACATGCAGAATTTGCAGTTTGGTTCACAAGACAGTATATTCGACTTCCTAGACCGCCTCTAGTCTTGAGACATCAATGTGCGGAAGGTTCTCATAATGAAGTTCCAGTTTTCTAAAGCAAGGTTGAACTTATAGAAATGAGAAATAGTTTTTGGAGTAAATTAGACGATGTATTTGTGAGGTTGTGTTGGGGTTCCAAAACCTTTGACCAACGTTGCTCATGTAATTTCCAGATTGTGGTGTTTGATGTTTCGGTCACTTATTAATCTGTATGTCTATATTTATGTAAACAATTCTGTATAACTATGTTTGACTGTGTTAATGCTTTGACTTCAAAAGTGAACATTCTGAACTAATCCATTAAAAAGATGTGTGAAAATCTAGCTTTCTGTAATTTGATTTCAGGTGCAAATTCTTTTAGGCTATTGTTCTGCTTGGTTATGTTTACTTTGCTGGCAGTGTTAATCCTGGCATGGATCCTTTGAGTCTGGGTTCTCCAATGAGTCCTACTTCAGGAGACAGTTCAGGGTTTTGCTTTGCAGATATAATTTTTTTAGAATTTCTCTCCCATGGAGTTCTCATTCGCTTCAGTCTTTTTTGTTTCGGTGAACTGGTAGTTCTGCACAATCGAAATTGGGCAAGTTCTTCGTTGATTTGTTTTCATTCGGACCAATTTCTGGGGATCGTTCCTATATCTATTAGACCCTGAAGAGGGTAGGAATGTAGATATAAATTAAATTTAGTAATAATTTTAATACTTTCATGTTGGTGTTTTAACATGACGGCGGAATTCATTTTTGAATAATTCTACAACCTCTAGGTTCAGATATACATAATCTCATATATCTAAATAATCAAAATTACACAGCTTAGATAAGATATTAACAAACATGCATCATATTTATAATCATAGTAATCACGAGTAGTTTCGGCTTACTTGGAATGTCTTTTCTTTGGTATGCCTCTCTGACTTCCTCATCTATGGGCTCCCATCAGGTCTTACTCTCCATGGACTACACCCGTCCACCATAACCGCTCCATGACTTTTCTGATTATAGCTATAATGAGCTTGTTACTTATTTCCCCTGTGTCTTCCTGATTATTTCTATATATAAGATTATATAATCTTACTACTATGGGTTGTAGAAAAGGGGGTTTAGCTGGTCATATTGAGAGAGAGAGAAATTTCTAAGAGAGAATTTTATTGATAGTCGTAGGAGTTCTGCCTTCAAACTGATTACATTTCCTCTTTTTATAGAGGGGTTTTGCTACTATTTTGTTACTATTACAATAATACAGATTCTTTTTCTGTTTGATTTTAGTCTTTTCATCTTTCTCTTCTATTGTCTTCTTTCTTCTTTCTTTCCTTTCTTCTGATGGTAGGATTTTGCTTTTATAGTGTTGTCTTTTCTTTTCTTTGTAGTTGTCTTCTTTTCTTCTTATTATCTTCATCTTGATGATAGGATTCCATTTGCTTTTATCTTTGTAGTGTTGTCTTTTCTTCTTTTTCTATTTGTCTTTGTCTTCTTTTTTCTGATGATAAGATTCCATTTGTTTCCTGCTTTATATCTTCATATCGCTTTTTGATTGCTGTCTTTTCTTCTTCTTTTTCCTTGTTGCCTTCTTTCTTTATTTATCTTCATTGTTTGAAATTTCTGCATAAAAATTTTTTGAAAAAATATTTTTTACAGTCACCAATTTTCATTGGGCCGTAAGGATATGTTTTTATACAGTCACCAATTTTCATTGGGCTGTATCCTCATTGCTAATATTTATACAGTCACCAATTTTCATTGGGCCGTATCTTCATGGTTATTATGGCTTTTATTTATACAGTCACCAATTTTTATTGGGCCGTATCCTCATGGCTATTATGGCTTTTATTTATACAGTCACCAATTTTCATTGCACCGTATCTTCATTGTTAATATACTACAGTCACCAATTTTCATTGGGCCGTAGGGACATTGTTTTTGCAGTCACCAATTATTCATTGGGCCGCAGAATCATAAATTTTATATTACATTGGGTCACCAATTTTTACATTGGGCCTAAGATATATAGAATTTTCACATCCTTCTTCTTTCTTTGCTGGATCTTTCAAGGCTATTATTAGTTTCCTCCTTTATCCAATTTGTCATCTCCTGGTATATCTTCCTTGTTGTTGGAGAATGTTTGTATTTTAATCCTGATACTCTGGAATGCATTTCTATTAGTTTGGAAATATCTACATTTAAAACATCATTATTAGTATAGAAAGTTAATATGTCTTCAACATCTCCTCCTTTTCCGCATCCTATTACGCATGTTTTTCCTTCATTGATAAGATCTTCCAATTTGGATTTTATAAATGCTATTCCACTTGTTCTTTTGATGCATATCCATTCTTGAAATTGTTCTAAATTGCATGGCATAGGAATCTTCAAGCTTGTATTTACTCCTTCTATTTTTGTATTCCTCTCAGCCCTGAATATTTGACATATTATTATGGGATAACCTGTTAAATCGGTACAAGAATCAAATACCTGTATTCCATAGGTTCCTCCTGGTTCATACAATTCCTTCATAGCTTCAACACTTTTTACTATAAGAGATGGTAATTTTGATATGCTTACTAATGTATCATCTACCATAATTTTGTCAATAAATCCAAATCTTAGTAAATCTTTTACTATCATTGGATCTGCAATTTCGCTACAAATATATCTAGGATATTTGCTATATTTTCCATTTCTGAGGATGGTATCATTTGATTTATAATCATAATAACTTACTATTTTTTTTTCAAAAGCTTCAATGGTTCCTCTTGGGTATTTAACCATGTCTGCCATGTTTGCCATTATAATATGGTTTGGAGGTTTTTCTGGGTTTTTGATAATTTTCATTTTTTCTTGAAGGTTTTGGATAAGAGAATTTATATCTTGACTCAAGGATGTTATTTGGCCATTTTTCTTCTTGATTTATAATAAAATTTCTTCCATCTGTGGAGTAGTATTATTCATTTCCATATTCTCTGCTAAGAAAATCTGCAAGAATATTCTTAGTACCTAATATATTTTTAATAACAAAATCATAACAGCTAAAAAATGCTTGCCATTTTCTTCTTTTGTTTAATTCTGGTAGAGGATCAATTTTATTAATTATAAATGATCGTACTTGAGTATTATCAGTCCTTACAATAAATTTTACAGGAAGTAAATGATAATGAAGTCTTTTAATTCCTAACTTTATAGCTAATAATTCTTTTTCATTTATATGATAATTTTTCTCACTATTCTTCCATGTTCCAGCTCCATATCCAGTTTTTCTTTATCTACATCTTCTTTTTCAAAAGCTATTAATACTGCTCCCAACCTATATTACTAGCATCAGTATATAATTCTAGATGATCATCATCTTTAGGTAATCTTAATTTTGGTAAATTTTGTACTTTAGTTTTTAATAATTTAATCGCATCTGTATGTTCTTGTTTCCAATCAAATTTTTTATTCTTTTTTATTAATTCTTGAAGGGATTTTCTAAGTTTTGGTAAATCTTTTATATAATATGAGGCATAATTAATTATCCCTAAAAATTGTTGTACTTCTTTTTTATTCTCTAATGTTTCTTTGAAATTCTTTATTTTAGTAGCTATGTGTTCTTGTAACTGGACTCCTTCAGAATCTATAATATATCCTAAATATTCTATTCTATTTTCAAATATTTCTGATTTCTTTTCTGATAATAATATACCATGCTTTCTAATAATTTGAATAAATAATTCTAAATGTTTTATATGGTTAGCTAAAGTATCACTAAAAATTAATATATAATCTATATAAACTATGCAAAATTCGTTCATATTTCTAAATATTTTATCCATTCTTCTCTGAAATATTTGAGGTGCATTCATTAATCCAAAGGGTAATACTATCCATTCATATTGTCCTTGGGGTACACTAAAAGATGTTAATATTCTTGATTCTTTGGTAAGTTTAATTTGCTAGAAACCACTTTTACAATCAAACTTATTAAACCATTTCTTGTTAATTAATCTATTAATTAAATTTCTTTTATATGGTAAAAAATATCCATCAAATATCGTCTTTTTATTTAATTCTCTATAGTCTATTACCATTCTAGCTTTTCCTCTTTTTATTTCACTATGTTTTCTTACCAGGACTTTTACTTTCTTGAATTAATCCTGAATCTAATAATTCTTTTACTTGAGCTTCTAATTCTTTCTGATCTGTAGGACTATATCTTATGGGCCTATTTCTTACTACTTCATTAGGATTTATTAATTTGATCTCTGCATAAACCTTTTCTTTTTCCCATAAACTCATTGGATTTTCTCCAAAATTTATCTTTAATAACTCTAGATATTTCTGTTTTAATATTACCAAATTCTGTTCTCTTTCTTTTATTATATTATTTATTCTAAGGGATTTTACTGGAATTACTCTGTTTAATATTATCCATTTATCACAAGGTGTTAATAAACTTATAGTATTATATTTTATTACTTGTGTTTTAAATGAATCTAGAAAATTATTTCCTAATATAATCTTCTGTTTCATATTATCTTCTTGATATACTATAGGTAATCTAAATCTTGTTTTATTTAATATAAATCTTACATTTTCTGCTACTATATCTAATTCTTTCATATGCTCATTAAATCATGTTACTCTTATTTTATGAGTTTTTGTTCTTTTCCATCTATGTTGGGCTAATACTTCTTTTTTAGCTAAACAAATATCTGCTCCGCTATCTATAAACATTTTTTGTTTAATATATTCATTAGGCTTATATTCTACGCTTGCTTCTATATATATAGCTACCATTTTAATCATTATAGTTGTTATTACTTATTTCTTCTATATAACTTATATCTTCAGGTTTTGTTTAACTTATATAGAAATCTTCATTATTATATACCACTTATTATTTTCTTCTTTTATATATTCTAATTTCATAATAAATTCTGTGCTATCTATATATTTTATTCCTTTTTCTTTTAACTTTGGACATCTATTAGCATAATGACCTTTTTCATTACAATTCCAACATTTACAATCTATTATTTTTTCATCTTCTTTTACTGGCTTTATATATTTCCTTTTTCTAAACTTTCTTCTATATTTAAATCTTTCCCTGTTTTCTGGGGTATTTTTATATCTTCTAAATTTTCTTCTTTTAAACTTATTATTATATGATCTATAGGGTCTATAAGGTTCATTCTGATTATAATAATTTTCTTGATTATTATAATTTTGTTTTTTATAATGTTTTTTTATAATTTTTTGGTTTATCATTATCACATCCAAATACTAATTTTCTTTCTGTGAATCCACATATTTCTCTTAATCCAGTCTTTTTATCTTTCTTAATAGATTGTTGTAATCTATAATCTTCACATTTTCGCATTAAATATGCTCTTAATAGTCTAATCCTTTCTCCTAATGTTTTTTCTTTAGGTTCTAAATTAGTATATTCTTTAGATATCTCTGTATTATATGGTGTAGGTAAATGATCGTAATAAAGCTGTTGATATATTATACTTTCCTGAGGTAAAAATCTTGCTTCATAAAATAATTTAGTAAAGCTTATAGTATATTCTGGTAATTTATTAATTTTACAACATTTCATATTATTAAGATTCATTATTATTTCTATTTTTCTTTCTGCCATGACATGTTCTTGGGCTACAAACCATCTTTCACCTAAAAATTCTCTTTTTAATATAATATCAAACAGGTTTAACATATCTTTCCATGAATTAGCATAATTAGCTGCTTGTTGTTTTAACTCATAAGCAATATTTTCTATCCAAAAGGTTGATTTTCCTATTATTGTTTTAGATATTAATTCGTAAACATATTCTAAATCTTCTTTTTCTTTTGAATTCATAAATGCTATATACATTCCTAAATTCCAATCTTTTATTCTTCTACTTATTTCTTGTTCATCATAAATATTATATAAGTCTAAGAAATATCCATTTATATTAATTCCTTGTGTTACTGATCCTATAAAATCTTGGACTTCTTCTTGTTGTCCTATAGGTATATGAGATGAAATTTTATTTTCTTTTTTAAGAATTATTTGATCTCTTATTTCTTCTTCTGGATAATCATCTTCAGTTATTATATTATCCGAATCTATTTCATTATCTGATTTTTTATAAGAACTTTCTTCTTCTATTTCACTTTTTATATCATTTTCATCTTCTTCTATCCTAGCATAAACATTTTTCATTTTTGTCAAAGCTTCTAAAATTTCTTCATTTTCTTTTATTATTATTTCATGTTTATTATCTTCAGATTCTTCTATAAATTTCATTCCTTTTTATTCTTCTTCATTTTCAGTATCACTACTTTCTATTTTAGTTTTTAATTTATTTTTTAATTCATTACTTTTGTCTTGAGTATCTATTATTTCTTTTCCTTTTATTTTAATTAATATTTCTTTTAGTTGGTTTATTTCTTCCTTTAAATTTGTTACTTCCTCTTTAACTTGTATAATTTCTAATTTAACTTGTTTTAATTCTTTCTTTTGGGTTTTATATTTATCTTTATAAAATTTATATTTAGTTAGCCATTCCATATTAGTATTAGCTTTTAAACTAATGTTTTCCTTTCTTAATTTTTCTAATTCATTATAATCTTTACTATTATTTATCTCTTCTTCTTTCTCTTCTTGTTTTATTGGCTCATATTTATTTCTTTCTTTATCTAAAATTTCTTTCCCATGTTTTTTAAGAAATGTTATTATACCGTGTTCTTGTATAGACATTTTAAAATTATTTTATACTGTTAAATTAATTTCTTGTAATAGGGTTTCTTTATATTTATTAATTATTAGTTTTTCTATTTCTACCCTTCTACATAAATACTTGAAATATTCTTGATTTTGCTTAATATTATATGATTTTATTTTTTTTATTAATTTATCAATTTTATATAATTTTTGTTCTGAATATTTTATTATTTTAAAACCTCTTTTTATGTAACTATGATTTGTCTTAATAATTTCAAATTGTTGGTCTGTAAAATTTCCTATTATTAAATCTAATTCTTTACATAATCTTCTTTTTTTTGTATTAGGATCTTTATCAGTCATTATAAATTTTATTGAAAATAAATTTCACTTATTTTTCCTGCTTTATTTTTCTTTTCTTGTATATATTCATTACATAATTCTATAGCAATTTCTTTATCATTTATATTATGATTGTTTGTTATTATCATATTTTTATAATTTTCATATCTTTCTATCTTTTTAAATATTCTCTTAACTTTGTTTTTTACTAAAACTTTATTTTTAAAATAAGATTGTGAGTAATCTCTTTCCATGTTATCCTGTTAAATTTGCTTTTTCTAAGAAGTCTTCTCTATACCATTTTATTCTTTCATTATTATTTTCAAATATTTTTATTACTTTTCTTAATTCTAAATATAATCTTTTCTTTTCTATTAAAGTTTCATTTGTCCAATTTATTGCATTTATTTTTTCTTTTATTTTTTCTATATCTTGTTTTAATTTATTCTGAGACGATAGGAAATATTTTGATCTTTTAGATTTTCTTCTTATAGCATTTGGATCTATCCAATCATTATTATTCATTCTTTCTTAATTTTTATTTATCTGTATTAGTAAGATTGTAATTATTTTAAATTTCATTTGGTTTCTTATTATAGTCTTAAGTTTATTAGGTGCTTTCATTTTTAGTTGACTGATATATAATTTTTTATTATTTAAAATACTATTTCTAGTAGAATTACTATTCAAAATACTATTGATTATACTATTCACTATTCACTTTTACTATTCCTATTGGATTTACTATTTTAAGTTGGTTTTTCCGATTCTAAGTTATCAGATTCTTGAGTTTAGAATTGTTAGTTTTATGATTATAGTGTTTGTCACTATTAGTAATGATTATTGTAATAGTTGTTGTAATAGTGTCGCAACAGTAATACTGATAATATACGTTCTGTTTAAGGCTCGTCATTCTATTCCTTTGCAGGCTCTGATACCAATTTCCGGGGGATCGTTTAAAATACGAAATAAGGGAAAAAGATGGAAAAAATTTCTTTCCAAAATCATGTTTCCTAATTTTATGTGTAACATTTTTATGAAAGAAAAGAAAATAAAGGGGATGGATTGATCTCTCTTGCTCTAGAGAAAAAAGAAACTTAAAGATTGTGAAATAAATTCTTTACATAATTGTGTCTAAAATATTCTTCTATATCTGGGAAGATTATGAGAGAAAAGAAAATGATCAACTTTTGTTCTTATATTTTATTTTTTATGTCAACATTAAGGTGAGAGAAGAGAAAGAAAATTTTTGTGAGTTTCTTTTCAAAAATGAGATGATTTAAAAAGAAGCTCTCACATTTGTCATTTTATTTTCAATATTTTCTCTTTTCTACACTAAATTTGAGAGCACACTAAAAAAATATTTTTTTTAAATTAATATTATTATAAAATTAATATTCTACAACTTAAATTTGCATGAAAATTATTCTAAATTAATATTTTAACATAATTGTTGTGGAATAAAAACTGTGCTTGCGAATTTAATGATAGCGTTAGAGAGCTTCGAGCTTTAATGGTGTGGCTTCTCTTGTTGTCGGGGACTAACTCAGTCCTAACAAGATGCCTACGTATATCTAGTATTTAGAGAATCAAGCCAATAAAACGTAGTTCTTGGTGTTGCCCTCAGGGCTATGGCGGCAGGGGCACACCAAAGACGTAGTGACTTGTATGTCCTTATTCGATGATGGAGTCTAAAATGTTGTAGATGACGTATGGAGCTGTGTCCAAAGCGTAATTCTGAGATGAGGGGTCAGACCCTTTATATAGGCGTTTAGAAGCCTAGTGGATAAGTATTGATTTTCTTGAAGGATAAATCTTATCCTTGACGGTGGATAAGTATTATTACTTCCTTGAAGGATAAATCTTATCTTTGACGGTGAATAAGTATTATCACTTCCTTGAAGGATAAGTCTTATCTTTGTCGGTGGATAAGGATTAATTCTAGATCCTTCCTTATAGGAGTTGTTTCCATATCATAACAGACTTGTATTGAAAGAAGTCCACTTGTATTAGAACAAGCCTGTATTGGACGTCTCATAATACAGGTTGTACTTCTAGCCCAAATATTAATTACGAAATTAATATTTAATTAGAGTTTCAGGCCTTATTTATGGACCAGCTATGTTTAATTAATGCAATATTAATTATGTCTTTAGGGTTATTTTTAACCCATATCATTTGCCCCCCAACTTCTATGATAATGCACTAGGATTTCATAGAAGTTATACCTGTCTTTTCGAGACTTGGGGTCTTTTTATCCCTTACCTGAGACTTACTACCCTTTTTGGGGATTTTAATACACTACACCATAAATGGCCTACGGCAAGCCCTGAAAACTGTTGGCGTATGTCCAAAATATGTTGTTGTAGGCCCAAAAATTGCAAAGCCAACACTTTTTTTGTGTTGGTTTTTTTTATGTTAGCTTTGGGGTCTATGCCAACATTATTCTCCTCTATGGCAACATGAGTTTTGGTGTTGTAATAGACTGCTATGGCAACAATATTTTTACCCTATACCAACAAAATATCTATGTTGCCTTTGTGTTATATTTTCAGTAAAATGAAGTGGGACCCACCGCTGGCCCACAAAGTGGGACCCACCGTTGGCCCACAAAGTGGGCCCCACCTGTGGGGTCCAATGTGGGTACAATTTGAGATCCAGTGTGGGTCCCACATTTATGCCAACACAATTTTTAGCTCTAGCAACATTTTGTTATACATTATTTGTTCTATTTGCCAACACTTTATAGCATCAATAGCAACAGTTTTCTATTTACAATTAAAAACACACAATCTGTATATATAAATACCAGATCCAATCAAATCAACAACACATCCTGTTTTTTCATTCCCACCAGATAACATCAGACTACATAATAATCCAAACTTACAATACTCTAATAATTTAACAAACAAAACAAACAAAATACTCTAATAATTTAACAAACATGATTCATGAATGATAGAACACTAAACATGGTCAACAATTGTAACTTGTAAGGATGTCATTTGAGCTGTGGACTACATATGGTTTGGCTACCACCATCAACTTCAGCTCTCTGTATCAGGTATCTGCTGATCAAACTAGTCAGGAAAATCGAACTCCTGTGACCATTCTGCAGCAGAAGAACCTACAAACAAGTTCAAGCATTTTAAGTCAGAAATTGGCTAGGTCAGAAATTCAGAATCAAGTCTTGTTTTAGGAATCTTACTCATACCGAACCACATGATATTTTAAGTAAATATCATCAGCTGACAATTTGTCTGGGAGATCTTGAGAGAGGTATTCTGTAATAGAGCTGGTATAGAACACTTGGATTCTCAGGCATCAGATGCATTTGTCCAGATGATTCAATCTCGAGTAGCGAAAACAAAATAAAATATTCTTTAAAGCATTGTAGGGAATACTAACATGATTCTACCTTCTTTCTTAGTAAGACATTTCGGATTTCGTGAATAAAAATATTACTGAGTAAAAATAAATATGCATTTGGTGATTTATTATGAGGTAAGATAGTTGAGCAGTGTTCTCGCCTTGGTTCTTATTAACCATAAGTGACTGCAAAATTTATTTCTTCTAGTAGCTTAAGGTTTTAACAGAGTTGGTAACTTGACAGTGGCATGATATTGGTACCGTCTGATCTTAGTCTAGGGAAGTGATAAGAGGAAAAAATATTAGTAGGTTCATGCAGAATAAACGTATTTGTGAAGCACAAATTAGATACGTACAACACAGCCTACCATGAATATTCACAACCTTTGATATTTCTTCAAACTGCAATTAGAGATAATTAAATGGTTAATAGCAGAACTGATGAAAATTAGAGACCTACAGGAATTTGAGAGATAAACAGCTAATTTATATTTTTTCAATTTAGAAAAGTAACACTGAGTTTGCTTATGATGCTTAACCCCTGAATTGAGAACAAATAAATGTGATACTGGATGACTTGTGCAAATTAATTTCAAACCTTATATAGTGGATGAGACATCATTTGTTTCTCAATTGTTTCAATCTGGTTTACCAACTCAACCAATTTAGGTTCTTCAATACCCATGTCCTGCAGGGAAGTAGAAAAGAAGATAAATCAATGATTTGTGTCCTACATAACGGATACGGTTATACCTGCTTTACTCAAATCGAATATGAGTTATATGCATGTAAGCATTCTATTTTTAAACCATTAATTCTTTTGCAACAGATACGCTAAGAACAAGTTTACTAAGACACGGCATTACAGCAAGATTGATAAGGCACTACAATTAGAACCATATATAGATTCAGCTTCAAACTGCAATTAGAGATAATTAAATGGTTAATAGCAGAACTGATGAAAATTAGAGACCTACAGGAATTTGAGAGATAAACAGCTAAAAAATACTAGTTGGCACATAGCTACAGAAATACTCAAAACAGAAAAAATAAGGTTACAGTAGTTGATGATAAGCTTACAACTAGAGATTACTATATTAGCACTTCCATTATAATGTTTTCGTTTTCACTTTCAGCACCTGCAAGGATATTATCTTACCTTTTGAGGTTCCTACACAACTTCTGAAGCATCCTTGCCATTTTTAGCTGCAGTTCAGGTAGCATGTGGAGAGTGGAAGCTTTTGAGGATATGACTAAGAAGTGTGACCTGCCTTTGTCACCAGAGAATTTCTGGAAGTTTCCGCACCCTAGGGAAGAGTGTGGCAGCTCTTTGTTTTAGTTGCAGTACTAGTTTCATCATAAATGACCGAAAAGAAACTCCCACAGAAAGCGCAAGCTTGAGAGTTATAACCATTAACGAATGGAGATGCTATTTGTAGAACATTAGAATTTTTAGATTGTTTATATAATGTAAGAACAGCATGTGCTAAACATACAATGGAAAACATACAATGATTAAGGTAGGAACGAAGAAATATAATATCACAGAAGCAATTGTCTGCAGTTAAAAACGAAATTAGAACTTGTTTAAGAGATGACTGGAGTTAGACGTTTACAAAAGATACCATAACTTCTGCAAAATTGACCACCTCTCATTTTTTAGAGTTGGAGTCTTACAATGACTTAAGATCAACAAGACAGCAACGTTTCTTATTGGGACCTAATTAAAAGCACGGGGAGAAGAGTGTATAACCGTATCCATCTCCCCCTTGCTAAAAAATGATAGGAAATCGAAAGGTTCTGCTGGAAAGGAGAAACAGAGCCATAAGCAATACCACATATATACTTCACTCTCATACAACATATCACATATATCACTTATACACAATTACCCAACACTTAAATTCACGTAAAAATTAATCGAATGACCCAATACTTAAAATGAAAAAAATAAAAAAAGAAAGCAGAAAATTGTGGACCAATACATAAGATCAATGACCTGTTCGAAACAAATCGAAGCCCCAAATCACATATCACGGTCATCCTAAAATCAAAACGTTATGAAACAATATATATAACCTTACACACAATAAAATGGAACTAAAGTGTGAGAGAGTCTACCTGAAAAGAAAGAAGCTCTACCTCAAATCCATAAACCGAAACCCTAAATCCCTATATATGAACCTGAATTAAAGCCCCAAATTGAACCCATACTGAAGCCCTAATTCCTAATTGAAGATTCAGAATCAGCCCTAAATCAATTACAAAATAGTGAGAAATATCTTAACCAAAGAAACATTCAAATTGATCGAAGAAGGCTAAAATCAAAGTAGTTTTTATATATGTATAGATTATATAAATACCGAGAAAGAAGAGAGAGGGCATATAGAGAGAGAGAAGAGAGAGTCCGAAAGAGAGAGAAGCAGCGAGAAAAAGAGAATGAAAAAAATATCACAGATCTGTGGAATTGTAGGAGAGTAAGGGCGGGGTGTTTGTTTGGCGAAAATTTGGAAATAGCAATCTTTTTGCCGCTCACTCTGTTTTTCATCTATTTCGCAGAAAGAGACGGTGTGCGCCTATATTATATTTAGTGTTTTTTATTTAAATAATTTTAGCAAATTTAACTTAAATAAACTAAATTTTAGTAGTTCAACAATTATTTATATATAATTAGATATTTTTAAACTTACAAATGATAATATGTGCAATATAATTTCATATATATATATATATATATTAATTAAATATTACATTAAAATTTGGTTGATTTACCAAGTCTTTGTCCAAAATTACATTTAAATAAAAATGGGATAAGTATATATTTATGCAATTAAAAAATTCTTCTTTAAAGTTGATTTAGTTGAAAGTTTCTAAGAAAGTAACTTTGGTAGTTATAAAAATATAATCATTCACTTTTTAACATGTTTTTAAATTTTATAAAAATTTCTTAATTATATTTATCAAAGTCAATTACATTTTACGTCAAATAAAAATAAACATTTTTATTTATGTAAATAAAATAATATTTTGTTTATGACAAAACTATGGCAACACAAATTCATACTTATTGCAACGTGCAAACACTTTTAATCTACAACAACATACTTTGATGTCTAGGCCAACACCAAAATTACAATGTTGTAGTAGCCAAAGATTAGCATATCAAAGCCAACAAAATCAAAGCCAACATCAGCTCAAAATGTTGTAGTAGGTCATTTATGGTGTAGTGATATACACTAGTGTTTCACGAGTATCGTCTTGGTATAAAGTGTGGAGCGACCTACACATTTATGACGATTTTGCCTTATTCGAGGCTAACTTGACATTTGCATAAGCCTTTTATGTCTTATACCGTCTTGTTTTGGCTTCAAGCCTTTCATTGAGCATATCGAATGATGGGGTTTGGACTCACTGTTTTAGGTTTCTGGGGTTTCAACCCTTCACCCTTACGAGTTCTTACTGATGCCTGCACTCATAGTGATTCATTCTCAAGTCTATCATATCAAACTTCTCCTGAGCTTGAAATTTTCGCTAATTAACAATAGGCATCTTTGGCTTTCTTTTGTATGTTTATTAGCAACATTCACCCTTCGGGGTGTGTTGTATTCAACTCTATTTGTGCAGTTGACATGCATATTTTGTATGCTTTCCTTTGCATTCATTTGTAGTTTGTCTTGGCAAAGCTTTGAGGATGTTTCTACCAATCAAAATGGGTTCAACCCTTCATCTACTTTCTAGGAAGCTCATGATTTCATCGAACCTTATTTCTACTTGTCCTACCAGCGGATCCTTTTAGGATGCACTAAACATAATAAACTTTTAAGTTTGAGGCATGCCAAGTCCTTGGCACCTCATGCCCTTCGAGGGTTTCTAGCTTATACGACTCTCGTCCCAACACATTCTTGACTTTGTAGGGGCCTTCCTAATTAGGGGCTAATTTTCCTTTCTGTCCAACCCCGGATACTTCAATATTTCTGAGAACCAAGTCTCCTTGATGAAAGAACCTTTCTTTAACCCTTAGGTTGTAGTAGAAAGATGATTGCTTCTGATGTTCCACGATCTTGGCATTTGCCTCATCTTTGACTTCATCAATTATATTAATAGCCAACCTCATACCTTCTTCGTTCGATTCAGGCTCAAAGGCCCCTACTCTTGGGGAGGTATAAGTAATCTCCATTGGAACCACGACTTCTGCCCCATAGGCTAACAGGAATGGAGTTTCTTCAGTAGTAACCTTGCAAGTGGTACGATATGCCTAAAGTATAGGGAGCAACTCGTCCACCCAAGTGTTCCTTGAGCGTTCAACTCTCTTTTTGAGTTCATCTAGGATGATTCGGTTGGCCACCTCGGCTTATTCGTTTGCTTGAGGATGAGCAACTGATGTGAATCGCAACTCAATGTTGTTCTCCTCACAATACTTCTTGAAATCTTCATTGTCAAACTGCTTCCCATTGTCCGTGACCAGGATTCGTGGGATTCCATATCAACACATTACACTTTCCCATAGAAATTGCAATACTTGTTTGGTGGTTATCTTGGCTAGAGGTTTAGCCTCAATCCACTTAGTGAAGTAGTCAATTGCCACTATCAAGAACTTCCTTTGTGCACTTGCCACTGGAAATGGCCCAAGTATGTCCATGCCCCACATGGCAAACTGGATTGGTAAGTTAACTGATGTTAACATCTCAGGCGGTTTCCTAACCACATGTGCATGCTTTTGACACCGTTCACACTTCTTGACATTATCTTTCGCATTAGCAAGCATATCTGGCCAGTAGAAGCCCGAACGGGTGATTTTATGAGTAAGGGCCCTGCCCCCAAGTGCTGCCCACAAATTCCTTCATGAACTTCTTTCAAGGCTAACTCCGCCTCCTGGGGTCGTAGACACTTCAAGTAAGGAATGACAAAAGACTTCTTGTATAAGATCGCTTCGATCAAGACGTACCTTAATGCTTTCACTGCCAACTTTCGTTCCTCTAAGGCATTATTTGGTAACCAACCGGTTTTAAGATGAGCCTTAATGGGGTCTATCCAACAGCCACCTATGTCAATAGGTGCTATTAGTTTTCCATTGATGTTCGGGGTCTTCAAGACTAGGAATTATACACTTCCGGCATAGTTGTGACAACCCGGGTCAAATCCCGAGCCTTTTTCGAAAATCGGGTCAAGTCCCGATTCCGAGTCTGAATAAGCTGAAAGCCTACTGGCCCAAACGCAGCCAACTTGGGTAACGACTAGCCCACCACAGGCCCCCAAAAGATCATGATTTGTTGGTGCTAATTAGTAGTAGTACTTTGCCTTATAAACTGAATAGAAGTCCCAAATCTCCTCGATGTGGGACTGGGGTGTTACAAACTCCCCCACTTAAACTCTTGACGTCCTCGTCAAGCCTGATCGGATAGCCCATAGGTTCGGATCGTTCCTCCCTAGCCATTGTGGGATAATATCAGCTAGCTTCGTGTCCCCACCTCCGGATCTCTGTCCATTGTGGGATAATACCACCAGCCTTCGTGTCCCCACCTCCGGCAACTTGCGTTAATAAGCTTTCGAGAGTCGGCTCTGATACCATATGTGACAACCCGGGTCAAATCCCCAGTGATTATGATACTTTATTTGTAAGTGGAAGATTTGTGTTCGAATCCTAGAAGCAACACAATTTCATTTATTCTTATGTGACAACCCGGGTCAAATCCCGAGCCTTTTTCGAAAATCGGATCAAGTCCCGATCACGAGTCCGAAAATAAGCCGAAGCCTACTGGCCCAAACGCAACCAACTTGGGTAACGACTAGCCCACCACAGCCCCCCAAAATATCATGATTTTGTTGGTGCTAATTAGTAGTAGTACTTTGCCTTATAAACTGAACAGAAGTCCCAAATCTCCTCGATGTGGGACTGGGGTGTTACAAACTCCCCCACTTAAACTCTTGACGTCCTCGTCAAGCCTGATCGGATAGCCCATAGGTTCCAAGATCGTTCCTCCCTAGCCATTGTGGGATAATACCGGCTGGTTTCGTGTCCCCACCTCCGGACCTCTGTCCATTGTGGAATAATACCACCAGCCTTCGTGTCCCCACCTCCGGCAACTCGACGAATCAAGCTTTCGAGAGTCGGCTCTGATACCATATGTGACAACCCGGGTCAAATCCCGAGCCTTTTTCAAAAATCGGGTCAAGTCCCGATCACGAGTCCGAAAATAAGCCGAAGCCTACTGGCCCAAACGCAGCCAACTTGGGTAACGACTAGCCCATCACAGGCCCCCAAAATATCATGATTTTGTTGGTGCTAATTAGTAGTAGTACTTTGCCTTATAAACTGAACAAAAGTCCCAAATCTCCTCGATGTGGGACTGGGGTGTTACAATAGTTCTCTATCTCAGAAGAAGCAAATTTAGACAAGGCATCGACCTTCATGTTTTCTTCTCTAGGGATGTGTTCCATATAGGATTCATCAAACTGGGTCATGATGGCTTTCACAAGCTTCAGATATTTGGCCATGGTTTCATCCTTAGCCTCAAATTCTCCATTTACTTGTGAGACTACCAATATCGAGTCTCCACAGACTTTGAGAGTATTAACTCTCAAGGCCCCAGCCAAACCTAAGCCGACTATCAGGGCTTCATACTCAGCTTCATTGTTTGTTGTCGGAAAGTCCAACTTTAGTGCATACTCAATAAGAAATCCATCAGGACTTTGTAGTACCAAACCTGCTCCACTTAATTTTGTTTTTGATGCCCCATCAAAATAGAGTACCCAATATTCCTTAAATGTCATCTCTTCATCTTGTTTTTCAACTTCGTTGCCCTCCAAGGGTACTACTTCATGCCCCCGATTTCTTGGTGGTCGATGGTACATTCAACCATGAAGTCAGCAAGTGTATGTGCTTTAATGGCCTTTCGAGGCTTATACTTGATGTCGAACTCTCACAACTCAATAGCCCATTTGACCAGGCTTCCTCTGACCTTAGGACTATGCAGGATGTTTCATAATGGTTGGTCAGTCAAGACTTCTATCTTATCTACCTGAAAGTACATGCATAATTTTCATGAGGCCATGATCAAGGCGAAAGCAAACTTTTCTATCAAAGAGTAGTTTAATTCTGCTCCGTGCAGAATTTTGCTCACATAGTAGATGGGTTTCTGAACCTTTGATTTTTCCTTCACCAAAACAGCTCCCAAGGCGGTGTTTGAAACTGCCAAGTATAGATAGAGCGTTTCTCCAGGTTTTGGTTTTGCCAACAATGGTGCTTCAGTCATGTATTTTTTTCAAGGCCTCAAAGGCTTCTTGGCTTTCTGCTGTTCACTCAAAAAATTTCATGTTCTTCAATGCTTTGAAGAAGGGTAGACACTTTTCCCCTGACTTGGAGATGAACCTTCCTAATGCTGCCACTCTCCCAGTGAGTTTATGAACATCTTTAACAGAGTGTGGTGGTTCCATATCCACAATTGCTTTAATTTTGTCGGGGTTGGCTTCAATTCCTCGTTTAGAGACCATCAGACCCAAAAACTTGCCCGACCTTATGCCAAAGGCGTACTTGGCAGGATTCAACATCATTTTATGGTGTCTCAGCACTTCAAATGTCTCTCGGAGGTGCTCTATGTGATCGGCCTTATCGAGGCTTTTGACTAACATGTCATCCACGTAAACCTCCATGGTCTTGCCAATGAGATGTTTGAAAAATTTGTTCACTAACCTTTGGTATGTGGCACCTGCATTCTTGAGTCCAAAGGCCATAACTACGTAGCAGTAAACACCAAAATCAGTAATGAATGATACCTTGTGAATGTCATCCTTATGCATCTTGATTTGGTTGTATCCGCTGAAGCCATCCATGAAGCTTAGCATTTCGTGCCCTGCAGTGGCATCTATTAAAGTGTCGATCCTTGGTAGGGGAAAATAGTCCTTAGGACATGCATCGTTCAAATCCATAAAGTCTACGCACATTCTCCACTTTCCATTGGCTTTCTTGACCATTACCAGGTTAGCCAACCATTCAGGGAATTGAATCTCTTCAATGAATCATGCTTCCAAGAGCTTATCCACCTCTTGATTTATGGCCTCTTGCTTTTCTGGAGCAAAGTTCCTCTTCTTTTGCTTCACTGTATTCCTTTCGGGATCTACGTTCAACTTATGAGTTATCAATTGGGGATCAATCCCTGGCATATCAGCTACTGTCCAAGCAAAAACATCTTCATTCTCTTGGAGGAAATATATAATCTTGCCCTTCCAGGGTTCAGGCAATAGTGCTCCAATGTAAGTGACTTTATCTAGTTCTCCCGGAACTAAGGGGATAGAGATCAAATACTCAGTTGGCTTTCCCCTTCTATATTCATCATTCCTTGAATCCATGTCCTCAATTGAGAGAACCTGCCCCTCGACTCCATCAGGTCTTAGTGCGGCTACGCATAGCAACTTCTAGCCATTTTATGATCTCCTCGCTCTTCACCAACCCCGTTCCTTGTAGGAAACTTTATTTTCAAGTGGTATGTTGAGGCAACAGCCTTAAAAGCATGAAGGCCAGTCCTTCCAAGGATTACATTTTAAGTAGAGGTTGCCTCCTTTATAACCAAGAAGTTCAGCATTTGAGTCGTTGTCTTCGAGCACTATAGTCATGGGGAGCTGGATTGTGCCTTCTACCTTTGATTCGACTCCATTGAATCCGTAGATAGGCATGTTTGAGGTTGTCAACTGTGAGTCAGTATATCTCATCTTGATGAAAGCATCGTGGAATAAGATATCCACAGAAGCTCCATTATCAACCAAAACTCTCTTGGTTTTAGAGTTGCCTATTACAAGTATAATGACCAACGAGTTATCATGGGGGAACTTCACCCATTCAAGATCAGAATCATCAAAGCTAATAGCTACTTCTGTCTTGGCACGTTTCGGTGCTTCTCCTACAACAGTCATTACATCTCGGGCATAAACTTTTCGGGAGGACCCAACAGCAGTCGGTCCTCCAAATATCATGTTGATGACAGGCCCCCGGGACTTAGGATTACGATCTTGATCGTTGTCCCTCCTATCATAGTCTTTCCTTTCATAGTCTTCCCTTTTTGATTTCCTCGATTCCCATCCTTAGTGAACTTATCGAGTTTTCCTCTTCGGATTAAGAACTCGATCTCATCTTTCAGTTGTCTACAATCGTCGATGTCATGACCAGCTTCTTTATGGAAACAGTAGAATTGATTCTTGTTTCATTTCTCCAAGTTGGATCTTAGTGGCTTTGGCCATCGAAGATCTTCTTCCTTCTCAATATCCATCAGAATTTGACTTCTTGAGGTGTTCAACCTTGCATACTCATTAAACCTGGGTCCAAAGTTTTTTCTTTTTAGGTGGAGAGTCAGAATCCTTCGTTGTCCTGGGATATTTGTCCCTAGCGTCATACTCTTGAGTCTCCTTTCTCTTTTTTCCATTTTCACTTCCCTCAACAGTGGGTTCATATTTCTTCATACTTTCCTCGGCTTTGATATACTTTCCGGCTCTATCTTGGAGCTTCAACATGCTTTCGGGTAGATGCTTTGTCAAGGATCTCTTGAAGTGATCATCAGTGGTTCCTTGTTGCAGGGCTATCGTAGCTACTTTGTCCTCCAACTCCGGGACTTTTAGAGCCTCCCTAGTGAAACGATTTATGTATTCCCTCAAGGATTCATTCTTTCCTTGCTGGATTCCCATAAGAGATGCAGAACTCTTTTCATGCACCCTTCCACTAACAAACTGATTGATAAACGCCTTGCTCAGTTCCTTAAAAGATCCAATAGAATTGAGAGGTAGACGGCTGTACCAACGCTGAGCCATGCCCGCTAGGGTTTGTGGAAACGCTCGGCACTTAACTGCATCATTGGTAGGCTACAACAGCAGTGCATTAGAGAAAGTTCTCACGTGATTCGCGGGATCTCCCGTTCCATCATAAGCTTTAATGGTTGGCATCTTGAATTTTCTGGATATATTAGCTTTCATGATATCCTGAGTGAAAGGTGGTGTAGGATCATCAGGATCTCCTAGGGGTAACAACACAGTAGGATCACCCTTTGGGGCTTCAGCCCTCTTGGTTCTTCTCGGTGCCGGATCTAAATTGATCACCGGGACTCTTCCAATTGCTTGGCTTTGTGCTTTTGCAGCCTCCTCTTCCGCCAGTACTTTCTTGAGCCTTGTAGCCTCTGCCTCATGGGCCGCAATCTTTTCCTTAGTGGTTTGGGGTTGTTCCCGATTTGTTTGGGAAGAACGTCTCTCCTTGGGGCAACATCCATCTCTTCTCCAGTTGAATAATTCCCGTCCTCGGTATAGGGACCTGAGTAATCTTGAATCAAAGGGGTCTGTCGAGTCTGAGTTTGTTGATTTTGGGGTCCCAGACCTTGAACATAAAGAGGCACATATGCTTCGTGATAAGTTGGATTGATACCACTGTTGCCCACCGTGGGTCGAGGTGGCATACCATAGGTTGACATCCCTAAAGTTTGAGTCGTGTATTGGGAAGATCCGTGGTATGAAGTTGTAGGCTATGTGGTGCATTCATGAGCAGTGGAGAGGTTATGATTGGTTGCTGGAGAGTTGCCTCTTGAGGATTAGGGCCATGAACGACCATTTGTAGGGGATTCGTCCCTTCAACCGAAATTGGGATTTCTGGTCCTTGGTCATGAGCAGTGGAGAGGTTGTGATTGGTTGCTGGAGAGTTGCCTCTTGAGGATTAGGGCCATGAACGACCATTTGCAGGGGATTCATCCCTTCAACCGAAATTGGGATTTCTGGTCCTTGAGTACTGGTGAGGGGGATATTCGCCCCTTGAGTTCCAGTAGTTGGCGACGGTTGGCTTCCATGAGTCTCTGTTTTAGAGGTAAGAGGAAGTCCTTCAGAAGTTTGAGTTTCTCGAGTCGTTCATCGTGTGTTTTCCATGGTTGATGTTGTCTTCCCACAGACGGCGCCAAATGTTGTGGAATAAAAATTGTGCTTGCGAATTTAATGATAGGGTTAGAGAGCTTCGAGATTTAATGGTGTGGCTGCTCTTGTTGTCGGGGACTAACTCGGTCCTAACAAGATGCATACGTATCTCTAGTGTTTAGAGAATCAAGCCAATAAAACGTAGTTCTTGGTGTTGCCCTCGGGGATATGGCGGCAGGGGCACACCAAAGACGTAGTGACTTGTATGTCCTTATTCGAGGATGAAGTCTAAAACGTTGTAGATGACGTATGGAGCTGTGTCCAAAGCGTAGTTCTGAGATGAGGGGTCAAACCCTTTATATAGGCGTTTAGAAGCCTAAGCCTAGTAGATAAGTATTGATTTTCTTGAAGGATAAATCTTATCCTTGACGGTGGATAAGTATTATCACTTCCTTGAAGGATAAATCTTATCTTTGACGGTGGATAATGATTAATTCTAGATCCTTACTTATAGGAGTTGTTTCCATATCATAACAGACTTGTATTGAAAGAAGTCCACTTGTATTAGAACAAGCATGTATTGGACGTCTCCTAATACAGGTTGTACTTCTAGCCCAAATATTAATTACGAAATTAATATTTAATTAGAGTTTTGGACCTTATTAATGGGCTATTTTTAACCCATATCAATAATTTTCACATTCTAAATTATAAGTCAAATTAATAATTTATTTTATAGTAACCTTTAAAAACTTTAAGCCCTAAATGTGAATATCGTTGTAGCAAAAATTATGATATAAGCACAGTTTCTTAACGATAATTTTTATTTAATTAAAATATAATTATAAAATCAGACTCTCTACTAATTTTGAATAAAAAAAAATTCCAAAAAGAAAAGAATAAAAGAATAAAAAAAATATTTAAGCCGGATGAGATTCGAAAGAAGTGAATAAAAATGAAAATTTAACATGAAAAAAGCATAACTATTTCGCTAATTCATAAGCCTTGTGGTTTAATTAAAAGATTAAAAAATAGGGACGCAGTTCGGCCAAAGAGAACTAAAACCCTGAAAACCCCCAAATCTTCATCTTCTTCTTCCTACCTTTCTCTGTATGAAAATGGAGCCAACCGCATTTTTTTAATTACCACTCACATATCCCTTTCATTTCTTTCACTTAATTCATCTGTATTTTTATATATAGATTTTGCTTCAAAATGTTTGCTCTGAGGAACCTTCACAAGAATTCCATCAAAACCCTTACTTCCTTCATCCTCCACTCTCCTTCCAAGTACTCTCTCTCTCTCTCTCTCTCTCTCTCTCTCTCTCTCCCCTCCCTCCCCCCCCTCCTCTCTCTCTCTCTCTCTCTCTCTCTCTCTCTCTCTCTCTCTCTCTCTCTCTCTCCCTCCCTATGTGTAAAGACTTTATTTTTACTTTAATTTCAAGAACTTGACTGAGTACTCATTAATTGATTGCAGGAATGTGATTGTACACAATGATCTTTCTCCAAGAATTATATTGAACAATGTGAATTGGACTGATGCCTCTGTTTATTCGATTAATTTATCGAAATGCTTTGACGGGTATCGCGCAATGTCCACATCCAGGGGGAAAAGCATGAGAAGTAAGGTGGAGAATCGAATGCGAAAAGAATCAGGTAAAACCTTAAGGGAAATTAGGCGGAGCAAGAAACTTAGGAAGAAGATGATGACTGACGAGGAGCGCCTAATTTACAATCTCAGAAGAGTATGTTTTCGAGTCTTAACCCCTTTCTTGCATTGAATATTACTTTTGTATATTCATTGGTAATTTATATATTTATTCTTTGTTTTTCTTTACATGCTGAAATAGATTCTAAAGCTTTGATGTGTAATCTGAAGCTCAGTGATTCAGTGTACCAAATCTGCTTGATTGTGCAGGTCATTATTTATTATGATGTTTGTTTAAGTTCCGTATCATGATCCTTGCTTAGTATCAGAGCATTTCACAGGCTTAAGTGTATATCGATAACTTGAATGATTTTTATTTGGCAAGAATAGTATATAGTGATATATATATATATATATATATAGAGAGAGAGTTGTACTCTAGGAAGAACACCTTAACCTTTTATAAAGAACAATAAAGAACACCATCATAAACACTTTATTTTTCATAAAAATTGATTTTTTAAAATTAGAATCATAAAATTGAACAACAATTAAGCCTAACATATCGAATTTAACGTAGAATCTCATCTAAATTTAAAAATTAAACATTACATATAATGCAGTATAGAATCCAGTACAGAATCTTGTATATATATTTATCATAATGAAATTACATGTAATCATGTTTTATTTGATTCTAATTTTTTGTTAGATTCTATTTTTATTCGTAATAAACCTTTTTTGGTGAGAAAATTAGAATCAACATGCAATTTATGTAAGATTCTATGGTGTTTTTTATTGTTCTTTATATAAGAGTGTTCTTCATGGAGCAATGACATATATATATATATATATATATATATATATATATAGCCAGCCAAATTTAGAATGTTGAACATAGAGTGAGCTATGTAATGTCAGTCATTTTGTGAATACAGTTTATATGGCATGTCTTTTAGAATAAAATGACAGCTTAGACTGCAGCTGTGATTTGCAGTGCAACATTTAAGATAATATAGCTTCATTTAATTGGTTGTGTTATAAGCATTTAGCATGAATAGCTCAATTACATATATACATTTGTACCATTTTAATTAAGATAGTATGTAACTACGTATTCATACAGGCAAAAATAAAAGTATGAGTGTAATTTTAATGAGTCGGGACCTCTGTACAATGAGTTCTTTTACAAATGAACCACGTTGCTTCTGATGGGTACACTTTGCCGGATTATGGAAGCTAGGTGGTATCATTTATGTTTATCATATCTTTAATATGTTACACTTTTTTGGGTTGATGGTCTTGCACTCATGTTTCCTTCCATCCTCTCTTATGTTGATATGATGCGCTCTGCAGCTTTTCTTGCAACATCAATGTCGACATGCAGATTCTACAGTCCCACAACATTTTTAGGCGGTTCATCCTTCTAAATTCTGAATTAATTCTGGATTGCATCCTCCTGGTTTGGCCAAAACGCACTTTATTACCGAAAATTTAAACAATTGCAATACACATCCCACAACATTTTTAGGCGGTTCAATTTGAACCCTTTTGACTACTTTCTGTCAAAATGCTCCGTTAACGTTATAATGGGCAAGGGTAAAGGTGGAATAACATTAAAAAAATGTTATAACGATCATGTTCTTCTTTTTCCCCTTTGTTATATATATATCTTCTTCCCCTCTATTATATGTATCTATTTCCCCTTTGTTTATTTTTAGTTCAGTTACATGGTTTTGATGGGCATAATGTAACTGACCCTTCTGACTTCGAGTTCTGAATATGAATTTAAAGTCTTGTTTTTACACTTTTTTCTGTAGAAAAGTAAGCACTCATTTTTTTTTTCTGTACTTGAACTTCTCACAGAAATTCAACTTCATTATCCCACTATCCAAACAACACCTCAGTGGCATAAAAACTCATATACAATTTCCATAGCATCACAAAGGTAGATGATGATGCACACAAGATGTTTGATGATATGCTTCACTTAAAACCCTTACCATCTGCATTCTGTTTTATTCAGTTATTGAGTTGCATTAGTAAGTTAAGGCATTGTTCTGCTGCTATTCGTATGTATAATCATATGAATTTGGCTGGTGTTATGGTAAATGAGTATACTTTTAACATTGTGATTAATTGTTATTGTCACTTGAATAGTGTGGACTATGGGTTTTGGATCTTTGGGAGGTTTTTGAAATGTGGGTATTCACCGATTTTGTCTGCTTTTAATACCCTTTTGTTTTGGAAAATGCTCAAATAGTATAGGTAAGGCACTTGAGTTGTTTGAGAAATTGGTTAGACATAGGTTTGTCGGCTAAATGAAGTCTTGTCTGGGATTGTTTATAACGGGCTAGGCAAAAAGGGGGAGATAAGAAAGGCTGTAGGGTTGACCAGGTTATTGCAAGGGTAAAGGGGAAGAAGAAGAACATGACCTTATAACATTTTTTTAATGTTATTCCACTTTTACCCTTGCCCATTATAATGTTAACGGAGTAATTTGACAGAAAGTGGTCAAAAGGGTTCAAATTGAACCGCCTAAAAATGTTGTGGGATATATATTGCAATTGTTTAAAGTTTCGGTAATAAAGTGCGTTTCGGCCAAACCAGGGGATGCAATTCAGAATTAACTCAATGAATAATATTGCTGTATGCTTTCTCATGATTATACTACCTAGAGTTAACAGTCTAGATCCATAATTCCATAATTATTTGATACCAATATAGCATGCATTTCATTCTGATAGATAGAATAACTGGATTACAATATATGCATATCATTTTTCCTCGCAAATTCTTCCATAGAGTTCAGACCATTGTGCATTGGATTTAGTTTTGTACACTATTTAAGCGTGCAACTGCTTTATTGCAATTGCTAATGTGAGGAATTACGTTCACAAATCACAAACCGCTTCATTGGTGCAGTGCAGCATCAAATTAGGAAATATAAAAATTTTCATATTTGTTAAATCACACGCAAGATATCGACTATTTTTAAGTTTTGCTGTATTTATATTTTAGTATTGCTGTAAATTATTATTGCTCATAAATAAGAAGAGCTTACATAATAGTAGATTAGGATCACAGTGGGGGCAAATCTATTTTAATTACAATCAGTAGAAGATTTGGATATCACAATAATAATTCCTCTATGAATGACTGAATGTCATTAAGTCACCAGTCAAGTCAAGCTTATATCAACAAACAAACTATCAAATTATATATGCTGGTGATGTGGCATTAGAAACGTAGTTGAACTGCTATGTATTGCAGTTTGTGACCAACTAACTGTACGATTTGTATGATGTGGTTTTAGCTAATTCCTAGTTGGATATCTCATAGCTTTAGTCATGTCTCGACACCTCTACTATGAACGTTTTTTTTGGTTATATTGACATAATGCTTATCATATTGCATTTTTTGTACTAATATTTTTACAACTATGTAATTCCCTTTTCTCCTTTGTAACATGTGCAGGCCAAGAAAAAGGTGGCATTGCTTCTACAGAAGCTGAAAAAATATGAGCTGCCAGAGCTACCACCTCCACGACATGATCCAGAGCTTTTGACTCCTGAGCAACTCCAGGCATACAGGAAAATTGGCTTCAGGAACAAAAATTATGTTCCTGTTGGTGTCCGTGGAGTATTTGGAGGGGTTGTCCAAAACATGCACCTCCACTGGAAATTCCACGAAACTGTTCAGGTCTGCTGTGATAATTTTCCCAAGGAAAAAATCAAAGAGATGGCAACTATGCTTGCAAGATTGAGCGGTGGAATTGTGATAAATGTACACAATGTGAAAACTATTATCATGTTTCGTGGTAGAAACTATCGACAGCCAAAGAATTTAATACCTATCAACACCCTTACAAAGAGGAAGGTTGGTGTGCATAATATTCTTTCTTCTATGTTTATATTTTTGCAGTTTATGCAATGGCTGCTTCGAATTTGTAACGTTATTCTGCACTCTATGAGCAATGTCCTACAAGAGTGAGTGTTTCTATTGGTTTCTTAGTCTTGCTACCTGGAAAGCCTGTTAATACTCCCGTTTTCAATTTATTTTTTTGCCAAATATCCTTTTAATACTTGATAGTTATAACTATTACACTATTTGAGATTTCAGATAGTATTGTCACATTTCGCAAATCACTGATGCACAGAGGTTAAGCACCATTGTTTATCATGTGCAGGCATTATTCAAAGCCAGATTTGAACAAGCACTTGATTCTCAAAAATTAAACATAAAGAAGTTGGAGCAGCAGCTCCGAAGGATGGGTGTTAATCCCGATGATCCAGTTGCCATGGCCAGCATTCAGAGAGTAGCCTCCACATTTTTCAATGCAATTGACAAAAAAGAAGGAAGTCCATATGTCTTTAATGGGGACCAACTGCGAGCAGCAGAGTCTACCAGTAATATAAAACAAGCAGAACCCGAAGATGATAGTGATCAGGAGGAGCTTGACAAATTTATAGCCGAGATAGAAGATGCAGCTGATAGGGAATGGGAGGCTGAGGAAGCAGCAGAGCAAGAAGAAGCAAGCAAACTTAGGTATTGGAATAAAGAAGATATGGACGGGAGGAGTTACAGATCTGAACTGGTCAAAGGTGACTACGATGATGATGATGATGAGAGCAAACGAGGGGCAAGGAGTTGGAAAGATAAAAATAACGACAGACAGAGAATCAACCATACTGAGGATGACGAGGATGATGATGATGATGATGATGAATGGAATGCGAGTTATGCTAGAGCAATTAATAAACGTGAAAGTTCTGCCGGTGACCCAGATAAATTTCATGAAAAATTTACCGCACCTAAAGTTGAAAGCCGGAAGGCAGCTAAATTTGGCAAACACAACAATGATGATGGGTTTCAGATCAAAGTTGAAGATAAATTCAGGGGAAAGCTAGCGAAAAAAGTTTCTGAGTCGGATGAAATGTTAACCGACTTGGATGATGCCATGTGGGAGTCCGATGATAAAAGGGAAACAGTTGAGCGTGCAGAGTCAAGAGCATCAAGTTATCAGTACAAGAGCAGCAGTGATGAAGAGAGTTCACACTACACAAATGATGCAAAAAACAAGGTGAATAGGATGAAAGATCAACGGAACAGTGTCCGAGATCAGAAGCGATCTTCTGAGGATTTATTTAGTGATTCTGAAATTTTGATGTGGGAATCAGATGACGAAGAACCTGGCTGTACGACACCAGAAGCATCAACTCACGGTAATAAAAGCGAGGAAACGGAAACTGTTGGTCAGAAAAATAAGAACAGTGGAGAAGGAAGTAGGATAAGAACTGCCAAAGAAGCTGATGAAACTTGGGACAGCGATTAAAATGTCCAGTCATTGGCAATTTTTACAATCATTTATTCTTAACCTTTGAGCCCATTTCAAGATGCACAATATGTATTTGTCATGTTTCCGAACATTTGTTCCAATTTATTACATTTTTAAAAATATAGTAATGTTACATTTTTGCTATTTTGTTGATATCTATAGTTTATATCTGAATTAGCTGAGAGATCAAAAGGGATTGAAGTTATCTTATCATGCTAATTTTTTTGTAATAACTTTCGTTTTAATTTGTCATACTTGAAATCTAACA
Source organism: Heracleum sosnowskyi (assembly GCA_030848705.1). Taxonomy (NCBI): domain Eukaryota; kingdom Viridiplantae; phylum Streptophyta; class Magnoliopsida; order Apiales; family Apiaceae; genus Heracleum; species Heracleum sosnowskyi. Next base: position 19,516,798 of record CM061244.1, on the reverse strand, counting down.
TAAAAAAAATTACGTAGCAACGTATGGTGAAAATATTTGATACCTGAAATTTTTATTTCAGGGCATGAAGATGATCTCAAGGTACCCTTATTCGTTGTATTATTATTCATCGTTACAACTCTGCTTTTATTTAATTGTTACAAATCTGTTTTCATTTAATTGTAAATTTTATCTCATTGTTACCATATAAGGCAAATATGGATAACTGCACCAGCAGTTACCAAAGATGAGCAGAACCAGGAAAAGTAATGACAAGTCAATGTGTAATGAATATAAAACAGAATCGTAAAGATTCTCAACCCAACAGCAGAAAATAGAGGCCAAGAGATGTTATTTAATCTAAAGTTAATATTTACATCTCATAACTTTCATACAAAAACAATGGACGCAGGTCTGGCAAAAAGAAGATGCCTCCATCCAAGATGTCCAGCACAAAGTTTTACCCGATGCTCTGAATGCCAAAAATGACATCTAGCATGTCAGGTATCACCCCAAGCTTTCCCAGCATCTCCTCAAAGAATCGCCTATTTTTCCACGTTGATGCTGCACTGCAGAGATCACGTTCAGAGAATGACCCTCGTATGCGTTGGCGAAACATAGAGCCTGCGTCTCCAAAATCTAGAAAGTCCTTTCTATTGCCATAACAGAAAGCTATATAAATCAACCACTATCTCTTATACAATTCCCGGGTAAAAGATATCTGTACATATCAGCGTTTTCTAGTATAAACGAAGGTAGATGAACTGCTGAATAAGAATGTGGGATATTCCCCATCCTCGCAATAATATCCTTAAACGTGTACTCCTCAGGAAGCATGTCATAAAGATCAGCTCCATTGCAAATGACAGATTGGATTCTTTCAGGGTTCAGGTAATGAGAAAACCTTACTCGATCAGTATGGCTGTAAGCTTTCATCTTAAATATAAAATCACTAATTAGACGGAAACAAAAGCTGCAATGCCAACCTGAATCGGCCAACAGGAGATCGCTCTGACGGTAATGTGCATACCTAGTCTTGCCCTTCTCATACTTGTGAACTGAAGCTCTCCAACTTTTGTGCTTAAGTTGAAACTCAAAGGAGTACAAATAGTTCTTCAGTTCAAGGTGAATAACAGGGGGGATTTCATCACACCACCTCAATAAATTAATTGTGTGGCTGCTTGGGATCTCATCAACATCAGACATAAGCAATAAATCATCATCCTCTATACCTGCAATCTTGAGAAGTTGGTCCAGTGCTACCCTCTGATATGCTTCTTCCACAAATGGGTTTTCACCTTTCTTGAATCTTCCTCCAATTGTTGCATAACTTAATCGTGGCTCAACAAATTTAAACCGATCCCGATGAATAGAAAAATAATGGGGTTTGGGCAATCCCGTAAACGTTGAATTCGATTCAAGAAGAACAAATTGAGTAATATAAGGATACATCTCCTTCCATCGGATCGTCAACATGTCAACTTCGTTACTGAACAGAACTGCATCGTATACTCGCCGAGGATATTCACGTATTCCCCAACCATGTAGGTTACAAAGTGTCTCCATAGTCACATTATCATTATAGTAGTGAGGAATATCAATGAAGGGTTTAGGTGGAGACTGCCAGAGCGGTCGCAGGAAGTATGTAATCTTTTGTCCATGAACATATATACCAATGATGCATGATGGAATAATCAGAAACAACATTATGAAAACCCTTAAGTCTGCCCCGTGCAACATGCACCGAAGTCTTGTCAACAATGCAGCCCGTGGTGAATCCTACAGATAGAAAACAATGTAAAATATCTTACAAATACCTACGAAAACATAAGATTTTAACTTTGACTTGGCAATTTCAACACCATTATAATCTACCAAAATTGTGACATTCAACAAATAGTTCAAACCATCTTAAGCAAAAACAAGGGCAGATAAAAGGTCCTAGATACTTGTACAGCAACTTCAATCATTTGAAAACAAGTTAGAATCATGAAAAAGACCTCAATAGTCTAAGTCCTAAACTTTCATTCATGTTTGAATATAAAAAACGTCTTCAAATGCCTTCAAGATTGAAGAACAGAAACTCCACCTCATTTATTAGAGCCCCTAAACTACACAAACATATCCTAAAAAGATCAAGTACATGGGACAGGATAACCTCAGGAAGACATACAATCTTCAACAAACACAGTATACAAAGAAACCCACAGAATCGCAACATCCAGAGAAGGGCTCAATTCAATTATTAAAATAAACCTCTATCCTTAAAATAACAACTTCAATTCTTGGAATTAGCATCCATACAAACAACTCATGCATATAACTTAGAATCAGAAACATGTAAGCATTTCAAAATCAACCCAGCCAACATCATTGCAATGCAGAAAACAATCAAATAAGCATAAAATCATAGCCCATTTACCCCAACTCACTTTACTAATCAAATTTAAAAAACAAAAAAACCCAACAAGTGCATATTAGCCACAACCAAGAATCAAACAAAAGACACAAACTTTAAATTAAAAAACCAAAAGCGCATAAATGCAAATACCTTGCCACAAATTTGTTGATAAAAATCATCAGTCTTTTTAGAAGAAGAATAATTTTCAAGATGCATCATGAGTACCCAAATCAAATTCAGCCACCCCCAGAATGCCAATTTCTCTCCTTTATCAAATACTCTTCTACATAAAAAAAAATTATACACGTACAGAGAGAGATAGAGAGATCTTTAAAAGAGACCCTTTAAATTACAGTTAAAAAACTACCCAAAAAAACCCAACCAACGCAAGTTAGAGGGGAGAATTTGGGTAAGTGGGGGAGGGAGGGAGGGAGCAGTTTTGTGATATTCTATCTCTCTCCTCTCTCTCTCTCCGTTTACAATGGGAAAAATGTTGTGAAATCTCTCTCTCTATATCTATGTATTTATATAAGGGTCACTGGGATTTACATACAAAAGGATTGTGTGTATAAATTAAGTGCGTGTGTGTGTGTTTTATGAGGGGTGGGGAGAGGGGGCTAAAAAGAGAGGTGGTCTCCTTCACTGCAATAAATCCTATATTTTTTAGATGGACTCTTTTTTACCTATTTTTTGTGGCATCCAGCAATTTTAAAAATCAGATTTTTTATTTAAATTTAGATTTTGTAAATTCTATATTTTCTAGATGGACTCTTTTTTACTTATTTTTTGTGGTACCCAACAATTTTAAAATCAGATTTTTTATTTATCTTATTTCAATATCTATGTGAATATTTATATAATAGTTGCATTGGAAGCAAATTTAGATTTTGTAAATTCTATATTTTCTAGATGGACTCTTTTTTACCTATTTTTTGTGGAACCCAACAATTTTAAAATCAGATTTTTTATTTATCTTATTTCAATAATATATGTGTGTGTGGAGATATTTACATAGTAGTTACATTGGAAGCAAATTTAGATTTTGTGTACCACTAAGATTCTGCCATTATTTTTCAAGTGAAAAGGTATTTTATTTTAGTTGTAAGGGGCCCACATATTTAGTTAATCCCAGTACTATTTTAGTTGAGTACTTGAGTCCAATTATTGATACAATCATTTATTTTTTAAAATAATTTCGTAAATAATAAGAAAAATGCTAGAAAACAATAAAAAATTTCATAAATCACTTGTCGGATTATAATTGGTTGAAATATTAATTAATAGGATGGATCTCGCATGTATTCATATGAATGTTTCAATTAATTTTTTTTTTTTTGCCATGTCAGATATCATCAAATAATTATGAAGATTTTTATAAAAAAAATTATGGTTCCCCGTTATTATTCATAATACAATTATGAAATATAAATATGATGTACCGGTACATGTTGTTCTATTTTCTTCAAAATTTTACTCGTTATAATATTGTGATCTGGTAGGAATGAACAAACATATTATATGAAAATTTCGTATACGGTAAGGTTTTTGATATTTGTATATGGGACTCATAATTTATACATACCGTAAAAATATTTGATATGCTGTAACTGCTGGCTTTAGAACATAATTAGAGTTTTAATCTTCAATCAAATAAGATAAACTGTGATTATACCAGCAGTTTGAACCGCATTGTTGCCACAAACAATGAGCACCAAATTTATAATGCGTACAACAGTGATCAGTCAGACCACTTGGGCACGCATGGTCGCAGTTTGCTCTTCATTACTATCCAATTATCATTTGTCAGCGGAATCATGATGAAATTATCAAAAATACTATTTCATCCGTCCCATTCATTTGTTTATATTTGGGTTGAACATGAAGGTTAAGAAAAAATAATAAAATATTAAAAAAATAGAAAAGGTGAGTTAAGTGGTGGGTCCAATCAATTTTTAATGTATAAAGTAAAAATAGTGGAGGAAAGTATCGGAAATAATTGATTTTAATATTGTTAAAAATTTACTACTTTTGAAAAGTTTAGAAAGATAAAGAATTGAATGAGACATCCAAAAAGGAAAGTGTAAATAAATGATTGGGACGTAGAGAGTATTTTTTTTAAAGTTTTTTTTACAATTTTAACATCTTCTGAAAATATTTTCAAAAATACGATTTCCAACTAGATGTAACCTAAAAATATTTGCAAAAATACGGTCTACAACTAACGCAATCAGATGCAATCATTGCAACTAGATGCAACTTTTTAAAAAATAATTTAAAAATAGCTAAGAATTCAAAAAAAAAATGTTAATAATAAAGGGTGAATGAAGATAAAGATGAATAACGCTTGTGATATCAGGTTTCATTCTATTGACCAACAGAATAATAATGTACATGCTAAGGGTAGTAATGTAAATTCAGTATATTCAAGTTAGTTAGAATAGGAGGGAAAATCAGTTAGAGTTCTTCTTAGTTTTCTTATCTGTATATAAGTCTTTCTTCTCAGTTCTGTAAAGTTAGTTCAGATCAATATATTGTTGAGCTCAGTTTTTACAGTTTATATCATTTCTTTACATGGTATCAGAGCTGATGGATCTCTCAGTTCTTCTTTTGTTTTCTTGTTTCCGCCATTAAAGCTTAAACTCTCGTTTTTTTTTCCTTTAAGCATTGTTCTTCAGTCAGTCGATTAACGATCTGATGTGTTCTTAATCCTTCGCTTGCAATTTTTTGCACTTTGATCAGTTTGTTTTCCAATTGTCATCATCAATGTTCTGAACAAATTACGTGTTCTTCAATCTTGTTAGAATCAACAGATTATTTGTGTTTGTAGTTACAGTTTGATCACTCTTCTGAGTATCTGTGTTCATTTGTTTGGTCCTCTTTTTCTTGATTTGGATTCTTTCTTTGCGGCAATTTGTCAAACAGCTTATGGCTTCTACCAGTCAACAAGAAGATCATCAAGATAATCATCAAGATGATGCTTACAGTATTATTGATTCGTCTTTGCGGTCTGTTGCTCTTCAAAACAGTCATCCTTTGTATCTTCATCCTTCCGATCATCCAGGACAGGTTCTCGTTGCAGCGACTCTCACTGGAGAAAATTTCAATGAATGGAAACGATCCATGACTCTAGCACTCTCTGCTAAAAACAAACTAGGGTTTGTTACAGGCAAATACAAAGCTCCAGGTATAACTTCTGCTTATTTTGATCACTGGCAACGCCGTAACGATATGATCATTACCTGGATTCTTAATTCTCTTTCTCCTGATATAAGATCATGTTTAGTGTATGTTACTTTGGCTGAAGATGTTTGGACTGATTTACATACACGATTTGCACATAATAATGGACCTCGAATCTTTGAGTTGAAGCGTGCTATTTCTGATCTTTCTCAAGATACATTGACTATCTCTGCTTACTATACTAAGTTCAAGCAACTTCATGATGATCTTCATAATGTGGCTCATGTTCCTAAATGCACATGTGAATGTGTGTGCAATGTTAAAGCAGATATTGATCAACATGAAGAGATAATGAAAGTTACTCAGTTTCTGATGGGACTTAATGAGAATTTTACTAATATTAGAGGTCAACTGCTCATGATGAGTCATATGCCTCGTATTACTCAGGTTCTTGCATTGTTACAACAAGAAGAAAGGCAGCGTAGCTATATATCTGTTCAATCCTCTACTGTTGAATCTGTTGCTTTAGCTGCATCTCGACAGTATAATCAGTTTTCAGGATCGAATAATAGGTTCAACAAGTTTAATGGCAGCCGTACTGATTCTTCTGGCAAATCTCTCTATAAGAAAGGAAATCTTGAATGTTCATACTGTCATGGTACAAACCATACAAAGGATAGGTGTTATCGACTTATTGGATTTCCTCCAAGGTCTAAACAAGCTGGGTCATCTCAGAACAAATCTTCTACTACAGTTGTAGCTCAAGTACAAAGTGATGACACTTCTTCAGGATCAGAAGATTCTCAGATAACTCAGAACCAGCCTGTCTCACTGTCTAATACTTTGTCTCCCACACAATACCAACAATTGTTACTTATGCTGAATCAGGCTTCCATCACTACTGGTAATGTGAATGCTATCACTACTATGACAGAAACTCCACAATCAGGTAACTGTTCTTATATGCCCTCTATTTGTATGGTGAACTGTTTATCTGTTCCTGATTGGATACTTGATTCTGGAGCTACTGATCACATAACCTGTAATACTAAATACCTTACCAATATCACTTCCTGTTCTGTTAACATTTGTCTTCCAAATGGTCAGTTTTCACAAGTCACTCAAAAGGGCACAATCCATCTTACCCCTTCTATTACTTTACATGATGTTCTTCTTCTTACTGATTTCAATTTCAATCTTATTGCTATAAGTAAATTGATTCATACACTGAATCTTGAGGTCTTATTTCTACATACACACTGTGTACTACAGGACCCTATGACCAAGAAGGTGATGGGGACTGGTAATCTTCAAGGCAATTTATACAAACTTGATGTTTCTTCTCCTGTTGATTCTGCTCCAGGCAAATCTGTCAATTCTGCAAACAATCTTCATTCTCAGTCATGTGTTTTTCAAGTCTCTACTAGTCAACTCTGGCATGATAGACTAGATCATTCTTCTCTACATGTAATAAAACATATTGACACTGTAGCCTCTCAGATTGGTCATACTGTCTTGTCTCCTTGTGATGTTTGTCACTTTGCTAAACAAGGTAGATTACCTTTTACTGTAAGCTCTTCTAGAGCATCAAAACCATTTGACATTATTCACTGTGATTTGTGGGGTCCATATAGAAATAAAACATACTCATCATGTACTTCTTTTCTTACTATTGTAGATGATTTCAGTAGATGTACTTGGACTTATCTTTTGTCTTCTAAAACTCAAGTTCCAGGTATATTTGACAAGTTTTTTGCTTATGTGGCTAATCACTTCAATACAACAGTTAAAATAGTTAGATCTGACAATGGTACTGAGTTTATTAACAAAGAACTCAATACTAAATTTCAGCATCTAGGTATCATTCATCAGTTTTCATGTGTTGAAACTCCCCAGCAGAATTGGAGAGTTGAATGCAAACATAAACATCTTCTTTCAGTTGCTAGGGCTCTTAGATTTCAAGCCTCCCTACCAATTTATCTATGGGGAGATTGTATGCTAACTGCTACTTATCTGATCAATATTACTCCCAGTTCTGTTCTGAATTATAAAGCACCATATACTCTTCTTCACAATAAACCTCCTCTCTACTCTCACTTAAGAATATTTGGCTGTCTTTGCTATGTTTCTACTTTGTCCAAAAGAAATGATAATTTTTTTCCCAGAGCTTCCAAATGTATATTTCTTGGATATCCTTACACCACTAAAGGATATAGAGTTATGTATTTAACTACTCATCATGTTTCTATTTCCAGAGAAGTAATCTTTTATGAACATGTGTATCCCTATGCTACTTTCACATCACCATCTTCATCTTTATTATTTCCTTCTCAACAAACATTTATAGATGATCTTCAACTTTCTTCTGATTCATTTGCATCATCTTCACCTTCATCATCTGCACACACCCCATCTATATCACCTATGTCATCTTCATCTTCATCATCTACACTCACACCATCTGTATCACCTATGTTAACTTCAACATCATCTGTACCAACATCACCTATACCACCTGCACCACCTCTACCTCCAGTAAGACCTATCAGGAACAAATCTATACCTAAGAAATTTACTGATTTTGTTGGCCTCCCTTTCACTGCATCTTATACTTCTACACATCATCCAATTCAAAATCATGATTCCATAAGTCATTTAAATTCTACTTATCAGTCATTTGTCCTTAATTCTACCAAAATCTTTGAACCTACACATTACAAACAAGCCATTCAAGATCCTTTGTGGTGCCAAGCTATGCAAACTGAACTCAATGCTCTTGAGGCTAACAACACCTGGGAATTTACTGATCTTCCACCTGGGAAGAAAGCAGTAGCTTGTAAATGGATTTATAAAGTTAAATACAAAGCTGATGGTACACTGGATAGATATAAGGCTAGACTTGTTACCAAGGGATTTACTCAAACCTCAGGTGTTGACTATTTTCAGACTTATGCTCCTGTTGCTAAAATGTCAACTGTCAGAACTATCATGTCTCTAGCTGCTATTCAGAAATGGGATCTACATCAGTTAGATATCACCAATGCCTTCTTGCATGGTGATTTGCATGAAGAAGTATATATGCAGGTTCCTCTAGGAGTTGAAATTCCTAAATCTTTTGTTGGTAAACATGTAGTATGCAGACTTATCAAGTCTCTTTATGGGCTCAAACAGGCCCCTAGAGATTGGTTTACAAAGTTTTCTGCTGCTTTACTACAATTTGGTTTCTCTCAGTCTAAATGTGACAGTTCGTTGTTCATTTTGCATACCAGTGGATCTTTTACAACTATATTGGTTTATGTGGATGACATTATCCTCACAGGATCTTGTCTTTCACATATTACTACAGTGAAACAGTTTCTACACACTAAGTTTAAAATGAAGGATTTGGGTCATCTTCATTTCTTTCTTGGTTTAGAAATTGCCAGGTCCAATTCTAGGATTGTATTACATCAGAGAAAATATGCCTTAAATATCCTTCAAAACACTGGTCTTCTGGGCTCCAAACCAAGCAAAGTTCCTATAGAGGCTCAACATCATCTCAGTTCTTCATCAGGATCTCCTCTCATTGATGGTACACCCTATAGAAGACTAGTTGATCAACTTATATACTTGACTATTACAAGACCAGAGTTATCATATCCAGTGCATATTTTAAGTCAATTTATGGCTCACCCCACTGATCAACATTGGCATACTGCTCTTAAATTGGTTAAATATCTTAAAAATGCTCCTGGACAAGGTCTTCTGCTATCAGCTCATAGTGAGTTACTACTACATATCTATTCTGATGCTGATTGGGCTGCCTGTCCCATGACTAGGAGATCACTTTCTGGTTACTGTGTTTTCCTTGGAAAATCCTTGCTCTCCTGGAAATGCAAGAAACAGACAACTGTTTCAAGGTCTTCAACTGAATCTGAATATAGAGCTATGGCTAATGTGGTCTGTGAAGCTACTTGGATCTACAATCTTCTATAAGAATTGCATTTCTCTATTCCAACTCCCATCTCTCTTCACTGTGATAATACCTCAGCCTTGAGTATTGCTGAAAATCCTGTACTGCATGAGAAAACCAAGCACATTGAGGTTGCCCTCATCTTTCATCTATACATACATGTTTATGTATTGATATATAAATACGTGCGTAGTTAAGAGTTTAGAATAAGTTTCATTTCAACTAAATCAACAATTGAGGTTTAGTTTTTAATTAATCAACAAGACCCCGTAGGAGCACTAACTTATGCAACATATTATGCAACCCAAATGATTTCAATTATTAAATTTTAATAAGTTGTATTTGTGGTTGATTTTGGTTGCGATTGCAGATATGGTTGCATCCAGTTGCAGATCGTATTTTTGCAAATATTTTCAAAAAGTTGATATTTTACTATTTTTGCAAATATTTTGCTATTTTTGCAAAAAAATCAAAAACAAACATAGTATTTTTGCAAAAAAAATAAATTATGATAGGATATTTATGAAAAAAACCCTTACGTAAATAACAAATTTTACGTTATGTTTGATTGTAATAAATGAATTGGAAGATAATGAAACAGACGATTAAATTAAACTAATTTGATTAGATTGCAGTAATTTTTACTGTTTGAGGAAGTCAATTACCACTGTTTGATATTAGAGCAAACGCTTTATTCCTCGTCTCCGTATTTTTACAGACATATAATAAAATTTTCATAATTTTCAATAAAATTGTAAATATATTTATACTGCTTTGGCAAAACAAGTTTGAGCCTTGTAATGAGCCCAAGACTTCTTTTTTTACGTGAGTACTCTTTAAGATTTTTCTTACAAAAAAAAATGTTAAAGTTCCCAAATTTGTTCTCAAATATCACGTGTCAGAATTTAATTGGTACTAATTCAATTGATTATGATGAACTTTTCTACATTCACATAAATTTCACCAATTAAAAACTCTCAAAATGTCACATAAGTCATGGCACATCATTCAAGAAATATATTTGAAAACGCTTTTGGGATATTTACTTTAACAAATAATTAACTAAACACTATAGTAGAACCTCGATAAATTAATAAAATTATTCAGTGTCGATATAATAAAATTAGTATATTTTTTACCTTGATAAATTAATAATCTTGATAAATTAATAAAATTAACTGGTTTCGAGACTATTAATTTATGGAGTATGTAATACTACATTATTTAGGAAAGTAAGAGCAAGTCCAACAACGTCCTAGTTGGTTACTTTTAAATATGATATAATAATGTGTCTTAGTGATTTATGGACTTGATTTCTTGTAGGAGCTCCAACAACATTACTTATATCCATTCCCTATTATTATTATAATAATATATTTGAAACAAAGAGAAAAAGAGTAGAAGAAAGAGAGAGAAAAGTAATGTAGAAAAGGAGGGAAGTGAATTTTTTATTCATGGAAATTAAATAGGTAATGACTAGTGGTTACCTATTAATAGGTAATGAGATGGATGTCCTAGTGATTTAGGTAACCACTAGGACATTGTTGGAGCACCATTTTTTGCTAAATTACTTATATTTGAGTTTAGGACATGATATAAGTAAGCTGTTGGACTTGCTCTAAGGGAATAATATTAACACACACACAATAATTTGCTACTTACAGAATATAGTCTTCAAATTCTGACATTAAGATTCGTTTGCTTAAAAAAGAAAGCGGAAATTCCTACCAAAGAACTATCACATCTCCTAATATCATGGTAATAACTTCCAAGTTGTATCTGCTCCGCAAGATGCTTTCTACCAAACTTAGTAACTGTTGGTATTTGGTAATCTAAAAAGATATAAGCCAAATCCAAAAAGATAAGCAACTTTTCTTTAACTTGTTTAGTTAAATAGAATATAAAGTGTACTTGGATCAACAATCTTACATTGGAGTTGGGCTAACAAGAAGAAGCTATACAATACACGGCATTAAAAAGTAAAGATTCATGGAAGACCAAGAAAATGACTTCCAAATTTTATCCAATTTTATATTTTGATGATTGAAATTTAAAATTTGTAATATGTTAGTTAGAAATTGCTTTTTGGCCATTAGTGTCACCTTTTCCAACAATAAAAACAATATCCGACCTTCCGGTGACCTTAGCCACTCTATCGAAAAGTAGATTATTTTGAAGAATATATAATATAAAATAATAGTTAATAAAAATTGAGAAGAGAAAATACACTCTTACGGTTTGCTTTCGTGTTTTAAAAATGATGAAAAGTGGAGGATAAGTAAAGTAGTTTCACTTTTATTTATAATTGTGCTCCGGAGTTTTTAAAAATAACGAAAACATGTGGTAATGAATGTAAATTTGACATATTTTCACTTCAAAAGTGGAATAAAAATATTTTATATCTCCATCACTTACTTACTTCACTTTAAAAAATTCGGGAGCAGGGCGTTAATGATTTTAAGAGTAACTAAAAAAATTTTGAGCAAAAAAAAATTATTTCGCGGCTCAAATAAGAGTCAATTTAAGAATTTATTGGAGATTCTCCAATAAGTGATGCTAAATATAACTGAAGAGGCAGATGGAGGGGAATAACTGGATTATTCTAAGAATCAAGGAATTTCTAGTTGTAAAAATAATATTGGCCAACTCACAATCACAACCGGTATTTGTTGATCCAGGTGTTCCCAGATTGCCTAACGTATTAGATTAATGTTAAAATAAACTGATACCATGCATCACTGATCACTTTATCTAAAACAACCTGTGTTGGAAATAATTTTAAGGTGCAAGTAATGCTGAATCAGATAAACATACACATAACAATACATGACGAGATGAACTATGTCAGTCTGTAATACGTATGCAATTTTCATAGATTAAAATATCTTGGAAGTCACGGTCTCTCAAGCAGTGTTCTAAAAGTTGATGATTAATTGGGATTAATCGTCGATTAATTGCTAAACGGCGGACCACCGAACTGATTAAGCGAAAATCGGTTAATTAATCGTTTTTTCAGAAAAACGGTCAAAAATCAGCTGAATCGGTCAAAAATCGGATTAATCGGTCAAAAATCGGGATAATTATTAAAAAATAATAATAAATAGTTAAAATTAAAAAAAAATTTAAAAATTTAAAAGGTAGAAACTTGATTAAACAATAGGAAAAAAAATTATTTTTGTACATATAATTATAATTTTATATGCCTAAATCGTAAATTCTCTTAATTTTTCCTCTTAAATTGATCTCTAATTGAAAAGTTAAACCTTCAAAATTTTATTTATTACATATAATATAATATTTTTAACATATTTGCATAAATATATGATAATAACATATGTTTAGTTGAAATAACGAAACAATTATATATATGAATATAAATGTATATACAAAATATTATTAAATTTATTCCGATTAATCATTCCGATTAATCCCTGATTACCTGATTAATCATGGACGGTGCCTTCACCGATTAAATCCGATTCCCGTTTTTTATAACACTGCTCGCAAGGAACAAAAAGTCACTGTATCAATTGTAAGCTTTGCAATATTGTCTAAATTTGATTGGATAAAGATGAGTTTAGATGAAAATACTATTCTAAATTCATGGCATTGGTCCACATATTATAATCTGTTGAAATGGTTTATAGCCATCCAGCAATAGATATCATATGAAGTGCTTCAAGCCATTCACCTGTCTTCGTTATATAATTAAGCTAAAATTTCGTAAATAATAAGAAAAATGCTACAGAACCATAAATTTTTTCATAAATCACTTGTCGAATTATAATTGGTTGAAATATTAATTAATAGGATGAATCTCGCATGTATTCATATGAATGTTCTAATTAATTTTTTTTTTTACCATGTCAGATATCATCAAATAATTATGAAGATTTTTATAAAAAAAATTATGGTTCCCCATTATTATTATTCATAATACAATTATGAAATATAAATATGATGTACCGCCGTACCGGTACATGTCGTTATATATCAACTTATTATTTGATTTCCTTATTTTTTTCAATACTTTATACTTTTATCTTTGTGTTTTTAAATATTTTTTTAATTTAAAATGCAAGTGTTGAAATCGTTGTATTTAATAATTATTTTTTCAAATTTAATTTAGCAAATTCTTAACTAACTTATAAGTAAATTTATCCAAACACCCTTATAACTTATAAGAATCCATCAATTTATCACTTATAAAACACTTATTCATTTTAAGCTATAAGTCAACTTTTTTGTGATAGCCCAAACACACTTAGGTCCTGTTTGGCATTGTTGTTGCAGACAGCAACAACAGATTTTTTTCTGAAAAGCAGGTAAAATACTGTTTGGTAAATATCAAAAACAGCTTTTTTGAAAAGTGCAAAGCTTATTTTCAGCTGTTGCGGAAAGCAGCTACTGATTTCAACATCAAACCTTACCAACAATATTAATTTTTTATATTATACCTCAAAACATGCACATATCAAAAATATTATCAAACAGTTATCTGATTTTTGTAACAACACTTATTTTAACAGCACTTTTTTCAACAGTATAACAATTTTTAACAGCAATCCCAAAAAAAACCTTATTCATTTTAAGGTATAAGAGCATCTCCAAGGGCAATATGTAAAATGGTTGGCTATTTTGGTTAGCTATAATTATTTTGTATCATTTTTGCTAAGGGTGAAGATATACACTCCAATGGTATTATCTATAATTTTTGTTATGTAAAATTATACATAAGAGGTTTAATGGTTCAACAAATATAGCCAATCAAATATGATTATCTATATTTTTTTGCTAAGGGTTACATGGTTGAAGTACACAATTTTTTAAATATTATCTAAAAAGTGACATATAGATGCCACCTAGATTATTTAGCTAAGGATTTTGTACCCTTGGAGATGCTCTAAGTCAACTTTTTTAAGATATCCACGCACAACATTCTTGTATGATTATGATATATTGTATTGTTGAGAGTTGAGACTAGCTATATGGCATCTAAATTCGTTAAAACCTGGTTCACCAAAAAGGGCGGCACTAAAGGACACCTGTCTTATTCCAGTTCGAAAGTTGTTTGAGAATTAAGATTTATACTCCTAATCCAAGTATCCAACAAGTGATTTTCAGCTCTCTCTTGAACCCCTGTCAAACTAACACACACACACTCCGCGTCTCACAAGTTAAAAAGGGTTTAAAGCAAGTCCTCAGGTTGTTCAACAGTTATAAATCATGTTTCATTAGATTTGGTTCTGGCTTCATGATAGTTTCGATTGGATAAACTACATATCAGGTAGGTTAAATGTCATTTTATACGTATGACAATCCGGGTAAATTTTGATTTTTTTTCGAAAATCAGGTCAAGTCCCGATTCTGAGTCTGAATAAGCTGAAGCTTACTAGCGAAACGCAGTCAACTTGAATAATACACAAGCACCTATAGGCCCCCAAAAGATCATAATTTTTTGTTGTTAATTAATAGTAATAATTTGTCTTACAAACTGAATAGAAGTCAGAAATCATCTGGATACAATATGTGTGTTAAATTGACGGATCATAGTAGAAACTATAACAGAACTGTATTCTAATTTTAGACTTAGGATCAATGTCATGTTCAGATGTGTTTTCTATAAATGATTTATTTAAGATGTGTATTTTATTAAAATTTTCACCTCGACAACAACAGTTATGTTCTAATCAATTCATGCTACCAAAAATAAATTTGTAAATGGAGCTGGAAAATGTTTATCAAAAGGCCTTTACATAGCTAATCAGCATAGTCCCAACCTGTCAAAAAAAAAAAAAAAAAGTCCCAACACAAATTTTGGGCTTGCAACTGTTTTGGGCTTTCTGCTTATAAATGGCCTATATCCACATCTGACAGTATCTACAACTCGCCCATAAGCTCAACTGTATGTATTGTTTGCGGTGGATTCATTGATATTGTAAAAACAAGAGAACTTGTGCCAAACAAACATTGTTGTTTATAATCCTAAAAATATTGAAAGAGGTCCCTTAAACGTGGGTAGACAATGCATTTTTCTCATTTACAAAAAAATTTGATATTAAATTTATATAACAAATATATGATTATAATCATCGTTTGAAACTTGAATTTTAGAATATTTCCAATGACATTAGCTATATTAATTAGCTACAATTTCTAAAATAAAAAATAGTTAAAATTTTGCACGAGGGGATGTGAGAACTTTAATGGGATTAATTATAATATTGATTATCTCTGAAATTTATTAATTTGTCTACAACAAATTACCTACATTTATAAAAATTTACAGCTTATTGGATTTGTCTTGCCCTCTGGCATGGTTAGTCTGTCATAGTTATAGTTTGTGATTCGTTTTCTGTATTCTATCTTGTCAAGTTTGCGTAATCATAGCTGAACGGGGGAATTATATACAAGAAATGGAGGAGAGTTTTTCAAGATTCAGTATCGAAGAGGAGGAACAAGGAGGGATAAACTATGAAGAGAACTGAGAGGATTTATGCGAGATCGATCTGAGATGGTGCCTGGTTGGGAAATTTTTAACGGATTCTTCTGTCGATTTTCAGGCCATGCAACATAAAATGACCTCTCTGTGGAAACCAGGGCGAGGAATGTATGTGAAACCTTTGGAAGCAAATAGGTTTATTTTTCAATTCTACCATGAAATTGATATCAAGAGAGTGATAGAGGGTAGCCCGTGGATTTTTGGTAGGTTTCAACTGGTGTTTGTTCGCCTAAAGCAGGGAGATAACCCAAGAACCGTCCTCATCAATACCTTGGATATATGGGTTCAATTGCACGATATGAATGCAGGCTTTATGTCTCTCAGAGTAGTGAAAGATGTGGTGGAATTATATTGGGACGTTCATTGAGTCTAATAGTAATAATTTTACAGGAGTTTGGAGGGAGTATTTGAGGGTTAGGGTATCTCTCTCTGGATTCTCCATTAAAAAGGAGAATGAAACTAAGAAAGAATGATGATCAATGGTCATGGGTGAATTTTAAATATGAGGGAGTTCCTACATTTTGTTTTATTTGTGGATTAATTGGCCACATCGATAAATTTTGTGAGAAATTGTTCGAGACGCCAGAAGAACTGATAGCAAGGCCATTTGGTGCATGGATGAGAGTTGAGCCAAGGAGGAAAAACTATACGCTAGGTGCAAAATGGCTCCGACCTGAGGGAGATTTTCCGGCAGCGTCATCGGTGGAAGGAGAAAGACCAATCAAGGGGAAGGTGGTTACCGAAATTATAGGGATTGCAGACAGTAGGGGAGAAAAAGAAGGGATGATGATTGACAGTTCAAATGGAGATAAGGAGATAAATCTTGGAGTAAATCAAGGGAGTGGTTCCAACAGTAATAGGGCGCCAAAAATTCAAAATATTATTAATTACAATAATAATATTATGCACGATAAAATTGCTGAGGTGGAAGTGACTGAGTTACCTATTGTGGACCCGAAAAGAAGGAGAATAAACGATGTTTCTGATAAAAATTCAGAGGAAATAACGGGACAAGAGGACGATAATATCATGGAAATTCAAGATGGTTCAAAAAACGTGATAATGGCGGGTGTTGTGCAACAACCCCGCCTAGCATTATGACAGCCTTAAGCTGGAACTGTCAGGGGTTAGGGCTACCATGGAAGGTACAGTTCCTTTAAAATGTTGTTCAACAACATAAGCCTACGTTTGTTTTTCTTTGTGAAACGTTGTGTAATAGAAGTGGGATGGAAAAAGTTCAGAGGTCGTTAAATTACGAGGGCATGGTAGTGGTGGAAGCTCAAGGCAGGAGTGGAGGGATGGCGTTACTTTGGAAAGAGGAGGATCAGGCGATTCTTAGGAGTTTCTCGAATAATCATATCGATATTGAAACAAAAGCTCTGGGAATGGGGAGTTGGAGATTCACGGGTTTTTATGGTGAGCCTAACAGGAACAACAGAAGGAGAACGTGAGATCTGCTAAGAAATCTGTCAAGAGATGCTAACCTTCCATGGTGTGTAATGGGGGATCTAAATAACATTGTAGCTCATAGTGACAAGATGGGTGGAGCTCCCTACCCAAACTGACTAGTAGAAGGGTTCAATGAGGCTTTGACTGACTCGAGGTTAATAGATATGAATATAATCGGGCATCAGTTTACGTGGGAGAGATGTAAAGGTTTCGATAAATGGGTAGAAACAAGGTTGGACATGGTGCTTACGAATGAAGGTTGGGTTGATTGGTTCCCTATGTCGAAGCTTTACAATTTAGAAGGTAGTCCCTCGGACCACAATCCTATATTTTTAGATACGAGACGAATAATTCAGCAGGACAGGTCGGGCAGGAAGTTTAAATTTGAGAATGCATGGATGGTAGAACCTATGTGTTTTCAATTGGTGAAGGATAGTTGGGAGGATCATGTTATTGATGACATTCGAAACAAGGTGTTGTATTATGGTTAGAGTTTGGAAGCTTGGGGTAGAGAAGTGACGGGGAATTTTAGTGGGCGAGTTAAAGAATGCAAGTTGGAATTAAAATTGCTGAGAAGTAAAACAGATAAGAAGTCCGTCGAGAGATTCAAAGAAGTAAAACAGAAGTTGTTCCGTATTTTAGACCAGAAAGAATTGTTTTGGCGTCAACGTTCTAAACAGCTATGGTTGCAGTCTGAAGACAAGAATAGTCGTTATTTTCATGCTGCTGCTAGTGAAAGAAGGAGATCTAATTCGTTTCAACGTCTGCAGAACTCGGAGGGTGACTGGTTTGAATGGGGTGATGGTTTGTGGGAGCTGATTAAATCTTATTATGATCAAATGTTCACTGCTACGGAGTCTCGATGGGAGGAGGTGGTTAACAAGGTGCCTGTTTCAATTACAGATTATCACAATGCAGAGCTTCTGAGGAATGTGACTGTGGAGGAGGTTAATTTTGCGCTCTTTCAAATGCATCCGGATAAATCTCCGGGCCCGGATGGTATGACTCCTAGTTTTTTTCAAAAGCATTGGTCAATTGTAGGACCGGATATAGTGGCAATGGTCAGAAAATTCTTTAGTGAAAGGGTCTTGTTAGAGGGTTTGAATGAAACGAATTTGGTTCTTATACCAAAGAAGAAGAATCCAAGCTTTGTAAGTGATCTTAGGGCCATCTCGTTGTGCAATGTTCTTGTTAAAATCATAACTAAAGTAATGGCAAACCGTCTAAAAGTGTTGTTAGATGTAGTGGTGTCAGAAACTCAGAGCGCTTTTATTCCCGGAAGGTTAATCTCTGATAACATTTTGGTATCCTATGAAGTAATGCATTACTTGAAAAATAAGAGACATGGCAAAGACGGGTTCATGGCTGTTAAGTTAGATATGAGCAAGGCCTATGATAGATTGGAATGGGATTTTTTGAAAGCTATGCTGGGGAGGATGGGTTTTAGTGAGCACTGGATTAAATTGATCATGGCTTGTATAACTTCAGTAACATATAATATAGTTAATGGTGAGCACATTATGGGTCCTATTACTCCGTCTCGTGGGATTAGACAAGGGGATCCGTTGTCTCCTTATTTATTTATAATTTGTGCTGAGGATTTATCTGCGTTGCTAAAATATTATGAAGCCAAAAAGTGGATCCATGATATCAAAATTTGCCGTCAAGCTCCTGTTATTTCTCACATGCTATTTGCCGATGATAGCTATTTATATTGTAAATCTAATATGGAGGAGGCTCTTCGAGTAGTGGAGTTACTGAAGTTGTTTGAGCAAGCTTCGGGCCAGAAGGTTAGTGTGGAGAAATCGTCTGTTTTCTTTAGTACAAATGTTATTCCTTACAATCGGATTAATGTTTGTCAAGTTTTATTAATGAATGAAGCAGACAAGTATAGTAAGTACCTGGGGTTACCAAATTTATTGGGGCAAAAGAAATCAATTTTGTTGGGATTCTTGAAGGAGAAGTTGGAAAATAAAATTCGAGTTTGGGAGAGAAACCCGATTTCGAAGTCAGACCAAGAAATTCTGATTAAAATGGTGGGTCAAGCTTTACCTACCTATGCGATGAGTGTTTTTCTTTTGCCGATGAAGTTAATCAAAAGTTTGGAGAAAATGCTCACCAAGTATTGGTGGAATTCCACGCAAAGAGACAAGAATAAGATTCATTGGGCTAGTTGGGAGAAGCTTTGTAAGCATAAATCTACTGGAGGTCTAGATTTCAGAGTTTTCAGAAGTTTTAACCTTGCCATGTTAGGAAAACAGGGCTGGAGATTTTTGACTAACCCGGATAGCCTAGCTTCCAGAGTTTACAAAACAAAATATTATAGAAACAGGAATTTCCTGGAGGTGGTAAGTTCGGGAGTTTGCTGGAAGATAGGGTCGGGAGAAAAATTAAGCATCACAGGTCAACTGTGGCTTGCTAAGGCAGATAATTCGTATATCACTACGGTATGTGAATCATTTCAGAATGGTACAATGCAGGGGTTAATGCATATTGATAGAAGGGAATGGGACCAAGAGGTGATCAAAGATTTGTTTAATGGCCGAGATCAGAAGTGTATTCTTGAGACCCCCATACATGATAATGATGTTGAAGACACTATTCTATGGAAACATGAAAACTCAGGGACATACTCCGTAAAGAGCGCATATAGATTGATTCAAAGGATGAAAGGTTGTTATACTACAGAGGAGAGATCGAAAGTGCTGATTCATCTATGGAAACTCAAAGCTCCCCCTCGAGTTCTGAATGTAGTTTGGAGAGCAGTGACTGGGTGTCTTCCAACGTTGTTGCAGCTATACCAAAAGTGTGTCCCAATAAATACTCAATGCCCAGTTTGCTTATCAGGTGAAGAATCAATTTTTCATATTTTGGTTCTTTGCCCGTTTGCATTTAGTTGTTGGAGTCGAATTTTTTCAGGGATGCAAATGCCTCAGGTTCAAGATTTTGAAAGTTGGTTAGGCGCCATCTTTGAGCAGAATGACCAGAATAAAAATGCAGAGGTAGTCTCAGTATGTTAGGCGTTATGGAGGGCCAGGAATGATGTGGTTTGGAACAGGAAATACGCGAAAGTAAATAGAGTCATAGCGTCAGCAAATCAGTACCTTTTACAGTGGAATTTTGCCCAAGTAAATTGCTCGAGTGCTCTTTCCAGATTCGCGTTCGAAGGGGATGGTGCTATTACATGGGTCAGACCTCAAGGGAACTCAATAAAGGTAACAGTTGATGCAGCTCTTTTTGCAGATAGCAGGAAGTATGGGTTGGGTATTGTGGCTCGAGATTCATCAGGTAGGTTAGTAGTAGCTAAAACGAAATGTTTCTCGGGGGAGGTATCACCTGAATTTGTAGAAGTCGTAGCAATTAAAGAAGCTCTGTCTTGGATCAAGGAGCAGAACTGGCAGGAGGTTTCTCTCGAATCAGACTGTTTGGCGGCTGTGCAAGAAATCCGCAGTAAGGTGGAGATGAGATCGAGTTTTGGTCAAGTGGTGGAAGAGTGTCGACGGCGTCTCCGTCTTTCAAACATTAGTTCTTTGTTATTTATTAAACGATCTGCAAATGTAGTTGCCCATTGTTTCGCAAGGGCATCTTACAATTATCCTGATCGTAATTTCAATAGGAGGTATGTTCCTATTGAGCTTCAAGATTGTCTTTTGTTGGCGGCCGTTAGTGAATAAAATTTCTCAGCTTTTGTCAATTTTTTTTATAATATTGATTAGGTATAATTTTTCTTAAGTTTTGTACATTGAACTGCTACTTTTTTTTAACATATTATTTATGTCACATACCACATAAAATTTATAGTTAAGGGCTCTTTTTTATTGGAGATGCTCATGATTTTTTTTAGTGTAGTAATTTTGCTCGCATAACATTACCAATTACTAAATATAAGAACTTAATTAAGAAATCTTCAGTGTCCACATGCCATCTTATTAAAAAAAAACTAACCAAAGCGTAGTTAATAATTGGATAACAAACGCGGGGCCCGGGGCTCTTGAGAGAGACAATTAAATTTTTTACTAAAAGTAATAATATAAATTTTGATAAAAACAAATAAATTGAATAGAATTTTATTTAATTATTCTATAACTAAATAATTGATAGAATTCATATGAGTAACAATTGATTATATAAGTATTAGTTGATTAGAAAACTTTGCGCAATTAAAAATTTTAATTTATAAACTCATGTAATATTGATTATGGATGAAACTAGATTTGCAGTTAGAAATTTATTTTATAAAAATTCATGTGTTCTTATTTATTTTTTTAGTAACAAATGAATCAACTCATAAATTAAAAAACTCAACTGTTAATAAGATCTTTAAGTCAACGGATGTTAGGGATGCATATTTTTCCCGTCTCGTTTCGCTCGATCCCAATCCGATCTCTATTCCATTCGAAATAAGGAATCATGAACTTTTTTGAATATGAGACGGGAATCAGGAACAAATATATGAAAATTTCGGGGATCGAGAACGAGATTGGGGTATTAGATAACCCCGCCCCGATTCCCGTTCCCCACTCACCAAACTCTATTTTT
Organism: Heracleum sosnowskyi; assembly: GCA_030848705.1. Classification (NCBI taxonomy): domain Eukaryota; kingdom Viridiplantae; phylum Streptophyta; class Magnoliopsida; order Apiales; family Apiaceae; genus Heracleum; species Heracleum sosnowskyi. Next base: position 19,494,796 of record CM061244.1, on the reverse strand, counting down.
AATTTTTTAATATATATATATCAAATAAATTATGAAGAATATAGATACATAATATTATAATTTTCAAGTTTTTATACACTCAATAATCTAAAAGTTATATACTATAATATAATTTAATTATAATACTATTTTTGCCTATTATTAAAAGTAAAAATAAAAATTTAATTCAAATCAAGATTTAAAATAAAAACAAAATTTTAATATATCATGTTAGTTTATATTAAAAAATACAATTTATAATTTATAATTTTTAAGAAAATAAAGAAAAAGCATTCCCATATATCCAGCGGGTGTTGGGACCCGGGATGATGGAGTTGAATAATCCCTATTTGGAAATTGCCGCGTGTTCGAGATCTTGAATTAACTCGACGTCGATCCCAACGAATGCAAGTAAGTGAGTCAACTCATATGAAATAAAAGAAGTTAAATTGTAAATCCTTGAAAACTTGTATTTTTAGTCAACTAATGTGAAATAAAGGGAATTAAATTGTAAATACGTGAAAATTTGTATTTTTCATAGGTGAGGTGAAAACTCAACTTCTGTTGTGAACTGAACTACTCCCTTTTTCATCCATTTCTTTACACTTTTCTCTTTTTATTCAGTTTTTTACATTTCAAAATTTTCCAAAAATAGTAAAGTTTTATAATATAAAATTTAAATACTTCCACTATTTTCCTTCACGTTACTTATTTTATACCTTAAATATTGACGGATCCCACCACTTTACTTATTCTTCTTATTTTTTTTCCTACTTTACTTATATTCCTTAACTTCCATGTCCAATCCAAATATACAATTGGGCGGGACAGAGGGAGTACTAATTTACAAAAAAATAAGAAATGGAGTAATGCAATATGTTACGCCATAATTTCGGTTGCCTCAATTATCTCCTAATTTCCCAATATTGATCTAATAATAATTATTGCTTAACCACTAAGTAATATCCTCTCTCTGAAATGAGAAAACAATCAATCTAAATCAATCAATTACTAAAAAATATCTCCAAACGATTCTTTCAAATCAAGAAAGAATCCCAACGCTAATATAACTCTAAAAAGATAAAATCAACTTATCTCAACATATCCCTTAACAATCACAGGGATTAAAAATACTATCCTATCACAGAACTGCGTTGGCTTGATCTCTATATATAAACAGGGTACGCAGACATCTTGGAATAGGATCCGACACATCTAACAAGTCGAGACACCTTTCAAGTCTAGCCCCAAAAATCCAAAAACCCAAAATCCATCATCATCATAATTCGTTATTCCAGCAATTCCCCGAAATTTGTTATCACCAAATTCCTCCGTTAACAATTGGCGCTAGAAGGAGGGGATACTTTTTGATTGTGGAGCGGCTTTAATTGAGGAACAGAACGGTGGAGGCGGTGGTTCGTGGTTCTATTCAAATTGAAAGATAAGTTTTCTTATGATTTTGTCCGTACAAATAAGCTATCTTATAAAATTCGTAGTAAATTTAATACATGTTAGATTTTGATGATTTTTTATGATCCGGAAAGTTGTTGTGATTTTCTACAACTTTCGTTCTTGGTGTTTTCTGAGATTATATTTCGATCTATTCTCGAAATCACAAAACATAATCAAATCCCGTTTTTCAGTATTGAGAAGTTAATCAGCAGACGTTTTATTTGATTACCGATTCGTTATAAGTCCGTTTCTGACAAGCCATATATCATCGGAAAGCTCTTTTCGTTTCCTGCAACTTTCATGTTTTGTGTTTTCCAAGAAAATATCGTTTACAGGGCCAAAAAGGTAAAAAACAGATCTGAGCATAATCTGAATAATGGGGATGTTAAAGAATTGTGATGCAATATTCGTAGCACATGATTTGATTACTTCACTAGCTCGTGCATGGAAAAAAAAAGTGTTGAAGGCCCTCATCTGATAAGGTTAATATTTTTGAAGACCCTATTTCGAGTAGGATAATATTTTTGAAGACCCTCTTCCAAGAAGGATAATATTTTTGAAGACCCTCTTTCGAAGAGGAAATTATTTTTGCAGACCCTCTATTGAAGATGATAATTATTTTTGAAGGCCCTTCTTTAAGGTGTTGCTTGAGAATTATTTTTGAAGGCCCTTTTTTAAGGTGTTGCTTGGAAATTATTTTTTAAGGCCTTCTTTATGAAGGTGTTGCTTGGAATTATTTTGAAGACCCTTCTTTGAGGAAGGTGTTGCTTGGAGTACCTTGGTAAACCCGTACTTCCGGGTGCTTATCCGTACTTCCGGAAAGCTCACCAAGAAGAGAGTTCTACCTCTTAAGAAGGCGAGGTTACACTTCTCTTTTCTTAAACTCTGCTTTGCATAGAGTGTATAAGAAGGCGAGGTTACTATTCCCTTTTCTTAAACTCTGTTTTGCATGAGTGTATAAGAAAGCGAGGTAATTATCTAATTTTCATTCTCCTACACTTACAAAGTTACTCGTACATATGTTCTTCTCACATCTCACATGTTGTCTCTCTCGCAAGCACAGACATATTACGGGCACATCATGTTGTCTCTATCGATTTTACAGGCATATTACGGACAATTATCTTCTTCATATTATCTGCTAATCTTCTACTTCTAGTTGTTTCATTGACTCAGGAAATTCAGAAGATCAAAGCACACTTAGTTCTCCAGTCCATCAAGCTGCACTGAAGAACTGGAGGGGGGGGGGTAGTTGTTACGCCATAATTTCGGTTGCCTCAATTATCTCCTAATTTCCCAATATTGATCTAATAATAATTATTGCTTAACCACTAAGTAATATCCTCTCTCTGAAACGAGGAAACAATCAATCTAAATCAAACAATTACTAAAAAATATCTCCAAACGATTCTTTCAAATCAGGAATGAATCCCAACGCTAATATAACTCTAAAAAGATAAAATCAACTTATCTCAACATATCCCTTAACAATCACAGGGATTAAAAATACTATCCTATCACAGAACTGCGTTGACTTGATCCTTATATATAAACAAGGTACACAGGCATCTTGGAATATTGGAATAGGATCCGACACATCTAACAAGTCGAGACACCTTTCAAGTCCAGCCCCAAAAATCCAAAAACCCAAAATCCCTCATCATCATAATTCGTTATTCCAGCAATTCCCCGAAATTTATTATCACCAAATTCCTCCGTTAACACAATATTTTCTGAATTAGCTAGACACAAAGAATGAGTAAGGAGATAAGATTTTTTACATTGTAATTATTCTATTCGAGAAATTGAATAATATTTGTAACCTTTGTAATATATAAGAAAGAGAATAACATTGTAGAAAACTTGTTAAAAATAAATAATTTTCTCTTTAGCATTTAGGAAAAGTTTGTAAGGAAAAATTCAAACCAAAAAATCAATACATGTATTAACCAACACAGATTCTTCGAGAAAACAATAAAAAAACACATAGGTAGTTAAAACTCTAACTATCTGAAATTTTAAAGATGATTTCTTATAATATTTTAGTTTTATTTTCAATTTCATATTCAGTTTTATCTCTGTAATTTAAAATTTTAAAAAAAGATTGAAATTATATTTAACCCCTTTTTTACAAACTCCTATCTTTTACTTAGGACAAACAAAATTATTGTTAGATATTTTTAAATAAGAATATTTTTCTTTTACAGGATGCTATTTAAAAATAAAAATTTAGAAGTTTTATTTTTTCTTCAAATCTTAATATTTTCAAATATATTTATTTTCATACTTTTTATTTTAAGACTTATCTAAATCATATTTACATTATTTAATTTCAACAATATCCCCTCAGCCTTCGTTGGCCATCAATTTGATATTTAATCATGTTAATACGAAGTCTGGCAATTGGGATGGAAATGCGAGTCGCATTTCGGGCTTGGCTCTACTCGTTGCTGTCGGTGACTGAAATTGACAACGCATTATGTGGATACAGCACAACAGAACATCCACAATATTAATGGACTAAATTGCATATTGCATCACCTTATTTTTAACTTATTACACTTTGGGTTAATTATTTTTTTCGAAAACACTTTGCATCCCTTTACTTTAGGTCTCGTTGCACCTTGAACCCCTTTAACGCTTTTCCGTCTAGTTTGACCGTTAACATCCATTCTGACAGGGGTAAATTTATCTTTTCATTGAAAATCTCAAATAATCCCCAAATTTACCATTTTTGCATTTGTTGCTAGTACCAAGTCTCTTCAGACTTTACGCACCTCAAGAAGTGCGATAAATGATCCCATTGTGAAACAAGTTGCTGGACTGTTCTCTACAATTACTTCCTTAGATTTGAGTTACTAAGGATGCTGGATATGATTGAACTCAATCCCGTTGAAGTTTTTCAGTTTAAAACGTTTGTTTTACGGAAGTTTCCAGTTAGATTTATGAGTTTTCTATTACTATATATATCTGCATTCAACTGCTTTTTCTGTTGGGAGGTATGGAAAATTCGAAAAAATAAATAAAACCATTTAAAAGTTTAAGGACAAATTTATCCCTGTCAGAATGGATGTTAAATGTCCAATTTGACGAAAAATCGTCAAAGGGGTTCAAAGTGTAACGAGACCTAAATTACAGGGATACAAAATGTTTTCGAAAAAAGTAGTTAACCCAAAGTGTAATAAGTTAAAACCAAAGGGATGCAATATGCAATTTAGTCATATTAATATAATACATATTACTTCTATTTTAATACGTGTAATCAAAAATATCAAAAGTGTAATTAATATTTATTAAATTTGTCTAATATAATCCTAGTAATGAATGACACTCTCGTTAAACATATAGTTACTTTCAAATTTCCTTTTAGTGATCCGCTTTCTCGTATTACGAAATCTAAACAGATAACAAACTTATTTATTAAATGAATTACATCATCTATTAATCAATTTTATTATATCATAAAATTTAATTTAAGTATTTTTTAAAAGTTTTAATTTTTATTGTTTAAAATATAGGTTCTCAACAAAATAAATGAAAATAAAATAAGAATTCAACATTTTATTTTATAGAAACTTGCATTTTCTGTAATTATTATCTTCTATATAAATTAGAAGGTAAAACTTAAAAAATTGATTTTTAATATATATGTAAAACATGGGTTTTTCTACAAAAAAATTATGAGAACATAATTTTTAATAATATTTTTAAAAAAATATTAAGATAATAATCTGATTTCAAGATAAATTTTAAAACTTGGGAAAAAATATATAAGAATATTAAGATGGTAAATTCGAGTTCAAAAGAAAGTTTAAGAAAATATCAACATTGGTAATTTGACCTGAAGATAAATTTTAGGAGAATATTAAGATTGTAATTTGACTTAAGAAGAAAGTTAGGAGATTACAAGGTAACTAAGATTTTCATTACTCAAGATTTAGAAGACAATTTAGATATTTGATAACCTTTAATATTATTAATTCAAAATTTTGAGAAAATTAGAAAATAGATCAAGGCGTTCTGAGAGACGTCTCTCAAATCATGTGGCACATCTCATATTGTCTCGTTATTATTTCCTCGATTAAAATATAGTAAAAAAATTAGTAAATAAATTGGAGTCGTAGATTATGTTTAGAAAAATATTAATAGTGTATACTTAGTTTTGACTTGAATATAAAATTCAGGAGAATATTAAGATAATATATCTAGTTTTCTATGTTGGTAAATATATTCATTAATAAAAAATTTAGAAGAATATTAAAATTACATTTAGTTTCCTTCATTAACAAAGATTTCAAAAATTTAGAAGAATATTAAATTTGTATATTCAGTTTACTCTATTAGTAGAGATTTTAAAAGTAAAAATATTAAAATTGAATATTTAGTTTCCTTCCGTATAAAGATTTTAAAAGTAAAAATATTAAAATTTCCTAACCGTCCTCGTCTTGTACTCCGTATAAGTATATTGATTACTTAATTTTTTCATAATTATAAATATCTTTCCGGAAATAAATAAATTCCGTGGTAGAATAAAACATTAAAAAAGGTAAATATTGAGCGCAAAAAACAAGACGAGTCGAATTTGATAGATGTAAACAGCCTATAAATGAGTGCAGCCAGAGGCAAGAGGCGAGAGAGTAGAGAAAGAAAAAGCATAGAAGTTAGGACAGAATGGGAGGGCCAGAGAAGGTGGAAACTGGGTCGGCGGTGATCGAACACAAAGCATATGCTCGGGTTGGTTTACTGGGCAATCCATCCGATGTTTATTACGGGCGGACCATCTCATTGGGCATTTCTAACTTCTGGGCCTCCGTTAGTTTACAGCCCTCCGATCAACTTGTCATTGTTCCTAACCCTTTTCATGATCTTGTCCAATTCCATTCCCTTTCTCACCTGGTACTCACTCAACTCATCCCCTTTTGTATTGCACGGGTTATAAGCTAGTATTTGTAAGATATTTTGGAGGTCAATTATTCTGATTTTTGTATACAGGTGAATCGGCTAAATAGTGAAGGTTATTACGGAGGCGTACGATTGCTTATGGCAATTTGTAAGATTTTTAAGAATTACTGCAAGGATAACGGAATCGAACTTCATGACCACAACTTCACTCTTTCGTACGATACTAATATTCCTCGTCAGGTAACTCCCAACCCTCTACTTACAGCGATTATGTCTATATACAAAAGTTTACTGTCATATTTGAATTTAGTCTTTGTTGGTGTCTCAATTTGAATGATCCGCGGTGAAGCATTTAGGATAACTGGATAAGACATATACTGATTATTGTAATCAAGATTAGCCGGGGGTCAGAGTAAAATTTATACTGAATTTTAGGACGAAACGAGGTTTTCAATATTAAATTTTCACTCACTTTTCCGGCTTAGCCGGGGCTTAAGCCTAGGTTAGGTCCTTAGTGGTTTTGGTGCACTGAAAATTAAGGCATTCCCGCATGCCCTGTCAAGGAAGGGAATTGAATCAAGAACTGACTTTTTGTCACTAATACTAAAAAAAATGTGTTCTTTTATGTTATCCGCATTATTTAGTTCAAGTGGGAATTATCTTCTTTATCATTTAGCATTAATACTAATTTTTTTTAATGACTCAGACCGGTCTATCAGGATCTAGTGCCATTGTATGTGCTGCCCTTAGCTGTCTTTTGGACTTTTACAAAGTTAAGCATATGATTAAGGTTGACATTAGACCTAATCTTATCCTCAATGCGGAGAAGGAACTTGGAATCATTGCTGGTCTACAGGACAGGGTGGCCCAGGTGTATGGGGGTGTCGTATTCATGGTATGTCGTTTGAGAATACTTTTTAACGACATTTATACAGGTAAGAAAACTTTTGACAGTATATTCTCTGCAATTTTTTCGAAAGGACTTTAACAAGAAATCCATGGATGAGTTGGGGCATGGAGTATACACACCCATGGATATTGGTCTTCTTCCCCCACTTTATCTTATTTATGCTGAAAATCCAAGCGACTCTGGCAAGGTTAGTGTCACACCACAAGTCCATAACTCTTCCTACTTATATTCCTTTTCATATGGTCCTTGAAGAGTCGCTCTATGTACACGTAGTTTAGATTTGTTCATACACAAACTTCATTGGTGCCAGGTACACAGCACAGTTCGACAAAGGTGGCTAGATGGAGATGAGTTTATTATAGCATCAATGGAGGAAGTTGCAAATATTGCTCTTGAAGGACATGCAGCATTAAGTCAAAAAGATCATACCAAGCTTGCAAGTCTTATGAATCGTAATTTTGACCTACGGAGGTAACATTCTTGTGTAAATGACAGCTTTTTTTGTTTGGGAAAGTAGTACTTTTTTAGCACTTTACTTTCCGTTACTTATCATTGTGCAAGGGCGTGTCATTTTTTAAAGATAGGTTAATTAGTCTTAATTCCTTCGTGATTCTAAAACTTAGTAACTTCTGTGTCTTATTGACCTGTAAATTAATTGGATCACTTTCAGGCGCATGTTTGGAGATGATGCTCTAGGTGCGCTAAATATTGAGATGGTGGAAGTGGCTCGTCGTATAGGGGCAGCATCAAAGTTTACCGGCAGTGGAGGTGCTGTAGTTGCATTCTGCCCTGATGGACCTTCGCAAGCAAAGGTTCTGGAGGATGCTTGTCATAAAGCTGGTTTTATTATTGTGCCTATTCAAGTTTTCCCGTCTCGTATTACTGGGAATGATTCTTAAAAGTGCCATTGCGTTATATATCTGGATGTGTCTTTACAATGTACCATCAGTTCTCCTTTTCTCCCAATTTTCTTTTGTATGAGCAGAGGATGCTAAATTCTGTTTTTTTGCACTATAGAGCTTTCATCTTCCACACAGCATTTAGCCATCACTTTAACTTTCATGAATGAGTCCTCTCTGGTTTTAAACATTCCAAAATCGTGCACAGTGATGGTGCTTGATCCGGAAAATTTATATAAAGTTGCATTGTTTGTTATTTGTGTGCATTGTATCTGCCTATCTGGTCATGTTACATCTGTTGATTGTTGTGGAGTGGAAGGGGCAGAATTAGGGCTGTCAATGGATCTGGATCGGATCGGCATTGATCCATATCCTGATCAATTTAATTTTATCGAATTCGGATTTAGATCGGATCATAGTCGGATTTTTTATAGCCCGATCCATATCCGGATTCGTTAGGGAGCTCCGATCCGTTAATATTTTAAAAACATATTTTAGTCAAATTCAAATATCACTAAACATTTCACAGAGTTGAAGTGCAAATTTAACACCAATATTAATTTACAGATTACACAATAAATTAAAACCTAATTACAATTTGAAAACTAAAACACAGAATTTGAATGTTCAACTATTCTAAATACACTTGCCTGCCATACAACCATTGTAAGTTTGTGTCAATTTTATAAATATATATGATATATTTAATATATATAGTTAAGTTCTACGGACACCACCTTTTTTGTGGAGACCTGGAGATCATATACGTTCTGCAATCTAAATTTAGCAAAATATAATATTTTATAAATTATGTTCTATGAAAATAACTATTTTTATTTAAAATCTTTAAAATTATATATGTTTTGCAACTAAAACATAGCAAAACATATTGTTCTGCAAAACATGTTCGGTTTGCAGAACATTATCTTTAGTTTGCAGAACTTACATGATTTCCAAGATTTTCAATAAAATAGTGATTTTCATATAATATACTTTGCAAAACATTACGTTTTGCAAATTTTTGATTACAAAATATGATCTATTTTGCCAAATTTAGATTGCAGAACGTGGTCTCTAGGTCTCCACAAAAAAAGATGGTCTTCATAGAACTTAACTTATAATATATAACATATTATATATAATATATAAAATAAATATATATAATATATAAATATATTTAATATTTAATAAATAAATATATTATATTATATATTTAATATATGAATATACAGTAGCCCACTTAATTGTTAGATGAGAGATTGCTTTTGATTCTGAACATGTATGGCGGGATAACTTTCTCCACCGTCCGAAAACTATGATATAGTGCTAACATTATCAATATATATAAGGTGGCACTCCGCCCTCCGGCATTGACAAATAACTGTAAAAATGATATAGTTTACCACAATCTGTCCCTCCTGAGTTTGCCCCTCTAAAACAGGACCTATAATGCAGGTCAATGCACAGAAAGAAAGCAAAAGAGAAAAGGACTAAGCATATAATTATCATTTATCAATCACGGAGTTTATGCGACATTACCATAAATCCTGGAGTTTACGCGACAATCTCTATTAAAGAAGTGGTATTGTATGTATTTTTCTATTTTTTGTTCCACACAGGCTATTTAATTAATTTATAAAATAGTGTCACATGGTAATATATTGATTACATGCTTGGCTGAGTGCAACTGGAGGATCCGAAAATGAACCGTTTACAATGTGATTAGCAATCCAATGATTTGCAGCTTCAGTGTAGTGAACTGCATCCCAGCTAATGACTTTTGAAGGGTTTTTACATGAACCAGCTGTTATTTCTGTACCATTTACAGTTGCTTTGTTGCCACACCAGATGTCAACACCATTTTTGTGATATCCACAACAATAGCTTAGTGCATCCTCAAATCCTGCAGGGAAGCTTACTTTATACTACTTTTTACTTATAAGCCAAGAAACAAGCTAGAAACGTAGAGCTGCAATAAGACAATTACCTTGATTCTTTGCGTCACTGATTAGCTGATGCTTGGCAGCAAACATATCTACATGTGTCAATGCAGCATGCGGAAGCTCAGTTCTTAGTTGGATGATTCTATCTTTAAGTTGCTTATTGAATGCTATGGCGACATCATTCTGATCCTTCCGACAGCCAAGTTCATCGAAAAATCCTGGCTTTGGATTTGGGTGATTTGTAGTTGCAATAGGCATACAACCAAAAGGGCCTGTGTTGTGAATCCAGAATGCTCTTGCCCCTTTATCATACAGTTGCTGACAATTTACATTGTCCCTTTGGTCAACATTTAAAAACTAAGCATGCATGCTATATACCTATTATGTCGGGAGGGAAGAATTTACCTGAACTGCAGTGGCGAAGTCCTTAATTATGTCGGAAAAGGTGGCTTCACACTGCTTATTGGTTAAAGATCTAAAACAAACCCCAAGATCATTTTGTCCCATGTCAATAATGTAGAGAGCCTTGGAGAAGTCATCTGGACAAGGGAGGTTGCTTCTCTCTGATTTATTCTTGGCTGAAAATCAACCATATACCAAAACTTTTACAAAATTTTATAAAAATTAGTCTAGTTTGGCACTTAAGATGAGCTATGATATGCAATGAATGTATATACAGATATTGTAAACATCAAAATCTGGAAGCAACCTTGATTGAAATAGTATGTCGTTCTTCTCTTAAACTGATCAAACTGCTCTACCTGGATATCAAGTGAAAAGGGGCTTACTCCATTCTGGAACCAGGACTCATTCACACGCCTTATTGTTGCGCCTCCTGTTGCAAAATTTGCACCATGCTCGAAATTTGCCTTGATAGAATTTAAGTAGGCACTCAAGTAAGGTATCCCCAAAGTATCAGCTTCATGATCATAAAATTTTCAGATTTTTATATATAGAAGAAAAGGTTAATGAAAAAGATATTATTGTTGTAAAAATCGGAAACTCTTACCAAAGAAGTCTATGATAAGCCGGCCGTCACTGCCTCTACCAGCAGGTATGCCAAAGTAAGTCTCACCTGTGGGTGGACCAGCCGGATAAAAAGCAGCTGATATGCCACCGGTGTCGGAGTTGGAGTCACCAAAGTTGTATATGGCTGGTATTTTACAGTCTTGAGAATTTGGCGCCACACCCTTTACTTGCACAAGTAGGATAAATGCAAACAAATTTTGAAGGAGCAACATTTTTGTTGAGGAAGCACACATGCTTTTTTCATTTATATATTGTTGCCAAACGGATATAAGCATTAACTTTAATTATTGACTTAAATGATCAATTTTCAGTTAAACTAAATTATTGAAAAATGAATAATTAGTAAGGCTCACTGAATTCAGTCTTGGTGTTACATTTGTTTCTGATGGCTTGACGTTGTACCCGTGAATTGTGTGTAGGTCTAAGCAAAATCCTCTATTTGCTTTCAGTTGCAAGCAACTGAATTCCAACAATCTACTACTGCTTTCGGTTGCTTAGCAACTGAATCTCATAATCTGAGGAGGAGTGAAATATTGATAACTAAGTATATTTGGCAAGCATCAATTATACATTTCTGGTCTCTTCAGTTAGGCTGAATTATAAGATTTTAAGATCCTGAATAGGAAATAAACAAAAGTTATCGTTCTGCTGATTTGCAGTAAAACTGGGTGACATCTCGTCTCCAGAGTAAAAATATTTGAATATTTTTACACACTCTGTACTCGCTAGGCGCTAAGCCAAGCTTGCTTGGTTTTGTCGCTGATATAGTCATCTGATCTTAATACAAGGAACTTCACACTTTCGTGTGATACTATTACTCATCATCAGGCAAGCCTCACAGTCTACATAGAAATATTTTTTCTATATTGACCAGATTATACTGTGAAATAAAAGTGATTGTGGGTAACACAGGAAAGTCTTGGACAACGAAAGGACGTGCTTTGTCATTGTGCTTCTTTGGCAGTTCCTTTCTCTATTCCTTCAAAACAAAACACATAGCTATTAAATGTTGGGTTCGTGAAGTCTAACGGGTTTCAGAATTGGTTTTTGATTTGAGTTAGAACTTCCAGATCTGAATTCTAATTACAGTTAGGAATTTCAGAATTAGACTCTGATTAGATTAGGTCCAGTTTCTTTTCTTATAAATAGTCTCATGTAATTGTAAAACACCAACAAAACACAACACAACATAGTTGCGAGAGATCAATACAAAATTAGTGCGGCTTGTGGAGTAGAAATTTCCGAACCACGTAAATCTTTGTATTGTGTGATTGTCGTTTATTTTCTTGTTCTTGTTTATTCACTTTGGGTTTTGCTTTCGTTGTTGTATACTCAACAACTGGTATCAGAGCCTAGGTTTTCAGGCGAGTGGGAGCGATGACAGAAGAAGGAAAATGCTATATGGGATAGTATCCGATGGTGATACTATAGGAAGTACAAAGAAAGATTATACCTGAAATCAAGATTACAATAATGAAATATCGAAAATGATTCGAGGCACGTGAGAATCACGCTATCCTTAAAACAGATAAGCCCCTTTTGTATGGTGTGGTGCTTGAAGGTGTGTTGTGGCTTCCGTCTCTCAGGATACAACGAATCGAGGTGATCTTTAGCACTAGAGATCCGCCTCCTACGAACCGAACAAACACCGCAACTATCTTACTGAATAGAACCTAGAGCTCTAAGATGAATACTCAAGAAATGCTGGTGGGTTTTTTGTGTTTTTAACAATAAAAAACAAAGGTCTCAAGGAGTATAAGAAATGTAACTTACACACAAAATCAAAGTTGTAACCTATGTAATAATGAGCTACAATAATGAATTAATCAATATTATGTCATTATTAAGGAGTTACAAAATCAATATATAAGTTACAAATCAAAATAATAAAAGGCAATATAATTTTTATTCAAAATATTCCAACAATCCCCCACATGAATAAAAAATGACATTGCAAAATGACTCTTTGACACGGAGATAGAGCGCACGGTAGAAACCAACATAGGATAGGTATGCGTAAACCCTTGAACCTTCCCTTGTAAGAATATATTTACATTTCTAGAATTTCAGTAGTCACGTTGACCTTGAACTGCCTTTCTGTATTGTGAAATGATGATACATCCCCCACTGGAGTCTTTCCCTATATTTGTTCAGTTCTCACCGTTAAGCCCATTTTTGTCCTGAGCTTTAGCCTGGTTCTGTGAGTTTTTCCCAGAATTAGCCCCACAATTCCTTCTTGAAGCGACCCCACTTCACTCACATAGGTGATCTCTTGAACAATACAAAAGTATTATTTGTTCGACATATCGACACATAAGGATCATTAAAAGCATAGCTTAGCCTTTTCCATATTTTATCACTGTTTTTCATCATAGGAATGGACCCAGGAGTAAAACCCCCACAATGATCTCACTAAGTCTTTACAGGTAGGTTGTCCCATTGAACCAAGATCTTGGGATCTCCAGCCAACAAGGTTGGGTTTCCTTTGTACCGACTTTTATTATGGACTTTAGTCCCATTCTTTTCGATGATTTCTCAACTAACTCTCTTGTTAATCCTTTGGTTAGCGCATCCACAGTGTTATCTTTTGACCTGATATAGTCAATAGTGATAACTCCAGTTGAGAGTAGTTGTCTAACGGAATTGTGTCGCCGACGAATATGCCTCGACATTCCATTATATAGTACACGCTCGGCTGTACCAATTGCTGCAGTATTGTCACAATGTATACAAAGTGGCGGCACTGGCATTTCCCATCTAGGAATATCCTCTAAAAATTGGCGTAATCATTCAGCTTGTTCGCCCGCTTTATCCAAAGCAACAAACTCAGCTTCCATGGTAGATTTGGTCACTATCATTTGTTTCAAGGATTTCCACGAGATCGCTCCATCTGCTAGCGTAAATACATATCCGCTTGTGGACTTCGATCCTTTTACATCATTAATCCAGTTTGAATCGCTATACCCTTCAAGTACAACATGATATCTCGATTAATGCACTCCATAATCACGCGTATACCTTAAGTATCTAAGCACTTTAGTTATCGCTTTCCAATGATCCACACCTGGATTACTCGTGTATCGGCTTAGCTTACTCACTGTATGGCAATGTTTGGTCGTGTACAATTCATTAAGTACGTCAGACTTCCTATTACTTTAGCATATTCTCCTTGAGAAACACCTTCACCTTTGTTTTTACATAGATGTAAAGTCGTATAAAAAAATTAATTCATGTGAATTATGGGAATCTGTTTTAAGCTTGTAGGAAGTATAGAGAAAGATTATACCTGAAATCAAGATTACAATAATGAAATACAGAAAATGATTCGAGGCACGTGAGAACCACGCTATCCTTAAAACAGATAAGTCCCTTCCGTATGGTGCTTGAAGGTGTGTTGTGGTTTCCGTCTCTCAGGATACAACGAATCGAGGTGATCTTTAGCACTAGAGATCCGCCACCTACGAACCGTACAAACACCACAACTATCTCAATGAATAGAACCTAGAGCTCTAAGATGAATACTCAAAAAATGCTTGTGGGTTTTTTTGTGTTTTATTACTGTACCATTTACAACAACTTTGTTACCACACCAGATGTCAACACCATTTTTGTGATATCCACAACAAAAGCTTAGTGCATCCTCAAATCCTGCAAAGCAAACCAATTGCTTTCCTTTTACTACCTTTTGCTTCTGATTCATTCTTGGCTGAATATTAAACATGGTATAAAGTTTTATAAAAATTTAAGAGAAGATAAGTATATTAATAGCACTTGAGATAATGCTAGATATGCTATAAATGTAGGTAAAGATATTGTAAATATCAAAATTTTGAAGAAACCTTGATTGTAAAAGTAAGTCGTTCTTGACTTGAACTGATCAAACTGTTCCACCTGGACATCAAGTGAAAAGGGGCTTACTCCATTCCGGAACCATGACTCATTTTGACGCCTGATGGTTGCGCCTCCTGTTGCGAAATTTGCACCATATTTCTTGATAGAATTTTAGTAGGCACTCAGTAAGGTAGCCCCAAACTGTAAGCTTCATTAATACAAATTTTTTTCAGATTGTTTTATAAAGAAGGAAAAGGTTGAGAAAAATTCACAGTCTTGAGAATTCTAAACTGTGTAATAGTCATTGTGAGTAACCCGTGAAAGTTATGGAAGGATGGAAACTAAATCAAGAACTGACTTCTTTGTCATTAATATTAAAAAGATGTGCTTTTTCAAATAAAATTAGTGGCAGTTCCTTCCTGTATTCCTTGAAAACGCATGGCTATTAAATTATTTAGGATAGTATCAGATGCTGATACTTTTTCTACATGCTTGGCTGAGTGCAACTGGCGGATCCGAAAATGAACCATCTACAATGTGATTAGCAATCCAATCATTTGCAGCCTCAGTGTAGTGAACTGCATCCCAGCTAATGAGTTTCGAAGGGTTTGGACAAGAATCGGCACTTATTAATGTACCATTTACAACTTCTTTGTTGCCACACCAGATGTCAACACCATCTTGGTGATATCCACAACAAATGCTTAGTGCATCCTCGAATCCTGCAAAGTAAAACAATTGCTTTCCTTATACTACTTTTTACTTACAAGCTAAGATAAACACAGCCCAGAACTACTACTATACATACTCTTTTGACAGTATGCAAGTACAAAATTATGTGAGTGTAAATAAGAGAATCGCCTTGATTGTTTGCGTCCTTGATTAACTGATGCTTGGCAGCAAACATGTCTACATGTGTCAATGCAGCATACGGAAGCTCAGTTCTTAGTTGGATTACTCTCTCTTTGAGTTGCTTATTAAATTCTATGGCAATATCATTCTGATCTACTCGACAACCAAATTCATCAAAATATCCTGGCTCTGGATTCGGGTGATTTGTAGCGGCAATAGGCAAACAGCCAAAAGGGCCTGTGTTATGAATCCAGAATGCTCTTGCCCCTTTATAATACAGTTTCTGAAAAGTTTACATATATTCGTTACCATTTATGTACCAAGTATGTTATGTTGTGTATGTGTGTGTGTGGCCAAGGAAGAACGTACCTTGACTGCTGTAGCAAACTCCTCAACTATGTCTGGAAAGGTGGCTATACATTGGGGATTTGTTAATGATCTAAAACAAGCCCCGAGATCATTTTGTCCAATATCAATAACGTAGAGAGCGTTGGAGAAGTCATCTGGAGAAGGGAGAGTACTTCTATCTGATTCATTCTTGGCTGAAAATTAAACATGGCATTAGTCTCATAAAAATTGACAAGGATCAGTCTGTGGAAAACACTTGAGATAATGCTATGTTTGCAATAAATGTAGATACAGATATTAAGACTATCGAAACTTTGAAGCAACCTTGATTGTAAAAGTAAGTCGTTCTTGTCTTAAACTGATCAAACTGTTGCACCTGGACATCAAGTGAAAAGGGGCTTACACCATTCTGGAACCACGACTCATTTTGACGCCTGATGGTTGCACCTCCTGTTGCAAAATTTGCACCGTACTCGAAATTTGCCTTGATAGAATTTAAGTAGGCACTCAAGTAAGGTAGCCCCAAACTATCAGCTTCATGATCACAAAACTGTCGGACTGTTTTATCAAGTAGAAAAAAATTGACAAAAATAGAAAAACTTAAAAAATTACCGATGAAGTCTATGATAAGGCGGCCATCGCTAGCTCTACCAGTAGGTATGCCGAAGTACGTCTCTCCCGTGGGTGGATCAGCCGGAGATAAAGCAGCTGAAATGCCACCAGTATCCGAGTTTGAGTCGCCAAAGTTGTATATGGCTGGTATATTACAGTCTTGAGAATTTGTCCCGGTGCTCTTTACTCGCACAATTAGTATAAACACAAACAAAATTCTGAGGAACGACATTTTCTTTGAGGAAGCATACATGCTTCTGTCATTTATATGTAGCAACCACACACCTATATTTACCTAAGTGGTTAGGTTAACTAGTAAATCTTTAAGATTTAAACAATCATGTCAATTACAGTATTCTTTGATAAATTTGATAGATGTATGGTCTCGTTTGGCTAGCTGTTTTCATGTGAATCTATCATTTTCAGGATATTTATTGAAAATTACTTAAAGTTCAGTAGTAAGTAGTAATATTCGTTGATTTTAAACTTCGTGTTACTTTTGTTTCCATTGGCATGACAGTGTACACTTAGTTGTCGTGGACGTAAGCAAAAATCTCTTTTTTGCTTTCTGTTGCTTCACAGCTAAATTTTCACAATCTGTGGAGGAGTAACTACTGATAACTATGTGGAGTAGTATTTGACAGGCAACTAGGGATGACAAAATAATCAATATGATGGATACCTGATCCGAAATCCAAAATTTTGGATTTACTGAACCCGATTTTTTGGATTTGGATTTGGATTTGGATTTAATTTTTAAACCCGAAAATATTTGGATTTGAATTTGGATTTTAGACATACCGATCCGAAATCCGACCCGAAAAGGATCAAAACCCGATCTAAATCCGAAACCCGAAAATTACCCGATATATATATAGGTCATTGATTCATGAAAAACACTCTTATATGGAGTAAAGAACAATAAAGAACACCATAGAATCTTACATAAATTGCATGTTAATTCTAATTTTCTCACCAAAAAATGTTTATTACGAATAAAAATAGAATCTAACAAAAAATTAGAATCAAATAAAACATGATTACATGTAATTTCATTGTGATAAATATATATACAAGATTATGTACTGGATTATATGTTATGTTTAACTTTTAAATTTAGATAAGATTCGACGTTAAATTCGATATGTTAGACTTAATTGTTGTTCAATTTTATGATTCTAATTTTAAAAAATCAATTTTTATGAAAAATAAAGTGTTTATGATGGTGTTCTTTATTGTTTTTTATATAAGGTGTTCTTTCTAGAGTGCAACTATATATAGGGTTCTAGGGAGAACCTCCTATCAAGAGACCCAAGAAACTCAATCTTAGACCGTTGATTCTATATATTTTATATAATAAATAATTAATAATAGACAATGGCATGCTTGTAAATACTTTAAAGAATCCAGGGCAGTTTAATTAGACTAATCAACTAACAACTCACACACATTCATACAGATTTGTTAATTACGTGATTGATGGTGTGAATGATACAATCAATATCTTTGTAAATAAGGAAATCGATTAAGAATTTTTATTGCTGCATATAACTCAAATACGAGAAAACCTTAAGATGGAGAAGAAAGTTGTCACCATGAAATCTTTGTAAGTTATAGAATCTTTATTCAATTATAGATGTATTTTATCATAAAATTCGATTTCATACAGTGTTCTCCTACTATATCATGTATAATTTTATGAAAGGTATCAATGTGTTCTAGAGTTTTGTACGCATATTGTATCCTCAAACGTCATGTTACTTTGTTGTTGGTTCATATCAAGAAACAATTTCCTCTAAATTCGTTGAATTTCTTTTGTTTTCCGTGATTGTATTAACGATTCTGCAAGGTGTTTTTTTAGTTATATGCAAGGTGTCGTGGTTGTAAGGTGTTCTTTTGTTTTCCATGATCGTAATCTTCAAGGCGTTTTTAGTTACTGTAAGGTGTCATGGTAAATATCATGATCAATTCTCTTGTAGCCATGGAGGTATGCACTTACATATCAATACACCTCCTGATAAACGAAAGCAATGGATGATGAAGAGCAATGCCAGCAATGTTATGTTACGATGAGGTCAGTGTAACACACACATTTTTCTCTTGAGTATTATATATAATTTGTCCCAATTTATGATTCTATAAAATGTTCCACTTACGTCTGTTGATAAAGATAGATGAATCTTAACTTAATTTACTAATGCAGTCCATAAATTGTGAGATTAACATTGTTGTGTGAATTTATTGAAATTTTAGGTATAATTAGGTAAATTCCTGATGAGATTTTTTCTAGGAGCTTGCACTTTTTAAATATCAAATACATTTTGGTGTTAGGTTTTGAAAACGCTCTGGGCATGATTTGTTATTCGCCATCCTTTTGTGAGGTTTTCTAGTTTGTTCTTGATTTGGTTTCTTATTTACAAGGAGGTGTTGACATTTATAAAATCTGATTCATTCTTCCAGGTGGTACAAGACTGAGCATACATATTTTAGTGTCCAAAAATGCTTTCGTATCAGATACATTTTTCACTAGTATTGAGTACTTGGCGTTTTCATTTTCTGATAAACTTGTGTGTTGTACTCTAAAAATATTATTCAATGAGGATACATTTTCCGATAGTATTGAGTACCTGTGTGTATTGAGTACTTGGCGTTTTTTGGATAGGCAATGTGTGGGCTTGTATTTACTGACGTTATATACATGTTCCCAGGTGCATGTTTGGGCGTTGTATATCAGAATTCTGGGTGTGTTGTGGGGAAGATTACATTCATGTTTGATTTCTGAAGCAGGTGTGAAGTGTAGCTGCAAGTCTGTACCCCTTGTGATAGTAGTGCTCCTGTGTTCAGGGCCGTCTAGGAGGGTGTGCAAGGAGCCCAATAGCACAGGGCCCCAAAATTATTAGGGCCCCCAAATCAGAAAAGCCCATTTAAATATTCTATATATGTCCATCTAATTATCAGCAAAATCCCATCAAAATTGACTTATTCAGTTACCCACGTCCATAACCAATAACTCCTCTGATGTCTCTTCAAATATCACGCATAATAATTAGGAAATTGTTATGTAAAAGTGTTGGAAATATATTTATTATATATAGCTTGTTTAAATTTTGAATAAATTAAGGGTCCAATTTTATAATTAGCACAGGGCCCATGTAAAGTTTGAGACGGGCCTGCCTGTGTTAGTGTCACTTTATGTGTTGAATGGATTCATAAACGGTTGTGGTGGAAAATTATTGTGTCTACTTTAATGCTTGTTCAATGTTTTTGTAAATGTTATATTCTTCATCTCCATTTTGTTCATCATGTCTTTTTGGATTTATTGTTCTAGCAAGTATTAATTTAAGTAATTTCAACACTTACTAGATCACACAATTGAAACTTCATATTATTAATAATGTTAAAACAATTTTACAGAAGTACTAAAGTGTTCTAGTAAGTGTTTGGGTGTGTTTATTAAATCCCAATGAAAATCAAAAAATCAAAAAATTATAAATATATATATATATTATAATAATATCAAGAGAAAGACTTTAGTGAATCTCAATATTCATCAAAATAGATAATATAGAAAACTAAATATATTTTTATAAAAAAGTATTTTAAAGCATTAAGCCGGTTTATTAAAATTCGGTTAACTATATATTTTTTACTCTTAAACACTTAAATGAATCTTACAACACTCAAGAGAATCTTCTAAAATTGATTTACCATTATTAAAATATCATGTTTCAAATATGTGATTTGATATTGATAAATCGTTGAAATACTTTAAATGCTCATATAGTATTTCTTTTTTAGTGTATTTGAATTTTTAAATTTAATATTTTTGACATGTTTCATTTATATTTATTCAGCTTCTTTAAATTATTTTTAAAAAGTACTTTTCTATAAAATAGAGTATTGTTATTTCTTTCAATAAATATACCGATACCCAACACCTTAAAGAATCTTATCAAATAAAAACAATTACATCGATGTAATACTTAAGAGAGTCTTTCAATTTATAACATTTTCATAAAAATTAAAATTAAAAATAAAATAATTATTATTTCGATGCAAAACACTTGATAAAACTTCAGGTGACCATTTAAATAATGATTTTAAGAAAACCTAAAATGTCGACAAATTAAATTCTTTTTTATATTTATTATATGTACATACTTAAAAATTTCTCGTTGTGAACTTAAAAATTATCTATCATCTTTATTTTCATATAGAGTAAAAAATAAAAATAAAAATTTCTTCATGTTCTGAAATAATTATTTCAATTATTTTTATCAGATGGAGTATAAAGAGATTTACAACCCTCTAGAGAATCTTATATTATTAAATAACACTAAAATAATTGATAACACTTTAGACAATCTTACAACTTACATTTTTTCAAAAAATTTTAAATTAAAATTTAGTTATAAAAAACTTAATGGAATATCCTTGGTGGCAATAAATAAGTATAACTAAAAAGAGCATTGATATATCACAAAATTTTCATATAGTATTAAATATTAAATTTTCATATAGTATTTCTTTTTTAGAAATATCTTTAAATTTACAATTTTTGAGGTTCTTTTAAGGTGTTTTGCAGAGCATAAT
Organism: Heracleum sosnowskyi; assembly: GCA_030848705.1. Taxonomy (NCBI): domain Eukaryota; kingdom Viridiplantae; phylum Streptophyta; class Magnoliopsida; order Apiales; family Apiaceae; genus Heracleum; species Heracleum sosnowskyi. The sequence goes on along the minus strand of CM061244.1, from coordinate 19,473,446 downwards.
ATATTAATTCATTGGCTATTATTGTTTTTGAAATTCTGAGTGTATTTGAATTTTTAATTTAATATTTTTACATGTTTAATTTAGATTTATTCAGCTTCTTTAAATTATTATTTTTAAAGTAATTTTCTATAAAATAAAGTATCGTTATTTCTTTCAATAAATATATCGATACACAACACCTTAAATAATCTTATCAAATTACAAAGAAATAAATATTACATCGATGTAGAATACTTAAGAAAATCTTTCAATTTATAACATTTTCATATAAAGTAGAATTAAAAATAAAATAATTATTATTTCGATACAAAACACTTGATGAAACTTGAGGTGGCCATTAAAAAAATGATTTTAAGAAACCTAAAACGACCACAAATTAATTTCATTTTTATATTCATTGTAAAAATTATCTATCATCTTTATTTTCATGTAGAGTAAAAAATAAAAATAAAAATTTCTTCATGTTCTGAAATTATTATTACAACTTTTTTTAATCAATATAAAGAGATTTACAACCCTCAAAAGAATCTTATATTATTAAATAATACTAAAATAATTGATAACAATTAAGACCATCTTAAAACTTACATCTTTTCAAAACAATTAAAAAGTAATTAACTAATATTTAGATATCAAACACTTAATGGAATATTCTTGGTGATAATAAATAAGTATAACTAAAAAAAGCATTGCTATATCACAAAATTATAAAAGAAAAATATATTTTGAAGAATCTCAAAAATAGACAACATGTATTCCAAATATGGTACACTACATTATAATATAGTACAAAAAAATGATTAAAAACAAATCTCACAATAAATGCGTAAATGTGTATTAAAATAAAATCCCATTATATATCTAAGAGTTGTAAAAAATAAAATAAAATAATATTTTGTAAAAAACATTTAAAATGGATCTGTGAGTTCATTTCTTTTCAATATTTCGTAAAGTATTTTGATAAATGTTTTTCTAAATGGGGATAGGTCCATCATATAAATATTTTTAAATATTTTTCAAAGACTTTAAAACTTTAATCAATTAATATTTGAATAAAATTAAAATTTTGAAGAATCTCACCATGTATCGCAAATTCGCAATACCTTGGGAAATCTAATTGACATTGTGTATTATAAATATATTATAATGTGTATTATAATATTTACAAAAAATATTTTGAGGAATCTCACTATTTAAATAAATACAAAACGTGTGTATTATTATATTAAAAAGTACTTGAAGGATCAAAACTACAAGAAAAGAAAAATAATTAAACTAATTTTTTGAAATGATATTTAAATTGGTCTAGGTACCTTCTCTTTAAAGTCATGTATTTTTGTTAAATGGCTTTTTACGGGAAATGGATCCATCAAAATAAATTTTTTAAAGTATTTATCTAATTATTTTTATAAAATATTTAGAAAATTTTAAAATTTTGTCTTAAAAAAATACTTTAAGGAATCTCACATTGATCATCTTTGTTAAAAAATACTATCTACAAAAGAAACATTTAAGGAATCTCATATTGATCATTTTTATTGTAAAATACATTAAAAAATTCACTCTATATTTAAAAACTATTAAAAAAATTGAAATATATTTTCCAATTTTTTTTAAATAGGATATGAGTACCTTTATTTTCAGAGATTCTGTCAAGTGTTTTTATAAATGTTTTTCAATGTGACGCGTCAATTAAATAAAATTCTTCAAAGATTCCTTTTCAAAATATTATAACAAATATTATAATAATACGTAACAAAACACACTTAACAGAATTTAACAAATATTATAATAATATTCAACAAAATATTTAACAAAACAATTAAGAATCTTATAAAAACACCTTACATCTCAAAAGAATATTATAAATTTTTTTTGTAAAAATACACTTAAAGACATTTGGAGTACTATTTAAAAAAATATTCTAAAAACAGTAAAACACCTTAAAGAATCTATTTAGTTGCACTAGCCACCACTAAGATTTGATTAAGTGTTTTATATCTAAATATTAACTAATTTATTTTTTTATCATTTTCTTCGAAAAGATATAAGTTCTAAGATTAAAGTTGTAAGTGTTGTACGGGGTATATATGTTATTTTAATGTTATTTGATAAGATAATATTCTCGTGAGTGTTGTAAATTTTTATATTTATTGAAACAAATTATGATACTTACTATTATTAAGTAAAAATTTACAATATTAATTTCAGAATGTGAAGAAAAGTTTTTATATTGTACATGAAAATAAAGATCTTAGATATTTTTTAAATTTGGAGATTTTTCTTACCTGTTTATATGCAATATGTATATGCACCTCTTTTTTTTTGTGAATTTGTGGTCTTTTTAGGTATTCTCAAAATCAATTTTCATATGGGTGAGATTCCATTAAGTGTTCTGTATCAAAATATTAATTTTTTTTTTTTTTGTAAATGTTATAAGTTGTGATATTATCTTATGTTACTCTACATCGATTTAATAATTATTCTAGTTTTATTTGATAAGATTCTTCAATGTGTTATATTTATTTGATAAGATTGAACAAGATTTTCTTACGTGTTTAACCTCTTTTTTGGGGTTCCTTTTTTTTTTTTGAAAGCAAATGAGTTTATTCATTAAATCAAATCAGCTATAAGAATAGCTTGAAGCTCAGTTGGGACAATCCCCCTGGCTATACAACCTGGATTAGAACAAGATAAGCTAGCTAGGAAATCAGCAGCTTTGTTCCCAGATCGTTTTACAAACTGAATAGAAACATTCTTTAAACTATGGAGTAAAGCTAGACAATCCGCAATTATCACCCCGACTGGAGACAACACAGACTTCGCATTCTTTATCGCCTGGACTATGACTTGGCAGTCAGATTCTACTACATACGACAGCTGCGTAGTACTCCCTGAATCTGCGTTTTTATTCTGCTCCGACTTAACCCAGCTGAGGGCCTCTCTAATTCCAATCGCCTCTGCACACTGTGATTCCACTAGACCTGAGAATGTCTTTGCTTCGGCTACAATCAGCTCCCCCTCGTTGTTTCTAGCTAACCAACCCACCCCAAATTTCGAAAAAGCTTGAAAGATGGCTGCGTCGCAATTGACCTTAACACAGTTGCCAATAGGCTTTACCCAACGTTCTCCGTTTCCAGTTGAAAGAACTGAATGGTACGATCCTGTGGACCGTAAATTTTGAACGTTTCTCCATTGTGAAAGGTAAGCATTTGCTTTGAAAACCACCGTACTTGCCCTCGAATTTGTTTTGTTCCAAACTACCTCATTTCGTGCTTTCCAGACTCCCCAACATATCATAGCAGTTAGCTCCACTTTCTCTGGATAGCTATTCATGACCTCCTCAAACCACAGCTGGAAGCTTTCGTCCTGGTTGCCAACACCCTCAATCCCTAAAATAGCCCAGCATGACCTGGCGAAATTGCACCAGACCAAGCAGTGCTCTATGCTTTCCCATGCTATACCACAGACATTACAAACTTCACAAACTGGGACTCTCTTTTCCTTCAATTTCGTCAATGTAGGTAAACACCCCGTTAAAGACCTCCATATGAAATTCTTAATTTTTGCTGGTACTCCCAACTTCCATATCTTACGCCAAAAACCAGAATTATCACTGTCATTCCAACGACCTTTACAGACTTGAAGATGTTTATAAGCACTTTTTACACTGTAACTCCCCTCTTTTTCCCCTAACCAGTACCAAGAATCTTCTTGGGGTTCCTTTTAGTTACTCTTATAACCACTAAAATCTCATAAAGTGTTGTATATCTAAATATTAACTATTTTATTTTGTTCCATTTTTTCGAAAAGAAATAAATTCCAAGATTGTTGTAAGTGTTGTATATGGATATATTTGTTATTTTAGTGTTATTTGATAAGATAATATTCTTTTGAATATTGTAAATTTTTATATCTATTGAAAAACAATAATACTCCCTATTATTATATAATAATTTCATAATATGAATAATTGTTTTTATATTGTGCATGAAAGTAAAGATTGTAGATATTTTTTAAATTCGTTGGAAGGAGATGTTTCTTATGTGTCTATATGCAATATGTATATTAGTATTTTTTTTTCTTTCTAAATTTGTGGTTTTTAGGTATTCTCGAAATCAATTTTTAAATGGTCAGTCGAGATTCCATTAAATGTTGTATATCAAAATATTAACTATTTTATTTTTTATTTTAATTTTTTTTTGAAAATGATTTAAATTGTAAAATCATCTTAAGTGTTGTACATCGATTTAATAATTATTCTAGTTTTAAAAATATTAAAATATATTATTTAAAAAGGATATAAGTTTCAAATACACTTCGGAATCTCAAAAATAATAATTGGAACAAAATAATCGGTTATATTCTACAAAACACCTTAAAGAACCTCAAAAGTTGTAAGTTTTAAAATTATGCCTAAAAAGAAATAATACATTGAAAGAAATTTCGAAGAAAACAATGAACATATGTTGGATACAAAATTTATAATATATAATTTGTCAAACACAATAAAAAATCTAAAAAATATATAACATAATAAATTAAGACTTTATTAATTTCCAAAACTCCTTGATGAACCTAAAAGGTGTTGAATAAATATATATTTACACCAATATTTTTGCTAATATGTTGCTGACACTAGTTATGTATGAGATTTTTTTAGATATAACTCATTTCCATACTTGGAATCAATATTTTAAAATTTGAATTTTAAATATGTCAATCAATATTTGCATCTTTGAAAAGATTCTGCTAAATGTTTTCAAAGTTCAATTGGAAAGATCATATAATCTTAAAAAAACATATTAAAAAACGTTACTTGCTTTAAGAATTATCTTTTTTTTTAAAGGAGATCATTTTAAGAATATGTAATAAGATCTTAGTCCTGATTTACTAATACATGATGTTGGCTTATTGTTGATGTATTAGCTCAATTTCCAAATCTAGAATACAGGATGTAAATTTTGAATTTTAAATATATCCATCAATTTGGGAATCAGTTATAATGTAACTTTCTATATAAAAAATATGTCAGACAAAATATAATAAAATTAGCACAAACTTTTGTTGTATGCCATTCTTACCGTGTTGATCTGTATTCTTAACAATTATAAAAGACGTATATCTTGAAAGGAAAATGAGTTCATTCACGAGGCCAGGACCAGGTGTACTCAAAATTAATGTTTTCGAGTACTCCCATGAATCAATAAGATGCTCTGCTACTGGTTCTGCTATGAGAAATATCACTAATGGGTACTAGGGTGTAATGGCGTATGCATATGAATTAACAACCAATATAACATGTTTAGAATCTGCATGCCACTTTATACAGAATCTGCATGTTTAGAATCTGTATACTAAGAAATCACACTACAGAATGGAAAAGAAGTCCAAAATGTAGTGAAATACGTTAATAACATGTTTAGAATCTGCATGCCACTTTTTGAAAATACAATAAATTTTATGATACAACATAAAGAACAATATACTACCTCGTTGTCGTTAAGAACTTTAGATTATATATTAGTTGAATGCTATCAAGAACACTTTTGAAAACACCTTCCAGAACACCTCTCAGAACATCTTCTGTGTTATATACTGATAAGAATGTTTTAATCTAATTTTATTATAATACATAATCAAAATTATTAGAATTGTTTACAAGAATTAAATTGATAACTGATAAATAAAAAGTGTAGAGTTGACCATAAATCATATCTCATCAAATCTTTACAAATATGGTAATAAATTAACAACATCTAATTAGATCATTACAAAAATGGTAATAAATTAAAAACAATACGTATGTTTTTTTTGTATTTTTTTGTAACCCAAATACTACCCTTATACTATTTATCAACTAATATACACTTATATTTATACAAGATCCAGGCCGTCAGATTGAAAAGTAATGGACGGTAATGATGAAGGGTCTCTCGGTCTCTCTCTAAGTAAGGGTCTCTCTTGAACCTCCCCCTATATATATATATATATATATATATATATATATATATCATTGTTCCATGAAGAACACTCTTATATAAAGAATAATAAAAAACACCATAGAATCTTACATAAATTGCATGTTGATTCTAATTTTCTCACCAAAAATGGTTTATTAAGAATAAAAATAAAATCTAACAAAAAATTAGAATCAAATAAAACATGATTACATGTAATTTCATTGTGATAAATATATATACAAGATTCTATACTGGATTCTATACTGGATTATATGTAATGTTTAATTTTTAAATTTAGATGAGATTCTACGTTAAATTCGATATGTTAGGCTTAATTGTTGTTCAATTTTATGATTCTAATTTTAAAAAATCAATTTTTATGAAAAATAAAGTGTTTATGATGGTATTCTTTATTGTTTTTTAAATAAGGTGTTTATGATTCAAGTTTTTTCTATTTATTTAATTTTGTATATTTATATGTTTGTTTGATACTCTTTATCCCAAAATGGATAAGTAGCTTGGTCTAATTTTTTGTTAGATTCTATTTTTATTCGTAATAAACCTTTTTTGGAGAGAAAATTAGAATTAACATGAAATTTATGTAAGATTCTATGGTGTTCTTCATGGAGTAATGACCTATATATATATATATATATATATATATATATAACACTATTATATATGGTTTACATATTTATACAATACTATTATAACCAAAACACTGAATAGTTAGTCGGTTGTCAATTTGTTATATATGCTATTATTTTTTTAATATAATTTATAAATTTATCAGATAAATATAATTTAAACAATTTTGATCCACTGTCTTCTATACTTTGAAAAAGTTTTTCTCCTAATTCAAGTACAAACACATTTTATAAAAATATTTATTATAACCGGTAAGTTGAATGATCGTGGACAACAAAATTCAGTATATTTTATGCTTAAATTGTGTTAAATGAAACATATGGAACCTTATCTTATATTCCTAATTTTGAAAAAAATACACTATAATTATCATATTTTGGATAAGTATATAAATTTATTTATTTTTAATTTATTATTTTTTAGGTATCCGATTGATACCCGAACCCGACGGATCGGGTTTGGATTTGCATTTTACATATCCAAACCCGAACCGATTCGAAATGTAACGAATTGGATTTGGATTTTGAGAAACCCGAACCGATCCGACCCGATTGTCATCTCTACAGGCAACAGTTATACAATTTTAGGGGGATGTATTCAATTTAGATTTTAATGGATTGATAAAAATATGTAGATTTTAACAGATTGTTGTTGATTTTAATTTTAAGTAGATTTTGGCAGAGTTTGTGTAAAATCTCGAGTCTTGCTGATTTAGGGGTGTGTATTCAATTTAGATTTTAATGGATTGATAAAAATCTGTAGATTTTAACAGATTGTTGTTGATTTTAATTTTATGTAGATTTTGGCAAAGTTTGTGTAAAATCTCGTAGAGTTTTGCTGATTTAAAATGGAGTTTCCGACAAATCCTTCAAAATCTCATGGATTTTAACAAGATTTCAAGACATGCAAAATACACTAGCAAATCCTTGAAAATCCACAACTTTATCAAATAAAAAAAAGTCCATGGACTTTTGAATACCATAAGATTTTAATGTATTCTTTAAAATCCATATTGAATACCACTAGATTTTAAAGAATTTTTTAAAATCTAAATTGAATACATCAAGATTTTAAAAGACTTTTTGAAATCTTTATTGAATACCACAAAATTTTAAAGCATTTTTAACAATCTAGAATGAATACACCAAGATTGCAGAAATTCATAAAAATCCTTTAAAATCTCAATTGAATACACCCCCTTAAAGTGGAGTATCCGACAAATCCTTCAAAATTTCATGGATTTTAACAAGATTTCAAGACATGCAAAATACACTAGCAAATCCTTAAAAATCCACAACTTTATCAAATAAAAAAAAGTCCATGGACTTTTGAATACCACAAGATTTTAATGTATTCTTTAAAATCCATATTGAATACCACTAGATTTTAAAGTACTTTTTAAAATCTAAATTGAATACACCCAGATTTTAAAAGACTTTTTGAAATCTTTATTGAATACCACAAAATTTTGAAGTATTTTTTAAAATCTAGAATGAATACACCAAGATTGCAAAAATTCATAAAAATCCTTTAAAATCCCAATTGAATACACCCCCTAAGTCTATTCAAGTATGTTGGATTATCTGTCTAATTTGTTTTTCTAAATTTCCAACCGAGTGCAATGTTAAACTGATTTTGTTAGCCGGTTCAGTAAATAACTACCCTGAATAAGAAATAAAGAAAAGTAAAATATTATTTACCAAGAGTTATCGTTCTGGTATTTTCCTAATGTGCTGATTTGCTGTCGAGAATGAGTGACATCTGACCTCCAGAATGTAAAAACATATTCAACGCAAACACTTCATGCTTGAAGCTGCATCTTCTATTACCAATACTAAGAAGGTATCCGCTAGGCTATAAGATAAATTTGTTTGGGTTGATTTACGGAGATAGTCATTTGATTGATCAACTTAACATAATCCTTCGAAACCTGGTACTATCTTTAGCAGATGCCTTGTCTTGAGAAGTTGAGTTTGTAGTAAAGAAAGTTGTTACCCTGCCAAGTGCCAACAACTTAAAAAATTAACACTTGCATAATATCATACTATCTGCATCAAGAATGCAGCATCATAGCAATGCATTGAATATCTGCCTATCTACAGTAAAATGATATAATTATTGCATTTTCATATAAACAACATAGTTAACTTTTACAACCGTAACCTAGAATTTGTAATTTCTCTTAGGATACTATGACAAAAGATGCATATCATGAAGAACGTGTGGTCGGATACCTGAACTTAGAACTAAAAATACTATACAGTATTGTACAGATTCAATTGAAATGAAAAGAAAATGGATGGTAATGTAACATATACATAGAAGAGTGTCTAGATTCTATTTTCTGTTACTTTTTCTCACTATACAGATATTGGGTTATACTGGTTCATTTATCTTAACTTGTAGGAGCCAATGTAAACTTCCACCTGGAGGATTTCTGTCTGAGATTTTATAATATTTTGGGACATAAACAATGGTAGACAGTCATGTATTTGTTCACATAAACAATGACATTGGTTGATCAGTATGATATGGGCATGCTGAACTATTGCTAGTTTGCTACCACATGAGGTATATTTTTAACATAAAAAGTTAAAAGAAACGGCACAAGTTACACCTTCTGATTAATGAAGAAAAATACAGCCAGTAATAAAAAAATTATAATGTTCCTCAAAAGGAGCCTCATTTGTGATTGCAGTACACTAAATATCAGCATCATATTAAGTTAGAACTTATGCAACTTGTGCAATGTAAGAATGTCACTATGAAGAAATTCAATTACCATACTGTGAAATGTGATTATGAGTAATAATTTTGACAACTATGACTTTTGCTAATTAGTCAGATTGATAAAGCTACCATACAACAGACTTGAGCAGTCACATTTGCTTATGACAATGTAGATTGTTGGATCACTTGGCAAAAAACCTAAACATAGAGTCATAGAGTTCTGTGTATCGAACAAAGAACTATAATGATCTGATCGAAATCCATTGATTTGAGGTCTCAATGTAGTGTACCCTGTCCCAGCTAATGACTTTCGAGAGATTTTGACATAAAACAACATGAAGCTCAGTTCTAGTTACTCTTGTTTTATGCCATTTCAGCCATAACCCATAACAGATCTTGGATGCATCCTCTGAAATTGGAGCCAATATCACAAAATTTGAGTATCACAATATGAACGTATGTCACTATGCAGGACATGCCTTTGCTCAAAAATTTCCCTAAACATGACCCTGACTGTTAGAATACAATATATGATCCTGGAAAGTGCATTCCTCTTACACCTCAAGGTTTTAGATTGACTGATTACTCAACATGATTTCAGAGCTCCCGTGATCTCCTGGAAAGTGCATTCCTCTAACACCTTAAGTTTTTAGATGGACTAGTTACTCAACACTGACTCTGGTTAAAATTTTGACATGACAATTAACTTTAGAATGTACACTATTACTTACCTTTAGGTCCTTACAGATTGCTGATCAACTTACCTAATGCAGTGTTACATGTCCACAATTTTTAAATGCAGTTTAAGGAAGCTCTTCAAGATGTTCAGTGAACTCTGCAGATCTATGATGGATTTAGAGCTTAACCAAAAGTAAGGTTTATGATGGATATACTAGCACAACTGCAGCAAAAGGTCCATAATGTCAGACATTGGTTCGAGTTTGCTGAATAATATTTTTCTGAGACAAGAATTGAGATCATTTTGTCCAATATCTAACATTATAAAAGCCTAAGAAAAACTTTAGATGTAGGGATATACAATCTTTCTTAATAATCCTGAACTCTAAATTTTTACACGAGCACAAGAGTGCAACATACCTATATAGATATTATAATTATTTTTTAAAATAAGGTCAACTATTAAAATTTAATAAGTATAGATGACATCTTCAATTTACTGAGAGAAATACTACGAGAAAATAACTAAAAAATAGTTTGAACATTGCTGAATCCCTCTCTGCTGAGACATTTGGCCTATTTATGCAGTTTGGCTGACATTATTAAAGGAAGCGAGTTTAATAAAGTGACTCCCACTGTAATTGATTAAAGGCTGACAATTATAATCCCCGTGTTTGATATAAGAATTATAACAACGTCAAGCGACTAGCTTTGAACTAGCAAAGAACAATTATGAAGAGCGCGAGAAAATCAAATCACATCCTTCTAATCTGCAATGGTCTTTTAGGAAAGGAGTTCGACATCTCTGCTCAACCTATTACTTGTCCAGACCATTATAGTACTATAGGAAGTATTTTCAAAGTTCTTATTTATATTTATATCATATATGATAGTGGCATATTATTCATTTACAGACACAGAGCTACATAAGTAGTAGGATCACATTTCTTCATGCCTGTGAGAAGTTGAGGGGGGGGGGGGGGGGGGGGGGTGCTTTGGTACAATGTTGAGGATTACAGAGGAGCATGTCTATGACATGCTTGGGAAATGGAAATTGGTGGATCAGTCATGGAGCCAGTGAGTATTTGATTAGAAGTCCAGTGATTTGCAGCCTGAGTGTAGTGCATTCCATCCCAGCTAACATGCGCTGAAGGTGCTGCACAAGCACCCCCGAAAACTTCGGTCCCGTTGATAATTGTCCTCTGCCCACACCACACATGAACATTCCCTTCATGGCGCCCACAGCAAATCTTTAATGGATCCATAAATCCTGTCAAGAATTTTTGTTTGTTGTTAAGCATGTAGTTGAAGTGAATCTCATTTTCAATCAACAAAATTTTCTTTGTTCGTCTATCATGAATCTAGTTTTGTATTTTATACAATCGATTTAACGGGGTGGAGGGTCTTAACAAAGAATGTGTCAGAGCAATCAATGTGTCACATGTTTCATAACTGTGTACCTTGAACCTTTGTGCTGCTTATTAAATTGTACTTGGCAGTATATATATCGACGTAAGTTATTGCAGCAAGAGGAAGCTCTGCCCTTAACGTAGTCACTCTATCCTTGAGTTGCCTATTGAACTCTATTGCCATGTCATTATGACCTCTAATACAGCCAAACTGATCAAGAAAACCAGGCTTCGGATTTCGAATATAGAAACTGTGCACAGGTAAGCAACCAATTGGACCGGTGTTATGTATCCAGAATGTTCTTGCCCCGCGGTGATACAGATGCTGCCATAAACATTGGACATTAAAATGGATTATTTTTTATAAAAATCACATCAGAGGAAGAAACAAAATGCATAAACTTACTGTAACTGCTGTTGCAAGCTGATTTACAATATCCGGTAATGTTGTTCGTAGCTGTTGAGCACCAAGCTTTCTTAAACCATGAGTTATGTCATCTTGGCCTATATCAAATGTGTAGAGAGCCCTCGAGAAGTCAATAGGTCTTGGTAACCTACTTCTACTGGATTCTGTTTTGGCTGAAGTATCACAAGGAAATATTTATTTGAAAAATTCTTGTGCAATTAATATTCTAATGTAGTAGATTATGACAATTTATTTTGTATGCGAAATACAGACCTTGGTTGTAAAGGTCGTTGCTTCGCAGCTGGAACTGATCAAAGTGCACAGTCTGGATGTCAAGGGAGAATGGACTTATGCCGTTTTCAAATATGGTTTCGTTCTGCCTCCTTATGGTTGATCCTCCTGTTGCGAAGTTAGCACCATGTCTAAAATTTGCATCAAGTGAATCCAGGTAGGCACTCAAGTATGGTAGTCCCAAGTGTTCAGCTGCAACAAGTCAAATTAATTACTCAAGCAAACTAATTAGCCACAATAATATTCATAAACAAGGTCCGTGACTTCAGTTACTAACCGATAAAGTCTACAATCAGACGTCCATCACCAACGCGACCAGCAGGTTTATGGAAGAAGTCCTGGCCATTTGGGTCTGGAATTGGCAGAAAAGCTGCAGAAATTCCACCAGTATCCGAATTGGAGTCACCGAAGTTGTATATTGCAGGAAAGACACAAGGATTTGAACCCTTTCCTCTCTCTTGACTTGCAACACTAGCACCTAGTGCAAGTAATATGAAAAGTTTAGTGAACACAAGTGAGTCCATTATGTGAGGAATGGATAGTAGTATTAATTATCCCAAGATGATTATTTATACACCACAGATATAACTATAGGCATGCAGGAAATGCAAAATACAAAATTAAAAAGAAAAGCAGGATGATTATCTGTGTGCACCAGACTCGTGTGGCTCCAGTGTAAATCCAAATTTATAAAATTCAGCTTCATGTTCTTTTTTGCTGCAGCACAGGAGAGATTCAGGAAAAACGAAAAGTTTTATTGTCTTTTTTGGTTTTTGTTAGAAGTTATTAGTACACGCACACAGATTGTTCAGGAAGCAAGGTTGTTCTGGAAAATTTTAGAACTACATATGTAATCATGAATGCAAAGTGAACTTTATTGAGTGAAAACAGCAAAACCGCTGGGATGCCAAACACTTTTCAGCCCATAATAATCATTCAACCTTTATTAAATCTTCCATAAATAATTATTGGATAAACGAATGATCTCGTCAAATAAGTTCTTTTTCCGGTCTTAACATTAATAGAAGATAATATAGTGGTGGTAAGATGAAGAAAGACTTCTAAAGTTTTTCCGGTCTCTTGCTTTTATATGTTGTCCAGAACTCATCAAGAAATGTATTAAAAACAATGGTGTGTTTGGACTGTAGACTGGTAAAGATTGGAAGGAAAAGGTTGCAATTTAGAAACTAGTTTTGAAAACTAGATTGTGCGGAAAAATGAACTCCACTACTGTTAAGAAATAATCATTATCATCAAAATTTTGGAATATACTAATACTACCTGATAATTTAGTTACAAAAATCATGCTACTGTCAAAGTGTAAAAAGAAATTATCCAGTCTCATTTGTTTAAGTTGGGGTGTAAAAGTCAAACTGTTCGTGAGTTGTTCGAGTTTAACTCCTAAAATATTCTAATTCAGTTCAGTAATAATCGAACCGAGCTTGAGCTGTTCGAATAATGTAATAATCGAACCGAGCTTGAGTTGTTCGAATAATTTACCGAGCTGTTCGAATAATTTACGGAGCTGAGCTCGAGCTTCAAAATACTCGGCTCGTAAAGCGTTAAAGTTTGCCAATATTTATTTGTAGAACCACTCCTATTTGAACTTTTGTCAATATTGAGTGAAATTTATTCGAGTTTTCGAGTCGAGTTCGAACATATCAAATGTTTTACACGTCGAGTTTAATAATAAAGGTTCCGTCAAACATGAGCCTGAAGTTTTTAGTCAAACTTGAACTCGAGTCTAACAGTGTTTGACTCGGTTCAACTCGATTACACCCGGTTTGAGATCACATAATTATCTCGTGAGGGGAGGCCAGAGAAGTGTGCAAGGAGGGCTTCATAGCAGTTGCATCATCATCTACTAATATCAGTTTGAATATCCTTTCATCACTAGAAGGATACCATGAGGATCCATAACGTTCAAGAGACTCATAAGCATAACAAAACCATGCCCGTCAAATCAACAATTATTATTCTCGGATGATGACTATACAGTTTAGGTAAACCTCTTCTGAGCAAACTTTTACTGGATGGTATATCTGAGAATGGGACGGCAGAGTGGCAGTCCATGGCAAAGGAGAAAACATTTCGCGAAACTGTTTTCAAGAGTCTCTGTGAAGGACAGTTTTGTGACCAACATCTTTAGCAGCAACAAAACGATCTCGAAACCATTATAAGGATGCAATAAGTGAATTGGAAAGGTTTTATATACATTTGGTATCATTTCCCTGACAATTGGAGTGACTGGTAAAGGAACAAGAAATATCTAAATAAGATCTGAGCAGTTACAAATTACGATGCAGTCCAGGAAACTGATCTGTACTTGCCATTGGATTTTACTCACTGTATTGGAACATTAGCATATATTAGTACCTATTTTCTGAATCTTTGATTTTACGGTTAAAATGATATTCCCTCCGCCCTCATCAATTTTTTATATTGAAGGAATGACACGAAAGTTTAAAAAAAAAAAGTGTCAGAGAATATGAATGATCCCGGGCTTCTTTTTCTGTATTTTTGTCAAGTGCTCCTGGGCCTTTGTCTGCAGACTGCAATATCTAACCAGTAGAGCATATGATATGAGACTAGCACCTGTAACTCTAAGCCTTGCTTCAAGGGTAGGTGCTAGTTACCCTTACCCCTCAAAGTTTATCTGAACTCATTTTCCTGCGAGAAAATTGTTGAAATGTTTATTTATTTTCTTAATAAAGTATATAGAAACTCTCTTTCAGTTTAAGCACCAATCGAAATTAAAATAATCATTAAAAAAGGAAAAGTACCGATCCGAATTGACTTTGCATCTATACCTGCTGATTAATTGTTCATTTTTCAAATCTAATACCTATACATAAACCCCTCGGAGGGAGGTGGGTTTGAGGAAAGTACCGATCCGAATTGACTTTGCACCTATAACAGTATGGAAAAGGTGAAAATAAAATCATTTCAGTTATATTTTTATAGTATATAAAAATATAAAGTAACAAAGTGGATTATCCAACTGAATATACACATTAGAGTACAGTTAAACCTCGATTAAGTAATATCCGATAAAGTAATAACCTCGCTTAAGTAATAAATTTCGTCGGTCCCAACTTGGGCCAATGTTGTAAAGTAATATTCTCGTTAAAAGCATAAGATAATAAAAAATTTAAAAGTCATTAAGGGCCCAACTAATATGTAAAGTAATAATTCCAAAATTATATATATATATAATGTATATGAGTTACAAAATTCAATTCTTTTTAAAATATGAATCTATAGTAGCTTGTTTCTTCTTTCCACCAAAGCCAAAATTAACCTCATCCTTGACTTTATGTAAAGCATAAATAACTCCTGGTATGTTTTTCTCGTGTTGTATCAAGTAATTGTTCAAAGTGTTGATTGCTTGAAATGCTTCCTTTGATGACACACTTGGAATGACATTGCTATCGTCCGGTTCAGGATCAGTCCCTTCATCAGTGTTCATTACCGACTCAATGATTTCCGTAAGTGATTCCATAACCGCATCATACTCGCTTGGATAATTTAAGAGATACTCAACACCCATCTCATTTTTATATCGTAAATTAGAGATAGCTTCATTTAATCCTTCGATACCTTCATTTATTTCACCAAGTTCTTGTTCATCATTTTCTTTTGAACGAATCTTGCAATGCCGAAAACAAATTGCAATTGTGGTTGTTTTCACATCAATATTCCAAGTCATGTTAGCAATACTAATAGCATTCAAAATAAATTGCATGTGATTGATTCTTGTTTTTAAATATAATGTATTGTAATGCGTAAACATAAAAATTCGGTAAAGTAATAAAATATTACTTTATCGATAAAGTAATAAAATATTATTATATCGATAAAGTAATAAATTCGGTAAAGTAATATTTTTTCCCGGTCCCAAGGGTATTACTTTAAAGAGGTTTAACTGTATTAGACATTGGGGATCATAATTTTTTTTTTAAATAAATCAAAACCCCAAATGAAATGTTTTTCTGAGAGATGCCAAAACCCAAAAGGTTAGGCCCATTAACAATCTTCAATTATGTACTTGGGTCAGTACTGAGTAGGCTTATTGAACAGGCCCAACATAAATTTATCTAACTTAACGGTGTCAGTTAGCTGATACTTTAATAGTATCATCATCTCATCCATTTTATTTTTCTCTCCCAGGGTTTCTAAAACCTGATAAAACACAATTTAATCAAATCACAACAACATTTCAAATTAAAAATGTCATCGGTAGGCACTTCTAAAGGCGTACTGGAGATCGCTAAATTCGCTGTGTATGTATCTGTTCCCATTGGACTCATGTATTTCTTTGCTAACAATACTCACAACCTCCAGCGATTCATGGGCGCTGTATGTAGTCTCTCTCTCTGTCTCTCTCTCCCCCCCCCCTCCCTCCCTCTCCCTCTCTCTATCTCTCTCCCTCTTAGTAATTAGCTATATCTATAATTGTTTAAGATGCCTGGAGCTCGATTACTGTTTATTTCTGTATGTATATGTTTGTGTGAGTTACATACTTGTGTTGATTGATGGTTTTGTTTGCGTGAGTGTGATCGGAAATGTGATTTACACTATAATTGTTGAGCGAGGGATTGTGATTTAACCGAGATTGGAATTTAACTAAGATTGTGATTAGGATGGTTATATTGTTGTGACACTAGAGGTTCTGATTAGCAACGTTTGAAACTTGGATGTATGTAGGTTAGAGTGGTTACAGGCGAGTAATTAAAGTCGAGTGGTTTGAGTGATTCGAGTCGAGTGTTAATGATGGAACTAGTGTTATGCTTTTGTCTTGGGAGGAAGATGGCACACAAAACAAAAATATGCAATATAACAAAGAAAGGTAATTAACATTGAATAGAAAACATTCACATACTTGAACAGAGTGAAGCCGATAGAAAAGGAGAGAGCTATGAAGTACCTCTCTAGTTGTTTTAGGAAAGGATTGTAGCAACTATCCAACTGAAAGGGATGATAAGGGGCAGGGTGTTGGATCTGCAAAATGAGGCACAAGGGAGCGGCAGAAGCCAAACAGGTTCTAAAAATTGTCATACCCCGTAATCTTTTTGGAATAACCAACTTCGCTTCCTCTTCCATTTATGTCCACTCTCTCATACCAGCGGCATTAAAACTCATCTAGTGTTCCAAGTTTTATATATGTTCATGGCCTCAATTAATTTAACTAATCCATTTAGTAGAGATTTTCAACTGGTTTAGTGATGATTAGAATTAATTGGTATAATTATTATAGAATTACACAAGCTAATAGGTAGAGGGTCCTGTTTTTAGAATTTCAACATACGTATTAATGTCAATTTTTTTTTATTAAAATAAATCAAAACCCAAATGAAATGTTTTCCTGAGAGATGCCAAAACCCAAAAGGCAAAAAACAAAATCCAGGCCCATTTAGAATCTTCATTTGGGTATTGTGTTTTAATTGGAGTCAGATAAGTTGTACATGTACTTGGGTCAGTACTGAGTAGCCTTATTGAACAGGCCCAACATAAATATTTAACATACCGGTGTCAGTCTCAGTCAGTTAGCTGATACTTTAATTTCATCATCATCATCATCTCATCCATTTCTCTCTCCCAGGGTTTTAAACCTGATAAAACACAATTCAATCAAATCACAACAACATTTCAAATTAAAAATGTCACCGGTAGGCACTTCTAAAGGTGTATTGGAGATCGCTAAATTTGCTGTTTATGTATCTGTTCCGATTGGACTCATGTATTTCTTTGCTAACAATACTCACAATCTCCAGCGATTCATGGGCGCTGTATGTGTACCTCTCTCTCCCCCCCCCCCCCCCCTCTCTCTCTCTCCCCCTCCCTTTCTCAGTCTCCCTCCCTCTCTACTTCTCTCTCTCTCTCTCTCTCTCTCTCTCTCTCTCCCTCTATCTCTCTCTATCTCTCTCCCTCTATGTGTATATATGTGTCTCATTTTTCCTAATAATTAGCTATATCTGTTATGCTAATGTTATATTTGGTTTTTGGAAACCTCTTGCACTTAATTATAGTAATCATGAATTTGATATTGTGAACTTAGAGACGATGGACTGTAACTACTACTCATAGAATTCTGTTCGTATATTCCTTAGCTTGACTGAAAAATCGATATGACTTTAATTTATAAGTAGTCATGCAACTGTGCTGTGGTTTTCTGTTTGTATTCGAAGCGAAGAGGGGAACTAAAACAGACTTTTTAAATTGTTGTTTAATTATGTTTTCTTGTTATGCTTTCTTAATCCTTCTTTTTCTTGTATATCTTATGTTGTTGTAACTTCCTAATATATCAATATCTAGATTTTTTTATCATCGCTGGGATAAGCATAATAGTCTGACAATTTTGAAATCGGTGGCAATATCAATTTAGGGCCACAAGGTATGGCCTTACACACAATAAGACTTCTAGTGCAGTATGTGTGTGTAGCTATGTGTCGGTCCAAGCATCTAGTGCATCATGTTATTTGGTCCAACCATGTATATATTTTAAATCATATGAGTGTTGTCCAAATTTAAAGTGGTGTACCAGCAGTTAATTTTTCAAATCTTCGTTTTGACTACTTTGTCCATGGTATCCTTACTACAACGTCAAGTCATTCGTAGTGTGTTGCATTGATTTGATTTCGTACTTATCTTGACACAACATTATCAAGAAATATAACCTTCACAGTATAACAACAATGGTTAATCATGGTTAGATGGAAGGGGTTGTGTTAAATATTAAATTTGCCTGGTACAAAAAATTTATTCAAGAGACTACTTATAAATGAGGGAGTTCAGTCAGGGTGGGATGTGAGTAGAGCTGAAAGTGTTCCAAAAGATTTTAGAGTATATTAATTTTATTTGAGAAAAAAGATAACTGTTCCATTTTTTTCCAAATTGACCAGATAATCTACTTTTAAGGTTCAAATTTAGTTATCGATTTTTCTGTAATACATTAGAAAATAATTTTTTCCCTCTATTGTGTAGCGTCAATATGTGGTCTATCCGCCTGAGGGAGAAAGACCCCCATCACCAGAGGAAATGAGGGAAATGGCTCGAGAATTAGCCCGAAAGCGAGATAACCGTGGATGACTATTCGGTGTAAGTTGAATGTGCAGCTACTAGTTATCTTGTTTGTACTTCAAATAATGTAAAAGTCTCTAAAAATCTCTGTACTGGGTTGCTGTTAGAAAGACAGAGATTAACAGTAATCGGTGTGTGCATTGAGTAATAAGTGTCTGTCTGGAGTAATTGTTCTATCCAAATTCTGTTATATCTAGTGTTGCATTTAGTTTCCATTCTTTCTTCCTCTATAAAAGAAAGATATGACTTTAATAGTCAGCTTCACCGATATTTAAACGTAGAGCTCATCTCTGATGTTCATTCTACTTCCAGAAAGTGTTGATTGCTACGTTCTCACCCTAGGTAGAGACAAGTCTTGAATTTGATCTTAATTATCACTTAACCCAGTCATTGTAAAAATAAGTCATAAGGTTTCTTTACCCTTTTCTTTTCTCTATAGTTTTAAACATAAGGTAATTGTTTGTTTGTAGTTCGTGGTTATTAAAATTTGTTGTCATTTTAGTTCTATAATCAAATGGTTATAGGTGATGTTTCATATGTTTATTGGTGTTGATTAGTGGTTATAGGTGATGTTTCATATGTTTATTGGTGGTTGATTAGTCGTAAACGTCATTTACAATGCGTGTAGTGAAAACAATCGCTGTTAAAATTGATGATAATAATCAGATGCGGTGCATGATTTATAGTTCTTTTTACTGCTTGAGAGATCTGTCAAGTGAATAATTTTTGTCTGGTCAAAATTTACATATGTCAAATGTATGTGTGTGTATCAGTTTGAATTTGTAGTTGAATGAACGTGTTAATGTTGATCAGATTCGAGAAGACTGTTAATATGTAGACAGATGTCTTTGCGACAGTATATAATCAAATTCAGCTGGCCTATGAGCTTCTCAGGTGTTTTCATATTTTACAAGAAAAATGAACCAATGGTAGTATGACAGGTGCACGGTGCAGCTAAGGAACTCTTCCGTAGTTAGACAAACTAAGTAATTAGTGGTTCTTACCAAAATATGAAGCTTCAATTCCCATTTTCTGGTTGATTAAGCTAGTTTACACATGCATAGAAGCTTCAGTTCACATTTTTGATGTACGCGCACCCATTCAGACAGGATTTGACAAATTAGAAAAAAGAAATTAGACCGGATTTGACAGAATACATCTTGATTATCTGTTTTATATCCAAAATTTTGTAATCACCTCAAATGAAGTTCAGATCACTAGTCCTGAGAAAATAAGGTTATGATCACCTCTCCGTAGTGTAAAACTCTTACATATACAGGGACGGACTTAAAGGGGCTCAGATAATTTCGATTTCTCTAAATGATTTTTTTTGGAAAAATATAAAATAATTTGAACGAGTTCCTGCAAAATGAGTATGTTTATTGAATTTATTATTTCGATCATCTTGTATTTTAATCCTAATTTTGTATATTTGGTGTTTTATTCTTGGACTTCTTACATGACTAAACACTTGGTACATATGTGTTATGTCATTACTTAAAGGTGCTCTTTCACAATTACCGTGAATACTAACCACCAATTGCTATGAAATAAACCTGTTGCTTAAAAATGTATACAAATATTGACTTTTTACTTAAAATTATGAATTTTATAGGTAAATTCAAACTTATTCGGGCGAAAATCTTTGCTCATTGTGAAAAATGGTGATATATATTATCTTTGACACAGTTCCTACTTTTCGATTTTCCGATATTTTTACCCAAGAAATTACGTTCAATAATGTCAACTCACAAGTGAAACAAACGAATACTAACAAAATATCTTTCATTATGGCAACAACTGTTGCTGGGTGCATTGCTTTGCATTTCCTCCTCACGAGCATCCCCCAGCATATCTGATAAAGCTGCCCCAATTAATGTTGCGTTTTTGTACAACTTCAAAACGTACATACTCGAAGAGACAGAACGAGTCAACAACAGTACAATATCAGAACGAGTCAACAACACTGTAATATCTTAATCTGGAGTCTAATATCATAGATTATTATCACAAGTTCATGAACTTTAGCCTAAAAACTCTAAGAACTCTAATTTATATTTTAAAATAATATATCTATCTATTTATCTATATTATAATATTATAAGCAAACCACCCTCTATTTGGTTGGTAGTTTGGTATTTGGTTGGTTGATAGTTTGGTATACTAGAATAAAATACTATTTAAAATTATTTAAATAAATCCATGCGTCAGTTCAATTCTAAACAAACACTTTAATATAGTCCGTTTAAAACAAAACTCCAACAGAATGGAGAATAGAAAACTCTTCCGCGCGCAAACACTAGAAAGAGCTCCATAAAAATTCCATCGCTTCGAAGCTTAAGCCATCGAGACTCCCCCAGAATCAAGGCTCCGCCGGAGGTAATTCGGATTCCCTTTAGTTCTGTCCTCTACTTTGATCTGCTTTCGTATTCAAATTCGGATTTCTTTCTTATTCGTGGCTCAAGGCCGTATTCAAATTCAGATTGCTTTCTTATTCGTGGCTCAACTGCTCTGATCTATGTATCATGTTGTTCTTCACCATCTCCTTTATTTTTGCTACGTATTTGTTTAATTTAAGTTTTATGCATTTTAGTTTTATAATTAAAAACACTTATATTATATGTTCCGTGGTTCTTCAAATTGATCTTTTGTGTTTTGTTGTTGTTGGGTATTTAAATAGTGACACCCCTGTTTTGTTTTTATTGTATAATGGATTTTTAAGCAAGGTTTTGAGTAATGCTATAAAGTGTTTGATGAATGTCGCCTAAGAAATTTTTGTAACTCCAACTACTACAACTAGATTAAACAAACAAAGCAAAAATATCTGGCCTATTACATATAATTTTTGTGAACCATGAGGAGCTAGCCATTCTTGATTTGATGTCCAACTTAATCCTAGGACAGTAAATTCCCTTATTAAGTTTCTTTCACAAAGATAATAAAACGCTGTATCAATTACTCCAAATGAAGGGAGTTTGGCAAGAGTGTAAAGCCTACCCCTGCATAGCAGAACGACCCGTACTCGGCTTAAACCAGGCTACATTTTACCAGGGCACAACTTCCCCTCTAACCCAAATGCTATCCCAGATATCTCTAGCTTTAATCTTACTGATACCATCCCATAAAATAGAGTCATTCCTGCCAAGAATAACATCAGGGTATAAGAAGGTTTGTTTACAGGAAGAAATACGTTCAGAATCTTCAAATGTGGTGGAATCAGGGTGGACCAGGCCCCGTCATAACTAAACTCGCCAATCTTGGCAAAAGCATATGAGTTGTAGCTAGAAATAATGTTGTCGTGAGGTGAATGAGCTATACTGGAAAGTTATTTACTATCTACTTTTGAACAAATATGAGGTTTAATTTTCCTGTAGTAATTAAATAATTAAACTAGCTTATGTATTTTATTGCACCCTCTACATGTTTGCTAACTTTTATTTTACAGGGGCATGGCATGGCATTGATTCAGGCAGTATTCGATGTACAAGGGGTAGTGGATGCTTGAAGACATTTCTGTATGGTGTCAGAGATCTTCTAAGCATTTGTCAAGTAATGAATATATGTGCTTTAACCAGCTTACTTGCACATTTTGTTTTGAAAAATGTATTTTTTACAATTCATAATGTGTACGGGATTCTCATGTTGGCCTATCAACATATGTTTCAGCTCCTGGCATTACTCAGCAGATCTGTGGCCATCATTTAGACCTGCTGATCCTGTTGTTCGACCTAGAGCATGCCCTTTCCTAAGACAGAAATAGTTGTATTAATGAGTTGTAAGTCATTTTGAGCTAGATATCCTTGCTATCTTCCATTAATAAATTATGTTTAATATATGTATATTTCATAAGATTTTTATTTTTCTGGTGAATGTTCTAGATGCACCATTATTCGAAGTTTGCAGCAGCTACTGTTTACATCATCGACAACTGCACAACCAAATATGGTCACCTTCGGTATTTCTTTGTCATAATAGTTTTGAGATATATTTACCATACAATAGGGTAGTGGATGCTTGAAGACATTTTTGTATGGTGTCAGAGATCTTCTAAGCATTTGTCAAGTAATGAATATATGTGCTTTAACCAGCTTACTTGCACATTTTGTTTTGAAAAATGTATTTTTTACAATTCATAATGTGTACCGGATTCTCATGTTGGCCTATCAACATATGTTTCAGCTCCTGGCATTACTCAGCAGATCTGTGGCCATCATTTAGACATGCTGATCCTGTTGTTCGACCTAGAGCATGCCCTTTCCTAAGACAGAAATAGTTGTATTAATGAGTTGTAAGTCATTTTGAGCTAGATATCCTTTCTATCTTCCATTAATAAATTATGTTTAATATATGTATATTTCATAAGATTTTTATTTTTCTGGTGAATGTTCTAGATGCACCATTATTCGAAGTTTGCAGCAGCTACTGTTTACATCATCGACAACTGCACAACCAAATATGGTCACCTTCGGTATTTCTTTGTCATAATAGTTTTGAGATATATTTACCATACAATAGTTTTTATGGCAAACATATATCTTTAGTGTAAACTGTACTCATTCGATAATCTTAATAATTATGATTTTCGACTTTACTCATTCGATAATCTTAATAATTATGATTTTCGGATATGTGGTTCACAACTTTCTCCCCTGTTAAGATCTTTGCGATCTAGAAGTACCTCAAAAAATTATATCAATATCAGCGAATGTGTAACGAAGATAGGAAAATGATACCTAGAAACATATTTATTACTATTTTTACCTAGCTCATTTAGGATGAAGCTGAGTTGATCTTGTGAGACAAAGAATTGCACGAAGAGTTACAAGCTCTTTATTGTTGAGTCCACTAATACTAACTAATTTAGCCTAGGATGAACCTGAAGGATGAAGGTGAGTTGATCTTGTGAAACAAAGAATTGCAGAAGAGTTACAAGCTCTTTATTGTTGAGTCCACTAATACTAATAAATTTAGCCTTCATAGATTGAACTATTAATCGTTGCTAGAGTTTAATCAGAAACTACTGATATGTTATGTCGAACAGTTTACCATTTTTAGTAAAATAAATAACACAATCAATTATACTTAAGCATCATCACATCAAATGCTCATTAAAAAATTCATACTTTTCTTTACAATGTGGTTTTCTAACTGTAGATGTCCAAGTTCTAACTTAAATAATAGCCGGTACCTGTAACCACATCTCTTCTAATCCCACAGTAACTCTTGCTCTACACTATTATTTTTTTGACAAATTATGATTTGAGAGTTAGTTTACATGCAAAGGACTAAAAATGCTTATTAAGAAATTTGTACTTTTCTTTATCATTTGGTTTTCTAACTGTAGATATCTAAGTTCTAACTTTAGCTAAATAATGGCCAGTACCTGTAACCACGTTGCTTCTGTTCCCACGTAACTGTTCTCCGCACTAATATATTTATGATGAAATTAAGATTTGAGAGTTATTTTACATGCAAACGACTGAATATAGTCCCTAACATACATATTATTTGTTGTACAGTTTACATTGTGACTCATCACCACATATTCGCATGAAGTCATGTACACAAATTTATAAGTATTATTCTAAAATTAACTGTTTTTAGTCGCGAATAACTTAGATGTTACAGTGTGAATATATAAGATATAAAATTAAGAATATAACTTTCGTAGTACTCAATGGCAATGTGTTGATAAATAAATATGATATTATTTATTTGTAATCAACCTTCCCATATTATTTGTATTATATATTATTTATATATATGGAATGTAATTTCAATTTAGAGGGTATAACTATATAGAAGTTATATTAGAAGTCAAATTGTCTTTTAGTATACTAGAAAATTAGAAAGTCAAGATAATGTTTACCGTGTATAGAATAATATTTCTTCAATATACATCAAGTATATTTATTTTTTTACAATGACGTAAATGAATACAATTACACATAGATTCTAACAGATTTATGGTACGTAAGACTTTTTAATTTGGCGTTGTTTGTCTTATCAAAAGATTAGCCAAATATAAGTGTATAAATTGACCACTAAAAGTCTAAACTCATCAGATTTTCATTTATGATCTTTATTTTGATTGATAGAACATAATGTAAGTAAATTTTGGGTCGGCTAACATGATAAAACATATATGCATATATTAGTGCTCTAGCAATTATAATGTTTTTCATAAAATTCTTTGTCTCTATTTTGTTAATTAATTAGATATATTCATGCTAACATAGATGTAAAAAGATTTAGATAATTTCTAGAAAAACACTCCAGGTCTACATTGCTTTTTCGGACATATATTGAGACTCCCAGTAAAGACGAAAGTATATATTTGATTCTCTAGACCTCATTCCATGCTCTGAATATTAATTGAAACCTTCAAGGCACACCAATACCCATTCAATATAGACAACCCTGTCTACTCCTTTAGAACAACTTAATAATCCAATTTTTTTTTCAAATTAGTATAATTGGTAGGCTAAAACAACATTGCATAGTGATTTTAAAATGTCATGAAAGATGATCATATTGACTCATGAGTCATGCAATCTTCTGACATAAGTATATATTAGGCACAAAAACTAAGAATGAGTTATGCAACCCGGAAGGACATTTTTGATTAAATAAAAGGTCAGAGAATAACACTGTATTGGTTGCAGATTTACACTTGCAGTAGATTAGAACATACACATAAATATTAGTTTTGTAACTATTTATATATTCATCAAGTGTTCTGAGAACTGGGATACATTTTTGGGTATTTTTAAAGTCCTGAGCAACAAATTTTTTAGCATTTAAAAAAAACTAATTTGGGAATATAAAACGAGGTGAATGGAAAAGTTCAGGTCTTCCTTCTTCATTTTTTTTTCAAATCTATAACAATGCCGAATGGACAGATTGCTAACCATGTATATTCAGACGCAGATATGATACGCAACCAGTTTCGAGATATTAATTTACAAAATTAAAGTGATGGACTTTGGACCTGACTGATCAGGTATTGATTTAATTTGATTGTACATACTTGGCATCATCCGAGTATTTCATGTTGTTTTATATATCATTTCACAATTATTTTTCAATCAGAATGCAACTCCTGAAATGATCTAGCAATTATAACACTAGGTGAATGAAAAAGCCCATGTCTATCATCTTCGTTTTTTTAACTATATGACAATGTCATCTGGCTCTAATTTTGCACGGTCCAGGCGTGATCAAATACAATAAAGATGTATAAACTCAAATTGGAAAAATACGTTGAAAAACTAAAGGAGACGGGGGTGTTACCTAAAGTGTGTTGCTCTTGAGAGCTTGTGCAGAACAGAGAGACTTCGATTATGAATTGAGACTTTATTATTTGATTTGTACACATAGTGGTTGTTATTTTGATGTGCACCTATGTGAATAATTCTTTCCTTCTCAGTTTTCATCAAGTTCGGATAGTTACTAGGGTCCTGATATGTGGTTTATGTGATCTTTCTATTAGAAGTTAACAACATTGAACAACACTCTCCTCTCAACTATTAGGTATAATTCTTAATATACTAATTCTGTAGAATTCTGCAAATTATCTTGAGTTTTGCATATTATATTTCAAGAATTTTATCTCTGCAGATTCTTTTCTGCAAATATTTGTTCACTTCAGATTTTATACTATAATATTGGTATGTTTTCACATCAGTTTTTTGTCTTTATGCAGATTTTTTTTTTGCTTCAGTAAAATTCTTTCGCTGCACTGTTTTTTCTTATTTATATCTGCAGAATTGGTATCTTTTCTTTGCACCAAGCTACTACATAGCAGTTTCTCTAAGTCTAAAAATGAAGCCAATTCCACCAGTCGTGCTGCAACAAAATGCATCGCGATGTTGAAAAGGTAGGTTATCCTGTAATGGACACGGTTTAAAGAGAATGTGTGATCGTGGAGAATGCAATGCAGCTTTTAAGTGTCTCAAAAATGTTAGTGGTTGAATTTTAAATTAATCGCAAATATCTTCTCAGTATCTTCTCAGGTTGTCAAGTAAGCTATGTCAAAGTAGTTTTTTTGCTATTAATAGTGATTTATTCATTCCTGTTAGGTTTTCAATGTTGAGTGTTTCCTTTAATAGTTTGTTATTTTTGCTAGGGAAAGGCCTCATGTAATGTTTACATTTTCCTACAAAGATGCACTTCTTTTATGTTACAAATGCCCTGAACATCATGTATCATTAGCATGGATCACTGTTAAAAGAGAAACACTTCATTTTAATATCATTAGCATGGATCACTGTTAAAAGAGAAACACTTCATTTTAAAATGTTCACTTGTGACAAGATAACTTTTAAATTGATTATTTAATTATAATAAAATATTACATAATTCATTTTAAGCGATGCAAATTATATCCTCAAATATATAAATCCTAATATAGTATAAAATTTGGTCTAAAAAAATACAGTATAAAATTTAAACTTATTATGTTCCAAACATAAGTAGTCACCTGGGTAACAATTCTAAGGAATTTTTAAAAAATTTGGTCAAAATTACAAGTTTAAATTTGGGTATGTTATGCAAGGACCACCTAAATTTTGTATGAACTTAGTATCAAAATCAATACTATTTTACAATGAAATTGGGTTAACTTTAATATTTTCATCAAGAACATCAAAATTTTCTTTATAGTACTAATTAAAATCTTAAAAAGCGAAAAATATATTTTTTGAAAATCGTACTTCATGTGCTAAAGATAAATAGTCAAAACAAAATTTGTGTTGCTTTTATTAGTATAAATGAGTCGAGGCTTGAATAAATGTGTGTTACAATATATAATTTAATAATTGAGTTTATTTCTTCTAACTAAAATTACTTGCAATAATTTATATAACTTTATATTTTTATTGGTATCTTAATATTTCAGTGTATAAATAAATTGGGATACTTCAAACAAACAATTTAGTATTATAATTCAAAACTTTAAGAGGAAAAGAGAGCAATTTAAGTAACATGCATTTTTTTAGAAAAAAATAATTAGGATTGTTTTTATTTCTTAAAAATTCAATGCATGTAATTATTTAAGCTAAAATCCTTTTAAAATATTGTGAGCAAGTTTTCAAATAACATGAATTAACGGAAAAATTGTTTTACTATTTTCATTAATATGAACGAGTTGGAATCGCAGAGAAAATATAATAATATAACTCAACAGTTAAGTTTACTTTACATTGATACCTACATTCAATTTTCTTTACTCTATTTTTATTTTACAACTTTAAATTAAATTTAACAACACAATTAAAGTATTATAAGTACTCTTTTTATTGAAATTACAGAAAATATAAATTAATTTCCGAAGAGAAGCAACCAAAAATCAATCACATTTTGTATAAAATAAAATTTCAATGGTAGAAATATTATTTGTAATTTTTTTTATTAAAAAATCTAAATAGACTAGATACCCGTGCATCGTACGGGTTATAGGCTAGTATTTATTATAGGTAGATCAGGGGTAAAGTTGTTCATAAACACAAAATTCATAATTTAGAGCTAATTAATATTTGATTAACAATTATAATCCTACATCGATATCGATCACAAAATTCTACATCATCATCATAAAATTCCCCCATTATTTTTATCAACTTTTGTGAAAATATTTAAGTTTTGGTATGAACACAATATTAGATAACACAGCTGAACATTTAAATACAAGTAAGTTCAGTTGTAAGAACTTTAAATTTTATGTATTTGATTTCAAATTGGATTGCATGACTTTTATGTTCAACGGTAGAACACGAAAGTTATGGTATGAAAATAATATGAATAACATTGTTTAACAACTGAACATTATAAAAAAAAAATCAAATTCACTTGTAGAATTTCGTGAAAAAAAATAGGTTAAGTTGTTGAACTTTGAAGTTCATGTGCATAACTGTTAAAATTCAGTAGCAGAACATTGTATTTATACTACGAAACAAAAGAGGTCATGTAGTAGAATTCTTTTATCTAATAAATTTTTCCGTGTATAAAATTTTGAATAAAACAAATAAATCATTTTTAAGAAAAAAATTAAAATTGAAAAAAAAGCCAAAAAATATATGAGATAAAAAATTAAAATAATAAAAAAAGAATTTAAAAAATGAGTAATTGATTAAACTTCTTTATTTAAATTAATTGAACTAATAGTGTAGTTATTTTATTCCAACAATACCCTTATAAGTATTTTGTATATAAAAATGATTTGAATATAGACAATTGATCTAGTAATAATCCACCCCCTCTCAAATCTCTTTAAATACCCCCTTCATTTTTCCAGCTTCCTCAAATCATCCCCTCCTTTGATTTTTCTCCTCCTCCTTAAATTTTTTTCTCAATTTTACAAATTGTCGCTCTCTAGAAAAAAATGAAGAACGAAAAAAACATTTAGTCCGAATACTCAACCGGTCGAAATTTCGTTCGAAAAAAGCAAATACACACTTCCGAATTTTCTCTTATCGATCAAGCTCAAGTATGTGAAACTTGGTTATCACCACTTGATCTCTCATGCCATGTACTTGTTGCTCATCCCTTTACTAGCTATTTTTTCCGTTCATCTTTCGACATTTAATTTTCAAGATTTTGCTCAAATATGGCAAGTTCTTAAATTTAATCTCGTCACGGTCCTTGTAATTTGTTCCTCGCTCATTGTATTTTTACTCACCCTTTACTACATGAGGCGTCCTCAACAGGTTTACTTGGTGGATTTTTCGTGTTACAAGCCCGAAGATGCTCGATGTGCACTAAAGAATTTTTCATGGAAAGGTCACAAGAAAGTGGGATCTTTAGTGAAGAAAACTTGGCATTTCAGAAGAAGATATTGGAGAGATCAGGGCTTGGCCAGAAGACTTATTTTCCGGAGGCTGTGAAAAGAGGCGGAGATGGTAATGTTCGGAGCCATTGATGAGCTTTTGGCGAAAACCGGGGTGAAGCCTAAGGATATTGGAGTGCTCATTGTGAATTGTAGTTTGTTTTGTCCAACACCATCTCTTTCGGCTATGGTTGTGAATCACTACAAGCTTAGGGGCAACGTTTTGAGCTACAATCTTGGTGGTATGGGATGCAGTGCTGGCCTAATCTCAATTGACCTAGCCATGCAGTGCTGGCCTAATCTCAATTGACCTAGCCAAACAGCTTCTCCAGGTTACTACTTTAGTAATCAAACTAAATATGTTTCAAGCCATGTACTATATAGTTGTAGACAACTAAATGAAAGTTAACACCGTCGTACTCGGTTCACAGAAACTCCATGTCAACGCGGATGTTAATATATTATGATTTTATTCATACCAACTTAAAACCTGTGTGATACACAAATTATTTTTAATAATTGTTATTATATTATTTACATTTTAAAATTTTATTAATTGCATTTGTTTAAAAAAAGTAGTCATGTTAAAATGTGTAAACTTTTTTTTAATAATTAAAAGAATTAAAATAGATTTTAAAATTTAATAAGTTAAAAACATTAAAATAGATTTTAAAATAAATAAGTAAAGTGTTTGCCCGTGATATTTTTATAAAAAAAAGGGATTTTAGTAAAAAAAAATAAAAAAATAAGGTGAGAAAGTTAATTGCCCGTGATATTTTTGGAAAAATTGGGGTTTTGTTACAAAAAATTATAACATGTTTTTAGCTGAAAATGTAATTGGTTATAAATATGTAATATTATTATTTAATATTTTTTTATAAATAAATAAAGATAATTAAGTAAAAACACGATATACTAAAAAACTAGTAGTAAATTTTTTATTGTTTCATCTATTATATATAGTATAGATAAATAAGCCTTGTATTCATTTTATTTTAAATCATTGACTAAATTGTATTTCAAATCCTTGCATTTAAGGTAAAATTTACTTTGCACTCAAAAATTATAAAATCGATACTTTCTATTCAGTAATTTGAAATGCACTACAATTTGCACGCTTTTGATCCGATTCCGTATGACAATGGAAACGGTCATAAGCCTGCTTTTATTACATTTTCCGATTTTAAATAGTAAAACTACAGCCCTTACAATCTGATTTTTTAAAAAGACATTTAATGTCTACAATAATAGCATCAACATCACTGCAAAACAAGTCATCTCTTATGTTTATATTTAGCCCTAAATTGTTTTTTCAAACAAGCTCTTCATATTTATAACCAAATGGACGAAAAGATCGGCAAATGTAGGCAGAGTTTTAGGGGGTTTCCGGGGTTCAGACCCGCCTTAGATTCTAATATAATACTCCCTTCGTTTCAAAATGAACGAACAACTTATTTTTCATGTATTTCAATGTGTTTGATTGAAGTATTTATAAATAATATTTTTTCAATTTTTTTGTTTTGTATAAAAAGATAGGAACAATATTTTTATACAAAATGAAAAATTTTAATTTTTTTTTACAAGTATTTCAATCGAACACATTGAAATGCGTGAAAAAAATCAAAGGATAATTCAAAATGGAACGGAAGGAGTATGAGATAGGTAGTAGATAATCTGCATGTATGTTCTTGTTAGCCTAGCTGCCTAGCTGGTAATAGTTAAGGTGATCTTCCCTTGATGCCAGGTTTCGAACCATTGCTATTTCCACATTTTTACTTTTTTTTTTTCTTTATTTTGCTGGATACTCTATATATATACTATATAGTTGGTGCATGGTAAATTACAGATTCAACCCTCTAACATTTAAAAGGTTTCATGCTTTCTCATTTTTCCTCCAAAACTTAATTACGATAATATTCTTTACACTAGAAAGTTCGACTTCATAAAGTTAAATTTATAAATTATTTGACTTCCTTTTACTTTAATTTATGTAATCCAATGGTCGAAAGATGTTTGCGTATATAATATTCATTTTTATAACTAAAATAAAGATAATTTATATTTATTTTTTCGAACCCTCCTGAAAATAATTTCCGCGCCCGTCACTGAATGCAGGTTGTAGACTTCTTATCTATAGCGTTGCCAAATAAAATTCCCGAATAACATATCATTTTGAAATGTTTTAATTGATAAAATTTATATAAATGTAGGGGATTCATCATAATTAATGAAATTAGGACCAATCAGATTCTTACACGTGATATTCTAGAACAAATTTGAAAATGAATTTAGGGACTCTAACATATCCTTAATCCTATGTGCAAGTTATCGTTCTTGACGGTTAAAAAATCCGTATAGATACGTTCATGTTTTGGATGAAAATGGAGGAAATTATGGATAAAGATACAGTATCTATGATCTATGGTTAATATGTATGAACTAATTAAATAATCAATTCTACCCTTAAATAAATGAAAAAGGTCGATTTTAACAGATTTCGGTTAAAAGGATGCAAAAAATAACGAGCATGAATCAACACAGTGAATTGATCAACACGGAAAGAGAGACAAGAAAATAAGGCACAAGGGTTTCGGGGACAAGCAAGAAAGTAGAAATTTATACTCCCATGTTCCAATTTTATTGTACAGACTTTCTTTTTTATTTGTTCCAATACTTTTAGTTTATATGATAAATTATATATTAATTATGTTAATTTTTATGAAAAAAAATACAATTTTTTGGTAACTATCAATTAATTTGATATGATTGAATAAAAGATGGGTTTTTGATGGTGGATACTGACAATAAAAATGAGACGGAGGGAATATCATTTATTTCAGGTAAGACATGGATTATACGCTTCAAAAATCATCACTTAATCTAATATTTAATCAATTCAAATTTTAAAATTCGAATCGTTATGAATAATTTTTAAATTATATATTTTATTATATGAATGCATATAAATGCAAGCATGTGTTATTTTATTATGAGGAAAATCAATATATATATATATAAGGAGGATACGCGTGAGGTGAGGTGGCGTGTCTCAGATAGCTTCAATATATTTTTCTAATTTTCTTAAATTTTTACAATTTTAAATTTTACTAATTAAAAGACATTTTTAACATATTCAAAGTAGAATAGACCTCCAAAATTTTAGACTCAAATTTGTAGAACACGAGAATTCCAATTCTAAGTAATACCAGTAATGTTAATGAATTTGTATAATAAAAGGACTCGAAATACATTTTATATAAGGGTTCTATTAGCAATGTATAAAAGTCTTACATATGTACAAATTTTTGGGAGGCTCCTATTGTAAGGCTTAACGTCTTTGTCTAATTATGTTCTTATTGATTGTATTTCTCCTAATTATCTCCTTATTTGTTTTATACATGTGTGCTTTCTAATCATTTATTTCTTCATAAATTTACCAATTAGTTTGATGTTAGTACTTTTGTTGTTATTGATTTTTTATTCCAGCAGTTAGTGAACATGGTTAACCAAGTCTGTGTTTCTCGAAGAAAATAGTTGCTTATTCATCAAGACAACTAAAGAAACCTTTTCTATTATCCAGGGATTCTGTCAAGACTGATTTTGCCAAAACTGATGCACAAGACACCAGCCAAACACGAGAAGCAAGTTAGTATTAACAATTTTGTGCATTCATGCACTTATTTTAAATCCTTTGATTTTCAAAATTTCTTTAACATATTTCAATATAGCAATATATTTTAAAATCCGCTTACTCGACTATTTTTAAATACTAAAAGGAGAATATGTGAAGCATATTTTTCTAATTTTTTAGAATTTCAAATATTAAACAAAGAAAAAAATGTTTTAACATATTAGAAATATTACTGTTCGAATTTATATGGGAGAAAAGTTTGAAATATTAGAAAAGAAGTATGTTAACATAAAAATTAATATATAAGACAAGTATATATTTAATATATTAAATTTGAGATTTTGATATCAAAAAGGAAAGCGTGTTTCACGAGAGGACGGCTTATTAGAGAGGACCGAGTAATTTATGTAATTTAATTGATAGAGTTTTAAAAAACAATTATGACGCCGCCGTGAAGCACGGTTGAAGTTAGTATAAACAATTTTGTGCATTCTTGCACTAATTTTAAAAATTTCAATGAAATAGTGATTTTCATATAACATAATTGATAGAATATTATATTTTGCAAGATTTTGAATGCATGACACATATGGTATCCAAGTTCTCCAATGAAATGTGGTCTGGATAGTACTCAATCTATTTTTCTAATTTTCTAAAATTTTAGAATTATAAATATTACTAAATAAAAAAAAATTCCTTTAACATATTAGAAGTAAAAGAGATGTTCGAATTTATAGAGGAGAAAAGTTCAAATTTATAGGGAAGACATATAAATAAAAGTCATATCTGAAGTATAATTAATAACATATTAGAGTAGAATAGGTGTTCGAATTTATAGAGGAGATGAGTTCAAAATTTATAGGGAAGACATATAAATAAAAGTTATATTTGAAGTATAATAAATGTGAGTTTATAAAGGAGAATAGTTCAAATTAATAGGTTAGACATATAATTAAAAGTTCTATCAGAAAGAATAGGTTTACGAATTTATAAAGTAGAAGAATTTGAATTTATAAGAAAAATAAATATAATAAAAATGTTCTATTGTTAGTAGAGTAGCTGTTCGTAAGATATAGTTAAAAATTCTATTTGAAGTAAAATAGAAATGTAAATTTATATATAAAAATGTACTATTGGAAGTAGAATAGGTGTTTGTAAGACATAGTTAAAAGTTCTATTATTATAAGTAAAATAGGAATGCAAATTTATATAAGTATTTTTTTAACGAGAGAGCAGTTCATTAGAAAGTATTATGTTAACATGAAAATTAATATATAAGACAAGTATTCAGTATATTAAAATTGAGATTTCGATCTTATCTTAGCAAGGAAAACATATTTAATGGGAGGACGACTTATTAGAGAGAAATGAGTAATTGTTATAATTTTATTGATAAAATATTTAAAAAGAATTATAACCCGCCGCGAAGCGCGGCTTTTTCAACTAGTTATCAATATATATATCATACATCAATATTTAATCAATATTTGATAAAAAAAATTATGTAAAATTTTTGAAATTTTTAGCATTTTTTTCATAATTATATATGAGTATCTAATTCAATTTCAAACCATACGATTGATTATTCGGTTATATCCAAAGAGAGGTCATGATCGACACGACACCCAAGCCTATACATTTCACGTTTTTGGAAGTTGCTTAATCGGTTTGGGCCGACCGCATGGGCCTTTCCCCTTCTTCTTTTTGCAAGCAACGCATGGGCTATTCCTCCTATTTATCATCTTTTTTATTCGTTAACATACTCGACTACATTTTAAAATTAAACCCGAGTAAAGAAGGCGAAGCCATTCCAAATTTCAATGGAGGAATTTAGTGGTGGTAAAAAAGAAAGAGAGGGGGAGCTTCTATTGGGCTGGCCCACTTTTGTGGAACTTCAAAACGGGCGGTTCAAATGCTTGGAAACGGGTCACGAGTTAGTCGGGTCATCCAGACAATCTTACAGTCGGAGTAAACATTGCCGTTTGGGTCTAATTCACTCTGCCTTGTCACTCAGTAAACCCCCTCTCAATCTCTTTCGCCAGGACCCTCTGTCTCGGTAATTTTCGAAAACCCGTTTGACTTTTTTTTAGCTTCGCCTGTTTTGTAATCCTGGTTACGACAATGCATGTGTTTTTTTATAATTGTTTTGTTTATATTTGTGATATGTTGTGTCTGAATGTTGATAGTTTTTATTAGTTTAATGTGCAGCAAATTTAAATCCAAATTCAAGGATCAAACTTACGTGTTGCGTAAAATAAACTCAGAGGTGAACGAAATTAACTTCTGGGATAGCGTTAAATAAACTGAGAGGTGATTGAAATTAAGTAGTTGGATAGCGGAAAATATAAATTAGTGTAGAACATTAGGATAAATTGTGATTGTTGTCGATATAACATGGTCTCAGGACCAAACACACTAATTGTACTATTTGTGCCATGCTCCTGATTTTGTCAGCCTTAGTATACAGAGATTAAAATGTCTGGTTTAATCGTGAGTGGAATTGATGGAAATACATCATCACATTCATTGACGTGTGGTAGTTGGAATTTATTGAGTATTGATTGTGGTACTAAAACGTTTTTTGAATGCTGTACTAATATAAATTCTACATTTTCCATTTGTTGTTTTTAGCTCAAAGTTGATGTGTAAGCTGACAGGCCTAACAGTCAATAAAACTGAGGAGCATATATGGAAGCATATCACAGGAAGACGTTTTCTGAATATGTTAGGTTTGTCTTCACTGTTAGTCATTTGAATTATTGTTTTCCAAATTGACATGATCGCATGGTTAAGATGTAACTGGTGATATTCTAATTTCTTAAGTAATGTTTTTTTGAAAAAAAAATTGTGGATAGTCTAGTACTCTAGTATTTTAGATGGTAACCACCATTTTCCCTAAACCTAGAGTTATCTGTAAAATAGAGAAACAAGAGGCGATAAAGCAAACTCAGAAGGGAACAACTCCAGACCAGAAAGAGAAGAATCCAGAAAAAGTCGTGAAGAAAAATAAAAAAAGCTTGAAGGCCATGAAAAAGAAAAACCAAGTAAATGAAGAAGATTTTAAAGAAATTATCTCTAAGGTGAGGAATATGTCTGATGAAGACAGTGATAGTGAAGATGACTTCTGGATGCCACCTTCATGTGAAAGTCGGGATATTCACAGAGGTGGCCGGCGAGGTTCTGATTTGCAGTTAATAACAGAAGCAGATGGTGTTATGGGAGCAGGTAAATTTTCTCTTGTAGGACTTTTTTTAATATTTTTTGTGCAATGAAATTGTTGATTTTTCTTTTTTTGGAATCACTATTTAGGATGAGTTATTATATGTTATTTTTGAGAAAAACGAGAACCTAAATTTTTATTTTCACTTTTCAATTTTCACAATAAGCTAATGTCCAGAATTTCTTGGTTCCCGTGGTCATGCCTGTAATTATGTAAGAGTGCTTTGACCAGTTTACGTTGTTAATGCAAAACAAATCAAATATATGAACACCAGAAGACAATTAACGTTTTAGTAGAAGTGGCAAGTAGGATTGAATCCTAGGGATTGGGTTAGGTCTCATGTAAATTAATCTAGAAGGGATTGATCAGACTAAATGCCGGTTTTCATTATTACGACCCTTTTTAGTTATGTCTTTATTAAGCAGATAAATATGTGCAGAAAGGAAGAAATACCATACGAGCAATTCATTTTGGTTCCTGAGATGTTGAGATCTCTGACTAGATATTACAACCTCTTACTAGAGTCTTGAGCTCCTCTTCTGGACTCGAGATTTTGGTATGGAGAAAACCTCTATCTCTATAGGCGCTACACAATTTTCCAATAATAATTCTAATCTGTAAATTCAAATGAATATACAATCCAAACGTTTTGTTGTTAACAAGTATTGAAATGACAACCTCTGGCATCTATGACCCTTATTCCTGTACAGAAAGTCAGAAACCAGATGAACTGCCGAGCTTTTCTTCATTAATTTGACACCTAAATTATTAGTGTACAGAATTACAAATTTGAACAAGGACCTGTGCCCACTCTCATATTAACATGGGTATGCCACATGAGTTATTGGAACACTATCTGAGTAGCTTCCATCTTTTTCTCTTGGACTTGGGACAATTAGTTCAATTAGTGATTTACACATGCACTTCTGCATTTTTGTAGTTAGGAAACTTGACAAGATGTATGCAACCATAAAAGTGGCTGCAAACTGTTGCAAGTGGACACCAGAATTATTTAATGGACATTCTTGGTTATTATTTTCTTTTCTGGTTATCCTGAAGCAGGACTTTTGTATTGTTGTTATGTTTGCATTAGAACATCTTTTTCCACGTATAATATTAAAATTTTAGAAAGTGTGACTTGTTGCAATGCTCATATGCATATTCTTTTAGGAATTGAGATCTTACGTAGTTATGCCTTCTGCCTTGTTTTTGCTTATATATTATTGCTTTGAAGGTCACAATCTACTTCACAATTAAACTTTCTGGATTTGTTGTAATATCGTAATT
The DNA here is from genome assembly GCA_030848705.1 of Heracleum sosnowskyi. Taxonomy (NCBI): domain Eukaryota; kingdom Viridiplantae; phylum Streptophyta; class Magnoliopsida; order Apiales; family Apiaceae; genus Heracleum; species Heracleum sosnowskyi. The sequence continues at coordinate 19,435,278 of CM061244.1, read as the reverse complement.
GTGCAAAGTTAAACTGTATGTGAGATAATTGGAAATGTTAGTGTGCATTGCAACTGTGCAAGTGGACTGAGTTCGCAAAATTTAGGTTATTCAATATTCACTAGAGTTCTGTGCTATCTTGCACCCCAGGTTCACTTGCATATAATGGTCTATTTTAGGACCAGTTTATATGACTTAGTTGACATTTGCATATTTCAGGATGTGCAGAAGCAGAAAATGAAGATTTAAAGGAGCTGCCCGACAAGTATGCTTTTTTATTTTTTATTTCTATTTTTTAATCTTTCTCATGAATAAGTATAAAGTAGTATTTACATTGTTGATGTCCTATTTAATAATCAGGGTAAAGCGATTGTCCATTGAAATTGGTCCCAGTGCCTTTGCATCTAGGAAAAAGAAGAAGAAAATCAGCACGGCGTCTTAGGTTAAATGGAACACGGGCTAGTACTCAACTGCAAATCGCCAAATCCTTTTGAAGGCTGTATATTTGCCTTGCAAATCTGCATGTCACTAAAAATGACCACAGTAGATATCATCTTATCTTTTATTTTAAATGTTGTGATGCAGAAATGTGTATACTTACAATCGCCTTCTCTGAAGCTCCAGTTGGAACCACTGGGGTAGGAGTGGTGGCTTTTAAACTTATCCAGTTATCCACCTTAAATTTTTAGTGTTTTTTCACTAGTTACGTGTCTGTTTGGCATTGCTGTTGCAGACAGCAACAGCAGCTTTTTTCTGAAAAGCAGCTAAAAAAGTGTTTGGTAAAATTTAAAAGCTGCTTTTCAGCTTTTGCGGGAAGCAGCTACTGGTTTCAACATCAAAACTCACCAAAAACATTATTTTTTTATATTATACACCAAAACATGCACATATCAAAAATATTACCAAACAGTTATCTGATTTTCACAACAGCACTTATTTTAACATCACTTTTTTCAACAGCACAGCAATTTTTAACAGCAATCACAAACGGAGCCTACATCTCTCACATTCTTCTTAAGCCTCTTATTTGACCACACTTGGCATACTATGTCTGGATTATTTCATTTGTATGTGCCCATGTTAAGCCTCTTCTTGGGATACTGAGATTTACTTCTGTAACTATCAGGGGTGTATTTAATCCAAAAAAAAAAATCGACATTTCAAAAGTTTGGAATATTCAACTGGGATAAAAAAAAATTGAGATACTTTATGGAAGTATTTGAAATTTGATGGTATTCATTGATAATTTTAAAAAAATTAAAATAATCAATTTATATTAAAATATAGAATATATTTTTATATCGGTCATATTTTTTTAAATCAAATGATGTTTAAAGATTTTTGACTTATTTCTAGAACCAACAAATAATTTTTTTTTTTTTAATTATTTTTCTAATACTAGCTTATAGCCCGTGATGCACGGTTATTTAAATTTTATTTATAATTATTCTGTTTATTATTATATATTTATTACGATGCAACACACGATTGTTTTTTTAATATTTATAATTATATTTATTTATGAATATTTTAATATTTAAAAGTTATTAGTTTACATGATTAAATTATTGTTAAAAAAGATTTAGCCAAAAAAAATTACAGTTAAAAATTTGAAATTTATTACATTTTACACGCTCAATTTAATATTTGTTTATATTTAGTTATAAAAATTAGATTTGGAAAATTTTACGGTTCACATGAAATTCACAAAATAATCTTTAATTTAGTTGTGGTTTAATAGTTTTTTTTTCAATTAAAAACTATTCTAAAACTAAAAAGAGAATAAAGTGACAAAATTTAATGTTGAGAATTCTATTCGATTTAGGAAATCTACTTAACTTATATGTAGTTTAGATTATTAGAATAACCTTTATTAACCAAATACAGGTTTTAATGTTAAATCTAACGGTTTTCACCTATATATTTAAGATTAAACGATTTTTATTATTTTGGTTATAAATGGGTTTCCTTATTTAATTACAACTATTTTTATGTTTTAACTTTTGGAAAATCCAATCATAATATAATATCTTTTAACTTATATCATTTTTAGATAATAATTTTTTTTATATGATATAATCTTGATCATCTATTTTTAAAAGTATTGGATCTAACGGTTGAGAATGTTTTGACGGTATTTATGACCAAACTACCGGGATAACATCATTAATTTTTCTTAATATTTATAATATTTATAATATTTAATTTTTTTAAATATTTATTGCTAAAATATAATATACTCTTTTTTGTAATATGTTAATGATGCGGGAACTTTGAACTTTTGAGAAAATAAATTATCAATTAAAATATATATTTTTTTGTAATAGTTCTTCTTTTAAAGTAGTACACTGTGACGATCAAAATTCTATATAAAATTCATTTTTTTTATAGTATATCCCGTAAATATCTATGTTATTATATTAAAGACTAAATAATGAAAGTTTTCTTATAAGTGTGATCGCTTTGTTTGATCACTCAATCCATAATCGTTGGATCTTTCAAATTAAATTGTTGAAAACCGTTACATATAACAGTAAAATTATCACGGAGAATGATCTAAGATTTGAATCCACCAACAACATATTAAAATTTACAGGGTTTTTTTTGAAAAAAAAAAGAATTTTTTTCATTTTTTTTCTTTCAGACGTAGGTTATTTGATAATATTTTGTAAAGTACGATTTTTCAGAAAAGTACTATACTAATTGATTAACAAACTTTTAAAGTTTCGAATTTAATAATTTACAATGCATATAGGTTAAAAAAGTTAGGTATGTTCTGTAGGTGAGTCTACAATTTCAAAATACGGTTTTTTTTAATATGAATATAGTTCTTCTAACAATGAAATTAGGTCTCTATGAGTGTTTATAAAACAAAATCACCATTTGCGTATAATTTATTATTTACTAATAAATTATATTTGATTAGTTATGATCTATAACTTAATAAAATAGGATAAAAAATATGCACAATTTTATAAAATTTTATCCTCGTATTATTATATTCTTTGTTGATTTGAATTTTTCTTAGATTGATTTTAATTTTTGAACATAGATTTCTAAATTTAAAATAGTTAGAAAAAAGTAATTAAATTGGCGTTAAAATAATGATGACATAATAATCATTATTAGAATTTAAATACTCACTTTACTGATTTGGTCTTTATCTTGTGTTTTAAAAATCAGATTTTGACAATTTTACACCACACGTAAAGATAATTAAATTATTTTTCATTAAAAGATGGTTTAATAATTTTTATCTAACTGGAATTGTCCATGGAAGAGAAAAGAAAGTCACGAATTTTTTACATGGAGAATTCTATTCAATATAGAAAACTTATTTATATTTGGTATATTTGGTTTAAATTATCAAAATACACTTTTTAGAATTTAAATATAATCCTATTATAAATAAAATACACTTTTTTAATATTTGATCAAACGATTTTCATTTATCTAGTTAAGATCTAATAGTCCTTATTAATTTGGTTGTCACGATCAAATTTTTGGATAAGTCCCTATTTTGCTTATTATATAAAATAGTTTAATATAATAAGGATATCAAGTATATACTGATATAAGTATTTTACTAACTGCTTTTACTTTTAATGTTTCGGTTTTATTTATAGTGTATATAAAATTTTAAAATACATTATTACTTTAAAATTATTAAACAGAATAAAAATTATGTTATGATTATATAAAATTTTATTCTCATATTATTATAGTCTTTATCGATTTGAATTTGTTCTTAATTTATTTTAATACTTTATTGAAAGAAAGATAAAATTTCTATATTTAAAAGAATTAGTGGAAAAATAAATAAATCGGTGCTACAATTATAAAAAAATATTTATTAAAATTTAGATACTTACTTTACTATTTGGGTTCTATCCTGAGTTTTAGAAATTGAATTTTGACGATTTTACAACCCATGTGAAACTAACGAAATTATCTTTAATTTAATGATGATTTAATAATTATTATCTAACTTGACCAGTTGACCTACCCATAAACCGAAAAGAAAATACGGTTAAGTATTATATTCAAAATTATTGTTTATGAATATGAAACCCTCAATATTTTAATAATATTTTGATATTATCATTTTATGTTTGTTATATGTAAAATAATATAATTATAATTTGGATTAATCAAATTATTATGTTCCTTCAGAAAAAAAATGTTTAAATTTATTGTTAGAAATGAATACTACTAGAAACTAGACAGAGGGGGGGTGAATGGATAGTTTGATATATTTTTCGATTCTTGAAAACTAAGTAAAAGACTGTATATGATTATGATATGTAATATGCAGAAAGTAAATAACACACACAATCACTTTAATCTACTTTGTATAAGCAAATTAAATACTACAGCTTTCCAAGAAATTCACAATCGAATTTCTGGCTTCTAAACAAGAACAGTTTGAACTTGCTTGCTTACAGAGAAAAGAGCTTAAGATAAAAACTATGTGTATCTCTCTTGCGGCTAACAATAGGATGTGCATGATATATATAAGCCCTATACAAACTAGTGCACACGCCTATTTTTACACAGTTACCCCTTGCTGAAAGTCCAACTTGTCCTGCCATAAGACGTTAACTGTGTCAGGAAGGACCACCTGCTTTTCGGAGTCTTTCCCGTTTCTGTAGCTGCTTGTCTCTTATCTTTCTCTCCAAGTTTAGCTGTAGATTTGCCATCTGTTCTTTGGACCACCTTGCCAGAACAAATGCTTCAGTATTTGTCTCTTTTGATTCTTGATTCTGTACCTTGATTTGTCTTGTTGTAAACGGCTAAGTGTTGATATCGTGAACTCCACTTTATTCCTGACTTCACGATCTCCCTTGTGAGGACTACGCGATATAGCTTTTGAAGACTTTGCGACATATATCATTTGACGACTATGCGACATAAATCATTAGACGACTATGCGACATAAGTTGTTTGACGACTATGCGATCTAGGCTTCTTTGACTTTGCTGACTTCAACACTTCACGACATGAGTCTTGAGGACTTCTCGACATAGTACAAAATGGACTATGTGATGTAGCGCTTCACGACATAGATATTGGTGACTTCACGACATAGCTTTCTTCTGACCTTGCTATATAATGCCTTAGACAAATTTCTACAACTTATTTCTTCATAGCCTTATTCATCTCTATCCTGCTGCATGAACACTTGGCCTATATACAATCTAGATGCAAGAAACTTTGCTAAGCTCATTATAACTTTGAGCATACATGGTCAAGATAATGTTCATGAAAACAAGACAATTACATTTAGAGACCTATACTATATCCCAGTGATAGAATTCACTAGGTCATGCAATGTGACATAGTCACATAGTGTAGGCTTGTTAATAGTGGTATTCAGACATGTCTTGAGCCTAAAAATCTCCGCCAAATTGTGAGTAAGATCCTTAGGCACAATTTCATGTCTGATAACAAGCCTAACTTACATAAAAGGAAATTCAGTAACAGAGAGGACAATTCATGAACATTGTGATCAGGAATTTGATTACATAGAAAAATTGAAAGCTTACAGATTATTTTTGTTGCTCAGCAGCCTCAGCTTCCAATTGCTTCTTTAGTAAGTCATCATACATTTTCTTTTTCCTTATCTCTTCTCTTCTCTTCATGTCTATGATGGCTTCTTGAAGTTCTTCTCTGGCAATCAGTTCTTCAATGAGAGGTGAGCCTTCCAAGTCATCAATTGCAGCCTTGAGTGCACTTTCTACATAGGAGTCCAGAAACTCCATCCTTATTTTGCTTTGGCCTCCATTTGAGTTTTTGTACTCCACAATGTAAGGATTTTGTTTGACCCTGCACAGCCCTTTCTGCCTTAGCTCTTTAGCCCTCTCCTCCATCTCAGCCATTTCTTTCTCTCTCTGTTTATTTTTCTCTTCATTCTCTTTCCTCATGTTTTCTTCATAATCAGCATGCATTTTCAAGTACCTGGCAATATCTATCTTCCATGTCCTTTCTTCCTTTTCTTCAAAATTCAGTAAGGCATTTATCCTTTCAAGCTCATACTTATAGAAATATTGTCAGCCTTCTTGTTTCATACTTCTTTTTCTCCCATCAGTGTACTTGATCTCTAGATGATCTAGCTTCACTTTGACTTCAAAGATTCTTTGGGCTCTCAAGAATGCTAGGGCATCTTCATCATAGTCTTCATCAAGAGGAAGCACTTTGATCCCTACAACATTAGTGATTACTCCATTCTTCTTTGTTATCCTTGTCCTCTTAGCTGCCCTCTTTATCTTCATGTGCTTCACTTGAGGTAGCTTTGTGGAGCAGGGAGAATTAGTCTTCAGTGCCACATCACTTGGAAGTAGCTTCATTCCTTTCCCCTTCATCCACTGTAACACTCCACTAGCTGTAACTTTGTGGAAGTGTTTTCTTGAAATTACTTTAGTGGCTTCATCTTTCTTCTGTGGCAATTCAGGTTCAGAAGTCATAGATAATGATTTTGGAGGATTATTGCTAACAGTACCCACCCTAGACTTAGAGTCTTGTGTTGTGGTTAAAGTACTGCTAGCAATGTCCTTGACTTGCTGAATTCCACTCCTTGTTCTCTTGACTGTTTCCTTTCCTCCCTTTGAATCCCTCTTGTCATCACCAGTATCTTTTGATTTCTTTGAATGTTTGCTCCTGCTGCTTTCACTAGATTCATCCTTATCTTTTCTTGACTGAGATCTTCTTTTATAGGTTTTCTCCTCATCATCATCATCCCCATCTTTCTTTTTGCTCTTTTCTTTGACAGATTCAGGAATGACTCCATGGATCAGAAAAGATTGTAGAGTGTGAATCATCTCTAGTTCCTCAGCTGTCCTGACTCCCCTCTTGGCCCTTAGCATTTGCAGCACTTGGTTGATCTTTGTATTATTCTTTCTTGTCAAATCTGAAGGGATCACCAACTGGTCAATGCTGCTGTCTTGAGATAGACTTTGGAAGATTATTGTCTTTGGCTTTGAGATAACCTCAGGCAGTCTTTGATCTTGATCTATCTTTAAGTCATCAAACAGTCTCTTGTTGTTAACCCCACCTTGTTCTATTAAGTCCATTATTATTGACAGCTCAGTGAATCTCAGTTTCTCTAGAGTTTGAAAAGCTAAGTGCCACAAGCAGTTGTCCTTGCACACCATGATTATCTCTCTTAGATGGACATCCTTGATTTTCCTTACTGCAACTGTGAAGTACTTGATGTTTTCCTTGAGCTTCTTTCTGTAAGTCCTTGCATCTTCTTGTGCATTTCTGTAAGTGGCTTTCAGAAACTCCAGGAAGGCCTCATCATGATAGATGTGAGAATTGGCAACTTCCTGTAGCTTGGCCTCTGTGATGATTATAGCTTTGACAGGTTGAGCCTTGGGAGTAGGTTGAGCAGGTTGAGGAGTGGAGATATCTTTAGGCATTGTGGATGGATAGAAGGTGGTTGAAATTGTGCTCTTTTGACCTTCTGCACTGATGACATCTACAGGGGGAAGAATGATTGGCTTTATGGTTTCTTCAATGAGTTTGCCCTTGCCCTTATGCTTTGGCTGCTTGGCAGGTACTCCCCCTCTCTGTTTCAGAATGACCTCCTTTTGTTTCTCCCCCTTAGGCTTGGGATCAGACAAGATGTCTTGAGCTTCCCCAGGGATAGGCAGGTTCATATGTCTCATCATTGAGGTCATCATTTGTTGTTGTACCAACAAAATATTAGAAGTGGAGTTGGTTTGGTCATCCATCTTAGCATTAAGCTGCTCCAAGGAGAGAGATAGTCCTTTGTTTTCTGCTTTCAAACTTGGAGATATCAGAAATAGGAACCTCATCAACCAGCTTGTTCCCATACTGATTCTTCCAGAGTACTGTAAGCATGGAGTTTGAGTTGATGTTGGCCTGCACCTGATTGTCTAGCTTGGTAGAGAGCTTCTTCATATTATCTGAAACCATAGCTAGGGTGCAGTCCATTGTGGTGACATTTGAGGCAGTTTTCTGGACTTCCTTAAGAATGCCATCTACCTTGGGAAAGCCTGAAAGAAAACAATTCTTGAGTTGAGCATTAGAATGAGCTGTTTCTTCCTGAATGGTGGAGATTTCTGACTGAAGACCCTTCCCAAGAAAGTGCATAGCTTTAAGTTGGCTCTTGTAGACATCATTAACTGCATCATAGATTTCAGCAGGAGAGAGACCTTTGGCATTTGACCCCAAGGCTGTAAGATAGTCCTCCCTGATAAAAGCTAGAGCCTCCTTAAGCTTGACTGTCCTTTTGCCATCCAGCCAAGCATCCACATTTCCAGCTTGCTGGGCTTCATCCACAATTTTATTCTGTTGTGCTTCAACATCCTCCTTATGAGTGAGAAGAATAGCCTCATAGTCAGAATTTGGGAGATTTGCAGTGAGGAGATGTTGAGCAATCCTAGAGATCTCATCAATCTGTGCCACATGAAGATCTTGTAATTCTTCTTCCGTCAATTGTGGTGGCACAGAGGATGATCCTGAAGCCCTGTCATGTTGCACATGTTTCAGCCATTCAGTTATTGTGGCCTGAGCCAAGTGAGAGCTAGTGCTTGGCACTTCATGGGGAATGGTTGAGTGAGTTGCCTCCAGCCTTGGAATGGCTGTAGAAGCTAATGTTGTCTCCATTAAAATGGGATGTCTTACAACATTAGCCCTATTTGTCTGTGAAGACAGTTCCACATCCCTAAGGATGGGAGAATTTGGCATAGAGTCTCCAGTGAAAACTGGTGAATCCTCCATGTTTGTGTTGGTGTCATTAGGATATGCCCCAGCATGCATTCCCTGACCAACTAGATGTGGTTCCTGGGTGGGGAGCATAGTGTCATGCACCATGTCACTTGAAATTGGCTCAAGCACAGGAGAGAATTGTGATTGATCAAAGGCGAGATTGTCATTGGAATGACTCTCTTGTTCAGAAGAAATTTTTATGGAAGAATCTGAGAGAGAAGTGGGGTTTAGATTAGATTTTGGCAACCCCCCCTGAGAAATAGGAGGAGTTTCAACAGTGATGTGCTCTCCACTCTGTGTATGATCAGCCTTATCACTCCTAGGGTCAAGAGTGAGGTCTTGACCCTGTGCAGACTCTGTACAGGGTGCAGTGGGGAGGCTGCTCTTTTCAATGCCAATGACCTGTTGAGAGGCCATAGACAGTAACAGGTGTACCCCTTTTTCCACATCTGAATCCTGTTGGGAGGATGCAGTGGTGGCTATAGATTTTGACTTCTTCTTTTGTCTGGTGAGAGGTGACTCAGGATTCTCACTTTCTATCTCTACAGATTCATTGATCACTGTTATGGCTCTCTTCTTTGTCTTCTTTTTAGTAACATCAACCTTTTGAGAGATTGATGCACTTGGCTGCCTAACCTCTTCAGTGGTGTTTTCAGTAGGATTTCTGGATGGGTTAGGAAGGCTGGGGTTAGACTGTGTAGCACCTTCAGTCTTAGCCTTCCCTGTCCAGGAAAGTTCATGGTATATGGGCTTATCAAGTGGATAAGACTCAAATGTGTCCTGCATATGCTTGGTCACACTTAGAATCACATCCACTTGATTCCTTGTGTCCAATGAACCAAATAGTATTTTGGACATGGACTTGGAATAAGCCATTTTAGTTTTATCTATACACTCCAATTCATGGATATGTGCATCAAGATAATTTAAAATAACTTGAAGGAAACGAGGGTAAAAGATGTCATTACCTCTCCCACGAACTGTCTTCCCTAGCCTCTGAGCCAATTCCTTGAGGATGATTGGTCCAACATTGATTTCTTGGTTGTAGGCTAGGGAATAGGCCAGCTTCACAGCAATGTGACTGATATGGTCCCATCCTGTTTTCCTGCATAGAAACACCTTCTGGAGTGCATCAAATAGAAATGACCACTCCCTTCTTACAAACTTCTTGTTTAGCTTTCCAGTATCTATCTCATCTGCATACAGAATGAAGGTCATGAAGTCTACAATTTGAGCATCAGTAGCTTCTTGGTCATGACCCTCCACCTTGAACCCCAATGCTTCATTGATTTCCTTTTCACCAAACTGGAAGTGTTTGCCGCCGATTGAACAAGTAACCTCCTGGAATGAAGTTCCATCTTCTCTTGCCATTGTTGATACCAACGCCGTTCGCCAAAATCCTTCCAACACATCGACATACAATGTAGGGTTCAGGGTTAGGGCTTGGCGTAGGTAGGAAGTGTTCAAGAACCGAACAAAACACTTGTACCTTGGTTTGGCCTCAGCCTCAGAGGGAATGGTGAGAAGATTGGTTTCTTTGGGAATGGTTAAAGGGATAGAGGATGATACTGTTTGAGATTTGGGTGCCATTTCAAAAGAGAGAGTGAAAATTAGAGTAGAGAATTTGTGCTTAGGTTTGAGAGTTTGAGAGTTTGAGAGTTTGAGAGTTTGAGAGCAATAGACAAGATGAAAAGTTGTGAACGGTTAGAAAAGGGTATCTATATGATGGAGACACTGCGATATGGAGTTAAGAATATGTACAGCCTATTTGTATGTCGCGAAGTCAGAGATAGCCTGTACCGCAAAGTCGTGCAAAGTATATCGCATAGTCTCAGAAATGAACTATGTCGCAAAGTCCTCAAGATGAAAGGATCGGGGAGACTTTGCGATATAGTAGAAATACCCTGTCTAAAGCTCTCTTTTAGGAATTTTAAGCAAATTGTCAGACTTTTATCAAATTTTGAGATAAAATTAATTTAAGTCAAAATTCTGTCAAATGTGGAGACTTGTCGATATAGTTATTCTAAGTCGCGAAGTCATAACATAAACTATGTCGCAAACTCATGAAATGAACTATGTCGCAAAGTCTCACAATCTCAACAGTTTGCGATATAAGTCTGTTTGATTTGAACTGTGTCGTGAACTCTGAAAATCATCTATATCGAGATGTCTCAAAAGCTCACAACTTTACTAACAAATGTGATTTTGAAAAATATGCAGTTAAATACTGAAATATTTATAAATCATATCTCAGCTAATTTTCACTCCAAACAAATAGAGCATTTAAATACAGTGAAAATTTAATGCTGCAACTATTAGCTAGCATACTTACTTAGAACAACTAAATGAAGGATTGAGCATTCCAATTTCACTCACAAGTCTGTTGAAGACTGCTTCATTCAGAGGTTTAGTAAATATGTCAGATAGTTGTTTCTCAGTCGGAACATAAGAGACTTCTATGGTACCATTTGCAGCATGTTCTCTAATGAAATGGTACCTGATCTCAATGTGCTTTGTAGTAGAATGATTAACAGGATTGGCAACTATGGATATTGCACTAGTATTATCACACATTAGTGGAATGTGTTCTAACACTAGCCCATAATCCATGAGTTGATTTCTAATCCAAAGCAATTGAGCACAGCAACTTCCAGCAGCAATATATTCAGCCTCAGCTGTGGATGTTGTTGTGGACTGTTGTTTCTTACTAAACCAGGACACTAACCTTTGACCTAAGAATTGACAGCTTCCAGAGGTGCTCTTCCTGTCAATTCTGCATCCAGCATAATCAGAATCCGTGTAACCAACCAGGTTGAACCCAGTGCCCTTTGGATACCATAGCCCAAGATTAGGAGTCCCTTTCAGATATTTGAAAATCCTTTTGATGGCCATCATGTGAGATTCCTTGGGATCAGACTGGAACCTTGCACAGAGGCATGTGGCAAACATGATGTCTGGCCTGCTAGCTGTGAGATAGAGTAGGGATCCAACCATTCCTCTATAGACCTTGATATCAACTCTCTTGCCTTTCTTGTCTTCATCCAGCTTGATTGCAGTAGACATAGGAGTTTTAGCTGGGGATGATTCTTCTAAACCATATTTCTTTAAAAGATCCTTGACATACTTAGATTGGTTTATAAAGATGCCATCCTCCCTTTGATGTACTTGCAGGCCTAGAAAGTAGGTTAATTCTCCCATCATACTCATCTCATATTTACTTTGCATCAACTTAGAGAACCTTTCACAGAGTTTTTCATTTGAAGAGCCAAAGATGATATCATCCACATAGATTTGAACAAGAATGATATCATTTCCATGCTTCTTGAAGAATAGGGTTTTGTCAATTGTACCCCTGGTAAATTGATGCTCAAGAAGGAATTGAGATAGAGTTTCATACCAGGCTCTTGGTGCCTGTTTGAGTCCATAGAGTGCCTTGAGCAGTCTATACACAAAGTTTGGGAAGTCTTCACTTTCAAAGCCAGGTGGTTGAGACACATAAACTTCTTCAGCAAGATCACCATTGAGAAATGCACTTTTCACATCCATTTGATACACCTTAAAATCTGAGTGAGCTGCAAAAGCCAGGAAGATTCTGGTGGCTTCCAGTCTAGCTACAGGTGCAAATGTCTCATCATAGTCAATGCCTTCTTGCTGACAATATCATTTGGCAACCAGCCTTGCTTTGTTTCTAATTACCACTCCTTCTTTATCCATCTTGTTTCTGAACACCCATTTGGTGTCAATAACATTCTTTCTTTTTGGAGGAGGTACTAGTTCCCATACTTTGTTTTTCTCAAATTGATTCAACTCTTCTTGCATGGCAACAATCCAATCAGAATTCTTCAAAGCTTCTTCAATTAATTTAGGTTCCTCTTGTGACAGAAAGCAGCTATACAGACATGTATTTAATGTTGCCCTTCTTGTTCTAACTCCCTCACTAGGATCTCCAATGATTTGATCCCTAGTGTGGGCTCTGTCCCATTTCCTTGTGTGCCCCTGTTCATTTCCTTGATCTGTTCCAAGCTCATTTTGGTTGACAGGTGCATTTTCTTCTTCTCCCCCTGTGTTTGTGAACCCTTGCACAGGGGTTTGAAGAAGATTGTCAACTTCAAGGATTTCATTCTCTAGAGGAGTTTGAACAGGGGGTTCATCTTCACTTTCAGAATCCTCAAGATAACCTTGATTCTCAAATCTCAATGGCACACTGTCTTGATCACTTGTTTTAAGTCCAGGAGTCTTCTTGTCATCAAAGGTAACATCCATGCTTTCCATGACTTTGTGTTGCTCAGGTACAAATACTCTGTATGCTGTCCTTTCCAGAGAGTATCCAATGAAGATACCTTCAAATGCTTTTGCATCAAATTTTCCAACATGCTCAGAGGTATCTTTCATCACAAAGCACTTGCTTCCAAACACATACAGGTGCTTGAAGGATGCTCTTTTTCCAGTTATTAATGAGTAAGGAGTTTTGCCAGACTTCTTATTAATTAATGTTCTATTTTGCACATAGCATGTTGTGTTAACAGCATCAGCCCAAAAGCTAGTAGGTAGCTTTGCATCCAGCAGCATTGTCCTTGCAGCTTCAATGAGAGTTCTATTCTTTCTCTCAACTACTCCATTTTGTTGAGGTGTCCTAGGGGCTGAGAATTGTTGAGAAATTCCTTTGTCTTTGCAAAACTCATACAACGTTGAATTTCTGAACTCAGTCCCATTATCACTTCTCAAGGCAACTACAGAGGAACCAGTGCTTTGTGCTTCTCTATCAACTCTCTTGATATGCTCTATTATGACTTGGGGTGCTTCATCCTTGGAGAATAGGAATTTCACCCAAGTATATCTTGAATAGTCATCTACCATCACTAGAGCATATTTCTTTTTGGAGAGGGACATTACATTCACAGGGCCAAATAAGTCCATGTGAATTAGCTGCAGAGGTTTTGAGTTTGTATTGAGCAACTTGTTCTTGTGACTGGATCTTTTAATTTTTCCTTTCTGACAAGCTTCACATGCTCCATCTTGCACAAACTCCAAGGCAGGCAAATCCCTGATAAGTTCTCTCTTGGTTAGAGAGTTCATTGCCTGAACATTCAAGTGAGACAGCTTCTTGTGCCATAGCCAGAATTCCTCATTTGTGGCTTTAGTGTAGAAACAGCAAATTTCTCCCTTATCTGCAGCCTTGAGATTAGCTACAAACAAGCTTCCTTTCTTCACACCAGTTAGAACAACTTCACCACTTTCCCTTTTTGAGATTGAACAAAGGTCTTCATCAAATTCCACTTTGAAACCTCTGTTGGTAAATTGTCCAATACTCAAGAGATTATGCTTCAGTTCTTCAACAAATGCTACATCTTCAATAATGACATTTCCAGATTTAACACTGCCATATCCCATTGTATAACCAATGTTGTCATTTCCAAAGGTTACTGATGGGCCAGCCTTTTCCTCAAAATGTGATAGCAGGGCTATATCACCAGTCATGTGACTTAAGCATCCACTGTCCAAGATCCATATGACTCTTTTATTCCTGTTGCCCTGACTTGAATCACCATCATCAGAAAATGCCATCAAGGCATAGTTTGAGTACTCTTGTTCTTCTTCTTCATCAGAGTCATCCCAGCATTTTCCCTCAGCAATAAAAGCTTTGCCCTGTTGTTTCTTGAGTAGAGCCTCATACTTAGCTTCAAGCTCTCAGTATGCTTTGTCCTTCTTGACTTGTTTAGGCTTTTTGCACTCAGTGGCAAAATGCCCAAGTTCATTGCAGTTATAGCACCTTATTTTGGTCCTATCCACACTTCCTGTCTTGTATCCACCTTTAGCAGCACCAGCAAACCCTTTTCCTTTATTGAAGGTGTTTGAGCCACTAGATCCACCAGTGTTTCCAGTATTGAACTTGGACCTGAATGGCTGCTTTCTTTTAAACCTTATGTTAGGATACCTCCTAGCCATATAAGCAAAAGATTTGTTTTCCATTTTGTCCAGTTCTTCCATGCTGTAAAACTCATCATCCTCAGGCAAATCATAGACAACTTGGGCCTCATCACCAGTGTCCTCAACTTCCAGTTCCTCAATCTTGACCTGACTAATTTTAAGAGAGTCCATTCTTTGACTTAGGTTGTCAGCAATAAGTGCACAGGAGGTATTAGCCACTAATCCTTGCTTTGCTTGAATAGATCTCTTTTGAAACAGCTCTAACTCATATGTCTTCAAAACACCATACAACACATCAAAACCAATCTTTGTTAGATCTCTTTCTTTAAGGGAAGAGATTCTTGGTTCCAAGTGATCTGGAAGAGTTAGTAGAAACTTCATATTGAGCTCTTCTGTTTCATAGTGTTTGTCATAGAGTTTGAGCTCGTTTATCAGCTTGTTGAATCTCTCAAACACTTTTGTGATTCCCTCTTTTGGCTGAGCCATGAAGGCTTCATATTGTGAAACAAGAATCTGCTTCTTGTTCTTTCTTACTTCAGTAGTTCCTTCACAGAGCACTTCTATAAGATCCCACATCTTCTTGGCACTAGTACAATGAGCAACAGTGCCATACATGTTGAAGTCCATAGATTCACAAATGATAAGTTGAAGATGTCCATCCAGTGCTACTTTTTCCTTTTCAGGATCAGTGTATTTTGAGGGATCTTTGGGCACATGTTTTGCTGGTACAATCTCAGTGCCATTGGTTGTTTCACCAATCTCGATCATTGGAATGAAGGGACCATGCTTTAGAATATCTAAATACATGGGGTTAGAAACTTTGATGAAAAGCAACATCTTCTTTTTCCATAAACTGTAGTGCTCCTTGTTAAAGGGAGGAATCTTGATATTGCTTAGTTTCTGTGAACTCATTCTTGATCTTTTCCTGTTTGTACATTAACAGCCTACGCTCTGATACCACTTGTTAGAAATGAATACTACTAGAAACTAGACAGAGGGGGGGGGGTGAATGGATAGTTTGATATATTTTTCGATTCTTGAAAACTAAGTAAAAGACTGTATATGATTATGATATGTAATATGCAGAAAGTAAATAACACACACAATCACTTTAATCTACTTTGTATAAGCAAATTAAATACTACAGCTTTCCAAGAAATTCACAATCGAATTTCTGGCTTCTAAACAAGAACAGTTTGAACTTGCTTGCTTACAGAGAAAAGTGCTTAAGATAAAAACTATGTGTATCTCTCTTGCGGCTAACAATAGGATGTGCATGATATATATAAGCCCTATACAAACTAGTGCACACGCCTATTTTTACACAGTTACCCCTTGCTGAAAGTCCAACTTGTCCTGCCATAAGACGTTAACTGTGTCAGGAAGGACCACCTGCTTTTCGGAGTCTTTCCCGTTTCTGTAGCTGCTTGTCTCTTATCTTTCTCTCCAAGTTTAGCTGTAGATTTGCCATCTGTTCTTTGGACCACCTTGCCAGAACAAATGCTTCAGTATTTGTCTCTTTTGATTCTTGATTATGTACCTTGATTTGTCTTGTTGTAAACGGCTAAGTGTTGATATCGTGAACTCCACTTTATTCCTGACTTCACGATCTCCCATGTGAGGACTACGCGATATAGCTTTTGAAGACTTTGCGACATATATCATTTGACGACTATGCGACATAAGTCATTAGACGACTATGCGACATAAGTTGTTTGACGACTATGCGATCTAGGCTTCTTTGACTTTGCTGACTTCAACACTTCACGACATGAGTCTTGAGGACTTCTCGACATAGTACAAAATGGACTATGCGATGTAGCACTTCACGACATAGATATTGGTGACTTCACGACATAGCTTTCTTCTGACCTTGCTATATAATGCCTTAGACAAATTTCTGCAACTTATTTCTTCATAGCCTTATTCATCTCTATCCTGCTGCATGAACACTTCTGAACTTCTACCAGGACACTTATTCAATGGCCTATATACAATCTAGATGCAAGAAACTTTGCTAAGCTCATTATAACTTTGAGCATACATGGTCAAGCTAATGTTCATGAAAACAAGACAAGTACATTTAGAGACCTATACTATATCCCAGTGATAGAATTCACTAGGTCATGCAATGTGACATAGTCACATAGTGTAGGCTTGTTAATAGTGGTATTCAGACATGTCTTGAGCCTAACATTTATTCATGTACATAAGTTCTCCTAAGTCTCTTATAATGTCAGGGTCTGCATGTATCATTGTTATATGATATACATGAGCATTATATTGATAATTTTTAATATTGTAATCGATATGAATTGTTATCTGATATTTGATTTAACAATTATTATCTAACTATACATAAATTAAAGAGAAAAGATATTTAAGAATTTTTACATATAAAAATTTTAAATTATCAAAATACACTTTTTAGTATTTAAATATAATTCTATTATTAATCAAATACACTTTTTAATATTAGATCTAACAATTCTCATCGATCTATTTAAGATCTAACTGTAATAATTAATTTGGTCGTATAGTGGTCGTACACGGACCAAATCGATTTTAATTTTTTCTTAAATTGATTTTAATATTTTATTGAAATAAACATAGAATTTATAAATTTAAAAGAATTAGGAAAAAAATTAAATTTGTGCTACAATAATAAAAAAAATTATTAAAATTTAGATAATTACTTTACTGTTTGGGCTCTATCTTGAGTCGAAGCTAACAAAATTATCTTTAATTTAATAATGGTTTAATAATTATTATATAACTGAAACTATCCATAAACTAAAGAGAAAATATAATTACGATTTTTTACATAAAGATTTCTATTCAATACAGAAAACCTATTTATAATTGGTTTAAATTAAAAAAAATTATTAAAATTTAGATAATCACTTTACTATTTGGACTCTATCTTGAGTTTTAGACAACAAATTTTAACAATTCTACAGCCCACGCGAAGCTAACAAAATTATCTTTAATTTAATGATGGTTTAATAATTATTATCTAACTGGAACTATCCATAAACTAAAGAGAAAAGATAATTATGATTTTTTACATAAAGATTTTTATTCAACATAGAAAACTTATTTATAATTGGTTTAAATTATCAAAATACACCTTTTAGTATTTAAATACTATTCTATTATTAATCAAATACAATTTTTAATATTATATCTAACGGTCCTCATCTATTTGAATATTTATAGTTTTATAATCCAACGGATCATATACTTTTGGTAGTACAGTGACCGACCAAAGTTTTGATAAGATCTCCCTTACGCTTATTAGATATAAAGAGTTAATTTAGTTATCGGGATATTATTGTATCACTCATGAATATTATTATTGGTAAAAAGACGAAATAAAATACATAGTAATATTTTTTATTAAAAAGAAACTAAGGCAGTTAATGCCACCGCCATGCAGCAACAAAAATAATTGATTGATATCATAACAAAAACAACAAACAAATTAACAAAACCACTTTTGTACTCCAATCAATTAATCATTGAAATCCTAGTAATTTCCATGTGCCATCTTAAAGTTCCCCCAATATTTCCAAAGTAGTCCCACTTTTCTGTCAACTTTTAGTCACTTTCCCCCTTCAAATTATTTACTATTATTTTAACTTTCATAAGTTGATCCCAAATTAAATAATCTACCAAAAAAAAGAAAAGGGTAAAAAAATATGAAGAACTGTATCTTTCTTTGCATATCAGGTTAGCCTTCCCCAGTTGTTTCAAATTATAATCACTATTTTAACTAAATATTTATATTTTAATGCATTTATCTTGGAATTTTCTAACTGGGTTTATAATTTAAATCATAAAGTTTAGATCTTTTGTTAATTTCATTGACATTGTGTTGAATTCACCGCAAAGTCAGGGTGTTTTTTATTTAATTTTTGTGTGTATATATAGATTTCGTATGTAATACTAGTTCTTGTTAAATTAGGAGTCTTTTATTTAAATTTGCAAGAAAATTGGTTACAGAAATTACTTAGTTGCTGCAGTGTTTACATTTTACTAGTCTTCTTATTGCGGGCGCCGTATTTTTTGATATACTTGCTTGTTTCTGTGTGTATTGTTATCTATTTTCATTGATTTTTTCTGGGGTTGACGTAAATTTATTGTATACGCGCTAATTTAATATTTTCAACTTGAATCTTGGTATAAAGTTTGAATCTTTGTTGTTGGGGTGGAAGTTTTTGAGGTTCTTGATTTGGGTATTTTGTGCTTCTTGATTTGGGTATTTTGTGCTTCTTGATTTCGGGCTTTTCGGAATTGTGAAGGGAATTTGTTGGGGTGGAAGTTTGTGTTTCTTGATTTGAGTATTTTGAGGTTCTTGATTTCGGGTTTTTCGGAATTGTGAAGGGAATTTGTTGGGGTGGAAGTTTGTGTTTCTTGATTTGGGTATTTTGAGGTTCTTGATTTCGGGGTTTTCGGAATTTGTGAAGGGGATTTGTTGGGGTTCGTTTTGAGTTTTTGAGGATCTTTTGGATTGATGGGAGGAAGAAGTTCGAAAGAGCAGAGTTTTAGGCAGTCTTCAAGTACAAGGTCTACTTCGTCGACTTCATGGAATCAGCAGGATTATGTTCAGTCTCCGAGTTACGGGTCTCCTCGAGAGGCTTATGCTTATCCTGCATACAATCAGCAGCCGTATGATCCGCCACCAGTTCAGAGTTATGGAGCTCCAGTTCAGAATTATGGAGGTCGGGGATATGAACCGCAGAGAAAGCAGCTTGATAGGAAGTACTCGAGGATTGCTGATAATTACAATTCGCTAGATGAGGTATTTTTTCGTGTGTGTAATTGCGTGTGAGGATATGGTAATTATATAGTTTTGTGTAAGTTTAGGGTTATTGTAGTTTGTTGTGTACAAGATTCTGAAAGTTGAGAGTTGGGTGTTCATATTTAATTGTGTATTCGTGTGGTGGCCACTCCTTCATCTACATGAATTGATATAATTTATGTTGGCGGCCTTTAGAGTTTTAAGCATCTCAAATGCTGTCGGATCAGTTCGTCGTGGTTGACTTTTATGTATAGAGGGAGAGATCTTTATGTGGTTTCAATTGTCTAAGACCATATCCATATATATGCTGGAAGAAGAAAGCTAAAGAGAAGAGAACTTAAACTCTAACATCTATGATATTATATTTGTATGTTTTATTTATGAAGTTTGTGCTTTGTTTGGTTGGAGGAAGGAAATCAGGTGGGTATGGAATAACTCTGATGCTTAAGTAAAGGATGATTTTCCTTTTTAACCATGTTCAGTAGAAATCAAGGAGATAGGAGAACAAGAATCTTCACTTTCAAACTAAGTGCACCCATTTAGAAAACCTTTACTTTACTTTTAGTTTTTGTTTCTTCTACTTATTCATTCCATTTAAATGTAAAAAATAATAAACAGACTCATCAGGACCACTGCCTTAATGATGCTACGTGGAAACAATTTATCGCCTACCTTTAAATCCACAATTTATGCTCATTACCTTACCCTCCCACAAGTGTATCCGTACAATAATACAGTGGTGTAATTTTTATCATTATTAACTTAGGGTACTAGGTTGACTGTATATATATATATATAGCGGCAATAAGATTACACAAATGGTTATTTATATATGTTTGAGTTTTATATACATTTTTAACTGTTGAAAGTCTGAGCGCATTCAGTAGAGGATTTTGTGTTCTTACAGAAAGTAGCTGTTCCTTATGACCATATGTTCTGTATATCGCTGTTGTTTGTATGTGTCAAAATATCCTGATCCAATTGGGTATTCTAGTGATATTAATTCGTTTTATATGTATAACTGTTGCTTTAAGAATCATAATTAATACAAGCCAATGTTTGTTTAAAGGTGACTGCAGCACTCGCAAATGCTGGCCTGGAGTCCTCTAATCTCATTGTTGGTATTGACTTCACTAAAAGCAATGAGTGGACAGGTCAAGTCTATATATTTTCTAGTTTCTACTATGCTCGAATCGGTAACATGAATTAGTTGAAATATACTGACTTTTTTAAAATTAGGTGCCAAGTCTTTTAACAGGCGAAGTTTACATCACATTGGGGATGACTTGAATCCATATGAACAAGCAATAAGTATTATTGGAAAAACTTTGGCATCTTTCGACGAGGACAACTTGATTCCCTGTTTTGGATTTGGCGATGGTATCTTTCTCTTAGCATAGATTCTAGTATAAGCTACATATGAATGTAGTAGTCAGACAATATATTTAACTATGTGATTTTGCTCTTTGAAATTGACAGCTTCAACACATGACCAAGACGTCTTCAGTTTTTATCAGGATAGATTTTGTAATGGATTTGAGGAAGTATTGAGTCGTTACAAGGAAATTGTCCCTAGTCTTCGGCTTGCAGGTTAAGAGCCTATTTAGCTACTGTCTCTTTGCTGTTTCACTGCTTAAGTTGAGGCATTCTCGCTAAAACTTGTATGTTATCATTGTAATCTGCAGGACCAACTTCATTTGCTCCTGTTATTGAAATGGCGATGACTATTGTTGAGCAAAGTAATGGCCAATACCATGTGTTAGTAATTATTGCAGATGGACAGGTATGTATCAGTGCACATTAGATATATTTTCACAGGGTTGTGGTGGTTGTCTCAACCAAACTTCGATCCCCTGGACTAAATCTGAATAACAGGCCATTGCAATTAAATATATTTTAAGATACCCCTTTCAACTTTTCTTACTGTTTGTGTAGAGCTAAATATGTGTCATCCCCTTCAATATAGTGTTTGGGCCACTAATTTTAGAGAAACAATATACTCTCTGACACATGGTTTTAAAGTTAGAGATACCGGATACGTTAGTAACTTAAAACTTAAAAATTACTCACATAAAAATCATCAACAAACTTTAAGTAACAAAATGACTGCGAAAAAAATGTAACCTTTGTACCTGTTATTATACCCATTTTGGTGGCTGGATGATACGATAGCTAGGAAGTTTACTAGTAGTTTACAACATTGTATAACATTGGTCGATCATATGACACTGCAGGTAACAAGAAGTATTGATACCGAGCGTGGTCAGTTGAGTCCACAAGAACAGAGAACTGTTGAAGCTATAGTCAAAGCAAGGTAAATGGTGTAACTTAACATTTATAAAAGATGGTAGATATATGTGGTAGCTTTAATCAAAGCTCATTTCGTATGATACATATATATTCATTATACATTTTACTTTTCCCAGCGAGCTTCCACTATCAATTATATTAGTTGGTGTTGGAGATGGACCCTGGGACATGATGAAGGAATTTGATGATAACATTCCTGCTCGAGCTTTTGATAATTTTCAAGTAGGTGATACCGAACTATTATTATTATATTATTGATGTCAATTGTCACTCTCTTCGTGTTACATATTGGTGTTTGTAATGCTCGAGTTGAATGACATTGCAATTTTCTGTTGTAGTTTGTGAATTTCACGGAAATCATGTCAAAGAAACTTTCAACATCGCGAAAAGAAACCGAATTTGCTTTATCAGCTTTAATGGAAATTCCTTCTCAATATAAGGCTACCATGGAGCTCCATTTATTAGGGTAATTTATTGTTAGATATCTTTGATGCATGATTGTCACTGAGCACAAAATCGGACCAGTTCTGATTTTTTTTTTTTATCCTTAATTGGTGCAGTCGTGCAAGAGGAAATGTTCCCGATAGATATCCTCTCCCTCCTCCTTCATATCGTGCATCTTCTTTCAGCAGCTCTAAGCCTTCACATTCAACAAGTTACAAGACGAGTTCACCTTATAATGCTTACAGTAGTCCTGCTAGCACAGCACCGCCTGCTGCAAACTCTACCTATGATAACATGGTAAAATTTAAACTTGCAAGTGCTCGCTACAGTCCACAGTTTGTGCTGGATGTGATATATTTTCTTGCAATGATCTGTGTAGCACAGATATGATGTTATGTACTCCTAGGTGCTAATATTCCTTGAATCTGGACAGGTCTGCCCTATTTGCCTAAGCAACTCAAAAAACATGGCTTTCGGTTGCGGACATCAGGTAATAATTTTCAAATGTTTTTACTTAAATTATTGGAAGAGTTTCATGCGCTTGCATATCTAAGTTCCAACATTTCCTTTTGGCAGACATGTTGCGAGTGCGGAGAAGATCTCCAGTTATGTCCTATTTGCCGTAGTCAAATTCAAACTAGAATTAAGCTCTACTAGGCTGTTTCTCCTTGGGCCCGCGATAGTAGTTTGGTTGCCTGACTGAAATTCTTAAAATTTTTTGTATTTGTAATTTGTTAATTATATGCATTTGAGAATTAAAAATGGAGATCGATAATGTTGGTGAAACTGCTGTACATTCCTTCTTTTGAGATCACTCTTGTGTATTTCCTTTGATTTTGTATGTTAAACTGCTCCCCTGTTGCAGGGTTCAGCTTAGGATTATAATAATACTTATCGCCCATTCTTTTGTTCAGATACCTGGGATGAATTTCGGTATATTGTAGATTCAAGATGATGTGATTCATTGTAAACTGAGAAACTGTATATTATTGATGTCATATTATCCTAAAAATGTGTATGCCCTGCCTGAACCTTACTGCACAAAATGAAATGCACTTGCTGTAATATATTTTGGTCAAGTAGAGGGTCCGGAGATGATAAGATGCACGGAGATTTTACATGCTATTATATGCATGTGGTCATGTCGTAGCAAGAGACCACAAACACCAACTATCTAACTCTACTTGTGACAATAAATGAGCTCAACTGTTTCCTTAAGCTAGATTTGTAATCTGCATTCACTCTCCCAAGTCTAAGACTTGGATATATATCTAACTCAATCATCTAGTTATGGGTCTGGGTACAGTGCTCCGCGAAAAAAAAACGCGGAGGGTCTGCTATCCGCGGAAAAAATACGCGGAATTGAAGATTTTTTTTTTAATCCTGACCATTGAAATGTTGATCTAACAGCTACGAAACAGATTGTTAAATAATTGGTACCAGGACCCTCAGGACCCTCTAGTTATATCATTGACAAAGACAGCCCATCTTCTTTTTCTCAAACTCCTTAATAAATTCCCCTCATTTCCTTTCACAAGTTGACTCACTCACCAAACCAATGGCCTCAAACGCCAGGATTTCCTACCAAAGACTGAGAAACGAAGGAGGTTTCGACGATTATGGCAGGGCAGGCATAGGAAGAGTTAGTAGCTGGACAAGAAGGCCCAGAAGAGTTCATGTCAGGAGGAGACTGAAGATCAAGATTCCTGGTTTGAAAAGGTTTTTAAGAAGAAAAGCTAGAGTGGTGGTTACTTCTTGGTCTAAAATTGTGAAAAGATTGAAGGAGAGTCAATCCCATTTCGGAGATTTATTTGCTGGCAACTATTTGTTCATGCAAGTTACTCCAACTTCTTTAAAGTGTCTTCAACAACCATCAAAGAATCAAGTTTATAGTGATTTTGGATCTCGGTATTATCTTCCTAAGGTTTCTTGATGTTCTTTGTAGGAATTTTTATTTGTATGAGCTGCATATGGTAGTATTTCGGAGCAACTTGACAATCTTGATTGCTCTGTAACATCAGTCATGAAATTTGTAAGCTTTATGATATTAAATAAATAAGGTGTTTTATAAATGAGAACTGATTGTACTGAATCCAGATATGCACACAAAAAAATTCGGACCGGATTTTATTCGGGTTTTAAAAAATTCGAGCCTTTTAACAAACAGGTCGGGTCGGGTTTTTAAAAAATCGGGCCGGACCGGACCGGATTTTTATCCGGGTTTTTTTTCATTTTTATATATATATATATATATTGCAAAATTAATATATTAGTATACAGAAAAAACAAAGTTTTACAAAAAAAATAACCCCTAAAGAGTTACACCCCTCAACTATTAAAATTCAAAATATATAATAAAAGACACTACGATACCTAATACTAAAAAATTATTAGCCTAATGTTTTATCATAAAACATCAGTGCAACTCAAAAACTTTCTACTCATAATGTGCGTTATTGAACTTAACATAATCGTAAGCCATCTAAATCTTCTCGTACATGATCATTTCAAGAAATACATACACTACACTCAATAAATCTTCTGGAAAGAAGGGTTTGTCCAACATATTGTTGATTCTTCTTAGGCTCGTGATTATTCACATTCTCTCCATTGCTAAGTTTAATATTCTTGAAATTTATTTAAAATATTGTAAATTTTCAAACTTTATCTATAAAAAATTGGGTTTTTATTCGGATCTCTCAAAAAGCCCGAGTTTTTATCCGGGCCGAACCGGGCTTTATCCGGGTTTTTTGAAAGTTTGGATTTTTCAAAAGCCCGGACTTCTAACAGGGTTTTTCGGGCTTCGTGTTGGGCCGGACTTGATGAAAAATAGTAGGCTCATTTAAGGCGTTCGGACCGGGCCGAATTGGACCGGACTTTTTTCAGGCCGAGCTTTTCGGATTTTTCCCAAATTAGATCGGGCCGAATTTCGAGTTTCAAACTTTTTGAATATGTCTAACCGAAACCAAATTAAAGCTGTGTAGGAGTAATTGATCAGGAAGAGGTTGAGATGTGCGTGTGCGAGAAATTGGCAGAATAGGAGTTGATATCTCAGGTGAGATGCACGGGGGTCGGGAAAAATTAAATTTTCAACTAAATAAAATTGAGAAATTAAATTATCAGAATAGTAATTTGTATGTTTAATCATGAAAGTAATAACACCGACAATCCTTTGGCCGGTACCTCATCTGTATCCGGCAATCTGTACGCTGTAGGCCTATGGCGCATGTTCAATAGTTGTGCTTAAATATATGGATTTATTGCTATTTTTAATATTTTATTATAAATTTTGTTCTTAAATATATGCATTAATGTTTTTTATTACGTTGAAAAAAATTTCCTCACGTTTTTTACTTTTAAATGAGACGGTAATTATAACTTCATAAAATAAATTATAAAATTGTGTTATTTTAGTTTAACGCACCAATGAAGTGGTAAATTTTAATTTTATTATATCAATCAATACTACTATTATATAATAGACGAAACATTAAAAGTTTGGTTGGTCGGTATGGTACGTTGTGATTTTACTTAATTGCCCGCATTTTGGTTGATCAGTATGGTACATTGTGATTTTACTTAATTACCCTTAATTAATTGTACTTCGTATTTTTACTTAATTAACCTTACTTATTTATAGAAATATATTACTAAATAATAATATTACCTATTTATAACCAATTACCTTTTTCACCTAAAATACATTATTTTTTTTCTAACAAATTCTCCTACTTTTTCAAATATATCACGGACAATTACCTTTTTTTAACTAAAACATGTTAATTTTTCTATTTTTCCTTAATAAACCCCCTCCTTTTCCAAAAATATCACGAATAAACCTTTAGTTATTTATTTTTAAACCTATTTTAATATTATAATTATTTTTTAAAAGTTTACCTATTTTAACATGTCTACTTATTTTTCTTAACAAATGCAATTACTAAAAATATTAAAATATAAATAATCAAATACCTATTTATAACCAATTAACTTTTCAGCTAAAACACATTATATATTTTTTCTAACAAAACCCTTTTTCTAAATATATCACGAAAAATTGTCTTTTACAATTTAATTTTGCTATTGCTCTCACTAAAATCCGTTCTTTTTTCAAAAATATCACAGGAAACTATTTACTTATTTATTTTAAAACGTATTTAAATACTTTTAATTATTAAATTTAAAATCTCATTTTCCAAAAATATCACTGGCATTTACCTTTTTAAACTAAATATATGTAACATTTTTTATTTTTTCTTACTAAAACCCCTCATTTTTCAAAAAATATAACGGGCAAACCCATACTTATATATTTTAAAATTTGTTTTAATGTTTTTAATTAATTAAAAGTGTTTAGCTATTTTAACATGCCTGCTTATTTTTTGCACAATTACAATTAATAAAATATTAAACAAAATAATAATAAAATAACAATTAACAATCCGTGCATCGCACGGGTTTTAAGCTAGTAATAATATAAATATAGAACAACATATAGTTCATCTTGCTCTAACAAAATAACTAGTAACTATTTGGCTCTTCGGACGAGCAATTTAGTGCACAGATTCATTAATTGTACTATATCAATCTAATTTAATTTCAGTTTTATGAATTTTAAATATTAGCTTAAAATCACGGATTGTTAATTGTTATTTTATTATTATTTTTTTAATATTATATTAATTGTAATTATGCAAAAAATAAATAGACATGTTAAAATAGCTAAACAATTTTAATTAATTAAAAACATTAAAATAGATTTTAAAATAAATAAGTATGGGTTTGCCCGTTATATTTTTGGAAATGAGGGATTTTAGTAAGAAAAAAATAAAAAAATGTAACATATATTTAGTTTAAAAGGGTAAATGTCTGTGATATTTTTGGAAAATGAGGTTTTAAAATTTAATAATTAAAAGTATTTAAATACGTTTTAAAATAAATAAGTAAAGGGTTTCCTGTGATATTTTTGGAAAAAGAATGGATTTTAGTGAGAAAAATAGAAAAAGTAAATTGTAAAAGGCAATTTTCTCGTGATATATTTAGAAAATGAGGGACTTTGTTAGAAAAAATATATAATGTGTTTTAGCTGCAAAGGTAATTGGTTATAAATAGGTATTTGATTATTTATATTTTAATATTTTTAGTAATTGCATTTGTTAAGAAAAAATAAGTATACATGTTAAAATAGGTAAACTTTTAAAAAATAATTATAATATTAAAATAGGTTTAAAAATAAATAACTAAATGTTTGTCCGTGATATTTTTGAAAAGGGGGGGTTAGTAAGGAAAAATAGAAAAACTAACATGTGTTAGTTAAAAAAGGTAATTGTCCGTGATATATTTGAAAAAGTAGAGAAATTTGTTAGAAAAAATAATTTATTTTATGTTAAAAAGGGTAATTGGTTATAAATAGGTAATATTATTATTTAATAATATATTTCTATAAATAAGTAAGGTTAATTAAGTAAAAACACGAAGTACAGTTAATTAAGGTCAATTAAGTAAAATCACAACGTACCATACCGATCAACCAAACTTTTAATGTTTCGTCTATTATATAATAAAATAAGTAAGATTAATTAAGTAAAAACACGAAGTACAGTTAATTTAGGACAATTAAGTAAAATCACAACGTACCATACCGACCGACCAAAATTTTAATGTTTCGTTTATTATATAACAGTATTGAATATTGATTGATTAACCAAAGTTAAAAACATGTATTTTTACATATATCTTATTTCAGTTTATGTTGTATCTTTGGAATGATACTTGTTTTTGCGTTTTTTTAAAATATTTTTAAAATCATTGATTTATTTTTTGTGATCATTTATTTAGTTATCTATTATTTTCCAAAATTTAATTTTAATAATTTTAATTTGCTATTTTTTTGTTTTATATCAAGCTAATTAATTTTTTCTGTACAAAAATCATGTATCTCATAAATTAAATATATTAATTTTTTATAATAGTTGAAGTTAGTTGTCTAGAGATCCTTTTTTTCGTTTAAGCTTTGTTTTGTGCCAAAATTTTAGATTCTTTATATTTTAAAATATCAATATACTTATATAAAGGAGAAGACGGAGGCGGTGATGTGGCGCCTCTAGAATCACTCCGTTCTATTTTTCTAATTTTCTCAATTTTTAATTTTAATAATTACAACTTCCTTTATTATTTTCGATTTTGTAGGAAGGAAATTGAAAATTACATTTTTATTATTTTCAAACTTGATAGAACTTTCTTTGATTTAGAAAATTACAATTTCCTTATTATTTTCGAATTTGTAGGACTAGATAGAACTTTTTTTGATTTAGAAAATTACAACTTCCTTATTATTTTCGAATTTGTAGGCTTGATAGAACTTTTTTTTTAATTTTCAAACTTGATAGAACTTTATTTGATTTAGAAAATTACAACTTTCTTATTATTTTCGAATTTGTAGGATTTGATAGAACTTTTTTTTATTTATAAAATTTCTTTGATTTAGAAAATTACAACTTCCTTATTATTTTCACTTCCTTATTATTTTCGAATTTGTAGGAGTTGATAGAACTTTCTTTGATTTAGAAAATTACAATTTCCTTATTATTTTTGAATTTGTAGGCTTGATAGAACTTTCTTTTATTATTTTCAAACTTGATAGAACTTTATTTGATTTATAAAATTACAACTTCCTTATTATTTTCGAATTTGTAGGACTTGATATAACTTTCTTTGATTTAGAAAATTACATCTTCCTTATTATTTTCGAATTTGTAGGCTCTAATGTTAATAATTGCAATTTTCTTTTTTATTATTTCCAATCTTGATAGAACTTTCTTTTATTATTTTCAAATTATAGAACTTTCTTTGATTTAGAAAATTACAACTACCTTATTATTTTTGAATTTTTAGGATCTTATGTTAATAATTGCAATTTTCTCTTTTATTATTTTCAATCTTGATAGAACTTTCTTTTATTATTTTCAAACTTCATAAAATTTTCTTTTATTATTTTTAAACTTGATAGAACTTTCTTTTATTATTTTCAAACTTGATAGAACTTTTCTTTTATAATACTTCTTGACTTTTAAACATAATGAATTTCCATGTTATTCACCTTAAAAACACCTATAAATTAAAGGTCATTCATAACAAAAAATCTACACCAAAACTTTTTTACATAGCTTCAAAATTTTACAACCATTTTTACAATCAATACAACTATGGCCTACACCATGTTGGATGCTTTGAATGATAACAACTATACCTGGATGATAAGAGTACGAGTGTGTAGAATGTGGGAATCTGTCAATCCAAATACTGAAGAACTTATCAGTCTTGACATGATTTTGATCGATGAAAAGGTTAATAAATCAATATACTTATAACTTATTAGTTTGTCAAATTGTATTATGTTATTAACTTTTCTAAGATATGTTGTATGACAGAAAAATTTGATCTATGCTACGATCCCGAAGATTCTGGTCTCTCGGTTCAAAAATCTTTTAGAGGAAGGCTCCGTGTACAGCTTCAAAAATCTGAAAGTTGTTTCAAGTACAGGGAAATATAGACCACTATCACATGGGTTTAAATTGCTCTTCATACGCATAACGTTACCTAAGAGATTGGAACAAGGCATCGTCAACATATCACTGCATGGATTTGAGTTCATATGTTCGGATATGATTGATGCACGTATTAATGACACCAACATACTCTAGGTTTTTGATGCAGTAATATATTATAGTAATATATAAGTAATACTATTATATAAGTTATAATTCAAACTATCATGTTCTAATATTATTTTTTCTATGTTGATTTAGATATTGTGGACTGCTTGACCTACTTGGGTGATATTGAAGTTGTCAAAGGCGGTTGGAAAAAAAAAGATTTGAAAATTGTCACAAATTAGTAAGTTATGCATTATATTAATTGTAATATAACTGTTAATTGTTTTTTATTGTTCTTGTAATTTTATATTACTTCTTTGGTTACCCCAATTTATTTGTTTTACTTATTTAATTTGTTCTAATTTTTTTCTTAAACAGCTCCATCACCAATACCATAACTTTGTGGGAAAAGTTGGCCGAGATGGTTGATACAAATTTATACAAGGAGGATGATGGACCCTATATAATAATTGTCACATCAACCCAGATTAAAAAATTTAAAAGTAATTATCTTTATTAATTTTTTTATAATATATAGTTTTAGAAATTGCACATATATAAATCTATCTTATCTCGATTAAACGAATATCGTTAGATATTATACAAATATTTGTTTCATTGATATTAATTTACTAGATATTACTAGATTTTAAATATTTATAATATTTTAGATATTAAATATTTATAATATTTATTGATATTACTAGATTTTTACCTTAATTTAGGTGTTGTATTTTATCCCTTTGTTTGGTTATTCAATGATATCTACGACTTCTTTATTATTGAAAAAATCTATTAACAAAAAAAAATTCAACTAATTTTTATATAATCAAAACATGTTAATGTTTATTTTCATTCTCAATTTTATTTTGTATAATTTTTTGAAGCGATCAATTTTTTTTTATATAATTATGAGCCCTTTTGGCTAAACTTAAAATTATTGTTTATGATTTAAAGTTACTTAAAGTTATAAGTAAAAAGTAAAATTTTAAGTTAATATATCTGTTTCGGTAATTTTGTATTACGATAAACTAATGAGTTATTAAAATTGTAACAATTAAATTAAATTTGATAAATAATGCATTTGAATGATGATATTAACTTTTATCAAATAAATACATTAAAAATAAAATAAGTCATTCAAAAAAGTACCTCCTACCAACTTCTGATTTTAAACTGTTTTTTAAACTTTAAGTCATTTTCTAAGTTATTACACAAACAAAAAAATTTCAACTTAAATTAAAAAAATTCTTTAAGCCCCAACAAATTTATTTCAAAATCCAAAATTTTGGGTTTAAACATATTCTTTTAACATACATAGTTAATCTTCATATTAAAGATAAAATGACTAAAAAAATTATATTTAAGTATTTAAATTTTTATTATTATAAATAATTAGTATTTTTTTATCAATATAAATTTCATTTTATATATATATGGCAATGGTATCGGTCCAAGAAAATAAAAAAATCAAACTATATAAACAAAAGGAATATGTAAATACTTTATAATATTACCTACCCAAATGCAAATTTTATAGAATATATTTTATTTGATAATTTAAATAATTTTGTAGATATTAATTTCACAATTTTTATTCTAATATTCATTTTCTTAACAAATATATTCTAATGCCGCTGCGAAGCGCGGCTTAGTAACCTAGTTAAATATTAAGATCGCTCATGAACTTTTCTAACAACATCTTTTTAACAAAAAAATATTATTAACTTTAACTTGTAAAATATTTTATGTCCGATTCTTTATAGTGCGTCGACTTACAAAATCTTTTTAATAATAATTAAATTTAATAACATATATTATGTTTATATTATATAAGTTAAGGTACATTTTGAAAATGATATTTATATATTTAAAATTGTTAAACTTTTTCCTGCCCATCTATAATCTATTAAATTTTAGTGTGAATATTTTCTTTTCACCTCTATTTTTGTTATTGTAATGTTATTTCTAAATATTTAATTATAATTTATTTACATGATCATATAATTTCATTTATTTGTTCAAGTCTTTATTTTTCTCTACAAAAACCATGTATGTTACAAATTAAAAAAAGAAAATTTGTGCTAATAGTTAAAGTTAGTTATATCTTATTTTAGATTTTATATTATTAAATATTAAGATCACTCATTAACTTTTCTAACAATATCTTCTTAACAAAAAAATTATTATTATCTTTAAATTGTAAAATATTTTATGTCGGATGCTTTGTTACAAAATCTTAATTATTTAAATGGTTACAATTTCACGTGTTATTAGAGCTTAGGTTAAAATTATAGTTAAGATATTATATAAATTTAGGAAAGTTTTTGGAGCTTAGGTTAAAGTTACAATGAAAGTGTATCATATCATATCAAATAACCTCTTTACACTAATTATATATAAAGATATAATATAATTTATATTATGACTACATGAGAAAAAGAAGTATAAATATGAAAGTACAACTTAAAGTTAGTGGCATACTCATGTTTGAGAAAAAAAGTATTGAGGTTGATCATAGTAAACTTACTTAAGATTAGAATGTTTTTTTTAACGTAATATGAATGTGGTAATTTTGTAAATTAATAGAATTTTTTGTAATTACGATAATATCCTCGTGCATTTATATGAAAATTTTACTTAATCCAAATAAATCAATTTCTTTTTCTATTTTTTTTTTAAAATCCTTTGGGTGACCAAATATGAACTGGTAAGACGACCTTAAAAGTTTGAAATCTTGTTTATTCAACCAAAATTAAATGGTTAGAAAAAGTGAATATAATTTAGAGATTTTTTTTGACATGAAATATAATTTAGAGATACATGTATATAGTTTATAAAATATTCATATTTTATTGGATTATATATAAATATATATTTAATATATGTTTACAAAAATATAATATTTTTTTTATGAAATTATTAATTTAGTTATATTTTCATTTCATTTCGTGGCACATTAAATTGTTATACAAAACTACACAAAAATGAAATTACCCAAATTTTATTTAGTGTCTTATTTGGGTTTAACATTTTATATACTAAACATGAAAATACACACCAAGATAATACAATACACAAATGATGAATTGTCTAATATTTTTTTTAAGAATTGTAACGATTTCATTAATTAGAATCAACAACTAAAATACTTTGAAGGTTAGGTGGGTCAAAAAAACCCTAACAATACAACCTGTATTAGAACTAGCAGAGCGTGCTAACAAATTCCCTGTTTGATTCCCAGATCGATTAAAAATACAATCTCAATATTGTTCATAGTCTCTAAAAACTCTCTGCACTCATCGATGGTACTGCCAAAGGGCGAGTAGATATGTTCTCGATTGAATAACCCTTACTACGAGTTGACAGCCTGATTCCACTACATAAGACCTCTGATAATCATCCCTCCTCATTTCTCTTCTATTTTCCTCCATCATAACCCAACCGAGAGCCTCTTTTATGCTAATGGCTCCTGTCTAGTGTATTTCTGGTGTGCCAGCATAACACTGACAAGCAACATAAATCAAATCCCCATCACTACCTCTAGCTATCCATCCCACTCTAAAGCGAGCAGTGTTGTTAAACACAAAAGCATCACAGTTGATCTTTACACAATCCCTATGTGGTTTAACCCAATGTTCAAGATCCCCAACTACATTTGTTGGATTTAAAGAAACATAGTTTCCTTTTACTTGAACTCTCATCCATTGTGTAAGATACGCAGTTGCAACATTCACCACCCAACCTGCTTTTGTAGATTTGTCATTCCAAACCATATCATTCATAACTTTCCAAATTTCCCAGCATATTGTAGTGATCATTTCCTCTTTATTCCCTAACTGATTCAGTACATACGTAAACCAAGTGTTGATATTCATCGTACTATCATATATGAATTCAGGACAAACAATACTCCAGCACGTTTTGACGAAAGCACAACGAATCAAACAACGATCTGTAGTTTCCACATCTATGTTGCATAATGGACAAACTGCACATACCTGTACCATTTTTGTCTATAAGTTACACCTCGTGGGCAAACAATTCGCCAGGGTTCTCCACATAAATGTCTTAACTTTTTCTGGTACTCTAAGCCTCCAAACTTTCTTCCAAATACTATCATTATCTTCTGTGTCCCATCTACATTGGATAGTTTGGACTTCTTTGTAAGCACTCTTTGCTGAGTATACCCCATTTAATTCAACCATCCAGTACCAAGTATCTCTTCTTCAATTTATATTTAAATAGAAGCTATAAATCAACTTCTTGTCGCTATCCTCAAACAGGTCCTCAATAATATCAGTATCACATTCACCACTGTCCGTTTTCATGAGGATACTGACCTTCATATCCTGAAATGCTGGATGTTCCGTAGTGACAAAAGGGTGTAGTTTATCTGGGAGCCAAGGTTGCCTTGTGACACCGATGGTACTACCATTTCCAACCCTCCATCTTGCTTCCTCCTAATTAAAACTTGATCTTCAATAATGCTTATCCAAACATAACTAGGATTATTTCTGTTAGGTCCAAAGTATCGTGGGGGGGGGGGGGGGGTTGAATACGATACTAAAAAATTATTCAATTTCGTTCGCGGATAATTAATTGTGTTTTTGTCCGAAATCAAATTTACCAAATCAAAACACGAGTCGGGGAATATATCGTTTTATAAATATAAACCACGAAGGGTGCTACAATTCTAATCCGTAGGATTAGCTTCAATGAGTTCAGCGTACACAAAATCAATACAATGACAGAATTTAAAGCACTATTAATTTCTCTGTGAATTTTTCAAGCTCTTAACTCTCTCTCATAAATGATCTTCTGAAATACCAACAACTGAAGAAGACACTGTCTTCAACTATGTAATTGTAGTCTTTAGAAAACTATCGAAGGCCAAGGATGAATCCCAGTCATCCATTTTTCTCATCAACCTGATAAAGTGTATACATTTCACCTGCTCCCTATTTTAAAAACGATCGAATAAAAGATTTTCTTTTCCTTCGGTAGATTTTAATAAAATTTTAATAAAATCTATCGAAGAGAAATCTTGTTACTTTTAAAAGTAATTCGTTGATTTTTTATTTAAACCTCCTTCATAACTTTCGATAGTTTTTCATAAATGAAAACTATCGAATGTCTTCTTATTGCATTTTGATCCTTGAAAGTTCTCTCTTTTTGCAGCAAGCATATTGTACTTCCAATTAAACCTAAACATACCTTATAATATTCTTTTCACTTCCAGGATGTTTCAGGTCTGACTTAAATCAATTTCTTCAGAGACGATAAACATCTTGATCTTTTTAGTGCTGACAACTAGTGCAACTGGTCTGGTTCACAGATGACTAACACTTGATCAATACCTCTATGTCTTCAATACAATGTTGTTGATAAGTCCTTTGTCGTTCTGGTTGCTTCATTAAAATCACTGAAATCCTCTGGTACTAACTCTTTATCATTCAAATACTTCTGTAGTCTTGAAAGTCTTGTTTCTTTATTTGTCACTGAGGCTTGAACATATTAATGAACTTCTTTCTGTGACCTGTTTACGGACTTCAAGAATACATACCATATTTTGATTTTTTGAGTTTACCGTTTCTTCTATCCTTTTGGATTCATGTGCTTCTGTTAATATTATAGTCTATCTTGTTCCTTTGTTGAGTTGTAGTTATCTCTGTTACATATTATGTTACATTATGCTTTACAATTTCCTAACCTCGCTTCCAGAAAGTTACTGTTTGGATAATAACTTGCCTTGAACACTCGACCAAACAAAGAATTTTCAAACGCAAGAAGCCTCACCCCTTGTCTGCCTAACATGGCCAAATTAAAATCTCTAATCCTCTTGAATCCCATGGCCCCTCTGTTTTTGTGGTTACTTAACTTATCCTAACTATGCCAGTGAGTCCCGTTATTTTTCTTCATCGAACTCCACCATTAATTACTTATCAAACTTTCAATTTCCATACACACTTGAGCTGGCAAAAGAAACACATTCATTGTATATGTTAACGGAGGAATTTGGTGAAAACAAAATTCGGGGAGGGTTGCTCGAATTATGGTGGTGGTTGATGATGGTGAGCGGTGTAGATTATAGGGGGTTAGAGTTTATGATTCAGGGATGGCTGAGATTGTATGTGAGATTTGGCCGCGATTGAGATTGAATATTGAATCCTCTCTTGTTCGCTAGATCGCATCGTACCATACAATGTGCCTACGTACCCTTATTTATAGGGATCAAGCCAAACTTGGAGGCATGGCTTTTAAAATCCTACAATTTTTCTCATTAACCGTATAAGCCTTTCCGAGTTGTAAAAGTTCATCGATTATACGAGTAAATCTCGTTTCCATATCGATGATGGTTTCACTTTCGAGGAATTTAAAATTTTCATACTCTTGTATTAAAGTATCCATTCGAGATTTTTTAATATCTTTTGTCCTCTCGTAAGTGATAACCAATTTGTTCCACATTTCTTGCGCCGACTTGCAATTATTAACATGTTTGTATTCTTTTTCCGCAAGTGCACTAGTAAGAACCATTTCTATTTTCGCGGCAATGTTCATTCGAACTTCTTCTTTAGGAGTATATTCACTCACTTTTCGACAATATCTTCTCCTACTTCTTTCATAGGTATAGAGATACCATCTTCTATGGCCATCCAAAATACTCATTGGGATCTAGCATAAATTCTAAATCTTGTTTTCCAAGTAGTAAAATTTGTGCCATCGAAAAGAGGTGGTCGAGAACTAGAAAGTCTTTCTCCAAAATCGATCGTATTCAAGTACGCCATCAAAAAGATGTCATTTTATGGTTTATTTAAAGACTATCACAACATTCAATAAACACGATAGGGATCTAATTTTTGTTGTATTTTTCCGATTATCACAACAATTGAAAAACACGGTTAAAAGCACTGCTATGATACCAACTGATAGGTCCCATAAGGGTTTAAGATAAGCTAGAAGGAGGTGTTGAATAACTTATCACCTTTTTAAAAATTTAGAGCTTGACTTTTTGAAAAATCTTTTTCTCATTTTAAACTTCGTTACTTGTCAACAAGTAAAACCCGTGCGGAAAATAAAGAGAGAAAGAAAAGAGAGTGTGACACAATCGATTTTTATCCTGGTTCGCGATGGCGCAACCCCTAATGGATTCGCTCACCCCTACTTCAGTCTCCGAGCTCCTCCTCGGACTCGAGATTTTTATCTCTATAAAGAAACTCCTTTATAGTAGGTGGAGAAGCCTTTACAAACTAACCACTATCTATTTATCTTGGAGCGAAATACAACCGTAACCTCCTCAAAATAGAATAACAAACTAAAAACACAAGACTTATTGTTAACGGAGGAATTTGGTGATAACAAATTTCGGGGATTGCAAGAATAACGAATTATAAAAATAGGTGGATTTAGGATTTTTGGATGTTTGGGGCTGGACTTGAAAGGTGTCTCGGCTTGTTAGATGTGTCGGATCCTATTCCAAGATACCTGCGTACCCTGTTTATATATAGGGATCAAGCCAACGCAGTTCTGTGATAGGATAGTGTTTTTAATCCCTGTGATTGTTAAGGGATATCTTGAGATAAGTTGATTTTATCTTTTAGAGTTATATTAGCGTTGTGATTCTTTCCTGATTTGAAAGAATCGTTTGGAGATATTTTTCGTTATTGATTGATTGATATTGGGAAATTAGGAGATAATTGAGGCAACCGAAAATATGGCGTAACAACTACCCCCAAGTTCTTCAGTGCAACTTGATGGACTGGAGAACTAAGCGTTCTTTGATCTTCCGAATTTCCTGAGTCAATGAAACAACTAGGAGTAGAAGATTAGTGAATAATTTGAAGCACATAGGTACCCGTGATTTTCCTGTAGATGCGAGGGAGACAACATGAGCATTTTCCCGGGGGATCTTCTCCTTAAGAGGGAGGACTTTTCTCTCCATAAGAGGGAGGACTCTTCTCACCTTAAGAGGGCGGACTCTCTTCACCTTAAGAGGGTGGACTGTTCTCTCTGTAAGAGGGAGGCCTCTCTTCACCTTAAGAGGGTGGACTGTTCTTCACCTTAAAAGGGTGGACTCTCTTCACCATAAGAGGGTGGACTCTCTTCACCATAAGAGGGTGGACTCTCTTCACCTATAAGAGGGTGGACTCTCTTCTTGGTGAGCTTTCCGGAAGTACGGATAAGCACCCCGGAAGTACGGGTTTACCAAGGTATTCCAAGCAGTACCCTCCTCATAGAAGAGCCTTCAAAAATAAATTTCAAGCAACACCTTCCACAAAGAAGGGCCTTCAAAAAATAATTTTCAAGCAACACCTTCATAAAGAAGGGTCTTAAAAAATAATTACAAGCAACGCCTTCATCAAAGAAGGGCCTTAAAAAATATCACATAGGGACAACCACAGAATCTAAGAATGTCCAATGTTTACGAGTAAATGTATGATGCACATGATGATATTAATGAATGCATGATGTGAATGATGCAGGGCCTTCAAAACAAGATTATCCCGAAGGGCCTTCACAAGACGATCACCCCGTAGGGACTTCAAAAAAGATTATCATCTTCAAAATAAGGTATTCTAAAATATTATCCTCCTCGAAAGAAGGTCTTCAAAAATATTATCATCTTCGAAAGAGGGTCTTCAAAAATATTATCCTTCTTGGAAGAGGGTCTTCAAAAATATTATCCTCTTCGAAAGCGGGTCTTCAAAATATTATCCTTCTTGGAAGAGAGTCTTCAAAAATATTATCCTTCTTGGAATAGAGTCTTCAAAAATATTATCTTACTCGAAATAGGGTCTTCAAAAATATTATCCTTCTTGGAAGAGGGTCTTCCAAAATATTATATTCCTTGGAAAAGAGAGCTTTAAAAAATATTACTCTCCTCAGATAAGGACCTTCCACACTTGTTTTTGTCCATGCACGAGCTAGTGAAGTAATCAAATCATGTGCTGCTAATATCACATCATAATTTTTTAACATCTCCATGATTCAGATTCTGCCCAGATCTATTTTTTACCTTTTTGGCTCTGTAAACGATATTTTCTTGGAAAACACAAAACATGAAAGTTGTAGGAAACGAAAAGATCTTTCCGATGATATATGGCTCGTCAGAAACGGTCTTATAACGAAACGGGAATCAAATAAAACGTCTGTTGATTAACTTCTCAATACTGAAAAACGGGATCTGGTTATGTTTTGTGATTTCGAAAATAAATCGAAACGTAATCTGAGAAAACACTAAGAACGAAAGTTGTACGAAATCGCAAAAGCTTTCTAGGTCATAAAAAATCATCAAAATCTGACATATATTAAATTTACTACGAATTTTATAAGATAACTTATTTGTACGGACAAAATCATAAGAAAACTTATCTTAATTTGGAGTAGAACCACGAACGAACGCCTCCATTAAAGCAGTTCCAAATCCATAAAACCCCCCTTGTGCATGATGTAGATGATTTGATTGTCCTCCACAATCAAAATATAATCCCCTCCTTTTAACGTCAATTGTTAAAAGATGAATTTGGTGATAACAAATTTCGGGGATTGCTAGAATAATGAATTATAAAAATAGGGGGATTTAGGATTTTTGGATGTTTGGGTCTGGACTTGAAAGGTGTCTCGACTTGTTAGATGTGTCGGATCCTATTCCAAGATGTCTGCGTACCCTGTTTATATATAGGGATCAAGCCAACGCAGTTCTGTGATAGGATAGTGTTTTTAATCCTTGTGATTGTTAAGGGATATCTTGAGATAAGTTGATTTTATCTTTTTAGAGTTATATTAGCATTGTGATTCTTTCCTGATTTGAAAGAATCGTTTGGAGATATTTTCCGTTATTGATTGATTGATATTGGGAAATTAGGAGATAATTGAGGCAACTGAAAATATGGCGTAACACTTATCTTAGAGCGTAACACCTAGTTACCTCCTCAAAGACTTACAAATACCTTTGTAGACTATGTACTTCTACAACTTTGCCGATCTGGGATCTTAGGTCTTGGGTCTTTCCTTTTCTTCACGGTGCAAATGCCACTAACTCCCTGTTAATACGCCTAAGACTTGGGTCTTAGAACAAGGATCACCTCACTTCACTTCACCTCACTACAAAGATTAGAATACAAGTACTACGAACAAATAGCCTTATAAGATAAAAGATTATATGACTTAGTATGTTACGGTACTAAATCATGAATCTACAATATATAAGTATACAAATGGCTAAGTCCTATATATTATATATAAGCTAGGCTATGTCACGGATTTTCGAGAAAAGCGGACTAAGCACTAAACATACAAACTATGAAAGAATAAGTCGTTAAAGAGCAAGTAAGTGCAAAGTAACACAACGAAACTATACTTGGCTGAATATAACAAAAATGGCCGAATGTATTCGAAATACTACACTTGGCCGAGAGTAACAATATGGCCTAGTATAGTTCGAACTTAGTGAAACGAACACGAGTATTCTTGATTTGTTAAGTCCTTATCTAATAATCAAAGACAAGATAAGTAAGGACCAACTTGAATCAAGAAACACTTCTACAAGTAGAATACTCTGCCGAATATAATGAATGGCCTCGGAATAAAACTACTTTGTTCGTTTTGAACACTAGTTCGTTATATCTTGAACTTTAAGTCCTAACTTTGATCAATCTAATCAAAATAAGTTAAGTACTAAGTTTAGCAAGATTTAAAAGGATTATTTTGATTTATGAATATCAAGTTTAAACCACTTAAGGTGAAAACAAGGTGTAAGATTTTTGTATTTAAATCAAAATATAGAACCACATGC
This sequence comes from Heracleum sosnowskyi, assembly GCA_030848705.1. Taxonomy (NCBI): domain Eukaryota; kingdom Viridiplantae; phylum Streptophyta; class Magnoliopsida; order Apiales; family Apiaceae; genus Heracleum; species Heracleum sosnowskyi. The sequence goes on along the minus strand of CM061244.1, from coordinate 19,394,630 downwards.
TTTCAATCCAAAATCACAACTTTGGATTTACTTGTCAAGAAAGAGGAGATTCAGAACTCAACCTCTTTAAACAACTTACAATATGTCAAATATACACTACACGAATATACTTCAAGAACAAGTGTATATAAGATCAAAATGTAATTGTGTTGTGATACTAAGTGTGTGTAAGTGTAGATCTAAACAATACAAACAATATAAGAGCAAAAACCGAACCAACACACACAAATACTACTAAACTAGCTTATGACTCTTGACCTTACAAAGGCTCAACCTTTTCTTTTATGAAAAGAGTATGCTACAAGAGATACGAGCTAGTTGAAGCCTAAAATCACACACGAAAGGGTCGTCGGAAAGTGGTCGGAAAATGGCAGGAATAAGGGCTTTAAAAACTGATTTTCCTAGGCTCCCAAGGTCACTTAGAGGCTGCCCAAAAAGGATCTTGGGGTATCTTAAGCAAGGGTGACCAAAGGTGTGTGTTATGGAGAAAGAATGGATATGAAAAACAAGCTAAAAGGGAGTAGATCTAAGAAATAAACATGGCCTTACACAAAGAAACATTTTTGCAACTTTGGCTACTGGAAAAAGGTGTTTCTAAGTGTTTTTCATCAGCATAAGTTTGGCACAAAAGGGCTTAAAAATGAAGCGGGGTAAGGGGCTTTTTATAGCAAAAAATTAAGCATTTTTGACTTAAATTAAAAGCTACATTATCCTTTAGGATAAGGGAAATGTACAATGTACTTTTAGACATCCAAAAACAGCCGGAGTAATTAAAATTTGCATGGAAAAGAGTGCTCACACGTTTTTATAAAGTATGAGAAATTCATTTGTCTTTACCGACAACTTAGACAAATGTTTTGACTTCACATATATTCAAACATAATATTACATGTAAGATAATGACTATGAAGTCTAAAGAATAAATAAGTTTGAATTGAAAATGATTTTATCCGAAAAATAAGGATTTACGGGTGAAAGGCATATGTTATAGCCTATTTGTAGTTCGAGGATTCTACTCAACTTAAACCAGAATGTAATAAGTAAATATTAGATTAAAGGTCACAGAAATCTCAGAGAGTTTTATCTGTCAAGAGAATGGAGTATTAAAGTCATCTACAGACTTGAAGTTATTCTACATTGAAAGAAGTTCAATTTATTGATCAAGCCTCAGTGAAGTATTCAAGGAAGTGGATTTACTACAGTGACAGAGATTTCCAGTTAGTGACGGAAGGAGTACAGGATACAAAGTTCAGTCAGAGCTAGAGAAAAGAAGCCACAGCTTTAAATGGTTTAAAGATGATGAATTTTCATTGAAGTCAGTTATTCATGAAACCAGACAGTGCATCGAATGACGACATCAATCAGTGGAATTAATTCATCTATTTTCAGTGGTGTTCAGAAGAGAGAGAGATACTTTGTTTTTAAGTTATTCTCTTCTAATTAATTAAATGATTAATCAATTTAATTAATAAATTAATTCTTTCAGAATTAATTTATTTATTAAATTAATTAATTTAGTTGTTTGAATTATTTATTAAATTAATTCCAGAAAAGAATTAATTTAATTTAGAATTTAAGTCAACTAAAATTAATTAAAAGAAAGTAATCTTAATACTAGTATGACCTGTTCTAATACTAGTATGACCTATGTTAAACAAAATGAAAAACACGGTATGACCTAATTAAAATAGGTCATACATGTTTCTTGTTTAGGTCATACCGAGTTCTACTTGATCAGGTCAAACAAGGCTACTGTGCAGGTTCTATTGAGAGTTCGTGAAAGTACTTGAGGTCATACAATGTACTTTGGAGGTTCTACCGAAAATTAGAAAGTATGTCTCAGGTCATACAAGTGATTTTCTGGAGGTTCTACCGAGAGTTGTTGAAATGATTTCAGGTCATACAAGACAAAGATATTTTGTTTTAAGAGGCGGCCAAAAAACAAGCAGAACAGGAGAATTGTAATATCATCAAACACAGCAGTCATTTTTCTCTCTCAAGCAAGAAGAAGACATTTAAATTCATTTCTTCTCAAGCAATTAATTCTAGTTTGTATTGTTAAATCCAAACCACTAGAAGTTGATTACTTGTATTGCTTTGACTATCTAGCGGATTGTTATCCCTAGAACGAATCTTAAATTATCAAATCTTGTTAAATCATTTTATTACAAATATAGATAAATTCATGTCGAATTTATTCTAGATTTGTTTTAATTTATTTAAGATTCAATCTTGTACTCAGTACCATTTGTAACACCCTTCAAGTTTAATATTAATTATATTTAACTTGAATCTTGTTTCTTTTATTTCCGCACTTATTTGTTCTTGAATTGTTAAATCTTTAAAAGGACAAATTCGATAAAACGGTACTGTTTGTATTCAACCCCCCTTCTACAAACATATCAGGACCTAACAATTGGCATCAGAGCCTTTTGATTGATATACAAATCAAAGATCCAATTGTTTTGAGATTTTTCTTAAACTCTGATTTTTTATTATTCCTAAAAATCTCAAAAGATGTCTACTACACAGAAAGTGGGTACAGTGAAAATCCCAATGTTCAGCAAGGAGCATTATCCAATGTGGAAGAAGAAAATGCTCCTATTTCTTAAGGTTGCAAATCCTAAATACATTGATGTGATGAAGAATGGACCAAAACTTCCTATGATTATTGAGGAAGAATTAAAAGAGGGTAACATTGTTACTAGGGCTGCTAGGATGTACCCTAAAGATCCCAAGGATTTCACTCCTGGTGAAAAAGAGGATGTTACCTTGGATTCCTGTCTACAGCTGATCCTTATTGATTGTCTTGATCCTATCATGCATAATCATGTCCTAAACTGTGATACTGCCAAACACATTTGGGAAACCATAGAGATAATCAATGAGGGGACAGAGGAAGTTAGAGAGAATATGCTGGAAATTCTCACTTCACAATATGAGCATTTCAGATCAAACCCTGGTGAGGGTATCTCTCAGGTTTTTGAGAGATACAACAAATTAATCAATGATCTGAATCTCAATGGGAAGCACTACACCAACAAGGAGATTAACAAGAAGTTCCTTCTTACACTTCCACCTCATTTGGAGCACAAAATATCTGCAATTAGAGAAGCAAGAGATATGAATGAGATTGCTTTGGAGAGATTGTATGGTGTTCTGAAGACCTATGAGCTGGAGCAGATTCAACAGAGGGAGCTGTATGGAACTGGGAAGATTGTTGGTACCTCTACTGAATTGACTGCTGAAGTCCCACAGAAACTGGAAGTGAAGGCTGTTCAACCTTCCAGTTCTAACATGAATGTTATTGATGCTGAATATGGATTAACATCCATTGATCAATCTGGTGGTGACTTCTATTCTTTAGAAGAACTTGATCAGCTGGAGGATGGTGATTTGGCTTTGATAGTCAGGAAGTTTGGGAAGTTTAGATTCAAGAGGAATCCCAATCTTAAGTTCAGGCCCAGGTTTCAGAGAGGTGATTCCTCATCTTCAAGTGGCACAAGGGGTGGCTACAAAACTGGAACTGTGGAGAGGAGCTCAATCAGATGCTACAATTGCAATGAGTTGGGTCACTTTGCTACTGAATGTAAAAAGGCAAGGCAAGTGACAAGGAACTCATTTGATTCTAGCAAGAAGAATAAGATTGAGAAGGCTTATGTTGCTGAAGGGAAGAGCTGGGATGATACAGACAGTGAAGATGAAGAAGTTGGAAATCTTGCACTTGTGGCAAAAGGAGGCAAACTCTTTGATTCCATGTTATCTTCACCCAACATGTCTGAGGTAAAACTTACTGACGCTGAAATGATTTATCATCTTGGTGGCACCATAAGTTGTGCACGCACTGAAAATGATAGAATAAATCTTTTAAACACAAATCTTGAAAATGAGATAAAAGAATTAAAACTAGTGCATGTTAATCAGGATGAACTTGTTGAGAAAATAGCTTTTCTTGAGAATAGGGTTAAATGTTATATTCAACTGGAAACCATTCTTAAGAAAGAGATTAGTGAGCTGAAGACTAAAGCTAATGCCTATTTTAGCTCTTGTAAGACGGCTAAAGAGATTCTCAATAAGCAAGCTGTTGGTAATCATGTCAGTATAGGGTATGATTATAATGAGGCTATTGGACTGCTTGGAATTAATTCTCCTTGTAGATACAAATCTGAAGGAAAGGTTGTTCCATATATACTTAAGGGTATTGAAACACCCTTCTGTAGGGAGTCTGAAGCAGAGCCAATGAATGAATACTCTATAATCATTGCTGAAGAGATTCGTGAAGAAGATATGGCTTTGGAAGTTGAACAGTCCAAAAAATGTATATCTGATATTCCAGTCAAAGTTGCTACAACTAAAAAGACTAAATCAGATATCCATAAGTTGGATCAAAACAACTGTAGAACTAACATGCCTGCTATTAATTCTTCTCATAAAGCATGTGGTGTGAGTAATTGCATGTCTTGTGCTTTTAATGTTATGTATGCTTTCTTTAATAAGAAGCATGTATCTAGTGATAAGACTGCTCCACGTCAACATGTTAATAATAAGAAGCATGTTAAAACAAAGACTACTAGTCCTCCTCATACTAGAGTGGATTCATTTATCCCTAAGCCTACTCAGAAATGTGTTAAGGCTGGCTATAAATGGAAACGCTCTTATGTGAAAGAGGTTGAAGTAGTTTCAGTTAAAAATGTTGTTTTGCCTGACAAAGGCCAATTCTTTAAGTATGCCGGACCCAATCAATTTTGGGCTCCGAAGAAGGTCTAATCAATTTGATATTGCAGGGAGTTAAACAGGTAAACCGTGTTATATGGATTCTTGACAGTGGCTGTTCAAGGCATATGACCGGAGATAGAGCCCTGCTATCAGATTTGGTTGAGAAAGCTGGCCCAGTGCTTACCTTTGGAGATAACAGCAAGGGTATAACTGAGGATATGGCCTGTTTGAAATCAAGAAATGTTATCAGTCAATAAGGACATCAATGTTACATTTGATGTCTCCAACCTCCCTAATATCCAAAAAGAAGATTCATCTGAAAAGCTGAAGTTTGATAACTTGCCAGACTCAGAATCAGATGATGAAGCCCCACCTGAAGTTATTTCTAGTGATGATAATAACAATGATGATAATGATCATGGTGATGGTGGTGGAAACACTGGTAACAATGGAGATACCACCAACACTGGAGAAGAATCATCAAGGCAATCAAGCAACAACTCAGGGGGAGCAGATGAAGGATCAACTAGTCTCTCACAACATCAAAGTGAAATTCAAGGCGAATCATCAAGATCAAATCTTCCAAGACAAACTGTATGGAATAGAGCTCATCCCTTTGAGCTGATTATTGGTGATCCAGGTGTTGGAGTAAGAACTAGAAGTGCTACTCAAAACGAATGTTATTATTCAGGGTTTCTTTCTGAAATGGAACCAAAGAAAATTGAGGGAGCACTGACTGATCCAGATTGAGTGATTGCTATGCAAGATGAACTCAATCAATTTGAACAACAGCAAGTCTGGAAGCTGGTACCCAGGCCAAAGTACAAGAAAGTAGTTGGTACAAAATGGGTATTCAGAAACAAGCTAGATGAAGATGGCATAATCACAAGAGACCAAGCATAGTGACATCAGGTATCATTTTATCCAAGAGCATGTCATGAATGGAACTGTGGAGTTACACTTTGTACCCACAGAAGAACAAACTGCAGATATATTCACTAAATCTGTTGACAAATCCACATTTATCAAGTTAGTTGGTAAATCGGGTATGTTAAACAGTCTTAGTGATTAAAATATCTCTGTCATGTTTGTTCTTTCAAATTCATTTTCTTTTGATGATATTGAATGATAGAATGTGCCAATTCTTATTTATTGTATAAAGCTTGTTAATTTAAATATTCTGAATAATTTATTTTCTTTAAAAATATTTTTCTCATTTTCAATGGAGAAATGTATTTTTATTGAAAATATATTTATTTAGATTCATTTAAATTATTTTCAGACTGTAAATATTTTTGTTCAGATTTTTATGCAGGTTTATAGTAGTTTTGTGTTTTTGTTATTTGTATGCAGTAGGTTTATGCTGTTTTTAGAATGTTATGTGAATAAATTCTGATTTTGCTGCTTCTGTTAATATATAGCTCGGTATGACCTTGTAGTTTGGTCATATTGGCTTGTATTTTCTTTTTCTGTTAATATTCTTGTAAATATTCTCGGTATGACCTCTTGTAAGGTCATATAAGATTTCGGTATGACCTATTCTGAGGTCATATTGAATTTTATTCGTGCTTTTGTTGTTTATTCAGTTTATATTTTTGATTTTCTCGGTATGACCTTATCCCAGGTCATATTGATTTTCGGTATGACCTATTCTGAGGTCATATTGGATTTTATTTATGCATTTTTTTGTTGTTTATGCAGTTTTTATTTTGCTTTTCTCGGTATGACCTATCTTGGAGGTCATACTGGTGTGTAACCTTAGTTTATTTTGTAAATAATGCATTTAATTAATTTCTGCATTGCATTTTAATTCAGTTTATGCATGTAAATAATTTCTGCAGTTTATTTTAATTCAAATTATTGCCTGTAAATAGTTTCCTGTAAATAGTTTTTTTTATATATATATAAATTATATTATTTTAGTTTATTATTATTATTTATTTTCTTTTATTTTCTATTTGTCTTAGTTGGTTTGTGTAAATATATTGTATATATTATTTCTGATCTAGCTCTTGCTAAGCTGGAAATTCAGTGCCAAATCCAATTCAGGTATTACTTTCTATCTCTCAATCCACTTCTTTTACTGTTGCTGAACCCAAGTGGTTGTTAGGGTTGACCAAGGGAATGTAGATCCACAATCTCTATCCCAGGTCTTAGAGCCAAACAATGAGTCTACAACTTTCTTGAACTCTCAGCCTGAACAGAAATCAACTGTTAAATAAAGAAGTATTTTGATTGAAACAGTGAGTGATCCCACAGCTCTGCCTCCTCTAAAGAAATTCAACATATTCTGAGGCATCTGTCAGCCCATCTGTATCCTCTCAATAGGATATGGACTTTGAAATGGCCAATGAACTGTATCTAGAGACATTCTCTCAACAGGATGAATCTATTGAAATTCGCCATAGGGCCATGGCACTTTGTACTGAGTCAAGCACACTCTCATTACTCACAATGGGAGAAAACAATTTCATTAGATGAAACTCAGGACACAGTGAAAGCAGAGCACCTGCAACTGGTTACAGTGCCTACCATTGTTACGGTAGAAGTGCCTTCACAGGCATCTGAGGGAAAATTTGATTCTTTGCCAAATCAAATAGAATCATTTTCTCCCCTCCCAGAGTGAACACCTCTGGCTCCCTAAGGGATTTTCCACTCGCAGATTTATCTGGAGAAAGTGGAAGGCAACTTGGTCAGTCTATCACTGAAGCAATTCAGATTTCAAATCCAAGTGATTTGATAGACATGATTGAGGATCGGGATTTGCGAACTCCCATTGCACCATCACTGACCTCTCTTGAAGAGGCTAGGGTGAGTTTGAATGCAGGTACTGATCAAAAAGGAGCAAACAGACAGCTAATGTTGAGTGATAAGAGTCAAACACTGAGTGAAACACATGCACGTGAGATGAGTGATACACTTACAAGAGAAATTCAAGTGAGTGCACACACAGACACATACACTGCAATGTAGTTAGCTCACATAGCTGATCTACAAGAACATCTATTCTAAACCCAGGCTGATAAAGAAATTTTGCAAGCACAAGTGGTTGAACGGTCTTCTTCTTCCACCTCTGTCAACAATCAGCTGGGACTGCTCAAGGAAATCTTGAAGACAAAGTTACTTCCAAGATCAACTCCATCAACTATCTCAACTCCTACTGGCTTAAGATACTATTGGTTGTTAAATCTGTAGAGGATTCCTCAACTAAGGGGGAGAAGTTTCTAGACAAGTTTCTACAGAAGTTTGGGTAGAAGTTTCTTTTTCTAAGGGGAAGAAGTTGAAGCTAGTAAAAAGGGGAGATGAAAAAGATAAGCTTAGGTAAATCAAGACAGGTTCAATGTTATCATATGTTCAGTCTAGAGGAACATCTGTCTTGTATTTATCTATACTGGTGAAATATGGAAATGTCATATTTGATCCAGAACTTTCTAGTATTTACTTAGGCTTTAGAGTCTTATCTTTTTCTTGGTTTTAGTTGAGTGATCCTCTAGGTATTTGGTTGTTATTCTCTAACAAACAAATAGGGGGAGATTGAAAGGCATATGTTATAGCCTATTTGTAGTTCGAGGATTCTACTCAACTTAAACCAGAATGTAATAAGTAAATATTAGATTAAAGGTCACAGAAATCTCAGAGAGTTTTATCTGTCAAGAGAATGGAGTATTAAAGTCATCTACAGACTTGAAGTTATTCTACATTGAAAGAAGTTCAATTTATTGATCAAGCCTCAGTGAAGTATTCAAGGAAGTGGATTTACTACAGTGACAGAGATTTCCAGTTAGTGACGGAAGGAGTACAGGATACAAAGTTCAGTCAGAGCTAGAGAAAAGAAGCCACAGCTTTAAATGGTTTAAAGATGATGAATTTTCATTGAAGTCAGTTATTCATGAAACCAGACAGTGCATCGAATGACGACATCAATCAGTGGAATTAATTCATCTATTTTCAGTGGTGTTCAGAAGAGAGAGAGATACTTTGTTTTTAAGTTATTCTCTTCTAATTAATTAAATGATTAATCAATTTAATTAATAAATTAATTCTTTCAGAATTAATTTATTTATTAAATTAATTAATTTAGTTGTTTGAATTATTTATTAAATTAATTCCAGAAAAGAATTAATTTAATTTAGAATTTAAGTCAACTAAAATTAATTAAAAGAAAGTAATCTTAATACTAGTATGACCTGTTCTAATACTAGTATGACCTATGTTAAACAAAATGAAAAACACGGTATGACCTAATTAAAATAGGTCATACATGTTTCTTGTTTAGGTCATACCGAGTTCTACTTGATCAGGTCAAACAAGGCTACTGTGCAGGTTCTATTGAGAGTTCGTGAAAGTACTTGAGGTCATACAATGTACTTTGGAGGTTCTACCGAAAATTAGAAAGTATGTCTCAGGTCATACAAGTGATTTTCTGGAGGTTCTACCGAGAGTTGTTGAAATGATTTCAGGTCATACAAGACAAAGATATTTTGTTTTAAGAGGCGGCCAAAAAACAAGCAGAACAGGAGAATTGTAATATCATCAAACACAGCAGTCATTTTTCTCTCTCAAGCAAGAAGAAGACATTTAAATTCATTTCTTCTCAAGCAATTAATTCTAGTTTGTATTGTTAAATCCAAACCACTAGAAGTTGATTACTTGTATTGCTTTGACTATCTAGCGGATTGTTATCCCTAGAACGAATCTTAAATTATCAAATCTTGTTAAATCATTTTATTACAAATATAGATAAATTCATGTCGAATTTATTCTAGATTTGTTTTAATTTATTTAAGATTCAATCTTGTACTCAGTACCATTTGTAACACCCTTCAAGTTTAATATTAATTATATTTAACTTGAATCTTGTTTCTTTTATTTCCGCACTTATTTGTTCTTGAATTGTTAAATCTTTAAAAGGACAAATTCGATAAAACGGTACTGTTTGTATTCAACCCCCCTTCTACAAACATATCAGGACCTAACAACGGGTATTTTGGAATAAAATCTATTTTGGGCAAGTTGGCATAACTTTTGGCAAGTCATATAGATATAAATGTTTAAATAAATATATCAAATATATTTGAGGCTAAAAAATTTAAGAACAACACTCTTTTAAATAAATCGAACAATTTTGACTCGTAAAAACAATGTTTGAAATATCTTGGTTTGCGTGCCTTTATCCAATGCCTATTTTTATTTGACAAAAAATAATCTAGTGTAGGAAACATCATTAGCTTGATAAGTCAATGTCAAATAAAATATGTCAGAAAATATTTTGGTTTGGTTTGACCAGTTTGACTTGATTCCCGATAAATATCAAAAAAGAATCCTAAGGGAGGATTTACTATAAGACTTAGTAACTTCCTAAATCTAATTTAATTTTCAGTTTTATTTTGACAAATTCCAAAAACTAAAGGAAAAGGTTGATTCTGTCAGAGTCAACGCTTGCCTTAAACCACAGAGTAAAATAACTATTGAAAGACTAACTCTGAGAGTATCAAGAGACGACGCCCTTCAACCTCCCTAGTAGGGCGAAGCCCACTAGCCCAGATGAGGTTTGGTCCTTTTATGAGAGCGTATGGAATAATCCAGATATGACCCAATTTGTCTAACACTCTTCTTACACCTTGGGTAGGTGAGGTTCCCTTTCACAAATCTCGACTATGTATGAAGATGGGCGAGGTTCTGTAAAATATGGGTCAAGCCCATCTGATACTTCTTCCTTATTCTTGCAAATGTTTCATTAAGTCAGGTATTTTGTCCTCTGGGCCCAAACAGAGGGCGACGTCTCCTTGAATGACGAGGTCGAAGTTTGACAATAACAACTACCCCCCAGTTTCTTGTAACGGAAGTTCATAAAAAAACTAAATCTAAATTTTTCTAGGAAAACTTCAAAGGCGAGTTCCTCCTGGGAGTCGCCCTCTACATAAATTCCCACTTGTCCACGGGCGAGATTACAATACACCCATATATTTAAAAGATATATATACATATAAATTTTATAAATTTTCGAAAATTTTCTCACTACTACCACTCCAACTGTCACGCCTCATTTTCCATTCCCAAGAACTAATTACGATTTGACACATGTGTACTTTTCTCTCTCTTCGGTAGCTATATAAACCCTTCATTTTGTTTTGCTATCACCTAACTTTGTAAATAATCTGACGAAGTGCTCTCAAAATTTTCTCTGTAAAAGGTGGGCGAGGCTTTGATCTTGAGGGCGAGGTCCATAAATCGGAAGGCGATTCCTTTTTTTCTCGAAGCGACGTTTTCAACTTTACTAAGGTATGATCTTCCACTCCTTTTTAATTTATGAATTACTACATCACCCATGTTTCGAAAGGCGAGATCTCGTTTATTCTTTGTACATGTATCTACCACACCTAGTTTTAGGAACGTCTCCCTTTTCTCTCATAGGGCGAGGACATTCAATCCTTTTCTTCACCTATTTTTAATGAACTTTTCCTACTCTCTGACCTTTTTTCCCATCTCTTTTCTAAATATGTCCTCACCCTTTATTTCAGATGTAAACTGAGGGTCCGCCTCCTGAGAATCACCCGGCGTCGCCTTCTGATATGTCATCATCTAATCCCAGGGACGAGAACCTTCAAAAAAATTTAGATCCCTAATGGTTACGAGCCCATACCAGAAATGTGAACTCTACAAAAATTTCTTTTTGTTCTTCTGAAATCGTAACCCTTTCTGAAAGCCCTCGCCTAGATGGGGCTATCGAGGATCTTTCAAGCACTTTTCATGCCGAGGAAATGGGGGAGGACGATAATGAGGATCTCCATGATCTGTTCACAGAACTCGACCCCCAACAACCAGGCCCTTCTAAGCTAGGTGGAGGATGAGGAAAAGACTTAGCAAGATATAAAGCAGTAATTTGGAATCAACCCAATCCTGAAGGCGAGGAAAAGGAAGATAATGTCGAGGATGAAGAGTGTGATATGTCCGAAGGCAAGATTGGTGATGAAGATGAGGTTCTTTTTGTATCCCCCATTCGATATGCCATTGAACTTCCTTCTCCGCCACACAATCCATATAAGGCTCTGATTCTGGAACACGAATTAGACTTATATTTTGGTGAAGAGTTTACAGAGAAGGAGAAGGCATATGTTCTCCATGAGAGGAAAATTATCTCATGTGCAGGTCTTAGGTCAAGAATCTCGTCTGAAGAGATCATGTACCTAATTGAATATTATAACCTAGTGGTCAAGTGGTTGAGACCTTGCTCGTTTATGAGGATGCACATTTTTGACACAGTTGGGCTTCCTACGCCAAGGATGGTGCTCACAAATAAATTGGTGGAACTTCGGCTGGGGTCGCCCATGCACCCTTTTCTTCATCAACTGATCGAATATTACAGGATCGCCCCTATCCAATTGTTGCCCAACAGCTACAAGGTAGTAATTGGGCTGTATATGATGTATAGAAACAAAGGGTACGAAGCCCCTGCCATGACTGAGGTCAGCTATTTTCTGTCTTTGAGAAACAGTGGTAAAGATTTAGGTTTCTACTACTCGCCTTCTGGGCGAAACATAATAAAAAAGGATTTGCTGTTGAAAATCCTAGCAACATGCAGATCTGGAAGAATGGATTCTTCTACTTTTATGATATTCCCAGAGTTAGAACATAATTCAATTTAGATGCCGGTAAGTATCCTGTAATCCTCGCCCTCCTTGGTGGCATCGCCTAGTTACCTTTTTATATCTCTTAATACTTCTTTTTATTGTTAGATAAACCTTCCTAAACAGAACTCAAAGACGAGGCCTTGAAAAAGGCCCAAACGATTGTTGATCTTTCCAAAGACGAGAAAGATCTCAACCTTCTACTCCCTTGCCCATGGATTTTATAATAGGGGGTATGGACAGATTCCTCCCATAAAATTTGTTCGGAATTCTTCAAATAGAATTCGGCAAAAATAAATAGAAGTACTAATTGGCAAAGGTAATTTACTCTTTTGACGACATCCCCTTTCCGTATGGTGTCGCCTTCTTACTTGTTGTCACCCTCACTCCGCATGCATATAGTTTTCACTCCGCATGCATATAGTTTACATGTATTTTATTATGTTTTAACATATTTCCTTTGTTTATTTCAGGACAAATGGCTACTCTTCCCTTTGGAAGGATTCCTTTCTGTAGACCAGTTGCTACCCCATATGCTACCCACATATGCCACTGTTGTCGGCCAATCTCGGCCTTCGGCTTCTGTCTTGGCAAACCTTTCTCCTGAAATATTATTTTCTCAAAATTCAAAATTTTTAATTTATTTTCAAATGAAAATTAATAAATTATTTTGGAAATTCCCAAAACTTGTCCTTTACCTTTAAAATTTTCCAAAATTTATACGTGGGTTATAATTGTTATGCCACATTTTGGCATAGTCCAAATTTCTTCGTTTAATAATTATTAATTCAGATTAATAATTAATTACTTAATCACTAAGTTTTATCCTCTCTCAGAAACGAGGAAAGAATCAATCTCAATCAACGAATAAATATCTCCAAACGATATTATTCAAATCATGGAAAGAAATGCGGAGATGCCGCGAGATTATAGGAAAACGTGTGAAGACCTGACTATTTATGGGAATGAGATGTGGATGGATAAATCCGGACTATTTATGGGAACGTGGTGTGGATGGATAAACGTTTATCCAATTACTTGTTTTCCAAGAACTACGTGAGGCTTGATCCCTATAAAAAAGGGTACGCAGGCACCTTGTATGATACGACAATTGACACTCGGGAAAGAGGAAGAGAAAGAACCCATTCTCTATTCAATTTTTGAGAAGTCATCATACGAGCTCAGCCCCAAACATCCAAAAATCCCAAATCCCCCTATTTTCATAATTCATTATTTCAGCAACTTCCGATTTGGGTTGTTACGAAATTCCTCCAAAAACAATTGGCGCTAGAAGGAGCAGGAGGGCATTATTTTTTTATTGTGGAGGACAATCAAATCATCTACATTATACGCAAGGGGGGTTATTATGGATCTGGAGAGGCTTTAATGGAGGAGTAGAACGATGGAGGCGGTGGTTCATGATTCTTTTTAAAATTAAGATAAGTTTTCTTATGCTTTTGTCTGTATACATAAGTTATCTTATAAAATTCGTAGTAAATTTAATACATGTTAGATTTTGATGATATTTTATGATCCGAAAAGCTTTTGTGATTTCTTACAACTTTCGTTCTCGGTGTTTTTTGAGATTATGTTCAAATCTATTTTTGAAATCACAAAACATAATCAGATCCCGTTTTGTAGTATTGAGAAGTTAATCAGCAGATATTTTATTTGATTCCCGATTCATTATAAGTCTGTTTCTGACTAGCCATACATCATCGGAAAGCTCCTTTCGTTTTCTACAACTTTTGTGTTTTGTGTTTTCCAAGAAAACATCATTTGCAGGGTCATAAAGGTAAAAAACAAATCTGGGCAGAATCTTGAATCATGGAGATGTTAAAGAATTGTGATGCAATATTCGTATCACATGATTTGATTACTTCACTAGCTCGTGCATGGACAAAAAATAAGTGTGGAAGGTCCTTATCTGATAAGGGTAATGTTTTCGAAAGCTCTCTTTTTCAAGGAGGATTAATATTGAAGACCCTACTCTCAAAGGAGAGTCCATGAATAAAATTAAATTATTGAAGGTCCATTGGTAGATGGATATTTCTTGGTTAGCACGAGACATTCCTACAATCACGGGAAGAAATGCGGAGATGCTGCGAGATTTTAGGAAAACATGTGGGACCGGACGTGATATGGTTGGCACGGGACATTCCTAAAATCACGGGAAGAAATGCGGAGATGCCGCGAGATTGCAGGAAAACGTGTGGGACCGGACGTGATATGGTTGACACGAGACATTCCTACAATCACGGAAAGAAATGCGGAGATGCCGCGAGATTGTAGGAAAATGTGTGGGACCGGATGTGATATGGGCTGAAAGCCTGACATTTGAAATTGTGTATCTTATTAAAGCCTCGGCTCGGGGGCTCGTGGACAAACGAAAACACATCCTTATGTGGACAATGACACTTGAAAAGCGTGTACGTCAATTCAGACTATATACAAAAGACCAAGCGACCAAAGAAATTTGGAAGCTCGAAGATTTTTAGTTCTCCACTGCAGCAAGCTACACTGAAGAACCAGGGGCTTGTTGTTATGCCACATTTTGGCATAGTCCAAATTTATTCGTTTAATAATTATTAATTCAGATTAATAATTAATTGCTTAACCACTAAGTTTTATCCTCTCTCAGAAACGAGGAAAGAATCAATCTCAATCAACGAATAAATATCTCCAAACGATATTATTCAAATCATGGAAAGAAATGCGGAGATGCCGCGAGATTATAGGAAAACGTGTGAAGACCTGACTATTTATGGGAATGAGATGTGGATGGATAAATCCGGACTATTTATGGGAACGTGGTGTGGATGGATAAACGTTTATCCAATGACTTGTTTTTCAAGAACTACGTGAGGCTTGATCCCTATATAAAAGGGTACGTAGGCACCTTGTATGATACGACAATTGACAATCGGGAAAGAGGAAGAGAAATAACCCATTCTCTATTAAATTTCTGAGGAGTCATCATACGAGCTCAGCCCCAAACATCCAAAAATCCCAAATCCCCCTATTTTCATAATTCATTATTTCAGCAACTTCCGATTTTGGTTGTTACGAAATCCCAAATCCCCCTATTCATTTTGCAGGTCATTTTCGACCTGGGTCATTCGACCTTGTTCCAGCCTTTTTCGACCATGATTTCTAGGTCAATATCGACCTCGATCTCTAGGTCGTTTTCGACCTCATTTTGGCGTGAGGTCGAACGCTTAGACCTCGTTTTCTAGGTCATATTCGACCTCATTCTTTCGACCTTGAATCCTTCTGTTTTCGACCTCACTTGGGTGTGAGGTCGAGGGGTTCGAGCTCGATTTATAGTGTATTTTCGATCTCAATCAATCGACTTCGATCTAGGGTCTTTTCGACCTCGAATTTTCAATTTTTTGACTGGATTTTTGGTGCGAAGTCGATGGAAACGACCTCAATTCCTCGTATATTTTTGACTTCGAGCCTTCGATGTCGTTCTAAGGTTTTTTCGACCTCAATTTCATTATTTTTCGACTTTATTTGGGAGCGAGGTCGACCTCGTTTTCCCATATGTTTTCGACCTCGGTCGTACGATTTCGATTTAATGTCTTTTCGACCTTAAATATTTGATTTTGCCTTGGCTATATTTCAAATTTCATTCTTTTCTTGGGCCTTAACTAGCCCAATTTTTAATTGGACTTAAATTATTCCAGCCTTGGGCCTTATTGGGCCTTTATTGTTTGGGCTTCGAATTTGCCTGAGACCCAAATTATTTGGGTTTTAATCTCTATAATCCATAAATGGATTTGTGGGCCTTAACTGGCTATAGACGGTTGCCCTTCCTTAACCGGTTGGGTTTCCAGTCACTAGGCGATTCCTGGCGAGATTTTCTGTTGAATCTCATCGTTTTCTGGGTTTCTTACTTGAAGTTTTGAAGAATTCTTTGAAGATTCTGGGCTTTCTTTGAAGATTCTGGGTTTAAAATGGCTGATCGCGCTTCCCAACGTCTATGATAATGCACTAGGATTTCATAGAAGTTATACCGGTCTTTTTCGAGACTTGGGTCTTTTTATCCCTTACCCGGGACTTACTACCCTTTTTTGGGGATTTTAATATACACTAGTGTTTCACGAGTATCGTCTTGGTGTAAAGTGTGGAGCGACCTACACATTTACGACGATTTTGCCTTGTTCGAGGCTAACTTGACATTTGCATAAGCCTTTTATGTCTTATACCGTCTTGTTTTGGCTTCAAGCCTTTCATTGAGCATATCGAATGATGGGGTTTAGAATGAATGTCTTAGGTTTCTGGGGTTTCAACCCTTCATTTGCTTTCTAGGAAGCTCATGATTTCATCGAACCTTATTTCTATTTGTCCTAGTAGTGAGTCCAATCAGGACACACTTTAAACATAATAGACTTTCAAATTTGAGGCATGCCAAGTCCTTGGAACCTCATGCCCTTCGAGGGTTTCTAGCTTGTACGAGCCCCGACCAAATAAGTTCTTGACGCGATATGGTCCTTCCCAATTTGGGGCCAACTTGCCTTTTTGTCCAACTCCGGATGCCTCAATCTTTCGGAGGACTAAATCTCCTTGTCGAAAGATGCTCGTTTCTGATGCTGAACTATCTTGGAATTTGCCTCATCTCTAACTTCATCAATCAAATCTAAGGCCAGCCTCAAGCCTTCCTCATTTGTTTCTGGCTCATAAGCCTCAATTCTTGGAGACGTGTGAGTAATCTCCACTGGAACCACTGCCTCTGCCCCATATGCCAACAGAAAGGGGGTAGCTCCATTGGTGACTTTGTAGGTAGTACGATATGCCCATAGTATGGGGAGCAATTCGTCCACCCAAGTGTTTCTGGAGCGTTCAACTCTTTTCTTCAGTCCATCTAGGATAATTCGATTTGCAACCTCAGCTTGCCCATTTGCTTGAGGATGGGCGACAGAAGTGAAGCGCAACTTGATATCGTTCTCATCACAATATTTCTTAAACTCATCGTTGTTAAACTGAGTTCCATTGTCTGTGACCAAGATACGTGGAATCCCGTATCTGCATATCACATTTTCCCAGAAGAAATGCATCACTTGCTTGGTGGTTATCTTGGCTAATGGCTTAGCCTCAATCCACTTGGTGAAGTAGTCGATTGCTACTATCAAGAACTTTCGTTGTGCACTTGCCATTGGGAAAGGTCCAAGCATATCCATTCCCCACATGGCAAATGGAATTGGTGAGTTTATGGATGTCAACATCTCTGGTGGTTGCCTAACCACTGGTGCATGCTTCTGGCACCTTTCACATTTCTTCACGTAGCTTTTAGCATCTGCTAGCATGCTTGGCCAGTAGAAACCTAGACGAGTGATCTTATGGGCAAGGGCTCTGCCCCCCAAGTTCTGCCCACAAATTCCTTCATGTACTTCTTTCAGGGCCAATTCTGCCTCTTGAGGTCTCAAACATTTCAGATATGGAACGATGAAAGACTTCTTGTATAGGATTCCCTCAATCAGGGTATACCTTAGTGCTCTCACATACATCTTTCGTGCTTCTGAAGTGTCGTTGGGTAACCACCCAGTTTCCAGATGAGCCTTGATGGGATCTATCCAACAACTAGCAACATCAATGGGTGCTACCAACTTTCCGTTGATGCTTGGGGTCCTCAGGACTTGGAAGTATACACTCCCTGTATAGTTTTCAATTTCGGAAGAAGCAAATTTAGACAAGGCATCAGCCTTCATGTTTTCTTCCCTTGGAATGTGCTCTACATAGCATTCGTCGAACTGAGTCATAATGGCCTTGACAAGTTTCAAATACTTGGCCATGACTTCATCTCTGGCCTCAAATTCCCCATTTACTTGGGAAACCACTAGCCTCGAATCTCCCCATACTTTCAGAGTTTTAACTCTCAAGGCTCCAGCCAGCCCTAAGCCAGCTATCAGAGCTTCATACTCGGCCTCATTGTTTGTCGTTGGGAAGTCAAGTTTTAGTGCATACTCTATGAGGAATCCATCAGGACTTTGTAGCACTAAACCGGCTCCACTTGATTTTGTTTTTGATGCTCGATCAAAATAGAGCACCCAATATTCTTTGAAATCCATCTCTTGATCTTTCTCATCCTCCACTATTACTTCCTGCCCCTCCCCCCCCGACTTCTTGGTTGTCAATGGTACATTCAACCATGAAGTCAGCAAGTGCTTGAGCTTTTATGGTCGTTCGAGGCTTATACTTGATGTCAAATTCGCCCAATTCAATGACCCATTTGATCAACCTTCCACTAACTTGAGGGCTATGCAAGATGTTTCTTAGAGGTTGATCAGTCAAGACCTCTATTTTGTGAGCCTGGAAGTACGGGCGTAGCTTTCTTGAGGCCATTACCAAGGCTAAGGCAAACTTCTCAATCGTTGAGTAGTTTATTTCTGCCTCATGTAGAATTTTACTCACATAGTAGATGGGTTTCTGAACCTTCAATTCTTCTTTTACCAAAACGGCTCCAAGGGCTGTGCTAGAAACCGCCAAGTACAAATAGAGAATTTCCCCTGGCTTGGGCTTTGCCAACAGTGGTGCCTCAGCCATGTATTTCTTCAGGGCCTCAAAGGCCTCTTGGCTCTCCGTTGTCCATTCAAAATTTTTCACGTTCTTGAGTGCTTTGAAGAAAGATAAGCACTTCTCTCCTGACTTGGAGATAAATCTTCCCAATGCTGCCACTCTTCCCGTTAGTTTTTGGACATCCTTGACAGTCTTTGATTTTGTCGGGATTGGCCTCGATTCCTCTCTTGGAAACCATTAGGCCTAAAAACTTTCCCGAGCCTACACCAAAGGCACACTTAGTTGGATTCAACATCATCTTGTGGTGCCTTAGCACTTCAAATGCCTCTCGGAGGTGCTCAATGTGATTGGCCTTATCGAGGCTCTTGACTAACATGTCATCTACGTAGACCTCCATGGTTTTTCCAATTAGGTGTCCAAAAATTTTGTTCACCAATCTTTGGTAGGTTGCCCCTGCATTCTTAAATCCAAATGCCATGACTAGATAACAAAAAACACCAAAGTCAGTGATGAATGATACCTTGGAGATGTCATCCTTGTGCATTTTGATTTGGTTGTATCCACTGAAGCCATCCATGAAGTTGATCATCTCGTGTCCAGCTGTAGCATCTATTAATGCATCAATCCTTGGTAAGGGAAAACAATCCTTAGGACATGCATCATTCAAGTCAGTGAAGTCTACACACATCCTCCATTTTCCATTGGCCTTTTTGACCATTACGGGGTTAGCCAACCATTCCGGGAATTGTATCCCTTCAATGAATCGGCCTCTAGAAGTTTTTCAACTTCTTGTTTAATGGCCTCTTGCCTTTCTGGAGCAAAATTTCTCTTCTTTTGTTTCACCGTCTTTCTTTCAGGATCCACATTCAACTTGTGAGTTATCAATTGGGGATCAATCCCTAGCATGTCAGCCGCTGTCCAAGCAAAAACGTCATTGTTCTCTTGAAGAAAAGATATGAGCTTGCTTTTCAATGGCTCAGGTAGTAGTGCTCCAACATATGTCACCTTCTCCGGTTCACCAGGGACTAAGGGAATGGGGATTAAATCCTCAGCTGGTTTCCCTCTTGGTCCTCATTGTCACTAGTATCCATGTCTTCAATTGGGAGAACTTGCCCCCCGATTCCATCAGGCCTTTATAACTATGAAGTTCAGCATTTGAGTAGACGTATTCATCCCTTGCCCCATGGTCATCGGGAGTTGGATAGTGCCTTCTACTTTTGATTCCACCCCATTGAATCCATATATGGGCATATTTGAGGGTGTTAACTGAGAATCAGTGTAACCCATCTTGATAAAAGCATCGTGGAACAAGATATCCACTGAAGCTCCATTGTCGACTAGGACTCTCTTTGTTTCGGAATTGCCAATCACAGGTATGATGACTAGAGGGTCATCGTGGAGGAACTTCACCCCTTCCAAGTCTGAATCATCAAAACCTATTGACACTTCTGTTCTGGCACGCTTCGGTGCTTCTCCAACCACAGTCATTACCTCTCGAGCATAAGCTTTTCTTGAGTTTCGGGAGGACCCAGCAGCAGTTGGCCCTCCGAATATCATGTTGATGACTAGCCCTCGGGGCTTAGGGTTACGATCTTGGTCGTTGTCCCTTCTGTCGTAATCCTTCATTTCATAGTTTCCTCTTTGACTCCCTTGATTTCCATCCTTGGTGAATTTGCTGAGTTTTCCTCTTCGTATCAGAAATTCGATCTCATCTTTCAATTGCCTACAATCGTTGGTGTCGTGACCGACTTCTTTGTGGAACCGACAGAACTGATTTTGGTTCCGTTTGGACATGTCAGCCCTCATTAGCTTCGGCCATTTGAGATCTCTTTCCCTAGCTATCTACATCAGAATTTGACTCTTGGAAGTGTTCAATCTTGCATACTCCGTAAACTTTGGCCCAAAATTGTTTCTCTTGGGTGGAGGATCAGAGTCCTTTGACGTTCTGGGAAACTTTTCCTTGACGTCGTAATCCTGAGTTTCTTTTCTTTTCTTTGAGTTTCCACTACCGCTAGCAGTGGGTTCATACTTTCTCATGCTTTCTTCAGCCTTGATATACTTTCCGGCTCTATCTTGGAGCTTTAGCATGCTCTCGGGTGGATGTTTAGCTAACGACCTTTTGAAGTGGTCATCAGTAGTTCCTTGTTGCAGGGCTATCATAGCCACTCTGTCCTCTAAGTCCGGGACTTTCAAAGCCTCCCGAGTGAATCGATTGATGTAGTCCCTTAGGGCTTCATTCTTTCCTTGCTGGATTGCCATGAGTGATGCAGAGCTTTTCTCATGCACCCTTCCACTAATGAACTGATTGATAAAAGCTTTGCTTAGTTCCTTGAAAGACCCAATTGAGTTGGGAGGAAGACGGCTATACCAACGTTGGGCCATGCCTGCCAAGGTTTGTGGAAACGCCCTACACTTGACCGCATCGTTGGTTGGATGCAACAGCAGTGCATTGGAGAAGGTCCTTACATGATTTGCGGGATCTCCCGTTCCATCATAGGCTTTGATCGAAGGCATCTTGAATTTTCTGGATATAGCCGTTTTCATGATGTCTTGAGTAAACGGTGGTGTAGGATCATCAGGATCTCCTAAGGGCAACAGAATACTAGGATCACCCCTTGGGGCTTCGGCCCTCTTAGTTCTTCTTGCCGGTGGATCCAAGTTGATTATCGGGATCCCTTCAGTCGTTCGGCCTTGAGATTGAGCGGCATCCTCCTCAGCAAGGAGTTTCTTGAGTCTTGCAGTCTCTGCCTCATGGGCTACAATTTTCTCCTTAGTAGTTTGGGGTTGATCCCGATTTGTCTGGGAAGAACGTCTCCTTCTTGGGGCGACATCCTCCCCAGTAGTATAACCCTCATCCTCGGTGTATGGGCCCGAGTAATCTTGAACGAAAGGGGTCTGGCGAGTTTGTTGGTTTTGGGGTCCCAGACCTTGAATGTAAGGGGGCACATATGCCTCATGGTAGATTGGATTAGTTCCACTACCACCCGCCATGGGTCGAGGGGGCATGCCATAGCTTGACATCCCCAAAGTCTGATTCGCGTATTGAGGGAGATCAGTAGTATGGAGTTGAAGGCTTCTCGGTGCATTCATGATGAGTGGAGAAGTCGAGATTGGTTGCTGGTGAATGGTCTCCTGTGGATTAGATCCATGAATGACCATCTGTAGGGGATTCGTCCCTTCAACCGAAATCGGGATTTCCGGTCCTTGAGTGTTGGTGGGGATATTCGCCCCTTGAGTGCCAGTAGTCGGCAATGGTTGATTTCCGTGAGTATCAGCCTCAGAGGTGATAGGGCGATCCTCAGGAGTTTGAGTATCTCGAGTTGTTCTTCGTGTGTTTGCCATGGTTGATGTTGTCTTCTCACAGACGGCGCCAAATGTTGTGGAATAAAATCTGAGCTTACGAATTTAATGCGAGGGTTTAATGAGCTTCGAGCTTTTATGGCTGCACTTGTGTTTCGAGACTAAATCGGTCCTCACAAGATGCCTACGTATCTCAATTCGTTATTGAGAATCAAGCAAAAGACGTAGTTCTTCGTGTTGCCCTCGGGGCTATGGCGGCAGGGGCACACCAAGGACGTAGTGACTTGTATGTCCTTATTCAAGGATGAAGTCTAAAACGTAGTTCTAGGGGTGCCTTTGTGGCTTGTTGCGCCTTCGAGGCGTTGTGACGTATGGAGCTGTGCCCACAACGTGACGTATGGAGCTGTGTCCAAAACGTAGTTCTGATTGTAGGATCAGAGTCCTTATATAGACGTCTAGAGCCTAGTATTTTTGGTATGTTTAGGAGTCTTAGCGAATAAGTCTCCTTTTTGATATTGGATAAACATTGTATTTCTTGCTGGAGAATTCGTTTCCTTGTTGATAAAGGCTATGACTCATTAATTGCCTTTAATTGGGATTCCGGATCCTTCTTTGATGAATTTACCATATTTTGGACTATTTTTATGAGCTGTATATTTTCCCTATTCATTAATTACGAAATTAATGAATAATTAGGGTGTCGGGCCTTAAATATCGGCCTTTACATTGACTTGTCAATTATATTTCTATAATTACTTTTCTGACCATATCACCTAGGAAATTTTATAGATGGATATGAAAAAAATTTCCCCAAAGTTTTCAACTTTCCTTTACTTCCTCTATTAAAATTTATTTAAGTACAATTTGAAAAAATTATTTTTTCTCACTTTCTTTTCATTTCTCATAATTTTTTTTTGAAACACAGTCAAAGCATAACATCATCGATTAAACATGATTCATAATTTTTTTTTATCATTTTATTATTCTTCTTACCATTGATTATTATACTTAAAAAACTATTGAATAAAATATCACGGACAATTATCCTTTTTAACTAAAATATATTATTTTTTCTTTTTTTACTTACTAAAATTCCACTTTTCCAAAAATATCATGGGTAAAGTCTTAACTATTTATTTTAAAACCTAATTTAAGTCTATTTTTACTTATTAAAAACCTCTACTTTTCCAAAAATATCACGGGTAAATCCTTAATTATTTATTTTAAAACCTATTTTAATATTTTTAATTTTTTAAAAGGTTTACCTATTTTAACATGTTTACTTAATTTTTTTAACAAATATAATTAAAAAAATATTACAACTTAAATAATCAAATAACAATTATAAAAAACAATTCGTGTATGGTTTTTAAGCTAGAATCAGTAAAATATAAATGTTCATATGTGACTATTAATTATCGGCCAATCTAATTAATTTACATTGAAAACATAAATTTCAATTTGTTAATTTTGTTTTCAAAATTTTTTGCAGATTAAAATAATTTATTTTTGTTCATCCAAAGCCCCATCAGATCTCAGTAGAAAATATAATCTTGGTTTTTTCATTGCTCCTCCTCCTTCCTTCCCCTCTATCATCCTCAGATCTTTGCAACACAAGGTAATCACCCCCCCCCCCCTTCTATACATATAATCCTTGTATCTATCTTACTTTCTTAATTTCCAAATTTCAGACACACACACACACACACACACACACACACCCGTATATAGTTTCTTGAATTTGGTGCACATTGTGTGTGATGATAGTTTTATTTACATTACATAATGTAGTACTTGCTTTGTTTTATGTTGAATTAGGAGCTACTTATGATGTTGTAACTGAAAGTTAGAGACTTTAATCGAATTGAGCAACTAATTCAGCTATCTTAGTCCCTCTAGTTTAAGGTTATCTATTAAGTAGGTTGTTTTCAGCAGCACCAAATTCTAGGTAAGCCCTAATTAGCAATACAATTTTAGGGTTTATACAACCTGTTTTGTAAATACCCGGTAAAGAGAAATTAGGACAGACTCGGTGGAAAAGCTGATGACTTTTTAATAAATGTATGATAAGGGCTCTAAGTTGAAGGTAAAAGAAAGTTAAGTTATGTTCTTGAAAGGAATTTTTAGGGTCTAAGAAATCAATGGGAATTGGGATCACAGTAGTACGCTTTTAATCTTTCGTGTGGAAATTTTGAGAAGTTTAGTACTCAAACTTGGAGGCATTGGATTGCAGGAACCGTTTGTGCGTGTTTTAAGACCATTGATCAACTATAGACACCAAGATCTCATTTATTCTACAGCTTGGAAATTGGTACACTCCTGACTGTTCTAATCAGTTGGACAAACGATGATACGGTGAGCCGAAAGCTGTATTTTTTTAACCTTGCCATAATCCAACCAATTTAGAGCTGTAAAGGACGAAACTTTATGGTAATTTCCGTACTTTTCTTTGGATCACGAGTCACGACCTCTTACGTTGTTCATATGTTCTTTTCACTTGTTTATTATTAATCTTTTCTGGGTTGTTGATTTTCAGCATTCTTGAAATATAAGAATTCATTGGATACAGTTTCACTGGGTTTTTAGATGTTGCGAAGTTTAAATCTCTGAATATGGATAAAGATGTTGTGAATTCTGTATCTTTTCGAGCAAGCCGCAGAGCTGACCGTAATTACCAAAGTCGTCAAACAAAAGGTCTGTTTGCTTTTCCTTTTCCGGGGGTGAATATGCCTACATTGTTTAAACAAATAGATAGATATATGATACAGATTCCCTCAATCACATTTCAGATGCAGGGAGGTTATCTCCAGATTATCCACTGAAGATTTTATGGAAAAAGGGATTCATTCGGTTGGTTCTTGTCGGGGGAATAATCTGGATGTTTCTCATCCTTGTTGTATTATTGTTCCATATCTGGTCTTGTCAGTCTTCACTTGCATTTCTTTCAGGTAACTCTATTAACAAAACATGAGTACTATGTCCAGTTGTCGCGTTTAAATTATGTGATGCTACAAATATCATCCCACTAAGGGGTCGTTTGGTTCGAGTGATTTTGGAATCAGGTATGGGTTTCGTTCATTCCAACCCCATACCTGGTGTTTGGTTGAGATTTTTCTTTTTTAAAACCCATTCCTCAAACCCCCAGGGCATGGGTTTTTGATACCCTAGAGGGGAGGTGGGTATGAGGGAGGGGTATGAGAAATCATTTTATTTCTACTATTTTCATCTATATTTAAGCCATTAAATATAAATTTTTAATACAAAATAAATCAATGCCGCAAAAATATATTAAATTAATAATAAAATTAAAATTTTAAAAGTAATTAAAATTAATGACTCAAAATTATTTTAAATCAAATGTATTCATTCCAGCACTCAATCAAACACACGATATCAAAAATGATACCTCAGGCCCATACCAGCTTAACCCGATTCTTGATTCCAACCCTATACCACTTGATGAACGAAACGACCCCTAACTAGGTCATACTTAGTTGGCACTATTAAAGGTTGCAGTACCCCAGGATATGTTATTAGTTCAGCAAATAATGGTAATACATGCACAGTTATATAGATAGGTATTATTACATGTCATTTACATGTAAACTAAGTTTGATATGTTAACATATTTCTTTGTGCATTTTCCAGCTTTTGACATGCTTCAGAACTGTTGGTATTTTTACTATTTACTTCCTTTAATATGTATCTATTATTCTGTCCAGAGTCTGGCTACTTAATAATACATTAAAGTCGGTACAGATCATAACAAACTTTGTACACCAATTATAAAGTGCTACTAATTGCAAAATATTTCCCTACTGGTTAGAAGATTGCTATTAATTTATCAAGATGGGGAGGGGCAGTAGAGAAAGACATTTTTGAGTGGCTGTATTTGTTGGAATTCTGATGCAGCAATCTGCTAACGAAGTTGCCAAAACTTTTGGATTAATGTCATATTTAAGCCTGAGAAGGTGGTTCACAATCAGCGCGAATAAATGAGAAGATTTTTAATAAATGAAGTTGTTATTTTGCTGGTAGTTATTTATTATTTATATGCAGGAGTGTACTATTTTGTTTGGCAGTTGAAAGTTCACATACTGCATACTTTCTCTTACTTTATTATAGTTTCATGCCCCCAGCATCATGTTATTCCACCAAATATTTGACATATTATGTCATGCCCCTATCTTTCATTCTGTTTTATGAAAATTATAATAGCTAAAATCATATGTTTTCCCTCACCTTATAGTTGCAATTTTCATCCTGATGATTCGCAGATCTTTGTAACAAGGATAGCAAAGTATTTGGCATGTTGAACACAATGGGACTTGTACAACCACCACATCGTAAGATTGCTGGGAATTTTTGTGATTGTTGTTCTGTCTTAATATTTAGTTTGCAAACTGATTTGTTTTGGTTTATCTGCCATTAGGTTGTCCTATTCCAGTTGCCAACGACCCCAATAAAGTAGTTATTCCAGAGAGGAGAACTCCTGAGAAATTTGTTCAAAGACTGTCATATATTATGGAGGATGATGGAGCTAAAAATGGATCTCAGTCACGTCCACTTTTTGGAGGGCATCAGAGCTGGTCGCAAAGGGAGGAGAGTTTTAAACTGAAGTCCACAATGAAGGTGAATAGAAATTCTAACTCGGTCATATTTTCTTCGAGTTTAATTATGTATGCTGCCTGATATTGGTTATGCTGTCTATCCATACTTTTACATATTGCACGCATATGTTTAAATTATTGTATAATGTTGGGTGGACAAGCTCCGTTAGAATGGCATATCAAACTGTATAAGATTTATTTTTCTTAGTAATGCCATATTTTGCTGCCTCTCCAAGTCTATATTCGGTGAATAATAGTGCAATTATTTTGTGTTGGCTTTAAATTTTTCGAGATATATAAGAGGAGAACTTCATGACAATGCATGTAAGGAAAGATAAAGTATGGGATCTCGAATGGAATGATTTTGACTATCGATTTGTCAGTAAAAAACCTTCTACTTTTGAATAAAATCTAGAGCTTTCCATTCAAACTTTTAGAAGCGAACCGCAAAGGGGTTGTAATTTGAACTGTCTAAACTTCAATATGATTATAAGTGTCTATATGCAATACGTATCCAGGTGCACTGTGGTTTTATTCAGAACGGTGGTGCAGAAATGTTGCCAAAGGATATAGATTATGTCAAGAAATGTAAATTTGTGGTCGCATCTGGCATTTTTGATGGATATGATTCACCTCATCAGCCATCCAATATAAGCCAACGTTCTCAGAAATTGTTCTGTTTTCTTATGGTGGTTGATGAAGTGTCCCTCGACTTCATTAAGAAAAATACTAGTGTCAAGATCGATAGTGTGGGTGGAGAATGGGTTGGTATCTGGCGTCTCATCTTGGTAAAACATCCCCCCTATGATGAACCCAGAAGGAATGGGAAGGTTCCAAAGATAATTACTCATAGGTTATTTCCTCGAGCTCAGTACAGCATCTGGATTGATGGTAAAATGGAGCTAGTAGTGGATCCATTGCTCATGCTGGAAAGGTATTGTCTTCATATCCTGATGTATTGAACAAAGTTAGGCTTCTGTACTTCAAATACCTGCAGTGTGGTTCTTGTGACAAGTTAAGTGATTAGTTTGCTGTATGATTTGTTATCTTCACAGTCCGTGTTACACATTCTCACACCTTCTGTTTGTGCCTGCATCCTTCTTATACAGAAAAGCGACATTTTTTTTACTCTCGGTTTCAGCTGCCAAAATCTTTTATATTTAGTGTAAAAGATTTCTAATTTCTATTAATTGTGGCATTGAATAATAGAATTTTAATTTACTCTTTTTTTTTGTATTATTTCTCTGCCACTGTAAACTAACCACTAATTAGTTATTCATTTTGGCCAGTATATTTTTCTAGTTTAAAATGAGATTTTTTGTGTTATAAAGATAGCTTATTTAACCTGATTAGAGCTTCCGTTATAAAACATGCCTTTTATTATCTACCAAAAAATTCTTGTTGTTGCCTTGCATGTCAACAGTGCAGTCTACCTTACTCGGAAGTTTTTTATTCTTTTAGTCACATGATTTTTTTGGCAAACCAATAGAGTAAAGCTCAAGAACTTTGTGGGTAGGTGGTTGCAATCCCTATATTTGGGGTGCTAACTTTATGCAAAATATAGAGATTTTAAGGTCCTTGCAGGCATGTTTATTAGTACCTTCTTGAAGCGGTATAATGCATGTATATCTTGATTTTTAAAATATTGAAGAGTTCATGAAATATCCAGATATTTGTGGCGTGGGAAGCACACATTTGCAATTGCCCAGCATAAACATCACCGAGATATATATGATGAGGCTGATGCCAACAAACGTAGAAAGCGATATGCACGGCCTCTTATTGATCTCCATATGAAAATATATCGTTACGAGGGGATGGAACCATGGAGTCCGAGCAAAAACACAGTTAGCGGTAAGACCGCGCGTATTTTGTGTCTCCTCTTTTTGTGTTTTTCTTAGAGCATGGTAGCAGTGCTTTTCAATTTTAAGCTGCTAAAGATGCTAAATGGTATAAAGGGTGGGAAAGGTAAACTTATATAGCAGAGTAAAGTCATCTTATTGCACCTTTTAACAAGCGATTTTTTCTTCTTTTGTTTTTGTTTTTGAATGCAGATGTTCCAGAAGGAGCTATCATCGTACGAGAACATACTGCACTTACTAATTTGTTTAGTTGCTTGTGGTTCAACGAGGTGAACCTTTTCACCCCAAGAGATCAGCTAAGTTTTGGATACGTCGTTTATAGGCTGAAGGGTCTGTTTAAATTTTTTATGTTTCCAAACTGCGAGTACAACTCAATATTCATATTGCACCCACACAATCGTGAACATTCATCACCAATAGAGTGGGTGAAATCTCTGAAGGAGCTCAAGGGAAGTAATAATACACTGAATGAGAGTAGAGGGGGATTGGGGTTATGGACTCCATATCCCGGGAATCTTGATTTGGTTGTACTACCACCTGTAGCAAGGACATCAAAAGCAGGATGAGTTTAGCAATTTGTTTTAACTGCATTATAATATTCCCACTGGTATATCATAGTTTTTTTTTTGGGAACTTAATTAGAGTTTCTACAGGACTGTCGAGTTTTATTTAATCGTCGACAGAGGTTAGTAGTAGATATCCAATCTGTTTTAGACAGAGCATGCAGTAATCATTTTGTTTTAGCTGAAACCTAATCCGAGCAATTCGGTTTCTGTAGCCTATAATCTATGCACAAAATTAGCTACACTGAAAATAGCTCTAGTCGCATTGCTAAAGAATAGAAGAGATATGCATATCATTGCCATAATGCTAGTTACAGCTTACAAGTAACTCTGGGAAATAAAACTTTCATTAACACTGTTCTAAAAACTACTTTTTGAAAGAAAAAAAAAACTGAAGGTTTGATTTCTTCGACATGTTCTCTAAAGATATTTTTTGGAACGAAAAGAAAAAATTTCTAATGATTTGAAGAAAAGATCTTTGTATATTGTCTTCAAGAGAAAAGAAAATTACTTATTTTCTGTTTTTTTTCTTTTTCTTCATTGTTTCAGCCTAAGAAAATTGATTAGACTAACACCTTAGTTTAATTAGATTAACACTTCGTTCTTCAGTTTTTAAAAGAGAGGAAGGCAGATGGAGAGGAAAATAAATAATCAAATTTGTATTTTTATTTAAATTCATGTAATTATAAATTATAAAGTACATATCAATAGGTAAATCGTTATCGGTCATTTTCAAAGAAAAAATGTGCAATTCTATTATATAAATTATCATATCATTCAAAAGTACCCAGAAGAAATAAATAAATTAGTGAAGCGAAGGTTTAAGGGTTGTGTTGTACCCTAGTAGTGTCAAGTGTGTGTGACTGTGTCTAATTCAGGCAGAACAACAAGAAGAAGATACAACTCAAAGCCATGAAACTTCTACAAACAATCTTCCGTGGTAACTCTCTCTCTCTCTCTCTCTCTCTCTCTCTCTCTCTCTCTCTCTCTCTCATTTCAATTCTCTGTCCCTCTCTCTCTCTCATTTCAACTCTCTCTCTCTCTCTCTCTCTCTCTCTCTCTCTCTCTCTCTCTCTCTCTCTCTCTCTCTCTCTCTCTCTCTCTCTCTCTCTCTCTCTCTCTCTCTCTCTCTCTCTCTCTCTCTCTCATTTCACTCTCTCTCTCTCTCTCTCTCTCTCTCTCTCTCTCTCTCTCTCTCTCTCTCTCTCTCTCTCTCTCTCTCTCTCTCTCTCTCTCTTATTTCAATTCGATTTCATTTTGACAGAACATAGAAGATCTGTGGTACTCCAAGCTGTTGGGCGTCGCTACTTTGCTGCTGCTGCTTCTTCTGCTCCTGCTGCTCCTGCCGCTCCTTCCGAAGAATATCTAAAAAGAAATTACGCCTCAAATGATTCTGAATACAACACTGTCATTCACTCTCTTGTTGGGCAACGAAGGTCATTTCATAAATTAATTTTATTTTAAAATTTGATTGTTGGTTAGGGTTTTTAATTGATTTTGTTTTGGTTATGTGTTTGATATATATAGGTATTATTTGGCAAGAGATGTGTATGATGATATGATGCTTGATGGTGTTAAACCCGAACGCCCTACATTTCATGCTCTCCTTGCTTGTTCCATGAAGGGTGCTCGCTTGCAGGATGCTTTTTACTTCCGTGATCAAATGAAGGCCATGGGTTTGGTTCCCGATGTACTTTCCTTACTGCTCGTATCTTATTATTATTGTTCATCTGTTGTATTAGCTGTCAACAAATCCTCAAATACTCGAATTTTATTCTAACATTACCATTTTCCTGGATTCAGCTCAGATTTTAAAACATGTAGTAATTATTAAGAACTAGAGTTTTGAGTTTACTAGAAGTGATTTTAATGTAATCTAGAGGTGCTGTAAGAATCAGTAAGGGCCTAACTAGAGTTTCTTCAAGGTCAATCTAAATTTTACTTTGAGCCCCAACCAATCCTGAATAATCAGTGAAATATTCTATTAACAATATTTTCAGTCATTTTAAATCCTGGAACCACCACTGGTGAGAATTAGGCTAATATGATAGCAAAGGTCATTTTGCTAAACCTGCTTTGCTTTTGTTTAGACTTTAGAGTACTTGAGTTATATACTTATATAAGAGTCTACACTGCAATAAATAACTTGTGCGTTTAGAAATGAATTTCGTATCAGTCCCCTAGTTTGCCTGTTTCTAATTTCTTTGATGTTATAATCTAACTATATTAGGTTTTTTTTATGTAGACTTCTTCTGTGAGACTACTATGTATAGGCCCCCTTCATGCTATCTTGTTTTTGAGCATCTGAAAATGGAAGGAAAGGCTGAAGGCAATAGTATTTGTCTTGGTCAGTGTTATTAAAAGCGTGCATTGTGCAAATATTTGCTGTAAAAAACCCCAGTGCATTTCAGTAAGTGTCGCTTGAGCACCTTTGGTAGTGTAGCGGAAAGCGCAAAAAAGAAAAAGAACTCAGAAAAGCGTGTATCTACTAAGCTTGAGAAACATTTATCAGTTTATTAGGCTTTATTTTAGTGCTTGTGGTGCTGGAGAATCAAAAGGTCACAATCAAGAGTGACAAATGCAAATAAAATGCATCCTCTGGATGATCATATGTAGGGGGTTTTAGCTTAAGAATTACTTCCTCCGTCCCGCCCAATAGTTATCATTTGGGTTGGGCACGGAGTTTAAGGAAAATATGTAAAGTAATGGAGAAGAGTAAAAAAAAGGAGTAAAGTGGCGGGACCCGCCAATATTTAAAGTATAAAGTAAGTAAAGTGGAGGAAAGTAGTGGAAGTAGTTGATTTTTATATTATAAAACTTTACTATTTTAGGAAAGTTTTGGATTGTAAAGAATTGGATGGGACATCCCAAAAAGGAAAGTGTAAAGAAATGGGTGGGACGGAGGGAGTAGGAAGAAGAGGGGATCAAATTTTGGAGAATAAGCGCCGGGACTCTCGATTGAAGTTCTGGTGACGATTCAAATAATTTTGACGAAGAAGATGATGATGCACAGATTTAAATTTATTAGATTCTTTATATTGTTAATTACTTTTAAACTTGAACTTAGTTCTTTCGTTTGAACAATATAGTTTGCACTTAATATTAAATTTATTCAATAACATGTTAACTGTTCACATATATTTGTATCTATACTGTACATATATAGATTTCACTTTGTTTCGAGAAACCTTGCGCATTACTTTGGGCTTAAGCTCCAAGAGGCCCTTTGCACTTCCCTGCGCTTATTGTGTTTAATAACACTGGTCTTGGTAGTTTTGAATCTCCCTCTTTCTTCTATGATAACAAACAATATACTATTTGAAAATGGAAAATTGAGATACTAGAATATTACTATATCATCATCCTCACAAAGGAGTAAAAAAAAATAGATATGTTGAAATTGTCCTTCATTGAGATGATTGCTTATGTTTTTGGCTCTCTTTTCCTCGCTAAATTATATCTTTTACTCTTGAATTGTAACAACACAGGTAGCATATTGCGCATCTTTCTTTACTTGACTATACAGTGTGTATTTACTTCTTCTCACTGTTGTTTCACCAATCATTTTTTCAGGTAGCTTTTTACAACTTTTTGATTTCAACTTGTGCAAAGTGCAACAAGTCCGACCAGGCAACCCTTGTATGTATCTTCCTGAATTTTCTATTCTTCATTGACATCAATTAAACAGAAACTAAGCTATATGTTTTTATCTCTTCAACGAAGATTTTGGAAGAAATGAAGCAGTTTGAAGTCAAGACTAATGGACAAACCTATATCTGTCTACTTAGCGCGTACGCAGCAGCTGGTCGACTAGAGAGAGCGTATGCCACTTATCATGTAGTCCAAGTTTAGCTGTTCTTTTTTTCAAAATATTTATATTTACTTTTATCTGATATCTATTAATGGAAGAGTGATTATATGATTTCAAATGTCAGATAAGTTTGCATTACACAAATGGTTCTGTAACATATTTATTAATTTTTGTGATTTTTTTTGTTAGGTTATTGGTGTACTAAACAATATATATTGATTTGTAATTTGCTAACGCATTAAGTATTGGTTGTTGCTAGTGTAGCAGAAAACTTGATAACCACCCCTTTGTCATGCCAGGTATGCAATTGTTCGTGATATGACGGCTGCTGGCCTTGGTTTAAACAAATTCTGCTACGCAGCACTCATATCTGCATATAAGAATAAGCAACCTGTTGCAAATGGCACAGCTGCCAAAGTAATTTTTTAAACCTTTCTATGTATAATAATCCTATTCTTACAGTTCTTAGCTTCTGATTGTTTTCACTATTATTTCCTTTTCTTATGTGTACGAGAAGATCATCGAGCTTGTTGATCAGTCTAAGGGGTGGTCATATGTAGAACACACAAAAGAAAACTTTGAAAATGTGTTGATGAATGTATCAGACGAAGAGTTATACAATCTCCCAACTGCTGAATATGTTCGCCGCCGATTTGGATTCCTTACTAAGGCCTTAACCGTATATCATGTTGCATTTCATGCTCTTGCTGATCTTAATGATGTGGAGGTACCATTTCATTCTAATTGGTGTTGTATCTAATATAGATACCTAATTTATAATCAAGAAATGAATTTGAAGTCATAATATTTTAGCTGCACACACATATGGATTCAAAATTTCCAATTTTACTAATTTTCTTTTCATCAATATACTGCACACGATAAAAATTGTTAAAGAAATTTTGTGGGCCTGGAGTGTTCTTTTAAACTTTGTTTTATAGTTATTTTGTCAATCATCTGTTGCTTACTAGCTTCTCTTTTAACCTCTTAATTGGTATGTTTTTGCTTGTCATTAGTATAGAATTGGCTGTTTGTGGTTCACAGTATTTTTTTTTTTTTTTTTGAGAGCTGGTTCACAGTAACTTGAAACTGTGGCTGTTTGTGTAAAAAGTGACGCAGAACGGAAACGAAACTAAATTGATAACTCAAAAAATGAGAATTGTATTATTTCTTCTTACTTAAACTTTTACAATTGATCCCCTTTTATAGTGGGTGATCAAAATAAGAAAAGGACCTAGAATCTTCTAACTTTATTTCTGATTGATAGATATAGGACAGCTGATCTTATCAAATCCCAAAGATCAAGTTATTCAGATACTTTATACATTATGATGAGTTGGTGATCCCAACAAATCCCCAGAATCATGTTATTCTGGTACTGTTAAATTTACTAGTTAAATTTAGAAGATTCTGGTAGCTCAGCAAACCAGAAAAATCAAAACTTTCCTTGTTTAGAACGTTTTCTCATGCTCTTGTTTTGCTCTAACTGTTTCGTATATTCCTCTGCTAACAATTCAATGTGGTCTGCATCAAAAAGTAAAGGTGGCTTATAAGTAACATATAAGTTGAGTCTTGAGGAGTTGAAAATATGTACTTATTTCATTTGCCTAGCTCTAATATTTTCTTTAATAATGTTTTTATAAGTTATATTCCTTCCATCCCACCTAATTCTTTCCATTTTCCAAATCTCTAAATTTCTAGAAGTAATAAAGTTTTAATGTTATTAAAACTATGGACCCAGTATTTCTCCCACCCTTCTAATCTATTGTCTTTTGTATGTTAAATATCAATTGGATCCGCCAATTTACCCACTTTTTCTCGTATTTTCCGTACCCAACCCAAATATAAAGAAAAGGGTGAGATGGAGCGAGTATATTACTAACTAGACTTTTCCAAATTCCGAACAAATTGTAACAAGTGAAAAATTACTTTTTCTTATAAGTGACAGGTAACTTTTTTTAAGGTAAGTTGAAAAGACAATCAGCCTCATTATTTAAAAGATGGAATACTATTTGTTTAGTATTTGAATTTTGCATGCTCAAATTAAAGGACACGAGGAAGCATATGTTTAAGATTAGCTGGTGAAAACAAATTGCGTTAGTGGATCTCTGGAGAACCGGTGGTGCATATCTTTGAATCCATTTAGTGGCAGCCTAGTAAAGTGAAAAAATGTTTGCGGGATTAAAACTTCTTACGGTTTTTTAGCCCTTGTTTTACAACCATAGGGTTACCATTAGGGCTGTTGTACCAAGAGAATACCAGCCTCACTAGTCACCGTTGTATAAATGTATTTATCTCTTACATAATTGTTTTTTAAAACATTGCTTAGCTATCAATCTGCAATTTTCTTGACAGTATATATATTTTCAGTTTTTCAGTGGGAAGTTGTGAATTTTAATTGCTAAATATATAATATTCTGTTGAAGGCGATTGATACTCTTTATGAGATGCTTATGAAGGATCACAAACCTGATGTCTTTATTGGGCTGCAAATCATGAGGTAACTGCCTTTTAATTCTTAATTTCAATAGGAAGAAGGATATGAAAGATAGAAAATATATAGTTATATTATAATGTTAATGATAGTTAATTTCATTGACTCTAAATTTGTTTCAATAGGAACTAGTAAATAAAGGAAACAAATTATTTTATTGTTGTACTACTATAGTCTAGAATGTTCCTAATTGTCTATATAATCAACCTACAATCAAAACTTCTTTCAAAATGATAATATAAAAATTATACAATTTAAAATTTTAATCCCTTGCTCCGCATTAGTGTGGGTAGTGGATTTGTTTGCAAGATTGAATACATATGGTGTGTAGTTGAATGTAGTCCAAAGTAGCTTGATAGGATGACCATAAGCTTATTTGCATGGAAGTGAAGTCGAATGAAAAAGAAAGTGCATGGGACAAGGAGGGGAGGGGATACATTTTGTTCTCTTATTTGAATTATGTATATACTATATAATCTGTTCTAACAAGCTAAATATGTGAATTATGTTTATCAAAATATAGTAACGTATAAGTTGCAACTCAAATCATTCTAATATATTGGAAAATATGATCTTTTTCCGTGTTTATGGAAGGTGGTAACAAATTTACAATCCAGTTTAGGATTCCCATGCTAATTAGTATATACTAGAATACAACCTGAGTCATTGCACGTGTTCAGTCTTTTAATTATTTTAAATTTTAATAATATGTGCTAACTTAATATAAGGTGTATGTTTGGTTTAATCCATCCATCCAACCATCTGTCCATCGGTCCTAGCAAGAGGAATAGAGATAAAGTATTTTATTTAGACAATAGCCAAGCAATATTTTTCTCTATAGAAAAAAAAGTTTGTTTATGGAATTTAGATTTAGACCAAGAACTAAAAGAACATTTTAGGGCAAATAATATTATTCTATTATGTGTTGTATTTATATATTTAGATGTACGAATGATAATCTATTTTTCTATATTCTGCATAATTTTCTTAAAAAAACTAAATTATGTATCTGCTTGATTTTTGGTTAAAGTCAATTACAAAAGTATCAAGTACTCACTCACCCATGCCTCCACTAGGCCTGAACTGTTGACCTCTTTTTACCTATAGAAGAGGGGTATCCACTAGGTGATGATGCTCAAGATAAATATCAAATACATCACTAGTTATGTTCAAATGCATCAAATTAGTCACTCATTGCAAAAATGACTCAATTTAGTCACTAATTTAAAATTTTGTATCAACTTAGTCATTAAAATGTTGAAATTTTGTATGAATTTAGTCATTCTCAGGTGATGTCTTTGATACGAAATCTTAAATTAGTGACTAAACTGAGTCATTTTTGCAATGAGTGACTAATTTGATACAATTGGACACGAGTGATGTATTTGATATTTAACCCATTTTTTTTTTCTTTTAGGATTCTATCAGTAAGTTGTAAAAATATATGTTTGCAATCTATAAGGAATTTTGGGATGATTTCTATAGAAACATTTGTATATATATTAGAAATGGTTACTAAATATATATGGTATATCTATATTGTAGATGTTGTACACCTGTACCTAATTAGTTTTACCTTGCTTCTATGCTTATACACTTTAAATTTAACATTCTTAAATTGAGCATATGTGAAAGTTGCTGTATTATGTATCGCTAAAGATGTAAGTCATCCTATTCTAGTTTGTTGGACAATTCGTCAAGGATTGCCATACTAAACCTTTTATGTCCTATTTTATATGATCACAATCTATAAATGCAATTTCCTTGATGAAATCACACAATGAATCTAAATTTGTTCAGGGCTCTCAGTGTAATCAACTAGGTTCAGTAGGATGAATTAGTCGAGTCAGATATTGCATAGATTGTTCTGAGCAAGTCATTACAAAAATCCAGTGAAATGTGACTCTTTGCAAACTTGCCAGTTGAAACTTGCCTAATTGGAATGGCTAAGATCTCAGGATAGGAACGGTTATGGTTGAAGTAGGTTTGGAAAGTAATTTGATCAGAATAAGTTATCCATAATCATGCCCTCAATTTTAAAATATGTTTGTTGGGTCATATGAAGCATTTATAGGTTTCTCTCTCAAGCTGGTTTATAGATTGATATAAAGCAATATATAATTTAGATTGAATGCAACACAATTTATTTAGTTCTCAGAAATCCTTATAAAAATGTAGCCTTCTACAGTTACACAGAGATCACTATAGTTGTCTCCCTAATTTAGATCCTCCCCTTCATACGTACCTTTGCATTTCTGCTTTCCAAGAGTATTATGTCAGGTAGTAATGATAAACACTCGTACAAAATGATAACCTTGCAAGGCCCCTTGCATTATTGAGCACATAGGACTCTCTAGCTTTTCCACACAGTTAAAGGGCACTCCTTTTTTGAGTTGCTGCTTCCAAAATGTTTTATCTTATCAAAAAGTATCACTTGCAAAATTTATTAAGGGAAGAAAATTGAGTGAGAAATAGCCTCTTTCAAAGAGTAAGAATGTATGAACAGAAGCATCCAGTTTTTTTGCTGTACTATCTTTAAAATAGAAGAATTTTGCTTTAACTGTTATATCAGTATTCAGTAATTGTTGTGCATCTCTCTTACAATACATCTTACAATGTTTGTGGTTACCCTTTATATGCATATGCAGGTGTTATCTGCATTCTGGTGACCTTGATCGTGGTTTAAATGCTTTTGTAGCATGCATGAATATGGGCCCACCCGTCATTGAAGTATATGTGGTTAGTTTCAGTCAAGATATGTTTTTGTATACTCCATCTGCATACCTGTTTGTTGCATGGAATCAATACTTTTACCCACCCTTCCAATAAATTACTGATTTTATAGTCAAGGCGTGCAAGTTAGTAATAATGAAAAATAATCTCAGATTCACAATAGCCTCTTAGATATAGTCTCATAGATAATAATCTTATGCCAGCTAGCTAATGTAATTCAGAATGAAGTACGAAGGGAAAAATATTAACATAAGAAAAAAGCAAAATCATGACCTGGAATTATTAAGTTTTGTGGGCAGACTTGGTTTCAAATTATCGTACATATATTATGTATGCGTCTTTCCTAGTATTTGACAGATATCTTAAAGTAAGCTTTTAAATCCCGTTTTGGTCTATAACATATCTCTGTTTATCTAATTCCTGCTAAATATAGTAAAAGCAAAAATATAATATAATAATAATAATAATAGTGATAATAATAAATAATGAAAATAATGATAATGATGATGATAATAAGAAAGTATGCAACAAAAGGTCAGAAGTAATGTAGGTTATGCTCATCTCATACTACATTCTTTGTAAAGCCGAGGTAACAACTGATAGGTACTATGCTTTAAACTTTATATCTTGAGTTCTTGACCAACCGTATATCTTCAGTTTTTGACCAACCCTACCTTCTCCGAGACACTACTACTTCATCTGATTCAAGGAATTTCATGCAACTCAAGTTATATGTATATTGCTAATAAACTTATCAATATACACAAACAAGTGTGAAAAATAAAGTTATCCTTGTATTGTATGGAAACACGAATAGATGATGATGATGTTATTTGCAATTGCAAGATGTTATGCTAATTGGTTTTGTAAACCTCAAGTTCCTTGTATTTCAAAAATAAATATGAGCACGAGAATCGGTATTTTAAAATGCTTAAATTGAGGACCACTATGATCAAATGATTTCAAAGTTCAAACAGGATGTCGAAAGCTGAATATTATCTACCTATAAACTTTTTATTGCATGATTAAATTTAAGGCTCTAAGAAATAAAGTTCATCAATAGGAATGTTTATCGCAAAGTGTTGAGTGATAATAAAAAATAACACTATTTTTTTTAGCTTGGGAAGGTTTGATGGTTTCTTTTGCTGCATGAGTAGATCTTAAAGCATGCTTATTATATTTAAACAAATGATTGTGTTTGTTTAAGGCCTGTTTCTCTTGGTCTATTCGAGAACTTTGTTTCATTTTTTTATGCACAAATTTGTGAGAGCAAACCTTCATTACCTGATCTACTTTTTCTGTAGACATTCATTGAAGGAGCCATGGTTGGCTATACTCCAAGGGGAATGCTTCTTGCTGAAGATAAACTGGTATATCTTGATGTGTGGTGCTTAATAATAGGATGTGTTCATGATACAAATCGCTTGCTCCTTTAGTGTGTGTGTAATATTTTTTTCCTTTTCCTTTTTCTCAGAAAGAAATGGCATCTAGGAACTTCTTCCTGAGCCCAAAAATGGGAAATGATCTTCTTATTGTAGCCTCGGGTGAAAAGGTTATATTTTCTACTCCTGGCATGACTCTTTTTGGCTAGACAAGTGAAACCTTTACAATTTTTGTTTTGCAGACTGGTGGTTTTACTGTTGCGAATCTGATATGGGACATGATGCGAGACCGTAACTCTCCCCCTTCGCTTCCAGCTGTTGAAGCATATCACCGGGGCTTAAAGGTAACACCTAAATCCAAATAAATTATCAGTATTGTGCTCATGACAAACTACAATCTACACTGCGTTAATGGGTGGTGCATCCAGTGTTTGTTTGTGAGAGAGGCGTAGTGAGGCACAGTAACCCCTCTGACCTTGCTTGCTTGAGGCAAGGCAAGGGGAGCTTAATTAAGTGAAATCCATTTGACCTATTTCAAAGAAAAAAGTTGTAGGGCGGCCAGAGTCTTAAAGTCCCTGACCATTGCATTAGCTTTATCCTTCTTAGAATCCGTTGCTTCTTTTTTATGGATCACTTCATTTTATGTTAAATGTAAATGTTAGTGTACACACACACACACACACACACACACACACACACACACACACATACACATATATAGGGTTGCACTCCTCAATTTTATGGATCACTTCTTTTTATGTTAAATGTAAATATTAGTGTATGTATATTTATAGGGTTGCACTCCATAGAGAACACGGAAGAACACCATCGTAACACGTAACACTTTATTTTTCATTAAAAATGGTTTGTTAGGATTGGAATCAGAATGTTTAACAACAATTAAGCTTAACATATTGAATCTAACATAGAATCTTATATAAATTATAAAAATTTAATGTAATATAGAATCCGGAGTAGAATCATATATATATATATATATATATATATATTTTGTAACAATGAAAATTATATTTAATCATATTATATTTGATATTTATTTTTTGTTAGATTTTATTTTGATCCATCAGAAAGCGTTCTTATTGTGAAAATTAGAATTTAAATGAAATTTTATATAAGATTTCATGGTGTTCTTTATTGTTCTTTATATAAAAGTGTTCTTTATGGAGCAACGGCCTATAACTATATATATGATAAACAGAACTTACTAGTGAATATATAGTTTTAATTTATTTCAAGCATACATTTTATATATATAAAGAGTTAACCTCCAAAAGTTTTGCCAACAATTAATCTAAAAACTTATACATAGATGTAAAAAATTGTACATGCTGTAAATTAATTTGAATACATTGAGAAATATAATAATAATAATAATAATAATAATAATAATAATAATAATAAAAAATGATAATGACGATAATGAAAATGATAATGATAATGATGATGATGATGATGATAATAATAATAATAAATAATAAAAATAATAGTAATAATAATAATAATAATAATAATAATTATTATTATTACTATTATTTTGTTTTGTTCTCATTTTGTTTTGGAATACTAATATGATTATTAGAACCATTATTATGATTAAAGGTACTTGCTTTCTGAGTTTTACGGGTTCAACCATGTTTATGATCTGTTTTCCTTACGAGTCGTATTAGGTTCATAGAAAAACTTGTTAAAATGTTTCCTTTGATACTTATTGTTATTGAGTTAACATTATCATTTCAAGCATATGTAAATATCTTCTACAATTTGCAGCTCTTGCGGCTCTCACATGTAGGGTAAACGTGAAATTGACATATTAGCAGGATGCTTTCTCATATTACTTTTCTTGAATATCTTGTAGGATAGAGAGATTCCTGATGATGATCCGCGACTTTTTTTAGTCTCGAGGACTTTGGATGATTTGCGTCAGAAAATTGGGTCATTATCAAACTGGACAAATGTAACTGAAAAGGCTAGTTCTCTGCAATAATGTTGTTTCATCTCACACTCAGATGCGGCGGGAGCACGGGATCAATAATTTAGGTTTGCATCTTGAGCAAACTTTTTTTTTGCAGGAACTTAGTGGTACAAGTGGCTCCTTTTGCCTTGTAATTCTTGGAGTTCTCTTTTGTTATTTACTTGTTTCAACTTTTAACTTTTACTTTCAATCTACTATAGATACCTGGAAGGGGTTTCTGTTTTGGTTTTATAGTTTTGTGAAAACTTTTGATTTCATTTTTTTTAAAAGTTGGAACATCAGAATTGATTCAATCTCATTCCAAAAGTCTCTTTTTAGGTTAGTTATTTGTGGTAGACAAATATCAACAAAATATAACAAAGTGGTTTCCCTGTATGATTGTATATGGCGTGACTGCATACAAATGCTTTTTAGCTGTAATGTACAATTATGTGCTAATCTAGAATGCTTAATTAGCTGATGTCGTTTGTTGGCTGTATTTCAAGTTTTAAACCTTTACTGAATTCCAAATATGGGTAAGAAAGCGGGAAATCAGTGTCTTCTTTCAGCTTCCACCTGTACACAGGCAGTACGATAATTACTTTATAAATTCACAAGTACTTGTAAATTTTAAGTTTATTTAAGTTGTAAACAATTGAATGCAGAAACTGTAAGTGTACCTATAGTTGCGGATAAGATGATGAAGGAAGATGGTAGCCTCCAATTTGGCTAATTCAGTCCCAGGACAAAGCCTTGTTCCACCACCAAAAGGATTCACCTTTTTATTAATTGCTTCATCCTGTCAATGTATGTAATACAATTATAAGCATTGTACCAGCAATTTGGTTCCTGCCTTTCTTCTGAATCTGCTCTGTCAAATGCATATAAATAATTCGTTTACAAATCACAGAATTTCTATAATTATGATGTGTTGCGCGAAGTTAATGCTATGAAATATTGCGTTTTGCTTTTAACCCAGATGAGATCTATCAACTGCATGTAGAGTCGGTTTGGAGTGAAGAACTTTCCCTAAAATATTTGTTTCCACTACCACTTGTTTTCTTCATGTCTGTGAAGTATACACCCTCCCATTTGGTAATTTTAGGTTTCTAAAAAGTGAGGCGAGATGATTATCCTATTTTTTGATTTATATGTGAGTTGAACCATTATTGAGACGAAGGGAGTTTGGTTTAAAGAAGAAGAATGGTCCCAAGCAGGAGTGGAACTAGCATAGCTGCGGGGACTCTCAAGTATAATAGTTTTTCGCCTAGAAATTGTAGAAGCAACAATAGAGGATAAAGGATGATGCGAGGAAAGCATAGGACATATAACCGAAGCCTAGACTAGAAGGAGAACATTGTGCTGTTTCCTCTGAATGTCTGCCTTCCAATACGTTTGTCTGTGTATATATGTAGATGAGGAAAGGCTGCGTCTTTTTCATACACAGGCAAGTGACATAGGTTAATACATTAACCAGAGATCAGATAGAAAGCCTGAATAATTTGAATAGCCAACTCAACCAAGAACTACCTTATGTACGTCTCCTGGGACCAAATTTAGAGAAATGCTCTTTTCACATTTTGTTCTGATTCTGTGCCATTTTATGCATTTTCTTTCTGCAGTTGCAGAAGTGCACTGCAATCTATTTGGAAAATGAATTGCATTACACCTGCTCTAGCTTAAAAATTGAAATACTAAATTGTGTCATTAATTAACTAGTTTGTGCAGGTACTAAGTTGTGACACTTACATTCCATCTCCAAGGATTAAAATCAGATGGAGAATCATGAAGTGATGGATCTAGATGCACTGCTGTAAAAACCGGAAGAACTTGCCATCCTCCGGGAATGTGATAACCTCTAAAATTCACGTCTTGTAAAGCTCTTCTGTGCACAAATTTCACTAGATTCCCACACCTCAAAGTTTCATTTACGACCTGCATTGAAAAAATTAATGACAAATATCCCTTGATTATATTAGGGATGTTGATGAAAACCGAGTTTCAATATTCTTAAATAAAACTCGTTTTTTTTTAGAAAAAAATCAAACCGGTAAAAAACATGTTTCTATGTTCAAGTTGGTATTGTTAATAACAAGCAGAAATCTAGCTCTTTGCTTGAACTTATTGGACAATTTGTTTGTTCAAAATTGAGTTCATTTTCTTAGCAAACCGAGCTTATTCGTGCTCAAACTTGTTCACAAACAGTTCTAACTTCTACGTGTATTTTAACTCTAATAAATATTTTACTAGTTACGACAGAAGTTAACAAAAAAAGCGCACACACACACACACACACACAGAGGAAGGTGGAAAATTAATATTGTCGCAGCACGTACATGTGAATTGAAGTTGAGTTGCTGAATATCTTGCCAACTTAAGGGATCTCCATGCTTCTTTGATTTGGTGAGAGACTGATGTTCTTGCTTTAGTTGTTCAAGTGCTTCTGGTGCTTGGGCAAGATAATAGAGAAGTAGGGACAGAAGCCCTGCAGTTGTTTCATAACCTGCAAACAGAAGGTCCATCACTATGCTCACTCTTTCTTCATCATTCAACTCTTCTGATCTTTTATTCATCATCTCATCCAAAAAATCTCCTCTTTTTGGTCCCTCTTTTTTCCTCCTTTCTTCTATTATTTCTCTAATAGTCCTTGAGATTCTTGCTCTAGCCTGAAAGTAGAAAATAATATTAGATTAAATTTATATGCCTAAAATATTTATTCATCATTTCATGGCAGGATGTTACCTTAATAAAATGCGATTAGAGTGTAATGTGGATAAATATACATATATTTCTGTTTCTCTGTAAGTCTGGATTAGATAAAAACCATAGATGAAATTTGGGAATCATTCAATAATCGACATGTTATCTTCGTTTCATAAATTTCACAA
Organism: Heracleum sosnowskyi; assembly: GCA_030848705.1. Taxonomy (NCBI): domain Eukaryota; kingdom Viridiplantae; phylum Streptophyta; class Magnoliopsida; order Apiales; family Apiaceae; genus Heracleum; species Heracleum sosnowskyi. The sequence continues at coordinate 19,350,152 of CM061244.1, read as the reverse complement.
AAGGGTTCAACCATCCCAACCTAAGAACTCTTATTTTTGTCAGATGACTGAAATTCAGTTTATCAATTTCTAAGGTAGAACTTTCCTGTAATGCCAAGATTCAGTTTCAGCATGTCGAATACAAGTCTCTGCAGGCTGAAATCCTGTTGAATCATACTAGCTGCAATTCAACTAATTTGTAGGTGTGTACGCCAATTTCTTTCTATATAAAAAAGAAACCTAAATATATAGTTGTTCTATCAATATACCTTCAGGGCTTTGGCATAAGGTGTGCCAGGAAAACAAAGTGGCAATGATACGAGGCCCTTCATATAGCTAAGATAGTCTTCTAGCATTTGTGAAGCTAGTTGCTCCTCTGGCTCAATATTCAACAAATTCTTCAACATCACATACAATGTGAACTGCAATTAAATCTCACACAGACAAAAATATTAGGATTCTGAACCGCATTAAATTTATCTCTGAATTTTTATGTAAAGAGCTTAACCTTTTTTGCTTCTTTGGCATAGTGAATCTCTTGGCATCCTTTCCAGGAGTCCATAACAGAGATTGTCAAATTGTCTACGTAAAGAAGGAAATCAGGACTTGACTTAGAATTCGCAATGAAGCTGAGCGCAACTGTTCTTAGTTTTTTGTGAAGTTCTCCAGACACGAGCATCAACGACAACTTCCCCAGAATATCTTGAACAGACTTGGGGTAGTAGCTCTGGAAAAGTTTATCCTCATTTAGAAGAATGAAGTTATTAAGTTCAAGATCGCCAGATACTATTGTCGGACATCCAAAAAGATGGGATTTGAAAACGTTGCCATACCTGCAGTTGTTAATTTTGACTCACTTGAATACATAAACAAAAATATGCACTATAAGATTATTATCGCAACATAGATTACCTGGAGAAATGTTGTTGCAAGAAGCTGCCTATAGAGTTGGACTTGTGTGGCTTGAGGAAGCTAAAGGTTTCACCTAAGAAAGGCCATCCCATGCTTCCATGAGGCAACCCTTTTGGTTTTTCTTTCTTTACAAACAGGTAGTAGAGTAATAAAATACAAGCGAGACCAAATATTAGTGTTACTGTAAGTGGCAAGAGTGCTACAGTTATGGCCATAGTCAGTCAGGCTCCCAGCTTTGGTCTTGTGTTGTGTAGTGTGTGCATTATATATGTTGTGTGCATCCGGTGGTTATTGTCCACGTGGCTGCTCAGTGTTACTGCCCCTCAACCCAAAAATCTTGTTTGCAATGTATGATTTCCCACAAACTCATTATTCATGTTCATTGGATAAACCAAATAGGATAATCCAACAGTTAATCTCTTTCACAAATTTAGTCTCCAAATCCGACATATTTTTGCGTAAATATTCTTCATCTACTAATTTTAGTTTGCTATGTGTTCGGATGTCACATATTTGTATTATCATGTGTGATTATTCATTTATCGAATATTTATTTGTCAACGGTTTACTGTGAATGGACATCTTAGATATATGGTGAGCAGGGGATAAAAGATGAACCGGAATAATGGTTGGGACTTGGGATAGGTAAACTTGTGGACTTTGATCTAATGTTATCCTTCCTTATCTACTCAATTTACTTATTACAACAAGTCCCTTGCACTTTCAACATCTATGAACATGAACTCGTCATGAGATATATTTTCTTTTTTGACGTAAAGAGAAGAATTCATTAAAATACACAGTTGCGATAAATCCTGAACTGTCAATTACAACCTGATTGTAAAACAAAAAACGAGCTAAATAAATAGCCGTTTTGTTTTCAGATCGCTTTCCAAATTTTTTTAATCTAAAAAATATTACAATGACATCTCGAACAATCCAACTTACATCAGCTGTGAAACTAGTAGCATCGCAATTGACCTTCACATAATTTGTAGCCCAATTTTTAGAACTATCGGTATCAGTTACAGTGACCGACAACAACAAATGTCCCCAAAATATGAACAATTTTTTGTTGTGAAAGGTGAGCTCTTGCGATATTTACCACCATCCCAAATTTGATGCCAGACTTACCGATCACCCAAAATACCATATAAATCATTCTCACAAAAACTACCAGAACTCACCCAAAAAGGATTAAATCTCGATTTTATTAAAAAAACTGATAAATAGAATAAATGATGGGAGAGTGAAGGGACTTAATAGGTGAAGGGGGTGAAGGTTGAAGAATGAAAAAATGGCGGCCAGAACCTTAATTTTGGGAGTCGGACTCTCAAAACAACCGAGAATATATTATTTTCTTATATATTATTTTCTTATTATTTACATGGTCCTGAGATATTTAATTCAAAGATAATAGGACCTGTTTGGCTCGTGACATTTAAGTTAAATCAGCAAGTCCAAAGGCTCAACTTAGGAAAAATTTAATTCAAGTCAACTTAAAATGTATTTGTTTCATTTACTTTGTATTGTATCTTGTCTTCAAAAATCAAATTTTCAGTCTCCTTTTTTCTCATTTTCAATACCACTTTTTCTCGAACACTAAATTTTTATATCGTGTCCAAAATTATCAAGTCTATAATATATACACGGCATGTGTCAATAAATTGATCAATTTTTCCGTTCATACTTAATTTATTTTAAAACAAAATATAATCCATGATTATATCAAATTTACACTTTCTAGAAAAATACTCATAGAATATCAAAGGAGGCCATTTTTGACCCTTAAACGAAAAACAAAAAGAAAAAAAAAAGTAAAAGAAACCGTTGGCTAGTGTTAGTTGGGACAAGCTTAGCTTAGCTCTCTTCTTCCTCTCTTCCCTTGAACTACTTATCCTCACTCTATCTCTACATTTGTTTGTATACCATGTCTTCTTCTACAACTCCTCTGCTTCAAACTTCTCGTTTTTCAGTTCCTAAATGTTCTTGCATTTCTACACTTAAGCCTTCACCATTTCTATCTTTACCAGCTAAGCCCATATCACCTCTTCACTTATCTTCTTTATGGGTTTCTCATAAGCCCACCAAGATTTTACGTCCACTTTTTGCTGCAGATGCTTCTGAGTATGGCGGAGAAGAAGGCGGTGAAGAAGGTGGTGTTTCTTCAGTTAGTACTATTGAACCTGAAGCTTCTGTTGAGGAGGTTAGTCAAGAAGTTGTAGAGGATGTTGTTGAAACACAAGAAGAAGTTGTAGTTGAAGATGAAGTAGTTGAAGGAGTTGAAGAAGCTGAAGAAGTCCAAGAAGAAGAATCGTACCCTGAGCCACCTGAGGATGCTAAGCTGTTTGTGGGTAACTTGCCTTATGATTATGACAGTGCTAAATTGGCTGAACTTTTTAATCAGGCTGGAGTTGTTGAGATTGCTGAGGTATCATTTCTCTTCATCCTGTATGTTTCTTGACATATTTCGGGTTTCAGGTCGTGTTTGTAAATGTGTCAATTTTTGTTCGCTCTAATATTTAGTGAAAAGTTTCTACAAATTGATATATAATTTTAGAGAATTAAAGATTAATAAACAGAGACATAATTTTGGTTTTGAAGTTCGGTTAGTGTTGTTCTTGTGTTTTGTCTTGGTTGAGAATTGAGTCGCGTAACAGGTTAAACATTGCCACCCGTAATGTATTCCTAGATGCTGCATAATTCTGTAAGATTAGCTGATCAGGCAAAGCACATTGTTGTGTTTGTGGAATGAGGACACATGATTCTAGCTTTGGCTGAATTTTTGTAGTTATGATTGAAACGATTTAACTTATTTGTTTCTTGTTAATTTGTGACTGCAAGCTAATTCTCCGAGAAAAGGGATTCTGCTAATTGGGTTTTTATGCTTTAGGTTATTTACAACAGACAAACTGACCAAAGTAGAGGATTTGGGTTCGTTACAATGAGTACAGTGGAAGAAGCAGAGAAGGGTGTGGAGATGTTCAGCCGTTACGTAAGTTTTTATTTGCTCTCCCTTTCCAATTTCCATGAAGATACTATGTATGAAAATGAAAGTTTGTCATAGAATACATAGTTTCACTGCTGGTAAGTCAGTACAGCGCAAATTCTATTGATGCTCATACTTCGAGATCCATTTTTGGAAATGCCGAGAGCTATTGTCTCTCCTTGTTAGTACTCACAACATGTTGGGACTTTATCTTTCTCTGGTGATAAAATGCAGGAGGTTAATTAAGGGTTCAAACTTTGGGTGTGTGAGGGAGTTTAATTATTAAAAGCAGAAGAAGAATGTTGGTAGACAAAAGCTATTTTGAATATCTAACTTGTTGATGACCTGATTAAACTATGAAGCTTACAATTGAGATTTTTAATAATTGAAAATTTAGTAGGAAGTTCCAAGGAAAGAACAATCAATATACCTCAATGCACAAGAACCTTTTTTTCCCCTAATTTGTTTACTATCGGAAATGTTGATGAAATTTTTATCGATGAATTGTATCCTGTTAATGTAACTTGTGTATTGATATTGGGACTATTATATGTGTAACAGGATCTAGGTGGTCGACTTCTGACTGTGAATAAGGCTGCTCCTAGAGGCTCACCACCTGAGAGAGTTTTTACACCTTCTTTCAGGATATACGTCGGTAACCTGCCATGGGAAGTGGATAGTAGTCGCCTAGAGCAAGTGTTTAGCGAACATGGTAAGGTAATTGATGCTAAAGTTGTATATGACCGCGAGTCTGGGCGTTCTCGTGGTTTTGGATTCGTAACTATGGCAAGTGAGACAGAAGTAAATGATGCCATAGCCGCTCTTGATGGGCAGGTAAGAGCCCTGGGATATATATTCTACTTTTTGTAATTGCCAGTACTACTTAAAACTCAGTATATCTCAACTTCATCTTGAAAGAAAATGATTTCATCTCAGAACTGGTTAATTTTTATTTAATATTTTCATAAAAAAGCATTTGCATTGGAGTTATTCAACTGAAAAGCATTCCATCATTCTAGCTAGTTATACAATACAAATATAAATCAGTAGTCAAACTCCATGTAAACCATTTCGTGCCAATACACTAGATATATTGTTTAACATTGAGAACTTGTGTTGCAGAGTCTGGATGGAAGAGCTATCAGGGTGAATGTGGCAGAGGAGCGTCCAAGACGCAACTTCTTCTAATTCCCAAAAATTCTTATAGTCGATGAGATGTGCATCAATGCTTTATAGATCAAGTGCAACTTTTCATTATCTTCTTGTTACTTTGAGTTTTGATCAACGCTTCTTTTACCCTTGTTCCGTATTCTTGTAAAAGCGGTTTCTATAATTCAATTTTCTTCTTTAAATTTTCACTATCGAGAACTGAAAAAAGGCTTCATACATACATCTTTTGTAAAGAGCACAACCAGATAAACTGGATTTACTATCTTTCTTTTCTATGACTGATAGGATAACTGAGCTTTTCTGGCTATGTAGTAACACAATATATCTGTCCTGCATAGGTTAAATCTGCAGTGGACAGTTTACTAGCATTCTCGAAAGTTTAAACATCGAAATTAAAAGAGCATAACTGTATTTAAAAGAAATTCAATTGATCAAAGAATTACATGATATTATACAATAGCTGGAATAGAACCTGTTCTCCGACATCAAAGTAAAACAGAATTACAAAAAAAAAACAGAAAATTACTCGAGTATCGACTGCTACATCTCATCAGGAATATTTCGGCATCTCGAATTTGCAAATAGGGCACATATGACACATGACAAGCCACTTGGTAATGCAGTCTGAATGATACATATGCAAACAAGGCATACAAGTGACTTTTTCGCCATTACAATAATTTTCTTGACAAACCATGCACTGTCCAACGTTGTTGCTTTCTTGAACTTGAATTCTACTTGCCCTAAGTGATCTTATCGCCGGTAGAGCCGCAGGTACCATATTAGAATCAGAATTTGCAATACGGAGATCAAAGAAATTAGGTTAAAATAATTGGTAAAATAATTGGTGATTAAAGTACAAGTTTAATCGTGAGACGAGGATATTAAGGTATGGTACCGGTGATATTTATAGGGTGCTTATGTTGTCCTAAATTCGATAGGAGTCTATGATCTGTTTCTAATTAACCAATTTTCATAATCCCAGTATGTTTAGGATTAGGATTGTAATATTTTAATATTATTTATTTATTTACAAAAAGTATTATTTGCGAAATTCTTTTTAAGCTCAGATTCATATACTTAATGGCCATTTGTAGAAATATTTTTATTGCAGGAACTATATGTAGAAATTAATCTTATAAATATTTTTCAAGCAATTATATTAGTACTAGTCAAGTACAAATAAAGAGAATAATAACATATTACATGTCATGCCACTACTCTCTTATCTAAAGAAAAAATTTAAGTAAATAATGTTTTAGTTAGGGATCGAACCCTGACATTCGCTACAGAAGTCATCCTTATAACCACTGAGCTACATGATTCTTTTTGATTTTGAACTGAAAATCACATGACATAAAACTCACATATTTCTTATCCTATATTTATTATTATTTAAATTTTTGAGTAAAAATTAAGCTGATTTATAATATTTATTAAATTTTATTTTTTTAATACTTAAAATATCATACATAATCATATGTACTACCAGTCTTATAAAATATTAATATTAAGTTTTAAAAACAATATTATGTATGGTGCTTTTTATCTTTCTTTTAACTAAACAAATATTTTGTATATGTATCGATAACTATAATATATTCTGTTTTCTTGCATCAGAGTCGAACTTTTCTTGTACTACGCAATATATTTAAATTATTCAAATATTTAATATATAAAATGTATTATTAAACGTTGATATAACATAAATAACATATTACAAGTAGTTTATTTACATATTTATGACATGTTTATTTTTAAATTAATGAAATTAGAGTTAAAACATGTGTAAAAATTAGACAATAATTTAGGTATGGGCGATCGGTCACTTCGGGGTCGGGGAGACTCCGAACATGAACTCATTCGTCGAACCCGCCTCAATCCTCGAACGAGGATTACTTTATTTATCGCACAATAATCATTATTAAATAGCACATATTGATAACATGTATACATGATATTTATAATTATTTGTTCTTATTTATAATTATTAAGTACAAGTATACGACATTCATATTCTTCTTATTTTACATTTATATTTACTTTGTTTGACATATGAAAAACTATTTGTTTTGAGTTAAAATATTGTAAAAGATGAGATAATAAAAATAAATAGATAGTACAACAAAATAATTAAATGAATTATATATTCTAAAATTTTGATAATAATTTGTGTAAACAATAAACAGATTAAAATATATAGTCCATAACAAATTAAAAAAAACATGATATTGCATATCATACATTATGTTCAGATCAAATCACATTATATAGCCCAAATTATTTAAAATTATTGTCCCCGATCAATCAAATTATCTATATAAATTAAAGTAAGTACATTGTAACAAACGAAAAAAAATGTGCAACCATACCTGGGAAAAAAAAATTAACCGCAAAGAATAGAAATTTATGTTAATTGCTAGAAAAATGACCCATGTTTTAATTAGTAAAGATATTTCCCTGGATGAAGTTGTATTTTGAAAAAAAATAAAGGATGAATTCATTGTCAAAACACGGACAGAACTCAAAAGACATTTGAGCAATTTTAACTTACGATGATATAAGCAAAAAATATTTATCCAACCATAATTGATCAATTCTCGAGTTCAGAGTTAAAAAAAAGTCTGTTTCTTTGGGAGAACTGAAACACATCGAAATGGTACCAAACGTACTTAATAATAGAATGATTTGGCACAAGGTAGTTTTACTTAAGTCAATTAGCTACATTGTCCTATGTTCTGAAAGTTAGATAGACAGAGGAAGAGAAATAAATGTAAAAAATGCTTAAAATCAAGAGGTCAGAAGAAAAGACATAAAAGAGTTACAAAGAAAGTTTTAAGAACTGAAAACGCAAGGCCTAAATAGAGTATTAGAAGATTTACGAAGGCTTTTGAGTAAAATCAGTACTAAAACCTACAATCTCAGACTGCAGCATCTTGAAGGCTATTTAGTTTCTACCTTGAATATTGTCGGAGATGAACTAAATGAATGCATCATTTTTGAAGAACTAAAAAAATTTTAGGATTATAATTTTAAAAATGCCGTCTTAATTGGAAAATATCCATAGAACACTTTAATTCTATTCCATGATCCACAACAAAATTTAAAACATACATGATTTATCAAAACTACTCGTATTAGTTTTCAAATTATAAACTTCAACATATTTAAGTAAGTACAACATAGTCATAACATTAACAATAAAAATTCTATGAAGATCAAAAATATACAATCATATATGTCAAATGACATTGATAATGCGTAGTTTAGTTTAAAATCACAATATAAGCTAGCGACCCGTGCCTTGCACGAGTTTTTATGCTAGTTATATTGAAATCAGAAAAATTCTTATAAACCTCATTTAAAGATAAGAAGATAAAAGAGATTCTTAAAAATTACCTACATTAAATTGAAATGAAATCCCATATAAAAACACGAATATATTAAGTATTTCTATAATGTTACTCATGTTTACGAAATTGCCATCAATATTTAAAATTAGAATACAACCTCTAATTCCCTGAGATTAATCTCGCGATTCTTTTTTCGTAACAAAATTATCAAACTAGTGCATACCGAGGAATTTGCCTTCTATCCAAAAAAATAATTATATTTTTGACCAATAAATTTTTCAACAAAATATAATGTTCTGAAACATGCAGAAAAATAATGCGTAATAAAAAACAGGAGTAAGAAGGCGGTTATCCAATAATCTACTTTTTTCCTTCTTTTTTTGGATAGTAGTCACCTAGAGCAAGTGTTTAGCTAACATGGTAAGGTAATTGATGCTAAAGTTGTATATGACCGCGAGTCTGGGCATTCTCGTGGTTTTGGATTCGTAACTATGGCAAAGTGAGACAGAAGTAAATGATGCCACAACCGCCCTTGATGGGCAGGTAAGAGCCCTGGGTAGTTATTCAACTGAAAAGCATTCCATCATTCTAGCTGTTAGGATCGCATCCACTATAGATCAGCGTTAATCAAACACAATAACAAACACGAAAGTAAAGAACACAATAATTTAACGTGGAAACCCCTCAAGGGAGGGTAAAACCACAAATCCACTATGAATGTAATACAAGATTGGAGTCGCTCCCTCACTCAACACTCTTGAATACAATCACCTCACCTTGATTACAAAAGCTCTCTCTTGTGTATCGCACACAACTCTCTAACTTTTGCAATACTTCAAAACTCCTACAAATATCTATATTTATAGGCACCACAAATATTCTAATCCTAATATATCTCAATTCTATTTGTGACAATTACCATCTTTTCTTATCTTGGATAGAAATCTTTCCTCAATTCTTATCTCTACCAGAATAAGACTTTTCTCAATTATCACAAATTAGAATACTGCTCATAATAGGATTCTTAACTTATTTAGGGATTCGGGGCGGACCCCAACAAATCCTCCCACGGCTCGAATTCCCTAATACCTCAACCGATTCCGAGAGTTTCACATTTTTCTCGGTCTTCATCGTTGTTGCTTCACCATCTAAACAATAGATGTTCTTCTTATGCATCATCCCTTGTAGAATCAAGTTTCTTCCTTTATACACCTTGCAACTTCGCCCTCGTCCAACAAATCTGTACCCACGTGATGCCAACACACTCAAAGATAACACATTCTTTGATGCATCTGGTACATATCTCACATTGAGAGCTTTCTTGATCGTACCATCATGGAGTTTAAGACGAACAGTTCCAACTCCTTGAACCTTCATCTTCTCATCATTCCCCACAACAATATTACCAAGACTTTCATCAGTGCATAAAGTCTCAAACATCGCTCGATCCCTACATATATGCATAGAAGCAGCAGAATCCATCACCCATTCTGATTTATTCTTCACCGAACCAGGAACGGTATCCTCACTCGCCATCAAAAACTCTCCATCATCTATCACAAGTGTAGAGTCCGCATCATCAACTTTGTTCTTTCCCTTCATCTGCTTAAAGGACTTCACATCTTCTTTAAAGCTTGGACAGAACATCTGCATATGACCCGTTTCACCACAATAATAGCACTCAACAGTGCTCATATCCCTCTTACTCGGCCGAGATTTACTTCTTCTTTGCAGGTCATTGCGGTTGCGACTTCTTCTTTCAGCACTTTCGACAGCTAAAACCGCCTCACCACTTTGAGAAACAGCATCCTTTGTCATCCTATCATTATCTCTTAACGCTTTTATCACATCTTCAAGCGTAAGAGTTGTCCTCCCTACTAAAAAGCGTTTGCTTAAAATACTTGAAGGACTCCGGCAACGATGACAACAACACCAAAGCTTGTTCCTCGTCTTTCATCGGCTCATCAACATTAGCCAGATGACATACCAGCTGATTAAAACAACTAATGTGATCATGGAGACTACTTTCTTCATCCAGTTTTAAAGAGTACAACTCCATCTTCAAATTAAGTCTGTTGGTCAACGACTTCGAAGCGTATATGCTTGCTAACTTGTCCCATATCTCCTTTGGTGTCGACTCCTTCAACACGTTATATCTCACATCGGGTGCAAGTGCTAGCCTGATTGTACTCGCCGCTCTCTTCTGGATCTTCGTCCAATCTGCATCACTCATCTCTTTTGGCTTCGCCTTCTCCAAGGCATCATCAAGTCCTTGTTGAATTAACACATCCTTGACGGTTAATTGCCACATAGTGAAATCCGTCTTTCCATCATACTTGGGTGCATCAATCCTCAACGACTTTAGATCTTCCATCAAGCCAAGAAAAGATCAACTCACGACCAACTATCCACGCGCAAACAATCAACTTCGGACACCAGAAATCACACCCTCCCGAACCCAAAATCCGATCTCCACCGTTCAGATTTTATATATTGATGTAACGCATCTACTGTCCGAAAAACAGGACGATCCAACCACGAATGAACTCCCAATTGTCAATTCTTCAACAGCTGCGCAGACCAGAAAATTCCTGCGAATTTTTGTAATTACTTCGTGATTGCCTTCTCTTTAACGCCGGATCTACTTCTCGAACCCAAGCTCTTGATACCAGTTTGTTAGGATCGCATCCACTATAGATCAGCGTTAATCAAACACAATAACAAACACGAAAGTAAAGAACACAACAATTTAACGTGGAAACCCCTCAAGGGAGGGTAAAACCACAAATCCACTATGAATGTAATACAAGATTGAAGTCGCTCCCTCACTCAACACTCTTGAATACAATCACCTCACCTTGATTACAAAAGCTCTCTCTTGTGTATCGCACACAACTCTCTAACTTTTGCAATACTTCAAAACTCCTACAAATATCTATATTTATAGGCACCACAAATATTCTAATCCTAATATATCTCAATTCTATTTGTGACAATTACCATCTTTTCTTATCTTGGATAGAAATCTTTCCTCAATTCTTATCTCTACCAGAATAAGACTTTTCTCAATTATCACAAATTAGAATACTGCTCATAATAGGATTCTTAACTTATTTAGGGATTCGGGGCGGACCCCAACAAATCCTCCCACGGCTCGAATTCCCTAATACCTCAACCGATTCCGAGAGTTTCACATTTTTCTCGGTCTTCATCGTTGTTGCTTCACCATCTAAATAATAGATGTTCTTCTTATGCATCATCCCTTGTAGAATCAAGTTTCTTCCTTTATACACCTTGCAACTTCGCCCTCGTCCAACAAATCTGTACCCACGTGATGCCAACACACTCAAAGATAACACATTCTTTGATGCATCTGGTACATATCTCACATTGAGAGCTTTCTTGATCGTACCATCATGGAGTTTAAGACGAACAGTTCCAACTCCTTGAACCTTCATCTTCTCATCATTCCCCACAACAATATTACCAAGACTTTCATCAGTGCATAAAGTCTCAAACATCGCTCGATCCCTACATATATGCATAGAAGCAGCAGAATCCATCACCCATTCTGATTTATTCTTCACCGAACCAGGAACGGTATCCTCACTCGCCATCAAAAACTCTCCATCATCTATCACAAGTGTAGAGTCCGTATCATCAACTTTGTTCTTTCCCTTCATCTGCTTAAAGGACTTCACATCTTCTTTAAAGCTTGGACAGAACATCTGCATATGACCCGTTTCACCACAATAATAACACTCAACAGTGCTCATATCCCTCTTACTCGGCCGAGATTTACTTCTTCTTTGCAGGTCATTGCGGTTGCGACTCCTTCTTTCAGCACTTTCGACAGCTAAAACTGCCTCACCACTTTGAGAAACATCATCCTTTGTCATCCTATCATTATCTCTTAACGCTTTTATCACATCTTCAAGCGTAAGAGTTGTCCTCCCTACTAAAAAGCATTTGCTTAAAATACTTGAAGGACTCCGGCAATGATGACAACACCACCAAAGCTTGTTCCTCGTCTTTCATCGGCTCATCAACATTAGCCAGATGACATACCAGCTGATTAAAACAACTAATGTGATCATGGAGACTACTTTCTTCATCCAGTTTTAAAGAGTACAACTCCATCTTCAAATTAAGTCTGTTGGTCAACGACTTCGAAGCGTATATGCTTGCTAACTTGTCCCATATCTCCTTTGGTGTCGACTCCTTCAACACGTTATATCTCACATCGGGTGCAAGTGCTAGCCTGATTGTACTCGCCGCTCTCTTCTGGATCTTCGTCCAATCTGCATCACTCATCTCTTTTGGCTTCGCCTTCTCCAAGGCATCATCAAGTCCTTGTTGAATTAACACATCCTTGACAGTTAATTGCCACATAGTGAAATCCGTCTTTCCATCATACTTGGGTGCATCAATCCTCAACGACTTTAGATCTTCCATCAAGCCAAGAAAAGATCAACTCACGACCAACTATCCACGCGCAAACAATCAACTTCGGACACCAGGAATCACACCCTCCCGAACCCAAAATCCGATCTCCACCGTTCAGATTTTAGATATTGATGTAACGCATCCACTGTCCGAAAAACAGGACGATCCAACCACGAATGAACTCCCAATCGTCAATTCTTCAACAGCTGCGCAGACCAGAAAATTCCTGCGAATTTTCGTAATTACTTCGTGATTGCCTTCTCTTTAACGCCGGATCTACTTCTCGAACCCAAGCTCTTGATACCAGTTTGTTAGGATCGCATCCACTATAGATCAGCGTTAATCAAACACAATAACAAACACGAAAGTAAAGAACACAACAATTTAACGTGGAAACCCCTCAAGGGAGGGTAAAACCACAAATCCACTATGAATGTAATACAAGATTGGAGTCGCTCCCTCACTCAACACTCTTGAATACAATCACCTCACCTTGATTACAAAAGCTCTCTTGTGTATCGCACACAACTCTCTAACTTTTGCAATACTTCAAAACTCCTACAAATATCTATATTTATAGGCACCACAAATATTCTAATCCTAATATATCTCAATTCTATTTGTGACAATTACCATCTTTTCTTATCTTGGATAGAAATCTTTCCTCAATTCTTATCTCTACCAGAATAAGATTTTTCTCAATTATCACAAATTAGAATACTGCTCATAATAGGATTCTTAACTTATTTAGGGATTCGGGGCGGACCCCAACACTAGCTAGTTATACAAATAGAAATCAGTAGTCAAACTCCATGTAAACCATTTCGTGCCAATACACTAGATATATTTTTTAACATTGAGAACTTGTGTTGCAGAGTCTGGATGGAAGACCTATCAGGGTGAATGTGGCAGAGGAGCGTCCAAGACGCAACTTCTTCGAATTCCCAAAAGTTCTTATAGTCGATGAGATGTGCATCAATGCTTTATAGATCAAGTGTAACTTTTCATTATCTTATTGTGACTATGAGTTTTGATCAACATCCAGTAAAAGCGGTTTCTTTAATTCAATTTTCTTCTTTAAATTGTCTCTATTGGAGAAGTGAAAAAAGGCTTCATACATACATCTTCTGTAAGGGGTACAACCAGATAAACTGGATTTACTACCTTTCTTTCATATAACCGATAGAATAACTACGCTCTGCTGGCAGTGTAGTAACACAAGGAATCTGTCCTGCTTAGGTTAATCTGCAGTGGACAGTTACCGGCATTCTCGAAAGTTTAAACATCGAAATTAAAAGAACATAACTGTATTTAAAAGAAATTCAATTGATCAAAAAATAACATGATATTGTACAATTGCTTGAATAGAACCTGTTCTCCGACATTAAAGTAAAACAGAATTAAAAAAAACAGAAATTACTCTAGTATCGATGTACTATAGCTAATCAGCAGGAATATTTCGGCATCTCGAATTTGCCAGATAGGGCACAGATGACACATGACAAGCCACCTGGTAATGCAGTCTGAATGATACATATGCAAACAAGGCATACAAGGCATACAAGTGACTTTTTCGCCATTACAATAATCTTCTTGACAAACCATGTAGTGTCCAACGTTGTTGCTATCTTGAACTTGAATTCTACTTGCCCTAAGTGATCTTATCGTCGGTAGAGCCGCAGGTACCATATTAGAATCAGAATTAGCAATACGGAAATCAAAGAAATTAGGTTAAAATAATTGGTGATTAAAGGACAAGTTTAATCGTGAGATGAGGAATTAAGGTATGGTATGTGATATTTATATAGGGGTATTGTTGTCTTAAATCCGAAAAGAATTCGGACGATCTCTTTCTAATTAGCCTATGTTCTATTCGGGCCGCCGTGTAGGGTGTAGGCTGTAGTGTATATAATCTAGTATGTTTAGTATAAGTTTTACGTATACTCATAGCAGAACTGAATAAGATTAAGCCTTCGTCCTATCTAAGAACAACATGAGTTATCCGGTTCAAAAACCCCAAAGAAATTCCAAGATTTCCCTGCTACTCCCGCAGAAAATGTTAATACAACTCCAAGGCCTGCAGATCCACAGGGAAAGGAAGATTTTGGTTCATCTCAGCATGGTGTGCTCCTTTTTAAGAGACCAAGGTAACCAAGACGACCACACACCAGATCCTGCAGCTTTCATACCCATGAATCCGAGGACAAGCCTTTCTAACCAAATCCTCAATTAAATAAAATAAACCAGCCATATCTTCTACAAGACTCGATTGTGTGTAAAATATGTAGTTGGTAATTGCTCAAATGGCGAGAATTGTACCTTCGCTTGTGACACCAAACTGGAAAAGATATATCCATGCTAATGCTTAAGGAGCAGAAGATTAAGATAACGACTGAAGAACGATTAGGAAGATGAAAATTAAAAGTTCTTTTATGCATGGTTATCACGAAGACGACTGGTCGACGTCTCTAAGGTACTCGTGCATTGAGGGCCCCGTATCTCGACTCGGTGCCGTGAATGTGATAACCACGATTATGGTGTACAATTGTCCGATCCAACCAATGAAAGTACACAAGAAGGAGATGGAGATGAACATAATATTGAGATGGATGGCTTTCACTTGATCTTCGTCATCAATAATGTTTATGTATGCTTGGAGCTTGGACATATTTGATATTGTGTTAGTTATACATACTAAATCTAAGTATATATAAGTTATAATGAACGACTTGTCGACCTTTTACGAGTAGTCGTATAACTTGTCCACTAGTCTTATTGAAGGTACTCTGCCCTCCTCCCTTCTCCTTTATTTATATTCCCTCCCTCCGAACTACACTACCTTCCACCAGACTCCCTTCCTGTTTGTTAACAACTTTGGAATATTCTAACTGTATTCTTATTACTTCTTTTTAAGTGTTCTACCCCTTATTGTATAGGTAAGTAATAGACAGATATTTACGATATTTTGACCATTTATTAATCTAATTTTCACCTATGATTTATTTTTAGCAAAATGTATGGATATACACTCTCCTAAAATAAACGTAGATTATCAACCTCTCGAATGACCGAACAAACTATATTCACGCTCAGCCCCTCGGGCAACGATCAAATTGAGCGGTAGACAACCTTGTCCATGCATGCATGCTAAAATTTGGCAACTTCTCCTTGTATATAAACTCCATTATCCCCATAACATTTTCTTATCATTCTCGGAGATCTGCATTTGTACTTCTTATAAATAAATCATTTATAAAGAAGTACAAATTCTTCTAATCTTCAAGAATCATCAAAAATAAAAAAAATGGCCCGCCAATTGGTTGTTCTAGCCCTTGTCTTCCTTGCCATCAGTGGCTTGGTTTCCGCAAGCAACGCCCCCAGCAGCTCACCAGCTTCATCTCCCAGGGCATCTCATGCACCATCCTCTGCCCCCACCAAATCATCATCATATGTCCCCGCCAAGTCCGCCCCTGCTCCCGAGGTATCTGCACCAACACCATCTGCTGATTCTCCATCTGATGATGATGATGATGAAGAGGCTGAAGTCCCTGCCTCTGAGCTTTCATCTCCCCCAGCACCCGCAACCGAGGCTGACTCTCCCGATGCTGATGCACCCAATGCTGATGCACCGGAGGCTGATGCACCCGAACACAGTGGTGCTGGTGTCATGAAGATGTCTGCTGCCGCAGGAGTTGTTGTTATTGCTGGTGCTTTGTTGTTCTAAATTTATTTTTCCATAGAGGGATTGAACAAGCATGCATGCATGTTATAAGATCAATTGAAATTACTCTATAATAATAAATTGATGAATGGGTTGTTTTCCCATTTCCTCTACCGTGCAAAAACATCTTATTCAAAATTGATGCATACATACCGATCAAGAAAAAGTGATGCATACATGCATTTATATATTTGAGCTTGTTTTAACAATCAGAATATTTTTTAAAAAAGTGAGTGCCGTTTAAATATGAAAATGACTTAAATTGTTAACATATACCAATCCATCATGCAATCATAAGATCTAACAATGATATTATATTATAAATATCATTTTTTGACACAATAGCCTTAATATCAATAAATAAATAAAAACGAATGAAGTAATTTAATTTATTTTTTGAATGGGATGCGAGAGAGTATCTGATGTTTGACACACTGATTTTTCTTCCTATCCGCAATCATAGGTAGGTAATTAGATATTTTTAAACATTTTAGTCGATACCTGATTTGATGACTATTATACTTACATTTCAGATTGGGTTGTTAATTTTTGAAATGCGGCCTGCAGGTAAATTATTTCTCTCCATCCCTAATTAGTTATCCTGTTTTGATTTTCAGTCCATTACAAGGGGACATGACATATGCGACAAAATAAATACAAAGAATTTGTCGCAATTGCCCAACCCTGTGACGGACTATCGCAAATACTAGAGTCCTAAGTTCTTATTTTGTCGCAATGTTTAAATATGTCACAAGTTACGTCGCAAGCTAATAATGGGTCTCACTCTCGACAAAAACAATTAAAATTAAGGAAAAAACCAAAGTGCGACAAAAAAATTGTCGTAAATATTCCCAGAATTGTGACAGATTCCGTCGTAAAAAGTCCCAGATTTATAACGGAATCTGTCCTATAGAGCCCAGAATTGCGACACCATCTGTCCTGAATATACCCAGACTTGCAATAGACTCCGTCCTAAATATGCCCCAATCGCGACGGAATTCATCCTAAAGAATCCCACATTAGCGACATAATTTGTACTAAATCTGCCCAAAATTTTGACCGAAAACGTCAAAACATGCTCAAATAACGACATAATGAGTCATAAACAAGCCCAACATTACAACGAAATATGTCACAATTTGTGGAACGCGAGCATGATTTTGCCTGTTTTAATTACTTCCAACCTCAAAAAGACTTCAAAGTCTGATTCATCCATACTTTCCAAAACACATATACAAACTAATAACACAAATCAAATGTTACAAAATACATTGAAAATAAACTATATAGTCGAATCCACATAAACATTGGGCAAAGGGAAAATATTTAACATCATACAATCCCAAATCTGTCATAAAGTTACGATAACATTCATCCCAACATTACACTAACAAAGTAAAAAATAATCCAGCCCCCATTGGCCAGCTAATCTCTAGAAGTAGACATAAATCAGCTAGTAATATGCAAAAGTTAGCCACTAAGCTAATATACGCAAAAGTTATTATGCAAAAGTTAGCCGCCATTAAGCTAATATGCATGAAAGTTAGCCACTAAACTAATATATCCAAAAGTAAGGATAAGCCAGACTTATAACTTCAACCTAGCTAGTATATCCAAGTATCCAACTACCCTAATTTCTGCCAATCCAAAGGCTTCCATTCCGATTACCACTTCGACTTCAACTTCGAGCTGGTGACTGCCCCCCAACATCATCATTAAACATCATCATCAGAACGATGCTCATCCTCACGAGCTAGTGAGCTATTGACTTACCCTGCGATATTAAAAAACAATTATGCATATCGTAAGTATCGTAAGTATCTTAAATCAGATAATATTAAATCAATCAATTGTAACTTAAATAATATTGAAATGTCTTATTTATTTCCTAAAATTCAAGTCATAAATTAAAATCTAATTAGATACTCGTATTCATACCAAGGATTACTTGAATGTGTAAAAATATAATATTTAGATTCGACTAAAGTAAATTAAATTTAGCAGCCATTATCAAAAATATTATCATGACCCGTAGAATGTGCTAAATTGTATGTTTTTATATGAAGAAAAACAAACCTACTACCCTACGATATTATCGTGAGTATCTTAAACCAAATAAATATTAAATCAATCAATTGTGAACTTAAATAATATTGAAATGTCTTATTTATTTTCTAAAATTCAGTTCATAAATTAAAATCTAATTAGATACTTGTATTCATAATAAGGATTACTTGAATGTGTAAAAATGTAATATTTAGATTCGACTAAAGTAAATTAAATTTAGCAACCATTATAAAAAATAATATCATGACCCATAGAATGTGCTAATGTGTATGTTTTTATATGGAGAAAAACAAACCTACTACAAATTAAATATAAAATCTTGTACCGTCCAGTGATTTAAACTAAGATATCATGCCTAGTGTTGTATTTTAATTAATCACACCACGATTGTATAATGTATAATAATGTAAAATAGATATACTAATTGCACTTGAGCCATGTATCTCATAGAATAGTAAATGTGGCCTATTTGTCTACTGAACAAAATTTAGTTTTAAAAGAGACATTTAATAGAGTAAATCCTTTCCCAGTTGACAAGTTCTCCTAAAAACTACTTGTTGGTCAAAATTTATAAATGCTTCTTATATTTGTTTTGACAAAAAAATTAAAAATTAACAAAATTACTGTAGTGACCTATTACTTAAATAAAACATCACGACTATGTGTCAGTACAAGCTAAGCTTCACTGATTTTAACTATTGTTTAGTAGTAACATGTCAAGATAAACTGAAAAGATCACACAAAGAGATTTTATCATGTATTTTCTAATTATGCATGGGTTCATTTGATACTTAAATACATTAATACTTTTAAAGACACTTGTTTCACTTGTTATAGATGTGTCACGATATTAGGGTTTCAGGAGTAAATTACTTTTATTTTGTTATAATTGACACACGATGGTTAATGTTAGGTTTTATTTGTGTTGTGTCTCTGCTTCTTCCAGACAATTGTTGTCAATTTATCTTATGTTCAGTGTCATTGGTGGCCATTCCCCATACACTCATAGCAGGGCAATAGCAGGGCATAGCAGGGCAATAGCAGGGCAGGAGAAACCATTGTTATTGTATAATTAATGTACATTCTTTTGATTTTAATTTGTTATTGTGAAAGTAAAATTTCTTCTAACTATAAGAAAACTGAAAGGTGTTTAAAAGTTCAACCTCAACTCCAATTTTGCAGAGAAACTAATCCAATCAAATTAGGAATAATATTCCATGACTTAGTAAAACTAATCAAATGTTGTTATGTACAAGACTAGTAATTAGTTTTGTTATTACGGTCACACCTGATAGGCTAACATGCATTTAAAAAAACAATTAAAGGTTGGACCTGAATATACCTTTTTACAGTTGCTAGGAGGGCGAGTACTTCCATAGACGTCGCCTAACACCGACATCATTACCTGCACAAGTTCCCTCATAGTTGTCATGGTAAGAGGGTGGTCGGATGGCAGGTCACTCACTCCCTCCGTCACAGACTATACCAACATGTAACATGTTGACTTGCTCCGGTGCAAGGTCAAACTTATCTGGATGTGCACGAGCAAAATCAACATTACGATCCACCACTTGCATGACAAGTTAGTCAACGATGTGCTCAATAAGAGATCTGTCAGTGGAAGCACCTGACTCATCATTAACGGATCGTCGACGGTGCCTTTACCAGATGTAGGAGGAAGAGCTACACAAAAAAAAAAAAATAACTATAATAGGAAAAAAAAGAGTCACCGACAACATAAACACTCTATATAAGAGCTCACAGTTATCATCAACAAGAATTTCATTTTAACCTAATGCAAAGATTCTCAAGCATGTCAGACCCGAGATATATACTTGCACCAAACTTGCCTTAATTCATTCATAACATGCAAATCTAGAACCAAAACTTATTTAATTAATTACAACTACAGTACTGTAAGAATGCAGGAATAAAGTATTGGTCATGCTTAGCAAATTAGAAAACTAAAAACTTAAAAGAATTGCAGGTTGTTAAGAGGGAAGGTGAAGTGTGCATACAGTAAGAGCTGGCATGAATAACTCAATTGGTATATGTAATACTCAAGAACTTTACATGGTAAAGCTGCATTCATATGTTCAACAAAATTTAAATATGTTTCACTCAATTTCCAAAAAAAATAAAGTCTGCAAGAACGCTACTATTTTCGGGCCAAGAAAAAGAGACCTCCCTTAATGAAAAAATTATGTAGGATATTATTAGAAGCATCTAAATTCTGACTTATGTAATAACATTTGGTTAAGTTGTACAAAATTCAAATTAGAACCAAATAATTTAAATAATATATATAAACGTACATATAAGTTCAGAAGCACTCAAGCGTGGAAGACCGATGATGGCGTTCTTTCGGACACCCACTACCTCTACCCATCTATCAATTGGCGCTTTCAAAGGATCCTCGTTGTGCTCTCCTACCGCCAACACCATTCGCGCCACCTCTCCTACTACCACCAACTGGTCTCCTCCCCAACATGTTGCAACACACAAATACAAAGGAGCCAACTCATTAACCAATTAATTTAATTCAGCTCATTTAACAAAACCCATGTAAAATTAATAATGAATTGAGAATTATACCGAAATTGACCCATATCCCAAAATTCATTAACAATGAACAAATCCGAAGAAAACATCAAAAAATGCCCAAATACATCCCTAATATGGATACATATTACAAATATATGCAAAACACACATATAAATTACACATAAATTAGAAAAAAATATGCATACACATATGAGTATAATAACAAAAACACACACACACACTTACTTATTATACATATTTCACATATATTACACACATATTTACACACAAATCACAAAACACACACAAATCGAACAAATTTAAAGAAACAAGGTATACCTGAAGAAATAACAAACCAATTGAGGACTGAAATTGAAGAAAGAACTGAAGAAATGAAGAAGCTGCAGAAACCCTAATCGCCGCACACAGTTGAAAGAAAAGGCACAAAATGAAAAGAAATGAGAAACAAGGTTTTAGCTAAAAGAATGAGAAGAACGACATCGTTTAATTAAACAACTATTTTTCTTTTCCTTTTGCCAAACTAATCAAAAAACTGTTCCTGTTTGTTTTGTAAAAAAATGAAATAACTAAAAATTGACATATATTCTTAATTAAAGAAATTAAAATATTATAATTATTCTTCCATATTCAAAAATAAAATTTATTAATAAAGTATTTATCAACATTTATTTGAATATACTAAATTTAATCAAAAAAATTGATTTAACTATTTAACAAAGTAAAGTGATCAAACATATTTAAATAATCAATTAAATAAGTTTCAGAAAAAATCATTTGCATCACTTAAAAACATATAATCTATAATTTATCATGCTTCTTATTTTATTTTCTACTTAAAAGATAGTATTGCATTTTTCGGTACTTATAACCAAAAAATTAATCAAAGTCGTAATATTACCAGAAGTGCGACAGAAATCTGTCACAAGATAGTTACTTACGACGCCGATTCGTCGCAAAGTAGTACTTTGGGACCTAAATATGTCGCAAGTTCTTTCTTTGTGATGGATAATAGTTTATTTCTGTCACAAAATTCAACTGATTTTCAGAATAAGCAGAATGTTGTTTTCAAGTCTGTCTAATAATACTAAACCTGTCCACTTCATTCAGTTTGCAACAAATATTACAACACAAATTTTGTCCAAGCTTAAAAGTAATGACTAACAACAACATTTAGTTCACTAAATACACTAGTAGAAAAACTGCATTAGACATCGGCTAAAAACCGATGTCTATTGAAAAAGAGAAGCGATGTCTTTGCATATGTAGAGAAAGGTAGGGGTATTAGACATCGGTTTTTAGCCGATGTCTATGTTAATCTTTAACATCGGGTTTTTAATAAGCAACAGATGTCTATGTTCCTTTTTAACATCGGTTTCTTAATAAGGAACTGATGTCTATGTTCCTTTTTAACATCGGTTTCTTAATAGGAACTAATGATTATGTTTCTCTTTTACATCGGTTTCTATTCTTTAGACATTAGTGTTCAGATGTTACTTGTGATATTTAACATCGGTTTTTTGCGAAAGTGATGTAAGTTCTGTATTTTTTTAATACATGGATGCCCTATTTGACATGGCCAAAAACCAAAACCAAATGACCAAAATCAAAAAGCCAAACCAAAACCAAATATCGAAATCAAAAGGCCAATATATACTAAAACCAAATATAAAATTCAATAGGCCAACTACATTATCCAATTCATATCGAAACTAACTACATAATCCAAACCATCCAAATATCAAAACTACATTCATATAGGCATATTTCCTAGTTACCAACACCTTGTTACCAACACCTTTCTCAATAGCTTTAGTAAAAGATACCACATCTTCGTCTGCTTCATGCCCTTCACACCTTTTACAAGGTGTTCCTCCTGTTCCTCGGTGAAGTGAGTTCCATCCCAGCTAATCTGATGGTATGGGTCTTTGCAAGACTTTGCAAGTACAGTCTCTTTGCCATTTACAATTTGCTTGCTCCCACATTTTATGAACATATTGTAGTTATATTTTCCACCATGACCACAGCAAGCTAAAAAAGGGTTCTTAAAACCTGCCATTTACACATTGTAGTCATAAGTTCAGAGCTTCTGATCATACTTATAAAATTAGAATTATATGGATATGGAGTCTGGGATGTAAAAAAACTGAAAACTACCCGGGTTTCTGTTTAATACTTGTTCCTTTTGAAAAACATGGCAGGGTGAATATAAATGCAGAGTATTGGCAAATGAAGGTCAACACCTTCTGGAGAAATTTACAAATAAATGTCACTATCTATCAAGTTAAAAAACTGAGCAACCTCGTTGAATGGACTGGCACAACCAAACTTATCCACTTGAGCAGTTGTGATTGGAAACCGGCCCATAACATAAGGTAGGCATCACACTGGTCCAGTATTATGGATCCAGAATGATCTTCCACCTTGAGCGTATATATACTGAGCAAACATTTATAAGTTACCATAAGATATTATGGAATTATTGTAAACGCCTCAAAGAAGGAATTCAGCAAAGAAAATCTGAACTTGTAGATGCTTTCTCACCTTGATAACATTTGTAAACTGAGCCAAGACATCAGGAACATATGCCTTGACTACTTCAGTTGACATATTAAGTTTGTAACCAGCAGTGAGATCATTTTGGCCAATGTCAAAGGTGTACAATGCACGAGAAAAGTCACCCTTTTCTGGTAACAAACTTTGAAATACACCTCCTATTCAGAAGAAGAACAGGGAATGTTAATGATATTTTCTCATGTAAATTAGAGTAATTGTCAAATTATCACAATTGACAACGTCATGCATACCTTTTTTCCTAAATATTTGGGATCTTGTATGAAAATCAGAAAATTGAACATACTACACATCTAATCAGAAAATTGAACATACTACATAGTTCTTATACACTTAAACTTGAAATCCCCTTTCTTCTGATAAATATAAGTTAGCAAATCATGTATCCAGCTACTATACCAACTACCTTATGAACTCTGCTTGTTCTTATCCAGCTCTCGTAGACGATGAATTATAATCATATCTTGCTGCATTATGCACCTAAATCAAGAATGAATATAAATGCAGAGTATTGGCAAATGAAGGTCAGCACCTTATGGAGAAATTTACAAATAAATGTCACTATCTATCAAGTTAAAAAACTGAGCAACCTCGTTGAATGGACTGGCACAACCAAACTTATCCACTTGAGCAGCTGTGATTGGAAACCGGTCCATAACATAAGGTAGGCATCACACTGGTCCAGTATTATGGATCCAGAATGATCTTCCACCTTGAGCGTATATATACTGAGCAAACATTTATAAGTTACCATAAGATATTATGGAATTATTGTAAACGCCTCAAAGAAGGAATTCAGCAAAGAAAATCTGAACTTGTAGATGCTTTCTCACCTTGATAACATTTGTAAACTGAGCCAAGACATCAGGAACATATGCCTTGACTACTTCAGTTGACATATTAAGTTTGTAACCATCAGTGAGATCATTTTGGCCAATGTCAAAGGTGTACAATGCACGAGAAAAGTCACCCTTTTCTGGTAACAAACTTTGAAATACACCTCCTATTCAGAAGAAGAACAGGGAATGTTAATGATATTTTCTCATGTAAATTAGAGTAATTGTCAAATTATCACAATTGACAACGTCATGCATACCTTTTTTTCCTATTGTTAGGTCCTGATAAGTTTGTAGAAGGGGGGTTGAATACAAACTATACCGTTTTATCGAAATTTGTTCGTTTAAGATTAAACAAATTAGAACAAATTAATGCGGAATAAAAACTGAAACAATATTCAAGTTAAATAGAAACTCTATTAAACTTGAGGGGTGTTACAATTTTGATCACTGATTACAAAGAACTTGATAAAACAAATCTAGAATAAATTCGACATGAATTTATCTGTTTTTGTAATAAAAAGGATCAAATACTAAAAAGTAGTTCGATATAAAATCTAGGGATTATGATCCGCTAGAAAGCTAAAGCAGTACAAGAGAATCAGTTCTTATGAATTAAATGTTATGAACTAATCAAGATTTAATTCTCTGGCAGAAATTTAATGCTTTGCTGTTTGAAGAAGTAATGAAGACAGAGAGAGAAATGTAATGTTTGAGGTTTCTGTGTCTTTACTTCAGTTGTATTGTATGTGATAGTAGTACACATCTTCAAGTCTTCTGTCTTGATTTATATAGCAATGCTTTTCTATTTAATCCATCCCACGTGCAATGCATTAACTGAATGTAATTTGCACTAGGAAGACAAACAGAAAAACAACCATTTTTGCCTTAGAAGACTCTCGGGAAGACAAGGAATGTACATGGAAGACATTCGGTAAGACTTAAATTTACTCTAGGAAGACAATCGGGAAGACTCACTTGTGAGTCTTCCTAGTTCAATAAACTGAGTCTTCCTAGTTTAAATCTAAGTCTTCCTAGTTCATTTTTATTCTAATTTAAATAATTAACTAAATAAATCATGTATTAAATTAATTCTTTGCAGAATGTATTTAATAAATAATTTACTTAATAGTATAAATTATTTATAAGAGAATAAATAGAATTAGTTGACTTCTCAAACAATTCCAGAATCACTTAAAACTTAGATAAATAACAAACACAATAGTACGTTGACACTCGATGCACTGTCTGGTTCATGAGTGACTAACGACAATGTTTGTTCTTTATCCATTTGACTTTAAGCAGTGATTCACTTCCTTCTCATTCAAGAACTCTTTAACCAGTATCTTTTTCTGTCACCACTTGAAATCTCCGTCACTTTAATAAATCCACTGAGCTTGAATACTTCATTGAGGCTTGATCAATAAATTGAGCTTCTTTCAATGTAGAATCACTTCAAGTCTGTAGATGACTTTAATCTTCATTCTTTGACAGATATAATCTTCTGAGATTCCTGTGACAATTGATTTTTATTATTTACTTATTACATCTTAATTAAAGTTGAGTAGAATCCTCGGTGTTTACAAATAGGCCTATACATATGCCTTTCAATCTCCCCCTATTTGTTTGTTAGACAATAACAACCAAATACCTCTAGAGGATAACTCAACTAAAACAAGAAAAGATAAGAATTTTAAGAGCCAAGCAAATAATAAAAAGTTCTGGATTAAATATAACAATTTCCAGATTCAAACAGTAAAGATAAATACAAGATAGATGTTCCTCTAGACTGAACATATGAATACATTTCCCTATCTTGATTTACCTAGCTCTAAACATATAACATTTACAAGTTGAGCTAACTACATCATGCCTTTAGTCTCTAATTTCACCTTCTTCAGCTTCTGCCAAGGTGACTAGAAGATCTTTGTCAAGGACACGATCACTTTCAGAAACCACACCACTTGGCATTACTGGTTGAGTGGTGATCTTCTTCAATCTATTCTTCATCTGAGCATACCTTGGAATTTTCTCCGTGCAGTAGTCTGAAATCATATCAGCAACTTCAGACTTCTCTACAGAAGCAAACCCAGAAGTTCTAAGAAGATTCTCCAACTTCACCAGTTGCATAGCAGTCTGTAGCTTCATGGAATCAGGATCCAGCCTTACAGTCTCCAAAGTTGTTCCTCTGTAGATTTTGACTTCATAAGGAAAATGTACAATTTGAGGGCTGGACTTCATAGCAGAATCTCTCAGCCGGTCATACAGAAGCTCGTTCAAGCAAGAAGATCTCTTTACTTTACTCATCAGAATCCACAATTCAGAGAGAGATCTTCTTTGGAGTAGTTCAAGAGAAACAGTGAATGACCCTTCAAGAGCACTTGAGACATAGATGAACAGTTCTTGTCTTACTTGATCAAATGCAGACGTAATCCTTAAGATATCTTCCTTCAATGCCTTCATATATAATGAGTTGTCTGGATTAACAATTCTGATCTTCTCAAGCAGCTTCAGAAAAGTAGCATCATTGTTTGTACCTCTATGAGGGATATCAAACATCTCCCTTGCTTTATCCCAATTGCTTCCTTGCTTCATCCTCACATCCAATCTCCTTTCTTTGACATGAATACTATGAAGACGTTGTTTGTCTTCATGTTCAGCCTTTTGAATATTTAATTTCTGAGATATGATGTCAGAGACCTTAGCATTCTCATCCTCCTTTCTCCTTAGCTCTGCTTGCTGTTTCTTCAACTCCTTCTGAAACAAAGGGTCAGGTGTATATAATTCAGCTTCATCTTCCCAATCATCAAAGTTGGCTGCCTCCTCAACCTCCTCCTCACCAAAAGCTTCTTCAGGTATGGTCTTCTCCAGATCACCAGATGTGTCAAATTGGAAGTCATCATGTTCACCATGGTAGTAGTAGGCATCATCAAAAGCAGACTCCTCCATTGATTGTTTACCTTTCCCCTTATCCTTTCTAGAAGCTCCTCCAGCTTCTCTGTTTCCTCCTTCTTTCTCCTTCTCCCCCTTAGTTGAGGAATCCTCTACAGTTTGAGCTTTGGAAGCCCTAGGATTCACCTCAGATGTTCTCCTTATATCTCCTCTTTCTTCTCTCCTCTCTCCTCCTTCTCCTCCTTCATCAGCATCATCATCCTTATCTTCATCATCACCCTCAAAGAATGTTCTTTGTTGTATTGTAGGTTGATGTGACTCCTTTATCATAGTGTATAGATGCTTCATCCCTTCGTTCAGATGCTCCATTCCACCTTCAATTTTAGAGAATCTTTGATCATTAAACCACTGATTTTCATCAACAGTTTGCTGAATAAAGTCCACCTTGGTAGAAATGGCAGCAATCTCCTTGACACTCTCTGATATTTGAGAATTTGACGTTGTAAGATCAGAGATGTCTGAAGCCACCAGCACTTGAGATTGTTGGATTGAATTCAGCTTCGGGAGTAGATTATTCTTCAATCCTTCGAGGTCATCTTTCACAGTACCCAGCTGATTTGATACAGAGGTGGTAGATTGAGAGACCACTTGTGCTTTTAGAAGAGTGTTCTCAGCCTGGGTGTCTTGCAATTTCCTTTGTAGATCAGCTAGCTGTTTTAACAAAGCAGTGTTTGTGTCAGTGTGTGCACTCACTTCAATTGCTCTCAGTGGTGTTTCACTCAACTCACGTGCTTGTGTTTCACTCGGTGTTTGATTCATATCTCTCACCACTAACTGTCTTTCAAGATTTTCAGAAGATGTACCTGCATTAAAAATCACCCTAGCCCCTTCAAGAGAGGTCAGTGGTGGTGCAATAGGAGTTCGCAAATCCCGATCCCTGATTGAGTCTGTCAAAATATTTGACATTGTATACTGAATTGCTTCAGGGACAGACTCATCAGGTTGCCTTTCACTTTCTCCAGTATAAACTGCGAGTGAAAAATCCCTTAGGGGAGCCAGAGATATTCCCTCTGGGAGGGGAGAAAATGATTCTATTTGAGTTGGCGAAGAATCAGATTTTCCCTCAGATGCCTGTGAAGGCACTTCTACCGTCACTATGGTAGGCACTGTTTCAAAGTCAAAAGTAAAGTGCTCTCCTGGCATGGTGTCTTGAGTGTCATCTATATGGATATCTTCTCCCATTGTGAGTAATGGGAGTGTGCTTGACTCAGTACAAGATGTCATGGCCCTATGGCGAATTTCAATAGATCCACCCTGTTGAGAGGATGTCTCCAGAGACTGTGTAGTGGCCATATCAATGTCCATATCCTTTTGAGAGGATACAGATGGGCTTACAGTTGCCTCCCTATAGGTTCTTCTTTTCTTTAAGGGTGGAGACAGAGCTGTGGGAACACTCATTTCAGCTATATCACTAACTCTTCTTGAACTGGTTTGAACATTAGGCTCAGGTTGTGTATCAGGAGTGTTTGACTCTCTGTTTGGCTCTATGACCTGGGTCAGAGACTGTGGTTCTACAATCTCTGGGTCAGCCCTAACAACCACTTGGGTTTGAATTAAAGAACCAGAAGAAGATGCAGGGTTAGGAATAACTACCTGTAGTGGTACTGGATGTGGTTCAGGAACTTGTTCACCAAAGATAGGAAGATTAATAAATTGACTCATCAGTGGTGAAACAAGAACATGTATATTGAGGAATTTGGATGAGACATCAAGTCTGGTGTAGAATTTGGTGTCTGTGGTTGGAGAGGTTTCAAATCTTGCTTCTCGAAACAGTTCTACCTGCTCAGCAGTGAGAAGATGATTAATGATAAGAGTTAGAAAGCGAGGGTACCAACACTTTACTTTCACACAATTATCAGAATCTCTCCTAGAGTGAGCAAGCCTGTTGAGCAATAGGTTCCACAGAATCTCAGCAAAGTTCAATCTACGACCAAATACTATAGCATAGGCAATATACTGATTAAGACTGGTAATGCAATGAAAGTTTGTTTTTGTGCAGTTACCAAATACCCTAGCTATAGTATCAAAGAACAGATCACATTCCCTTACAACAAAGCTTTTGGACAATTTAACCATCTGTAAGGGACCCTGATAATGAATATTCACAAAGAACTGTGATAACTCATCATCAGTGGGTAAGGGATCGAACCTGTCCTTTGGAAAATGTAAAACATCACAAAATAAATCAAAAGTTACTGTATATTGCTGGTTTAAAATATTAAACGAAAAAGAATTTGAATTTCCAGCAATAACAACACTTGAACACAAAAACCTTAAAGGATCAATTTTTAGAGGTGCATTGGCACAAATAGCATGACTGATACAAGTCTCGCTATTTAAAAATCGAATCCAAGGTCTAAAATGTTCCATCTTACATTTAGACGGATCAAAATACCCAACATAATTATTTAAAACAAGTTCAAAATTAGGATCCATTTTAAATAAAACACAAAATTTAATTAACTTAAAATAAAATTAAAATTTTAGGGATTTTTAGAATTAATAAAAATTACTTAAAATCCAGAAAATTAAACTTTTATCAAAATTAACCAAATTTTAATTTAAAATCCTAAAAATTCGAACTAAACTTTGAAAAGCCAAAAAAAATGAATGGGCAAATGATTTCTAAACACACAACCAATTTAACACACACAGAAACTCCTTAACAAGATTTAAAAAGTTAAACACTAATCAAACAAAAGCTTAATCACTAGAAAGTCGAACGGATTAGAAAAAAATTTAGCAGAGTTTCGACTTAATATGATTAGATTCGAAATAAGTGAATAACTGAATTGCTAAGTTAAAACTTGAGCAAAGATTAAGATCTCAACAATGAACTTTGCAGAAGTTTGAAAGAATTCGAATGGGGGAGGTTTTCACAAAAAAAACTGATAAGGAAATGCGTATGAACTATGTGTATCTATATATATATAATAGCAGTTAAGAGAATTAAAGAAAAAGAAATAACAAAAACTGAACCGTTTTTTTTTTAAATTTGTACTGGGAAGACAATCGGGAAGACTTAGGATAGTCTTCCCTGTAGTCTTCCTAATACAAATTAGAAAGTCTTCCGAAAAATGAATAAAAGAAAAAAACAGAAAAAGAAATAATTAATTCTAAGTCTTCCCGATAGTCTTCCTAGTTCAAAAACTGGGAAGACTTAGGAAAAGACTTAAAATTAATTAGAAAAAACAAAAAACAAAACAGAAAAAATCCCTTGTTTTCCCGGTAGTCTTCCTAGTGTAAATCTGGGAAGACTTACAGAAAAATTCAGAATTTAATTAAACTATTTACAGAATAATGCAGAATTAATATAAAAATGCATGAAAAATACTTAAAAACCTAGAAAAATTCACAGAAAATTCCATAAATCCTAGAAAAATATGCAGAATATTATAGAAATGCATAAAATTAATATAAACTTGCAGAAATATTTAAACAACAATATTTACAATCTGAAAAATATCTAAATAAATATATTTTCAATAAAAATACATTTCTCCACTTAAAAAATATGAGAAAAATATTTTTAAAGAAAATAAAATATTCAGAACCATTTAAATCAACAAGCATGCAATTATTAACAAGAATAAATAGTAAAATCACTAAACAACCACAAGAGAAAAATGATTCTTAGACAAGAACAAACAGACAGAGATATTTTCAATCACTAACACTGTTCAACATACCCAACTTACTAACTAACTTAGTAAATGTAGATTCGTCAAGAGATTTAGTGAATATATCTGCAGTTTGTTCTTCTGTGGGTACAAAATGTAACTCCACAGTTCCATTCATGACATGTTCTCTGATGAAATGATACCTGATATCAATGTGCTTTGTTCTCGGGTGCTGTACAGGGTTGTTGGAGATTGCTACGACACTTGTATTATCACATAAAATAGGGATTTTGTTTAATACAAAGCCATTGTCCTTCAATTGATTCCTTATCCATAGGATCTGAGCACAACAGCTTCCAGCAGCAATATATTCAGCTTCTACTGTTGAATTGGAAACTGTTTGCTGTTTCTTGCTATACCAGGAAATCAACCTACCTCCTAGGAATTGACAACTCCCGGGGGTGCTCTTTGTAACAGCCCCAAATCCGGGGTCAGGGATTTAGAGTAGTCACGATCCATTTACTCCTTACCTGTATTACTCACAACGTTCATAATTCACCTGCTCATGACCCCACAATATATGTCTCACACACACACACAGGTTAGAGTCTCAGAAACGACACGATATAACAACTGCGGAATAAATAATTTTTATTACAATACCCAAATGTCTTTGAATCTGTCACTGATACAATTTCTAAGTAATGCTACATTACTAACTTAGCCTTCTGATGCTCACAATCCTCTCATACCATTCATATCTATACATAAGTTGAATACCAAAAGTTGTAGCCTGATTCGATTGGTTCGTACTACTCTCGGGATCACTGCTAGAAACTGTTTATGAAAACGCCTTGCGGGGTATGTGTCGTCCCATTGGCATCCTGCTTCGCTGCTATATAATATATATAAAACAATAGCAAGAGTGAGCGATAGCTCAGCAAGGAAATAAAAGTATGGCATAATTCTGACTTTAACTCAACCCAGAATAAAGCGGGTATAAGACAATAATTTGTCAAAATATCTCGATACTGAAATTATATCCTTATCGGAATGTATTCCCAAAAACAGTACCATTATTGTACTTCCAATATCATTTCATAATATTTCTGCAAACTTTTGCTATATTATGAACAAAGTTCTAGTATAATATAGAAGATGAGGTTTCAAAGTAAACCAATATAACCTTTCCAAAAATATCTGCTATGTAAGCAGAATATCAACACATATCTTAAAAGATGAAGTTATAAGGTGATTCTGTATAAACAACTCCCTTACCATAACTCAGGTTATGTAAGGTATCCACAGAGTCATAACTCATAAAATAAAAGATGAAGTTGCAAGAATTTATTGACACTTCATTTCCAAACACTTTTCGACCTCCTGCCAACATGATCGGTTCTTCACCCCAATACATGTTGCAGGAATATCCAAATTGGATGATGAACCAATACAGGAGTTGCTACCGCGCCCGCTGTGCCTAACCTTGCTATGATCAGTAGCAGGTCGCATCGCTCAAATAGTTTTCTACATGTAGATGGAAGAATCACGACAGCCTGACATTGTCTACCGCCTTACTGTGACCTCCCGGCCCATTTGGGGCAATAAAAATTGGATGGGTCCGCGCAACTAGACCACTTACACCACTCCTAGTTCAGATTGAATCCATGACTCTGAAACGTAAAGATCGTCCTCCTTTCCCCAAGTGTAACACTTGTTGATACGACTCCACTAAGTAGTTATATCTAGGTTGGAAAGGAAGATTCTCCAATATTTCCCAAGCTATGCTTGTTAATGGATATCGACTTGTTCCATGAATTTACCCCTCGATCATTGAGGTGGTAACACAATATTTGACTGGCAGCAATTAAATTGCTCCAAGAAAATATTTGTCCCTTGACAGTTTTTTTGAATTGAGAGTTTAAAAAAAGTAGTAGTCACTTAAATCAGGTTTCCCATATTTTTGATAGTTGAGCGAACATTTAAATCCCCTTTAAAAGAGAGATTTAAATGGGAAAACATTGTTTTGGGAACCTCTTTTTGATTGGAAAACAATTAATAACATTTATTAAACAAGTAAACCTTCAAATGAATATTCGAAAATAATATTCATCAAATAAACAAACCTCGAATGAATATTTAGAAATAATATTCATTAATAAATAATCCTCAAATGAATATTCAAAAATAATATTCATTAATAAATAATCCTCAAATGAATATTCAAAAATAATATTCATTAAATAAATAAATAATCTTCAAATGAATATTCAAAATAATATTTATTAAATAATCCTCAGATAATATTCACAATAATATTCTTCGATTAAGTAAACCTCAAATGAATATCTGAAATAATATTCTGTAAGTCGAAAATCCTCAAATGAATATTAATAAATAATATTCTTAAAATGACTATTAATAAATAATATTCTTAAAGTCAATAATCCTCAAATGAATATTAATAAATAATATTCTTAAAATGATTATTAATAAATAATATTCTTAAAGTCAATAATCCTCAAATGAATATTAATAAATAATATTCTTAAAATGAATATTAATAAATAATATTCCTTAAATAAAATAATTAATCCTCGAATAACAGTCACCCGATATCATTATCGGAAAATAACCTTAGCATATACAGAAATAGAATTAATTCTGATCTTAGAGAAAATCACCCGCCCTTATCCTAGGGCATTTATAAAAACCTGGCTTATAACTGATATCCCATATCTAGCTTATAAGTCAGTTACCAAATCATTTTCAAATAATAACCTTCGAATGAGGTAATATTCAAATAACATTTCTCAAATCATTTCCAGGTAATTAATACTTTCTAGAAATATAATTAATGTTTAATAATAGCAGTCCTCAAAATAATTAGTACACTGCCGCTGGAATCCCTCCGGGTTTCCACGGCTATCTCTATATCTCAAAATACTGACTCCCGGTCTAGAGTCGAAAACAAGAAGTATGCTCTTATCTCTAGAGCTACAAGGTACACCGGTTTATAACTACTTTATCTCAAAGCTCATATATAAACCAAAATCAAACTCTATTTTATACAATATATGACATGTATCGCAAAACGGTATAACTCCACACATGGCAAAAACAACAATATATAATCAATACTTCAAAGTATAGATTTAGAAAACTTGCATGCATCTATCATATGCATATATTTCATCTCAACAATTTTATACCATCACATCTATATATGACGTGAGGTTTGAAAGCATGCATAATACCATATGCATCATCAGAATATTATAACTTAAAATAAAGCCTGAAACGAGAAAACTTGCCACAATACTCACAACAAGGATTTGATATATATAACTTGGGAATACACCAGTATTGAATATTTGAAAATATACCTACTCTGAACAATAGAGTAAGGTTTAGTAAACTTGCCTGATGCTCGAGAAGTGATAGGGGTTCGCGACGATGCCGGACAATCTAGACAAAGTCAAACGAAAACACATGGTTAATCTCCTGGATAATCCACTTGTACTCAATGCTTAAACACGTAAGCGAAACACAACCAAGGAATTACTAGCTCGCTCTAGCATCACACTAAGTCCATGTTATTCGTCAAATACTTATATCATAAGTTTGGTTCGAAATCCATCCTCAAATCCAAGTTATACTTAACCATTTGCAACATCGATTTCTAAGTCATGCTCTTAGTGGTTTTCACTTGCGCAACCTCGGCTAAAACATATTTATAAAATCGAAAAATAATCTTTTTAATCCGAATCTTTTTCGTGAGCCTTCCCAACTGTCTCTAGTATTATTCCTCAAAGTTTCACATTTTAATATGGCTTCTAAGTGGTCCAAATATAGCCTCAAAGTGACTGACCAGAAAGGGGTTGTTCCTCCGAACGACGTTTACTAAAACTTACTTTTCTCTTAAACCGTAAATCGTATAGACATGATCTTTATACCAAAATAAACCTTAAAACAATACCTACATGTTCATGGTCAGTGTTGTTCAAAAATATTCCAAGACCAGTTCGTAATACTTGCTCAAAACAGTCTTAAATCAAATGGGCATTACGACGGCTATAATCGTAACGTTTCCCGGTTTTTGTTATGTCAAAACCTCTTAAAACCAAATCAATTCAACAACACAACCATCTTTACAACAATATCAGTTTATATACTTCAAGAACATATCACCAACATCAACCAACAACAAGTATTCATCAAGAATTAACCATACATACTCCAAATTCCATAATCATGCTCATTCTAGAAACTTCACTTAAATCTCAACATAAATCAAATGGGTGGATGAGTGGTATACCTTACTTGAATCCTTAAACACACCACAAGAGCTTGTAAGCCTTAAGAGAGTCTTTATCCATGGTTATCATCCTTAAACTTGCAAAAGAAAATCAAGAACAAGTTAGGAATTCTCGGAGTTACTATACACCGGTTTAAAGAACTGGAAAACTGAAGGTCTTACCTTGCTCAAATGGAAGAAACGTGTGAAATAGGAAATGTAGGTTATCTCAATACCTTTCCAACAAGCTATATATCGCCATTTTCCACCAAGAAATGAAGGAGGTATGAAATTTATAATTCGGCAGTTTTACTTTTGCCGAAAATGAAGAAAAATGGAATGGTTTTACTTTTGGTTGTTTTGATAATTGAAATGATATTTTGTGGTCAAGTCTTTGTTTTGGAGAGTCATCAGCATTAAGCCTTATCATCAGGACACATGTTGATCCATGAGATATCATGGTGGCAAAGCAGGACACGTGTCAAGCACTGGAGGGTCATGGTGGCAAAGCAGCTTTACTAGTTCGTTTCTTTTCACATGAATGATCCAAACGTTGCATCCCTCGAATTAATCTTGTTACATGTTACTTCCATGTCTATATTCAATCCTGTAAATGTTGCCTTGTTCCTCTTGAAACGATTCGAAATATTTCCCAAAATGAGCGAATAAAACTCTACGCGATTCTCGCAGTGAATAGTAACTATTCACTATTCATTCCAATAATCGAATCCTTAAATCGACTTTAATAAACTAATAAATTCCAAAATATTAAATCCTCAAATCCTCAATTTTAATATCTCATTTCTTGAATATAATAATATATAATTCGCTGCCCGGTCAAATACTTCATCAAAATAAAATTTGGAATTTCTGAATTCCGATCGTCTTTGCATTCACTTATTTACTCCGTAGATCACTAATATGACTTCGGAATATCCACACCACGTCTCGTACATAGGTGGCATGAAAAACTTTGTTAATCCTCAAAATCACTATTCATCCACCAAATTCACTATTCACTGTTGTACTTTATCATAATAAGAAAAGTTTTAATTTTTACAAAAATTTGGGTTATTACAGTCTCCCCTCCTTAAAAGGATTCCGTCCCGGAATCAGCTTAGGAATAACTGGGGTACTTCTCTCCCATTGCACTTTCTAACTCCCAGGTGGATTCTTCCACTTCTTGATTTTCCACAAACCTCTCACTAGCTTGGCAACCTCGTCTCTTAGCACTTGTTCTTTTCTATCCGTGATTTCCACAGGTTGTTCTTTGTAAGTCAGGCCAGGTTGTATATCTACATGTTCGTACTCTAACATATGTCGGGCATCTATAGTATACTGACGTAGCATTGACACATGAACCCCGTTATGACCATTCTACAAGTTTGGGGGTAAGGCTGGCTCGTAGGCCACCTTCCTGACGCGTTTCAAAATCTCAGATGGCCCAATGAATCTCGGGCTCAACTTCCCTTTCTTTCCAAATCTCATTAATTCCTTCCATGGAGATACCTTTAGCATCACGAATCTCTAACCTCATATTCTCTATCTTGTTTGTACAGAAATACACCAGCATAACTTGCTTGTCATTCATCAACTTGCCATTTAGCTTATCAATAGCAGTACTATCTCTATACTCGCGGGCTTAGTCCGCATACTTTCTCTGTCTGTCTTGGCTGTTACTAGCCGCTTGTTGGTGGAATCTTTTGCCTTTCTAGTTTGTTGGACTAACTTGGGTTTTGTGTAAAATCTCATCCTTGATTCCCGATCATTCGGAATCCATCTCTGTCTCATCTCAATTAAGGGTATCGGCCACCACATTGGCCTTCCCCGGATGGTAGTGTATCTCACAGTCATAATCCTATGTCAATTCTAGCCATTTCTCCATCTCATGTTATCTACTATCAACCCCTTGCTGTTCCAGCCTTCTCTTTAATCATTTTACAGAAGCCAATCTACCTTCTGCATTCAGTCATTCTCTATTATCTTATCTCTCCTCTCTCAGAAAGAAAGGCGAGTCTCTTGGGGAATTCGTTTGCGGGGAATGTTGTATGGCCTGTCGCATGTGCAGTCCCTTCTGCATAAATATATATATATATATATATATATATCAAGTTCTTAAATAAATTTGGAATACACAGCGTTCTTTCGCTGATCAAACAATCATTTACAAGGGTACCTATTCTCCATGTCGAACTCATACAACTCTCGAGATTCGATACATAATCTCCTACTACCATCTTTCTTTCTTATGAACAACACCGGGGCTTCCCACGGTGATACACTGGGTCTTATCATACCCTTATATAACAACTCTTGCAACTGAGTCTCTAACTCTTTCATTCCCACTATACTCGGAATACTCGGTATTCATTCTCATGTCATCGAAATCGATATCTGGTAGCTCATTAAAACCTTGTACAATCTCCCAAAACCATTGTAGTTCCCCCCCCCCCTTTTTTTTACTTGGTATCTCTTTTCTTGGCGTCAACCATAAGAGCTAATTAAGCTTCATATCTCTGGCGCAATAACTTCTTAGTCTGAACTATATCCAAGAATCTCTGAGTCTGCCTCTATCCTTTATTTATTACTGTCTCTCTCTCTCTCTTACAATCAGTCTGGGCTCCATTGGGTGTCAACCAACCCATCCTTATTATAATATCAACTTCTCCCAACTTGAAAGGGATCAGGTCTATCAAAAATGTCGACCTCATACTCGGTCACAGTCATGGTTTCTTATTTTAACTCTTTAATTTTCATTTTCATCCGGGTCTCCATATATTTCCGGAAATTATTCCTTTAAAACAACACACGCTGCACCTCTCACAAGTCACAATACCAGATCCCTCTGACTCCATCGTCAGTACTTATCTTGCTAACCCAGAGGTAGTGTCCATTCGTAAACCACTCCTCCAAAATCTCAATTCCACTATAGGGCATCTATCTAACACCGTCGTCACTGGAGTTCACGGTACATCGCTATTCCTTTCACATATATCGATTGACCCCCTTTCCATTATCATAATAACCTTGGAAGAATAAACCAATTCATTAATATGTCACTAACATTCTAATCGTCTTAGGGATTCGCTCCTGTCATAGGCGATTTCGTTGCGAATCTAATTCCTATCAGCGAATTTTGATTTATTTGACCTGGTTGGCCTCCCTTTGAAATTCAATAAAGGTAACAAGAATCATGGAGCTTTGAAAAGATATTAAGGAAAACGTCACACACTAGTGATCATAAGGTTATGAGTTTTAAGGTAACCTTATTGGAGGTAAAAGAATTTTACCGAGAGATCAATATGATCATAAGAACTCAACGTTGTGTGCCTCAATTGAGACATTACTAAAGGTAATTAGCCTTCTTGTATTTCACAACTTACAAGTGATGGCGTCCCATCAGACTTCTATCACACAGACAGATAGTCCTTGTAGCCCCTATAAGTATAGGGTTGTTCGTCTCAGTGGAAGTTGAAAAGTATGAAAGCAATTCGATATCAATTTAATGATTATCGTCTTTCGACAATATTTCTTAAAGGAACACCTTGGATTAAAATTGAACAGATTCCAAAGGTGCAGTTTCCAAAGAAAATACAAGGAAAAGAATAACCAAAAAGGATACTGGTACTTAACAAACAAGTGGTGAGGTATCACCATAGGGTCATTCATTATTTGAATAAAAGTCAAAGCTTAAATAACATCATTTGACGGAGCTTCGAAAACCTAAAAGTAGGCATTGTGACAGCCTCTGGCACAAGTGAAACTGAATATGGTTTAGCACAAGTGTTATAAAACAACTTCGAAGAGGGAATATACCCTTTATCAGAATTCTTTCTTGGAAAGAGGTCAAGATAGATCATAGATTGGGGAGGTACCCCACATAATTTGCAAATGGGGAGGGTACTACCAAAGTCTCTACGGATGCCTTCTATGTCGGCTCCTCTAATGGATAATCGTTCCATTCTGAAGCTTTTCTTCTTCAGGCACACCCTAAGGTGCTCGATACTCACGTCATTTCCGACTTATAATAGTCGCTAAGGATTCAACCATCGACCTTTGCAATCGCAGGGAATTCTATTCGACTAGGCGCAAACATCTCAAATAAACGTTCTGTTCTATAAGAAGACTTCGATACCGCTGTCGCCCATAGCAATGACAATTCCTCATGTCGACTGGGCGGTACTCCACACTTTTGGCACAATAGCCTTTTCATTTAAGTCAATCCCGGAACTTCTCAGTTCGTCTTGGTCTTTAAATATATTTCGCCTTTACCGTCCAATCTCAACTTCATCATTTTATCTCTACAATCAATTATAGCAATCAGGGTCTGTCCACCAACTCATATAACGGCTATCTTACCCAATCCACAGGGTTCGCTCTAATTTCCACTCTCTTTGGTGACATCCTCTGGTAATCAGAAATACAAGGTTTGCCAAAATTTGCTGAATTTCCCTCCAAAATCAGGGAAATTTGATCAATCTATTTACCTACTAGTAATGCTCGGATCTGATTTCCGACCTTTCTGTTCTATCCTCATCATTCCTTCCTGGTTTCCTGAGGGTGGTAAATCTCGTTCTCGATTCCGTCTTAGCGTGCTTGTCTTACAATGACATTTGCATGGTACATATAACCAAAATTTTCCTTGAGATAATAAAATCCCTCAATGATGTAATAGACACCATTTCCAGTGGAATCGGTGGTCGTGGGGGATTGAAATCTCATAGCCCAAAACAATTCCTTCCACTATTCTAGGCAACTAAGTACCCTTAATCATTCGCGAAAATCTGAACATCTTGGTTCTTACGTATGCCACCTCCTTATGGGCAACTATAACCGACTACGAGTAACAGGTTTCGTTCAAGTCGAATCAATCCACTGATACTGGCTATACTGCCTCTACCTCTTCTGCCTTGGAGACTCTACTCCATTTTCTTTGTCATTCCTCTTGATAAATCATGAACGATCCTTAAACTCTCGTCTCGTCACTTATTTATCCCTTGAAGGTTCGTCCGGTCTTATTACTAGACCGCAAGTAACATACTACATCTTTATCAATCAACACGTCCTCTACAAGATTCTTTCCTTGACCCACTATGGGGTCTTCCTCTAGATCCTCCTATGGATCTTCCTTTATCGGGTCTCCGTCCATTTCAAGGAACGCATCATCAATTGCCTACTCGAAGGCCTCGGGGTCTGGTATCTCAGAATCCCATCAATCTATAACTCATACGACTCGAGGTGACTAATCACGAAGTCCTAAGTACGGTTTCCCAGAAGAAGTCCCCTCTCGGGCTTCATCTTAAACAGCCAGGGTCATGTCCTCTAACCCGACTACGAACTCAATTTGAGCTCTAGATGCTCTTATCATTATTACGGGTATTGTAAGACTCGATCTCCTATCGTTTCTGAGGACTGTAACCTAACGCTCTGATACCATTTCTGTAACAGCCCCAAATCCGGGGTCAGGGATTTAGAGTAGTCACGATCCATTTACTCCTTGCCTTACCTGTATTACTCACAACATTCATAATTCACCTGCTCATGACCCCACAATATATGTCTCACACACACACAGGTTAGAGTCTCAGAAACGACACGATATAACAACTGCGGAATAAATAATTTTTATTACAATACCCAAATGTCTTTGAATCTGTCACTGATACAATTTCTAAGTAATGCTACATTACCAACTTAGCCTTCTGATGCTCACAATCCTCTCATACCATTCATATCTATACATAAGTTGAATACCAAAAGCTGTAGCCTGATTCGATTGGTTCGTACTACTCTCGGGATCACTGCTAGAAACTGTTTATGAAAACGCCTTGCGGGGTATGTGCCGTCCCATTGGCATCCTGCTTCGCTGCTATATAATATATATAAAACAATAGCAAGAGTGAGCGATAGCTCAGCAAGGAAATAAAAGTATGGCATAATTCTGCCTTTAACTCAACCCAGAATAAAGCGGGTATAAGAAAATAATTTGTCAAAATATCTCGATACTGAAATTATATCCTTATCGGAATGTATTCCCAAAAACAGTACCATTATTGTACTTCCAATATCATTTCATAATATTTCTGCAAACTTTTGCTATATTATGAACAAAGTTCTAGTATAATATAGAAGATGAGGTTTCAAAGTAAACCAATATAACCTTTCCAAAAATATCTGCTATGTAAGCAGAATATCAACACATATCTTAAAAGATGAAGTTATAAGGTGATTCCGTATAAACAACTCCCTTACCATAACTCAGGTTATGTAAGGTATCCACAGAGTCATAACTCATAAAATAAAAGATGAAGTTGCAAGAATTTATTGACACTTCATTTCCAAACACTTTTCGACCTCCTGCCAACATGATCGGTTCTTCACCCCAGTACATGTTGCATGAATATCCAAATTGGATGATGAACCAATACAGGAGTTGCTACCGCGCCCGCTGTGCCTAACCTTGCTAT
Source organism: Heracleum sosnowskyi (assembly GCA_030848705.1). Taxonomy (NCBI): domain Eukaryota; kingdom Viridiplantae; phylum Streptophyta; class Magnoliopsida; order Apiales; family Apiaceae; genus Heracleum; species Heracleum sosnowskyi. The sequence goes on along the minus strand of CM061244.1, from coordinate 19,308,207 downwards.
GATCAGTAGCAGGTCGCACCGCTCAAATAGTTTTCTACATGTAGATGGAAGAATCACGACAGCCTGACATTGTCTACCGCCTTACTGTGACCTCCCGGCCCATTTGGGGCAATAAAAATTGGATGGGTCCGCGCAACTAGACCACTTACACCACTCCTAGTTCAGATGGAATCCATGACTCTGAAACGTAAAGATCGTCCTCCTTTCCCCAAGTGTAACACTTGTTGATACGACTCCACTAAGTAGTTATATCTAGGTTGGAAAGGAAGATTCTCCAATATTTCCCAAGCTATGCTTGTTAATGGATATCGACTTGTTCCATGAATTTACCCATCGATCATTGAGGTGGTAACACAATATTTGACTGGCAGCAATTAAATTGCTCCAAGAAAATATCTGTCCCTTGACAGTTTTTTGAATTGAGAGTTTAAAAAAAGTAGTAGTCACTTAAATCAGGTTTCCCATATTTTTGATAGTTGAGCGAGCATTTAAATCCCCTTTAAAAGACATATTTAAATGGGAAAACATTGTTTTGGGAACCTCTTTTTGATTGGAAAACAATTAATAACATTTATTAAACAAGTAAACCTTCAAATGAATATTCGAAAATAATATTCATCAAATAAACAAACCTCGAATGAATATTTAGAAATAATATTCATTAATAAATAATCCTCAAATGAATATTCAAAAATAATATTCATTAATAAATAATCCTCAAATGAATATTCAAAAATAATATTCATTAAATAAATAAATAATCTTCAAATGAATATTCAAAATAATATTCATTAAATAATCCTCAGATAATATTCACAATAATATTCTTCGATTAAGTAAACCTCAAATGAATATCTGAAATAATATTCTGAAAGTCGAAAATCCTCAAATGAATATTAATAAATAATATTCTTAAAATGAATATTAATAAATAATATTCTTAAAGTCAATAATCCTCAAATGAATATTAATAAATAATATTCTTAAAATGAATATTAATAAATAATATTCTTAAAGTCAATAATCCTTAAATAAATATTAATAAATAATATTCTTAAAATGAATATTAATAAATAATATTCCTTAAATAAAATAATTAATCCTCGAATAACAGTCACCCGATATCATTATCGGAAAATAACCTTAGCATATACAGAAACAGAATTACTTCTGATCTTAGAGAAAATCACCCGCCCTTATCCTAGAGCATTTATAAAAACCTGGCTTATAACAGATATCCCATATCTAGCTTATAAGCCAGTTACCAAATCATTTTCAAATAATAACCTTCGAATGAGGTAATATTCAAATAACATTCCTCAAATCATTTCCAGGTAATTAATACTTTCTAGAAATATAATTAATGTTTAATAATAGCAGTCCTCAAAATAATTAGTACACTGCCGCTGGAATCCCTCCGGGTTTCCACGACTATCTCTATATCTCAAAATACTGACTCCCGGTCTAGAGTCGAAAACAAGAAGTATGCTCTTATCTCTAGAGCTACAAGGTACACCGATTTATAACTACTTTATCTCAAAGCTCATATATAAACCAAAATCAAACTCTATTTTATACAATATATGACATGTATCGCAAAACTGTATAACTCCACACATGGCAAAAACAGCAATATATAATCAATACTTCAAAGTATAGATTTAGAAATCTTGCATGCATCTATCATATGCATATATTTCATCTCAACAATTTTATACCATCACATCTATATATGACGTGAGGTTTGAAAGCATGCATAATACCATATGCATCATCAGAATATTATAACTTAAAATAAAGCCTGAAACGAGAAAACTTGCCACAATACTCACAACAAGGATTTGATATATATAACCTGGGAATACACCAGTATTGAATATTTGAAAATATACCTACTCTGAACAATAGAGTAAGGTTTAGTAAACTTGCCTGATGCTCGAGAAGTGATAGGGGTTCGCGACGATGCCGGACAATCTAGACAAAGTCAAACGAAAACACACGGTTAATCTCCTGGATAATCCACTTGTACTCAATGCTTAAACACGTAAGCGAAACACAACCAAGGAATTACTAGCTCGCTCTAGCATCACACTAAGTCCATGTTATTCGTCAAATACTTATATCATAAGTTTGGTTCGAAATCCATCCTCAAATCCAAGTTATACTTAACCATTTGCAACATCGATTTCTAAGTCATGCTCTTAGTGGTTTTCACTTGCGCAACCTCGGCTAAAACATATTTATAAAATCAAAACATAATCTTTTTAATCCGAATCTTTTTCGTGAGCCTTCCCAACTGTCTCTAGTATTATTCCTCAAAGTTTCACATTTTAATATGGCTTTTAAGTGGTCCAAATATAGCCTCAAAGTGACTGACCAGAAAGGGGTTGTTCCTCCGAACGACGTTTACTAAAACTTACTTTTCTCTTAAACCGTAAATCGTATAGACATGATCTTTATACCAAAACAAACCTTAAAACAAGACCTACATGTTCATGGTCAGTGTTGTTCAAAAATATTCCAAGACCAGTTCGTAATACTTGCTCAAAACAGTCTTAAATCAAATGGGCATTACGACGGCTATAATCGTAACGTTTCCCGGTTTTTGTTATGTCAAAACCTCTTAAAACCAAATCAATTCAACAACACAACCATCTTTACAACAATATCAGTTTATATACTTCAAGAACATATCACCAACATCAACCAACAACAAGTATTCATCAAGAATTAACCATACATACTCCAAATTCCATAATCATGCTCATTCTAGAAACTTCACTTAAATCTCAACATAAATCAAATGGGTGGATGAGTGGTATACCTTCCTTGAATCCTTAAACACACCACAAGAGCTTGTAAGCCTTAAGAGAGTCTTTATCCATGGTTATCATCCTTAAACTTGCAAAAGAAAATCAAGAACAAGTTAGGAATTCTCGGAGTTACTATACACCGGTTTAAAGAACTGGAAAACTGAAGGTCTTACCTTGCTCAAATGGAAGAAACGTGTGAAATAGGAAATGTAGGTTATCTCAATACCTTTCCAACAAGCTATATATCGCCATTTTCCACCAAGAAATGAAGGAGGTATGAAATTTATAATTCGGCAGTTTTACTTTTGCCGAAAATGAAGAAAAATGGAATGGTTTTACTTTTGGTTGTTTTGATAATTGAAATGATATTTTGTGGTCAAGTCTTTATTTTGGTGAGTCATCAGCATTAAGCCTTATCATCAGGACACATGTTGATCCATGAGATATCATGGTGGCAAAGCAGGACACGTGTCAAGCACTGGAGGGTCATGGTGGCAAAGCAGCTTTACTAGTTCGTTTCTTTTCACATGGATGATCCAAACGTTGCATCCCTCGAATTAATCTTGTTACATGTTACTTCCATGTCTATATTCAATCCTGTAAATGTTGCCTTGTTCCTCTTGAAACGATTCGAAATATTTCCCAAAATGAGCGAATAAAACTCTACGCGATTCTCGCAGTGAATAGTAACTATTCACTATTCATTCCAATAATCGAATCCTTAAATCGACTTTAATAAACTAATAAATTCCAAAATATTAAATCCTCAAATCCTCAATTTTAATATCTCATTTCTTGAATATAATAATATATAATTCGCTACCCGGTCAAATACTTCATCAAAATAAAATTTGGAATTTCTGAATTCTGATCGTCTTTGCATTCACTTATTTACTCTGTAGATCACTAGTATGACTTCGGAATATCCACACCACGTCTCGTACATAGGTGGCATGAAAAACTTTGTTAATCCTCAAAATCACTATTCATCCACCAAATTCACTATTCACTGTTGTACTTTATCATAATAAGAAAAGTTTTAATTTTTCCAAAAATTTGGGTTATTACACTCTTTCTATCCGCAACACTACCTGCATAATCAGAATCTGTATATCCAACAAGATTAAAACCAGAATCTTTAGGGTACCAGATACCTAAGTTAGGTGTACCCTTAAGATATCTCAAGATTCTTTTAACAGCAACGAGATGTACATCTCTAGGGTCCGCTTGGAACCTTGCACACAAGCATGTAGCATACATAATATCTGGTCTACTTGCAGTAAGGTAGAGTAAGGAGCCAATCATACCTCTGTATCTTGTAACATCTACCTTGATAGAGTTGTCAGAAGCTCCAAGTTTGATGGCTGTTGAAGATGGAGTCCTTGCTGATGCTGAATCCTCCATGTGATATTTCTTGAGGAGTTCTTTGAGATACTTGGATTGACAAATAAATATACCATTTGACCTTTGACTTACTTGCAATCCAAGAAAGAACTTCAGCTCACCCATCATACTCATTTCAAACTTACTCTGCATTAGCTTAGCAAATCTCTTACAGAGATTATCATTAGTAGACCCAAATATGATGTCATCCACATAGACTTGGACTAATATCATATCACTTTTATGTTTCTTTGAAAAAAGAGTTTTGTCTATGATACCTCTAACAAAACCATTTTCTAAAAGAAAACCAGAGAGAGTGTCATACCATTTTCTTGGAGCTTGTTTGAGACCATAGATAGCCTTGAAGAGAAAGTACACAAAGTCCAGCAGCTCCTGATTTTCAAAGCCAGGGGGTTGTTCCACATAAACTTCTTCATCAAGCTCACCATTCAGGAATGCACTCTTAACATCCATTTGATAGACTTTAAAATTGGAGTAAGCAGCAAATGCTAAGAACATCCTGATGGCCTCAAGTCTAGCCACTGGTGCATAGGTTTCATCATAATCAATGCCTTCCGCTTGAGAATACCCTTGTGCAACCAGTCTTGCCTTGTTCCTTGTAACAATGCCATCCTCATCTAGCTTGTTTCTGTATACCCATCTTGTACCAACTACTTTCTTGTTCTTTGGCCTGGGTACCAGTTTCCAGACTTGATGTTGTTCAAACTGATTGAGTTCATCTTGCATAGCAATCACCCAATCTGGATCAGTCAGTGCCTCCTCAGTTTTCTTTGGCTCCATTTCAGATAGAAATGCTGAATAGTGACATTCATTCTGAGTAGCACTTCTAGTTTTAACTCCAACCTCTGGATCACCAATGATCAGCTCAAAAGGATGAGCTCTATTCCATACAGTCTGTCTAGGAAGATTTGATCTTGATGATTCGCCTTGAAATTCACTTTGATGTTGTGAGTGACTAGATGATCCTTCATTTGCTCCCCCTGAGTTGTTGCTTGATTGCCTTGATGATTCTTCTCCAGTGTTGGTGGTATCTCCATTGTTACCAGTGTTTCCACCACCACCACCATGATCATTATCATCATTGTTATTATCATTACCAGCAATAACTTCAGGTGGGGCTACATCATCTGATTCTGAGTCTGGCAAGTCATCAAACTTCAGCTTTTCAGATGTGTCTTCTTTTTGGATATTAGGGAGCTTAGTGTCATCAAAAGTAACATTGACACTTTCCTTTACTGTGTGACTACCAACCAAGTAGACTCTGTAAGATCTTCTGGAATAACCAACAAAAATAGCTTCTTGTGCCTTGGCCTCAAACTTGCCACGTTTAACATTGTCATCTAAAAGCACAAAGCATTTTGCTCCAAATACATGAAAGTACTTGACAGTTGGTTTCTTGTTGTTCATGATCTCATACGGAGTCTTCATTAAGTCCTTGTTGATTAAAGTTCAATTTTGAGTATAACAAGCTGTATTCGCTGCTTCAGCCCAAAAGTACATTGGAAGTTTAGACTCACTTAACATAGTCCTTGCAGCTTCAATCAATGTACGATTCTTTCTTTCCACTACTCCATTTTGTTGAGGAGTCCTAGGGGCAGAATACTATCTTGTTATTCCTTTATCAGCACAAAAGTCATTTAGGACTGCATTCTTGAATTCAGTACCATTATCTGACCTTATGGCTCTCACAGGGAATCTAGAATCCAGCTCAATCAACTTTATATGGTCAATCACCAGGTGTGGGGTCTCATCCTTGGAATGTAGGAATAAAACCCATGTATATTTAGAAAAATCATCAACAATCACAAGTGCATATTGTTTCTTTGACATGGACATCACATTAACTGGACCAAACAAATCCATGTGCAGTAGATGAAGTGGTTCAGTTATTGATGATGTGTCAGTGCCCTTGTGAGAAGCTTTCTTTGACTTTCCTTTCTGACATGCCTCACACAGTCCTTCCTGTGTAAATTCCATCTGAGGCAAACCTCTAACCAATTCCCTCTTGACTAAAGAGTTCATGGTTTTGAAGTTAAGGTGAGACATCTTCTTGTGCCATAGCCAACTCTCATCTGATGAAGCTTTAGCATAGAAACATCTAACTTCATCTTGAGATTCAGAGACAGAAATGACTGATGCTGAGAAGATTGAATCTCAGACCTTCCACAAATGATATATCTTCAATGATAACATTTCCAAACTTCAAACAGCCATATCCTTTCGTAATACCCTTGCTGTTATCTCCAAAGGTAACTACTGGGCCAGCTTTCTCAACCAAATCTGATAGTAGGGCTCTATCTCCGGTCATATGCCTTGAACAGCCACTGTCAAGAATCCATATAACACGGTTTACCTGTTTAACTCCCTGCAATATCAAATTGATTAGACCTTCTTCGGAGCCCAAAATTGATTGGGTCCGGCATACTTAAAGAACTGGCCTTTGTCAGGCAAAACAACCTTTTTAGCCACAACTACTTCAACCTCTTTAACAAAAGAGTGTTTCCATTTATAGCCAGCCTTAACACATTTCTGAGTAGGCTTAGGGATAAATGAATCCACTCTAGTCTTAGGAGGATTAGTAGTCTTAGCTTTAACATGCTTCTTATTATTAACATGTTGTCGTGGAGCAGTCTTATCACTAGATACATGCTTACTATTAAAATAAGCATACATAACATTAAAAGCACAAGACATGCAATTAACCACACCACATGCTTTATGAGAAGAATTAACAACAAGCATGTTATTTCTACAGTTGTTTTGATTCAACTTATGGATATCTGATTTAGTCTTTTTAGTTGTAACAACTTTGACTGGAGTATCAGATATACACTTGTTGGACTGTTCAACTTCCAAAGCAAGATATTCTTCACGAATCTCCTCTGCAATGATGATAGAGTGTTCATTCAGATGTTCTGCCTCAGACTCCTTACAGAAGGGTGTTTCAATACCCTTAAGCACATATGGAACACCCCTTCCTTCAGTTCTGACTCTACAAGGGGAATTAATTCCAAGCAATCCAATGGCCTCATTATAATCATAACCTATACTGACATGATTACCCATAGCTTGTTTATTGAGAATCTCTTTAGTCGTCTTACAAGAGTTGTAATAGGCATTTGCTTTTGTATTAAGCACATTATTCTTTTCTTTAAGAATGGTTTCCAGTTGAATATAACATTTAACCCTATTCTCAAGAAATGCAATTTTCTCAATAAGTTCATCCTAATTAACATGCACTAGTTTTAATTCTTTTATTTCCTTTTCAAGATTTGTGTTTAAAAGAATTATTCTATCATTTTCAGTGCGTGCACAATCTAAGGTGCCACCAAGATGACGAATCATTTCATTATCAGTAAACTTTACCTCTGACATGTATGAAAATGAAGTGCTTGCCTCTTTAGCCACTAAAGCAAGGTTCCCAATCTCACCTGCTTCTTCATCACTGTCAGTGTCATCCCAACTCTTTCCCTCAGCAACATAGGCTTTCCCAATCTTGTTCTTCTTGCTAGAATCAAATGTGTTTCTAGTCACTTGCTTTGGCTTTCTGCATTCAGTAGCAAAGTGACCCAACTCATTGCAATTGTAGCATCTGATTGTGCTCCTTTCCACAGTTCCAGTTTTGTAGCCACCCCTTGTGCCACTTGAAGAGGAAGATCCACCTCTCTGAAATCTGGGCCTGAACTTAAGATTGGGATTCCTCTTGAATCTGAACTTCCCAAACTTCCTGACTATCAAAGCCAAATCACCATCCTCCAGCTGATCAAGTTCTTCTAAAGAATAGAAGTCACCACTAGATTGATCAATGGATGTTAATCCATATTCAGCATCAATAACATTCATGTTAGAACTGGAAGGTTGAACAGCCTTCACTTCCAGTTTCTGTGGGACTTCAGCAGCCAGTGCAGTAGAAGTACTAACAATCTTCCCAGTTCCATACAGCTCCCTTTGTTGAATCTGCTCCAGCTCATAGGTCTTCAGAACACCATACAATCTCTCCAAAGCAATCTCATTCATATCTCTTGCTTCTCTAATGGCAGATATTTTGTGCTCCAAATGAGGTGGAAGTGTAAGAAGGAACTTCTTGTTAATCTCCTTGTTGGTGTAGTGCTTCCCATTGAGATTCAGATCATTGATTAATTTGTTGTATCTCTCAAAAACCTGAGAGATACCTTCACTAGGGTTTGATCTGAAATGCTCATATTGTGAGGTGAGAATTTCCAGCATATTCTCCCTAACTTCCTCTGTCCCCTCATTGATTATCTCTATGGTTCCCCAAATGTGTTTGGCAGTATCACAATTTAGGACATGATTATGCATGATAGGATCAAGACAATCAATAAGGATCAACTGAAGACAGGAATCCAAGGTAACATCCTCTTTCTCATCAGGAGTGTAATCCTTGGGATCTTTAGGGTACATTCTAGCAACCCTAGTAACAACATTATTCTCAATGAGTTTTCCCTCAATAATCATAGGGACTTTGGGACCGTTCTTCAGCACATCAATGTATTTAGGATTTGCAACCTTAAAAAATAGGAGCATTTTCTTCTTCCACATTGGATAATGCTCCTTGCTGAACATTGGGATTTTGACTGTACCCACTTTCTGTGTAGTAGACATCTTTTGAGATTTTTAGGAATAATAAAAAATCAGAGTTTAAGAAAAATCTCAAAACAATTGGATCTTTGATTTGTATATCAATCAAAAGGATCTGATGCCAATTGTTAGGTCCTGATAAGTTTGTAGAAGGGGGGTTGAATACAAGCTATACCGTTTTATCGAAATTTGTTCGTTTAAGATTAAACAAATTAGAACAAATTAATGCGGAATAAAAACTGAAACAATATTCAAGTTAAATAGAAACTCTATTAAACTTGAGGGGTGTTACAATTTTGATCACTGATTACAAAGAACTTGATAAAACAAATCTAGAATAAATTCGACATGAATTTATCTATTTTTGTAATAAAAAGGATCGAATACTAAAAAGTAGTTCGATATAAAATCTAGGGATTATGATCCGCTAGAAAGCTAAAGCAGTACAAGAGAATCAGTTCTTATGAATTAAATGTTATGAACTAATCAAGATTTAATTCTCTGGAAGAAATTTAATGCTTTGCTGTTTGAAGAAGTAATGAAGACAGAGAGAGAAATGTAATGTTTGAGGTTTCTGTGTCTTTACTTCAGTTGTATTGTATGTGATAGTAGTACACATCTTCAAGTCTTCTGTCTTGATTTATATAGCAATGCTTTTCTATTTAATCCATCCCACGTGCAATGCATTAACTGAATGTAATTTGCACTAGGAAGACAAGCAGAAAAACAACCATTTTTGCCTTAGAAGACTCTCGGGAAGACAAGGAATGTACATGGAAGACATTCGGTAAGACTTAAATTTACTCTAGGAAGACAATCGGGAAGACTCACTTGTGAGTCTTCCTAGTTCAATAAACTGAGTCTTCCTAGTTTAAATCTAAGTCTTCCTAGTTCATTTTTATTCTAATTTAAATAATTAACTAAATAAATTATGTATTAAATTAATTCTTTGCAGAATGTATTTAATAAATAATTTACTTAATAGTATAAATTATTTATAAGAGAATAAATAGAATTAGTTGACTTCTCAAACAATTCCAGAATCACTTAAAACTTAGATAAATAACAAACACAATAGTACGTTGACACTCGATGCACTGTCTGGTTCATGAGTGACTAACGACAATGTTTGTTCTTTATCCATTTGACTTTAAGCAGTGATTCACTTCCTTCTCATTCAAGAACTCTGTAACCAGTATCTTTTTCTGTCACCACTTGAAATCTCTGTCACTTTAATAAATCCACTGAGCTTGAATACTTCATTGAGGCTTGATCAATAAATTGAGCTTCTTTCAATGTAGAATCACTTCAAGTCTGTAGATGACTTTAATCTTCATTCTTTGACAGATATAATCTTCTGAGATTCCTGTGACAATTGATTTTTATTATTTACTTATTACATCTTAATTAAAGTTGAGTAGAATCCTCGGTGTTTACAAATAGGCCTATACATATGTCTTTCACCTAAATATCTGGGATCTTGTATGAAAATCAGAAAATTGAACATACTACACATCAAATCAGAAAATTGAACATACTACACAGTTCTTATACACTTAAACTTGAAATCCCCTTTCTTCTGATAAATATAAGTTAGCAAATCATGTATCCAGCTACTATACCAACTACCTTATGAACTCTGCTTGTTCTTATCTAGCTCTCGTAGACGATGAATTATAATCATATCTTGCTGCATTATGCACCTAAATAAACTCTTTTTCAGGTGCAATTTGTAAAATTCTCGGGGCATTGTACAATCAAACAAGAATCATAACATCCAAAATCCCCCAATTCAGCACGAGTATCCAATAAATATATTTAGAAACATAAATTCCCCAAAAAACAAAATGACAAACAAAACTTTACATTTGCACAAATCTTATGTTGATGCATGGTCTAGAAAGATTCCAATTTACCATCTATGCAGTCTTATACTTCTTTTTCATTAAACAATGCGGTTTTTACGGGTGACCAATCAAACCCTAATAAAAACTTAAAAAATGACCAACAAACAACAAAATGATTGAGAAATGAGTCCAACTGATCAAGAATAATCAAGAAATCAAAATCAGCATTATTAAATATTTGTATCAGAACAATTCATGAGAACGGAAGGTGCATTAAATTTTCAAGAACCGATAAAAATGAAACCATTACCTATAAAATCAATGATAAGACGAACATCAGAGTATCGGCCTGTAGGGGTATGAAATTTTTTTTAACAAGAAACCAAGATTAAGTATACCAAAGAGAATGACATGATTATATCGAGATAAGCCAAACGGAAAAAGATAGATTATTTGGTGAAAGAATTTTTGGGCATACCTTCCCTCCACCAGCAAGAACCTTCAGATTAGTTTCTTTAAGCTTCTTATTAACCTATCTCAGAGATTCATAACCAAATGTGAGTTTGATCTGCAACAGATGAAATTGACAACTATGTAGAGGAGTTTATACAAGAAAACCCAATAAGAAAATAATACACACACACAAGGAGCATAGGCTTTCCTGATGAATAAGAATCGGCTACCTTAATAAAGTACTGAAATCAAAACAAACCTGTGGAGATGTCGGGAACTAATACCACTTAAAACAAATCGAACAATTATGTTAAGAAAGGGGTTTGATAAAATCAATAATGAACTAATATTGAAAGGGGTTGGATAAAATCGAACTAATATTGAATAAATTGAAAGGGGGTTAGGGTTCTTGAACTAATATTACGTTAAATTGAAGACTAATTGAAGCTAATTGAAGCTTTTTGTCGAAAAGGGGGTTAGGGTTCTTGAAGTAGAATAGAGGGACAGAGCGGGGTTGGGGTGGGTTTGATTTTCATGTTTTTGTTTTGGGGTGGGTATGTTTAGTATTTTTATGTTTTTTGATTTTTTATGTTTTTAGTTTAAGGTGGCAAAGAAGGAGCGGGATGTGAATTTGGTTAGGGGAAATATTTTGTCACTGGGGAAAAGAAAAAGGGGGAAGCGTGGGTTTATTTTTTGAAATTTGAGGTATATTATACATCGTTTCTTAACAAAAGCGTAGATTACTATTAGACATCAGTTTTCTTTTTTCTGATGTAAGAGACACTTTTAACATCGGTGGCTTTTCTAACCGATGTCTAAAGTGCGATGTCTAATCTAGTTTTTCTAGTAGTGATATTACAACACATAATTAAAGATCAAACTAACAAATCAAATTAAAGATCATCATAACCATCATCTTCACTTCCATCCTCTTCACTTTCATTCTCTTCACTTTCATCATTGTCTTCGGGCTTTTATTTATATGACTCCACTATTGTTCGATTTTCATATTGAGTAAAATCAACAAATAGGTTGATGGGGGGAGTTCCAGTGGCCTATCCTCTTGCGGTTCTTCTTCAAGAACATACTCATTGTAGGCATTAGTAGTCTCATCTAGTGGACGACTTATTGTTACAACAACCGTGTGCAATTTACTTTTCAAATTCTTCACAATGGGTGCATAATAGACTTGTGTTGCTTGACTTGCTAAGACAAAAACATCATTTCCTCTTAGCTTAGATATCATGTCTATTGTGACAATTTTATTTTTGTCAATTTTTATGCCTCTTCTATTATCAAACCAATGACATTTGAATAACACCATTTTGTTCACCTCGTTGTAAATAAGTTCAAGAATCTCTTCCAAACGTCTATAGTAGTCATTAACAGTGTCATCATAACAGCTTCCCTTTACAAGTACTCCCATACGTGACTTTATGGATTTGAATCTATAGCCATTAACATCGCATCCTCTATGAGAGATCACATAAGGTGATGGACCTCTTATCAAGTAAAACTGTCAAGGCATCCTGTAATAAATCAATATACCTTGCTAAGCAGCCACTTTTTGAATTGTGTGTCAAGTAGTGTATTCATATGATCAAGAGTGATAAGCGGATATTGTACTCTCATTTCCGCTTCAAAATCTCTGAAAATGTAAAAGAATATATGATAACAAGATTCAATAAAGTGTTTACATCAATTCATATCAATATATCAAGTGTTCAAATTCTTACAATCGATATGGCGCTACTTCTGGAATGTTAAAGAACACATAATTTGCTGCAATTTGAAGCAAATTTTCATCTAAGAAGTAACCTTTGGATGCACCAAAAAGTCTTGTTGGATATGTAAATGCCTCAAGTTTTCTTGCATCACGCAAACCACCATCTACCTGATAACAGCCTACCCTGTTGTGCACTGTCTGCACAGAGGACTCAAAGTACAAGGAACAAAAATTTATAAGTTCCTCCTCAGCATAACGTTCAACAATAGAACCTTCAACTTGTGCCTTGTTTCTCACTTTGACTTTCATCCAATGTGTTAGATATGAATATCACTAAGAAGCTAGACAGAGGGGGGGGGGGTGAATGGATAGTTTAAATGTTTTTCGTTTTCTTGAAACTAAAAAAGCTGTGATGGATTGTGTTGTATGAAAATGCGGAATAAAATAAACAGAACACACACAATCACTTTAATCTACTTTGTATTAAGTAAATCAAATACTACAGCTTCCAAAATTTCACAAATGAAATTCTGGCTTCTAAACAAGAACAGTGTTTTCTTGTTTTCTTACAGAGAAAAGAGTGCTTGAATATTTCTATGTATTACTCTCTTGCAGTTAACAATAGGGTGTGTACACTATATATATCATATACAAAACTGGTGCAAACCCTATTTACACAGCTACCCCTTGACTGCAACTCCCACTTGTTCTCCCATAATAGGTTAACTGTGTCAGGAAGGACCACTTGCTTTCTGTTGTCCTATCCCGTATCTGTAGCTGCTTGTCTCTATTCTTTCTCTCCAAGTTTTGCTGTAGATTTGCCATATGTCTTTGGACCACCTCACCGCAACAGATGTTTCAGTATTTGTATCCTTTGAATTTTGGTTCTGTACCTTGATTTGTCTTGATATAAACGGCTAAGTGTTGACATCGTGAACTCCAGCATATCCCTGATTCTTTGACTTGTCGACATAGAGCATTTGAGACTTTGCTATATGAGGACTATGATATATGACTATTTCAGGAGTATGTGATATAGGCTTTTTGAGGACTTCACGACATAGCCTATTTGAGGACTTCGCGATATAGCCTTTTTGATGACTTCGTGATATAGCCTTTCTGAGGACTTCGCGATATAGCCTTTCTGAGGACTTCTCGATCTAGTACATTCTGACTTTGCGATCTCAACACTTCACGACATGAGCCTTGAGGACTTCATGACATAGTTCATTTTGGACTATGCGATCTCAGTACTTCACTACATTGAAATTTTAGGACTTCACGACATAGCTCATTCTGACTTCACGATATAGGGACTTAGAAATTTCTGCAACTTATTTCTTCAAGGCCTTATTCACTCCAATCCTGCTGCATGAACAAATTGAACTTCTTCCAGGATAATTATTCCATGGCCTATGTATATTCTAGGTGCAAGAAACTTACTAAGCTCATTATAACTTTGAGCATACAGAATAAAGCTAAATACATGAAAACAAGACAAGTACAATGGAGACCTATACTATATCCCAGTGACAAAGTTCACTAGGTCATGTAGAGTGACATAGTCACAATGTGTAGGCTTGTTAATAGTGGTATTCAGACATGCCTTGAGCCTAACAATCTCCCCCAAATTGTGAGTAAGAAACTTAGGCACAATTTCATGTCTGATAACAAGCCTAACTTACATAAAAGGAATTAAATTTCAGAGAGAATAACAGATGAACATTATGAACAGAATTTGATTACAAACTGAAAATGAAAGCCTACAGATTATCTTTGTTGCTGAACAGCTTCAGTTTCCATTTGCTTTTCTAGATAGTCATCATAAACTTTCTTCTTTCTCATTTCTTCCTTTCTGTTCATTTCTGAAATGGCTGCCAGAATTTCATCTCTTGCAATTAATTCTTCTATGAGTGGAGAGTCTTCTAAATCTTCAACAGCAACTTTTAGGGCACTTTCCATATAGGATTCCACAAACTCCATCCTTATTTTGCTTTTTCCTCCATTTTTATTTTTGTATTCCACAACATAAGGATTTTGTTTCACTTTGCACAACCCTTTCTTCCTCAACTCTTCAGCCCTCTCTTCCATTTCTGCCATCTCCTTATCTTTCTGAATTTTCTTCTCTTTATTTAACTTCCTCATATTTTCTTGATAATCAGAGTGCATCTTCAAAAATCTGGCAATTTCAATCTTTCACAATCTTTCTTCCTTTTCTTCAAAGTTCAGCAATGCATTTATTCTTTCAAGCTCATATGTTGGAAAATATTGCCAGCTCCCTGTCTTCATCTCTTTCTCCCTTCCATCAGTGTATTTGATCTCTAGATGATTTTGTTTCACTTTGACTTCAAAGATTCTTTGAGCTCTCAGAAATGCTAAGGCATCTTTATCATAGTCTTCATCTAGAGGAAGCACCTTAATCCCAACAACATTTGTGATCACTCCATTTCTCTTTGTTATCCTTGTTCTTTTAGCTACACTTTTGAGTTTCCAGTGCTTTACACCTTCTTTCAGAATATATGTCGGTAACCTGCCATGGAAAGTGGATAGTAGTCACCTAGAGCAAGTGTTTAGCTAACATGGTAAGGTAATTGATGCTAAAGTTGTATATGACCGCGAGTCTGGGCGTTCTCGTGGTTTTGGATTCGTAACTATGGCAAAGTGAGACAGAAGTAAATGAAAAGCCGCCCTTGATGGGCAGTAACCCTGGGTAGTTATTCAACTGAAAAGCATTCCATCATTCTAGCTAGTTATACAAATAGAAATCAGTAGTCAAACTCCATGTAAACCATTTCGTGCCAATACACTAGATATATTTTTTAACATTGAGAACTTGTGTTGCAGAGTCTGGATGGAAGAGCTATCAGGGTGAATGTGGCAGAGGAGCGTCCAAGACGCAACTTCTTCGAATTCCCAAAAGTTCTTATAGTCGATGAGATGTGCATCAATGCTTTATAGATCAAGTGTAACTTTTCATTATCTTATTGTGACTATGAGTTTTGATCAACATCCAGTAAAAGCGGTTTCTTTAATTCAATTTTCTTCTTTAAATTGTCTCTGTTGGAGAAGTGAAAAAAGGCTTCATACATACATCTTCTGTAAAGGGCACAACCAGATAAACTGGATTTACTACCTTTCTTTCATATAACCGATAGAATAACTACGCTCTGGTGGCCTTGTAGTAACACAAGGAATTTGTCCTGCTTAGGTTAATCTGTAGTGGACAGTTACCGGCATTCTCGAAAGTTTAAACATCGAAATTAAAAGAACATAACTGTATTTAAAAGAAATTCAATTGATTAAAAAATAACATGATATTGTACAATTGCTTGAATAGAACCTGTTCTCCGATATTAAACTAAAACAGAATTAAAAAAACAGAAATTACTCTAGTATCGATGTACTATAGCTAATCAGCAGGAATATTTCGACATCTCGAATTTGTAGACAGGGCACAGATGACACATGACAAGCCACCTGGTAATGCAGTCTGAATGATACATATGCAAACAAGGCATACAAGTGACTTTTTCGCCATTACAATAATCTTCTTGACAAACCATGCACTGTCCAACGTTGTTGCTATCTTGAACTTGAATTCTACTTGCCCTAAGTGATCTTATCGCCGGTAGAGCCGCAGGTACCATATTAGAATCAGAATTAACACTACGAAAATCAAAGAAATTAGGTTAAAATAATTGGTGATTAAAGGACAAGTTTAATCGTGAGATGAGGAATTAAGGTATGGTATGTGATATTTATATAGGGGTATTGTTGTCTTAAATCCGAAAAGAATTCGGACGATCTCTTTCTAATTAACATATTTTCATTTTTTTTCGGGGCCTGCAGTGTATAATCCCAGTAGGTTTAGGATTAGGATTGTAATATTTTAATATTATTTACTTATTTACTTTTTACTTATTTTCTAGAATGTTACTCATGTTTACGAAAATGCCATCAATATTTAAAATTAGAATACAACCTCTAATTCCCTGATATTAATCTCGCGATTTTTTTCTCGTAACAAAATTATCAAACTAGTGCATACCGAGGAATTTGCCTTCTATCCAAAAAAATTATTATATTTTTGATAAGTGCCAATAAAATTTTCAACAAAATATAATGTTCTGAAACATGCAGAAAAATAATGCTTAATAAAAAACAGGAGTAGGAAGGCTGTTATCCAATAATCTACTTTTTCCCTTCTTTTTTTGGCTGTGATGTTACAAAACTTTGCAGATGCACAATGCTACTTAAATTACAAGTTGAATATGTTGTGGTATGCGTTGGTTTAACTTGGCAATCGGCATGACTGAATGCTGCCTCCTACAGAGCTGAATTGTTGGCATGCTCTCGGTATCTAACAATGTCTGATGGTGGAAGACGGCCGGTGCAGATATGATGCACTGTTGTAAAAAGCGGAAACATCTGTAGACATCCCCTCTGGCTTAAAACTATATACACCTCCTTGGCTGTTAATACTCCCTAAAACAGTTGACGGACACCAAAATCAGCAACATTGTACTTCACTTATACATGTTTTTATGATATTATGTAAATGACAAAACAGTTTTGTGTATTAGAATTCTTCATTCTTTTCAAACTTTGGAGTCCTGCAACGTTCAGTATTGTTATTTATAACTAGTTTTAGTATATTTACCTGTAACTTCTGGCCCTTCAGCATTTCAGCTTCAAGCTCATCAAAGGATCTGTTCGAAAAACAAGAGGCAGACTGATTAGAAATCAATATCAGTTAAAACAAAATAGGATCAGAATTTTGTAGCAGGGGAAACCTCTTGCCACCACTCTTGGCAAATGCCTCAGCACACATCCTGTTTCTTCCCCCCACTGTCACGATGAAAAAAAATTATAACGCCGTGTGTCCAAGTAAAAGCTATGAAGGACAAACACACACACATCTCCTTACAGCAAGTGGTTATAAGATCAGCTACACCGCAGCTCTCAAAAAATGTTTCATCATTAACCGAGGCAAACAGCATCTTGCAGAAGGCTCTCATTTCATTTAAGCCAATTCTCATTATTGCAGCCTAACAAAATGAACGAACAGAGAATTTTGGCGCATGTGCAAACGTGCTTCGAAACACAAGGTCAATAAATAATACGCGATTACCTTGGTATTATTTCCCAGTTGTAGGCCATCCACGAAGCCTGTTTCAGAAATCCCATTTAATCCTATTGAAAGGTACCCTAAAGAATAGAAGTACATTGAGAAGATATAAATTAGAAATGTACCTGCTGCTACAGCCACAACATTTTTCAGGGTGCCACATAGCTCAACTCCTGCCACATCTTGAACCTTTTTATCATAATGAAAAACCATTCAGAGTATTAAACTAGATAAATATATAAAAATCATTTGTAGCATAATCATAACCAGGATAATCAATTATCAGATATTGAGACAAATGAGATTCACCAACGCTATAGTGTTGTTTCTACTTACCGCTGAAACCAAAAAATAGTTAGTGTTGAATAGCCTAACCCATTCATCTGCAAGCGATTTGTTTTCTGCATATCCTACTGTTGCTTCACTAAATTGCTCCTTAGCAATCTGCATTGTTAGGTTCCATTTGTCAGCAAAACCGGATGTCTAAAATGCTACATATTAGAATATGAACAATATTATTGACAACTAAAAACAATTTTCAGTTACTTCATTAGCAATGTTGGCTCCCATTAGAACACAGCAATCAATCTGAAGGCTATCCTTAATGAGTTTAGACACCATACTTGGACCTTCTGGCTTGAGATCCATTCCTTTAATTAGGGAAATTGCTGTTGCGTCCTGCCTTATCTTTCCGACTAGCTTTTTGCATATTCCATCAACAAATTGATGTGGCGTAACAAACACCAACATATTTGCATCTTTTACTGCAAATAATCCCCTTCAAGAATTCAGTAACAACCAGCAAATGCTCACAAATTAATCACAAATCTTTATTTGAGAGACAAACAGGGTTGTTAATGAGGGGCCTACCCCTTCTGAGGATTTGAATACAAGATACAACTAGGCTATCCCCCAAATCCTAAATGTCAATTAGGATTAAATGGATGTTTTTTAAGTTACACAAATGTGTCTGCAACTGCACGTCACCAAATAATATGTAACGTTAAATAAAAATAATCGAGTTACCTGCACTTTCAACGTCAGGGTCTGCGACAACATTTTCACCAAGCTTTATTCCAGGAAGATATCTTACATTTTCCTGGAAAAATGAAAATCAATTTACCATCAAGGGATTTTCCAGATCAAGAGTATCAACTACAACAGTCAAGTACGAGAAATTTACATTGCTCTGGTTGATAACACTAGAGAGTTTCTCTCCACTTGGCAAAGTCTCCTCGAATACCCACATTCTTACTTCATCTGAATTTCATCGCAAGACCATCCAAACGCAAAAGAGATTCAATTATAATCTTGTTTTTCAAACTCGAAAATATATTCATGCATGTTACCTATTGAACATATTAATGCATGTACATGTGAATAAATATTCCCCGCTAGATGGAAATCCTGGGTCCGGTCTTGCATACATAAGAAAATGAGTTAAGGGAAGATGACAAACCATGGAAATTGGAAAGTTTGAGGGTGTTAGAAGCGACGAGCCTGGCTGCAACACTGCCCCAATTGCCACTGCCAATAATTGCAACTTTTGATTTGCTGGAAGCCATTGAAACGAAAGAGAGCAAAGAATAAGACAAGTAGATGAAATCGAGATATAATATTGAAAATGGAAAATGAAGTTAATGAGAAGCTTATAAAATGAAATCAAACGGAGAGGAGAAAGAATAGGAGGAAGAAGAAATGTGAATGAAGAAGATGTCAGACACGTATCATGGATGTTGCATATAATGTTAGAATCACATTTCTCAAACTGCCAATAACTGACTCATGTATGTACAATTACCTTCTTTTTTTTTATTCTCTCTTTTTTTGGTCATTTCTAGTCTTAAATCTATTTTGTGTCCTCACTCTTTAAGGTATGCTTTTATACTTTTGTTGTCTCACCTTAATCATTTTATATCAAATAGAAAACTCAAATTCATGTATATGTATATATCTGAAATTTACTCAAATTACCTGTTTTTCTCTTGCTTTTGTACCCATTTATTGTAAGACATTAATAAAGATACACGTAATCTCTCGAGCAGCAATTGCTAGATTACCATCCTGGTAATTTTATCAAGTGCTACTTCAAACAACCACGGTCGTTTGTCGACATTTATATGGCCAGGCACTCGGGCCTCTGGCGTAATCAGCAAAAACTTGCAGACAAAAGTTATTTTCTTGCTTATTAGTAATCTTTTTTTTTTCTAAAAAGAATGTCTATTGTTACACAATAATATTGTACGGGTCAATTTGCTTCCACCAGTATAAATAAGGTAGTGGCAGACCACTTCTCTCTATTCAGAGTCTCCTTTTCAAACAAATAGCCTTTTTTATGGAGTCCTAGCTATGCTACAAAGACTTGCTTTGCCAAACACTTTGAAGTATCTCAAGGAGCTCTGTCAAATGGCTGTGTGTCGTTGTAACATGTATCCCAAACAGCTTCCATGGCATCCTTAGCAGCTGACTCTGGACAGTTTGGGTTATTGATCAATGACTTCATGACTCTTCTTTTCACACAATCCTACAAGATTCAGATAAACCGTATAAGAGTTGTATCGCGGAGATGAACAACATTTTAGGTGCGGCAAATAACTATAACTGGAATCTTGCAGAACTAGATCTAGAAGGAAGTTAAAAGACAGCATACAAGGTACAAGGCATAATCAGCAATAATCTTGATAAGCCAGCTATAAAGATGGAACATGGTTAAGAAATAGATTAGCTGAAATGGACAGCAAGTAAAATAAACCAAAATCTCCATATAGGTAATCACTTATCACTATATAAGTCATTATTAGCATAAGTTTTCCAGGCTAGGCAATGAAGTTCTAAGGTTGCCGCTATTGGAGCTGCTGACAGAAGTGGCCCAGTTACTAACTTTTCAGTATCAAATTCACAGAGTCGAAGAATTAATCATAACTCCAGCTTCTTCTAGAAATATCAGTATTACAGAGAAAGACTTGCTGCAATATTCAGATGTGTAACTGTGCATATTTAAAAACATAAGTGCATGAAGCCCGAGATAAAAAGAAGACAGGGTGTTACCAAGTTCGGGTCAACACTTTTATTCTGCTACACAAATTCAACTCTCCACTTACTCGCGTTACAAATTTTATGTTTTCAAATGCCTCTACGTAATTGGAATGACATTAGTAACTCCTGATAAGTATTCATAATGGTTTCAAGCCATGAAAGCAACAATTTAATTTTGCTAATCAACTATTTTAGATTATCAAGCATCTGATAGGTGGTAAGAGATAGAAGACTAAAAGTTTGATTGCCAGGTTTGCTCTTCTTAATCTTCAATTAGTTTAAGAAGAAATGACACAAAGTTCTGAAGGAAGAAAAACTTACTTGTTCGTGCCCTCGTATCTTCATGAAACCCCTCAGGAATTCTCTTTTATAGTGGCAATCACCACTAAGATGGCCAGCTCGAATCTGTTCCAGATAATAACAAGGAGAAACATTCAGTGTGAAAGAAGCTGCAACAGGCCAACAACCAAATGACTTGGGAAACGCACAGTTGAGACATGCATACCTCACTACATGCATGATGAGCACAGTTAGTCCAGTCCAGGTTTGCAGAGCGGCAATCATCATATGCGTGAATTAGCTCGTGTATGACTACTTGAGTGACCTCATCTTGCATATTTAACCTATTACTACATATTACTATCTGAAAAATGAAACAAATATGACATTAGGAAGACAAATGGAATATACGATGTAGGCCATTAAAAGGTATAGATCAGTGCATGAGTCCAAGGTCAATACCAAAAAATACAGAAAAAAACAGAAAATAAATATTAAAGCACGATCAATTACCAATACAAGCTTAAAGTTACAATGTATTTACTTTAAAAGTTTAATAAGAGGCTTGTTTAATGATAATAGAAATTCAATGAAATTTCCCTTCCACTTTTGATAGTGTGATGGGAAAATGAATGCTTCTTGGTCAGCAATCACACTGTCAAGGAAAAGAACTATTAGAGTTCTCTTCTATAAAATCACATCAACGATAAAGTTGCTTGCAGGCTGCAGCATACCGTACAAACTTACTTTTTGTGGAATAAGCTGGCCAAAAATATTAAACTACCGTAAACATGGTTGTTAATCATTTATGTAGATTAACATTGATTTAATCTCAAATATTACCAGGTTGATTATGAGAATTCATCTCAACGAGAGTCTTCAATAGAGTTTTATTAATTAAAAACAGTTGTGGTAACGATAACTTTTAATCATAGTATATTGTTTCAAATATCTTGCACTTGTCAACTAGCTAAAGAAGTGTATACAAGTTTGTCTCACAGAAACAAGCTCGGCTCTTGGTCAAGCTTGACTTGCTAAGAAAATGATCTCGAGGATTGCTTGAAATAAATCTTTTGCATTGTCTTATAGCTAAAAATTATAAAAAGTGATGACCTAGTATTTATGATTTTATATATTAATTTCTCAAAAATATATTTTATATTTCTTTATCATTCACAAAGTGATGTACATATATACAGTATAAGTTTTACGTATACTCAGAGCAGAACTGAATAAGATTAAGCCTTCGTCCTATCTAAGAACAACATGAGTTATCCGGTTCAAAAACCCCAAAGAAATTCCAAGATTTCCCTGCTACTCCCGCAGAAAATGTTAATACAACTCCAAGGCCTGCAGATCCACAGGGAAAGGAATATTTTGGTTCATCTCAGCATGGTGTGCTCCTTTTTAAGAGACCAAGGTAACCAAGACGACCACACACCAGATCCTGCAGCTTTCATACCCATGAATCCGAGGACAAGCCTTTCTAACCAAATCCTCAATTAAATAAAATAAACCAGCCATATCTTCTACAAGACTCGATTGTGTGTAAAATATGTAGTTGGTAATTGCTCAAATGGCGAGAATTGTACCTTTGCTTGTGACACCAAACTGGAAAAGATATATCCATGCTAATGCTTAAGGAGCAGAAGATTAAGATAACGACTGAAGAACGATTAGGAAGATGAAAATTAAAAGTTCTTTTATGCATGGTTATCACGTAGACGACTGGTCGACGTCTCTAAGGTACTCATGCATTGAGGGCCCCGTATCTCGACTCGGCGCCGTGAATGTGATAACCACGATTATGGTGTACAATTGTCCGATCCAACCAATGAAAGTACACAAGAAGGAGATGGAGATGAACATAATATTGAGATGGATAACTTTCACTTGATCTTCGTCATCAATAATGTTTATGTATGCTTGGACATATTTGATATTGTGTTAGTTATAAATACTAAATCTAAGTATATATAAGTTATAATGAACGACTTGTCGACCTTTTACGAGTAGTCATACAACTTGTCCACTAGTCTCATCGAAGGTACTCGTGCATCGAGGCTCGACTTAGCACCGTCATAAACATGCTTTTATGAAAGAAAATGACCGCACAAGGAAAAGTGCAGTTTTCCACATGTAAGACCATACAACATAGAGATGGCAAGGCCCCTTTCCAAGAAAATTTTAGCACCAAGCATTGACAGAGCCGATTTTAGAGAAGAGAAACGATCCTAGGCATACTAGAATGAAGCATTTTAGCTGTTTTGGTGTTCTAAGCACTGGGATGTTAACACCATAAACTTAGCTAGATAATGAACAAACAGAGATGAAAAAACAAAAGGATAGATTGTATTGATAAGCTCAGATATAACTTCTTAGTACAGTGCGCACATTCGAGAGGGGGAGGGGGGGCGGGATGCTCTCCAAAGAAAGAAACAAAATTAACTCATACAATAATCACCTGCCCTCCTCCCTTCTTATTTATATTCCCTCCCTACGAACTACACTACCTTCCACCAGACTCCCTTCCTGTTTGTTAACAACTTTGGAATCTTCTAACTGTATTCTTATTACTTCTTTTTAAGTGTTCTACCCCTTATTGTATAGGTAAGTAATAGACAGATATGGGCCGGGATTCTTTGCTAGTCAACAGAAAGCCTGCATGTCCGAACACAGACATGCACCAAGTGGGAGAGCACAGGTCAGTGCACTTATATAAAGAACTGTACCAGTGCTCATAGGCAATCAGGTATACATTTGTTGTTTCCTCTACTCTACTTCTCTGTTATTCTGCTCCAGATTTTCTTGCTTCTATATGTAGATGATGTCAGTTACGCTATAGCCTATAATTCATTTTCTTGTTTCTCATATACGTAGGTGGTTCCAGCACAATCTTTAAACCGAATTGTTACTGGTGTCGAGGTCAGATATTAAGATATCAATATCAAAGTAACAACCAACCACCAACACCTCTGACAAACTTTTACTCTTTTGTTATTCACAAACCAACCACCAGCATCTCTGACAAACTTTTACTCTTTTGTTATTTAGTATTACTCTACATATTCAATAACCCCTATAGTAATTCATTGGCTTGACCTAGCTTCTTCCAAGATATTGCACCACTAAAGTTGAGTTAGTTTCACGCTAACAAATTGTACTCCACTTTGAGGTCTTAGGTTATTGACATACTTACATGTCCTAAAAAGAGACACAATGTTATCCTCCCATACATATGAAACTATTAAAAACAATTTACTCTCTAGTTTGTCAAAAATAAGGACAACTAGAATCAAGCTAAGGTCGAAAAGCACAGCATAATACTCTTGTAAAACAACAAACCATAACATTCGTAAATAAATCAGATGTCATACTGATGACCGTGTTATCAAATAAGTTTACGTATTCCAACACATTCACAAGACACTTACTAAATAAAGACTCAAACTTTGATCCAAACCCATAGAGAAAATTTCCGGGCAAGCTACTTTCCCTTTCCTATAACCCAAGGTCATAGTTTACCAGTCCTGATTCTCCTTATTGCACACTTAATTTAGAAAAGAGAGAAATGTAAGTATTACCCCTTCACCGGAAATATAACCACCAGCAACCGATGCTTCGCAATTGACAGCTTTAATGAAATTATCACCAATATTACAACCAGTTTTTCCCATTTGCTCCTTCAAAAACTTCACCATCGGAGCTGCAATCACATTCCAAAAATGATCAACACAGATTCAATCTAGCTTTCAGTTAAGTTAATATATCATCAAGAAACATAAAACCCATCTCAATTTAAGCCTTGTATTACTAAAAAAGACTATAATATAAACTAAAGATAGATAATTGAAATATAATTTGACAAATATGTATACAGAAATGCTTACTTCTCAAACTTCTACGAATCATGTTTTCACACTCTTTTACACCCATGCCGTCTTTATTGTAAAAGCTGCTGTTGCCGCCGCCGCCGCCGCCGGGTTTAACGTCGGAATCTGGGTCCATTTCTGTGGTGGTTAGTCTTGTTGAGAGCTTCAGTTGTAGTGATGGATTTTGTTTAGTTTTACAAATCTGAATGATTCAATCAAGATGGATTTTGGGCCCTGCTAGTGTGTGTGGCCCGGATGTGTATAATATGTTGATAATGGACTTGCGAACAATGTAATATTAACGGAATAAGAGTAAGTCCAACGTAACGCTAAAAGATGCGTTATTTTTATAATATAGCATTAATTATAAAATATATTATTTTAATGTAATGATATTCTTCGTTTTAAAATAGAAAAATGTTATAATTTGTTCTAAATATAGAATCAAGTATAAATGTAATTATAATGTCACATCTATCTATTATATTATATATATAATAGAGCAACTAGGGGTTGTTTGAGACAATTTATTCAGTCTAAAATTACTAAAATATCCCTGTTTATTATATAATAATAATTTTGTAATGAATGCATGTATTAATTACATCGAATTGATTAATCATCATTAACACGTCTATATATTAATCCATCATTATTAAATATTATAATTTATAATTATATTTATCTATCTACTAATACTTAAATGATTAGATAATTAATATCTATAATTATATTTAACTCATTATCGTGCAAGTATTGATTACAAAATAATTAGTATAATTAATGAAGATTAGTTATTAATAATTAGAGACATTAAAATGTATTAATAACGAAGATATTAATATGAAGTAAATAAAGTAAATGGTTGAAAAGTCATTTTATACTTTGAGGGTATAATCATCTTTTAACGGTGAACAAATTGGCACAATGTATAGTCAAAGAGACAGTAAAAGAGGGATAAGAAGGATAAGAGAGGGGTCTCCAGAGAATGACGTCGAAAATAGAAGGTAACCATCGTAGGAGGGGGCATGAAATGAGGGGGAGAGAGAGAGATCAAAAAACAGATCCAAAACAAAAGTTGAGAAGAAAAAGTGGGGGAGTCGGGGAAAAAGGAAAGAAAAGCCAAAGAGACAGTAAAAGAGGGATAATAAGGATAAAAGAGGGGTCTCCAAAGAGTGACGCCGAAAATAGAAGGCAACCACCGTCGTAGGAGGGGGCATGAGAGAGAGAGAGGCAAATAACATAAATAAATTAACCCCAAAAAAAGCACAAACTCGACAATATCGATAAAGAACAATTTGTCATTGTCAGCTCAAACAACAACCCATGACAAATATTTACTTTAATGAGCAGACCAACCCCAAGTGCATTTACATGCACAAAACCTACAAATTTGGTTCAAGCATTCCATCAAACACATAATACACACTCTAAATAAACACAAACTAAACAGTCAAAGAATGGATTTGAGTAAACAATTATGACACACCCTAAATAAACAAAGCATAACATGCATTTCAGTAAATGTGTTGTAATATATTACGTCTTCCCGAGAATCATCACATAAGAGAGATGTCTCTAGAGAGTGACACCGAAAATAGAATAGAAGGCAACCACCATTGGAGGGGGCATGAAAGGGGAGAGAGAGAGAGAGGGCGATCAAAATACAGATCTTAAACAAAAGTTGAGAAGAAAAAGTGGAGGAGACGGAGAGAAAGGAAATAAAAGCCAAAGAGACCGTAAAAGAGGGATAAGAAGGATAAGTGAGGGGACTCCACAGAACGACGTCGAAAATAGAAGGCAGCCACCACCGTAGGATGGGGCATGAGAGAGAAGGGGGAGATTTCAGGATGGGGGTGGGGGGGATACAATAATTTTTCAATGAAATAAGAATTTCAATGAGTCAATTTATTCAATGCGAAATGATAATTATACTCTCAAATTTCAAAATAACATTTTAATCTATATTATAATTATCTCATATCAATATATCTGTTACTCATAAAATACGTTGAAATTAAAGAAACTTACGCAATATTCTATAACATGCCCGTGCCTCGCACGGGCTATAAAGCTAGTTATGAATAATTTAAGAAATGGTGACAACCACAATTTTAAATTTAAAGTTTAGGGTTTGTAATATAGCGAAATTTGGATCTAGTTGATGCTATTTTAAAATCATGCATTGGAATATATAAATTATATTTTAACATCAAAATCACTTTTTAATTTTATATTATAGTAATAACTGCATCTATTTTAATATTAGTATTGTGCATGCTCTGAGATGTGAAATTTACTAGAAATGTTCAGAAAGGGCCAAGGCCCAAGGGCGCTGCGGAACTAAGTGAATAAAGAAAATTTAATAAGATTTTTTATTTTTAAAAGTAGGTCATGTAAATTGTAATCATGTTAACTTTATAAATAATCCCAGGGTTTATGATTACAAAATCTGTTCCTGTTTTTTAATGTATTTAGAGAAAAAATATCAAAATAATTTTTTCTATTTTTTTTTTGAATTTATCATTTTTTGAAAATTTTTACAAAAATACAGGCTACAATCAAAATAATCAAATACAATATTAAAATATTTGTAAAAATACGATTAGTTGAAATAAACTATTTTTTTAACAAGTGAATCTCATATCAGACGTGCATAATCTCCGACACACAACTCCAACCTCCACTTCTCACTTCCCAACTCTCCCTCATCCTTTTCTTACAACCCAATGGCCAATACACACAACTTGAATTAAAGGATGAACAATGTTGCGTACCGTGATGCAAGCTAAAACCTGGACTATGTTTTCCATGTGGTGCTCATTAGAGACTTAACGGTTATACTTGAAATTCAAAATCAACAATTAAGGGCTATGTTTGCAAAAAATGCGTATTTTTGTAAATATTTATACTTGAAATGATTTTAGCTTGAAATTCAAAATCAACAATTAAGGGCTATGTTTGCAAAAATGCGTATTTTTGTAAATATTTCTAAAAATTTGATATTTTTATAAAATATTTTAAAAAATATATTATTTTTCAAAAAAAAATAAAATTCCGGTTTTGAATATTTCTGAAAAATCCTTTTATTTAATCTATTTTGATATGTATTTTTAAGTTTTTTGTGTTATAAAAATATAATTTTTAATTTACAGTCAAAATTAGTTCAATTTAAAAACAAAAAGTCAAATAACAAACAAATTGGGATGGAATGATGGATGCTTTATATAACACTAGCTTTAAATTTGTGCAATGCACGTGATACTCATAAATTGTTAAATAAATATTTTTTTTATATTTTAACTTTTTATATTTTAATAAATTTATTTTTTAAAATCATCTCAATTGATTCTAATTTTACTACTCTTGAATAATTATTAAAATTTATAATATATTTTTATTATTTAAGTTCATATTTAGTTTTTCTAATGATATTTCTATATTCTTTTATGTTTAAATCTTTTTTGCTGGAGAATTATTTATTTGTTTATTTATTATTTTTCAAAATTTTAATTTGAGAAATATTAGTTAGACACTTATTATAGTTCGAAATATGTTATTAATAGTTTGGTTAATATGGTTGTATGATCTCGGTTTTTATGATTGGTTCTACCACTTTACTCACTTTTCTTCACTAAATTACACCTTTTTTTTTTAACCTCCGTGCTCAATCTCAATGTAAAGAATTGAGGGAGATGAAGTGAGTATTAATTTGCATTTGCTAAAAAAAATAAGTAGGCGTGTTAAACTTTTTTAAATAACTAGGTTACTAAGCCGCGCTTCGCAGCGGCATTAAAATATATTTGTTAAGAAAAAAATATTATAATAAAAATTGTGAAATAATTATCTACAAAATTATTTAAATTATCAAATAAAATATATTCTATAAAATTTGCATTTGGGTAGGTAATATTATAAAGTATTTACATAATCCTTTTGTTTATATAGTTTGATTTTTTATTTTTTTGGACCGATACTATTGCCATATATATATTATGGGGAGAGAGTCTCCACTGATTTGCAATTTAGTAGAGAGTTGAGCAAATCTCTCTCAGGGATGACACATAAGGTGTATCCAGATTTGTATAAAGTTTACTATTTCTTGTGGTAGAAAAACTAATTGTATCTGCATATAAGAGTAAATAAATGGTTAAAAAACTAGTATAAGATTTAAATCAATAATATCAATGGAACAAATATTTGTATAATATCTAATGATATTCGTTCAATCGAGATAAGATAAATTTATATATGTGCAATTTCTAAATCTATATATTATTAAAAAAATTAATAAAGATAATTATTTTTAAATTTTTTAATCTGGGTAGATGTGACAATTATTATATAGGGTCAACCATCCTCCTTGTATAAATTTGTATCAACCATCTTGGCCAACTTTTCCCACAAAGTTATGGTACTGGTGATGAAGCTGTTTAAGGAAAAAATTAAAACAAATTAAATAATTAAAACAAATAAATTGGGGTAACCAAAGAAGTAATATAAATTTACAAGAACAATAAAAATCAATTAACAGTTATATTAAAATTAATATAATGCATAACTTACTAATTTGTAACAATTTTGAGATCTCTTTTTTTCCGACCGCCTTTGACAACTTCAATGTCACCCAAGTAGGTCAAGCAGAGCACAACATCTAAATGAACATAGAAATGATAATATTAAAACATGATAGTTTGAATTATAACTTATATAATAGTATTAATTATATATTACTGCATAAAAAACCTGAGAGTATGTTGGTGTCATTAATACGTGCATCAATCATATCCGGACATATGAACTGAAATCCATACAGTGATATATTGACGATGTCTTCTTCCAATACGTTATGCGTATGAAGAGTAATTTAGACCCATGTGATAGTGGTCTATATTTCCCTGTACTTGAAACAACTTTCAGATTTTTGATGTTGTACACAGAGCCTTCCTCTAAAAGATTTTTAAATCGAGAGACCAGAATCTTCGGGATCGTAGCATGGATCAAATTTTTCTGTCATACAACATATCTTAGAAAAGTTAATAACATCATACAATTTGACAAACTAATAATGTTGGGATTTATGGGTGATAACATAGAAACAACTTAACTTTGATTGTACTTAATTTTTTAATTAAGTAGAACATACTGTCACAGCCAAAGTATGTTCTTGTAATCAGTATGTAATGTTATTCTAGTTGTATAATTTGAAAGAAGTTCACTTGCTGTGTTCAAGCCTCAAAGGGTACATATTTAGATGACAACATGAATAAAGGTTACTGTCCTAAAGCTTCGACAGTAAGATTACAAGAAGACAGAATGTTGCAAGTCAAGACAGCATATTCACTCTGACAGCAACATTGGCGGAAGACTTCGCGACAGCAACTTTAGCCCTCGACAGCAAGCTTGGGAACCTCCACTACACCAAAAATGACCTATTGCAACCCCATCATGTGGTTGTGTTGCATAAAATGTTGCTATAGACAAGAAACCTGCATATCTATTGTAATACTTTAAAAAATGTTACTTTAAATGGGAAAGCGTTGCAAGCCTAAGAATCATTTTCACAGTTTTAGGACAATAGCAATGCTTCAGAAAAGTGTTACAATACATGATACGCTTTTATCAAATTGGTACCAAATATTTAGGCGGCAGTTTAATTTTTTGGTTGGGCGGGGTTTTTTAGTACCAAATATTTGGTACCAAAATTTTTATTACACAAAAGTTTTATTACACAAAAGTTTTATTCCCTCTCTCACACTCTCTCGCCCCCCTCTCTCAGATCTCTCCCGACCTCACCTCTCCGACCTCACCTCTCCGACCTCACCTTTCCGACCTCACAAAACTAAATCCCTAAACCCCTAAATTCGATTTCAAAACTCAATCCCTAAAAACCCAAAACCCCCAAAAATTATTAAAGCTTCAATTAGAGCAAAAATCCAATTAAAGCTTCAATTAGAGGTATTATACCCAACTTTCTTCTATTTTGTTGGATTATAGATGTATATATGTGTATGCATGTGAATTTTGTTCGATTGTATGTGTTAATTAGTCGGTTTTTGTGTTAAATCTCTCTCCATCTCTCTCTCTCTCTCTCTCTCTCTCTCTCTCTCTCTCTCTCTCTCTCTCTCTCTCGCTCGATTGTATGTGTTATTTTGACTAATTTTTTGTGTTAGTTAGACTTGGCTGAATTACTACTGTGAATTTTTTGTATGAATTTTTTGTGAAACTGATTACTTTTTTCTTGGCTGAGTAAATGTAATTAGTACTAAGTTGTAGTAATTGTGTAATTGTATGTAATTGTGAAACTGAATTAGTACTGTGTAATTGGTACCAGTTGTAGTAAATGTAGATTCTTTTAGGAATCAAGTAAAGATTCTGTGATTAGTTAATTGTCTGCTAGAATTGTTAATTGTACTAAGTACTCTGTTCTTGGCTGAGTACTGTGTAATTGTATTACTGTGTAATGTTACTCTGTCTTGTCGTAAATTATGATGTCGTAAATTACAATGTCTCTGTTATACTGTAACTTTTTGATTATATACCAACAATATTCTTGTCTCTGTAAAATTAATGTGCTATGTTCTTTTTTTGAATAATATGTAAGGTATAAAATGGAAGATGAAGGAAAGAAATGGATATCAGTTCCAAAGTATAGTGATAAATATAAGAAGGGGGTGGAAGATTTTGTTAAGATAGCATTTGCTAGATATGCCGTAGGAAATGAGTTGATGTGTCCTTGTAAAATATGTAGTAATGTGTATTGGAGTGATGCCAAGGGTATACATGAGCATCTCATATGTAATGGTCCTTGTCCCCATTCTGTTGAATGGATTTACGAGTCTCAACCCTTAAGATAGATAGCGTTGTTGATGAGATGGACACTGATATAGGTATGGGTTTAGGAAACGAGTTTGAGGCGATGATATATAATGCATATGGGGATGATAATGATACCAGTGAAGATAGAGTTAGGAAGGGATTGAATGATGATGCAAGGAAATTTTATAGGCTTGTTAAGGAGGGTGGACAGCCTTTATATCCTGAGTGTAAAAAATTTACTCGATTAAGTTTCATAGTTAGGCTTTACCAACTAAAGTGCATTCATGGATTTAGCGAGTCGGCATTTAGCGATTTGCTTGAGCTGATAAAGGAGGTTTTTCCTAATGTAAATCTCCCATCATCTTTTAATGTGACCAAGGGTATGATTAAAGACTTAGGTCTAGATTACCAAAAGATACATGCATGTCCAAATGACTGCATGCTATTTTGGGCTGAAAATGAGGGCCTGGATATTTGCAAAAAGTGTGGAACATCAAGATGGAAAGTAGTTGAAGATAAAAATAATCCTAACGCGAACACGAATGTGTCAAAGGAACCTAAAATCCCATCAAAAGTGATGAGATATTTTCCTTTAAAGCCAAGGCTGCAAAGAATGTTTTTGAGCTCTGATTTTTCCAACTCAATGACATGGCATGCTTTAGCACGAAAGAAGGATGGCAAGTTGCGGCATCCGGCTGATGGCCAAGGTTGGAAGTCGATGGATACAAAATATCCTGAATTCGCAGGAGAAATCCGAAACGTTAGGTTAGGTTTAGCTGCGGACGGATTTAATCCGTATCGATCAATGAATATTTCACACAGCACCTGGCCAGTTGTGTTAGTAAATTACAACCTTCCCCCCTGGTTAATCATGAAACAAGAAAATCTAATTCTTTCAACCTTAATCCCTGGCCCTATTCAACCTGGTAATGAAATAGATGTGTATATGCAACCGTTAATTAGAGAGCTGAAAGATTTATGGGATGTTGGAATAGAAACTTATGATGTAAGGGTAGACAACACATTTAAGCTACACGCAAGCCTCTTATGGACGATAAGTGACTTTCCGGGATATGCAGTTTTATCGGGTTGGAGCACGAAAGGTAAACTAGCCTGTCCTTCTTGCCACTATGAGACCTCATCAACTTATCTGAAACATAGTAAGAAGGTTGTCTATTTAAACCATAGAAAATTTCTTCCTCCTGACCACAAGTGGAGGTCTAATACGAGGAGATTTAATGGAGATGTGGAAGTGCTAGGATGTCCTGAAATGTTAACCGGGACTGAGGTTGAGGAACTGTTGTGTGGTTATGAGAATGATTTCGGGAAGAAACAGACGAAGCATAGGGGTTCTTCATTAGATTGCCCTTGGAAGAAAAAGTCCATTTTTTTCGAATTACCATATTGGAGTAGTAATATGGTTAGGCACAACCTTGATGTTATCCATATTGAGAAGAACATCTTCGATAAAATTTTGGGGACTTTGTTAAATATCGGGGGCAAGACAAAAGATCATCTTAATGCTCGTCAAGATTTGGAAGAAATGGGGATCAGAAAAATTCTTCATCCAGTCAAATGTGCTGATAACATACATGTTGAAATTAGAGCAGCTAATTTTGATATGACAAAAAAGGAAAAAGAAATTTTTTGTTCAGTTCTGATGAATGCTAAGTTACCACACGGATCTGCCTCTAACATCAGCCGATGCGTTCAAATGAAGGAGCGAAAGGTATCGGGTTATAAGAGTCATGACGCGCATTTTATTCTTCAATTTCTATTACAATTTGCTGTGGTTAAAACTTTAAAACCCGAGGTAGCAATACCTTTGATGAGGTTGGGGGCATTCTTCAGGGGTATATGTGGCAAAGTCATTGAATTAGAAGATGTGGAGAAGCTACAAAATGAAATAATCGAGATACTTTGTGAACTTGAAATGATCTTTCCTCCTGCATTTTTCGACATAATGGTTCACTTGCCAATTCACTTGTGTAAGGAAATTGAATTTGGTGGACCGATGCATTTAAGGTGGATGTTTGGAATTGAAAGGTATTTGTGCAAACTGAAATCTTATGTTCGAAATAGGAGTAAGCCAGAAGGGTGCATAGCAGAAGGCTACTTGGTAGAAGAATGTTTGACATTTTGTTCTAGATTTTTTGATGAGCAGTTTAAAGACAGAAGTGAGCCAAAGGACTGTAATAAAGATGCTGGATATCCTATCGGATCTCGTAAAAACAGAGAAGGGAAGTCTATACATCTGGAAGAAAAAACATGGACCAAGGCTCATCGTTACGTGTTATTCAATTGTGACAACTTGGAAATCGAGAAGCTAAAAGAGTAAGTTATTTTGTATACATAAAATTTGATTCAAAATTTAGAAGGTTATATAGGATTATAAGTAAGCTAATGTTTCGTTATATTTTATAAATGCAGTGAACACCATACTGTGGTTGAACAAGATGCAAATTCAAAGAGGTTTAAAAGAGAAAGAACGCATACAACTGAATTTCACAAATGGCTAAAAGAGGCAGTTCGAGACAAAGATGATATTTCACTCGAATTGTCCTGTTTGGCAAAGGGGCCTCAACGTGCAGCAAAGAGCTTCTCTGGTTATTTTGTGAATGGATATAGATTTCACACCAAGCGCAGAGATGGTAGGTGTACAACACAAAATAGTGGTGTCTTCCTCACCGCCTTAACCACCAGTTTCGTGAGTGCAAAGGACCAAAATCCAATAGTTGGAGATGTAGGCTACTATGGTGCAATTGAGGATATAATTGAAGTTGATTACTGGGGAGCACTGATTGTTGTTTTATTTAAGTGTTGTTGGTACCAAAAAGATAAGGATTGCTATGGTTTAACAAGAGTGAACTTCAATAGGTTATGTCAAAAAGAGGATCCCTTCGTTCTCGCCACTCAAGTACAACAGGTCTTTTATATTCAAGATCCTACTGAAAAAAATTTGCATTTTGTTATCAAGAAATTACCTAAGGATCAGTATTTTGAAGTAGAAGACGAGATGAATGCAGTAGAAGATGTTAGTGCCATAGGTTATGTGCCGCGCGAATCAATTTAAGAGCAAGGTCAAGTCCTTATTTGCTGAATTGCTTAAGCTGGAAATAGAATGAATCTAGGTTGCTTTTGTTATGATGGAAAGTAGTTGAAGATAAAAATAATCCTAACGCGAACACGAATGTGTCAAAGGAACCTAAAATCCCATCAAAAGTGATGAGATATTTTCCTTTAAAGCCAAGGCTGCAAAGAATGTTTTTGAGCTCTGATTTTTCCAACTCAATGACATGGCATGCTTTAGCACGAAAGAAGGATGGCAAGTTGCGGCATCCGGCTGATGGCCAAGGTTGGAAGTCGATGGATACAAAATATCCTGAATTCGCAGGAGAAATCCGAAACGTTAGGTTAGGTTTAGCTGCGGACGGATTTAATCCGTATCGATCAATGAATATTTCACACAGCACCTGGCCAGTTGTGTTAGTAAATTACAACCTTCCCCCCTGGTTAATCATGAAACAAGAAAATCTAATTCTTTCAATCTTAATCCCTGGCCCTATTCAACCTGGTAATGAAATAGATGTGTATATGCAACCGTTAATTAGAGAGCTGAAAGATTTATGGGATGTTGGAATAGAAACTTATGATGTAAGGGTAGACAACACATTTAAGCTACACGCAAGCCTCTTATGGACGATAAGTGACTTTCCGGGATATGCAGTTTTATCGGGTTGGAGCACGAAAGGTAAACTAGCCTGTCCTTCTTGCCACTATGAGACCTCATCAACTTATCTGAAACATAGTAAGAAGGTTGTCTATTTAAACCATAGAAAATTTCTTCCTCCTGACCACAAGTGGAGGTCTGATACGAGGAGATTTAATGGAGATGTGGAAGTGCTAGGATGTCCTGAAATGTTAACCGGGACTGAGGTTGAGGAACTGTTGTGTGGTTATGAGAATGATTTCGGGAAGAAACAGACGAAGCATAGGGGTTCTTCATTAGATTGCCCTTGGAAGAAAAAGTCCATTTTTTTCGAATTACCATATTGGAGTAGTAATATGGTTAGGCACAACCTTGATGTTATGCATATTGAGAAGAACATCTTCGATAAAATTTTGGGGACTTTGTTAAATATCGGGGGCAAGACAAAAGATCATCTTAATGCTCGTCAAGATTTGGAAGAAATGGGGATCAGAAAAATTCTTCATCCAGTCAAATGTGCTGATAACATACATGTTGAAATTAGAGCAGCTAATTTTGACATGACAAAAAAGGGAAAAGAAATTTTTTGTTCAGTTCTGATGAATGCTAAGTTACCACACGGATCTGCCTCTAACATCAGCCGATGCGTTCAAATGAAGGAGCGAAAGGTATCGGGTTATAAGAGTCATGACGCGCATTTTATTCTTCAATTTCTATTACAATTTGCTGTGGTTAAAACTTTAAAACCTGAGGTAGCAATACCTTTGATGAGGTTGGGGGCATTCTTCAGGGGTATATGTGGCAAAGTCATTGAATTAGAAGATGTGGAGAAGCTACAAAATGAAATAATCGAGATACTTTGTGAACTTGAAATGATCTTTCCTCCTGCATTTTTCGACATAATGGTTCACTTGCCAATTCACTTGTGTAAGGAAATTGAATTTGGTGGACCGGTGCATTTAAGGTGGATGTTTGGAATTGAAAGGTATTTGTGCAAACTGAAATCTTATGTTCGAAATAGGAGTAAGCCAGAAGGGTGCATAGCAGAAGGCTACTTGGTAGAAGAATGTTTGACATTTTGTTCTAGATTTTTTGATGAGCAGTTTAAAGACAGAAGTGAGCCAAAGGACTGTAATAAAGATGCTGGATATCCTATCGGATCTCGTAAAAACAGAGAAGGGAAGTCTATACATCTGGAAGAAAAAACATGGACCAAGGCTCATCGTTACGTGTTATTCAATTGTGACAACTTGGAAATCGAGAAGCTAAAAGAGTAAGTTATTTTGTATACATAAAATTTGATTCAAAATTTAGAAGGTTATATAGGATTATAAGTAAGCTAATGTTTCGTTATATTTTATAAATGCAGTGAACACCATACTGTGGTTGAACAAGATGCAAATTCAAAGAGGTTTAAAAGAGAAAGAACGCATACAACTGAATTTCACAAATGGCTAAAAGAGGCAGTTCGAGACAAAGATGATATTTCACTCGAATTGTCCTGTTTGGCAAAGGGGCCTCAACGTGCAGCAAAGAGCTTCTCTGGTTATTTTGTGAATGGATATAGATCTCACACCAAGCGCAGAGATGGTAGGTGTACAACACAAAATAGTGGTGTCTTCCTCACCGCCTTAACCACCAGTTTCGCGAGTGCAAAGGACCAAAATCCAATAGTTGGAGATGTAGGCTACTATGGTGCAATTGAGGATATAATTGAAGTTGATTACTGGGGAGCACTGATTGTTGTTTTATTTAAGTGTTGTTGGTACCAAAAAGATAAGGATTGCTATGGTTTAACAAGAGTGAACTTCAATAGGTTATGTCAAAAAGAGGATCCCTTCGTTCTCGCCACTCAAGTACAACAGGTCTTTTATATTCAAGATCCTACTGAAAAAAATTTGCATTTTGTTATCAAGAAATTACCGAAGGATCAGTATTTTGAAGTAGAAGACGAGATGAATGCAGTAGAAGATGTTAGTGCCATAGGTTATGTGCCGCGCGAATCAATTTAAGAGCAAGGTCAAGTCCTTATTTGCTGAATTGCTTAAGCTGGAAATAGAATGAATCTAGGTTGCTTTTGTTATGATGTATATATGACATATTAGCAATTTAGGAAAGTCACATGGGTAAGACAATCTGTAAGAAGCTGCCGCTTGACAATGACAGCAGCTTCACAAACCCGTGACTGATAGTGATAGGATTAGTCTTATACCTACTGTCAATTCATTCTAGAGATGTAACGAAGACCAGCAAGTGCCTTGAAGAAAAACGAAGCTCAAGATTTCTCTCTTGAGGTTGTAGCAACACTTTGCAAAATAAATAAAACATTTATTTTGTGAATACTGTCTTCTCTATTTTACTGTTTGTGAATGCATACATATTATTGATAACATTAAATCTTAGTTTTTAGTTGTTGAAACTGAGATTGAATTTTATCAGTATTGCATTCATCCCCCCCCCCTTCTGCAATACACAAGGACCAACAACTAGTATCAAAGCTTTCAGATTAATATACATATCTGAGATCCCGACGACAATGCAGAAATCAAACAGTATCAAGATCCCAGCTTTTGATAAAGAGAACTACAGTATTTGGAAAAGAAAGATCTTGTTGTTTATCAAAGCTGCGAATCCACTATACCCATGTATACTCGAGAATGGTCCTTTCATTCCAAGAAAGGAAATTGAAGCCACAACAGTAAATGGTGAGATCATTCCTGCACATTGGGTTCCCAAAGATCCCTCGGAATTTTTGGAAACTGAAAAGGAGAAAATGGTGCTAGATGATCACTTGCAACTCATCTTGCTCGATTCTCTCACGTTGGATAAAGCCATGTGTGGAAGTGTGATAAGCTGCACATCAGCCAAGGAGATGTGGATCAGGTTAGCCTTACTCTGTGAAGGAAGTGAAGAAGTTAAGGGCAACCAAAGGCAAATACTTATATCTCAATATGAGGCATTTATGGCCAAGCCTGGTGAAGACTTAACCTCCATGTTTGAAAGGTTCAGTAAGCTCTTAACTGAACTGCAGTTACATGGCAAGTACTATGACAGAAAAGAATTGAACGTCAAGTTCTTGCTTACACTGCCTGATCATCTTGAACACAAGACAACAGCCATACGAGAAGGAAGAGATCTTAACAATATAACCTTTGAGACACTTTATGGCATTCTGAAATCGTATGAACTTGAACTCTTTCAAAAGAGAGCCATACAAAGTGGAACAAGGAACAAGATGGCTAATATGTCAAGTGCCCTAGTAGCACAAGTGCCAAGGATCACACAACCTAGTGAAGCACTACAA
This sequence comes from Heracleum sosnowskyi, assembly GCA_030848705.1. Taxonomy (NCBI): domain Eukaryota; kingdom Viridiplantae; phylum Streptophyta; class Magnoliopsida; order Apiales; family Apiaceae; genus Heracleum; species Heracleum sosnowskyi. The sequence goes on along the minus strand of CM061244.1, from coordinate 19,269,218 downwards.
ATCACTCAACCAACCCCTGTACAATCCTTGAAGATAGAAGAGGTTGTTGAAGATGATGAGAAAGTAGTACTACAGCTCAAGGATGTGGAAGATGAAGACTTCTACACTATGGAGGAACTGGAAAGCATGGACAATCCTACTATGGCTTACATGGCCAAAAAGTTCAAGAACTTTAGATTCAAGAAGGATAGGTCATTCAGGTCCCAAGGCCAAGCATCCAAGTTCACCAAGGGAAGCTCATCAAAGGCTGCTGTGGGAAGCTCATTCAAAGGAGGATACAAGACTGGATTTGTGGATAGATCTAAATTCAAGTGTTACAACTGTGGTGAACCTGGTCATTTTGCTACTGAGTGCAAAAGACCCAAACAGGTTCAGAGATTTGAGAAAGGAACTGGTGGATACTCCAAGAAGAATCAAGGTAGAGCCTATGTGGCTGAAAGAAAGTGTTGGGATGAGTCTGATGATGAAGATGAAGAAGAATATGTCAACCTAGCTATCATGGCTAGCACTGATGAAGTAACATCAACATCCTCAAGTCAGGTACCTTCACTTGTCTTACTTGATATGTCCATTGATGAATATAAGAAAACCATTAAAGACTTAAGTGCTGAAATGTTCAATGTCCATACTAGCTTATCCGCTGCCAATGAGGAAATCACTAGGCTGAGTAAGCTAAATGAAACACTAAAGTCTGAAAATGAATCTCTTGTTCTCAAAACCAGTTCACTAGACTCTTTAGCTCAGGAGAATGCTAAACTTAAAAATGAATTGAAATGTGCTAAAGAGGTTGAGGAATACCTGAGAAATGAGATTGCTGAAAATGAATTTAAAATCAAGGCTTATAAAAACTCATCAAAGATAGTTCGGGATTACAATGATAAGCATACAGAAAATCAGTCTGTTGGTATAGGTTTTTCTTATGGTAGAAGACCTGGAAAGGAAACTGTGATTCAAGATTGTCCTGGGAGTGCTGCTGTCAAACCCACCATTCTCAAGAAAGTTAAAACTCCTATTTTCAAAGCTGCAGAAATTGAGTTTGATGAAGAAGCCATGCTCATCAAACAAGAAATACTTGATGAGGATGAAGGTGTTGACAGCACATTCAAGGATGGAAAGGATACTGTCACAATCCCCAAGACAGTAAACTTACCAAACAATCAGACAGTAAGTTCAAAAGATGTTGTCACAGTTGGCAAGACAGAATCTTCCAAAGATACTGTCAAGAATGGTTCCAAGACAGTAACTTTAAAACCTTCTGTCAAGACAGTAGGAATAAAAGATACTGTCAAGGAAAGTTCGACAACAACTTCTGAACATACTGTCAATCCAGTAACTCCCAAGTCTAAAAACAGGAATGGTAAGGTAGGTGTCAATAAAGGAAATGGATACACTAATGTTGGAGGTGCCTCTAGGAAACTATGCAATAACTGTGGATCTACTCATCACTTAACTCATGTTTGTAAGAAACCAATTGAGAATAAGATCAATGCAACTGAACTCAATGGTAACTTACACAGAACCCCCCTTTTGCATAGAACTATGAGTGTCTATAACAACATTGAATGTATGCCATGCAAAATCACTGCCATGAGTACATGCTTTAACTTACCTGTTCTCTCTACTGAAAAATGCTCATACCTGAACACTGTTGAGACTTCTGAGCCTGCTGGAAACAGCAAAAAGGCTTCATCCACTAAGAAAAGGACCAAGTCCAATTCTAAACCTAAGTGGGTGAAAAGAGAAGTCAAACAGGAGATTACTGATAATGCTTATGACTTTATGACTGAAAGAAACTCAGGAGACACTGAAACTGCAGGACCCAACAAGGATTGGGTACCATATGCATCTTAGACACATTCTGTTTTGCAGGGCAAGAAGAAAGATCAAGTCATGTGGATCATTGACAGTGGCTGCTCAAGACACATGACAGGTGATAAAGCCCTGCTATCACATTATGTTGAGAAAGCTGGCCCAATCATAACCTTTGGAGACAACAGCAAGGGTTACACAGTGGGATATGGCTGTCTAGAAATTGGAAATGTTGTCATTGAAGATATTGCTCTTGTGGATGGATTGAAGCACAATCTACTCAGTGTCAGCCAATTCAGTGACAGGGGATTCAAGGTTGATTTTGATATGATGCTGTGTAACATTTATCACAAGAAGAATAGTAGCCTCTCTCTAAAAGGGGTTAGAAAAGGAAGCTTGTTTGTTGCTGACTTAAATTCAACAAAGAAGGATAAGGTTTACTGTTTCTACAGTAAAGCAACTGTTGGTGACAGTATGCTTTGGCACAGGAAGCTCTCACATCTCAACTTCAAGACAATGAATATTCTGATGAAGAAGGAGTTAGTGAGAGGTTTGCCCCAACAGGAATTCTGTCAAGAAGGACTGTGTGAAGATTGTCAAATGGGCAAACTGAGAAGAGCTGTGCACAAGTCTAAGCAAATGAACACCAACATTGAAGCACTCAAGTTGATTCACATGGATCTCTTTGGACCAGTCAATGTACCATCAATGGCCAAGAAGAGATATGCCTTAGTAATGGTGGATGATTACTCAAGGTACACTTGGGTGAAGTTTCTAGAATCCAAAGATGAAGCTGCTCAAGTGATTATTGATCAAGTCAGAGTTCTTGATAGAACTCCAAACTCAAAAGTTCAAATCTTGAGGAGTGACAATGGTACAGAATTCAGAAATGCCACTCTTGGAAATTTCTGTAAAGATGAAGGAATTGTACAACAATTCTCTGCTGCAAGAACTCCACAGCAGAATGGAGTTGTAGAAAGAAAGAACAGGACTCTCATTGAAGCAGCTAGAACTATGTTGCATGATGCCAAACTGCCAACATATTTCTGGGCTGAAGCTATCAACACAGCCTGTTATACTCAGAACAGAACCATGATCAACAAAACTCATGCAAGTACACCTTACTGTCTGTTAACTGGAAAGAAACCTACTGTCAAATATTGTAACAGCCCCAAATCCGGGGTCAGGGATTTAGGGTTGTCACAATCCATGTACTCCTTGCCTTACCTGTATTACTCACACCATTCATAATTCACCTGCTCATGACCCCACAACATATGTCTCACACACACACACACACACAGGTTAGAGTCTCAGAAACGACACAATACAACAACTGCGGAATAAATAACTTTTATTACAATACCCAAATGTCTTTTGAATCTGTTACTGATACAATTTCTAAGTATTGTTACATTACCAACTTAGCCTTCTGATGCTCACAATCCTCTAATACCATTTAGGTCTATACATAAGTTGAATTCCAAAAGCCGTAGCCTGATTCAATTGGGTCGTACTACTCCCGGGATCACTGCTAGAAACTGCTTAATGGAAACGCCTTGCGAGGTATGTGCCGTCCCATTGGCATCCTGCTTCGCTGCTATATAATATATATAAAATAATAGCAAGAGTGAGCGATAGCTCAGCAAGGTAATGAAAGTATGGCATAATTCTGCCTTTAATTCAACCCAGAAATAAAGTGGGTATAAGACAATAATTTGTCAAAATATCTCGATACTGAAATTATTTTCTTATCGGAATGTATTCCAAAAATAGTACCATTGTGGTATTTCAAATATCATTCATAATACTCTGCAACTTTCAATGTTTATACTATGAACAAAGTTCTAGTATAGTATAAAAGATGAAATAACAAGATACTCAGTATATCCTTTCTGTAAAATATCTGCTATATAAAATATAAGCAGACTATCAACATATAACTTGAAAGATGAAGTTATAAGGAAAATTCAACTATCATCTTTCATATCAACATATACCTTTTTGTAATCTCATATGCTTTCTGATAAACTCATATACTGGAATAAACTTGAATACTCTTGAGTAAACTTTCTCTTTCTGAAAACTTGCTTAAAACATGTTCTTTCGCTGCAAAATTGCATAAACTTTCTTCCTCTGATAACTTGCATAAAACATTTTCTTTCATGGATGATGAACTGTAGACGGAGATTCTGGGCGACAGGGATACCTCTACGATGATCAGTCGTAAGGCAATCCCCACTGATGTTTTTCTACGTAGAAAGGAAAATAGGGCAGACGCTAACTGACCTACCTCCCTGCCAATTGGTTGTAGGGGGAAGAGCATACCCATTCACTTAGGGGTACCCATTCACTTAGGGGTCTCCGATACTCTTCTCTCACCTCCCCGCCAATTGGTTGTAGGGGGAAGAGCATACCCATTCACTTAGGGGTACCCATTCACTTAGGGGCCTCTGATGCTCTTCTCTTATCCTACGGTCGGGCACTATCTGATAATCTAAGGGAAGAACAGACCCGTTCATAGACTGCCGGTCTACGTGTAATTCCCTTAGGGGACAGGTCGCCACTCAGTCCCTTACACATTCTCCGAGTTCGAGAAAATCCATAACCTTGAAACATAAAGTTCCTTTCCCTTTTTCCCAAGTATACGACTCCACAAAGTAGTCATATCTGGTTGGAAAGGAAAATTCACTCATATTTCCCAAGCTGATGCTTGTTCATGGATACAACTGATTTCACTGCTTTTACTCCTCGAATCTTGAGAGAGTAATCAAAATCATTTTTGATGGTAGTATATCACACTGATAATTTCATTGATTTAAAAAGATTTAGGACCGGGCAGTCCACTTGAAACAAGCATAACTCTTGAGAAAGGTTCCATGTATCTTTGAAGTTTGAGCGAGCATTTAAGTCTTTCTGAATATAGACTTAAACGGGAAATAGTTTTGGGAACCTTCTCTAATTATATTTAAAAGTTGACTGAAATATACTTTATTAGCTATCTAGGGTTTAAAAATAGTTTTCACGAAATACTTCCTTAAGAAGTAGGGCTTTAAATAATTAACGCAAGCTATCTTTAATAAAGAATATTTATTTAAAAGTAATTCCCACATACTTCTTTAACAAAGAATGGAAAATAAATTAATAAAATAACCCTAGATAGCAACTGATACCATTCCCGGTCCGTAGAATACTACAGAGTATATACCCCCTACTGAGGGTTTTTCTTAACATATCGACTTATATATATATATATATATATACCATTACCATTGGAGTATCTTTGTTATCATTCCGGAACAAAGCGATTTTAAGAAAACATTTTGAAAATGATATTCATCTAATTAAACAAATTTAATTAGACGAATAAGGCTTATTTAATCCGTAAATGCTTCCAGAAGTATTTACTAATTAAATAAACACTGGTTTATTGGTGATGTTGCCTTTAGGTTAATTATTGCGAAAATCTTTCTAAAAAGCTCTGTCCGGGTTTTCGAAAATATACCTTACAAAATAACCCTGATACGCTGGCTAAGTTATAAACTCAATACATGCTCTACCCTCTGAGCCTTTCTTATTCCAGTACACAAATACCTACCTTAGGATATATAGTCCCTTTCCACCATACGAAAAGTTTATAAATATATACACCATATAATTCAAGGCGTAGGATCTTAAAAGTATCACCACCCATCAACAGTATTATAAGGTCATGGGATTTAGAAAACTTGCATCTAGTATATGCATACTTCAAAATATGGTTTTAGAAACTTGCACGATACTTGGAACAAAGAATATATATATATATATATATTTGAATCAACAAGTATTAAACATTCGAAAATATGCCCACTCTAATAATAGAGTAAGGTTTAGTAAACTTGCCTGATGCTCGAGAAGTAGTAGGGCACGTGACAATGTCGAACAATCTAGACAAAGTCAAAGAAAACATTTGGTTAATCCCTTGGATACTCTATTTATACATCAACGCTTAAACAAATAAGCGAGACACAACTATGGTATTACTAGCTTGCTTTAGGCTCGTACTAGGTCTATGTTAATCAACAAATACTTAGGTCGAAGATTCGTTTTAGCAATTGGATCTCGTTCGCTCGTTTTACTAAGTGGTTCTCAAAGTTATAACCAAGTGCTCCTCTAAGGGGTTCCTTCGCACTTAACCTTGATTCGAACTTTTTTATAAAATCGAAAAACGATCCATTTGACATGTGGTTTCTTCTCACATCTTCCTTTTTATCTCTAGTATTTAATAACCTCGATTCGCAACTGAATTAACTATGTTAAGGAATCCAATTTTAATTACGAACTCGCGTTTACGGTTTCGAACCACTTTTAGTAAATCGGCCATTTCTCCTAAACCGTAAATCCATTTTACATGATCTTTATATTAAAACGAAGCTTATAACATTATCTAGCTTATCATGGCAGAAAACGAAGCTAAACAGTGAGTTGGAACAACTGTGATGCACGGTTATCTAGGTGTTAACGAAAATCGGGCATTACGACGGCTATAATTCGGATATTCCAAAAATCGTAACAATCCAACCAAGCCACACCGGGCATCCATACAACTTATACACTTCATAAGCATCAATATATCATCCTCATACTCTATATAATCAGGGGTTAGGTCTCAAGACCACCAAACAATAATCAACCACAATTTAAGCAAGCTAACATCATAATAGCCACTAATAACACACATGCTTTCACTCAATACTTATCATCTTTAAAATTCAACATACAACCAAGGAGGGTTAGAGGTTATACCTTCTTGATGTTCTTACAATCTCAAACAAGCTTGGTTAACCTTGGGGAAGCCTTACTCTATGCTCACCATCTTCAATCTCACCAAAGAAATCAAGAACATGGAAGTGGGTTTCCTGACTGGAAAAACACGCCCCAAAGATCAGCCAAAACGAAGCCCTTGCACTCGTTTCCTGGTCGAGGCTCCTGAATGAAAGTTGTAGATCCTCTCACGGGGTTTCCAGAAAGCTAAAGAACGCCCAATTTCATTGAGTAATGAAGACTCTACACTCAAATTACCGAGCTGTTCTCTGCTTGGCAGAATAGAGTTTCTTGGTTTTGTTTGCTTTTGCTTTCCTTTGTTTTCTTTATGGCTAATAAAGTTGATATATGTGATATATATCATCAATCCTTGGATGCATCCTTTTCAAATGTGTTGTCATGCCCTTATTGGTCCTCCCTAGATTTCCTTATCCATATAAATTGCAAGCAAGTACTCCTCTTTGATGTCTTTGCACTTAATTCCTTTGACTAATTACATTTGGATGCTAGATACTTTATTAAAGTCATGATGTCATGTTCCACTATCTATTAAAGTGCTTACATCCTCATCCACTAGCTCCTGTGGCGGTTAAACGCGAAGTTACCATCCGTTTGCTAATCGTTCGAAAGAATAACTCAATGATTTATCGATAGGATTTTTACCGGAAACCTCCTTAATAATTCTTGGATTTAAATCCCTTAAATCTCTTTTTAATAAATCCTTCCTTGGACTCTTGATATACCATATCCTTAATCCATGATTCGTTCGCTCAATCGCTTAATCGCTTAATCTCGTTATAAAGTCTCAACGGTTTCTAGAACGTTCGTTCCACTGTCTCAGTGGTTTTCGTTCTAAATCCTCAAATTAAATATAATAAAATCCTAACATATTAAATCCTTACTTCCTCAAATTTAGTATCTCATTTCTTGAATATAATAATATATAATTCACTGCCCGGTCAAATATTACACCGAAATACAAATTGGAATTTCTGAATTCCGATCGTCTTTGCATACACTCATTTGCTCTGTAGATCACTAATATGACTTCAGAATATCCATCCTATGTCTCGTACATAGGTGGCAAGAAAATTTTTGTTAATCCTCAAAATCACTATTCATCCACAATCTTGTAGATCAATATCAATTCCAACGTTTCTTGTACTTAGAAAATGTTCTAGTGCTTTCTCAGGCATACTCTATCTTGTTTACGGAGTTGTCGGATGCATAACAGATATCGATTTGGATGACATGAAAATACTTTTCTTTCTTGGAATATTATATTCCCATTTTCCAGATAGATTGTTCTTATTTAGATGGTCAGTCCATCCCTTCTATTCACAAAGTACTTGTGACTGAAATCCATATTCATTTTATAATCTTGAATCTCAAAATCATTAATACATTGTGGTTACAACCACTAATCATTCATGTATTCACTGATGCACTTTATCATAAAAAAAATTTTAATTCTACCGAAAATTTCGGGTTCTTACATTCTCCCCTCCTTAAAAGGATTCCGTCCCGGAATCTGTCTGAATCAAATGGTGGTATTACTCTAGTAATTCACCCTCTAGCTCTCAATTTGATTCTTCCACGTTATGATTCCTCCATACCACTCTGACTAGTTTGATGACCTTGTTTCGGAGTACTTGTTCCTTTTTGATCTAATATTCCATTGGTTGCTCCACATAGGGTAAGTCTGGTTGCATATCCACATGCTCGAATTCCACTATATGCTTAGCATTTGACTTGTATGATCTTAGCATCGAAACATGAAACACGTTGCGGTCTTGTTGCAGATTCGGGTTAGTGCTAGTTCGTATGCTAGCCTTACGATTCGCCTTAAAATCTCAAACGGTCCAATGTATTTAAGACTCAGCTTTTCTTTCTCTCTAATTCTCATTACTTCTTTCCATGAAAATACCTTCCGCATTACAAATCTCTGACCTCATACTCTCTATCTTATTTGTACAGAAATACACCAGCATAAACTTGCTTGTCATTCATTAACATGCCATTTAGCTTATCCATAGCAGTATCATCTCTATGCTCGCGGGCTTAGTCCGCATACTTTCTTTGTTTGTCTTAGTTGTCACTAGCCGCTTGTTGGTGAAATATTTTGTCTTTCCAGTTTGTCGGGTTATCTTGAGTTTCGTGTAAAATCTCATCCTTTAATTCCTGATCATTCGGAATCCATCTCTGTCTCATTTTAATTAAGGTATCGGCCACCATATTGGCCTTCCCCGGATGGTAGTGTATCTCACAATCGAAATCCTTGGTCAACTCTATCCATTCCTCCATTTCATGTTATCTACTATCACGGATAACTCAAAGCCACTTCATCACATTCCAGAAAATTTGTGGGTGCATTAGTCAACCCAAAATAACTTCGCTGAACACTCGAAGTGTCTATTCCTAGTACGAATCGCAGTCTTGGGTATATCTTCAGATTTAACTTCCCACTGGTGATACCCAGTTCTTAAATAAATTTGGAAATACACAGCGTTCTTCCGCTGATCAAACAATCATTTACAAGGGTATCTATTCTCCATGTCGAACTCATACAACTCTCGAGATTCCATAATCTTGTGCTAATACCTTTCTCTCTTACAACAACACCGAGCTCTCCACGGTGGCACACTGGGTCTTATCACACCTTTATACAGCAACTCTTGTAACTGAGTCACTAACCCTTTCATTCCCATTATACTCTGAATACTCGGTCACAGTTTATGGTTTCTTGTTTTAACTCTTTAACTTTTATTTTCATCCGGGTCTTCATATATTTCTGAAAATTATTCCTGCTGCACCTCTCCCAAGTCACAATACCAGCTCCCTTTGACTCCATCGTCAGTACTTATCTTGCTAACCCAGAGGTAGTGTCCATTCGTAACAACTCCTCTAAAATCTCAATTCCACTATAGGGCATCTATCTAACACCGTTGTCATTGGAGTTCGCGGCGCATTACTATTTCTTTCGCATATATCGATTGACACGCTTTCCTTTATCATAATATCCTTGGGAGAATAAACCAATTTCATCAACATGTCACTAACATTCTATTCGTCTTAGGGATTCGCTCCTGTCATAGGCGACTTCGTTGCGAATCTAATTCCTATCAGCGAATTTTGACTTATTTGACCTGATTGGCCTCCCCTTAGAATTCAATGACGATAACAAAATCATGGGGTCTTGAAAAGACAGCTCCCATATCAAGGAAAACGTCACACACTGGTGATCATAAGGTTATGAGTTTTAAGGTAACCTTACTGGAGGTAAAAGAATTTACCGAGAGATCAACATGATCATAAGAACTTAATGTTGTGTGCCTCGATTGAGACATACTAAAGGTAATTAGCCTTCTTGTATTTCACAACTTACAAGTGATGGCGTCCCATCAGACTTCTATCACACAGACAGATAGTCCTTGTAGCCCCTATAAGTATAGGGTTGTTCGTCTCAGTGGAAGTTGAAAGGTATGAAAGCAATTCGATATCAATGTAATGATTATCGTCTTTCGACAATATTTCTCAAAGGAACACCTTGGATTAAAATTGAACAGATTCCAAAGGTGCGGTTTTCCAAAGAAAATACAAAGAAAAGAATAACCAAAAAGATACTGGTACTTAACAAACAAGTGGTGATGTATCACCATAGGGTCATTCATTATTTGAATAAAGTGAAAGCTTAAATAACATCATTTGACAGGGCTTCGAAAGCCTGAAAGTAGGCATTGTGACAGCCTCTGACACAAGTGAAACTGAATATGGTTTAGCACAAGTGCTATAAAACAACTTCGAAGAGGGAATATACCCTCTATCAGAATTCTTTCCTGGAGAGAGGTCAAAATAGATCATAGATTGGGGAGGTACCCCACATAATTTGCAATTGGGGAGGGTACTACCAAGGTCTCTACGGATGCCTTTTACGTCGGCTCCTCTAATGGATAATCGTTCAATTCCAAAGCTTTTCTTCTCCAGGCACACCCTAAGGTGCTCGATACTTACGTCATTGCCGACTAATAATAGTCGCTAAGGATTCAACCATCGACCTTTGCAATCGCAGGGAATTCTATTCAACTAAGCGCAAACATCCCAAGTAAACGTTATGTTCCATAAGAAGACTTCGATACCGTTGTCGCCCATAGCAATGACAATTCCTCACGTCGACTGGGCAGTACTCCGGAAGATCGTTAGAAACTACAAGATTAAATCCGGTCTCTATTTCAATCATCCTTATACCCAATATTCCTTCTCCCATATCAATCCCGTGTGCTACCTAAGCTTAACACTTTTGGCACAATAGCCTTTTCATTTAAGTCAACCCCAGAACTTCTCAGTCCGTCTTGGTTCTTAATTATATTTCGCCTTTACCGTCCAATCTCAACTTCATCATTTTATCTCTACAATCAGTTATAGCAATCAGGGTCTGTCCACCAACCCATATAACGGCTATCTTATCCAATCCACATGGTTCGCTCTAATCTCCACTCTCTTTGGTGACATTCTCTGGTAATCAGAAAGACAAGGTTTGCCAAAAATTTACTGAATTCCCTTCCAAAATCAGGGAAACTTGCTTATTCTATTTACCTGCTAGTAATGCTCGGGTCTAATTTCTGACTTTTCTGTTCCATCCTCATAATTCCTTCCTGGTTCCTGAGAGTGGTAATCTCGTTCTCGATTTCACCTTAGCGTGCTTGCCTTACAATAACATTTGCATGGTACATATACCCAAATTCTCCTTGAAATAACAAAATTCCTCAATGATGTAATAGACACTATTTCCAGTGGGATCGCTGGTCGTGGGGGATTGAAATCTCATAGCCCAAAGTAATTCCTTACACTATTCTTAGGCAACTAAGTACCCTTAATCGTTCGTGAAAATCTGAACACCTTGGTTCTTACGCATGCCGCCTCCTTATGGGCAACTATAACCGACTACAAGTAACAGGTTTCGTTCAAGTCGAATCAATCCACTGATATTGGCTATACTGCTTCTACCTCTTCTGCTTTGGAGATTCTACTCCATTTTCTTTGTCATACCTCTTGATGAATCATGAACGATCCTTAAACTCTCGTCACTTATTTATCCCTTGAAGGTTCGTCCGGTCTTATTATTAGACCTCAAGTAACACACCACATCTTTATCAATCAACACGTCCTCTACAAGATTCTTTCCTCGACCCACTATGGGGTCTTCCTCTAGATCCTCCTATGGATCTCCCTTTATCGGGTCTCCATCCATATCAAGGAGCGCATCATTAAATGCCTACTCGAAGGCCTCGGGGTCTGGTATCTCAGAGTCCCATCCATCTATAACTCATACGAATCGAAGTGACTAACCATGAAGTCCTAAGTACGGTTTCCAAAAGAAGTCCCCTCTCGGGCTTCATCTTAAACAGTCAGGGTCATGTCCTCTAACCCGACTACGAACTCAACTGGAGCTCTAGATGCTCTTATTATTCTTAAGGGTATTGTAAGACTCGATCTCCTATCGTTTCTGAGGACTGTAACCTAAAGCTCTGATACCATCTCTGTAACAGCCCCAAATCCGGGGTCAGGGATTTAGGGTTGTCACAATCCATGTACTCCTTGCCTTACCTGTATTACTCACACCATTCATAATTCACCTGCTCATGACCCCACAACATATGTCTCACACACACACACACACACAGGTTAGAGTCTCAGAAACGACACAATACAACAACTGCGGAATAAATAACTTTTATTACAATACCCAAATGTCTTTTGAATCTGTTACTGATACAATTTCTAAGTATTGTTACATTACCAACTTAGCCTTCTGATGCTCACAATCCTCTAATACCATTTAGGTCTATACATAAGTTGAATTCCAAAAGCCGTAGCCTGATTCAATTGGGTCGTACTACTCCCGGGATCACTGCTAGAAACTGCTTAATGGAAACGCCTTGCGAGGTATGTGCCGTCCCATTGGCATCCTGCTTCGCTGCTATATAATATATATAAAATAATAGCAAGAGTGAGCGATAGCTCAGCAAGGTAATGAAAGTATGGCATAATTCTGCCTTTAATTCAACCCAGAAATAAAGTGGGTATAAGACAATAATTTGTCAAAATATCTCGATACTGAAATTATTTTCTTATCGGAATGTATTCCAAAAATAGTACCATTGTGGTATTTCAAATATCATTCATAATACTCTGCAACTTTCAATGTTTATACTATGAACAAAGTTCTAGTATAGTATAAAAGATGAAATAACAAGATACTCAGTATATCCTTTCTGTAAAATATCTGCTATATAAAATATAAGCAGACTATCAACATATAACTTGAAAGATGAAGTTATAAGGAAAATTCAACTATCATCTTTCATATCAACATATACCTTTTTGTAATCTCATATGCTTTCTGATAAACTCATATACTGGAATAAACTTGAATACTCTTGAGTAAACTTTCTCTTTCTGAAAACTTGCTTAAAACATGTTCTTTCGCTGCAAAATTGCATAAACTTTCTTCCTCTGATAACTTGCATAAAACATTTTCTTTCATGGATGATGAACTGTAGACGGAGATTCTGGGCGACAGGGATACCTCTACGATGATCAGTCGTAAGGCAATCCCCACTGATGTTTTTCTACGTAGAAAGGAAAATAGGGCAGACGCTAACTGACCTACCTCCCTGCCAATTGGTTGTAGGGGGAAGAGCATACCCATTCACTTAGGGGTACCCATTCACTTAGGGGTCTCCGATACTCTTCTCTCACCTCCCCGCCAATTGGTTGTAGGGGGAAGAGCATACCCATTCACTTAGGGGTACCCATTCACTTAGGGGCCTCTGATGCTCTTCTCTTATCCTACGGTCGGGCACTATCTGATAATCTAAGGGAAGAACAGACCCGTTCATAGACTGCCGGTCTACGTGTAATTCCCTTAGGGGACAGGTCGCCACTCAGTCCCTTACACATTCTCCGAGTTCGAGAAAATCCATAACCTTGAAACATAAAGTTCCTTTCCCTTTTTCCCAAGTATACGACTCCACAAAGTAGTCATATCTGGTTGGAAAGGAAAATTCACTCATATTTCCCAAGCTGATGCTTGTTCATGGATACAACTGATTTCACTGCTTTTACTCCTCGAATCTTGAGAGAGTAATCAAAATCATTTTTGATGGTAGTATATCACACTGATAATTTCATTGATTTAAAAAGATTTAGGACCGGGCAGTCCACTTGAAACAAGCATAACTCTTGAGAAAGGTTCCATGTATCTTTGAAGTTTGAGCGAGCATTTAAGTCTTTCTGAATATAGACTTAAACGGGAAATAGTTTTGGGAACCTTCTCTAATTATATTTAAAAGTTGACTGAAATATACTTTATTAGCTATCTAGGGTTTAAAAATAGTTTTCACGAAATACTTCCTTAAGAAGTAGGGCTTTAAATAATTAACGCAAGCTATCTTTAATAAAGAATATTTATTTAAAAGTAATTCCCACATACTTCTTTAACAAAGAATGGAAAATAAATTAATAAAATAACCCTAGATAGCAACTGATACCATTCCCGGTCCGTAGAATACTACAGAGTATATACCCCCTACTGAGGGTTTTTCTTAACATATCGACTTATATATATATATATATATACCATTACCATTGGAGTATCTTTGTTATCATTCCGGAACAAAGCGATTTTAAGAAAACATTTTGAAAATGATATTCATCTAATTAAACAAATTTAATTAGACGAATAAGGCTTATTTAATCCGTAAATGCTTCCAGAAGTATTTACTAATTAAATAAACACTGGTTTATTGGTGATGTTGCCTTTAGGTTAATTATTGCGAAAATCTTTCTAAAAAGCTCTGTCCGGGTTTTCGAAAATATACCTTACAAAATAACCCTGATACGCTGGCTAAGTTATAAACTCAATACATGCTCTACCCTCTGAGCCTTTCTTATTCCAGTACACAAATACCTACCTTAGGATATATAGTCCCTTTCCACCATACGAAAAGTTTATAAATATATACACCATATAATTCAAGGCGTAGGATCTTAAAAGTATCACCACCCATCAACAGTATTATAAGGTCATGGGATTTAGAAAACTTGCATCTAGTATATGCATACTTCAAAATATGGTTTTAGAAACTTGCACGATACTTGGAACAAAGAATATATATATATATATATATATATATATATTTGAATCAACAAGTATTAAACATTCGAAAATATGCCCACTCTAATAATAGAGTAAGGTTTAGTAAACTTGCCTGATGCTCGAGAAGTAGTAGGGCACGTGACAATGTCGAACAATCTAGACAAAGTCAAAGAAAACATTTGGTTAATCCCTTGGATACTCTATTTATACATCAACGCTTAAACAAATAAGCGAGACACAACTATGGTATTACTAGCTTGCTTTAGGCTCGTACTAGGTCCATGTTAATCAACAAATACTTAGGTCGAAGATTCGTTTTAGCAATTGGATCTCGTTCGCTCGTTTTACTAAGTGGTTCTCAAAGTTATAACCAAGTGCTCCTCTAAGGGGTTCCTTCGCACTTAACCTTGATTCGAACTTTTTTATAAAATCGAAAAACGATCCATTTGACATGTGGTTTCTTCTCACATCTTCCTTTTTATCTCTAGTATTTAATAACCTCGATTCGCAACTGAATTAACTATGTTAAGGAATCCAATTTTAATTACGAACTCGCGTTTACGGTTTCGAACCACTTTTAGTAAATCGGCCATTTCTCCTAAACCGTAAATCCATTTTACATGATCTTTATATTAAAACGAAGCTTATAACATTATCTAGCTTATCATGGCAGAAAACGAAGCTAAACAGTGAGTTGGAACAACTGTGATGCACGGTTATCTAGGTGTTAACGAAAATCGGGCATTACGACGGCTATAATTCGGATATTCCAAAAATCGTAACAATCCAACCAAGCCACACCGGGCATCCATACAACTTATACACTTCATAAGCATCAATATATCATCCTCATACTCTATATAATCAGGGGTTAGGTCTCAAGACCATCAAACAATAATCAACCACAATTTAAGCAAGCTAACATCATAATAGCCACTAATAACACACATGCTTTCACTCAATACTTATCATCTTTAAAATTCAACATACAACCAAGGAGGGTTAGAGGTTATACCTTCTTGATGTTCTTACAATCTCAAACAAGCTTGGTTAACCTTGGGGAAGCCTTACTCTATGCTCACCATCTTCAATCTCACCAAAGAAATCAAGAACATGGAAGTGGGTTTCCTGACTGGAAAAACACGCCCCAAAGATCAGCCAAAACGAAGCCCTTGCACTCGTTTCCTGGTCGAGGCTCCTGAATGAAAGTTGTAGATCCTCTCACGGGGTTTCCAGAAAGCTAAAGAACGCCCAATTTCATTGAGTAATGAAGACTCTACACTCAAATTACCGAGCTGTTCTCTGCTTGGCAGAATAGAGTTTCTTGGTTTTGTTTGCTTTTGCTTTCCTTTGTTTTCTTTATGGCTAATAAAGTTGATATATGTGATATATATCATCAATCCTTGGATGCATCCTTTTCAAATGTGTTGTCATGCCCTTATTGGTCCTCCCTAGATTTCCTTATCCATATAAATTGCAAGCAAGTACTCCTCTTTGATGTCTTTGCACTTAATTCCTTTGACTAATTACATTTGGATGCTAGATACTTTATTAAAGTCATGATGTCATGTTCCACTATCTATTAAAGTGCTTACATCCTCATCCACTAGCTCCTGTGGCGGTTAAACGCGAAGTTACCATCCATTTGCTAATCGTTCGAAAGAATAACTCAATGATTTATCGATAGGATTTTTACCGGAAACCTCCTTAATAATTCTTGGATTTAAATCCCTTAAATCTCTTTTTAATAAATCCTTCCTTGGACTCTTGATATACCATATCCTTAATCCATGATTCGTTCGCTCAATCGCTTAATCGCTTAATCTCGTTATAAAGTCTCAACGGTTTCTAGAACGTTCGTTCCACTGTCTCAGTGGTTTTCGTTCTAAATCCTCAAATTAAATATAATAAAATCCTAACATATTAAATCCTTACTTCCTCAAATTTAGTATCTCATTTCTTGAATATAATAATATATAATTCACTGCCCGGTCAAATATTACACCGAAATACAAATTGGAATTTCTGAATTCCGATCGTCTTTGCATACACTCATTTGCTCTGTAGATCACTAATATGACTTCAGAATATCCATCCTATGTCTCGTACATAGGTGGCAAGAAAATTTTTGTTAATCCTCAAAATCACTATTCATCCACAATCTTGTAGATCAATATCAATTCCAACGTTTCTTGTACTTAGAAAATGTTCTAGTGCTTTCTCAGGCATACTCTATCTTGTTTACGGAGTTGTCGGATGCATAACAGATATCGATTTGGATGACATGAAAATACTTTTCTTTCTTGGAATATTATATTCCCATTTTCCAGATAGATTGTTCTTATTTAGATGGTCAGTCCATCCCTTCTATTCACAAAGTACTTGTGACTGAAATCCATATTCATTTTATAATCTTGAATCTCAAAATCATTAATACATTGTGGTTACAACCACTAATCATTCATGTATTCACTGATGCACTTTATCATAAAAAAAATTTTAATTCTACCGAAAATTTCGGGTTCTTACAAATATTTTCATGTGTTTGGGAGCAAATGCTTTATGATGAAGGATAACCATGAGAAGAAAGGAAAATTTGACACCAAGGCTTTTGAAGGACTATTCATGGGTTACAGCACAGAAAGGACTGCCTACAGAGTTTATGTTATGGAACACAGGATTATTGAAGAAAGTGTTAATGTCACATTTGATGAAACCAAGTTTCCAGGACTGCATGAAGAAGGAAAGATGCAGACATTCAGATTTGAGAATCAAGGATACTTGGAAGCTGAGGAGATTGTGGATGAAGAACCTAGCTTCACTCAAGTTGTTGAAGTTGATAAAGATACTGTCAATGCCACTACTGTCAACCAAACTCCAGCTCAGTCACAGACCATATCCTCTAACATTCATGACAATGGTGACTCTGGAGACAATGAAGAACATGGTGAAGACAATGGGATTGGTGATCATTCAACTCAACAAACTGAAGAAAATGTTCCTGTGCAGTCAAGTAGCTTGCCCAGAATCACCAAGTGGAACAAGGATCACTCAAGTGACCTCATCATTGGTGACCCTAATTCTGGAGTGAGGACCAGGAACAAAGTCTCTGCTGACAGCATGTTTTCATGCTTCCTGTCTCAAATGGAACCTAAGACAATTGATGAAGCATTGTTGGATTCTGACTGGGTGATAGCCATGCAAGAAGAGCTAAATCAGTTTGAAAGGAACAATGTATGGAAGCTAGTTCCAAAACCTAAGGGAAAGTCAGTCATTGAGACCAAATGGGTTTTCAGAAACAAGCTTGATGAAAATGGATCAGTGACAAGAAACAAAGCAAGGCTAGTAGCTAAGGGTTACTGTCAACATGAGGGAATAGATTATGATGAGACATTTGCACCTGTTGCAAGACTTGAAGCTATAAGAATCTTTCTAGCCTATGCTGCACACTGCAACTTCAAAGTATTTCAGATGGATGTCAAAAGTGCCTTCCTAAATGGAGAATTGGAAGAAGAAGTGTATGTTGAACAGCCACCAGGGTTTGAGGATGTTGAAGTGTATGATTTTGTGTACAAACTCTTCAAAGCTTTGTATGGACTAAAGCAAGCACCCAGGGCATGGTATGGCACACTTTCCACCTTTCTTCTGGAAAACCAGTTTACTAGAGGAGTTGTGGACAAGACACTTTTCTACAAACACCATGGCAAGGACATCATTCTGGTACAAATCTATGTGGATGATATCATTTTTGGTTCTACAAATGAGAAACTGTGTGAGAAGTTTTCCTCTCTCATGAGTAACAAATATGAGATGAGTATGATGGGAGAATTGTCATTCTTTCTGGGATTACAAATTCTTCAACAATCTGATGGAATCTTTATTTGTCAAGCTAAATACATCAAGGAACTTCTCAGAAAGTTCAACTTGGAAGATTCATCACCTGCAAAGACACCAATGTCCACCTCAACCAGTCTAGATCTTGATCCTAAAGGGAAGAAAATTGATTCAAGCACCTATAGAGGCATGGTAGGATCTCTCCTATACCTAACTGCTAGCAGACCTGACATCATGTTTGCTACATGTCTCTGTGCAAGGTTTCAGAGTGATCCAAAGGAGTCTCACTTAGTAGCCATCAAAAGAATCTTTAGATACCTAAAAGGCACTCCTAACCTAGGTCTTTGGTATCCCAAGAACACTGGATTTGATCTAATTGGCTACTCAGACTCAGACTATGCTGGATGCAAGATTGACAGAAAGAGTACTACTGGTAGCTGTCAATTTCTTGGTGGAAGATTGGTCTCATGGTTTAGCAAGAAGCAGCATTCAGTTTCTACCTCAACTGCAGAAGCTGAGTATATTGCTGCAGGCAGTTGCTGTGCACAAATTCTATGGATGAAGAATCAACTTCTGGATTATGGTCTAGTGTTAAGTGAAATTCCTATCTACTGTGACAACACTAGTGCCATAGCCATATCAGACAATCCAGTTCAACACTCTAGGACAAAGCACATTGATATAAGACATCACTTTATCAGAGAGCATGTTGAACAAGGAACTGTGAAGCTGATCTATGTCCCAACTGACAAGCAACTTGCTGACATCTTTACTAAGCCATTGGATGAAGCAACCTTCAACAGGTTGGTAAGTGAATTGGGAATGCTGAACCTGGTATGTTGATTTACTCAGTTTTTGATATTTCCAAATTACCTAATGAAGCTCATGACAGCAACTTCAAACCTGCTGTCGAGAGAAGTTACTGTCTACTTGGTTTATGTCTGTTATGTGACAGCATGTGTTGATTTGACTTATCATGTCAGTATTTTGTGCCAGTCTCATACTTTTAAACCGTGTATGACATTAATGTGGTTACTTGTTAAGTTTGAGAGATAAAAATCTGTTCCATTGGACTTTCACACCTTTTTGCATTAATCTGTAGGATTAAAGGAGGACTCGACCATTAATTACTTTTGTGGTAGTTGTATGGGTACTCTAACTGTTGACCATTAGACTTTAATCCTTAGACGGTTTTGCCTATAAATTAACCTTAGGTTTCACCAGTCTGCTCTCAGTTTTAAAGTAAATAATGGAAAACAAAGTAGGAATTGAAGTTGGGCTAAAGAAGTGTGATAGTGAACCCTACAATGAGGAGATTGAGGAGCTCTTCGAGGTGCTGTTGGATGCCCTCGATGAGAGGCTAAGGAAGAGGAAGCCAAGGCTCAGGAAGAAGAGAAGTTGCTTCAGGCACTTCTCAAGGAAGAAGGCCGCACTGAAGAAGAGGCTAGGGCAGAGCTTTTAGAACTAGTTAATAAAGTCATGAAATGATGTACTCAATGTTCCATTCTGAATGATTTTATTAATAATAATAATAATAAAAGTTCTTGTCTTTGTGGTTATTGAGTTTATGCTTTGTCTGTGTCGATTGATTAATATCTGTGTTCAATAGATTACATTGCTAAATCCATAATTTGTCAATATTAAGTTAAGTGTATGAATCAAGCATTCTAATAAGTTCATGACAGAACCAATTCCTAATCGAAGTTACTGTTGTTAAGAAGGATACTGTCGCGTGTTTCTTGATAGCAACCTTTTTGTCAGCAGGGAAAGACCTTCTGTCAAGACTTGTAAAGGATACTGTCATTCATATGCTTAACGGTGACAACAAGTCTTTGCGCAATAGTTGCTGTCGCGCAAAACCTACTGTCACCACCTCTTATTACTGACAGATTGTTTCTAGCGCACAGTTTACTGTCACCAATAGTGGACCGTTGAAATTGGATATTTATCCCACGTTGGTCAGTGAATAACGGGCAGTAACTCACGTGTTTAAGAGTGGGTTAAGACACGTTCTTGAAATCCACTTTTTATGCACAAAACGTTTGAGATACCCCTATTTATTCCCCAGTTACTCAGACATATCTTTCTCTTTCTCATCAAACTCAAGGCAAAATACCTTTCTTCCAGCAAAAAGCAATCTTTCTTACTTTCTTCTTTTCTTGAAATCTCAATGGCCCCCAAACAGACTCTCTCTCAAACAAACTTTGCTGGCATCTTTTCCCCAAATGATGTTGGTGAAGGCTTCAAAGGACTAGTGTTTTTCTTGAACAAGTCCTATCTCGGTTATGCCATAACCTCAACCCCCATTCTCGACTTAGACAAACTTGAGGCGTTTTGGCAAACTGCTGTTGCTCAAACTGAGGGTGAGAACCCTGGTATTCAATTCACAATCTCTGGGCAACAATACACTCTTACAGCTGAGGTCATCAACAATGCTCTTGGAATTACACTTGAAGCAAGACAACAATTTACTGAACTTGCAAATGATGACACTCTCAAGAAGCTCTTCTTGAAGATTGGGTATGCAGGCCCTATTCTCGAAGAGGGGACTACCAAGTGGTATCCAACTGGTGAAATGGATAGGAAACATCTGCGAAAGGAGTGGAGTATGATATTTGATGTGATGGTCAAGGTGTTCTCTACCAAGTCCACAGGCTGGAATGGAATACCCTCCTACATCAAGAAACTGACACATTCTCTTGTCCATGGATACAAGGTGAATGTTGGAGCTCTCCTCATGGCACACCTCAAAGCTGCCATAGGTAAGAAGGTATCACTCTACCCTCGCTTTCTTATGTTGTGCATTAATTCATTCTGTGATTTTAATGATGCTGCTCCTCGTTTAGAGGCTTGCTCAGTTTTGAAAAAGAACACACACACACACTGTTATCATCACAAGATCTCAATGCACACATTCCACTCTGTTTCACTCAACACATGGTTGATCAAGTGTCCAACCTTGATTATCCATTACCTTCTGGTTATGATTCCTTTTCTCTTGAGAATGAAACTGAATTAGACCCAAATTCAGTTAACCCACATTCAACACCATACACTCAGCCTAGGCCCTCTAGACTTCCCAAAGCCCAAAGAGAAGCCTTGCAAGAATCCAAAAAAAGTTCCTTAGACGCTGATGTTGGTGGTAGCTCTGTTAGTCAAGAGGGAGACACTGCACCAAGTGCAACAAATAAGGAAGGTAGTCAAACAGAACCCACAGTGGTTCCCCCTGAGCCTAAGAAGAAGAGAGCTAGGAGGACCAAAACCACTGTCAGCCACCCTGCAGTCTCCCAAAAGACTGTAGAGGAAACCAGGGAAATAAACTCCTCCCTAGATGTGCCTTCTCAACAAGGGACATCTATTGAAATTGGCCTGTCTCCCAAGGCACCCTGTACAGAGTCTGCACAAACTCATGGTTCCCAACCTGAGATACCCCCACTTGAAGAAACACACAGTGAGTTAGGGCACAGTGAGGATTTCTCTACTCCTATTGATGGTTCACATGTTTCATCTGTGAATCAGCCCCCACTCTCTACTACACTTTCACCTTCTTCCTTCCCTACACATTCTTTTGTTTTTTCTCCACAACCTAGAGAAGGGGACAGTCCCAACCCTTCAGGTTTTGATCATCCATCTCCAATCATGGATGAGCCCCCATCTAGTGGTCCACAAGAACCCATTTCTCAAAGTGAGATGGACACCACTCCTCCAAACACTGAGCTAGGGCAAAGTGGTATTTTGTCAGAAAATGAAACAGCCAACACTTTGTCTGAACTCCAAGGAGCATCTTACCTTCAGGAAGATGCTGTCACAGCCTCTGTTGCTGTCAAAGACACTGGCAATGTTGCTGTCCTGGACACAGCTGCTGTCATGGGTGGAGAGAAAGATACTGTCGCTACAGAACCTACTGTCACTCCACCTCCCAAAGTTGCTGTCATGCCAGAACCTGCTGTCCAGACTCCAACTGACAGTAACATTCCTGCCAAAGATGCTGTCCAGTCCTCTCAGCCTGATTTTGATGCTGTAATCATTGAGGATGCCTCTGATGATGATCTACCTCTTGCCAAACTCTTAAAGGTACATTCTAAATCTACTCCTTCCATGCATGTTAGTACTACTCATACCCATGCATCTAGGTTGAGTGAGGGTGTGCAAAAGAAAAGAGAGATAAAAGAAAAGAGAGGTGAGCATAAAAATGAGAGGCAGCCAAATGAGCTGGCAAAAGGAGAGGGACTTGAGCATGTCCAGAGAGTTATTGAGGGAGCCCACACTATTCAGGCACTAGGACTTGAGAGTCAAACTGTGAGGGGTGATGAGATCACTCAAAAACACCCTGAGAGTGTGAGAACCCCCATAGCCTCCAAGCCCCTTTCTTTTCCTTCTCCTCCAAGAAGGTTAAGGTATGGTGGCCCCTCTGCTACTTATGGTAACAGGATTGCAGCTCTGGAAGGACAGTGTGCTACCCTCAACTCCAAGATGGACTCTCTCTCTCAACTGGTGGTTGATGGTTTTGCTGCTACTCAACTCTCTATTCAGTTCCTTACTGACCTAGTAGCTGCCAACTCAACTAAGGGGGAGAAGGTAGCAAGATCAGAATCATTGCCTATTCAGGAATCAGGTGGAACTCAGGGGGAGCCTGTAGCTGTGGAGACCAGAGGGGGAGCTAAAAGGAAAGCAATGTCTAAGGGGGAGCAAGTCAAACCAAGCAGTGCACAACCACAGGATAAAGCTGAAAAGCCTGTTGAAGTGGAAATGGATGGAGAAAGGGTGTTAATGTCAAAGGAAACTCAAGATGCATTGCAAAGAAGACCTGCATCTAGACATCCAATCTTGCCTCCTGTGTTGATTAGAGAGCCAACTCCAGAAACTCAAGAAACTGCTCTACAGAAGAAATGGAGAGAAATGGAGGAACAAAACAAACTTGGGAAAGGTAAAGGGAAACTGCCTGAATCCATCCAAAAGGGAATTATTTGGACAAATGGCACTCAATTTGATCAAGAAGAAGCCAATGTCTTGATGGTGGATTACAGGGAGAGCACATTACACAACCATGACAGTGAATTTAGTAGTTTGGTGGAAAAAGCAATGAATGCTCCAAGCAACCGTCCAACCAACACCACAAAACTGTTAAAGGAACAAATTACTAGTGTCAGTGTAATGGTGAATGATGAGAAAAGATGGGCCGTAAGTATTTATCTCACTTCTGGCATATCTTATTTCATCACAATGCAATTATTGCAGAGTCTGCCAGCAAAGGTGTTGTGTGCCTTGAAGGGAAAGATCAGGGCAACTCAAACACCATTCAATGAAATATTAGATATGCAAATCCAGAACCTGCTCATACAAAAACTACCTGAAGTCTACACAAATCCACCATGTGTTTTCTATAGATCTGAAACTAAGGATGGCACAAGAAGGAACAGCTTCATGAATTTGGTTGGCACATCCAGAATGGAAACCAAGTCAATTCTGAAAGTGTTAGATGGAATACTCAATTCAAATGCCAATCCAGGAAGAGCTTATGCTGTTCAAGAGATCTAACAAATGCTGGTGTTGAGAGACAAGGCACTGGGAGCTAGAGTGAAGGAACTAATCTCTAGAGCCAATGCCAAAAGAAATGATCAAGGTGGAAGTTGCCTCTATGACCTTCCTCCTCAGGATGATGATGATGATGATGAGGTTGGAGGTGGTGAAGCTTCTGGAAATGCTGGTGGAAGTAATTCTGGGAATACTAGTATTCAATCCCAAAATGAAGGCAATGAAGAAACTCCTAATCAGGAAAAGAAAGATGCTGGTGCTACAGATGAAGAGGAGTCAAGAATACTGGAAGCTTTGGAGGCAAGCATTCTTAGATGTGCTATTGACTACATAAATGCAGAAAAAGATGTTGTCACCAAAGGTACTGTCGACAAGGATACTGTCATAGAAGATGCTGTCATGGAAGATGCTGTCGACAAAGGTACTGTCAAGAAAGGTTCTGTCAAGGATGAAACCAAAGCTGCTGTCAAGCCCAAGAGACTGAAAGCTAAAGCTAAGGCATGGTTTACTAGACAGAAACCTGCAGGAAAGCACATGTGCTCAGGAAAGGAAAAGGCCACTGGTTTAGGCAGAAATTTGAAGATGCCAATTCAATCAATTCCTCCCAACAGTCTTAAAATTCAACAGATGCAATCTTGGGAAATCAAGAGTGTTGAGGTTAAATTGGATGCAAATCAAGAGGCCACTGAGTACATTCTATGGTGGGAAGGATCAAGATCTACCGAGGTTGATAAGGACTTCAACCTGGTGTCCACATCAACCAGTGGTAGGACATCAACCATAGATAAAAGGAGAATTGACTTCTTCTACCTGGAAAGAATGGTAGAGTTGTTGGAGAGTTATGATAATGTTCCAAAGTTTGTTATGGAACATATCTTGAAATATCAGGCTGATAGGGATGCTGAATTCTATCAGAAATTTGGCTACAATTTTGCTGATTTTGATGATGCTGATATTCTAACTGATCTCCCACCTTCTCCTATACCATACCACTGGTACTATGAGTTTGAGAACTTACCCACAGAAGAAGGGCAAACCCAACCAACTCAGGAAAGGGAACCCAAGCCAAGCAAAAGACCTGAATCTTCTCAATATTCTCAAACTAAGTCAGAACTTGATAAGAAGGAAGCTGAACTACTGGAAAGATGCAAGGTTTCCAACAAGGCAGAAAGTGAAGCTCCAAATTATCAATCATGTATGCTGGAAAATCCCCTAAGAATGAAGTATCTAAAAGAAGAAATCTATGTTTGCAGCTTTCACAAGCTAAAAACAACCATTCTGAAGGACTTACAGTATATGGTAGCTGGATCTATTCATCCCTTGGAGCAGATTTGTTCTGATGAAATAGAGAATGTATTGGAAGGAAGAAAAGGAGAAGACTCAAAGCTGGACAAGCAAAGGAGAAGGACTCTCAATGCTTATCCTGGAAGTAGATTCAAGCTCATTAATGAAGAACTTCACTTCAGAACCTATCCTTATGATATAGTATAATGGCTGAATCTCAGGGATGTTAGTTCTCTCCTCTCCCCTTCTATAAAGAAGATCATTGAAGAAGTAGAGGATGATGCAGTTTCTGCTGCTGAAATTTCTCTTATAGAAAGTCTAAAAAGCTGCTTGGTAGAAGCTCTCAAAAGAGAGGATGTAGCAAGGCAGAAGAGGAAATCTCAAGCTAAGTAAAAATTCTTAATCCATTCTGATCTTGTTAGTTAAGTTGTCAGCACATATTGTAAATTTGTTGTTATTTCCCATAAAAACAAATTGGGGGAGATTGTTGGGATTTATGGGTGATAACATAGAAACAACTTAACTTTGATTGTACTTAATTTTTTAATTAAGTAGAACATACTGTCACAGCCAAAGTATGTTCTTGTAATTAGTATGTAATGTTATTCTAGTTGTATAATTTGAAAGAAGTTCACTTGCTGTGTTCAAGCCTCAAAGGGTACATATTTAGATGACAACATGAATAAAGGTTACTGTCCTAAAGCTTCGACAGTAAGATTACAAGAAGACAGAATGTTGCAAGTCAAGACAGCATATTCACTTTGACAGCAACATTGGCGGAAGACTTCGTGACAGCAACTTTAGCCCTCGACAGCAAGCTTGGGAACCTCGACAGCACACTATGCGGGGAACTCGTACTGTCACCAAAAGCACATTCTTGTGACAGCAAGCTTTGCGGCAAAAGTAACTGTCTCGAGAAAGACCCTTGTTCTAAGTAACTTTCTCAGTCAAATCCCGTGACAGTTTCAATGTTCAAGAAACAGGCGTGATGCAGTATCCCTAAGCTGCACCAAGTCTGCAAGACTACGACAGAAGCTTCAAGCACTGCAAAACAAAAGCGAATCAATTTAAGAGCAAGGTCAAGTCCTTATTTGCTGAATTGCTTAAGCTGGAAATAGAATGAATCTAGGTTGCTTTTGTTATGATGTATATCTGACATATTAGGAATTTAGGAAAGTCACATGGGTAAGACAATCTGTAAGAAGCTGCCGCTTGACAATGACAGCAGCTTCACAAACCCGTGACTGATAGTGATAGGATTAGTCTTATACCTACTGTCAATTCATTCTAGAGATGTAACGAAGACCAGCAAGTGCCTTGAAGAAAAACGAAGCTCAAGATTTCTCTCTTGAGGTTGTAGCAACACTTTGCAAAATAAATAAAACATTTATTTGGTGAATACTGTCTTCTCTATTTTACTGTTTGTGAATGCATACATATTATTGATAACATTAAATCTTAGTTTTTAGTTGTTGAAACTGAGATTGAATTTTATCAGTATTGCATTCATCCCCCCCCTTCTGCAATACACAAGGACCAACAAATAAGTTATAAGTATATATATTGATTTTTTAACCTTTTCATCGATCAAAATCATGTCAAGACTGATCAGTTCTTCAGTATTTGGAATGACAGATTCCCACATTCTACACACCCGTAGGCCATAGTTGTTGTCGTTCAAAGCATCCAACATGGTGTAGGCCATAGTTGTATTGATTGTAAATATGGTTGCAAAAATTTGAAGCTATGAAAAAAAGTTTCGGTGTAGATTTTTTTTTTGTTATGAATGGTCTTTAATTTATACGTGTTTGTAAGGTGATTAACATGGAAATCCATTCTATTTAAAAGTCAAGAAGTATTATAAAAGAAAATTTCTATCAAGTTTGAATATAATAAAAGAAAGTTCTATCAAGTTTGAAAATAATAAAAGTGTAAATTACAATTATTAACATAAGATCCTACAAATTTGAAAATAATAAGGAAGTTGTAATTTTCTAAATCAAAGAAAGTTCTATCAATAAATATAATTTAAACAAATATAAATAGTTTTTCAACGTGAAAACTCGCAAATTTCTTTTATTTTGATGCATTGAGTAAAATGAAAAAAGGAAACAGTAAATGTCACGGGTGGAAACAAATTTCTTACTATTTTTAAAGCTCATCAACGTGACACACCAATGCGTACAGAACTTTTGTGACCAATCCATACAATCTGACACGTACTCTGATCACACAGCCTCACAATATGTATCAATTTGGTAGGTTTTAGAAAGTTCTATCAAGTTTGAAAATAATAAAAGAAAAAATAACAATTATTAACATAAGATTCTACAAATTAACGAAAATATTAAGGAAGTTGTAATTTTCTAAATCAAAGAAAGTTCTATCAAGTTTGAAAATAATAAAAATAATAAAAGAAAGTTCTATCAAGTTTGAAAATAATAAAAGAAAGTTCTATCAAGTTTAAAAATAATAAAAGGGAACAAAAATAATAAGGAAGTTATAATTTTCTAAATCAAAGAAAGTTCTATCAAGTTTGAAAATAATAAAAAAAAATTGTAATTATTAACATAAGAGCCTACAAATTCGAAAATTTCTCAATTTCCAAATTCGAAAATTTCTCAATTTATTTTCCTTCTTACCAAATTCGAAAATTTCTCAATTTATTTTCCTTCTTACAAAATTGAAAATATTTAAGGAAGTTGTAATTATTAATATTAAAAAATTGTGAAAAATTGAGAAAATTAGAAAAATAGAACGGAGCAATTCTAGAGCGCCACTTCACCGCCCCCGTCTTCTCCTTTATATAAGTATATTGATTTAAAGTATTAAAATATATTTTAAAATAAATTAATAACTGTTTACCCGTGATATTTTTGGAAAAGGATGGGTCTTAGTAAGGAAAAATAGAAAAAGTAACATGTTTTAGCTAAAAGGGTAAGTACCCGTAATTAAAAGTATTTAAATAGGTTTCAAAATAAATAAGTAAGTATTTGTCCGGATATTTTTGGAAAATGAGGGGTTTTAGTAAGGAAAAATAGAAAGAGTAACATGTTTTAGTTGAAAAAAGTGAATTGCCCGTGATTTTTTTAGAAAAATAGAGGATTTTGTTAGAAAAAAAAAAGTAACGTATTTTAGCTGAAAAAGTAATTGGTTATAAAAATGTTATTATTTAATAATAATTTCTTTAGAAAATGAAAAAATAGAAAAAGTAACACGTTTCAGCTGAAAAAGTACTCATAATTAAAATTATTAAAATAGATTTTAAAATAAATAAGTCAGGGTTTACCCGTGATATTTTTGAAAATTGAGGGATTTTAGTAAGGAAAAATAGAAAGACTAGCATGTTTTTGTTAAAAAAAATAATCGCCGTGTTTTTTTAAAAAAAGAGATTATTTTGTTAGAAAAAAATAAATAAATAAGATAATGTATTTTAGCAGAAAAGGTAATTGATTATAAATAATGTTATTATTTAGTGATAGTTTTTTTAAAAAAATATGTAAGGGTAATTAAGTAAAATTACTAAGTACCGACCGTCCGTTCGTCCGACTACCAAACTTTTAATGTTTCATCTTTAATAATATAGCTTAAAACCTGTGCGATGCACGAATTATTTTTAATAATTGTTAATTTTATTATTTATATTTTATATTTTATTAATTGCATTTATTAAATAAAAATTAGGCGTGTTAAATATTTTTAAATAATTAAAAGTATTAAAATAGATTTTAAAATAAATAAGTAACGGTTTTCCCGTGATATTTTGGAAAAAGTGGGGTTTTAGTAAGAAAAATAGAAAGTAACATGTTTTCGTTGAATTTTAAAATAAAAAAGTAACGATTTACCCGTGATATTTTTGAAAAAAGAGAGGGTTTAGTAAGAAAAATAGAAAAGGTGACATGTTTTAGTTGAAAAGGGTAATTGTCAATTAAAAGTATTAAAATAGATTTTAAAGTAAAGAAGTAAGGGTTTGCGGTGATATATTTGGAAAAGAAGGGATTTTAGTAGGGAAAATAGAAAATATAACATGTTTTAGCTGAAAAAAGGTAATTGTCCGTGATTTTTCTAGAAAAAGAGGGGAAAGATAATTGCCAATTAAAAGTATTAAAATAAGTTTTAAATAAATAAGTAAGGGTTTGCTCGTGATATATTTGGAAAATGAAGGATTTTAGTAAGGGAATAGAAAAAGTAACAGCTGAAAATGAAATTGTCCATGATTTTTTTAGAAAAAAATGGTATTGTATTTTAATTGAAAGGGTAACTGATTATAATAATTTTTATAATAATTAAATAAACAATTAATTAGGCAAGTACCGTACCAAGAAACATGTACCAAAAAATAGGTACCAAAACTTTCAATGTTTCGTCTTTAATAATATAGTATAGATAGATAGATTTATAATATTAGTATTTTTTGCTACTAAATGGAATATCCCGTGATATTTTTGAGGTTTTAGTTAAGAGAAATATTAGTTAGAAAAAAAAATATATATATGTGTGTGTGTTTTGAAAAAAAAACTAATCGGTTAGTCATTAATAATTTTAATATTATTATTTGATTTTATTAAATAGAACCGTTCGTGATATTTTTGGAAAATGAGAGGTTTTATTTAGGAAAAATAGAAAAGTAGAAATTTTAGTTAGAAAATATAAAAAAGAATATACATTTTGACTAAAAATGGTAATGGATTAGTTATTAGCAATTATAACTTTATTATGTTATTTTATTAAATGAAACTGTCTGTGTTAGATATAATTGCTGATGTTTGTTTAATCAGTGTTTAAGTAACAGGTATTGTTCAGAGTTTAGTCTGAAGTACTTATCAGAGTTTACATGGAAGCCGGTCAGAGTTTGTTAAAGTCTGACAGGGTGAAAGTTGATTTAGCTGTCGGTGCATATCATGAAGATTCTAGAAGCAATATATTCTGAAGATGGAAAGAAGCAGAATATATTGATACAGCTAAGGAGACTGGACAGAGGACTGAAGCAATTCTAATTGATTACAAATTGTATAGCTAATTTGTAGGAGTATCAATTAGAGATTGATTGTAACTGTGTACTATATAAACACAGATAGGTTATCCCTAGAAGGGATGCGATTATTGAAAATATTATTCTTGTAACCTAGTAGCTCTTTGTGATTCATTAACATCACTAAGAGAGAATTATTTAATATAATTCAGTTTTGTTGATTTACAAACTTGTGTTCTTGATTGTTATTCTCATACATATTTGATTATATTGTGTATTCGGCCTAACAATTGGTATCAGAGCCTAGGCTGTTTAATATATATACAGTTTTACGATTCAAACACAGTAATAATCATGTCTGAAGAAAATCAAGCTCCTCCCAAGGTTGAACAGGTTAAACCTAATTCTGTGAGTCGATATGAAACAATCAGGGTTCCAATTCTCAGGTCAGTGGAGTATCCAATTTGGAAGGTGAAGATGACCATGTTTCTGGAGGCTACAGATCCAGAATACCTTGACAGAATATATGATGGTCCTCATATGCCGACTAAATTGTCTCCTGTTGTTGATGGTCAAGAACAAAAGACTGTTCCAAAGGAAAAGAAAGATATGACTCCTGAGGACATCTCATCAATTGCAAAAGATGCAAAGGTTAGACATCTTCTCCACAGTGCTTTAGATAATGTTATGTCTAACAGAGTAATTGGTTACAAAACTGCAAAAGAAATATGGGATGCTTTGGAAGTCAGGTGTCAAGGAACCACTGCTATAAAGAAGAACAGGAAAACAATACTCACTCAGGAGTATGAGCACTTTGATTCAAGAGCCAATGAAACCTTGACTGAGACATATGACAGATTCTGTAAACTGCTGAATGATTTATCTCTAGTTGATAAAGAATATGATCTTGAAGAATCAAATCTCAAATTTCTCTTATCTTTACCTGAAAGATGGGATTTGAAGACAACAACTATAAGAGATAATTACGAACTTGCTGAAACTGAACTTGATGAGATTTATGGGTTACTGAAAACTCATGAATTGGAAATAGAACAAAGAAACAGAAGATCAAGCAAGAAGACAAAATCTGTTGCTCTCAAAGTTGAGGAGAAGCCCATCAAGAAGGAATCATCAAGGAAGAAAGCTAAGGGAAAGGCTTTAGTCATTAAATCTGAAAGTGAGTCATCAAACTCTGATGATGACTCAAACTCTGATGAAGCTTCTGACTCTGAGGATGATGAAGAACAGATGATGCAAATGGCTGCATTGATGGTGAAGACCTTCAAGAATATGGGATTCAAGAACTTTAAGAAAGGAAAGAGATTCTCAAGGAAAGATTCAAACTCTGAAAGGAAAGGTTTTAGAAAGTCTGATGGAAGGGAGACCAAGTCTGGCAAGAAGGATAAATCTGAAATCCAGTGCTACAAGTGTAAGGAGATGGGTCACTATGCTCCAGAGTGCAAGAAAGACAAATCTGAGAAAGCACTCATCTCTAAAGGCAAAGACTGGGCAGATACTTCAGACTCTGATTATGGAGTAAATTATGCTCTTATGGCAACTGTCAAAGATGAGACTGAATCATCTGAAAATAAGGTACCCCTAACTACTTATGCTTATGATACTGATAATATATCTGAATTAAGAGTATATCTGAAAAGCGTACATGTTAGTTATAGGGATCAGACTTTAGAGAATGAGAGAATTAAATCTGAGAATCTTAGTCTTAAAGATAGAAACAAGTTTCTTGAAGGAGAACTTGAAAATATGAAGCAGATTCAAAAAGAAAGAGATGATGCTGTTTATGTGGAACAGGAGTTGCTCAAAAGATATAGGCAACTAGAATCTGATCTAGAAAAAGAAAGAAAAATAATCAAGACTTGGACAGACTCTGGAAGAGACACTCATCAAGTGTTCCAGACAGATTCTGTAGGTTTAGGCTATTGTGAGAATGATGAACTTAGGTTTAAAGACAAGGTTAAGGTTAAACCACAACTTAAACCTGTGAAATTTGTTCCAGAGTCCACTAAGTTAAAATCTGTTGTAGTAAGAGAAGCTGATATGGAATCAGATGAAACCTGTGAAAGACAGGAAAATATTATAACAGAAAATCTAATGGAAGTAGAAGCTGTTAGAAAACCAATAAAAGTCTGTGAAAAACAGGTTAATGTTGGTTTAATGACAGGAAAATAGTTCAATCATAAGCTAAAAGAGGTAAAGTCTGCCATGAAACCAAAAGGGTCCAAGAAGAATAGGAATGGAAAGATAGGCATAAATAAAAGAAATAATCATTTGCCTACTGCTGCTGCTCCAAGGAAAACATGTTATAACTGTGGTAGTTCTAACCATCTTGCTAGATTTTGCAATAAGAACAAAGATATTAATTCTTTATCTTCTAAATCAGGAGTAAAGAATGATTATGTAAGGGTTAAACCACAGACTTTATGCACACACTGTGGGAGCACTTGGCATTCTATTTATACTTGTAAGAGTTATCATGCTATTTATCACAACTATTATGAGCCAAAACCCAACTTGAACTGGGTTAGGGCAAACTCTGCAAGTGTAAAGTCTGACAATGTTAGTTTAAACTCTGTTGATAGTGATTCCGCTGCAAAAGCTAACACTGTTAAGAAAGACAAAGGATCCAAGCAAGTCTGGGTCCTTAAAACTAACTCTGTGTAATTGGTTGTAATTGCAGGGCATAAAAGAGAGCACCCTTATCTTGGACAGTGGATGCTCAGGACACATGACTGGAAATAAAGCCCTGCTATCAGATTTTGAGGAGAAAGCTGGCCCAAAGGTATCCTATGGAGATGGCAACATAGGACTTACTCTGGGATATGGCAATATAAATCTTGGAAGTGTCATCATAACAAATGTAGCTCTAGTCTCAGGACTCAAGCATAATCTGCTATCTGTGAGTCAAATCTGTGATAGAGGAAACCATGTAGATTTTCATACTGAATACTGTGAAGTTATCAGTAAATCTACTGGAAAAGTTGTTCTAGTTGGACACAGGCACAACAACATTTATGAAGCAAGTTTGGTAACAAACTCTGATGGAAAAACAGTGTGTCTGACTGCAAGAATGTCAAATGAAGAGAGTTGGAACTGGCATAAGAAGCTCTCTCATCTCAATTTGAACAACATTAATGAGCTAATAAGAAAGGATCTTGTAAGGGGACTTCCCAAGTCAATACTTAGCTTAGATGGCCTATGTGATTCTTGTCAAAAGGCCAAGCAAAGGAAGTCATCTTTCAAGAGCAAATCTGAATCTTCAGTAGTAGAACCTTATCATCTTCTACATGTTGATCTCTTTGGACCAGTGAATGTGATGTCTATGGGCAGAAAGAAATATGCTCTAGTAATTGTTGATGAATATACTAGATATACATGGGTGTATTTCTTATCAAAGAAGGATGAAACTGCTCAAACTCTGATGGATCATGTAAATCTACTGGACAAAGGATCACAGCACAAAGTCAAAATAATAAGGAGTGATAATGGAACTGAATTCAGAAACTCAATAATGGAAGCTTTCTACAAGGAAAGAGGAGTGAAACAAGAATTTTCTGCACCTGGAACTCCACAGCAAAATGGTGTAGTTGAAAGAAAGAACATAACTTTAATTGAAGCAGCCAGAACTATGCTTGACGAAGCAAAATTGCCAACTTATTTCTGGGCAGAAGCTGTTCAAACTGCTTGTTTTACTCAAAATGCTACACTGATCAACAAGCATGGGAAAACACCATATGAGATGGTGAAAAATAAGAAGCCAAATTTGAAGTATTTTCATATATTTGGATGCAAATGCTTTGTGTTGAAGACTCATCCTGAACAGTTGACTAAGTTCGAGTTAAAAGCTGATGAAGGAATCTTTGTTGGTTATCCAGTGTCAACAAAAGCATTCAGAGTTTACAATCTGAGAACTAAAGTGATCATGGAATCCATACATGTGTCATTTGATGACAAGAAAATAACTGGACTTGATGACTTAGATGAATATGATCAACTGCGTTTTGAAAATGAAGGTTTATTCTCTGATAATGTAAACTCTGATGAAGCAGTACCGACAAACTCTGATGAAGCGGTTCTGACAAACTCTGACGAAGCATACTCTGAACCTCTACTGGTAAATACTGGAGAAACTGGAAATTCTCAAATTGAACAAAATAGAGAACCAGTTGAGGGGGAGCATGAAGAAGCTCAACAAGACACAGCAAGTGAGTCAGTTGAGGAAACTGATTCAAACTCTGACAGTTTAAACTCTGAGTTATTCAATTCAGGGGGAGCCTCAAATGCTGCAGAAAGTCAACACTTGAATCAGGAGAGCATGGATCAAGGGGGAGGATCCAATCATAATGCAAGAAACCACTTACCAACAGCAAGAAAGTGGACACAGGCACACACACCTGATCTCATAATTGGAGATCATGATGCTAGTGTGAGAACTAGAAGTGCAACAAATAATGAGTGTCTGTATCATGCTTTCTTGTCTCAAACAGAACCAAAGAAAGTGGAAGAAGCTCTTCAAGATGCAAACTGGATAACAATAATGCAAGAAGAGTTAAATGAATTTGAAAGAAATGAAGTCTGGACACTTGTACCTAGACCAAAGAATAGATCAATTGTAGGTACAAAGTGGGTTTTCAGAAATAAGACTGACAGTGAAGGTGTGATTACAAGAAACAAGGCTAGACTTGTGGCTAAAGGTTATTCACAACAGGAAGGAATTGACTATGATGAAACCTTTGCTCCAGTTGCAAGATTGGAGGCCATAAGAATTTTTCTGGCCTATGCTGCACACAAGAAGTTTAAAGTCTTTCAGATGGATGTGAAAAGTGCTTTTCTCAATGGAAAGCTTGAAGAAGAAGTGTTTGTTGAACAACCACCAGGATTTGTAGATTCCAAACATCCAGATTATGTCTACAGGCTTGACAAGGCATTGTATGGACTAAAGCAAGCACCAAGAGCATGGTATGAAACTCTTGCTCAATTTCTTTTAGAAAGTGGGTTCACAAGAGGTACAATTGATAAAACTTTGTTTTATTTTAATACTGGTGATGATTTGCTTTTAGTTCAAATTTATGTAGATGATATTATTTTTGGATCTACTAATGACAAACTTTGTAAGAAGTTTGCAAAGCTTATGCAGTCCAGGTATCAAATGAGCATGATGGAAGAACTTAGTTATTTTCTAGGCTTACAGGTCAAGCAAACAGATGATGGGATTTTTATCAATCAAGCAAAGTCAACCAGAAATCTTCTAAAGAAATTTGGTATGCTTGATAGTTCATCTGCTACAACTCCCATGGCTACAGCAACAAAGCTAGACAAAGACACATGTGCTACAGTGGATATGACAACCTATAGAGGCATGATAGGGTCTCTTCTGTATCTCACAGCAAGTAGACCTGATATCATGTATGCCACATGTCTTTGTGCAATATTTCAAGCAGATCCCAGAGAGCCTCATCTAACAGCTGTAAAAAGGATCTTCAAATATCTCAAAGGAACCATAACCTTGGGTTTGTGGTATCCTAGAGAATCAGAGTTTAAGCTAATTGGTTACTCTGATGCAGATTTTGCAGGCTGTAAGATAAACAGAAAAAGTACAAGTGGAAGCTGTCAATTCTTAGGTGACAGATTGGTTTCTTGGTATAGCAAGAAACAGAAATCAATTTCTACATCCACTGCAGAAGCAGAGTATATAGCTGCTGGTAGCTGTTGTGCACAGATTCTGTGGATGAAGAATCAGTTGCTGGATTATGGGTTAAGGTACTCTAAAATACCTATTTACTGTGATAACCAAAGTGCTATTGCTATGACAGGTAACCCAGTACAGCATTCCATGACCAAGCACATCAGCATAAGGTATCATTTTATCAGGGAACATGTGGAAGAAGGAGATATTGAGCTTCATTTTGTGTCTACAGACCAACAACTTGCAGATATCTTCACCAAACCTTTGAGTGAAGCTACTTTTACAAGATTGGTAAATGAACTTGGAATGATCTCTGGTTTTGACTAGAGATACGGGTTAGACTAAAAAACTATACATGTTTGATTTTTATGCTCATGATTCCTTGCATGTATTAACTGTTATGAGAACCAGTGCCATAAACTCTGAAAGTAAACTCTGATGCTAAACTCTGTTAGTCATAAAAGTGTTGGTCATACTCTGATAGTTACAGTCTAATGCTATACTCTGATTGTAATTTTGTCTGAAACATATGGACCGATGAAGAAATTTGTATGAAGCATAATTCTCAGTAAGTAATTATGAATCCTTAAGAGTTGTATAGATTCTGATCTCAAATGTGCAGGAAGTTAACACAGCATGATACTGTCTCTGTATTTATAGCATCTCTTAGTTTATTCATCCTATACACTGAGTCTGTATTAGCTGTTTGTATTTTCTCTCATAAATTAATTGCATTAACTGATGAAAAGTCTAAACTCTGATTATTAATTGTAAATAATTCACCCTCAAATCAAAAGATGCCAAAAAGAGCACAAATTCCTTTGAGATCATGTTGTGCCTAGGAAGATCCAGGAACTTATTGTATGAAATAAGGGCTAAAATCTTTGATTTTTGGTGACTAGTGCCAACCACTGATTACTGGAAAAATTAATATATATATATATATATATATATATATATATATATATATATATATATATATATATATAAAGGGGGTGAAGAATAAAAGATATATCCAAATGAAAGGATATCAAAATACAGAGTTTAGATATAAAAATCAGATTTTATGTTTTACATGAGAGTTTAGGGAACCAGTTTTTACTGCTTAAGTTTGTGGATTTTATGCACTTTGAGATGATCTAAATATTGATTTCGGTGAACTCTGCTATAGCACACACAATTATTCACACCTGTACAGTTTGAGAAAAGAGTTTATTGACAAAGAAGGACAAATGGTAAACACTGATGTATTGTGTGAAATACGCCGAGGTAATTTAATTTTAATCTCTGATGATTAAAATAAATTTTGTTGGTTTCAGACATTTTATAATTTTGAGATTAGACATTTGTTTTGAAATTCGAAAGAGTATGATAACAAACGGTTCATATTTGTATTAAATAGAGGAGGGAGAAGTTGAGTGTTTTGAACAGTGTGACAAGCGGTAATTATGGCTATTTTTACTGCGCGTGTGTATTGGAAGTTGTTACATACAGCTGTCAGCGTATACATGTTTGACATCTGTCCCACTCACACATTTTTCAAAGACGCCTGCTGTGTGTAGTAATGATTAAAACGATTGGGTTTTAATTTTCACTATTATTATTTAAACTTACTACACATAAACGGTTCATTCTTTTACACACTTCATCTTTTCATAAGTTTTTACTCACAAACACTGTCTCAAACACTTTCACTGCATACATTCTACACTTTCTCTGTCTTATTTCTTACTTTCTTCTAATACTTTTTAATGGCTACAACCATGTTTACTGCTTCTGGGTTAGAATTTGTTCCTAATAATTACTCAGCTCCTTTGGCAAATGAGAACGCACCGGAGGCGTTTCATTTGATTCAGAGTTTCTTGTCAAACTCTGATATTGGTACTGCTCTCACCGCACCATCGAAGCTGTCTGCATCTCAAATCAGATCTCTTTGGCAGACAGGTACTTATGACAATGGAGGAGAGACTGGCTCTCCATCCATAATCTTTGAATTTCAAGAAGCAGAGTTTACAGTTACTCCAACAACTGTTCGTGATGCTCTGGGCCTTGAGGACTTTAATGCTTTCACAATCTCTGTTGGAGATTCTGAGTTAGTTCGTATGATGAGAGAGATAGGCTACTCTGGACCATTGACAAAGATTGGTCAACTCAAAAGGCCGTTTTTGCGCAAGGAATGGAGTTTCTTTTTCGATTGCATCACCAGGGCTTTTGGAAAGAAATGCACGAATTGGGATGCTATTCCCACGGATAGTCTGCAACTCGGGTATTCTCTTCTTTATGGTAGTCATTTTGATGTTGCTAGACTAGTTCTAAATAATATAGGTGAGAAAATGAATGAAAACAGAGGTGTAGTCTATTTTGCAAGATTCTGTCAATTGATATTCTCTGAATGTGTTTCTGAAGTAGAAATAGCTGAGAATGATGTGATTCCATGTTTTAAATTACATAAACGCATATTCTCTGATCTCACAAATAAAGATAACAAGAAAGGAGATGTTGGTGTTTTGTTGCTACCTGATTCTGTGCAACAATTCCTGATCAATTCACAACAACAACAACTAGCAAACGCTGAAGCTGGACCTTCTGTGTCTCCATCACAGAGGTCAAAGAAGTCAAAGGTAAGAGCTGTTAAGTCTGCTAGAGTGCATCCATCAAAAGGTTAAAGAAAAGAAGGGCCAACAGGGCAAAGTCTGATGCTGCTAATGAGGAGAGTGAAACTGATGATGAAACTCTTCATCAGAGAAAAAGAAGATTAGTAGCAGCACATCTCTTTGGTGCAGAGAATATTTCTTCAACAGTTGAGGATGAAGCTGTCCATATGGATAGAGTTTCTATGGAGAATGTAGCTCCTGACGTTGTTCTTCAAGAGGAGATTTTTGATACTCATGTGCCTACTGAGGACGGAGTAAATGCTGATGCTGGCATGATGAATTTTGAGAGAGAAGCTCCTACATCAAAGACTGATGATGTAGTTGAGGAAGATGCTGATCATTCTGACAGCAGAGTTTTTGAGAAAATGGATTTCTTTGTAGATGAAGATACTGAGGATATAGAAGCTGATCAAGCCACCTTAGTCATTGAAGACTCTGTTGCTACTCACACAGAGGTTCTTTCTGTTAACAATTTAAATTCTGACACAGGTGAGGAGGTTGATCAAGTTGTTGAAGCTGTTGCAGAACAATTTGATGCAATTGCAGCAGAAGATGCTAATTTGCTTGCAGCTCTACAATAATCTGTTGTTGAGGTTGTAACAAAAGAAATAGAGTTAATGCAAACTGCAAACTCTGAGATTCCAGAACCTGTTGCAGAGAAAGTTATTGTTGAAGCTGCACAGAGAAATTTTGAACCTACTGCTGAGAATGTTCCTGCAGCGAATACAGCAGAGGATGAAAATGTTGAAGATAGTCCTGCTCATTCATACCCTAGTATTCAAATTTCATTGTCTGATGGTGTAAATACTGATGAAGAAAGAGAGATAAATAGAGAGACTGAAGAGCATTTTCAGAATATGTACTATAACAGATGGGCTGATGCAGATTGTATCTTTTCAGCACAGAGGGCTGCTGATTTTCTTGGTGATTCTGTGAAGACAATTTCAAATCCTGATATTCTTACAAGTCTAAAGGCCACTGTGGTTCAAGTCAAAGCCTTACACAATAGGTTTGATGAAACACAAACAGTGGTTACCAGTCTTAGGAATGAAGTTGGTCTAAGGGATATTACCTTAAAGACTGATAGGTCTTATTATTCTACAATGTTCCAGAAGCAAGCCAAGGATTCTGATGAACTTAAGAAGAGGCTTGGGAAAGTTGAGGAAAATCAGACTGCAATGTCTGCCCAATTAAATTCTATTTCTACTGCTCTAGAATTACTGACATCAGTACTACTTTCTGATGATGTCAAAAAGGGGGAGAGTGTACCTAAGGACAAATGCAGGAGGACTCCAACCTTGAGACGGAGGGATGATTCTACTGATGGTGGAAGTAGAGAAGCAGAGAAGAGGTCTACATTTGCTCAAGAGATAGGGAGACAAAGGTCAAAACAGACAAACTCTGAGAGGATAAACTCTGGTGGTCAATCTTCTTCAAGACTCAAGAGTCTAGTGATGTCATCTAATCCAATTACTGATGAAGAGATTGCTGCTAGGATATTTCTACAAGAGCATGGTAATGAAGCTACAGTTGAAGACATGGAAGCTGAAATGCTGAGTCTTGCTGAAGAGCATGAGAAGAGATTGAAAGATGGTACTTACAAAAGGAAAGCTGTCAAGGTTCCTAGAAAAATAGAAATGGGTATCTCTATCAAAGAGAATTCTCAACAGAGTATACAAGACTCAAGGAAGCCTGTGATAGCAAACTCTGATAAAGGTAAGGGTAAACTGGTAGATGAAGGACAGTTCCCAAAGAAGATTTATTCAACCTCTGACATTGCTCAAGTTGAATCAAGGATAAATAAATCAACCTCTGACGTTGCTCATGTTGATATTGCTACTAAAATTGTGACAACCTCTGACAAGGCTCAAGTTGTACAAACTCAACTCAAAGGTTTCTTAAGACCTGTACTTCCTGAAACTCTGACATTAGAACCTGTGGATTTTTCTCAAACCAGGACAGTACATGGAAAACAATCTTATGACAAGTCTGGTTTAGGTTCACACAGAGAGAAGAGGATAAATAACAGTCCAATGGATCAAACTTCACTGGCAGAACCTGGTGTTGGGGTTACTCAAGAGAGCCTTGACAAGCTAGAGTCTGTTCAGTTAATCTATCATAAGGGACTTGGGAAGGACTTTCTGTTATACTTCATGGCTGATGGCAGAGTATACAGAATAGGTGAAAATGATATACATTTGAAAATGGCTGAAGAGTTAGAATATGTCTTATATCTACTCAAAGTCAGAAATCAAAGGACTCAAAATGCTGCTGAAGTTTTGAGAGTAAGGATGATGAGAGCAAAGGTTCTCAGTGGTGCTAAAATTACAAGTGCTTACATCCCTAAGTATAAAGATGCTCATGGAAAGATTGTAGAGATGAAAAGAAACAGTGCAAGACTAAGGACTGATCTGGGAGTTAAAGTCTTAGAATTCAATCTAGACTCTGATAAACCATATTTTATTAGGCTAGGGAATGAGATGAGGAAAAATTCCATCTATTCTTTGAGAGCTGCAATTTATCAGACTGGAGAATCTGATCCAGAGTTGAGAGAGTTAAAGAAAGTTATGGTTGAAGAGCTGGAAAGGGCTGAAAGAAGTCTTCTCATGGATTATCTCAGAACTGTTCCTGATATTCAAGAAATCAAATAAAGTCTGACTGTAAGTTTTTAAAGTTTTCTGTTCTAAGTTAAAATTAAACTCTGTTATGATTAAACACTGCATTTGTTATATGTTTTGACATCATCAATTATCTGTTTAACTTGTACATTTTTATTATGCACAAGTTGGGGGAGATTGTTAGATATAATTGCTGATGTTTGTTTAATCAGTGTTTAAGTAACAGGTACTGTTCAGAGTTTAGTCTGAAGTACTTATCAGAGTTTACATGGAAGCCGGTCAGAGTTTGTTAAAGTCTGACAGGGTGAAAGTTGATTTAGCTGTCGGTGCATATCATGAAGATTCTAGAAGCAATATATTCTGAAGATGGAAAGAAGCAGAATATATTGATCAGCTAAGGAGACTGGACAGAGGACTGAAGCAATTCTAATTGATTACAAATTGTATAGCTAATTTGTAGGAGTATCAATTAGAGATTGATTGTAACTGTGTACTATATAAACACAGATAGGTTATCCCTAGAAGGGATGCGATTATTGAAAATATTATTCTTGTAACCTAGTAGCTCTTTGTGATTCATTAACATCACTAAGAGAGAATTATTTAATATAATTCAGTTTTGTTGATTTACAAACTTGTGTTCTTGATTGTTATTCTCATACATATTTGATTATATTGTGTATTCGGCCTAACAGTCTGCGATATTTTTGGAAAATGAGATGTTTTAGTTAGGAAAAATAGAAAAGATATTCTATATAATGATTTTAATATTTTATCTAACGGTTCTCATCGATTTGATCAGAAATATCTAACGGCTATGAATGGAGTGACCAGACTACAATTTGATGGTAATATTCTTTTTGTGCATATGAATCTTATTTTGAAATTTAACATCTTATATTTGAAATCAATAAATAATAAATTTACATTACTTATATTTTTTTAGTTCTCTAAACGTATTACTTTCTAACTAAAAAATATTGGTGTTAAGTCTAACATCTTGTAAATACTATTACATTTATAACATTATTATAATAATTTGGAAAATTCTCAATCGTACCCTTATAAAAGTGATTTTTTCAAATGATATTCTAAATTGTTTGGGCTTCCGATTGATATCACTATATTATTATGTCATTTTCTATAATACTCCACCTGTTAAACATTATAAATAATATAAAAACACAACTTGCCATAACTAAATACAACCCAATAACAATATGATAGCAAATGAAAGTCATAGCAAAAACAAAACTACCAAAATTATCCAAAATATCCCATCATTCTACACAACCAGATTCAACCTAACATACACATCCACTAAAGTAGTCATCACTACTACTTGTGTTGTAATATTTGTGCAAAAATCTCCACCTCCTTACTCAAACCTCAATTGAACCCTTTCGCGACAACATAAGATTTCAGTACACATATGTAATTGTTGGTCCTCGTGTATTGCAGAAGGGGGGGATGAATGCAATACTGATAAAATTCAATCTCAGTTTCAACAACCAAAACTAAGATTTAATGTTATCAATAATATGTATGCATTCACAAACAGTATAATCGAGAAGACAGGATTCACAAAATAAATGTTTTATTTATTTTGCAAAGTGTTGCTACAACCTCAAGAGAGAATTCTTGAGTTTCGGTTTTTCTTCAAGACACTTGCTTGTCTTCGTTACATTTCTAGAATGAATTAATAGTCTAAGTATAAAACTAATCCTATCACTGTCAACACGGGTCTGTGAAGCTGCTGTCATTATCAAGTGGCAGCTTCTTACAAAGTGTCTACCCATTTGACTTTCCTAAATTGCTAACAATGTTAGATATACATTACAAAGAAAGCAACCTAGATTCATTCTATTTCTAGCTAAAACAATTCAGCAAATAGAGACTTGACCTTGCTCTTGAATTGATTCGCTTTTGTTTGCAGTGCTTGAAGCTTCTGTCGTAGTCTTGCAGACTTGGTGCAGCTTAGGGATACTGCAACACGCCTGTTTCTTGAACATTGAAACTGTCACGGGGTTTGACTGAGAAAGATACCTAGAACAAGGATCTTTTCTCGAGACAGTTACTTTTGCCGCAAAGCTTGCTGTCACAGGAAAGTGCTTTTGGTGACAGTAAGAGTTCCCCGCATAGTGTGCTGTCGAGGTTTCCAAACTTGCTGTCGAGGGCTAAAGTTGTTGTCGCGTAGTCTTCCGCCAATGTTGCTGTCAGAGTGAATATGTTGTCTTGACTCGCAACATTCTGTCTTCTTGTAATCTTACTGTCAATGCTTATGACAGTAACCTTTATTCATGCTATCATCTAATATGCATTCTTTGAGGCTTGAACACAGAAAGTGAACTTCTTCCAAATTACACAATAAGATAACATTGCATACTGATTACAAGAACATACTTTGGCTGTGACAGTATGTTCTACTTAATTAAAAAATTAAGTCTATACAAAGTTAAGTTGTTCCTATGCTATCACCCATAAATCCCAACAATCTCCCCCAATTTGTTTTTATGGATAATAACAAGAAATTTACAATATATGTTGACAACTTAACTAACAAGATCAGAATGGATTTAGAATGTTTACTTAGCTTGAGATTTCCTCTTCTGTCTTGTTACTTCCTCTCTTCTGAGAGCTTCTACCAAGCAGCCTCTTAGACCTTCTACAAGAGAGATTTCAGCAGGTGTGACTGCAGCATCTTCTATTTCTTCAATGATCTTCTTGATAGTAGGAGAAATAAGAGAACTAGCATCCCTGAGATTCAACCATTGCTCTTGATCAAATGGATAGCTTCTGAAGTGGAGTTCTTCATGAATGAGCTTGAATCTACTTCCACGATAAACATTGAGAGACATCCTCCTTTGCTTGTCCAGCTTTGAATCTTCTCCTTTTCTCCTTTCCAATAATTCCTCTATCTTGTCAGAACAGATCTGCTCCAGGGGATGAATTGATCCAGCAACCATATACTGTAAATCCTTCAGAATAGTTGTTTTTAGCTTGTGCAAGCTGCAAACATAGATTTCTTCTTTTAGATGCTTGATTCTTAAGGGATTTTCCAGCATACATGTTTGATAATTTGGAGCTTCATTTTCTACCTTGTTGGCAGTCTTGCATCTTTCCAGGAGTTCAGCTTCTTTCTTATCAAGTTCTGACTGATATTGAGCGTATTGAGAAGAGTCAGGTCTTTTGCTTGGCTTGGGTTGCCCTTCCTCTGTGGGTTGGGTTTTCCTTTCTTCTGTGGGTGAATCATCAAACTCATAGTACCAGTGATATGGTATAGGAGAAGCTGGTAAATCAGTTGAAATATCAGCATCATCAAAATCTGCAAAGTTGTAGCCAAATTTCTGATAGAATTCAGCATCCCTATCAGCTTGATATTTCAGAATATGTTCCATAACAGACTCTGGAACATTTTCATAGCTCTCCAGCAACTCTACCATTCTTTCCAGGTAGAAGAAGTCAATTCTTCTTTTATCTAAGGTTGATATCCTACCACTGGTTGATGTGGAGACCAGATTGAAATCCTTATCAACCTTGGTAGATCTTGATTCTTCCCACCACAGAATGTACTCAGTGACCTCTTGATTTGCATCCATCTTGACCTCAACACTCTTGA
Organism: Heracleum sosnowskyi; assembly: GCA_030848705.1. Lineage (NCBI taxonomy): Eukaryota > Viridiplantae > Streptophyta > Magnoliopsida > Apiales > Apiaceae > Heracleum > Heracleum sosnowskyi. The sequence continues at coordinate 19,224,225 of CM061244.1, read as the reverse complement.
TTTCTCTAGATTGCATCTGTTGTATCTTAAGACTGTTGGGAGGTATTGATTGAATTGGCTTCTTAAGAATCCTGCCAAATCCAGTGGCCTTTTCCTTTTCCGAGTACTTGTGCTTTCCTTCAGGTTTCTGTCTGGAAAACCATGCTCTTGCTTTGGCTTTCAGTCTTATGGGCTTGACAGTAGCTTTGGCTTCATCCTTGACAGAACCTTTCTTGACAGTATCTTTCATGACAGCATCTTCTATGACAGTATCCTTGTCGACAGTACCTTTGGTGACAGCATCTTTTTCTGCATTTATGCAATCAATAGCACATCTAAGAATGCTTGCCTCCAAAGCTTACAGTATTCTTGGCTCCTCTTCATCTGTTGCACCAGCATCTTTCTTTTCTTGACTAGGAGTTTCTTCATTGCCTTCATTCTTTCATTGCCTTCATTCTGAGATTGAATACCAGTATTCCCAGAATTACTTCCACCAGCATTTCCAGCATTTCCAGAAGCTTCACCACCTCCAACCTCATCATCATCATCATCATCCTGAGGAGGAATGTCATAGAGACAGCTTCCACCTTGATCATTTCTTTTGGCATTGACTCTAGAGATTTGTTCCTTCACTCTAGCTCCCAGTGTCTTGTCTCTCAACACCAGCATTTTGTAGATCTCTTGAACAACATAAACTCTTCCTGGATTGGCATTTGAACTGAGTATTCCATCTAACACTTTCAGATTGACTTGGTTTCCATTCTGGATGGGCTAACCAAATTCATGAAGTTGTTCCTTCTTGTGCTATCCTTAGTTTTAGATCTGTAGAAAACACTTGGTGGATTTGTGTAGACTTCAGGTAGCTTTTGTGTGATCAGGTTCTGGATTTGCATATCCAATATTTCATTGAATAGTGTTTGAGTTGCCCTGATCTTTCCCTTCAAAGCACACAACACCTTTGCTGGCAGACTCTACAATAACTGCATTGTGATAAAATAAGATATGCCAGAAGTGAAATAGATACTTACAGCCCATATTTTCTCATCATTCACCATTACACTGACACTGGTAATTTGATCCTTTAACAGTTTTGTGGTGTTGGTTGGACGGTTGCTTGGAGCATTCATTGCTTCTTCCACCAAACTGCTAAATTCACTGTCATGATTGTGTAATGTGCTCTCCCTGTAATCCACCATTAGAGTATTGGCTTCTTCTTGATCATACTCAGTACCATTGGACCAAGTATTTCCTTTATGGATGGATTCAAGCAGTTTCCCTTTACCTTTCCCAATCTTATTCTGTTCCTCCATTTCTCTCCATCTTCTTTGTAGAGCAGATTCTTGAGTTGCTGGAGTTGGCTCTCTGATTATCACAGGAGGTAGAATTGGATGTCTAGATGCAGGTCTTCTTTGCATTGCATCTTGAGTTGCCTTAGACATCAACACTCTTTCTCCATCCAAGTCAACTTCAACAAGCTCTTCAGCTTTATCCTTTGGTTGTCCACTGCTTGGTTTGACTTGCTCCCCCTTAGACATTGCTTTCCCCTTAGCTCCCCCTTTGGTCTTCACAGCTACTGGCTCCCCCTGAGTTCCACCTGATTCCTGAATAGATATTGATTCTGATCTTGCTACCTTCTCCCCCTTAGTTGAGTTGGCAGCTACTAGGTCAGTGAGGAACTGGATAGAGAGCTGAGTAGCAGCAAAACCATCAACCATCAGTTGAGAGAGAGAGTCCATCTTGGAGTTCAAAGTAGCACAATGTCCTTCCAGAGCTGCAATCCTGTGACAAAAAGTAGCAGAGGGGCCACCAGACCTTAACCTTCTTGGAGGGGAAGGAAAAGAAAGGGGCTTGGAGGCTATGGGGGTTCTCACACTCTCAGGGTGTTTTTGAGTGATCTCATCACCCCTCACAGATTGACTCTCAAGGCCTAATGCCTGAATAGTGTGGGCTCCCTCAAAGTCTCTCTGGACATGCTCAAGTCCCTCTCCTTTTGCCAGCACATTTGGCTACCTCTCATTTTTATGCTCACCTCTCTATTCTTTTATCTCTCTTTTCTTTTGCACACCCTCACTCAACCTAGATGCATGGGTATGAGCAGTACTAACATGCATGGAAGGAGAAGATTTAGAATGTACCTTTAAGAGTTTGGCAAGAGGTAGATCATCATCAGAGGCATCCTCAATGAGTACAGCTTCAAAATCATGCTGAGAGGACTGGACAGTATCTTTGGCATGAATGTTACTGTCAGTTGGAGTCTGGACCGCAGATTCTGGCATGACAGCAACTTTGGGAGGTGGAGTGACAGTAGGTTCTGTAGTGACAGTATCTTTCTCTCCACCCATGACAGCAGCTGTGTCCAGGACAGCAACATTGCCAGTGTCTTTGACAGCAACAGAGGCTGTGACAGCATCTTCCTGAAGGTAAGATGCTCTTTGGAGTTCAGACAAAGTGTTGGCTGTTTCATTTTCTGACAAACTACCACTTTGCCCTGGCTCAGTGTTTGGAGGAGTGGTGTCCATTTCACTTTGAGAAATGGGTTCTTGTGGACCACTAGATGGGGGCTCATCCATGATTGGAGATGGATGATCAAAACCTGAAGGGTTGGGACTGTCCCCTTCTCTAGGTTGTGGAGAAGAAACAAAAGAATGTGTAGGGAAGGAAGAAGGTGAAAGTGTAGCAGAGAGTGGGGGCTGATTCACAGGAGAAATATGTGGATCATCAAAAGGAATAGAGAAATCCTCACTGTGCCCTAACTCACTGTGTGTTTCTTCAAGTGAAGGTTCCTCAGGTTGTGAACCATGAGTTTGTGCAGACTCTGTACAGGGTGCCTTGGGAGACATGCCAATTTCAATAGATGCACCTTGTTGCGGAGGCACATCTAGGGAGGTGTTTGAATCCTTTTCAGTAACCACAGTTTGTTGAGAAACGGCAGCTTGGTTAATAGTGGTTTTAGTCCTCCTAGCTCTCTTCTTCTTAGGCTCAGGGGGAACCACTGGGGGTTCTGTTTGACTAGCCTCCTTATTTGCTGCACTAGGTGCAGTGTCTCCCTCTTGACTCACAGAGCTACCACCAACATCAGCTTCTAAAGGCCGTTTTCTGGATTCTTGCAAGGTTTCTCTTTGGGCTTTGCAACGTCTAGAGGGCCTAGGCTGAGTGTATGGTGTTGAATGTGGGTTAACTGAATTTGGGTCTAATTCAGTTTCATTCTCAAGAGTGAAAGAGTCATAACCAGATGGTAATGGTAAATCAGGGCTGGACACTTGATCAACCATGTGCTGAGTGAAACAAAGTGGAATATGTGCATTGAGATTCTGTAAAGATAACAGTGTGTGTGTGTGTTCTTTTTCAAAACTGAGCAAGCCTCTAAACGAGGGGCAGCATCATTAAACTCACAGAATGAATTAATGCACATCATAAGGAAGCGAGGGTAGAGTGATACCTTCTTACCTATGGCAGCCCTGAGGTGTGCCATGAGGAGAGCTCCAACATTCACCTTGTATCCATGGACAAGAGAATGTGTCAGTTTCTTGATGTAGGAGGGTATTCCATTCCAGCCTGTGGACTTGGTAGAGAACATCTTGACCATCACATCAAGTATCATGCTCCACTCCTTTCTCAGATGCTTCCTATCCATTTCACCAGACGGATACCATTTGGTAGTCCCCTCTTCGAGAATAGGGCCTGCATACCCAATCTTCAAGAAGAGCTTCTTTAGAGTGTCATCATTGGCAAGTTCAGCAAATTGGTGTCCTGCTTCAAGTGTAATTCCAAGAGCAGTGTTGATGACCTCAGCTGTAAGAGTGTATTGTTGCCCAGAGATTGTGAATTGAATACCCGGGTTCTCACCCTCAGTTTGAGCAACAGCAGTTCGCCAAAACGCCTCAATTCTGTCTAAGTCGAGAATGGGGGTTGAGGTGATGGCAGAACCGAGATAGGACTTGTTCAAGAAAAACACGAGTCCTTTGAAACCTTCACCAGCATCATTTGGGGAAAAGATGCCAGCAAAGTTTGTTTGAGAGAGAGTCTGTTTGGATGCCATGGAGATTTCAAGAAAAGAAGAAAGTAAGAAAGTGGCTTTTTGCTTGAAGAAAGGTATATTGCCTTGAGTTCGATGAGAGTGATATGTCTGAGTAACTGGGGAATAAATAGAGGTATCTCAAACGTTGTGCACAAAAAGTGGAATTAAAGAACGTGTCTTCACCCACTCTTATAACACGTCAGTTACTGCCCGTTATTTACTGACCAACGTGGGATAAATATCCAATTTCAACGGTCCACTATTGTTGACAGTAACCTGTGCGCTAGAAACAATCTGTCAGTAAATAAGGGGTGGTGACAGTAGGTTTTGCGCGACAGCAACTATTGCGCAAAAACTTGCTGTCACCGTTAAGCATATGAATGACAATATCCTTTACAAGTCTTGACAGAAAGTCTTTCCCTGCTGTCAAGAAGGTTGCTGTCAAGAAACACACGACAGTATTCTTCTTAACGACAGTAAATTCGATTGAGAATTGGTTCTGTCATGAACTTATTAGAATGTTTTATTCATACACTTAACTTAATATTGACAAATTATGGATTTAGCAATGTAATCTTTTGAACACAGATATTAAGCAATTAACACAGACAAATCATAAACAAAAGAACAAGAACTTTTTTTATTATTATTGATAAAATCATTAAAAATAGAACATGGAGTACATTATTCTATGATTTTATCAACTAGTCCTAAAAGCTCTTCCTTAATCTCTTCTTCAGAGCGACCTTCTTTTTCAAGAAGTGCCTGAAGCTCCTTCTCTTCTTCCTGAGCCTTGGCCTCCTCTTCCTGTTTCTTTTCCTTGTCGATCTCATCCCTGGCATCCAACAGCATCTCGAAGAGTTCATCAATCTCTTCACTGTCGGGTTCACTATCGCACCGTTTTAGCCCTACTTCAATTCCTACTTTGTTTTCCATTATTTACTTTAAAACTGAGAGCAGACTGGTGAAACCTAATGTTAGTTTATAGGCAAAACCTTCTAAGGATTAAAGTCTAATGGTCAACAGTTAGAGTACCCATACAACTACCACAAAAGTAATTAATGGTCGTGTCCTCCTTTAATCCTACAGATTAATGCAAAACAGTGTGAAAGTCCAATGGAACAGATTTTTATCTCTCAAACTTAACAAGTAACCACATTAATGTCATACACGGTCTAAAAGTATGAGACTGGCACAAAATACTGACATGACAAGTCAAATCAACACATGCTGTCACATATCAGACATAGACCAAGTAGACAGTAACTTCTCTTGACAGCAGGTTTGAAGTTGCTGTCATGAGCTTCAAAAGAGAATTTGGAAATATAGAAAACTAAGTAAATCAACATACCAGATTCAACATTCCCAATTCACTTACCAACCTGTTGAAGGTCGCTTCATCCAATGGCTTAGTGAAGATGTCAGCAAGTTGCTTGTCAGTTGGGACATAGATCAGCTTCACAGTTCCTTGTTCAACATGCTCTCTGATAAAGTGATGTCTTATATCAATGTGTTTTGTCCTAGAGTGTTGAACTGGATTGTCTGAAATGGCTATGGCACTAGTGTTGTCACAGTAGATAGGAATGTCTCTTAACACTAGACCATAATCTAGAAGTTGATTCTTCATCCATAGAATTTATGCACAGCAACTGCCTGCAGCAATATACTCAGCTTCTGCAGTTGAGGTAGAAACTGAATGCTGCTTCTTGCTAAACCATGAGACCAATCTTCCACCAAGAAATTGACAGCTACCAGTAGTACTCTTTCTGTCAATCTTGCATCCAGCATAGTCTGAGTCTGAGTAACCAATCAAATCAAATCCAGTATTCTTAGGATACCAAAGACCTAGATTAGGAGTGCCTTTTAAGTATATAAAGATTCTCTTGATGGCTACTAAGTGTGACTCTTTTGGATCACTTTGAAACCTTGCACAGAGACATGTAGCAAACATGATGTCAGGTCTACTAGCAGTTAGATATAGGAGAGATCCTACCATGCCTCTATAGGTGCTTGAGTCAACTTTCTTTCCTTTAGAATCAAGATCCAGACTAGTTGACGTGGACATTGGTGTCTTTGCAGGTGATGAATCTTCCAAGTTGAACTTTCTGAGAAGTTCTTTGATGTATTTAGCTTGACATATAAAGATTCCATCAGGTTGTTGAAGAATTTGTAATCCCAGAAAGAATGACAATTCTCCCATCATACTCATCTCATATTTGTTACTCATGAGAGAGGAAAACTTCTCACACAGCTTCTCATTTGAAGAACCAAAAATGATGTCATCCACATAGATTTGTACCAGAATGATGTCCTTGCCATGGTGTTTGTAGAAAAGTGTCTTGTCCACAACTCCTCTAGTAAACTGATTTTCCAAAAGAAAAGTGGATAGTGTGTCATACCAAGCCCTGGGTGCTTGCTTTAGTCCATACAAAGCTTTGAAGAGTTCGTATACAAAATCATACATTTCAGCATCCTCAAACCCTGGTGGCTGTTCAACATACACTTCTTCTTCCAATTCTCCATTTAGAAAGGCACTTTTGACATCCATCTGAAATACTTTGAAGTTGCAGTGTGCAACATAGGCTAGAAAGATTCTTATAGCTTCAAGTCTTGCAACAGGTGCAAATGTCTCATCATAATCTATTCCTTCCTGTTGACAGTAACCTTTAGCCACTAGCCTTGCTTTGTTTCTTGTCACTGATCCATTTTCATCAAGCTTGTTTCTGAAAACCCATTTGGTCTCAATGACTGACTTTCCCTTAGGTCTTGGAACCAGATTCCATACATTGTTCCTTTCAAACTGATTTAGCTCTTCTTGCATGGCTATCACCCAGTCAGAATCCAACAATGCTTCATCAGTTGTCTTGGGTTCCATTTAAGACAGGAAGCATGAAAACATGCTGTCAGCAGAGACTTTGTTCCTTGTCCTCACACCAGAAGTAGGGTCACCAATGATAAGGTCATTTGTGTGATCCTTGTTCCACTTGGTGATTCTGGGCAAACTACTTGATTGTGCAGGAACAGTTGCTTCAGTTTGTTGAGTTGAATGCTCACCAATCCCATTGTCTTCACCATGTTCTTCATTGTCTCCAGAGTCACCACTGTTATGAATGTTTGAGGTTATGGTCTGTGGCTGAGCTGGAGGTTGGTTGACATGAGTGGTATTGACAGTATCTTTATCAACTTCAACAATTTGAGTGAAGCTAGGTTCTTCATCAACAATTTCCTCAGCTTCCAAGAATCCTTGATTCTCAAATCTAAATGTCTGCATCTTTCCTTCTTCATGCAGTCCTGGAAACTTGGTTTCATCAAAAGTGACATTTACACTTTCTTCAATAATCCTGTGTTCCATAACATAAACTCTGTAGGCAGTCCTTTCTGTACTGTAACACATGAATAATCCTTCAAATGCCTTAGTGTCAAATTTTCCTTTCTTCTCATGGTTATCCTTCATCATGAAGCATTTGCTCCCAAACACATGAAAATATTTGACAATAGGTTTCTTTCCAGTTAGCAGACAGTAAGGTGTACTTGCATGAGTTTTGTTAATCATGGTTCTGTTTTGAGTATAACAAGCTGTGTTGATAGCTTCAGCCCAGAAATATGTTGGCAGTTTGGCGTCATGCAACATAGTTCTAGCTGCTTCAATGAGAGTCCTGTTCTTTCTTTCTACAACTCCATTCTGCTGTGGAGTCCTTGCAGTAGAGAATTGTTGTACAATTCCTTCATCTTTACAGAAATTTCCAAGTGTGGCATTTCTGAATTCAGTACTATTGTCACTCCTCAAGATTTGAACTTTTGAGTTTGGAGTTCTATTAAGAACTCTGACTTGATCAATAATCACTTGAGCAGCTTCATCTTTGGATTCAAGAAACTTCACCCAAGTGTACCTTGAGTAATCATCCACCATTACTAAGGCATATCTCTTTTTGGCCATAGATGGTACATTGACTGGTCCAAAAAGATCCATATGAATCAACTTGAGTGCTTCTATGTTGGTGTTCATCTGCTTGGACTTGTGCACAGCTCTCCTTAGTTTGCCCATCTGACAGTCTTCACACAGTCCTTCTTGACAGAATTCCTGTTGGGGCAAACCTCTCACTAACTCCTTCTTCATCAAAATATTCATTGTTTTGAAGTTGAGATGTGAAAGCTTCCTATGCCAAAGCATACTGTCACCAACAGTTGCTTTACTGTAGAAACAGTAAACCTTATCCTTCTTTGTTGAATTTAAGTCAGCAACAAACAAGCTTCCTTTTCTAACCCCTTTTAGAGAGAGGCTACTATCCTTCTTGTGATAGATGTTACACAGCATCATATCAAAATCAACCTTGAATCCCCTGTCACTGAATTGGCTGACACTGAGTAGATTGTGCTTCAATCCATCCACAAGAGCAATATCTTCAATGACAACATTTCCAATTTCCAGACAGCCATATCCCACTGTGTAACCCTTGCTGTTGTCTCCAAAGGTTATGATTGGGCCAGCTTTCTCTACATAGTGTGATAGCAGGGCTTTATCACCTGTCATGTGTCTTGAGCAACCACTGTCAATGATCCACATGACTTGATCTTTCTTCTTGCCCTGCAAAACAGAATGTATTTAAGATGCATATGGTACCCAATCCTTGTTGGGTCCTGCAGTTTTAGTGTCTCCTGAGTTTCTTCCAGTCATAAAATTACAAGCATCATCAATGATCTCCTGTTTGACTTCTCTTTTCACCCACTTAGGTTTAGAATTGGACTTGATCCTTTTCTTAGTGGATGAGGCCTTCTTGCTGTTTCCAGCAGGCTCAGAAGTCTCAACAGTGTGCATGTATGAACATTTTTCAGTAATGAGAATAGGTAAGTTAAAGCATGTACTCATGGCAGTGATCTTGCATGGCATACATTTAATGTTATTACAGACACTCATAGTTCTATGCATAAGGGGGGTTCTGTGTAAATTACCATTGAGTTCAGTAGCATTGATCTTATCCTCAATTGGCTTAATACAAACATGTGTTAAATGATGTGAAGATCCACAGTTATTGCATAGTTTCCTAGAAGCACCTCCAACATTAGTGTATCTATTTCCTTTATTGACACCTACCTTACCATTCCTATTCTTAGACTTGGGAGTTACTGGATTGACAGTGTGTTTAGAAGTTGCTGTCGAACTTTCCTTGACAATACCTTTTATTCCAACTGTCTTGACAGAAGGTTTGGAAGCTACTGTCTTGGAACCATTCTTGACAGCATCTTTGGAAGATACTGTCTTGCCAACTGTGACATCATCTTTTGAACTTGCTGTCTGATTGCTTGGTAAGTTTACTGTCTTGGGGATCGTGACAGTATCCTTTCCATCCTTGAATGTGCTGTCAACACCTTCATCCTCATCAAGAATTTCTTGTTTGATGAGCATGGCTTCTTCATCAAACTCAATTTCTGCAGCTTTGAAAATAGGAGTTTTAACCTTCTTGAGAATGGTGGGTTTGACAGCAGCATCTCCAGAACAATCTTGAATCACAGTTTCCTTTCCAGGTCTCCTACCATATGAAAAACCTATGCCAACAGTTTGATTTTCTGTTTGCTTATCATTGTAATCCTGAACTATCTTAGATGATTTTTTATAAGCCTTAATCTTGAATTCATTTTCAGCAATCTCATTTCTCAGGAATTCCTCAACTTCATTAGCACATTTCAATTCATTTTTAAGTTTTGCATTCTCCTGAGATAAAGAGTCTAGTAAACTGGTTTTGAGAACAAGAGATTCATTTTCAGACTTTAGTGTTTCATTTAGCTTACTCAGCTTAGTGATTTCCTCATTAGCAACAGATAAGCTAGTATAGACATTGAACATTTCAGCACTTAAGTCTTTAATGGTTTTCTTATACTCATCAATGGACATATCAAGTAAGACAAGTGAGGGTACCTAACTTGAAGATGTTGATCTTACTTCATCAGTGCTAGCCATGAGAGCTAGGTTGACATATTCTTCTTCATCTTCATCATCAGACTCATCCCACCACTTTCCTTCAGCCACATAGGCTCTACCTTGATTCTTCTTAGAGTATCCACCAGTTCCTTTCTCAAATCTCTGAACCTGTTTAGGTCTTTTGCATTCAGTAGCAAAATGACCAGGTTCACCACAGTTGTAACACTTGAATTTAGATCTGTCCACAAATCCAGTCTTGTATCCTCCTTTGAATAAGCTTCCCACAGTAGCCTTTGATGAGCTTCCCTTGGTGAACTTGGATGCTTGGCCTTGGGGCCTGAATGACCTATCCTTCTTGAACCTAAAGTTCTTGAACTTTTTAGCCATGTAGGCCATAGTAGGATTGTCCATGCTTTCCAGTTCCTCCATTGTGTAGAAGTCTTCATCTTCCACATCCTTGAGTTGTAGTACTACTTTCTCATCATCTTCAACAACCTCTTCTATCTTCAAGGATTGTACAGGGGTTGGTTGTGTGATTTGTAGTACTTCACTTGGTTGTGTGATCCTTGGCACTTGTGCTACTAGGGCACTTGACATATTAGCCATCTTGTTCCTTGTTCCACTTTGTATGGCTCTCTTTTGAAAGAGTTCAAGTTCATAAGATTTCATAATGCCATAAAGTGTCTCAAAGGTTATATTGTTGAGATCTCTTCCTTCTCGTATGGTTGTTGTCTTGTGTTCAAGGTTATCAGGCAGTGTAAGCAAGAACTTGACATTTAATTCTTTTCTGTCATAGTACTTGCCATGTATCTGTAGTTCAGTTAAGAGTTTACTGAACCTTTCAAACATGGAAGTTAAGTCTTCACCGGGCTTGGCCATGAATGCCTCATATTGTGATATCAGTATTTGCCTTTGATTGCCCTTAACTTCTTCACTTCCTTCACATAGTAAAGCTAACCTGATCCACATCTCCTTGGCAGATGTGCATCTTATCACACTTCCACACATGGCTTTATCCAACGTGAGAGAATCGAGCAAGATGAGTTGCAAGTGATCATCTAGAACTATTTTCTCCTTCTCAGGTTCCAAAAATTCGGAGGGATCTTTGGGAACCCAATGTGCAGGAATGACTTCACCATTTACTGTTGTGGCTTCAATTTCCTTCCTTGGAATGAAAGGACCATTCTCGAGAATACCTGGGTATAGTGGATTCGCAGCTTTGATAAACAACAATATCTTTCTTTTCCAAATGCTGTAGTTCTCTTTATCAAAAGCTGGTATCTTGATACTGTTTGATTTCTGCATTGTCGTCGTGATCACAGATATGTATGTTAATCTGATAGCTCTGATACCAGTTGTTGGTCCTCGTGTATTGCAGAAGGGGGGGGGGATGAATGCAATACTGATAAAATTCAATCTCAGTTTCAACAACCAAAACTAAGATTTAATGTTATCAATAATATGTATGCATTCACAAACAGTATAATCGAGAAGACAGGATTCACAAAATAAATGTTTTATTTATTTTGCAAAGTGTTGCTACAACCTCAAGAGAGAATTCTCGAGCTTCGGTTTTTCTTCAAGACACTTGCTTGTCTTCGTTACATTTCTAGAATGAATTAATAGTCTAAGTATAAAACTAATCCTATCACTGTCAACACGGGTCTGTGAAGCTGCTGTCATTATCAAGTGGCAGCTTCTTACAAAGTGTCTACCCATGTGATTTTCCTAAATTTCTAACAATGTTAGATATACATTACAAAGAAAGCAACCTAGATTCATTCTATTTCTAGCTAAAACAATTCAGCAAATAGAGACTTGACCTTGCTCTTGAATTGATTCGCTTTTGTTTGCAGTGCTTGAAGCTTCTGTCATAGTCTTGCAGACTTGGTGGAGCTTAGGGATACTGCAACACGCCTGTTTCTTGAACATTGAAACTGTCACGGGGTTTGACTGAGAAAGATACCTAGAACAAGGATCTTTTCTCGAGACAGTTACTTTTGCCGCAAAGCTTGCTGTCACAGGAAAGTGCTTTTGGTGACAGTAAGAGTTCCCCGCATAGTGTGCTGTCGAGGTTTCCAAACTTGCTATCGAGGGCTAAAGTTGTTGTCGCGTAGTCTTCCGCCAATGTTGCTGTCAGAGTGAATATGCTGTCTTGACTCGCAACATTCTGTCTTCTTGTAATCTTACTGTCAATGCTTATGACAGTAACCTTTATTCATGCTGTCATCTAATATGCATTCTTTGAGGCTTGAACACAGAAAGTGAACTTCTTCCAAATTACACAATAAGAATAACATTGCATACTGATTACAAGAACATACTTTGGCTGTGACAGTATGTTCTACTTAATTAAAAAATTAAGTCTATACAAAGTTAAGTTGTTCCTATGCTATCACCCATAAATCCCAACAGTAATCATATCATATCAGAACAACCCCAATTGTTTTGTTCTCCAAACAAAATTCATTTTGGCAGGAACATGAAAGTGTTAAGACCTCGTAAGTGTGTTGAGTGGGGTTAAGATCTTTGTAAAGGAGTTGAAGGACTTGTTTGAAATTGTTTCCGAGACACATGAATTAAATTGATCGATTTTAGAAGGACGTATAGAGAGAGAGAAGTAGGGATAAGATTTGTGGAAACGATAGAGATTGGTAGAGACTAGAGAGTAATGAGGGTAACAAGGTATTGTTGGATCTTTTGGGGGATAAAGGGAACTGAAATGCCAATATTAATAAAACCCCATATTTTTTTTTGTTTTTAACTTGGGGTTTTAAAATCCTAAAAAATGAAAGTCTTTAGAAAATAGTTGTATATTATACTAAAAATAGTGTAACATAACGTTTAACTAATAGAGTTTAACAAGAGGAGTACGACAGAGAATGATATTATAATACAGTTGTACCAACTAAAAATCAAAAATATTTGGAATGCTATTTTGAAAAATTAATTCTACGAGAGTACCAATGAGAATTTCCCTAATATTTTTTTTTAATTTTTATGAATTTAGTTGACGATCAAAATATATCATCCCACAAAAACTCCTTTACTATAATAATATATAGGTATATATAATGGCACAAACCTAAGAGTGAAAGCTCTTTACGATATTTTTGACCATTTATTAATCTAATTTTCACCTATGATTTATTTTTAGCAAACTGTATGGATAAACACTCTCCTAAAATAAACGTAGATTCTCAACCTCTCGAACGACCGAACAAACTATATTCACGCTCAGTGGCTTGGTTTCCGCAAGCAACTCCCCCAGCAGCTCACCAGCTTCATCTCCCAGGGCATCTCATGCACCATCCTCTGCCCCCACCAAATCATCATCATATGTCTCCGCCAAGTCCGCCCCTGCTCCCGAGGTATCTGCACCAACACCATCGGCTGATTCTCCATCTTATGATGATGATGATGAAGAGGCTGAAGTCCCTGCCTCTGAGCTTTCATCTCCCCCAGCACCCGCAACCGAGGCTGACTCTCCCGATGCTGATGCACCTGATGTTGATGCACCCGATGCTGATGCACCGGTGTTGGTGAGATCACAAGGCAGTATGAACAGGAAGACGTGATAAATCAACACTAGAACAGGACAGGTAAATAATACTACGCCTACACAGAAATCAGGAAAAAATGAATACAAGGCAAATACAAAGAATCAAAACATTAGATAGATCTTTGAAGTCTACTACAGGTCACTGAAAGAAGTTCATTAACATGTTCATGCCTCAGTGAAGAATAAGGTTTGAAGATTTTCAAGGTTTCAGAAGGTGTGTAGATTCAGTATAAGTGTCACAAGAAGATTTCAGTGTATTAGCATTGATTGTGTTATAGACAATGTTCGAAGCATAGGAATCTGGTTTAATTGAATACAGGGTAAAGACAAAGGTTAAAGAAGATAGCTACAGTCTTGAAGTTATACTCACTGACAGAAGTTCATTTATATGTTCGAGCGTCAGTGAAGAACAAAGAATGAAGTATTCAAGATTGTAGTACCAATGAAGACGTTGTCTAAGTACCAGGAAGGATTCCAGTGAAAGTGTGTTGTTTATTCACAATCTATGTTCGAAGCAATTTGGACTGTTGCCGACTTATCAATTGGAATGCAATGAAGATGTGAAGATTCAATTCAGTGTTAGTCGTCTGTGAACCAGACCAGTTGCACCAGGCGTCAACACATATGAAGAAGATCAACACATTTATTCTACAGAAAGAATTGATGAAGTCCGACATGATAATTCCAGAAAATATCAAGCAGATTAACAAGAATTATCAATGTTGAAGAAAACCATGAGAAGCTAAATTGTCGAAAGGAAAATCGTACAGTCAAAAGGTGTTAAGTGTACAAAAGTTGAAACCTCAATAAAGAAACTTAGAGAAAGGAAACTTGAAGGTTTAAGTGTTGACCAACCAAACCTTGGGTACTAAACTAGACTTTGACAAGGTTGGCCAAAAACCACTTCGATGGTTTTTGGTTGGTTCGATGGTTTTTCAAAAAGCTTCAATAGTTTTTTTTTGATAGTTTTTTTGTGGGTTCACACTGGAACCAGTTCAGCTTTGTTGGGGCTGAGATTTTTGACTGCTGCGATACTTTTAATGCTCCGATAGTTTATGAAATTTATTTTATAAACTTAAATAAATTTATTTTAAACTTATTAATTAAGTTTATTATAAATTTAAAATAAGTTTATTTTATAAATTTATTAAAACTAAAAAGGAGTATTTCGATAGTTTCTTTATAAGAAACCATCGAAGTGGTTTTAAAAAAGAAACAAAGAATGGTTCGATAGTTTTCTTTTAGAAAACTATCAAGATGATTTTCTTTGATAGGTTTCTCCTACAACATGAAGAATTGAGTGGACACAATTTAAAGTTGTGTTCGATAGTTTTTTTTAAAACTATCAAGACTACACATTTGAAGCAGAAGATATACTGAAGACAGTTTTCTTCTGTTCTTCTTCTTCCTCGACGAAGAGAAGAAAATACAGAGAGAGACAGAGAAGGAGACATTTATTTTATACCTGAACTTCTCACCGGGTAAACGTTATAATGCCCAAACTTTGTTCAATCTTAAGGGTCATTATAAAGTTTCTCCGGTAATTAAATCCTTTAGACAAACAAATAGATACAAACATTGTTTAGGATTTAATTTGTACAATCTTTGTAGAAGCAAGAACAAATTGTTCTTGGAAGCCGGTAAATTTATTTACTGGGTGTAGCACCCCTTCAAGATTTATATATCAAATATAATTCTTGGAAAATCTTGTGTTATTATTTTCATGTTCAAATTACTATTCACCCTCAAGAACACAAACCCACTACAAGAACACTAGTTTAATTATCCGCAAAAGATTCGAAAGAATTTTTTATAATTAGTGAGTATTGTATTCAACCCCCCCTTCTACGATACTTTGGGACCTAACAATTGGTATCAGAGCTTGTTGATCGATATACAGATCAGATCCGGTGTTTTAGACCAAACATTCAAGTTCTCAGAATTTTCGGATTTTTTAATTTTCAAAATTTTCATTTCTTGACATTTTTGAATTTTAAATAATTTGAATTTTATTCTTGAAATATTTTTATTTTTCAAAAAGTTCGAAATTCTTGGAATTTAAAATATTTCATATCCTAAGCCAAGGGTTCTCAAAAGATTGTTAGATTCAAGATTCCCCCGAGCGGTAAAGATGATTTTAATCTTTTGAAGAAAAAGTTGACCATGTGTTATTCAGACAGAAAATCCCTGAACACAGGAATTGAAGAAAATGGTTGTCTTAATTTAAAGAAGCTGATTCAGAACCTACTGAAGAAAATTGTGGAATTTCCTCAAAGGCTTACTCCATAGGATCCCACTAGATTTTCAGATGCAGGAAAGGAATAAGTTTCTACGGATACAATTTTTCAAGAGATTTTTAATCAACTCTATTGATTCAGGGATACACAATCACAAAGTGAATTGTACCAATGCTACATTTATCTGTGAATCAAAAGAGACTATAAGGAAAGGAATTGAGGAGGTTAGAGACAATGGAATGGACATTCAAATATCTCAGTAACATACATTAATGTTGGAACCTTAGAACAGAATAGAAGAATTACTAGTAGCTGAATCAGAGGAAGCTCAGGTAGATGAAAGTGACTTGTACACTTCAGAAAACCTTGAGAGACTGGACTACAGATCAGTGCTTAACATGTCAAGGAAGTTTAGTCACATCAGATTCAGAAGGAGTACAAAAGCTACATCCAAGGATCAGGCCTATTTATTCCGAAGCAAAGACTCTTCAGGATTCAGTTCAAGAGGTAGTTACAAGACTGAGATGGTGACAAAAACAAGATTGATAGTTTCAACTATGATAAGAACTATGTTACAAGAAACTATCAGGGTTTGCTACACAGTACAAGGAGCCTGACAAACAAAGAAGAATATGGACTCAGTTAATGAGCTGAAACAAAAGCAGAATGCTTTGTTGAGGAAGCATCAGGACAAAACATAAATTGCTTAAGGAATGAGTTTGGATGGATCAGATGACGAGAAGATCATGGATATCTTGCTTTCATAGCAATCTCTAAAGATGATTCACATCACATATCTCAGGTATCATTTCCTTGAGCTTTCTTAAGAAACAACTCTTAGTTTAGGGGTTAAGTTTCTGGCATATAAGACCTTCGTTAAGCTAAGTTTCAGTATCCCTAGTAGAACAAGATTTGCTCATTTATTCTGAATTGTTTGTTAAGGGATAAACAGTTTAAAAGATGGAAGAATTACCTTTAGTGTCAATAGAATTTGTAGAACACCAAGCTATATCTAAAACTGACTTAGGTAATAGAGAAAGTTAGATGACATACAACAATAGAATGGATTAGATAGAATTAGTGAAATTGTTAATTCTTTTATTCCATGTGTGTTTAGAAAATTATTGAATATCTGTAAATCTACTTGCTACCTGTTACACTTGTGTAGATTGGTTAAAGTAGAAAGTACTGAATTTTCTAAAATGTGTAACATGCCTAATTTGCACATTTCTTATCTGCAATGTCATAATGCTGAATGTATGCCATGTATTCTTATTAACATGCATGCTTATCTGAATGTTATGAATGCATCTCTTAGTACTTGCATTAATCATAGAAAAAGCATGTTTAAGAATCACATTAGGGCAAAGACTGCTGGTCAGTCAGAGATAAGAATAAGCATGTAAAGGTTGAAGCTGTTGTTACCTCTGTTAAAAACAAAATCTCTAATCCATCTGGACCCAAGCAAAGAAGTTGGGTACCAAGAACTTTTAATCCATTTGTGAGTGCAGGGCAAAGAAGTTTAATCGATTTATATGGTTTCTTGGTTATTACTACTAAAGACATATGATCGAAGAAAGAACTTGCCATCAAATGTGATTGAGAAAGCTGTTACGTCAATAATCTTTGGAGATGACAACAAAGGTTTTCATCACGGGACATGGCTACGTTGGAAAAGGAATGTCATCATGTTTACAATGATTGGTATCATTGATAACAACTAATAATTGGAGTCAAGGATAACAATTAGAAGCATCTTTCTTACTGAAGATTCAAAGCAAAAATCTTCTGTTTAGACAGTTCTGCATCAAAGGACAAAATGTCAATTCAATGAAGGAGCAGTGTTTATCTCAAGCAGGAAGGTTGAGAAGCTTGCTCTTCAAAGAGTAAGAAAAGAATATGTTTATAGTTAACCTGGAATCTCAGGCAAAGGTGAAGTCAACAGCTTCCACTGTAAAGCTTCATTAGACAAGAGTTTAGCTATGACATAAGAAGCTCATACACTTGTATGACAATACAAGGAACTCTTTTGTAAAGAGGGAATTGGTGAGAGAACTGCCTCATCTAGGATTCAAGCTGGATGAAATATGTGAGGCATGTTAGAAAGGGAAGTCAAAGAAACATCACAGAAAAGGAATGATATGATAAGCATTACTGAGTCGCTTCAGACGATACGTATGGAATTCTACAGACTAGTTAATGCCATGTCTACATCAAAGTAAAGATATACTTCAGTGATGGTTGATGACTACTCTTAATACAAAAAGGTGTTGTTCGTGCAATCTAAAGGACATGACATCACAGATGATTCACATTTCCCTGATCAGTAACAAATACAGGAAGACCCCGTACGAGTTAATGGCCAATAGAAGCAAACACTGAATTTCTTTCAGGTGTTTGGAGGAAAATGTTTTACAATAAAATATGGAAGTGAGCATCTTGGCAAGATTGGCAGCTAAGGCTCATGAGGATATTTTCCTTGGCTACTCAGTGGAATCTAGAGCCTACGAGGTAAATGTGATTAATCAACAAGAGGTGATTGAAAGTCTGGATATGATGTTCAACAACTCCAAGCTCCCAGCTGTTAAGTGTGATATTAATAGTAATGATGATTCAAATCAAAGCAGTGGTAATGGTAGTTTAACTACACAACTCAGTACTTCAACAGAACCACTCAGCGAAGATGAGGATTCTCAGGAAATCCCAGCAACAGCTTAGGGGGAGCAAAAGCAGGATCAATTAGTCAGATCAACACCATAATGAAAATCAAGAGGACACATCAAGAACATATCTGTCAAGACAAATGGTTTAGATTCAAGATCATTCCTGATGTCTAGTTCTTAGTGATCCTAGTGGTAGAGTAAAGACCGGAGCTATAGAGTATGAATGATTATTTTCTTGGTTTTCTTTCTGAAGAAGAAACTAAGAAAGTTAAAGAAGCTCTGATAGATCCAGATTGGGTGATTGCATAGCAATATGAACTCAATCAGTTCTAAAGGCAGATTGTATGGAAGCTGGTATCCAGACCAAATAACAGAGTTGTAATTGGTACAAGGATAACCAGAAGTTTACTGGATGACAATGGCATTGTTATGAGGGACAAGGCCAAACTGGAGGTTACTATCAGGAAGCAGTATCGAACAAGAAGCACCAGTGACGAGACTTGAGGATATCAGGATATATCTAGCACCTGCTGCATATTCAAACTTTAATATCTATATTGTGAATATGATCAAGTGCACTCCTGATTGGTGAGATAGTAGAAGAAGTCAATGTACAGCTTCTCTTCAAGATCACAACAGGTTGGTATGAACTAGTATCAATACTCAAGCAATCGTCAAAGACATGGCATGACACTCTAACTGAACTTTTGCAGAATGTGAATTTATTAGAGTCGTCATATATATATAACTCTCTATATCTTAAGGCACAAACATAATGTCATATATGTGCAGCGATATCATGATTATATTATATGTTGGTCTACTAACGAAAACTTGTGCAAGAAATTTGCCAAGTCATTGTAGAGTAAGTACGAGATGAGTATGTTGGGAAAGTTGCAATTCTTTTTGGAATTACTTTGAGCAAGACAAAAGAATAATTCTTTTAGGAGCACAAGTAAGCCAAAAGAGTGACGGCAATAAAAGTAAGTCAAGAATCTTTTGAATGTGCACAATTGGGAAGATTCTAGACATGCCAAGACTCCCTGCCAACAGTAGCCACTAAAGCTTGATCAGGACAAATCAGGTAAAAGACAGAAATGACAAGCTAGAGAGGTATGATCATCTCATTAATTTATTAACTGTAAATTGACCACACATATTTTATTCTCAAGTTGCCAATGTGCAAGGTTTCATGTGGATCCCAGAAAATCTAGTCTTATAGCTATTAACAAGATTTTTGGATATCTTAAGGGAATACCAAATATCGGTATATGGTACCCTAAAGATACTTGTTAACATGTTTAGCTATATAGATATAAAATACGCAGGTTGTAAGAAAGACATGAGAAGCATCTCTGGAAGCTGTCAACCCAAATGACAGGAGAAGCATCTCTAGAAGCTGTCAACTTCGTGGAGGAAGATTGATTTCTTGAAATAACTTCATCTCCAACAACTCTGTGGAACACTCCACGACAATGCACCTTGACACTAGGTATCATTTCTTTCGAGAGCATGTCTTCAATTCATAGAGTAACTTGTAGACACGTTTAATGAATCACTTGTTATATTAAATTTTCAAGACTGGTTTATAAACTTGGGATATTAGTTATTACACATTATTTGAAAATCCCATCTGCAAGAAATTCTTAAAATAAGCTCACAAGTATTAAGTTGTCCATAGTTTAAGGACTTGTGAATTTATTTAACATCCAGTCCTCGCGTTAATAATTAAGTACTAATATCTAACTCATAGATATTTAGTATTTATTTATTATTTATTTAATGTAATTTGAATTATGGAAAATGAAGCAATTCAATATCTTATTTGCTCCATAATTTAAAATACATAAAATAAATATGCAACATCATTTATTGGATTTTAATTGGCTTATATCAGTTAATGATATTTAGTCGATTTTATTCTAAGAAAATTGTGAGATTTTTGTTGTCTGTGAATTTTGTTAAAATTTTTTGATCTGGAACAAATTCATGGATGAAAAGAAAACAAAAATCAAGAAGTTCATTTTAAACTGGTAACAGGTTTGAAATGACATGAGCAGCAAAATCTATCGAAAAAGGAATTTTGATAGTTTTCTGAGTAGTTGATCAAAAGTATCGAAAGAAATTTTCGATGGTTTTTGTTAAAGAAAAGAAAACTTATCGAAGAAAAGTCTCGATAGCTTTTGAAATTGGAAATGAAATCTATCGAAAGAATTCAATTCTTTAATATTCGAATTTCTCGATAGTTTTCAGAAAAGTACAACTTCTCGATAGTTCATTTTGATAACTCTCGAACGTGAAATGTCTAAAATGGACATAGATCCAGAGCCCTCAGTGGCCATCCCTGACCAGGAGGTTGAAAACCAACAGCCTCTAACCACGGTCATAGAGCCTTTGAAAGAAACAAATGAAACAACAACAGAAACTCCTACCTTACTATACCACCCACTCAAATAACTGAGAGTGTAGAGGGAGTCAGTGCCAAAGCAGCACCAAATAAGGAGATACATCATTCAACAACAGCTCTGCCTTCTGCTAAAAGAAGAAAACTAGAAACCAAGGCAACTGTTGAACCTTCATTACCTTCTTTCACCGAGCCTCTAACAGATTTTTCTGAAGCTGATTGGGCCGCGATAACCAAAGCTATATCTGAACCCCTATCCCAAACAGATAAAGGAAAATTTACGGAAGCAACTAGTTCTCCGACCATATTACGGTCAGGACTACCGGTTGAAGGTTCTTTACTGAACCAAGAGTCTTCACAGACGTTGAGAGAAGGTTCTAACCCAAATGCACAATCTAAAGGGTCATTGCCTAACTCCCCAGATGGAACATATCTGGATCCTGCGGGTACCGGGTCTGACATAGGTGCAGATCGGCAACTCGGTAACAATGAATCAATTTCATTTGAGGAGTTACCTGAGGATATGTCTGCAAAGACTTCAGAGGGAGTTTCAGGGCCTCTGCTATCAATAGAGCCTGATTCCAACCCCCCAGAGATTCAAAATATGGATCCTGTTGAGGACTGATCATCACAAGATGATCAGCAACTTGGTTTAACCAAGGACGGGGATTTGCGAAATCCCATTGCACCACCAGTGACCTCCTTAAGGATGGCTATGGTGATTTTCCTTGTAGGTACATTTGGATGCTGAAGCTCTGAGAGATAAGAGTGAAACACTTGTGAGGTACACGAAACAGAATCACACACTCACAGTGAGGAAGAAAGAGAAACACCAAATCCCATTCCCTATCCCTTAAACTTGGTTCGTAATGTTTTACCTTTAAAGACCTAACAGTTGAGACCTCATTTCGGGACCTAACAATTGGTTGTTTTAGGGCCCTAAAAAGTGTGATCTAATAGTTGGGAGGTATAAGGAAGATGTCGGGAAATTTGGTTCATAGGACGATCGACGGTGAAGCCATCTTGCAGTATTTAAAGGGCACAGTTGATCAGACTACATATTACTACTTCTTTTCTAACATATGCTACATGAGAATTCCTTCAAGACCCAGAAAAACTTCTTTTCTAAACTAAGGGGGAGAAGAGAGTTATAATCAGATGATTGGAGGATTCCTCAACTAAGGGGGAGAAGTGGTAAGAAAAAGTAGAGGTACACCACACCACAATTCTATTGATCTTTCAACTATTGGGGAGAGACTAAGGGGAGAATTGGTAGATTTCCTAGAAGACGGAGAAGTGGTATTGGTTCACCACTGTTCTAATAAGGGGAACAACTGTATTCCACAGGGGGGGGAGTTGTATTCCAAATGAGGAGAAGCAAGGGAGATATGGGCTTTTCAGAAAAGGAAATATGGTTGTACAACAGAAGCCGCTGAACTCCGAATGGAGAGAAGTGGAGAGGTATACTTCAGTAAGTGGTAGACAAAGACATATTCATTACCACTGAAGAATCTCGAGAAGCTGATAATGATTACTTCAAGACTGAGAAGGATTATTTGGCAGAGATTTAAAGAACCAAAGAAATGAAGATGAGTTACTACATGAATATCAGTTCAGTGCTAAAGAAACAATCATCTATCATTTCAGTTTGAACAAGAAATCTGGAAGTGAAGAATTTGATCCAGAAAACTAGTAGCATTATTTACAAGTCCTGGGTAATCACTTTTTCTACTTGTTAGTTGAGTTATCCTCTCTATAATTTGTTTTTTAGGTTTAACAATCAAATAGGGGGAGATTGTTGGTGAGATCACAAGGCAGTATGAACAGGAAGACGTGATAACTCAACACTAGAACAGGACAGGTAAATAATACTACGCCTACACAGAAATCAGGAAGAAATGAATACAAGGCAAATACAAAGAATCAAAACATTAGATAGATCTTTGAAGTCTACTACAGGTCACTGAAAGAAGTTCATTAACATGTTCATGCCTCAGTGAAGAATAAGGTTTGAAGATTTTCAAGGTTTCAGAAGGTGTGTAGATTCAGTATAAGTGCCACAGGAAGATTTCAGTGTATTAGCATTGATTGTGTTATAGACAGTGTTCGAAGCATAGGAGTCTGGTTTAATTGAATACAGGGTAAAGACAAAGGTTAAAGAAGATAGCTACAGTCTTGAAGTTATACTCACTGACAAAAGTTCATTTATATGTTCGAGCGTCAGTGAAGAACAAAGAATGAAGTATTCAAGATTGTAGTACCAATGAAGACATTGTCTAAGTACCAGGAAGGATTCCAGTGAAAGTGCGTTGTTTATTGACAATCTATGTTCGAAGCAATTTGGACTGCTGCCGACTTATCAATTGGAATGCAATGAAGATGTGAAGATTCAATTCAGTGTTAGTCGTCTGTGAACCAGACCAGTTGCACCAGGCGTCAACACATATGAAGAAGATCAACACATTTATTCTACAGAAAGAATTGATGAAGTCCGACATGATAATTCCAGAAAATATCAAGCAGATTAACAAGAATTATCAGTGTTGAAGAAAACCATGAGAAGCTAAATTGTCGAAAGGAAAATCATACAGTCAAAAGGTGTTAAGTGTACAAAAGTTGAAACCTCAATAAAGAAACTTAGAGAAAGGAAACTTGAAGGTTTAAGTGTTGACCAACCAAACCTTGGGTACTAAACTGGACTTCAATAGTTTTTTTTTGATAGTTTTTTTGTGGGTTCACACTGGAACCAGTTCAGCTTTGTTGGGGCTGAGATTTTTGACTGCTGCGATACTTTTAATGCTCCGATAGTTTATGAAATTTATTTTATAAACTTAAATAAATTTATTTTAAACTTATTAATTAAGTTTATTATAAATTTAAAATAAGTTTATTTTATAAATTTATTAAAACTAAAAAGGAGTATTTCGATAGTTTCTTTATAAGAAACCATCGAAGTGGTTTTAAAAAAGAAACAAAGAATGGTTCGATAGTTTTCTTTTAGAAAACTATCAAGATGATTTTCTTTGATAGGTTTCTCCTACAGCATGAAGAATTGAGTGGACACAATTTAAAGTTGTGTTCGATAGTTTTTTTAAACTATCAAGACTACACATTTGAAGCAGAAGATATACTGAAGACAGTTTTCTTCTGTTCTTCTTCTTCCTCGACGAAGAGAAGAAAATACAGAGAGAGACAGAGAAGGAGACATTTATTTTATACCTGAACTTCTCACCGGGTAAACGTTATAATGCCCAAACTTTGTTCAATCTTAAGGGTCATTATAAAGTTTCTCCGGTAATTAAATCCTTTAGACAAACAAATAGATACAAACATTGTTTAGGATTTAATTTGTACAATCTTTGTAGAAGCAAGAACAAATTGTTCTTGGAAGCTGGTAAATTTATTTATATATCGAATATAATTCTTGGAAAATCTTGTGTTATTATTTTCATGTCTGAATTACTATTCACCCTCAAGAACACGAACCCACTACAAGAACACTAGTTTAATTATCCGCAAAAGATTCGAAAGAATTTTTTATAATTAGTGAGTATCGTATTCAACCCCCCTTCTACGATACTTCGAGACCTAACAACCGGAGGCTGATGCACCCGAACACAGTGGTGCTGGTGTCATGAAGATGTCTGCTTCTGCAGGAGTTGCTGTTATTGTTGGTGCTTTGTTGTTCTAGATTTATTTTTCCATAGAGGGATTGAACAAGCATTCATGCATGTTATAAGATCAATTGAAATTACTCTATAATAATAAATTGATGAATGGGTTGTTTTCCCATTTCCTCTACCATGCAAAAACATCTTATTCAAAATTGATACATACATACCGATCAAGAAAAAGTGATGCATACATGCATTTATATATTTGAGCTTGTTTTAACAATCAGAATATTTTTTAAAAAAGTGAGTGCCGTTTAAATATGAAAATGGCTTAAATTGTTAACATACACCAATCCATCATGCAATCATAAGATCTAACAATGATATTATATTATAAATATCATTTTTTAACACAATAGCCTTAATATCAATAAATAAATAAAAACGAATGAAGTAATTTAATTTATTTTTTGAATGGGATGCGAGAGTATCTGATGTTTGACACACTGATTTTTCTTCCTATCCGCAATCACAGGTAGGTAATTAGATATTTTTAAACATTTTAGTCAATACCTGATTTGATGACTATTATACTTACATTTCAGATTGGGTTATTAATTTTTGAAATGCGGCCTGCAAGTAAATTATTACTCTCCATCCCTAATTAGTTATCCTGTTTTGATTTTCAGTCCATTACAAGGGGACATGACATATGCGACAGAATAAATACAAAGAATTTGTTACAATTGCCCAATCTTGTGACGGAAAAACTCTATCGCAAGTACTAGAGTCCTAAGTTCTTATTTTGTCGCAATGTTTAAATATGTCACAAGTTACGTCGCAAGTTAATAATGGGTCTCACTCTCGACAAAAATAATTAAAATTATGGAAAAAACCAAAGTGCGACAAAAAATTTGTCGTAAATATTCACAGAATTGTGACAGATTCCGTCGTAAAAAGTCCCAGATTTATAACAGAATATGTCCTATAGAGCCCAGAATTGCGACACCATCTGTCCTGAATATACCTAGACTTGCAATAGACTCCGTCCTAAATATGCCCCAATCGCGACGGAATTCATCCTAAAGAATCCCACATTAGCGACAAAATCTGTACTAAATCTGCCCAAAATTTTGACCGAAAACGTCAAAACATGCTCAAATAACGACATAATGAGTCCTAAACAAGCCCAACATTACAACGAAATATGTCACAATTTGTGGAACGCGAGCATGATTTTGCCTGTTTTAATTACTTCCAACCTCAAAAAGACTTCAAAGTCTGATTCATCCATACTTTCCAAAACACATATACAAACTAATAACACAAATCAAATGTTACAAAATACATTAAAAATAAACTACATAGTCGAATCCACATAAACATTGGGCGAAGGGAAAATATTTAACATCATACAATCCCAAATCTGTCATAAAGTTACGATAACATTCATCCCAACATTACATTAACAAAGTAAAAAATAATCCAGCCCATATTGGCCACCTAATCTCTAGAAGTAGACATAAATCAGCCACTAGCTATAATATGCAAAAGTTAGCCACTAAGCTAATATACGCAAAAGTTATTATGCAAAAGTTAGCCGCCATTAAGCTAATATGCACGAAAGTTAGCCACTAAACTAATATATCCAAAAGTAAGGATAAACCAGACTTATAACTTCAACCTAGCTAGTATATCCAAGTATCCAACTACCCTAATTTCCGCCAATCCAAAGGCTTCCATTCTGATTACCACTTCGACTTCGACTTCGAGCTGGTGACTGCCCCCCAACATCATCATTAAACATCATCATCAGAACGATGCTCATCCTCACGAGCTATTGAGCTATTGACTTACCATGCGATATTAAAAAACAATTATGCATATCGTAAGTATCTTAAATCAGATAATATTAAATAAATTAATTGTGAACTTAAATAATATTGAAATGTCTTATTTATTTCCTAAAATTCAGGTCATAAATTAAAATCTAATTAGATACTCGTATTCATACCAAGGATTACTTGAATGTGTAAAAATGTAATATTTAGATTCGACTAAAGTAAATTAAATTTAGCAGCCATTATCAAAAATATTATCATGACCCGTAGAATGTGTTAAATTGTATGTTTTTATATGGAGAAAAACAAACCTACTACCCAACGATATTAAAAGACAATTCTGCATATCGTGAGTATCTTAAACCAAATAAATATTAAATCAATCAATTATGAACTTAAATAATATTGAAATGTCTTATTTATTTCCTAAAATTCAGTTCATAAATTAAAATCTAATTAGATACTTGTATTCATAATAAGGATTACTTGAATGTGTAAAAATGTAATATTTAGATTCGACTAAAGTAAATTAAATTTAGCAACCATTATAAAAAATAATATCATGACCCATAGAATGTGCTAATGTGTATGTTTTTATATAGAGAAAAACAAACCTACTACAAATTAAATATAAAATCTTGTACCGTCCAATGATTTAAACTAAGATATCATGCATAGTGTTGTATTTTAATTAATCACACCACGATTGTATAATATATAATAATGTAAAATAGATATACTAATTGCACTTAAGCCATGTATCTCATAGAATAGTAAATGTGGCCTATTTGTCTACTGAACAAAATTTAGTTTTAAAAGAGACATTTAATAGAGTAAATCCTTTCCCAGTTGACAAGTTCTCCTAAAAACTACTTGTTAGTCAAAATTTATAAATGCTTCTTATATTTGTTTTGACAAAAAAATTAAAAATTAACAAAATTAATGTAGTGACCTATTACTTAAATAAAGCATCACGACTATGTGCCAGTACAAGCTAAGCTTGAGTGATTTTTACTACTGTTTAGTAGTAACATGTCAAGATAAACTGAAAAGATCACACAAAGAGATTTTATCATGTATTTTCTAAATATGCATGGGTTCATTTGATACTTAAATACAGTAATACTTTTAAAGTCACTTGTTTCACTTGTTATAGATGTGTCACGATATTAGGGTTTCAGGAGTAAATTACTTTTATTTTGTTATAATTGACACACGATGGTTAATGTTAGGTTTTATTTGTGTTGTGTCTTTGCTTCTTCCAGACAATTGTTGTCAATTTATCTTATGTTCAGTGTCATTGGTGGCCATTCCCCATACACTCATAGCAGGGCAATAGCAGGGCAGGAGAAACCATCGTTATTGTATAATTAATGTAAATTCTTTTGACTTTAATTTGTTATTGTGAAAGTAAAATTTCTTTTAACTATAAGAAAACTGAAAGGTGTTTAAAAGTTCAACCTCAACTCCAATTTTGCATAGAAACTAATCCAATCAAATTAGGAATAATATTCCATGACTTAGTAAAACTAATCAAATGTTGTTATGTACAAGACTAGTAATTAGTTTTGTTATTACGGTCACACCTGATAGGCTAACATGCATTTAAAAAAACAATTAAAGGTTGGACCTGAATATACCTTTTTACAGTTGCTAGGAGGGCGAGTACTTCCATAGACGTCGCCTAACACCGACATCATTACCTGCACAAGTTCCCTCATAGTTGTCATGGTAAGAGGGTGGTCGGATGGCAGGTCACTCACTCCCTCCGTCACAGACTATGCAAACATGTAACATGTTGACTTGCTCCGGTGCAAGGTCAAACTTATCTGGATGTGCACGAGCAAAATCAACATTACGATCCACCACTTGCATGACAAGTTAGTCAACGATGTGCTCAATAAGAGATCTGCCAGTGGAAGCACCTGACTCATCATTAACGGATCGTCGACGGTGCCTTTACCAGATGTAGGAGGAAGAGCTACCTACACAAAAAACAAATATCACTATAATAGGAAAAAAAAGTCACCAACAACATAAACACTCTATATAAGAGCTCACAGTTATCATCAACAAGAATTTCATTTTAACCTAATGCAAAGATTCTCAAGCATATCAGACCCGAGATATATACTTGCACCAAACTTGCCTTAAGTCATTCATAACATGCAAATCTAGAACCAAAACTTATTTAATTAATTACAACTACAGTACTGTAAGAATGCAGGAATAAAGTATTGGTCATGCTTAGCAAATTAGAAAACTAAAAACTTAAAAGAATTGCAGGTTGTTAAATAGGGAAGGTGAAGTGTGCATACAGTAAGAGCTAGCATGAATAACTCAATTGGTATATGTAATACTCAAGAACTTTACATGGTAAAGCTGCATTCATATGTTCAATAAAATTTAAATATGTTTCACTCAATTTCCAAAAAAAATAAAGTCTGCAAGAACGCTACTATTTTCAGGCCAAGAAAAAGAGACCTCCCTTAATGAAAAAATTATGTAGGATATTATTAGAAGCATCTAAATTCTGACTTATGTAATAACATTTGGTTAAGTTGTACAAAATTCAAATTAGAACCAAATAATTTAAATAATATATATAAACGTACGTATAAGTTCAGAAGCACTCAAGCGTGGAAGACCGATGATGGCGTTCTTTCGAACACCCACTACCTCTACCCATCTATCAATTGGCGCTTTCAAAGGATCCTCATTGTGCTCTCCTACCGCCAACACCATTCACGCCACCTCTCCTACTATCACCAACTGGTCTCCTCCCCAACATGTTGTAACACACAAATACAAAGGAGCCAACTCATTAACCAATTAATTTAATTCAGCTCATTTAACAAAACCCATGTAAAATTAATAATGAATTGAGAATTATACCGAAATTGACCCATATCCCAAAATTCATTAACAATGAACAAATCTGAAGAAAACATCAAAAAATGCCCAAATACATCCCTAATATGGATACATATTACAAATATATGCAAAACACACATATAAATTACACATAAATTAGAAAAAAATATGATTACACATATGAGTATAATAACAAACACACACACACACATTTACTTATTATACATATTTCACATATATTACACACATATTTACACACAAATCACAAAACACACACAAATCGAACAAATTTAAAGAAACAAGGTATACCTGAAGAAATAACAAACCAATTGAGGACTGAAATTGAAGAAAGAACTGAAGAAATGAAGAAGCTGTAGAAACCCTAATCGCCGCACACAGTTGAAAGAAAAGGCACAAAATGAAAAGAAATGAGAAACAAGGTTTTAGCTAAAAGAATGAGAAGAACGACATCGTTTAATTAAACAACTATTTTTCTTTTCCTTTTGCCAAACTAATCAAAAAACTGTTCCTGTTTGTTTTGTAAAAAAATGAAATAACTAAAAATTGACATATATTCTTAATTAAAGAAATTAAAATATTATAATTATTCTTCCATATTCAAAAATAAAATTTATTAATAAAGTATTTATCAACATTTATTTGAATATACTAAATTTAATCAAAAAAATTGATTTAACTATTTAACAAAGTAAAGTGATCAAACATATTTAAATAATCAATTAAATAAGTTTCAGAAAAAATCATTTGCATCACTTAAAAACATATAATCTATAATTTATCATGCTTCTTATTTTATTTTCTACTTTAAAGATAGTATTGCATTTTTCGGTACTTATAACCAAAAAATTAATCAAAGTCGTAATATTACCAGAAGTGCGACAGAAATCTGTCACAAGATAGTTACTTACGACGCCGATTCGTCGCAAAGTAGTACTTTGGGACCTAAATATGTCGCAAGTTCTTTCTTTGTGATGGATAATAGTTTATTTCTGTCACAAAATTCAACTGATTTTCAGAATAAGCAGAATGTTGTTTTTAAGTCTGTCTAATAATACTAAACCTGTCCACTTCATTCAGTTTGCAACAAATATTACAACACAAATTTTGTCCAAGCTTAAAAGTAATGACTAACAACAACATTTAGTTCACTAAATACACTAGTAGAAAAACTGCATTAGACATCGGCTAAAAACCGATGTCTATTGAAAAAGAGAAGCGATGTCTTTGCATGTGTAGATAAAGGTAGGGGTATTAGACATCGGTTTTTAGCCGATGTCTATGTTAATCTTTAACATCGGTTTTTTAATAAGCAACAGATGTCTATGTTCCTTTTTAACATCGGTTTCTTAATAAGGAACTGATGTCTATGTTCCTTTTTAACATCGGTTTCTTAATAGGAACTAATGATTATGTTTCTCTTTTACATCGGTTTCTATTCTTTAGACATTAGTGTTCCAAAAATTTGGGTTATTACACTCTTTCTATCCACAACACTACCTGCATAATCAGAATCTGTATATCCAACAAGATTAAAACCAGAATCTTTAGGGTACCAGATACCTAAGTTAGGTGTACCCTTAAGATATCTCAAGATTCTTTTAACAGCAACGAGGTGTACCCTGAATACCCATTTGGTGTCAATGACATTCTTTCCTTCAGGAGGTGGTACTAATTCCCAAACTTTGTTCTTCTCAAATTGATTCAATTCTTCTTGCATAGCAACAATCCAGTCAGAGTGCTTCAATGCTTCTTCAATTACTTTTAGTTCTTCTTGTGACAAAAAGCAGCTATACAGACATGTATTCATTGTTGCTCTCCTTGTTCTAACTCCCTCACTAGGATCACCAATGATTTGATCCCTAGTGTGGGCTCTGTCCCATTTTCTTGTATGACCCTGTTCATCTCCTTGACTTGATCTTTTTATCTTTCCTCTTTGATATGCTTCATATGCTCCATCTTGAACAAACTCCAAAGCAGGCATGTCTCTAATGAGTTCTCTCTTTGCAAGAGAGTTCATTGCTTTTACATTCAAGTGAGACAGTTTCTTGTACCATAACCAGAATTCTTCATTGGTGGCTTTAGTGTAGAAACGACAAATTTCTCCCTTGTCTGCAGCCTTAAGGTTTGCTACAAACAAGCTTCCTTTCTTCACACCAGTCAAAACAACTTCACCACTTCCTCTTTTAGAGATTAGACATTGATCTTCATCAAATTCCACTTTGAAACCCCTGTTAGTGAATTGTCCAATGCTCAAGAGGTTGTGCTTTAGTCCTTCAACAAATGCTACATCTTCAATAATGACATTTCCAGATTTAACACTGCCATATCCCATTGTATAACCAATGTTGTCATTTCCAAAGGTTACTGATGGGCCAGCCTTCTCTTCAAAGTGTGATAGCAGGGCTATATCACCAGTCATGTGACTTGAGCATCCACTGTCCAAGATCCATATGACTTTTTTATTCCTGTTGCCCTGCATTCACAAAATGACTAAGTTGTTTTTGGTACCCACACATGGTAGGGTCCAGTTGATTTAGAAACAGTTTTGTAATTGATTCTTCTATCATAATAAGCATTCTTCACAGTAGGAGACTTCACTGTGTTTGAGGCTTTAGAGTTGACACTCTTAGGCTCACATGAAGTCTTTACCCTCTCAACCTTGATTGAGGATCCTGTCCTATGAGTGTGCATATGTGTGTGTGATTCACATGATTGTGCAGAGTCAAGTTTATGCTTTAGAGATAAGCAATTAGCAATCACAGTCACATAGCATGTCATGTAGTTAGAATTACCACAGAAAGAATCATGGATAGTGTTCATGCCAACAGAATGGTTACTTAGGTTATCAACTTCATTACTGACAGGTTTATTACACTTATGAGTAAAATGATTCACAGATAAGCATTTCAGACATTGTTTCCTAGGAGCATTTGGCACATAAGAATAACTGTTGCCCTTGTTGACACCTACTTTACCATTCCTGTTCTGTTTCTTCTTCTTAACAACTTCTTTATTGACCTTAGGAATCTTGACAAGGTTGTCTTTGGTTTCTTTCTGATTTACAGATTTGGGAGAGGAAGAAGTGTCCTTAGCAGCCTCATCTTCTTCAATTAATTGTTGTTTGATGACCATTAATTCTTCATCAAACTCAACAACACTCTTTTTGAAGATGGGCTAAAAACTAAGAAACTAGACAGAGGGGGGGGGGGGTGAATGGATATGAATACCACTTGTTAGATATGAATATCACTAATAATCTAGACAGAGGGGGGGTTGTTAATCCCAAATGACCTAACAGAATTGTAGAAGGGGGGGGGGGGGTTGAATACAATTTTTGATATTTCTTAAACTTAAAACAACTTACAAATAAAAACTGAACTTAAAGTAAAAATCACAAGCACATAAATAATTTCAGTTGGATTGTTTGATGATCCAACTGAAGTGATTTTTATTGCGGAAATAATCTGTGATACAAAATGTACACAGCTGCTCAGTTACAAGATTGTAGAGAAGTATGCTCTCAAAGATAGCTAATACAAACTATTTGTTTTTCTTCTCTCTCCTTTAAAGTAACTGCTACACTTGGTTATAAATACCCAAGTTTACAATTCTACGTTTGGCTAAACTAAAGAACAATAGTAGTAACCATCAGTAGCTTGCTTTTCATTCCTTTTGTCCAATGGTCCTTGGAGATCTTTGCTTTTGTCTTCATGCTTATTTTAATCATTCCCAAGAGCCTTATTGGAAATTGGAATGTTTCCTTATTTCCAGTAACCATTTTGATGGCTTCCAATGCAAAGTACACTTCCATATCTCCTTTAGATCTGTTCAGTAAACTGTCACTATCACTTTGTCAACTGTTCAAAAAGAAATAGTGATTCGTTGATAGCAGGGAGATGTGTTTCGTTGATAGCTTTATTCTTCATTCCGTTGATGGTGTTTCCTTCGTTTCGTTGATGGTGTTTCTCTCGTTTCGTTGATGGGTAAACTCCATACCGTTGACAGAGTGATCTTCATACCGTTGACATGTCTTCACTTAGGCAAAATTACAAGGCATAATATATTTACAATTAATCAACCTATTTTGCCTATCTAGTACTTAGTCAACATGACTTAGAAAACCTATCTAATACATACAACAGACTGCATATCAAACTGTGAAGTATTGTACAGTGCAATTGCTACATTACTCATTTCGTTGATGAGCTTCCTGTCAACGGAATGCTGCAAAGCATGCCATTTCGTTGACAGCTACAAAATGACTTAATACAAAATCTACTAAGTGTTTTTATAATTATCATCAAGAACAACATATTCCTAACAATCTCCCCCAATTTATGACTGATAGAATAACAGCCATAAATCAAGAGCCTTGATGATAACAAAAACACTCAGACATATTACACACGATAAAAGTAGAAATTGCATTGAGCTTCATTGAATTTAATTGAAATGCAAAGTAGAAAATCTTACAAAACAAGTGCACAGAGTTGCTCCTCTAGACTGAGCAGATTTTTCATCTTTGCCTCTGTGGTCTTGTTTTCTTCCCTTTTCTTGCATTGTTCTCCTCAATTTGAGCTTGAAGTCTTCTGTAGAAAATCTTCTCTTCTTCATCTTGATTCCCCAACTTGGATTGCATTAACCTTAGAGTTTCATTGGATGCCTTTTCCAGTTGGTCTTCTATTCTGAAGAATCTTCTACAGTTGTCCTTATCTCTGAATTCCATCATCCAAAAAGGTTGGAGATGAATTATCTTTCCTGTTTGAGGGACCTTCAATACTCTGGGAAGTGCACCAGGCTTGTTCCAGCTAGCTTTGATTTGGCAAATCTTAGAGACAACCTCAGACTTGGTTGTTTTGGTAAAACCAAAATCTTTCTTCAAACATTTAAACACAGATAGCAGTGTCTGATAGTCTTCTCCCAGAATTCTGTGTAGAGGCCAAACCTGTTCTCTCCCACCCTTGTAGACAAATACCAATCTCTCTGGTAGTTTGTAAGAAGCTGCTATTCCTCTCACTTCAACCAGGTCATCAAGATTGATATGAATGTCAGACTCCTCCCTGATATCAGCAATGTAGATGAAGTCTTCTGGGTTGGTAGGGGGTTTCTCAGCTTGTGGTCTCCTTATCAGAAATGGCTTAGCCTTGGTAGCCCTTTGCTTAGATTTCTTCTTTGGATCCATTTCAAAGAGGAATTTTGGAAAGTTGGCCTCATCAAACTCAATTGGCTCTCCCTTTGGCTCAATTGGCTGATCATGGAAATTTACAGGATGATTAGGATCACAGGCTAACTTTACCTCTGAAACTGGATCAGGAATTGTTGGAGGTGCAATTGGTACAGAAGAGTCTGATGCAATGCTCTGAGAGTCATCATTCTCAAAGGCTATGTTTCTCCTAGCTCTTGCCTTTGGTTGCCTTGTGCTCTTCTTTGCACTCCTTTCCTCTCTTGCTTTTTCTTCTAGCTGTATTTCTTCTTCATCAAGAGACTGAGCAACAGCAAGGGCTTGCATTGCTGCTCTTTCTGACTCTTCAGCTTTAGCTTCAGCAAAGTTTGGGTGACCAGCCCAAACACAGATTTCTTGTCCATTCCTGTAGACAATTGCCCTTTGCTTCCTTATCTCATAATCATTGCTTTCCTTGCTTTTTGTGATAAGTAGACCAAGAAGCTTGAGCTCATCTGGATAAGGTGCAGGATAGAAAGTCCTTGCTATATTTTTGCCCTTTGGTTTAGCAGGGGACTTGGGAGATAAGCTTCTTTGGAGTGTAGCTTGTTCCACATCCCTAATGCATGAAGTTTGTCCTTTTTCCTTCCTTGGACCTTGAGTGACTCCATGTAGAAGGGGCTCTACCTTATAGAAAGAATTGGTATGTGGCTCCCATTCCGTTGACACTAGAACCATGGCATTCGTTGATGGTTGATCCGTTGATGGATTTGAGTCCTTTGTAGTTCCAGCAATTTTCTTGACCCTTGCTTCTATGTTGGACCAATGGTCTTTGATTTGTCCTGCAAGTCTCATCCTCATAGAAGCTTCCTGGATCAGGTCAATACCATCTTTTTTCTTCTTTCCAAACTCCCCCATTGCTAATGGCTCTTCTGGCAAGGAGATGGCTGGGACCAAAACCTTTGTGATTTGTATTTCTAGCTCCTTAGTTTTCTCCCCCTTTTTGTTATCATCAAGTGAGATGATATGGATTCCTTGAGCTGCCAGAAGCTGGGTGAGTAGGCTAGTTTTCTTCTCCTGTTCCTTCTGCATGTGAGAAAGTGTAGCCTCAACTTTGTCCACCCTAAAGGAGAGAGTTTTCAAAGATGAGGACACTTCAGGTTCCTTGGTGAAAAACCTTGACATCTTGGAGACAGTGTGAAGAGGAAGCTTTTCATCTAGCCTCCTGTCAGTAGCATCCCTAAGGCTGCTAATTGAATCCTTGATTTCTGTAGCCTCAATCCTTGTCTGCAACATTTGTAGCCTTTGAATTTCCAGAGAATCCATTATGGCCTTGTAGAATTTCTTGTCCCTTGCTTCTGCAGACTCATGAGCTAGATATGCCTCATTGTACTGCCTTGTGATAGCAGCATCCAAGTTGCATCTACCATGCATATCCTGAGAAAGCCAGTTTGGTGTAGGAGGCACCACAGAAGTCCCAGTCTGTGTAGTGGTGGCCACCTGTAGATTGTCACCAAAGCTGTCTTCATTATCAAAAAACTCAAAGTCTCCACTTGCTGCAGCTCCTGGAGGTAGATTGGTCAAGGCATCCTTTGCTCTTTGCATTGATGCAGTAGTATGAATTAAGTTGAGTGA
The DNA here is from genome assembly GCA_030848705.1 of Heracleum sosnowskyi. Taxonomy (NCBI): domain Eukaryota; kingdom Viridiplantae; phylum Streptophyta; class Magnoliopsida; order Apiales; family Apiaceae; genus Heracleum; species Heracleum sosnowskyi. The sequence goes on along the minus strand of CM061244.1, from coordinate 19,188,299 downwards.
CCTTTCTGCCTCCACATTGCCCTGTTGAGCCATAACTTGATAGGCTGACACAGGATGAGTAAAGGTCTCAGGATCCAGGGAAATACTATCCAGAGTTTGTTGATAATGCTCTTGGAAGGTAAGTTCCCTTTCTCCCTCAATGACCCTCATTAACTCACTAGCAATGGCTGCTTCCATCCTTATTGCTCCTGTAGTCCCTTCTCTCTCTCCACTCTTTTCTTGCATCATGGGCTCCCCATGGCTCACACCTCTCACACCCTCACCTTCACTTACTAAGGTGGTACTCTCAATCTCTCCTTTTGCCTGGCTGGAAGAAATAGCCAGCCTCTCACTCTCAGACTCTCCTTTTGCCTGGTTGCAAGCCAGCCTCTCAATTTCACTCCCTCTCAAACCTAAAAGTGTCTCAACTACCACCAGGTCATCTACACTAGTTGTGGAAACAACTTGATTTTCAATAAGGGGTGTAGAATGACCTATCAACGGAATGGTAGTTTGAACTGTCAACGGTATGGATACCGTTGATGGAGAAACACTTGTCAACGAAAGAGGCTGTTTCGTTGATGAAGTCAATAAAGCACTTTGAGAAAGTGAAATTACAGTAGAATCTGTGGTGATTGATTTTAGAGATTGGTCCACAGATCCTCTTGCAACTTCAGGAAAAAATGGTTGATGGCCCAACAAATCACTTAACAAGTGATGACCATCAGCTTCAGAGTGGGGCTTCTCCAGGATAAGAGTTGGAGAATCAGGAAAAGATGTATTGATCATGTCCACATCTAAAGATTGAGTTGGTGAATTGGATGGAGATAAATCAAGATTAAGGTTTAGAGAATGGGACTGTAACCCCAGAGTAATAATAGGGGTTACATCAAACTGAATTTGAGAAACTGGAAGTGTTGCTTCCAGTGTGTGTGCACCCTGTGTACCCTTGGACTTTTGCTTCACTCTCCTTTGGTATTGGGAAAATGTAGACTGTGGGCTTGAAGTGTCCCTTACCCTTTTGGAGTGTGCTCTTGGAGGAGAGCTTGTTTCAATAATCACATACTTTTGGGAGGATGCAACTAGACTTGTGTTTAAATCCATTTTACTCATTGTGCCTTGTTAGGAAGACACAATGGGGCTTGGCTGGATTTTACTCATCTGTCCTTCCTTATCCTTAGGGTTTCTTTTATGTTCACCCCTTCCCTCACCTCTCACAGCACCTACAACACTCCCCTTAGGTTGTGTAGTGGATTTTACAACAGGTGCCTTTTGGGAAGCACCTGAGGTTGGCTTGGAGGATTTCTTTGATTTTGGTTTTGTTGCAGGGGCAGGAGCCTGTTGGGTCACAGCTACAGACTCCACAGCAACAGGACTGGGTGATACAGTTGAAGTAACAACTATACTAGAAGGGATAGCAGTAGTTACCTCAATTATTGGCAGATACACCACTGGAACATCACCATTATGGTTCAGCCTCAGTATGTCTGTCAATACTCTCTTCTCTTGCACAAAACACTCAAACTTGGAAACAGGGTTAGAGATTACTAATGGTGTTGGACTAACATGATTAGCCAACATCATCAGAAACCTAGCATAGTAGATATTCTTTTTCCTATTAGCCTTGTCACCCAACTTAGCACCAATTTCATACATAAGTTGGGTGCTAAAGTTGTAATATCTATCAGTTAGGAGCATGGTAAAAAGAATCAACATGGAATTAGTTAATGCATCAAAATTACTAATCTTTCCAGAAAAGACCTTGATAAATGCATCAGCTAAATAACTATATTCCCTAACCAAACCTCTCCTAATTATTCTACCCAGATTATCAGTAGGCAAAGAGTAGTTTATTGAATTTAGCATGTTAACCATTTCAGTGATTGTAGGCAAAGCATCACAGTTATTTTCAGGAATATGTAGACATGCTTGCAATACATCAGAATTAACTATGTACTCATTACCTTGGAGAGTGAATTGCAGTGTGGAGTTTGTTCCACTATACTCACACGAGGTCCAGATCTCCTCGATTATCTCATTATAGAGAGGAGTTGAGTGAAACATAGCATAGCTCAACTTGCAGTTCTTCATGAAGTCCATCATCTTGAAAAAGATACTATTCGGGTTTTCCTTGACAACAAAAGGGATGGAGTTGTTCTTCTCATAGATGAACCCTCCAGCAGACATAAGCTTGACTATGGGTGCCATTGTTGTGTGAAGAAAAGCTTCGAACTGAATTGCTTGTTAGAGAGAAGAAGAGAGAAAAACCTTTGGAATTTTTGAGAACAGGTAAAAAGAAATTAAAGAAAATAGAATTTCTTAAATACTCCCCCAAAAATTCTCAGAAAAAGAGTCCAATAATAAATGTAAATTACTGGATTGGCTTAAAAATATAACCGTTACTTTTAAAGAATTACCATGTTTTATACTTACAGGGGTGTATGCATAGATCGTGGTAAAAGACGTGTCAAAATTTCAACGGTTCAGATTAAAAGCGCTGTATCAACGAATCACAATTGGGCGTTTAAGGACCCGTTTGTTTCGTTGATAAAGCTGCGTTTCGTTGATATAAAAGAGCTATCAACGAAACACCCAGAAAAATGCTAAGACTGTCAACGAAATGGTGCGTTTCGTTGACATAGTAATTTTGACTTAGACAAAATTTCACTTTTTCCTGATAAAATTAATTCACAGAAAAACATAGCAAATTTCTGGCTGGATTTTAACTTGCAAAAATCTCAAAGTATTTAAGAGAAATTTAGCATACCTAGCTCACTTACTAATCTTGAGAATGTTGATTCATCAAGTGGCTTGGTAAAGATGTCTGCAAGTTGTTGTTCACTTGGAACAAAATGTAACTCCACAGTACCATTCATAACATGTTCTCTAATGAAATGGTACTTGATGTCAATGTGCTTGGTCCTTGAATGTTGCACTGGATTTTCAGTAATGGCAATGGCACTAGTGTTGTCACAGAAAATAGGAATTTTCTCAACTCTTATTCCATAATCAAGTAGTTGATTTTTCATCCATAAAATCTGTGCACAACAACTTCCAGCTGCAATATACTCAGCCTCAGCTGTGGAGGTAGAAACTGAGTTTTGTTTCTTGCTGAACCATGAGACAAGATTGTTTCCTAAGAATTGACAGGTGCCTGTTGTGCTTTTCCTGTCAATTTTACATCCTGCAAAATCTGCATCTGAATAACCAATTAGTTCAAAGCCAGATTCTCTAGGATACCAAATGCCAAGGTTTGGTGTTCCTTTGAGATATCTGAAAATTCTTTTAATAGCAACTAAATGGGATTCCCTAGGATCGGCTTGAAATCTAGCACATAGACATGTAGCAAACATAATATCAGGTCTACTAGCTGTTAAATATAAAAGTGAGCCTACCATGCCTCTGTAACCTGAAATGTCCACAGATTTTTCCTTAGTATTCAATTCAAGTTTGGTGGCAGTAGGCATGGGAGTTTTGGCAGGAGAGCATTCCATTAAGTTAAACTTCTTTAATAAATCATGAATATATTTTGTTTGACTAATGAAAATGCCTTCATTAACTTGCTTCACTTGAAGACCAAGAAAGTAAGTTAATTCTCCCATCATGCTCATTTCATATTTACTTTGCATAAGCTTGGCAAACTTTTGACAAAGTTTCACATCTGTAGACCCAAAGATTATGTCATCTACATAAATTTGAACAAGTATAGTAGAGCCATTCACAACCCTGTGAAAAAGAGTTTTATCTACAGTACCTCTAGTGAAGTGATTCTCAAGGAGGAACTGTGAAAGTGTGTCATACCAGGCTCTAGGTGCTTGTTTCAAACCATAGAGTGCTTTGAGGAGGAAGTATACATATTCTGGAAAATCATCATCTTCAAAGCCAGGAGGTTGACTTACATACACCTCCTCTTCCAATTCCCCATTCAGAAAAGCACTCTTCACATCCATTTGATAGACTTTGAAATTGGCATGGGCTGCATAGGCTAGGAAAATCCTTATTGCTTCTAGTCTAGCAACAGGAGCAAAGGTTTCATCAAAATCAATTCCTTCTTCCTGTGAATAGCCTTTTGCAACCAATCTAGCTTTGTTCCTTGTGACTATGCCATTTTCATCCATCTTGTTTCTGAACACCCATTTTGTGCCTATGACACTCCTGTCCTTAGGCTTGGGCACCAGCTTCCAAACATTGTTCCTTTCAAATTGGTTTAGCTCCTCTTGCATAGCCAAAACCCAATCTGGATCTAGAAGTGCATCCTCAACTTTCTTTGGCTCATCTTGAGACAGAAAGCTACTATATAGACATTCTTCTTGAGTTGCTCTTCTAGTTTGGACTTTTGAAGACACATCACCTATAATAAGTTCAAAGGGATGATCTTTAGTCCATTTCCTTGAGGGAGGTAGATTTGCTCTTGAAGAGGTAGCTTCATGATCATGATTGCCTTGATTGGATATTTGTCCTTGAGAAACTCCCCCTGAGTTTGTTGTCCCTAAATGATCACTTCTAGAAGCGTTTCTATGACTGTCAACGGTATTACCATTTTGGCTGTCAACGAAACGCTCATTTTGACTGTCAACGAATCCACCATCATGACTGTCAACGAAATGACCATTTGGTCTGCTAGCAGCTATTCTTTTCAATCTTAATGCAGCAATTTCATCTTCACTGCTGCTTTCATCTGTGCTAGATACAACAACTTTAGGCTGTTTCTCAGTAGCCTTAACATGATTCACTTGATCTCCTTCCTCATTTTCAAAATAAAGACTTTCATGGAAACCTTCATCACAGAGACCTTAAATTTTGAGATCATCAAAAACAACATGTACAGATTCCATAACAATGTTGGTTATGAGATTATAGACTCTGTAAGCTTTCCCTGCTGCATATCCCACAAATATTGCTTCATCTGCCTTTGCTTCAAATTTCCCCAAATGCTCAGCTTGATTTCTCAGAACAAAGCACTTGCATCCAAAGACATGAAGAAAATCCAATAGTGGCTTCTTTCTTTTGAGTAGCTGATAAGGGGTCATTCCTTTGGCCTGATTAATCAAAGAAATATTTTGAGTGAAGCAAGCTGTATTAACTGCCTCAACCCAAAAATAAGTTGGTAACTTTGATTCATCTAGCATTGTCCTTGCAGCTTCAATGAGTGTTCTGTTTTTCCTTTCAACCACACCATTTTTCTGTGGTGTCCTTGCTGCTGAAAACTCATGCAAAAATACCATTTTCTTAACAGAACACCTTCATGCTTGAATTCTTGAATTCTGTCCCATTGTCACTCCTAATCCTTCTTACTTTCAAGTCAGGATGATTGTTTACCATCTTGATGTGATTGATAATGATTTCACTTGCCTCATCTTTGGAGTGCAAAAAGAAAGTCCATGTAAATCTTGAAAAATCATCAACAATCACAAGACAGTATTTCTTCTTTGAAATAGACATGACATTTACAGGGCCAAACAAATCCATATGAAGCAACTCAAGCTGATGGACAATTGATGACTCTGTCTTGCTTTTGAATGATGCCTTCTTTTGTTTCCCTTTTTGACAGGCATCACACAAACCATCCTTGGAAAACTCCACTTGTGGAATTCCTCTAGCAACATCTTTCCTCACCAAATCATTCATAACTTTAAAATTCAGATGAGATAATTTCTTGTGCCATAGCCAACTTTCATCCTTGCTTGCCTTGCTGAAAAGACAAGTGATGGTGTCTGGACTTGTGCTACTAAAGTCAGCAATGTACACATTCCCTCTTCTGAATCCAGTCATTACCACATTGTTGTTTCCTCCTTTAGAAACAACACAGGCTTCTTTAGAAAAAGTAACTAAAAATCCTTTGTCACAAAGTTGGCTGATACTAAGCAAATTGTGCTTAAGACCATCCACCAATGCAACCTCATCTATGATGACATTCTCTTTTGAAATCAAGCCATATCCCTTAGTGTAGCCTTTGCTGTCATCTCCAAAAGCAATACAAGGCCCAGCTCTTTCCTGAAACTCTGTGAGCAGGGTAGAATCACCAGTCATGTGTCTTGAACAACCACTATCCAAGTACCAAAGATTCCTTTTGTCTCCCTGCACACAATAAAACCAAATCAAGTTGATTTTGGTACCCAAGTTTCCTTGGGTCCTGTTTTGTTAGCCTTTGCTTTTCCTTTAATATCATTTTTCACCTTGGGCTCAGATTGATTTAAATCAATCTTTACCCTTGGTGTTGATTTCTGAGAGTTGCTCACATTTTCATTCATAGCATGCATAGTTGGTGGAACAAACATGTTATTCATATTCCATGGCATTTGTGGCACATTAAACATATTCATGTATGGATTAGGCACAAACGACATGCTAGCATATGGATTCTGAAATTGTGCATATGGAGCAAACATGTTATGCATAACAGGCATTGTAGGCATAGAACTATTCATTGCAGGCTTGGGAATTTTCACTTTAACAGTTTTCTTAACAGATTTGCAGTTAGTAGATAAATGACTGACACTTCCACAATTGACACATGTCTTTCTAGGAGCATATTTATCAGGTGTGTAATTGTTGTGTTTGTTAATCCCTACTTTGCCATTCCTGTTATTCTTTTTATTTCCCTTAGCCTCAACATGAACATTCTCTAACTTATCTTTCAATTGCTTGTTGGACAAGTGACCTACATTAGCTCTCTCAACAGGCTTCTCAACTTTCTTTGATTTACTAGACTCACCTTGAACAAAGTTCTTGGTGACAGGACCATACTTATTATTAAGTCTAGTGAGTTCATCTTTTCTTTTCTCTGTCAACGAAACAGCCTGATCGGTTGATGGTTCATCTGTCAACGAAACATTGCATTCCGTTGACATATCAACCTTCAACAAATGATCATTGTTGTTTGTTGACTCTGTTTCTGATTCTAAGGTTTCACCAACATACCCTAGCTTCTCTTTGTTCTTTTTCCATGATTGCTCACAGAAAGATTCCATACCTTGAACATTAATGATGTTGGTGGCAACATTCCTGGCATCTTTCCATTTTGCAATCACACTTTGTTCTATCTCAAGTTGTGTTTTAAGAATTTCTTCTCTTTGTAACACGTTCTCAAGTTCCTTCTTAGCATCCCTACTAATACATCTCATTTTCTCAAATTCAATGAACTGTGCTTCTAACATTGCATTCCTATCACTTAAGAGCAAATTAGTCTCTTTTATTCTTGAATTCTCTTTGGTAAGTGATTTAAGAGTAACACGCAAATTATATAGTACAGTAGACATTTCATTTACTGCACTATCGCATTCCTCTTTAGAAAGCTCAGAAAGATTAGTAATTGTTACCTGGTTGCTTGAGGAGCTTGCTTCCTGCTCATGATTGTTAGCCATAAGAGCCAAGTTGACATACTCAACATCATCATCAGAATCTTCACCATTACCAGCCCAATCATACTCTTGAGACATGAAAGCCTTTTCTTTTTGCTTGAGAAGTTCAAAGTATTTCTTTTTATAATCAACAGGCTCAAATTTCCTGTTGCCCTTCTCAATCTTGGGCTTTCTGCAGTCTCCAGCAAAGTGACCAAGCATTCCACAATTGAAACATTTAGATTTAGACTTTTCAATCCAGTTACTTTTGTTAGGTTGAAAGTCTCTCTTTGGTGGCCTTGCTTCTGAGTTTCTCTTGAACTTGAACTTAGAGAATTTTCTTGACAGAAAAGCAATGTGTTCATCAATCTCATCTAAGTCATCCAAGTTGGCTGGTTCTGATTCTTCTTCTTCTGTCATCTTGCCTTTACCCTTGCTAACATCACTCCTACAACTAGCTCGACTAGTTGTGGCCTTTGCAGCTTCTTCATTGTCATCTTCCAGTTGGTTAACAGATGCAATCAATGCAATAGATCCACCCTTCTTTTGTACCTTTTCAATTTCTTCATCTTGCTCCATTTCCAACTCATATGTCTTCAAGGTTCCATAAAGTCTCTCAAGAGTGTAGTCTTTGTACTCTTGAGTGTTTCTGAGAGAAACAATCATAGGCTTCCATTCTTTTGGAAGAGCTCTAAGAAATTTAAGGTTTGAATCCTTGGTTTGATAGATCCTCCCATACAACTTTAATCCATTCAAAAGCTTTTGAAACCTACTAAACGTGTCATTTAGGGTTTCACCAGCTTTAAAATGAAAATGCTCATATTGTTGTATAAGGAGCTGCATTTTGTTTTCCCTAACTTGCTCAGTACCTTCACAGAGAGTTCTAACAGTGTCCCATACTTCTTTGGAGGTTGTACAGTTTATGACATTGTCAAACATCTCTTGCTCCAAACCATTAAACAGAATGTTCATGGTTCTTTTATCTTTATGGACTTCTGCAACATCTTCAATAGTCCATTCTGAGACAAGTTTTGGAATTTCCACATCAGGAGCATCATCTGGCAGTCCAACTCTAGATGCAAACTTCATGGGAACGTGTGGACCTTTCTCAATGCAGTCTACATATCTCTCATCCATAGACATGAGATGTAAATGCATCTTTACTTTCCAGTGAAAGTAATTGTCCTTATCAAGAACTGGTATCTTTACTCCTGCATCCTTCTTCACCATGGTTACTGTTTTGGTCTTGATCTTTAAACTTCTTGTATGTTAGAAGCTCGCTCTGATACCAATTGTTAATCCCAAATGACCTAACAGAATTGTAGAAGGGGGGGGGGGGGGTTGAATACAATTCTTGATATTTCTTAAACTTAAAACAACTTACAAATAAAAACTGAACTTAAAGTAAAAATCACAAGCACATAAATAATTTCAGTTGGATTGTTTGATGATCCAACTGAAGTGATTTTTATTGCGGAAATAATCTGTGATACAAAATGTACACAGCTGCTCAGTTACAAGATTGTAGAGAAGTATGCTCTCAAAGATAGCTAATACAAACTATTTGTTTTTCTTCTCTCTCCTTTAAAGTAACTGCTACACTTGGTTATAAATACCCAAGTTTACAATTCTACGTTTGGCTAAACTAAAGAACAATAGTAGTAACCATCAGTAGCTTGATTTTCATTCCTTTTGTCCAATGGTCCTTGGAGATCTTTGCTTTTGTCTTCATGCTTATTTTAATCATTCCCAAGAGCCTTATTGGAAATTGGAATGTTTCCTTATTTCCAGTAACCATTTTGATGGCTTCCAATGCAAAGTACACTTCCATATCTCCTTTAGATCTGTTCAGTAAACTGTCACTATCACTTTGTCAACTGTTCAAAAAGCAATAGTGATTCGTTGATAGCAGGGAGATGTGTTTCGTTGATAGCTTTATTCTTCATTCCGTTGATGGTGTTTCCTTCGTTTCGTTGATGGTGTTTCCCTCGTTTCGTTGATGGGTAAACTCCATACCGTTGACAGAGTGATCTTCATACCGTTGACATGTCTTCACTTAGGCAAAATTACAAGGCATAATATATTTACAATTAACCAACCTATTTTGCCTATCTAGTACTTAGTCAACATGACTTAGAAAACCTATCTAATACATACAACAGACTGCATATCAAACTGTGAAGTATTGTACAGTGCAATTGCTACATTACTCATTTCGTTGATGAGCTTCCTGTCAACGGAATGCTGCAAAGCATGCCATTTCGTTGACAGCTACAAAATGACTTAATACAAAATCTACTAAGTGTTTTTATAATTATCATCAAGAACAACATATTCCTGACAGGGGTGAATGAATAGTTTAAATATTTTTTGTTTTCTTGAAACTAAAAAAATTGTGATGGATTGTGTTGTATGAAAATGCGGAATAAAATAAACAGAACACACACAATCACTTTAATCTACTTTGTATTAAGTAAATCAAATACTACAGCTTCCAAAATTTCACAAATGACATTCTGGCTTCTAAACAAGAACAATGTTTTCTTGTTTTCTTACAGAGAAAAGAGTGCTTGAATGTTTTTATGTATTACTCTCTTTGAATTGACTCAGGGTTATTTTGATTAAAAGTTGCATTCTCTTCTTCTCCCCCTGTGTTTGTGTTTCCTTGCACATGTGTTTGAAGAAGCTCATCCACTTCATGTGTTTCAACATGTGGAACAGTTAGAACATGTGTTTCATCCTCACTTTCAGAATCCTCAAGACATCCTTGATTTTCAAATCTTAATGGCACATTGTCTTTTCCACTTGTTGCAAGTCCAGGAAATTTCTTGTCATCAAAAGTAACATCCATGCTTTCCATTACTTTGTGTTGCTCAGGTACAAACACTCTGTATGCTGTCCTTTCCAGACAAAATGGTTGGGGCATTTTTGTTTACAAAAGATTCTTTTCCTTTGCCCTTGGTCTTCTTCCTTCCCTTGTCATTCTCATAATCAAAACCAACTCCAACCTTACTGTTTTCAGTGTGTTCCTTGTGATAGGTTTGAACAAGCTCAGAGGAGTTTTTAAAGCTTCTTATCTTTAATTCATTTTCAGCAATTTGTTCTCTAAGAGCTGTTTCTATTTGTTCAACACAAACTACTTTATTCTTAAGATACTAAATCTCCTTCTTCAAACCATCAAGGCTCACAACCATTAATTCGAGTTCCTCATTCTTTTCTGTAAGCTCAAGATTTTTAGTAGTTAGCTTATCAATTTCTTCATTTGCAACTAACATGCTAGTATGAATATTAAACATCTCAGTACTCATGTCTTCAACAGTTTGTTTGTATTGAGAGGGAGTCATATCAAGAGAAGTAAGTATAGGTACCTGATTTGAAGAATCACCATCATCATAAAATGCCATCAAGGCAAAGTTTGAATACTCCCGTTCTTCATCTTCATCAGAATCATCCCAGCACTTTCCCTCTGCAATAAAAGCTTTACCCTGCTGTTTCTTGAGTAGAGCTTCATACTTAGCTTCAAGATCTAAGTATGCTTTGTCCTTTTTGATCTGCTTGGGCTTCTTACACTCTGTAGCAAAGTGCCCAAGTTCATTGCAGTTATAGCATCTTATCTTTGTCCTTTACTGAAGGTGTTTGAGCCACTTGATCCACCAGCATTTCCAGCATTAAACTTGGACTTAAATGGCTGCTTCCTTTTGAACCTAATGTTAGGATATCTCCTAGCCATCTAGGCAAAAGATTTGTTTTCCATTTTGTCCAGTTCATCTATGCTGTAGAATTCATCTTCCTCAGGCAAATCATAGATGACTTGAGACTCATCACCAGTGTCTTCAACTTCTAGCTCTTCAATCTTGACTTGATTGACTTTCAAAGATTCCATTCTTTGACCTAAGTTGTCAGCAATAAGGGCACAAGAAGTGTTGGCCATCATTCCTTGCTTTGCTTGAATGGATCTCTTTTGAAACAACTCTAGCTCATATGTTTTCAAAACACCGTACAACACATCAAAACCAATCTTGGTTAGATCCCTTTCCTTGAGAGAAGAGATTCTTGGTTCCAAGTGACCTGGTAGAGTCAATAAGAACTTCATGTTGAGCTCTTCTGTTTCATAGTGTTTGTCATAGAGTTTGACCTCATTTATCAGCTTGTTGAACCTTTCAAATACTTCTGTGATTCCCTCCTTTAGCTGAGCCATGAAAGCTTCATATTGGGAAACCAGAATCTGCTTCTTGTTCTTTCTCACTTCTGGAGTTCCTTCACATAGCACTTCTATGAGATCCCACATCTTCTTTGCACTACTACAATGAGCAACAGTTCCATACATGTTGAAATCCATAGATTCACAAATAATGAGTTGAAGATGTCCATCTAGTGCTATTTTCTCCTTTTCAGGATCAGTGTATTTAGTAGGGTCTTTAGGCTCATATTTAGCTGGTATTATCTCAGTACCGACAGTTGTTTCAGCAATCTCAATCATTGGAGTGAAGGAACCATGTTTTAGAATGTCTAAGTACATGGGGTTTGAAGCTTTGATGAATAGCAACATCTTCTTCTTCCATAGACTGTAAATCTTGATACTGCTTAATTTTTGTGAACTCATTCTTGATCTTTTCCTGTTTGTATATCAACAGCCTTCTCTGATACCACTTGTTAGATATGAATATCACTAAGAAACTAGACAGAGGGGGGGGGGGTGAATGGATAGTTTTAATGTTTTTCATTTTCTTGAAACTAAAAAAGCTATGATGGATTGTGTTATATGAAAATGCGGAATAAAATAAACATAACACACACAATCACTTTAATCTACTTTGTATTAAGTAAATCAAATACTACAGCTTCCAAAATTTCACAAATGAAATTCTGGCTTCTAAACAAGAACAGTGTTTTCTTGTTTTCTTACAGAGAAAAGAGTGCTTGAATATTTCTATGCATTACTCTCTTGCAACTAACAATAGGGTGTGTACACTATATATATCCTATACAAAACTGGTGCAAACCCTATTTACACAGCTACCCCTTGACTGCAACTCCCACTTGTTCTCCCATAATAGGTTAACTGTGTCAGGAAGGACCACTTGCTTTCTGTTGTCCTATCCCGTATCTGTAGTTGCTTGTCTCTATTCTTTCTCTCCAAGTTTTGCTGTAGATTTGCCATCTGTCTTTGGACCACCTCACCGTAACAGATGCTTCAGTATTTGTCTCCTTTGAATTTTGGTTCTGTACCTTGATTTATCTTGATATAAACGGCTAAGTGTTGACATCGTGAACTCCAGCATATCCCTGATTCTTTGACTTGTCGACATAGAGCATTTGAGACTTTGATATATGAGGACTATGCTATATGACTATTTCAGGAGTATGCGATATAGGATTTTTGAGGACTTCACGACATAGCCTATTTGAGGACTTCGCGATATAGCCTTTTTGATGACTTCGCGATATAGCCTTTCTGAGGACTTCGCGATATAGCCTTTCTGAGGACTTCACGATCTAGTACATTCTGACTTTGCGATCTCAACACTTCACGACATGAGCCTTGAGGACTTTACGACATAGTTCATTTTGGACTATGCGATCTCAGTACTTCACGACATTGAAAATTTAGGACTTCACGACATAGCCCATTCTGACTTCACGATATAGGGACTTAGACAAATTTCTGCAACTTATTTCTTCAAGGCCTTATTCACTCCAATCCTGCTGCATGAACAAATTGAACTTCTTCCAGGATAATTATTCCATGGCCTATGTATATTCTAGGTGCAAGAAACTTACTAAGCCCATTAAGCATACAGAATAAAGCTAAATACATGAAAACAAGACAAGTACAATGGAGACCTATACTATATCCCAGTGATAAAGTTCACTAGGTCATGTAGAGTGACATAGTCACAATGTGTAGACTTGTTAATAGTGGTATTCAAACATGCCTTGAGCCTAACACAATGCATTTGTCTTTCAACCCAATACATCCATCGATATGGTACAGGACCACCAAGTCTACACTCCCCTGCAAGATGAATGATAATGTGCTCCATCGGATCAAAGAGGGCTCCAGGGAATATATTTTCAAAACGGCCCATGATATTGATAATATTTCTCTCCATGATCACCAAATCATCTAAAACCAATGTTGTTGAGCATATTGCTTTGAAATAATTAGAGAGTTGGCAAAGGGCGTCACATCATTAGGTAAAAGGCCACAAAAAGCCGAAGGCAGCAATTTTTGCATAAAAACATGGCAATCATGTGTCTTCATCCCACTTAACTTCTTCTTTTCTAACTTGCTACATCTTGCAATATTTGAAGCACAACCATCTGGCATCTTTAGACTACTAATCCATGTATAAACCATAAGTTGTTGCTCTCGAGAAAGTGTGTATGGTGCATGTGGTTTTGAATTGCCTCTCATCCATAACTCTTCTCTAATGCCAAATGCTTTGAAATCTGCTCTTGCATTGTTAGTATCCTTGGATTTTTTGGTGCCCATCACTGTTTGAAAAAAAAATTATCAAACACATTCATGGTTGGTGTTCCCGGGATATAATGGAACCTCTGCATCATTTCCCAAACCAAGAAATCTAGGGGATTCATGGTTCGAATCTATGTTATCCCATTCACCAAATCCGCCCGCATCCCTCAACATCTCATAAGGATCAAATACATCATCATCATCATCATCATCATCATCATCAATTTCATCTCTTGAGTCACGAGAATGCGAATCTTCATCACTTTCGCTAGAATACAAATCTTCATCACCTTCCCCGTGAGAATCATAATATGTGTAATTTGGAAGAAATCCATTCAACACAATATCAAATCTAACTTCATCCAGACTTTTTAAAGTATAATTACGACAATTACAACATGGACATCTAATCTTCCAATCCACTTATTTGCAATTATGTTGGGTAAAACTAACAAAATCTTCAATTTCATTTAAAAAAATTTGACTAAGACTATTTTCACCTCTTTGATTAGGACGGGTTATCCAACTACGATCAGAAGACATCTACAAATACATATAACATAGTATCAATCTCACACACACACACACACACACACACACACACACATATATATATATAAATATGTGTGTGTGTGTGTGTGTATGTGTGTGTGTGAGAGAGAGAGAGATATTAAACAAATATGTAATTAAAGTAACTACTTACATTGATGCATGAAATCAAGTAGTATAATGCATTTGGTGAATTTTTTGAGCTCCAAAATGTGAAAAAACGGAAGAGAGGTTGTGAGTGGAGAGTTCAAGTAAAGAAATGAAAGGCTACTGCCTCTTTTGGCATAAACTGCTATAATTTGCGACAAAAGTTTACAATTCTGTCACAAGGTGCTTTAAAATATTATTTTATGCCCCAAGTTATTAATTGCAGACCGTTGGGGTATGAATGCGTGCAGGTAAGCTTGCGATTGAATTTGTCGCAAGGTATAACTATTGACGGAATAAATGAAACTTCGTCACAAAGTACTTAAGGACGAAACTTATGTTGCAAAGTATCTTATGACGGACAATATATTCCGTCTCAAGTTCAAATTTATGACAAAATATTTAAGATTTCTGTCACAAGGTGTCTTAGTGGGAAAATTACCCCGCCTAAAAAATAGAAGCGGGAAAGTAAATTATTAAATTATTACTTGTGCGGGAAATTTAATAATAAAATATTCACCTTGCAACGAAAAGTGTCCGTCACAAAGTACCTTGCGATAGAAAGTAATATTTTCGTCGTAACGTGAACTTGTCGGTCACAATTGCCCGTTTCTCTTGCAGTGACCGTCAAATTGATCAATCTTTAAATAACATTTACGTGTTCATATTATATAATTTACAAAATCTGAAAAATACATATTAAAGTAGATTAAATGTACTTTACAATTATATAATTTTTATTATACTTTTTATTTATATTATTTATATAATATTTATTCAAAAGTCAAATATGACAACTTAGCTAGAAAATGTGATTAGAGTGTAAAATAATACACTAAAGTATTAATGAAGGCCCTGAATCTGATACGACCCCTGTTTTGCTTTAGTAGGAGAGTTGGTTGTGCTTTGTACTTGCACAAGCATCAGCCAAAACTCAGGAGTAACAGGATACACTGGTGTCGGCAGACCGACAGTAAAATGTAGTGTGGGAAAACATGCACCAAACACTTGGTTTTGATTGACATAAGTACACAGTATGTAAGTCTACTCTTCTGCATTATAAGCTTTCCTCAACACTATTAATATGTGGGAAAAAACCAGAGCACCGAGGTTGACAAGGTTGAAACACTAACAAGAAAATACTGGAGTAATTTAAGCAAGATTAAGGTCGAAAACTACGACAAGTGTTGTATATAGCTTATAAAATAGTAGCCTCCCACCAGGCAAGTAAATTGCATTAAGTGGTTAAATGTTGCTAGCAGTGAGAACCCTTTCTGCAATTAAGTGCACCAGAGGAAGTAGTAATAGAAGCCACGAGGGACGATGGTCTTGCATTTAAGCTCGACGCTCTTGCAAACGAGTGAGATGATTCCCCTGACTGCCTGAAGTATGCCCCATTTAGCATTAAATCCCCTTCTGACCTCCAATTCCAGTGTCTCCATTCGCCCTCCCCTGCATCTTCGTGCTTTGTCACCTACACAGAAATTTTAATAGATAACTAAGAACGCTCGGTAATTCTCTCATTTACTTGAGTTTCTAGAAACTCTTTATATTGAGAATCTTACATAAGAAAACATACAGTATATGGTTACATTTTCAGTGCATACCTCTTTATTAGATCTGAGATTGGGTGCCAGAAACCTATTTCCTTGGCTATATATGGTAGGCGCTGCACTCCCACCAATGGCGTACATTTCCCAATGAGTATAGTCATTATTTACCACATGGAAGTAGCCATGTCTGCACCTGCATTTTCAATCCTAAACGCATTAATATCATGTTAAATGAAAGAAACATGTGGTTAGTGATTTAAAACATGTAGTATCTAGCAAAACTGCACACAGATTAGAGACAAAAGGGAGATTATTAACTTCAATATCTTACCTAGGCATCCTTTGGATCAGACCTTCACCGAAATGATTAAAAGCAATGGTAACCTGCATATTTTTGTCTTGCGTATACGAATCGCTGTGCCCCAACAACATAACCTTGTCATGATGTGTCATATAGTTGTTAGAAATTGTAATGGCCGTGGATCCATGAATAGCATCCACAAGTCCATCTTCACAGTTGGACAATGAACAATGATCTACCCAAATATGACTCCCTCCTAAAATCGAAACTGCATCACCATCTGAAACAGTCCACCGTCCAGAATGGTGCGGTGAGTCTCTTATAATAGCACTCCCACCTTGCTTACAATCATGGATATGAATGCCATGGATAATAATATTAGTAACATAGTGAATTTTAATGCACGGCCCATTAGCAATGTGGACACTAGCTCCCCTGCCATCAATTGTTTTGAATGAGTTCATAACAAGCTCCTGCTGCAACTTAATTACCATGTCTCTTTTGAATATGATCCACAATGGCTCATCTTGTATCACTGCATGTCTAAGTGTTCCTGGTCTGGGGTTCACCGGATCATCATTGCCCGAGTCGGTGACCACATAAATTTTGCCATCTTTTCCTCCAATGGCATTTTTCCCAAAGCCAATAGCGCAATCGGCTAAACGATAACGGTTCTGCTCCCAGTTGTGATCGCAGCGCCAGCAATCATCGATCGGGTTGCCTGTTGCACATGAAAAATATCCTAGCTTCCTCCTCGAGGCATTGTTAATGCTCCTACAGAGTGACACAAATTTAGTCATGTAAATAATGTAACATGTTAAATCAACATACTTTCGATTTTCGAAGAAATGTAATGAAACTTGAATAGTTTTACCTGTGGACATCTTCTACTACAAGCTCAGGGTCTTGAAGTGGTGAGGAAGAAGCAAGTAGAAATTGAGTTGAGAGGAAACACAAGAGGATAAATGAGAAAGCTAGGCTTGACATTTTGTTGCCAACTCTTTTGGAAAAAGATGGATGGGGTAACTTAGAATTTATAGTGAAGGGCTAATCCGGAGAACATGGCGCAATTAAACATAATTACTAAAGGGTCCACTTGACTGGTAAATCTAGCAGCATTTTATATTCTTCATTTCCCACTTGCAGGTGGTTTAAAACCGTTTAATGGGTTAAGATTTGTTGTTGAAATTATGAGGATTATTTCTTTTTTGTTTTATTTTCTCATTTCGCATGGGATTGAACTCATCACGGCCGACTAAAGTCTTTCAATCACCGAACAAAATTGCAAACATACATAATTCAACTTTGTAATCATGAAAAACATACTTCAACTTTATTTCTAGCATTAAATTTTAATGGATACCACTTCACAATATAAATGGAGAATTTAAGTACGGTAAAGATACGTGCGTAAATAAAAACATCATAAATTTGTAAAAATTATTCTCGAATGCAAACAAACGGATGTAGCTTCTTCAAATCCTGCATCCAAAAAGAACGGATACATTTTTATCAACGAAAAGAAGTCGAGAAGCTTTGTTTTCTTGCTTGCATGAAATAAAGGCTACTATAGAAGGCGAGATAAAGCGATGACAGGGTCCTTTAAATTTGTTAAATGAGAGTAACCATGTAATCAATAAAACTGTGTTAAACATATTACATATCTCTTTAGTTAATATCAATGTTTTAAGAGTGTTCTAAAAAGCGCATTATGTGGTTGTCTATGCGGACGTTTAAGCGGAATCGGACCCTAAACGCTTCGATTTTATACTAATCGGGTAATTATGCATTTTTGAAGATTAAGCGGTCTAGTAAGCGGATTAAGCGGTCATTAAGCGGATTTAAGCGGTCAAAATGATGTTGACTTGCTAATTTTTAATTTTAAAATAATAATATTTATTATAATATGACTATAATTATCATAAAATTTTAAAATTACATTTTCTGGTTAAGAACGTTTTATCTTTAAATTCTTTTTACTTAATTATTACATAATTTTAATTTTACAGGTAATAATATCATATTTAAAAATTTAAATATATATATTATTAATCCGATTAGTGAGCCGCTTAAAATTCCGCTTAAGCGTCCGCTTAGCCGCTTAAGCGCTGGAAGGTTCTCTCACCGCTTAGTACCGCTTTGCGCTTTTTAGAACACTAGTTTTAACAGAGTGTTAGAGTAGAATCAATGATAAGTGTCACGGCGTGTTTGAGGTATTTTAAAAAAATTGATTTAAATAAGTGTCAAGTGATAAGTGGATGAATTCTTATAAATTGTATTGGTATTTGAATAAATTTACTTATAAGTTAGTTACAAATATGCTAATTTATATTTTAAAAATAATTATTAAATATAATGAGCTAAATACATGCATTTTAAATTAAAAAACATTTAAAAACACAAATGTAAAAATATGAAGTATTAAAAGATTTAAGAAAAATGTACGTTATTACTAACCTTTATCAATCAAACACCTCTGTATAAATTTTTACGGGTTTATAAGTTATAAACTAGCTTATTATCAATTAGTCAAACATGTCGAAATGGTGTTAAGAACATTTTGGGCTATGATCTGGGTCAATATTGTTACAGTTACCGTAGTACGAAGTTGACATTCGTTTCAAGGTAGTTACATTTTCAAACTAGAGCGCATAAAGATTATGTTTTGTAAGAAAAAGGGTCGCGTGTCATCATTTTGTTTATAACGTTGGACTGCACTCTTTAATTGAACTTGTGTCCAACATTTTTCCTGTTTTACTACAAGAGTTTAACACACACATTTTTTACTTCTAGGTTAAGTAAGTATCGCACGAATATTTTAAGTTGAGCGTGATGAGATAGTCAAACGAAAATGAAATTATGAGTTAATTATACTAGTAGTGAAATCGGATTTTGCTTCAGCAAAAAGTACTTATCTTCTCATATAATGACAATATGACATTAGTTCTGACCTTACTATATGCAAACCGAGGGATCTACATCTTGGATTGCTCTATCAACTAACTTTTAAGAAGCTCTCAATGACTACAATTAACAGCTCATGTTCACGTAATGCTGATGATTAGGAAATTACAAAATCCTATGCGAACGTACTATTATCTTGGCCAAGACAATGAGACACTATAGCTATTCGAAGGAGAGGAGGATGCAGGGTTCCTACTTGTAGAATTCATTTCCATAGATTCTCTTCTCTCCGAGTAAAACCCTGGCCTTTTTGGATTTGGCAATGCATCTTTACTAGTCAGCATCAAAACCGCGCTTGCCATGTTTGGCCTATCTTCCGGAAATTCTTGCACGCACTGTAAGCCAATTTCAATTACTCGAAACACCTCATGCTCATTGCTTGAATCCAAGATCACCTCATCAGCTATGTCCAGAAGTTTGCCTTCATTGTAGCTTCTCCATGCCTGAGAGAAATTACTTGTCAGTTCATACACCTTGTTACACAATCAGCTCAATAAGTTAGCTTACATACACTTGCACTTACATGACCAACAAGATTAAGGTTGTGATCTGGATGACGGAAACCTCTGTTTTTCTTCCCACTTATTATCTCCAGAATTAATACACCAAAGCTATAGACATCCGATTTAATTGAAAACAGTCCATCAATCGCGTACTCAGGTGGCATGTATCCGCTATACGAGAAAAGAGCAGAGATACATAAAACAATATTAGTTTCTTAGCAAGGATGTAAACAAAATTAAAGATTGAATGTTGAAGAAAGTCTTACTATGTCCCAACTATTCTAGTTGTGCTTTCTTGAGTTTCACTTCCTCCGAAAATTCTAGCCAATCCAAAGTCCGATATTTTTGGGTTCATCTCAGAATCAAGTAATATATTACTGGCTTTAAGGTCTCTATGAATAATTCTTAGTCTCGAATCTTGGTGAAGATACAGTAGCCCCCTTGCAGTACCATTTATAATATTGTAGCGCTTTGGCCAATCAAATGCTCTGCACTTCTCTTTATCTGTCAAATTTTTTAGTTTCAATATCTTATATTTTGCTTGTAGTTGCTTGAAAAAATTACGTGAATGAAACGGATTATAAGAAATTGATTAAAAGCTTTAGTTAGAATCATACCGAAAATAAAGGAATCTAAACTTTTGTTAGGCATATATTCATAGATCAACATTCTTTCGCCTTTGTCAATGCAGCATTTGAGAAGCCTCACAAGATTCCGATGTTGCAGTTTAGCAATGCATGAAACTTCATTCATGAACTCATCAACTCCTTGTCTCGAGTCCTTGGAGAGTCTCTTCACAGCAACTTCCTGTCCCTCTTCCAGCATTCCCTGCAAATCAATGTTGTGATGTCTACGTTGTTTGATACAAGGAATTTTATATTGTATTCTCTTTTATTTTTCAAAAACATACTGTAGATATATAGTCCCTATTGTAGTGTACTATTTGTGAGTTTATACTCAGTTTAGTTGATATAATGTCAAGATGATGACTCCTCCCTCCCATTATAAAGACTAGACCTTTCCTGAATTCGTAAGAGTAGCAAGAGTTACTTGACACTACCTCTTGCCATCTCATAAAAACAATTCCATTTACCCCTACCGATATAAATCTTTAGAATGAGAATGAGATTTTGATATAGTTCAAGCAGATATATCTACATTCCAAAGTTGGAAAAAAGAGTTCCTTTTGGTGTTTTGCAGGCACACTTCAGATTAGTATATGCTAGGAGAATGCATAACGTAAAAGAATAGTCACCTTGTATACTGTACCAAAACCGCCTTCGCCAAGCTTGTTATTCAAGGAGAAGTTATCAGTTGCTTTCGCAATTTGTTTGAAATCAAGTAAAGGTAAATCCAAATCTTGTCCCTCATTTCTGTTGGAAGCATCCCTTGTTGAATTTAGTTGCACTGTTTCTGCACAAGTAAGAAGGAAATGCTAAGACTGAACAAAGTTTATCTTTACTTTCAAAATCCCAAGTCTCTATTTTTAGGAGTTAGTAAGCTAATAAATCAAGAAGGCTGGACTGTAGTAGTTTTCCCTGTATGAAAGTTACCTGCTCTGCGAAGTCTTCTTTTTCTGAATACATGCAAGAGGTAGAGGCCTAGTATCGCTAGTATCACTGCTAGTGTTATAAACACAGGAATTATGATAATCCATGTTAGCTTCTTCCCTCTCGAATCTTTGGTTCTCTCTGTGTAGCCAAAATTGATCATGATTGAAAGTAAATCAGTTAACAATAAAAGAATATATTCAAACTCTACAAACTAGTATTAGCTTTGATGACCAAGGTCACGTACCTAATTCAGATGCAGCCATTCTTACATAAAGATCTTCACCATCTTCTGAGTAGCCTCGGATATCATTTAAGCCTCCAAACCATAACAAGCATCCGCTTCCACCATTTCTGATATCCATATTAGAGTACGCTGTGCAATTGCAGTCCTTTCGGCACTTGGCCTCACATTCAAAGAGGCTCATGCTCGTATTATACCATGACCATCGCGTGTCTGGCAATTTCACACCAGAATACTTCAAGAAACCATCTCCATTTCCGCATTCTACCTGAACATTGCGCAAACAACCTTTAGACCAATTTGCTTCTGCCCACTCGCCCGGAGATCTTGGACGAAACCCCTTCATGCATTCACACCTGGGAGACTTGTTAACATTACAAACACCATCCATTCCACACATTCCATAACTATCACAGTCATTCGCTTGTAGAGTCAGATAACGTGTCCATTCTTGCTTCTCTCTATTCCATACCAGACGAATTAAGTCGCCTTCTGGTGTCAATGTGATTCTTGTAATAGCGGATCCGGAACCATTGACAAGATTAAAAGCATAATAAACCTCCGTCTGAGTCATCACAAATCCTGGTCTGTAGATTTGATTGTGATCCAGAACAGGGCTACCACTGAATTTTGAGCCAACCCATGGCCCAGTTCTAAACCGGACAACTGAATTTTCCCACAAAATTAGCTGTGGAAAACCATTCCGATCCATCCGATAAATATAATCACCAGAAGATGGAGCATTATCAGTTTTCCATGCCACAAAGTATCTGTCTATGCCACTGACAAAATCATATCCCAGCTTCATGCCTGGTAAAAGATTATCAACAGCATAATCAAAACTTTGCCACACATAATTATCACCCTCACTCTCATCCCTCAAAACAAGATTTCCATTATCCAACAGCTGAGCCACCGGATTCCTCACTGATCTCGAATAATTGGACGACCAAATTACGTTGTTAGTACTGTCTTTAGTACCAACCATAATTCCCCAACTACTAACCCTAATAACACCTAAAGTAGTATTTACTGGAGCATCTCTATTGGCTACCCAAATAACTCTTCCATTCGATATTTTCCTGTACCATATACCAAAATATCGATAATGAGATCCACCTCCGGGGCTAAAAAATCCCATCTCAAACTCCCCGCCTGCCGAAACAATAGTTTCTCCATCCATAACAGCTTGATTTGCATTAATGGTGTCTGTTGCAGAGGAGATCATCAAGATTGTGAATAAACATAAGCAGAACAACATAACCCTAGTGCCTTCCATTGATGCTTTGCTAATTCTTGTCAATATCCTGTGTATTCATGTACAAACCACTAGGTATTTACTAAAATTCTTGGACATGTTCTATGCATAGACAAACATGCAATTAAATTGCATTCTTAAAATTTTCAAAGCCAAGGATTTTAATTTTTCTTCGGAGTGATTTGTAAAGCAAAGGTTTATATACTTGAAATTAGCTAGTTTTTCGATTAGATCTTTAATTGTTCCACATTATCTTACATGGCGCAAAAACTTAGTATCCTTTGTTCACGAAAGATTTCAACTAGAGGAAACAAACGCGTTATTCTTTTCTTATCCATATTTGAATTTAGATTACTTTAATTAAGGACTTAATTATTCTTTTCCTATCCATATTTTAATTTAGTTTACTTTAATTAAGGACTTAATTAAGGATTGATATGTCATATGTTTTAGGTGACATCGTACCTATAAGTAAATTGATTTTTTCAAATTTTTAAGCATTGACTTAAATAGAAAATTCAGAAAAATATTAAGACAATATATTTAGTTTTCTAGAGCATCTTCAATGGAGAGAGCCATTAGCTATAAAAATTAGGTGGTATGTGGTATAGATAATATGTAAAAAAAATTAGCACTCCAATGCATCAAAAATCTTTAACTAAAATTATAGAGAATTATGATTCGTGAATCAAATTTGTCGAACTTCAAAACCCCTTAGCAAAAATATACCCGATAAGAATTATACCTGATTCCATTGGGGTTCCCTCCCTCACCCTTGTGCAAAATTTTAACAATAGTAAAATTTTATATCTAGTTTCCTTATTAATGTTCCACCTCACCGTACCCGTATTTTCCTTTATATAAGTATATTGATTGATTGATTTATAATTATATATATCATTAAAATGTATTATATACTCATGTAAGTCCTCTAAGTACGGACTTAGGCGGACATTTTTTCATACATTTTATCTTGCAAAGTTGCGGATCGTGTTTTTGAAAACAAAATTAAAAAATCATATTTGTAAAATTTATTTTTAAAAAACCGACTTTTTGAAAAAAAATACCTATTTTTTTTTTTTACCTATGTTTTAAGTGCGACTTGTAAACTTGCAAATTGCAATTTAGTTGTTGTTTTTAATAAACATCCTATGAGCAAAAATCTAGCTCATGATAAATCCTAGTCCATCAGTTCGCCCATCCTTCCAATGGCCCACATGCCCCTCAGTTGTTTGAAGTTCCTATGGTGCAAAAAGAAGAAAAGATTTTTGAAGAAATAATGGAAGATGGAGCAGGTCTTCTGGCAGAGGCTTTTATGGCCAATGTTCTTATTCAGCTAATAACCAAGTGCAGTTGCATGATGTAGTTCATGAGGATGACTTGGATCTCTTTCATCTCTTCTGATCAATCCAGTTACAAGCCGGCTAGCCATCGTTTCTATCTTTGTTCGTTTTATCAAGTTCTGGTTTAGTCTCTCTTATGTAGTTGTTTCTGCGTTGTTTCGGGCTAGTTCTGATATTACAAAAAGAACAACACGACATTAGGAACAGGATTTTTTTTTCATCAATCAACTTTTAGAACCTTCCAGTCTGAAATGAAAACCCAGCCAACAAATACCTATTATTGTAGATTGATTAATTACACAGATGATGCAAACAAATAACCAAACTACTATCGTGGCGCAAACAACGAAATACTGTAGTTATTTAAGGGAGAGGAGTCTGAATGGTTCCACGATGAAGAATTTGCTTCATGAGGTTCTCTTCTCTCTGAGGAAAATCCTGGTTTCTTCGGAGTAGGCAATGCAATTTTACTAGTCAGCATTAAAACCACCGATGACATGTTTGGCCTGTCTTCCGGGTATTCTTGCACGCACAATAAACCAATTACAATTACTCGAAAAACTTCACTCTCGTTACTTGAATCCAATATCATCTTTTCAGCTATGTCCACAAGTTTGTTTTCTTTGTAGCTTTTCCATACCTGAAATTTTGTAAATGTCGGTTTATACAATTTTGATAAACGAGTAGATCAACAAGTTACATTATATGCAAATGCACTCACATGACCAAGAAGATTACGGTCATGGCCTGGATGACGAAAACCTCTGTTTTTCTTCCCACTTATTATCTCTAGCAGTAATACACCAAAGCTATAGACATCGGATTTAAAGGAGAACAGTCCATCAATTGCGTACTCAGGGGGCATGTATCCGCTATGAAATGACCAGAGATTGAGAAATAATATCAGTTTTAAGTTAAGGTATAAAAAAAAATTATGGATTGAATCTTGCAGGAAGTCTTACTATGTCCCAACTATTCTTGTGGTGCTGGCTTGGGTTTCATTTCCTCCGAAAATTCGTGCTAATCCAAAGTCTGATATTTTTGGGTTCATCTCATTGTCAAGTAAAATATTACTAGTTTTAAGATCCCTATGAATGATTCGTAGTCTAGAATCCTGGTGAAGGTAGAGTAACCCCCTTGCAGTGCCATTTATAATGTTGTAGCGTTTGGGCCAATCAACTAAAGCGCGCTTCTCAGGATCTGTCAATTTTGTTCATTTGGATTACTTGAATGCAGTAACTACAGTTTTTGTAAGAAAATGCATAGAAGATTCAGTTAGGATCATACCGAAAATAAAAGAATCTAAACCTTTGTTCGGCATATATTCATAGATCAACATCCTTTCATCATTCTCAATGCAGCATCCAAGAAGTCTCACAAGATTTCGGTGTTGAAGTTTAGCAATGCATGAAACTTCATTCATGAACTCGTCAACTCCCTGTCTTGATTTCTTCGAGAGCCTCTTCACAGCTACTTCCTGCCCCTCTTCCAAAATTCCCTGCAAATCAATGTCGGTTATACCCACTATTCTGATATAAGGAATTTGAGATTGTTATCTTCTTTCCTTCAGAAATATTCAGAACATATGTATACCCTATTGTTATTGCATTATTTGTTAGTGTGAACTCTGATCAATAATATCAAGATGACTCCTCTCATTTAAAGACTATACCACACTGCAGATTATTACATCCCAGGAGAATGAATAGTCACCTTGTATACAGTTCCAAAACCGCCTTTGCCAAGCTTGTTGGAAAAATTACCAGTTGCATTTGAAATTTGTAAGAAATCTAGTAAAGGTAAATCCAAATCTTGCCTCAGATTTCTGCTGGGGGTGTCAGTCGCTAAATTTGATTGTGGAATTTCTGCACAAGTAAGAAGGCAATTGCTAACAGTGAGCCAACTTTAGGGTTGCTTCCAGAATTAAATGACTAGATAATATTCAAAATCATAATTAATCCTTTGTGAGTCTATTTCTTTACTTTTCAAAGTTCGACTGCTAAATTCATTGAGAGAACCGATTGCTTACGGAGCTAACCTATCAAGAGGTTAGGAAAGTTACCTGCTTTGTGAAGTCTTCTTTTTTTGAATTTATATGACAGGTAGAGGCCTAGAATCACTGCTGGTACTATTAAGAGCAGAAGCAATAAGATCCACAATGTCTTCTTTCTTTTTGAATCTTTGTTTTCCTCTGTTTAGCCAAAATTGAGCAGGCATAAACTATAAACATGTTGAAACTATACTAACTATTAATAGCTTTGACAATGATCACATACCTAATTCTGATGCAGCCATTCTTACGTAAAGATCTTGTCCATCTTCTGAATATCCTCGGATGTCATTCAAGCCCCCAAACCATAAGAAGCATCCACTTCCACCATTTCTTATATCCATATTAGAATACGCTGTACAATTGCAGTCTTTCAAGCACTTGGCCTGACATTCAAAGAGACTCATGCTCGCGTTATACCATGACTCTCGCGTGTCTGGCAATTTCACTCCGGGATACTTCAAGAAACCATCTCCATTTCCACAATCTAACTGAACATTGCGCGAACAACCATTAGACCAATCTGCAGCTGCCCAATCTTTGGGATATTTTGGATCAAACCCCTTCATGCATTCACACCTAGGAGACTTGTTCACATTACAAACGCCATGTGTTCCACACAATGCATAACTATCACAGTCTGTCACTTGTATAGTCAGATAACGTGTCCATTCTTGTTTGTCTCTATTCCATACCAGACGAAGCAATTCGCCACCTGGTGTCAATGTCAACATTGTAAGCGCGGATTCAGAATCATTTACAAGATGAAAAATATAATAAACCTCTGTCTGACTTCTAACAAAACTTGGTTTATAAATTCCATTCTGAACCGGGACAGGAACACCACTGAATTTTGAGCCAACCCATGGTCCAGTTCTGAACCGCACAACTGAATCTTTTCTCAGAATTATCTGTGGATAACCACTACGATCCATCCGATGAATATAACTACCACGAGATGGATCATGATCAGTTTTCCAAGGCACAAAGTATCTATCTATACCACTGACTAAATCATAACCAAACTTCATGCCTGGTAAAAGAGTATCGACAATATGATCAAAACTTTGCCACACAAAAGTTCGTTTCTCATATTCATCCCTAAAAACAAGATTTCCATTATCTAACAGCTGAGCCACCGGATTCCTCACTGATCTCAAATAATTCGACGACCAAATTACGTTGTTAGCACTTTCATTAGTACTAACCATGATTCCCCTGCTACTGACCCTTACAATGCCTGAACTATTAGTTATCGGAGTGTCCCTATTAGCCAACCATATAACTGTTCCATTCGATATTTTCTTGTACCAAATACCAAAATATCGATTCTGAGGTCTACCTTCCGGGCTAAAAAATCCCATCTCAAACTCCCCGCGTGCTGAAACAATCGTTTGTCCATCACAAAGAATTTGATTTGAAGTTATTGTATCTCCTGCAAAGGAGATGATAAAGAATGAGATTGAACAAGAAAAGAACAAAAAGATAGTAGTGCATTTCATTGATGATGCTTTGCAAATTCTTCTGTATACACTTTGTGTTTACATTTATGTATGAAAATTAAGAAAAGATGGTAGGTAGTAACCCAAAAAGTTGGGCATGTTGTATGCGTAGACAGACGTGTATCATATTTGATATTTGCATATTAGCCAAGATTATTCTTCAAACGGTGTAATTATTTTATAAAAGTAAACGTTTATTTGGTTTGAATCAGATATTCTAAAGATCATTTGACTTTGATTAGCACACAATGATGTGAACATAATAAGTCAAAAAACTATATAGTTACAGGTAAGAAAGAAAAGGTCAGAATTTCAGTTTTAGGGGTTAAAAGGATAAGGTCAGAATTTCAGTTTTAGGGGGTTAAAAGGATTCTCAGTTTCAGTTTCAGGGGTTTAATTCCGTCACTTTCATTTCTTTACACTTTTTTTGGCCTTATATTATTATAAATAGAAACTTTTATATATTATTAGGGAATTTTTGCCCGCGATACGCGCGCTCTAAGATATTTTTAAATTTTTTACAGTTACTTTAAAAAAAAATTGTTAGTAAAAAGATTTTATTTATAAATGTTAAGAATCGTGTTTAGAAGTTTTTGTGCTTTTGACAATGAGTTTGCGATATTTTCGAAAATTGTCAACGTGGATTTTTTTTACTAAAAGAAAGTTTTTACTTATAAAAGATCGGCGCACATAAAATATTGCACTTTTAAAAATAGAGTTAACGACATTTAAAATAATTATTTTTATGATAATTGTCAACACATATGTCTTTTTATTATTAACTTAATAAAATTAATTTG
Organism: Heracleum sosnowskyi; assembly: GCA_030848705.1. Taxonomy (NCBI): domain Eukaryota; kingdom Viridiplantae; phylum Streptophyta; class Magnoliopsida; order Apiales; family Apiaceae; genus Heracleum; species Heracleum sosnowskyi. The sequence goes on along the minus strand of CM061244.1, from coordinate 19,159,738 downwards.
TACTTTAAAATATTTATTTAAATTTCTAATAATACAAAGGTAAAATGTGATTTATTTGTAAATATTAATTAAAAAATTGCATATTGTAACATAATTTCATAAGTTTTATTAGTATTTTTAATTTTTTTTTGTCATTATTAGTATTCTGGAAGAGATAAACTACAATAAATTATAATTTACAATCAAAATCTAAATATACTTATTTAGTAAAAAGGTTTTTTAAATAATTAAAATAATTTTCATAATTTAAAATTTTGAAAATTAGTAAAATTTGGAGACCGGTGTATCTATCCTAATTAACTCCTAATTAACTCCCAATTAAGTATGTCTTGCAACACCGATATCAAACACACTCTTTAGCTGCTGTATACATCATCTGCAAATTGGGGATTTCAGCTTTCAATCGACTAAAATATACTACGACTTCATGAACTATCGAATGTAGGTTAGTAACATGATTTTTTAGATTCTTTAGCATTATGTTTTTAGGTTTTGTGTATTGATTGATGATTGATCGAGCAAAGTTACAATGATCGAAGATAATATTAGATTCTTGTAAAATTTTGTTCCTCTTCAGGAATATGTACGTTGTAGTTTGAATTTCTTAGTTAAACTCTTAGTATGATGTTCCGAATAAGTTATTAGAGATTACTACTTGCTTGGTTATATGTATTGCATGCATAAGATATTATAGATTAAGTCCATATTCTTTGATCTTTATGGTTCCTGTCAAAAGAAGATTAAAGTGAATTAAAGTTTACAATGTTCCTAAGGATATAACAATGTACTCAAATTATCTATATGTTAGAAAATTGATAGTTTAAGGATATAATTAAGTATATTCTTGATGTTAATTCAAATTTCTAATGATTGGAAGTTGTTCCTTGCTATGGGAGCTTAAACTTTCATGTATGGGTTTAATAATTTTCTTGTTTAAATCCATAAGAGAAATTGAGATAAAGGTAGTAGCTTGAAAAAGCTTGTTATAATGATGTTTCATTTATCCCACATAGAAAAGAATAAGGGGACTTGGTGGCTTTATATAGCATTACACACATGAGTAGTATACAACTACTAAGGTGTGTGATGGTGCATGGTGTTGGTGTGTGCTTCACGCGCACACACACACATACGCGCGCCGCCGCCCGCCTCGCCACGCCACGCCACGCACCGGGTCGAAGGGCGATTTGGGCGAATGTCTCGGCGTCTCGCGTACGCGAGGCGACCTGGGCGAGAGTTTTTATTTATGTGATTTAATATTTTATTAGAATTATTTATCAAATTGGGCTGGGTTATCAGTTGTCAAATTGGGTTGGGTTATCAGTATTTAACTAGTAAACTCTGATGAAGTTGGTTTATCAGTATTTAACTAGTAAACTCTGATGGAGTTGGTTTGTCAGTATTTAACTAGTAAACTCTGATGGAGTTGGTTTGTCAGTAAACTCTGATGGACAACTAGTTAAACTCTGATGGACAACAGAAACTAAACTCTGATGGGCAACAAAAACTGATATGAACCTGGACATGATTTGATGGATATGTTTAAAATAAATATTAAATCTGTATATGTGGATAAACATGAAAAAGATGTAACAGCTCAGGTTATTAAATTTAAATCAAAAACGTTTATTCATTAAATGGTCAGTTTTGATTTTTTATTTAATATGATCAGCTGTTACGGAAAAATTAATGTGTATGCTTCAGTTACAGAAAGGAACCACTATAAATAGTGGCCCTTGTAGCTCAGTTGATAGACACAGAAGTTTGCAAAACCACACCTTACATTCTCTGTTTATTTCTCTTCCCTCAATATCTGTTCGAAGTTGTCTATTTTGTGGTTTCTCTAGCGACTGAGGTGCTGGTCGTAGTTGAGCGCTGCTGTTGCTGTGAACACCTTGCTCGGAGCTGTTTTATCCTGGAAGTAGTATCTCGCCGACAACCTGACACAGTAAGTGGGGGCGAATAACTCTTCAAGAACAGTCAGGGTTTCTCGAAGTCCTGACGACTCAGCTGTTGTTATCTTATTATTGTTCTTATACACTGTTAAGCTATGGCTACAGGTACTGTTTCTGTCTCCCTGGTGATTTATCAGTTTCTGATATGCATGCTTTCGACCTTCATGCTTTGTTTTGTTAACTTTGGTCTTGGCCTGTCAATGCTATATCTATTATATAACTGCCTCCATGTTGCTGTAGTACTTGCTATTTTACAACACTATATTATAACATGCATCAACTAAAATTAATTGAGTGAAGTCGGCGAATTGGGTAATATATCAATGGATTATGTTTCAGTACATGAAAATTAGATAAAATATTTATCATTAACATTCAAGAACAAAGAGAAACATTATTAACAAAACTAAGTACAATATACTACCTCAGTCTCATGTCTGTAACAGCTTCATCGTCTAAATTTAGATAAACCAGCAATCTGCTCAGAATCTATACAAACAACTTGTAAAGAAATACAATTGTTAAGTGCTTTAGCATTTAAAAAGGTATTAGTTGGATAAGTTCTTACTCATGAACTTGGTCATTTTTGTGCTTGTAAGAATTGCTATAATTGGTTTCTCAAGTTGTTTCACTTACATTTCCTCAACAAAAAGAGCAAGATCTCCCCATATGGTGACTTTGTGAGCATTGTTATTTTCATTTTAAAAAAACAAAACTATGTAAAATATAGGTTGCACTACATGATCTAGATATATACAAATTCTCCGTATAGATAATTTTAAAAACCTTGAATCGCATATCCTGAACTTCACAATGTCTCTGTCCCCGAATTTGGTGTCAATACGCTTTACATTCTCATATTCCTCAATAACTCCAATGATATCTTTTTCCAAACAAAATAAAAAATAGAATGAGTGCATCAGTTATATATGAAGTCAAATGCATATTACAATCAGAATTAGGTACTTGTACTAAATTACCTATAGAAAATTCTGGATTCTCTTTTGGCTGACATTTATTGGCTTCGGCAAATAAATCTTCCAAATCCAAAAATTCAAACTTACAATGAAGAATCATGCTGTCATCTTCAGCTTCCTTGACATTAGTTGCATTAGTAAATCTAATGCAGTTTTTGGATTTACCGGTTTCAAATTTCCCACAACATCCTTCACACTAAACTGATTAAAAACATATACACCTCCTTCCACAATAGCAGTGTCAGTTGTCAATGCATTTCAAATGTTGTGATAGGCAAATGCGTGAACATGGTTATTCTACAAAAAAAAGATAAACATATTTCATGGTTCAATTGTATACATTTCTCAAAATAAACTGTGAATAAACATAAAAAATAGATAAAATAAGGTTTACATCATCATCCAGGAGAATGCGATTGAAGCCTTTCAACGATCCACTCTCATTGGTAACACTGGGCCACTTCCAACTTTACAATGTCTGGTACTCGCAAAATGACAATCACAGGAGTTTTCAAACTCTTCGCGCTATAAAAATTAAAATAAATTATTTCAAATTTTAAATAAATTTAATTTTTATGTATAATCATAATGAATTAAGAATTATGTATAGAAATTGATTTTATTTTATCAATAAGTTTGTCAATATTTAACTTATAAATATTGTCGAAGTTGAGAACATGGATATGTTTATTTCATTTACTACGGATTATAAATAAAATATAATAAAAAATTATTTGTTTAATGATATATAATAAACAATTAATTAAGAACTACAATGATTTCTTTTTTAAATTATTTTTATGTTGTGATGTTTTTAAGTTATTATCTTTCATTTAGAAAAAAAAGAGTTATTATCTTTCAAGGTTAAAAGTAACTTTTTTTTAGTTTAAATTTATGTTGGAGAATTTAAATGATAAAGTATCTTTCTCAAATAGGTATAATTCCAAAATAAAGTGTGTCATTTCTTTCATAGTTATGAAAATTATTACATATACAAAACTAACACATGCAAAACAAATATAAAAATATTAATTTTAGGTTTCTCAGCGTCGCCTAACGGCGACACCTCGCATTTTAAAAATCATTAAGTTCAAGTTTTTAAGCAAAAAAAGGAAAGTAAAGTCATTAAAATTCCTATTTAATGTTCAAATAAATCTATGATCTGTAAGCTAATGATTATACATCATAAACTAAACAAAAAGTATTATATCACATATTACTAACATTTTAATGTACATATATTATTTGAGTAAATGATTTTTCTCGGCGACGTTCATTTTTCTCAAAGATCTGATGGTAAAGTAGCAATCTCAATGCTAACTTGATTACCTAATTGTATTGCTGACAATATAATTATTTAAAAATTAAGTTTTTTGGTATTTTCATATTGTTAAAAAAAATTAAAAAGATTAAGACGAAATGTTTGCAAGTCTAATTATCATAAGATTTGAGTTAAAAGTAATATGTTGTTGCTTATTGTGACTGAATTTATGTTATATATACACAGAAATCATTCTCATTTTCTTAAGAAATTTCTTCAAAAGATTTATTTTCATTTACATATCGAATGTAATAATTTCATATAAATGGTATTCTATGATAAAGATATAAAGAAAATTTGTGGTCTATATGATTCTATAAGATTCTTTGGTTTGAAAATGTATTTTTTTGTGATTTGTACGATATTATTAGTTTTAAAGATATGACTTTAATGTCCTTGAGAGTTGAGATCATTCTTAGTTACAATTCTAGGAGATATTTCTTATATAAATATTGGAAGTTATGTTTTGGTATTACAAAAAATTGTCATTACTACTCAAAATCCTTTTAGCGTAAAGACCTTTTTTTTCTTTAAAAATAATATTATGACCATATCCTAGAATAAATCCTTAAAAAATTAAAATAATTTTAATGAAATGTATTACATATAAAATTATGTGTACTTGATTTTGTTATTTAAATTTTGAATGAAATATGAACTAAAAGTCCTAATAAAAGATAATATTTAGAATATGCAAAATTTTACTTTGTTTACCCTATTTAATAATATATTAACTTTTTGACCACGTAATCTCACAATTGATTATATATTTAAAAATATTAAAAATATTAGAGATAAACTTTAAAATGGAAAAAAATAGAATTTTTGAGATAGAATTTTGAGGTAGAATTTTTAAAAATTATAACTAATTGTTTTGTCAAGTATAAAATATAAAATAATATTCCAATTTCCATCCTTTTTAAATTAGATTCAGAAAATTGTTATAAAATATTAATTTTATAACATTGTATTATCTCCCACTAAAACCTAAAAAATATGCATAACTTTGTTCACACAAAATTGATGTGTTAATTTATATTTGACTCATACTTAGTTCAAAAAATTTCTTAATATCTTATGATGATTTATCACCCTCCTAAAAAAATATGTAATTTTTTTAAAATTAGAAAAAAGAAATTATGCATATCTTACCTAAAAAAAGAAATATACAAAATCAGTATTTTTATAATTATGTTTTATTTTTAATATTAATTAACTTATATCCTAGAATCTAAAACTTATATAAAATAAATATGAGTTGATGTGTTAATATCTTAAATTTTGTGATGTAATATTTTACTGAAATGAGTAATATTTTTTTTATTTGTATTAAAGTTAAATACATCTAATGATATAATACGAACAGATAGTGATTTATCAGAGAACATACAAATTTGATTTTTAAGAATCACTTATTTATATAAAATATTTGCTATTATTCCATTTGATTTTATATTTAAAACAAAAAACATATTTTAAGAATACATGAAATGTTAAAATATTTAGTGAAATATTTTTGTAATCCAATTTTTATATCTTATCTTTCATAATTATAAAAACATAAAAGGAATTTTAATTATGAGTTTGTATATATAAAATTAAACTAAAAGTTTTTTGTCAAAAAAAAAAACTCAAAGTTCACATGTAATTTTAAAATACATATATTCATTGTACGTAAAAAGTAAGTTTGTAAATGGCCTAGTTTTAACTCATATGTGTACATATAAAAAATTATACAACTAATCCTACTGGTATGACATGAATTTTCATTCTGTACCTACAGAACCTCCCATTTGGAAGTAACTTGATCTTTTTTTTTCTCCCTATGCTTTGATTAAACTTTGTTTTGCAGAGCAGCAAGACAACAGCACAACAAAAGTTGTGCGTCTCTTCTTGTATACGATATAATGTTCACATGAATCACCATGTATCATATATAAACAGCTGCCTATGAATCAACATGTATCATATATAAACAGCTACGTGGAAAACAAATGATCCCAGATTCATTGCCACAACCACTTCTTGGGGATCAGTACTCTAGTGTCTTGAATAACATTTTGCAACAACCATTTCTGCATCTCCATAAGTTGGTTTTCCGGCATCAAAAAACCAATGTCTAGAGGTGCTTATAGGAGTCTATATTGGTTGCAACAACAATAATAATAAAGGTTGACCTCCACATCATCTTTGATGTCGAGTACAATAACATTTGAGTTATCTACAAAATAGATTACTTTGAATCGAAATCATATGAGATATGTACTTAGAGTGAGGCTTGCTCCCATCTGAATCAGAACCATTCTCAACCACTTCAAAAAATTTGGGCTATCAATTCATAAGTTTTTGGATTTCAGATGAATATATAATTGTTGGTGTTGTGCTTAGAGGGAGAGATAAGTTCTTTGATGACGATCTTGCCATAACTTCTTTTCCATAATAAGGAGGAACTTGGCACTGGTTCGGGTAATTGTATTATGGAGATTGTTTGTGGGTCGTGTACAATGTAAAATGGTGAGGAAAATAGGTTTACTGGTGATGGTTTTTGTTTCGTTGAAAAACCGAGCTTTGATGTCTGCATATATAAAAATGAACTAAAAACACTATCAGTTACATATTTGAAATCTGAGCAAAAAGTGTAATGCCTCACATATTTAACTTTTCATATACCAGAACAAAAATCTTACAGTGTGCCACATTGTCTGCAAACACCAATGGGCGAAAATAGGTCCATGTAACTATCACACATACTCATATTTGATTCGCCTCCCTCAATAAAATATGCGAGAATATAAAACTGAACTTCATAGATAAAACTGGTTAAATCTAGAATGATATAGGTATCATGCCATATACCACTACAAAGATCTGGAAGTCTAGTTTCTAGGAAAATTGATGTTACGTAAATACACAATTTGTAGAGGAAGTTATCATTGTTTTAGTAATATGAGGTCAATCTGCGGGGGAAAAATTCCGAGTGTTAATGACTAAACTTCACAAATAAAAATTTTGGAATCTAGAATTATATAAGTATCGTTCCATATACCACTGCAAAGGTATGTAAGTCTAGTTTGTAGGAAAATTGACGGTACATGAATACACAATTTGTAGAGGAAGTTATCACTGGTTTAGTAACAGGAGGTCAATCTGTGGGAAAAACATTTGAGTGTCAAGGACTGAACTTCGCAGATAAAACTGGTAAAATCTAGAATGATATTGGTATTGTGCCATATACCATTGCAGAGATCTAGAAGCCTAGTTTCCATGAAAATTGATGGTACGTGAATACACAATTTTTAGAAAAAGTTATCACTGTTTTAGTAATAGGAGGTCAATCTATGGAAAAACAATTCTGAGTGTTAATGACTGATGTTCGCAGATAAAACCGGTTGAATCTAGAATGACATAGATGTCATGCCATAAACCACTGCAAAGATCTAAAAGTCTAGTTTTTAGGAAAATTGACAGTACGTGAATACACATTTGTAGAGGAAGTTATCACTGTTTTAGTAACATGAGGTCAATCTGTGGGAATAAAATTCTGAGTGTTAATGACTGAACTTCGCAGATAATACTGGTTGAATCTAGAATGATATAGGTACCGTGCCATATACCACTGCAAAGGTATGGGAGTCTAATTTATAGGAAAATTTACGGTACGTGAATACACAATTCGTAGAGGAAGTTATCATTGTTTTAGTAACATGAGGTTAATCTGTAGGGAAAAACAAAATTCTGAGTGTTAATGAATGAACTTCACAGATAAAACTGGTTGAGTCTAGAATGATATAGGTATCGTTTCATATACCACTGTAAAGGTATGGAAGTCTAGTTTCTAGAAAAATTGACGGTGCATGAATACACAATTTGTAAAGGAAGTTATCACTGTTTTAGTAACAGGAGGTCAATCTGTGGTAAATGTTAGGTCCAAAGTATCGTAGAAGGGGAGGTTGAATACGATACTCACAAATAATTTAATTTCGTTCGCGGATTAATCTTTCAGTTCTATAACGAAATCAAACACACCAAACCAAATCAAGTTTCGGGGAATATATCTTTTTATAAATATAAACCTCGAGGGGTGCTACAATTTCTAATCCATAGATTAGCGTCAATGAGTTTAAGGTAACACAAATACAAAACAATAATCAAGTTCTGAGCACTATTAATTTCTCTGGTAATTTTCTCCGGCTCTTCTCTCTCTCAGTTATGTGTCTGTGTTGAATACCTTAACTGAAGAAGACACAATCTTCTCTCTGTATTAATTGTAGTCTGTTTTGAAAAACCATCGAATGAGAATTGTAGAAACAATCCTGGCCGTTGGATCTTCATCAACCTTTCAGAAAAGGAATTCTTTTCACCTGCTCCCATAATAAAAAACCATCGAATGAATAAAAATCCATCGAATTAAATAAATTAATTTGTCATTCGATAGTTTTTAAATCAAAACTATCGGATGCCAAACTAATTTACTTTGGTTTTTAATTAATCATTTCAACTACCATTCGATAGTTTTTCAATTAGAAAAATCATCGAATTTCTCTTTCTTGTCTTTAGTCCATAAATGATTCCACTGAGCTTCTGGGTGTTTAAGAAATAGACTGTATCAATTTCTTCTGAGACGATAAAACAACTTGATCTTTTTAGTGCCGTCACCTAGTGCAACTGGTCTGGTTCACAGATGAATAACACTTGATCAATTCTTATTTTATATCTTCAATACAATGCTGCTGATACGTCCCTTGTCCTTCTGGTTGCTTCATCACTGGAATCCCATGGTACTGAACCCTAAATCATTCACATACTTCTGTTGTCTTGAAAGTCTTGTTTCTTTTGTTGTCACTGAGGCTTGAACATTTTCATGAACTTCTTTCCGTGACCTGTTTACGGACTTCAAGAATACATAACGTATTTTGATTTTTTGTGTTTACCTTTTCTTCTTTGATTCTGGATTCCTGTGCTTCAGTTAATATTATTGTCTGTCTTGTCCTTTGTTGAGTTGTAGTTATCTCTTTTAGATCTTATGTTACATTATGCTTTACAATCTCCCCCTATTTGATTGGATAGAGTTCGACAAGCAAATACTTCGAGGATAACTCAACTAACTAAGGAAACATGAAACTACTTAAAGTAAGACAGCGTAATAATATTAATGCATTCTGGATCAGATATTTATACATTTCCAGATTTTATAATTCAAAAAACAATTAAACTTTATACAATGAAGTTGCTCTTCTAGTCTGAGCTGATAGTTCTCTTGTTCTTTGCTTCATCATTCAGTCCATTCCAATCTCACCTTCTTCAATCATTGGATCGGAGTTAGCAGCTTGATAATCAATCACTGATGGATAGTGCAGTGGTTCTCCAGGTTTAAGGATTGCTCCTCGGATGTGTCTTCCAATATACTCAACCTCTTGACCCACTCCAGCCCACAACCATGCAATGTTAACATCTTTCTTGTTTGGCTTTGGCATGTTTGGCAGTCTGGTATGCACTTCCAATCCTCTTTCCACTCTTTTCCTATAGTAAGGAACATTCTCCATTAGAAATCTTCTAAGAGTGTCTGCTGCTTTGTCCTTCTCCGTTGAAGAGAATCCAGTGGATCTAAGATACTTCTCAACTGAGATTAGATAGTTGCTTGGGTAGTCCCTCAGTTTGTCCTCAGCCAAATAGCAGATTCTGAACAAGTCATTCATCATGAATCTAACCATTGGAGGATCTTCAGTAATCTCTGGACTGACTTTCATCACGATCTCCTTAACATGCTCTCGGAGCAGTTCATTTAGCCTTGTAGTTCTTTGGATCTTGATGAGTATAGCCTGCAATTCTGTATATGTCCTCTGTTCTAAAAACTTAGTAGAAATCACAAATGTACCTTTCTCCAGAAAACTGATTAATAAGCTCCAGGCACCATTTGCTTTAACCCCAGCATTCAGACAGATTATAGAGCTTCTCAGTGCTTTGAAGTAAGTCTGATCATCAAGATTAGCACTTCTGATGTCCTGAATAATGACTTCCACCTCCGCATTGTCGTTGACTTGTAATCCGTCTTCAACTCCACAAAAGGTTTTATAAGCCATTTCCCATTCAGTACCATCTTTCTTTGCCAGATCTATCATCTTCTTCTTCCTCACTTCATTATACACCTTCAACCTCTTTAGCTTTTCGCTTCTCAGAATTGCTTGCTGTTTTTCTTTCTCAGCTTGCCTGGCATCTATTGCAGCTCTCTGAGCTCTTATTGCTTCCAAGGCAGCTTCTTCTTCTGGTGACAGAGAATTTGATTCTTCTTCCATAATATCCTCATCCAAGATAGGATGATCTATTGGTTCAGGATAATATGGTTCATGTTCCTCTTGAATAGGTTGCTCTTGCATGAATTCAAATTCCTCTTCACTCTTCTCTTCCTCCACAAGTTCTTCTATCCAGTACTGCCTGATAGGAATAGCTTCAACTGTTTCCCAAACTCTCCATCCATCCTTAGTTTGCTCCTTCTCCCCTTCTCCAACTTTCTCCCCCTTAGTTGAGGAATCCTCGATAAAAGCATCCTCAGCATAAAAGACATTAGAAGGATCAGGTTGTTGATAGGAGGGACCAGGTTGTCCAGATTGTTGGTTTTTCAGCATACTCCATATAGACTGTACTCCATCGCCTTGATTCTCCAAGAAATCCATAAGCTGCTTATTAAAGTCATTTATAGAAGCTAACGACAGGTCAATGTTTTCCAATCTTGAGTTGGTAGTCTTTTCCATATGATCCAGCCTCCTGTTGAGTCTAGACTCCACTCTTGAAAGGTTGTCCATTGCATCCTTCACCCGCGCTTGACCATCCCGGATAACCAGAACGTCCTCTTTCAAAGCTTCATGTCCCTGGGACAGTGCAGTTACTTCATTCATGAATCCATCTTTAAGCTCCCTTACGTCCATCCTCAAATCGACTAGCTCTTCCATAGCTTCCTTCTTTAAGGAGTCCACTGCCTGCTTCGTACCTATTATAGTGCCAGATGCACTGCCAATGACCCTGAATGTTCTTCTGGAATCAGCTGCAGCCAAGTCAACTTTCTCTTGAATAGACTTTAAAGAAACATTGTCTTGACTGGAGGTGATCCCTTGGTCAAAGGAAGGTCGCAGTGGAACCTTGAATAATGGATTTCCTTCTTTATCATGAACTGTCATCTCCTTGAGGGAAGATTGAACTTGTAGCTCTCTTTCTGTTGGTAACAGCAGATCATCAATATGAGTTAGGGTTTGGGTGTCACTCCTCACGTTTGGCTCTGGGTGTTCACTCACAGTTTCTGTTAGTGTTTCACTCATTTTTCCTTTCCCACTCAGGCCAGGTGTAAGTGTTTGTGTTTCACTCAAATCCATTGTGTTGGTTGTACCTGCAGAAGAAAACACCGTAGCCGTCCTTAAGGAGGTCATCGGTGGTGCAATGGGGCTTCGCAAGTCCCCGTCCTTGGTTAAACCAAGTTGCTGATCATCCTTAGATGATATATCCTTTGTAGGATCTAGAGTTTGAATCTCTAGGGGGTTAGAAACAGGCTCTTTTAACAGCAGAGATCCCGAATCTTCCCCGTGAGTCTGTAAAGACTTCACCTCAGTTGACTCCTCAATAGTAATTGATTCACTGTCAACGAGTTGCCGATCTGCACCTACGTCAGACCCTTTACCCGCAGGATCCAGATATGTTCCATCTGGGGAGGTAGACAATGACCTTTTAGATTGTGCATTTAGGTCAAAGCCTTCTCTCGACGTCTGTGAAGACCCTTGGTTCAGAGAACCTTCAACCAGTGAACCTGACCGTAATATGGTCGGAACACCAGTTGCTTCCGTCAATTCTTCCTTACTTGATTGAGCTATTGGTTCAGATATTGCTTTCGTTAGCGTAGCCCAATCAGCATCAGAAAAATCAGTAAAGGGCTCTTTGAATGAGAGAAATGAAGTATCAGCAGTTGCCTCAGTTTCTGTTCTTCTCCTTTTAGAGGAAGGCAGAGCTGCTGTTGAAGGGTGTATCTCCTTATGTGGTGCTGCTTTGGCACTATCTCCCTCTACACTCAGGGATGTTTCTTTACTGGGTATAGGAGGGGAAGGAGCGTCATTTATGTTTTCATTTGGCTCGTTCAAAGGCTCTTCGACCGTGGTTAGAGGTTGTGGGTTTGCAACCTCCTGGTCTGGAATGGCCACTGAGGGCTCTGGATCAACATCCATTGGTTGAGGTTCAGGTGCCAGTTCAAGTTCAGGAATGTTACCTTGAATTACCTGTTCCCCTGGGGGTAGAAGAGGTAGGGGCACCGTTCTTAGATATTCAGTGAGAACAGTGGGTACCCCTGGAAGATAGTTGTTCTTCCTTATCAGAGCGGTTATGGCATTGCTCTTCATCTTCGTACATTCCATTGTGTCTTCAGCTTCAAATGTCTCACGTTCATCATCTGTTAAGACATCATTGAGAATTAGCTGTAGGAACCTAGGATAGAAACAGAGCACATCTTCATTTATGCCTGTTCTTTCATCCAGTGGTCCCATGCACATAACTACTTGATCAATCACTATCCGTCCTATGTTAATATGCCTGTTGTTCGCAATGGCAAACCCTATCTTTTGAAGGAATAAGGGAATGCCATGCAGATTAGTAAGCTTGGCAGTAAAAACATGGATCAGAGTATGAAAGAAAAAGTTCCATGGCTTAGGCAGGTAATGCTTTAGGAACTCTCCCACCAAGAAGTTAGGTTGTTGACTTCTGATAAGAGTGAAGAAAGCATGTATTTCCTCAGTTGTGGGATCCGGAACAAGGTTTTCTGTTGGAAAATGTAGAATTCTATTGAAGTCATGTTCCGTCACCCTTATTGTTCTGCCCCCTGGCACAACAAAACTGAAGGACCGTACATTGTTCTCACTTGTGTCCGTGGCGGTTGTGTACAACGCAGTCAATTGATCAATGCAAAGGACCACGGGAGTACTTATAGCGTATGCCACTAACGAACGTGTATTCAAAAACTCTACCCATGCACGAATTTGAGGATTCGTTATGGATTGCAGATTTTGAAACGAGACATGATTAGTTTTGGTTACGATAAATTCTCCAGCCATTATGTTTCAAATTTCCAGAAAATTAATTTTTAAGCCAAAACTAATTTACCACTTAAATTTAATTAATTATACTAATTAATCAAATTCTTAACAATAAACCCAAAAAAAACAAAAGCACCCCTTTTAACACTAACACAAAAATTCGAACACTTGTGAACTGTTGAACTCTTGAATAATAGAAATCAATATTCAAATCAAAAAGCCAAGTTCGATGATTTCTTTCTCAGAAAGTCCCAAAAACAAAAAAAACTTCAGTTCTCACGGTTAAAAGTGAATCAACAGTGACAAACAGTAAGTTTTTTAAGGTTTTCTTGCTTAATAATGGAGAAAACTATCGAATAGTTCTTGTTTTTGTGTGTATATCTTTGTAAGTATTGAAATCGACAAAAGCTTTTGATAGATCTGTAAAAAGTGAAAAGAAAAAAAAGCTAAGGCACGTTTAAATACTCTGAAAACTGACAGGGGTAAAAAGGTCTTTTCAGGTTTCGATAGATTTTAATGTACTCTCGATATTTTTCTGCAAGGGGTAAACCTGTCAACTGGACTTCGATAGATTTTGAAAACTATCGAGGTTTTTGAATTTTGAGAATTTGAAAAGGTTTTATTAGAAAACTATCGAGGTATTTTTTATTTGAAATTCTGAAAAACTATCGAACTGTTCTTTTGGAAAAACTATCGAGGTCCCGATAGATTTTCACTTGGATTTCTAAAAACTATCGAGAATTAAATATTGAATTATATTAATTCACTTCGATATATTTTTAAAATTATTCTCAAAAACTATCGAGAAATTTTTCGATAGATTTTCTTTTTCCCTTTCAAAAACCATCGAAATTAATTTCGATAGATTTATCATTGTACTTTGAAAAACTATCGAGTTTCCTTAAATTCGATATTTTTGCTTCTGTCTTCTTTTTAAAACCTGTTCTTGTTTTAAAAATCAGACTTTTTATTTCCTGTCAAGTTTTAATTTTAATAAATCTGTTAAAATTCATCAAAATCAATTCTTAACAGAAAATTCACAATTTTCTTAGAATAAAATCAATTAAATATCATTGAGTGATATTAACCAATTAAAATCTAATGAATTATGCTGCATTAATTTACAATGTTAAAACAAAGTAAATTAATTCAAATTAAATAGATGCTAAAATATTTAGAACAAATATTAGCACCTAAATAATTTTTAGAATTAATAACTAACTAAATGCCAGAAGATATATCATCCATAATTATGACATAAAATTAGTATAATAATCCTAACTACGAGAATTGCTCCAGAAAATAAACTCACAAGTCCAAAGGATATAGCAATTCTTGAACTCATGTATTTACTAGGACTCTCTGCAGTTACTGACTTCTAATCAAAATAAATTAATCAGAAAGATTTAACATCCCAAGTTCACCAACCAGCTTATTGAAAGTGGATTCATCAAGCGGTTTAGTAAAGATGTCTGCAATTTGATCCTCTGTGGGTACAAAATGTAACTCCACAGTTCCATTCATGACATGCTCTCGGATAAAATGATACCTGATGTCGATGTGCTTCGTCCTCGAGTGTTGCACTGGGTTGTTTGAGATTGCTATGGCACTTGTGTTGTCGCAAAATATAGGAATCTTTGTCAACAGAAGTCCATAGTCACGGAGTTGGTTTCTCATCCACAATATCTGAGCACAACAGCTACCAGCAGCAATGTATTCAGCCTCAGCTGTTGATGTGGACACTGAATGCTGCTTCTTGCTATGCCAGGAAACCAATCTTCTTCCAAGAAACTGACAGCTTCCTGAAGTACTCTTCCGATCAATCTTACAACCTGCAAAATCAGAGTCTGTGTATCCAATAAGATCAAATCCTGTATCTTTAGGGTACCAAATTCCAAGATTTGGGGTCCCCTTAAGATATCTAAATATTCGCTTAACAGCTATTAGATGAGATTCTTTAGGATCAGACTGAAATCTAGCACACAAGCATGTTGCAAACATTATATCTGGTCTACTTGCAGTGAGATAAAGTAATGAGCCTATCATACCTCTGTAGCCTGTGATGTCAACCTTCTTACCAATTTCATCCTTATCAAGCTTAGTGGCAGTTGGCATAGGAGTCTTTGCTGTAGATGAGTCTTCCATTTGATACTTCTTAAGAAGATCCTTGATGTACTTGGACTGACAAATGAATATACCATCTTGTTTCTGGTATACTTGCAATCCAAGAAAGAATGACAATTCACCCATCATGCTCATTTCATAACGACTCTGCATTAACTTAGCAAATCTCTTGCATAGATCATCATTAGTAGAACCAAATATTATGTCATCAACATATACTTGCACCAATATCAAATCATTTTTATGCTTTTTGACAAAGAGAGTTTTGTCTACAACACCTCTTGTAAAATCATTTTCAAGTAAGAATTCAGAGAGAGTGTCATACCATGTCCTTGGAGCTTGTTTGAGTCCATAGAGAGCTTTGAATAGAAAGTACACAAAGTCTGCCAGTTTTGAATCCTCAAAACCTGGAGGTTGTTCCACATACACTTCTTCTTCTAACTCCCCGTTCAGAAAAGCACTCTTCACATCCATTTGATATACCTTATAATTGGAATGTGCAGCAAATGCCAGAAACATTCTGATGGCCTCAAGTCTTGCTACTGGTGCATAGGTTTCATCATAATCTATACCCTCTTCTTGAGAGTAACCTTTAGCAACCAGTCTGGCTTTGTTTCTCGTTACAATGCCATCTTTATCCAACTTATTTCTGAATACCCATCTTGTTCCAATAACAGATTTTCCCTTAGGCCTGGGTACCAGCTTCCAAACTTTCTGCCTTTCAAACTGATTGAGTTCTTCTTGCATAGCAATTACCCAATCTGGATCATCTAGAGCATCTTCAACTTTCTTAGGTTCTGTTTCTGAAAGAAACCCAGAATAGTGACATTCATTTTGTGATGTTCTCCTAGTTCTCACTCCTGTGTCCGGATCACCAATGATCAAGTGAAAGGGATGATCTCTATTCCATACCCTTTGTCTTGGCAGATGCGATCTTGATGATTCTCCTTGTTCTAGATGTTGTGGAGTGTGACTAGTTGATCCTTCTACTGCTCCCCCTGAGTTGTTGACGGTTTGATCTGTTGATTCTGAAGACTGACTAGTGGATCCTGTATGTTGAGGATTTCCACTTTGGTCACCACTTGGTCCAGAATCATTATCATTATGATTATTATTAATGACTGTAACAACTTCAGGTACTTCTTCATTGTCAGAGAGATCTCCTGATAGATTTTCAAATACCAAGGATTCAGAGTTCTCTCCAGTTTGCAGGCCTGGTCTTTTAGTGTCGTCAAATGTTACATTAAAGCTTTCCAACACCTTCTTATCTTCAATCACATATACCCTGAAAGCCTTAGATTCCAGAGAATAGCCCAGAAAAATGCCTTCATCTGCTTTGGCATCAAACTTGCCAAGATGTTCTCCATCTTTAAGTACAAAACACTTTGCACCAAACACATGAAAATACTTCAGTGTTGGCTTCTTGTTGGCCATTAACTCATACGGAGTCTTTTCATGATCTTTGTTGATCAGGGTTCGATTCTGAGTGTAGCAAGCTGTATTCACTGCTTCAGCCCAAAAGTAAGTGGGAAGTTTTGATTCACTCAACATGGTCCTTGCTGCTTCAACCAAGGTCCTGTTCTTCCTTTCCACTACTCCATTTTGTTGAGGAGTTCTTGGTGCTGAAAACTGTCTTGATATTCCTTTCTCTGAGCAGAAATCATTTAGAACTGCATTCTTGAATTCAGTTCCATTGTCTGATCTGATTGTCCGCACAGGTAGCTTAGCTTCCACTTCTATCTTCTTGATGTGATCAATGATTAGTTGTAGTTAAGATAGGTACCTGAGATGATTGAGGTGATTCCTCTGAAGAGTCAGCCATTAGAGCAACATTTACATATTCCTCCTCTTCATCCGAATCAGTATCATCCCAGTGCTTTCCCTCTGCTATGTAAGCCTTCCCTTTCTGCTTTCCAGAGAATGCCTCCAACTGCTGTTTAAGCTTGGCATTCTCCTTCTTCAACTCATCATAAGAATCCTTCTTTCCATAGACATCCTTCATGTCTCTTGCTTGACGAGGCTTCCGGCATTCAGTGGCGAAATGCCCTAACTCATTGCAGTTATAGCATCTTGATTTGCTTCTATCAATCATGCCAGTCTTGTAGCCTCCCTTAAAGCCTGTACTAGGTGTATAATTGCTCTTCTGGAATCTGTTGGTTGAGCCCTTGAACTTGTACTTAGGGTTTCTCTTGAAACGAATATGACTAAACTTTGCAGCTAAGTACGCCATGGTTTTGTCTTCCATTTGCTCAAGCTCTTCTAGGGTGTAGTAATCACTTTCATCAACACCCAGATTCACAGAATCCATTTCTGCTTCTATTATCACCTCCTTTCCAGCTCTTTGGGTTTGAACCTGAATCTCAGAAGTTATTGGTTCATCCACTACAAGTGCTGCTGATCTCACAAGTGCATTGTGCTTGCTGTCCACTGTCCCTGATCCGTAGATTATCACCCTTTGTTCCTGTTCCATCTCATAGGTCTTCAACTTGCCATAGATCATCTCTAATGACATCTTTGTGAAGTCAATTCTTTCCCTAATGGATGATGACTTGTGTTCTACATGATGGGGCAGCGTCATCATGAACTTCCTGTTCGATTCTCTCAGTGGATAGGTCTTTCCTTTCATTGCCAATTCATTGAGGAGCTTAGTATACTTCTCAAAGACCTGAGTTATACTTTCTCCTGGCAGGGACCTAAACGCTTCATATTGAGAAGTCAGAATGTCCAATCTGTTTTCCTGCACGTCTTCAGTTCCTTCCATAATTAGGTTAATGGTATCCCACATATGTTTCCCGCTTGTACAGTTCATCAACTGATAGCTCATTTCCTTGTCCGCGGAGTCCGCCAATATCAACATTAAACCGGTGTCCAATCGAATCAGTTCTTTGTCAGAATCTGTAAATTCACTTATATCCTTAGGTTGGGTGCCTGAGGGAATCCTGCTACCATCAGGAGCTGTAGATTCACTAACTGGTTTCATTGGTACAAACGGTCCGTTTTCTAATATGCCAATATACAACGGATTAGATGCCTTGATGAATAACAACATCTTCATCTTCCACAAACCGAAATCATCTCTAGTAAATGGGGGAACTTTAATACCAGCGGTTGTCTTTGGAGCACTCATGGTTTCTGAAAATTTCAAATTGTTTAAAATTCAAGAAATTCCAATTAAATGAAAAATTTTGAAAGTTAAAAAATTTGCTTCGAATTTTCACGCTACGTTTGATTTTGGTCTCATTCACCGGATCTGATTTGTATATCAATCAAGTAGCTCTGATACCAATTGTTAGGTCCAAAGTATCGTAGAAGGGGGGTTGAATACGATACTCACAAATAATTTAATTTCGTTCGCGGATTAATCTTTCAGTTCTATAACGAAATCAAACACACCAAACCAAATCAAGTTTCGGGGAATATATATTTTTATAAATATAAACCTCGAGGGGTGCTACAATTTCTAATCCGTAGATTAGCGTCAATGAGTTTAAGGTAACACAAATACAAAACAATAATCAAGTTCTGAGCACTATTAATTTCTCTGGTAATTTTCTCCGGCTCTTCTCTCTCTCAGTTATGTGTCTGTGTTGAATACCTTAACTGAAGAAGACACAATCTTCTCTCTGTATTAATTGTAGTCTGTTTTGAAAAACCATCGAATGAGAATTGTAGAAACAATCCTGGCCGTTGGATCTTCATCAACCTTTCAGAAAAGGAATTCTTTTCACCTGCTCCCATAATAAAAAACCATCGAATGAATAAAAATCCATCGAATTAAATAAATTAATTTGTCATTCGATAGTTTTTAAATCAAAACTATCGGATGCCAAACTAATTTACTTTGGTTTTTAATTAATCATTTCAACTACCATTCGATAGTTTTTCAATTAGAAAAATCATCGAATTTCTCTTTCTTGTCTTTAGTCCATAAATGATTCCACTGAGCTTCTGGGTGTTTAAGAAATAGACTGTATCAATTTCTTCTGAGACGATAAAACAACTTGATCTTTTTAGTGCCGTCACCTAGTGCAACTGGTCTGGTTCACAGATGAATAACACTTGATCAATTCTTATTTTATATCTTCAATACAATGCTGCTGATACGTCCCTTGTCCTTCTGGTTGCTTCATCACTGGAATCCCGTGGTACTGAACCCTAAATCATTCACATACTTCTGTCGTCTTGAAAGTCTTGTTTCTTTTGTTGTCACTGAGGCTTGAACATTTTCATGAACTTCTTTCCGTGACCTGTTTACGGACTTCAAGAATACATAACGTATTTTGATTTTTTGTGTTTACCTTTTCTTCTTTGATTCTGGATTCCTGTGCTTCAGTTAATATTATTGTCTGTCTTGTCCTTTGTTGAGTTGTAGTTATCTCTTTTAGATCTTATGTTACATTATGCTTTACAGTAAAGCAATTCTTGATGTTAATGACTGAATTTCGCACATAACGCTGTTTTAATCTAGAATGATATAGGTATCATGCCATACACCGCTATAAATATCTAGAAGTTTAGTTTCTAAAAAAATTGACAGTATGCGAATCAACATTTTTCACCCAAAGTAATTACATGATTAGTATTAAAATTGATTGTTAATTTGAGCAGAAAAAAATTAGCAAGATGTCACAACTTGAAAGAAAAAACTGCTTCAATGTAGAAAAATAGGGGTACCTTGACATATACGATTACGAAGACATGGATATCTAGTTTTCAAAAAAAATTACAGTACATTAATAGAAATTTCTCACAAAGTTATCACAATTTTACTAACATGAGGTCAATCTGCATAAAAAATTCAAGAAAAACCATAAAATATGAAAATTGCTAGTGAAACATGGAAATTACACATCTATAAAATGGTGATCTTCCGATGATAATCAATATATTCTGAACTCCTAAAAATGTTATGAGTTAAACAATTTTTCACCTTCTTAAGTAGAATTTTCAGCCAAATTTGTGTTCAAACTCTGAATCTTGGTACTCTAACACATAATTCGTATCTGAATCTTGTGATCTCGTACTAACTACAAAAAAAAGAATGGAAGTATCATACATCGGCTAAAATATGTGGTATCTCAAAACCAAATAAACATATTACCAAATAAACATGATTTTGTTTGCTCAGTGACACTTCATAACTATATAAACCTTTCATCAATACTTATTCTGCACAAATCAAACAAAAATTAATAAACTATAATTGATGCATACATAGCCTGTAAACTATAACAAATCAATATAAATAAAAATAATGATATATTCATGCATTAACACTTGATTAAGATGTTGACCAAAATCATACATACAAAAATCTACTTCTGAAGCAACTCTGTTATGATTCTTTGGTACATATCCTGCAAATTCAAATAGATAAACGTAAGCAAAAAATATATTATAATTCTAAATACACATACACATATACAAACATGCAAACACAAAATCAACAAAAACATAAAATATCCATTCGAATCAAGGTTAAGTAAAAGAGGAATATACGCCTAATTAATCATATTTGTAGTTGAATTTGTATCTTGTAAATTGTCTCCATCTCAAAATCATTCCGTATTTCCGTGTTTCATATCCTGTAAATTCAAACAAATAGACATTAGTTACAAAATATATTATACACACACATATAATGAAAAGCTATGGAGAAGGAGAGAAAATAAAAGACGAAGATGAAGAAAAAAGATGAGAGAGACAATGAGAAAAGAAACTGAAATCGTGTGATATAATCAAAGATTAGATACATGATTAATTATGCATTTAAATTTTGAAAATAAAAGAGAAAATCAAGCAAGATAATCAGGAAGATATGTAACCATAAATAAGTATTTTGAAATTCAAAATTATGACAGCAAATTGGATTGATTGTGCTGACTTTATCATAGAATATGGGTAACTGTATGGATAGTCCATGGATCTTGCCAAATATAATAATAATATAGTACAAATAGGATCCATGGGTAAAAAATTTTACCCATTGGGTAAATTCCTCATTACACTTTAAGAATATATAGATAAATAGAAAAACATTATTAGAATATTACTTGTATCTATCTGATTATACAAGTTAACCGTACATCATTACCACTAATCAATCGTAATTATCCTTTTAATCAATTTTTTAGTTGACTCAGTTACCCACCCACCCACTTGCTACTCAATTTGCTTCTCTCCCTCTCTATCACGAGTTGTTCTAAAAAACCCTAAAAATCACATTGTTCCCCTTCTTCATCACGTAGCTTTTTAATTTTAATGGAGTCTCAATTTCTCAACGACTCAGCCCCAACCCTCGATCTTGATTCCAAAATTCTTCCATCTCCCTCTTCTTTACCACGTACTCCTAAAAATCTCACAAAATTGATTGTAGAGGATTATCTCGATTATTTTTGAAATTGTTGAAGATACGCCCGATCGAGTAAGAGAGCAATTCATGAAGCCTAAGAAGACCACTTTAAAGCCAAAAAAATTAGAGTTCGAGGACCCAACTGGATTGCTTCAAATTTATCTTCCCCAATTCGTGTAATTTTTTTTACGATTTTTGTAGGATTTGTGATTTGTTTACGGTTTGTATGTAACATGTTTATGCTTTGTGTTTGCTAATTTTTTTACGATTTTTGTAAGATTTGTGATTTGTGTATACTTTGTGTTTGCTAAAAAAACAAAGTTTTATGTAGCTTCCTGTGATTTAAAAAAACAGAGCCTTATGTAGCTTTCTGTGGTTTGTGTGTGATTTGTTTGCTTTGTGTAAACACTTCTCTGCAAAAGTCTTTTATACATAGCATAGTACCACAACATCATAGTAGTAATAGTAATTCACAGTAGCTTACAAAACATCAAAACATATAGGAGTACTATACATAGTTCATCTGCAAAAGATTTAGGTTGTCTCGTTTAATGCATTTTCCACAACATCTAGCGGAGCAGTCATTTGAGTTGGTAATTGTCCAAGTCGTTCGAGCATTTTCTTCCCTGTATGAGGGAGCTTGTAATTGTTATTGCCACCACGTTTGAGTACATCGGTCATACAATTCATTAGAGATAACCAAACATAATTTAAAGTAGAAGGTTTCACTTTTTCATATGCTTCAATCACCGTTTGAACTAGCTCACGGACTGTTTTAAGGGCTTTCTCATGTTGTAGCCCTTGTATGATTCTAAAAAAAACCAAATCGTTGACATTGAGATCCGGACTATTAGCTGGTTGATTAGCCAATGTGATGTTAAATCCATCAGAATCTGCCTCTTTGACGAACTCTACGTCGTTATCATTGATATGAAATCTAGCATTATCTTGTTGTATGATGATATGCTTATTGTCGTTTGCTGGCCATTTGGCTTTAATAGCCGGGATAATTTTTTCGATTAAACATTGTTTAACCACAAGTTTATTGATATTTTATATAGGTTTGAGTTCTAGAACACCCTAGCTCTGTTTTTACTTGTTCTAACAGCTGTTTCTTCTATAGTAAAAGGGAATATCCCTATTTTTCCATCAAAAATACAAATGTCGTCTTTTTCAAACCTAGGTCTTGCAACCGCACTCATAAACATAACTTTGATTATAAATTGTTTGGACTTGCAAGTTCTATGCTGTTCCGGTTCACCTGGCAGTAGGTAGTATTTTTGTGAAGTTCTAGTCATATAAAACCACTTCTCAGATGTGTGAACTATAGAAAACATGTGTATGTACGTTGGGTTTGTATGAAGGGTAGAACTTTCAATATGTTTAAAACAAACATCACCCTTGCTTTCATATTTTCGTGTGTTAAATAAGGTTTCAAGGCATTTGAATGAGATTTAATCTTGCCTTTTTGAATCATTTTATGCACAGTAGATTTACATGCATTAAATTGATAAGCTAGTGTCCTAATATTGATTCTTAGGTGCAAAGGAATGGATCTTATCTTTTCTAAATCGAAAACATATTTTTGGTTGCCACCTTTATATTTTTTGTCTGCGTTAGGTTGTTCACCATCATTAATTGATTGTTGAACTTCTTTCCATATATTGCCAATTGTAATCCTGCTAACTCCATAATCAATGGCAAGTATGTTAATTGATCCCCGCTTAAGCATGTTATTATTATAGTCTAATGATAGCTTGTGAACAATTTTTTTTTTCCTGAATTTTTCAATCTTTTCCCTTTTGAAGTGCCTCCAACAAATGATGAAGTGTTATTGTTGAAGTGCTCACACTCAACTGCTGCTGTCATTTTTGTTAATGTACTGTATGTTGTAAAGTAGATTTGGAGAAAGCAGTGTTGTATAAAGTTTATTTATAGTAAACGGGTGTTACAATGGGGGCAAATGCAAATATTTTGTAATCATCTACTTTAATTTAGGTGGGTACATTGATTTACTTTCCCTCCACAAAGTTAATCTCATGTAAAGCTGCTGATGTAAAACTAATCTCATGTGTACTTTCTTTAAATAATGATTTTCTGAATTGTTTTGTTTATTTTATTCAATTTCCTTGGTTTTTGTGCAAAATGGCAATGTAAAGAAAACAAGATCATTCGTTAACTAATACTTTCTTCCTGAAACCTTTTAATGAAAGAGAAAAAAAAAAGATAAACGATATTTGGATATGGAACTTGAGCCAAATAGGATAAATCAAAGAATTGTGTATAATAATTCATAAGTTACAACTCTTTACGGCAGGATCATACTAAATTCATTTCTACCTAGGTATTATCTATACTTATTATATCCTTAAGCGTAACAGAGATCTTATCCAAAATTTTGGTAGTCTATGTGATCAAATTAATAAGGATCGTTAAATATTAAATAGATAGATGAAAACCGTTAGATCTAATATTAAAATTTGTATTTGATTAATAATAAGAATATATATAAATACTAAAAAGTGTATTTTGATAATTTAAATCGATTATAATTGGGTTTTCTATATTGAATAGAATTCTTTATCTAAAAATCCGTAACTCATTTTTCTCTTCAATTAATGGGTATTTCAAATTAAATAATAATTGTTAAACCAAAGATCAAGATATCGACTCATATTAATTACTATATTAAAAAATTATTAATATAATACTCACGTATACTGTATACCATGGATAATAATAATACATGTGGACTCTATGTTATAAAAGACGTAAAATAATAATAATAATCATGACTTTTTCCTAGAATCACAACTAATAAAATCATCTATTGTTAAATTTCCAATCATATAAATTTGAATAAATATACATAAAATATATGTATTTTGCACAGGATAAATGCAACACGAAATAATTTATCCAAATATATATCCTTATAAATTTTATCCATAATTTTGGACTTCACGGTACAATACCATAAAAAAGAATTGTTAAACTTTAAAATAAACATATGAGAATCGTGAGATGTTCGAACTACATCAACAATGCATCAAATACAAAAAATAAATATTTTTATCCGTAATTATATATATATATATATATATTGTTAGATATAATTGCTGACGTTTGTTTATCAGTGTTTAAGCAACAGGTACTGACCAGAGTTTATCAGAAGCCGGTCAGAGTTTATTTAAAGTCTGACAGGGTGAAGAGTTTAAAGGAAGCCGGTCAGAGTTTATTTAAAGTCTGACAGGGTGATAGTTGAATTAGCTGTCGGTGCTGAATTGAAGATTCTAGAAGCAATATATTCTGAAGATGGAAAGAAGCAGAATATATTGATACAGCTAAGGAAACAGAATAGAAGATAAGAAGCAATCCTTAATTGATATAACTTGTATAGCTAATTTGCAGGAATATCAATTAGATAAGGATTGTGTAACTGTGTACTATATAAACACAGATAGGTTATCCCTAGAAGGAATGCGAACATTGAATATATTATTCTTGTAACCTAGTAGCTCTTTGTGATTCGTTAACATCATAAAGAGAGAAGCTGTTAATATAAATACAGTTTTTGTTGATTCATAAACTGTGTTCTTGATTGTTATTCTCATACATACTTGATTATATATTGTGTATTCGGCCTAACAATTGGTATCAGAGCCAAGGCTGTTTAATATATACAGTTTTACGATTCAAACACAGTATTAATCATGTCTGAAGAAAATCAAACTGCTCCTAAGGCTGAACAGGTTAAGCCCAATTCTGTGAGTCGATATGAAACAACCAGGGTTCCAATTCTCAGGCCAGTAGAGTATCCGATTTGGAAGGTTAAGATGACCATGTTTCTGGAGGCTACAGATCCAGAATACCTTGACAGAATCTATGATGGTCCTCATATGCCAACTAAATTGTCCCCTGTTGTTGATGGACAAGAACAAAAGACTGTTCCAAAGGAAAAGAAAGATATGACTCCTGAGGACATCTCATCAATTGCAAAAGATGCAAAGGTTAGACATCTTCTCCACAGTGCTTTAGATAATGTTATGTCTAACAGAGTAATTGGCTGCAAAACTGCCAAAGAGATATGGGATGCTTTAGAAGTCAGATGCCAGGGAACAGGTGCTATCAAGAAGAACAGAAAGACAATACTCACACAGGAGTATGAGCACTTTGATTCAAGAACTAATGAAACCTTGACTGAGACTTATGACAGATTTTGCAAACTATTGAATGATATGTCTCTGGTTGACAAAGAATATGACCTTGAAGAGTCAAATCTCAAGTTTCTCTTATCCCTACCTGAAAGATGGGATTTGAAGGCAACAACAATCAGAGATAATTATGATCTTGCTGATACAGATCTTGATGAGATCTATGGATTGTTAAAGACTCATGAACTTGAGATAGACCAAAGAAAGTGGAGGAAGCTCTTCAAGATGCAAACTGGATTACAACAATGCAAGAAGAGTTAAATGAATTTGAAAGAAATGAAGTCTGGACACCGGTACCTAGACCAAAGAATAGATCAATTGTAGGTACAAAGTGGGTTTTCAGAAACAAGACTGACAGTGAAGGTGTGATTACAAGAAACAAGGCTAGACTTGTGGCTAAAGGATATTCACAACAGGAAGGAATTGACTATGATGAAACCTTTGCTCCAGTTGCAAGATTGGAGGCCATAAGAATCTTTCTGGCCTATGCTGCACACAAGAAGTTTAAAGTCTTTCAGATGGATGTAAAAAGTGCTTTTCTCAATGGGAAGCTTGAAGAAGAAATATTTGTTGAACAACCACCAGGATTTGTAGATCCCAAGCATCCAGATTATGTCTACAGGCTTGACAAGGCATTATATGGACTAAAGCAAGCACCAAGAGCATGGTATGAAACTCTTGCTCAATTTATTTTAGAAAGTGGGTTCACAAGAGGTACAATTGATAAAACCTTGTTTTATTTCAATTCTGGTGATGATTTGCTGTTAGTTCAAATTTATGTAGATGATATTATTTTTGGATCTACTAATGACAAACTTTGTAAGAAGTTTGCAAAGCTTATGCAATCCAGGTACCAAATGAGCATGATGGGAGAGCTTAGTTATTTTCTAGGCTTACAGGTCAAGCAAACAGATGATGGTATTTTTATCAATCAAGCAAAATATACCAGAAATCTTCTAAAGAAATTTGGTATGCTTGATAGTTCATCTGCTCCAACTCCCATGGCTACTGCAACAAAGCTAGACAAAGACACAGGAGCCTCAGTAGAAATGACAAACTACAGAGGAATGATAGGGTCTTTACTGTATCTAACTGCAAGTAGACCTGATATCATGTTTGCAACATGTCTTTGTGCAAGATTTCAAGCAGATCCCAGAGAGCCTCATCTAACAGCTGTAAAAAGGATTTTCAAATATCTCAAAGGAACCATAACCTTGGGTTTGTGGTATCCTAGAGAATCAGAGTTTAAGCTAATTGGTTACTCTGATGCAGATTTTGCAGGCTGTAAGATAGACAGAAAAAGTACAAGTGGAAGCTGTCAATTTTTAGGTGACAGATTGGTTTCTTGGTACAGTAAGAAACAGAAATCAATTTCTACATCCACAGCAGAAGCAGAGTATATAGAAGCTGGTAGCTGTTGTGCACAGATTTTATGGATGAAGAATCAATTGTTGGATTATGGGTTAAGGTACTCTAAAATACCTATTTTCTGTGATAACCAAAGTGCTATTGCTATGACAGGTAATCCAGTACAGCACTCCATGACCAAGCACATCAGCATAAGGTATCATTTTATCAGAGAACATGTGGAAGAAGGGAACATTGAGCTTCATTTTGTGTCTACAGACCAACAACTTGCAGATATCTTCACCAAACCTTTGAGTGAAGCTACTTTTACAAGATTGGTAAATGAACTTGGAATGATCTCTGGTTCTGACTAGAGATACGGGTTAGACTCAAAAACTATACATGTTTGCTTTTTATGTTCATGATTTCTTACATGTGTTAACTGTTATGTGCACCAGCATGTTAAACTCTGATGGTAAACTCTGACAGTTAAATTCTGTCAGTAAACTCTGTGAAGTGTCAGTCATACTCTGTCGGTTAAACTCTGATGCTAAACTCTGTTAGTCATAAAATGTTGGTCATACTCTGATAGTTACAGTTTAATGCTATACTCTGATTGTAATTTTGTCTGAAACATATGGACCAATGAAGAAATTTGTATGAAGCATAATTCTCAGTAAGTAATTATGAATCCTTAAGAGTTGTATAGATTCTGATCTCAAATATGTGCAGTAAGTTAACAAAGCATGATACTGTCTCTATATTTATAGCATCTCTTAGTTTATTGATCCTATACACTGAGTCTGTATTAGCTGTTTGCGTTTTCTCTCATAAATTAATTGTATTAACTGATAAAAAGTCTAAACTCTGATTATTAATTGCAAAGAATTCACCCTCAAATCAAAAGATGCCAAACAAAGCACAAATTCCTTTGAGATCATGTTGAGCCTAGGAAGATCCAGGAACTTATTGTATGAAATAAGGGCTAAAATCTTTGATTTTTGGTGACTAGTGCCAACCACTGATTACTGGAAAAAAAAAATATATATATATATAAAGAAAGGGGGTGAAAAACAAAAGATATATCCAAATGAAAGGATATCGGAATACAGAGTTTAGATATAAAATCAGATTTTATGTTATACATGAGAGTTTAGGCAACCAGTTTTTACTGCTTTAGTTTGTGGATTTTATGCACTTTGAGATGATCTAAATATTGATTTCGGTAAACTCTGCTATTGCACACACATATTTTCACACCTGTACAGATTGAGAAAAGAGTTTATTGACAAAGAAGGATAAATGGTAAACACTGATGTATTGTGTGACATATGCCGAGGTAACTTTGTTTTAATCTCTGATGGTTAAAATAATTTCTTTGTTTCAGACATTTTATAATTTTGAGATTAGACATTTGTTTTGAAAATTTAAAAAGAGTATGATTGGAAAGTTGTTCAAGAATGTTTTAAACAGAGGAGAGAGGTTAATTGCATAGAAAAGTGTAACAGGCGGTAATTATTGCTGTTTTTACTGCGCATGCGTATTGGAAACTGCTGTCAGTAACTGCATGTGTGACACGTGTCCCATTCACATGATTACAGGAGTAAGACCGTTGTGTATTAATGATTAAAAACTCTTCAGTTTTTAATATTTTATTTTATTTTATTTTAAATACAATACACACATCTTCAGTTAAACTTTTCACATCTTACTCATACACATCTATTATCACACACACATAGTCACAAACACCTTTCTACACATAAACTCTGTTAAGCTTTCGCATCAATTACTTGTTCTTTCTTCAAAATCTTCTAATGGCAACCACAGCTTTTGTTTCGTCTGGGTTAGAGTTCGTTCCAAACAACTATACCGCACCACTAAACACTGCAAACGCACCAGAAGCATTTCATTTGATTCAAAATTTCTTGACAAACTCGGATATTGGTACTGCTCTCACTGCTCCGATGAAGCTGTCTGCAACTCAAATCAAATCTTTCTGGCAGACAGGTGTTTATGATAATGGAGGGGAGACTGGGTCACCGTCCATCTTGTTTGAATATGAGGGTCAAGAGTTTGTAATAACTCCAACAACTGTTCGTGATGCCTTGGGGTTTGAGGATTTCAATGCCTTCACAATCTCTGTTGGAGATTCTGAGTTGGTCCGTATGATGAGAGAGATTGGATACTCTGGACCATTGACAAAGATTGGGCAATTGAAAAGGCCGTTTCTACGCAAGGAATGGAGTTTCTTTTTCGACTGTATAACTAGGGCATTCGGAAAGAAGTGCACCAATTGGGATGCAATTCCCACTGATAGTCTGCAAATCGGGTACTCTTTACTTTTTGGTGCTAATTTTGATGTTGCTAGATTAGTCTTGACTAATATTGGTGAGAAAATGCAAGAGAATAGGAATGTTGTCTATTTCTCTAGATTTTGTCAATTGCTATTCAACATTTGTTGTCCTGATGTTGAGATTTTAGATGAGGATGTTATTCAATCATTTAAATTGCATAAACGCATATTTTCTGATTTGACTAACAAAGATAACAAGAAAGGGGATGTTGGTGTTCTTCTCTTACCTGAGAGTGTACAACAGTTTTTAGAAAATTCTACCCAACCTACAATGCCTCAACATGAAACAGCACAACAAACACTGATCACACCAACACTTCAAACTGCTGAAGCTGGACCTTCTGTGTCTCCATCACAAAGGTTAAAGAAGTCCAAAACCAGAGCATTTAAAAGAAAAGTAAGGGCACAAAGACCTCGTTCTGAAGAAGCAAGAGTATCTGATAGTGAAGATGAAGCAGAGGATTCTCAAACTCTGAGAAAAAGAAGAAAGCTTGTAGCCACTTATCTTTTTGATGAGGAGGAAGAAGCTGCATTGCCTGTAAACTCTGAAGTGGTAATTCAGGAAGCTGTTCTAAGGGAAACTACTATGCTCTCAGAGGATAGCGGAAATCCTCAAGATACTCCTGAAATTGTTGTTGAGGAGGATATTCTAAATGCTAATGAGGACAGAATGTTTGTAAACACTGAAGTTCATGAAGTGTTTGTTCAGGAGGATGCTGCAAATACTGAAGCTGTCAATCTAGACAGGATCTCTAATGAAGCTAATCTGATGAATTTGGATTTAGAAGCTCCTACATCAATGACTAATGATGTAGAGGAAGCTGCTACTCATTTTGATAGCAGAGTTTTTGATTTTGAAGCACACACCTCTATACATTCTGATCATTATACAGAGGGTGTGGAAGCTGATCAAGTAACTGATCAGATAGAAGATTCTCTGGCCACTCACACTGAAATTATTTCTTGTGATCTTGACAAAGGTGAGGAGGTTAATCAGATGATAAAAGTCACAGAGACAATTCTTGATGAAGCTGTGATAGAAAAGGAACAAGAGGCTGCTGATGAGCTAAACTCTGAGAATATGATTCTTGAAGCTTTGCAACAATCTGTTGTTGAGATTGTTCAAAGGGAAGCAGAGGTTTTTGCTCAGGTTAACTCTGATATTCCTGAAGCTGTAGTAGAGGAGAAAATTGATGAAGCTGCACAGTTTACTGCTGACAATATTCTTCCTGAAAATGAAGCAGACAATACTGAAGACGCTGGAAATGATGCTGAGGGTTCTCATTCACACCCTAGTA
The DNA here is from genome assembly GCA_030848705.1 of Heracleum sosnowskyi. Classification (NCBI taxonomy): domain Eukaryota; kingdom Viridiplantae; phylum Streptophyta; class Magnoliopsida; order Apiales; family Apiaceae; genus Heracleum; species Heracleum sosnowskyi. The sequence goes on along the minus strand of CM061244.1, from coordinate 19,128,729 downwards.
TTCAAGTTTCATTGGCTGATGATGTCAATAGTGATGAAGCAAGGGAAGTCAATAGACAGACAAATGAACATTTTCAGAATATGTACTACAACAAATGGGCTGATGCAGATTGTGTCTTCCCAGCACAAAGGGCTGCAGATTTTCTATCTGATTCTGTCAAGAAGATCTCAAATACTGATGTACTTACAAGCTTACAGGCAACTGTTGTTCAAGTCAAATCTCTTAATAATAGATTTGATGAGAATCAACAAATGCTTACAAATCTAAGGAATGAAGCCAGTATGAAGGATCTTACTTTCAAGTCTGACAGAACTTTTTATTATGCTATGCTCAAGCAACAAGCCAAGGATTCTGAGGATATCAAGAAGAGGCTTGGGAAAGTTGAGGAAACTCAGACTGCAATGTCTACTCAACTGAATTCCATTTCTACTGCCATTGAATTGCTGACATCAGTACTACTTTCTGATGATGTCAAAAAGGGGGAGAGTGTATCTAAAGACAAATGCAAAGACACTCAAGCTCTGAGACGGAGGGATGATTCTACTGATGGGGGAAGCAAAGAAAATAAAAGAAAGATTTTTGCTCAAAGGCAAAGCAGGACAAGAGTAAACTCTGATAGACAAACAAACTCTGACAAGATAAACTCTGGTGGCCAATCTACTTCGAAACTCAAGAGTTTAGTTGTTTCAACTAATCCATCTACTGATGAAGAGATTGCTGCTAAAATATTCATAAAAGAGCATGGAAAGAATGTTACTATTGAAGATATCCAGGCTGAAGAGCAAATGCTTGCTGAGGAACACAAGAAAAATCTTGAAGCTGGAATCTACAAGAAAAAGGAAATCAAGGCTCCTAGAAAGAAAGAAGTTGGTATTTCTATCAAAGAGAATACACAACAGAGTATACAATATACAAGGAGACCTGTGATTGGAAATTCTGATAAGGGTAAAGGCATAATGATTGAAGAGCCTAACCTGAAAAAGAAGATTTATTCAACCTCTGACATTGCTCAAGTTGAAACAAGATTAGCAAAATCAACCTCTGACGCTGCTCAAGTTGATGATACTACTAAAGTTATGACAACCTCTGACGTTGCTCAAGTTGTACAGAAATCTACACAACTTCCAGGATTCTGCAAACCAAAAATTCTTGAAGATTTAAAGCTTGAAGCTGTGAATTTCTCTGAAACCAGAACAGTATTGGGTAAGGAAGGAAAAGACAAATCTGGTTTAGGGTCACACAGAGAGAGAAGGATAAATACAAGTCCAATGGATCAATCGTCACTAGCTGTATCTGGTATCATTACTCAAGAAAATCTTGATATGCTAGACTCTGTTCAAATGATCTTTCATAAGGTGTTGAAGAAGGAATTTTTGTTGTACTTTATGAATGATGGAAGAGTTTATAAGGTTGCAGAGTCTGATATAAATCTCAAATCTTATCAAGAATTGGAGTATGTTCTGTACTTGTTAAAAGTCAAAAATAGAAATACTCACAATGCTGCTTCAGTTATCAGAGAAAAGATGCTAAGATCGAAGATATTGCTTGGAGGAGGAGTATCAAGTGCATATATTCCCAAATACAGAAATGCACATGGGAAGATTGTTGAGATGAAAAGAAACAGTGTTAAGTTCAGAACAGCAATGGGTACAAAAGTTCTTGAATTTAATTTAGAATCTGATAAAGCTTATTATATTAAGCTAGGGAATGAGATGAGGAAGAATTCCATCTATTCTCTGAGAGCTGCAATTTATCAGACTGGAGAATTTGATCCAGAGTTGAAAGAAGTGAAGAAGATCATGGTGGAAGAGCTAGAAAGAGCTGAAAAGAAATTGCTATCAGACTATATCAGGACAGTGCCTGATATTCAAGAAATCAAGTAAAGTCTGATTGTAAGTTTTTAATATATTTTCTATTCTAAGTCAAATTTAAACTCTGTTTTAAATTAAACTCTGTTATATGTTAAACACTGCATTTGTTAAATGTTTTTGACATCATCAATTATATGTTTAACTTGTACATTTTATTATGAACAAGTTGGGGGAGATTGTTAGATATAATTGCTGACGTTTGTTTATCAGTGTTTAAGCAACAGGTACTGACCAGAGTTTATCAGAAGCCGGTCAGAGTTTATTTAAAGTCTGACAGGGTGAAGAGTTTAAAGGAAGCCGGTCAGAGTTTATTTAAAGTCTGACAGGGTGATAGTTGAATTAGCTGTCGGTGCTGAATTGAAGATTCTAGAAGCAATATATTCTGAAGATGGAAAGAAGCAGAATATATTGATACAGCTAAGGAAACAGAATAGAAGATAAGAAGCAATCCTTAATTGATATAACTTGTATAGCTAATTTGTAGGAATATCAATTAGATAAGGATTGTGTAACTGTGTACTATATAAACACAGATAGGTTATCCCTAGAAGGAATGCGAACATTGAATATATTATTCTTGTAACCTAGTAGCTCTTTGTGATTCGTTAACATCATAAAGAGAGAAGCTGTTAATATAAATACAGTTTTTGTTGATTCATAAACTGTGTTCTTGATTGTTATTCTCATATATACTTGATTATATATTGTGTATTCGGCCTAACATATATATATATATATATATATATATTAAAATCCAGAGTTTTGGTCGTTAAGGAACGATAGTACTACAAAAAAGTAAAGTAAGAATCATCAGATCTTAAAATAATTAGATGAGAAACGTTGAATATTATGTCAAGTAATATTTTATTTTTTAATAGATAAATTAATTTTTTTTCAAAAGTTAAGGTTCAAAATTCGTCAACAATATATTAAAAATTTATATTTTAGAATTATAAATTTAATTTAATTTATAATTTTAAAACAAAGATGAATAATAATAATAAAAAAGAGTCAACTCATAAAAAAGTAGTTGTTAGAGCTCATAGGCACATACCAGAAAGATCATTATTAGTGTAATTAGTTTAAGACATAATTAGTTTAATTCAAAATTAATATGATTATACTATTAGATTAAATTAATTACCAATAATAATCAAGTTGTATACTAGAAATCTACCAACAATTTGGTATTTGAACGTTGTTTCCATACAATGTCTTTTTAATCCTATAAAAATTTTAATACACATAATGGTAAGTTGGTAATTAATAAATTTAAGAAATCTATTTATACTCTATATTAAAAGCACAAACTCATATCTTAATGATATGGTATGCCTTGTATACCGCGATATACATATAACTAGGTTACTAAGCCGCGCTTCGCAACGACATTATAATATATTTGTTAAGAAAAAAAATTATAGAATAAAAATTGTGAAATTAATATCTACAAAATTATTTAAATTATCAAATAAAATATATTCTATAAAATCAGCGGCATTAAAATATATTTGTTAAAAAAAAGAATATTAGAATAAAAATTGTGAAATAAATATCTACAAAATTATTTAAATTATCAAATAAAATATATTCTATAAAATTTGTATTTGGGTAGGTAATATTATAAATTATTTATATATTCCTTTTGTTTATATAGTTTGATTTTTTATTTTTTTGGACCGATACCATTGCCATATATATATAAAAGGAAATTCATATTGATAAAAAAAATACTAAATTACTAAATTTATATTGATTTATATTTCTGGGTAGATGTGACAATTATTATATAGAGTCCACCATCCTCCTTGTATAAATTTGTATCAACCATCTCGACCAACTTTTCCCACAAAGTTATGGTACTGGTGATGGAGTTGTTTAAGAAAACAATTAGAACAAATTAAATAAGTAAAACAAATAAATTGGGGTAACCAAAGAAGTAATATAAAATTACAAGAATAATAAAAAACAATTAACAGTTATATTAAAATTAATATAATGCATAACTTACTAATTTGTGACAATTTTGAGATCTCTTTTTTCTCAACCGCCTTTGACAACATCAATGCCACCCAAGTAGGTCAAGCAGCCCACAACATCTAAATCAACATAGAAAAAATAATATTAGAACATGATAGTTTGAATTATAACTTATATAATAGTATTACTTATATATTACTCTAATATATTACTCCATCAAAAACCTGAGAGTATGTTGGTGTAATTAATACGTGCATCAATCATATCCGGACATATGAACTGAAATCCATGCAGTGATATATTGACGATGCCATCTTCCAATCTCTTAGGCAACGTTATGCGTATGAAGAGCAATTTAGACTCATGTGATGGTGGTCTATATTTCCCTGTACTTGAAACAACTTTCAGATTTTTGATGTTGTACACGGAGCCTTCCTCTAAAAGATTTTTGAACCGAGATACCAGAATCTTCGTGATCGTAGCATGGATCAAATTTTCCTATCATACAACATATCTTATAAAAGTTAATAACATCATACAATTTGAAAAATTAATAAGTTATAAGTATAATGATTTATTAACCTTTTCATCGATCAAAATCATGTCAAGACTGATCAGTTCTTCAGTATTTGGATTGACAGATTCCCACATTCTACACACTCATACTCTTATCATCCAGGTATAGCTGTTGTCGTTCAAAGCATCTAACATGGTGTAGGTCATAGTTGTATTGATTGTAAATATGGTTGTAAAAATTTGAAGCTATGTAAAAAAGTTTCGGTGTAGATTTTTTTGCTATGAATGACCATTAATTTATAGGTGTTTGTAAGGTGAATAATATGGAAATCCGTTATGTTTAAAACTCAAGAAGTATTATAAAAGAAAAGTTCTATAAAGTTTGAAAATAATAAAAGAAAGTTTTATCAAGTTTGAAAATAATAAAAGAAAGTTCTATCAAGATTGAAAATAATAAAAGAGAAAATTACAATTATTAACATAAGATCCTAAAAATTCGAAAATAATAAGAAAGTTGTAATTTTCTAAATCAAAAAAAGTTTTATCAAGTTTGAAAATAATAAAAGAAAGTTATATCAAGATTGAAAATAATAAAAAAGAAAATTGAAATTATTAACATAAGAGCCTACAAATTCGAAAATAATAAGGAAGTTGTAATTTTCTAAATCAAAGAAAGTTCTATCAAGTCCTACAAATTCGAAAATAATAAAGAAGTTGTAATTTTTTAAATCAAAAAAAATTCTATCAAGTTTGAAAATAATAAAAGAAAGTTCAATCAAGCCTACAAATTCAAAAATAATAAGGAAGTTGTAATTTTCTAAATCAAAGAAAGTTCTATCAAGTTTGAAAATAATAAAATAAAGTTCTATCAAGCCTACAAATTCGAAAATAATAAGGAAGTTGTAATTTTCTAAATCAGAAAAAGTTCTATCAAGTCCTACAAATTCGAAAATAATAAGGAAGTTGTAATTTTCTAAATCAAAGAAAGTTCTATCAAGTTTGAAAATAATAAAAGAAAGTTCTATCAAGCCTACAAATTCGAAAATAATAAGGAAGTTGTAATTTTTCTAAATCAAAGAAAGTTATATCAAGTCGTACAAATTCGAAAATAATAAGGAAGTTGTAATTTTCTAAATCAAAGAAAGTTCTATCAACTTTGAAAATAATAAAAATCCTTTATATAAGTATATTGATATTTAGTTTCTTCCATTAGTGATATTTAGTTTCCTCCATTAATAAAGATCTATTGTATATTTACTTTCTCCAGAGATTTTAAATGCAAAAATATTATATGTTTCCTCTATTAGTATTGATTTAAAAGGTAATTGAGATTTGTTTTGAATTTTTAATATTATTAATTCAAAAAATTGAGAAAATTAGAAAAATAGTACGAAGCGATCTGAGAGCGCCACCTCACCGCCCCGTCTTCTCCTTTATATAATAGTATTGATTATTAGTTTAATTAGATTAATATATAATTGATTTAATTTCAAATTAATTATTATTGAATTAAATATTAATCTCTTTATTAAAAGCAGAACCCCCTTTTAACGGCCAGAAATATAAAAATAATTTGGGAACTTCTTTTCGTTAAAACACAGTGATACTAAAACTCGGGTTCGATTTGCTGCTACTACATAATTATGCAAGTTATTTATTTATTTAATTTAACTTCTTTAATTTCACCAGGAATTGATTATCAAAATTATTTAATTAAGTAGTATTTATTTATTATAGACTTTCATTTAAATTTCACGTTAAATTCTACACATCAATATATATTAATTAATATTTAATAATTATTTTTATATTCAATATTATAAATTTTATTTTTATAATTTAAATTTTATTCTCGGGTCATAGTCTAGTAATTTGTAAATTTAAAATTGTATTGCAAGAATTCGAGCCAAATTTGTCAAACCAGCCCGTTCACAAATCTTATCTCAAATTAATTAGTGTCTACTGTCAATGGCTTTAATAAATTCAGGTATACCCTCTTCGACGGCGTGTTCTTTCTGTTCAGTTCACGTAGAAAAATCAGGAGCATCTATTATGGTCATGTAATTTTGCACGAGAAGTTTGGAGTGAAGTTTATGAATGGTGGAGCTGCTCAGTACACTTGAGGACTGTTGGAGATGCTGCCAGCTCAGCTGTCAGCTAGGCAGAAAGTTAGTTACGCCAGCTAGGCAGAATTAGTTACAAGATAGTTACACTTGATGTATAAATACTACTAATAGTTTGTAGTTGAGAGTTAGTTAGTTTAAGTATTATAAACAGAACAATATGAATTAGTTAGTTAGAGGAATCATCTATTCTGTTATGCAACAATGGTGTCTGTTCTTCTTATGCAACAATGGTGTCTGTTCTTCTTATGCAACAATGGTGATCATCAGTCTATTCTTCTTCAATGTTATGTTCACAAAATCATCATGGTATCAGAGCGATGAACTCCTATCGTTTATGAACTCCGATCATCTCTTCTGCGTTATCTTCTTCTGCAATCTCTCTAAGCACGATCTCTGATCGGTATTTCTCTCCGTCTCTTTCCGATCAAGTCATAATCGTCATTCATCAGGTGAATTTGTTCTGATCCTCAAGATCTAAGTCTGTTTTTTTTACTCTCTGTGAAAGATTTGTTCTCTGTGAAGATTAGGACTGTTTGTGTTCGTTTTCTGTTAAAACATGGTTGCTAAGTCTCCTAATCAAGATCCTTCAAGTGTGTATTTCATTCATCCTTCTGATTCTAATACATCACAATTAGTCTCTACTAAATTTTCTGGAAATGGATTCAATAACTGGAAGAGATCAATGATTTTGACATTATCTGCTAAGAACAAAATTCGATTTGTTGATGGAAGTATATCAAAACCTGAATCTACGTCTAATGATTTCAAAGCCTGGGAAAGGTTTAATGATTTGGTTTGTTCGTGGTTGTTGTTCAACCTAGATGATGTGATTGCTAAAAGTGTACTGTTTCTTTGAACTGCTAGAGAAATATGGATCGACTTAGAAGAGAGATTTGGTTACACATCAATGACACAAGTTTATTCTCTAGAACAACAGTTAAATGAGCTAAATCAAGGTGCTGATAATGTCTCTGAGTTTTTTACCAAAATTAAGACGATTTGGGATTCAATTACTGATGCTAATCCATTACCTCAGTGTACTTGTCAAAAGTGTACTTGTAATCTTGAACAAAGAGTATATCAAATGCAGCAAGATCAACGTATGATTCAGTTTATGATGAAGCTAGGTGATGAGCTTTCTACAATTCGAGGCAATTTACTGATGCAATATCCTTTGCCAAGTATATATAATGCTTATAGGTTGTTTGCTCAAGAAGAGAGGCATAAGGAGTTTTCACAAGTGACAAATCAGACTGAAGCTATGGCTTGTTTTTCAGAGAGAAGGAATTATAAACAGTTTAATAGGACTTCAAATTCCTCGAATCCTTCTTACAACAGGTCCACACAGAATTCTGGTGCCAATGGTAATTTCTTTGCTAATAAGAATAATGGTGTATCTACAGGAAATTTGGGAAACTCTGGTAGAAGACAGTATTACTGTACTCATTGCAAGATGAATGGTCATAGTTTGGAAAGATGCTTCAAAGTCCATGGTTATCCTCCAGGATTTAAGTTTAAAGACAGAAAAGTTGCTAATGCTGTAAGACTGGATACTGAGCATGGCAGTGAGGGAGAAACAAGTCATTTCTCATCAGCTCAATATAATCAGTTTCTTGAGATGTACAACAAACACAATTCAGATCAAAGACAAGATGACAGAAACAAGGATTCTCATGCTTTACTGGCAGGTAACATTTGTATGATATCCAAGTATAATACTGACTGGATAGTGGACAGTGGTGCCACAGATCATATCTGTTCAAATAAAGATTTATTTGACACTTACACAACTATTGATGGTACATCTGATAGATTTATCACTATACCAGATGGCAGAAAAGTTGAGATCACACATGTTGGCAATGTGATTATACATAATGATATCACTTTACATAATGTTTTTTTTGTCCCAGACTTTCAGTTTAATCTGATTTCAGTAAAGAGGTTATGTCAAGATTTAGATTGTCAGCTGATAATTACTCATTCCAAGTGTTTCATTCAGGACCTTTCACAGAAGAGCTCTCCAATGCTTCTTGGTAATCTACAGGCTGGCCTTTATCATACCACAGAAGAAGTCAAAACTGAGATTCCAATATGTTGCAATATTCAAGAGGAAGTTCACCTATGGCATCTAAGGATGGGACATTTACCTTTTTCTCAATTAAAGTTGATTCAACCTAAACTGAATACTACAAATGGTTCTCCTGATGTAATATGTCAGATTTACCCTGCAGCTAGGCAGACAAGACAGTCTTTTAGTCATAGTAACATTAAAACTACTTCAATATTTGAGTTGTTACATGTTGATGTCTGGGGACCATACAAGACTAAAACTCCTACTGGTTGTACTTTGTTTTTGACAATTGTGGATGATTTTAGCAGATTTACATGGGTGCATCTTTTAAAATTCAAGTCAGAGGTTGCAAATGTGTTGATCAATTTTGCTGCACATGTTGACACTCAGTTCAAGTCTAAAATCAAGTGTATAAGGTCAGATAATGCCAAAGAATTTTGTGAAGGAGTTTTTCAAGTTTTTTGTAGTCAACAAGGAATTTTACAGCAAAGGAGTTGTGCATATACCCCTCAACAGAATGGGGTAGTTGAGAGGAAACACAGACACTTGTTGGAAACAGCTAGGGCACTTATTTTTTAGTCAAAGGTACCTCTTAAATACTGGGGAGATTGTATACTTTGTGCAGTTTATTTGATTAATAGAATGCCTTTAGCTAGCATTAATAATCAGACTCCTTATACTTTGCTCTATCAAAAATCTCCTGAGTTTCAACACTTAAGAAGTTTTGGATGTTTGTGTTTTGTGTCTTCTAAACATGTTTCTAGAACTAAGTTTGATCCTAGAGCAAAACCTGGAGTTTTCTTAGGATATTCAACTCATACCAAAGGTTATAAGGTACTAGACATGGCCTCAAATACTGTTACCATTTCCAGGGATGTGGTTTTCTATGAGAAACATTTTCCATTTCATTTTCAACAATCATTACATTCTGACAGTTTTCCTACAGACATTTATATTCCATCTGTTATTCCTATTGATTCTTCTTCATTTGATTTTGATCTGGATCCTACCATACATAATGATACTACAGTTAATCTTGAGAATCTATTTTCTTCTAATTCCTCTCCTAGTCATTCTATTGGTTCTGCTCAACCTGTTTCTCATTCAGATAATTCTAGTACTTCTTTACCTGAGTCATCTTCTGTAGTGGATTTAAGTTCCAATTTACCACTAATTTCCAGAAGACAGTCTACTAGAAGTCATACTAAACCTGCTTATCTTCAAGATTTCTTTTGTCAGACTGCTATTACTTCTCCACACTGGTGTAACCTAGTGCATTATTCTACTTTACCTTATGAGAAGAAGTGTTTTATTTCTAAAGTATGCACATTAGTAGAACCTACTTCTTATGTTGAGGCATCTAAAAACCCTTTGTGGATAGAAGCTATGTATAAGGAAATATCTGCTCTTTCTCTTAATAACACTTGGGATTTAGTGGATTTACCACCTGGCAAGAAGGAAATAGGTTCAAAATGGGTGTACAAAGTTAAACTAAAATCTGATGGATCCTTAGAGAGGTGTAAAGCAAGGTTGGTGGCTAAAGGGTTCAACCAGAAATATGGAATAGATTATGAAGAAACTTTTTCACCTGTGGTTAAAATGGCTACTATCAGGTGTATTTTAGCTGTAGTTACCAGCAAGAATTGGTCTGTTTTTCAATTGGATGTTAATAATGCTTTTCTTCAAGGTGAGCTTTCTGAGGAAGTCTATATGAAGGTTCCTGAAGGTATGCTTAATCCTGGTAATAAGGTTTGCAGATTAAGAAAATCAATCTATGGGTTGAAAAAGGCTTCAAGAGAATGGCATGCCAAATTGACCGCTTCTCTAAAAAGTCAAGGTTTTGGTCAATCTAAAAATGATTATAGTCTCTATATTAGAAATCACAATGGTTTGATATGTATTGCTGCAGTCTATGTAGATGATGTTATTTTGACTGGTACAGATCATAGTACTATTGCTAACCTCAAGATGTTTCTGAATCAAGAATTTGGTATAAAGGATCTTGGCTTGTTGAACTATTTTCTGGGAATTGAAGTTAGCAATTTGTCTACAAGCATATTTCTGAGTCAAAAGAAATTTACTCATGACCTTCTTGATTTCTGTAAAATGGATATCACAAAACCTGCTTCTACTCCACTTCCACTTAATATCAAGTTATCTGCTGATGAAGGTGATCCTATTGCTCATCCTAATGTCTACAGGTCTCTAGTTGGAAAGTTAAATTTTCTTTCTACTACTAGACCTGATCTTGCTTATACTGTTCAGTCTTTGAGCCAGTTTATGCATTCTCCCAGAACATCTCACCTTGCTGCTCTTCATCATACACTTAGATATGTGGCTCATACTATTGGTCAAGGGATTTTACTTCAAGCCAATGCAGAGATTAAATTGCAAGCTTTTACAGATTCTGATTGGGCAACTTGCCCTGATTCTCGTAAGTCTATTACAGGATATGTTCTACTACTTGGTCAGTCTCCAGTAACATGGAAATCAAAGAAACAAAGCACCATTTCCAGGTCTTCATCTGAAGCTGAGTATCGTGCAATGGCTTCTGCAGCATCTGAGGTTACTTGGCTAGTTCGTCTTCTGGAAGAACTTGGTGTTTCCAATCTCAAGCCAGTTACTTTGTACTGTGATAATCAATCTGCTATCCACATTGCGAAGAATCCAGTATTTCATGAGAGAACCAAACATATCGAGATTGATTGTCACTTTACCCGTGACAAAGTTCTTGAAGGGTTAATCCAACTTACATATCTTCCAACACATTCTCAGCTTGCTGATCTTTTTACAAAAGTCTTACCTTCTCCTCAGTTTCGTAATCTTCTTTCCAAGTTAGGATTTCATGATTTTGTGTTTTATGGCTCTCCTAACTTGAGGGGGGTGTTGGAGATGTTGCCAGCTCAGCTGCCAGCTAGGCAGAAAGTTAGTTACGCCAGCTAGGCAGAATTAGTTACAAGATAGTTACACTTGATGTATAAATACTACTAATATTTTGTAGTTGAGAGTTAGTTAGTTTAAGCATTGTAAACACAACAATATGAATTAGTTAGTTAGAGAAATCATCTATTCTGTTATGCAACAATGGTGTATGTTCTTCTTATGCAACAATGGTGATCATCAGTCTATTCTTCTTCAATGTTATGTTCACAAAATCATCAAGGACAACAAATATTTTCCAAGTGTGGGAGTGGATTAAATGGTTTGATTGGTGTAAAAAATCTACAGTTCGGGATGTATGGTGCCTTGCGTTAATGGCTACGTTATATGGTTATGTAGAAATTTAGTAGTCTTTGAGCATAAGTTATCAAAACTGGATGAAGTGGTGTGGTTGATTAAGGTAAGAACTTGGAAGTGGGTGTCATTATCCATGCTAGTGTCAGAACATTTGAGAAGTCTCTGGGATGTAAATACAGTTGGTACCATCCTAAATAGTTTTAAGCAGCCAAATACATCCACATATTTTGTCAATGTAGTAATAGAGGCTTCGGGATATTCGGATGGACCCTTCAAGGTTCTTGCTAAAGCAGGGATGCAGCCTGCAAGCATAGTGGTGACCACATTGGAATTGGGTGCATTGTACGAAATAACATGGGAAGTTTTGTTCGAGCTCGTAGCAGTGCAGTGCGTGGGAATTTTCATCCGAGAGAAGTTGAAGCTATAAGTCTCAAGGAGGCTTTGTCCTGGAACAAAGAGTGGACAAATTCTAAGTGCATATATGAGACAGATTCGAAGCTGCTGGTGGATGCAATTTATGGTACACGTGATAAATCTTATTTTGACACAATCGTTGATGATTGTGTTGAGTTGTTGAAACACTTTGAACAAGTGCTAGTTGTGTTCGTGCCAAGATCTGCGAATATTGTAACCCATAGTCTAGCACAGGTTGCGTATTCTAAGTCTGATCTTAAGGAGTGGTTTATAAACGCTCCTGAGTTTATTGCTTGTAATTTGATTTTGGATGATTATTAATATATGCAAGTACTTATTGTAAAAAAAAAAAAAAAAAAAAATCAAAGGCTGGAGTTTATCTTTTCTGGGCTTGTGTCAGCAGCTAGTCCTTTCCAAGCGGAGGTTTGTGCAATCTCCTTTTTGCTGTCAGCAGTAGAAAGTAGCCCATGGAAGGATAGAAGCATAGTAGAAAGTGGTCTTGGGCTTCAAAGTTCTGGTCCAGTACTTAATTGGTGGTTTGTGATTAAGGCTGGACTACTCTACTCTATGTTTCCTTCTTAATTTAATTTGCTTCTGCTTCTCAAAAAAAAAAATAAAAAAATAACATTAGTAGTATCAACTATGAACTTTGAGATTACATTTTTCAGCTTCATGTGCATGGTAAGCATCCTAGTTAGTTCCGATACTTCTGCATCAGTTTTTGTTTTAAAAAGAATAAAACTCCAAAAACTCCCTACAAAAACTCCAAAAGAAGCCAACCACATACTTAGAAATTCCAGCCTAGCTACTTGAATAAAAGCATTACTTAAGAAATGCAAAATTTGAGGCAGTCAGGAAGACAGAGTGACTCTACAGCTTAATTCCCAGCATTTTGCATTTCCCCTACACTGATAAAATTCATTGCTCGATAAATTAATAGGCTCGGAATTGATAAAATTAAATAAATTTATCAATATTATTAATTATACATGAAATTTATTATATTGAGATCAGAAATTTTATGTACTTACTAATAATATTTGTTACGACATCAAAATATATATAGAGGGTAAACAATATAAATAGCAAATTTAAAAATTGTGTTTGAAATAAATAATTTAGTTATTTTTAGGCCCTGCATCACTGCATGCACTTTTCATCTCCTTTCCCTAAATCTATATATATCTCTCTCTCTGCTAAGATTTGAATAAATCATCTCCAAGTTTTACTAAAGTTGGGAAGGGAAAATATGGATAATAAGCTACCAGTGGCTAAGAGAACTAGGTTGGGGGTTGATAGGATGTTGTATGAGCGATATTTAGAGCAGAGAGTTAAAAAGTCCGGCGCCGGAGCTCCGGTACCGGAGTATGGTGGTGTGGCGGTGGTGGACTGTGTGAATGTTGATTGGGAGGAGTAATGGAATTAAAGCCCTCAACTCAACTGTTCAAGCTCATGTCATTAGTATCCCATTCATTAGATTGTAGTTGAAACTCGAATTTTCATCAAATTGACTTCCGCAAAATCAAATAAAATTAAGAATATGAAAAATAAATGATGTCTGAATTGAATGGGCTTCATCCTCAAATCATTTTATCAGTTCATTTAGGGGTCGTTTGGTTCACAAAGTGGTATGGGTTTGGAATAGGAGTCAGGTTGAGATGGTATGAGGTTAAAAAATCATTTATGATATTATGTGTTTGGTTCATTTTTGGAATGATCTTTAAAATGATATTAAGTTACATATTAAATTAATTTATTATATTATAAAAAAATTTAATTTTTTTTATTGTTATTAATAACATTTGTTTGTATAGAAAAATAATTTTTAATATTTATAATATTTTTTTGCATGAAATTAATAAAATGATATATAATTGATACACATAACTCCATTTTCATACCCACCTCCCGGTATCAAATGAAAAATTGTTTTTGAATTAAATGATTTACTGTTATTTTTAGGCCCTGCATCACTGCATGCACTTTTCATCTTCTTTCCCTAAATCTCTCTCTATCTCTCTCTCTCACAGCTAAGATTTCTCTAAATTATCTCCAAGTTTAACTAAAGTTTGGAAGAGAAAGTATGGATAATAAGCTTCCAGTGGCTAAGAGAACTAGGTCGGGGGTTGATAGGATGTTGTATGAGCGATGTTTAGAGCAGAGAGCCAAGAGAGTTAAAAAGTCCGGCACCGGAGTTCCGGTACCGGAGTATGGTAGTATGTCGGTTGTGGAGTGTGTGAATGTTGATTGGGAGGAGGAGGATGATGAAGAGTTTAGTGAGGTTAAGAAACGTAAGAGTGCAAAATCAAGAAGTAAGGGGAAAGGTAGAAATGTCAAAAAGATGGAAAAAATTTGGCATGCAAGTGATGATGATGATGATGATGATGATGATGATGTTGTTTTGATGTTAGATAGTAGTAATGATGGTGATGATGGTTGTGCAGATGATGAATATTTTAGTACAGAAGAGATTGATTCCGATGTTATGGTGGTGTCTGTTGTTGACAAGGCTGCTCAAGGAAATGAAGATGAAAGAGTGGTGGATGTTGTTGTTGTCGATGATGAGGTGGAAGGGTGCTTGTCGGATTCCTCACCTAGTGAAGGTGAAAATTTTTATGAGGAAGAATCTGATGAGACCTATAGAGGGGATTCAAGATCTGATGATGATGAGGGTTTGGATGATGAATCGAGCTCGTGTGTTAATTCGGAGGATGAAGGCGAAGATGTTTCTTCGGATGATGATGAGGTGAAGTGTAGATTTTGGGAGAAGAGGGATGTTGGATGTAAGAGGAAAGGGAGGAGAGCTGATGAGGGTGGAGAAAAAATAATTAAGATTGGTAAGAGCTGCTGTTTTGTAGATGTTGATGACACTGATGAGGAGAGATGGACTCGCAAGACTGGAAGAAATGGTGGAAGGAAGATTGAGGAGAGAATTGTCAAGACTGGAGTAAAGAAAACAACAGAGTTGCGAGATTATGAGGCCAGGGGCAGAATTTTGGAGAGGAATGATGTGAAATGCAAGGGGAAGGAGGTTGTGGTGATGCTTTCTTCGTCAGATGATGAAATTCGTGGGGATGATGTTAAAAGAGATGGTAGGGAAAGAAGGAAGCAGATAGCCAAGAAGAAAAAGGCGGATAATCTGGATGGTCTCAGGATTCTTGCCGATTCTCTACATAGTAAAGGAGAGGCTCTGAAAAAGTTTGAAGAAGATAAACCGAAATACAAGTTCTGGTTTAAAAATCAAGATGAGAAGCCGGTGGAAAAAACAGACCTGGATAAACATCTTGATCATCTCTTTAAAGAGCTGGAAATGTGTCTTACATTTGAGCAAATTGGATCAACTCAACTGGTATGTATTCGCTTAGGTAGCATACACAATTTACAATTGAAAAGAATAATATTGACTGGTGTATCAGTTTGATGTGTAAGTTGTTATTTTGTTGCCATAGAAGATATTTTTGTTTTAGTAGTCCATATTCTATGATTTTATACAATCTATGAAAACAACTACAAAGACACGAGTATAGTTGCACTATCCCATCTGGTCTGCTGCGTCAAAATTTATCAAGTTAAATGCAGGCTTGCATTTTCCACCTTGTTCAGAAGTATTAGTGAAGCACCATTGCTCTTATATTTGGACCTTGAACCAACTTTTTAATTTGTTTCCTGCTCTCTAAGTTGTCTAGATTTGCTAGCTTTAGGAGACCCTTTATTATTCATAACTGCCTAATTATTTCCCTACACTAGAGTTGTGTTTCGTTTTCTATGCATACAAGAAGTGAGATATGTGAAGCCACAACTGTAAAGTTCACCACATTTGCCTCCGATAACAGAGCTTTGCGATCGGAACCAACCAAGTCTATAATCAAATTAAACAATGTTACACAACTGAATTAACAATTATGGTGAGAAATGAAATAAAAAGACACTAGTTTACATAGCTAGAGAAAAGTCTTTAGCTTTGATAGGATATATAAGTAACTTGTATTCATGATGTCTTCAATGAGAATAGAAGTAATATCTGTATCTTATCCATATCTTTCTTTAAATTCATGATGTGTTTACTGGAGAACATGAGTAACTTTCATTTATTTCACCTGTCACTATTTTCTTTTGCAACTTACATTTACGTTCTTGAAGTACTGATCTTTGTTTAACAATCTATTCCCAGTCCAATCCTTACGAGAGGCTAAAACAATTAGAAAAATCTAGGGTGAAACAAGTAGTATACTGTTAAGGTTGTGTATACTTGCATGTCTATGAGGCTTGAATTTCTATTGTTGAATCATAATATATCTTTTCTAGGCTAACCCCTACAATGTTTAACACTAAATTCTCCAATTCAATTAAATACAAATTATGATACTGATCGTTCTATGCAGGAGGTTGACAATGGTGATCACTGTAAAACACAAACTAATACGGGTACTCTTTGTAGTCAAGGCATTCACCATCTTGTTCTTGATGAACAAATTGGAATTATATGCAAGTTTTGTTCGCATGTGAACCAAGAGATCAAGCATATTCTTCCGACTTTTGTAAGTTATGCTAATCTTTCCCCTTTACTCTCAACTGCTGACTTGATTTCAGTTAAGAATATTGTCTTATTCGGTATATAGAAGCATCTGATGATTCAAGTAATCTATAGTAGGAACACTATTCTCCTGGCTTTGTAAATCATTGCATCCTTTTAAGTATTTGTCGTGCTCTTTAGATATTTGCCTTTTGCCTATCAGACTGCTTATTACTGAAATTGCTTGATATATCCTCGTCAAACTTTGTTTGTGTACAGAGCAAGCCTTCTCCACAAACAAGGAGGGCTTATTTTGAACAATCAGGATGCCCTGTATACTCGAATGACTTCCGATACAGTGGTGCTGGAAGACATGATTCTGAAACCTACGACGCTGCAGGAACTGTCTGGGATTTGGTACCAGGGACAAGGAGTAGCATGTATGAACACCAGCGTGAAGGTTTCGAATTCATCTGGAAGAATGTTGTTGGCGGTATTATCATTGACGAGTTGGAGAAGCCTCTGTCCAGTTCTGGTTCTGGATGCATAATATCACATGCCCCCGGGACAGGAAAAACTCGCCTTACTATAATATTTCTCCAGTCATTCATGAAGATGTATCCAGATTCTAGGCCAGTAATCATAGCTCCTAAGAGCATGCTCCTTACGTGGGAGGAGGAGTTCAAAAAGTGGAAAATCAATATGCCTTTCCACAATTTGAACAACTTAGAGTTCTCCGGCCAAGAAAATCCAGCAGCTGTAAGCGTTTCGAGGAAAGGAAGGGACAGCAGGAACAGTGAAAATCTTACTCGTTTGGTCAAGCTTATGTCATGGAAAATGGACCAAAGCATCCTGGGTATTACATATGCTTTGTTTGATAAACTCGTGAGAGATGCAACAAAGAATGCTGACTGCACTCCTGTAGTAGAGCAAATGGGGAAGGCCCTTCTTAAGCTTCCCACTCTTATTGTACTGGATGAAGGACACACACCCCGCAATAATCAAAGCAGTATTTACAACTCTTTGCTTGATGTTGAGACCGAGAGGCGAATCATTCTGTCAGGAACTCCCTTCCAGAACAATTTCGATGAGCTATATAATACCCTGCGCTTGGTGAACCCCAAATTTGATGGCGATATGAAGAAAAACCTGAGGAATATCAGCAAAGAACTAAAATCCAAGTGGTCTGGCCATAAACTTAAGGAGCTAAAAGGTATGATTAGTCCTTTTGTGCATGTGCACAAAGGAAAAATACTTCAAAAAAGCTGTCCTGGTTTGAAGGATGCCTTGATTCGCTTGCAGCCGACAGATTTGCAGCAGGAGCTAATAGGTGTTATGAGTAGCAAGGATCTGAAAGCTGGCTACCTGGAATTATCATACGTGATTTCCCTGGTATCTGTCCATCCCTCACTCTTGCCTAAGCGCTATTTTCAAGAGCCTCAGTTCTCAACCTATAAGGATAAGCTTGAAAAGCTAGAAAGGGATCCTTATTCTGGTGCAAAGACAAAATTTGTCGTGGAACTCTGTAGGATGAGTGAGGCACTAAATGAAAAGGTACTCGTCTATAGTCAATATATCGACCCTCTGATCTTCATAAAAAAGCAGCTTCAGACTTACTTTACATGGACTGAAGGAAGAGAGGTGCTATATATGGATGGGAATACTGAAGCAAAGCAGCGCCAATCTTTAATCAGTTCTCTGAATGATCCGAGAAGCAAAGTGCGGGTACTTCTGGCATCAATAAAGGCTTGTTCTGAAGGCATACATCTTGTGGGGGCTTCAAGAGTTGTTTTACTGGATGTCGTGTGGAATCCTTCTGTTGAAAGACAAGCAATAAGCCGAGCCTATAGGATCGGCCAGAAAAAGATGGTGTACACATACCATCTTATCGGAGAAGAGATGGACAGTAAAAAATTCAAGATCCAAACTGAGAAGGACCGGTTATCAGAGATTGTTTTTTCTTCAAATGATGAGGATAGCTGCAAGGAAAATGTGCCAAACATAGTCTGTGAAGATGAGATCTTGCAACAGATGTTTCAACACAATGACAAGCTAGGTGGCATGTTTAAACAAATTATTTTTCAACCAAAAGAATCAAATCTTGTAGATACATTTGATTTGGTTGCAAAGGAACCAAACTGATGAAGAATGGGATGTGCTGATGTGCATGTCGGCCACGCCTTGTCAGACCTCTTTCCTAATTAGCAAATGTCTCTTTTATTCTAAACCTCTAATATTTAAACCAGTTTATTTTAAAGATGAAGATTGTAGTATTTTAAGTATTTATGAAGTGACTTACTCTATGAAAAACCAGTTTATTGTTAACTCAGTGGCTTCATAACTCTATGTTATATTTTCAGGTGATTTTCCTGTTCCAGATTTAAAGTATCCTTTCCCTTTTTGCTGCCTCTCAGAAGTGTCAAGAAAATAAGTATAGGTCATATTATTGTGTGTACTGCTAGGGAGAGGATTTTCGATTTTATCTTTTTTTTGCTATTATCTTGCTACTGCCAAATCTATCGTGTTTGCTACCAATTTGACAGTTCGTGAAGTGAATGCAGGTCTTGCATCAGCCTGGGGATGGCCTAGACATGTTCAACTTCCGGCCTAGACACATTTGGACCTGGTGTTGTTGCTAGCAAAAGATGTCCGGGTGAAGGTTTCATTTCCTAGTATAATAAAAACAGGAAATCTATTATTGATGCTTAAGCTACAAACATGGAATCGATTGAAACTAATCCAATATGATGTGTGATTTTAAGACATTGAATACACAATATTATACTAAAAATAAGTTGTTTTCAGTGTCTCGGGTTTGCTTGTAGTGGTTTGCTTGGTGTGTTCGTGGTGGTTCACCTGTATGTTCTACTGATAGTATCGTTGTAGTTTCATGGTTGCTTGACGTCCTTGTCTGGAAGGTTTTGCTGCTTCTATTAATAAAATTCGCTTATCTAAACAAAGCTTATTTCTTAAGTTTTAAAACACATCCCTACTCAAAACTTATAGAAAAATTCACTTCTAATCATCCTATTTCCTAGACAGAGTACTCAAATAAATGAGCGATCTAGGATTATTTTCTGACCCCGTGAAAACAGAATTCACATGCTCCATTCCTGTTAATCAAAGAATTCCCATCAACAAGCTCCTTTTGATGGCCACGCACCTCCTCTCCTTGTGAAAGCTGATCATGAACAAAAGATGTTTCAGGTGCCCGCTGATCATCAGCAATAGATGTATCAGGTGCCTTTGTGCTGTCAGGTGACTGAACAAGCTCCGACATGCTGAGGCGCCATACTTGTTATAGATGAACCGGAAGAAGTCAATGATGCCAATTGCCAAAGCTTTGTTATCGGGACCGGGCTGGAATTGTCCAACATCGATACGTATCCAAGTGTAGGACTCGGTAATATTTTGAAAAAATACATGTTTTTGGCCTAAAAATTCATGTCCGGATGTCCATATCCATGTCCTAGTATCGAGGCGGGTATTTTACGCAAAATGAAGAGTCGGGATAACAGAGAGCCGAAGTATAGCTGGAAGACAGTAACTTGCTGGTGTTGCTAAATGTCATAATATTTTACTTTATGTAGTAACTAGAAATTACTAGTAAACCCTCATATGTATTAATTGGCCTGCTAAAGTATATAATGATGTTTGACCTGAAATTAGTGTCATACACGCGCTGCTCCTCCACGTTTAAAATTTGTTTTTTCATAGATAATTCCCAAGTAAATTATTTTTATTATTTATACATAGATAATTTTTAAAATTAAATATTTTGAAATACATATTTGAATTACAATATCTTCTTCCTCCGTCCTTTCTATATAATTTTTTCTCTGACACATATTTTAAGATGTATATAAAGTATCGTTCTACAACTTATTTTTAAATCATTTTTTCTTTGAATAAAAATTTAAATGTTAAATTTTAATTTAGAAGAAAAAATTTAAAAAATAATTTATGAAATTATAATTTATATAAGCCTTAAAATGTGCTGATGTGTAAAAATAATGTAAACTGCAAGCGCACAGTATTTAGTTGTAGCAATCACAGATCGATCCACATAGACTATGAATTTTCAAAACCCTAACAATTAACTCAGGCGAACTAGACAAATAAGATTTGAGTTGAGATTTGTTTAACCTAATTAACAATTAAAATCAAATAAGGAAAACCTAGGAATCCGAATCCATTAATCAATCACAATTAATATCAACTCGCCCTAAAATCAATTATCTTTCCTTCACAAATAAGATATATCAATTAACGAGACAAGCATATACTATGAAACTTGTTATCTAACAATAACTCATCAAAACTTCATGGAGCAAGCATAGGCTATGAAAAATAAATCTGGTAACAATAATATATCAAAATCACTTTGTCAATTGAATAATTAAGCACCAAGAAAAATCATGAGAATCAATTAATAGGAACGAGAAGATATCAACAATAATCAAATTAACTTCATCTTCATCCTATGAGAATTAACTTAGCTAGACATGGTAGAAGAAACAAAACAATTAAATATAAAGAATGCAAGCAAAAGTGTTTGAATAGAATAAAGAACTTGTATTGAAAGACTATAATAAATCTATCATACTCCTAATTATCAGATCTAGTCTAAATTGATGTCTCAATTCTAGGTAAACAAAATTCTAGGTGTCTCAAATACAAGAGGGGAGATCTATATATATGAAAAATAATGGGCTTGGGTTCTTTGACTACAAATCGGATTCTAAAAATATTTCCTCAATTCCTTTTTCTTCTCCGATAAGTTTTCCAATTTTTCTCCAATTTCCTTTTGACTTCAAGTATTTCCATCTCCTTGCCTTTTTCACCTTTTTCTGCTTGAAATATGATTTTATTTATTTTCCTACAAAACAAAAGAAAACAATTTATTAAATAATAAAATTACGAAAACAGACATAAAATAGGTATTAAAAATGTATTAAATTATGGACCTATCAAATGCCCCCATACCTATCTTTTGCTCATCCTCGAGAAAAACTAATATAATATAAACTACTATATAATAGATAATACCACTTCCGTAGGTGATCACGATTGCATTTGGTATATGCAACAAGCCCTTTAAACCCCTAGGCAGCCCTAGTGGACGAGTGAGGTCTCGTGAGGGTTTATAGTGAATGTACCCACAAAATCCATCCAGCTTATGTAAAAGATCGCATGGAAATGCAACGCCACACATACAAGTCCTCTCATGCTACATCAACTTAAGAATCAAAAATGACTTTGCAATGTCTTGTCGTGGAAGATGCAAGGATTCACATAGTCTACTCAAAGAAATATGCATGAGTGCTCAAAAGTCCATGTCAAGTGTAAGAATGAGTTGGTAATAATGCTAAGCCCACAAGAGTACACCTTTGAGTCAAAACTTGGGATCTCAAATGTAGAAACTGAAAGTGTTTGTCCTAAATCCAATCATGAATGATGAGTTAGGAAGAACTTTCTTGTATTCTTATTTGATTTCATTAACGTTAATAAAAGACTTGTTTTGTTTTTATTACGGGCTTTATCTATTTAAAGTGTTTTAAATAAGATGTTCCATAGTTTAGAGTAAAACTTCTAGAATTATAATGAGATTATAATGGTGAGATCTAGAAGATGATAACTCTAGACTTAAACAGTTCCTGATCATAGGATAACTAATCGGAAGTTGGTGAATCCGCAAAGATTGGTACATACTATGCTTGCTCCCGTCAGGAGGATGTCTGTTCTCATAGGCATTTGTGTGGTGACACTATAGCTAGTTTGTAGGTGCTTGTTAGGGAATAAGTTCACTGAACATGACTCGATAAGTTGAACAGCTAATGGAGTTTACTCACGTGTCAATAGTTATTCACTGAGTGATAGTTGTACAAGTGTCCTTAGACTTGAGATCGTTAGAGTTATCTTGTATATAATGAACTATGCTTTGGATTAGTCCTTAGTCTCAAGGACATCCATTAGGTCTATTCTGGGCATAGGGATTTGTGTATGGAGATAGTTAACGTCAATAGAGGATCTACCCCTTCCATTATAGGAAGAGAATATCCTATGTTATTCTTAGTATGCGAGTTCTGGAATCTCTGGCTAGAGTGTATGAAATTAGAAAGGAGTTTCTAATTTGCATTAATATGAACTTAGCATTATAAATAAGAAATCATATGATTAAATTTGATAAGGCCTGACACGAGATCCATGCCTTATATTTAATCGGGATATTGTAGGGTAGAAGGAATTAATTGTACTGAAACTAATCACTGACAGGTTCTTGGTATTCTAAGCAGTGAATTCATATTTTCCGGATAGTCGCGATATGTTGAGAAGCATCACTCACGATGTAGAATAAATATAATTAATCAGTTAATTATATTTAATGAATTATTAGAATTCATATAAACAATAAATAAAAGTTTATTATTATTTATTTCTACTACCGGCTTAATATTGAACCTACAGGGTCACACCATAAAAGAATATTTTCTTTGATGAAAAGATTTAAATTATGAGAGAGGAAGAATTATCTTCTAAATAGTTTAGAAAAAGAAATAATGATTAAAATAGTTTTAATCATTATTAAAGCATTTTAGAAATGCGGGGTTAATATAAATATATAAAGATATATTATTAAAACCCTAAAAAAGCCCTATAAATAGAATGAGATAGTTCATTCTAAGGGACATCTTATTTTTGTGAAAAAACTAGAAAAAGGAGCTAGCCTCCATCTCTCTCTCTCTCTCTCTCTCTCTCTCTCTCTCTCTCTCTCTCTTTCTCTCTCTAAAAAGTGTTAGAGTTTTTTGAAGAATTCATCGAAGAAAAATTATTGGCGGATACCGGTAGAGTGCTTCACACTCTGAGGAGCAACTGCTTGCAACCATCGATTTTAAAGCTTCGATTCTCAATGTATGGTTACGATTCCCTTCGCTCTAGATTTTATATATTTTTCTATATGTGCGATACATGGTTTTTACGGAATAAATGTTATATCACACTTCCGCTCATCCGTAAATTCCTTCAATGGCATCAGAGCTAGGTTTTGCATATAGAGATTCATATAAAAAAATTCAGAATTTTTTATGCATGTATGGATTTATTATGATTTTTGCAAGTATATTTAGATTTAATTATGAATTAATTCGAAATATTATTTGCATGAGATTTTGACCATTGATCTGGGTTCTAAAAGTGTTGTGGATCATCTAGGTATTTTTTTCATAATTTTGTGATGTTTAGATTATTTGTTATGAATTTTTTAAAATTGTTTTAATTAAAATTCATAAAATAATTATGCATGTTGAAATATATGAATTGTAATTTGCACAAGGACCCCATAGATACTTGGTAATTTTTGCTTTTGTTTGATTTCAGAAATCATATTATTTTGATTTTTTATTAATTTATTAATTAATTGTTAATTAATTTATTAATATTAAAATAAAATAATAATAACAATAAATGCAATTAATGGGTAGAGCAGTTTTTTTTAGTGTTATAAAGCTTCAACAGTTATAAAAAAAAAAAAAACTGCTGCTGTTGTCCGCGCGCGCGCGTGGCGCGCAAACGCTGGGAAGGGGGGGTAACGCATTCCAGAATGCGTTACAGGTCCTGTAACGCATGAACGTCATGCGATAAACAATTAATAGCATTTAATTGTTGTAACGCATTCCAGTAATGCGTTACAGCCCCTCAAACTATAATAATAGACCCAAATACTAAATTTAAATATCAAAGTTCACATTTTAATAAAATAATTACTAACATAAAAATAACATATAAATGTTGTTGTGGATTAAAAAACGTATTTGTATATTAATTGCTAGGATTAATGACCTTTGAGCTTTAATGGCTGCACTTGTGTTTCGAGACTAAATCGGTCCTCACAAGATGCCTACGTATCTCAAATCGTTATTGAGAATCAAGCCAAAGACGTAGTTCTGATTGTAGGATCAGGGACCTTATATAGGCGTCTGGAGCCTAGTATTTATGGTATGTTTAGGAGTCTTAGCGAATAAGTCTCCTTTTTGTTATTGGATAAACATTGTGTTGTTTGCTGAATAAGTCTTTTCCTTGTTGATGAAGGCTATGACTCATTAATTGGGACTCTGGATCCTTCTTTGACTAATTTACCATATTTTGGTCTCTCTTGATGAGCTGTATATTTTCTCTATTCATTAATTACGAAATTAATGAATAATTAGGGTGTCGAGCCTTAAATATCGGCCTTTCCATTGAAAAATCAATTATATTTCTATAATTAATTTTCTGTCCATATCATTTGCCCCCCAACTTCTGGAAAAATCTCCTTGGGGTTTTTGTAGAAGTTACGACGTGTTTTTTCTCAAAATTTTCCATTTTAAGGGCATTTTCGACCTCAAATTAGGTCATTTTCGACCAGGAAATTCGACCAGGAATGGTCCCAGGTCGAAGGATTCGACCTCAAATTCCTAGTCATTTTCGACCAGGAACGTTCGACCAGGAATAGTTCAATTTCGACCAGGAAATTCGACCAGGAATGGTCCCAGGTCGAAGGATTCGACCTCAAATTCCTAGTCATTTTCGACCAGGAATGTTCGACCTCAATCATTCTTTTTTCGACCTCGATTTCAGTCCCAGGTCGATGGTTTTGACCTCGAACTACAGGTCTTTTTTGACCTCGTGGCTTCGACCTCGATCAAGGGTATTTTCGACCTCAATCTTGGTCCCAAGTCGATTGCTACGAGCTCGAACTACAGGTCTTTTTCGACCTCGTGGCTTCGACCTCGATCAGCCTTTTTTCGACCTCGATTGGTTGCGAGGTCGAAGCTGTCGACTTCGATCCACAAGCCATTTTCGACCTCGATGTGGCGACCTTGATTCCATACATTTTCGACCAGGATTTCCTAGGTCATTTTCGACCAGGATTTTATGATTCCTTGTATTTATTTTGGTGCGAGGTCGAACAATACGACATCAATTTCCAATGTATTTTCGATCTCGTTTGTTCGATCTCAACCCCGTGTCTCTTCGACCTCGTTTTTGGTGTGAAGTCGAATGCTTTGTCCTCATTTTCAAAGTCTTTTTTGACTTTGAACCTTCGAGCTCAATCAAGGGTCTTTTCGACCTCATTTTTATAATTTGCGTGCCTTATTTTGGTGCGAGATCGACGAATACGACCTCGATCTTGTGTGTATTTTCGACTTGGGTCTTACGACCTCGATTTAAGGTTTTTCGACCTTAAATCTTTAATTTTTTCGCTTTATTTGGGAGCGAGGTCGTTGAATACGACCTCGTTTTCTCATATATTTTCGACCTGGGTCGTACGATTTCCGTCTAAGGTCTTTTCGACCTCGAATCTTTATTTTTGCCTTGGCTTTATTTCCAATTAGCACGAATTTTTATTTAATTTTCATGCTATTGGGCCTTAATGGGCCTTAATTTGTTTGGGCTTCGAATTTGCCTGAGACCCAAATTATTTGGGCTTTTATTTCTATAATCCATAAATGGATTTGTGGGCCTTAACCGGCTATAGACGGTTGCCTACCTTAACCGGTTGGGTTTCCAGTCACTTCAATTATAAAAGAGTGGAATTTCCACTTTGTTCTTCACTTCATACTTTCATCTTTCCAAAATTTCTCTCTAGTATTCTTAGTTTCTCTCCGTAGTAAGGCGATTTCCGGGAGTTTTTTCACGGTGGTGTTCTTGTTTTTCTGGGATCAATCTTCATCCCTTGAAGATTTCTGGGTTTAATCTTCATCCGTTGAAGATTTCTGGGATTTCTTTGAAGCTTTTCTGGGAATTTCTTTGAAGATTTGAAGTTTTTTCTGGGATTTCTTTGAAGATTTTGAAGATGTCTGACCGAACTGCTCAAGGCCTTCAAAAGATGAATCAAGCATCTAAAAGAGGTATCATCATTCGTTCTTCTCATATGTCTCTTCAAGATATGATTTTAGAACGTAGTGATGATTATCCTTCTATTTCGCATTTAGATTCATTCGATTGTAGCAATAAATTTCACGAAATCGATTTGATTAGAGACTATAATAAAATGTATAGGGTTAAGTCTCTCTATAGGTTAGTCTCAGCCGGCCCAGGGGACCGTTCCTGCCATTGGCGTCCTGATGCTTTATGCATTTATAAGGATGCCATTGTTGCGGGACTCAGGTTTCCCTTTCATGAGTTCATTCCCAGACTTTGGGTTAATGTTGGGATTAACCCTTGCCAACTTCCTCCAAACGCCTGGAGAATCATTATTTGTTTCATTGTTCTTTGTTTGAAGAACAATTTTCCTCTTTCTATTGCTTTATTTAGGAAAATATTTCAGTTTAAAAATAGCTCTGCCGTTACCCTGGGTTGGGTTTATATCAACCATCGACCTTCCACTCCACCCATTTTTCATCCGAAATCCATCCCCGATAATAACCCGAAATGGAAAAATGAATTTATGTACTTAGTTTGGGAAGGAGGGGATTGGGGCACCCTTTTTCGTAGATCTTTTAGTAGGGTTTCTGATGGTAGCCTCGGTAATATAACTCTGAATGATGAGGAGGCCCATGCCTATGCCGAGCTCACAAAAGATGATTATGCTACAACGGCTAGGGTGCTCCTGGACGAGTTCCAGCTTAAGTCCTTGGGACTTTCAAACGTTTCTGATAAGGGTAATTCTCACCTCATATTCTCCTTTATTTATTTAAGATTGACTTATACCAACTGTCTCTTTCCTTGTGTTTTTTGCAGCTGCGGTCTTTATCAATAAGACCAACGAGCCCCAAGATGGAGAGACAACAAGGATGGAAAGGGCTCGCTTGGGGGGGAAGGATCCCCGTGCTGCAAGCGTTCCAGCCTTTATAAGGCCCCATGTGGACCTTACTGATGAGGTTGAGGGTCCTTCCTCGGCCAAGAGTTCAATTTGGCGCCCCAATTGGGGTCTTAGGAAGAAGGACACTGTAGTAGGGGTGTCTAAGCACGCTGTGGAATGGTCCTATCATTCCTTGACTCCTTGTGATTACAAGGATTTTGTTTCTAACTCCACTTTGGAGGGTGTGGAGCATGCAGGCTCTCAGGCGATTGCTGTTGTAAGTTGATTTCTTCCTTTTTTCTTTTGTAGTTTTAACATGTTTCCAATGTATTTTCGATCTCGTTTGTTCGATCTCAACCCCGTGTCTCTTTGACCTCGTTTTTGGTGTGAAGTCGAATGCTTTGTCCTCATTTTCAAAGTCTTTTTCGACTTTGAACCTTCGAGCTCAATCAAGGGTCTTTTCGACCTCATTTTTATAATTTGCGTGCCTTATTTTGGTGCGAGATCGACGAATACGACCTCGATCTTGTGTGTATTTTCGACTTGGGTCTTACGACCTCGATTTAAGGTTTTTCGACCTTAAATCTTTAATTTTTGCGCTTTATTTGGGAGCGAGGTCGTTGAATACGACCTCGTTTTCTCATATATTTTCGACCTGGGTCGTACGATTTCGGTCTAAGGTCTTTTCGACCTCGAATCTTTATTTTTGCCTTGGCTTTATTTCCAATTAGCACGAATTTTTATTTAATTTTCATGCTATTGGGCCTTAATGGGCCTTAATTTGTTTGGGCTTCGAATTTGCCTGAGACCCAAATTATTTGGGCTTTTATTTCTATAATCCATAAATGGATTTGTGGGCCTTAACCGGCTATAGACGGTTGCCTACCTTAACCGGTTGGGTTTCCAGTCACTTCAATTATAAAAGAGTGGAATTTCCACTTTGTTCTTCACTTCATACTTTCATCTTTCCAAAATTTCTCTCTAGTATTCTTAGTTTCTCTCCGTAGTAAGGCGATTTCCGGGAGTTTTTTCACGGTGGTGTTCTTGTTTTTCTGGGATCAATCTTCATCCCTTGAAGATTTCTGGGTTTAATCTTCATCCGTTGAAGATTTCTGGGATTTCTTTGAAGCTTTTCTGGGAATTTCTTTGAAGATTTGAAGTTTTTTCTGGGATTTCTTTGAAGATTTTGAAGATGTCTGACCGAACTGCTCAAGGCCTTCAAAAGATGAATCAAGCTTCTAAAAGAGGTATCATCATTCGTTCTTCTCATATGTCTCTTCAAGATATGATTTTAGAACGTAGTGATGATTATCCTTCTATTTCGCATTTAGATTCATTCGATTGTAGCAATAAATTTCACGAAATCGATTTGATTAGAGACTATAATAAAATGTATAGGGTTAAGTCTCTCTATAGGTTAGTCCCAGCCGGCCCAGGGGACCTTTCTTGCCATTGGCGTCCTGATGCTTTATGCATTTATAAGGATGCCATTGTTGCGGGACTCAGGTTTCCCTTTCATGAGTTCATTCCCAGACTTTGGGTTAATGTTGGGATTAACCCTTGCCAACTTCCTCCAAATGCCTGGAGAATCATTATTTGTTTCATTGTTCTTTGTTTGAAGAACAATTTTCCTCTTTCTATTGCTTTATTTAGGAAAATATTTCGGTTTAAAAATAGCTCTGCCGTTACCCTGGGTTGGGTTTATATCAACCATCGACCTTCCACTCCACCCATTTTTCATCTGAAATCCATCCCCGATAATAACCCGAAATGGAAAAACGAATTTATGTACTTAGTTTGGGAAGGAGGGGATTGGGGCACCCTTTTTCGTAGATCTTTTAGTAGGGTTTCTGATGGTAGCCTCGGTAATATAACTCTGAATGATGAGGAGGCCCATGCCTATGCCGAGCTCACAAAAGATGATTATGCTACAACGGTTAGGGTGCTCCTGGACGAGTTCCAGCTTAAGTCCTTGGGACTTTCAAACGTTTCTGATAAGGGTAATTCTCACCTCATATTCTCCTTTATTTATTTAAGATTGACTTATACCAACTGTCTCTTTCCTTGTGTTTTTGGAAGTTGCGGTCTTTATCAATAAGACCAACGAGCCCCAAGATGGAGAGACAACAAGGATGGAAAGGGCTCGCTTGGGGGGGAAGGATCCCCGTGCTGCAAGCGTTCCAGCCTTTATAAGGCCCCATGTGGACCTTACTGATGAGGTTGAGGGTCCTTCCTCGGCCAAGAGTTCAATTTGGCGCCCCAATTGGGGTCTTAGGAAGAAGGACACTATAGTAGGGGTGTCTAAGCACGCTGTGGAATGGTCCTATCATTCCTTGACTCCTTGTGATTACAAGGATTTTGTTTCTAACTCCACTTTGGAGGGTGTGGAGCATGCAGGCTCTCAGGCGATTGCTGTTGTAAGTTGATTTCTTCCTTTTTTCTTTGTAGTTTTAACATGTTTCAAGTTTTATATCTTGTATTGACTTGCAACTTGTTTGTAGGCTAATGCCAACTTCTAAAGGGCTATCTTTCAAGCCAAGGCTTGGCGCTCATCTTTGGAGTCCAACCAAGGCAAGTTTGAGAAGTCCCAGGAGGAGGTGGGCTCGCTGAGGGCCACACTGGCTAGGAAGGAGAAGGAGTTAGCCGACTCCCAGGCTGAGCTGGTGTCTTTAAGGAAGGGCAATGATGACTTTATCGACGAGTACCTTGACTCCTCGGAGTACAAGGACTTTATTGATAAGCATGACAAGCTCATCTTCCCAGTTCATTACACTAAGGGATGGGATGGCGCTTTTGCTGCTATTTTGGAGAAGATGCCTGGGTCTCTCACCATTTCTGATTTTCCAAGCCCTTACACTCCTACTCCTTTGGAGTTATCTTTGGCTGGAGAGGACGACATGGAGGAAGATGATATGATCTTCGACCTAGATCATGCTTCTCCACCTGGTCCGACTGCCAGGAAAGATTATGTTGCCACTCACTCTGGCTCTGCTTTAGAGGGAGAGGAAGAGGAGGAGGAAGACGTGGACAAGGCAGATTAGATGATGTAGTTCTTTCTTTTGTAGCTTTTATTTATGGCCTTTCATGGCTTGTACTGTACTTTCAGCCTACGGGCTTAACTTTTATTTAAGCTTTCGTTCAGCCTTATTTATATCTTGTGGCCATTCATGGCTTGTATTGTTTTCTTGTTTCTTGAATGTTTGTCAAGACTCATAGTATATAAGCTTAAAACATGAAAGTGCTTTGAAAATGGGATCAATCCTTACATAGTACCCAAGTTTAAAACTTGGGTTGGTTTTATCAAACCTTATTTCTAGTAGTGAGTCCACTTGGGAAACACCTTAAACATAATAAATTTTCAAATTGGAGGCATGCCAAGTCCTTGGCACCTCATGCCCTTCAAGGGTTTCTAGCTTGTATGAGCCTCGACCAAATACGTTCTTGACGCGATATGGTCCTTCCCAATTTGGGGCCAACTTGTCTTTTTGTCCAACTCCGGATGCCTCAATCTTTCGGAGGACTAAATCTCCTTGTCGAAAGAATCTCTCTTTAACCCTTAGGTTGTAATAGAAAGATGCTCGTTTCTGATGCTGAACTATCTTGGCATTTGCCTCATCTCTAACTTCATCAATCAAATCTAAGGCCAACCTCAACCCTTCCTCATTTGTTTCTGGCTCATAAGCCTCAATTCTTGGAGACGTGTGAGTAATCTCCACTGGAACCACTGCCTCTGCCCCATATGCCAACAGAAAGGGGGTAGCTCCAGTGGTGACTTTGCAGGTAGTACGATATGCCCAAAGTATGGGGAGCAATTCGTCTACCCAAGTGTTTCTGGAGCGTTCAACTCTTTTCTTCAGTCCATCTAGGATAATTCGATTTGCAACCTCAGCTTGCCCATTTGCTTGAGGATGGGTGACAGAAGTGAAGCGCAATTTGATATCGTTCTCATCACAATATTTCTTAAACTCATCATTGTTAAACTGAGTTCCATTGTCCGTGACCAAGATACGTGGAATCCTATATCTGCATATCACATTTTCCCAGAAGAAATGCATCACTTACTTGGTGGTTATCTTGGCTAATGGCTTAGCCTCAATCCACTTGGTGAAGTAGTCGATTGCTACTATCAAGAACTTTTGTTGAGCACTTGCCATTGGAAATGGCCCGAGTATGTCCATTCCCCACATGGAAAAGGGGATTGGTGAGTTTATGGATGTCAACATCTCTGGTGGTTACCTAACCACTGGGGCATGCTTCTGGCACCTTTCACATTTCTTTACGTAGCTTTTAGCATCTGTTAGTATGCTTGGCCAGTAGAAACCTAGACGAGTGATTTTATGGGCAAGGGCTCTACCCCCCCAAGTGCTGCCCACAAATTCCTTCATGTACTTCCTTCAGGGCCAATTCTGCCTCTTGAGGTCTTAAACATTTCAGATATGGAATGATGAAAGACTTCTTGTATAGGATTCCCTCAATCAGGGTATACCTTAGCGCTCTGACGTATAGCTTTCGTGCTTCTGAAGTGTCGTTGGGTAACCACCCAGTTTCTAGATGAGATTTGATGGGATCCATCCAACAACTGCCAACATCAATGGGTGCTACCAACTTTCCGTTGATGCTTGGGGTCCTCAGGACTTGGAAGTAGACACTCCCTGCATAGTTTTCAATTTCGGAAGAAGCAAATTTAGACAAGGCATCAGCCTTCACGTTTTTTCCCTTGGAATGTGCTCTACATAGCATTCGTCGAACTGAGTCATGATGGCCTTGACAAGTTTCAAGTACTTGGCCATGACTTCATCTCTGGCCTCAAATTCCCCATTCACGTGGGAAACCACTAGCCTCGAATCTCCACATACTTTCAGAGTTTTGACCCTCAAGGCTCCAGCCAGCCCTAAACCAGCTATCAGAGCTTCATACTCAGCCTCATTGTTTGTCGTTGGGAAGTCAAGTTTTAGTGCATACTCTATGAGGAATCCATCAGGACTTTGTAGCACTAAACCGGCTCCACTTGATTTTGTTTTTGATGCTCCATCAAAATAGAGCACCCAATATTCTTTGAAATCCATCTCTTGATCTTTTTCATCCTCCACTATTACTTCCTGCCCCCCGACTTCTTGGTTGTCAATGGTACATTCAACCATGAAGTCAGCAAGTGCTTGAGCTTTTATGGCCGTTCGAGGCTTATATTTGATGTCGAACTCGCCCAATTCAATGGCCCATTTGATCAACCTTCCACTGACTTGAGGGCTATGTAAGATGTTTCTCAGAGGTTGATCAATCAAGACCTCTATCTTGTGAGCCTGGAAGTACGGACGTAGCTTTCTTGAGGCCATTACCAAGGCTAAGGCAAACTTCTCAATCGTTGAGTAGTTTATTTCCGCCCCATGTAGAATCTTACTCACATAGTAGATGGGTTTCTGAACCTTCAATTCTTATTTTACCAGAACGGCTCCAAGGGCTGTGCTAGAGACCGCCAAGTACAAATAGAGAATTTCCCCTGGCTTGGGCTTTGCCAACAGTGGTGCCTCATCCATGTATTTCTTCAGGGCCTCAAAGGCCTCTTGGCTTTCAGTTGTCCATTCAAAAAATTTCACTTTCTTGAGTGCTTTAAAGAAGGGTAAACACTTCTCTCCTGACTTGAAGATGAATCTTCCCAATGCTGCCACTCTTCCTGTTAGTTTCTGGACATCCTTGACCGTCTTTGGTGGTTCCATGTCTAGAATTGCTTTGATTTTGTCGGGATTGGCCTCGATTCCTCTCTTGGAAACCATCAGGCCTAAAAACTTTCCCGAGCCTACACCAAAGGCACACTTAGCTGGATTCAACATCATCTTGTGGTGCCTTATCACTTCAAATGCCTCTCGGAGGTGCTCAATGTGATCGGCCTTATCGAGGCTTTTGAGTAACATGTCATCTACGTAGACCTCCATGGTTTTTCCAATTAGGTGTCCAAAAATTTTGTTCACCAACCTTTGGTAGGTTGCCCCTACATTCATAAGTCCAAATGCCATGATTATATAACAGAAAACACCAAAGTCAGTGATGAATGATACCTTGGAGATGTCATCCTTGTGCATTTTGATTTGGTTGTATCCACTGAAGCCATCCATGAAGCTGAGCATCTCGTGTCCAGCTGTAGCATCTATTAATGCATCAATCCTTTGTAAGGGAAAACAATCCTTAGGACATGCATCATTCAAGTTAGTGAAGTCCACACACATCCTCCATTTTCCATTGGCCTTTTTGACCATCACGGGGTTAGCCAACCATTCTAGGAATTGTATCTCTTCAATGAACCCGGCCTCTAGAAGCTTTTCAACTTCTTGCTTAATGGCCTCTTGCCTTTCTTGAGCAAAATTTCTCTTCTTTTGTTTCACCGTCTTTCTTTCAGGATCCACATTTAACTTGTGAGTTATCAATTGGGGATCAATCCATGACATGTTAGCCGCTGTCCAAGCAAAAACGTCATTATTCTCTTGAAGAAAAGATATGAGCTTGCTTTTCAATGGCTCGGGTAGTAGTGCTCCAACATATGTCACCTTCTCCGGTTCACCAGGGACTAAGGGAATGGGGATTAAATCCTCAGCTGGTTTCCCTCTTCGGTCCTCATTGTCACTAGTATCCATGTCTTCAATTGGGAGAACTTGCCCCCCGATTCCATAAGGCCTTAACGCGGCTACATAACAACTTCTAGCCATCTTTTGGTCTCCTCGTTCTTCACCAACCCCATTCCTCGTTGGGAACTTGATTTTTAGATGATAAGATGAGGCAACAGCCTTGAACGCATGAAGACCAGTCCTTCCCAGGATTGCATTGTAGGTTGAAGTTGCCTTTATAACTATGAAGTTCAGCATTTGAGTAGACGTATTCATCCCTTGTCCCATGGTCATTGGGAGTTGGATAGTGCCTTCCACTTTTGATTCCACCCCATTGAATCCGTATATGGGCATATTTGAGGGTGTTAACTGAGAATCAGTGTAACCCATCTTGATAAAAGCATCGTGGAACAAGATATCCACTGAAGCTTCATTGTCGACTAGGACTCTCTTTGTTTCAGAATTGCCAATCACAGGTATGATGACTAGAGGGTCATCGTGGGGGAACTTCACCCATTCTAGGTCTGAATCATCAAAACCTATTGATACTTCGGTCCGGGCACGCTTCGGTGCTTCTCCAACCACGGTCATTACTTCTCGAGCATAACCTTTCTTGAGTTTCTGGAGGACCCATCAGCAGTTGGCCCTCCGAATATCATGTTGATGACTGGCCCTCGGGGCTTAGGGTTACGATCTTGGTCGTTGTCCCTTCTGTCGTAATCTTTCCTTTCATAATTTCCTCTTTGACTCCCTTGATTTCCATCCTTGGTGAATTTGCTGAGTTTTCCTCTTCGTATCAGAAATTCGATTTCATCTTTCAATTGCCTACAATCGTCGGTGTCGTGACCGACTTCTTTGTGGAACCGACAGAATTGATTTTGGTTTCGTTTTGACATATCAGCCCTCATTGGCTTCGGCCATTTGAGATCTCCTTCCTTAGCTATCTCCATCAGAATTTGACTCCTGGGAGTGTTCAATCTTGCATACTCCGTGAACTTTGGCCAAAATTGTTTCTCTTGGGTGGAGAATCAGAGTCCTTTGACATTCTGGGGAACTTTTCCTTGACGTCGTACTCCTGAATTTCCTTTTTTTTTGAGTTTCCACTACCGCCAGCAGTGGGTTCATACTTTCTTATGCTTTCTTCAGCCTTGATATACTTTCCGGCTCTATCTTGGAGCTTCAGCATGCTCTCGGGTGGATGTTTAGCTAACGACCTTTTGAAGTGGTCATCAGTAGTTCCTTGTTGCAAGGCTATCATAGCCACTTTGTCCTCTAAGTCCGGGACTTTCAAAGCCTCCTGAGTGAATCGATTGATGTAGTCCCTTAGGGCTTCATTCTTTCCTTGCTGGATTGCCATGAGTGATGCAGAGCTTTTCTCATGCACCCTTCCACTAATGAACTGATTGATAAAAGCTTTGCTTAGTTCCTTGAAATACCCAATTGAGTTGGGAGGAAGACGACTATACCAGCGTTGGGCCATGCCTGCTAAGGTTTGTGGAAACGCCCTACACTTGACCGCATCGTTGGTTGGCTGCAACAGCAGTGCATTGGAGAAGGTCCTTACATGATTTGCGGGATCTCCCGTTCCATCATAGGCTTTGATCGAAGGCATCTTGAATTTTCTGGATATAGTCGTTTTCATGATGTCTTGATTAAACGGTGGTGTAGGATCATAAGGATCTCCTAGGGGCAACAGAATACTAGGATCACCCCTTGGGGCTTCGGCCCTCTTGGTTCTTCTTGCCGGTGGATCCAAGTTGATTATCGGGATCCCTTCAGTCGTTCGGCCTTGAGATTGAGCGGCCTCCTCCTCAGCAAGGAGTTTCTTGAGTCTTGCAGTCTCTGCCTCATGGGCTGCAATTTTCTCCTTAGTAGTTTGGGGTTGATCCCGATTTGTCTGGGAAGAACGTCTCCTTCTTGGGGCGACATCCTCCCCAGTTGTATAACCCTCATCCTCGGTGTATGGGCCCGAGTAATCTTGAACGAAAGGGGTCTGGCGAGTTTGTTGATTTTGGGGTCCCAGACCTTGAATATAATGGGGCACATATGCCTCATGGTAGATTGGATTAGTTCCACTACCGCCCGCCATGGGTCGAGGGGGCATGCCATAGCTTGGCATCCCCAAAGTCTGATTCGCGTATTGAGGGAGATCAGTAGTATGGAGTTGAAGGCTTCTCGGTGCATTCATGATGAGTGGAGAAGTCGAGATTGGTTGCTGGTGAACGGTCTCTTGTGGATTAGATCCATGAATGACCATCTGCAGGGGATTCGACCCTTCAACCAAAATTGGGACTTCCGGTCCTTGAGTGTTGGTGGGGATATTCGCCCCTTGAGTGCCAGTGGTCGGCGGTGGCTGATTTCCGTGAGTATCGGCCTCAGAGGTGATAGAGCGATCCTCAGGAGTTTGAGTATCCCGAGCTGTTCTTCGTGTGTTTGCCATGGTTGATGTTGTCTTCCCACAGACGGCGCCAAATGTTGTGGATTAAAAAACGTACTTATATATTAATTTCTAGGATTAATGAGTTTTCGAGCTTTAATGGCTGCACTTGTGTTTCGAGACTAAATCGGTCCTCACAAGATGCCTACGTATCTCAAATCGTTATTGAGAATCAAGCCAAAGACGTAGTTCTGATTGTAGGATCAGGGACCTTATATAGGCGTCTGGAGCCTAGTATTTATGGTATGTTTAGGAGTCTTAGCGAATAAGTCTCCTTTTTGTTATTGGATAAACATTGTGTTGCTTGTTGAATAAGTCTTTTCCTTGTTGATAAAGACTATGACTCATTAATTGGGATTTTGGATCCTTCTTTGACTAATTTACCATATTTTGGTCTCTTTTGATGAGCTGTATATTTTCCCTATTCATTAATTACGAAATTAATGAATAATTAGGGTGTCGGGCCTTAAATATCGGCCTTTCCATTGAAAAATCAATTATATTTCTATAATTAATTTTCTGTCCATATCAAATGTCTTTTCAATTGACTTTTAAATTTTTAATGTTTCTTTTATATCACAATTTATAATCCATGCAATGCACAATTTTCATTATTATATTAGATCAAATATAGTTTTAATATAATAATATGTATTAAATATGTTTCATTTATGTTTTGGAATTGGAAAAATAAATAATAAATTTCAAAGTTTTATCTTCTGAAAGAAAAATTCCAAGATCGATAATATTGACTTTTTTAAATTCAAAATTAATAATATATATAATTTGTAATTTTATTAAGCAAAAAATTAATTTATCATAATTTGAAGCAACTTTAACATCAAATAAAAAACACTAACAATTCTAAAATTGATTTAAGAAAAACAATTCAAAAACCAAAATAAAACTATAATTCTTGTAATAGATAAATTTTATAATCTTTTATTTACATATATAAATACCAATAGTAGTAAATTAAAAAGAGCGTTCAAAATAGATATATGAAAGAACACGTACTAACGCATTCAAATTCAATGGACTAAGTTTTGGGTGCAGAGAATGAGGTAGGGATACAATTATAATTTTTAATTACTACATAAAGTAAAATATTACTACATTTAGCAATCATGTAACTTGCTTAATGGAACATGTTCGTCAAACTTCTCTTTGATCAATTTAATGTCCTGGCATACAACTGATATTTCTCCTCTGCAAAAATCAAACTAAATAATTATACTTTTAAGTAGATTTAGTGTTTTTGCATCCACAATATGCACGAGCTATAAATTTTCTGCTTTCCTGATTTCTCTGATAAATATGACAGCGCGTTGTATGTCCACACCAGGTAGATCTACACACAACTGACCAACAGTGGGAAAAAAATTGAACTACACATATTGCCAAGTTGAAAACAACTTGCTGCCGGCAATAATGAGTCAAATACAACATACTGTAATAAATTATACTCGTTTGGTGGATGGACTCCATCATTTATGATCAAAAGCATGTTAATACGAGCCTTATGATCGGTTCGATTCTCGCTCAGATATTTATTAAATACTATAAAAAATATTATTAATTAATTTTTAAGCTAAATTCAAAAACCAAAGTAATAATCAACCACTGTCATTTTATTTTGTTAAAATTGTATTCCACTAATTTATAATCATTTCTTCAGAAAAACACAGTTGTCAAATACAAAAGAATCCAGTGGAAGAAAGAAAGAATGTAGTGGTAGTGGTAATAAGATGAACTAGAAAACAAACAGCAGCCTTTTTGTATTTATCCTTTTTTGTACTATAATACTAGTAAAACAGCAGCTTTTTTGATAGCTTAACAGGTAGTACTCTATATCTAATAGAAGATTCACTTACAGTTACTCAACAGCTGATTCTTGGTTGTCAATCCATGTGACCCAGATAAGTTTCCTTCGATTACAACTTATAATATTAAAATTATTAATAAATAAATATATTAGGCAGTATGGGAATTTGTGACTTGTGAGTGTGAAGATTCTTAATTAAGTAGGTTCTTGAGTTGGGTTTTTGAGGTTGTGGTTAGATCTGACTGGAGTTAGATATGGAGCCCCCAACTGGAGTTTGGACATCTTTGTGGAGATTCATATGTTTCTTGCCTTTCTTCATTGGACTTCTTGTTCTTGGCTTCATTAAAGGTACTTATTACATCCTTTCTCTTCTTTTTTCATAGTTTCATTCATGTTTCCTTTTATATATTTTCGTGTTTATGAACTTGTTTTCCTTGTTGTTTGATTTGTTGTATTCATGTTGTAATAAAGGTCCTACATACTGTCCAATCAACTTTATGTATTCAGTCTCTGGAGATATCCTTTTCTTTCTTTCCTTTTTTGTTGGCTATAATTGGTTATATTTACTAAATGATTACATGGATAACTATCCTCAAGAAAGAAGGAAGGAGTGATTACGTGGAGATGAAATACGACCAACAAGTTGCGCTGCTAGCCCCAAAGGAAACATATATAGACCTGGGAGTCATTAGAATTGCTATGCCTGATTTTGCAGATTTTTTGGAGAACCTCCCAGAGTTCAGGAGCCTTTGGTTATTTAAGTTTATTTGGAAGCATGTTTGTCAATGCACTTGTCTTTTATTCATTATTCCCTCTAATCCAGAAATTAAAACAGCCTTTTGCAGCACTTAAGATTCATCAACTGGTCTCTTTTTCACTTTCTGTTACAACTTTTGTCTATACATGCGATAGTGCTACTTCAAGAGATCAAAAAAAAAAAAACTTCTGCGGAGGTTAATGGGACACTAGTTCTCTAGGATAGCATATTGCCTTAGATTAGGAACTATAAATGACTTCAAACTAGTTTGGCAACCTATTTAATGTAGAAATGGTAACAACTTGGATTACATTTCTTGACAATTCTGAATTTGAACTCCTTTCACCCCGAGTGTTTAGTATAACAAATCTAGATTCTTTTTATTGGTTCAGGTGTCATATTGTGCCCGCTGATATGTCTTCTTATGACTTTTGGAAACTCTGCAATAATTTTGGGTCTGTGGCCCGTACACTGTTTCTGGACATACGTTTGCATTCTGAGGTGCATTTCTTACCAATAGCTGCATTTTCCCTGATGCCTCCATAACATGTTTCCTTTATCGTTTTCATGTTCATCTTTTTCTTTTTTCTAATTTAATATGGCAGGACAAATAAATTTGGCCCAGTTCTTAAGCTCGTTCTCTGTATATGTATTGTTGTGCCCCTGCTTTTGTGGCCACCTGTTGGCATACTTGCGAGCATTATCGGTGGTGCAGCATATGGCCTTTTTTCACCCATATTTGCTACTTTTGTTGCTATTAGTGAAGGGAATACTGATAAATTTTTCCATTGTATCTATGTAAGTTGACCTCTTTGCTTTATCATGGTATCTACTACTCTATGTTTGTGGTTGCCTTTGTAATCTCTTAATCAAATTATAGGACGGAACTTGGGACACAGTCAAGGGGTGCTGCACTATTATCAGAGATTTCAAGGATGTATGCTACTTTTCTTACTTTTCATACATGGATGATCTAAAACGTCAAGGACCTCAGGAGGAGAAATATTATGAAATTAGGTTGGTTTTTCTTTTAATAATTAATGGTCATTGGAAATATGATTGAGGAATCTCCTTTCCATAATAGACGGTGTTCTATCCATCTCAATTACAATTTGGTCTCGTGCAGTACGATTTTAAGGTTTTAAAATACCACCAATCATGTCTAGAGATTATTTAACTGTTGGCTACAACAGTAAGCATGGTTCAGGGTGCTCAGTTCTGTTATCATATTGTTTTATGTTATAAGGAACTGCCTCGTAATAAAAGATTAACCGAAGGAGTACCATATTTTCTGCTCTTGAACTATTAGGTAAAGCAGTTCTAGTTTCTTCTGTAGGATCTTATCCATAAGACAATGAACATGGGGTAATATATGTCACGTGTTTTTACTTTAGCTGTTCCACCCAAGCCATTAATCTTTTCTCGAAGTTATAGTAGCACTCTTGGTGTAGCATATGAAATTGATAGAGAACAGAGCCTTGTAAAACCTTATCAATTGTAGTCTATGTTCTTTTAAGATACCTACAGTTTTGTTTTCCCCTCCCAGCCAAGATACAGGATCAATTTGCTTTGTGAAATATACAAAGGAAAGTGTCTGTCAATTTAGAAAATGAAGTAGCTAGTTTGTTCTGAATATTCTTATAATAATGGAAATTCATGAATTATCTTTCAAGATTGTTATATGCGTTGGACTCAACTTTAGCTTCACTTTGTGTTTGTGTGTAATCTGTATATGCTCATGAAAGTGCACTCCCTTTGTTTGACAAAACTTTGCATGCAGATTGCTTTATCTTCCTGGAGCCATCATTGTCGGAGCGCTGGGACTAATTGTTGACTTTGTAGTGATCTCCTTTGTTGCCGTTTGTAAATTTCCATACATGCTTTTCAAGGGGTGGCGTCGGCTATTTCAAGACTGTATAGGACGGGAAGGTCCTTTCCTGGAAACCATGTGTGTACCATTTGCAGGTCTTGCTATATTACTTTGGCCATTGGCTGTTGGCGGGGCATTATTAGCTTCCATGGTATCAAGTATATTCATTGGTGCTTATGCTGCAGTTATTGTGTATCAGGTAATTCTAACAATTTTTTAATGTCAAATCCAAAAACTAAGGACCAGGTTCTTAGCGTATTCTTGAAAACATCAGGAATCAAACTTCATAACACTTTGACTAGTTTTACTATGTTAAACTTGGTCACTATTGTAATTTGTTAGTATACACCACGAAAGAAACTCTGAAGATAGAATTGGAATTTTAATATCATAGATTCTGATGCAAGTTAATTAGACATCTCACGCTAAGCTATGCTGGAAAAGATTCAATGTTGAACGAGATATTGACTTTGCTTTTCAGGCGAATTGAGGAACCATTCCGAAAATTGACTTTTTATTTATACGCAATATTAAGCGGTTCTGCAATACATAGGTGCATAACACTCAATTAACAAGGACTGTCTCTTATACTCTCCAAGCCATTCTCATTGCACTCTGCATAATTTATATTCTAGAAGGTTATTACTAGCTACAATAATTATATCTCGGTTTTGGACTCCAGGAGTCTTCCGTATGGCTTGGACTTTGCTATATTCTTGCGACTCTATCTATCTATGATGAATACAGCAATGATGTTCTTCACTTGCCAGAAGGGTCTTGCTTTCCCAAGTATGATAAGACCTTTCACTCTGTAATTTTAGTATGGTCTAAATCCTTCTTTTACGGTATTAATTTGACAATGTCAAAACCACAGGCCAAAATACCGAAAGAAGGCTGCAGTAAAGCGTAGCACCTCTCGTTCAAGTTCTTCAGTACACTCCTTCCGAAAAGGATCCTTACGTTCAGGTTCTATGAGGGCTCCTCTAATTGAATTGAAGCCTTTGGAGGTATGTGGTCTACTGTCTTGTACTACTCTCACCTACCTTGAAGGGATCTCGTAACAATATTGGACGACTTCTGTAGTGCAACTGATGCCCTGTTATTGTGTAAAGTTTCATGGTCATGTTAAGAATGTAAAGATCTGTACTGTTGAAGCATCTTTATAAATGAAGTGGGTTGACCTTTTTCAGATAATTGATGGCATAATCAATGATATTCAACACGATGGGGAGAAAGTGTTTTCGCAGGGAATAATAACTAAGCAAGACATTGAAGATGACAAGATAAACAAAAAAAAGTCCATATGTACTGGTTTAGCGGCTTACAGCCTCCTGCAGTGCCTTCTGCGATCTGCAAAAGCCAACAGTGTTGGTTTGTTACTAGGTAAGCAAAGACACTCTGTTTATCTATTTATTCTTTGGTTTTATGCATTTCCCTTGCAAGGACAATAGCTTCGAATTTTTGAAAATGGTGCAGCGGACAATATTACTGAGATAACAAGCACAAACAGACCAACAGAGACCTTCTTCGATTGGTATTTAAATCCACTCCTTGTCTTGAAGGATCAGATCAAAGCCCAGAACCTATCCGAAACCGAAGAGCTGTACTTGGGGAGACTAGTGTTATTTATAGGTAGTCCGGAAAAGTTGAAAATTTCAACGATGGGATCTCCACCGGAATCGGAGATAAAAAAGGCAGAACTTAATGCATTAGCACTGAGGTATAGTGATGATTTTTTTGGTGGTTCTATCCTATAATTTCCTTTTTCTCTAAATTTGTGTATACCTCCTTTACTCTTTTTTTATGCAGACTTCAAGGAATAAGCAAGTCCGTATCAAGGTTCCCGACATATAAGCGTCGATTTGATAGTGCTCTTAAAAATATGTCTTGTGAACATGCTCGGAATACTGATGGCAGCAAACACAATACTGATCCTGAAACACTGCCTAGATCAAAAAGTACATTTAGTCGGATATTTAGCCTAAAGTATTCCAGGCACAAGGCACCTCCCGCTGATGTAGAGACTCAACTTGCTGTCGATAAAGAAGTCAGGTGAATTATGTCCAGAAAGTTGTCCAAGTTAAATGTGATATTACATGCAACTGTCCAACCATTTCCGCAGACAAAAGAGGAGGGAAGAAAGCAGAATCGATTTTTACTTTCCTCTCGAAGCACTACCTTTCTACTAAATAGCTGTAAGATATGTAATGATATAGATAGTTGTAATTGCTTCTCTTATATCTTTTGGTATGCTGTTGGGAATCTGTATAGATTTTAAGTAATGATCTTATTATGAGTTTTATAATTTATAATTAAGCTAAAGTGTACCATTTACCATTCAAGTTGTAGGCTAGAGAGTGATTACTGTTTATAAATTTGGAGTAATGGTCTTGACTTTTATTAGCATTATGAAATTTCAAAGTAAGCTTAAATATACATTTTGCCATTCCTTCTGTAATTTGTAAGCTGCAGAATGATTAATTTGTTGCAACTTAAGACTAGGTCCTAAAATAAGAATTGAAAGCACATCGGCCATTCCATGCAAAGTGAAATTGCAAGTGCTCATATGGCTGATATATGG
The DNA here is from genome assembly GCA_030848705.1 of Heracleum sosnowskyi. Classification (NCBI taxonomy): domain Eukaryota; kingdom Viridiplantae; phylum Streptophyta; class Magnoliopsida; order Apiales; family Apiaceae; genus Heracleum; species Heracleum sosnowskyi. The sequence continues at coordinate 19,085,149 of CM061244.1, read as the reverse complement.
ATACAGGTGTATGATATACCTAAAGGTTTCGTCTCGGAAACTATATTGCAGAGTATTGCAAATTACATTGGGTGTTTTGTGAAGTCTGATCCGCTGAATTTGAACGGATCAACTATATTATCGTATCAGAGTTGGAATAAATGTGTGTAAACCGCTTAAAAGGCGAATGAAAATTAAACGGGAAGGCGGTGAGTGGAGTTGGATCAACTTTAAGTATGAGAGGCTCAGTACCTTTTGTTTTGTTTGTGGAAGGCTAGGACATTCAGAGAGGGATTGTAATGTGGTGTATGCAAACCCGGACAAGGATATTGAACGGGACTATGGTACATGGCTACGGGCATCGAATAAGAACACTAGAAGTGGCACCGGATCGAGGTGGTTGAGGAATGGGGAAGGGGAAGTAACTGGGAACAAAACGGTGGAATTTCAAAAACGCCGGCAACCGGAAAAGAGAAGGAGGAAAACGATGCGAGAATCAAGGAGGAGGGAGTTTCTGTTGCAAAAAATCTGGAGGATAATGGAAGAATCACGATTACAGCACGAAATCAGGAACTGAAAGATTTTGGCGGGCAACATTTTTTTTTTGACAAACAAGTAGATTTTATTAACTTAGCAAATCATTGAATTTCGGGACAAATTTCCGAATGGTCAATTACAACCTAATTGTGAAACAAAAAACAAGCTAAAATAAATAGTCGTTTTGTTTTCAGATCGTTTAACACACAGAATATCAAAAATTTTAATCTAAAAAGTATTACAATGACATCTCGAGCAATAGCTGAAACTGGTAGCATCGCAATTGACCTTTAAATGGGATAAATTTGCATGGAGAAATTAGTGGGGGAGGAAGTTTTATTGTTGACCCAAAAATACGTCGTATGGATAAGAGATACTTCATCTGTCTCATTCATTTCTATACACTTTCCAATTTTGGGATGTCCCTCTCATTTCTATACATTCCAAAAATAGTAACTTTTAATAATATAAAACACTATTACACCCACTACTTTCTCCACTATCTCTATTCTATAATAATATAAAACACTATTACACCCACTATTTTTCTCCACTATCTCAAATCTATTATTAAATATTGATAGGTCCCACCACTTTACCCAATTTTCATCTAATTTTACTCATTTTTATATATTTTTTTGGTATTTGTGCCCACCCCAATGTATATAAATCACTGGGACAGAATGAGTATTATTAGAAGAAAATGGGCCAATTAATATGCAAACAGATGGGCCTTTCCAAACAAATCAAAGTGAGGTTACAAGTGTTCCAAAAAACTTGAATGTGGCAGGCTCTGTGGATCAGGCCCGCCTAGGATTATGAATGTGCTAGTGTGGAACTGTCGTGGAATGGGCAATCCACGAGCAGTTTGATTTATGAAAGAAATCGTTCAAAGACATAAGCCCAATTTAGTTTTCTATCAGAAATATTAGTTAGACAGAATAAAATTGAAACTATCTGTGAATCGATTCACTTTGCTGGGTCTTTCACTATTGATGCTCAAGGGCATGGTGGAGAGATAACGCTTATGTGGAAAAATACAGGAGCAGTAGAAATAAAAGGCAGCTGTAATCATTATGTTGATTTTGATGACGCTTGTGAGCAGATTGGTAGGTGGCGCTAGGGCTGAGCAGAAGCGAACCAGAATCGAAAAACCGAACCGAATAGTATAATTTCGGTTCGGTTCTAATTTTCTGAAAATTTGGTCTTTTCGGTCCGGACCGAATAGACCAAAATAAATATCGGTTCGGTTCGGTTCTTTCAAAAAAAAATTCGGTCTGAACCGAATAGACCGAATTTTTTTTATTTTATATTTATATAATTTTTATAGATATAATATATTAATTTTATATGTATGTATAAATTCAAAATTTTGTATGGTTTATTTTTTGTTCGATATTTGAAGTTTGAACTATTATATTTACATTTCATTAGCTAATATTTTTATTTTTAGAAAAATCATATTTTTTGACTTTTTTTGAAATACAAATTTTTTATTTGAAAAAATTTCGGTTCTTTTATAAAAGAACCGAACCGAATAGCATTATTTCGGTTCGGTTTGGTTCCGGTCCAAAACACAATTTTGGTTCGGTTCGGTCCGAAAAAAAATGATAATTCGGTTCTCGGTCTATTCGGTTCGGTCCGGTTCTGGACCGAACCGACCAAATGCTCAGCCTTAGGTGGCGCTATACAAGTTTTTACGGATGTCCAGAAAGAGGGAGACGCCAAGAATCGTGGAATTTGTTGTGTGATCTTGCTTCGAAATCGTCTCTACCTTGGTGTGTGTTCGGAGATTTTAATGATACGCTTTTTGAGTTTGAGAAGATGGTTGGTAGGCCACATCCGAGAAACTTACTAGAAGGATTTAATAAGACAGTGAGGGATTGTGGGCTTGAAGATCTTGGATTCACTGGTTGTGAATATACATGGGAAAAGTCTCGAGGAACGCCAAGATGGATACAAGAACGATTGGATAGGGGGTTTGCAAACCAGAGATGGAGACAGTTGTTTCCTAATGTAGAGGTCCAAGTGCTTGAGGTATCTACTTCGGATCATTTGCCCTTAGTTCTTCATTTAAATACGCAGGTCTATATGCCAAAAGCTAGAAGGTTTAGGTTCGAGAATGTTTGGATTCGTGATGTTGAATGTATTAACCTAGTAAAGAATAGTTGGAAAATAAATGAGACTGGGAACATTTTGGAGAAAATAGAGTATTGTTGTTTAAAGCTAGATGAATGGGGATGGGGGAAAGGTAAAGGAGCTGATTAGTAAAATTAAAAATTGCAGATGGGTTATGCAAAAGTTTAGGTCAAGAAGAGATGGTTTTGGTGTGCAGAAGTATAATGAAGCCAGATGTGAGTTTTTAAAATTACTGGAACGTCAAGAGGTGTACTGGAAGCAGAGATCAAAACAGTTTTGGTTACGGAAAGGGGACCAAAATACCCGATTTTTTCATAATTTTGCATCAGGGAGAAAAAAGAATAATCAGATATCTCGATTAAAAGATAAAAATGGGGAGTGGGTGGACAGTGTGCAAGGTATACATGACATCATTACAGACTACTTCTCCAATTTATTTAAGTCCACGATGACAGGAGGGTCTTTGTCGGAGATAGAAAAAGTAAATTGTGTTACAAATGAACAGAACGCACAACTTGTGGCACCTATTTCGAATGATGAAGTGAAATAAGTTGTATTCTCAATTCATGCAGAGAAGGCACCAGGATACAATGGTTTGAACCCATGTTTTTATCAGGCCTATTGGAGTGTAGTCGAGAAGGACGTGGTGGGCTTCTGTCAGTAGTTCTTTACTACGGGAGAGTTACAGATGGAATTTAATCGGACTCTGGTATGTTTGATTCCAAAAGTTAAAAAGCCACAACAGATGACTGAGTTGCGTCCTATATCATTATGTAATGTCTTGTTTAGCGAACCGGTTGAAAAAATGTTTTCCAATGCTGATATCTGTTAATCAAAGTGCTTTTATAGAGGGTCGTCTTCTAACGGATAATGCATGGATTCAGAGAATTATGACTTGTATTAAGACCGCCACCTACAGTTTTCTACAACTGGGAGTGATGCTTGGTGAAGTAAGACCTCAAAGGGGGATTAGGCAAGGGGACCCTATATCCCCATACCTATACATTCATTGTGCCGAAGGTCTTAGCTCAATTATCAAATGACATGAAGATGCGGGGTTGCTTCATGGATGTAGTATTGCTAGAAGGGCACCGGTTGTGTCACACTTATTATTCGCGGATGATTGCTATTTTTTCTTTAAAGCAGTTGAATCAGAAGCAGGGGTAATGAGGAAGATTATAAAGCGATATGAGGAGTTATCTGGCCAAGCAGTAAATTTTAACAAATCTACGATTACTTTTAGCCCAAATACATCTATAGAAAATTAACAGTTGATTTGTGGTGTCCTATAGGTGCGTGAGAGTAAGATACCAGGAAAGTACTTGGGTTTACCAATGGCAGTAGGAAGACGAAAGAGTGATGTGTTTAATTTCTTAACTGATCGAGTTCGTCAGAAATTGCAAGGATGGCAGAATACAACACTTTCAAAGGCTGGTAAGTGTACTCTTTTGAAAACTGCAGCACAGTCGATGCCTAACTTTTGGATGAACTTAATGCTTATTCCAAATGAGGTATGTACTGCAATTCAACGCCAAGTGAATGGCTTCTGGTGGGGTAGTGGAAACAATAGTAAAGGAGAACGATGGATGGCTTGGGATAGGCTTTGTACTGTAGGAGGTTTGGGATTTAAAAACTTAAAGTAGTTTAATATCGCAATGTTAGCAAAGCAAGGTTGGAGATTTTTAAACAATATAAACCCTCTTGTTACAAGTATTGTGAAGGCAAGATACTTTCCAAATACTGATTTTTTTGAATGCAAAATTGGGGGGAAACCCAAGCTATACGTGGAGAAGCATTCTTGCAGCTCAGGAGGTGGTGAAACAAGGATGTCGGAGAAGTATTGGTACGGAACAAGATACGTTTGTGTGGAAAATCTCTTGGTTACCATGTGCTAAGAATTGGTACATTACAACAAGTATGCCTTCCGAATTAGAAAATGTAAAAGTGTGTGATTTAATGGACATTTAGGAGAGGAAATGGGACGATGAGATTTTGAACGACTTGTTTAATATTAGAGATGTTCAACTGATCAAAAATATCCTTTGTCTTCGAGGGATAGCAGTGATACATGGATGTGGTTGTTTGATGGAAAATGGGAATTTACTGTAAAGAGTTGCTATCGACAGTTGGTTGGAGAGTGTAATACGACTGATGCAGTTTTTTGGAAGAAGATATGGAGCCTAGAATTGCCTGGAAAGGTTCGTTTTTTCTTATGGAGGACGTGTAGATTATGCTTACAATCTGCTATAGCATTGATTGAGAAGAGGGTCAACATAGAAAGTAAATGTTGTTGGTGTCGAGTAGAAAATGAATATGCAAAACATGTCCTTTTTTAATGTGTTTTTGCAAAGCAGGTATGGGAATCAACATGCATGGCACACTGGGTCCAAACCAATCCAGGGGAGACGATTCTGGATCAATTTAAAAGATTGTTTAGTAATGGCACAAAGGAGAAATGTGTCTTACTAACAGTGCTTTGTTGGAGTATTTGGAATTGTCGTAAAGTGGGTGTGGGATAAAATCGATATTTCTGTGTTTGGTACAACTAATGTTGCAACAACATTACTGGTGGACTGGAAAACAGCTCAACTGGAACGTACCAGGTCTACAGCAGCATCGAGATCGAATACGAGAAAATGGCAGGCGCCCCAACGAGACTGGGTGAAGATTAATATTGATGCAACTAATTTTGTTGACACAAGAACCATTGGTATTGGAGGAGTAATTCGGGATGAGAGAGGAGGTTTCTTAAGGGTTATGTGCAAGCAGATAGGAGGTTTGTGGTCGCCTAGAGAGGCCGAAGCTTTAAGCCTTAAGGAGGTGCTCTCTTGGATGAAGCAATATGGATTTAAACTATGTGTGTTCGAGACAGATTCAAAGTTACTAGCAAATGCATGTAATGGTTGTCCAAGATGATCATATTTTCATTCAATTGTTAGAGATTGTGTTGATTTGTTTAAGCACTTTGAAAACATGCTAGTGCATTTTGTGCATAGGTCTACGAACGAAGTTGCTCATTTGTTAGCTATAGTGTCTCGTTCTAGGTCAGACTTACAGGAGTGGGGGTGATGTTGCTTCTAGCTTCTAATCGGATGTACTTACATATGATTTAATTTAATGCAAGTACAATTTTTTCAAAAATAATTCAAATTAAAGAACATCCCCTCAGAAAATTGTAAAAAAATAAAAACTAAAGAATATATGACAACAATTGGCGCATGTGTCCAGTATTCCACTACTGTCATAATTTAAATACATATGCAACTCAATCAAAAATTACGCTAGAGGTTCAAGTACTTGATCTTTAAGAGTACATTCTCTCATACCAAAACAACTGTTTTAAAATGTACATCCCAGTACTAAATTCTGAATTAATATGAGGAAACCGAGTTAAGAAAAGGTGCGAACTGAGGTTGGATATAGACCTGTTCATTCCTTCTTCCTTGAGTCTTTTGATTGTCCCTTCTTACGGATTGCAAGGCAGAAATTCAGACGCCAAGCGTCGACAACAGCATCAGGCAAAGAATTTGCCAAAGCCCACAAGATAGAGTGGGGCCAGTAAGGCGTGCACCGTGGTTCATAGCCAATCCATGGTAAGGCAGCTCGGGCATATCCATCAGTTGATGGTACAAAGAAAGAAGATCTTCGAATTGATGCCATTTTTGTCGCCACGTACAGGGGTACCTATAAAACGATCATTATTCATCAATACAAAATTATATAGACACAGTTTTATTGTGTGTGCGTCCACTAGAGCAGTTTTATTGTGGATTCATTAACGTATCCACAATTTAAAGGCATGCACGAACTGACCTAATTACTCAACGCTATACATATCACTTGGTAACAATGGTGGACTTTTGCAAGTGAGTATGTAACTGAATAAAGGAAGGGACATACCTGACATTGCACATCAATACCACTCTTCTTGTATTCCACATAGAGGCATCTTGAGAACTGATCAATATATCTGATAATGAACCAACAAGTAAGGTTCCTTTAGTTAGCGGTTCTTTTTAACCATGTGTAGGAAGAAAAAGGAAAAAAAATGTAATTACATTCTAGGTTGCAATAAAATCATGTTGTCCTATCATCTATGGTAAACCCCTTAATATTTCAAAGTTAAGCCAACACCAAAAGCTTAACATTAAAAGCCCACAAAGCAATTAATTGCCAAGCAATGTATGAGATTATCTTCTACACTAGATTTTACATACTATTTCCTCATAATGGATTAGGTAAAGACTAAGCAACCACCAGATTAGACCAATATCGTAACACAGCTTGATATTGAGTAGCATGCTGTCCCCGTCTGGTATATAAGTTGTTGAAAAACCCCCCAAATGAGATGAAAATGTTACTGCATATTACAACCAATATTACCTCATCCAATTATTCTTACTTTTACTTCTATAAAAAGGTCAAATTAAAGTACCATACAAAACACTGATTTCAACTTTTGAAGGATAAACTGACATCAGCACAATATTCAATATATACAAGACCTGCAAAAGATGTATCCATGTGCAATGACTGTCTGAAATAATCACCTTATCCATTCTTGTGAAGTTCAAATTGCACTCTTTTCAATACGTCTATACAACTGTATGGCCACTTTAGATTTTACAACAGAAGTAACGTTATTTGGTTTTTAATTCAAATGAATTAATCAACTCCACTTAGTGCAATCTAAGTTACAGTTCTTGCTCTAGAGGATCAGATCTAATGTCTCGTATGCCGATACTATTAATCAATCAAGGCCACTTTAGATTTTACAACAGAAGTAACGTTATTTGGTTTTTAATTCAAATGAATTAATCAACTCCACTTAGTGCAATCTAAGTTACAGTTCTTGCTCTAGAGGATCAGATCTAATGTCTCGTATGCCGATACTATTAATCAATCAAGGTGTTCAAAATATATCGAGTTTAATATGATCTTCCATCTCCTTTTACCTGATTCCACAGTCCTACAGTATCCATGCAATTGTATAGTCTCTAGTCTATACACATTGACCTACAAACAATCAAGTTAATGCAGGTCCATTGGTGGGACTTATACTACACATTGTACTACACCTTGATTCCTCAACTCTCTTTATATAACATCAGTGATTCCTTAACTCTCTTTATATAACATCAAATCTTAAACAAGAATCAAAACCAGTTTCATGTCAATTAAACAGATCAGACAAATATGCAAACACAATAAACAATCAAATCATACAAATCATAAACAAAAATGTAAATTCTTACGCTTTAGCTGCGGCGTAAAGAGAGTAAAGAGGATCCGAAGGAATGACAATGGCAGCACCAGAACCAATATTAACAATTGCCCCTCTCTTCCTCTTAAGCATCCCAGGCAACACAACCTGAGTAACCCTAGTAGTCCCTTCAACATTAATCTTAATCATATCCTCCAACAATTTCTCATCCACTTCATGAAAAAACCTCGCATACGGATACGAAATCCCCACATTATTAATCAAAACCCCAACATCTAAACCCTCAATAACATCCCCAATTCTCTTAACACCATCAATCAAATCCCCAGAAAAATCAACAACCACAGTCTTAATCTCAATTTTCCCAAACTTAGCTCGAATCGATGTCGAAACATCATTAAGCTTATCAGGATTTCTCCCCACAAGAACAAGATTAAGTCCTTTTCTTGCCAATTCAAAGGCAAAAGCTTTACCAATGCCATCAGTTGGGCCAGTAACCAGAGCCCAAGAACCATATTTCTTGAGATTCTTAGCAGGTCTGATGAAATAAACATAAACCCATTTGAGAATCAAGAACAAGAACTTGAGAATGTAGAAAGAACTCAAAGAAAGAAGAGCAAGAACCCACAAAGGTTGAGACTTGAGATGATCCATAGGACAAGAAGCCATGAAAAATGAATCTGAGAAATGGGGTTTTAATGGAGAGGCTTGAATTGATGAGGTAGCTGCGCAAGTGTGAAGGGGCTAATAAAGAATACAGTTGGGTGTTGAAATTGAATAACAGTGATGGGATTTCAAGGATGTAAAATTTAACAGAGTGTTGTGTTTGTTTAAAAGTAGATGAGCTAAATTGTTGCTTTGCTGGCTAGGTGCATTTCACCACGCTAACGTTGTCCTTGATTTATGGATTTGGGAAACTTTGGGATCATCGATATTTACAGGATTGTTAGATTTTCCAGAAGTGTTAATAAAATTATTTTCAAATGATGATTTTAATTATATTATTGATTATTTTTTATAAATGAAATGAATTCAGCGTGTAATTTTACTAATAAAAATAAATTATGTGTTATGTGAACATAATTTTGAAATCTATTTCTAAAATTTAATACCACCTCCCAACTTGCTTGTACATCATAATTCTGCATATTACATTTAAAATTTATTTTGATTTAAATAGTATCTAAACAAGAAAATTTCCAAATTTATGCATTCAATACAATCCATGAATCCACAAATAATCCATGGTTGGGTTAGGTCACCTCTGTACTCAACTCCAAATTATGTGGAACCAGCCGGGAGAGGTAGGTTTTCGTGATTAAAATTCTTTAGTTTTCAAATTAATTAAAATTATTTACTTAATTCATAAATTTAACTCTACTAATATATTTCAATAAATTTCTCTTAGTTCTTGTTTTTTTTTAACTCTTTGAAAAAATAATTAGATAACTAAAATAGATTTTAAATAAATAGTCCAAGTATACTGTCCGACCAAAATGCAATGTGGGTGAATTGATTTTTCTTATTTTTTTCGTTAAAATTAATCTATATTCTATTAACATATTATAAATTTGTGGATATCTTCGGGATCCATATTTATGTTCGGACAACATTTTAATATATAGTTTTTATCCAATACACTATCCATTTTAGGCTTGGTATCCATATTTAAGTTTGTACAATATTCATATACTTATTTTGTCTCATCTTTAATTATAAAAACTTTCTATTTCATTTTTGAATATCATCAATACCATAATAATACTTAAGGTAAGTTTATTAATTAAAATATAAACTAATCTTTTAATTTTGGGTAAGCATTTAATGTAAATTATTTTAAAATATATATTACATATACAACAAAATATAGATAAAAAAAAAATTTGAACGAATTTATTTTAACATTTAAAGCAAAACAGTTATTGTGCGTGTTTGGGGTATCACAAAAAAGTTGACTTATACCTTAAAATGAGTAGGTGCTTTATAAATGATAAGTTGATGGATTCTTATAAGTTATACGGGTGTTTTGATAAATTTACTTATAAGTTAGTTAAGAGTTTGCTAAATTAAATTTGAAAAAATATTTATTAAATACAATGATTTCAACACTTGCATTTTAAATTAAAAAAATATTTAAAAACACAAAATTAAAAATATAAAGTATTAAAAAAATAAAGAAATCAAAGAATAAGTTGATAAGTTAAGTAAAATGTTGGTGATTTCTAACATTCAACTTATCAATTTATAAGTTATAAGTTATCAAATAAGCTGAGGTAGCCCATTATACATTTGATCTTAAATCTACAATTACTTAATTTATTATAATTAAATTTTTTTTTTTTAAAATACCATAGCACAGCTATAACCTAGTATATTATAAATTTGTGTATATCTTATACCTTAATTCGGGATTCATATTTAGGTTCAGATAACATTTTAATATATGAATTTGATGGACTATCCATTTTAGCTTGATATCCATATTTAGGTTTGTAAAATATTCATATACTTATTTTGACCCATCTTTAATTATAAAAACTTTTTATTTCATTTTTGAATATCATCAATACCATAATAATACTTATGGTAAATTCATTAATTAAAATATAAACTAATCTTTTAATTTTGGGTGAACATTTAATGTAAATTATCTTAAAATATATGTTATATTTACAACAAAATATAGATAAAAAAAATTTGAACGAATTTATTTTAACATTTAAAGCAAAACAGTTATTATACATCGATCTTAAATCTAAAATTATTTAATTTATTATAATTAAATTATTTTTTAAAATAGCACGAAATATAACCTAGTTATACGGGAAGTGGCGGAAGAAAAACAAAAATTTTACCGACCATTATTTCCACTAAACGTGAATATATCAATCCATGTTCACCACTCTGTCTTCAAACGCGGCATTTCCAACTCATAAACAATTACTTCTTTTGCTTTTGTTTCTTCTATCTCCTAAACAATTACGTATTAAAATGGCCTCTCTACATCATTTCACTAGTCCTACATTCACAAAACTTGTCATCTTGTTCACCATTTTATCCTCTCTTCTGCTCTTTCATGCCTCTGACATTGAGTTCCAAGTCGGAGGTGACTCCGGTTGGGTCGTTCCCCCTGCAAATAACTCCGACATTTACAACCAATGGGCCTCCGGCGAAAGGTTCTCAGTTGGTGACACCGTCCGTAAGTTCTACCATTTTTTCTTAAAATTTTGTCATCTCTTGCAAAATATGTTACATACCTAATTTCCTCTGCATGCAGGATAGAATTTGTTAATTAATCTTGATTGCTATGCTTAATATATGTACATAGGTTTTAAGTACAAGAAGGATTCAGTAATGGAAGTGACAGAGGACGGGTACACACATTGCAACTCTACACATCCTAGCTTTTACTCCAACACTGGTGACACTACCTTGAAGCTGGACCATCCAGGTTTCTTCTACTTCATCAGTGGAGCTAATGGCCACTGTCGCAGAGGACAGAGAATGGTCATCAGAGTCCTGTCAGATGAACACGAGGACGACAAAGCTACACCTTCTTCCTCTTCATCTTTCACGGTTGGAGTCTCCGAATTTGTGGCTCTTCAGTCTGTTGTTCTGTTTCTTGCTTCCGCTTTCTTCTAAATATTCCTATAGCATGTTTTTAGATATCCCTTCATTGTTCTTTGTGTTTACTAATCCAAGTCTATGTTTTTAAATATTTCGTTGTTAAACTTTCTCCAGCCTTTTATCATATATTTATACGTTGTTAAACTTATATTAGTGTCAGTGTTAGTGTTAGATCAGCCCCTTTGGATATATAGGCATAAAAACAACTGAGACTGAAACTTTTGTATTCAGGCAAAACACATGTTTTTAAGAATGAGAGATAAAAATATATGTTGAATGTTACACATCTTTCCCTTATTATTACATATAGAAATTAATAAGGGAAAATGACAAGCCTTGCACTTGATCTTCCAGCACTTGAAGCTAATTCTTAAACTTTGCCATCAACACACAGCCACACCTTGCTCAAACATTGCTTAGAAACAGCAAAACCATTTCTTCTGCAATCACAAGAATGAAATACATGCAAAGTTAGGCTTTTTGCCAAGAAGGGAAATTTTATGAAATTCTGAGAGTCCATACCGCAGGCTTGTCATTTTCCGGTTTAGAATTGTTGGCCTGCTTTCCCCCATTTGCAGCACCACCACCTTTTTCATCCTTAGCCTTTGCAAATATCACTGTAAAACCATCTGCAGATGCTGGATTGTTTACATCCCATTCACCGAATTTCGGCAATGGCCGACCTTGTTGCTGGTTAATGTGGCTCCCAAGTAAGATACAGACCAAATAATATATAAACTACATAGGTTTTCGTACAGAAAAATGTATCGAGTTCTTTTACAAACAAGTTCAGTTCTTCTAAGTTGATAGTACTAAAAGAATTTAATAGAACTTAAAGGTATATTGTGTTCCTGCAAAAGGAGTACTGGTTATCTATTGTCAAACAACATTCGATCTCATTTTTTGGACATTTGTTAACAAATGCTACATAGTTTCATCAAGTAGAAAAATAATTGAAATATCTGATATTCTCATTACTTCAACGTATCATTCACAAATAAGTTTGAATTCTCGACTTTTAACTTATTAACGAGGAAAGAAGAATGTCTAAGAGGATAAATTAAACAATGAGAGCTTTACAATTTCACAAACTATCTCTTCTTAGCAATATCGAGTTTGATAGCTTCCTACGACGGTGTATTATTTAGGAAGCTGTAGTAATATAAGATCTAGACATGTAATATTGGATGATTGGTGACAGAAAGGACGATAATTTGTCACTGCGGATAGAAGAAACCACCCCCTCCCTACCCAGTGGCGGATGCAAGTAATGATCAGAGTACTCGACCGACCGAGTACGCTGAGTTCAAACTTTCAGCATTTTTTTTTATTAGATTTGGCAGCGGAGAAAATCAAAAAGATAAAAGATGAATGTTTTTAAGACATAAATTTATTGTTAAGAAGCATTTATTGATAGATGATATGAACATCAAACACTATTAATCTATTACACTATCTACTAGTTCTGTAAACTCTTCCTAGCTCTGTGGCTTTTTTTACTCCTTCAAGCTTCATCAACATTTTCGTCGTATATCCATCACAAAGATTCATATGATCAGGAAGAACTCATAAAATATGCAAAATTCTATATGTGGTATATTTATCCCAAAGATTCATATTATGAAGAACTCATAAAATATGCAAAATTCTATATCAATCGGATCCTTTCGGAAGATATGTATTTCGCTCACCCTAAGGTTGAATCCTGGATCTGCCGTTGTCCCTACCCCACAATAAAAAGGGAAGAAAGAAGGATATTTAACATTTACAGTACCAAGCAGGGAATTTGAAACTCCCAACCAAATTATCCGAAAAGAGCAATTATAGGCTATAATCCTTATAAAATTTTGTAAATCGTTACAAGACATGATCATGATCTTTAACAGAACAAAACAAAAAGAAACTTATGAAATAATTCATCAGAACAATTGTGCAGGCATTAAGACACACATTCTATTCGTGTCTCCTGCATGAAACAATACTGCAAGCCGATCTAAATATCCATTCATAATCAACAAAAATTAAAGAATGGTTCAATATACAATAAAATTTGTGAAGTTTTCAGAAACAAGAAAACATGCAGGAACTTACAGCGGACATCAGGGATTATTGTTAGAGCTTCCAAGAGATTAACAGGAAATTAAAAGAGGCAAGGCACGCAGGTGTGTTTATCTATATGAATCAAAATATTGAAAAGGAAAAGGAAAATGAGAAAACAGGAAATGTTGTTAAAAGAAAGAAGCCATGTTAGAGAGGAAGTTTCTTGAAAAGGTTCAGGGATGATTTGTTTAGAATATGAAACTTTCTCATTTGTTGCTATCCAGAATGAATACAACGCTCCATGGCTTCCATCTTTACAATTTTTCGTTATTCTAAATAAGGATAGTTTATAGATGTTCTCATCTAAATTTAGAACTTCTCCGTTTTGTATGCATATTGAAATGCATGTCATTAAGCATAATCAAGGGATATATTTTATCGGAAATTTTTGGATTTTGATGAATTTACTAGTATATTTTATATAATTTAAATTTTTCTTAAAATTAATGAGATTTTGAAAGACCCCGTAGATGGGTTGGTTGGTTACCAATCCTCTTAAATCAATAACAATCCTCATAAATTTAGGTAAGTGTCTGTATGATGGTAATGAAATTATGTTTTAAAGAGTTTTGTATTTTTTATATCTAAAAAAAGGAGTTTTGTATTTAAAAATATATTTTAAATAATCACTTATTTCTGAATTAGTTCAGCTTTCCTAAGCCTACACATCTCAATAATATTCTCCACGAGTTCACCACACGACCACCGGACGGCGAATATCCCTCCACGTTACCAAAATTCCGGTCAAACTCCAACATTTCCATTTATACCCCTTCTCACAACCCATTTTTACCACCCTACCCACACTAACAAACCCTAAGCCCACCCTTTTCTTTAAAACCCAATTTTGTCATTTTACACAACCCCCACAGTACAAAACCAACCCAATTACTCAAACCTATACAATCAAACACACTTACCTATACACACACCTATAGACACAAAACAAAACCACCACCTCCTCCTGCATCAAGAAAAATGGCCACCCATCTCCTCCGCCGCACAATCACAAAACCAACTCTGACCCACCTCTCAAAACTCCAACTTTTTCGTACCCACGTCACCGAAATCGAATCGCAGACCCGAGAACCGACGGTCCGATCCGACCCATCTCTCAAAACCTTCCAAATCTACCGTTGGAGCCCCGAAAACCCATCAAAACCTCAACTCAAGGACTACAAAATCGATCTTTCTGAATGTGGGCCCATGGTTCTTGATGCCCTTATCAAAATCAAGAATGAACTTGACCCATCTCTGACTTTCCGGCGATCTTGCCGGGAAGGAATTTGTGGGTCATGTGCTATGAACATTGATGGGTGTAATGGATTAGCTTGTTTGACAAAGATTTCCGATGCGAAAGAGGTTTCGATGATAACCCCATTGCCTCATATGTTTGTGATTAAAGATTTGGTTGTGGATATGACTAATTTTTATAATCAGTATAAGAGTATTGAGCCTTGGTTGAAGAGGAAAAGTGAGAATATAACTGGGAAAGAGATTTTGCAGAGTAAGAAAGATAGGGCTAAATTGGATGGGATGTATGAGTGTATTTTGTGTGCTTGTTGTAGTACTTCTTGTCCTAGCTATTGGTGGAATCCCGAGTCGTATCTCGGCCCTGCTGCTCTTCTTCATGCCAATAGGTATATTATCCATACTTTAATCATTTATGTGCTTTTATGTGTGTATATGGTATGTTTTAATTATTAATTTATGTTTATTTGGTTGTTTTCTTGGTTTAGGGAAAATGAGATAGGATAATTATTCATTCGTTATTTGTTTGGTTGTTTTCGGAATGTTTTTTTGTTTGTTTGTTAGTGTGTATGTTATGTATTAGCCAATGAGAATAAGTAATTAGGCGTGTAATTAAGTGGAGCCGAGGTGACATTTTCGCTGCTCAAGCTTGCAAGCTTGGCTTCTCTTGAAACAGGCTTGCTCAAGCCTGAAACATGTTCCGGTGTAGATAATATTTGAGGCTTTCACGAGCTTGCAAGGATCTCATTAATATTTATGAACTGCAAACAACTTGTTTAGATTGTTGTTTTGCTTGTTGAGCAGCTGGTTTACTATGTTTGACGAGTTCACTGCATAGGAAATGAAATATTATGAGTTCAAAATGGTTAGTAGTGAAACGAGGATGTGTACAAAATTTGTTGTCACAGGTATTCATGTGGAGATTGTTTAAATGTTAATGTATTTATCATATATTTTTTAAAATGTGATACTGCTTACGACCTATAACCATGCTTGCTTATGAGCTTTTAAGTGGAGCTTTGACGACATGTCCACAGTCTCCTTGAGCCTTGAAATTGTACTCAAGCATGGCTCCTTTGTAAATGAGCTGAACTTTTAAGCGGATTCTCTTATCGTTGTCTTTTAAATATTATATTAAACTTCACCAAAATAATTGTTGTAGGAGATATTTTGGTGGGTTCGTGAAGGAATTTTTTTAGAAATAGAATCTACTTATTTGGTTTAATAAGGATCTGTATAATGGATGATTAAGTTAGCATTCTCATAATATATTTTGTTACTCTTATTGATAAAGATAAATGAAACTGCTATCATGTATTGCTCACCAGTGATTCATTACCTTGACTATGTTGTTCTCGACTTCTCGTTCTTGATTTGAGATTGCTGAAAATGGAATTATTTTCTAGCTGAACATGTTGTAAACTGTGAACCATCTTAGCTCCAGTCACATGGCAGTTAATGTCGGGATTCTTTTTGACAATTTTACATATAGCCATATAGGCATATTGCTGAATTTCTACTTGTTTTTCTTACATTAGCACTGGAATTAATTGGGATCTGGTGCATGTGACCCTTCTTTATGATTCACAATTTAAGTCTTTTTGGGAATTGTCGTTCTTTGCGTTAACATAAAAATTATGAGCAAACCACTAGTTGCCTGATATGATTTTCACTTGCTATTAATGTGAGCAAAGGTGGTGATAATTTGATTAATGATTTTCATGTTTTTTTTGCATAGGCGTGAAATTATAAGCAAATTAATAGCTACCTGATGTGATTATTTACCTACTATTAATGTAAGCAAAGGTGGTGATAATTTTACAGTTCCTCTTACTGGTTGCACTTCTCTTATTGGTTTAGCCCTATTAGGAATTAGGTTTATCTTACCTATTAAAGACCATTTAAAAAATTTGACATGTCCTAGTGACTATGGTCTACTACACCCTGTTTTTTTGTCAACCATTTTCACGCAACTTGTAAGTTGTATATATAACTTTTTTAAATAATTTTGTTATAATCAAATGTTGTTGCATTTTGGAGAATGGAGGTTTTGAGTTGAATGTTTTACCTTAGGTGATAAAGATTGTTTGTTAAATTTTGATAAAGATATTTAATTATGTGTATATTTATTTTGGCTATTACCTTTCCTTAAAATAGATTAGTTCAATATTTAGTTTTTCTTGTGTTCTGGCACAGTAGTTCCTTAAGAAAGGCTAGTTGTACTGGCATTTTACTTTGCCTAGCATTATTTTATGTAACTTTGAAACCAAAAAGAAACATTATATTTTTCAGTGGGGGTGAGGCGATGAGCTATACACAGTTCGCTGCTTATCTTGTTTTTGCTGACTACAGTTCATACATACAGAATCTGAAATGTCATGCTTAAGATGGTTTCCAACAACTTGTTTGATTTTGGATATGTTACAAACTGTACAGAAATCAATTATCTGAAGAAATTTGATGATGAGCTTTGGTCTTTAAACGCAGTAAATTTAACTTCTGTACTCTAATTTATATGGAGCTCATTCTTTTGTGATGATCTGCTCTACTTCTTGATTTATATGGCCATTATGTTCAGTGTTCTTGAATTATATTGCTTGTAAATTTATGGTGAAGTTTTTTTTTTTAAATCAAATTTAAATAATACATATTTTACATTAGCTTCCGGGATATTTATCTTGTTAAGAGAATTTGAGCACTACTTCAGATAATGTCGGAGTTCTCATAATCTTCGATCTGATGACAATGTTGTTGCATCTTTAAGTTTGTCATAGACATTTTGTTTACGTAGCAGGATGCAGCCATTTCTTCGGTGATAACATACTCCCATCTATCCGTATACGTGTCTACTGTATAATTATGTCATATTTTCACCTAAATAATTATTTAAGAAAGTAATTGTTTCCTATCCTGGCACGCTGTGAAGGTCCTTAAGCTTAGATATACATACAGGCTACAGCAATGACTATGCCTTTTTTGTTTGCTCAGATGAAACAGTTAGATATTTTTGTAGGATGAATTGATATACATCTATACAGTATATTGTGATGTTCCATAGTAGAATTTAACTACCTACACACTTGTGCATCCACTGGGCTTGAGCCCTCAACATTATGTTACAAAAAGACGAGGGGTATCAATCTACTAGGCTACAATGCTTGTTGTTGTAGAGGATGGGTGGATTTGATGTCTGATTACATTGCCTTAATCTTCGTGAAGTTTACTACATTATATTGGAGTAGTGTGTTTTTCTATATATTTGCTACATATCGGATTGATTAAGTTGTATTGTGCAGATGGATAATGGACAGCCGAGATGAATACACTAGCGAGCGACTTGATGCAATCAATGATGAATTCAAGCTATATCGTTGCCACACAATATTGAATTGTGCTCGTGCCTGCCCCAAGGGACTGAACCCTGGAAAGCAAATCAGCAACATCAAGAAGCTTGAGGCTAAAGGTGCATAAAAGCTTTTGGAAGTATGCAAACGTTGAACAAAACCTTATTTTGGATTATTTGAAAGAACGGATTATTGAGTAGCTGGCTGTAATAATTTGTGACCTGGTTGTATCTGCAATCAGATCTTCGTAGTACTTAAGATGAAAAGCTCTACAATTTACATAAACAGGTTGGCTGACCTTGGTTTTACTGTATCGGAATATTAGTTGCTTTTTTTCATACCATTTACTGGGTATGCTGTGAAATTTTATGCAAGTAGTTCTGGACTCGCTTCTGTTTATACAAGTAGTTCTGGACTCGCTTCTGTTTATTGCCTATTGAAATAAGTGGCAAATTAGAGAGTTTGGGTGGTTCTATTGATAGTTCATGTAATGTTAGTAGAGGGAGGTGAAATCACTCTTGACCTCTCATGTCTGTCACCGATAGAGCATATATTGAGAAGCATGTCATATTTCTATTTTAAATAGTTATTATTGAGAACTGAGAAGCATGTCATATTTCTATAATATTATTAGACATGTTAGCTTAATACACTGCAGTGTATTCATAGTTGCTTAAAATTAGAGTCGAGAAATACTTTAAAATGACACTGTGAAGGTTGGAATTTACAACTTTCGGATCAGTTTGTAAACATTGCAGTTGTGTTCAGGTGTAAAATATATGAAACTTGAGAAAAATAAAGTTTTGGAACTAGAGAATCGCTGATCAGTTTATTAATACATAAAAATGAGATGCACGAACTGATGGTGATGGTTAGAACAAACAAGTTACAATTAAAATGCAAACAGAAGGCTTACTCACAATGTGTACATTTGTATAATCTAATAGTCATACTTTCCGTTGGGTGAATACATTAGTGTTTTTAGCTTTGGCGTTCATGAAACTTGCATGATCCTTCTGATATACCCTTGATTAATCTCAATCTATAGTATAAGCAAATCTTCCTAGATGCAATTCTTATTGTCACACAACCATTGAATGATCCACTCAAAAACAGTACCACTGAAAGATAACATACAGCATTTATAATTTTATTCGAGTCATACGGAAAGAGTTTATCAATTTATAACTAATTTTAACTGTCAGCCCGACTATATAAGGAACATCCAAGTGAACATGCTACCAACTCAGTAGCTACCCAACATCAAGTCTCAATTGTTGCTACCTAACCAATGAAGTTTGCAGCAGCTTTGTCTTTATGTTGTATTATTTGCCTTCAAGTCCGGACTGATGTCGAAGCAAGCACACGGCTTCCATTGATCATAAATCCGCAAACACTCGACTCATCTCAATACATAACTGTCATAGGTAAGCAACATAAGTAAAAAAGGCTTCTGTGACAAAGTAGTGCTAACTTGTTTTTAACTAAATCTTTTATGACCAAGGGTAAAGAACACAACAACAGACTAGGCAACAAAAAATATAATTTTTCTCTACAAAATTGACGAGATTCTCTTTTCGTAGGGTGCAGCAGTAATTGCGATACTTCTTGCTGCTATTGTAATATTAAGAAACAGCCGCCAGTGTGCCTAAAGTGCTGCCATGAAAGTCCTTGACGCACAAGCATCCAGTATCTCAATTTTTCCCAACTTGCAAACAAGCAAATTACGCAGGCTACACTATACATCGTCCGCAGATATGGTCATGTAGGTTGCCCCAACAATAAATGAAATAGTCGACTGCCAACAGTTATTCAGTGGAACTGAGGCAAAAACAAGTATATAGCAGTTGTGTAAAAAGGTGTTATTGTGATTATTAGGCAATCTAGGGCTGTCAGTACATTACATAAGCTGATTGATTGATGAATCATCAATTTCATCATACTAGACTCTACAGACTTGATACAAGCTCTACAGTCTTTAGTAATATAAGTGATCAATGGTAAAAGGAAACAATACCAACACAAATCTAAATGAAAAGGGTAGATTATCATGTACCTAGTTTATAAAAACTGGTATGTTGAACAGTACTTAAAATCTTCTTGAAAGTCCAAGAAACACAACAGCAGATGCTATTTGAACCTTAAGGTCAGCAACATCCAGATCATGGCCACCTTCAACCAGACCCCACCTGTCAACCTGCAAAGTTCACAAAATATATGCAACTTAATACTCTCAAAGATATTCTTTGATGCATTTAAATTTTCTCCGTGTGATTTTCATCCATATAGATACAGGATTTTTTTTCCTCTAGCGTCGTTGGAATTTAAGGTACCTGCAAATCTTCCTCAAGTCTAATTAATTCAATGGCTTCCTCAATCTGCAGTTTCCCACGAAAGAGTCCAATTGCAATAATTAAAGAGTGTGCTGCCGAAGCAAGAGCATCAATAGCTGCCAATTCACAATCATTTGTTGCTTTAAGGAGGCTCTTAATTGCATTCAGAAGTCCATCATCCTGCTTACCCCCAAAAAAACTGGAGTATAGTACAGGCTTGAAGCCAAATTCAGATTCTACCCACTTAAGTAAAGGATCAATCTTCTCCTCTTGCCGTTCTACAAATCAGAGACACCAGACAAAAATAAAGTTACAAATTTATTCATAGTTAAACTTAGAAAGACATTAACACAATCAAAAAGCTTAATGCACAATCAAACATTTGAAATGCCACTTCTAGTTGACTAAACAAAAGAACCCAGCTTAAGTAAAAATGTGAAGACATATTATCCACTTCAACCATCTTATATGCTTACTAACTGTTAGGTTGTCTCTGACTAGATCAAACGCATAAGATGCATACTGTCTGGTGGTATCCCCAAGTATTCAGCAACTAACAGAGTTTAATGACCAGTCTATACCTCGCATTTACCTACAACGTTGTCTATATTAATATATATTAGATGCCCCTGGCTAGTACTCTAATTAAGTTTAAGATGCATGTCATGCAATGCGAGGTAAAGATGCAACTGAAGTCCTGAAATTTCAGGACACTACATGCAAAATGGGGACAAAAGTACATGTTATGACATGCATATCACACAGGATAAGCCAAACTAATTCCTACATCCAACATCCATTTTTAGGTCTACAAGGCTACAACTTATAAGCATCCAGTTCTGTTAGCAGCAACAGCTAATTATACTATTTTCTTGCAACAAGTAATAAAGTACTTTGAATTGTTGATAGTTTACATACCAAGGACACTGCTAGTAAGGTCATCATCTCCAGGAGCACGGCAGAAAACCAAATCTTGAGGAAACTTCTGCATCAAATGATCAATTATCTTTGTCCTTGTTAGAGGAACTCTTTCCAAAGCCGTACATGCAAGCTTCATAATTGGCATAGTGAATGGCCTGATTCCATCTGCTTGCTACAATCACCATATCGACAATAATAAATTACCCAGAACCCCCACGTTAAGAAACTTAAGAACTCATGAAATCTGGGGTACAAAACAGATTTTTCATTTTGCGAAATCTAAGCAAAGAACACAGAGCCCATTAAAACATGATGAAGAAGTATGTTGATCTGATCTGATTAGCTACAACAAAGAAATATCACAGATATGGTTCTTACAATAACAATGTTAATATCAAATACAGTAGATCCAAATTACTCATATTAATAATTAATAATTAAAAACTCATCTAATAGGAAAAGAAAATTTTGCCTGCCATAATACTTCCACTGATCTGGTAATGCACAGCTACAGTTAACACCATGAAACTTGACGCAGACATATATAAAAATATTGAAAAAAAAAATAATAATAATAATAAAGAGTCGGGATTTAACATCCGTCAGTTTATAAGATGAGTTAAAATACAGAAATCAAGATGATACACTAGCTTTACTAAAACAAGGACAGGCATAAACAACCATGGTACATAGTCCTTCCACAAATCTAGTCCAAAGCCCATCACCAGAAGCCTAAGCATGGATCTTCATCAAATACAGTACTGCTTGAAAGGCAGCCTTGTATCTAATAGTTGAAAAATATAATACTGCTTGACATACGAGCGTACTAAATATAATCATACTCCTGCTGAATTTATATTTTCTCGATACCATCATCTAACAAGTCGAACGCAGTAATGTGGATACCACGGCTAAAAAACAGGTGGTAAAAGTAAAAATAAGGGGAAAAACTGGGGTAGTGTATAAGGAAGTTAGAGTGATAACATATCAAGATTGCAACTTTTGTTCCCCGTGTCACTTCTCACTTTTCCTCATTTCTTAGAAGCTTAAAGGCTACAATAATAACTTTATTAAGTTTTAAGTATGAAGCAAATTGTAATAGGGGTTGGATCAAATACAAACCAAATCAAAACGGGAACCAATGAGAACCATTAAGGTTCAACACATTTATAACTGCGGTACAAGTAAATATTCGTCTGGGGTTCACCATTCCACAATTAGGTTTTAGATTTCCTAGGGTACAACATACTTAACTAGAAATTGCTGAACCTGAGTATCAAAAGTGTTAAGCCTTAGTAGTTCTCAATTTTGTTCCTATTTAGTTGGTTCTCACAGGAACTAGACCCAAAAGTAACACTCCGTGGTCTCTCTAGTACTCCACCACAGTGGCTATTCCATTCAGTATTTGCATTTTCTTTACCTAAAAACTAATGTTCCCTGCTAAATTTTGAAACAGGTTCCTTGATACAAAAAAACTGAACTTAACAGCTGCTCAAGGTCGATTAGCAAGTTCCACTATAATATCACAAAATCCCCTTGTTTAACATTTGTTATGCAAGTTGAATTGTTAATAAAATGACCAACTAGGTTGATCTTTTTAATCAACCACCGAGAGGTTGTTAAACCCCAGTACTAGTACCACACCGAAAACAAGCTCAAATCCCGACACTTACAGCTAATGTATAATTCATAATATGCAATTTTCAGTACCTAACAACCCCTTCCCACATTTCGGCATGATCCAATCAACAAATGAACCCATAAAAACCCGACAGTCCGTAAGCTCAAAAACATTAAACTTAGTGAATAAACATCGAAAAACACCTCATTTGACTACCTGATAATCCCACTCGGCAGCAATAGCCATAGCAAGCAAACGATTCGGACACTTCAACGGGCTTTTGGACGGAGTCTTCAAAGTCCTATAATCAAGCATAACATGCCACCCATTCCCATCTTCAGCCTCTCTTGTACTCACTTTCTTATAAAACTTCTTCCCCACAATTGACCCTGTCATAAACGACATTGGCATAGTCACTGATGACGTCGTTTTGGGCTTACCCTTTACATAAATGCTGTCGTCTTTATCATCTGTCTTGGTTTGAGGCTCGGAGAAGCTGAATGACGATGATGGGTCGTCGGAATTTGCGGCGGCCGTGGCGGCGGCGGCGGCGCTGAGGTGGCGAGATTGGGGAAATGGGGGCTTGACTTGAAGTGGGGTTAGGGAAATTAGCGTTTTTCGAATCAAATTTAGTGCCATTAGAGAGGACTATACTTGATTCCAGCTGATTTTTAATGGGTTCAAGTGAAGATCACAAATGTTTATCTTTATGGCTTAATTTATTTGATTATTTATTTAGTGCCATTTAGCCGGGTTTTTTGTTTAATTAAAAAAAATTAGAGGCTTTTCTGGAAAATACGATTTTTTTTTATTATTTTTGTAAAAATATGTTTTTCAAGAAGGGTGAAAGTCAACTTTAATATTTTTTCGTACAAATTTAATAATAATATTTATTTTTAAAATTTTAACCAACTTTAATTCATGAAATACCCAATAATCAACGTGATACACAAAATCGTCAATGAAATATCTTATACATTAGATAATCAATTATCACCAAAATTTCTTATATAAATTGGAATATTCAACGGCTAGTGAAGCATTCTAACAGTTAAAATTAACCACTCTTTTTTAAATGGTTAATTTTGTTAATTTCATTAGAAAAATGATTGTTCTACTAATTATTTTGAAAAAAAATTGTTTGAATTATTTTGATTGCGAAATACAATTTTGCAACTAAATGCAACTTAGATTATTTTTTTTAAAGAAAACATAAGAAAAGATGCATTTGGTTGCTAATGATTGAAAATCTTGTTTTTCCAAATATTTTCGGAAGATAATATAATCGCAAGACTTAAAAAAATACAAATAAATAAATGAGTAAATTACACTTTGTGTACTCGTACTTTAGTCAAGACACCACTTGCAATACTATAATTTAAAATCGAGCAAAGTATTGCAAGTGATGTATTGAGCAAAGTGCGGGTACACAAAATACACTTTAGAGTAAAGTGCCAGTACACAAAATGCACTTTACTCCCTAAATTAATAACGGAATTAACCTCAGTTAACGGAATGCAACAAAGTGCATTGAAATACAAACATTGATATTGCAACTGCTCGATTTTGAACTATAGTACTGCAAGTGATGTCTTGACTAAAATGTGAGTCCACAAAATGTAATTTACTCCTTATTATATTGATTTTTTTGAAAATTAATACAGTTTTTTGGGTAACTATTAGAGTAGCTCACCGGTAAAGATCTTAGGTTCGATTTTCGATTGAGTATCCTTAAATTTAAATAAAAAGAATTATTATTTATTTAATATAACTGATTAGAAGTTAAAAATTTAATTGGCGATCAAATGAGTGAGATGGAGAGAATATTTATTTAAATTTCAAAAGATGTAAACCTTTTTTTTTAAAAGGTTGAGTTTGGACGAGTATTTCTAAAAAATACAAAGTTCGTTTACATTGTGTTCTATAAATTTTTTGTGGAAAAAAAGATTTCATTTCTACGACTTATTCTCAAATTTTTTTTTTTAAAAAGAAAGAAAATCTTTATATATTTGTCTCCAAAATCTTCTTTTCACTTTTGAAATAATTTAGAAAGAAAAGAAAATACTCTATATTTTTATTAAAAAAATTCTTTCATTAATTTGGGAACACAACATCAAAGTTTTGGGGCTGATTTTCTGGTATTAGCCATTTTTCGAGTTTTTATCGGATCAAAAATTTCAATTTAAACTTTTTGTACATATTTACTTGTATATTTTTAGTAGTCGATGGCTTCAAAGTACCCACGGACAAATAAACTTTTTCATGGGTGACACTTGAGAATTTTTTTAATTGAAAATGTGTTAAAAATTAGCTCCATTGTGTGCACTTGCAAATCTAACCAATTACCAACTCGATTTATATCGTCTATCGTTATTCAATCATTCATCTCCCATCCTAATACATTTATAAGATTTGAAATTTTTTATCGTAGATAATCGTCTCTCAACATGTAATGTCGCAATAGGTAAATTTTCATCGAACATAAAAAAGAAGCAAATAAACTAGTGCTAAATAATATGCCTCCATTACCTCAGGAACTTCATCCTTATATGCAGTTACAAAGTTTTCGATAAATCTTCTGTCAGACCATGACAATATCGTAGATAAATTGTAGCTCTCATTGCTGCTGCTTTTTAACACTAAAGACTTCTTCAGAGATACCTATGAAGAATGCCGGGATACCTATGAAGACATTTTTAGATTTAAAATTGTCTGAGATTCAGAGATAGAAAGCAAAATATCAAGCTTTAGCTTTAAGACTTCTTCAGGAAGATACCTATGAAGAATGCCGGGATAAGCAGAAATGATTGGTAACTTGGACATGGAAAATCCAAAGGTTTGGAAGAACTCGAGAACACCAGAGGAATCAAAATCAAGACATTTACAAGCACGAACTACGTCCTCTCCGGATAAGTAGATAACCCACATTTGTTTTCGAGAAAACAAATCTTGAATTCTGAAGAATCCACATCTGTGGGTAAGATTGTACTGGTATAACTATGAATGACTGGTCTAATAAATAGTTATTTAAGTTGTCAAGAGTTTGATGTTTTATAAACTAGTCACCTGAATATTGTTGGTAGCATGAAGCTGTTGTGTAATCTATCATTTGACACCAAATTTAGGAAAACCAAAACCTTGAAATGGTCTTCTTCTCTAAGATATAACAAAACTAGTGCTAAATAATATCACTCTGGCTTCAGCCTTAACTGTCCCTTCTGTTTGAAAGTGTATTCATCAAATCTCAATTTACCTTCATATGCCTCCATTACCTCAGGAACTTCATCCTTAAATGCAGTTACAAACTTTTTGACAAATTTTCTCTCAGAAATCACTAATATTGGGTTACTTGACAACCTAAATGTTGTCCACTGTAATTTATTCAAAAAGAACTCCATTTTCTCAATAAATGGCTTCTCGGTGAAACACATGACAAATGGCTGCCTCTTGAACATGAAAAGGATCTCTTGATCGGAAAAACCAAAGCTCTTGAGCAACACACATTTAGATTTCCAAGTCGAGTCTTTAATAATAGTAAATGTGGAGAGAGCTTGGAGAAAATATGAAGATGAAAGATCGAAACCCATGTCCATAAGCTTCAACACGACATCACGGAATCTGTCATGTGGCTTAGTTGATGCATGACCATACATTGTTAAAATTTTCAAAATCTGGGAATTGGGAACACCAAGTGAGACAAGAAACTTAATATTTAATAATGAAGATTTGAAATTGTTCCTGGTAAGTACAGTTGGATTGCATTTGACGAAAGCAACTAGACTTGGGTAACAGCCTGTAAGACATTTGAGCTGATTGACTAAGGGTATTAGGTGGTTGTAGAGACTTCTCTGGAGAATCTTTGGGTTCCTGGTGATAGTATTGACTACATCTGATTGAGACGCCAAGATAGAAAGCAAGAAATCAAGTTTTGGCTGTATGGCCTTGTCGGGATAACACTGAAGAATACGCGGATTACAAGTAATGATTTTGGTAATATTGGACGGGGGGAATCCAAATATTCGAAAAATATTAACAACAGAGTGTGGTCTTTGATTAGAGGAATCGAAGTTAACATGTTTAGAAGCACGAATAAGGGATTTTCCTGACAACCCACATTGCTTCTTCAGAAATGAATTTGTAAATTCTGAAGAATCTGTAGTTATGATTCTTTTGGTTCTATAATTACGAACAAAGGGTCTCAGATTCAAGTTGAGAATTAGGGTTTGCAATTCAGATTTATACACACAAACAAGCATCTTCATATTCATACACAAATATAAAAATGGGGAAAATGAAACATGGGGAGTAACAAAAACAAAATCAAACTTACAAGAGCAGGCAGATCTCCAGTTTGAATAATTTGGAGGTTTCACAGTCAGTACTCACTCCCAAGTCCCAACAACGTAAAATGTTAGCAGTTATTACGATTTAAGTAATTTGGTAATATCATGCGTTTTTTAATAGAGTAATGATACATGTATCGAATTGGGTACCGAAATCTGGTACCGAATGATGTGGCATTGATGACGTGACAATTTAGAATGATTTTATTGGTGGAATTAACGTGAATGCACGGGGTCCATTATTATTAGACAATCAGAATATAACACATTGCCTTCGGTACCCAATTCGGTACATCTAGCATTATTCTTTTTAATAAGCACACCTCACTTGCCTTCCATTTTGGAGCGAAAGTTTTTGGAAGAAATTTTATAAAATTTTCATTCTCAATCACTTACTTTCTTCCTTAAAAAAAATTGAAAGCACAAATAAGAGTGTAAATTATGTTATTTGTTTTCCCTACCACTTGCTTTCGTCTCTTTTTAATCAGTTTTTGATTAAATATTAATAATTATCTATTTATTTATTGGTTTAAAAAATGGAAAGTTACATTTTTGAAATAAACTAAATTTAAATACTAAATTTAAATAATTATATATTTTTACTAAATAAAAATAATAATTATTAAATAATTTAATAATTTAATTTGACTCATTATCAAGCAAGTCACCAAATAGAGAGATGATTAAATTCTATATACTCTATCCGTTTCGCTTTTATTGTCCACTATTTTCTATTTAGTTTGTCCCAAAATAATTGTCCAAAATTGATTAATAGGGTAAATTATGTGTTAATTATGTTAACTTTTATATAAAACAATACAATTATTTGGTAACTATCTTTTTATTTTACATGATTGAATAAAAAATGGAATTTTGATGGTGAACAATAAAAATGGGACGGAACGAGAAGCCAGTATATGTCAATACACGTATATTGTTAGTATTTGTGCCCTAGAGACAATACTATAATGTTCTTAGGGAAGATATTTTGATTAATAATAAATATGTTCTTCGGATTTTCTCTTTCAATTATTTATTATGTCTTTATTAACTGCGATATAAATATTAGAATAATAAATGTCCTTAGAATATAAACATGAATTCTATATCTCTAAGTATGAGACTTAGAAATGAGATTATATGAGTAGTGTTTATAATCCTAAAAGATCCCTAGTCGAGTATTATTATTTGAGGACAATAATAATGCATTAAGACTAGTATGTTTGTTGACTGATGACCACATTTCATTGGTCATGAGTATGGTGATACTAAATTCAAAGACATAAGTGCATGTTAGAAGAACATACCACTGGATAGACCCACAGTGTGAATTCTTCATGGTAAAAGTTATCAAGTGTCATAAGCAATTCTCACAGTGATAATGGTGTAATGATCCTTAGACTTGAAATCATTATATTTCTATATGAGAATTAATATACTTTGATTCTACTCAAAGTTACATTTGACCGGGTAATGATAAAGGTGGACATTGGGTATATCATTAATCATATGAGAAATATGAATGATAGATATATGATTTAACCCTCCTATTTTAGGAGTGATATTATTGGCCTCTTGATTGAGTGAGACTATGAAATGCATGGCCATGCTCAAATAGTAATTTGTTTAATAGTCTACTCATCGATCAAGTAAACTGGGATTAAATATTGAAGAGGATGACATAAACCATGCCTCGAGTTTAATTTATAATATAATGTTAAAAGGATTATATTACATGAAACATTATTCACGAAAGGTTTAATTGGATCATCAATTATTATTATTATTACTTGGGTATCAATGATGTATTACTAGATGCCGCTCATTGTTTATAATTTTATTATTATATATTAAAATTATTGCCAACGTAATAATAACCTAAAAGGTCACACACATAGAACGTTTTAAATGAAGCTTTATTTAAATTACGAATTTAAATAAATTATTATTATTGTATTGAATTATCGAATTAATTAAGTGAGACTTGATTAATTAAACAATAATTCGAATTTAATAATAATACAATCAATAATCGGACTGGGTTTTGGAAGCCCAATCAGATTAGGGTTCAGCCCACTCTTCTCTCCCTATAAATACATAAGGATGTATTATTTTAGGGTTTAATATTCAGAATTTTTTTTAAAAACCCTAGCCGCTCTACATCAAGGAGAGACTAGAGAGAGAGAGAGAGAGAGAGGCTGCTTTTTGGCTAGTACCAACTCCGGTGATCGTTGGACAATCGGGCGTTCGTGTGGACTGATTAGAGACGATCGTTGCTCGGCATCAAGTGACATTATGTAGTTGACTGTATCAGGAGAATAAGGCTCATGAGCTTGAGGCCAATAGATCCACTCAAATGTACAGTCCTCAAAATGCAGCAAAAAGGATAAGAATGCAAAAAGAATAAATTATGGAATCCCCCAAATTGCTAGTTTAGCCTATGTACATTATAGAAAAAACATCTTGATCAGTAAAGTCTCAGCAACTACTTTATTCTTCAATTTTGGCAACAGAAATAAAAAGAAGTTCCGAAGGTTAAACCAAATAATTATGGCTACAAAAACACATGTATCGTTTGTGATCCAGTATATGCTACCATATTACATCACCTACGAGCCAGTGATCAGCTAATATTACACAGAACAAAGGAGAAAACAACCAGCAACATGGTAGGATTGAGCAGTCTGTGCTTGAAAACTCCACAGAGCTACCAGCTCAATCAGAGTCGGCCCAACCACAGCCAGAATGGGAACAAAATGTAAGATACGTGGAATCAAAGGAGCAACAATTTAATATGGTGTCGGAATGTTACTTCACCTTGAGTCAAAATTTATTAGATTTTAAAACCAAAATTTATTATTAAGTCATAAGATGATTGAAGACTTCTAACTTTCTAAACTGCGTACCAGCAACTCTCTGGATTTTCCTTGAGAAACAAAAATGGCAGCCTACCTTTCCAAATATCTTTTTTAAGCTTCTTACAATCCTCATAAGGCGAAATGTACTATAACTTCTGAAACTCATCCATCCAGGCCTTCACTTTCTTTTGCGCACCATAACCCCTCAGAAAACTCATCGTAAACGACAACCCATTTTGGCCCCTCTTAAACTTCCTCAACTCTGTCTCCCCATTACCGGAAACACTCAAATCCACGTTCTCCTTCCCCCTTTGCAACGCGGAAACAGCAAACTCATCATCCCATTTCAACAGTTTCAAACAAGCCAACCCATTTGACCCTTAAACAACCCGAAAACAATCCGAATACTTCCTAATCAAATTCCTATCGAAATCATCAGGCAAACCCAAATCCCATTTCAAATTATAAAGTGATTGAAAATGCACCGTCTTTTCTCGAGTCATCATAAGAACTCTACACAACCTCTCCACAATCTCACTTTCACAATTCTGATACACCAACTGTTCTTGATTATGTAAATTAAGGGCAATGTTAGTAAGCTTAAAGCAAGGCAAAGATGGGTACTTAGGGTGAGGAAATTCTTGTATTGGGGTTATATATACACGCACTGTATATCAAAAGAGCTATTGAAACTGCAACATCGTTATTCAAAATTAACAGAAGTCATTAAAATGCTAAAAAAATAATAGTTGAGCTACTATGCAAGTGGCTACTTTTATAATTAAGCCATTTTCGTGCAAAAAAAATTATAGTTGAGGCCATCATAGTGCAATTAAGTCTTAATTTATTTGATTATTTATTTAGTGCCATTTAGCCGGGTTTTTGGTTTAATTAAAAAAAATTAGAGGCTTTTTTGGAAAATATGATTTTTTTTTATTATTATTTTTGTAAAAATATGTTTTTCAAGAAGGGTGAAAGTCAACTTTAATATCTTTTTCGTGCAAATTTAATAATAATATTTATTTTTAAAATTTTGACCAAATTTAACTCATGAAATACCCAATAATCAATATGATACACAAAATTGTCGATGAAATATCTTATACATTAGATAACCAACAATCACCGAAATTTCTTATATAAATTGGAATATTCAACTGCTAGTGAAGCATTCTAACAATTAAAATTAACCACTCTTTTTAAAATGGTTAATTTTGTTAATTTTAAAGTTGAATGTCATGAAATCCTAACCAACCTTTGTTAGCATCCAGTACAACATCTTGCGCTAATTCAGTAACAAAACTAGTGCTAAATAATATCATGTTGCCTTCAACCTTAACTGTTCCTTCTGTTTGAAAGTGAATTTATCAAATCTCAACTTACCCTTATATGCCTCCATTATCTCAGGAACTTCATCCTTATATGCAGTTACAAAGTATTCGATAAATCTTCTGTCAGACCATGACAATATCGTAGATAAAGAGTAGCTCTCATTGCTGCTGCTTTTTAACACTAAAGCTTGCAGAACATAACACCTCGGGATAGTCCTCTTCTCTAAGCTATAAGCAAGTACACCTGGGTTACTTGACAACCTAAACGTTGTCCACTGTAATTTATTCAAAAAGAACTCCAGTTTCATAATAATTGCCTTCTCCGAAAAACACATGACTTGTGGCAACCTCTTGAACATGAAAAGGATCTCTTGATCGGAGAAACCAAAGCTTTTAAGCAACACACATTTAGATTCCCAAGTGGAGTCTTCCATAAAAGTCAATGTGCGGAGAGCATGGAGAAAATATGAAGATGAAAGATCGAAACCCATGTCCATAATCTTCAACACGACATCACGGAATCTGTCATGTGGCGTAGTTGATGCATGACCATACATTTTTAAAACTTTCAAAATCTGGGAACTGGGAACACCAAGTGTGACAAGAAACTTAATATTTAACATCGAAGATTCTGAATTGTTTTTGGTAAGTACAACTGGATTGCATTTGAGGAAAGCAGCTGTACTAGGGTAACAGCCCGTAAGACATTTGAGCTGATTGACAAAGGGTATTAGGTGGTTGTCCAGACTTCTCTCAAGAATGAATGGGTTCCTGGTGACAGTATCGACTACATCTGATTGAGACGCCAAGATAGAAAGCAAAAAATCAAGTTTTGGCTGTATGGCCTTGTGGGGATAACACTGAAGAATACGCGGATAACGAGTAATGATTTTGGTAATATTGGACGGGGGGAATCCAAATATTCGAAAAATATTAACAACAGAGTGTGGTCTTTGATTAGAGGAATCGAAGTTAACATGTTTAGAAGCACGAATAAGGGATTTTCCTGACAACCCACATTGCTTCTTCAGAAATGAATTTCTGAATTCTGAAGAATCTGTCGTTATGATTCTTTTGGTTCTGTAATTACGAACAAAGGGTCTCAGATTCAAGTTGAGAATTAGGGTTTGCAATTGAGATTTATACAGACAAACAAGCATCTTCATATTCATACACAAATATAAAAATGGGGAAAATGAAACATGGGGAGTAACAAAAACAAAAGCAAACTTACAAGAGCAGGCAGATCTCCAGTTTACAGTTTGAATAATTTGGGGGTTTCACAGTCACCCGACAATGTAAAATGCAAGCTCAGTTAGCACTCCCACCCACTCTTAATATAGGTTCATTTTTATTTTTTAACGGTCAAAGTAATAATTTTTTATTAAATATTAATAATTATTTATTTAAACTTAAAATTTTAAGATAGACTAAATATAAGAACTTAATTTAAATAATTACATATTTTTTCTAAATATAAATAATTAAATAATTTAATTTGACTCGTTTTTTTTGGTTTTTTTTAATTTGACTCGTTGTTATCAAGCAGGTCATCAAATGCATATTAAAAACGAAACATTAAAAGTTTTTGTAGTCGGTTTGTAGTCTGGTCTTCCATAGTTTGGTCATCCAATCTCTAACCGTTAGATCTTTTAAATTAAATTAATGAGAGCCATTAGATATAATACTAAATATTTTTTGGTATATTGTGATTTTACTTAATTGCCCTTACTTAACTGTAGTTCGTATTTTTACTTAATTACCCTTACTTATTTATAAAAAAACTATTATTAAATAATAATATTACCTATTTATAACCAATTACCTTTTACACATAAAATACATTATTATTATTATTATTGAAAAATTCCCTTTACTTTTCCAAAAATATCACGGACAATTACCTTTTTTAACTAAAACATATAAGCTTTTTATTTTTCCTTACTAAAACCTCTCATTTTCCAAAAATGTCACAGATAGTTTTATTTATTAAAATAAAATAATAAAATAATAATTGTTAATAACTAACCAATTACCTATTTTAGCCAAAGTGTATATTGTTTTTTATATTTTCTAACTAAAATTTTTACTTTTCTATTTTTTCTAACTAAACCTCTCATTTTTCAAAAATATCACGGGCAGTTCATTTTAATGAAATAAAATAATAATATTTATAATTACTAATAACTAACTGATTAGCTTTTTTTCCCAAAACGTATATTTTTTATATATTTTTTAACTAAAAATTTTCCTAATTAAAATCTCACATTTTTCAAAAATATCGCATGCAATTTCATTTAGTAACATAAAATAGTAATATTATAAATACTAATAATTAACTGATTATCTTTGTTAGCCAAAACGTATATTCCTTTTTATATCTTTTAACTAAAATTTCTCATTTTCTAAAATTACCGCAGACGATATCTATCTATATTATACTATTATATAATAGCCGAAACATTGAAAGTTTTGATTTCAATTTTTGGTAATTTATTCTATTTAATATATCTATATGTACTATTATATAATAGCCGAAACATTGAAAGTTTTGATTTTCGATTTTCTCACATATGTAACATAACTACAATCTCTTTTAATTATACTTTACTTAGAATTCAAAAACACGACCTTTTTTTAGAATATATTTATATTTATATTTATATATATTACAACAAAATATGTTGATAATTTTGACGGTTATCTTTACTGACATGCTTACTAAGCTAATAAACTATTATAAAATCTATAAAAAATTTTAGATTTAAAGTATTAAAGTAGTACTTTTAATATTTTTTTTCAAAGGTAGCATTTTCAGAAGTATTAAAATCTCAAAAAATTTAAAAGTAAATTTCAAAATTAATATTAAAGTCGTTCGTGCGTTGCACGGGTTATAGGTTTATATATATATATATATCGGTACATGTATATTGTATATTAAATTCGATGTGTCTCGATTGACAGAATGAGATAAATAAACATAGCGAAGGGGTTTTTTATTGTCAGAACAGAGCGAAGAGCCGATGGAAAATAAAATTCAGCGAAGTGTTAGGAATATGTTGTTCTTGATGATAAACATAAAACACTTAGTAGAATTTGTGTAAAGTCATTTTTGTAACTGTCAACGAAATGGCATGTTTTGCAGCATTCCGTTGACAGGAAGCTCATCAACGAAATGAGTGTTGTAGCAATTGCATTGTACAATACTTCACAGTATGATAGGCATTCTGTTATATGTTTTAGATAGGTTTTCTAAGTCATGTTGACTAAGTACTAGATAGGCAAAATAGGTTGGTTAATTGTAAATATGTTATGCCTTGTAATTTTGACTAAGTGAAGACATGTCAACGGTATGAAGATTACTCTGTCAACGGTATGGAGTTTACCCATCAACGAAACGAGGGAAACACCATCAATGGAATGAAGAATGAAGCTATCAACGAAACACATCTCCTTGCTATCAACGAATCAATGTTGCTTTTTGAACAGTTGACAAAGTGATAGTGACAGTTTACTGAACAGATCTAAAAGGAGATATGGAAGTGTACTTTGCATTGGAAGCCATCAAAGTGGATACTGGAAATAAGGAAACATTCCAATTTCCAATATGGCTCTTGGAAATGATTATAATGAGCATGAAGACAAAAGCAAAGATCTCCAAGGACCATTGGACAAAAGGAATGAAAAGCAAGCTACTGATGGTTACTACTATTATTCTTTAGTTTAACCAAACGTAGAATTGTAAACTTGGGATTATATAACCAAGTGTAGCAGTTACTTTAGAAAGAAGAGAAGAAAAACAAATAGATTGTATTAGCTATTTTTGAGAGCAATTCTTCTCTACAACCTTGTAACTGAGCAGCTGTGTACTTTTGTATCACAGATTATTTCCGCAATAAAAACACTTCAGTTGGATCATCAAACAATCCAACTGAATTATTTATATCTTGTGTTTTTATTTATTCAGTTCAGTTTTATTTTAAAAAGTGTTTAGTTTCAAGAAAATATCAAGAATTGTATTCAACCCCCCCTTCTACAATTCTGTTAGGTCATTTGGGAATAACAATTGGTATCAGAGCGAGCTTCTAACATACAAGAAGTTTAAAGATCAAGACCAAAAACAGAAACCATGGTGAAGAAGGATGCAGGTGTGAAGATACCAGTTCTTGATAAAGACAATTACTTTCACTGGAAAGTAAAGATGCATTTACATCTCATGTCTATGGATGAGAGGTATGTAGACTGCATTGAGAAAGGTCCACACGTTCCCATGAAGCTTGATTCTAGAGTTGGACTGCCAGATGATGCCCCTGATGTAGAGATTCCAAAAACTGTCTCAGAATGGACTGTTGAAGATATTGCAGAAGTCCATAAAGACAAAAGGACCATGAACATTCTGTTTAATGGTTTGGAGCAAGAGATGTTTGACAATGTTATCAACTGTACAACCTCTAAGGAAGTATGGGATACCGTTAGAACTCTCTGTGAAGGAACTGAGCAAGTCAGGGAAAATAAAATGCAACTCCTTATACAACAATATGAGCATTTTCATTTTAAAGCTGGTGAAACCCTAAATGACACGTTTAGTAGGTTTCAAAAGCTTTTGAATGGATTAAAGTTGTATGGGAGGATCTATCAAACCAAGGATTCAAACCTTAAATTTCTTAGAGCTCTTCCAAAAGAATGGAAGCCTATGACTGTTTCTCTCAGAAACACTCAAGAGTACAAAGACTACACTCTTGAAAGGCTTTATGGAACCTTGAAGACTTATGAGCTGGAAATGGAGCAAGATGAGGAAATTGAAAAGGTACAAAAGAAGGGTGGATCTGTTGCATTGATTGCATCTGTGAACCAACTTGAAGATGACAATAAAGAAGCTGCAAAGACCACAACTAGTCGATCTAGTTGTAGGAGTGATGTTAGCAAGGGTAAAGACAAGATGACAGAAGAAGAAGAATCAGAACCAGCCAACTTGGATGACTTAGATGAGATTGATGAACACATTGCTTTTCTGTCTAGAAAATTCTCTAAGTTCAAGTTCAAAAGAAACTCAGAAGCAAGGCCACCAAGAAGAGACTTTCAACCTAGCAAAACAAACTGGATTGAAAAGTCTAAGTCAAAATGTTTCAATTGTGGAATGCTTGGTCACTTTGCTGGAGACTGCAAAAAGCCCAAGGTTGAGAAGGGCAACAGGAAATTTGAGCCTGTTGATTATAAAAAGAAATACTTTGAACTTCTCAAACAAAAAGAAAAGGCTTTCATGTCTCAGGAGTATGATTGGGCTGGTAATGGTGAAGATTCTGATGATGATGTTGAGTATGTCAACTTGGCTCTTATGACTAACAATCATGAGCAGGAAGCAAGTTCCTCAAGCAACCAGGTAACAATTACTAATCTTTCTGAGCTTTCTAAAGAGGAATGCGACAGTGCAGTAAATGAAATGTCTACTGTATTATATAATTTGCGTGTTACTCTTAAATCACTTACTAAAGAGAATTCTAGAATAAAAGAGACCAATCTGCTCTTAAGTGATAGGAATGCAATGTTAGAAGCACAGCTCATTGAATTTGAGAAAATGAGATGTGTTAGTAGGGATGCTAAGAAGGAACTTGAGAACGTGTTACAAAGGGAAGAAATTCTTAAAACACAACTTGAGATAGAACAAGGTGTGATTGCAAAATGGAAGGATGCCAGGAATGTTGCTGCCAACATAATTAATGTTCAAGGCGTGGAATCCTTCTGTGAGCAATCATGGAAAAGGAACAAAGAGAAGCTAGGGTATGTTGGTGAAACCTTAGAATCAGAAACTGAGTCAACAAACAACAAGGATCATTTGTTGAAGGTTGATATGTCAACGGAATGCAATGTTTCGTTGACAGATGAACCATCAACCGATCAGGCTGTTTCGTTGACAGAGAAAAGAAAGGATGAACTCACTAGACTTAATAACAAGTATGGTCCTGTCACCAAGAACTTTGTTCAAGGTGAGTCTAGTAAATCAAAGAAAGTTGAGAAGCCTGTTGAGAGAGCTAATGTAGGTAACTTGTCTAACAAGCAATTGAAAGACAAGTTAGAGAAAGTTCAGGTTGAGGCTAAGGGAAATAAAAAGAATAACAGAAATGGCAAGGTAGGGATTAACAAACACAACAATTACACACCTGATAAATATGCTGTTAGAAATGAATACCACAAGAAACTAGACAGAGGGGGGGGTGAATGGATAGTTTGATATATTTTTCGATCTTGAAAACTAAGTAAACAACTGTATGTGATTATGATATGTAATATGCAGAAAGTAAATAACACACACAATCACTTTAATCTACTTTGTATAAGCAAATTAAATACTACAGCTTTCCAGGAAATTCACAATCGAATTTCTGGCTTCTAAACAAGAACAGTTTGAACTTGCTTGCTTACAGAGAAAAGAGCTTAGCAAATAACTATGTGTATCTCTCTTACCGCTTACAGTTGCGTGTGCACGATATATATATTCCCCTATACAAACTAGGCACACACAATATTACACAGCTACCCCTTCTGAAAGTCCAACTTGTCCTGCCATAAGAAGTTCACTGTGTCAGGAAGGACCACCTGCTTTTCGGAGTCTTTCCCGTTTCTGTAGCTGCTTGTCTCTTATCTTTCTCTCCAAGTTTAGCTGTAGATTTGCCATCTGTTCTTTGGACCACCTTGCCAGAACAAATGCTTCAGTATTTGTCTCCTTTGATTCTTGGTTCTGTACCTTGATTTGTCTTGTTATGAACGGCTAAGTGTTGATATCGTGAACTCCACTTTATCCCTGACTTCGCGATCTCCCTTGTGAGGACTATGCGATATAGCCTTTGAAGACTTTGCGACATAGGTCATTTGACGACTATGCGACATAGGTCATTTGATGACTATGCGACATAGGTCATTTGATGACTATGCGACATAGGGCTTCTGAGGACTTCACGATCTAGGCTCCTTTGACTTTGCTGACTTCAACACTTCACGACATGTGTCTTGAGGACTTCTCAACATAGTACAAAATGGACTATGCGATATAGTACTTCACGACATGGATATTGGTAACTTCACGACATAGCTTTCTTTTGACTTTGCTATATAATGCCTTAGACAAATTCCTGCAACTTATTTCTTCATGGCCTTATTCAACTCTATCCTGCTGCATGAACACTTCTGAACTTCTACCAGGATAATTATTCAATGGCCTATATACATTCTAGATGCAAGAACTTTACTAAGCTCATTATAAATCTGAGCATACATGATAAAGCTATTGTCCATGAAAACAAGACAAGTACATTTAGAGACCTATACTATATCCCAGTGATAGAAATCACTAGGTCATGTAATGTGACATAGTCACATAGTGTAGGCTTGTTAATAGTGGTATTCAGACATGTCTTGAGCCTAACAATCTCCCCCAAATTGTGAGTAAGATCCTTAGGCACAATTTCATGTCTGATAACAAGCCTAACTTACATAAAAGGAAATTTAGTAACAGAGAGAACAATTCATGAACCTTGAGATCAGAAATTTGATTACATAGAAAAATTGAAAGCTTACAGATTACTTTTGTTGCTCAACAGCTTCAGCTTCCAATTGCTTCTCTAGCAAATCATCATATATCTTCTTTTTCCTTATCTCTTCTTTTCTCTTCAAGTCTATGATGGCTTCTTGAAGTTCTTCTCTTGCAATCAGTTCTTCAATGAGAGGTGAGCCTTCCAAGTCATCAATTGCAGCCTTGAGTGCACTTTCTACATAGGAATCAAGAAACTCCATCCTTATTTTGCTTTGACCTCCATGTGAGTTTTTGTACTCCACAATGTAAGGATTTTGCTTGACCCTGCACAACCCTTTCTGCCTTAGCTCTTTAGCCCTCTCCTCCATCTCAGCCATTTCTTTTTCTCTCTGAATCTTCTTCTTTTCATTCTCTTTCCTCATGTTTTCTTCATAATCAGCATGCATCTTCAAGTACCTGGCAATATCTATCTTCCATGTCCTTTCTTCTCTTTCTTCAAAATTCAGTAAGGCATTTATCCTTTCAAGCTCATACTTATAGAAATATTGCCAGCTTCCTTGCTTCATTATCCTTTCTCTTCCATCAGTGTACTTGATCTCTAGATGATCCAACTTCACTTTGACTTCAAAGATCCTTTGAGCCCTCAAAAATGCTAGGGCATCTTCATCATAGTCCTCATCTAGTGGAAGCACATTGATGCCAGTAACATTTGTGAGTTTTCCAGTCTTCTTTGTTATCCTTATCCTTTTGGGTACACTCTTGATCTTCAAATGCTTCACAAGAGATACCTTTCTGGAACAAGGAGAATTAGTCTTCAGTGCCACATCACTTGGAAGAAGCTTTATTCCTTTCCCCTTCATCCACTGTAACACTCCACTAGCTGTAACTTTGTGGAAGTGTTTTCTTGATATTTCTTTTGTGGCTTCACCCTTCTTCTGTGGCAACTCAAGTTCAGAAGTCATGGATAATGATTTTGGAGGATCATTGCTAACAGTACCCACCCTAGACTTAGAGTCTTGTGTTGTGGTTAAAGTACTACTAGCAATGTCCTTGACTTGCTGAATTCCACTCCTAGTTCTCTTCACTGTCTCCTTTGCCCCCTTTGTGTCATCACCAGCATCTGTAGATTTCTTGGAAGATTTGCTCCTGCTGCTGTCACTTGGTCCATCCTTATTACTCCTTGAATGAGATCTCCTCCTGTAGGTTTTCTCCTCATCATCATCCTCCCCATCCTTCTTCTTGTTCTTTTCTGTGACAGATTCTGGCAAAACACCATGAATCAGAAAAGATTGTAGAATGTTAATCATCTCTAATTCCTCTGCTGTCTTGACTCCTTTCTTTGCTCTCAGCATTTGCAGCACCTGATTGATCTTTGTGTTATTCTTCATTTGCAGATCTTTGGGAATGACTAGTTGGTCAATACTTCTGACTTTGGATAGACTTTGAAAAATTACTGTCCTTGGCTTGGGTATGACCTCAGGCAGTCTTTGATTTTGGTCCATCTCCAAGTCATTATAAAGACTTTCATTGTTAGCCCCACTCTTTTCAATCAACTCCAGAATTATTGACACTTCAGTGAACTTCAGTTTCTCCAGAGTTTGAAATGCTAAGTGCCACAAGCAGTTGTCCTTGCATACCATGATTATTTCTCTCAGATAAACATCCCTGATTTTCCTTACTGCAACTGTGAAGTACTTGATGCTTTCCCTGAGCTTCTTTCTATATGCTTGTGCATCTCCTTGAGCATTCTTGTAGGTGGCTTTCAGAAACTCCAGGAATTCCTCATCATGATAGATGTTAGAGTTGGCAACTTCCTGTAGCTTGGCCTCAGTGATAAGTGTAGCTTGGGTAGGTTTAGCAATTGGAGTAGGTATAGCAGGTTGAGAGGTTGAGATGTCTTTAGGCATTGTGGATGGATAGAATGTTGTGGTGACTGTGCTTTTCTGACCTTGTGCATTGATGACCTCTACAGGGGGAAGATTGATTGGCTTTATTGTCTCTTCAATGAGCTTGCCCTTAAGTTTTGACTGCTTGGTAGGTGCTCCCCCTGTCTTTTTCACATTGACCTCCTTTCCTTTCTCCCCCTTAGGCTTGGGATCAGACAAAATGTCTTGAGTTTCCCCAGGAATAGGCAGGTTCATAGATCTCATCATTGAGGTCATCATTTGTTGCTGCACCAGCAAAATGTTTGTTGTGTTGGTGCCTTGATCATCTAGTTTGTCATTGAGTTGGCTTAGAGATGTAGATAGCATTCTGTTTTCATCCTTGAGAGAGGCCACTTCTCTTTCTAAGCCATCCACCTTGGAGAATAATTGTTGAGACCTAAATGAGTTGAGGGATTGATCTTTGACCCTGGCAAAATCATATTTGGAGATGTCTGACAGAGGGACTTCATCCACCAGCTTATCACCATACTGGTTTTTCCACATGACATTCAACATAGCATTGGTGGTGATGGTAGATTTTGCTTGATTTTCCAGTGTAGAAGCCAGTTTCTTGATGTTGTCCGTGACCATGGCAAGAGTCACATCCATCATGGACACATTGGTGGAGGTTTTCTGGACTTCTTTGAGGATACCATCCACCTTGGGAAAATCAGAGAGATAAGAGGTTCTGAGCTTAGTGAGGGATCTTTCTGTCTCCTCCTGAATTGAAGAAATCTCTGATTGAAGCCCTTTCCCAAGATAATGCAGAGCCTTCAACTGGTTCTTGTATACATCATTCACAGCATCATAGATGGCAACAGGAGAAAGATCCTTAGCATTGGAGCCCAGAGAGGTGAGGTATTCTTCTCTCACAAAAGCCAGGGCATCCTTGAGCTTGAGAGTCCTCTTAGCATCCAACCAGGCATCCACATTCCCCTCTGGTTCAGCTGTATCCACAATCTTCTCCTGTTGAGCTTCAACATCCTCCTTATGGCATAGCAGGATAGCTTCATAATCAGCATTTGGAAGGTTGGAGGTGAGGAGATGTTGAGCTATCTTTGAGAACTCATCAATCTGTGCCACATCGAGATCTTGTATGGCTTCTTTAGACATTTTGGAAGGCACAGATGACGATCCTGAAGGCCTGTCATGGTGCACAGGCTTCAGCCATTCTGACATTGTGGCCTGAGCCAAGTGAGAGCTAGTGCTAGGCACTTCATGAGATGTGTGAGTTTGAGTCTCCTCCAGCCTTGGAATGGCTGTAGGGTCTGATGTTGTCTCCATTGAAATGGGATGTGTTACAACATCAGCCCTATATGTCTGTGAAGACAGTTCCACATCCCTAAGGATGGGAGAATTTGGCACAGAGTCTCCAGTGAAAACTGGTGAATCCTCCATGTTTGTGTTGGTGTCATTAGGATATGCCTCAGCATGCATTCCCTGACCAACTGAATGTGGGTCCTGAGTGGTGAGCACAGTGTCAAGCACCATGTCACTTGAAGTTGGCTCAATCACAGGGCTGGATTGTGATTGATCAAGGGCAAGATTGTCATGAGTATGACTCTCTTGTTCAGAAGAAATTTTAGTGGAAGAATCTGAGAGAGAAGTGGGGTTCAGATTGGATTTTAGCAACTCCCCCTGAGAAATAGGAGGAGTTTCAACATTGATGTGCTCTCCACTTAGTGTTTGATCACCCTTATCACTCCTAGGGTCAAGAGTGAGGTCTTGACCCTGTGCATACTCGTTACAACTTGCAGTGGGGAGGCTGCTCTTTTCAATACCCATGACCTGTTGAGAGGCCATAGACAGTAGCAGGTGTACCCCTTTTTGCACATCTGAATCCTGTTGAGAGGATGCAGTGGTGGCTACAGATTTTGATTTCTTCTTTGGTCTAGTGAGAGGTGACTCAGGAATCTCACTTGCTAACTCTACAGATTCATGGATAATAGCTAGGGTTCTCTTCTTCTTCTTTTTAGTAACATCAACCTTTTGAGAGATTGATGCACTTGGATGACTATCCTCTATAGTGGTGTTTACAGTGGGGTTGCTGGATGGGATAGGGAGGCTTGGGTTAGACTGTGATGCTCCTTCAGTCTCAGCCTCCCCTGTCCAGGAAAGAGCATGGTATATGGGCTTATCAAGTGGATAAGACGCGAATGTGTCCTGCATATGCGGGGTCACACTCAAGATCACATCCACTTGATTCCTTGTGTCCAATGAACCAAACAGAATCTTGGACATGGACTTGGAATAAGCCATCTTTGATTTATCAATACCCTCCAAGTCATGGACATTAGCATCAAGATAATTTAAAATAACTTGAAGAAAGCGAGGGTAAAAGATGTCATTACCTCTTCCACGGACTGTCCTCCCTAGCCTTTGAGTCAATTCCTTGAGGATTATTGCTCCAACATTGATTTCCTGATTGTAGGCTATGGAATAGGCCAGCTTCACAGCAATGTGACTGATATGGTCCCATCCTGTCTTTCTGCAAAGGAACACCTTCTGGAGTGCATCAAATAGAAATGACCACTCCCTTCTTACAAACTTCTTATTCAGCTTTCCAGTATCTATCTCATCAGCATACTGAATGAAGGTCATGAAGTCTACTATTTGAGCATCAGTAGCTTCTTGGTCATGACCCTCCACCTTGAACCCTA
This sequence comes from Heracleum sosnowskyi, assembly GCA_030848705.1. Taxonomy (NCBI): domain Eukaryota; kingdom Viridiplantae; phylum Streptophyta; class Magnoliopsida; order Apiales; family Apiaceae; genus Heracleum; species Heracleum sosnowskyi. The sequence continues at coordinate 19,041,428 of CM061244.1, read as the reverse complement.
ATGCTTCATTTATCTCCTTCTCCCCAAACTGGAAGTGTTTGCCTCCAATTGAACAAGCTATCTCCTGGAACGAAGTTCCATCTTCCCTGGCCATTGTAGAAACCAACGCCGTTCGCCAAAATCCTTCCAATACATCAACATACAACGTGGGGTTCAAGGTTAGGGCTCGGCGGAGGTAGGAATCGTTCAGGAACCGTACAAAACACTTGTACCTGGGTTTAGCCTCAGCCTCAGAGGGAATGGTGAGAAGATTTGTTTCTTTGGGGATGGTTAAAGGAATAGAGGAGGATTCTGTTTGAGATTTGGGTGCCATTTCTTGAGAGAGAGAGTAAGAAAGAGAGTAGAGAATTTGTGCTTAGGTTAGAAAGTTTGAGAGCAATAGACAAGATGAAAAGTTGCAAACGGTTAGAAAATGGTATTTATATGATAGAGACACTGCGATATGGAGTTATGAATGTGTACAGTCTATCTGTATGTCGTGAAGTCAAAAGTGGCCTGTACCGCAAAGTCTTGCAAAGTATATCGCATAGTCTCAACAATGAACTATGTCGCAAAGTCTTCAAAATGAAAGGATCGGGGAGACTTTGCGATATAGTAGAAATACCCTGTCTAAAGCTCTCTTTTAGGAATTTTGAGCAATTTGTCAGACTTTTATCAAATTTTGAAATAAAATTAATTTAAATCAAAATTCTGTCAACTATGGAGACTTGTCGATATAGTTATTCGAAGTCGCGAAGTCATAAAATTAACTATGTCGCAAACTCATGAAATGAACTATGTCGCGAAGTCTCACAATCTCAACAGTTTGCGATATAAGTCTGTTTAATTTGAACTATGTCGTGAACTCTGAAAATCATCTATGTCGAGAAGTCTCAAAAGCTCACAACACCACTAACAAATATGATTTTGAAAAATATGCAGTAAAATACTGAAATATTTATAAATCATATCTCAGCTAATTTTCACTCCAAACAAATAGATCATTTAAATACAGTGAAAATTTACTGCTGCAACTATTAACCAGCATATTTACTTAGAACAACTGAATGAAGGATTGAGCATTCCAATTTCACTCACAAGTCTGTTGAAGACTGCTTCATTCAGAGGTTTAGTAAATATGTCAGCTAATTGTTTCTCAGTTGGAACATAAGAGACTTCTATGGTACCATTTGCAGCATGTTCCCTAATGAAATGGTACCTGATCTCAATGTGCTTTGTAGTAGAATGATTAACAGGATTAGCTACAATGGATATTGCACTAGTATTATCACACATCAGAGGAATGTGTTCTAACACTAGTCCATAATCCATGAGTTGATTTCTAATCCAAAGCAATTGAGCACAACAACTTCCAGCAGTAATATATTCAGCCTCAGCTGTGGATGTTGCTGTGGACTGTTGTTTCTTACTAAACCAGGACACTAACCTTTGACCTAGGAATTGACAGCTTCCAGAGGTGCTCTTCCTGTCAATCCTGCATCCAGCATAATCAGAATCTGTGTAACCAACCAGGTTGAACCCAGTGCCCTTTGGATACCATAGCCCAAGATTAGGAGTCCCCTTCAGATATTTGAAAATTCTTTTGATGGCCATCATGTGAGATTCCTTGGGATCAGACTGGAACCTTGCACAAAGGCATGTGGCAAACATGATGTCTGGCCTGCTAGCTGTGAGATAGAGCAGGGATCCAACCATTCCTCTATAGACCTTGATATCAACTCTCTTGCCTTTCTTGTCTTCATCCAGCTTGATTGCAGTAGACATAGGAGTTTTAGCTGAGGATGACTCTTCTAAACCATATTTCTTTAAAAGATCCTTGACATACTTAGATTGGTTTATAAAGATGCCATCCTCCCTTTGATGTACTTGCAGGCCTAGGAAGTAGGTTAACTCTCCCATCATACTCATCTCATATTTACTTTGCATCAACTTAGAGAACCTTTCACAGAGTTTTTCATTTGAAGAGCCAAAGATGATATCATCCACATAGATTTGAACAAGAATGATATCATTTCCATGCTTCTTGAAGAATAGGGTTTTGTCAATTGTACCCCTGGTAAATTGATGCTCAAGAAGGAATTGAGATAGAGTTTCATACCAGGCTCTTGGTGCCTGTTTGAGTCCATAGAGTGCCTTGAGCAGTCTATACACAAAGTTTGGGAAGTCTTCACTCTCAAAGCCAGGTGGTTGAGACACATAAACTTCTTCAGCAAGATCACCATTGAGAAATGCACTTTTCACATCCATTTGATACACCTTAAAATCTGAGTGAGCTGCAAAAGCCAGAAAGATTCTGATGGCTTCCAGTCTAGCTACAGGTGCAAATGTCTCATCATAGTCAATGCCTTCTTGCTGACAATATCCTTTGGCAACCAGCCTTGCTTTGTTTCTTACTACCACTCCTTCTTCATCCATCTTGTTTCTGAACACCCATTTGGTGTCAATAACATTCTTTCCTTTTGGAGGTGGCACTAGTTCCCATACCTTGTTTTTCTCAAATTGATTCAACTCTTCTTGCATGGCAACAATCCAATCAGAATTCTTCAAAGCTTCTTCAATTAATTTAGGTTCCTCTTGTGACAGAAAGCAGCTATACAGACAAGTATTTAATGTTGCCCTTCTTGTTCTAACTCCCTCACTAGGATCTCCAATGATTTGATCACTAGTGTGGGCTCTGTCCCATTTCCTTGTGTGCCCCTGTTCATTTCCTTGATCTGTTCCAATCTCATTTTGGTTGACAGTTGCATTCTCTTCTTCTCCCCCTGTGTTTGTGAATCCTTGCACAGGTGTTTGAAGAAGATTGTCAACTTCAAGAGTTTCATTTTCTAGAACAGTTTGAACAGGGGGTTCATCTTCACTTTCAGAATCCTCAAGATAACCTTGATTCTCAAATCTCAATAGCACACTGTCTTGATCACTTGTTTTCAGTCCTGGAGTTTTCTTGTCATCAAAGGTAACATCCATGCTTTCCATGACTTTGTGTTGCTCAGGTACAAACACTCTGTATGCTGTCCTTTCCAGAGAGTATCCAATGAAGATACCTTCAAATGCCTTAGCATCAAATTTTCCAACATGCTCAGAGGTATCTTTCATCACAAAGCACTTGCTTCCAAACACATGCAGGTGCTTGAAGGATGCTCTTTTTCCAGTCATTAATGAGTAAGGAGTTTTGCCAGACTTCTTATTGATTAATGTTCTATTTTGCACATAGCACGCTGTGTTAACAGCATCAGCCCAAAAGCTAGTGGGTAGCTTTGCATCCAGTAGCATTGTCCTTGCAGCTTCAATGAGAGTTCTATTCTTTCTCTCAACTACTCCATTTTGTTGAGGTGTTCTAGGAGCTGAGAATTGTTGAGAAATTCCTTTATCTTTGCAAAACTCATACAATGTTGAATTTCTGAACTCAGTCCCATTATCACTTCTCAAAGCAACTACAGAGGCACCAGTGCTTTGTGCTTCTTTATCAACTCTCTTGATATGCTCTATTATGACTTGGGGTGCTTCATCCTTGGAGAATAGGAATTCCACCCAAGTATATCTTGAATAGTCATCTACCATCACTAGAGCATATTTCTTTTTGGAAAGGGACATTACATTCACAGGGCCAAATAAGTCCATGTGAATTAGTTGCAGAGGTTTTGAGTTTGTATTGAGCAACTTGTTCTTGTGACTTGATCTTTTAATCTTCCCTTTCTGACAAGCTTCACATGCTCCATCTTGCACAAACTCCAAGGCAGGCAAATCCCTGATGAGTTCTCTCTTGGTTAGAGAGTTCATTGCCTGAACATTTAAGTGAGACAGTTTCTTGTGCCACAGCCAGAATTCCTCATTTGTGGCTTTTGTGTAGAAACAACAAATTTCTCCCTTATCTGCAGCCTTGAGATTAGCTACAAACAAGCTTCCTTTCTTCACACCAGTTAGAACAACTTCACCACTTTCCCTTTTTGAGATTGAACAAAGGTCTTCATCAAATTCCACTTTGAAGCCTCTGTTGGTAAACTGTCCAATACTCAAGAGATTATGCTTCAGTCCTTCAACAAATGCTACATCTTCAATAATGACATTTCCAGATTTAACACTGCCATATCCCATTGTATAACCAATGTTGTCATTTCCAAAGGTTACTGATGGGCCAGCCTTTTCCTCAAAATGTGATAGCAGGGCTATATCACCAGTCATGTGACTTGAGCATCCACTGTCCAAGATCCATATGACTCTTTTATTCCTGTTGCCCTGCATTCACAAAGTGACTAAGTTGTTTTTGGTACCCACACTTGGTAGGGTCCAGATGATTTAGAAACATTTTGATTAATAATTCTTCTGTCATAAATTGCATTTCTCATAGTAGGAGACTTCACTTTTTCTGTGGCTTTGGAGTTTACACTCTTAGGCTCACATGAAGTTTTCACCCTCTCAACCCTGATTGGGGACCCTGTCCTATGAGAATGTATGTGTGTGTGTGATTCACCAGATTGTGCAGAGTCAAGTTTATGTTTAAGAGATAAACAGTTAGCAATCACAGTCACATAGCATGTCATGCAGTTTGGCTTACCACAGAAAGAATCATGACTAGAATTTATGCTTGCAGAAAGGTTACTTAGGTTATCAACTTCAACAATTTCAGGCTTACTACACTTATGAGTCAAATGATTAACAGATAGGCATTTTTGACATTGTTTCCTGGGAGCATTTGGCACATAAGCATAGTTGTTTCCTTTGTTAACACCAACTTTACCATTTCTGTTTTGTTTCCTTTTCTTAACAACTTCTTTCTTTGCTTTAGGACTCTTGACAAGATTGTCTTTGGTCTCTTTCTGATTGACAAGATCAGGAAAGGAAGAAGTGTTCTTAGCAGCCTCATCTTCTTCAAGTAGTTGTTGCTTGATGATCAGTAGTTCCTCATCAAACTCAACATCACTCTTTCTGAAGATGGGCTGTTCAACACTTGACAGTATGGTTGGGACATTTTTGTTTGTAAAGGTTTCCTTTCCTTTGCCCTTGACCTTCTTCCTTCCTTTGTCATTATCATAGTCAAAACCAACTCCAACCTTGCAGTCTACAGTGTGTTCCTTGTGGTAGGTTTGAATAAGTTCAGAGGAGTTTTTGAAGCTTCTTAGTTTCAGTTCAGTTTCAGCAATTTGTTCTCTAAGGGCTTTCTCTATCTGCTCAGCACAAATCACTTTGTTTTTAAGATACTCAACCTCCTTTTTCAAACCATCCAGGTTCACAACCATTAACTCAAGTTTCTCATTCTTTTCTGTAAGCTCAACATTCTTAGCAGTTAGTCTATCAATTTCTTCATTAGCTACTAACATGCTAGTATGAATATTAAACATCTCAGTGCTCATATCTTCAACAGTTTGCTTATATTGAATGGGAGTCATATCAAGAGAAGTAAGAATGGGTACCTGACTTGAATCACCATCATCAGAAAATGCCATCAAGGCATAGTTTGAGTACTCTTGTTCTTCTTCTTCATCAGAGTCATCCCAGCATTTTCCCTCAGCAATAAAAGCTTTGCCCTGTTGTTTCTTGAGTAGAGCTTCATACTTAGCTTCAAGCTCTAAGTATGCTTTGTCCTTCTTGACTTGTTTAGGCTTTTTGCACTCAGTGGCAAAATGCCCAAGTTCATTGCAGTTATAGCATCTTATTTTGGTCCTATCCACACTTCCTGTCTTGTATCCACCCTTAGCAGCACCAGCCATCCCTTTTCCTTTATTGAAGGTGTTTGAGCCACTAGATCCACCAGTGTTTCCAGTATTGAACTTGGACATGAATGGCTGCTTTCTTTTAAACCTTATGTTAGGATATCTCCTAGCCATATAAGCAAAAGATTTGTTTTCCATTTTGTCCAGTTCCTCCATGCTGTAAAACTCATCTTCCTCAGGCAAATCATAGATGACCTGGACCTCATCACCAGTGTCTTCAACTTCCAGTTCCTCAATCTTCACTTGACTGACTTTAAGAGAGTCCATTCTTTGACTTAGGTTGTCAGCAATAAGTGCACAGGAGGTATTAGCCACTAATCCTTGCTTTGCTTGAATAGATCTCTTTTGAAACAGCTCCAACTCATATGTCTTCAAAACACCATATAACACATCAAAACCAATCTTTGTTAGATCTCTTTCTTTAAGGGAAGAGATTCTTGGTTCCAAGTGATCTGGAAGAGTTAGTAAAAACTTCATATTGAGCTCTTCTGTTTCATAGTGTTTGTCATAGAGTTTGAGCTCGTTTATCAGCTTGTTGAATCTCTCAAACACTTCTGTGATTCCCTCTTTTGGCTGAGCCATGAAGGCTTCATATTGTGAAACAAGAATCTGCTTCTTGTTCTTTCTTACTTCAGTAGTTCCTTCACAGAGCACTTCTATAAGATCCCACATCTTCTTGGCACTAGTACAATGAGCAACAGTGCCATACATGTTGAAGTCCATAGATTCACAAATGATAAGTTGAAGATGTCCATCCAGGGCAACTTTTTCTTTTTCAGGATCAGTGTATTTTGAGGGATCTTTGGGCACATGTTTTGCTGGTATAATCTCAGTGCCACTGGTTGATTCACCAATCTCAATCATTGGAATGAAGGGACCATGCTTTAGAATATCTAAATACATGGGGTTAGAAGCTTTGATGAAAAGCAACATCTTCTTCTTCCATAAACTGTAGTGCTCCTTGTTAAAGGGAGGAATCTTGATACTGCTTAGTTTCTGTGAACTCATTCTTGATCTTTTCCTGTTTGTACGTTAACAGCCTTCGCTCTGATACCACTTGTTAGAAATGAATACCACAAGAAACTAGACAGAGGGGGGGGTGAATGGATAGTTTGATATATTTTTCGATCTTGAAAACTAAGTAAACAACTGTATGTGATTATGATATGTAATATGCAGAAAGTAAATAACACACACAATCACTTTAATCTACTTTGTATAAGCAAATTAAATACTACAGCTTTCCAGGAAATTCACAATCGAATTTCTGGCTTCTAAACAAGAACAGTTTGAACTTGCTTGCTTACAGAGAAAAGAGCTTAGCAAATAACTATGTGTATCTCTCTTACCGCTTACAGTTGCGTGTGCACGATATATATATTCCCCTATACAAACTAGGCACACACAATATTACACAGCTACCCCTTCTAAAAGTCCAACTTGTCCTGCCATAAGAAGTTCACTGTGTCAGGAAGGACCACCTGCTTTTCGGAGTCTTTCCCGTTTCTGTAGCTGCTTGTCTCTTATCTTTCTCTCCAAGTTTAGCTGTAGATTTGCCATCTGTTCTTTGGACCACCTTGCCAGAACAAATGCTTCAGTATTTGTCTCCTTTGATTCTTGGTTCTGTACCTTGATTTGTCTTGTTATGAACGGCTAAGTGTTGATATCGTGAACTCCACTTTATCCCTGACTTCGCGATCTCCCTTGTGAGGACTATGCGATATAGCCTTTGAAGACTTTGCGACATAGGTCATTTGACGACTATGCGACATAGGTCATTTGATGACTATGCAACATAGGTCATTTGATGACTATGCGACATAGGGCTTCTGAGGACTTCACGATCTAGGCTCCTTTGACTTTGCTGACTTCAACACTTCACGACATGTGTCTTGAGGACTTCTCGACATAGTACAAAATGGACTATGCGATATAGTACTTCACGACATGGATATTGGTGACTTCACGACATAGCTTTCTTTTGACTTTGCTATATAATGCCTTAGACAAATTCCTGCAACTTATTTCTTCATGGCCTTATTCAACTCTATCCTGCTGCATGAACACTTCTGAACTTCTACCAGGATAATTATTCAATGGCCTATATACATTCTAGATGCAAGAACTTTACTAAGCTCATTATAAATCTGAGCATACATGATAAAGCTATTGTCCATGAAAACAAGACAAGTACATTTAGAGACCTATACTATATCCCAGTGATAGAAATCACTAGGTCATGTAATGTGACATAGTCACATAGTGTAGGCTTGTTAATAGTGGTATTCAGACATGTCTTGAGCCTAACATATGCACCTAGAAAGACATGTGTCAATTGTGGAAGTGTTAATCATTTATCTACTAACTGCAAATCTGTTAAGAAATCTGCTAATGTGAAAATGCCCAAGCCTGCAATGAACAGTTCCATGCCTAAAATGCCTGTTATGCCTAACATGTTTGCTCCATATGCACAATTTCAGAATCCATATGCTAGCATGCCATTTGTGCCTAATCCTTACATGAATATGTTTAACATGCCACAAATGCCATGGAACATGAATAACATGATTGTTCCTCCAACTATGCATGCTATGAATGAAAATATGAGCAACCCTCAGAAATCAACACCAAGGGTAAAGATTGATTTGAATCAATCTGAGCCCAAAGTGAAAAATGGTACAAAAGGGAATGCAAAGGCTAACAAGACAGGACCCAAGGAAACTTGGGTACCAAAATCAACTTGATTTGGGTTTATTGTGTGTAGGGAGACAAAAGGAATCTTTGGTACTTGGATAGTGGTTGTTCAAGACACATGACTGGTGATTCTACCCTGCTCATAGAGTTTCAGGAAAGAGCTGGCCCTTGTATTGCTTTTGGAGATGACAGCAAAGGCTACACAAAGGGATATGGCTTGATTTCAAAAGAGAATGTCATCATAGATGAGGTTGCATTGGTGGATGGTCTTAAGCACAACTTGCTTAGTATCAGCCAACTTTGTGACAAAGGATTTTTAGTTACTTTTTCGAAAGAAGCCTGTGTTGTTTCTAAAGGAGGAAACAACAATGTGGTAATGACTGGATTCAGAAGAGGGAATGTGTACATTGCTGACTTTAGTAGCACAAGTTCAGAAACCATCACCTGTCTTTTCAGCAAGGCAAGCAAAGATGAAAGTTGGTTATGGCACAAGAAATTATCCCATCTGAATTTCAAAGTTATGAATGATTTGGTGAGAAAGGATCTTGCTAGAGGAATTCCACAAGTGGAATTTTCCAAGGATGGTTTGTGTGATGCCTGTCAAAAAGGGAAACAGAAGAAGGCATCATTCAAAAGCAAGACAGAGTCATCAATTGTCCAGCAGCTTGAATTACTTCATATGGACCTATTTGGCCCTGTAAATGTTATGTCCATCTCAAAGAAGAAATACTGTCTTGTGATTGTTGATGATTTTTCTAGATTTACATGGACTTTCTTTTTGCACTCTAAAGATGAGGCAAGTGAAATCATTATCAATCACATCAAGATGGTAAGCAATCATCCTGATTTCAAAGTAAGAAGGATTAGGAGTGACAATGGGACAGAATTCAAGAATTCAAGCATGAAGGTGTTCTGTGAAGAAAATGGTATCTTGCATGAGTTTTCAGCAGCAAGAACACCACAGCAAAATGGTGTAGTTGAAAGGAAAAACAGAACACTTATTGAAGCTGCAAGGACAATGCTAGATGAATCAAAGTTACCTACATATTTTTGGGCTGAGGCAGTTAACACAGCTTGCTTTACTCAAAATATTTCTTTGATTAATCAGGCCAAGGGAATGACCCCTTATCATCTACTCAAAAGAAAGAAGCCACTATTAGATTTTCTTCATGTCTTTGGATGCAAGTGCTTTGTTCTGAGAAATCAAGCTGAGCATTTGGGGAAATTTGAAGCAAAGGCAGATGAAGCAATATTTGTGGGATATGCAGCAGGGAAAGCTTACAGAGTCTATAATCTCAGAATCAACATTGTTATGGAATCTGTACATGTTGTTTTTGATGATCTCAAAATACAAGGTCTCTGTGATGAAGGTTTCCATGAAAGTCTCTCTTTTGAGAATGAGGAAGGAGAACAAGTGAATCATGATAAGGCTACTGAGAAACAGCCTAAAGGTGTTGTATCTAGCACAGATGAAAGCAGCAGTGAAGATGAAATTGCTGCATTAAGGTTAAAAAGGATAGCAGCTAGCAGACCAAATGGTCATTTCGTTGACAGTCATGATGGTGGATTCGTTGACAGTCAGAATGAGCGTTTCGTTGACAGCCAAAACGGTCATACCGTTGACAGTCATAGGAATGCTTCTAGAAGTGATCAATTAGGGACAACAAACTCAGGGGGAGTTTCTCAAGGACAAATATCCAATCAAGGCAATCATGATCATGAAGCTACGTCTTCAAGAGCAAATCTACCTCCCTCAAGGAAATGGACTAAAGATCATCCCTTTGAACTTATTATAGGTGATGTTTCTTCAAAAGTCCAAACTAGAAGAGCAACTCAAGAAGAATGTCTATATAGTAGCTTTCTGTCTCAAGATGAGCCAAAGAAAGTTGAGGATGCACTTCTAGATCCAGATTGGGTTTTAGCCATGCAAGAAGAGCTAAACCAATTTGAGAGAAACAATGTTTGGAAGCTGGTGCCCAGGCCTAATGACAGGAGTGTTATAGGCACAAAGTGGGTGTTCAGAAACAAGATGGATGAAAATGGCATAGTCACAAGGAACAAAGCTAGACTGGTTGCAAAAGGCTACTCACAGGAAGAGGGAATTGATTTTGATGAAACCTTTGCTCCTGTTGCAAGACTAGAAGCAATAAGGATTTTCCTAGCCTATGCAGCCCATGCCAATTTCAAAGTCTATCAAATGGATGTGAAGAGTGCTTTTCTGAATGGGGAATTGGAAGAGGAGGTGTATGTAAGTCAACCTCCTGGTTTTGAAGATGATGATTTTCCAGACTATGTGTACTTCCTTCTCAAAGCACTCTATGGTTTGAAACAAGCACCTAGAGCCTGGTATGACACTCTCTCACAGTTCCTCCTTGAGAATCATTTCACTAGAGGTACTGTAGATAAAACTCTTTTTCACAGGGTTGTAAATGGCTCTACTTTACTTGTTCAAATTTATGTAGATGACATAATCTTTGGGTCTACAGATGTGAAACTTTGTCAAAAGTTTGCCAAGCTTATGCAAAGTAAATATGAAATGAGCATGATGGGAGAATTAACTTACTTTCTTGGTCTACAAGTAAAGCAAGTTAATGAAGGCATTTTCATTAGTCAAACAAAATACATTCATGATTTATTAAAGAAATTTAACCTAATGGAATGTTCTCCTGCCAAAACTCCCATGCCTACTGCCACCAAACTTGAATTGAATACTAAGGAAAAATCTGTGGACATTTCAAGTTACAGAGGCATGGTAGGCTCACTTTTATATTTAACAGCTAGTAGACCTGATATTATGTTTGCTACATGTCTATGTGCTAGATTTCAGGCTGATCCTAGAGAATCCCATTTAGTTGCTATTAAAAGAATTTTCAGATATCTCAAAGGAACACCAAACCTTGGCATTTGGTATCCTAGAGAATCTGGTTTTGAACTAATTGGTTATTCAGATGCAGATTTTGCAGGATGTAAAATTGACAGGAAAAGTACAACTGGAACCTGTCAATTCCTAGGAAACAAGCTTGTGTCATGGTTCAGCAAGAAACAAAACTCAGTTTCTACCTCCACAGCTGAGGCTGAGTATATTGCAGCTGGAAGTTGTTGTGCACAGATTTTATGGATGAAAAATCAACTTCTTGATTATGGATTAAGAGTTGAGAAAATTCCTATTTTCTGTGACAACACTAGTGCCATTGCCATTACTGAAAATCCAGTGCAGCATTCAAGGACCAAGCACATTGACATCAAGTACCATTTCATTAGAGAACATGTTATGAATGGTACTGTGGAGTTACATTTTGTTCCAAGTGAACAACAACTTGCAGACATCTTTACCAAGCCACTTGATGAATCAACATTCTCAAGATTAGTAAGTGAGCTAGGTATGCTACATTTCTCTTAATTATTTTTGAGATATTTGCAAGTTAAAATGCAGCCAGAAACTTGCTATGTTTTTCTGTGAATTAATTTTCTTAGGAAAAAGTGAAATTTTGTCTAAGTCAAAATTACTATGTCAACGAAACGAACCATTTCGTTGACAGTCTTAGCAGTTTTCTGGGTATTTCGTTGATAGCTCTTTTATATCAACGAAACGCAGCTTTATCAACGAAATAAGACGGGACTTTAACCGCCCAATCCTGATTCGTTGATTTAGCGCTTTTAATCTGAACCGTTGAAATTTGACACGTCTTTTACCACGATCTATGCATACACCCCTGTAAGTATAAATCATGGTAATACTTTAAAAGTAACGGTTATATTTTTTAAGCCAATCCAGTAATTTACATTTATTATTGGATTCATTTTCTGAGAATTTTTGGGGGAGTATTTAAGAAATTTTATTTTCATTATTTCTTTTTACCTGTTCTCAAAAATTCCAAAGGTTTTTTTTTCTCTCTTCTTCTCTCTAACAAGCAATTCAGTTCGAAGCTTTCCTTTAATCAACAATGGCACCTATAGTCAAGCTTATGTCTGTTGGAGGGTTCATCTATGAGAAGAACAACTCCATCCCTTTTGTTGTCAAGGAAAACCCGAACAGACTGTTCTTCAAAATGATGGATTTCATGAAGAATTGCAAGTTGAGCTATGCAATGTTTCACTCTACACCACTCTATAATGAGATAATCGAGGAGATTTGGACCTCATGTGAGTATAGTGGAACAAACTGCACACTACAATTCACTCTTCAAGGTAATGAGTACATAGTTAATTCTGATGTTTTGCAAGCATGTTTACATATTCCTGATAATAACTGTGATGCTTTGCCTACTAACACTGAAATAACTACCATGCTAAATTCTATAAACTACTCTTTGCCTACTGATAATCTGGGTAGAATAATTAGGAGAGGTTTGGTTAGGGAATACAGTTATTTAGCTGATGCATTCATTAAGGTCTTTTCTGGAAAGATTAGTAATTTTGATGCATTAACTAACTCTATGTTAATTCTCCTAACCATGCTTCTAAATGATAGATATCACAACTTTAGCACCCAACTTATGTATGAAATTGGTGCTAAGTTGGGTGACAAAGCAAATAGGAAGAAAAATATCTATTATGCTAGGTTTCTGATGATGTTGGCTAACCATGTTAGTCCAGCACCATTAGTTATCTCTAACCCTAATGCCAGGTTTGAGTGCTTTGTGCAAGAAAAGAGAGTATTGACAGACATACTGAGGCTGAACCACAATGGTGATGTTCCAGTGGTGTATCTGCCAATCATTGAGGTAACTACTACTATCCCTGTTAGTGTAGCTAACACCTCTACTGTTTTACCTTCCAATGTTGCTATGGAGTCTGTAGCTGTGACCCAACAGGCTCCTGCCCTAGCAACAAAACCAAAATCAAAGAAATCCTCCAAGCCAACCTCAGGTGCTTCTCAAAAGGCACCTGTTGTAAAAACTACCACACAACCTAAGGGGAGTGAGTCTGGAGTTGTGAGAGGTGAGGGAAGGGGTGAACATCAAAGAAACCCCAAGGATAAGGAAGGACAGGTTAGTGTGTACCAGCCAAGCCCCATTGTGTCTTCCCAACAAGGCACAATGAGTAACATGGATTTAAACACAAGTCTAATTGCATCCTCCCAAAAGGATGTGATTATTGAAACAAGCTCTCCTCCTAGAGCACAGTCCAAAAGGGTAAGGGACACTTCAAGCCCACAGTCTACATTTTCCCAATACCAAAGGAGAGTGAAGCAAAAGTCCAAGGGTACACAGGGTGCACACACACTGGAAGCAACACTTCCAGTTTCTCAAATTCAGCTTGATGTAACCCCTATCATTACCCTGGGGTTACAGTCCCATTCTCTAAACATCAATCTTGAATTATCTCCATCAAATTCACCAACTCAATCTTTGGATGTGGACATGATCCATACATCTATTCCTGATTCTCCAACTCTAATCTTGGAGAAGCCCCACTCTGAAGCTGGTGGCCATCACTTGTTAAGTGATTTGTTGGGCCATCAACCAATTTTTCCTGAAGTTGCAAGGGGATCTGTGGACCAATCTTTAAAATCAATCACCACAGACTCTACTGTAATTTCTCATTCTCAAAGTGCTTTCTTGACTTCATCAACGAAACAGTCTATTTCGTTGACAAGTGTTTCTCCATCAACGGTATCCATACCGTTGACAGTTCAAACTACCATTCTGTTGATAGTTCACTCTGCACCTTTAATTGAAAATCAAGTTGTTCCCACAACTAGTGCAGATGATCTAGTGGTAGTTGAGACACTTCTAGGACTGAGAGGGAGTGAAACTGAGAGGCTGGCTTGCAGCCAGGCAAAAGGAGAGAATGTGAGTGAGAGGCTGGCTATTTCTTCCAGCCAGGCAAAAGGAGAGATTGAGAGTTCCACCTTAGAAGGTGAAGGTGAGGGTGTGAGAGGTGTGAGCCATGGGGAGCCCATGATGCAAGAACAGAGTGGAGAGAGAGAAGGGACTACAGGAGTAATAAGGATGGAAGCAGTCATTGCTAGTGAGTTAATGGAGGTCAGTGAGGGAGAAAGGGAACTTACTTTCCAAGAGGTTTATCAACAAACTCTGGATAGTATTTCCCTGGATCCTGAGACCTTTACTCATCCTGTGTCAGCCTATCAAGTTTTGGCTCAACAGGGCAATGTGGAGGCAGAGAGGTCACTACAACTAATTCACACAACTGCATCAATGCAAAGAGCAAAGGATGCCTTGACCAATCTACCTCCAGGGGCTGAAGCAAGTGGAGAATTTGATTTTTCTGATAATGAGGATAGCTTTGGTGACATTCTACAGGTGGCCACTACTGCACAGACTGGGACTTCTGTGGTGCCTCCTACACCAAACTGGCTTTCTCAAGATATGCATGGTAGATGCAATTTGGATGCTGCCATCACAAGGCAGTACAATGAAGCATATCTAGCTCATGAGTCTGCAGGAGCAAGGGACAAGAAATTCTACAAAGCCATCATGGATTCTCTGGAAATTCAAAGGCTACAAATGTTGCAGACAAGGATTGAGGCTACAGAAATCAAGGACTCAATTAGCAACCTTAGGGCTGCTACTGACAGGAGGCTAGATGAAAAGCTTCCTCTTCACACTGTCTCCAGGATGTCAAGGTTTTTCACCAAGGAACCTGAAGTGTCTTCATCTTTGAAAACTCTTTCCTCTAGAGTGGACAAAGTTGAGGCTACACTTAGTCACATGCAAAAGGAGCAGGAGAAGCAAACTCAGCTACTCACCCAGTTTCTGGCAGCTCAAGGGCTCCCTATCATCTCACTTGATGCTAACAAAAAGGGGGAGAAATCTAAGGAGCTAGACATTCAGATCACAAAGGTTATGGTCCCAGCCATCTCCTTACCAGAAGAGCCATTAGCAATGGGGGAGTTTGCAAAGAAGAAAAAGGACAGTATTGACCTGATCCAGGAAGCCTCTTTGAGGATGAAACTTGCAGAACAAATCAAGGATCACTGGTCAAATATTGAAGCAAAGGTCAAGAAGCTAGCTGACACTAAAAAGGTATCATCTGTACAAGCTACTTCAATACCACCATCAACAATTGCAATGGTGACAGTGCAAATGGAGCCACAATTCAGGAGTTCCTATGTCATGGAACCCCTTCAGCATGGAGTCCTTCAAGATTCAAGGAATGAGAAAGGACAAGCTTCATGTTTGAGGAATGTGGATGCAAGAGGGATATCTCCAGTATCTCCCATAAAACCCAAAGGCAAGAACATAGAAAGGATAGCTTATCCTCCACCAAAGCCAGATGAGTTCAAAGTCTTAGGGAAGCTGATCAAGGAGAGCAAAGAAAGCAATCATCCAAGCATAAGGAACAAGAGGGCACTCATCTACAGGGATAGCAAGGAAATCTACATTTGGGTTGGTCACCCAAATTTTGCTAAGGCCAAAGCTGAAGAAAGTGAAAGGGCAGCAATGCAAGCTCTTGCAGTTGCTCAATCACTTGAAGATGAAGAAGCCCTACAGGAAGAAAAGGCCAAGGATAAAGCTAAGGAAGCTGGAAAGAAGAAGAGAACAAGTCAGCCAAAGGCTAGAGCTAAGAGGAATCTGAACTTTGATGAAGATGATTCTCAAGAAACTGCTCAAGACTCTTCCACAACAAGTGCACATCAAATTCCTGTTGATCTACCTATTGAGGGAAAGTTGGCTTGTGATCCTGCACATCCTGTCAACTTTCATGATCATCCAATCATGCCAAAAGAGGAACCTTTTGAATTTGATGAAGCCTACTTTCCAAAGTTCCTGTTAGAGAAGGACCAACCAATGAAGACAAAGAAGAGGTCTGTCAAAGCAAAGCCTGTTCTTGTGAGAAAGCCACAATCTCAAAAACCCCCTGCAAACCCAGAGGACTGCATGTACATTGCTGACATCAGGGAAGAATCCAGTCTACATCTTGACTTAGACAACCTGGTGGAAGTAAGGGGAATTGCAGCTTCTCAAAAGTTGCCTGAAAGACTAGTGTTCATATTCAAGGGAGGTAGAGAACAAGTGTGGCCTCTCTACAGAATTTTAGGAGAAGACTATCAAACACTACTCTCAGTGTTTAGATGCTTGAAAAAGGACTTTGGTTTCACCAAAACAGCCAAGTCTGAGGTGGTCTCCAAAATCTGTCAGATAAAGGCTAGCTGGAACAAGCCTGAGGCTCTTCCCAGGATACTTAGAGTTCCCTCAACAGGAAAGAAAATCCATCTTCAACCTTATTGGATGATGGAGTTTAAGGACAAGGACAATTGCAGAAGATTCTTCAGAATGGAAGACCAGCTGGAGAAGGCATCTAATCAAACTCTAAAGCTGATGCAATCCAAGCTTGGTGATCAAGATGAAGAGGAGAAAATCTTCTACAGAAGGCTACAGGTCCAGATTGAGGAAAACAACTCCAAGAGAGGGAAGAAGACTATGCCACAAAGAAGTCACAGATGAAACATTTGCTCAGACTAGAGGAGCACTTGTGGGCATTAGTCTTGTAAGTCTTGTATTTTGTCTATAAAGTTTTGAAGCTTAATACATTTTCTACTTTTGTAATTCATGATGTATCTGAGTGTTTTTGTTATCATCAAGTCTCTTGATTTATGGCTGTTATTCTATCAGTCATAAATTGGGGGAGATTGTTAGGAATATGTTGTTCTTGATGATAAACATAAAACACTTAGTAGAATTTGTGTAAAGTCATTTTTGTAACTGTCAACGAAATGGCATGCTTTGCAGCATTCCGTTGACAGGAAGCTCATCAACGAAATGAGTGTTGTAGCAATTGCATTGTACAATACTTCACAGTATGATAAGCATTCTGTTATATGTTTTAGATAGGTTTTCTAAGTCATGTTGACTAAGTACTAGATAGGCAAAATAGGTTGGTTAATTGTAAATATGTTATGCCTTGTAATTTTGACTAAGTGAAGACATGTCAACGGTATGAAGATTACTCTGTCAACGGTATGGAGTTTACCCATCAACGAAACGAGGGAAACACCATCAACGGAATGAAGAATGAAGCTATCAACGAAACACATCTCCTTGCTATCAACGAATCAATGTTGCTTTTTGAACAGTTGACAAAGTGATAGTGACAGTTTACTGAACAGATCTAAAAGGAGATATGGAAGTGTACTTTGCATTGGAAGCCATCAAAGTGGATACTGGAAATAAGGAAACATTCCAATTTCCAATATGGCTCTTGGAAATGATTATAATGAGCATGAAGACAAAAGCAAAGATCTCCAAGGACCATTGGACAAAAGGAATGAAAAGCAAGCTACTGATGGTTACTACTATTATTCTTTAGTTTAACCAAACGTAGAATTGTAAACTTGGGATTATATAACCAAGTGTAGCAGTTACTTTAGAAAGAAGAGAAGAAAAACAAATAGATTGTATTAGCTATTTTTGAGAGCAATTCTTCTCTACAACCTTGTAACTGAGCAGCTGTGTACTTTTGTATCACAGATTATTTCCGCAATAAAAACACTTCAGTTGGATCATCAAACAATCCAACTGAATTATTTATATCTTGTGTTTTTATTTATTCAGTTCAGTTTTATTTTAAAAAGTGTTTAGTTTCAAGAAAATATCAAGAATTGTATTCAACCCCCCCTTCTACAATTCTGTTAGGTCATTTGGGAATAACACGAAGTTACTATAGAATCAGTACAAATTTTGCTTCATTCATATTCGCATGTCGCGTACGCAAGAAAACTTGAAAATTTGTCAAGCCTCAAATTTCTCCTTGAAGTCTCACAATTCGCACCCATGCGCACACGCAGGTGATGTAGCTGTACATTACTAACTGTTGGAATCATATTTCTGATGTGCCGGACTCCGAATGTCTTTTCGGATTCTCCTGCAAAAGAGAAGAATGCGAGTGGTTTGTCCTCCGATTCACCTCCGGTGTGAAAATAAGTTAAGTGGTTCCGGTGAGTATAAACAGAATGTACAAGTGCTTGTGTATATTGTATTGAATATTAGTCTCGAAATGGAACCTGACATGAGCTTTTATAGACTCAACAATTACTAGCTTCCGGTATGTTTTGGCGCACTTCGAACGTGGGGGAACGTGCTAACCTCCCATGTAGAAGTAGGACAGACCCGGTCTTAGTGGCTCAACGGTCACTTACAGTGGACTAGGCCGAAGCAATGGGCCATACCTCACATAACCGGCCAAACCCATTATCATATCCGGCCCAATTATACTTGGGCCTCCAACATGTCCCTGGGCTTCGGTCGGGCGGCTCGTTCGATCGGAGTCCCAAATCCATATTCCTTTTCCGGGATAACTCTTGACAAATCCGTACTTATCTGGATGACATATCTCATGGGAAAATGTGTCGTTTCAATGATGACAACTGTCGTTTCTCGAGATTTACGCAACATCTCCACCGTAGAATCTAAAACGTCTCAATCTGAACCGTTGAATCTGAAACACTTTCATTCCTTTGTCCAAACGTCACCCAGTTGCCCTATAAACATCAATTTCCCTCCTAATTTTCCTCACGTTATTTCAAAATACTCTCTACATTCCTTCAAGTGAACCAATCTCCAAGCGCTCCGAGGTCATCCGCAAATCGGCAAATCGTCGCATTCAAGTCTCCACCTGCTTCCTTTAATCACCAGTAAGTCTTCAAAACTATCTTTTCCTGTCTGTTTAGCAAAAAAATGTATGCATGTTGAATAGAATATTTGTTTTGATTATTGTGACTCATAGATGCCAAGTATGTCGACCTCTAGGAATGCAATCGTAGATGCCCAGGATACCACTTTTAGGAATAAGCCCACGTGTGAATCGCAAACTCCTAAAATAATGTAGATATTGCCCTGCTTTTAAAACAGAAATGTCCCAAACAACTATGTGACCAATAGGTGCGTATAAGATAAGACAATAGTAACTTATACCCCTTATACTAAGACTGTAGCACTTTAGAAACATTCTTCGGAATAACCTGTCTTTAGAACACGCTTCGGTTTCCCTTAGATTCGGTTTCGCAGAGATGGGCATCGCCCTCGGCCAAATGGACCCGAACGGGTTCCTCTACATGAACGGCGCCGATGCCTGGGCGCCGGAGTCAAGCCGACAACAAGATTGTTCTGGCATCACTATGACTTCTGGAAGAATGGTAAAAGCAAGGGCTTTTACTTAGTTTCTCGGCGAACCAACAGAGCCGATTGGGTTGAGACTAACTCCAACAATAAAGGGAGTCATGACAAGTGGTTTTATCTTTCTAGACCGAAGATAGCCGCTATGTCCCAGTGACATATAGTTGATCCCACTGTCCAGGTGGTGAAGCCCACATTAATAGGTGCCGAAGAGCACGAGTATAGCCGACTCTGTCGGTTTGATATGGACCGAATTCCCCTTGGGGGCCTTTGGGACAAGCAATGGATCTTCGCCTTATGGGGTAATAGTAATAGGCCCTAACTTGACTTCTTTTAATATTTCATTTTATATTTTCCATCTGCTAGTTCTGATTCCATATTTAACATGTTTTTCACTTGTTGCAGTGTCGACCCGCCAGACGATCGTAGAAAGAAAGAGGGCCAAGTTTCAAGTCTCTCAGGCGGCTCAAGCAGGTGGCTCGCCGAATCCTGCTCGCGAAGGGAATGATCAGAACGCTCCCGAACAAGCTGCTCCTCATTCTCCTCGCCGTTAGCCCAAACAGACGGAATAGGCTCCCCTGTCTTCGGCTGCGAGGAAGAGAGCAAGGCGAGGGGATGTTGTCAAGACATACGTCCCTCAATGGGCGGTGCTCGAGACGGATTCCTTCGCCACTCCTGCTCCCATGGCGGCGAAGGACTTTGCCCAAAACTTGTGTCGGACCCTGATGCTTCTGGCCGATCGTTCGAAGTATGAGCGGCTAAGCCCTGTGGACGCCTGCTCCAAGCTGATGGGCCTACTTTCCATGGTATGTTCAAGCTTTCATTCGCTCCTTTTTATTGTTTTCTTTTTCCTTCGACCTTTAACAATGTTTTTTTTTCATTTCAGGCAACTCCTATGGCTGCCGCTATCACCGATAAGGTGAAGGACATGTAGAGCGGCTTCACCCAAGCCAAGGAGATGGAAGCTCGGGCGGTCAAAGCTGAGGGTAGCCTGCGGTCGGCACAAGACGAGCTGGAGGTGCTTAACGGACAGGCCAAGGTGCTCAAAAGTTGATCGTGAAGCCCTGCAGATGGAGGTGGATACTCTCCGGGCTCGCCTCACCAGGCGCAATCTCGCCCTTAAGACCGCCAGGAAGCTGTCACGGAAAGAGGCCAAGCTGAGGCTGAACGCCGAAGAGAGGTGCTATCAAATGGGGCACGACGAAGTCGTGAAGAGGGCTGCCTCTAGGCTTGGACCACATTCCTCTTATTGAGGAAGGCTTCACTGACCCAGTTGGCCGCCCCGATGAGCTTAAACCTCATGTGGTCTCTTCCGGCGAGGAGGAGGAGTTGTCTGAATAATTTTTATTTTTCAAATTTGTAAAGTAGTGCGCCTTCGGGCATTAACTCTGTAGCCTTCGAGCTTTTGTTTATTGATTTTATGCATCTTCAGCTTTTTCTTCACTTAGAATAATGTCAATTTATATACATATCTTCGGCATAAAGTTTGCCTTGTTGGTTTTGTTTTTCTTATGTATCTTCGGCTTAAGGTATTGCCTTAACATAATTTTGGAGTAATTTGTGTATCTTCGGCTTAATCATCGCTAGGGCTGGCAAAATTTAACACGACCCGAAACCCGACACGAACCCGACACGGAAAAGTACGAATTTGGGTCGAGTATTTTGAGTTTCGGGTCGGGTTCGGGTTGGGTAAAAATTTACCCGAAATATTCGGGTCGGGTTCGGGTTGACCCAAAATACCCGAACCCGACCCGAAAATTTAATAAATATAATAAATTATTTAAAATATATGAATTTATATTATATAATTATAGATATATGTGATATATCTTCGTAATATTTAAATGATTTTAATTCATATATCATATAATAAATTTTTTATTATATATTTTTAATATTTTATAAATAAAATTTAATTTTTTTATATATAAATAATTATTTTTAATTATTTTCGGGTTAAACGGGTCATTTTCGGGTTGATCGGGTACTAACAGGTCGGGTTCGGGTTGAGAAAATTTAACCCGTTTCGGGTTCGGGTCGGGTTCGGGTTGACTCAAAAATAGGACCGGGTACAGCAAACCCGACACGAACCCGACCCATTACCCGAAATTGCCACCCCTAATCATCGCCCTAACATAATTGAAATAATCTATGTAACTTCGGCTTAAGATTTGTCTTAACATAAATCTTGGCTCCCCAATATTTTAGGGAATTGGGCGGCCTATTCTAATCGGTCGCCCTATTTACAAAATATTTATTTTAAAAAGAAGTTGACACTTATCTTTTTCGGCCGCCCTTAGATAAGTGCCTACTTGATTTAATTTGTATGATTACACAGTATAATGAGGTATTTCATATTAAATCATTGCAATAGCATAAAGAGTTGAAGCAATCATAAGCATATACTTTCATTGATGATACTTTGTGTTCAACTATACATGCTTTTTATGGAATTTAAATACAATGATGAATAAGAACTTGGAAAGTGGAAACCTTGTTGCTGCAAACATTTCTTTAAATAGGATGGAGCTCATTGGTAGTACTGTACATGCGTAAGCGCGAGGCATGCCAGGTGTTTTTGATCCGGTCGCCAGCCAAAGTTGTCAAATTGTAGGTCCCCGGTCGAACAACCTCTACCACTTTGTATGGTCCTTCCCAATTAGGCATTAACTTTCCTTGCTTTGTTGGCATAGAGGTAGCCAGCTCCCGTAGTACCAAATCCCCCACCATGAATGTCCCCTTCTTTACTCCGGAGTCATAGTATTGAGCTGCTTGGAGCTGATATTTTAAGTTCCTTAGGTGAGCTGCCTCTCTATCTTCCTCAAGCAAATCCACATTTTCCTGAAGGCCGTACTCATTTTCCTCGACGTTGAAAACCTCTGTTCGGTAGGAATCGAGGCCAACTTCTACTGAGACTAGGGTATCCGTTCCAAATGCTAACTTGAAAGGCGTTTCCCCAGTAGACGATCGAGGGGTCGTCCGGTATGCCCACAAAACCCAAGATAGTTCTTTGGCCCAGAGTCCTTTGGCATCTCCTAGTCGCTTCTTTATCCCATCAAAAATGATTTTGTTCGCGGCTTCGATTGCTCCATTTCCCTGAGGATGACCGAACGAACTGAACTTTTATTGTATCCCGAAGTGAGTCAATAACTTCCTGAATTCGTTCCCAATGAATTGCGTCCCGTTATCAGACACACACGCCTTCAGGATTCCGAAACTAAGTATCACTTGTTCCAACATAAATTTCTTCGTTGTTTCTTCGGTTATGGTCGCCAGTGGTCTTGCTTCTACCCACTTGGTCATATAGTCGATTGCCATAATACAATATTTAGCTTGCTTCGTGCTTTTGGGTAAAATTCCCACGATATCCACAGCCCACATGGCAAAAGGGATTGGACTCAAAACTGATGCCATTTCTTCGGGTGGTTGCTTCGGGATGGTGCTGAATAACTGACATTGTCGACATTTCTTTGCATATTCAGCCACATCTGCTCGCAAAGTCGGCCAATAGAACCCTTGCCTGAGGATTTTAAAGGCAAGTGACCGACCGACAAGATGTTCCCCGCATATTCCTTCGTGTACAGTTTCCAAGGCCAGCCGCTGCTCTTCGGAATCCAAACATCTAAGAAGGGGTCCTGTCGCCGATCTTCTGTACAACTTGTTCCCAATGATGGTGTAGCTTGTTGCTCTATACTTCACTTTCTGGGCCTCTTTCTGACCTAGGGGAAAAGTACCTTTCTCCAGGTATGCCCTGATCGGAGTCATCCAGGTGATGCCTTGATGGATTTCCATGCATTGCTTTTTATCGATTGAAGGCGATTTCACTTCGGTCAGGTAGATTGACCATGTTAGGTTATGAGTTTCTGCCGAAGCGAGCCTTGATAATGCATCAGCTCGGTTGTTGTCTTCCCTGCCAATTTGACTTAACTCGAAGGATTCGAACAAAACTGAAAGATCACGTACCTTTGTGGCGTAGGCTTTGATACGGGGTTCTCTCTGCTCATATTCCCATGAGAAGTGTTTTACCACCAACATAGAGTCACTAAATGCCCTTAGATTCCTCACTTCTAGATTCTTCGCCAAGCTTAACCCAGCCAGCAACGCTTCGTACTCTTCCTCATTGTTTGTCAGGGGGAAAGTGAACCTTATCGCCTGACATATTTCGAATCCATATGGGCTGGAAAGGATCAAATCGGCCCCACATTTTGAACCTGCGACCGAACCGTCCACAAATAATTTCCATTTGCCCGGAGACTGGATTAGCTATTCTTCGGGCGCTAGATCTTTTGGCCTGGAGAAAGAGCATTCCACCATGAAGTCCGCCAGCGCCTGAGCTTTAATGGAGGTTCTTGGGATATATTCCAGGTCGTATTACCCTAGCTCAATGGACCATGCCACCTCTCTTCCGAACGCCTCGGGTCTTGTCAATATCTTCTTGAGTGGCTGGTCGGTCATAATTTGAACCGTTCATCCTTGGAAATAGTGTTGCAATTTTCGGGCAGCCATCACTAACCCATATGTGAACTTATCAGCATTCGGATCTCTTGTTTCTGCGTCCTTCAACATATGTGACACATAAAACACTGGGTGTTGATTCTTTTCATGCTCCTTCACCAATACTGCTCCCAGAGTTCGGTCATTTACGGCCAAGTATAGCTGCAATGTTTCTTTCGGGTCTGGTCTCATCAAGAAAGGTGCCTTAGTAAGGTCTTCCTTACTTCTTCGAACGCCTTCTGACAGTTTGGTCCCCATTCAAAATTCTTCGAACCCCAAAGTACCTCGAAGAAAGGCAAAGCCTTCTCCGCCGACCTTGAAATGAACCTTCACAAAGCGGCCATTTGGCCGGTTAACTTATGTACGTCCTGAACTGTCTTCGGGGGCTCCATGTCGATCACATATTGTATATTCTCCGGATTCGCCTCGATCCCTCGGGCACTCACCTTGTAACCCAGAAACTTCCCACTGTATACTCCGAATGTGCATTTGTTCGGGTTGATATTCATGTTGTTTTTCCTTAATGTTTCAAAGCACTCATTTAGGTCCTCAATGTGGTCCTCGAATTGCGACTTGACAATCATGTCATCCACGTAACATTCTATGTTCCTCCTGATTTTCTTATGAAAAATCCTGTTGACCACCCTCTGGAACGTGGCCCCCGCATTCTTCAGGCCGAAGGGCATTGTGATGTATGCATAGGTTCCCTTCGGGGTGATGAATGCTGTATTCAGAATATCCTCGGCATTCATCGCTATATGATGATAACCTGAAAAAGCATCCAAGAAACTAAGTACCTGGTATCCGGCAGTGGCGTCTGTTAGCTGATCGATGTTTCACAGTGGATAGTGGTCCTTCGGACAAGCTTTATTCAAATCATTGTAATCAACACACATACTCCACTTGTTATTTGCCTTCTTTACCACTACCACATTAGCCAACCAGTATGGTTATTCGATCTCTTCAATAAACTTCGCCTCTAACAGCTTCTCTACTTCGGATTCAATAATTTGCTGTCTCTCCATGGCGAAAGTCCTTTTCCTTTACTTAACTGGTTTGGCCTCGGGCTTAATATTGAGGTAATGCTTCGCCGTCTTTGGATCTAAACCAGGCATATCTTCGGGCCCCTGTGCAAAGACATCGTGGTATTGCCTCACCACTTCAATCACCTTCTGCTTTAGGTCTGGTTCCATATTTTTCCCAATTCGAACCATCTTTCCCGAACAACCTGCATACAATTCTACTTCCTCTGTTTCTGCTGCGGGTTTAGCGATCGGGCTGGATAGATCTGCTCCAAACTTTTCTAATTCAATGTTCATAGTTTGGCGATTTCCACCAGATTTGCCTTCAGCCCTCTTCCTCTTGCCCCCTTCAGTCACCTCGAATTCCTGGTCTTTCTCTAGGTCATTGAACATTATGATTCAGGTTGTCTTCTGGTCGCCCCTCATTTCACCGATGCCAAGTTCGGTTGGAAATTTTAACTTGAGATGGGGAATGAAGGACACTGCTTGGAAAGATGTGAGAGCTGGCCTTCCCAGGATCGCATTGTAAGGGCTCTCTACCCGAACCACGTAGAATTTCACCTGCTTCTCAACAGTATATGGTGCTTTACCTAAAAGAACAGATAAAGTGATGGTACCTTCAATTGGGACTGGTTTGTTTCCAAATCCATATAGGGGAGCCTCATGACAAGGATCTAATTGCTCGCCTCCTAAGTTCATCTTGTTGTACGCCCGATGATATAGGATGTTCACCGAACTTCCCCCATCTACCAATACTTTCCAGATTTTATTTTGCCCGATCACAAAGTTAATGATCAGAGGGTCTTCATGAGGCCAAATCACATCTTCATAATCATCCTCAGTAAAAATAATTGGCATTGCTTGCTTGGCCGATTGAAACTGGTACAAATTGTACACCTGCATAACATACCTTTTCTTCGCTGTCTTGCTATCTCAACCCAGGGTACTTCCTCCAGAAATGGTCTTCACCTCACCTCTGTATCTCTCACCCTCCTCGGGCTCCTTCCGTTTGTCTTCCCTTGGGGCCAGTTTGTCCCTTAGGTCTTTGACAAATTGGTTCAATTCTCCATCTTTAATAATTTTCTCGATCAGCTTCTTTAAGTGGTAACATTCATCGGTATTGTGACCTTTGTCTTGATAGTAATCATAGTACTTGTTACCATTCTTTTTGTAGTCGGGCATCTTCATTCGGGTTGGGCGAACAAAGCTTGGTTTCCCTTTTATCTCATGGAGAATCTTCGAGATTAGTGCATTCAAGGGAGTAAACACCGTACTATCTCTATCTCTTCTTCGTTCGGCTCCCTTGTCTCGGCCCTTCGTCTCGTCTCGCCTATCATCATACTTTCGGCCAAACTCGTACCTGTCGCGTCTTTTCTTCCCGCGATCATCTCTTCTGCTTTCCTTATAACCCCCAATTGATTCCATCTTTCTTCGGATACTTTCTCCTCTCAAGTATATATCATTCAAAGATTTAGGAGGAATATCATATAGAGAGGATCAGAGTTTTTTACCTTTAACTGGGTCCAATCCAGCCGACAAGAATCCAGTTGCTTTCACCTTGTCCATGTTCGTCACCATCCCGACTTCTTCCTTGAACCTTAGCAGACAGTCTCCTAACTCTTCGTCCGGTCTTTTCCGGCAGTGAATCAAAGCTTCAGTATCTTTCTCTCTTCGGCACATGTGGGAATAGTGCCTCAAGAACTTCCTCTTCAACTGGTCATATGAGCAAATAGACCTTGGCTTCATCGATCTATACCACATGGTAGCAACTCCTTTCAGATATGTCTTAAACATCTTGCACAACATTATGTCGCAGTGTCCCATACCGGTCATAAAGGACTCGTACTTCTCACAATGATCCTCAGGATCACCCTTTCCATTGACTCGTTCATCTTCGGGAACTGTCTTCCCGGTGGAGGCCTGTACTACTCAATCTCCTCAGATATGACAGGCTCATGACTCACTATGCGGTCACCAAACATTGCCTTTTCCATTCGGCTTAGTCTATCCTTCATACGAGGATCCCCTTCATCGTCGGTGTCTGAACAAATCGTAATTTTTGAACGAGTCCTTCGGGGGTGTGATTCAGAGTCCGAAGACTCGTTTTCATTAATATATACCCTCTTTTCCTTCATGTGCCCGAACACTACCAGTGTTCATTCGCCAACCTCCACGGCATCTTGAAGGACATTTTCTTCCGCATCTAGTTCAGCCCTTCGGCGTTTAATGGCCTCCAGTTTGGCGAGGTCATCCTCTCTCTTTTTCGCCTTTGTTCGAGCCTCCATCTCAGCCTGCTCCTGCTCCTTATGCTTTCCACTCTTTGATGCCGTTTCTTCACGCCACCTAAGGAGCATAGCCTTTTGCTCCTCGGGAGTGGGCATTGGACCTTCTTCTATCTCATCATCGAAATCGAGGACATGGTTTATCGGGGATGTGGAGGCAGAAGCTCCTTGTCGAGGAATTTCGGTAAAACCAGGGGGACGACCATCGGTATTATCGATAACCATTATGTTCGTTTGATTTGTTTTAAGCTTACTTGTACGTTCCCACAGACGGACTCCGAATGTCTTTTCGGGTTCTCCTGCAAAAGAGAAGAATGCGAGGGGTTTGTCCCCCAATTCACCTCCAGTGTGAGAATAAGTTAAGTGGTTCCGATGAGTGTAAACAGAATGTGAAAGTGCTTGTGTATAGTGTATTGAATATTAGTCTCGAAATGGAACCTAGCATGAGCTTTTATAGACTCAACAATTACTAGCTTCCGGTATGTTCGGGCGCACTCCGAACGTGGGGAACGTGCTAACCTCCCGCGTAGAAGTAGGACATACCCGATCTTAGTGGCTCAACGATCACTTACAGTGGACTGGGCCGAAGCAATGGTCCATACCTCACATAACCGGCCAAACCCATTATCATATCCGGCCCAATTATACTTGGGCCTCCAACACTAACAAATTTAAATAGTACACGAATGTTGTGATATATAAAGTACTGAAAACTTCTTTTTCATTTAAATGTGGGATATAACATTTTAACTTTATTTTTCATTATCAAGGGACTCACTTTGGATCATCATAACTCATCCATCCCTTAGTCAAAAACTAAACGCAGCCAGACCAAAGGTGATCCTGACCCCTACCAGAATTTCACCGACTACTATTAATGTTAATAATTCAATACTATTTTGGCTCTTCTAAAATTGAAATATTAGAAATGGCCCCTCATCATTTTATTGTTTTGGTTCATATTGCTATTGAATTTCTACTTCAGACCATTAATTTATGTATATGTTTTATTATTACATGTATATATGTTTTATTCGAAGGAATAACCAGCAGTCTCTTTTATATAAGTTTTGTATTGTAAAATTTTGGCCCCCTTGTGCTTAGATCCTGCGCCCGCTAGTGATTAAACGTGTCTTGGAAAGCTCACACGAAGGAAAATATCCTACAAACACCACCCATTATCTGCACACCGCGATCGCCTACTCAAAATGTGACTTAAAGTGAATTACAATGTAAGGCATAAACTCTGATTGTCCAACTAATAATTCGTATAAATATGCTTAAGTGAGTTTATTAGTTATATTTAGTATAATTGATATAAAGTAAACAATGAGCCCGTTCGGCTTATATTAAAATTATTACTTATGACTTAAAGTTGCTTAATGTGATAAGTCAAAAATGAAAATTTTAAGTTAAAAACTGTTTGAGTAATTTTACATTATACATAACTTATGAATTAAGAAACTATAAAAAAAATAAAAATAACTTTTATGAGTTGTACATACATAATTTTAGTTTTTAAAAATAAAAATTACAAAAAAAAAATTAGTTGTAAAAAGTACCTTATTACACAAACACACAAATTTTAGTTTAAAGTCAAAAATCACTTTAAGCCGTACACAAACAGGCTCAATATCAGCTAGAATTCAAATGAATGCGCTCAAGATATAAGATCTGGCGGACTACCACAATAGGCCAAAGTCATGGAAGTAGAGAAATAAATTTTACATATGGCAATACTTATTGACAAAAGTAGACAATCACTGCTAATAAACAAAACAAGAATGGGGAGTTCACGTTTTGCTTAAGTTTCTAATACTTTTTATACACGCAAATATCGTAGACGAAAAATTAGGGTCTCATCAAAAAAAATCTACAAAATTGTTTAAAAGCCTCTATCTTATAAAAAAACTTAAAAACAGTCCTGATTCTCACACCTGTCAATTATACGTAGTCATCTCTTCTATGATCTTCAACACCTCATTGGCTCACTTCCCATTTTCATCTCAACGGAATAATCAACCATGCTTCTCTATTGTGGAAATCATGTCACTCTTGTTATGCCCGTGTGAGCACCACTCACTGATTTCCCTTGCAATGGCAAACGTATACAGACCAGAATCATATCAACTTGCGCAAACCAGCAAGCCAAGGGCCATATCTTTTGCACTTCCAATTTATTTTTCTTCTTGTTCCTTTGTTTTCTTAGCTAAGATGACAAGGCTTGTGTCCTTGAAATTTCATCACCTGACCCCATGTGTTCCTTGACAACATTGTAAAGCTTTTTCGCATGAAAATTATTCCCTCACTTCATGGTATCAAAATGCAGAAACAAATTCTTCGTCATATCATACATAAGGATGCTCTAATGGTTTTAACTGTCTCCGTCTCCCCGGTTGAAATCTTCGTTGCCATTAACGATAAATATTACAAGCCTCTTACTTGATATATTGCAAGACTATACATATTTTTCAACAAAATCATCCTTGCAATTAGCAATCAAAAGAGATATGGAAGACATAACAAACAGCGTATCAATTTTAGTATCGATGTAAGGTTACAAGTAGAATGCAATAATTTGGTATAACATCCAAACCCACAACCGAATGCATATCGGACCCAACAATCCATCACAGGTCAATCCAAAAGTCCTAACAGATTGGTATACATTAGTTATTAACTTGTCAATATAAAGGCCCCAAACACTCTTATTGTAATCGATGTGAGATGTTAGTGTTGGAAATAATGCACTATTTTATTATTTATTAACAACATTTATTAAAAAACACAAATCACCAAAATCTTAATATGCAAACCCAATCACACTAATGTAAAAGTTATTACTACAATTGAGCAAAACAAAACAATAATAATTAATTTGCATCTAAACTACACAAGTTTATACTAATTAACTAAACTAACAACATATACAAAGTACTACTTGTTAAGCTAATAATTACAATTAAACAATGTCATCAAGATCACTGCAAACATAAATATAACAAGTAAATATTAAAGACAAGAGAGAATAAGAAAGATGTATCCTGTAACAATGATGGTGGAAGAGGCGTGTAAACACAGCCCTAAGAAACATACACCCATTCTCGTTTAAATTTTGAAATGGTGGCTCCTCAGTGGTACAACTTCCAATGTATGTGTTCTCTTTCAGTGCACGAACATCCAGAGAATATCAATGGAGATCTTTCAAAATATATTCAGCTCTTTAAAACCAAGTACAATTGCGTTATTTGACAACCTAAATGTTGTCCATTGTATTTTATTCAAAAAGAACTCCATTTTCTAAATAATTGCCTTCTCAGCAAAACACATGACAGATGGACGGTGTTTGAACATTAAAAGGATCTCTTCATCAGAGAAACCAAAGCTTTTAAGCAACACGCATCTAGATTTCCAAGTCGAATCTTTAATAAAAGTCAATGTGTTGAGATCTTGGAGAAAATATGAAGATGAAAGATCGAAACCCATGTCCATAAGCTTCAACACGACATCGCGGAATCTGTCATTTGGCAAAATTGATGCTTGACCGTACATTGCTAAAACTTTCAAAATCTGTGAATTGGGAACACCTATTGTGGCAAGAAACTTAATATTTAACAAAGAAGATTTTGAATTGCTTTTGGTAAGTACATATGGATTGCGTCTGATTGAGACGCGAAGATATTAAGCAAAAAATCAAGCTTTGGCTTTAAGACTTCTTCGGGATGATACTTATGAAGAATACGAGGATAATAAGAAATGATTTTGGTAATACTGGACGAGGGGAATCCAAATGTTCAAAAAAGATTGAGAACAGATTGTGGTCTTTGATCACATGAATCAAAGTTAACATATTTACAAGCACGAATAAGGGATTTTCCTGACAACCCACATTGATTCTTGAAGAATTCTTAAGAATATTTAGTTATGATTTTTTTGGTTCTATAATTACGAATAAAGGGTCTAATTAAAAAATGATTCTAGTTGCGATGTTTAAGAATTAGGGTTTGTAAATGAGTTTTATACAGATAAACAAGCATCCTCATATTTATATGCAAATATAAAGAGAGAGATGAACATGGGGAAAATGAAAAATAGGGTAACAAAAACAAAAGCAAACTTACAAAGATGTGAACAAGTGCAAACAGATCTCCAATTTGAATTTGATAGAGTCAGTAGTCACTCCTAAATCATCGATATAATATAGTCTGTGACTCTCCCGACAATGTAATATATGCAGTTTTTTTGGAGATTTTTTTTATTAATTTGGTGTAGTTTTGTCCGAACGCATCTGACTTCATTTTAACTTTTTAGTGATCAAATTAATTAATTTTTGACTAATTATTAATAATAAGCTATTTTTACTAAATTTTCTAAATAATATAATATTTTTAAATAGACTAATCATTAATAATTAGTTATTTTTACTAAATAACTATACAATTACAGTTTACATTATTTTTACACATCAATGGTCCAATTGATACTAAATAACAAGATCAACTTGCATAAGTCAATTAAAGGAAAATTTCAGGCGCAAGTTGTATAAAATTCAGATCGGGTCAAATTTGGATCAGATTTTAAAAATTCAATTTTTTTGAATTAGACCAGCTTATAAGAAAAATATTTGGTGTAAGACCCGCGAGCCAGATCAAATGGGGCGGAACAAAATCAGAGATGTCCAATTCTGAAAAACGTGTTATTAATCTATTTTATGGAGAATATAATTATGTTGAAAACTAAAACCTTGCGGTAAGAATTTTTGATAAAATAACTTATTAATAACAACAAACGGAGTCTTTCAAATTCACAAAAGTCGAAGAGTCATGTAAGCACAAAAACAACTGAACGTAATTTCTAGTATATTCGAAGAGAAGATGTAAGATTACAATGTCACCTTATACATTGATTAATCACAGATATAACAGCAATCCCTTATCATCACACAACGAACATGAAAAACAAACTTTTAGTACGAAAGACAATTCTAATGAGAGTTACCTGAATTATCTATGTATGTTGTGTTATTGGATTCTGGATTTAAAAGTGAAAGATGGGTTATATTAGAAAGAACCCAGTTGAATGATCTATGTGTTTTTTTACTTCAATTTATTAGGAGTGAAGTTTCCGAATTATTTTAGGCGTATGTCCTAATGCTATGCCTAGGACATAGACCTTACTCATTTTATTAGTTATTCTGAGAACTTTGCAGTAGTTGTTTCTCAATTTTCTGGTTATAAACTGGTAATATATGAGTGAATTAATTGGCTTGTCCATTTTTTAACCCAAGTGGAACAAGTGTAAGGAGAACCATGATGATATATTATGCTTATTTACTATTGATAATGATGACTATTCGAACCGTAGTGTGATGTTTTGCTGCAATTATATAAAGAGCCTTAAACAAGTTTCTTGTTTCTACTCCTCACATGACTTTGAATACTTTCTTGGTTGTTCTTTCTTTGGGATGGTTGTGTATTTTCATAAACATATGAAAATCCTTCTTGTGAACTTGTTGTGGGATGCTGGAAGTGTGTTGGCTGGAGGCAAGGATAACGATGTTACCTTTAAACCAGGAACTTGTTGTCTCCATAAAAAGAAACTTGGAGCATGACTTTTGTTACAAACTAATGCTGGAACAAGAGAAAGAGCAATCAATTATAGGTGGCTGGTGTATGATCATATCATCAAATGCAAGTTGAAGGAGTGAATCACGATGGGGTGCAAGTTGAGCACATGAACAAGAAAAGGGGGAAAGTGCTAGGCAATAGTGATATCAGAAGGTCTTTGAACCAGGGTGTTATTGTCCCTCACGGGGACAAGTCAAACTTCTCCAGAGAAATAGAATTGCAGGCATGGAAGAAGGAAGGGAGACGGAAATAAGGTGATGGCAGCGGGAAGATGCAAGCAGGAACCAGCAAGAGGATGGCTAAATTGGAACTTGAATATGCCACCTCCTATGGATTCAAGACTGGAAGAAAAAGTGAATGGAAGGATGTATGATACGAATAGCCTCTTCCACAATTTTTAATTCAGACATTCGGCAATTGAGACCCCCACGCCAATTCCGACAACTCTGCACAGTCTTGGTTGAACCGCACAACTTCTACGAACTCTACACTTTCAAGCCTAGAAGCCCTCCCTCAATTAACTCTACACTATCAATCCTAGACGCCCTTCTCTTCATCTAAGATTTTTCATCAAACATCGATTCAAAGGTACCACTCTTACATGCTAAGAGATAAATGCAGGGGAGGTTTTCACCGCACTAGATAATGACTCTTGAAGCAAATAAGAAGTATTGAAGTCTTTCATTTTCTTGTTTGTAATATTTTATTTGAACTTGTTACTCTTAAAAATTAGAATTTGTTAAATTTTGGAACTTGTCATATCCTTGACCGCCTCGGCTCCTAATATTCAATTACTTATATTAAATTAAAGGGTAAATGAGCTAATTCATCATTATACTATATCGAAATTTTCAGTTGAATTGACTAATTTTCATTGCATGTGATTGCAAGTTAATTGTAGTTTAATTATGCGATTGAAAACTTTTTTGGACTGGTAACCCAACTGAAAGTTTCTGTATTGTACAGTGACGAAATAACTCATTAATTCTTAAATTAAATGGTTAGTAAAGAAAAAAAACTAAATTTTACATTGAGGCTCTAAAATACTTCTTAATTTAGTGTTACGTCTTGCACATTAAAAAGAAAGAATAACATGTTTAACTTTTCCAAAATTTTAATATATCTTATTTGATTTGCAACAGAATTTATTATTTTATATTTTGTTAATTCACGCGGTTTATATCTTGTCGTTCCGGATTCTAAATTTTATTTTAACTCATTTTTAAGATTTGTTGAGAACGGATATCATTGTAAGGGACATATGAGCCAAATTATTCAAAAAAAATATTAAAAGAAATCACGCTTGAGCTTATTTATAATTTTTGTTTTTCTAGTAACAAACTTAGGGGATGTATTCATTTGAGATTTTAAAGTATTTTAAAGTATTTTAAAAATTCATGGGTATTCAATTAAGATTTTAAAGAATCCTTTAAAATCTAAGGGTATTCATTTTGGATTGTAAAATGTTTTTCAAAATCTGGAGGTATTCAATTAGGATTCTAAAAAGTTTTTTAAAATCTAGGTGTATTCAATTTAGATTTTTAGAAATCCATTAAAATCTCATGGTATTCAAAAGTCCGTGGACTTTGTTGAAAATTAAAAATTGGTGGATTTTGGTGGATTTGTAGCGTATTTTATGTCTTCTGAAATCTTGTTAAAATCCATGAGATTTTGCAGGATTTCACGAAAACTCTTATTAAATCAGTTAGACTCCACGAGATTTCACGATTTTTTTTTCAAATCCCCGATTATTATTAATCCATTAAAATCAACAACAATCTTTTAAAATCTACGAATTATTTTTAATTCATTAAAATCTCGAATGAATACACCCCCTTTAACTTTTTTAATAATGTTATTTTAAAATGAAATAAAAAAGACTCCACCACGTAAACTAACTAATCTATCGTCTATTTTTTTTTATATTAAATGCTTCCATCCTTTTTCTTTCGGTCACGTTTTTGTTTTCAACATACTTTTAAATACCTTTCTCTTGCACGCTCACAAGAGTATATAATTTGCACACAAAAAGCTGGTCTAAACTCTAAACTCTAGTGTCGTGCTCCATTATTGCAACCCTTTTAAAAAAATCAAAATGCTAAATTTAAATACTATTATATTACACATATTAAATCTTATTAAATTTTTAAAAATAGAATATATGTAAATTTTATCATTTTTTTATATTAAATTTGAGGCTAAACTTTGATAAAACTTTGAAAGTGTATATATATATATATATATATATATATCAGGGCCACCCGATAATCATTGAGTTATTGAGTAACTATTCCTGCTTTCCGTTCATTACTAGTGTTTTACAACTGCTTCCAATTATTTTTTAGTTATTCTGCTATTTTGGTCACCAATCTTACCGTAGACCACCTAGTGTCGTTGCCAGGAAATCCTTTTGTAAGTCTCAGGGTAGAGCATCGTTGGATAAGGGCGTTAGACATAGGTATGTGTAGACTTAAGGTAAGAAGGTATGAACTAATATTCCCGGTTAAAAACAAGATTAATGAATAGACTCTTTAGGTCTAGTTCCTCAGTTAGCTCGAGGTCACCGATGACATCGATCCGAGATTTCGTAAACCAAGAAGAACATAGTTATGAAAACATTAGTCAAGATTTAGGTAATTGGAATATACCCAGTATAGATCCAAAACAAATCTATCAGTCAACTTTTACAGATAATTTTAAAACTAATTATAATGTTAAAACTGCAGAGAAAATTTATGCTATCAACAAAGAACACGAAAACTGTTCTCTATTAATGAATGAAATTATAAAAAAATATAAAAAGAAAAGTTATAATTTTTTTCACATAGGATTGATACAAGTAGCAGTAAAACCATTATCAGTAAAATGAATTAATTCTAGCATTTTTTTATGTATAAGATATGCAAGATATTTAAACTATGTCCCTAGTATATTAGGAATTATGGAATCTAGCCTCCATAATGGACCAGTCCATTTTAACTGTTTCCCAAACTTTACTTTAAGTCTGAATGACCCTCACCTATTAAAAGGATTAACATTGAATATTAAAACAGCTGGTGAAATCAGTCATATAATTGAGGGATCTCAACCACTTGCATTGATTTATAGAATTTATTATAAAACAATGAGAACTAATTTAAACATTCATGCACTTAGTAAATATCCAAAAGACAAAACTGTTTTAATCTAAAGTAGTACTAGTGACGCTAATATCCAAGTACCAAAAACGATATCTTGGAAAGATATTAACCTTCCTAGTCAATGGGTCTTAGATAATAAAATACCTCAGACACCACTAACAAACGGTATAATTGTAACAACCCCAAATCCGGGGTCAGGGATTTAGAGTAGTCACGGTCCACTTACTTCTTGCTTTGCCTGCTTTACTCACAATAGACACAATTCATCTGCTTATGACCCCACAATGTATATATCTCTCTCACACACACACAGGTTAGAGTCTCAGAAACGACACAAATACAACCATTGCGGAATAAATAATCTTTATTACAATACCCAAATGTCCTTTTGAATTTGCTACTGATACAACTCCTAAGTAATGGTACATTACCAACTTAGCCTGGTAATACTCATCACCCTCTCATACCATTCATATCTATACATAAGATGAATACCAAAAGCTCCAGCTTGATCTGACTGGTTCACACTACTTCCAGGATCACTGCTAGAAACTGCTCATGAGAATGCCTTGCGCTTACCACTCGCCTGAGGGATGTGCGCTGAATCCTTGGTATCCTACTTCGCTGCTATATAATATTTATAAAATAATAGCAAGAGTGAGCGATAGCAAGTTAGTCACTGCAAACTAATCCCTCAAGTTTGCTAAGTTACAAAGCTTCTTTCACATACTTCTTCCACCCATTATCCTTCTTTTAATACATATCTTCTTCTTTATTTCCTAAGTTATAATACGTCCAAAGTTGCTCCTTCGAACGGATTTTCGATTCTCGTTTTCGTTTGCGATTTCTGAATACGCGATTAGTAACCGTTTATTATTCCTGAACTTCCGCTGAAATATGGAATCAATCGGAGACTATAAAATTTTACTATTCACCTTGGAGTACTATTCATCAATGTTACTATTCATCCTTGTTTTTTTTCCTCTTGCAACGATTCGAAAATATTTCCTAAAAAGAGCGAATAAAACTCTACGCGATTCTCGCAGTGAATAGTAACTATTCACTATTCACTCCAACAATCGAATCCTTAAATCGACTTTAATAAAATAATAAAATTCCAAAATATTAAATACTCAAATTTAATATCTCATTTCTTGAATATAATAATATATAATTCACTGCCCGGTCAAATACTACACCAAAATAAAATTTGGAATTTCTGAATTCCGATCGTCTTTGCATTCACTTATTTACTCCGTAGATCACTAATATGACTTCGGAATATCCACACTACGTCTCGTACATAGGTGGCATGAAAATATTTCTTAACCCTCAAATCACTATTCATCCACCAAATTCACTATTCACTGATGCACTTAATCATAATAAGAAAAGTTTTAATTTTACCAAAAATTCGGGTTATTACAATAATGAATCTAGATAACATAAAACAATATTTAGATGGAACTGTTAGAATAAGTTTTGATAATCATAGGAAACCACTTATGTTGGAAGAAATTGCTACTCAGTCAGTAATATTATCTAGACAAGATTCTGATTTACTCAGTAAAACAAATATTAAAGATATAAAATTAAAAGGTATTATTAATGAAGGATAAACTAGACAACCTTATTATAATCAATCCAGTAATCAATCTGAAGACGACAATGAACAATTATCTCCTACACAATCAGATTTTGAAACTAAACCTATTAATCACCAACTAAGAACTATTAATAAAGAGGTTTAAATCAATTGAGAATCCTTAACAAAAGATTTCAATTCAAAAGAAAATAAATTAAAAAGACACCAATTTAGAGAGAAACATAGTCAGAAAGAGAGAAAAAATAGTTAATAAATGGAAGATTTTCTTAACAAAAGAAAAAATTAATATTACTTTTTATTCTTGGTATGAGAAATACTATGGTAAATGCAATGTAATTACTAAGACACAGTGGACTAAAGAAGATAAGTCGAAGGTCTCATCTAGTCATCCCCCAATAGAAACAATAATAATTCCAGTAAAAGATACTGTAGTTATAGCCTCGTCATTCAAAGTACTTGATGGAAAGAATGACGAAAAGAAGTTAATTGAACAAAATAATTTCACTAATCAGTATCTAGCCTCTCTAGGTTAACAATTAGATAAAATTGAAGATAAGATTAAAGATCCAAATATTAAACAATATTTAGATCCAAATATCATTAAAAAAGAACACAACCAGGATTGTGAAGAAAAACCCTTAATAAATTTACCTAGTAAAAGAGAAAATTTAAGCTTACCTAATAAAGACAAAGAACTAATTAAAACATTAGATAAATTATTTAAGAAACTAGACAAACCAGAATCCAGTAAAACTATAGGAGTCCTAGGCTTTTATGAAAGCTCTAGCAACAGTGATGATTCTACAATTTTTAAAATAGAAAATCAATTTAAAAAACTAAGTTTTAACCAACCTAATCCCACAAGCCAAAACAAGAATTGGTATCCTAGATCAACCCCTCCAGATTTAAAATTTGAAGAAAGAAATCTAGATAATCAGTTTTCTGTTTCAACCAATAAAATTTATGAATGGAATATTGATGGTCTTAGTGAACAAGAAATATTTAAATAATTAAATCATATGTCCATGGTAGCTAATAGCTATATAACAACATTTGACCATTTAAATCAAAGTGAAATTGTTGAAATTTTAGCTAGTGGTTTCACAGGAACCCTAAGATCTTGGTGGGAAAAACATCTCACTGAAGATACTAGGTTTAGCATAATTAATGCCTATCAATTAGACAATGATGGTCAACCAATATTTGATGAAAAAATAGGGATTCCGTCAGATGGAGTCAATACTTTAATTTACACAATAATAAAACATTTTCAGTAACCTAACTTGCCCAACTCTAAGTGATTTTAGATGTTATAAAGACGTCTTTATATCCAGAGTTATGATGAAGGATGATAGTAATAAATCATTTTGAAAAGAGAAATTCGTTAATGGTTTACCCAGTCTATTCACACATAAAATTCGTGAAGAATTAAGTAAAAAATTAGGATTTATAAATTACGAGGAATTAACATATGCTGAAATAATAAGTATCATACAAAAAACAGGATTAAAAATGTGTATTGATCACAAAATTACTAAACAAGTTAATAAAGATAAAAACAAAGCTAAATATGAGTTAGGAACTTTTTGTGAGCAATATGGTTTACCCCCCATAGCTCCTTCCAGGAATAAACCTAAACATCATAATAAATATAAGAAATTTAATAAATATATTAAAAAATAAAATAAGGAAGAATGTTATAAAAAACCACAAAAGTTTAAAAAGAAAACATTTAACAATAACAAAAATTTACTAAAAAATTTGATAAGAGTAAAGTTATTTGTCACAATTGTGGTGAACCAGGTCATTATAAAAATGAATGTAGAGTTAAAGATAAACTTAACCAACTACATATTTCCAATGAAGATGCCGAGTTAATCCTTCAATTAATGAGAATTGAGAATGAATCTAGCAATAATAGTGAACATTATACATATATACTTTCTCAATCAACTACTACTAGTAATACAAATAGCGATAATAGTAAACCAAACATTACTATAGGATGTACAGATAATTGTAACAAAAAATGTTGTACTAAAACACTAAATGTATTATCTAAAATTCAAGAAGAAGAAACCAATTTACTAATAGAATTAATTAGTAAAATAACAGATCCCCAATTAAAACACAATACATTAATAAATTAAAAACTTTACTAACGCAAGATAATGAAATCAAAACTAATAAGAAAAATGAAAAACATAAATTTAGTCTTAATAAGACACTTGAAAGATTTAAAAACCCAGTTAAAGAAATAACATTGATGGATTTAAATCAAGAAGTCAATATTTTAAAGAAAGAAATTTCTATTTTAAAACAAGAAATTCCAAAATTAAAAGAAGAAATTGAACAGATTAAGACTAATTCAAAATTATTAATCCATGATTCTTCCGAGGAAGAAGATCTAGAAGATAAAGAATCTGAAGTTATTAAACAACAAGGACGTTCATTATGTTAAAAGATATTACTATTCAAAAATGGTATACTAACATTAAACTAATAATTAATAAAACTTTTACTATTAAAATATCTGCCCTTATTGATACATGAGCTGATTTAAATTATATTCAAGGACTAGTTCGGACAACTTATTATGAAAAAACTAATGAAAGACTAAGCTCAGCCAATGGTAGTTAAATGAATATAAAATACAAATTACCTAATGTTCATATTTGTTAGGACAATATTTGCTTTAAGTCTTCTTTTGTCTTAATAACCAACATGACTGATAAAATTATATTGGGACTACCCTTTATTTATTTACTCTATCATTTTACAACTTCAACTAAAGGATTAGTCAGTAAACATTTAGGTCAAACAGTAACATTTAATTTTATCCTAGAACCAGATGAAAAAGATTTAAAAACTATCCAAGAACAATCAGTTACTAAAACTCTTACAATATTAAATAATAAAAAAAATCATTTAAGACATTTAAAAAATGAAATTAAATATAAAAGAATTGAAGAACAATTAACAGATGATAAACTCCAAAATAAGATTAAACAATTCAATAAAACTTTATTAAAAGAAATATGTTCAGATATTCCTCATGCCTTTTGGCATAGGAAGAAACATATAGTTAATTTATCTTATGCAAAAGAATTTAAAGAATATTTAATTCCAACAAAAGCTAGACCTATTCAAATGAACCACGAACAATTAGAATATTGCAAAAAAGAAATTGACGAATTACTAAGTAAATGATTAATAAGAAATAGTAAATCACCTTGGTCCTGTGCAGCCTTTTATGTCAATAAAAATGCTGAAAAAGAAAGAGGAGTACCAAGATTAGTAATTAACTATAAACCATTAAACAAAGTAATTAACTTTACTTTACCTAATAAAAAAGATTTAATAAATAGATTAAACCAAGCAGTTATATTCAGTAAATTTGATCTAAAAAGTAGATTTTGGCATATCCAAATCAGTAAAGAAGATAGGTACAAAATTGTCTTTACTACTCCCTTTGGACATTATGAATGGAATGTGTTCCCATTTGGACTTAAGAATGGCCCTAGTGAATTTCAGAATATTATGAACAATATATTCAACCCTTTTAGTCATTTTACCATTGTTTATATTGACGATGTTCTTATTTATTCCAATTCAATTGAAGAACATTAGAAACATTTAAATTCTTTTTTCAAAACAGTCAAGACCAATGGATTAGTACTTTCACCTAGTAAATGTTCATTATTTCAAACAAAAGTAAGATTTTTAGGTCATACCATTCAGTATGGTAAAATTAAACCAATAGATAGAGCCATTGAGTTTGCTAGTAAATTTCATGATGAAATACTTGATAAAACACAACTCCAAAGATTTTTAGGATCCCTTAACTATATAGGAGAATTCTATAAAGATCTTAGGAAACAATACAAACCATTGTTTGAACGGTTACAGAGTAATCCCCCACCTTGGACTTCTATTCATACTTCAATTGTCCAAGATGTTAAAAAATATGTCAAGACACTTCCCTGTTTTGGTATAGCCAATCCTTCTGCATTCAAAATTGTAGAAACTGATGCCTCCGAAGTTGGATTTGGAGGAATTCTCAAACAAAAGTTAAATCCCTCTTCTCATGAAGAAATTATTTGTTTTCATTCAGGAGCCTGGGATGCTACCCAACAAAATTATTCAACCATTAAAAAAGAAATTTTAATCTTAGTTTTGTGTATCAATAAATTTCAGCATGAACTTTTAAATCAAAATTTTTTAGTTAGAATTGATTGTCAGCCAGCAAAATATATTTTAGAAAAAAGATGTTCAAAACATTGCATCAAAACAGATTTTTGCTAGATGGCAAGCATTATTAAGCATATTTGATTTTGATATACAATATATTAAAGGAAGTGAAAACTCTATCCCAGATTTTCTAACTAGAGAATTTCTACAAATAGGAGTGAGAAATGAGTGTCAGAGGTAACCCTGATGGTCGAGGAGGAAGCAGCTCTCGCGGCTCTCGCGGGAAAGCCAGTTATGACAGTAAACTTAAGGGAATCATAGTTCCCCATCCAGTTATTCTAGTCCAACCAATAGACGTAGTCAATAGATACAAGGTTTTAGGCCAGTTATTGATCCCTTTTAAGATATAAGTAAACCAATTATTGTCAATAAACTAGTTATCACATTTGATATATGTGGAAAAGCAGTCAACAAATATACTTAAAGATCTGAGTATAATTTATTTTTCATAGAACATTTTATGAAACCCAGTAACAACCCAGTCAAACTAGCAACACAATTCTTTCCACCAGGATGGCATTTTGCTCTTTCAGCCCCATATAAATCTTTGTCATACTACAAAGATATTTTATTTCAAACAGACTCAGTAACTATAAAACCAATTCTGGATAGAAGGGATGAATCCAAAGTTCTTTACCATTCTATCTACATCAAACATATAATTTCTTAAGACAAATGGCATAGTCACCTATTTGATCTTCAATTACTGACCACCAGTAACCCACCTCAACATTTTTGTTATTACAATTATATGGATGCTTGGGAAAAAGTATTCCTATATCAAAACCAGTCATTGACAAATATTTCAAAAGCCCAATACCACTCTGGTTCACGGATTGGTGGAATACCTACGGTCCTTTGTTAGGCTCAAGACATGTATGAATACCACTATTAACAAGCCTACACTATGTGACTATGTCACACTACATGACCTAGTGATTTCTATCACTGGGATATAGTATAGGTCTCTAAATGTACTTGTCTTGTTCTCATGAACAATAGCTTTATCATGTATGCTCAAATCTATAATGAGCTTAGTAAAGTTTCCTGCATCTAGATTGTATATAGGCCATTGAATAATTGTCCTGGTAGAAGTTCAGAAATGTTCATGCAGCAGGATAGAGATGAATAAGGCCATGAAGAAATAAGTTGCAGAAATTTGTCTAAGGCATTATATAGCAAAGTCAAAAGAAAGCTATGTCGTGAAGTCACCAATATCCATGTCGTGAAGTACTATATCGCATAGTCCAAGTTGAACTATGTCGTGAAGTCCTCAAGGCTCATATCATGAAGTGTTGAAGTCAGCAAAGTCAAAGAAGCCTAGATCGTGAAGTCATCAAATGACTTATGTCGCATAGTCATCAAATGACCTATGTCGCATAGTCGTCAAACAACCTATGTCGCATAGTCGTCAAATGACCTATGTCGCAAAGTCCTCAAAGGCCATATCGCGTAGTCCTCACAAGGGAGATCGCGAAGTCAGGAATGAAGTGGAGTTCACGATATCAACACTTAGCCGTTTACAACAAGACAAATCAAGGTATAGAATCAAGAATCAAAAGAGACAAATACTGAAGCATTTGTTCTGACAAGGTGGTCCAAAGAACAGATGGCAAATCTACAGCTAAACTTGGAGAGAAAGATAAGAGACAAGCAGCTACAGAAACGGGAAAGACTCCGAAAAGCAGGTGGTCCTTCCTGACACAGTTAACGTCTTATGGCAGGACAAGTTGGACTTTCAGCAAGGGGTAACTATGTAAAAATAGGTGTGTGCACTAGTTTGTATAGGGCTTATATATATCAGGCATATCCTATTGTTAGCTATAAGAGAGACACACATAGTTATTTGCTAAGCTCTTTTCTATGTAAGCAAGCAAGTACAAACTGTTCTTGTTTAGAAGCCAGAAATTCGATTGTGAATTTCTTGGAAAGCTGTAGTATTTAATTTGCTTATACAAAGTAGATTAAAGTGATTGTGCGTGTTTTTTTACTTTCTGCATATTACATAGCATAATCATATACAGTTTACATTTAGTTTCAAGAAAGCAAAAATCCATCAAACTATCCATTCACCCCCCCCTCTGTCTAGTTTCTAGGTGATATTCATTCCTAACAAGTGGTATCAAAGCATAGGCTGTTAACGTACAAACAGGAAAAGATCAAGAATGAGTTCACAGAAACTGAGCAGTATCAAGATTCCTCCCTTTAACAAGGAGCACTACAGTTTATGGAAAAAGAAGATGTTGCTTTTCATCAAAGCTTCTAACCCCATGTATTTAGATATTCTAAAGCATGGTCCCTTTATTCCAATGATCGAGATTGGTGAAACAACCAATGGCACTGAGATTGTACCAGCAAAACATGTGCCCAAAGACCCCTCAAAATACACTGATCCTGAAAAGGAGAAAGTAGCACTGGACGGACATCTTCAACTTATCATTTGTGAATCTATGGACTTCAACATGTATGGCACTGTTGCTCATTGTACTAGTGCCAAGAAGATGTGGGATCTTATAGAAGTGCTCTGTGAAGGAACTACTGAAGTAAGAAAGAACAAGAAGCAGATTCTTGTTTCACAATATGAAGCCTTCATGGCTCAGCCAAAAGAGGGAATCACAGAAGTGTTTGAGAGATTCAACAAGCTGATAAACGAGCTCAAACTCTATGACAAACACTATGAGACAGAAGAGCTCAATATGAAGTTCTTACTAACTCTTCCAGATCACTTGGAACCAAGAATCTCTTCCCTTAAAGAAAGAGA
Source organism: Heracleum sosnowskyi (assembly GCA_030848705.1). Taxonomy (NCBI): domain Eukaryota; kingdom Viridiplantae; phylum Streptophyta; class Magnoliopsida; order Apiales; family Apiaceae; genus Heracleum; species Heracleum sosnowskyi. Next base: position 18,996,765 of record CM061244.1, on the reverse strand, counting down.
TCTAACAAAGATTGGTTTTGATGTGTTGTATGGTGTTTTGAAGACATATGAGTTAGAGCTGTTTCAAAAGAGATCTATTCAAGCAAAGCAAGGATTAGTGGCCAATACCTCCTGTGCCCTTATTGCTGACAATCTAGGTCAAAGAATGGATTCTCTAAAAATCAGTCATGTCAAGATTGAGGAACTGGAAAGTGATGACACTGGTGATGAAACTCAGGTTGTGTATGATTTACCTGAAGAGGATGAGTTCTACAGCATTGATGAACTGGACAAGATGGAAAACAAATCTTTTGCTTATATGGCTAGGAGATACCCTAACATAAGGTTTAAGAGGAAGCAGCCATTCAAGTCTAGATTCAATAGTGGAAATGCTGGTGGTTCAGGTAGCTCAAACTCTTTCATCAAAGGAAAAGGGATTACTAGTGCAGTTAAAGGAGGATACAAATCTGGGAGTGTGGATAGGTCCAAAATAAGATGCTATAACTGCAATGAACTTGGGCATTTTGCCACTGAGTGCAAAAAGCCTAAACAGGTCAAGAAGGACAAAGCATACTTAAAGCTTGAAGCTAAGTATGAGGCTCTACTCAAGAAACAACAGGGTAAAGCTTTTATTGCTGAGGGAAAATGCTGGGATGACTCTGATGAAGAAGAAGACCAAGAGTACTCAAATTATGCCTTGATGGCATTTTCTGATGATGGTGATTCTAGTCAGGTACCTATTCTTACTTCTCTTGATATGACTCCCCTTCAATATAAGCAAACTGTTGAAGATATGAGTACTGAGATGTTTAATATTCATACTAGCATGTTAGTAGAAAATGAAGAAATTGATAGACTAACTGCTAGAAATCTTGAGCTTACTGAAAAGAATGAGGAACTTGAGTTAATGGTTGTGAACCTTGATGGTTTGAAAAAGGAGGTTGAGTATCTTAAAAACAAAGTGATTTGTGCTGAACAAATAGAGAAAGCTCTTAGGGAACAAATTGCTGAAACTGAATTGAAACTAAGAAGCTTTAAGAACTCCTCTGAACTTATTCAAACCTATCACAAGGAACACACTGAAGATAGCATGGTTGGAGTTGGTTTTGACTATGAGAATGATAAAGGAAGGAAGAAGGCAAAGGGCAAAGGAAAAGAATCTTTTACAAACAAAAATGCCCCAACTATTCTGTCTAGTGTTGAACAGCCCATCTTCAAAAAGAGTGTTGTTGAGTTTGATGAAGAACTATTGATCATCAAACAACAACTTCTTGAAGAAGATGAGGCTGCTAAAGACACTTCTTCCTCTCCTGAATCTTTCAGTCAGAAAGAAACCAAAGACAATCTTGTCAAAAGTCCTAAAGCAAATAAAGAAGTTGTTAAGAAAAAGAAACAAAACAGAAATGGTAAGGTAGGTGTCAACAAGGGTAACAATTATGCTTATGTGCCAAATGCACCCAGGAAACAATGTCAGAAATGTCTATCTGTTAATCATTTGACTCATAAGTGTAACAAACAAGTGAATGTTGAAGTTGATAACCTGAGTAACCATTCTGCTAGCATAAGCTCTAGTCATGATTCCTTCTGTGGTAAGCCTAATTGCATGACATGCCATGTGACTGTGATTGCTAACTGTTTATCTCTAAAGCATAAACTTGATTCTGCACAATCTAGTGAATCACACACACACATGCACACTCACAGGATAGGATCCCCAATCAGGGTTGAGAGGGTGTACACTTCATGTGAGCCTAAGAGTGTGAACTCCAAAGCCACAAACAATATGAAGTATCCTACTGTGATGAATGCAACTTATGACAGAAGAATTGTTAACAAGAATGTTTTTAAATCAACTGGACCCTACCATGTGTGGGTACCAAAAACAACTTAGTTACTTTGTGAATGCAGGGCAACAGGAATAAAAGAGTCATATGGATCTTGGACAGTGGATGCTCAAGTCACATGACCGGTGATATAGCCCTGCTATCACATTTTGAGGAAAAGGTTGGCCCATCAGTAACCTTTGGAAATGACAACATTGGTTATACAATGGGATATGGCAGTATAAAATCTGGAAATGTCATTATTGAAGATGTAGCATTTGTTGAAGGACTGAAGCATAATCTCTTGAGCATTGGACAATTTACCAACAGGGGTTTCAAAGTGGAATTTGATGAAGATCATTGTTCAATCTCAAAAAGAGAAAGTCGTGAAGTTGTTCTAACTGGTGTGAAGAAAGGAAGCCTGTTTGTAGCTGATCTCAAGGCTGCAGACAAGGGAGAAATTTGTTGTCTCTACACTAAAGCCACAAATGAGGAATTCTGGCTATGGCACAAGAAACTGTCTCACTTAAATGTTCAGGCAATGAACTCTCTAATCAAGAGAGAACTCATCAGGGATTTGCCTACCTTGGAGTTTGTGCAAGATGGAGCATGTGAAGCTTGTCAGAAAGGAAAGATTAAAAGATCTAGTCACAAGAACAAGTTGCTCAATACAAACTCAAAACCTCTGCAGCTAATTCACATGGATTTATTTGGTCCTGTGAATGTAATGTCCCTTTCCAAAAAGAAATATGCTCTAGTAATGGTTGATGATTATTCAAGATACACTTGGGTGGAATTCCTATTCTCCAAGGATGAAGCACCTCAAGTCATAATAGAGCATATCAAGAGAGTTGATAGAGAAGCACAAAGCATTGGTTCCTCTGTAGTTGCTTTGAGAAGTGATAATGGGACTGAGTTCAGAAATTCAACATTGTATGAGTTTTGCAAAGATAAAGGAATTTCTCAACAATTCTCAGCTCCTAGAACACCTCAACAAAATGGAGTAGTTGAGAGAAAGAATAGAACTCTCATTGAAGCTGCAAGGACAATGCTGTTGGATGCAAAGCTACCCACTAGCTTTTGGGCTGATGCTGTTAACACAGCATGCTATGTGCAAAATAGAACATTAATCAATAAGAAGTCTGGCAAAACTCCTTACTCATTAATGACTGGAAAAAGAGCATCCTTCAAGCATCTGCATGTGTTTGGAAGCAAGTGTTTTGTGATGAAAGATACCTCTGAGCATGTTGGAAAATTTGATGCAAAAGCATTTGAAGGTATCTTCATTGGATAATGGGACACCCTCCAAACCCGGGGTACAGATTTGAGGAGTCATCCGACCAACGGAATACTATTTAACACATGCATAATATATATAAAGACACAAATACCCCTTGACCAAGACCGCATCTAGATTATGGCAATGAACACAAGCTACTACAATCTTTTATTAATACAATACCAGTTTTATTAGAGTTATTACATCACAACCAAAGTTCAAATCTAGACATCTAATCTAGAAAAGCAAAACAACTACCCTGCCAATGACAATGACTCGAGGGGCTCTCCTGGCTGCTGGTGAACTATCGGTCACGCTATGCCGACTCATACTCTCGCTTCACTGGAATAGGGTTAGAAAACAACAAGCAAGAGTGAGCCAAAATTGCTCAGCAAACATCAATGAATCATTTCTATCACAGTTGTAAGGATATGAATTTATGATATCAGAATCAACAATATTTAGCTAACACATGCTTTGTATCAATAACAATTGAAGAAAAGAATTAGAATTTGGCTTATACATTTTATTCAAATCAAAGGTTGTGCTGCTGGCCAGCCACGCATCAACCCCGGACTAGCTCATGACATAGTCCTCTACTGGATCCTAGGCCAATTTGGGCCTTAAGTTATTCTGACCATGAATATGGCCCGACCAATTACTGGTCCATTTTTGAAAACACATGCCAAATCTATAATAGGGTATAAACAATAACATGCTCAATAAGATAAACTGAATGTATAGTAATTGCAAAAGAGCTTCAACTGTTCAGTATCAAATGAAGATCGAGAAATAATCATGGAGTAATTTCAATGGTACGGTGTACTCATTCAATAAGGGAATCAATAATGGTAGTCGATAATCAATGACCGTAATCAATAGTCAAGATGGAAGTCAAATAATCAATGGTTGTCAATGATAATCAAAGGATGATAAACAATAACAATAGGTGGTAAACAATAATCAAGTGAATTGGAAATAAGGGTTTCCAATGCAGATCAAATCAAAGAATCAAGAATCTCTAAGGAAATGGAATCAGTTGTCCAAATGCGGTTGAAAGACTGATAATTTGAATTGTTCTGGGGATAACGATATTCAAGTAATCAAGACAATAATAAATTTTATCACAAGTAAAGGCACAGATACTTGCCTGGTCTAAGCTGCTGTCGGATCGACTCTGCTCACTCTACTTTTCCCTTTCCCTTGCTCCGGGAACTCGATTCTATAATTAAACAACTCATCACAATAAGTCTAACTATTTTCGTTCTACTCTCGACACTTATTCAATCAATAATCACATTTAAACAAGTAACCGGTTACGTATCGGACGTCCGGTATAATTTACGATATTTAAAACTCAGATATTTGCCCTAGTACGGGCATATACAGACTATAAAACACAACACACAATTAATATGAACCATATAGCACTTATAAACATTTTTAAAACATCATACAAAACTTATTTGAATTTTAGATAAGTCACGATTAATTTTTAAATCAAAAATCGGATTTTTAAATCCAATATAAACATTTAATGCAAAATAAATCAATTAATAAAATTAATTGACACTCTTTAAATACTCAAACTATTTTTAAATAATAAAACAGGGGTGAAAATAATTAAACTGAATTTTTAATTAATTAAATCTAATTAATAATTAATTTTTAAGAATTAATCGATTAATTAAATAACCAATTAATTACTAAATTAATTATTAATTAAAAATAATTAAAATAAATTAAGTTTAATCAATTTTCGGGTTTAAAATAATAAATATAATTTATCAGAATTTTTCTGATATTAAAATATATTTTTAAAATAAAATATGAATTTTTAAAGTTTTTAAACTATTTTCGAATTAAATTTAAAAATAAAATTCAAAAACAGTTTTCTGAAAATGACTTAGGGTTTTGAAGATTGAAACCGGGTCGAAAATCGGGTAAACGGGTCGGGAAGAACAATTCCGGGTCGCCAATAATAACCCACCGGATTCTGGGTTTTCCAGAATCCGGCCGGTCTCCGGCCGCCGGAATTCTTCGATTCCGTCCAAACATAAATCAAACCAGAGGGCTTTTGTTCGCCTTTTGAAGCCAAACAAAACCCACACATCAAAACATCTGTCTCTAGCCGGAATCGTGCCCAGAATCCGTTCAAAGAATTCTCCGACGACGACCTCGGCCGGAAACCCGATCTACCTATTCCGTACATGAAACTCAAAGATTAATATACCAAAATGAAGCTTATAACTCACACAATAAAAGCCCTTTATCAAAAACAATGTCAGATCAATATCAAGAACGTACGAATTGAAAGAAGAAATCGGGTCAAAACCCGAAATCAAAACCCGTAAAAATTCGACTCAAACATGAAATTAAACTATGGATTCTTGCTAATTAGAACCCTAGGAACATGTTAGAAGCAACCAATTGAACGGAGAATCAACAGAATGAAAATCCCCAAATCGAATCAAGAACCCTAATTATAATTCGAAACTTGTAAAATCAATATAAAATCGAATACTTACCAGATGATGATGAGGTTGGAAGATTCTGAAACTAGATTTTTGGAGCTTTGATTTGAGTATAAGAACTTCAAATTTGGACTTCCATAACCCTTAGAACGAATTGATTGAAGATCAAGAACACAAAAATAATTTTTTGGGAATTTCGGATTTTATGAATAATTGCTGCAGATTTGCTATGAGTTATGAAGTCTGATTTGTCTTTTTATATTTCTGGAAAAATAATACCCCAAATAACATTTTTGGATCGATATTGATTCGTTAGATCGTTTAAAAACCCTAATTAGGTCAAAAACACGTTTTACGAAAAATAAGGGGTTAAAAAGGTTGATGATCATCCAAATTGATATATATCATTATATAACTAATGCTCAAGAATACTAGGGCTATAACAACTTCAATATTGATATAGAACGACAAATCTGTCCCCTTAAGCAATTAGGGTTCGGAACGATTTTTTCCTTTTTCGGATCAAAAATTGAAATTTATTTGCAGAATCAAATAGGTAGGGTTAAATAGAATCCCATAACCCTTTCGATAACGATTCGAATACGAAAGACGAAGAATTAAAAATGAATGTACGAAATTTCAACGGGGCCCTTGAATTATCAAAACGGCTCAAATTTGAAGAAAATTCCAAATGACGAAATTTTCGAAATGGGCTTCTGACTCACCATTTAGCACATAATCACACACTAAATATCATATAATAATATTCCAATATTCCAAAATAAATATTTTAGATTAAATATATCATTTAATCAAATAATAAAATTCACGGATATTACAGATACTCTCTGGAAAGGACAACATACAGAGTGTTTGTACCTGAGCAACACAAAGTCATGGAGAGCATGGATGTTACCTTTGATGACAAGAAGACTCCTGGACTTAAAACAAGTGATCAAGACAGTGTGCCATTAAGATTTGAGAATCAAGGCTATCTTGAGGATTCTGAAAGTGAAGATGAACCACCTATTCAAACTGTTCTAGAAAATGAAATTCTTGAAGTTGACAATCTTCTACAGACACCTGTGCAAGGGTTCACAAACACAGGGGGAGAAGAAGAGAATGCAACTGAAAACCAAAATGAGCATGGAACAGATCAAGGAAATGAACAGGGGCACACAAGGAAATGGGACAGAGCCCACACTAGGGATCAAATCATTGGAGATCCTGGTGAGGGAGTTAGAACAAGAAGGACAACTATGAATACATGTCTGTATAGCTGCTTTCTGTCACAAGAGGAACCTAAGGTAGTTGAAGAAGCTTTGAAGATTTCTGATTGGATTGTTGCCATGCAAGAAGAATTGAATCAATTTGAGAAAAACAAAGTATGGGAGCTAGTGCCACCTCCTGAAAGAAAGAATGTTATTGACACCAAATGGGTGTTCAGAAACAAGATGGATGAAGAAGGAGTGGTAATTAGAAACAAAGCAAGGCTGGTTGCCAAAGGATACTGTCAGCAAGAAGGCATTGATTATGATGAGACATTTACACCTGTAGCAAGACTGGAAGCCATCAGAATCTTCCTGGCTTTTGCAGCTCACTCAAATTTCAAGGTGTATCAAATGGATGTGAAAAGTGCATTTCTCAATGGTGATCTTGCTGAAGAAATGTATGTATCTCAACCACCTGGCTTTGAAAATGAAAACTTTCCAGATTTTGTGTACAGACTGCTTAAGGCACTCTATGGACTCAAACAGGCACCAAGAGCCTGGTATGAGACTCTATCTCAATTCCTTCTTGAGCATCAATTTACCAGGGGTATAATTGACAAAACCCTATTCTTCAAGAAGCATGGAAATGATATCATTCTTGTTCAAATCTATGTGGATGATATCATCTTTGGCTCTTCAAATGAAAAACTCTGTGAAAGGTTCTCTAAGTTGATGCAAAGCAAATATGAGATGAGTATGATGGGAGAATTAACCTACTTTCTAGGTTTGCAAGTACATCAAAGGGAGGATGGCATCTTCATAAACCAATCAAAGTATGTCAAAGATCTTTTGAAGAAATATGGTTTAGAAGACTCATCCCCTGCAAAAACTCCCATGTCCACTGCAATCAAGCTTGATGAAGACAAGAAAGGCAAAAGAGTAGACATCAAGGTTTACAGAGGCATGGTTGGATCACTACTCTATCTCACTGCTAGCAGGCCTGATATCATGTTTGCCACATGTCTTTGTGCAAGGTTCCAGTCTGATCCCAAGGAATCTCACATGATGGCTATCAAAAGGATTTTCAAGTATCTGAAAGGGACTCCTAATCTTGGGCTATGGTATCCAAAGGGCACTGGGTTCAACCTGGTTGGTTACACAGACTCTAATTATGCTGGATGCAGAATTGACAGGAAGAGCACCTCTAGAAGCTGCCAATTCTTAGGCCAAAGGTTAGTGTCTTGGTTCAGTAAGAAACAACAGTCCACAACAACATCCACAGCTGAGGCTGAATATATTGCTGCTGGTAGTTGCTGTGCTCAATTGCTTTGGATTAGAAATCAACTCATGGATTATGGACTAGTGTTAGAACACATTCCTCTGTTGTGTGATAATACTAGTGCAATATCCATAGTTGCCAATCCTGTTAATCATTCTACTACAAAGCACATTGAGATCAGGTACCATTTCATTAAGGAACATGCTGCAAATGGTACCATAGAAGTCTCTTATGTTCCAACTGAGAAACAATTAGCTGACATATTTACTAAGCCTCTGAATGAAGCTGTCTTCAACAGACTTGTGAGTGAAATTGGAATGCTCAATCCTTCATTTAGTTGTTCTAAGTAAGTATGCTAGTTAATTGTTGCAGCAGTAAATTTTCACTGTATATAAATGCTCTATTTATTTGGAGTGAAAATTAGCTGAGATATGATCTATAAATATTTCAGTATTTTACTGCATATTTTTCAAATCATATTTGGTTGTGGAGTTGTGAGCTTTTGAGACATCTCGATATAGATGATTTTGAGAGTTCACGACATAATACAAATCAAACAGACTTATATCGCAAACTGTTAAAATTGTGAGACTTTGCGATATAGTTCATTTCATGAGTTTGCGACATAGTTCATTTTAATGACTTTGCGACTTAGAATAACTATATCGACAAGTCTCCATATTTGACAGAATTTTGATTTAAATTTACTTTATTTCAATTTTTGATTTAAGTCTGACAAAATCTTAAAAATTTCAAAACGAGAGTTTTAGACAGGGTATTTTCACTATATCGCAAAGTCATCCAAATTCTGATATCCTCAAGACTTTGCGGCATAGCTTAATTCAGGACTCTGCGATATACTTTGCGGTACATGCCATTTTGAGACTTCGCGACATACATTTAGTCTGTACATATTCATAACTCCATATCGCAGTGTCTCTATCATATAAATACTTTTTGTCGACCGTTCACAACTTTTCATCTTGTCATTTGCTCTCAATTTCTAAAACCTAAACTCTTCTCTCTCTTCTTCAATCTCAATCTCAATTTCAATGGCACCCAAATCTCAAACAGCTTCCTCTTCAAGCCCTTTAACCATTCCCAAAGAAACAAATCTTCTCACCATTCCCTCTGAGGCTGAGGCTAACCCAAGGTACAAGTGTTTTGTACGGTTCTTGAACACTTCCTACCTACGCCAAGCCCTAACCCTGAACCCTACCTTGTATGTCGATGTGTTGGAAGGATTCTGGAGAACGGCGTTGGTATCAACAATGGCTAGGGAAGATGGAACCTCATTCCAGGAGGTTAGTTGTTCAATTGGAGGCAAACACTTCCAGTTTGGTGAAAAGGAAATCAATGAAGCTTTGGGGTTCAAGGTGGAGGGTCATGACCAAGAAGCTACAGATGCTCAAATCGTAGACTTCATGACCTTCATTCTGTATGCTGATGAGATAGATACTGGAAAGCAAAATAAGAAGTTTGTGAGAAGGGAGTGGTCATTTCTGTTTGACGCACTCCAGAAGGTGTTTCTATGCAGGAAGACAGGATGGGACCATATCAGTCACATTGCAGTGAAGCTAGCCTACTCCCTGGCCAACAACCAGGAGATCAATGTGGGAGCCATAATTCTCAAGGAATTGGCTCAGAGGCTAGGCAGGACCGTTCGTGGTAGAGGTAATGACATCTTTTACCCTCGTTTCCTTCAAGTTATTTTAAATTTTCTTGATGCAAATATCCATGAATTGGAGGGTATAGATAAAACTAAAATGGCTTATTCCAAGTCCATGTCCAAAGTACTATTTGGCTCATTGGACACAAGGAATCAAGTGGATGTGATTCTAAGTGTGACCAAGCATATGCAGGACACATTTGAGTCTTATCCACTTGATAAGCCCATATACCATGCACTTTCCTGGACAGGGGAGGCTGAGACTGAAGGAGCTACACAGTCTAACCCCAGCCTTCCCATCCCATCCAGTAACCCAATTGCAAACACAACTGTAGAAGCTAGGCAGCCAAGTGCATCAGTCTCCCAAAAGACTGATGTTACTAAAAAGACTAAGAAGAGACCCCTAAAAGTGATTCAAGAAACTGTAGAGTTAGAAAGTGAGAATCCTGAGTCACCCCTCACCAGACAAAGTAAGAAATCCAAATCCAAACCTACCACTGGATCCTCCCAACAGGATTCAGATGTGGAAAAAGGGGTACACCTATTACTGTCAATGGCCTCCCAACAGGTTATTGGCATTGAAAAGAGTAGTCTCCCCACTACAATCTGTACTGAGTCTGCACAGGATCAAGAACTCACTCTTGATCCTAGGAGAAATAAGGATGTTGACACATTGAGTGGAGAGCACATCACACTTGAAACTCCTCCTATTTCTCAGGGGGATTTGCCAAAATTCAATCCACACCACACTTCTCTTCCAGAATCTACATCTAACATTTCTTCTCAACAAATTAGTCATTCACATGACTTTTCTGAAATTGATCAATCACATTCCAACACTGTGATTGAGCCAAACTCAAGTGACATGGTGCATGACACTGTGCTCACCACCCAGGAACCACATCAAGTTGGTCAGGGAATGCATGCTGGGGCATATCCTAATGACACCAACACAAACATGGAGGATTCACCAGTTTTCACTGGAGACTCTATGCCCAATTCTCCCATCCTTAGGGGTGTGGAACTGTCTTCACAGACAAATAGGGCTGATGTTGTAACACATCCCATTTCAATAAAGACAACATCAGACTCTACAGCCATTCCAAGGCTGGAGGAGACTCACAATCTTTCATCCCTTGAAGTGCCTAGCACTAGCTCTCACTTGGCTCAGGCCACTCTGTCAGAATGGCTGAAGCCTGTGCAACATGACAGGCCTTCAGGATCATCAATTGTGCCTTCTAAAATGACAGAAGAAGCCATTCAAGATCTACATGTGGCACAGATTGATGAGTTCTCAAAAATAGCTCAACACCTCCTCACCTCAAACTTGCCAAATGCTGATTATGAGGCTATTCTTCTTTGCCACAAGGAGGATGTTGAAGCTCAGCAGGAGAAAATAGTGGATGCAGCTGAACCAGAGGGAAATGTGGATGCCTGGTTGGATGCTAAGAGGTCTATCAAACTCAAGGATGCCCTAGCTTTTCTGAGAGAAAATTACCTCACCTCTCTAGGCTCCAATGCAAAAGATCTCTCTCCTGCTGCAGTTTATGATGCTGTCAATGATGTCTACAAGAATCAATTGAAGGCTCTGCACTATCTTGGGAAAGGACTTCAATCAGAGATTTATTCAATCCAGGAGGAGACAGAGAGATCCCTCACTAAGTTAAGAAACTCATATCTCTCTGATTTTCCCAAGGTGGATGGCATCCTCAAAGAAATCCAGAAAACCAACTCCAATGTCAACATGATGGACATCTCTCTAGCCATGGTCACAGACAACATCAAGAAACTGGCTACAACTTTGGAAAATCAAGTCAAGGCCAACATCAACTCAAATGCAATGCTGAATGTGATTTGGAAGAATCAATATGGTGACAAATTGGTGGATGAAGTTCCTATGTCAAACATCTCCAAATTTGACTTTGCCAAGATCAAGGATCAATCTCTAAATTCTTTCAAGTCTCAACAGCTATTCTCCAAGGTGGATGGTCTAGAAAGAGAAGTGGCCTCTCTGAAAGATGAAAACAGGATACTTGCTCAATCTCTAAACCAGCTCAATGACAAGCTGGATGACCAAGGCAACAATACCTCCAATATCCTGCTGGTGCAACAACAAATGTTGACTTCTATGATGAGACAAATGAACCTGCCTATCCCTGGGGAAGCTCAAGACATCTTGTCTGATTCCAAGCCTAAGGGGGAGAAACAAAAGGAGGTCATTCTGCAAAAGAAAGGGGGAGTACCTGCCAAGCAACAGAAGTTTAAGGGTAAAATTTCTGAAGAAACAATCAATCCAATAATCCTACCCCCTGTAGAGGTTATAAGTGCACAAGGTCAGAAAAGCACAGTCACAACCACCTACTATCCATCCACGATGCCCAAAGACACTTCAGCTACTCAACCTGCTCAACCTACTCCTAATGCTCAACCTGTCAAAGCTACAGTTATCACAGAGGCCAAGCTACAGGAAGTTGCCAATTCAAACATCTATCATGATGAGGCCTTCCTGGAGTTTCTGAAAGCCATCTACAGAAATGCTCATGAAGATGCAAGAGGCTACAGAGAGAAGCTCAAGGAAAACATCAAGTACTTCACAGTTGCAGTAAAGAAAATCAGGGATGTTCATCTAAGAGAGGTTATCATGGTGTGCAAGGACAATTACTTGTGGCATCTATCATTTCAAACTCTAGAAAGACTGAGATTTACTGAGCTGTCAATCATTCTGGAGTTGATTGAAAAGCATGAAGTGAACAATGAAAGTCTAAACAATGACTTGAAGATAGATCAAAATCAAAGATTGCCTGAGGTTATCTCCAAGCCAAGGACAATTGTCTACCAAAGTCTATCTCAAGATAACAGCATTGACCAACTTGTCATTCCCTCAGACCTGAAAATGGAAAACAATGCAAAGATCAACTAGGTGCTACAAATGCTGAGAGCCAAGAGAGGAGTTAGGACAGTTGAGGAACTAGAAATGATTCACACTCTATAATCTTTTCTGATTCATGGAGTCATTCCTGAATCTGTCAAAGAAAAGAGCAAGAAGAAGGATGGTGAGGATGATGATGAGGAGAAAACCTACAGAAGGAGATCTCATTCAAGGAGTGATAAAGATGGACCAAGTGAAAGTAGCAGGAGCAAATCCTCAAAGAAGACAAAAGGTGCTGATGATGACAAGAGGGATTATAAGGGGACAAAAGAAACAGTCAAGAGAACAAGGAGTGGAATTCAGCAAGTCAAGGACATTGCTAGCAGTACTTTAACCACAACACAAGACTCTAAGTCTAGGGTGGGTACTGTTAGTAATGATCCTCCAAAATCATTATCTAAGACTTCTGAACCTGAATTGCCACAGAAGAAAGTTGAAACCACAAAAGGAATATCAAGAAAACACTTCCACAAAGTTACAGCTAGTGGAGTGTTACAGTGGATGAAGGGGAAGGGAATGAAGCTACTTCCAAGTGATGTGGCACTGAAGACTAATTCTCCCTGCTCCACAAAGCTACCTCAAGTGAAGCACATGAAGATCAAGAGGGCAGCTAAGAGGACAAGAATAACAAAGAAGAATGGGATAATCACTAATATTGTAGGGATCAAAGTGCTTCCTCTTGATGAAGACTATGATGAAGATGCCCTAGCATTCTTGAGAGCTCAAAGAATCTTTGAAGTCAAGGTGAAGCTAGATCATCTAGAGATCAAGTACACTGATGGAAGAGAAAGGATAATGAAGCAAGGAGGCTGGCAATATTTCTATAAGTACGAGTTTGAAAGGATAAATGCCTTACTGAATTTTGAAGAAAAAGAAGAAAGGACATGGAAGATAGATATTGCCAGGTACTTGAAAATGCATGTTGATTATGAAGAAAACATGAGGAAAGATAATGAAGAGAAAAACATACAGAGAGAGAAAGAAATGGCTGAGATGGAGGAGAGGGCTAAAGAGCTAAGGCGGAAAGGGCTGTGCAGGGTCAAACAAAATCCTTACATTGTGGAGTACAAAAACTCAAATGGAGGCCAAATCAAAATAAGGATGGAGTTTCTGGACTCCTATGTAGAAAGTGCACTCAAGGCTGCAATTGATGACTTGAAAGGCTCACCTCTCATTGAAGAACTGATTGCAAGAGAAGAACTTCAAGAAGCCATCATAGACATGAAGAGAAGAGAAGAGATAAGGAAAAAGAAGATGTATGATGATTTACTAGAGAAGCAATTGGAAGCTGAAGCTGCTGAGCAACAAAAATAATCTGTAAGCTTTCAATTTTTCTATGTAATCAAATTCCTGATCTCAATGTTCATGAATTGTTCTCTCTGTTACTAAATTTCCTTTTATGTAAGTTAGGCTTGTTATCAGACATGAAATTGTGCCTAAGGATCTTACTCACAATTTGGGGGAGATTGTTAGGCTCAAGACATGTCTGAATACCACTATTAACAAGCCTACACTATGTGACTATGTCACACTACATGACCTAGTGATTTCTATCACTGGGATATAGTATAGGTCTCTAAATGTACTTGTCTTGTTCTCATGAACAATAGCTTTATCATGTATGCTCAAATCTATAATGAGCTTAGTAAAGTTTCTTGCATCTAGATTGTATATAGGCCATTGAATAATTGTCCTGGTAGAAGTTCAGAAATGTTCATGCAGCAGGATAGAGATGAATAAGGCCATGAAGAAATAAGTTGCAGAAATTTGTCTAAGGCATTATATAGCAAAGTCAAAAGAAAGCTATGTCGTGAAGTCACCAATATCCATGTCGTGAAGTACTATATCGCATAGTCCAAGTTGAACTATGTCGTGAAGTCCTCAAGGCTCATATCGTGAAGTGTTGAAGTCAGCAAAGTCAAAGAAGCCTAGATCGTGAAGTCATCAAATGACTTATGTCGCATAGTCATCAAATGACCTATGTCGCATAGTCGTCAAACAACCTATGTCGCATAGTCGTCAAATGACCTATGTCGCAAAGTCCTCAAAGGCCATATCGCGTAGTCCTCACAAGGGAGATCGCGAAGTCAGGAATGAAGTGGAGTTCACGATATCAACACTTAGCCGTTTACAACAAGACAAATCAAGGTACAGAATCAAGAATCAAAAGCGACAAATACTGAAGCATTTGTTCTGGCAAGGTGGTCCAAAGAACAGATGGCAAATCTACAGCTAAACTTGGAGAGAAAGATAAGAGACAAGCAGCTACAGAAACGGGAAAGACTCCGAAAAGCAGGTGGTCCTTCCTGACACAGTTAACGTCTTATGGCAGGACAAGTTGGACTTTCAGCAAGGGGTAACTGTGTAAAAATAGGTGTGTGCACTAGTTTGTATAGGGCTTATATATATCAGGCACATCCTATTGTTAGCTATAAGAGAGACACACATAGTTATTTGCTAAGCTCTTTTCTCTGTAAGCAAGCAAGTACAAACTGTTCTTGTTTAGAAGCCAGAAATTCGATTGTGAATTTCTTGGAAAGCTGTAGTATTTAATTTGCTTATACAAAGTAGATTAAAGTGATTGTGCGTGTTGTTTACTTTCTGCATATTACATAGCATAATCATATACAGTTTACATTTAGTTTCAAGAAAGCAAAAATCCATCAAACTATCCATTCACCCCCCTCTGTCTAGTTTCTAGGTGATATTCATTCCTAACATCCTTTAAGGGCCATCATTCCAGATATACTCTTACAACAAATAGAGTATTTCAGTAAAGTTAGGACCAGTAAAAATCCTGACTATGCAGGATATGAAGTTCTCCGTTTCTTTAGTAAATACAAAGTCCCTTGGATTTCGAAGTGGCAATACAAGATAGCCACCCCTATTCAAGACACAACAATCGTTCATGAAATAGGAAGTCATAGGACTTTAGTAACTCAACATGACGGACATAGTTGTGTTTCCAGAATTCATTATGTCAAATGGTGGGAAAAAATTGACATAAACAAAATAGTCATCCAGGTTCAAAAAGAATTCCCAGAAGTAAAACCCAAGCCTGTAATCCAGGAAAAGAAACTATCTGAGGGATCTTCATCCTCTCTAGATATTTCTACTATCAAGAAGTTATCAGCTTCGTAATTAACTACTCTATTGAGAGCAATCCAAGAAAGAGCTGGCAGCCTCAAAGAAGAAGCTTCCAATGATAATTCCACAGAAGCTAGTCATAACTCCAGTCAACAATCAGTCACAAATCCATATGACAGTGTAGACTTACAAGATGCTCAAGACCCATATGCATAAATCAGATTTTACGATGCATGAACAGTCAACCGACAAGTTACCCAAGTAAATTACTTTACTTTTTGCTTTTACCCAAGTAAATTACTTTTACTTTTGCTTTAACCCAGGTAAATCACTTTTACTTTTGCTTTTACTTAAGTAAAATGTTTCTACTTTTACTTTGTAATAATTGAAAGGCTACCTTTCCAGTGTGTTTTGCTCTATAAATATGAGCTTCATTTGTATGTTTAAGGCAGGATGCAAACTGCTTTGTAAATTTTTTCCTCTCTTCTCTTCTAGTTCTCTAAGTATTGTATCTTCTTCTTATATATAGTAAGTAACTATATAATTACTTTTTAAACATATAATTGATAATATATCAAAGTATAAATTTTATTATTAATATTATAAATATCAAATATAAATATATTATTAACGACATTCAAAATTTAATTTTTTGTTGTTGTCCAAGAAAGAAATATAATTAGTCTAAAGGAATTAATGTGGTTTGATTGTTAGGGACAAAATAGATAGTCAATTCAAATTTAGTGGTTGTTATTCCCAAACAATATAATCACAGGATTGTAAAAGGGGGTTGAATACAGTCCTTTAAAAATCACCAATTCTTTGCAGACAAGAGATACTTAGGAACAGAAATTGAAATTGCAGAAAATAAAACACAAATTAAAATTTTAGGTTGACTGATTGTTCCACCTGAGAGATTTTATTTGAAGAAATCTCTGTGATGTTTTTGAACAAAAACACATAGCTGCAAATACAATGTTTTTGCTTCAGTAATTTACAAGAGAATATTGTTTAAGCTCTAGAAAACTAAATTCACTTCTTAACTTCAAAAACATTGCTACACTTAGGGCTGCACAACATTCCGGTCTGGACCTGTAAACCGGACCGGACCGGGTTTACCGGTCCAAGACCCGGACCGGACCGAATATAACCGGTCCGGTCCCCGGTCCACAATATCAAAAAAATCCGGTCCGCAGTCCGGTCCGGTCCAAACCCTGAAAAAACCCGGACCAGACCGGAATGCATGTATAGAGTTGGTTTTTCTTTACTTTAAGTCTTTAATTATCATGTATATAAATTAAATATTAACACATATAGTATAATAATCATCCAAATTAATAGAAAATAATTTGATGAAACAATAGAGATCAAAATTACAAACTAAATAATAAAACATATACTTCTTTTAAAAATTTGAGTAGTGTTAAGCCCCTAAAATAGATCCCAAATTTGATCACAAATGTCAAGTGTCGTTTTTAATTTATGAAGTGCATATATATATACACATGGATACTCTTTATATTTTAAATACACAATCAATAAGATCATACTAACTAAATATTTGAGAATGTTTTTGGTAACTTTTGCACTTATCTTAAATTTTTATTACCGTATAAATTAAATAATGTTTATGTATTTAAATTCAAATGAAAAACAAAAATTAACTAATTAAAATTAAAATCTTATATAAACATTAATCAAACCGGTCCGGTCCGGGTTTTTCCAGTCCGGTCCGGTCCTAAGACCGGATATATACCGATCCGGTCTCCGGTCCATGAATTTCAAAAATTCCGGTCTTCGGTCCGGTCCGGGTCCGTCCGGTCCGGTCCGGTTTTGGACCGTTGTGCAGCCCTAGCTACACTTGGTTATATATCCCAAGTTTACAAGCCTAATTTGAACTACTTAAAATGTACATTAGGTAAAATCCAAATGCTTGCTTTTCCACTCTAAATCTATTGGTCCTTGAAATGATTTGCCTTTTAGCTGATTGTCCTTCTTCAATCATCTCTATTGACCAGTTGAAAATAGAATTCTTCTTTTTCTTCAGGGTTTCCCAAATTGTTGGTTTCCATGCTCTTTCTGTTCCATCAACCCATGTGATTTGTCAGGTCTGTCCCTTTCACAATTTCAACTGCTAATTACTGAACTAGCATCAGTTGAGGTTAATCTTGTAGCATCCGTTGAAAGTGTTGTGGCTGCATCCGTTGAAAGTTGAATGTGTATCCGTTGAGATACAATTTCACTTATGTAAAATTACAAGGCATAGAATATTTACAATTAGCCTCCTTATTCTACATATTAGTTGATAGTCAACATGACTTATTCAACCTTAACAATTACACTTCAACTGCTAATTACTGAACAAAAGAGTATGTTACATGGAGTCTTATCCGTTGATAAGCTACCCTTCAACTGATACTATATACACATGTTTTCCGTTGAAGACTACATTTTTACTTATACAAATTTTGCTGAGTTAATTTAGTTATCATCAAGAAACAACATAATTCCTAACAATGGTATTAAGTGAAAGAATCAAGGTTTGATTCCTTACGGCTACAAATATTAATGGCAAAATAGTTAATTCATACTTAGTGGTATTAAGTGAAAGAATCAAGGTTTAATTCCTCACGGCTACAAATATTAATTTATTATTACTTTCAAAGAAATCTAATATGGTTTGATGATTAAATGAATGATATATCCTAAAATCTAAAATTGATATTAAATTACATTCACATTTTACAAATAAAAAAATAAAATTGAAAAAATATTATATAAATAAATTATAATGCACCCTGTGCATTGCACAGATATAAAGCTAATTATGGTATAATATAGATAATGCAGGGTCGTCTAGTTCAAAAAATGTTACGAGGTTAGAATAAATAATCGGGTTGAGGTATCATTTCTGATATCGTGTGTTTGGTTGAGTGATGTAATGAATATATTTGATTTAAAAAAAATTGAGATATTAATTTTTATTAATTTAAAATATTAGTTTAATATATTTATGTATCATTGATTTATTTTGTATTAAAATTTACATTTAATGACTTAAATATTGAAGAAAATAGTAAAAATAAAATGATTATTCATACCATCTCCTCCCTAAAGTATCAAAAACTTATACCTTGAATCGAGAAATGAGTTTTAAATGAATTTTTTTTCCAACCAATATCAGGGAGTTGGAATGAACGAAACTCATACTTCATTTCATATTCTTAACACCTCTTCAATAATTTTTTCTTCAAAAAGTATTAAATTAATTATGAATAAATATTTGGAGTAAACCAAAAAGAAAGCAAAAGCAAAAAAGAGAAAGAAGTGGGCGAATAAAGACGAGATTATGGGCCAAATTCATGGGAGGTTGTACAAGAACACATACACACACAAAGTCAAATCCCTGGCATCTGTGATTTTTGCTGTAAAAATTTAATTCTGATCCTACCCAATTCAATTCTCGTTTCGAAAACAAAACCCAATTTATCATCCATCCTATCTCTATTTATTTGTATGTTAATGTATGAACTTGCACACACATAAATATTACATACATACATTCTTGATTCTTGCAAGAACAACCCACTATGGCAGCTTGGAATTCAGTTCACCTGGAAGTATTGTATTCTATCTCTGGTTGGGTTGCTTTTGTTTCTTGGTCTATTAGCTTTTATCCTCAAGTTATCTTGAATTTTCGAAGAAAAAGGTGCTATCTTTATTAAGTTTTGTTTGTAATTTAGTGAAATTTACAGTTTTGATATTGTTTTTGTTGATGGGGTTTTGTTATTTTGCAGTGTTGTGGGGTTGAATTTTGATTTTGTGGTGCTGAATTTGACTAAGCATTCTACTTATCTTATTTACAATGCTTCCATGTTCTTTAGTACTGCTATTCAGGAGCAGTATCGTCGAAAGTATGGTCGAAATGAGGTTCATTTTTTTTCCTTTAACTAGGCCTTTATGTTAATGTTAACTAAGTGTACTTGAGATTGTTTCGGCTTCTATAATAGTTAGATTCCTAAGAAAATGTTATGAGTATGAGTACTGATGTTATAATGTGGCTATAACATTGCACAAAATGCGCGGAGTAGAGTGACTTATGTTGATCGCTTTTCAGCATTATTCGTGCAGTGATATTTATGTTTTTAAGGACCTCTGCCTACGCAACTCTGTCTCTAGTTGTATTAAAACTTAATGAACTTTCTCTTAGTGAGGTTTCTGTGATTAGTGCAAATGATTGTATAAAGAAGTTTTTATGGTGTTACTTTTGTGTTTCATATTGTTGTAATGTGAAAAAGCTAAATTGGTAACAAATTATATCTATTACTAACTTTCTAGTTTTGCATTTTTTATTGCAGTTGATACCCGTGGCTGCAAATGATGTAGCTTTCTCGATACATGCTGTTTTACTCACTGCAATTACTTTATTCCAAATCGCAATATATGATGTGAGTATCTTACTCTGTAAATGACACTTTTGTACAGTCCAACTGCCATTTTAAGAATAATAAATACAGTGATCGCAAATTAGGAACTTGAAAGCTTACAGATGCATTCATTTTTGTGATATTTACAGAGGGGAACTCAAAAGGTGTCAAAGACTTGTATTGGGATAGCTTCTGCTGCTTGGTTAGGTGCTATAATTTGTGTGTTCATAGCTTTACCACATCATTCCTGGCTCTGGCTGATCTCCTGCTTTAGGTAAGATACATATTCTGCAAATCTAGATGAAAACATTTACACATCTCTCCACCTATAGTAGCTATACATATGCTTGCTCGTTGTGATTTCGTCACAATATATTGTCGCATGCTAAATATGACATACCTGGTTATCTTTGCGGTTTTGATTTATTTATGAAATGTATATTTTATTTTCTAATATCGGGTTCTCTCAATTCGAATTGCAGCACAATACAAGTGATCATGACAGTTGTCAAATATATTCCCCAGGTTATATTTTTCTCTAATTCTCTTACATTTTTTTTGAGGAAATTATAGATGCGATCTCTGTTTTCTGTTTTTCTAGTCCTGTATGTCAATATTTACAAAGTTTGCCAAGTTTTCTAATTATATGTCTGACACTCTGACCCAGCTGATACAAAATGTTAGTTTGATGCTTAAGCATCATTTATACCTACAAGGCTTTCTCTTTGCATTACCCGCCTGGTGACTGTTGACACTCTCAATCAGTAAAATACTTTTTTCCTAACCATGAATCTGCTTTTATAACAAAATTATTTGTCCAGATATTGCTTGATCACAGTTTTCTTTATGAGTATCTTTAACTAAAGTATTCTGATGGTAATGCCTGCACTAGAAATTGCAGTGATTTCTACATTTTCTGTTGTCGCATCTGCAACATTGGGTGTCCAAGTATGCATTCTTTTTAGGAATACAATATATGGTGTGTAGATTTTAGCGGCAACGTCCACCAGTAAGAATGGTCTATCATTATTTAAATATGACATCTAATTATAAACGCCTCCTACATTCAGGCTTCTGTATAGCCCCAGTTTGGCTATATTTGATATTGTGTTGAAATTGATTTTGAAACTGTATTTGTTTGCCTGTTCCTTCTTATTATCCAGTATGATAGGCAGCTTTCACATATCTAAGAAGGGCTCTAATGTATTATACTATGACAATGAATGCAGGCAATTATGAACTTCCGTCGCAAGAGCACTATTGGATTTAGCATTGGCAATATATTGCTTGATTTACTCGGAGGCGTGACCAATTATGGGCAGATGGCTGTTCAATCTATTGATCAAAGTGAGTTTCTTTTTCCTCAGCTTACGTAGTTTGCTGAAAGAAATGAACAATTGGCATCAGAACTGAAATTAATGTTTACTTGGTTTTCTCATCTTTCCAGGTTCGTGGGTAAACTTTTATGGAAATATAGGGAAGACATTGCTATCTTTGGTGAGTGATTTTTATACTTTTAAACATTCACTGTGAAAACCCAGCTACAAGTTATTCATAGTGGAGAGATGTTGTCAAGTTATTCATCAGTCCTATACTAATATATTGCATTTGTTTTACTGAATCATTTATTTCCAGGTCTCTATCTTCTTTGACATTCTCTTCATCTTGCAACATTATGTGCTCTATCCAGAGAAGAAAAGTTCCAAGTCTCCAACTGTTGATGTGGTAAGCAAGGAGCCGCTTATTGAATCTTCTGAGAACCCGCACAGGGTAGATGTGTAGTGGTTCAGTTAGTTCTGTATATATCTTATGTTGCATGTTCATAAATATTTGTATAAAAAACCAGCCAATGTGTGCTTCACCTGGTTCTGTATGGTGAGATACCACAACTCCATAACAAAGAAGAGTACGGGTACATACATTTATTAGATGTAACACGAACATCTGTAAAGCAGTAAACTTACAGATATATATCTATAACTTTACGTATCTTATCTCATTTGCTGTATACATCAGCACATGTTACAAACAACTCGGTAAGTATAGTTATGAGATCATTACAGAGTTGAAGAATGTTGTGCATGGTGACGGTGTACCAGAAAGTCCGAAACTGCTTGACAAGTGTGATACTTGTCTTGTTCATCATCTGTGAAACGGATTTGGAAAGTGGTGGATAATGAATTTTAACAGAGTATATGGAAGTGATGAACTAAACTTGGTATATATGGCTGTAGGTGGCTCAGGAGGAACCTAAGCAGATGGAGAATGTTTGATTCATGAAGCCCCAAAGAATATTCCTTTGTTACCTCAGGGTTAGAGAAGCATCATATAGAAAAAAGACTACTTGCTACTTCTCATCGAGTCTGTTATGATTTGAATCATGATTTCAAATATCAATTTGCTCTCAATTTCTGGAACCTAATGTGCTCAAACTCAACTTTTATTAACCAACCGAATCTCTACATATAAAGCTAAAGATACCTAGTGAACAAAAGCCCAACCGTATCATTCTAGTAAAATCATCATCCGTGGAACCTCAACATAGCAATCTCTACATATAACTCTAAAGATACCAAGTGAACAAAATTTACAACTGAGACACCAATGATTTACGCTGACACCAAGAATCACAACTATTTGAATATGCCCAGCACTCACGAGTCACGAACCACGCTAGTCTTACTTATGTGCTCACTAAAATAAAACGAAACTAATATTGTTTCTGCTGATCCGTGCTGAGTTTCTTGGATGGAATTTTCCGTGGAGTCATTGCTGGTAGTGAGAGATTACGTGATGGTGTCTGACTATTTTTCTTGGAGACATTCTTGAAGGTATTGTTCTTGACCGAAGACCTTGTAAGAGGATTTTTGGCTTCAGTCTTACTGCCACATGACTTTCCTTCAACTTTAGGTGACTGTGTTTGCATTTCTTGAGTCTGCAAATATGCAAAGAAGTAGTGGTGAATAAAAAACTAGTAGAAGCACCAACAGAACAGTTTAAGTAGCAGATAAGATCAAGGCCGAACATGAGGGCATCATTTGTGAACTCGGAGTTTTAAGATTTGTGTTTCTAGCATCTAGCAAATTAACTGCTACTTAACATTACAATGCTTTGTTAAAAAAGGAGACGAAGGCTGATGGAAATCAGAATACCTTTCTTTCCCTATAGAATTCAGGAAGAGGCCGAGCTCTAAAACAAAGACTTTGACGCAGTTTCCAAACTTCTGCTTCTGCCTTTTCCTGATAAAATCAAAAGACCATACAGATGCATATAGTTCAGCCAGTGTTGCTCTTTAGTTATGAATATAAGCCCTGAAATAAACTAGGGTGTAATACTTTCTATATTATGTATATACACAATGAAGGGCTTCAAGAACAGACCTTGGATTTTGTTTGCATCTGGACTTTTTCTGTTTCTTTCTCATTAAATCTCTCTTCAAGTCTCTGAAAGTTTTGCATTTGAAGTTGAAAGCTTAAGAAGAACACAAACTAAAGCTGAGTCCGGCGATGAGCAAACTTAAAGCATAGTCATACCTGCTTTCTTTTTTCAGCTCTTAACTCTGTTCTCAGGAGAAAAGGAGTTGATGATGTCGTAGATTGTAATGTTTTCTGGCAGGCACTAAAAGACTTGGAGCAACTGGCACTAAGAAGACAATTATCATGTACTTAATCCATATATATAGTCATCCGAAAATTAGAAGCTAAGAAAGGAGGTAAAGAGATTCGTAGATTCCATAATCCAGTATAAGAGGTTCTTTGGCATTCAAAGCAAGAATGTCTTTACATTGTAAGCTAAGCAACTACAGCCATACTGCTGAGGCAATGCTGAAGTATATAATCAAAGCTTGGTGACATGACCAATGCTAAAAATTTAAATTTGTACTCTTGCTGTAGATTAAATGAATAATTGAAACCCCCTTCTGTTAAGTATTTAGTACCAGTTAAACTTCTAATTGTTCATCCGTATATTGGTTGTAGACAACTTGATTTATTTGTGTAGAATGGAACATAGGAAAGAATGAGTCCACTTACGTAATCTATTTCATTTCCTTTCATCCACCAGAATACTAACTATTTTATATGACAGACACATAGAACTTGTAACATACAAATTTGAAATTCTGTGATGCAGTTGACAGATACCTTTTGTTTACTGAAGAAGGAGTTACTGAAGGATGCTTTGGCTTTTTGCTAGCTGATGCCTACAGAAATCAAACAAACTAACATCAGGTACATGAGACATTTAACAATTATAGTTGAAAAGAAACATATTGTGTGATCAATAATAGCATTAGTAGCACTAGGTACCGTAATTGGAGTTCGCAAAGGAGTTGCAATATCCTTCGTCGCCTTGTAGGAATTCTGCAGATTTCTTGAATTTTCACTTTTCCTGATAGGTAGAGTAGATAGTGTATTACGTTCGGCTGGAGTTGTAAAATTAATCGACTTCTGATGGGGCTTTGGCGTTGATCTTTTCATATCCGTAAAGTTCATTTTGGACTTAATGGTTCTAGGTGTGAGAATGTTGATTTCTTTTCTTGGGAGTGGAGGAGCTACAAATTTAGCAGGCGAAGATGCAACTTTACTGAACACTGATGACCTTAAAGAAGAAAACACTGGTTTCTTCTTGCTCACTGACTTCGAAACATCCTTCTGGTCGGTGTTATTTTTCTGTTACAAACACATAACATAAATCAATTCATTTTTTCAGGCTGGTGTACCATTACAACCAAATTTAGCATACATACTCTACAAACCAGTTACGAACATGACAGAGTACTACAGATCCCCAGTTTCAGTATACAGGCTATGTTAGTTTGTACATAATTACAAGTGCTTTTTCATACTAGTATCAATACTGACATAGAAGTGAAAAATGAATTTATTTACCTTTACGGAAGATTTCGCAATCTTAGGTGTCCCATCATTCTTCAATCCAGAAACCATGTTCTGTTTATCAACATTAGGACAAATTTCTATTAAAACTTGAGGTTCTAAATCCAAATCAGCGCAATCCAGCCTGTCAGGTTCTGATTTGTGGCGCTTTGCATTCACATCAACCCCATCAGTGCTTACCACAATTTCTTGATTTTTCTCAAGTACCATTTCTTGGGAGTCCTGTTTTATTGTTTCTGAATCCTGGTTAGCAATGTTGCAGTCACCAAGCTCTTGAGTTTCGATTTCCGTTTGTTCCAATGCATTACTAGCTGCATTTTGTTGCTCAAGCAAAGCTGCTGCCTTCTTAGCAGCAGCAATTCTTTTGTAATGAGCTTCAAAAAAGGCTTTCTTTTGTGCAACAGACCCTGGTTGTGCATATCTCTCCGCCTCTTCAACATGGCGCTTATTAGAAAAAGAAGACCATTTTTCCCAAGCCAGAGATTCCGTCATGAATCGCCCGAATGAAACAGACTCTCCAAGAACATTCACAGGATTCCCCTGTAATTAAAATAATTTACCAATTATATTACGACAAATTATCCAATCAAATTCCCCGTACTTAAGTTTAAAAGAAACGGAAACTTAACATGATAACAGAACACAGTTTACTATACTAGATTAGATAACATGAAACAAACCTGATATGGTTCATTGGGTACACCAGAAGTGTAAGAGAAAGCAGGAGGCATAAAGCAAGCTGAATCTCCCATTGGTAAGTCTAGGCCAGAAAAGCAAGCCAAGATAATGAACTTTGAAATGAAAAGAAAAACAGCCGTTAAATGTGGAAGTTTTGAAATTCAAATAAAAAGAGAAGATTCAAGATAAAAAAGTAGCACAGGGACAGGGGGGTTTGAGTGAGTGGGGTCAATTATAGCAAGGCTACACTGGAAAGCTGTTGAGTTTTTACTTTTTAAGATGGGGTTGGGGTCCATTGTTTGAAAAATGGTGTCTCTCCTGCAACGTTCAGTTTTATTAGATTAATAATTACAACAATTTGATGATAATTTTGTAATCTTGAATGGTTTTGAAGAGCGTACTATTAGCTTACCGTTGTAATAGTAAAACACTAAGGGCCTGTTTGGGTATACAATAATAAGTCGACTTGTGACTTATAAACTCTTATGAGTTTATTAGGGTATTTGTGTACTCGGCTTATTTGATAACTTATAACTTATAAATTGATAAGTTGAATTTTAGAAATCACCAACATTTTACTTAACTTATCAACTTATTCTTTGATTTCTTTACTTTTTTAATACTTTATATTTTTACCTTTGTGTTGTTTTTAAATATTTTTTTAATTTAAAATTCAAGTGTTGAAATCATTGTATTTAATAATTATTTTTTCAAATTTAAATTAGCAAACTCTTAACTAACTTATAAGTAAATTTATCCAAATACCCGTATAACTTATAAGAATCCATCAACTTATCACTTATAAAGCACTTGCTCATTTTAAGCTATAAGTCAACTTTTTTGTGATACCCCAAACACGCACTAATTATACAATAATTAACACCCTCTACTTGTAATTAGGGCTGAACAAAATCGAACCAAAACCGAAAAACCGATTCGAACTGAAATATTTGAGATCGGTTTGGATTGAGTTTTTTTCAATATTTCGGTTTTTCGGATCAAATCGTAATAAAATCAGTATATTATTTAACTTTGGATGATTTATTATGGAACATGGAGTCATGAATGTAATATTCTTACTTTTATTTTTATAAATCAAGTTATTTTGAAATTTTGTTTTTTTTAAACTGAATCGAAAAAACCGAATTATTTCGGTTCGCTTTCGGTTCAGTTTCACAAAAATGACATTTCAAATTTTCAGTTTTTCTAATTGTTGGGATTTATGGGTGATAGCATAAGAACAACTTAACTTTGTATATACTTAATTTTTTTAATTAAGTAGAACATACTGTCACAGCCAAAGTATGTTCTTGTAATCAGTATGCAATGTTATTTTAATTGTGTAATTTGGAATAAGTTCACTTTCTGTGTTCAAGCCTCAAAGAATGCATATTAGATGACGGCATGAATAAAGGTTACTGTCATAAGCATTGATAGTAAGATTACAAGAAGACAGAATTTTGCAAGTCAAGACAGCATATTCACTCTGACAGCAACATTGGCGGAAGACTACGCGACATCAACTTTAGCCCTCGAAAGCAAGTTTGGAAACCTCGATAGCACACTATGCGGGGAACTCCTACTGTCACCAAAAGCACATTCCTGTGACAGCAAGCTTTGCGGCAAAAGTAACTGTCTCGAGAAAGATCCTTGTTCTAGGTATCTTTCTCAGTCAAATCCCGTGATAGTTTCAATGTTCAAGAAATAGGCGTGTTGCAGTATCCCTAAGCTGCACCAAGTCTGCAAGACTACGACAGAAGCTTCAAGCACTGCAAACAAAAGCGAATCAATTCAAGAGCAAGGTCAAGTCTCTATTTGCTGAATTGTTTTAGCTAGAAATAGAATGAATCTAGGTTGCTTTATTTGTAATGTATATCTGACATTGTTAGCAATTTAGGAAAGTCACATGGGTAGACACTTTGTAAGAAGCTGTCACTTGATAATGACAGCAGCTTCACAGACTCGTGTTGATAGTGATAGGATTAGTTTTATACTTAGACTATTAATTCATTCTAGGTAAGTAACGAAGACAAGCAAGTGTCTTGAAGAAAAATCGAAGCTCAAGAATTCTCTCTTGAGGTTGTAGCAACACTTTGCAAAATAAATAAAACATTTATTTTGTGAATCCTGTCTTCTCGATTATACTGTTTGTGAATGCATACATATTATTGATAACATTAAATCTTAGTTTTGGTTGTTGAAACTGAGATTGAATTTTATCAGTATTGCATTCATCCCCCCCTTCTGCAATACACGAGGACCAACAACTAGTATCAGAGCGAACAGATTAACATACATATCTGAGATCACGACGACAATGCAGAAATCAAACAGTATCAAGATCCTAGCTTTTGATAAATAGAACTACAGCATTTGGAAAAGAAAGATCTTGTTGTTTATCAAAGCTGCGAATCCACTATACCCAGGTATTCTCGAGAATGGTCCTTTCATTCCAAGGAAGGAAATTGAAGCCACAACAGTAAATGGTGAAGTCATTCCTGCACATTGGGTTCCCAAAGATCCCTCTGAATTTTTGGAACCTGAGAAGGAGAAAATGGTGCTAGATGATCACTTGCAACTCATCTTGCTCGATTCTCTCACGTTGGATAAAGCCATGTGTGGAAGTGTGATAAGCTGCACATCTGCCAAGGAGATGTGGATCAGGTTAGCTTTACTATGTGAAGGAAGTGAAGAAGTTAAGGGCAATCAAAGGCAAATACTGATATCACAATATGAGGCATTCATGGCCAAGCCCGGTGAAGACTTAACTTCCATGTTTGAAAGGTTCAGTAAGCTCTTAACTGAACTACAGATACATGGCAAGTACTATGACAGGAAAGAATTAAATGTCAAGTTCCTGCTTACACTACCTGATCACCTTGAACACAAGACAACAGCCATACGAGAAGGAAGAGATCTCAACAATATAACCTTTGAGACACTTTATGGCATTCTGAAATCCTATGAACTTGAACTCTTTCAAAAGAGAGCCATACAGAGTGGAACAAGGAACAAGATGGCCAATATGTCAAGTGCCCTAGTAGCACAAGTGCCAAGGATCACACAACCAAGTGAAGTACTACAAATCACACAACCAACCCCTGTACAATCCTTGAAGATAGAAGAGGTTGTTGAAGATGATGAGAAAGTAGTACTACAGCTCAAGGATGTGGAAGATGAAGACTTCTACACAATGGAGGAACTGGAAAGCATGGACAATCCTACTATGGCCTACATGGCTAAAAAGTTCAAGAACTTTAGGTTCAAGAAGGATAGGTCATTCAGGCCCCAAGGCCAAGCATCCAAGTTCACCAAGGGAAGCTCATCAAAGGCTGCTGTGGGAAGCTCATCCAAAGGAGGATACAAGACTGGATTTGTGGATAGATCTAAATTCAAGTGTTAAAACTGTGGTGAACCTGGTCATTTTGCTACTGAATGCAAAAGACCCAAACAGGTTTAGAGATTTGAGAAAGGAACTGGTGGATACCCTAAGAAGAATCAAGGTAGAGCCTATGTGGCTGAAGGAAAGTGTTGGGATGAGTCTGATGATGAAGATGAAAAAGAATATGTCAACCTAGCTCTCATGGCTAGCACTGATGAAGTAACATCAACATCTTCAAGTCAGGTACCTTCACTTGTCTTACTTGATATGTCCACTGATGAGTATAAGAAAACCATTAAAGACTTAAGTGCTGAAATGTTCAATGTCTATACTAGCTTATCTGCTGCTAATGAGGAAATCACTAGGCTGAGTAAGCTAAATAAAACACTAAAGTCTGAAAATGAATCTCTTGTTCTCAAAACCAGTTCACTAGACTCTTTAGCTCAGGAGAATGCAAAATTTAAAAATGAATTAAAATGTGCTAAAGAAGTTGAGGAATTCCTGAGGAATGAGATTGCTGAAAATGAATTCAAGATTAAGGCTTATAAAAACTCATCTAAGATAGTTCAGGATTACAATGATAAGCATACAGAAAATCAAACTGTTGGCATAGGTTTTTCATAGAAGACCTGGAAAGGAAACTGTGATTCAAGATTGTCCTGGAAATGCTGTTGTCAAACCCACCATTCTCAAGAAGGTTAAAACTCCTATTTTCAAAGCTGCAGAAATTGAGTTTGATGAAGAAGCCATGCTCATCAAACAAGAAATTCTTGATGAGGATGAAGGTGTTGACAGCACATTCAAGGATGGAAAGGATACTGTCACAATCCCCAAGACAGTAAACTTACCAAGCAATCAGACAGTAAGTTCAAAAGATGCTGTCACAGTTGGCAATACAGTATCTTCCAAAGATGCTGTCAAGAATGGTTCCAAGACAGTAGCTTCCAAACCTTCTGTCAAGACAGTTGGAATAAAAGGTACTGTCAAGGAAAGTTCGACAGCAACTTCTGAACACACTGTCAATCCAGTAACTCCCAAGTCTAAGAATAGGAATGGTAAGGTAGGTGTCAATAAAGGAAATGGATACACTAATGTTGGAGGTGCTTCTAGGAAACTATGCAATAACTGTGGATCTTCACATCATTTAACACACGTTTGTAAGAACCCAATTGAGGATAAGATCAATGCTACTGAACTCAATGGTAACTTACACAGAACCCCACTTATGCATAGAACTATGAGTGTCTGTAATAACACTGAATGTATGCCATGCAAGATCACTGCCATGAGTACATGCTTTAACTTACCTATTCTCACTACTGAAAAATGTTCATACATGCACACTGTTGAGACTTCTGAGCCTGCTGGCAACAGCAAAAAGGCCTCATCCACTAAGAAAAGGATCAAGTCCAATTCTAAACCTAAGTGGGTGAAAAGAGAAGTCAAACAGGAGATCATTAATGATTCTTGTGATTTTATGACTGGAAGAAACTCAGGAGACACTAAAACTGCAGGACCCAACAAGGATTGGGTACCATACGCATCTTAAATACATTCTGTTTTGAAGGGCAAGAAGAAAGATCAAGTCATGTGGATCATTGACAGTGGCTGCTCAAGACACATGACAGGTGATAAAGCCCTGCTATCACACTATGTAGAGAAAGTTGGCCCAATCATAACCTTTGGAGACAACAACAAGGGTTACACAGTGGGATATGGCTGTTTGGAAATTGGAAATGTTGTCATTGAAGATATTGCTCTTGTGGATGGATTGAAGCACAATCTACTCAGTGTCAGCCAATTCAGTGACAGGGGATTCAAGGTTGATTTTGATATGATGCTGTGTAACATCTATCACAAGAAGGATGGTAGCCTCTCTCTAAAAGGGTTAGAAAAGGAAGCTTGTTTGTTGCTGACTTAAACTCAACAAAGAAGGATAAAGTTTACTGTTTCTACAGTAAAGCAACTGTTGGTGACAGTATGCTTTGGCATAGGAAGCTCTCACATCTCAACTTCAAAACAATGAATATTTTGATGAAGAAGGAGTCAGTGAGAGGTTTGCCCCAACGGGAATTCTGTCAAGAAGGACTGTGTGGAGATTGTCAAATGGGCAAACTAAGGAGAGCCGTGCACAAGTCCAAGCAAATGAACACCAACATAGAAGCACTCAAGTTGATTCATATGGATCTTTTTGGACCAGTCAATGTACCATCTATGGCCAAAAAGAGATATGCCTTAGTAATGGTGGATGATTACTCAAGGTACACTTGGGTGAAGTTTCTTGAATCCAAAGATGAAGCTGCTCAAGTGATTATTGATCAAGTCAGAGTTCTTGATAGAACTCCAAACTCAAAAGTCCAAATCTTGAGGAGTGACAATGGTACAGAATTCAGAAATGCCACACTTGGAAATTTCTGTAAAGATGAAGGAATTGTACAACAATTCTCTGCTGCAAGGACTCCACAACAGAATGGAGTTGTAGAAAGAAAGAACATGACTCTCATTGAAGCAACTAGAACTATGATTGCATGATGCCAAACTGCCAACATATTTCTGGGCTGAAGCTATCAACACAACTTGTTATACTCAAAACAGAATTATGATTAACAAAACTCATGCAAGTACACCTTACTGTCTGCTAACTGGGAAGAAACCTACTGTCAAATATTTTCATGTGTTTGGGAGCAAATGCTTTATGATGAAGGATAACCATGAGAAGAAAGGAAAATTTGACACTAAGGCATTTGAAGGACTATTCATGGGTTACAACACAGAAAGGACTGCCTACAGAGTTTATGTTATGGAACACATGATTATTGAAGAAAGTGTAAATGTCACATTTGATGAAACCAAGTTTCCAGGACTGCATGAAGAAGGAAAGATGCAGACTTTCAGATTTGAGAATCAAGGATACCTGGAAACTGAGGAAATTGTTAATGAAGAGCCTAGCTTCACTCAAAGTGTTGAAGTTGATAAAGATGCTGTCAATACCACTACTGTCAACCAAACTCCAGCTCAGTCACAGACCATAACCTCTAACATTCATAACAGTGGTGATTCTGGAGACAATGAAGAACATAGTGAAGACAATGGGATTGGTGAGCATTCAACTCAACAAACTGAAGCAACTGTTCCTGTACAATCAAGTAGCTTGCCCATAATCACCAAGTGGAACAAGGATCACACAAATGACCTTATCATTGGTGACCCTACTTCTGGAGTGAGGACAAGGAACAAAGTCTCTACTGACAGCATGTTTTCATGCTTCCTGTCTCAAATGGAACCCAAGACAACTGATGAAGCATTGTTGGATTCTGACTGGGTGATAGCCATGCAAGAAGAGCTAAATCAGTTTGAAAGGAACAATGTATGGAAGCTGGTTCCAAGACCTAAGGGAAAGTCAGTCATTGAGACCAAATGGGTTTTCAGAAACAAACTTGATGAAAATGGATCAGTGACAAGAAACAAAGCAAGGCTAGTGGCTAAGGGTTACTGTCAACAGGAAGGAATAGATTATGATGAGACATTTGCACCTGTTGCAAGACTTGAAGCTATAAGAATCTTTCTAGCCTATGCTGCACACTGCAACTTCAAAGTATTTCAGATGGATGTCAAAAGTGCATTCCTAAATGGAGAGTTGGAAGAAGAAGTGTATGTTGAACAGCCACCAGGGTTTGAGGATGCTGAAATGTATGATTTTGTATACAAACTCTTCAAATCTTTGTATGGACTAAAGCAAGCACCCAGGGCTTGGTATGACACACTTTCCACTTTTCTTTTGGAAAATCAGTTTACTAGAGGAGTTGTGGACAAGACACTTTTCTACAAACACCATGGCAATGACATCATTCTGGTACAAATCTATGTGGATGACATCATTTTTGGTTCTACAAATGAGAAGCTGTGTGAGAAGTTTTCCTCTCTCATGAGTAGCAAATATGAGATGAGTATGATGGAAGAATTGTCATTCTTTCTGGGATTACAAATTCTTCAACAACCTGATGGAATCTTCATATGTCAAGCTAAATACATCAAGGAACTTCTCAAAAAGTTCAACTTGGAAGATTCATCACTTGCAAAGACACCAATGTCCACATCAACTAGTCTGGACCTTGATCCTAAAGGAAAGAAAGTTGACTCAAGCACCTATAGAGGCATGGTAGGATCTCTCCTATATCTAACTACTAGCAGACCTGACATCATGTTTGCTACATGTCTCTGTGCAAGGTTTCAAAGTGATCCAAAAGAGTCACACTTAGTAGCCATCAAGAGAATCTTTAGATACTTAAAAGGCACTCCTAATCTAGGCCTTTGGTATCCTAAGAATACTGGATTTGATCTAATTGGTTACTCAGACCCAGACTATGCTGGATGCAAGATTGACAGAAAGAGTACTACTGGTAGCTGTCAATTTCTTGGTGGAATATTGGTCTCATGGTTTAGCAAGAAGTAGCATTCAGTTTCTACCTCAACTGCAGAAGCTGAGTATATTGCTGCAGGCAGTTGCTGTGCACAAATTCTATGGATGAAGAATCAACTTCAGGATTATGGTCTAGTGTTAAGAGACATTCCTATCTACTGTGACAACACTAGTGCCATAGCCATTTCAGATAATCCAGTTCAACACTCTAGGACAAAGCATATTGATATAAGACATCACTTTATCAGAGAGCATGTTGAACAAGGAACGATGAAGCTGATCTATGTCCCAACTGACAAGCAACTTGCTGACATCTTCACTAAGCCATTGGATGAAGCAACCTTCAACAGGTTGGTAAGTGAATTGGGAATGCTGAATCTGGTATGTTGATTTACTCAGTTTTCTATATTTCCAAATTCTCTTTTGAAGCTCATGACAGCAACTTCAAACCTGCTGTCAAGAGAAGTTACTGTCTACTTGGTCTATGTCTGTTATGTGACAGCATGTGTTGATTTGACTTTTCATATCAGTATTTTGTGCCAGTCTCATACTTTTAGACCGTGTATGACATTAATGTGGTTACTTGTTTAGTTTGAGAGATAAAAATCTGTTCCATTGGACTTTCACACCGTTTTGCATTAATCTGTAGGATTAAAGGAGGACACGACCATTAATTACTTATGTGGTAGTTGTATGGGTACTCTAACTGTTGACCATTAGACTTTAATCCTTAGACGGTTTTGCCTATAAATTAACCTTAGGTTTCACCAGTCTGCTCTCAGTTTTAAAGTAAATAATGGAAAACAAAGTAGGAATTGAAGTCGGGCTAAAACGGTGCGATAGTGAACCCTACAATGAAGAGGTTGAGGATCTCTTCGAGGTGTTGTTGGATGCCCTCGATGAAATAGACGAGGAAAAGAAAAAGGAGGAGGAGGCCAAGGTGCAAGAAGAGGAGAAGGAGCTTCAGGCACTTCTCAAGGAAGAAGGTCGCACTGAAGAAGTGGTTAAGGAAGAGCTTTTAGAACTAGTTGATAAAATCATAAAATGATGTACTCAATGCTTTATTTAAGTGATTTTATTAATAAAAATAAAAGTTTCCTGTTTTTGTGGTTATTGAGTTTATGATTTGTCTATGTTAATTGCATAATATCCGTGTTCAAAAGATTACATTGCTAAATCCATAATTTGTCAATTTTAGGTTAAGTTTATGAATAAAGCATTCTAATAAGTTCATGACAGAAACAATTCCCAATCGAAGTTACTGTCATTAAGAAGGATACTGTCGTGTGTTTCTTGACAGCAACCTTCTTGACAGCAGGGAAAGACTTTCTGTCAAGACTTGTAAAGGATACTGTCATTCATATGCTTAACGGTGACAGCAAGTTTTTGCGCAATAGTTGCTGTCGCGCAAAACCTACTGTCACCACCTCTTATTACTGACAGATTGTTTCTAGCGCACAGGTTACTGTCAACAATAGTGGACCGTTGAAATTGGATATTTATCCCACGTTGGTCAGTGAATAACGGGCAGTAACTGACGTGTTATAAGAGTGGGTTAAGACACGTTCTTTAATTCCACTTTTTGTGCACAACGTTTGAGATACCTCTATTTATTCCCCAGTTACTCAGACATATCACTCTCATCGAACTCAAGGCAAAATACTTTTCTTCAAGCAAAAAGCCACTTTCTTACTTTCTTCTTTTCTTGAAATCTCCATGGCACCCAAACAGACTCTCTCTCAAACAAACTTTGCTGGCATCTTTTCCCCAAATGATGCTGGTGAAGGTTTCAAAGGACTAGTGTTTTTCTTGAACAAGTCCTATCTTGGTTCTGCCATTACCTCAACACCCATTCTCGACTTAGACAGAATTGAGGCATTTTGGCAAACTGCTGTTGCTCAGACGGAGGGTGAGAACCTATCCATTCAATTCACAATCAATGGGCAACACTACATTCTTACAGCTGAGGTCATCAACACTGCTCTTGGAATTACACTCCAAAAAGGCAGAAATTTTGCTGAACTTGCTGATGATGACACTCTCAAGAAGCTCTTCTTGAAGATTGGGTATGCTGGCCCTATTCTCGAAGAGGGCACAACCAAATGGTATCCGTATGGTGAAATGGATAGGAAGCATCTGCGAAAGGAGTGGAGCATGATACTTGATGTGATGGTCAAGGTGTTCTCTACCAAGTCCACAGGCTGGAATGGAATACCCTCCTACATCAGAAAACTGACACATTCTCTTGTCCATGGATACAAGGTGAATGTTGGAGCTCTCCTCATGGCACACCTCAGGGCTGCCATAGGTAAGAAGGTATCAATCTACCCTCGCTTTCTTATGATGTGAATTAATTCATTCTGTGATTTTAATAATGATGCCCCTCGTTTAGAGGCTTGCTCAGTTTTGAAAAAGAACACACACACACACACACTATTATCCTCACAGAATCTCAATGCACATATTCCACTTTGTTTCACTCACAACATGGTCGATCAAGTGTCCAACCCTGATTTACCATTACCCTCTGTTTATGACTCTTTCACTCTTTAGAATGAAACTGAATTAGACCCAAATTCAGTTAACCCACATTCAACACCATACACTCAGCCTAGGCCCTCTAGACTTCTCAAAGCCCAAAGAGAAGCCTTGCAAGAATCTAGAAAACGACCCTTAGAAGCTGATGTTGGTGGTATCTCTGTTAGTCAAGAGGGAGACACTGCACCTAGTGCAGCAAATAAGGAGGCTAGTCAAATAGAACCCACAGTGGTCCCCCCCAAGCCTAAGAAGAAGAGAGCTAGGAGGACTAAAACCACTGTTAGCCAAGCTGCAGTTTCTCAACAAACTGTGGTTACTGAAAGGGATTCAAACACCTCCCTAGATGTGCCTTCTCAACAAGGTGCATCTATTGAAATTGGTCTGTCTCCCAAGGCACCCTGTACAGAGTCTGCACAAACTCATGGTTCACAACCTGAGGAACCTCCACTTGAAGAAACACACAGTGAGTTAGGGCACAGTGAGGATTTCTCTATTTCTTTTGATGATTCACATGTTTCTCCTGTGAATCAGCCTCCACTCTCTGCTACACTTTCACCTTCTTCCTTCCCTACCCATTCTTTTGTTTCTTCTCCACAACCTAGAGAAGGAGACAGTCCCAACCCTTCAGGTTTTGATCATCCATCTCCAAACATGGATGAGCCCCCATCTAGTGGTCCACAAGAACCCATTTCTCAAAGTGAAATGGACACCACTCCTCCAAACACTGATCCAGGGCAAAGTGGTAGTTTGTCAGAAAATGAAACAGCCAACACTTTGTCTGAACTCCAAGGAGCATCTTACCTTCAGGAAGATGCTGTCACAACCTCTGTTGCTGTCAAAGACACTGGCAATGTTGATGTCCTGGACACAGCTGCTGTCATGGGTGGAGAGAAAGATACTGTCACTATAGAACCTATTGTCACTCCACATCCCAAAGATGCTATCATGCCAGAACCTGTTGTCCAGACTCCAACTGACAGTAACATTCCTGCCAAAGATACTGTCCAGTACTCTCAGCCTGATTTTGATGCTGTAATCATTGAGGATGCCTCCGATGATGATCTACCTCTTGCCAAACTCTTAAAGGTACATTCTAAATCTACTCCTTCCATGCATGTTAGTACTGCTCATACCCATGCATCTAGGTTGAGTGAGGGTGTGCAAAATAAAAGAGAGATAAAAGAAAAGAGAGGTGAGCATAAAAATGAGAGGCAGCCAAATGAGCTGGCAAAAGGAGAGGACTTGAGCATGTCCAGAGAGACTTTGAGGGAGCCCACACTATTCAGGCATTAGGCCTTGAGCGTCAATTTGTGAGGAGTGATGAGATCACTCAAAAACACCCTGAGAGTGTGAGAACCCCCATAGCCTCCAAGACCCTTTCTTTTCCTTCCCCTCCAAGAAGGTTAAGGTATGGTGGCCCCTCTGCTACTTTTGGTAACAGGATTGCAGCTCTGGAAGGACAGTGTGCTACTTTGCACTCCAAGATGGACTCTCTCTCTCAACTGGTGGTTGATGGTTTTGCTGCTACTCAGCTCTCTATCCAGTTCCTTACTGACCTAGTAGCTGCCAACTCAACTAAGGGGGAGAAGGTAGCAAGATCAGAATCATTGTCTATTCAGGAATCAGGTGGAACTCAGGGGGAGCCAGTAACTGTGAAGACCAAATGGGGAGCTAAAGGGAAAACAATGTCTAAGGGGGAGCAAGTCAAACCAAGCAGTGGGCAACCAAAGGATAAAGCTGAAGAACTTGTTGAAGTTGACTTGGATGGAGAAAGGGTGTTGATGTCTAAGGCAACTCAAGATGCAATGCAAAGAAGACCTGCATCTAGACATCCAATTCTACCTCCTGTGACAATTAGAGAGCCAACTTCAGCAACTCAAGAATCTGCTCTACAAAGAAGATGGAAAGAAATGGAGGAACAGAATAAGGTTGGGAAAGGTAAAGGGAAACTGCCTGAATCCATCCATAAAGGGAATACTTGGTCCAATGGTACTGAGTATGATCAAGAAGAAGTCAATACTTTAATGGTGGATTACAGGGAGAGCACATTGCACAACCATGACAGTGAATTTAGCAGTTTGGTGGAAGAAGCAATGAATGCTCCAAGCAACCGTCCAACCAACACCACAAAACTGTTAAAGGATCAAATCACCAGTGTCAGTGTAATGGTGAATGATGAGAAAAGATGGGCTGTAAGTATCTATTTCACTTCTGGCATATCTGATTTCATCACAATGCAGTTATTGCAGAGTCTGCCAGCAAAGGTGTTGTGTGCTTTGAAGGGAAAGATCAGGGCAACTCAAACACCATTCAATGAAATATTGGATATGGAAATCCAGAACCTGATCACACAAAAGCTACATGAAGTCTACACAAATCCACCAAGTGTTTTCTACAGATCTAAAACTAAGGATGGCACAAGAAGGAACAGCTTCATGAATTTGGTTAGCCCATCCAGAATGGAAACCAAGTCAATTCTGAAAGTGTTAGATGGAATACTCAGTTCAAATGCCAATCCAGGAAGAGTTCATGCTGTTCAAGAGATCTACAAAATGCTGGTGTTGAGAGACAAGGCACTGGGAGCTAGAGTGAAGGAACTAATCTCTAGAGCCAATGCCAAAAGAAATGATCAAGGTGGAAGATGTCTCTATGACATTCCTCCTCATGATGATGATGATGATGATGATGATGATGAGGTTGGAGGTGGTGAAGCTTCTGGAAATGCTGGAAATGCTGGAAATGCTGGTGGAAGTAATTCTGGGAATACTGGTATTCAATCTCAGAATGAAGGCAATGAAGAAACTCCTAGTCAAGAAAAGAAAAATGCTAATGCAACAGATGAAGAGGAGCCAAGAATACTGGAAGCTTTGGAGGCAAGCATTCTTAGATGTGCTATTGACTGCATAAATGCTGAAAAGGATGCTGTAACCAAAGGTACTGTCGACAAGGATTCTGTCATAGAATATGCTGTCATGGAAGATACTGTCGACAAAGGTACTGTCAAGAAAGGTTCTGTCAAGGATGAAACCAAAGCTACTGTCAAGCCCAAAAGACTGAAAGCTAAAGAAAAAGCATGGTTGTCTAGACAGAAACCTGGAGGAAAGCACAAGTACTCAGGAAAGGAAAAGGCCACTGGATTTGGCAGGAATCTTAAGAAGCCAATTCAATCAATACCTCCCAACAGTCTTAAGATACAACATATGCAATCTAGAGAAATCAAGAGTGTTGAGGTTAAGATGGATGCAAATCAAGAGGTCACTGAGTACATTCTGTGGTGGGAAGAATCAAGATCTACCAAGGTTGATAAGGATTTCAATCTGGTATCCACATCAACCAGTGGTAGGATATCAACCTTAGATAAAAGGAGAATTGACTTCTTCTACCTGGAAAGAATGGTAGAGTTGCTGGAGAGCTATGATAATGTTCCAGGGTCTGTTATGGAACATATTCTGAAATATCAAGCTGATAGGGATGCTGAATTCTATCAGAAATTTGGCTACGATTTTGCAGATTTTGATGATGCTGATATTCTCACTGATCTACCAGCTTCTCCTATACCATATCACTGGTACTATGAGTTTGATGATTCACCCACAGAAGAAAGGCAAACCCAACCCACAGAGGAAGGGCAACCCAAGCCAAGCAAAAGACCTGACTCTTCTCAATACTCTCAATATCAGTCAGAACTTGATAAGAAGGAAGCTGAACTCCTGGAAAGATGCAAGACTGCCAACAAGGCAGAAAGTGAAGCTCCAAATTATCAAACATGTATGCTGGAAAATCTCTTAAGAATCAAGCATCTAAAAGAAGAAATCTATGTTTGCAGCTTGCACAAGCTAAAAACAACTATTCTGAAGGATTTACAGTATATGGTAGCTGGATCAATTCATCCCCTGGAGCAGATCTATTCTGATAAGATAGATGAATTATTGGAAAGGAGAAAAGGAGAAGATTCAAAGCTGGACAAGCAAAGGAGGATGACTCTCAATGCTTATCGTGGAAGTAGATTCAAGCTCATTCATGAAGAAATCCACTTCAGAAGCTATCCATTTGATCAAGAGCAATGGTTGAATCTCAGGGATGCTAGTTCTCTTATTTCTCCTACTATCAAGAAGATCATTGAAGAAATAGAAGATGCTGCAGTCACACCTGCTGAAATCTCTCTTGTAGAAGGTCTAAGAGGCTGCTTGGTAGAAGCTCTCAGAAGAGAGGAAGTAACAAGACAGAAGAGGAAATCTCAAGCTAAGTAAACATTCTAAATCCATTCTGATCTTGTTAGTTAAGTTGTCAGCATATATTGTAAATTTGTTGTTATTTTCCATAAAAACAAATTGGGGGAGATTGTTGGGATTTATGGGTGATAGCATAGGAACAAATTAACTTTGTATATACTTAATTTTTTAATTAAGTAGAACATACTGTCACAGCCAAAGTATGTTCTTGTAATTAGTATGCAATGTTATTTTAATTGTGTAATTTGGAATAAGTTCACTTTCTGTGTTCAAGCCT
Source organism: Heracleum sosnowskyi (assembly GCA_030848705.1). Taxonomy (NCBI): domain Eukaryota; kingdom Viridiplantae; phylum Streptophyta; class Magnoliopsida; order Apiales; family Apiaceae; genus Heracleum; species Heracleum sosnowskyi. The sequence continues at coordinate 18,956,186 of CM061244.1, read as the reverse complement.
CAAAGAATGCATATTAGATGACGACATGAATAAAGGTTACTGTCATAAGCATTAACAGTAAGATTACAAGAAGACAAAATGTTGCAAGTCAAGACAGCATATTCACTCTGACAGCAACATTGGCGGAAGACTATGCGACAGGAACTTTAGCCCTCGACAGCAAGTTTGGAAACCTCGACAGCACACTATGCGGGGAACTCCTACTGTCACCAAAAGCACATTCCTGTGACAGCAATCTTTGCGGCAAAAGTAACTGTCTCGAGAAAGATCCTTGTTCTAGGTATCTTTCTCAGTCAAATCCCGTGACCGTTTCAATGTTCAAGAAACAGGCGTGTTGCAGTATCCCTAAGCTGCACCAAGTCTGCAAGACTACGACAGAAGCTTCAAGCACTGCAAACAAAAGCGAATCAATTCAAGAGCAAGGTCAAGTCTCTATTTGCTGAATTGTTTTAGCTAGAAATAGAATGAATCTAGGTTGCTTTCTTTGTAATGTATATCTGACATTGTTAGCAATTTAGGAAAGTCACATGGGTAGACACTTTGTAAGAAGCTGCCACTTGATAATGACAGCAGCTTCACAGACCCATGTTGATAGTGATAGGATTAGTTTTATACTTAGACTATTAATTCATTCTAGGTAAGTAACGAAGACAAGCAAGTGTCTTGAAGAAAAACCGAAGCTCAAGAATTCTCTCTTGAGGTTGTAGCAACACTTTGCAAAATAAATAAAACATTTATTTTGTGAATCCTGTCTTCTCGATTATACTGTTTGTGAATGCATACATATTATTGATAACATTAAATCTTAGTTTTGGTTGTTGAAACTGAGATTGAATTTTATCAGTATTGCATTCATCCCCCCCCCCCCTTCTGCAATACACGAGGACCAACACTAATCGACCGAATGATCAACCCTACTAGTAACAAAAACTCTATTATATCGGAAGCATATAAATTTGACTTGAGCTAATGGAAATATTTTTTATCCAAAAAAAAAAACTCTATTATATCTAAAGATGTTCAAAAAGCCTGAAATTCGAAATCTGATACGATCCGATTCGCAAAAAAGTCTGGCCTGAAAAAAGTCTGACCCGGCCCGAGGGCCTTGAATGGGCCTACTATTTTTCATCAAGACCTCGTTAAAAGCCCGGATAAAGCCCGAGTTTTCAAAAAGCCCGGATAAAAGTCCAGTTCGGCCAGGATAAAAGCCGTTTTTTTTGAAATTCGGATAAAAATTTGACATTTTATTGATAAAATCTGAAAATATATAATATTTTAGATAAATTTCAAGAATATTAAAGTTAGCAATGCAGGGAATGTGAAGAATCATGAAGTTAAGAAGAATCAACAATATGCTGGACAAACCTTTCTTTCAAGAAGATTTATTAAGTGTAGTGTATGTGCTTCTTGAAATGGTCATGTATGAGGAGATTCGTACGGCTCACGGTCCTCTTAAGTTCAATAACACACATTATTAGTAGAAAGTTCTTAAGTTGCACTGATGTTTTATGATTAACATTATTCTAATAATTATTTAGTATTAGGTATCGTGATATCTCTTATTATGTATTCTGAATCTTAATAATTCAGGGATGTAACTCTTTAGGGTTGTTTTTTTGTAAAGTTTTGCTTTTTTAATATATTAAGATATTAACTTTGTAAAAAAAGAATATATATATATATATATATATATATATATATATATATATATAAACTTAAAAAAAACCCCGGCTCGGCCCATCCCGAGGGTCTAAAACGGGCCTCATATTTTAGAGAAAGCCCATCCCGACCTGATTTTTGAAAAAAACTTAGCCTGATTATTAAAAAACCCGAATTTTTTAAAATAAGGATAAAACCTGGTCCAAAGGTCTTTTTGTGTATCTCTAATTATATCTAAAACAAATAAATTTGATTTCATCACCTTTTTTTCTTTAACAATTAGAAGATATGGTGTACGATAATTTCGACGTGTATTAATGATTGAAATATATATATAGGATAAAAATAACCCTAAAGACATAATTAATATTGCATTAATTAAACCTAGTCGGTCCATAAATAAGGCCCATTAATAAGCCCCGAAACTCTAATTAAATATTAATTTCGTAATTAATATTTGGGCTAAAAGTACAACATGTATTAGGAGACGTCCAATACAGGCTTGTTTTAATACAAGTGGGCGTATTTCAATACAAGTCCGTTATGATATGGAAACAACTCCTACAAGGAAGGATTTAAAATTTATCCTTATCCACCGTCAAGGATAAGACTTATCCTTCAAGAAAGTGAATACTTATCCACCGTCAAGGATAAGACTTATCCTTCAAGAAAGTCAATATTTATCCACCGTCAAGGATAAGACTTATCCTTTAAGAAAGTCAATACTTATCCACCGTCAAGGATAAGACTTATCCTTCAAAGAAATCAATACTTATCCATTAGGCTTTTAAACGCCTATATAAAGGGTATGACCCCTCATCTCAGAACTACGTTTTGGACACATCTCCATACGTCATCTACAACGTTTTAGACTTCATCCTCGAATAAGGACATACAAGTCACTACGTCCTTGGTGTGCCCCTACCACAATAGCCCCGAGGGAAACACCAAGAACTACGTTTTTGGCTTGATTCTCAGCATTGATTGAGATACGTCGGCATCTTTTGAGGGCAGATTTAGCCACGAAACACGAGAACAACCATTAAAGCTCGAAAGCTCCTAAACCCTAGCAATAAATTTACAAATACGTTTTTTAATCCATAACATTTGGGGCCGTCTGTGGGAAAACAACATCAACCATGGCAAACACACGAAGAACGACTCAAGATACTCAAACTTTTGAAGAGCTTCCTCTCACCTCTGAGGCAGGCGCTCAAGGAAGCCAGCCACCACCGATCACCACCACTCAAGGACCGGAAGTCCCAATTTCGGTTGAAGGGACGAATCCCCTGCAAATGGTCGTTCATGGATCTGATCCACAAGAGACCGTTCCCCAGCAACCAATCACAACTTCTCCACTGCTCATAAATGCACCAAGTGACCTTCAACTTCATACCACCGATCTCCCCCAATACGCAACTCAAACTTTTGGGATGCCAAGCTATGACATGCCCCCTCGACCCCCGATGGGCAACAATGGTCTCAATCCCACTTATCATGAAGCATATGTTCCTCCTTACATACAAGGTCTGGGACCCCTAAATCAACAAACTCAAACTCGACGGACCCCCCTGATTCAAGACTACTCAGGTCCTTACACTGAAGATGAGAATGACTCAACTGGAGAAAAGAGTGATCTTCCCCCAAGGAGAAGACGTTCTTCCCAAACAAATCGGGAACAATCCCAAACTACTAAGGAAAAGATTGCGGCCCATGAGGTAGAAGATGCAAGGCTCAAGAAAATATTGGCCGAAGAAGAGGCCGCAAGGGCACAAACCCAAGTAACTGGAAGAGTCCCGATAATCAACCTGGACCCAACACCGAGAAGGACCAAGAGGGCTGAAGCCCCAAGGGGTGATCCCAGTGTTTTGTTGCCCCTGGGAGATCCTGATGATCCTACACCACCGTTTACTCAAGACATCATGAAAGCTAACATATCCAGGAAATTTAAGATGCCAACAATCAAAGCTTATGATGGAACGGGGGATCCCGCAAATCACGTAAGAACCTTCTCTAATGCACTACTGTTGCAACCAACCAATGATGCGGTCAAGTGTAGGGCGTTTCCACAAACCTTGGCAGGCATGGCCCAACGTTGGTATAGCCGTCTACCTCCCAATTCCATTGGGTCTTTTAAGGAACTAAGCAAAGCATTCATCAACCAATTTGTTAGTGGAAGGGTGCATGAGAAAAGTTCTGCATCACTCATGGGAATCCAGCAAGGAAAGAATGAATCTTTAAGGGATTATATCAACCGATTCACCCGCGAGGCTCTGAAAGTCCGGGACTTAGAGGACAAAGTAGCTCATTGGCAACAAGGAACCACTGATGATCACTTCAAAAGATCATTGGCAAAATATCCACCCGAGAGCATGTTGAAACTCCAGGATAGAGCCGAAAAGTACATCAAGGCTGAAGAAAGCATGAGAAAGTATGAACCCATTGCTGGTGGTAGTGGGAATTCAAAGAAAAGAAAGGAAACTCAGGAGTACGACTTCAAGGAAAAGTTTCCCAGAACGTCAAAGAATTCTGATTCTCCACCCAAGAGGAATAATTTTGGGCGAAAGTTTGCGGAGTATGCAAAATTGAACACTCCCAAGAGCCAAATTTTGATGGAAATAACAAAGGAGGAGGAACTCCGATGACCGAAGCCACTAAGGACTGATATGTCTAAACGGAATCAAAATCAATTCTGTCGGTTCCACAAGGAAGTCGGTCATGACACAGATGATTGCAGACAATTGAAAGATGAGATCGAGTTTCTGATACGGAGAGGAAAGCTCAATAAATTCACAAAGGATGGAAATCAAGGGAGTCAAAGAGGAAACTATGAAAGAAAAGATTACGATAGAAGGGACAACGATCAAGATCGTAATCCCAAGCCCCGAGGGCAAGTCATCAACATGATATTCGGAGGACCAACTGTTGTTGGGTCCTCCCGAAACTCAAGGAAAGCGTATGCCCGAGAAGTAATGACTGTGGTTGGAGAAGCACCGAAACATGCCAGAACAGAAATATCAATAGGATTTGGTGATTCTGACTTGGAAGGAGTGAAATTTCCCCACGATGATCCCTTAGTATTCGTACCTGTGATAGGCAATTCTGAAACGAAGAGAGTTCTAGTTGACAATGGAGCTTCAGTGGACATCTTGTTCCATGATGCTTTTATCAAGATGGGCTATACTGACTCTCAGTTGACACCCTCGAATATGCCCATATATGGCTTCAATGGAGTGGAGTCGAAGGTAGAAGGCACTATCCAACTTCCAATGACAATGGGGCAAGGGTCGAATACGTCTACTCAGATGTTGAACTTCATAGTTATAAAGGCAACTTCAACCTACAATGTAATCCTAGGAAGGACGGGTCTTCATGCGTTCAAGGTCGTTGCCTCATCTTATCATCTGAAAATCAAGTTCCCAATGAGGAATGGAATTGGTGAAGAACGGGGAGACCAAAAGATGGCCAGAAGTTGTTACATAGCCGCATTAAGGCCTGATGGAATCGGGGGGCAGGTTCTCCCCATTGAAGACATAGATACTAGTGATAATGAGGACAGAAGAGGGAAACCATCTGAGGATTTAATCCCAATTCCCTTAGTCCCTGGTGAACCGGAGAAGGTGACTTATGTTTGAGCACTATTACCTGAACCATTGAAGAGCAAGCTCATATCTTTTCTTCAAGAAATCAATGATGTTTTTGTTTGGACAACGGCTGACATGCCAGAGATTTATCCCCAGTTGATAACCCACAAATTAAATGTGGATCCTGAAAGGAAGACGGTGAAACAGAAAAAGAGAAATTTTACTCTAGAAAGACAAGAGGCCATCAAACAGGAAGTAGATAAGCTTCTGGAGGCCGGGTTCATTGAAGAAATTCAATTTCCGGAATGGTTGACTAACCTAGTGATGGTCAAAAATGCCAATGGAAAATGGAGGATGTGTGTGGACTTCACTGATTTGAACGATGCATGTCCTAAGGATTGTTTTCCCTTACCAATGATTGATGCCCTAATAGATGCCACAGCTGGGCACGAGATGCTGAGTTTCATGGATGGCTTCAGCGGATACAACCAAATCAAAATGCACAAAGATGACATCTCTAAGGTATCATTCATCACTGACTTTGGTGTTTTCTGTTATCTAGTCATGGCATTTGGACTTAAGAATGCAGGGGCAACATACCAAAGGTTGGTGAACAAAATTTTTGAACACCTAATTAGAAAAACCATGGAGGTCTACGTGGATGACATGTTGGTTAAAAGCCTCGATAAGGCCGATCATATAAACCATCTACGGGAAGCATTTGAAGTGCTGAGGCACCACAAGATGATGTTAAATCCAGATAAATGTGCCTTTGGTTTAGGTCCGGGAAAGTTCTTAGGCCTGATGGTTTCCAAGAGAGGAATCGAGGCTAACCCCGACAAAATCAAAGCAATTCTAGACATGGAAACACCACGGACTGTCAAGGATGTCCAAAAACTAACGGGAAGAGTGGCAGCATTGGGAAGATTCATCTCCAAGTCAGGAGAGAAGTGTTTACCCTTCTTCAAAGCACTCAAGAACGTGAAAAATTTTGAGTGGACAACTGAAAGCCAAGAGGCCTTGAAGAAGTACATGGCTGAGGCACCACTATTGGCAAAGCCAAAGCCAGGAGAAATTCTCTATTTGTACTTGGCGGTTTCTAACACAGCCCTAGGGGCCGTTTTGGTAAAAGAAGAGTTGAAGGTTCAGAAGCCCGTTTATTACGCGAGCAAGATTCTACATGGGGCAGAAATAAACTACTCTACAATAGAGAAGTTTGCCTTAGCCTTGATTATGGCTTCAAAAAAGCTACGCCCATACTTTCAGGCACACAAGATAAATGTCTTGACCAATCAGCCTCTAAGAAACATCTTGCATAGCCCTCAAGTTAGTGGAAGGTTGATCAAATGGGCTATTGAATTGGGAGAATTTGACATCAAGTATAAGCCTCGAACGGCCATAAAAGCTCAAGCACTCGCTGACTTCATGGTTGAATGCACTATTGACAACCAGGAAGTCGGGGGGCAGGAAGTAATAGTGGAAGACAAGAAAGATGAAGACATTGTGTCCAAAGAATGTTGGGTGCTCTATTTTGATGGAGCATCAAAAACAAAATCAAGCGGAGCAGGTTTAGTGCTACAAAGTCTCGATGGATTTCTCATTGAGTACACACTAAAACTGGACTTCCCAACGACAAACAATGAAGCTGAATACGAAGCTCTGATAGCTGGCTTAGGGCTGGCTAGAGCCTTGAGAGTTAAAACTCTGAAAGTGTGTGGAGACTCGAGGCTAGTGGTTTCCCAAGTAAATTGGGAGTTTGGGGCCAGAGATGAAGTCATGGCCAAGTACCTAAAACTTTTCAAGGCCATCATGACACAGTTTGATGAATGCTATGTGGAACACATTCCAAGGGAAGAGAACATGAAGGCCGATGCCTTGTCTAAATTTGCCTCTTCTGAAATTGAAAACTACGCAGGAAGTGTATACTTCCAAGTCTTGAAGACCCCAAGCATCAATGGAAAGTTGGTAGCACCCATTGATGTTGCCAGCTGTTGAATGGATCCCATCAAATCTCATCTGGAAACTGGGTGGTTATCCAACGACACTTCAGAAGCACGAAAGTTATATGTGAGAGCACTAAGGTATACCCTGATTGAGGGGATCCTATACAAAAAGTCTTTCATTGTTCCGTATCTGAAATGCTTGAGACCCCAAGAGGCAGAATTGGCCCTAAGGGAAGTGCATGAAGGAATTTGTGGACAACACTTGGGGGCAGAGCCCTTGCTCATAAAATCACTCGTCTAGGTTTCTATTGGCCAAGCATACTTGCATATGCTAAAAGCTACGTAAAGAAATGTGAACGGTGCCAAAAACATGCACCGGTGGTTAGGCAACCACCAGAGATGATGACATCCATAAACTCACCTATCCCATTCACCATGTGGGGAATGGATATACTTGGACCATTTCCAATGGCAAGTGCGCAAAGAAAGTTCTTGATAGTGGCAATCGACTACTTCACCAAGTGGATTGAGGCTAAACCTTTAGCCAAGATAACCACCAAGAAAGTAATGCATTTCTTCTGGGAAAATGTAATATGTAGATACGGAATTCCACGAATCTTGGTCACGGATAATGGAACTCAGTTTAACAATGATGAATTCAAGAAGTATTGTGACGAGAATGATATCAAGTTACGCTTCACTTCTGTTGCCCATCCTCAAGCAAATGGGCAAGTTGAGGTTGCCAATCGAATTATCCTGGATGGACTGAAGAAAAGAGTTGAACGCTCTAGAAACACTTGGGTAGACGAATTGCTCCCCATATTATGGGCATATCGTACTACTTGTAAAGTCACCACTGGAGCAACCCCATTTCTGCTGGCATATGGGACAGAGGCAGTGGTTCCAGTGGAGATTAATCACACATCTCCAAGAATCGAAGCTTATGAGCCAGAGACAAATGAAGAAGGCATGAGGCTGGCCTTAGATCTAATTGATGAAGTTAGAGATGAGGCAAATGCTAAAGTAGTTGAACATCAAAAAATGGCATCTTTCTACTATAACCTAAGGGTTAAAGAGAGATTCTTCCGTCAAGGAGACTTAGTCCTCCGAAAGATTGAAGCATCTGGGGTTGGACGAAAAAGAAAATTAGCCCCTAATTAGGAAAGGCCCTACAAAGTCAAGAATGTGTTTGGACGAGGCTCGTATAAGCTAGAAACCCTCGAAGGGCATGAGGTGCCAAGGACTTGGCATGCCTTAAACTTAAAAGTTTATTATGTTTAGTGCATCCTAAAAGGATCCGCTAGTAGGACAAGTAGAAATAAGGTTCGATGAAATCATGAACTTCCTAGAAAGAAGATGAAGGGTTGAGCCCGTTTTGATTGGTAGAAACATCCTCAAAGCTTTGCCAAGACAAACTACAAATGAATGCAAAGGAAAGCATACAAAATATGCATGTCAACTGCACAAATAGAGTTGAATACAACAAACCCCGAAGGGTGAATGTTGCTAATAATCATACAAAAGAAAGCCTAATATGCCTATTGTTAATTAACGAAAATTTCAAGATCAGGAGAAGTTTGATATGATAGACTTGAAAATGAATCACTACGAGTGGAGCCATCAATAAGAACTCGTAAGAGTGAAGGGTTGAAACCCCAGAAACCTAAGACATTCAGTCCAAACCCCATCATTCGATATGCTCAATGAAAGGCTTGAAGGCAAAACAAGACGGTATAAGACATAAAAGGCTTATGCAAATGTCAAGTTAGCCTCGAATAAGGCAAAATCGTCGTAAATGTGTAGGTCGCTCCACACTTTACACCAAGACGATACTCGTGAAACACTAGTGTATATTAAAATCCCCAAAAAAGGGTAGTAAGTCTCGGGTAAGGGATAAAAAGACCCCAAGTCTCGAAAAAGACCGGTATAACTTCTATGAAATCCTAGTGCATTATCATAGAAGTTGAGGGGCAAATGATATGGGATAAAAATAACCCTAAAGATATAATTAATATTGCATTAATTAAACCTAGCTGGTCCATAAATAAGGCCCGAAACTCTAATTAAATATTAATTTCGTAATTAATATTTGGGCTAGAAGTACAACATGTATTAGGAGACGTCTAATACAGACTTGTTCTAATACAAGTGGGCGTGTTTCAATACAAGTCCGTTATGATATGGAAACAACTCCTACAAGGAAGGATCTAGAATTTATCCTTATCCACCGTCAAGGATAAGACTTATCCTTCAAGAAAGTCAATACTTATCCACCGTCAAGGATAAGACTTATCCTTTAAGGAAGTCAATACTTATCCACCGTCAAGGATAAGACTTATCCTTCAAAGAAATCAATACTTATCCATTAGGCTTTTAAACGCCTATATAAAGGGTCTGACCCCTCATCTCAGAACTACGTTTTGGACACAGCTCTATACGTCATCTACAACGTTTTAGACTTCATCCTTGAATAAGGACATACAAGTCACTACGTCTTTGGTGTGCCCCTGCCACCATAGCCCCGAGGGCAACACCAAGAACTACGTTTTTGGCTTGATTCTCAGCATTGATTGAGATACGTAGGCATCTTGTGAGGGTAGATTTAGCCACGAAACACGAGAACAACCATTAAAGCTCGAAAGCTCCTAAACCCTAGCAATAAATTTACAAATACGTTTTTTAATCCATAACAATATATAGAATAATAATAATAATAATAATAATTAATGTATTTACACATTTTTATATAATATAATATAATTTAATTAATGTATTTAATTGTTATAACGTTTTGCTTTTAGTTTGATTCAGTTTAATTAGTAAACTACTCCCTCCGTCCCTCTCAGTTCTTTACATTGAGGTTGGGCACAGAGGTTAAGAAAAAAATGTAATTTAGTGGAAAAAAATAAGAAAAGTGAGTAAAGTGGTGAGACTAATCAATATTTAATGTATAAAGTGGAGATAGTGGAGGAAAATAGTGGATGTAGTTAATTTTTATATTATAAAACTTTACTATTTTAGGAAACTTTTGGAATGTAAAGAATTGAGAGGGACATCCCAAAAAGGAAAGTGTAAAAAAAATGAGATATAGCATAAGATCCATTTGGGGCCTTCCTCTAACACCTTAAGATTTTAGATGAGCTGGTTACTCAACATGGTATCAGAGCTCTGGTCGGCGGAGGTCACAAGTTCGACTCTCTGCCACCCCAAACATTCTCACAATTTATAAGGGACACGAAGGCAAATTAATGAAGGAGTACTTAACTATGTTTATTATCCTATGTAAAGTAATTATTTTAAATAAAACACAAAAAAGGATTTTAACATATTCAAAATTAAAAATCTAATTATTTTAATTTTATAAAATCAAATCAAATTTATTTCAAAATCCAAAATTTCGGGTTTGAACAAATTCTTTTAACATACATAATAAATCTTCATATAAAAGATAAAATGACTAGAAAAATTATATTTAAGTATTTAAATTTTTATTATTACGAATAATTAGTATTTTTTATCAATATAAAATTTCGTATATATATATATATATATATGACAATAGTATCGGTCCAAGAAAATAAAAAATCAAAATATATAAACAAAATAAATATGTAAATAATTTATAATATTATCTACCCAAATGCAAATTTTACAGAATATATTTTATTTGATAATTTATATAAATTTTGTAGATATTTATTTTGTAATTTTTATTCTAATATTCTTTTTCTTAACAAATATATTATAATGTGGTGGCGAAGCGCGGCTTAGTAACCTAGTATAATACTCCATCTGTCCCTCTCATTTCTTTACAGTTTTTTTTACACTGCTTGACACGCATTTTAAGGCTCATATAAATTATAGCTCTACAAATTATTTTTAAAATTTTCTTTTTCTAAATAAAAATTTAAACATTATATTTTTATTCAGAAGAAGAAAAAATTTAAAATAATTTATCGAAACATATTTATAGGAATCTTAAAATGCGTGTCGAGCCCCCGTCCCCCAATGTAAAGAATTGAGGGGAACGGAGGGAGTATAATTTAATTGAAAGGTAACATGGTTAAATTAAAAAAAATGATGTTTTAGCTTTAATATAAGAAATAAACATATTTGTTCAATCTTATTAAAATTATTATATCATTTTGACTCAATTATGGTGGTATTACTACATGAAGGCATGGTTGTAGATTTCGGAACTCAGAACAAATCGATTAAGGTACCGTATAGCGATTTATCGGTAAATCGGGGATTTATCGGAATGATAAATTGTAATATTTTAAATATATTTAATATATTAGCCTTATATATAATATAATAAACCATTTAAAAATAATTCATAGCGATATATCGGATTTCAAAAATCGAATCGGTCAAATATTTTTAAACGATAAATCGATATTTTTAAAAAATCGGACGATTTTTAGAACATTGCATGAAGGTTATCTTCTTCTTGTTTTTTTTTTTTGACAAACATGAAGATTATCAATAACCAAATATGCGGTGAAAGTAGCAAAATATTAGTTTTGGTTATCAGTAAACTCGGGTTTGATTTATTGTAATTATATAGTTAAACAAAAAATAAATTATTTAATCCCCTACAATCACATTATTAAATAATATTTATTTATTACATATACTTTGATTCTAATTGTAGGTGTAATTCTCCACAAATTAATATATAAATTATTTATATTAATTTAATATATTTAATATTAATAATTTAATCTCGTCTCATACTTTACACAGATTATCAGCTAATTCATAATTTTATTAGAGTTTTGATAAATTATAAAATAATAAAAAATACTTAATTTTATTAGAGCTCGTTTACCCTACGGGACATTATAAAATTCTAGTCATTGTTTACAAGAGATTTACGAACCAATTGTAATCTCCCAACTGTAATCACAAGTTGCACCGAGCCACCGACTACGCAAAAGAAATGAAGCCCTCATCACTACGACTATCCAACAGTTGATGAAAATGCGAGTCTACGACTAACCAAAGTTTGATAATATTAATTAAAGAATTATTAAGTTGAAGATCAATATATTAATCTCCAGTCCAAGATTCTGTTGTAATAATTACTTAATAACAATGTCTGTTTAACTAAAATATTACCACTTGTATTATATGTCATTGTAATATTTTCAAAAGAAAAATGCTAAAAAACAAAACAAAAATTTCAAAAAGATGTACAAAATGACATACGTCTACTTTTAATTAATTGACATGATAACTAATGAAATGGACCCCCAGTGTAGGTAGCTTGTAGCATCAATTTAGTTCGTTAGCGTGATGAATGGAAGACGTAAATTATACACATAAACGACACGAGTGTTTATAACTACTAAAAAATTCATTGCATTTCTATAATATAGGCAATTAAATTGAATGACGATTACTTTATTGAGAATAGATATTCTGAAATTAACCTCACAATATTTTTCCTGAGATGCTATTAAATATATGCAAACACGTAGAGTTAATCATTTATTATAAAATATTTACTTATCATTTATTTTGACTTGTTTATAATTAAGAAAAGTAGGAGTATATATTTTGTGTTATCAATGTAATGCACTCGTGTCAACCACTATTGCAGGAAAAGTCTACCTTAAGATCATTATTCTGTACTTTATTTACTTGCGTATTGTGCATTTAATGTTGATTTTTCATCACAATAATTTACTACATGCTTTTGACATTCTTGATTGTTTTCAAATGGATATATTATACGTGTAGACTAATCCACCACTATGTTAATAATATAGGGATTGCGTTCCATTGAAAACCCTCACTGTTGTAAGATATGATATCTAATCCTAGCCATTCTTTAATATATCCTATATTAATCTCCAACCACTCATTAAATATATTAATATTTTAATATTTACCACCCCACTCATCCACCACCTCCGGCCATCGGGAAGCTCCATTTTCGGCCACCAATAACTCCGGTCACCATCTTCAGCGATCAATTCCGGCCAATTCAAAAAATCACCACCGGAAGACAAAAAATCACCGCACTGCTGTCACCTCCGACCACCATCGGAAAACAAAAAATCACAACCGGAAAACACAAAATCACCAACTGTTGTCATAACAAATCACCATCTGTTATCAAAAATCACCAACCCACCATACAAATATTCCTCCACCCACTTCATCTCTCTCCACCTCCTTCCATTGCCGCCCATCCACCACCGTGGCCACCTCCGATCACCACCGAAAAACAAAAAATCATCACCGAAAAATACAAATCACCACATGTTGTAATCACAAATCACCTTTTGTTATCAAAAATCACCAACTCGCCACACAAAATTCCTCCACCCACTCCATCTCTCTCCACTCTCCACCTCCCTCCATCGTCGCCTATCCACCACCGCAGCCACCTAATCACCACCCTCTACCCGCTACAACTATCATCATCCTCCTACGGAGCCAAACACCACAACACCGCCATAACAGATCAGAGACGAGTTCGCCAGAATCGTGAAACTTATCGGAATCGTTCCAAATCTCTTGCCATCGTCGTTTCGGCCGTGCCGCCGTTCACCGGAAAAGGAGAGGGAGATTAGAAACGCTAAATCTCCGTGTTTAATTGCTCGATAAACACAAAATCAATCAAAATCGCCATGGCAGAACTACTTAGAACTGAGATTCAACACTCAACAGAATTGAAGCACAAATCTTGGAGAAGATGACAACGGCGATGAAACACAAATCATGGAAAAGACGGCAACGACGACGACGATGCATATTTGAAATAAAGTAGATCGAAGAAGATGAGCAGCCGCCGGCCGCCGAAGAAGACGACCGGAGGCGGTGGCGGTGATCATCGTCGGAGCTGAGGTGATGAAAATAAAAAAGGTATTTTAGTTGTAAAATAAAAAATAGAATGAGAGAATGATTAATATAAGTGGTTGAGATTAAAAGGATTTAAAAAAAATGTGGGGCTGAGATTAGATCTCAGTTGTCACCATAATATAGGGTTCTCACATGAGCAAGAGCCTATACGTGTATGTGTAATGCTAGAGTTCCTACCAAATCGATTCCGAAAAATGAAGTGTCACAATATTATTATATATATTTTTTAAATAAGATAAATCCCTCATATACAAATATGAATTCCATGAATAAAGTTACCACATACATATATAGGTCATTGTTCCAGAGAGAACAATCTTATATAGAGAATGAGGGAGAATCATATATTCTATTATAGAATCTCATCAATAATTTTAATTTTTTTTACATAAAATATATAATAAAATATATAATCTGATTATAATATAGAATATTAGCATATACAAATTTTATAAAAAATTTAACATTTAAAATTTGAATAAAAACATTGATTTTAAATTTGATTCTGCTGCATAATCATTTTGGATAGATTTGATTCTGCTGTATAATCACTTTGGACTATTTGATTAATTTTCAATTATTTTTTTAAAAAAAGGAGTTTAATTTCATTTTTTGATTTAATAATTGAAATTTATAATCATATCTAATAAAAAATGTGATAAAAATATGTATTATGAATATTTATGTAATGCTTCTCTCCCGTGCTCTATCTAAGAAGTTCTCTTTGAAATATCACCCTATATATATATATATATATATATATATATATATATATATATATATATATATATATATATATATATATATATATATATATATATATGTGTCATTCAGTAAAAAATTTGCGATCCAATTCCGATATAAAGCACTACTCTACGTGTACTCATAGGCCGGTGGAGAATGGCTATAGGTTGATTGTTGAAATAACTGAATTGATAAAAAAAGAGTAAATCTTCACATACATACTTATACACTACTAACATACTATCACTAATTTAGGATCAATTAATAACTTATTTTTATTTTATTTTCAGTTCTTTTATTTTCTAACTTCTTTATTTTTCTATCTTGATTTCCTAAATTATTACTCTTAAATTCATGGTAGTGTGTTAGTAGTGTTTATGTATGTGTATGAAGATTTATTCAAAAAATATACATAATATATTTGAGTTCCGTACAAATTCTACTTCAATTTACACAAGTTATCACATATTATTACACAAATGTTATTAGTTCTTAATTGTTATTTTAAATTTATAAAAACGAACTCATGTACGTATTATGTCGAGATCAATCATGAATAAGGCGAACATCACTACCAAAAGTGATAAAAAGTCTGTGTTGTGTCCAGAATCTTACACGGTTTCAATTTAAGGCCCACATATGATATAAGTCTAATTTGGTTATGTTTAGCAAGGATTAAGTGCACTGAGGATCAGGTTCATAGTGTTGAAGTTCAGGTTCAGACTGCTGAGGTTTAGGTTCAGGGTGGTTTGAAGTTTGAACTTCAGATTTAAGTTCAGGATGGTCTGAACCTCTCCATGACAGAATAACAGTTGGATATGGACTCAATCTCCTATTCTTTAGGAGCACATAATTGCCCTTAAAAGAAGGACTTCTAGGCCTGATAAAACGTCGTGGATGGGATAATTATAATAGATACATGATATATATCAATTATTTCAGATAAATATGAAATATATGAGGATTTATGAACTTGTAGTGATGGAGTTGGATTAGGACACCGAAAAGCTCAACTACAGGCTGTTTGGATCAGTCACAACTCTCGAATGGATTATCTTGAGGTGGCTGAATTGGCAAGAAAGAAGAGGTTTAACCTTAAAAAACTACATTGGACTTGATTCCTATAAATATAGGATATGTAAACACTTTGCAAGAGAGGAATCTCACTTAATTCTACAAGGATTAGAAGAAGCGCTTGAGCAATACATACTTCCGGCAGCTATTTCGCCCTAGTTACCCGGAAACCTTGCAAACTCAGTCCGAAAACACCACATTTTTTCACCTGCTCCGGCGGCTGAAGCTCTAATAGAGTTGTAGACGTGTGAACCTGCAGCTCCGTCCGACAATGAAGGGTAAAATCAGTTATTTCAGTAATATTCTCTCTAGGTGTTGTTACCAAATTTCCCTCGCAACATTTTGGCGCTAGAAGGAGGGGATTTACTAATCTTTTGATGGGAAATATGACGAAAAGCTACGGCGATGATCGTACCTCGAAGAACGATGGTGTGACCTTGAAAATGAGCCCGGGAAGGAAGTTTCGAGCATGAATTTCGTGGATGGAATTCAACTCATGGGCATGAAGATCAATTTTCTGGAAAAATGATGTAAATGATGAAGAAACAGAGGAGAAATCATGGCTAATCGGAAAAAGGGTGAAAAAAAGTCCGCCAATTTAAGGCCCACATATGATATAAGCCCAATTTGGTTATGTTTGGCAAGGATTGAGTGAACTAGGGATCAGGTTCATAGTGTTGAGGTTCAGGTTCAGGTTGCTGAGGTTTAGGTTCAGGGTGGTTTGAACCTCAGGTTTAGGTTCAGGTTGGTCTAAACGTCTCGAGGACAGAGTAACAGTTGGATATGGACTATATCTACTATTCTTTAGGAGCACGAAATTACCCTTAAAAGGACTTCTAGGCCTGATGAAACGTTGTGGATGAGATAATTACAATAGATACATGATATATATCAATTATTTCAGATAAATATGAAATATATGAGGATTTATGAGCTTCTAGTGATGGAGTTGGATTAGGACACTGGAAAGCTCTGCTGCAGGCTGTTTGGATCAGTCACAACTCTCGAATGGATTATCTTGAGGTGGCTGAATTGGCAAGAAAGAAGAGGTTTAACCTAAAAAAATCACATTGGACTTGATTCCTATAAAAATAGGATATGTAGGCACTTTACAAGAGAAGAATCTCACTTAATTCTACAAGGTTTAGTAGAAGCACTTGAGCAATACATACTTTCGGCAGCTATTTCGCCCTAGTTTCCCGGAAACCTTGCAAACTCAGTCCCAAAACACCACATTTCTCCACCTGCTCCGGCAGCTGAAGTTCTAGCAGAGCTGTAGACGTGTGAACCTGCAGCTCCGTCCGACAATCAAGGGCAAAATCAGTTATTTTAGCAATATTCTCTCTATGCGTTGTTACCAAATTTCCCTCACAAGTACATTTTGGCGCTAAAATGAGGGGATTTACTAATATTTTGAGGGGAAAGATGACGAAAAGCTCCGGCGATGATCGTACCTTGAAGAACGATGGCGTGACTTTGAAAATGAGCCAGGAAAGGAAGTTTCGAGCATGAATTTCGTGGATGGAATTCAACTCATGGGCATGAATATCAATTTTCTGTAAAAATGATGTAAAAGATGAAGAAACAGAGGAGAAATCATGGCTAATCGGAAAAAGGGTGAAAAAGAGTCCGCCAATTTAAGGCCCACATATGATATAAGTCCAATTTGGTTATGTTTAGCAAGGATTGAGTTAACTGAGGATCAGGTTCATAGTGTTGAAGTTCAGGTTCAGGCTGTTGAGGTTTAGGTTCAGGGTGGTTTGAACCTCAAGTTTAGGTTCAGGTTGGTCTAAACCTCTCGAGGACAGAATAACAGTTGGATATGGACTCTATCTCCTATTCTTTAGGAGCACGGAATTACCCTTAAAATGACTTCTAGGCCTGATAAAACGTTGTGGATGGGATAATTACAATAGATACATGATATATATCAATTATTTCGGATAAATATGAAATATATGAGGATTTATGAGCTTCTAGTGATGAAGTTGGATTAGGACACTAGAAAGCTCAGCTACAGGTTGTTTGGATCAGTCACAACTCTTGAATGGATTATCTTGAGGTGGCTGAATTGATAAGAAATGAGATGTTTAACCTAAAAAATTACATTGGACTTGATTCCTATAAATATAGGATATGTAGGCACTTTGTAAGAGGAATCTCACTTAATTCTATAAGGATTAGTAGAAGCACATGAGCAATACATACTTCCGACAGCTATTCTACCCTAGTTGCCCGGAAACCTTGCAACTCAGTCCCAAAACACCATATTTCTCTACCTGCTCCGGCAGCTGCAGCTAAAGCTCTAGCAGAGCTATAAACGTGTGAACCTGCATTTCCGTCCGACAATAAGGGCAAAATCAGTTATTTCAACGATATTCTCTGTAGGTGTTGTTACCAAATTTCTCTTACAACCGTCGGCATTCCATTTTTAACTGAATAATGCAACTGAATTTGGTATGAAAATATTTATCTAATTATATGTGTAAGAATTTGATAGGCTTAAGATCTACGTTTATTTACACCGTTGTCGTTAATAAACCTTTTTTAAAATATCATATCATCATTGCGTACCAACTTGATACCCAATTTTTATTCTTATTTTTCGTCGTTCTTTTTAATACTATAATATGCAATTTGACACTTAATAAGTTTGATTGTGGTCACTATAAAAGCTTAGGTGGTGGACTCCATGTCACTTCTAATATTTTTATAATTTATAAATTATGGATACAGCAGGTAAAAATTATATCCCAAAAACATGATTCATTGATCTATAAAAAAATTGTTTTTGAACCGTGATCCTAGAAAAAATTGTTTTTGAGTCGGGGATAGTGTTAGAATATAATATATGATCCTAGAAAGTGTTTTTCTTAACCTTAAGGTTTTAGATAGATTGATTACTCAACACTTCCTACCTTCTATGGAAGAAAACTTGAATTTAAATTAGGTATAATAAATTTATTAAAAATGCTATAGACATCAAATTTGTTCCAAAAAATGTTCCCATATGCATCCAACAACACCAATACAGGAGTAGTGTTAGAATATAATATATGATCTGTCGTTTTCTAAGACAGACCGGTTACTCAACACCTAGTACTTTCTAGGGAAGAAAACTTGAATTTAAATTAGGTATAGTAAATTTATGAAAAATGCTAGAGGCACCAAATTTGTTCCAAATTTTTTTCCCAAATATACATGAAAGATTTTGATTTTGATTTCTCAAATTTTATACTACCACAACATTCATGTCATATTATTTAATAATAATTTTTTGTACCAAATTTTATAACTCTACCGCTGTTCTAAATTTATAATGGCACTTGTGAAACATATAAACATATCTTATTAGAACACTCTGGTACAGGGGACAAGTGATGATTAGCTAGTTGTGTAACACGTGCTTTCAATTTGTTCATGAGTTCAAGAGTTTTGAACTGTTACTCATATTTCAATTTTGTTTCAAAATTACATTTATTAAAAAAAAATATGATGTACAAAATACGAGAAAAAAAAATCCACTAACAGTTACTCTTTCGTGATCTTTGATCCAGTAGAGCTTTGAAGAAGTAATGTAAAAATGACAATTATTTTTTGTATCACACAATTGGTGAAATGAAGTGAAGGAAACTCTTCATAAATGAAAAAACGAAGAACAGAAGGCATCCCATGAAAGCATTGATTCTGCACTATCAAGCCATTGCCATTGTTGCACATAATCTTCATGAATGTACGAAGATTCTTCCATTGATGGATTCACAGAATCTTCCAAAGACAATGAAGTGGTATGTGAACCGGAGGTGTCTATCGTTTCTTGGTTTAACCAAAGCTCCACGTCTAAAAGATTTACGTATTCGTTCACAACATTGATACTCTGGACATTATTGTCTGTCAATGTAGTTTCTGACGTTTGTTCTTCATCTTTCAGTACCAGACTCTCAATATTCTCTTGTGTTTTCTTTTTATCTTCAACGGGGTTTAGACGTTTTTTGATTCGTGTGTTCCAATGGTTCTTTATTTCATTATCAGTTCGGCCAGGAAAATGAGAGGCAATCTTAGCCCATCTGCAGTGATTAAATTATAGTATCGACATGCATTAGAACTCGATGAATAGCAAAGGATCTAATCAAAGTGATATATGTAGATGTAGTAGACGACGAAGGCTAATAGTTTAAGTGCCAAAATACCTGTTACCAAGAAGCGCATGGAGCTGTACAATCTGATTCTCTTCTTCTTCGGAAAACATGCCTCTTTTGAGATCAGGCCTCAAATAATTAATCCATCTCAATCTGCAACTCTTTCCACATCTTAACAATCCTGCATTACCAAGTCATCTATTTTGAGTTATAATTCAGAAGTCTAGTTACAATAGGTATGTACCTATCCTCGCAAGTGTTTAAGAAAGGAAAGTGCACGGACAGAAACTGAGAGAGACATAATCAAGGGACTAACAATACCTGCAAGCTTGGGAGTTGTTCGCCAGCAGACGATGCCATTGTTGAGAATAAAGTTGATGAGTTTTCGATCTTCTTCACTAGTCCATGGACCTCTCTTCAAGCCAACTTTATCGCAGCAAGGTCGCCTTACCATTTTCGGGCACAACCTATCAACTCTTCAGTAGATACTGGAAGAGAATGGGATACAATCACTGTCGAAATTGGACTTTATAGTTGAAGCAAGGACAGTACTAGGTCAATTCAAAAACAACATCCACTAGGCTTGTTGTTTAATGGGGAACTCAAAGAAATAATATATATAGTCGTCTAAAGGACACGGGATGGCTTTGCATTAGCAATATATGCTACCAGCTTTGCTTAGGTGAGTGGGATAGTCTGTTAAATAAGAGATTCTATAGGAAAAGAAGCAACAGACATGGTTGGATTGTTTGTTTTGACAAATTCTGTATTCTGCAGCTAAAAGTCTACTCTTTGATAGTGTAATTTATATTTCAAAATCGAAAAATTAATCATGCTGATGAGATTCTTTTTGGCTCCTCCAGAACTGGCCAGTTTTGTCTGTAGAGGCAAATTCTTAAACTTTAGTTCTTCTAAATAAGGCTACAAGAATATTATAATAGATCGTTGATTTTGCCGATTTGTTGACTTGCAATTTGATTTGATAACCTCAGAAATTTAAATAGAAAGTAACAACAAGACATCAAGGTACAGAGAAAATAGAAGAAGTTGATAAACATAGGACGGACTTGGCAATAAAATCATCGGAGAACTAGTAAAATATATTTTTAGCCGGACAAAAAAACTGTCTCTGCTTCCGGCTCCATTAGAATAGATGTTTAACAGGATGACCACCTGTAAATTTGACTATAAAGCGAATAATTTAACAGGTAAAGAGTAAAGACAAAGAGTTGTTATCCTGTAGTTTGTAGAACCAACAACAACTGTTCTGCGTGTTCTACGCTGAGAAACAACCATTATTGAGTCTACCAATGATTGGTCACTAGTGCATGAATCCACATTTCGTGCATGCATATGAATTGTACTTGAAGCATTAGTTTTTCATACATCAACCCGAAGAAGAAAACTTCTAGGTGAGGTGTTTCTGAGAATTCAAATCAGATTCCGGATATTCTTTACCTTTTCGTAATAATGTAGTTTCAAAAGTTTCAATCATTGTTGCAGTTCTGAGCATTGTCTTAATAAGAAGTACATCTTAACTACTGCAATGAAATGATTGGCCTCCCTTAGTTAATACTCCCTCCGTTCCACTCAAACTGGCTTGTTTGACTTTTCCGGGTCAAATTGACCAATTTTGTAATTTAAATTACGTTGTAATTAATAAAAAATATACTAGTTGAAAATATAGATAATTTATTATAGCATACAAATTTTAGATTTATAAAAATGCATGTTAATTTTTTTTTTAAATTAGCCAAAGTTGAGTCAATTAAAAACCAGTTTGAGTGGGACGGAGGGAGTACTAAATATCAGAACTTCAACCTCTCCAGGAAGCAACTTAACGGTTTCTTTCGATCCGAAAGTGTGCTCAACTAAAAAAAATATGCAGTTCCTGATGTGTCAACTGGTGCAATCAATATTTGAGCCGTCAGTCTAGTTTAAGGTATGCTGGAAAACTTTAAGACGATTTCAAGCTCTGCGTATGCAGAAGTTTTATAACATTCAAGTTTATGTAGAAGGGTAAGATAAAATTTTAATCACCAAATTTTGAACTTTAAAGTTTTATTATATTTGGTAGATATAGGTAATACAATCATGTAAATGTGAAATTATATTTTGCACTTATAATTTTTTGTCAAAACACATTATAACTTAGAAGTATGTACAAATTTTAAAAAAATTATAAATAATTATCAAAATTTAGTCATTAGATCTTTGCATTTAAATAGTAATGGAGAAAGTACAGAGCCCTGTGCTCTGCATAATCTTTGGACTTTGTTCCTATAAAAATTTGATGAAGTTGCAACTCTGAGGATTTTTATCAAACAATTAATGAAATAAAGTGAAGGGAACATTTCATTTATGAAAAACCGAAAAACAAAAAGCTTCCCATGAAAGCATTGAATCCACACTATCACCCCAGTGTTGCAGAAAATCTTCTTGAACATATGAAGATTCTCCCATTGAAGAATTCACCGAATCTTCGAAAGAAAACAAAGTGCTATTAGAACTGGAGGTGTCTATTGTTTCTTGGTTTAACCATAACTCCAAGTCTAAAAGATTTACATGTCCATTGATAACATTGGAATTCTGGACATTAGTTTCTGTCAATGCAGTTTCCATAATTTGTTGTTCATCTTTCAGTACTGTACTCACAATGCTCTCTTGTGTTTTATTTTTGTCTTCGACAGGTTTTAGCCGTTTCTTGATTCGTGTGTTCCAGTGGTTTTTAATTTCATTATCAGTTCGGCCAGGAAAATGAGAGGCAATCTTAGACCACCTGCATTAGACAAAATATATCAAAATGCATTAGAATTTGATGAATAACAAAGGTTCTAATCGCAGTGATATATGTAGTAGACGACGAAGGCTAATAGATTGAGTGCAAATATACCTGTTACCAAGAAGAGCATGGAGTTGTATAATCTGATTCTCTTCTGCTTCGGAAAACATGCCTCTTTTGAGATCAGGCCTCAAATAATTAATCCATCTCAATCTGCAACTCTTTCCACACCTTGATAATCCTGCATTACCAATTCATCCACATTTAGTATTTGGACAAATATTTTAAAAGCATTATTACAAAATGCATGTAGCTTTCCTTCTATGTATTTACGATTATAAAAGAAAAAATTTATTGAGAGATACGGAGGGAGACATGATAAACAATCCAACAATACCTGCAAGTTTGGGAATTGTTCGCCAACAGATGATACCGTTGTTAAGTATAAAGTTGATAAGCTTTCGATCTTCTTCACTACTCCATGGACCTCTCTTCAAGCCAACTTTATCACAGCAAGGTTGCCTTCCCATTACACGCACAACTAATAATCTCTTTAGTAGATGCTGAAGGATATACGAGACAGACTGAAGAAGATCACGGTCAAAGAGGGTCTTTATAGTTGGAACAAAGACAGGTATAGGTTTTTCCTAAACAATATCAACTAGGCTTGTTGTTTAAGGGGAACTCATGATTGAATGAGATTATTTTAATTATTAAAGAAATGAAATGTATTTGCCCAAAAGGACACGAGAGGGTTTGCAATAATAACATGCTACCAACTTTGCTTAAAAAATTTCAGTCTATACAATAAGAGATTCAATGGGAGAGGAAGAAATTGACATTGATACTAACATAGATGATACAAAAGTCAATAATTCAACCGTAAAAAGTTGGTTACATAGTAATGTATATAAAGTCAGAGTCCGTAAAAAGTTAGTTACATAGTAACTAACATTATTCTGTTGTGAGAATATATAAAAACATTATTCTCTCTTCTTCAATACAGTTGGGGATTTTATCTTTTTACAATCTTTACTCTTTTGTCATGGTATCAGAGCTTACGATCTCTCATCTTTCTTCTTCCGCTACCTATACTTACATACAATCATACATATCATCATCTTCATTTCTTCATTTAGTTTGATTTGTTGTTCGATTTGACCATAAATTGTGTGAATTGCTGGTTATTCAAAGCTTATATTTCACAAATCTAGGGTTTCTTATTGCTATCTGCACATCAATTGTGTGTTCATACTATTGATTCGATTCAATAACTCATGGCGATGAATTACGCTGCTGCAACTGCTGGAACGACATCAAATTTCACTGGTAATCAATCAACTTCGCAAGTAATCGACTCAAATCACCCTTATTTTCTTCAGAATTCAGATAATCCAGGTACTCCGATCGTTACACAACTTTTAACTGAGCATAACTATCATAATTGGAGTAGGTCAATTGAGATTGCACTTTCTGTTAAAATGAAATTAGGTCTAATTGATGGATCTCTGGTTAAACCTGCTGTTAATACTCCTCATTATGCATTGTGGATTCGATGTAATAATATGGTGCTATCCTGGATTTTGAACTCTATCTCTATTGATATACACAATAGTGTTGCATATTTTGCTACTGCTAAAGAGATTTGGGATGATTTAGCAGTTAGATTTTCTCAATCAAATAGGCCTCGTACATTTCAGTTACGGAAGGAACTAGCTTCTATACAGCAAGGCAATATGAGTATTACAGCCTTCTTTACTAGATTCCGTACACTCATAGCTGAAATTGATAATTTGAATCATATTCCGAAATGTGTTTGTGTTAGTAGCACTTGCACTTGTGATAATTCTAGAAAATTGGATAAGTATGAGGATGCTATTAAATTAAGTCAGTTCTTGATGTGACTTAATGATCAATATACGACTGTTAAAGGACATTTACTGTCTTACTGATGATGACACATATACCTACTCTATCTCAAGCTTTCTCTCTGTTACTTCAAGAAAAGTCACATCGAGATTTTGCCAAAATTACTCAATCTCCTATTTCAGATGCCATGGCAATGAATGTCAAGGTTAACAATCAGTTCAGGATGAAATCTGGGAATTCTGTCAATCCTACTGCTAGGAAACAAGTTCACAATGACTTGTATTGTGATTATTATCAAAATTCTGGTCACACCAGGGAAAAATGCTTTTGTTTACACGGTTATCCAGATTGGCATAGGTTATTTGGCAAGCCTAAACCTAAGCCAAAGAAGCTATCTCACTCTACATCAGTTAAATCTGCAACACAAGTTTCTACCATTCCTTCTGAATCTTCTGGTCTTAGCTCTTCCTCTACTGATATAGAGTCTCATGATGCTCCTTTATTCTCAGCTGCACAGTGTCAACAGTTATCCAAGATGATTCAGGACTCTCTGAAGCAAAACAATAGTTGGAGTTCTACTCTTTCCTCTTCTCAGATGGCTGGTAATTTCTCTTGTTCTGTTGTTAGTGCTAATTCTGTGCTTAGTACTACAACTGACCCTTATGCATCCTGGATATTGGATTCTGGTGCTACAAACCATATAACTGGTCATTTACATTTACTAACTAATGTCAAGCCATTATCTGCTAAACTGTATCTACCTGATAGGAATACAGCATCTATTACTCATATTGGGGATGTGTGTTTGACTCCTGAGTTAATTCTTCATGAGGTTTTATGTGTCCCTCATTTTCAATGTAACCTCATTTCCATTGTCAAACTCACCACTGATCTCTCTTGTCTGGTGTTTTTCTCGTCTATTGTTTGTTATATACAGGACCCTATTTTGAAGAAGGACAGGGAGATTGGTAATATGCATGATGGACTTTATAAACTCAACTCTTCTATGATGTCCAGTACCTTATCTCAGCCTAGTGTGCCTAGTTTAACTTGTCTGTCCTTCACTAGTTCTACTGTAATGTCAAGCAACAATATTAGTTCTAAAAGTTGTAATGCTACATCAGTTGAGAATGCTATGTTGTGGCACTCAAGAATGGGACATCCTTCTTCTGTCATTCTTCAGAAATTAAAATTTGTGAATTTGCATTCCTTAAATTTTGATGCTTGTGATGTGTGTCATATGTCTAAACAACATAGACTTCCTTTTTCTTCTAGTGATTCTCACAGTTCTGAACTATTTGATCTTATTCATATAAATGTTTAGGGTCCCTACAAGCAGTATACTCACAATAATTGCACCTATTTTCTTATTGTGGTTGATGACTATTCTAGGGCTACTTGGGTGTTTCTGTTTCAACATAAGACTCAAGTACCTAACCTCATTCGAAACTATATTGCCTATGTTAAAACTCAGTTTCACAAAGTAATTGTAAAGCATAATGTAACATAAGATCTAAAAGAGATAACTACAACTCAACAAAGGACAAGACAGACAATAATATTAACTGAAGCACAGGAATCCAGAATCAAAGAAGAAAAGGTAAACACAAAAAATCAAAATACGTTATGTATTCTTGAAGTCCGTAAACAGGTCACGGAAAGAAGTTCATGAAAATGTTCAAGCCTCAGTGACAACAAAAGAAACAAGACTTTCAAGACGACAGAAGTATGTGAATGATTTAGGGTTCAGTACCACGGGATTCCAGTGATGAAGCAACCAGAAGGACAAGGGACGTATCAGCAGCAATGTATTGAAGACATAAAATAAGAATTGATCAAGTGTTATTCATCTGTGAACCAGACCAGTTGCACCAGGTGACGGCACTGAAAAGATCAAGTTGTTTTATCGTCTCAGAAGAAATTGATACAGTCTATTTCTTAAACACCCAGAAGCTCAGTGGAATCATTTATGGACTAAGGACAAGAAAGAGAAATTCGATGGTTTTTCTAATTGAAAAACTATCGAATGGTAGTTGAAATGATTAATTAAAAACCAAAGTAAATTAGTTTGGCATCCGATAGTTTTGATTTAAAAACTATCGAATGACAAATTAATTTATTTAATTCGATGGATTTTTATTCATTCGATGGTTTTTTATTATGGGAGCAGGTGAAAAGAATTCCTTTTCTGAAAGGTTGATGAAGATCCAACGGCCAGGATTGTTTCTACAATTCTCATTCGATGGTTTTTCAAAACAGACTACAATTAATACAGAGAGAAGATTGTGTCTTCTTCAGTTAAGGTATTCAACACAGACACATAACTGAGAGAGAGAAGAGCCGGAGAAAATTACCAGAGAAATTAATAGTGCTCAGAACTTGATTATTGTTTTGTATTTGTGTTACCTTAAACTCATTGACGCTAATCTACGGATTAGAAATTGTAGCACCCCTCGAGGTTTATATTTATAAAAAGATATATTCCCCGAAACTTGATTTGGTTTGGTGTGTTTGATTTCGTTATATAACTGAAAGATTAATCCGCGAACGAAATTAAATTATTTGTGAGTATCGTATTCAACCCCCCCCCCCTTCTACGATACTTTGGACCTAACAGTAATCAAAGTAGTAAGATCTGATAATGGTACTGAATTCACCAATCAAGATCTTACTACTTATCTTCAATCACTTGGTATATTACATCAAACTTCGTGTGCTAGAACTCCTCAGCAAAATGGCAGAGCTGAAAGAAAACATCAACATTTGTTAAACATTGCTAGAGCACTTAAATTTCAATCAAATCTTCCC
The DNA here is from genome assembly GCA_030848705.1 of Heracleum sosnowskyi. NCBI lineage: Eukaryota > Viridiplantae > Streptophyta > Magnoliopsida > Apiales > Apiaceae > Heracleum > Heracleum sosnowskyi. The sequence continues at coordinate 18,928,708 of CM061244.1, read as the reverse complement.
AATTCTTTCTGGGGTGACTTCATCTTAACTGCTACTCATATTGTGAATCTCCTACCTTGCAAATTACTTCATTATAAAACACCTTTTGAATTGTTATTTGACAAAACACCAAATTATTTGTCAATCAAGGCATTTGGGTGTTTATGTTATGCCACTAATACAAACACTTTGGACAAATTTTCTTCCAGAGTTATAAAAGGTGTGTTTATTAGGTATCCTCATGGGAAAAAAGGTTTCAGAATATATGATTTACACACAAAAAAGTGTGTACTGTCTAGAGATATTTTCTTTGTAGAAGATATTTTTCCTTTTAAATCTTCAGAATTATGTCCTACTTCTGCTTCTACTCCATCTGATATACCTTTGTTTCCTTCCCATCCATCTCAATCTTCTCTTGATCTTGATTCAACTCCTTCTTTAATCTTACATTTTGAGGTACATGATAATTCTTCTTCTATTCCATCCTCCAATGTATCATTGCCCTCTACCAGACCATCTAGAGTTAAACAAATACCTTCTAAGTACAAAGATTTCATTGGCCTTCTTTCTACTCATGCAGTTACTTTTCTCTCTCCTACTTCTTCATCTGGGGCAGGTATGGATTTTTGTACTTATCCTATCAGTAAGTACTTATCTTATGATCGGTTCACTCCTCGTTATCAAGCTTATGCTGCTGCTATTACTCCTATCAGAGTACCTTATACATTTGCACAGGCTGCTCCTAATCCTTACTGGCTTCAAGCTATGAAGTCTGAAATAAAGGCTCTTGAGAATAATCATACATGGCAGCTAGTTCCTACTCCTTCTGGTCATCACATTGTCGACTGTAAGTGGCTATTCAGGATTAAATATCTGCCTGATGGGTCTATTGATAGATATAAAGCACGTTTAGTTGCTCGGGGATTCACACAAACACAAGGTTTGGATTATTTTGAAACGTTTGCACCTGTTACAAAAATGAAAATGGTTCGAATTCTACTTGATGTTGTTGCCTCTAAACAGTGGGATGTTTTTCAAATGGACGTTGCTAATGCGTTTCTACATGGTGACTTGAATGAAAAAGTATACATGCGATTACCACCTGGATATCAGTATCTTACAGATATGAAAATTCCTCCTAATGTTGTTTGTCTTCTCAAAAAGTCTCTTTATGGCCTAAAACAGGCTCCTCGTTGCTGGTTTGTTAAGCTCTCTCAGGCTCTTCTGGAATTTGGGTTCATACAGTCTCATAGTGACAATAGTTTATTCATATTTTGCAAATCTGGGGAATTTTGTGCCATGCTGATTTATGTAGATGATATCTTGATTACAGGGTCTTCATCTTCTTTGATCAACACTATTAAGAGCTTTCTGTTATCCAGATTCAAGATAAAAGATCTGGGTCTTATTCACTACTTTCTTGGATTGGAGGTTACTCGTTCGAATGCTGGGTTTTATATCAATCAACGAAAATATGTTTTGGATTTGTTAACAAAGACTGGAATGCTGACTGCTAAATCCTTTTCTATACCAATGGAACAAAATCATCATTTGACTGACAACTACTCTGACCTTTTAAATGTCAAGAATGCATCTTTATATTAAAGAATTGTGGGAAAGTTGGTCTATTTTACAATTACACGACTAGATCTTTCCTATTATGTCCACATCTTATCTCAGTAAACAGTGGGATGTTTTTCAAATGGACGTTGCTAATGCGTTTCTACATGGTGACTTGAATGAAAAAGTATACATGCGATTACCACCTGGATATCAGTATCTTACAGATATGAAAATTCCTCCTAATGTTGTTTGTCTTCTCAAAAAGTCTCTTTATGGCCTGAAACAAGATCCTCGTTGCTGGTTTGTTAAGCTCTCTCAGGCTCTTCTGGAATTTGGGTTCATACAGTCTCATAGTGACAATAGTTTATTCACATTTTGCAAATCTGGGGAATTTTGTGCCGTGCTGATTTATGTAGATGATATCTTGATTACAGGGTCTTCATCTTCTTTGATCAACACTGTTAAGAGCTTTCTGTTATCCAGATTCAAGATAAAAGATCTGGGTCTTATTCACTACTTTCTTGGATTGGAGGTTGCTCGTTCGAATGCTGGGTTTTATATCAATCAACGAAAATATGTTTTGGATTTGTTAACAGAGACTGGAATGCTGGCTGTTAAACCCTCTTCTGTACCAATGGAACAGAATCATCATTTGACTGACAACTACTCTGACCTCTTAAATGTCAAGAATGCATCTTTATATCGAAGAATTATGGGAAAGTTGGTCTATCTTACAATTACACGACCAGGTCTTTCCTATTATGTCCACATATTATCTCAGTACATAGCCAATCCTCGTGAGGATCATTTACATGCTGCTGATAGAGTTTTAAGATATATCAAGCAATCTCCAGGTCAGGGGCTACTTATATCTGCTGACTCTTCTCTTGATCTTGTTGCATATTGTGATTCTGACTGGGGTGGATGTAAGGCTTCTCGACAATCTCTTACTGGTTATTGTATAATGCTTGGCGATTCGTTGATATCTTGGAAGTGTAAAAAACAACACACAGTTTCTCAATCTAGTGCTGAAGTCGAATATTGAGCAATGACAGCTACTTGTGGTGAAGTTACTTGGCTTGTGGCTATTCTTAAAGACTTTCAGGTGTTTCCTAAACTATCAGTGCTTTTTCATTGTGACTCACGTTCAGCTATCTACATTACTTCAAACTCTGTGTTTCATGAACATACAAAGCACATAGAGATTGATTGTCATGTTGTTCGTGAAAAAATGCAACAAGGTTTAATTTCTCCAGTTCATATTTCTACTACTTCTCAAGCAGCTGATATGTTTACAAAAGCATTGGGTGTTGTTTCTCTTCACAGTTTAAGCTGCAAGTTGAATGTCTGCAATTTCTTTCACTCCTCCAACTTGAGGGGGGCTGATACTAATATAGATGATACAAAAGTCAATAAGTCAACTATAAAAAATTAGTTACAGAGCATTGTATATGAAGTCAGAGTCAGTGAACATTTTTGTTGTGAGAATAGATAAAAACATTATTCTCTCTTCTTCAATACAGTTGGGGATTTTATCTTTCTACAATCTTTACTCTTTTGTCAGACATGGTTGGACTTGGATTGTTTCTTTTGACAGTTCTTGTATTTTGCAGCTAAAAGTCTACCCTTTGATATTCTATTTTATATTTCAAGAGAAAATTAATCATACTGATAAGATTCCTTTCGGTTCAACTGGCCAGTTTTATCTTCTGAGGCAAACTCTTCAAACTTTGGTTCTCATATATTATTACAGTTAAGATCTAAAATAATTGATTTGGCCGATTTGTCGACTTGTAATCTGATCTGATCAGCTGAAAGTTTAAATAAAGAGCAACAAGAAGACACGAAGGTACATAAGAAAACATAAAGCTGTTGATGTACATTGGAGGACTTGTAAAATATTTTTTGGCCGGACCAGACCTTCAATCACAGCTTCCACATCCATTTGAACGATGTTATCAGAATTCGGATCAACATTATATTATAACATCAAAGTTTGCAGTATTATGCTCTTTTTTTCCCTTGATGACAAATGACAGTGCAGATCAACTAGATTAAGATAATCAGTAGTAAATTTGAAAATGTAGAGAATAATTTTAACAGGTAAGAAGAAAAGACAACTAAGGAGTTGTTATTGTATACTTCGCAGTTTGCAGGACCGATATCAAACATTCTGCATTTTCTATTCTCAGAAACAATCATAATTGAGTCTATAAACAATTGGTTATCAGTACATGAACCCAAATTTCGTGCATGCATGTAAACTATACTCCCCTACATTAATGATTTTTGGTACATTAACCGGAAGAAGAAGAAAATTTCTAGGTGGGGTGTTTTGACAAAGTAGAATCAAAATCTCAATTTAGATTTTCTTTATAGTTTTTTAACCGTCAATTATCGTTGTGGTTCTGTGAATAGATTATTCTTTATTTGTTCTAATAATAAGTCCACCTTAACTAGGTAAACATTTGGCCTCCCTCAGTTGATACTAAGAAGCAGAACTGCAACTTCTTCCACAGAAGAGCTTATTTTTAACGGTCTCTTTCGTTCCAATTGTGATCTGTGCAGAAATTAAAAAAATATCTACGCAATCCTGATGCGTCAACTGGTGTGATCAATATGTAAGACAATGATGTAGTATAAAAGCAAACTATTGTGTATGAAGTCGTATCAGACATTACAGAAGTCTACTACATAGCAGGATAACTTCTGGAATTTTCAGAAGTGTGAAATTGGAAAATTTAATGGTCATTTCAGCCCTGCTGAGACATCTGAAAGGCTGAAAGTATTAGGAACCATCCAAATGTTTTATTAACATTTAAGAAGTTTATATAGCTAAGAAAACTTTGGCTATGATAAGTGATTCCGATATTATGAATTACAAAATGTAGTTAAGACTGATATTTTATTAGCACGGCTCACCCCTGTTAGCATGTCAAACATCACTAACTCCGAGCAATGCTCTTGGAGAACTTAATAAATCTCAGGCCACTTGCGCAGTTGCGTGTTGTACATGCTCCTAACAGCAAGTAATTAGTTTAAGGACTTCAAATGCTTAAGTTATGTTTTAATTACTAAAGATCACCTAATATTATTAGTAAAATAAGTGTTGTTGCTTCTATCTTCTACTTAATTGACTCTACATCAGCCTAACTAATGTCATATTTGTAATGTTTGACATTGACAGCTGGGTCTAGCAGCTCAGTCCTGCCTGTAAGAGCATTAAGAATGTTGAAGGTCGTATTAGTATAGTAAGAGGTGTTGAATAATATTATAGTATAAGAGTATAAGATCATGTTGAGGCCTTCCTTTAATACTTTTAGGTTTTAAATGTGTTGGTTACTTAACATGGTATCAGATTTCGGTTAAGGGAGAGGTCTCATGTAGCCTTCGAGACCTTCCTCTGACACCTTAAGGTGGGGCTCTGGGCTTAAGCCCAGGATGATTCTCAGGAAAAAAAAATTAGTAGTTAGGAAGCTATTGTCCAGCCTATTCACATAAATTATTATCTTAACTCTCTAAATTTTAGTAAAAATGGTAAGTTGTAACCATCAATTTTTAGAAAACTAAAACCTAGAGCGAGTCGCTGAAGAAAAGAAGAAAAGAAGAAAAAGAACGAAAAAAGAACACCTACTCTAAAAATTCATATAGAAGCGATAATTAAAAAGTTTGATGACATGTATAATAGGCGCGTGAAATTTCTCTAAAGACTCGTCAAGCCCATCCCACTTTGAATTTTTGGTTCCGTCCGTGCTTAACAAGAGTATTGGACAGAAAAAGAGAAATCAAAGTAAATCAGAAAGTCAGAAAGTCTGTTGTTAGTCTGTTTATCTATTTAATATAGTTTGGACTCATGTTCCCAGAGTTCCATCTTTTCTGTTTTGTCTGTTATGCAGGCTGTCTCTTTTGTCTTTCTGTTTGAGTCCTTGTCTGCTAGCTCTGTTGTCTGGTGCAAGGGTTGTTGCACTTGTCTGGCTATAAAGGATGTAAAAGGATGATAGTAAAGGGGAAGAAAAATGAATGAAAGAAACTATCAAGTTCCTGAAACTTTGCAATGTTGAATGGTTCATATTTATTCTGAAATGTCTAGATAAGTTTTCAAAGAGGAATCCGAAAACAAGACAAAGCTCAAACACAAGAGCAACAAAAAGTTACGATCTTACAAATTGGCATGTCGAAACATAAGATAAGAGGTGGACGTGACAAGAATCAAGAACACGGAGAATCAGTCCTAGGAGATGTGGAGTACCATGACAGTATGGTCAATTTATTACGAAGCACATAATGTGCTTGTGCTGTGTAGCATTACTTCAGATATCCTGAGTTTTCAAAGTTGTAACAGGATTCTTTTAGCTGTATAAAAGGAACGTGCCCTGGAGACCAAAAAAGATAGACAAGATTTGAAGAGCCACTACTACTGTAGTACTGTATATTTGTTGTGTGCAAGGAAACAGTTGTGAACGAATTTATTAAATATTTTTTACAAGTTCATATATTTTAATGAAACACACGTTAAGAAAAGGGAAACAGAACTCTTCTCGTAATACCCGATCGTCACTACAAAACTTTCGTTATTTAACTTCAGTTGCGAAACTACATAAGTGTTACCTTCTTTTACTATCTTCATTTTAAAGTACTTATCTATTTTTAAAAAAAATATTTATTTCAAATTAGTCGTTCACTTATCATTTCATTGTAATTATTTAAAAGCTACACATTGATTTGTATTTTCAAGACTAAATCTATACCACGTACATTTGTTTTGTCTTTTAATTTATATTTTTAAGACTAACTCTACACCTTAAATAATTATTTAATCAATGTAGTCAATGTAATAAATATGAATATAAATGTAATTTTGTTATGTTAGTTTCTTAATATGGATAATTTTTTTATAAAAGTGGACAAGTAATCAATATCTTTATCTTTATATATATAAAGGAAAATCTCCAGGAGCTCTCAGATCGTCCGAAAGCTATTTATTTATTTTTCTAGAGCTCCTGAATTTTAATTCAATAAAATTAAATTTCCTTATTTAAATTCGAATTTATAGGATATAAAAATATCAACTGCCTTTTAAATCTTTAATAATTAGGAAACTAATATACAATTTTAAGTTTCTTTCTTTTCTCAATTTTGATTCAATAAAATTAAAGTTCCTTATTTAAAGTTAAATTTATATGATAGAAAAAAATCTCAATTGTCTTTTAAATCTTTACTAATAAAGGAAACTAAATATAACTATTTATTTATTTTTCTAAAGCTCTTGAATTTTAATTTAATATGATTAAATTTCATTATTTAAATTAAAATTTATAGGACAGAGAAAATATCAATTGCCTTTTAAATTTTAGTTAATGGAGGAAATAGAATATATAATTTTAATATTCTTTTCTTTCTCAATTCTAATTCAATAAAATTAAAGTTACTTATTTAAATTTGAATTTATAGGATAGAAAAAATCTAAACTGTCTTTTAAATCTTTGTTAATGGAGAAAACAAAACATACAATTTTAATTCAATAAAATTAAATTTCCTTATTTAAATTATAATTTATAGGATAGAAAAATATCAAATACCTTTTAAAACTTTACTAATGGAGGAAACTGATATACAATTTCAAGATTCTTCCCTTTTTCAATTTTTATTCAATAAAATGAAGGTTCCTTATATAAATTTGAATTTGTAGGATAGAAAAAAAATCTCAATTTCCTTTTAAATCTTTACTAATGGAGTCTCAATTTTAGAAAAAATATCAATTGTCTTTTAAATCTTTACTAATAAAGTAAACTAAATATAAATATTTATTTATTTTTTAGAGCTCTTGAATTCTAATTTAATATAATTAAATTTCCTTATTTAAATTCAAATTTATAGGATAGAGAAAATATCAATTGTCTTTTAAATTTTAACTAATGGAGGAAATATAATGTATAATTTTAATATTCTTTCCTTTCTCAATTTTGATTCAATAAAATGAAAGTTCCTTATTTAAATTTGAATTTATATGATAGAAAAAAATCTCAATTGCCTTTTAAATCTTTGTTAATGGAGAAAATTAAATATACAATTTTAATTCAATAAAATTAAATTTCCTTATTTAAATTGGAATTTATAGGATAGAAAAATATGAAATACCTTTTAAATTTTTACTAATGGAGGAAACTGATATACAATTTTAAGATTATTTATTTTCTCAATTTTTATTCAATAAAATTAAAGTTCCTTATATAAATTTGAATTAATAGGATAGAAAAATCTCAATTTCCTTTTAAATCTTTACTAATGGAGGAAACAGAATATACAATTTTAATATTCTTTCCTTTCTCAATTTTAATTCAATAAAATTAAAGTTTCTTATTTAAATTTGAATTTATAGGATAGAAAAAATCTCAATTGTGTTTTAAATCTTTGTTAATGGAGGAATCTAAATATACAATTTTAATATTTTTTCCATTAAAATCTTTATTAATGGAGGAAAGTAAATATACTATTTTAATATTCGATATCTTTATCTTTTTATCTTATCAATCTTTATATTCTTTCTCCTTTTATTTATCTTCTTCTTTATATATACTAGCTTAAAGGGGTGTTTTTAATAATTGTTATTTCAATATTCATATTTTCATATTTTATTAATTGTATTTATTAAAAAAATTAAGTAAGCATGTTAAAATAGGTAAACTTTTTTAATAAATAAAAGTGTTAAAATAGTTTTAAACTATATAAGTAAGGTTTTAGTCGTGATATTTTTGGACATCTTTATCTTTTTATTAATATTCAACATCTTTATCTTTTTAGCTTATCAATCTTAATCTTATTTCTTCTTTTATTTATCTTCTTCTTTATATATATAACAAAACTGAATATACAATTTTAATATTTTTGCCTTTAAAATCTTGACTAATGGATATTCTCCTAAATTTTTTTCCCAAATTTTAAAATTGAAAAAGACTTTTAGTAATATTTTCATAATTTCTCTTTGGCACCAATTTGAAACTTATTACAAAAGTTTACCTTAATCATTCAAGACTAACTTTTTCTCCAACAATCATTCATATATATAATTGACCATCGAAGATAAGTAAGTTTCTATCGTAGGTTTACATCAATTTGATTAAACTTGAATTCGAGACATCATTAGTATAATATTTGATAATTGATATACATGAATTGTATTCTTTGACCGTGTTCTTCCTTTTTTTAGTATTATGTTGTATTATACTCATAATTTTTATTTTGATGTAGGGTTGTATTTATAAGCTGATCATCTTAGATATTGGTTATTAAATAATTCAATTGTGATGCGCTGATTCAATGTAGGAGCTTGCAAGTGTCGATGAACGAAAAAAAGATACTTAACCTATTATAAGTAGAATAGATGTTCGAATTTATTAAGGAGAAGAGTTCGAATTTATAGGGAAGACATGTAAATAAAAGTTTGATTTGAAGTAAAATAAGTGTTCGAATTTTTAAAGGAGAATAATTTGAATTTATAGGTAAGACATAGAATTAAGAGTTCTATTTAAAGTAGAATATGTGTTCGAATTTATAATGGAGAAGAGTTCGAATATATAAAAAATACTTGCAATTGGAAGTTCTATTGGATGTAGAATAGGTGTTCGAATTCATAAAGGAGAAGAGTTCGAATTTACATAGAGACTTTATAGGTTAGACATATAATTAAAAGTTCTATGGGAAGTAGAATATGTTTTCGAATTTATAGAGTAGAAGAATTCGAATTTATAAGAAATACATATTAAAAAAAAGTTTTATCGGAAGTAGATTAGGAGTGCGAATTTATATAGGTGTTATTTCAAAGAGAGGGCGACTCATTAGAAAAGGGTATGTTAACATGAAAATTAATATGTAAGACAAGTATTCAATGTGAGGATTTCGATCTTAACAAGGAAAATATGTTTAACGGGAGGACGGGTTATTAAGGAGAAATGAGTAATTGATGTAATTTTATAGATAGAGCTTTTTAAAAAAAAATTATAACGCCGCTGCGAAGCGCGACTTTATCAACTAGTACTTATATAAAGGAGAAGACGAATGCGGTGAGGTGGCGCCTCTCAAATCGCTTCGATCTGTTTTTTCTAATTTTCTCAAAATTTTGAATTATTAATATTAAATATTCGAAAAATCTCAATTAGCTTTAAAAAATTTACTAACGGAGGAAACTAAATATACAATTTTAATATTCATGCCTTTAAAATCTTTACAAATGGAGGAAACTAAATATACAATTTTAACATTCTCCTAAATTTTTTATTAAAAAATATCTCAATTGTCTTTTAAATCTTTACTAACGGAGAAAACTAACTATACAATATTAGTATTCTTGCCTATGAAATCTTTACCAATAGAGTAAACTAATTATACAATTTTAAAATTCTCCTAATTTTTTTATATGTATATACTTACTAACATAGTAAACTAATTTTTATATGAAATCTTTTGTAATATCCGTGAATTTTATTATTTGATTAAATGATATATTTAATCTAAAATATTTGTTTTGGAATATTGGAATATTATTATATGATATTTAGTGTGTGATTATGTGCTAAATGGTGAGTCGGAAGCCCCTTTCAAAAATTTCGTCATTTGGAATTTTCTTCAAATTTGAGCCGTTTTGATAATTCAAGAGCCCGTTGAAATTTCGTACATTCATTTTTAATTCTTCGTCTTTCGTATTCGAATCGTTATCGAAAGGGTTATGGGATTCTATTTAACCCTACCTATTTGATTCTGCAAATTAATTTCAATTTTTGATCCGAAAAAGGAAAAATCGTTCCGAACCCTAATTGCTTAAGGGGACGGATTTATCGTTCTATATCAATATTGAAGTTGTTATAGCCCTAGTATTCTTGAGCATTAGTTATATAATGATATATATCAATTTGGATAATCATCAACCTTTTTAACCCCTTACTTTTCGTAAAACGTGTTTTTGACCTAATTAGGGTTTTTAAACGATCTAACGAATCAATATCGATCCAAAAATGTTATTTGGGGTATTATTTTTCCAAAAATATAAAATGACCAATCAGACTTCATAACCCTAGCAATTCTTCAGAAATTACTCAAGAAATCCGAAATTCCCAAATAATTATTTTGTGTTCTTGATCTTCAATCAATTCGTTCTAAGGGTTATTGAAGTCCAAATCTGAAGTTCTTATACTCAAATCAAAGCCCCAAAAATCTAGTTTCAGAATCTTCCAACCTCATCATCATCTGGTAAGTATTCGATTTTATATTGATTTTACAAGTTTCGAATTAAAATTAGGGTTCTTGATTCGATTTGGGGATTTTCATTCTGTTGATTCTCCGTTCAATTGGTTGCTTCTAACATGTTCCTAGGGTTCTAATTAGCAAGAATCCATGCTTTAATTTCATGTTTATGTTCGATTTAGTCGGGTTTGATTTTCGGGTTTTGACCCGATTTCTTCTTTCAATTCGTACGTTCTTGATATTGATCTGACATTGTTTTTGGTAAAGGGCTTTTATTGTATGAGTTATAAGCTTCATTTTGGTATATTAATCTTTGAGTTTCATGTAGGATTTAAGTAGATCGGGTTTCCGGCCGAGGTCGTCGCCGGCGAGTTCTTTGAATGAATTCTGGGCACGATTCCGGCATGGGACAGATGTGTGTGTATGTGGGTTGTGTTTGTCTTGCAAAAGCGAACAAAAGCCCTATAGTTTGGTTTTGTTTTGATCGGAAACGGCGAAGTCCGGCCACCGGACGCCGGCCGGATTCTGGAAAACCCAGATTCCGGCGGGTTGTTCTTGGTGACCCGGATTCGTTCTTCCCGACCCGTTTACCCGATTTTTCGACCCGGTTTCAATCTTCAAAACCCTAATTCATTTTCAGAAAACTGTTTTTGAATTTTATTTTTAAATTTAATTCGAAAATAGTTTAAAAACTTTAAAAATTCATATTTTTATTTTAAAAATATATTTTTATATCAGAAAAATTCTGATAAATTATATTTATTATTTTAAATCCGAAAATTGATTAAACTTAATTATTTTAATTATTTTTAATTAATAATTAATTTATTAATTAATTGGTTAATTCTTTTAATCAATTAATTCTTAAAAATTAATTATTAATTAGATTTAATTAATTAAAAATTCAGTTTAATTATTTTCAAGCCTATTTAATTATTTAAAAAATAGTTTGAGTATTTAAAGAGTGTCAATTAATTTTATTGATTGATTTATTTTCATTTAAATGTTTATATTGGATTTAAAAAAATCCGATTTTTTGATTTAAAATTTGTAACGACTTATTAAAAATTCAAATGAGTTCCGTATGATGTTTTAAAAATGTTTATAAGTGCTATATGGTTCATATTAATTGTGTGTCGTGTTTTATAGTCTGTATATGCCCGTGCTAGGGCAAATATCTGAGTTTTAAATATCGTAAATTATACCGGACGTCCGATACGTAACCGGTTACTTGTTTAAATGTGATTATTGATTGAATAAGTGTCGAGAGTAGAACGAGAATAGTTAGACTTATTGTGATGAGTTGTTTAAATTATAGAATCGAGTTCCCGGAGCAAGGGAAAGGGGAAAGTAGAGTGAGCAGAGTCGATCCGACAGCAGCTTAGACCAGGCAAGTATCTGTGCCTTTACTTGTGATAAAATTATTATTGTCTTGATTACTTGAATACCGTTATCCCCAGAACAATTCAAATTATCCATCTTTTAACCGCATTTGGACAACTGATTCCATTTCCTTAGAAATTCTTGATTCTTTGATTTGATCTGCATCGGAAACCCTTATTTCCAATTTACTTGATTATTGTTTACCACCTATTGTTGCTATTTATCATCCTTTGATTATCATTGACAACCTTTGATTATTTGACTTCCATCTTGACTACTCATTTACGGTTATTGATTAACGATTACCAATATTGATTCCCTTATTGAATGAGTACACTGTACCATTGAAATTACTCCATGATTATTTCTCGACCTTCACTTGATACTGAACAGTTGAAACTCTTTTGCAACTACTATACATTCAGTTTATCTTATTGAGCATGTTATTGTTTATACCCTATTATAGAATTGGCATGTGTTTTTTTTAAAATGGACCAGTAATTGGTCGAAGTAACTTAAGGCCCAGATTGGCCTGGGATCCAGTAGAGGACTATGACATGAGCTAGTCCGGGGTTGATGCGTGGCTGGCCAGCAGCACAACCTTTGATTTGAATAAAATGTATAAGCCAAATTCTAATTCTTTACTTCAATCATTATTGATACAAAGCATGTGTTAGCTAAATATTGTTGATTCTGATATCTTAAATTCATATCCTTACCACCGTGATAGAAATGATTCGTTGATGTTTGCTGAGCAATTTTGGCTCACTCTTGCTTGTTGTTTTCTAACCCTATTCCAGTGAAGCGAGAGTATGAGTTGGCATAGCGTGACCGATAGTTCACCAGCAGTCAGGAGAGCCCCTCGAGTCACTGTTATTGGCAGGGTAGTTGTTGTTTTGCTTTTCTAGATTTAATGTCTAGATTTGAACTTTAGTTGTGATGTAATAACTCTGATAAAACTGGTTTGTAATAATAAAAGATTGTAGTAGCTTGTGTTCATTGCCATAATCTGGATGCGGTCTTGGTCAAGGGGTAATTGTGTCTTTATATATATTATGCATGTGTTAAATAGTGTTCCGTTGGTCGGATGACTCCTCAAATCTGTACCCCGGGTTTGGAGGGCGTCACAGTTGGTATCAGAGCAACAGGTTATGGCATTTGAAACAAGTTAGGACTTAGGGTCCAGGATAACATAGAGAGTTAGGAAGTCACGTAAGGATATTAGGAGGTCAACTAGGGATATTACGCGTAGTAATTAAATGTGGTTATAATTGCAGCCCCCTAGTTCTAGTTCAGACTCAGACCCTTCCGAGGATACGATATCAGAGATACCTACACCCGTTGAGAGAGCAGGACCGTCTCGGCCAGTGCGATATCAGCCTAGGCATCAGGGCCCAGTAGTCAGGAGAGATCAGATACCTTGTCCTATTCCACTCCGACAAGTAGCCCCAGCACCAGCGTCTCAGGCATCAGTTTGTGGGCCTTTGTATCAGTTATGTGAGCCACCAGTTCCACACCATGTGTATCAGAGGGTGAGAAGAGAGAAGGATTTCCTTTATGGACAGGTTATGGAGATGGGTAGGATTCGTTCGATCGAGGCAGCCGCTGTCAGAGAGAGAGACAGACTTAGAGATCAGATGAGAGACATTCAGATGAGGTTTAGGGTTACGAGGACTTTGGTTGAGACTCGATTGCATGGATTAGCTTCTAGTCGAGAGGGAGAGACAGTAGCAGGGATGAGACAGATTTTGGATTATGCGATGAGTGAGATTGCAGAGGTTTCAGGACCCCCGTTATGGCCGGCAGGAGCAGGTGATCTGTGAGCAGGTATCGGTAGTAGACAGATGTGACATGGATGTATGGTTCTAGATAGTTAGTATATAGATGCATATAGTAGAATCAGCAGTGCACCGGGCTTATAGGAACGCCTCGGGTTGTTGTTGCATTTTTGTTGTTGTATTGCTGGTCGGCAGTTATGGTTCAGCCATGATATACTTTCTTTTGAAGCGTTCTACGCTTGTACTAACTCTATCTATATATATATGATAAACCTCTTTTATAGAACTGTATTTATTCCCCTGTCATTCATTTCCAGCATCATAACTGTTATTCTACTTATTGCAACGAGTGTATCCATACACCGTTGAGAAGATCTGTAAACCTTCGAGATATCAATTGTGATCCTTCCTTCTCTTATATGAACTGTTTGATTAAGCCAATTATTGTTTATTCATTAGCAATATGGCTCCTAGACGACAAACCCGTTCAACTGATACTTCTGACCAAGAAGGTCAACAAAATACACCTCCCACGGGCCGTGTGGACCCGATGGTAATCCAGTTGTTAAATACCCTTACTCAACAGACTGCCGCATTAGCACAGCAGCAACGTGCATTTCAGCAACAGCTCTTAGAACAGCAGCAACAGCATCAGCAACATCAGCATCAGCAACATCAGCATCAGCAGCATCAACAACAGCACCAGCAAGCAGCACCGGCAGTTACGTTCAAATCTTTCCAGGCAGCAAAACCTCCAGAATTTAAAGGATCAGCAGACCCTGTAGAGGCTAAGGCATGGTTGAAAGAGATGGAAAAGGCTTTTGCCTTGATAGAGGTGACAGAGGATAAGAAGACAGAGTATGCAAGCTATTTTCTGAAGAATGAGGCTAGTTATTGGTGGGAAACGAGTAGGGCTATGGAGCCCGAGGGATTGATTACGTGGGCAAGATTCACAGAGTTGTCTTTGGAAAGATATTTTCCGGACTATATGAGAGATCAGATGGAATTGAAGTTTTTGGAATTAAAGCAGGGAAGCATGACAGTGCCCCAATATGAAACAAGGTTTACGGAGTTGTCAAGGTTTGTTCCAACCTATGTGGATACGGAAAAGAAGAAGGCCAAGAGGTTCCAGCAGGGACTGAGGTCTTGGATTCGTAGTAAGTTAGCTGTATTGGAGTTGGACACCTATGCAGCGGTGGTCCAAAAGGCAATGATTGCGGAGGCAGAGAGTGATTCTTACATGAGAGAGAAGGAGAACAAGAAAAGGAAAGCAGGGATACCCGATAAGGGACAGCAGCAGGGAAGTTTTCAAGGGCAAGCAAATAAGAAGCTGGGATTTCAGCACGGAAGGAATACAAGTTTCAGGAAACCAGACACCGGAAACGTAGGACAAGATAACCGTCTACTAACCGGCGGTCAGCAGGGACTTTCTAGACCCCCACTACCAGAATGCAAGACATGCGGGAAGCGACATCTAGGGATATGCCATCGATTGACTGTCACATGCTTTAAATGCAATCAGAAGGGACATTATTCCCGGGATTGCAAGATAGGCATCGTGTGTCATCGGTGTAAGAAACCAGGTCACATGATTAAGGACTGCAGAGCACCAGCAACCGTGAACAATATGATTCGGGCAATTGAGGCACCCCCAGTTGTTAACGTCCAGCCGTTAGCCAGGACCTACAATATGTCAATGGGAGAAGCAGTGAGAGATTCCGACGTGGTGGCAGGTACACTTCTAGTAAATTCTATTCCTGCACAAGTGTTAATAGATTCGGGAGCGACGAAGTCTTTTATTTCTGAAACGTTTGCTCGTAGATTGAATTGCGTAATGAAACCTTTAAGTGGAGTGTTGACTATAGAGATAGCTAATCAGGATCGTATCGCGGTCAGTTCATATTATCCCCGTTGTGAGATAGAGATTTTGGGAAATCGTTTTTATGTTGACTTGTTACCTTTTAAGTTAGGTGAATTTGATGTGATATTAGGGATGGATTGGTTGACTGAGCATGATGCAAGTATTGATTGTAAGAATAAGAGGGTTACTTTGATTACCCTAGAAAAGAAAGAGATAATATTTAGAGGAGAGAAACAAAGAAAGAGGTTCCTGACAATGATTCAGGCTAAGAGGTTATTAAGGCAAGGTTGTGAGGCGTATCTAGCTTATGTAATAGATATAGATAAGGAAGTTTCTAAGTTAGAAGATATTCCAGTCGTAAATGAGTTTCCAGATGTTTTTCCGGAAGAATTACCAGGTTTACCTCCAGATAGAGAAATTGAATTTGCGATAGACTTAGTACCGGGCGCGGAGCCAGTATCGAAGGCCCCTTACAGGATGGCACCAGTGGAGATGAAGGAATTGGCTGATCAACTGCAAGATTTGCTAGAAAAAGGAATTATTAGACCCAGCGTTTCACCGTGGGGAGCACCAGTACTGTTTGTCAAGAAAAAGGATGGAAGCATGAGATTGTGTATAGACTATCGGGAGTTGAACAAGCTGACCATTAAGAACAAGTATCCGTTACCTCGAATAGATGATCTGTTTGACCAGCTGAAGGGAGCGGTACATTTTTCGAAGATCGACCTACGGTCAGGATATCACCAATTGAAGATTAGACCAGACGACATACCGAAGACAGCCTTTCGAACAAGGTATGGGCACTATGAATTTTTAGTAATGGCGTTTGGACTAACGAATGCACCCGCAGCTTTTATGGATCTAATGAACAGGATTTTCAAGAGATATTTGGACAAGTTTGTAGTGGTATTCATCGACGACATCTTGATATACTCAAGGACAGAAGAAGAGCATGCAGACCAGTTGCGAATTGTGTTAGAAACGTTGAGACAAGAAGGACTATACGCGAAGTTTTCCAAGTGTGAATTCTGGTTGAAAGAAGTTCATTTCTTAGGACACGTGGTGAGCAGCGAAGGCATCAAAGTGGACCCAGCAAAGATAGAGGCAGTGAAAGATTGGGAGAGACCAAGGACACCGACTGAAGTCAGAAGTTTCTTGGGATTAGCCGGATACTACCGGAGATTTGTGCAAGATTTTGCGAAGATAGCTACTCCAATGACCAAGCTGACAAGGAAAAGCGAGCGATTCATATGGAACGATAAATGCGAAGAAGGCTTCCAAGAGTTAAAGAGAAGACTAACTACGGCACCGGTATTGATGTTACCAGACGATCAAGGTCATTTCGTAATCTATAGTGATGCGTCGTACAAAGGATTAGGATGCGTACTTATGCAACATGACAAGGTGATTGCCTATGCGTCAAGACAGTTGAGACCCCACGAACAGAAGTACCCTACACACGATTTGGAGTTAGCAGCTATTGTGTTTGCTTTGAAGATATGGAGACACTACTTGTATGGAGAGAGATGTGAAATTTACACCGATCACAAAAGTTTGAAGTATATCTTTACTCAGAAAGAGCTGAACATGAGGCAACGAAGATGGTTAGAACTAATCAAGGACTACGACGTTTCTATCAACTATCATCCCGGCAAGGCAAATGTGGTAGCAGATGCATTGAGCAGAAAAGAGAGATTAAATACACTAATGATGACCAAAGAATTATACAAGGAATTTGAGAAATTGGAAATCGAAGTAATTAATCCGAAGGACGCTACGGAAATAATTTATACCATGACGTTTCAACCTGAATTGTTGGAGAAGATACGAAAGTGCCAAGAGCAAGTTATGAACGACGATGTGAATAAAATGACAGGTGAGGAAATATGTAGCCAACCGGACGACAAAGGGATCTTGAGATTTGCTTCTCGGATATGGATACCTAACGTAACGGAACTGAAAAGTGAGATTCTGCACGAAGCACATAACTCGAAGTATTCAATTCATCCAGGGAGTACGAAGATGTATCGAGATCTAAAGACGAACTTTTGGTGGCCAGATATGAAGAGAGAGATTGCGGAATGGGTAAGTAAATGCTTTACGTGTCAAAGAGTTAAGGCGGAACATCAGAGACCAAGTGGATTACTTCAACCATTGGAGATTCCCGAATGGAAGTGGGAACACATTGCGATGGACTTTGTAGTAGGATTGCCTAGAACCAAAGCTAACCATGATGCCATCTGGGTTGTCGTGGATCGATTGACGAAATCTGCGCATTTTCTTCCGATTAACGAGAGATTCTCGCTGGATAAGTTAGTTCATATGTACATAAAAGAAATCGTAGTACGACATGGAGTTCCAGTATCGATAGTGTCTGATAGAGACCCTCGATTCAATTCAAGATTTTGGAGGAGTTTTCAAGAGTGTTTGGGCACCGAGTTGAGAATGAGTACGGCTTATCATCCGCAGACGGACGGTCAGAGCGAAAGGACAATTCAGACTATTGAAGATATGCTTAGGACGTGTGCACTTGATTTTGAAGGCAGTTGGGACGATCATCTACCCTTGGTGGAATTTTCATATAATAATAGTTTTCACGCGAGCATCGGAATGCCACCGTACGAAGCTTTGTATGGACGAAAGTGTCGATCTCCAGTATATTGGGAAGAAGTTGGTGAACGGAAAATGATAGGACCAGAACTAGTACAACGAACAAAAGAAGTGGTTCAATTGATTCAGAGAAGATTGATAACAGCTCAAGACCGACAGAAGAAGTATGCGGATCTAGCCAGAAAGGATGTGGGATTCGAAGAAGGAGAGCAAGTGTTACTAAAGGTTTCACCATGGAAAGGATTAGTTAGATTTGGAAAGAAAGGGAAGTTGAGTCCGAGATATGTTGGGCTGTTTGAGATTTTGAAGAAAGTGGGCGAAGTAGCTTACGAGTTGGCATTGCCACCGCATATGCAGCACGTTCATAATGTATTTCATGTATCTATGCTTAAGAGGTATCGACCAGATTCGAATCATGTAATAGAGTATGAACCAATAGAGGTCCAGGCAGATTTATCGTATGTAGAACGACCAATTCAGATAGTGGATCGTAAGGAGAAAGTACTAAGGAATAAGACATTAGCGTTAGTGAGAGTTTTGTGGAGGAATCCTAAAGTAGAAGAGTCTACCTGGGAGTTAGAGAGTGAGATGTTAGAGAAGTATCCCCAGTTGTTTCCTTGATCTGATTCTGAGGACAGAATCCTATTAAGGGGGGAAGGATGTAATATCCGTGAATTTTATTATTTGATTAAATGATATATTTAATCTAAAATATTTATTTTGGAATATTGGAATATTATTATATGATATTTAGTGTGTGATTATGTGCTAAATGGTGAGTCGGAAGCCCCTTTCAAAAATTTCGTCATTTGGAATTTTCTTCAAATTTGAGCCGTTTTGATAATTCAAGAGCCCGTTGAAATTTCGTACATTCATTTTTAATTCTTCGTCTTTCGTATTCGAATCGTTATCGAAAGGGTTATGGGATTCTATTTAACCCTACCTATTTGATTCTGCAAATTAATTTCAATTTTTGATCCGAAAAAGGAAAAATCGTTCCGAACCCTAATTGCTTAAGGGGACGGATTTATCGTTCTATATCAATATTGAAGTTGTTATAGCCCTAGTATTCTTGAGCATTAGTTATATAATGATATATATCAATTTGGATAATCATCAACCTTTTTAACCCCTTACTTTTCGTAAAACGTGTTTTTGACCTAATTAGGGTTTTTAAACGATCTAACGAATCAATATCGATCCAAAAATGTTATTTGGGGTATTATTTTTCCAAAAATATAAAATGACCAATCAGACTTCATAACCCTAGCAATTCTTCAGAAATTACTCAAGAAATCCGAAATTCCCAAATAATTATTTTGTGTTCTTGATCTTCAATCAATTCGTTCTAAGGGTTATTGAAGTCCAAATCTGAAGTTCTTATACTCAAATCAAAGCCCCAAAAATCTAGTTTCAGAATCTTCCAACCTCATCATCATCTGGTAAGTATTCGATTTTATATTGATTTTACAAGTTTCGAATTAAAATTAGGGTTCTTGATTCGATTTGGGGATTTTCATTCTGTTGATTCTCCGTTCAATTGGTTGCTTCTAACATGTTCCTAGGGTTCTAATTAGCAAGAATCCATGCTTTAATTTCATGTTTATGTTCGATTTAGTCGGGTTTGATTTTCGGGTTTTGACCCGATTTCTTCTTTCAATTCGTACGTTCTTGATATTGATCTGACATTGTTTTTGGTAAAGGGCTTTTATTGTATGAGTTATAAGCTTCATTTTGGTATATTAATCTTTGAGTTTCATGTAGGATTTAAGTAGATCGGGTTTCCGGTCGAGGTCGTCGCCGGCGAGTTCTTTGAATGAATTCTGGGCACGATTCCGGCATGGGACAGATGTGTGTGTATGTGGGTTGTGTTTGTCTTGCAAAAGCGAACAAAAGCCCTATAGTTTGGTTTTGTTTTGATCGGAAACGGCGAAGTCCGGCCACCGGACGCCGGCCGGATTCTGGAAAACCCAGATTCCGGCGGGTTGTTCTTGGTGACCCGGATTCGTTCTTCCCGACCCGTTTACCCGATTTTTCGACCCGGTTTCAATCTTCAAAACCCTAATTCATTTTCAGAAAACTGTTTTTGAATTTTATTTTTAAATTTAATTCGAAAATAGTTTAAAAACTTTAAAAATTCATATTTTTATTTTAAAAATATATTTTTATATCAGAAAAATTCTGATAAATTATATTTATTATTTTAAATCCGAAAATTGATTAAACTTAATTATTTTAATTATTTTTAATTAATAATTAATTTATTAATTAATTGGTTAATTCTTTTAATCAATTAATTCTTAAAAATTAATTATTAATTAGATTTAATTAATTAAAAATTCAGTTTAATTATTTTCAAGCCTATTTAATTATTTAAAAAATAGTTTGAGTATTTAAAGAGTGTCAATTAATTTTATTGATTGATTTATTTTCATTTAAATGTTTATATTGGATTTAAAAAAATCCGATTTTTTGATTTAAAATTTGTAACGACTTATTAAAAATTCAAATGAGTTCCGTATGATGTTTTAAAAATGTTTATAAGTGCTATATGGTTCATATTAATTGTGTGTCGTGTTTTATAGTCTGTATATGCCCGTGCTAGGGCAAATATCTGAGTTTTAAATATCGTAAATTATACCGGACGTCCGATACGTAACCGGTTACTTGTTTAAATGTGATTATTGATTGAATAAGTGTCGAGAGTAGAACGAGAATAGTTAGACTTATTGTGATGAGTTGTTTAAATTATAGAATCGAGTTCCCGGAGCAAGGGAAAGGGGAAAGTAGAGTGAGCAGAGTCGATCCGACAGCAGCTTAGACCAGGCAAGTATCTGTGCCTTTACTTGTGATAAAATTATTATTGTCTTGATTACTTGAATACCGTTATCCCCAGAACAATTCAAATTATCCATCTTTTAACCGCATTTGGACAACTGATTCCATTTCCTTAGAAATTCTTGATTCTTTGATTTGATCTGCATCGGAAACCCTTATTTCCAATTTACTTGATTATTGTTTACCACCTATTGTTGCTATTTATCATCCTTTGATTATCATTGACAACCTTTGATTATTTGACTTCCATCTTGACTACTCATTTACGGTTATTGATTAACGATTACCAATATTGATTCCCTTATTGAATGAGTACACTGTACCATTGAAATTACTCCATGATTATTTCTCGACCTTCACTTGATACTGAACAGTTGAAACTCTTTTGCAACTACTATACATTCAGTTTATCTTATTGAGCATGTTATTGTTTATACCCTATTATAGAATTGGCATGTGTTTTTTTTAAAATGGACCAGTAATTGGTCGAAGTAACTTAAGGCCCAGATTGGCCTGGGATCCAGTAGAGGACTATGACATGAGCTAGTCCGGGGTTGATGCGTGGCTGGCCAGCAGCACAACCTTTGATTTGAATAAAATGTATAAGCCAAATTCTAATTCTTTACTTCAATCATTATTGATACAAAGCATGTGTTAGCTAAATATTGTTGATTCTGATATCTTAAATTCATATCCTTACCACCGTGATAGAAATGATTCGTTGATGTTTGCTGAGCAATTTTGGCTCACTCTTGCTTGTTGTTTTCTAACCCTATTCCAGTGAAGCGAGAGTATGAGTTGGCATAGCGTGACCGATAGTTCACCAGCAGTCAGGAGAGCCCCTCGAGTCACTGTTATTGGCAGGGTAGTTGTTGTTTTGCTTTTCTAGATTTAATGTCTAGATTTGAACTTTAGTTGTGATGTAATAACTCTGATAAAA
The DNA here is from genome assembly GCA_030848705.1 of Heracleum sosnowskyi. Lineage (NCBI taxonomy): Eukaryota > Viridiplantae > Streptophyta > Magnoliopsida > Apiales > Apiaceae > Heracleum > Heracleum sosnowskyi. The sequence continues at coordinate 18,906,519 of CM061244.1, read as the reverse complement.
CTGGTTTGTAATAATAAAAGATTGTAGTAGCTTGTGTTCATTGCCATAATCTGGATGCGGTCTTGGTCAAGGGGTAATTGTGTCTTTATATATATTATGCATGTGTTAAATAGTGTTCCGTTGGTCGGATGACTCCTCAAATCTGTACCCCGGGTTTGGAGGGCGTCACATCTTTTGTTTGTTGTTAATTCGCAATTCTGCTAAGTTCCCATTCAATATCTCAGAGATACTTGGTTCGACAACTTGACTTCTCAAAGCATTGTAGACTGACTTCTTGAATGGACTTCTTGAATCAGTATAAGACCACTTCTCGAATTATCTATCTTTCACTTCTCGAACTAGTATCACTAGCACTTCTCAAATCAGTATATTGATTTCATGATATCTTGAATCAGTGTTTTTGACTTCACTAATTGAGACATATCGAATTAGTTCATTTCTTCACTTCTCAAACCAATATACATGACTTCTCGAATCAGTATTTTTGACACTTCTCGAATCATTACTTAGACAAATATCATCCTTCAATATTGCAACTCATTTATTCATCACTGTCTTCAAATGTCTTAGGGCATGATCTTGAGATATTTTTCCAAGTCATAAGTAGAACTTATTATAGAGTTACATTGAAGTTACAAAGTATAGAACCTTTATGAACAAAGGGATCCGGGTCAAGTAAGTGACACAAATTGACACAATACTATAGGCTTGTTATTTATATGTATTCAGGATTGCCTCCGTGACTAACAAACTAAATATTAAATATTAGAAATAAATCTTGATATAAAGGAGAAAACATGAGCGGTGAGATGACGCATAATTCGTCTCAATCTATTTTAAATATTAGAAATAAATCTTAATTTCCGTATAACTATCTACTAATGAAGGAAACTAAATACGCAATGTAAATATTCTCCTAAACTTCCTCTACAAGTCCAATATACAATGTTAATATTTTTCTAAACTTTCTCTGCAAGTCCAAATTAATTTACAAATTTTATTATTATTATTTTTTGTTAATCAAAATTAATATTTTATACTATATAAATGAGAATCCACAAACAATATTTAAAAATCAATAAAAAAAATATTAGTCGTATTAGGAAAAAAGAAGACAATGTAATTTAAACAAAATATTTTATATATACTATCCACCTACTTAATCCCCAAGTCACGAAAGCTATATATACCCTGATAGGCTGCTACCCATCATAATTTTATTGGTAACATTGTTTTATTTTCAGGATTTTTAAAGACTTGGCTATGTACACGGAGAGCAGATCAATGAAAAATATTAATATCTTATTATCATCTATGAGTTGATAATTGTTTCGGGTGCCTGAATATATTTTTATATTATTTGTATAAGGACTTTTGTATCTCATTATATGTATATTTTGCTTTCAGAAGTCTTGCTACTTGCTGTTAGTGGTTTTATTATTTTAGTGTTAATGGTTTAGTATGGTATGAATTTCTAATTCCGCTAATTCAAGATTCAATGTTCATGGATCTCGATCTTTTTACAAGCTAAATTGCAGGAATCGAACGACAAAATCAATGAGGTAAGATTTTGTAATTATTGTATTATATGTCGAGAATACAAAATAAATTTGAAAATCAAGTAATTTATTTAATAGATTAATGTGTTATCTATTAAATTTGGTAATAATGAGAGAACGAAAACAAATTTTAAAACATATAATTTATTTAGTAGATTAATATGTTATATTTTAAATTTAGTAAAAACGAGAAATCGGCTCACTCGGAGTGAACATCTTTAAAGGTAGGCGATTCATTAGAAACAGTGTATTATATGCTAGAATTAAATATTTATGTTAGAAGAGTTTTGCATATGAATGCATGATGATATAATTGTAAATGTGCGAGGTAAATTTTAGATTTACAAAATTGTCGTCAATATTTTTATGAAAAAGTACTATAATCGAAGGATAACCTTACGAACATTTTTCTCTTATTTATTTTATTTAAAAATAATTTTTGTAATATATTTTTTTCTTCACTACAACAATACCCGGAATTAGCGACGGAAATTAGCGACGGAATGATTCCCGTTACCAAAGCACGACGGATTAGCAACGCCTTTAGATTAAAAAAAGGTCAAGCCTATTACCAACAAATCTGCAACGGATTTCCGACAGAACTCTAGCAACGGAATCCTTCCGTTGCTAAATTTAGCGCCAATACATCCCGCTCAAATTTAGTAACAGTTTAGCAACGGAAATAGTAACGGAATATAGCAACAGAAACCAACCGTAGCTAATATAGGCGCCATGTTATCCCGCTCAATTCTCGCGACGGGCTTAGCAACGGATGTGTTTGCGACGGCTTAGCAACAGCAAAACAAGCAACGGAACAACAACGGAAATATTTACCAACGGATTTGCTACGGCTATCCGTTATAGATGAAAAAGTCAACTATTTTTAATTTCCGTCGCTAAACCGTTGCGAAAGTAGATCCGTCGTTCTTTTTCCGTCGCTAATCCGTTGCAAAAAGTGACTGGTACAATTTAATGCAGCCAACTTTGTGCCCGTTTCTTTAACGCATCATCAACTTCTTTACTCTTCTTGTTTCAAACCTTCTGCCTCTTTCTCTCCTTCAAGCTTATTTTTTTTATCTTAAAATTTAGTCCACCAAATTAACTACACAATCTTGTCCAAATTATAAGGTATGTTCCATTTACTTGTTAGTATTTTGTAGTTTCATTTTTGTAAAGTATGTGCACTTTAATTTATGTTAATTTTTGTGAAATTTATGTTAATTATTGTATATTCTTAAAATGTTAGCTAGTTATGAATTGTTTTATGAAGTTGATATTGTTATATTAGGTTGTATGAAATAATTGTATGTTTATATTGGTAGTCCTAATTAAATTGCATGCTAATTTATAAACATTTCATTTATTTTAGCTAGTTTGTGATAACCTAATTTAATTTGGTAATATTTTATTTTTTTGTAGTTAATATTGATAACACTATCATGGATAATAATCGATCTTGGATGTATCCAAGAGTTGATAGTAGGGGGCTTCTTAATCATGCTTTTGTTGTTGGATTAGAAGAATTTATGAATCATGTTATATCTCAACCATCTTCCTTGAACGGGACGAACATAAAATGCCCTTGTACTAAGTGCAAATTTAAAAGGCATTGGGATGCAAAAATCGTAAAATTGCATCTCTTGAAAAAAGGATTCGTTGAAAATTATTATGTGTGGAATCGACATGGGGAGCCATACATTGTTGGAGGAAGTGCTGGACAATCATCGACCAGTTATTCTAATATTTCTAGAGGTGGAGATGAAGATAATCTAATGTATGATATGGTCATGGATGCTGCTGGTCCAAATTTCGATCCACGGTCAGAAGAGATACCGAATGCAGAAGCACAGAAGTTGTATGACATATTACATTCTTCAGAGAGAGAGAGTTATATGGTGGTTGTAAAACTTCTCAATTGTCTGCCATGGCTCGTATGTTGAGTTTAAAATCTGATCATCATTGGTCAGAGGCCTGTTATGATCAGACATCAGAGTTCATCAAGAGTATCTTGCCCGAAGATAATACATTCATTGATGGCTTCTACAATACGAAAAAACATATGGAAGGACTGGGTCTTCCATCAGTAAAAATTGATTGTTGTGTTAATGGATGTATGATATATTGGGGTGAAGACACTAATATGAATTCATGTAAATTTTGTTCGCAGTCAAGGTACAAAATAAGAGTTAACAGATCCAGTCGAGAGAAAAATAAAGTGGCTGTTAAAAGGATGATATACTTTCCGTTGGCCCCAAGATTACAGAGGTTGTATGCATCACCTGCGACTGCGAGTCATATGAGATGGCATGCTGAACATTATCAAGAAGATGATGTGATGCGACATTGTTCAGACTCCGAGGAGTGGCAACAATTTAACAGAACACACCCCTCATTTTCATCAGAGACAAGAAATGTTAGGCTCGGACTTTCTGCTGATGGATTTCAGCCATTTGGTAATTCAGGTAGTCAGTATTCTTCTTGGCCAATTGTAGTGACCCCGTATAATTTGCCACCATGGATGTGTTCGAAAGATCCATATATGTTTTTGTCTGTACTTGTTCCGGGACCAAAAAACCCAAAGCAGAAGATAGATGTTTATCTCCAACCATTAATTGCTGAGTTAAAAATGTTGTGGGAAGACGGAGTTGAGACATGGGATTCTTCTTTGAAGCAAAATTTCCAGATGCGAGCTGCATTGTTGTGGACCGTGAGTGACTTTCCTGCTATGTCTATGTTATCTGGGTGGACGACTGCCGGTCATTTAGCTTGTCCTCATTGCGCTCATGATCATGATGCTTATAATCTTTCGCATGGTGGAAAAACAACTTGGTTTGATAATCATCGAAAGTTTCTGCCTACTAATCATCCCTTTCGAAAGAATAAGAATTGGTTTACAAAGGGAAAGACAGTGTCTGAATCGGCCCCACCTATACGAACAGGTAAAATTGGCCATATCCATAAATTTATCTTCAAACCTTAAATGTGGCACACTTGTAATAATGCATTAATTGTTTTATGTCTACATGGATAGGTGAAGATGTATTACAAGAGATTGAGTCACTTGGATTGATGAAAATTACAGAATTGGGAAGTGATGAGCATAATGCTAAAATCATGAAGACATATAAATGTGGATGGAAAAAACGGAGTATCTTTTGGGATTTGCCATATTGGAGGACATTATCCATCAGACACAATCTTGATGTCATGCATATTGAAAAGAACGTTTTTGAAAATATTTTCAACACTATCATGGCAGTTGAAGGTAAAACCAAAGATAATGCTAAATCCAGACGTGATATTGTATCCCTTTGTCGGAGGCCCGAGTTAGCATTCGATGAATTAACACAAAAGTATCCAAAAGCATGTTATAGCTTAGACAAGAAAGGCAAAGAAGCAGTGTTGCATTGGTTGAAGGATTTAAAGTTTCCGGATGGATATGTGTCGAACATGGGGCGTTGCATCAACATGAAAAAATACAAGTTATTTGGAATGAAAAGTCATGATTGTCATGTGTTTATGCAACGACTTCTGCCAATTGCTTTTCGAGAATTGCTACCTACCAGTGTTTGGGAATGTGTGACTGAATTAAGTCTTTTTTTCAAAGATCTCACTTCAGCTACTTTGAAGGTCAGCGATATGCGTAGACTTGAAGAACAGATTCCGGTCATACTTTGCAAGCTAGAGCGTATATTTCCACCATCATTATTTGACTCAATGGAACATCTTTTGGTGCATTTACCTTATGAGGCGCGTATTGCTGGTCCTGTGCAGTATCGATGGATGTACCCATTTGAGAGGTTTTTGCGCCACTTGAAGAATAATGTGAGAAATAAAGCTCGGGTTGAGGGATCCATATGCAATGCATTTTTGGTTGAAGAAGCTTCAACTTTTTGTTCACATTACTTTGAAGAACATGTTCAGACAAGACACAGAAAAGTTCCTCGAAATGATTCTAGTAGAGGTGGAGAGAATTTTAATGGAACATTTTCCATATTTTCTTATCCAGGGCGAGCACATGGTTGTTCTAAAACTCGTTATCTTGATGATCGTGAGTATATAGCGATTAACAATTATGTCTTGTTTAATTGTCCGGAGGTTGCACCATATATTGAGTAAGTATTGCCTTATATTTATAATTACATAAATGCATTTTCTCGCTAAAAATATTCATTTAAATTAGCATTATATGTATTTATCATTTTTTTTTTGTAAACAGAATCTTTACAGATGGACTTCGAGACCAAAATCCATACATTAGTGGTGCTGAGATTGATAAGTGCTTAGAAAGTAACTTTGCTACGTGGTTTAAACATTATGTAAGTTATTTTTATAATCTACTTAAGAGACGTCAACAAATACTAGTTATTTATATAATTATAACTATTTTTTTCAGGCTCAAGATGCATCATTGGTTCCAAATGAATTTGTTCAAGATCTAGCATCAGGACCTCTTCGTTCAGTTAGATCTGTACCAATTTACTATGTAAATGGGTATAAATTTCATACACGAACATATGGGGCCACAAAGTCAACATTTAACAGTGGAGTATGTATTAAGGGGTCAAACTATAGTGAGTCATCTAATGATTATTTTGGAATGTTGGATGAGATTTTGATAATCGAATATCCTCGTCGTCCGATAAAAAGAACAGCATTGTTTAAGTGCGAATGGTTTGATCCTACACTTAACGTCGGAACAAGAGTTCATCAACGCTACAACATAGTTGAGGTGCATCGAAGAAAAAGATTAAGTGTCTACGAGCCATTTGTTTTAGCCATGCAAGCTACACAAGTCTACTTTTGTAATTATCCAAGCCTTAGACGAGATAAAGTAGATTGGTTGGTCGTATCTAAAGTTAAAGCTCGCGCACTTGTTGATTTGCCTCAAATCCCCCAATCACATCGAGAAGCTTTTCAAGACGATGTTCCCGAACACTTAAATATGATCAATACAGAGGATATTCTTACACGTCTAAATGATGTAGAAGGAACATCGGTAGATTTGGACGATGATGAAGGATCTTCGGAGGAAGATATACAAAACGATACAGAAGACGAAGAATCTCCAAAGACAGATAACAGTGATGATGAATCTGATGGTAAATAAATTAAATTTATTATTATTACTTTTATTTTTGTTTAAACAGTTCTGATTCTAATATTTGTTTGAATATTATTTAGACAATAATGTTCTCATAATTATTTAAAATACTAAAAAATTTGTATAATAAACCAAAAGTTAAGCGGGCTTGTGAATAAAAGAGCGGTCATTTCTGAAAAAAATAGCGCCTTTGTGAAAAAAAGAGGATAATTAGAAGGGGTTAGGGTTTTTTTCATTACCCTTCTCACTCTCAAACGGCGACCCCTCCTTCTCTCCCTCCTCTCTCATACAAATCTGTGAGTATAAGTCTCTCAATTTCTACTTATTTTACTTTCAATTAATGTGTATTTTGTGTTTCAATTCATTTGATTGTTAATCTTTTCATTCTCTAAAGCCCAATTCTGTAGTTATTTTCTTATTCTAGGTTTAATTTGATTGTTGTTGCTTTAAGAGTTTTTAATTGCATCTAGATATCAGAATTTAAGAGTTTAAGCCCAATTCTGTTTCTACAAGTATCTAGATTCGGTTAGATAGTTTGAAAAGTTTTGATCCTGTTAAGGATGTTCCTTCTTTGATTAAGCAATGCCCTTTGCCTACCCTTTTTACTTACAGGTTTGTGATTAAATCTTTGTTTATTTCTGGATTGTTTCTTATATGGTCTAATACTCTAATGTGGAATGGTTTTATTCCCAAATGAAAGTTACATTGATGTGTGGGATGGTTGCACATCAGTAATTTCTTGTGATATAAATACATTTTAGGATTGGCAGAATTATCTATTTGAAAAGATTAGCTGATGTGAAATCTGTAGAAAGTTGGTCAAATCTCTTTATTTTACACCAATTTTATTTACCAAAAAAAATGTATCAGAAAAAGTTTCCTTTGCCAAAATATGTACCACTTGCCAAGTTTTCAATTTTGTATAGTAATGATAAGGTGCAGCAGTTCAGTTCCTCATGCAGACCTGCAGAGTTAAATTCTGGTTATTAGTATTACTACTAATTTCTACTTTGACAGTGCTTGTATCATATTAATGGATTTTAGTTTTAAACCATGTTGCCCTGTTTCTTCTTGTTTGTATTCTTTTTTTGTCGGCTTGTTTATATGGCCTATTGGTAAAGAGTCTTCACTTTTCACTACAGAAATAGTTAAGTTGAGAAGGATGTTCAGTAGTAATATTGCTGAACCACATTGTACACCAGCTTTATTGTACACCAGCTTTACTTATGCTAGTTTACCATAAGTAATATTGCTGATCATCGAGCTCAGTAGTTCGATTTATCAGGTTTAACAACAAAAGAAATCTAGCTGTTTACAGTTATAAACTTCTGTAGTACCCATGTGATGATAGTGTGGAAATTAAATTGACTTTCTTATTTTTGTAGGAGAAAATCAAATCCCTCCGTGCGGAGCGTTCCCGGCCTGCTGATGGCTCATCAACACCTCAATCTGTTGATGAAAATCAGTTGTTCTATGATGCAGTAGGCGGTCGAAACAGCAAAAACAGGATATATGGTCTGGGCTCATCGCAGGATCTTTTTTATGCACCAAGTAGCAACACAATTGCACATTTCAGCAATTCCTCCCATCCTAATAGTCAAGATTATGAGAAGCTACAAACCGAGCTCGAAGTGATGAAGGAACGAATGAAAGAGATGGATGCGATGCAGCAGCGGATGAAGGATATGGAGAATCTGTTAGCAAGGATGGCTGATAATCAGAATCAGTAGGCAGACAATAAAAACTGCAAGTTTTGAGGTATTTAAAACATTCTTCATTTACAGTTTGTACTTGCTATTTCCTATCCTAAGATTTATTTTAAATCTCTTGTACAAAGTGATCAGGGCATCAGGCCCAGCCTATTTTTGTGTCTCGTGTTGGTCTGTGAAATATTGGCAAGATGGCGAATAGTTGTCCGATTTGATAGTTATTTGTATCAGTAGGAAGAGTCTGACGGTAGTGCTTTTTCTGGTCAAGTAGTTCTTTTGCTGGTCAAGTAGTTCTCCTGTGCAAAAGCCTCAAAAGATTGCACTACTGCTTGCCCAGGTTTACTAAAATTTCAGTCAATCAACATAACATTCAACATAATTTCCATGTTGCCAGGGATTTCGATACAATGGCCGCTGCATCTAGCAGCACTACTGAAAATACATACTTTCTGGCTTTTCTTGAGTTCCTGGAATTTATTTAACCCAACCTTTTTTATTTACTTCCTGATCAAGAGTTTGAAACTCTAACATTTTGGTGATGGTACAACTCTTGATTTGTTAGCTTCAATAGTGATTGTCCTGGTCTACAAATTATTTTTGACTAAGCATTGTTCGGAAATTAAATGCCTACCAAATTGTTGATTAATACTAATTTCTTGGATGCTGTATAGTTAGGTGTACTTTGTTTTAGTTATTTGGTTATAGTTTGTGTACGACATGCTGATTAGTTTTACCTCTTTGAAAAATGCAGAAAATTGGAGAATGATCGCGCATTGTTGCTCTAGCTACTATGGGAATCTAGTCTACTCCAGATTTTTGTTATGTTCTAACTGTTAGCTAGTATTAAAGTACCAAGAACTTGTTTGAACTCAGTTTGTACTCCTTTTGGACTTGTAAACTTATGTCCAAACCTTGGCAAGTATTCAAGTTATTAATGTATGGTTTCCTTCTGGTTCAATTTTTTTTTTGTATTTTCCTAATTAGAATTAATTTTGAATGTAATAGCAAAGTAGATAATATATCATGACACAATAAACAAGATATGAGCAAAAAATAGCTCTGAAAAAATTAAAATTTTATATCACCGACGGATTGACAATGGGAAAAAAATGGAGAGTTTTTAGAAAAGCTGGTCAATTTTTGTTGGTAGGCTGTTGCAAGAATGCCAACGGAATAATGACAGAACTGAGGCGTTGGCAGCGCATAACGGAATTCCGTTGGCAAATAGTCGCCTCAAATGGTCAATGCTTAGTGGATTTCGTTAGTAGACCATTGCAGATCCGTCGCTAGACTGGCAACGGAATATAACTTCCGTAGGGAAGCCCTTACCTACGGCCAATATTGCAACGCGTTTTTTTTGTCGGAATTCCGTCGGGAACCTGAAATGCCAACGGAATCTAGCCTTTGCCGACGCAAATTTCCGTCGCAAATTCCGGGAATTGTTGTAGTGCTTAAATTTAGAAAAATATTTATAAACTGCTACGAATCGCGACTTAGGCCCCATTTGTTTTCAACTGAATGCCACCTGAATGTGACTAATCTGAGCGCTTCTGCTAATTATCTCATTTGTCAATGATATTTTCTTCCCTGAATAATTCAGATTGAGCTGAATCATTCCTTGCAAATTTTCTGCCTGAATCGTTCATATCCTAACATACGTACGTACATGTATCTCATATCTCTGATTTTTTTTATATTTTATTGTTTATGTAATCACTTTGCAATAAATGTTAAAAATGATATTTCTTAAATCTTACTAAAAACTTTGATGATTAGTAATTTAAAAGATTTATACTCAATATTAATATTCAAATAATAATTAGCAAATTTAAAAAATAAAAATTTCAATACATAGCTTAAAATATGTTTTAAATTTTATTATCTTATTTTACTCAAAATTATTGATTTTCAAACAATTAAATTTCTAACAATGAAATAAAAAAATAATTGTGAACTTCTATTTGCTTTACATTCTAAAAAAATTACGAAACATATAATAATTAATATTTTTTATATTTATCAATATTATTTACAAGTTATTATGTCTTTGGAAGTATAAATTGGAAAACAAATGTCATTCAAATAGTTTAAAATTTTATTTATCAAATAATATTATTTATTCATGATTCAGATTTTTGATTCATTCAGACCATTCAGAAATATTAATCATTCATATATGAGTTGTTCAAGATTTGCGACCCCTTACGACATCTCCAACGGCATTGGCTATTATGATTGGCTAAAATAATATAAAATACTGATTATGTAAAATTTGTTGAACCTGTAAGGTGGCTATAATAGTTGACTATATTTTAAAAATAGTATGTTTTTAATATTTTAAGTTGTTATAAATAGAATATATTATTTTAATATGGCAATAGATGATGTGTCATTTCACTACAGGTCCTTAGAGGTTCAGCAAATTTGGCCAATCTGTTAGGGTTGGTTAAATATTTTGCTAAGAGTTTTGTACCATTGGAGTTGTGTAAATTTTACATAATATGTATAAATCTTATTTATAACATGCCAACTAATATTTTAGCTAAGGTTTCAGATGCTCTTAGTAAACTAGTTTTAATTATAAATTGTGTTGGGCCCTTTACTCGGGTATCCATTGTAAATATTAGTACAACATAGAAGATTGTCCAAGAGATTCTTACAAAATCTTCTCCCAAAGTACGTAAGATCTTCATTTAATATCTAGATTTAATGAAATCCTTAAATATAGATAACCAAATTTTATTTTATTTGATGGAGAAATTGTAGATTATGTTTTCAAGGGCCAGTGCATATATTCGAACATCATCTACTGAACTTGGATACTCTATAAAACTAAGATTATCGGATAAAATATATAAAATAAGATCATCTTATAATAAAAAATAATAATAAAAAGAATTGTAAAATGCAAATTTACTAAATTGTATATATAAGTGTGTCCCAGTAGCTGAGTGAAGCAAATATCAAATCCAATGGCTACTCCTAAGCTTTTATATTTTGTTTTAATTACTATCTTAATTTCACAATTAGCTACTCATGAATGTAAGTTCGATCGTAATATTTTTGCATGTTGTGTTAAAGTTAAATTACTAATTTATTTTTGAAACAGGTATAAAGACAATGGAGCCAGTAGTTGAAAATCACAAGGATGAAGATTTATTTAAATTTTGTGATCCGTCTCTATGTTTGGATCGTTTTCCGAATTGTTGGTGTTGCATTCACGTCCCCAAAAAGTTTGATATTAAAATTTCTCGACATGGATGTTGGAAAACACACGCTGCTTGCGAAAGGAATTGTTAATTGATCTTGTAATCATAATTAATTCAATAAATTAAGTGGATTTAGCAGGTGATTAGCCTCGTTTCTTCTTCTTTTTCCTTCTTTCTATCTATGTCATTTGTTTATCGGATTCACTGTTTAGCAACTCAAAACTCTTCAACTTTTTATTATATATTCTTGAGTATTTGTATAAAAATTATGCCTCCATTTTACAATAATAACTCCAAACATATAAGTTCAGATAATAAAATATTATTATAAATTATTTGAAGAGAAATCGGGCTTGATACTAGTGATATAGAGCTCATATTTAAGTCTCGGGTAAATATGTTGAATTTATTTTTAAGTAAGGAGTATATCCAATCTAAATTTTGTTAGTTTAAAATTTAGATTGAATTGTTTAAAATTTATAAGTATTTGATTAGAATTCTGAAAATTCAATTAAAAGTACATGGTACTCATTTAAACATTTCAAATATACATTAAAATATGACTGTGTTTCTTGAGAATTGTAAATTATTTATCAAATACACTTTGATTTTTTTTTTTGTGTTAGTTTTAGTAATTAACTTTTTTAAGAATTAAAGCCAGTGGAAGTCAAAATTCTATATGCCGTCTTTCCAAAATCTTCACTTTAAAAATGAGATGAAAAGGAAGACACGTGCTATTAGGGGCGTAAACGAGTCAAACAATTCGTGAGCTACTCGAGCTCGGTTCGGAAAAAATTCGAATTCGGCTCGGTAATAATCGAGTCGAGCTCGAGCTCGAGCTATTCGAATAATTTACCAAGCCGAGCTCGAGCTTCAAATTACTCGGCTCGTTAGGTTCGCGAGCCTAATCGAGCCTTTATTATTTTTAGTTTGTAAATATTATAAATATATTTTTTCATAAATATTTAGTATTTAGATATATTTTATATATATATAATCGAGTCGAACTCGAGCCATATAATCGAGTCGAACTCGAGTCGAACTTGTCATATTCGAGCTTTTGTCAGTATGTGGTGATATCGATTCGAGCTTTCGAGCCGAACTCGAACATATCGAACTTTTTACGAGCCGAGTTTCGAACTTGAAATTGAAGGTTCGGTCGAGTTCGAGCCCAAGCTCGAGCCCGAACTTTTTAGTCGAGCTCGAACTCGAGCCTGACAGTGTTCGGCTCGGCTCGATTACACCCCTACGTGATATGCTTAATTAAAATAACACATGATATAAATTTTGACATTTTGGGTTGCAATCATTTTTTCTACTCGAGAGCATGTTAACCGTTTCACTTTGCCATTTTTAAACTCGGAAGCAATGGAGTAAAATTTATAAATTCTCACTGTAATCATTACTTTCTTTCTTACTGACGGTTGTTAAAAAATTAAATGTATTTTTTAAGATAATGCATTTTAAGGTACAGAGATTGTTTGTAAGGATACTGGGCTTGTGTGCCTTCTAATTTTTCTTAAAGCGGAGTTAGAGCTTGTTTGTTAGGCTATTAATAACTGGATAGTACGCTATAAGGTAGAAGCTTCTGTCCTTCATTTCCGGGGGTATGTCCCACACGCATACCATATTCCTTCTACGGTTGGCAAACAAAATGAAAAACGAAGAGTGCTATACAAGGAGAGCAACTGGATAATGAAGTTTTCCTGTGAAAACAGAACAACTTTCACGTTTACAAATTCTTGCATAGCTAACAAGAGCTTGCACAAAGAGACCCAAATTTCACATTTTCAACCACTTTGGTTTCACCGTCTTCTTTTCTGTAGGCTTTTGATCTTGGACAGCTGCGGAAGGGTTTTCTACTGCTGATTCTCTCATTGCCTCAGCAGGTTGGACCTTCCCTGTTTCCTCAGCTACTAGGTCCAAGCCTTTCAATGACATGACTTCATCTAGAAGAAAGGGACCTGATGCTTCTGTGCCATCATGACCTGGACAATGAGAAAGGGTGTGAAAATATGCTAAGTCTGATATATTTAGTACAAAACCAGCATGGAGGTTATATACCACATCAAGTTTCAAATTCAGGAAGTAACAAAAAATTACATTGGCTGTTTTTTTTATGCCTGTATACAATCAAAGAGCTTGTTTATCCGCTATATACGAAAACACGCATACATCTATGATCTGTATGATAGCGTAAGACAATACTCTATTGGATAAGAAGGTATTAAATAATAAAAATGCAAGGACTCCTGTGTCAAATAAAAACAGTGTCAAACAAAGATCCGAGGTAGAACAGATTTCTAATATTTAAGGAACATTTAGAGTTATACCAGTATAAAGCTTCCCTTGGCTATATACGAAGACACGCATACATCTGTGATCTGTATGATAGCGTAAGACAATACTCTATTGGATAAGAAGGTATTAAATAATAAAAATGCAAGGACCCCTGTGTCAAATAAAAACAGTGTCAAACAAAGATCCGAGGTAGAACGGATTTCTAATATTTAAGGAACAGTTAGAGTTATACCAGTATAAAGCTTCCCTTGGACTATCTTTAAAGTAAGAGGCCTATCTTTCTTATCTCTAAAGCAAGAGAAAAGAAAGATACCTATGATAAACCACCTTCTCTTTCCATATACTCTCACAAAATAGCAAAGAACCTATGGTAGATTTGGAATATAATGATTTTTACCAAAAAATAAATATGTTAAGAAAACCATGCAAATATATGAATGTTCTTTGTTAATATGACCAAAAAGGTTTCAGAATAAGGCATGAGAGGGATGCGTATTTCTTCATTCTAAACATGCTTATAACTAGTGGTAGACTACGCCTTAAGGATCGTCTTCCCCTGTTTGTAAATTTTGTTGTACATAAAATTTTCAATAGACATACCACGTCTTCTCGAATACAAATAATTCACTATATATAAACAACTATTGTTCTCTTATTCTCTTACGAATTTGATCCTATCATGCACACTTAGACCCTCCACAGATTGAGTACCAGATCATCCTAGGCTATCTTAGATTAAGAATAAAAGAACCCAACCAAATTTTAGCTTACAAGGGTAATAATAACAAAATGCAAACTAACCTTTGAGCATATTTTGTGAAAAATAGACTATTGCACCAGGTACAAAACCAGCCGAGTAGAAGTCCTCTGACAAATCCTTAATTTGCTTCTTAGGAGGAGTGGTATCTGAAATATACAACATACTGAGAATTTCTATCCAACTGTGAGCATTTTTTATGATTATCATAGCAAGGCATTTTAACAATTAGAGTATAATAATAATCTCAAGTAGTAAGAAATAAAATAATAGTACAAATTGCAGGCTTACATAAATAATATGGAAGATCTGGTTGAGCAAGCACTTTCATCAGAAGATCGAATAACCTTTGAATGGTCTCTGATGGATGGAATGTAGCTTCTAATGTGTTATTATCTGGAAATCGAACCCGAATTACAGCCTGCAGATCCATAAATGAGTTAGTTACTCCAGTACATCATTATTATTCACTGATTCGGTGAGATAGTTGGTCCATAACATTAAGTAAAATAAAATCCAGAAAAAGCTATGGTCTAATCATCACCTTGGTTATTCTCGATCTGCGAGCAGCCTGTTCCGATTCCCGGATTTTTCGAGTCTTTAGAAAATTATCTGAGTGAATTAATTTAATGGTATTACAAAAACATGGCTACACAGATAATTCACATGAGCTTGTATATATTAAAAAAATCCAGCAGAAACACTGACTCGAACAGAATGCAGCCATGCCTACCTACCAAATATGATGCCTGTTTATATGGTTAGCTATTACTAGTTAAACTTATCTCCTCCTGTAAGAAACTCATCTCCCCTCCTGTAAGCCTCGAAGATTTTCACACCTCAACCATTCACTTTCTCTTTTTTTGTTCCTCCCACCCCCTCTCAGCTTCCATTCACTTTCTCTTTTTTTGTTCCTCCCACCCCCTCTCAGCTTCCAATTGAAGACAGGTGAACTCGATTTATGTCAATCACACCATGAGATCATTACACATTCTAATATATACCCAGACCATTAACTTTCTCTTTTTTGGTTCCCCCAACCCCTCTCAACTTTCAATTTTAAGACAGGTGATCTTGACTTATATCAATCACACCATGAGATCATTACACATCCTAATATACACACACCCTAACATACAAAGATATGGTCATAATATGCAGTACCTTGCTTTTTTGTTGCCAATATGCGATAATAATCCTCTGGAGTAAATTCATAGAAATTGTCTTGCTCATCTGCCAATGAAAGAGGGAGAATGATTGTAAACATCATAAGAATCCCTATTATGAGATAAAAGTAAAATTAATAAAAAAAACTTAAAAAAGTGGGTTGTACCACTATTGGCAAAATCATTCTGTGTTTGAGAGGCAACGGATGTTTCAAACACACGGATATCTCGTCCAAACTTCTCTTTCGCAGCTAAAAGCTTTGCCTAAATCACACAGGAAAAGAATCACATTATTGAAAAGTTTACAAGATGAGCTAAATGAAATAAACCACACTTCTAAACCTGAAGGAAAGCTATCTGCAATAAAACAATCTACTATAATCTCAAAGTTGAACATATATAGTCGCTATGGATGCTTCCACACTTTAAACTCTCATCTTTTATGATGGAATTAAGATCATAACTTATGCGTTAATCCACACTTCAAAATACAAAAACAGCTTTCAGGATTATCAAGAGCAGAACATGTGTACCCTTGTCAAATAAAAGTAGCTACATCTTGGCCTGTGGATTCAGATTTTATTGCTCAATAGAAGACGTAGTATTTTCTATAGAGATAATATGTCCACAACATGGAATTTGAAGAAGACTTTGAAAACTCGGTTTATTTAGTAGGCTACCAGGAGTTAATTTCATAAACAGATCTTAGTTTAAGCCCATACTTTATCTAGTTTATGCAACAGCAGCCTATCAATCGATCCCTAGACATGTTGCCCCCTCCTCCCACACCACACAAGTTGCCAATCATTGTCCTACACAATGCACTGCAGAACTATTACATTCACTACCACTCCGATACTTTACACAAGACAATAAATGAGACTTTAGTCTGTGAACTTTCATCAACAACAAACTGAAAAGAATCCTCTCTAACCCCTCCCCCTACCCCTACCCCCAAAAAAAATAAAATCCAATGTCGAGCTTTAAGCTAACAGCACAAATATAGTCAGCAAATCAAACAACTTAAACGGACATAGGAGCCTGAATATTCCTAACTAATGACCAATATCACAGTCTCCTGCTAACATTCTTTCTTAAACGGAAAGTAGGGTTTTGGAGGAGCCCTTACCCCGAAACTCAACACACAACTCCACCTAAACTCGAACCCTCAATTTCTTGTCACCACAACAAAAACAGGTATCCACAATCAACTACCTTACAATACTAGAAATCGCAAACAAACCATACACTAAACAAGAAACCCAAAATCCCAAACACAAGAATCCATCTAATTTCACAAACAAAACTGATGAATGATCACCTTCTTCTTAATCATAATATAAACACAATATAACAATAAAAATCACAAGAAGCTCAACTAAAATGATAAACAAAAACACATACAAACACACAGTCCATCTAATTTCACAAAAGGGTCAAATAATCTCGCAAAGAATTCACATAAAACCATCTTAACAACTGTTTAAACTTAAATTAAACCCAAAATATCAAGAACTAAAACGACCCATCTGAAATAACGAAACATATAGACACAAAGAAATTATATGGGTGTGTATATGATACCTTTGATGATTCTGCTTCTAATGGATCCATAGTAGTGAACCTCCTTCGTTTGAAAGCAGATGGAGAATCAATTAACATCGAGTCTATTAAGTAATAATAATATGAATTACCCAAACACGGTCTTATTGGTTACTTCCTTTGTGTTCTTTTTTCTTGTTTATTTATAGGCGTTGTTAATTGGGCAGGGCTGAATAACTTCTATCTGGGCTAATTTTGGATTGTGTCAACGGCTATATTTATAATGGGCTGATGTTGGAGACTTGGGCTATATTTATGTGTTTACAAATTTAATTATTATATAACCTGAAGAATTTTCCCGACGTAAACATTGTGTCTTGCTAAAACTATCATTTTTTTTTCTAATCATTCTCACTCAGTTATATATCATACTTTGATTTTGTATGTAATATCTTTCTGCTTCATTTCATGTCAACACTAATTTTATTTATTTTTTATTTTATATTGGTGATACAACACGAGGTCGTTTTAGTGAATTATTTCGGAAAATTTTATCTGAAATACGATAATATAGTATAGATGTTAGTCCTGTATTATTCTGATTTAGATATCAGAATAAATGAAGTCCTTGATCTATACTTAACATCAACTTCTAATAAATTAAGTCCTGTATTTTATTTGTTGTATGAAATACGACAATATAGTATAGTTGTGTAGTAAGATATACTAGCTTATAGTTAGCACGGGTTACGTTTAAATATTTTTGTTATTTTACTAATTTAAAGTGATATTTGTCTCTTTTATTTTTTTAATAATTTTAAAATATAATATAATTGCACGTGGTCGATGAGGCTTTAAAGTTAATTTTAATATGTTATTGGCAGTGTTTTAAAAAACGTTCGATTTTTTAAAAATCGCCGATAAATCGCCGATTTATCGTTTAAAAATATTTGACCGATTCGATTTTTGAAATCCGATATATCGTTATGAATTATTTTTAAATGGTTTATTATATTATATATAAGGCTAATGTATTAAATATATTTAAAATATTACAATTTATCCAATTTTTTGTTCCGATTTATCATTCCGATAAATCCCCGATTTACCGATAAATCGTTATACGGTACCTTAACCGATTTGTTCCGATTTCCTAAATCTACAACCATGGTTATTGGTAGATATCGAACCTTAAACATAAGTGTAGATTAATATTAATATTTGTATCAAAATGAGTTTAAGGTGAGTTCTGCAAAACTCACCTTAAATAATAAAGATATAATTATATAATTATATATAAAAATATTATTATTATTATTATTATTATTAGAAAATTTATATACTTTGATTCAAAAAAAAAATATACCTAACAACAATAACATCTTTTGATTATATTTACAATATGTGATATAATTTTAGCATTTTAAATACAAATTAGTATGTTAAAAATTTTCATGTTAACACATTTTTTTATATAGTTTTTTCTTTGAAGGGAGACTTTTTATAGTTGATATTATTAAAAACATTTCAAACAATATTGTGCCAAATTATTATATGAATTTATTGTAGTTGATACACTAATTGCAAAACACGTCGATAAATAATCAAGTATACGTTAAAATCAAATAAAATATTAACTAAATTTCATACCTTTTTTACATATTCGTTAAATTGATCTCTTTATTTCTTACTAATTTTCAGTTATATATACTTAGTTTACATATGTTAGATATATATATATAGGCTAATGATCAAATACAAACCTTTTTTAAAATACAAACTAAGAACCAATTTAAGCTCTTAGATTAATCTAATCTAATGGCCCCCTATATACACAACACACAACTAAAATACACCCCCACACTCAATCACACCTATTCCCCTTCGTTTTTAATTTGACTTTTCCCGTCAATCGGAGAGTTTTTTTGAAATCCGACTTCACCGTATTTTTCTCCATCTCCCAACGATCGATTTGCATACCATATGTGCTATGTTTCGACGCGATTTGAAAAAAAATTATTTAGTTTGTAGGTTTGTAGTCTAAGGCCCCATTTGTTAATAACTGAACCACTCTGAACAGAAACATTTCATTGTTCAGATCATTTGTTAAGCAATATTAATTTCTGGACGACAGAATGCTATGGTTCAGGCTATTTGTTAACATTTGCTATTTACTGGACGATACCCAAAATCTTCTGGATGGGTCCATCCAAATTTTTTGCCTGGACGGTTCTCTCATCCTACCTAATATCTTTTATTTCAATATTATAAAACTTTATCCTCTTTTAACTCCTAATAGTATTTATATTTCTCTCACTATTTTAATTATATTACTTATGTAAAATTGTTTTGGGAAAGAATTTTGAGGTTTTTTCTAGAAATATGATTTTAAAATATTTTTGTAAAAAATATGTTTTTCATTATTATTTTATATAATTTTTTAGATTTTTTTTGCAAAAAAACGAATTTGCAATCTAATGCAACTGTATGCAACCTCAAATGCAACCAAAAATAATTGTAATTATTTTTTTAAAAAAAATTAAAAATAAGTTGCATCGGGTTGTTTCTGGGTGCAAGTCGTAAAAAAGAAGAAGTTGAATTTGGTTGATTCTAATTGCAAATCATTTTTTTGCAAATATTTCCAAAAGATAGTAGAACCGCAATTTTTTTTAGAAAAAATAGTATTTTTTGGTAATTTCTCAAGAATATTTGTATAACTTATGTTTATATGATTATAATTATTAAACTCAAATTATATTATTGCATGAGGCGATCTGACGTGATATCGGTTGGGGGTGTCCGGAAATTATACTTTTTTGATTAAAAAAATTGGCAAATTTAATAATTCTTTTAAAGTCTATTGCTCGTAAATTTGCACATATTTTAAATAAATTTTATTATCTATGACATATATATTCTATTCAGAAAATTACAAAAATGTTAATCATTCAAAATATTCAAATCATCCAGATTTAATACGCATCCAGATTTTTAATCGTCCATGGTTCAGAAATATAAATGATTCAGAAAATTTGATTCAGATTTAACAAATGACCCCTAAGAATGGTTTGTAGTAGAATAGCCCCCTATATATATATTAGATATGATTATTCCTCTAATTTTTTTTACAATTAGCGGAAATTTGTTAGATAATACTCCCCACGTCCCATTCATTTTCCCTCTCAATCTTGTTCATTTCAAAAAATATCAAAAATAACAAACTTTTATAATATAAAAATTAACTACATTCATCACTTTACTCACTTTTCTTACTTTTTTCTACTATTTTACTCATTTTCTTAAACTCCATGCCCAACTCATTTGTAAAAAAAATGAGAGGGACGTGGAGAATTATTTTGATTAATTATTAGATTAATATATTTTCATTTTTTAATTATATTTTACATTGAATTTAATTTTAACTATATGAATTTTAATATTTTGTTGAAGCAAATAAAGAATTTTAAAAAATTAAAAAGTTTGAGAAAAATGTCAGATTGGAGTGAAAATAAATATAAATAAATAATTATTACGTTTTAAACGTACAATTTATTATTTTGCCTTATCTTGAAATCTAACAATCGAATTTTGGATGATGTCTCAGCTCACACGAAATGCAAAAAATAATATTTAATTTAATGATGGTTAAATATTATTATCACTTAAATGAAGCTACCCAGGGAGTGAAGAGAAAGAATGATACGAATTTTTACATAAAAATTATATTCCTTCAAAAATACCTATATAATTGGTATGGGTGCGTTAGTGTTCGGAGTCAAGTTTATTCAATTAGATAGTATAGTATATGTTGATCAGTATTTCGTTTTCAATCTCTCTTAGTCTCTTGAATTTATTGCAGTGGTTGGTGTCCTCCGTTGTACAGGTTTATGGTTAGGTTATGTACGGATTAAATGGCGTTTTTGTCACTCAACTCATTATAAACTTTTAATTGGGTAATCGAGCTCAAAAAGTTTTCAGTGACATCATTGTTCTCTTAAAAAAATTCATTCATGTCACTAGCCGTTACACTCCGTTAAAAACTAGACGTAAAGCTGACTAAGCTTTGTGATTTAGCTTAAATAAATCCACCGTGACATGTACAGTCATCTGAAGTGGCGTTTTGGTCACTCAACTGCCTAGAAACTTGCAATTGGGTCATCAAACTGAGTAAACTTTCATTCAGGTCACTGACGATTACATCAGTTAAAAATTGAAAAAAAATCGGACTAAGAGTTTTCCTACAACAACGTTAAGGGCTTGTTAGGTCCTGATAAGTTTGTAGAAGGGGGGTTGAATACAAACTATGCCGTTTTATCGAAATTTGTCCTTTTAAGATTTAACAATTTAGAACAAATTAATGCGGAATAAAAACTGAAACAATATTTAAGTTAAATAGAAACTCTATTAAACTTGAGGGGTGTTATAACTTAAAATGAGTAAGTGTCATATAAGTGATAAGTTGATAAATTCTTATAAATTATACGGGTGTTTGGATAAATTTAGTTATAAGTTAGTTAAGAGTTGCAAAATTAAATTTGAAAAAATAATTATTAAATACAATAATTGTTGGACTATTTTTGAATAAAAATATTATTGCATTTCATTTTATTTGATTTGTAACTCATTTGTTTGATTTTGTAACTCCTATAATTATTAGATAATATTTATTTGGTCATTATAATGGAGGTTACAAAGTTATTGCATTTGGGAGTTACATTTTATGTAATACTATATAAGTAGGCTTTTGGTTCATTGTTTTGACACACAAAAAATTACAAGTCTTTCTTAGCATTTCTTGCATTCCTCTTAGAGCTATAGGTTCAGTTTCTGTGAGATAGTAGCGGTATTTGTTTGGTTCGTAGAAGGCGGGTCTTAAAGTGCTTAAGATCACCTTTGTTCGTTGTATCCTGGGAGACGGAAGCCAACACACCTTCAAGCACCACACGGAAGGGGCTTATCTATTTTAAGGAGAGCGTGGTTTTCACGTGCCTCGGACTTTCATTTCGGTATTTTATTGGTGTAATCTTGATTTCAGGTATAATCTTAAACTATACTTCCTACAAGCTTAAAACAGATCCCATAATTCATATGAATTAGTTTAACTGATAAACTATTTTGTTTGGATTGTCTCGGGAGTATAGCAATGATTGATCTTTACTATCAGAGTTTTGTGCTTCTCTTGGTACGATTATCATGGTTTTAATTTATTTTAATTTGCATGATCTCCATCTTGTTTAATTATACTAACTCTGCCCTTGGTGTGTTTTCGGTTATAGAGCTTGCATGTGTAGTAATTTTTCTACACTTTGATTACTGGCATGTCTCTTTTGCATATGTTTTTGTAGGTTTTTTATTAGTAATTAGTTTCATGCCAATATCCATGCTTGCCTTGAATGCTTAGGCTTAACCTGTTTTAATCCATTAACATGCATAGATATAATGTTTTGGTTTTCATGCATGATATTTAATCTGTTAACTATCATCCTGTTATTTTGCATGGTAGCATGGTGATTATTTGTGTAAGAGGAGTTTCTGTTACGTAAATATTTCTAGTCATGTATGTTTTATTGCATAATATTTGTTTTAAATCTTGATTAGTTTTAACACAACATGTTTTAGCAATACCAAGTTTTCATGTATTCTGTGAATTTGGATTAGTGTTGCATAGTCATTAGTTACATAATTAATATCGGCCCTGATACATGCTTATATAATATTTTAATTTGACCATCTGCCATACATTTGGCTATTTGTGTTTGGATTTTCAAACATGTACTTAGAGGTGGAT
The DNA here is from genome assembly GCA_030848705.1 of Heracleum sosnowskyi. Taxonomy (NCBI): domain Eukaryota; kingdom Viridiplantae; phylum Streptophyta; class Magnoliopsida; order Apiales; family Apiaceae; genus Heracleum; species Heracleum sosnowskyi. Next base: position 18,883,384 of record CM061244.1, on the reverse strand, counting down.
TTATTTATGTTATGTTATTGCTCTTTTACATGACTAGTTTGTTGAAAGACATATGTTTAGGCCTATTAATATTCCGAGGAAACAACTTAATTTAAACAAGTATGTAATAAGTAAATAATAAGTTGATATGTCACAGGAATCTCAAAGAGTTTTATCTGTCAAGAGAATTGAGGATTAAAGTCATCTACAGACTTGAAGTTATTCTACATTGAAAGAAGTTCAATTTATTGTTCAAGCCTCAGTGAAGTATTCAAGTAAGTGGATTTAATACAGTGACAGAGATTTTCAGTTGGTGACGGAAGAAGTACAAGATACAGAGTTTATTCAAAGCTAAAGAAAAGAAGCCACAGCTTTAAATGTTTTAAAGATGAAGAATTATCATTGAAGTCAGTTATTCATGAAACCAGACAGTGCATCGAATGACGACATCAATCAGTGGAATTAAATCATCTATATTCAGTGGTTTTCAGAAGATAGAGGAATGCAAGAATATTAAGTTATCTTCTTTAATTTATTAATTAAATTTAATTAATAAATTAATTCTATCAGAATTAATTTATTTATTAAATTAATTAAGTTAGTTGTTTAAATTATTTATTAAATTAATTCTATAAAAGAATTAATTTAATCTAGAATTTAATCTATCTAAATAAATTAAAAGGATTTTCTTTTTAAATCTCGGTATGACCTGTTTAGAAGACTCGGTATGACCTAGTGTTCTTATACCCTAGGTTCTACCGAATTATACTTCAGGTCATACCGGACATTTTCTTGTAGGTCATACTGCTGAAGCATGGTTCTACCGAATATATTCTTCAGGTCATACAAGTGTTTTGATTTATTAATTAAATCATTCTGATTTAATTAATAGGTCATACAAGGAAATGCAATTGTGTTAAAACCGTGCATAACAGACAGAAGAGAAAAAATGAAAAAGAAAGACACAGAAGCATTTACTCTGAAGAACAGCTGAAGCATTTAATCTCATTTCTTCTCAAACAATTAATTCTAGTTTGTATTGTTAAATCCAAACCACTAGAAGTTGATTACTTGTATTGCTTTGATCATCTAGCGGATTTTTATCCCTAGAATTTATCTCGAACTTGCTTTTAGCATTCGATCTTTTTATTACAAATATTAGAAGAGTTCATGTCGAATTTATTCTAAATTTGTATTAATTAGTTTTGAGATAAATACTTTGTAATCCTTATTGTATTTGCAACACCCTTCAAATTTAATATAAGTTATATTTAACTTGAATCTTGTTTCATTTATATTCCGCATTAATTTGTTCTCAATTGTTAAATTATTCAAAGAACAAATTTCGATAAATCGGTATAGTTTGTATTCAACCCCCCTTCTACAAACTTATCAGGACCTAACAATTGGCATCAGAGCCTTTTGATTGATATACAAATCAAAGATCCAATTGTTTTGAGATTTTTCTTAAACTCTGATTTTTTTATTATTCCTAAAAAATCTCAAAAGATGTCTACTACACAGAAAGTGGGTACAGTCAAAATCCCAATGTTCAGCAAGGAGCATTATCCAATGTGGAAGAAGAAAATGCTCTTATTTCTTAAGGTTGCAAATCCTAAATACATTGATGTGCTGAAGAACGGTCCCAAAGTCCCTATGATTATTGAGGGATAACTCATTGAGAATAATGTTGTGACTAGGGTTGCTAGAATGTACCCTAAAGATGCCAAGGATTACACTCCTGATGAGAAAGAGGATGTTACCTTGGATTCATGTCTTCAGTTGATCCTTATTGATTGTCTTGATCCTATCATGCATAATCATGTCCTCAATTGTGATACTGCCAAACACATTTGGGCAACCATAGAGATAATCAATGAGGGGACAGAGGAAGTTAGGGAGAATATGCTGGAAATTCTCACCTCACAATATGAGCATTTCAGATCAAACCCTAGTGAAGGTATCTCTCAGGTTTTTGAGAGATACAACAAATTAATCAATGATCTGAATCTCAATGGGAAGCACTACACCAACAAGGAGATTAACAAGAAGTTCCTTCTTACACTTCCACCTCATTTGGAGCACAAAATATCTGCCATTAGAGAAGCAAGAGATATGAATGAGATTGCTTTGGAGAGATTGTATGGTGTTCTGAAGACCTATGAGCTGGAGCAGATTCAACAAAGGGAGCTGTATGGAACTAGGAAGATTGTTAGTACTTCTACTGCACTGGCTGCTGAAGTCCCACAGAAACTAGAAGTGAAGGTTGTTCAACCTTCCAGTTCTAACATGAATGTTATTGATGCTGAATATGGATTAAAATCCATTGATCAATCTGGTGGTGACTTCTATTCTTTAGAAGAACTTGATCAGCTGGAGGATGGTGATTTGGCTTTGATAGTCAGGAAGTTTGGGAAGTTCAGATTCAAGAGGAATCCCAATCTTAAGTTCATGCCCAGATTTCAGAGAGGTGGATCTTCCTCTTCAAGTGGCACAAGGGGTGGCTACAAAACTGGAACTGTGGAAAGGAGCACAATCAGATGCTACAATTGCAATGAGTTGGGTCACTTTGCTACTGAATGCAGAAAGCCAAAGCAAGTGACTAGAAACACATTTGATTCTAGCAAGAAGAACAAGATTGGGAAAGCTTATGTTGCTGAAGGAAAGAGTTGGGATGACACTGACAGTGATGAAGAAGCAGGTGAGATTGGGAATCTTGCACTCATGGCAATAGGAGACAAAATCTTTGATTCCACGTTATCTTCATCCAACCTGTCTGAGGTAAAGTTCACTGACACTGAAATGATTCGTAATCTTGGTGATACTTTAAGTTGTGCACGCACTGAAAATGATAGAATAATTCTTTTAAACACAAATCTTGAAAAGGAAATAAAAGAATTAAAACTAGTGCATGTTAATCAGGATGAACTTATTGAGAAAATTGCATTTCTTGAGAATAGGGTTAAATGTTATATTCAACTGGAAACCATTCTTAAAGAAAAGAATAGTGAGCTTAATACTAAAGCCAATGCTTACTTTAATTCTTACAAGACTGCTAAAGAGATTCTCAATAAACAAGCTAGGGGTAATCATGTCAGTATAGGTTATGATTATAATGAGGCCATTGGATTGCTTGGAATTAATTCCCCTTGTAGAGTCAGATCTGAAGGAAGGGGTGTTCCATATGTACTTAAGGGTATTGAAACACCCTTCTGTAAGGAGTCCGAGGCAGATCCTCTGAATGAATACTCTATCATCATTGCTGAGGAGATTCGTGAAGAAGATATTGCTTTGGAAGTTGCACAGTCCAAAAAGTGTATATCTGATATTCCAGTCAAAGTTGCCTCAACTAAAAAGACTAAATCAGATATCCATAAGTTGGATCAAAACAACTGTAGAACTAACATGCCTGCTGTTAATTCTTCTCATAAAGCATGTGGTGTGATTAATTGCATGTCTTGTGCTTTCAATGTTATGTATGCTTATTTTAATAGTAAACATGTATCTAGTGATAAGACTGCTCCACGTCAACATGTTAATAATAAGAAGCATGTTAAAGCAAAGACTACTAGTCCTCCTCAGACTAGAGTGGATTCATTTATCCCTAAGCCTACTCAGAAATGTGTTAAGGCTGGCTATAAATGGAAACGCTCTTATGTGAAAGAGGTTGAAGTAGTTTTAGCTAAAAATGTTGTTTTGCCTGACAAAGGCCAGTTCTTTAAGTATGTCGGACCCAATCAATTTTGGGCTCCGAAGAAGGTCTAATCAATTTGATATTGCAGGGAGTTAAACAGGTAAACCGTGTTATATGGATTCTTGACAGTGGCTGTTCAAGGCATATGACCGGAGATAGAGCCCTGCTATCAGATTTGGTTGAGAAAGCTGGCCCAGTAGTTACCTTTGGAGATAACAGCAAGGGTATTACGAAAGGATATGGTTGTTTGAAGTACGGAAATGTTATCATTGAAGATGTTTCTTTTGTGGAAGGTCTAAAGTTCAATCTTCTCAGCATCAGTCATTTCTGTGACAGAGGATATGTTGTTTCCTTTGAAAGAGAGAAGTGTCAGATCCTTCACAAGAAGAATGGAAAGCCTGCTCTTCAAGGAGTAAGGAAAGGTGACTTGTTCATAGCTGATCTGAACTCGGGATTCAAAGATGAAGTTAATTGTTTTTATGATAAAGCTTCATCAGATGATAGTTGGCTATGGCACAAGAAGATGTCTCACCTTAACTTCAAAACCATGAACTCTTTAGTCAAGAGGGAATTGGTTAGAGGTTTGCCTCAGATGGAATTTACACAGGAAGGACTGTGTGAGGCATGTCAGAAAGGAAAGTCAAAGAAAGCTTCTCACAAGTGCACTGACACATCATCAATAACTGAACCTCTTCAGCTACTTCACATGGATTTGTTTAGTCCAGTTAATGTGATGTCCATGTCAAAGAATCAATATGCACTTGTGATTGTTGATGACTTTTCAAAATATACATAGGTTTTATTCCTACATTCCAAGGATGAAACTCCATACCTAGTGATTGGCCATATAAAGTTGATTGAACTTGATTCTAGATTCCCTGTTAGAGCCATAAGGTCAGATAATGGTACTGAATTCAAGAATGCCATTCTAAATGACTTTTGTGCTGATAAAGGAATAACAAGACAGTATTCTGCCCCTAGAACTCCTCAACAAAATGGAGTAGTGGAAAGAAAGAATCGTACATTGATTGAAGCTGCAAGGACTATGTTAAGTGAGTCCAAACTTCCAACGTACTTTTGGGCTGAAGCAGCGAATACAGCTTGTTATACTCAGAATCGAACTTTAATCAACAAGGACTTAATGAAGACTCCGTATGAGATCATGAACAACAAGAAACCAACTGTCAAGTACTTTCATGTATTTGGAGCAAAATGCTTTGTGCTTATAGATGACAATGTGAAACGTGGCAAGTTTGATGCAAAGGCACAAGAAGCTATTTTTGTTGGTTATTCCAGAAGATCTTACAGGGTCTACTTGATTGGCAGTCACACGGTAAAGGAAAGTGTCAATGTTACTTTTGATGACACTACATTCCCTAATATCCAAACAGCAGATTCATCTGAGAAAATAAAGTTTGATAACTTGCCAGACTCAGATTCAGATGATGAAGCCCCACCTGAAGTTATTGCTGGTAATGATAATAACAATGATGATAATGATCATGGTGATGGTGGTGGAAAAACTGGTAACAATGGAGATACCACTAACACTGGAGAAGAATCATCAAGGCAATCAAGCAACAACTCAGGGGGAGCAAATGAAGGATCAACTAGTCACTCACAACATCAAAGTGAATTTCAAGGTGAATCATCAAGATCAAATCTTCCAAGACAGACTGTATGGAATAGAGCTCATCCCTTTGAGCTGATCATTGGTGATCCAGATATTGGAATTAAAACTAGAAGTGCAACTCAGAATGAATGTCATTTTTCAGCATTCTTATCTAAAATGGAGCCAAAGAAAACTGGGGAAGCACTGACTGATCCAGATTGGGTGATTGCTATGCAAGATGAACTCAATCAATTTGAACAACAGCAAGTCTGGAAGCTGGTACCCAGGCCAAAGAACAAGAAAGTAGTTGGTACTAGATGGGTATACAGGAACAAGCTAGATGAGGATGGCATTGTTACAAGGAACAAGGCAAGACTGGTTGCACAAGGGCATTCTCAAGCTGAAGGCATTGATTATGATGAAACCTATGCACCAGTGGCTAGACTTGAGGCCATCAGGATGTTCTTAGCATTTGCTGCTTACTCCAATTTTAAAGTCTATCAAATGGATGTTAAGAGTGCATTCCTGAATGGTGAGCTTGATGAAGAAGTGTATGTGGAACAGCCCCCTGGCTTTGAAAATCAAGAACTGCTGGACTTTGTGTACTTTCTCTTCAAGGCTATCTATGGTCTCAAACAAGCCCCAAGAAAATGGTATGACACTCTCTCTGGTTTTCTTTTAGAAAATGGTTTTGTTAGAGGTATCATAGACAAAACTCTTTTTTCAAAGAAACACAAAAGTGATATGATATTAGTCCAAGTCTATGTGGAATGTGGATGACATCATATTTGGGTCTACTAATGATAATCTTTGTAAGAGATTTGCTGAGCTTATGCAGAGTAAGTTTGAAATGAGTATGATGGGTGAGCTGAAGTTCTTTCTTGGATTGCAAGTAAGTCAAAGGTCAAATGGTATATTTATTTGTCAATCCAAGTATCTCAAAGAACTCCTCAAGAAATATCACATGGAGGATTCAGCATCAGCAAGGACTCCATCTTCAACAGCAATCAAACTTGGAGCTTCTGACAAGTCTATCAAGGTAGATGTTACAAGCTACAGAGGTATGATTGGCTCCTTACTCTATCTTACTGCAAGTAGACCAGATATTATGTATGCTACATGCTTGTGTGCAAGGTTCCAAGCGGACCCTAGAGATGTACATCTCGTTGCTGTGAAAAGAATCTTGAGATATCTTAAGGGTACACCTAATCTAGGTATCTGGTACCCTAAAGATTCTGGTTTTAATCTGGTTGGATATACAGATTCTGATTATGCAGGTAGTGTTATGGATAGAAAGTGTACCTCTGGGAGTTGTCAATTCCTAGGAGGTAGGTTGATTTCCTGGTATAGCAAGAAACAGCAAACAGTTTCCAATTCAACAGCAGAAGCTGAATATATTGTTGCTGGAAGCTGTTGTGCTCAGATCTTATGGATAAGGAATCAATTAAAGGACTATGGCTTTGCATTAGACAAAATTCCCATTTTTGTGATAATACAAGTGCCATAGCAATCTCCAACAACCCTGTACAGCACTCGAGAACGAAGCACATTGATATCAGGTATCATTTTATCAGAGAGCATGTTATGAATGGAACTGTGGAGTTACACTTTGTACCCACTGAAGAACAGACTGCAGATATTTTCACTAAATCTGTTGACGAATCCACATTTATCAGGTTAGTTGGTAAATTGGGTATGTTGAACAGTCTTAGTGATTGACAATATCTCCGGTAGGTTTTTTCTTATCTAAATCATTTTCTATTGTTAAATTAAGATGTTAAATATTGTCAATCCATGTTTATTGTGTAAAGCTTGTTAATTTAAATATTCTGAATAATTTATTTTCTTTAAAAATATTTTTCTCATTTTATGGAGAAATGTATTTTTATTGAAAATATATTTATTTAGAATCATTTAAGTTTTTTTTTATTGTAAATATTGTTGTTCAGATTTTTCTGCAGGTTTATAGTAGTTTAATGTTCTTTTATAATTTTATGCAGTAGGTTTCAGGTTTGTTAAAAATATTCTGTGAATATTTTCTGTTGATGCTGTTTCTTTTAGTATAACATTCGGTATGACCTTCTGTTTGGTCATATTGGCATGTTATTCTATTTTCTGTTAATATTTTATTTGTTAGATTTCGATATGAGCTTCTCCCAGGTCATATTAGAACTCGGTATGACCTATCTTAAGGTCATACTGGTTTGTTATTTTATTTTTATTAGTATTATTCAGTTTTTAATTTTATTTTCTCGGTATGACCTGAAGTACTGTTGGCTATTTCTCGGTATGACCTCTTTCAAAACTCGGTATGACCTGCCTTTAGGTCATACCGAGCCCATCAGGTTTATTTCCTATAAATAGCTGATAACCTCAAGTTCTTTTCTCTCATTCCTTTCTAACTCAAGTTTTTACTTAGTTAACTTTGCTCTAGTTTGTGTTTTATTCCTAGAACAACGAACTATTGCAAATTTTTCTTGTGAATTACTTGGGATTTTATTTCTTCTCTGTTTAATATTATTATTAATTACTGCTCTATTTTTTTTTATTTTTTTTTGTTTTGTTAAAAAAATGGCTGCTGAGTTTGTTGTTGAACGTTTTAATAATTACGTTGGCTATTGTGATCCCCTTAAGTGTTCTGCTGAACGTTTTAGGCCGTGGATTCATTTTTTAAATCAACAATCAATTGTTAGCTATGCTATCACAACTTCTATTGATTTAAAGATTGAACCCCTTCGTCTATTATGTTTAACTGATGTTGTTGCTGACGATATGCAATCTTTCACATTCACTATTTCTGATCGTCAGTACACAGTAACTACAGAGATCTTTTGTCAAGTACTTCATTTTCCGCTGGATAATTTTGTTGATTTCCCTACTGATGACGAGTTAGTTCATTTTTTCTCTAGTATTGATTACCAAGGAAATATTGTTCTTCCTCGTCTGAATAAGGGTAATCTAGCATGTGAGTGGGATTTGTTCTTTGACTGTCTAGACAAAGTTTTTAGTAATTGTACCAAAAACAACTTTCCAGTCATCACTTCTGTCTTACAAAACATTGCCTATGCTGCTGTTTTCAACCTGAGATTGGACATAGGAACTCTTGTGTGGGATCTCTTGATAAGGAGGATTTTCAATTACACTAGAGATGTTGAGAACGGAAAGAAAGTTAGATGCTTTTATTCTCGTTTCCTTTCTCTAGTGTTGAATCATGTTCTTTCTGATGAACATAAAACACTTTTTCAAAACACTCCTATTCAAGTCCCCGCACACACTAATCCTCTCATATATTCAACTTTGCCCACCAGTTCCAAGTCTGGAAGGAGACCCGTAGTTCCACAATCATATCTGCGAAGGATTCTGCAACCACGGTTACCTCTACTCTTTGTTGAACATCCAGTGGTTGGATCCTCGTCAGCAGGAACTTCAATGGTGCCTCCTAACACCATGGCACTTCAGGTAATATATCCTCTCTCAACTGCTCCACTAACCCAAGAGGTTCTTAGGATTGACCAAGGGATTGTAGAACCACAATCTCTGTCCACGGTCATAGAGCCACACACAGAGTCAAATCCATTGACCGCTCCCCTAGAACAACTAGCTACAACAAGATTGAGAGAACAAGTTGAAGTAGATATTAATGAGAGTGATCCCACAGCTCTGCCTCCACCACTAAAGAAGAGAAGAACACTCCTTGAGGCATCTGTTAGCCAGTCTGTATCCTCCCAAAAGGATATGGATTCTCAACAGACCAATGAACAGTTACTAGAAACATCCTCTCAACAGGATGAATCTATTGAAATTCGCCATCAGGCCATGGCATTCTGTACAGAGTCAAGCACTCTCCCATTACTCACAATGGGAGCAAACACTTCTGAAACAATAGTAGAGACTCATGAACAGGACACTCTGAGAGGAGAGCACATAGGAATGCTTGCTGAAACAGTGCCTACCATTGTCACGGTAGAAGAGCCTTCACAGGCTTCAGAGGGAAAATCTGGTTATTTGCCCCCTATAACAGAATCATTTTCTCCCCTCCCAGAGGGAACATCTCTGGCTCCCCTAAGGGATTCTTCACTCGCAGTTTTAACTGGAGAAAGTGAAGGGCAACCTGGTGAGTCCATAACTGAAGCAATTCAGTTTTCCGTTTCGGATTATTTTTTGGACTTTACCGGGGACTGGGATTCGCGAACTCCCATTGCACCACCAGTGACCTCTCAAGAAGGGGCTATGGTGATTTTTCCTGCAGGTACTTCAACTCCACACATGGATAAACAGCTAGTGGTTAGTTCTGAGAGACAAACAGAGAGCGATACACAAGCACGTGAGGTGAGTGAAACACCATCGAGAGAAATTGAGATGAGTGCACACAATGACACATACACTGCTTCATTATTGGCTCAAATAGCTGGTTTACAGAAACAACTTCAACAGACCCAGGCTGAAAAGGAAATTCTCAAAGCACAAGTGGTTGAACAGTCTTCTTCTTCCACCTCTGTAACTAATCAGCTGGGTCATATTAGAGATGAGATAGAAGGAGTGAAGGTCACATTGATCCCCAAAATCAATGCTGTTCAAGAATCACAGGTGCTAGTGGCTTCAGACATCTCCGAGCTGACAATTTCAAATGCTGAGATCAGGGAGAGTGTCAAGCAGATTGCTTCTATTTCAACACAAGTGAACTCTATTCAAGAAACTGTTGATAACAATCAGTGGTACAATGACCAGAGGTTCACAAATCTTGAAGGAGGAATGGTACATTTGAATGAAGGCATGAAACATCTGTACAATATGATCAAGAGTTCACATCAACCCAATGTTGAGCAAAAGAAATTCTTTGAGGGTGATGATGATGCAGAGGACAATGATGACAAGGATGGAGAAGGAGGAAATAAAGATGAGGATCCTAAGGCTGATAAAGTCAAATCTGTAGAGGATTCCTCAACTAAGGGGGAGAATAAGGAGATACAAGGAGGAGAAAGGGAGAAACAAGGAGGAGTTAGAGATCATCAAGGAGGAGAAACTGAAGATTCTGCAAAGGACAAAGGAAAACAGAAGTTAACTTTTTCTGATGCTGACTACTATCAATATGAACAGGGAGATTTTGAAAATATTGAATCTGAAGAAAACCCTGAAGATATATTTGGTGAAGTAGAAGTTGAAGGAGAGGCTGACTATGCTGAATGGGAAGATGAATCTGAAGTTGATCCTGCCTTTGAAGCTGAGCTGTTAAGACAGAAAGCTGATCTAAAGAGAAGAGAAGATGAGAATGCTAAAGTGTCTGACATAATCTCAAAGCATCTAGTTATCCAAAAAGCTGAACATCAAGAAAAACAAAGGCTTCATGATTTAAAAGTCAAAGACAGAAGGTTATATGTGAGGCTGAAGCTTGGAGAAGAATGGGATAGAGCTAGAGAGATGTTCTCACATCCTACAGGGTCAGACAATGATACAAAATTCTTTAGCATGTTGGAAAGGTACAGAAAGGTCAATCCAGACAACTCAATCTATATGAAAGCTCTTCATGCGGAGATTTCAAGAATTTCTACTGGATATGACAGAGTCAGAGAGGAGTTGAAGATTTACATCTACACTCATAATGAGGGAACTTTCATAGTTTCTCTCAATCTTCTGGAAAGTAGAACTCTCTCTGAGATTTGGGTTTTCATGACAAAGATTAAAAGGTCTTCACCTCTATGTGAGCTGCTGCATGATCAGCTTAGAGATTTTGCCATGAAAGCTAGCCCTCAAGTTGTGGACGTGCCATATGAAGTTAAATTTTATAAAGGAAGGGCACTTCAAACTTGTGTTGTGGATCCCATCTCCTTGAAAGATTATCCTGCCAAGCATCTTGTCTATATGGAGAACATGTTGAGGACAACAGGGTTTGCTACACAAGAAAAGACAGAAGTTGCTGATTTGATTCAAGACTATTGCATTGCCAATATCAAGAGATATCATCAAATGAAGAATAGGCTGAAGAAAGTCACAGCTCAACCTGTCAGACCTAGTGGCATTACTTCTGAATCTGATCGTATTCTGGACAAGGATTTGCTTGAAGCACTTGAAGAAGGAGAGATGATTGAGTCTGAAATTTAAAGAAGCTCTGTTTGTAAATATTAAATGTTTAGAGCTTAGGTGATTCAAGATAGGATAAATGTATTCATATGTTCAGTCTAGAGGAACATCTATCTTGTACTTACCTGTAATGTTTGAATCTGGAAAATGTTAAATGAAATCCAGAACTTTTCTTGTTATTTACTTGGCTCTTAAAAGTCATTTCTATTTCTTGTTTAAGTTAGTTGAGTTATCCTCTAGGTATTTGATTGTTATTCTCTAACAAACAAATAGGGGGAGATTGAAAGGCATATGTTTAGGCCTATTAATATTCCGAGGAAACAACTTAATTTAAACAAGTATGTAATAAGTAAATAATAAGTTGATATGTCACAGGAATCTCAAAGAGTTTTATCTGTCAAGAGAATTGAGGATTAAAGTCATCTACAAACTTGAAGTTATTCTACATTGAAAGAAGTTCAATTTATTGTTCAAGCCTCAGTGAAGTATTCAAGTAAGTGGATTTACTACAGTGACAGAGATTTCCAGTTGGTGACGAAAGAAGTACAGGATACAGAGTTTAGTCAAAGCTAAAGAAAAGAAGCCACAACTTTAAATGTTTTAAAGATGAAGAATTATCATTGAAGTCAGTTATTCATGAAACCAGACAGTGCATCGAATGACGACATCAATCAGTGGAATTAAATCATCTATATTCAGTGGTTTTCAGAAGATAGAGGAATGCAAGAATATTAAGTTATCGTCTTTAATTTATTAATTAAATTTAATTAATAAATTAATTCTATCAGAATTAATTTATTTATTAAATTAATTAAGTTAGTTGTTTAAATTATTTATTAAATTAATTCTATAAAAGAATTAATTTAATCTAGAATTTAATCTATCTAAATAAATTAAAAGGATTTTCTTTTTAAATCTCGGTATGACCTGTTTAGAAGACTCGGTATGACCTAGTGTTCTTATACTCTAGGTTCTACCGAATTATACTTCAGGTCATACCGGACATTTTCTTGTAGGTCATACTGCTGAAGCATGGTTCTACCGAATATATTCTTCAGGTAATACAAGTGTTTTGATTTATTAATTAAATCATTCTGATTTAATTAATAGGTCATACAAGGAAATGCAATTGTATTAAAACCGTGCAGAACAGACAGAAGAGAAAAAATGAAAAAGAAAGACACAGAAGCATTTACTCTGAAGAACAGCTGAAGCATTTAATCTCATTTCTTCTCAAGCAATTAATTCTAGTTTGTATTGTTAAATCCAAACCACTAGAAGTTGATTACTTGTATTGCTTTGATCATCTAGCGGATTTTTATCCCTAGAATTTATCTCGAACTTGCTTTTAGCATTCGATCTTTTTATTACAAATATTAGAAGAGTTCATGTCGAATTTATTCTAAATTTGTATTAATTAGTTTGAGATAAATACTTTGTAATCCTTATTGTATTTGAAACACCCTTCAAGTTTAATATAAGTTATATTTAACTTGAATCTTGTTTCATTTATATTCCGCATTAATTTGTTCTCAATTGTTAAATTATTCAAAGAACAAATTTCGATAAATCGGTATAGTTTGTATTCAACCCCCCTTCTACAAACTTATCAGGACCTAACATTTGTTGTAATGTTTGTTTCATTATCTTGGTTTTATTAATTTTAATACCTTATTTATGTATTAAGTTTCTATAAGTTTTCTGCTATTTTTGTCATTTTAATTGCATTTTTATAACCGGCGACTACTACTGGTATTCATGTCTTTATTGGCGTTAGAGTTTCATGTTTTTTTTGTTATCATTATTTGCTTTTTATAATGCCTGCCATATTTTAATTGCATACTTTCTGTGAATAGCTTTTAACCAGATCTTGATTTCAGTAACATGTGCAGGTAACTCAAGTGATAGTAAAAAAAAAAATTGAAAATTGGGTTTTCTATTATTGCTTATGGCTAGTTGCCTCTAGTTATATTGTCTAAACTGAAATATGCTATCTGATTAGTTTTTAAAATTATCAGTCTTTGGTTTTAAATTTTGTGGTGTTATCAACTTGTTCTGTTATTGATCTATTAAAGTTTTAGCAGCTTCTTGTGGTTAACAACAAAGCATGTATGATAACTGAATATCCAGTTGTGTGTTTAAGCTCAATAGTCAGACTATGTAATTATATGTAATTTATGTTACTGTTGTTTCCTGTCAGTACTAGTTATCTAGCAACTGATTAGAAAATTATAATATAATCTTGATTTCAGAAATGTCGGGAGTTGACGGAGCTAACTTGTCTGGTGATGGTGATAGGCGTGTAACTGCCGAGGCAGTGCCTAAAACGGCGACCCTTGTGGTGCCTAATACGGCTGTACCGGTAACCGCTCACGCGGAAAAACCAGAGAAATTCAATGGGATGAATTTCAAAAGGTGGCAACAAAAGATGTTGTTTTACTTGACCACCTTGAACCTTGTGAGGTTCTTGACCGAGGATGCACCTAAGCTGAAAGACGATGAGTCTGATATTGAGCTTGTTAGTGCAACTCAAGCTTGGAACCACTCTGATTTCTTGTGCAGAAATTATATAATGAACTGTTTGAGTGATTCAATGTACAATGTGTACAGTGTGCTAAAGACGTCCAAAGCTTTGTGGGACTCACTCGACAGAAAGTATAGAACCGAGGATGCGGGTACTAAGAAATTGATAGTGGCCTGACTCCTTGAGTTTATGATGGTGGATTCCAAGAAGGTGGTTAGTCAAGTTCAGGACCTTCAGATGATAATGCATGACATGGAATCTGAGGGAATGCCCATGAATGAAGCCTTCCAAGTAGCTGCTATTATTGAGAAATCGCCCCCTGGTTGGAAGGACTTCAAGAATTATCTGAAGCATAAGCGAAAGGAGATGACAGTGCAAGACCTTGTCTTGAGACTCCGAATTGAGGAGGATAACAAAAATCGGTCTGTCTCTTCCTCTAGTGCTAATGTTGTGGAGGCCAAGAAGAACTCCAAGTTCAAAAAGGGGAAACCAGACAAGAGGCCCAACTTGGGACCTAAGGGTGGAGTTTCTAAGAAGAAATTTCAAGGAAAGTGCTTTAACTGTGACAAGATTGGTCACAAGTCAACTGAGTGCTGACTACCGAAGAGGAAGAAGCATGAGGCCCACTTGGTAGATGATGTGGCTCAAGATATATCTGAAATCAGTCTCTCTGCTATGGTTTCTGAAGTGAACCTGATCGGCTCCAATCCGAAAGAATGGTGGATTGATACTGGTGCTACTAGGCACATATGCTCGAGTAAGGAGTTGTTCCACACCTTCTCGCCAACTGAGAATGGAGAGAAGCTTTTCATGGGAAACTCTGCAACATCTGAAGTCCTTGGAAAAGGCAAGGTTGTCTTGAAGATGACATCTGGCAAGGAGCTGACTCTGAATGATGTACTCTATGTGCCGGAGATTCGAAGGAACTTGGTTTCTGGCTCGTTGTTGAACAATCATGGATTTCGCATGGTGTTTGAATCTGATAAGCTAATTTTGTCCAAAAGTGGAATGTTTGTGGGAAAAGGTTATGTAACCGATGGGCTTTTTAAGCTAAATGTAATGACTGTGAAGAGTATTAATAAGAATAATTCTTCTGCTTACTTGCTTGAGTCTTCCAATTTGTGGCATGGTAGACTAGGTCATGTTAATTATGAAACAATGCGTAGATTAATTAACTTGAACCATATACCCACATTCCAAATTAGTTCAAAACACAAATGTGAAATTTGTGTGGAGGCAAAATTAACAAGATCATCATTTCAAACAATTGAAAGACATACAAAACCCTTGGATTTGATTCACAATGATGTGTGTGATTTAAAATCAAATCAAACAAGGGATGGGTATAAGTACTTTGTCACTTTTGTGGATGATAGTACAAGATTTTGTTATGTCTATTTGCTGAAAAATAAAGATGAAACTATAGAGAAGTTTGAGCTCTATAAAACTGAAGTTGAAACTCAACTTAAGGAAAAAATAAAAGTTATAAGAAGTGACTGAGGTGGTGAATATGTATCACCTTTTGGTGAATTCTGTGCGAAACATGGAATTATTCACGAAGTCACTGCACCGTATTCGCCTCAATCAAATGGGATTGCTGAGCGTAAAAATAGTGTTGCCCAGTAATAATCTATTGTAGAAGGGGGGTTGAATACAATAGAGTAAGATAATCGACTTCTTAATGTATATATCACAAATATGAAAAGAAAGATAACAGCTTTATTAAATCTGATATAAAACTGTTACAAACTCTCTTAAGAAATTCTGATGTTCTTAAGAGCTGCTAGCTTACAAAAACTCTCTCAAGAAATTCTGTTCTTAAGAGCTTCTCTTCGATTATGTTCTCTCTCGAATGAATACATAAATCGAAACCAAAACTGTGTTTATATAGTGCACACAGCTTCTCTATCAATAACAAGATAAGTCCTAATCATAACAAAGATATAAACATATCTTTAATCGATAGCTGCATTCTACAAACCAGGAACAAATAGAATAAACTTCCATGTTTATCTAGACTCCAAATATAACTCGAAGTAGGAATCCTGATCAGCTTCAAGTCCTGATGATCAAACCTGATCATAGTCTGAGTAGGAATCCTGATGATCAATAAGATACTGACGCTTGATCAAATACTGATGACCATGCAATACTGATGACGTCAGCAATCCTGATCAGTTGAGTCTAGCTTCTGACGATCATTGAATTCTGATCTAACAATCTCCCCCAATCTCATACTTTGTAAAATAAAGTATAGATTCCAAATATTCAATGATGTCAAAAACATGTATCAAAATGTACGAGTATCTTCAGAAACAACTTATCTGTTTAAGCTTTGTGATAGAACATGTTAGTCCTTGTGTATTGCAGAAGGGGGGGGATGAATGCAATACTGATAAAATTCAATCTAAATTTCAACAACTAAAATCAAGATTAAACGTTATCAGCAATATATGCAATCACGAACAGTATTTAGTAAGAACAAGATTCACAAAATAAATGTTTTATTTATTTTGCAAAGTGTTGCTACAACCTCAAGAAAAAGATCTCGAGCTTCGGGTTTTTCTTCCTAGACACTTGCTTGTGTTCCTTACTTTTCTAGAATGAGTTGATAGTAGGTATATGACTAACCCTATCACTATCAGTCACGGGTTTGTAAAGCTGCTGTCACTGTCAAGTGGCAGCTTCTTACAGATTGTCTTACCCATGTGACTTTCCTAAATTGCTAACATGTCAGATAAACATTACAAAGAACGCAACCTAGATTCATTCTATTTCCAGCTAAACCAATTCAGCAGATAAAGACTTGACCTTGCTCTTGAATTGATTCGCTTTTGATTTGTAGTGCCTTGAAGCTTCTATCGTAGTCTTGCAGACTTGATGCAGCTTAGGGATGCTGCATCACGCCTGTTTCTTGAACATTTAAACTGTCACGGGATTTGACTGAGAAAGATACCTAGCATAAGGATCTTTATTGAGACAGTTACTTTTGCCGCAAAGCTTGCTGTCACAGGAATGATCTTTTGGTGACAGTATGAGTTCCCCGCATAGAGTGCTGTCGAGGATCCCAAACTTGCTGTCGAGGGCAATAGTTGCTGTCGCGTAGTCTTCCGCCAATGTTGCTGTCAGAGTAAATATGCTGTCGTGACTTGCAACATTCTGTCTTCTTGTAATCTTACTGTCACAGCTTTAGGACAGTAACCTTTATTCATGTTGTCATCCAAAAAGCATTCTTTGAGGCTTGAACACACAAGTGAACTTCTTTCAAATAATACAACTAGAATAACATTACATACTGATTACAAGAACATACTTTGGCTATGACAGTATGTTCTACTTAATTTAAAAAATTAAGTACAATCAAAGTTAAGTTGTTTCTATGCTATCACCCATAAATCCCAACAATCTCCCCCAATTTGTTTTTATGGAAAATAACAGCAAATTTACAATATGTGCTGACAACTTAACTAACAAGATCAGAATTCAAGAATTTTCACTTAGCTTGAGATTTCCTCTTCTGTCTTGCTGCATCCTCTCTTTTGAGAGCTTCTGCCAAGCTGCTTCTTAGACTTTCTACAAGAGAGATTTCAGCAGCAGACACTGCATCATCCTCTACTTCATCAATGATCTTCTTTATGGAAGGAGATATGAGAGAGCTAACATCCCTGAGATTCAGCCATTGCTCTATATCATATGGATAAGTTCTGAAATGAAGTTCTTCATTAATGAGCTTGAATCTTCTTCCAGGATAAGCATTGAGAGACTTCCTTCTTTGCTTGTCCACCTTTGAGTCTTCTCCTTTTCTCCCTTCCAATAACTTCTCTATCTCATAAGAACAAATCTGTTCCAAGGGGTGAACTGAACCAGCTACCATATACTGTAAATCCTTCAGAGTGGATGTTTTAAGCTTATGCAAGCTGCAAACATAGATTTCTTCTTTTAGGAACTTGACTCTTAGGGGATTTTCCAGCATATATGGTTGATAATTTGGAGCTTCACTTTCTGCCTTGTTAGAGGCCTTGTGAATTTCTAGTAATTCAGCTTCCTTCTTATCAAGTTCTGTCTGAGCTTGAGAATATGCAGAAGATTCAGGTCCTTTGCTTGGCTTGGGTTGCCCTTCCTGAGTTGGTTGGGCTTGCCCTTCTTCTGTGGGTGAGTCATCAAACTCATAGTACCAGTGGTATGGTATAGGAGAGGCTGGGAGATCAGTAAGAATATCAGCATCATCAAAATCTGCAAAGTTATAGCCAAATTTCTGATAAAATTCAGCATCCCTATCTGCCTGATATTTTAGAACATGTTCCATGACAGCCTCTGAAACATTATCATAGCTCTCCAGCAACTCTACCATTCTTTCCAGGTAGAAGAAATCAATTCTTCTTTTATCTATGGTTGATGTGCTGTTCTTGGTTGATGTGGCTACCAGATTGAAGTCCTTGTCAATCTTGGCAGACCTTGATTCTTCCCACCACAGAATATACTCAGAGGCCTCTTGATTTGCATCCAGCTTAACCTCAACACTCTTAATTTCTTTTGATTTCATTTGTTGAATCTTAAGACTGTTGGGAGGAATTGATTGAATTGGCTTTTTGAGATTCCTGCCAAATCCAGTGGCCTTTTCCTTTCCTGAGTACTTGTGCTTCCCTGTTGGTTTCTGTCTAGTAAACCATGCCTTTGCTTTAGCTTTCAGTCTCTTGGGCTTGACAGCAGCTTTGGTTTCATCCTTGACAGAACCTTCCTTGACAGTATCCTTGTCGACAGCATCTTCCAAGACAGCATCTTCTATGACAGTATCTTTGTCGACAGTACCTTTGGTGACAGCATCTTTTTCAGCATTTATGCAATCAATAGCACATCTAAGAATGCTTGCCTCCAAAGCTTCCAGTATTCTTGACTCCTCTTCATCTGTTGCACCAGCATCTTTCTTTTCCTGGCTAGGAGTTTCTTCGTTGCCTTCATTCTGAGATTGAATACCAGTATTCCCAGAATTACTTCCACCAGCATTTCCAGCATTTCCAGAAGCTTCACCACCTCCATCCTTACCATCTTCATCATCATCATCATCATCATGGGGAGGAATGTTATAGAAGCAACTTCCACCTTGATCATTTCTTTTGGCATTGGCTCTAGTGATTAGCTCCTTCATTCTAGCTCCCAGTGCCTTGTCTCTCAACACCAGCATTTTGTAGATTTCTTGAACAGCATGAACTCTTCCTGGATTGGCATTTGAACTGAGTATTCCATCTAGTACCTTCAGAATTGACTTGGTTTCCATTTTGGATGGGCTACCAATATTCATGTAGCAGTTCCTTCTAATGCCATCCTTAGATTTAGATCTGTAGAAAACACATGATGGATTTGAGTAGACTTCAGGTAGCTTCTGTATGATCAGGTTCTGGATTTGCATATCCAATATTTCATTGAATGGTGTTTGAGTTGCCCTGATCTTTCCCTTCAAAGCACACAACACCTTTGCTGGTAGACTCTGCAATAGCTGCATTGTGATGAAATAAGATATGCTAGAAGTTAGATAAATACTTACAGCCCATCTTTTCTCATCATTCACCATTACACTGACACTGGTAATTTGTTCCTTTAACAGGTTTGTGGTGTTGGTTGGACGGTTGCTAGGAGCATTCATTGCTTCTTCCACCAAACTGCTAAACTCATTATCATGGTTGTGTAATGTGCTCTCCCTGTAATCCACCATCAAGACATTGGCTTCCTCTTGATCATACTCAGTACCATTGGACCAAGTAGTTCCTTTATGGATGGATTCAGGCAGTTTCCCTTTACCTTTCCCAAGTTTGTTTTGTTCCTCCATTTCTCTCCATTTCTTGTGCAGAGCAGTTTCTTGAGTTTCTTGATTAGGTTCTCTGATCACCACAGGAGGCAAGATTGGATGTCTAGATGCAGGTCTTCTGTGCAATGCATCTTGAGTTTCCTTTGACATTAACACCCTTTCTCCATCCATTTCCATTTCAACAGGCTGTTCAGCTTTATCCTGTGGTTTTGCACTGCTTGGTTTGACTTGCTCCCCCTGAGACATTGCTTTCCTTTTAGCTCCCCCTCTGGTCTTCACAGCTACAGGCTCCCCCTGAGTTCCACCTGATTCTTGAATAGGCATTGATTCTGATCTTGCTACCTTCTCCCCCTTAGTTGAGTTGGCAGCTACCAGGTCAGTAAGGAACTGAATAGAAAGTTGAGTAGCAGCAAAACCATCAACCACCAGTTGAGAGAGAGAGTCCAGCTTGGAGTCCAAAGTAGCACACTGTCCTTCAAGAGCTGCAATCCTGTTACCAAAAGTAGCAGAGGGGCCACCAGACCTTAACCTTCTTGGAGGGGAAGGAAAAGACAGGGGCTTGGAGGCTATGGGGGTTCTCACACTCTCAGGGTGTTTTTGAGTGATCTCATCACCCCTCACAGTTCGACTCTCAAGGCTTAGTGCCTGAATAGTGTGGGCTCCCTCAATATCTCTCTGGACATGCTCAAGTCCCTCTCCTTTTGCCAGCTCATTTGGCTGCCTCTCATTTTTATGCTCACCTCTCTTTTCTTTTATCTCTCTTTTCTTTTGCACACCCTCACTCAACCTAGATGCATGGGTATGAGCAGGACTAACATGCATGGAAGGAGAAGATTTAGAATGTACCTTTAGGAGTTTGGCAAGAGGGAGGTCATCATCAGAGGCATCCTCAACAAGTACAGCATCAAAATTAGGCTGGGAGGACTTGACAGCATCTTTGGGAGGAATGTTACTGTCAGTTGTAGTCTGGACAGCAGGTTCTGGCATGACAGCATCTTTGGGAGGTGGAGTGACAGTATATTCTGTAGTGACAGCATCTTTCTCTCCACCTTTGACAGTAGCTGTGCCCAGGACAGTAGCATCCCCAGTGTCTTTGACAGCAACAGAGGCTGTGACAGCATCTTCCTGAAGGTAAGATGCTCCTTGGAGGTCAGACAAAGTGTTGGCTGTTTCAGTTTCTGACAAAATACCACTTTGCCCTAGCTCAGTGTTTGGAGGAGTGGTGTCCATCTCACTTTGAGAAATGGGTTCTTGTGGACCACTAGAGGGGGGCTCATCCATGATTGGAGATGGATGATCAAAACCTGAAGGGTTGGGACTGTCCCCTTCTCTAGGTTGTGGAGAAGAAACAAAAGAATGTGTAGGGAAGGAAGAAGGTGAAAGTGTAGTAGAGAGTGGGGGCTGATTCACAGATGAAACATGTGAACCATCAATAGGAGTAGAGAAATCCTCACTGTGCCCTAACTCACTGTGTGTTTCTTCAAGTGGGGGATTCTCAGGTTGGGAACCATGAGTTTGTGCAGACTCTGTACAGGGTGCCTTGGGAGACAGGCCAAATTCAATAGAAGCACCTTGTTGAGAAGGCACATCTAGGGAGGAGTTTATTTCCCTGGTTTCCTCCACAGTCTTTTGGGAGACTGCAGGGTGGCTGACAGTGGTTTTGGTCCTCCTAGCTCTCTTCTTCTTAGGCTCAGGGGGAACCACTGTGGGTTCTGCTTGACTACCTTCCTTATTTGCTGCACTAGGTGCAGTGTCTCCCTCTTGACTAACAGAGCTACCACCAACATCAGCTTCTAAGGATCTTTTTCTAGATTCTTGCAAGGCTTCTCTTTGGGCTTTGGGAAGTCTAGAGGGCCTTGGCTGAGTGTATGGTGTTGAATGGGGGTTAACTGAATTTGGGTCTAATCCAGCTTCATCCTCAAGGGAAAAAGAATCATAACCAGTAGGTAATGGATAATCAAGGTTGGGCACTTGATCAACCATGTGCTGAGTGAAGCAAAGTGGAATATGTGCATTTAGATCCTGTGAAGATAACAGTGTGTGTGTGTTCTTTTTCAAGACAGAACAAACCTCTAGACGAGGGGCATCATTATTAAAGTCACAGAAAGTATTGATACACATCATAAGAAAGCGAGGGTAGTGTGATACCTTCTTACCTATGGCAGCTTTGAGTTGTGCCATGAGGAGAGCACCAACATTCACCTTGTATCCATGGACAAGAGAATGTGTCAGTTTCTTGATGTAAGAGGGTATCCCATTCCAGCCTGTGGACTTGGTAGAGAACACCTTGACCATTGCATCAAATAACATGCTCCACTCCTTCCTTAGATACTTCCTGTCCATTTCACCAGACGGGTACCACTTGGTTGTCCCCTCTTCGAGAATAGGGCCTGCATACCCAATCTTCAAGAAGAGCTTCTTCAGAGTGTCATCATTAGCAAGTGGAGCAAAGTTTTGGCCTGCTTCCAGTGTAATTCCAAGAGCTGTATTGATGACCTCAGCTGTGAGAATGTATTGTTGCCCATTAATTGTGAATTGAATAGCTGGGTTTTCACCCTCAGTTTGAGCAACAACAGTGCGCCAAAATTCCTCAAGTTTGTCTAGGTCGAGAATTGGAGTTGAGGTAATGGCTGAACGAAGATAGGACTTGTTCAAGAAAAACACCAGTCCTTTGAAATCCTCACCAGCATCATTTGGGGAAAAGATGCCAGCAAAGTTTGTTTGAGAGAGAGTCTGTTTGGGGGCCATGGAGATTTCAAGAAAAGAAGAAAGTGAGAAAGTAGCTTTTTGCTTGAAGAAAAGTATTTTGCCTTGAGTTTTGTGAGAGTGATATGTCTGAGTAACTGGAGAATAAATATGGGTTTCTCAAACGTTTGCTCAAAAAGTGGAGTTAAAGGACGTGTCTTAATCCACTCTCTTAACACGTGAGTTACTGCCCGTTATTCACTGTCAATCGTGGGGTGAATGTCCAATTACAACGGTCCACTATTGTTGACAGTAACCTGTGCGCTAGAAACAATCTGTCAGTAAGAGGAGGTGGTGACAGTAGGTTTTGCGCGACAGCAACTATTGCGCAAAAACTTGCTGTCACCGTTAAGCCTATGAATGACAGTATCCTTTACAAGTCTTGACAGAAAGTCTTTTCCTGCTGTCAAGAAGGTTGCTGTCAAGAAACACATGACAGTATCCTTCTTAACGACAGTAACTTCGATTAGGAAATGGTTCTGTCATGAACTTATTAGAATGCTTGATTCATATACTTAACTTAATATTGACAAATTATGGATTTAGCAATGTAATCTTTTGAACACAGATATTAAGCAATTAACACAGACAAATCATAAACTCAATAACCACATAAACAGGAACTTTTATTATTAATAAAATCATTAAAATTGAACATTTAGTACATTATTCTATGATTTTATTAACTAGTTCTAAGACTTCTTCCTTAAGCTCTTCTTCAGAGCGGCCTTCTTTTTCAAGAAGGGCCTGAAGCTCCTTCTCTTCTTCCACAGCCTTGGCTTCTTCTTCCTTAGCCTTGGCCTCCTTTTCCTCATCAATCTCATCCATGGCGTCCAACAACATTTCAAAGAGCTCGTCGATCTCTTCATTGTCTGGTTCACTATCACACTTCTTTAGACCAACTTCAATTCCTACTTTGTTTTCCATTATTTACTTTAAAACTGAGAGCAGACTGGTGAAACCTAAGGTTAATTTATAGGCAAAACCGTCTAAGGATTAAAGTCTAATGGTCAACAGTTAGAGTACCCATACAACTACCACAAAAGTAATTAATGGTCGTGTCCTCCTTTAATCCTACAGATTAATGCAAAAGAGTGTGAAAGTCCAATGGAACAGATTTTTAACTCTCAAACTTAACAGATAACCACATTAAAGTCATACACGGTTTAAAAATATGAGACTGGCACAAAAATACTGACATGAGTAGTCAAATCAACACATGCTGTCACATAACAGACATAAACCAAGTAGACAGTAACTTCTCTTGACAGCAGGTTTGAAGTTGCTGTCATGAGCTTCAAAAAGAAATTGAAAATTTAGAAACCTTAGTAAATTAACATACCAGATTCAGCATTCCCAATTCACTTACCAACCTGTTGAAGGTTGCTTCATCCAATGGCTTAGTGAAGATGTCAGCAAGTTGCTTGTCAGTTGGGACATAAATCAGCTTCACAGTTCCTTGTTCAACATGCTCTCTGATAAAGTGATGTCTTATATCAATGTGCTTTGTCCTAGAGTGTTGAACTGGATTGTCTGAGATGGCTATGGCACTAGTGTTGTCACAGTAAATAGGAATATCTCTTAACACTAGACCATAATCTAGAAGTTGACTTTTCATCCATAGAATTTGAGCACAGCAACTGCCTGCAGCAATGTACTCAGCTTCTGCTGTTGAGGTAGAAACTGAATGCTGCTTCTTGCTAAACCATGATACCAATCTTCCACCAAGAAATTGACAGCTACCAGTAGTACTTTTTCTGTCAATCTTGCATCCAGCATAGTCTGAGTCTGAGTAACCAATTAGATCAAATCCAGTATTCTTAGGATACCAAAGGCCTAGGTTAGGAGTGCCTTTTAAGTATCTAAAGATTCTCTTGATGGCTACCAAGTGTGACTCCTTTGGATCACTTTGAAACCTTGCACAAAGACATGTAGCAAACATGATGTCAGGTCTGCTAGCTGTTAGGTATAGGAGGGATCCTACCATGCCTCTATAAGTGCTTGAGTCAACTTTCTTTCCTTTAGGATCAAGATCCAGACTAGTTGCTGTGGACATTGGTGTCCTTGCAGGAGATGAATCTTCCAAGTTGAACTTTTTGAGAAGTTCCTTGATATACTTAGCTTGACTTATGAAGATTCCATCAGTTTGTTGAAGAATTTGTAACCCTAGAAAGAATGACAATTCTCCCATCATGCTCATCTCATATTTGTTGCTCATGAGATGAGAAAACTTCTCACACAGCTTCTCATTTGTAGAACCAAAAATGATATCATCCACATAGATTTGTACCAGAATGATGTCCTTGCCATGATGCTTGTAGAAAAGTGTCTTGTCCACAACTCCTCTGGTAAACTGGTTTTCCAGAAGAAAGGTGGAAAGTGTGTCATACCATGCCCTGGGTGCTTGCTTTAGTCCATACAAAGCTTTGAAGAGTTTGTACACAAAGTTATGCATGTCAGCATCCTCAAACCCTGGTGGCTGTTCCACATACACTTCTTCTTCCAGTTCTCCATTTAGAAAGGCACTTTTGACATCCATCTGAAATACTTTGAAGTTGCAGTGTGCAGCATAAGCTAGAAAGATTCTTATAGCTTCAAGTCTGGCAACAGGAGCAAATGTCTCATCATAATCTATTCCCTCCTGTTGACAGTAACCTTTAGCCACTAGCCTTGCTTTGTTCCTTGTCACCAATCCATTTTCATCAAGTTTGTTTCTGAAAACCCACTTGGTCTCAATAACTGACTTTCCCTTAGGTCTTGGAACCAATCTCCATACATTGTTTCTTTCAAACTGATTTAGCTCTTCTTGCATGGCTATCACCCAGTCAGAATCCAACAATGCTTCATCAATTGTCTTGGGTTCCATTTGTGACAGGAAGCATGAGAACATGCTGTCAGCAGAGACTTTGTTCCTTGTCCTCACACCAGAATTGGGATCACCAATTATAAGGTCATTTGTGTGGTCCTTGGTCCACCTGGTGATTCTGGGCAAGCTGCTTGATTGAACAGGAACATTTGCTTCAGCTTGTTGAGTTGAATGCTCATCAATTTCATTGTCTCCACCATGTTCTTCATTGTCTCCAGAGTCAACACTGTTCTGAATGTTAGATGTTATGGTGTGTGATTGAGCTGGAGTTTGAATGACAGTAGTGGTGTTGACAGCATCTTTGTCAACTTCAACAATTTGAGTGAAGCTAGGTTCTTCATCTACAATCTCCTCAGCTTCCAGGTATCCTTGATTCTCAAATCTAAATGTCTGCATCTTTCCTTCTTCATGCAGTCCTGGAAACTTGGTTTCATCAAATGTGACATTAACACTTTCTTCAATAATCCTGTGTTCTATGACATAAACTCTGTAGGCAGTCCTTTCTGTGCTGTAACCCATGAATAATCCTTCAAAAGCCTTGGTGTCAAATTTTCCTTTCTTCTCATGGTTGTCTTTCATCATAAAGCATTTGCTCCCAAACACATGAAAATATTTGACAGTAGGTTTCTTTCCAGTTAGCAGACAGTAAGGAGTACTTGCATGAGTTTTGTTGATCATGGTTCTGTTCTGAGTATAACAGGCTGTGTTGATGGCTTCAGCCCAGAAATATGTTGGCAACTTAGCATCATGCAACATAGTTCTAGCTGCTTCAATGAGAGTCCTGTTCTTTCTTTCTACAACTCCATTCTGCTGTGGAGTTCTTGCAACAGAGAATTGTTGTACAATTCCTTCATCTTTACAGAAATTTCCAAGAGTGGCATTTCTGAATTCTGTACCATTGTCACTCCTCAAGATTTGAACTTTTGAGTTTGGGGTTCTATCAAGAACTCTGACTTGATCAATAATCACTTGAGCAGCTTCATCTTTGGATTCAAGAAATTTCACCCAAGTGTACCTTGAGTAATCATCCACCATTACCAAGGCATACCTCTTTCTGGCCATAGATGGTACATTGACTGGTCCAAAGAGGTCCATGTGAATCAACTTGAGTGCTTCTGTGTTGGTGTTTACTTGTTTGGACTTGTGCACAGCTCTTCTCAGTTTGCCCATTTGACAATCTTCACACAGTCCTTCTTGACAGAATTCCTGTTGGGGCAAACCTCTCACTAACTCCTTCTTCATCAGAATATTCATTGTCTTGAAGTTGAGATGTGAGAGCTTCCTGTGCCAAAGCATACTGTCACCAACAGTAGCCTTACTGTAAAAACAGTAAACTTTATCCTTCTTTGTTGAGCTTAGATCAGCAACAAACAAGCTTCCTTTTCTGACCCCTTTTAGAGAGAGGCTTCCATCCTTCTTGTGATAGATGTTGCAAACCATCATGTCAAAGTCAACCTTAAATCCTCTGTCACTGAATTGGCTGACACTGAGTAGGTTGTGCTTCAATCCATCCACAAGAGCAATATCTTCAATGACAACATTCCCAATTTCCAGACAGCCATATCCCACTGTGTAACCCTTGCTGTTGTCTCCAAAGGTTATGATTGGGCCAGCTTTCTCTACATAATGTGATAGCAGGGCTTTATCACCTGTCATGTGTCTTGAGCAACCACTGTCAATTATCCACATGACCTGATTTTTCTTCTTACCCTGCAAAACAGAATGTTTCTAAGTTGCATATGGTACCCAATCTTTGTTGGGTCCTGCAGTTTCAGTGTTCCCTGAGTTTCTTCCAGTCACAACATCACAAGCATTATCAAAGACTTCCTGTTTGACTTCTCTTTTCACCCACTTAGGTTTAGAATTGGACTTGGTCCTTTTCTTAGTGGATGAAGCCTTTTTGCTGTTGCCAGCAGGCTCAGAAGTCTCAACAGTGTTTAGGTATGAGCATTTTTCAGTAGAGAGAACAGGTAAGTTAAAGCATGTACTCATGGCAGTGATTTTGCATGGCATACAATCAATGTTATTACAGACACTCATAGTTCTATGCATAAGGGGGGTTCTGTGTAAGTTACCATTGAGTTCAGTTGCATTGATCTTATCCTCAATTGGTTTCTTACAAACATGTGTTAAGTGATGTGTAGATCCACAGTTATTGCATAGTTTCCTAGAAGCACCTCCAACATTAGTGTATCCATTTCCTTTGTTGACACCTACCTTACCATTCCTGTTCCTAGACTTGGGAGTCACTGGATTGACAGTATGTTCAGAAGTTGCTGTCGAACTATCCTTGACAGTATCTTTTAATCCTACTGTCTTGACAGAAGGTTTGAGAGTTACTGTCTTGGAATCATTCTTGACAGTATCTTTGAAAGATTCTGTCTTGCCAATCGTGACAACATCCTTTGACCTTACTGTCTGATCGCTTGGTAAGTTTACTGTCTTGGGGATTGTGACAGTATCCTTTCCTTCCTTGAATGTGCTGTCAACACCTTCATCCTCATCAAGAATTTCTTGTTTGATGAGCATGGCTTCTTCATCAAACTCAATTTCAGCAGCTTTGAAAATAGGAGTTTTAACTTTCTTGAGAATGGTGGGTTTGACAGCAGCTATTCCAGGACAATCTTGAATCACAGTTTCCTTTCCAGGTCTTCTACCATAAGAAAAACCTATACCAACAGACTGATTTTCTGTATGCTTATCATTGTAATCCTGAAGTATCTTTGATGAGTTTCTATAGGCCTTAATCTTAAATTCATTTTCAGCAATCTCATTCCTCAGGAATTCCTCAACCTCCTTAGCACATTTTAATTCATTTTTAAGTTTGGCATTCTCTTGAGCTAAAGGGCCTAGAGAACTGGTTTTGAGAAAAAGAGAATCATTTTCAGACTGAAGCGTTTCATTTAGCTTACTTAGTCTAGAGATTTCCTCATTAGCAGCAGACAAGCTAGTATAGACATTGAACATTTCAGCACTTAAGTCTTTAATGGTTTTCTTATACTCATCAGTAGACATATCAAGTAAGACAAGTGAAGGTACCTGACTTGAAGGAGTTGATGCTACCTCATCAGTGCTAGCCATGAGAGCTAGGTTAACATATTCTTCCTCTTCTTCATCATCAGAATCATCCCAACACTTTCCTTCAGCCACATAGGCTCTACCTTGATTTTTCTTAGAGTATCCACCAGTTCCTTTCTCATATCTTTGAACCTGTTTGGGTCTTTTGCATTCAGTAGCAAAGTGACCAGGTTCTCCACAGTTGTAACATTTGAACTTTGATCTATCCACAAATCCAGTTTTGTATCCTCCTTTGGTTGAACTTCCCACAGCAGCCTTTGATGAGCTTCCTTTGCTGAACTTGGATGCTTGGCCTTGAGGCTTGTATGACCTATCCTTCTTGAACCTAAAGTTCTTGAATTTCTTGGCCATGTAAGCCATAGTAGGGTTGTCCATGCTTTCCAGTTCCTCCATTGTGTAGAAGTCTTCATCTTCCACATCTTTAATCTGTAGTACCACTTTCTCATCATCTTCAACCACCTCTTCTATCTTCAAGGTCTGTGTTGGGATTGATTGTGTGATCTGTGGTACTTCACTTGGCTGTGTGATCCTTGGCACATGTGCTACTAGGGCACTTGACATATTAGCCATCTTGTTCCTTGTTCCACTTTGTATGGCTCTCTTTTGAAAGAGTTCGAGTTCATAGGATTTCAGAATACCATAAAGTGTCTCAAAGGTTATAGTGTTGAGATCTCTTCCTTCTCGTATGGCTGTTGTCTTGTGTTCAAGGTGATCAGGCAGTGTGAGCAGGAACTTGACGTTTAATTCTTTTCTGTCATAGTACTTGCCATGTATCTGTAATTCAGTTAAGAGCTTACTGAACCTTTCGAACATGGAGGTTAAGTCTTCACCAGGCTTGGCCATGAATGCCTCATATTGAGATATTAGAATTTGCCTTTGGTTGCCCTTAACCTCTTCACTTCCTTCACAGAGTAAGGCTAACCTGATCCACATCTCCTTGGCTGATGTGCAGCTTATTACACTTCCACACATGGCTTTATCCAGTGTGAGAGAATCGAGCAAGATAAGTTGCAAATGATCATCTAGCACCATTTTCTCCTTTTCAGGTTCCAAGAATTCTGAGGGATCTTTGGGAACCCAATGTGCAGGAATAATCTCACCATTCACTGTTGTGGCTTCAATTTCCTTTCTTGGAATGAAAGGACCATTCTCGAGTATACCTGGGTATAGTGGATTTGCAGCTTTGATAAACAACAAGATTTTTCTTTTCCAAATGCTGTAGTTCTCTTTATCAAAAGCTGGGATCTTGATACTGTTTGATTTCTGCATTTTCTCCGGGATCTCAGATATGTATGTTAATCTGAAAGCTCTGATACCAGTTGTTAGTCCTTGTGTATTGCAGAAGGGGGGGGGGGATGAATGCAATACTGATAAAATTCAATCTAAATTTCAACAACTAAAATCAAGATTAAACGTTATCAGCAATATATGCAATCACGAACAGTATTTAGTAAGAACAAGATTCACAAAATAAATGTTTTATTTATTCTGCAAAGTGTTGCTACAACCTCAAGAAAAAGATCTCGAGCTTCGGGTTTTTCTTCCTAGACACTTGCTTGTGTTCCTTACTTTTCTAGAATGAGTTGATAGTAGGTATATGACTAACCCTATCACTATCAGTCACGGGTTTGTAAAGCTGCTGTCACTGTCAAGTGGCAGCTTCTTACAGATTGTCTTACCCATGTGACTTTCCTAAATTGCTAACATGTCAGATAAACATTACAAAGAACGCAACCTAGATTCATTCTATTTCCAGCTAAACCAATTCAGCAGATAAAGACTTGACCTTGCTCTTGAATTGATTCGCTTTTGATTTGTAGTGCCTTGAAGCTTCTGTCGTAGTCTTGCAGACTTGATGCAGCTTAGGGATGCTGCATCACG
Organism: Heracleum sosnowskyi; assembly: GCA_030848705.1. Lineage (NCBI taxonomy): Eukaryota > Viridiplantae > Streptophyta > Magnoliopsida > Apiales > Apiaceae > Heracleum > Heracleum sosnowskyi. The sequence continues at coordinate 18,853,124 of CM061244.1, read as the reverse complement.
CCTGTTTCTTGAACATTTAAACTGTCACGGGATTTGACTGAGAAAGATACCTAGCATAAGGATCTTTATTGAGACAGTTACTTTTGCCGCAAAGCTTGCTGTCACAGGAATGATCTTTTGGTGACAGTATGAGTTCCCCGCATAGAGTGCTGTCGAGGATCCCAAACTTGCTGTCGAGGGCAATAGTTGCTGTCGCGTAGTCTTCCGCCAATGTTGCTGTCAGAGTAAACATGCTGTCGTGACTTGCAACATTCTGTCTTCTTGTAATCTTACTGTCACAGCTTTAGGACAGTAACCTTTATTCATGTTGTCATCCAAAAAGCATTCTTTGAGGCTTGAACACACAAGTGAACTTCTTTCAAATAATACAACTAGAATAACATTACATACTGATTACAAGAACATACTTTGGCTATGACAGTATGTTCTACTTAATTTAAAAAATTAAGTACAATCAAAGTTAAGTTGTTTCTATGCTATCACCCATAAATCCCAACAGAACAGATTCATCTTCAAGAAGTTGAATAATAAACTTTCTTCTTTTTCTTCAAGAATTTGAATCAGTCTTTCCTTAAGATTTCTGAGTTCTTCATCTTCCTCATTAATCTGGTAGATAGCTGCTCTGAGATTCTGTATGGAGTTTCTCTGTAGACTGTGCTCTTCAAGCAAAAGATAAGCAATTTCCTTCCCATCAGGATTGAGAGAAAGATGAGTCATGCCAAAATTTACTTCTTTAACAGCAGTACCCCTTTGCATTTCCACATCCTGACCTCTTTGATTTAAGTACATGGGAATATAATTACCATCGAAATTACTGTTTCCATCCAGTCTTCTTCTTATAGTTGACAAAATCATGTCAGCCCATACTTTGTACACTTGGTTCTTCCATCTTAACAGATAGTGAACATATTTCAGTTCCTGTGTAGTTTTCATCAGCAGATCTTGAATAGATAGAATCTTCACACTACCATCTTTCATGAAGTACAGAAGCTTTTCTTTCTTTTCAAAACCATCATGACAATCTATAACTATATCAACAGCTAATAAATTGTTCAGGTTTTCAGAAGTTAAAGTACCTCCAATTTCTGTCAAGGAGTAAGGATCAACATATGACATATTCAGATATTCACCATCTCTGTGTCCAATACCTCCTCTTGAATTACTTGACAATTGCTTCAGATTTGAAAACATCTTTAACCAGAGTGTTTTTGATCTAGCCATATCAGACAAATCAACAATACTTGAAGCGCTTGTAATAATTCCACCAGACTGAAAATTGATAGGTGTATCACAACTTAATGTGCTAATATGTTTCCACTTCTTGTATTTCTCCTTTTCATGAGCGTAGCTTCTTTCAAGTAAAGATTCTTGTCTGCTTGAATTTCTCCATTTTCTTTCATTTGAAACTTTAAGCCTTTGTAGATAGAGATTAAAATCTTCATATGTTCTCTTTGTAATATCTCTTCTTATGGCTTCTTCTTCTTCATCTACTTCTTTGTTGTGACAATCAACAACAGTAGATAAGATTATCAAATCAACCTCTTGCAGAATTTCAGATTCGTCAGGATCTTGAATATTGTCAGGATTAGAATCTTCAATTTGATTTGTATTGCTGAGAGTTGATTTACTTGATTTTCTTCTCAATTCAGGTTCTTCTTCAACAATTCCATCATCACCAAAAGTAGATCTGTCAGGAACTACTAGAGTTTGAATAGGTTCAGGAATTTCTTCAATTCTTAACCCTCTAGACCTTGTCTGTCTAGGTACTATTTGAGTTGAAGAACCTCTTTTACTTCTTCTAGCACCTCTCCTACCTCTGCTTCCTCTACCTCTAGCAGGAGCAGTATAGCTTTCCATTGTCTCTCTTTGTAGTCTCAAGAATTCTTCATGTGAGAGATCTGGATATTCTTCACTTGCTGCAGAGAGTGCTTTTCTTGCAAATAATTGTTGAACTCTTTTATCAGTGTGATAAAGAGTAACAATTCTACCGTCTTTTGTAGAAAACTTCTGGAATAAATTTGATGCATCTTCAGGATTATCAATAATCACATCTTCATCACCTTCAGGAATTGCAGCAAGAATTTGTCCATGACCAGGTGTCAGGATTTGATCTTCCGTCAGGATCTGAGATTGCACCAATGTTCTTACTGTCTTAACTCCAGAATCAGAAACATGAGTTGACTGCGTTGTTTGACTTTGAGAAGTTTGGATTGTCTTCATAACAACAGCATCAGAGGTTTCTCCTTGTATCGCTTTGTCACCACCATCATCTCCAGTATCATCATCATTATTTCTTAATACTAGATCAGGTGTACATTTTGTCTGAATAACCTTCTCCCCCTTTTTGACATCAGGATTTGACAATAATTGCAAAATTAAGGAAAGAGAGGCTTGAATTTCAGTTACCTTAGTATCCAGAGAATCAATTCTTTGATTGATTGAGGTTTGTTCTGAAACAACAGATTTCACTTGGGATTCCACTACCCTTAGTTGAAAAGTAGTAGGCACCTTTGTAAAATTATTAAAGATATCAGTCCTCACTTTTTCAGTTGAACCCTTGATAGAATCAATCTCACTTTTCAGGCTTTTGGATAACAGAGTAGTAGCCTTCAGATGATTCTTCAAGTCTTGATTCTCTATAGACTTCACTGCATTATAGGCATGTTCAATAGCAGAAGAAAAACTGATAGATTCATCAGAATTGTGCCATGAATTGTTCCATTCATTCTGTCTAAATGCCTCTGTAGGATCAAAGGAAGGAGTAGAAAAATCTTGTCTCTGATCTTTCCCAGTGAAAGCATTGCTAGCCATATATGTACTTGATGAACCAAAATTAGTTCCAAGACTAATCTTGAGTGCTGTAGCAAGCTGTTCCTTCTCTTTTCTATTCTCATTATCATCATCACTATCATCATCAGAATTATCATCATCAGAACCATGAGATATATCAGGATCAGGAATTGCAATACCTTTCAGTTTATCCTGTGATTCTGAGATAGGATGATCCATTGGTCTTGAACGAAGTGGCTGAATCAAAATAGGTTCAGTATCAGGAGCACCACTAGCGTCAGGATGAACATCGTCAGGATTTGATATGCTTGCATCAGTATTTGCTACCAATGGTTCTTGTGGAGCTTGAGGTTCAGAAGCTGCTTCAACACTTTGAGCTAAAGGTTCTTGTGTGCTTCCCTCATTGACAATGTTCTCGACCAATCTTTCAACAGAAGCTGTAGCTTTGCCTGCATCTTCACTTTGAGAAGATGGTTCTTGTGTAGCTGGAATGTTGATGTCTTCATTCTCCCTTTGAGAAAATGGTTCTTGTGTGACCATTCCACTAGCTAAGCCTTCACCCAAACTTTGATTGAGTGGTTCTTGTGTGGCAGGATCAACAGTAGCTGCTGAATTACTCTGAAATTCAGGTTCTTGTGGGCTTGATCCTTTCAGCTTCTTCTGTCTCTAATAGACTAACTCTTCTGCATTCCTCTTTTTCTTTGATGTAGGTGTAAGACCAACCAAGGAAGCAGTTGTAGAAACCTTCTCCCAAGAATGTCCTCGAATCTGAGATGGAGAGGCTGGAGAGTCTGATATAGAGACAACTTTTGTTGTTGCATCAGGAATACTAACATCAGGATTTGATGTCTGAATATCAGTATCCTTCATTTGCACTGTCAAAGGAATATGATACCTGCTCTTTGATAATTTCCTTGTCTTTTGTGGTTTTGATGAAGGTACCACAGCTTTAGGAGCAGTATCAGCAACTTCCTTGTTCACATTCATCATAGAGGATATAGGTAAGTCATCCTCTGAATCACTTTCATCAATCAACCTTAACTTCCTTTTCACAGGAACATCCTTAACAACCTTATCAGCTTTCTTGACCAGGACCCCTTGTACACCCCCTTGTATCTTCTTTTTAGTGAGTGGTGTAGAGGAAAAATCCTTTGAACCTGATTGCCTTCCAGACACATCAGTTCTAGCTGATTTCTTTGATTTTACAACTAAAGTCTTTTGAGAGACAGTAGAGGTGGTTGTTAACTGTTTAGACTGTTTAGGTTGCATGCTTGTGTCAGGAACAAGGTGGGTTGGTCCTTGTACCATAGCATTAGAAAGTAGTCCATAACGAGTAGGCATTTTCTGATGTAAGAAAAACCTAACCTCATCAGGAATAAAAGCATTTCCGCACAAAATATTTTGCCATATCAGGATAAAAAAAATATTCAATAAGATTAAAATAAAATTTTATTTAAGAAAACAAAATTTATTTTAACAATCCTGAATAGCGTTTTGGTTTAAGAAAAATAACCAAATTAATGGTCATAGAATTAAAACACGCTTACCAGCAAACGAGGCAAAAATATTTATGGAAAACCGAACCGTCTCCTTGAGATTGTAGAAATGACCTGCACCCTTAATACACATTCTCTATAAAAGAGAACTGTTAAGCATAATCATCATATATCTATTAAAACACAAACCCTCTCCAGAGAAAAACTTACGAAAACCTTTCACCTTCTTTGTTTTTCAATGGCTGCCAACAATCAAAACAACATACCTGATGAAGAACTTGATAGAATTTGGCAACAAATGGATGAGGCTCTAGCAGAGATTGCAGAGCAAGAGGGACCTCAGCCTATTCCTGATCCACAGGAGCATCATGCTTTTGCGAATGCAATGGCTGATGTGCTTCTTCATAACTTCCATCAGGCAAATCCTGATTGGAATCCTCTTGAAAATCTCATCGTTGTCAATGAAGAGGATGAAGACGATTGGGATGATGAAGAGGATGAGGATGAAGATGATGAAGAGCTCGTCCGAGAGCTTGAGAAACGTAAGAAGAGAATCCGTGATGCTTGTATGTCATGCAAGTTGGAGGCACGGAGGCGTCCCGGTGGTCACGGTGACGATCCGCCTTCAAGTAAATCAGCTCCTCTTCTTGTCTCTTAAGGATGGAACAAGAGACCTTACAGTTCTGAAGGACTGTGAAGCTGCTCAGGAGCATTCATGCTAATTTGCAGGGCACGTGTTCATGCTTATCTGTAAAGCACGAGTTCCTGAGTAGAAAATAGACTAGGAAAACAAATATGTAATTTCCATATTTCATGTGTAATGTATCTTCAAGTATTAATGAAATTTGTCTATTTTCTCAATTGTTTGCTTCCTGTACTTGCCTGCAAAATTTGTTAGTAACACTCAAAGTGATATAGAGATGATAAATAATAAACTCTGTTAATAATGAAATTGAAATTGATAATTAAGACTGAAAACTTAATCAAAGACTAAGTAATAATCTAATTGTCCAGAGTTTACCAGGAGTGTTGATGACAAATTAGCATAGAACCTCTGGTTTTCATACCAGCTTCAATCATCTGAGCATCAGGATTTGACCAGTTGACTTGAGTCCTATCAGGATTTGATCAAAGATACATACCTTTCTGAATAACCATCAGGATTTGACAGTTATCAGGATTTCCTCTTTGTAGCTTTCCCTCAGAAATTCTCAAAATTCATCATTCCAAGTTCATTCACCAACTTATTGAAAGTAGCTTCAAGTAGTGGCTTGGTGAATATATCAGCTAGTTGTTGATCAGTAGGAACAAAGTGAAGTTCAATTGTTCCTTCCAGAACCTGTTCTCTTATAAAGTGATATCTGATACTTATGTGTTTAGTAAGAGAATGCTGAACTGGATTTCCTGTCATTGCAATAGCACTTTGGTTATCACAATAAATAGGGATTTTTGAGTATGACAGGCCATAATCTAACAACTGATTTCTCATCCACATTATCTGAGCACAACAACTTCCTGCAGCAATGTACTCAGCTTCTGCAGTTGAAGTGGAAATAGATTTCTGCTTTTTACTGAACCATGAAACTAGTCTTCCACCCAAAAACTGACAACTTCCTGAAGTACTTTTCCTGTCTATTTTGCATCCTGCAAAATCAGCATCTGAATAACCACACAACCCAAAATCTGATTCCCTTGCATACCAAAGGCCAAGTGAAGGAGTGCCTTTGAGATATCTGAAAATTCTTTTAACTGCAATCAGATGTGGTTCTCTAGGTTTTGCTTGAAATCTTGCACATAGACAGGTTGCAAACATGATATCTGGTCTACTGGCAGTGAGATACAATAAAGAGCCAATCATTCCTCTGTAGTGAGTTACATCTACCTCTTCACCTTGATCAGGATCAAGTTTGGTAGCTGTAGCTATGGGAGTTGAAGCAGGAGTACTGTCTTGCATGTTAAACCTTGTCAGTAAATTCCTTTTGTATTTAGACTGATTAATAAAAATCCCTTCATCAGTCTGTTTAACTTGAAGACCCAGAAAGTAACTCATTTCTCCCATCATGCTCATTTGATATCTTGACTGCATAAGCTTGGAAAACTTTTCACACAGCTTATTGTTTGTTGACCCAAAAATGATATCATCAACATAAATCTGAACTAACAGCAACTCCTTACCATGATTCAAATAAAATAGAGTTTTATCAATTGCACCTCTTTTGAATCCACTTTCCAGTAAGAATTGAGCTAAGGTTTCATACCATGCTCTTGGAGCTTGCTTTAGTCCATAAAGTGCCTTATCCAGTCTGTAGACATAATCTGGATATTTAGGATCAATGAAACCAGGAGGTTGTTCAACATAAACTTCTTCCTCCAGTTCACCTTTTAAGAAAGCACTCTTAACATCCATCTGGAAAACCTTGAATTTCTTATGTGCTGCATAAGCAAGAAATATCCTGATGGCTTCTAGTCTTGCAACAGGAGCAAAAGTTTCATCATAGTCAATTCCTTCTTGTTGGGAATACCCCTTTGCAACTAGCCTTGCTTTGTTTCTGATAATGACTCCATCAGAATCAGTCTTGTTCTTGAAAATCCACTTTGTACCAACAATTGATCTATTCTTTGGTCTTGGTACCAGTTTCCAGACTTCATTCCTTTCAAATTCATTCAGTTCTTCTTGCATTGCAGTAACCCAATCAGCATCTTTAAGTGCATCTTCAACTTTCTTAGGCTCCTCCTTGGATAGAAAGTTATTATATAAACATTCATTCTGAGTTGCACTTCTTGTTTGAACACCTGCATCAGGATCTCCAATTATCAAATCAGGAGTATGATCTTTTGTCCATTTCCTTGCTGGTGTCAAATTGTTTCTTGAAGTAGATGCTCCCCCTGGATTGGTGTTATCTTGATTGAAAGAATTTGATTGATTTGAAACTCTCCCTGAATTATTGCTATGCCCTCCTGATGTGTTATCAGGATCTTCACTTGAATCAGTATCTGAAGAATTCTGTCCTGATGATTGAGTTGACTCTGAACTTGTAGTTGAATGCCGTTGCTCCCCCTCAACATTAGCACTACTAGTTGTATCACTGTTGTTTGCATCATCAGTATTAGCACCATCAGTACCTGGTGAGTCATCAGGATTTGGTGACCCGTCAGTACTGGATGAATGGACAGCTTCTGATTCACTTTCTTCAGGTTCCTTGGAAGCTTCATTTTCAAATAACAATCTATCATGCGAGTCTTCAATGATTCCAGTTATCTTCTTATCATCAAAAGATACATGTATTGACTCCATGACAGTTCTTGTTCTCAAATTAAAAACTCTGAAGGCTCTTGATGTAGGATAACCTATGAATATTCCTTCATCAGCCTTTGTTTCAAATTTCCCTAGCTGTTCAGGATGAGTTCTGAAAACAAAACATTTACAGCCAAACACATGCAAATGCTTCAGACTTGGTTTCTTCTCTTTGAGTGACTGATAAGGAGTGACACCATGCCTGTTTATCAATGTGAGATTTTGTGTATAGCATGCTGTGTTGACTGCTTCTGCCCAGAAATATGTAGGTAATTTAGCTTCTTCCAACATAGTTCTGCCAGCTTCAATAAGAGTTCTATTCTTCCTTTCTACTACTCCATTTTGCTGAGGTGTGCCAGGAGCAGAGAATTGTTGAATGATTCCTTTGTATTTGCAGAACTCTTCCATCTTTGAATTCTTAAATTCAGTACCATTATCACTTCTCAGAATCTTGACTTTGTACTTTGTGGTTGTCTCAATCATCCTCACATGATCCAACAGAACTTCAGGAGTTTCATCTTTTCTATGCAGAAAATACACCCAGGTGAATCTAGAATATTCATCAACAATTACAAGAGTGTACCTTTTCTTACTGATGGACATGATGTTGACTGGACCAAACAGATCAAGATGTAGCATGTGATATGGTTCTTCAATAGAGGATTCTGATTTACTCTGGAATGATGTCCTTCTTTGCTTTGCTTTTTGGCATGCATCACAGAGTCCATCAGGTGTATACAAGACATTAGGTAATCCTCTTACTAATTCTTTCTTAACCAACTCATTGATGTTGCTGAAGTTGAGATGAGAAAGCTTCTTGTGCCAATTCCAACTTTCATCTACTGAAGCTTTACTGATGAAACATGTAGGGGAGCCATCAGTATCTGAGAGAATGTTGGCTTCATATATGTTACCATGCCTGTAGCCAGTTAGTGCTATCTTCCCTGTTGCTTTACTGACTACTTCACAATGTGTGGAATAGAAATTGACATGATAACCTATGTCAGTGATTTGACTAATACTCAACAAGTTGTGTTTTAGTCCTTTCACTAGAGCTACTTTTTCAATGATAACATTTCCAATGATTATATTGCCATATCCCAAGGTTTGTCCAATGTTGCCATCTCCATAAGACACAGTTGGGCCAGCTTTTTCCTCATATTCTGATAACAGGGCTTTGTTTCCAGTCATGTGCACAGAACATCCACTATCCATGACTAACACATTTTTCTTTTTACCCTGCATCAGAATAGTAAAACACTAGTCAGAATGTTTAGGAACCCACACTTGTTGGATTCCTTGTTCATGCATTTTATTAAATTTAACAGCAGAAGACTTTTTGACTTTAGCAGTCCTGACAGGATTTACTCCATCAGGATTTGCTTTGTCAGTATCAGTATTAACAAAAGCATGCTTCACTATGACATTTTCAGTTCTCTCAGACTTTGTACTACTTTCAAACTTAGGCAATGGATCATAAAAGTTATAGTACAAATCATGATACTCTTTACATGTATAAATAGAATGCCATAGACTACCACAATGAAAACAGGAATTCTGTGGTTTGTAAAATACTGATCTATTCCTAACATCAGACTTAGGAATTTCAGCAATTTTCTTCTTACTCTTTTTACAATCAATAGCAAGATGATTAGAGTTACCACAGTTAAAACAACACTTTCTAGGTGCATTTGGGATATATTTATAACCATTCTCTTTATTGATCCCAACTTTACCATTCCTGTTTCTCTTAACAGTAGCTTCCTTTTTCTTATCTGTAACCTCACAGATTTTATCTTTAAGCTGTTTCTGAGACAATAGACCTACATTCTTAGTGACTTTGTTCATGACAGGTTTAGACTTTATAATTTTAATTCCTTGAGTAGAAGAAGATCCCTTTCAAAAATAGAATTGGAATCCTTACCAAAAACAAAATTAACAGGAGTAATCTTAGATTTGGTTGAGTCTATAACATGTCTATAGGTCTTTGGACTGACTGTCTCATCAATGACAATTTTCTCTGCTAATTTCTTATCTTCATCTGACTTATATCCTAGACACTCTTTCCAATTCTTAGAGGTATTAATCTCATGAAATTTCCTACCAGAGTCTGTCCAGGTTCTGATTTTCTCATTAGCAAATTCAAGTTCTTTTTCAAGGGAAGTACATTTAGATGTCATCTCTAAGTGCATGTGTTTAGCATTATCACATTCTTTTTGTACTTCTTGCATACGAGAAAATTCAGCTTCTAATATCTCATTCCTCTTTCTAAGGTCAGACATCTCAGATAAGATTCTAGTATTCTCAGCAGTTTGACTTCTAAAGCTAATATGTAATGACTTTAGAAAACGTCTTAACTCAGAAGCATTATCAGTATCAAAATCAAAGATAGTATTTAGTACCTTATCATCAGGAGCAGCAGTTACATCAGCATTGGCCATTAACGCATAGTTAACTACCTCAGTATCAGATTCTGAGGAAGAGTCCATCCAATCCTTGCTTGATGTGATGAGTGCCTTTGTCTTGTTGCATTCAGAAGCAAAGTGACCCATACCATTACACTTGTAGCATCTAACCTTTGACTTGTCAAATTTGCTACCCTTGCTGTCCTTCTTGATATACTTGTCTTTGTCTGCTTTGAAGGTCTTTTTCTGAAAGTTGCCTTGTCTTCTATTCTTCCTGAACTTCATCCTTCTGAAGTTTCTGACAATCATAGCAACCATCTCTTCCATGTCTGAATCAGAAGATTCATCACCAGTATTGGCATCAGGATTGCCATCAGTATCTGATGAAGAGTCGTCAGGATCTGACTCAGCTACTCTTGCTTTCCTTCTAGAGACCTCCATAGCTTTCCCTTTTGATTTTGCTTCTACATTCAAAGCAATTGACTTTGCCTTGCTGCTTTTCTTGTTCTTTCTCTGTTGAACTTCAAGATCATGAGTTCTTAGCATCCCATAGATCTCATCAAGAGACACAATGTTCAGATCATACTGGTGTCTAATGATTGAGGTCTGAGTATCCCATTCTTCAGGTAAAGCTCTAAGAAATTTGGTGTTTGAATCTTCAGTTTCATATACTTTGTCAACTAAGGATAAGCTGTTCAATAGTGTCAGAAATCTATCATATAGATCAGTCAGGCTCTCTTCAGGTCTTGCATCGAATTGCTCATATTCTTGAATCAATAGAGCCCTTCTGTTTTTCTTAACAGATGCAGATCCCTGGCACTGAGTTTCCAAAGTATCCCAGATTTCTTTTGAAGACTTGCATGCAATCACTCTGTTTGACATGACAGCATCAAGGCTATTATGCAAGATATTCTTTATCTTTGGTTCCCTGAGTACATGAGCTTTTTCTTCTGGAGTCCATTCAGCTTTAGCTTTGACCACATAATGTTCTGGTACTGTATCTGTTCGTTCTACGAACTTTGTTGGTATATATGGTCCATCACGAATCCTGTCCAAGTAGTCAGGATCCATAGCCTCCAGGTACATCAGCATCTTTACCCTCCATGTAGGATATTCTGATATCTTCAAGATGGGAATCTTCATGCTTTCATACTTGGTTGTCGACATCTTTAGATCGTATCTGATTCAGAATTAAATCAGTTTGCTTTGATACCAATTGTTGCCCAGTAATAATCTATTGTAGAAGGGGGGTTGAATACAATAGAGTAAGATAATCGACTTCTTAATGTATATATCACAAATATGAAAAGAAAGATAACAACTTTATTAAATATGATATAAAACTGTTACAAACTCTCTTAAGAAATTCTGATGTTCTTAAGAGCTGCTAGCTTACAAAAACTCTCTCAAGAAATTCTGTTCTTAAGAGCTTCTCTTCGATTATGTTCTCTCTCGAATGAATACATAAATCGAAACCAAAACTGTGTTTATATAGTGCACACAGCTTCTCTATCAATAACAAGATAAGTCCTAATCATAACAAAGATAGAAACATATCTTTAATCGATAGCTGCATTCTACAAACCAGGAACAAATAGAATAAACTTCCATGTTTATCTAGACTCCAAATATAACTCGAAGTAGGAATCCTGATCAGCTTCAAGTCCTGATGATCAAACCTGATCATAGTCTGAGTAGGAATCCTGATGATCAATAAGATACTGACGCTTGATCAAATACTGATGACCATGCAATACTGATGACGTCAGCAATCCTGATCAGTTGAGTCTAGCTTCTGACGATCATTGAATTCTGATCTAACAAATAGGACCTTGAAAGAAATGAGCAATGCAATGTTGCTAAGTTCAGGGTTGCCTACAAGTATGTGGGGAGATGCTGTTTTGTCAGAAAACTATCTTTTGAATAGGATACCCCAAAAAAATCAAGAGCTGACTCCCTATGAATTATGGAAAAGGAAGAAGCCTTCCTATAAATTCTTACGAGTGTGGGGGTGCCTTGCAAAGGTTCTTGTACCAGAACCAAAGAGGTTGAAAATCGGTCCAAAAACAGTGGATTGTATTTTTATTGGTTATGTGCCTAATAGTACGGCATATAGATTTCTTGTGCATGAGTCAAAAATCCCTGACATACACAAGAATACAATAATGGAATCGAGAAATGCTTCATTTTTTGAACATGTATTTCCACGCAAGTCCATAGAAAGTTCAAGTTCATCGAAACGGACACGTGAAACTTATTCTGAAAATGAATATAGTGATGACGAGGAACAAGAAAATACAGATGAACTTGAAACAGAGGATGCACCTCGTCGAAGCAAAAGAGCTAGAGTTGAAAAAATCCTTCGGGCCGGATTTTTTAACATACTTGCTCGAAAATGAACCACAGTCTTATTCAGAAGCTGTGCATTGTCCGGATGGTCCTTTTTGGAAAGAGGCCATTAAAAGTGAAGTTGATTCTATTATGCAGAATCATACTTGGGAATTAGTGGATCTTCCTCCGGGTTGTACACCACTAGGATCTAAATGGATTTTCACTAGGAAAATGAAAACAGATGGATCCATTGATAAGTATAAAGCCCGACTTGTTATTCAAGGTTTTCGCCAAAAAAGAAAGGCATCGATTATTTTGATACGTATTCTCCGGTAACGAGAATGGCATCTATAAGGATGATCATTGCTATTACAGCATTGCGAAATCTTGAAGTACATCAAATGGATGTAAAAACGGCCTTTCTTAATGGAGATTTACATGAAGAAATCTACATTAGACAACCTGAGGGTTTTGTGGTTCCAGGATTGGAACATAAAGTTTGTAAATTAGTTAAGTCAATTTATGGCTTAAAATAAGCGCCTCGAGATTGGCATCAGAAATTTGACAGTGTGATATTGTCAAATGGATTTAAAATCAACGAATGTGACAAATGTGTATATGTCAAAGATACAATAGAGGGATACGTGATCCTGTGTCTTTATGTTGATGATATGCTCATCGTTGGTAGCAATGACAAGATGGTGAAATCTACCAAAGGCATATTACATTCAAGGTTCCACATGAAAGATATGGGTTTAGCTGACGTGATTCTAGGGATAAAGATCCAAAGAACACCAAGTGGACTTATACTAAACCAGTCACATTATGTTGATAAGATCCTTGAGAAATTTAGTAAAGATGATTCTAGTGTGTCAAGAACCCCTTTTGATACGACTTTACATCTATCTAAAAATAAAGGTGAAGGTGTTTCTCAAAGAGAATATGCTAAAGTAATAGGAAGTCTGATGTACTTAATGAATTGTACACGACCAGACATTGCCTTTACAGTGAGTAAGCTAAGCCGATACACGAGTAATCCAAGTGTTGATCATTGGAAAGCGATAACTAAAGTGCTTAGGTACTTAAGGTATACGCGTGATTATGGGTTGCATTACTCGAGATATCCTGCTGTACTTGAAGGGTATAGCGATTCAAACTGGATTAATGGTGTAAAAGGATCGAAGTCCACAAGCGGATATGTATTTACGCTAGCAAGTGGAGCGATCTCGTGGAAATCTTCGAAACAAACGGTAGTGACCAAATCTACCATGGAGGCTGAGTTTGTTGCTTTGGATAAAGCAGGCGAACAAGCTGAATGGTTACGCCAATTTTTAGAGGATATTCCTAAATGGGAGATGCTAGTGCCGCCACTTTGTATACATTGTGACAGTACTATAGCAATTGGTACAGCTGAGCGTGTACTATATAATGGAATGTCGAGACATATTCGTCGACGACACAATTCTGTTAGACAACTACTCTCAACTGGAGTTATCACTATTGACTATATCAGGTCAAAAGATAACATTGTGGATCCGCTAACCAAAGGGTTAACAAGAGAGTTAGTTGAGAAATCATCGAAAGGAATGGGACTGAAGCCCATAATAAAAGTCGGTACAAAGGAAACCCAACCTTGTTGACTGGAGATCCCAAGATCTTGGTTCAATGGGACAACCTAACTGTAAAGACTTAGTGAGATCACTGTGGGGTTTTACTCCCGAATCCATTCCTATGATGAAAAACAGTGATAAAAATTGGAGAAGGCTAAACTATGCTTTTAATGATCTTTATGTGTCGATATGTCGAACAAATAAATACTTTCGTATTGTTTAAGAGATCACCTATGTGAGTGAAGTGGGGTCGCTTCAAGAAGGAATCGTGGGGGCTAATTCTGGGAAAAACTCACAAAACCAGGCTAAAGCTCAGGACCAAAATGGGCTTAACAGTGAGAACTGAACAAATATAGGGAAAGACTTCAGTGGGAGATGTATCATCATTTCACAAATCAGAAGGGCAGTTCAAGGTCAACGCGACTACTGAAATTCTAGAAATGTAAATATGTTCTTACAAGGGAAGGTTCAAGGGGTAAAGCCTACCCATCTTATGCTGGTTTCTACCGTGCTCTCTATCTCCGTGTCAAAGGGTCTTTTGCAATGTCTATTTTTATTCACGTGGGGGATTATTGGACTATTTTTGAATAAAAATATTATTGCATTTCATTTTATTTGATTTGTAACTCATTTGTTTGATTTTGTAACTCCTATAATTATTAGATAATATTTATTTGGTCATTATAATGGAGGTTACAAAGTTATTGCATTTGGGAGTTACATTTTATGTACTACTATATAAGTAGGCTTTTGGTTCATTGTTTTGACACACAAAAAATTACAAGTCTTTCTTAGCATTTCTTGCATTCCTCTTAGAGCTATAGGTTCAGTTTCTGTGAGATAGTAGCGGTATTTGTTTGGTTCGTAGAAGGCGGGTCTTAAAGTGCTTAAGATCACCTTTGTTCGTTGTATCCTGGGAGACGGAAGCCAACACACCTTCAAGCACCACACGGAAGGGGCTTATCTGTTTTAAGGAGAGCGTGGTTTTCACGTGCCTCGGACTTTCATTTCGGTATTTTATTGGTGTAATCTTGATTTCAGGTATAATCTTAAACTATACTTCCTACAATAATTTCAACACTTGCATTTTAAATTAAAAAAATATTTAAAAACACAAAGATAAAAATATAAAATATTAAAAAACAAAGAAATCAAGTAATTAGTCAATAAATTCTTCAGGAAAATATAACTCATTATTAACATTCAACTTATCAATATATAAATTATAAGTTGATATCATAAGTTGAGTTGACAAACACCCCTTAAACTCTTATTAACTTGTAATGCATGAGTAGCACATCCCAAACAGACCCATAGTAAAAAGGTATGAAGCACAAGAGATTGGTAAAAAGAATAAATAAAGAAAAAAACTATTAAAATTAATGCAGGAAAGAGAAAAACAAGAAATGAAAGAGAGAAAGAATAAAATGACTTTCGTTTGTTGTTACATTACAAATACTAGATTTTTGCACGGGATGCTTTATATATCATTTGTATATATTTTAATTTTGTTTAAGTTGTTATTTTTAATTTTTCTAAAAGTATTATTCTGATTTAATTTCAACTTTATAAATTTTTAATGATAACCAAACTTGAAAACATAAATTTCATATATATTTTATTTAAGTTTATGTCGTATTTTTGAAATGATACTTGTTTTTTATTTTTAATATTTTTAATATTTTTAAAATCACTATTTATTTGTAATCATTTATTATTTTCCTAAATTTAACTTTGATAATTTTAGTTTGCTATTTATTTGTCTTATATCAAGTTATATGTTGACATTTTTTATTTAATTTAGTTTGTTATTTGTTTACTTTAATAATTTAATTTTAATTATTTTATTTATATACTTATTTTTTTCTTAAAATATTATATAGCTAAAGATATACCGATCATACCATGTCATAAATTAATTATTTTTGTATTATAGTTATCATTTTCTTAATTTTTTTGAAAAAAATAAACACAAATATTATTTTTTTATATTATAGTTATTATTTTAATTTTAATTTTGTTGTAATTATATTAGTAATCACAAGGTTAAACATATTTAACTCATATTTTAGATTTAAGTTTTATCTTTAATTTCTTGTTCATTTATAATGAGAATATGACATTTTAGTTATCTTTCTATTTAATAATTTGAATTTCATACAAATTGAGATTTTGTTTTATTTTTAATTCAAAATAAGAGACATATTTGTAAATGAAACTAATTTACATTAAAGTAATACATATGCTAATATATATATCATTTAAAAATTTATCTTTAATTGTTTTTAGCTAAATATTGACCATAATTTGTTGATTATTAATTTCAAAATTTATCTTTTTTGATTATAGATAATATTTATATAACTTTTTAGTTTTTAAAGATCATTGTTTGATCTTTATTATAATTAATTATAATTGTATTCTTTGTTTTAGTGATTTTTTGTTTCAAAATGTTAAATATTTGTTGGAGCATGGTGATTATAATGTTAAGTATATCTAACCTTTATTTTATATTTAAATCTTATTTTAAATTATTTTTCCATTTCTATGTGGGAGTATGAGCTTGTTTGGGTAAATTTAAAATTATTGTTTATAACTTAAATTGCTTAAAGTAAAAAGTCATAAATTATACATATATATATATATATATATATATATATATATATATATATATATATATATATATATATATATATATATAAAAGATGTTTCATTGATTTTAACTTTTTGATATACATATTTAATTATTGGGAAAATAGATTTTTTTATCACTTAACTATTGGTTCTTTTAGAAAATAACCACTGAACTATCAAATAATTAATTATAACCATCAACGTTACATTCGTTTTTGTTTTTAGACATTCCGTTAATTGTGTCGTTAATGTGTCGTTAAAATAATATTAATGTGTTTAATAGATCGATAATGTGTCAAAATTAATGGAAATTAGTCACTAAACATTGTACAACATTAAAATATATCAGCATTATAATTTTTTCCATAATTTTTATTATCTTTTCATAAATTAACTCATTATTATTGAAATCATTTACTATCTTGTTAACAATAGTTTTTTAAAATAAACAAATGATTAATGAAATTATATATTTTTAATAAAAACATATTATATATATAAATGTTTTAGATTCGCTTCGTTGATTTTTTAAATTTCATGAACCAAATTTAATCATAAAAATAAGATCAGATATCTATATTACTTTTTTTGGTTCAATATCTAGAATTTTGGATTAAAAAAATAGATTATAATCAAAATTTAATATATTCGAAATTTTACAATATTAAATCGGGGAAAAAAAATACTTTGAATATATTGTTGAATTATTTCTTAAATAAAATGACCAGTTGCATGAAAAACAATGACAGTATTTTACTTAAAATATTTTTTATTTTTAATGTTACGTTAGATGATTAAGTTCACATTAACATTATTTTAACTGATATTTCATTTATACTTAACGGAATGATTAAAAACAAAAACTCATGTAATGTTAGTGACTATTTTTAATTATTTGAATGTTCAGTGACTATTTTCTAATAGAAACAAGAGTTAACCGGCAAAAAAATCTATTTTCTCATATTATTTTAACGGCACATTAACGGAATGCCTAAAAGCAAAAACAAATGTAACGTTAATGGTTATAATTAATTATTTAGTAGTTTAGTGGTCACTTTCTAAAAGATCCAATAGTTGAGTGATAAAAAAATATATTTTTCCTTAATTATTTTGTTTTTAGTTATGTTGTTTACTAAAATGTACCACCTAAACCTTAGCACCCGACGACCACGCCATACCATACCACCTAAACCCCTTTACACCAATTATATATAATAAAGATATAATACTTTTTAATTGTTACTATTTATTAAATATCTTCAATCTCGTAAAATAGTTTTTCTTTTTACGACATATTTGGCTTTTCTTAGTTTACAAAATAAAGGAACTTATTATAAAAGGAAAAAAATACACTTAATTTTTTTTTTTTTTTGCTTTCTTCTGTAAATTAAATTACTTATTTATGAAAAATAGAAAATGTCAAAATACCCCGTATAACCGTATTATTTATATACTGGAAAAAAGCTGCACGAAAAAGTGAGAAAAGAAGGAAAAAAAACGAAAAAAAACAAACAAAATTGTAGCTCACCCAAAAAACATCATCATCAGCAAGTAGTCACCAGAAACGATTAGCAACCCATCTCTCTCTCTCTCTCTCTCTCTCTCTCTCTCTCTCTCTCTCTCTCTCTCTATACATTTTGATTACAGATATAGGTGCATATCTATTAGTCTCGAGCTACTAAAAAAGACTCGATCTTGACTGGATTAACCTGCAAATAGTTCATGTAAGTGTTTGTAATCTTCTTTACTTTTCAAATTCTTGAAAATGCTGTGAATAAATTCTTTCATATATTTTTAATCTTTTTTTGCTTTTTTTATGTCTTATAGATGAAGCTGCTATCTGGGTATTGCAGATCATAACTGGATCTTTATGTTCTTGGATCTTGAATTATTGTAAACCAAGGTGAGCTTTTACACAACACTTATATGTATGTGTATATTATATCTTGTTATGATGAATTTGCTTAAGTTAAAGATTGTTGTTTTTGCTAATTTGACTTTGTGGGTGTGTTTTTTTTAGTTGTTAATTTTGATTTGGAGGGTGTTGTATGTCAATTTGAGAGAAAGGGCATGGTGGATTAATCTTTTTGATTTGTTATGTTATATATTTGTTTGTTTACAAGAATTATGGTTTTTTTACGATTTTATGATTTGTACTCGTTATATTGCATTCAACAAGTTTGGATCACTTTTCTAGTTCATTTTGGGAATTAATTAGTACCACTATTTACTATGTTTATAATCTCGTGGAAATGAACTACAAGTGACTGATAATTTAGTCCATAGAATTAGAGTACTTTTAAGAATAGAGTAAGCAAGTCCGGGGATTATAATCTTATGAAACAAACTTGGCAAGATATTTATATATGTGTACCTCTGTAATTTTTTAATTTTGATGTTTCTTCTCAGATGGGATGGGAATTAGTATTGATCTTGCTTGGAGAGGGCGGTTTGGTATTCTTTAGTACATCTGTTAAAGTCAACTAGCCTTGGATAATACCGTATCCATCTTTATAGTTTTTAGCTGCACAGCATTTTCAGAGGTCTTTTGTCATTGGAGGTTCTGGTGGGAAGAAGTTAATTTGAGCGTTTAAGTGATGTTTAAACAAATACTTAATAGGCTCCCGAAGAAGCCACATAAGTCGAGTGAGAATCGTGATGGAGGATCGTCCGGTTCATCTTCAATTGCTTCTACAAGTTCTAGAAGCAGCGACATAGCTAGTAGTTGGGCTGGGAAGAATGCAACTTCTCCCCATGGTCTTAATTCTTCATCTGATTCAGGATTGAATCATGGAAACAAGAATCCTCTAAAGTTAGATTCGAAGGTGAGCGAGGCTCAAATGGTTCTTCAATATGAAGCCTTGCCTAGTTTCAGAGATGTTTCAAACTCCGAAAAGCAGAATCTATTTATCAAAAAGGTCAATTTATGTTGTGTTGTGTTTGACTTTACTGACCCAACAAAGCATCTGAAAGAGAAGGACATCAAACGACAGACTTTAGTTGAGCTTGTTGATTATGTCACTTCTGCAAATGGGAAATTCTCTGAAACTGTCATACAAGAAATTGTAAAGATGATATCTGCAAATTTATTTAGGCCACTCACTACTCAATCTCGTGAAAACAAAGTTGTGGATGGTTTTGATTTGGAAGAAGACGAGCCTATGATGGACCCATCATGGCCTCACTTGCAAATTGTGTATGAATTTCTTCTCAGGTTCGTGGCATCACCAGAGACAGACGCAAAGCTGGCTAAGCGGTACATTGATCACTCGTTTGTTACAAGGTTGTTAGATCTTTTTGACTCAGAGGATCCTAGAGAAAGGGAGTACTTGAAAACTGTTCTTCATCGTATATATGGAAAGTTTATGGTCCACCGACCATTCATTCGGAAAGGTATCAATAACATATTCTTTCGTTTCGTTTTTGAGACCGAGAAGCATAATGGAATTGCAGAGCTACTAGAAATTATGGGCAGTATAATTAATGGGTTTGCATTGCCCCTAAAAGAAGAACATAAACTCTTTCTTGTGCGGGCACTAATACCACTACACAAACCAAAATGTATACCCATGTATCATCAGCAGTTATCTTACTGCATCACACAATTTGTGGAGAAAGATTGTAAGCTTGCTGATACTGTTGTAAGGGGTTTATTAAAGTATTGGCCAATCACTAATAGTTCAAAGGAGGTGATGTTTTTAGGTGAGCTGGAGGAAGTTTTAGAAGCAACTCAGGCTCCAGAGTTCCAGCGATGTATGGTGCGCCTGTTCCGCCGGATAGCTCATTGCATAAGTAGTTCACACTTTCAGGTATGTGGTGTTTGATGATTTTTATTCTTAGTTATCCCTGTACTTATTTATTTTGCATAATATGATAAATGTTTGAGATTCCTGTGCCCGTATGCTCACTAAGTTTCCAGGTTATATATTTACCTGTGGAAGCTTTATTCTTTTGCTTCAGAAAATATCGGACAACTTGAATTTTACCTGATTAAACTTTAATTAGCACATTTAGTTCATGATCTTTTTGGATGTGGTGGCTGTTACAGTCAGATGCTGCAGTTCTTACCCCTGATTAGTAGTCCTTCTAGGCTGCTCGTACTGTTACCTAGTCCCACTTATGAAACTCACTTAAAAAACAAAACTAAACTTACCAGTTGTACATATAGTGTATGATGACACAAAAAAAAATGATATTATCTAAAATATTTTGATTTTACATTCCCTTGCTCTATAAAATGATTCAGTCAATATACAACTATCCAACTGACAACCAATCAATTAGATGCTAGATATAAGTATATATCTATTTGTCTTCCCAATATATTCAACTTTTATATATTTCACCATGTCTTTGACGACCTACAATTGGTTTAGGTCGGTGAACTTTGTCATATTTGGCCAGGCACACATACATATCTCAGTGATTCCAGCCAATGTTTAGCTATCTGGAGTAACTTAGGTTCAGTCTGGTATTTGAACCTGTTAGCATTATATAAAAGAGGAATGAATACCCTAAATGATCTATTTGAATATAGGTTCCTCCATATTAATCTACCGGAAGTGAATTTATACAAGATGTCATCTGTTAAAATACCATGTTAGTCTTATACTTGTGTCTCTTTGATTTCTAAAACATATAGCATTGTACATGTGTGTTTGAACTGGCACATGATATTATGATTATGGATGGTTGCCTTCTCATTGCACATAGCTAAAATTTCTACATGTCTGTTCCCTTGAATATTAGACTTCATATATTTATATAATATAATTGATGGAATAGAGCTGGAAGGACTAGAAAATCATATACTTGAGCGATCATTCCGGCTTTTGAAGTACCTGTTTGACCTTTTAGACTAGTCTCACTTACAACAAGGCTGGCATAGGAAACTTATTAAATTTTTGTAATCATTATTGTTTAGTTCTTATTTTAACTTGTTTGCATCATATTTATGAATGTTACTTCTTTTGAAAAATTATCTAATTAATTGCACAAGTCTATTTGACTATTCATGTAGCCTTTACTCTCAAACAGTATAATTAATTACAAGATATCATCAATGTTGAGGGACTTGCCAATTTTTTTATACTAGCTTACAATCTGTGGGATGCATGGGTCTTTAAATTCATAAAATCTTATGTGATACATATTTTGATTTTTGTGTTATATTTTTATTAGCTTAAGAAAATTTCTACATGTATATATGTGTGTGTGTGTTCTTTTCCCCCCCAGTTTATGCTCGACACAACTTCTTTTATTTATTTTCTTTCTTTACTAAAATATAGAAGACAATAAAAAAAATATCTAAGTTTAATCAAGCTGTTCAAATTATTATATGATGATCATTTTAAATGTTCATATGTACACAATTGTAAAGGTTTTAGGGTGGCATAAAATTAGGGAAATTTTGTATTATGTTATTTTATTGTAATTGTCAGGATTTGAATTTGTGACCTTGAATCCTTGATAAAACTTTAAAAGAGAAAATTTGGTAGTATTTTGGATAAAATCCCTCTTGCGCTAATTATATATAGGATATAACACAACTTCATGGTGCTCCTTTGGCCTTCTGGATTGAGCACAATACTTACTATCAATTTACTCAAAGGCTTACATTTTAAGCAAGGCAAGTGGATAACTATTTCTCCTGTAAAGCTCTTCTGGAAGTAGGAAATATGTTACGGTTGAATTCAAGTGCGGGCTTGTCGATCACTTTGACTTATAGTTGGCTGTTCATAGGTTCACCTTCCAGTCAAACCTCTTCTAACTCTCTCTCTGTTTGAGGCATCTTTCTACAACTTCAAGTCAACAAACTGACTTAAAAATTTTGTTGAAACTTTAAGACTTTCAGCACTAAATGTTTTGAAGAAAGGTATAGGTATATGATCGATAATTTAGAATAAACCTGCTGGTGCTCATTGGAGGAGGGAAAAATTGAAGTGAAGAATCTTGCGGAGGAGATAGTTTGAAACATAAGTGCACGTGTTTACAAGCTTGAACATGCATCGTAAACTCGTATCACTACTTTTAATGATAGTAACTATAGTATGTCTGCTGATCATTTTGGATTTTTGGTTTTACGTATGTGCCAGAATATGATGCATAAGGTGATTATCATGTTTATATAGAAAATCTTCCCCTTGCTTACCTCTTCTTTTATCTTTAGGTGGCAGAGAGGGCTTTGTTCTTATGGAATAATGATCACATTGAAAATCTTATAAAACAAAATCGAAAAGTTATTTTGCCAATTATATTCCCTGCATTAGAGAGAAATTCTAAGAATCACTGGAGTCAGGCAGTGCAGAGCTTGACACTAAATGTGCGCAAAATATTCTTGGACACTGACCCTGAGCTATTTGAAGAGTGCTTGATCAAGTTTCAGGAAGAAGAAGCACGAGAGCAAGAAACCAAGATGAAACACGAATTGATATGGAAGCGCTTAGAAGATATGGCTGCCATAGAATCTTCAAGTAACGAGGCAGTGCTTGTCTCTAACCACAGCTAGTGTCTCATCAGACTAGAGAGTGAAGGTTACCGTCAGTACTTCTCTGTGATCAGTGAAAGAAGAATAAGTAATTGCTTTTAAAGGCAAGATATCGCTTTCTCACCTCTTGTAAAACTTTTGATTTTCCAGGTCCTGAAGGAATCCATGTCCATCGCTTAACCTAAACCTAGTAACTGAGTACGACACGTGTTATTGGATGGACATGATAGGTGGAGTATCATGGGCGCCATTACATGGATATATGAGTGGAACTGGTTAGCAAGTTTATACTGCTCCGTTGTTGGTGTTTAGAATGGTGGCACTGTAAAAGATTTATTTTGTGAAACCTGTAGATACTATAAATCATATATTTATAAATATATATATGTACTTTGTTTCCATGCAATATACTTTCATGTATATTCTGAAGTAATGTGTGTGTGCGCGCCTATATCTGTGATGCAATATACATTTCTGATAGTAGACTCACGATTTAAACATTTCTGCACAGTTTTTTTCTCTTTTACATTTGATGGATTTCATTTTAAAGATGGTGCTGTTTGTCTCCTTGTTAGATCTCTCATAGTTTTGGAAACTTTAACAAGTCTAGAGTAAATTTAGAGTAATTAACCATAATCTTAATTATAATAAGAAATAGAACACAATAGAGTGTCTTTGTCTAGCTGATGAGGAATCTATATTAAACCATATGTAAACAGTGCCAGATTAGCCTCTCCATTTATCTATTGTTTTCAAGTGTCATGTGAAATATTAAAAGCTCCTTTTGTTTTTATATATTTGTAGGTTATGATTTAAAAGTAAACCTTGTTATTGGGTATTTCCGATTTCACAAGTACTCAGGTGTCATGCAGCCTTGGTTAACTGTATGCTTAACCCAAATACCCTATTTCTACTAGGGCTATTGAGTATTGACCAATTAAGGGACTGCAATTTTTTTGAAGGACTAGAAATTTGTTACTTTGATTTTATTGGGATGAATCCAGCGATATTAAGGCAAGCCACTGTGAACTGTTCTGTGTGTAGGAGCATACCTGTGTTGGGTGGAGAACTGAGTGCAATAACTGATAATATAGTTCTGAAGGCATCAACTAATTGTCGTGTAGATGTAATTGCGGTCAATGCATTTGGACTGGTAAGCAACTGATACCGAAATCAGTTTGCTAGGTATACCTAAATGACTAAATCAGTTTGCTAGGCACCCCACTTGACCCTAAATCTTCGACTTGCTAGATTCTGCAACAAAAACTGTAAAATGTTGGGATGGGCATTGGGTTTGACCTTAGGTTTAGATGTTATGGATAAACTAATGGTATGAAGAGCATATTTTATGTTCTTTGATCAGCTGGTATATGAGCTGCTTGGGATAGTAGTGCACAGAATGTTTAATGCGGGTAAAGCAAGCAAGCAAGGGTTCTATCAGGGTTTCTGCTAATGCTTCGAAGAAAGTGATCAGCAGTCAGCAAACAAGTAAAACTCCACTAGTGGTCGGTGACAACAAATATCGCAAGGGAGTATCAGAACCCAAAATTTTGGCTTACTCTGAAGCCAGAATACCTGTGGCATTTTCTTGATAAAAAGCCCTGCGCCTCAGTGAGCTCCGAAGAAAGAACGCTGAAACTCTTCCTTGTCAGGAGTTCATAGCCTAAAAATTATTGTCAAAATGGAAGCCAAGCAAAGGATAAGGAAGACAGCTGACATGTGCACAAAAGAAAATGTGTTTCTAGACTTGATCTTTGTGATGATCAGATCGATATCTATCTGATTGTCTGACATGTGCGAAATTGAAAAAAATGAAAAGTAGTGAAAGATGCTTTAGTTCGTGTCGCCTCTTCTACCACCTTTCCTTTCTGGGTTCTTTTTCTTAGTGGGTAATAATCACTCGTTAACTTTTCTATTTAGGATCTTTAGATTATCAGTACCGATGAAAGGCTGTTGTTGCATTGTTACTTGGATAATTCACCCGAAGTGCTTGAAATTTAAATAATGTCTGGAGTCCGCACATCCCATCTAGTTACTTGATGGTTGATGATAAGTCCTGCTGTAGGCTTTCTTTAAATGGCAAGTATAGTTTAAACAGGGATCCTTACCCTTACCCATGGATTAGCACACTGATATTGATGCACATATAGGGGTGTAATCGAGCCGAGCCGAGCCGAACACTGCTAGGCTCGAGTTCGAGCTCGACTAAAAAGTTCGGGCTCGAGCTCGGGCTCGAGCTCGACCGAGCCTTCAATTTCAAGCTCGAAACTCGGCTCGTAAAAAGTTCGATATGTTCGAGTTCGACTCGAAAGCTCGAATCGATATCACCACATATTGACAAAAGCTCGAATGTGACAGGTTCGACTCGAGTTCGACTCGATTATATGGCTCGAGTTCGACTCGATTATATATATAAAATATATCTAAATACTAAATATTTATGAAAATATATATTTATAATATATAAACACTAAAAATAATAAAGGCTCGATTAGGCTCGCGAACCTAACGAGCCGAGTAATTTGAAGCTCGAGCTCGGCTCGGTAAATAATTCGAATAGCTCGAGCTCGGCTCGATTATTACCGAGCCGAATTCGAATATTTTCCGAGCCGAGCTCGAGTAGCTCACGAACTGTTTGACTCGTTTACCTCCCTATTCACATATGTCCGTATCTAGTCTCAGACTATCAACCTATTTTTACCAAGATATGTTCAATATCAGCTAACTAACACCGCTGATATTTACACACCTATGTCTGTGTCTCGAACTATCAACCTATTTTTAGTGAGTTAGAGATGTTCGATAACTGCTAGGTTACGATACTAGAAATCACACCTATTGTTAAAACTTAAAAGGTTGTTGATGTTTCTGTTGTTATCTTGAGTGCAGAAAAAGAAGAATAGATGCAAAATTGAAATGGATAGACTTCAATCTGTACAAAATGCATCGGTTTACATTGCATTATCTGTTTACCAGTAAATTGAAAGATGATTTCCTCCAGGCTAAAGTATAAGCATGGCTGGTTGTTTTATGGAAAAAGTGACTGGACCAAGGCACCATCTTCTGCTCCCCAACTTCCTAGCCAACTTGAGCCCAGTGGTGTGGGATAAATCATTATCGTGCTATTATGTACCCACTGAAAGCTATGTACTTGTAATCTTAATCTATGTATTATTGGGTTCAGGAATCTGGACAATCTTTTCCATATTTGCATGCCACTCACTTTGGTATCGAACTGACCTTGTGTAGCAGTTACACGTTCGTCGTGTTTGGTCTTTTACTGAATCAAGCCTGATTTGTCAATCCAGCCGCCTAATCATGTTCTGTAAATAAAGGAACTATCCGAGCTGATCTTGTCTGTATTAAGTTTCCTGGTTTGTGTATTACTTGTTGATTGAAGCTGAGTTTTCACTAAATCGAAATTCGGAATGAGACCTAAACTTTGGAACACCTATGGAATGAAACACTGCTGGTCAGCTCATTAACATGTTTAGAAATAGTCGGTAGAAATCCTTTTGACTCTGGCCATGTTTCCTGAGTCGATAATGCATTGTCTCGTCTTGTGTTTGCCAAACTAAAGAGAAAGGCCTAATACAAACGGGATATTTGATTAGGATGGGGATATTGGTATCCCACATTAGAGGCTGTCATATCCCCATCTTTCTTGCTGTCCATGTGAAAGAAGTTCAACAAAGTATTCCATTATTGATAAAAAATGGCGAAGAAGAAAGTTGCATCACAGAACATGCAACTAAAAGCTGGAGTAATTTTGAAGATCGCAAGCACATTATTGTTTGGTAAAAGCAGGCTGTTGAGATCACTTTCTACAATGGATCACTTAGTCCGATACACTTGGAAAAAAAGATAAAAGCTACCACTTCTTCTCACATGGCCATGCCCACTTCTTTATACCCGACTTTCTGAACGACCAAATTCAACTAGATTGCTCCTCCTGGAACTCAATATTTAAAATAACTTGTAATTCTATTTACATCTAAATTTTTAAGAAGGACTTGGCCATCTTTTTACTCCAGATCTTTCCTTTGTTCGATTAATTAAATTAAATTGTCGGAGATATTTTAATTTTTTATTATGTAAAATATATAAGTCTTATTATATGATGAACATTCTGCTTCTGAATTCAGACAAGAATTACGCCTGTGCTTGGAATATTATATTTGTTGACCTGGTTCAGCTAACCATATCAGCACAATGTGTCATGCTAAGCATTTTCTATTATATTTTACATTCTTATATAGTGACATTTTTTGAAAATTCGATGACTTTCCTTCGAAATAAATACTTTAATATTTCATCTTGTAAAACACTTTCCTTACATTCTTCTTCTAAGCAATATTACATATTTCCTCCGTCTTATCCATTTCTTTACACTTTCCTTTTTGAGATGTCCCATCTATTTCTATATATTCCATAACTTTTCAAAAATAGAAAAGTTTTATAATATAAAAAACAACTATTTCCACTACTTTTCTCCCCAATCCAAATGTAAATATTATTAAATAAATATACTAACAAACGTATTTTGTCTTTAACGAGATTCGTACTCTTTATATTTGAACAAAGACAGACACACATTCGTTAAAATTTAAAACACGGAAAATGTAAAAATGTGATACTTTTAGATACGAAATGATGAAAGGAGGCCAATATTCGTTACTTGCCGCATTTATTTTTGGCGCACTAGATAAAGACTAGCTGAAAAACTCTTTTATAAATTCAATAGTACCATGTCCTAGCTGACTACATCAAACTAATCACTATGCACTTGAACTTTACCTTTGTCATCTCTTCGATATACACAATTCTTACACATCTTTTAATTTTTATCGTATCCCTAACCACCGAATTCGTCTTATAAATTAACATGCAGTTGATACTATTTTTGATCTTGCATTGAAGCTCGCCTTTCCTCTTTACTTGTAGCCCTTTGTTGTAGGGAATGTTTAAGTAGCTTTATATTCTTGCAGTGATTAATTATGGAATCTGGTAGTTGATCATGTTCTTAAGTATGGCCATCTGATCTTGACAACTACTGTTATAGGTAATCATCTTTTTCATTTTTCACTTTTGATTATCTTATTATCATTATTCTTCATCAACTTTTCAGGGTTCTAATGGGTCAATATTATATGTGTATAACTTTAGAGATGTCATCATTTCTCCAACTGAGCAAATCTCCTCATTCTGCCCTTTCAATCTTACACCTTGCTTGTTAGTTTTCCACATGCTACTTGTCTCTCATGATTTTACAGTATATAGGAGTAGTTGTTTAGAATTTGTTGAATCTTGTATGCTAGGCTCCTTTATTGTTTACATGCTAGCATCCTTATTTGTTGATCAGGTAATATTTTTATTTTTTGTTGATACAACAATTGCTTAATATGGGTTAATAATTCAATCTTTTTGTTTATATACTTTTCGATTGAAGAACTATGGGGTCATATTGAGTTTGATATTATTATACCATAAATTTTCGAAAGAAAATGTTTTGTTTTGTACCATAAAATTGATAATTGTTCTTTTGCTTCAGATGTCTTCAACAGACTTTCCTCTCCGTTGGGAGGGCACAGGAGATCAATGGTGGTATGCTTCCCCTATTGATTGGGCTGCTGCAAATGGACACTATGACTTGGTACGACAGCTACTGCGGCTTGATGCCAATCATCTCATCAAGCTTACCTCTCTTCGTCGAATTCATCGCCTAGAGAGTGTTTGGGATGATGATGAACACTTTGATCATGTTTCGCGGAATCGTTCTGAGGTTGCACATAAGCTTTTTTGTGAATGTGAAACTATTGGAACTAAAAACTCCCTCATTGAAGCTGGCTATGGTGGATGGCTTTTGTATACTGCTGCCTCAGCTGGCGATGTAACTTTTGTTAAACAATTGCTTAAAATAGACCCTCTTATGGTTTTCGGAGAAGGAGAATATGGTGTCACTGATGTATTATATGCTGCAGCCAGGAGTAAGAATTCAGAGATTTTTAGGCTACTTCTTGACTTTGCTCTTTTGCCTAGGTTATCAATAGGTACTGATAAAGAGACTGAAATCATTGGGGAGATCCCTTCTGCATATAAAAGGGAGATGATTAATAGAGCTATACATGCTGCTGCTAGAGGAGGTAATTTGATGATTCTAAAGGATCTTTTGGAGGCTTGCTCTGATATATTAACTTACAGAGATAATGAGGGCTCAACTATTTTACACGCAGCTGCTGGTCGGGGTCAAGTTGAGGTGAGCTGCTCCCTGCTATGTCTCTTTTTAACATTTCTATGTTTTCTTTTGCAACTTAGTCTTTTGCCAAAACTGGTTTCGAGTTAATTTCATGATACACTCCTAATATGCATCGACTTTTCCCCGTAGCAGCTAATTTTTACTACTTAAAAACTACATCAAAATGCAACATTATGCCACAATGCGCCTGATATAGGCTAGTTAGCTGTTCCTTTAGCTGTGATATCAACTCGACTTCTCACTATAACATAGAAGCGTCCAGAAACCAACAATATCCATGTTTCGAATCAGGAAGTGTAACAAAAAATATTATATAATTCGACCTGAAAAATTTGGCCTCTTGGCCCCTATGAAATTATATTTATATCTGGCTTTGCATTGTCATTCCCAAAAGTTGCATCCATCCTAGGTTATTTAAGAGGCAAACAGTGTTAAAAAGGGTAAAATTCCCTCTTCAAATTTAAGCAGTACAAATAGATTCAGTTTGCAACTTACAATATTGGATCCCTTTGTTGGAATGATAGGATATTAAAATCAATCATCCTCTATTTTCTCTAAGCTTCATCTTGTGGTTGCTAAAAAGTTCAAAATTAGATGACAAAGTTGGTCTTTGATATCATTGAACAATATCCAACGTTACTGACACATTTATTCTGTATCACTCAAAATATATAGTTAGCCCCTTATGATAATTGACAAGGGGAGGGGTGTAACCTTAATGATGTGTCCACACTAGACTGGCAAGTATAGGTTTCTTACAGATAAAAATGCTCCTTAAGTCTCCAGTTCACGACTTGGATCAATAGACCAATTTTTGAGATTCACTGGTTCTTGGATATCAAAGCAGCGTTATCAAACTAAAGTCCTGCGGCTATTTAGCAAAAAAAGAGGAAAGTCATACAGCCGCAACAGGTTGTGTCAGATTATAGGTTGATGCACTTTAGATTAATTGTTCAGAGATACAAAGTTGAGATCTACTTCCCTTCTTTCGTATTCAGTCCATCCTCATGAAATATCATTCTGAATGCAGGTAGTTAAAGATCTTATAACAACTTCTGATATCATCAACTCAGTAGACCATCAGGGAAACACAGCGTTGCATGTGGCTGCTTACAGGGGTCAATTAGCTGCGGCTGAGGTTATAATGCATGCAAATCCGCCATCCATGTACTCGAAAAATAATGCTGGAGAAACTTTCTTACATAGGGCTGTCACTGGTTTCCAAATTCCTATATTCCGGAGAGTGGACCGTCAGATTGAGCTCATGAAAAACTTGGCCTGTGGCAACAATTTTATCATTGAGGAAATTATTAACGCAAAAAATAATGATGGGAGAACTGCTCTCCATTTGGCCGTAATTGGGAACATTCATACTGATCTGGTGGAATTACTGATGACTGCCCAATCAATCAATGTCAACATATGTGATAATGATGGGATGACTGCTCTTGATCTCCTTAAACAACGTCCACGCTCTGCATCATCAGAAATCCTTACTAGACAACTGATTTCAGCAGGAGGGATCTTTAATTGTCAAGATCATTCCGCACGGAGAGTCATTGCTCGCCATATAAGGATGCGAAGTATCGAAACCAGTCCAGGAACTTCATTTGAAATCCCGGACTCAGAAATACTCTCGCAGATGGTCACTGAAAAAGGATCAAATGCCTGTGGCAGTGCAAGGTTGAGTCCTGATTCAGCACAGCCGAACAAACATCTTCTGCTTAGAGAGAAGCATAGTCCAAAAATCAATAATAAATCAAGTTCTGGGAATGATGCATCACAACGTTGGAAACGCTTCCTCCACTGGCCCAGGATGAAGAAGAGAAAATCAAAGCCCGAGCCCCCTGAGAAAACAGTAGATCAAAATTCAGTCACCAGCTCAGAAGAAATCCCTGCTTCGCTTCGATCAAAATATTCAAAGCCTTCTTCATCACATCCTAACAACAAACGAGCGCTTTCAGTAAGGAGTAACTGCCCAAGTCCGACTGCTAAAAAGAAATTTGCATCAGGTTTGGTACACGGTGTTATGCAGGCTATGCCACATTTTAATGCTACACGTCGAACACGTTCTTGTTCCTTCTCAAAGTCACCAGTTACTTCTTCACCTTATTATTGGGATAAGCAAAAGGGTGTCTATGTTGAGAATGATATCACAGAAGCATCCTGTTCTAATTTAGCTCTCGGCGACGAAACACCAAATGTGCTTCACAAACCAGCGTTTGCTCATAAAAGGCCACTGATGAATCAAATCTGTTTTCGTGGTAAACAGCAGGAGCGCGAGTTTTATGACCCGTCCATTCCATCTTTTACATGATTAGATGCAATCTGGAAATGACTGCAATAAAAACCATGAAGCCTCACTGATTGGTAGGTCGGCAAGATTTGTAGCTAATATTTCAACATGTTCCTTGGTTTAACATGTCGAGATTATGTAATTGCTACATTTAACCATGTACCTGAACTTCGTTACTTGCAATCCGTTTTCGCATTCTTGGATGTTCTATTCTGTAATATGTCAATCTTTAAACAGTGATATGTCGCTTGAAATGACTCGAAGCATATTTATTACTCTCTCCGTCCCCTTTTAGTTGAAAAAATAACTTGTTTATTTTCCCTTCGTAGCAGATTTTCTCGTAATTATTCGGAAATCAACATGCATTGATCAATGTTCATACTTCTGTGAGAATATTTGAGGGTGACAGGGAGTCGAACTTGAAACTCCCGCGACTTTATATCATATTGGTAACCAGCTCATCTAAAAGATGTTAGAAGAAGGTCTCAAATGAATCTTATATTATATTTCAACTGTTTTTAAATAGGTGCATCGCATGACTGAGGTCTGCTGGCAAATCAAGTTTCATCTTTATTAGGTTGATCTCTAGTGTTGTTTTAGACTATGCCTCGGCAAAATTCAATAATTTCTTGAAAGATTGACAAGGCCATAAACTCTGCAAAGCACTTGCTCTCTTAATTAAAGCCCACAAAGAAAGAGGAACCAATAGGCCCAATAACCAGGGCATCAGAAAATTAAGAATAGTAAATTAGCAACCCCTTTCCCGGTTTGCCCTCTTTTGGATGACTTGCAGTTTATTCAATTCAAGTCTCGTTTGGAGGAGATTAAAAAAGACTGATAAATTTAATTGAATAAATTTTCATACACATGCATAAACACTACTAACACGAATATACGAATAGTGGTAAAAAATGATATACACGTGTCATTAGCAGAAATCCATAATTTCGAGAGACTTGAGCACCGATAAATCTCCACCAGGTGTAGTCTGGTCCACGTTCCCCTTATTCATCATTGTTTCACTCTTTTTTTATTTTTTATAATTTTCAGCATCTTTTTTTTTTATCTTTTCAATTCTCAAGTTTTGCATATATAAATAAGGATAGAAAATTGTATAAGGGTCACCTTTTAAAATTAATCCTAAACAACACACGTATCTCCAAGAAACAAATATGTATGAATACTCTTCAAAACTTTTATTTAATTATAATAAACGAATCAAGTGAATGGACAATGTGCCATTAAAGAATCAAGTCAATACTGATAAGAAGTTGGATAGAACTCCCTCGATGCATCTGACTTTGTGCGACCAACCTTATCAAAATCAAAGAATTCTGCAAGAAAAAATATAACATATAATAACACCAAAGTTTAAAACACAACATATAAATCAAAGATGCAAATCACAATAAATAATTGACATAAAATTTAGAGATACAAAAAAAAAATAGATCGCAACAAATAATGTAGATTGGAAAATTAAAGACACAAAGGATGATGTATGGAGACTGAATGACACAATATATAGATGAAAATTTTGTCACGAAAACAAAGTTTAGGAAAAAATTAAGATGAAAAATTTAGTTTCTTAAATTAGCAAGTATTAGAAGCAATTATAATTTATAATATTTATTAATTGAATAAAAAATTGACTTGAAAATAAAGTTTATTAATTCAAGAAAAATTGATTTGAAGAATAAGTTTAGGAAAATATTAAGATGGTAGCTCTGATTTCCAACATTAGCAAATATTTAGAAGGAAATAGTTGTTTTTAATGTTTGTGATTTCAAAATTTTGAGAAAATTAGAAAAAATGATGGAGATAATTTGAGAAGCGTCACTTCAACGCAGTCGTCTTCTCTTTTTCTATAATATTAGGTTACTAAGCCGCGCTTCGCGGCGGCATTAGAATATATTTGTTACAAACAAGAATATTAGAATAAAAAATGTAAATTAAATAAAAATTATATAAACTATCAAATAAAATATATTTTGTTAAATTTGCATTTGGGTAGGTAATATTATAAATTATTTACAAATTCTTTTTGTTTATATAGTTTGATTTATTTTTTTTGGATCGATACCATTGCCACATATATGTAAAAGAAAATTTATATCGATAAGATTCATATATGTGTAATTTATAATAAATTATATATATGTGTAATTTATAATAAATTATATATATGTGTAATTTATATATGTGTAGTTTATATATGAATATATATATATATATTCATATATGTGTAATTTCTAATAAAACATTCTAAAACTGTATATTATAAAAATATTAGTAAAGATAATTATTCTTAAATTTTTTAATCTCAACGGATGTGACAATTACTATATAGGATCCACCATCCTCCTTGTACAAATTTGTATCAATCATCTCAGCCAACTTTTCCCACAAAGTTATGGTATGGGTGATGGAGCTGTTCAAAAAAAAAAATCAGATAAATATCATTAAGCAATATAGTAATATAAAATTAGAAGAACAATAAAAGTTAATTAAATCAAAATTAATATTAATTCAAAACTTACTAATTTGTCACCATTTTGAGATCTCTTTTTTTCCATCAGCCTTTAACAACCTCAATGCCACCCACGTAGGTCAAACAACCCACAACATCTAAATCAACATAAAAAATATTATATTAGAACATGTAGTTTGAAGTTTAACATGCATATATATTACTATTACTTATATATTAATATAATATATTACTGCATCAAAATACCTGAAAGTATGTCGGTGTTATTAATACGTGCAACAATCATATCCGGACATTATGCGTATGAAGAGTATGTTAGGCCGAATACACAATATATAATCAAGTATATGTATGAGAATAACAATAAGAACACTGTTTATGAATAATAAACTGAATGGAATTAAAAACTTCTCTCTCAGTGATGTAAAATATCACAGAGAGCTGTTAGGTTACAAGAATGATAATTCACGTATTCACATCCCTTTTAGGGTTAACCTATCTGTGTTTATATAGTACACAGCTACATACAATCATTAATTGATATTCCTATAAATTAGCTATACAATCAGAATCAATTAAGAATTACTTCTGTCTTCTGTTCCGTTTCCTTAGCCATCTCGATATCTCTTTGCTTCTTTCCATCTTCAAAGAATATCGCTTCTAGAATCTTCATTGAATTGCACCGACTGCTAAGCAAACTCTGACTGTCAGAGTTTAACAAACTCTGACCAGTCTTCCAGTTAAACTCTGACTAGTCCTTCAGCTAAACTCTGATAGTTTCCTGGTACTTTAAACACTGATAAACAAACATCAGCAATTATATCTAACAATCTCCCCCAACTTGTTCATACTAAAATGTACAAGTTAACAGATAATTGATGATGTCAAAACATATAACAAATGCAGTGTTTATAAAATCAAAGAGTTTATCTTTAACTTAGAACAGAAAACTTTAAAAACTTACAGACTTCAGTTACTTAATCTCTTCAATGTCAGGCACAGTCCTGATGTAGTCCATAAGTAGTCTTCTCTCAGCTCTCTCTAGCTCAGCTACCATTATCCTCGTTAGCTCTTTCAACTCTGGATCACTCTCTCCAGTTTGGTAAATAGCAGACCTTAGAGCATAGATGTTGTTCTTCCTCATATCATTTCCTAGCTTTATTATGAAGGATTTATCTGATTCCAGATTAAATTCCAACACTTTTATACCAAGAATTGTTCTGAGCCTTGCACTGTTCCTTTGCATCTCAACAAGCTTTCCATTATAATCTCTGTACTTCGGTATGTAAGAACCAGCAATCTTTAGGCCACAAAGAGCTCTAGCTTTCACCATTCTGCTTCTTAATACCTCAGATGCTTGATGAGTTCTTTGATTCTTTACTTTCAGTATATACAGTACATACTCCAGCTCTTCTTTCATCTTTAATCCTATATCAGCTTCACCAACTCTGAATACTCTGCCATCAGCCTTGAAGTATAACAGAAAATCCTTCTTCAATCCTTTATGATAAATTAACTGAACCGACTCTAAAGCATCAAGATTTTCTTGAGTCACACCAACACCTGGTTCAACTAATGAAGTTTGATCCATATGACTATTATTCACTCTCTTCTCTCTATGAGATCCAAGTCCAGATTTATCTCTTGATTCTTTTCCCATGATAGTTCTGCTTTGGAGAATATTTACATTTGCTGGAATCAGAGAATGTTGAACAGTGATTGGCTTAGCAAAAGTCCTTTGGAGTTGTGAAGATAGCTGAGTTTGTACAACTTGAGTAGTATCAGAGGTTGTCACAGCTTCCATTGTTTTAACAACTTGAGCATTGTCAGAGGTTGTTTGAGCTTTCTTCTGTACTTGTTCTTCTTCAATAAGCTTCCATTTGCCTTTATCTAAGCTGGCTTCTACTGGCCTTCTTGAGTATTGTAAACTCTGTTGAGAGTTTACATTTTCCTTGATTACAATTCCTTTCTCCTTTGGCCTTAAAAACTTCTTGACTTCCTTGAACTTCCCAGACTTTAGATTCTTTACATGCTCTTCAGCTAGCATCAATTCTTCAGCTTGAATATCTTCTATGGTTGCATCAGCACCATGTTCTTCTAGAAACAGCTGAGCTGCAATCTCTTCATCAGTGTTTGGTTGAGAAGTAAGCAATAAGCTTCTAGCTCTTGAAGAAGATTGAGCACCAGTGTTTATCCGTTCAGAGTTTGATCTTAGATTTCCTTGCTGTAGAGTAGATTTAGATTTGAACTCTTTTTCTTTTGCACCACCATCAGTAGAATCATCCTGTCTACTCAGAGTTTGAGACTTTTTGCATTTGTCTTTAAGTACTCTATCCCCCTTTTTGACATCATCTGGAATCAATACT
This sequence comes from Heracleum sosnowskyi, assembly GCA_030848705.1. Taxonomy (NCBI): domain Eukaryota; kingdom Viridiplantae; phylum Streptophyta; class Magnoliopsida; order Apiales; family Apiaceae; genus Heracleum; species Heracleum sosnowskyi. The sequence continues at coordinate 18,816,667 of CM061244.1, read as the reverse complement.
GATGTGAGCAATTCAAGTGAAGCAGCTATGGAATCAAGCTTGTCAGACATTACAGTCTGATTGTCTTCAACTTTGGTCAGTCTGTTCTTGAGAACGTCTTGATCTTTGACCAGAGTAAGCAACATAGATTTATCTTGCTTCAGAGACATATCTCTAGCAACCACATCATTTCTCAACCCAGTAACTGACTTCTGCGTTTCATCAAAACGATTGTGAAGAGTCTTGACTTGAACAATTGTTGCCTTTAGATGTGTAAGAAGTTTTGGATTTGTAATTGACTCGGCAGATTTTGTTACAAAGTCAGCAGCCCTTTGATCAGTAAAAATACAATCCTTGCTTGACCACTTGGAAAAGTACATATTCTGAAAGTGAAGTTCAGTGTTATGCTGAGTGGAACCTCCAACATCAGTTTCCTTTGGATTTGGTTGAGCAGAAAGTCTTTGAGAAGATGAATCAGCTTGATCATCAGACTTTGCAGAAGACTCAGCACTTGGAGAATGAGGAATATTTTCAGCAAATGTTTCTTGAGCACCTTCATGTGCAAGATTCTCAGAGTTTATATTCTGTTGAACATTTTCTACTTGTACAGCCTCAACAACAACAGGCTCTTCAGTAGCTTCAACAATATTTTCTGCAGTTTCTTCAAGAACATAGAGAACCTCTGTATGAGTAGCTAAAGACTCATCTATTATTACTGTTGGTTGATCAGCTGCCACATCCTCTGTTTCACCAATACTTCCAAACTCTTCTAGAGTTGCAGAGGGATGTGCTTCAACTTCCTCTTCAATATCCATCTCCAATATTGGTTCAAGAAAATCATCAGTAAAAGCAGCATTATCATCAGTGTTTGCTCTGGCTTCTTCAGGCACAGTAGCATTTTCAGAATGATTTTCAATCACAACCTCAGGATCTTCAGAAGTTGTAGAATCAGGAACCAATCCACCAAAAAGATAAGCAGCAACCAACTTCCTTTTCTTGGTATGAACAGATTCAGTTTCATCAGAAACCCTATTCTCATCAGAAGTAGGTCTATTTGCCCTCTTCTTCTTTCTTGAAGTACCAACAGAGTGTGGTAAAGCATCAGTGTTTGAAGATTTGGTAGCCTGTACAGCCTTAAAAGCCCTATGCTTTGTCCTACCCCCAGTCTTTTGTTTTGGAGAAATAGTTGTAAGAGGTTCAGTGTTTAAAGGCTGTTCAGGTTCTTGTTGTTCTTGTGGTTGTGGTTGAGGTTGTAAAAACTGTTGGACTGAAGCAGGAAGCAACAAGTCACCAACATTTCCTTTCTTGATATCCTTATTTGTTAGATCAGAGAAAATTCTCTTATGCAATCTAAATGAGGGAATTTCATCCTCCTCAGCAATCTCAACCCCATCAACACAAAAGGAAAAGATTGATTGACAGAAATGAGCAAAATAAACTACATTCCTATTTTCTGTCATCTTTTCACCTATGTTATTCAAAACAAGTCTAGAAAAATCAAAATGAGCACAATAGAGAAGAGAATACCCAATTTGCAGACTGTCGATTGGAATAGCATCCCAATTAGTACACTTTTTCCCGAACGCTCTTGTAATGTAGTCGAAGAAAAAACTCCATTCCTTCCTCAAGAACGGTCGCTTCAGGTTACCTGTCCTTGCCAAAGACCCAGAATAACCAACCTCCCTCATCATACGCTGAAGCTCAGAGTCACCAACAGATATGGTGTAAGCATTAAAGTCTTCAAACCCAAAAGCATCTCTAACAGTGGTTGGAGTGACCACATACTCTTGTTCATCAAACTCGAAGATTATAGAAGGAGTTCCAGACTCTCCACCATCATCATGAACGCCAGTTTCCCAGAAAGCTTTGATTTGAAGTCTAGAAAGTTTTGCTGGTTCCACAAGAGCCTGCCCAATGTCTGATTGAGCGAGACAATTCTGAAACAGGTGAAACGCCTCTGGTGCGTTCTCAGTAGATAGGGGTGCTGCATAATTGTTAGGGACAAAATCGAGACCAACTGATTGAAACATAGTAGTTGCCATTAGAAATATTTGCAATAGATCAGAGTTTATGCGTAGAGAAAGTGTTTGAGAAAGTGCTGCAGAAAAGTGTTTGTGAATATGCTTATGTGAAAATGTCCTGTGAATAGAGTAAGTCTGTAAAATTTTTGAAAGTTGTGTGTATAATGATTAAATAAAAATTAAAACTGAAGAGTTTTAATCATTAAGATACACAGCAGGCTTACTCGTGAAGTGTGTGAGTGGGACAGTTGGCACACATGCATTAACTGACAGCAGTAAATCATGGTAGTTTCCAACACGCATGCGCAGTAAAAACACTAATTACTGCTATTTCCTAGACACCTTTCATCATTTTCAAAACTCAACAAACTGTTATCAAGCATACTTATTTTCCAAAAATAATGTTCCTAAAAAATTATGAAATGTCCGAAACACCCTTATTTATTTTAATCATCAGAGATTAAAAATAAATTACCTCTGCGTAGAGTACACAGTTCATCAGTTTTTATCAATTCTCCTCCTTCATTAATAATCTCTTTTCTTAACATGCACAGTTGTGAATATATGTGTGTGAATAGCAGAGTTTACTGAATATAAATATTGAAAGCATCTCAAGGTGCATAAAATCCACAAAATAAATCAGTAAAAACTGGTTGCCCAAACTCTCATATGTAAAACATATTCTGATTTCATCTAAACTCTGTACATATATTTGTATTCATTTGTTTTCACCCCCTTTAACAAATTTTTTTTTTAATTTTTTTAATTTTTTTAATTTTTTTTTTTAATCTTTTCCAGTAATCAGTGGTTGGCACTAGTCACCAAAAATTTGAAAATTTTAGCCCTTATTTCATACAATAAGTTCATGGGTCTTCCTAGGCACAACATGATCTCAAAGGAATTTGTGCATGTTTTTGCATCTTTTGCTTAGGGGTGAATTAACAGCAACTAATTATCAGAGTTTAGACTAACATCATTTAATGTATATCATTTATGAGAGAAAGTTCAAACAGTTAATACAGACTCAGTGTATAGGATCAATAAACTAAGAGATGCTATGAATATTGAGACAGTATCATGCTGTGTAAAATTTCTGCACACATTTGAGATTAGATCATATATAACTCAGAAAGATTCATGATTACTTACTAAGAATCATGCTTCATACTATTTTCTTCATCGGTTTTTATGTTTCAGACAATACCACAATCAGAGTTTAACATCAGAGTTTATCATCAGATTATGCTTCCAGAGTTTAACAACATGATTTGCATGACAGTTAACAAGTGCATAGAAACATGAGTAAATTATCACAGATGAGTAAATTTTGAGTCTAACCAGTGTCTCTAGTCGAAACCAGAGATCATTCCAAGTTCATTTACCAGTCTTGTGAATATAGCTTCACTCAAAGGTTTAGTGAAGATATCTGCAAGCTGTTGTTCTGTAGACACAAAATGAAGCTCAATATCTCCTTCCTCCACATGTTCCCTAATGAAGTGATACCTTATGCTGATGTGCTTGGTCATGGAATGTTGTACTGGGTTACCTGTCATAGCAATAGCACTTTGATTATCACAGTAAATAGGTATTTTAGAGTACCTTAACCCATAATCCAGCAATTGATTCTTCATCCACAGAATCTGTGCACAACAGCTACCAGCAGCAATATACTCTGCTTCTGTTGTGGATGTGGAAATTGATTTCTGTTTCTTGATGTACCAAGAAACTAGTCTGTCACCTAGAAATTGACAGCTTCCACTAGTGCTCTTTCTGTCAATCTTACAGCCTACAAAATCTGCATCAGAGTAACCAATTAACTTAAACTCTGATTCTCTAGGATACCACAAACCCAAGGTTATGGTTCCTTTGAGATATTTGAAAATCCTCTTCACAGCTGTTAGATGAGGCTCTCTGGGCTCTGCCTGAAATCTTGCACAAAGACAAGTTGCATACATAATGTCTGGTCTACTTGCAGTAAGATAAAGAAGAGACCCTATCATGCCTCTGTAGTTTGTCATATCTACTGAAGCTCCTGTGTCTTTGTCTAGCTTTGTTGCAGTTGCCATAGGAGTTGTTGCAGATGAACTATCAAGCATACCAAATTTCTTGAGAAGATTTCTGGTATATTTTGCTTGATTGATAAAAATCCCATCATCTGTTTGCTTTACCTGCAAGCCTAGAAAATAACTAAGCTCTCCCATCATGCTCATTTGGTACCTGGACTGCATAAGCTTGGCAAATTTCTTACAGAGTTTGTCATTAGTAGACCCAAAAATTATGTCATCCACATAGATTTGAACTAAAAGCAAATCATTACCAGTATTGAAATAGAACAAGGTTTTATCAATTGTACCTCTAGTGAACCCGCTTTCTAAAAGAAATTGAGCCAGAGTTTCATACCATGCTCTAGGTTCCTGCTTTAGTCCATAAAGTGCTTTGTCAAGCCTGTAGACATAATCTGGATACTTGGGATCCACAAACCCTGGTGGTTGTTCAACAAACACTTCTTCTTCAAGTTTCCCATTGAGAAAAGCACTCTTCACATCCATTTGAAAGACTTTAAACTTCTTGTGAGCAGCATATGCTAGAAAAATTCTTATGGCCTCCAACCTTGCAACTTGAGCAAAGGTTTCATCATAGTCAATTCCTTCCTGTTGTGAATATCCTTTTGCCACAAGTCTAGCTTTGTCCCTTGTAATTACTCCCTCACTGTCAGTCTTGTTTCTGAAAACCCACTTTGTACCAACTACAGACCTGTTCTTTGGTCTTGGTACAAGTGTCCATACTTCATTTCTTTCAAACTCATTCAATTCCTCCTGCATTGCTGTTATCCAGTTAGCATCTTGAAGAGCTTCATCCACTTTCTTAGGCTCTGTTTGAGATATGAATGCATGAAACAGACATTCATTTGCTGTGGCACTTCTTGTTTTCACACTTGCATCTGGATTTCCAATTATCAGATCAGGTGTATGAGCCTGAGTCCACTTTCTTGTTGTAGGTAAGTGGCTTCTTTCATCATTATTGGATTCTCCCCCTTGATCCATGATTTCCTGATTTTCTTGTTGACCATCTCCATTCTCTGAGGCTCCCCCTGAATTTGACTGCTCAGTATTTGAGCTTTCAGAGTTTGTGTTAGATTCTTCAGCTGACTCACTTTCAGAATGTGAGTCATCATTTTGAGATGTTGCTGAAGTATCTTCATGCTCCCCCTCAACTGGTTCTCTATTTTGATCTGTCTGAGAAATTTCCTCACTGTATACCAGTAGAGGATCAGAGTATGCTTCATCAGAGTTTGTTGGATTTGCTTCGTCAGAGTTTACATCATCAGAGTTTAGATCTTCATTTTCAAAGCATAGTTGATCATGATTTTCTTCAGCTTCAAGTTCAGTTATTTTCTTGTCATCAAATGACACATGTATAGATTCCATGATCACTTTAGTTCTCAGATTATAAACTCTGAATGCTTTAGTTGATAGTGGATATCCAACAAAGATTCCTTCATCAGCTTTTAAATCAAACTTGGTCAACTGTTCAGGATGAGTTTTCAACACAAAGCATTTGCACCCAAAAATATGAAAATATTTCAGGTTTGGTTTCTTATTCTTCACCATCTCATATTGTGTTTTCCCATGCCTGTTGATCAGTGTAGCATTTTGAGTAAAACAAGCAGTTTGAACAGCTTCTGCCCAGAAATAAGTTGGTAATTTTGCTTCATCAAGCATTGTTCTGGCAGCTTCGATTAAAGTTCTGTTCTTCCTTTCCACTACTCCATTCTGCTGTGGAGTCCCTGGTGCAGTAAATTCTTGTTTCACTCCTCTTTCCTTGCAAAATTCTTCCATTGTTGCATTTCTGAATTCAGTACCATTATCACTCCTGATAATTTTCACTTTATACTGTGATCCATTGTCTAGTAGCTTTACATGTTCCATCAGAATTAAGGCAGTTTCATCCTTCTTTGCTAAAAAGTACACCCAGGTGTATCTAGTGTACTCATCAACAATGACTAAAGCATATTTCTTTCTGCCAAGAGACATTACATTCACTGGACCAAATAGATCAACATGAAGAAGATGATAAGGCTCCACAACTGAAGATTCAGACTTACTCTTGAAAGATGACTTCCTTTGCTTGGCCTTTTGACAAGAATCACACAGACCATCTAAACTGAGTATAGACTTTGGAAGTCCCCTTACAAGATCTTTTCGAATTAGCTCATTGATGTTGTTCAAATTCAGATGAGAGAGCTTCTTATGCCATTTCCAACTCTCTTCATTAGACATTTTTGCAGACAGACACACAGCTTTTTCTTCAGAGTTTGTTACCAAACTTGCTTCATAGATATTATTCAGTCTGTGTCCAACTAGAACAACTTTCCCTGTAGATTTGCTGATAACCTCACAGTATTCAGGTTGAAAATCTACATGGTAACCTCTGTCACAGATTTGACTCATAGATAACAAGTCATGCTTGAGTCCTGGGACTAGAGCTACATCAGTGATGATGACACTTCCAAGATTGATATTGCCATATCCCATAGTACGTCCTATGTTGCCATCTCCATATGAAACTTTTGGGCCAGCTTTCTCCTCATAATCTGATAGCAGGGCTTTATTTCCAGTCATGTGTCCTGAACATCCACTGTCCAAGACTAGGGTGCTTTCCCTTATGCCCTGCAATCACAAACATTTACAAAGAGTTAGATCTAAGGATCCAGACTTGCTTGGATCCTTTTGCTTTCTTAACATTGTTAGCTTTTGCAGCGGAATTCTTATCAACAGAGTTTAAGCTAATAGTATCAGAGTTTACACTTGCAGAATCAACTTTAACCCATTTCAAATTTGGCTTCAACTCATAATAGTTGTGATAAATGACATGATAATTCTTACAAGTATAAATAGAATGCCAAGTACTCCCACAGTGAGTGCATAAAGTCTGTGGTCTAACCCTAACATAATCCTTCTTAACTCCAGACTTGGAGGGTAAAGAATTAATGTCTTTGTTTTTCTTGCAGAAACTTGCAAGATGGTTAGTACTACCACAATTATGACATGTTTTTCTAGGAGCATCAGAAATAGGCAAATGATTATTGCTTTTATTAATGCCTACTTTTCCATTTCTATTCTTCCTGGACACTTTCTGTTTTTCAACAGACTTTACCTCTTTGAGTTTATACTTGAATTGTTTTTCTGTTATTAAACCAACATTAACCTGTTTAACACAAGTTTTTACTGGTTCATCCTTTATATTTTCTTTTTCAAGTACAGAGTTTAGCTTACTGGATTCAGGAACAAATTTCATAGGTGGAAGTTGTGTTCTAACTTTAACCTTATCTTTAAACCTAAGTTCATCTTTCTCACAGTAACCTAACCCAACTGTATCTGTTTGAAATACCTGATGTGTGTCCTTACCAGAGTTTGTCCAGGTTTTAATTACCTTTCTCTCTTTTTCCAAATCAGATTCTAATTGCCTAAATTTCTTAAGCAACTACTGTTCAACATAAACAACATCATCTCTTTCCTTTTGAACTTGTTGCATGTTAACAAGTTCTTCTTCAAGAAATTTATTTCTATCTTTAAGCTTTAGATTCTCAGATTTAATTCTCTCATTTTCTAAAGTCTGATCCCTATAGCTAACATGTATGCTTTTAAGATAAATTCTCAATTCAGATATATTATCAGTATCATAAGCATAAGTTGTTAGGGGTACCTTATTTTCAGATGAATCAGATTCATCTTTGACAGTTGCCATGAGAGCATAGTTGACATCCTCATCTGAATCTGAAGTGTCTGCCCAGTCTTTTCCTTTAGTGATGAGTGCTTTTTCAGATTTTCCTTTCTTGCACTCTGGAGCATAGTGACCCATCTCTTTACACTTGTAGCACTGGATCTCAGACTTGTCTTTCTTCCCAGATTTGATATCCCTTCTTTCAGACTTTCTGAAACTCTTCCTTTCAGAGTTTGAATCTCTCTTTGAGAATCTTTTTCCTTTCTTGAAGTTCGTGAAACCCATCTTCTTGAAAGTCTTCACCATCAAAGCAGCCATTTGCATCATCTTTTCTTCATCATCCTCGGTTTCAGATGATTCATCAGTGTTTGAGTCATCATCGAAGTTTGATGACTCACTTTCAGAGTTTATGACCAAAGCCTTTCCTTTAGCTTTCTTCTTTGATGTCTCTTTCTTAAGAAGTTTTTCTTCAACTTTGAGAGCAACATATTTTGTCTTCTTTCCAGATCTTTTGTTTCTTTGTTCTATCTCAAGTTCATGAGTTTTAAGCAACCCATAAATTTCATCAAGATCTGTTTCTGCAAGATCATAATTATCTCTTATTGTTGACGCCTTTAAATCCCATCTTTCAGGTAGAGATAGAAGAAACTTGAGATTTGACTCTTCAAGTTCATATTCTTTATCAACAAGAGATAAATCATTCAACAGTTTACAGAATCTGTCATATGTCTCAGTCAAAGTTTCATCAGGTCTAGAGTCAAAGTGTTCATACTCCTGTGTAAGAATAGTCTTCCTGTTCTTCTTTATAACACTTGTTCCTTGACACCTGACTTCTAAAGCATACCAGATTTCTTTGGCAGTTTTGCAGCCAATAACTCTGTTAGACATGACATTATCTAGGGCACTATGGAGAAGATGTCTAACTTTTGCATCCTTTGCAATTGATGAGATATCTTCAGGAGTCAAATCTTTCTTTTCTTTTGGAACGGTCTTTTGTTCTTGACCAGCAACAACTGGAGACAGTTTTGTTGGCATATGAGGACCATCATTGATTCTATCAAGGTATTCTGAATCTGTGGCTTCTAGAAACATGGTCATCTTTACCTTCCATATAGGATATTCCACTGGTCTTAGAATTGGAACCCTGATTGTCTCATATCGACTTACAGAAGTTGGTTGAACCTTCTGAGCATTAGAACCTGCCTGGGTATTTTCAGCCATGATTATTCTTGTGTTTGGATCAATAAACTGTTTATATTAAACAGCCTTGTCTCTGATACCAATTGTTAGGCCGAATACACAATATATAATCAAGTATATGTATGAGAATAACAATAAGAACACTGTTTATGAATAATAAACTGAATGGAATTAAAAACTTCTCTCTCAGTGATGTAAAATATCACAGAGAGCTGCTAGGTTACAAGAATGATAATTCACGTATTCGCATCCCTTTTAGGGTTAACCTATCTGTGTTTATATAGTACACAGCTACATACAATCATTAATTGATATTCCTATAAATTAGCTATACAATCAGAATCAATTAAGACTTGCTTCTGTCTTCTGTTCCGTTTCCTTAGCCATCTCGATATCTCATTGCTTCTTTCCATCTTCAAAGAATATCGCTTCTAGAATCTTCATTGAATTGCACCGACTGCTAAGCAAACTCTGACTATCAGAGTTTAACAAACTCTGACCAGTCTTCCTGTTAAACTCTGACTAGTCCTTCAGCTAAACTCTGATAGTTTCCTGGTACTTTAAACACTGATAAACAAACATCAGCAATTATATCTAACAGAGTAATTTAGACCCATGTAGTGATATGTTGACGATGTCTTCTTCCAATTTATTAGGGGGCATTATGCGTATGAAGAGTAATTTAGACCCATGTGATAGTGGTCTATATCCACCTGTAGCTGCAACAACTTTTAGATTTTTGATGCTATACACAGAGCCTTCCTCTAAAAGATCTTTGAACCGAGAGATCAAAAGTTTCGGATCGTAGCATGAATCAAATTTTCCTGTCATACAACATATCATAGAAAAGTTTATAATATCATACAATTTGACAAACTAATAAGTTACGAGTATATTGATTTATTAACCTTTTCATCGATCAAAATTATGTCAAGACTGATATGTTCATGAGTTTTTGAATTGACAGACTCCCACATTCTACACACTCGTACTCTACCATTCAGGTATAGCTGATGTCGTTCAAAGCATCCAACATGGTATAGTCCATAGTTATATTGATTGTAAAGATGATTGTAAAAATTTGGAGCTACGTAAAAAAGTTCCGGTGTAGATTTTTTGTTATGAATGACCTTTAATTTATAGGTGATTGTAAAGTGAATAACATGAAAATCCATTATTTTCAAAAGTTAAAAAGTAGAAAGTTCTATCAAGATTGAAAATAATAAAAGAAATTTATAAATAATAATGCAGAAAGGTGTAATTATTAACATAAGATCCTACAAATTCGAGAATAATAAGGAAGTTGTAATTTTCCAATTCCTCCATTCTTACAAATTTGAAAATAATAAAAGAAAATTCTATCAAGATTTCAAGATTGAAAATAATAAAAGAAATTTCTAAATAATAATGCAGAAAGTTGTAATTATTAACATAAGATCCTACAAATTCGAAAATAATAAGGAAGTTGTAATTTTCCAATTTCTCCATTATTACAAATATGAAAATAATATAAGAAAGTTTTATCAAGATTGAAAATAATAATAATAATGCAGAAAGTTGTAATTATTAACATCAGATCCTACAAATTCGAAAATAATAATGAATTTTTAATTTTCCAATTCCTCTATTCTTACAAATTTGAAAATAAGAAAAGAAAGTTCTATCAAGATTGAAAATACCAAAAGAAAATTCTAAATAACATATGATCATACAAATTCGAAAATATTAAGGAAGTTGTAATTTTTCAATATCTATATTATCTATAGAAATTAGAAGGTAAAACTTAAAAAATGATTTTTAATATCTATATTATCTACACTACAATATAATAGACGAAACATTAAAAATTTGGTTGGTCGGTATGGTAAGTGTTTTTACCTAATTATTCATACTTAATTATTAAAAAACATCATTAAATAATAAAAGTACCTATTTCTAAGAAATTATGTTTTTCAGTTAAAACACATTATTTTTTCTATTTTTCCAATAAAATCTTCTCTTTTTGCAAAATAATCACGGGTAATTACATTTTTTTAACTAAAACATGTTATTTTTTCAATTTTTTCTTACTAAAACCACTCATTTTCCAAAAAAATCACAGACGAACCTTTACTTATTTATTTAAAAACATATTTTAATACTTTTAATTATTTAAAAATATTTACATATTTTAACATGCCTACTTATTTGTTTAACAAATATAATTAATAAAATATTAAAACATAATTTTTATTTTTTCTAATAAAATCTCGTCCTATTGCAAAATTATCATGGACGATTACATTTTTCAACTAAAACATGTTATCTTTTCCATTTTTTCTTACTAAAACCCCTCCTTTTCCAAAAATATCACGGGCAAACCTTTATTTATTTTAAAATCTATTTTAATACTTTTAATTACATAAAAAAGTTTAAATATTTTAACATGCCTCTTATTTTAACAAATACAATTAATAAAATATTAAAACTTAAAAAATAAAATAATAAATATTAAAACAATCTGTGCATCACACATGTTTTAAGCTAGTATTATTAAAGACGAAACATTAAAAAATTTTGTACCTGTTTTTTGGTTTGGTACTTGCCTTATTTAATTGTTTTACTAAATTACCCTAACTTCTATACTATATTATTAAATAATAATTTTATCTATTTATAACCAATTAACGTTTTTAGATTGAACACATTACTTAATCTATTTTTTCTAACAAAATCCACTTTTTTTTCAAATATATCACATGCAGTTAAAATTTTCAACTAAGACATGTTACCCATCATAGGCAAACCATTACTTATTTATTTTAAAACCTATTTTAATACTTTTAAATATTTAAAAGAGTTTACCTATTTTAACATGCCTACTTTTTTTTTAACAAATGCAACTAATAAAATATTAAAACGTAAATAATAAAACTACAACTGTTAAAAACAATTCGTGCATCACACGGGTTTTAACAAATGCAACTAGTAAAATATTAAAACTTAAATAATAGTTTTTTAGGATAATATTTTGATGATAATCTGATTTCAAGATAAATTTTATAACCTCAAGAAAAAATAAATAAGAATATTAAGATGGTAATTTTGAATTCAAGAGAAAGTTTAAAAAAATTATTTACAAGGTGATTTGACTTGAAGATAAATTTTAGGAAAACAGTAAGATCGTAATTTGACTTAAAAGAAAGTTTAGGAGAATATTGGATAATTAAGATTTCCATTATTAAAGATTAAAAGGAAATTTAGATATTTTCTAACGTTTAATATTCTTAATTCAAAATTTTAAGAAAATTAAAAAAAAACATTAAGACAATTTGAGATGCGCCACCTTACCGTACTTGTATAAAGAAACAGATGTGGGCAGCGAGCTGACGCCTCTCAAATCATCTCCTTTATTATTTTCCTCGATTAAAGATCCTAAAAAAATTAGGATATAAATGGGACTTGTATAGTAAGTTTAGGAGAATATTAATATAATATACTTCGTTTCCTCCGTTAGAAGATAGTAGAAAAAAATTAGTAAATAAATTAGACTTAAGGAGAAAGTTTAGGTGAATATAACATAGCATATTTGGTTTCCTTCCTTGAAAGATGGTAAAAAAATAAATAAATAAATAGGATTAGTAGCAAACGATTGTGAGAATATTAACACTGTATATTTAGTTTCCTCCGTTAAAAAATAGTAAGAAGGATATTGAGAATTTATCTAATATTGAATATTAATAATTCAAAATATCGAGAAAATTAAAAAAATATATTGAGACAATTTGAAAGCCCCACCTAACTGCCCTCATATTCTTCATAGTAGTTTACTAAACTGCGCTTCACAACGACTTTGTTATAATTTCTTCAAAAAAATTTAAAAAATATTCTACAATATGTTTTTAGTTAAAATAATATTTCTAACATAAAATTAAGGTTTTTTTAATTCTCCGTTTAGTCTTGTAGATAAATAATAATTCATAAATACAGAAAAGAGCAACTGTTCAATATATTTCATTATTTTAATATTCTATCAAATATTAGTATATTTATCACTTTATTTTTCTCAAAGTTCATATTGCAACTTCTATTTTAAAATATATAATATAACATCAATATTAAATTCTAGCATATAATATACTCCTAATAAATTGCTCTCTCGTTAAACATGTTTCCTCCCAATGATTTCTCGTTGTTATCAAATTTAAATAGATAACAAATTAATAATTAAATGAATTACATCATCTAATTATCAATTTTCATATATCATAAAATTTAATTTAAACAATTTTCAAAATTCTAATATATTTTTTAAGAAACAAAATGTGGGAATATTAAGATGGTAACTCTAAGTTCAAAAGAAAGTTTAAGAGAATATCAAAATGGTACTTTAACTTGAAGATAAAATTTAGGACAATATTAAGATAATAATTTGACTTAAGAAGAAAGTTTGGAGGAATATAAGGTAGTTAATATTTTTATTACTAAAGATTTAAAAGGCAATTTTTCAAATCATCTTCTTTAATATCTTTCTCGATTAAAGGATAGTAAACAAATTAGTAAGTAAATTGGACTCGTAAAATAAGTTTAGGATAATACTCCTCCATTAGAAAATAGTCCGTCTTCTCCTTATTTATATAAGTATATTGATTGATGATTGATGTAAATATTAATAATTTTAATTTAAATATATTTTTTATTTAAATATAGTAATTACTTAATTTAACATATCCAAATATTATATATTTCTAAAATTATCAATTATCAATTTTTTAGAACCAATCGAAAATCAATTATAAATTTAAGTCAATTAAATCATACTCAATGTTTTCCTTATTTAACCTAATAAAAAATTATGAATAATTTTATGACTACTTAAAATCAATCTTAAAATTTTAGACTAAACATATTATACTCAATGCTTTTCTTATTTTCCCTAAAAAATATGTTTTCCTTATTTCACATCCTCAATCAATTATATTAATAATCAATTATATTAATTATGATTAAAGTTCCTGAGATAATCTCACAAAACTTACCTGAAGTATCATTTTGAGTTTATCTTATTTGATGCAATCATGTATATGTTTTCTTTTAAAAAGTTATTCACTTTCCTTAATATTGTATACAAGTATAAATTCAATATTTCTATTTACAGTAGAGCCTCGATAAATGAATGTTCGATAAATAAATAATCTCGTCAAATGAATAATTTTTTCCGGTCCCAACTTGGGACAATAAAGTAAATGAATAATTTCGCTAAATGCATTAATGAATAAATTTTATTGGAATCTTTAAAGGCCCTATATAAACATAAATGAATATTCACTAAAATTAAAGCAATATATATTTTTATTATATATTTCATTTAGTTCAAAAAATTCATAAATTCATATAAATTTTAATAGATTCTAAGTATATTACTAATACAATCTTATGAACAGTTTCAAGTATGTTAAAATAGCACCAGCACGCTATATTTAATTTATACGTATAATTTATGTATACATATTATTGAGCGTGAACAAGATATATGATAGAAATTTTAAAATTTTAACTATTATCTTCTATACACATTCGAATATTAAATTTTAAAACATCATTATCATAATAAAAAATAAAAAAATTATCTAAATGAATAAATATTCATTTATCAATAATTGAATAAAATATTTATTAATCGATAAATAAATAATCTCGTTAAATGAATATATTTTCTTGGTACCAAGTGCATTCATTTATCGAGGTTCTACTGTACATGCATAGCACATGTGTAAATTTAACATTGAATTTCATACTAGTGTCTCAGGATAATCGCAGGAACTTTATTCTCTAATCTAATTACATATTTGATATCTGTCAAAAATAATAATTACATATTCCATATAATGCACTTTTTTAAATAGGAAGGTTGATAATCATCGTTTTATTTTTTTAGATTGTTGCCCTGATTTCTTTGATAACATTCACATGTCCACGCGTATTGTCTTATTTGAAATATATTTAACTTTAACAGTATTAATTTTTTTTTTTGTTATGTTGTTGGAGTTTTGAAATTTTGAACAAGTATTTCTCCTTCTAACATATATAAAAGAATTTATGTGCGTGTTTGAGTTATCACGAAAAAGTTGACTTATAGCTTAAAATGAGTAAGTGTCATATAAGTGATAAGTTGATTAATTCGTTATACGGATGTTTGGATAAATTTATTTAGAAGTTAGTTAAGAGTTTGCTAAATTAAAATTTACTAGCTTAGCTTATAACTTGTGTGAAGCACAGACTTCTTTTATTATAATATAATATTTCTTTTATAGTAAAAATATTTTATTATATAATTTTTTTATATAAATAAATGAAATATAATTTAATTGACATATTTATTAAGAAGTTGTTGTGTTTGATATTTTTAAAATGAATTAATAATTGAAAGATATATAAATTTCAAAGTTTTTAAACTCTAAATTAAATACTAATGTTCGTTGTCGCTTTCTTTCCATCGCAACAAAATCATTCCGTCGGCGAAAAAAATATTTTCATAATCTAACGTTGTCATCTGAAACTCATAGGGGTCATCCCTTAATATAAATCTCATTGGTCCATGGATAATGTTTATAAAAGATAATATATTTTCATTAAAAGATAATATGTTTTAAGTATAAAAGATAATCTGTTATTTACTATTTTTATATTATTTTATAATTTATTAAGTAGAATAAATGATCAAAAATCGAAAATCAAAATTTTCAATGTTTCGGCTATTATATAATAGTATTAATTTAAAACTCGTGTGATGCACATATTACTTTTAATAATTGTTATTGTTATTATTTATGTTTTAATATTTTATTAATTACATTTGTTAAAAAAATAAGTAGGTGTGTTAAACTTTCTAAAAATAATTAAAAGTATTAAAATAGATTTTAAAATAAATAAGTAGCGGTTTGCCCGTGATATTTTTGGAAAATGAGAGGTTTTAGTAAGAAAAAATAGAAAAAGTGACATGTTTTAGTTGAAAAAGATAATTGTTCGTAATTAAAAGTATTAAAATAGATTTTAAAATAAATAAGTAAGGATTTGTCCGTGATATTTTTGGAAAATGAGGGGGTTTAGTAAGGAAAAATAGAAAAAGTAACATGTTTTAGTTGAAGTTGAAAAAGGTAATTGTCCGTAATTTAAAGTCTCATTTTTTTATATATTACATACATATTTTTACATTTTTAAACTCAAATATTTAGCTTTAGTCTAAAATTCATTACACAATATCGAAATTCTATTTTAAAATTTTGGTAAATTGAAACATTTTTTATCTTATAATATGAATTATTTTTTAACTCAACTTGAAATTTTACAAATATTTTGATCAATGTAAAATATGAAAGTATATATTATGCTGATTGTTTAATCAATTTAGTATACTATATAAAATTCATATTACCATACTTTAAGTTATAGTCTAATTGGTCATTGCTAATAATTATTGCAATTTTGTAATATTTATAATTCAAAAAAACATATCTTTTTTTTTCATTTTCTATTGAATATTAATTATGTTATTTTTTATATATACAACATAAATCTTATTTTTGGAGTTGTCATTTTTGTTAAACATAAATTCAATTATTCTAGTTTCTTTTAATATTTATGTTTTTAGATCAGTCACACTTTTAAATCGCTGAAAGTCTAAATAGTTGGTCGACCAAAAATCTCTAATATGACTCGCGTATTTAAAATTTTATATACATAAAAATTATGCGAGACAATCATTTGTCATGTATAATTTTATAAATAAAATTAAATATTTCTCAAAACCAAAACTTATTTTTTTTTATTTCAATAGTTTAATATCTACACAGAGGAGAATGTAAATAAATTCATATTTGTTTATGACTCGATTATATTTATGTATAATTTTATATTATTTAAAATTTTATTTTTTATATCAATCATTTAAAATGGTAAAATAGAATTATAGAGTATACTCAATCCATTAATTTTTTTTTTGTAATTATATATTATGCAACATTCTATAAATAATATAAACCAACGTTTTATTTACTCAAAAGTAAAAATAAAAAAATGATAGAAGAGGAGAAAATGTGATTTATCTAAAAATATTTTTAAAGAAAACTCAAAATAACATATAGTATAATGGTTATGGTATGAGTTTGATTAGAGAAGGTTAGTGGTTCGATTTTCAACACTAACATAATTTCATCTACTATTTGCATAATTATAAAATAAAATGTGTTTTTTGTAATTTTTCAACATGTTGGAGCAAAATCGTATATTCATAGGTATTAAAATGACATATATCAATAATTTAAATTGACAAAAGAGAATTATAAATTATGCTCAATCGATAAATATATTTTTTATAATTATATATTGTGCAATATTCTAGAAAAAATATAAATCAATATTTATTTACTCTATAATAAAAATAAAAATAAAAAGATGAGAGAATACGTGGTTTATCTATTAAGATTTTGAAAGTTAACTCAAAACAAAGTGTAGCACAATGGTTGTGGTGCAAGTTTGAGTGTATAAATCATTTTTTTGCATAAACATTGAAAAGGTGGCGTTTTTGTAATTTTTCAAAAAATAGGGGCAAAACCGTAACTTTTCATGCATTAAAGTGATACTTTTTGTTCTTATGTTGTGGTTTAATTAACTCCTTATATATAATAAGCGTAAGGGAGATCTTATCCAAAACTTTGGTCGGTCACTATACTACCAAAAGTATATGATCCGTTGGATTATAAAACTATAAATATTCAAATAGATGAGGACCGTTAGATATAATATTAAAAATTGTATTTGATTAATAATGGGATAGTATTTAAATACTAAAAGGTGTATTTTTATAATTTAAACCAATTATAAATAGGTTTTCTATATTGAATAGAAATCTTTATGTAAAAAATCGTAATTATCTTTTCTATTTAGTTTATGGATAGTTCCAGTTAGATAATAATTATTAAACCATCATTAAATTAAAGAAAATTTTGTTAGCTTCGCGTGAGCTCTAAAATTGTTAAAATCTATTGTCTAAAACTCAAGATAGAGCCCAAACAGTAAAGTGATTATCTAAATTTTAATATATATGTTTTAATTTAAACCAATTATAAATAGGTTTTCTATATTGAATAGAAATCTTTATGTAAAAAATCGTAATTATCTTTTCTCTTTAGTTTATGGATAGTTCCAGTTAGATAATAATTATTAAACCATCATTAAATTAAAGATAATTTTGTTAGCTTCGCGTGGGCTGTAAAATTGTTAAAATCTGTTGTCTAAAACTCAAGATAGAGCCCAAACAGTAAAGTGATTATCTAAATTTTAATAATTTATTTTTATTATTGTAGCACCAATTTAATTTTTTTCCTAATTCTTTTAAATTTATAAATTCTATGTTTATTTTAATAAAATATTAAAATCAATTTAAAAAAAAAATTAAAATTGATATGGTCCGTGTACGACCACTATACGACCAAATTAATTATTATAGTTAGATCTTAAATAGATCGATGAGAATTGTTAGATCTAATATTAAAAAGTGTATCTGATTAATAATATAATTATATTTAAATACGACCAAATTGATAATTTAAAATTTTTCTATGTAAAAATTCTTAAATATCTTTTCTCTTTAATTTATGTATAGTTCGAGTTAGATAATAATTGTTAAACCAAATATCAGATAACAATTCATATCGATTACAATATTAAAAATTATCAATATAATGCTCATGTATATCATATAACAATGATAAATGTGGACCCTGCGTTATAAGAGACTTAGGAGAACTCCTGTACATGAATAAATTTAAACATTTTTTTTATTAAGGAACATAACAATTTGATTAAGCCAAATTATAATTATATTATTTTACATATAACAAACATAAAAGGATAATATCAAAATATTATTAAAATATTGAGGGTTTCATATTCATAAACAATAATTTTGAATATAATACTTAACCATCTTTTCTTTTCGGTTTATGGGTAGGTCACTGGTCAAGTTAGATAATAATTATTCAATCATCATTAAATTAAAGATAATTTCGTTAGTTTCACATGGGTTGTAAAATAGTCAAAATTCAATTTCTAAAACTCAGGATAGAACCCAAATAGTAAAGTGAGTATCTAAATTTTAATAAATATTTTTTTTATAATTGTAGCACCAATTTATTTATTTTTCCACTATTTCTTTTAAATATATAAATTTTATCTTTCTTTCAATAAAGTATTAAAATAAATCAAGAACAAATTCAAATCGATAAAGACTATAATAATTTGAGAATAAAATTTTATATAATCATAACATAATTTTTATAATGTTTAATAATTTTAAAGTAATAATGTATTTTAAAAAATAAAACCGAAACATTAAAAGTAAAAGCATTTAGTAAGATACTTATATCAGTGTACTTGATATCCTTATTATATTAAACTCTTTTATATAATAAGCATAATAGGGATTTATCCAAAATTTTGATCGTGACAACCAAATTAATAAGGACTATTAGATCTTAACTAGATAAATGAAAATCGTTTGATCAAATATTAAAAAAGTGTATTTTATTTATAATAGGATTATATTTAAATTCTATAAAGTGTATTTTGATAATGTAAACTAAATATACCAAATATAAATAAGTTTTCTATATTGAATAGAATTCTCCATGTAAAAAATTCGTGACTTTCTTTTCTCTTCCCTGGACAATTCCAGTTAGATAAAAATTGTTAAACCATCTTTTAATTAAAAATAATTTAATTATCTTCACGTGGGGTGTAAAATCGTCAAAATCTGATTTTTAAAACACAAGATAAAGCCCAAATCAGTAAAGTGAGTATTTAAATTCTAATAATGATTATTATGTCATCATTATTTTAACGCCAATTTGATTACTTTTTCTAACTATTTTAAATTTAGAAATCTATGTTCAAAAATTAAAATCAATATAAGAAAAATTCAAATCAACAAAGAATATAATAATACGAGGATAAAATTTTATAAAATTGTGCATATTTTTTATCCTATTTTATTAAGTTATAGATCATAACTAATCAAATATAATTTATTATTAAATAATAAATTATACGCAAATGGTGATTTTGTTTTATAAGCACTCATAGAGACCTAATTTCATTGTTAGCAGGACTATATTCATATTAAAAAAACCGTATTTTGAAATTGTAGACTCAGCTACAGAACAGACCTAACTTTTTTAACCTATATACATTGTAAATTATTAAATTCGAAACTTTAAAAGTTTGTTAATCAATTAATATAGTACTTTTCTGAAAAATCGTACTTTACAAAAAATATTATCAAATAACCTATGTTTGAAAAAAAAAATTCAAAAAAAAATCTGTAAATTTTAATATGTTGTTGGTAGATTCAAATCTTAGATCATTCTACATGATAATTTTACTGTTATATGTAACGTTTCTCAACAATTTAATTTGAAAGATCCAACGATTATGGATTGAGTAATCAAACAAAGCGACCACACTTATAAGAAAGCTTTCATTATTTAGTTTTTAATATAATAACATAGATATTTACGGGATATACTATAAAAAAATGAATTTTATACAGAATTTTGATCGTCACGGTGTACTACTTTAAAAGAAAAACTATTACAAAAAAAATATATTTTAATTGATAATTTATTTTCTCAAAAGTTCAAAGTTTCCGCATCATTAACATATTACAAAAAAAAGTATATTATATTTTAGCAATAAATATTTAAAAAAATAAAAAAATAAAAAAATAATATATTTTAAGAAAAATTAATGATGTTATTCTGGTAATTTGGTCCTAAATACCGCCAAAACATTCTCAACCGTTAGATCCAATACTTTTAAAAATAGATGATCAAGATTATATCATATAAAAAGAAATTATTATCTAAAAATGATATAAGTTAAAAGATATTATATTAGGATTGGATTTTCCAAAAAGTTAAAACATAAAAATAGTTGTAATTAAATAAGGAAACCTATTTATAACCAAAATAATAAAAATCGTTTAATCTTAAATAGATAGGTGAAACCCGTTAGATTTAACATTAAAACATGTATTTGGTTAATAAAGGTTATTCTAATAATCTAAATTACATATAAGTTAAGTAGATTTCCTAAATCGAATAGAATTCTCAACATTAAATTTCGTCACTTTATTCTCTGTTTAGTTTTAGAATAGTTTTTAATTGAAAAAAACTATTAAACCACAACTAAATTAAAGATTATTTTGTGAATTTCACGTGAACCGTAAAATTGGCCAAATCAAACTTTTATAACTCAATATAAACAAATATTAAATTGAGCGTGTAAAATATAATAAATATCAAATTTTTAACTATAATTTTTTTGGCTAAACCTTTTTTAACAATAATTTAATCATGTAAACTAATAACTTTTAAATATTAAAATATTCATAAATAAATATAATTATAAATATTAAAAAAACAATCGTGTGTTGCATCGTAATAAAAATATAATTATAAACAGAATAATTATAAATAAAATTTAAGTAACCGTGCATCGCAGGGCTATAAGCTAGTAAATAGTACTCCCTCCGTCCCACTCATTTCTATACAGTTTTTTTTCAATGCTTGGCACACATTTTAAGGTGTATATAAAGTATACTTCAACAACTTATTTTTAAATTATTTTTTCTCTGAATAAAAATTTCAACGTTAAATTTTAATTCAGAAGAAAAAAAATTTAAAAAAAAATTATGAAAGTATAATTTATAGGAGCCTTAAAATGCGTGCCGAACCCCCGTCCCCCAATGTATACAATTGATCGGGACAGAGAGAGTAATAGATAGATAAGGTTATATGTGTGTCGGTGTGTGGATAAGATGATATATACTAGTACAATTGTACAAACAATAGTGTTGACTTGAGGTCGAGGGTAAGCTCTCCTAGTCAAAGTCGTTACTCCACACTTGACGCATCATCCCGAATCATCCGACCCATTTACGCTTTAATACTTTTTAGAGCATCTTTAATAGGGGGTTGTCAAGAGATTACGACTCTTAGAGCATCTCTAATGCTATAAAACCCTTAGCTAAAATGACTATGTGGCATCTATGTGTCAGGTTTTAGATATTAGGTAAAAGTGTGAGTACTCCAACCATACACCCCTTAGCAAAAAAATATAGCCAATTATATTTGATTGACTATATTTGTTGAACCACCAAACCCCTTGTGTATAATTTTACCTAACAAAAATTTAGATAACACCATTGGAGTACATGTCTTTACCTTTAGCAAAAAATTTATATAATCATTATAGCCAACCACAATAGCCAGCCATTTTAGCTATTGCCCTTGGAGATGCTCTTATAGTCCTATGTGACAATCTTGGTTGCTCACCTATTAGAGTTGCATGATTGCCAACAAGTTATCAAAAATATATTTATCTTTACTTATTTTTGTATTTTTCATATTATTATCATTTATGTATGGAATCACATTGATAATTTTTAAAATTGCCGACTATTGAAGTAGAATTTTAACAAAAATTATCAATATTGATATGGTTGAGAGAGGAGATAGAAAATCAATATCAATACTATTATATAAAGGAGAATACGGGGGCGGTGAGGTGGCGCTCTCAAATCGTTTCGTTCTATTTTTCTAATTTTCTTAATTTTTTGAATTAATAATACTAGCTTAAAACCCGTGCGATGCACGGATTGTTAATGTTATTTTATTATTATTTTTTAATATTTTATTTATTGTAATTATGCAAAAAATAAGTAGATATGTTAAAACAGCTAAACACTTTTAGTTAATTAAAAACATTAAAACAGATTTTAAAATAAATAAGTACGGGGTTGCCCATTATATTTTTGAAAATGAGGGGTTTTAGTTAGAAAAAATAAAAATTGTAACATATATTTAGTTTAGAAAGGTAAATGCCCGTGATATTTTTGGAAAATGAGGTTTTAAAATTTAATAATTAAAAGTATTTAAATACTTTTTAAAATAAATAAGTAAATGGTTTCCTGTGATACTTTTGGAAAAAGAATGGATTTTAGTGAGAAAAATAGAAAAAGAAAATTGTAAAAGACAATTTCCCGTGATATATTTAGAAAATAAGGAACTTTTTAGAAAAAATATATAATGTATTTTAGCTGAAAAGGTAATTGGTAATAAATAGGTATTTGATTATTTGAATTTTAATATTTGTAGTAATTGCATTTGTTAAGAAAAATAGGTAGACATGTTAAAATAGGTAAACTTTTAAAAATTAATTATAATATTAAAATAGTTTTAAAAATAAATAACTAAACGTCCGTGATATTTTTGGAAAATGAGGGGTTTAGTAAGAAAAAATAGAAAAACTAACATGTTTTAGTTAAAGAAAGGTAATTGCCCGTGATATATTTGAAAAAGTAGGGGAATTTGTTAGAAAAAATAATGTATTTTAGGTGAAAAAGATAATTGGTTATAAATATGTAATATTATTATTTAATAATATATTTCTATAAATAAGTAAGGTTAATTAAGTAAAAACACAAAGTACAGTTAATTAAGGGTAATTAAGTAAAATCACAACGTACCATACCGACCAACCAAAATTAAGGGCAATTAAGTAAAATCACAACGTACCATACCGACCAACCAAACTTTTAATGTTTCGTCTATTATATAATAGTATTGATTAAAAATTCGAAAAAATCTCAATCACCCTTTAAATACTTACTAATAGAGGAAACATGTAATATTTTTGCATTTAAAATCCTTACTAATGGAGAAAGTAAATATACAATAGCTCTTTACTAATGGAGGAAACTAAATATAACTAATGGAAGAAACTAAATATTCAATTATAATATTCTTACCTTCAAAATATCTAAATTAGAAAAACTGTATTACCTTACATTATTTTGAACTTACCTTTATTATTATCTAAATATTCTCATAATATTTTTTTAATGAAATTACTATCTTAACATACTGCTCTCCTAAACTTTCTTTTTTATGTAATATAATAGAAAATACAGGAACGTTTTGGTAAATAAGAAGTTAATAAATTAGATCGGTCTTGCATAAGAAATTAAGTAATTAATACCAAAAATTAGAAAAAATCTCAATTACCTTTTAAATATTTACTAATGTAGAAAACTAATAGATCTTTACTAATAGAGAAAGTAAATATACAATAGATATTTACTGATGGAGGAAACTAAATATCACTAATGGAGGAAACTAAATATTCGATTATAATATTATTGCCTTCAAAATATCTAAATTATAAAAAAAAAGTGTATTACCTTACATTATTTTAAACTTTCCTCTATTATTATCTAAATATTCTCATAATATTTCTTTTCAAATGAAATTAACATCTTAAAATTCTCTTCTCCTAAACTTTATTATTTTTTTATGTGATATAATAGAAATACATGAACGTTTTGGTAAATAAGAAGTTAAGAAATTAGATTGGTCTTGCATAAGAAATTAAGTAATTAATATCAAATATTAGAAAAAATCTCAATTGCCTTTTAAATATTTAATAATGGAGGAAACTAAATATACAATTTCAATATTTTTGCATTTAAAATCTCTACTAATGGAGGAAAGTAAATATAATATTTTTGCATTTAAAATCTCTACTAATGGAGAAAGTAAATATACAATAGATCTTTACTAATGAAGGAAACTAAATATTACAAATGGAGGAAACTTAATATTCAATTATAATATTTTTGCCTTCAAATATCTAAATTAAAAAAAAATGT
Organism: Heracleum sosnowskyi; assembly: GCA_030848705.1. Taxonomy (NCBI): domain Eukaryota; kingdom Viridiplantae; phylum Streptophyta; class Magnoliopsida; order Apiales; family Apiaceae; genus Heracleum; species Heracleum sosnowskyi. Next base: position 18,791,995 of record CM061244.1, on the reverse strand, counting down.
ACTACTTTACATTATTTTGAACTTCCCTTTATTATTATCTATATATTCTCATAATATTTCTTTTCAAATGAAATTACCATCTTAACATTCTGCTCTCCTAAAATTTCCTTTTTAATGTAATACTAGTTAATACTAGCTTAAAACCCGTGCGATGCACATATTGTTTTTTTAATATTTTTTATTTGATTATTTATGTTATAATATTTAATTAATTGTAGTTTTAAAAAAATGAGTAAATATGTTAAAATATGTAAACTTTTTAAAAAAATTAAAAGTATTAAAATAGGTTTTAAAATAAATAATTAAAGGTTTACCCGTGTTATTTTTGGAAAAAGAGGGGTTTTGGTACGTAAAAATAGAATTAAATAGGTTTTAAAATAAATAATTAAAGATTTACCCGTTATATTTTGGAAAATGAGGGGTTTTAGTAAGTAAAAATAGAAAAGGTAACATGTTTTAGTTAAAAAGTTAATTGTCCGTGATATTTTTGGAAAATGAGGGGGTTTTAGTAAGTAAAAATAGAATTAAAATTAACAATTGAGGGTTTACCCGTGATATTTTTGGAAATGTGGAGTTTTAGTAAGTAAAAATAGAAAAGGTAGCATGTTTTAGTTAAAAAAGGTAATTGTCCGTGATATTTTTGGAAAATGAGGAATTTTTTGTAGAAAAAATAGAAAAGGTAGTATGTTTTAGCTGAAAAATGTAATGGAATATAAATATGTCTAATTATATAATATTAGTTTTTTTTAAAATTAAGTAAGGGTAATTAAGTAAAATCACGAAGTACCAAAAAACAGGTACTGTACCGACCAAACTTTAATGTTTCGTCTTTAATAATATAGTATCAATAATCAATACTATTATATAATAGACGAAACATTAAAAGTTTGGTCGGTCGGTATGGTACGTTGTGATTTTACTTAATTGTCCTTTCTTAAATTCGTATTTTTACTTAATTAACATTACTTACTTATAGAAATATATTATTAAATAATAATATTACCTATTTATAACCAATTGCCTTTTTCACCTAAAATACATTATTTTTTTTATTTTTTCTAACAAATTCCCCTACTTTTTCAAATATATCACGGGTAATTACCTTTTTTAACTAAAACATGTTAGTTTTTCTAATTTTCCTTACTAAAACCCCTCATTTTCCAAAAATATAACGGACAAACCTTTAGTTATTTATTTTAAACCTATTTGTTAGGCTCAAGACATGTCTGAATACCACTATTAACAAGCCTACACTATGTGACTATGTCACACTACATGACCTAGTGATTTCTATCACTGGGATAGAGTATAGGTCTCTAAATGTACTTGTCTTGTTCTCATGAACAATTGCTTTATCATGTATGCTCAGATTTATAATGAGCTTAGTAAAGTTTCTTGCATCTAGATTGTATATATAGGCCATTGAATAATTATCCTGGTAGAAGTTCAGAAGTGTTCATGCAGCAGGATAGAGTTGAATAAGGCTATGAAGAAATAAGTTACAGGAATTTGTCTAAGGCATTATATAGCAAAGTCAAAAGAAAGCTATGTCGTGAAGTCACCAATATCCATGTCGTGAAGTACTATATCGCATAGTCCATTTTGTACTATGTCGAGAAGTCCTCAAGACACATGTCGTGAAGTGTTGAAGTCAGCAAAGTCAAAAGAGCCTAGATCGTGAAGTCCTCAGAAGCCTTATGTCGCATAGTCATCAAATGACCTATGTCGCATAGTCATCAAATGACCTATGTCGCATAGTCATCAAATGACCTATGTCGCAAAGTCTTCAAAGGCTATATCGCGTAGTCCTCACAAGGGAGATCGCGAAGTCAGGGATAAAGTGGAGTTCACGATATCAACACTTAGCCGTTTATAACAAGACAAATCAAGGTACAGAACCAAGAATCAAAGGAGACAAATACTGGAGCATTTGTTCTGGCAAGGTGGTCCAAAGAACAGATGGCAAATCTACAGCTAAACTTGGAGAGAAAGATAAGAGACAAGCAGCTACAGAAACGGGAAAGACTCCGAAAAGCAGGTGGTCCTTCCTGACACAGTGAACTTCTTATGGCAGGACAAGTTGGACTTTCAGAAGGGGTAGCTGTGTAATATTGTGTGTGCCTAGTTTGTATAGGTGAATATATATATCGTGCACACACAACTGTAAGAAGCAAGAGAGAGACACACATAGTTATTTGCTAAGCTCTTTTCTCTGTAAGCAAGCAAGTTCAAACTGTTCTTGTTTAGAAGCCAGAAATTCGATTGTGAATTTCCTGGAAAGCTGTAGTATTTAATTTGCTTATACAAAGTAGATTAAAGTGATTGTGTGTGTTATTTACTTTCTGCATATTACATATCATAATCACATACAGTTGTTTACTTAGGTTTCAAGAATCGAAAAATATATCAAACTATCCATTCACCCCCCCCTCTGTCTAGTTTCGAGTAGTATTCATTTCTAACAAGTGGTATCAGAGCGTAGGCTGTTAACGTACAAACAGGAAAAGATCAAGAATGAGTTCACAGAAACTAAGCAGTATCAAGATTCCTCCCTTTAACAAGGAGCACTACAGTTTATGGAAGAAGAAGATGTTGCTTTTCATCAAAGCTTCTAACCCCATGTATTTAGATATTCTAAAGCATGGTCCCTTCATTCCAATGATCGAGATTGGTGAAACAACCAATGGCACTGAGATTGTACCAGCAAAACATGTGCCCAAAGATCCCTTAAAATACACTGATCCTGAAAAGGAAAAAGTAGCATTGGATGGACATCTTCAACTTATCATTTGTGAATCTATGGACTTCAACATGTATGGCACTGTTGCTCATTGTACTAGTGCCAAGAAGATGTGGGATCTTATAGAAGTGCTCTGTGAAGGAACTACTGAAGTAAGAAAGAACAAGAAGCAGATTCTTGTTTCACAATATGAAGCCTTCATGGCTCAGCCAAAAGAGGGAATCACAGAAGTGTTTGAGAGATTCAACAAGCTGATAAACGAGCTCAAACTCTATGACAAACACTATGAAACAGAAGAGCTCAATATGAAGTTTCTACTAACTCTGCCAGATCACTTGGAACCAAGAATCTCTTCCCTTAAAGAAAGAGATCTGACAAAGATTGGTTTTGATGTATTGTATGGTGTTTTAAAGACATATGAGTTAGAGATGTTTCAAAAGAGATCTATTCAAGCAAAGCAAGGATTAGTGGCTAATACCTCCTGTGCACTTATTGCTGACAACCTAAGTCAAAGAATGGACTCTCTTAAAATCAGTCAGGTCAAGATTGAGGAACTGGAAGTTGAAGACACTGGTGATGAAACTCAGGTTGTGTATGATTTACCTGAAGAGGATGAGTTCTACAGTATAGATGAGCTGGACAAAATGGAAAACAAATCTTTTGCTTATATGGCTAGGAGGTATCCTAACATAAGGTTTAAAAGAAAGCAGCCATTTAGGTCCAAGTTCAATAATGGAAACACTGGTGGATCTAGTGGCTCAAACACCTTCAATAAAGGAAAAGGGATTGCTGGTGCTGCTAAAGGTGGATACAAGACAGGAAGTGTGGATAGGACCAAAATAAGGTGCTATAACTGCAATGAACTTGGGCATTTTGCCACTGAGTGCAAAAAGCCTAAACAAGTCAAGAAGGACAAAGCATACTTAGAGCTTGAAGCCAAGTATGAGGCTCTACTCAAGAAATAACAGGGCAAAGCTTTTATTGCTGAGGGAAAATGCTGGGATGACTCTGATGAAGAAGAAGAACAAGAATACTCAAACTATGCCCTGATGGCATTTTCTGATGAAGGTGATTCAAGTCAGGTACCTATTCTTACTTCTCTTGATATGACTCCCCTTCAATATAAGCAAACTGTTGAAGATATGAGCACTGAGATGTTTAATATTCATACTAGCATGTTAGTAGCTAATGAAGAAATTGACAGACTAACTGCTAAGAATGTTGAGCTTACAGAAAAGAATGAGCAACTTGAGTTAATGGTTGTGAACCTGGATGGTTTGAAAAAGGAGGTTGAGTATCTTAAAAACAAAGTGATTTGTGCTGAGCAGATAGAGAATGCCCTCAGAGAACAAATTGCTGAAACTGAACTGAAACTAAGAAGCTTCAAAAACTCCTCTGAACTTATTCAAACCTACCACAAGGAACACACTGAAGACTGCAAGGTTGGAGTTGGTTTTGACTATGATAATGACAAGGGAAGGAAGAAGGTCAAGGGCAAAGGAAAGGAAACTTTTACAAACAAAAATGCCCCAACCATACTGTCAAGTGTTGAACTGCCCATCTTCAGAAAGAGTGTTGTTGAGTTTGATGAGGAACTACTGATCATCAAACAACAACTACTTGAAGAAGATGAGGATGCTAAGAACACTTCTTCCTTTCCTGAACTTGTCAATCAGAAAGAGACCAAAGACAATCTTGTCAAGAGTCCTAAAGCAAAGAAAGAAGTTGTTAAGAAAAGGAAACAAAACAGAAACGGTAAAGTTGGTGTTAACAAAGGAAACAACTATGCTTATGTGCCAAATGCTCCCAGGAAACAATGTCAAAAATGCCTATCTGTTAATCATTTGACTCATAAGTGTAGTAAGCCTGAAATTGTTGAAGTTGACAACCTAAGTAACCTTTCTGCAAGCATAAATTCTAGTCATGATTCTTTCTGTGGTAAGCCAAACTGCATGACATGCTATGTGACTGTGATTGCTAACTGTTTATCTCTTAAACATAAACTTGACTCTGCACAATCTGGTGAATCACACACACACATACATTCTCATAGGACAGGGTCCCCAATCAGGGTCGAGAGGGTGAAAACTTCACGTGAGCCTAAGAGTGTAAACTCCAAAGCCACAGAAAAAGTGAAGTCTCCTACTATGAGAAATGCAATTTATGACAGAAGAATTATTAATCAAAATGTTTCTAAATCATCTGGACCCTACCAAGTGTGGGTACCAAAAACAACTTAGTCACTTTGTGAATGCAGGGCAACAGGAATAAAAGAGTCATATGGATCTTGGACAGTGGATGCTCAAGTCACATGACTGGTGATATGGCCCTGCTATCACATTTTGAGGAAAAGGCTGGCCCATCAGTAACCTTTGGAAATGACAACATTGGTTATACAATGGGATATGGCAGTGTTAAATCTGGAAATGTCATTATTGAAGATGTAGCATTTGTTGAAGGACTGAAGCATAATCTCTTGAGTATTGGACAGTTTACCAACAGAGGCTTCAAAGTGGAATTTGATGAAGACCTTTGTTCAATCTCAAAAAGGGAAAGTGGTGAAGTTGTTCTAACTGGTGTGAAGAAAGGAAGCTTGTTTGTAGCTAATCTCAAGGCTGCAGATAAGGGAGAAATTTGTTGTTTCTACACAAAAGCCACAAATGAGGAATTCTGGCTGTGGCACAAGAAACTGTCTTACTTGAATGTTCAGGCAATGAACTCTCTAACCAAGAGAGAACTCATCAGGGATTTGCCTGCCTTGGAGTTTGTGCAAGATGGAGCATGTGAAGCTTGTCAGAAAGGGAAGATTAAAAGATCAAGTCACAAGAACAAGTTGCTCAATACAAACTCAAAACCTCTGCAACTAATTCACATGGACTTATTTGGCCCTGTGAATGTAATGTCCCTCTCCAAAAAGAAATATGCTCTAGTGATGGTAGATGACTATTCAAGATATACTTGGGTGGAATTCCTATTCTCCAAGGATGAAGCACCCCAAGTCATAATAGAGCATATCAAGAGAGTTGATAAAGAAGCACAAAGCACTGGTTCCTCTGTAGTTGCTTTGAGAAGTGATAATGGGACTGAGTTCAGAAATTCAACATTGTATGAGTTTTGCAAAGATAAAGGAATTTCTCAACAATTCTCAGCTCCTAGAACACCTCAACAAAATGGAGTAGTTGAGAGAAAGAATAGAACTCTCATTGAAGCTGCAAGGACAATGCTGCTGGATGCAAAGCTACCCACTAGCTTTTGGGCTGATGCTGTTAACACAGCATGCTATGTGCAAAATAGAACATTAATCAATAAGAAGTCTGGCAAAACTCCTTACTCATTAATGACTGGAAAAAGAGCATCCTTCAAGCACCTGCATGTGTTTGGAAGCAAGTGCTTTGTGATGAAAGATACCTCTGAGCATGTTGGAAAATTTGATGCTAAGGCATTTGAAGGTATCTTCATTGGATACTCTCTGGAAAGGACAGCATACAGAGTGTTTGTACCTGAGCAACACAAAGTCATGGAAAGCATGGATGTTACCTTTGATGACAAGAAAACTCCAGGACTGAAAACAAGTGATCAAGACAGTGTGCTATTGAGATTTGAGAATCAAGGTTATCTTGAGGATTCTGAAAGTGAAGATGAACCCCCTGTTCAAACTGTTCTAGAAAATGAAATTCTTGAAGTTGACAATCTTCTTCAAACACCTGTGCAAGGATTCACAAACACAGGGGGAGAAGAAGAGAATGCAACTGTCAACCAAATTGAGATTGGAACAGATCAAGGAAATGAACAGGGGTACACAAGGAAATGGGACAGAGCCCACACTAGGGATCAAATCATTGGAGATCCTAGTGAGGGAGTTAGAACAAGAAGGGCAACATTAAATACATGTCTGTATAGCTGCTTTCTGTCACAAGAGGAACCTAAATTAATTGAAGAAGCTTTGAAGAATTCTGATTGGATTGTTGCCATGCAAGAAGAGTTGAATCAATTTGAGAAAAACAAAGTATGGGAACTAGTGCCACCTCCAAAAGGAAAGAATGTTATTGACACCAAATGGGTGTTCAGGAACAAGATGGATGAAGAAGGAGTGGTAGTAAGAAACAAAGCAAGGCTGGTTGCCAAAGGATATTGTCAGCAAGAAGGCATTGACTATGATGAGACATTTGCACCTGTAGCTAGACTGGAAGCCATAAGAATCTTCCTGGCTTTTGCAGCTCACTCAGATTTTAAGGTGTATCAAATGGATGTGAAAAGTGCATTTCTTAATGGTGATCTTGCTGAAGAAGTCTATGTGTCTCAACCACCTGGCTTTGAAAGTGAAGACTTCCCAAACTTTGTGTATAGACTGCTCAAGGCGCTCTATGGACTCAAACAGGCACCAAGAGCCTGGTATGAAACTCTATCTCAATTCCTTCTTGAGCATCAATTTACCAGGGGTACAATTGACAAAACCCTATTCTTCAAGAAGCATGGAAATGATATCATTCTTGTTCAAATCTATGTGGATGATATCATCTTTGGCTCTTCAAATGAAAAACTCTGTGAAAGGTTCTCTAAGTTGATGCAAAGTAAATATGAGATGAGTATGATGGGAGAGTTAACCTACTTCCTAGGCCTGCAAGTACATCAAAAGGAGGATGGCATCTTTATAAACCAATCTAAGTATGTCAAGGATCTTTTAAAGAAATATGGTTTAGAAGAGTCATCCCCAGCTAAAACTCCTATGTCTACTGCAATCAAGCTGGATGAAGACAAGAAAGGCAAGAGAGTTGATATCAAGGTCTATAGAGGAATGGTTGGATCCCTACTCTATCTCACAGCTAGCAGGCCAGACATCATGTTTGCCACATGCCTTTGTGCAAGGTTCCAGTCTGATCCCAAGGAATCTCACATGATGGCCATCAAAAGAATTTTCAAATATCTGAAGGGGACTCCTAATCTTGGGCTATGGTATCCAAAGGGCACTGGGTTCAACCTGGTTGGTTACACAGATTCTGATTATGCTGGATGCAGAATTGACAGGAAGAGCACCTCTGGAAGCTGTCAATTCCTAGGTCAAAGGTTAGTGTCCTGGTTTAGTAAGAAACAACAGTCCACAGCAACATCCACAGCTGAGGCTGAATATATTGCTGCTGGAAGTTGCTGTGCTCAATTGCTTTGGATTAGAAATCAACTCATGGATTATGGGCTAGTGTTAGAACACATTCCTCTAATGTGTGATAATACTAGTGCAATATCCATAGTTGCCAATCCTGTTAATCATTCTACTACAAAGCACATTGAGATCAGGTACCATTTCATTAGGGAACATGCTGCAAATGGTACCATAGAAGTCTCTTATGTTCCAACTGAGAAACAACTAGCTGACATATTTACTAAACCTCTGAATGAAGCAGTCTTCAACAGACTTGTGAGTGAAATTGGAATGCTCAATCCTTCATTCAGTTGTTCTAAGTAAATATGCTGGTTAATAGTTGCAGCAGTAAATTTTCACTGTATTTAAATGATCTATTTGTTTGGAGTGAAAATTGGCTGAGATATGATTTATAAATATTTCAGTATTTTACTGCATATTTTTCAAAATCATATTTGTTAGTGGAGTTGTGAGCTTTTGAGACATCTCGATATAGATGATTTTCAGAGTTCACGACATAGTTCAAATTAAACAGACTTATATCGCAAACTGTTGAGATTGTGAGACTTCGCGACATAGTTCATTTCATGAGTTTGCGACATAGTTAATTTTATGACTTCGCGACTTAGAATAACTATATCGACAAGTCTCCATAGTTGACAGAATTTTGATTTAAATTAATTTTATTTCAAAATTTGATAAAAGTCTGACAAATTGCTTAAAATTCCTAAAAGAGAGCTTTAGACAGGGTATTTCTACTATATCGCAAAGTCTCCCCGATCCTTTCATTTTGAAGACTTTGCGACATAGTTCATTGTTGAGACTATGCGATATATTTTGCAAGACTTTGCGGTACAGGCTATTATTGACTTCGCGACATACATATAGACTGTACATATTCATAACTCCATATCGCAGTGTCTCTATCATATAAATACCTTTTCTAACCGTTCACAACTTTTCATCTTGTCTATTGCTCTCAAACTCTCAAACCTAAGCACAAAGTCTCTACTCTAATTTTCACTATCTCTCTCTCGAAATGGCACCCAAATCTCAAACTGTATCATCCTCTATCCCTTTAACAATTCCCAAAGAAACCAATCTTCTCACCATTCCCTCTGAGGCTGAGGCTAACCCAAGGTACAAGTGTTTTGTACGGTTCTTGAACACTTCCTACCTACGCCAAGCCCTAACCCTGAACCCTACCTTGTATGTTGATGTGTTGGAAGGATTCTGGAGAACGGCGTTGGTATCAACAATGGCTAGGGAAGATGGAACCTCATTCCAGGAGGTTAGCTGTTCAATTGGAGGCAAACACTTTCAATTTGGTGAAAGGGAAATCAATGAAGCTTTGGGGTTCAAGGTGGAAGGTCATGACCAAGAAGCTACAGATGCTCAAATCATAGAATTCATGACCTTCATTCAGTATGCTGATGAGATAGATACTGGAAAGCTGAATAAGAAGTTTGTGAGAAGGGAGTGGTCATTTCTGTTTGACGCACTCCAGAAGGTGTTTCTCTGCAGGAAGACAGGATGGGACCATATCAGTCACATTGCTGTGAAGCTAGCCTACTCCTTGGCCAACAACCAGGAGATCAATGTGGGAGCCATAATTCTCAAAGAATTGACTCAGAGGCTAGGCAGGACCATTCGTGGTAGAGGTAATGACATCTTTTACCCTCGTTTCCTTCAAGTTATTTTAAATTTTCTTGATGCAAATGTCCATCTATTGGAGGGTATAGATAACACTAAAATGGCTTATTCCAAGTCCATGTCCAAAGTACTATTTGGTTCATTGGACACAAGGAATCAAGTGGATGTGATTCTAAGTGTGACCAAGCATATGCAGGACACATTTGAGTCTTATCCACTTGATAAGCCCATATATCATGAACTTTCCTGGACAGGGAAGGCTAAGACTGAAGGAGCTGCACAGTCTATCCCCAGCCTTCCTATCCCATCCAGCAATCCTACTGAAAACACCACTGTAGAGGATAGGCAACCAAGTGCATCAATCTCTCAAAAGGTTGGTGTTACTAAAAAGAAGTCAAAGAAGAGAGCCCTAGCAGTGATAAATGACTCTGTAGAGATAGGAAGTGAGGATCCTGAGTCACCCCTTACCAGACAAAGGAAGAAGTCAAAATCTAAACCTACCACTGAATCCTCCCAACAGGATTCAGATGTGGAAAAAGGGGTACACCTACTACTGTCAATGGCCTCCCAACAGGTTATTGGCATTGAAAAGAGTAGTCTCCCCACTACAACCTGTACTGAGTCTGCACAGGATCAAGAACTCACTCTTGACCCTAGGAGTGATAAGGCTGATGACACACAGAGTGGAGAGCACATCACTGTTGAAACTCCTCCTATTTCTCAGGGGGGGTTGCCAAAATCTAGTCTAAACCCCACTTCTCTCTCAGATTCTTCCATAAAAATTTCTTCTGAACAAGAAAGTCATTCCAATGACAATCTTGCCTTTGATCAATCACAATTCTCTCCTGTGATTGAGCCAATTTCAAGTGACATGGTGCATGACACTGTGCTCACCACCCAGGAACCACATCTAGTTGGTCAGGGAATGCATGCTGGGGCATATCCTAATGACACCAACACAAACATGGAGGATTCACCAGTTTTCACTGGAGACTCTGTGCCAAATTCTCCCATCCTTAGGGATGTGGAACTGTCTTCACAGACAAATAGGGCTAATGTTGTAACACATCCCATTTCAATGGAGACAACATTAGACCCTACAGCCATTCCAAGGCTGGAGGAGACTCAAACTCTTACATCTCATGAAGTGCCTAGCACTAGCTCTCACTTGGCTCAGGCCACTATGTCAGAATGGCTGAAGCCTGTGCACCATGACAGGCCTTCAGGATCATCATCTGTGCCTTCCAAAATGACAGAAGAAGCCATACAAGATCTCCATGTAACACAGATTGATGAGTTCTCCAAAATAGCTCAACATCTCCTCACCTCAAATCTTCCCAATGCTGATTATGAAGCTATCTTACTTTGCCACAAGGAGGATGTTGAAGCTCAGCAGGAGAAGATTATGGATGCAGCTGAACCAGAGGGAAATGTGGATGCCTGGTTGGATGCTAAGAGGACTCTCAAGCTCAAGGATGCCCTAGCTTTTCTAAGAGAAGAATTCCTAACTTCTCTGGGCTCCAATGCAAAGGATCTCTCTCCTGCTGCCATCTATGATGCTGTGAATGATGTGTACAAGAACCAGCTGAAGGCTCTGCACTATCTTGGGAAAGGGCTTCAATCAGAGATTTCTTCAATCCAGGAGGAGACAGACAGATCCCTCACTAAGCTCAGGAACTCTTATCTCTCTGATTTTCCCAAGGTGGATGGTATCCTCAAAGAAGTCCAGAAAACCTCCACAAATGTATCCATGATGGATGTGACTCTTGCCATGGTCACAGACAACATCAAGAAACTGACTTCTTCACTGGAAACTCAAGCGAAAGCCACCATCACCTCAAATGCTATGATAAATGTCATGTGGAAAAATCAGTATGGTGACAAGTTGGTGGATGAAGTCCCTCTGTCAGACATCTCCAAATATGACTTTGCCAGGGTCAAAGATCAATCCCTAAACTCATTTAGGTCTCAACAATTATTCTCTAAGGTGGATGGCTTAGAAAAGGAAGTGGCCTCTCTCAAGGATGAAAACAGAATGCTATCTACATCCTTAAGCCAACTCAATGACAAGCTGGATGACCAAGGCAACAACACCTCAAACATCTTACTGGTGCAGCAACAAATGATGACTTCAATGATGAGATCCATGAACCTGCCTATCCCTGGTGAAGCTCAAGACTTTTTGTCTGATCCCAAGCCTAAGGGGGAGAAAGTTAAGGAGGTCATTGTGAAAAAGAAAGGGGGAGTACCTGCCAAGCAGTCAAAACTTAAGGGCAAGCTCATTGAAGAGACAATAAAGCCAATCAATCTTCCCCCTGTAGAGGTCATCAATGCACTAGGCCAGAAAAGCACAGTCACCACTACCTACTATCCCTCCACAATGCCAAAAGATATCTCCACTTCTCAACCTGCTCAACCTACTTCCAATGCTCAACCTGCCAAAGCAACAACAATCACAGAGGCCAAGCTACAGGAAGTTGCCAATTCTCACATCTATCATGATGAGGCCTTCCTGGAGTTTCTGAAAGCCACCTACAGAGATGCACAAGAAGATGCAAAGACTTACAGAATGAAGCTCAAGGAAAACATTAAGTACTTCACAGTTGCAGTAAGGAAAATCAAGGATGTCCATCTAAGAGAGATAATCATGGTGTGCAAGGACAACTGCTTGTGGCACCTAGCTTTTCAAACTCTAGAGAAACTGAGATTCACTGAGCTGTCAACAATAATGGACTTAATAGAAAAAGGTGGGGCTAACAACAAGAGACTGTTTGATGACTTGAAGATGGATCAAGATCAAAGACTGCCTGAGGTTATCTCAAAGCCAAAGACAATAATCTTCCAAAGTCTATCTCAAGACAGCAGCATTGACCAGTTGGTGATCCCTTCAGATTTGACAAGAAAGAATAATGCAAAGATCAACCAGGTGCTGCAAATGCTAAGAGCCAAGAGGGGAGTCAGGACAGCTGAGGAACTAGAGATGATTCACACTCTACAATCTTTTCTGATTCATGGAGTCATTCCTGAATCTGTCAAAGAAAAGAACAAAAAGAAGGATGGAGATGATGATGATGATAAGGAGAAAACCTATGAAAGGAGATCTCAGTCAAGGAGAGATAAGGAAAGGAGCAAATATTCAAAGAAATCAAAGGATGCTGATGATAGCAAGAGGGATGACAAGGGGGCAAAGGAATCAGTTAAGAAAACAAGAAGTGGAATTCAGCAAGTCAAGGACATTGCTAGTAGTACTTTAACCACAACACAAGACTCTAAGTCTAGGGTGGGTACTGTTAGCAATGATCCTCCAAAATCATTATCCATGACCTCTGAACCTGAATTGCCACAGAAGAAAGATGAAGCCACTAAAGTAATTTCAAGAAAACACTTCCACAAAGTCACAGCTAGTGGAGTGTTACAGTGGATGAAGGGGAAAGGAATGAAGCTACTTCCAAGTAATGTGGCACTGAAGACTAATTCTCCTTGTTCCAGAAAGGTATCTCTTGTGAAGCATTTGAAGATCAAGAGTGTACCCAAAAGGATGAGGATAACAAAGAAGACTGGAAAACTCACAAATGTTATTGGCATCAATGTGCTTCCACTAGATGAGGACTATGATGAAGATGCCCTAGCATTTTTGAGGGCTCAAAGGATCTTTGAAGTCAAAGTGAAGTTGGATCATCTAGAGATCAAGTACACTGATGGAAGAGAAAGGATAATGAAGCAAGGAAGCTGGCAATATTTCTATAAGTATGAGCTTGAAAGGATAAATGCCTTACTGAATTTTGAAGAAAAAGATGAAAGGACATGGAAGATAGATATTGCCAGGTACTTGAAGATGCATGCTGATTATGAAGAAAACATGAGGAAAGAGAATGAAGAGAAAAACATACAGAGAGAGAAAGAAATGGCTGAGATGGAGGAGAGGGCTAAGGAGCTAAGGCAGAAAGGGATGTGCAGGGTCAAACAAAATCCTTACATTGTGGAGTACAAAAACTCACATGGAGGTCAAAGCAAAATAAGGATGGAGTTTCTTGATTCCTATGTAGAAAGTACACTCAAGGCTGCAATTGATGACTTGAAAGGCTCACCTCTCATTGAAGAACTGATTGCAAGAGAAGAACTTCAAGAAGCCATCATAGACATGAAGAGAAAAGAAGAGATAAGGAAAAAGAAGATATATGATGATTTGCTAGAGAAGCAATTGGAAGCTGAAGCTGCTGAGCAACAAAAGTAAACTGTAAGCTTTAAATTTTTCTATGCAATCAAATTTCTGATCTCAATGTTCATGAATTATCCTCTCTGTTACTAAATTTCCTTTTATGTAAGTTAGGCTTGTTATCAGACATGAAATTGTGCCTAAGGATCTTACTCACAATTTGGGGGAGATTGTTAGGCTCAAGACATGTCTGAATACCACTATTAACAAGCCTACACTATGTGACTATGTCACACTACATGACCTAGTGATTTCTATCACTGGGATAGAGTATAGGTCTCTAAATGTACTTGTCTTGTTCTCATGAACAATAGCTTTATCATGTATGCTCAGATTTATAATGAGCTTAGTAAAGTTTCTTGCATCTAGATTGTATATATAGGCCATTGAATAATTATCCTGGTAGAAATTCAGAAGTGTTCATGCAGCAGGATAGAGTTGAATAAGGCTATGAAGAAATAAGTTACAGGAATTTGTCTAAGGCATTATATAGCAAAGTCAAAAGAAAGCTATGTCGTGAAGTCACCAATATCCATGTCGTGAAGTACTATATCGCATAGTCCATTTTGTACTATGTCGAGAAGTCCTCAAGACACATGTCGTGAAGTGTTGAAGTCAGCAAAGTCAAAAGAGCCTAGATCGTGAAGTCCTCAGAAGCCTTATGTCGCATAGTCATCAAATGACCTATGTCGCATAGTCATCAAATGACCTATGTCGCATAGTCATCAAATGACCTATGTCGCAAAGTCTTCAAAGGCTATATCGCGTAGTCCTCACAAGGGAGATCGCGACGTCAGGGATAAAGTGGAGTTCACGATATCAACACTTAGCCGTTTATAACAAGACAAATCAAGGTACAGAACCAAGAATCAAAGGAGACAAATACTGGAGCATTTGTTCTGGCAAGGTGGTCCAAAGAACAGATGGCAAATCTACAGCTAAACTTGGAGAGAAAGATAAGAGACAAGCAGCTACAGAAACGGGAAAGACTCCGAAAAGCAGGTGGTCCTTCCTGACACAGTGAACTTCTTATGGCAGGACAAGTTGGACTTTCAGAAGGGGTAGCTGTGTAATATTGTGTGTGCCTAGTTTGTATAGGTGAATATATATATCGTGCACACACAACTGTAAGAAGCAAGAGAGAGACATACATAGTTATTTGCTAAGCTCTTTTCTCTGTAAGCAAGCAAGTTCAAACTGTTCTTGTTTAGAAGCCAGAAATTCGATTGTGAATTTCCTGGAAAGCTGTAGTATTTAATTTGCTTATACAAAGTAGATTAAAGTGATTGTGTGTGTTATTTACTTTCTGCATATTACATATCATAATCACATACAGTTGTTTACTTAGGTTTCAAGAATCGAAAAATTTATCAAACTATCCATTCACCCCCCCTCTGTCTAGTTTCTAGTAGTATTCATTTCTAACACTATTATTATAATTATTTTTTTAAAAGTTTACCTATTTTAACATGTCTACTTATTTTTCTTAACAAATGCAATCACTAAAAATATTAAAATATAAATAATCAAATACCTATTTATAATCAATTACCTTTTCAACTAAAACACATTATAGATTTTTTCTAACAAAGTACCTCATTTTCTAAAAATATAACGGGAAATTGCCTTTTTCAATTTACCTTTTTTATTTTTCTCACTAAAATCTATTCTTTTTCTAAAAATATCACGGACAAACCCTTTACTTATTTATTTTAAAACGTATTTAAATAATTTAAAGTATTAAATTTTAAAACCTCATTTTCCAAAAATATCACGGACATTTACCTTTTTAAACTAAATATATGTTACATTTTTTATTTTTACATACTAAACCCCCACCTTTTCCAAAAATATAACGAGAAAACCCTTATTTATTTTAAAATCTGTTTTAATGTTTTTAATTAATTAAAAGTGTTTAGCTATTTTAACATGCATACTTATTTTTTTGACAAATACAATTAAAATAATAATAATAAAATAACAATTAACAATCCGTGCATCGCACGGGTTTTAAGCTAGTATTATATAATAGACGAAACATTAAAAGTTTGGTTGGTCGGTATGGTACGTTGTGATTTTACTTAATTGCCCTTAATTTTGGTTGGTCGGTATGGTACGTTGTGATTTTACTTAATTGCCCTTAATTAACTGTACTTTGTGTTTTTACTTAATTAACCTTACTTATTTATAGAAATATATTATTAAATAATAATATTACATATTTATAACCAATTATCTTTTTCACCTAAAATACATTATTTTTTCTATTTTTTCTAAAACATTCCCCTACTTTTTCAAATATATCACGGGCAATTACCTTTTTTTAACTAAAACATGTTAGTTTTTCTATTTTTTCTTACTAAAACCCCTCCTTTTCCAAAAATATCACGGACGTTTAGTTATTTATTTTTAAAACTATTTTAATATTATAATTATTTTTTAAAAGTTTACTTATTTTAACATGTCTACCTATTTTTCTTAACAAATGCAATTACTACAAATATTAAAATATAAATAATCAAATACCTATTTATAACCAATTAACTTTTCAGCTAAAATACATTATATATATTTTTTAAAAAGTTCTTTCTTTTCTAAATATATCACGGGAAATTGCCTTTTACAATTGCCTTTTTCTATTTTTCTCAATAAAATCCATTCTTTTTCCAAAAATATCACAGGAAACCATTTACTTATTTATTTTAAAACGTATTTAAATACTTTTAATTATTAAATTTTAAAACCTCATTTTCCAAAACTATCACGGGCATTTACCTTTCTAAATTAAATATATGTTACATTTTTTATTTTTTCTAACTAAAACCCCTCATTTTCAAAAATATAATGGGCAACCCCATACTTATTTATTTTAAAATATGTTTTAATGTTTTTAATTAATTAAAAGTGTTTAGCTATTTTAACATGTCTACTTATTTTTTGCACAATTACAATTAATAAAATATTAAAAAAATAATAATAAAATAACAATTAACAATCCGTGCATCGGACGGGTTTTAAGCTAGTAGATAGATAGTATTAATAGTATTGATAGATAGATTGATTTATAATATTAGTATTTTATGCTACTAAATGAAATATCCCGTGATATTTTTGAGGTTTTAGTTAGGAGAAATATTAGTTAAAAAATATAAAAAAGAATATACGTTTTGGAAAAAAGCTAATCGGTTAGTCATTAATAATTATTATATTATTATTTTATTTTATTAAATAGAACTGTTCGTGATATTTTTGAAAAATGAGAGGTTTTATTTAGGAAAAATATAAAAGTAGAATGTTTTGTTAGAAAATATAAAAAAGAATATAAACTTTGACTAAAAATGGTAATGAGTTAGTTATTAACAATTACAACCTTATTATGTTATTTTATTAAATGAAATTGTCTGTGATATTTTTAGAAAATGAGATGTTTTAGTTAGAAAAAATAGAAAAGATATTCTATATAATAATTTTAATATTTTATCTAACGGTTCTCATCGATTTGATCAGAAATATCTAACAGCTATAAATGGAGTGACCAGACTACAAAAACTTTCATGACCAGACTACAAAACTTTCAATGTTTCGTCTTTAATATAATAGTATAGATAATAGAAAATACAAGAACATATTGGTAAATAAGAAGTTAAGAAATTAGATCGGTCTTGCATAAGAAAATTAAGTAGTTACTTGGTAAATAATTAATTACCTTTAATACTTTCATACAAACAGCTAATTAATAGTATAAATATACACATAAACTATGTTAATTGTCTACTGCAATTTTTGTTGTCAACATTGTTCTTCTTTACTTTTTTGTTTGTTCATGTTAAAAGTGTGTATATAAGTACATGAGTATGAGACTTTTTTATTTATGTTATTTATCTTATTACGTTTGTTTGTATCCTAATGCAGGATCATATTAAAATCTTTGACAAGACAAGTTATTTGCTATTAGTGTTGATTGAGTTAAGACATGGATTAATAAGGAGGGGGATTCATCAGTTAATCAGTTAAAATAATAGGCCGAGCAAGGTGATTTTCATGTACATTCAGTTGTGAATTGATTTATATGTTTATGTGTGTACGTTATTAGTTTTGAATTTATAGTTAAAAGTTTATACACCTATATACAAGGTAACTCGAAAGTGGAGAATTCATCGTGTCTTCGAAAACAAATTTTATCATTGTTTTTTAACGTTTAGATAGTTATTGCTCTAATTTTTATGAGAAAAGATTATATCTTTTAGTAAAATATTTTCTGTAATTCATACACGAAAATTCAAAGATAAAAATTGTATATTAAGAAATTTATAGTGTATGTATTTCGAAAATATCATGTTAAGATTTATTCGATTGAAGAATTTATTTAGTGTGTGCATTTTGAACAAAATTCAATAAGTTGGTGCATCTATAACAAAAGTCATACAAGAATAAGAAACATTGAGGAGATGTCATTAATTTATTTTTTTTTAAAAGGAAGAGGTTGTTGTTGTTTTTGTTGTTATTTATTTTGACAAAAAGAGATCATTATTAATAAAAAATTCTCCCAGCAACAAAAAGGATGTTTGTTCATATTTTTTGAATTTTTTTTACTGGGAGTAGATTTAGAGGTAGTGAAGATTTTAATAGCTCTGAAGGTATAATTGTAGTTTTTGATTGAACGATCTAGAACTTTATATATATATAATTCAAAACAAAACTTAATTTTATATTAGAAATATTATTTTATTTAAAAACGTATTTTGTAGAATAATTTTTGAGAAAATTTAGAGATATTATTATAAAACCGCTGCGAAGCGCGGCTTAATAAACTAATTAATATATAAAATGATGTGGGAGAAGTTTACGACTATTTTGGCTAGCTCAACTTGTTGCACTGATTTGACCATTACCGAGTGAACGTCCAAGGCTTTTTACTGCCCTTTTCTCGTCTACACGTCTCTTCTAAAAATATAATTTATTATATCAATCAATACTATTATATAATAGACGAAACATTAAAGGTTTGGTTGGTCGGTATGATACGTTGTGATTTTACTTAATTGCCCTTAAGTTTGGTTGGTCGGTATGGTACGTTGTGATTTTACTTAATTGTCCTTAACTGTATTTCGTGTTTTTACTTAATTAAACTTACTTATTTATAGAAATATATTATTAAATAATAACATTACCTATTTATAACCAATTACCTTTTTTCCCAAATATACATTATGTTTTTTTTCTATTTTTCTCACTAAAATCCATTCTTTTTCCAAAAATATCAGAGAAAATCCTTTACTTATTTATTTTAAAACGTATTTAAATACTTTTTATTTATTAAATTTTAAAACCTCATTTTTCAAAAATATCACGGGCATTTACCTTTTTAAACTAAAAATATGTTACATTTTTTATTTTTTCTTACTAAAACCCCTAATTTTCCAAAAATATAACGGACAAATCCATACTTATTTATTTTAAAATCTGTTTTAATATTTTTAATTAATTAAAAGTGTTTAACTATTTTAACATGCTTACTTATTTTTTGCACAATTACAATTAAAAAAATATTAAAAAAATAATAATAAAATAACAATTAACAATCCGTGCATCGCACGGGTTTTAAGCTAGTACTATTATATAATAAACGAAACATTAAAAGTTTAGTCGGTCGGTATAGTACGTTGTGATTTTACTTAATTGTCCTTTCTTAAATTCGTGTTTTTACTTAATTAACCTTATTTATTTATAGAAATATATTATTAAATAAAAATATTGCCTATTTATAACCAATTACCTTTTTCACTTAAAATACATTATTTTTTTTAGTTTTTCTAACAAATTCCCCTATTTTTTCAAATATATCACGAGCAATTACCTTTTTATACCAAAACATGTTAGTTTTTCTATTTTTCCTTACTAAAACCCCTCATTTTTCAAAAATATCACATACAAACCTTTAGTTATTTATTTTTAAACCTAATATTATATTTATTTTTTTAAAAGTTTACCTATTTTAACATGTCTACTTATTTTTCTTAACAAATGTAATTCCTAAAAATATTAAAATATAAATAATCAAATACTTATTTATAACCAATTTCCTTTTCAGCGAAAATACATTATAGATTTTTTCTAACAAAGTCCCTCATTTTCTAAATATATCACGAGAAATTGTCTTTTTCAATTGTCTTTTTTTATTTTTCTCACTAAAATCCATTCTTTTTCTAAAAATATCACGGACAAACCCTTTACTTATTTATTTTAAAACGTATTTAAATAATTTAAATTATTAAATTTAAAAACCTCATTTTCAAAAAATATCACGGACATTTACCTTTTTAAACTAAATATATGTTACATTTTTTATTTTTCCATACTAAAACTCCTCATTTTCCAAAAATATAACCAGCAAACTCTTACTTATTTATTTTAAAATCCGTTTTATTGTTTTTAATTAATTAAAAGTGTTTAGATATTTTCACATGCCTACTTATTTTTTTTAACAAATACAATTAAAATAATAATAATAATATAACAATTAACAATCCGTGCATCGCACGAGTTTTAAGCTAGTGTATATATATATATATATATATATATATATATATATATATATATATATATAAACTTAAAATTCGTGCGATGCATAGATTATTTTAAAATAGTTGTTATTTTATTATTTACATTTTAATATTTTATTAAGTGTGTTAAATTTTTTTAAATAATTAAAAGTATTAAAATAGATTTTAAAATAAATAAGTAACGGTTTACCTGTGATGTTAAGGAAACGTAACTTGTTTTAGTTGAAAAAGAAAATTATCATGAATTTGTTTAAAAAAAATAAGTTATATGTTAAAATAGGTACATTTTTTTTAGAATTAAAATATTAAAATAAGTTTTAAAATAAATAAGTAAAGTGTTGTCCGTGATATTTTTAAAAAATGGGATATTTTTGTAAGGTAAAATTGAAAAAATAAAACGTTTAGTTAAAAAAAAGTAATTTCTCATGATATTTTTGGAATGAGGGGATTTTGATTGAAAAAATAGAAAAAGTAATGTATTTTAGCTAGAGAAGTTAAATGGTTAAGAATAAATAATTTTATTATTTTAGTAATGTTTTTATAGATAAGTAAGAGTAATTAAGTAAAATCACGAAGTACCAAAAAACTATGTCTTTTAAAATAATTTTAAAAGTAGTAAAATAGGTTTTTTTAAATGATAATTAAGGGTTGTCCGTGATATTTTTTGAAAATGAGGGATTTTATTAAGAAAAAATATAAAATGTAATATGTTTTAGTTGAAAAAGGTAATTGTTCGTAATATTAAAATAGGTTTTAAAATAAATAATTAAGGGTTGTCCGTGATATTTTTGGAAAAAGGGATTCTAGTAAGGAAAAATAGAAAAAATAACATGTTTTAGTTGAAAAAGATTATTGTCTGTGATATTTTTGAAAAAAGTGAAGATTTTGTAGAAAAAGTAATGTGTTTTAGCTGAAAAAGGTAATTGGTAATAAATAGCTCTTATTATTTAATAATAATTTTTTATAGATTAGTAAGGGTAATTAAGTAAAATCACGAAGTACTAAAAAACAGTTACCGTACCGACCAAAATTTTAATGTTTCGTCTTTAATAATACTAGCTTAAAACCCGTGCGATGCACGGATTGTTAATTGTTATTTTATTATTTTATTATTATTATTTTAATTGTATTTGTTAAAAAAATAAGTAGGCATGTTAAAATAGCTAACAGTGCAGTAACAGAACATTTCAGCAAGCTAAGACTGCAGGCTTTATATTACTTGTTATCAGCCAGCTAACATTGCAGGAACACAATATCTTAGCAAGCTAACTCTGAAGCAACAGTACATTTCAGCAAGCTAAGACTGTTCCGCCAGAAACTGTCAAAGTCAAATGGAAGTCCTAATTTCATGGATATTTTATAGGACATGATATGTAAGTACTCTATAAATTATATAAACGTAATATATATAATTTTAGAGCTCAGTTTTTCACAAAGACTTTTTCAAAACAGTTTTCCTATCTTTTAGGAGTTTGTTTATTTCAAATGTTTTATCCTAAACAAACTCTCTAAATCTGGTTTTGGTTTATATACTGAATATTTTATGTTCTAAACGTCTTTTCTCCTAAACTTCAGTATGTTAACGTTATGTGAACGTTAGAAACTGAATTACCCTAATTAATTGAACGTGAGAATTGGATTCAAGAACGTTGCAATTATGTTGGTTAATTCGAATTCTTTTGTTTCACTATAAATACTTGTGTGGTTGTTTCTTTCGTTATTGAACACCTTCAAGAATACACAAGAACAACTCAGTACCTACTTTCAAATCTTTTTACTTGAGCTCTATTATATATATATACGGTTATATCATTATTTAGAGTTTATAGTTTGAGTTGTATTACTCTTCATTGATTGTATTGTTCAGATTGTAAGGTTTGTTGTTGTGGTGCAAGCTAGTACACAAGGGTTCGGGAATTAGTTTGATAGAGAAGTTTATACTTGGGTAGTATAGTACTTAGAGATCATTTGATTCAGGCAACAAGGGTGTCAGCTAGCTGCTATCAGTGACAGGGAAGAATGGAGATATAATTATTAATCTTGTAATCGGTTTTTATAGTGATTAATAATATATTCTCTTACCAGGTTTGGTAGGGGACCAGGACGTAGACCATAGAGAATAGGGGTCGAACCTGGCTAAAATTCTTGGTGTTTTTACTTACTGCTATTTCAATTCTGCATTGCATTGTTTATCTTAGCTAGCTGACAGACTACATTCTGTTCATTTTAGCTAGCTGACTAGTTAGCAGTTAATTATTTGGTAATACTTTAAAATTGGATATAGTTGGCCATAACACCTATTCACCCCCTCTAGGTGTGCATTTTTATAACTTAAATTAATATAAGTCATTTATTAATTTTGTGGAGATATTTACTAGCTAATAGTAAATGAACAATTTAAATATTACTGTATTATATATAACATTTCAGTCCCGGATAGTTTCAACGACTTGATATTTAATTCAAAAATAAGTTAAGTTAATTTAAAATTCAAACGACCTATTCTGAATCCTTTTTTTTTTTTTTTTTTTTTCCCTTAAAATTTTCATTTGTTTTAGGTTCCCAAAGATTGGCGTGCAATGTATCCGTAGTATTAACGTCAATATTGGAGCATTGACCCCCTTTCTACTTGTATTGATAATTGATGTACCAGGATAAACGGAGTAACTTGTAGAATCTATGTATGTGCGTGTTTAGGCAAAAAAGTTGATTTATAATTTAAAATGAGTAAGTGTTTTATAAGTGATAAGTTGATGGATTCTTATAAGTTATACGGATGTTTGGATAAATTTACTTATAAGTTAGTTAAGAATTTGCTAAATTAAATTTGAAAAAATAATTATTAAAATACAATGATTTCAACACTTGTATTTTAAATTTAAAAAATATTTAAAAACACAAAGATAAAAATATGAAGTATTAAAAAAAAATAAAGAAATCAAAGAATAAGTTGATAAATTAAGTAAAATGTTGGTGATTTCTAACATTCAACTTATCAATTTATAAGTTATAAGTTATCAAATAAGCTGAGTACACAAATATCTCTCGTAAGTTTTTATGGATTTATAAGTTATAAGCCGACTTAAAAACGGGTACCCAAACAGGTATGGGGTAGGCCGGAATGCAGATTCTTTGATCCTAAAAGTCAATTTCTTTCTTTAAGAGTGGATTTATGGTTTTCCAAGCTCACACTCTTGCTCTGATTCATGGTTCTTTCGTAAAAGGAAATGCTATAAATTTTCAAATCTCGTTTTCAAAGTGATTAGTTCATTATTGATTATACTATGAGTAGATTACGCAATAAATCTTTTCAAAATTCACACTTGATGATTTTTAATTCGTGAACGTATATACGTACACGGGATTGCATTATTTTTATTTAGAATGTTATCATGAATTTGGAAAATGTTTTTGAAAACTTTGTTGGGAACTCTAACATTTTTCTTATACTATTATTAAATATTTTTTTATAAAAAAATGAAACTCTTTATATGCACTTGTATATTTATATTCTTATCACTAATAAAATAAAATTATTTAATATTATCAATTATCTTAAAAGATACTCAATTTGATAACCCTAACATTGCTTATATACTCATAAGAATTAAGTCTATATTGTTCATCGAATAAATTTTCATACACATACATAAGCATTACTAACACATTATTATGAATTTAGGAGTTATAATTTAGGAAATCAAGATAGAAAAATAAAGAAGTTATAAAATAAAAGAACCGAAAATGATATAAAAATAAGTTATTAATTAATTCTAAATTAATGATAGTTAGTTAGTAGTGTATAAGTATGTATTATCAGAATCTTGATTAGAATCTCGTTCATTGACAAAATATATACGTGAATCGTGATACCTCCATTATAGGAGTAATAATAGTTTTAGAGAATATAAAGGCAAGTAGTATCACGACTCAATACGCCAGCAACATGTGTAAACCAAAACGATCCAGTTTTAGAAGACCACAAGTTGGGTGTTTCAACTCTTTGCACATGCACTCAATTCTTTTTTGAAAAGATCTGAGTTACTCATATATAGAAACATAAATACAACTAGATTTTTTTTTATGTAAATGGAAGAATTCATTAAAATACTGAAATTCAGTCACGATAAATTCATGAACTGTTAATTACAACCTGATTGTGAAACAAAAAACGAGCTAAACAAATAGTCGTTTTGTTTTCAGATCGCTTAACATATACAATATCCAAATTCTTAAATCTAAAAAGTATTACAATGACATCTCGAACAATCCAACCTACATCAGTTATGAAACTAGTAGCATCGCAATTGACCTTCACATAAGCACCATCTGTAACCCAATGTTCAGAATTATCAGTTACATCGATTGATATTGAAGCAACAAATGCCCCCAAAATATGAACAATTTTTTGTTGTGAAAGTTGAGCTCTTGCGGTATTCACCACCATCCCAAATTTGATGCAAACCTTACAGATCACCCAAAATACCATATAAATTCTTCTCAGAAAAATTACCAAAACCCATAACAAACCACACAAAAACATCAAAACATAACACACTGACATCCCAAAAAGATGGGCACGACTAAACAACCTTGATAACAAGGTACTCGACAAGAACTCACCTAAAAAGGATTAGATCTCGATTTTATTAAAAAACTGGTAAATATAATAGATGATGGGAGAGCGAAGGGGCTTAATAGGTGAAGGGATGAAGTTTGAAGAATGGAGAAGTGGCGGCTAGAACCCTAGTTTTGGGAGTCGACTCTCAAAACTGCGGAGATGAGGGATTTCAACTAGATTTTAATAACATTAATATTTATTATTTATTTAAAATCTAATAAATATTGAGTCCAATCTTGTACCATTTAAAATTTGAAAGTTTTCACCATCCACAATTAGAAAATATCAATGCCATAAATAAGCGGGAT
This sequence comes from Heracleum sosnowskyi, assembly GCA_030848705.1. NCBI lineage: Eukaryota > Viridiplantae > Streptophyta > Magnoliopsida > Apiales > Apiaceae > Heracleum > Heracleum sosnowskyi. The sequence goes on along the minus strand of CM061244.1, from coordinate 18,766,757 downwards.
GAAAACAGATTAGAGTTTGGGCACATTGTGACTACTTGTTGGAATTTATGAAGTAGTATGAAAGATGTTTGTGTTAGTTTCGTTAAAAAGCAAACGAATAAGGTATCTCATTTACTAGCCCGAGTGTCTTGTTCAGTTAATTGCTATAACGTTTTTTTGGTTTCCTCCAAATATATTATTAGAGACCTTGATGTACGATTCTTTTTTGCATTAATAAAATTGCTGGTTGTTTCAAAAAAAAAAATGAGGCAGCAGCGGAAAGGTTAAAAGTCATCCTGTGACTTCTTAATTTGCAAATTGCAATCAATGCCCCTCATATCGGGAATGATTTTATGGTCCCGTTTTCCTTTTTCTATAATTTTTTTTGATGAAATCGTGCTATATAATCCTTTGAATTGAATATATCTTCATATATATATATAAAGATGGACGTTCTACAACAAACGATTGTTGCAGCAAATTACAAATCACTCTTAGACTACAAACTAAATAATTTTAGTGATTTCTGTAAGAATAAATAGTGATTTCAGCATAGATCTAGCTATTTATTTTTATATACGTATAAATTTAATGATTTTACGGTACAAAATCTGTAAATTACGTATAGATCTTGAGAAAAAATCACTACATTTACGCAGAAATCACTATTTATTCTTAGAGGAATCACCAACATTTTAGTGATTCTCGCAAGCATAAATAGTGATTTATCATCGGAATATATCAAATATGGTATGCAAATTGATCGTTGGGAGATGAAGAAAAATACGGTGAAGTCGGATTTCAAAAAAAGCTCTCCGATTGACGGGAAAAGTCAAATTAAAAACGGAGGGGAATAGGTGTGATTGTGTGTAGGAGGGTGTATTTTAGTTGTGTGTTGTGCATATAGGGGGCCATTAGATTAGATTAATCTAAGGGTTTAGATTGGTTCTTAGTTTGTATTTTAAAAAAGGTTTGTATTTGATCACTAGCCTATCTATACTATACTATAATATTATAAGCAAACCACCCTCTATTTGGTCGGTAGTTTGGTCATCTGTATTTGGTTGGTAGTTTTGTCATTTAGTTTAGTGCTCTAAATAATAATCGTTAGATCTAAATATAGATAAATGAGAACCGTTGGATGTAATATTAAAAGAATATCTTTTTTTTGATATCTAAAATGCTCCCACGGGTTCAGGGTTCGAATCCCGTCAACAACATATTAAAATTTTTAGATCAAAATACAAATAAATGCTAATAAAATAAGATAAAAAATACTAAAAAATCATATAAAAAAATACTATTATAAGCAAACTACCATCTATTTGGTTGGTTGGTAGTTTGGTTCTCTAAATAATAACCGTTAGATATAAATATAGATAAATGAGAACCGTTTGATGTAATATTAAAAGAATATCATTTTCTTGGTATCTAAAATACTATCACGGGTTCAAAATTCGAATCCCGTCAACAACATATTATTATTATTAAATATTAATATCATCTATTTTTCTAAGCTACATTCAAAAGTTCAAGATATTAATCCGTCGACAACATATTAAAAAATTTTAAGATCAAAATACAAATAAATGCTAATAAAATAAGATAAAAAATAATAGTAAATCATATAAAAATACTAAATTAATAAATTAAAAATACTAAAATTCATCCGTGCATCGCACGGGTTATAGGCTTGTATATATAAAGATGGACGTTCTACAACAAACGATTGTTGCAGCAAATTGTATTGCGGAAAGTTTTCACGGTACATGTACAGTAGAATTTTAGGTGTGCATACATGGGGGCCTATCATTTACGCGTACAGCAGAAACTTTCGGCGATACGATTTGTTATAACAATCGTTTATTTTTTACCATCTACCATATATAAACATTACAAATTTTCCACATTAATTTAGGAACAATTATCTATCCGTTTTTTTTTATTATTGTCTAGTAAATTAATGGAAATCAAGATTAAAAATAAAGGAGTAGAAAATAAAAATATTGAAAATGATACAAATATAAATATTAATTGCTTCTAAATTAATGGTAATGAGTCGGTAATGTTTATGAATGCGTGCTAAAATTTATTACACGTGAATAACATTTTTTTTGTTTTTTTTTTTTTTTTGCTAAAGTTTAATTTTTTTGCTAAAGATTTGTTTTTATTTTTGCCATAACACTTTCATGTAGTAGATAATATCCTAATCAAATGACCAAAATTGACATGTCCGATATATAAATTGCAATCTTTGAGTTGATTTTTAGCATTAGAAAACAAGTATCCTTGTGTGAGTCACACGGTGAAGTCCTCCATTTCACACTATACAGTAAAACCTCTATAAATTAATACTCTCGATAAAATTAATAATTTGTCCAGTTCTAACTTGGGACCAGTATAAAATTGGACCCCAATCGATAAAATAATAAGATAATAACTTTTTTGAAATCCCAAAGTATATATATTGATCCCAACGAAACTATAAATTAATAATCATTAAAAGATTCCATACATATTCTAAGATTGTCTAGTAAAAAATGAATCTATGAACTAAGAGCATCTCCAATGGTGGAGAACCCTTAGCTAAAATCATAGGTGGATTGCCATAAATAAAAAATTTAGATAATGTGTAAAAAAAAATCCGCTCCAATGGGATAAAACTGTTAGCTAAAATTTTAGCCAACCTCTCCATGTTGGCTATTTTTGTCGAACCCCTATGGACCTGTAGTAAAACTACACATCAATTATTACCATATTCAAATCATATATTCTATTTTTAACAACTTGAAATAATAATAACATTCTATTTTTAAAATATAGCCAACTAGTATAGCCAACTCCATTGGAACACAATATCTTACAGATTCAGCAAATTTTACATAATCAGCATTTTATATTATTTTAGCTAACGATTTTAGCCAACACCGTTGGAGATGCTCTAACTTTTTGGTACTATGAACTAACTTTTTACTTATTCAAAAACAATGAACTTGATAAATTCAATTAACTTGTGAATGTACATTCATAGAATGTGCCTTGGAACTTATTTTTGTAATTTATTTTTCATCTCTAACTAATATATATTGTAACTAGTACATTAGACTTGGAAATTTAAAGGTCTTATGTAAATCCTCTTTAAATTAATAAATTATTAATTTATCGATATAATAATATCTCTCTAAATTAATAAAATATCCCAGTACCAACATTATTAATTTATAGAGGTTTTACTGTATATATATATATCGAAACGACACGATCAAGCTATAACAATTTTGGAAGTTTGTTGCAACAGACTAGTTAAACTAAAAATTAATGTTAGGTATTCCAATTTTTTTTCCAAATAATATAAGCACGATTAATAAAAAAAATTGATTAGACACATATATGTATACATGTAGAATCTCATATAATTATTAAATAAATTATCAATTAAAAATATGACCAACTTTTAAAAATAAATTTGAAACAAAATTTGAAATACCTAATATTTTCCTAAACCAAGACTGTGGTTACCTCTTCACTTGATTAGATACGACTGAATCAAGCAAGTAAAAGTCAATGGTCAGCTGTCTATCTCTTCACTCGCTAATCAACCCAGATTCTTGGTTCGACTCTGGTGGTATATAAGCCTAATTAGGAGTATTTTTTTTTTAAAAAGGTGAAAATACTATTATGGTAATATAAAAATGATTTAATTTCTGAATATCTATCTCACGCAGTACTTTAATTAATTTATTAGTTAATAAACTCTCACATCAATATTTAGACATTTATTTTCGAATTTCTTAGAAAGGTAAATAAAAGAAGTAGGTGAAGAAAAACAAAGAGTGTTTTTTCTACTTAGATGTGTTTTCCGGTTATTGTTGAAAGGAAATGAAAAGAAATTTCACAAGAAATGTCAATTATGGGACCTGCACTCTCTTTTCATTTTGTTTTCTCTACTTTCCTGGAAAGTACAATAAAGGTATTCTTTAGGTCATGTAAAATGATAATTCTTAAAATTATATATCTCTAATTCATAAAATATGCTCTACCAAGGTATATAATATCGAAAATATAAAATTTTAATTATTATTATTATATGGCTAAAAATCAGGCAACATCATTATTGTAAATGTTTTAAATTTAATCACTAATTACCAAATTAAAGATTCTTGCATGCATCATTAAAGGTAAAGATAATTATAGAATCATGAAAACTTGTAGTAATTTGTTAATGTTTCCAACAATATCTGGGAAGATAATTATCATTAAAAATGTTGATTGTCATACTCGTTCTTACCAATTTAAGTCCAACTAATAAAACTACTTAACGTATTTAATCCAATCACGCGATAAAATGAAACCGGTACTAGCTAAATATTTAAGTAACCTCCTATATAAAGGAGTAATACATGCAATGCATATATAGGAAGACTCAATATGTTTGTTTTTTGAGTTTTAAAAGCTCTGATATTTTGTTCTCTGCATTAATTCCTCTCTTCTCTTTTATAACGTACCCCTGTTTCTCTCTGTTTGCTGTTCCTGCAACAATGGTTACCCAATCCGACACCAACCACCGCCACGGCAATAGCAATGTAAAACTCTCTCTCTCTCTCTCTCTCTCTCTCTCTCTCTCTCGCTCTCTCTCGCTCTCTCGCTCTCTCGCTCTCTCGCTCTCTCTCTCTCTCTCTCTCTCTCTCTCTCTCTCTCTCTCTCTCTCTCTCTCTCTCTCTCTCTCTCTCTCTCTCTCTCTCTCTCTCTCTCTCTCTCTCTCTCTCTCTCTCTCTCTCTCTCGCTCTCTCTCTCTCTCGCTCTCTCGCTCTCTCCCTCTCTCCCTCCCTCCCTCCCTCTCCCTCTCTCTCTCTCATGGCTTGCACGCTGTTCTTAATTTTACCTTTGTTCAATAATTTTGTACAATATCTCTTGTTTTCTACTTGTAAATATACTTCTAGTGAAGACTTGTACATATATATGCCTCTAAGTATAGCAGTTGGACTGCAATTCAGTTATCACTCTGTTTACATAGGATCACTTGAGAAATTCGTAGTTCGTAGTTCGTATACGCACACCCCTACAGTCCAACTATTTTTACATTTAAAAATAAAATTAGACTACACACATTGTTCGAGCCTTTAGATAATTTTGGAAAATGGTCTTTTATTTGGAAATAAATAATAATACGTATGTATAGATTATGCCAGTAATTTACGGTATAGCATGTGCGGTCATGATCTTGATATGTTAACATTAATCAAATCTGTTTGCTTATTGCTGTCATGTAACCACGTTCTTGGTTGACAAATTTTCACATTTTTTCCTTTTATTTTTATTATTGAATTGTTGATTATTTTCCTGTGGAGCTCAACTTGCCTAGGGTTTTATAACTTTCATGCTTTTCTTATTCTATCCAGTATCACGGGTGTTTTATTGGGTCTTAAGATGATTTATTTTTAAAAAAATGATTTTGTTATGCTTTATTTTTGTGTGAAATTAAATGAAATACCGAGGTTCCTATCTGGAAGATCTACTTTTTGAGTAGAAGATCTGAAGCTTTATGGAAAGCAATTCTGTGCCTGTTAAAAAGGGTATTGGCAAAAAGTTGCCCTGCTTTCCCAAACACTTGGAGATATCAACTGAACAACATACGTACACATTCATCAACTTCAATTAAGTGATGCAAACTCATCGTTCCTTTTTCTAAATTTTTAAAAAATATCGTGACTTGATACATGCAACGAAATAAGTGGATAAAAGGTTTCCGAATAATTTAACAAATTTTTTGATAATTTACTGTTGTTGAGAATGGCTCTGGTTTGATACTAATTTCCGTTCTTTCAAGTAATAAGTATAAACCATTTGGATAGATTACCACCAGATTACGTGATATACTTTTTTTATTTTATGTTGAATTTCTGCTAAAGCTGATGTATTATCTCTAACAGGTTGATCAACGAACTGCAAAAGAGAAAGCCATAGATGACTGGCTTCCCATAACATCGTCAAGGGAAGCAAAATGGTGGTACTCTGCATTCCACAATGTCACTGCTATGGTTGGAGCTGGAGTTCTCAGCCTCCCTTATGCCATGTCAGAGCTCGGATGGTACATATCTCTAATGTTTTATCTATGCAAATAGATACACTGATAATGTAAATTGAACTATACTATATTCTCAATTCCCATCTCTGTTTTTGGGTAAAGTTTAAACATTTTCAGTTTGAAATGAATATTTACTTATTTAGAAGTGTGGATACCTATCTTCTCACTTCAACAAGAGATTGAAGGTTCTAGAGTCAATCAGGGTGAAAAATTTATATGTTGATGAAATAATTGTAGTGCTAGATATTAATTTCCTAGAGTGGTGTACACATATACGGTTGAATATATTAATTTGAGGAACACTAAAGGAGAACTTGTGAAAACCTGATTTTTAGAAACTCCTTTCCAACATGTATAAAAATACATGTTCACCTCTAACTAACTTTTCTTCTATTTGTTCAGGGGGCCTGGTGTTGCTGTACTAGTGATATCTTGGGTTGTCACATTATACACATTGTGGCAGATGGTAGAGATGCATGAGATGGTTCCTGGGAAACGTTTCGACAGGTACCATGAGCTAGGACAGTATGCTTTCGGAGAAAAGCTTGGTCTCTACATTGTGGTGCCTCAACAGCTTATTGTAGAAGTTGGGGTGGACATAGTCTACATGGTCACTGGTGGAAAATCTCTGCAGAAATTTCATAATTTAGTCTGCAAAAAGGATTGCAAAGATATCAAACTGACCTACTTCATTATGATATTTGCCTCTGTCCATTTTGTCATCTCCCATCTCCCCAACTTCAATTCCATTTCATGGGTGTCGTTAGTTGCAGCAATCATGTCCTTAAGGTATGATCTAGTACTGAAAAGCACAAGCGAAAATATCAAATAATTAATTAGTTATAAATACAGATTTAGTCATTTAATTGCTCCTCAATCCAAAAACCACATCTTTATGCTTCCTTTGAACCAAAGTTGAAGAAGATTTATAGAATCTGCCTAACACCTATCTTACCCGATGGATAAATAATTGAAATGACTCGATTATTTGATGTAATTTTATTATGCAGTTATTCTACCATCGCTTGGACAGCTTCTGTTAAGAAAGGAGTTCAACCAGAAGTGGATTATAGCTACAAAGCCAAGTCTACTGCTGGAACAGTTTTTGGCTTCTTTAGTGCACTAGGAGATGTTGCTTTTGCGTATGCCGGTCACAATGTGGTTCTGGAGATTCAAGCAACAATCCCTTCTACCCCTGAGAAGCCATCCAAGGGTCCAATGTGGAAGGGAGTAGTTGTAGCATACATAGTCGTGGCTTTGTGCTACTTCCCTGTTGCTCTAATAGGATATTGGATGTTTGGAAATGATGTTTCAGATAACATACTCATTACCTTAAAAGACCCTAGCTGGCTCATTGCAATGGCCAACATGTTTGTGGTTTTCCACGTTATTGGAAGTTATCAGGTAGCCAAATAGCTAAAACTTATGCACTTGTGTTAACAATGAGTTTTTTTTCTTGCCTATGACACTGACTTTTCTTGTTTGTCATTGTTAGATATACGCAATGCCGGTATTTGATATGATAGAAACAGTGTTGGTCAAGAAATTAAACTTTCCACCAAGTTTTGCCCTGCGCTTTGTTTCAAGGAACCTATACGTTGGTAAGTGACATGATTATATACCTGCAAGTCTGATGATTCGTTTGAGATTGATTACATTGTTTCTTGCTTTCAGCTTTTACCATGTTTGTTGGCATTTGTTTCCCTTTCTTTGGTGGTCTTCTCGGATTTTTTGGAGGATTTGCCTTCGCCCCAACTACGTATTTCGTAAGCAATTCAGCCATTTCCATTTTCTATTGGTTTTTGGCTTGAGAATAAGAAGCTTATTTATAACTCTCTAAACTTTTTCTTCTTGTTTTTAGCTCCCTTGTGTTATGTGGCTGGCTATCTACAAACCTAGGAGATTTAGCCTCTCTTGGATTGCCAACTGGGTATGTTTACAGTACCAGTACAAGTGTATAACATTGTCATAGAACATTGTCATAGGGTTCTTCTTTTTCTCGTATGCCCTGGGATTATGTTTAATTTGGTTTCATTTGAATTCTTGAATTTCAGATTTGCATCATTCTGGGAGTCTTACTGATGATTTTATCACCTATTGGAGGGCTAAGGCAGATCATAATTCAGGCCAAGACTTACGAATTCTTCTCATAAATGTGTCCGAGTATGAGAAGACAATTTATTTCATAGGAGTGCTCAAAAGATGTCTTAAAATATCCATTCTACTTACGATTATTATGAAAAATCAGAACTGAATATTAGAAGTCCGAAAAAATTTGATATGCCAGGTTTTATTGAACTTAATCATGCAGGTGCCGTTTTCTGTTTATGTTTAAATTCTACTTATATGCATTTTATCACTGAGGTCTTACACAAATCAGAATTCAGGCCAAGACCTATGGATGTTTCTCATGAGTGTCTTTGGCATCGAAAGTCAGGTTATGTCATAAAATTGCTCAAAAGAAATTTGAGTAGCGTGTTCTACTGATGGTGACCAGGAAATCGGAACTGAGTTTCGAGCAATGAAGGAAATCAGATGCTCATTATATGAAATTTGGATATATGTAATATTATATATATATAAAATAAGATTCGAGTTCAGTTGGTTTTGCGATTCAAATTAAAAATATTCTATAAATAACTTGACTCGTTTACGCGCTTGCCATTGTGAGTAGAATGTATGGCTTGTCATGCACATTGAAATAAAACAAGATAAGAGAATGAGTAGTGTATCTGTCATTCATTCACTCATTAGTCAAGTGACAACAAGTGGAATTCTATTGACTAGTGAAGTGTTAGCATGGCCGTCAACGGAGGCTCATACCTTGCTATCTTTCTCATATACTATATTGTTTCCTTGCATTCATTTCCTTGTTATCGATGATTATCCTAATTCCTATTAATTAGGTTAAGATTTTGTCAAATCTGTTTATCTTAAATATTGCTCAATCTTTTCAATAGACTCTAATCCTTATCTTCTGTTTATAGCCGTTTCAGTTCAAATTCATAACAGCTATATTTTCAGGAAGAATATATATACATTCAGATTGATGGTAACAACAACTTCGAGCAATCAGATTCTATTCTTCTAAAAAGCATTCAAGATCAAATCAGTTTTGTTTTAGAAGATACATTATTCTTAAGTTGTATTAATTTCTTTATCTATACTTGTGCCGGGTTGTAGCAAATAGATAGGATTACAAAATTCAACCTAGGTTGCTAGCGAGTTAGGGTTTCTGCTGCTAGTGGACAGTTGTGTCAAGGGAAGAGTTCTTCCAAGAGGTTCTTATTTTGTAATCTGGATAAACTGTAAGTGTATTATTATCGTCAATAATATATTCTCTGTGCTAGTTGGCATAGGGACTTGGACGTAGTGTTGAGATTTATGGGTGATAGCATAGAAACAACTTAACTTTGATTGTACTTAATTTTTTAAATTAAGTAGAACATACTGTCATAGCCAAAGTATGTTCTTGTAATCAGTATGTAATGTTATTCTAGTTGTATTGTTTGAAAGAAGTTCACTTATGTGTTCAAGCCTCAAAGAATGCTTTTTGGATGACAACATGAATAAAGGTTACTGTCCTAAAGCTGTGACAGTAAGATTACAAGAAGACAGAATGTTGCAAGTCACGACAGCATATTCACTCTGACAGCAACATTGGCGGAAGACTACGCGACAGCAACTATTGCCCTCGACAGCAAGTTTGGGATCCTCGACAGCACTCTATGCGGGGAACTCATACTGTCACCAAAAGATCATTCCTGTGACAGCAAGCTTTGCGGCAAAAGTAACTGTCTCAATAAAGATCCTTATGCTAGGTATCTTTCTCAGTCAAATCCCGTGACAGTTTAAATGTTCAAGAAACAGGCGTGATGCAATATCCCTAAGCTGCACCAAATCTGCAAGACTAGGACAGAAGCTTCAAGAACTGCAAAACAAAAGCGAATCAATTCAAGAGCAAGGTCAAGTCTTTATCTGCTGAATTGGTTTAGCTGGAAATGGAATGAATCTAGGTTGCTTTCTTTGTAATGTATATCTGACATGTTAGCAATTTAGGAAAGTCACATGGGTAAGACAATCTGTAGGAAGCTGCCACTTGACAGTGACAGCAGCTTCACAAACCCGTGACTGATAGTGATAGGGTTAGTCTTATACCTACTATCAATTCATTCTAGAGATGTAACGGAGACAAACAGGTGTCTTTGAAGAAAACCCGAAGCTCGAGAATTCTTTCTTGAGGTTGTAGCAACACTTTGCAGAATAAATAAAACATTTATTTTGTGAATCTTGTTCTTACTGAATACTGTTCGTGATTGCATATATTGCTGATAACGTTTAATCTTGATTTTAGTTGTTGAAATTTAGATTGAATTTTATCAGTATTGCATTCATCCCCCCCCTTCTGCAATACACAAGGACTAACAACTGGTATCAGAGCGTTCAGATTAACATACATATATGAGATCCCGAAGAAAATGCAGAAATCAAACAGTATCAAGATCCCAGCATTTGATAAAGAGAACTATAGCATTTGGAAAAGAAAAATCTTGTTGTTTATCAAAGCTGCGAATCCACTATACCCAGGTATACTCGAGAATGGTCCTTTCATACCAAGAAAGGAAATTGAAGCCACAACAGTGAATGGTGAGATTATTCCTGCACATTGGGTTCCCAAAGATCCCTCAGAAATCTTGGAACCTGAAAAGGAGAAAATGGTGCTAGATGATCATTTGCAACTTATCTTGCTCGATTCTCTCACGCTGGATAAAGCCATGTGTGGAAGTGTGATAAGCTGCACATCAGCCAAGGAGATGTGGATCAGGTTAGCCTTACTCTGTGAAGGAAGTGAAGAGGTTAAGGGCAACCAAAGGCAAATTCTAATATCTCAATATGAGGCATTCATGGCCAAGCCTGGTGAAGACTTAACCTTCATGTTTGAAAGGTTCAGTAAGCTCTTAACTGAATTACAGATACATGGCAAGTACTATGACAGAAAAGAATTAAATGTCAAGTTCCTGCTCATACTGCCTGATCACCTTGAACACAAGACAACAGCCATACGAGAAGGAAGAGATCTCAACAATATAACCTTTGAGACACTTTATGGTATTCTGAAATCTTATGAACTCGAACTCTTTCAAAAGAGAGCCATACAAAGTGGAACAAGGAACAAGATGGCTAATATGTCAAGTGCCCTAGTAGCACATGTTCCAAGGATCACACAGCCAAGTGAAGTACTACAGATCACACCATCAACCCCAACACAGACCCTGAAGATAGAAGAGGTGGTTGAAGATGATGAGAAAGTGGTACTACAGCTCAAAGATGTGGAAGATGAAGACTTCTACACAATGGAGGAACTGGAAAGCATGGACAACCCTACTATGGCTTACATGGCCAAAAAGTTCAAGAACTTTAGGTTCAAGAAGGATAGGTCATACAAGCCTCAAGGCCAAGCATCCAAGTTCAGCAAAGGAAGCTCATCAAAGGCTGCTGTGGGAAGTTCAACCAAAGGAGGATACAAAACTGGATTTGTGGATAGATCAAAGTTCAAATGTTACAACTGTGGAGAACCTGGTCATTTTGCTACTGAATGCAAAAGACCCAAACAGGTTCAAAGATATGAGAAAGGAACTGGTGGATACTCCAAGAAAAATCAAGGTAGAGCCTATGTGGCTGAAGGAAAGTGTTGGGATGATTCTGATGATGAAGAAGAGGAAGAATATGTCAATCTAGCTCTCATGGCTAGCACTGATGAGGTAGCATCAACTCCTTCAAGTCAGGTACCTTCACTTGTCTTACTTGATATGTCTACTGATGAGTATAAGAAAACCATTAAAGACTTAAGTGCTGAAATGTTCAATGTCTATACTAGCTTATCTGCTGCTAATGAGGAAATCTCTAGACTAAGTAAGCTAAATGAAACACTTCAGTCTGACAATGATTCTCTTGTTCTCAAAACCAGTTCACTAGGCTCTTTAGCTCAAGAGAATGCTAAACTTAAAAATGAATTAAAATGTGCTAAGGAGGTTGAGGAATTCCTGAGGAATGAGATTGCTGAAAATGAATTTAAGATTAAGGCCTATAGAAACTCATCAAAGATAGTTCAGGATTACAATGATAAGCATACAGAAAATCAGTCTGTTGGTATAGGTTTTTCTTATGGTAGAAGACCTGGAAAGGAAACTGTGATTCAAGATTGTCCTGGAAATGCTGCTGTCAAACCCACCATTCTCAAGAAAGTTAAAACTCCTATTTTCAAAGCTGCTGAAATTGAGTTTGATGAAGAAGCCATGCTCATCAAACAAGAAATTCTTGATGAGGATGAAGGTGTTGACAGCACATTCAAGGATGGAAAGGATACTGTCACAATCCCCAAGACAGTAAACTTACCAAGCAATCAGACAGTAAGTTCAAAAGATGCTGTCACAGTTGGCAAGACAGAATCTTTCAAAGATACTGTCAAGAATGATTCCAAGACAGCAACTTTCAAACCTTCTGTCAAGACAGTAGGAATAAAAGATACTGTCAAGGAAAGTTCGACAGCAACTTCTGAACATACTGTCAATCCAGTAACTCCCAAGTCTAAAAACAGAAATGGTAAGGTAGGTGTCAATAAAGGAAATGGATACACTAATGTTGGAGGTGCTACTAGGAAACTGTGCAATAACTGTGGATCTACTCATCACTTAACACATGTTTGTAAGAAACCAATTGAGGATAAGATCAATGCTACTGAACTCAATGGTAACTTACACAGAACCCCCCTTATGCATAGAACTATGAGTGTCTGTAATAACATTGATTGTATGCCATGCAAAATCACTGCCATGAGTACATGCTTTAACTTACCTGTTCTCTCTACTGAAAAATGCTCATACCTAAACACTGTTGAGACTTCTGAGCCTGCTGGCAACAGCAAAAAGGCTTCATCCACTAAGAAAAGGACCAAGTCCAATTCTAAACCTAAGTGGGTGAAAAGAGAAGTCAAACAGGAAGTCTTTGATAATGCTTGTGATGTTGTGACTGAAAGAAACTCAGGAAACACTGAAACTGCAGGACCCAACAAAGATTGGGTACCATATGCAACTTAGAAACATTCTGTTTTGCAGGGTAAGAAGAAAAATCAGGTCATGTGGATTATTGACAGTGGTTGCTCAAGACACATGACAGGTGATAAAGCCCTGCTATCACATTATGTAGAGAAAGCTGGCCCAATCATAACCTTTGGAGACAACAGCAAGGGTTACACAGTGGGATATGGCTGTCTGGAAATTGGAAATGTTGTCATTGAAGATATTGCTCTTGTGGATGGATTGAAGCACAACCTACTCAGTGTCAGCCAATTCAGTGACAGAGGATTTAAGGTTGACTTTGATATGATGGTGTGCAACATCTATCACAAGAAGGATGGAAGCCTCTCTCTAAAAGGGGTCAGAAAAGGAAGCCTGTTTGTTGCTGATCTAAGCTCAACAAAGAAGGATAAAGTTTACTGTTTTTACAGTAAAGCTACTGTTGGTGACAGTATGCTTTGGCACAGGAAGCTCTCACATCTCAACTTCAAGACAATGAATATTCTGATGAAGAAGGAGTTAGTGAGAGGTTTGCCCCAACAAGAATTCTGTCAAGAAGGACTGTGTGAAGATTGTCAAATGGGCAAACTGAGAAGAGCTGTGCACAAGTCCAAGCAAGTAAACACCAACACAGAAGCACTCAAGTTAATTCACATGGATCTCTTTGGACCATTCAATGTACCATCTATGGCCAGAAAGAGGTATGCCTTAGTAATGGTGGATGATTACTCAAGGTACACTTGGGTGAAATTTCTTGAATCCAAAGATGAAGCTGCTCAAGTGATTATTGATCAAGTCAGAGTTCTTGATAGAACCCCAAACTCAAAAGTTCAAATCTTGAGGAGTGACAATGGTACAGAATTCAGAAATGCCACACTTGGAAATTTTTGTAAAGATGAAGGAATTGTACAACAATTCTCTGCTGCAAGAACTCCACAGCAGAATGGAGTTGTAGAAAGAAAGAACAGGACTCTCATTGAAGCAGCTAGAACTATGTTGCATGATGCCAAACTGCCAACATATTTCTGGGCTGAAGCTATCAACACAGCCTGTTATACTCAGAACAGAACCATGATCAACAAAACTCATGCAAGTACTTCTTACTGTCTGTTAACTGGAAAGAAACCTACTGTCAAATATTTTCATGTGTTTGGGAGCAAATGCTTTATGATGAAAGACAACCATGAGAAGAAAGGAAAATTTGACACCAAGGCTTTTGAAGGACTATTCATGGGTTACAGCACAGAAAGGACTGCCTACAGAGTTTATGTTATGGAACACGGGATTATTGAAGAAAGTGTTAATGTCACATTTGATGAAACCAAGTTTCCAGGACTGCATGAAGAAGGAAAGATGCAGACATTCAGATTTGAGAATCAAGGATACTTGGAAGCTGAGGAGATTGTGGATGAAGAACCTAGCTTCACTCAAGTTGTTGAAGTTGATAAAGATACTGTCAATGCCACTACTGTCAACCAAACTCCAGCTCAGTCACAGACCATATCCTCTAACATTCATGACAATGGTGACTCTGGAGACAATGAAGAACATGGTGAAGACAATGGGATTGGTGATCACTCAACTCAACAAACTGAAGGAAGTGTTCCTGTGCAGTCAAGTAGCTTGCCCAGAATCACCAAGTGGAACAAAGATCACTCAAGTGACCTCATCATTGGTGACCCTAATTCTGGAGTGAGGACCAGGAACAAAGTCTCTGCTGACAGCATGTTTTCATGCTTCCTGTCTCAGATGGAACCTAAGACAATTGATGAAGCATTGTTGGATTCTGACTGGGTGATAGCCATGCAAGAAGAGCTAAATCAGTTTGAAAGAAACAATGTATGGAGATTGGTTCCAAGACCTAAGGGAAAGTCAGTTATTGAGACCAAGTGGGTTTTCAGAAACAAACTTGATGAAAATGGATTGGTGACAAGGAACAAAGCAAGGCTAGTGGCTAAAGGTTACTGTCAACAGGAGGGAATAGATTATGATGAGACATTTGCTCCTGTTGCAAGACTTGAAGCTATAAGAATCTTTCTAGCTTATGCTGCACACTGCAACTTCAAAGTATTTCAGATGGATGTCAAAAGTGCCTTTCTAAATGGAGAGCTGGAAGAAGAAGTGTATATGGAACAACCACCAGGGTTTGAGGATGCTGAAATGCATAATTTTGTGTACAAACTCTTCAAAGCTTTGTATGGACTAAAGCAAGCACCCAGGGCATGGTATGACACACTTTCCACCTTTCTTCTGGAAAACCAGTTTACCAGAGGAGTTGTGGACAAGACACTTTTCTACAAGCATCATGGCAAGGACATCATTCTGGTACAAATCTATGTGGATGACATCATTTTTGGTTCTACAAATGAGAAGCTGTGTGAGAAGTTTTCCCATCTCATGAGCAACAAATATGAGATGAGCATGATGGGAGAACTGTCATTCTTTCTGGGGTTACAAATTCTTCAACAAACTGATGGAATCTTCATAAGTCAAGCAAAGTATATCAAGGAACTTCTCAAAAAGTTCAACTTGGAAGATTCATCTCCTGCAAAGACACCAATGTCCACAGCAACTAGTCTGGATCTTGATCCTAAAGGAAAGAAAATTGACTCAAGCACCTATAGAGGCATGGTAGGATCCCTCCTATACCTAACTGCTAGCAGACCTGACATCATGTTTGCTACATGTCTCTGTGCAAGGTTTCAAAGTGATCCAAAGGAGTCACACTTGGTAGCCATCAAGAGAATCTTTAGATACTTAAAAGGCACTCCTGACCTAGGCCTTTGGTATCCTAAGAATACTGGATTTGATCTAATTGGTTACTCAGACTCAGACTATGCTGGATGCAAGATTGACAGAAAGAGTACTACTGGTAGCTGTCAATTTCTTGGTGGAAGATTGGTCTCATGGTTTAGCAAGAAGCAGCATTCAGTTTCTACCTCAACTGCAGAAGCTGAGTACATTGCTGCGGGCAGTTGCTGTGCACAAATTCTATGGATGAAAAGTCAACTTCTGGATTATGGTCTAGTGTTAAGAGAAATTCCTATTTACTGTGACAACACTAGTGCCATATCCATCTCAGACAATCCAGTTCAACACTCTAGGACAAAGCACATTGATATAAGACATCACTTTATCAGAGAGCATGTTGAACAAGGAACTGTGAAGCTGATTTATGTCCCAACTGACAAGCAACTTGCTGACATCTTCACTAAGCCATTGGATGAAGCAACCTTCAACAGGTTGGTAAGTGAATTGGGAATGCTGAATCTGGTATGTTAATTTACTAAGGTTTCTAAATTTTCAATTCTTATTGAAGCTCATGACAGCAACTTCAAACCTGCTGTCAAGAGAAGTTACTGTCTACCTGGTTTATGTCTGTTATGTGACAGCATGTGTTGATTTGACTTTTCATGTCAGTATTTTGTGCCAGTCTCATACTTTTAAACCGTGTATGACTTTAATGTGGTTATCTGTTAAGTTTGAGAGTTAAAAATCTGTTCCATTGGACTTTCACACTCTTTTGCATTAATCTGTAGGATTAAAGGAGGACACGACCATTAATTACTTTTGTGGTAGTTGTATGGGTACTCTAACTGTTGACCATTAGACTTTAATCCTTAGACGGTTTTGCCTATAAATTAACCTTAGGTTTCACCAGTCTGCTCTCAGTTTTAAAGTAAATAATGGAAAACAAAGTAGGAATCGAAGTTGGTCTAAAGAAGTGTGATAGTGAACCCGACAATGAAGAGATCGATGAGCTCTTTGAAATGTTGTTGGACGCCATGGATGAGATAGACGAGGAAAAGGAGGCCCAGGCTAAGGAAGATGAAGCCAAGGCTATGGAAGAAGAGAAGGAGCTTCAGGCACTTCTTGAAAAAGAAGGCCGCTCTGAAGAAGAGATTAAGGAAGAAGTCTTAGAACTAGTTGATAAAATCATAGAATGATGTACTCAATGTTCAATTTTAATGATTTTATTAACAATAATAAAAGTTCCTGTTTATGTGGTTACTGAGTTTATGACTTGTCTGTGTAACTTGTTCAATATCTGTGTTTGAAAGATTACATTGCTAAATTCATATTCTGTTAATTTTAGGTTAAGTATTTGAGCAACGCATTCTAATTAGTTCCTGACAGAAACAATTTCCCATTTAAATTACTGTCACAAAGAAGGATACTGTCCCGTGTCTCTTGACAGCAACCTTCTTGACAGCAGGGAAAGACTTTCTGTCACGACCTTTAAAGGATACTGTCACTCAAATGCTTAACGGTGACAACATGTTTTTGCGCTATAATTGCTGTCGCGCAAAACCTACTGTCACCACCACTTCTTACTGACAGATTGTTTCTAGCGCACAGGTTACTGTCAACAATAGTGGACCGTTGTAATTGGATATTCACCCCACGATTGACAGTGAATAACGGGCAGTAACTCACGTGTTAAGAGAGTGGGTTAAGACACGTCCTTTAACTCCACTTTTTGAGCAAACATTTGAGATACCCATATTTATTCTCCAGTTACTCAGACATATCACTCTCACAAAACTCAAGGCAAAATACTTTTCTTCAAGCAAAAAGCTACTTTCTCACTTTCTTCTTTTCTTGAAATCTCAATGGCCCCCAAACAGACTCTCTCTGAAACAAACTTTGCTGGCATCTTTTCCCCAAATGATGCTGGTGAAGGTTTCAAAGGACTAGTGTTTTTCTTGAACAAGTCCTATCTCGGTTATGCCATAACCTCAACCCCCATTCTCGACTTAGACAGACTTGAGGCGTTTTGGCAAACTGCTGTTGCTCAAACTGAGGGTGAGAACCCTGGTATTCAATTCACAATCTCTGGGCAACAATACATTCTCACAGCTGAGGTCATCAATACTGCTCTTGGAATTACACTGGAAGCAGGCCAAAACTTTGCTCCACTTGCTAATGATGACACTCTGAAGAAGCTCTTCTTGAAGATTGGGTATGCAGGCCCTATTCTCGAAGAGGGAACAACCAAGTGGTACCCGTCTGGTGAAATGGACAGGAAATATCTGAGGAAGGAGTGGAGCATGATATTTGATGCAATGGTCAAGGTGTTCTCTACCAAGTCCACTGGCTGGAATGGGATACCCTCCTACATCAAGAAACTGACACATTCTCTTGTCCATGGATACAAGGTGAATGTTGGAGCTCTCTTCATGGCACAACTCAAAGCTGCCATAGGTAAGAAGGTATCACACTACCCTCGCTTTCTTATGTTGTGCATTAATTCATTCTGTGATTTTAATGATGCCGCTCCTCGTTTAGAGGCTTGCTCAGTTTTGAAAAAGAACACACACACACTATTATCATCACAAAATCTCAATGCACATATTCCAATTTGTTTCACTCAGCACATGGTTGATCAAGTGTCCAACCTTGATTATCCATTACCTTCTGGTTATGATTCTTTTTCTCTTGAGGATGAAACTGAATTAGACCCAAATTCAGTTAACCCACATTCAACACCATACACTCAGCCTAGGCCCTCTAGACTTCCCAAAGCCCAAAGAGAAGCCTTGCAAGAATCCAGAAAAAGATCCTTAGAAGCTGATGTTGGTGGTAGCTCTGTTAGTCAAGAGGGAGACACTGCACCTAGTGCAGCAAATAAGGAAGGTAGTCAAACAGAACCCACAGTGGTTCCCCCTGAGCCTAAGAAGAAGAGAGCTAGGAGGACCAAAACCACTGTTAGCCACCCTGCAGTCTCCCAAAAGACTGTAGAGGAAACCAGGGAAATAAACTCCTCCCTAGATGTGCCTTCTCAACAAGGGACATCTATTGAAATTGGCATGTCTCCCAAGGCACCCTGTACAGAGTCTGCACAAACTCATGGTTCCCAACCTGAGATACCCCCACTTGAAGAAACACACAGTGAGTTAGGGCACAGTGAGGATTTCTCTACTCCTATTGATGGTTCACATGTTTCATCTGTGAATCAGCCCCCACTCTCTACTACACTTTCACCTTCTTCCTTCCCTACACATTCTTTTGTTTCTTCTCCACAACCTAGAGAAGGGGACAGTCCCAACCCTTCCGGTTTGATCATCCATCTCCAATCATGGATGAGCCCCCATCTAGTGGTCCACAAGAACCCATTTCTCAAAGTGAGATGGACACCACTCCTCCAAACACTGAGCTAGGGCAAAGTGGTATTTTGTCAGAAAATGAAACAACCAACACTTTGTCTGAACTCCAAGGAGCATCTTACCTTCAGGAAGATGCTGTCACAGCCTCTGTTGCTGTCAAAGACACTGGCAGTGTTGCTGTCCTGGACACAGCTGCTGTCATGGGTGGAGAGAAAGATACTGTCACTACAGAACCTACTGTCACTCCACCCCCCAAAGATGCTGTTATACCAAAACCTGCTGTCCAGACTCCAACTGACAGTACCATTCCTACTCAAGGTGTTGTCCAGCCCTCCCAGCCTAATTTTGATGCTGTACTTGTTGAGGATGCCTCTGATGATGACCTACCTCTTGCCAAACTCCTAAAGGTACATTCTAAATCTTCTCCTTCCATGCATGTTAGTACTGCTCATACCCATGCATCTAGGTTGAGTGAGGGTGTGCAAAAGAAAAGAGAGATAAAAGAAAAGAGAGGTGAGCATAAAAATGAGAGGCAGCCAAATGAGCTGGCAAAAGGAGAGGGACTTGAGCATGTCCAGAGAGATATTGAGGGAGCCCACACTATTCAGGCACTAGGCCTTGAGAGTCAAACTGTGAGGGGTGATGAGATCACTCAAAAACACCCTGAGAGTGTGAGAACCCCCATAGCCTCCAAGCCCCTGTCTTTTCCTTCCCCTCCAAGAAGGTTAAGGTCTGGTGGCCCCTCTGCTACTTTTGGTAACAGGATTGCAGCTCTTGAAGGCCAGTGTGCTACTTTGGACTCCAAACTGGACTCTCTCTCTCAACTGGTGGTTGATGGTTTTGCTGCTACTCAACTCTCTATTCAGTTCCTTACTGACCTGGTAGCTGCCAACTCAACTAAGGGGGAGAAGGTAGCAAGATCAGAATCATTGCCTATTCAAGAATCAGGTGGAACTCAGGGGGAGCCTGTAGCTGTGGAGACCAGAGGGGGAGCTAAAAGGAAAGCAATGTCTAAGGGGGAGCAAGTCAAACCAAGCAGTGCAAAACCACATGATAAAGCTGAAAAGCCTGTTGAAGTGGAAATGGATGGAGAAAGGGTGTTAATGTCAAAGGAAACTCAAGATGCATTGCAAAGAAGACCTGCATCTAGACATCCAATCTTGCCTCCTGTGGTGATTAGAGAACCTACTCCAGAAACTCAAGAAACTGCTTTACAGAAGAAATGGAGAGAAATGGAGGAACAAAACAAACTTGGGAAAGGTAAAGGGAAACTGCCTGAATCCATTCATGGTGGAATTATATGGACAAATGGCACTGAATTTGATCAAGAGGAAGCCAATGTCATGATGGTGGATTACAGGGAGAGCACATTACACAACCATGACAGTAAGTTTAGCAGTTTGGTGGAAGAAGCAATGAATGCTCCAAGCAACCGTCCAACCAATACCACAAAACTGTTAAAGGAACAAATTACTAGTGTCAGTGTAATGGTGAATGATGAGAAAAGATGGGCTGTAAGTATTTATCTCACTTCTGGCATATCTTATTTCATCATAATGCAGCTATTGTAGAGTCTGCCAGCAAAGGTGTTGTGTGCTTTGAAGGGAAAGATCAGGGCAACTCAAACACCATTCAATGAAATATTGGATATGCAAATCCAGAACCTGATCATGCAGAAGCTACCTGAAGTCTACTCAAATCCACCATGTGTTTTCTACAGATCTAAAACTAAGGATGGCACAAGAAGGAACATCTTCATGAATATTGGTAGTCCATCCAGAATGGAAACCAAGTCAATTCTGAAGGTACTAGATGGAATACTCAGTTCAAATGCCAATCCAGGAAGAGTTCATGCTGTTCAAGAAATCTACAAAATGCTGGTGTTGAGAGACAAGGCACTGGGAGCTAGAATGAAGGAGCTAATCACTAGAGCCAATGCCAAAAGAAATGATCAAGGTGGAAGTTGCTTCTATAACATTCCTCCCCATGATGATGATGATGATGATGAAGATGGTGAGGATGGAGGTGGTGAAGCTTCTGGAAATGCTGGAAATGCTGGTGGAAGTAATTCTGGGAATACTGGTATTCAATCTCAGAATGAAGGCAATGAAGAAACTCCTAGCCAGGAAAAGAAAGATGCTGGTGCAACAGATGAAGAGGAGTCAAGAATACTGGAAGCTTTGGAGGCAAGCATTCTTAGATGTGCTATTGACTGCATAAATGCTGAAAAAGATGCTGTCACCAAAGGTACTGTCGACAAGGATACTGTCATAGAAGATGCTGTCTTGAAAGATGCTGTCGACAAGGATACTGTCAAGGAAGGTTCTGTCAAGGATGAAACCAAGGCTACTGTCAAGTCCAAAAGACTGAAAGCTAAAGCTAAGGCATGGTTTACTAGACAGAAACCAACAGGGAAGCACAAGTACTCAGGAAAGGAAAAGGCCACTGGATTTGGCAGGAATCTCAAAAAGCCAATTCAATCAATTCCTCCCAACAGTCTTAAGATTCAACAAATGCAATCAAGAGAAATCAAGAGCATTGAGGTTAAGCTGGATGCAAATCAAGAGGCCACTGAGTACATTCTGTGGTGGGAAGAATCAAGGTCAGCCAAGGTTGACAAGGACTTCAATCTGGTAGCCACATCAACCAAGAAAAGTGAATCAACCATAGATAAAAGAAGAATTAATTTCTTCTACCTGGAAAGAATGGTAGAGTTGCTGGAGAGCTATGATGATGTTTCAAAGGCTGTCATGGAACATGTTCTAAAATATCAGGCAGATAGGGATGCTGAATTTTATCAGAAATTTGGCTATAACTTTGCAGATTTTGATGATGCTGATATTCTTACTGATCTCCCAGCCTCTCCTATACCATACCACTGGTACTATGAGTTTGATGACTTACCCACAGAAGAAGGGCAAACCCAACCAACTCAGGAAGGGGAACCCAAGCCAAGCAAACAACCTGAATCTTCTGAATATGCTCAAACTCAGTCAGAACTTGATAAGAAGGAAGCTGAATTACTGGAAAAACACAAGGCCTCTAACAAGGCAGAAAGTGAAGCTCCAAATTATCAACCATATATGCTGGAAAATCCCCTAAGAGTCAAGTTCCTAAAAGAAGAAATCTATGTTTGCAGCTTGCATAAGCTTAAAACATCCACTCTGAAGGATTTACAGTATATGGTAGCTGGTTCAATTCATCCCTTGGAACAGATTTGTTCTGATGAGATAGAGAAGTTATTGGAAGGGAGAAAAGGAGAAGACTCAAAACTGGACAAGCAAAGGAGGAAGTCTCTCAATGCTTATCCTGGAAGTAGATTCAAGCTCATTAATGAAGAACTTCATTTCAGAACCTATCCATATGATATAGAGCAATGGCTGAATCTCAGGGATGTTAGTTCTCTCATATCCCCTTCCATAAAGAAGATCATTGATGAAGTAGAGGATGATGCAGTGTCTGCTGCTGAAATTTCTCTTGTAGAAAGTCTAAGAGGCTGCTTGGCAGAAGCTCTCAAAAGAGAGGATGTAGCAAGACAGAAGAGGAAATCTCAAGCTAAGTAAAAATTCTTAAATTCTGATCTTGTTAGTTAAGTTGTCAGCACAAATTGTAAATTTGTTGTTATTTTCCATAAAAACAAATTGGGGGAGATTGTTGGGATTTATGGGTGATAGCATAGAAACAACTTAACTTTGATTGTACTTAATTTTTTAAATTAAGTAGAACATACTGTCATAGCCAAAGTATGTTCTTGTAATCAGTATGTAATGTTATTCTAGTTGTATTGTTTGAAAGAAGTTCACTTATGTGTTCAAGCCTCAAAGAATGCTTTTTGGATGACAACATGAATAAAGGTTACTGTCCTAAAGCTGTGACAGTAAGATTACAAGAAGACAGAATGTTACAAGTCACGACAGCATATTCACTCTGACAGCAACATTGGCGGAAGACTACGCGACAGCAACTATTGCCCTCGACAGCAAGTTTGGGATCCTCGACAGCACTCTATGCGGGGAACTCATACTGTCACCAAAAGATCATTCCTATGACAGCAAGCTTTGCGGCAAAAGTAACTGTCTCAATAAAGATCCTTATGCTAGGTATCTTTCTCAGTCAAATCCCGTGACAGTTTAAATGTTCAAGAAACAGGCGTGATGCAGTATCCCTAAGCTGCACCAAGTCTGCAAGACTACGACAGAAGCTTCAAGCACTGCAAAACAAAAGTGAATCAATTCAAGAGCAAGGTCAAGTCTTTATCTGCTGAATTGGTTTAGCTGGAAATGGAATGAATCTAGGTTGCTTTCTTTGTAATGTATATCTGACATGTTAGCAATTTAGGAAAGTCACATGGGTAAGACAATCTGTAGGAAGCTGCCACTTGACAGTAACAGCAGCTTCACAAACCCGTGACTGATAGTGATAGGGTTAGTCTTATACCTACTATCAATTCATTCTAGAGATGTAACGGAGACAAACAGGTGTCTTTGAAGAAAACCCGAAGCTCGAGAATTCTTTCTTGAGGTTGTAGCAACACTTTGCAAAATAAATAAAACATTTATTTTGTGAATCTTGTTCTTACTGAATACTGTTCGTGATTGCATATATTGCTGATAACGTTTAATCTTGATTTTAGTTGTTGAAATTTAGATTGAATTTTATCAGTATTGCATTCATCCCCCCCCCCTTCTGCAATACACAAGGACTAACACGTAGGCCATAGATATTGATAGGGGCCGAACCAAGAGAAAAAGTCTTGGTATTATTTATAATTCTGCAGAATATTTCTATTCAGTTATTGTTTTATATATAACATATTGAGACAGTTCCATTTAACAAAGAGACAGACTCTTTGTCAATTGAGACAGACTCATTCATATATTGTGCTTTGTTAATTTCACAAGGGTCATCTGCAGAAATACCATTATATATGTGTGTATATAACTGCAATGATTTCATGTCCTGTCATAATCCTTATGGGGTTATATATTTATGAAATCGGTTAGTTTGTTGCTATCATGCAACTATGCCAGTACGCAACCATGTTCTTGGTTGACAAATTTTCACATTTTCATACTTTGTGGAGCCAGTGATGGAACCATGATTGAAAATTACAGAGACTCAAATATTTAACATGAAAAATGTACGATAACGATAACGATTTACAAAATCCAAATTTACACAACTAAACTTTAATTGCCGATTGTACAGATATTCCTTCTCAGACTCAAATGAGACAGCCTCAATCTCTAAAAGGACAGTCTCATTCTCCTCAACAAAATGCTTCCACTTCTACTTCTACTTCTGGATCACCTTCGTCGACTACCTTCGTTCAAGATTCTCCCAATCGATTTGCTTCTCCAGAACCAATGCAGGCAGATCAATTTCAAATGGATAACTCTAATACAGAAGAAATGCATTCTATTCGACTGCCAAAGTCATCCAGAACTGTGAAGAATCATCCACACGACAACTTGCTTTTTGATCTTGATCAAGGAATCACAACTCGCAGTAGATTATATAATTTATGTGCTTTCTATGCTTTTGTTGCTGATTTTGAGCCCACAAATGTTCAAGAAGTTGTTCATAATGAACAATGGTCTATGGCAATGCAAGAAGAATTAAATCAGTTCGAACGCTGTGATGACTAGGAATTAGTGTCTCCACCACATGATGCTTCATGAAAAATATCCTCATTTTGTGTACAAGCTCAAGAAATCTGTCTACGGTCTTCGACAGTCCCCTCGATGTTGGTATGATCGTCTCAGTGATTTTCTCGTAAATACTGGTTTTTCTCGTGGTACACTCGATCCTACTCTCTTTATTTTTCATAAACACAATGCTATCTTACTTGTTCAAGTATATGTCGATGATATAGTTTTTGGTTCTACTAATGAATCTTTATGTAATTGGTTTTCTGATTGTATGCATAAAGAGTTTGATATGAGTCTTATGGGTGAACTTTAATTTTTCCTTGGCTTGCAAATTAATGAAACTGATGCAGGTATTTTTATTCATCAAAGTAAGTACATTCGATATTTGCTTACACGTTTTGATTTAGAAAGTATTTCCTCCAAGACTACTCCTATGAATGTTTCTGTCAAACTCACTGCGGACAAGGAAGGTAAGTCTGTAGATATCACTAAATATCGAGGTATGATTGGTTCCTTGTTATATATTACTGCCTCTCGTCCTGATATAATGTTTAGTGTTTGTATGTGTGCTCGTTTTCAAGCTAACCCCAAAGAATCTCATTTGAATGCAGTTAAACTGATATTCAAATACTTAAAGGGAACTAGCAATTTAGGATTATTTTATCCTACTGCCTCATCTTTTGATTTAACTAGCTTTTCAGATGCTGATTATGCAGGTTCTTTAGTTGATAGAAAGAGCACTAGTGGCGCATGTGAATTTTTAGGTGATTGTTTAGTAGCATGGCATAGCAAGAAACAAACATCCATAGCCTTATCCACAGCTGAAGGGGAATATATAGCCGCTGGTAGTTGTTGCACTCAAATTTTATGGATGCAACAAACTCTCACTGATTATGGTATCAAATTTTCGCATATCCCTATTTACTGTGATAATACTGCTACTATTAATATTTCTAAAAATCCTGTTAAACATTCACACACAAAACACATTGATGTTCGCCATCATTTTATTCGTGATCATGTGGCTAAAGGTAATATACAATTGATTTTTATTCCGTCTGAAAATCAACGTGCTGATATTTTTTCTAAACCTTTATCTGAAACTCGATTTTGTATGTTACGGTGTGAGTTAGGCATGTGTACTTTATAATTTTTATTATATTATGTGCCTTCTGTTTTGGTGATTTACATTAATTGCTTCCTATTGATTTGACAACTAGTCATGTCTGTTCAACATTACCTACTGATACACGCTTGTATTCACATATCCCCATACATTGTTTTTTGGATGTAAAACTCTTCCTCTTCCTTTCTCTTAAATCCCTTATTCTTCATATTTTCCCCTTTTATCTTTTATCCTTTTTCCTTCTTCTTTCTTGATTCTTCATTCCCTTTACTACAATGGCTAAAACTAAGAAATCCTCTAAACGACCGATTACCTCTCCAACTCCTTCAAAACGACAAAGGATTGCTCAGGCTACCGTGTCTTCTGACGCCTCTCATGATTCTTCTGGAAGTCCAAGTCACACTCTGGTGAAGACTGTGCAACGATCCATTCTCAAAGAAAGATTTGTTGATCTTTCGTTACTCAAGGAGGCAGGTATTGTGGATTTGTTCGACTCTGTTGGCTGCGCTTCTCTACTGTCACCGGAATCTCTTGTTTACCCAGACTTGGTGCGGGAATTCTATGCAAATCTCTCAATTCTCGGTGACTGGGTTCATTCTTCTGTTAAAACTATTCCAATTGTGTTCAAGCCTCAGTTGTTGTCTTCTATTGTTGATGTCCCTGACAAAGGACCTTGTCCTTTTACTGCTTCACACCAACCTGTGTCCGATATTGAAGGTTATTCTTACGACCAATAACTTGCTTTAATTCTTACTGACGAGTATGTTTCTAAACCATCGGTATCCCTTCTTACTCCTACTACTTTGTGCTTATTTCGCTTAATTCATACAAATGTGTGTCCGCGTAATAGTGGTCGTGATCGACTCACCCATCAAGATTCAATTCTGTTGGCACTTTTGTTTCGGGTGTTTCTTTTGATGTCTCGTCTTTTATTATCAAACAAATGGTTCACTGTGTCAGTCATGATTCCATGCATTTGCCATATCCTGCTTTGTTGACTAAATTATTTCGATATTTTGATATTCTCTTTAATTCTGATGTCTCCGAACCTATTGTCGATTCTTTTGATTTAAAAGTTTTGACTGCTAACAAGTTAAAAATAGTTGATAATACTTTGGTTTTTCATCAAGTTGTTAAGTCTATTCACTCTACTCCTGTTGGTTCTTCTTCTGTTTCTTTTGAGACCAGTTCTCATTTTACTGCCTTGACCAAGAAAGTTGAGGATAATTCTAAGCTTCTACAATCTGTTACTTTCAAACTTGATTCTGTTTTGTCATTAATTCAGTCCTCTACTTCTCGTATTGAATCTGTGGATACTCAACTGTTATTTTTGAAATCTCTTTACTCCAAGCTTTTCTCTTCTATGAACTTCGAATTCGGAAATGTGCAAGATGGATTAGTTCATGCTTCCAAGGCATGAGAAAAAGAATTTGTTAAGTTATTTTACATTCTCAGTTCAGAAACCAAGTTCGTATCTAAACAAGTTTCTTCCATGATTCATAAGAAGGATCTTCAGTGGCATTCTTGTGAATGGATGGATGATAACACTCTTGCTGAGATCACTACTCCTCTTCCGTTACCGGTTATTCCTCCACCTGAGGCTCTTGGTTTTACTCCTGAAGAATATCGTGACAAGATTTTTGAGTGGCTATCTGCTCGTGATGGGAAAGCACCTCCAACAAATTTCTATTCTACCATGTTTACAGAATATGGACAACCAGCAGTTGTGCCTCCCTCCGCCACTCGCAAAGGAAAGGCCAAACAAACTCCAGTTGATGTTGATGAATGATATTTTTTTATGATGTTGAAAGGGGGAGAAATGACATTGTATTTGGTTTGGTTTGGTTTGGTTTATGTGTTTGGTTTTATAACTTTTATGACATTTGGTTCGAAAGACTTAAGTTTCTTATTGGCTTGGTATGCTTGAACTTTTGATCTTTATGGAATGCATTATTTGCATTATTTCTGATTAATTCATATGTGTTATATTTTGATCATGCATGAACTCTAAGTGTTTTCTTGTCTTATGTCTTATAAGTTCATTTTGATAGGGGGAGCTACGGTTTGCTAGTCTGGTTCAGATATGGTTCATCATCATAAAAAAGGGGGAGATTGTTAATACTCTGATTTTAATGATGATGATTGTCTGAAAGTTTATTCAAGTGATTGATATAACTTAATCAGAAAAATGGATGTCTTAAACTGATTGATTTGATCTTACTTGATTTCAGGAGATTTGATTTTTTCAATCCAGATATTGTTATTGATGATTATCCTAATTGCTATTAATTAGGTTAAGACTTTGTCAAATCTGTTTATCTTAAATATTGCTCAATCTTTCCAACAGACTCTAATCCTTATCTTCTGTTTATAGCCATTTCAGTTCAAATTCATAACAGCTATATTTTCAGGAAGAATATATATACATTCAGATTGATGGTAACAACAACTTCGAGCAATCAGATTCTATTCTTCTAAAAAGTATTCAAGATCAAATCAGTTATATTTTAGAAGATACATCATTCTTAAGTTGTATTAATTTATTTATCTATACTTGTGCCGGGTTGTGGCAAATAAATAGGATTACAAAATTCAACCTAGGTTGCTAGCGAGCTAGGGTTTCTGCTGCTAGTGGACAGTTGTGTCAAGGGAAGGGTTCTTCCAAGAGGTTCTTATTTTGTAATCCGGATAAACTGTAAGTGTATTATTATCGTTAATAATATATTCTCTGTGCTAGTTGGCATAGGGACTTGGACGTAGGCCATAGATATTGATAGGGGCCGAACCAAGAGAAAAAGTCTTGGTATTATTTATAATTCTGCAGAATATTTCTATTCAGTTATTGTTTTATATATAATATATTGAGACAGTTCCATTTAACAAAGAGACAGACTCTTTGTCAACTGAGACAAACTCATTCATATATTGTGCTTTGTTAATTTCACAAGGGTCATCCGCAGAAATACCATTATATATGTGTGTATATAACGGCAATGATTTCATGTCCTGTCATAATCCTTATGGGGTTATATATTTATGAAATCGGTTAGCTTGTTGCTATCATGCAACTATGCCAGTACGCAACCATGTTCTTGGTTGACAAATTTTCACATTTTCGTACTTTGTGGAGCCAGTGACGGAACCATGATTGAAAATTACAGAAACTCAAATATTTAACATGAAAAATGTACGATAACGATAACGATTTACAAAATCCAAATTTACACAACTAAACTTTAATTGCCGATTGTTGGACTGCTTTTATTTGAAGAAGTAAGGGATGATAACTGAATTTTACGATTTTGCATATATTTCCCACTTGAGAATTCTTTTTCCCAGATAAGTTCCATCTTATACTGTTTCTTTGGAGGTCAGGGGGATCTAACGATCCCCTGTTCCGCCACTGCGTGGAGCTCAACTTTCTTTTCATGCCAAATCAAATAATATGTCGAAGTTCAAATCTTGATGAAGTGCTTTTTGAGAAGAAGATTTGATACTTTCTGGAAAACACAAATTTTACCTGTTAAAAAGTGGAACATAAATTGTTGCCCTGCTTCCCTAAACACTTGAAAATATTACCCACCAATCACCAAATTGAATTCTTGAAGCGAACTCCAGTTGATTCTCATGTACCCCTCTCCCAAGTGATAATGATGAAAAGGCCACTTGTGCATGCATATTACCAGTGATAACTGAATCTGCTCTTCTTTATTCGCACAATTTGATGTGATTGTCGTGAATAGGTTGATCAACGGACTGCAAAAGAGAAAGCGATAGATGATTGGCTTCCCATAACATCGTCAAGGGAAGCAAAATGGTGGTACTCAGCATTCCACAATGTCACCGCCATGGTTGGAGCTGGAGTTCTCAGTCTCCCATCTGCCATGTCAGAACTCGGATGGTACATATCTCTAATGCTCTATCTAGGAAACTTGTTACATTGATAAGTAATGAGTTTATCTGCGTAGCAACAAAAATTTAGTTGTCGAGCTTCCATAAGATCCTCGAAATGATATACGCCTGGTTTTTCTAAATGATACAGAATGGTAGTGTATTGTACACAATTGTTGAATTATTGAAAAAACTTAATAAATTAATTATGTTGGAATAGTCTGACAATACTGATGTTAATAATAAACAAAATGAAATAATAAATCTAAATGTTTACAATCAAAAAATGAGATCACTTTGTTAAGAGACACTTCAATTTTAGATTATAGACTAATTTGTATATATTATATTTGGGCTAGAAGTTTATATAGGCACGGTTGAATTGTTGAAAACCAAAATAGAATATACACTGTTTGATGCATGAGATGGTTCCTGGGAGACGTTTTGACAGGTACCATGAGTTAGGCCAGTATGCATTTGGGAAAAAGCTCGGTCTCTACATTGTGGTGCCTCAACAGCTAATTGTAGAAGTTGGCGTGGACATAGTCTACATGGTCATTGGAGGAAAATCTCTGCAGAAATTTCATTATTTAGTCTGCACAAAGGATTGTAAAGATATCAGACTGACCTACTTTATTATGATCTTTGCCTCTGCCCAGTTTGTACTCGTCCATCTCCCCAACTTCAATTCCATATCTTGGGTGTCGCTGGTTGCAGCAATCATGTCGTTAAGGTATGATATCCATCCTGTAAAGTACAAGTGGAAACACCATAATAATTAATTACAACAAATACAGACGAAGTCGCTTATTAGGTTTAGATTCTACCAACTTCATTTGTCTGCTTCGTTTGGACCAAAGTTCAAGAAGAGTTTAAAATTTTGCTTGAAGTCAAAAGACCCTGTAAACAAAACACAACAAGTGGCAAGTGGTTTAAGAACAGCCTCGCAGTTACCTGACTTGATAATCCAAGATTGAGAAAGACTAAATTAATTGGTGTGATTTTTATTATGCAGTTACTCTACTATTGCTTGGACAGCCTCTATTAAGAAGGGGGTTCAACCAGATGTGGAATATAGCTACAAAGCCAACTCTACTGCTGGAACAGTTTTTGGTTTCTTTAGTGCACTGGGAGATGTTGCTTAACTCATACTGGAATATAGGATACTGGATGTACGGAAATGCAGTTTCAGACTTTCAGATAGCATACTCATTAGCTTGGAAAACCCTACATGGCTCATCACAATAGCCAACCTGTTTGTTGTTCTCCACATTATCGGAGGCTATCAGGTAG
The DNA here is from genome assembly GCA_030848705.1 of Heracleum sosnowskyi. Lineage (NCBI taxonomy): Eukaryota > Viridiplantae > Streptophyta > Magnoliopsida > Apiales > Apiaceae > Heracleum > Heracleum sosnowskyi. The sequence goes on along the minus strand of CM061244.1, from coordinate 18,735,549 downwards.
CTGAGTAGTTAATAAGATATGCACTTTTGCAACCATTTTTCTTTTTTAGAGTTTGATACTAACTGATGTTTCTTGTTTGTTATTGTACGATGTATGCCATGCCAGTATTTGATATGATGGAAACAGTGCTGGTCAAGAAATTAAAATTTGCACCAAGTTTTGCACTGCGCTTTATTTCAAGGAACCTATACGTTGGTAACTTACATGGTGATACACTTTCAAGTCTGATGATTCATTTCAGGTTTGATTATAATGTTTCTTGTTTTCAGCTTTTACCATGTTTGTTGGCATTTGTTTCCCCTTTTTCGGTGGTCTTCTAGGATTTTTTGGAGGATTGGCCTTCGCCCCAACCACATATTTCCTAAGCTACTCTGACAATTCCATCATCAAAGGGTTTCAATATTGTGGCTTTACTAACACAAGTTATATCTATTGACCCTCCAAACATGTCTTTTCTTCTTTCTAGCTCCCCTGTATTATGTGGCTTGCAATCTACAAACCAAAAAAATTCAGCCTGTCTTGGGTTACCAACTGGGTATGTACAGCATAACATTCTCAAAAGTTGTTATTTCTTCATTATGCCTTGAATTAGGTCTGAATTTGTTTGATTTGAATTCCCAAATATCAGGTTTGTATCATTTTGGGTGTGTTACTGATGATTTTATCACCTATTGGAGGGCTAAGGCAGATCATAATTGAGGCGAAGACCTATGAATTTTTCTCATAAGCGCCTTTGGGAATCAAATGTCGGAATGTTGCAGTATAGAAGTAGAATGTTTGGCAAGCCAGTGTCAATATAATGGAATATTTACCGCGCTGGCGGCTTTCATTTGATCTTTGTTTCCTACCATTACATATGTGAACACTTAATATATGGTTTCCGTCGGTTATATTTGCGATGATAATTTTAATGAATTTTTAGATTTTATGTATCCTGTTTAAAGATGAACCTATGAGCAGAAATTCATACAAGAAAACAATGGGCTTCTAATACCAATAAATATTATAGAGAAGCATCTGCTAGCAAGGTTTTTATAAAGTAAGACAAGTATTCAACTTACCCGAAATCTGATGCTAGCATTCACTCATGGATTGACTCTCCCTTTAATTGTCTATTTACTCATCTACAGGTTGACAGCATATTAACTCATGTACACGTTGACAGCCTCAATCTAACTAAGCCATATACCTGAAACATTAGCACAAGTTGTGTGCGAAAGATGTATTTTACCATGTGACAAAAACAAGTCTGATCGAATTTTTATTGTCATTTTTGTTCTTAAATATGTATGACCACACAAAAACTGCAGAAAATGGACATATAATGTTAATGCTCGAAGTAGTAATATCAAGTATATGAATGAGTATAAGGTAGTAAAGGGGCAGCACATAAAAGAAATATTAACTAGAGAACATTATTTTTCATCACCATGAACAGACAATCCAAGAAGTCAAGAACACGACCGTTAGTTGTACATACTTTCAGAAAAGTAAGGATCTGAAGTTGTAACACAGCTCTCAGTAGGCAAAACATATTCAATAGTCCGTTTCTTTATTAGGGTTATTTAATCACATATTTGCAGAGTGGACAAAAAGCATGCTACTATAGAAATTTGGGTTATTTCAGTCGCAATGCTAATAAAGATGCTCTACAAAACTGAATGCTTACATAATGATGTTTGCTTCTGGCCTTCCATGCATATTTCCCGCCTTCCAACTTCAGCTCCATAATCAGAGTCTCGCTGAGGACATTGGGCAGTCATGTTGTAAACATAGCCCACGACACCGTATCTAACCATTGCGGGTTTCTTACTGAAATGAGCTCTTGATGGCATATAGTTACTCCATAAATATTTGCAACTAGAAGTTGCATGTCGATATAAATAGGAACGATCTTCATTTCTTCAGCAGTTCTGCTCATCTAGATTCAGCGGCATGTTAGGCAATCAGGAGAATCTTGTGGAATATTTCCACGGCTGCTAAGCAATCAGGAGAATCTTGTGGAAAGGAATTCAAGTTGCAGTTTTTTTAGCCAAGTTACTTACATTGTTCTTGTTACATATACTACTTATCTGTTGCCTTAATCAGACTGAATATTCAAAGATAGCGTTCAAGACAACATTCTTATCCCATCGGAGAGACCTACAAGGGTTATTGCTACAGCTAACATTATGGTCGGCTTTTATTGACGTAGAACAATAATTAGAACCAAAAAAAAATTCCAACTATACCAGAGATAACTTTTATAGAAGATGCACAGTTGCTAAGTGGATGACTATACCAGAGATATCTTACCAATATTGTGAAATTTAAGAACTAATACCAAGTTGAAATGTTAATACTTGTGCGTTTTGAGGCAGAAAACATGTATGTATTCACACACACAAGCCTATTACTCAAGCAAAACATGAATTATCTATCAACTACTTATTTCATATTAATAGTACAGTAATTGAAGTGACCCTGTACCGAAAAGAATTCAAAATACGAAATAGAAAAACTTCAATTTTTATTATAGTATAATTTATATTTTCATAGGGGGCGATCCTAAGGCTCTAAAACAGTGCAATAAGGTCTGCTCAAATTATTAACATGGAAGAGAAATCAACCAACTCTGAAAAATTAATCCCAAATTAGTTTTGAGGCCGATTTCAAGCAACAGGTACTTTAACCCATATAAAACAATTTAACTTTCTTAATATCCTTAATTTTGTAGATTCATGTATTGTAGCGCGTAAATGAAAGACATAGGAAGGTTCACTAACGTAATACAAATTTGATTATATTTATAGAATAATAATATAAAACCATATATTTTCCATAAATTCTAAGAGACTCGAGTCTATATGCCGAGGTTAGCACAAGTGTCAGGCAGCAGGCTGTCATAACCTTGAATAATTCAAACTTGAACTTCAAACAAAAAATTTGGAAAACTTTAAGCCAGCTCAGAAAAACCAAAATTAGCAGTGCATTAGAACATTAGGAATAAAAGAGTACTGTGTGATATAGATTGTTAAGTTAGGCCTCTTAAGGTTTTTATTTAGGTTAAATGCATAGTAGAATGTTGAATGTTGCGCACAACTTTTTAAAACAAAAACAAACAGCTGCTTAATCCTAGATAAGCACACTAAATGTTTGTACACTTGAACCTTCAAATGCAATAATACCAACGTCTCTTTTGTATTTGAAATTCAACAAGACTATTGTCTAGATTAGCACGTTGAAAAAGTATCCAGTAAAAAATGATCATGGTATATTCTAACTACCTAAAACAGATTCTTTTCGATACATAATGCATAAGAATTCATAAACTTTCGAGACAAAAAAAAAATACTAACAGCTATATTGATCAAGCAAGAAGTTGATATATATATTGATTTCCGATAAATTCCCAAACAATGGGTATACAATTAACAGGAACCAAAGCCCCTTGTCATATTCTTCTACCTAACCTTCTTCTCTAATTTCCCAATTCTTTCCCTATACAACTCTACCCAAAGATTCAGAATCCACATGATACTAACAACAATCGCCATCAAAACAACCAAAATCCAAGACCCCCAAACCCACGTAGGAATCACACTCGACGCTTCCCCACTTGCATAAAATTTACCCATTTCATACAAAAACCAAGGTCCAACAAAACCTCTAACAACACTATAAAGCACATAAAATGGAGGAGACAGAATTCGAAACACCTTTAATGCGAATTCCGAATCGCCTTTTCTTGCACAAGCCAAAGTCCAAGTGTTTTGACAAAAGCTAGTAACTTCAGCAATAATAAGCAACATCAAGATTGCATAAGCCCCATGAAACACCAAGAATCTACAAGTCATAAACACAAATAGTGTAGCTAAATGATGAGCTATAAAAAGAACATCACTTGGGTAGAAAATTAAGTAATGGGTCAAGTCCATTAAAAAGTAAGCAATACTATAATCCAACACAAGGGTTTGAAAGTATGTGTTAATTGAAGCAAACCCACGATTTGAATCAGAAATTATAGCTGAAATGGCCAAGAAAACAGCAGGTGTGCCATGAGCATAAGAGATTAAACAAGAAGCTGCTTCGGGTCGGAGCTTGGAGCCCCAGTTCTTGAAAACAAGAAAGTGGGCTACGAGGTAAATTGTTAAGTAGAGTGTGAAGAAAAAGATGAGATTTTGGAGAGATGGGGTTGAGAATTCCATGAAATCTTGATGATGGGCAAATGGGGTTTTGGTATATGTAAGTATTTGTGTGTATAGGTGAGTATTTCAAGAAGGTTTTAGTTGCAGTAATAATAATGTGAGTTGAGACAGGGAGAGAGGGGAGTGATATCTGAGATATTTGGTCACGGATTGGTTTATTGGTTGAGGACTTTCAAGTCTACGAGTATTTGTTGGGATAGTACAACAGTACAAGGAAGCTGGGATTTTTGTTAATGTATAACAACAACAGGAGGGTCGCCAAACACAAAAATTGACAATTCTTTTTATTGAGCCAGGCAGCAGAAGCTTTGATTTACAAGGGTACAAATTTAAAGATATCAATAATAGTGTTCTGTGGTATTTATTAGTATAAATTTTAATAAACAAAATAAGAGTTCTAGTGGTTCAGACTTCAGAACAACCTTTATTATCAACTCCAATTATAATTCTTTAGGATCATTATTCTCTAATAATAATAAGGGGGCTTTTTTTTCAAAAATACATAATTTCGTAGACTTTTTTGCAAAAATATTGCTTTTTAAAAAAAATAATATTTTGTGAAAATATCAACAAAAAAATTTGTAAAAGTACAGTCTGCAACTTTTACAATCATATTTGTAACCAACATCCACCAAAATAACCACAAATCCAACTTTAAAAAAATTAATAACTGAAATTATCTTTAGTTGCATAATAATAGGTCGTTTAACAAATTGAACTAGTTAAACAAAATGCAACCTCAAACGCAAACGCAACCAAATGTAATTTCAAATGCAACCAAATTCAACTTCAATTATTTTTCAGAAAAATCGTAAAAACAGATTGCATTTTTACTGTTTCTGTTGCAGATCGTATTTTTGCAAATATTTTCAAAATATGATAAAATTACAAAAAAAACTTACAAGAACTAGTATTTTTGATAATTTCTCTGATAATAACCTTTTACTCCAAAACTATGTACTTCCGAGAAATAAGGTATTAAAAATGAGTAAAATAAATACATTATAAAAATAGTATAAGAATGTCTCTAAGAGCAACTCCAATGCAACACTATAACACCAAAATTGTGTAACTTTTGGTGTAAAACTCATTCCAATGTAACACTATAATAGTGTAGAAATTACACCAAATGAATATGACACCAAATTTGGTGTCAAAAGTACATTTTGTGTAATTTTTACACTAATTTGGCTTCTTTCATATTGCCTATTATACCCTTGTACTAGTTAACAAAAACAAATATATTCCGTTCATACCCTATTTATATCCTATTATATACCAAACAAAATATTTACTTTAAAAAAGTAAAAGCCAACATGTCCTATTTTAGACTTTTAGTGTAAGATATAGTGTAGATGGATTTGAATTGTTTTTGTAAATGGTGTTATTTTCACACTAAAATAATGTATAAGCTACACAATTTTAGTGTTATGCATTGAACATGATCCAAGTTCTGCAAAGATGGAGAATAAGGAGAGCATCCAATTTTATGAAACAGCACTAGGATTTGGTTGAAGCACCGTTATTTAGCTAACCAATTGCACTTGCTCTTAGTGCATTCAGTCAAGACACTCTAACAATAGGAAGCGATGAAAAACACCCAGATGTGCTCAAGAAACTCGTAGGATCGTTCTTCCGTACATACAAATATAGTTTACACTTTACAAACAAATTTAGATTTCTACCGCAAAACATCCTACACTTTCACTGCTACGAGCTCTACGCTAGCAACTCTAAATACAATTGTATGCAAATTAGTTTTTTTTTTTGGAGTTTCATCTTTTTACATCGGTTATCAGTTGCCACTGTTTTATAAAATTTTAGTTTTTACCTATATAGGGAAGGCTTAAATTATACATACGGATACGAAGACATGGTCAAAGCGAATTTGTCTAATTTTTTTAAATTATTTTTCTTGCTTCTTGATCGATACAGTAGCAGAAAATGGGATTCAGTCAATCTCTCCTTCCTCAACATCCACATCATTGCTCAGTGGCTCAATTTCTTCATCTTCATCATCCACTTTCATGTACAGACCAAGCTGTTCCAAGGGGTTACTCCCTTCAAACTTGAAGCAATCCAGTGACTCATCTGGGCTTGACTCATCTACTGAGCTTGGTAATTGCTCAGAAGGGGCTGTCCTTAGCATTTCTAGGTCTTCAAGAAATCGGGATGTCCCATTAATTTCAACTGTCTTTTCCATCTGCAGGATTGAAAGAATACTAATGATGTCCTCTTAACAGAATTAAGTTCACTGTAACTGGTTTGCATATATCAATATGCCTACCTTTAACAGCGCCTGACGAGCTGCTTCTCTCTCCAGCTCCCTTTGGCGCTTGGATTCTGCTGCAGCTTCAGCTTCTGCTTGTCTCCTTGCAGTTTCAGCAGCCTTGGCTTCAGCTTGCAGCCGAGCTTTCTCTACGGGACATTCATTTCAGAGTTTAGCACCCAAGAAAGTCACAGCAAATATCACTATACCCCCTCAATCTAAGAACAAAGCTAACAATAGCAAATCGATAACTATAATCCATTCTACGCAAATAAACTGAACAAACTACCTTTCCTTTTCTGAGACTCGATCATCTCCCTCTCAAGTCGGAGTTTCTCAGGATCTACCTTTTCGCCCTGTACTCCCAAAAACAAGTAGCAAGGTTCATACACGGAAAGAGATTCCTAAAAATATAACTCAAGCACCAACAGAACGAGATCAGAAACCGATCATGATACATACCTGCTTGAGAGTCTTCTCTTGAGCTTTTAAAATTGTATCTGCAAATCGATTTTTCAAAAGGGCAACCCTGTAAAGTTTATCAGGTGAAACTGGCCTCTCTGGAGGAGCACTATCCCCTGAAATCATAGAATGTGTTAAACAAAACATAAAAATCAACAACTAAATGAATACAGTGAAAGATCTTCAAGGTATGCTTACCATCCTGACAGCTATCTGATTCAACTGAATTTGGCTTCTGCTGGGAAGGTTCAAGTTGGTCCAAACCGCTGACTGATTCTGACCAGCCACAACAAGGAGCAACTAGGTAAATTAATCAAGAATTGAACAACTAAAATCAATTATATTCCATATCTGTTATTCTGTATTCCATTAATACATATCTTATACAAAGGACTGACCAGCCCACAGAGTGAACAAGGTTTACTGACACAACCACAAAGAAAGGCACAAGCCACAACAAAGCAAAAGGATAATAAGAAGACAAGTCCCAGGACCATATTTCATCTTACTTTCCTTAGGATGCCACTCCTTGAACATTTGACTAAGCAGTAAACAAATTTGATGTAACATTATAAGCTTAAGAGGTTACAACTCATAATTTGTACACTTAACGACAAGAAAAGTTGTGCATTGTAATAGACTCATCAAATTTCTCTAATTTGGGAGAACTAAAAAGATCTCAAGTTTGATAAAACTGATATTGCTTTAAAACTTTCAAGCCACTCCTGATAATGTTTCTACTTCGCCAATAAAGCATATTTCATACCACTCAAAGACGAACCTAATTAACATGGAACGATCACTTTAACAGAATCCATCTAAGTTTCATCTACACAATTACAGATGATATAACTATTTAGTTTATAAATTATTGACTAGAATGATGCAATCACGGGATTGCTCGTTACTATATTACAGCATACTTGGCAGCCATTGCACCATTCTAACCTTTCTCATAGTTCTTATCATATTTTACAAGCTCACTTACTGTCTAATCGACATAAATATTCCTGATTTAAATAATTTGAAATCTTCCCAACACATCTTGAGTTTTCTCCATCCTTAATTTGAAACAATATAAAACAGTAAACTGAATAGGATTGTTGAATTTGTATGGACCTACTCAGATTTCATTTAAGGTAGATGTTTGTCTTTAGAGTAGTATTATTTACGAATATACTAGGGAAAGAAACAATAGCGAAAGTGTATTTAGAGCTTTTGACAACAGCATTTGTTTCATCAAATTGTAAGATTATGATCTTCTTTGGTAATCCAGATTAGAGAACTTAATTGAGTAAGCAAACTAAAGTTGCGTAAATAGCAGAGTTAGTGAGTCCATGACTCCTCTGAAACTGAGAATGGCAAAAAAATATACTCAAGTCCTGGTTGATTCACTTGCTTTGAACTTAGCAGTGCTATACACTTATTCTATCACGGAGGCTCATTCTGTTTTGTTTCAAAAAAGAACACAAGGGTACCCATTCGGAACTAAAGCGGTATTCTTCTTTTAAGTGGAGGTTCTTGATAGTGGGGTTGAATTCTAAACAGAGTGAGGTTCGAAAAACAAAAAAGCTTTGCTTTGTCTTGTATAAAAATCAATTCCGGATAATCCGATCCACGTAAACCAACTATCCAGTCAAACTGAACCAGGACTGGATTGGAATAATGGTGAACTGACATAACCAGATATCCGGTTATACTAACCCCTAATTGTAAGGAAAGTAAGATGTCACATGTGCTAATTATACAAATAATAAACTAATTAAAGTAGCCATAACTAAAACAATAATATTGTACTAAAACATTAGATACTCACGATTTGCATCGACAAGGTCTCCGGGACCTGCATTCTCGTCCAACTCTGCTCCATGATCAGTATCGGCCTGTATACAACAATAATAGAGTAAGTATGTTCCATAATTGAACACTTTAAATATAACAGGATAAAGAAAAAGTGAATATGCCGAATATGTGTCATGTATACCTTTGACTGCTTTACTGGGCTAGAGGAGGCTTTAGCAACATCTGCCACCATAGCAGGAAAACTCCTGGAATCTGAATCTGTGCAAAATAACAAAAAACACAAATATTCAAATCACAAGTAAACATGATCATATATAAATAATATAACAAGTGCACTACAAATACATATTGCAACACTCGGTAGCAAATCAACCATTATTCCATCTTGGCAATAAAAATCTTCAATGGTAGCAAAATGAGATACATGTGAGAAATAATAGTGTAAAGTTATTAAATTTATACCATGAGCAGTTTAAACATATTCAAAGCTACAAACGCAACTTGGTTGTACTTTAACAAATCAAGTGATATGTATAACAAAGTCAAACTAAGTACCACGTATTTTAACACATTCAAGTACTGTTTCAAGGAATAGTGAATGCTAATAGAAAGACCTATCACCATATTATTTCTGGCTGTTGATGTCCCAAGCTGGATTATCAGTAAACTAAGTAGCTTGTCTCCGATGAGGATTGTGTAGTCAGCAGAGAATATGTATTAGGATTCTCTTGTGTCCAAATGAAGATGGACAGTACCATCCTTTTCTAATTTACAAGATTTCAGGATATTAAGAACATAATTTAAAGATCTTATGAAGAACAATGTGTGAGTAGTTATAGGTGGACTGGTGGAGGGATGGCCCACCCTGTCAGAGACAATATAAATAAAATAGTAATACGGCTTTTAGGGATCTGGGGATTCTAAAGCAGACTTATAATGAGCATTATCTGGTCTTGTATTTGTGAGGAATCAACTTTGACTTGTTTAGTCCTATATCTAGTAAGCATTTCAGAAGATTGCACCCTATAAAGTATAAACATCAAAGGAGGTGTGGTCTATTTTATTTATCGTGGTAGTATTTTACACATTTCCGGCTTTTGTTCAGTATCAAATACAGCTTTAAGCGTTAGCTATAAAACCAGAACTATCCTTTCTAATATGACATTCATAATTCACCTGACAAAAAAAAACACCTTTTTGTATCATGTTTTTTAAATATTATAAACAGCTGAATAATGCATGCTCTAACTTGTGATTCTAACAAACAAATAGTTAAAACTGCACCATGACATATTAGTAGAAACAAATAATTACATAATTCAAAGTCATTAGTAAAAAAATATCAATGTGCCATATAAACATGAACATGTGGCTAAAAAAAGGAATATCATAAGTGTTTGGCCCTATGCTATGTCAGGATTACAAGTCTTAATACTAGTATGAGCAATATACATAATAGCACAAGCAGGTGTCATAGTAATAGTAGTATCAGTTGTCGATAAGTTTAGTCTTTTATAGTCTTTCATAAGTCTGTGTGAGGAACTCTATAAATACCTGATGTATTGTTACATTTCTGTTAACTTTGAATATATAAAATTGGCATTTGCCTCCAATCTCTTTCTCTCTCTGTAACTGACTCTCTCTCTCTCTAGGGTTTCTCTCTCTCATCTAAACTCTGACCTGATCTGTTTCTCATTTCATTTCTTCTGTTTCTCACCTACTTTCTCTTCTAAATCTCTACCTTTACTTGTTAATTAGTTATATCCAGCTTATCATAAACAGAAAACACCAAAAATAGCATCAAAATAGTTCAGGAACTCACTGATTCCTGACATGCTATCATGAAGAGAGTTTGAAACAACTATGTTGTCTTGTATATTGTCATTAAAAAAACACATTGATGAGAATACAGAACATTCTATAAGGACCTTCTCATTAGGAACAAAAAGTAACATCCTGTACTCGAGTTAAGACTGGAGAGAAAAGAACGAAGCGAGAAACTAACTACAAGGGATGCGTTTAATAAAAATAATAATAATAATAATGCTCTTCTTTCTGGGAAATACAAGGGTAAAGAATAAATCTTCCGTCCATTTTATTATATTTTCTAAAAAGGAAAGAAAGAAAACGAACAGGTTCCTAATCAATAAAACCCAGTAAAATTGAACTCCATTTATTCTTCTGTTCTTTTTTACTTTGTGCATTTTGAAAAATCACCCAGAATGGGACACATTATCTGCACTCCATGAAATTCCCAATCACATATTCACATAAATCATCTAAATCCACATTTCCATATAGTGAACAGTAGGCATTCCTGCCCAATGTCATGGCAACGCTAATTTAAAACATAATAGATACTAAATAACAATCTCACAGGAGTTCAGCCACCAATTTTGTTGAGTCTGACAAACAGAACTCTAATTATTGAATTTTGAATGCAACAACCACATATAACTAATATAGATGAGTGATCTGTATTACCGCTTGAAGTTCCTGGGCTAATACATTTGTTGCTTCTACCGCCTGAATCATTTATTATCTCAGTAGGGGGATAGCTGGAGACAGGAGGCTCATTTCCAACAAGATCAACATCCTTTGCAACAAGTTCATTCCCTATAAAATTTTGTAATATTAGTCGAATGGCATTTGATGTGATGATTTCACATGCAAGATAGAATCTTATGTACTGGGAAATTTTTTATTCAAATTGATATTAACCTTTGTCTAACTGCATGGATGAATTGCTAACGCCAGATTCATTTAACAGCTGTACGACATTTGAGGGAAAATGGTAAGCATAATAAAGTAAAATACCTATCCAGTCTTAGTCCAATAGTTCTACTGAGAATACAGAAGGGACACATAGCTTACCTCTATCTCACAAGGTTCACCTTTTGCACGCTTTCGTTTCTCAGCCAGATGATCATCTAATAACTTCTGTAATCTGAACAAGGTATCATCAGTGAGACTGTCAATATCAATCTCAATCTCATCCTCCCCTGCATCTTTCCCTGCAGAACTCTGTTCCCTCAGAAACTCTATAATATTATCAGGTAGATCTGCCAATGAAGATTCCAACTCTCTACTTAATTTTTGTTTCTCTTCAGCAGTCATACATTTCACAGGCTCACATACAGGCTCTGGTAAAACTATAAGCTTGGTTGAAGAATGTTTTCTCTTTTTTGAAGGTGGCGCTGCCTTGACCTTTTCAGCTTCCATGTCAATGCTAGTTACCTGAGGTATTTGTTTGGGAACATTTGCATTTGCAGAAAGCTTCTTTTCAATAACCTTCCATCTGACCTCAAAAAATTTACTAAGAGTAGCAGCCATCAAATGGACATCATTTGTCGAAGGATTATAGGTCATGGCATTGGTGAATGCAAGCCTAACATCAGCAACAAAATCCAGAGGACTTGTATACACTGATGAAGAGAGTTTCTTTTTTACAGTCCCCAGGTCCATAGGATTCTTAATAACATCAAAATAATCCGGAAGGTTTAAATACACTGGATCAACAGGATTATTAAACACCCAACCATATTCATGCGACATCAGCTTCTTCAACAAATTCTCACACTGTCTCATCAGAGACGAGTTCAAAGAAGATGGTTCTGAAGGCTTATTTGAGGACTGAAACCTCCCTGACGTGCCCCTATTCAAGCTACTAGGCTTCAACTTTTTAGCATTCCTGTCAATCACTGCTGATGATCGCCTCACGTTCCCAGTCTTAAGCACGTTTTGAGCATTACTGGAGCTAAGAACATTAGTAGACGATGACAACGAAACAGCACCCACATTACGTGCCTCAAATTTCTTCCTTAAGAACCCAATCCGTTCAAGTTCTGCTTTAAGACACAGTACCAAATTCCCTCTGTCAGGATGCGACAATTTTGACAGTGGCAGCACTTTAACCGGTACACCAAACCCATCTTTAGTCGCAGGATTCAAGATAATCCATTTCTTCCTAGGAACACTACAGTTCTCAGAAGCAGAAATTTCAGTATCAATTCGTCCAGAGCTACCAGACTCATCATCCGATGAGGAATATCCTTCCGGAAACCTATTCTTCTTGTCCATACCGTAACAACCCAGGACCGGGTTATTCGCACTGGTCCATACATATACATGAACGAACTTGCTTTAAAACCCAATTAAACCAACTAAATCTCTATTTAATTCCTTAAAATAATCAAAAACCATCGTTACACTACGATAATTCTTAAATAAGTCAAATTCCCCCAAATCATATTCAAAAGTTATAGCTCGTAAAATACATACATGATGAACTTGCTTTAAAAACCCAATTCCACCAATTAAATTTCTATATAGTTCCTTAAAACTATCAATAATCATCATTTTAATCATTTAATTAAAGAAATCCGCCTAAATTAAACTTAAATTTAAGATTAAAAAAAAGCCCTAACCTTGAGTTGGCAGAAGAAGAATCAAGTGGCTTCAAGGTGATAAATCCAGTACAAATACAAGTACACCAATCAAGATTCTTATATATATTTTTATATATAAACGCACACACACTTGAATTGAAAATTCAATTAGAAATGAAAACAAGAAACCCTAGATCACACGGCTATGAATTTAATGAGAGAGAGAGAGAGAGAGAGAGAGAGAGAGACCCTAAGAAGATAAATATTGAGAAGCGGCAAAGTGGATCGCGAGCAGAGCAGCGTCTTGGCAAACAGTATGTATGTATACGCGTATGTATGTATGTATCCTTTCTATCTTTGTTTCTAGAGAGATAAAATAATGCAAGTGCTTTTACGAGTGAGAGAGAATGTACGGGATGGGTTTCTACATCTTAATCTAAGATTTCTTTTGGATTTTTGTATTTTAAGGATTATTATTTTTTTAGATATTTTCAAAAGATAGTAAAATTGTAAAAAGAGTAAATTAAAAAGTATTATTTTTGATAATCTCTAATTTTTTTAGTTTTCATAGACTTATTTTTATTTTTTGATTCGTATTTATTTTTATTTGTTTAATAATATTTTAAGTTTAGTTAAGATAAAATTAAATAATTTATTAGATAAATTAGTTACTTATATTTTTTAAATAATCGCATATGTGTCAAATATTATATTATAATTAATAATAATTTTTTAACTGATTAAATTTTTTATTTGGATATGACCCTAATTAACCAATTTTAAAACAAATTGTCCAAAATGTCACCAAAGAAAATTGCAGCTCCAAATGCCAACAAGATACATTACATTTACAATCAATGTAGACAATTAATATATGGGGTTTTAGCAAAAATATATATATATTTAATTTTATTTTTTTTGTAAAAATATGATTTTGCAACCTAATGCAATTATATTCAACCGGAAGCAACCAACCAAAAATAACTGCAATTATTTACAGAAAAACGTAAAACTAAATTGCATCTAATTACTTGTGATTGCAAATCGTAAACACACTTACGTACCTGAATACACACTTACTAGGGATGATTACGAATCACATGTGATGAATGTAATCTCGAACGAAATGATATATTGAAATCAAGAGATAATGGCTAAGTGGAATTAATATTATTAGAGTCAAAAGTTACGTTCACTAAGGAGGTTCACTCCTTTTACTATTTTCTCAACCTCTTCTAATGTGGGGGTTTGGGGGTATTTATAGGGAGAGTTTACAATTGGGTTTTCTTCTAATTGGGCCTATTACAGAGTGGGCCTATATACAAAATGCTATTTGAGCCTTATTGGCTAGTGGATTTTGGCCCAACATTTGTCCCCCCCTTTTGTTGGAAGCTATATCTTTAGATTTGCTTAGGCCCTGAATGTGAAAAGAAAAAGAGACAAAATAAAATATGTTATGAAATTTAATTAAATAAAATTCAGTAATTACCTTTGGGACGTCGAGAATGGGATTCGGTAAAAAAGAAAAATCAACTAGATGAAATAAAGCATTAAGCTGTTTTGTTTTGTATTTTATTTGTATGTTTATTAATTGTACGGAACCCGGTTCCCAATTGCGGCGTTTCCACTTCCCAAGTCTCTAAGGGAGCCTTTTCTTTTTCTTTTCTGCGGCAGTTGCAGGGTTACTTTTCCTACTTTACCGTTTCTCTTACGCAGGTGTGTATTTCTCTTTTCTGTTCCTCTTTTTTTTTTTTTTTTACTTTTTTGGCAATTCGCATATCATAACTTGGGTCATGTCTATTCCTTCGCAAGAATCGGAGGCCACGATTAGTGTCAGTTTAGATAAACACCCGTCCATAAATGAGCTTCTTGATCCCCCTATTAACTTAGATCACTTAGATCTTCCCGGTGCCGAGATTAGTTCTGGTTTTTGTTCTTCCGGGGGTGGTGATGAGGCTCATGTTTCTCCACCGCTGAGTCCTGGGACAGTAGCGGAGCGTGAGAGGGTGGTCGAGGAGGCCTTTGTCGCCGACCGATTAGAGTTTAGGGATAATGTCAGTCTCAACATGTCGAGTGTTTTTTCTAATCCCTCAACACGGGTAGACATAAATAAAAGTTGGGTCGACCTGACCGTAGGGGGCTATCGTTGCGAGATTCCTAATCCTGATGACCGGATATGGAGTATGCCTGAGTTCGGGATGCATGGGATACCGCTAATCCATTTTGATTACGGGTTGCGCCTACCGCTGCACCCCTTTTTCCTTTGTATGTTCGAGGCTATTGGGTGTGGGGTAGCTCAGATGACCCCTAATGCTATCGCACAAATAAGTGGGTTCATAGCTCGTTGTGTCGAGGTTAATAGGTTACCCTCTTTGAATTTGTTTTTTTCAATCTATAGTATTCACTACACAAATGGCCAGGTGTACTTTTACAAACGGGCTGGGGTTCGTCTGGTGGACGTCAAGTCATCGAACCATGGTTTGTTAGGTTATGCCCAGCATCCTGCCTTAATCGAAGCGTGGGCGCTTGGCTTCTGGACTAGAATATGGAAATAAAGTTGCGCCTCTTCTACAAGCTCGGGCTTTTAGATCAACTGGTAAAGCGCTTGATCCTGAGTTTTCAATTGGTATCAAAGCTTTGGTATACTAATCTTTCTGTAACAGGAGAAAAGTATCGATCAAATGGCTGACAATTATCCCGAAGGAAAGTCTGACTACTGTGCTCCTCTCCTCACTGGAACGGACAATTACAACTGGTGGAAAGGGCGTATGGAAACATATTTATCCAGAGATCCACTTGTTCTAAGGGTTGTTCAAAAGGGTCCATATGTATTCCTTGATAAAGATGGCAAAGATAAGGATGTTGATGATCTTACTACTGATGAATTGATCAAATTTGGATATAATGGAAAGGCAAGGAATTCTCTCATGAATGGGCTTAATCAAGCTGAGCATGACAAGGTATCATCTCTTAAATCAGCAAAGGAGATGTGGGATGCATTGGAAACTTATCATGAAGGCTCAGCATCTTTGAAGAAGGTCAAACTCAGCAAGTTAATGAATGAATTTGGAAATTTTAAACTCAAAGAAGGTGAATCTATCAAAGAAAGTCAAGCTAGATTTCAAGTGAACATCAATGCACTTAAGAGACTTGGCAAAACGATTCCTCAAGATGAAATCAATATGAAAGTTCTAAGTGCGGTGCCATTTATTTATGAACCCAAAGTTACTTCCTTGGAGTCTTCTTCAAATCTTGAAACTATGGATCATCTAGCTGTCTTTGCTGAGCTAGAACAATTTGAAACCAAGATACTTGAAAGCAAGGTGGAATCTATTAGAGCTCCAGTCGAAAAGATGAAGAATCTGGCCTAAGTCTTCTTCTCGTTTTTGTGAGTTTGCTGCTGCTGTTGCCGAATCTGGTTCTCCTGCTCATACCACTCATCAGAATGCTGCTATGAATTCAACTGATGTGGATGCTGCTCTGGATGCTGCCAAGACCTTGGTTGCTGATATTGCTCAGGATTATGTTGTTGCTGATGGAACTGAGGAGGATGATGATAAAATGGATGCCTAAGTTTTTCTTCTTTTTATGATTAAGGGGGAGTTAAATTTTAGGATTTTCTGGGTAATTTATGGGTTATTGAACATGTTTTGATTGAACATGTTTTGAACTTATGTGGTTGTTATTTGAACTTATATGTTTTGTTATGGGGTACTGCTGGTTTATGCAGTTAAAACTAATTGCTGGTACAATTTGGTCATTTAAGTTGGTTTATGTGAACTAATGGCTTTATTTATCTTAGTTGAAATGCATATGTGTTAGATAAATATTTTGGTGCAGGATTATTAGATTGAGGGGGAGAATTATTCTTTTCCTAAAATTGTTGTGTAATCATCAAAAAGGGGGAGATTGAAACCCTGATATTTTGATGATAACACTAACAGCAAGCTGGGTTAAGTGTATTATACTAACATGGTTTTGCAGGAAATAAAAGCTATGTATTTTTCTAACAAAACATGTTGTAGCAGCTAGCTGGCAGACTAATTTTCTATGCAGGCAGCAAGCTGGTAGAGAAACTTTGTCTACAGGCAGCAAGGTGGCAATACTTCCAGCAGATAGAGTTTTAGTCCTAATTTATAGGAAACCTTCTTGGAAACGTTTTGTAAGGACTCTATCAGTTATATAAGGTATATATATATATGGGCTCAAATATTTTCAAATATATTATATATATATATAGTTCCTAAAATAAAGGAAGTTGATATACGATGTTTATTATCTAACAACTTCTATTATTTTATGGGCTTTTCAAACCAGATTGAATTTGTCTTTCTTAACGTTCCTTCTCTAACTCATCTGGTTTCTGAACGTTGATTTCATGAACGTTGGTTTGAATTAATCAAGGAACACAATACGTGAGACTTGGTAGTCAAGACCGTTAGTTGTTGATCGATTAATTCAAAATCATTGTTTCATTATAAAAAGACTTGTGCGGTTTTCATTCTAGCTGTTGGACTACATTCAAAAGAAAACACAAGTGTTTTACAAACTGATTTGATATATCTTTCATATACTTTTGAGCTCTAATATATATTACATCTTATATCTTTGATTAGAGTTCATATATTCAATTGTAATTGATTATACTTGTATTGTTCAACTTGTAAGTTGGTAGTTGCTGGTTTTGTAAGCTTGGGAAACAAGGGTTCAAGGAACTTGATAGCTAGAGGAGTTTATACTTGGTTTAGTATAGTACTTAGAGAGCTGTGTTCAAGGAACAAGGTGTTTCAGCAAGCTGCTAACAGTAACAGGGAGTTCAGGGAGATATATTATTGTATTGTGTAGTTGTAATTCACTTTGATCAATAATATATTCCTTTGCCGTGTTGGTAGAGGACCAGGACGTAGACCTATAGGAGATAGGGGTCGAACTTGGCTAAAATTGCTGTGTGTTCTTTATTTTCTGCACATTTTCTATACTGCTGTGAACAACGTAGCTAGCTGCCACTTTACATTCTGTGAACTCAGTATGCTGCCAGACAGCAAAATCAGACTGTTTTTGTTTTTTTTCAGTCACATAACTTGGTAATATTTAAAATCGGTCATTGTTAGTCATAACACCTATTCACCCCTCCCCTCTAGGTGTTGATTCTCAATTGGTATCAGAGCAAGGTCGCGAGTTCGAATCCCACGGAAGGCATTTTACTATTCACTGTAAGGCATGTGTGCTGGAATAGGCAATATGCTGGGGGGGGGGGATTGTTGGGTTATGCCCAGCATCCTGCCTAAATCGAAGCGTGGGCGCTTGGCTTCTGGACTAGAATATGGAAATAAAGTTGCGCCTCTTCTACAAGCTCGGGCTTTTAGATCAACTGGTAAAGCGCTTGATCCTGAGTTTTCATGGTTGGCATGGGAGATGGTTATTTTGGTACGGGAAAGACCTTGAGTTCGTACCTTCTTGTCGGGCTGTACCTAGGGCTACTGTTGACCTTCTAAATGGTCAGAGTAAGTATGATGCCGCTTTTTTAAGAACCTTTTTAGGATCCTGGTCGCCCTACAGCTGGTCGCAGTTGAGAGATGAGACTTTTCTAGGAAACCATGATCGTAAGGCTATCCTTTTGTTGACATTATTTTGTTATTCTGCGTGCCGTTGTTTCTATTAACCTTTTCTTGTTGGTGCTTTTTTGTTTTTCAGTTTCAGGTCAATCTTTGCGACAGGTGCTTGAGAAGGCCTTAATGTTACTTGCTAAAAGGCCCTGCTCGCAACCCCCGCGAAGTGATGCCGAGGCTGCTTCGGGTGGCAGTGGTTTGGGGACGGGTGTTACCCCGGATGTGGTCTTAGAGGATGTGCCCGTTGTAGAAGTCAGTGAAGAGGTTGGCCTAGACCGTGAATCGAACGTTGAGCTGGTGACCTGGGAACGGAAGAGGTCGCGCATTGACGTGGTGAACGATGGTTCGGAGCGAATCACTGCCCGGCGTGGGCAGGACCCGTCGAGGTCTGGGGGGATGAGGTCGTTAACAATCACGGGACTACGGGGGGCTGACCGTCCTCCCACTCTTCAACCTGAGACGGCCGCGGAATCAGCTCACTTCGAGATCCACCCCTACGAGCGTTGGACTGCGGGGTCCCATACGCCGTTGCGGGTATGTCTGGCTCTCTTGTCAATAACAGGTTTTAGTATTGGTTGGTTGTATAATGTTGTCTGTACTCACCCTCTGTTGGCAGGTTTTTGGGGCGTTCGATCTACCGCGGGATTTTAGCTCTTACGTGGATCGTGCTCGGAGCGATGTAGCGGATCGTTGCTTAGCTCGCGCCGGACGGGTAGCTCCTTGACTTAGTTCTCTATATGTTTTATTGTGTTTGTTATACTGTCATGGTTCTCAGCTCCTAACTTCACTTCCTATTTCTGGTGTGCCAATTCTTAGCCGACATGACGCACATCGTTCGCGAGTATCGAGCTGATGTTGACGTCCAGTGGAGGGCTGAATCGTTGCGGGAGATGGGTGTTTTAAAAGAACAGCGAACTGCGGCCGATCAGCGAGCTACAGATGCTGAGAAGCGCGTTAGGGAGTTGTCTGCCAAGTTAGAGAACTCGAAGGTGGAGAATAGCAAGGCTGCCCAAACAATCGAGAAGTTATCAGCTGAGTTGGAAAGGGGGAAAGGATTGTTTGAGGAAAAACAAAAGGAAAACGACGACATGAAGTCGGAGTTGGAGCGTTGTCGTGACGAGAAGGGAACCCTCGCAAGCGAAGTCGACGGCTTGAAGATCGAGGTGGAGAAGGGAATTGAGGAGATCGCGAATGGTCTTGAGGCGGGGTATGGCCATTGTTATGCCCGCGCAGTCGCTGCCGGGCTGGACATGGCTGGTCATGCTTTTGACGACTTCTGTGCCGATTTGGTCGCAAAGGGACAAGAGGCGGACCCTGAAGTTGTGCCAATTTCGAAGGCGGGGGATGCCCCGTAACTTTGTATTTGATAACTTATGCTCTTGTTGAGTTTTCGCAAACATTTGTCACCTTGATCTTTTGGATGAACATGCACTTTGGTGGATCGCTTTTGCGATGTAATTTAAAATTACTATCCTTGGGGTTTAGCATTAATTTTTAAGAAATATGGGGTGTTTGCGTTTATGTTAACAGACTTGCTTTAAGCGTATTTAACCCGTCCTAATGATAACATCACTGTGACTGGTTCTGACTGACAATAGCGTGATTTGTGTTGAAGTCGTTGGACTTCATTTTAGTAATTTGACATTTGTACTCCCGCAATCGCGGAAATAATATGTAACCATACTTGAGAACAATTGCTAAAAGTTTGGGGATACATGCCTTTAACCGGGCTTGATTTAAAAATAACTTAAAAGAGATTTGAATGTGCCAAATTTCCTTCATTCATGGGAAAAACTTCTTCAAGTGTACCGCATTCCATGCATTTTTTATGAGCTCGCTGTTGAGTTGGGAGAGTTCATAGGTACCTGGCCTAATAACTTTGGAGATTTTGTATGGGCCCTCCCAAGGTGCCTTGAACTTCCCAGTGACGGTTGGTTGGGATGAGGCCGACTCCCTCAGGACGAGATCATTGACCTGAAATTTTTTGGTTTTTACCTTCTTATCAAAATACTTGGTTGTTGCCTTCTGATGGCGTATTGTGGTCAAGTGGGCTTCTTCTCTGGCCTCTTCTAGTAAGTCATTGTCAAGGCGCAATCCTTCTATTGAGGCTGCAGGGTCGAAAAGATCAACTCTAGGTGATTGGAGACTTGTTTCCAGGGGGACAACCGCGTCTGTGCCGTATGCCAGCCTGAATGGAGTGTCGCCAGTGGAAGTTCTTGGAGTTGTTCGATAAGACCATAGGACATTGGGGAGCTCGTCCGCCCATGAGCGAGGTTGCTCCTGGAGTCGCTTTTTAAGTCCTTGCAGAATGATCCTATTGGTCACTTCCACCTGGCCATTGGCTTGAGGGTACGCTACCGAGGCTTTAGAATGCTTGATGTTGAGGTCTCGCAGCACGGTTTCGAACTTGTCGCCGACGAACTAGGTACCATTGTCGGTCACTACCGTCCTGGGGATTCCAAATCGAAATACGATAAACTCCATGAAGAATTCAATCATTTCTTTTTCTCGAATGCGCGCTAGCGGCTTGGCTTCCACCCATTTCGTGGCGTAATCAATAGCGACGACTAGGTATTGGAGTTGTCCCTTAACTTTGGGGAATGGGCCCACGATGTCGATTCCCCACTGGAAGAAAGGGCAAGGGCAGAGAATCGGCGTCATTGTTTGTGAAGGGGCATGGCTGACAGTTCCGTAGAGTTGACAGGGGACACAGCTCTTTACATAAGTCTCGCAGTCCTTCCTCATCGTGGGCCAATAGAAGCCCTGTCTAATGATTTTGAGTGCCAAGTTCTTGCCTCCCATGTGCTCTCCACATATTCCTGTGTGAGTTTCGAGAATAGCGAGCTGGGACTCGGCGGGCCCCAGGCAACGAAGCAGCGGTTCTGTTAATGCCCGCCGATAGAGCTTAGAGTCCAAGACGCAATAATTGCGGGCTTTGAACATGATCGAGCGAGCTTCTTTCTTATCGTCTGGGAGCTTGTTGTCGACTATGTAGTCTAAAAATATAGAGCGCCAGTCCGGGGAGGTCGTGATTTCACTTATTGGGAGTTCCAGAATAGTCGGAGTCGCTAATTCCTCGACGTAAACAGGATGAGAGTTAGTCGGGATATTTGAGGAGGCCAATTTGGATAACGCATCGGCCCACTGATTTTCCAGTCGGTCGACATTTGTGATTGTCCACAACGTGAAGCTCGTTAATAAGGATTGGGTTTTTTCCAAGTAGGATGCCATTCTGTCGTTGTGAGTTTTGAATTCGCCTTTGACCTGTTTGACCACTAGCTGGGAGTCGCTGAAGATATCAATGATTTTAGCTTCTAATTCATTCGCTAGCTTAAGTCCTGCTATCAGGGCCTCGTATTCTGACTCATTGTTGGTTGCTTTGAACGAGAATTTGACTACTTGTTGAACCTGAAAACCTTCGGGGCTGATCAAGATGACCCCTGCGCCACTGGTTTCCACGGTGGATGAACCATCGACGTAAAGTGACCAGGGGCACGAGGAAATGGAGTTTGCCGCCCTTGAAGGGTTTTCCTTCTGAGAGAATTGACATTCGACAACGAAGTCTGACAGTGCCTGGGCTTTCATCGCTGTTCGGGGTTTGTACTCGATATAGAATTGGCCGAGCTCAACCGTCCATGCAGCGAGGCGGCCAGTCATGTCGGGTTTATGTAATATTCGCTTTAAGGGCAAGTTGGTCATGACCTGAATCTCGCGACCTTGGAAATAGTGTCGTAGTTTCCTACTTGCAATGACGAGAGCGAACACCAACTTCTCAATTTGTGGATATCGTGTTTCAGCGTCCCGAAGTGTATGACTGATATAATACACTGGTGATTCTGTTCCTTCCCTGAATTTTACCAAGACAGCGGCGATGTTGGCATCGGTAGCGGCGAGATAAATTCGCAACGGCTCGCGGCCGACCGCATGGGTCAATATGGGAGGAGAAGTTAGAAACTTTTTGAGCTCGACCAATGCCTCTTGACACTTGTCATTCCAGTCGATCTTTGACGTTTTGGCTGCCTCTTTGATTACCTGAAAGAAGGGTGCGCAACGCTTGGATGACTGAGGAATAAACCGTCTCAGAGCGGCGACACAGCCTGTTAAAGTTTGAACCTCTTTCAATGTGGATGGGCTTTTGATGTCCATGATGGCTTTGATTTGGGAGGGGTCTGCCTCGATCCCTCGCTGTGTGATCAGGAAACCAAGGAACTTGCCCGTGGTGAGGCCGAACGAGCATTTTGCCGGATTGAGTCGCATACTATGGAGGCGAATTTTCTGAAAAGTTTCTCGCAGATCGGCGACGTGGTCCAAGGCTTTCTGGGACTTGGTGATCATGTCGTCGACATAGACCTGCATATTACGACCGATTTGCGAGGAAAAAATGGAGTCCATCATTTGTTGAAAGGTCGCTCCAGCATTGATGAGTCCGAAGGGCATGTTTTTGTATGCGAAAACCCCTCGGTGCGTTATGAAAGCGGTTTTCTCCCAATCTTGGATGTCCATTTTTATCTGATTGTAGCCCGAAAATGCGTCCATAAATGACAAGAGTTCGTGACCTGCAGTGGAGTCGATTAACTGGTCGATATTAGGTAGAGGGTAAAAGTCCTTAGGGCATGCCCGGTTGAGATCAGAGTAGTCAACGCACATGCGCCATTTACCGTTGCTTTTTTTTACCAGCACCGCATTAGCGAGCCAAGTAGGGAATTGTACTGGTTCAATGAATCCAGCTGCGAGCAGGCGATCGAGCTCGGCGTCAATTGCCTGTTTCTTGTCTTCTGAGAAAACGCGTTTCTTTTGCTTTACAGGTCGGATTTTGGGATCAAGGTGGAGTGAGTGGCGAGCTATGACCTCTGGGATCCCAGGCATATCGCTGGGGTCCCAAGCGAAAATGTCGGAGAATTCGCGGACGAGATCAACAATTTTTTGTCTTAGGGGGTTCTGGAGTTCTTTTCCAATCTTAACCTTTTTCTCCGAATTTCCCGGCACGAGCTCTATATCATCGGTATCCTCCATGGGTACGCAAGCTAAGGTCGTGGGAACCTCAATGACGTCGTTTGGGTCAATTTCTATCACCTGATTAATGGAGGAGTCGTCGCCCATTTTTTGTCGTGGGATAACGGCGGATAAGTAGCACTGTCTAGCTGCGACCTGATCACCTACAACCTCTCCCACACCGAAGTCTGTGGGGAACTTCATTTTAAGATGGGGGATCGACGTGATCGCTTTGAGGGAGGCCAATGTGGTACGACCGAGGATGGCATTGTAGCTTGACGTCGCATTGACGACGTGGAATTTAACCATTTGCCACGTTTGACATGGAGATACTCCAAATAAGACGGGTAGGTCGATAGTGCCTACCACCTTGACTTCGTTCCCTGTGAACCCATACAGAGGGATGTTGACATTTTCTAGCTTGCGATCCCTAAGGTCCATTCTTGAATATGCATGGTGGTAGAGGATATCGACTGAACTACCGTTGTCGATTAGAATCTTTTTCACAGTATTCGTGCCTACCTTGGCGGTGATAACCAGGGCGTCTTGATGGGCTTCAATTAGCCCTGACCGGTAGTCGTCATCTGAAAAGGAGATAGTCGGCGTTGGGTTGTGTCTTGGCTTCTTTGGAGCCTCTGGGTTAATGGAAAACACCTCGCGGGCGTATGACTTCTTGGAGTTATTAGATGTGCCCCCAGCGGAGTGTCCCCCTGCGATGACATCGATGACTCTGTCGAGGTCATGGTTTCGCGAGGTGAGGTGGCTGTTGTCATCAATAAAATGGACAAGTTGTCCTCGGCGGATCTTGCCTTCAATGAACGAGCTAAGTTGGAAACAGGATTCTGTTGTGTGGCCCGTATCTTCGTGGTATTCGCAATACCGGGAGCTTGGGGGTCGTCCTGGCTTCATTGGCCTTGGAGGACGATAATCAGGTTCTGTTTTGAGAATTGCGAGTATAGTTGCCTTATCGGCATTAAGCTTGGTGAACTCCTTTTCATTGCGATCCCGTGGCTTCCATGACCTTTCTGTTTTGTCGCTTCTCTCAGTTTTGTCTGACAATGGAGTTCGGTGATCGTGGGAGCGGGATTGGGATTCGTATCCACGCCTTGCATTGTTTTGGGGAGATCGTCGTCGCGGACTCCGACTTCTGTCTCGTTTCTGAGAAAATCGACGGGGAGACTGGATGCTTCCCACGGCTTCTTGTAATGTCATTCTATGCTCAATAATTTGAAATGCTGACTGGAGAGTACGAGGATTCTTCTCGAAGAATTCCTCTAACAAGAGCGCATGTCGATGATTGTCAATGCCGGCGGCGAGATAATTGATGGCGAGTTCTTCGATTAAGTTCGGAATATCGGCGACCTCTGCTCGGAAGCGAGCTAGAAAATCTCTTAAAGACTCAGAGCGTCGCTGTCGTATTGTCATCAATGACGCAGTTATCTTACCCCCTTTGTAGTTACTGGAGAAACGACTTTGAAACTTGCTTTTTAAGGTGTGCCAGGAATCAATGGATCGTGGTGGCAAGTTACTATACCATCGTAGCGCTGTGCCCTTTAGGCACGTGGAGAAGAACTGGCATCTGGCGACTTCGGAGTGGCCAAAGAAAGCCATTCGTCCATCAAAAGTATTCAGGAACCCGATAGGGTCACACGACCCATCAAAGTAGTCTAGAGCTGGAGTTTTCAAATTTCTGTCGATTTTGGCGATTTCGATTGATCGGGACAAGGGGCTTTCCGTGGAGACGGGTAACCCTGAGTGATTTTTTATGTAATCCTGGCACTCGGCGAGGTCATTCTGCATTTTAGCGATGTCCTCTGGGCGAAAAGACTCGCATGAATCACTTCGCCACGAGGTGTCATTTGCCGACGATGTCATACGTCGCTTTGGGGGCGGTCGGTGTAATATCCGTGAATTTTATTATTTGATTAAATGATATATTTAATCTAAAATATTTATTTTGGAATATTGGAATATTATTATATGATATTTAGTGTGTGATTATGTGCTAAATGGTGAGTCGGAAGCCCCTTTCAAAAATTTCGTCATTTGGAATTTTCTTCAAATTTGAGCCGTTTTGATAATTCAAGAGCCCGTTGAAATTTCGTACATTCATTTTTAATTCTTCGTCTTTCGTATTCGAATCGTTATCGAAAGGGTTATGGGATTCTATTTAACCCTACCTATTTGATTCTGCAAATTAATTTCAATTTTTGATCCGAAAAAGGAAAAATCGTTCCGAACCCTAATTGCTTAAGGGGACGGATTTATCGTTCTATATCAATATTGAAGTTGTTATAGCCCTAGTATTCTTGAGCATTAGTTATATAATGATATATATCAATTTGGATAATCATCAACCTTTTTAACCCCTTACTTTTCGTAAAACGTGTTTTTGACCTAATTAGGGTTTTTAAACGATCTAACGAATCAATATCGATCCAAAAATGTTATTTGGGGTATTATTTTTCCAAAAATATAAAATGACCAATCAGACTTCATAACCCTAGCAATTCTTCAGAAATTACTCAAAAAATCCGAAATTCCCAAATAATTATTTTGTGTTCTTGATCTTCAATCAATTCGTTCTAAGGGTTATTGAAGTCCAAATTTGAAGTTCTTATACTCAAATCAAAGCCCCAAAAATCTAGTTTCAGAATCTTCCAACCTCATCATCATCTGGTAAGTATTCGATTTTATATTGATTTTACAAGTTTCGAATTAAAATTAGGGTTCTTGATTCGATTTGGGGATTTTCATTCTGTTGATTCTCCGTTCAATTGGTTGCTTCTAACATGTTCCTAGGGTTCTAATTAGCAAGAATCCATGCTTTAATTTCATGTTTATGTTCGATTTAGTCGGGTTTGATTTTCGGGTTTTGACCCGATTTCTTCTTTCAATTCGTACGTTCTTGATATTGATCTGACATTGTTTTTGGTAGAGGGCTTTTATTGTATGAGTTATAAGCTTCATTTTGGTATATTAATCTTTGAGTTTCATGTAGGATTTAAGTAGATCGGGTTTCCGGCCGAGGTCGTCGCCGGCGAGTTCTTTGAATGAATTCTGGGCACGATTCCGGCATGGGACAGATGTGTGTGTATGTGGGTTGTGTTTGTCTTGCAAAAGCGAACAAAAGCCCTATAGTTTGGTTTTGTTTTGATCGGAAACGGCGAAGTCCGGCCACCGGACGCCGGCCGGATTCTGGAAAACCCAGATTCCGGCGGGTTGTTCTTGGTGACCCGGATTCGTTCTTCCCGACCCGTTTACCCGATTTTTCGACCCGGTTTCAATCTTCAAAACCCTAATTCATTTTCAGAAAACTGTTTTTGAATTTTATTTTTAAATTTAATTCGAAAATAGTTTAAAAACTAAAAAAATTCATATTTTTATTTTAAAAATATATTTTAATATCAGAAAAATTCTGATAAATTATATTTATTATTTTAAATCCGAAAATTGATTAAACTTAATTATTTTAATTATTTTTAATTAATAATTAATTTATTAATTAATTGGTTAATTCTTTTAATCAATTAATTCTTAAAAATTAATTATTAATTAGATTTAATTAATTAAAAATTCAGTTTAATTATTTTCAAGCCTATTTAATTATTTAAAAAAATAGTTTGAGTATTTAAAGAGTGTCAATTAATTTTATTAATTGATTTATTTTCATTTAAATGTTTATATTGGATTTAAAAATCCGATTTTTGATTTAAAATTTGTAACGACTTACTAAAAATTCAAATGAGTTCCGTATGATGTTTTAAAAATGTTTATAAGTGCTATATGGTTCATATTAATTGTGTGTCGTGTTTTATAGTCTGTATATGCCCGTGCTAGGGCAAATATCTGAGTTTTAAATATCGTAAATTATACCGGACGTCCGATACGTAACCGGTTACTTGTTTAAATGTGATTATTGATTGAATAAGTGTCGAGAGTAGAACGAGAATAGTTAGACTTATTGTGATGAGTTGTTTAATTATAGAATCGAGTTCCCGGAGCAAGGGAAAGGGGAAAGTAGAGTGAGCAGAGTCGATCCGACAGCAGCTTAGACCAGGCAAGTATCTGTGCCTTTACTTGTGATAAAAATTATTATTGTCTTGATTACTTGAATACCGTTATCCCCAGAACAATTCAAATTATCCATCTTTTAACCGCATTTGGACAACTGATTCCATTTCCTTAGAAATTCTTGATTCTTTGATTTGATCTGCATCGGAAACCCTTATTTCCAATTTACTTGATTATTGTTTACCACCTATTGTTGCTATTTATCATCCTTTGATTATCATTGACAACCTTTGATTATTTGACTTCCATCTTGACTACTCATTTACGGTTATTGATTAACGATTACCAATATTGATTCCCTTATTGAATGAGTACACTGTACCATTGAAATTACTCCATGATTATTTCTCGACCTTCACTTGATACTGAACAGTTGAAACTCTTTTTGCAATTACTATACATTCAGTTTATCTTATTGAGCATGTTATTGTTTATACCCTATTATAGAATTGGCATGTGTTTTTTTTAAAAATGGACCAGTAATTGGTCGGAATAACTTAAGGCCCAGATTGGCCTGGGATCCAGTAGAGGACTATGACATGAGCTAGTCCGGGGTTGATGCGTGGCTGGCCAGCAGCACAACCTTTGATTTGAATAAAATGTATAAGCCAAATTCTAATTCTTTACTTCAATCATTATTGATACAAAGCATGTGTTAGCTAAATATTGTTGATTCTGATATCTTAAATTCATATCCTTACAACCGTGATAGAAATGATTCGTTGATGTTTGCTGAGCAATTTTGGCTCACTCTTGCTTGTTGTTTTCTAACCCTATTCCAGTGAAGCGAGAGTATGAGTTGGCATAGCGTGACCGATAGTTCACCAGCAGTCAGGAGAGCCCCTCGAGTCACTGTTATTGGCAGGGTAGTTGTTGTTTTGCTTTTCTAGATTTAATGTCTAGATTTGAACTTTAGTTGTGATGTAATAACTCTGATAAAACTGGTTTGTAATAATAAAAGATTATAGTAGCTTGTGTTCATTGCCATAATCTGGATGCGGTCTTGGTCAAGGGGTAATTGTGTCTTTATATATATTATGCATGTGTTAAATAGTATTCCGTTGGTCGGATGACTCCTCAAATCTGTACCCCGGGTTTGGAGGGCGTCACAGTTGGTATCAGAGCAACAGGTTATGGCATTTGAAACAAGTTAGGACTTAGGGTCCAGGATAACATAGAGAGTTAGGAAGTCACGTAAGGATATTAGGAGGTCAACTAGGGATATTACGCGTAGTAATTAAATGTGGTTATAATTGCAGCCCCCTAGTTCTAGTTCAGACTCAGACCCTTCCGAGGATACGATAGCAGAGATACCTACACCCGTTGAGAGAGCAGGACCGTCTCGGCCAGTGCGATATCAGCCTAGGCATCAGGGCCCAGTAGTCAGGAGAGATCAGATACCTTGTCCTATTCCACTCCGACAAGTAGCCCCAGCACCAGCGTCTCAGGCATCAGTTTGTGGGCCTTTGTATCAGTTATGTGAGCCGCCAGTTCCACACCATGTGTATCAGAGGGTGAGAAGAGAGAAGGATTTCCTTTATGGACAGGTTATGGAGATGGGTAGGATTCGTTCGATCGAGGCAGCCGCTGTCAGAGAGAGAGACAGACTTAGAGATCAGATGAGAGACATTCAGATGAGGTTTAGGGTTACGAGGACTTTGGTTGAGACTCGATTGCATGGATTAGCTTCTAGTCGAGAGGGAGAGACAGTAGCAGGGATGAGACAGATTTTGGATTATGCGATGAGTGAGATTGCAGAGGTTTCAGGACCCCCGTTATGGCCGGCAGGAGCAGGTGATCTGTGAGCAGGTATCGGTAGTAGACAGATGTGACATGGATGTATGGTTCTAGATAGTTAGTATATAGATGCATATTGTAGAATCAGCAGTGCACCGGGCTTATAGGAACGCCTCGGGTTGTTGTTGCATTTTTGTTGTTGTATTGCTGGTCGGCAGTTATGGTTCAGCCATGATATATTTTCTTTTGAAGCGTTCTACGCTTGTACTAACTCTATCTATATATATATGATAAACCTCTTTTATAGAACTGTATTTATTCCCCTGTCATTCATTTCCAGCATCATAACTGTTATTCTACTTATTGCAACGAGTGTATCCATACACCGTTGAGAAGATCTGTAAACCTTCGAGATATCAATTGTGATCCTTCCTTCTCTTATATGAACTGTTTGATTAAGCCAATTATTGTTTATTCATCAGCGATATGGCTCCTAGACGACAAACCCGTTCAACTGATACTTCTGACCAAGAAGGTCAACAAAATACACCTCCCACGGGCCGTGTGGACCCGATGGTAATCCAGTTGTTAAATACCCTTACTCAACAGACTGCCGCATTAGCACAGCAGCAACGTGCATTTCAGCAACAGCTCTTAGAACAGCAGCAACAGCATCAGCAACATCAGCATCAGCAGCATCAACAACAGCACCAGCAAGCAGCACCGGCAGTTACGTTCAAATCTTTCCAGGCAGCAAAACCTCCAGAATTTAAAGGATCAGCAGACCCTGTAGAGGCTAAGGCATGGTTGAAAGAGATGGAAAAGGCTTTTGCCTTGATAGAGGTGACAGAGGATAAGAAGACAGAGTATGCAAGCTATTTTCTGAAGAATGAGGCTAGTTATTGGTGGGAAACGAGTAGGGCTATGGAGCCCGAGGGATTGATTACGTGGGCAAGATTCACAGAGTTGTTTTTGGAAAGATATTTTCCGGACTATATGAGAGATCAGATGGAATTGAAGTTTTTGGAATTAAAGCAGGGAAGCATGACAGTGCCCCAATATGAAACAAGGTTTACGGAGTTGTCAAGGTTTGTTCCAACCTATGTGGATACGGAAAAGAAGAAGGCCAAGAGGTTCCAGCAGGGACTGAGGTCTTGGATTCGTAATAAGTTAGCTGTATTGGAGTTGGACACCTATGCAGCGGTGGTCCAAAAGGCAATGATTGCGGAGGCAGAGAGTGATTCTTACATGAGAGAGAAGGAGAACAAGAAAAGGAAAGCAGGGATACCCGATAAGGGACAGCAGCAGGGAAGTTTTCAAGGACAAGCAAATAAGAAGCTGGGATTTCAGCACGGAAGGAATACAAGTTTCAGGAAACCAGACACCGGAAACGTAGGACAAGATAACCGTCTACTAACCGGCGGTCAGCAGGGACTTTCTAGACCCCCACTACCAGAATGCAAGACATGCGGGAAGCGACATCTAGGGATATGCCATCGATTGACTGTCACATGCTTTAAATGCAATCAGAAGGGACATTATTCCCGGGATTGCAAGATAGGCATCGTGTGTCATCGGTGTAAGAAACCAGGTCACATGATTAAGGACTGCAGAGCACCAGCAACCGTGAACAATATGATTCGGGCAATTGAAGCACCCCCAGTTGTTAACGTCCAGCCGTTAGCCAGGACCTACAATATGTCAATGGGAGAAGCAGTGAGAGATTCCGACGTGGTGGCAGGTACACTTCTAGTAAATTCTATTCCTGCACAAGTGTTAATAGATTCGGGAGCGACGAAGTCTTTTATTTCTGAAACGTTTGCTCGTAGATTGAATTGCGTAATGAAACCTTTAAGTGGAGTGTTGACTATAGAGATAGCTAATCAGGATCGTATCGCGGTCAGTTCATATTATCCCCGTTGTGAGATAGAGATTTTGGGAAATCGTTTTTATGTCGACTTGTTACCTTTTAAGTTAGGTGAATTTGATGTGATATTAGGGATGGATTGGTTGACTGAGCATGATGCAAGTATTGATTGTAAGAATAAGAGGGTTACTTTGATTACCCTAGAAAGGAAAGAGATAATATTTAGAGGAGAGAAACAAAGAAAGAGGTTCCTGACAATGATTCAGGCTAAGAGGTTATTAAGGCAAGGTTGTGAGGCGTATCTAGCTTATGTAATAGATATAGATAAGGAAGTTTCTAAGTTAGAAGATATTCCAGTCGTAAATGAGTTTCCAGATGTTTTTCCGGAAGAATTACCAGGTTTACCTCCAGATAGAGAAATTGAATTTGCGATAGACTTAGTACCGGGCGCGGAGCCAGTATCGAAGGCCCCTTACAGAATGGCACCAGTGGAGATGAAGGAATTGGCTGATCAACTGCAAGATTTGCTAGAAAAAGGAATTATTAGACCCAGCGTTTCACCGTGGGGAGCACCAGTACTGTTTGTCAAGAAAAAGGATGGAAGCATGAGATTGTGTATAGACTATCGGGAGTTGAACAAGCTGACCATTAAGAACAAGTATCCGTTACCTCGAATAGATGATCTGTTTGACCAGCTGAAGGGAGCGGTACATTTTTCGAAGATCGACCTACGGTCAGGATATCACCAATTGAAGATTAGACCAGACGACATACCGAAGACAGCCTTTCGAACAAGGTATGGGCACTATGAATTTTTAGTAATGGCGTTTGGACTAACGAATGCACCCGCAGCTTTTATGGATCTAATGAACAGGATTTTCAAGAGATATTTGGACAAGTTTGTAGTGGTATTCATCGACGACATCTTGATATACTCAAGGACAGAAGAAGAGCATGCAGACCAGTTGCGAATTGTGTTAGAAACGTTGAGACAAGAAGGACTATACGCGAAGTTTTCCAAGTGTGAATTCTGGTTGAAAGAAGTTCATTTCTTAGGACACGTGGTGAGCAGCGAAGGCATCAAAGTGGACCCAGCAAAGATAGAGGCAGTGAAAGATTGGGAGAGACCAAGGACACCGACTGAAGTCAGAAGTTTCTTGGGATTAGCCGGATACTACCGGAGATTTGTGCAAGATTTTGCGAAGATAGCTACTCCAATGACCAAGCTGACAAGGAAAAGCGAGCGATTCATATGGAACGATAAATGCGAAGAAGGCTTCCAAGAGTTAAAGAAAAGACTAACTACGGCACCGGTATTGATGTTACCAGACGATCAAGGTCATTTCGTAATCTATAGTGATGCGTCGTACAAAGGATTAGGATGCGTACTTATGCAACATGACAAGGTGATTGCTTATGCGTCAAGACAGTTGAGACCCCACGAACAGAAGTACCCTACACACGATTTGGAGTTAGCAGCTATTGTGTTTGCTTTGAAGATATGGAGACACTACTTGTATGGAGAGAGATGTGAAATTTACACCGATCACAAAAGTTTGAAGTATATCTTTACTCAGAAAGAGCTGAACATGAGGCAACGAAGATGGTTAGAACTAATCAAGGACTACGACGTTTCTATCAACTATCATCCCGGCAAGGCAAATGTGGTAGCAGATGCATTGAGCAGAAAAGAGAGATTAAATACACTAATGATGACCAAAGAATTATACAAGGAATTTGAGAAATTGGAAATCGAAGTAATTAATCCGAAGGACGCTACGGAAATAATTTATACCATGACGTTTCAACCTGAATTGTTGGAGAAGATACGAAAGTGCCAAGAGCAAGTTATGAACGACGATGTGAGTAAAATGACAGGTGAGGAAATATGTAGCCAACCGGACGACAAAGGGATCTTGAGATTTGCTTCTCGGATATGGATACCTAACGTAACGGAACTGAAAAGTGAGATTCTGCACGAAGCACATAACTCGAAGTATTCAATTCATCCAGGGAGTACGAAGATGTATCGAGATCTAAAGACGAACTTTTGGTGGCCAGATATGAAGAGAGAGATTGCGGAATGGGTAAGTAAATGCTTTACGTGTCAAAGAGTTAAGGCGGAACATCAGAGACCAAGTGGATTACTTCAACCATTGGAGATTCCCGAATGGAAGTGGGAACACATTGCGATGGACTTTGTAGTAGGATTGCCTAGAACCAAAGCTAACCATGATGCCATCTGGGTTGTCGTGGATCGATTGACGAAATCTGCGCATTTTCTTCCGATTAACGAGAGATTCTCGCTGGATAAGTTAGTTCATATGTACATAAAAGAAATCGTAGTACGACATGGAGTTCCAGTATCGATAGTGTCTGATAGAGACCCTCGATTCAATTCAAGATTTTGGAGGAGTTTTCAAGAGTGTTTGGGCACCGAGTTGAGAATGAGTACGGCTTATCATCCGCAGACGGACGGTCAAAGCGAAAGGACAATTCAGACTATTGAAGATATGCTTAGGACGTGTGCACTTGATTTTGAAGGCAGTTGGGACGATCATCTACCCTTGGTGGAATTTTCATATAATAATAGTTTTCACGCGAGCATCGGAATGCCACCGTACGAAGCTTTGTATGGACGAAAGTGTCGATCTCCAGTATATTGGGAAGAAGTTGGTGAACGGAAAATGATAGGACCAAAACTAGTACAACGAACAAAAGAAGTGGTTCAATTGATTCAGAGAAGATTGATAACAGCTCAAGACCGACAGAAGAAGTATGCGGATCTAGCCAGAAAGGATGTGGGATTCGAAGAAGGAGAGCAAGTGTTACTAAAGGTTTCACCATGGAAAGGATTAGTTAGATTTGGAAAGAAAGGGAAGTTGAGTCCGAGATATGTTGGGCCGTTTGAGATTTTGAAGAAAGTGGGCGAAGTAGCTTACGAGTTGGCATTGCCACCGCATATGCAGCACGTTCATAATGTATTTCATGTATCTATGCTTAAGAGGTATCGACCAGATTCGAATCATGTAATAGAGTATGAACCAATAGAGGTCCAGGCAGATTTATCGTATGTAGAACGACCAATTCAGATAGTGGATCGTAAGGAGAAAGTACTAAGGAATAAGACAGTAGCGTTAGTGAGAGTTTTGTGGAGGAATCCTAAAGTAGAAGAGTCTACCTGGGCGTTAGAGAGTGAGATGTTAGAGAAGTATCCCCAGTTGTTTCCTTGATCTGATTCTGAGGACAGAATCCTATTAAGGGGGGAAGGATGTAATATCCGTGAATTTTATTATTTGATTAAATGATATATTTAATCTAAAATATTTATTTTGGAATATTGGAATATTATTATATGATATTTAGTGTGTGATTATGTGCTAAATGGTGAGTCGGAAGCCCCTTTCAAAAATTTCGTCATTTGGAATTTTCTTCAAATTTGAGCCGTTTTGATAATTCAAGAGCCCGTTGAAATTTCGTACATTCATTTTTAATTCTTCGTCTTTCGTATTCGAATCGTTATCGAAAGGGTTATGGGATTCTATTTAACCCTACCTATTTGATTCTGCAAATTAATTTCAATTTTTGATCCGAAAAAGGAAAAATCGTTCCGAACCCTAATTGCTTAAGGGGACGGATTTATCGTTCTATATCAATATTGAAGTTGTTATAGCCCTAGTATTCTTGAGCATTAGTTATATAATGATATATATCAATTTGGATAATCATCAACCTTTTTAACCCCTTACTTTTCGTAAAACGTGTTTTTGACCTAATTAGGGTTTTTAAACGATCTAACGAATCAATATCGATCCAAAAATGTTATTTGGGGTATTATTTTTCCAAAAATATAAAATGACCAATCAGACTTCATAACCCTAGCAATTCTTCAGAAATTACTCAAAAAATCCGAAATTCCCAAATAATTATTTTGTGTTCTTGATCTTCAATCAATTCGTTCTAAGGGTTATTGAAGTCCAAATTTGAAGTTCTTATACTCAAATCAAAGCCCCAAAAATCTAGTTTCAGAATCTTCCAACCTCATCATCATCTGGTAAGTATTCGATTTTATATTGATTTTACAAGTTTCGAATTAAAATTAGGGTTCTTGATTCGATTTGGGGATTTTCATTCTGTTGATTCTCCGTTCAATTGGTTGCTTCTAACATGTTCCTAGGGTTCTAATTAGCAAGAATCCATGCTTTAATTTCATGTTTATGTTCGATTTAGTCGGGTTTGATTTTCGGGTTTTGACCCGATTTCTTCTTTCAATTCGTACGTTCTTGATATTGATCTGACATTGTTTTTGGTAGAGGGCTTTTATTGTATGAGTTATAAGCTTCATTTTGGTATATTAATCTTTGAGTTTCATGTAGGATTTAAGTAGATCGGGTTTCCGGCCGAGGTCGTCGCCGGCGAGTTCTTTGAATGAATTCTGGGCACGATTCCGGCATGGGACAGATGTGTGTGTATGTGGGTTGTGTTTGTCTTGCAAAAGCGAACAAAAGCCCTATAGTTTGGTTTTGTTTTGATCGGAAACGGCGAAGTCCGGCCACCGGACGCCGGCCGGATTCTGGAAAACCCAGATTCCGGCGGGTTGTTCTTGGTGACCCGGATTCGTTCTTCCCGACCCGTTTACCCGATTTTTCGACCCGGTTTCAATCTTCAAAACCCTAATTCATTTTCAGAAAACTGTTTTTGAATTTTATTTTTAAATTTAATTCGAAAATAGTTTAAAAACTAAAAAAATTCATATTTTTATTTTAAAAATATATTTTAATATCAGAAAAATTCTGATAAATTATATTTATTATTTTAAATCCGAAAATTGATTAAACTTAATTATTTTAATTATTTTTAATTAATAATTAATTTATTAATTAATTGGTTAATTCTTTTAATCAATTAATTCTTAAAAATTAATTATTAATTAGATTTAATTAATTAAAAATTCAGTTTAATTATTTTCAAGCCTATTTAATTATTTAAAAAAATAGTTTGAGTATTTAAAGAGTGTCAATTAATTTTATTAATTGATTTATTTTCATTTAAATGTTTATATTGGATTTAAAAATCCGATTTTTGATTTAAAATTTGTAACGACTTACTAAAAATTCAAATGAGTTCCGTATGATGTTTTAAAAATGTTTATAAGTGCTATATGGTTCATATTAATTGTGTGTCGTGTTTTATAGTCTGTATATGCCCGTGCTAGGGCAAATATCTGAGTTTTAAATATCGTAAATTATACCGGACGTCCGATACGTAACCGGTTACTTGTTTAAATGTGATTATTGATTGAATAAGTGTCGAGAGTAGAACGAGAATAGTTAGACTTATTGTGATGAGTTGTTTAATTATAGAATCGAGTTCCCGGAGCAAGGGAAAGGGGAAAGTAGAGTGAGCAGAGTCGATCCGACAGCAGCTTAGACCAGGCAAGTATCTGTGCCTTTACTTGTGATAAAAATTATTATTGTCTTGATTACTTGAATACCGTTATCCCCAGAACAATTCAAATTATCCATCTTTTAACCGCATTTGGACAACTGATTCCATTTCCTTAGAAATTCTTGATTCTTTGATTTGATCTGCATCGGAAACCCTTATTTCCAATTTACTTGATTATTGTTTACCACCTATTGTTGCTATTTATCATCCTTTGATTATCATTGACAACCTTTGATTATTTGACTTCCATCTTGACTACTCATTTACGGTTATTGATTAACGATTACCAATATTGATTCCCTTATTGAATGAGTACACTGTACCATTGAAATTACTCCATGATTATTTCTCGACCTTCACTTGATACTGAACAGTTGAAACTCTTTTTGCAATTACTATACATTCAGTTTATCTTATTGAGCATGTTATTGTTTATACCCTATTATAGAATTGGCATGTGTTTTTTTTAAAAATGGACCAGTAATTGGTCGGAATAACTTAAGGCCCAGATTGGCCTGGGATCCAGTAGAGGACTATGACATGAGCTAGTCCGGGGTTGATGCGTGGCTGGCCAGCAGCACAACCTTTGATTTGAATAAAATGTATAAGCCAAATTCTAATTCTTTACTTCAATCATTATTGATACAAAGCATGTGTTAGCTAAATATTGTTGATTCTGATATCTTAAATTCATATCCTTACAACCGTGATAGAAATGATTCGTTGATGTTTGCTGAGCAATTTTGGCTCACTCTTGCTTGTTGTTTTCTAACCCTATTCCAGTGAAGCGAGAGTATGAGTTGGCATAGCGTGACCGATAGTTCACCAGCAGTCAGGAGAGCCCCTCGAGTCACTGTTATTGGCAGGGTAGTTGTTGTTTTGCTTTTCTAGATTTAATGTCTAGATTTGAACTTTAGTTGTGATGTAATAACTCTGATAAAACTGGTTTGTAATAATAAAAGATTATAGTAGCTTGTGTTCATTGCCATAATCTGGATGCGGTCTTGGTCAAGGGGTAATTGTGTCTTTATATATATTATGCATGTGTTAAATAGTATTCCGTTGGTCGGATGACTCCTCAAATCTGTACCCCGGGTTTGGAGGGCGTCACAGTCGGGAGCATTGAGATTCGCTGGATATGTCCTTATCGAGGTCATAGTTTTCCTCGTAGTCATCGTCCAACTGTCGGTGAGGATCCTTGTTACGGCGTGAGATTGTCGTCTGCTGCAGCTCTCGTTGCAAACGTCGAATCTCCCTGTGTTTCTCTAGGCGAGCCTCCAACAAGCATTTCTGCTCCTCCAAATATGCCAGCTCATCGTTCGACCCAGCGAACTCTTCAAAACGGTGAGTCTGTACCGGCTGCTTCTTTTGTTTTCTCATCTTCAACAAATGCAGACGCGCGTCGCTCGTTAGCACTTTTTTGCCTGTGGGAGTCATAACCCTCAATCGTGTGTCAACGGGGGGTCCAGGGGATCCCTCATTTTGGTCATCTGTAGGGGGAAACAACTCCCGAGGTTGCAACACGGGGGGTAGCTGTGTCCCTTCCCGACGAGGTACTGTAACCACCTCGTTTGTGTCACCTATCTTGGTGATAAGTGGTTCATTCTCTTCCATATCGGTTGGAGTTATAGAAAAAAGAGCTCCTTCTAGCGCCAAATGATGAATGTAATCTCGAACGAAATGATATATTGAAATCAAGAGATAATGGCTAAGTGGAATTAATATTATTAGAGTCAAAAGTTACATTCACTAAGGAGGTTCACTCCTTTTACTATTTTTCCAACCTCTTCTAATGTGGGGGTTGGGGGTTATTTATAGGGAGAGTTTACAATTGGGCTTTCTTCTAATTGGGCCTATTACAGAGTGGGCCTATATACAAAATGCTATTTGAGCCTTATTGGCTAGTGGACTTTCTCTTCTAAATCTCTACCTTTACTTGTTAATTAGTTATATCCAGCTTGTCATAAACAGAAAACACCAAAAATAGCATCAAAATAGTTCAGGAACTCACTGATTCCTGACATGCTATCATGAAGAGAGTTTGAAACAACTATGTTGTCTTGTATATTGTCATTAAAAAAACACATTGATGAGAATACAGAACATTCTATAAGGACCTTCTCATTAGGAACAAAAAGTAACATCCTGTACTCGAGTTAAGACTGGAGAGAAAAGAACGAAGCGAGAAACTAACTACAAGGGATGCGTTTAATAAAATAATAATAATAATAATAATGCTCTTCTTTCTGGGAAATACAAGGGTAAAGAATAAATCTTCCGTCCATTTTATTATATTTTCTAAAAAGGAAAGAGAAAACGAACAGGTTCCTAATCAATAAAACCCAGTAAAATTGAACTCCATTTATTCTTCTGTTCTTTTTTACTTTGTGCATTTTGAAAAATCACCCAGAATGGGACACATTATCTGCACTCCATGAAATTCCCAATCACATATTCACATAAATCATCTAAATCCACATTTCCATATAGTGAACAGTAGGCATTCCCGCCCAATGTCATGGCAACGCTAATTTAAAACATAATAGATACTAAATAACAATCTCACAGGAGTTCAGCCACCAATTTTGTTGAGTCTGACAAACAGAACTCTAATTATTGAATTTTGAATGCAACAACCACATATAACTAATATAGATGAGTGATCTGTATTACCGCTTGAAGTTCCTGGGCTAATACATTTGTTGCTTCTACCGCCTGAATCATTTATTATCTCAGTAGGGGGATAGCTGGAGACAGGAGGCTCATTTCCAACAAGATCAACATCCTTTGCAACAAGTTCATTCCCTATAAAATTTTGTAATATTAGTCGAATGGCATTTGATGTGATGATTTCACATGCAAGATAGAATCTTATGTACTGGGAAATTTTTTATTCAAATTGATATTAACCTTTGTCTAACTGCATGGATGAATTGCTAATGCCAGATTCATTTAACAGTTGTACGACATTTGAGGGAAAATGGTAAGCATAATAAAGTAAAATACCTATCCAGTCTTAGTCCAATAGTTCTACTGAGAATACAGAAGGGACACATAGCTTACCTCTATCTCACAAGGTTCGCCTTTTGCACGCTTTCGTTTCTCAGCCAGATGATCATCTAATAACTTCTGTAATCTGAACAAGGTATCATCAGTGAGACTGTCAATATCAATCTCAATCTCATCCTCCCCTGCATCTTTCCCTGCAGAACTCTGTTCCCTCAGAAACTCTATAATATTATCAGGTAGATCTGCCAATGAAGATTCCAACTCTCTACTTAATTTTTGTTTCTCTTCAGCAGTCATACATTTCACAGGCTCACATACAGGCTCTGGTAAAACTATAAGCTTGGTTGAAGAATGTTTTCTCATTTTTGAAGGTGGCGCTGCCTTGACCTTTTCAGCTTCCATGTCAATGCTAGTTACCTGAGGTATTTGTTTGGGAACATTTGCAGAAAGCTTCTTTTCAATAACCTTCCATCTGACCTCAAAAAATTTACTAAGAGTAGCAGCCATCAAATGGACATCATTTGTAGAAGGATTATAGGTCATGGCATTGGTGAATGCAAGCCTAACATCAGCAACAAAATCCAGAGGACTTGTATATACTGATGAAGAGAGTTTCTTTTTTACAGTCCCCAGGTCCATAGGATTCTTAATAACATCAAAATAATCCGAAAGGTTTAAATACACTGGATCAACAGGATTATTAAACACCCAACCATATTCATGCGACATCAGCTTCTTCAATAAATTCTCACACTGTCTCATCAGAGACGAGTTCAAAGAAGATGGTTCTGAAGGCTTATTTGAGGACTGAAACCTCCCTGACGTGCCCATATTCAAGCTACTAGGCTTCAACTTTTTAGCATTCCTGTCAATCACTGCTGATGATCGCCTCATGTTCCCAGTCTTAAGCACGTTTTGAGCATTACTGGAGCTAAGAACATTAGTAGACGATGACAACGAAATAGCACCCACATTACGTGCCTCAAATTTCTTCCTTAAGAACCCAATCCGTTCAAGTTCTGCTTTAAGACACAGTACCAAATTCCCTCTGTCAGGATGCGACAATTTTGACAGTGGCAGCACTTTAACCGGTACACCAAACCCATCTTTAGTCGCAGGATTCAAGATAATCCATTTCTTCCTAGGAACACTACAGTTCTCAGAAGCAGAAATTTCAGTATCAATTCGTCCAGAGCTACCAGACTCATCATCCGATGAGGAATATCCTTCCGGAAACCTATTCTTCTTGTCCATACCGTAACAACCCAGGATCGGGTTATTCACACTGGTCCATACATATACATGAACGAACTTGCTTTAAAACCCAATTAAACCAACTAAATCTCTATTTAATTCCTTAAAATAATCGAAAACCATCGTTACACTACGATAATTCTTAAATAAGTCAAATTCCCCCAAATCATATTCAAAAGTTATAGCTCGTAAAATACATACATGATGAACTTGCTTTAAAAACCCAATTCCACCAATTAAATTTCTATATAGTTCCTTAAAACTATCAATAATCATCATTTTAATCATTTAATTACAGAAATCCGCCTAAATTAAACTTAAATTTAAGATTAAAAAAAAGCCCTAACCTTGAGTTGGCAGAAGAAGAATCAAGTGGCTTCAAGGTGATAAATCCAGTACAAATACAAGTACACCAATCAAGATTCTTATATATATTTTTATATATAAACGCACACACACTTGAATTGAAAATTCAATTAGAAATGAAAACAAGAAACCCTAGATCACACGGCTATGAATTTAATGAGAGAGAGAGACCCTAAGAAGATAAATATTGAGAAGCGGCAAAGTGGATCGCGAGCAGAGCAGCGTCTTGGCAAACAGTATGTATGTATACGCGTATGTATGTATGTATGTATCCTTTCTATCTTTGTTTCTAGAGAGATAAAATAATGCAAGTGCTTTTACGAGTGAGAGAGAATGTACGAGATGGGTTTCTACATCTTCATCTAAGATTTCTTTTGGATTTTTGTATTTTAAGGATTATTATTTTTTTAGATATTTTCAAAAGATAGTAAAATTGTAAAAAAAGTAAATTAAAAAGTACTATTTTTGATAATCTCTAATTTTCTTAATTTTCATAGACTTATTTTTATTTTTTGATTCGTATTTATTTTTATTTGTTTAGTAATATTTTAAGTTTAGTTAAGATAAAATTAAATAATTTATTAGATAAATTAGTTACTTATATATTTTAAATAATCGCATATGTGTCAAATATTATATTATAATTAATAATAATTTTTTAACTGTTTCAATTTTTTATTTGGATATGACCCTAATTAACCAATTTTAAAACAAATTGTCCAAAATGTCACCAAAGAAAATTGCAGCTCCAAATGCCAACAAGATACATTACATTTACAATCAATGTAGACAATTAATATATGGGGTTTTAGCAAAAAATATATATTTTTAATTTTATTTTTTTTGTAAAAATATGATTTTGCAACCTAATGCAATTATATTCAACCGGAAGCAACCAACCAAAAATAACTGCAATTATTTACAGAAAAACGTAAAACTAAATTGCATCTAATTACTTGTGATTGCAAATCGTAAACACACTTACGTACCTGAATACACACTTACTAGGGATGATTACGAATCACATGTTAATATTTTAGCAATGAAAATAGTAAAACTTTCTGGACACACATGAGTTAATATCATGTCTAGTATCCAACAAAGTTCCAAGGTGAGTGCCGGAAAAGTTGAAATAACATAAACAAAGCTGCAAAGGTCCTAGAAAGCAATCCTGGTTCTGCAGATTTATAATTGTTGACCTCAGCAATGCATCTCCAGCGATAACCTCTCAGCCTTTTTACAAAATCATCCCGGTTTTATCTTCTTACTCCTGAATACCTCGTAGTTACTAGTGACCTAGTTCATTTTGACAGGGCTAATTAAGTTCGTCAACCCGGTATCGTAACTCTCACAACTGTGGGATGCACCTGTTTGGATCCAGGATGAACAAACATTCCCGATTATAACACGACATAAATTAACGTCCCTAACCCCATTTTCGTCAACATCATAGTAAGTTGTGTTATAGCGGAAGGAAGAAAGATTATAATAGACGTAAAGAAAGAACACAGATAGGCAAAGAGAAAAGTTTTATTGATCTTGAGAATACATATTACAGCATACATCTAGTTTATGACCTAACCCCCGAAATCTCAGCGTTTGGGGCATTACTGATTCAAGGCATATTCTAACAAGTTGCACTGCTTCGAGCGCAATTTACAGGTACAAGGAGAATACCGAGCCAAATGAAGACTTCATTTTCGACAATTCACACTCACCAAGCCCAAAAAATCATGACACTAGAGAATTCACTTTTGGAAACAGGAAGCCATGCATATTTCACATTTCCATCTCCACGATACTTTTCTGTGATCTTAACCTGCTTCTGGAAAAGTTCTGAGCGAG
This sequence comes from Heracleum sosnowskyi, assembly GCA_030848705.1. Taxonomy (NCBI): domain Eukaryota; kingdom Viridiplantae; phylum Streptophyta; class Magnoliopsida; order Apiales; family Apiaceae; genus Heracleum; species Heracleum sosnowskyi. The sequence goes on along the minus strand of CM061244.1, from coordinate 18,692,239 downwards.
CCTGCATTGTAATGCCTGAACCACAATATACTTCAAGTTTGTCTACCTTGAATAAGCTAAAAGCCTTGAACGGCATTGGAATCCATATCTCCGCGATCATGCCAAGCCCGAACATATTATTTTTACAATTTTACCATTGTCATTTTTTTTTCAACTTAAAGGTAAAGAAGGTCTAAATTTTTTTATTTCGTATGCATTGCTAAGTTTTTTGGAAATAAAAAGGGGACTTATTTTGCCCAAGGAAACTAAAGAGTATCATGGTATTTTAATATTTGGCATTTGGCTCAGCTAAAAAAGGTGAAAAAAAATATATGTACTTAAATAAGTACAATGTAGTAACATAATTATTTTTGAATTCTACCTTGTTCATAGGATTCAGTTTTGAAACACTGTGTACAAATCTCTTATTTCTCCATATGTTTCCATAATAATTCATCATTATTACGACTATCAGCGAGACTTGAATGAATGAATAAATCACTCAAAGAACCATTGATCCTTATACAGTAATAATTATTGCTGGATCAAAGACTTCATAAACAATGGATAAGTAGGAACCCGTTGATTAATTGATAACATCAAGCACAAGTTTACGAGACTTGTAAACTGACCACCTCATGCGTCTTTGGTAACCTGCTGCAATGAATCCCAGAGAGAGTACAAGAATCCACTTAAATCCCAACTGCATAAGAAAAAAGAGAATCACGCAGAATTAGAGGGCTACTACTTTTTTCTTAAACAGTTTCATATTCATGGTTGATGTGATTTCAATGTACCAGTTTCCTCTCTTCCATTTCTGGTTCTGCAGCCCATGCCAAAAATGTCACGACATCTTTTCCCATCTGTAGCATCATCATCAATCAGATCTTTGAGATGTCAATTACATGAAAATAATATGTACTAGAATTATACGAAACTCAAACTACATATCTGCCACAAGTCCCTAAAGAAAACTAGTACAAACCTGAGCTTCTGTTGCAGGGACGCCATCTTCATACTCAACAGCACCATCATTAAGCATTTTAGGCATAGCAATAGCTCCGCCAGGAAAGTAAGGATTATAATGCAGGCCTTCTCGGACCTAAAATACCGTTACTTCCGGATTAGATAAGCATCACACTCAAGACTTGAACCAAGTTATCTGGTAATTAGTACTCAAGTGAAGGGATTAAATTTGATACATTCTATGGACAAACATGCAGTGACTACAATTAATGTCTTTAGCATTACTCGGTTCAATCAAACGTGTCATGTACTAAAAATTTATATATTGCTATTATCTATTTATTTCTTGTGCCCCTCGCTCAGTAGACGGGGATACAAACATCATGAATGCACGGATCCCTTTGTTAATGTTATTCACGTTAATATTTAATTAGAATCGTAATTTTATTGATCAAATTTATTAAAAGTATATTAAATACAAATACGCATACCATCTCATTATACCGTTTTATCAATACGTCTAGTAGTCTAGGGCAGAAGTATAAAGCATCAAGAGATGGCCACGAACATAGTCGCGGTCATCGCATTTGCTAATGAACCCCAACATACAAGCTAAAGCAACACCATTTTATAGTCAGAGGTCCTAACTGGTTTACTATATTAGTCTTAAACATAATGTGGAAGTAAGATTTAAGTGTGCAAGACATCTGCTTTAGCATAGGGATTTTGATGTCTTGATGTGAAACATTCTCCATCCAGACTTGTTATTTATTGCTTTCTGATCCTGTCTTACATCCTATGGGATATCCATCTTTAAGGAAGTGGTCTATTAAATTCTAAATCCTAAATTCACTTCAACTTTCTCATTTAAAACCACAAATCTCCTCTCAGAATTTCATTTCATGCAGTAAAATCAGGCATGCTAATGATAAGAAGGTACAAAGTTCTATCAAACAGGTCAGCCTACAACATTGAATGCAAGGAGCAATATCTATGCATTAGACCGCAAAGGCATTGCACATGGTTCTGCTTACAGCAGAATTCAGACTATTCGAATATGTAACTTGGAATAAAGTACAACGTGCTGAGGACGACAGCATTAGAATGAATGACAAACGCTCCTTGTGGATGAGGAATAGATATTACTAACACATAAATGAGTACTACAGCATCACTAACAACAGATTAGTCCATAATAGCTAAATATAATAGTTAACTCAAATATTTTCTAACTATAGGTTATAACATTATATCATTGTAGTATTGCACTATTGCGTCTCCTTACTGATAACAAGAATACAAATAGAAAAGATATAGAACTTACAGAAACCCCAGCAGGAGGTTCACGGTAACCAGTTAAAAGGGCAAAAATGTAGTTCTGGCCACTATGACGAGCCTGAAGTTAAAAAGTAGTGAGAATTTTTTTAAGAAAAAATAACACACAAAAAAAAAATTAAGACATTAAAACGGATGGCATTAATTACTTTGGTAATAACACTTAAATCTGGAGGGTAGGCCCCTCCATTCGCAAATCTAGCTGCTTGCTCATTTGGGTACGGACTAGGAAAATGATCACTTAGTTTTCCAGGACGTGTAAACATTTCACCCTCATCATTAGGTCCATCAACCACCTCAATCTCACCAGCCATGGCCTTAGTTTCCTCCTCCGTGTATGCTACACCAACCAAGTCACGATATGCAAGCAAGGACATAGAATGGCAGGATGCACAGACTTGTTGGTAGACCTGGTGACCACGGCGAATCCTGCTCACATTTAACATTAGCAATCACATAAAGTATTCTCTATTTTTTGTGATTTTGGACAATGTTTAGAGTTATTGTAGAGTACTGGACATGTCATTATACGATCATGTCACTCCTAATCAGATTTCAAGGAATGATCAAAGTCGACTTTGTGTCAAATACCAGGTCGATTTAAAATCTAAATCTGAGAAAGGTAATGCTATTATAGATATTTAGCATCAATTTAAAGTATTTTAGTGTTCTATAGCATGGACTTTTTTTAACATGTAGCAACACTTAGATTACGCACTATCATTTTTCCTAACTAATTTACTTGGTTGTGCTGTTATACTTTTGCAAACAATTCTAGTAGTGATTTCTTCTGCCATCAATACACCCTAGTCAATTTTTTTTTTTTTTGATTTATCAATTATACAACACAAAATTTTGTCACATATAACATCGTGGTGACCATTTAAATTTTGTTCAATTTTATCAATTAATGTAGGTCCTACAAAGCATGTTCTCATAAGATATGTATTAATTTAGATGAACTTATGTTTAGAATTATGTCCAGTTTTGTTCAATTTATATGAAGGTCATACAAACATGGTTGCAAGAAGGTAGATATAGTTGGTTGAAACTCACGAAGAATGATCATATGAACTGAGAATACCGCTGTGAGGCCACGGATAATCTGGACTTTCTAAACCATGTTCAGCCTCATCAGCAGATGCTATTGTTGTAAAACCCAAAAACCCCGATACACCTGCTCCAAGGAGTGCAAATGCTCTTAGCGACTTCAGGCAAACACTTCCTTCTTTGTCATTCTTTGCCATGAGAGATGACAAAACTGGAAGGGCCTGCAAATTTCGGAAACAGAGAAAGCAGAGATTAGGGTTGTTTACTATAAAATGAAATTATACTATCCTATATGCAAATTGTACTCCCAAGTTTCACGAGAGAATTTTACGAAAAATACTACTTGTGAGCTGTGACTACCTTAGATGCAGACAACATAAGATACCGACTAAATAGTTCAAGAAACTTAAACATAATGTAACTCAAACTCCCAAAGAGGTATAAAAGTTGGCTTAGTAGACCTCGATATAACAAACTATTCAAGAGTAACAGGCTGTATGATTTACTACTTAAAAGAGCAAATTACAATAATTACAAATTGTTGCAAGGCAAACATCCTCCAACTTTTTATCATGGCAACCTTCAATTCTACATAAAGGTGTCCAAGGAAATCAAGACACTGGATGTGGCAGGGACATAGAACGGCACTTGAATACCTTAATTCAAGATATTGAAATAGTATCTTGTTATAATATATGAGGACTGAGGTTATATTTATTAGTTTCACAATTAATATCGATAAAAGCAAAATCCAACAACTTTATTAGATAATCAACCAAACTTCTATATCACATCCTAGGAGCACTTATTAATTGCTTCAGGTAGTATACCCCAAGAAAGCCAACGCTATTAAAAATTATTTTTCAGGTTCTGTTTCACAAGATTTTTTGTCACACTCATACAAGTCTCGTGAAATTATTAACTTTAGTTGCGGAATAAAATATCCTCTGAGAAATTAATAAATACTCATAATTAATATCCCTAAGAGAATACATAAATTAGGTCAAGAGTCAGGCTTACCTGCATTTGAGTAACTTTAGAAGAATGGATTAATTAAAAGAGTCTTTTAAGGCTAATTAGGATTGAACTAAATCTGCGCAAAACTTTATTAATAAAAATCATCCATGGGTAAACATAAAGATTTTCTATTTTTAACACCAAATTAAAGCAAATAACAAGCTTATATACTAAATTTGCATACTAAACTATATAACATATATGTTACAGAGCTCAACTAGTTATATTCAAAATGAAAAAAAAGCTAGGTTCCTTCTACAAAGAGAGCAGCTCAACTAGTACATACTCGAAATGAGAAATAGGTTAGTTCCTTGATAAAGAGAAGTCAATAAAGTTTATTTTCTCTGCCCTAGGTTCAAAATTCTCAATCCTTGAAATAAAGAGAGTAGCAATGATAATTTTGTGCAAGTCAGTAAGAGAGATAGAGGCCAGAGAAATGCAAAATGCATGATTTGCATGGATTCAATATTTTAGTCGAATTCTTTATTTAAGTCCAAAGCTTCAGTTGGGATTTGGTTGAAATGGAATGGATTTGAAAGAATATCCAAATATCATAGTGAAGTATATTCAAAGGGATATTATTTGAGAGTACAGATAGGCTGGAGCTGGACAGAGAGACTATTGACAGGCCCAAGTTACTAGCAGGCTATGCATAGTACCTTGGGTGTGTTGTTTGCATGATGTTTTTTTCCCCTGTAAAAATATCAATTGCGGGATATATTACATGGTTGGCGGGTGGCTTCGTTGGAAGGCAATAATTTGATATTATGCTCGAAAATTTGGTCTGTCCCGGGCTAGTGGTCATCATGATATAATTTTTAGAGACGGATAATCACAAAGCATGCTTAATAACCAAGTTTTTTCATTTTGGAGTTCTGGAACAGTTTTCAGAAGTTTCAAGGACAGTAGAATGTATGATGCTGGTGGATGTGTTTGTAAGAGGACTTTCTACACAATGGGGAGGAGTTGCAGTTGTAGATGGTGATGTCCTGACAATGGAGATAGAATAATAACTCAACCTGATTCTTTGTATCAAGTTAGTATCTATTGGTGGCAGCACTAGTATCTAAAGCTGTGGCTCTCCTTCTGTAATTTGTAATTCCCTCCTGTTTATATATTTTTGGCCTACCCAAAAAAAAGTACCTTCTGTATGATAGTGGAAATTAGTGAAGAAGAGTACCCTTTTGCAATAAATTGTGAAACTAGCTAACTAAGACAAAATTAAGTCAACAAACAAAGGCACTTTATGTCCCCCCCACTATTCTTGCAGGGTCACATATATGCTCAGGAAAGCTACCAAACAACAGAGGTACATGCTTCGAAGCTCCTGAATTTAAAGTGAAGCATTGCAGGCAAATACACTTACAGTAGATTGGAATTGGAGCCTCGCCCACAGTAACTGCTGCAATGTTCTACCTCCAGCCATTTAGTCAGATCCCCTGAAACTGATCACCAAAAGCATAAACGGACCATTTAATTTGGGAAAGCTAAGTTTTTATAACCTCCACTGAAATCGGGAGCATTTTCCTGAAAGAACTTTGTCACTATATTGAAGAGTATAGATCAAGAGACCAACATTTGCATATACTGTCCTGATCGAAAAAGAAACATTATATTGGGAATAACCACGAAAAATTATGGCTTTCACCGGGCATCAAACATTATTCAAAGGGCGGAACATATGAAAGAAAATGAGGACATGCATGCTTATTCCTTAATAAAAAAAATAACTAACAGTGAGTTTTGCATCAACTGCAGCTTACTGTAATGCATCTTAAAAACTTAATACATGGTAAGAACTGTTATTTCAATAGCATATCGAAACAATTTAGTTGCCTCTCTGACTTTTAGCTCTACATTATCATTTACAATAACTCAATACTTCTTGGATGTTGTCTGCAGGTTGAGAAATTTATTTCACTTTTCTCGTCAATGTACGTAGCCTATCATTTCCTTTTTGTGGCATCAAAAAGCTAATGTGATCATTCTTATAGATAGCATAATCAGGGATCAACAACAATAACAGCAGAGATAACAGAAAAGAAAGATAATGTACATGTATAATGGACAGCTAAATGAAGAGAATGCAATGAACATTAAATGTAAAACCAAACCTGCAGTGTTGTGTTTATGATCCAAGTGCAGAGATTAATTAGGGTTTGTAATTTAGAAAGAAATCAAGTGTTTGATGAATCTTCTTGTTATTTGTGATCTGTTAAATCCCGAGTCGCAAGCGGAGTGATGACAATGTGTTTGAGGAGCTCCGTGTGTTTAGCTCAAACACTCTTAACAGCTCATTACACACCTTTACTTTGTTGATTTTTAATTTTAGGATCTTTTTCGAAAGTACTCAAGTTACAGAAATTATTTACAAAAATACGCTGTTTTGCGATTTTTGCAACCGTTTGCAACCAGAGATTATTTTTGTAAATAATTTCAAAATTTTAGAGATTTTTGTAGATTTTCCTTATTATATCAATTACTTATTCTAATGAATCTATTTTGTAGTTTTTGATTTTGTTTGTTCAGATTTTTTGACAGATACATTTTAGAATAAATAAATAAATGTAATCTTAAAAATATCTATATTTTAGTATTTTAAATACAACAAAAAGTTTAAAATTGGAATATCGTCAAAAGCATATAATATTTAAATATTTATATTTTAGATACTAAAATCAAAATATATTTGGTTAGAATCTATTCAATCTCACGCCATTATATTTTATTCTATTATTTTTTAATACAATTTACATCCTTTTTGTAATAGAAAAATATTTAATAAAATAATAAAAATAAGATAAACAATATTATAATAATTCATACAAAAGTTTTAAAGGGTGGTGTAGTTGACTAGTTGTATTAGTTTTTGTAAGAATACACTAGGGCTAGAGGCCCCAAAACTATTCCCAAAAATTGTTACCAAATGAATTTAGAATAGTAAGTTTCCTAATAATAATACGTGAGTGCGTCCACGAATTAAAAAAAAGCCATCCACATCATTTTGTAAATATTTTGGGAACAATTTTTGGGATGCCTATCACTACAACTTAATATTTATGCACAGCTTTCAATTTTGGTTCACTCGGCACATTTCAGAAGTGAAATCCCCAGCATTTAATTAGCTCAAGTACTCACTCACTCCAGTAAAATTTTGCTGGCTTTTCTGGACTGAGTGAGCTCTTGGCTTGGAGGTTTCAAATGAGAGAGATCAAAATTTTGTTACAAGCCACTGGTTTATACTTTGACATAACTGCTAGCAGCTTCATGCCAACATCTTCCACAATTTACAGCATCGTGACCAGGTCTGCTTACTGCACAAGAGTTGTAAATAGCACCCTTAAACAGAACACTTTCAATAAATGGACAGTCATACACAAAAAGTATAGTTCCAGAAAGTGATGTAGTTGGATTTATAGCGCCAGCATTTACCATATAGAAGCAGAGTAACAAAACCAATATCAGGGCTAGTTTGTGTAAATTTACAATCCACACATTAAGAAACATTGCGGAATCTATCCATTCAATGGGGTCTGGACCTAAAAGCTCCGAATTTTTTTGACTGACTTCAACTTCAGAAACCAGATTTAGTGCAACATATGATCTTTTGAGCAGAGATACCTATACACAAATTGGGATGATTCTTGAATTTCAGAGCATAAATGATATTCGGCATAGTGATTCCGCACCAGCTTCATATTTAGTATGCTCACTGATAACTTGAAGTGGCTTATCATAATTTGACACTCACTGATAACAAAGATATATGATGACTACAAGAATTATGCTCTTCTTGTCCAATTTCCTCTTGTGAGCAGCATATAGTGTTGTGCTGATTTTCATTTTGTTGTGCAGCTCAGCTGAAGCACTAGAGGCTGCCTTAGGTTTTAAGCTGGCAAGTATCGAAGTCCACATGACCACGTTTTTAACTAGATCAATCACAAACAGCTTCTAAGATGTGTACTCGCGTTTATATTCGTGGCTGTGGATTTACGATTTGATCAAGATGGTTGTTCTCGCAGCTTCGATTATTAGTAAATCTGGGAAAGCCCTTGTTTCAAGGCAATTTGTTGATATGTCTCGCATTAGAATTGAGGGGCTTCTAGCAGCATTCCCCAAGTTTGTTGGAACCGGAAAGCAGCATACATGCATTGAGACAAAAAAAGCTCGCTATGTTTACCAGCCAATAGAGTCTCTCTTTTTGCTGGTTGTAACAAACAAAGTAAGTAACATTCTTGAAGACCTCGAGACACTCAGGCTATTTTCCAAACTTGTACCTAAATATGCTTACTCTCTAGATGAAGAAGGCATTGGCAAGACAGCTTTCGAGTGCTTTGACGAAGTCATCTCTTTGGGGCACAAAGAAAATGTGACTGTTACACAAGTCAAGCAGTACTGTGAGATGGAGAGTCATGAAGAGAAGCAGAACAAGTTGGCTTTGCAGAGCAAGATTAATGAAACTAAGGATGTCATGAAGCGAAAAGCTGAAGGTGAAGTTATTCTGGAAGATGTACGTGGACCTGCTAAAGCTGCTGTGGTACCTCTAACTGATCTTGTTACATTGATCAATGGCCCCGGACAACAAAAGACTTTTTCGCTTATTTCGGCAATATGATGATGTATTCCTCCTATAAAGCATACAACAAAGAATTGCCGTGAAAGAGGAAGAATTCAAAACGATGTCGGAATTGGATCGGATCCTTTTTGGACCGAGCAAAGGGAGCGACTCATCATCTCCGAGACGAATCTATAGTACATTTAAATTTTCTTTTATAATAAATAACTAGCATAATAACCGGTGCCTCTTTTCTAGCATTGTACGTAAATGCATAAATTAGTATCATTCTAACGTAGTTTGATTTTTTGGTTTTTGAATATGTGCCTTCATATTTTCCTTCACATAGTTAGCCATTTAAATACCGAGCACATTAATTCAGCCCCATTGTAATAACCCTAAATTTTGGAACATTTTAAAAGACCGTTTGAGGAAAAACTTTTGAGCTCACACTATGTAAGTGATGGAATTTTAAGAATTCGAGAATGTAGTGTCGTTGTGCGAATTAAATAAGAGAATATAAACGTCGTTGGAATACGGAGATTTTCACTTCTACTAATTGTTTGGTAATTCACAAGATATTAAGGAATACGACAATCCCGAGATGACATAAATATCATGACAAGGAATTTATTGGATTTAAGTTAAACCAAAGTATTTAAGTATTAAGGACAACTATAGAAATTAATACACGACGAGACGCTTTTATAGAAAAATTATCGAACTTTGCATGAAAGATTAAGAGATAAGTGTGGGATAATGAGTAATTAAACATAAGTCATGCAAAGCCATGCAAAGCCATGCAAAACCAAGCAAACAAGGAAAACAACTAAAGCAAGAACTAGCTAGTTGGTAGATAACCAAACCAAAGGGAACCAAGTTCTTTAAATTAGAGATCACCAAGCATTTAGCCTAGCCTAGGTATGGAAAATTTAAACTCAAAAAGCAAGAGAACATACCTTATCAATTCAGCCACCTTATCTAACCAACAAAAGGTAGCCAAGCAAGAGAAAAACTCTCCCCACCCCATTTCTTCAAAATTCGGCCCAGCATGAACAAATGAGGAAGAAAAATTCATAACTCAACTTCCACTCATCCTAAAATAACCAAATTTGGACCATAGCTCCCTCAATATATAACCAAGGTACTTTAAAAATTTCATGGCAATCCAAGTATTATAACATGGTCAATTCTTGGATCAAAGTTGAGACATGAATAGTAACTCCGAAAATACTAACTTGTTTTCTTGATTTCTTTTGTTAGTTTAAGGATGATAAATATATATATCAAGGCTCCCTTAAGGCTTACAAGCTCTTGTTAGTGTTTATAAAGCTTCAAGAAATGTATAAACATCCTCCACCCTTTAAATTAGTGTGAGTTTAAAGTTTGTTCTTGATATAAGTTGGTTATGGTGTTGATTTAAGGAGTTTGGAGTATAAAGAGTTAAATCTTGATGGTTGAGTATTATGATTTGATTTTGGTTGCAAGTTCTTGACAACTTATCTTGCTATAAACTTCAGTAACTTGCAACAAAAATCAAATGATAATACCCAACCATCAAGATTTAACTCTTTATACTCCAAACTCCTTAAATCAACACCATAACTTATATCAAGAACAAATTTTAAACTCACACTAATTTAAAGGGTGAAAGATGTTTATACCTTTCTTGAAGCTTTATAAACACTAACAAGAGCTTGTAAGCCTTAAGGGAGCCTTGATATGTATATTTATCATCCTTAAAATCACAAAAAAAAAAAAAAAAAAATCAAGAAAACAAGTTAGTATTTTCGGAGTTACTATTCATGACTCAACTTTGATCCAAGATTTGACCATGTTATACTACTTGGATGGCAATGAAATTTTGAACGTACATTGGCTATATATTGTGGAAGATATGGTCAAAATTTGGTGATTTTAGGATGAGTAGAACTTGAGTTATGAATTTTTCTTCCTCCTTTGTTCATGCTGGACAGAATTTTGAAGAAATGGGGTGGGGAGAGTTTTTTTCTTGCTTGGCTACATTTTGTTGGTTAGATAAGGTGGCTTAATTGATAAGGTATGGCATCTTGCTTTTTGAGTTTAAATTTTCCACACCTAGGCTAGGCTAAATGCTTGGTGATCCCTAATTTAAGGAACTTGGTTCCCTTTAGTTTGGTTATCTACCAACTAGCTAGTTCTTGCTTTAGTCGCTTTCCTTGTTTGCTTGGTTTTGCATGACTTATGTTTAATTACTAATTATCTCACACTTATCACTTAATCCTTTATGCAAAGTTCGATAATTTTTCTATAAAAGCGTCTCGTCACGTAGTAATTTCTATAGTTGTCATTAACACTTAAATACTTAGTTTAACTTAAATCCAATAAAATTATTTGTCATGAGATTTATGTCATCTCGGGATTCTCGTATTCCTTAATATCTCGTGAATTACCAAACAATTAGTAGAAGTAAAAATCTTCGTATTCCGACGGCTTTTATATTCTCTTATTTAATTCGCACGACACTACATTCTCGAATTCTTAAAATTCCATCACTTACATATGTGGGCTCAAAAGTTTTTCCTCAAACGTATTTTTACTATACATCAAGGTCTTTTAAAATGTTCCAAAATTTAGGATTATTACAGCCTCCTCTCCTTAAAAGGATTCCATCCCGGAATCTAAAGAAATAACTGAGGTATCTTTCGAGATCATAATCTCTAGTTCCCGGGTTGACCCTCCAACCCTCTGGTTCTCTCACAACACTCTTACTAGTGCTACCTTATGTTCTTTCAACGCGTTCTCTTTCTGGTCTATGATCTCTACCAGTTGTTCAAGGTAAGACAATTACGGTCGCATTACTATACGTTCATATTTTATCGCATTCCCAACATCCGTGTTGAATCTTCGCATGGGCATGTGAAATACATTATGGACACGTTCGAATTCAGAGGTAACGTCGTCGTCTTCTTTGTTCGCTGAACTCGCGCGGTTCCCGATATCCTTCTCTTCGTGATAAGCTCCATGGGATGGCATCTCTATGTTCGCACGGTAACTACCTTTATATGAAAATTCTATCAGCGATAAGTAGTCGCTCCGACTACTCCGGGGAATTCGACACAGAGACGCGTAACATAACTTTAATGGTCTAGGCATTCGCTTCCTCGATTCGATGTCATGCGGGCCGTAATTAGTGCTCGTACTTGATCTCGTCGTCAACGTTGTTGAAAACTCTTCCAGCATCTGGGATTCAATCTTGGGTCTCTATATGACATAATCGTTACGGGAACTCCATGTTCATCACTATATCGTTCGTGTACACATTAATAACTTTCTGATTGGAGATCTCTCGTTGATAAGTCGACTTGGTTAGTCTATTGATTATAACCCAAATAATCGTCATCGTTTGACTTGATCTTCGGTAACCTACCACAGACTTCATTGTCATAACTCATATTCTCATTTAGGAATCTCTACGGTTGTAGTAACCTACTAGGTTTTTGCGGTTCTGCTTCCATTTCCCGCGTGTCAAGCACTTACTTAATAACTGCGAATATCACTCTTTTATTCTTCCTTGTCCTCCAACCATTTTCGCCTTCCCATATTCTTCCCTTAATGTAATTCTATCTTTTCAGTCAATTCTGGATGAATCCTAATTCCAATTAATTCCTCTAGTTCTTTTCTTGAAAATAATCACTTGAAGCTCTATCTTATATTAGTTGTTCGAAAAACTTAGTGTCTTTAATCTCTCATTACTACTTATATTGTCGGCCACCATATTGACCTTTCCTGGGTGATAATGAATCTCACAATTATGATTCTAGATCAGTTCCAACCATGTTCTTTGCCTCCTATTTAGTTTCCTCCGTTTGAGGATATACCTAAGGCTCTTGTGGTCTGTGAAAAAAAATTAACACTTTTCTTCATAAATTAAGTCTCTAAATTTTTCATTATGAACTCATATCTCGACTAACTCCAAGTCAGGTGTAGGATATCCTATCTCATACTTCTTAAGTTGCTTAGACGCATCACTATAATTCATAAAGTCTCTTCTATCATCAGGTATTTCTAACAACGGGGTTGTTACTATCTTCTGCTTCAATCCTTTAAACTCTATTCATTAAGTCCGTGAGGGCTCCTAGTGTAATTGTTAATCCAATGACATCACCAAAGCTCGTAATGTCTATATCGGGTGTGAAATGCCATCTTTGGCGCATCATCGAGGTTGATCTTAAGTTGGTGATACTCTATAGTCTCATGCTACCATTCTCTTCTTAATAAACAAGGCTGGTGTACTCCAAGGTGACACAATGGGTCTCATTCTCTGCAATCGAGTAGTTAATTCACTCATTCAACAGGTGTAGATGGATACATGCCTTAAATACTGACGCAATCCTCTATTACTATATTAATGACAAGTTTCATACCTCGATTAGGTGGTAGCTCCTGGAGATCATAAAAATGCGTCCTTATATTTAATACTGGGATATCCTTTCTACTTGGTATCTCCCTATTTGCATCGATTCACATGTGCTAAACAAGGTTCGCATCTTTTTCTGCAATAATCTCTTTGCTTGTATTACCGTAATAAACTTCGTAGTTCGCTTCCATCCTTAAAGGGCAACTCTCCTTTATTGGTAACCTAAATTTTTCCTTCTTACCTCTTCAATCAATTTGATCTTCGTCTTTGATCAATCAATTCATTTCCTATATGCGTGGCTTTCATTTCTATTATCGTCGCTTCGTGAACCAACGTAATATAACTAGTCCTTTCGAATATTCCGCCGTTCTAATCCTCAACATACAGAACAAACTTTGATAATTATCGTAACCTTCGGGCTATAACTTGTCGTAAACGTCCGCTTTCTATTTAGTTCTAAAACTTTAATACTATCTCTCTTCCCTAATGTTGAGAAAAATACGTGCATAGTACTAGAAATATTTTAAGCAACAGAAAATTCATAGAACGAACTTCAGAAGAAAGCATGTGAGTGGGCGACCTTGTTAGGTCTTAATCAAATTACCCTTTTCGGAAATTTCCTCATCGTACTATACGGTGAGTGATGATGTATTGTGAATTTACTGAATAAATTAAATTGAATTCGAACTAGTGAAACAATAACTAGTTCATCTTCAAAAAACATTAGCAATTAGCCAAACAAAATTTTATAACTCAATTCGTTTTAGTCATAACTAGCTAGGACAATTAGCTAGATTTTCATCATGCCGTTAAAATTTCAACTAGTCAGAACAATTGATAGTCGTTCAAAATGACATAATCCACTAGTCAGTTTTAAGCTGCTAGTGTAAAACCCCAACAACGTAGCCACTGAAGGAAACTTTGGGCTACTCGGATAACAAGTTGAAAGGAGTAAATAAATGTTCTAGGTATCCGAACAATCGATAACCTCTCATCAAATATTTGTCATGAGTGCAACGGTCCACCCAAAAGGGGTCTCCGTACATATCCTTTATCAAATTCTTTAATAGAATTGAATCTAGAATACCAATATCAATTTGATATCCTTTCGATGATTTCAACGTTCGATGTTCAAATCTCATATTGTAATAGAAGAAAAGAATTCACGAGGATTCTCCAAACAATATATCATCAATGTTTTAACGAATAGTTGAATTATTTATGAACTCGAGTGAGGAGTCCAAGTATGAAAGAAGGAATCGAATATCGAATAATCGTTGAAGAATATTCGACAAACAATTAAAAATAAATTAATTGAATATTCCTTGAATGAACAGAATTATTAGAAATAACCATTCCTTGAATAAAAGTGGCGTAAAAGCCGAAGGCGGTTAGCATCAACTACATTTCGGTTGCCTCTCGAGTACGAATGATGTACCTCGAGACATGAATAAAGGACGTGTTCTCCAATCCTTGAGTCAACACGAAGGTTGATAACGAATAAAAGTGAAAGAACACATAGCAATACGAGTATTAATTTTATTTTAAAATATGACACAACGGAACCTTTATGAATCAAAACAAAGTCAAAGGTTCGATACTTGCATTCATAGGAATTAAATATAGATCTGGAAGGCTAGACTAATAATGATTTCCTCTTCTGGTCATCCAGGAGCACGAACAAGGTACTAAGATAAGCAATGGTAACTTGAATGCGCATATTCAAACTTAAAGGTAATAAGAGGAGGAGAAGAAATGAGATGAAATAACCCTAACAAGTCAATGATCATTCGTAAGTTCTAACATCATCGATACGAGGATGATCTCATTTCCTCACTCTCATAACGTAGGATACTAACTAAATAATTCCTCAAAATCATATCAAAGTCACTTAATAAATTGGGGGGTCGTAAACATATATGTCATTCCCCTGTAGTCATCCCAAATGTGTGCCTCAAATGGTCGAGTAAATATGTCAACAAAAGATGAAGGTCTATTATTACCCTATACGTAGTCTCTAACAAGAGTTGTATCGAAAGAATCCAACTCTATACACGTTGACCTCCTTTTCGGTGGGTTTTGAGATCGCCGTATCGCTCGTTGTAATTGTACGTAATCTGCATCGAAGTCTTGCCATCAATTCACAATGTTTTTTATCGCTGATTTGAGCCATCTCGGTCTAGGGTACGGAGCATATGCATGATGTCACCTAACGCGCTCATCTTACGATAACGTTCTCGTAGTGCACACACGCAAAAGCTTCCTCAAGGGCAACGAAATCCCCAATGAGGTGGTAGACACTATCTCTGGTGGAATCGTTGTTCACGACGTATTGAACCTCATAGACAAAACAACATCTTTAGCTAGTCCAGGTATCTAAGTAACCTTAATCGCGTAAAAAAAATTAAACGCCTTGGTCCTCACACTTGCTGCCCCCTTGTGGGCTATTTATGAAGGGCTACGAGTACCAAAATTCGCGCTAGTCAAATCAATCCATGGTATTGGCAATCCCGCCTTTACCTCGACTACTCTTGGGACTCCGCTCCGCTTTCTATAACAATGTCTTTGATAAATTGTGTACGTTTCTAGACTCTTTTCTCATTATTCCGATGGCCTCCAAAGATTCTATCGGTCATACTATAAGGCCTCAAGCAAATATTCCACTCTTAGCTTACTCAATGGTACTACATCCGGTAGTCCAACAACGAACTCTATATGAGCTCTCACGTTACTCTATTACTTAGACATAACTTTTAACACTCTCCTGTTTAAGTACTATAACATATAGCTCTGATACCATTTCTGTAACACCCCCAGATCCAATCGTAAAATACCTGTATTAACTCAATGATCCAACAAAACAACACCAAAGACCCCAATCTCTTACACACACAAGTTATATCCTTAGAAATGTTACACATTAACATTAGTTATTACAAACCAAATGTACTAACCAGGATCTCACACTATTAATCACAACTTCTACATGAAGTTACATTAATAGCTAACATAGATGAAGCCTATCCAACCTACTCCTGTAGTATCCATCCTGAACCTAACTATCTCAACGGTGAATCTTCCACTTCCTTTCCCTCATGATACGGGCAAAATGACCATGTTCTCCTTGTACTGAAATATAATTTTTAACAAAGCAAAAATAAGCGAAAGAATGCTCAACAAGTTAAGTAGTTACTAATATAAAGTTTTTCTAACAATGTAATAGTAGTACAAAGTTTTTCTAATTTAAAGTATTCATACTTAATATAAAGTTTAGAATACCACCATATGAACGAATTTGGTTCATAATTTTGAAAGACACTATCTGTGGCTTAGCACTGTATTAAGGAATTAACACGTACACAGTTCTAGATACTACGAGATGAACATCACTAGTTCACAATATTTTAAAAATATCATTTGTCTTTCATCAAAACAATTTCATACAGTTCAAGATACTGTACAGGGAATATAATTATTCAATCACTGTCACACCCTCGGTAACTCAGCACATAGGCTTTTGTTACAATGTTCAGTACAATTCCAATTTGAAGAATAGACGTTCAGAAGTACACCACGATACACGATAATCAGTCGTTGTATCACAAACATCACTTTTTCTACTAGTATATGGACGAAAACCTTTTCATGGTTATCACCCCAACCACATACGGGCTGTCATATGCTCCCCCGGGCCCCTTTCGTGCCTCTACATATGGGTGTAGGCGCCGGTACCAACGGTACCTCTGCCTACGTTCATAAGGCCACCCAGTACTTATAGTACCCCTGCCTATGTTTCTCCCGTCCTTTGATGAATCCTATCTTTACTTGGAACATGATTTAATCCTCATTCCCGAGCGTCATGCCCATTGATAGGTCTAGCTTTTAGTACCATACTTACTTCCGGAAGTAATAATAATATTTGGGGTGACACTCGTCAACTGATATAGTATATACTATGAACTTTAAAATCATGACATGGGAGTTAATCGGAAATTTTCTGAAATTAACGAGATTGAAATCCTTTAATTTTCCCAAGATATGAATATTGTCGATGAGTAGAGAGAGTAAAAATCATTTGCTCGACTTCTTAAATTGGATTCCTAATTTTTGATGAGTTAAGAAATATTTATTCGTATTTAAATATTTTAATAAACTCGGAAATAATATTTGGGAACCCCTACTATTTTTAAATGATTTTTCTGAAGATCAGAAAATATTTTAAATAATTAAACAAGTCCTTAAATAAATTTTAAATAAGGTTTTATGATTTTAAATCATTTCAAAATATTTACTAAATAATCAATTAGTATTTATAAATAAATAAACAATTTAAAATATTTAATAAATATTTAAATAATATTTTTAAAAGCTTGTGAACTAGTGATGTTCATCTCGTAGTATCTAGAACTGTGTACTTGTTAATTCCTAAATACCGTGCTAAGCCACGAATAATGTCTTTCAAAATTATGAACCAGATTGGTTCATATGGTGCTATTCTAAACTTTATATTAAGTATGAATACTTTAAATTAGAAAAACTTTGTACTACTATTATATTGTTAGAAAAACTTTATATTAGTAACTACTTAACTTGTTGAGCATTCTTTCGCTCATTCCTACTTTGTTAAAAATTATATTTCAGTACAAGGAGAACATGGTCATTTTGCCTGTATCATGAGGGAAAGGAAGTGGAAGATTCACCCTTGAGATAGTTCAGTTCATGATGGATACTACAAGAGTAGGTTGTATAGGCTTCATCTATGTTAGCTATTAATGTTACTTCATGTAGAAGTTGTGATTAATAGTGTGAGATCCTGGTTAGTACATTTGGTTTATAATAACTAATGTTACTGTGTAACGTTTCGAAGGCTATAACTTGTGTGTGTAAGAGATTGGGGTCTTTGGTGTTGTTTTGTTGGATCATTGAGTTTAGAGCTGGCAATTTGATACACGACACGTGAACACGGTACGAACACGACACGGATAATTAGTGTTTGGGTGCAAAAATTTGGTACACGAACACGAAAGTACACGAACACGAAAAAACAAGGATATAATTAGTGTCGGGTTTGGGTTTTCACAATAGGTACACGACACAGAACGAAAGTACACGAATTAATGAAGTAAATCAATAATTTAAAAAATATATATTATTTATAGTATTGCATATTTAGAAAATATATAAGCAATTACATATGAACAATAAATAAAAATTTCACGACTAATTGGCAGTAAGTTATACATTTATATATAAGAAGTATACATATATATATATAAGTTATATTTACAAATTTTTGTAAAATTGTATGTAATACATATTTAATACATATTTCATAAAAATTTACATAATTAAAATATTTTTATAATATATAAATTTTAATTAAATTAAATTTATATTTTTGTTTAATGTACACGAATACGACACGTAAAGTACACAACACGTTTTGAATTGGATATGTGTTTCAAATTTAGTACACGAATCTAAAACGGGTCGGATATGGGTTTTACATTCAAGTACACGAAAACACGAAAGTACACGACACGAAAGTACACGACATGGTCCATTGCCAGGTATAATTGAGTTAATACAGGTATTTTACGATTGGATGGTGACGTGACAATCTAGATTCATGACCCCGGATCTGGGGGTGTTACACTATACACTTTACTTCTAGTCAGATAGGGCTTTAATGTCATATTTAACAACTCGAGTTAAATTTTGAGTATTTTCCGAAAATTAGGTCAAATCCCGATTTCGAATTGAAGTAATTTGATCAAAATGTAACAATTTGAGTAATTCACAAGCTTACCACACACCCTAAAACTTAATAATTTATCGGCACACTTAGTAATAACGCTTATACTTATAAACTGATCTACTCGATGTGTAATTGGTATGTTAAAGATTTCTGATCTTGTTGACCTGTCTAAATATTTGGTGTGTAAATATATTATTTGTGATCTTATTTTGAAAATGCACTTTTAGAGTATAATAATATGTGAAAATTTAATTTTATACTTAAAATCTCTTAAACACGCATTCCTAAAAAGAATTATATTTTGTCATTATTAATGTGTGTATATATATATCATTTTCATAATAGTTGTTATTCCCAGCCAATGAATCAAGATTATAGACGGGGGGGGGGGGGGGGGGTTGAATACAATCTTTAAAATTTCTTTAGTTCTTGACAGTAGAAATATGAAAGTAAAATCAAGAACAGAAAAACAAATAAGATAAATAACACAAGAATTAAAAATTCAGGTGGATTGTTTTGTCCACCTAAGAGATTTTTATTTGAAGAAATCTCTGTGATGTTTATGAATAAACAAACAGCTGCATACACACAATTCTAGCTTCAGCAATTTACAAAGATATTGTTTTGTGCTCTCTAAATTGCCTTACTGATTCCTTAGCTCTAGAATTATGCTTCACTTGGTTATATATCCCAAGTTTTCAAGATATTTCCAACAGACAATAATACAAAAGGTAAATTTGTTCAAGATCCTTGCTTCTCAATTCTGAGTAGTGGTCCATGTGTTGGTAGCTTCCCCTTCTTGGCTGATAGTCTTTTATAGAAATGCTACTTTTGACCATACAAACAGAATGCTACTTCTTCTCGTGACTTTTCCAGAAATACTGGCTTCCATGCTTTGTGTAGTCTGTCAACCCATGTGCACTGTCTGAACTATCCCTTTCACAAGTACAGTGTGTATCCGTGAGAGTATCTTGATCACATCCATAGACAGTTAGTACTATTTTCCGTAGACAGTACATTGTCCACATCCGTAGAAGGCTAATGATGTTATCCGTTGACAGTCAATTTCACTTATATAAAATTATAAGGCATAAACTATTTACAATTAGCCTCCCTATTCTACATATCTATTAATAGTCAACATGACTTATTCAGCCTAAAAATTAATACTTCAACTTCAACGTCAGGATTACAAATCAGGAATACACATCAGGACTACACATCAGGATTGTACATCATGATTGCATATCAGGATTGCATATCATGAATGTTCATCCGGATTGTTCCTCAGAATTGCATCTCAGGATTGTACATCAGGATTACACAAGCATGTTACATTGAGTCTTATCCGTAGACAAGCTTCCCATCAATGTATACTGCATAAGCATAAGCATGCTATCCGTTGATGGCTACATTTTACTTATACAATTTTTACTAAGTTAATCTAGTTATCATCAAGAAACAACATATTTCCTGACAATAGTTTTGTTTGTTACATATATAGTTCTTAATTTTTTTTATTCAGGACATTGTGTCATAAAAATATGTGTGTCAAGACCAAAGGACCTAGGGGGACAGAGGGAGTACTTGTATACGAGTTATTTCACTAAATTTTTTGTTTAAATACAAAGATTTCAAACATTTGATTAACTTATATTGCAATTTTTTGTGATGTTATTTAATTTGTCTAAAATTTTCAAATTTAAATATTTTCATTGTTGATATACTCTTTTTGGGAGAATTTCTTTTATAATTTTTAATGTCAAATTTGTTTTAACTATTCTTATATTTTTCTTGATCTAGGGTTCTGATGTTTAACCACCCAACAATTTTTTATTCAAATTGATAAATTTAATATAATTATAGTTAACATGGTTGTATGTTTGATCTGGTTTAAATTTAGTACATAATTTTTAATAATCAAGTTCAGGGCCGGCCCAGGGGAGGGCGAGCAGGGCGACCGCCCTGGGCCCTTTAATTTTCGGGGGCCCAAAATTTCTTGGTTCTAGTATATATTGGTATTTCGTAAAAAGGTTAAAAATATTTGCAGATTTGTCTTAATGTATGTTTGATTAAAGACTTATTCATTTAACTTCCCTCTTATCTCTTTTAATTTTATTCAAGTGATTTGTTTTCATCTTGATTTTGTAAAATTGATTATTGTGTAGTTTAGGCCATTAGGATATACTCCCTTTGTCCCACTTTTATTGTCCACGATCAAAATTCCATCTTTTATTCAATCATATCAAATAAATAGATAACTACCAAATAATTATATTATTTTTCATAAAAGTTAACATAATTAACACCTAATTTACCATATTAACTAAATGTGGACAAGAATTTTTGGACAACCGAATTTGGAAATAGGGGACAATAAAAGTGGGACGGAGGGAGTATAATATTCTTGGATAAACTTTTAATATTTTTTAATCTTCTCTTAATCTTGTCAATATTTATGCACTATCATATTTACTTGAATATCAGTTTGCACGATCATATATTTCCTCAGTCTCATTTTACATGTCCGCCTATAAAACTATATACTTATATTTACTATTAATTTCATCATTTTAAAACTTAATTGATTCTCTATTTTTAAGATTAATAATTAAGAGTGTTAGAAGAAAAAAATATATAACGAACATCTTCTTTATTGCGTAACCTTTTTAAAATTGATATGTAAAATAGACGAAATGAGTAATAAAAAAATTGAGAATCTACTTTCAATTATCAACCTTATTTTGGCTTCGTTTATATTTACATGAATCTTAATTTACATTACTATAAAGAAAAAATAGGGTCCTTTTTTCCGATTTCGCCCCGGGCCCTCAAATATTATGGAACGGCCCTGATCAAGTTTTGTACATTTCGATCTTCAAAATAGATGTTATGTATATTTCAAATATTTATCCATTCATGTCGCACATACGCATACAAATATTATGTGTATGATTCACAACATAAATGAGCTAGTGGTGATTGTGCAAATTTGTTGGGAGACCCAAGGTCAATACCCTCCAACAACAAATTTTAATCTGGTTTATATTTAGTACATTATATTCAACAATCAAGGAGAAATTGCCCCAAATAACACATCTCAAATTAATGGCCCTCAATAGCACAAATAAACGCCAAGCGAACTTGCGTTTGTGTGTATGTAATTTGCACTAGCATGCTTTGTTGTTACTCGTTGTCATAAAATAGAAGTACTAACAGTGGACAAATATAAAATACTACTGATAAGTGAAGGTGACAATGCTGTCATTCATCCAAAAAAAATAGAAAAGTGTGATACCCATGTGATTCACTGATACACTGATACATGTATTGACTTGTCTTTTTATGTAAATACAGCATATTGTTTCGTCTAATGATAGAAAACGCAACTTGCATTTTCGTTTCCACAAAATCAACGCTCAATTATCTAACGGTTCTATTGAAAATGTGACACGCCATCACGTATTTCAAAAACGTGACTTTATATTATGTTTTACTGTGCTAAAAAGGATCATTTTTCTGATTTGTGCCATTTTAGTTCAAAATTTTGTCATAGAGGGCCAACACCCACAATCAAGCTGTGTATGTTTCGACCTTCAAAATAAATGTTATGTATATTTCAAATATTTATCTACCCACGTCGCACATATGCATACATATATTATGTGTATGATTCGCACCATAAATGAGTCATTTGGTTTATATTTAATACATTATTTTCAATAATCAAGTTGTGTATGTTTCGGCCTTCAAAATAACTTTTATGTATATTTCAAATATTAATCTACTCATGTCTCACACAAGCATACACATATTATGTGTATGATTCACAATATAAATGAGTCATTGGCCTAGTGGTATAATGTAGTGAAAATTTGCTTGAAAATCCAAGTTCAATCCCTTCTAAACAACAGTTTTTTCTAGAAAGAAAATTGTTATTCCCAGACAATGAATCTAGATTGTAGAGGGGAGGGGGGGGGGGGTTGAATACAATCTATAAAAATTTCTTTAGTTCTTGACAGAAAAGATATGATAAATTCAAGAACAGAAAAACAAACAAAGAAAAAGTTAACACAAGAATTAAAAAATCAAGTGGATTGATTTATCCACCTGAGAGATTTTTATTTGAAGAAATCTTTGTGATGTTTATGAATAAACACACAACTGCATACACATTATTCTAGCTTCGGCAATTTACAAAGGATATTGCTTCGAGCTCTCTAAATTGTCTAACTAATTTCTTGAGTTCTAGAATAATTCTACACTTGGTTATATAACCCAAGTTTACAAGATATTTCGAACAGCTAATAATACAAAAAGTAAATCTGTCCAAAATCCTTTTTTCTCCATTATGAGTAGTGGTCCATGTGTTGGTAGCTTGCCTTTCTTGGCTGATTATCTTTTATGGAAATGCTACTTTTGACCAGACAAAACAGAATGCTTCTTCTTCTCGTGAGTTTACTAGAAATATTGGTTTCCATGCTCTGTGAAATCTGTCAACCCATGTGCATTGTCTGAACTGTCCTTTTCACAAAGTACAGAGTGTATCCGTAGAAGCTATTTGAGTTGTATCCGTTGAGAGTATCTTGACCACATCCGTAGAAGGCTAGTACTGATATCCGTAGACAGTACTTTGTCCACATCCGTAGAAGGCTAATGTTGTTATTTGTAGACAGTCAATTTCACTTATGTAAAATTACAAGGCATGGACTATTTACAATTAGCCTCCATATTTTACATATCCATTAACAGTCAACATGACTTATTCAGCCTAAAAACTAATACTTCAACTTCTACATCAGGATTATGAATCAAGATTACACATCAGAAATGCACATCAAGATTACACAAGCATGTTACATTGAGTCTTATCTACGGATACTGCAAATGCATGATATCCGTTGAAGGCTGCATTTTTACTTATACAATTTTCACTAAGTTAGTCTAATTATCATCAAGAAACAACATAATTCCTAACAATCTCCCCCAATTTATGTCTGGTTGAGAATCAGACATAAATTAAGATTCTTGATGATAACAAAACCACTTCTAACAAATAAACAGTAAACAGTAAAAATTGTATTAAGCTACATTATTGAAATACTGAAGAGTTGAGAGATTTACATAGAGAGTGCTCCTCTAGCCTGAGTAGATTTAATTCCTTTTCTTCTCTCTTGGAGGCTGAATCTTTTGTCTCCCTTCCTTAGCACAGTTGGCCTTGATTTGATCTTGAAGCGTCCTGTAGAATGCATCTTCTTCAGCAATTTTTGGATCCAGTTTAGCTTGCAACCATCTAAGGTACTTAGTGCTGGCCTTAGACAATTGGTCTTCAATCCTGAAGAATATTCTACAGCCCTTGTCATCTTTGAATTCCATCAACCAGTAAGGTTGGAGATGGATTCTTTGTCCATTGTAAGGAATATTCATCTTTCTTGGCAAACTATCAGGAGAATTCCAACCATTCCTGATTTCTTCAATCTTCTTCAAAAGTGTACCTCTTGCAACCTCAGA
This sequence comes from Heracleum sosnowskyi, assembly GCA_030848705.1. Classification (NCBI taxonomy): domain Eukaryota; kingdom Viridiplantae; phylum Streptophyta; class Magnoliopsida; order Apiales; family Apiaceae; genus Heracleum; species Heracleum sosnowskyi. The sequence goes on along the minus strand of CM061244.1, from coordinate 18,667,669 downwards.
AAATCCCCTTGTGTTCTTGAAGCTTGAGAAAATCTTCACCAAGGTGGAATATCCTTCATTCAGCACTTGTTACAAGGGCCATGCTCTCATCTTCCCTCCTTTGTAGACAAAGGTTAGTCTTTCAGGCAGATCTCTGAATTTGTCTGTGTCTCTTATATCACTAACTTCATCAAGGTAGAGATCCATGGTTGAGTATTCCTGTATTTCTGCAATGTACATAAATTCTGCCTTGTTCTCAACTGGCTTGGCAACTTTTGGTGCAACATTCAGTTTGACTAGTCCTTGTTGAGCTCTTTTAACTGGTTCCCTTTTCTTTAACTTCTTTTCAGCTTCAATAATGAACTTAGGAAAAACCAAGTTTTTAAACTCAACAGGCTCTTCTTTGGGCTCTACAAGAGTCTCATAGTAGGTGGTTTTATATTGAGTTGAAGTTGGAATGGGGTCTTCAAAGACAAGTCTTCTCCCTGTATCCCTTTTCTCTTCCTCTTTCTCGGGAGAGACATGCCTATTTGATCTTTGCTTCCATCTGATAGGATTGGCCTTTGGCACTGTCTTCCTCTTCCTCTTCTTCAATTTTCTTTTAGTAGGGGCCTCTTCCTCTACAGCCTTGTTAGATCAGAATTCAATGATTGTCAGAAGCTAGACTCAACTGATCAGGATTGCTGACGTCATCAGTATTGCATGGTCATCAGTATTTGATCAAGCGTCAGTATCTTATTGATCATCAGGATTCCTACTCAGACTATGATCAGGTTTGATCATCAGGACTTGAAGCTGATCAGGATTCCTACTTCGAGTTATATTTGGAGTCTAGATAAACATGGAAGTTTGTTCCTGGTTTGTAGAATGCAGCTATCGATTAAAGATATGTTTCTATCTTTATTATGATTAGGACTTATCTTGTTATTGATAGAGAAGCTGTGTGCACTATATAAACACAGTTTTGGTTTCGATTTATGTACTTATCAGAGAGAGAACATAATCGGAGAGAAGCTCTTAAGAACAGAATTTCTTGAGAGAGTTTTTGTAAGCCAGCAGCTCTTAAGAACATCAGAATTTCTTAAGAGAGTTTGTAACAGTTTTATATCAAAGTTAATAAAGCTGTTATTGTTATTGTTATTGATCTTTCATATTTGTGTTATATAAAGTCGAGAATCTTATACAATTGTATTCAACCCCCTTCTACAATTGTTATTTACTGGGCAACAATTGGTATCAGAGCAAACTGATTTAATTCTGAATCAGATACGATCTAAAGATGTCGACAACCAAGTATGAAAGCATGAAGATTCCCATCTTGAAAATTTCAGAATATCCCACATGGAGGGTAAAGATGCTGATGTACCTGGAGGCTATGGATCCTGACAATCTGGACAGGATTCGTGATGGACCATATATACCAACAAAGTTCGTAGAACGAACAGATACAGTACCAGAACATTATGTGGTCAAAGCTAAATCTGAATGGACTCCAGAAGAAAAAGCTCATGTACTCAGAGAACCAAAGATAAAGAATATCTTGCACAATGGTCTTGATGCTGTTATGTCAAACAGAGTGATAGCATGCAAGTCTTCAAAAGAAATCTGGGATACTTTGGAAACTCAGTGCCAGGGATCTGCATCTGTCAAGAAAAACAGAAGGGCTCTATTGATTCAAGAATATGAACAATTCGATGCAAGACCTGAAGAGAGCCTGACTGATCTATATGATAGATTCCTGACACTATTGAACAGCTTATCCTTAGTTGACAAAGTATATGAAACTGAAGATTCAAACACCAAATTTCTTAGAGCTTTACCTGAAGAATGGGATACTCAGACCTCAATCATTAGACACCAGTATGATCTGAACATTGTGTCTCTTGATGAGATCTATGGGATGCTAAGAACTCATGATCTTGAAGTTCAACAGAGAAAGAACAAGAAAAGCAGCAAGGCAAAGTCAATTGCTTTGAATGTAGAAGCAAAATCAAAAGAGAAAGCTATGGAGGTCTCTAGAAGGAAAGCAAGAGTAGCTGAGTCAGATCCTGACGACTCTTCATCAGATACTGATGGCAATCCTGATGCCAATACTGGTGATGAATCTTCTGATTCAGACATGGAAGAGATGGTTGCTATGATTGTCAGAAACTTCAGAAGGATGAAGTTCAGGAAGAATAGAAGACAAGGCAACTTTCAGAAAAAGACCTTCAAAGCAGACAAAGACAAGTATATCAAAAAGGACAGCAAGGGTAGCAAATTTGACAAGTCAAAGGTTAGATGCTACAAGTGTAATGGTATGGGTCACTTTGCTTCTGAATGTAACAAGACAAAGGCACTCATCACATCAAGCAAGGATTGGATGGACTCTTCCTCAGAATCTGATACTGAGGTAGTCAACTATGCGTTAATGGCCAATGCTGATGTAACTGCTGCTCCTGATGATAAGGTACTAAATACTATCTTTGATTTTGATACTGATAATGCTTCTGAGTTAAGACGTTTTCTAAAGTCATTACATATTAGCTTTAGAAGTCAAACTGCTGAGAATACTAGAATCTTATCTGAGATGTCTGACCTTAGAAAAAGGAATGAGATATTAGAAGCTGAATTTTCTCGTATGCAAGAAGTACAAAAAGAATGTGATAATGTTAAGCACATGCACTTAGAGATAACATCTAAATGTACTTCCCTTGAAAAAGAACTTGAATATGCTAATGAGAAAATTAGAACCTGGACAGACTCTGGTAGGAAATTTCATGAGATTAATACCTCTAAGAATTGGAAAGAGTGTCTAGGATATAAGTCAGATGAGGATAAGAAATTGAAAGAGAAAATTGTCATTGATGAGACAGTTAGTCCAAAGACCTATAGACATGTTATAGACTCAACCAAATCTAAGATTACTCCTGTTAATTTTGTTTTTGGTAAGGATTCCAATTCTACTTTTGAAAAGGGATCTTCTTCTACTCAGGGAATTAAAATCGTTAAGTCTAAACCTGTCTTGAATAAAGTCACTAAGAATGTAGGTCTATTGTCTCAGAAACAGCTTAAGGATAAAATCTGTGAGGTTACAGATAAGAAAAAGGAAGCTACTGTTAAGAGAAACAGGAATGGTAAAGTTGGGATCAATAAAGAGAATGGTTATAAATATATCCCAAATGCACCTAGAAAGTGTTGTTTTAACTGTGGTAACTCTAATCATCTTGCTATTGATTGTAAGAAGAGTAAGAAGAAGATTACTGATATTCCTAAGTCTGATGTTAGGAATAGATCAGTACTCTATAAACCGCAGAAGTCCTGTTTTCATTGTGGTAGTCTATGGCATTCTATTTATACATGTAAAGAGTATCATGATTTGTACTATAACTTTTATGATCCATTGCCTAAGTTTGAAAGTAGTACAAAGTCTGATAGAACTGAAAATGTCATAAAGAAGCATGCTTTTGTTAATACTGATACTGACAAAGCAAATCCTGATGGAGTAAATTCCGTCAGGACTGCTAAAGTCAAAAAGTCTTCTGCTGTTAAAATTAATAAATTGCATGAGAAAGGAACCCAACATGTATGGGTTCCTAAGTGTTCTAACTAGTGTGTTTCTATTCTGATGCAGGGTAAAAAGAAAAATGTGTTAGTCATGGATAGTGGATGTTCTGTGCACATGACTGGAAACAAAGCCCTGTTATCAGAATATGAGGAAAAAGCTGGCCCAACTGTGTCTTATGGAGATGGCAACGTTGGACAAACCTTGGGATATGGCAATATAAACATTGGAAATGTCATCATTGAAAAAGTAGCTCTAGTGAAGGGACTAAAACACAATTTGTTGAGTATTAGTCAAATCACTGACAGAGGTTATCATGTCAATTTCTATTCCACACATTGTGAAGTAGTCAGTAAAGCAACAGGAAAGATAGCACTAACTGGCTACAGGCATGGTAACATATATGAAGCCAACATTCTCTCAGATACTGATGGCTCCCCTACATGTTTCATCAGTAAAGCTTCAGTAGATGAAAGTTGGAATTGGCACAAGAAGCTTTCTCATCTCAACTTCAGCAACATCAATGAGTTGGTTAAGAAAGAGTTAGTAAGAGGATTACCTAATGTCTTATATACACCTGATGGACTCTGTGATGCATGCCAAAAAGCAAAACAAAGAAGGACATCATTCCAGAGTAAATCAGAATCCTCTATTGAAGAACCATATCACATGCTACATCTTGATCTGTTTGGTCCAGTCAACATCATGTCCATCAGTAAGAAAAGGTACACTCTTGTAATTGTTGATGAATATTCTAGATTCACCTGGGTGTATTTTCTGCACAGAAAAGATGAAACTCCTGAAGTTCTGTTGGATCATGTGAGGATGATTGAGACAACCACAAAGTACAAAGTCAAGATTCTGAGAAGTGATAATGGTACTGAATTTAAGAATTCAAAGATGGAAGAGTTCTGCAAATACAAAGGAATCATTCAACAATTCTCTGCTCCTGGCACACCTCAGCAAAATGGAGTAGTAGAAAGGAAGAATAGAACTCTTATTGAAGCTGGCAGAACTATGTTGGAAGAAGCTAAATTACCTACATATTTCTGGGCAGAAGCAGTCAACACAGCATGCTATACACAAAATCTCACACTGATAAACAGGCATGGTGTTACTCCTTATCAGTCTCTCAAAGAGAAGAAACCAAGTCTGAAGCATTTGCATGTGTTTGGCTGTAAATGTTTTGTTCTCAGAACTCATCCTGAACAGCTAGGGAAATTTGAAACAAAGGCTGATGAAGGAATATTCATAGGTTATCCTACATCAAGAGCCTTCAGAGTTTTTAATTTGAGAACAAGAACTGTCATGGAGTCAATTCATGTATCTTTTGATGATAAGAAGATAACTGGAATCATTGGAGACTCGCATGATAGATTGTTATTTGAAAATGAAGCTTCCAAGGAACCTGAAGAAAGTGAATCAGATCCTGTCAATACATCAGATCCTGATGGGTCACCAAATCCTGATGACACACCAGATACTGATGGTGCTAATACTGATGATACAAACAATAGTGATACAACTAGTAGTGCTAATGTTGAGGGGGAGCAACGACATTCAACTACAAGTTCAGAGTCAACTCAATCATCAGGACAGAATTCTTCAGATACTGATTCAAGTGAAGATCCTGATAACACATCAGGAGGACATAGCAATAATTCAGGGAGAGCTTCAAATCAATCAAATTCTTTCAATCAAGATAACACCAATCCAGGGGGAGCATCTACTTCAAGAAACAATTTGACACCAGCAAGGAAATGGACTAAAGATCATACTCCTGATTTGATAATTGGAGATCCTGATGCAGGTGTTCAAACAAGAAGTGCAACTCAGAATGAATGTTTATATAATAACTTTCTATCCAAGGAGGAGACTAAGAAAGTTGAAGATGCACTTAAAGATGCTGATTGGGTTACTGCAATGCAAGAAGAACTGAATGAATTTGAAAGGAATGAAGTCTGGAAACTGGTACCAAGACCAAAGAATAGATCAATTGTTGGTACAAAGTGGATTTTCAAGAACAAGACTGATTCTGATGGAGTCATTATCAGAAACAAAGCTAGACTAGTTGCAAAGGGGTATTCCCAACAAGAGGGAATTGACTATGATGAAACTTTTGCTCCTGTTGCAAGACTAGAAGCCATCAGGATATTTCTTGCTTATGCAGCACATAAGAAATTCAAGGTTTTCCAGATGGATGTTAAAAGTGCTTTCTTAAATGGTGAACTGGAGGAAGAAGTTTATGTTGAACAACCTCCTGGTTTCATTGATCCTAAATATCCAGATCATGTCTACAGACTGGATAAGGCACTTTATGGACTAAAGCAAGCTCCAAGAGCATGGTATGAAACCTTAGCTCAATTCTTACTGGAAAGTGGATTCAAAAGAGGTGCAATTGATAAAACTCTATTTTATTTGAATCATGGTAAGGAGCTGCTGTTAGTTCAGATTTATGTTGATGATATCATTTTTGGGTCAACAAACAATAAGCTGTGTGAAAAGTTTTCCAAGCTTATGCAGTCAAGATATCAAATGAGCATGATGGGAGAAATGAGTTACTTTCTGGGTCTTCAAGTTAAACAGACTGATGAAGGGATTTTTATTAATCAGTCTAAATACACAAGGAATTTACTGACAAGGTTTAACATGCAAGACAGTACTCCTGCTTCAACTCCCATAGCTACAGCTACCAAACTTGATCCTGATCAAGGTGAAGAGGTAGATGTAACTCACTACAGAGGAATGATTGGCTCTTTATTGTATCTCACTGCCAGTAGACCAGATATCATGTTTGCAACCTGTCTATATGCAAGATTTCAAGCAAAACCTAGAGAACCACATCTGATTGCAGTCAAAAGAATTTTCAGATATCTCAAAGGCACTCCTTCACTTGGCCTTTGGTATGCAAGGGAATCAGATTTTGGGTTGTGTGGTTATTCAGATGCTGATTTTGCAGGATGCAAAATAGACAGGAAAAGTACTTCAGGAAGTTGTCAGTTTTTGGGTGGAAGACTAGTTTCATGGTTCAGTAAAAAGCAGAAATCTATTTCCACTTCAACTGCAGAAGCTGAGTACATTGCTGCAGGAAGTTGTTGTGCTCAGATAATGTGGATGAGAAATCAGTTGTTAGATTATGGCCTGTCATACTCAAAAATCCCTATTTATTGTGATAACCAAAGTGCTATTGCAATGACAGGAAATCCAGTTCAGCATTCTCTTACTAAACACATAAGTATCAGATATCACTTTATAAGAGAACAGGTTCTGGAAGGAACAATTGAACTTCACTTTGTTCCTACTGATCAACAACTAGCTGATATATTCACCAAGCCACTACCTGAAGCTACTTTCAATAAGTTGGTGAATGAACTTGGAATGATGAATTTTGAGAATTTCTGAGGAAAAGCTACAGAGAGGAAATCCTGATAACTGTCAAATCCTGATGGTTATTCAGAAAGGTATGTATCTTTGATCAAATCCTGATAGGACTCAATCTTGACAGGAAGTCAACTGGTCAATTCTGATGTACAGGTCAGTATTTTCATTGCTAAATTTGTGCCTAATTTTTCGTCCATATCTGCTAATAGACGATTGAGTTTTAGTAGGACAACTGTATACGCGCGTGTGTTGTTCTATTATAGATATATCTATACATACACATAAAAAGCGGTGCAGTTTTATTTAATGACACACGTAATCTGTCCACTAATTAGTTATGCACAAATCATATTTTGCCACCTGTCATTGAGAGTAATATTTTGTTTTAACAAAATATTTTTCATTGTTTCACATCTTTCATTACTCTCTCATCATCAGTTTTTCGTTTTTATCTCTCTCTGTGCTTTCATACCCTAATTGCTTCAAATCTTAATTCTCGAGTTTTCAAAAGCATTACAATGGCGTCTTCATCTTTCATGAACAAACAAACAGTAATTCGTGATATTACTTTTGCCACTAATAACTTTGTAGCCATACTAGACCATCAAGAATTGCCTACTGAGTTCCATATAATTCAAGATTTTCTTACTTCAAGCCCATTGAAGTATGCTTTAACAGAGCCTGCAAGTGTTTCTTTTAAGTCTGTAATGCAGGTTTGGAACACAGTTGTTTTTGGTCAAAGTTCTACAGGAACCATTCTGATGCAGTTCGAATCAAATGGGGTAACTCATCATGTCACCCCTGCTGTTATTGAAGAGGCATTGCATTTGCCTATTCTGGGTGAAAAAGTTCCTAGAGTGATTTCAGACTCTGCTCTATTTGAGTTTGTCAAGAAACTGGGCTACAATGGAGAAGTAAAGAGATATGGAAATCTCTTTAGGACAAAGCTTAAGAAGGAATGGAATTTCTTCTTTGATACAATCAGCCGCTGTTTCCTGAACAAGACATCAAATTTTGATGCTCTTCCATCAGGATCTCTTAAAATTGGGTACTCTCTTATCCATTCTACAGTGTTTGATTATGGGTCTTTTATCTTAAAAGCTTTAAGTGATAGGAAATCAGATAAGTTGGGTTCTGTCTGTTTTCTTAGATTTTTACAGTTGATATTTAATCACTTTTGTCCTAATGTTGTTTTTGAGGATGATGTAGTTCTACCAATCTGTAGAATTACTGAGAATAATATTAAGTCCTTAGTCAACAGTGATAAGGCAAATGGTTTTATAGGAAATGCTTTTATTCCTGATGAGGTTAGGTTTTTCTTACATCAGAAAATGCCTACTCGTTATGGACTACTTTCTAATGCTATGGTACAAGGACCAACCCACCTTGTTCCTGACACAAGCATGCAACCTAAACAGTCTAAACAGTTAACAACCACCTCTACTGTCTCTCAAAAGACTTTAGTTGTAAAATCAAAGAAATCAGCTAGAACTGATGTGTCTGGAAGGCAATCAGGTTCAAAGGATTTTTCCTCTACACCACTCACTAAAAAGAAGATACAAGGGGGTGTACAAGGGGTCCTGGTGAAGAAAGCTGATAAGGTTGTTAAGGATGTTCCTGTGAAAAGGAAGTTAAGGTTGATTGATGAAAGTGATTCAGAGGATGACTTACCTATATCCTCTGTGATGAATGTGAACAAGGAAGTTGCTGATACTGCTACTAAAGCTGTGGTACCTTCATCAAAACCACAAAAGAAAAGGAAATTATCAAAGAGCAGGTATCATATTCCTTTGACAGTGCAAATGAAGGATACTGATATTCAGACATCAAATCCTGATGTTAGTATTCCTGATGCAACAACAAAAGTTGTCTCTATATCAGACTCTCCAGCCTCTCCATCTCAGATTCGAGGACATTCTTGGGAGAAGGTTTCTACAACTGCTTCCTTGGTTGGTCTTACACCTACATCAAAGAAAAAGAGGAATGCAGAAGAGTTAGTCTATCAGAGACAGAAGAAGCTGAAAGGATCAAGCCCACAAGAACCTGAATTTCAGAGTAATTCAGCAGCTACTGTTGATCCTGCCACACAAGAACCACTCAATCAAAGTTTGGGTGAAGGCTTAGCTAGTGGAATGGTCACACAAGAACCATTTTCTCAAAGGGAGAATGAAGACATCAACATTCCAGCTACACAAGAACCATCTTCTCAAAGTGAAGATGCAGGCAAAGCTACAGCTTCTGTTGAAAGATTGGTCGAGAACATTGTCAATGAGGGAAGCACACAAGAACCTTTAGCTCAAAGTGTTGAAGCAGCTTCTGAACCTCAAGCTCCACAAGAACCATTGGTAGCAAATACTGATGCAAGCATATCGAATCCTGACGATGTTCATCCTGACGTTAGTGGTGCTCCTGATAATGAACCTATTTTGATTCAGCCACTTCGTTCAAGACCAATAGATCATCCTATCTCAGAACCACAAGATAAACTGAAAGGTATTGCTATTCCTGATCCTGATATTACTCCTGATACTGATGATGATAGTTCTGATGATGATAGTGATGATGATAATGAGAATAGAAAAGAGAAGGAACAGCTTGCTACAGCACTCAAGATTAGTCTTGGAACTAATTTTGGTTCATCAAGTACGTATATGGCTGGCAAAGCTTTCACTGGGAAAGATCAGAGACAAGATTTTTCTACTCCTTCCTTTGATCCTGCAGAGGCATTTAGACAGAATGAATGGAACAATTCATGGCACAATTCTGATGAATCTATCAGTTTTTCTTCTGCTATTGAACATGCCTATAATGCAGTGAAGTCTATAGAGAATCAAGACTTGAAGAATCATCTGAAGGCTACTACTCTGTTATCCAAAAGCCTGAAAAGTGAGATTGATTCTATCAAGGGTTCAACTGAAAAAGTGAGGACTGATATCTTTAATAATTTTACAAAGGTGCCTACTACTTTTCAACTAAGGGTAGTGGAATCCCAAGTGAAATCTGTTGTTTCAGAACAAACCTCAATCAATCAAAGAATTGATTCTCTGGATACTAAGGTAACTGAAATTCAAGCCTCTCTTTCCTTAATTTTGCAATTATTGTCAAATCCTGATGTCAAAAAGGGGGAGAAGGTTATTCAGACAAAATGTGCACCTGATCTAGTATTAAGAAATAATGATGATGATACTGGAGATGATGGTGGTGACAAAGCGATACAAGGAGAAACTTCTGATGCTGTTGTTATGAAGACAATCCAAACTTCTCAAAGTCAAACAACGCAGTCAACTCATGTTTCTGATTCTGGAGTTAAGACAGTAAGAACATTGGTGCAATCTCAGATCCTGACGGAAGATCAAATCCTGACACCTGGTCATGGACAAATTCTTGCTACAATTCCTGAAGGTGATGAAGATGTGATTATTGATAATCCTGAAGATGCATCAAATTTATTCCAGAAGTTTTCTACAAAAGACGGCAGAATTGTTACTCTATATCACACTGATAAAAGAGTTCAACAATTATATGCAAGAAAAGCACTCTCTGCAGCAAGTGAAGAATATCCAGATCTCTCACATGAAGAATTTTTGAGACTACAAAGAGAGACAATGGAAAGTTATACTGCTCCTGCTAGAGGTAGAGGAAGCAGAGGTAGGAGAGGTGCTAGAAGAAGTAGAAGAGGTTCTTCAACTCAAACAGTACCTAGACAGACAAGGTCTAGAGGGTTAAGAATTGAAGAAATTCCTGAACCTATTCAAACTCTAGTAGTTCCTGAAAGATCTACTTTTGGTGATGATGGAATTGTTGAAGAAGAACCTGAATTGAGAAGAAAATCAAGTAAATCAACTCTCAGCAATACAAATCAAATTGAAGATTCTAATCCTGACAATATTCAAGATCCTGACGAATCTGAAATTCTGCAAGAGGTTGATTTGATAATTTTATCTACTGTTGTTGATTGTCACAACAAAGAAGTAGATGAAGAAGAAGAAGCCAGAAGAAGAGATATTACAAGAAGAACAAATAAAGATTTCAATCTCTATCTACAAAGGCTTAAAGTTTCAAATAAAAGAAAATGGAGAAACTCAAGCAGACAAGAATCTTCGCTGGAAAGAAGCTATGCCTTTGAAAAGGAAAAGGACAAGAAGTGGAAACATATTAGCACATTAAGTTGTGATACACCTATCAATTTTCAGTCTGGTGGAATTATTACAAGTGCTTCAAGTGTTGTTGATTTGTATGATATGGCTAGATCAAAAGCACTCTGGTTAAAAATGTTTTCAAATCTGAAGCAATTGTCAAGTAATTCAAGAGGAGGTATTGGACACAGAGATGGTGAATATCTGAATATGTCATATGTTGATCCTTACTCCTTGACAGAAATTGGAGGTACTTTAACTTCTGAAAACCTGAACAATTTATTAGCTGTTGATATAGTTATAGATTGTCATGATGGTTTTGAAAAGAAAGAAAAGCTTCTGTACTTCATGAAAGATGGTAGTGTGAAGATTCTATCTATTCAAGATCTGCTGATGAAAACTACACAGGAACTGAAATATGTTCACTATCTGTTAAGATGGAAGAACCAAGTGTACAAAGAATGGAGTGACATGTTTTTGTCAACAATAAGAAGAAGACTAGATGGAAACAGTAATTTCAATGGTAATTATACTCCCATGTACTTAAATCAAAGAGGTCAGGATGTGGAAATGCAAAGGGGTACTGCTGTTAAAGAAGTAAATTTTGGCATGACTCATCTTTCTCTCAATCCTGATGGGAAGGAAATTACTTATCTTTTGCTTGAAGAGCACAGTCTACAGAGAAACTCCATACAGAATCTCAGAGCAGCTATCTACCAGATTAATGAGGAAGATGAAGAACTCAGAAATCTTAAGGAAAGACTGATTCAAATTCTTGAAGAAAAAGAAGAAATTTTATTATCCAACTTCTTAAAGATGAATCTGTTCTATCACAAAGCTTGAACAGATAAGTTGTTTCTGAAGATACTCGTACATTTTGATACATGTTTTTGACATCATTGAATATTTGGAATCTATACTTTATTTCACAAAGTATGAGATTGGGGGAGATTGTTAGATCAGAATTCAATGATTGTCAGAAGCTAGACTCAACTGATCAGGATTGCTGACGTCATCAGTATTGCATGGTCATCAGTATTTGATCAAGCGTCAGTATCTTATTGATCATCAGGATTCCTACTCAGACTATGATCAGGTTTGATCATCAGGACTTGAAGCTGATCAGGATTCCTACTTCGAGTTATATTTGGAGTCTAGATAAACATGGAAGTTTGTTCCTGGTTTGTAGAATGCAGCTATCGATTAAAGATATGTTTCTATCTTTATTATGATTAGGACTTATCTTGTTATTGATAGAGAAGCTGTGTGCACTATATAAACACAGTTTTGGTTTCGATTTATGTACTTATCAGAGAGAGAACATAATCGGAGAGAAGCTCTTAAGAACAGAATTTCTTGAGAGAGTTTTTGTAAGCCAGCAGCTCTTAAGAACATCAGAATTTCTTAAGAGAGTTTGTAACAGTTTTATATCAAAGTTAATAAAGCTGTTATTGTTATTGTTATTGATCTTTCATATTTGTGTTATATAAAGTCGAGAATCTTATAAAATTGTATTCAACCCCCTTCTACAATTGTTATTTACTGGGCAACAAGCCTCACAACTTTCTTCTTCCATCTCCCTTATTAGTTCTTGGGCCAATCTAGCCTGTTTATCAGGTGTAGATTCAAAACCCTGGGGATTGGCTTCTCTCCTCAATCTGGAAATCTTTTCTTTCTTAGCTTCATTGAATCTGGGATGGCTATTTGTGATGTGAATTTCTTCACCATTCTTGTAGATAACAGCCATCCCTTGTTTGAGCTCTATATCTTTAGAAGCTTTGAGATTCCTGATTAGAGCTGCTAATATCTTAGATTCATCAGGCTTGGGGAATGGATAGTCCAATTCTAACTTGTTCTTGCCATGATGTCTTGCTGGAGAGCCAGTCCTGCCACTGAAGATAGGTTCAAACTACTTGACACTTGACTGTTCAGCATCATATTCTTTTTACAGGATGATAGTGTCAGGAGTGAGAACTTTCAGGATTGTTGTGTGGACGGGCACTGACTTGGATGAAGATGAGGTCACAGCCTTGATGATGGACTCCTTGATTAGCCTTTCAGAATTGAGGAAGGTTTGAGCATCCTTGGCTGGAGGAGAGACCATCTTTGTGAGTTGAAACTCACTTGGATTTGCAATAATTTGAGGTGTCTCCCCCTGACTTGATGGTACACCCTTGACTGAAGTGGTTACTGTTTCATAGACCACTAGTGCACTCTTCCCCTTTTTGTTATCATCAAAGGATTGAGTAACACCAGTAGCCTACAACAACTGTTGCAGAAGCTGAGTCTATAAGTTTTGGTTGGCCAAGAAGGTGTCCATTTGCTTCTCCATCTTCTCCATCCTCACAGTAAGGGTTGTGACATCCTTCACCAGCTTGTCTTGCTTGAATCTTTGAGAGGTAGAAGAAGCTACTGCATCAACTCTCCTTTCTAGAGCATCCTTTACCCCATCAAGATGGCCTTTGATGTCATCTGTGTTGGCTCTTTGCTGGAGGATGTGGGCTTGATGAAGCTGAAGGGATGCCACAAAGTTTTGGACTGTGGTGGCATGTAGAGGATTGGATGTTTGAGCTTCACCATGTGCCCTATGATAATTCTTGAGAATGACTACCTTGGTGTCATTGTGAACATAAGAGTTTGAAAACAACCAAGAAGGCATCTCTTGTAGAGTGGAAGGGCCTTCTTCACCTCCTTCACCACTTCCAGAATTATCACTGTCTTCAGAATCTCCATCATACTCAAAATCTTCACTAGCTCCTGGAGGCAGATTGGTGATTGCTTCCTTTGCCCTAGACATTGATTCAGTAGTGTGTACCAAATTCAACATCTTCTCTGCCTCCACATTACCCTGTCCAGCCAAGACTTGATAGGCTGGATCAGGATGAGTAAATGTCTCTACATTCAGGTTGACTTGATCCAACTCATGTTGATATTCAAGTTGGAACAGCCTCTCCCTATATGCATCACTAAAATCCATTAACTCACTTGCAATGGTTGAGTCTTCCACCCTTATTTCTCTTGTACCTGCTTTTCTCTTATTTTCTCTCTTTTCTTGCATCAGGGGCTCCCCCTGGCTCGCACCCCTCACACCCCTCACACCCTCACCTTCACCTTCACCTACTAAGGTGGAACCCTCTTTGCTCACTCTTACCAGACTGGAAGAAATAGTATGTCCCTCTTTCTCTCCCTCTCCTTTTTCTTGGTTGCAAACCACCCCCCTCACTCTCAGTTACTTCACTCCCTTCCCTCAATCCTAAAAGTGTTTGAACTACTACTAACTCATCCACACTTGAAGTTGTAATATTTGAAGTTTGAAGTGCAAGTGTGGAAGAAGTATCCGTAGAGGTAGTAGAAGTATATGTTAACGGATAGCTGCTTTGAGGCATATCCGTAGACAGACAAACACTTGTCAACGGATGAGAGATATCCGTAGATGAAGAAAAAGAAGTAGCTTTAGAAATTGAGACTATGGCTGAATCCGTGGAGATTGATTTTAAGTTTAGTGCCACAGATGGAACCAAAGTCTTAGAATTGATGGATTGGTGGTCCAACAAATCATCAATAATATGATGCCCACCAATTTCAGAGTGGGGCTTCTCCAAGAAGGTTAAAGATGGAGAATCGGGAATAGATGTGTGTATCATGTCCACGTCTAAAGAGAGAGTAGGTGAGCTAGGAATTTCTGTTTCAGTTTGAATGAGTAAATAGTGGGGCTGTGACTCCACATTTACTGGTGCCACATCAAACTGAATTTGTGATGGTGCAGAAACACAACTTAAAGTTGTGGTTTGCACTGTGTGTGATCCCTGTGCAACCCCAGTTGTTTTAGACCTCTTTCTTCTTTCATTGGCCTTCGATGTATGTGTAGGGGCTTTTAGTGTCCATATCCCCTTGTGTTGTGTCCCTGGTTGGGGACTATTTTCAATATCAACATCCTTTTGGGAGGATGTCACTAGGGATGTGTTTGATTCCTTTTCAACCACTGCATCTTTTTGAGAAGATACATGGTGGCTAGGCTGGGATACACTAATCTCACCCTCCTTGTTCTTGGGGTTTCTTTGATGTTAACCCCTTCCCTCACCACTTACTACCTCTTTCACACTCCCCTCAAGAGTTTTGGTAGTTTTTACAACAGGTGCCTTTTGAGAGACACCTGAGGTTGGCTTTTTGGATTTGGATTTTGGAAGTTTAGAGGTGGCCACTTGGGTAGGAGGCAGTTGGACAGTTCCAGCCTCCATAGTGGCACTTGAAATCAAAGAAATAACAGTGGAGGAAGGTACAGTTGAGGAAATTACCTGAGTTACCTGTGCCTCCTGAGCTTCATTGAAAATTGGTAGGTATACCAATTGTACCTCCTTGTTGTGGTTCAGCCTATTCAAGTCCTCAAGGACTCTCTTATTTTGAACCCAACAATCTTTGGAGTTTGCAGGGAATTGGATCACCAGGTTACTTTCTACATGGTTAGTTAACAACATGAAAAATCTAGCATAGTATATATTCTTACTTCTAGATGCTTTATTTCCTAGCTTAGCACCAAGTTCAAACAGAATCAAGGACCCTAGGTTATAATAGCTACCAGTCAAAAGCATGTAAGCAATGTCTAGCATAGAAAATGTAACTGCATCATAATGGCTAATCTTACCAGAGAAAACCTTAAGAATAGCATCAAAGAAAAAGCTCCATTCTTTTACCATACCTCTTCTCTGAATCTTACTTAAATTAGCTGTAAGCAACATAATTAATGGAATTGAGCATGTTAACAATATCAGTATCATTATGCTTTTCTAACCTATTGTTTTCAGGCAAGTTTAAGCATGTTATAATGACATCACTGTTTATCACATATTCCTTACCTTGAAGAACGAAGGTGATTGTAGCATTGACAGAATCGAACACGGCCGATTACCAGATGGCTTCAATCACCTCAAAGTATAACTTGGGGGCTTCGAACATGGCTTTAGAGAGCTTGCAGTTCTGGAAAAACCTCATCATTGTGTGATATAATGTGTTCTTCTCATCAAAGTCCACCAGTGTAGTGAAGTTCTTCTTCTCATAAGTGAAACCAGTAAGAGACATTGTTTTGTTGGTTGGTGCCATTGATACAGAGCTTTGAATTACAGAGAGAGGTTTTTGCTTTGAGAGAGAAAGATGAGCTTTTGCCTTAGTAAATTTTGGGAATTGATAGAAAATGATCAACTGAGAGTAAAAAAATCAATTTATACTCCCCCCAAATAATTCACTAAGAAAATCAAAATAATTGAAAAAAATTATCTGATTGGTGCAATAAATAACCATTTAAAAGTAATAAGTTTAAAAAGTAAAGCCACAAATTTTCTGTAATTACATACATACACTGTACGCATGTAACTACGGATGTGATTGTGGCTTTTAACGGTTACGATTAGAACTGTACTATCTACGGATAAGATTGTATCTTTTGAGATTCGACATCCGTAGAGGAACAAAAAGCAGTATCTGTAGACGTATAGAAAATCCAGTGTCAAAAATGACCATCAATGGATAAGGGTATCCGTAGAGGGAGTATTTTTGACTTGGACAAAATTTTACTATTTCTGAGAGTTTTAATTCTCATGAAAATCATTTTGACACTGGTTGCATTACAAATTATCAGACATTTAAATTAATTAAGAGAAGTTAAGCATACCTAGCTCACTTACCAACCTTGAGAATGTTGATTCATCAAGTGGCTTGGTAAAAATGTCTGCAATTTGTTGTTCAATTGGAACAAAATGAAGTTCCACAGTACCATTCATCACATGTTCCCTGATGAAGTGATACTTTATGTCAATGTGCTTCGTCATTGAGTGCTGAAAGGCATATGTTTAGGCCTATTTGTTTACATCGAGGATTCAACTCAACTTAAACAAGTTTGTAATAAGTAAGTAATAATTCAATTGTCACAGTCACAGGAATCTCAGAAGATCATATATGTCAGAAGAATACAGATTAAAGTCATCCTACAGACTTGAAGATATTCTACATTGAAAGAAGTTCAATTATTTGTTCAAGCCTCAGTGAAGTCTTCAAATAAGTGGATTTATTAAAGTGATAGAGGTTTCAGATTTGTGACAGCAAATGTACAGGTTACAAAGGTTGATCTACAGTCAAAAGCAGACAATGGACCACAGCTTAAAGTCAAGATAAAGAACATACATTGAAGTTAGTCATTTATGAACCAGACAGTGCATCAAATGACAACCTCAGACAATGGATATTCTTCATCAAGTTTCAGTGGTTCAAGAATTGGTTTTGCTATCCTATGAGTATTTAAATTCTATTCTAATTTTGTTATTAATTTAGTTATTAATTTAATTCTTCAGAATTAATTTAATAAATAAATTAAGTAATTAATTTATTGAATAAATTAATTCATCAGAATTAATTAATGAAATAAATTAATTATCAGAATTAATTTAAAGTAGAATTAGAATTTAATTTAGAATTCTTTATTAAAATGAACTGGAATGACTATCCAGGGTAGTCATACCGGTAGTCATTCCGATAGTCATTCTAGCTTATTTTAATTAATTCTAATTAAATTCTCTTAAATTCAGATAGTCATACAAGGCCATTTGGTAGTCATACAAGGCTATTTTCATAGTCATTCCAGACTATTTTGATAGTCATACCAGAAGGAAAAGAAACGTGCAGATTGTTTTAATCAAGTGGATTAGCTTTACAAAAGCAAATGTCAAGACAATACAAAAGATTGATTATCAATATTACATTCATCAAGCACAGCTTCTGTCAAGAAAAAGAAAAGCAAATGCAGATCATTTCTTTTACAGTGAATTAATTCTAGAATTATTCTGTTAAATCCAAACCAATAGAATTCATTCATTTGTACTGCTTTAACTATCTAGCGGATTTTTATCCCTAGAACGTATCTCAAATTATCAAATATTGTTATATCTTGTTATTACAAAAATAGATAAATTCATGTCGAATTTATTCTAGATTTTTTTTAATTACTTTGAGATTCAATCTTGTAATCAGTACTTCATTTGTAACACCTTTCAAGTTTAATATAAGTTATATTTAACTTGAATTCTATTTCATTTAATTCCGCCATAATTTGTTCTTAAATTGTTTTATTCTAAACAGAACAAATTCAATAAAACGGTATAGTTTGTATTCAACCCCCCTTCTACAAACTTATCAGGACCTAACTAGTGCTGCACTGGATTCTCAGTTATGGCAATTACACTAGTGTTGTCACAGAAAATTGGAATCTTATTAACTGTTAGACCATAGTCTAGTAGTTGATTTTTCATCCAAAGAATTTGTGCACAACAACTTCCAGCTGCAATATATCCCGCCTCAGCTGTAGAAGTATAGACTAAATTTTGCTTTTTACTAAACCATGAGACAAGCTTATTTCCTAGAAATTGATAGGTGCCTGTTGTACTTTTTCTGCCAATTTTGTAACCTGCATAGTCTCCATCTGAATAATCAATTAGATCAAAACCAGATTCTCTAGGGTACCAAATGCCAAGGTTTGGTGTTCCCTTGAGATATCTGAAAATCTTTTTGATAGCAATTAAGTGAGACTCTCTAGGATCAGCCTAAAATCTAGCACATAGACATGTCGTAAATATAATATCAGGTCTACTAGTTGTTAAATATAAAAGTGAGCCTACCATGTCTCTAAAGCTTGTAATGTCCACAGATTTTTCCTTAGTATTCATTTCAAGCTTAGTGGCAGTTGGCATGGGTGTTTTAGCAGGAGAACAATCCATTAGATCAAACTTCTTTAATAGATCAAAGATGTATTTAGTTTGACTAATGAAGATTCCTTCTTGCACTTGCTTAACTTGTAAGCCAAGGAAATAGGTAAGTTCACCCATCATGCTCATTTCATATTTACTTTGCATAAGTTTGACAAACCTTTTGCAAAGTTTCTACATAAATTTGAACAAGTATACTATAGCCATTAACATTTCTAAAGAAGAGAGTTTTATCAACAGTACCTCTAGTGAAGTGATTCTCTAAAAGAAACTGTGATAGTGTGTCATACCAGGCTCTAGGTACTTGCTTAAGTCCATAAAGTGCCTTGAGTAGGAAGTAGACAAATTCTAGATAATTTGGATCTTCAAAACCAGAAGGTTGACTGACATACACCTCTTCTAATTCCCCATTAAAGAAGGCACTTTTGACATCCATTTGATAGACCTTGAAATTGGCATGGGCTGCATAGGCTAGGAATATCCTTATTGCTTCCAATCTAGCAATAGGGGCAAATTATTCATCATAATCTATTCCTTCTTCCTGAGAATAGCCCTTAGCAACCAATCTTGCTTTATTCCTTGTGACAATGCCATTTTCATCCATCTTGTTTCTGAATACCCACGTTGTTCCTATAACACTTCTGTCTTTAGGTTTGGTTACCAACTTCCATACTTTGTTTCTCTCAAATTGGTTTAGCTCTTCCTGCATAGCTAACACCCAATCTGGATCTAGAAGATCATCCTCAACTTTCTTTGGTTCATCTTGTGAAAGAAAGCTGTTGTATAAACATTCATCTTGAGTAGCTCTTCTAGTTTAGACATTTGAGGATGCATCACCAATGATCAGTTCAAATGGGTGATCCATAGTCCATTTTCTCCTTGTTGCAGGTGTTGGTTTTGAAGATGTAGCATCATTGTCATAAGCATGATCATGTGGAATTGAGGTTGATCCTTGACTCAGAGAAACTCCCCCTGAGTTTATTAGGGGTGGTTATCCTTTGTTGTGATCCACCTACGGATGCCTCAAAATGACTTCCTACGGATGCTTCATTTTGGCTTCCTACGGATGCTCTATTTGTCCCTTCTATGGATGGCTCAGTAGAACCTGAGTTGTCCATGTTTGAAATAATCATTCTTGGAGGGATTGGTTCATCCTCATAATCATCATCTTCATCATCATAGTATAGACCTTCCACCTCATTCTCAAACTTGAGAGTTTCATGAAAACCCTCATCTAGGAGACCTTGAATTCTGGCATCATAAAAAACATGTACAGATTCCATAACAATGTTGATTCTGTGATTGAAAATCCTATAGGCTTTTCCAGCTGCATATTCCCACAAAAGTGGTTTCATCTGCCTTTGACTCAAACTTTCCAAGATTTTCACCTTGATTTCTCAATACAAAACATTTGTAACCAAAGACATGTAGAAAATTCAAGGATGGTTTTCTTCCCTTGAGCAAATGATATGGAGTCATCCCTTTAGCTTGATTGATCAAAGAGATATTTTGAGTGAAACATGTAGTGTTAACTGCTTCAGCCCAAAAATATGTGGGTAACTTTGATTCTCCCATCATTGTTCTTGCAGCCTCAATTAGTGTTCTATTTTTTCTTTCCACCACTCCATTTTGTTGTGGTGTTCTTGCTGCAGAAAACTCATGAATGATTCCATTCTCCTCACAAAATAGCCTCATTATTGAATTCTTAAACTCAGTGCCATTGTCACTCCTGATTCTTCTCACTTTGAAATCATGATGATTGTTAGCAGCCTTGAAATCACAATAGAGATAATCAATGAGGGGACAGAGGAAGTTAGAGAGAATAAGCTAGAAATTCTCACCTCTTCATATGAGCATTTCAGATCAAATCCTGGTGAAGGTATCTCTCAGGTTTTGAGAGATACAACAAATTAATTAATGATCTGAACCTCAATGGGAAGCACTACACTATCAAGGAGATCAACAAGAAGTTCCTACTGACACTTCCAATTCATTTGGAGCACAGAATATCTGCAATCAGAGAAGCAAGAGATCTTGGAGAGATTTCTCTGGAAAGACTATATGGTGTTCCAAAGACCTATGAGCTGGAGCAGATTCAACAAAATGAGTTATATGGAACTGGAAAGATAGTTGGTACTTCTACTGCATTGACAACAGTAGTCCCACAGAAACTGGAAGTGAAGGTTGTTCAACCTTCCAGTTCTAACTTGGATGTTATTGATGCTGAATTTGGTTTAACATCCATTGATCAATCTGGTGGTGACTACTACTCTTTGGAAGAACTTGATCAGCTGAAGGATGGTGATTTGGCCATGATAGTCAGGAAGTTTGGGAAGTTCATATTCAGAAGGAATCCCAATCTTAAGTTCAAACCCAGATTTCAGAGAGGTGGATCTTTCTCTTCAAGTAGCACAAGGGGTGGCTACAAAACTGGAACTGTGGAAAGAAGCACAATCAGGTGCTACAATTGTAATGAGTTAGGTCACTTTGCTACAGAATGTAAAAAGCCAAGGCAAGTGAGAAGGAACTCATTTGATTCTAGCAAGAAGAACAAGATTGGGAAAGCTTATGTTGCTGAAGGAAAGAGTTTGGATGATACTGACAGTGATGAAGAAGCAGGTGAAATTGGAAACCTTGCTTTAGTGGCTAATGAGGCAAGCACTTCATCTACATACATGTCAGAGGTAAAGTTCACTGATACTGAAATGATCTATCATCTTAGTAGTACTGTTTCTTGTGCACGTAGTGAAAATGATAGAATAATTCTTTTGAACACAGCTCTTGAAAAGGAGATAAAAGAATTAAAACTTGTGCATGTTAATCAGGATAAACTTACTGAGAAAATAGCATTTCTTGAGAATAGGGTTAATTGTTATATTCAATTGGAAACCATTCTTAAGAATCAGATTAGTGAGCTTAAGACTAAAGCTAATGCTTATTACAACTCTTGTAAGACTGCTAAAGAAATTATCAATAAACAAAGTATTGGTCAGACTGTAGAAATAGGGTATGACTATAATGAGTCTATTGGTAAATTAAGCATAAATACCCCTAATAGAGTCAGTCCTGAAGAAAGGGGTATTCCTGATGTGCTTAAGGGTATTGATAAACCTTTTTTTAGAGAGTCCCAAGCAGATCCTCTGAATGAATACTCTATCATCATTACAGAGGAGATACATGAAGAAGATCTTGCTTTTGAAGTTGAACAGTCCAATAAGTGTATGTTTGATAAACCAGTCACAGTTATTTCAACAACAGAGACTAAATTAGATATCCATAAAGTGGATCAAAACAACTGTAGAACTAACATGCTTGCTGTTAATTCTTCTCATAAAGCATGTGGTGTGATTAATTGCATGTCTTGTGCTTTCAAAGTTATGTATGCTTATTTTAATAGTAAGCATGTATCTGATAATAAGACTGTTCAACGTCAACATGTTAATAATAAGAAGCATGTTAGATCTAAGACTACTAGTCCTACGAAGACTAGAGTGGATCCATTTATCCCTAAGCCTACTCAGAAATGTGTTAAGGCTGGCTATAAATGGAAACGCTCTGTTTTGAAAGAGGTTGAAGTAGTTTTAGTTAAAAATGTTGTTTTGCCTGACAAAGGCCAGTTCATTAAGTATGCCAGACCCAATCAAGTTTGGGTTCCGAAGAAGGTCTAATCAATTTGATACTGCAAGGTGTGGAACAGGTAAACCGTGTTATGTGGGTTCTTGACAGTGGCTGTTCAAGGCATATGACCAGAGATAGAGCCTTGCAATCAAATGTGGTTGAGAAAGCTGGCCCAGGAGTTACCTTTGGAGATAACATCAAGGGTATTACCAGAGGATATGGTTGTTTGAAGTTTGGAAATGTTATCATTCAAGATGTATCTATTGTGGAAGGTCTGAAGTTCAATCTTCTCAGCATCAGTCATTTCTGTGACAGAGGATATGCTGTTTCCTTTGAGAAAGATAGATGTCAGATCCTTCACAAGAAGAATGGAAAGCTTGCTCTTCAAGGAGTAAGGAAAGGTGATTTGTTCATAGCTGATCTGCACTCTGGATCCAAAGATGAAGTTACTTGTTTTTATGCTAAAGCTTCATCAGATGAGAGTTGTCTATGGCACAAGAAGATGTCTCACCTTAACTTCAAAACCATGAACTCTTTAGTCAAGAGGGAATTGGTTAGAGGTTTGCCTCAGATGGAATTTTCACAGGAAGGACTGTGTGAGGCTTGTCAGAAAGAAAAGTCAAAGAAAGCTTCTCACAAGGGCACTGACACATCATCAATAACTGAACCACTTCAGCTACTGTACATGGATTTGTTTGGTCCAGTTAGTGTGATGTCTATGTCAAAGAAACAGTATACACTTGTGATTGTTGATGACTATTCCAAATATACTTGGGTTTTATTCCTACATTCCAAGGATGAGACCCCACAGATGGTGATTGATCATATAAAGTTGATTGAGCTGGATTCGAGATTCCCTGTTAGAGCTATAAGGTCAGATAATGGAACTGAATTCAAGAATGCAGTCCTAAATGACTTTTGTGCATATAAAGGAATAACAAGATAGTATTCTTCCCCTAGAACTCCTCAACATAATGGAGTGGTGGAAAGGAAGAATCGTACATTGATTGAAGCTGCTAGGACCATGTTAAGTGAATCAAGACTTCCAATGTACTTTTGGACTGAAGCTGTGAACACTGCTTGTTATACTCAGAATCGAACTTTAATCAACAAGGACTTAATGAAGACTTCGTATGAGATCATGAACAACAAGAAACCAACTCTCAAATACTTTCATGTATTTGGAGCAAAATGCTTTGTGCTTAAGGATGACAATGTGAAACGTGGCAAGTTTGAGGCCAAGGCACAAGAAGCTATTTTTATTGGTTATTCAAGAAGAGCATACAGAGTGTACTTGATTGATGGTCACCATGTGAAAGAAAGTGTCAATGTAACATTTTATGACACTAAGCTCCCTAGTATCCAAACAGAGGACTCATTTGAGAAACTGAAGTTTGATAACTTGCCAGGCTCAGATTCAGATAATGAAGCCCCCACCTGAGAATGTTGCTGGTAATGACAATATCAATGATGATAATAATCCTGGTGGTGGTGGTGGAAACATTGGTAATAATGGAGATACCACCAACACTGGAGAAGAATCATCAAGGCAATCAAGCAACAACTCAGGGGGAGCAAATGATGGATCTACTAGTCAGTCACAACACCACAATGAATTTCAAGGCGAATCATCAAGATCAAATCTTCCAAGACAGATTGTATGGAATAGAGCTCATCCCTTTGAGCTGATCATTGGTGATCCAGGTATTGGAGTTAGAACTAGAAGTGCTACTCAGAATGAATGTCATTATTCAGGGTTTTTATCTGAAATGGAGCCAAAGAAGACTGAGGAAGCACTGACTGATCCATATTGGGTGATTGCTATGCAAGATGAACTCAATCAATTTGAAC
Organism: Heracleum sosnowskyi; assembly: GCA_030848705.1. Classification (NCBI taxonomy): domain Eukaryota; kingdom Viridiplantae; phylum Streptophyta; class Magnoliopsida; order Apiales; family Apiaceae; genus Heracleum; species Heracleum sosnowskyi. Next base: position 18,643,412 of record CM061244.1, on the reverse strand, counting down.
AACAGCAAGTCTGGAAGCTGGTACCCAGACCAAAGAACAAGAAAGTAGTTGGTACTAGATGGGTATATAGAAACAAGCTGGATGAGGATGGCATTGTTACAAGGAACAAGGCAAGACTGGTTGCTCAAGGGTATTCACAAGCTGAAGGCATTGATTATGATGAAACCTATGCACCAGTGGCTAGACTTGAGGCCATTAGGATGTTCTTAGCATTTGCAGCTTACTCCAATTTTAAAGTCTATCAAATGGATGTTAAGAGTGCATTCCTGAATGGTGAGCTTGATGAAGAAGTGTATGTGGAACAGCCCCCTGGCTTTGAAAATCAGGAGCTGCTGGACTTTGTGTACTTTCTCTTCAAGGCTAGCTATGGTCTCAAACAAGCCCCAAGAAAATGGTATGACACTCTCTCTGGTTTTCTTTTAGAAAATGGTTTTGTTAGAGGTATCATAGACAAAACTCTTTTTTCAAAGAAACACAAAAGTGATATGATATTAGTCCAAGTCTATGTGGATGACATCATATTTGGGTCTACTAATGATGATCTATGTAAGAGATTTGCTAAGCTAATGCAGAGTAAGTTTGAAATGAGTATGATGGGTGAGCTGAAGTTCTTTCTTGGATTGCAAGTAAGTCAAAGGTCAAATGGTATATTTATTTGTCAATCCAAGTATCTCAAAGAACTCCTCAAGAAGTATCACATGGAGGATTCAGCATCAGCAAGGACTCCATCTTCAACATCAATCAAACTTGGAGCTTCTGACAATTCTATCAAGGTAGATGTTACAAGCTACAAAGGTATGATTGGCTCCTTACTCTATCTTACTGCAAGTAGACCAGATATTATGTATGCTACATGCTTGTGTGCAAGGTTCCAAGCGGACCCTAGAGATTTACATCTCGTTGCTGTTAAAAGAATCTTGAGATATCTTAAGGGTACACCTAATTTAGGTATCTGGTACCCTAAAGATTCTGGTTTTAACCTTGTTGGATATACAGATTCTGATTATGCAGGTAGTGTTGTGGATAGAAAGAGTACCTCAGGGAGTTGTCAATTCCTAGGAGGTAGATTGATTTCCTGGTATAGCAAGAAACAACAAACAGTTTCCAATTCAACAGCAGAAGCTGAATATATTGTTGCTGGAAGCTGTTGTGCTCAGATCCTATGGATAAGGAATCAATTGAAGGACTATGGCTTTGCATTAGACAAAATTCCTATCTTATGTGATAATACAAGTGCCATAGCAATCTCCAACAACCATGTTCAACACTCGAGAACGAAGCACATTGATATCAGGTATCACTTTATCAAAGAGCATGTTATGAATGGAACTGTGGAGTTACACTTTGTACCCACAGAAGAACAGACTGCAGATATATTCACTAAATCTGTTGACGAATTCACATTTACCAGGTTAGTTGGTAAATTGGGTATGTTGAACAGTCTTAGTGATTGACAATGTCTTTGGTAGGTTTGTTCTTATCTAAATCATTTTCTCTTGTTGATTTTAGATGTTAAATATTGTCAATCTATGTTTATTGTGTAAAGCTTGTTAATTTAAATATTCTGAATAATTTATTTTCTTTAAAAATAGTTTTCTCATATTTTTTAAGTGGAGAAATGTATTTTTATTGAAAAATTATTTATTTAGAATCATTTAAGTTATTTTCAGATTGTATAAATTGTTGTTTAAATCTTTCTGTAGGTTTATATATTTTTATTGCATTTCTATAATATTCTGCAATTTTATTTTGTTTGTGCATTATTTTCTGCTTTTTATTGCATTTTCTGTAAAAATAGTTTGTTGTTTAGTTGTCATTCTGCATTTTATTTTTAATCTGTGAATATTGTAGTGTGTAATTTTATTCTGTAACATGTTTTTTTTTATTTAGTTATTTTTTTTCTGTTTTTCTGCTAATTTCTATTAACAGTTTGTGCTTTTCGATTTATTTTAAATGTAATTATATGTGTTTGTACTAGCTTGACTATCGGAATGACTATCTAATATAGTCATTCCAGTAGTCATTCTAGTTTAGTTTAGTTTAAATTATTTTTATTAGTTTTTCTACCTTTTATTTCAGTACTTTGATTATTGTACTGGAATGACTATCGGTATGACTATCCCATAGTCATCCCGATAGTCATTCCAATAGTATTTTCATTTTTCTTTTAGTTTTTCCTAAAAATCTGTTAGTATTCTTATTCATTTCAGTTTAATACTGGAATGACTATCGGTATGACTACCCGATAGTCATCCCGATAGTCATCCCAGGCTATTCTGAGATTTGCCTATAAATACTAAACAGTTAGTCATTTCTTCTCATTTCTCCCAAGTTCTTGTTTTTACAAAACTTACTTCTCTCTAGTTTGGCTTCTTTATTCTCTAAAATAAAGAGGTTCTGTCAATTTTTCTGTGCGCATTATTTTTATTTGGATCAACATATTTTGATTTAATTAATTTCTGATCTAGTTTTTATTTTTGGAATTTATTCCCGAAATTGAAATTAATCTAAAATTAACTCTATTAATTTGTGTTAAAAATGGCCCAGCAATTTGAGATTGTTCTTACTAATTACCATGGCTATTTTGATCCCCTGAAATGTTATCTTGAACGTTTTAGGCCTTGGATCTCCTTTCTTAATCAACATTCATGTGTTAATTATGCTATATGTTCTAATGTTGATTTGAAAGTTGATCCTTTATATCTACTTTGTTCTACTGATGTTGTCTCTGATGATTTCTCAACTACCTCATTCAATATTCAGGACACACAGTACATTATTACTGAGGAAACATTTTGTAATGCCTTGCAGTTTCCTCGAGATAATTTTGACAGACTCCCCACTGAAGAAGAATTAACTAGGTTTTTCATCAGTATTCACAAAAAAATGTAATATTTAAAATAAAATGCTTGGGATTTTTACAAGCTTTTTTTGTGTTCTAAATTGTTTTAGTGTTATGTATTTCGTTTGTCCTGTATAAAATTTTCAATGTTCTGTAAATTTCTTATATTTTGTTAATTTTATTTGTACTCTGTGTTTGTAATCTTTTTTTAGTGTTAGGTAATTATAAAAAAATAATGTCCCCTAAATATGACTAAAATGATCAAGGGGAATCTTGTGTGTGAATGGGATCTATTTTTTGATACCTTGGCTAAGGTCTTTGGCAATTGCACGAAAAATAACTTTCAGAATATTCCTTATCTTTTACAAGTTATTGGTTATGCAATTGTCTTCAACAAAAGACTCAATTTTGGCCACCTTCTATGGGAAATTGTTGTTAGAAGGGTGTTTAATTCTAGAAAGGAATTTGACAGTGGTAGAAAGATTAAATGTTATTATCCTTGTTTTCTATCACTTGTCCTTAATTCTTTACTTTCTAATGAGAATCAAGAACTGTTCAGGAATGGTCGCTTTTTCATTTCTCCGACCACTGACAGAAAGTTCTATCAAAGATTGCAAACATCCTTCAGGTATAGCAATGTTCCAGTTCTCATATCCAACTACATGACAAACTTCATCAACCTACCATCATTTGAACCACCAGTTCCCGAGCAAAGGATAGTTACATCAGCTGGAACTGAAGAAGTCATACAACCACAGGTAAGGACTTTTATCCCTGGTTCTTCTGGTACTGTTTCTGAAACCCAAGAGGTTGATAGGGCTGACCAAGAGTTTGTAGAACCACAAACTCTATCCCCGATCATAGAGCCAAACACCGAGTCATATCCAAATCAACCTGAACCAAATCTAAATACCAGAAACAGAAATAGTAGTGATGAAGAAACAATGAGTGATCCTACAGCTCTATCTCCACCTCCAAAGAAAAGAAGATCATACAGGGAGATATCTGTAAGCCCGTCTGTATCCTCCCAACAGGATATGGATTTTGAAATGGCCAATACATAGTCTCTGGAGACATCCTCTCAACAGGGTGAATCTATTGAAGTTCGCCATAGGGCCATGGCATCTTGTACCGAGTCAAGCACACTCCCGTTACTCACAATGGGAGAAAACATAACTTTAGATGCAACTCAGGACACTTTGCTAGGAGAGCACGTAGGATATGAGATAGTGTCTACCATTGTAACGGTAGAAGTGCCTTCACAGGCATCTGAGGGAAAATCTGATTCTTCTCCAACTCAAATAGAATCATTTTCTCCCCTCCCAGAGGGAACATCTCTGGCTCCCTTAAGGGATTTTCCACTCGCAGTTTATACTGGAGAAAGTGGAAGGCAACCTAAAGAATCCAACACTGAAGCAATTCAGTTTCAAAATCAATCAAATTTGGATTTCATTAGGGATTGGGAATTGCGAACTCCCATTGCACCACCACTGACCTCTCTAGAAGGGGCTAGGGTGATTTTTCCTGCAGGTACATCAACTCCTAATATGGATAGACAACTAGTGATAAGATCTGAGAGACAAACACAGAGCGATACACAAGCACGTGAGCAGCGTGAAACACCATCGAGAGAAATTGAGATGAGTGCACACAATGACACATACACTGCTTCTTTATTGGCTCAAATAGCTGGTCTACAGAAACAACTTCAACAAACCCGGGCTGAAAAAGATATTCTCAAGGCACAAGTGGTTGAACGGTCTTCTTCTTCCACCTCTGTAACTAATCAGCTGGGTACTATCAAGGATGAAATTGAAGGATTGAAGACTACTCTACTCCCCAAGATGAATGCTATTCAGGAGTCCCAAGTGTTAGTGGCTTCAGACATCTCTGAGATTATAACGTTAAATGCTGAGATAACAGAGAGTGTCAAGCAGATTGCTTCCATTTCAACTCGGGTGGACTACATTCAGGAGACTGTTGATGAAAATCAGTGGTTCAATGATGAGAGGTTTGCAAGGATTGAAGGAGGGATGCAATATCTGAATGAAGGCATGAAGCATCTGTACAACATGATCAAGAACTCACATCAACCCAATGCTGAACAAAAGAAATTCTTTGATGGTGGTGATGATGATGATGAGGATAATGATGGCAAGGATGAAGAAGGAGAAGGAGAAGGAGAAGGAAGAAGTAGGAAGGAGGATCCTAAGACTGATAAAGTTAAATCTATAGAGGATTCCTCAACTAAGGGGGAGAATAAGGAGAAGGAAGGAGAGAAGAATGAAGGAGGAGTTTCTGGTTCTGGTCCTCAGAAGGATAAGGGGAAAGGAAAGCTAATTCAAGATGATTTCTACTTCCAAGATGTACTTGATGATGAAGACTTTCAACTGTCTGGTGATGAAGACATCTTTGGAGAGGAGGAGATTGAGAAGGAAGCTGACTATGGAGAATGGGATGATCAAGATTATCTATTCAATCCTGGTCCTGCTTTTGAGGAGGAACTGAAGAAACAACAGGAGGAGATAAGGAGGAAGAAGGATGAGAATGTCAAGGTCTCTCAGATTATATCTGAGAAGCTTCAACTTCAGAAAGCTGAGCATGAAGAAAAACAATGTCTTCATAGCTTGCAAGTCAAAGACCGTAAGCTAGACATTAGACTGAAGAAGAGTGAAAAATGGGCTAAAGCTAAAGAGATGTTTACTCTTCCTCAAAAAGGGTCAAACAATGATAAGGAGTTCATTAGCCTTCTTCAGAAATTCTTGAAGGTCAATCCAGATAATTCGGTGTACATGAAAGCTTTACAAGAAGAAATCTTAAGGATTACTGCTGGATTTGACAGGGTGAGAAGTGAAATGATCATATATGTTTCTTGTCAAAGCATGGGAACTATCAATGTTTCCCTGGATTGCTTTGCAAGTAGATCATTGTCAGAGCTGTGGATTCTCATGAGCAGAGTTAAAGGTGATTCTTATTTGAATGTGTTGCTGCATGAAGAGCTCAAGGATTTTGCTATAAGGGTCAGTCCTCAGATTGTAAGTGTTCCATTTGAAGTCAAATTTTACAAGGGAAGAACACTACAAACCTATGGATTGGATCCTGTTTCTTTAAATATCTATCCTGCAATGCATCTGATCAAGCTGGAGAACATGCTTAGGACTACTGGATTTGCTTCAGAAGAGAAGACTGAAGTTGCTAACATCATTCAAGACTATTGTATTTCCAACATCAAAAGGTATCATCAGTTGAAGAATAGATTGAAGAAAGTCACAACTTTGCCAGTCAGACCAACAAATCTTACTACTGAAAGTGATCGTGTCCTAGATAAAGACTTGCTGGATGCAATGGAGGAAGGTGAAATGAGTGATCAAGAATTGTGATCACTAGCTCTGTTTTGTAAATGTTATATGTATAGAGCTTAGGTAAATCAAGATAGGATCAATGTATACACATGTTCAGTCTAGAGGAACATCTATCTTGTATTTATCTTTAATGTTTGAATCTGGAAAATGTTTAATGTAATCCAGAACTTTGTGTTATTATTTACTTAACTTTTAAAGTCTTATTTTTACTTGTTTAGTTAGTTGAGTTATCCTCTAGGTATTTGCTTGTTATTCTCTAACAAACAAATAGGGGAGATTGAAAGGCATATGTTTAGGCCTATTTGTTTACATCGAGGATTCAACTCAACTTAAACAAGTTTGTAATAAGTAAGTAATAATTCAATTGTCACAGTCACAGGAATCTCAGAAGATCATATATGTCAGAAGAATACAGATTAAAGTCATCCTACAGACTTGAAGATATTCTACATTGAAAGAAGTTCAATTATTTGTTCAAGCCTCAGTGAAGCCTTCAAATAAGTGGATTCATTAAAGTGATAGAGGTTTCAGATTTGTGACAGCAAATGTACAGGTTACAAAGGTTGATCTACAGTCAAAAGCAGACAATGGACCACAGCTTAAAGTCAAGATGAAGAACATACATTGAAGTTAGTCATTTATGAACCAGACAGTGCATCAAATGACAACCTCAGACAATGGATATTCTTCATCAAGTTTCAGTGGTTCAAGACTTGGTTTTGCTATCCTATGAGTATTTAAATTCTATTGTAATTCAGTTATTAATTTAATTCTTCAGAATTAATTTAATAAATAAATTAAGTAATTAATTTATTGAATAAATTAATTCATCAGAATTAATTTATGAAATAAATTAATTATCAGAATTAATTTAAAGTAGAATTAGAATTTAATTTAGAATTCTTTATTAAAATGAACTGGAATGACTATCCAGGGTAGTCATACCGGTAGTCATACCGATAGTCATTCTAGCTTATTTTAATTAATTCTAATTAAATTCTCTTAAATTCAGATAGTCATACAAGGACATTTGGTAGTCATACAAGGCTATTTTCATAGTCATTCCAGACTATTTTGATAGTCATACCAGAAGGAAAAGAAACGTGCAGATTGTTTTAATCAAGTGGATTAGCTTTACAAAAGCAAATGTCAAGACAGTACAAAAGATTGATTATCAATATTACATTCATCAAGAACAGCTTCTGTCAAGAAAAAGAAAAGCAAATGCAGATCATTTCTTTTACAGTGAATTAATTCTAGAATTATTCTGTTAAATCCAAACCAATAGAATTCATTCACTTGTACTGCTTTAACTATCTAGCGGATTTTTATCCCTAGAACGTATCTCAAATTATCAAATATTGTTAAATCTTGTTATTACAAAAATAGATAAATTCATGTCGAATTTATTCTAGATTTGTTGTAATTAGTTTGATATTCAATCTTGTAATCAGTACTTCATTTGTAACACCTTTCAAGTTTAATATAAGTTATATTTAACTTGAATTCTGTTTCATTTAATTCCGCCATAATTTGTTCTTAAATTGTTTTATTCTAAACAGAACAAATTCGATAAAACGGTATAGTTTGTATTCAACCCCACTTTCTACAAACTTATCAGGACCTAGCAAGTGCTGCACTGGTTTCTCAGTTATGACAATTGCACTAGTGTTGTCACAGAAAATTGGAATCTTATTAACTGTTAGACCATAGTCTAGTAGTTGATTTTTCATCCAAAGAATTTGTGCACAACAACTTCCAGCTGCAGTATATCCTGCCTCAGCTGTAGAAGTATAGACTGAATTTTGCTTTTTACTGAACCATGAGACAAGCTTATTCCTAGAAATTGATAGGTGTCTGTTGTACTTTTTCTGCCAATTTTGCAACCTGCATAGTCTCCATCTGAATAATCAATTAGATCAAAACCAGATTCTCTAGGGTACCAAATGCCAAGGTTTGGTGTTCCCTTGAGATATCTGAAAATCTTTTTGATAGCAATTAAGTGAGACTCTCTAGGATCAGCCTGAAATCTAGCACATAGACATGTCGGAAACATAATATCAGGTCTACTAGTTGTTAAATATAAAAGTGAGCCTACCATGTCTCTATAGCTTGTAATGTCCACAGATTTTTCCTTAGTATTCATTTCAAGCTTTATGGCAGTTGGCATGGGTGTTTTAGCAGGAGAACAATCCATTAGATCAAACTTCTTTAATAGATCAAAGATGTATTTAGTTTGACTAATGAAGATTCCTTATTGCACTTGCTTAACTTGTATGCCAAGGAAATATGTAAGTTCACCCATCATGCTCATTTCATATTTACTTTGCATAAGTTTGACAAACCTTTTGCAAAGCTTCTCATCTGTAGACCTAAATATAATGTCATCTACATAAATTTGAACAAGTATACTAGAGCCATTAACATTTCTAAAGAAGAGAGTTTTATCAACAGTTCCTCTAGTGAAGTGATTCTCTAAAAGAAACTGTGACAGTGTGTCATACCAGGCTCTAGGTGCTTGCTTCAGTCCATAAAGTGCCTTGAGTAGGAAGTAGACAAATTCTGGATAATTTGGATCTTCAAAACCAGGAGGTTGACTGACATACACATCCTCTTCTAATTCCCCATTTAAGAAGGCACTTTTGACATCCATTTGATAGACCTTGAAATTGGCATGGGCTGCATAGGCTAGGAATATCCTTATTGCTTCCAATCTAGCAACAAGGGCAAATGTTTCATCATAATCTATTCCTTCTTCCTGAGAATAGCCCTTAGCAACCAATATTGCTTTATTCCTTGTGACAATGCCATTTTCATCCATCTTGTTTCTGAATACTCACGTTGTTCCTATAACACTTATGTCTTTAGGTTTGGGTACCAGCTTCCATACTTTGTTTCTCTCAAATTGGTTTAGCTCTTCCTGCATAGCTAACACCCAATCTGGATCTAGAAGATCATCCTCAACTTTCTTTGGTTCATCTTGTGAAAGAAAGCTGTTGTATAAACATTCATCTTGAGTAGCTCTTCTAGTTTAGACATTTGAGGATGCATCACCAATGATCAGTTCAAATGGGTGATCCCTAGTCCATTTTCTCCTTGTTGCAGGTGTTGGTCTTGAAGATGTAGCATCATTGTCATAAGCATGATCATGTGGAATTGAGGTTGATCCTTGACTCAGAGAAACTCCCCCTGAGTTTATTGGGGGTGGTTATCCTTTCTTGTGATCCACCTACGGATGCCTCAAAATGACTTCCTACGGATGCTTCATTTTGGCTTCCTACGGATGCTCTATTTGTCCCTTCTATGGATGGCTCAGTAGAACCTGAGTTGTCCATGTTTGAAATAATCATTCTTGGAGAGATTGGTTCATCCTCATAATCATCATCTTCATCATCATAGTATAGACCTTCCACCTCATTCTCAAACTTGAGAGTTTCATGAAAACCCTCATCTAGGAGACCTTGAATTCTGGCATCATAAAAAACATGTACAGATTCCATAACAATGTTGATTCTGTGATTGAAAATCCTATAGGCTTTTTCAGCTGCATATTCCCACAAAAGTGGTTTCATCTGCCTTTGACTCAAACTTTCCAAGATTTTCACCTTGATTTCTCAATACAAAACATTTGTAACCAAAGACATGTAGAAAATTCAAGGATGGTTTTCTTCCCTTGAGCAAATGATATGGAGTCATCCCTTTAGCTTGATTGATCAAAGAGATATTTTGAGTGAAACATGTAGTGTTAACTGCTTCAGCCCAAAAATATGTGGGTAACTTTGATTCTCCCATCATTGTTCTTGCAGCCTCAATTAGTGTTCTATTTTTTCTTTCCACCACTCCATTTTATTGTGGTGTTCTTGCTGCAGAAAACTCATGAATGATTCCATTCTCCTCACAAAACAGCCTCATTATTGAATTCTTAAACTCAGTGCCATTGTCACTCCTGATTCTTCTCACTTTGAAATCATGATGATTGTTAGCAGCCTTGATGTGATTGATTATAATTCCACTTGCCTCATCTTTAGAATGTAGGAAGTATGTCCATGTAAACTTTGAAAAATCATCCACAATCACAAGGCAGTATCTTTTCTTTGAGATTGACATGACATTTACTGGTCCAAATAAATCCATGTGTAATAGTTGTAGAGGTTGGTCAATTGATGAATCTAGCTTGCTTCTGAAAGAAATCTTCCTTTGCTTCCCTTTATGGCAAGCATCACAAAGTCCATCCTTAGAAAATTCCAACTGTGGAATTCCTCTCACTAGGTCTCTTCTTACCAGATCATTCATTGATTTGAAGTTTAAATGTGACAGCCTTTTGTGCCATAGCTAACTCTCATATTTACTTGCCTTAATTAGAAGATAAGTGATTGAATCTGAACTTGTTGAGTTGAAGTCAGTTATATACACATTTCCTCTTATGTGGCATGTCAACACCACATTGTTGTTTTCTTTGTTTGAAACAACACAGGTTCCTTGACTGGATGATACCGAGAAACCTTTATCACATAGTTGGCTGATACTCAGAAAGTTGTGCTTGAGTCCATCAACTAGTGCTACTTCATCTATGATGACATTTTCTTTTGAAATCAAGCCATATCCCTTAGTGTAACCTTTGTTGTCATCTCCAAAGGTAATGTTAGGGCCAGCTCTTTCCACAAACTCTGTGAGCAGGGTAGAATCTCTAATCATGTGTCTAGAGCAGCCACTGTCTAGATACCATAGATTCTTTCCATTTCCCTACACACAACAAAACCAAATCAAGTTGATTTTGGTACCCAAGTTTCCTTGGGTCCTATCTTGTTAGCTTTTACTTTGCCTTTCTTGTCATTTTACACCTTAATCTCAGGTTGAGTTAAATCAACCTTGACCCTGGGTGTTGACCACTGAGAGACAACTTTTTGAGGATGTTCATATGCATACATGTTTGATGCAGGCTTTTGAGAGTGTTGTGCATACATAGTGTTCATATGTGGCATGTTCCATGTCATTTGTGGCATTGTGAATGCATTCGTATAAGGATTTGGAACAAATGACATATTGGCATACAAATTTGATGCATGATCATTATGTGCAAACATGTTGTGCATAATAGGCATATGCATATTGGGTACAGGCATTGGCACATGAACAGATGAATTCTTAACAGCTTTGCAATTGGTAGATAAATGATTAACACTACCACACTTTACACAAGTTTTCCTAGGAGCATACTTGTCAGGGGTGTAGTTGTTGTGTTTATTAATCCCTACCTTACCATTTCTGTTCTTTTTCTTTTTCACCTAAGCCTTGACCTCTATGTTCTCTAACTTGTCCTTCAATTTCTTGTTAGACAAGTGACCTATATTGACATCCTTAGTTTTGGTTTTGCTGCATTCTCCCTGAACAAAATTTTTGTTGGTTGGACCATACTTTTTGTTCGACTTCTCAAGTTTTTCTTTACTAACACTAGATGTACACTTCTTTGGACCTGTCTCATCCGTAGAGGAGTTACCTATCAACGGATGGTCATTATCCGTAGAAGTATCATCTCCTAGATTCTCAATATCTAGTTTCTCTTTTTCTTTTCTTACTGATTCCTTGCAGAATGTATCCACACCTTGAGCCTTAATTATGTATGTGGCAACATTCCTGGAATCAGTCCATCTAGCAATTATTTCTTGTTCTTTAGCTAATTGTGCTTTGAGAATTTCTTCTCTTTTTAGCACAACTAGCAGTTCATCCTTGGCAACTTGACACTCTAACCTCATTTTCTCAAACTTAATAAATTGAGTTTCAAGAACACCATTCATATCACTTAAAAACTGATTAACATCTTTAATCCTAGTGTTTTCTTTTGTAAGTGATTTAAGAGAAATACGCATGTGATACAATTCAGTAGACATATCATTTATTGCACTATTGCATTCCTATGTAGAAAGCTCAAAGAGGTTGGTAGTGATTACCTGATTGGATGATGAACTGGCCTCTTGCTCACTTGAATCAGCCATCAGTGCAAGGTTCACAAATTCAGTGTCCTCCTCAGAATCATTCCCATCATAAGCCCAATCATAGTCCTGAGTTATGAATGTTCTTCCCTTTTGCTTGAGAAGATCAAAGTATTTCTTCTTATAATCAACAGGCTCAAACTTCCTGTCACTCTTATCAGCTTTTGGTCTTTTGCATTCATTGGCAAAGTGTCCTCACATTCCATAATTGAAACATTTAAACTTGGACCTTTCAAGATAGTTCTTGTTTGATTGAAAGTCCTTTATGAATTGCCTGGACACCTCATGGTTTCTCTTGAACTTGAGCTTTGAGAATTTTCTTGACAGAAAAGCTAAATGTTCATCTAGCTTATCCATTTTATCTTGGTTAGAAGGCTCACTTTCTTCAATCATCTTTCCTTTGCACTTTCTTGATTCGGTCCTACCTTCACAAGCACTTGTGCTTGGTGTAGGTTCATCAGTTTCTTCTTTCATGTTCTCAGCCTTGTTAACACTTGCTACTAAGGCAACAAATCCAGTTTTCTTTTGGACCTTCTCAATTTCCTCATCCTGCTCCATTTCCAGCTCATATGTTTTTAGAGTTCTATATAGCCTTTCAAGAGTAAAATCCTTATACTCTTGAGTGTTTCTCAAGGAAACAGTCATAGGCTTCCACTCCTTTGGCAAGGCTCTGAGAAATTTAAGATTTGATTATTTGATTTTATACACCCTCCCATACAACTTCAATCCATTCAGCAATTTTTGAAATCTACTAAAAGTATCATTCAAAGATTCTTCACTCTTAAAGTGAAAGTGTTCATACTGTTGTATGAGGAGCTGCATCTTGTTTTCCCTGACTTGCTCAGTCCCTTCACAGATTGTTTGGACAGTATCCCAAATCTCCTTGGCTGTAGAACAATTAATAACATTGTCAAACATGTCAGAATCAAGACCATTGAACAGAATATTCATGGCCTTTTTATCTTTGTGAACGACAATGGTGTCCTTAGGAGTCCATTATGAAGGTAACTTTGGAATGGTGTTTGGAGCTCCTGCAGGTGCTTGAGCTATTGAGGTGTTTGGCTTCATTGGAACATGAGGGTCATGATCGATGCATTCTACATATCCTTCATCCATAGACATTAGATGTAGACGCATCTTTACTTTCCAATTAAAGTAATTCTCTCTATCAAGAACTGGTATTTTGACTCCATAATTCTTCTGGCCTAAGATTCAGATGTCTTTAGATCTTTAAACTTCTTTTATACTAGAAACTTGCTATGATACCAATTGTTATTCCCAGACAATGAATCTAGATTGTAGAAGGGGGGAGGGGTTGAATACAATCTATAAAAATTTCTTTTGTTCTTGACATAAAAGATATGATAAATTCAAGAACAGAAAAACAAACAAAGAAAAAGTTAACACAAGAATTAAAAATTCAGGTGGATTGATTTATCCACCTGAGAGATTTTTATTTGAAGAAATCTCTGTGATATTTATGAATAAACACACAGCTACATACACACTATTCTAGCTTCAGCAATTTACAAAGGATATTGTTTTGAGCTCTCTAAATTGTCTAACTGATTTCTTGAGTTCTAGAATAATGCTACACTTGGTTATATAACCCAAGTTTACAAGATATTTCGAACAGCTAATAATACAAAAAGTAAATCTATCCAAAATCCTTGTTTCTCCATTCTGAGTAGTGATCCATGTGTTGGTAGCTTTCCCTTCTTGGCTGATTGTCTTTTATGGAAATGCTACTTTTGACCAGACAAAACATAATGCTTCTTCTTCTCGTGAGTTTAACAGAAATACTGGTTTCCATGCTCTGTGAAATCTGTCAACCCGTGTGCTCTGTCTTAGCTATCCTTTTCACAAAGTACAAAGTGTGTCCATAGAAGCTATTTGAGTTGTATCCGTTGAAAGTATCTTGACCATATCCGTAGAAGGCTAGTACTGCTAATACTGGTTTCCATGCTCTGTGAAATCTGTCAACCCATGTGCTTTGTCTGAGCTGTCTTTTTCACAAAGTACAGAGTGTGTCCGTAGAAGCTATTTGAGTTGTATCCGTTGAGAGTATCTTGATCACATCCGTAGAAGGCTAGTACTGATATCCGTAGACAGTACTTTGTCCACATTCGTAGAAGGCTAATGTTGTTATCCGTAGACAGTCAATTTCACTTATGTAAAATTACAAGGCATAGACTATTTACAATTAGCATCCTGTTATGGAATAAAAAACGTACTTGTAAATTTACTGCTAGGGTTTGGGAGCTTCGAGCTTTAATGGTCGCTCTTGTGTTTCGTGACTAAATCGGTCATCACAAGATGGCTACGTATCTCAATCAATGCTGAGAATCAAGCCAAAAAACGTAGTTCTTGGTGTTGCCCTCGGGGCTATGGCGGCAAGGGCACACCAAGGACGTAGTGACTTGTATGTCCTTATTCGAGGATGAAGTCTAAAACGTCGTAGATGACGTATGGAGCCGTGTCCAAAACGTAGTTCTGAGATGAGGGGTCAGACCCTTTATATAGGCGTTTAAAAGCCTAATGGATAAGTATTGATTTCTTTGAAGGATAAGTCTTATCCTTGACGGTGGATAAGTATTGACTTTCTTAAAGGATAAGTCTTATCCTTGACGGTGGATAAGTATTGACTTTCTTGAAGGATAAGTCTTATCCTTGACAGTGGATAAGGATAAATTCTAGATCCTTCCTTGTAAGAGTTGTTTCCATATCATAACGGACTTGTATTGAAACAAGCCCAATTGTATTAGAATAAGCCTGTATTGGACGTCTCCTAATACAGATTGTACTTCTAGCCCAAATATTAATTACGAAATTAATATTTAATTAGAGTTTCGGGCATTATTAATGGGCCTTATTTATGGACTAGCTAGGTTTAATTAATGCAATATTAATTAAGTCTTTAGGGTTATTTTTAACCCATATCATTTGCCCCCCAACTTCTATGATAATGCACTAGGATTTCATAGAAGTTATACCGGTCTTTTTTGAGACTTGGGGTCTTTTTATCACTTACCTGGGACTTACTACCCTTTTTTGGGATTTTAATATACACTAGTGTTTCACAAGTATCGTCTTGGTGTAAAGTGTGGAGCGACCTACACATTTATGATGATTTTGCCTTATTCGAGGCTAGCTTGACATTTGCATAAGCCTTTTATGTCTTATACCGTCTTGTTTTGGCTTCAAGCCTTTCATTGAGCATATCGAATTATGGGGTTTGGACTGAATGTCTTAGGTTTCTGGGGTTTCAACCCTTCACCGTTACGAGTTCTTACTGATGGCTGCACTCGTAGTGATTCATTCTCAAGTCTATCATATCAAACTTCTCCTGAGCTTGAAATTTTCGCTAATTAACAATAGGCATCTTTGGATTTCTTTTGTATGTTTATTAACAACACTCACCCTTCGGGGTTCGTTGTATTCAACTCTATTTGTGCAATTGACATGCATATTGTGTATGCTTTCCTTTGCATTCATTTGTAGTTTGTCTTGGCAAAGCTTTGAGGATGTTTCTACCAATCAAAACGGGTTCAACCCTTCATCTGCTTTCTAAGAAGCTCATGATTTCATCGAACCTTATTTCTACTTGTCCTACTAGAGGATCCTTTTAGGATGCACTAAACATAATAAACTTTTAAGTTTGAGGCATGCCAAGTCCTTGGCACCTCATGCCCTTCGAGGATTTCTAGCTTATATGAGCCTCGTCCAAACACATTCTTGACTTTGTAGGGCCCTTCCTAATTAGGGGCTAATTTTCCTTTTTGTCCAACCCCGGATGCTTCAATCTTTCTGAGAACCAAGTCTCCTTGACGAAAAAAACCTTTCTTTAACCCTCGGGTTGTAGTAGAAAGATGCTCACTTCTGATGTTCCACGATCTTGGCATTTGCCTCATCTCTGACTTCATCAATTAGATCAAGAGCCAACCTCATACCTTCTTCGTTCGATTCAGGCTCAAAGGCCCATACTCTTGGGGAGGTATGAGTAATCTCCACTAGTACCACGACTTCTGCCTCATAGGCTAACAGGAATGGAGTTGCTTCAGTGGTAACCTTGCAAGTGGTACGATATGCCCAAAGTATAGGGAGCAACTCGTCCACCCAAGTGTTCCTTGAACGTTCAACTCTCTTCTTGATTCCATCTAGGATGATTCGGTTGGCCACCTCGGCTTGTCCGTTTTCTTGAGGATGAGCAACTGATGTGAATGGCAACTCAATGTTGTTCTCCTCACAGTACTTCTTAAAATCTTCATTGTCAAACTGCTTCCCATTGTCCGTGACCAGGATTCGTGGGATTCCATATCGACATATTACACTTTCCCATAGAAATTACAATACTTGTTTGGTGGTTATCTTGGCTAGAGCGTTAGCCTCAATCCACTTAGTGAAGTAGTCAATTGCCACTATCAAGAACTTCCTTTGTGCACTTGCCACTGGAAATGACCCAAGTATGTCCATGCCCCACATGGCAAACGGGATGGGTGAGTTAACTGATGTTAACATCTCGGGCGGTTGCCTAACCACAGGTGCATGCTTTTGACACCGTTCGCACTTCTTCACATAATCTTTCTCATTAGCAAGCATATCTGGCTAGTAAAAGCCTAGACATGTGATTTTATGAGCAAGGGCCCTGCCCCCCGAGTGCCGCCCACAAATTCCCTCATGAACTTCTTTCAAGGCTAACTCCACCTCCTGGGATCGTAGACACTTCACGTAAGGAATGACAAAAGACTTCTTGTATAAGATCCCTTCGATCAAGGGCGTACCTCAATGCTCTCACTGTCAACTTTCGTGCCTCCAAGGCATTATTTGGTAACCAACCGGTTTTAAGATGAGCCTTAATGGGGTCTATCCAACAGCCACCTATGTCAATAGGTGCTATTAGTTTTCCATTGATGCTCGGGGTCTTCAAGACTTGGAAGTATACACTTCCGACATAGTTCTCTATCTCAGAAAAAGCAAATTAATTAGACAAGGCATCGGCCTTCATGTTTTCTTCTCTAGGGATGTGTTCCATATAACATTCATCAAACTGGGTCATGATGGCATTCACAAGCTTCAGATATTTGGCCATAGTTTCATCCTTAGCCTCAAATTCTTCATTTATTTGTGAGACTACCAATCTCGAGTCTCCACAGACTTTGAGAGTATTAACTCTCAAGGCCCCAGCCAAACCTAAGCCAGCTATCAAGGCTTCATACTCAGCTTCATTGTTTGTTGTCGGAAAGTCCAACTTTAGTGCATACTCAATGAGAAATCCATCGGGACTTTGTAGCACTAAACCTGCTCCGCTTGATTTTTTTTTTGATGTCCCATCAAAATAGAGCACCCAGTTTTCCTTAAATACCATCTCTTCATCTTGTTTTTCAACTTTTTTGCTCTCCAAGGGTACTACTTCCTGCCCCCGACTTCTTGGTTGTCGATGGTACATTCAACCATGAAGTCAGCAAGTGCTTGTGATTTAATGGTCGTTCGTGGCTTATACTTGATGTCGAACTCTCCCAACTCAATCGCCCATTTGATCAGTCTTTCGTTGACCTTAGGACTATGCATGATGTTTCTTAATGGTTGGTCAGTGAAGACTTCTATCTTATGCGCCTGAAAGTACGGGCGTAATTTTCTTGAGGCCATGATCAAGGCTAAAGTAAACTTTTCTATCAGAGAGTAGTTTACTTCTACTTCGTGCAGAATTTTGCTCACATAGTAGATGGGTTTCTGAACCTTTGATTTTTCCTTCACCAAAACAGCTCCCAAGGCGGTGTTTGAAACTGCCAAGTATAGATAGAGCATTTCTCCAGGTTTTGGTTTTGCCAACAATGGTGCTTCAGTCATGTATTTTTTCAAGGCCTCAAAGGCTTCTTGGCTTTCTGCTGTTCACTCAAATTTTTTCATGTTCTTCAATGCTTTGAAGAAGGGTAGACACTTTTCCCCTGACTTGGAGATGAACCTTCCCAATGTTGCCACTCTCCCAGTGAGTTTCTGAACATCTTTAACAGAGTGCGGTGGTTCCATATCCAAAATTACTTTAATTTTGTCGGGGTTGGCTTTAATTCCTCGTTTAGAGACCATCAGACCCAAAAACTTGCCTGACCCTACGCCAAAGGCGCACTTGGCAGGATTCAACATCATTTTATGGTGTCTCAACACTTCAAATGCCTCTCGGAGGTGCTCTATGTGATGGGCCTTATCGAGGCTTTTGACTAACATGTCATCCACGTAAACCTCCATGGTCTTGCCAATGAGATGTTTGAAAATTTTGTTCACTAACCTTTGGTATGTGGCACCTGCATTCTTGAGTCCAAATGCCATAAATAAGTAGCAGTAAACACCAAAATCAGTAATGAATGATACCTTGCGAATGTCATCCTCATGCATCTTGATTTGGTTGTATCCGCTGAAGCCATCCATGAAGCTTAGCATTTCGTGCCCTGCAGTGGCATCTATTAAAGTGTCGATCCTTGGTAGGGGAAAATAGTCCTTAGGACATGCATCGTTCAAGTCCGTAAAGTCTACGCACATTCTCCACTTTTCATTGGCTTTCTTGACCATTACCAGGTTAGCCAACCATTCAGGGAATTGAATCTCTTCAATGAATCATGCTTCCAAGAGCTTATCTACCTCTTGATTTATGGCCTCTTGCCTCTCTGGAGCAAAATTTCTCTTCTTTTGTTTCACAGTCTTTCTTTCAGGATTTACGTTCAATTTGTGTGTTATCAACTGGGGATCAATCCCTGGCATGTCGGCCGTTGTCCAAGCAAAAACATCATTATTTTCTTGAAGAAAAGATATGATCTTGCTCTTCAATGGTTCAGGTAACAATGCTCCAATGTAAGTGACTTTTTCTGGTTCACCGGAAACTAAGGGAATTGGAATTAAATCCTCAGCCGGTTTCCCTCTTCTATCCTCATTATCTTTAGTATCCATGTCCTCAATGGGGAGAACCTGCCCCCCGATTCCATCAGGTCTTAGTGCGGCTACATAGCAACTTCTAGCCATTTTATGATCTCTTCGCTCTTCACCAACCCCATTCCTTGTAGGAAACTTTATTTTCAAGTGGTATGTTGAGGCAACAGCCTTAAAAGCATGAAGGCCAGTCCTTCCAAGGATTACATTATAAGTAGAGGTTGCATTTATAACCAAGAAGTTCAGCATTTGAGTCGTTGTCTTCGAGCCCTATAGTCATGGGGAGCTGGATTGTGCCTTCTACCTTTGATTCGACTCCATTGAATCCATAGATAGGCATGTTTGAGGGTGTCAACTGTGAGTCACTATATCTCATCTTGATGAAAGCATCGTGGAATAAGATATCCACAGAAGCTCCATTATCAACCAGAACTCTCTTGGTTTCAGAATTGCCTATCACAGGTGTGATGACCAATAGGTCATCATGAGGAAATTTTACCCCTTCTAGGTCAGAATCATCAAAGCTAATGGCAACTTCTGTTTTGGCACGCTTCGGTGCTTCTCCAACAACAGTCATTACCGCTCTAGCATAAGCTTTTCATGAATCCCTGAAAGAGCCAGCCGCAGTCGGTCCTCCAAATATCATGTTGATAACTGGACCTCGAGGTCTAGGATTACGAACTTGATTTACTTTCTGTCATAGTATTTCTTCTCATAGTTTTCTCATTGGTTTCCTCAATTCTCATCCTTGGTGAACTTATCCAGTTTTTCCCTTCGGATCAAGAATTCAATTTCATCCTTCAGCTGTCTACAATCGTCGGTGTCATGACAAACTTCTTTGTGGAACTGACAGAATTGGTTCTTGTTTCTTTTCTCCATATCAGTCCTCAGTGGCTTCGGCCATCGGAGATCAGCATCTTTTTCAATGTCCATCAAGATTTGACTTCTAGGAGCATTCAATCTTGTATACTCCATGAATCTTTGTCCGGGATTAACCTTCTTTGGTGCACGATCAGAATCCTCTGTTGTTCTGGGGTACTTGTCCGTTGCATCATACTCTTGAGTCTCCTTCCTCTTCTTTATGTTTCCATTACCCCCACTATTTGGTTCATATTTCCTCATGCTCTCCTCATCTTTAATGTACTTTCTAGCCCTGTCTTGTAGCTTCAACATGCATTCAGGGGGTGCTTTGCCAAAGACCTTTTAAAGTGGTCGTCAGTGGTTCCTTGTTGCAGGGCTATCATGGCCACTTTGTCTTCTAGATCCGGGACTTTAAGAGCCTCCATGGTAAATCAATTTATGTAGTCCCTCAAGTATTCATTCTTGCCTTGTTGAATTCCCATGAGAGATGTTGAACTCATCTCATGCACTCCCCCACTAACAAACTAGTTGATGAACGCCTTGCTCAACTCCTTAAAAGACCCAATAGAGTTAGGAGGGAGACGATTGTACCAATGTTGAGCCATGCCCGCAAGGGTTTGTGGAAACGCTCTGCACTTGATTGCATCATTGGTAGGTTGCAACAATAGTGCATTAGAGAAGGTTCTCACATGATTAGCAGGGTCTCTTGTTCCATCGTAGGCCTTAATGGTTGACATCTTGAACTTTCTGGATATATGAATTTTCATGATATCCTGAGTAAAAGGGGTGTAGGATCATCTGGATCTCCTAAGGGCAACAACTCAGTGGGATCACCCTTTGGGGCTTAAGACCTCCTTGGCGTTCTCGGTGTAGGATCTAAGTTAATTATAGGAACCCTCTCGGTTGATTTGCCTTTGGCTCTAACTGCCTCTTCCTCTGCTAATACCTTCTTAACCTTGCAGCCTCAGCTTCATATGCTGCAATCTTGTCTTTAGTAGTTTGGGGTTCCTGATTCGTTTGGGAAGAACGTCTTCTCCTTGGGGCAACATCTCTATCTTCTCCAGTTGAGTAATTCTCATCCTCAGTATAGGGTCCTGAGTAGTCTTGAATCAAGGGGGTTTGTCGAGTTTGAGTTTGTTGGTTTTGGGGTCCCAGACCTTGAATGTAAGAGGGCACATATGCTTCGTGGTAAGTTGGATTGATACCACTGCTGCCCATCGTGGGTCGAGGGGGCATACAATAGGTTGGCATCCCTAGAGTTTGAGTCGCGTATTAAGGCAGATCCGTGGTGTGAAGTTGAAGACCACGTGGTGCATTCACGAGCAGTGGAGAAGTTGTGATTTGTTGTTGGAGAGTAGTCTCTTGAGGATTAGGTCCATGAACGACCAATTGTAGGGGATTTGTCCCTTCAACCGAAATCGGGATTTCTGGTCCTTGGGTAGTGGTGAGGGGGATACTCGCCCCTTGAATGCCAGTAGTTGGCGGTGGTTGGCTTCCATGAGTCTCCGTTTCAGAGGTAAGGGGAAGTCCTTCAGAAGTTGAGTTTCTCGAGTCGTTCTTCGTGTGTTTGCTATGGTTGATGTTGTCATCCCACAGACGGCGCCAAATATTGTGGAATAAAAAACGTACTTGTAAATTTACTGCTAGTGTTTGGGAGCTTCGAGCTTTAATGGCCGCTCTTGTGTTTCGTGACTAAATCGGTCCTCACAAGATGCCTACGTATCTCAATCTGTTAGGCCGAATACACAATATATAACCAATATAAGTATGATAATAACAATTGAGAACACTGTTTATGAATCAACAACTGAATTATATAAATAACTCTTCTCTCAGTGATGTTAAAGAATCACAGAGAGCTGCTAGGTTACAAGAATAATGTATTCAGTATTCGCATCCCTTTTAGGGTTAACCTATCTGTGTTTATATAGTACACAGTTACATAATCAATCTCTAATTGATATTCCTATAAATTAGCTATACAAATTATATCAAATTAGGATTGCTTCTGTCTTCTGTTCCGTTTCCTTATCTGTCTCAATATATCTTGCTTCTTTCCATCTTCAAGATATATTTCTTCTAGAATCTTGATATTAGCACCGACAGCTAAGGTAAACTTTCTCCCCGTCAGACTTTAATAAACTCTGACTGGCTTCCAGTAAACTCTGATGAGTACCTGGTACTTAAACACTGATGAACAAACGTCAGCAATTATATCTAACAATCTCCCCCAACTTGTGCATAATGAAGATGTACAAGTTAAATAGATAATTGATGATGTCAAATCATATAACAAATGCAGTGTTTAAATATAACAAAGTTTAACTTTAACTTAGAACAGAAAACTATAAAAACTTACAGTCAGACTTTACTTAATCTCTTCAATATCAGGCACTGTCCTGAGATAATCGATGAGAAGCCTCCTTTCAGCCTTTTCTAGCTCTTCTACCATGATTTCTTTTAATTCCTTAAGCTCTGGATCACTTTATCCAGTCTGGTAGATAGCAGCTCTTAGAGAATAAATGTTGTTCTTCCTCATTTCATTCCATTGCCGGATATAGTAAGATTTGTCAGACTCTAAGTTGAACTCCAAGACTTTTATTCCCAGTGCTGTCTTGAACTTGGCACTGTTTCTCTTCATCTCAACAATCTTTCCATAAGCATCTCTGTACTTAGGAATATATGCACTTGAAACACCTCCTCCAAGAAGAACTTTGGATTTCATCATCCTATCTCTTAGAACTAGAGCAGCATCATGAGTACTTCTATTTTTGATTTTGAGAAGATATAGAACATACTCAAGCTCTTCCCATAGCTTCAATTGAACATCAGCTTCTCCTAGTCTGTAAACTCTTCCATCAGACATAAAGTATAACAGAACCTCTTTCTTCAATCCTCTATGGTAGACCATCTGTACAGACTCTAGTTTATCAAGGCTCTCTTGAGATACCCCAACACCAGGTTCTGCCAGTGATGTTTGATCTAAAGGTCTGTTATTTATTCTCTTCTCCCTGTGTGAACCTAAACCAGACTTATCATAAGATTCTTTTCCAAGTACTGTCCTGGTTTGAGAAAAGTCCACAGCTTCTAGCGTCAGAGTTTCAGAAAGTACAGGTCTTAAGAAACCTTGGAGTTGTGGAGCTAGCTGAGTTTGTACAACTTGAGCCTTGTTAGAGGTTGTCACAACTTTAGTAGAAATATCAACATGAGCAACGTCAGATGTTGATTTATTTATCCTTGATTCAACTTGAGCAACGTCAGAGGTTGAATAATTCTTCTTTGGTAACTGCCCTTCTTCTACCAGTATACCTTTTCCTTTTCCAGAAACATTTACTGTAGGCCTCCTTGTGTATTGTATACTCTGTTGAGTATTTTCCTTGATAATAATTCCTTTTTCTTTTAACCTAGGAGCCTTTACAGATTTCTTCTTATAAGTACCAGCTTCAATCTTTTTCTGGTGTTCTTCAGCAAGAAGCTTCATCTCAGCATCTATATCTTCCATTGTAGCTTCACCACCATGTTCTTCCATGAAAAGCTTAGCAGCAATCTCTTCATCAGTAGTTGGATTTGATGAAATCACTAGACTCTTAAGTCTTGAAGAAGATTGACCACCAGACTTTAACCTCTCAGAGTTTGTCTGTCTAGCAGAGTTTGACCTAAGTCTCCCTTGCTCTTGAATAGTTTTTGACCTCTTCTCTGCTTCCTTGCTTCCACCATCATTAGAATCATCCCTCAGTCTCAAAGTTGGAGTCCTTTTGCATTTGTCTTTAGGTACGTTCTCCCCCTTTTTGACATCATCAGGAATAAAAACTGATGTCAGCAACTCAAGTGATGCAGCAATAGCGTCAATCTTAGTAGATATTTCAGCCTGATTGCCTTCAACCTTGGTTAGCCTCTGTTTGATTTCTTCTTGATCCTTTACCAGAGATGTAAATTGAGCTCTATCTTTCTTCAATGCTAACTCCTTAAGAGCAATGTCATTACTCAATCCAAGAACAACCTTGTGAGTCTCATCAAAGCGATGATGCAATGACTTGACTTGAACAATGGTAGCCTTAAAATGCGATAACAACTCAGGATTAGAAATTTCTTCAGCAGACCTTTTAACAAAATTAGCAGCCCTTTGTGTAGAGAAAATGCAGTCTGCTCCTGACCAGTTGGCATAATGCATTTCTCTGAAATGAGCTTCAGTTGCATTTTGGTTTTCCTTGATAGACTCTGTAGTAGGATCCCTTAGAAAAGGTAGTGACTCATGACTATCAGAGTTTGAAAGTTCAGGATTAATCTCAGAGTTTGCATGATCAGAGTTTACAGAAGTGTGATCAGCATTATCAAAATCAACTCTTGCTTCATTAACATTTTCTGCTATCTGCTCTGCAATTTCTTCAACATTGTCTGCAGTAGCCTCAACATTTATCTGAGCAGCTTCAGGAATCTCAGAGTTTACAAGAATCTCTGTTTCTACAGGAACAGACTCTGCAACAATTTCTTCTGTTTGAACAGTAGTCTCTTTCAGAGTCTCTGCCATAGCTTCATCAAATTTCCCTATAGCAGCTTCAATTACCTGATCAACCTCCTCACCTATTTCAGGAATTGGATTATTGACAGAAAGAATCTCTGTATGAGTTGCAATTGACTCATCTATAATTTGGGTGGGTTGATCAGCTGCCACATCCTCAGTATCACAAACACTGATACTAGGATGTGCTTCAACATTTGCATCCATTTCAAGATCAGCAAATAAAGTATCTTGCTCAAAAATTTCAGCCTCTAAATCAGCATTTGCCATGTTAGGCACAGTGACTGCTTCAATATTTTCAGTAGCCTCCTGAACAATAACTTCAGGAGCTTCAGTGTTTACAAAAACCCTGTCCTCATTAGCAGTATTTACAACAGTCTCCTCAACAAAATCTTCTGGAGCTTCATGCTGGACAGCTTCAGTGTCTGGTGTAGACTCATCCAAATCATCAAAAAGATAATTTGCTACCAATCTTCTTTTTCTCTTGTGAAGAGTTTCATTTTCAACATCATCTTCATCATTAGCTTTGTGTCTATTTGCTCTTCTCTTCTTATAATGACCCTTGGGCTCATCATTAGACTTAGACACCCCCACTGCATTAGCTGGTCTAACAGACCTTGCAGGTTTAGTACCAACATGCTTAGTCCTGCCACTGGATTTAGGTTTGACAGATGTTGATGGAGGAAGCTCTGTTTGTAGAGGTTCAGGTTGGGGTTCTGATTGAAAAGGAGCTTGTGTTGGGGGATTAACTTGATCATTGACAAACTGCTGCACAGATGCAGGCAGTAACAAATCTCCAATAACCCCTTTCTTAACATCTTTATTGATAAGATCAGAGAATATCCTCTTGTGTAATTTAAAACATGAAATGACATCTTCATCAACTATATCTACCCCTTCAACACAGTAAGAGAATAAAAGCTGACAAAATCTAGAAAAGTATACTACCCCTCTATTCTCTGTCATTTTCTCCCCTAAATTATTTAAGACAAGTCTTGCAAAATCAAAATGATTATCATATAACAGAGAATACCCGATTTGTAGACTGTCTGTGGGAATAGCATCCCAGTTGGTGCATTTCTTTCCGAACGTTCTTGTGATGCAATCAAAGAAGAAGCTCCACTCCTTCCTTAAGAACGGTCGCTTCAACTGTCCAATATTAGTCAAGGGCCCAGAATACCCAATCTCTCTCATCATCCTCAGCAAATCATTGTCACCCATGCCAATGGTATATGAAGAGAACTCAGGAAACCCCATTGCAGCCCGAATGGTACCAGAAGTAATTACATACTCTACTTCTTCAAATTCAAAGATTATTGATGGGTTACCTGATTCACCACCATCATCATACATACCAGTCTCCCATAAGGCCTTGATTTTCGAACTAGAAAGTTTAGTTGGTTCGACTAGAGCACGCCCAATCGCTGACTGAGCAAGAAATTCTTGTATCATGTGAAACGCCTCTGGTGCATTGGCAGTGTTTAGTGGTGCTGCGTAGTTGTTTGGTACAAATTCTAACCCAGAAACAACAAAAGCTGTAGTGGCCATTAGTACAATTTGAGAGAATAACAGAGAATCAAGTGCAAAAGCTTCGAAAGAGTTTGAAAGTAGAAAGGTGTTTGTGAATATGTGTGTGTGACAATAGATGTGAATTGGAGTAAGATGTGAAAGGTTTAAACGAATGTGTGTGTATTGTTTAAATATGTAATTTAAAATTAAAAACTGAACAGTTTTTAATCATTAATACACAACTGTCTTACTCCGTTAATTGTGTGAGTGGGACACGTGGCACACATGCAATGACTGACAGCAGTAATTGGCAGTTTCCAATGCGCATGCGCAGTAAAAACAGCAATAATTACCGCCTTTTACACTTTTCTAGACACTCAACCTCTCTCCTCTGTTTAATACAAATTAGAACCGTTACCAATCATACTCTTTTATTTTCAAGAATGTTTTCTCAAACTGTTAACTGTATGAAACAAATAATTAATTTTAATCATCAGAGATTAAAAGAAAATTACCTCAGCGTAGAGTGCACAACTCATCAGTGTTTACCAATCCTCCTCCTTTATAAATAAACTCTTTTCACAAACTGTACAGGTGTGAGTATTTGTGTGTGAATTAGCAGAGTTTACTGAATATGAATATTTAGATCATCTCAAAGTGCATAAAATCCACAAAATAAATCAGTAAAAACTGGTTGCCCAAACTCTCATGTATAAAATAAAATCTGATATTTAGCTAAACTCTGTCTTCTTATATCCTTTCATTTGGATATTTCTATTATTTTCACCCCCTTCAATATTTTTTTTTCCAGTAATCAGTGGTTGGCACTAGTCACCAAAAATCAAAGATTTTAGCCCTTATTTCATACAATAAGTTCCTGGATCTTCCTAGGCACAACATGATCTCAAAGGAATTTTTGCACTTTTTGGCATCTTTTGATTTGAGGGTGAAATATTTGCAATTAATTATCAGAGTTTAGACTTTTCATCAGTTAATACAATTAATTAATGAGAGAAAGTGCAAACAGCTAATACAGACTCAGTGTATAGGATCAATAAACTAAGAGATGCTATAAATATAGAGACAGTATCATGCTGTGTAAAATTTCTGCACATTTTGTAATCAGAATTTATAATACTTAGAAGGATTCATGATTACTTACTGAAAATCATGCTTCATACAGATTTCTTCATCGGTCCATATGTTTCAGACAATATCACAATCAGAGTTTAACGTCAGAGTTTAACCGACAGAGTATGACTAACAGAGTTTACTATCAGAGTTTAACATACTGGTACAAATAACAGTTAACACATGCAAAGAACCATGAGCATAAAATCTATCATGTATAGAGTTTAAATCTAACCGGTATCTCTAGTCAAAACCAGAGACCATTCCAAGTTCATTTACCAGCCTTGTAAAGGTAGCTTCACTCAAAGGTTTGGTGAAGATATCTGCAAGTTGTTGGTCTGTAGACACAAAATGAAGCTCAATATCTCCTTCTTCCACATGTTCCCTGATAAAATGATACCTTATGCTGATGTGCTTGGTCATAGAGTGTTGTACTGGATTACCTGTCATAGCAATAGCACTTTGATTATCACAGTAAATAGGTATTTTAGAGTACCTTAATCCATAGTCCAACAATTGATTCTTCATCCATAAAATCTGTGCACAACAGCTACCAGCAGCTATATACTCTGCTTCTGCTGTGGATGTGGAAATTGATTTCTGTTTCTTGCTGTACCAAGAAACTAATCTGTCACCTAAAAATTGACAGTTTCCACTTGTGCTTTTTCTGTCTATCTTACAGCCTGCAAAATCTGCATCAGAGTAACCAATTAATTTAAACTCTGATTCTCTAGGGTACCACAAACCAAGAGTTATGGTTCCTTTGAGATATTTGAAAATTCTCTTCACAGCTGTTAGATGTGGCTCTCTGGGGTCTGCTTGAAATCTTGCACAAAGACATGTTGCATACATGATATCTGGTCTGCTTGCAGTGAGATAAAGAAGAGACCCTATCATTCCTCTGTAGTTTGTCATATCTACTGAAGCTCCTGTGTCTTTGTCTAGCTTTGTTGCAGTAGCCATGGGAGTTGTAGCAGATGAACTATCAAGCATACCAAATTTCTTGAGAAGATTTCTGGTATATTTTGCTTGATTGATAAAAATCCCATCATCTGTTTGCTTGACCTGTAAGCCTAGAAAATAACTAAGCTCTCCCATCATACTCATTTGATATCTTGACTGCATAAGCTTGGCAAATTTCTTGCAGAGTTTGTCATTAGTAGACCCAAAAATTATGTCATCCACATAGATTTGAACTAACAGCAAGTCATCACCAGAGTTAAAATAGAACAAGGTTTTGTCAATTGTACCTCTAGTGAACCCACTTTCTAAAAGAAATTGAGCCAGAGTTTCATACCATGCTCTTGGTGCCTGCTTTAGTCCATATAATGCCTTATCAAGCCTGTAGACATAATTTGGATGTTTGGGATCTACAAACCCTGGTGGTTGTTCAACAAACACTTCTTCTTCAAGTTTCCCATTGAGAAAAGCACTTTTCACATCCATCTGAAAGACTTTAAACTTTTTGTGAGCAGCATAGGCCAGAAAAATCCTTATTGCCTCCAATCTTGCAACTGGAGCAAATGTTTCATCATAGTCAATTCCTTCCTGCTGTGAATAGCCTTTTGCCACAAGTCTAGCCTTATTCCTTGTAATCACTCCATCACTGTCTGTTTTGTTTCTAAAAACCCACTTTGTACCAACAATAGATCTGTTCTTTGGTCTTGGTACAAGTGTCCAGACTTCATTCCTCGCAAATTCATTTAACTCCTCTTGCATTGCTGTTATCCAGTTAGCATCTTGAAGAGCTTCTTCCACTTTCTTGGGCTCTGTTTGAGATAAGAATGCA
Organism: Heracleum sosnowskyi; assembly: GCA_030848705.1. Taxonomy (NCBI): domain Eukaryota; kingdom Viridiplantae; phylum Streptophyta; class Magnoliopsida; order Apiales; family Apiaceae; genus Heracleum; species Heracleum sosnowskyi. The sequence goes on along the minus strand of CM061244.1, from coordinate 18,614,491 downwards.
TGAAACAGACATTCATTATGTGTAGCACTTCTAGTTCTCACACTAGCTTCTGGATCTCCAATTATCAAGTCAGGTGTATGGGCTTGTGTCCACCTTCTTGCTGTTGGTAATTGGCTTCTAACTTCATTATTAGATCCTCCCCCTTGATCCATGCTCTCCTGATTTTCTTCTTGACTATTTGCATTCTCTGAGGCTCCCCCTGAATTGGACTGTTCAGTATTTGAACTTTCAGAGTTTGACTCAGAGTTTCTGTTTGATTCTATATTTGACTCTCTTTCAGAATTTGAGTCATCACTTTGAGAAGTTTCTGAAGTTTCTTCACGCTCCCCCTCAACTGGTTCTCTATTTTGTTCTGTCAGAGAAAATTCGTCAGTGTTTACCAGTAGAGGATCAGAGTATGCTTCGTCAGAGTTTGTTGGATTTGCTGCATCAGAGTTTACATCATCAGAGTATAGATCTTCATTTTCAAAGCGAAGTTGATCATGATATTCTTCATCTTCTATTCCAGTTATTTTCTTGTCATCAAATGACACATGTATAGATTCCATGATCACTTTAGTTCTCAGATTGTAGACTCTGAATGCTTTAGTTGACAATGGGTATCCAACAAAAATTCCTTCATCAGCTTTTAAATCAAACTTGGTCAACAGTTCAGGATGAGTTTTCAACACAAAGCACTTACATCCAAAAATATGAAAATACTTCAAATTTGGCTTCTTATTCTTCACCATCTCATATGGTGTTTTCCCATGCTTGTTGATTAGTGTTGCATTTTGAGTAAAACAAGCAGTTTGAACAGCTTCTGCCCAGAAATAAGTTGGCAATTTTGCTTCAACAAGCATTGTTCTGGCAGCTTCGATTAGGGTTCTGTTCTTTCTTTCAACTACACCATTTTGCTGTGGAGTTCCAGGTGCAGAAAATTCTTGCTTCACTCCTCTTTCCTTGCAGAAAGCTTCCATTACAGAATTTCTGAATTCAGTACCATTATCACTCCTTAGAATTTTCACTTTGTACTGTGATCCTTTGTCCAGTAGTTTTACATGATCCATTAGAATTGAGGCAGTTTCATCCTTCTTTACTAAGAAGTACACCCATGTGTTCCTAGTGTACTCATCAACAATGACTAGAGCATATTTCTTTCTGCACAATGACATTATATTTACTGGACCAAAAAGATCAACATGTAGAAGATGATAAGGTTCCACAACTGAAGATTCAGATTTACTCTTGAAAGATGACTTCCTTTGCTTGGCCTTTTGACAAGAATCACACAGACCATCTAAGCTGAGTATTGACTTTGGAAGTCCCCTTACAAGATCTTTTCGAATCTGCTCATTGATGTTGTTCAAGTTTAGGTGAGAGAGCTTCTTATGCCATTTCCAACTCTCTTCACTAGACATTCTTGCAGATAGACACACAGTTTTTCCTTCAGAGTTTGTTACCAAACTTGCTTCATAGATGTTATTGTGCCTGTGTCCAACTAGAACAACTTTCCCTGTAGATTTGCTAATAACTTCACAATGTTCAGTATGAAAATCTACATGGTATCCTCTGTCACAGATATGACTCACAGAAAGCAGATTATGCTTGAGTCCTGAGACTAGAGCTACATTTTTGATGATGACACTTCCAAGATTGATATTGCCATATCCCAGAGTACGTCCTATGTTGCCATCTCCATAGGAAACTTTTGGGCCAGCCTTCTCCTCATAGTCTGATAACAGGGCTTTATTTCCAGTCATATGTCCTGAACATCCACTGTCCAAGATAAGAGTGCTCTCTTTTATGCCCTGCAATCACAAACAATCACTAAGTGTTAGATTTAAGGATCCAGACTTGCTTGGATCCTTTGGCTTTCTTAACATTGTTAGCTTTTACAGCGGAATCACTATCAATAGAGTTTAAACTAACATTGTCAGACTTTACACTTGCAGAGTTTGCTCTAACCCATTTCAAGTTGGGTTTTAGCTCATAATAGTTGTGATAAATAGCATGATAACTCTTGCAAGTATAAATGGAATGCCAAGTGCTCCCACAGTGTGTGCATAAAGTCTGTGGTCTAACCCTAACATAATCATTCTTTACTCCAGATGTGGAAGGTAAAGAGTTAATATCTTTGTTCTTCTTGCAAAACCTGGCAAGATGGTTAGTACTACCACAACTATGACATGTTTTTCTAGGAGCAGCAGAATTAGGCAGATAATCATTTCTTTTATTAATGCCTACTTTTCCATTCCTATTTTTCTTAAACATTTTTTGTTTGTTGACAGACTTTACTTCTTTAAGCTTATGTTTGAATTGTTTCTCTGTCATTAAACCAACATTAACCTATTTATCACAGATTTTTACTGGTTCTTTAACAGCTTCTATCTCAATCTTATTTTCTGTTATTGAACCAATATTAACCTGTTTTTCACAAGTTTCAATTGGCTCCATAACAGCTTCTTTCACAACTACAGACTTTAGCTTACTGGATTCAGGAACAAATTTCACAGGTTTAAGTTGTGGTTTCACTTTAACTTTATCTTTAAACCTAAGTTCATCTTCCTCACAGTAACCTAAACCTACAGTATCTGTCTGAAAAACCTGATGTGTGTCTTTTCCAGAATTGGTCCAGGTTTTAATTACTTTCCTCTCTTTTTCCAACTCAGATTCTATTTGCCTATATCTTTTAAGCAACTCCTGTTCAACATAAACAGCATTCATCTCTCTCCTTTTGAACTTGTTGCATGTTAACAAGTTTCTCTTCAAGAAATTTATTCCTCTCTTTAAGACCTAGATTCTCAGATTTGATTTTTTCATTTTCTAAAGTCTGATCCCTATAACTAACATGTATGCTTTTAAGATAAATTCTTAATTCAGATATATTATCAGTATCATAAGCATAAGTTGTTAGGGGTACGTTGTTTCCAGATGACTCAGCTTCATCTTTAACAGTTGCCATGAGAGCATAATTGACTCCCTCATCTGAGTCTGAAGTGTCTGCCCAGTCCTTGCCTTTAGTGATGAGTGCTTTCTCAGATTTTCCTTTCTTGCATTCTGGAGCATAATGACCCATCTCTTTACACTTGTAGCACTGGATCTCAGACTTGTCTTTCTTTCCAGACTTGGTATATTTTCCATCAGACTTTCTGAAATTTCTCTTATCAGAATTTGAATCTTTCCTTGAGAATCTCTTTCCTTTCTTGAAGTTCTTGAATCCCATCTTCTTGAAGGTCTTCACCATTAAAGCAGCCATTCTCATCATCTCTTCTTCATCATCCTCAGAATCAGAAGCTTCATTATCAGTGTTTGAGCCATCATCAGAGTTTGATGACTCACTGTCAGATTTAATGACTAAAGCCTTTCCTTTGGTTTTCTTTCTTGATGATTCCTTCTTGACAGGCTTTTCTTCAACTTTAAGAACAACAGATTTTGTCTTCTTTCCAGATCTTTTGTTTCTCTGTTCTATTTCAAGTTCATGAGTTTTAAGCAACCCATAGATTTCATCAAGATCTGTATCTGCAAGATCATAATTGTCTCTGATTGTTGTCGCCTTTAAATCCCATCTTTCAGGTAGGGATAGAAGAAACTTGAGATTTGACTCTTCAAGTTCATATTCTTTATCAACCAGGGACAAATCATTCAACAATTTACAAAATCTGTCATATGTATTTGTCAAACTTTCATCAGATCTAGAGTCAAAGTGTTCATATTCCTGTGTTAGAATAGTCTTCCTGTTCTTCTTTATAGCACTTGTTCCTTGACACCTGACTTCTAAAGCATCCCAAATTTCTTTGGCAGTTTTGCAGCCAATAACTCTGTTAGACATAACATTATCTAAGGCACTGTGGAGTAGATGTCTAACCTTTGCATCCTTTACAATTGATGAGATATCTTCAGGAGTCAAATCTTTCTTCTCTTTTGGAACAGTCTTTTGTTCTTGACCAGTTATAACAGGAGACAATTTAGTTGGCATATGAGGACCATCATTGATTCTATCAAGGTATTCTGGATCTATGGCTTCCAGAAACATAGTCATCTTCACCTTCCATATTGGATATTCAACTGGTCTCAGAATTGGAACCCTGATAGTCTCATATCGACTCACAGAAGTAGGTTGAACCTTCTGAGCATTAGAACCTGCATTTGAACCTTCCTGAGAGTTGTCAGTCATGATTATACTTGTGTTTGGATCGATAAACTGTATATATTAATCAGCCTTGGCTTTGATACCAATTGTTAGGCCGAATACACAATATATAACCAATATAAGTATGATAATAACAATTGAGAACACTGTTTATGAATCAACAACTGAATTATATAAATAACTCTTCTCTCAGTGATGTTAAAGAATCACAGAGAGCTGCTAGGTTACAAGAATAATGTATTCAGTATTCGCATCCCTTTTAGGGTTAACCTATCTATGTTTATATAGTACACAGTTACATAATCAATCTCTAATTGATATTCCTATAAATTAGCTATACAAATTATATCAAATTAGGATTGCTTCTGTCTTCTGTTCCGTTTCCTTATCTGTCTCAATATATCTTGCTTCTTTCCATCTTCAAGATATATTGCTTCTAGAATCTTGATATTAGCACCGACAGCTAAGGTAAACTTTCTCCCCGTCAGACTTTAATAAACTCTGACTGGCTTCCAGTAAACTTTGATGAGTACCTGGTACTTAAACACTGATGAACAAACGTCAGCAATTATATCTAACACAATCAATGATGAGAATCAAGCCAGAAATTGTAGTTCTTGGTGTTGCCCTCGAGGCTATGGCGGCAAGGGCACACCAAGGACGTAGTGACTTGTATGTCCTTATTCGAGGATAAAGTCTAAAATGTCGTAGATGACGTATGGAGCTGTGTCCAAAACGTAGTTCTGAGATGAGGGGTCAGACCCTTTATATAGGCGTTTAAAAGCCTAAAGGATAAGTATTGATTTCTTTGACGGATAAGTCTTATCCTTGACGGTGGATAAGTATTGACTTTCTTAAAGGATAAGTCTTATCCTTGACGGTGGATAAGTATTGACTTTCTTGAAGGATGAGTCTTATCCTTGATAGTGGATAAGGATAAATTCTAGATCCTTCCTTGTAAAAGTTGTTTCCATATCATAACGGACTTGTATTGAAACAAGCCCAATTGTATTAGAATAAGCCTGTATTGGACGTCTCCTAATACAGATTGTACTTCTAGCCCAAATATTAATTACGAAATTAATATTTAATTAGAGTTTCGGGCCTTATTAATGGGCCTTATTTATGGACCAGCTAGGTTTAATTAATGCAATATTAATTATGTCTTTAGGGTTATTTTTAACCCATATCACCTCCATATTCTACATATCCATTAACAGTCAACATGACTTATTCAGCCTAAAAACTAATACTTCAACTTCTACATCAGGATTACGAATCAAGATTACATATCAGAAATGCACATCAGGATTACACAAGCATGTTACATTGATTCTTATCCGTAGATAAGATACCCTTCTACGGATACTACAAATGTATGTAATCCGTTGAAGGCTACATTTTTACTTATATAGTTTTCACTAAGTGAGTCTAGTTATCATCAAGAAACAACATAGTTCCTAACAAAAACATGCAAGGGTAAATTAGTAATTTCAGGTTGAATAAAATGTCTCAACATTTTTTCACAAGAAACATGATGTTGGGCTATTATAGATAGGTAGATATGCAGATACATATTAGTAATCAATTACGTAATTTGAAATTTTCACACTAAAATGACATAGGTGTATTTTGATGTCTAAAATAAAAGGGCTTTTTTCATAAATATCCAACCCTAATTTTAATTTTTTTGCAGAAATATTATTTGTTTTTTTGAATATTTTTTTGCAAAAATACCAACATATTTGCAAAAATATCAACTTTTTGAAAATATTTGCAATAATACGGTGCAACTTCCTGCAACCATATATGCAACTGCATCAACTAAAATCAACCATAGATACAACTTATAAAATTTTAATAATTAGAATTATTTTTGGTTGCATAAGTTAGTGCCCATGCGAGGTCTTGTTAATTAATTAGAAACTCAATTTGGTTGAGATGAAACTCTTATTCAACTACGCATTTATCTAAATATGTATGTATAAACATGTATGTATAGACGAAAGATGAGAGAGATGGAATTTAAAATCGCAAGATTTATTCATCTTTATTTTCATTCACCTCTCTTACTAACAATTTTTTTAAATTCTCAGTTGATTTTAAATTATTTTTTAAAAAGTTGTATCTGGTTGATTTGGTTGAATCTGGTTGCTTTAGTTGCACCGTATTTTTGCAAATTTGTTTAGGTTGCATATCGTATTTTTGAAAATATTTACAAATATTTTTTTGTTGCATCTGGTTGCATATACCGTATTTTTGCAAATATTTTCAAAAAATGGTAAAATTTCAAAAATATTAGTAGATTATATTTTTTTCAATTTTTTTTGTTTTGTATAAAATATAAATTTTATACTTTTATACAAAACAATTTTTTTTAATTTATAGGACGAAGGTAGTATAATCTTTTAATTGCATTATTACTTTAGAATAATGTTAGTATTAGTATAATTCATATCGACTGAAAAAATTTCTTTCTGTTATAGATACAATAATTAGTAACTAAAGCGACGTAGTGAGAGAGGTAGAAAATATAATAATTGTATTGCTTCTATGTCCCCTGTACAAATGACTTATACCTCTATTTATAGTAGTAGCTAAACCGCCTAATGCATTGGTAACTTACCAAGACTTACTTGCTAAGTATAACAAAACTTCTTACATAAGCTTAACAAAACTTCTATAGAAAGCTTCTTTTACTTATTCACATTAATAATCATATATTATAACACTCCCCCTTGATTGTTAATGTGAGTATTGTAGAGATTGACTGCCTCGTTAAAACCTTGTAAGGAAAAACCCAATGGGATAAAAACCTTGACGAAGGAAAAAGAGTACAGTCTCCCCCTGAATTAAATGTCTCAAACTTTGACATCTTGATGTAGCAAGGTTCTCAGTCTTCGCATGCCAATATTATTCTGTAGCTTTTCAAACATTGATGTGGGGAGTGACTTTGTTAGTATATCAGCCAAATTATCACTTGAACGAACTTGTTGTACCTTAATGTCACCATTCTCTTGTAGTTCATGGGTGTAGAAGAACTTTGGTAATATGTGCTTTGTTCGATCTCCTTTAATGCATCCTTCCTTCAACTGCTTAATACAAGCTGAATTATCTTCAAACATAATTGTAGGACTATCAATGATATTTGATAATCCACACGATTGCTGAATATGTTGAATGACGGATCGCAGCCAAACGCATTCTCTACTTTCTTCATGGATTGATAGTAATTCTGCATGATTTGATGAAGTTGCAGACATAGTCTGTTTTATAGACTTCCAAGAGATAGCAGTCCCACGATATGTGAATAAATAACCTGTTTGTGACCTTCCAAAGTGAGGATCTGACATGTACCCAGCATCTGCATATCCAACCAGCTGCGATTTTGAATTGTATGGAAAGAACAATCCAAGGTCAATTGTCCCACGAAGATATCTCAATATATGCTTAACTCCATCCCAATGTCTTTTATTTGGATCAGAACTGAATCTTGCCAATAAATTCACAGCAAATGTAATATCAGGCCGCGTGTTGTTCACAAGATACATAAGAGCGCCAATTGCACTTAGATATGGAACTTCAGGTCCAAGAGCATCTTCATCTTCTTTTCTGGGTCGGAATGGATCCTTTTCAACTTCAAGTGATCGAACAACCATTGGCGTAGTCAGTGGATGAGATTTGTCCATGTAAAATCGATCAAGAATCTTTTCTGTATAGGTTGACTGATGAACAAATATGCCTGAAGATAAGCGTTCCACCTGTATACCTAAACAAAACTTTGTCTTTCCAAGATCTTTCATCTCAAACTCATTTTTTAAATAATTAACAGTGTTAGTAATATCTTCAGAAGTACCAACAATATTTAAATCATCCACATAAACAGTAATAACAACAAAACCAGTTTGAGACTTTTTAATAAACACACATGGACACACTTGATTATTAATATACCCATTATTCAATAGGTACTCACCAAGCCTGTTATACCACATACGACCAGATTGTTTGAAGCCATATATTGATCGTTGTAATTTAACTGAGTACAAATGACGAGGCTTAGTTTCCTCCAATTTTAATCCTTCAGGTATTTTCATATAAACATCACAATCAAGTGATCCATATAGGTAGGCTGTCACAACGTCCATGAGACGCATTTCCAATCTTTCCATACAAGCCATACCTATTAGAAAACGAAAAGTGACTCCATCCATTACAGGAGAGTAAGTTTCCTGGTAATCAAATCCAGGCCTTTGAGAGAATCCCTGGGCCACTAGCCGGGATTTATATCTCACAATTTCATTTCTCTCATTTCGTTTTCGTACAAATACCCATCTATTCCCCACATGGATCACACTAGCTGGTGTTTGGACTGCAGATCCAAATACATTTCTCTTGCGCAATGACTGCAATTCCTCTTGGATTGCAATTTTCCATTTTGGCCAATCATCTCTTTGTCGACATTCTTCCACACTTTGTGGTTCAGGATCGGAGATCATAGAGATATCACATGCCACGGAAAAAGCATATATCTCATCAATCTCAGTACTCCCACGATCCAATAATTTCCCGTTACGTACATAACTCAATGAGATCTCATAATTATCAGGTACCTTTGCTTCTATGGAGGCATTTGCCACTTCAGGAGCAATATCCTCTTCTAGAAGTAATCCCACTTCTGGGGGTTTCGTTATAGCCTCTTCAGGGGCTCGAACCTCTTCAGGAGGTAATACCACTTCCGGGGTATTATCTGGAACACTTGCCATTTCTTGGGCAGGTCCAATCAGTTTCCGTTTTCGTGGTATAACATCTTTTGCACCAATAGGTCTGCCACGCTTCTGGCGGGGTTTTAAATCACCGACCAATTTTTCAGGATTTGATTTACGAATAGGGATTTCAACCCTTGCCGGAGCATTTACAGCAGGTATATGCGATTTTATAATATGTCTAGAATCACTAAAACCATCAGGCATTTGATTAGCAATATTTTGCATATGAATAATTCTTTGAACTTCAGATTCACATTGATTAGTACGAGGATCTAAAGCATTCAATCCTGATGTATTCCATGTCAATTTAGAATTTAAATTATGCACAACCTTATCTCCCCCTAATGAAGGGAAGACAGACTCATCAAAATAACAATCTGCATATCGAGCAGTAAACACATCACCAGTCAATGGTTCAAGATATCTTATGATAGATGGTGAATCAAAACCTATATATATTCCTAATCTTCTTTGAGGTCCCATTTTAGTTTTTTTGTGAAGGCGAAATAGGAACATATACGGCACAACCGAAAACCTTGAAGTGAGATATATCAGGAATTTGACCAAGGGCTAGTTGGTGGGGAGATTGTTTATGATAGGCAGATGGTCTGGCCCTTATTAGGTTTGCAGCATGTAATATAGCATGACCCCAAACTGATGTGGGTAGTTTGGCTCTGAGAAGTAAAGGACGGGCAATAAGTTGAAGTCTCTTGATTAAAGATTCTGCCAAACCATTTTGTGTGTGCACGTAAGCTACTGGATGTTCAACTGAGATTCCTACCGACATACAGTAATCGTTGAAAGTTGAAGATGTAAACTCATCAGCATTATCTAGTCGAATTGATCTAATAGGGTGGTCAGGGAATTGAGCTCGTAATTTGATAATTTGAGCGAGTAGTTTGGCAAAGGCTTTATTTCGTGTAGAGAGTAGACAGACGTGAGACCACCTAGTTGATGCATCAATTAAAACCATGAAATACCTAAATGGGCCTGAAGACGGATGAATGGGTCCACAAATGTCACCTTGGATCCGTTCTAAGAATTTAGGGGATTCGACTTGAAGTTTAACAGGGGATGGTCGAACAATTAGTTTTCCTAGAGAACATGCTGAACAAGGAAGTTCATCTTGTTGTATGATCTTTTGGTTTCTAAGAGGATGTCCTGTAGAATTTTCTATAATACGTCGCATCATGGAAACTCCAGGATGACCAAGTCTTTCATGCCATAGGGTAAGTGATTTTGGGTTTATAATTTTGTGAATAGTGATACTGTGTGACTCAATGATCCTGATTTTTGTGGCGTACAATCCAGAAGAGATTGAGTGTAGTTTTTCTAAAATTTTCTTATAGCCTGAAGTGGTTAAAGTGATTAAAAGATATTCGTTTCCATCCTCACTAGTAGTTTCAATGTGAAAATCGTTAAGACGAATATCTTTGAAACTTAAGAGGTTCCTAGTTGACTTGCTAGAGTACAGGGCATTTGATATATGAATTTGTGTTCCATTTGGTAGGATAAAACTAGCCTTCCCAAGACCTTCGATCATATTAGATGTACCCGATATCGTCAATAAATAAACAACATTTTCATTAAAACAAGTACACAAAACAGAAATACATAGAACATTACATAGAAAGCAAAAGCGTATATAAAAACTATTCATCTAGGTCATAATAAAGATTAGTCCTACTATCTAGTTCATTCGTGGTCTTGTTGATTGGTTCATCATTAAAACTTGCCAAATTTGTTTCCACTCTTTGTCCATTCTGATTTTTAGATGACTCGTAAAGTTTTACAAGATGTTCAGGTGTGCGACAAGTACGAGTCCAATGTCCATGAGCCCCACATCTAAAGCAGATATCTCTAGTGTCTCCTTCTTGCGGTGCCTTTCTTTTATTTGGTACATCATTTTGCCACTTCTGGTGGCCAGAGTTGTTGTAGCCATCACGATGCCACTTCATGTGGCCAGAGTTATACTGATTTCGAAACCGACCACAAAAATTTCCACGTCCACGGTTTCGTCCATAACCTCGTCCTCCTTTATGCCCTTTCTCACGCTCATTCTTCCGGAATGACGCGTCTGATGATTTTTCAGCAACAACTCATTATTTTTCTCAGCTACAAGAAGAAGAGATATCAACTCACTATATTTTTGAAAATTGTGTTCCCTGTATTGTTGTGTCAGGATCATGGTGTTGGGGTGAAAGGTTGAGAGGGTCTTTTCGATCATATCAGCATCAGTAATATTTTCACCACACAAAATCAGTTTTGAACTTATTTTGAATAGGGCAGAATTATATTCAACAACAGATTTAAAATCTTGCAATCTTATATTAATCCACTCATAACGGGCATGCAACAAATAGACAAGTTTCTGGTGATCAAATCTATCTTTAAGATTATTCCAAAGGGTGAGTGGGTTTTTGACAGTTAGGTATTCAGATTTTAAATTTTCATGAATGTGATGTCTGAGAAAAATGATAGCTTTGACATTTTGTTCAACATTTGGGGCTTTTCCTGATTCTATGGTGTCTTTTAATCCGTTAGCACTAAGGTGTAATTCCGCATCTAGCACCCAAGATAGATAATTGTCCCCAGATACATCCAAAGCAAGAAACTCTAATTTTGCAAGGTTTGTCATTCTGATAAAGGTTTGAACATGATAATATATCGCACATCAAGATTTAAACAATTAATTAAATTTATATGTATATATTAATAATTTAATTCAAAAGTTACCTCTTTATAGTAGTACTGACGGCATAGCCATCTTTAATATTAAACAATAAAAAAAATGATAATAATTAAAATTAAATCGTACCTCCTTTGTTGAACAAACTTCAGTTGGCAGAGGCTCGTGCCGATAACGTGTTATAGATACAATAATTAGTAACTAAAGCGACGTAGTGAGAGAGGTAGAAAATATAATAATTGTATTGCTTCTATGTCCCCTGTACAAATGACTTATACCTCTATTTATAGTAGTAGCTAAACCGCCTAATGCATTGGTAACTTACCAAGACTTACTTGCTAAGTATAACAAAACTTCTTACATAAGCTTAACAAAACTTCTATAGAAAGCTTCTTTTACTTATTCATATTAATAATCAGGGTTAGGCTCAAGAGAGAACCAATCACTAAAAAAGAACTTTAGAACTATTATAAGCCGTTGGATTATTACTAGATCAACTGTTCAGATTCAACTCATTTTTATATACAAAATCTTATAAGGGTATTCTTGGAATAAAAGGATTCTACTGCCGAACCTATTTTGTTTTATAGTATAAATACAGTGTTCTGTAGCTGAATTTTAAAAGTTATGCATATGGACTTCAAAGTTCTGCAACTGAACTTACTTTTTTTCACAAGTGAACTTGATTATTTTTATAATGTTCAGCTGTTGAACAATGTTATTCACATTATTTTCATACAATAACTTTCGTGTTCTACCGCTGAACATAAAAGTCATGCAATCGAATTTGAAATCAAACACATAAATTCTAAAGTTCTACAACTGAACTTACTTGTATTTAAATGTTCAGCTGCTGAACACTGTTATCTGATATTGTGTTTATACAATAACTTGAATATTTTCACAAAAAATGATAAAAATAATTGGGGAAATTTTATGATGATGATGGAGAATTTTGTGATCGATATCGATGTATGATTATTATCGTTAATAAAATATTAATTAGCTCTAAATTATGTATTTTGTGTTTTTGGACAACTTTACCCATGACCTTCATATAATAAATATATATTATTTTAAAAAATAAAATAGAGTTATAAGGGTTATAAGGTTAAGAGTTGTATAAGGAACATGAACCTAATAATCATATATTATAACACTTTCCAATTTTTATACAACTTACTTGTATTATTTTTTGAAAGATACATGTATAAAAATATTATTAAATAACTTCTGACCTCCAAGTTGACATGGCAGCCGAGCAACAATAACGACCAACAGTCCACTCTATTTGTGATGAATCTCAACTCCTGCTCTCAACAATTCAACTCACATTTTGCATAAACAGACACACAAGATCTACAACACTTAATGGACATTCTGTTCGCACAAATCCAAGCCGATCTCCGATCTAACGACGCTCTCCGTCAATCCGGCGCTCTTCTCCAAGCTCTCCAACAATCCGCCGCCGGCCGCGACATCTCCGTCATCGCTAAATCCGCCGTCGAAGAAGTCATCGCCTCTCCCGCCTCCGCCGTCTCCAAAAAACTCGCCTTTGATCTTATTCGATCTACTCGCCTCACTTCCGATCTCTGGGAGACTGTTTGTCTCGGGATCCGCACCGATCTCGACTTTCCTGATCCCGATGTTTCCGCTGCTGCTGTTTCTATTCTCGCTGCGATTCCTTCGCACCGGTTAGGTAAGTTGATTACGGATTGTAATAGGGAGATTTCGAGTTGTTTCGATTCGAGTAGTGATAATTTGCGGTTTTCGATTACGGAGACGTTAGGGTGTGTGTTGGCACGAGATGATTTGGTTATTTTGTGTGAGAATAATATTAGTTTGTTAGATAGGGTTTCTAATTGGTGGAAAAGGATTGGGGAGAATATGTTGGATAAATCGGATGTTGTTTCGAAAGTTGCGTTCGAGTCGGTTGGGAGATTGTTTCAGGAGTTTGAGAGTAAGAGGATGAGTAGGTTAGCTGGTGATAAGCTTGTGGATAGTGAGAATTCGGTGGCGATTAGGTCGAATTGGGTTTCGTGGATGGTGGATTTTGTGTGGAGGAAGCGGAATGCGTTGATGGCGAGGGCGGTGATTTTGCCTGTGGAGAATTTTAGGGCCACGGTTTATCCGTTGGTTTATGGAGTTAAGGCGGTCGCTTCGGGTTCGATGGATGTGATTCGGAAGCTTTATAAGTCTTCGAGTAAGGGGAATAATGAAAGTAGAGCTTCGGATGCAGCTAGTAATGCGGAGAGATTTGTGGGAGTGTCGGATGTGGTTTCACATTTGGCGCCGTTTCTGAATTCTTCGTTGGATCCTGCATTGATTTTTGAAGTGGGGCTTAATATGTTGTACCTGGCTGATGTACCTGGAGGGAAGCCTGAATGGGCTTCTGCATCGATAATTGCTATTCTTACATTATGGGATAGGCAGGAATTTTCTTCTGCCAGAGAGAGCATTGTCAGAGCTGTTGTTACCAATTTACATCTTCTAGATCTTAGTATGCAGGTTTTTGCCTCTCTATCCTTGCCTAATTCTACTTTTTTGTTTGGTAGAGAAATATAAGGGATCTATGCAATGGTGATTTAGCTGTGTTACTTTCGTATGTGTTTCATCCCTGCAAATCTTAATTTAATTTGCCTTAACGATAAAAGTGGCTCGGATGTTTATGCGCTGCATACAATGTGTAACTTCCTACTTTATTCCTTATCATTTTTAATCATTCACTCTTACATTCTGTATATTTTTTTTGTTAATTTAAGCTCTTATTTCTATCCTAATCTGTCTCTTCTAATATGCACCTTGGACAATTATTATTCTCTTGACATTGTAATTATCTCATGTAACATGTTGATATTTCAATCATTGGCACTAACCTGTATTTTAATCCTTTCGGCTTGCAAATGCTAAGCTCTAAAGTTTCAGAAGTTTCAGTTGCTCAGCGGTGTCACAAATTTCTTTTTCAATTAGTTTGGACCTTGAAGTAATTTCTCTTCAATAGATATCAAATCGAATATTTATCTATATATGTGAAATCCTTGTACACACTCTTTGCATATGGTGGGTGGGAAGTAGAAACATCTTACACTACCCCTTCCCCCAACATGAAAAATTAAAAAGCGAAAAAGAAAGAAAATGTTGTGAAAAAATGGAAAACGTTTTGGAGTTCCTTACAAATAGAATGATAACATATTACTATTGGCTATAGCTAAATTGAGAAAACTATAAATTTGAAGATCTCTTCTGTTCTTAAATTTCCGAATCTAAAAACTGGTCAGATACATAAAAAGATATCAACTTCTTGCACATACATGCTTGTTACTATGCCGACTTGTTTAAAGTAGCTAGTATTACATGCTGACAATACGAGCTTTATTCCCACAGGTTTCCTTATTCAAAAGATTGCTTCTCATGGTAAAAAATTTAAGGGCAGAATCAGACCGCATGCACGCTTTAGCATGCATATGTAGAACTGCTCTTTGTGTTGATCTTTTTGCAAAAGAAAATGTCCGCAGAGGACAGAAACCTCTTCAAGGAACAGATATTGCTTCTCTATTTGAAGATGTGATGATAAAAGATGATCTGAACAATGTATCTAGTAAAAGTTTATTTAGAGAAGAACTAGTCGCTACATTGGTAGAAAGCTGCTTTCAGCTATCCTTACCATTACCTGAACAGAAGAGTTCAGGCACGGAGAGCCGAGTAATTGGAGCATTGGCATATGGAACTGGTTACGGTGCATTAAATTGGACTGAGCCGGCTTTGGAGGTGGTTGAAGTGTGTAAACCCTGTGTAAAATGGGACTGCGAGGGTAGAACATATGCAGTTGATTGCTACTTGAAGTTACTGGTTAGGCTTTGCCATATATATGATACAAGAGGAGGTGTTAAGAGAGTTAAAGATGGTGCTTCTCAAGATCAGATCCTAAACGAGACACGCCTGCAGAATTTGCAACGTGAACTTGTCCAAGCTTTGCGCGAGGTTAGTGGCCTTCCTTAGGTTAGATGTTCCAATAAGCCGAAATTGTCAAAGCTGAATTTTATATTTGTGAGGTCCCTCATAGTCCCCATGTTCCTCGAAGGGATCTCTTAGTTGTTGGGAAGGTTGCCCAAAAGCGGTATACAAGGCGTACCCGGTAAAACTTACAAATTTAGTGTGCATGTGTTAGTAAAGTATTGTTCTTTAGTTGTAGCTAAAATGCTCACTATCGGGACTCTGTACTTACCTTAGTTGTCTTGACTCTTCACTCTACAATCTCATAAGCATTATTTGACCAAATTGGTGATTGTTAAGAAAGTAAGTTTCTACTGAAACATCTATATAGGTAATTTCTTATCCTGCCTCAGACATAATGTGTAATAGAAAATTGTGTCTCAATTCTTCACCTGAAGGTTTTTTAAAAATCGGTCCAACATTTATGGGGGCTGACATCTTTGGAAGCTAGTTTTGTATGTACCCCTTGTCGGTGCCTATCTAATAATGCATATTTTTAACAAAAAAGGTGAACTGAAGTTTTGGCTGGAACAGCAAGTTTTTATGCCATTCTTCAAAAGTGATAATTGTAAATCAATCGAACATTAAAAAGTCTTTTTGGCTATTTGTTAATTTCAAAATTAAAACTGGAATGATTCTCAGGTTTATGCTCCAACTTTTATTTGATTAAAAGATTCTATCTGGCCATATTCTTCCTGCTTGATTGAAAACTTGTTTTGAAATATTGTTATTATTTGTTTGCTTATTCATGTGTTAGAATATGAATTTGATTGACCATTATCCATCTGGCAGGTAAATACTCCCAGAATTTGTGCTCGTCTTATTTGGGTTATTGCTGAGCACATCGATCTAGAGGGCTTGGACCCGCTTCTTGCTGATGATCCTGAGGATCCTCTAAACATAATCATATCAAATATGCACAAAGTTTTATTTAACCTCGACTCTTCTGCAATTACATCCAATAGGCTTCAAGATGTTCAAGCTGTGCTTTTGTGTGCTCAGCGTCTTGGGTCACGCAATGTTAGGGCAGGTCAGTTAATGATTAAAGAGCTGGAAGAATTTAGGACTGATGGATTGGCTGATTCTGTCAACAAGCATCAATCTCGCCTGATATTACAAAGAATCAAATATATCTTGAATCATCCAGAAAGCAAGTGCGTTCTTTTTTCCTTGCTTATTCTTTAGGATTGTGCCTACTTTAACAGTCATGCAGCACAATTATTATCTGTCATTAAAGTGGTTTTTGTTTTGTTGTTGCTAGTAGTAGCTTAATGTCTGTGTGAAGGTTAAGTTTATTTCTACAATTAGTCACATTTATTACTTTCAGGTGGGCTGGAGTTAGTGAAGCTAGAGGAGACTACCCATTCAGCCATCACAAACTAACTGTTCAGTTTTATGAACCAGCAGCAGCTCAGGATCGAAAGTTGGAAGGTTTGGTTCACAAAGCAATTTTAGAATTGTGGAGGCCTGATCCTAGCGAGTTGACTCTTTTATTGACAAAAGGAATAGATTCCACTCTACTCAAGGTCCCTCCAAGTGCATCTACTTTAAGTGGTAGCAGCGATCCTTGCTATGTCGAAGCATATCATTTGACAGATTCAAATGATGGGAGAATCACTTTACACTTAAAGGTTAAAGATGTCTTCATGTCTGTGTATTGTAAATTGCTTCTAAATTTAATATGTGAATGTCCCTTACTTTTCCTAGAGCGTGTTATTGGTTCTTAAGTTCCTCCCTAGAAGACAGGAAGACATCTTTTGGAGAAGTATTATTTTGCACCCTATATAAGTTTAGGCTAAATCTAGAAAGCAGACCATAAGTTTGAATAGTAGAGCTCTGCAATGAGAGGAATGAGGTGACTGCCGCAGAACCCTAAACAAATTTTTATCTGCACCTAATTCTCATCATATCAACTAAAATCGTGATGCTTACAGTCCATGAATGTGTTCTAATTTTAAATAGGCTGCTTCAGCTGAGGCAATCTTCCACTATTTGTGTTGCAACAAATGCTCTAGGTTGAGTGTAGAGCTCTAAGAATATACTGATATTCTGTTACATCTTTGTATTAGTAGGCACTGACAAAGTTGCCTGGTATAGGGAAAAATTCCATAAGCTTTTAGGTTTATGGGACTCACTTATTAGGAATATGAACGTTGCAAAGGGACAAGCTTTTTTAGCCTTAGTTGGAATAGCTTCACTTAAGGATGACTTTTCACTATATGTTTTTAAAGAACTGTCATATGAGACATAAATTGTATATACGACATTGCTAAAAAATAGGTTTAGGCACCAAATTCTTTGTTATCTTACCAGATAGGAAGATGCATTGATATCAATCACTTTGCTATTAGATTGAAGAGTAGTCTTCCTAGTATTCTGCTTTCCTAATTTGGCCTTTTTGTTGAGCCAGTTAGTTCAGAGTTCAAACTGGGTCAAATTTCAGCAATATCTGGAACTAAAATTCGACCAACTCTGGAAGATTGTATGGCTTAACTTATTAATCTGTAAGGTAATAGCAATAGGATTAGAAAATGGAAGAGAAGGTGATCTTTATTATTAAATTTTAGCTATATATTGAACGACAAAAGGACACATATTTCTTTTGGTTTTCATGCACTTCTGTCCCAGTCTAAATATGCTTTGATCATTTGATGTGTTGTATTTTGCGTTAAACTGTATGCCAATGCAATGTACACCATTGAGATGTATTATAGTTAATTCATAATTGTACTGGTAAAAATTTGACATATGTTGTTATCTCTTTTCTCTGGCTATAATGCAAATATATATTGTAAATGTACATGTTATAAAATTATATAAAAGGCACTGGTGATAAATTCACCTCTAGACACTGTGCTATATATAAGTATTAAGTAGAGTGTTTGCATAGGGAGGCTACTTAGAAGCTTTTAATATTATACAGTGATATTCTGTAGATTTGATGAACAGGCCAACAAAGAAGCTGAATGTTAAATGGTATATTATCTTGCTAGTTAATTTGTTTACATACGCCATGAGGTTATTTAGTCTGTTGAAAATCTCACAAGAATTTCGGAAAGTTTCTAGCTTCTGACCTTTAAATCTTAATCCAGGTATTAAATTTGACGGATATTGAACTGAACCGGGTGGATATAAGGGTAGGGCTATCTGGTCCTTTGGTTTTTATGGATGGATCTCCACAAGCAGTTCGGCAGTTGCGCAATCTCAACTCACAGGTTTTTCTGGAAATCACCTGCTATGTTTTGAAGTTTCTCAAAGCCATTTTCATTAAAATTCAAATTTAATTTTTTTAAGTTTTAGTGTGATGATTATTTTTAGGTTTCGCAAACACTAATTAAAGTGGCTTCTGATGGTTTTGATAGTTTATTAATTTCACAGCCCTTCCTGATCAAAAGCTAAACTTGTCTTGTGGGATTTAGTTTACAGTTGATTACATTCACATTTTTCAGAATGAAAGAATATGGCCTATACTAAGGACACGAGAGAAAATTGATGGTTTCTTCCCTGACATAGATGTCTGATATGTTATGAAGTTCTTCAGCATTTGTGTATCTTACAAATTTTATTTACTAATGTGCAGGATCCGGTGCTGTGCAGTGTGACTCTTGGTGTCTCGCATTTTGAGAGATCCGCCCTTTGGGTTCAAGTCTTGTATTACCCTTTTTACGGCACTGGTGCCCCTGGAGACTATGAAGGGGACTATGCTGAAGAGGATCCCCAAGTCGCGAGACAAAAGAGAAGCTTGAAGCCAGAAACTGGAGAACCTGTGATTTTACGTTGTCAACCTTATAAGATTCCACTGTCTGAGTTGCTTTTGCCGCACAATATCTCTCCAGTTGAATACTTTCGCCTATGGCCTAGTTTACCTGCTATAGTAGAATACACTGGTACATACACATATGAAGGAAGTGGATTTAAGGCTACCGCTGCACAGCAATACGGGGCTTCACCTTTCCTAAGCGGACTAAAATCTCTATCTTCCAAGCCATTCCATAGAGTTTGCTCCCACATCATCAGAACAGTAGCTGGGTTTCAGGTACATTGCTTCTTGTGATGACAGCTTATCTGGCAACAATTTCTACTGTTCTATCTTAAGATTTAGTATTGTAGTTTTAGCTTTTAGACATCTGATTTTAACCTGCATTCACGAATTAGAGCCAAAACATAATAAATATAGTATTCAACAATTCGGTAACTGTTATCTTTTGGAAAATCACTGTAAACATGTCCCACCACAATTTAGAAAATTAGCAAATCTAGGAACATTTTTATAATCTTCTCTAATGTCTTATCGTCTTTCTACATATTTTTTCCCTATGTAGTAGATAAATATGTAGACCTCATTTGAATCACATTGTTGATGAGGTGTGATTTGTTGTACTTGTTTTGTTTAGAAGTTATAGAGGCATAAATAGTTGCTAAACATCGGGGCCTCAACTTCATCGTCTCTATTGTGAATCAGTTTAATATAGGCGCTTAGCTATATTTATTGGCAAGCACCTGGTTGCTCCTCAGTGTCAACTAAATATTTCTGTCTATGTTAGAACTCACTTTAATTGTGGGCAAGTTAAAGTTTACTCCCAGTCAAAAAAGAAAGACTGAAAGAGTAACAATGTGCACTTCCAATTTAGTTTTGATAGGTAATTGTTAGGTTGAGGGACTACACACCAATACGAGATTCACAACACACCAATGCAGAGCACACACAACCAATCAATTAGTTGACAAGTAACAAACACAAAACATATATGACGTGGAAACACTCACGTCCCACAACTTGTATTATTAATCAAAACAGTTATCAATAATATCCAAACAATAACACCTCAATGGTGTCCAAACTCGATACTTGAGCCAAACAATGCTCCAGCATCTCCCAAACAATACCTAAGACGATTACATCTTTTAAGCCTTCACATCAGACAAATACAATATGACTATGTTTATATAACCATCCAAAACTTAGCCACCAAGACTTGTCATACTTGTTATACAAGACTTACCATATTTGTTATACAAGACTTTTTATTCTTGGTACCTAATTTTCTAATTTAATCATGACCAAGACATACCATATATAATAATTGTCTATCCATACAATTATTACCAAAACAGTCTTAATCACCCAAATTCATATTACCATATTGGGTTGAACAACCGGTCAAACCCAACAGTAATAAGTAATCGTTAGTTCAGGGTTTCTCTATCATACCTGATTAAACTAGAATGAAATCTATGTACTTTGTAAAATACCAGTGTCCTGAAAATCGCTAGGAGGTTAATGTATGTTTGTAGGGGTGGTTAAAACATTGTTGAACTGTCAAAAAGTTCTCTACAGTAAAGTTGATGAACGTTCTAAATCTTTTTAACAAATCCAAATATCCAGCCTAAATATTGTACTTCCTTTTTCTACTTGCACCCTTCACTGGTTGTATCCTGTCATATGGGTACCTTTCTCAACCTGACTTTGTAATGCTATTTCGTGTTTTGGTCCTGTATAGCTATGCTATGCGGCAAAGACCTGGTACGGAGGCTTCTTGGGTATGATGATTTTTGGTGCTAGTGAAGTGAGCACAAATGTGGATTTGGGAGACGAAACGACAACCATGTTGTGCAAATTTGTTGTTCGAGCGTCAGATGCATCAATCACCAAAGAGATAGAGTCAGATCTCCAGTCCTGGTTGGATGACCTTACTGATGGGGGGGTTGAATACATACCTGAAGAGGAAGTGAAAGAGATTGCTGCTGAGAGACTAAAAGTATCGATGGAACGCATCGCTTTGCTCAAGGCAGCTAAGCCTCCGCCAAAAATGCCAAAATCTGATGACGAAGAGGACAAATCTGATGAAGAAGATTTAAGTAAAGACAAGGAAAATGGTGAAGTAAATGGTAAGCCCAAGGGACCTTCAACTTTATCCAAGTTTACTGCCGAGGAAGTTGAGAGTCATGCACTTCAAGCAGCAGTCCTGCAGGAATGGCACATGCTGTGTAAAGATAGAACTACGAAAGTTAAATGATTTAAAGACTATTTTGTGGAAATTTTTGGGATTTCATTGTATATGCACAGAGTCAACTATATAAGAGTTATCGTTGCCATTCTAATTCCGTGTGTAGTGTTTGTTTCATGTATGTACCATCTTGTAGGTGAGTGTTTATAGTTAAAGGACCGGCATACATTTTGATTTGTTTTACCAGTCTAGGGGTACATCTGGTGGTCGGTTCCTTGTCATTTATTGGTCTATTCATGTCCTTGTAACCTATATTTGATAATTGTGGAACTTAATCAGTTATCTCATTGTAACCTTTTATATATTTGCGGAACTTAACCAATTATCAATTTTCATTCCTAAACTATTTTTCCTTGGTATTGTTACCTTGTAATTTTCTATCTCAATTGACACTTCTTAATCCAGTGTTGTAAATGAAACACACCAAGACAAAGCTCAACGACTACGAAATTTTGTAATGCAAGTTAATATAATTTTAAAACATCAATTACAAATCGTGGGTGTTTACTGTTTAGTGTTTACCGTTATGGCGTTATGTCCTAGGATCGTTATGGTTTTAATTTGGGAAACTTAGCCTCTTTTTGGGATTGCTGTTAAAAATTGATGTGCTGTTAAAATAAGTGTTGTTGTGAAAATCAGATAACTGTTTGTTAATATTGTTGATATGTGCATGTTTTGGTGTATAATATAAAAAATTAATGTTTTTTGTGAGTTTTGATGTTGAAACCAGTAGCTACTTCCCGCAAAAGCTGAAAAACAGCTTTTTTTCAAAAGCATAGGGGGACCTGCTTTCTCTAAAAACAGTTTTTCAGCTAAAAGCGCTTTTTAGAAAAACAACTTTTAAATTTTACCAAACAATCTTTTAACTGTTTTTCAGAAAAAAACTATTGTTGCTGTCTACAACAGCAATACCAAACGAAACCTTAATAAGTTTTGATCATCCAAAAGCAGGAGCTGTTAAATCTTGGTTCAAAGGTTGTGCTTGTGCTCCTCCTCTTATTACTAAGAGGTTGGGATTCGATTCCTCTCTTTAATTAGCTTTAAAGTAGAAAATTGAGAAAATTTAACAAATTAAATATTAAATTGAGTGGATCTATGTTACATACACCATAAATTATTATGTACTATAAAAAAGTGGGTTTTTCAGAAATATCTAAGATCAGATTTTTTGTTTTTGTAAAAATACTGTTTTTTTTTAGAAAATATTTTTGCAAAAATACTAATTTTTAAAAAAAAATTCTACAAAAATACTGTTTAAAACTTTGTAACTAACGGTAACCAAAATCAACCATAAATTCTTTAAAAATATAGTAATTGAAGTCGTTTGTTGTATAATAGGTTATTTAACAAGTTAATACGATTAAATCAAATTTAATCTCAAATGCAACCAAAATCAACACCAAATATAATCAAAAACAATTTCAATTATTTTTGCAGTAAAAGCGAGTTACATTTGGTTTCAAATCATATTTTTATAAATATTTTCAAAATTGTGACAAAAAAATTAGAAATAAAATGTGATATATATTCGGTATGGAAAAATCCGCTAAAGATAAATAATCAAAGGCCAATATTTTAATATTTTAGATTAGAGAATATAATTTTTAAATCATGAGTTGCTCAACTTTTTACTCTCTTTAAGTTGTTCTTGAATCTTCTTCACTTTTGGGCGGTGAGATCTGAATTCTTCTATTCTCCGGCCGGCCTGCTCCTCCTCCGTAAGTCATATATCATCTAATCCTTGCAATTTCAATCGTTTAAATAGTTTATCTCATTCGGTATTTAACGCCAAGAATTCTAATTTCTCATCACCGTCAAGATTTTCATCAATTTTTAACTTAAATTTGTATGTACACATGAATATTTGTTAATAAAAATTGAATCTTTACACCAAATTTGCACACCCCATTTGATTTTCAACACTTTGTATCTATATTCTACTGATTGGTGTATGTGTGTGTGTTTGTTACAAGACTAGAGAGAATATAAGAGGGGAATGGATTATCATTTTGTGTATAAGGATTTGGATGGTGCTTCCACACAATGGGATGATATTCAAACAAAGCTCGGTAATTTACCCCCGAAACCACCTGCTTTTAAGCCTGCTCCTTTTGCACCTGCTGATGACCAAGAATCGAAACCCAAAGATAAGTCTTGGATTAATGATAAGAATGAAGAAGAGCTCGAAGATTTGGAGGATGACCCGGATCTTGATGATGATCGCTTCCTTCAAGAGTATAGGTAAGTTAAGGATGACTACTTTTGATTTCATTCGTTTTCGCCTTTTAAATTGCATGTGTGGTCATCGTTAAATGCAAACAAATTTAGCTTATAGTAGTATGATTGATTTGTAATGTTGTGGTTGATCGTAGCTGGTTTGTCGTGGAATATGACCATCTCTGTATATGCATTTCTTTTCAATTTTTTGTTCTTGTTGAAAACAACGATAATCATATGCACAAATTTTATGTAGCTTCACGTTATATCTTATCTGACTCTGGATACATTATTTGAAATTCTGGTCTTGGTTGAAGCACTATAGTCATTTCTAAGAGAAGCTATATGAGCTACAAAATAATATAACTAGTGACTTTTATATTATGAATATGCAAATGTGAAAAGAACAAGTGGATAGGCGTAGAAACTAAGATACAAAGCATTACAAGTTAAGTATTTACAACTTTAAAACCACCCGTGCCCTAGGTGATAATTGAACCTTAATGAAAGTTTGATCTAATTAAACACTGTTGGCATATAGTTGACTAAATTGTAACTCAAAACAACTGATTCAGCCAGTTAATTTGATTTCTTCATTTATCCTTAGTCTTATTTATTCTTCACAGAGCTGTGACTTGAACGCAGCTAACTAAAGGTGACATTTGAAAGTAAAATAGATAATCTCGAAGGTTCTGGATTTTTGTGTCTTAATCAGTTTTAGTGCATATAGTGTGATTTATTCATACTGAAATATTAATGTTCGATGAATTCATCTAAAGGAATCTGAGGTTTTATATTTATGTTAATCATCAAATTTTTATGGCTCCCTTTTGGAAGTTTATGGTACAAATTATGTAACAACTTCTTTTTCCCTTATCTTTTGGCTTTCTTTAATAATCTAATATTGTAATCATGTTGATGTGGTGGTTAACGTGTTCTTACAGGAAGAAGAGACTGGCAGAGATAAGAGAAGCATCCAAAGTTGCAAAATTTGGATCAGTAATACCAATTTGTGGATCAGATTTTGTACGTGAGGTTTCACAAGCCTCACCTGATGTTTGGGTGGTAGTTATTCTGTATAAAGATGGGTATTACTTCTGACTGTTTACATACAACTCTATCAAACTTGCTAGAATATACAAAATAACATTCTCCCTGTTTTATCTGCCTTCTCTATAGTTTGTGTTCGAAAAATACACATTTTTTTATGAAATTGTACATGATTACTCATTTATGTATAATCTGATAGGTATGCTGAATGTGGGGTGCTTATGGCGTGTCTTGAAGAACTAGCAGCAAAATACCCTGCAACGAAATTTGTCAAAATCATATCAACCGACTGCATACCTAACTATCCCGATCGTAATCTTCCAACTCTACTGGTTTACAATAGCGGTGCTGTTAAGGCGAATTATGTTGGTATGCATAATTTTGGTAGGAGATGCACTCCTGAAGGTATTTATTCCTTCTCGTTTCTGTAAATATTTATTAGGTTGTTGCTCCTGTTTTAAGAAGTGGTGCATCAAAGTCCATGATGATATCTGATTCATTTTAAATTCTTACTACAGTTACTGAATCCTTCTGATTGATATTTTGTTTTTTATACTTTTGCAAGACCTACTTGATTGATTGGGATTTTCACTCTTTAATACTTGGCTTTCTCTTCTACTATTATGAAATTCTATGGACTTGTAGTTTTGAGGGATTGGGGATATCTATATTGTATAAGAGAGTTTGGCTAATTTAACTGTTGTAATGCTCACTGTTTGTGTTGGGAATATTGAATTTGACTATGAGTAATTGAAGGAAAGCAGACCAAGGGGATACCAGTGAATGCTTTAGCTGTATCTTAGCTCATGATCATTCATGTAAAACAAACCATGAGAATTTTGCTAACATCAATAGTTGGTTCAAGATGCATATGGGTTTGATTTTGCTATAAAAAAGAAAAAAAAAGTCCTGCATTAAAAGTTAAGTCAAGATGCATATCTGCTTAGTTTTTGACTTTCTGTTTCTTACAGTTTGTTTTGACAGAAATTAAGCCTTGTATTTCTAACACTTTACCATGACAAATTTCATTGCATTTCAACTCTAGGTTTTATTCTGAAACAAAGGATCTTTAGTCTATTTTTGCAGCTTATTTGTTATCTAGATTAGGGTTGCAATAATTTTTCACCTTTGAGCAAGTCCAGTGCTAATGTTAAAATAGATGTATTTATTGCTATAGTATGAAACCAAAAAGTGATTTGTGATGTTAAAATAGAACTTGTAGTCCAATGCATGGTTTTAGAATAGCGCCAACTAGATCCAAATTTAGCTATATTTCAACCACCTAAACTTTAAATTTAAAATTATATTTGTCACCGTTGCTTTAATTATACATTTTCCTCCATTTAAGCACTTGCATGCCTATGCGGCAATTATAAATAGCTACATCTAGAGTTGGTTCTAAGAGCAAGTCCAATGCTAATGTCAAAATAGATGTAGCTATTGCTATAATATGAAATCAAAAAGTGGTTTTTGATGTAAAATAGAACTTATAGTCCAATGCATGGTTTTAAAATAGCACTAACTAGATCCAAATTTAGCTATATTCCAAACTCCTACACTTTAAATATTAAATTATGGTTATCACCATTGCTTTAATTATTCATTTCCCTTCATCTAACCACTTGCATGCCTATGTGGCAATTCTAGCTACATCTATACTTGGTTTTATATTTAGAACCAATTATAGCATTTTTTTCTATTTTAGAACCAAGTACAACATTGCATTGGAGGGGTGTGTTTTATAATTGATGCTATATTATAGAAATAACACCTCTTTTAGCATTGCATTGGACTTGCTCTAAATATAGAACAAAGTAGAGATGTAGCTATAATTGCCACACAGGCATGCACTTGGTTAGAAAGAGGAAAATGAATAATTAAAGCAATGGTGACGAATATAAATTTAAAGTTTGGTTGTTGGAATATAGCTAAATTTGGATCTAGTTGGTGCTATTTTAAAACCATGCATTGGACTACAAGTAGAGGTGGCCAAACGGGCGGAGTGCCGGGCCGTTCCGGTTTTTTGGCGAGCCGGGTTGGTGGAGGATGGACACGGGACCGGCATGTCCCCGGTGGCGAGCCGTGTCGGGTCGTGCCGTGTCCAAGAAAGACTAGCTCATGTGCGGCACGGAGGGTTGGCGGGGCGGGTTGGGATGGACACCCTACTCATAATTCCACATGTACAACTTATGTATACACGTCTCTATCTATATCTGCTAATATCACGCCACACACTCTGCTTTTGACCGCCGCTCACAAAAACACACACAACCCTAACAGCTTCTCTTAATTCACCAATTCAAATCAATTTTCCGGCCAAACCGTTCAATTTCTCCCGGAAACTTCAAATTCAATGCAACAACGCTGACAACGCCGATTTACCAGACAATTGCCGGTGCGCGAGGACCGACGGACGGAAATGGCGGTGTAAATGCGAAGTTTCCGGCGATAAACGTTACTGTGAAGATCACGGGCCGAGGCGGTTCAAGCGGGTTGGGCGGTTCATCACGGGCCGAGGCGGGTTGCGGTTCAAGCGGGCTGGGGCGGGTTGCGTTCACGGGGCGGGGTTTGTGCCGAATTGAACCGGCACGTCAGCGAGCCGAGTTATACGAGCTATGTCGCGAGCCGGTTAACCGCCCGTTTGGCCAGCTCTAACTAAAGTTCTATTTAACATCAAAAATCACTTTTTGGTTTCATATTATAGCAATAGCTACATGTATTTTAGCATTGGACTTGCTCTTATAAGGCAATTAATTAAACTATTCCTGCTTTTTGTTCTCTTACTTTATAAATCATTTTTTTTGCTAAATATATTTTTAATTGCATTAAGTTGAGTACCCTTGCTTTAATATTTGGCCACATATTTAAAACACTTTAAATTTCTCCCCATGAACTGCTGAAAGTGTTTTGGTTGTTGAATAGGGTTACATTCTTTTGGCTGCTACATTTGACTTCTAGTACTTTAATACTCTTGGTTATCATCAATTTGGTTGTTTAACTGCGCAGTTCATCTAAACCAACTTTTAACTTGTTTCTAGGTGTTGCGCTGGTTCTATGTCAATCAGATCCTGTACTTAATGATGGGCAGAGTGGAGGTGATATGTCTAGGGAAACAGTGCTTGAAGAAGTTAGGAAGAGGTTTATGGAGAAAGTTGTAGCAGCACATGAAGAAGACGAGGATGGATCTTCAAGTGATTAGACTTGTGTCTTCTGTTACCACTTTTACTGTCAACCAACTTCCTTAACTATGACTTGTGCTCTTTTGTTGTCATCACAAAAAAATGCTGTGTACCGTCTTGAAACTTCAGTAGCTTTTTTTGCAACTTGTTTCTTCTATGTTAGGATATATAGTTGTGTTATCTGTGGAATTACCTTTCTTCTCTTTTTACTTTCCTTAGTTGCTCAACTTGTTGATAATACCAAGTTCATTGGTCTGAGTTCAAGCTCGATTTCGAGAATCCAATAGCATAACACAGTTTACAATTAAATATCTGGTATTATATAGCTATATTTGTGCTAGCAATCTAGCATACAGGAAAAAAAATGAGAGATTACGGATTCCAAATGAACAGAGTAAGAGTGATAAAAGTCTTCAGTTATAAGATAAGAGAGCTGAACAAAAGTTGTATAATTAAATGTCAGATAGGCGTGTGTATTACAATCTATTTTTTTGGTCAGATTTACAATCTAATATTAATTGAATAATTATATATATCCAATCTAATGCATAATTATTTATTTAAAATTTTATGGAATTATTGAAATCTATAGATGTAAAAAGTATTGCCCCTAATAAAGTTTTTCCAAGCTTAATTATGTATGTATACTTGCAAATTGCAAAATATGATCATGTAGTATTAGGTGCTACTAAATGATAGATCTAGAATTCTAGATCGCTTTACTTTAACTATCACTGCAACTAAACTCTGATCTGAATTCTTTTGCCAAACAAATAGTTCCCAAAGATTGTGCTAGAAACAAAAATGCATCAATATTATTTATAATATTGTTGGTTTAAAATGGAAAAAAAAAAAGGTTTGGTCAAGCTCAAATTACTTTTACTTATTCATCATTAAAACCCATTTTAACAATACTCGATGAAGACTCATATGTAAAGGATAAAAATAGTTATAAATCTGGTAATCAAAACATGATACTACAAACTAATTGCATACAAGTTCTTTAGTTGCCTCCAGTTTCAAAAGCTTCCAAAGGGAAACTAAGAGCCAAATTTATGACCGAGTGTTAACGTTATCGACAAGACAGGTTTAGAATGACACATCAGCAACCCAAGTCTATGCATATTTTATAACGGACTGCATTCAAGAGGTGGTAGATGTGCAAGACGGAAAATTCAACTACGGGTAATGCAGCAGGGTTTCCTTCACATGCTCTCTGTTGGTGAAGACAATGACTTTATCCATCATATGCTCACCTCAGGCTCCACATCTTCCCTTTTTCTCTTCTTTCTTGTATCTGAAGTTCCTTGCTCTTGCTGCTCGGCCTTCTTTAGAGCTCGAACTAAAGCTCTTCTTGCACGAGGACGCATTTCCCGTACTTGACGAGGAGGCATAGCATAGTCTTCAACGGGCCTGTCACCAAATGGGTGTTCACTGCCAGCAAAAATTCTCAGCTTACGATCTCTATCCTGTTGAGGGCAACAACGATTTGTCAATATAGACAGTGGTCAAAATAACCGGGACAAAGTTTGTAACCACTGGAACTCGGGAAAAAAGCAATAGTCAGATACCTTAAAAAAAACACGAGATCAACATGAATCGTGTGTAGACTAAAGATTTACTTGCATCCGTACTATTGGATTTTTGATTAAATGTCTAAATATTGTGAATTTGGGGAGCACTAGTAGAAAACTTTTCTATAATGACCTTTAGATTCTCTTTTCCCATATAAATAAACATATGTTTCTTGGTTGTATGTCCATTCCTTTAAATTCCATTGCCAGCATAAAAATCAAACAAAAGAAAAATCAGATATGATGGCTCTTTGACTATCACACCTACTTATATGGCCAGTATCAGTGAGCAACGCTACATAAAACTGGTATATTCTACAGAGCATTTTCCTCAAGTCTGGTCACCATTTTGATGTATACTTAGCCCCATTACAATAATTTGTTTCTCTAAATGTCACACAGCTAACACAAATTTAATAAAATAGATAATATGAACTGTCTGCAAAACCGATATAGCTGAGGTATACAACGTAGGTTAACCTTTATTGAAAACATGAAAAAATTGGTATGAACTCACATCACGTAGTTTATTTCTTGGCAGCATCCGCATCACAGCTTTACGAATGACTTCAGTAGGATCCTTGGCCATTTGGTCCTTCAAACTCCTTTCCTTGAGGTGGCCAATATACCTAAACAACAGACAGAGTGTAAGTATCAAGATAGAGATCCTAAATGTTTAACTGAATGAAGTTTTAGCAGTCGCAAGCTATGACAACATCATTGATACTCAAGTTCGTTATTTAAAAATTCTAAAAAAAATGCAACTTACATAACTAGTGGATTACGTAGCTGTGTAATATGATTTTCTTAGATGTGCTGTGCCAATAACAGAAAAATTACATAAAGTAATGCATGAAAGCATGAATAAGTAATACTTACCCAGTATGCCATCTATAAAACTTATCAGTAAGTTTTCTTCCGGTAACACTTATATCCTTTGCATTAATCACAATACACATATCACCATCATCACGATTAGGTGCGTACGTAGGTTTGTCTTTGCCTTGGATAACAGTAGAAATTTGTGATGCCAACCTCCCAAGAACCTACACAAAGCACGGTACTGTAATTAGAGAATTCCACCAGGAATTACAGAGCTAAAATTCTGCTTTAAGTCAGGCAAGCATAATATCTTATCAGCATCTCCATAGCAAGTTCAAGAGAAAAATAATACACTGGCACCAATACTAATCACTTCTACCTGAACAGGATTTTTTTCCATTTTCAAAAAATATATCACTAGAGCAAGCTAAGTGTCCAACAGGTGAGAGGTGACCGACAGATTTACATATATGATCAAAATAAAGATGCTTCATGAGAAAATAAACACCAACCTGGCCTTTCGCATCAAATACTCTCCAACGTAGACCGTCCAAGTTGATCCTCCTTAGGCCAGCAAGTGCTTTCTACATGAGACCAGCAAATACATTCTGTTCAGTTACATAATCATAATAATCAAGTCATCAAGAACATGAAATAATCAACTTGTATCCTAATAATCAGATAACAAAACTTGGCAAATTATCAGTACATAATTCAATGATAGCATTTACGTCTTCATGATACAAAGTCCTTATTATAAAGATATTTACTGTAACGGTAATTAGGGGGAAGGTAGCTAACCAGATCTCTTTATTTTTATTTTACTATATCTGCTCTTGTATCCATTTTCTCTTTCCTCTCTCTCCGATCATCACTTTCTACCTAATTTTCTAGTCAATTGTGTACATGCTTGTCCCTACTCTGAAATATACAGTAATGTTTCACCATGAGGGGTCCTGTATACTGATCGCAGATATGGAATCAATGCAGTTCTTCCACGGATTCAGTACCTCAACTACTAAATACTTGTCCCAACTATGTTACACACTTACACTTAACCTTCTCGGTCCTCACTATAACATTGATGTGTAAACACTTTACCGTGATAATGAAGTGGACAAGGAAACAGTATTTATAGCTGAAGATACAATTTTAGTGGATGTGAACCAAATTAAAATTTTGACAAAAATGGGAAATGTAGGAGCTCCAAATTTTAGATGAACTGTGAGTCACATTTTGGCAATACCAACAGTATTTTCAGCACCCTACTCAGTCATCCATTGGTATTCATAATTCATAAGTTGCTAGAAGAATTTATCAAAGTAAAACTTTTACATTCAAAATAGACAATACACTGTTCAAGAGTTTGAAAGGATAGGCTGTCCCATGGGTATGTCGGATAAAAAAAAGATCCCACATGCATGCACTGCATCCTGTTGGATGGTTTTACCTTGATTCACATTAAGCTAAATTATTCTTAATGTGTAAGAACGAATCGAAAGTTAGATCCTTGATGTTTCTGAAGTTGGTATTTGTTGTCTTAGCAGATTGTATTTTAAGAAGTTTGAATAATTGGAAGTCCATTTCTAATAGAAAATTAATCAGTTAACAGATGTTCTTGGTTGGTCTTGCTTGTTCTGCTAAAGAATAAATTAATCAGAGGATGAAGGAAAGAAGGCAATGAAATTTGAAAATGGACACAAGAGATCTCTAGTGCCATTAGGTCAACCTTCTAACATGAAGCCTGCTGCATTAACACAGACCAAAGAACTTAAAATCAAAGAAGTGTCGGATGCAGAGACCAAGACAGATGCAAGATTGTGCTCTCTCTCTCTCTCTCTCTCTATGGTATATTGTTACAGTGAAAAGCATTTCCCTAGGTAGACAGATACAACTTATTGACAAGGATTCCTCAAATTTCGTGTCAAAAGCTTAATCTTAATTTATAGTGTTAGTGATGCAGCAGCTGTACCCTTGTAAGCACTAACAAAAACACTAGGAGATGATCTATGCACTTAGGTTCAGTTCTTTAATAGAACAACACGACCACCCTCAAACCAGAGGCAAATACTTATGATAAATAACAAATGATTCTTTGTAAGCACTTTAAAATGTAGCACTTTTTATTTGCCAACAGTAAATATAGGAAAAAAAAAAAGTCATTGGTTAAGTATCGAGGACATCTTTATTGCCTCCAAAGAAAATAAAGACCATAAAAAAAGAGGTGAAAAATTCTCTCAACCATAGAAAGAACTAAGACCCCTAAAACAGAAATCTAAAACCCAAACCGATAGCCCCCTAACTACAGATAAAGACACTAAGGTAGACTTATTCCACCACATATTAATCCAATTTCTCTTCACATAACTTACACCAAAAAAATACCTTGTGTTACAACTCCACCCACCCGCTAAGGCCTATAATTAGCAAACGGGACAACATTAAGTTCGGTTCAGTTCATCTCAGCTCTTTTAACTTGTCTTTGTATCAGATCAGTTTCGCTCTGTTTCTTTCAGCATAACAAAAACAAATTGCGTCATTTTATATATTGTTGGAAAGATCTCAAAAAGGAAAATGCTAAAGGTCCCCAATTGGTTCCCAAATATGGATCCCAGATGCCATGTCTCACATCTTGATCAGCTATAATTCTATTAGATAAGATGCCCCCCCCCCCCGGCATTCACATAACCAATTGAAACATGACATAACACCATTCATTTGGAAACAAGTTTCGGTGCCCAATTAGTACACCAAGCTTTCTTTAAAAGGTGGTACATAGACTTCATCTACACTGCAACTGTAGTGGTACACTAAGAAAACGTAGTTTCCGTAATCTAATATCTATACTAAAACAAACACGCAAAACAACACAAACTGCAAATTGCTTGCTAGATAAACTGTTCAAAAAGACTGTTTTTTGCACAAACATTGTGAACTGAAACACTTTCAGATGCTCGAAATTAGAATCATGAATCACCTGCAACTATAAAATGTATCCACCAAACCTAATTTCTTTAATAAACCCACTAAAAGTAAAACCCCAATATTATTTAGCAAACAATATACATATTATGAAACCACTCACCCATTCACAACATTTCACAAACACTTGGCATACATTATAAAAAACCCAAATCAAAACCCATATATAAAATATCAAACCCAACTTAAATCAGTACATAATGTACATAAATCGAGTAAAACCATTTATTCATACTAATTTTATTTGTAAAGGACTAATTTATAAACAATTACATTTTTTTTTACATATTTGTATGTAATGATAGAGAGAAACTGACCTTAAGATTGCCACTGAAAGCAATTTGAGATGAAGAAGCTGCCATTTCTCTGCTCTCTCTCTCTCTCTCTCTCCAAATGTGTATAAATTATATATCTATTTTAATCTCTCTACTCTGGGGGGATATTGGGCTGGGCGACTCTTAAACCCTAGCAGGGGAGAGTATTTTCTGAGTTGCTTATATGGGCTTATGATTCCATATGGGCTTGGGATTATATTTTGAATAATGTCGAGGGTAACAAATTGGATCCCAAAATGGTATTCTTATTCGCTACAACTTAATTAATAATAGTGGACCAGTTGCATTTACATTAATTCCCTCAATAATTATATTTTCATCGTATATTTGCATTATTCGAAGGATTTTAATCACGGGTGTACATATTATTCGTTCAACCGCATCAACCGTCCAAACCACTCGCAATCGAATCGTATTTTATGGATAATCGCAAAATACGAATGATTGTGGATTCAATTTGAAAATTCACAAAATTCAAATCGGAAAATGTATACATGTAATCTATTTTTATATTTAAAGTCAAAAATATAATAATTATACTTAAAGATATCTACAAATCAATTAATTATATATATTTTTTGATTATTCATATATAAAATTTACTCTAAAATAGCGTTAATTCTTAACACAAATTAACGTATAGGATCATAATTGATATATCGCTTAAATATTAACTAACCATTTTAGTTAGTATATATATATATATCGCTTAAATATTAACTAACCATTTTAGTTAGTATATATATATATATATATATATATACTAGCCTATAACCCGTGCAAGGCACGGGCCTTAAAAATAATAAACTAAAAAATTTAATGTGAATGGAAAATATTAAAATAAAAGTAAAAATTAATATGATAAATTATAAAATGAGAAACTTAAATATTCATTGGAACATAAAAAAATATAAAAAAAATACAAATGAGGCCGACGAAGATAAATGAGGTATTATTAATATTATTTTATAATAAAATAATATTAATAATAAGGACAGATAGAAAATCTAACATGTTTTAATTAAAAAAAGTAATTGATCGTGATATTTTTAGAAGTGCTTTAATTATATTAATTGTATTTATTAAAAAAATATGTTGACATGTTAAAATAAGTAAGTTTTTTTAATAAGGATAAATAGAAAAGTTAACATGTTTTAATTAAAAAAAACTAATTACACTTAATATTTTTAGATGTGTTTTAATTATATTAATTTTATGTGTTAAAAAAATACGTTCACTTGTTAAAATAGGTAAGTTTTTTTAAATAATTAAAAGTATTAAAATAGGTTTTAAAATATATAAGTTGCACTTTATATTTTTGGAAAAGAAAGATTTTAATGATAACAAATATAAAAGGTAATATATTTTAATATAAAGGTAATTGCCCGTGATATTTTTGGAAAATAAGTAGATTTTGTTAGAAAAAAAATGTTTTAACTATAAAAGGCAATCAGCTAGTTACTATTTTTATATTATTTTATTATTTATTAAATAGAGTATTAAAATAGGTTTTAAAATAAATTAGTAAGGATTGCAACTCATATTTTTGGAAAATAGGGATTTTAGTGATAACAAATATAAAAGATATTATGTTTTAATTTAAAGGTAATTGTCGTGATATTTTTGGAAAAGGAGTAGATTTTGTTAGATTTTTTTTTAATTATAAAAGGCAATCAGTTAGTTACTATTTTTATATTATTTTATTATATATTAAATAGAGTATTAAGATAGGTTTTAAAATAAATAAGTAAGGATTGCACCTCATATTTTTGGAAAACATAGATTTTAGTAATAACAAATATAAAAGGTAATATGTTTTAATTTAAAGATAATTGTAATGATATTTTTGGAAAAGGAGTAGATTTTGTTAGAAAAAATATATTTTAATTATAAAAGCCAATCATCTAGTTACTATTTTGGTAACTTGACAATAATACAATTCCATTAAAGATTTGATTTGTAGTAGCTTTCGTTATTCTAAAAAGAAAGAAATATATTTGTAGTAGTGTATCCTAAATTTAAACAAATTAGATCCCATATTTCCATTTTTTTTATTAGATTTCAATATTATTTGATTTTTATGTAGTAAAATATAGTGAAATATTAATATAGAATAAAATTTTCCCGAATTTTGATTATATTATTAATTTATTAATTAGAAAAAGTACCGAAAACCAAAAATTGACCGTTAACCGAAAACCAAAACTTTTAATGTTTCGACTTTAATAATATAGTATATATATATATATATATATATATATATATATATATATATATATATATAATTAATTCATGTTTATCAACGAGAATATTTGAATAACATAACTTGTAATATTTATTATTTTTCTTTATTAATGCTCCTTATATTAAAAAACTATTTTTATAATAAATTTAAAATATTTATAATTACTTTATCATATAACTTCTAAATAGGTGGTTGAACCGTAAATTGATCTGCTCTAACAGCAAATTCGAGATTAAAAATATCGCGGTTAACCACAACCGCACATATAATTATGATTAAAAAATTTGAATAACCAATACATGTGATTTAGTGCGATTTTCACCACCAAACCAAACCCCATACACTCCTAGTTATAAGTTTTAACTACCACTTTTTATTATACTGAAGTTTTAACTTTTTAATTATACGGATATTTTCGAAAAATAAATTTATTATTGTTAGGAACTTGAAGGATATATTTATGTTTTGCCAATAATCTTATCATTCAAACTCATTTTCACTGTTGACGATTTTTGTGAGGACCTCACCCATTTTATAATGAAAATAAATTATAATCATTTTTTCCCTCTAAAATTGGATATTAATTATAACTATAAAAGGTAGTGAAAATTAAAAATATTGTTAATAAAAATCATATCAATTTGCAAAGGAAAAAAAAAAGAAATTTGTTCCAACTTGAATAACTTAATTTTGCTAAAAAATGAATGAAATATAAAATTTATTTCTTAATAGTTTCAACATGGTGGAATCGATTTGAGAAAGAAGATAACGACAAAAAAAATAAGATATTGTTCGGAAAAAATAACAAAATTACAACTTTTTTTAAAAATTAAATCTAAGAATATTATATCCGAAATGCGAAAAACAAAATGTACTTAGAGCTAGGGGTGTTCATGGGTTCGTCAACCCGGTCAAACCGAACCAACCCGACCCTCTTTTCGGTCGAACCAACCCGATGAAAAAAACCCGATACTTGATTGGGTTGAAAATTTTTAAAACCGACTTAAATGGGTTGGGTATGGGTTTTATATATTTTCGACCAACCCAACCCAACCCGATTTAAGTTACAATTTTATTCGATAATTTAAAAATATATGTATATATTATATATAACTATACATTAAACAATGTATTATACTTTCATTTATAGATATATATTTATATTTTGTGTTTATATATATATAATATAAGACATAATTTACTTTACTAAAATTATAATGTTAATCAAAATAAAATATTAATACTAAAAACTTAAGTTATACGTACTTTAATTTTATTTAGATTTTCAAAATGAGCGATATCGTATAATATTTAAAATTTTAAGATATTATTTAACCCATTCAAACCGACCCAAACCAACACAAACCGATATACAATGGGTAGGGTTGGGTTACCGAATTATTTTTTGCGGGTTGGGTTGAAAATTTTCAAACGATTTAATTGGGTCGGGTTACAAAAATGCCTCCAACCCGGTCAACCCGACCCGTGAACAACCCTACTTAGAGCATCTCCAATAGAGTTATGTATCTTAATTATATAAAATAGTGATTTTGTAAAATTTGTTGAAATAACTTATGGTATTATATAAAATGATTGACTATATGTTAAAAATACATAAAAATGATGATGTCATTTTAGAACTTTTATAAAAAAAAATATAGATATCGACTGTATATAGTCAACTTCAAACAAATTATCTAAATTTTTATAGAAAATAAGAGAGAGGATCGGAGATGAGTAATCTTTAGGTAAAATTAATGCCAGGTCATTTTTTAAGTCAAGGATAGTGCAACATTGAAGATGCTCTTAACTCTGTTAATTTCGAGAGTCGTCTTCATGGCACAGCTGGCCGGCATGGTGGGGGTCAGAGGACCCGGAGATCCGTCACCGATTACTGTATTAGTTCCATGGGTGACAACCTAGCAATTACTACAGTGACCAATCAACTTATGATTCCGATGAAGGTAGCTCAATTTTCTTGTATTCTTATATCATCTTCTCTGATATTATTGGTAAAATTTTATAATATGATACCTTCTACAATTACCTACTCCAATTATGTGAGTTCCAAGTTGCGCATATGCACCACCTCACACTTTGAAAATTGTGATGCTCGTGCCATACTTATATTAGACCAACTAGCTAGTAGTGCATGTTCAAGTATAAATAACCCTGTATCCTCCTCAACAATATTGCACTGCAGTCTTACTTTGTTCACACCAGAAGAATCAAACTAAGTTGTTAGAAATGGCTCTAAGAAGTTTCTCCAACATGGATATGAATATGAGTCTGTCCACCGTTGTAACTCGTCCAAATCATCAACTGCCATTGAGGCCTGGAGAGTTTAACCGTAGGGCTCTGTTTTCTTCTAGTAACTTAAAGGTCAAGTTTGGTGGCAGCTATGCACCTTTGACCATTAAGAGCTGGAAAGGACAGGTTGCACCACCTGCAGAAATGATTGAGCATTTTGAAAATGGTGTTATTCCTTTTACAAAGGCTGTTACAAGAAAAGACTTCCCGGTAGATTTTAAATTTGGGTGCTCCACTTCTGCTTTTCAGGTCACAATCTCCCCCTTCTAACAGTTTCTTGTATGCATTAGTTGGTTAAAAAAAAAGCCTGTCTCCGTAACAAATTATCTTAGCTTACAAACTAAAATGTTGCAGCATAATATTGTCATTACGTAGTCAGTGACCAACACTCAAAAATATATCAACTACACATTCTGCATCATCCAAATCACTGAAATATAGCTGTTCCGATGAATTTATGGTTCGTCTATATATATTTGGATATGTGCAGACAGAAGGGTCAGGAACAGAGGGAGGGAGAGGGCCAGCAACATGGGATGGATTTATACAAGACAACATTGCTGGACTTGACATTGCTGTTGATTCATACCATCGCTATAAGGTACACATGACTTTAATGGACTCGATCAAAATAGTATTCTTTTCTTTTTCTCTAAGCAAATAAGGCCTCGTTTGTTTCGTCAATTTTGTAATTACGTAGGTAACTTGAACTTCCCAGTAACTAAGTTATAACTATAGATCCAAGGTAATTGAAATGTTTGTGTTTGGTTTATTACTATGTATTACTATTTAACTACATACTACATAATTAATTTTGATAAGTAGTTAATGATTATATACTAGAAAACTATGTAACTTGTGGTGATCATAATGGACTAAGTTTCTATTTTTTGTTATAACTACAAAAGCCTTGTAACTTAGAATTCCTTTGTCCAATTTAAAATACAACAAACCAAATAGTGTAACTCATTTATAATTCAAATAATTTTGAGTTACATAGTTGGGTTACATCGAAACAAACGAGACCCAAGTATTCTTTTCTTTCCATGTAATAATCATAGTGAATGTCAGCTGATGTACTTCTACTCATTTAACTACTAATTCGATATGTCAAATGGTGGTCCTTGTAACATTCTTTAGGGAAAAAGTTATTGTCCGCGATAAATTTTTATAAAGTGCTAATATGTTAGATGTAACTTTTGGTTCGTTGAGTGATTCTACGATATTGTGAACTCTGGAACTATAAATCCAACAGGAGGACGTGCAGCTGTTAAAGAAAATGGGAGCAGATACTTACAGATTCTCCATTTCATGGTCTAGGATCCTCCCTGGTACTTGCGCTCACATTCCTTGAATATTTCTGTTTTCACGTTGCCTGGTCCATCGATAAGAAAAGTCGAAACTCGAAAGCATATGCTATCAAATATATTTTATAAGATGGTCAACTAATCAATGAAACAAATGCAGATGGGGCAGTGAGTGGAGGTATAAATCAACAGGGCCTTGATTTTTATAACAGCTTTATTAACGAGCTAATCAACGATGGTACGGAAGTTTACTTTTCAATTTTTATTAAGTTGTACTTGTTTAAAGTTCAACACTTAAAATTGTAAATTTGATGCATGCAGGAATAACCCCAATTGTCACACTATTCCACTTTGATATGCCAACAGCCCTCCAAAATAAATACAGTGGTTTCTTGAACAGACAGATTGTGTATGGCTCACCCCAATATAATACAAATACATCATACATATATGAAGTTGTATTTTGATTTCTCTGACTTTGGAAATCTTCGTTCGGCTACTTCAGGGATGACTTCAAAGCATATGCAGACCTGTGTTTCAGAACATTTGGTGACAGAGTGAAGCACTGGACTACTATCAATGAGCCACAAGTTTTTGGGCAATATGGTTACAGAATTGGGTTGAAGGAATCCAGACCAAGCCCGGCAACTGACCCTTTTATAGCTACCCACCACATCATTTTAGCCCATGCTGCAGCAGCTAAACTCTATAAACAGACTTATCAGGTAATTATTAATTAGTACTCGGTTCAAATTAGTTAACGATATGAAAGGAAGCAGATAAATTTCAAATCAAACTGATGATAATTGTCTACTAATAGTATTCATATTTTAAATTAAAAAATATAGAGTAACAACTTTTTAATTTTCTTTTTGCAAGTGCATGTTGTTTATTATCATGTGTTAATTTTGTTTTTGTACATACAGCCTACTCAGAAGGGAGAGATTGGTATTTCACTTGTAACAATTTGGTTTGAGCCTCATGGAAATACCAGGCAAGACATAGATGCATCTGAGAGAGCTTTTGACTTCCAGGTGGGATGGTAAGTATACATAGCTAGTAGCTATGATTAGGTATCGTATTCAGGTTTCATTCAACTATACAAACCGTTTTATAATGATAACTGAGTTGGATTCTAGTTGTGTTTCTGGTCATGTTAAATCTTGCCACCGCTGAGCTATACCACTAACATATCAATGTAGGTTATTGGAGCCATTGGTGTTTGGAGATTACCCATTCGTTATGAAGGCTTTGGTGAGGGATGGCCTTCCAAAATTTACTGAAGAGGAAAAAGCTTTGGTTAAAGGCTCCTATGATTTTATTGGAATCAATTACTACACTTCTAATTATGCAGTGTCTCTTCCATTTAATCATGATACCACTTACAAAACTAGTGCTGACTTTCAACGCACGACATTAACATGTAATAATCTCCTTATTTTGAACAAACATCCTATATATTTTCAATTATTTGATTTTATCCATAGTCCTTTTAATTAGTAATATTTTTTGAAAAAGAAATGAAATTTGGTACTCAAATAACATTTTGTCTTGCCGTTCTGCAGCTGACCGAAATGGAGTGCCCATTGGAGAAGCAGTAAGATATTCGACATTGCACTTGCATAAACGCATACACATATACACAAGTACACCTGTTGTAAACTGACCTCTTCTTGATTTTCAGACCCCTGGAAGTAGTCAAATATTTGTGTACCCACAAGGACTAAGAGATGCCCTGGTTTACATAAGCAAAAACTATAATAATCCAAAACTCTTCGTTACTGAAAACGGTAAGTTAGTCATCATGGAAGTATTTGTATCTTCTACAAGAGCTCTACTGCATTCAAATTTCAAAGGATTGTTTAAAATTTCCAATTATCGACAGGGTATCCGGATAAGCGAGATGACAAAATTCCAGTTGAAGAGGCAATAAAAGATCCTAAACGAATTGAGCATATTCTTAGCCATCTCCAGGCAATACATGAAGCTATGAAGTAGGTTCTAATATAATTGTTTAAATTCCAAATGTATCTTTTTTATTGATATGTAATGCTCAAGAATTTGTTGTTTGCAGACTGGGAGCAAATGTAAATGGTTACTTCATGTGGGCATTGATGGACTGCATGGAGATGGGATCAGGTTACAACGTAAGGTTTGGTCTCTACTACACAGATTATCTCAACAATTTGAACAGAGTTGCAAAACAATCTGCAGCTTGGTTCAAGAATTGGGTTCAAGCTTAATGAAACCGATGAATTTTTGTTGTACTATCAAATCTTTAATGTATGAGTTTCCGGAGTTCGAGTTTGTTGTAATATTGCATGCATGATTTTCCTGGGCCGCTGAGATTGAGACATTTGTATCTGCTCAGTGTGATAATAATGATGTTGCTTCCGGTAGTAAGATTACAATTTACCGCGTATTTGTTAGTTTGCAAGGGTGTTCCTCTCAATAAAATGGTGTTTTTCTGGTTTGTTTGTGTTTCCGTTTCCATGCATCTGATTCTATAACCAATTATCTCAAAAGTTATAAAACTTGTGTGGCTTTAACCCAGGTGTCTTAATGGATAGTGCTAGGTATCTCAAAAGATTTATCAAAATTTTTACCGTGGCATGACATATGTGAAGTTTTAATTGAAGGCGCGCATATGTTATTTTATCTCAACGAGTTTTGTTAGTGAATTTAATAATACTTCTCAAAATTTGTCCGAAATCATGTGATACATAAACATTTTTGTCCCAAATTAACTTTATTAAATTATGGAAATTTTTGCCACAATACAAAAATAATTAACTATAGTTAGTTGATGCGGATATTATCATGGCTGAATCAACCTGCTAGGGTTGTTCATTCTGTTCAGTTAACCAAAAATTAAACTGAATAACCGAAATAATTTCAGTTCAGTTAATCAATATTAGTATTTCGGTTTGGTTTTCGGTAGGGAAATTTCAATATTGCGGTTTTTCGGTAATCCAGTTTTTAACCATGATTAACCGAAATATTAATAATTTATAAAAAAATAGAATATATTATATCTTAATTCTTTTTTCTTACCTACAATTTACAGACTCGAGTTCAGCCGCATATCAACGAACAAGAAGCCCTCTCCCCCTCTTGCCTCTGTCATTTAAAATTCTGAATGTTTTAATTTGGTGCTGCAAACTAGGGCCGAGCAAAAAATCGAATTAAAATCAACATGACAAAGCTCACCAATTCAAGTGTATGACAAATCAACATCTACTGAATTGTGTTAGCTAAATATAGAATGTATCTAGATTGCTTTATCCAGTAATGATAAACTTGTTTGTATAACAATTTATGTAAGACTCACGGGTAGACAATTTGTAAGAAGCTGCCACATGAAAATGACAGCAGCTTCACAAACCCGCAATGATAGAGATAGGATTAGTTTACTTAAACTATCTCTCAATTCATTCTATGTATCACTCGAGAAATTGAAGCTCAAGAAAACTGATATTTTCTTGAGGTTTTAGCAACACTTTGCAAAATAAATAAAACATTTATTTTGTGAGAAAAACTCTTGTGTCTACTTGTGTTTGCAATTCTTAAACTGATAAACCATAATCTTAGTTTTAGTTGTTGAAGCGTAGATTGAGATTTATCAGTATTGCATTCAAACCCCACCCCCCTGCAATATTCAAGGACCAACACTTTACTATTTTAAAAAAAATTGGAATGTA
Organism: Heracleum sosnowskyi; assembly: GCA_030848705.1. NCBI lineage: Eukaryota > Viridiplantae > Streptophyta > Magnoliopsida > Apiales > Apiaceae > Heracleum > Heracleum sosnowskyi. The sequence goes on along the minus strand of CM061244.1, from coordinate 18,571,178 downwards.
AAAAACTGAATGAAAAATCCCAAAAATAAAAGTGTAAAGAAATTAATGGGATAGGAGGAGTACATATTTAAAAAGAAAAAGTTAGTTGAACATCACATGACCTTAATTAATGCATTAAAAAGTGAGGTTAGAGTTAAGTTTCAAAAAAACTAAATCTTAGAAGCAATAAATGGATAGTTTTGGAAAACTACCCTTAAATTTGTATTAAAAGATGAGATAGACATATATATAAAATAATTTTTATTTTATGCAAAAAGAACAGGTAAAATGAAACGAATAAAATAACAAATCTATTATATATCTAATACAGCAACATAGGGGTTTGACTAAGCAAATTAATTATTTTGGACCATTTTACCCTCCTTTATACTATATCTTTTCAAGATTATTTTGGTCTTTTAACAATAATATAGTTAATACATATTATTAAATGCTACAAAATTAATATGCATACTTATACATACATACATATATACACATACACATATATACATACATACATAATAAATAAATATTACACACATAAATAATACACATATATACACACATGCATACATACATACATACATACATACACATACATATATAAATATACATATATACATTTATGTGAATAAATGATAATATTTCACTAAAGGATTTTAATTTTTTGGTTGCATAATCGTATAGACATATGTACATACATGCATACACATGTACATAAATTTATATAAATGTATGATAATATATGATCATATATGCTAACATATAACATTTGTCATTATATTATTATTTAGATTTATTGCAATTTTTTATAAATTAAATATTGTAAAAAATATTATTTGAGTAAAATTTATATATTAAGCATGCATTGTAATTATTTATATATCTAATAAATAAAACTATATATAATCTCAGATATATTTTAAGTATTATACTTGTAGGGCACAAATACATTTAAACCAACACAAGATAATAAAAAAAATCATGTATATAAGTCTAATACAAACTTGTACTAAATTTAATTGTCGAATAACTCATAAATTGCTACTCTAATACACAAATGTACTAAAACTATTCCGAACAAATCAATAGTTTACTCATATTTAGAGTATGCACGTGCATTGCACGGGCTAAAGAGCTAGTTTATACTAATACCAAAACAAATACCTACTAACTAAATGAATTGTCATATGTCAACTTCTCATAAAAAGTTTTCTTGTCTCTTTCTCATCATTAATGTTACCCAATAAATAGTATTGTATACATTCCCACTAATTCTCTTTATTCCCTAATTTTTAAAATATTTTTTTTTTTATTTATTATAGTTCATAATATTTACAAATTATTACAGTAATTTTTTATTAGATATTAAATTTTAAAAAAAAAATATTTTTTTTAAAAAATAATAAATTTGAAATTTAATACTACCGTGCACGGGTGTTATCTACTCTCTCCGTCCCTCTCATTTCTTTACACTTTCATTTTTGGTACGTCCCTCTCATTTTTTTACATACCAAAAATAATAACATTTTATAATATAAAATCCACTCACATTCACTACGTTCCTCCACTATACATACTTTATACCCACTTTATATATTAAATATTGAGTGGTCCCACCACTTTACTCCCTTTTCTTACTTTTCCTTATTTATTTATACTTTTTCTTAACCCCTCCGTCCTCTCAATATTCAGTAAATTACTCCTAGTAAAAAACACCTTTCAACACGTGTCAATGAGCACACAGAAAGGAAAACTGAAAATGATAGGAAGCCAACTAGCCAAGGGACCCGGAGATCCCTTGACTAATCAATTTATGATTCCGATGAAGGTTGCTACATAGATTTCATAAATTACCTTATTTTTTGTCTCCATGTGCCCTCCCATTTTGATTGACTTTGAGATCCTCTTTTCTGTCATTGTTTTCTTTACATTATCTTCTTCAGCTACAAATTACAATTGGTAAATACTTTATGACGAAAATGATGTACTCAGAAGTTTGGACCAAAGTTTAGTAAGAGACGTTCTATCTTTTTGTTAAAAACGATAATGCACACGTGGGGTTATTAGGTGTAAATGATTAATTATGTTTAATTTTAAATTTTATCTATAAATACTTTATTGAATTCAATTTATACAAACACACATGAATATACTAAATGCAGTGTAGAAAGTAAATTGCAGGAATGTAAAGAACACAGATCTTTTAGCTAGGTTTGACCCATATTCTTCTATGATCTACGTTCTCGTCCCTTAACAACTTGGTAAGAGAATATATTATTGATCAACAAAATAAACCAATTACAAGATACAATAATATATCTCCCTTTTACACCCAGTTGCTGAAAATGACTTGCTGAAACAGTTTGTTTCCCTTGAGTAAATAGTTCACTTGAACTCCAAAATCTCTCTAACAAGCTTGCTCCCTTGAACAATACTCTTTACAATATTTACAATATGAACAATACAAATTTTCAATAAAGAATTTACAACTCAAACTATTGATTCTCTAATATATCTCACGTATATAATATATTAAGAGCTCGAGAGAATCGAAAAGAGATGTAGCAATGAAAGCTCATAGTTGTATTTGTTCTTGTTGCACTTGGTTATCTAAAAAACGAAATTAACACAAGAACATTTATTTAAACTTATACAATCAACGTTTAAAAACTAACCCAACAATTTTGCAACAGATATAATCCAATTCTCACGTTTAAATTTGTTAGGATTGTTTTCAACGTTAATGTATGCGTTATCCAAAAGAAGAATGAAGAGTAAAACGTTCAGAAACCATTTCTTTTGAAAATATGGAGATAAAAACGTATAGGAGAGTTTTGAATAAAAGATAGAGTTTGACTAGAAACCAACTCCTATATTTTAGGAAAAAAATTTACTAAATCAAAAGAGTTTTGTTTGAGATCTCTAATATATTTAGTATACATATAATATATTGTAGAATCTTTACAAAACGTCTAAAAGTTGTTCCTGAAAAATCTCCACATTTTTAACACTTCCGTTTATTTTCTGGTAATTCTGGACAGACGACTTTGACTTGTTGTTTGTGAAATTCCTGAAAGCAATTGATTTGACAAATTGACATAATCCAATACCATCTGCAAAACAAAGTTAGTCCAATACAGACTAGCATGCTGCTTTACACCTGTAAACACTAACAACTTGTCGATATTGTGATCATCAAAATTCATAGAATTTAAAAAAAATGATTAATTCAAATCATTAAATTAATTAAAATTTTGTAAATTTTTCCATTTTCACTCTATTTTTACATCCATACGGTTAGATTTTTCTTAATTAAATATTTAAATATTGTGATTTTAGGTGTACTAATTAAAAACTTTTCTATTGTAATCTCTAAATTCTCCTTTTCCTTGATAAATTTTGAATGTTAAGTGTACACTTAACAAGTATAGAAAAGGATAAAATTCTGAATGAATTGAAAATAAAAAATTAAAATTTGTTAAAGACAGAGATTTCAATATAAATAAACTCCTTTAAATAGAGAATCAATTTTGGTAACAACTTTGAAATGAGATGAGCCTTACGTAATATCAATATGATAAATACTTGATTTATTGAATTAGCACAAAAATATTCATAAAATGATTCGGTCGTCGCATCTTGATTGATTATAATTTAGTAAAATATAATAAACTCAAGCTTTATTTTATAATAATATATTCTAGAAAAATGACCAAAAAATCACATTTTCTAAGTTTTTTTTTTGCAAATTTATCATTTTTGAAAATATTTGCAAAACTACGTTTTACAACCAAAACAACTAAATACAACCTGAATATATTTGCAAAAATACGGTATGCAACCATCTGCAACCTTAAAATATTTGCAAAAATTGTCTATGCACAGTCACTTATTAGTTACCTATACAACCTATTATGCAATCAAAAATGATTCCAATTGTTAAATTTTTTTAAGTTGAATTTTTGGTTGATTTTGGTTGCTGTCAGTTGCAGTCTTGCAGATATGGTTGCAAAGGTTGCACACCGTATTTTTGCAAATATTTTTAAAAAAAATATGATATTTTTGCAAATAATTTCAAAAAGATGGTACTTTTGCAAATATGAAAAAGTATTTTTGCAAAAAAAAAAAATATGTTGTGGATATTTTTGAAAAAAAAACCTATATTCTATTTAATTTGATATCTTTAATATTATTTATTAATATATTACTTTTATAAAAATTAAATTTTCGCTTCATTTGTTACAAATTTCAAGAAGATACTTCAGGTCGCTTCATCTGGCTGACAAACTAAAGAAATGCTCTAATAGAATATCGTGCGTTATAAAGATTTCCCTTTTCTCGGGCTCGTTTTCTCTCTCTCAAACCCTAACATCCGTTAAAGATTTTTGAGGGGGCTTCTATCGGTTTTTCACCGGTGGAAAGCCCCAATCCCTTTATTTTTTGTTTTCTTGTTTTCCTTCAATAAGTTCCCAATTTATTTGAGTTTTGTTAATCTTTCCTTGTGATAGTTTGGTTTTTTGTTTTGTTGTGTTTTGGTGTTCTCCATGGCCGAGGTTATAGATCAACAGGATTTTCATGGGTTTGATTCAGGGATAAAGGTTATTATGGGATTGCATCTATGGTCGATTGCACAGAACAGTCAGATGAAAATAAGTACATACTTTTAAATCATCTCCAAATCACTTGGTTGCCTCTCTAGAAAGAAAGGATTCAACAGTGATATCTTTAAGCGTTTGTCCAATTTTGATTGTATTTGTAGATGTTGTATGACTTTTGATTAATGAATTGATTCATTTTTTCAAAAAAAAAAAAAGAATATCGTGCGTTATAAAATTAGCATTACAAAGGGAAGCAGCATGTTATTTTGTATCATAATAACTTAAAGTGTAAAAAATAATTCTTGAAAAATTTACAGAAAAGAGTACGGAAAAAAAGAAGAAAGTATTTAAATATAATTGTTTTTAAGAAAGAGAAACGGAGGAAGTATGGGCATGTTTGGCGTTCATTATAAGTGACAACTTATGCATTATAACTTGATAAGAGTTTATGAGGGGTGTTTGTGTACTCAGCTTATTTGATAATTATAACTTATAAATCGATAAGTTAAATGTTAGAAATCACCAACATTTTACTTAACTTATCAACTTATTCTTTGATTTCTTTATTTTTTTAATACTTTATATTTTTACCTTTGTGTTTTTAAATAATTTTTTAATTTAAAATGCAAGTATTGAAATTATTGTATTTAATAATTATTTTGTCAAATTTAATTTAGCAAACTCTTAACTAACTTATAAGAATCCATCAACTTATCACTTATAAAGCACTTAGTCATTTTAATTTATAAGTTAACTTTTTTGTGATACCCCAAACACGCACTATATTAGAACTACAGACTTCTGTTTGAGATTGCTGTTAAAAATTGTTGTGTTGTTGAAAAAAGTGCTGTTAAAATAAGTGTTGTGAAAATCAGATAATTGTTTGTTGATATTTTTGATATGTGCATGTTTTGGTGTATAATATAAAAAATTAATATTTTTGGTGAGTTTTGATGTTGAAACCAGTTGTTGATTCCGCAAAAGCTCAAAAATAGTTTTTTTTTCAAAAACACGGGGATACTGCTTTCTATAAAAGCAGCTTTTCAGCCAAAAACGCTTTTCAGAAAAATAGCTTTTAAATTTTACCAAAAATATTTTTAACTAATTTTCAAAAAAAGTTGTGTAACAACCATGTCAAACGTAACCTATGTTTTTTCTCAATCGCATCGACCATTCAAATCATTGCAATTGAATCGCATTTTGGGATAACCGTACGTTGCAAAATCAATTTTTGATAACCACTCATTTTTGAATTGATTGCGGTTTCAAATTGTAAAAAAATAATCAGATTGTAATCGCTAAAAATAATAACTATACTTATAAATATCTATAAATCAATAAATTATATATATAATTCAGAATAGTGTTAATTGTTGATATAAATTAATGTATAGAATCATGATTGATATATTTTATTATTATTTATTGGCAAGAGTATTCAAAATAACTTGTAAAATGTATTACCTTTTTATTAGTAAAAAATGTTTCTTAACTTAAAAGATATTTCATTGTCTATTAACTAATAAATTAATTTGAATTTATAATAATTATATTTTATTTATATATAAATTTCAGTAAAAAATTGAATGACTAATCAATCCGCCCCAAATTCCCAATTAAAATAGTTATGATTAAGATTGTGGGGATTAGGGTTAATGATTTGGGGATGGCTGAGATTGTATGTGAGAATAGGTCGTAATTAAGATTGAATATTGAATTCTCTCTTGTTCGCAAGCTTGTATCGTGTCATACAATGTGCCTACGTACCCTACTACCCTTATTTACAGGGATCAAGCCAAACGTAGTTCTTGGAGAGCACATAACCCATGGGCCGAGTTTCCTTCTTTAAAGAGCGGAAAGATCGGGATCACCGCCTTTGATGTCATTATGAGCTGTCATGGTTTCACTATTTTTTCGGAACTTATTGGATAATTTATTGACCCGAATTTATCGGAGCCAACGTTTATCCTGATTCATGGAAAATAAGGAAAGACGGGCTTTTATTAATCTCAAAAAGGCGAGATTTCTCGATCCTTCTAGCAAGGCGAAGCTTCTCAGCTTGGACAGGTTAATCTTTCATCAATCAATAAAAGTTAAGGAACCTCCATCTTTTAGAAGACGAGGTTTCTATATTTAGGTGGCGATGTAAGTAAGGTAGTTTATACCTTTGAATAAGCCCAAAGGTCACATTCCTTACTTATACCAGTAATCAATTTTCATCTGTAACCCAGGTTCATATGAAGGCGAGATTACCTACGTTTTGGACTAGGCTCCGTATAAGCCTAGGCTACACCCAATATCAGCATTTCGTCAACTAATGGGCTAGGCTCCGTATGAGCCTAGGCTAGACCCAATATCAGCATGTCGTCAACTAATGGGCTAGGCTCCGTATGAGCCTAGGCTAGACCCAATATCAGCATGTCGTCAACTAATGGGCTAGGCTCCGTATGAGCCTATACTAGACCCAATAAATAGTAAACGGGTATACTTTCAGAATCCACCATATGATAACGTCATTACTGAAGGCGAGGTTTGTTATTTTTGGCTATAACAAAAATATATAATAAAATTTTTAATTTACTAAAAATATTTAAAAAATAATAACTTTTTTATTTAATTAAAATAACTAAACATATATGCGAAAAGTCACCTTCAATCGCAAATCACACCGAATCAAATCGGGTACATCCTTAACTAGAGGGGCCCGGCACCGATAATTGCTCCGATTCTAAGATAGGTGTTTGGGATATTACAAAAAAGTTGTCTTATAGTTTAAAATGAATAAATGCTTTATAAGTGGTAAGTTGATGAATTCTTATAAATTATACGGGTGTTTAGATAAATTTACTTATAAGTTAGTTAAGAGTTTGCTAAATTAAATTTGAAAAAATAATTATTAAATATAATGATTTCAACACTTGCATTTTAAATTAAAAAAATATTTAAAAACATAAAAGTAAAAATATAAGGTATTAAAAAACAAAGAAATCAAGTAATAAGTCAATACGTTCAGGAAAATGTACCCCATTATTAACTTTCAACTTATCAACATATAAGTTATAAGTTGAGGTCATAAATTGGGTTGACAAACACCCCATAAACTGTTACGGTTAGTTTATAAACCCGTTGACAAACAGGCTCAATAATTGTAGTAGTTCCATTCTCAGCAATTCAGCCAGCCATCAGTTAGACCATCTCCAACCAAGGACACCAAAATAGTGTCAGTATAACACTATTTTGGTGTCAAAAACACACCATCCATAAAATGAACTCCAACCAAGGAACACTATACTTGTCACTAAAAAAAATCTTTCACATATATAAAATAGAATATTATAACTTTGTTCATTTTTTATATTATAAATAACTTCTTATTTATCATTATGAATTTATGATTTTATTTTTATAATTAAATATAGTGTGTTGTTTATAATTCATGATTTAAAAAAAAATTGTGAAAGTTTAAAGTAAAAAAAATTAAAAATTAAAAGATTAAAAGATTAGAATAAAAAGATACAAAAAAATATTTTAGAATTAACAAAAGTTAAGAATAAAAGAAGTTTCAATTGATAAAATCTTAAGTTAAAATTTACAAAAACAATTAACTTTAGTAGTACATAGATGGAAGAAATTTGTTTTGTTAACAAACATAGGGGTATTATTGGAATTTTGAAAATCACCAAATTTGGTGTCAAAGGATCACCAAATGTACTTTTGTCAACAAATTTGATGACACAAAACTCATTTGGTGACCTTGGGTCACTATTTTAGTGTTTTATTGGAGTTGCTTTGACACTATATCTGTCACTATTATAGTGATTTAGTGTCCCGTTGAAGTTGTTCTTGCCTCATGGTGCATCGACTTAGTGACTACATGTGTCCTCTCCTCCCATATTATTTTCAGTTTTTCAAAATAATAAATAATTAAATTTTATTTTTATTCAAAAATTGATCAATTTGGTAACTAAATATTTAAAATGAACAACTAATTAGGAGTAGATATCCTATTTTATGGTTCTTTTCTTTATATTATCTTGTTTTAGGCATTTATGTTGATAACATGATAAAAAAAAAATATAGTCAGAAGTTTGGTGAAAAATTTAATAGGACACACATTTGAATCAAAATGATAATAATAAAAAAAACCGTAATCGTGAGAGAGGTAACAAGAGTCACCGACGCTTGTTTCCGATAAGAGATTTGGGATCAGAATTTAAATTTTTTATTTTATAATTATATGCCTTGATTTCATCCCCTTTAAGAGCATCTTCAATGGGATTGACTAAAATGATTGGCTAAAATGATATGAAATACTGATTATGTAAAATTTGCTGAACCTATAAAGTGTTTTGCTTCAGTGGGACTGGCTATAATGATTAGTTATATCTTAAAAATAGCAAGTTATTATTATTTAAAGTTGTTATAAATAAAATGTATTATTTTAATATGGTAAGAGATGACTTGTAATTATGTTACAGGTCTCTAGAGGTTGGCCAAATATAGCCAATATGAACACGTTGGCTATATTTTTTGCTAAGGGTTATGCCCCGTTGGAATACCAATATTTTTACATAATTTCTATAATTTATATTTAAGGCATGTTTTATTGAATTTTAGCTAAAGGTTTCTCCTGGTTAGAGATGCTCTAAGAGTTAAAAATCATCTGAATCGGTGAGAGACAAAAGTGCAGTTTAACCATTAAGAACACATTCCTGTTGATTACTCCGCATTATTTCAACGTAAAATAAAGCATTATATTGGCTTTCTTTTTTAGTTCTTGTTAATAAGTTTTACCAATATATTTATTTTTGATAATAATTAAATACATCAAAATGTGATACAATCATTAGTATATAAAACCTTTCTGATTATTATATTATTAAGTGAAAATTTAATATATTTTCTGAATATTGTATATTGTTTAGCATACAAGTTGTTTAAATTTTTTATTTTTATATTATTGTTAAACTTTATACCTTAATTGTTAATTACTAATATCGAAATTATATTTACTTACAAGTCAAAACTTTCATTTGATCTATTAATTAATACAGTAAGATACTTGCAAACAAAGAAACCATTTTATATCTTGACTGTTTGGTTGGTTTGATCAATTCTAAAAATGGCATTTTTGAAAAATGGACCAGGTATCTTGACTGTTAGGTTGGTTAAGGAGTAAATTTTAGGAAGTGTTATATAGGGCATGTTCGGCAATTGATTTATAAGTCAACTTATGGCTTATAAATTAATTTTGACATATGGAGGGTGTTTGTGTACTCAACTTATTTCATTAACTTATAAATTATAACTTATTTTTTTAGCTTATGACTTATGGGGGGTGTTTGTGTACCCAACTTATAATCTAACTTATAACTTATAAATTGATAAGTTGAATGTTAGAAAATACTAACATTTTGCTCAACTTATTTCATTTTTCATGATTTCTTTATCTATTTAGTAGTTTATATTTTTATATTTTATACTTTTAAATGTTTTTTAATCTAAAATGTATTTATCGAGATCATTATATTAATTAATTATTTTTTCAATTTAGTTGTTTATATTTTTATATTTATACTTTTAAATGTTTTTTTAATCTAAAATGTATTTATTGAGATCATTATATTAATTAATTATTTTTTCAATTTAATTTAATAAAAAAATTATTAACTTATAAGTAAATTTATCCAAACACTTACGTAACTTATAAGTTTGCATCAACTTATCACTTATAAAGCACTTACTCATTATAATACATAAGTTCACTTTTTTTAGTTCTCCCAAACACTTATAACAATCCATCAACTTATCAATTATAAAACACTTACTCATTTTAAGCTATAAGTCAACTTTTGCTTGATACCCCAAACGCCCACATAATATTGTATGGTTCTTAGCTTTACAATTATTATTGTAACTCCAATCTTAGCTCTTCACTAACCTTGTAAACTTCTCCAACTCTTGGATTTTCATGTCATTGTAACTTATGATTTGGGAGGCTATATAAAGCCTTGCTTGTTCATTGTTTACACACATAAATAAAATGATAATCTCTGTTCTCTCTCTATTATCTATCTCTCTCCATTGTTATATATATTATTATACAACACGTTATCAGCACGACTAGCTCTTTCGCTCCGTCATTGCGATGGTGGACCTTATATTAATCTATGTTGTTTTAGTTTTCAAAATGTTGTACATAATTATTTAAACAACCAATCTTATACAATTTTAATATTAAATTTTAAAAACAATGTTGCGTGTGATGTATATCTACGTTTGTTTTAGTCATACAAATATCTTGTATATGTAATGTAAACTATAAAATGATATATATTTTTGCACAACAGTCTATCTTTATTGTACTACATAATTTATTTGAATTATTCATATATTTTATCTATAAAGCGTAATACTGAACATTGATTATAACATAAGTAATATATTACAAGTAGTTTCTTTATATATTATTTAATTATTTATTTTTAAATTAATAAAAAGTAGTGTCCAATATTTAAAAATTAGACAACAATCACGAGTATATAGCACATATCGATAACATGTATACACGATATTCATGAGTATTTTTATTACATATACAAATACAAGCTCATAACATGTGTCATGCACGAGTTTAATATTTTCTTTTAATATTTATATTTGTTTCTTAAGAAAATGATTTTAAATATGAATACTTATATATGGTTGTTGAACTCGGCGTCGAATTGACACAGGTGTTTGATCGCAATAAATTGTGTTTTAAGAGTTTTGTGTTGAACAATATTCTAGAGATATGTTTTGAATAAAATTATTATTTTAAAAAATTACGGTACAATTGTAAAAATAAAAGAACTAAAATGTAAATCCTAAAATATGAGTACCGTACTGACCAACTATCAAAGTTTTAATATTTCGATTTTAATAATATAGTATAAATATAATAGAAGTAACTAGATTTAGAACTATGTTGGATGAATTATGTATGTAACGCATTTGTAATTAATTTTAATATAAAATTTTATGTTAATTTTATGGAAGTTAATAATTGCTTATTTTGAATTAAATTAATAAATATATAATAGGTAAATTTAAAAATTGTATAATAAATTAAATAGATTAAAATATATAGTCAAGTGAACAAATTTTAGAAAATATGATATTGCATATCATACAAGTAAGAAAAATATTATGATCGATCAATTACATTATACACTCGGAGTTATTTAAAATTATAGATCTAAAAGATAAAAAATTAAGTTATATGAATTATTTTTTGTACATTGATTGGACAATACCTTTATCGATTCTCATCGTTACGTAAATAAATATTAAATTTCCTACAATGCCAAAAATTTAAAGAACATGACTGATGCAAATAAGTATGTCACATGACCAACTGAGAGTCGATTATACTTTTGAAAAGAAAGGAAAGAGAGAACTTTATTTAACTTGTGTTTATTGAATTTTTTAATACAAGAAATGCAAAACAATTAGATTAAATTATTAAACAATTAACTCCAAAATTTAATTTCCATAGATTTACTGAGAATAAAAAGAAAAACAGGTATATTTATTAAACTTTATGTTCTCTTAACTTCATTTCTTTTTTTTTTTCGACTAGAAATTTAAGATTCAAAGTTGCCGCAAGACTTGTAATAAATTCGTACACGTTCAGTGAACCAGTCTAAATATGACTTATACAACATGTTTATAAGTTAAGAAATATCCTATTTTTAGTGCACGAATAATTTTGAATAAATCAAATTATCTATAAATTAAATTAGGGAAATTACGAGAATCGATAGAAAATAACACGTGACTGGGAATTTCCTTTACCGGATTGAGAATAATGACATTAGAAGATGCAACAGGCTCCCCTCCTAAATCGGAGCCTGCTAAATCTTTGAGTCAGACAAAAGAACTAGCACAACTATTCAGAGTTTCCATACCGATGCTGACAAACAAAAAAAGGACATCATGTGTTACCGTAAAATCCCATCTGATATCAACGCATGGATGCATGCACACATATATACATAGCAAGTCTAACTTATAACATCCCAAGTTCACACAGGGTGCAGCCTCAGAATGATATGGCATGCCGAGTTCAGAACAAATTTGTGTGCTATCAAAGAAACTAAAGTTTTATTCGAGGTACATGAGAACGCAGTTACGAATCACTTACAACCAAAATATATGTGATCACTAGCATCATCGGAGTCTCAAACCGTCAACAAAAAGGCAAACATGACACGATCTATCGTCACGTGTCTAAACATTTACTAAGAAATGGGTGCTTCTGGTTGCATTTTAGTTGGCTCATACATATAAAATACAATACTTATAAGTTCTTATATTTTATTTCAAATAAAGTCAGTGTACAATCATAATTTTCAAATCCTAAAAAATCAGCACTTCCACACATTGATAGGAAAAGTCCCGTGCCTCGCACGGGTTATTATGCTAGTATATAATTGAAAATCAAAATTGATTTGATAGTTTTGTAAGAAAGAATTGTAAGGTTTACTCACACTTCATTACTCTTTTTGAAAGGTGACATAGGCACGTTAAGAGTAGCTTTATAATAGCAAGTCTAATGCATAATTATAGTTAGTCTTGTAATTATAATATAGAAGTAAAATTAAAAAGTTAAACTTCAATATATAGTTATTCTTAAATTGATAAATGCATAAATGAAAATTTGATTGTATATTTAGAACTAGAGATGACTATAGTTATACCTTCAATTGCAAGTAGCTATATGTATAAAGCTTTCAAACCTTAGGTATCAGTTAGTGCTAATTGGTTAATCTTAGAGGTTCGATTCTCGGTCACTCCCAAAATTTGTTAAGAACATATACAAGATATATAAGCTTAATTATTAAAAAAAAACAAAAAAAGTTCTAAAACGGAAACTGTATTCTTTAAAAATTGTAAATTGTAACACTTAATCTTTTGTTAGTCTAACCTTCATACTTAATTTCGGACTATAGAAGTAAAATTGCATCAATTACTAATTACTTTGAATTCCCATTTTTTTTCTATCTGCATGCGTCGGTCACTGACTCACTGACTCTATTATTACCTACCGATTACCAATATCAGTGATTTACAATTTATTAGTATATCGTAAACATGTGCATCGAATCGAGTAGTTAATGCAGTATCTTTTGCGTAATTGCAAGTTTGCCCGGCCTCTTACTTTGAAATTCTTAATTTCCGTGCCACACTTTTATTTATAAGCCAACTAGTAGTGCATGTTCAAGTATAAATACCCCTGTATCCTCTCAACTATTTTGCACTGCAATCTCACTTTCTTACACAGTCAAGATAAGAGTAGAATCAAACTAAGCTGTTAAAGATGGCTCTGAGTAGTTTCTCTGCGACGGAGATGAGTCTGTCCTCCGTCCTAACTCGTCGAAATCACCAAGTGCCATTGAGGCCCGGAGAGTTTAACCGTAGGGCTCTGTTATCTTCTACTAACAGAAAGCTCAAGTCTGGTGGCAGCTATGCACCATTGACCATAAGGAGCTGGAAAGGACAGGTTGCACCACCTGTAGAAATGCTTGAGCATTTTGCAAATGGTGTTATTCCTTCTATAATCCCCAAGGACGACAAGGTTATTAGAAGAAAAGACTTCCCCAAAGAATTTAAATTTGGATGCTCCACTTCTGCTTTTCAGGTCACAATCTTTCCTTCTAATAGTTTCTAATTAATATGTTGCACATTCTGCATTATCTAAATCATTGAAATGTTGATTGGATATGTGCAGACAGAAGGGTCGGGAACAGAGGGAGGAAGAGGGCCAGCAACATGGGACGGATTTATCCAGGATAACATCGGTGGAGTTGATATTGCTGTTGATTCATACCATCGCTATAAGGTGCACATGCTCTCTCTTTTCTTTCCATGTAATAATCAATAACGAATGTCACCTGATGCACTTAAATGGAGTACTACGATAGTTTTAGGTGATCTTTACGATAATCTAAGTTAGTATATAGTGATGGAGTAATCGAAACATCACTGGATCTGTTGAATTTAAGAGATGATCAGTCTGTTTAAGCGGGAATTTAATATTTGATTCTGTGTGCTGGAAATATAATGCGAACTCCGGAACTGTTAATCCAACAGGAAGATGTGCAGCTGTTAAAGAACATGGGAGCGGATACTTACAGATTTTCCATTTCCTGGTCTAGGATCCTCCCTGGTACTTGCTTTCTCAATCCATAAATTATTTTCATGTTGGCTGGTCCATCTATATAAGATATATCGAGACTCGAAAGCATTCTACCAAGTGTTTTGTGTAAGATGATCAAATTATTTGAATGATACAAATGCAGATGGGACAGTGAGTGGCGGTATAAATCAAGAGGGCATTGATTTCTACAACAACTTTATTGATGAACTTATCAAAAATGGTATGAAAGCTTAAACTTGTTAAGTTCTACATGTTTATAGTTCAACAGTACTTAATATTGTAAATTTGTTGCATGCAGATATAACTCCAATTGTCACACTGTTCCACTTTGATATGCCAACAGCCCTCCAAAATAGATACAGTGGTTTCTTGAACAAGCAGATTGTGTATGGCTTACCCCCTTTACAATTACAAAATTAATTATGAAACTGTATTTTGATTTCTCTGACTTTGGAAATCTTCGTTCGGCTACTTCAGGGAGGACTTCAAAGCATATGCAGACCTGTGTTTCAAAACATTTGGTAATAGAGTGAAGCACTGGACTACTATCAATGAGCCACAAGTTTTTGGGCAATATGGTTACAGAATTGGGTTGAAGGAATCCAGACCAAGCCCGGCAACTGACCCTTTTATAGCTACCCACCACATCATTTTAGCCCATGCTGCAGCAGCTAAACTCTATAAACAGACTTATCAAGTAAGTACTTCGTTCATATTAATTAACAATATTAAAAGATGCAGATGAATTTCAGATCAAACTCATGATAATAGTCTGCTAATGCATTAGTTTGTTACTCACCTATCTTTGTTTTGAGCCTACATACAGCCCACTCAGCAAGGAGAGATTGGTATTTCACTTGTGACAATTTGGTTTGAGCCTCATGGAAATACCAGGCAAGACATAGATGCATCTGAGAGAGCTTTCGACTTCCAGGTTGGATGGTAAGTACACATTTACTCTGTTTTCATTCAACTAATCAACCGTGTTGATAATTGAGTCGAATTCTAATTGTGTTTCTGGTCATGTCAAACATTGCCACCACTGAGCTCTAATGACTACTCAATTGTTGCTTTACTATATATAACGTATCAATGTAGGTTATTGGAGCCACTGGTGTTTGGAGATTACCCTTTCATTATGAAGGCTTTGGTGAGGGACAGCCTTCCAAAATTTACTGAAGAGGAAAAAGCTTTGATTAAAGGCTCCTATGATTTTATTGGAATCAATTACTATACTTCTAATTATGCATTGTCCCTTCCATTTAATCCTGATGCCACTTACAAAACTAGTGCTGACTATCAACGCACGACGTTAACATGTAATAATCTTGTTATTCTTAACTACGATCCAATATATTTTCAAATTATTTGATTTTACCCATAGTCGTTTATAATTTTTGAAAAAGAAATGAAATTTGGTACTCAAATAACATTTTGTCTTGCCGTTCTGCAGCTGACCGAAATGGAGTGCCCATTGGAGAAGCAGTAAGATATTCGACATTGCACTTGCATAAACGCATACACATATACACAAGTACACCTGTTGTAAACTGACCTCTTCTTGATTTTCAGACCCCTGGAAGTAGTCAAATATTTGTGTACCCACAAGGACTAAGAGATGCCCTGGTTTACATAAGCAAAAACTATAATAATCCAAAACTCTTCGTTACTGAAAACGGTAAGTTAGTCATCATGGAAGTATTTGTACCTTCTACAAGAGCTCTACTGCATTCAAATTTCAAAGGATTGTTTAAAATTTCCAATTATCGACAGGGTATCCGGATAAGCGAGATGACAAAATTCCAGTAAAAGAGGCAATAAAAGATCCTAAACGAATTGAGCATATTCTTAGCCATCTTACTGCAATAAAGGAAGCAATGAAGTAGGTTCTAATCTAATAGTTTAAAAGGGCATGTGTATCTTTTTTGTTTATAATGTAATGCTGAAATAAACGTGGTTTGCAGACTGGGAGCAAATGTAAATGGTTACTTCATGTGGGCACTGATGGACTGCATGGAGATGGGATCAGGTTACCAAGTAAGGTTTGGTCTCTACTACACAGATTATCTCAATAATTTGAACAGAATTCCAAAAGAATCTGCAAGCTGGTTCAAATCTTGGGCTAAATGAAGCCGATGAGTGTTTGTTGTATCTTGAGTTGTTTTGATTTTCCTCAGCTGCTGAGTTTGTTGTATTTCATTTCCTGGGTCGCGGAGTTTGAGACATTTGTTTCGCTTCAGCGTCATAAGAATAATGATGTTTTTGTTTCTGAAGTAATGATAATAGTCTTGCTTCCTGTTGTAAGATTTCTTGAGTAATAAAAAGAGTGATGCTTCCTGTTTTACTGTGTAGTTGTTTTGGTTTGCAGCAACTCTACCAATTCCTCCAGAACATAGTTGTAATTCTGGTGCATTTTCTTTTGCTAATTTGTTTAGACTAATCAGCCAGAGGAATTGTGGGTTTCTCCGGAAATAATCCAGTTGATAATCCTTCTGTTCTGTCTTCCACAAATATCTACTACTGTCCAAAATCCCATGACCTCTCTGGGGAGTAGGTTCTACTCGTGACGTGACACTCAACTTTTTCAAAAATATTACGATGTAGAAAATATTGTGCATAGAAAGAGTCGTGGACCCTAACAATCGATTATCAGGATCAGTTATATAATAATTAATTTTTTAGTCGCTGGATCAATCACTCAATGGTCAAGATTATAACAATTTTTTTAATCCGCTCATCCATAATTTTTCGCGGATAGTAAGGCTCCGCTATAATTTTTCGTGAAGCATACTAAATGATCATTTGACCCTTAATGAGTTCCGCGGATATTTTTCGCGGAGGGACTTATTGCATCGAGTCATTCCTTTCTCCTCTTTCTCTGTCCCCAACCCATTCATCCCTCTCTCGCGACATTGACAACCCATTCATCACTCTCTCGCAACATTTGAACCCTTTAGGAGTCTCTTGGAGTTGCTCTTGTAACTAAGTCATCCTAATTACTAGCAAAACCGTCAAACGTCAAGTCATGATGAACCGATCTGTTATTTGAAGGGGACTTATTTGTATTTTTCATACAGTTTTGAAACTTTTACTTACGGGTTTATGCTTTTCCGGTGAGAATTTTATGAATCTTGGGTACTATGAATTTTTAGATTTCTTGAATTTGAGGATATTTTTGTGGTTCCGATTGTGTGTATATATGTTTGTATATTTGAATGTGAAAGATGGAAAAATGGGTGACATTTGATTACTTTGATTTTGTATGTAGTGTTTATAGATCTGAACTTCTCTGAATGTTCATCGGCAACTCCTCAAAAATTTAGCGCGGAGTTAGTAATGGTTTTTTCATAATTTTGCACGCTTCGCGAAAAATTATAGAGGAGTCTCATCTATCCGCAAAAAATTATAGAGGAGCGGGTGAAAAAATTGTTATAATCCTTGAGTGATCGATCTAACAGCTGAAAAATTGTTGGTTGCACAACCGATCCCTGACAATCCAAGACCCTTATAGAAATCCTTCCAAGTCCACTTGCTATTTTATCAATCTGGTATTACAAATCATGTAAAGAAAACACTAACATTTGCTTATAATCTTAGAAATACAATTACAAATTAATTATATTAGCTAGTACTATTTTTTTCGAAATAGTTTGAAAGTTGAAACAATTTGATCACAATAATAACATTTAGTTCGGGTTTATGTTATTTTAAAAAAAAGCACACATTATTAAATTTCTTGTGGATCTATATTATTACCTACCGTATCAATGATTTATATAATTTTGCCATGTGAAACTTATTGGAGTAGTTGATGTGTTTCAAGTCCCTACCTTTAAAATTTTTATTACCCCGTGCCATATATGAGCCAATTAGTAGTACTTTTTCAAGGAGTATAAAGAAGCCAGTATCCTCTCAGCAATATTCCACAGCAAATTCACTTTCTTGCACAACCAACAAACAAGTAGAAGTGTAGAACCAAACCAATTTGGTAGAAATGGCTGTAAGAAGTTTGGAGATGAGTCTGTCCTCCGTCGCGGCTCGTAGAAATGATGAGGTGGTGTTGAGGCCCAAAGAGTTTAACGGGAAGGCCTTGTTGTCATCAACTAATAGAAAAGTCAAGTCTGGTGGCCGCTATGCACCTTTGACCATAAGGAGCTGGAAAGGTCATGTAGCACCACCTGCAGATTTGATCGAGCATTTTGCAAATGGTGTTATTCCTTCTAAAATCCCAAAGACTAAGATTGTTACAAGAAAAGACTTCCCCAAAGATTTTAAATTCGGGTGCTCCACTTCTGCTTTTCAGGTCACAATCCTCCTCCCTTGTAATACTTTCTTGTTTACATAAGTACATTAGTTAGTTAGTTTAAAATATAGCATGTTTCGCCGTTTCGGTTCAAACCATCTTAGCTTTATTGTGTCATTCCGATGAATTTATGGTTCGTCTATATATATTTGGATATGTGCAGACAGAAGGGTCAGGAACAGAGGGAGGGAGAGGGCCAGCAACATGGGATGGATTTATACAAGACAACATTGCTGGACTTGACATTGCTGTTGATTCATACCATCGCTATAAGGTACACATGACTTTAATGGACTTGGTCAATATTAATTTATGCTCACCTGCTTGCTGCTTTTTTTTTAATCATTCAACCACCAAGTTGATTTGTCAAATTTTTAATAATAGCAACTACTTCCTTATTATAATTTATACAATTTAGAAACTGCATCACTGAGGCCAAGATGTGTTATGCTAAATTGATAACTTGTTGGATGTAATTTAATATTCCTTGATCACGTTCCCTGTACCGTTTTGAATTATTTTAGTCGATCCTTACAGAAATCTAAATGCTCACAGCTGCGGCTTTTCAACCAGTTTGTGTTCGAGTTCTATTGTTTTTTTTTTGCAACATAATGTAAACTCTGGAACATTTAATCCAACAGGAAGATGTGCAGCTTCTAAAGAATATGGGAGCGGATTCTTACAGATTTTCCATTTCCTGGTCTAGGATCCTCCCTGGTATTTGCTTTTCCATTCCATGAACTATTTTTGTGTTTTATAAGAAGATTATGACATTAGCGGATTAACATATGGTGAAAACATTCAAACTTCAAAAATTATGTAATTACATCGACTACTATAAATGTTTGCATATTTATGACTCAACTACCAAGTCACCAGTAGAACTTGTAGGCGATTAACATGCAGTTGCATTTTCTCCAGAAAAAGAACTTACAACTGTGTCAAGCTGTATTACCACCTAAAAAGTTAGTTAAGAAAGATCAGAACAAAACAAATTGCATATTACAGAACTTAGATGTACCATTTCAAGATAAAGATGGGTGGCTATGGCTTATATTTCAAGAAGACTTGAAAGCATGCTGCCAAATGTTTCCAATAAGGATCAATTATTCAATTATACTATTACTACTGCAGATGGGACAGTGAGTGGTGGTATAAATCAAGAGGGCATTGATTTCTACAACAACTTTATCGATGAACTTATTAAAAATGGTATGTAAGTTTAATTTTCAATTTTTATTAAGTTCTACATGTTTATAGTTCAACACTTAAACTTGTAAGTTTAATGCATGCAGGAATAACTCCAATTGTTACACTATTCCATTTTGATTTGCCAACAGCCCTCCAAAATAAGTACAGTGGTTTCCTCAACAGGCAGATTGTGTATGGCTTACCAGTTACCACTCACATTCAAAAAATAAATAAAATTTGTATTTGATTTACTTGACTAAAACTATTTTGTTTGGTTACTTTAGGGATGATTTCAAAGCATATGCAGACCTATGTTTCAAAACATTTGGTGACAGAGTGAAGCACTGGAGTACTATCAATGAGCCACAAGTTTTTGGACAGTATGGTTACAGAATTGGGCTAAAGCAAGCAAGATCAACCGCGGCAACTGACCCTTTTTTAGCTACCCACCACATTATATTAGCCCATGCTGTAGCAGCTAAACACTATAAACAGACTTATCAAGTGAGTACTTTGTTCCCATTAGTTAACAACATTAAAGATGCAGTTTTCAAACAAACTCGAGATAAAACTCTGCTAATTCTACTAGCATCAATAGTGTATATTAGATTATTAGTTTGTTAATCACCCACCTTTGTTTTGGGCCTACCCACTAATAGCCCACTCAGAAGGGAGAGATTGGTATTTCACTTGTGACAATTTGGTTTGAGCCTCATGGAAGTACCAGGCAAGACATAGATGCATCTGAGAGAGCTTTCGACTTCCAGGTGGGATGGTAAGTATACATTTACTGTTTTTGACATAGGTAGTAGCTATGATAGAGTATCATATTTGAGTTTCATTAAACTATATAAACCGTTTTGATAATAAAGTCGGATTATAATAGTGTTTTTGATCATGTCTAATATTGCCATCACTGAGCTATACCACTAATGACAGCTCTATTGTTGTTTAACTATAAATAATGTATTTATGTAGGTTATTGGAGCCACTGGTGTTTGGAGATTACCCATTCATTATGAAGGCTTTGGTGAGGGACGGCCTTCCAGAATTTACTGACGAGGAAAAAGCTTTGGTTAAAGGCTCCTATGATTTTATTGGAATCAATTACTATACTTCAAATTATGCAATTTCTCTTCCATTTAATCCTGATGCCACTTTCACTAATAGTGCTCAGTTTCAACATACGACATTAACAAGTATTTCAACAACCATCCCATATATTTAAATTATTTCATTTGAGCCATAGTCCATTTTCTTTTTCATTTTTCAAAAAAGAAAAAAAAATTGGTAACTCAAATAATTGATAATATTTTGTCTTTCCTTGCTGCAGGCGACCGAAATGGAGTGCCCATTGGAGAACCAGTAAGATATTCGACATTGCACATTGCACTTAAAAAGCTAGCATACACATATACACATGTCGTAGACTAACTTCTTCTTATTTTTGCAGACCCCTGGGAGTGATGCTATATATGTGTATCCACAAGGACTAAGAGATGCTCTGATCTATATAAGCAAAAACTATAATAACCCAAAATTATATATTACTGAAAACGGTGAGTTAATCATCATCATAGTATTTGTTTCTTCTAAGAACTCTACTTCATTTTTAGTATTCAAATTTTGCAATCAACAACAGGGTATCCGGATAAGAGAGATGACAAAATTCCAGTGGATGAGGCAATAAAAGACCCTAAAAGAATTCAACATATTCTTAGCCATCTCTACGCAATAAATGAAGCTATGAAGTAGGTTTTAATCTAATTGTTTAAATGTCTTGTGTATCTATTTTGTTGATATGTAATGCTCAAATTAATATTTGTGGTCTGCAGAATGGGAGCAAACGTAAATGGTTACTTCATGTGGGCATTGATGGACTGCATGGAGATGGCACAAGGTTACAACGTGAGGTTTGGTCTCTACTATACCGATTATCTCAATAATTTGAACAGAATTCCAAAAGAATCTGCAGCTTGGTTCAAATCTTGGGTTAAAGCTTGATGAAGCAGATTACTTTTCCAGAGTTTCTGAGTTTTTTGTAATATTGCATTAGTGTATGAATTTCTTGTGCTGCGGACTTTGTGACATTTTTATTCTTCAGCGTGAGAATAGTAATAATGCTGCTTCTGTTTTGCTGTAAGATTGTCATTTACCATATGTTTGTTAGTTTGAATTTTGCAATGACGTATTTCTCATTTGATTTGATTGTGGTGTTGTTTGTGTTTCATTTGAATCGAGATAAAGAACAGAGCTCAAGGCCACCACAACAACAATCCAACCAATTAGCAATATTGGTCGGGAACTATTAAAATTGATACATCTACACTCAACTCTTGGGGAAACTATCATTTATATATATTGTGAAGATCAAACTTGTTTACTCTCACCTTTGCTCTACGTTAATGGACCATTAGTACGTCTTCTACCTCTTATATTTATATTTGTTAATTTTTCTTTTGAAAGTCAAATAATTCATTGATATTGAGTCATACGACATCTACAAAAGCAATTAACAATGAACATGCTAAAATAAATCAAATTTACAATT
Source organism: Heracleum sosnowskyi (assembly GCA_030848705.1). Lineage (NCBI taxonomy): Eukaryota > Viridiplantae > Streptophyta > Magnoliopsida > Apiales > Apiaceae > Heracleum > Heracleum sosnowskyi. Next base: position 18,548,349 of record CM061244.1, on the reverse strand, counting down.
TCTTCATCCGAACTACGATCGTTGAGTACATCGTTCACTGTGGAGCATCCCTTTTTTTTTCATTACTGAAACATGCAGCCTTTTTAAAGGGATAGTCTAACGATCCAATGTAGTCTTGAAAAATATGTAAATCTAACTCATCAAAACGTATCCGACAAATCAATCGTAATTGCAAGTTAACTCATCAACGAACCAAAACTAAGAAAATAATGCAGATCTATGATCCTAGCCATAAAAAGAAAACAAACTCTCACGAGAAGAGAGAACAAACCCAAAATATGGGTAGATTAAACCCAAAAATTGGGTAAAAAACTCTCAATGAAAAGAGAATTTTATTAAGCAAGAATAAACTAAGGAAAAACAATGAAAATGGGGCTTATTATCAACCAAAATGGTTGATAACAGCCCCTAAACTGATGAACAGTGGGTGGGGTTTTTTGGGAGAAAGAAAAAAGGAGGTAGCTAGGGTTAGATTTAGTGCAGGCCATACGAGCGGGGCGTTGGTTACCACGGGGCGGGGCGAGCCGTGCCGTGCTAAAGAATGGTTGGCACGTGCACGGTTCCGTCGGGGGTTGGCGGGCGAGTTGCAGGTCGAAGCGATTTAATTTTTTTTTTTTAATTTGATAAAAACAATTGTTTGAAACTATAAAAAAATTTGGAAGAAAAGAGGACGGTACCTCTATAAATTTTATTAATTAAAAAAATGTTACAATTAATTTAAGAGGACTCCTCTCTAAAAAAACGGAACAAACTGCATTAACATATTAAAACAATTACAAACCAAACAAATTTTAAAAATACAAAACAAAAAAAATGTTAGCCACTATTTGATTATTGTTGTTCGTTGGTAGTTCAGGCGGCGTCGGAATCCGAAGTATCCATTGTCATCCACGGATCGTTTTTTCCGTCCGAGTCATCTTCTTTTTTTTCTTGTTGTCTTTTTGCGGCTTGATCCTAATCTTTTTTACAAACACAAATCTTTACTACGTCCGGCGCTAAACTTGTTCTCTTCTCGTCTAACACTCTTCTACCTGCACTAAAAGCGGACTCGGACGCAATCGTAGAAGCGGGTACTACAAAAATATCCCTTACAATTTTTGCTAAAATCGGAAATTGTAACTCATGATTCTTCCACCATGTTAGTATTTCAAAATCTTCATTTAATTTGTAATGATAAGAAAAATATTCCCTAACCATACTATAAGCAGAAGCGGGTACGGGAGATGAAGTGGAAATTGTACATTTTTGTTTTTAGTCAATATAGATGAAATTGTAGTATTAAACCTACTACGACCACCACTACTAGTACTACTAGGTGGTATAGAATTTTGAACTTTTGGAGCATAAATATCTACAAGACGATACAACAAGTCTAAACATTGATTAACATATATAACATGATCATATGAAACGTTTAAAACTTCATAATAATGCCCTAAAATTCCTTCTAAACCTTCCTTTCTAACACCGGAATCAAGAAGGCATGCAATACCATAAATATAAGGAAATTCCGTAAAGTATTCGATCCACTTAATTTTCATGTTAACAATAATATCACTAAAATATGGATCTTTTTCATATTCCTTTAAAGTAGTAACTATGTTAACACACTCAATGATAACATGATGTACATTTGGTTCATAAACATAAGAAAAAACCTTAGTAGCATGTGCAAAACAATCAAGTATGTTACGTACTCTAGATGCCAATTCCCAATCAAATTCGGTAATAGGTCCACCTTTGTATTGGTTCCTAGGGTCTTCATTATATAACTCGGTGATAATGATCTTATATTGAATTGCATCATTTAATAATTAAAAGTCGAATTCCATCTAGTAGAACAATCGATACCCCACTTCTTCGGCCTAAATCCATTTTCTCTACATATTTTTTTATACTTAGACCTATATGTACCCGCATAACGTAGATACTTAACTACTTTCCTAATATGTTCTAATAAATGAGTTATTTTTGTAATTCCCTTTTGGGCCGACAAGTTAATTATGTGAGCACAACATCTAATGTGTAAAAATACTACATCTAAAAGTAAAGGAATATCGTTCTTAACATAATCCATGGCTTTGTTATTAGAAGCGGCATTATCTAAAGATATCGTAAATACCTTGTTAAACAAATTAAATTCCTTTATTGTATCTAAAATTCTTTGTTTTATGTTATAACCGGTGTGTGACTCATCCATAATATCAAAAGCAATAATTCGTTTTTCTATATGCCAATCACTAATCCAATGAACCGTAACACAAATATAAGGCTCACCTTGACCCGAACTCCAACAATCACTAGTTAAAGAAACCATACCATCAAAATTAGCGAAACTTTCAATTAATTGTGCACGTTGAGCATAATATTGTTTTTGTGTGTGACGTTTAAGTGTGTTCCTAGGAATTCTTCTAAATGCCGGGTTTAGTGAATGTTTAATCATGTGCTCTAAATTCGGACTCTCGCCGTGGGAGAAAGGTAACTCATCTAAAGTAATATAAGTAGCAAAATTTTCTATCATTCTATCTCTATTATAGGAAAAAGGCATACCTCTACCGAGAGACGAAGTCACGAAACCACCAATTTGTGTTTGTTGTGAACCTCCACGTGCCGCTCCACTTTCATGACTTTGCTTCGTTATTCCATGGTGATTTTTCAAGTGTCGATCAAGTGTACCCGTACCCCCTCCCCCCTTTTAGTGTGAACAAAAGGGTCTTGTTTTCGATTATTTTGAATACAAATCAAACAACAAACTTTAAATCGGTCCGGAACTTCCGTTGGATCTTTCGAAAAATAATTCCAAACATGTGACGAATGTCTACTAGAACTAGAAGAACCACCTACAAAATAAAATAAAAACTGGTTAAATTCAAAACATAAAAAATCGAAGTATCTAAAAATCGAAAGTTTTTTAGAAAATAAGAACCGAATAAATTTTTAAGCATAAAAACAAATCTTTTTAAAAACAAAAAAACCAAACGTTTTTTAAATATAAAAACCGAATATAAAAACCAAATAATTTTTTAAGCATAAAAACAAAAAAAAAACAAATGTTTTTTAAATATAAAAACCGAATATAAAAACCAAATAATTTTTCCGAATATAAAAACTGAATAAAAAAATAACAAAATAAAAATAAATACCAGTTTCGGATCGAGGAGGTGGCATCGATGTTGCTTGGGTTGAACCTTGAGATGATACGGTGCATCTTCCTTGTTCCATTTTTTTAAAGCTTCGTCGGAATTTGGCCGGAAATATTTAAAGTCGTTGGAATGTTAGAGATTAAATTCAGAATGTTAGAGTGAGAATGAGCAGAGAGATAGAGTGGGGTGGAGAGAAATGGGAGAAATGTGGAGGTATTTATAGTCGGGAATGTAGCCGTTTGTATGTAGCCGTTGGTCTTGCAGAGGGACGTTGGTTGAACTCAGACAGAAAGAAGTCAGAAACCGTTTGTATGCAGGGAATATAATATAATACACAATTACAAACACAACACAAGTTACTGTTTACATTACTAACTTTTAGAACATGCATGTTATTAGACGTGCCATGCGGACGGTTCACGGGCGGGACGTGCCGGTCCCGTATTCGCACCATTACATAAAACGAGCCGTGCCGAGTTGATTTGCCCCGTTCCCGATCCGAGTTTTCCGAGCCATTTGGTCGTGCCATGCCCGGGTTGCACGTTCAGAACCGCTTGTATGGCCACCTCTAGTTAGATTGTTATTCCCTAGTTCGTTCCACACTATATATTTGTTAATTGATTAGTATGGTTGGTAACTCTAGGGATAGATTTGCAAATCAATTTGTTGCATCCCTTTTCAAGGAAGCAAATTCAATTTCCGCCCATCGGTACCTTCCCTCTTCATAATTCCAGCTCACGTGAAGAAGATTTTGACATGTTTATTCGGAAAGTTGCAATATCTTCTAAAGTGCAACCAAATAAAAGTTCAGTGGCTGACAATGGCACGTATTCACCTAATCCAATAGTAATGGCCATTTTTGGAGAGGGTGATTATTTGGGATTTGCTAGATTGGAAGATAAAGTATGGACTAAACATAGAAGTACTCTTCTCCATTCAAGATATTGCTTACTATAGGGAAAATTTCTATGTTGTCGATGGTCACGAGGATGTATTTGTGTGTGATATCGATAATGATTACAATAATGATTAAATGAGATTAACATTTGTTGTATTATTTTTGAATTTCTACCAATGCCAAGCGTGTTCAGGGTATGAACAGGTATGAAGGTAAACTCGTTAAAATCTATTTTGGCTTGATCCTATTCAAAATGTTATGTATTTTCTTGGGCTCATGGAATTGAGACATGATAGTGTTGTTACTTCTTGTTTTATATTTGCAGAGCACTGTGCATCCGTTCTACATATCTTCTTGATTTTCAGTCTTGTCTACCTTGTATATTTGAGTCTCTTGATAGTTTTTTAAATAAAACTTCAGTAATATGCAAGATGTTGCTTCTTTGAGCAAGATATACAAAAAATAATATGACATACTAATAAGAGTTTCTTAATATTTTATTTTGATTTTTAGTTTTCATGTTCACCCTATAAGAAATCATGCACTTTCACCAAAGCAGTAAACTCATAAGCTTTATGTACAATCTAACTTTGAAAATTTTGAGTCTTAGATGACTTTCACATGTAACATTTAGATGACAAAAAAGTTTCCTAAGACAGCTTTGGTTGTACATAGTGAAAATTAAAACACCAATTTCAATTTTCAGATGTCATCGCCAACCCAAAAAGTTAGAGACTATTAGGGATGAAGTCGGGTAACAAATTGTGGATGGCGAGGTTGGTTGAAGAGGTGGTTAGGCAGGACATAGTGGTGGGTATTTACGAACTTGAATAAGAAACACGGGCCTGAACCAACCATTGTTCAACCTGAATCGACAAGCATTACTAAGAAGAACCATTGTGGACAAAGGTCCTGAATTTTGACGTCCAGCAACCTTATTCAAAATTCTTAAAATGAGCTTATAATAATGTACTCCTTAAACGAGGAAAATTCCATAAGATGATGACCAAATGCAATTGGTATACAACCAAGTAGATAATAATTGTTATAGCCAAAATTTGATATCGGGTTTTTAGAGAAGATTCGGGTCAAATAATAATTAATTGGGGATATCCAATGTGCAATTAGGGATTGAACTAGTACAAAGGAGGCTTAGGGCTTGTCCTCATAGGGGTGAGGGCGCGTCCTCTGGCCGTCCAACCCTTGAGGACGCATCCTCTTGGTGTGGATTGACAAATTGACATGAATGGATGACTTGACAGAGAATAACAACTAGATTGACATGGGATTAACATATGGAAGACTTAGGGCTTGCCCTCATAGGGGTAATGGCGCGCTCCTTTAGGCCGTCCACGCCCTATTGGTTTGAAGTAGCTACTTGGTGGTGAAGGACGACTCTCTTGGCTTGATACTGGCAAGATATTGAAGACTTCTCCCTTAGGATGAGCCCTAAGGGAGGGATGTCCGTTATTGAAGGGCACCAGGGGTTTTCCTGATGATTGAAGAATTCTCTCTTAGGATGTGCCCTAGGAGGGGGATGTCCGTGGTTGAAGGCCTCCAGGGGTATGCCTGATGACTGAAGGCCTCCTCCTGTATTCAATGGGCGCGTCCTCATTGGGGATGTGGGGTGAACCTTGGTGTGTGCTTTGGGAGCTCTGTTCCTGTACTCAATGGGTGCGTCCTCATTGGGAAACTTTGGAGTAATCCTGCACTTTGCACCCAAACGCTTGGGATCACTTGTCCTGTAATCTGGTAGGTGCTTCTCATTCGGGGGACAAGGATGCATCTGACATTTGGGGTACGTCATGGCTATACCTGCATCTATGAATTAAGGAAATAGCTGGTAACGGATGGGACTAGTTCTCGACGGGGGAAGTTTTCTTATTCGTGAAGTCCTGACGTCATAGACGAGCCTTGGGCATTTGTGACTAGGCCTCATCGTCAGATATTCCTAAAGCGAGTCAGAGTCTAATTATGGAAGGCGGTGGAAGACTTCTTATGGGCTTCGAAAATCAGAGACCAAGCCCATGGAGGTAACTTGCTCCCCAAGAACTACGTAGGGCTTGATCCCCTATAAATACGGGGTACGTAGGCACATTGTAAGGGGTTTGAAGCGAAGAGCTCAGCGAGCCACCGCCAAGAAAACCCTTACAATCTCAGCCCCCAATTCATCACAACCACCACACTCCGGTGACTTTCTGGCGAAGAACCACCGTCATAGATCTTGATTCCGGCGATAAAGCTCAAACTTTGTTAATACCAAATTCCTCCGTTACCAATAATGATAAACTATATTTATAATAGTGTATTTACACATTCAATTAAATATGTGCCATTGTTGGATTGACTACATTTGCTTTCCGAAGTTGTTAGTATACTAGTTAGATATATGATGGATTTTGTAGAAATGGTCAGACTGTCAGTAATTTAGTATCATGGAGATGCAAAAAGAAGTGGATATATAAGGTGTAATAACATATTTATATGTGATAAAAATATACTATTGTTTCTCTACTTTTCACGTAATCCTCCCAATTTCTATATCTTCCATCTGAAATCAGGTATCCTGACATCTTATGCAGCATAATTTTAAAGGAATGTTATTTTCTTAATTCTTCGGTTTTGGAGGCTAAATGTGGATCAAAAACCTCTTCAATTTGGAGATGTTTTGTTTGGGGAAGAGAGATTATTTTGAAAGGGTATAGATGGAGAGTTGGGGATGGAAAATACATTAAAGTACTAGAGGATCCATGGTTGCCCAAACCCAGTACTTTCAGAATTTATGATAGACCAAGTTTGCCTTCGAATCAGTGTGTCAATGATTTAAAACTTAACAATGGCGCTTGGAAGAAAGAGTTTATTAGGAGGATATTTAATGAGGATGACACGTATCTTATACTTTCCATACCAAGCGGTAATAATAATGTTTGTGATAAAATCATGTGGCATTACACAAAGAATGGAGAGTATAGTGTCAAGAGTGGGTACAAAGTCGGTATGAATTTTAAACATAATGAAGAAGCCTCGAATATGAAATATACAGAGGAGTGGTGGAGTTCAATATGGAAATTAAATGTCCCCCCTAAAACAAAGCATTTTCTATGGAGAGCTAGTAATTCTTGGATCCCTGTGAATGATGCTCTTGCTCGTAGAGGCGTTCCTACTAATAGTAAATGTTTCAGATGTTCTCTTAATGTTGTAGAGGATGTTAGTCATGCATTGTGGTAGTGCCCTTCTGTTAAAAGTTTCTGGAAGCAAGTGCGATTGTCGAACATGCTTAAGATGTCCTGTAATACCGACACAATGTCCAGTCTTTTGAGTATGAAACAAACTCTTTCCAAAGGATGAGTGGGAAACTTTTATTATCATTTTTGGGTAAATGTGGTATGTTCGTAACAGTTTGAGATATGGAGGAAACTCTCCTAGACCGGTGGATTTGGTAAGCTGGTTCTTTCCTTTTTGGATGAATTCAAGAAAGCCAATTTGAAGCACTATAGCAAGTTGGTTAGAGAGAATGTTAGATGGGTGGCTCCTCCTGACAATGTTATTAAAATCAATACGGATGCTAGAGTGTTGAAGGGAGACAAAAGTGTGGGGTTGGGTATTGTTGCGAGAAATCACAAGGGAAAAGTGATTTGTAGGGCTGTCAAACGGATAATACGGTCACGGATATACCTATATCCGTATTCGAATCCGAAGAGTATTGTTCATATCCGGATTCATATCTGAATTCGGAAATATGAGAGAAAAGGTATCCAAATCCGAAATCCGAAATCCGACGAATATTATCCGAATACGGATAATATCCGAATCCATTTTTAAACACCAGCTAAAATTTACTCTAGTTCTTAATTAAGGATGAAACTCAATGTGATCATGTACCAGAAAAAAATCATTAAAGAATGCAAAAAAATAAACACAGAACAATGCAGAAAAAATACAATTTTCAGAACGCAAAAAGCTACTGAATCAAATATCAATGCAGAAATTCTGTAGATTGCAGAAATAACATGAATAATGCAGTAAAAACAAGCAAAAACCTGAGCAGAAAATTACAAACAAGAAAAATTGCTGCAGATTGCATAAAAAACCCGAAGAATGCAGAAAATAAGCAGAAAACTGAGCAGAAAAAGCACAGAATTTAACCAGAATAATGCACCAGATTTCAGAAAAAAAAGAACAATGCACAAGATTGCAGAAAAAAAAGAATAATGCAGTTAAAACTTGCAAAAAATGAGCAGATGATAAACCAGAAAATTATAAACCAGAATCTGCAGAATTAATAAACCAGAAAACTTGAAATAAACCAGAGAACTAAAGCTGAATGCTGAGCAGAAAATTGAAAATAATTGCAGAATAATAAACCAGAATACTAAAGTCCACAATCTGCATAATTCTGAACCAGAATAAAAAACTGAACCGGAAAAGTTTTTAGTATTACAAAATGATAATAGTATCCATGTCTAGTCCTTGGATTTGCTCAAAATTCGACATCCCATTCACTAAAGCTTGAATCATTATCCTCGACAACTTTTTCGGATTAACCTATAACGAATTTAAACAATAGGAATTATTTTAAATTTAAGAACAAACTAGCAGTACAATGTTAATAATTAAATACAAATGCAACACATACCATCCTTCACATCCGAAAACCAATCTTTGACACACATCAAAGTTTCAATAGAATCAGAAAGTAGTGAGGAGCGATGAGCGAGTGTCCATGATAATTCTCCGACACTTACTAAAATACTAAAAGAACTCGTAGATGCAACAGATGAAGTTGGTATAGCTAAAATATCTCGAGCCATTCGTGCAAGAATAGGAAATTTAGGACCATTAAGCTTCCACCAATTAAGAATTTCAAATTCCTTTTCATTATCCATTGGAAATAAACCTTCTTTTAAGTATTCATCCAACTCACTTTTTTTGTATGTTCCCTTAAATTACTACTTGCAACAAAATTTTGAAAACCACCCAACCGTTCTCCACCAACTGAACTTGCAACTAGTCCCGCACTACCTGAATGTGAACTTTCTACAACCCCTCTATCATTTCCAAATTTCTTAGAATATTCATTGAAAATCTGACCTAAAAACTCACTAATTTCTTTTATGTACAGGTCAACATGGATATCATAAATACATGTATAAGCATATTAGACAATAGCCATCTTATATCTTGGATCCAAAACAACGGCAACTGTTAGCAGCTTATTGCACTCTTCCCAATCCTTATCGAATTTTAGTTGCATTTTAGAAGCCATTAAACCAATCCAATCATCACTAGATTCAACCCACATTTTAGAAAAGGTAAATCATGTTTGGCAATCATTTTAGCATACAAAGATCTCTCAATAGCAGGATCAAACTTATGAATCAAATGAATCAAATTCAATATTCTTTGTATAATGTATTATATTTTCTATTTCATCATTTATCAATTTAACTTCCTTATTTTAAAATTTAATATTAAATTTTTGTACAAATCGATTAAAAAATTAACTTATATTATATACAAATAATATATATATATATATAATATATATAGGGTCCTATTCAACTAGAAACATGTACTAATTAAAAACTAGAAACTGCACCACACACAGTTAAATACACCCTCTCACATACAACCCCACCTAATCCCCTCCATTCGTAATTATATTTTTCCCGTTAATTGGTGATCTTTTTTTGAAATCTGACTTCACTGTATTTTTTTTCATCTCGCAACAATTAGTTTGCATACCATATTTGATATATTTCGACGATAAATCACTATTTATGCTTGCGAGAATCACTAAAATGTTGGTGATTCATGTAAGAATAAATAGTGATTTCTGCGTAAATGTTGTGATTTTTTCTCCAGACCTATACGTAAATTACAAATTTTGTACTGCAAAATCACTAAATTTATACGTATATAAAAATAAATCGCTAGATCTATGCTGAAATCACTATTTATTATTACAGAAACCACTAAAATTTTAGTACTCCGTAATATAGCACATATGGTATGCATATTGATCGTTGGAAGATGGAGAAAAATATAGTGAAGTCGGATTTCAAAAAAAGTTCACCAATTCACGGGAAAAATCAAATTAAAAATGAAGGGAATTAGGTGGGATTGTGTATGTGAGGGTGTATTTTAACTGTGTGTGGTGCAGTAGAGGGCCATTAGATTAGATTAATCTAAGGGCTTAGATTAGTTTTTAGTTTCTATTTTAATTTTAGTTTCTAGTTGAACAAAAGCCTATATATATATATTATATATATATATATATAAAATTTCGGATTCAGATATTTTCGGATACGAATGTGCCTATATCCATATTCGTATCTGAAACTACCGGATTCAGATACAGATAATATCCGCTTTTTCGGATACAGACATAGATTTTTCGAATATTTTTGACAGCCCTAGTGATTTGTGCTAAATCTGTTTATCATGGCAGAATTATTCTGCTACTGTTGCTGAAGTATTGGCTATTCGGGAGGGTCTATACTTGGCCAGTAAGCAGAAGTTTCAGAATTTTATGCTAAAGTCTGATTGTGCTGCTGCAATATCTTGAATAAATGTTAAAGATGACTCATGTACTGATTTAGAAAATTTGAATAGTATCAGGGATAATCTGAAGCCAATACGGTGGCTCATTGGTTAGCAAATTGCGCCTTAGCATCCCAAGTCTCTGCTGATTGGAATATCATGAATGGGACTGATGGTTCTCAATTTGTATTGCAAGCTGGTGTATCTGGTTTGGCAGACGTTCCTCATTTTATGTAGCTGTTTTTTATTTTATGAAAGTTCCATTTTCAAAAAAAAAAAAAATCAAGACAATGTGCATATGCATGGTTCTATAATTATCCAGATAGTGAAACATCCAGCAGAAGTTATCAAGGAATATTTGAATTAACGAATTGGAGCTCTCGTAATAATTTGATAAATGAAGGACTTTTGATAGTTTTCAAACTTCATATATTTCACATCATTTGAAACACAATATAATATCTCCGAAGATGGCATTTCTATGTCATTTTTCAAAGTAAGTTTGCCACTTTTCGTTATCTGTTTGTGTCAAATGACCAAGAAGATTGGCAAGCCCACTTGGGATCTTGTAGTAATTTGGAGAATATTATCATCTATACACTTTAGTTGGAAAGTCAAAATGCTTCTTACCAAAATCTATTATGGTCTTGGGATCTGAAGCAGACTCCGTGCGACCTGTCTCATATATCTCATATAATGTTGTTTCTGCACTTGTAATAAGATGAAGTTTGCAGGGTGCTCATGCATCTCATATCTTGAAGTTGAAATAACCTTTTATTCTTGACTTCTATGGTATCTAGTTATCCCATAGTCCACAATTATATAGCTAGATTAGTGTACTAAAAGTTTAAAAAAAATAAAATAAATATTTTTTTTAAAGAAAAGTTATTTTAAAAAAAATAGTTAATAAAAATATTAGGCTATTATAAAGGTATGAGTTATTGATTTAATAACTAAATCTTTTACTAAATCCCTAATACAATACCTATTATTCTCTCAAATTGAATTTTTTTTTTCGTTCATTCTAAGTATAGACTAATGATATATTGATATGTGGTTCATTTTTGTAAATCTTAATACTTAGATATCAACATTCGACTAATTATATATTATATTTTTTTGTAAATCTTTGGACTAACTTGATGGTATTAATATAAAATTACATATTATTATTTATTAAATTCAATATATCTAATTAATCACCGGATACGTATTATCCGATTAATTACTATAAGCTAATTCTATCGACTATATTTCAGAACATTGAGTTGGATACAATAACAACCGGAAGAGAAGTATGCCTTGGGATCAAATTTTTTTTTTTAAAGAATCAAAATTAGTATATACACATGGGGATTCTTTGTCCCTGGAGTTGCTAGTAATCAAATAAAAAAATTACTATTGTGATGTACCATTTCAAGTGATAATGGGATTTATTTTTTATGAATTTATAATATTCAAACCCACAATCCAATGCATATCGGACTCAAAAACTCACCACATGCCAGTCCATAAAATCTAGCAATTTGATATACATTGATTTTTGACTTGTATCCATAAAAACCTGTAACATTCTATACCCAATCAGGTTGGGGGGGGGGGTCTAACATCCCACATCGATTAGATATAGAATGTTATAGGCCTTTATGGATACAAAGTCAACAATCAATATATACCAAATCGCTAGCTTCTATGGACTGACATGTGATAGATTGTTGGGTCCAGTATGCATTCGATTGTGGGTTTAATTGTGGTACATTTTTTAGGTAATGCATTAAACTCACATGTTTACACACAAAAGAGACACTAAGCCATATATAAGGTAAATTCCACTAGAATACAAAAATACAATAGATTTTTTGAGGTAATTAGGGGTCATAAGTTCTTACTGTTGGGGGGGGGGGGTTCTGTAGTTCCATTGTTCATGTTAGTGTACTTGCAGACAGAGAAAATGAGGGCCATACATAAGGTAAATGCTACTCAAATACAGAAAGACACTAGAACTTTCCAGGTAATGCATAATCACATAGGTCTACACACAATGAAAACAGTAAATCATATTAAGGTTGATGTCACATTAATATAGAAACACTAGATATACAGAAGTTCTATTCATAAATTTACTTGTGAAAGTAAAACTAAAACAAATTGTCCATGACATTTACCGTTTGAATATGTTTGATACCTATCAATATATCTTATTATCTAGTAACTGCACTTCATTTTGACACCGCCCCTACAAGAATACGTGTTATTACTTAATGAGAATAATAAGGGTATCAGATTAACCTGAGAATAAGAAAGGAATTGTCTAGTATAGATGGATTCTTTTCCTAGATAGATAGATGGTCTTGATTTATGGTTATAAAATAGATATACGTGGCAGGTACAAGATTATTTAAGGGGTCAGTCAATAGAGTACTGAGGGGCTTTTCTGTAGTTTCATTGTTCATGTTAGTGTACTTGCAGGCAGAGAAAATGAGAGCCATACGTAAGGTAAATGCTACTCAAATATAGAAAGACACTAGAACTTTCCAGGTAATGCATAATCACATAGATCTACACACAATGAAAATACTAAGCCATATTAAAGTTGATGCCATATTAAAGTTGATGCCACATTAGTACAGAAACACTAGACATACAAAAGTTTGATTCACAAATTTAATTGTGAAAGTAAAACAAAAACAAATAGTCCATAACATTTACTGTTTGAATAGATTTGATAACTATCAACATATCTTGTTATCTAATAACTGCACTTCATTTGCAAGGATACATGATATTAGTTAATGAGAATAATACTATGATGAACAACAAATTAAGTACACAACCAATCACGTGTGTTCATCCATGTTTTTGGCCAAACAGGTGATATGCCTATAGGTATACAAATGGATAACTCCTAGAGTTGCTGATGTACATTCTTCTCTAAGTTAATTATTGTCGGAATTATATTATTAGTTTAATTAGTTTAATATAATAACAATTGAATAGTAACAGATGATTTTTTTATCGCAGTGTTGTGTACTGGTAGGGTGCTCGGCCTTCAGAGCTTCCCTGGCGAAAAGCGTACCACACCATCCACATTTGATGGTCACATTACTCATCAGACTGTGAGGTTTGGACCGATTATGCTTGTGATACCCTTCTCATCATTGAATAAATAGAATGAATGATTTCAATATGATAATAGATGAGGTGAAATTCTGCTACAGGTCTATAGAGGTTCGACAAATATAACCAATGTTATGGGATTGACTAAAATTATAGACAAGAAGATTGTCTCATTGGAGTGTTTAATTTTCTACAAATTATGTAAAAAATATATTTTTGGCATGCCAACTAGATTTTTAGCTAAGGGTTTTAATCCATGGTAGATGCTCTAATAACATATTTATATGAGATAAATATATGGTATTGACGTTCTCGTATAGAATTGAGAAAATTGACTGGCTATTGGTTCTCTACTTTTCACACTTAATCCTCCCAATTTATATATCTTCCATCTGAAATCAATGACAATGAGCATATGCACGATCCTATAATTGTCCAGCTAGCGAAACATCCAGATCCAGCCCATCAGAAGTGATGAGGAATATTTGAATTAATGAATTAGAGCTATAAATGAGTTTTACGGGTTTGAGTTAGTACTAAAAAGGTCGGGTCAAAATTAATACTTGAGATATGATAATATGACACGAAACAAACATTATCTAAAATTAACCGCCCTAATCTAAAATATTTTCAAAGGGCCCAACATAGTACTTCTAGACTAAAAGATGAGTAAAGGCCTAAGAGCAACTCCAAGGGGGTTCTCCATTTTGAACCCCTAAAATATATTAAAGTAATGGTTACCTAAAATATAGGGGACCAAAATGCCATTTAACTCCAACCACATTCCCTATATTAATTCCCTATATTTCAAAACAAAGTAGAACTCATAAAAGTTTGACATGAAAGATTCAATACATAGTCTTAATTCAGGACCTGCAATTGCAAAATAAGTAGTGTTCATGAGAATTTCAAAAGATTAAACACAACTAGATCCTATTTTTCAAAATGTTTGCTTTGAGAGAATTGTAATACTCTGCGAGGGGTGCCTCCATGGTAGTGGTGTCAATGGCCAAGATGGACATTTCATACATTTTCTTCTCTCGGTCCTCCTTCGCTCTCTCTCGCTCCTCCGCTACCCGTTCTCGCTCCTCCTTTGTTTTTTCTCGCTCCTCGGCTGCCCTTAGCCTTTCCTTCTCAAGCTCAATCAACTGTTGGATAGTTTCATTTCTTAATTCAGATAGCTTACTCATTGTATCTTTTTCTTGGGTTATAGCTGCAATAAAATCATCACTTTTTGCATCATGTTCGGTTCTTTTTAATCTCTTTGCGGCCTTCCTTCTGATTGGTCGTTCTATTTTCTCATCGGAGTCCTGGCTCAGTTTGCTTACAAATGGACTTTCAACACTTGGAGAATGAAAGGCATATGTTTAGGCCTATTAATATTCCGAGGAAACAACTTAATTTAAACAAGTATGTAATAAGTAAATAATAAGTTAATATGTCACAGGAATCTCAGATAGTTTTATCTGTCAAGAGAATGGAGAATTAAAGTCATCTACAGACTTGAAGTTATTCTACATTGAAAGAAGTTCAATTTATTGTTCAAGCCTCAGTGAAGTATTCAAGATAGTGGATTTACTACAGTGACAGAGATTTCCAGATGGTGACGGAAGAAGTACAGGATACAGAGTTTTGTCAAAGCTAAAATAAAGAAGCCACA
This sequence comes from Heracleum sosnowskyi, assembly GCA_030848705.1. Taxonomy (NCBI): domain Eukaryota; kingdom Viridiplantae; phylum Streptophyta; class Magnoliopsida; order Apiales; family Apiaceae; genus Heracleum; species Heracleum sosnowskyi. The sequence goes on along the minus strand of CM061244.1, from coordinate 18,532,988 downwards.
GCTTTAAATGTTTTAAAGATGAAGAATTATCATTGAAGTCAGTTATTCATGAAACCAGACAGTGCATCGAATGACGACATCAATCAGTGGAATTCAATCATCTATATTCAGTGGTTGTCAGAAGATAGAGTTATGCAGGGATTTTAATTTATCTTCTTTAATTTAATAATTCAATTTAATTAATAAATTAATTCTATGAGAATTAATTTATTTATTAAATTAGTTATGTTAGTAGTTTAAATAATTTATTAAATTAATTATATAAAAGAATTAATTTAATCTAGAATTTATTCTATCTAATTTAAATTAAAAGGATTTTCTTTTCAAAATCTCGGTATGACCTGTTTGATTAACTCGGTATGACCTAGAGTATTAAAACCTCAGGTTCTACCGAGTAATTAATAAGGTCATATTATTCAAAGTGTGTCAGGTCATACAAGTAAAGTATGTCAGGTCATACAGATCACTTTTCCTTGGTCATACCGAGAGTTGGTGATTTGGTTCAGGTCATACCGGACGTTTTACTTGTAGGTCATACTGTCATCAAGGTTCTACCGAGCTAATATTGGTAGGTCATACAAGGCTTTTTGCTTTCATATAAAATCAAAGGAGGACAGACAGCAGAACGCAGTTGTTGAAGAAAAAGTAAAGAACACAGAAGCATTTACTCAAGAACACAGAAGCTTTAAATCTTATTTCTTCTCAAGCAATTAATTCTAGTTTGTATTGTTAAATCCAAACCACTAGAAGTTGATTACTTGTATTGCTTTGACTATCTAGCGGATTTTTATCCCTAGAACGAATCTCAAATTATCAAATATTGTTAAATCATTTTATTACAAAAATAGATAAATTCATGTCGAATTTATTCTAGATTTGTTTTAATTTATTTGAGATTCAATCTTGTATTCAGTACCATTTGTAACACCCTTCAAGTTTAATATAGTTTTATTTAACTTGAATCTTGTTTCATTTTATTCCGCATCAATTTGTTCCTAAACAGTTAAATCATTTAAAGAACAAATTCGATAAAACGGTATAGTTTGTATTCAACCCCCCTTCTACAAACTTATCAGGACCTAACAATTGGTATCAGAGCCTTTTGATTGATATACAAATCAAAGATCCAATTGTTTTGAGATTTTTCTTTTAAACTCTGATTTTTTATTTGAATTCTAAAAATCTCAAAAGATGTCTACTACACAGAAAGTGGGGACAGTTAAAATCCCAATATTCAGCAAGGAGCATTATCCAATGTGGAAGAAGAAAATGCTCCTATTTCTTAAGGTTGCAAATCCTAAATACTTGGATGTGCTGAAGAGTGGTCCCAAACTCCCTATGATTATTGATCCTGAAGTTGTTGAGAATAATGTTGTGACTAGGGCTGCTAGAATGTACCCTAAAGATCCCAAGGAATACACTCCTGATGAGAAAGAGGATGTTACCTTGGATTCCTGTCTTCAGTTGATCCTTATTGAGAGTCTTGATCCTATCATGCATAATCATGTCCTAAATTGTGAAACTGCCAAACATATTTGGGGAACCATAGAGATAATCAATGAGGGGACAGAAGAAGTTAGGGAGAATATGCTGGAAATTCTCACTTCACAATATGAGCATTTCAGATCAAACCCTGGTGAAGGTATCTCTCAGGTTTTTGAAAGATACAACAAATTAATCAATGATCTGAATCTCAATGGGAAGCACTACACCAACAAGGAGATTAACAAGAAGTTCCTTCTTACCCTACCACCTCATTTGGAGCACAAAATATCTGCCATTAGAGAAGTAAGAGATATGAATGAGATTGCTTTGGAGAGATTGTATGGTGTGCTGAAGACCTATGAGCTGGAGCAGATTCAACAAAGGGAGCTGTATGGAACTGGGAAAATTGTTGGTACCTCTACTGCATTGGCTGCTGAAGTCCCACAGAGACTGGAAGTGAAGGCTGTTCAACCTTCTAGTTCTCATATGAATGTTATTGATGCTGAATATGGATTAACATCCATTGATCAATCTGGTGGTGACTTCTATTCTTTAGAAGAACTTGATCAGCTGGAGGATGGTGACTTGGCTTTGATAGTCAGGAAGTTTGGGAAGTTTAGATTCAAGAGGAATCCCAATCTTAAGTTCAGACCCAGATTTCAGAGAGGTGGATCTTCATCTTCAAGTGGCACAAGGGGTGGCTACAAAACTGGAACTGTGGACAGGAGTATAATCAGATGCTACAATTGCAATGAGTTGGGTCACTTTGCTACTGAGTGCAGAAAGCCAAAGCAAGTGACTAGAAACACATTTGATTCTAGCAAGAAGAACAAGATTGGGAATGCCTATGTTGCTGAGGGAAAGAGTTGGGATGACACTGACAGTGATGAAGAAGCAGGTGAGATTGGGAACCTTGCTTTAATGGCTAAAGAGGAAAGCACTTCATCCAGATACATGTCAGAGGTAACCTTTACTGACGCTGAAATGATTTATCATCTTGGTGGCACCATAAGTTGTGCACGCACTGAAAATGATAGAATAAATCTTTTAAACACAAATCTTGAAAAGGAATTAAAAGAATTGAAACTTGTGCATGTTAATCAGGATGAACTTACTGAGAAAATTGCTTTTCTTGAGAATAGGATTAAATGTTATATTCAACTGGAAACCATTCTCAAAGATCAGATTAATGAGCTTAAGACCAAAGCTAATGCTTACTTCAGTTCTTGTAAGACTGCTAAAGAAATTATGAATAAGCAAGCTGTTGGTAATCATGTCAGTATAGGGTATGATTATAATGAGGCTATTGGACTTCTTGGAATTAATTCCCCTTGTAACTTCAAATCTGAAGGGAAGGCTATTCCATATATACTTAAGGGTATTAAAACACCCTTCTGTAAGGAGTCTGAGGCAGAGCCTATGAATGAAAACTCTATCATTATTGCTGAGGAGATTCATGAAGAAGATGTTGCTTTAGAAGCTGAGCAATCCAAAAAGTGCATATCTGATATTCCAGTCAAAGTTGCTACAACTAAAAAGACTAAATCAGATATCCATAAGTTGGATCAAAACAATTGTTCTAACATGCCTATTATTAATTCTTCTCATAAAGCATGTGGTGTGGATAATTGCATGTCTTGTGCTTTCAATGTTATGTATGCTTATTTTAATAGTAAGCATGTATCTAGTGATAAGACTTCTCCACGTCAACATGTTAATAGTAAGAAGCATGTTAAAGCTAAGACTGCTAATCCTCCTAATATTAAAGTGGATTCATTTATCCCTAAGCCTACTCAGAAATGTGTTAAGGCTGGCTATAAATGGAAACGCTCTTATGTGAAAGAGGTTGAAGTAGTTTTAGTTAGAAATGTTGTGTTAGAAATGAATACCACTAGAAACTAGACAGAGGGGGGGTGAATGGATAGTTTGATATGTTTTTCGATTCTTGAAAACTAAGCAAACAACTGTATGTGATTATGATATGTAATATGCAGAAAGTAAATAACACACACAATCACTTTAATCTACTTTGTATAAGCAAATTAAATACTACAGCTTTCCAGGAAATTCACAATCGAATTTCTGGCTTCTAAACAAGAACAGTCTGAACTTGCTTGCTTACAGAGAAAAGAGCTTAGCAAATTACTATGTGTATCTCTCTTACTTCTTACAGTTGCCTGTGCACGATATATATATTCACCTATACAAACTAGGCACACACAATATTACACAGCTACCCCTTCTGAAGGTCCAACTTGTCCTGCCATAAGAAGTTCACTGTGTCAGGAAGGACCACCTGCTTTTCGGAGTCTTTCCCGTTTCTGTAGCTGCTTGTCTCTTATCTTTCTCTCCAAGTTTAGCTGTAGATTTGCCATCTGTTCTTTGGACCACCTTGCCAGAACAAATGCTTCAGTATTTGTCTCCTTTGATTCTTGGTTCTGTACCTTGATTTGTCTTGTTATAAACGGCTAAGTGTTGATATCGTGAACTCCACTTTATCCCTGACTTCGCGATCTCCCTTGTGAGGACTACGCGATATAGCCTTTGAAGACTTTGCGACATAGGTCATTTGATGACTATGCGACATAGGTCATTTGATGACTATGCGACATAGGTCATTTGATGACTTCACGATCTAGGCTCTTTTGACTTTGCTGACTTCAACACTTCACGACATGTGTCTTGAGGACTTCTCGACATAGTACAAAATGGACTATGCGATATAGTACTTCACGACATGGATATTGGTGACTTCACGACATAGCTTTCTTTTGACTTTGCTATATAATGCCTTAGACAAATTCCTGCAACTTATTTCTTCATAGCCTTATTCAACTCTATCCTGCTGCATGAACACTTCTGAACTTCTACCAGGATAATTATTCAATGGCCTATATACAAACTAGATGCAAGAAACTTTACTAAGCTCATTATAAATTTGAGCATACATGATCAAGCTAATGTTCATGAGAACAAGACAAGTACATTTAGAGACCTATACTATATCCCAGTGATAGAAATCACTAGGTCATGTAATGTGACATAGTCACATGGTGTAGGCTTGTTAATAGTGGTATTCAGACATGTCTTGAGCCTAACAATCTCCCCCAAATTGTGAGTAAGACCCTTAGGCACAATTTCATGTCTGATAACAAGCCTAACTAACATAAAAAGAACAGATATAAGGAAGATACAGTTAAGCACAGAATATGATAACAACTTGGAAATTTAAGCTTACAGAATTCTTCCTTGAGCTACATAGCTTCTGTTTCCAATTGTTTCTCTAAGAAGTCATCATAGATCTTCTTCTTCCTCATTTCTTCATTCTTCTTTATCTCAGAGATTGCCATTAGAATATCATCTCTAGCAGTCATTTCTTCAATGAGAGGAGAGTCCTTTAGATCTTCAGCTGCTGTTCTGAGGGCACTCTCCACATATGAGTGTATAAACTCCATCCTTATTTTGCTTGTTCCTCCATAATGATTTTTGTACTCCACAGTATAAGGATTTTGTTTTACCCTGCACAGCCCTTTCTTTCTTAGCTCCCATGCTCTTTCTTCTATCTCGGCCAACTCCTTCTCTTTCTTACATCTCCTTTCTTCATTCTCTCTCCTCAGGTCTTCTTCATGATCAGCATGCATTTTCAAGAACCTGGCAATATCTATCTTCCATGTCCTTTCTTCCTTTTCTTCAAAGTTCAGCAAGGCATTTATCCTTTCAAGCTCATATTTATAGAAATGTTGCCAGCCTCCTTGCTTCATTATCTTCTCTCTTCCATCAGTGTACTTAATCTCTAGATGATCTAGCTTCAGTTTGACTTCAAAGATCCTTTGAGCTCTCAAAAATGCTAGGGCATCTTCATCATAGTCTTCATCAAGTGGAAACACATGGATGCCAACAACATTTGTGAGTTTTCCAGTTTTCTTTGTTATCCTTATTCTTTTGGGTACACTCTTGATCTTCATATGCCTCACAAGAGGTACCTTTCTGGAACAAGGTGACTTTGTCTTTACTGCCACATCATTTGGAAGTAGCTTCATTCCTTTCCCCTTCATCCACTGTAACACTCCACTAGCTGTGACTTTGTGGAAGTGTTTTCTTGAAATTACTTTAGTGGCTTCATCTTTCTTCTGTGGCAATTCAGGTTCAGAAGTCATGGATAATGATTTTGGAGGATCATTGCTAACAATACCCACCCTAGACTTAGAGTCTTGTGTTGTGGTTAAAGTACTACTAGCAATGTCCTTGACTTGCTGAATTCCACTCCTAGTTCTCTTCACTGTCTCCTTTGCCCCCTTTGTGTCATCACCAGCATCTTTAGATTTCTTGGAAGATTTGCTCCTGTTGCTGTCACTTGGTCCATCCTTATCACTCCTTGAATGAGATCTCCTCCTGTAGGTTTTCTCCTCATCATCATCCTCCCCATCCTTCTTCATGTTCTTTTCTTTGACAGAATCAGGCAAAGCACCATGAATCAGAAAAGATTGTAGAATGTTAATCATCTCTAATTCCTCTGCTGTCTTGACTCCTTTCTTTGCTCTTAGCATTTGCAGCACCTGGTTGATCTTTGTGTTATTCTTCATTGTCAGATCTTTGGGAATGACAAGTTGGTCAATACTTCTGACTTTGGATAGACTTTGAAAAATTACTGTCCTTGGCTTTGGTATGACCTCAGGCAGTCTTTGATTTTGGTCCATCTCCAAGTCATTATAAAGACTTTTATTGTTAACCCCACTCTTCTCAATCAACTCCAGAATTATTGACACTTCAGTGAACTTCAGTTTCTCCAGAGTTTGAAATGCTAAGTGCCACAAGCGGTTGTCCTTGCATACCATGATTATTTCTCTCAGATAAACATCCCTGATTTTCCTTACTGCAACTGTGAAGTACTTGATGCTTTCCCTGAGCTTCTGTCTGTATGCTTGTGCATCTCCTTGAGCATTCTTGTAGGTGGCTTCCAGAAACTCCAGGAAGGCCTCATCATGATAGATGTGAGAATTGGCAACTTCCTGTAGCTTGGCCTCAGTGATAAGTGTAGCTTGGATAGGTTTAGCAATTGGAGTAGGTATAGCAGGTTGAGAGGTTGAGATGTCTTTAGGCATTGTGGATGGATAGAAGGTTGTGGTGACTGTGCTTTTCTGACCTTGTTCATTTATGACCTCTACAGGGGGAAGTATGATTGGCTGTATTGTCTCTTCAGTGAGCTTGCCCTTTAGCTTTGACTGCTTGGCAGGTACTCCCCCTTTCTTTTTCACAAAGGCCTCCTTTCCTTTCTCCCCCTTAGGCTTGGGATCAGACAAAACGTCTTGAGCTTCCCCAGGAATAGGCAGGTTCATGGATCTCATCAGTGAAGTCATCATTTGTTGCTGCACCAGCAAAATGTTTGTAGTGTTGGTGCCTTGATCATCTAGTTTGTCATTGAGTTGGCTTAGAGATGTAGATAGCATTCTGTTTTCATCCTTGAGAGAGGCCACTTCTCTTTCTAAGCCATCCACCTTGGAGAATAATTGTTGAGACTTGAAGGAGTTTAGAGATTGATCTTTGACCCTGGCAAAGTCATATTTGGAGATGTCTGACAGAGGGACTTCATCCACCAGCTTATCACCATACTGATTTTTCCACATGACATTCAACATAGCATTGGTGGTGATGGTAGTTTTTGCTTGATTTTCCAGTGTAGAAACCAGTTTCTTGATGTTGTCTGTGACCATGGCAAGAGTCACATCCATCATGGACACATTTGTGGAGGTTTTCTGGACTTCTTTGAGGATACCATCCACCTTGGGAAAATCAGAGAGATAAGAGTTTCTGAGCTTAGTGAGGGATCTGTCTGTCTCCTCCTGAATTGAAGAAATCTCTGATTGAAGCCCTTTCCCAAGATAATGCAGAGCCTTCAACTGGTTCTTGTACACATCATTTACAGCCTCATAGATGGCAACAGGAGAAAGATCCTTAGCATTGGAGCCCAGAGAGGTGAGGTATTCTTCTCTCACAAAAGCCAGGGCATCTTTGAGTTTGAGAGTCCTCTTAGCATCCAACCAGGCATCCACATTCCCCTCTGGTTCAGCTGCATCCACAATCTTCTCCTGTTGAGCTTCAACATCCTCCTTATGGCATAGCAGGATAGCTTCATAATCAGCATTGGGAAGGTTGGAAGTGAGGAGATGTTGAGCTATCTTTGAGAACTCATCAATCTGTGCCACATGGAGATCTTGAATAGCTTCTGCTGTCATTTGGGAAGGCACAAATGATGATCCTGAAGGCCTGTCATGGTGCACAGGCTTCAGCCATTCTGACATTGTGGCCTGAGCCAAGTGAGAGCTAGTGCTAGGCACTTCATGAGATGTGTGAGTTTGAGTCTCCTCCAGCCTTGGAATGGCTGTAGGGTCTGATGTTGTCTCCATTGAAATGGGATGTGTTACAACATCAGCCCTATATGTCTGTGAAGACAGTTCCACATCCCTAAGGATGGGAGAATTTGGCACAGAGTCTCCAGTGAAAACTGGTGAATCCTCCATGTTTGTGTTGGTGTCATTAGGATATGCCTCAGCATGCATTCCCTGACCAACTGAATGTGGGTCCTGAGTGGTGAGCACAGTGTCAAGCACCATGTCACTTGAAGTTGGCTCAATCACAGGGCTGGATTGTGATTGATCAAGGACAAGATTGTCATGAGAATGACTCTCTTGTGCAGAAGAAATTTTAGTGGAAGAATCTGAGAGAGAAGTGGGGTTCAGATTAGATTTTGGCAACTCCCCCTGAGAAATAGGAGGAGTTTCAACATTGATGTGCTCTCCACTTAGTGTTTGATCACCCTTATCACTCCTAGGGTCAAGAGTGAGGTCTTGACCCGGTGCAGACTCGTTACAACTTGCAGTGGGGAGGCTGCTCTTTTCAATACCCTTGACCTGTTGAGAGGCCATGAACAGTAGCAGGTGTACCCCTTTTTGCACATCTGAATCCTGTTGAGAGGATGCAGTGGTGGCTACAGATTTTGATTTCTTCTTTGGTCTGGTGAGAGGTGACTCAGGAATCTCACTTGCTAACTCTACAGATTCAGGGATAATAGCTAAGGTTCTCTTCTTCTTCTTTTTAGTAACATCAACCTTTTGAGAGATTGATGCACTTGGCTGACTAACCTCTACAGTGGTGTTTACAGTGGGGTTGCTGGATGGGATAGGGAGGCTTGGGTTAGACTGTGATGCTCCTTCAGTCTCAGCCTCCCCTGTCCAGGAAAGAGCATGGTATATGGGCTTATCAAGTGGATAAGACGCGAATGTGTCCTGCATATGCGGGGTCACACTCAAGATCACATCCACTTGATTCCTTGTGTCCAATGAACCAAACAGAATCTTGGACATGGACTTGGAATAAGCCATCTTTGATTTATCAATACCCTCCAAGTCATGGACATTAGCATCAAGATAATTTAAAATAACTTGAAGAAAGCGAGGGTAAAAGATGTCATTACCTCTTCCACGGACTGTCCTCCCTAGCCTTTGAGTCAATTCCTTGAGGATTATTGCTCCAACATTGATTTCCTGATTGTAGGCTAGGGAATAGGCCAGCTTCACAGCAATGTGGCTGATATGGTCCCATCCTGTCTTTCTGCAAAGGAACACCTTCTGGAGTGCATCAAATAGAAATGACCACTCCCTTCTTACAAACTTCTTATTCAGCTTTCCAGTATCTATCTCATCAGCATACTGAATGAAGGTCATGAAGTCTACTATTTGAGCATCAGTAGCTTCTTGGTCATGACCCTCCACCTTGAACCCTAAAGCTTCATTTATCTCCTTCTCCCCAAACTGGAAGTGTTTGCCTCCAATTGAACAAGCTATTTCCTGGAACGAAGTTCCATCTTCCCTGGCCATTGTAGAAACCAACGCCGTTCGCCAAAATCCTTCCAATACATCAACATACAACGTGGGGTTCAAGGTTAGGGCTTGGCTGAGGTAGGAATCGTTCAGGAACCGTACAAAACACTTGTACCTGGGTTTAGCCTCAGCCTCAGAGGGAATGGTGAGAAGATTTGTTTCTTTGGGGATGGTTAAAGGAATAGAGGATGATACTGTTTGAGATTTGGGTGCCATTTCAAGAGAGAGAGTAAGAAAGAGAGTAGAGAATTTGTGCTTAGGTTAGAAAGTTTGAGAGCAATTGACAAGATGAAAAGTTGCAAACGGTTAGAAAAAGGTATTTATATGATAGAGACACTGCGATATGGAGTTATGAATGTGTACAGTCTATCTGTATGTCGCGAAGTCAAAAGTGGCCTGTACCGCAAAGTCTTGCAAAGTATATCGCATAGTCTCAACAATGAACTATGTCGCAAAGTCTTCAAAATGAAAGGATTGGGGAGACTTTGCGATATAGTAGAAATACCCTGTCTAAAGCTCTCTTTTAGGAATTTTAAGCAATTTGTCAGACTTTTATCAAATTTTGAAATAAAATTAATTTAAATCAAAATTCTGTCAACTATGGAGACTTGTCGATATAGTTATTCGAAGTCGCGAAGTCATAAAATTAACTATGTCGCAAACTCATGAAATGAACTATGTCGCGAAGTCTCACAATCTCAACAGTTTGCGATATAAGTCTGTTTAATTTGAACTATGTCGTGAACTCTGAAAATCATCTATATCGAGATATCTCAAAAGCTCACAACTCCACTAACAATTATGATTTTGAAAAATATGCAGTAAAATACTGAAATATTTATAAATCATATCTCAGCTAATTTTCACTCCAAACAAATAGATCATTTAAATACAGTGAAAATTTACTGCTGCAACTATTAACCAGCATATTTACTTAGAACAACTGAATGAAGGATTGAGCATTCCAATTTCACTCACAAGTCTGTTGAAGACTGCTTCATTCAGAGGTTTAGTAAATATGTCAGCTAATTGTTTCTCAGTTGGAACATAAGAGACTTCTATGGTACCATTTGCAGCATGTTCCCTAATGAAATGATACCTGATCTCAATGTGCTTTGTAGTAGAATGATTAACAGGATTAGCTACAATGGATATTGCACTAGTATTATCACACATCAGAGGAATGTGTTCTAACACTAGTCCATAATCCATGAGTTGATTTCTAATCCAAAGCAATTGAGCACAGCAACTTCCAGCAGCAATATATTCAGCCTCAGCTGTGGATGTTGCTGTTGACTGTTGTTTCTTACTAAACCAGGACACTAACCTTTGACCTAGGAATTGACAGCTTCCAGAGGTGCTCTTCCTGTCAACCTGCATCCAGCATAATCAGAATCTGTGTAACCAACCAGGTTGAACCCAGTGCCCTTTGGATACCATAGCCCAAGATTAGGAGTCCCCTTCAGATATTTGAAAATCCTTTTGATGGCCATCATGTGAGATTCCTTGGGATCAGACTGGAACCTTGCACAAAGGCATGTGGCAAACATGATGTCTGGCCTGCTAGCTGTGAGATAGAGTAGGGATCCAACCATTACTCTATAGACCTTGATATCAACTCTCTTGCCTTTCTTGTCTTCATCCAGCTTGATTGCAGTAGACATAAGAGTTTTAGTTGGGGATGACTCTTCTAAACCATATTTCTTTAAAAGATCCTTGACATACTTGGATTGGTTTATAAAGATGCCATCCTCCCTTTGATGTACTTGAAGGCCTAGGAAATAGGTTAACTCTCCCATCATACTCATCTCATATTTACTTTGCATCAACTTAGAGAACCTATCACAGAGTTTTTCATTTGAAGAGCCAAAGATGATATCATCCACATAGATTTGAACAAGAATGATATCATTTCCATGCTTCTTGAAGAATAGGGTTTTGTCAATTGTACCCCTGGTAAATTGATGCTCAAGAAGGAATTGAGATAGAGTTTCATACCAGGCTCTTGGTGCCTGTTTGAGTCCATAGAGTGCCTTGAGCAGTCTATACACAAAGTTTGGGAAGTCTTCACTCTCAAAGCCAGGTGGTTGAGACACATAAACTTCTTCAGCAAGATCACCATTGAGAAATGCACTTTTCACATCCATTTGATACACCTTAAAATCTGAGTGAGCTGCAAAAGCCAGAAAGATTCTGATGGCTTCCAGTCTAGCTACAGGTGCAAATGTCTCATCATAGTCAATGCCTTCTTGCTGACAATATCCTTTGGCAACCAGCCTTGCTTTGTTTCTTACTACCACTCCTTCTTCATCCATCTTGTTTCTGAACACCCATTTGGTGTCAATAACATTCTTTCCTTTTGGAGGTGGCACTAGTTCCCATACTTTGTTTTTCTCAAATTGATTCAACTCTTCTTGCATGGCAACAATCCAATCAGAATTCTTCAAAGCTTCTTCAATTAATTTAGGTTCCTCTTGTGACAGAAAGCAGCTATACAGACAAGTATTTAATGTTGCCCTTCTTGTTCTAACTCCCTCACTAGGATCTCCAATGATTTGATCCCTAGTGTGGGCTCTGTCCCATTTCCTTGTGTGCCCCTGTTCATTTCCTTGATCTGTTCCAATCTCATTTTGGTTGACAGTTGCATTCTCTTCTTCTCCCCCTGTGTTTGTGAATCCTTGCACAGGTGTTTGAAGAAGATTGTCAACTTCAAGAATTTCATTTTCTAGAACAGTTTGAACAGGGGGTTCATCTTCACTTTCAGAATCCTCAAGATAACCTTGATTCTCAAATCTCAATAGCACACTGTCTTGATCACTTGTTTTCAGTCCTGGAGTTTTCTTGTCATCAAAGGTGACATCCATGCTTTCCATGACTTTGTGTTGCTCAGGTACAAACACTCTGTATGCTGTCCTTTCCAGAGAGTATCCAATGAAGATACCTTCAAATGTCTTAGCATCAAATTTTCCAACATGCTCAGAGGTATCTTTCATCACAAAGCACTTGCTTCCAAACACATGCAGGTGCTTGAAGGATGCTCTTTTTCCAGTCATTAATGAGTAAGGAGTTTTGCCAGACTTCTTATTGATTAATGTTCTATTTTGCACATAGCATGCTGTGTTAACAGCATCAGCCCAAAAGCTAGTGGGTAGCTTTGCATCCAGCAACATTGTCCTTGCAGCTTCAATGAGAGTTCTATTCTTTCTCTCAACTACTCCATTTTGTTGAGGTGTTCTAGGAGCTGAGAATTGTTGAGAAATTCCTTTATCTTTGCAAAACTCATACAATGTTGAATTTCTGAACTCAGTCCCATTATCACTTCTCAAAGCAACTACAGAGGAACCAGTGCTTTGTGCTTCTTTATCAACTCTCTTGATATGCTCTATTATGACTTGGGGTGCTTCATCCTTGGAGAATAGGAACTCCACCCAAGTATATCTTGAATAGTCATCTACCATTACCAGAGCATATTTCTTTTTGGAGAGGGACATTACATTCACAGGGCCAAATAAGTCCATGTGAATTAGTTGCAGAGGTTTTGAGTTTGTATTGAGCAACTTGTTCTTGTGACTTGATCTTTTAATCTTCCCTTTCTGACAAGCTTCACATGCTCCATCTTGCACAAACTCCAAGGCAGGCAAATCCCTGATGAGTTCTCTCTTGGTTAGAGAGTTCATTGCCTGAACATTCAAGTGAGACAGTTTCTTGTGCCACAGCCAGAATTCCTCATTTGTGGCTTTTGTGTAGAAACAACAAATTTCTCCCTTATCTGCAGCCTTGAGATTAGCTACAAACAAGCTTCCTTTCTTCACACCAGTTAGAACAACTTCACCACTTTCCCTTTTTGAGATTGAACACAGGTCTTCATCAAATTCCACTTTGAAGCCTCTGTTGGTAAACTGTCCAATACTCAAGAGATTATGCTTCAGTCCTTCAACAAATGCTACATCTTCAATAATGACATTTCCAGATTTAACACTGCCATATCCCATTGTATAACCAATGTTGTCATTTCCAAAGGTTACTGATGGGCCAGCCTTTTCCTCAAAATGTGATAGCAGGGCTATATCACCAGTCATGTGACTTGAGCATCCACTGTCTAAGATCCATATGACTCTCTTATTCCTGTTGCCCTGCATTCACAAAATGACTAAGTTGTTTTTGGTACCCACACTTGGTAGGGTCCAGTTGATTTAGAAACATTTTGATTAATAATTCTTCTGTCATAAATTGCATTTCTCATAGTAGGAGACTTCACTTTTTCTGTGGCTTTGGAGTTTACACTCTTGGGCTCACATGAAGTTTTCACCCTCTCAACCCTGATTGGGGACCCTGTCCTATGAGAATGTATGTGTGTGTGTGATTCACCAGATTGTGTTTAAGAGATAAACAGTTAGCAATCACAGTCACATAGCATGTCATGCAGTTTGACTTACCACAGAAAGAATCATGACTAGAATTTATGCTAGCAGAAAGGTTACTTAGGTTGTCAACTTCAACAATTTCAGACTTACTACACTTATGAGTCAAATGATTAACAGATAAGCATTTTTGACATTGTTTCCTGGGAGCATTTGGCACATAAGCATAGTTGTTTCCTTTGTTAACACCAACTTTACCATTTCTGTTTTGTTTCCTTTTCTTAACAACTTCTTTCTTTGCTTTAGGACTCTTGACAAGATTGTCTTTGGTCTCTTTCTGATTGACAAGTTCAGGAAAGGAAGAAGTGTTCTTAGCAGCCTCATCTTCTTCAAGTAGTTGTTGCTTGATGATCAGTAGTTCCTCATCAAACTCAACAGCACTCTTTCTGAAGATGGGCTGTTCAACACTTGACAGAATGGTTGGGGCATTTTTGTTTGTAAAAGTTTCCTTTCCTTTGCCCTTGACCTTCTTCCTTCCTTTGTCATTATCATAGTCAAAACCAACTCCAACCTTGCAGTCTTCAGTGTGTTCCTTGTGGTAGGTTTGAATAAGTTCAGAGGAGTTTTTGAAGCTTCTTAGTTTCAGTTCAGTTTCAGCAATTTGTTCTCTAAGGGCTTTCTCTATCTGCTTAGCACAAATCACTTTGTTTTTAAGATACTCAACCTCCTTTTTCAAACCATCCAGGTTCACAACCATTAACTCAAGTTTCTCATTCTTTTCTGTAAGCTCAACATTCTTAGCAGTTAGTCTATCAATTTCTTCATTAGCTACTAACATGCTAGTATGAATATTAAACATCTCAGTGCTCATATCTTCAACAGTTTGCTTATATTGAATGGGAGTCATATCAAGAGAAGTAAGAATGGGTACCTGACTTGAATCACCATCATCAGAAAATGCCATCAAGGCATAGTTTGAGTACTCTTGTTCTTCTTCTTCATCAGAGTCATCCCAGCATTTTCCCTCAGCAATAAAAGCTTTGCCCTGTTGTTTCTTGAGTAGAGCCTCATACTTAGCTTCAAGCTCTAAATATGCTTTGTCCTTCTTGACTTGTTTAGGCTTTTTGCACTCAGTGGCAAAATGCCCAAGTTCATTGCAGTTATAGCATCTTATTTTGGTCCTATCCACACTTCCTGTCTTGTATCCACCCTTAGCAGCACCAGCAATCCCTTTTCCTTTATTGAAGGTGTTTGAGCCACTAGATCCACCAGTGTTTCCAGTATTGAACTTGGACCTGAATGGCTGCTTTCTTTTAAACCTTATGTTAGGATATCTCCTAGCCATATAAGCAAAAGATTTGTTTTCCATTTTGTCCAGTTCCTCCATGCTGTAAAACTCATCTTCCTCAGGCAAATCATAGATGACCTGGACCTCATCACCAGTGTCTTCAACTTCCAGTTCCTCAATCTTCACTTGACTGACTTTAAGAGAGTCCATTCTTTGACTTAGGTTGTCAGAAATAAGTGCACAGGAGGTATTAGCCACTAATCCTTGCTTTGCTTGAATAGATCTCTTTTGAAACAGCTCCAACTCATATGTCTTCAAAACACCATATAACACATCAAAACCAATCTTTGTTAGATCTCTTTCTTTAAGGGAAGAGATTCTTGGTTCCAAGTGATCTGGAAGAGTTAGTAAAAACTTCATATTGAGCTCTTCTGTTTCATAGTGTTTGTCATAAAGTTTGAGCTCGTTTATCAGCTTGTTGAATCTCTCAAACACTTCTGTGATTCCCTCTTTTGGCTGAGCCATGAAGGCTTCATATTGTGAAACAAGAATCTGCTTCTTGTTCTTTTTTACTTCAGTAGTTCCTTCACAGAGCACTTCTATAAGATCCCACATCTTCTTGGCACTAGTACAATGAGCAACAGTGCCATACATGTTGAAGTCCATAGATTCACAAATGATAAGTTGAAGATGTCCATCCAGGGCAACTTTTTCCTTTTCAGGATCAGTGTATTTTGAGGGATCTTTGGGCACATGTTTTGCTGGTACAATCTCAGTGCCACTGGTTGATTCACCAATCTCGATCATTGGAATGAAGGGACCATGCTTTAGAATATCTAAATACATGGGGTTAGAAGCTTTGATGAAAAGCAACATCTTCTTCTTCCATAAACTGTAGTGCTCCTTGTTAAAGGGAGGAATCTTGATACTGCTTAGTTTCTGTGAACTCATTCTTGATCTTTTCCTGTTTGTACGTTAACAGCCTTGGCTCTGATACCACTTGTTAGAAATGAATACCACTAGAAACTAGACAGAGGGGGGGTGAATGGATAGTTTGATATGTTTTTCGATTCTTGAAAACTAAGCAAACAACTGTATATGATTATGATATGTAATATGCAGAAAGTAAATAACACACACAATCACTTTAATCTACTTTGTATAAGCAAATTAAATACTACAGCTTTCCAGGAAATTCACAATCGAATTTCTGGCTTCTAAACAAGAACAGTATGAACTTGCTTGCTTACAGAGAAAAGAGCTTAGCAAATTACTATGTGTATCTCTCTTACTTCTTACAGTTGCCTGTGCACGATATATATATTCACCTATACAAACTAGGCACACACAATATTACACAGCTACCCCTTCTGAAGGTCCAACTTGTCCTGCCATAAGAAGTTCACTGTGTCAGGAAGGACCACCTGCTTTTCGGAGTCTTTCCCGTTTCTGTAGCTGCTTGTCTCTTATCTTTCTCTCCAAGTTTAGCTGTAGATTTGCCATCTGTTCTTTGGACCACCTTGCCAGAACAAATGCTTCAGTATTTGTCTCCTTTGATTCTTGGTTCTGTACCTTGATTTGTCTTGTTATAAACGGCTAAGTGTTGATATCGTGAACTCCACTTTATCCCTGACTTCGCGATCTCCCTTGTGAGGACTACGCAATATAGCCTTTGAAGACTTTGCGACATAGGTCATTTGATGACTATGCGACATAGGTCATTTGATGACTATGCGACATAGGTCATTTGATGACTTCACGATCTAGGCTCTTTTGACTTTGCTGACTTCAACACTTCACGACATGTGTCTTGAGGACTTCTCGACATAGTACAAAATGGACTATGCGATATAGTACTTCACGACATGGATATTGGTGACTTCACGACATAGCTTTCTTTTGACTTTGCTATATAATGCCTTAGACAAATTCCTGCAACTTATTTCTTCATAGCCTTATTCAACTCTATCCTGCTGCATGAACACTTCTGAACTTCTACCAGGATAATTATTCAATGGCCTATATACAAACTAGATGCAAGAAACTTTACTAAGCTCATTATAAATTTGAGCATACATGATCAAGCTAATGTTCATGAGAACAAGACAAGTACATTTAGAGACCTATACTATATCCCAGTGATAGAAATCACTAGGTCATGTAATGTGACATAGTCACATGGTGTAGGCTTGTTAATAGTGGTATTCAGACATGTCTTGAGCCTAACATGTTGTTTTGCCTGACAAATGCCAGTTTTTTAAGTATGCCGGACCCAATCAATTTTGGGCTCCGAAGAAGGACTAATCAATCTGATATTGCAGGGAGTTAAACAGGTAAACCGAGTTATGTGGATTCTGGACAGTGGCTGTTCAAGGCATATGACCGGAGATAGAGCCCTGCTATCAGATGTGGTTGTGAAAGCTGGCCCAGTAGTTACCTTTGGAGATAACAGCAAGGGTATTATGAAAGGACATGGCTGTTTGAAGTATGGAAATGTTATCATTGAAGATGTTTCATTTGTGGAAGGTCTGACGTTCAATCTTCTCAGCATCAGTCAGTTCTGTGACAGAGGATATGCTGTTTCCTTTGAAAGAGAGAAGTGTCAGATCACTCACAAGAAGAATGGAAAGCCTGCTCTTCAAGGAGTAAGGAAAGGTGACTTGTTCATAGCTGATCTGAACTCGGGATTCAAAGATGAAGTTAATTGTTTTTATGCTAAAGCTTCATCAGATGATAGTTGGCTATGGCACAAGAAGATGTCTCACCTTAACTTCAAAACTATGAACTCTTTAGTCAAGAGGGAATTAGTTAGAGGTTTGCCTCAGATGGAATTTACACAGGAAGGACTGTGTGAGGCATGTCAGAAAGGAAAGTCAAAGAAAGCTTCTCACAAGGGCACTGATACATCATCAATAACTGAACCTCTTCAGTTACTGCACATGGATTTGTTTGGTCCAGTTAATGTGATGTCCATGTCAAAGAAACAATATGCACTTGTGATTGTTGATGACTATTCAAAATATACATGGGTTTTATTCCTACATTCCAAGGATGAGACCCCATTCCAGGTGATTGGCCATGTAAAGTTGATTGAGCTGGATTCTAGATTCCCTGTTAGAGCCATAAGGTCAGATAATGGTACGGAATTCAAGAATGCCATTCTAACTGATTTTTGTGCTGATAAAGGAATAACAAGACAGTATTCTGCCCCTAGAACTCCTCAACAAAATGGAGTAGTGGAAAGAAAGAATCGTACATTGATTGAAGCAGCTAGGACTATGCTAAGTGAGTCCAAACTTCCAACGTACTTTTGGGCTGAAGCAGCGAATACAGCTTGTTATACTCAGAATCCAACGTTAATCAACAAGGACTTAATGAAGACTCCGTATGAGATCATGAACAACAAGAAACCAACTGTCAAGTACTTTCATGTATTTGGAGCAAAATGCTTTGTGCTTATAGATGACAATGTTAAACGTGGCAAGTTTGATGCAAAGGCACAAGAAGCTATTTTTGTTGGATATTCCAGAAGATCTTACAGGGTCTATGTGGTTGGCAGTCACACAGTAAAGGAAAGTGTCAATGTTTCTTTTGATGACACTAAGTTCCCCAGTATCCAAAAAGAAGACTCATCTGAAAAGCTGAAGTTTGATAACTTGCCAGACTCAGAATCAGATGATGAAGCTCCACCTGAAGTTATTGCTGGTGATGATAATAACAATGATGATAATGATCATGGTGATGGTGGTGGAAACACTGGTAACAATGGAGATACCACCAACACTGGAGAAGAATCTTCAAGGCAAACAGGCAACAACTCAGGGGGAGCAAATGAAGGATCAACTAGTCACTCACAACATCAAAGTGAAATTCAAGGCGAATCATCAAGATCAAATCTTCCAAGACAGACTGTTTGGAATAGGGCTCATCCTTTTGAGCTGATCATTGGTGATCCAGATGTTGGAGTTAAAACTAGAAGTGCTTCTCAGAATGAATGTCTTTTCTCAGCATTTTTATCTAAAATGGAGCCAAAGAAAACTGAGGAAGCACTGACTGATCCAGATTGGGTGATTGCTATGCAAGAAGAACTCAATCAATTTGAACAACAGCAAGTCTGGAAGCTGGTACCCAGGCCAAAGAACAAGAAAGTAGTTGGTACAAGATGGGTATACAGGAACAAGCTAGATGAGGATGGCATTGTCACAAGGAACAAGGCAAGATTGGTTGCACAAGGGTATTCACAAGCTGAAGGCATTGATTATGATGAAACCTATGCACCAGTGGCTAGACTTGAGGCCATCAGGATGTTCTTAGCATTTGCTGCTTATTCCAATTTTAAAGTCTATCAAATGGATGTTAAGAGTGCATTCCTGAATGGTGAACTTGATGAAGAAGTGTATGTGGAACAGCCCCCTGGCTTTGAAAATCAGGAGCTGCTGGACTTTGTGTACTTTCTCTTTAAGGCTATCTATGGTCTCAAACAAGCCCCAAGAAAATGGTATGACACTCTCTCTGGTTTTCTTTTAGAAAATGGTTTTGTTAGAGGTATCATAGACAAAACTCTTTTTTCAAAGAAACATAAAAGTGATATGATATTAGTCCAAGTCTATGTGGATGACATCATATTTGGGTCTACTAATGATAATCTCTGTAAGAGATTTGCTGAGCTTATGCAGAGTAAGTTTGAAATGAGTATGATGGGTGAGCTGAAGTTCTTTCTTGGATTGCAAGTAAGTCAAAGGTCAAATGGTATATTTATTTGTCAATCTAAGTATCTCAAAGAACTCCTCAAGAAGTATCACATGGAGGATTCAACATCAGCAAGGACTCCATCTTCAACAGCCATCAAACTTGGAGCTTCTGACAAATCTATCAAGGTAGATGTCACAAGCTACAGAGGTATGATTGGCTCCTTACTCTATCTTACTGCTAGTAGACCAGATATTATGTTTGCTACATGCTTGTGTGCAAGGTTCCAAGCGGACCCTAGAGATGTACATCTCATTGCTGTGAAAAGAATCTTTAGATATCTTAAGGGTACACCTAATCTAGGTATCTGGTACCCTAAAGATTCTGGTTTTAATCTTGTTGGATATACAGATTCTGATTATGCAGGTAGTGTTGTGGACAGAAAGAGTACCTCTGGGAGTTGTCAATTCCTAGGAGGTAGGTTGATTTCCTGGTATAGCAAGAAACAGCAAACAGTTTCCAATTCAACAGCAGAAGCTGAATATATTGCTGCTGGAAGCTGTTGTGCTCAGATTTTATGGATAAGGAATCAATTAAAGGACTATGGCTTTGCATTAGACAAAATTCCCATATTTTGTGATAATACAAGTGCCATAGCAATCTCCAACAACCCTGTGCAGCACTCGAGAACAAAGCACATTGATATCAGGTATCATTTTATCAGAGAGCATGTTATGGATGGAACAGTGGAGTTGCACTTTGTACCCACTGAAGAACAGACTGCAGATATTTTCACTAAATCTGTTGACGAATCCACATTTATCAGGTTAGTTGGTAAATTGGGTATGTTGAACAGTCTTAGTGATTGATAATATCTCCAGGTTTGTTCTTAACTAAATTATTTTCTCTTGTTGATTTTAAGATGTTAAATATTGCCAATCCATGTTTATTGTATAAAGCTTGTTAATTTAAATATTCTGAATAATTTAATTTCTTTAAAAATATTTTTCTCATTTTCCATGGAGAAATGTATTTTTATTGAAAATATATTTATTTAGAATCATTTAAGTTATTTTCGGATTATAAATATTTTTGTTCAGATTTTTATGCAGGTTTATAGTAATTTTATGTTTTTGTTATCTTTTATGCAGTAGGTTTCAGCTGTTTTAGATTATCATGTGAATATTTTCTATGTTTTGCTGCTACTGTTTGTATATATAACTCGGTATGACCCTCTAGTCAGGTCATATTGGCTTGGTTTTCAATACTTTTATTAGTTTTATTGATAATAAATCTCGGTATGACCCTCTAGCTTGGTCATATTCGAATTTATTTTTGTTTATTTAATTTCAAAAACACGGTATGACCTCAGGTATGGTCATATTGGTTTTTATTTTGTTTATTTGACGTCAAAAACACGGTATGACCTATCTTAGAGGTCATATTGGATTTTATTCTTTTAATTAATCAGTATTTTCTTTGTTTTCTCGGTATGACCTCCAGGAAAGCTCGGTATGACCTTAAGCAAAACTCGGTATGACCTCCCTTTAGGTCA
Organism: Heracleum sosnowskyi; assembly: GCA_030848705.1. Lineage (NCBI taxonomy): Eukaryota > Viridiplantae > Streptophyta > Magnoliopsida > Apiales > Apiaceae > Heracleum > Heracleum sosnowskyi. The sequence goes on along the minus strand of CM061244.1, from coordinate 18,511,733 downwards.
TACCGAGCTCAGCAGAACCAATCTCTATAAATACCAATGCTTTTCAGGTTCTTTTGCTCTTCATACCTTTTTAACTCAAGTTTTTACTTAGTTAACTTTGCTCTGGTTTGTGTTTTATTCTTAGAACAACGAACTATTGCAAATTTTTCTTGTGAACTACTTGGGATTTTATTTCTTTTCTGATAATTATTATTATTAATTGTTGTGTTATTCTAGTAATATTTTTAATTTTATTATTTATTTTTAAATGGCTGCTGAGTTTGTTGTTGAACGTTTTAATAATTACGTTGGCTATTGTGATCCCCTTAAGTGTTCTGTTGAACGTTTTAGGCCGTGGATTCATTTTTTAAATGAACAATCAATTGTTAGCTATGCTATCACTGCTTCTGTTGATTTAAAGATTGAACCCCTTCGTCTATTATGCTTAACTGCTGTTGTTGCTGAAGATATGCGATCTTTCACATTCACTATTTCTGATCGTCAGTACACAGTAACTAAGGAGATCTTTTGTCAAGTGCTTCATTTTCCACTTGATAACTTTGTTAGATTCCCTACTGATCCCGAGTTAGTTCAATTTTTCTCTAGTATTGATTACCAAGGAAATATTGTTCTTCCTCGTTTGAATAAGGGTAATCTAGCTTGTGAGTGGGATTTGTTCTTTGACTGTTTAGCTAAAGTTTTTAGTAATTCTACCAAAAACAACTTTCCCGTCATAACTTCTCTTCTACAAAACATTGCCTATGCTGCTGTTTATAACCTGAGAGTGGACATAGGAACTCTTCTGTGGGATCTCTTGATAAGGAGGATTTTCAATTACCCTAGAGATATTGAAACTGGAAAGAAAGTTAGATGCTTTTATTCTCGTTTCCTTTCTCTAGTGTTGAATCATGTTCTTTCTGATGAACATAAAACCCTTTTTCAAAACACTCCTTTCAAGTCCCCGCACATACTAATCCTCTCATTTATTCAACTTTGTCCACAAGCTCAAAGTCTGGAAGGAGACCCCTAGTTCCACAATCTTATCTGCGAGAGATTTTGCAACCACAGTTACCTTTACTCTTTATTGAACATCCAGTGGTTGGATCCTCGTCAGCAGGAACTTCAATGGCGCCTCCTAACACCATGGCACTTCAGGTAATATATCCTCTCTCAACTGCTCCACTAACCCAAGAGGTTCTTAGGATTGACCAAGGGATTGTAGAACCACAATCTCTGTCCCCGGTCATAGAGCCACACACAGAGTCAAATCCATTGACCGATCCCCTAGAACAATCAGCTACTACAAGATTCATAGAACAAGTTGAAGTAGATACTAATGTGAGTGATCCCACAGCTCTGCCTCCACCACTAAAGAAGAGAAGAACACTACTTGAGGCATCTGTTAGCCAGTCTGTATCCTCCCAAAAGGATATGGATTCTCAAAAGGCCAATGAACAGTTACTAGAGACATCCTCTCAACAGGATGAATCTATTGAAATTCGCCATCAGGCCATGGCATTCTGTACAGAGTCAAGCACTCTCCCATTACTCACAATGGGAGAAAACACTTCTGAAACATTAGTAGAGACTCTTGCACAGGACACTCTGAGAGGAGAGCACATAGGAATGATTGGTGAAACAGTGCCTACCATTGTCACGGTAGAAGAGCCTTCACAGGCTTCAGAGGGAAAATCTGGTTCTTTGCCCACAATAATAGAATCATTTTCTCCCCTCCCAGAGGGAACATCTCTGGCTCCCCTAAGGGATTCTTCACTCGCAGTTTCAACTGGAGAAAGTGAAGGGCAACATGGTAAGTCTATATCTGAAGCAATTCAGTTTTCAATTTCTGATGAATTTTTGGACCTTACCATGGATTGGGATTCGCGAACTCCCATTGCACCACCAGTGACCTCTCAAGAAGGGGCTATGGTGATTTTTTCTGCAGGTACTTCAACTCCTACTCTGGATAGACAGCTAGTGGTTAGTAAAACACAGAGCGAAACACAAGCACGTGAGGTGAGTGAAACACCATCGAAAGAAATTGAGATGAGTGCACACAATGACACATACACTGCTTCTTTGTTGGCTCAAATAGCTAATCTTCAGAAACAACTACAAGAGTCCTAGGCTGAAAAAGATATTCTCAAGGCACAAGTGGATGAACGGTCTTCTTCTTCCACCTCTGTAAATAATCAGCTGGGTCATCTTAGAGATGAGATACAGGGAGTAAAGGTCACATTGGTTCCCAAGATGAATGCTGTTCAAGAATCACAAGTGTTAATGGCTTCAGATATGTCAGAACTACTGGTTTCTAATGCTGAGATCAGGGAGGCTATCAAACAGATTCCTATTATTTCAACCAAAGTAGACTCCTTTCAAGATACTATTGACGAAAATCAGTACTTCAATGATGAGAGGTTTACCAAGATTGAAGGAGGGCTGCAACATCTGAACGAGGGCATGAAACATCTGTATACTATGATCAAGGTCTCACATCAACCCAATGCTGAACAGAAGAAATTCTTTGAGGGTGATGATGATGAAGGGGGCAATGGTGACAGGGATGGTGAAAGAGAAAGAGAAGGTACAGAGGAGGATCCTAAAACTGATAGAGTTAAATCTTTAGAGGATTCCTCAACTAAGGGGGAGAATAAGGAGAAGGAGTTACAAGGAGGAGAAGATCAAGGAGGAGAAGCTGGAGGTTCTGGTTCTGCAAAGGATAAAGGGAAGCAGAAGTTAACTTTTTCTGATGCTGACTACTATCAAGGTGAAGAGGGTGTATTTGATGATGTTGAATCTGAAGCCCCTGAAGATATCTTTGGTGAGGTAGAAGTTGAAGGAGAGGCTGACTATGCTGACTGGGAAGATGAACCTGTAGTGGATACTGCCTTTGAAGCTGAGTTGGTGAGACAAAAGGCTGATTTGAAGAGGAGAGAGGAGGAAAATGCAAAGGTATCTGACATCATTTCCAAGCATCTTGTCATTCAAAAAGCTGAGCAACAAGAAAAGCAAAGGCTTCACAATCTGAAGGTCAGTGATAGAAAATTGTATGTAAGGCTCAAGCAAGGAGTGGAATGGGACAAGGCAAGAGAAATGTTTGCACATCAAGAAGGAATTAATAATGATGCAAAGTTTCTTGGGATGTTGGAAAGGTACAGACATGTCAATCCAGACAACACAGTATATATGAAAGCTCTTCATGCAGAGATTTCAAGGATCACAACTGGATATGACAGAGTTAGAGAGGAGTTAAAGATCTATGTTTACACTCACAATGAGGGAACCTTCTTAGTGTCTCTCAATCTTCTGGAAAGCAGAACTCTCTCTGAACTATGGGTCTTCATGTGCAAGGTAAAAAGAACTTCTCCATTAGCTGAGCTGCTGCATGATCAGTTAAGAGATTTTGCAATGAAGGCTAGTCCTCAAGTTGTGGATGTGCCATATGAAGTTAAATTTTATAAAGGAAGGGCACTTCAAACTTGTGGTATGGACCCCATCTCTTTGAAAGATTATCCTGCCAGGCATCTTGTCTATATGGAGAACATGTTGAGGACAACAGGGTTTGCTACACAAGAAAAGACAGAAGTTGCTGATTTGATTCAAGACTATTGCATTGCAAATATCAAGAGATATCATCAAATGAAGAATAGGCTGAAGAAAGTCACAGCTCAACTTGTCAGACCTAGTGGCATTACTTCTGAATCTGATCGTGTTCTGGACAAGGAGTTGCTTGAAGCACTTGAAGAAGGAGAGATGTTTGAGTCTGAAATTTGAAGAAGCTCTAGTCTGTAAATGTTATATGTATAGAGCTTAAATATTTCAAGATAGGATCGATGTAAACATATGTTCAGTCTAAAGGAACATCTCTCTTGTATTTATCTTTAATGTTTGAATCTGGAAAATGTTAAATGAAATCCAGAACTTTTCTTGTTATTTACTTGGCTCTTAAAAGTCATTTCTATTTCTTGTTTAAGTTAGTTGAGTTATCCTCTAGGTATTTGATTGTTATTCTCTAACAAACAAATAGGGGGAGATTGAAAGGCATATGTTTAGGCCTATTAATATTCCGAGGAAACAACTTAATTTAAACAAGTATGTAATAAGTAAATAATAAGTTAATATGTCACAGGAATCTCAGATAGTTTTATCTGTCAAGAGAATGGAGAATTAAAGTCATCTACAGACTTGAAGTTATTCTACATTGAAAGAAGTTCAATTTATTGTTCAAGCCTCAGTGAAGTATTCAAGATAGTGGATTTACTACAGTGACAGAGATTTCCAGATGGTGACGGAAGAAGTACAGGATACAGAGTTTTGTCAAAGCTAAAATAAAGAAGCCACAGCTTTAAATGTTTTAAAGATGAAGAATTATCATTGAAGTCAGTTATTCATGAAACCAGACAGTGCATCGAATGACGACATCAATCAGTGGAATTCAATCATCTATATTCAGTGGTTGTCAGAAGATAGAGTTATGCAGGGATTTTAATTTATCTTCTTTAATTTAATAATTCAATTTAATTAATAAATTAATTCTATGAGAATTAATTTATTTATTAAATTAGTTATGTTAGTAGTTTAAATAATTTATTAAATTAATTCTATAAAAGAATTAATTTAATCTAGAATTTATTCTATCTAATTTAAATTAAAAGGATTTTCTTTTCAAAATCTCGGTATGACCTGTTTGATTAACTCGGTATGACCTAGAGTATTAAAACCTCAGGTTCTACCGAGTAATTAATAAGGTCATATTATTCAAAGTGTGTCAGGTCATACAAGTAAAGTATGTCAGGTCATACAGATCACTTTTCCTTGGTCATACCGAGAGTTGGTGATTTGGTTCAGGTCATACCGGACGTTTTACTTGTAGGTCATACTGTCATCAAGGTTCTACCGAGCTAATATTGGTAGGTCATACAAGGCTTTTTGCTTTCATATAAAATCAAAGGAGGACAGACAGCAGAACGCAGTTGTTGAAGAAAAAGTAAAGAACACAGAAGCATTTACTCAAGAACACAGAAGCTTTAAATCTTATTTCTTCTCAAGCAATTAATTCTAGTTTGTATTGTTAAATCCAAACCACTAGAAGTTGATTACTTGTATTGCTTTGACTATCTAGCGGATTTTTATCCCTAGAACGAATCTCAAATTATCAAATATTGTTAAATCATTTTATTACAAAAATAGATAAATTCATGTCGAATTTATTCTAGATTTGTTTTAATTTATTTGAGATTCAATCTTGTATTCAGTACCATTTGTAACACCCTTCAAGTTTAATATAGTTTTATTTAACTTGAATCTTGTTTCATTTTATTCCGCATCAATTTGTTCCTAAACAGTTAAATCATTTAAAGAACAAATTCGATAAAACGGTATAGTTTGTATTCAACCCCCCTTCTACAAACTTATCAGGACCTAACAGAGAAGACTTTGGGCTATCATTTGGAGATTTCTGAGTTTTTTTCTGGATGGTAGCAGCAAATTTTGGGTAACTACGCAATATAGTCCAACAATGTACCAGCTGGAATGTTTTTTTTTGCAGGTCTGCATACATTATCATCGCTTTCTGTTCTTATACATGCAGTAGACAAGATAGGAAGAATATATGAAAGCATTGCCATAGTTAACAACTAATATATGAAAGCTTGTTGTTCCAAGCTTGTGCCTTATGTTAGTAATTATAGATTCCTGTTCTTAGGATATGAGTCTAGACAAAATAATACAAGAAGGAACTGGAGATACCAATGTCTACCAATGCCTTATGTGACTAAATTTATAATGTATAATTAACTAAGACGCAATGTCAGCAGCATCAATGGACAATTGCCATCTATGACCTCCAAAAGCTTTGCTTATTATCTTATGAGCTATCATTCACTCGAATCATAAATCTTGTTTCTATTTGTAGTATCATATAGGTTGATGGGATTTATCATATTCATATCTACACATTGGAAAACGAAGCATTGGTTATTTCCTGCAGAGTATTTTAACAGAATCTATTCTATTAACTTGTGATGTCTTTATATTCCTAAACACCTTGGTAAGAATGAAATAAAGGAATGAGACAAATATTTCAATTTGTAAAGATATTAAAATTTGCAAGTTTGCTTAAACATGAGAAGGGGAATGAAGTGTGGTTATTCCTAACTGATTATACATATTGTGGGGGGAAGGCACAACTATTTCCGGTCTCTATATTTCGTCCAAACTATTCAGATTAACATTAAACGTGTAAGCACAGTAAATTAAGCAACATCTACCAATAATTCATAAGCAAAAAATTAAGAAACTAATCAAAAAACACTAAAATTAAGTAGAAAAAATAGTTATCAATTATCAAATAAATCAACTACTACTACTACCATTGATCATTATCAATTATCAAACACTTCTTCTACCATTGATCATTATTCCAATAAAACACTTCTCACAAATATTTTATCAAACAATTTTACAGATTCATATCAAGAAAATATAGATACCTTGTCTTTTTCGGTCAATCCGCTCTGATTTTTGTGCTGAACTTGATTATAAAATCCGACGAACTTGGACACTGAAGTATTTATAGCTGACCATCGATGGCATAATGAATTAGGCGTTCGTACACTCGAAAATGATTTGTTCTCATCGTAGTAACTTGCAATTCTATTCCAGTAGGTCTGATGTGTTTGGTTGTTGCCCTGAATCGAATCCATACTAACATTCTGCCAAGCTGATATGAGCAATATGTATTCTTCAACTGAAAAATTAGTGGCTCGGCCCTTTTTCTGTTGACTACATTCTTGGGTACTGAATTGTGGTATTTGGGTTGCCTCTGTATTCTCAACATCGTATACATCACCGTTTAACAAGGATGTAAAATAAGCCATGATAAATTTGGGGAAGAGAGGATCTGAAGATAGAAAAGGAAGAATTAAAGAAGAACAAGAAAAAGGGGGAAAGAATTTGGGTACTGAATTGTGGTATTGGCGGGAGAGAAGATAACAGCGGCAAAAACAAGCGGGAAATGAGTCATCTTGCAGATAGGGGAGTAAATATGTTCCCTACATATGGGGAAGCTCCTTCTGTCCCCTAAAAATTTTAGGTAAGGAGACATAGCGTTGGAGAGGTTTTTTTATGTGAAGTTCCCTATTTTTGTCCAACTGTTTAATATATTGGCAAGGACCCTGCCCCGTTGGAGTTGCTCTAAGGTCCACATCCCAGCTCTCTTGCTGGATATCTAGCCAGAGCCAGACAGTCGAATTGTTGCAAGTTTTTGGAATATATTTAATATTTTAATTTTTGATACACAAATACAACATTTATCTTTAATATTAGTACTTAAAATAGAGTCTCAACTTTTATTTAATTTAAGAGTAATGCTATATGTCTAAAATCATTTTCAAATAAAATTCTCGAAAAATGTGGCATGATTAACGTGATATTTTGAGATATTTTAATTGATGAAATTTATGTGAATGCAATGGTTCATCATAATTAATTCAATTAGTCAACACGTGATATTTGGAAACAAATTTGATAACAGATTTGAGAACTCTAGTATTTTCCTTAATTTAATTCAAACTTGTAAAATGTAATCAATTTTTACTCTTCTCATCAAGTGAAATGAATTTAACTTTATTTCGGACTTAAAAATTTGTTTGAACCGATGAAAAATTAAAATTAATCCAAGTGAATTTGAGTTAACTCAACGTAAATTTGAGTTACCCTATCTTGAATTCAGATCATTATCGTATACATATATGTATTATGTGTACTTGATAAACTTGACTTATTTTTGTATAATTTTTTTTTTGAAATTTGAGTGATTCGAATACTAAAGCTTATTAGTAGCCTAACTAGATTTCTTAGTGAGTCGAACGGCAACAAAATACATAATTCAGTTTAAAATTAAAATCAATCCGATAAAATTAGTTTAAAACTCAAACTTTTGACTAATAAGAGCATATGCACCAATGAAAAAAAATAGTTGTTTCGTTATATAGATTGACGAATTGACGGAGTTTAGTTATGCAGTAATGCTTTTTTAGTCCGTCATCATCTCGTAAACCGAATGCATCCTAAAACATATCGTTTTGGGGAGAGTGAAAATATGTTTGTCAATAAATAAATAAAAATTAATTTCTCCATTTTACAGTATAGTTCCACTTTTTATTTTTGATATCCATTTTAAAATGTTTTGATCGAATAGCTACATAAATAATTTTTAAATTTTCTTTTTTGATTTAAATATTAAAATTTTATTAAATAATTTATATAACTATTTAGTCAATATTCTTTAAATGTGTCCAAAGTCAAAAGTTAACGAATACTGGAGGGAGTACATTTTTCGTTCCAGGACATATAAAGTAACTATTATGTTTTGCCCGCTACGCATGGCTTAAAATTAAGAATTTTATATTTTTTTAATAATAAAAAAAAATATTTTTTTTTTGTTTTAAAATAAAAAAATGACATAGGTACCTTTGACCAAGGTAAAAATATGAAATATTTTGTACTATCCCCATAAATTTGCCTCTTCTCGGGCAGGCAATTTAGTTGTTCAATGTTATTGTCTAATTTTATATTGACTACTTTCTTCTTTCTGTTGAGTCAAAATATTTTCCTCCGGTCTTTCTCTCCTCATCTCTCCTGTAACTGGCGTTTGAGGTACCTTTTATTTTCCGCCCTTTTTCTCTTTTTCTTTAATTAATTTAGTTAACAATGATATCTTGTATATCTATAAACTGAGTATTGTTTTTTTTGAAGATGGATGTAACTCCGAAGTTTATGAGTTTTATGTCTTCTGAAGATTGTTTGTCGACTCACTTGGTTAGTTTTGAATTTTTTTTGAGTTTTTGTAATATAATTTTTTGTTTTAGGTTTATGTTTTGTAATTTGTTTTAATTGTTGTAACAGAGTATTCCAACTGCTTTCATCTCCAAATTTGGTAATTTAATACATGTTGGTGTTAAGTTATCGACTCCAAACGGATATGAAATGTGGGTAGATTTTGATAAGAGGCGTGGGAGGCTTTTTGGAATGAAGCCTTTGTTCCGAAACTTCAAAATTGAAGGGGGTCAAAGTATACTATTTGATTTTGTTGGTGACTTCAAATTCAACCTTCAAATTTTTGATGTATTTGGTTTTGAAATTGATTATTCGGCTGTTATGCCTACTTTGGATGGTGAAGGTATACCATTCATTTTTAGTTGTCCTTAATTTTGAATGTAATTTTTAGATATGTATAAAAATTTGTTCTTTGATTAAATTTGCAGTTCTTATTTCTTCTGATGGTTGTAGCTTTGTTAGCTCTCATCGTTTGGGTCATAAACCTGTGGACGAAATAGTATGTAAACATTTAATTATTGAATTATTACTTTGAGTTATAGAAGTATATTTTTTAAAGTTTTTATTTGTTTGTACTGATCTTTTGATTTACTGTATAGGTTCCCCTGCATGAGTTTATTGAGAATTTGGTCCCATGATTCCTGATCGGTTGGAATATGTTGTTAGCAGTGGTCAGCACATTGTTGGTTCTTATTGCCGCCGGGAACGTAAATTAGTTGGTGTTGGTAGTGTTTGCAATATTTTAGGGGTGGACCACTTGAATGAATTGAATGTCCTTTTATTTTGTTATGATGGTGAAAGTTCTTTTAAAGTTTTTGTGTTTGACCAATCTTTGATTGAGACTCCTGTATTCTCCTCTTTGTCTGTTGATGGTAATGAATACGAAAGCTGAACTTATTAATAAATTTGGAATTGAAGTTGTTTAATTTTGAATTTATTCATTTTTTCTATGTATTTTTCAGTTCCCCAGGACACTGCTTTTGAAATTTTAGTTCAACCGTATCATATGCTTCAGTATTGTCATGGAGTGGTAAAATTTTGAACTTTTTCTAAATTGTCAGTCCATTGTTCTAACTGTTTTTCAAATTTTTAACTCCCTTATTTTTTCAGGGCATATTTGTAGAGTTTCGCAACATAAGTCATTTCTGGAATCGGATTGACCATATCACAGCTTATGAGGGAAATCATTGTTGGACACTTCAGACTCGTAAGAGACGTGATTGGAACAGAGCAGCTATACACGATGGTTGGATTAACTTTAGGGAAGATTTGGGATTGTGTATTGGTGATCGTTGCATGTTTGAGTGGAAGAATGACCAAGTAAAAGAGTTCCGTATTCTGTATTGTTAAGAATGAGGAGGTTGACTTGTAAGTTTGTCTAATTTGATCAGATATTTATCGCTATTGACGTTGTTGTAGACTATGTTCAGATGTTTGTTTAATGTACTGTTTGTGATGAAGTTGCCCGTACCTATTATATTTGGTACTAAATTCATAATTTACAAAGTGGTAGTATTCCAAATTTTCATTCAGGCAATTAATAATTTGACCACCTAAAGGTAGTATTACATTCCAGAGTGATATGTATTCTCCAAAATCTTGCATTTCCTGCTTTTACTGGTTGTTCAGTTGGGAAATCTCATCTAGGTTGTAGGAAGACCCTGATGGCTGTTACAATTGATAGTTAATAAAATTGTTGATACTGAGTTTACTTTACTAATGTATTAATTATTTATTACCTCTCCAGTAAAAGAATCCCTGTTTGTAAGACCTTGTTGTGGGTCTAGCATTTCCTCGTCCAAGTTGAATCCTAGGAAAATGTATGTTTCTTCATAAACTATGTCTTGCAGTTTAATTTTGTCCTCTTTGATCAACAGTTTCATTGTGTAATCTTTCCCCGATAGCAATTCCCGTATTTTTGGGTAGTCTTTGTCCTACCATACAAAATTTGGTCTGATTTCAATAGAATAGTATCAGATATGCATAATTTAAATGTTATGTTGAAGAATTAACCTCAATTTCAAACTGCTCAAAGTTATTTCCAAGCAACGATCGTATTTCTCTGTCCTTTATCACAATTTCAATCACACCGGTTTCATCTGATGCAGAACCATTCATCTTGAACCTATATGTAAAACCATTTGTATTGATTTCAATTATATTTGATATAGTAGTATAAAACCATTCATCTTGAACCTATAAATAAGATATGAATGTACAGACCTTGGAATTGGTTCCAGAACTTCCCTTGGACATTTTTGACAACAGTATTTTCCTTCTTCACTTTGCACATCTTCATAACATGAACTACAAACTCCGTAATTCCAGTTTTGGTTTCCTCAGCCCATTTTATATTAGCTTTACATACCACTTCTTCCTGTAATGGTATGAACAAATATTTATATTTCCTAATTATTTTTGATTAATTTTTAAGTGAATTTTTTTTGTAGTTTACGGTTTACCTCAATAAACATTTCTGGCAGTTTTTTGATTTCTGCAATGGTACATACTTTAACTATTTTTCTTTTATTTGAGAAGTCATGTTTGCTGAAATTTGGGTCTTCTAACCTATAAATTGACTTTGTAAGCATCATTCCAAATAAGCAGTATGTTTAAAGGTAGATATAAAGTCTTACTTCTTTCTTAGTTGTTTTACACTATGATGGTCATAGTTGAGATAGAATTTTGTCGGAGAGTAGTTGCACAATTCAGTTTGGTCTGAGAAAAGAAATTCAAACTTATAAATCTTTGTTTCATACTGTAAAATTTTTTAGGTTGGTTGTAATATTTACCTCTCCAGGAACTAACTTTTGCACTTGCAATTATAACAATTACTGGTTCCTCCAAGTCATCCATCATAGCATTTTCAAATTGTATTGCAAAGGAATCCCAGAAAGTTACCTTAATCTTCCTCCTTTATAGTCAATCTGTATTAATTCCACAATTTTGTCGCAGTTTAGTAAAGGAAATGAATAGACTTACTTTCCGTCTGAGATTTTGAATTTGATGTTTGTTTGTTGTTTTCCCAAGCTGTTTGTGAAATTACTGAGCTTCCCTATAACATCTTTCTTTTTTGCTATCCCGATAACATCTGTTAAGTCATAGAATATACATTTTAGAAATTTTTTGGCAAATATAAACAACATTTAGTTAATAGTTTTGAAGAACTTACCTACTAAGTACACATGTTGTTTAGATAATTTTATAATATCCTCAAATTTGAAGAAATCGAACATGTTTTTTGGGATAAAAATACCCGTTTCAGCTATTTCCTTGACTTTTGTATCTATTGTAAAAATGAGTTGTTTGTTCCTTTGAACAGGCCTGTACTTGTCTTCATCTTTGTACTCCTTCACATGAAAGTTCTTGATGATATACAACTTCTGCACTTGTACCATTTTTCCAAATATGTCTGCAATCGTTCCTGGTATAAATTCTTGCATTCTACAGTTCTGTAATTGTTATACAAAGAGTTTTCTTAATATGAGATCGAATTTAGTTTTGAAAATATAGAATTAAACGTTGCAGCATACCTTTGAATCCATTAATAACAAATTGTATCCTTTAAATGGTTGACCGGTTACAGTATAACCTCTCCATTATCTTATTACTCTAACCTTCACTTTCCAATCTGTCCTTCCTTTTTTAACGTTGCGGAGATTGTCAAATCCGGTTGTTTTAGAAGACATTTTAGGTACTGATGTTTTTTGTAAGTTTTTCATAAGTTTTGTGGTTGTGTTCTGTTTGTTAACTGATTTTTGGTAGTCTTTATTTGTAGTTGTTTTGTAGTAGTAATAAATGTAGTTGATGTGCATTTGATGAGAATTTATTAGAGTAGTTGGGTTTATAAATTTTTCATTAACTTTAATTATTTTATCTTTGATCGAATATAATGTCAATGGTTGTACTCTCAGTTAATCCTTCAATAATTCATTTGTCCTTCATGGAAGTTACAAATTATTTATAATTTGTACATTGTCCCCCAAATATGGAATAATTATCGCCATTTGTTAACATGACCCAATGATAAAACGACTTACAACTTGATTGCCCAAATTCCCTTCTTAAGCAAAATATGACAACTTCTCTTCCAAAATTTCAAATCTGCAGGGAAAGGTTCAAGAAATTTAATTTTGGTTCTAAGTAACTTTGAAACAATAACATGTTCTTTACATACCTTTTCAATTTTTACAATTTTCAGAGGAGGTTGTTTTACAGTTTGTTCTTTTGGATTCTCAATATCCAAATTGAACCTTGGCCTTGTCTTGTTTGTCGATGTTGCTGTCGGGGGACTTCCTGTTGTTTCCTTTTTTTGTTTCACCTGAGTTTGTTATATGGAATTGAGAAAATATAATCTGATAAAAGAAAACGTACTCATTTAAGGATGACTTGCATAATCGATTTCAGTTGCATAAGTAGTATTCTTGTTGTCATTTGGTGAGTGCGTATCAAAAGCTTCCAGTGGTCCACAGATTTGAGTTGCTTTATACACATTGGAACCTTCTTTGATATTTTCTTTTGTGATACAAAGTGTAAAGTTGTAAGTTTTCTTCACTCCAAATTTCAACATTGGAGGAAATTTATCACCATCACCCACCTATTTAGTAAAATATATTTTATATTAAATTATGTTTCAATTGAAAATGAAATGTGGATATTAATTTCAATATCTGCATTTACCTCATTCTCATCAACATCAACGTCGTAAACAGTTTTCCCGGTCAACCGACAAATTTCATCATTAGGCCAAATTATAGGAATAGTTCCTGAGTTATCAGAGCATAATGTATATAGCTTGAATCTGCAATAAAGACAGAAAATGTAATTTAAAAATTTGAGTATCTATTTTTTAAAATTGGGGTTGTGGAAAAAAATAACCTTTTGTCAGGGTAGGGATAATTACGATTGCAACATCTATATTCCCCATCAACCAACTTCAGATCTTCGTCACAATTCGTACAGAAATGAACAAACCAACTCATCTTCTCATCCACTTTCTTAACAGTCAATTGGCAGACCACATTTTTCTGTTTTAAAAAAATGAAGATCTAAAACTACATATTCGAAATATTGGTAAATACCAAAGTTAATAGTACAGATTTTGAAAGGATATTCACCTCAATATAATCCTCAGTCAACTTCTTAATTTGAACCACTTTGAATGCTGGATATTGTTCTCCTTCTTCATCATCTATATCCATAGCGTAAAAATTTGGTTCTGCGAGTCTAAATTTTAAGTTTATTTAAATGTATGAGCCCCTACAACATAGATTTACCTTAAATTTTAAATAAAATTGTAAGAAAGTAATATAACCTTTGTCGTAGCAACTTGACAGAACGGTGTTTGGGGTTTAAGAAAAACCTTGTTGCAGGAAAGCTTGTCAAGTATAGACCACCTGTTACACAAAAATATTTAAACCCCGGTAATTTCAAATTTAGCTGTTGTACCAATGTTAGTTTGCAATACCTTTACAATCACTAACTTTACAACTGCCTATAATTATTATGACCGGTTCTTCCACCACTTCTTCTCTTGCTTTTAGGAAAGAATCAGCAAATTCATTGAAAAAAGTTACGTTGACGAAAGTCCTGCAAATTCGATAATACAAACTGTATCACATTCTTTACTATATAACTTGTTTAACCTGTGTTTCTATTAATATGATAATGAGGCATACAATCCTGATCCTGATGGAGGCATCAGGATTGTATACTTATCGGGATTGTATGCCTCGTTATATGAGTTGTACATACTTTCCATTGGTGATGCTGAATTGCACATGTGATTTCTCTCTTGTGTCTTTTTCATACATAGATTTTGGTTGGATATCTTGTATGACTGCAACAACATCTGACAGGAAACAGTAAATTGTAAATATAACATAAATGCAACCATATCTGAGTAATAGAACATGAATTTTTCATTAAAACATAAATGCAATTGGTTAAAAGTTACAAAATTCATTATCTATAAATACCCGTCAGGAAACGATTGTCTGTCTTCATGGCTACCATATCCTCCAATTTATAAAAATCAAAACTGTAATCTGGAATCTTTAACTCGGGCTTCACATCTTTTTCAAGTTTGGTATCAAAAGTGAAGTAAATATGCTTGTTATTCCTAATAGCCCGGTTTGTTTCGTCACCATTATAATACTTAACTTTAAAATCATGGACAATATAAATTTTTCCTTCTTGAAGTTCGTCTTTCCACTTTACGGAGATTTCCGGACTGATGAAAGCATGAATTCTTTCACTCTACATTACAATTAATTGGCCATAATTAGTGAATTTGTTACAGATCTTATTTTTAAAATAAATTTCAATCTACTTACAGAGTCATCAAAGAATATAATGTTATAGCCTCTGAATTCTCCCGTTTGTATGGTGATACCCTTCCAAATGGCTTGTGCTCGAACTCGTATAGTCCAGTCCGTTGTGGAGTCATTCAAACTGCTGAACATATTGTACTTGTTGAAACCCATGGTTTCCTAACTAAGAATGTTTGGCAAATAAAAGCAGTTTAGGTTATAAGTATTTAGTATTAGGAATGGTTGAAGGTTCTTGATTATGTTGTTCCCTTAGATTAGATTTAGAATGGATGTGGATGTAACTGTTTGCAATCTAACTTTTTTGTTCAATTATTGTACTTGCTTAATATTATATTATTGATTAAGCTTGGAAAAGATGACTTTCTTTGAAAAAACAGAATTGATAGTAATGGTAGCTTTGGTTGTTCAATTTTTGATGATTTCGATTTTTTTAATACTTTTGGAGCGGGATATGTGAAATTAGAAGTAATAAAAAAATTATTCTAGAGATTTAAAGTAATATGATAGTTCATAAATAAAAATCAAAATGGGAGAATTGATATGTTTTCCATAAAAGATTCATTACAGACTCCACCATTTTCATATTACAGGTACATTGTAAAAAACTTCCTTGTATACTACATTGGAAGTGATATTTATGGGATTACCCGTTAGATCGTCTATGAAAAACTTCAATCCCTGAGGAGACGTAACTCTACTTACAGCTACATACAACTGGTCATGAGTAAAAACTGACTTTGGTAGAAACAGACCTGCAGTTTGAAGAGATTGTCCTTGTGCTTTATTGATCGTCATCGCGTAGAAAATCTGTAGGGGCATCTATTTCCTACAAAGTCTAAATGGCAATCTTGTTTCTGTTGGACATAATTCCATTCTAGGAATGAAATGTCTTGTACCTTTGTAGCTTCCTGAAATGACCTCACTTTGAACACAGTGTTTAAGACATTTGGTAACCATCATCCGTGTCCCATTACATAAACCCAATATTTGATTCAAATTATGCATCAACATAACAACCACCCCTACTTTAAGCTTCAGTTCATGAAGAGGCAGACCTGAAATGTTGATTGAGTTAAGGTATTCTGGAGGGAATGAGGCAATTTGATCTTGTTCAGTACCGGGAAAATCCTCTGCAGTGTCAACACTAAAATAACTGAACATCTCACCCGGAAGCGTTTCAACTATGTTACTATTTACCTTACCAACTGTTTGGTTTGTTGGAGTTAGTATAGCTCTTTCACTCAGGTACTCTGGATTCTTGTAATTTTCAAGCAAATTAGGGAAAGTACTATGGATCATTTCATCAACATAATTAACACCTTGTAGGTTACAAAATTCTTTAGGAATATATATATCATCTTCGGCATATTCCTGAGCAGTATCATTTGGAGGTTTAATTTTCCCATCACCAAGATCCAAGACCCAGTTTGCAAAATCTCGTAAACATTCAACCTCATTTTTGTTTGATCCTTTATTGAGTCGCATGTTGTGTAGAAGCTTGTAAACCTTTGCAATTCTCCACAATTTGGATCTTGTAATACATGAAGCCACAATTTCACCTTGGGTTGCACGTGGAATGACTGGCAATATTTGACGAAAGTCACCACCCAATACAACTGTTATTCCTCCAAAAGGGATATGAAATCGTTTAGGATCCACCAATTTCATAATATCTTTTAGAGAACGATCAAGACATTCGAAGGCATATCTATGTTGCATCGGTGCTTCGTCCCAAATGATTAGACTTGTACTTTTAATCAACTCAGCAATATCAGATTGATGAGAAATAGCACACATAGAACTGTCATCAAGAACTATTGGGATTTTAAATCTTGAATGAGCTTTTCGCCCACCCGGCATAAGCGTTGCTGCAATTCCTGAAGATGCCACTGGAAGAACAATTTTCCATTCGAACCTTAATTTGTAAATTAATGTTCGCCATAGGTAAGTCTTACCGCATCCACCACTCCCGTAAATAAAGAACAATCCTCCTTCCTTCATTTCCACCGAATTCATGACTTTGTTGTACACTTCCAATTGTTCTTTGTTACAGTTTTAATGTAGTTCTTTGAATTCTTTCTCCATTTCGTTCATATCATAACTTGTTTCTTCTATGATTAAACTGTTCCCACTGCAATCCAAATAACTGTATGGTGGCTGTGGCATCTGATTGAATTCTTTGAGTGATTTACCAATGGACTTCAGTAACTTGTGTATTTCTACATATATAAATATAAATATTATCAATATTTTTCAATACGTAGTCATGTATGTGATTGACGAAATTAGAAAAACCAATATTTATGTAATAAGTTTGATGACGATTACTAACCTACAAGACCAAAAAACTCTAGTTGTTTTTCATTCAATTGCAGAAGTGGGTTCCCCGTTAATTTACGCTGATTAAACAAAATGTCATCTACCATTTGTTTCCAGTGAGATTCCCACAATGATTTAAGATCACTCACTTTGCAATTTACCATCATATGAACAAATAGTTCACGAATTTGTTGAGGAAATCCGCAAGCGGAACATTGTTGCAAGACTTCATGCCATTCCTTATCGCTGTCCAACATTCCATATTCTTTGCAAGCTTCATGAAATGTAGGATATAGATGTCCATTAACTGTCCTGAGAAATTCAAAAGAAGTAGCGCCATGCACTTTTTTTAAAAGTAAACACAGGTACCATAATTCCCCGGAACTATGATATGCATAAGCCATCCGACCAATCTGTTTACCTCTTTTTCTCAAATTCCAGATGTTATCGGAATCATTCCATACATAATACTGAGGTATCTCATCAAACAAGTACTGCCTGACAATCACATCATTTTGATTTAGAATAAAGTAGGCTTCTAATTGATTGTCTTTCTGTGTTTCCCTGGCAACTACTTTTGGTAATGCTTCATTGGAACGAAAGGTACAATACTTGTTGCCAGGTAAATGAAATGAAAGACGTAAGACTGACAAAGATCTGTAGTGAATATTAAAACCAAATATACGATAGGCGGCTTCACATCCACAAATATATCTTCCATCAAAAAAAGATTGTATTTCATCTTCAGGCTCATACAACTGTTCTTCGCCTTCAGTTCTCCTCTTCTTTCCTCGTATCTCGACCGTTGCTCTATCATGTCCTTTAAGACAATACTTGAAAAGATATTTGAGACTTCGTGCATGACAACAAATTTCTACATTAATATGACACTGATATTTGACCAACAAATCACGGTTATACGGAACCACCCACTGATTATCCAAATCAATTTTCCCTTTTGTCACAATATTAGTTGTCTTCCTCCATTTATAAATTGGAAATCCGGATTGATCAAATGTTGTTGCTGGACAATACCTATGACCAATTTAAAGTATCTTATTAGAATAAAATTTACTGCCTTACTTTCAGAAAATGTTTGATTGATGACCAATTTTTTTTTATAATTTCAACATTTTACTTACTTTTTAGGGAAGTGCCTGATACATTTGTTTTGCTTCATGCATGCTGACTTTGGATTGTCGTTACCGCAGGGGCCATGCATCATGAATGATTTGACAGCCTCATACGCAACTGGATCTTTTTCAGGATCAGGTATTTTAGCCGAAACAAAGTTATCCACATTCTTTTCAAGATTTAGTTTTGAATTAGAATCTAACCATATCAACATGTGAATGTGAGGGAGACCTCTTTTTTGAAACTCAACCACGTACATTACTGCAAATTATAGGCAAAGTGTTATGACATAAAATCGTTTAGTTGAACTTCAAACAAAATGAGTAGAATTCTTCTTTATGTCATTAACTAACTGATCAAGATTCAATCTACCATCCGAGCATACCTCCGAGACATACTCCAAAGTAGCCATTCTTCTTTATGTCATTAACTAACTGATCAAGCTTCAATCTGAATAAGCGTGCTATGACATCCGGAGAATTATGGGGGGAACATTGTGGAATCAGTTTCATCATTTCAGTAATTTCATCCCACACTGGATTGGTAGTCATTGTCAGAAAAATATCGGGGTGTCCAATATATCGACAAACAGCAACTGCATCCTGGAAATTTTGTTGCATATATCTCCGTGATCCAACAAATCCAGACGGGAGAATGAAACCTTTACCTATGTTATTTGCCTCGGAATTTCCTTGTCTTAAGGAATCACATATATTAGAATAAAGATCAGAACGCAAAGTTGTTTGATTGGTTCGAAACCACCATAGACGCGCCTGCTCTATTGTTGAAAAGGCATCAACAACATACTGTTGGTATAAACGGCCACCTAAACGTGGAGTGATTCCTATAAACATAGAAATTTGATTTAAATTTGCAGGCATAATTTTGATATCCATGAACAACGTTATTGACATAAATTTAAGAGAAGGACAAACCTTCGTTTGTTCGGACTTGAAATTTATATGAGTAGTACTCCTTCATTGAAATCATTGCTCTTTTCTTTGTGGAATTTTTTTCTTGCTTTCCAAAAGGAATATTTTTATGAAAGCCATCACCACCATGAGGAAATAAAAGCGGATATTGTAGAGACATCAACTTAGGATGAATATCAGATATTCTCTCAAGACCTTTAATCTTAGAATCTATGATAATATCCCGGGAACCATCTGTCTCGTCAATATCACCAACCATAATACCTGCAACCTCATCTGATGGACCTACATGATTCTCCCTACCACTCTCAGACCTTGAAACTTTCAAGACAATTTCCAGATCTGTAACACCATCTTTCTCAAATCGGTCACGTGCCGTTCGAAATTCTTTTACCAATTCATTGTTTTCATCATGCATTTTTGACAGTTCTTCAACAATTTCAGCATCAAATTGACTTCCATCCGCAACATTTACCCATTTCAATCTGTTCTGCAGCTCATTTTGTGTATCATAAATATACAATTGGCAGAACTTGGGATCTTCACCTTCATTTGGTATAAGTGAACCAAACAAATGGTGATTTTGACCATTTAGGCGATAGATATAAGGTGCTCCTCCACAATTTATTGAATGATCCACTTTACCACCAGTAGATGTGAAGGCAAAGATACTGTTGTACAAACGAATCCCATCCTGGAATCGTTTCCCTTTTTTCTTATCATTATGTAATCTCCACAAGTAAGATGGAGTTGGAGGTTCTTTTGGTAGTTGTATGTTCCCTTTTGCACAACATATTAAAAAAAGTGGTGTACCACGTGTTACACTTTTATTCACACGCTCCTCTTTCCACATCCAAGCGTGGCATTTGTGGCAATGAACATTGGGGGGACCCAAAGTCGCATACTCTTTTATAACTGAAAAGTAATACATACATAGAAAGTTGTTAATGATAAAGGAGAAAGGAACCGTAAAGTTTACTTTTATATTGATAATTACCTTTTTGAGCTTTTGGAGTTTCATAAGTACCATAATCTTCAAGTTGGTCAAAAACTTTGCTCTTCTCTAAATAAATCATGTAGCTCAATACAAATTCTACTTTTGTAATTTATAATTTGTCTAAGTGTTTTTGTTATCATCAAGGCTCTTGATTTATGGCTGTTATTCTATCAGTCATAAATTGGGGGAGATTGTTAGGAATATGTTGTTCTTGATGATAATTATAAAAACACTTAGTAGATTTTGTATTAAGTCACTTTTGTAACTGTCAACGGAATGGTATGCTTTGCAGCTTCCGTTGACAGGTAGCTCATCAACGAAATGAGTGATGTAGCAATTGCACTGTACAATACTTCACTGGTTGATATACATTTGTTGTAGGTATTAGATAGGTTTTCTAAGTCATGTTGACTATGTACTAGATAGGCAAAATAGGTTGGTTAAGTGTAAATATATTGTGCCTTGTAATTTTGCCTAAGTGAAGACATGTCAACGGAATGAAGGTTAGTCTATCAACGGAATGAAGATTAGTCTATCAACGGAATGAAGACTAGTCTATCAACGGAATGAAGAATATACCATCAACGGAATGAAGAATAAAGCTATCAACGAAACACATATTCCTGCTATCAACGAATCATTATCACTTTTCTGAATAGTTGACAAAGTGATAGTGACAGTTTTCTGACAGATCAAAAGGTGATGTAGAAGTGTACTTTACATTGGAAGCCATCAAAATGGACACTGGGAATAAGGAAACATTCCAATTTCCAATTAGGTTCTTGAGTGGGATCATAATAAGCATGAAGACAAAAGACAAGATCTCCAAGGACCATTGGACAAAAGGGATGAAAAGCAAGCTACTGGCGGTTACCTTTAGTGTATTTTAGTGTAGCCAAAAATAGCATTGTAAACTTGGGTTTTATAACCAAGTGTAGCAGTTCATTTTAAGATAAGTGAGTGAGATAAAAATAGTTTGTATTAGCTTCTTTCAAGAGCACTCTCACTCCAAATCAGGAACTGAGCAGCTGTGATACTTTTGTAACACAGATTATTTCCGCAATAAAAACATCTCAGTTGGATCCTCAAAACATCCAACAGAAATTTTATATTTGCTTGTGTTTTTATTTTCAGTATTGTTTTATTTGAAAGTTGTTTTAAGTTTAGAAATATCTAGAATTGTATTCAACCCCCCCCCCCCCCCCGTCTACAATTCTGTTAGGTCATTTGGGATTAACATCTGTTAATTCAAAGGAACTGGGTTAATTCAACTTTAACACTGTTAGGAATATGTTGTTCTTGATGATAATTATGAAAACACTTAGTAGATTTTGTAATTAAGTCATTTTGTAACTGTCAACGGAATGGCATGCTTTGCAGCGTTTCGTTGACAGGAAGCTCATCAACGGAATGAGTGATGCAGCAACTGCATTGTACAATACTTCATAGTTTGATATGCATTTTGTTGTAGGTATTAGATAGGTTTTCTAAGTCATGTTGACTAAGTACTAGATAGGCAAAATAGGTTGCTGAATTGTAAATATATTATGCCTTGTAATTTTGCCTAAGTGAAGACATGTCAACGGAATGAAGATTGCTCTATCAACGGAATGAAGACTACTCTATCAACGAAACGAGGGTTGTACCATCAACGAAACAAAGAATAAAGCTATCAACGAAACACATCTCTCTACTATCAACGAATCATTATTGCTTTTCTGAATAGTTGACAAAGTGATAATGATAGTTATCTGACAGATCTAAAGGGAGATATGGAAGTGTACTTTGCATTGGAAGCCATCAAAATGGTCACTGGAAATAAGGAAACATTCCAATTTCCAATTAGGTTTTTGGGAGTGATCATAATAACCAAAAGGATAAAAGCAAAGATCTCCAAGGACCATTGGACAAAGGGGATGAAAAGCAAGCTACTGGCGGTTACCTTTAGTGTACTTTAGAGTAGCCAAAAATAGCATTGTAAACTTGGGAATATTTATAACCAAGTGTAGCAGTTAAAACATGAGTGAGAGAAGAAAAACAAATAGATTGTATTAGCTATCTTTGAGAGCATACTTCTCTACATTCTTGTAACTGAGCAGCTGTGTACATTTTGTATCACAGATTATTTCCGCAATAAAAACACTTCAGTTGGATCATCAAACAATCCAACTGAAATTATTTAAGTGCTTGTGTTTTTATTTTATAAGTTCAGTTTTATTTTCAAAAGTTATTTCAAGTTTAAAATATCTAGAATTGTATTCAACCCCCCCCCCCCCTTCTACAATTCTGTTTGGTCATTTGGGATTAACAAACACTTTAACAACCGACAGCTAATTGAAATTGGGCGTAAAGGGAGAAAGGAACTGGAAGAACCGGTGGTGAAGATTTGAATTTTGTAATCTCGATTATCCCGTATGCACATATTAGAAGCAGTCAAAGAAGAAGGAAAGTATGTGTACTTTATGGAACCTTAAAGACATATGAGCTGGAAATGGAGCAAGATGAAGAAATTGAGAAGGTACAAAAGAAAGGTGGATCTATTGCATTGATTGCATCTGTGAACCAACTGGAAGATGACAATGAATAAGTTGCAAAAGCCACAACTAGTCGAGCTAGTTGTAGAAGTGATGTTAGCAAGGGAAAAGGCAAGATGACAGAAGAAGAAGAACCAGAACCAGCCAACTTGGATGACTTAGATGAGATTGATGAACACATTGCTTTTCTTTCAAGGAAATTCTCTAAGTTCAAATTCAAGAGAAACTCAGAAGCAAGGCCACCAAGGAGAGACTTTCAACCTAGCAAAAATAACTGGATTGAAAAGTCTAAGTCTAAATGTTTCAATTGTGGAATGATTGGTCACTTTGCTGGAGACTGCAGAAAGCCCAAGGTTGAGAAGGGTAACAGGAAATTTGAGCCTGTTGACTACAAAAAGAAATACTTTGAACTTCTCAAGCAAAAAGAAAAGGCTTTCATGTCTCAGGAGTATGATTGGGCTGGTAATGGTGAAGATTCTGATGATGATGTTGAGTATGTCAACTTGGCTCTTATGGCTAACAATCATTAGCAGGAAGCAAGCTCCTCAAACAACCAGGTAACAATTACTAATCTTTCTGAGCTTTCTAAAGAGGAATGTGATAGTGCAGTAAATGAAATGTCTACTGTACTATATAATTTGTGTGTTACTCTTAAATCACTTACCAGAGAGAATTCAATAATAAAAGAGACTAATTTGCTCTTAAGTGATAGAATTGCCATGTTAGAAGCACAACTCATTGAATTTGAGAAAATGAGGTGTGTTAGTAGGGATGCTAAGAAGGAACTTGAGAAAGTGTTAGAAAGGGAAGAAATTCTTAAAACACAACTTGAAATAGAACAAAGTGTGATTGCAAAATGGAAGGATTCCAGGAATGTTGCTACCAACATCATTAATGTTCAAGGTATGGAATCTTTCTGTGAGCAATCATGGAAAAAGAACAAAGAGAAGCTAGGGTATGCTGGTGAAACCTTAGAATCAGAAACAGAGTCAACAAACAACAATGATCATCTGTTGAAGGTTGATATGTCAACGGAATGCAAAGTTTCGTTGACAGATGAACCATCAACCGATCAGGCTGTTTCGTTGACAGAGAAAAGAAAAGAAGAACTCACTAGACTTAATAACAAGTATGGTCCTGTCACCAAGAACTTTGTTCAAGGTGATTCTACCCTGCTCACAGAGTTCCAGGAAAGAGCTGGCCCTTGTATTGCTTTTGGAGATGACAACAAAGGCTACACTAAGGGATATGGCTTGATTTCAAAAGAGAATGTCATCATAGATGAGGTTGCATTGGTGAATGGTCTTAAGCACAATTTTCTTAGTATCAGCCAACTTTGTGACAAAGGATTTTTAGTTACTTTTTCAAAAGAAGCCTGTGTTGTTTCTAAAGGTGGAGACACCAATGTGGTAATGACTAGATTCAGAAGAGGGAATGTATACATTGCTGACTTTAGTAGCACAAAAGAAGGCATCATTCAAAAGCAAGACAGAGTCATCAATTGTCCAACAGCTTGAGTTGCTTCATATGGATCTATTTGGCCCTGTAAATGTCATGTCCATTTCAAAGAAGAAATAATGTCTTGTGATTGTTGATGATTTTTCTAGATTTACATGGACCTTCTTTTTGGACTTCAAAGATGAGGCAAGTGAAATCATTATCAATCACATCAAGATGGTAAACAATCATCCTGATTTCAAAGTAAGAAGGATTAGGAGTGACAATGGGACAGAATTCAAGAATTCAAGCATGAAGGTGTTCTGTGAAGAAAATGGTATTTTGCATGAGTTTTCAGCAGCAAAGACACCACAGCAAAATGGTGTAGTTGAAAGGAAAAACAGAACACTTATTGAAGCTGCAAGGACAATGCTAGATGAATCAAAGTTACCAACTTATTTTTGGGTTGAGGCAGTTAACATAGCTTGCTTCACTCAAAATATTTCTTTGATTAATCAGGCCAAGGGAATGACCCCTTATCAACTACTCAAAAGAAAGAAGCCACTATTGAACTTTCTTCATGTCTTTGGATGCAAGTGCTTTGTTCTGAGAAATCAAGCTGAGCATTTGGGGAAATTTGAAGCAAAGGCAGATGAAGCAATATTTGTGGGATATGCAACAGGGAAAGCTTACAGAGTCTATAATCTCAGAACCAACATTGTTATGGAATCTGTACATGTTGTTTTTGATGATCTCAAAATTCAAGGTCTCTGTGATGAATGTTTCCATGAAAGTCTTTCTTTTGAGAACAAGGAAGGAGATCAAGTGAATCATGTCAAGGCTATTGAGAAACAGCCTAAAGTTGTTGTATCTAGCACAGATGAAAGCAGCAGTGAATATGAAATTGTTGCATTGAGATTGAAAAGAATAGCTGCTGGCAGATCAAATGGTCATTTCGTTGACAGTCATGATGAAGGATTCGTTGACAGTCAGGATGAGCATTTCGTTGACAGTCAAAATGGTCATACCGTTGACAGTCATAGAAATGCCTCTAGAAGTGATCAATTAGGGACAACAAACTTAGAGGGAGTTTCTCAAGGACATATATTCAATCAAGGCAACCATGATCATGAAGCTACTTCTTCAAGAGCAAATCTACCTCCCTCAAGAAAATGGACTAAAGATCATCCCTTTGAACTAATTATAGGTGATGTTTCTTCAAAAGTCCAAACTAGAAGAGCAACTCAAGAAGAATGTTTATATAGTAGCTTTCTGTCTCAAGATGAGCCAAAGAAAGTTGAGGATGCACTTCTAGATCCAGATTGGGTTTTAGCTATGCAAGAGGAGCTAAACAAATTTGAGAGAAACAATGTTTGGAAGCTGGTGCCCAAGCCTAAGGACAGGAGTGTCATAGGCACAAAATGGGTGTTCAGAAATAAGATGGATGAAAATGGCATAGTCACAAGGAACAAAGCTAGATTGGTTGCAAAAGGCTATTCACAGGAAGAGGGAATTGATTTTGATGAAACCTTTCCTCCTGTTGCAAGACTAGAAGCAATAAGGATTTTCCTAGCCTATGCAGCCCATGCCAATTTCAAGGTCTATCAAATGGATGTGAAGAGTGCTTTTCTGAATGGAGAACTGGAAGAGGAGGTGTATGTAAGCCAACCTCCTGGTTTTGAAGATGATGATTTTCCAGAATATGTGTACTTCCTCCTCAAAGCACTCTATGGTTTGAAACAAGCACCTAGAGCCTGGTATGACACACTTTCACAGTTCCTCCTTGAGAATCACTTCACTAGAGGTACTGTAGATAAAACTCTTTTTTCACAGGGTTGTGAATGGCTCTACTATACTTGTTCAAATTTATGTAGATGACATAATTTTTGGGTCTACAGATGAAAAACTTTGTCAAAAGTTTGTCAAGCTTATGCAAAGTAAATATGAAATGAGCATGATGGGAGAATTAACTTACTTTCTTGGTCTCCAAGTGAAGCAAGTTAATGAAGGCATTTTCATTAGTCAAACAAAATATATTCATGATTTATTAAAGAAATTTAACTTAATGGAATGCTCTCCTGCCAAAACACCCATGCCTACTGCCACCAAACTTGAATTGAATACTAAGGAAAAATCTGTGGACATTTCAAGTTACAGAGGCATGGTTGGCTCACTTTTATATTTAACAGCTAGTAGACCTGATATTATGTTTGCTACATGTCTTTGTGCTAGATTTCAGGCTGATCCTAGGGAATCCCATTTAGTTGCTATTAAAAGAATTTTCAGATATCTCAAAGGAACACCAAACCTTGGCATTTGGTATCCTAGAGAATCTGGCTTTGAACTAATTGGTTATTCAGATGCAGATTATGCAGGATGTAAAATTGATAGGAAAAACACAACTAGCACCTGTCAATTCTTAGGAAACAAGCTTGTGTCATGGTTCATCAAGAAACAAAACTCAGTTTCTACCTCCACAGCTGAGGCTGAGTATATTGCAGCTGGAAGTTGTTGTGCACAAATTTTATGGATGAAAAATCGACTACTTGATTATGGATTAAGAGTTGAGAAAATTCATATCTTCTGTGACAACACTAGTGTCATTGCCATTACCGAGAATCCAGTGCAGCATTCTAGGACCAAGCACATTAACATCAAGTACCATTTCATTAGAGAACATGTTATGAATGGTACTGTGGAGTTACATTTTGTTCCAAGTGAACAACAACTTGCAGACATCTTTACCAAGCCACTTGATGAATCAACATTCTCAAGATTAGTAAGTGAGCTAGGTATGCTAAATTTCTCTTAATTATTTCTGAGATTTTTGAAAGTTACTATGTAGCCAGAAATTTGCTATGTTTTTCTGTGAATTAATTTTCTCAGGAAAAAGTGCAATTTTGTCTAAGTCAAAATTTCTATGTCAACGAAACGCACCATTTCATTGACAGTCTTAGCATTTTTCTGGGTGTTTCGTTGATAGCTCTTTTATATCAACGAAACGCAGCTTTATCAACGAAATAGACGGGACCTTAAACGGACAATTCTGATTCGTTGATATAGCGCAGTTAATCTGAACCGTTGAAAATTGTCACGTCTTTTACCACGATCTATGCATACACCCCTGTAAGTATAAATCATGGTAATATTTTAATTGTAATGGTTACATTTGTTTTGGCCAATCCAGTAATTCATATTTATTATTGGACTTAATTTTTGAGATTTTTTTGGGGAGTATTTAAGAAATTTTATTTTCTTTAATTCTTTTCTACCTGCTCTCAAAAATTCCAAAGGCTTTCTTACTCTTTCTCTCTCAAAGCAAATCTCAGTTCAAGCTTTCTTTACTCAACAATGGCACCTATCATGAAACTCATGTCTGCTGGAGGGTTCATTTACGAAAAGAACAACTACATTCCTTTTGTTGTTAAGGAAAGCCCGAACGGAATCTTCTTCAAGATGATGGATTTTATGATGAATTGCAAACTGAGCTACGCAATGTTTCACTCTACACCACTCTACAATGAGATAATCGAGGAGATTTGGACCTCATGTGAGTATAGTGGGACAAATTGCACTTTGCAATTCACCATTCAAGGTAATGAGTACATAGTCAATTCTGATGTGTTGCAAGCATGCTTACACCTTCCTGAAAATAATTGCTCTGCTTTGCCTACATATACTAAAATGATTAACATGTTAAATTCCATAAACTACTCTTTGCCTACTGATAATCTGGGTAAAATAATTAGGTGAGGTTTGGTTAGGGAATACAGTTATTTAGCTGATGCATTCATCAAGGTCTTTTCTGGTAAAATTAGTAATTTTGATGCATTAACTAATTCCATGTTGATTCTATTTACCATGCTCCTAACTGATAGATATTACAACTTTAGCACCCAACTTATGTATGAAATTGGTGCTAAGTTGGGTGATAAAGCAAATAGGAAGAAAAATATCTATTATGCTAGATTTCTGATGATATTGGCTAACCATGTTAGTCCAGCACCATTGGTTATCTCTAACCCTGTTTCTAGGTTTGATTGCTTTGTACAAGAAAAGAGAGTATTGACAGACATACTGAGGCTGAACCACAATGGTGATGTTCCAGTGGTGTATCTGCCAATAATTGAGGTAACTACTGTTATCCCTGCTAGTATAGCTGTTACTTCTATTGTTTTACTCAACCGTGTTGCTGTGGAGTCTGTAGTTGTGACCCAACAGGCTCCTGCCCCAGCAACAAAACCTAAATCAAAGAAATCCTCCAAGCCAACCTCAGGTGCTTCCCAAAAGGCACCTGTTGTAAAATCCACTACACAACCCAAGGGGAGTGGTGCAGGTGTTGTAAGAGGTGAGGGAAGGGGTGAACATAAAAGAAACCCTAAGGATAAGAAAGGAAAGATGAGTGAGATCCAGCCTAGCCCCATTGTGTCTTCCCAACAAGGCACAATGAGTAATATGGATTTAAGCACAAGTCTAGTTGCATCCTCCCAAAAGGATGTAATTATTGAAACAAGCTCTCCTCCAAGAGCACACTCCAAGAGGGTAAGGGACACTTCAAGCCCACAATCTACTTTTTCCCAATACCAAAGAAGAGTGAAACAAAAATCCCAGGTTTCACAGGGTGCACACACACTAGAAGCAACACTTCCAGTATCTCAAATTCAGTTTGATGTAACCCCTATCATTACTCCGGGGTTACAGTCCCATTCTTTAAACATCAATCTTGAACCAACTCCACAAAATTCACCAACTCAGTCATTAGATGCGGATATGATCCATTCATCTATCCCTGATTCTCCAACTCTTTTCTTGGAGAAGCCCCACTCTGAAATTGGTGACCATCACTTGTTAAGTGATTTGTTGGGCCACCAATCATCCTTTTCTGAAATTACAAGAGGATCTGTGGAACAATCTCTAAAATCAATCACCACAGATTCCACTGTAATCTCACTTTCTCAAAGTGCTTTCTTGACTTCATCAACGAAACAGTCTCTTTCGTTGACAAGTGTTTCTCCATCAACGGTATCCATACCGTTGACAGTACAAACTACCATTCCGTTGATAGTTCATTCTGCACCTCTTATTGAAAATCAAGTTGTTTCCGCAACTGGTGCAGATGATCTAGTGGTAGTTGAAACACTTCTAGGAATGAGAGGGAGTGAAACTGAGAGGCTGGTTTGCAGCCAGGCAAAATGAGAGGCTGAGAGTGAGAGACCGACTATTTCTTCCAGTCAGGCAAAAGGAGAGGCTGAGGGTTCCACCTTAGTAGGTGAAGGTGAGGGTGTGAGCCATGGGGAGCCCATGATGCAAGAAAATAGAGGAGAGAGAGAAGGGACTACAGGAGCTATAAGGGAGGAAGCAGCCATTGCAAGTGAGTTAATGGAGGTTCATGAGGGAGAAAGGGAACTTACTTTCCAAGAGCATTATCAACAAACTCTGGATAGTATTTCCCTAGATCCTGAGACCTTTACTCATCATGTGCCAACCTATCAAGTTATGGCTCAGCAGGGCAATGTGGAGGCAGAAAGGTCTTTCAACCTAATCCATACAACTGCATCTATGCAAAGAGCAAATGATGCAATCACCAATCTGTCTCCAGGAGCTGCAACAAGTGGTGAGTTTGATTTTTCTGATGATGATGACAGTTTTGGTGACAATGTACAGGTGGCTATCACTTCACAGACTGGGACTTCTGTAATGCCCCTACACCAAACTGGCTTTCTCAAGATATGCATGGAAGAATCAACTTGGATACTACAATTACTAGGCAGTATAATGAGGCCTATCTGGCTCATGAGTCTGCAAATGTCACTGACAAGAAATTCTACAAAGCCATCATGGATTCTCTGGAAATTCAAAGGCTACAGATGCTGCAGACTAGGAATGAAGCAAGGGAAATCAAGGATTCTATTGGGAACCTGAAGGATGCTTCTGATAGGAGGCTTGATGAAAAGCTCCCTCTTCTCACTGTGTCCAAGAGGAACAGGTTTTTCTCTAAGGAACCTGAGGTGGCTACCTCCTTGAAGACTCTCTCTTCTAGAGTGGACAAGGTGGAAGCTACTTTATCTTAAATGCAAAGGGAACAGGAGAACAAACCCAACTTTTAGCCCAGCTAGTGGCAGCTCAAGGACTCCCAGTCATTCCTTTTGATGATAACAAAAAGGGGGAGAAATCTAAGGAGCTTAACATTCAAGTTACAAAGGTTATGGTCCCAGCCATTTCCATGCCAAAGGAGCCACTAGCTATGGGGGAGTCAGGCAAGGATAAACTGGATGGTATTGACTTGATTAAATAAGCATCTATGAGGCTAACACTTGCTGAACAGTTAAAAGACCATTGGGCTAACATAGATGCAAGAGTCAAGAAGATAGCTGAAACTACAAAGAATTCAAATTCATCAACGGATCAAGCTACTTCTACAACACCATCAACGAATGCCATGGTTTTAGTATCAACGGAATGGGAGCCACAGACCAATTCTTTCTATGAGGTAAAGCCCCTTCTACATGGAGTCACTCAAGGTCCAAGGAAGGAAAAAGGACAAACTTCATGCATTAGGGATGTGGAACAAGCTACACTTCAAAGAAGCTTATCTCCCAAGTCCCCTGCTAAACCAAAGGGCAAAAACATAGCAAGGATTTTCTATCCTGCACCTTATCCAGATGAGCTCAAGCTTCTTGGACTACTTATCACAAAATGCAAGGAAAACAATGATTCTGAGATAAGGAAGCAAAGGGCAATTGTCTACAGGAATGGACAAGAAATCTATGTTTGGGCTGGTCACCCAAACTTTGTTGAAGCTAAGGCTGAAGAGTCATAAAGAGCAACAATGCAAGCTCTTGAAGTTGCTCAGTCTCTTGATGAAGAAGAAAGACAGATAGAAGAAACAGCCAGAGAGGAAAGGAGTACAAATAAGAGCATAAGGCAACCAAAGGCAAGAGCTAGGAGAAACATAGCCTTTGAGAATGATGACTCTCAGAGTATTGCAACAGACTCTTCTGTACCTATTGCACCTCCAACAATTCCTGATCCAGTTTCTGAGGTAAAGTTAGCCTGTGATCCTAAACATCCTGTCAATTTCCATGAACAGCCAATTGAGCCAAAAGGAGAGCCAATTGAGTTTGATGAGGCCAACTTTCCAAAATTCCTCTTTGAAATGGATCCAAAGAAGAAATCTAAGCAGAGGGCTGCCAAGGCTAAGCCAATTCTTGTAAGGAGGCCACAAGCTGAGAAACCCCCTACCAACCCAGAAGACTTCATCTACATTGCTGATATCAGGGAGGAGTCTGACCTACATATCAATCTTGATGACCTGGTTGAAGTGAGAGGAATAGCAGCTTCTTACAAACTACCAGAGAGATTGGTGTTTATCTACAAGGGTGGGAGAGAACAGGTTTGGCCTCTACACAGGATTCTGGGAGAAGACTATCAGACATTGCTATCTGTGTTTAAATGTCCGAAGAAAGATTTTGGTTTTACCAAAACGGCCAAGTCTGAAGTTGTCTCCAAAATTTGCCAAATCAAAGCTAGCTGGAACAAGCCTGGTGCACTTCCCAGAGTATTGAAGGTCCCTCAAACAGGAAAGAAAATTCATCTCCAACCTTTTTGGATGATATTTCAGAGACAAGGACAACTGTAGAAGATTCTTCAGAATAGAAGACCAACTGGAAAAGGCATCCAATGAAACTCTCAGATTAATGCAATCCAGGTTGGGGAATCAAGATGAAGAAGAGAAGATTTTCTACAAAAGACTTCAAGCTCAGATTGAGGAGAACAATGCAAGAAAAGGGAAGAAAACAAGACCACGGAGGCAAAGATGAAAATCTGCTCAGATTAGAGGAGAAACTCTGTGCACTTGTTTTGTAAGGTTTCCTACTTTGTATTTCAATTAAATTCAAAGAAGCTTAATGCAATTTCTATTTTTATCATGTGTAATTTGACTGAGTGTTTTTGTTATCATCAAGGCTCTTGATTTATGGATGTTATTCTATCAGTCATAAATTGGGGGAGATTGTTAGGAATATGTTGTTCTTGATCATAATTATGAAAACACTTAGTAGATTTTGTAATTAAGTCATTTTGTAACTGTCAACGGAATGACATGCTTTGCAGCATTTCGTTGACAGGAAGCTCATCAACGGAATGAGTGATGCAGCAACTGCATTGTACAATACTTCATAGTTTGATATGCATTTTGTTGTAGGTATTAGATAGGTTTTCTAAGTCATGTTGACTAAGTACTAGATAGGCAAAATAGGTTGGTGAATTGTAAATATATTATGACTTGTAATTTTGCCTAAGTGAAGACATGTCAACGGAATGAAGATTGCTCTATCAACGGAATGAAGACTACTCTATCAACAAAACGAGGGTTATACTATCAACGAAACAAAGAATAAAGTTATCAACGAAACACATCTCTCTACTATCAACGAATCATTATTGCTTTTCTGAATAGTTGACAAAGTGATAGTGACAGTTATCTGACAGATATAAAGGAAGATATGGAAGTGTACTTTGCATTGGAAGCCATCAAAATGGTCACTGGAAATAAGGAAACATTCCAATTTCCAATTAGGTTCTTGGGAGTGATCATAATAACCAAAAGGATAAAAGCAAAGATCTCCAAGGATCATTGGACAAAAGGGATGAAAAGCAAGCTACTGACGGTTACCTTTAGTGTACTTTAGAGTAGCCAAAAATAGCATTGTAAACTTGGAAATATTTATAACCAAGTGTAGCAGTTAAAACAAGAGTGAGAGAAGAAAAACAAATAGATTGTATTAGCTATCTTTGAGAGCATACTTCTCTACATTCTTGTAACTGAGCAGCTGTGTACATTTTGTATCACAGATTATTTCCGCAATAAAAACACTTCAGTTGGATCATCAAACAATCCAACTGAAATTATTTAAGTGCTTGTGTTTTTATTTTATAAGTTCAGTTTTATTTTCGAAAGTTATTTCAAGTTTAAAATATCTAGAATTGTATTCAACCCCCTTCTACCATTCTGTTTGGTCATTTGGGATTAACAAACACTTTAACAACCGACAGCTAATTGAAATTGGGCGTAAAGGGAGAAAGGAACTGGAAGAACCGGTGGTGAAGATTTGAATTTTGTAATCTCGATTATCCCGTATGCACATATTAGAAGCAGTCAAAGAAGAAGGAAAGTGATTGTACGTATATATAAGAACAAAAAACGCAATTTTGTGGAAAGTAATGGAAAAATACTGTGAATATCTGAAAATTGGAAGGGCGTATAAGTAATTGTACAGCATAAAAGCCTTCGGGCAATATCAATTAGATTGATAAACGGTAACAATGTAATAAATGAAAAGTAGGTGCTGCTGCAGGTTTGCATCATATTTTAATATAATGTAAATATTTTTTTTTTGCTAATTATATGATGTAAATATTATGTTGAGTATCTAGTATGCTTTCTTTAGCTGTTTAAGTAAAAATATTTATGTGCACAATCCGCTAAAATATATTAAAAAAGAGTAAAAATATATCACTTTTATAATAATATTTGATTAAAAAATACTTTAATATTATTAAAAAAAGCTCAAATGGTAAACATAAATGTTTATGTGTATTTCACTTTTCATAAAACTTATAAAATAAATATTACTCCGTAATAAAATTATCTTATATACAAAAACAAAAATTATATTTTTAAGTATCGTTAACAAACATTTGTCAGGAATCGTCGTAACTCTTAAAATAAATTATGTTGAGAAAATTTAGTGCCCCGACAGTCCGAGACAAGCCGAGGCTTCCCTTGTAAACTTCTTCATTCTCTTTTTTCTAGACCGTTTTTTCTCGCTCACACCTCACACCCTCGAACTCATACAAATTTGCAGAATAAACATAAATAAACAGCTGAAAGAAGCAAAGATAGGTAAAGGAGAAAAAAGTACTATGTTTTACTCACACCAGCTTCTTTCGAAGAAAGGGGCTTTAGGTACCATTTGGGTTGCTGCTCATTCTCACAAAACCCTCAAAAAAGAAGATGTTTCTAACACCAACATTTCTTCTTCTGTTGGTAATCAACCCCCCCTTTTCTTGATTTATGTTTATTTTAATGTTTGCGTTTTGCCCTTTTTTTGTTTTTGGTATTTTCTTGATTATATGGTAATCATTAGCTGTGTTTTTGTTGTAAAGAACTAAAGATCCTTGCTTTTTTGCTTAAAGGGCTGATTTGTTTCTTGTTTTGGTTTATTTCTCAGTGAGGTTTCGAGTTGTTTGTTTATTTTTTGTGGGGTTTTTGAGGTGGTAGAGACTAATTCTTGGGTGTTTCTAGACAGTTTATTTGTAATTTGGCGGTATAGACTAATTCTTGGGTGTTTCTTGGGTGTAAGCAGTGTTTGTGTTGTTGGGTGGTTTAATTATCTTTAGAGTATGTGTAATTGTTGAGAATCTTGATTAGTATTGTTTAATTTGGGGTTTTAATGGAGTAGTATTGTGTACTGTTGCTGTTTAAATTGTACCTCGTAGTTATGACTAGTTTGAGGTTTAGTTCTTAGACTGCAGAATTTCGAAGTAACGTAAATTTTAAAAAGGAAAAAATTAAATGAAAATGTGGAGCGGGAACCGGATATTGGAAGCTTCCCGCCATCATCTGAGTTGTTACCTTGACTGCACGGTGACGTTACCTTAAAGGCAAGGAGAGGACACTAAGTCTTTTCTTTCTTTTTTTGGTATGCTTCCCCACGAGCTAGGACTACATTTCCCCAAGATTATTCAGAGAGTAATTTCTAATGTACTAAGAAACTATGTTTTCTAGCGTGACAAATTCTGTATTATATTTAAGACAATTAGGTCAAGAAAAGAAAAAGAAAGAATAGACTCTAGTTTACATATGAATAACTACACTTTGAAAGTGAACATTGAAGAAAAATTAATAAACTAACTGATAATTACTTCTGGAAACCATCTATAACCTAGTCAGCTAACACTAACATTTCTTTTAATGCTTTGACACGTGAACTTATTGACCTTCCTATTTATTCTTACTTCATCTTGTTGCACAGTCATGTATATAACATTCGCTCCCTCCCTTCTTTGATTGTTTCTTGGGGACAAGAAACAAAACTGTGAACTTAATCTGTTTAAAAATATAATATGATCTTATCAGGCTCTCCTCCTAACACCTTTGAGGTTTAGGAGAGCTCTCTCCTGGTAACTTAACAGCGTTGCAGTCCATTCTTTTGGCTAGCATCTTTGTGTTTTACAACCAGCAAATCGTACACTTAGTCATCAAGTTTGATTTGCTTATGTACCATCTTGTGTTGAGACTTGTTTCTGGATTTATAAGATACTGACCCTCCCGATGGAGGTAGTTCCTTTCCTAGATTTGTCTTAAGACGGAAAAATTAAATATTATAATTGTTGTTAATATTATTCATATGACATTAAGATACGACACAAATTAGATATTCCATTGTTAAATATGAGTGTTCGAATGAACTGTCAACCATATTCTAATTAGTTGGATCCGAGAAATTCAATAAAATTTGGCTAAATAGGTTGTAACACTTGTACAATGGCACATCTAGATAAGAAAAACTAGCCATAGAGTACAGGAAAACTGGAAAGTGTTATTTTATAGTGAGGTTTCGAGTTGTTTGTTTGTTTTTTGTCGGGGTTTTTGAGGTGGTGTAGACTAATTCTTGGGTGTTTATTTACAGTTTATTTGTAAATTGGTGCTATATCATTTTCTTTAAGCAGTGTTTGTGTTGTTTGCTGGTTTAATTATCTTTAGAGTATGTGTAATTGTTGAGAATCTTGATTAGTATTGTTTAATTTGGGGTTTTAATGGAGTAGTATTGTGTACTGTTGCTGTTTAAACTGTACCTCGTAGTCATGACTAGTTTGAGATTTAGTTCTTAGACTTCAGAATTTTGAAGTAACGTAAATTTTAAAAAGGAAAAAATTAAATGAAAATGTGGAGTGGGAACCGGATATTGGAAGCTTCCCGCCATCATCCGAGTTGTTACCTTAACTGCAAGGTGACATTACCTTAAAGGCAAGGAGAGGACAATAAGTCTTTTTTTTTGGCATTCTTTCCCGCGAGCTAGGACTACATTTCCCCAAGATTATTCAGAGAGTAATTTCTAATGTCCTAAGAAACTATGTTTTCTAGTGTGACGTATTCTGTATTATATTTAAGACAATCAGCACAAGAAAAGAGAAAGAAAGAATAGACTTATACTATAATATAAAGAAAGAAAGAATGTATGATCCTGTATTTGTTTGGTAAACGAAAGTAAGGAAAAATGCTTTAGCAGTATATATAGTAAAAATTTCAATATTACAAAGACACCTGGCCAATTGAGAAAAAGTTACAGAAGAGTCGTGAATCATTCCTTTGGCCAATTGAGAAAAATTTGCGGAAGAATCATGATTCGTTCCGTTTTCTTTTCCTATACTGGAAGCATGATAATCGCTCGCACTATTATAACCAAAAGTGTTAATGCATCGCCTCCGCACTTTCCAGGTTGTTTAGTGTAACACCAGTCCCATTGCAACATGGGACCACCTTTTCTTCTCCTAAACCGGGAATATGATAAAAACTCTAACTATTGTAAGCCAAAAGTGTTAACACATCATCTCCGCTCGGCCAAAATCTGCCGACGGGGAAACTGCAAGCCAAGTCAGTGCAATTAGTCTATTTTTGGTTTATATACACATCATCTTTTCCAACTTGTTGCGGTGTGGGATTAGGTGTTAAATTCAGTATTATTTCTGGACTGAGTGATTGGTTCTTTATAAGGATTATATTTTTGGACTCATCTTGATGGTATTAATTAATTCGAATTTCCCAGATTGCAAACTGCTTGATTGTTCAAATACTTTATTTCTAATCAGTCATATGCGATGTTGATCTTTCACCAGCTATAATACTCTCTTATTATTTATTTGTCAGATAAGATATTGCTAGATGAAGTTCCCGTTGTCACATATAGAATTCTAGCCTATCTTCTTCTCGGTGTTGTGAGAATATACTCAAAGAAAGTTGAATATCTGTTCCGTGACTGCAACAATGTGCTATCTGAAGTCCGTCATTTTGTCACTAGCAAAAAATGTAATGCTGACATCGAAGTCATGTGTGCACCTTATTCCTCTATCACTGTGCCAGAGAGATTTGAGCTTGACGCTTTTGATCTTGAAATCATAGAAAATTTTAACAGGTGATCTATTGTGAAATTTAAAAACACTTTTTTTTTATCTACAATAGTTTATAGCAGTTTTCATTTGAAGTTTTGCTTATGAACTGCAATTTTGCAGAAACCACATTAAAATGCAAGAAGAAATTACGCTAGAAGGTATTTGATCACGTCTTAGTACCTGTATCACGTACTTATTTATGCTGCTTCACATATTATTACTTGTACATGGTTTATATGCAGGGAAAAAAGATGGGATTTGCTCTCCATCCTTTCACCAGGTATGCACCATATTTCTTCCAGAATGTAACTTTACCATGTAATGGTTTCCCTGGATGCAAGCTTATATGCTTTTGTAATTCTTAAATAATGATTGTAGGTAAAATGTAATCATAAATACCTAATTCATAGGTATAGGTAAATACGATGGTTTCTTCAGCTTTGGATAAAAGTAGATCCATGTTTTAGGACTACTTGCTCATCTTCATAACACAGTTACAAAGTTCTTTTGTAGTAGTCAGCAGTCACCATTAAATGTAACTTAATGTGGAGTTGCTCTTTGTTTCAGCACTTTAATAAATTACTACATTCCTAATAGTCTACAAATGCTGGATTATTTTTTAAATTTATAATTGCAGTCTTATATGGAGGAGGATACTACTCGTCTTGGAGGTTTCTCTGCTGTTCACACTACATGTAACAAGTAGGTACACTAAACTCTGATCTATATCTACCCCGAACGTCTTAACATTCATTACCTATGTCCCAATCACTGTCTAATCTTCTTTGCAGTAATTATTCAATGTCTACCACAACTGCGGAAGTGGTAGCCAGCACATTGCATAACTTAACAAGCCTTGATACAAGCATGGAGAAATTCCGCAGTAATAGATTCTCCTTAGAGGACTGTCTGCCTCCTATGCTAT
This sequence comes from Heracleum sosnowskyi, assembly GCA_030848705.1. Classification (NCBI taxonomy): domain Eukaryota; kingdom Viridiplantae; phylum Streptophyta; class Magnoliopsida; order Apiales; family Apiaceae; genus Heracleum; species Heracleum sosnowskyi. The sequence goes on along the minus strand of CM061244.1, from coordinate 18,473,133 downwards.
TTGATGAAGCTGAAGAGAGAGCAGATCCAGGTAGAACATTTCATGAAGATAGCCGAACAGATGGAGTGGAGATGAATCCTCCAAATTCTCCTATGATGTCGGGAGATGGTGGAAGACCTGAAGACAATGCTGAATCTTTGGATAAAGAGCATGCAGATTCAGCAAATACGGAGTTTTCTAAATTGATGGGTCTGCAGAATGAGAAGATTCCGATCATCTCACCAAAATGTCCAGTGTCCCTTTCCGTTGACATTGATGCGACACCAGAGTCAAAGGTTGCAGATTCAGAAAATACGGAGTTTTCTAAATTGATGGGTGTGCAGAATGAGAAGATTCCGATCATCTCACCAAAATGTCCAGTGTCCCTTTCCATTGACATTGATGCGTCACCAGAGTCGAAGGTTGCCAATTCTCCAGGTGCGTACTGAATTTTACTTGTGTTCTGTATTCTGTACCTGTATACATATATGACAATTGAAGGAACTGTCTGTATTCTGTGTTGATACTAACTTTGTTGTGTGTGTGTGTGTGTGTGGGGGGGGGGGGGGGGGGGGGGATCATCACTATCAACCTTTACTTACAGAGTTGAAATGCAATGCAGGTGCTAGAACTCCGGGTTTAATGGCTGTTGGTACTCCGGCTACTAAGGAGGGTGCTCGTGTGTCAAAGAAGCGAAAATGTACATATGATGCTAACGAAATTGTTAAAACAAACGAGTATGTACATGTCAATATGGATTCTGTTCTATTTATTGGTGACGATCTCTTTATTTTTTTCTCGGTTATGTTCTGCGTTGTAAAGAATTGTGTACTATGTCCTGAGGACCTGCCATTCTAGGTATTATCTTTGTTCTAGTTTTAACCATCACATTCATTTTTCTTGTTACAGGGTATACAAGGCAGGGGTTGATGGTTTAAGTAAGGGTGGTCATGTTTTAAAGAAGCAGAAGTGTCTATATGATGCTAATGAAATCGTAATAACAAACCAGTGAGTACATATCAATATTAATTTTGTTCTAATTATTGGGTAAAGATCTCTTTTTTTCTTTCTTGGTTTTGTTCTCTGCTCTAAAGGACAAATATACTATGTCCTAAAGACCTGCTATTCTAGGGAGATTAGTCTTTGTTCTAGATTTAACCATCATGTTAATTTTTCTCGAGTCCAGGGTATATAAGGCAGGGCTTGATGATCCAAGTGAGTTGGTAAAAAAACTCAAGAAAACTGCACTTCAGAATGCAGATCAAATGTCTGAGACGATTCTTTTTCAGCCTTTGATTCCCAGTGAGTTGGACTTGGATTTTAATGTCACCGCTTTATTATCAAAGTCAACTATATATACTGACACTGTTGCCTGCAGGTGTTCCTATAAATTTTTCCCTCCTACGTGAAAAGGAACAAAAGAGTCCAGTGAAAATAGAAACTACCAAAACTCCTACAAAAAGTCATGATATAGGATCCCTTAGTAGCCATGAAACATGTGGAGAAAATTCAATTGCCCCTTCATCGCATGTAACCAACTCAGTTTCACAACGCGGCAATAATACATGTGGGTCTACTAATTCGGAGAGACTGGGATGCACAAGATCCTTTGCAAGTGTTGATAGAGAACTGTCTGCGGTTGGGGATCCAAAATTGGATATGGGCTCGATGTCCTTCGCTAGTGTTGATGGAGAACTGTCTCCCGTTGAGGATCAAGAATTTGATGAGAGCTTGATGACTAAGGAGGAGGTAATTGCTTATTGTTATAAGTGTCTGTTTACTTAATTACATGTCAAACCCTGATAACTAACCGTCTCCCGTTGAGGATCCAGAATTCTGTTTGAGTTTGATGATGACTAAGGAGGAGATAATTGTTATAAGTGTATGGTTATCACAATTGTAATTAGAAATATGTTAAAAACCCGTACAAAAAATAAGATCATATTTATTAAGTTTGTCATCTTCTACTTGAATATCCTTTCACCAAAAAATTATGTTGGTATTATTAGTGAAGCAAATATCTTATCTATCTCACACTTTTAGACCGAAGACAAATACATATTTTAGCCTTAGGGTTGTACACTAATCCCCATGAGTCAAAATCACAAATAACAATTTGCATGTCTGTTGAAGCATGCTTAATCAAATAGATAGGAACTATATGCAAAATGTGCGAAGAAGTTCTTTCCTTTTAATGGCAAAAATGCACAAGTTACAGCTCTACTAATTTTGTGGTAATAAGAGTTTATCGCCAAAGACCAACTACAGTTAGAAATTAGAATAATGGTAGTGTACTGACTGGATCATAACAAAGAGGCCTTGCCTCTCTTTAGGTGATTATAAAGCTTTCATCATTATGTGGATAAGAATTGAAGTATATGTTGTAACGTGCGTGTTATACTTACTTTAAAGCTGTAAAAAGTGCAGACTTATACATACCGGGTTAACGGATATCTTGAGATGCATAGCCCACTTAATAAGAAATAAAGTACATGTATTGAACCTACAACTTTAAGTCACAAAATGCTAAGGACTTCTTGATGCTCCTTTATCTGCTCCACTTGATTTTGCTTACATTTTAACTTTTTGGCAGGAAATCAATTTATGTGAAGGAGATGATGAGCAGGAGAAATGTAAGAACATTCATGAACTCAGTCAATGTTATTTTCTCTGATATTTTGTTAAAAAAATATAAAAACCAATCATTATATGTTCTGTTATGATATAGTAAGGGCCTAAGGGGTAAGGAAAGGGATAAGTCGGAGACTCCGTGTTCATATATTGAATGACGGGCTGCAGATTTAACTTTACTTCCCCTTGAAAAAAAAATCACGAACAGGTCAATAATGATTTTTGGTGGGCATTAATTAGATTGATCATTGATCTTGTAAATTTGCTTGTCTCGGTTCTTATTTATCTTCCATTGAATGCAGATCATTGGTCTACCAGAACCAGGTGAGTTGCGGTATCTGTGTAATTTTGATTTTGGTTTATGGTGTTGTCTGTACTTCAAGTATATATACTTATATATATATATATATATATATATATATATATATATATATATAATATTTTAAACTCGTTATATACAGAGCTGTCGCACGATTCCTGCACACAGAATTTCTTGCGAGAAAGAAGAGAGGAGAAAACGAAGTTGTGAAGTTGTCACTGGTGGTGGAAGGAAAATCGAAGAAAAGAAATGCAAGGCTGTTTTATGAGTTACTGGTAAGAAGGCTTTTCGTATTGCTACAAAATTATTGTTTATGTAATTCTGATTGTTATGTGCTTCTCCCAAAGTTCCTATTTTGTCGATGAAGAACTAGTAAAGCAGGCTCATTTTTCCTTCTCATTGTAAGTTCCAAAAAGTGTGGGGACCATCTTCTTTACTTTAAAAAGTTTTTGTAAAAGAACTTATTGATAAGAACAATTTAGTTTTTCTTCTATATGTATGCAAGTAATGCTTTGCTCCCAGTGTTTTTCAAGGAGAAGAAAAATAAGAGGGAAAAGACTGAAAGAAAACATCTTAATCAACTTGCTTTAGTATTCGCCCGGGTTTAAGGAGACAGGAGACACATGGACATAAAAGGAAAAGAACAATCAGAAAGATGTAACAGGAAGTTGTGAAATTATTGAAAAATAGTAAGCTTAATTCCTCACCTGTCCCAATCAGTTCCGAGAGGGAAAAGTTTACGGGAAGAACAAAATAATCTTTTCCTGTCCTTGAAAAATCAGGGAGCACAATGTTTTTCTCTAATTTTCCTTTATTTCAAATTAAAACTCGGGCGTCTGGAGCACATCTACAGTTTTCTATAGCGCCATGTGCAGACCAGCTGGGAGCATGTATAAAATATACTAATCATGTCTGTCCATTGTTCTATAATTTTTCAGGCATTGACAACTCGAGGTTTTCTGAACATGAAGCAAGATAACCCATATGGTGATATATCTATTGTGGAGACTTCCAAATTGAAACAGTCACTTGAAGATGATAATATGGCGTAGGAAATAGTAGAAGCTAGCACCTGTTGGTATAATTAGATACATGGTGTGTTGTAGTAAATGTTGCAGGGAGATGTACTGAAGCTGTAGCTGAGGATCATACTTATGTACCGTAGGCTACCATTTTGAAACAAAGCTGAGGTAGAGGAGCATTTTACATACAAGAGTTTTAAGGTGGAAGCACATGTTAGATTACTATAAGCATCCATGTTAATTGTTAAGAAAAAGTAAAATTATGTGTGATTTCCAACAGTTAAAGCTGATGAACTAATCTTCTCACAGTTATCTTACCTTTCACATAGTAATTGTTGGTGTGCATTGCGCCCCCCCACAGTTAAAGCTGATGAACTAATCTTCTCACAGTTATCTTACCTTTCACATAGTAATTGTTGGTGTGCATTGCGCCCCCCCCACAGTTAAAGCTGATGAACTAATCTTCTCACAGTTATCTTACCTTTCACATAGTAATTGTTGGTGTGCATTGCGCGCCCCCCCCCCCCCCCCCCCCCCCCCCTCCTCTATTCATTATTATAGCGAGATTAATCCTAGAAAATTGCAATTTCTTCATCTGCTTCTGCAGATGCAGAAGACAAACATAACAGACAGTGCAGAAAGATATAGGGTCCCTGGTTGCTAAAGGATGTACAGGAAAAGCCATTTTTACAGAGATGAAATACATTGGAATGAAGAGCATTCTTATTATGTCACAGAAGAGATGAAAAACAAATGTTAGCATACACTGGATGTGAACGTGATGGGATAGTCCCTTTCGTCCTAGGTCCCAGGTTCGATAATGGATACACAACAGAAGAAATCATATGATTCATTGAGCTGTGGCCATAGAATGGATAACCTACTAATTCTTTATGTGATACTTGCTTCGTATCTTCATCTTTTTATTGCACCAGCCGTCTGACTTGCGTACACACTTTCCGGAAGGAAAAAAAATCATCCACAACTCAGCTGTCGCAATAAACACAGAAACAATAAAATTACACTGAATTAATTATCTAAAAAAAGGGCCAAAATTAATCATTTATTTAATTTTATTTCTTTAAGATTATATAATTATTTGCATCATAGTATATTATATTTTAGAACTATACAAATTGACACGTTCTTTCTCGATGCATTTTGAATTTTAGCCACGACAAGATTTGCAGATAAAAGTACATGTACATAATAAACTTTATTTAAATGTTAGAGCATCCACGATGCACTCTCGTTTAGTTCTTCGGGCCACGTGAACGTTAAATTATAGTGAAAAGAGGGACTCATTTTGCATTGTTTAGGCAGAGGGAGAAGTGGGCAGTCCCACCATCCTGGAACCGTCCATTTCACTTCTTTTTGCAAGAGAATGGCAAAAGAGCCTTTGGGCTGCTACATTGTGGTTGCTCTCTGTACTAAATTAAATTACTACAAATATTATATAATATAAATATGATGAATTCTACAAACAATTTATTTGCTTCATGAATCTTCGCCTCTTCGGAGTTGAATTCGGGCTTGCATCGAAAGAGTTTGCCCCAGGAGAAGTGAAAATGAGACTGGTGCATTATGGATGCTCTTAGTCCCCGAGTAACTATTGATTTATCCTTTGAAAATTCTGTCGGATCAGGGCATTACTAATTGTTTTTTGAAAAACAAGGCTGCCTTGACCCAAGACGTAGGTTTGATCATAAATGAGAGGGATAAAGATTAAATAAGTAAAATAATAATAAATTAAAGTTTAAATATATAAAGAGTGGTTGATTGAAAATAATGAGAGTGCATGGTGCCTTTCCTCGTCGAAACTGATCTTTAGCTAGAGGAAGTATCACCAGGACTTGTTGGAAGAGCACTTGCCTAGAACAGAGCTTCTTAAACTTCGGTAGACGTTGGAGGTTTATTTAGTATGCCTTAATATCTCAACAGGGTTAGAGTAAGGGTTCATATGTGTTTACTCAACACATACTTAAACGTAATGTCGCTGCAGAGCTCTGGATACACATTTGTTCAGAACTCCGGAAACAGCTCCTGTACTTGCAGGTTTGGAGCTCACTAATTTGGCAGAGACTTCAATGATGAAGAATGAGGAGAGTTTAGGAATACTCTTCTATCAAATGAACAACTATGACCAAGAAAAGAATTATTGAAAAACATGTTGCAATGAAATTGAGATAATAGTTTACCAGGATCATAAACTTGGATGGGAACCAGTTTAACAGATTTACAGCTCAAAACAAAAAAATAAGTTTCAGATAAGCCAAGTAACTTCTACATCAACCTTCTAAACGTTTTATCATGACTAACCAATGTGGTATCTCCTCAATTTCACAATTTGCAGACCTAAACCAAATAGGAAATAAATGAGTGGATACTTTGATATATCGTAAAATACTACCTTGAAGAGATTATATTTCATTGGATGAATCAACACTCAGTTTCATCTATTTTAAAGTCGCATGCTTTGTATTAAACTTGCTACATACAGTGATATACATCTTCAGGAAGAGTTAGCCGCATTTTACCAAAGCTAATCAGAAAGCACCTTCTCTGATTTGCATTTCAAAACTATATGAAACTCGGTATCTGACAGAGAAGGCACCTAGTTCAGGATCAATCTTACTCCTCAATCCTTCACTATCGCATATCAGCTAATCTGAAAGCAACTTCTCTGATTTGCGTTTTAAAACTTTATGAAATTCAATATCCGACAGAGAAAGCACCTGGTTCAAGAGCAATTTTACTCCTCTATCCTTCACTATTGCATATCTAGGTTTAATCCTCTCTTCCAAACTATAACCAAAGTACTGAGGAAATTTAACAAGCTCATATTTTGGATAACCCGTGGTCAGAAAGAATTCCCACTTCGGAATGACATTCTCTTTTAAACTAAAAGTGTAGAGAGCCCCATATCTCGAAAGCATAGTCCCTATATCTTCAATGGTGTATCCCATCTCCAAGAAGAACTCTGTAAGAGGCTTCAAATTAGCTTCAATACTTAGACCAAAAGTTTGCGGAGCTCGGGCTAGCAGAAGAGCAACATCAACTCCCAAAGACCCGAAGTACTCGGCTGTGGGTCGAAGCTTATCTTCCACACTGTAACTTATGATATTTGGGCAGCGAGTAAGGGTTTTACTCACACTTTCAGCTGAGAGACCCATTTCATAAAGAAAATCAACAGTTGCAGTCAGTTTTGGTCTGCTATAGGTGAGTAGTGCCGGAAAGCGGTAAATCACTTTTGCCCACTGTCGCTTATCCACTCCTAAATTCTCCAGAAATGTCATGGTAGGAATGAGATTTTCAGAGAGACTGATTCCACAAAGTTGAGGCCTTTTAGTGAGTATAATAGGAATATCTGATTTTGGTACACCAAGTTCAATAAGAAACTCAACGACTGGCTTGATTTTTCCTTCCAAGCTGTAATAGGCAAACGCAGGGAACTTGCGGATCACTTCCTTTATTGTCTCAAGTTCCATGCCAAGCTCAACAAGGTAAACAATATGTGGAGGGAGCTTCCCAGATGGGCCCAAATTACTAACCCGAGCCAAAGCTCTGAGCTTCTTTGAGTCCAGAAGTGCAGTTGGTGGAGATATATTCTCCGAGCTTTCTTTGACAGTTGATTTTTGTAAGCTTTCATCGCATCGTTCTTTGTCAGGTGCACTGGGAAAGTTTTCCACGACATTAATCAAGATGTCTCCATACTCTTCAGCAAGAACATCAAGGTAAGGAGAAAGAGCTTCCCTGATCTCTAAAGTTGTAAGCTCCCTTCCTACATAACCGTGGAAAATTATCAGCCTATTTTAGAGCAAAGTTACTGATTCAAATTTTATACCTGATCATTACCATTATTTTTGTAAGAACCATCATATACATGAGTCATATTTCATTGCATACCACTTTATTCTACAAAGTCTATAAACCTTACAAATTACTAGTAATAACTGCACAAATCACCAATTGTAATTATAGAAAATAATTTATAGCTGCAAAAATTCCCAATTGCAACCGTAGAAAATTACCCAATAACATAGTACAGATCACCAAAAACTGTACCAGACACAAATCACCAGTTACAATGGCACAAATCACCATCAATAACATAAATTTGAAATCATTATAGGCATTTATCAAGGGAATAAAGGATTAGTATGCGCCAACAATTGGTCTTTTTTGTACAGTTTGTAGAAAAAGAAGGCCTGTATTTGAACACAAGCCATAGCATTGTAGTCCAGCGGAGGCATCCATAACATTGTAGTTCAGTGGATACACCTCACCCTTGGTAACAAGAGGTCGAGGGTTCGAGTTTCAGTGCAGACAAATGTGTGTGTGAGTAATTATATTTCTTGTAATTGACCTTAACCAAAGACACACACACACACATTTATGTTTCAGTATAAATTATAACTACATCAGCAGAAGTAGTAATAGAAATAGTGAATCGAACCTACTAGATACCGAGATTTATGAACTGAGTGAAGCCTGGAGATAAGGTGATCAATGAAAAGATCTGACTTGTTGATAGTTCTTGATGCTGCTGCATTGCTCAGACCTTGTTTCTTTAAGAATAAAGTTAACACAGCCTTGGCCTCCTCCTTTTCTGCAGCTAGCAAATTCGAAGGGACGACCCTCAAGTTGAAAGATCCATCTAGCATAGACACAAATGTTAGAAGGCCTTAGATCATTGACAAGTATATGTTAACCTTGATTCACCACATAGTTATATAGAGAAAACCAGAAAAGTTCAAAAAACTTACCAGACTTTGCGCTGCATGATAAGTGTCTACGAGGAAATGAGATTTGAGTCCTGAAAAGTAGAAGAAGAGATGCATTTTGTGATCAATATTCAATAGAACAAATAGGACAATTTTTTAGAGATATTTTTGTGTTTAGTTCCACTATACACAATGTATACAAAAGGCCTAAGATATCTTCACCAAATTATATTAGCAACAAAGTCATCACTCAAACAATTACATTTGCCCAATCCCTTAGCACATTAGAAAGCACATGGTATAAAAAATCAACAGTCTCTATGTGCAACCTAATAAATCAATTGGTAAAGTAGCTGTCAATATGTGAGTTACTGCTTAAGCTGGGATTAGTACATGAAGGCTTAGGCCATACACACTGATAAGACTTGTTCTTTATACTATTACATAGGTCGGTACACTATTTTATATACTCACACACAGACACATGTCTCAAATAAACTACTAATCTCAATTTCATTGTTACTTTACTAGGCATTAAAGTTTCGCTACTGAGGACTTAGAATCAACGAGTGCCCAAGCGATGGCAAATATGCTCCTACTGCTCGAAACTAGGAGAGGTATACAGTTAAATTATCACACACCCCTCCCCCCATACTTTAAAGTATATAAATTACTGTAAAAACCGAGGATTTAGGGGATAGCCTCGTCGCAAAACCTTATCCTGTACCCCATTACCCTATGACAAGTTCATGGTTTATAATCCCGCACTCCCCCCCCCCCCCCCCCCCCTCCGCCCTACACTTATAATAACCACGTACACTATAAAAACCCAAAGAAAAGGGTTAAGAGACAATTTGATCATCTGAACTCCCTCTACGATATTGCCATGGTAAAAGATGCTAATTCTCTACCCTACCAGCAGAAAAAGGATAAAAAGAACATTTCTTACAATTGCAAAATTCAATATTAGGTCTTAATTAAACACACGCAGCACAAAAGATTTGATCTTTAATAAGGAGCAGAGGGTAATGCATCAATACTATTTTAGTCTTGCGTGTATCACACATACAATTCCAGATTATTTACACAATTTCAAAAGTACAACAAGTCAAGAACATTTTAAATACCATTTCACTAATTAGAAAAAAAAATATACTAAAAAAATATAATTTTGAGAGAGAGAGAGAGAGAGAGAGAGAGAGAGAGAGAGAGAGAGGATGGGCACCTGGGTATTGAAATAGTTGATCTGGGTAAGGAAGAAAGCTCCAAGAAATGGATAAAAGTGGAAGCTTCCATAATGAATCCAACTCAGGTTTTGAGAAGCCACTGTATCTGATTATATAAATAAACAAGCATTAGAGAGAGAGAGAGAGAGAGAGAGAGAGAGAGAGAGAGAGAGGGTGAAAATCAATACAAATATGCAATAGCAGCTGGTTCTGCTGCTCCAGAGGATATGGGTGGCTACTTTCACTCCATGTGTGGGAGGGAGGGAAGTTGGGAACAAGACACCGGTCACCTGCACCGCACGTGCTCAATACAAATTATTTTTTGTATTTTTTTCTGAAACGTTTATTTTATTATCTTATAAAATCTTATTTATTTAAAATTTAGTTATTTTTATTTCTCATAATTATAGTTATTAAAAAATTAATTCAATAAACGTTTTCTCATTATTATAAAAAAAAATTCAGTAGCAATTAGTATTTGTGGAGTATTTTTATTCATCCTATGATTGTTTGTACTCTAAATATTTTCCAAAAATTATACTTTTCAATATTTTTTGTGTATGTTTTATTTTTAAGAAAATAAAGTACATTTTTTAAAAGAAGAAAATTACTTTAAGAAAAGTGATTGATATGGACATAAAAGTAATTATAGAAATATAATTGCTGATTCAATTAAAAGGCCGGTATTTAAGGACCGACACCCTAATTATTCATTAATTTCGTAATTAATGAATAGGGAAAATATACAGCTCATGAAAAGAGTCCAAATTATGGCAAATTGGTCAAAAAAGGATCTAGAATCCCAATTAAAGGCAATTAATGAGTCATAGCCTTTATCAACAAGGAAAAGACTTATCCTGCAAGCAATACAATGCTTATCCAATAACAAAAAGGAGACTTATTCGCTAAGACTCCTAAACATACCATAAATACTAGGCTCCAGACGCCTATATAAGGTCCCTGATCCTACAATCAGAACTACGTCTTTGGCTTGATTCTCAATAACGATTTGAGATACGTAGGCATCTTGTGAGGACCAATTAAGTCCGGAAACACGAGTGCAGCCATTAAAGCTCGAAGCTCATTAATCCTAGCATTAAATTCACAAAGCACATTTTTTAATCCATAACATTTGGCGCCGTCTGTGGGAAGACAACATCAACCATGGCAAACACACGAAGAACAGCTCGGGATACTCAAACTCCCGATGATCGCCCCATCACCTCTGAGGCTGATCAGCCACCGCCGACTACCGGCACACAAGGGGCGAATATCCCCACCAACACTCAAGGACCGGAAATCCCGATTTCGGTTGAAGGGACGAATCCCCTGCAGATGGTCATTCATGGATCTAATCCACAAGAGACCGTTCACCAGCAACCAATCACGACCTCCCCGCTGCTCATGAGTGCACCAAGGAGCCTTCAACTCCATACTACTGATCTCCCTCAATACGCGAATCAGACTTTGGGGATGCCAAGCTATGGCATGCCCCCTCGACCCATGGCGGGCGGTAGTGGAACTAATCCAATCTACCATGAGGCATATGTGCCCCCTTATATTCAAGGTCTCAGACCCCAAAATCAACAAACTCGTCAGACCCCTCTCATTCAAGATTACTCTGGCCCATACACCGAGGATGAGGGTTATACAACTGGGGAGGATGTCGCCCCAAGAAGGAGACGTTCTTCCCAGACAAATCGGGAGCCACCCCAAACTACTAGGGAGAAACTTGCAGCCCATGAGGCAGAGACTGCAAGGCTCAAAAAACTCCTTGCTGAAGAAGAGGCCGCTCAATCTCGGGCCCGAACGACTGAAGGAATCCCGATAATCAACTTGGATCCACCAAGAAGGACCAAGAGGGCTGAAGCCCCAAGGGGTGATCCTAGTATTTTGTTGCCCCTAGGAGATCCCGATGATCCTACACCACCGTTTACTCAAGACATCATGAAAACGGCTATATCCAGAAATTTTAAGATGCCTTCGATCAAAGCCTATGATGGAACGGGAGATCCCGCCAATCATGTAAGGACCTTCTCCAATGCACTACTGTTGCAGCCAGCCAACGATGCGGTCAAGTGTAGGGCGTTTCCACAAACCTTGGCAGGCATGGCCCAACGTTGGTATAGCCGTCTACCTCCCAACTCTATTGGGTCCTTCAAGGAACTAAGCAAGGCTTTCATCAATCAGTTCATTAGTGGAAGGGTGCATGAGAAAAGTTCTGCATCACTCATGGCAATACGTCAAGGAAAGAATGAAGCCCTAAGGGACTACATCAATCGATTCACTCGGGAGGCTTTGAAAGTCCCGGACTTAGATGACAAAGTGGCTATGATAGCCCTGCAACAAGGAACCACTGATGACCACTTCAGGAGGTCGTTGGCTAAACATCCACCAGAGAGCATGTTGAAGCTCCAAGATAGAGCCGGAAAGTACATCAAGGCTGAGGAAAGCATGAGAAAGTATGAACCCACCGCTGGCGACGGTGGAAACTCAAAGAAAAGAAAAGAAACTCAGGAGTACGACGTCAAGGAAAAGTTCCCCAGAACATCAAAGAACTCCGATTCTCCCCCCAAGAGAAACAATTTTGGGCCAAAATTCACAGAATATGCAAGATTGAATACTCCCAGGAGTCAAATTCTGATGGAGATAGCCAAGGAAGAAGATATCAAATGGCCAAAGCCAATGAGGGCTGATTTGTCCAAACGGAACCAAAATCAGTTTTGTCGGTTCCACAAAGAAGTCGGTCATGACATCGATGATTGTAGAAAACTGAAAGATGAGATTGAGTTTCTGATACGAAGAGGAAAACTCAGCAAGTTCACTAAGGATGGAAGCCAAGGGAGCCAAAGGGGGAACTATGAAAGAAAGGATTATGATAGAAGGGACAACGATCAAGATCGGAATCCCAAGCCCCGAGGGCCAGTGATCAACATGATATTCAGAGGGCCAACTGCTGCTGGGTCCTCCCGAAACTCAAGAAAGGCTTATGCCCGAGAGGTAATGACTGTGGTTGGAGAAGCACCAAAACGTGCCAGAACAGAAGTGTCAATAGGTTTTGATGATTCAGACTTAGAAGGGGTGAAGTTCCCCCATGATGATCATCTTGTCATAATACCTGTGATAGGCAACTCCGAAACAAAAAGAGTCTTGGTTGATAATGGAGCTTCAGTGGATATCTTGTTCCACGATGCCTTTATCAAGATGGGTTACACAGACTCTCAGCTAATACCCTCAAATATGCCTATATACGGATTCAACGGGGTGGAATCAAAAGTGGAAGGCACTATCCAACTCCCAATGACTATGGGACAAGGGATGAATACGTCTACTCAGATGTTGAACTTCATAGTTATAAAAGCGACTTCAACCTACAATGCAATCCTGGGAAGGACTGGTCTTCATGCGTTCAAGGCTGTTGCCTCATCTTATCATCTAAAAATCAAGTTCCCAACGAGGAATGGGATTGGTGAAGAACGAGGAGACCAAAAGATGGCTAGAAGTTGTTATGTAGCCGCATTAAGACCTGATGAAATCGGGGGGCAAGTTCTCCCAATTGAAGATATGAATATCAGCGACAACGAGGACAGAAGGGGGAAACCGGCTGAGGACTTGGTCCCAATTCCCCTAGTCCCAGGAGAACCAGAGAAGGTGACTTATATTGGGGCACTACTGCCCGAACCATTGAAGAGCAAACTCACGTCTTTTCTTCAAGAAAACAATGACGTTTTTGCTTGGACAGCGGCCGACATGCCAGGGATTGATCCCCAATTGATATCTCACAAATTGAATGTGGATCCAGAAAGGAAGACAGTAAAACAAAAGAAAAGAAATTTTGCTCCAGAGAGGCTTGAAGCCATTAAGCAAGAAGTGAATAAGCTTTTGGAAGCCGGGTTCATTGAGGAAATTCAATTCCCAGAATGGTTAGCTAACCCCGTGATGGTCAAAAAAGCTAACGGGAAGTGGAGGATGTGCGTCGACTTCACCGACTTGAATGATGCATGTCCTAAGGATTGTTTTCCCTTACCAAGGATTGATGCTCTAATAGATGCCACTACTGGGCATGAGATGCTAAGTTTCATGGATGGCTTCAGTGGATATAATCAAATCAAGATGCACAAAGATGACATCGCCAAGGTATCATTCATCACTGACTTTGGTGTCTTCTGTTTCTTAGTCATGGCTTTTGGGCTTAAGAATGCAGGAGCGACCTATCAAAGGTTGGTAAACAAAATCTTTGAGCACCTAATTGGAAAAACCATGGAGGTCTACGTGGATGACATGTTAGTCAAAAGCCTCGATAAGGCCGATCACATTAAGCACCTCCGAGAGGCATTCGAAGTGCTAAGACACCACAAGATGATGTTGAATCCAGCTAAGTGTGCCTTTGGTGCACTACGCTAAAACTGTTGTAATAGCCATGTTGATATCGTCTACTACAACACTGGAAACTGGGTGTTAGCGTAGATATGATCAAGTGTTGCCCTAGATGCATTATAAATAAAAACATTAAATCAAGTAATCATTTAAAAAAAAAGTAATGTAACTTTTGTGCTAAAATTTAAAGAAGTAATTAATGCTTCAATGATTACTTGTTATTAAAATTTATATTAATTTTTTTATTAATGTAAACCACAAACTTTAGTTGTTTATTAGAATATAAATTTATATTCTTAATAAAAATTAAAAAATAAAAAGTAGCAAAATTTGTAAAAGCAAATTATTTAATTTATTAAAATTATTAATTTGAAATAGGAGTTAACGATGATATTTTAATGAAAGTAGTGTTTTTTTTAATAATTTTAGAATAAAGAAAGTATGAAAAAAGAAGAAATAAAAACAGGTGAGTAACATATTTGGAGAAAGTAGCGAGCGGCAAAACTACCGCGTTGCCAAAATTTTGTAAACAAAAACAAATTCTTTCTCTCTCTCTCTCATATTGTCTCAAAACTCTCATTCTCTCCGGTCCGCAACTACTTCAATTAGGTTCAGGGGCTTCGATTTCAATTAGGGGTTCAAGAGTAAGGGGCTTCGAGATTAGGGTTTCGATTTAAGGGTAAGACTTAATCCGGGCTTATAAATTAGGGGTTCAAGTTTATGATATTTTGCTCCTTCATTTTAATTTGTTATATGTTTTTGTTAATTTGTGTTGTTAATTGAGGTTTTGTATGTGTCTACGTATGTGTATGCATGTATATTCTCTCTTCTCTCTCAATTTTTCTCTGTTTCAGGTTATTGCCCTTCAATATAGGGCTTTTTGGATTTGAACCTCGATATTAGGTATTTCAGCTCTCTGTCATTTTCAATTCGGTTCAAGCAATATTTTTCTTCAATTTGGGTTTTTTTTACTTTGTATTTTAGTGAATATAGAATTTAGTATTTTTCAAGGAAATTGATATGCATTTTAGATAACACATGCTGGCTATCAGGAATACACACAAGCTAAACTAGTTTGCGACACAAATTAATACAGAGTACATCAATACTTTAGCTGACTTCTACATTGCATACTATCAAATCTTGGATGGGTGTCATGTCAGATACCATTTGTAAACTTTAAACTATTCTTTCATCCAAATTAAGTACATTGCGATTTTCTGCAGGTTGAAAATATTTTAGTAGTTGGCCATAGCTGCTGTGGAGGCATTCGTTCCGTATGCCAGACGAAGACAATTCAAGGTTTTGACTAAAGTTCAATATATGTTGTTGGGTTGACCTGTTTGTGTGCATATTATTGCCCCAATAAAATTGTACTGATTTTTTTAATCTTATTTATCTACTTTAGAAGCTTTATTAGAAGCTAGGTAGTTACTGGAAAAAATACAAAATTAAACACAAAGGCCGCTGCTTCCAATCTTAGCTTTGACCTGCAGTGCAGACACTGTGAAAAGGTATATTGTTTTTGTCTAGTACTATAGTTGGTTACTTGGTGTAGTGTTCTATTTTATGCTAGTGTACCATCTAATGGTTTGCAAATGTTTCAGGTTTTTTTATGTATGTTAGAAACTTTGTAGTCATTAATACATGCATGCTTCTTAAAATTAGGGACGTCAGGAAAGAACATTTAGTTTTATTTTATTTCGTTGCTTCTAGTTTCGTTGTTGTATATGGGCAATTATACCATACTTAAGTTATACAAAGTCTTTAATGTCTAGGAAAAAATAAGATTGTACATAGTCTTTAAGGCTTATACCTTCTCTGGAGTATGATACACAGAACTGGATGGCTTGCAAGATAGCTTTTAACGTGAATAAATACCGTATACTGGACCACCTGTCTGTCTATATACTGTTGAAGCTTCTAGTAACTTAGTTGAACTACATTTTAATTTACTAACTAGTTGAAGCTGCCTTCTTCACAGTAATTAGATTTTAGGTGATCTATTAATGTTGTTTAAAACTAAATGAAGCAATAGTGCAATCCTAATCATGACTTGAATAGGTAATATCTATTAATGTTGATGACTTGATGTATGTTAAATTAAATATATTTTCCTTGAGAATATCATAAAGTGCATAGTTCTATCATATTTGTTAATCTTTTGGCTGTAGTGTTGTTCGTGAATATGAAAAACAAACTACTTTTGTCAAGAGTCAGTTGCAGCAGCTTGTCAGACCGATGTATAGAAATCCAGCAAGGTTGATGGAACACCATCCCATTGAGGGTAAGATGGATGCTGATTGGATGCTTGATTCAAGGAATTTGCTTCCAAGATCTGGGCCAGGGAACTACCCCAACCCTGAGTTCCAGAAGCAGGGTTCTGACCAGTGATAAGATTAACAATGTTGCTCCATTTACGTAACTAAACCATAGAAAATATTCTGAGATCAGCAGGAAAGTATCCAGTATTGCTCCATTTACGTAACTAAATCATAGAAAATGGGCCTTGAACTTTTTTCTGTGGATCCTTGTAATGCCACATTTTATTTTTTTCACTGATGTTTATAGCAGATATAGAAACTGGAGATGTCAAAGCTGCTGGAAAAATTTGTGGTTGTACATGAGGAATCAGACCTTGCAGCAGATGTACTATTCAAACCAAGAGCTTCAGAACTAGCATCTTGCCTTAGTTTTCTTTGATTCTGAAATTTTTATAGATTAAGTATTTTTTTATAGATTTTTTTTCCATAAGTAAGGATCTTTTAGAAGCTTGTAAACCTTCCTTTGATGTTCTTTTTTTTTTGTTTTAGAGTTGAGGATTATGAATTTTGTAATGTCATTGTTGATTATATTTAGTGAAATGAAAAAAAAAAATTAACCAATCTACTGCATTTATTATTGTGGAAAATAAATACAAAATATACATATGGATAATATCTTATTAAATATATATAAATTGTAGAATATATATATAAGTGGGGCCCACTCGTGGGTCCACCAGATTGTGGGGCCCACGTGTGGAGCCCAAATTTTTTTGAGCAAAGCCAACTCTACTGCAACATATTTTAATCTGTTGGCATAGGTAGAAAAGTGTTGGCGTTGACCCCAAAGGCAACGGGGAAAAAACTAACAGTGAAAAAGTGTTGCCTTTGAGATTTTTGAGGCTATGCCAACAAATTTTGAACTTCCGGCAACGGTTTTCAAGGGTTGCAGAAGGCCATTTATGGCGTAGTGGTGTAGGCTCGGGAAAGTTTTTAGGCCTAATGGTTTCCAAGAGAGGAATCGAGGCCAATCCCGACAAAATCAAAGCAATTCTAGACATGGAGCCACCACGGACTGTCAAAGATGTCCAGAAATTAACGGGAAGAGTGGCAGCGTTGGGGAGATTCATCTCCAAGTCAGGAGAGAAGTGTTTACCCTTCTTCAAAGCACTCAAAAAAGTGAAAAATTTTGAATGGACAACTGAAAGCCAAGAGGCCTTTGAGGCCCTAAAGAAATACATGGCTGAAGCACCACTATTGGCAAAACCCAAGCCAGGGGAAACTCTCTACTTGTACTTGGCAGTTTCTAACACAGCCCTTGGAGCTGTACTGATAAAGGAAGAATTGAAAGTGCAGAAGCCCGTCTACTATGTGAGTAAGATTCTTCATGGGGCAGAAATAAACTACTCAACGATTGAGAAGTTTGCCTTAGCCTTGATAATGGCCTCAAGAAAGCTACGCCCGTACTTCCAGGCACACAAGATAGAGGTTTTGACTGATCAACCTCTAAGAAACATCTTGCATAGCCCTCAAGTTAGTGGAAGATTGATCAAATGGGCCATTGAATTGGGCGAATTCGACATCAAGTATAAGCCTCGAAACGGCCATAAAAGCTCAAGCACTCACTGACTTCATGGTTGAATGTACCATTGACAACCAAGAAGTCGGGGGGCAGGAAGTAATAATGGAAGACAAGGAAACTGAAGACATAATCTCCAAAGAATGTTGGGTGCTCTATTTTGATGGAGCATCAAAAACAAAATCAAGTGGAGCTGGTTTAGTACTACAAAGTCCTGATGGATTCCTCATAGAGTATGCACTGAAACTTGACTTCCCAACGACAAACAATGAGGCTGAGTATGAAGCTCTGATAGCTGGCTTAGGGCTGGCTGGAGCCTTGAGGGTCAAAACTCTGAAAGTATGTGGAGACTCGAGGCTAGTGGTTTCCCAAGTAAATGGGGAATTTGAGGCCAGAGATGAAGTCATGGCCAAGTACTTGAAACTTGTCAAGGCCATCATGACTCAGTTCGACGAATGTTATGTGGAACACATTCCAAGGGAAGAAAACATAAAGGCTGATGCCCTGTCTAAGTTTGCTTCTTCTGAAATTGAAAACTATGCAGGGAGTGTATACTTCCAAGTCTTGAAGACCCCAAGCATCAACGGAAAGTTGGTAGCACCCATTGATGTTGGCGGCTGTTGGATGGATCACATCAAAGCTCATCTGGAAACTGGATGGCTACCCAACGATACTTCAGAAGCACGAAAGCTATACGTCAGAGCACTAAGGTATACCCTGATTGAGGGACTCCTATACAAGAAGTCTTTCATCATTCCATATCTGAAATATTTGAGACCCCAAGAGGCAGAATTGGCCCTAAAGGAAGTGCATGAAGGAATCTGTGGACAACACTTGGGGGGCAGAGCCCTCGCTCATAAAGTCACCCGTCTAGGTTTCTATTGGCCAAGCATACATGCTGATGCTAAAAGCTATGTGAAGAAATGTGAACGGTGCCAGAAACATGCACCAGTGGTTAGACAACCACCAGAGATGATGACATCCATTAACTCACCTATCCCCTTTGCTATGTGGGGAATGGATATACTCGGGCCATTTCCAATGGCAAGTGCTCAAAGAAAGTTCTTGATAGTAGCAATCGACTACTTCACCAAGTGGATTGAGGCTAAGCCCTTAGCCAAGATAACCACCAAGCAAGTAATGCAATTCTTCTGGGAAAATGTGATATGCAGATACGGAATTCCACGAGTCCTGGTTACGGACAATGGGACTCAGTTTAACAATGATGAGTTCAAGAAATATTGTGATGAGAACGATATCAAGTTGCGCTTCACTTCTGTTGCCCATCCTCAAGCAAATGGGCAAGCTGAGGTTGCAAATCGAATAATCCTGGATGGACTAAAGAAAAGAGTTGAACGCTCCAGAAACACTTGGGTAGACGAATTGCTCCCCATACTTTGGGCATATCGTACTACCTGCAAAGTCACTACTGGAGCTACCCCCTTTCTGTTGGCATATGGGGCAGAGGCAGTGGTTCCAGTGGAAATTACTCACACGTCTCCAAGAGTTGAGGCTTATGAACCAGAAGAAAATGAAGAAGGCTTGAGGCTAGCTTTGGATCTAATTGATGAAGTTAGAGATGAAGCAAACGCCAAGATAGTTGAACATCAAAAGAAAGCCTCTTTCTACTACAACCTAAGGGTTAAAGAAAGGTTCTTTCGTCAAGGAGACTTGGTTCTCAGAAAGATTGAAGCATCCGGAGTTGGACAAAAAGGGAAGTTGGCCCCAAATTGGGAAGGACCATATCGCGTCAAAAACGTATTTGGTCGAGGCTCATACAAGCTAGAAACCCTTGAAGGGCATAAGGTGCTAAGAACTTGGCATGCCTCCAACTTGAAAGTTTATTATGTTTAAGGTGTTTCCTAAGTGGATTCACTACTAGAAATAAGGTTTGATAAAACCAAACCAAGTTTTTAAAACTTGAGTATTATGTAAGGGTTGAGCCCATTCTTCAAAGTTATGAATTATATACTCCTATTCATCATGTTTTGAATGCATTACATACTGATAGATATGTACAAAATGCTAATTAAACATGCAAAATCAAGAGGCAAGAAAACAACACAAGCCATGAATGGCCACAAAATATAAATAAAACTAAACTTACAAAAGTTTAAGTTAGGCCCAAAGGCTGGAAATACATAGAAAGAAAATACAAAGCCATGAATGGCCTGAGTAAACTACAAACTACGGCTGCGCTTCACCATCCTTGGCTCCCGCATCTGTCTCCTCCCCTGAACTAGAGCTGGAAGAATGCACATCAGCATCCTCAGCATCATCGGCAGAAGCGTCACTGAGGGGTGATAAATGCTCTGGATCTAAAATCCTAGCATCTTCCTCCACATCGTCAACTCCAGCCAAAATACGCTCCAAGGAAGTAGGAGGGTGAGGAGCAGGAAAGTCAGCAGCATCAAAGACTCCAGGATGCTTGGCCAAGATAGCCTGAACAACATCCTCCCATCCTGAAGTATGCTGGACTGGGAAAAGGATCTCGTCATGCTTCTCAATCAAGTCCTTGTACTCCTGAGAGTCAAGGTACTCATCGATGCAATCATCCTTGCCTTTCCTCAGCTCAACAATATCAGCCTGAGCGTCAGCGAGCTCCTTCTCCCTCCTGGCAAGAGTCTCCTTAAGAGACTTCACCTCCTCCTCGGACCTCTCCAGCTTGACTCTGTTGGCCTCAGAGGAGGTACGCCAAGCCTTAGCTTGGAACAATACCCCCTGAAAGTTGGCATTGGTCTGCCAAAAGATAAAAGTTAGAAAAATATAAGTAGAAACTTCAAAGAAATAGCTAAGGTAAAGAAAATTACCGCAACAATAGCTTGAGCCCCAAGATGCTCAGCACCCTCAAGGGTGGAATCTGCAACGAAATCCTTGTAATCACAAGGGGTAAGAGAGTGGTACGACCAGTCCACAGCATGTTTGGACACCCCAGTAATGGTGTCCTTCTTCCTGATACCCCAGTTGGGGCGCCACACTGAGGACTTGGCAGACACAGGAATGTCCACCTCATCCACAGAAGGGATCAAGAAGCTGGGAACACTGGCCTTCCCCCTTGGATCATCCCCAATCCTAGCCCTTTTCATCCTGGATGTCTCTACATCCTTGGGCTCATTGGTCTTGTTGATAAAGGCCGCAGCTACAAGAAAAGCCAAAAAATGGTTAGCAGAAAATCACAAAGAAAGAAAAATAGACATAATGAAAAGGGATAAGCAAAAATACCCTTATCATGAACAGTAGAGAGCCCAACGAACTTGAGGACAAACTCATCCAGTAGCTCCCAAGCCACGGTAGTCCCATTATCCTTAATGAGCTCTGAGTAGGCATGAAGTTCCTCCTCATTCAAGACAATGTTACTGGGACTACCATCAGAGACTCTCCCAAAAGATGTACGGAACAGGGTTCCCCAGTCCCCTCCTTCCCATACAAGATACATGAACTCATTTTTCCATTTGGGGTTATTATCTGGGATTGACTTGGGGTGAAAAATGAAAGGGAAGCCTACCCTATGGCTTATATACACCCAACCCAAGTTGTTGGTTGAGCTATTCTTAAACTGAAAGATCTTTCTAAACAAAGGTACAGAAAGAGGAAAGTTTTTACGAAGGCATAAAACCATAAAACAATGGATTATCCTCCAAGCATTTGGGGGTAATTGGCAAGGATTAATTTGGACATCTGCCAAGAGTCTATGGATGAACTCATGGAATGGGAACCTAAGGCCGGCAACTATGGCATCCTTATAAATACACAAAGCATTTGGCCTCCAGTGACATGAACGGTCACCGGCACCGGCGGGAACTAGCCTTAAAGGGGGCTTTACCTTATACATCTTATTATAATTTCTAATTAGATCTACTTCGTGAAACTTATTACTACAATCATACGAATCTAAAGCAGATACTGACGGGTATTCATCCCCACGTCCATTAATCATATCATGCAAAGACATGTATTTTGAACGAATAGGAATGGGGGTACCTCTTTTTGAAGCGGAATTCATCTTTTGAAGGCGTTGGGAAGCTCGATCAGCCATTTCTAACCCAGAAAGTCTTTAAATCTTCAAGAAAATTGCCCAGAAATCTTCAAAAGAGCCCAGAAATCTTCAACAAAAAACCCAGAATCTTCAAAGAATCCCAGAATCTTCAAAGAAATCTTCAAATCTTCAAGCAAAAACCCAGAAAAACGGTGAGATTCAACGGAAAATCTCACCGGGAATCGCTTTGTGGTGGAACCCTAGAAGAGCAATTTGGAGAAAATTTTGGAGAGAATTTAGAAGAGTAACTTTGAGAAAATAGAATGTGAAGAATGAATGGAAACAAATGAGAACTCACCCTTATATAGGGATGACAGTCGGTCACTGGGCCGGTTGAAGGAAGGGCAACCGACATTAGCCGGTACGGCCCATAAAAGGCTAAAGGCCCAAATTACTGAGTTTTAAGAGTGAAAACCCTGAGCCTAACTAAGCCCATAACTAAAACGAACAAAATTTTCGATTGAAATCGAATAAAGTCGGATAAAAGCCCAAAATGGCTTTCGTATTCGACCAAAAATCTGGTCGACAGGCTAAAAGCCCAATTATTTAAAAAAAAGGCTAAAGGCCCATTAAAAAGTCTTAGGCCCAAATTGAAGTCCAATATATGTGGGCCTTATTAGACTGAAACGAACAAAGTATTCGACCATGATCCTGGTCGAAATCATTCGACCAAGCATCAAAATTGAAGTCATGTTCGACCATGATCCTGGTCGAAATCATTCGACCAAGCATCAAAATTGAAGTCATGTTCGACCATGATCCTGGTCGAAATCATTCGACCAGGCATCAAAATTAAAGTCATGATTCGACCACAATCCTGGTCGAAATTATTTGACCAGGAGGGAAAATGAGGCTTTACTTCGACTAGAAACCTGGTCGAAAGCATTCGACCAGGAAGCAAAATGGGAATGAAATTCGACCAGAAACCTGGTCGAAACCATTCGACCAGGTGGTAAAACTGTGCCCATGTTCGACCAGAAACCTGGTCGAAACCATTCGACCAGGAGGAAAAAGCCAGCCAAAATTCGACCAGAATCCTGGTCGAAGGTGTTCGACCAGGACCCAAAAATGAGGTCGAATTCGACCAGGATCCTGGTCGAAAATAAACTGAAAAATCAAAAAATTGATTTGTCTTCTATGGAATTGATGAAAAATCCCGATTCCTGTTTTGGGAAAATTACAAAATGGATTTAGAACTATATGTTCGTCAAACCAAGCCACAATACGGAAGAAAAATTTCGTAACTCCCGAATAAGCTAACTTCTACGATAATCTAAAAGAGATTTTCCTAGAAGTTGGGGGGCAAATGATATGGACATAAAAGTAATTATAGAAATATAATTGCTGATTCAATTAAAAGGCCGGTATTTAAGGACCGACACCCTAATTATTCATTAATTTCGTAATTAATGAATAGGGAAAATATACAGCTCATGAAAAGAGTCCAAATTATGGCAAATTGGTCAAAGAAGGATCCAGAATCCCAATTAAAGGCAATTAATGAGTCATAGCCTTTATCAACAAGGAAAAGACTTATCCTGCAAGCAATACAATGCTTATCCAATAACAAAAAGGAGACTTATTCGCTAAGACTCCTAAACATACCATAAATACTAGGCTCCAGACGCCTATATAAGGTCCCTGATCCTACAATCAGAACTACGTCTTTGGCTTGATTCTCAATAACGATTTGAGATACGTAGGCATCTTGTGAGGACCAATTAAGTCCGGAAACACGAGTGCAACCATTAAAGCTCGAAGCTCATTAATCCTAGCATTAAATTCACAAAGCACGTTTTTTAATCCATAACAGTGATATATTTCGAAAAATGAGTTCACCTTGCGGAAACATTTCTGTGAGAAAATTGATTTATTTTTGTATGGGTACAATGGTTAGCGGAATTAAGCTGAATTGATCTCGTTGAAATATAGTTTATCTTATATAAATAATCTTTTCTCGAGAAATCTTTTCTGAGAAAATTTTCCAAGAATTTTTTCCCCAGAATCTTCCAGAATTTTTTTTCTCGAGAGATACTTTCAGGGAAATTTTTCCCGAGAATTATTTTCCGAAATATTTTTTCCCAAGAAACCTTTTCTCGAGAAAAAATCCCAAGAATCTTATCTCCAGAATTTTTTGTCCAAGAATCATCTCAAGAAATTTTTTCCAAGAATTTTTTCAAATAAAATTGTTTGAGAACTTTTTCACGAGAAAATAGTTTTTCTATAAAAATATTTTGATTAAAAAATTTCCGGAAATATATTTTTGTGAAAAATATTTATCGATCAAATATTTTTTGGGAAAAAGTTTTTAAAAAAAACATTTTGCAAAATTAAGTTGTAAATTTAGAAAAAAATAATTTTTTTTTGAGAATAAAATGATTAACTATATGAAATTTCAAATTGAATACTAGAATTTGAAATCCGAAATTTAAAATTTTATATTCCCAAATAAAAGATTTGAATTTGAAATCATGGATTTGAAATTTTGTATTTAAAATCTTGAATTTGAAATGAAATTAATGTTTTCAAACGACATCTTAAAATTTTTATTTTCCTTTTTGAGATTTTCGCATGAAAAAAAAACAAAAGGGGGACGCGAAAATGGGGGAGAGGAGATGGGTTCAAGCGGAAAAGCTTAAAATTAACTGACTGAAGCCGTGAAGCGGAAAAAGAAGGGATACATAAAATAAAATGATGGCGATGATGAACTCAAGAATTAGGGCGATGCATGTGTTTTCAGGGTGATGACCCTCTTTATCACAAAATTGAGATAAAATGCTTCAAATATCACAATTCAAAATAATGATCTCAAATGTCACTCTAAAACACTGAATAAAAGGGTGTTTGCAAGGTTAAAACATGAACGCCAGATCACCTAGCGATTTTTTTTTAAATTTAAGCTGAACACGCTACTTAATCCTGTGTTTGTAGAAGCAAAACACCGGTTCAGACGGTGTTCTAAGTGGTGTTAAACCGTAAAACACAGTTTTATCATGTGTTTTAAATTGGTATTCATTTTTCTTTTAAATTCAAGCTCAAAACACTACACTAACTTGTGTTAAATTTCTGAAAACGCTAATTAATCTTTTGTTTAACGAGCAAAACACCAGATGATCATGTGTTTGGATCAAAATGATTGATTATCTTTTGTTTGCAGACAACTCAAAACAAAACTTAAACATGTGTTTGTGTCAAAACACTGTTTAATCATGTGTTTGAAGAAAGGAAACATCATTTCATCTGGTGTTTTGGTCCAAAACACCATTTGGACTTGTGTTTTCTTACAAAGTCCGGCGGCCTGATTTTAGGGTTGTAAATAACCCTAAAATCAGGATAGGTTAGGGTTTATAATCAAGGGTTTAGGGTACAACCCTAAACCCTAAGTCCGTAAACGTTTTATTCGTCATTCTGAATATTTCTACAACCCAAAATGGAACTGTAAAACCCCAAAAGTTAATTGTTGAACCTCCAAGAGAACGACTAATTTAAATTTAAGCTCAAAACACTACTTAATCAGGTGTTTGATGCTGAAAACACAAGTTTATATGGTGTTTGCAGCAAAACACCAGATAAACTTGTGTTTTGTAAAGTGTAAAACGTTATTTTTTTTTTAAATTTAAGCTCAAAACACTACTTAATCAGGTGTTTGCAGCAAAACACCGGATGAACTGGTGTTTGCAGCAAAACACCGGATGAACTGGTGTTTGCAGAAAAACACCGGATGAACTAGTGTTTGCAGCAAAACACCAGATGAACTGGTGTTTAACACCACTTTAGTCTTTTGTTTGAAACATTAAAATTCTAGTTAAAATACATTTTTGAGTAGCAAAACACCAGACGAAATGATGTTTTGGGCTAAAAAAAAACACCACACGAAGTGGTGTTTTAGAGTGATATTTGAGACCATTTTTCCAGATTGTGATATTTAGGTCCATTTAGCTTAGAATTGTGATATTTGGGGTCTTTTCTCTATCTTCATCTAATCCTAAACGTAAAATTTGTTCCTCCACATTCCACTTCCAACTTTATAGAGGATTCGCCAAGAGAAGCAACACCCACAATACGTCTCTCTCTCTCTGTTAACTTATATTCGTATATTATTATTAAAAGATATTAACATATAATTTATTTTGGGACATGATGATATTACTTTTATTTATATTATTGAGAATAGGGAATTTCTTTTTGAATGTTTGGAATTACTTGACATGTTTTGTGTTCCAAGTCAATTTTTTTGTATTTAAATATTGATTTGGTGAATGAATGTATTTAAATTTTTGTGTATTTAAATATTATGGTATCAAGAACCTAGATTATCCCGCAAAAGTTTGCGAGTGCGAGAAAATTAAACCTGCTAGAGTTAGTAGGTACGAGAATAATTAACAGTACGTGGTATCCTGCAAGAGTTTGTGGGTGTAAAAAAAACTTGCGAGAGTTCGTGGGTGAAAAATAAAAAAATATGACAGAAAATACAACGATGATGATGGATTCTTGCAAGAAATTGTCCCAAATCAACAACGACAAAAAGAGGATTACGGAGGAGAATCATGAAACGACGAAAGAACGCGTTGGGAACAAATATATGATGAGGACGAAAATAAAGTGATTGATGATCACAACGAGGAAGATGCTTCACATGGATCTACTGGTTGGAGCGGAGCTGATTTTTCAATTTTTTTTAATTTTGACAAACTCTCGATAGAGTATCGTGAGTTTGAGGAGAGATGTTAACTTTTATGCGTATATTATTATTAAAAGATATTTACATATAATATATTTTGGGTCATGGAGATATTGCTTTTATTTATATTATTGAGAATATGGAATTTTCTTTTGAATGTTTGGAATTACTTGGCATGTCTTGTGTTCCCTTGAGAGCATATCTGTAACAGCCTGACTTTTCGGACTATTAAATCTAAATACAAAACTTAAATAAAGTACTATAAAATGACAATTACAGACGAAAGTGTGACAAAAGTTCTATACAAGGAAAACTATTACAAAAGCGCAACTAACTATGATCCAAAAGTCAATTTTTCCAAACCTAAGATCCTCGAATCCAATGCTATCCAACTCGATCTTAACTCGAACCTGAAAATTGTAAGGAATGAGTCATACAGCCCAGCAAGAAACCAATCGATCCAACTAGTAGGGCAAATAACATGTATACATATATAGAAGAATACGATTTTCGATACGATAACAATATATAAAACAATAATTCTCGATACACATTTATATTCTTATACTTATTCGATACGAAACGACAACACATAACAACAATAACTCGAAAGCCACAATTCATGCCACGACCACTACAATCCGGTGATAACGGTCCTAAATTTTCAGAAAACTATCACTATAACCCGGTGACTCGGTCCTTATTCTTATTCGATATTTTCACAAACCATGGCACAAATTAGAGTTCCAAGACTATTGCTTACACATAACACATATCAAATAATACATATCAATTGAAATATAATCATCACTTAGCCCATGATTTGATACACAAATATACATATATAACACATAGTTTCGAAAACACTAGAAAAATCAATCGGAAACTTACCTCAACGCATCCTAGATCATATATCCAATTCTGACCAGACCTGTAATTAGCCTTTTTGGACCTCTAAACGATGTTTTCTTGAAATACTCAAAGGATGAAAGTTGTAGAGAATGAAAAGACCTTTCTGAAAAGATATGACTCATCAGAATCAGACTTATAATGAATCGGGAATTGAATAAAACGTCCGCTGAATTTAAACAGAAACTAAAAAAACAAGATATGTTTGTGTTTTGTGATTTTAAGAACTGTTTGAAGCAAAATCTGGAAAACCACTTTGAGATACAAGTTGTATACAATTGAAAGAACTTTCGGAAAAGTCCAAAATCATCAAATTCCGACTTACGATAAATATTCTACGAATTTTACAAGACAACTGATTTATTAGAGACAAAGACCTACGAATTTTACACACGAGTAAAAAGAATAATGGTGTTTTTATAGCGGCACAAAACCCTAACTTTAAACCCACCAATTACGTGTGTTCAAATCCGATCCAAACTTTAAGCCCATTAGTCTAATTTAATTTTAAATCCTATTTTTTTCCAATTTTAATCCTTTTTTTGTTTTATTATTATTATTATCCTAAAAATTACGGAATATTACAATATCTTTCTCTAGGTGTGTGTTTCTGCATGAGCCACGTGCCAAGTACAAGTTTAATTTACTGTTTTGTTGTATGTGTTAATATATGTCACTGTTTTGATTTTTTAAACTTCTTGTATATAGATGTACACCCGTACATTTGTACTCGAGTCTAAAATTATTATCATAACAGGATCCCCGTTTCAAAGAAAAGCTTTGGGAGGTTGTCCTAAAGAATTTGGTTGAAAAATGCTGTGCAATTTGCTTCATTTCATTTATTTAGATTCAAAGAATTGTAATTTATTACATCTAAAAACCATACTGTTTACATCTTTTATGATGATGAAGACAGGGGAACATTTGGAGCTGAGGAATTTGGGAATGCAGTTAAGCTAAGTCTGTTGCTCGCTCACAGATGGAGGCAGCACTAGAAACGTTGTCACGTGACCTGGTCAAATTACGAATAGGAAGGGCATCCATAGGTATGTTTTCTTCTTTTATGTTTGCTGCTGATTTTTAGTTTGGTTTTTTTTTACATGGTATCTTGTTTATTGGTTGTCAGGAATGGTGGATCACATTTTTGTAGTAAGAAAGAATGTGAAGATTCCCCTGAACAGATGGCTACTGTTTCAATGTAGAATACGTCTGTAGGACTAGCAATTACTCAATTTGATCCAAATGTAATAATTGTTTTTATCTTTACTGTCATTGAATCTATTGCAAGCAATATAATAGACTACTTACCCTGAATTTAGTTGTCTACATCTATAATGAATTTGCATATATGAGAGAAGCTAATCAGTTTAGTTGGCTTGGACTGATAGTCATAGTTTTCTGATGGGAGATCCTTTTCAGACATTACAGGAATTGGTGCAAGCTATTGTTACGTCTCCATTCGGCATGTATCCATTTATACAAGAAGAGCGATTGCTTGCAATTATGTCTCCGTAAGAACAATTAACTAGCTTCTAACATCTCTCTTCTGATCAGTCAAACGAAGCATAAGAAGAGTCAGACAAAAGGTATATCCTTAAGGTAATAACTTTCTTACCTCTTTTCAGTCTGTGTATAGCTAAGATATTGTGCCAAACATTCTGATCAACCTTAGGATGCAAAATGTGTTATATGAAACAATTAAAGCACAACTAAGTCTACATCACAACAAAGTTACCATTGTTTGTTATGATTGTCATAAATTTAGGAGACAGCTTTGTCATAGATATAGATGTAGTATACAGAATGCCTGAGTTGTATTTTGTGTGATTGAAGTTTGTCGATCCAAGGTATTTGAGAGGTCTTCAAGATTACAATGTGTTATCCCAGACTTTGATGATATATTCTTCGTATTTCTAAATTTTTTGTGCTGGAAGAAATTTACTAATGTGGCGCATTCCTGAGCTCAATTTTAACGTAACTCTGTTGCGATTTTCTTTGAGCAAGTACATTTATCTTTGACAGTACTCTAGTATTTAGCTGGTCTGCATACTCTATACTTTTCTGAAGACTTGTCTTCCTTTTAAAATTAAAAGCCTCGAGGCAAAAATCGAACAATATGCATCTCAAATAAGAACATCTACGTGCATCAGCATAAACTCTGGGGATAAGAAAGTATATCTATTATCTATAATCTATAAATCAATAATCTATTAATACTGTTATCTGAATATGGATTGTAACTAATAATGGAACTAATCGACATTGTGGATATAATTTTTAGTCAAGAGCAATTAATACAGTTATCTCAGTACTAATTCTTGAGATATCTAGTTATGAATGAAATCTTGCGATATTGATCAACTAAACCTTTATATAAAGCCATGAAAAAGATGCAAGTTCACAATCAAAGCACAAGTAATTAAACAAAAGAAACTTGAACAAGTTACATGGCAAAATCAAATTCACTCTTGTGTTGTATTACCATCTTTCTCTTCCTCTGCGATGTCTCTACTTCACAGCCGCCAGTATGGTGTGTAGCTTCGCCATCAGCAACGGACGATCAGCTGCAGGCATTTATAGATTTTGCATGCGGGAAAATAGAAGCTTGTCGATACATACAGCCAGGGGCAGTTTGTTATGAACCTAACACACTAAGAAACCATGGATCTTTTATTCTTGATTCCTATTGGGCTGTGTTTAATGTGTGTGATCCTGTCGGAGTTATTACTTATACGGACCCTTGTAAGTTGCTCTGTTCCTCTCTGTTTTTTGTTATTTGTTTGTTTCAGTTTCATTGCTAGATATCTTCCTTTCGTCTTACAAATTATTGCAGTAATACTTTTTTAATTGTGTATGCAGCTTATGACCCATGCTATTTCCCGAGAAGATTAGTCCAAAGAGCATTGCCCTGATGTGTTTTATTATGCAGGGAGAAAGCAGAAATATATTGATTTGTACCTTGTTAGAAGTATGATATTTGCTTTGATATTTAAGTACTAGTCTGGAGTGAAAGCTTGATAGTAATTGGTAGATAATTAAGCCAGAGTAATAGTAATTTCAGCGTGTTGATTTATATTTAGGACAGGAAACACCATATATGATAATGATATACATAACAACTAACCACTAGCAAGATTGGGACTAATTAGCATCTTCGATGGCCTTTGACATATACTTAAAAATATTATCTTTTATATTCTTTTTCTTTCACATTATTTTTGGCACTTTTCTTTCAAAAAATACTTCAACCTCATGTCACATCACTTAGAACCTCAATGACATTCCAACAACTTCAATAATAAGAGTGTCATGCCATGTATTGTTACATGACGTTGACATCCTTCGTTGAAGTTGCTCTTAGTGGCAAGGACTTATCCTGGTCATCTCAGTCGGCCAATCCAAGTTCTAGATTTCATTTTCGTTCATCCGATAATAATTAAGATTATACAAACATATAACCTTTACTAGAAATAAAAAGTTAAAAGACAAAATCCACCGCTCTTAATAGATCTAAATGTAACACAATATTGTTATCATAAACATCAACAATATTTTGTTCTTTTCAATAACAATATCAAGTAGAGTTGGAATTGTAATATATAATGCAAAATGATATTTGTACTATCAGTCTATCGCGTGTTATTTGATCACTCAATTTACAATCGTTATAATCATTGAATCTTTTAAATCAAATTAATGAGAACGGTTAGGCAAAGATGACACTTGAAATGCGGGGTGAAGGACCCCACGTGCCCCCGAAAATATAGTCCCTCAAATTTATACCTCATATATATTTACATTATGAAATTTTAACAAAAAAAAGATTAGTTATTTATTAATAAAATATTGTCAACGTGAACAATTGAATGTCATAAAAAAGGCTTAAAAAACTTACTTCGATGGTAATTAAAAGTGATGTTTCGGATAAAGTAGACCTTAAAAGTGTTGTAAACTATTTTGTTAGAGCAAGTCCAACAGTGTTATAATGTGTTACTTATAAATATTATATAATAATGAGTTCTAATGATTTAAGGGTTTGATTTTTCATAACAATTCCAATAACATTATTTATATCCATTCATTATTATTATAATAATAATAAATTTGAAAAGAGAGAGAAATGATGGGAAAGAAAGAGAGAGAAAAAAAAAGTGAACAAAATGAGAAAAATGAAACTTTTATTCATAAAAATGAGATAGGTAATGAATAGAGATTACTTAGGGGTCGTTTGGTTTGCTGGTATGAGTTTTGATGAGCAAAACTTATACCTGATGTTTGGTTCAAATTTTTTTATTGTCAAAGTAAATACCTGAAACCCTAAGGTATGAGATTTTGATACCCGGGAGGTGAGTATGAAAATGGGGTATGGGTATCAATTATATATCATTTTATTAATTTCATGCAAAAAAATATTATAAATATTAAAAATTATTTTACATACAAACAAATGTTATTAATAACAATAAAATATTTTTAAATTTTTTTATAATATAATAAATTAATTTAATATATAACTTAATATCATTTTAAAGATCATTCCAGAACTGAACTAAACACATAATATCATAAATGATCTTTCAACCCCGTACCACCTCAACCCGATTCCTGATTCCAAACTCATAACACTCCGTGAAACAAACGACCCCTTATAAATAGGTAAGAGCAAATCCAATAATGTGCTAGTATATTATTTATAAATATTATATAATAATGAGTTCTAGTGATTTAAAGAATTTATTTCTCAAAACAACTGCAACAACATTACTTATATTTATTCTTTTATATTATATAAAAGAAATGATTTCTAAAGATTTGAAAAAAAATCATATCTTTTTGTTGAAAAATGCCGAGGAATCCAAAATTTGTCCCGAAATTTATACAAAAAACTTATATGTCATATGTTTAATTGATAATTATAAAATCCCACGTACATATATAGTCCCAAATAAAACTGAACCATGTATCAAGCCACATATTTCGGGAGGATTTTCGTTTGTTTCTCAAATTTTCATCCCACTTTAAAAAAAAATTCGAAGAGGAGAGAAAATGATCTATATTCTATTTTTTTTTCTTTTTTACTTTGACCCGGGAAGTCGGGAACACAGAAAAGAGAGATAAAAAGAGAGAATTGAATTTTTTATTGATGAAAATGAAATAAATAATGACTAATGGTTATCTATAAATAAGTAACGAGATGGATGTGCCAATGATTTAGGTAACTACTATAATATTATTGGAACATCTTCATTACTTATATTTACACTTAGGACACAATACAAGTAAGTTATTGAACTTGTTCTAACACTACAAGAATATCCAATTCTAACAACGGAAGTTACCAATGGAAAAATGTCTGTTGGTAATTACTAACGGATTACTGACACATTTCACATGGTTGAGAAGGCAATGATATAGCGACATACTACTAACGGATTAGTAATGAATATTTGCCAACAGATTAATCCGTTGGGAAAAATAGGCGGCAAAATTGCCCGCCCAAACTTGCCAATGGTTTTTTTACGGATTACCAACATATTTTTTAGCAACGGAATTGTAACGAATTAACAACAGGCTACAAAGATATTACCAAGGAATTAACAACGGATATATCTGTTGGGGATTTCGTTGGTAGTTCTATTGGCAATTCGTTGCCAATCCGTTATAATGGTATTTTAGATCCGTTACATTTATTCCGTTACTAAATCGTTACAATTTTTGGATCGGTTATTTTACTTCCGTTACTAAAACGTTATAATTCTAGATCGGTTAGATTATTTCCGTTACTAATCCCTTGGTAAGGTCACCTTTTGAATTTATTGCCAACTACCTTCATCTACATTCTTAATTACCGGTGCTTTATTTCTCAAAAAATCACTCAGATCTAGTTTTTGTTCTTCTCCTCCAGTGCGGAGCTGCTTCTTCTTCAATATTCTAGCAAATTAAGAGTTTCACACGCATAATTAATTTGCTAATTATAAGGTTAGTTATTCTACATTCTCTCATTTTGTATTTTAATTCTTAATTAATTTCTTTGATTAGTAACTTTATTAACATTAACGTATGTGAAAATATATTTAACATTGTTGATTTGTTGTAAAAGCATGTTCTTTTTTTAGTTAAGCAAATTGTAAATGCAAGTTATTACTCAGTTGATTTTTCAATGCCCGCCTACATTAATTTCAATGTGTGCCGCGCATATTTTTGTAATTTTGGCTTCCCGCTTATATATGCTCCCCGCGCGATCCATAATCTAATTAATGTTAGTTTTTTTTTGCCATATTACTAATGCTAGTTAGTTTAGTTGCACGAATAAACTTTTTAGTTATGAATGTTTTATTTTTTTCAGATTATTAGAAAGTTCAATATGAATAATGATCGAGCTTGGATGTATCAAAGGCTAGATAGCCAAGGATGCTTAAATCCGGCATTTGTAAACGGGGTGGAAAACTTTATGGAATATGCAATATCTCGACCCTCGTCCTTGAATGGGATAAACATTCAATGTCCATGCTTCAATTGCAAGAATATTAAATTCTGGAATGCAGAGATAGTAAAACTGCACTTATTGAAGAAAGGATTTGTAAGAGATTATTACGAGTGGGATCGACACGGAGAGCCATATGTTGTTAGACAAAGTGGAGAACCATCATCCACACATTATTCCAATACTCAAGATAGAAGAGACGAGGACAACCTAATGTACAACATGGTGATGGATGCCGCTGGTCCGAGTTTTAATCCAGAGATGCCAAATCCAGAAGTACAGAAGTTCTATGATATTTTAGACTCTTCTAAGAGGGAGTTGTATGAAGGTTGTGAAACTTCTCAGCTGTCTGCCATGGCTCAAATGTTGAGTTTGAAGTCGGATCATCATTGGTCAGAGGCATGTTTTGATCAGACATCACAGTTTGAAGTCGGATCATCATTGGCCTATGATATTTCGTTACTAGTTGGTTGGGTAATCGTTATTTCTTAAAACAAGAACTGTGTTGTTAGTTCATTGATATTCCGTTGTTAAGTTTAGTGACGAAAAACAAATCCGTTGTTAGAGACTTCCCAACGACGTTTACTGCAACCGACCATTTTGGTGGCTATTCCGTTGGTAAGCTGTCTTAGTAACGGATTTTCTTAATCTACCAACGGAATTTTCTGTTGTTAAAACTAAATATTCTTATAGTGTAATAGAATGAATGTACTAATAATTTAGGAAATAATTGTTGGAGCAACATTTTTTCCTTTATTACTTATATTTGATTATATTACAGTACAAATTATGAGCTTAGATTGAGAGATCTTGCACAGGGACCAAAAAAAATTTGATTTCTTCTACTTATTTCTTTTTTGTTGAAAAATGCCGAGGAATCCAAAATTTGTCCTGAAATTTATACAAAAAACTTATATATCATCTGTTTAATTGATTATTTTTCTTAATAAAATTATAAAATCCCACGTACATACATAGTCCCAAATAAAACTGAACCATGTATCACGCCACATATTTTGGGAGTATTTTCGTTTGTTTCTCAAATTTTCATCCCACTTTAAAAAAACTCGAAGAGGAGAGAAAATGATCTATATTCTAATTTTTTTTTTCTTTTTTACTTTGACCCACGGGAACACAGCGGGAGAAACTCAATAAAAATGCTTAAATACAAAATATACGTCCCTGAAAAATAAAATATAAATTGGAAAATAGGAAAATGCAAAACTGAGGAGACGGGGGGTTTAACCAAAGTACAAAACCCTGACAACTAGAAGTAACAATGACGATGAGCAACTCAATGAGACGTGTGTTTTCATCTTGTCGTCAACTCTCTGTTATGCTTCATTCCCACACCCACTACTTTCCCTTCACTCCATCATCTCTTCCATTTAATTCCAACCCTATTACTCATCCAGCTTCCACATGCACCACTTTTCTATTCCAACCTACTAGAGGATTCTGCAACAACCAGAGTAATCCCCTTTCCCCTGTCTTTCGCTCTCTATTTCTACTATATTATCAAAACCGAAACATTAAACGTTTTTATGTACCAAAATCGAAACATTAAAAGTTTTTGTTGGTCGGTCGACATTGATAGACACTGTATACTAAATATTAAGTTGGTATTGCATTTTTTTTCTTCCCAATTTGTGTATCTAACTAAATAGGAATCACAACAGCCCCGTAAAATTTTGTAATGTAATCTAACCGTCACAAGCATTCAGCAGTGGTAGAGCGAATCACTCTCACGCTTATTATATATTGATTCTCAAGTCCAATACCACTATTTAAACAGAACCTCATAAGAAAAAGACCTTCAGGATAATGACAAAAGGCTGTCTTGATGAATTTGGTTAAGTAAATACTTAGCAGTTTGTTTCTTTTTAGTTTGGCCCATCAAGTTTGGATCGTGTACCCGTAAACCTTTCAAGTCTAAAAGTGTTCTTTTTCGCCCCTTAGTTATAAAAAATGTACCTGCGAAAAAGAACGCTTTTAAACTTGAAGGGTTTATGGATACAACGGATCAAACTTGAAGGGCGAAAAGATCGTAAAGCCTAGTTTTTATTAATTAGATACAAAAGGCTGTACTTGTACGTGGTTAATGTCTATATGTTGTCCGATTTGCAGCTTATGGTGATAATGACAGTGATGATGAAGATGGAGGGATCTATGGAACTGTGGACTTTGGGAATGCAGTCAAGTCTGTTGCTCGCGCACAGATGGAGGCAGCACTGGAAGCATTGCCTCGTGATTGGGACAAATTGCCAACAAGGGCAACTGCAGGTCTGTTTTCTTCTTCTATATCTACTTGGTGGTTTTGAGCTTGGTCCGTTTGCTAGGTATTTTGTTTGTTGATTGTTAGGAATGCGGTCGATGGATGACGTCAAATATGTACCAATTAAGGGGGTGAAGATTCCATTTAAAAAGATGGCTGATGTTTCAGTGATGGATTCAACATCACTCTCAATAACTCCATACGATCCAAATGTAATATCTTTTTTTGTTAAGTAATGTAATCATTCCTTTAATCTTCAGTCACTAATTCTATTGCTTCTTCATGGTCTATTTTACAATATCCTCAATGTACACGATCGTAAATGGTATGTATGCAACCTTTTATCGTATTTAAAATGCAAAGGGCCGTATGGCAAAATTAAGATACTAAAGAGGATTCAAGGTTTAGCTATTCTATTTAGAGTTCTTTTTTACTTTTCTTAATAAGTTAGGCATGATGTTCGCTACCTCTTGAGTTTAGATCGACTTAACTGTCTAAATGATCTATAGCTCAGTTTAGATTAAAGATAAATTACCAAACAAAACATACCCCGTGTGGCATGCTCTTAGAGCTTGATAGTAGAGAGCACGTTTCTATAACGACCCCTGCATTATCAGTGCTGTAACAATATTACTGAACAAACAAAAATTAACATACAAAAGACTAGGTAAAGTATATTTCTAACAGTGAAGGCACTGATGAAACATAAAGCAACGCACCCTAAAGAAAATAACATATTAAGTCTCTAATTCCCAGCACCCCTATACTATGAACTTCAACTCTGGTCTGTTAAATCTCTCAACCCTGCAGGAAAATCATTTACTCTAACTTGGTGTCTTCCGAAATTCCTATATCAAGCTATGTCCTCAAAGCGATTCAAAGTCTCCATGTCTAATATCAATTACTCGCCCCCCCCCCCCTGAAATTATGAGATAGGCTGGATAGTATACACTAAACACACTGTTTCTTCCCTGAAGACCAGGGATCGAGCCTTTGTGCCTACTTTTTGTTAATTTTTTCCTTTGATTTCCAGTGTCTTTTAGTTAGCTTTTCCTTTGTTTTTTAATGGAGCTATTTTTTTCTTTGTTTTCCGGTGGCAAGTAAGTTGTTAGTACAGTATTTACATTAGCAAAAGTTTGGCTTAACCATTGCACCAGGGAGTGGCTATATCTCCAAAGTGTAGAATCTGTTTACTAAAGCAGTCATATACTCATATGTATAAGTTTTCCTTTGCAGATCTTAATTTGTCACTTGAATTAGAAATGTAAAACCGGCCCCCCTTGGAAAAAATTTCTGCGTCCGCCACGGCTTCGGTGTTGTTCCACAGTGCTCCAACTTCATCACCTCTTCTTCCACTAGTGGAATGTCATCGACAGAATACATCCACATTACAGAAAGAGACCACATTCTAAAAATAGAAAGAGACCACATTCTAAAAATAGAAAGAGACCACATCTAAAACTGGTGGAAATAGAAAGGGACTTAAAGGTCGATCACTAGTGAAACCTTACCTCAACCGGAAAATAGTGAGTGTCACCCACTAGGGTCCTAACGCATGTCAACATATTGTGTATCTAGATTCTAGACTCTTCCAAATTACTTCACGAGTTACAAGACGGTATGCTTTCTCCAACTCTAAAAACACCAAAACCACGTGCAGGTCATTACTATGTTCTCTCTGTTTTTTTCATTAAACCAAATTAAAGATGGTAGCCTTGATACATGTAAGCAACTCTTCCGCAGTTTTTCTAATTTACGAACTTATGGACTCTTTGGGCGTTACCATTTGCAAGCAATGTTAATTTGTAATTGACCCTGTATTTAAATTGTGTGCATTTATATTGAATTAGGACATACGAGAA
This sequence comes from Heracleum sosnowskyi, assembly GCA_030848705.1. Lineage (NCBI taxonomy): Eukaryota > Viridiplantae > Streptophyta > Magnoliopsida > Apiales > Apiaceae > Heracleum > Heracleum sosnowskyi. Next base: position 18,434,765 of record CM061244.1, on the reverse strand, counting down.
GCTAATTAGTCACCTGCATTGAATTGATAGTTTTCTGAGGGAGAATATTTTTTCAGACAATAAAAGGATTGGTGGAAGCTATTACTGCGAGAAAGTATGGTATATATGCCTGGGTTCAAGAAGAGAAAATCATAGCTGATATGCCTAGGTAAGAACTTTATCTATCTAGTTTAAATACATAAGAGATGATTACTATGCATGTTTAAAGTCTTGCCATTTTCCGAATATTTCCGTTTGTCATATTATTGAATGTAAACTTGAACTTATTAAATTAATTTGCAATTTCTGTGCATAGTATCTCTGTGCTCAAGCTGTGCTTAAAATAACATGTGATTTAATGTGCCAGTTTACTAATTTTATTGTTTGTATGTTTCACCAGATTCACCGATGATGATAAGCAGGTGAATAATATTTATTCTTTAACATATGCTTCATGTCATTCAGCTTGTGATACCGTTACCTTACTGATGAGATTTTACTTCTGACCAGGATCTTGTTAGATTGGCAATAAAATCTTCTGAACATGTCAAACAAAGCATACGGAGAGTCAGACAAAAGGTACATATCTGAGATAATAGCTTTCTCACCCCTTTTCAGGCAGAGTATATTGTAGATTTTCTGTCAAACGGTCTAGGATCAACCCTGGTATGCAAAATGTGTTTCATCAAACAAATAATGCATGAATTATGCTGCAGGGAAAAAATTATTGTTATTTGTTTTGATGGTTATAAATGTAGGAGACTGCTTTGTCATGGATATATATGTTATAGATGAAAAGTATATTACACGAGTAGTTTGTGTTTACGGTATAAACGAGGTTAAGTCTATCGGAGGAATTAATTCGACTGGTATCAAGCTTTACAATCTGTTATTCCAAGTAATCGTGACATTCTGTTCATTTTTCCATAAATGGTTGGTGCTAGTAGAAAACTGCAACCTGAATGTTAATTGTGACTTTATTGCAATTTTTCTTTGAGTAAGTTCATATATCTTATACAGCACTTTACTTACTGGTCTGCCCTGATCTATAACTGTCGTAGCTTCTAATCTTCCAATAATAATTGTTCTCAGCAATTATGTTTGTGCAGAGTGTCATGTATGATTGTATGTGGAATGATAATATTAATAAGCCAACTCTTGTTACTCAAATTTTCGAATGCACCTTCTTCAGGCACCGGGCAGAATTAAAATACAATTCCATACCTTTTTTATGCTCCTATCTGTTAAGTTTTAGTCAAATAAAGGTCCTGGTCTTTAGCGTTATTTGCTAGTGGACGTTAGCATTATTTGTTAGTTGAGTCAGTCAAATTTGTTTCCTTTATTTTAGCAGTAGTTGCTTTGTTTTAGCATTAGTGGGTTCCTAATTCTAGTTTTAGGTTTCCCTTATTTATTTGCTGTACTTTCACAAGGAATAAACAAGTCATTCCCAGAACTGTTATTTGCTTTTGAGTCTCTATTGCATTTAACACGTGGTATCAGAGCGAGTGACTTGCGAGATTTTAAAATAGTTAGAAAACACTTGAGGGAGTGAAAGAAGATGGGTTCAGAAGCTAACTTTGCAGCAGCCTCCATTCCAAAGTTCGACGGTGATTACGATCATTGGAGCATGGTCATGAAGAATCTCCTTCGATCCAAGGAGTATTGGATTGCTGTTGAATCAGGCTACACAGAGCCGGAGAGTAGGGACAAGATAACAGCAGCGAAAATAACGAGTCTAGAGGAGATGAAGCTGAAGGATTTGAAGGCTAAGAATTACTTGTTTCAGTCGATTGACAAGTCAATTATTAGGACAATCACTCAGAAAGAGACATCTAAACAGCTCTGGGATTCCATGAAGTTGAAGTATCAAGGAAATGCTCGTGTGAAGAGAGCGCAACTCAATCGTTTACGACGGGATTTTGAGGTCTTAGCAATGAAGCAGGGTGAATCGATCACAGATTACTTTGGAAGAGTAATGACGGTTGCAAACGACATGAGGAATTATGGGGAAGATGTGAATGATGTCAAGATCGTTGAGAAGATTTTGAGAACTCTTACAGAAAAGTGGAACTATATTGTTTGTTCCATTGAGGAAGCCAAGGACATAAATCAAATATATGTGGATGCCTTGCAAAGCTCTCTGCTCGTTCATGAGCAGAAGTTCAAAACAGGTGGAGAAGATGAACATGCCTTGAAGGTAACTCATGCTGAGAGTTATGGTGGAAGAGGACTGCGAAGAGCTATTTTTCGAGGAGGCCGGGGACAAGGCAGAGGCAGGGGTCGCCAACCATGGAGTAAGGAAACTGTTGAGTGTTACAAGTGTCATAAACTTGGGCACTTTCAGTACGAGTGCCAAGCAAATTATGCAGGTTTGGAAGAATTCGAAGAAATGGTGCTAATGGCGTATGTTGACATGCTTGGAGGTGATCAAGATGTTGCATGGTATATTGACTCCGGGTGCAGCAATCATATGTGTGGAGATTTATCCCTTTTTTGTGAGTTAGAAGAAGGGTTCAACAAGGTGGTTAGATTGGGGAATTCCGCAAGCATGAACGTTGGTGGAAAAGGAAGTGTTCGATTGACTATAAAAGGAGTGAATCATCTTGTACGAGATGTGTTTTATGTCCCCGGTTTGAAGAATAATCTTCTCAGTGTTGGACAGCTACAAGAGAAGGGTTTGGCTGTACTAATGCAATCAAATGAGTGTCGAATTTATCACAACACAAAGGGTTTGGTATTCCAAACCAACATGACAACAAATCAAATGTTTATGTTGTTTTCAAGATCTCAATCACTCAAAGGAGAAAACAAAGAAGATTGTTTTCAAGCAACCACTGAAGACGTGGCTCATCTCTGGCACCGAAGATTCGGTCATCTCAGCTACAAAGGATTGAAGACTTTGCAAACAAAAGGCATGGTAAGAGGCTTGCCAAGTTTCTCCGAGAGTGAAAATGTGTGCACTGATTGTCTGAAAGGAAAAAAACATCGAGATGTAATTCCAAGAAGAAGTACATGGAGAGCATCAGTAAAGTTGGAACTAGTTCATGCTGATATTTGAGGCCCGATTTCTCCGACTTCAGAAGGCAAAAAGAGGTATTTTATTTGTTTCATTGATGACTATAGTAGGAAGACGTGGGTTTATTTTCTTGCCTATAAATCAGATGCATTAAATATCTTTAAGTTATATAAAGCTCTTGTTGAAAAAGAAGCGGGTGCGGGTGTGTCCATTAAATGCCTAAGAACAGATCGTGGAGGTGAATTCAACTCAGATGAGTTCAAGGAATATTGTGCAATGAATGGGATCAAGAGACAATTAACTGCTGCATATACACCACAACAGAACGGAGTTACGGAGCGTAAGAATAGAACCGTGATGAATATGGTAAGGAGCTTATTGATTGAGAAAAATGTTCCAAGGAAATTCTGGGCAGAGGCATTGAACTGGGCATTCTATGTTCTTAATAGATGTCCTACAACATCAGTGAAGGAAACAACGCCGGAGGAAGCTTGGTGTGGGGAGAAGCCTTCAGTCAAGCACTTCAGAGTTTTTGGTTGTATAGCATATGCCCATGTGATGCACGACGCACAAAACTTGACGATAAGAGTACTTGTGTTCTTTTTGGTGAAAGTGAAGAATCAAAGGCATATCGACTATACAATCCAACCTCCAAGAGGATTATTATCAGTCGGGATGTTTTCTTTGATGAAGATGGACAATGGGATTGGAAAAGGGCACTGAAGACGATAACACATTTGATTTGGAATGGGAAGATGACACAAGTGAAGAGAGGGATGAAACAAGTGCTGGAAATGAAGAAGAAAATATAGGTGATGGTAGTGAAGAAGGAAATGCAGCCTCTCCGGTGATAGAACCCCGAAATAGAAGAGCACTAGGATGGATGGATGACTATGTCTCTGGTGAAGGTCTTTTTGATGAAGAAGAAGAAGAACAAACTCACTTAGTTCTGTTTACTCATGTTGTTCATTCTGATCCTACTTCATTTGAACAGGCAGTTACATATGAGAAATGGAGGGCAGCCATGGATGTCGAAATGCGATCGATTGAGAAGAATAAAACATGGGGATCTCATGGAACTGCCGAAAGGAACAAGAAAAATAGGAGTCAAATGGGTATACAAAACAAAGTTAAATGAGCTTGGAGAAGTACAAAAATACAAGGCTCGTTTGGTCGCCAAAGGGTATGCTTAGGAATACGAAATTGATTATAAAGAAGTATACGCTCCTGTAGCTCGTATGGACACGGTTCGAATGATTTTGGCACTTGCTGCACAAAGAGGTTGGTGCGTGTTTCAGCTAGACGTAAGGTCAGCCTTTCTTCATGGGAAGCTAGCTGAGAATGTGTACGTGGAGCAGCCAAGGGGTTATGAAATAAAGAATGAGGAGCAGAAGGTATATAAGCTTAACAAAGCTCTGTACTGACTCAAGCAGGCGCCGTGAGCAATATGGTTCAACCGAATTGAATCATATTTCAGAAAGGAAGGTTTTAAGAAGGAGGATAGTGAGCAAACTTTGTTTACCAAAGTCGAACAAGATAAATATTTGATCATTAGTTTGTATGTTGATGATCTAATATTTACAGGGGATGATGAACAAATGATATCTGAATTTAAAAAGTCGATGATGAAGGAATTTGAGATGACAGACTTGGGCAAAATGAGGTATTTTCTTGGCATTGAGGTAGTTCAGTTCGATGGTGGTATATTCATTAGTCAAACGAAGTATGTGATGGAAGTGTTGAGAAGATTTGGAATGGAGCATTGTAATTCTGTTGAAAATCCAATGGTTCCAGGAATTAAAATCTCAAAGGATGAAAATGGTGTTGAGATGGATGGTTCGTTATTCAAGAAGCTGATCGGAAGCTTAATGTACTTGACTGCTACGAGGCCGGACATAATGTATGCGGTTAGTTTACTTAGCAGGTACATGTCAAGACCTACAGGAGTTCATTACTCGGTGGCAAAAATAATTCTACGTTACTTGCAAGGTACAACAAAGTTTGGCATTCTTTACAAAGAGAAAGGAAATCAGGAATTGATTGGCTTTACTGATAGTGATTATGCTGGATCGGTGGAGGATAGAAGAAGTACTTCAGGTTATATTTTTAATCTAAGTGGGGCTGCAGTAGTTTGGTCGTCTCGAAAACAACCAATAGTAACTCTGAGCACAACAGAAGCTGAATTTGTAGCAGCTGCAGGAAGTAGTTGTCAAGCAATATGGATGCAAAGGGTGCTGAAAAAGATAGGCTACAGGGGTAGTGAAACTACTCTTATTTTCTGTGACAATAGCTCAACAATTAAGTTGTCAAAAAATCCTGTAATGCATGGCAAAAGCAAACACATTGATGTGCGCTATCATTTCTTAAGGGAGCTTGTGAATGATGGAATTGTGCAGCTTCAATTTTGTGGTACAAGGCATCAGTTAGCAGATATTCTTACCAAACCGCTAAAATTGGAGTCATTTCGAGAGCTGAGAAAGAAGCTTGGAGTTTGTGAATTTCCAGGAGTTAACTAGCTGCAAATGCAGTCTAGTTCAAGGGAGGGAATGTTAAGTTTTAGTCAAATAAAGGTCCTGGTCTTTAGCGTTATTTGCTAGTGGACGTTAGCATTATTTGTTAGTTGAGTCAGTCAAGTTTGTTTCCTTTATTTTAGCAGTAGTTGCTTTGTTTTAGCATTAGTGGGTTCCTAATTCTAGATGTAGGTTTCCCTTATTTATTTGCTGTACTTTAACAAGGAATAAACAAGTCATTCCCAGAACTGTTATTTGCTTTTGAGTCTCTATTGCATTTAACACTATCAACTATCAAGCTCACTCTTGTTACTTGAATATCTAAATGCTCCTTCTTCAGGCACTGGAAACAATAAGAAAATCCATACCCAAGAGAAAGGAGAAAGAGAAAGCGAGTTTGTCAATTTCGGGCTTTACAGCTAGTGATGCCCAAAAGCTGGAGAAGGAAGTAAGTTCCATAACAACTTCTGAATAAGAATTAGGTTTTTCTCTCTTATAGTGAAACAGTTGAAAGCGAAAAAATTCGAGGAAGTATTCATTTGAAAAATAATTTTTCAGGTCGATGAAATGACTAAGAAGTATATCAAGTCGATTGAAAATATATGCAAATTAAAGGCAAAGGAGATTGCTAAAAAAAATTGGTAGCTCCTGTTTCGGATGCGAAACTGTTCGTTTCCTCACTTTGATATCTAAAAAGTGGTCTAGAGTGAAAACACGATAATAATATGTGACAAACAATCTAGTTTATCCTGAAGTAGTGATGAATTTGGCTTGAATTACAGTTGGATATCTTCATTTCGTTTACATTTATTGACCATTGATTGTGTAATATTCACATGTTACAATTCATATTTAAATTTTTGTTTAACTTATTCCCTTTTATATTTGAAAAACATTTTGCGATTTTATTCATTCCCAATCATGAAGATCCTTTAATATTTAACTTAGCGATTTATATTTTTTAAATTTTGGAGTTTGTTTAAAGAACTTTTGGAATTTATAATATTTAAAGTATATAATCTTTAAATATTTTAATGAATAAACAAAAATAGAAAATAATATCAAAATACAAATGAATTAGTTTGATTGGTTAATTAGAAAATGAAGAAAAAACGCACACACAAATACACACGGATGCATACAAATACACGCATGCACAGCTCTTCCACCTGTATAAAGATCTGTATGTAAAATTAGGACTGTCAATGGATCAGATCTGAATCGGAACGGTCTTGATTCATATCCTTATCCATTTAATTTTACCGGATTCGAATCAGATTTTTGTAGCCCAATCCATATTTGAATTTGTAAGGATCACGGTGAACGGGTCGGAGCTCCGCTCCATTTATATATATATATAAAAAAACTAACATACTCTAGACAATATTTACTACCTCACATGCTGCATCATCTTTACATTAATATAATGATAGAGCCTAATCACTATAAAAGATGATCAGATGAAATTTTTCAATAACAGGACCATCACTTTAAAAGTTAGAAAAGGTAATCACTCTGAGGCAAGTTAGAAAAATACACCAATGCGCACACAGATGAGATGACAAGCGAGTGCAAGCCAAAACTGAAAATGCAGTAATGAAAAATATTTGTATCATATTTTGATCATGTATTTAGTATATAACATATTATATATAATATATAAATTATCGGATCGGATCGTTAACGAATCAGATCGTATTAAATTCATATCCGATACTTATCGGATCGAAATATTACCGGATCAGATTTTTAACGGATCGGATTATTACCGGATCAGATTTTTAACGGATCAAATTAATTTTTTAATGATCCATATCTGCTCCATTAATCTTCAGATCGGATAGATCGATTGAATTTCCGATCCATAGACAACCCTGTGTACGAGTATCCACAATGTTGCAGTCCTATTTTCCATTTTAACTGACCTCATTTGATGTCACATAATGTAAAAGTGGGTTTGTAGAAAGAGTGGCCAAACACCTCCAATGCTAAGCTCATTTACACATTTTATAGGACCTATTATATATTTTTTTATATTATATTTTGTGGGTTTGTATAGTCTGCTCCTGCCATTCTCTTACAAAGTAATAAAATAAAAAGAAAAAGTTAAGTAACTGGGACGGCTGGGAGGGTGGGATTGCCCAGTTCTCACCATTTCCATCCAATGCATTTATAACACAGTCAGCAGCCCAGGGACAATTCACGAGTCCCTATGCACCACTTGGGTCAGCACCGGAGGTGCTCTAACAGCATCCCAGCGCAAGTGACCACATTTTCAAATTTTCGACCCCACAAATGTTCCACGTAAGCAAAAATTGTCCAGGAACAAAACTTGGGCAATTGCTTCCAATCGGATGCCCATCAGTTTTATTTTTTAACATTACTTTTTCATATTACTACAAATAATAATCATATAATAAATGTTAAAAGCATAAAATGTTATCTTGGAATATGTGCCACAGCAGGTGGGCAATGGCCACCAAAGAGGTCAGGTGGCCAGTTTTTCTTTTCTATCCAATGCTACTGGCCTAAAAACATATGCCCGAGTCCATGTTTATCTTCCCAAGGTGGGAAGTGGGCATCAAAAAGCCCCGCACTGCGGATGCTCCAAGAGCATCTACAATGATGGCCACTTCAAGCTTTGGGGCACGTAAAAAGGACTTGGCAGCAGAATGTTTATATTTTTGCATTGGACATCTTGTCAGAAAACTGGGCAGTCCCGGGGTGCTGGGACTGAGACCACTTGCTTATTTTTTTTATTTAATTATTACTTTAATAATGCAACTCAACACATGCTGCCAAATAATGCAACTCAACACATGCTGCCAGCCAGACTTTGAGACATGACCATGCTGATGTTGTTTTTTAGTTTAACATAGCCAACGGTAATATAACGTATATTTTTATAACGTAAACTTAACGGTCATATTTTTTCTATAAATACACAAGACTCATATCCTATTTTTTTCATAATCTTTACTTCTTCCAAAAAAATTAGATTTTCTTATTTCTATCAAAAAGATGAATCCAAATAAAGGGTAAAGATTGGTAAGAGGGCTTGGAAAAAAATATATTCTGAAGCTGAGGAACGAGAGATTAAAAAACAACATGAGAACGAGAGATTTCTAGGCAAGATGCGTATGAGGAGAACAAAGAGGAAAGAAAGGGTAAAGATTGGGTCCCAAGTAAGGAGGAATACTACGATGTTTATGGAGTCAATCACGCACTGCTTAACGCCGCTTGTGAGAAGGATAAACCAATCCATGATACTTTTCACATGAGGCAGATCACGGAGAGCGAGTATCGAGCTGCACTGGAAAAGAATGCTGATGAGTACACCGCTCAAGTGAAAGAGTTTGAGGATCTTGAGGACGCTGAATATGCCCAAGATGATGAATAATCTTTTCCAGTTGGAATAACTGTTTCAATTCCTGTTAATCTGTTGTTTGTATTTCAATTTCCTGTAACTGTGTGCATTTCCATTTTTCATTTTCATTTCTATTTTCTGTAACTGTTGTGTTCATGTTATTTTTAAGCAATCAAATTATTCGAGTAATGGAAGACTGTTATTTGAGTAACATTTTCCTTTTAATGTAATTGTCTTTTTTTTAGAAATAATATGATATATTTTAATTATGGAACATGTCTTTTATTTTAAAATTATTTTTACAAATTTTAATCACTTTAATTTAATTATTACAATTTTAACACTATTTATTAAACTAGAAATAATTATACAATATCATTTTGTACTATTTATAATATAATAATAATCAATGGGTCCTACATAATGGCAAGTGGGCTTTGCACCATTGGAGGGGGTTGGCCACATTTTCTATCCGGCCACTTTCGGGTGATGTGGCTTCATACGGGGCCCAAGCATAGTAAAAAACGGGACTGCCCATTGTTGATGCTCTAACCCCCAGCAAAATTGTCCGAGCTACAGGCAATATCTTATTATTCAATTCAATCCTCCTTTCAAATCCGAGTGTGGTATCATATGTAGGCTCCTTCATATTTTTGGTACATTTATGTACTAGAAATGCAGAAATGGTACATCCAGATTGAGCTATGAAAAAATGATACAGGGCGCCAAATGAGGTGGCGGCCCCTACCAAAATTCGCCACCTCAGGTGGCGACCCCCCTTTTTTTTCGTTTTTCACTTCTTCCTCCTGTTGTCACTTAGTAAAGATAGTAAAGACATGTTTATTTACTTAGTAAAATTAGTTTTTAACCATCAATTTTGACGGTTTAAAAAATTTGTTGTAAATTTGAATATTTCATTTTTTTTGTTATGTATTAAAGTTGAACCGTTCAACTTTGTTTCAAGTAAAAAAATGGTAAAAAATATTAAGTGTAACTATTATTATTTTAAAGCTGAATATGAGACGTGAATACACAGGAACACACAAATGATAAGAACACATAAATTTCAAGTTTCTGTTAACTTGTCCCGTGAATACATTGGAAAAGGCAATAAAAGTGTGTATGCAGTTCTGAATTTTTCTGTATTATTGAAACCGTGAATACACAGGAAAATTGTCCCGTGATCCAAATTATTTGCTTTAAGTGTTACGAATTTTAATATCCAATTCTTTTATAAATAACCCTATGGATACATATGAAAAATACAAAGGATACATATGCAAATTATAACAACGTATATATCAATACAAATGATTACATACCTTTACCGAAAGTATTGCAATGTTTGTTGCAGTAGTGTAATGTATATGGAGTAGTGGTGTAATGTAGATGCAGTGGAAATGTTTATGTCTGAATAACAAGCCATCATATGTATATATGTTAATTGACTAATTTTAAACCCTTTATCCGTAACATTGTTTGGCTCCTGGATATTATATAATCAGGGACATTGTAAGAACCGAGAAACCGTATGCAGAATTTTTTTATTTAATATAATTTCTGGATATTATTTGTGAATTTAAGTGCATTAAGTGTTTAATTTCGTAGAAAGTTTTGTTCAAATGATCATTGTGCATGCCTTATAAATGCTAGATGGAATTATGTGATTATTGAAAATTTTGTTTTCAAAGTGAATTTATTTTATCTCTAATTTATAGTAATTATTGAATGAGGAATTCTGTTCGTTTCGCAATTATTGGAGAAGTTGGTATATCGTTTGTACCAATATTTTATTCCTTAAAGCGGGATATATTCCCGAACATTCGTTACAAAGATATTTTTGGTTCGTACATCTAAATAGTATTAAAATATTCTCGTAAATATCTGCAATTATAGATAATTATCGTTTCGTAACCGGTACGCTTTATTAGAATAAAATCGATCCAACGGATCAATATTGAACCAAAAATGTTATTTGAGGTATAATTTTCGTTAAATATAAATAGTCGTACCGTAATTATTTTTACGTATAATAAAAGTATTAATTATCGATAATTATCCCTAAATTACCCGAAACCCTAATTTCGTTCTTCGTGTTCTTGAAAATCAAACCCATAAACGAAGGTGTTACCGGATTCCAAATTCAAAGTTCTTATAACCAAATCGAAGCCCAGATCATCCTCTTCAACAATCCATCATCAGGTTTTGATTTTGGTAAAGTTTCGATTTATTTCTTATTTTTGATAATTATTTCGAATTATTTGATTTAGGGGTTTCTGTATTTTTAATTGTTCATGATAATTGTTAGTATGAATAGATTTTATATGTAGTGGTAAGTATAGTGATAATTTTTGCATGATTTTTGGAACTGTAAATCGACCAAAACGGAAAATTTTATAGTTGGCAGGAAATTCTCTGTTTTTGGTCGGAAAATGAGTTTGGAAGTGCTGACAGTGTTTTTAAGATTGCAGATGTATAGATCGTGTTAATTAGAACCGATTCATGTATTTAGTTTTCAGTTTGGTGTTCATTTTGGTGGTGGCCGGAAAACAAGAACTCGCCGACGACGACGAGAATCTGGGCTCGGTTTTGAGCCATTTTTGTCGATGTTTTGGTGAAATTTGAGTCTGTTATGAAACCCCTGGGAATTCCCCATAAAAACCCGTGTGTTTGGATTGATTTCGAATGGATCGGGGCTCGCCGGAAAACTCGTCGGCGGCGGCAGTCGACCGGATTCTGGGAAATTTGCAGAATCCGGCGGACTGTTCTTCAGTCTCCGGCGATGTTCTTGGTGAGGCCACCATTTGATCCGTTTTTCCCAACTCTGAAACCTAAACAGTGTTTTTGAGTTTTTATTTAGTTTATTCTATTTATTTAGTTTTAAAATTCAGAAAATAGTTTTTATTTCTGAAAAATTGATTTTAATTCCTAAAATTTATTTTATAATTCTAATAAGTTTTATAAATTCTTAAATATTTATTAATTTCCAAAAATGGATTAAACTTAATTATTTTAATTATTTTTGATTAATAATTAATTTATTTAAATTGATAAAAGATATGTTTTGGAAAATTAGGGTTTTGTATTGAACCCGTGAATTGGAAATGCACATGGCCGCGCGCCGGTCGAAAGAATAAGAATTGTTGGCCAATGTCAATAAGTGCCTGAGAGGGCGGATTTTTGCCCGGGGAACCCCATATGTGATGAGCCTACTGTGTACCACAGTTTGGTTGGCGAGCTATGAGCGATTAATCATCGGCTTAGCTCGTAGCGTCGAGTGAATTCCAGTTCATTTATTTTGATGATTAATTGAGAAGTTATTTATATGATATTGGATTACTTTTTAAAGTTATGAATTATTATTAAGGGTTTAACTGCATCGTTTCTTAACTTCCTTTGAGATTTGCATAATACCTGTGTTATACTGTTTTGATAAATTACTTATTGCTTGGATCCTATGTGGATATCTAGAGTTATGTTCTATTGCACTGGCTGAGCATTTTTGGCTCACTCTTGCTTTCTATTATTCTAACCTTTCAGATAGGTGCGAGGATGGCACATGTTAGGCCTGCAGGGGGAGTGAGAGTGAACCGACAGTTCCCTGGAGTTCAGGGGCAGGTAGTAGTTTGTTTTGAGATCTAGAAAGTGTGTAAGATGAATGTAGTGATAAAAACTGAATTAGTATGTAAAACTTTTGTAGGCATTTGGTTATTAGCATAATTCCATATCGGAATTATTCTAATAACATTATGGTTTGTAATCATATTAGTAGTTGTTGACTTGTTTCATATTATAACCTGTGCTCGGTCCTTAGTGTTACGGGGTCCCTGTTATATTTATGTTTACCTTTCCAGGGTTGTGATTTAAATTAGTTGTGCGCTACCCGATCTTGACCCCGGGTCGGGAGGGCGTTACAGACATACCCAATGAGGGAAACGAGGGACACATGTCCTCCCTAAAACAAAATTTGACGTTTTTTACTATTAAATTATTTATTTATAAGGTGTCTCCCAAGAATATACTCAATATCCCGTGATCCATCCATGTATATAATCATTGTTTTTTGCTTGTGACTATAAATTAGCACCTGATCAGTTAGTTATGTGTGTGTCTGGCTTGCAACCCTTTGGTTTCTGACTGCAATTTTGACAGTTTAAATATTGAAATGTTGCAGTTTGATCATGTATTTATGACTTGAGGTTTATATGTTGTGATTTTCTCTAGTGGTTTGCAACATTTACTATTGTGCTTTATTTATTTATTTTTTAATGTAAAGAATACGAAATGTAGTATATGTCTTAAGTCATCAATTAAGTCGTTGTTTGTCACTAAAGAATTAAAATTACATCTTGGATATAACATACAAAAATATGTGTACTATACAATCCACATTGTCTGCTTGATGATCTTTTTCGTGTATTTTAAGTTTTATATAAACTGTGAAAGGCTTAGAGAATATCATGCTTTATGGATGTACTTGGTTTCTATGTTTAGTTTAAAAGACGACTTTCACTTTACCAGATTTCACCAAGAGTTCTTACATTATGTATAGGAAAATTTTCTTTTTATCGAATTTATCTATATATGTAGCTAAGTTTTGATGTTTTTTTTGCTTAGCAGTAATTTAATACAACATGAAGAGTCGAGATTACAAAAGAGGTGATTTTGAAATCAATAAGCAGGGACGTGAATGCAATGAAAAACCTTGGAAAAAATATCAGGAACGTAACAAGAAACAACGGGAAATATATGAGGATCATGTATTACAAGCTGAGACTTCTACTGAAAATTATTTAAGTACTTGCTCATTTTAAACAATAACCTTCAAATATTTTTAAAAAAATTTATGGAGATTGTTGCGACAATGAGTTTGTCGGAAATTATGGTCGGCAAATGTAGGATAAAACGTGATGCAAAAATCCGTGAAGAGTACAAGGAAAAAAAGCTACGCTCTGGTTTGTTTTTGACAATGTTTATTTTGCTTTATGCATTGCTCATACTCGAAATTTATTATTTTTGAATTTTCATATAGATTTGTGATAGAATATATATTTATATATATTCTAAAGGATTTTATTCTCATATTTATATGACTTTACAAATAATCGAGTGTTTACTAATTAATTTAGTGTTTAATGGCAGGAAATAAATATTCTTAAAATTGGAAGAAGTTGAGCACAAGGAGCTTAATTTGGGCCTAAATCATGTGAAAATTCGGATTTGTTGGAGGGCTTGCGTAGCAATCGGTGTTTGGGCCCTAACTCGAGTTCTAGACATCAGATTTGGACGATCTTACAGTCCATGTGAAGATAACAGAAATATCTACAATTTGGAGTTTAGAATATGGATTTTATTTTCTAGAAAAACCATTAAAAATACTTTTATATTATGATATATATGGATGATTGGAAGGATTATTGAGGTCGTGTATTATAGAGAGAAAAACAGAAAGAGAACTTGAGTGAGGATTGAAGGGATTCACTCCAAGTTTGAGAGATTTGTCAAGTTGTATCTTTCTTAACTCTATACTCTTGTAATCATGGTTTTGGTTATTAATATATGTTAGTTTTCTTCATTCATTATGAGTAACTAATTTCCTAATTCGGGAATTAGGTAGTATTCATTGGTTAAACATGATTATGTGATTATATTGTGATTTCTCTGCCTTGCTAATCTGTTGTTGAGTGCTTAACACAGTTGAGGGAGTCGCGAACCCTTTATTGTATCTTGAGGAATTGTAACAAATCGGGATATGATTTATAATTCTAGTTTATGATACAACATACGTAATTTACTTATTTAATTGGGAGATTAATAAGCGAGTTACGAAACTGAAATTCCTTGGGCTTAGGTCTGTCAACGGACCGAGTTACAACATACGTAATTTACTTATTTATAGACTGATCCATATCCGGATCCGTTCGGATCACGGATCGGATATCTGATCCATTTATATTTTTCCTTAAAAATTTTGATTTAAATTAAAATTCCACTTAATATTGAAGTGTTTTACAATATCTTGTAATGGTAAACAAAGTAATTAAATAATAACTCTAAAGTTTAAAATACGAACTCTAACATAATATTAGAAATTAAAAAACAAATAAAAATTGAAAATTTAGAATAAAATTGAGAAAAACATGATGATTGATAGGCCAAACGATGATATTATACTTCGGAAAAATCTTATCTCACATTTTAATTAGTAGTGATTGTATAGACTACAAAATATAGACTATTAAAAATTGAAAATAATTGTTTGATAATACATATTATACAATATATTTATATAAATATTATATATAATATATATTATATTCGGATCGGATCGTTAACGAATCGGATCGACCTAAATCCATATCCGCTCCATTTATTATCGGATTTTTCTTATCGGATCGAATTTCGGATCAGATTTTTTTTTTTGCCGAATCCATATCCATTAAAACGTCCTCGAATCGGATCGGATCTCCGCTCCATTGACAGACCTACTTGGGCTAAACACTTACAATTTATATGTTGACTGATCATGAGAGTGATTTCAAGGTATGGTTGTAGGCATTATATTATATCTTGGGAGAGAATAATATAAACATTAGAGGAATGTTTTTAGCATGAGTACGAGACTTGAATAGCACAGATTGATTGACAATCATTAATGCCAATGGAGAACCCTGATTTCTAGATTGTTTTTTATCATTGTTCAATCGTAATTATTAATTTCTCTTTAGTGTAAGTTAGTTAGTAAACAAACACCCAATTATTCTTCTCACTTCAAGATTTTATGGAATAATAACTTAAACTTATATGTATATCAGTCCTTCCCTGCGAACGAAACTCTACAAAATTACTAATAACAAATTGGAGCCATTGTCGGGGAAGGCAACAATATTAAGTTTAGGTTGACTGTTTCTAATTGTTTAGATTTTCTAAAAAATGTTTCCAAGATCTATCTTATTATTATCAAGACTTACAAACTTCTAAAATAATTTAACCAATTACAAGAATACGGTCCTAATGAAAAAATAGAAATCTAATTACCCGAAAAAATGAAATAAAAACACTTGATAGAAAAAAAAGAAATGAAATAAAAACATAATAAGAAATACTTAACAAAATACCCCGAAATGGTTGAATAAAGAATCGAGGAGATGGAGCTTTATTAAAACCCTCGGGTAAAAATTAGATGAGAAGCTAAAGTAACAATGGCAACGATCAACTCAATAATGATGCGTGTATTTTTATCTTCTCGTAAACCATCTCTCATATCTTCTCTTCGTTCTACTACTTTATCTCTGTTTAGTAGTTTCAACCCTATCACTTATTCCGGCCCCATATTTACCACTTGTAGAGGATTCACCCAGCCACGCAACACTCAAAGTAAAACTCCCGCTCTCTTTATTTATTTATTTACTAGAATATAGGCGGATCTAGGAAGAGGCATGAAAATTCGTTTAAAACTATTTATATAATGAATAGTAGATGAAATAAATGAGATATATATAAAGGAAAAGAGCCGTCGAATCTGTAGACAATGTGATAGCTAGCTCTGACTATAGGTGAAGTGTGTTGATTTGTATCATAATCTACATTTTTATTCGGTACAATTGATCGTAATTTGCCATGTTTAAATTTTTTTACTGTTTGTTGCTGTTTGTAGCTTGTCATGATCATAATGAAGATGATGAAGACAGAGGCACTTTTCGAGGTGTGGACTTTGCAAATGCGGTTAGGTCTGTTGCTCTTTCACAGATGGAGACGGCACTTAAAACATTAGAACATGATCTAGCCAAATCGTCAACAGGAAGGGCGTGTATAGGTATTTATTTTCTTAAATATAAGTTTGCTTTTGGCTTTAAGTGTGGCCAGTTTACCAGGTATCTTGTGTTATTGATTGTCAGGAGTGGCGAATCACATTTTTGTAGAAACCAAGGTGTTAGAGGAAGGCACTTTCTAGGATCATATATTGTATTCTAACACTCCCCCTCACTCAAGAGCCCATTTTGGGCATTTTGGGTCGAAGAGTGGATCACGGGCGCCCATCTTTGGGGCATAATTTTTGCCTTTCGTGTCCATAATAAATTGTGAGAATATTGGGGGTGGCAGGGAGTCGAACCTTGGACCTCCTGCCTGCCTGAGCTTTGATTCCATGTTGAGTAACCAGCTCATCTAAAATCTTAAGGTGTTAGAGGAAGGCCCCAATTGGATCATATAGTATATTGAACACTTCCCCTCACTCGAAAGCCCATTTTTGGCTTGAAAAGTGGATCACGGGCGCCCATATTTGGGGCATTAATTTGCCTTCGTGTCCCTCATAAATTGTAAGAATATTGGGGGTGGCGGGGAGTCGAACTTGTGACCCCCGCCGACCAGAGCTCTGATACCATGTTGAGTAACCAGAATCCGCATATACTCTTAATTGCCCCCATGATCCAAATGTACTAATTGCTTTATTTTTAACGTCATTGCATCTATTGCATTTTTTCCATTTTCTTATTTAAAATACAAAGGAACATTTAGCCATTAAATTTGCAGAGGACCTAAAGTTTTGTTTTGTTCCCATACAAATATTGTTTTGGTTAATATGTTCGACAATATATCTACAACCTCTTGTGTTTAGATCAAATTGGTTGTCCGAATGATTTTACATTGATACCTACGGTTTTGATAATTTAAAATCTTTTAGCTACTCTTGGGCATTTTCGTTATTGCAAGCAATGTTTATAGAGTACACAACCCTATATTTTAGTTGGGTGCAGTCTGTATTGAAAGTGTTAATATAAGAAGCTAATTAGTGAGTTGGCTGAAATTTAATAGTTTCTTGACAGGTCATCTTTTTCAGACAATTTCAATACAAGAATTGGAGAAAGTTATTGATGCGTCTCCAATTGACATGTCTCCTCGTGTAGAAGGAGAACGATTGCTTGTGTTTATACGTTCGTAAGTACTCTATCTATCTAGCTTGAATATTTGGTTAAGCGGTGGCTATGCATGTTTATGTCTTATCTATTTCAGAAAAAAATTGTGTGCTATTTTATTTTGGAATATAAAGTTCAACTTGCTCAATTAAATTTAACTGTCTTTGCATAATATGTTAGGGCTCAATATGTGCTTAATAACATGTGAATTTACTATCTCACTTGACTAAGTTGATTGTTTGTATGTTTTATCAGGTTGTCTCCGAAGCAGAAACATGTGAAGTAACAGTCTATCTGTTCGTTAACATGTGCTTCATATCATTCAATTTATGATACAATTGACTAGCTAATAACATCTTACTTCTTACCCCAGGCTTTTCGGAATTTGGTGATAAATTCTTTTGAACATGTCAAACAACGTATACGAAGAGTCAAACAAACGATATGTCTTTAAGATAATAACTTTCTCAACACGTTTTCAGTTCTATGTATATCTTAGATATTGTTTCCAACTGTCTGATCAAAGATGTGTTTAAACAAACAATTAAAGCATAGGTTTTATAGCCTTGCATAATGATATTGACACAATATATTTGTGTTAAGTATATGAGATGTTGTTAGAAATGAATGTTACTAAGAAACTAGAAGGGGGGGTGAATGGATAGTTTTGATATTTTTCGATTCTTGAAAACTAATAAGCTGTGAGAGATTATGGTTTTTAAAATGCGGAATGAAAATAAACAGAACACACACAATCACTTTAATCTACTTTGTATTAAGTAAATTAAATACTACAGCTTCCAAAATTTCACAAGTGAAATTCTGGCTTCTAAACAAGAACAATGTTTTCTTGCTTTGCTTACAGAGAAAAGAGTGCTTGAATATTTCTGTGTACTACTCTCTCTTACAGCTAACAACAGGGTGTTCACAATATATATAGACCTATACAAACTGGTACACACTCCTACTTACACAGTTACCCCTAGCTCAAAGTCCAACTTGTCCTGCCATAAGAGGTTAACTGTGTCAGGAAGGACCACTTGCTTTTCGGAGTCTTTCCCATTTATGTAGCTGCTTGTCTCTAATCTTTCTCTCCAAGTTTTGCTGTAGATTTGCCATCTGTTCTTTGGACCACCTTGCCGTAACAGATGCTTCAGTATTTGTCTCCTTTGAATTTTGGTTATGTACCTTCATTTGTCTTGTTATGAACGGCTAAGTGTTGACATCGTGAACTCCAGCATATTCCTGATTCTTTGACTTGTCGACATAGTGCATTCTTGACTTTGCTATATGAGTGTTTCAGGAGTATGCGATATAGGCTTAGAGATGACTTCGCGATATGGCCTTCTTGAAGACTTCGCGACATAGCCTTTTTGTGGACTTCGCGGCATAGCCTATTTGAGGACTTCGCGACATAGCCTATTTGAGGACTTCACGACATAGCCTATTTGAGGACTTCGCGACATAGCCTATTTGAGGACTTCACGATCTAGTACAATTTGACTTTGCGATCTCAACACTTCGCGACATTAGTAATGAAGACTTCACGACATAGTACATTTTAGGACTATGCGATCTCAGTACTTCACGACATGGATGTTTTGGACTTCACGACATAACTCTATTTTGACTTCACGGTAGAGGGACTTAGATAAATTTCTGCAACTTATTTCTTCAGGGCCTTATTCATCTCCATCATGCTGCTTGAACATTTCTGAACTTCTACCAGGATAATTATTCCATGGCCTATGTACATTCTAGATTGCAAGAAACTTACTAAGCTCATTATAACTCTGAGCATACAAGATAAAGCTAAGTACATGAAAACAAGACAAGTACAGTAGAGACCTATACTATATCCCAGTGAAAGAATTCACTAGGTCATGTAGAGTGACATAGTCACAATGAGTAGGCTTGTTAATAGTGGTACTTAGACATGCCTTGAGCCTAACAGATGTTGATATGTAACACTATAACGTCCTACCTATAACTTCTTATTTACCAGTAATTTTATTTTTCTTGATAGGGATCTGCCAATATTATTTTTTATATGCGATTTTGTCTGTGTAGAGTGTGGCATGTATTTAGACCTAAAAGCTTATGATTGTTATTTGTTAATCCCAATCTTGTTAATCAAATTTCTAAATACACCTTATTCTAGGCACGAGACACCGTAAGAAATTCCATCTCAAAGAAAAAAGAGAAAGCAGGTTTATTGATTGCAGGCTTATCAACAGATGATGTCAAAAGGCTGGAGAAAGAAGTAAGTTCCATTATATTTACTTATGAATAGGTATAGGGGAAACTGAGAGGAATGAATGAGATTTTATTTGGATTTTTTCCCCAGGTCGATGAAATGACTAAGAAGTATGTCAAGTCAATTGAAGAAATTTGCAATACAAAGTTAAAGGAGATTATTCAGGGGACAAAGAGGAGAAAGTGAAACAATTGGGCTCATTACCTTTGTTGATGTTTGTTTTATAAAAAATCACATTTACTCTACCTTTTTTAATTTTACATTTACTCAATATTTCTCATAGCCCATTCCCCACCTCCCACCATGTATTTGTTTTCCCTTTCCTAATTTTTTTTTTCAATTTTTAATTATAATTTATGTTTTAAACCATTAAAAATAGATTGACAGGTAACTTATTTTAAAAATTAGAAGTAATTTATAATCTGCTTTTTATAAATTTTGATATATTTGTTGATATAATTTTTCATTCCATTTCTGGATCAGAACCAAATAGGTAAAGCAATTCAGAATCTTCCTTTCCTTTTTTCTTATTTCCCTTTATGAATTACATTCAATTTCCCTGACGTGAACCAAACACCCCTCCCACCTCCCAAGAAAATGGTAGCTCATATTTCGCATGCAACAGTGCTCATTACCTACCTTCTAATTTGTTGGGGGGGAAAATGATTAATCAGCATGGTTGTCCTAAAGATTGGTTTATGTTGATGATGACTTTAATGAATGAGTCTTAAACCCTTAATCCTCCTTAGTATAATAAATAAATATTAGATAATTTTTGTAGTTTGCAAAATTTAAACTCCAAAGTATGATTTTTTTAAAGTAAAATGAGACGAATTACCAACAAGAAATGAATTTGTTATTTTTTTAGCAATTCAACCTTGAAATAGAATTTGTTTCACATTTTATGGGACTTGAAATTATCTTTGTAATTAGCTAAATAACCTAACTCTAAGCAGATCCATATACCATAGCCGAGCTATTCTGATTCAGTGATTGGTTTGGTTGATTTATCGTAAGATACTTTTTCAGTACATCTTACTTGTTGGAGCATCTTGCTTGTTTTTACTTGGAGAGCTAAATATACAATTTCTTAATGGACAAGAAAATTTCTCAAAAATTATATTTGTATCAGCTCTTTAGTTCTCGCAAATCTACGAGAATAGGCGAAATTTAGCAACACAGTTAGTTCATTACAACGACAAATATGTAATTACTAAATAACTTTCACATGGGACAGTTTCTACAATAAAATATAGAACCAAGCACAACAATAAGGTAAAAAGGTATCTCAGTTGAAAGTTATGGTTTTCAGAATTTATATATACCATGTAAATTACTAGGACGAGCATTACGCTTTTGCTTCGAAAACCTTCGCCACTCTACAACTGTTACCCAGTAATACTCTATTGTAGAAGGGGGGTTGAATACAATAGTATAAGATAATCGACTTCTTAATGTATATATCACAAATATGAAAGAAAGATAACAGCTTTATTAAATCTGATATAAAACTGTTACAAACTCTCTCAAGAAATTCTGATGTTCTTGAGAGCTGCTAACTTACAAAAACTCTCTCAAGAAATTCTATGTTCTTAAGAGCTTCTATTCGATTATGTTCCCCCCCCCCATAAATCGAAACCAAAACTGTGTTTATATACTACACAGCTTCTCTATCAATGATAAGTCCTAATCAATTACAAAGATTGAAACCTATCCATAATTGATAGCTACATACTACAAACCAGGAACCGACAGAATAAACTTCCATGTTTAACTAGACTCCAAATATAACTCGAAGTAGGAATCCTGATCAGCTTCCAGTCCTGATGATCAATCCTGATCCCAGTCCTGATATGTATCTCAATCCTGACGACCATGTAATCCTGATGACGTCAGCAATCCTGATCAGTTGAGTCTAGCTCCTGACGATCATTCAATTCTGAACTAACAATCTCCCCCAATCTCATACTTTGTGAAATAAAGTATAGATTCCTAAGATTCAATGATGTCAAAAACATATATACAAAATGTACAGAATCTGCAGCAACAACTTATCTGTTTAAATTCTTTGATAGAACAGATTCATCTTCAAGAAGTTGGATAACAAATTTTCTTCTTTTTCTTCAAGAATTTGAATCAGTCTTTCCTTAAGATTTCTGAGTTCTTCATCTTCCTCATTAATCTGGTAGATAGCTGCTCTGAGATTCAATATGGAATTTCTCTGAAGACTATGCTCTTCAAGCAAAAGATAAGTAATTTCCTTCCCATCAGGATTGAGAGTAAGATGAGTCATGCCAAAATTTACTTCTTTAACAGCAGTACCCCTTTGCATTTCCACATCCTGACCTCTTTGATTTACGTACATGGGAGTATAATTACCATTGAAATTACTGTTTCCATCCAGTCTTCTTCTTATTGTTGACAAAATCATGTCACTCCATTCTTTGCATATTTGATTCTTCGATCTCAAAAGATAATGAACATATTTCAGTTCCTGTGTAGTTTTCATCAGCAGATCTTGAATAGATAAAATCTTCACACTACCATCTTTCATGAAGTACAGAAGCTTTTCTTTCTTGTCAAAACCATCATGACAATCTATAACTATATCAACAGCTAGTAAATTGTTCAGGTTTTCAGAAGTTAAAGTACCTCCAATTTCAGTTAAGGAGTAAGGATCAACATATGACATATTTATATATTCAGCATCCCTGTGTCCAATACCTCCTCTTGAATTACTTGTCAATTGCTTCAGATTTGAAAACATCTTTAACCAGAGTGCTTTTGATCTAACCATCCCAGATAAATCAACAACACTTGAAGCGCTTGTAATAATTCCTCCAGACTGAAAATTGATAAGTGTATCACAACTTAATGTGCTAATATGTTTCCACTTCTTATCCTTTTCCTTTTCAAAGGCATAGCTTCTTTCCAGTGAAGATTCGTGTCTGCTTGGGTTCCTCCACACTCTTCTGTTTGAGAGTTTAAGCCTTTGTATATAGATATTGAAATCTCTATTTGTTGATCTTGTAATTTCACTTCTTCTGGCTTCTTCTTCTTCATCTACTTCCTTGTTGTGAGAATCAACCACAGTAGATAAAATTATCAAGTCAATCTCTTGCAGAATTTCAGAATCATCAGGATCTTGAATATTATCAGGAACAACATCAGGATTAGATTCTTCAATTTGATTTGTATTGCAGAGAGTTGATTTTCTTGATTTTCTTCTCAATTCAGGTTCTTCTTCAATATTTCCATCATCACCAAAAGTAGATCTGTCAGGAACTACTAGAGTTTGAATAGGTTCAGGAATTTCTTCAATTCTTAACCCTCGAGACCTTGTCTGTCTAGGTATTGTTTGAGTTGAAGAACCTCTTCTACTTCTTCTAGCTCCTCTCCTACCTCTGCCTCCTCTACCTCTAGCAGGAGCAGGGTTATTAAAGCTTTCCATCATTTCTCTCTGTTGTCTTAAGAATTCTTCATGTGAGAGATCAGGATATTCTTCACTTACTGTAGAGAGTGCTTTTCTTGCATATAATTGTTGAACTCTTTTATCAGTGTGATATAGAGTAACAATTCTGCCATCTTTTGTAGAAAACTTCTGGAATAAATTTGATGCATCTTCAGGATTATCAATAATCACATCTTCACCACCTTCAGGAATTGTAGCAAGAGTATGTCCATGACCAGGTGTCAGGATTTGTTCTTCCGTCAGGATCTGAGATTGCACCAACGTTCTTACTGTCTTAACTCCAGAATCAGAAACATGAGTTGACTGCGTTGTTTGACAGCATCAGAGGTTTCTCCTTGTATCACTTTGTCACAACCATCATCTCCAGTATCATCATCATTATTCCTTAATACTAGATCAGGTATGCATTTTGTCCGACTAACCTTCTCCCCCTTTTTGACATCAGGATTTGACAATAAATTCAAAATTAAGGAAAAAGAGGCTTGAATGTCAGTTACCTTGGTATCCAGAGAATCAATCCTTCTGTTGATAGAGGTTTGTTCAGAAATAACAGATTTCACTTGGGATTCTACTACCCTTAGCTGAAAAGCAGTAGGCACCTTTGTAAAATTTTGAGAAATATCATTCCTCACCAACTCAGTTGAGTTCTTGATAGAATCAATCTCACTTTTTAGACTTTTGGATAACAAAGTTGTAGCCTTCAGATGATTCTTCAAGTCTTGATTCTCTATAAATTTCACTGCATCATAGGCATGTTCCAAAGCAGAAGAATAACTTACAGATTCAGCAGACCTGTGCCATGAATTGTTCCATTCATTCTGTCTAAGTGCCTCAGCAGGATTAAAGGAAGGAATAGAAAAATCTTGTCTCTGATCTTTCCCAGTGGAAGCTTTTCCAGCCATATATGTACTTGATGAACCAAAATTAGTTCCAAGACTAATTTTGAGTGTTATAGCAAGCTGTTCCTTCTCTTTTCGATTCTCATCATCATCACTATCATCAGAGTCATCATCATCAGTACTATGAGTATCATCAGGATCAGGAATAGCTATGCCTTTCATTTTATCCTGTGAATCTGTGATAGGATGATCCATTGGTCTTGAACGAAGTGGCTGTATCAGGATAGGTTCAACATCAGGAGCACCACTAGCGTCAGGATGAACACCGTCAGGATTTGATATGCTTGCATCAGTATTTGCTACCAATGGTTCTTGTGGAGCTTGAGGTTCAGAAGCTTCTTCAACACTTTGAGTCAAAGGTTCTTGTGTGCTTCCCTCATTGACAGTGTCCTCAACCAATCTTTGAACTTCATCTGCACCAGAAATCCCTTGAGCATTGTCAGGAAATTTCTCAGAACTGTAGCTTGGCCTGCATCTTCACTTTGAGAAGATGGTTCTTGTGTAGCTGGAATGTAGATGTCTTCATTCTCCCTTTGAGAAAATGGTTCTTGTGGGACCATTCCACTAGCTAAGCCTTCACTCAAACTTTGATTGAGTGGTTCTTGTGTGGCTGGATCATCAGAAAGAGCTGCTGAACCACTTTGAGGTTCAGGTTCTTGTGGGCTTGATCCTTTCAGTTTCTTCTGTCTCTGATAGACTAACTCTTCTGCCTTCCTTAGCTTTTCCATTGGATGTTTTATCCCAAGATTGGAAGCAGCAGCACCATACTTCTCCCATGAAATATCAACATGTCTTTTTGTTGGAGAGTCATGTGCTGGAGAGTCTGAAATATTAACCACTTGACTTGGTGCAGCATCAGGAATACTAACATCAGGATTTGCTTGAGCAGTAGAAACTGATTGCTCATTCAGAATAGAAGTGTCCTGTACATCAGTATCCTGCTTCTTTTCTAAAGGAATATGATACCTGCTTTTTGATAACTTCCTTTTCTTCTGTGGTGTAGACAATGGAACCACAGCTGCAGTAGCAGTATCAACAACTTCCTTATTCACATTCATCACAGAGGATATAGGTAAATCATCCTCTGAGTCAGTCTCATCCCTGAGCACTAACTTTCTTTTAACAGAAACAGCCTCACCTCCCTTTGCAGCTTTCTTCACCAGGACCCCTTGTACACCCCCTTGTAACTTCTTTTTAGTGATAGGTGTAGAGGTAAAGTCCTTTGAACCTGATTGCCTTCCTGACACATCAATTCTAGCTGACTTCTTTGCTTTTACAACTAAAGTCTTTTGAGAGACATTAGAGGTGGCAGTTGACTATTTAGACTGTTTAGGATGAATGCTTGGGTTAGGAACAAGGTGTGATTGGCCTTGCCCCATAGCATTAGAAATTAAACCATAACGAGTAGGCATTTTCCTATGCAAGAAAAACCTAACCTCATCAGGAATAAAAGCATTTCCTATGAAACCATTTGCCTTATCAGGATTGAAAAACGCAAAAATTTTAATATGAAGTAAAATAAAATTTTATTTATGAAAACAAAATTTATTTTGACAATCCTGATAAATGCTGTTTTTTTTTTAAAATGATTACAGAACAAATAGCATAATACCCATGTAACCATTCTTACCAATTACTGAGGCAAAGTAATTATGAGAAACTAAACAGTCGCCTTGATAAACAAAAATGACCTGCATCCTTAACACACATTCTCTATAAAATAGAACTGTTAAGCATAAACATCATATATCTATTAAAACACAAACCCTCTCCAGAGAAAAACTTACAAAACCTTTCACCTTCTTTGTTTTTCAATGGCTGCCAACCAACAACAAAACAACATACCTGATGCTGAGCTCGATATCATATGGCAAGAGATGGAAGAGGCTCTTGCTGACATTGAGCCACAACCAGTTCCTGACCCTCAGGAACATGAAGCGTTTATTAACGCAATGTTTGATGTGGTTTGGCACAACTTCCTGCAAGCCAATCCGAACTGGAATCCGCTTGATAACCTCATCTATGAAGAGGATGAGGATGATGAAGAGGATGAGGATGAAGATGATGAAGAGCTCGTCCGAGAGCTTGAGAAAAGAAAGAAGAGAATCTGTGATGCTTGTATGTCATGCAAGTTGGAGGCACGGAAGCGTCCCGGTGGTCACGGTGACGATCCGCCTTCAAGTACATCAGCTCCTCTTCTTGTCTCTTAAGGATGGAACAAGAGAAGCCCTAGATGGATCAAAGCCTGGTTATGATCCATCAGGAGTGTTCATGCTTATTTGCAGGGCACGTGTTCCTGAGTAGAAAAGTAGACTAGGAAAGAATATGTAATTTCCATTTTCATTTGTAAAGAATCTTCAAGATTTAATGAAAACTATCAATTTGCTCAATTGTTCTTGTCCTTCTTACTTTTCCAGAAGTGTTGATGATAAATTAGCATAGAACCTCTGGTTTTCATACCAGCTTCAATATCTGAGCATCAGGATTTGACCAGTTGACTTCCTGTCAGGATAACATCCTATCAGGATTTGATCAAATAAAACATACCTTTCTGAATAACCATCAGGATTTGACAGTTATCAGGATTTCCTCTCTGTAGCTTTCCTCGGAAATTCTCAAAGTACATCATTCCAAGTTCATTCACCAATTTATTGAAAGTAGCTTCAGGTAGTGGCTTGGTGAATATATCAGCTAGTTGTTGATCAGTAGGAACAAAGTGAAGTTCAATTGTTCCTTCCAGAACTTGTTCTCTTATAAAGTGATATCGAATACTGATGTGTTTAGTAAGAGAATGTTGAACTGGATTTCCTGTCATTGCAATAGCACTTTGGTTATCACAATAAATAGTGATTTTTGAGTATGACAGGCCATAATCTAACAACTGATTTCTCATCCACATTATCTGAGCACAACAACTTCCTGCAGCAATGTACTCAGCTTCTGCAGTTGAAGTGGAAATGGATTTTTGCTTTTTACTGAACCATGAAACTAGTCTTCCACCCAAAAACTGACAGCTTCCTGAAGTACTTTTCCTGTCTATTTTGCATCCTGCAAAATCAGCATCTGAATAACCACACAACCCAAAATCTGATTCCCTTGCATACCAAAGGCCAAGTGAAGAAGTGCCTTTGAGATATCTGAAAATTCTTTTGACTGCAATCAGATGGGGTTCTCTAGGTTTTGCTTGAAATCTTGCACACAGACAGGTTGCAAACATGATATCTGGTCTACTTGCAGTGAGATACAATAAAGAGCCAATCATTCCTCTGTAGTGAGTTATATCTACCTCAGCACCTTGATCAGGATCAAGTTTGGTAGCTGTAGCTATGGGAGTTGTAGCAGGAGAACTATCTTGCATGTTAAACCTTGTCAATAAGTTCCTTGTATATTTAGACTGATTGATAAAAATCCCTTCATCAGTCTGTTTAACTTGAAGACCAAGAAAGTAACTCATTTCTCCCATCATGCTCATTTGATATCTTGACTGCATAAGCTTGGAAAACTTTTCACAAAGCTTATTGTTTGTTGACCCAAAAATGATATCATCAACATAAATCTGAACTAACAACAAGTCCTTACCATGATTCAAATAAAATAGAGTTTTATCAATAGCACCTCTTTTGAATCCACTTTCCAGTAAGAATAGAGCTAAAGTTTCATACCATGCTCTTGGAGCTTGCTTTAGTCCATAAAGTGACTTATCCAATCTGTAGACATGATCTGGATAGTTAGGATCAATGAAACCATGAGGTTGCTCAACATAGACTTCTTCCTCCAGTTCTCCATTTAAGAAAGCACTTTTAACATCCATCTGGAAAACCTTGAATTTCTTATGTGCTGCATAAGCAAGAAATATCCTGATGGCTTCTAGTCTTGTAACAGGAGCAAACGTTTCATCATAATCAATTCCCTCTTGTTGAGAATACCCCTTTGCAACTAGTCTTGCTTTGTTTCTGATTATTACTCCATCAGAATCAGTCTTGTTCTTGAAAATCCACTTTGTACCAACAATTGATCTATTCTTTGGTCTTGGTACCAGTTTCCAGACTTCATTTCTTTCAAATTCATTCAGTTCCTCTTGCATTGCAGTAACCCAATCAGCATCTTTAAGTGCATCTTCAACTTTCTTTGGCTCCTCCTTGGATAGAAAGTTATTGTATAGACATTCATTTTGAGTTGCACTTCTTGTTTGAACACCTGCATCAGGATCCCCAATGATCAAATCAGGAGTATGACTTGCAGTCCATTTCCTTGCTGGTGTTAAATTGTTTCTTGAAGTAGATGCTCTCCCTGGATTGGTGTTATCTTGATTTGAAGAACTTGCTTGTCTTGAAGCTCCCCCTGAATTATTGCTATTTCCTCTTGATAAGTTATCAGGATCATCACTTGAATCAGTATCTGAAGAATTCTGTCCTGATGATTGTGTTGACTCTGAACTTGTAGTAGAATGATGTTGCTCCCCCTCAACATTAGCACTACTAGAAGTATTACTATTGATTGCATCATCAGTATTTGCACCATCAGCATCTGGTGTGTCATCAGGATTTGGTGACCCATCAGGATCTGATGTATGGACAGGATCTGATTCACTTTCTTCAGGTTCCTTGGTAGCTTCATTTTCAAAAATCAATCTATCATGAGAGTCTTCATTGATTCCAGCTATCTTCTTGTCATCAAAAGATACATGTATTGACTCCATGACAGTCCTTGTCCTCAAATTAAAAACTCTGAAGGCTCTTGATGCAGGATAGCCTATGAAAATTCCTTCATCAGCCTTTGTTTCAAATTTCCCTAGTTGTTCAGGATGAGTTCTGAGAACAAAACATTTACAGCCAAACACATGCAGATGCTTCAGACTTGGTTTCTTTTCCTTGAGTGACTGATAAGGAGTAACACCATGTCTGTTTATTAATGTGAGATTTTGAGTGTAGCATGCTGTGTTGACTGCTTCTGCCCAGAAATATGTAGGTAATTTTGCTTCTTCCAACATAGTTCTGCCAGCTTCAATAAGAGTTCTATTTTTCCTTTCAACTACTCCATTTTGCTGAGGTGTGCCAGGAGCAGAGAATTGTTGAATGATTCCTTTGTATTTGCAGAACTCTTCCATCTTTGAATTCTTAAATTCAGTACCATTATCACTTCTCAGTATCTTGACTTTGTACTTTGTGGTTGTCTCAATCATTCTTACATGATCCAACAGAACTTCAGGAGTCTCATCTTTTCTGTGCAGAAAATACACTCAGGTGAATCTAGAATATTCATCAACAATTACAAGAGTGTACCTTTTCTTACTGATGGTCATGATGTTGACTGGACCAAATAGATCAAGATGTAGCATGTGATATGGTTCTCCAATAGAGGATTCTGATTTACTCTGGAATGATGTCCTTCTTTGTTTTGCTTTCTGACATGCATCACAGAGTCCATCAGGAGTATATAACACTTTTGGTAATCCTCTCACTAAATCTTTCTTAACCAACTCATTGATATTGCTGAAGTTGAGATGAGAAAGCTTCTTGTGCCAATTCCAACTTTCATCTACTGAAGCTTTACTGATCAGACAGGTAGGAGAGTCATCAGTATTTGATTAAATGTTGTCTTCATATATGTTACCATGCCTGTAGCCAGTCAGTGTTATCTTGCTTGTCGCCTTACTGACTACTTCACAATGAGTGGAATAGAAGTTGACATGATAACCTCTGTCAGTGATTTGACTAATACTCAACAGGTTGTGTTTTAGTCCCTTCACTAGAGCTACTTTTTCAATGATGACATTTCCAATGATTATATTGTTATATCCCAAGGTTTGTCCAATGTTGCCATCTCCATAAGACACAGTTGGGCCAGCTTTTTCCTCATATTCTGATAACAGGGCTTTGTTTCCAGTCATGTGCACAGAACATCCACTATCCATGACTAACACATTTTTCTTTTTACCCTGCAATCAGAATAGAAACACACTAGTTAGAACATTTAGGAACCCATACTTGTTGGGTTCCTTTTCCATGCAATTTATTAACTTTCACAGCAGAAGACTTTCTGACCTTAGCAGTCCTGACATGATTTACTTCATCAGGATTTGCTTTGTCAGTATCAGTATTAACAAAAGCATGTTCCAACTTGACATTCTTAATGCTACCAGAGTTTGCACTATTTTTATCAACTTTAGGCAATGGATCATAAAAGTTATAGTACAACTCATGATACTCTTTACAAGTATAAATAGAATGCCATATACTACCACAATGAAAACAGGACTTCTGTGGTTTATAAAATACTGATCTATTCCTAACATCAGACTTAGGAATATCAGTAATCTTCTTCTTACTCTTCTTACAATCAATAGCAAGATGATTAGAGTTACCACAGTTAAAACAACACTTTCTAGGTGCATTTGGGATATATTTGTAACCATTCTCTTTGTTGATCCCAACTTTACCATTCCTGTTTCTCTTAACAGTAGATTCCTTTTTCATATCTGTCACCTCACAGATTTTATCCTTAAGCTGTTTCTGAGACAATAGACCTACATTCTTAATGACTTTATTCAAGACAGGTTTAGACTTTATGATTTTAATTCCTTCAGTAGAAGTAGATCTCTTTTCAAAAGTAGAATTGGAATCCTTACCAAAAACAAAATTAACAGGAGTAATCTTAGATTTGGTTGCATCTATAACATGTCTATAGGTCTTTGGACTGACTGCCTCATCAATGACAATTTTCTCTTTCAATTTCTTATCCTCATCTGACTTATATCCTAGACACTCTTTCCAATTCTTAGAGGTATTAATCTCATGAAATTTCCTACCAGAGTCTGTCCAGGTTCTGATTTTCTCATTAGCATTTTCAAGTTCCTTTTCAAGAGCAATACATTTGGATTTCATCTCTAAATACATGTGATTCACATTATCACATTCTTTTACTTCTTGCATACGAGAAAATTCAGCTTCTAATATATCATTCCTTTTTCTAAGTTCAGACATCTCAGATAAGATCCTAGTATTTTCAGCAGTTTGACTTCTAAAGCTAATATGTAATGACTTTAGAAAACGTCTTAACTCAGAAGCATTATCAGTATCGAAATCAAAGATAGTATTTAGTACCTTATCATCAGGAGCAGCAGTTACATCAGCATTGGCCATTAGAGCATAGTTGACCACCTCAGTATCAGATTCCGAGGAAGAGTCCATCCAATCCTTGCTTGATGTGATAAGTGCCTTTGTCTTCTTGCACTCAGAAGCAAAGTGACCCATACCATTGCACTTGTAGCATCTAACCTTTGACTTGTCAAATTTGCTACCCTTGCTGTCCTTTTTGATATACTTATCTTTGTTTGGATTGAAAGCCTTTTTCTGAAAGTTGCCTTGTCTTCTATTCTTCATGAACTTCATCCTTCTGAAGTTTCTGACAATCATAGCAACCATCTCTTCCATGTCTGAGTCAGAAGAATCATCATCAGTATTGGCATCAGCATTGCCATCAGTATCTGATGAAGAGTCATCAGGATCTGACTCAACTATTCTTGTTTTACTTCTAAAGACCTCCATAGCTTTTCCTTTTGATTTAGCCTCTGCTTTCAAAGCAATTGATTTTGCCTTGCTGCTTTTCTTGTTCTTTCTCTGTTGAACTTCAAGATCATGAGTTCTTAGCATCCCATAGACTTCATCAAGAGACACAGTGTTAAGATCATACTGATGTCTAATGATCGAGGTCTGAGTGTCCCATTCTTCAGGTAAAGCTCTTAGAAACTTGGTGTTTGAATCTTCAGTTTCATATTCCTTGTCAACTAAAGATAAACTGTTCAATAGTGTCAGAAATCTATCATATAGATCAGTTAGGCTCTCATCGGGTCTTGCATCAAATTGTTCATATTCTTGAATCAAAAGAGCCCTTCTGTTTTTCTTGACAGATGCAGATCCCTGGCACTGAGTTTCCAAAGTATCCCAGATTTCTTTTGAAGACTTGCATGCAATCACTCTGTTTGACATGACAGCATCAAGACTACTGTGTAAGATATTCTTTACCTTTGGTTTCCTGAGTACATGAGCTTTTTCTTTTGGAGTCCATTCACTTTTAGCCTTGACCACATAATGTTCAGGTACTGTTTCTGTTCGTTCTACAATCCTTGTAGGAATATATGGTCCATCACGAATCCTGTCCAAATAGTCAGGATCCATAGCCTCCAAGTACATCAGCATCTTTACCCTCCATGTTGGATATTCTGATTTCTTCAAGATGGGAATCTTCATGCTTTCATACTTGGTTGTCGACATCTTTAGATCGTATCTGATTCAGAATTAAATCAGTTTGCTCTGATACCAATTGTTGCCCAGTAATACTCTATTGTAGAAGGGGGGTTGAATACAATAGTATAAGATAATCGACTTCTTAATGTATATATCACAAATATGAAAGAAAGATAACAGCTTTATTAAATCTGATATAAAACTGTTACAAACTCTCTCAAGAAATTCTGATGTTCTTGAGAGCTGCTAGCTTACAAAAACTCTCTCAAGAAATTCTATGTTCTTAAGAGCTTCTATTCGATTATGTTCCCCCCCCCCCATAAATTGAAACCAAAACTGTGTTTATATACTACACAGCTTCTCTATCAATGATAAGTCCTAATCAATTACAAAGATTGAAACCTATCCATAATTGATAGCTACATACTACAAACCAGGAACCGACAGAATAAACTTCCATGTTTAACTAGACTCCAAATATAACTCGAAGTAGGAATCCTGATCAGCTTCCAGTCCTGATGATCAATCCTGATCCCAGTCCTGATATGTATCTCAATCCTGACGACCATGTAATCCTGATGACGTCAGCAATCCTGATCAGTTGAGTCTAGCTCCTGACGATCATTCAATTCTGAACTAACAACAACATCTTCGGTGATGGCTAGTCTAGGTCGTCCTTTTTTTTACAGAACCCTGATTCATACCACAACCAAACTTTCAATGATTGCAAATATAAGAGGCAACTAAGCCAACACAACGAAGGCGGGTATGCTTCCCTAGATGGATTGAAATTGTTAACGAAGGAATTTGGTGAAAACAAATTCGGGGAGGGTTGCTGGAATTGTGGTGGTAGTTGATGACAGTGTGTAGCGTAGGTCGAGAGGGTTAGGGTTTATGATTTGGGGATGGCTGAGATTGTATGTGAGATTATGTCGCGATTAAGGTTGAATATCGAATTCACTCTTTTTCGCCAGATCGTATCGTGCCATACAATGTGCCTACGTACCCTTATTTATAGGGATCAAGCCAAACGTAGTTCTTGGAGAGCAAGTAACCCATATGGGTCAGATTTCCTCTTTTCTAGGAAATCGAAAAGGCCGGAGTCACCGTCTTTGATACGTCATCATGAGCTGTCATGGTCTTGCTATTTTCCCGAATCGTGGTGGATAAGTTATTGACCCGAGATTATCAGAGTCAACGCTTATCTTAAATCACAGAGAAGAATAGCGAAAAACTAGCCCTGTGAGTATCAAGGGACCACACCCTTTGACCACCCTAGTAAAGCAGAGCCCGAATGAAGTTTATTTTTCTGTGAATAAAATAATCTATACTTTTTGGGCGAGGTTACCTTCCAGCCTCTTGGGCGAAGTTACTCTCAAGCAGCTTAGGCGAGGTTATCCTCAAGCCTCTGGGGCGAGGTTATCCTCAAGGCTCTGGGGCGAGGTTCCTCCAAGCCTTTTGGCCATTACTGGGATGAGCGACAATCATTGGGTCAGACCCAAGGCAAGCCTTCCTCACATACGGGCGATATTGTTACTGCATTGGGCCGGTCCCAAGTTATGTAATCCTGATGATAACAATCGTTCCTTTTTAGATAGCTTAATACTGCCTATAGACGAGGTTTCCTGTAAATATGGGCTAAGCCCAATAAACATTTTCTTATCCGATAGACACACCAGCAAACTAGGTTTCCATTTTAAACCCAATAGAAGAAAGCGCCACCATGTAGGGCGAGGTTGTCATTTTGATCATAACATAAATCTATAAGTACTTGCCAAAGTATCAAGGATTTTTCCAAACTTTAAAGAACTTAATGAAACACTCACATTACCAGCTGAATGGTTATATTCAAGATTGTCCTGATACAGAAAACAACATAACGGTCTCACACACCAAAAAAGAAGAAGCATATATATGGACTCTTGTTCCCTGGTTTAAAGAAATGCATTTCCCCACAGTTACTTAACATCTTTCTGTTGGTTTTAGCCCCCACATTGTTGAGTCATTTTGAGCTGTATTTTGAGTAGGTATTTGTTGTGTGCCTGCAACAAGTAATGCTTGGAGTGTGTTCTCCTCCGAGAGAGCTTTCCAAGGCACGTTTAATTACCCAAAATGATTAAGGGATTAATGAAATATGAGTATCCAAAGTTGGTCCCTTAAGAGAGAAAATTAGAAGTTAAAACCTTATATCCCACGATGAAATGGAAAAGGGGTTTCTATTGCTTTATATAGCACAACAATTTTGTAGTGCGTTAATGTGTTAGTAAACTGTTGCTCCATCTCTTCCATTGCCTTTGGTATTTGTGCGGCTATGGACACGGATATCGAATAATTATGGACTAATTTTGCTACATTATTCTTTTTCGCTGGGCTTAGGCTCAAATAATTTTCTCAAACATATGCTTCATGTCAATCAGTTTGTGATACAGTTGACTAACCAATAAGACTTGTGATCAGGATATTATTATACTGGCAATAAAATCTTCTGAACATGTCAAACAAAGCATAAGAAGAGTCAAACAAAAGGTACATGTAATATCCGTGATTTTTTTTTTATATAAATGATATATTTGGTGTAAAATATTTCGTGTGGAATGATTTGAATATTAATAAGTTAGGGTTATTAAGTGATTATGTGTTATTTGGTGAGTCGAAAGCCCCTTTCAAATATTTTGTCATTTGAAATCTTATTCAATTTTGAGCCCCGTTTTGAAAATTCAAGGGCCCCGTTGAAATTTTGTACATCATTATTATCCCTTCGTCTTTCGTATTCGAATCATTATCGAAAGGACTATTCGTATCATTTCATCCCTATCTATTTGATCTTGTCAGTTTAATTCGTTTTGTTCAAAAAGGGAAAGATTGTTCCAAACCCTAATTGTCCAGGGTGACGGATATGTCGTGTATATCAATATTTCATCTATTATAGCCCCAGTATTCTTGAGCATTAGTTATATAATGTTATGTATTGATTTGGATAATTATCAGTCTTTGTAGATAGTTATCTTCTCGTAAAACGTATTTTTAACCTAATTAGGGTTTTTAAACGATCCAGTGGATCTATATCGATCCAAAAATGTTGTTTGGGGTATTATTTTTCCAAAAATATATAAAGACGAATCGTACCTTAAACCTCACATAATCTATATTTCATAATCTCGAAAAAGTAAAAATCCCTGAACCGTGTTCTTCGTGTTCTTGAATAATCAAACCAACTTTTGAGGGTGTTATTGAAATCAGAAATTGAAGTTCAAATACTCAAATCAAAGATCTTGAGCTCTAGTTTCAGAATCTTCCAACCTCGTCATCATCTGGTAATTTTTCGATTTTATATGAATTTTTCAATTTTCGAATTAAATTAGGATTCATACCCGAATTGGAGATTTTCATTCTGTTGATTCTCCGTTCAATTGGTTGCTTATAAAATGTTCCTAGGGTTCTAATTAGCAGGAATCCATGTTTATGTTCGATTTTTACGGGTTTGATTTTTGGGTTTTGACCCGAATTCTTCTTTTGAATAGTCCGTTCTTGTTGTTGATCTGACATTAATTCTGATAGAGGGCTTTGATTGTGTGTGTTCTTAGCTTCATTTTAACATAAAGAACGTAGAGTTTCATGTACAAAATTTGTAGATCGGAAAATTTGTTTAAGGTCACCGGAAAATAGTCGGGTTTGGAGTTCCGGTGATGTTTTTGGTTTGTTTTTGATCGAAATGTATTGGTATGGTTATTTGGAATGTTTTGGTATCAAAAGCCGTAAATTTGGTCGTGTTTTTGGCTCGCCGGATTCTGGAAAATTTCCGGTTGTTCTTGGCGACCCGTTTCTGTTCTTGGCGACCCATTTTCTGACCCGGTTTCAATCTTCAAAACCCTAATTCATTTTCAGAAAACTGTTTTTGAATTTTATTTTTAAAAAAAATTCGAAAATAGTTTAAAATCTTTAAAAATTCATATTTTATTTTTAAAAATATATTTTTAATTCAGAAAAATTCTGGAAAATTATATTTATTATTTTAAATTCGAAAATTGATTAAACTTAATTATTTTACTTATTTTTAATTAATAATTAGTTTATTTAATTGATTGATTAATTATTTTAATCAGTTAATTCTTAAAAATTAATTGTTAATTAGATTTAATTAAGTAAAAATTCAGTTTAATTATTTTCAAACCTGTTTTATTATTTAAAAATAGTTTTGAGCATTTAAAGAGTGTCAATTAATTTTATTAATTGATTTATTTGCATTTAAATACTTATTTTGGGTTTAAAAATCCGATTTTTGATTTAAAAATTTGTTTGCGACTTATTTAAATTCTAATAAGTCTCGAATATTGTTTTAAAAATATTTATAAGCACTATATGGTTTATATAAAGTGGAATAATGTGTTTAGTGTCCGTAAATGTCTTATAAAAAGAATAGAGTATGAGTCTGTCTATCGGAAAAATAGGTCGGGCGTTCGATAAATCTCGAAATTTGCCTGATAGGCTGTTTAGACTTAAAAATGATTATGAGTTTATATTGAGGATAGAATAAATGATGGGATGTACTAATATGAGTTACATATTATAGAATCGAGTTCCCGAAGCAAGGGAAAGGAGAAGGTAGAATAACAACGGTAGAATTTGACTACGTCGAACCAGGCAAGTGTCTATTTCTTTCGCAAATCCTTGAGTAATCTTACTCTGAGTTATTATATGCATGTTGTCATCAAACCAATACCAATGATTCAATTCTTATCCTGTATCAGAACCGATAACATTGTTTCCATGAAAAATTCCTGATTTCTTTGATTATTCACAATCTTGTTGAATATTGAGAATCCTCACCTTCGATTCACTTGCGTACATTATAACCTTGTTTATTTCCTTGAAACGGATGTGCTGCTTCTATGAAACCATCCCGAACTTGTTTCACGAACCTTATTTGATCTTGATCAGTTGAAGCTCTTTTGCAATTCATTATACTATTTCACCCTCGTTGTGATTGATTGTCAGATGAAGCTTTTGTTATTGTCATTCTATTTTGTTCTTGTTGTGATTATTGTTGAAGCATGTATTGCTTATGTGCTGTAATAGAATTGGAAATGTTTTTGAAAATAAGGACCAGATTTATGGTCGATGATAATGAAGGCCAGGATGGCCAAGGATCCAGTGGAGGGCTTTGCTATAAGCAGGCCCGGGGTTGATGTGTGGCTGGCCAGCAGCTCAACCTTTGATTTGAATGAGATAAATAAAAATCCAATTCTAATCTGTTTTCTTCAGAAGAGGTTGATATAATCATGCATTGTGCATTGATTCAAATTCTTGTGATTTCTTTTCATTATGAAACTGCATTGGATATATATATGATGTTTGCTGAGCACTTTTCGCTCACTCTTGCTGGTTGTTTTCTAACCCTATTCCAGTGAAGCGAGAGTATGAGTCGGCACAGCATGACTGATAGTTCACCGGCAGCTAGGAGAGCTCCTCGAGTGGTTGTCATTGGCAGGGTAGTTGTTTGTTTTGTATTATTAGACTAGATGTCTAGCTCTGGACTTAAGTTGTGATGTAATAACTCTGATAAAACTGGTTTGTATTAATAAAAGATTGTAGAAACTTGTGTTCAATGCCATAATCTGGAAGCGGTCTTGGATAAGGGGTATTTTATGATATTATTATATTATGCATGTGTTATATTCAGATATGTTGAGTTTCGTTGGTCGAGTGACTCCCCAAATCTGTATCCCGGATTTGGAGGGCGTCACAGTACATCCTTAAGATAATACCTATATCACCCCCTTTTCAGGCCGATTATAGGTATGCCAAATGTGTTTCATTAAACAATTAAAGCACAGGTTATTCTGGAGCATGAAAACATTATTGTTCTTTATCATAATAGTTATAAATGTGGAAGATAGAATTGTGATTCCAAGTCATCATGATGTATTGTTTGTTTTTCCATAAAGGGCCGGTGCTAGAAGAATTTTATTTCTTTGACCCATACTGCGAGCTGAATGTTAAAGTGAATTTATTGCAACTTTTCTTTGAACAATTACAGTTAAACCTCGATAAATAAATATGGGACAAGAAATTTTTATCATTGATCGAGATTATTCATTATCGAAGTTAAAAATACACCATTTCTATTATGATGGGTCCGAAAAATATTATTCATTTAACGAGGTTATTCATTTATCAAATATCCATTTATCGAGGTTCTACTCTACATATTTTTTATACAGCACACTCTCCTTAGATGATCTGTCCTGCTCTAAAACTTTCGTAGCTTCTAATCTCCCAATAATAATTGTCATTAGCAAATTCTGTTTGTGGAGAGTGTGTCATGTGGATTAATGATTGTTGTTAGGAGAATTTCGTATAACCCAAATCGGAGGTTGTTGGAATAACGAATTATGAAAATAGGGGGATTTGAGATTTTTGGATGTTTGGGGGCTGGACTTGGGAGGTGTCTCGATTTGTCTCAGATATCGGATCCCTTTGCCAAGATGCCTGCGTACCAATTTATACTGGATCAAGCCCACGCAGTTCTATGCAATTGTGTTTATCCCTGAGAGACTTTAGGGATAAACTTTGTTAATGTGGTAAATTACCGATTTTATCTTGCATTATCTTGGCGTTGTGATATCTTCCTGATTTGAAGGATATCGTTTGGGGATATTTTCCGTTATTGATTGATTGAGATTGATTCTTTCCTCGTTTCAGGGAGAGGATATTACTTAGTGTTCAAGTAATTAATTATTAATCTGAATTAATAATTATTAAACGGGGAAATTTGGACTATGCCAAAATGTGGCATAACAACAAGCCCCCAGTTCTTCAATGTAGCTTGCTGCAGTGGAGAACTAACAATCTTCGAGCTTCCAAATTTCTTCGATTGCTGAAAAAGCTAAAAATAGAAGGTCAGTAAATCAAATAGAGCACTAGGTGCCCGTAAATCGTACGATGATACAAGTAGTAGACCATGCGATGACCAAAATAGTATATATATTTTTGCCAAGGTTTCAAAAGTGCGAGTATAAGTAATATCATTTTGAAATCCGTTGCGGTCTTATTGTCAAGTTAGGACCTTGGCGTTCTGTATATAGCCCGAATTGACGTACACGCTTTTCAAAAGTCATTGTCCACATAAGGATGGGTATTCGTTCATCTGCGAGCCCCCGAGCCGAGGCTTTAATAAGTCATGCTTTCAGGCTATATCATGTATGGTCCCACACGTTTTCCTACAATCCCGCGGCATCTCCGCATTTATTCCCGTGATTGTAAGAATGTCCTGTGTCAACCAAGAAATATCCATTTATCAACGTGTCTTCAATAATGTAATTTTATCCCTGGACTCTCCTCTGAGAGTAGTAGGGTCTTCAATCCAGAGGGTCGCTGACTTTCTATAAGCATGTAGCAATGCGGGACTTATAGCTTACCCAACCTGTCCTACTTGATAATTTAAGTTCACAAGTTTGAAATATTTTTGACATATACGTATTATCGCGACGATATATGAAAAATATTTTGAACACAATCAAAAAATAAAATAAATATGTCATCTAAGAATGTCGCGATATTTATTTTCTTCAAAAATAATGCATCTCGCATAAATATTTTTTCTTTGAAATATGCAGCTCGTTCAATATTGTAAAATATCCATAATTCTCCAAAATAAAAATATCGAATGATATTTTCTAAAATACATGTGCGAATCTCGCAATAATTTTACAATCAAAATAAATTATAACTCGCACGTGTTAGGTCCTGATAAGTTTGTAGAAGGGGGGTTGAATACAAACTATACCGTTTTATCGAAATTTGTTCTTGAATAATTTAACAATTTAGAACAAATTAATGCGGAATATAAATGAAACAAAATTCAAGTTAAATATAAACTATATTAAACTTGAAGGGTGTTGCAAATACAATAAGGATTACAAAGTATTTATCTCAAACTAATTAATACAAATTTAGAATAAATTCGACATGAACTTTTCTAATATTTGTAATAAAAAGATCGAATGCTAAAAGCAAGTTCGAGATAAATTCTAGGGATAAAAATCCGCTAGATAATCAAAGCAATACAAGTAATCAACTTCTAGTGGTTTGGATTTAACAATACAAACTAGAATTAATTGCTTGAGAAGAAATGAGATTAAATGGCTTCTTCGTTTTTGCTTGAGAGAGAAAATGGCTGCTGTGTCTTTTTCTTGATAATACAAGTCTGTAGCTTTTCTATTTTTGGCCACGTTTAAAAGCAAATTCATTTGCCTTGTATGACCTGCAAGAATGTCTTGTATGACCTCAAGTAACTCCAACCACTTTCAGTAGAACCTTAGGAAATAAGCTTGTATGACCTTGGCAATCATTCTGTATGACCTTTAGTAATCATACTATATGACCTACCAAAATGATTGTGTTTGGATATTAAAATTTCGGTAGAACCTACAATCAGTAGGTTAGGTCATACCGAAAATTCTAAATTAAAATCCTTTTAATTTATTAGTTAGATTAAATTAAATGTTAAATTAATTCTTTTAGAGAATTAAGTTAATAAATAATTTAGTCAACTAAATTAGTTAATTTAATAAATAAATTTAATTCTTATAGAATTAAATTATTTATTAATTTAACATTAAAAGAATTTAATCTAAAATATCAAGCTTCCTCAATCTTCTCAAAACCACAAAAGCAGACTGTATGACCTCTTGAAAAAGGACTTAGTATGACCTTATAAATAATTCAGTAGAACCTAGAATTAGGTCATACCGAGTTATTTATTAAAGGTCATACCGAGTTTTCTTTTACATTAATAGAACAGGTCATAGAACAGGTCATACTTGGTTTTTAATATAAATTCTATTATGTAATTTAGCTAGATTAAATTGTAAATTAAATTAATTCTTTTCTAGAATTAAGTTAATAAATAATTTAAACAACCAAATTAATTGAGTAATTAATTTAATAAATAAATTAATTCTAAGAGAATTAATTTATTAATTAAATTGATTAACAATTTAAAAGAAGATATCTTAAAAACATAGTATCCCTCTCTCTATTGAAGACCACTGAATATAGATGATTTAATTCCACTGATTGATGTCGTCATTCGATGCACTGTCTGGTTTCATGAATAACTGACTTCAATGATAATTCTTCATCTTTAAAACATTTAAAGTTGTGGCTTCTTTTCTTTAGCTTTGACTAAACTCTGTATCCTGTACTTCTTCTGTCACCAACCGGAAATCTCTGTCACTGTAGTAAATCCACTTTCTTGAATATTTCACTGAGGCTTGAACAATAAATTGAACTTCTTTCAATGTAGAATAACTTCAAGTCTGTAGATGACTTTAATCTTCAATCTCTTGACAGATAAAACTCTCTGAGATTCCTGTGACCTTTAATCTAATATTTACTTATTACATTCTGGTTTAAGTTGTGTAGAATCCTCGAATTACAAATAGGCTATAACATATGCCTTTCAGCACGAATTTTTGAATAATAAATATTTTTTCTGAAAAATATTTAAAAATAATTTATGCATGCATGGCATAATATTGATGCAATATATAATTAAATTGCAAAAAATAAGAGATAGAAAAATAAAACTTATCTTTATTTTCGTGCCCTGCTTATTCCGAAAATTTTGAGAGCAAAGCTTGTTGCTGTCCTGCGGCCTGCGGGTTGTTTTTCTTTCCTGTTTTCCATGTCTTCAAATGCCTGCCAAATTCCTTGACAACATGCAAGTCTTTTTCCACTGGTCCCACCAAACTCATCACATGTTTTCATTTTTGCCTGGCTATCATTTTTTTTTAATTCACGTACATGACCAAACTTATGAACCTCTTAACTTCTGTATTTGGCTGTCTTTTTAATCACGGACTCACGGTGTACTACACGCGCGGTCCATCAGAGCAATTTGTCGCTACCCAACATTTTCTGTACTCCTTGTTTGCTTTGATTTTGAAGTTCCTGTCTTGCCCATTTTAATTTATTTTTTTTTTGCCTTGCACAAACACCTCATGTTGCATCTTTTTTTTATCCATTCTTTTTCGCTACTATCTCGAACAGAGGCTGCTGCTTGCAAAAACCACCACCAAGATTGTCCCCACCAAGATTGTCCCCATATGTCGTGTGTACGATAAAAACCCAAAACCTCAATTTTTATTGAATAAATTATCTGTCCTCCACAGATAATAAAATTGATCCCCTCCTTCTAGCGCCAATTGTTGTTAGGAGAATTTCGTATAACCCAAATCGGAGGTTGTTGGAATAACGAATTATGAAAATAGGGGGATTTGAGATTTTTGGATGTTTGGGGGCTGGACTTGGGAGGTGTCTCGATTTGTCTCAGATATCGGATCCCTTTGCCAAGATGCCTGCGTACCAATTTATACTGGATCAAGCCCACGCAGTTCTATGCAATTGTGTTTATCCCTGAGAGACTTTAGGGATAAACTTTGTTAATGTGGTAAATTACCGATTTTATCTTGCATTATCTTGGCGTTGTGATATCTTCCTGATTTGAAGGATATCGTTTGGGGATATTTTCCGTTATTGATTGATTGAGATTGATTCTTTCCTCGTTTCAGGGAGAGGATATTACTTAGTGTTCAAGTAATTAATTATTAATCTGAATTAATAATTATTAAACGGGGAAATCTGGACTATGCCAAAATGTGGCATAACAATGATATTATCAAACCCGCTCTTGTTACTCAAATTTTTGAATGCACATTCTTCGGGCACTGAGAACAATATAAAAAAAACAGTCCCTATTTATGCTTTTCAAGCTTACTTTGTTACTCAAATTTCTGAATGCACCTCCTTTAGGCACTGGAAAGGAGAAAGAGAAAGCGAGTTTATCAATTTCGGGCTTCACAGCTAGTGATGCCAAAAAGCTGGAGAAGGAAATAAGTTCCATAATAACTTGCGAATAAAAATTAGGTTTATCTTTCTTATAGTGAAACAGTTGAAAGCGAAAAAATTGTGAAATAAAGAAGTATTCATTTGCAAAATATTTTTTAGGTCGATGAAATGACTAAGAAGTATTTCAAGTCAATTGATGATATATATGAAAATTAAAGGCAAATGAGATTGCTAAAGATAATTGGTAACTCTTGTTTCGGATGCGAAACTAACTGCTTGTTTCCTCTGTTTTGGGAAAGTGAGCTGGCTTGATATTTGGTGTATGTCTATGGTTACTTTGAAATCTAAAAAGTCGTCTAGAGTGAAAAAATGATACAATAATATGTGATAAATAGTCTAGTTTATGTTGAATGATGAATTTGGCTTGAATTGCATTTGAATATTTTCATTTCCTTTATATATCGACCCTTGATTGTGTAACTGGCATATTACAACATTTGAAAATTGGGAGCCGATACTGTTAGAATTTCACATATTTCTAACACGAAGAAACAATACCGATGTGTTGTTAGGAGAATTTCGCACAACAGTGTGTTGGAGGTTTATGGAAAGTTGTGGCTGGACTTGTATGATGACTCCTCAGAAATTGAATAGAGAATGGGTTTTTTTCTCTTGCTCTTGCCGAGTGTCAATTGTGTATCATACAAGGTGCCTACGTACCCCTTTATATAGGGATCAAGCCTCACGTAGTTCTTGGAGAACAAGTCATTGAATAAGCCCATTCAGTCCAAGCCCATAAAATAGTCAGGATTTATGTTCCCATAAATAACTCAAGGATTATCAATCCACCTCATGTTCCCATAAATAGTTCCAAGGATCATCAATCCTCTTCAAGTTCCCATAAATAGTCCGGTCTTCACACGTTTTCCTACAATCTCGCGGCATCTCCGCATTTCTTCCCATGATTGTAGGTCTGTCCCG
The DNA here is from genome assembly GCA_030848705.1 of Heracleum sosnowskyi. Lineage (NCBI taxonomy): Eukaryota > Viridiplantae > Streptophyta > Magnoliopsida > Apiales > Apiaceae > Heracleum > Heracleum sosnowskyi. Next base: position 18,390,272 of record CM061244.1, on the reverse strand, counting down.
TGTCAACCAAGAAACTTTCCATAAACGGGAATTTCCATATTTTGGGCTTCACCCACGATGCGAGCTGGCCAGGCTCGCATCGCACAAAACATATGAAAATTACCCTTTCGTAGTTTAAGTGGTGCGAGCTCACCTATGTTCAATTATTCTTATTTTTGATAAGTAACACGAGCCCATTACTTCATAATGGTGAGAGCCCATAGGCTCATGGTATAAATAACGAAGCGAGCTCATCAAAATGAACTCATCAGGGATAGAGCCCAAAACTCTTTTTAACGAAGTGAGCCCGTTTATGATGCGACCCCTTGTCAAGGTGAGGACTCATAACGAAGCGAGCCCACCATACTTAGAAGGATCTCGGGCTCAACATAGCTTCATGATGCGAGCCCTAATTCCAGTCCACACCAATCTCTATAATTCATTTTCTAGGCCCAAATCACTTAGGGACCTGTCTAGGGCCCATTATCGAAAATCCAATATAACAACTACCCCCCAAAATTCCTTAGTAATCTTAGATAAGGAATTTTTCATTTGTTCCCAATAACGCGATGCGAGCCCAATTCCCAGCTCGCATATTATCTAGCTCGCATAGCATCCAGCTTTGCTCACTACTGTCAGACGCGTGTTCACCCAACCGTTTGACAGCTGTTCATAAAAAGACGTGCCATCCACTCAAATTCGGACACGTGTCTCTTGTATTCTCTCTCTTATCCTCTATAAATACCTCGAAATTTCAGTTCATAAGTTCATTTTATCAGAAACAGCAAAGAAACTCTGTCCAATTTTGCTAAAGGATCAAACACGGCGAGAATTATCATAACTTCCCGGCGTTCGTCTGCAACTTCATCAAGTTCCTCAAGGTCATCCTCTAATCCTTCCCAAAGTGAGTTTTTAATCTCAAAAACCTTCTTTCATATGTATTTTTTATGTTTCTATAATGCGTAATTGTTCGAACTTATAGAGTTGCGAACTGAGTTCCTTCATTGAAGCGAACTCATACCACGGTTCGAGCTGAACCTGGTACCAAATTAAAACGAGGCATCTGTTCGCATCGAACAGTAGCCCCAATTGTCCATGCGAGGCGAGAACACTTAGGATTCGTTAATACCTTTTTTCTTCTTATTTTTAGGGGCACACACTAATTTTCACCATCTTTTTCAGATGTCGAGTGCGACCCCATCTTCGTCTGTCGGTTCGCTCAAAACTCCGAGCCCGGCTCATTCTTCTGCGACCCCATCTCCCTTGAATCAGTATCCTCCCGAACTCAGGGGTTCCAAGGAGTTCCAACGCGAACTGACATCCATCTCAGGTCGTTTAAGTCAGCCCATCTCTCCCAATTCAGCTATTACTCCGGAAGGGGCTGCCATCATCGCACGGGTAGAAAGTGCGATGCGAGCTAGTGGTTCCAGTTCGTTGGGACTTCAGCTCGATCCCAACTCTACACCAGAAGATTATAATAGGGAGAAGAACCTATATTCTTGGAGAAACAAGAAACAGGGCCAAGTGTTCCTAGCTCATTCGATCTTGATGACCTTTTTAATCGTCCAATTCCTCCCTTAAGTGAAGAAGAGGCTAATGCTCGTATAAATCAATTACTTCAAGAAAGAAAGGCAAAGCTTCGCCTTAACCCTGATTCTGCTCATGTTCCTATTGAGATTTCAGAGTCGTCCACTGACAGCTCTCTAGGGAGTGCTTTTTATGCCAAACGTAAGGGAAAAGCTGTGGCTCGCATCGCATCTCCTCAAGATGAGTTTGATCAAGATGACGAAGACGAGGACACCAGTTCACACTGGTCCTATGACAGCCCTGCTAGCGAGGAGGTAGTAGATGTATCAAAAAAGATTGATTTCTGTAACTACACCTACGTCCCCGAGCCGTCCCCTGTTCCATACGAACCTGTCAAACAACCCGAGCTCGAAGGGGTCGTCTTTCTTAAGAAGCGAATAATTCCTGATGGCGATGAGAGCTCGTCTGCTTTCCACGAGGACGGTAAGATTTTAGCTTGCCGGGACATGTCTACCTCGATGACTGAGGACTCTCTACGCGACCTCGTAGAGCAGTTTAGGCCAGAGGGTCATATTATCCTGCCCGCACCGCATATGAGGTGCTATCATTTTAATCATCCAGAAAATGGAGGACGGGCACCTCGCATGGTTCTTTCAGCTTTCCTGTTGAAGCTGGGCATTTCTGCACCTCTTCATCCTTTTATTCAAGAAATTTTAGAGTATTACGGGCTCGCACCGTTGCAAATCAATCCCAACGGTTACAGGTCTGCCATTGCTTTGTATATTCTTTACAAAAAACAAGGCTACCCTACTCTCACCGCAAGACAGCTGGGATATTTCTTAAATTTGAAGCACTCGGCCGAGTTTGGCTACTTCTACCTTTCAGTATGGCCTTACTACAACAAGAAAAAGTTAATCTACGGGGGCCCAAGCAACTCAGGCAAATGGAAGGACCCTTTCTTCTATGTTCACGAAGTTCCCCGAGTTCAAACTCATTTTTACTACGACCCTGGTAAGTACTTTATTTGAGCTCGTATCGTTTCTTTGTCCTCGCATCGTTTCTTTGTCCTTGCATCATTCTTACAATTCATTTCTATTCGCAGAACCCCCCGTGAGAACGTCCTTGCAAGGCCAAGAGAAATTAAACGCTGATAATCTCTTAAAGATTCCCGTCTCAGAACGGAATATTAGAAAATTGATTACTACTGCCAACCTTGTCGAGTATGGCTTTTTAAAAGAAGGGACTAGGTTGACCCCTAACAAGAAATCTAAGAAAAAGGGAAAAAGTAAGTTTTACTCGATGCGAGCCTTCAGCTCGCATCGCTTTACTTTTTTGCACCTTTATTCAATGGTATACTAACTCTTTTGTCCTCATTGTATTTCAGGAATGGCAATTTCTCCTCCTCCCTTTTTGGATGACCCAGAGGTCCAGATTCGCACTGTTCCTTCTGAAAGTCAAGCCGGCTCGCGTGCAGAGGGTTCGAATAAAGTTATTCGTACAAAAGAGATCCCTCCCCGAAAAACCACTCTCACAGAATATTTGGCTACTGGGGGGGTCTCTCCTTTGAAAAGGAAGAACAAGCATGCCAAGGACTCTGCTCCTGAGCTCGATGTTGTGAAGAGGGCTCGCAAGGATCTACCCCCAAATCCTCAAGGAAGCGTTGTGGCGAGTACTCTGGTGCGTCTTGGAGCCCCACACGTTTCTGAGAGTGACCTAAGGGCATGGACCTCGGGCTCGTTCGAGGCCAACAACGATGCCCTCTCAAAAGCCACTGCTGAGGTTTTTATAAGGCAGATCAATAGGCATAGGGAGCTTCGCTCGATGGGCCAGGCCTCTGCCCGCTTGGATAAGGATAACAGAATCTTGAAGACAAAGCTTGAAGAAGCGAGGAGAGCCAATGTGGCCTTGGTTGAGGAGTCCAAGCAAAGTATCCTTGATGCGACCACAAGTCTTGAGAATGATTTGTGCGAGTCCAAAGCACTTGTGGAAAAGATGAAAAAAGAGCATTCCAACGCTCTAACTGATGCTACTTCTGAGATCAATTCTCTAAAAACCCAAGTTGTTGAGGCCGAAGCTAAAATGGCTGCCCAGGATGCTGAATTCGAGGCCAAGTTCTCAATGTTAGAGGCGAGCCGGGCTGAAGAGGTCGGGGATGCAAAGGCCCTAGGGTCCAAGAACTTCATGAAGGGCTTCATGTCGAAGGTTCCTGAGTTCGATTGGAGTCCTTTGGGTACAGCCACTGTCAGCTATGCTGAAAAGCTTCGAAGAGAGATGGAGGAGGAGGCCATTGAGAGGGCTCGAACCGCAGATGAGGCTCAGCCCGTCCCAGAATCTCAACTCGTTCAAGAAGACAATGAGGACACTCCTCAAACTTAGTTCTTTCTTTGGGGATGCGGGCACCCCGTTTGCCTCGCAAGCTTGTAAACATTTGACAGCCTTGGTCCAGTAACACTTAAACTTTTATTAAGTATTTTGTGTTCGCCCTTTACTCCGCATATTTTGATATATTTATTTCGCATAGGACTATCTTGTTCTTGGTTCCTGCTCGCATAAGGTTCCACCTCGCATAGAATCTAGTCCCACCTCGCACAGATTTTCACTTTGCACAAAGTTTGAGTTCAAATTTTTTTTTTATTTCCCAACTCTCCTGAGCTCGTTTCTAGGGAGGGCTCGCCTCGCACAAGCATTTTTTTCATAATTGATGGGCCGAGGCCCAATCCAATGTTCTTCTGAAAGCATAAATGATACTAAAAGGAAAGTAAAAGTTACTTCATGCAACACAAAGTAAACTTTAACTTTATTTAGATAATTAAACTTCCACCTTCTTAGATAATAACAGACTTAGACTTATTACATCGTATGTCACAGGGAGGTGTCTATATGACGCTACCCCCCGAGACTTAGGATAAATATCAATGCATGCTAAGTCTTAAATAGATAGAAACTACTGATAATATCTCCTCAGGCGTTCAGCATTCCAGGCCCTTGGTATGAGCTTTCCCCGTATGTCGTTGAGATGATAAGTTCCCTCCCATAGAACTGATTTGATCTTATATGGGCCTTCCCAATTTGCACCGAACACTCCATGATTAACCACCTTGGTGTTAGGCATGACTCGATGGAGAACCAAGTCCCCTACCCGGAAAGGTCGGGCTCTCACCTTGTGGTTATAATGCCTGGCAGTTCTCTGGTGATACGCTAGCAGCCTTGCTTGGGAATCAACCCGTGTTTCTTGCTGGATGTTTCCTTCTGTTGTAATGGTGACCTCTCGGGAGACTGCAGTAGGCAAGTTTATCAGAATTGAGGTCTCTTTCTTTACCCATTTTCCTTTGTTCAATCTGGTGGCTATCTGTTCTGGGCTCTCTTCATCATCGCTGGCCTCCTCCACTATGCCTTCCTGCAATGTCATTATGGGTTGGGAGGGCTCCATCATTAAGGCTCCAGGCCTAGGCTCCACTTCAATTCCCAGATTTTCGAAGTAGTCTTCCGGGAGTTCCTCTATAGATATCATGTTACAGACATCCATCATGAGAGTGTCCACACGCTTCCTTTTCTTCTCTTCACTATCTTCCACAGGCTCTGGCTCTCTAAGATCTACCACCTCCCGTCGAACATCTAACTTCTCTTCTCATGTTCCATCTGTACCAGCAGGCGCCTCAGATCACCAACTCTTAGGTCTCCAATTCTCTCGTCCGACCCCTCTTCACTAGCATGGTGAGAGGAAGCCCTCTCCCTTCGCTCCCTTCGCTCCCTTCGCTCCCTTCTATGAGTTCGAGGCGGAGTCCTCTCTCTTCTTTCTGTTCTAGGCGGAGTCCTCTCGGGCGCCTCCTTCCGTGCCTTAGATTTTTCCAATCTAAGCCTTAGATCGTGCTCAGTTAGCTTCTTCCCAATTCGATCCAACACACTAGTGGATCTAGCCTCGGATGAAGCTGGCTCATGCCGCGGCTCGCTCGGAGCCTGGCTGCCTCGCTCCTCCTGGCTTGGAGATATCTCATATGTCTCAAGAGACCCGGTTTTCTTTAGACCATCAGCTACCTCGTCGAACTCGTGTATGAGTTTTTTAGAGGTTTTATCCTTCTTGTCCCTAGTGCCCTTGAGCCTTCGAGCCTTCCTCTTCGCATTCTTGATTGAGTTCTGCTCGACCTTAGCTAGCCGGGCGTTCATAGCTTTGAATTGGAGCTCGATCCCCTCGAGGTAGCCTAAGATCTTCTGGCCATCTAGTGTAACTGGTGCGACTTGAGGCATGACAGGGGTGGTTTTGCGAGGCGAGCCCTCTCCGTGGGGTGGTGGATCCGTCCTCACTCCTTGTGGTGTGGCATCCTTCTTATGCTCAATCCCTTTGTCACCGTCCTTGTTGTTCTTCGACATCCTTCTCCTTAAGATGTAGTGCTCAATGAGCCCCCTCCTTCTAGCGCCAATTGTTGTTAGGAGAATTTCGCACAACAGTGTGTTGGAGGTTTATGGAAAGTTGTGGCTGGACTTGTATGATGACTCCTCAGAAATTGAATAGAGAATGGGTTTTTTTCTCTTGCTCTTGTCGAGTGTCAATTGTGTATCATACAAGGTGCCTACGTACCCCTTTATATAGGGATCAAGCCTCACGTAGTTCTTGGAGAACAAGTCATTGAATAAGCCCATTCAGTCCAAGCCCATAAAATAGTCAGGATTTATGTTCCCATAAATAACTCAAGGATTATCAATCCACCTCATGTTCCCATAAATAGTTCCAAGGATCATCAATCCTCTTCAAGTTCCCATAAATAGTCCGGTCTTCACACGTTTTCCTACAATCTCGCGGCATCTCCGCATTTCTTCCCATGATTGTAGGTCTGTCCCGTGTCAACCAAGAAACTTTCCATAAACGGGAATTTCCATATTTTGGGCTTCACCCACGATGCGAGCTGGCTAGGCTCGCATCGCACAAAACATATGAAAATTACCCTTTCGTAGTTTAAGTGGTGCGAGCTCACCTATGTTCAATTATTCTTATTTTTGATAAGTAACACGAGCCCATTACTTCATAATGGTGAGAGCCCATAGGCTCATGGTATAAATAACGAAGCGAGCTCATCAAAATGAACTCATCAGGGATAGAGCCCAAAACTCTTTTTAACGAAGTGAGCCCGTTTATGATGCGACCCCTTGTCAAGGTGAGGACTCATAACGAAGCGAGCCCACCATACTTAGAAGGATCTCGGGCTCAACATAGCTTCATGATGCGAGCCCTAATTCCAGTCCACACCAATCTCTATAATTCATTTTCTAGGCCCAAATCACTTAGGGACCTGTCTAGGGCCCATTATCGAAAATCCAATATAACACGATGTTTTGAAAATGAATCGCAGAAGCAAAACAAGATCAAACATGCAGAATCGTAATCGCAGAAGCAGAACAAGATCAAATACGCAGAATCGTCACACGGAGCTATGATACCATGTTAGAATTGTAAATTCATCTTCAAATCAATACATCAAACACTTGATCTTCATTGTAACACTTACTTTATTTTATAACCAAAAGCTTAGAGTAAAGAACATAACAAGAATACTTTTATTGTTACTTGTATACATTTCTAGAGAACACAATTGAAAACTTAATCATGAAGATACAGAACTTAACTTTTTAACTAACTAGAAATGTTTCAGCCTCAAGTCTATTTATCCCGTCTCAACAAACTTGTAACTAATTTGTTAACTGAAAAGTCTAAAATACCCCCACAGACTTGAAATGGAAATGTGATAATATTCAATAGATACATGCATATCCTTGATTTATAGGTGCAGACCAAGCTACCTACATGACACACCTTAATAGTTTGGAGTTGAAAATGTACATAACGTTTGAGGATATGGTGGTCATTTTTTTTGAATGGCCATTAAATTAAAATCCTTCAGCAAGCCAAAGAAAGAAAACAAGAACATCGGAGAGGGAGTGGTGCTACAACCTGCTAACGCAAAACATGCACACAGAGCAACTAACACCTAAGCAAGAACCTAATCCCAGCAAAACTAGATGAAACAGAGACTAAAACTGACAATAGAAACTACACCTAGAGAAAACCAACTTGAGGGAAATAAAGATAGAAACAACCACTTAAAATATCTCGAACATCTCCTCGTTCTCTAGATCCTCTTCAAAAACCACATCATGGAGTTGAATCTCACCATCTTGAATGCCCACATTCGGCATAAAAGCCTCTGCCAATCCTCCCCATCCTTCTTCTAAAGCTACATTGATAACCTTGACCTCTTCTTGAACCATAGGTGCCTCCAAAAATTGCTCACCATGAGGACCAAGACCCATGTCCAAGAACACCAAAGATGCTTTGATATAAATGCAAGTTATATGTTTTTTATGGGAAAATAGGTATTTAGCCTTCTTTTTGTCAAAAATATTTAGCCTTTTAAATGTGAAGTAACTAAATTAACCGTACAAAATGATATAAAATTGAACAACAAAATTTATATATAGTCGAATACTACTGCATCTTATGAATTTTGGATTTTATAAATGTAACTCGCGACTTGTTTTAAATAGCATAATATTAAAAAAAAAAAAACAATTCAATAAATACTTTTAATGAAATAACCAAAATTAGAAAATGGTACACAAAACTACAACAGAAAAAATGAATTAGGAACAAAAATAAGAAAATACAAGATTAAAAATGGAAAATAGGGAAGATTAGGTTTTTAACAAAAGCCTCGTCCCTCAGGGTAAAAACGCGATAGGAATTTCAATTTTCAAGTAACAATGGCAATGAGTAATTCAATTAATCGTTTATTTCACTATCCTCGTAAAATCTCTCTCATTTACTCTCTTAATTGCCGCTATCAATACTTCCCCTCCACTTCTTCACCTTTTTCCAACTCCAACTCTATCACTCATTCCGGTCCCACATTCACCACTTCTGTGTTCCAACTTCCAACCTAGTAGAGGATTTGCTAACCGATGCAAATTATCTCAAGGTAAACCACCCCTCCTTTATATATTCTTTTAATATTATAGCGGATCTAGAAAGGGGCACGATGTTAAAACAGTTTTGTCCATTTTTCTGCTTCCACACAAAAATATAGAATATACTCCCTCTGTCCCTATTTAGTTGTCCCTTTTGAAAAAAAAATTTGTCCCAAATTAGTTGTCCATCACTTCATCAAACACAAATTTATAGCTAATTTTCCACTAATGCCCTCATTTACTCATCATTTCCAATGTTGACTTTTCTCCTATATATATAAAGTTAATACATTTATTAGGGGTATGAAGAGAAAATACACAAAATATTTAAAACTTCTTAATATGTGTAAAAATTTCAAAAGGGACAACTAAATAGGAACGGAGGGAGTAACAAGTAAATTATTTTGTACCCCTTGAAACATATAATCTGCACATGTTAGCTCTTTTGCTTCCAAAAATATTTAATTACTATTTTACTGTTTCAAAAATATACCCGTAGATTTGTAAATTTTAGACTTATAACTCTGATGGCGAGCTGCATGTTTAGCTTTGACACTGTATGTATATGGAATGTGTTAATATATCTGAATCTTTATATGGTCGATTGTAATTTGCTAAGTTCTAAAAAATTATACAGCTTATTATGAAAATGATACTGATGCTGATGTTGAAGATGGAGGCACATTTCGAGCTGTGGACTTTGTGAATGCGGTTAAGTCTGTTACTCTATCACAGATGGAGGCAGCACTAAAAGCATTACAATGTGATCTGGCGAAAACGTCAACAGGAAAGGCATGTTTAGGTATGTTTTTTTTTCGATATAGGTTTTCTCGTAGTTTCAAGTGTGGTCGGTTTACCAGGTATTTTGTGTTATTGATTGTGAGGAATGGCCGATCACATTTTTGTAGAAACCAATGGGGTGAAGATTCCCATGAGCGAGATGGCCGCTGTTTCATTTTATGATAGAAGATTAAATCCGCATATACTCTCAATAACCCCACATGATCCTAATGTACTAACTCCTTTTATTTTTAACGTCATTGCATATATTTAGACTGGCAATTCGTTCGTGTCGTGTACTTTCGTGTTTCGTTTACCTAAATGCTAAACCCAAAACCACCCATTTAGGATTCGTGTAATTTCGTGTTCGTGTACTTTCGTTTCGTGTACTTTTCATGTCGCGTTTTTGTGTAATTCTAATTATATGTATATATGTATATATGTGTGCATGCGTCCATGCGTTGATATCAGATGGGATTTTACAGTAACACATGATGTCCTTTTTTTGTTTGTCAGCAGCGGTATGGAAAACTCTGAATAGCTGTGCTAGTTCCTTTGTCTGACTCAAAGATTTAGCAGGCTCCGATTTAGGAGGGGAGCCTGTTGCATCTTCTAGTGTCATTATTCTTAATCCGATAAAGCATATTCCTAGTCACGTGTTATTTTCTATCGATTCTCGCAATGTCCCTAATTTAATTTATAGATAATTTGATTTATTCAAAATTATCCGTGCACTAAAAATAGGATATTTCTTAACTTATAAACATGTTGTATAAGTCATATTTAGACTGATTCACTGAACGTGTACGAATTTATTACAGGTCTTGCGACAACTTTGAATCTTAAATTTCTAGTCGAAAAAAAAGAACCGAAGTTAAGAGAACATAAAGTTTAATAAATATACCTGTTATTCTTTTTATTCTCAGTAAATCGATGTAAATTAAATTTTGGAGTTAATTGTTTAATAATTTAATCTAATTGGTTTGCCTTTCTTGTATTAAAAAATTCAATAAACACAGGTTAAATAAAGTTTTCTCTTTCCTTTCTTTTCAAAAGTATAATCGACTCTCAGTTGGTCATGTGACATACTTATTTGCATCAGTCATGTTCTTTAAATTTTTGGCATTGTAGGAAATTTAAAATTTATTTACGTAACGATGAGAATCGATAAAGGTATTGTCCAATCAATGTACAAAAAATAATTTATATAACTTCATTTTTTATCTTTTAGATCTATAATTTTAAATAACTCCGAGTGTATAATGTAATTGATCGATCATAATATTTTTCTTACTTGTATGATATGAAATATCATATTTTCTAAAATTTGTTCACTTGACTATATATTTTAATCTATTTAATTTATTATACAATTTTCAAATTTACCTATTATATATTTATTAATTAAATTCAAAATAAGCAATTATTAACTTCCATAAAATTAATATAAAATTTTATATTAAAATTAATTACAAATGCGTTACATACATAATTCATCCAACATAGTTCTAAATCTAGTCACTTCTATTATATTTATACTATATTATTAAAATCGAAATATTAAAACTTTGATAGTTGGTCAGTACAGAACTCATATTTTGGGATTTACACTTTAGTTCTTTTATTTTTACAAATGTACCGTAATTTTTTAAAATAATAATTTTATTCAAAACATATCTCTAAAAAATTGTTCAACACAAAACTCTTAAAGCATAATTTATTGCGATCAAACACCAATGTCAATTCGACGCCGAGTTCAACAACCATATATAAGTATTCATATTTAAAATCATTTTCTTAAGAAACAAATATAAATATTAAAAGAAAATATTAAACTCGTGCATGACACATGTTACGAGCTTGTATTTGTATATGTAATAAAAATACTCATAAATAACGTGTATATATGTTATCGATATGTGCTATAAATCTGTGATTGTTGTCTAATTTTTAAATATTGGACACTATTTTTTATTAATTTAAAAATAAATAATTAAATACTATATAAAGAAACTACTTGTAATATATTACTTATGTTATAATCAATGTTCAGTATTACGCTTTATAGATTAAATATATGAATAATTCAAATAAATTGTGTAGTACAATAAAGATAGATTGTTGTGCAAAAATATATCTCATTTTATAGTTTACATTACATATACAAGATATTTGTATGACTAAAACAAATATTGTAGATATACATCACACGCAACATTGTTTTTAAAATTTAATATTAAAATTATATAAGATTGGTTGTTTAAATAATTATGTACAACATTTTGAAAACTCAAACAACATAGATTAATATATATTATAAAATTACCTTTGTTTTTTGCTCAAAGTTAAGATAATAATAAATATAGGATTAAGAAATATGTGAGGTTTATGTAATGTGATTTTTCAATCAAAATCAAAAGAAGTCATGTAGCTCAATCGTTATAAGAATGATTTTCTTAGGGAAGGTCAATGGTTCGATTCTCCACAAAAACATTATTTACTCATTTTTTTTTAGATAAGAGAGTAATGGCATGCCATGTAATTTCAAAATATATAAGGGTAAAATTGTTATTTCACAGGGGGGTTTTTGACTCAAAATTATCATCCGTCCTATTATATATAGTCCTATATAGAGGATACTTGATTGTGTTATATTGATATATTACAAGTTATATTAACCAATTTGTTTTACTTGTTTCTTTTTATATTTGAAATTTTTTTGCAATTTTATTCATTCCTAATCATCAGATGTTTACTTGTCATTTATATGATTTTAATGTGAAAAACACATATCTGGCCTTTTAAATATAAAGTGTCTAAATTAACAGTATAAAATGATATAAATTAAACCACAATTATTATTTACTAAAATACTATTGTATTTTAAAAACTTTGGAGTTTTTAAAGAACTTTTGGCATTTATAAATTTAACTCAAAACTCATTTTATAAAACATAATATTAAATATATATATAATATTTAAGAGAAATTATCAAAAATACAACTTTTTTTAAATTGTTTTACAATTTTACCATATTCTGAAAATATTTACAAAAATACGTTTTGTAACTAGATGCAACATAATAATATTTGCAAAAATACGATCTGCAATCAAAGCAACTCTTTTTTTAACAAGTGAATATGATAAACACTCATCTTTTAGAACTGAGGATTTAGGACATATGGGTCGAAAAAACATATCAGAAGGAGAAAGAATTCTCCTCCTCCATTCCCTCAACCACGTACCAATGCACAAAGGCACGCTTTGCGTACATAAGATCAGATTTGTGGTTAAATGTTAATGAAGGAGAACACCTCAGCCACACTGGTTGAGTTTTAAAATCGTGCAGACAGCGTGCTGAACCTTGGAAAGGTGTCTGCCAGGGAACAACAGTTGGTTCTGATATTAATCAAAGGAATAATACCCTCACGCAAACGGCCACTGTTCATAGTTGATTCTGATATTACTCACAGGAATAATACCCTCACGCAAACGGCCACTGTTTAGCCCCTTAACAATTGACCTCTCGCCCTCATCTCAGAATCCGATCTCCAGCGTTCATAATTTAGATATTGGTGTAAGGAAGATGCTGTCCAAAATTTAGGACGATTCGATCCGTAGAACAACGCGAATCGCAAATACAAGATAGCTTATGCAACTAGAAAAAATCATGCGAATTTTTCACTCTATATCTCTCTTGTGTCTATTTTTCCTCTTTTTTTTTTATTATAATCCTCCTACAATTATAAACTAGATTAAAATATGTGCGATGCACATATTGTTTTTAATAATTGTTATTTTTATTATTTATGTTTTAAAATTTTATTAATTGCATTTGTTGAAAAAATAAGTAGTTGTGTTAAATTTTTTTAAATGATTAAAAGTATTAAAATAGATTTTAAAATAAGTAAGTAACGGTTTGTCCGTGATATTTTTGGAAAATGAGGGGTTTTATTAAGTACAAATATAAAAAGTAACATGCTTTAGTTGAAAAGGGTAATTGTTCGTAATTAAAAGTATTAAAGGATTTTAGTAAAAAAAAATTGAAAAAGTAACATGTTTTACTTGAAAAAGATAATTGTATGTGATATTTTTGCAAAAGAAGGAGATTTTTTTAGAAAAAAATAATATAAATAAGACAAGTACCGTACCAAAAAACAGGTACCAAAACTTTTAATATTTCGTCTTTAATAATACTAGCCTATAACCCGTGCGATGCACGGATGAATTTTAGTATTTTTTATCTTATTATCTATATCTTGATTTATATTATTTTAAAAAGTAATCAAATATAATAATATATGTATGATGTTATTCTAAGTTTTTTTTTTTGTATTTTGATTTTAAAAATTCTTAATATGTTGTCGATGAAATAATATATTGAACTTTTAAATGTAGCTTCGAAAAATAGATGATATAAATATTTAATAATAATATGTTGTTGACGGGATTCGAACCTTGAATCCGTGGGAGCATTTTAGATATCAAAAAAAGAATATTATTTTAATATTACATCCAACGGTTCTCATTTACCTATATTTACATCTAACGGTTATTATTTAGAGAACCAAACTACCAACCAACCAAATCACCAAACTACCAACCAACCAAATAGAGGTGGTTTGCTTATAATAATATAGTATAGATAGACTAGCTTATAACATGTGCGAAACACGGGCTTTTTTTAATATATTATAATATTTATTTTATAGTAAAAATATAATATATTATTTTTATATATTTATTTTATAATATAATATTTTTGAAAAAGGAGAGATTGTAGTAAGGACAAATAGAAAAGGTAACATATTTTAATTGAAAAAGGTATGTTAGGTCTAAAGTATCGTAGAAGGGGGGGTTGAATACGATACTCACAAATAATTCAATTTCGTTCGCGGATTAATCTTTCAGTTCTATAACGAAATCAAACACACCAAACCAAATCAAATTTCGGGGAATATATCTTTTTATAAATATAAACCTCGATGGGTGCTACAATTTCTAATCTGTAGATTAGCTTCAATGAGTTTAAGGTTACACAAATCCAAAACAATGATCAAATTCTGAGCACTATTAATTCTCTGATAATTTCTCCGGCTCAGTTCTCTCTCTCAGTAATGTCTTTGTGTAGAATGCCTTAACTGAAGAAGACACTTTCTTCTCTCGTATTAATTGTAGACTTCATTTGAAAACTATCGAACCAAGATTAAAAGAATTAATCTTGGCCGTCCAATTTCCATCAACCTGTCAGACAAAACAAAAACTATCCACCTTTATCAAAATAAAAACCATCGAATGGAATTACTTTATTTACCATTCGATAGTTTTTAAAACAAAACTATCGAATACTAAATAAAGTAAAAGTGGTTTTCATTTAATTACTATTAAACTCATTCGATAGTTTTCACAAATGAAAAACTATCGAATCCATTTTCTTTACTTTTGTCCTTTAGTAATTACTCCTGGGTGTCTTAGTTTTAGACTGTATCAATTTCTTCCGAGACGATAAAACAACTTGATCTTTTTAAGTGTCGTCACCTAGTGCAACTGGTCTGGTTCACAGATGAATAACACTTGATCAATTCTTCTTTTATGTCTTCAATTCAGTGCTGCTGATAAGTCCTTTGTCGTTCTGGTTGCTTCGATTAAATCACTGGAATCCCGTGGCACTTAACCCTAAATCATTCACATACTTCTGTCGTCTTGAAAGTCTTGTTTCTTTTGCTGTCACTGAGGCTTGAACATTTTCATGAACTTCTTTCCGTGACCTGTTTACGGACTTCAAGAATACATAACGTATTTTGATTTTTTTGAGTTTACCTTTTCTTCCTTTGATTCCGGATTCCTGTGCTTTTGTTAATATTATTGTCTGTCTTGTCCTTTGTTGAGTTGTAGTTATCTCTTTTACATCTTATGTTACATTATGCTTTACAATCTCCCCCTATTTGATTGGATAGAGTTCGACAAGCAAATACTTCGAGGATAACTCAACTAACTAAGGAAACATGAAACTAATTAAAGTAAGACAGCGTAATAATATTAAATGCATTCTGGATCAGATATATATACATTTCCAGATTTCGTAAATCAAAAAACAATTAAACTTTATACAATGAAGTTGCTCCTCTAGTCTGAGCTGATAGTTCTTTTGTTCTTTGCTTCAATCTTCAGTCCATTCCAATCTCACCTTCTTCAATCATTGGATCGGAGTTAGCAGCTTGATAATCAATCACTGACAAATAGTGCAGTGGTTCTCCAGGTTTAAGGATTGCTCCTTGGATGTGTCTTCCAATATATTCAACCTCTTGACCCACTCCAGCCCATAACCATGCAATGTTAACATCTTTCTTGTTTAGCTTTGGCATGTTTGGCAGTCTGGTATGCACTTCCACTCCTCTTTCCACTCTTTTCCTATAGTAAGGAACATTCTCCATTAGAAATCTTCTAAGAGTGTCTGCTGCTTTGTCCTTCTCCGTTGATGTGAATCCAGTGGATCTAAGATACTTCTCAACTGATATAAGATAGTTGCTTGGATAGTCTCTCAGTTTGTCCTCAGCCAAATAGCAGATTCTGAACAAGTCATTCGTCATGAATCTAACCATTGGGGGATCTTCAGTAATCTCTGGACCGACTTTCATCAAGATCTCCTTAACATGCTCACGGAGCAGTTCATTTAGCCTTGTCGTCCTTTGAATCTTGATGAGAATAACCTGCAACTCTGTGTATGTCCTCTGTTCTAAAAACTTAGTGGAAATCACAAATGTACCTTTCTCCAGAAAATTTATCAATAAGCTCCAGGCACCATTTGCTTTAACCCCAGCTTTAAGAAAGATCATAGAGTTTCTCAATGCTTTGAAGTAAGTCTGATCTTCAAGATTGGCACTCCTGATGTCCTGAATGATAACTTCCACCTCAGCATTGTCGTTGACTTCTAATCTGTCTTCAACTCCGCAAAAGGTTTATAAGCCATTTCCCATTCATTACCTTATTTCTTTGCCAGATCTATCATCTTCTTCCTCCTCACTTCATTATACACCTTGAATCTCTTCAGTTTTTCACTCCTCAGAATTGTTTGTTGTTTCTCTTTCTCCGCTTGCCTGGCATCTACTACAGCTCTCTGAGCTCTTATTGCTTCCAAGGCAGCTTCTTCTTCATGTGATAGAGAATTTGCTTCTTCTTCCACATTATCCTCCCAGATTGGATGTTCAATGGGCTCTGGATAATATGGCTCATGCTCCTCTAGAATAGTTTGCTCATGCATGACCTCAAATTCCTCTTCACTCTCCTTCTCTTCTTCTACAAGTTCCTCTGTCTAGTACTGTTTGATAGGAATAGCTTCAACTGTCTCCCAAACTCCCCATCCATCCTTAGGCTTCTCTTTCTCCCCTTCTCCAACTTTCTCCCCCTTAGTTGAGGAATCCTCGACGAAAGCATCCTTAGCATAAAAGGTAGTAGAAGGATCAGGTTGCTGATTTGAAGGACCAGGTTGTCCAGTTTGTTGGTTCTTCAGCATAGTCCAAATAGACTATACTCCATCACTTTGATTTTCCATGAAATCCAATAGATCCTTATTCATCTCTTGCATAGAAGCCAGCTTCAGGTCACTGTTATCCAATCTGGAGTTGGTAGTCTTCTCAATCTTGTCCAGTCTCTGGTTCAGCTTAGACTCCACTCTAGAAAGGGTGTTCATTGCATCTTTTACCCTAGCTTGACCATCCCGGATAACCAGAACGTCTTCTCTCAAAGCTTCTTGTCCTTGCGATAAAGCATCTACTTCATTCATGAAACCATCTTTAAGTTCCTTGACGTCCGTCCTCAACTCAATCAGTTCGTCCATAGCTTCCTTCTTTAAGGATTCCACTGCCTGCTTCGTACCTGATATAGTGCCAGATGCACTGCCAATGACCCTGAATGTTCTTCTAGAATCAGCTGCAGCCAAGTCAACCTTCTCTTGAATAGATTTTAAAGAAGCATTGGCTTGACTAGAGGAGATCCCTTGGTCAAAGGAAGGTCGCAGTGGAACCTTGAATAGTGGATTTCCTTCTTTGTCACGAACTGTCATCTCCTTGAGGGTAGATTGAACTTGTAGCTTTCTTTCTGTCGGTAACAGCAAATCATCAATATTAGGTAGGGTTAGGGTGTCACTCCTCACATTTGGCTCTGGGTGTACACTCAACGTTTCTGTCGGTGTTTGAATCATTTTTCCTTTCCCACTCAGGCCAGGTGTAAGTGTTTTTGTTTCACTCAAATCCTTTGTGCTGATTATACCTGCAGAAGAAAACACCGTAGCCGTCCTTAAGGAGGTCACCGGTGGTGCAATGGGGTTTCGCAAGTCCCCGTCCTTGGTTAAACCAAGTTGCTGATCATCCTTAGATGATATATCCTTTGTAGGATCTAGAGTTTGAATCTCTAGGGGGTTAGAAACATGCTCTTTTAACAGCAGATATCCCGAATCTTCCCCGATAGTCTGTGAAGACTTTACCTTAGTTGACTCCTCAATAATAATTGATTCATTGTCAACGAGTTGCCGATCTGCACCTACGTCAGACCCTTTACCCGCAGGATCCAGATATGTTCCATCTGGGGAGGTAGACAATGACCCTTTAGATTGTGCATTTAGGTCAAAGCCTTCTCTCGACGTCTGTGAAGACCCTTGGTTCTTAGAACCTTCAACCAGTGAACCTGACCGTAATATGGTCGGAACACCAGTTGCTTCCGTCAATTCTTCCTTACTTGATTGAGCTAATGGTTCAGATATAGCTTTCGTTAGCGTAGCCCAATCAGCATCAGAAAAATCAATAAAGGGCGCTTTGGAAGTTTGAAATAAAGTATCAATAGTTGTTCACACAATATCACGCAAGTATACGCGGTCACAAGTAATATAAGAATAAGTAGAGTTCGTTCCCACAGAGACTACTTTGGTTACTATAGTTATGCACTTATGCAACAATGTATGGCTATCGTTCAATGCTAAGACAAGTATCAAAGTTGTGTTTTGATTAACTAAATTATCTAAACAAACTATCAAGACTATAATTAACTAAAGAGATTGTTGTTGATTACTTATGAGAATAAAACATGGGATCCTAACTTCATTAAATACTTCATCTAGAGTCTTTTGTCTTTAATCAATGCATGTGACAGTTGTGATAACTAATCGGATAACACGAAATCAGTACACGCTACCTTTCAGTATACGTATACCAAACTACTCAAACATCCACAAAAGAGATAGAAGTTGGGTAGACACCGATTATGCTTAGACCCTATATGTCTATAAGATTTGAAAACATAATGGTTTAACGAGCAAGTTATCCATTCAGATTACATAGGGCAGGTTAGATGGTTAAAATCACCTACGAATCATGCATGACAAACATACATAAACCTATGCTAGCATGGCAAGTTCTAAACCTCTATATCCACTTTCGCATTCAATAGAGATTAATAAACAACTTAGATGTTAGCTACGCATCCAAGAAGAATAAGCACAACCAAACTAGGATATCGATAATTCATCACACACATATCAATAAGGCAATCAACTACTAAATTCCATAAATAAATCCGTTAGGACCCCATGACAACGATTAGTTCATGATCGAACTTCTCATCGTCACGGGGTTTGATGAAAGCATGATGAAAAACAAGAAATCAATGATGTAAATATGAATAAGAGTTAAAGGTTTAGAGGACAAATCTGGAAGCATCCAAAAGTTACACCAAAATTGAAGAACATAAGAAAAAACTATGTCTAGATCTCCTCGTAGTCACGTTCTTCGTTCTTGGCTCCTCGATCTTGTGCTCCAATATTGAATCTGATCTCTGGTGTGTTGTGATGTATTGTGATGTATTGTGATGTGTTGATTATGTCCCCCCCAAGGTGTGTATTTATAGCTCCAAGTTGTCCCTCTTCCAAGCAATTGCCATTTTTGAGTTAGAATATAATTACGGCAATTTCCATCTTTGAATGCAATAAGAATTGCATATTCCATGTTAACAACTGATTCTGGAAGTTTCTGGCCGCCCCAAGCAATTACCATAATGATTAGAAGTCGAATTTGTGAAAATTTCCTTATTAAAATCGAATTCTTGCAATTTCTGGCGATTCTGACTTCCTGGGCGGCCGCGCAGAATTCCAGTACAATTCCTGGGCGCCCGCGCAGAACCTTATGCCTAGAATTATATAAAATGTTGTCCTCTTCGCGTGAGATGTAAGATCATCAGAATCGGACTTGTAGAACTCCAGATATGGCCAAAACAGTGAAGACTGCGCAACCTACCCGGAAAATCCGAATTTTAATCAAATTAACCTCCAACTCTTGGTTCTGCAAAACTTAATGAAAACACATTAAACACACCACATACTTGAGTTCAAGTCATCAATTTAAGCCGATATGAAGCGTTCCAAGTGGATTAAAAATCCACTTATCACACCCCCAAACTTAAACTGATGTTTGTCCTCAAGCATAAATAATATAACTATATACAACTAACTAGTACCACTTCCGTAGGTGAGCACGGTTGCATTTGGCATATGCAACAAGCCCTTTAAACCCCTAGGCAGCCCTAGTGGACGAGTAAGGTCTCGTGAGGGCCTATAGCGAATGTACCCACAAAATCCATCTAACAATGCAACTAACAATGCAAACTATATGAATGCAACTACATGAAAAAAATGCAAAGATCCCCTTTAAACTAACCATAACCATTCAATAAGCAAACATCTCAAATCATGCAATAACTTCCAAACAGAGCTCGACTAAATCCCCGTATACTAACAATACATGAACGGAAACGTGGTGTGTGCGATACTCATCAGATATACTCCTAACACTAGACCAAAAATCATACCCATTCTTCGTCAAGGCAATCACTAGTTTATAAAAAGAATGAACGCTAGACACTTCATAACTCAGAGACACCTCCATCATCATTTAAGTTAGACAGGAATTCATGCTTTATTACTAACAACTACAACACATAACAAAACAACATAACACACGTGTTTATTTGACCGTGCAATGGATGAGACCCCAGAAGGCTTATACAATAATACCCATGTAGCGAGTGCTAGGTCGGCAATTCCAAACCACAAAGGGCTTTAGGTTACCAGGTACAAGTACCCCTCAGACTTAATTACTCGAGTATTAAAGAGCTCACCCTAGTCAATTATACACACTCACACTCTCACAAACACTCATTTTTGTTTTCTCTCTCTTTTTTTTTCACACAAGAATGAGTGCGTTTCGCTCCATCTCATTCATCCTAGACTACTCATAAAATATGAGCTGGCTACTAGCCATTTGACGCCTAGCCTTTATTAACAACTAAACACAACTAAAAACACTTAGCATGAAATCCCTGTTTTCCCCCAAACTTATACTTTGGTGCTCCTACGCCATCAAGGGAATAAAGAACATTTTAACTATAAACAAATGATTAAGCCTCAAAACATCCAAACAGGCATGGCCCTAATCTAGCCCAAAAGCAAACGATGAATTGTGTAAAGATTTTGTTTTCATAACATGCATGTCAATTTCATAAGAACTTAAATCATCCCTCTATTTATGATTACCACAATCAAATCAACATCTACCTACTAAACAGAAATAGCTCGTCCTAAGGGATCATGAAATATGCATGCCATGCAATATATAATAAAAACATAAACAAAATGTCCTCCATGAAACAAACATGCAAAATACGAACAAAACATGAATGAATTACCACAAACATGCAAAATATGATTTCCTACATGAACACATAACACCACAACACTACTTATCCCCAAATCACCCCCAAACTTAGAATATTCAATGCCCTCATTGAAGGTAATAAGAAAGATAGTAGAAACATACCTAACACATGGGTTGCCTCCCACGAAGCGCTCGTTTTACGTCAATAGCTTGACGTGAATCCCTTTCATCCAGTCGCAAGAACGGTGAACGTCGACTCACGGTTCACCGTATCACCAACATCATAATTCAGCCACTGACCATTAACCTTGAATGCTTCGTCCGGAAACTTATGGAAAATCTCTACTGCATCATGCGGAAATACTGTTTTTACTGTGATAGGCTCCAACCACCTCAACTTACGCTTTCCTGGAAAAAATCTGAAACGAGACTTGAAACGCATAACTGGCCAACCAGGTACAAATGAATGTTTCACCACCCCTCTTTCATGCCAGTCCTTAACCTTCTCCTTATATAGCCTGTTGCTCTCGTAGACTTTACCATACCTCAATTTATCCTGCAGTGGTTGGAGTTCAAGTGTAGGAGCTTCTTCCATAGATGGTTTAAGTCGATCCTGAGAATTGTTCAGCTCTGCTGATCCAAGAGATTCGAATGACGCATCAATTTTTCTTTTCCACGGAGGTGCATTCAACAACTGAAGTTGCTCTGCTCTTTCTTCGTTTTCGATATCAGAATCCCCTATCATGACTCTCTCCACTGTATCTGACTTCAGCGATTGTTCAATCTCTGTATTGACGACAGAATCGACCATCTCCAATTTAAAGCACTCTTCTTTCTCAGTTGGAAATTTCATTGCCTTGAACACGTTAAAAGTGACCTTCTGATTTTGAACCCTCATTGTAAGCTCTCCTTTCTGCACATCGATCAAAGTTTGGCCTGTAGCTAAGAACGGTCTTCCCAAGATAATAGGAATCTTCTTGTCTTCCTCAAAATCCAGAATTACGAAATCCACAGGGAAGATAAACTTATCCACCTTAACCAAGACATCCTCTACTATACCTCTTAGATATATAATCGACCGATCAGCCAGCTGTAAAGACATAGTAGTAGGTTTAGGCTCCGGCAGTCCAAGTTGCATGAAGACAGACAACGGCATCAAATTAATGCTAGCTCCCAAGTCACACAAGCACTTGTTGAAAGATAGATTGCCGATGCTGCATGGTATGGTGAAACTTCCTGGATCCTTGAGTTTTGGAGGTAACTTTTGCTGTAGAATAGCACTGCACTCTTCTGTAAGAGCGACGGTCTCCAACTCCTCGAGTTTCAACTTCCGAGATAGAATACCCTTCATGAACTTTGCATAGCTCGGCATTTGTTCTAGAGCTTCCGCAAAAGGTATATTGATATGCAACTTCTTGAAAACCTCCAGAAATTTAGCAAACTGCTTATCCAACTTCTGCTTCTGAAGTCGTTTAGGGAATGGCGGAGGAGGATAGACCTCCTTGCTCTCTGTAGCTTGCTTTGGAATAGGTTTCTCAGAAGAATGGTCAACATCTTCCGCTTTGTTCACCCCCAAACTAGCTTTTTCAACTTTTTCTTCATTTTCTGGCAGAAGGGCAGGGGAGGGCGCGCTTGAGAGGGGGAGGGCGCGCTCCACCTTCTGGCCATTTTTCAAAATTTCTTCTTTTTCATCCGTTTCTGTATTCTGATCATTCGTAACCTTTCCAGATCGCAAGGTAACTGCCTTGACATGTTCCTTGACCTCCCGTTTGCCTGGATTAGCTTCCGTATCACTAGGGAGAGTTCCCTGTGGTCTATTCAACAATGCATTGGCAATCTGACCGATTTGATTCTCCAGAGTCTTGATGGAAACAGCTTGGCTCTTGTACATTAGCCTCAATTCCTCCAATTCAGACTTTTCATTAGACGATTGACCAACATTGCCTTGAGATGGTTGTTGAAAACCTGGTGGTTGATACGGTTGCCTTGGAGCATACTGCTGCTGAAAACCAGAAGGGTTGAATGGCCTTGCTCCATACTGCTGATATGGCTGTTGAGATTGTTGTTGGCCACTCTGATTGTTACTCCAGCTGAAATTAGGATGATTCCTGTTGTTGGGATGATAAGCATTAGGCACTGGCTGCTGTGATCTCTGAAAATTGCTCACGAACTACGCCGATTCACTAGATATGGCACATTGAGTTGTGTCATGTGCACCTGCACATAGCTCACAAACACTAGCCACCTGTTGAACTCCATAGTTAGACAAAGAATCAAGCTTCATAGACAAAACCTTCAACTGAGCTGCTATGGTTGTAGCTGCATCCACTTCCAGAACTCCTGCTACCTTGCCTTGTGATAACCTCTGAGTTGGATTCTAGTATTCATTAGCAGCCATCATCTCAATAAGTTCATAAGCTTCATCATAGCTTTTAGCCCACAGAGCTCCACCTGATGCTGCATCAAGCATTGGTCGTGATTGACCTCCTAGTCCATTATAGAAGCAATTGATCACCATCCAATCAGGCATTCCATGATGAGGACACTTCCTAAGCATCTCCTTGTAGCGCTCCCAAGCTTCACATAAAGTTTCTCTAGAATGCTGAGCAAACTGAGTAAGAGCATTCCTGATTGCAGCTGTTTTGGCCATCGGGAAGAATTTAGTGAGAAACTTCTGAGCAAGATCCTCCCAAGTAGTAATAGAACCTGCTGGTAAGGAGTGCAACCAGCCTTTAGCCTTATCCCTCAGAGAGAATGGGAAAAGTCTTAGTTTCACAGCATCTTCCGACACTCCGTTGAACTTGAAGGTGTCGCAAATCTCGATAAAATCCCTAATATGCATATTAGGATCTTCCGTCGGAGCACCCCCAAACTGAACCGAATTCTGTATCATCTGAATCGTGCCAGGCTTGATTTCAAAAGTATTAGCAGCAATGGCTGGCCTGACAATGCTAGATTGAATGTCATTGATCTTAGGCTGAGAATAATCCTTCAAAGCCTTCGTTTCTGCTACTGGTTCTCCCATAACTAGATTCAATTCAAGTTCTTCTTTCCGAGATTGAGAACGTGTTCGCATACACGCTCGCTAGAATACCTGAAACTCACCAAACAAAGTAAAATTGATGAAAGAATAATCCAAGTCAGTGAACTTTAACGACCACTGATGATAAGCACATAAACTAAATAAATAACACCGAGTCCCCGGCAGCGGCGCCAAAAACTTGTTCACACAATATCACGCAAGTATACGCGGTCACAAGTAATATAAGAATAAGTAGAGTTCGTTCCCACAGAGACTACTTTGGTTACTATAGTTATGCACTTATGCAACAATGTATGGCTATCGTTCAATGCTAAGACAAGTATCAAAGTTGTGTTTTGATTAACTAAATTATCTAAACAAACTATCAAGACTATAATTAACTAAAGAGATTGTTGTTGATTACTTATGAGAATAAAACATGGGATCCTAACTTCATTAAATACTTCATCTAGAGTCTTTTGTCTTTAATCAATGCATGTGACAGTTGTGATAACTAATCGGATAACACGAAATCAGTACACGCTACCTTTCAGTATACGTATACCAAACTACTCAAACATCCACAAAAGAGATAGAAGTTGGGTAAACACCGATTATGCTTAGACCCTATATGTCTATAAGATTTGAAAACATAATGGTTTAACGAGCAAGTTATCCATTCAGATTACATAGGGCAGGTAAGATGGTTAAAATCACCTACGAATCATGCATGACAAACATACATAAACCTATGCTAGCATGGCAAGTTCTAAACCTCTATATCCACTTTCGCATTCAATAGAGATTAACAAACAACTTAGATGTTAGCTACGCATCCAAGAAGAATAAGCACAACCAAACTAGGATATCGATAATTCATCACACACATATCAATAAGGCAATCAACTACTAAATTCCATAAATAAATCCGCTAGGACCCCATGACAACGATTAGTTCATGATCGAACTTCTCATCGTCACGGGGTTTGATGAAAGCATGATGAAAAACAAGAAATCAATGATGTAAATATGAATAAGAGTTAAAGGTTTAGAGGACAAATCTGGAAGCATCCAAAAGTTACACCAAAATTGAAGAATACAAGACAAAACTATGTCTAGATCTCCTCGTAGTCACGTTCTTCGTTCTTGGCTCCTCGATCTTGTGCTCCAATATTGAATCTGATCTCTGGTGTGTTGTGATGTATTGTGATGTATTGTGATGTGTTGATTATGTCCCCCCAAGGTGTGTATTTATAGCTCCAAGTTGTCCCTCTTCCAAGCAATTGCCGTTTTTGAGTTAGAATAGAATTACAGCAATTTCCATCTTTGAATGCAATAAGAATTGCATATTCCATGTTAACAACTGATTCTGGAAGTTTCTGGCCGCCCCAAGCAATTACCATAATGATTAGAAGTCGAATTTGTGAAAATTTCCTTATTAAAATCGAATTCTGGCAATTTCTGGCGATTCTGACTTCTTGGGCGCCCGCGCAGAACCTTCTGCCTAGAATTATATAAAATGTTGTCCTCTTCGTGTGAGCTATAAGATCGTCAGAATCGGACTTGTAGAACTCCAGATATGGCCAAAACAGTGAAGACTACGCAACCTACCCGGAAAATCCGAATTTTAATCAAATTAACCTCCAACTCTTGGTTCTGCAAAACTTAATGAAAACACATTAAACACACCACATACTTGAGTTCAAGTCATCAATTTAAGCCGATATGAAGCGTTCCAAGTGGATTAAAAATCCACTTATCAACAGTTGCCTCGGTTTCTGTTCGTCTCCTTTTAGAGGAACGCAGAGCTGCTGTTGAAGGGTGTATCTCCTTATGTGGTGCTGCTAAGGCACTATCTCCCTCTAAACTCACGGATGTCTGAATATTGGGTATAGGAGGGGAAGGAGGTTCGTTTATTGTTTCATTTGGCTCTTCCAAAGGCTCTTCGACCGTGGTTAGAGGTTATGGGTTTGCAACCTCCTGCTCAGGAATGGCCACTGAGGGCTCTGGATCAACATCCATTGGTTGTGGTTCAGGAGCCAGTTCAGGTTCAGGAATGTTACCTTGATTTACCTGTTCCCCTGGGGGTAGAAGTGGTAGGGGCACCGTTCTTAGATATTCAGTGAGAACAGTGGGTACCCCTGGAAGATAGTTGTTCTTCCTTATCAGAGTAGTTATGGCATTGCTCTTCATCTTCATACACTCCATGGTCTCATCTTCGGCGAATGTCTCGCGCTCATCATCTGTTAAGATATCATTGAGAATTAGCTGTAGGAACCTAGGATAGAAACAAAGCACATCGTCATCTATTCTTGTTCTTTCATCCAATGGTCCCATGCATATGATTACTTGATCAATCAGTAACCGTCCAATGTTAATATGCCTATTGTTGGCAATGGCAAACCCTATCTTTTGAAGGAATAAGGGAATACCATGCATATTTGTTAGCTTGGCAGTAAAAACATGGATTAGGGTATGAAAGAAAAAGTTCCATGCCTTTGGCAAGTAATGCTTAAGGAACTCTCCCACAAAGAAGTTAGGCTGTTGACTTCTAATGAGAGTGAATAAAGCATGTATCTCCTCAGTCGTGGGATCCGGAACAAGGTTTTCTGTAGGAAAATGTAAGATTCTATTAAAATCATGTTCCGTCACCCTTATTGTTCTGCCCCCTGGCACAACAAAACTGAAGGACCTTATATTATTCTCACTTATATCCGTGGCGGTTGTGTACAACGCAGTCAATTGATCGATGCAAAGGACCACGGGAGTACTCACAGCATATGCCACTAATGAACGTGTGTTCAAAAACTCTGCCCATGCACGAAACTGAAGGTTCGTTATGGATTGCAAGTTTTGAAACGAGACATGATTAGTTTTGGTAATAATAAATTCTCCAGCTATTTTAAAATTTCCAGAAAATTTAAATAAACCAAAACTATTTATCCTTTTAAATTTAATTAATTATTTCTAATTAATCAAACCCTTAACAAAATTACCCCCCTTAAAAAAAATGAAACCCTCAACCAAAAACAATTTTCGAAATTAAAGAACCCTAACTTGTAAATTGATAACCTGTAACAAGATCTTTTCTTGAAGAAATCAATTGGTAAACCAATACAATCTCAACAGAATTTAGTATTATCAAAATTCTTAAAGTTCTTATGTCACTTTCGATAGCTTTTCTTAAAACTGAACTTTCACCTTAACTAAATCTCACATAAACGGGAGTTTGACGGTTTAAAGCAAAACTACTGTTATGAGAATGAGTTGCATGAGTGAATCAACAGTAATTTTGAAGAAAGTATCGAATGCTTTTGTTCTTGGTTGTATCTCTATGTTTGTAAGTATAAAACTCAACAATAGCTTTTCTCAGATCTGTAAAAACTGATAAAGAAATAGACTAAGGCATGTTTAAACACTTTTCAACCTGACAGGGATAAAATTGTCATTTAATGTTCGATAGTTTTTATTTATGCTATCAATAGTTTTAATTCTAGGGGCATAAAGGTCAAAACCACTTCGATAGTTTTTTCAAAACTATCGAAGTGTTTAAATTCAAGAATTTAAACCGACCTTTTAGAAAAACTATCGAAAGCTGTTCTCAATTAAACCAAAATCTATCGAACATGCTTTGTTTAGAAAAACTATCGAGAATTTGAATATAGACATAATTAAATTCACTTCGATGGTTTTTCTACTAATTTTCAAAATCTATCGAGAATTTAAATATTAAATCAGATAAATTCACTTCGATATATATGAAAGATATTCTCAAAAACTATCGAGAATTGTTTTCGATAGTTTTTCTTTTCCTTTTCAAAAACTATCGAAAATTAATTTTGATAGATTTATCTATGTACTTGAAAAAACTATCGAATTTCCTAAATTCGATATTTTTGCTTCTTTTCCAATTCCTAAAACCTGTTCTTGTTTTAAGAATCATAAACTTTTATTTCCTGTCTAGTTTTAATTCTAATAAATCTTTTCAAATTTACCAAAATCAATTCTTAACAGAAAATTCATAATTTTCATAGAATAAAATCAATTAAATATCATTGAGTGATATTAACCAATTAAAATCTAATGAATTATGCTGCATTAATTTACAATGTTAAAAACAAAGCAAATTAATTCAAATTAAATAAATGCTTAAATATTTAGAACAAATATTAGCACTTAAATAATTTTTAGAATTAATAACCAATTAAATGCCAGAAGATATATCATCCATAATTATGACATAAAATTAGTAAAATAATCCTAACTACGAGAATTGCTCCAGAAAATAAACTCACGAGTCCTAAGGATATAGAAATTCTTAAACTCATGTATTTACTAGGACTATCTGCAGTTACTGACTTCTAATCAAAATCAATTAGAAAGATTTAACATCCCAAGTTCACCAACCAGCTTATTGAAAGTGGATTCATCAAGCGGTTTAGTAAAGATGTCTGCAATTTGATCCTCTGTGGGTACAAAATGTAACTCCACAGTTCCATTCATGACATGCTCTCGGATAAAATGATACCTGATGTCGATGTGCTTCATCCTCGAGTGTTGCACTGGGTTGTTTGAGATTGCTATGGCACTTGTGTTGTCGCAAAATATTGGAATCTTTGTCAACAAAAGTCCATAGTCACGGAGTTGGTTTCTCATCCACAAGATCTGAGCACAACAGCTTCCAGCAGCAATGTATTCAGCCTCAGCTGTTGATGTGGAAACTGAATGCTGCTTCTTGCTATACCAGGAAACTAACCTTCTTCCAAGAAACTGACAGCTTCCTGAAGTACTCTTCCGATCAATCTTACAACCTGCAAAATCAGAGTCTGTGTATCCAATAAGATCAAATCCTGTATCTTTAGGGTACCAAATTCCAAGATTTGGGGTCCCCTTAAGATATCTAAATATTCGCTTAACAACTATTAGATGAGATTCTTTAGGATCAGACTGAAACCTAGCACACAAGCATGTTGCAAACATTATATCTGGTCTACTTGCAGTGAGATAAAGTAATGAGCCTATCATACCTCTGTAGCCTGTGATGTCAACCTTCGTACCAGTTTCATCCTTATCAAGCTTAGTGGCAGTTGGCATATGAGTCTTTGCTGTAGATGAGTCTTCCATTTGATACTTCTTCAGAAGATCTTTGATGTACTTGGACTGACAAATGAATATACCATCTTGTTTTTGGTATACTTGCAGTCCAAGAAAGAATGACAATTCACCCATCATGTTCATTTCATAACGACTCTGAATTAACTTAGCAAATCTCTTGCATAGATCATCATTAGTAGAACCAAATATTATGTCATCAACATATACTTGCACCAATATCAAATCATTTTTATGTTTTTTGACAAAGAGAGTTTTGTCTACGACACCTCTTGTAAAATCATTTTCAAGTAAGAATTCAGAGAGAGTGTCATACCATGTCCTTGGAGCTTGTTTGAGTCCGTAGAGAGCTTTGAATAGAAAGTACACAAAGTCTGCCAGTTTTGAATCCTCAAAACCTGGAGGTTGTTCCACATACACTTCTTATTCTAACTCCCCGTTCAGAAAAGCACTCTTCACATCCATCTAATATACCTTGTAATTGGAATGTGCAGCAAATG
Source organism: Heracleum sosnowskyi (assembly GCA_030848705.1). Taxonomy (NCBI): domain Eukaryota; kingdom Viridiplantae; phylum Streptophyta; class Magnoliopsida; order Apiales; family Apiaceae; genus Heracleum; species Heracleum sosnowskyi. The sequence goes on along the minus strand of CM061244.1, from coordinate 18,360,696 downwards.
CCAGAAACATTCTGATGGCCTCAAGTCTTGCTACTGGTGCATAGGTTTCATCATAATCTATACCCTCTTCTTGAGAGTAACCTTTAGCAACCAGTCTGGCTTTGTTTCTCGTTACAATGCCATCTTCGTCCAACTTATTTCTGAATACCCATCTTGTTCCAATAACAGATTTTCCCTTAGGCCTGGGTACCAGCTTCCAAACTTTCTGCCTTTCAAACTGATTGAGTTCCTCTTGCATAGCAATCACCCAATCTGGATCATCTAGAGCATCTTCAACTTTCTTAGATTCTGTTTCTGAAAGAAACCTAGAATAGTGACATTCATTTTGTGATGTTCTCCTAGTTCTCACTCATGTGTCCGGATCACCAATGATCAAGTGAAAGGGATGATCTCTATTCCATACCCTTTGTCTTGGCCGATGCGATCTTGATGATTCTCCTTGTTCTAGATGTTGTGGAGTGTGACTAGTTGATCCTTCTCCTGCTCCCCCCTGGGTTGTTGACGGTTTGATCTGTTGATTCTGAAGACTGACTAGTGGATCCTGTAGAATTTTGAGGATCTCCACTTTGGTCACCACTTTGTCCAGAATCATTATCATTATGATTATCATTAATAACTGTAACAACTTCAGGTACTTCTTCATTGTCAAAGAGATCTCCTGATAGATTTTCAAATACCAAGGATTCAGAGTTCTCTCCAGTTTGCAGGCCTGGTCTTTTGGTGTCGTCAAATGTTACATTAAAGCTTTCCAACACCTTCTTATCTTCAATCATATATACCCTGGAAGCCTTAGATTCCAGAGAATAGCCCAGAAAAATGCCTTCATCTGCTTTGGCATCAAACTTGCCAAGATGTTCTCCATCTTTAAGTACAAAGCACTTTGCACCAAACACATGAAAGTACTTCAGTGTTGGTTTCTTGTTGGCCATTAACTCATACGGAGTCTTTTCATGATCTTTGTTGATCAGGGTTCGATTCTGAGCGTAGCAAGTTGTATTCACTGCTTCAGCCCAAAAGTAAGTGGGAAGTTTTGATTCACTCAACATGGTCCTTGCTGCTTCAACCAAGGTCCTGTTCTTCCTTTCCACTACTCCATTCTGTTGAAGAGTTCTTGGTGCTGAAAACTGTCTTGATATTCCTTTCTCTGAGCAGAAATCATTTAGAACTGCATTCTTGAATTTAGTTCCATTGTCTGATCTGATTGTCCGCACAGGTAGCTTAGCTTCCACTTCTATCTTTTTGATATGATCAATGATTAGTTGTGTTGCTTCATCCTTTGTTTGTATGAACAACACCCACGTGTACTTGGAGTAGTCATCCACCATCACCAATGCATATCTATTCCTTGAAAGTGACATAACATTAACTGGACCAAATAAATCCATATGAATCAGTTGTAATGGTTCAGTAATGCTTGTCATTCCTTTGCTTCCATGTGATGCTTTCTTCGACTTCCCTTTTTCACATGCTTCACATAGTCCCTCCTGATTGAATTCCATCAGGGGCAACCCTCTCACTAACTCTCTCTTTACCAAAGAGTTCATAGTTTTGAAGTTCAGATGTGAGAGCTTCTTGTGCCATAGCCAACTTTGTTCTGAAGATGCCTTTGCATAGAAACATGTAACTTCTCCTTCACTGGTAGAACTTAAGTCAGCTATAAACAAATTTCCTTTTCTCACTCCCAGTAGAGTAAGCTTCTCATCCTTCCTGTTGGTGATCAAGCACTTGTCCTTTCTGAAATCTACATTGTAGCCTTTATCACAGAACTGACTGATACTTAGAAGATTGTGCTTTAATCCTTCAACAAAAGAGATGTTCTCAATGATGACATTTCCAGCTTTCAATTTACCATATCCCGTAGTGAAACCTTTGCTGTCATCTCCAAAGGTTACAGTCGGGCCGGTCTTCTTAACCACCTCTATAAGCAGGGACTCTTCACCTGTCATGTGTCTAGAACAGCCACTATCCAGAATCCACACAACCTTTGAGCTTTTAACCTTACCCTGCAATCACAGTTTGATTAAGCGGACTTTGGTACCCAAAATTGTTTGGGTCCTGAAGGTTTAGATGATTTAACAGGAGTAACATTCAATTTAGTCTTACCATGTTTGATATTCATAGTATCTGTGGATTTAACATTACTAGTGCTATTGCTATTATCATTCATCAACTTAAAATAAGCATGCATGATGTTGTACTTAGAGAGCAAACACTATTTCTTTCCACAGGGTTCATGAGTATCAGGCATGTCAGACATGTTATGCATTTCAGAAGTATTAGCATTTTCTACTTTAACCTTTTTACATGCATGTGTAAGGTGTCCAGCAGAATTACAAATAGTGCACAACTTCCTAGATGCAATGGGAGAATATGGAACCATTTCCTGATTAACAATCTTCTTCTTCCCATTCCTGTTCATTTTAGAATTACTAACTAAGGAACCTACTTCAGTTTTAGGTAAATCAGGTTTAGGTAATTCATTTTTTACTGATTTCCTAGGCAACTTAGTCTTTACCTCTTTTTCCTTCAATAAATCCTCCTCAAGCAATTCTTGTCTAATGAAAAGATTATCCTCATGAAAAAGTGGTGGAAACGGCTTAACAAAAACTGGACAATCAACATTCTTAAGAACATGTGGAGTATTCCTTTTGACAACTGAAGGTGTCACTGGGAATTCCACAATCTTCTTACCAGCTTTCTTGTTATAGTCAAATCCTATAGCAGTTTTATTCTCTATGGCCTGAGTATCAATGATTTCCTTAGCCACTAGAGCGGAATTCTTAAAAGCATTCAGTTTCAAATCTAAATCTGAAATCTGCTTCCTGAGGATAGTCTCTATCTCATCATTACACTTGACCTTGTTCTCTAAGTACGCATTCTTTTGCTTAAGATCTTCTAATGTTACAGCTAGAATCTCTAGTTCTTCATTTTTAGATTCTAGCTTTTTAATCTTAAGAACTAGTTTAGCATTTTCCATTTCTGATGCTAGCATACTTGTGTGTACATTAAACAATTCTACACTAAGATCTTGCACAGTTTTCTTGTACTCAGAGTTAGACATATCAATTGTAGTTAAGATAGGTACCTGAGATGATTGTGGTGATTCCTCTGAAGAATCAGCCATTAGAGCAACATTTCCATATTCCTCCTCTTCATCCGAATCAGTATCATCCCAGTGTTTTCCCTCTGCTATATAAGCTTTCCCTTTCTGCTTTCCAGAGAATGCCTCCAATTTCTGTTTAAGCTTGGCATTCTCCTTCTTCAACTCATCATAAGAATCCTTCTTTCCATAGACATCTTTCATGTTTCTTGCTTGACGAGGCTTCCGGCATTCAGTGGCGAAATGCCCTAACTCATTGCAGTTGTAGCATCTTGATTTGCTTCTATCAATCATGCCAGTCTTGTAGCCTCCCTTAAAGCCTGTACTAGGTGTATAATTACTCTTCTGGAATCTGTTGGTTGAACCCTTGAACTTGTACTTAGGGTTTCTCTTGAAACGAATGTGACTAAACTTTGCAGCTAAGTACGCCATGGTTTTGTCTTCCATTTGCTCAAGCTCTTCTAGGGTGTAGTAATCACTTTCATCAACACCCAGATTCACAGAATCCATTTCTGCTTCTATTATCACCTCATTTCCAGCTCTAGGGGTTTGAACCTGAATCTCAGAAGTTATTGGTTCATCCACTACAAGTGCTGCTGATCTCACAAGTGTATTGTGCTTGTTGTCCACTGTCCCTGATCCGTAGATTATCACTCTTTGTTCCTGTTCCATCTCATAGGTCTTCAACTTTCCATAGATCATCTCTAATGACATCTTTGTGAAGTCAATTCTTTCCCTTAGGGATGATGACTTGTGTTCTACATGATGGGGCAGCGTCATCATGAATTTCCTGTTTGATTCTCTCAGTGGATAGGTCTTTCCTTTCATTGCCAATTCATTGAGGAGTTTAGTATATTTCTCAAAGACCTGAGTTATACTTTCTCCTGGCAGAGACCTAAACGCTTCGTATTGAGAAGTCAGGATGTCCAATCTATTTTCCTGCACGTCTTCAGTTCCTTCCATTATTAAGTTAATGGTATCCCACATATGTTTCCCGCTTGTACAGTTCATCAATTGATAGCTCATTTCCTTGTCTGCGGAGTCCGCCAATATCAACATTAAACCGGTGTCCAGTCGAATCAGTTCTTTGTCAGAATCTGTAAATTCACTAATATCCTTAGGTTGGGTGCCTAAAGGAATCCTGCTACCATCAGGAGCTGTAGATTCACCAACTGGTTTCATTGGTACAAACGGTCCGTTCTCTAATATGCCAATATACAACGGATTAGATGCCTTGATAAATAACAGCATCTTCATCTTCCACAAACCAAAATCATCTCTAGTAAACGGGGGAACTTTAATACCAGCGGTTGTCTTTGGAGCACTCATGGTTTCTGAAAATTTCAAATTGTTTAAAATTCAAGAAATTCCAATTAAATGAAAAATTTTGAAAGTTAAAAAATTTGCTTCGAATTTTCACGCTACGTTTGATTTTGGTCTCATTCACCGGATCTGATTTGTATATCAATCAAGTAGCTTTGATACCAATTGTTAGGTCCAAAGTATCGTAGAAGGGGGGGTTGAATACGATACTCACAAATAATTCAATTTCGTTCGCGGATTAATCTTTCAGTTCTATAACGAAATCAAACACACCAAACCAAATCAAGTTTCGGGGAATATATCTTTTTATAAATATAAACCTCGAGGGGTGATACAATTTCTAATCCGTAGATTAGCTTCAATGAGTTTAAGGTTACACAAATTCAAAACAATGATCAAATTCTGAGCACTATTAATTCTCTGATAATTTCTTCGGCTCAGTTCTCTCTCTCAGTAACGTCTTTGTGTAGAATGCCTTAACTGAAGAAGACACTTTCTTCTCTCGTATTAATTGTAGACTTCATTTGAAAACTATCGAACCAAGATTAAAAGAATTAATCTTGGCCGTCCAATTTCCATCAACCTGTCAGACAAAACAAAAACTATCCACCTTTATCAAAATAAAAACCATCGAATGGAATTACTTTATTTACCATTCGATAGTTTTTAAAACAAAACTATCGAATACTAAATAAAGTAAAAGTGGTTTTCATTTAATTACTATTAAACTCATTCGATAGTTTTCACAAATGAAAAACTATCGAATCGATTTTCTTTACTTTTGTCCTTTAGTAATTACTCCTGGGTGTCTTAGTTTTAGACTGTATCAATTTCTTCCGAGACGATAAAACAACTTGATCTTTTTAAGTGTCGTCACCTAGTGCAACTGGTCTGGTTCACAGATGAATAACACTTGATCAATTCTTCTTTTATGTCTTCAATTCAGTGCTGCTGATAAGTCATTTGTCGTTCTGGTTGCTTCGATTAAATCACTGGAATCCCGTGGTACTTAACCCTAAATCATTCACATACTTCTGTCGTCTTGAAAGTCTTGTTTCTTTTGCTGTCACTGAGGCTTGAACGTTTTCATGAACTTCTTTCCGTGACCTGTTTATGGACTTCAAGAATACATAACGTATTTTGATTTTTTTGAGTTTACCTTTTCTTCATTTGATTCTGGATTCCTGTGCTTCTGTTAATATTATTGTCTGTCTTGTCCTTTGTTGAGTTGTAGTTATCTCTTTTACATCTTATGTTACATTATGTTTTACAAGGTAATTGTCCGTGATATTTTTGGAAAGGGAGTGGATTTTGTTAGAAAAAATAGAAAAATGTGTTTTAATTATAAATACGTAGGCATCTTAAAATATGTAAGCTTTTTTAAATAATTAAAAGTTTTAAAATATGTTTTAAAATAAATAAGTAAGGGTTGCAACTGATATTTTGGGAAATGAGAGATTTTAGTGAGAACAAATATAAAAAGATAATATGTTTTAACTAAAAAGGTAATTGTCCGCGATATATTTGAAAAAGAAGTAGACTTTGTCAGAAAAAAATATGTTTTAATTATAAAACGCAATTAGTTAGTTACTATTTTTATATTATTAAATTATTTTTTAATTAAGATAAATGATCAAAAACCGAAAATCAAAACTTTTAATGTTTCAGCTATTATAAGATAGTAATAAAAATATTTTATTAAAAACAATTAATTAAGGCAAGTACCGTACCGAAAAACAGGTATCAAAACTTTTAATGTTTTGTCTATTATAAGAGATAAGATAATATAAAAGATTTTTTAATTAAGATAAATGATCGAAAACCAAAAACCAAAACTTTTAATGTTTCGGCTATTATAAGATAGTAATAAAAATATTTTGTTAAAAACAATTAAAACCCGTGTGATGCACAAATTATTTTTAATCGTTGTTATTTTATTATTTATGTCTTAATATTTTATTACTTGTATTTATTAAAAAAATAAGTATGTATGTTAAAATAAGTAAACTTTTTCAAAATAATTAAAAGCATTGAAAAAGTTTTAAAATAAATATGTAAGGGGTTACCCGTGATATTTTTGGAAAATGGGGGGTTTTATATATTAGATTATATAAAATTGAATAATTAAAAACATTGAAAAAGGATTTAAAATAAATATGTAAGGGTTTACCCATGATATTTTTGGAAAAAGAGGGGGTTTAGTAAAGAAAAATAGAAAAATTAACATGTATTAGTTGAAAAAGGTAATTGTCCCCTGATATTTTTGGAAAAGGAGAGGATATTTTTAGGAAAAATAGAAAAAACAATGTGTTTTAGCTAAAAAGATAATTAGTTATAAATAAATAATGTTATTATTTAATAATATTTTTTTAAATAAATAAGGGTAATTAAATAAGTCAAGTACCATACCACAAAACTGGTAAAAAAAACATGTACCAAAACTTTTAATGTTCCGGATAGCATAAATAAATAGTATAGATAGGTTCCCCTTATTTTTATCTTCTTGTGGACTAAAACAATAGTAATCCAATTGAATTTTTAATCTCATAAATAAAAATTAAAACCTAAATCAACAATCGAGACACTTATTTGTTTGTTCAAAATACTGGAAAATGACAATGTGACCTACTGGAATGTACTTCCTCAATCTTAGGGGTCATTTGTTTATCTCTTAACATGTCTTAATAGAACTTATCTTAATAATTAAGACATTAAGATTATTTGGTTTATATTCTAATCTTTCTTAAGCGTTAAAATTCTTCTTGATCACTAAGAAACACACACCCAGCCTAGCCATTAAGAAGCAACTGTTGATTAGCTATTTTCATCACTTTGGCAAAGAGAAAAAACTATACGTCAAATCACACTTGTTTTTCTAAATAAATTTTGTCAGCACCTGTATTCCTTTATTTAAATATTAATTACGCATGATGGTATTGGTTTTAACATATGAATTATTGAAAATTGAAAATTTTATATTAAACAAATATCTTATAAATTATAATCATATAATATTTATTTTATTCAAATAAGTATAATGTATTATTTATTCAAAAGAAGAAATTAAAAATTTTGAACCAATTAAAAAATTTGCACTGTTCAGATAATTTTTCAATTTATGTACCAAACAATATTATTCAATAAGTATTCAGATTAATAAATCATTCAGATATTTTAATGATTAAGATTTTTTTTGTTCAGATTTGCCAAATGACCCCTTATTTTAGTTTGTTTATTTTGAACCTATATTAAAACGTAGAAAAATCATTCTTTGATTTTTTCTTAAATTCACTTTATTAATATAATATATTTTATAAGTTTTTATTCTGATTTTTGTTGGACAAATGTTTTTTGAATGAACTTTTTATATGAGTAAAGTGCACTTTGTGTACCTGTAGTTTGTGTGTCAGGCCCCTTGGGATAGTCTACTTTAAAAACTACCACTTGCTATACTGAAATTCCAGTTTCGTAACATTATGTGTATTTCAGTTAAAATAACATTAAAATTAAAGGGTAAAATAGTCTTTATGTCATCATCTTCTTCATCAAACCCATTTGTACCATTATTGAAGCTTTTGAGAAATTAGAAATTGAATATTTGATTCATTTCTTAATGAAATTGAGTCATTTAAGTTGCAACAGAATGATCTATTTCTCTTCTACAAATTGATATCGATTTTGGCTATGAAATATTAACTTTAAGAAATTTTCATATTTAGATTCTAAATATAATAAAAATATATGAATTTCTTGAAATTATTCTTTTATGGTCAAAATCAATATCAATTTGTAGAGGAAAAAAAGATCATTCTGTTGCAACTTAAATGACTCGATTTCGTTAAGAAATGATTGAGATATCCAAGTTTTAATTTCTCAAAAACTTTATCAATGGTAAAAATGGGTTTGATGAAGAAGATGATGACATAAAGACTATTTTACCCTACATTTTAATGTTATTTTAACTGAGATACACATAATGTTACGAAACTGGAATTTCAGTATAGCAAATGATAATTTTTAAAGTAGAATATTCCAAGTGGTCTGACACACAGGTACACAAAATGCACTTTACTTTTTTTTAGATAGTTAAAATGTATTCTGAATTTTTTCCCCCAAAAATCTCGCAAATGCTCACGTGTCATTCTTTAATTGATTAAATTTCTAATAAAAATATGAACTCCACTTATATATGAGTAGTGCTAGAGGTATCGAATTGAGTACCAAAAATTGATGCAAAATGATGTGACAATGGTGATGTGTCATTTGAATTTTTTTTATTGGTACTATTAATGTGAATACATGTGGGTTCATTAATATAAAGCCAATCAGATTTTAACACATGTAATTCGGTACATCGTTTTGTACCAAATTCGGTACCCCTAGTATTATTCCTTATATATATCCACTAATTGCATTACTCAAAACCAATGTTATAAAAATCGAGAATTGGAACTAATTGGTCGATGTACTAATTTATGTACTAACTAGTTGACTAAGCCGCGCTTCGCAGCGGCCCTATACATTTTTTGTAAAATTTTAATTATTAACTATTTAAGAAAAAAATATAAAAAATTTATACTATTATATAATAACCATTTCACTGAAAATTTTGGTTTTCAGATTTTTTGGTATTCTGGTTTTCGGTCATTTTAATTTATAAATAATATGACTAATAGGATTTTGCATTTTCTAACCAAAACATATTACTTTTTAATTAAAAAAAACACTATCTTTTATAAACACACCTAAAAATACTAATTATATTTTATTTTTCAGTCATTAAAAAATGTTACCTTTTAATTAAAACATATTATCTTTTATTAACAAATCTAAAAATACTAATTATATTATATCTTTTAATCATTAATATTAACTTTTTAAATTAACATGTTACCTTTTTATTAAACAATATTACATTTCCAAAACACACCTAAAGATACCAATTGTACAATATCTTTCAATCATTAATACACTCCCATTAATACTACGAGAAATCTTTCAATAGTTAATAATATATGTAACTTGTTAATACATCCAAATATATATTTTAATTGTTTAGTTAATTAATAAAATTTATTAAAAAAACTCGTACATGGTACGGGCTATAAGTCAGTATATATAAATAGTGAACACAATATTTTACAAAATAAAATACATAAACAATAAAATAAACTACTAAAATATTTTTATGCCGATTTTGTATCATATTTTCTTGATGCGACACCCGTTACTCTAAATAAATATAAAACAAATACTAAAAATATACAGTAATATAAATTTAAGTATTAACCACCATTTAATTCTTCAACCATTCGTATTATCACAAAAATTATCTTTATATCTCCTAGACTTTATACGTCGATTTTGTGTCATGTTTCTTGAGCCGACGTCTGATGTATAAATACATATAACAAAAAATACTAATAATATATGAAATAATAAAATTTAAATATTAACCTTTTTAAAATTTTGACTATAACTCTTTTTCGAGAGTTATTTAGACTAAATGATCTTTTTTTTTAAATTCGGATGAATTTTTTTGGTGTTCCTGTTGAATCAATATTATTTTTAAAAAAATTAAATTAATTACTTTTCAATAATATTTTTGTTTTTTTTCATTATTTTATTTGTTGAATTATTACTGTGAAATACGGTATAAAGTATGGCCACCGATTTGTAAATCTGAAAGTATAGCCGCTATTTTGAAACTTGGTAAAAACTTTGGCCATTGATTTACAATTTTCAAACTTTAGCCACCATTTTGGAACTCGGTGCAAAGTTTGGCACCAAAATGCATCAAACTCTTTCTTAAATATCCCTAAACTTTATATGTCAATTGTGTGTCATACTTTCTTGAGCCGACACCCATTGCACTAAATACATATAAATTAAAAATATTAAAATTACGAAATAATAAAACTTGAAGTACTAACCACAGCTTCAAACTTCAACTATTTGTATTATCACAAAATTACAAATTTCTTAAATATTTGTTAGACGTCATAATAAAACTTTTTAGAAATTAAAATATACAAATAGTTATTATCAATATGCAATGTTATTAATGCACACAGGTTATCATAAAATCCTCAAATTTGTGACGTGAAGAAAACTAATCAGTATGCCATGATTTTATTGGCAATTTAAGATATAATAAAGATTAAATCGAAAACATGATTGTAATATAACGTTATAATGAAGAATAAATTATAAAAAATGATTTTTATATATTTATTGTCTTTCCTATAAATTCAAATCTAAGTAAGATAATTTAATTTTATTGAATTAAAATATAGAAACTCTAAAAAAATAGATTAAAACTTAAATACAATTTAATTTAGTTGAGAAAAAAATTAATCTTGTTTAACTAAATTTTAAATAATATTGACTTTATATATTATTGTCTTTGCTAAAAATTTTAATTGAATTAAAATAGTGAAACTCTAAAAAAAATTGATTAAAACTTAAATAGGATCTAAGTTATTTGAGAAAAAAAGGTAATATTTGTTTAATTAAATTTTAAATAGGATTGGCTTTATATATTTATTGGCTTTCCTAAAAATTTGAGTGTAAATAAGGAATGTCTTTCCTAAAATTATATCATGTTAAACATGTTTTCTCTCAATAACATGCGCTATCGTTAAAATTTTGGCTCATCTCGTTAAACATGTTTTCTTTTAATAACACGTTTTCTCGTTGTTACTAATCAAAATAGATAACAAACTAATTTAATAAATAAATTATATCAGTTATTAATTAATTTTATTATATCTTAAAATTTAATTTAAATCATCCTTTACATGATAAAATAATAATATAATAAAAGATATGCTTGTGTGTATAATGATATTGATTGATATTTAATTTTCAAAATTTTAAAATTTGACTTAAATAGAAAATTTAGGAGAATACTAAAATGGTAAATTTAGTTTCTTAATAAAAAATTGAATATTAAAATTATATACTTAGTTTTCTCCATTAGTAAACTTTTTCAAAGGCAAGAAAATAAAAATAATATATTTTGTTTCCTTCATTAATAAAGATTTAAAATGCAATTGAGATATTTCATAATATTTAATATTAATAATTTAAAAATTCGAGAAAATTATAAAAAAAGTTTGAGGTGATTCGGGGGACCTACCTCACCATCTTTGTTTTCTTCATAATATTTTTTAAAATTTTAAGCTTTAGCTTAAATATAAAATTTAGAAGAATATTAATATAATATATTTAGTTTTCTATGTTAGTAATTATATTTATAAATAAATATTAAAATATTTAAAGGCAAAAATATTAAAACACTTCTTTAAGCTAGTATATATAAAGAAGAAGATAAATAAAAAGAAAAAAAATATAAAGATTGATAAGATAAAAAGATAAAGATATCGAATATTAAAATAGTATATTTACTTTCCTCAATTATTAAAGATTTTAATGGAAAAAATATTAAAATTGTATATTTAGTTTCCTCCATTAACAAAGATTTAAAAGACAATTGAGATTTTTTCTATCATATAAATTCAAATTTAAATAAGAAACTTTATTTTTATTGAATTAAATTTGAGAAAGAAAATAATATTAAAATTGTATATTCTGTTTCCTCCATTAGTAAAGATTTAAAACAAATTGAGATTTTTTTTATCCTATAAATTCAAATTTATATAAGAAACTTTAATTTTATTGAACAAAAATTGAGAAAGAAAAGAATCTTAAAATTGTATATCAGTTTTCTCCATTAGTAAAGATTTAAAAGTTATTTCATATTTTTCTATCTTATAAATTCCAATTTAAATAAGTGAAATTTAATTTTATTGAATTAAAATTGTATATTTAGCTTTCTCCATTAACAAAGATTTAAAAGGCAATTGAGATTTTTTCTATAATATAAATTCAAATTTAAATAAGGAACTTTCATTTTATTGAATCAAAATAGAAAAAAGGAAAGAATATTAAAATTGTATATTATATTTCCTCCATTAGTTAAAATTTAAAAGACAATTGATATTTTCTCTATCCTATAAATTTGAATTTAAATAAGGAAATTTAATTATATTAAATTAGAATTCAAGAGCTCTAAAAAAATAAATAAATAGTTATATTTATTTTTCTTTATTAGTAAAGATTTAAAAGACAATTGAGATTTTTTCTAAAATTGAGACTTCATTAGTGTTGTGGAATAAAAAACGTGCTTTGTGAATTTAATGAGCTTCGAGCTTTAATGGTTGCACTTGTGTTTTGAGACTAAATCGGTCCTCACAAGATGCCTACGTATCTCAAATCGTTATTGAGAATCAAGCCAAAGACGTAGTTCTTGGTGTTGCCCTCGGGGCTATGGCGGCAGGGGCACACCAAGGATGTAGTGACTTGTATGTCCTTATTCGAGAATGAAGTCTAAAACGTAGTTCTAGGGGTGCCTTCGTGGCTTGTTGCGCCTTCGAGGCGTTGTGACGTATGGAGCTGTCCCCAAAACGTAGTAGATGACGTATGGAGCAGTGCCCAAAACGTAGTAGATGACGTATGGAGCAGTGCCCAAAACGTAATTCTGATTGTAGGATCAGGGTCCTTATATAGGCGTCTGGAGCCGGGTATTTATGGTATGTTTAGGAGACTTAGCGAATAAGTCTCCTTATTGATAATGGATAAACATCGTATTTCTTGCTAGAGAAGTCTTTTCCTTGTTGATAAAGGCTATGACTCATTAATTGGGATTCTGGATCCTTCTTTGAGAAATTTACCATATTTTGGACTCTTTTCATGAGCTGTATATTTTCCTTATTTATTAATTTCGTAATTAATAAATAATCAGGATTTTAGGCCTTAAATATTTGGCCTTTTCAAAGAATCAGCAATTATATTTCTATAATTACTTTTCTATCCATATCATTTGCCCCCCAACTTTTGGGAAAATCTCCTTGGGGTTTTCGTAGAAGTTATAGCGTATTTTTCCCCAAAATTTTTCATTTTTAAGGGCATTTTCGACCTCAAATTAGGTCATTTTCGACCAGGAATTCGACCAGGAATCAATTCATTTTCGACCAGGAAACAGTTCGACCTCATTTTCCCAGTCATTTTCGACCAGGAATGTTCGACCTCGATTTCGACTTCAAACAGCTGTGAGGTCGAAGCTATCGACCAGGATTTCCAAGTCATTTTCGACCTCACCTGTTCGACCTCGATTGCCATATATCTTCAACCTCGATTTTAGTCCCAGGTCGTTTGTTTCGACCTCGAATCATAGGTCAATTTCGACCTCGTGGTTTCGACCTCGACCAGCCTTTTTTCGACCTCGATTCTGGTCCCAGGTCGATGGTGTCGACCTCGAATCATAGGTCAATTTCGACCTCGTGGTTTCGACCTCGATCTTCTAGGTCAAAATAGACTTAATCTCTGGGTCATTTTTGACCTCGTGGTTTCGACCTCGATCTTCTAGGTCAAAATAGACTTAATCTCTGGGTCATTTTCGACCTCATTTTGTCGTGAGGTCGTTTGTTTAGACCTCACTTTCTGGGTCATTTTCGACCTCATTCTTTTGACCTCGAATCCTTCTGTTTTCGACCTCATTTTAGTGTGAGGTCGCGGGATACGAACTCGATTTATAGTATGTTTTCGATTTCAATCAATCGATTTCAATTTAGGGTCCTTTCGACCTCGAACTTTTAATTTTTAATTTGACTTTTGGTGTGAAGTCGATGGATACGACCTCGATTCTTTGTGTATTTTCGACTTGGTTTTAGGAAGAGGGACACCATTACTGGGGTGTCCAAACATGTTGTGGATTGGTCGTACCACTCCCTTACTCCTTGTGATTACAAGGATTTCGTTGCAGATTCCACCCTCGAGGGTGTTGAGCACTTAGGAGCTCAAGCTATTGCTGCGGTATTTATCCATACCTTTAGCCTTCCTTTATCGTAGTTTTTATTTATGGCCTTTCTTGGCTTGTACCAGTATTTGTGTACTTTTGGCCTACGGGCTTAACTTAACTCTTATTTAAGTTTTTATCCGGCCTTATTTATATCTTGTGGCCATTCATGGCTTGTGTTGTTTTCTTGCTTCTTGAATGTTTGTCAACACTCATAGTATATGAAAATGCTGAATTTATTCATAACTTGAAAATGGGATCAATCCTTACATAGTATTCAAGTTTAAAAACTTGGATTGGTTTTATCAAACCTTGTTCATAGTAGTGAGTCCATTCAGGAAACACTTTAAACATAATAAACTTTCAAATTAGAGGCATGCCAAGTCCTTGGCACCTCATGCCCTTCAAGGGTTTCTAGCTTGTATGAGCCTCGACCAAATACGTTCTTGACGCGATATGGTCCTTCCCAATTTGGGGCTAACTTGCCTTTTTGTCCAACTCCGGATGCCTCGATCTTTCGGAGAACTAAGTCTCTTTGTCAAAAGAACCTTTCTTTAACCCTTAGGTTGTAATAGAAAGATGCCTTCTTTTGATGTTCAACTATCTTGGCGTTTGCCTCATCTCTAACTTCGTCAATTAGATCTAAGGCTAGCCTCAAGCCTTCTTCATTTGTTTCTGGCTCATAGGCCTCAATTCTTGGAGACGTGTGAGTAATCTCTACTGGAACCACTGCCTCTGCCCCATATGCCAACAGGAATGGGGTTGCTCCAGTGGTGACTTTACAAGTAGTACGATATGCCCAAAGTATGGGGAGCAATTCGTCTACCCAAGTGTTTCTGGAGCGTTCAACTCTTTTATTTAGTCCATCTAGGATAATTCGATTCGCAACTTCAGCTTGCCCATTTGCTTGAGGATGGGCAACATAAGTGAAGCGTAGTTGGATATCATTATCTTTACAATACTTCTTGAACTCATCATTGTTGAATTGAGTTCCATTGTCCGTAACCAGGATTCGGGGGATGCCATATCTACATATTACACTTTCCCAGAAGAAGTGCATCACTTGTTTGGTGGTTATCTTGGCTAAGGGTTTAGCCTCAATCCACTTGGTGAAGTAGTCGATTGCTACTATCAAGAATTTTCTTTGCGCACTTGCCATTGGAAATGGCCCAAGTATATCCATTCCCCACATTGAAAATGGGATTTGCGAGTTTATGGATGTCAACATCTCTGGTGGTTGCCTAACCACTGGTGCGTGCTTCTGGCATTGTTCACATTTCTTCACATAGCTTTTAGCATCAGCTAATATGTTGGGCCAATAGAAGCCTAGACGGGTGATTTTATGAGAAAGGGCTCTGCCCCCCAAGTGTTGCCCACAAATTCCTTCATGTACTTCCTTTAGGGCCAATTCTGCCTCTTGAGGTCTCAAGCATTTCAGATATGGAATGATGAAAGACTTCTTGTATAGAATTCCCTCAATCAGGACATACCTTAGTGCTCTCACATATAGCTTTCTTGCTTCTGAAGTGTCGTTGGGTAGCCACCCAGTTTTGAGATGAGCTTTGATGGGATCCATCCAACAACTAGCAACATCAATGGGTGCTACCAACTTTCCGTTGATGCTTGGGGTCTTCAAGACTTGGAAGTATACACTCCCTGCATAATTTTCAATTTCTGAAGAAGCAAACTTAGACAAGGCATCGGCCTTCATGTTTTCTTCCCTTGGAATGTGCTCTACATAGCATTCTTCAAATTGAGTCATGATTGCTTTGACGAGCTTTAAGTACTTGGCCATGATTTCATCTCTGGCTTCAAACTCCCCCATTTACTTGGGAAACCACTAGCCTCGAGTCTCCACATACTTTTAGAGTTTTGACTCTCAAGGCTCCAGCCAGTCCTAAGCCAGCTATCAGAGCTTCATATTCAGCTTCGTTGTTTATCGTTGGGAAGTCCAGTTTTAGTGCGTACTCTATGAGGAATCCATCAGGACTTTGTAGCACTAAACCGGCTCCGATTGATTTTGTTTTTGATGCTCCATCAAAATAGAGCACCCAACATTCTTTGGAGACTTCTGCTTCTTTGTCTTCCATTGCTACTTCCTGCCCCCCGACTTCTTGGTTGTCAATGGTGCATTCAACCATGAAGTCAGCAAGTGCCTGTGCTTTTATGGCCGTTCGAGGCTTGTATTTGATGTCAAATTCCCCTAGTTCAATGGCCCATTTGATCAATCTTCCGCTAACTTGAGGGCTGTACAAGATGTTTCTTAGAGGTTGATCAATCAAGACCTCTATCTTGTGAGCCTGGAAGTATGGGCGTAGCTTTCTTGAGGCCATTATCAAGGCTAAGGCAAACTTCTCAACTGTTGAGTAGTTTATTTCTGCCCCATGTAGGATCTTGCTCACGTAGTAGATGGGTTTCTGAACCTTCGATTCTTCTTTTATCAAAACAGCTCCAAGGGCAGTGTTGGATACTGCCAAGTATAGGTAAAGAACCTCTCCTGGTTTTGGTTTGGCCAAGAGTGGTGGCTCAGCCATGTATTTCTTCAGGGCCTCAAAGGCCTCTTGGCTTTCAGTCGTCCATTCAAAGTCTTTTACCTTCTTGAGTGCTTTGAAGAAAGGTAAGCATTTTTCTCCTGATTTGGAGATGAATCTTCCCAATGCTGCCACTCTTCCTGTTAGCTTCTGGACTTCCTTAATAATCCGTGGTGGTTCCATGTCTAGGATTGCTTTGATTTTGTCGGGATTGGCCTCGATTCCTCTCTTGGAAACCATTAGGCCTAAAAACTTTCCCGAGCCTACACCAAAGGCACATTTAGCTGGATTCAACATCATCTTGTGGTGCCTTAGCACTTCAAATGCCTCTCGGAGGTGCTCAATGTGATCGGCCTTATCAAGGCTCTTGACTAGCATGTCATCTACGTAGACCTCCATGGTTTTTCCAATTAGGTGTTCAAAAATTTTGTTCACCAACCTTTGGTAAGTTGCCCCTTGGAGATGTCATCTTTGTGCATCTTGATCTGATTGTATCCACTGAAACCATCCATGAAGCTTAGCATCTCGTGCCCAGTTGTTGCATATTCTCCATTTTCCATTGGCTTTTTTGACCATCACAGGGTTAGCCAACCATTCCGGGAATTGGATTTCTTCAATGAAATCGGCCTCCAAAAGCTTTTCAACTTCTTGTTTTATGGCTTCAAGCCTCTCTGGAGCAAAACTTCTCTTTTTTTGTTTCACCGTCTTTCTTTGAGGATCCACGTTCAATTTGTGAGTTATCAATTGGGGATCAATCCCTGGCATGTCAGCCGCTGTCCAAGCAAAAACGTCATTGTTCTCTTGAAGAAAGGATATGAGTTTGCTTTTCAACGGCTCGAGCAGTAGTGCCCCTATATAAGTCACCTTCTCTGGTTCACCTGGGACTAAGGGAATTGGGACCAAGTCCTCAGCTGGTTTCCCTCTTCTGTCCTCATTGTCACTTGTATTCATATCTTCAATGGGGAGAACCTGCCCCCCGATTCCATCAGGCCTTAACGCGGCTACATAACAACTTCTAGCCATCTTTTGGTCTCCCCGTTCTTCTCCTATCCCATTCCTCGTTGGAAACTTGATTTTCAGATGATAAGATGAGGCAACAACCTTAAACGCATGAAGACCAGTCCTTCCAAGGATCGCGTTGTAGGTTGAATTTGCCTTTATGACTACAAAGTTCAGCATCTAGGTAGATGTATTCATTCCTTGTCCCATGGTCATTGGGAGTTGGATGGTGCCTTCCACCTTCGACTCCACTCCGTTGAACCCATATATGGGCATATTCGAGGGTGTTAACTGAGAATCAGTGTAACCCATCTTGATAAAAGCATCGTGGAATAAGATGTCCACTGAAGCCCCGTTGTCAACTAGGACTCTCTTTGTTTCGGAATTGCCTATCACTGGTATGATAACAAGAGGATCATCATGGGGGAACTTCACCCCTTCTAAGTCGGAATCATCGAAGCCTATTGATACTTCTGTTCTGGCACGCTTCGGTGCCTCTCCAACCACAGTCATTACCTCTCGGGCATAAGCTTTTCTTGAGTTTCGGGAGGGACCGGCAGCGGTAGGCCCTCCGAATATCATATTAATGACTGGCCCTCGGGGCTTAGGGTTACGATCTTGGTCGTTGTCCCTTCTATCATAATCCTTCCTTTCATAATTGCCTCCATGGCTCCCTTGACTTCCATCATTGGTGAATTTGCTGAGTTTTCCTCTCCGTATTAGAAACTCAATTTCATCTTTCAGCTGCCTACAATCGTCGGTGTCATGACCAACTTCTTTGTGAAACCGGCAATATCGGTTTTGGTTCCATTTAGATAGGTCAGCCCTCATTGGCTTTGGCCACTTGATATCCTCATCCTTTGCAATCTCCATCAGAATTTGACTCCTGGGAGTATTCAACCTTGCATATTCTGTAAACTTTGGGCCAAAATTACTCCTCTTTGGTGGGGAGTCAGAGCCCTTTGACGTTCTAGGAAATTTTTCCTTAACATCATATTCTCGGGTTTCCTTCCTTTTCTTTGAGTTTCCACTATCCTCAGCAGTGGGTTCATACTTCCTCATACTCTCTTCTGCTTTGATGTACTTGCCGACTCTGTCTTGGAGCTTCAACATGCTCTCAGGTGGATGTTTTGCCAATGACCTTCTGAAGTGATCATCGGTAGTTCCTTGTTGCAGGGCTATCATAGCCACTTTGTCCTCTAAGTTCGGGACTTTCAGAGCCTCACGAGTGAATCGGTTAATGTAATCCCTCAAGGCTTCAGCCTTTCCTTGCTTAATTCCCATGAGGGACGTAGAACTTTTCTCATGTACTCTTCCACTGATGAATTGGTTGATGAACGCCTTGCTCAATTCTTTGAAGGATCCAATAGAATTGGGAGGCAATCGGCTGTACCAACGTTGTGCCATGCCCGCCAAGGTTTGTGGAAACGCCCTACACTTGACCGCATCATTGGTTGGCTGCAATAGCAGTGCGTTGGAAAAGGTTCTCACATGATTTGCGGGATCTCCCGTTCCATCATAAGCCTTAATCGTTGGCATCTTAAATTTCCTGGAGATGTTGGCTTTCATGATGTCTTGAGTGAAGGGGGGTGTTGGATCATCGGGATCTCCTAGGGGTAATAAATCAGTAGGATCACCCATTGGGGGCTCAGCCCTCTTGTTTCTTCTAGGTGCTGGATCCAAGTTGATTATCGGGACTCCTCCCGTTCCTTGGTTTTGTGTCCTTGCAGCTTCTTCTTCGGCCAGTAGCTTCTTGAGCCTTGCAGTCTCGGCTTCATGGGCCGCTATTTTTTCCTTGGTGGTTTGAGGCTGTTCCCGATTAGTTTGGGAAGAACGCCTCCTTCTTGGGGCAACGTCCCTCTCATCTCCAGTTGAGTAATTCTCATCCTCGGTGTAAGGACCCGAGTAGTCTTGTATAAGAGGGGTCTGCCGAGTTTGCTGATTTTGGGGTCCCAGACCTTGAATATATGGGGGCCCATAGGCTTTATGATAGATGGGGTTGGCACCGCTACTGCCCATCGGGGGTCGAGGAGGCATACCATAGGTTGGCATACCGAGAGTTTGAGTCGTGTATTGGGGGAGATCCGTGGTGTGAAGTTGAAGGCCACGTGGGGCGTTTGCGAGCAGTGAAGAAGTTGTGATCGGTTGCTGATGAATGGTCTCTTGTGGATTTGGTCCATGAACGACCATTTGTAGGGGATTCGTCCCTTCAACAGTAATTGGGACTTCTAGTCCTTGAGTGTTGGTGATGGGGGCGTCTACCCCTTCTGTGCTAGTGATTAGTGGGGGTTGGCTCCCCTGAGTTTCTGTTGCAGAGGTAAGAGGGAGTCCATCAGAAGTTTGAGGACCTCGAGTTTTTCTTCGTGTGTTTGCCATGGTTGATGTTGTCTTCCCACAGACGGCACCAAATGTTGTGGAATAAAAAACGTGCTTTGTGAATTTAATGAGCTTCGAGCTTTAATAGCTGCACTTGTGTTTCGAGACTAAATCGGTCCTCACAAGATGCCTACGTATCTCAAATCGTTATTGAGAATCAAGCCAAGACGTAGTTCTTGGTGTTGCCCTCGGGGCTATGGCGGCAGGGGCACACCAAGGACGTAGTGACTTGTATGTCCTTATTCGAGGATGAAGTCTAAAACGTAGTTCTAGGGGTGCCTTCATGGCTTGTTGCGCCTTCGAGGCGTTGTGACGTATGGAGCTGTCCCCAAAACGTAGTAGATGACGTATGGAACAGTGCCCAAAACGTAGTAGATGACGTATGGAGCAGTGCCCAAAACGTAGTAGATGACGTATGGAGCAGTGCCCAAAACGTAATTCTGATTGTAGGATCAGGGTCCTTATATAGGCGTCTGGAGCCTGGTATTTATGGTATGTTTAGGAGACTTAGCGAATAAGTCTCCTTATTGATAATGGATAAACATCGTATTTCTTGCTAGAGAAGTCTTTTCCTTGTTGATAAAGGCTATGACTCATTAATTGGGATTCTGGATCATTCTTTGAGAAATTTACCATATTTTGGACTCTTTTCATGAGTTGTATATTTTCCTTATTTATTAATTTCGTAATTAATAAATAATCAGGATTTTAGGCCTTAAATATTTGGCCTTTTCAAAGAATCAGCAATTATATTTCTATAATTACTTTTCTATCCATATCAATTAGTAAAGATTTAAAAGGAAATTGAGATTTTTTATATCCTATAAATTTAAATTTATATAAGGAACTTTCATTTTATTGAATAAAAATTGAGAAAAGGAAGAATCTTGAAATTGTATATCAGTTTTCTCCATTAATAAAGTTTTAAAAGGTATTTGATATTTTTCACTCCTATAAATTCTAATTTAAATATGGAAATTTAATTTTATTGAATTAAAATTGTATATTTTGTTTCTCCATTAACAAAGATTTAAAAGACAATTTAGATTTTTTCTATCCTATAAATTCAAATTTAAATAAGTAACTTTAATTTTATTGAATTAAAATTGAGAAAGAAAATAATATTAAAATTATATATTCTATTTTCTCCATTATCTAAAATTTAAAAGGCAATTGATATTTTCTCTATCCTATAAATTTTAATTTAAATAAGGAAATTTAATTATATTAAATTAAAATTCAAAAGCTCTAGAAAAATAAATAAATAGTTATATTTAGTTTCCTTTATTAGTAAAAATTTAAAAGACAATTGATATTTTTTCTATCATATAAATTCAACTTTAAATAAGGAACTTTCATTTTATTTAATCAAAATTGAGAATTGAAATAATCTTAAAATTGTATATCAGTTTCCTCATTAGTAAAGATTTAAAAGGCAGTTGATATTTTTCTATCCTATAAAATCGAATTTAAATAAGGAAATTTAATTTTATTGAATTAAAATTCAGGAGCTCTATAAAAATAGATAAATAGCTTTCGGACTATCTGAGAGCTCCTAGGGGTTTTCCTTTATATATATATAATAAAGATAAAGGAAATTATTAAAGAAATTTTATTAATAAAAAAAGTTCTATCAAGTTTGAAAATAATAAAAGAAAGTTCTATTAAGATTGAAAATAATAAAAAAGAAAATTGCAATTATTAACATAAGAGCGACAAATTCGAAAATAATAAGGAATTTGTAATTTTCTAAATAAAAGGAAGTTCTATCAAGTCCTACAAATTCGAAAATAATAAGGAAGTTGTAATTTTCTAAATCAAAGAAAGTTCTATCAAGTTTGAAAATAATAAAAGAAAGTTCTATCAAGCCTACAAATTCGAAAATAATAAGGAAGTTGTAATTTTCAAAATCAAAGAAAGTTCTATCAAGTCCTACAAATTCGAAAATAATAAGGAAGTAGTAATTTTCTAAATCAAAGAAAGTTCTATCAAGTTTGAAAATAATAAAAGAAAGTTCTATCAAGCCTACAAATTCGAAAATAATAAGGAAGTTGTAATTTTCTCAATCAAAGAAAGTTCTATCAAGTGCTACAAATTCAAAAATAATAAGGAAGTTGTAATTTTCTAAATCAAAGAAAGTTATATCAAGTTTAAAAATAATAAAAGTGTAATTTTCAATTTCCTTCCTACAAAATCGAAAATAATAAAGGAAGTTGTAATTATTAAAATTAAAAATTGTGAAAATTTGAGAAAATTAGAAAAATAGAACGGAGCGAAATAATAAGGAAGTTGTAATTTTCTAAATCAAAGAAAGTTCTGTCAACTTTGAAAATAATAAAAGAAAGTTCTATCAAAATAGAACGGAGCGAAATAATAAGGAAGTTGTAATTTTCTAAATCAAAGAAAGTTCTATCAACTTTGAAAATAATAAAAGAAAGTTCTACCAAGTTTGAAAATAATAAAAGTATAACTTTCAATTTTCTTCCTACAAAATCGAAAATAATAAAGGAAGTTGTAATTATTAAAATTAAAAATTGTGAAAAATTTAGAAAATTAGACAAATATCTAAATCAAATAAATTTTCTAAATCAAAGAAAGTTCTATCAAGTACTACAAATTCGAAAATAATATGGAAGTTGTAATTTTCTAAATCAAAGAAAGTTTTATCAAGTTTGAAAATAATAAAAGAAAGTTCTATCAAGCCTACAAATTCGAAAATAATAAGGAAGTTGTAATTTTCTAAATCAAAAAAAGTTCTATCAAGTGCTACCAATTCGAAAATAATAAGGAAGTTGTAATTTTCTAAATCAAAGAAAGTTATATCAAGTTTAATAATAATAAAAGTGTAATTTTCAATTTCCTTCCTACAAAATCGAAAATAATAAAGGAAATTACAATTATTAAAATTAAAAATTGTGAAAAATTGTGAAAATTAGAAAAATAGAACGGAGCGATTCTAGAGGCGCTACCTCACCGCCCCCGTCTTCTCCTTTATATAAGTATATTGATTTAGAATTAATCGGTAAATCGGGGATTAATCAGAGTAAAAATTGGATATATTTTAATATTATTCAATGTATTGTTAAGATTATATTACTTATTTATGTATTTATCGTATTATAAAGTTTATAATTTTTCATATTCGATTAATATTTTATTTTAATTCTAATAAATTATTTATAATATTTCAATTAATAAATAATTATAAAAATTAATCGAATTTCAAAAATCGAATCCATCCACCACCTTGTAGATAATTAATCGATGATTCAAAACACGATGGAAAGAAAAGGGAGAGTATATATTTTTTAAGTCGGAAGGAAGCCCATGGTTTCTTAAAAGCAACTAAGGAGTGGGTCCGACTTTTGACTACTGCAGAAAAAATTAGCACTTAGCAGCCGGCCTGGCGAGAAATAGCAACCAAGCTGATCACCTAGAAATGGTTCACCTTACCTTAATAAAAATCGAAAGTCAAATTTATCGGTCGAAAAGTAATTAAAAATTAATTGAATAATTGGAAACTTATTAAAATAATAAATGAATATATTCATTTTAGAGCTTTTTTCATAAATACCCATCCCTAAAATCATTTTTTCAAAAATACTATGTTTTTTTTGAACATTTTTCAAAAATACCAATTTTTTGAAAATATTTTCAAAAATACGGTCTGCAACTTGATGCAACCAGCTGCAACCTAAAAGTATTTGCAAAAATATGGTGCAACCAGATGCAACTTATAAAAATACGATCTGCAACTAGATGCAACCATCTGCAATTTTTGCAACCATGTTTACAACTTCTAAAATCAACTTCTAAAAAAATCAGAAGCAACCAAAAGCAACCACAATCAACTTCGAAACAACCCATAGCAACCCGAAACACAACCGAAAATTCAACTTTAAAAATTTCACAATTCATCAAACTGCCTCCGCGGGGTCAATTTACTCGAAAAGCAACCAATATTGCAACTTTAATTTTGAAAACTAACTTTGGAGTTCAATCCTCGATCATTACTTTCTCCATGAAGAATTATCACTGACCCTGTTATATACATATATCTATGTTTTTGTATATATACATACATATCTATGTAATTGGAAAATATACGAAGAGGTAAATAGGATAATTAAAAGTTGAAAATAAAGTGGACACAGGACATATTGGTGGGAGGATTGAGAACAACAACCACGTAAGAAGAAGAAGATAATCGAAGGAGAAGGAGCGATAGAAGGATGAAAGAAGGTGTATTGGAGAATATAAATGAAAGAAACAAAAAAAAACCGTATATATGCAAATAAATTTGGAAGAACGTAAATTTGCAAAAAGTTACATAAAAAATAGTATAAATGGTAAATTCTCTTAATTTTATAACAGAATTTAATATTTGAACTTTTAATAACTAATTAACTTTTTAAATAAATCAAAAAAATTTAGAACAATGCTAACCAATAAAAATGAATTATTCAAAGGATAATATATGTAACCCTTGATTGCATATATTTAAATACTAGATTTATACCCGTGCAATGCACGGGACGATTAATACGTTATTTTATTTTAGTGTTTTTATAAATTTATTTATTTATTAATATTTTTGTGTATTTTCATAAAAATATATATTCATTAAGTTAATAATATGTTTTTTCATATGTATATATTATTTCGGTTTATGTTGTAATTCTTGAAATGATAAAAATTACGAATTTTTTATATATACAAATTCACTAAAAGAATGATTATTTATATGTTTATTCATTGTTTTTATAAATTCAATTTTAATAAATTTTAGTGTAAATATTTAAAATATTAAAATTATACTACTTCTATTATTATTTACTTTTATAGAAATATTACCTTTTCTCCAAAGTAGAGCATTATTAATAACTCTAATTACTCTAATTGTGTAATTGTTTTATAGTAGAGAGTTTTTAGCTATGTAGGATCCGTTTTATTTTATAAATTCAATTTTAATAAATTTTAGTGTAAATATTTAAAATATTAAAATTATACTACTTCTATTATTATTTACTTTTATAGAAATATTACTTTTTCTCGCATTATTAATAACTCTAATTACTCTAATTGTGTAATTATTTTATAGTACAGAGTTTTTAGCTTATAGTAAAGAGTTTTTAGCTATGTAGGACCCGTTTTATAGTAAAGAATTTTTAACTATGTAGGACCCGCTGACGACCAAACCAAACCATACCATTTAAGTGCTTTACACTAATTATATATAAAAAGGATATAATTAATCTTATTTATTGATAACATCGTTATTAAATTTTACAAAATAAAAAAGTAAAAGAAATTTTAAAAAATTAATAGGATATTTAACCGGACAGTTTTAGAAGAGGGAGGCTCAAGTGCTCATTCTCAAGCAGGTTTCACAAAAATGGCTTCATCTCCTACTCAAGATAACAACGGTCTCTCTCTCTCTCTCTCCCTCTCTCTCTCTCTCTCTCTCTCTCTCTCTCTCTCTCTCTCTCTCTGACACACACACACATCCTGCTCTTATTAATTATTTACCAACTGTTCTTCATTTCTAAAATTTTAACAATAATATAATTTTCAATCCGTGTTTAAATTTCGTAACTAAAAAATGAAGTTGTGAATTCAGGTGGTGCTAAAAGAGTTGCTGTGGTTGGTGCTGGTGTTAGGTATCTTCATTTCACTCTTCATCACACTCATATGTTGATTTTTAATTCAATTTTCACTGTTTGTATATATGTTTATTAGTGGAATCACCTTTGAATTGATTGAATGCGTATTAGATACTAAGATTTTAATGCTCCTTTATTTGTTCGGTTCGGATTAGGCTGATTAGTGATTTTGAATACAAGTTTGATGTTATTAGTGATTATTTGAATTTCAGCTACAAATGTAGTGTTGGTGGTCTTGGTTACGTGATCTTACTATGTTTACATTAAATTACTTATGAGTGTAGTGTTGGTGGTTTCAGTGACGTGATATTACGAAATGTACGTTGAAATTGGGGATAAATTAGTTAGAAATGTAGTGTTGGTGGCCCCATTGACATGATTTTACAGAGTTGGAATTATACCTTGAAATTAGGGATAAATTGAATAGAATTGTAGAATTTGTGGTCTCAGTGACACATTATTACTATTTGGAACGTGCATTTGATTTCGAAATAAATCTGATGTTTGATTAAAGGGAATAAGTTGTTTGACAGAAGAGGACTAATCACATAGTCTTTAATTACATGAAATAAGACTTTGACACGAATTTTCTAATTATTAGTCCGTATTTGATATATGTTTGATCATTTTCTTTGAGTAATGCTACTTTGAAAGATCAGCAATTACTATATATCTCTTTACTAATAAGCTACCTCTAATCTGTAATTAATCTGCATTACAAATTTGAATATTTGGGTGATATTTCCAGAACCTGAGTTAACATTATTCTTTAATTTCTAGTGGCCTTGCTGCTGCTTACAAGTTGTCCCTGCGGGGTTTGAACGTCACAATATTTGAAGCTGAAGAGAGAGCTGGAGGCAAGTTAAGAAGTGTATCCCAAAATGGTCTAATATGGGATGAGGGTGCAAACACTATGGTGTGTTGTGAAATGCCTCCATCTATCTGTCCATGTTGCAAAATTTTATGATTATTGAGACTTACTTGCACAGAGCCCCAAAAAGTTCAAATAACACTAATAAAGTTGTAATGGCTTTAACCTTTTGCAGACAGAGACTGAGGGGGATGTTAGTTATTTGCTTGACAATCTTCGGCTTCGCGAAAAACAACAATTTGTAAGGGAGTTTGCCTTACTGGCGATCGATTATTGGCTTTAAATTTATTACTTAATCCTAAGAAACAAGTGCAGTTATTTATGATAATATGAATTTGAAAGTTGATGAGTTGTGATTTGGATTTTAAGCATAAAATATTATCAAATTTATATCTGAACTGCCTTTTAATTTTAACCTATTGCAGCCGATATCACAAAACAAACGCTATATTGTAAGAGATGGAACTCCAGTACTGGTAATTTCCTTTTTCCGTATGCTGTTGATTAAGTGTCTTTCACCTTTATCTTCGTTCCTGTACTAAGACCCGTGTCCTTGATCAGCTACCATCAAATCCATTTGCTCTGATCAAAAGCAATATTCTCTCCACTCAATCAAAGGTACGCACATGTATATACACCAAAACAGATACCCCCCCCCCCCCCCCCCCCGTCCCCACCCCCACAAACACACACACTTGCTCCATCACTTCCAGAGTTGATTGGCGGTATTTAAAAATTAAACAAGTATATGCATCCTCTAATTGTTGTGTTAAGGGATCGAAGTAGAGTATAATGAGGCGTAGTTTCTTCTGAAATGGATGTAATATACATAGATGATAACAACTTATGTAGAAAATGATGCTGTGAGGATAAGTACTCATATATAAACAATTATATAACAATAAACTATTTATAAATTCACTCCTTGGTCTGCATTTAAGTTATGTACAGAAGTAGAAACCGATCCCCTGATCTAAAAATACAAGCTTTCTAATTCTGGGCTTTAATCTTGTGGAGTGTATGTTACTGCTACAGATTCAGATGCTCTTGGAACCTTTCTTTTGGAAGAAAAACAATGACTCAAAGATCTTGGAGACGCATGAAAGGTGATAGATATAAACTTTCTTCGCTAATGATGTCCCTAGTTTAGAGTTGACCTTTTGTGTATCTTATTTAACTATTAAGGCTCGGACATGGTTCCTTTTTTTCAAACATTATCCAAGTTCAGTTATATTTCTCACCTTGCTGTCCACATTTATCCGAAACCACTCTATGCTTTTGCTTTTCTTCCTTGCTTGCAAGTTTATCAGCTTCTGTGTTGATTTCTTTCGGTACGTAGTTCACACTCGAGGGGAAGAGACGAGTTTATGAAAAAGCTTCAATCTGTTCATTAATTTCCTTATTTTGAAAGTACTTAACATTCTTATTGCTATATTGTTGACTGTTGGCTGTTTCTGTGTAATTCTGTGTTTCAAGTTTTGATTTTTTACTGCCAGACAAGTCGTGCTGGTTCAGTCGACATGTTAGCTTGAAAACAATGTAAACATCAGTACTAATTGTTGAAAAATTTAAATAGATATCAATATTACAACTTGCAATACGTGGCCGGTAACTTCGTTTAATTGATATATTTTCACAAAATGTGTCTGCGAAGAAAATCATACATTTAAAGTATGCCTTGCAGAGGGAAGACCTGAAGTCATATTTTATGGTTGTATTAAGTTTTGGATATCCGTCTTTGCCATGTATTGTATTTTTCTCACGTAATATCTGATGCAAAAGATCAATCATGTCATCCCAATTATACACATCTCGCTTATTTTTTTTGTCTAAAATCCATATTTAAATCTTGTCACTTTTTTTTTGCCTAGTAGATATTATCACTGTTCTGTGCCTTAATCTTTTAGTTATGGTTCTAGATATTGGACTTCTATGTCATATCCCATTTCTCAAATTTTAAGTAAAAAATAGAATTCTAAGGCCAATCTTACTGCTGTGTAAAATCTACTTTCTTCTTCTTCTTTTGTACCTAATGGCATATTGCTGTTTTTTTTGTAAGAACTAAGCAGATTAGAAAGCTCAGTATCGAGTTGCTTAGAGTGTTCTGGACATGCTAATTTGTTGTTTTGTTTCTTCAGCGTTGGTGGCTTCTTTCGGCGTCATTTTGGGCAGGAGGTATTTGTACAGCTCAGTATCTAGTTTGCCCCTTTTTTCTGATTTATACAGCCACCCAATTTGAGTAAATTTTCTCGCTTGTTGAGCTTTATGAAGTTAGTATGGTGGATTCATGCTTTATTTTTTGTTTTGCAAGGTCGTTGACTATCTCATTGACCCTTTTGTTGGTGGTGTTAATGCTGGAGATCCTGAATCCCTCTCTGTTAGTATCTCTCTCATCTCTTCAGATTAATCCAGGCTATCTCAGTGCCAATGACAACTTAATCCAGTTATATGTTTTTTAACCTTTCTAGTTATAGTCACTGGATGTACACTAAAGTTTCATTGACATGGCACCTTTTGTGTTTCTAAATTGCATCAACAAGCCTAGCATCTTTGCACATTAGGTCTGTACCTTTTGCTCAATTTTATGAATGATATGCTCACTTTATTTAAACAGATGGCCCATGCATTTCCGGAGTTGTGGAATCTGGAGAAAAGGTATATTTGTATCTGCTTTCAACCACTAATGCTACATGGAAATTGTGTATGAAGATCTATAACATCTATTCTCTGTTCTCTATAACATGGAAATATATGTTTCTTTATTGCTTGACTCCATCATTACAGATTTGGTTCAATCATAGTTGGTGCAGTTCGGTCTAAAATATCTGCCAAAAAGGTAGACGGTGGAGGAATGAATGCTTCTTCAAAGTCTAAGAGGCGTATACGCGGTTCATTTTCGTTTTTCGGTGGAATGCAGGTAAACGTGCTGGATTGTTAACTTCATTTGGAATGATTGTTATACATACTAGCAGGTAACTTATAGTCTTATACTCCCTCCGTCCCAAGTCCCAATTCAAGTGGCTTGTTGGATTTTTGGTGGTCAGATTGACTTAACTTTGACTGAAAATTAAAAACTTTTTTTTAATAATCTTAGACAACTGAAAATGTGTTTTTAACGTAGATTTGATATACTTTCTAATGATATAAATTTTGTTTATTTTTTTAATTATAGAGTGCATGTAATGTTCAGTCAATGTTTGGTCAATTTTACCACAAACAATGAAACAAGCCACTTGAATTAAGACGGAGGGAATACTATTCTAGCAGGTAACTTAGTGTGAAGCATTGGTGGGATTTATTGTTATATTATTAATAATCAGTCTTAATATCAATCATGGTTATGTAGTACTTATGAGTTATAATTGCAAACTTAAATAAATTGAAAACTAGTTAAACGCTAATATCAGATGTTATCATACTTGTCTATCTACAAGGCGCCTCAAGAGAGAACCAAACATTAAAAAAGAACCCGAGAACCATTGTAGACCCTTAAATCACATCTAAATCAACAGTCTAGATTCATTATTTTTTATATACAAAACACTTGCAAGGGCATTGATGAATACTTACTGAATTCACTTAATAAGGAAATTGAATCACTTACTCATTTATTACAATATTATTTTTTGTTATTATATTTTATCTTTCCTATTCTTTTGGCAGATCTTTCAATTTTTTTTAAAAAAATATTTCCCTTAGAATTAATCTATAAATCTCATTCTATAGTAGATCTCATTTCTTTTTTATAAATCATCTATATATACCTTTTTTTTATTTATATTTTCCTGAGATAAAAGTGTTCTAGTGCAAAACCTATTTTGTTAGTGGAAATACAGTGTTATGCTGCTGCTGAATTTTAAAAGACATGCACCCGAACTCTAAAGTTATGCCCATGAACTTTAAAGTTCTACAACTGAAAGTACCTATTTTTACAATGTTTTGCTATTGAAAACTGTTAGCTCATATTGTATCTATACCATAAGTTAAATGTTCTACAGCTGAACTTAAAGTTATGCACCCGAACTTTAAAATTATGCACATGAACTTTAAAGTTCCAAAACTGAACTTACTTGTTTTTAAATATTCTATTGCTAAAGATTGTTATTTCATATCGTGTTTATACCATAACTTGAATGTTCTCATAAAAATTGATTGAAGTAATGTTTCGTGCTAATAGAGGATTTTGTGATGTTATGGAGGATTTTGTAAGATATTACCGTGACTTTACGTATCGACGCTGGTGTATAACAATAGTTGTCAACAAGTATTAATACCGGAGATCCGATCCGAGATCTTTTTAATGGATATGGATTTGGCAGAAAAAATCCTACCCGACAAGAAAAATCCGATAATAAATGGAGCGGATATGGATTAAGGGCGATCCGATCCATTAATGACCCGATCCGGTATAATACAATTTCTATATAATTATATTATATATTATGTATTATATACATTTATTATGTATTTTATACAATTACATTATATGTTATATATTATAAAAAAAATCAATTTCTAATAGTCTATATTCTATATAGCCTCTCTGACTCTAATCAAAGTCTTAAACGAGACTCACACAACTAGAATCATTTATGATTTACTTCTGCGAAATGATCGTGTGTCTAGCTATTTAGTCATGTTGCCTGGTTTCATCCACATGTCCTTCCCAAGCATGGGATGCATGTGGCTATGAAGCATCCATTATTTATTTATTATTATTATGAAAAAACTCAATTTGTATTTGTGTTTAGACTACTAATATTATGTTAGAATTGGTATTTTAGACTTTAGATAGTGATATTTAATTACTTCGTTTTTTTAATTTCAAAACGTCGTAGAATTGCCCAATATTGAGTAGGCTTTTAATGCAAGTCAATTTGATTTAGAATAAAAAGATAAACGGATCGGATATCCGATCCGTGATCCTAACAAATTCTGATATGGATTGACGGATCGACCTGTAAAAAATCCGGTCCCATTCCGATCCGAATTCGATAAAAATAAACGGATATGGATTTAGGTCGACCCGAGTCGAACCCGATCCATTGACAGGCCAACCCTGGTCTTTATATAATAAAAAAAAAATTAAAGTTATTCCTAGTGTTATGAGCTTATGGGTTCACCAAGGATCATGACTCGTCTATATATAGTTTTTATTATATATGTTAGGTAACACTTGAAATAAATTCTAACTATATCCTTTAGTTAAAGATTGTAGTATAATTCTGATGAATAATAAATTATAGAAATGTTTTAAGGGTAAAAATATAAAAGAGAATCATTAGTATACTTAATCCTCAAGTGCACGTCATAAGTTTGATTAGATATAACCTAAACGAAATGACATGTGAACTATGACTTCATAATTCTCACACACCTTCAGCTACAACTATTCTACACAGGCACAACCAACAAATCATTAATACCTCAAAATTAAACTTTTAATAGTTATCATATCCTTGAAATTGTTACAAATATTAACTTTTAATTCCTTAAAATTAATAGATAAGGATTGGTAAAGGTATAAATTTATCCTTGAAATATAAGGTTATAATTTAAGTTAATCAAATTAAAAGTTGCAAGCTTAAACTTTGGATTAAAATTTAATATTTGTAACAATTTCAAGGATATGATAAAATTATTAAAAGTGAAATTATTTTTGTGGAAAATAATTAAATAAAACAACATTTGGTCAACTAAACTTAATATATTATTGTATTATAGTAAAGTGTAAATTAAATTATCATGCCAAAAAAAGTGTAAATTAGATTATATATTTTTGTGGTAGTTTTGATGAAATAATATTGCAATAAAGTACAAAATAAATTATAAATATTATAGTTTGAGATATAACATTTCACTTTTCATAGTTATTGTATCCTTAAAATTGTTACAAATATTAAACCTTAAACTAAAGTTTAAGCATACAACTTTTAATTTGATTAATTTAAATTATAAGCTTATATTTAAGGTTAGTTAATTTATTAACTCTCATGTTTATATGAAAATCATCATATAATTTTCAGATTTTTGTAGAAATCATGAAAAATAAATTTAACAAGGTTTTAAGTGGTAAGTTCTATTCAAACAAATAAATGACACCTAAACTATAACTTCATAACTCTTCGAACACACACCTTCACCCTACATCTATTCTACACCTTAAAAATCATGAAAAATAAATAACTAAATGAAAATGACACACCTTCACTTACAACTATTCTACACCTTCTTAATAGAACACATCTGTACACACAAGGAACAACCTAACAAATCATTAAAACCTTAAAATTCTACACTTTTTAAATTTAAAATACTTAATTTAACTCAAAATAATTAATTTAATAATTCACTTGAAACAACTACTTTATAATTTGAAAAGTCTAATAACAAACATTTTAAAATAGCTATTACATAACAACTTTATGTACAAAATTAATTTATACTTTTCCCAATTCTTATATGTTAATTTTTTGTGGAAAATAATTACATAAAATAACACTAAGCCAACTAAACTTAATATATTATTGTATTAAAAATAATAATGCAATAAAGTATAAAATAAATTATAAAAATTATAGTTTGAGATATAACATTTCACTTTTAATAGTTATCATGTTCTTGAAATTGTTACAAATATTAAACTTTAATCTAAAGTTTAAGCATACAACTTTTATTTGTTTTTTTTTATTTAAGCATACAACTTTTAGTTTGATTAAGTTAAATTATAACCTTGTATTTAAGCTTAGTTAATTTAATAACTTTTATATTTATATATGAAAATCATCATATAATTTTGAGGTTTTTGTATGTTTTCTAGAAAATCATGAAAAATAAATCTAACATTTGAAGATCGAGGTTCTAAGTGATAGGTTTAATCCAAACAAATTTATTTAGATACAGACTAAAAATGTTATCGGGATACAACTTAGAAAAATGTATACATGTACAAATCTGCATATTTGCCAACTACTTTTTTCTAACGAATTTATATCTTTTTACAACCATAAACATTTACTTTATTAATTAAAAATGTTTCACAATAAATGAGTACAAATTACATCAATAAATATAAAATTTAATTTATTACTATTTGATTTTCAACTAAAATATTATAATATAATATAGTATTAAACTAATTACGTAAATTAGTATTATTTTACAAAGTAAATGACAAACTATAAACTTTACATTCTTAAAAAACATTACAAAATCCGAGCGAAGCCGGGCGAAGCCGGGCGAAGCCGGGCTAAACAAGTACTAGTTAAAAAAGAATATAGAGGTGTGAAATTAAATAAAGTACCAAAATCAGGTACTAGTGAAAAGAATTTTCGTAGTAAGATAACTTTTAATATTTGTTATTTTATTATAATATTTTAAAATGTAGTTTTCCATTATAAAGAGTAGAAATTGTAGAATACAATTATGACTGATAAAATAGAATATAAAAATATGTGTTTGATGGGATTCGAATCCTATCCCTAAATTTGTATCTTTAAAAATAAATAAATCAAATATTTAATTATTCGGAATTTGAACCATAGACCAGGTTTATAGATTAAATTTGTTTGTATTACATCTAACAAATCCCATCTATTCATTTTTAAATCTAAGGGTTATTATAGGTTTTGTACCAACCAAACTACCAACAAAACTTTCAATTTTTTGGCTTTATTTATACTAGCTTATATCCCGTACGGTGTATGAATTATTTTTAATATTATTTATATTTTAATATTTGTTTTTCCACTAGACAGAAAATAAGTTGTTGAAGACAATAAAACAAAATATAATTTTGTGGCTTTGATGGGATTTGATACATGTATCTTTTTTACATCTTTTAAATTGAACATATTAATATCTATAATATGCTATTGTCGGAATTCGCACATTAAATTTTTGGTAGTAGATACTAAAATTTAGATTACTTTTAGTATTACATCTACTGATTCTTATATATTTACTTAAAAAAATGAGAACTTGGGTAACCAAACTACAAAACATCTTTAGTTTGATAATGATAATATGGTATGGAGAAAATAGATTAATATATTAGTTGTCAGGATTAAACTTTGAATTATATAAATAAAATCTTATTCGATTTTTTTATAAATGTCAGATTCAAACTTGGGATCCCTTCCAATGTAACAAAGAGTATAAATGTCAAATACTAATTGTTAGGAGACAAACTTGAAATTATGCAAGTAAAAATTATTTATTATTTTTATAAATATCAAAATTTGAATTTGGGATATATTCAGAATTAATAGACGACCTATGTGTTATGTGATTGTGTATAAATGTGTGGATGTCTATTGCTGTCATATTTGTTTTATATTATCTATGACTATGAATATTTGTGAATGAATTGGACTCGAATCAACAATAATAAATAAACAAAATAAAGAATAAAAAAAGGTGGCAAACTAGACATAATATATTGTGATAAAAAGCCTATTGACTTTTAATAAAGAATTAGATATAATAAATAAATATTATTAATTATTTTGTTATAAGGAATCGAACCAAGATCTATTCAAAATTTAATTTATATAGGGTGGAACCAGATTTGGTAGATTTGGTTAGTGGTAGTGTAGCATGGGGGGGAGGGGTTGAGTATATATCTTTCTTAGCTTACAAAATCTTTAAGCGTGTGGACACTAATAACTACACCGGATGCACTAAAAGCTAGGTTGTAAAACTCATAGATAAGTTCGATGTGGTTTAACTACGAAAAAATGAGTGCTCGGAAATTGGGAGAGTACTTGGACTACTAATTGGATATTATTTTCATATGTTTTACTCAAAATATTAAATTCTTGTGTCATAATTTAGTGCATTAATTTTAAAAGTTATATGTTTTTTTATATTTACTAATAATCTAATATAAATACTAAAATTATACTTAGTAATATTTGTAACAATGTAATGTACTAGTAATGTTCAAAATTAATATCAACTACTTGGTAATTTTTATCAATACAACTAAAAATAAGTTATGATGTGCATTTTGCAACAACACTTAAGTAACAATCAAAATTTGAATAATTCAAAATCGGGTTTAACTCCGAGTACTTGGAGTTTGACCGAATTATGTAAAAATCGGGTTTTGACCCGAATCTGTACCACTCGGATCAGATCATACCCTACCCACTCAGTGATTTTTAGAAATTTTTAGAACCCGACTAAAAGTGCAATGTAAGTAGTATTCACCAAAATATTTTTCAAAACAAAAAATTAAAAAAAAAATGTTTATATAATGAGTTAAAATTTTATTTGTAATACAAACATTATATATTTATAAATATGTTAATTTGTATTACAAATGATATATTATGTATATATGTTATTTCTAGAATTTTTGGTGAATCCTGATATTGTTTTGGTGCATCCCATTTTATTGTTGCATTCTTTTAGGCTAAGAGGTTAGTACTGGAACTTATATGGAAATCGTGTACTTCAGACCTAATTACCTATTCAATAATTATTGATTTGTGTAGATTTAACATTTGTATCCATATTATAAATTGAAGTGTTTTGCCATTCTAATGGCTTAAATATTTAGTCATAAATAATTTTGTAAAATACTTTCTTTTTTATTAACTTTAAATTTTCTTGAATAATTATTATTGACATTCGTTTGCAATAAGATATTAGATAGAAGAATTACCGATTGCAATGCGCAGGTTTATACTTGTGTATAATCTAAATTCAAAAAAAAATTGCAATATGATGATAAAAGAATTGCCAACTGAAAATCATGGGTTTATAATGCTTCTTATTTTTAGAAATGGAGTTGTCTTAACATTTCATATTGAGAGTTTAAACTTTAGGTACAAGGAACATTCATACTTTATAAAACTTTTGAATTTAGAGACTAATATGAAATCCTTTCTCTATCTCTGAAATATAGTGACTACAATTAAAAGAATGAGTTTCCTATGTGTTTCAGACTTTCAGTTAGCCGTGTCCTTCAGTAAATACTTCTCTCTTTTGTAGACACTAACTGATGCGCTATGCGAAGAGGTAGGCAAAGATAAACTCAACCTGCAAACAAGGGTTCTAGAATTATCTTGTCCCTGCAGCCAGGAACCTTCGTTGAAAAATTGGTCCATTTCTTATGCTCCACATTTCGACAAGCACTTGAAAGAACAATCTTTTGATGCAGTCATCATGACAGTGAGTACATCTTTTAACTCTTATCTTGAAAGATACGTTTCGTAAGTCTTTTCCATTACTGAATTTCATTCTTATGTAACGGAGCTGATTGTGAAACTACACACAATCCAAAGAAACATGCCAAACTTGTAAGATGTTGGCTGCTCAAATTAAGACATTATTATTCACTGAAAGCGACTAATATGCAACAGGCTCCACTTTGTGATGTCAAACAAATGAAGATTACAAAGAGAGGAAAACCCTTTGTACTTGATTTCATTCCTGAGGTTCGTTTCGTCTATGTCTGTACAACAAATAACCATTTTGTACTAAAATCACGATATTTGCTCATCTACTTCATCTTTATGCTTCTACAGCTTAAGTTAATTACTTTATAGTCATGCATATATTGACTTTTTTACATATCCTAGAACAATGCATAAACAAAAACAAAATTTTCCTTAGACTGATAGACCTTGCACACTTCTTTGTGGATTCTTTCGTCTCAGAAGGTACGCCTGTCATAATGTAGGTGAATTATATGCCACTATCAGTTGTAATCACCTCTTTTAAGAAGGAGAATGTAAAAAGACCCCTTGAGGGATTTGGAGTTCTTGTTCCTTCTAAGGAGCAGCAAAATGGATTGAAGTCACTTGGTAATACTTGAATACTTGATTATGGTATAAAGAAACTACTAGCACATACCAGTACTGTCACTATCTTTTGCTAGATTATGGCTTCTAAAGAAATTACTAGCACATACCAGTATTATCACTATCTTTTGCTATGCAGGTACTCTCTTTTCCTCTATGATGTTTCCTGACCGTGCACCTAGTGACTTGTATCTTTATACGACTTTTATTGGGGGAAGTAGAAATCAAGAATTAGCAAAAGCTTCAAGGTTACCTTTTTCACTATATTTTCTTCGTCCTTGTTCTATTTTTGCTTATATTGTTGTCGAGCACATTTCAAGTATGTTGTTTTCCTTATGTTATTTTTTTGTTGCAAATGTTTACAAGGATTACATGTTTACTTGTCATAGAGATGAACTGAAGCAGATCGTGACTTCTGATCTTAGACAATTACTGGGTGCGGAAGGGGAGCCAACTTTTGTTAAGTATGTGTTATAAGTCAATGATGCTGATATTTTCTATCAGTTTTAGTAGGCTATTGTCTTTTGGGCTTGTTATATTACGGATCTGTTGCAAATCCAATTTTCGCGGGTTCTATTCTTCATTTTGCAGTCATTTGTATTGGAGTAAAGCATTTCCCCTTTATGGTCATGACTACAATTCTGCCATAGAAGCAATTAATAAGATGGAAAAGAACCTTCCAGGATTTTTTTACGCAGGTAACTAGTGTTTACATCAGAGAGAGTTTTCCTGTTTTACTTCCAGCTCCTACTGGGATTAAATAAATAATGCTTTAACTTGCTGTAAGACTATTACTACTGTTCAACTCCTCAAATTTCTTAATTGCAGAGGCTATTCTAGTAGGAATGTATCCTGTAATAAGGTGCATGTGGAGTGGGATACATTTTTATGTGATTGTATAATATACTAATTTGTTATCATATCAATTTGTTTTATTCAGTAGTGACAGCCATCATACATTTCTCTAGTCACATCCTTATTATTTTTCCCCCCATTTAGTTTGTCATTTGTAAACTTGTGAAAACGACTAACTACTCGTCTCCTTAGGTGAAATAAGTCAACCGTTTCCTTTTTCACTTAGTTTACTAATTACTTTTCTCTGATTTCCTGTACATATTAGGAAACCACAGGGGAGGACTCTCTGTTGGCAAAGCAATATCCTCTGGGTGCAAAGCAGCTGATCTTGTAGTCTCATATCTGGATTCTTCTTTAGAGGATAATCTGTCAAGGGAGAACTGTACCTAAGCATCTGAAAGGTATGTATATCACTTTGAATAGGTATGAGCAATAATGTGATTTTTATATAAAAAATCACGTATTAACAATCAATCAACGGTACAACAATTTGTAGTATTAATTTTTTGTTGTAAGAATTTGAATATGTTTCTATAACATATATAAATAAATTTAGGTATGTCAGAAATTTAATGTTATCATATTGTTTTAAGTTTAACCTTGCTTGAATAGAACAGGATTATGTCGGTACCTTGTAAGAATAGGAATTTAGTAAAAAAATAATATATTAAAATAATAAGAAGTAAATATTTAAATTTAAAGGGATGAAACCAATTGATATTAAACAGCTTTTAATATAAAGAATGTAGATTGTAATGATTTTATAATTCTGACATGATTGAATAAAATTATTTATGTATATTACAAATAAAGTAGGTGATACTGTAGAAAAGCCACTATCTTAAAGGTTTCTTACCTGTAGAAGGAAAAAAGCTAGGAATCACAACCCAAGAAGAGACATTCGATATCAAAATCATTGTATATTAACCAAGTCTAATATGAAGTGGGGATTACATAATTCAAATAGACAATAGAGCTCTAATAAAATAGCTTAATGGACTATGGCTCTAACACTTGGGCTTACTCATAATCTCCACATATAAAAGATAATACATATAGATAAATATACTATTTTTGTGAAGGAGTTTGCATCTTAGGCGTTATTATTATGTTATGGGGTCTTACTGGACTACTTTCCCTGGGATTCGAACCTCGACCCTTCCACAAGCATTGTGGATGCTCTACCATTTGAGCTACTTCCCCGTTGTTAATGATAGAAAATCTAATTCATATACTTTAATTATAATAATGTTGACGCATTCTGTGTGCATTGTAGATGCCCATATGAGCTACTTCCCCAATAATATTAATAAAGAATCCAAACTCACAATTATCAAAAGGTAATTTTAAAAAGAAAAAAAAAACACATGAGGAATTTGAGGTACATCAGAAGAAACATTTGGTGTGTTAATTATAAAAATCTAACGTCCAATCTTTTTTTTTTTACATCTTTTATTAAAAGCGACCTAGCTGTTGTTTAACAAAATTGTTACTTTCAGTTGACATAAAATATATTTTTATGGATTGTGCAAATTAATAAATGAGAATATGACATGACAACAATGGAATCGGGTTGGTGTCATACTTTCGGTTTGATGCCATAGTTTTTCTGAGAAACTCTCATATCTTAGGGTGTGTATCATCACCATCCTGCCATGAGTGGAGTTGCTCACCTTAAATGTCATTTCAGGTGGACAAAAAAGTTATTTTGCGGGGGAGTCATTCAACTTCTGAAGTGGCAACATGCAGAGCTTCTTCTTGGATATAGTTCGACTCCTGTTCAGTCGGCTCTTGTCATCTGCACGCATATAACAACTAACGAAATTGGCTGCTTCAAGTAGTATAAAAAATCAGGGTGGCTGAAAATGTACTAGTAAACTAAATATACATGATATTGTAAATATCGCATTCTCATCATCAATGTAACAATTTTCAAGCATGAAGTAATTTATGTTGTTGAAGTATTGGTACTTCTCAGAGTATTATTAAAATTTTACAAAATTCTTCATCTAATTTTAAAATTAAATAGGATTTATATGTTAAATTTTTTTGTATAAACAAGTTAAACTACACCTTGGTTCAGAATAGTAACTTCGAGATGTGTCATTTATATATATATGTCAGGGCTAAATTAGTAAATTTATAATTATTATTATAATTAAAAAGGAAAAACATTATATGTAAAATGCATGGTGGTAGCAAAAGATTACACACACGTGAAAGGAAAAGAAAACGTGTTGTGAACAAGTTTGTAGAAAATATATCAAAAAAATTGTTATGTATGATATTTAAATATTATAAAGTAAAACTTTCCTTTCTATAATTTGACATTTCACCGTAAAATTCACCAATTTAAGTAACAAATTAAACATATTATATATTTTAAAATTTATATATTTAAAATATCTTAATAGAGGTTGAATATTCTATATAATTAGTAACATTGTAAGATTGTAAATGGATATTTTTAAATTATTAGTTAGCAGATAAATTTTACTTTAAAAAATTAAATTGAGATAAATATTAGGTAACATAATAATAATAATATTAAATATATAAAATTATATAAAAAATATTAATAAATCATCCCGTGCATCGCACGGGTATAAAGCTAGTATTAACTCCTTATATATAATATAAGCGTAAGGGAGATCTTATCCAAAACTTTGGTCAGTCACTGTACTACCAAAAGTATATGATCCGTTGGATTATAAAATTATAAATATTCAAATAGATGAGGACCGTTAGATATAATATTAAAAATTGTATTTGATTAATAATAGGATAGTATTTAAATACTAAAAGGTGTATTTTGATAATTTAAACCAATCATAAATGGGTTTTCTATATTGAATAGAAGTCTTTATGTAAAAATTCGTAATTATCTTTTCTCTTTAGTTTATGGATAGTTCCAGTTAGATAAAAATTATTAAACCATCATTAAATTAAAGATAATTTTGTTAGCTTCGCATGGGCTGTAAAATCGTTAAAATCCGTTGTCTAAAACTTAAGATAGAGCCCAAAAAGTAAAGTGATTATTTAAATTTTAATAAATAATTTTTTTATTGTAGCACCAATTTAATTTTTTTCCTAATTCTTTTAAATTTATAAATTCTATTTTTATTTCAATGAAATATTAAAATCAATTTAAGAAAAAATTAAAATCGATCTGGTCCGTGTACGATCACTATACGACCAAATTAATTAGATCTTAAATATATCGATGAGAATTGTTAGATCTAATATTAAAACGTGTATCTGATTAATAATAGAATTATATTTAAATACTAAAAAGTGTATTTTGATAATTTAAAAGTTTTCTATGTAAAAATTCTTAAATATCATTTCTCTTGAATTTATGTATAGTTCCAATTAGATAATAATTGTTAAACCAAATATCAAGATAACAATTCATATTGATTACAATATTAAAAATTATCAATATAATGCTCATGTATATCATACTAACAATGATACACGTGAACCTACAGAGACTTACGAAAACTCATGTACATAAATAAATTTAAACACTTTTTTTTCTGAAGGAACATAACAATTTGATTAATCAAAATTATAATTATATTATTTTACATATAACAAACAAAAAAAAGGATAATATTAAAATATTATTAAAATATTGAGTGTTTCATATTCATAAACGATAATTTTGAATATAATACTTATATTAAAATGTGTATTCGATTAAATGTAGTATTATATTTAAATACTAAGAAGTGTGTTTTGATAATTTAAACCAATTATAAATTGGTTTTCTATATTGAATTGAATTGTTTATGTAAAAATTCTTAACCATCTTTTCTTTTCGGTTTATGGGTAGGTCAACTGGTCAAGTTAGATAATTATTAAACCATCATTAAATTAAAGATAATTTCGTTAGTTTCGCATGGGTTATAAAATCGTCAAAATTCAATTTATAAAACTCAGGATAGAACCTAAATAGTAAAGTGAGTATCTAAATTTTAATAAATATTTTTTTTGTAGCACCAATTTATTTATTTATCCACTAATTGTTTTAAATATAGAAATTTTATGTTTCTTTCAATAAAGTATTAAAATTAATTAAGAACAAATTCAAATCGATAAAGAATATAATAATATGAGAATAAAATTTTATATAATCATAACATAATTTTTATTATGTTTAATAATTTTTAAGTAATAATGTATTTTAAAATTTTATATACACTGTAAATAAAACCGAAACATTAAAAGTAAAAGCAGTTAGTAAGATACTTATATCAGTATATACTTGATATCCTTATTATATTAAATCCTTAGAGATAAGTTCTATGGAGACCTAAACTTAACTGGAGACCTGGAGACCACATCTTATACCATTATTTTCTATCTAATCCAAGGGTACATATTATTTTGTTTTACACACTTATAAATTGGTTGTATGTAGGCATATACAACTTATACGTTACCAACAACGTTAACTACAATATGCATTACATTCATTCTCACGTCATCCATTTTTTTTATTCAAAACATTTGCACAATTTTACTATTCTATGTTATTTTGTTTGCA
The DNA here is from genome assembly GCA_030848705.1 of Heracleum sosnowskyi. Lineage (NCBI taxonomy): Eukaryota > Viridiplantae > Streptophyta > Magnoliopsida > Apiales > Apiaceae > Heracleum > Heracleum sosnowskyi. Next base: position 18,317,756 of record CM061244.1, on the reverse strand, counting down.
AAACTTTTTACTTTCAATTATTGTATTCATAATATTTTAGTGCAATATATTATTATTTTAATTTAGTGCATTACTTTAGTTGCAAAACATTATTATTTTACTATTTTATTCTTTATTTTTGCATAATTTAAATTTTTACACATTTTTTTCATTGTTATGCAGCAAGCATTGGTTTTTTTTTATTTGTAAAACATATTTTTTATATGCAGAACTTTTTGTTTATAATATTTGCAGTACGATGTTTAGTGATATAGATCCTCCCAAATCCTCCGAACTTGCTAAATAAAATGTCGGATGTTGTAGGTTTTAAGAACGTGGATGGTTAAAAAGAACAACATGTGTAATTGTGTATAATAATATAATTTTGTTATGTTTAATTTTATAAAGTATAATAAAAAATGATGACCATTGAATTCAAGTTAATCTAAGGGTGTAGAATTGGTTTCCAGGTGCCTTTTTGTTAGTCTCCGCTGAACCCATATAATAAACATAATAGGGATCTTATCCAAAATTTTGATCGTACGGTCATAGACAACCAAACTAATAAGGACATCTTAACTAGATAAATGAAAATCGTTAGATCAAATATTAAAAAAGTTTATTTTATTAATAATAGGATTATATTTAAATTCTAAAAAGTGTATTTTGATAATTTAAACCAAATATACCAAATATAAATAAGTTTTCTATACTGAATAGAATTCTCCATGTAAAAAATTCGTGACTTTCTTTTCTCTTTCATGGACAATTCCGGTTAGATAAAAATTGTTAAACCATCTTTTAATTAAAGATAATTTAGTTATCTTCATGTGGGGTGTAAAATCGTTAAAATCTAATTTTTAAAACACAAGATAAAGCCCAAATTAGTAAAGTGGGTATTTAAATTCTAATAATAATTATTACGCATCATTATTTTAATGCCAATTTAATTACTTTTTTCTAACTATTTTTAAATTTAGAAATCTATGTTCAAAAATTCAAATCAACAAAGAATATAATAATACGAGGATAAAATTTTATAAATTTATGCATGTTTTTTTTATCCTATTTGATTAAATTTTATATCATAACTAATTAAATATTATTTATTATTAAATAATAAATTATACGCAAATGGTGATTTTGTTTTATAAGAACTCATACATACCTAATTTCATTGTTAGCAGGACTATATTCATATTTAAAAATACCGTATTTTGAAATTTTAGACTCAGATACAGAATAAGCCTAACTTTTTTAACCTATATACATTTTAAATTATTAAATTCGAAACTTTTAAAGTTTGTTAATCAATTAGTATAGTACTTTTTTGAAAAATCGTACTTTATAAAAAATATTATCAAATAACCCATGTCTACAAGAAAAAAAATGAAAAAATTCTTATTTTTCAAAAAAACCTGTAAATTTTAATATGTTGTTGGTAGATTCAAATCTTAGATCATTCTACGTGATAATTTTACTGTTATATCTAACGTTTCTCAACAATTTAATTTGAATGATCCAATGATTATGGATTGAGTGATCAAGCCACCAGACTTATAAGAAATCTTTCATTATTTAGTTTTTAATATAATAACATAGATATTTACGGGATATACTATAAAAAAATGAATTTTATACAGAATTTTGATCTTCACGGTGTACTACTTTAAAAGAAAACTATTACAAAAAAATTATATTTTAATTGATAATTTATTTTCTCAAAAGTTCAAAGTTCCCACATCATTAACATATTACAAAAAAGAGTATATTATATTTTAGCAATAAATATTTAAAAAAATATAAATATTAAAAAAAATATTAAAAAAATTAATGATGTTATCCTGGTAGTTTGTTCCTAAATACCACCAAAACATTCTCAACCGTTAGATCTAATACTTTTAAAAATAGACGATCAAGATTATATCATATAAAAAGAAGTTATTATCTAAAAATGATATAAGTTAAAAGATATTATATTAGGATTGGATTTTCCAAAAAGTTAAAACATAAAAATAATTGTAATTAAATAAGGAAACCCATTTAATATCAAAATAATAAAAATCGTTTAATCTTAAATAGATAGGTGAAAACCGTTAGATTTAACATTAAAAACTGTATTTGGTTAATAAATGGTATTCTAATAATCTAAACTACATATAAGTAGATTTCCTAAATCGAATAGAATTCTCAATATTAAATTTCGTCAGTTTATTCTCTTTTTAGTTTTAGAATAGGTTTTAATTGACAAATAACTATTAAACCACAACTAAATTAAAGATTATTTTGTGAATTTCATGTGGACCGTAAAATTGGTCAAATCTAACTTTTATAACTCAATAAACAAATATTAAATTGAGCGTGTAAAATATAATAAATATCAAATTTTTAACTACAATATTTTTTGGCTAAATCTTTTTTAACAATAATTTAATCATGTAAACTAATAACTTTTAAATATTAAAATATTCAAAAATAAATATAATTATAAATATTAAAAAAACAATCGTGTGTTCCATGGGTAATTAAAATATAATTATAAACAAAATAATTATAAATAAAATTTAAGTAACCGTGCATCGCACGGGCTATAAGCTAGTATATATTAATAAGCGTAAGTGAGATCTTATCCAAAACTTTGGTCGGTCATTGTACTACCAAAAGTATATGATCCGTTGGATTATAAAACTATAAATATTCAAATAGATGAGGACCGTTAGATATAATATTAAAAATTGTATTTGATTAATAATAGGATAATAGTTAAATACTAAAAGGTGTATTTTGATAATTTAAACCAATTATAAATAGGTTTTCTATATTGAATAGAAATCTTTATGTAAAAAATCGTAATTATCTTTTCTCTTTAGTTTATGTATAGTTCCAGTTAGATAATAATTATTAAACCATCATTAAATTAAAGATAATTTTGTTAGTTTCGCGTGGGCTGTAAAATTGTTAAAATCTGTTGTCTAAAACTAGAGATAGAGCCCAAACAGTAAAGTGATTATCTAAATTTTAATAATTTTTTTTAATTTAAAAAAATTATAAATAGGTTTTCTATATTGAATAGAAATCTTTATGTAAAAAATCGTAATTATCTTTTTTCTTTAGTTTATGGATAGTTCCAGTTAGATAATAATTATTAAACCATCATTAAATTAAAGATAATATTGTTAGCTTCGTGTGGGCTGTAAAATTGTTAAAATTTGTTGTCTAAAACAAAAGATAGAGCTCAAACAGTAAAGTGATTATCTAAATTTTAATAATTATTTTTTAATTTAAACCAATTATAAATAGGTTTTCTATATTGAATAGAAATCTTTATGTAAAAAATCGTAATTATCTTTTCTCTTTAGTTTATGGATAGTTCCAGTTAGATAATAATTATTAAACCATCATTAAATTAAAGATAATTTTGTTAGCTTCGTGTGGGCTGTAAATTTGTTAAAATCTGTTGTCTAAAACTCAAGATAGAGCCCAAACAGTAAAATGATTATCTAAATTTTAATAATTTTTTTTTATTATTGTAGCATCAATTTAATTTGTTTCCTAATTCTTTTAAATTTATAAATTCTATGTTTATTTCAATAAAATATTAAAATCAATTTAAGAAAAAATTAAAATCGATCTGGTCCGTGTATGATCACTATACGACCAAATTAATTATTACAGTTATATCTTAAATAGATCGATGAGAATTGTTAGATCTAATATTAAAAAATGTATCTGATTAATAATAGAATTATATTTAAATACTAAAAAGTGTATTTTGATAATTTAAAATTTTTCTATGTAAAAATTCTTAAATATCTTTTCTCTTTAATTTATGTATAGTTCGAGTTAGATAATAATTGTTAAACCAAATATCACATAACAATTCATATCGATTACAATATTAAAAAGTATAAATATAATGCTCATGTATATCATATAACAATGATACAAGTGGACCCTGCGTTATAAGAGACTTAGGAGAACTCTTGTACATGGATAAATTTAAACATTTTTTTTTCTGAACGAACATAACAATTTGATTAATCCAAATTAGAATTATATTATTTTACATATAACAAGCATAAAATGATAATATCAAAATATTGTTAAAATATTGAGGGTTTCATATTCATAAACAATAATTTTGAATATAATACTTAACCATCTTTTCTTTTCGGTTTATGGGTAGGTCAACTGGTCAAGTTAGATAATAATTATTAAATAATCATTAAATTAAAGATAATTTCGTTAGTTTCACATGGGTTGTAAAATCGTCAAAATTCAATTTCTAAAACTCAGGATAGAACCCAAATAGTAAAGTGAGTATCTAAATTTTAATAAATATTTTTTTATAATTGTAGCACCAATTTATTTATTTTTCCACTAATTCTTTTAAATATAGAAATTTTATCTTTATTTCAATAAAGTATTAAAATAAATTAAGAACAAATTCAAATCGATAAAGACTATAATAATATGAGAGTAAAATTTTATATAAGCATAACATAATTTTTATTCTGTTTAAAAATTTTAAAGTAATAATGTATTTTAAAATTTTATATACACTATAAATAAAACCGAAACATTAAAAATAAAAGTAGTTAGTAAGATATTTATATCAGTATGTACTTAATATCCTTATTATATTAAACTCTTTTATATAATAAGCATAATAGGGATTTATCCAAAATTTTGATCGTGACAACCAAATTAATAAGGACTATTAGATCTTAACTAGATAAATGAAAATCGTTAGATCAAATATTAAAAAAGTGTATTTTATTTATAATAGGATTATATTTAAATTCTAAAAAGTGTATTTTGATAATTTAAACCAAATATACCAAATATAAATAAGTTTTCTATATTGAATAGAATTCTCCATGTAAAAAATTCGTGACTTTCTTTTCTCTTCCATGGACAATTCCAGTTAGATAAAAATTGTTAAACCATCTTTTAATTAAAAATAATTTAATTATCTTCACGTGGGATGTAAAATCGTCAAAATCTGATTTTTAAAACACAAGATAAAGCCCAAATCAGTAAAGTGAGTATTGAAATTCTAATAATGATTATTATATCATCATTATTTTAACGCCAATTTAATTACTTTTTTCTAACTATTTTAAATTTAGAAATCTATATTCAAAAATTAAAATCAATCTAAGAAAATTCAAATCAACAAAGAATATAATAATACGAGGATAAAATTTTATAAAATTGTGCATATTTTTTATCCTATTTTATTAAGTTATAGATCATAACTAATAAAATATAATTTATTATTAAATAATAAATTATACGCAAATGGTGATTTTGTTTTATAAGCACTCATAGAGACCTAATTTCATTGTTAGCAGGACTATATTCATATTAAAAAAAAATCGTATTTTAAAATTGTAGACTCAGCTACAGAACAAACCTAATTTTTTTAACCTACATACATTGTAAATTATTAAATTCGAAACTTTAAAAGTTTGTTAATCAATTAGTATAGTACTTTTCTGAAAAATCGTACTTTACAAAAAATATTATCAAATAACCTATGTCTGAAAGAAAAAAAATGAAAAAAATTCTTTTTTTCAAAAAAAAACCTGTAAATTTTAATATGTTGTTGGTAGATTCAAATCTTAGATCATTCTACATGATAATTTTACTGTTATATGTAACGTTTCTCAACAATTTAATTTGAAAGATCCAACGATACTGTATTGAGTGATCAAACAAATCGACCACACTTATAAGAAAACTTTCATTATTTAGTCTTTAATATAATAACATAGATATTTACGGGATATACTATAAAAAAATGAATTTTATACAGAATTTTGATCGTAACAGTGTACTACTTTAAAAGAAGAACTATTACAAAAAAATATATTTTAATTGATAATTTATTTTCTCAAAAGTTCAAAGTTCCCGCATCATTAACATATTACAAAAAAGAGTATATTATATTTTAGCAATAAATATTTAAAAAAATATAAAAATTATAAATTATAAATATTAAGAAAAATTAATGATGTTATCCTGATAGTTTGGTCCTAAATACCGCCAAAACATTCTCAACCGTTAGATCCAATACTTTTAAAAATAGATGATCAAGATTATATCATATAAAAAGAAATTATTATCTAAAAATGATATAAGTTAAAAGATATTATATTAGGATTGGATTTTCCAAAAAGTTAAAACATAAAAATAGTTGTAATTAAATAAGGAAACCCATTTATAACCAAAATAATAAAAATCATTTAATCTTAAATAAATAGGTGAAAACCGTTAGATTTAACATTAAAACCTGTATTTGGTTAATAAAGGTTATTCTAATAATCTAAACTACATATAAGTTAGGTGGATTTTCTAAATCGAATAGAATTCTCAACATTAAATTTCGTCACTTTATTCTCTTTTTAGTTTTAGAATAGTTTTAATTGAAAAAGAACTATTAAACCACAACTAAATTAAAGATTATTTTGTGAATTTCATGTGAACCGTAAAATTGGCCAAATCTAACTTTTATAACTCAATATAAACAAATACTCCCTCTGTCCCTCTCATTTCTTTACAGTTTTTTTACATTGCTTGACACACATTTTAAGGCTCCTATAAAGTATAATTCTACAACTTATTTTCAATTTTTTTTTCTAAATAAAAATTTAAACATTATACTTTTATTCAGAAGAAAAAAATATTTAAAATAATTTATGAAAATATATTTTATAGGAGCCTTAAAATGCGTGTCGAGCTCCCGTCCCCCAAGGTAAAGAACCTAGAGGGACAGAGGGAGTATTAAATTGAGCGTGTAAAATATAATAAATATCAAATTTTTAACTATAATGTTTTTTGGCTAAATCCTTTTTAACAATAATTTAATCATGTAAACTAATAACTTTTAAATATTAAAATATTCATAAATAAATATAATTATAAATATTAAAAAAACAATCGCGTGTTGCATCGTAATAAAAATATAATTATAAACAAAATAATTATAAATAAAATTTAAGTAACCGTGCATCGCACGGGCTATAAACTAGTATTAATAAGCAAAACAATGTGAAAATGGTGCGCGGTACTAAAGTACCAAAGTACCAAATTTGGTTATCACTTAACCCGGGTTCGATTCCTCGTAACTACATAATTATACTAGATTTATTTACTTTAAATTCTTTAGCTTCATCCGGGGTTCGATTCCTTACAACTACGTAATTATACAAGATTTATTTATTTACTTTACTTTAATTTCTTTAGCTTTATACAGAGTTCGATTGTCTATAACTACATCTATACTCTTTATTAATAAGCAAAACAATGTGAAAATGGCGCGCGGTACTAAAGTACCAAAGTACCAAATTTGGTTATCACTTAACCCGGGTTCGATTCCTCGCAACTACATAATTATACTAGATTTATTTACTTTAAATTCTTTAGTTTCATTCAATTCTCCAAAAATACATTTTTAAATAATATTTATTAATAATTTATTAATGCTAATATTTTAATGTCGACTAATGCTTGGCGCGGGTTATAAGCTAGTAATATTAATAAAGCGAAATTAAAATAAAACCCTAACACAGAATGGGCAATTCACTATAGGAATCTAATCAGTTAGCAGAATTGAGGAGAAAAAAACTTTATCTACATGAAAGTTTGTAGCACAAGTACCCTACTAGCCAATTTGCATCACTTTTGGCATTCCCTATATGTACTCAATTTTATAAGTCCGACAAAAAGAGTTTGACTGAACTATGATGATGCAGAATCATCAGCTTCCAAAGTCGAATCACATGACTCCCAATTAGCTTTTTTGTCTTTCAATTACGTTTCTGTTTTACCCCACAATTCACAACCCTACTCAATCACCATCTTCCCAAAAGCAGTCGTTTGCCTTACTATTGATTTGCAGGTAAGAAGATTTGCTGTCTAAAGTTTAAAATCTGAAAAGGGGCGTATAGTTTTGTAGATTTAGTTACTTAAGAAGATTAATAATGCATCTAAAACTGGACCGACACTAAATAACTCGATAAGAAAGTAATGCATTATAAAGATCGTAGGATGTTTGTTAAGTAATCAACTCGTCTAAAATCTTAAAAGGATTAAAGGATGCGACAACACTAAATTTTATGTTATATATGCTCTTCAATAGTGTTACAAGATGCTTCCTATTACTAGAAAGGTAGTCAGCAAATTATGACTTTATTTTAACATATGATGACTCTGCTGTGTAACAGAAGCAATGTGGTTGGTGGGGTTAAATAGGCTTTGGCGTAGCGTTGCCACCTTCCTTGGGGTTCCAAGAGACATTTGTTCAATTCTTCTTATCAATAATTAAAATGTTTGCGAGCGAAATTTATGCTTTAAAAAATGAAGTAATGTGAGTATGCGTTAATTTGACATCCCGTAAAAAAAGCGAAAGAAATATCGTTACACTAATAAATGTTGGGTTTTGGTTGACTAAAGAATGCAATGTTGATGCCTTGATGGTATAGTAATGTGCACTGATCTTCATGAAGTTGGATCCAAAGCATTACATGCAAAATAAAAGAAGCATCACTATTGCATACAAACAAACAATACAACAAATTCCAAAAATTATGGACCACAGTCTTACTGTATTCATCCAAAATCATGGACCGCACATGACATTTATCAGAAATCTAACAAACCTACCAATCAATCGATGCAAATTTTGGTTTAAAATATTCTACTTTTAACACAGTTTCAATTAAAAATATCACTGTAGTTTAGCAAGAAAAATAAAAATAAAAAATCACTGTGAATAGTTCCCATTACCAACAATGTCATACTATGTCATTTGTCTGTTGGTGATACTGGTGATATACTGGATTTATTGTGTCACTTTGCTCCATAAAATTTGGAATGCAATTTAGAATAACATTGGTCTCGAATGAATAATTTGAAATTTTTTGGTTTCGGAATCGAATCGAAGTCGAACAGAACATATCGGGGAATACTTTTACAAGTTGTCCGTAAAGCCAAAAAAAGAAAGAAGCAAATACAGTAATTTGGAAGCTTTCACATAAATCTCTTGAGCTACCATAACTAACTCAAGCTGCACAAAACTCGTTTAACTCACCGCTCACACACCACTTCTTTCTTTTAACACTCACTCACTCACACTGTCACACATATACTAAGCATTAACCAACAACACAGAGAGAATAGACCCCAAAACATTTATTTGAGTAACAATAATAACAGAACCTACCCTCCCTTCATTCTCAAACGTCTAATCTCTCTCTCTCTCTCTCTCTCTCTCTCTCTCTCTCTCTCTCTCTCTCAGTTTGCACCTCTTCTCTCTCTCTCTCTCTCTCTCTCAATTTGCATCTCTCTCTCTCTCTCCCTCAACTACACATTTTACACCCTCTTTACTACATGCACATTGCCCTTCATATATACACACAAATAATCATTGATATCCACATCAACTCTGCCCACCTTCCCAATTGTTCTCTGCAACTCTCTCTGCCCTTTTCTTTCTTGGGTTCCTCCCCATCTTCTTCTACAACACAAACACACACACACACAAAATAAACATTCTTTAGTTGTTGTAAGTACTCTTGTGTTGGGTACACTCCCCCCTTGTTTTCCTCTGGTGGGGTTCTTGATTCAACTCTTTTAGTACTGCCCCATATCCACTCATTGTAGATTCTTAGTAATTTTCTTGGATTTGATTAGGCCAAAATGTACCTCAAATAAGGCTCAATTTTCAAGATTTTACATGGTTTTGTCTTGATTAGGTACAGATTTTCATGGGTTTTTTTCAAGACTCATTATTTCATGACATGATAATCATTGATATACTACTTGATACTTAGAGTTTTGTGCTTTTCTTTCAGATTTTGGGGACATGGGCTGCTCAAATTTGTTGCTTATAGTGTATGTTTTGTGGGTTTTTTGTATCTCAACTACCCATCAGTTACAATCCTCTGAAACTCAAGATCTTCTTCAGTTAAGAAAGCATTTAGAGTACCCTGTCCATTTGCAATCTTGGGAGAATTATAATGGTGATTTGTGTTACATGCCCTCTACATTGTATGTAAGCATTACTTGTCATGATAATTTTGTTTCTGAGCTCAAAATTATGGGTGACAAGCATGCTGGTGTGAGTGAGTTTTATGGATTTGCAGTGCCTAATATGACTTTATCTGAGAGGTTTTCGATTGATTCTTTCGTTACTACATTGACAAGGTTAAAAAGTTTAAGGGTTCTTAATTTGGTGTCATTGGGTATATGGGGACCTTTGCCTGATAAAATTCATAGGTTGAGATTGCTTGAAGTTCTTGATATGAGTTCGAATTTTATGTTTGGTTCGATTCCACATGAATTTTCGAAATTAGTGAAGATTCGTACTTTGACATTTGATAGTAATTACTTTAATGGCACTGTTCCGGACTGGTTGGATTCGTTATCGAACCTTACAATTTTGAGTATTAAGAATAATCGGTTGAAGGGCTTGTTACCTTCTTCGATTTCCAAGGTTACAACGCTTGAAGATATGTCGTTGTCTCACAATAAGATTACTGGTAAAATGCCTGATATGAGTGCATTGTCTAATCTACGTTTGTTGGATATGAGGGAGAATGGTCTTGATTCTGACCTGCCTCTTATGCCTGGAGGACTCACTACTATTCTTCTGAGCAGGAACTCACTCTCGGGTGCTATTCCTCATCAGTTTAGCAAGCTAAATAAGCTTCAGCACCTTGACCTTTCGTTTAATTTTTTGACTGGAGAACCACCAGCTGCTTTGTTTTCTTTGCGAAATATTAGTTATCTAAATTTAGCATCGAACATGCTGGGTGGTTCTCTTCCGGGCAACCTGACTTGTGGAGATGAACTTGGGTTTGTTGATATTTCTAATAATAGGTTGATAGGTAGGCTTCCTTCTTGTTTATCCTCTACGTCACAAAAGCGGATTGGTATGTTTGGTGGGAACTGCCTGTCAACTAATACGCAACATCAGCATCCAGAGTCTTTCTGCAAAGTTACCGTGGGAAAGGAAAAATCTAGGAAGAGATCAATTGCAGTTTTGATTGGTGTGATTGGAGGAATTGTATTTGTTGTAGTGCTTCTGACAATTTTCCTTCTTGCTTTGCGTCGAAGATATTCTGCAAGAGAAGAAGCAGTTGTCCAACACACACTGCCTAAGATTGTGCAACAGAATGCACCATCAGGGATGTCACTTGAACTCCTTGCAAATGCCAGTACGTAACTGATATTTTTTGGTACTTCATTTCCATACATGATATTTCCTATATTTTAAGATGAAATAATCTTCCATACTATTTTCTCTTTAAAGTATTATTGGTTACGTAAGATCGATAATGTGCTTTTCAATTTGCTTTAGGGGTCATATCTGAATCTGCAAAACTAGGAACTCAAGGTTCCGTACTATACCAAGTGTTTTCATTAGAAGAGTTAGAAGAAGCTACAAATGATTTTGATGAGTCGGCAATGTTGGGTGAAGGTTCTGCGGGAAAGGTACCCTGATACTTTGATGTGATCGATGGCCTAGTTGGTCATCTTTCTAATTAGCCATATAACTGGAAGCTGACTCGTCCAGCTTTTAATCATTTTTATATGCACTGCATGACGTTCTTATGTTCCTGAATAAGTACATCTGTTGTCATGCTTTAAACAATTTGTGCACCTCTTTAGTGTTGATTGATCGCGGGTATTACATGAAATTGATTATGTTAAGAACTAAAACATGCTAAATTGCTTTTTCTGCTGGAATTTTACTGTAAGATATGAATTCTGATTGATTTGTCTTAAATCTTTTAATTATATTTCATGGACCTTTTATCTTTTGCTAAACAACCTTTTTAACATTCTCTGTCCAGCTTTACAAAGGAAGATTAGATAATGGAACTTTCATTACTGTTCGAGTTCTTCCTTTATTTAGAAAGAATTCAGTTCGAAATCTTAAACTTCGATTGGATTTGCTATCAAAGCTTCGCCACCCGCACCTTGTTGCGCTTCTAGGCCATTGTATTGATGGAGGGGGACAAGATGATTCTACTACTAGCAGAGTCTTCCTTGTATATGAGTTTGTGCCAAATGGGAATTTCCGTGCTCATCTCTCAGGTGAGTGGTTCCAATATACATGCTACACCTGTTTGCACATAAGTGCATTTTTTAATATAAAAATCATATTTCTAGACTTATATAGCTAAAATTCTTTGTATTGGGAGTGATGAAAGATTGATTATATGAAGGTCTGAAGAAGGGGGTTTATATATATCACACACACACAAATAGGGCATGTTAGATCGACACTTAAGCAGTCTGGAATGTTTCTTTACCTAGAACTATATGTAATTGAAATTGCAATTTCTTTAAGTTCACAATTAATCTAACTTATTTGCAGAAAATTCTCCAGAAAAGGTTCTTAATTGGTCAGATCGCTTACAAGTTCTGATTGGAATTGCAAAAGCTGTGCATTTTTTGCATACTGGGGTATATGCTACTTTCGGTAATCGCTTGAAAACAAACAATATATTACTTGATGACCATCGTATAGCCAAGCTGAGTGACTACGGGATTTCCATAATTACTGAAGATATAGAAAAGCTTGAGGTTTACTTCTAACCTTGAATCATATAATTGGGAAATGCAGCCATATCATGGGCAAAAGTATTTGTCATATCTTGGGCTAACGTTAGTACTTTATTTTATTTTATATTGCAGGCAAAGAAAGAAGGCTCTAGATCATGGTATGGTATAGTCTTTCCGTTCACCTTATGTAAAATCTGAATAGAAGTCTAAGACTTCACTATAGTTGCAAAAATTAGTCCTCAGAGACTTTGATATTGGGTGCTTCTATAAATGTCACAGAATCTTCTTGTTCAACGTATCTGATGCTATGCCACCTGCATTATATATGTATAGATATAACTCAGTTTAATTGTTTGACAGGCATCACTCCAAGTCAGAGGATGATGTTTATAATTTTGGGTTTATATTGATGGAAGTGCTTGTTGGACCTATTCTGAGTGGAAAAGGAGAAGCGTATTTGCTAAACGAAATGGTACGAAATAATAATTTCAACTGCACTCAGTCTTTCCATAAAATCTCAAACATAATTTGATTCTTATTGCACAGATGTTCAACTTAAATATTTGAGGTGCTTAGTACTAATCACAATCTTATATAAGTTCTTGTGTTCAGTATCACCTGTTTCTTTGATCACCTTGTCAGATTCTCTGTTATTTAAGTTTTGGAAGACCGCGAGTTTAATGTCATATAATTAATATTGTAACTTTCTGATTTGGTTTACGTATCACAGACATCTTTTGGTAGCCTGGATGGTCGAAAGAGGATTGTGGATCCAGTTGTGTTAACTACTTGCTCACAAGAGTCATTAACAACTGTAATATCGATCACAAACAAATGTATATCAGCTGATCCCACAAATCGTCCCTCATTCGAGGATGTGCTCTGGAATCTGCAGTATGCAGCTCAAGTCCAGGCTACAGCAGATGCGGATCAAAAGTCAAGTACATCATCACAGTAATATGTAGTAATTGCATCCTTCCCAAGTATTCTTACCTTACACAACAATGGACATTAGTCAATAGCTATCTGAATCCTCATGCAAACCATTTTATAGAAAATCATTTACTCGACAGTATGACCATGACTCTTGTACCAATTTAATCATCAATTAGTATTCTTCTGTAAAAATGTAAATGTCATTTTTCAGTTTAGATTTCAGACTTCAAAGTAGGATATAGAGACCGATGGATCAAATTCAGTTACAAAAATGTACTGCAGCTGTATGAACTTTTCATCTCATTTTAATGTGAAGTGTATTTTGTGGGTTTTTTTTGTCTACAAAGGTGCAAATTTCATAACATTTGACAATATACATTAATGCTTTGAAGATGTATGTGTTAATTATATATCTTTTCGTATGAAGGTGCGAATTTCATAACTTTCGACAAAAAATCAAATAAAAGAAAGTTTAGGAGCCTGTTAAGATGGTAATTTCATTTGAAAGGAAATATTATGAGAATATTTAGATAATGATATAGGAAAGTCCAAAATAATTGCGATGCACGGGCCTGTTCATATACGGAAATAATTTTTCACACAAATTAGCATCTTCGAAATAATTTTATAATTAAATAGATGGTAAATTATAGTATTTCAACTTTATTTTATATTTGTAAATTAATTTTATAATATTGTATGCCGTTTTCATGAACCAAATATTTTATAATTTGATCAGGTTTAAAAAGTTGGATCAATATATCTATACGATAATAATCACATGATTATTATTATTAATAATTTCTCAAATAATAATTAAATTTTCAATATCGTGAAACGAAATTTATTAAAATGATCTATTAAGTGTAATATAAATAATTATTGTAGCATAATTGTTCGTGTATAACATAGATGTTTGTAAACTCAAGTGATTTTAATGTAATAAAAGTATATTTGTAAAAAAGATAATCATGTATGTGAGATTATATCTTAAGATATATTACAAATTTTCTTAATTTTTTATATCTTATACATAATATTTTTTTTGATAATCAAATAATTCAATAATAAACGGACATACGACATCTACAAAAATAATCAAAATAGAACAAACACGTAATAAAATAGATCAAATCAGAATTTTCTTCACCCATAGCTATGATTGTTGAGCAAATCATTCATTGTGGCACATCACTCGTTCATATCGCTGAAGTTTGCAGCCTTTTTAGAGAGACAATCTAACAATCTATTGTAGTCGTGCAATATATATATAGGGGGCTATTCTACTACAAACCATTCTTAGACTACAAACCTACAAACTAAATAATTTTTTTTCAAATCGCGTCGAAACATAACACATATGGTATGCAAATCGATCGTTGGGAGATGGAGAAAAATAAGGTGAAGTCGGATTTCAAAAAAAACTCTCCGATTGACGAGAAAAGTCAAATTAAAAACGAAGGGGAATATGTGTGATTGAGTGTGGGAGGGTGTATTTTAGTTGTGTGTTGTGTATATAGGGGGGCCATTAGATTAGATTAATCTAAGGGCTTAAATTGGTTCTTAGTTTGTATTTTAAAAAAGGTTTGTATTTGATCAATAGCCTATATATATAGGCTAGTGATCAAATACAAACCTTTTTTAAAATACAAACTAAGAACCAATCTAAGCCCTTAGATTAATCTAATCTAATGGCCCCCCTACATGCACAACACACAACTAAAATACACCCTCCCACACTCAATCACACATATTCCCCTTCGTTTTTAATTTGACTTTTCCCGTCAATCGGAGATCTTTTTTTAAAATCCGACTTCACCGTATTTTTCTCCATCTCCCAACGATCGATTTGCATACCATATGTGCTATGTTTCGACATGATTTGAAAAAAAATTATTTAGATTGTAGGTTTGTAGTCTAAGAGTGGTTTGTATTGGAGTAAACCCCTATATATATATATATATATATATATATATATATATATATATATATATATATATATATATATATATATATATATATATATATATATATATATATATATATGGTTATGATCAAGAGAGAACCAATTACTAAAAAAGAACCTTAGAACTGTTATAAGCCGTTGGATTATTACTAGATCAACCGTTCAGATTCAACTCATTTTTATATACAAATCTTATAAGGGTATTGTTGGAATAAAAAATTCTACTGCCGAACCTATTTTGTTTCATAGTATAAATACAGTGTTCTGCAACTGAATTTTAAAAGTTATGCATATAGATTTCAAAGTTCTACAACTGAACTTACTTTTTTCCACAAAGTTCTACGAGTGAACTTGATTATTTTTATAATGTTCAGCTGTTGAACAATGTTATTCACATTATTTTCGTACCATAACTTTCGTGTTCTACCGCTGAACATAAAAGTCATGCAATCGAATTTGAAATCAAACACATAAATTTTAAAGTTCTGCAACTGAACTTACTTGTATTTAAATGTTCAGTTGCTGAACACTGTTATCTGATATTGTGTTTATACAATAACTTGAATATTTTCACAAAAAATGATAAAAATAATTGGGGAAATTTTATGATGATGATGGAGAATTTTGTGATTGATATCGATGTATGATTATTATCGTTAATAAAATATTAATTAGCTCTAAATTATGTATTTTGTGTTTTTGGACAACTTTACCCATGACCTTCATATAATAAATATATATTATTTTAAAAAATAAGATAGAGTTCCAAGGGTTCTAAGGTTAAGGGTTCTACAAGGAACATGACCCATATTCGTCAATACGTATTCGAACAATTAATTGTAATTGCGACTCCATACAATCCAAATCAATGAACCACTATTATAAATCCTGCAGATCTACGATCCCGGATACTAAAACAAACCAAACTCTCGCAAGGAGAGAGAACAAACCCGAAGAATGGGTAGAGAAAATCCACTAAACGGGGTACCAAAACTCTCAATAATGAGAGAGACTTATACAAATAGAAAATGAAATCAAAATAAAACAGTAAAGAGGGGTCTTAGCACCAACCTTTTGGTTAATGACAACCCCTTAACTAAAAATTGAGAGTTAAGGTTTTTTTGGCGGAAGTATACATAATATATATGAGCGGTTGTTGTATAATCACAAAGTCTACAATACATGTCATTAAGACATTATGTGCTTTTATCATTTATTTTCGTGTTCGTGTAACTTCGTGTATCAAAAATTAAATCAAACACTAAATTTTCGTGTCATAAATCAAATTTTTGTGAAAGATGTGAACGGTGAATGAATGATAAAAAAATGGATAAATTAGTGACATGTGAGATTTATTAAAGTTGTAAAGAATAATATGTCTTTTGGAAAGATAAAAATAAAGGAGTGTACATTTCGAAAATAAAACTGTTAACAAATGAATGAGACGAACAAATTGTATAATAATTATTTCATAATTTAATGATAAATATCAACGCTAACTTTCTTAATTTAAAAAATATTAACTAACGAATAATGAGATCCTTGTATCTAATATGTAATTTATATTAGATCATATTTTATTATTATATTTTACGTATAAATACTTGACCAGTTCAAATAAATATAAATTATATCAATTAACAATATAATTGGTATTTTTTAATTGAAAAGAAACATGTATAATAAAAAATTTACAAACATGATCAGAAGTTATATATAAAGCTATGAAAACAAAAATAATGGTATATAAATAATATAAGTCAACGTTCTATATACTTAAAATTTAAATTATGAAAAGAAAAAAAGGAGATCACGTGGTTTACCTAATAGGAATTCTAAATTATAAATCAAATGTTAACTTAGCACAATGGTTAAGACATGAACTTGCTAAGAGGAAGTTGAATGTTCGATTCTTAATGAGCACACAAATTAATTAATTTTTAGCATAACTTATAAAAAGTGGCATTTTTGTGATTTTTCAACAAATAAGGGTAAAATTATAATTTCACAACCATTTTTTGGGCTCAATTTGCCCTTAGACGCCGTTTAATATATATATATAAGTAGATAAGTAGATTAGTATTCTTCTGTAAAAATGTAAATGTCATTTTTCAGTTTAGATTTCAGACTTCAAAGTAGGATATAGAAACCGATGGATCAAATTCAGTTACAAAAATGTACTGCAGCTGTATGAACTTTTCATCTCATTTTAATGTGAAGTGTATTTTGTGGGTTTTTTTGTCTACAAAGGTGCAAATTTCATAACATTTGACAATATACATTAATGCTTTGAAGATGTATGTGTTAATTATATATCTTTTCGTATGAAGGTGCTAATTTCATAACTTTCGACAAAAAAGTTGCATTGTACATCAACGCTTAGAAGAAGTATGTGTTAAATATATCAATCCTGATTATACAAAATTCTAAAGTTGAACTGTGCAGGACTAACAGGGGTCTGCAATGAATCAAGGTACTCCCTCCTATTCCATCCTATGCAGCTTGCCAGTGTGTTTAAACAATGGAAACTGAATAACGCAGTTGAACTGTAATTCCAAAGCATTCACTAAGCTAAAAAGAAAACAGAAAACAATTATCAATGCCGAGTTGCCGACCCAAAATAAATTCACTAAACATTTCAGTTGTCAATCTCGTCCGTATATTTAAAGAGAAAATAAAAAGTAATCGTCACTGCCGAGTTGGCGACCCAAAATAGATTGAAATGAAAATAAGGCAAGTTTAACTCACCAAACGCATTACTACCACCCCTTTTAAATTCGTGAGTTTTACTCTTCTCTGATCATTTTTGGTGTGTCATGTTAAAGTTTCATGAATAGAGTTTTCACCCAACTCTCCCAACACTTCTGCGTATAGACAAATACGTCTTCAATGACATTTTATTTATCTTCGAATATAAAATAATACTCTATAATTTTATTTTCAACTTCAAATATGAAACAACACTATTCATATAAAATAATAATTTTATAATAAATGAGTGATGAAATATTTGAAGATAAAGTTGCTTTATTATAAATTTATGGTCGGATGGCTTCAGGAGAATAATGTATAAACTTTAAAGTCCAACTTTTGCATATGATGAGAATTCAATTTTTTATAATATTTTATTAAAGTTTAAAAATAACTCGTTTTGTCATATATTATAATCACATAAAAAAAATACCGATTTGCTAAAATCAGTACTTAAACCATTATTGATTTATATACTTAGGAAAATTATCAAAAAGGCAAAATATGCTAGTTTAACAGTTTACTCGAGGATAAAAATAAATTAAACTATTTAGCAAATATTAATTAATTAATTAATTAAACTTTAATAATGATTAATGAATATGAAAATATATGGCATTGTGAGATAAAGTAGAGAGTGGAGACAACAAATTGCGAAAGCGACAGACTATCCGTTGAAATTAGAAAACAGTAAACGGGTGTTTGACCATGTTATCGATGAATTAAATTTGTAACTACTTAATTAATTCGATATTGTGTACCTGGACACCTGGTCATAAAAAATTGTTTCGTAGTCTGCTCCTAATCTTATTATTTAAAATCAAAATAATATAAAATTATTATGAGCTAAAAGTTGGCGATTAATCGGGATTAATCGCCGATTAATCGCTAAATGGCGGGTCACCGAACTGATTAAGCGAAAATCGGTCAATTAATCATTTTTTTAGAAAAACGGTCAAAAATCGGCTAAATCGGCTGAATCGGTCAAAAATCGGATTAATCGGTCAAAAATCGGGCTAATTATTAAAAAATAGTAAAAAATATTTAAAATTTAAAAAAATAATTAGAAATTTAAAATGTAGAAACTTGATTAAATGATAGAAAAAACATTATTTTTGTACATGTAATTATAATTTTAGATGCCTAAATTGTAAATTCTCTTAATTTTTGCTCTTAAATTGATCTCTAATTAAAAAGTTAAACCTTCGAAATTTTATTTATTAAAATTTAATAATATTTTTAACATATTTGCATAAATATATGATAATAACATATGTTTAGCTGAAATAACGAAACAATTATATATATGAATATAATTGTATATAAAAAATGTTATTAAATTTATTCCGATTAATGACCCGATTAATCATTCCGATTAATACCCAATTACCCGATTAATTCCTGAACAGTGCCTTCACCGATTAACTCCGATTACCGCTTTTTACAACATTGTGAGTAAATATTAAAATGAGTCTCGAATTAGGTGCAGGTTAAACTTCATTTCTACTGTCACAAAAAAAATGAAGTTGGCAAAGAATAATAGTACTAGCATACTACCAAAAACTATGCAGAGTACATATATTCATCTCCCTCTCTCTCTCTCCCTCTCTCTCTCCCTCTCTCCCTCTCTCCCTCTCTCTCTCTCTCTCTCTCTCTCTCTCTCTCTCTCTCGCATTAACTTGTTGAAATACAAACGGAAACGGTTTAGCTTTGATATTCTCGCATTTTCCTTTGTCCCAGTTTCTACATTTCATTTTCTGGTGAACTACTAATTCCCCTATGGTAGAAGATTAAACACAAGTAAGTAGTAATATGTTGTTTTCTTTAATATATACAGCTCCACCTGTAATGTATTTATTCTATTCAACTAGTAATTTTTGCTTTTTATAAATATATATATATATATTTTGTGATTCATGACCTTGTAGGGTGTTCTTCATTTTTCTGTATTTCTTATATTTCTTGCTCTGCTTCTGCTTGCTATGTCATATTTATGGCTGAGCAGTCTTATGTTTGTTTGTTTGTTTATTGTAATTTGTAACTGCTTTTGGGTTCATCACATGGACTAAAAGCTGTTTTCAAATGAGAGGCTAGGCCCCCTTTTGTTTTTTTAGTAAAACTTTGTGTGCTTTCTTTTTGTTATAATATAGTATAAAATCCCAGTATAAAATCTTTTTCTAACCCCCTTAAAGTTTTAGAACGAGTTACTTAACATGATATCAGGTTCGATTTCTTGCCGCTCTCAATATTATCAATATTTAAAATGGGTGTTCGTGATCTACTCTTGGACCCAGAAATGGGCGAGCAACCGGTTACTTGACACTTTTAATGATTATTGTGTTTCATTTTTTTATTTATCAGTAAACCGTAAAGTTTGTATCTTGCATACTCTAGAAACAGACACACACACACAGAAGATGGTGAATTTAATAGGATATGGATTAAGGGAATTAGTGTTTGGTAGTATCAACATCAGTTGCTTGGCACAGTATGTAATTTTGTCATCTTTCACTGAGTAAAATGAGATGAGCATTTCTCATTTTGTCAATCTTCACTAAAGAAATGTAATAGGCTATACATGGTTAAAAATACTGTTATATTACATATTTTTACGATGCATTAGCTTTTGAAATATACCGTGAGAGTGCGAATTCAAGACATGATCTTTGGCCGTGAGGGGTGCGGAAGGAGCCTTGCCACTAGGCTGGAGCATATTTAATTATTTATCATGTGCAAATGAACCAGTCTTTGGTTTAGAGGGTAAAAATATATATAAGATTTTCTATGTTAACATTCTCATGATTTACATTTTGGACTTGAGGGCTTGTTGTCGTTGTACTTATTTACATATGCATTGTTGGCTAATTGAGGTGAGAGTGTAGACTAATATCAGGTGTTTTTTCAGTCATGGTTATAGGAATGACGACATCAAACAGTAGAGGCCCCTCGGCTCAGCTTGAGTATCAAATTCATCTTCAGGAGATCAGACCCTGGCCACCGTCTAGGTTGCTAAAGACTCTTCGTTCTGTTGTTCTTCGATGGGAATACAGTGATAAGTATTCTGGCTCTACTAACCCTGTTGTCCCCTCAGTCGGGTCTAATGTTGGAGATGGAAAAATACAATTCAATCACACCTTCAGGTTACCTGTAAATCTTTTCAAAATTGAAGATACTTTACATAAAAACTGCTTAAAGTTAAATTTGTTTGAAGCACAAAGGGATAAGACCATGAAAGGTCAGTTGTTGGCAACTGTTATTATTGACCTAGCAGAATATGGCATTGTAAAGGAGGCCACACACATTACTGCTCCTATGAACTGCAAGCGGGTTATGAGTAATAAACCGCAGCCAGTGCTCTTTCTTAAGGTTCAGCCGGTTCAGAGGAATCGTTCTACCTCCTTATCTAGGAATGGTCAGTTGAGAAATGCATCCATGGACAAGAATGGTAATGGTTCTGTTTCTGCTTTGATGAATAGAGAATATGCAGAAGAAGCCGAGATTGTCTCCTCTACTGGTGTTGATGGTTCATCTCACTCATCTACCAGTGTTCCTTTTCCAGCAGTTCAGTTGCAAGGGGCTTCATCACCTAAAGAGAAAGGGGTAAAAATTTATTGTTTTTATATCTTGGCTTTCCGCCCAAAACTATCTCCTTTAAGTGCAATTTTTCATTCTATCCTGCTTTTGTAGTTGGTCGTGGCACTTCAAACCTAGCTGTTTGCAATAAAAGCTAGTATGAGTGTAGTGGAAGATGCATAGATTTTTTTAATCACACAAACACACACATATAGGATAGTATTATTTCATTGATACTTGACGTGATTGGATCGGCCTATATACATAATAGTCAGATAGTCACCTCTAAATGTACTCTTCCTAAATGATTAATTTCAGACTATATCCAAGACAATTAAGGAGATCGCTAGAGATGTTGAAGTCCACCAACTCCTGTCCTCAAATGAAAGGCTTGAACGAATGGATATTAAACCAGCAAACGCTCAACATGACTATCTGAAGAAGAGTTTATCTTGCTCATCATCAACAGACCTGTCTTCTGATTCTGAGAACCAAGAAAATATGCGTTCTATTGTATTCAACTCCCAAGAATCAGGCTTTGTGCTATTCAAGAAAACAAGTTGCACTTGTAGTGCTCAATCATCTTCATCGTCTGTCACATATGATGGAGGGGATGAAGAGTTGATCATCAGTAGTAGCGGAGACAAGCAATTTCAGTTAAGCACGAGAGGAGATGCTGATTCCCATACCATTCAATATGGTTATGCATTGGATTATAACAGTAAGAACTATCAAGTAAGTGAGCCTGAAAGGAAAATCTTGGATGACAATTTGCACCATATAGTTGACGAACAATTAATTAGATCTCTATCAGATGATACCAAAAAGGATACCGCCTCAGAAAATGATAAACATTATGATAGCAGGGAAAATGCTAAATCGGATATTGACAGATCAAATCATGTGAAGTCTGTCAGATCAGCTACAGACTCGAGACGAAGCAATGGCATTGTCAAGAGTTCTCAGATTGGCGTCAAAGGGAGGGATGTTGGTGTTCTCAAATATTCTCAGGATGGTGCCCAAACCTCTCCATGCAGTGAAATAGAAGTTGATAAGGTTTATACAGAAGAGATCAAACTTCAGCAACTGAAACAAAGAATAGATATGCTTGAAGGGGAATTGACAGAAGCAGCAGCTATTGAAGTCAGTCTGTATTCTGTGGTTGCAGAACATGGAAGTTCTGTCAATAAGGTCCATGCTCCAGCAAGGCGACTTTGGAGGCTATATCTTCATGCCTGTAAGGCAAAATCTAGATCAAGGATTGCAAGCGCTGCTAGAAATGTAATTTCTGGACTAGTTTTAGTTGCAAAAGCATGCGGAAATGATGTTCCAAGGTACCCTCTAGGTCAAATCATCTTCTTTGAATCTAGATATAATTTTTTTTTTACTCTTACTCGCTTCCTCCTAGCTAACAGTTTTTATGTTGGATTTTAGAAAATAAAGTCTCTTCAACGAAAGACTTAAAAGTGTGGTTGGCATGCAATAGGAGATCTAACAAAAGTATACAATAGAAAGTCAGTGAACAGTCCTTTGATGACTACTATACAACTAGGTGCAAACCCATGAAAAATGGTTAAGAAAGGATTTTCTGTTATTGATAAAGTTATCATCTTGTAAGGTT
The DNA here is from genome assembly GCA_030848705.1 of Heracleum sosnowskyi. Classification (NCBI taxonomy): domain Eukaryota; kingdom Viridiplantae; phylum Streptophyta; class Magnoliopsida; order Apiales; family Apiaceae; genus Heracleum; species Heracleum sosnowskyi. The sequence goes on along the minus strand of CM061244.1, from coordinate 18,294,351 downwards.
TAACACCTTTAATAAAAGCACGATCGATGTGCACAACTCACCTAGTTGACAATGTTAAAGTAATAACTCTAGGTTGGACCTTATAGGAGTATTTAGTAGGGAGTCCGGGGTAAGTGCACCTAAACATCCGAGTCTGTTTTGCAAACATTTTAAAAACGCTACAGACTTTAATATGCTAAATTAATCTGTGCTACAACACAGGTTGACTTTTTGGATGTCAAATGTTGTTGTACTAAGAGCAATACTGAGTCAAGCTAGCGAGAATCATAAACTCCCACCTTTCTCTGGAAATTCGAGTGAAACTACTATACGAAAAGGTAACACTAAGAAATTCCTGGCACTAAAGTCGAAGGACTCACATTCAAGTATAAGCAAAGAGAGTAGTGGTGCTCTACATCAAAATGTTGACAAGTGGGAGGGCCTTAACACATTTATGGCTGCCTTGGAAAGTGTTGAAACTTGGATCTTCTCTTGCATAGTTGAATCAATATGGTTGCAGGTTGTCATTTTATAATCTTTTGTCTTTTCAATATTCTTTTCTGTTGCAATTTGTGATCTACAGTTATTATGTATGAGGATATGTAATCTTGTATATATAAGAGCTAATTTGGTTCCATGATATTCCTTTTTTCAGATTTTGTCTCCACCTATGCAGTCTTTTGCTTCAAATGGCATGAATACCATCTCGAACAAACTTGATACAAGAACATCTCATGTAGGCAATATAGATCAATACAACTACTCTTTGGAGATCTGGAAAATGGCTCTCAGTGATGCTTATGAAAGAATTTGTCCTATCCGAGCCGAAAGACACAACTGTGGCTGTTTGCATATGATTTCCAAACTGGTAAATTTTAGAAGTCTTATAACCTTTGAACTGAATATTTAAGTTGATAAATATCTCCATATTGCTCTCTCTCGTTCATGAACATGCATACACACATGGCGACACACCTAAAGCCTTAAAATTTCTTCTAATACTTAACTTATTACTTAAGACTTTTACCATCAGAAGCTTCCAACACTATTTATTGATTTATTTTGAGCATGAAGGTTGTGTAGGGATCTAGATCCTTCCAAGGAGGAGGCGGAGTCTATAAATAGCCAAAGCTCTCTCATTTTGGAGGGTCAAGTGGCACCTAAGTGAGAGTTATTAAGTGTGATCAAGTTTCTTAGTTTTGTAAACGCTCTACTGCTATAGGGAGAGTGCCTACATAGCATAGTAATTGTCTTCAAGTGTAATCAAGTGCTCCTTAATATCCAAGTGATGCATAGAATTGTTCAATTTGCTAGAGTTTAGGAATGAAGTGAATACGGGGCTTTATTGCCGATCAATTGTCTTATGTGGAATCTTATTTTCTCAGACTTCCATTTCTGATTAGAAGTCCTAAATAACCCTCTTGTTCCACCAGATACTGGAACAATGTCTGGCTAGATTGGATGTGGCTATGTTCAATGCGATTCTACGTGAATCTGCTGATGACATTTCAACTGATGCTGTATCTGACCCAATTACTGATGTGAAGGTTCTTCCTATTCCATCTGGGAAGTCAAGCTTCGGGGCTGGTGCACAACTAAGAACTGCGGTGAGAACTCTCAGTAATATTCAAAGCCACTTCCACAATTGATGTAAACAGTTGACAACATTACAAAATAAATTGTGAATGCTGAGAAAAGGGTTATTTATTTTGTACAATTCTATGAAATTGCATCAGATAATGGATGATGATTCTATATTATAGTTCAATGCTCTTTAGTTATGTTGGTTGAGGAGTGACATACATGATACACTGATATTCTCGTGACTGTCCATTTTCATTTCTACCAGATTGGGATCTGGTCCAGGTGGCTTAATGACCAGTATGGTCTTGATGTTGACGGTCCCATCCAAGATTTGCATAAACAAGAGGATGATGATCTAATTAGAAGACAATACGGTGATACATCCCTCAAGTCCTTCCATCTCTTGCAAGCACTTAGTGATCTAATGATGATTCCAAAGGATATGCTTTTAAGCAAGTCAGTCAGAAAAGAGGTATGAGTGTAGACAAATACCTAGGCTTTTACCTTTGTTTATGTATGTTCCATCATTTCTTGTGCTCAATAACAGTGATCAATCTATATGTTTGAAGGTATGTCCTCGATTTTCTACAACCTTGATAAGGCAGATCCTTAACACTTTTGTTCCAGATGAATATTGCCCGGAACAAATTCCTGAAGCTGTATTTGAATCCCTGGAATCAGAGGTCAGCGCAGTGTACTTGCATACTTATTTCTGAAAACTTGAAATTCCACTTTTGTAGATAATTTCCATTAGTACCTGGATAAATATTTCTTTGAAGGTCATATTATAGCATGTAACACATGCATGCGCACGTGAATGTGAGGTTATATTTTTGTGTATGTATGAATCTAAATGACTACAGCCACAGGAACATTTTTAATCCTTGTGTTTTCTTTTTACTTTATTGAGACAAATACAACATGAGTTTTTCAAGGTGACAAAATTACAAATCACAATAGCCTTTCCTAAGAAAAATCGTTATACATATCATAATTGATAGTTTGATGTCATGTAATTCAGGATCCTGCCGAGGCTGGTGAAAATTGCATCAAAAACGTTCCATGTGATGCAGATGCCATTGCTTATCTCCCGCTGTCTGTAACTTCAGTTTCACATGTCTTGGGAGATTGTGGAAGTCAGTCTCAGTTGAGACGAACTGGATCGTCAGTCCTGCGAAAGTCATATATTAGTGATGACGAACTTGACGAGTTGGAATCAGCTTCATGCATCAAAAGTTTCTGCCCATCATCTACTTTGGCCGAACATGATTGGACTACATCAAAGGAAGATGGCGGTATAAATAGTATTGTTAGGTATCAACTACTACGAGAGGTATGGAAGAGTATGCCATAGATAAGTTTCAAGATTTATGTATAATTGTTATCAGTTGTAGTAGAGACTAAATCCAACATAGATTGACAAGCTGAATAAACGATCTATGTTATCAAAGCAAGATAGAGATCCATTGATGGAGATTGCACAACTTAGAAGAACAACTGAGGGAATATTTTGAACTGAGAAAATGGACGGTACATTCTAACAAACTATATGTAGTGCTTATTTACACCACAGAATATATATGTCATTTCGATACTCTGACAACCAACACTTAGCTTGGATTTGAGAATTATGCTGAGGAGAAAGATAAAATCTTTGTGACGAAATTTGCGATGTTCGTTAGTTGGAAGACAGGATAACTGTAATAAGAACTTTTCTCTTGTAAAATGACAATCTATTGTGGGAAGACAAAGTGAGATTATATGGGAAATTAATTGAATTGTATAGAAGAGAAAGAGAAAGTGCACAATGGTATCATGAAATATTATTAGAAAATGCAAATTGTACCCGATAAAAGGGATAAAGGAAAAGAATTGGTATCGAATCATATTACCAAATGGATACATACCAAGAAGGAACATCTAAGCTTTAAACACAAAACAAAAAATACAAAATGAGAAAGAAGAATTATCTGTTAAGAAAATATTTAAAACAAATTGGTTTGAAAGAAATAAAGAAATTAGATATGTAGCACAAAAACATGAAAATATAATAGATACTACTAGTGTCAATGGAAGAGCAAAAATAAATTTAATAACTCATGAAACGATAAAAAGAGAATTGAGAAAATTATCTATTAAATAAGCAAAGAAATATAAAAATGTATACTTTAGAGGAGTAGAATTTACAATAAAAGCATATTTTCAAAGAAATATAGATACACCCATACAAATATACATTAGATGATAGAATATTAGGAAATTTACAAGATACTTTAATATTAGTAGTTAAAGGCAATTTAATATATCAAAAATTAAAATTTACAGTACAACCAGATTTTAGTATATAAAGATGAACATAAAGACTTAGCCTTAACTTTATATTATAAATTAGATGGAATAACAATGCCACCTGGAAGTAAAGTTATAAAGAAACTAAGATGATTTATGCTTTAACCGGAAATCATCATGTAACCAAGCAAAATGAATTAAATATTCTAGTACCAAAAATGTATCAAGATATATTATAACAAATAGAACATAAGGAAAATTCAAAGATAACAATATGAAGAAATATATATGGACTTTAATATAACGACAATAAAAACATCAAATAAAATAATACCAAGAATTGAAGGATCTAGATTAAGTTTTAGTTGAGAACCAACAATATTAAGACAACCTAAATTAATAAATTTAATAGACATAAAAACTGATAGATTAAAAATTAAAGTAATAATATTTGAAGGAATACAGCAAAAGATTGTATAGCTGAAATAAATACGGGAGCTATTAAAAGTTTTATACATATAAATAAAATTAACGAAGATAATTGTTCTATAATTGAATCACAAACTTATAATTACCCTGAAAATGAAAGAGAAATAATAATCACTAAAAGTATTAATCTAAGATTTAAAATACAAGATTTAGAATATAATATAAATAGAGGAGTTTTCGAATATGATAGTTCTAATGAATTATTATTAGGAAGTGATTTTTTAACAATGATAAATTATAAAATTAATAATAATGGAATTGAAATAAATGACCAAGAAAAGATTAGATTTATAAATAAAGTACGAATATACAAGAAAAATTGAAAAATAAAAGAGAAAAATTACAAATAATACAAGATGTTCTAAAAGAAGGAATATATTCCCAAATAAAATATTTGGAATATAGTGAAAAAGAAATAAAATTAGAAAATGACATACAAATATTATAAAAAATTATAAAAGAGCTAGAAAAACAAGATAAGACAAATAATAAAATATGGATAGATATGGGAAATGGATGGAAAAAATCTGATTAATGAAAAGAGAAATGGATGGAAAGAACGAATTAACAAAATTAAATAATGAAAAAATACAAGATTTATGGGAAGAGTTAATAATAAAAGAAAAAATAAAAAAATATGACAATAATAATGGATGAGATAAGAAAAGATCAAAATTTAACACGACAAATAATAAGAGAAGAACTGACTAATTTATGAAATGTATCTGAAATACCAACCTTTAAAATAATTCTAGAAAAAATAACAAATTTAGAAGAAGAAAAAACAAAAAACAAACAAATAATATAAGATTAATTGAGATTGAACAAAAACCAGAAATAGTACCTATAAATGCTTGGAGAAGAACGAAAGAACCCATTATGGTAGATATTAGTAAAATGAAACCCAATATTATAGAATTAGTTGATAAAATATTAGATAGATTATCTATGTTACATAAAGAAGGAAAATTTTAATGGATAAACAAGAACATAATGTAATAACATTTCTTAAAAATCATGGAAAAGAAATACTAGAAAACGAAAGATATAAATACGAACCAATAAAAAAAGAGTCGAAAGATATACAAAATCAAAATACTACTACGGAGCAAGAAAAAATAGAATATTTACAATTAAAATTAGAAAAACGAGGACAATAATTGGGAAAGATAAAAGAGGAAAATGATAAACTTGAGTTAAACACTAAGGAAAAATGGTTTAACAAATATAAAAAATACAAAGATAAACATAAAAATGTTAAGAAAGAATTAAAATAAACAAAACAAGAACTATATCAAAAAATAGAAGAAACTAAAAAAGGAATTAGATTTCTTAAAAGAAGAAATTATGAAACTAAAAGGAAAAAGAACTATAGATAATAATGAAAGATCTAATAATATAACCAGTGACTCAGAAGATTCTAGTAATAGCATAAGTTCTAACGAAAAAATAATAAATTTTATTGAAGAATCAGATAGTGAAGAAAAATCAGAAATAGAAAAAAAAACGATCAAATAATGCAAGCTTTAAGAAAAATGAAAAACGTAAATGCAATTATAAAAGAAGAACCAGAAAGTGATATTGAAGATGAATATAACGAACCTATAGAAACATAAATGGAGACAAATGAAATAGTCAATGAAGACACAAATAATTACCCGGAAGAAGAATTGATAGATCCAAGTAATAACTAGAAATAGTAATGATATACCTACACATATACCCGTCGAACAACATGCGGAATTTAAAGAATTTATAGGATCAATGTCACAAGGTGTTAATCTTAATGGATATTTTTTAGATTTAGATAATGTATATGAAGAATAAGAAATTAGTAGGACGATTACAGATTGGAATCTTGGAACTTATATAACACTAAGTTCAACACATGATGATAATCTTGATTATATTTATGATTTAATATCTAAAACCTTAATTGGAAAAGTAGCATTCTGGATTGAATCTATAGCATATCAATTAAAAACTGAAGTAATGCGAAATGCAGGAGATTGAAAATCTATGTTACAAATATTTGATATGATATTAAAAAGAGAATTTTTAGGAGAACCATGGATAGTAGCAAGAGATCAAGTATTAGTAGAAAGAAAAATAGAAATAATAATGAATCTTAATAATATGAAATGTTGTAAAATAAACAAATTACCAGAATACACTATAAGTTTTACTAAATTCTTTTATGAAGCTAGATTTCAACCAGAAGAAAGTTTAATATACCAATAATTATATTATGATCATCTACCTAGTCCCTATAATACAGAAATAACAAAAGAATATAATAAGTTAGAACCTAGAGAAAATACTCTAAGAGAAAGAATAAGAGTTTTAAGAGGATATCTTATGAGAAAATGTGAAGAATATAGAGTACAACAGAAAGTTAAGAAAGATAAAAAATTAGGATTAAGAGAAATATGTGGTTTTACTAAAAGAAGACTAGCATTTGGATGTGATGATAAAAGAATGGAAAAATCATATAAAAACGTAATAAAAAACATAAAAAACAGTTTGAAAAACGTAAAAGTTATAATCAGAATTATAACCCATACTATAATAGATAAAAAAAGAAAAAGTTTAGAAGATTCAGAAATACGTCTTATACTAGAAATAGATTTAGAAATAAAAGAAAATTTAAAAGAAGACTATATAAAAAAGGAAAACAAAATTTAAGCGAATGCAAATTTTGGAATTGTAATGAAAAAGGACATTATGCTAATAAATGCCCTAAATTAAAAGAAAAAGGAGTAAAATATATTAATACATCACAATTTATAATGAACCTTGAACAAATAAAAGAAGATAATGATAAATGGTATTGATATGGTCAGAAAAGTAATTATAGAAATATAATTGACAAGTCAATGGAAAGGCCGATATTTAAGGCACGACACCCTAATTATTCATTAATTTCGTAATTAATGAATAGGGAAAATATACAGCTCATAAAAAGAGTCCAAAATATGGTAAATTCATCAAAGAAGGATCCAGAATCCCAATTAAAGGCAATTAATGAGTCATAGCCTTTATCAACAAGGAAACGAATTCTCCATCAAGAAATACAATGTTTATCCAATATCAAAAAGGAGACTTATTCGCTAAGACTCCTAAACATACCATAAATACTAGGCTCTAGACGCCTATATAAGGACCCTGATCCTACAATCAGAACTACGTTTTGGACAAATCTCCATACGTCCTCTACTACGTTTTGGACACAGCTCCATACGTCCTCTACTACGTTTTGGACACATCTCCATACGTCCTCTACTACGTTTTGGACACAGCTCCATACGTCCTCTACTACGTTTTGGACACAACTCCATACGTCATCTACTACGTTTTGGCACAGCTCCATACGTCACAACGCCTCAAAAGCGCAACAAGCCACGAAGGCACCCCTAGAACTACGTTTTAGACTTCATCCTCGAATCAGGACATACAAGTCACTACGTCCTTGGTGTGCCCCTGCCGCCATAGCCCCGAGGGCAACACCAAGAACTACGTCTTTGGCTTGATTCTCAATAACGATTTGAGATACGTAGGTATCTTGTGAGGACCGATTTAGTCTCAAAACACAAGTGCAGCCATTAAACCTCGAAGCTCATTAAACCCTCGCATTAAATTCGTAAGCTCAGATTTTATTCCACAACATTTGGCGCCGTATGTGGGAAGACAACATTAACCATGGCAAACACACGAAGAACAGCTCGAGATACTCAAACTCCTGAGGATCGCCATGTCACCTCTGAGGCTGATACTCACGGAAATCAACCACTGCCAACTACTGGCACTCAAGGGACGAATATCCCCACCAACACTCAAGGACCGGAAATCCCAATTTCGGTTGAAGGGACGAATCCCCTACAGATGGTCATTCATGGATCTAATCCACAAGAGACCGTTCACTAGCAACCAATCTCGATTTCTCCACTCATCATGAATGCACCGAGAAGCCTTCAACTCCATACTACTGATCTGCCTCAATACGCGAATCAGACTTTGGGGATGCCAAGCTATGGCATGTCCCCTCGACCCATGACGGGCGGTAGTGGAACTAATCCAATCTACCATGAGGCATATGTGCCCCCTTATATTCAAGGTCTGGGACCCCAAAATCAACAAACTCGCCAGACCCCTTTCGTTCAAGATTACTCAGGCCCATACACCGAGGATGAGGGTTATACAACTGGAGAGGATGTCGCCCCAAGAAGGAGACGTTCTTCCCAGACAAATCGGGATCAACCCCAAACTACTAAGGAGAAAATTGCAGCCCATGAGGCAGAGACTGCAAGACTCAATAAACTCCTTGCTGAGGAGGAGGCCACTCAATCTCAAGGCCGAACGACTGAAGGGATCCCGATAATCAACTTGGATCCACCGGCAAGAAGAACCAAGAGGGCCGAAGCCCCAAGGGGTGATCCTAGTATTCTGTTGCCCCAAGGAGATCCTGATGATCCTACACCACCGTTTACTCAAGACATCATGAAAATGGCTATATCCAGAAAATTAAAGATGCCTTCGATCAAAGCCTATGATGGAACGGGAGATCCCGCAAATCATGTAAGGACCTTCTCCAATGTACTGTTGTTGCAGTCAACCAACGATGCGGTCAAGTGTAGGGCGTTGCCACAAACCTTGGCAGGCATGGCCCAACGCTGGTATAGCTGTCTTCCTCCCAACTCAATTGGGTCTTTCAAGGAACTAAGCAAAGCTTTTATCAATCAGTTCATTAGTGGAAGGGTGCATGAGAAAAGCTCTGCATCACTCATGACAATCCAGCAAGGAAAGAATGAAGCCCTAAGGGACTACATCAATCGATTCACTCGGGAGGCTTTGAAAGTCCCGGACTTAGAGGACAGAGTGGCTATGATAGCCCTGCAACAAGGAACTATTGATGACCACTTCAAAAGGTCTTTGGATAAACATCCACCTGAGAGCATGCTGAAGCTCCAAGATAGAGCCGGAAAGTATATCAAGGCTGAAGAAAGCATGAGAAACTATGAACCCACTGCTAGCGGTAGTGGAAACTCAAAGAAAAGAAAAGAGACTCAGGAGTACGACGTCAAGGAAAAGTTTTCCAGAACGTCAAAGGACTCTGATTCTCCACCCAAGAGAAACAATTTTGGGCCAAAGTTTACGGAGTATGCAAGATTGAACACTCCCAGGAGTCAAATTCTGATGGAGATAGCTAAGGAAGGAGATCTCAAATGGCCGAAGCCAATGAGGGCTGACATGTCCAAACGGAACCAAAATCAGTTCTGTCGGTTCCACAAAGAAGTCGGTCACGACACCGACGATTGTAGGAAATTGAAAGATGAGATCGAATTTCTGATACGAAGAGGAAAACTCAGCAAATTCACCAAGGATGGAAATCAAGGGGGTCAAAGAGGAACCTATGAAAGGAAGGATTACGACAGAAGGGACAACGACCAAGATCGTAACCCTAAGCCCCGAGGGCCAGTCATCAACATGATATTCGGAGGGCCAACTGCTGCTGGGTCCTCCCGAAATTCAAGAAAAGCTTATGCTCGAGAGGTAATGACTGTGGTTGGAGAAGCACCGAAGCGTGCCAGAACAGAAGTGTCAATAGGTTTTGATGATTCAGACTTGGAAGGGGTGAAGTTCCCCCACGATGACCCTCTAGTCATCATACCTGTGATTGGAAATTCTGAAACAAAGAGAGTCCTAGTCGACAATGGAGCTTCAGTAGATATCTTGTTCCACGATGTCTTTATCAAGATGGGTTACACTGATTCTCAGTTAACACCCTCAAATATGCCAATATACGGATTCAATGGGGTGGAATCAAAAGTGGAAGGCACTATCCAACTCCCAATGAACATGGGACAAGGGATGAATACATCTACTCAAATGCTGAACGTCATAGTTATAAAGGCAACTTCAACCTACAATGCAATCCTGGGAAGGACTGGTCTTCATGCGTTCAAGGCCGTTGCCTCATCTTATCATCTGAAAATCAAGTTCCCAACGAGGAATGGGATTGGTGAAGAACGAGGAGACCAAAAGATGGCTAGAAGTTGTTATGTAGCCGCGTTAAGGCCTGATGGAATCGGGGGGCAAGTTCTCCCAATTGAAGACATGGATACTAGTGACAATGAGGACCGACGAGGGAAACCAGCTGAGGATTTAATCCCCATTCCCTTAGTCCCTGGTGAACCGGAGAAGGTGACTTATGTCGGGGCACTACTACCTGAGCCATTGAAAAGCAAGCTCATATCTTTTCTTCAAGAGAATAATGACATTTTTGCTTGGACAGCGGCTGACATGCCAGGGATTGATCCCTAATTGATAACTCATAAATTGAATATGGATCCTGAAAGGAAGACGGTGAAACAGAAAAAGAGAAGTTTTGCTCCAGAAAGGCTCGAAGCCATTAAACAAGAAATTGAGAAGCTTTTGGAAGCCCGGTTCATTGAGGAAATCCAATTCCCAGAATGGTTGGCTAACCCCGTGATGGTCAAAAAGGCCAATGGAAAATGGAGGATGTGTGTGGACTTCACTGACTTGAATGATGCATGTCCTAAGGATTGTTTTCCCTTACCAAGGATTGATGCATTAATAGATGCTACAGCTGGACACGAGATGCTCAGCTTCATGGATGGCTTCAGTGGATACAACCAAATCAAAATGCACAAGGATGACATCTCTAAGGTATCATTCATCACTGACTTTGGTGTTTTCTGTTATCTAGTCATGGCATTTGGACTTAAGAATGCAGGGGCAACATACCAAAGATTGGTGAACAAAATTTTTGGACACCTAATTGGAAAAACCATGGAGGTCTACGTAGATGACATGTTAGTCAAGAGCCTCGATAAGGCCGATCACATTGAGCACCTCCGAGAGGCATTTGAAGTGCTAAGGCACCACAAGATGATGTTGAATCCATCTAAGTGTGCCTTTGGTGTAGGCTCGGGAAAGTTTTTAGGCCTAATGGTTTCCAAGAGAGGAATCGAGGCCAATCCCAACAAAATCAAAGCAATTCTAGACATGGAATCACCAAAGACTGTCAAGGATGTCCAAAAACTAACAGGAAGAGTGGCAGCATTGGGAAGATTTATCTCCAAATCAGGAGAGAAGTGTTTATCTTTCTTCAAAGCACTCAAGAATGTGAAAAACTTTGAATGGACAACTGAAAGTCAAGAGGCCTTTGAGGCCTTGAAGAAATACATGGCTGAGGCACCACTGTTGGCAAAGCCCAAGCCAGGGGAAATTCTCTATTTGTACTTGGCGGTTTCTAGCACAACCCTTGGAGCCGTTTTGGTAAAAGAAGAATTGAAGGTTCAGAAACCCATCTACTATGTGAGTAAGATTCTACATGGGGCAGAAATAAACTACTCAACGATTGAGAAGTTTGCCTTAGCCTTGGTAATGGCCTCAAGAAAGCTACGCCCGTACTTCCAGGCTCACAAAATAGAGGTCTTGACTGATCAACCTCTAAGAAACATCTTGCATAGCCCTCCAGTTAGTGGAAGGTTGATCAAATGGGCCATTGAATTGGGCGAATTTGACATCAAGTATAAGCCTTGAACGGCCATAAAAGCTCAAGCACTTGTTGACTTCATGGTTGAATGTACCATTGACAACCAAGAAGTCGGGGGGCAGGAAGTAATAGTGGAGGATGAGAAAGATCAAGAGATGGATTTCAAAGAATATTGGGTGCTCTATTTTGATGGAGCATCAAAAACAAAATCAAGTGGAGCCGGTTTAGTGCTACAAAGTCCTGATGGATTCCTCATAGAGTATGCACTAAAACTTGACTTCCCAACGACAAACAATGAGGCCGAGTATGAAGCTCTGATAGCTGGCTTAGGGCTGGCTGGAGCCTTGAGAGTTAAAACTCTGAAAGTATGTGGAGATTCGAGGCTAGTGGTTTCCCAAGTAAATGGGGAATTTGAGGCCAGAGATGAAGTCATGGCCAAGTATTTGAAACTTGTCAAGGCCATCATGACTCAGTTCGACGAATTCTATGTAGAGCACATTCCAAGGGAAGAAAACATGAAGGCTGATGCCTTGTCTAAATTTGCTTCTTCTGAAATTAAAAACTATGCAGGGAGTGTATACTTCCAAGTCCTGAGGACCCCAAGCATCAACGGAAAGTTGGTAGCACCCATTGATGTTGCTAGTTGTTGGATAGATCCCATCAAGGCTCATCTGGAAACTGGGTGGTTACCCAACGACACTTCAGAAGCACGAAAGCTGTATGTGAGAGCACTAAGGTATACCCTGATTGAGGGAATCCTATACAAGAAGTCTTTCATCGTTCCATATCTGAAATGTTTGAGACCTCAAGAGGCAGAATTGGCCCTGAAGGAAGTACATGAAGGAATTTGTGGGCAGCACTTGGGGGGCAGAGCCTTTGCCCATAAGATCACTCGTCTAGGTTTCTACTGGCCAAGCATGCTAGAAGATGCTAAAAGCTACGTGAAGAAATGTGAAAGGTGCCAGAAGCATGCACCAGTGGTTAGGCAACCACCAGAGATGTTGACATCCATAAACTCACCAATTCCATTTGCCATGTGGGGAATGGATATACTTGGACCTTTCCCAATGGCAAGTGCACAACGAAAGTTCTTGATAGTAGCAATCGACTACTTCACCAAGTGGATTGAGGCTAAGCCATTAGCCAAGATAACCATCAAGAAAGTGATGCATTTCTTCTAGGAAAATGTGATATGCAGATACGGGGTTCCACGTATCTTGGTCACAGACAATGGAACTCAGTTTAACAACGATGAGTTTAAGAAATATTGTGATGAGAACGATATCAAGTTGCGCTTCACTTCTGTCGCCCATCCTCAAGCAAATGGGCAAGCTGAGGTTGCAAATCGAATTATCCTAGATGGACTGAAGAAAAGAGTTGAACGCTCCAGAAACACTTGGGTAAACGAATTGCTCCCCATACTATGGGCATATCGTACTACCTGCAAAGTCACCACTGGAGCTACCCCCTTTCTGTTGGCATATGGGGTAGAGGCAGTGGTTCCAGTGGAGATTACTCACACGTCTCCAAGAATTGAGGCTTATGAGCCAGAAACAAATGAGGAAGGCTTGAGGCTGGCCTTAGATTTGATTGATGAAGTTAGAGATGAGGCAAATGCCAAGATAGTTCAGCATCAGAAACGAGCATCTTTCTATTACAACCTAAGGGTTAAAGAGAGATTCTTTCGACAATGAGATTTAGTCCTCCGAAAGATTGAGGCATCCGGAGTTGGACAAAAAGGCAAGTTGGCCCCAAATTGGGAAGGACCATATCGCGTCAAGAACGTATTTGGTCGAGGCTCGTACAAGCTAGAAACCCTCGAAGGGCATGAGGTGCCAAGGACTTGGCATGCCTCAAATTTGAAAGTCTATTATGTTTAAAGTGTGTCCTGATTGGACTCACTACTAGGACAAATAGAAATAAGGTTTGATGAAATCATGAGCTTTCTAAAAAGCAAATGAAGGGTTGAAACCCCAGAAACCTAAGACATTCGGTCCAAACCCTATCATTCGATATGCTCAATGAAAGGCTTGAAGCCAAAACAAGACGGTATAAGACATAAAAGGCTTATGCAAATGTCAAGTTAGCCTCGAATAAGGCAAAATCGTCGTAAATGTGTAGGTCGCTCCACACTTTACACCAAGACGATACTCGTGAAACACTAGTGTATATTAAAATCCCCAAAAAAGGGTAGTAAGTCCCAGGTAAGGGATAAAAAGACCCCAAGTCTCGAAAAAGACCGGTATAACTTCTATGAAATCCTAGTGCATTATCATAGACGTTGGGAAGCGCGATCAGCCATATTAAACCCAGAATCTTCAAAGAAAGCCCAGAATCTTCAAAGAATTCTTCAAAACTTCAAGTAAGAAACCCAGAAAACAATGAGATTCAACAGAAAATCTCGCCAGGAATCGCCTAGTGACTGGAAACCCAACCGGTTAAGGAAGGGCAACCGTCTATAGCCAGTTAAGGCCCACAAATCCATTTATGGATTATAGAGATTAAAACCCAAATAATTTGGGTCTCAGGCAAATTCGAAGCCCAAACAATAAAGGCCCAATAAGGCCCAATGCTGGAATAATTTAAGTCCAATTAAAAATTGGGCTAGTTAAGGCTCAAGAAAAGAATGAAATTTGAAATATAGCCAAGGCAATATCAAAGATTTAAGGTCGAAAAGACATTAAATCGAAATCGTACGACCGAGGTCGAAAACATATCGGAAAACGAGGTCGATTCCAACGACCTCGCTCCCAAATAAAGTCGAAAAATAATGAAATTGAGGTCGAAAAAACCTTAGAACGACATCGAAGGCTCGAAGTCGAAAATATACGAGGAATTGAGGTCGTTTCCATCGACTTCGCACCAAAAATCCAGTCAAAAAATTGAAAATTCGAGGTCGAAAAGACCATAGATCGAAGTCGATTGATTGAGATCGAAAATACACTATAAATCGAGCTCGAACCCCCCGACCTCACACCCAAGTGAGGTCGAAAACAGAAGGACCCAGGTCGAAAATGACCTGCAAAATGAGGTCGAAAGTATGAGGAATCGAGGTCGAATGACCCAGGTCGAAAATGACCTGTAAATCGAGGTCGAAAGTATAAGGGATCGAGGTCGAATGATCGAGGTCGAAAATGACTGGGAAGTCGAGGTCGAAACCATCGTCCTGGGACCAATCAAGGTCGAAAAAAGGCTGGATCGAGGTCGAAGGCTCGAGGTCGAAAAAGACTTAAAAATCGAGGTCGAAACCTTCGACCTCACTCCAGTCGAGGTCGAAATCCAGATCGAATTTCAGGTCGAAAATGACTTGTTTCCTGGTCAAAAAGGAGGTCGAAAATGACCTAATTTGAGGTCGAAAATGCCCTTAAAATGGAAAATTTTGAGGAAAAACACGTTATAACTTCTACGAAAACCCCAAGGAGATTTTCCCAGAAGTTGGGGGGCAAATGATATGGTCAGAAAAGTAATTATAGAAATATAATTGACAAGTCAATGGAAAGGCCGATATTTAAGGCCCGACACCCTAATTATTCATTAATTTCGTAATTAATGAATAGGGAAAATATACAGCTCATAAAAAGAGTCCAAAATATGGTAAATTCATCAAAGAAGGATCCAGAATCCCAATTAAAGGCAATTAATGAGTCATAGCCTTTATCAACAAGGAAACGAATTCTCCATCAAGAAATACAATGTTTATCCAATATCAAAAAGGAGACTTATTCGCTAAGACTCCTAAACATACCATAAATACTAGGCTCTAGACGCCTATATAAGGACCCTGATCCTACAATCAGAACTACGTTTTGGACAAATCTCCATACGTCCTCTACTACATTTTGGACACAGCTCCATACGTCCTCTACTACGTTTTGGACACAGCTCCATACGTCCTCTACTACGTTTTGGACACAGCTCCATACGTCCTCTACTACGTTTTGGCACAGCTCCATACGTCACAACGCCTCAAAAGCGCAACAAGCCACGAAGGCACCCCTAGAACTACGTTTTAGACTTCATCCTCGAATCAGGACATACAAGTCACTACGTCCTTGGTGTGCCCCTGCCGCCATAGCCCCGAGGGCAACACCAAGAACTACGTCTTTGGCTTGATTCTCAATAACGATTTGAGATACGTAGGTATCTTGTGAGGACCGATTTAGTCTCGAAACACAAGTGCAGCCATTAAAGCTCGAAGCTCATTAAATCCTCGCATTAAATTCGTAAGTTCAGATTTTATTCCACAACAGGTATAAGTATGAAGAATTTTATGTTACTATAAAGAAACTGAATCTGAATATGATAATAATAATAATCAATACTTATCTAGTGGAAGTGATTCAGATTAATGATAACTATTTATGTAGAAGCATATGTAGAATATAAATCTGGAAAAATGGTAAAACAAAAAATATTTATAAATAGTGGAGAAGACTTATGTTTAGCTCGAAAAGAAGTACTAACATTACATAAATGGAAAAAATCTAAAATACACATAACTAGAGTAACATGATTTAATGAACAAAGAAACGAATTGGATACTATAGCAGAAAATATGAGAATAGTATTAAATAAAATAATATTTAAATTACCTTTGATTTATCAAGAAAATAAAATGAAACAACCAGTATTACTAGAAAACAATTTCTTAGATCATTTTAAAACACAAATTGTAACTTATAATACCCTAAATTTACAAACACCTTGTAACAAATGGGTAATATTAAAAATAATATTACCAATAAATACAACCAGAATAAGTAATTTAGTAACATATAGAAATAATAATTTACAAGAACTAACAGAAAAATATCATAATTTTGTTAAAATCAAAATTTGGAGAAAATCCGGTAGGATTATGGGATAAAGAAAAAATATATGCAGAAGTAAAACTAATAAATCCTAATGATATAATAAGATCTAAGCCTGTTAGATATAGCCCAACAAACCACAAAGAATTTGAAAACCAAATAAACGAATTATTAGAAATAAAAATAATAAAAGAAAGTAAAAGTCCACATAGTAGTCCGGCCTTTTTAGTAAGAAAACATAATGAACAAAAAAGAGGAAAGACTAGAATGGTAATAGATTATAGAGAATTAAATAAAAAAAATGATATTTGATGGATAATTTTTGCCATATAAAAGAAATCTAATTAACAGATTAGGAAATAAAAAATGGTTTAGTAAATTTGATTGTAAAAGTGGATTTTGGCAAATAAAATTAACAAAGGAATCAAGATCCTTAACAGCTTTTAGTGCACCCCAAGGTTGGATTAAAAAATGCACCACAAATATTTCAAAGAAGAATGGATCAAGTATTTAGAAAACTAGTTTACTAAGCCGCGCTTCGCAGCGGCCCTATAATAATTTCTCTAAAATTTTTAAAAATATTCTACTAAATATGTTTTTAAATTGTATATTTACTTTTCTCCATTCGTAAAGATTTTGAAGGTAATAATATTAAAACTATACATTTAGCTTTCTCCATTAGTAATAATGATTTAAACGGCAAATAAGACTTTTTCTAATGGCAAGAATATCAAAATTGTAGGAAAGATTTAAAATGCAATTGAGATATTTTCTAATAAAAAATTTAGTGGAATATTTAAATTGTATATTTACTTTCTTCCATTTGTAAATATTTTGAAAGCAATAATATTAAATATATTTAGTTTCCTCTATTAGTAAAGATTTAAAAGGCAAATGAGACTTTTTTGAATTTTTAATATTAATAATTCAAAATTTTGAGAAAATTAGAAAAATAGATCGAAGCGATTTGAGAGCCGCCACCTCACCGCTCTCATCTTCTACTTTATATAATAACTAGTTTACTAAGCCGCGCTTCGTAGCGGCTTTATAATAATATTTCTAAATTTTCTCAAAATATATTCTACAGAATACGTTTTTAAATAAAATAATATTTATAATATAAAATTAAGTTTTGTTTTGAATTATATATATATATATATAAAGTTCTAGATCGTTTAATCAAAAACTACAATTATACCTTCAGAGCTATTAAAATCTTCACTACCACCAAATCTACTCCCAGAAAGAAAAAAATTAAAAAATATGAACAAACATCCTTTTTGTTGCTGGGAGAATTTTTTATTAATAATGATCTCTTTTTGTCAAAACAAATAACAATAAAAACAACAATAACCTCTTCCTTTTAAAACAAAAAATAATGATATCTTCTCAATATTTCTTATTCTTGTATGACTTTTGTTATAGATGCACCGACTTATTGAATTTTTTTAAAAATGCACACACTAAATAAATTGTTCAGTCGAATAAATCTTAACATGATATTTTCGAAATACATACACTATAAATTTCTTAATATACAATTTTTATATTTGAATTTTCGTGTATGAATTACATAAAATATTTTACTAAAAGATATAATCTTTTCTTATAAAAATTAGAACAATAACTATCTAAACGTTAAAAAATAATGATAAAATTTGTTTTTAAGACATGATGAATTCTCCACTTTCGAGTTACCTGGCGTATCAACTTTTAACTATAAATTCAAAACTAATAACGTACACACATAAACATTTAAATAAATTCACAACTGAATGTACATGAAAATCACTTTGCTCGGCCTATTATTTTAACTGATGAATCATCCTCCTTATTAATTCATGTCTTAATTACTCAATCAACACTAATAACAAATAACTTGTCTTGTCAAAGATTTTAATATGATCCTGCATTAGGATACAAACAAACGTAATAAGATAAATAACATAAAGGAAAAAGTCTCATACTCATGTACTCATATACACACTTTTAACATGAACAAACAAAAAAGTAAAGAAGAACAATGTTGACAACAAAAATTGCAGTAGACAATTAACAGAGTTTAGGTGTATATTTATACTATTAATTAGCTGTTTGTATGAAATTATTAAATGTAATTAATTATTTACCGAGTAATTATACTTAATTTCTTATGCAAGATCGATCTAATTTTTTAACTTCTTATTTATTATTTACCAGTATGTTCTTGTATTTACCAATTAAGATTTTTTCTAATCTTTGGTATTAATTACTTAATTTCTTATGCAAGACCGATTTAATTTCTTAACTTCTTAATTACCAAAACGTTCCTGTATTTTCTATTATATCACATAAAAAAAGAAGAAAGTTTAGGAGAAAAGAATGTTAAGATGTTAATTTCATTTGAAAAGAAAAATTATGAGAATATTTAGATAATAATAGAGAAAAGTTTAAAATAATGTAAGGTAATGCACTTTTTTTTATAATTTAGATATTTTGAATGCAAGAATATTATAATCGAATATTTAGTTTCCTCTATTAGTGATATTTAGTTTCCTCCATCAATAAAGATCTATTGTATATTTACTTTCTCTATTAATAGATTTTAAATGCAAGAATATTATTTACTTTCTCCATTAGTAGGGATTTTAAATGCAAAAATATTATATGTTTCCTGTGTAAGCATTTAAAAGGTAATTGAGATTTTTTCGAATTTTTAATATTATTAATTCAAAAAATTGAGAAAATTAGAAAAATAGAACGAATCGATCTAAGAGCGTCACGTCACCGCCCCCGTCTTCTCCTTTATATAATAGTATTGATAATTCAAAATTTTGAGAAAATTAGAAAAATAGATCGAAACAATCTGAGAGCCGCCACCTCACCGCCCTCGTCTTCTACTTTATATAATAGTATTGATTTCAAATAGAGCCTTAATTATACTTTTATAGTTTATCTTTAAAACCCTAAATCTAAATATTGTATTTTATATGTGATTAATAAGAATATAACTTAAATCTATGATAAGCCTCCTATTATAAAATACTACTATCTTATAACGCGTGTAGTACATGAATTTTTTAAACATATATTAAAAAATATAATATTTTTTTGTGTTTAATCTAATAATTTTCATTAATTGATTTAAAGATCTAACAGTTTCTATTACTTTTATGGTACGATACCCTATTGTAATGATCAAAATTATGAATAAAATTTTTATTATGTTTATATAATGCTTGTAATGGACGGTCATTTTTTTAATTTTTAAATTAAATTTAATTGTGTGATGTGAATTATTAAATAATATAATATTTTCAAAGAATTTTAATTATGTAATAGTAGATTTTATTGTACTCAACACACATATACCTCCTTAGCAGTTAATCCTGCTTTAGTGCTGAGTTGAGTTGTTTGCGGCGGTTGTTTAGCTCTCACAGTCTCACAACTCGGTGTCTTTTGTAAGGTTGTTTCTTTTAATGCCTTGAATTCTCAAAACTTCTGTCGCTCCATCCTCGCAGTAGGTTACTAAGCCGCGTTTCGCGGAGGCATTAGAATATATTTGTTAATAAAAAGAATATTAGAATAAAAATGTAAATTATATAAAAATTATATAAACTATCAAATAAAATATATTTTGTAAAATTTGCATTTGGGTAGGTATTATTATAATTATTTACAAATTCCTTTTGTTTATATAGTTTGATTCCACATATATATAAAAGAAATCAATAAGATTCATATATGTGTAATTATATCTTTATATATAATTAGTGTAAAGCACTTAAATGGTATGGTTTGGTTTGGTCGTCAGCGGGTCCTACATAGCTAAAAATTCTCTACAGGTCCTACATAGCTAAAAACTCTATACTATAAAACAATTACACAATTAGAGTTATTAATAATACTCTACTTTAGAGAAAAAGTAATATTTCTATAAAAGTAAAGAATAATAGAAGTAGTATAATTTTAATATTTTAAATATTTACAATAAAATTTATTAAAATTGAATTTATAAAAACAATGAATAAACATATAAAATAATCATTCTTTTAGTGAATTTGTATATATAAAAAATTCATAAATTTTATCATTTCAAGAAGTACAACATAAACCGAAATAATATATACATATGAAAAGATATATTATTAACTTAATAAATTTATATTTTTATGAAAATACACAAAGATATCGGTAAATAAATAAAATTATAAAAACACTAAAATAAAATAACAACTTATTAAACACCCCGTGCATTGCACGGGTATAAAGCTAGTTTATAATAAATTCTATATATGTGTAATTTATATATGTGTTATTTCTAATAAAACATTCTAAAACTGTATATTATAAAAACATTAGTAAAGATAATTAATCTTAAATTTTTTAATCTCAGCGGATGTGACAAATACTATATAGGGTCCACCATTCTCCTTGTATAAATTTGTATCAATCATCTCACGCAAATTTTCCCACAAAATTATGGTACTCGTGATGTAGCTGTTCAAGAAAAAAATCAGATAAATATCATTAAGCAATGTAGTAATATAAAATTAGAAGAACAATAAAAGTTAATTAACAATAATGTCAAAATTAATATTAATTCAAAACTTACTAATTTGTCACCATTTTGAGATCTCTTTTTTTTTTCCACCAGCCTTTAACAACCTCAATGTCACCCACGCAGGTCAAGCAACCCACAACATCTAAATCAATATAGAAAAGATTATATTAGAACATGTAGTTTGAAGTTTAACATGCATATATATTACTATTACTTATATATTAATCTAATATATTATTGCATCAAAATACCTGAAAATATGTCGGTGTTATTAATACGTGCAACAATCATATCCAGACATATGAACTGAAATTCATGCAGTGATATGTTGACGATGTCTTCTTCCAATTTATTAGGGGGCGTTATGCGTATGAAGAGTAATTTAGACCCATGTGATAGTGGTCTATATCCACCTGTAGCTGCAACAACTTTTAGATTTTTGATGTTATACACATAGCCTTCCTCTAAAAGATCTTTGAACCGAGAGATCAAAAGCTTCGGATCGTAGCATGTATCAAATTTTCCTGTCATACAACATATCTTAGAAAAGTTAATAACATTATACAATTTGACAAACTAATAAGTTATAAGTATATTGATTTATTAACCTTTTCATCGATCAAAATCATGTCAAGACTGATCAATTCTTCAGTATTTGGATTTACAGATTCCCACATTCTACACACTCGTACTCTTATTATCCAGGTATAGTTGCTGTCGTTCAAAGCATCCAACATGGTGTAGGCCATAGTTATATTGATTGTAAATATGGTTGTAAAAATTTGAAGCTATGTAAAAAAGTTTCGGTGTAGATTTTCTGTTATGAATGACCTTTAATTTATAGGTGTTTGTGTTAGGCCGAATACACAATATAATCAAGTATGTATGAGAATAACGATAATTAAGAACACTGTTTATGAATCAATAAACTGTATTTATATTAACAGCTTCTCTCTTTATGATGTTAATGAATCACAAAGAGCTTCTAGGTTACAAGAATAATATATCAATATTCGCGTGTCCCTTCTAGGGATAACCTATCTGTGTTTATATAGTACACAGCTACATACAATCCTTATCTAATTGATATTCCTACAAGTTAGCTATACAAAACTTATCAATTAAGGATTGCTTCTTATCTTCTATTCCGTTTCCTTAGCTGTATCAATATATTCTGCTTCTTTCCATCTTCAGAATATATTGCTTCTAGAATCTTCAATTCAGCACCGACAGCTAATTCAACTATCACCCTGTCAGACTTTAAATAAACTCTGACCGGCTTCAATTAAACTCTTCACCCTGTCAGAGTTTAACTAAACTCTGACTGGCTTCTGATAAACTCTTGTCAGTACCTGTTGCTTAAACACTGATAAACAAACATTAGCAATTATATCTAACAATCTCCCCCAACTTGTTCATAATAAAATGTACAAGTTAAACATATAATTGATGATGTCAAAACCATTTAACAAATGCAGTGTTTAACATATAACAGAGTTTGATTTAAAACAGAGTTTAAATTTGACTTAGAATAGAAAATATTAAAAACTTACAGTCAGACTTTACTTGACTTCTTCAATATCAGGTACAGTCCTGAGATAATCAATCAGCAGTCTTCTCTCAGCATTCTCAAGTTCAGCTATCATAATCTCTTTCAGCTCCTTATACTCTGGATCTCCTTCACCAGTTTGATATATGGCAGCCCTCAGAGAATAGATACTGTTCTTCTTCATGTCATTTCCTAACCGAATGTACTGAGTTTTATCTGACTCTAAGTTGAATTCTAAGACTTTTATTCCAAGTGCAGTTGTAAATCTAGCACTGTTTTTCTTCATCTTCACCAACTTTCCAGCATGATTTCTATACTTTGGAATATAAGCATTTGAGACTTCTCCTCCTCCAAGCATCACTTTTGATCTCAGCATCTTTTCTCTTAAGATTTGAGCAACATTATGGGTGTGTCTGTTCTTAACTTTCAACAGATAAAGTACATATTCAAGTTCTTCCCATGATTTAAGATTTACATCAGATTCTCCAACTCTATAAACACTTCCATCACTCATGAAATATAACAGAAACTGCTTCTTCAAGACTCTGTGAAAAATCAACTGAACAGATTCTAACTTATCAAGATTTTCTTGTGTATCTCTAATACCAGATCCTGCCAGTGAAATATTGTCTTGAGATCTGTTATTTATTCTCTTCTCCCTATGTGAACCTAAACCAGACTTATCATAAGATTCTTTTCCAAGTACAGTCCTGGTTTGAGAAAAATCCACAGGTTGAAGTGTCAGAGTTTCAGAGAGTACATGTCTTAAGAAACCTTTGAGTTGAGGAGCTAGCTGAGTTTGCACAGCTTGAGCCTTGTCAGAGGCTGGCTTAACTTCAATAGTATCATCAACTTGAGCAGCATCAGAGGTTGATTTTGCTAATCTTGTTTCAACTTGAGCAATGTCAGAGGTTGAATTATCTTTCTTCTTCAGGTTAGGCTCTTCAATCATTTTGCCTTTACCCTTATCAGAGTTTCTAATCATAGGTCTCCTTGTATATTGTATACTCTGTTGTGTATTCTCTTTGATAAAAATACCAACTTCTTTCTTCCTAGGAGCCTTGATTTCCTGTTTCTTGTAGATTCCAGCTTCAAGATTTTTCTTGTGTTCTTCAGCAAGCATCTGTTCTTCAGCCTGGATATCTTCAATAGTAACTTCCTTTCCATGCTCTTTAATAAAGATCCTAGCAGCAATCTCTTCATCAGTAGATGGGTTAGCTGAAACAACTAAACTTTTGTTGAGTTTTGAAGTAGATTGACCACCAGAGTTTATTACACGTCTTTGCCTTTGAGCAGAAATCCTTCTTTCATTTCCTCTGCTTCCCCCATCAGTAGAATCATCCTTCCGTCTCAGAGTTTGAGTATCTTTGCATTTGTCTTTAGATATACTCTCCCCCTTTTTGACATCATCAGAAAATAGTACTGATGTCAGCAATTCAAGCGCAGTAGAAATGGAAGTCAGTTGAGCAGACATAGCATTCTGGTTGTCCTCAACTGTCCCAAGCCTCTTCTTGATTTCTTCAGAATCCCTGGCTTGCTGCTTGAACATGGCATAGTAAGAAGTTCTGTCAGCCTTTAAAGTAAGATCCCTCAGACTTACTTTATTCCTCAATTTTGTAAGCATTTGTTGATTCTCATCAAATCTATTATTGAGAGATTTGACTTGAATAACAGTTGCCTGTAAGCTTGTAAGGACATCAGGATTTGTAATCTTCTTAACAGAATCAGATAGAAAATATGCAGCCCGTTGTGCTGGAAAGACACAATCTGCATTAGCCCATGTATTGTAGTACATATTCTGAAAATGCTCAGAAGCAGCCCTTTGAACTTCCCTCTCTTCAGTAGAATTTGCTTGAAGATCAGAAACTTCCACTTGAATATCAGAGTTTGAATGAGCAGGACTAGCTTCAGCATTGTCATCCTCTCTGTGAATATCTTCAAGCACATTTTCAGCAGTGATTTCATCAATTAACTGTGCAGTGGCATCAGGTACTTGATCTGCTACAGTTTGAGGAACATCAGAGTTTGCTGGAGCAGTAACCTCTGCTTCTCTCTGAACAATCTCAACAACTGATTGTTGCAAAGTTTCAAGGAAAACAATATCCTCATGATCATTATCTGTTGCATCAGCATGTACAACAACAGCTTCTGGAACTGGATCAACTCGAATCTGATCAACTTCCTCACCTTTCTCAAAATCAAGAGAAATGATTTCTGTGTGAGAAGCAATAGGTTCTACTAATTCAGTAGTAGCTTGATCAGCTTCCAGTACAGTATCTTCATGATCAATAATCCTGCTGTCAGAGTATGCAGCAGCTTCCTCAACTACATCATCAGCTTTTGATGTAGGAGCTTCTGTTTCAAAATCCATCATAATAGGTTCAGGATTTGCAGCATCTTCAGCAGTTAGAATATCCTCCTCAACAACAATTGCAGGAGTACTTGAAGGTACAGTTGTAATCACAATCTCCTCATTCTCTGATGTAGGAGTTTCAGTGTCCTCAGGTTCTTTGTCCATATTGGCAATGATATCACCAAAAAGTTGATCAGCAACTAGTCTTCTCTTTCTCTGATGAAGAGTTTCTTCATCAACTTCAGTTTCTGAGTCTACATTAGAATCAGTAGCAACAGACTTTGCCCTTTGGGCTCGCCTTTTCTTCATTCTTTTTCTCTGAGGCACAACATCAACATTTGATACCTCAGCTTCAGTTTGTTGCAAACCAGACTTAACTGCTCGAACTTTGGATCTCTTTGACCTCTGTGGTTGAGACACAGAAGGTCCAGCTTCAGCAGTTGATACTTGTTGTTGTTGTAAGTTGTCAAGAAATTGTTGCACTGATGCAGGCAACATGAAAGGACCAACTTCTCCTTTCTTGTTGTCCTTGTTGATAAGGTCAGAAAATATACGTTTGTGCAGTTTAAACGAAAGTATAACATCATCCTCTACTATCT
Source organism: Heracleum sosnowskyi (assembly GCA_030848705.1). Lineage (NCBI taxonomy): Eukaryota > Viridiplantae > Streptophyta > Magnoliopsida > Apiales > Apiaceae > Heracleum > Heracleum sosnowskyi. The sequence continues at coordinate 18,268,636 of CM061244.1, read as the reverse complement.
CAACATTTGGACAGCAAAAATTGAATATCAATTGACAAAACCTAGAGAAATAAACAACATTTCTATTCTCTAGCATTTTCTCACCAATATTAGTTAGAACTAATCTAGCAACATCAAAATGACTGCCATAGAGAAGAGAATACCCGATCTGTAGACTATCCGTGGGAATCGCATCCCAATTGGTACACTTCTTTCCAAAAGCCCGAGTAATGCAATCGAAAAAGAAGCTCCACTCCTTGCGCAAAAATGGTCTTTTGAGTTGACCTATCTTTGTCAAAGGTCCAGTGTAGCCTATCTCGCCCATCATTCTGACTAGCTCGATTCAAGTAAAAACCTTTCAGTTACCCTGTTGAATGCTTTAAAAACCGAAGCATTTTAACAACAGGCTTCATATCTTAAAATTACCATACACCAAATGGCAGGAACCTTTGAATTCATGGATGTAGAATCATTCATGAACATGAACTGGCAGCAACAAGAAAACTATATCATCGATGAGTTTTTTGTTCTGTCTTTTCTGAATGATGAAGGTCTTATAGCAGATGATGAAATAGCAGAAGGACCAATCTCTAATCCTTATGTGCACATCATCCGTCCCGGTCCATATGATGTGCCCATTCTGGCAGACGATCATACTATGGAGATTTGTATGATACTCTTCCAGCAGAGCTTCCTGATGGGTACTGAGGAGACAATCTTCTTGGAATCCTGCAAGCTGCAAAGCAGAAAGAGAATCCAGGAAGATGATGATGATGATTCATCTTCAGGATGTTGTCAAGCAATCCCAGATGGTATAATGATCAGTTAAACAACTGGGTAGCGATCATCAGAAGTAGTAGAGTACAATAACTTCTGGCTCTAGCTCTTCTGCTTCAGATGTAGCATTCAGATACTTGTCCTGGTTAAATAGATCTTCTCTTTTGTAACCATAGTGATTAGTATGTACCAGAAAGTTTAGCTAAACATGAGTATGAAATGGTCTGAATGTAAATTTGAATCAATTAATGAAAAAAAATTTATTTCTTTACATATCAGTATTATCAATTTTGCATAGTAATTGTAAAGTGAAAGAAATGATATCACTTTAAACAATAAACTAACATACTCAGCAGCATTACGAATCACTATCAGGACTTATCAAACACACTCTTTCTTTTCTCCGTTCAATCATACTTTTTCCGAAAAACAAATGGCTAATCTCAAAATTATAACATGTCTGAAACAAATAGATTATTTTAACCATCAGAGATTAAAACAAAGTAACCTCAGCGTATTTCACACAATACATCAGTGTTTACCATTTGTCCTTCTTTGTCAATAAACTCTTTTCTCAATCTGTACAGTTGTGAAAATATGTGTGTGTATTAGCAGAGTTTACCGAAATCAGTATTTAGATCATCTCAAAGTGCATAAAATCCACAAACTAAAGGAGTAAAAACTGGTTGCCGAAACTCTCATGTATAACATAGACACTGATTTTTCTATCTAAACTCTGTATTACTGATATCCTTTCATTTGGATATGTCTTTTATTTTTCACCCCCTTTATTATTATTATTATTATTATTTTTTTTTTTTATTTTTATTTTTCCAGTAATCAGTGGTTGGCACTAGTCACCAAAAATCAAAGATTTTAGCCCTTATTTCATACAATAAGTTCCTGGATCTTCCTAGGCACAACATGATCTCAAAGGAATTTGTGCTCTGTTTGGCATCTTTTGATGTGAGGGTGAATTATTTGCATTAAATAATCAGAGTTTAGACTTTTCATCAGTAATTATAATTAACTTATGAGAGAAGATGCAAACAGCTAATACAGACTCAGTGTATAGGATCAATAAACTAAGAGATGCTATAAATATAGAGACAGTATCATGCTGTGTTAGCTTACTGCACATATTTGAGATCAGAATCTATCAACTCTTAAGGATTCACAATTACTTACTGAGAATTATGCTTCATACAAATTTCTTCATTGGTCCAAATGTTTCAGACAAAATTACAATCAGAGTATAACATTAAACTGTAACTATCAGAGTATGACCAACAGAGTTTACCATCAGAGCTTACTTTTAGTGTATGACAGACACTTCACAGAGTTTATCATCAGAGTTTAACATGCTGGTTCACATAACAGTTAACATTTGCAAGGAATCATGAGCATTTAAACAATCAAACATGGATAGATTTTGAGTCTAACCCGTATCTCTAGTCTGAACCAGAGATCATTCCAAGTTCATTTACCAATCTTGTAAACGTAGCTTCACTCAAAGGTTTGGTGAAGATATCTGCAAGTTGTTGGTCTGTAGACACAAAATGAAGCTCAATGTTCCCTTCTTCCACATGTTCTCTGATAAAATGATATCTTATGCTGATGTGCTTGGTCATGGAGTGCTGTACTGGATTACCTGTCATAGCAATAGCACTTTGGTTATCACAGAAAATAGGTATTTTAGAGTACCTTAACCCATAATCCAGCAGTTGATTCTTCATCCATAAAATCTGTGCACAACAGCTACCAGCTGCTATATACTCTGCTTCAGCAGTGGATGTGGAGATTGACTTCTGTTTCTTGCTGTACCAAGAAACTAATCTGTCACCTAAAAATTGACAGCTTCCACTTGTACTTTTTCTGTCTATCTTACAGCCTGCAAAATCTGCATCAGAGTAACCAATTAACTTAAACTCTGATTCTCTAGGATACCACAAACCCAGGGTTATGGTTCCTTTGAGATATTTGAAGATCCTTTTCACAGCTGTTAGATGAGGCTCTCTGGGATCTGCTTGAAATCTTGCACAAAGACATGTTGCATACATGATATCAGGTCTACTTGCAGTAAGATACAGTAGAGACCCTATCATTCCTCTGTAGTTAGTCATATCTACTGAGGCTCCTGTGTCTTTGTCAAGCTTCGTTGCTGTAGCCATGGGAGTTGTAGCAGATGAACTATCAAGCATACCAAATTTCTTTAGAAGATTTCTGGTATACTTTGCTTGATTGATAAAAATCCCATCATCTGTTTGCTTGACTTGTAAGCCTAGAAAATAACTAAGCTCTCCCATCATACTCATTTGATACCTGGATTGCATAAGCTTTGCAAACTTCTTACAAAGTTTGTCATTAGTAGATCCAAAAATAATATCATCTACATAAATTTGAACTAAAAGCAAATCATCACCAGAATTGAAATAAAATAGGGTTTTATCAATTGTACCTCTTGTGAACCCACTTTCTAAAAGAAATTGAGCAAGAGTTTCATACCATGCTCTTGGTGCTTGCTTTAGTCCATATAATGCCTTGTCAAGCCTGTAGACATAATCTGGATGCTTGGAATCTACAAATCCTGGTGGTTGTTCAACAAACACTTCTTCTTCAAGCTTCCCATTGAGAAAAGCACTTTTTACATCCATCTGAAAAACTTTAAACTTCTTGTGTGCAGCATAGGCCAGAAAAATTCTTATGGCCTCCAATCTTGCAACTGGAGCAAAGGTTTCATCATAGTCAATTCCTTCCTGTTGTGAATAACCTTTAGCCACAAGTCTAGCCTTGTTTCTTGTAATCACACCTTCACTGTCAGTCTTGTTTCTGAAAACCCACTTTGTACCTACAATTGATCTATTCTTTGGTCTAGGTACAAGTGTCCAGACTTCATTTCTTTCAAATTCATTTAACTCTTCTTGCATTGCTGTAATCCAATTAGCATCTTGAAGAGCTTCCTCCACTTTCTTTGGTTCTGTTTGAGACAAGAAAGCATGATACAGACACTCATTGTTTGTTGCACTTCTAGTTCTCACACTAGCATCAGGATCTCCAATTATGAGATCAGGTGTGTGTGCCTGTGTCCACTTTCTGGCTGTTGGTAAGTGGTTTCTTGAATCATTATTGAATCCTCCCCCTTGATCCATGCTCTCCTGATTCATATGTTGACTTTCTGCAGCATCTGAGGCTCCCCCTGAATTTGATGGCTCAGAGTTTGAACTGTCAGAGTTTGAATCAGTTTCCTCAACTGACTCACTTGCTGTGTCTTGTTGAGCTTCTTCACGCTCCCCCTCAACTGGTTCTCTATTTTGTTCAATTTGAGAATTTCCAGTTTCTCCAGTATTTACCAGTAGAGGTTCAGAGTATGCTTCATCAGAGTTTGTCAACCCTGCTTCATCAGAGTTTATATCATCAGAGAATAGATCTTCATTTTCAAAACGTAGTTGATCATATCCATCCTTGTCTTCAAGTCCAATTATTTTCTTGTCATCAAACGACACATGTATGGATTCCATGATCACCTTTGTTCTCAGATTGTAAACTCTGAATGCTTTTGTTGACAATGGATAGCCAACAAAGATTCCTTCATCAGCTTTTAACTCGAACTTGGTCAACTGTTCAGGATGAGTCTTCAACACAAAGCATTTGCATCCAAATATGTGAAAATATTTCAAATTTGGCTTCTTGTTTTTCACCATCTCATATGGTGTTTTTCCATGCTTGTTGATCAGAGTTGCATTTTGAGTAAAACAAGCAGTTTGAACAGCTTCTGCCCAGAAATAAGTTGGCAATTTTGCTTCATCAAGCATAGTTCTGGCAGCTTCAATTAAGGTTCTGTTCTTTCTTTCAACTACACCATTTTGCTGTGGAGTTCCAGGTGCAGAAAATTCTTGTTTGACTCCTCTTTCCTTGCAGAAAGCTTCCAAGATTGAGTTTCTGAATTCAGTTCCATTATCACTCCTTATAATTTTGACTTTGTGCTGTGATCCTTTGTCCAGTAGATTTACATGATCCATCAACGTTTGAGCAGTTTCATCCTTCTTTGACAAGAAATACACCCATGTATATCTAGTATATTCATCAACAATTACTAGAGCATATTTCTTTCTGCCCATGGACATCACATTCACTGGTCCAAAGAGATCAACATGTAGAAGATGATAAGGTTCCACTACTGAAGATTCAGATTTGCTCTTGAAAGATGACTTCCTTTGCTTGGCCTTTTGACAAGAATCACATAGACCATCTAGATTGAGTATTGATTTTGGAAGTCCTCTTACAAGATCCTTTCTAATAAGCTCATTTATGTTGTTCAAATTGAGATGAGAGAGCTTCTTGTGCCAATTCCAACTCTCTTCATTTGACATTCTTGCAGTCAGACACACTGTTTTTCCATCAGAGTTTGTTACCAAACTTGCTTCATAAATATTGTTGCGCCTGTGTCCAACTAGAACAACTTTCCCAGTAGATTTACTGATAACTTCACAGTATTCACTATGAAAATCTACATGGTTTCCTCTGTCACAGATTTGACTCACAGATAACAGATTATGCTTGAGTCCTGAGACTAGAGCTACTTTAGTGATGATGACACTACCAAGATTAATATTGCCATATCCCAGAGTGTGTCCTATGTTGCCATCTCCATAGGAAACTTTTGGGCCAGCCTTCTCCTCAAAGTCTGATAGCAGGGCTTTATTTCCAGTCATATGTCCTGAGCATCCACTGTCTAAGATAAGTGTGCTCTCTATTATGCCCTGCAATCACAAACAAACACTAAGTGTTAGTTTTGAGGATCCAGACTTGCTTGGATCCTTTGTCTTTCTTAACAGTGTTAGTTTTTGCAGCGGAATTAGCATTATCAGAGTTTAAACTAACATTGTCAGATTTTACACTAGCAGAGTTTGCTCTAACCCATTTCAAGTTGGGTTTTAGCTCATAATAGTTATGATAAATTGCATGATAACTCTTACATGTGTAAATAGAATGCCAGGTGCTCCCACAATGTTTGCATAAAGTCTGTGGTCTTACTCTAACATAATCATTCTTTACTTCTGAAGTAGAAGATAAAGAATTAATATGTTTGTTCTTAGTGCAAAATCTAGCAAGATGATTAGAACTACCACAATTATAACATGTTTTTCTTGAGGCACTAGCATTAGGCATATGATTATTTCTATTATTTATGCCTACTTTTCCATTCCTATTTCTCTTGGACGCTTTTGGTTTCACGGCAGACTTAATCTCTTTGAGCTTATGTTTAAACTGTTTTCCTGTCATTAAACCAACATTAACCTGCTTCTCACAGATTCTAATTGGTTCTTTAACAGCTTCTAACTCAACAAGCTTCTCTGTTTTAGATTCAATATCTACTTGTTTAACACAAGCTTCAACTGGCTCCATAACAGCTTCTTTCACAACTACAGATTTTAGCTTGGTGGATTCTGGAACAAATATCACAGGTTTAAGTTGTGGTTTAACCTTAACTTTGTCTTTAAACCTAAGTTCATCGTTTTCACAATAACCTAAACCTACAGAATCAGTCTGAAACACTTGATGAGTGTCTCTTCCAGAATCTGTCCAAGTCTTGATTATTTTTCTTTCTTTTTCTAATTCAGATTCTAGTTGCTTATACCTTTTAAGCAACTCCTGTTCAACATAAACAGCATCATCTCTTTCTTTTTGAATCTTCTTCATATTCTCAAGTTCTCTTTCAAGAAACTTGTTTCTTTCTTTAAGACTAAGATTCTCAGTTTTAATCCTCTCATTTTCTAAAGTCTGATCCCTATAACTAACATGAACACTTTTCAGATATACTCTTAACTCAGATATATTATCAGTATCATAGGCATAAGTAGTTAGGGGTACCTTATTTTCAGAAGATTCAGTCTCATCTCTGACAGTTGCCATAAGAGCATAGTTTTCTCCATCATCAGAGTCTGAAGTATCTGCCCAGTCTCTGCCTTTAGAGATGAGTGCTTTCTCAGATTTGCCTTTCTTGCACTCTGGAGCATAATGACCCATCTCCTTACACTTGTAGCACTGGATTTGAGACTTATCCTTCTTGCCAGACTTATTCTCCTTTCCATCAGACTTTCTGAAACTTCTCCTTTCAGAGTTTGAATCTTTCCTTGAGAATCTCTTTCCTTTCTTGAAGTTCTTGAATCCCATCTTCTTAAAGGTCTTCACCATCAATGCAGCCATTTGCATCAACTCCTCTTCATCATCCTCAGAGTCAGAAGCTTCATCAGAGTTTGAGTCATCATCAGAGTTTGATGACTCACTCTCAGATTTAATAACTAAAGCCTTTCCCTTGGCTTTCTTCCTTGATGATTCCTTCTTGATGGGCTTCTCCTCGACTTTGAGAGCAACAGATTTTGTCTTCTTGCTGGACCTCCTGTTTCTTTGTTCTATCTCAAGTTTATGAGTCTTTAACAATCCATAGATCTCATCAAGATCTGTATCAGCAAGATCATAATTATCTCTGATTGTTGTTGCCTTTAAGTCCCACTTTTCAGGTAGAGATAACAGAAACTTGAGATTGGACTCTTCAAGTTCATATTCCTTATCTACCAGAGACAGATCGTTCAACAGTTTGCAAAATCTGTCATAAGTCTCAGTCAAGGTTTCATTAGTTCTTGAATCAAAGTGCTCATACTCCTGTGTGAGTATTGTTTTTCTGTTCTTCTTAATAGCACCTGTTCCCTGGCATCTGACTTCTAAAGCATCCCATATCTCTTTGGCAGTTTTGCAGCCAATTACTCTGTTAGACATTACATTATCTAAAGCACTGTGGAGAAGATGTCTAACCTTTGCATCCTTTGCAATTGATGAGATATCCTCAGGAGTCATATCTTTCTTTTCCTTTGGAACAGTCTTTTGTGCTTGACCATCAACAACAGGGGACAATTTAGTTGGCATATGAGGACCATCATTAATTCTGTCAAGGTATTCTGGATCTGTAGCCTCCAGAAACATGGTCATCTTAACCTTCCAAATCGGATACTCTACTGGCCTGAGTATTGGAACCCTGATTGTTTCATATCGACTCACAGAATTGGGCTTAACCTGTTCAGCCTTAGGAGCAGTTTGATTTTCTTCAGACATGATTATTACTGTGTTTGAATCGTAAACTGTATATATTAAACAGCCTTGGCTCTGATACCAATTGTTGGGCCGAATACACAATATAATCAAGTATGTATGAGAATAACGATAATTAAGAACACTGTTTATGAATCAATAAACTGTATTTATATTAACAGCTTCTCTCTTTATGATGTTAATGAATCACAAAGAGCTTCTAGGTTACAAGAATAATATATCAATATTCGCGTGTCCCTTCTAGGGATAACCTATCTGTGTTTATATAGTACACAGCTACATACAATCCTTATCTAATTGATATTCCTACAAGTTAGCTATACAAAACTTATCAATTAAGGATTGCTTCTTATCTTCTATTCCGTTTCCTTAGCTGTATCAATATATTCTGCTTCTTTCCATCTTCAGAATATATTGCTTCTAGAATCTTCAATTCAGCACCGACAGCTAATTCAACTATCACCCTGTCAGACTTTAAATAAACTCTGACCGGCTTCAATTAAACTCTTCACCCTGTCAGAGTTTAACTAAACTCTGACTGGCTTCTGATAAACTCTTGTCAGTACCTGTTGCTTAAACACTGATAAACAAACATTAGCAATTATATCTAACAGTTTGTAAGGTGAATAACATGGAAATCCACTCTGTTTAAAAGTCAAGAAGTATTATAAAAGAAAAGTTATATCAAGTTTGAAAATAATAAAAGAAAGTTCTATCAAGTTTGAAAAAAAGAAAGTTCTATCAAGTTTGAAAATAATAAAATAGAAAATTGCAATTATTAACATGAGATCCTACACATTCGAAAATAATAAGGAAGTTGTAATTTTCTAAATCAAAGAAAGTTCTATCAAGTTTGAAAATAATAAAAGAAAGTTCTATCAAGATTGAAAATAATAAAAGAGAAAATTGCAATTATTAACATAAGAGCCTACAAATTCGAAAATAATAAGGAAGTTGTAATTTTCTAAATCAAAGAAAGTTCTATCAAGTTTGAAAATAATAAAAGAAAGTTCTATCAAGCCTACAAATTCGAAAATAATAAGGAAGTTTTAATTTTCTAAATCAAAGAAAGTTCTATCAAGTTTGAAAATAATAAAAGAAAGTTCTATCAAGATTGAAAATAATAAAAGAGAAAATTACAATTATTAACATAAGAGCCTACAAATTCGAAAATAATAAGGAAGTTGTAATTTTCTAAATCAAAAAAAGTTCTATCAAGTTTGAAAATAATAAAAGAAAGTTCTATCAAACCTACAAATTCGAAAATAATAAGAAAGTTTTAATTTTCTAAATCAAAGAAAGTTTTATCAAGTTTGAAAATAATAAAAGAAAGTTCTATCAAGTTAAGAGCCTACAAAATCGAAAATAATAAAGGAAGTTGTAATTATTAATATTAAAAATTGAGAAAAATTGAGAAAATTAGAAAAATAGAACAGAGCGATTTGAGAGCCGCCACCTCATCGCCCACGTTTTCTCCTTTATATAAGTATATTGATTAAAAGATTTTTGTATAGTATACGTAGATGACATACTAATATATAGTGACACTTTAGAATATCATATAAAACATCTAGACCAGTTCATTAAAATTATAAATCAACATGGTATTTTACTTTCTGAAAAGAAATCAGAAATTTTTGAAAATAAAATACCTAGGATACATTATTGATAAAGATGGTTTACGATTACAAAATCATATAGTATCCAAGATAAAAAAATTTAAAGATAAATTAGAAAATAAAAAAGAAGTTCAACAATTTTTAGGAATTATTAATTATGCAGCAGATCATATAAAAGATTTACCTCGATTAAGAAAACCCTTACAAGAATTAACAAAAAATAAACCTTTTAATTGGACATAAGAACATGATAAAGCATTAATATATAAATGAACAAGAATTATTAGCAGTAAAATTTGGAATTAAAAAATTCCATTATCATTTGTTACCAGTAAAATTTATAGTTAGGACAGACAATACTCAAGTAAAATCTTTTATTACTAATAAAATAGATTTATTACCAGAATTAAATAAAAGGAGAAAATGGCAATCATTTTTCCGTTGTTATGATTTTATTGTTAAAAATATATATGGTACTAAAAATGTTTTAGCTGATTTTCTTAGCAGGTACAAGTATGACAACTAATAATTTTGATGTATATATTAGTGATGTCACAAAGATCGTTACAAAAAATTATGACAAAATTGCTGAAAAATATGAAACCATTGCCCAGCTGGAAAAAACATCAACACTTTAGTCCAAGAAAGTACTCATCTCCTGAAACAGTTATCAGATGCTATAAAAGATAAACAAACGGTAAAAACCCTACAAAGCTCGGCTGTTGCACCTTTATTAAACCTCAAACATTTACATCTAAACTTGCAACCATGCCATCTTCCTCAACTTCACATGAAATATCACCATCTATCCCTTTGAGCGCCATAGTTAAATTCTCATGTGAGATTATAAATGCCTATGAAAAAATTATGAAATTTTATGATTATAAGAAAAATGATGCAATAGTACGAGGTTTAAAAACAAACAAATAACCAAGATATTTATGTAATATAGATGCAAGTCCAGATGTGGTTGAAAGGCTATTCACCTATGGATTCATTGATAAGATACTAGTCTATGAGATATTATATAACATTTCAAAATTACCAAGAGTAATTGTGGATTCTACAATGGCATACATGGAAACCTTGGGTAAAGGAATTTATGGAATACAGATATTTGATGCCTCAACAGATTTAGTAGACAAGCCCATAATAATATGTAAGATGTTCAAAGTTGGAAAAATCCATGTCAAAGGTCACAATGGAACTCTAAAATTACGTACCTCATGTACTATAGAAAATTTCCAAGAATGGATCTCTACTAAAAGAGCAGTCGGTTTGTTAACTTTAAAAACAAAGATACAGGACATGTTGAGAACTAAAAAAGCTAATAGTATTGGAACAAGCCGGGGAGGACAAGCCGAAGAGATTATTACTCTATACTATGACAATGATGCATTAACACGAGATGTTGTAGAACTTGAAAGGATGTATGATAAAATTATTAAACTACAACATACTCATGCAAAAGAAATCATAGAACAATATCATAATTTGACTGATCCAAGGAAAAAGCCAATACTAAGTGATACAAATAGCACAGATAATACCAATATCAAAATAAAAGAAGAAGGGCTGTCTTATGATCTTTTCCAATAGAGATATATTACAAGACCAATGTAGTTCAACTACAAAGGCCCGTCATATTACCATATTACTGGCCCAATGTGTAACTACAAAAGGCTTATGATATTACTCAAAAGGAGATCAGAAGATAAGGTGAAGAAAAGACAATATCAGACATGTGGAGATATAAAGCTGAAAGAAGAAGACAAAGACATGTGGAGATATAAAGCTCAAAATAATTGAAGACATATAATTTTGAAAGACAAAGATAGACAGCTGAAGTGATGAAAAACATAAAAAAACAGTTTGGAAAAAGGGAAGTCACAGCAACAAAGATAATGCACATTTGTAATCATAATACTGTAGGAATAATGTAAACAAAAAAGGTTGTAATTCGGTAGCAAGTTACAAAACCATAGGTTAGCTATAAAATGAACCTCATTGTAATAGATTTGGTATCGTTAAACATTCTGCTATAAAAATTCTAGTTCCATATTTCTCTATATCTAGCTAAACTCTCCTTTATCTATAATTTCAACCAAAACAAAATCATAAACCCAGAAAATAATTACTTTATAAATTATATTTTAGTATATATTAGTTCACAAAAGATACTTTAAAACAGTATTTTAGAAACGGTCGGTTGAGGAATTCCTAGCACCAGGTCATATATGTCACTGCCATTGACTAACAGCCTTGAGACAGCTATTGTCATGACTTTGTATTCCACCACAGATGAGGACTTTGAGACAGCGGACTGCTTTTCGGACTTCCGGCTAATTGTAGAATTGCAAAAGTGCAACGAATATCTAGTAATTGACCTCCTGGTATCTTGACGAGCACTCCAATCCGACTTAGAAAAAGCTTAAAGAGTTGAGGTGTCCTTTGCTTTTAGTTAGATACCTTAACCTGGGATTGATGCTACATGTCTCTGGAGCTTTTTAAGAGAGAAATACTAGGAGGTCGCATGTGCTAGCTTAGGGATCAGATATGTCAAAAAATTGAACTTGCAAATGAGACATCTAAATTAAGAAGCATCCTCAAAGAGTGGACCATCATTAGCGGTAAGTTTCTAATCCAGAGGAAATAGAAAACTTGATTGAAACTCTGCCATAGTTATTGTAGAGATTGGATAAATTTTCTCCAGTTTGATTCCTGAGATCACCACTCCGTAAAGCTCCACGACTACTTGAAGCAGTAACTCCTTCTGGAGGCCTCCTCCATTACTGACCTTCCTTTCGGCAGAACACAAGGTCCAGATGATATAGCATTGTCAAAACCTGCAATTTGCCAGAAGCAACGAATTAGAGAACTCCTAAAATTAGGGATATGATCTGAGATAAAGTACAAGCAAGCATAACGACCATATCTAAAAAAAATTGGATAACGACCTAATTGAGCTATCTCTACTAGATTAAAATCATAGTACCATCAAATGCACATGCACATAACGATGTTTGTAGAAAATTCGTAACTGAAAGTCTGAGAATAATTAATTCTCTTCACGAATAAAAACAAGTATTGTCATTTACGATATTTACTTTCTAAACAAGGAAATTATATGCAACTCTACAGGCATTACACCATTGTTGAAACTGAATTCGAAGAGAACAATTATTGTTGATTCACCATGGAAAAACTATTACGAAACACGTTTAAAATAACGTTTTACTTTATAAAGATAAAGTGTGGTAGGCTTTAAAATCTGCTAACATGAGAAATAAAGTTAATGGAGATATACAATAAGGAGACCAAATGAGACTTTTGCTTAATAATTGGACTTTGTTAGGCCCTAAATCCGAATCTTGTTTGAATTTTGTTTTTTAAGTGTTAGAATATACTCCCTCGTCCCACTCAAACTGGCTTGTTTGATTTTTTTTGGTCAAATTGACTAATTTTGTAAGGTAAATTACATATATTATATATTGAATATAATTAATGTAAAAAATATTATTAAAAAATATAAAGAAATTATTATAACGTACATTTTTTAGATTTGAAGAAATGTAAGTCAATAATTTTTAAAAGTTAGTCAAAGTTTGATCAGTTTGACCAAGAAAAGTCAAACAAGCCAGTTTGATTGGGACGGAGGGAGTAATATATTATCTTGTAAAGTGCCTTCATCTAAAATATTAAGATTTTTGATGAGCCGACCACTCAATATGGTATCAAAACTATGACAGAGGATTCACGAACCAAAAATGAGCTTTTGAGTAAAGGGAAGTGTTAAAATACGTGTATGATCTTGGAAACTGCCTTATTCTAAGGTTTGACTCCCAAAAATGGACGCCACTTTGTTGGTGGTAATTTCTTTACATTAAAAATAATCAAAATGTTTTGGCAAAAAAAAAAAAAAATAATCAAAATGTAAACAGCAATTCATAAAAAAATCTGTTAGTATAAATTCACAAAATTACTAAGGAAAAATTAAAAAATTGTCAATTTCATTTAGATGAATGGAGTTGTCTGAAGTTATTCTCTTGTAGAGTTGTACTTGTTCCCACAAACTTATACACATAACTTATATTGCATGTTGTGGCAAAATTACATAACCATATGAAAGTGTAAAACCAGCCAGATTACTAAAATATTTGTAAAAATTTGTCAAAATCCGGGGCAAGTGCCCCTGGTTCCGCAACTTATTGCATAACAAAAATTAATCAGATTTATATTCACTTTAGCATATAATCCATGCGTTTCAAAGAAAAAAAAATGCAGATAATCCATAATTCACCCATGCCAGATAAGTAAGATCAATTCTTTTGCAAGTTGTCCATTTATCACAAAGCCAATGTTTGTATTATTTAGTTACCCTACTGAAGCAAGGGTTACATTATTCAGAACAAGTAGACGCACGCACAAACCAGTATCATCTATGGGATTTGATGATTTTATACTTAGAATCACTGGGTATTTTAATCAGTGATCCTTAATCTTCATCTAACTAAGGATAAGCTTCAATAACAGATGATACATTCTGAATGTTCTTAATTGTGTGCCTGGTAAAGCCAGCCTCATGCAGAACATAAGCCCATTCCTCTGCAGTCCTTTCCTTGCCCTTGGTAGTATGTGCCAACATCACCATGTCTAACATCAACCCCACATCCTTAAGCTTGTCACCTTTCCTGTCTTCGATCACGACCTCTATAATAATCACTTTCCCAGCTGTTCCATATTCCGAGATTGCTTCCTTACAGTTCTTGAGGATTTGGATGCACTCATCATCGTTCCAGTCGTGTAATACCCACTGCATTTATTAAAAATCGAAGCATGTGTTTTTTTTTATAAAGAGGCATTCCAAATTTAACTCTAGTTAAAGTAAATTATCAAAAAATTAAAGTGTACTAACCTTAATGAAAGCAGCATGGGCTTTAGGCACACTGACAAACATATCTCCTCCAACATGTTCAATACCTTCATATTCTGGTGCAACAGACAGCACATGAGGAACATCAAAGTTGATTCCACGAATCCACGGACATGCTTTGATCAGTATGCTAAGTGCTGTTCCGTTACCACCTCCAACATCCACCATGGAGCTTAGTCCATTAAATACCTCAGGACATCCTTCAAGTATTGCAGGAACTGTCAACCTAGTATCACAAGCCATTGCTTCATCTATAAACTTGCTATGGCCAGGATGATCAGCTGCATACTGCCAGACGTTCTTGCCATGAGCACGAACGAATGCTGATGTTCCATTATCCAGCATCTGGGCACTTAGAAAATGCCATGGAGCTAACATAACTGAGCTGCTTTCAAACAACAAGAGAGTAGCAAAGCTATTCTTGCCATCTTTTATCAAAAGGCGAGACAACGGGGTTTGAACATACCCCATGGTACCTTGGTCTGTGATCGTCTCCTTAAATATACCTCGGTTCATCAAGAACCTCATGATCCGAAAAAGGGCTGGTGATGAACAAGAAAGAGCTAAAGATAGCTGGGAAAGTGTCATCGGATCACCATGCTTTTCGAGGATTTCAGGTATCTCAAGCTCAATAGCACACTTGACTAAAGCCATTTCAGTAAAACCAAACACAAATCTCCATATATCAACTTGTGCTTGATCTGTTTCATCATTTCCCTTTGTTGCATCACTTTTCATTAATCCTGCCATTCCTCCTTCAAGAAATGAACCAGTGCAAAGATAATTCTATTATTAGGGTCTTGAAATTAATTCTGCGTCAGCTATTTTATGCAAGTGAAATGCATGATATTTCCCACATGTTACCTCAGGCCAATAATGTGGAAAAATAGATCTCTAGATAGACAAAATGATCCCACTCTGGCCCATATTCTGTCTCTCATTTTTGACCAATTTTGATTTACAAATTAAATATATATTTCGAACATCTATCATAATAAATTTTGAATATAAAAAAATTTATATAAATGCAGAAAATTATAAGCATAAATTATGACAATCAGAAGAAGATGATTGCTTCATTGACATTGTTGTACCTGTCCTTTTCTAAAGATAAAGATACTCAATGATTCATGTGTATGAGAATGTATATTATCTATACAAGGACTGTATAAACTAAACTGATCTATCACCAACTCTGTAACTTTTGTTTCGTGGCATTTGGAATTTAATCTGTGTATGCTCCTTGTACTTTAAATGATTCTTTACGGTCATATTCAGATGATGATATCAGACTAGTAATACAATTTTCCAGCTGATCGGAGCCTCAAGTTGTTGAGAATTTAGCGAGACCAAAATATAATTCTTAAAAGTATATAGAGATTTTTCGAGTCTCCAAAACTTGATGTACGTATTCATCTGGTTACATAGGAGTATAAATATAAACTTGATCAGGCTCCAATCTGATGAGTTGAACCTCTCACAAGCAACGGTTGATACCACAGTAATGAAAGTAAAAGGATTTCACATTTTAGTGTTACTTGTCAAACAATAGTGTTCATTAGACTTGTACAGGGTCCATTAGTAATGCAGGGTAGTAGCTGGTTGCAGGATAGAGAGGTGTATATTGTGGCCCTCAATATAAATGCAGAGTTGCTCTTGTTACGCAGTGGAAAGGAACAAAGGAACAACTTCCATTAATAAATAAGACTATCGAATAGTACAGGCTGCCTGTTGTAAGTTGTTGCTGCAAGTGGTAGATTGTATTGCTGATTGCTGAGTTGGTTTACTAGCATGGGTACTATCACACTGTAAATCAGAAACACATCCACTTAGCTTCTAAATGAGCTTGGGGTCTCTCTCTCACAACCACTAGAGGTTTTTTGTCACAATGTTAGGGCCACATTCATTTCAGCTAATCCAATTATTGCTTAAACACCATCCACTTAGACTATTTCTTTGTTCCAGAGCATGTTGATATTTGCGTTCTCAAGATCAGTCATGTTGTTACTTGTTTCTGGAGATGAAGTAGCTGCTCGCCTCATCTTCCTTCCTTACTTTACGGTCTAAACTTCCAGCACTTGAGATTGTGGAGCATGTAATTACAATAATTTGCGTGAATATAAATTTTACATATTGTTATGATTAGTTGACCAGATCTGTAAGGATTTTTCTTAGGGTTAATGACCTTTTAGCCCCTGAGGTTTACTCTCATATACCCATCAGCCCCTGTCTTTTAAAAGTGTACATTTTAGCCCCCGAGGTATGAAATTCGTACCTTTCGACCCTTAAACCCAGTTCAGTTAAAAAAGTCGGGTTTTATCTGAGGGGCAAAACTGTCTTCTGCAATGTTAGTTCCCTCCAAAAACCAGAACAAACTCCCGCCATACCTATTAGCCCCTGTAGTTCTACTGTTATACATATATATATATATATATATGCGTGTATACAATCGTTGTATTGCTTATTAGAGGAGGCAAGAAGATGGAACCTAGATGTTGGTGTGGAAGAGTAGTTGTGTTAAGAACATCATGAACAGATGCAAATCCAGGAAGACGATTCCGGGGATGCTTGCGTTTCATGGTAAAAACCATTGTTTATCAGTGCTTTTCTTGCTTAAAATGGTTTTCTGACCCATTTCAATTGCAGGAAGACAGGGCTAATGCTTGTAACTACCACCTCTGGTTCGACGGTCGTATGTGCCCAAGATCAAGAACTATCATTCCAGGGCTATTGAGAAAGGTTGAGAAGCTAGAAGATGAGTTAAAGAAGGTAGAAGATAAGTTAAATAAGGTAGAAGATGAGTTAAAGAAGCTTGAGGCTACTGTTGAAATGAAAGGGAACAAGAGAAGGCATGTTTTGTTGCTGATGGTTCTCATATTCTTATTGTGGAGCTTTGTAGTGATGAACAAAAATGTCCAGTCAGTGAACAAGGGACAATATGAACTACCCTAATTGTATCTTTGTAGTACTTAAATTAGTTATAATGTATGAAAAATGTACTACTACATTTTGGTTTTGCTAATGAAATGATCTGAATTTAAGGCAAATCACATTGTCATTACATTCCAACCAAAAGTTAAAAATGAGTCTGAATAGTCACTTATTACATTACACATCCATAAATTGTCTGAATGTAAAACCAAAAGATGCACATACTAATAACTTAAAAATGACAATTTAAATCTGCTTCTCTTTTCCCTTTGAGGTGTTTTTTCCCTTTCCTGCCTTCCTCAAATTCTGAATGGTCTCATGTAGAGCATTTGTCAGAGCAGTCTTTGTGATCACATTCTTGCCATGAGATAAGAAAGGGGCAGATTTTACCTCTGTTTTCCCAACAATAGTTTTTTATTGCTTCACTGGTGCTGCCATTTGTTTGCCCAATTTCATGGGGCTTGTGTATGAGTTCAGTTGGTCCTTTTGTTGAGTTGATTGGCCTCCCTTTGATGCTACAACTGTGTCAGTTTGCTCATCAAGACAAACTGGAGTGTCTTGTGTGTTTTTGAATTTTAGCACTGGAGTTTCATTCAACCTCCCACTTCTTCTTAGAGGTTGAAACTCAGCATTGGCCTCAATTCTTTCCTTCATTTCTTGCTTAATGACATGTCTTCTCACTTCCTCATTATGAGTTTCTTCCTTAGCACCATCATCAGTTAACCTCTCTTTGCCTTTGTGGTCCTTTAACCTATCTTTCAGTTTTTTAATTTTTTCAGCTGCAACCATGATAGGTGAGTCTTTAGTAGTTGTCAGTCCCTTCTGTTGAAATCTCAATTTCCTAATTTTTCTTGCTGCAATCTCTAGAGGAGTGTCATCACTGTATTCCAAAGTAGCCTCTTTTTCCACAATTGGGGCTTCATTAGAGTGAACTTCTACCTGGCTTGGTTGAGTCATTGGTGGTCCTTCTGTTGGATAATCCAAAATCATCTCATCACCACCACCTTGCATTTCTTCCTCAATCACTTCATTCTCATCACCACCACCTTGCATTTCTTCCTCATTCACCTCATTTCCAACTCCAGGGCAGGTCCTTCTGTTATGACCAACCTCTTTGCATTTACCACACCTACATCACACATTCAATGTATTAAAAGTAGCAGGTATATGTAAATTGTTAAATAAAGAACTGCATTAAAGAATTGCATATACCTCACACTTGATTGTGTCTTTCTGCTTAAAGTCTTTACTCCATTTGCTTCTTTTTCAACCACATCTAGCATCTCAGCTCTTCTCTTCTTTTTTGGCCTTCCAGGCTGCTTTTCAATTCTTGGGGGTTTCAAAGTCAAACCACTCCTTTCCCAAGCATTATGTCCATTTACTGTGGTTACCTCAAACTCATCAAAACCAGCATATGTTGAGTAACATCTTCCACTCCATTTCTTTTCAACAGTTCAGTTTTGTAATCCCATAATTTCAAATATTGCTCTTCAAGGGTACCATTAATAATCTTCATGCACTTTCTTCTAGCTTTCCTGAGAATGTGAGGCTTGAAATCAATTTGCAGGTCCTTCAAGACAGTCTTGTGAAATGAAGAAATTGGCCAAGAAGGGTTAATCCTGAAATCTGGTAGATACTTCCTAGCTAGGTACCCAGAATTTATAAGGGGTAACCCAGTTTGCTCTCTAGCACACTTGTGGTCTGTAAAGCAATAAAGTGAATGACTTTAGTATACTATGCACACATAGACACAAAACATAGACATGTAGAAAAAAGACCAAAATGTACCTGGTCCCGCTGTCTTTATCTACATGGTCTTCTCAAAATTTAAAGAAGCAAAAACAAACCAGGGGCATGGGGGTTTACACACAGCTCTAGCCCTGGTTCTGTCACTTTTAATGAACTTAACCATTCTTCCTTCATTTACAGAATGCTTCATGATTGCCTCTATAAATTGATGATGGTTTTTAAAAATCATCCCCACTTTCCAGTCTGGATCTACTGTCTCTTTGTACACTGGAAAAGCTTTCTTTCTCTTTTTTCTTTGAACATCATCTTCATCTCCATCCTCTGTCATACTCTCTAAATCATCACTGTCATGCTCACTGCCACTTTCTTTGTCCATCAATAATTCTGGACCAAGACCAAGTTCTTCCCTTATTCTGCCGACCCATTCAACTCCCTCATCAACATAGTTAGAAAAGAGCATGTCATCCTCCTCATCTGAGTAATCAGAGTCATTTACATCATAGTCATTAAGTTCATCACTCCAGTTTCCTACATCATTACTAGCATTTCATTCAGATCCTTCCCCCCTATTACTATCTCGAAATACATTTAAATCTTCAAATGACACCAAATCATCCTCGTTGGAATGGTGGACATAAACATCAATTTTGTTTGCATTTGACATTGCATACCCTATCATATCTTCTAAATCAGCCTGAGTAAGCATTAAAACTAAATCCCCTTCTAGTTCTTCATTAGGCTTCCTGTAATACAGACTACAAAATCCCCCATAACCCAATGCTTTAGTCCAACCTCTCAAGCCCTCCAAGCCCCCATATATATCATCAACTTCTCGAAAGTAATACACAGTCACTTTACCCCCAACATAATCAGTTTTTGGAATCCAAATTAACCTCCCATCATGAAACATGCTTATAGTTATAACATCATCACCTTCAATACACAAAACATTCATAATATTAACAAATTGTACAACCCATACACTAACTAGGGTTATTACACACTAAAAACATGAAGAATACATGAATAAAATACATATGAACAAGTAAGATTGAACAATACATGGATAAACACAAAATACGCACAAAAAATATAATCAAAATCACTTGATTATCAAAGAAACAGAAAAAAGTAAGATGTAAACATACCTTCATAGCTTCCACTGCTATCCCCCGTTCTTTCATCCCCTTCATAGCTTCCACTGTTATCCCCCATTCTTTCAACTCGGTTTAATTAAGATCAATTTTAGTAAGACTTACTTTCCTCTTTCGATACTTTAGGGCTTAAAACGAATGGAATTCTTACACTGACACTGCAGAAGACAGTTTTGCCCCTCAGCTAAAACCCGTCTTTTTTAACTGAACTGGGTTTAAGGGTCGAAAGGTACGAATTTCATACCTCGGGGGCTAAAAGGTACACTTTTAAAAGACAGGGGCTGATGGGTATATGGGAGTAAACCTCAGAGGCTAAAAGGTCATTAAGCCTTTTTCTTATCCTCTGTACATGATGAGCAAACTCTTGTGATTTTATGATGGTAGAGCAACTCCAACAATCTCTTTAAATTTTCTCTAAAAATAATATAATTTAATTGACTCTTAACTATTTAAGAGTTAGATTTGTATATTCACTCCAACAATCTTCCTTAAATTTATTCTCTAACTATATTTTATTATTTATTCTCACAAACATATAAACAAGATCATGTATGAGTGAGGAGTATATTGGGGAAAGGGAAACAATAAAAAATGATTAGAAGATGACTTAGAGCAAGTCCAACAGCTTACTTATATCATGTCCTAAGCTCAAATATAAGTAATCTAGCAAAAAATGGTGCTCCAACAATGTCCTAGTGGTTACCTAAATCACTAGGACATCAATCTCATTACCTATTAATAGATAACCACTAGTCATTACCTATTTAATTTTCATGAATAAAAAATTCACTTCCCTCCTTTTCTACATTTGTTTTCTCTCTCTTTCTTCCATTCTTTTTCTCTCTCTTTTCAAATATATTATTATAATAATAATAGGGAATGTATATAAGTAATGTTGTTGGAGTTACTACAAGAAATCAAGTTCCTAAATCACTAGGATACATTATTATATCATATTTATAAGTAACCAGCTAGGACATTGTTGGACTTGCTCTTAGAAGAGAAAATCTCCTCCTCAATGTTGAAGAAACAAATGAAGCTCCTAAAGTTAGGAGGAAAGATAAGGAGCTTGTTGGAGATCATTTGAAGCTCAAATTCTTCAAAAAATAACTTAGGAGCTAATTTAAGAGCTTGTTGGGGTTGCTCACCGACAAGCTCTCGTATGAAAATTGAGTGGCCGATAGTCTACATCTTACACCATACACCACATCCAAAAGAGATCAATTATTAAGTTCTCTCTTCTATGCATTGAAATCAGAAAAGAGACTTCATTTGCTATTTACAATACTGTCATGCACATTCATTGCCAATTCAAAACAAACAATAAATTGTATGCTTCCAAACTCTGGACTATTACGTTTTCGCACAAAAAGAAAAATAAGAATTATCATATGAAAACTGTAAGCTTCATTGAATTTAACCACTTGCATACAACACAAACCAAAAAAAAGAAACATACCCAATTTAATTGTTCATCGAGAGGGGGATCTGGCACATGCATACAACACCACAAACTGATATCACGTCGAAGATGTATCCTATGATTATCTCATGAATAAAAAAATTCATATAGATCTTTATTCTATAAAGTACAAACAACACATGCATGATGCATGCCTCACAATTCATTTGTTTTTTTGGGCCTGGGCCATATTAATTAGTTATCTGGGCTTCATTCACACTCTTTCTTAGAACTGATATGACTTGGGCAGGCTCAGGAGCTCCAAAAACTGAACTTCCTGCAACAATGCAGTTTGCTCCAGCTGCAGCTGCAATATCAATGGTTGAAGGTCCTAAACCACCGTCGACCTATAAAAACATAGACATGGTGTTTCAGAATTTCTTTTACTAATAACTTCTGCCAAAGCCAAATGAAATGTCTGCACTAAGGTAATATTGTTTATTCCTTCTACTGTATTGAACATGGTATCCATTGTGCAGTTCACGTGTAACAAATCAAAAGATAGAACAGGGTTTTCCTTCTCAAAGGTCGATCAGAAACAATTCTATAATCGTTTCACTGCATATTATGTTAACACGCAATTGTCATACACCATTTCTTCAATACTCTAAAGACAATCATTCCAGCTGAGATAGTAAGTAAGGACTGCTGACCAGTAAGGCACAGAAATAGAGAATACCAAATATAGATAAATAATTCCTAAGTCCTAAATGCCTAGTGTTGATTACTAGTAACAATAATTTCTCATATTTTCTCATCTTAGTGTTAGTGATTTCACAAAATATGCGAGTCAGTTAATTAAACTGCTTTTAGTGTTCATAATTTCCCCAATGATACAGACATCGATAAATCACTGAGAAAGCTTTGCATTATCTAGATTTTCTTCAGTCAAAATCAAAATTAAAACAAATTAAGGATCCAAGAACTTAATGGGAACAACAAAATATATAGTTGAAATTAGCAAAAAAAAAAAATTATTTATATATTTGAGATTTACCAACCTCAATGTCAAGTGTTGGGTACTTTTTTCTCAGAGTTCGTACCTGAAACTCGAAAATGAATTTTCATAAACCAAGGATCATAAAATAGTAGCTTTAAATTATGGTTATAACACTACACCTTATCCATCATTTCAGGCATAAACTTCTGTCCACCAAATCCAGGTTCCACAGTCATCACGAGAACCAGCTCCACAGGATTTTCATCATCAAGCTGCAAAGAAAAATGAAGAGCTATATCAATACAAGAATTTGTGCATTTCTTGGATAAATAATGCTGTAAGATAATCGATTCAAAATTTTCCTTTCCAAACTTGAAGCATTAATTATGTGCACTATAAAAGATCTAACTTAGGGTCCAAGAACCCAAACATGCATACCAATGGATACACTTCTTCAACTGGTGTGCCAGGTTTTAACGATACACCTGGTATCATACCCTTTGCCTTAACCTTTTGGACAAGTTCTTTCCAGTTGTCTAGATAAAGCCATAGGATTTTCAATCAATAAAGTTAATAAATCTCAAAAAGTGTGCATAGCTAATAAAAATCAGCAAGAACAATACGGTCCACCTTTGGATGCCTCAATATGGAATGTAAACCCTGAAGCCCCAGCTTTTGCGAATGGTTCCACATAATCAAGAGGATTTGTGACCATAAGATGGCAATCCAAGTATGCCCTGCAGAAGAAGATTACTTGTTCAAATTTCGACTACAGTAAAACATTTTATTGGTGTTTGATGAACCGAATATAGATGTATGAAAGCACTTTACTTGGTGTGCTTGCGCAGACTTTCAATGACTGGAGCACCAATAGTAAGATTTGGGACAAAGTGCCTGCAACATTTGCAAAAGAACTTGACTAAAATAAATTGCAGTCACGTGGTTTGTAATGCAAAAAAATGGTGTCAAACATCTGGTGAGCTTCATTCAAGTCAAATTCAGTCGGCATGCAAAGAAGACGAAATTTCAGAAATCTGAGAAACCTAGGGGAACCTACCCATCCTGCAAAACCAAAAGATGTAATCAAGAAGCTTATAGGCACAACGTAAAAATTTATCATTATAATTGATGGTAACCTAATGCAAAAACAATATTAGGTTGTGCCCATATCAGTAAACAGCTGCCCAGAGCATACCACCACAATTTAAGACACCTCGGAAAATTAAGATTTAAATGTCATTATTCAGTAATATCCCAAGCCTTAAAAACCTTGTCATTAAATTATACGAAACAAAGGTGTTGAAAGCTCAATGAACACTCAAGTTTAACTTCCAACAAAGGTGTAGAAAGCTCGATGAACACTAAATTTTAACTTCCACAAGGTACAACGAAATAATATTACTCTCCGGTTCCACACCCATGAATATGAGGCAAGACTGTAAATGTCAAATACTTGCAAGTAACGTTGACGATATAAAGTCATTACTCACTACCAACATCACAAAACAATGACATTTTATAAAAGTGACTAGAACTTATATTTGGCTCAAGCAGCTACGACATATGTATACGTATAGAAACAACATAAATTACCATGAGGAGGCATTTCAATATTAACGGGCAGCAATCTCCGACATAAAATACACCAGACCATGTAGAGGAGATACTGTTATATTCTAAAAAAAAAAGATTCAATATTTCAAGCTCCAAATACTCAGTAATAGACCAATTTAATCACTACAACTTCAGGACTTTCAAGTTGCCTGGTAACTCCTGCCCACTAAGGGTTTACAACATATCTCTCAGCATAATCCCCTTCTCCCGTTCTCTACCTTATTTATAATCATCTATTCTCCCATCTCCGTACTAGACTAAGCTGCATTTTATTTTCTGCCATTTGCACTACATCTCGCATAAGTTAATAATTTAGTGGGATGGGGCTGAGACTGGACTTGGGCCATTGCAGAAGCATGAAGTAGGAGTTGTTGGAATTTAACAGAATTGATTACGAAGACAGAGAGCGATAAGTAGTTAAAAAACATAGTATCCTTCCCAGATTTACAAGTTACAAACATGCGTCAGACTGAAGGCGCGGACCCATACTAGTATTGCATAAATATTCAGAAATTCCATTTACACAATCTTCAACTATTAACTACTCAAACAACACGCTAGAATACGGATGGAGATAATCTGCTATTGCCACATTTCTTCCAATACCCCTATAAGGAATAAACCACTAGAGAGAAAGAAGTGCTTTCTCATGGTCACTAATAGACGCAAACATTCTCAATAGAACCCACCCGGCACCCAAATTTAAGTAGTCTAAAGTGCACAAATACATTTAAGTACAAATAATTAAAACCGCCATTTAGTGTTGAAGCATGTCTTTCCTTTCGGGACAGAACACAATTTATTGTAGTTTCATCAATTAGTGTGGGCATACTGCTCCTTAAGCATTTAATTTAAAGAATCTCTGAAGTTAATCTGTCAAAGTTTTATAGTGTTTTACACTCTAAAACACAAGGGGGGACATCGAAACAACAATGCAGGGAAATTCCCATTGGCCAGAGCTACTCGAATATGAAAAGAATTCACCTTTCCTACAGGACTTCGCTTAATAACCCACCCCAATTAACATTCTTTTTAAAAAAACACAAAAATCTTGAAATTTGACTAGGGCACGATCTTAAACAAAAAGGAATGAATCATCAACATTCAACTTACAACTTCTAATTCTAAAATCTGATTTTATTCGATATCTAAATAAATAAATGAATACCCAACTTAAATCAAATAAAACAATCGAGTTAAAGACAAGAAAATGAAATCAGACAATTATACATACATAGGTGTGTGTGTATAGAATAGGGTAACTAACCATGATGTCCATATGAAGCCAATCAGCACCGAAACTGAGCATACGATGTGCCTCAGAAGCTAAATTAGAGAAGTCAGAAGACAACATTGAGGGTGCTATCTTGGCTGCTACCATTTTTTCTTGAGTTAGTTTGGGTCAATGCCACGCTCTCAGTTTGCAACATTATATACAAAAAGCTATTTGGTTAAATTATTTATTCAATTTAATATTTATAAAAATATAAATATTTGGTATCGAAATAAAAACAAGGTCGCGAGAGTTAGAGCCCAGCCGATAAACGAATGTTCGATAAATGAATAATTTCGTTAAATAAATAATCTTTTTCGGTTCTAACTTGGGACAATAGAATAAATGAATAATCTCGCTAAATGTATTAATAAATAAATTTTATTAAAATCTTTAAAGGTCCTATACTCCTATGTAAATATAAATTAATATTCACTAAAATTAAAGCAATATATACTTTTATGATATATATCATTTATTCAAAAAAAATTATAAATTAATATATATTTTAAAAGATTCTAAATATATATTACTAATATAATTTTATGAACATTCTCAAGGATGTTAAAATAATTCGACAATTCTATACTTATTTTATACGTGTAATTATATTTAGCATGAAGAAAATTTATGATAAGAATTTTAAAGTTTAAACTATTATCTTCAAGATACATTTGAATATTAAATTTTAAAATACTATTATCATAATAAAATAAAATATTATCTAAATGAATAAATATTCATTTATCAATAATTGAATAAAATATTCATAAATCATTAAATAAATAATATCATTAAATAAATATATTTTTTTGATTCCAAATATATTTATTTATCGAGGTTCTACTTTATTTTAAATCACATATCGAGAGAGATAAAAACACAACTGCATTAATCACATTATGATTTGATCCCGAGAAAACAGTTGGACTGGACAGTTAAATTGCATTGAAGACAGTGAAAAGGTAATTGTTGGTGTATGTCCATAGGCTCCTTGAGATTTCTAGTACACTACAATTTTTTTTGTTCAAAAATGTACATCAGAACAAAGTAGTGTAAAAATGGTATAGGGCGCCACATGAGGTGGTGACCCTGTACACTACAACTTTTTTTGTTCAAAAATGGTACATTTGAACAAAGTAGTATATATTTTTTTTTTTTCCTTCTTTCTGTCGATTGTTCGGGTTATGTTACTTAGTAAAAATTGATTGTTGATTAGTAAAAAATTGTTCCCAACAATGGATTTTGGACGTTTAAAAAATGTATTTGCAAATTTTAAATTTTTATTTTTTCTTTTCTATATTAAACTTGAAATGTTCTACTTTGCTACTAACCAAAAATTCGGAAAAAATATTATGTGTAACTATGTAAAATTTTGCTCCAAAAATGAGGTCTACACATAATTATAATTTATGTAGGCACTTTTAGGAGTATAAAAAACATTTTTCTACATGATTTTTTTTATTTTTCTGGGTTCCGCATTAAACTTCAAATCTTGTACTTCTATAGAAGCCAAAAGATTTAAAAAAAAATTATGTCGAACAATGGTATTTTTAGTTCCGAAAATGACTAGAATAAAACTCTATTGCACCACTCAACATCTGCAAGCATGATAATAATGCAACCTTTATGTTAACGTGACTACACCACTTTTACATTTGCAGAGCAATAATATTGTCAACAGTTGTATTCAGAGCAATATAATAAAACTTCATTTTTTTTACATGTAAATTAGTACATGTTGTGGAATTGATCTCGTGACTATAAGACTACTCATCTTTATTTTTTTAAGATCTTTTTAGCGATTTTTAATAAATTACAGACATTTTATTTTTCAGAGCTTTGCAGTGTTTTTTTAACATTTGCAGACACAGCAAAGCAAAATTGCTGACACTGTAAAACAGTAGGGAAGAGTGATCAAATCCACTTTAAAATAAAGTTACAAAGTTGAGTTGTCGCCTCACATCTCACAATTTGCAGGCCAAAATAATGGACGTGTATTACTGTTGTGTAATATTAATCAATACATTTTTCCTATAAATGGGTTTTCTCTCTTATGCATAATCATAGTTTTCCTCTCTTTTCTTTAAGTCATTTTGCATCAAATGGATAAGGGAAAGAGGCCAGTCAGTTCGGGTTCGGAAAGTAACAATAGGGCCAAGTCTCATCTTCAAAAATTCCTTGAGCTAACAGATGGTGGCCTTGCAGCAATTGGTAAGAGGGATTATGAAGCTGAGAAATGAGAGATTCAGAAGCAACGAGAGAACAAGAGATTTTGTGGCCAACTGCGTAGGATGAAGAACAAAGAGGATAGAAAGGGTAAAGATTGGGTCCCAACTAAGGAGGAATTCTACGACTTTTATGGAGCGAACCACGCCCTGCTTAACGCCGCTTGTGAGAAGGATAAACCAATACAAGATGCTTTTCACAGGAGGCAGATCATGGAGAGCGAGTATCGAGCTGCAATGGAAAAGAATGATGATGAGTTCGCTGCTAAAATGAAAGAGCTTGAGGATCTTGAGGAAGCTGAATATGCCCAAGATGATGATTAGTCTTTTCCAGTGTAAAGCTACTATTTGCATTTCAATTTCCTGTAACTGTGTGCATTTTAATTTTATGTAACTGTGTGCATTTCCATTTTCTGTAACCGTTTGCAATTCCGTTTCCTGTAACTGTTGTGTTGGGGTTTTTTCAATCAATGAAATCATTTTAGTGAAGGAAGATTGTTCTTTGTCTAACAAATATGAACTAAAGAAATAGAAACCAAATATTCGTACATAAAATATTTAATTAAACATAATTCATAACCTTCCAACATGAAATATTTAGATAAACATAATTTAGAACATTCCAACATAAATTATACGGCTCATATCATAATCCGTCCAACTTGGTGAAACTGATGCCTATCCCAAACGAGGACCCTTGTCTTTCTTCTTTTTCTTTCCACACATACCCTCAGTGCCGCAAAGCCTCTCCTTGCCTTTCACATGTCTGTCTGGTTGCTTCCTCAGTTGCACTGCATGTGGCTCCTCCACCTCGATCTCCTCATCCACCTCCTCCTCCTCGTCCTCGTCCTCATCCTCCTCATGTGATATAAAGGGCTGGAAAGCTCTAGGTGGCGTAATCAAGCCTGAACCACCTGTACATATGGAATGTGAATAATTATGGTACAAATATGAAAATTGCATAATAAAAAATATTATGGGAGTTTTGTTTATTACCTGATCCAGCAGCATGTGACACGAAGTGCTGAAAACCCGTCGGTGGCGTATTGTATCCTGATCTAGCTGCATCTATTGAATGTGAATAATTAAGCTACAAATATGAACAGTAAAAAATGAAAAGGATTAGTTCAGAAGGTTGGGTTCATTACCTGATCCACAGGCATATGTCAAATGTGACTGTAATGGTGTGGACATGTACTGCTGCGAACCTAAAACACTAGACTGTCCAAAACCCGGAAATATGTATCCCTGGAATGTCTGAGTACTATGAGATCCCTGGGTAGGCTGAGAACTGTGAGATCCCTGAAAAACCTCCGACTGCAGCAAAGCAGTGAAACCATATCCCTGGGAACTCTCAGAGAAGTGAAACGGAGAGTCCAGCACTGCAGTGACACCATGTCCCTGGGAAGCCTCAGACATGTAAAATGGAGCTTCCTGCGTAGCAGTGAATGCATGTATGTGAAAACTATGAGGCACCGGCGTACCATCCCATCCAGGACCTAAATACCGCTCTCGCGCCTCCTCAACTGTGGGGTTTGGCCAAGGCGCATCCCATCCCTCTGCTGGAACATGAGGAAGAGGGGGAGGTGGAGGGGTAATCAGACGTTGCCTAGTAGGGGCAGCTGGTGGAGGGGGTCTGTCAATAAGCGCAGGGAAACCAGTCGCATCCAAAGTACTCTATAGAACCTGTATTGTCTCATCCACTACATAATCATCATCGACAATGGCACTCACAGTCATCCCATGTAGGGCACGTGAAATTCCATGAGCCTGTATAAATATTTTGTCAATGACAATGAAAGTGACAATGAGATAGAATATGACAATTTTAAAGTGACAAACTTACAACTATGAGGAGGTGTCCCTGTGTGGCCTGCATACCCTGCTGAGCAGCCCAGATACTAGGATTGATTATGTAACGACATGTGATAGTTTCATACCATGGAAAATACCGATCGGAGCACGCTGGTACTCTTGTACGAGTATATGTGGGTGGTGAAATTAATTCATGATGACGAGAATACCAATGTCGAATCAGTTGATCATGTGATAGAGACCATTGACGTGTCGGACCGTGGAAGGAGCTGTGACCAGGCAATGGTGAAGATCTCGGAATCGCCTGAAGAAATCCAAACTGTCGGGTGACTCGGTCTGTATAACACCACTCCACAACTCGCTCGAATATCAAGGGGCACTGTGCACTCATGAGTTCTCGTTCACGATCAGTAATGGACATGGCCTCTGGTGCACTATCTAGGTAAGGCCTCCACTTGAAGCCACTCTCAGACATGTTATCCAGCTCAAAACGAGTTCCCCGTGAACTGTTAAAATGCACATTTGCATATTTCAAAGGCATCCTGACAAACCTGCATTCATTGTTTCAAATAAATTAGTTACAAAATATTACATACACATAATAAAGTAGATTTTATTTTTTTGTTGATTACCTGAGAGCACGGGGATGTTGTATGAGATAACTCTGTCGGTGTGTTGGACATAGACCTGGAAAACGTTCATATATCCATACCTATCACACATTGCTATTTTTAGTTAATTGAATAACCTTATTGACAACGTGTAAAATAAAAGTTGGTAAACACGAAGTCAAATGTACCTGCAATAGAGTCATGGAACCACAAAGCTCTTTCGTGTTCCCTATACTTGCATCACACATGTGCTTGTACAAGTATGCAAGACAAGCGCTGCCCCAACTGTATTGGGAAACCTGATCAAGATCACGGACATAGTGAAGGAGGCGTATCGGAAGGCGGTTCCCGCTGGAGTGGGGGAACAAAGAACCCAGTATAAGCAGAATATGTGCACGTCTGTGGAATAACAGCTGAGCCTCATAATCATCCCTACCATACTCTAGACGGCCACAATCAGCAAAGTTGTTAATCAACCAAGGAATATGAATCCCGCCCTTCTGAATGGGACTGACAGTGCCCCTCTCCTCATCAACGATATTAGGGTCGACCCCTAGAAGCTCAAGTACCAAATTCGCATCGGGTGCGCCCTCCTGTGTGAACACTGGATTCCCACCAACCGGGAGACCTAGAATGTAATATACATCCTCTAATGTGATAGTGGCCTCGCCGAAACTGAAATGAAACGTGTGAGTCTCGGGACGCCACCTCTCAACAAAAGCAGTAATCAGTCCAGTGTCATGTGTCATCATCCCTATCTGAAATACACCAAATAACCCAGCACTCCTAATGGCTTCAACCAGAGCTGGCGGGTGTGGTGTAGACCTCATTACATCCCAGTAACTCTTGAAGTTTGTACGTAGCCGGAAATCTGTTTCCTGAAAATATGTCCATGCATATATCATTAAATTTGTCATTAATCTATGAAATCAATATGAACATGCAAATTATCAATGAAAAGGAAGAGATTCATACCATCCCATCCCATCCCATACCAACGCTGAACGATGCTCGTCCTGTCGTGTGAGCAACGCTGGGTCTACAGGACCGGGGTGGTAAGTAGTCTGAGCCATAGATATCTGTAAAAAATGGTGCACCTATTAATAAAATTTTTACCTATATTTTTAAATTAAAACCTATTAATTAGTAGTATGAGTTCGAACTTTGTTTTTTACCTTTTCATAATGGAGCAATGAAAACCTATTATTATTTTTTATAATTTACTTTGAATTAATAATTTTTTTATTAATTTGTTTTTTTAATAATTTAATTTCATATTCATAATTTTTATCTATTTTTATAAATTAAAACCTATTAATTAGTAGTATGAGTTCATTTTTATCTATTTTTATAAATTAAAACCTATTAATTATATAAATTTGTTTTATATAATTTAATTCATTTTTCCTAATATTTTCTATTTTTATAAATTACACACCAATTTTTTTTAATAATTTAATTCGTTTTTCGTATTTTTTTTAAAATCATTTTTCCTAAGTTTTTTCTATTTTTATAAATTAAAACCTATTAATTATGGGAGCACCTAAATGGCAAGATTCAAATCAATCTACAATTTCACTTTGATATTTTATCAAACATGTTATATGCATTTTAAAATTTCAACAAAAAACGATTATTTTCTACATAGTCCTAACCTAAATAAGTACAACATAATCCAACATACCAACATGCAATTTTTGAATTTACAATTCACAAACAAAAAATTTGAATTTACATTTCACAAAAATAAATCAATTTACAATATCCCAAGCAAAAAAAAAAACTATAAAAACTTTAATTCACAAAAAAGAAAAGGAAAGGAGGATTACCTGGTTGGGTCGCCGGTTGAGGTGGCGGTGGAGAGGAGGTTCGCCAACTGAGATGGTGTTGTCTGTTGTTCGCCGGTTCCAATTTGTTTGACTTGGTTGTTTGTTTTTGTGGTTGTCTGTGTTTTGTGTGTGTTTTGTGTTGCTTTTGTGTTTGTGATAAGGTCGCCACATGAGGTGGTGAACCTAAATAGAGAGGTCGATACTTCATGTGGCGAACCTTGTTTAATTTATTTTTTCTGTTTCAAAAAATAATATTTTATAATTATAATGAAATTCAAATGAAACTGAAATAATATTTTATAATTATAATGAAATTCAAATGAAACTGAAATAATTTTTTATAATTGTAATGAAATTCAATCAGGCATTTTATCTAAATTATATTTGTAATTTAAATAATATTTTATAATTTCTATAAAATGAAATTGTAATTTTCATTTGAATTATAAATCAGAATTTTATTTTATTTCAAATTGGATCCCAAATGGATCCCAAATGCCACATGACATGTTCTTATTGGCTACAACTTAATTAATAATAGTGGACCCCCCTGCATTCACATTAATTCCCCCAATAAAATCATCCCAAACTTCCACATCACCAATGCCACATCATTTGGTACCAAAATTCGGTACCCAATTCGGTACCTCTAGCATTACTCTTAATTCAAATAATATTTAAAACTTTATTTAAATTCAAATTGTTTGTTTCTGTGAAATGTCAGACTTTCAAACAGTAGAAAATCTTATCTTCTTTCGTTAAGGCAGTGCACCTTCAGATTTTCAAATTTCTGTGCCTTATCTTATCTTTCGCTCAGGCAGTGCACCTTCAGATTTTCAAACAGTAGAAAATCTTATCTTCTCAGATCATATCTATCCTATCAACTTTCTATTTATATACCTTCAAAACATATACATTTTCACAACATCTACATTTAACCACTACTCCATACACATTACACTACTACAACATCTTCTTCCCTAGAATTTCGATACAGGTATGTAATCTTTTGTATAGATATTTACGTTGTTATAATTTGCATATGTATGTTTTACACATATCTATACCTTATATGTTTTCGTTAATATATGTTCAGGAAAATGGACGGTTGTGTCAATGTCAATTTCTTTTGGGGTGGAAACATAATTAGGCAAGATGATGATATCACATATTCCACAGATCCAAAATGCATGCGTTATGTTATGGTCGGAACAAGTTTTGAAGATTTCAAGGGAATTATTTATGAGGTTATGAACATAAGCCGGAATCACCGGAATGTGAAAATAAGTTATAAACATCCAGAATTCGGTATCGGTAATGTCGTTAAGCGATATTTCTCGGGTGTTATTAATTCAGACGGGGATGTAGGTAGGTTGTTGAGTATCCCCCGTACCATGCAGATGGGTTGGGGTGATGTTTCCGTGTTCATCGAGGCCGAAAAGATTCAAGTGGAGGACCCGTACTCGTATGCTTATGGTACTCATTCTCAACCTACCCAACGAAGTTAACAACAAGACTATGGGATGAGCAGCCAGTTGCCCGAATTCGGAAGAACGGGATGGTCAAACTCTTTTTTCGGTGGAGGTTCCAACAGTGAAGAAATGTTTCAGGGATATGCGGGCGGTTCTAGTAGCCAAGCGGTCCAACGAAGCCATCATGTCGAAGATGCTCAGATGCATGAATTTTATAACCGTTCACATGATGTGGAACCGTCTCCACCTCGACATACAATGACGAGTAGAGAGTTGGCCCGCATAGATGATAATCCTCTTGAATTTAATGTTGAAGGTTCAAGCAGTGACGAGTCCGATGATTTATACGAGGATGACGAAGAGGATGTATCGGATGAGAAGGATGAAGAGGTATTGAGGAGCCATGTGCCCATACCAACTTGGTTTGAGACAGAGGATTATTCACCGGTTGTATTAAACAACCAAGCTGGAAACTACCTTGCTCTTACTGAAGATACAGAAGATCTTTATGTTGGTCGAATGTTTCTTAACAAAGAAATGTTAATTGATGTTGTGCGACAGATGCACATTCGTACCAATCGGATGTACATCATGGATAGGAGCAATCCAAGGCAGTTTATTGCACAGTGTCAGGTCGGAAATTGTCCTTGGAGAATGAGAGCAGCAAAGAAAATAAGTCATGGATTGTTCGAAATCACAAAATGCACAGAGCACGCTTGTTTGGTTGATCTACCGACGCAAGATCACATAAAAATATCTGCAAAATTCATTGAAAATCTTATTAAACCCCATGTAAGTTACCTATGTGCAACCATTTTCTACAATTATATATGGCATATATTATAAACATGTCAGTTAACTTGTTTTCGTTAATGTGACACAGGTTAGGGAATCACCAAATTTAAAAGTGAATATCATTATAACAATGGTTAATGACGAATATAACCACAATGTATGTTACAGTAAAGCATGGAGAGGCAAACAGTTGGCTATTGAGGATGTTTACGGTAACTGGACTACGACATATGATGCACTACCACAGTTTTTCACGGCCATGGTATATGCCAATCCTGGAAGTGTCTTCGTGATCGATGACGTTCCTCACGAAACTGTTACAAGCAGTTTTGTTTGCAAGCGTGTGTTCTGGTGCCTTCACGCAATGATAGATGGTTGGAAACATGTCCGCCTAGTACTTTCCATTGACGGTACCTTCCTCAAGGGAAAATACAACGGGAAATTACTCGTTGCCATGGGTGTGGATTCTAATAATCATCAGTATCCAGTTTGTTATGCCCTGGTAGACGAGGAATCCGAGATGAACTGGTCTTGGTTTCTTAAACTGCTACGTAAACATGTATGCAAGAAAAGGTTGAATGTCTGCATAATTTCTGATCGTGTTGCTGGAATCCTTGCAGCAATGCGGAATCCGGCAAATGGATTCACACCACCTTACAGGATTCATAGGTTTTGCCTATTTCACGTCAGAAGTAATTTTTTCAGTAAACATCCCGGTGGAGAGTTGAAACTATTGATGTGGAAAGCTGGAACTACCACCCAATACCTGAAACACCAAGCCTACATGAAGAGGATAGGCGAGATATCACCCATGCTTTGAAGTACCTGACGGACATTAATCCTGAATTGTGGACCTTATATTGCGATCTTGGTGGTGCTCGTTACGGACAAGGCACGATAAACGTTATGGAAGGCTTCAATGGTAGCATAAGAATGGCACATTTTCTTCCTGCTACAGCAATGATGGCGTATATCTTCTACAAGACTGTGAGAATTGTTAATACCCAACGAAACCAAGTCGTCGATGCAATGCAAAGGTATGGTAAGTTGGTACCCGATGAAGCCTGCAAAAAAATTGAAGAAAAAACGTGGCAACAAGAGGGAGTCTGTAAGAATATGTACTGAGATGGACCAGTCGCGTTCGGGGATAAAGTGCAGCCACTGCAACCAAGAAGGACATACGAAACGGAGCAAACTTTGCCCACAGCGTCTCGATAGGGTTTGACGTTGCTACATTTACTTTGCATTTTTCATGTCCAATTTGTACTACTTGCTTTGTGTGATTTAATTTCCTACATGTACTTCTGTTATGTAGTTTTTCATTTCAATTTGTGTGCTTCTAATATTAAGTGTTTGAAACTTAATGACATGCAAATTTAAGAACAATGGAAAACTAGTCATAAATTGAACTATTATTCATACTGAAATACAAAAGTACAATAGTTTAGTCATCGTCGGATATGAAGCTGTATGAGTCATTATCAGCACTTATGCTCAATTGATGACACTGTCTTGCACGTAGCACGTCTCTGTCTTCTGCAAACATCCTTGCATCTGCTGCTAGACTGTGTCGATGTATGCGCAATCGCATTCGGTTCTCTTCCTCTCGTGCATGGAACAATGCAGCTTCAAGTTGTTGTGGAGTATTGCGTTGCATCAGTACAACGCGTTGTTTCGGTATTCTAAGTCGTAGCTGCCGACATTGCTCAATACAACAAGAAATGCATTGCGTACGTCATTCTCACTCTCTCTGCATTATTGTTATTGACTCACTTGAGTAACGATTATTAGGATTCATCGAGTACACAAAATCATCGTCACATAACCATTTTTTACCCATGGCTCTGAAAATAGCACCTGTACTATAACTATTTACCATTTTATCAAATTTTGATAATAATGACCATAAGAAAGTGCACATTCATGGGAGTATTTATAGCAGAGATGAGCATTAAAATTTGTAACAGTTTAAACAAATAATTTTGATCACGGGACAATTTCCTGTTCATTCACGGATCCTATGGATTCACATGACAACTTAAAAAAACTGGAAATTCCTGCGTTCTTGTCATTTTCGGACCAATAATTAGCATATTACAAAAACTTGTGTGTTTTTTGTATTTCTAGGGTCTCATGTTCAACTGAAAAAAAGTCATAGTAATGTTTGACATTTTTTCTCAATTTTTTACTTTTTATAAAGTTGAACGGTTCAGCTTTGATACGGAATAAAAAAATTAAATAATAAATTTTATAATTATATTTTTTAAACCCTCAAACTTGACAGTTAGCCAATTTTACTAAAAGGCAATTTTACTATTTACCATTATTTACTAAATTATAAAATTTTACTAAAACACAATTTTTTACTAAGTTAACACACACACGGGAAGAAGAAAAGGAAAAAAAATATTAACGGGGGGTCGCCACTTCATGTGGTGTGTTTTGGAAGGGGTCGTCACATGAGGTGACACCCTATACCATTTTTGCTAACTTTTGTTCAGGTGTACCATTTTTGCACACAATTCGTTCAAATATATCAGAAATCTCAAGGAGCCTATGTCCATGCACATGCTGAAAAAAATTATTACAAAGAGGAAGAAAATTTGAATGGGTCAGTCACTCGTGTATTGTCAATTGAATGATTTAATTTAGAAAAAGTTCAAAAAGGTCATAAGCCCAAAAAAGGGTTAATTTTTCAATAATTCATTATAGAGACCTAATAGGTGCACATCCAAAATTATTAAAAAAACTTAAATACCTTCTAATATTTCTTTTATGTCTAGCATACTCAATAAACTCAGAAATGGAATGTCTTATATACTGTATTATATTGCCAATAATGATGTATTGTGGGAAAAACATAAAACCAAGCTAAACTCATTATCTCCATATTTTATGTTTAAAAAGATATATATTAGACTCTATAACAATTATAATTCAAGGAACTAAAAGAAAAGGCAGTCAATATAATAATCAAAACTCATCCTCAGGTCAGTCACATGTTAAAAAACATATATTTAACACTAACTTGTAATCTGTAAATATAGTCTAAAAGATAAATTGTTGGTTAATGTTTTTGTAGCAGAGAAGAGATATGACACCATCATTTTTAGCCTAGTGTATGACTGTATGTTTGCAGCTAATTGTCTTCATGGACCAGGTCTTTTGTATTTTGAATAAATATTATACTAAAGCTACATTTGATCTTCTACTGCAGTTATTCGTCAATATTAATCTCTTCCATTCACAAAGTTGTGTATAAATAAGAATCCAGGGTCCATATAATTCAAGATGGTATAGTTACATAAAAAAGGATGAGACATGTAAAGAAATATTTGAGAGTATTTTGGTCTCTTTAAAAATTTTGGATGTGCACATATTAGATACCTTCGTTGTACTGTATGCATGTAAAGGTTATTTTACTTTTATTCATTCTTTTATTTATTTTTTTAATTCTTTTACTTATTTTATTTTAACTATTTTTTTTTTTGCCAAAAATAGAGCAGATTTCATTAATACTTTGAAAGATATTCAATCAGGACAAACCCCCAACTGATCATGCAACCAGGTTGAAAAACAAATAAACAAACTAAGTAATTAGTTGTTTTGTTTCCGGATTGCTTAACTAATTGAATACAAATATTCTTAAAATTAAAAATGAAGATAACAGTTTCCCGAGCAATCCAGCTTGCATCTCCCCTGAAAACAGTAGCTTCACAATTGACCTTCACATTAACTTCATGGATAGTGCAATGTTCAGAGGACTCAGCTGCAAAAATTAAGCTTAGATACCTCATGTTATGAACAAATATTTTTGTGAGAGGTGAGCACATGCGATTTTCACCACCGTTCCAAACGCACCCCAGCTATCTACTTGCCGGACACCAGCTATAGACCTGCCGAAAGTGGTGTTGATGCGAGATATCCAGATCTCCTAATACACCGCAAAATTCATTTTCAACACAACCAACGCATCGCACAAAGCGAGACACATTGCACAAAGCGAGACAATCAAACACACACCTAATAACTAAAACAGAACGAAATGAAAAAACCCAAATGGATTTTGCGAGTGGATCTGAAAAACTAAAGTGAAGAAACTCAAATGGATTTTGCGAGTTTTGTGGAACAAATCTCGATTTTATTGAAAGAAAATTGAAAAAACAAGAGAAGAGGTGTTGTGTGGACAGAGATGGGAAGAAAGGGGATGGGGATGGAGATGGAGATGGGAAGAAAGGGGATGAGGATGAAGATGTCGGGGCTAGGGTTAGGGGAAGATGGGTCGGCCGACTCTCATTAACCTAATCTAAAAAGAGAGGAAATCTGAATCATTTAGTAATATTTTAACTATTTTTTGATTTCATTATTAACTCACAAACATATTTCATGTTTTTTTCTTTCAACATATCTTTATTTGTTAAACTCAAAATATTAAACAATTATCAGGTCAGGTCAGATCACTTAAGTCAAATAATATACTACACACACTAAGAATTGGAACGTGATGATCAAACTAATAAACACCTGTCAACACGTAGACAAAACCACCAAGGATATTTCTCAAATGGTCAACAACATCGTTGACAAGGAATGTATATATGAAGTAGAAATTACGTCCTACAATCAAGATGGACATGACGGATACGCTATAGCGCACATAAACTCAACATCTACGGCGTCAGTTACTGCTTCTAATGATGAGGCAGGTTCGAGAAAGAAACCAAAAATCGCTTGAAACAAAAAGCATCATGCAACCAATATGATCAATGGACAACAATAACAAAATTATCTAGCTAATTAGAATTATCTTCGTAATATTTAGGACTCAAGAACATAATTTTAAGACAATGTCTAAATTAACAACTTAGGTTTACCGTTTGTAATCATGATTATCAAATTAAGCATGTGTTCATGTGTTCATTTCCAGCAACATCCATATAGTCTTGTCGTGTTACACCTTATTTACGTCAAAACCAAACAAACATACACTCTGAACTGTGCAGGTGGTTGACTATAACGCATTTGATGAAATTAATGAAAGAGATAGCTACTAGCGTGTATATTATACACACAACATATAAAATTAAGTCAACTCATGCAAATCAACTCAATTTCTTCTTAATTTATTGATTGTCTCTTCCATACCAATGGACGTCCATACTCAATCACGACTACTGTAAAATTCAAAACTTCAAAGTTTTTGTAATTTAAATTTTTTTATAAATAGGGGTAGGTTCTATTACAAATCAAAATGAAAAACATTTAACATGACAAATAGTTCGTTTCTAGAACATGTAAGTAGTCCAATAAAATATAAGTTTACATCATACTTGTGACTCGCACGGATTATAAAGCTAGTTAATTACTTAAAACTTGAATTATATAACTTTTTAAATATATTTTTATTCTAAATTTTTAAGTTGATTGAAGGTATGACTTTTAAGTTAATTAATATATCTTATGATTGATACTTTTATTTTTTTGGACTTAAAAGACATAAAAATTTCAAACTAATTTTAATTAACTAATGACTTTTAATTTTATGTATAAGTACATGTAGTTAGAATGTAATTCGACATGTTCGGCAACTAGAATTTCAATGAATGTGTTTGTATTTTCTTAAGACTTAATCACCACACACAATTATTTCATTATATATATTTATTTGTATTTCACAAGTCAAACATTAGGTATTCTTAATTATTCTAAAAATTATTCTCGTGAATCATGGTACCTCACTGAATTATTCTAAAAAAGGTATATTAAAGTAAATGTGCAATGGTGTCACAAGAAAACAACATTGTCGAATGAAATCGGGACTGATATTGAAGTGGTGCTAAGGGATAATTAGAGGTAGAATCATGAACATGTTAAGTGGAACACGGTCTGGTTAACACAAAGGAGAACCAAGCTGTTTGCAATCATGATGGATCTTAGACTGGCATTCGAAAATATGAAAGACAACGTGATTTTAGAGACTGATAATTGACATGCATATGAAAGGGTTTCACGAAAAATATAATGAACGAAAAGATATGAACTAAATCAATTATCCTAAATTCATATCCGAATCCCTTAAGATTTTTCGGGTTCGGATCGGATCGGATCAGGAGTCGGATATTTTTTAGGTCGATCCATACCCGATCCGTTCGGATTTCGGGTTATCGGATCGGAGGTCCGACCCGCTTAATATATTAAAAAAAAAAATTGTTCATTTTTTTAATTCAAAAAATATTTATTTTTTAATTTTTTTTACGAAATTAAAATAAATTATGACATATACATTGACAAATTCAAATTTAAATTTCAAAATAATATTATTTATATAAAATATAAAATATTATATATGTTTTACATATAATAATATATAATATTAAAATATAAAATATAAAATAAATATAATATATTCAGATCGGATCCTTATCAGATCGGATCATACTAAATCCATATCCGCTCGTTATCGGATCGGACCCTTATCGGATCGGATCATTAACGGATCGGATTTTTTTTGACAGGATCCATACCCGTTAATTTAGCTACAGATCGGATTGGGTCGGATCTCCGATCCATTGACAGCCCTAGTTCATAACTTCATATAACATCAACTCGGGTGATTTGATGTAAAATACAATATATACAATATTACTGTTCGTTAGAAAAATACATCTACTGCGAAAATGTCATCTAAACGTGAAATCTATTATTTATATTATATATAAATGAGCAATTAGGGAGTTTTTTGAGCCATTTTATTACATTTGAAATTATCAAATTACCATTCATTTATATGTATTACTAGTTATCATTTCTTAATAATATATATTAATCACATCAGTTATTACTACTTCACATACTATTATATCTTTATATATAATTGGTGTAAAGGGGTTTAGGTGATACTAGTCGACTAAGCCGCGCTTCGCAGCGGCCCTATAATATTTTTGTAAAATTTTAAATATTAATTAACTATTTAAGAAAAAAATCAAGAAAAAATAAAATAAAATATATATAAATATTGAAAACAATATTTTACAAAGTAACATACATAAACAATAAAATAAACTATTGACGTATTTTATGCCGATTGTGTATCATATTTTCTTGAGCCGAAACCCGCTACACTAAATACTTATAAGAAAAAATATGAAAAATACGCAGTAATATAAATTTAAGTATTAACCACCACTTCAAACTTCAATCATTCATATTATCATAAAAACTACAAATTTCTTAAATATCCATAGAATTTATATGCCGATTTGGTGACATATATTTTAAGCCGACGCCCGTTGCATAAATACGTGTAAATAAAAAATACTAAAAATATGCAATGATAAAATTTAAGTATTAACCACCGCTTCAAATTTCAACTATTAGTATTATAACAAAATTTAAAAATTTCTTAAATGTCCCTAGATTTTATATGCCGATTTTATGTCATACTTTCTTGAGTCGACCCCCATTGTACTAAATACATATAAATTAAAAATATTAAAATTAAGCAATAATGAAAATTTAAGTATTAATCATCGCTTCAAACTGCAACTATTTGTATTATAACAAAAATTATAAATTTCTTTAATATTCTTAGACTTTATAATAATTTTTTTAGTGCGTACATGTGCATCATTATAATATAAAATATTCTATTGTCTTTCATATGAATTTGAATGTAAATAAGGTATTTCAATTTTAATTTAGGTAAGAAAAAAAAAATTAACATTTGTTGGATTGAATTTTGAACATGATTGACTTTTATATATTTATTGTTTTTACTATGAATTTGAATGTAAATAAATAAACTCAATTATCTAAACATGATTAATTAAAACAATTATGAGATAATGGTATTGAATTACTCTAATTAATTCCTAAAATCAGAAAATAAAATATCAAAAACTACATACAAAAATAACATTAAATATAATTATTATTAGAAATTTATGTTAGAAATAACATTAAATATAATGTTAGAAACTTAAAAACTACATACAAAAAAAAATAATAATAATAAAAATTAATGTTAGAAATTCATGTGTCATCGACTTGATGAGTTTGCAAACACTATTTTACATTTCTTTCAAAATAAAAATTAAATTATAGTTTAATATTACATAAAAAAATTATAAATAATATTTAAAAATTATCCGGGTGCACGGGCATAAATCTAGTATTCATAAACCCAAAAAACTGATTTACAATAGTTTTGTGTATGAAGCTTGTGTTAAACCCTATCAAAACATATATTCCTAACATATTTACAAATTCAAAAAATTGATTAACAATGTGTATGTTATATAACCTATATAGAAAGAAGAAAATAAATTAAAATATACAAACAATTATCATCAATATGCAATGTTATTAATGCATACGAATTATCATAAAATCCTTAAATTTACTTCTATAGACAATTAAGATTTAATATAAATATTAAATTTCAAATAGGATTATAATATAAAGATTTAATAAAAATTAAATCCTAAATAAGATTGTAATTTGACGTTATAATAAAGATTAAATTCTAAAAAAGATTGATTTTTATATATTTATCGTCTTATCCATAAATTCGAAACTATGTAAGAAAATTTAATTTAATTTAATTGAAATGGAGAAACTCTAGAAAAATAGATTAAAACTTTAATATAATTTAATTTAGTTGAGAAAAAAAGTTAATTTTGTTTAATTAAATTTTAAATAAGATTGATTTTTATATATATATTGTCTTCCCTAAAAATTCGGATTGAATTAAAATAGTAAAACTCTATAAAGAAAAATATTAATCGAGAAATTTTAGAGCTCCAGCGTGTTTTCCTTTATATATCTATAAAGATATTAAAAAAGTTAATATCAATGGGTTTTTTTTATAAAATTTAAAATTAAAAAAATGTTTTGATTTTTTTCTTTTCTAAAAAATATGACTTAAAAAAAGAAGTTTTGATTCTTTTATACAAATTTTTCTAATAACCAGGACCTAAAGAAGAAAGTTTTGTTTCTTTTATACAATTTAAAAGAGGTTTTGTTTCTTTTATATAAAAATGGTTTTGATTAGATGCAGACTTACCTTTTATACAATTATTTCTTTCAAACAATTTAAAATTTGAAAAAGTTTTTGATTTTTTTTCCCTAGACAATAAGACTTAAAGAAGGAAGTTTTATAATATTTTACTTAATTATGTTTTAGTGAACAGGCCTCTCGATTTATATAGTCATGTACATATCCTTTAAAAGGAGGAAATTAATAATTTTAAAACTTAAATATAATTTAAGTTAATTGAGAAATTATGGAAATATTTGTTTAATTAAATTTTATATAGGATTGAATTTTTCTATTTATTGTCTTACCTAAAAATTCAAATATAAATAAGCAAATTTAATTTTATTGAATTAAAATTGAGGAACTCTAAAAAATAGATAATTTCTCGACGACTTATCTTTTATAAATATTATTTTTTCTAAATATTTGGAGTTATAAAAGAAAATTTAAATTTCTAGATGTTATAAAAGTGAATTCAAAATTCTATTTTAAAATAGAGGAGTTCTAGAAAAATTAAAAAATACGATCCAATATAAATTAGAGGTTATATTTAGTTTTTATACTATGCTTTTTTTTTATACAACTTAAAAAATATTTTGACTTTCTTTTTCTAAAAAATGATCTAATTATCATATCTTTAAAATAATATGCTAGAAAATTATAGTAAAAAACATTAAAATTATGTTATAAAATATAATAATAATTATTATTGTAAAACTAATATCAAAATTTATGTTAATTAGATAATAATAATAATAACATTAATAATAATAATAATAATATGAATAATAATAATAAGAATAATAATAATAATAATAATAATAATAATAATAATAATAATAATAATAATAAAGAGAATTTGCTAGATGTTAATAATAATAATAATAATAATAATAATAAAAGCAGTTAAGAAAGTCAAATAAATAGCGACTTTTGAAGAATTAATTGAAATTGGAGTAGGTCTCCATATCTCCATCAAAACACGATCTCCACTAATTTGTTTATCAATAAATATATTACAATTTTTATTCAAAAAATCGAAGATATAAAGAATTAGAAGAATGTTCTCGATAATGCAGATGACCTAATGCAAACCTACAAAAGACGTACCAAAAATCAAATTCAAGATCATCTTCATGTAGCACTCG
Source organism: Heracleum sosnowskyi (assembly GCA_030848705.1). Lineage (NCBI taxonomy): Eukaryota > Viridiplantae > Streptophyta > Magnoliopsida > Apiales > Apiaceae > Heracleum > Heracleum sosnowskyi. The sequence continues at coordinate 18,224,163 of CM061244.1, read as the reverse complement.
GCGTCATGGTGAAAAGGTTAACCACCTATAAAAAACCAACAATCACGAAAAAACTATAAATCACTAACTATTTAAAAATTTACGTAATTAATTAGGAGAAAAGTGGAGTAGTAAACCGTAGCAATCTAAAGACTCAAGGCAAAAACATCAACGTTAACATCTATCATACGAATTAGTATGTGAAGCATACCGGGAACTCAACAAACTGATGAACCATAATAATTGAATCAAGATATTTTTTTTCCTGTAAAAAAAAAATTAATAATAACAAAATTAGGCTCGCCTCAGCAAGCCCTCCTGATCAGTTTATATGACAATGTAATATATACTTGTTCCATGTAATTGTTTCCTTCCTAATGATGGAATATACCGAAAATTTGATTATGTTTGTAAATTCTAAATAAGATTAACTTTTTTATATTTATATCTTAAATAGAAATGACTTATATATATTTATTGTGTTACCTATAAATTCAAAGATAAATAAGGAATTTTAATTCTATTGAATTAAAAAAGAAATAAAGAAGTATTACATTTTCTACAATTTAGGAGTTGAAAAAGGAAATTTCAATTTAAATTTGATTAGTTTTCTAATTTTCAGCCGATTTGTCTTTAATAAGTATTACCTTTCTACAATTTAGGAGATAAAAAAGAAAATTTCAATTTTGACTTGTCTTTAATAAGTATTATCTTTTCTACAATTTAGGAGTTAAAAAAAATTCAATTTTTAATATTTAAAACAGAGGACTTCTAGAAAATTAGATAAATATGAACCGAGCGATTGTAGAGTTCCTGGGTTTTCCTTTATATATATAATAATAAAGATATTGATGATTGATTGGATAAATACAGAGCGTTTATGAGAATATTAACATACTATATTTAGTTTCCTCCGTTAGAAAATAGTAAAAAAGAAATTGGGAATTTATGTAATATTATAAAGGTAATAATATTAAAATTGTATATTTACTTTCTTGCATTAGTAAAAATTTAAAAGGCAATTAAGATATTTTCTAATAAAATAATTTATGAGAATATTAAAATTGTAAATTTAGTTTATAATTGTATATTTAGTTTACTCCATTAGTAAAGATTTTAAAGTCAATTGAGATATTCAGTAAAGATTTTAAAGGCAAGAATATTAGAATTGTATATTTAGTTTCCTCCATTAATAAAGATCTTGAACGCAAGAATATTATAATTGTATATTTAGTTTCCTCCATTAGTAAAGATTTTAAAGTCAATTGAGATATTTTTGAATCGGTTACATTAATTATTCAAAAATTTGAGAAAATTAGAAAAATAGAACGTAGCGATTCTAGAAGCGCCACATCACCGCCCTCGTCTTCTCCTTTATATAAGTATATTGATGGTATGGCGTGGTCGTAGTTACTACATTTTAGCTAAAAACATAACTAAAAATAAAATAATTAAATATGTATATCTAAAATTAAAATCAATGAAACATCTTTTATATGTTTAACTTATGACTTTGACTTTAAGCAATTTAAGTGATAAGCAATAATTTTAAAAACTCCCACATAGAAAACGGGAAAATAATTTAAAATAAGATTTAAATATAAAATAAAGGTTAGATATACTTAACATTATAATCACCGTGATACTCCTCCAACAAATATTTAACATTTTGAAACAAAAAATCACTAAAACAAAGAATAAAATTATAATTAATTATAATGAAGATCAAACACTGATCTTTAAAAACTAAAAAGTTATATAGATATTATCTATAATCAGAAAAGATAAATCTTGAAATTAATAATCAACAAATTATGGTTAATATTTAGCTAAAAACAATTAAAGATAAATTTTTAAATGATATGTATATGTGTGTGTGTGTGTGTATATATATATATATATATATATATATATATATATATATATATATATATATATATATATAGGCCATTGCTCCATGAAGAACACTCTTATATAAAGAACAATAAAGAACACCTAAAAATAATCTAAACCGTCCATCTATCATCTAATCTATCGGCTTGGATTTAATTATAACTAAACAGATAAATATAATAGAATTCTCGACAAAAAAAGTGTGTCTATATTTTAGGCTTGTACATCTTCCCCCCCCCCCCCCCCGCGTCTCTCTCGTCCGTACTTATCGATCTCTCCTTCGTACATATTATCGTCGTCTTTGTTATGGCATCTTCTTCAACTCATGATGTGCTACCTCATTGCGGATTGAAAGCTTATGATTTGGTTGATTGTTTGTCAGGCTCGTAGTTTGACTGTTCATATAAAGTTTGGATTTTGCTCTGTCACACTTTTAAATTCATCTTTTGTTTATTTTTGTCAGGTTCGTAGCTTTGTTCTGTGTGATTTGCGAGAGTTTGCTTCTCCATTAGATTCTACTTTCTCTATTTTTAGATCTTTGTTTTAGTTTCTCCTTGTTTTTATCATTCAGTAAATTTCTATGTTTATGATTCTATGTTAGATTCTGTGCTCTCTATAGTAGGAGCTCTGCTACACGTGGTTTGAATTTTTCTGAGGATATCTGAATTTGTGATAGTTTGCTTCTACATTAGATTCTACTTTTTATGTTTTTTAGATCTTTTGTTTAGTTTCTCCATATTTTTATCATTTAGTGAAGTTGTATGATTTTGATTCAATGTTAGATTCTATACTCTCTATATTAGCAGCTCTGATATATGTGATTTTAATTTTAGTGAGGATTTCTGAATTTGTAAGAGTTCGATTCTACATTAGATTCTACTTTTTATTTTTATTTTTAAGATCTTTGTTTAGTCTCTCATTGTTTTTATCATTTAGTAAAGTTTTATGCTTTTGATTCTATGTTAGATTTTGTACTCTCCATACCAGCAGCTCTGCTACATGTGGTTTCAATTTTTTGAAGATTTCTGAATTTGTAAGAGTTTAATTCTACATTACATTTTACTTTCTATGTTTTTTGCATTTTGTTTAGTTTCTCAATATTTTTTTCATTCAGTAAAGTTTTATGCTTTTGATTCTATGTTAGATTCTGTGATCTCCATATTGTTTCGGTTTTGTGTTAGATTCTGTAATCTCCTCTATGATCGTTATGAATTTCTTCCAAACATTGATTCCATATCACATTCTATAGTGTTGTTGGTTATTTTAGTCAAAAAATATGGATCCTCGTGCATACCATGTGAAGAAGCTGTCGTGAATTCATTCATTAATAACTATAGCCCTATTGAAAGATCATGATCGCCAAGTGAGGGCGATCAGTGGTTACTATTTTCAGGGTTTAAAGAAGTAGCAATGAGTAACCCGAGATGGGGAAGGAATATGCATGCATTTTATATAATTCATAAAATAATTTTTTATATTGTTGTAGGATTCTAAAAGAGATTCTATAATAAAATTCTGAGGTTTTAAGGTATTTTGTACACATTTTTATCTTGTTCAATACTTTTGTATTATTCATTTATCTGAAATGTTGTGGGAAATCTATTTTGACAGGTAATCGAGGACCGGGACGAACCCCTCTAGACTGTACCACAAGGCTGAAAATTGCAGCTGGAGCAGCCAGTGGACTGGTGTTCCTTCACAGTTCATGCAGGTCCCATAAACTAATCCACGGTAACATCAAATCCACCAACATCCTACTTGACAAATCTTGCAATGTCTGTGTTTCGGATTTTGGCCTCTCATCTTTCACAACCCCGTCCTCTATTGCTAATTTGCTACCAGATCAAATGGTTATCGAGCTCCAGAATCACAAACACACAATAGTCGAAAACTCACTGATAAATCTGATGTGTATTCTTTTGGTGTTCTCTTGCTAGAATTGTTAACTGGGAAATGCCCCTTAATGGTAGTGGATACTGGTGGTTATTGTGATAGAGTAGTGGATTTGCCACGTTGGGTTCAATCAGTTGTAAGGGAGGAATGGACTGTAGAGGTGTTTGATTTGGAGCTGCTTAGGTATAAGGGAGCCGATGAGGAGATGGTTGGATTGTTACATATTGCATTAGCATGTACTTCAGAGTTACCTGATCAATGCCCCTGCATTAGTTCCGTGATAAAAATGATAGAGAAGATTCGAGGTGTTCAAGTCTCTCCATCTCACGACTCAGTTTCAGATTCTCCTGCTGTTGGTCTATAATGGTACCTAGTTGATGATCTTCAAATTATTTCTGGTTCTGTAAAGATTAGCTAGTCTTTTTTTTATCAAAGTGACCAAAGTCCAGCAACAAATCAGCTTTTGAACTTTTCTTGATTTTAGCATTCGATGTTCTCCTTGTTAGCAGTAAGTACATTTTGTGAATAACTTTGGAATTATAATTTAAGTAATTTCGAATTAATATCTTATGTTGTTGCATGTTTAGGGAGTGTGGAAGGAGGATCAGGCAATGCGGATGCTAAAGAACTATCGTGTACTAGTTTTATCGATCATAAAGAAGGTGAAACTTGCTTCAGTATAGCCCAGGAGTTTAACTTGACATTGGATGAATTCATTGGTTTTAATCCTAATCTCAATTGCAATAAGCTTTTTGTTGGGGAATGGCTATGCCTCAATGCCATATAGGAAGTTAATTATAGTGAAGAGAATCTGATGCTGATGCTGCAGAGATGAGGATGCTTGTTTGAGTTGATTCTATTTGTGATTGTTACATCTGTAAGAGTAATTTGTTTTTATTAAGCATGTAAAATAAGAGTTGCAAGCTGCCAGTGGTGTTCAATACGTGATGCTGATGAACAATTACAAGTTCATAGGCTCACATTGCAGGCACACACAGGCGCAAAATGTAACATGATATAATACAACACACAGTTTCTATCTTTTATGCTAGCAGATTGACGCAGAATGTTTGCATGTCGTGTTACTGGGATATATTACCTAGACAGCAACATATCCCCAATTTCTTTAGCCCAAATTCTTGATTAATGGTGAGCGAAAACTTTATCAAAATCTTTATAGAAAACAAATCAAGTAACCTAAACTAACCAACTTCATAAAAATAACAAAAAACAAAGCGAGTTAACCAAAAGAACCAACATCCCACAAATATGAGACACCAACTCTTTTCAGTACTCACGGGATCTTCAGGAATAAGTTTATTGAATCTCATCTTCTATCTTCTCTACTACTTATCTTAACAATCCAGTAGAGCTTGAACTACTGTAGACATGCTTGGCCTCTTGTTTCGATCTTCTTCCACACATGAAAGACCAATCTCAACCAATACTTTGGCTTGATTTTTGCTGTAATTGTCTTGCAATCTTGAATCGACTGTTTCCTCCAGCCAAGATTCATCTCCACACAAAATTTTTCTCTTCACTATTCTTACAAACCTTCCAAGTTCAGTTTCAAGTTTTTTAATATCATCATCCACTACCCAATTCGAAAGCCTTATCCCTTTCACAATCTCTAAAATCACAACCACATAACTGTAAACATCAACTTTAGCTGTAATGTGAAGGTTCAAAGCCCACTCTGGAGCCATGTATCCTTTTGTACCACGAATACCAGATCAAAAGATATACCAGATCAATATTTTTAATGTCAACGAAATGTTTTTGGAGGACATGATCCAAATTTTCTTTGAATCTCCTATATTGATTTTCTTTTAATAAAGCAACATCTGTTAGACGGTTCTCTTCACTTCTTCTAGAGAATGTTCCAATCTGTTGAAGAAATATGTATAAAAGTGGTAATCCAAATTAAAACAAAATCAACACCAACACAAAATCCAAACACCAATATAAAACTAAAGAACATCTAATCCAAATTAGATCAATACACAAGTTAGTAGACATCTTTGTTAGAGGGCGTGTTTGTCTGATGGAATTACCAATACATAAAAGAGAAGAAACTTGTACTCTACAATTTAATATTAACAATATAATCACAACCTAAAACAAGTTGAACAATTACAAGCTAGCTTGTAAATCTATTCAGTTACCATTGAGTTGTTTATTAGTATAGCAATCCATTGAATTGCGGTTACAAATGTATCAACCAGAAAAATAACGATAGAATCGCATAAAACATCTTATATAGACAAAAATTGTAACTTAATTTAGGCTTAAGATACATAGCAGTTCGGGCACAAAAAAATCTCATAAAGAATCAAATGTAGACACAAATAGTAACATTCACTCAAAAAAGTAATATATAGAATCTAATATGAATTTGACATAGATCTAAAATTAACAATCATAATTGGAATTCATAAAACTAACCAGACGTAAATGTAGACTCTAACATAGAACCTTATGAGATTCTAATCAGGAAACATAGAATCATGCTCAACAAGCAAAACAACTTACGATTTGTGTGGACATAACCTTTTAGAGAATTTAACACAAAATCTCAAATATAAATCACCAATTAAATAGAATCTAACACACGATATCAAACAAATATCTACGATCAACCACAACATCAAAAAATCAAGAATAGAATCACAAAACTATGATTACACATATAATACAACCACGACCAAATTTGGGGGAAATAACGTAACTGATAATCTTGTAAGGAATCTAATCAGATAACCTTGTAAGGAATCTAATTCAGAATCTCATATACATCAAGAATTAAATAAGAATACATGTATCACATGATCAAATACAGAATCACAGAATCTCATACAGAATCTTATATATGTACAAAATTAAAAAAATATGAACATGCATTATAAATAAACTTGAATCGCATAAATAAAGATCAAAACTGTAGAATTTTACATAGAATCATCTCACTGATCCGAATATTTTGTAATTTGACACACAATCGGAAATCATCATCTCCAAATCCTAATTTTATGTTTATCTATTGAAATAATATTAAATTTGTGATTCATGAATCTTTACCTCGATGAATATAACTCTTTGAAGACGATTCTTCAAAATATTCACAGATCCTTAATGAATTTCCATAAATTTTCGGTGAATTCGGTTGTTCTTCACTTTATTTCGATTATCTGGTGATTCGTTGATGCTAGAAATGTTGTTTTCGATTGAAATTGGCGATGCTCTCGATCTCGCCTCGTGTTTTTGTGAGTAGATACGTATATACAGTTATACATACATCTCAGTTGTATCATATTTTTGTTAAACAGCCTTAAATTTTAATATTATTCTTCCATTAGTTTATCTTTTAATCCTAGCCGTTTATTTTTTCTTTTAAAATGAATGGTGATGATGGATGTTCTTTATTGTTCTTTATATAAAATGTTCTTTCTAGAGTGCGACTCTATATATATATATGTATGTATTACTTTAATGTAAATTAGTTTCATTTACAAATATGTCTCTCATTTTGAATTAAAAATAAAACAAAATCTCAATTTGTATGAAATTCAAATTATTAAATAGAAAGATAACTAAAATGTCCTATTCTCATTATAAATGAACAAGAAATTTAAGATAAAACTTAAATCTAAAATATGAGTTAGATATGTTTAACCTTATGATTACTAATATAATTACAACAAAAAATTAAAAATAATAACTATAATAAAAAAAAATGGTGTTTATTTTTAAAAAAAAATTAAGAAAATGATAACTATAATACAAAAACAATTAATTTATAACATGGTATGATCGGTATATCTTTAGCTATATAAAATAAGTATATAAATAAAATAATTAAAATTAAACTATTAAAGTAAACAAAGAGCAAACTAAATTAAATAAAAAAATGTCAACATATAACTTGATATAAGACAAACAAATAGCAAACTAAAATTAGCAAAGTTAAATTTAGGAAAATAATAAATGATTACATAAATGATCACAAACAAATAGTGATTCTAAAATTATAAAAAGAAAAAACAAGTATCATTTAAAAAATACAACATAAACTTAAATAAAATATATGTAAAATTTATATGTTTTCAAGTTTGGTTATCATTAAAATTTTATAAAGTTGAAATTAAATCAAAATAATACTTTTCAAAAAATTAAAAATAATAATTTAAACAAAATTAAAATATATACAAATGATATATGAAGCATCCCGTGCATTGCACGGGTATAAAACTAGTTTATTTATAGAATAACAAAGGTTCTAAAAAAAGGCTAGACACAACTATGTGGTGTGCTCGCCTTCTAGTGATTAATCGGCTAGGATGCAATTCGAAATAATTTTTCTCTTTATATACTAATAAAAGAGTTAATGTAGAGGGTTTTTTTATATAAAAGTTGAGATTGTCATCTTGCGACAAAAATCAAACTAAAACTTTACAACATATACTTAAGTTAATATGAACTATCGTACAAATTATTTGTCGCATATTTATCATTCACATATATTATATACACAAGCCTATAACCCGTGCGATGCACGGATGAATTTTAGTATTTTTAATTTATTATTTTAGTATTTTTACATGATTTATTATTATTTTTTATCTTATTTTATTATCATTTATTTGTATTTTGATCTTAATACAAACATGAAAACCTAAGTACAAACAATAGATGATATAAATATTTAATAATAATAATATGTTGTTGACGGAATAATATCTTGAACTTTTGAATGTAGCTTAGAAAAATAGATGATATAAATATTTAATAATAATGATATGTTGTTGACGGGATTCGAATCTTGAACCGTGGGAGTATTTTAGATACTAAGAAAATAATATTCTTTTAATATTACATCAAACGGTTCTCATTTATCTATATTTATATCTAACGGTTATTATTTAGAGAACCAAACTACCAACCAACCAAATAGATGGTAGTTTGCTTATAATAGTATTTTTTTATATGATTTTTTAGTATTTTTTATCTTATTTTATTAGTATTTATTTGTATTTTGATCTTAAAATTTTTTAATATGTTGTTGACGGGATTCGAACCTTGAACCCGTGGGAGCATTTTAGATATCAAAAAAAAATATTCTTTTAATATTACATCCAACGGTTCTCATTTACTTATATTTACATCTAACAGTTATTATTTAAATGACCAAACCAAATGACCAAACTACCAACCAAATAGAGAGCGATTTGCTTATAATATTATAGTATATATATATATATAGGTGATCGGAATAGTATTTTGATCGGAATGTTGATGAACAACCGGGATATCAGGTGAGTAGCCGGAATGTAGCCGGAATGCAGTTTAATGTAAATAAACCAGGCAAGAAGCCGGTATGCAGTTGTATGTAAATAAACCAGGCAAGAAGCCGGTATGCAGTTTAATGCAAAAATAGCTTACTGAAAATATATTACTTATCGGAAAGTTACTTGTTCTATGTACAAGCAAAGCATACAAACTAGAGAACTAGAGAGAAAAGAAAGAAAGGGAGAATCCTACTTACTTAGCAGTTTGCATCCTGCCTTAAACATACATTGAAAGCCCATATATATAGGGCTGAAAACAGGAAAGGAATAACCTTTCAATTATTACAAAAGCAAAAGACAAAAAGTAAAAAACATTTTACTTAAGTGAAAGTGATTCACTTAGGTTAAAGTAAAAGTTAAAGTAATTTACTTGGGTAAAAGTAATTTACTTGGGTGAAAGTGAAAGTAAAAGCAAAAAGCAATTTACTTAGGTAACTGGTCGGCTGGTCGGCTGACTGTTGTTTTGACTGATTATGAATAGAATATTCTAATTCATGCGTACGGGTCCTGAGCATCTTGTAGATCAGCATCTCCATAAGCATTCGTGACTGATTGTTGACTGGAATTTTGACTGGCTTCTGATGAACTATCTTGAGAAGCTTCTTCTTTGAGAATGTTAGTCCTTTCTTGAATGGCTCTCAAAAGACTAGTTAATTCAGTAGTTGATAACTTGTTGATGTTAGAAATATCTAATGAGGATGAAGGTCCTTCAGATGATTTCTTTTCTTGGGTTACTGGATTGGGCTTTACTGCTGGAAATTCTTTTTGGACTTGGCCAATTATCCTAGTTATATCAAATTTATCCCACCATTTGACGTAGTGGACTCTTGCTACACAACTGTGACCATCATGTTGGGTTACTAAAGCCTTGTGGCTTGCTGTTTCATATATTGTGGTGGTGTCTTGGATAGGACTAGCAATCTTGTATTGCCATTTGAAAATCCAAGGGACTTTGTATTTACTAAAAAAATGTAATATATCATATCCTGCGTAATCTGGGTTTTTACTTAATCTTACTTTACTAAAATACTCTATTTGTTGTAAGAGTAAGTCTGGAATGATAACTTTCAAAGGACCATACATGTTCCACCAATCTGTGAACCATAGTGGTATTGGACTTTTGAAGAATTTATCAAATTGGATCAACCAAGAATGACTGAATGACTGGTTTTGATAAAGGAATACTTTACCCCAAGCTTCAATATAATCGTAGTAACAAAAATGTTGAGGTTGGTTACTATTGGTTAATAGTTGAAGATCAGAGGGGTGACTATGCCATTTTTCTTGGGAAATTATTTGTTTGATATAGATAGAATGATAAAGGACTTTTGTTTCGTCTCTACTATCCATAATGGGTTTAATGGTTACTGAGTCTGTTTCAAATAGAATATCTTTGTAATATGACAAAGATTTGTATGGAGCGTATGGAGCAAAATGCCATCCTGGTGGAAAGTATTGTGCTGCTAATTTGACTGGATCGTTACTGGGCTTCATAAAGCTTTCTATGAAAAATTCATTATACTCATATCTATAAATATAATCACTGGATTTTTCAAATGACTTAAAGGGAATGGATGGTTTATTGGTAGTAACTATGGTTTTACTTGTGTTGGCAAAAGGGTCAATAACTGGTGGTTGACTAGCAAGAACAGTACTGTATGGTTTAGGGATTTGCCCTAAAACCTGGTACCTGTTAACTGCATTTATTGGCTGAACTGTGGTAACTGGATGGGGAATAATGACTCCCTTGAATTTACTGTCGTTACTGGATTTTCCTCCTCGAGAGTTGCTGCTTCCTCCACGACCATGGGGGTTACCTCTAACACTCATTTTTCACTCACTCATGTTTGCAGAAATTCTCTAGTTAGGAAATCTGGAATTGAATTTTCACTTCCTTTAATATATTGAATGTCAAAATCAAATATACTTAATAGTGCTTGCCATCTGGCAAAAATCTGTTTTGATGCAATATTTTGAACATCTTTTTCTAAAATATATTTTGCTGACTGACAATCAATTCTTACTAAAAACTTTTGGTTTAAAAGTTCATGCTGAAATTTATTGATGCATAAAACTAGGCTTAACATTTCCTTTTTGATGGTTGAATAATTTTGTTGAGTAGGATCCCAAGCGCCTGAATGGAAACAAACAATTTCTTCACGCGAAGAGGGATCTGTTTTCTGTTTGAGGATTCCTCCAAATCCAATTTCAGAGGCATCTGTCTCTACGATTTTGAATGCAGAGGGATTTGCTATACCAAGACAAGGAAGGGTCTTGACATATTTTTTAATATCTTGGACTATCGAAGTATGGATAGAAGTCCAAGGAGGGGGATTACTATGTAACCGTTCAAATAAAGGTTTACATTGTTTCCTAAGATCTTTATAGAATTCTCCTATATAATTAAGGGATCCTAAAAATCTCTGGAGTTGGGTTTTATCAAGTATCTCATCAGGGAATTTACTGGCAAATTCTATTGCTCTATCTATAGGTTTAATCTTACCATATTGTATGGTATGACCTAAAAATCTTACTTTTGTTTGGAATAGTGAGCACTTACTGGGTGAGAGTACTAATCCATTAGTTTTGACCGTTTTGAAAAAAGAATTTATGTGTTTCCAATGTTCTTCAATTGAATTTGAATAGACAAGAATATCATCAATATAAACTATTGTAAAATGGTTGAATGGGTTGAATATGTTATTCATGACATTCTGGAATTCACTAGGGGCATTTTTAAGACCAAATGGGACTACATTCCATTCATAATGTCCAAATGGGGTAGTGAAAGCTGTCTTATACCTATCTTCATTACTGATTTGGATTTGCCAAAATCCACTTTTTAAATCAAATTTACTGAATATAACTGCTTGGTTTAATCTGTTAATTAAATCTTTTTTATTAGGTAATGGATATCGAATCCATTCAAGTACCTCATTTAATGGTTTATAATTGATTACTAATCTTGGTGCTCCTCTTTCTTTCTCAGCATTTTTATTGACATAAAATGCCGCACAAGACCAAGGGGATTTACTATTTCTAATTAATCCTTTACTGAGTAAATCATTAATTTCCTTTTTACAGTATTCTAACTGTTCATGATTCATTTGAATGGGCCTAGCTTTTGTTGGAATTAAATGTTCTTTGAATTCCTTTGCGTAGGGTAAATTAACTATATGTTTTTTCCTATGCCAAAAGGCATGAGGAATATCAGAACAAACTTCTTTTAATAAAGTTTTATTAAATTGTTCAATTTTAATCTGGAGTTTATTATCCATTAATTGGTCTTCAATTCTTTTGTATTTAATTTCATTTTTCAAATGTTTTAAATGACTTTTCTTATTATTTAATATTGTAAGGTTTTTAGTAACTGACTGTTCTTGAATAGTTCTTAGATCTTTTTCTTCTGGTTCTAAGATAAAATTAAATGTTACTGTTTGACCTAAATGTTTACTAACTAATCCTTTGGTTGAAGTTGTGAAAGGATATAGTAAATAAATAAAGGGTAAACCTAAAATGATTTTATCTGTCATATTATTTATTAATACAAAAGAAGTATTAAAACAAATATTATCTTGACAAATATGAACATTAGGTAATTTATATTTTATGTTCATTTGACTACCATTTGCAGAACTTAATCTTTCATTTGTTTTCTCATAATAAGTAGTTGGTATTAATCCTTCTTGAATACAATTTAAGTCAGCTCCTGTATCAATAAGGGCTGATGTTTCAATAATAAAAGTTTTATTAATAACTAATTTAATGTTAGTGTACCATTTTTGAATAGTAATATCTTTAAGCATTTTTAATGAAAGTCCTTGTTGCTCAATGGTTTCAGTTTCTTCATTTTCTTCCTCAGAAGAATCATGGATTGATAACTTTGGATCAGTTTTAATTTTTTCAATTTCTTCTTTTAACTTAGGAATTTCTTGTTTTAAACTAGAAATTTCTTTCTTTAAATTATTGACCTCTTGATTTAAATCTGTTAATGTTATTTCTTTAACTGGATTTTTAAATCTTTCAAGTGTCTTATTAAGGCTGATTTTAGGTTTTTCATTTTTCTTATCTGATTTATTATCTTGAGTAAGTAAAGTTTTTAGCTTATTAACGTACTGTGTTTTTAATTGAGGATCTATTATTTTACTAATTAATTCTATTAATAAATGAGTTTCTTCTTCTTGTTTCTTAGATAATACATTTATTGTTTTAGTACAACAATTTTCTTTGCAATTGTCTGTACATCCTAAAGTAACATTTGGTTTACTATCATCACTTTCTGTATTACTAGTACTAGTTGTTTGAGAAAGTAAATCAGTATAATGATCACTAGATTCATTCTCAATTCTCATTAATTGAAGTATAGATTCTGTATCTTCATTTGAAATATGTAACTGATTAAGTTTATCTTTAACTCTACATTCATTTTTATAATGACCTACTTTGCCACAACCGTGACAAATGACTTTACTCTTATCAAATTTACTCTTGTCAAATTTCTTAAAAGTTTTAAACTTTTGGGGTTTTTTATAATATTCTTCTTTACTATCTTTTTTAATATATTTATTAAATTTCTTATATTTACTATGATGCTTAGGTTTATTTCTGGAAGGAGCTATGGGTGGTAAACCATATTGTTCACAGAAAGTTCCTAACTCATATTTAGCTTTATCTTTATCTTTATTAACTTGTTTACTAATTTTGTGATCAATACACATTTTTAATCCTATTTTTTGAATAACACTTATTATTTCACCATAAGTTAATTCATCATAATTAATAAATCCTAAATTTTTACTTAATTCTTCTCGAATTTTATGAGCAAATAGATTAGGTAACCCATTTACAAACTTCTCTTTCCAGAAAGGTTTATTACTATCTTCCCTCATCATGACTCTAGACATAAAGACATCTTTATACCATCTAAAATCACTTAGTTTTGGGCAAGTTAAATTACTAAGTTGATCATGAATTCTCTCAGTAATATTACTGGGAGTTCCAATAAAATGTTTAATTATTGTGTATATTAAAGTGTTGACTCCATCTGGTTGGAATCCTATTAATTCATCAAGTATAGGTTGACCATCATTATCACGTTGATAAGCAGTAATTATGCTATGTCTAGTGTCTTCAGTGAGATGTTTTTCCCACCAAGACCTTATGGTTCCTGTGAAACCACTTACTAAAATTTCAACAATTTCACTCTGATTTAAATGATTATTTGTCGTTATATAACAGTTAGCTACCATTGACATATGGTTTAATTTGTTTAATATTTCTTGTTCACTAAGACCATCAATATTCCATTCATAAATCTTTTTAGCTGAAACAGAAAATTGATTATCTAGATTTTTCTCTTCAAATTGTAAATCAGGGGGAGTTGGTCTAGGGTACCAATTCTTTGTTTGAGTTGTGATATTAGGTTGGTTAAAACCTATCTTTTTAAACTGATTAGTAAAATCATTTTGACTAGAAGCATCACTATCATTAGTGCTTTCATGGAAGCCTAATACTTTTATAGTTTTACTAGATGATTCTGGTTTGTCTAATTTCTTAAATAATTTATCTAATGTTTTAATTAGATCTTTGTCTTTACTAGGTAAACTTAGATTTTCTCTATTACTAGGTAATTTTATTAAAGGTTTTTCTTCTAAATCTTTGTCATTTTCTTTAATAAGATCTGGATTTAAATATTGTTTTATATTAGGATCTTTAATTTTATCTTCGATTTTATCTAATTGTTTACCTATAGTGGCTAGATACTGATTAGTGAAATTACTCTGTTCGATTAATTTCTTTTCATCATTTTGTCCATCAGACATTTTAAATGGTGAAGCTATTACTAAAGTATCTTTTACTGGAATTATTATTGTTTCTATTGGAGGATGACTAGATGAAACTTTAGACTTATCTTCTTTAATCCAATTTGTTTTAGTAATTGTATTACATTTACCATAGTATTTTTCGTACCATGAATAAAAAGTAATATTAATTTTTTCTTTTGTTACAAATTTCTTCCATTTATTAACTACTTTTTCTCTATCATCGTGACTATGATTTTCTCTAAATTGGTGCCTTTTTATCTTGTTTTCTTTCGAATTGAAATCTTCTGTTAGGAATTTCCAATTGATTTTAACCTCTTTATTAATAGTTCTTAACTGATGATTAATTGGTTTAGTTTCAAAATCTGATTGAGTAGGGGATAATTGTTGTTCATTATCACTCTCAGATTGATTACTAGATTGATTATAAAAAGGATGACTAGTTTGACCTTTGTTGGCTATACCTTTTAATTTTAAATCTTTAATACTTGTTTTACTGACTAAGTCAGATTCTTGTTTAGGTGGCATTGTTTTACTAAGTAAATCACTATCTTTTATAGATGAAATTACTGATTGGTTACCAATTTCTTCTAACATAAGTGGCTTCCTATAATTATCGAAACTAATTCTAACAGTTCCGTCTAGGTATTGCCTTATGTTATCTAAATTCATTACATCACTTGTTAATGGAGTCTGTGGGATTTCATTATCTAAAATCCATTGACTAGGTAAGTTAATATCTTTCCAAAGTATTGTTTTTGGAACTTGGATATTAGCATCATTAGTACTACTTTGAATTAAAACAGTTTTGTCTTTTGGACATTTACTAAGTGCATGAATATTTAGATTGGTTTTCATCGTTTTATAGTAAATTCTATAGATTAATGCAATTGGTTGAGATCCCTCAATCATTTGAGTGATTTCACCAGCTGTTTTAATGTTTAAAGTTAATGCTTTTAATAAATTAGGGTCATTCAGACTTAAGGTAAAGTCTGGAAAACAATTGAAATGGACTGGTCCATTATGGAGACTAGATTCCATTATTCCTAGTATACTAGGGACATAGTTTAAATATCTCGCATCTCTTAAACATAAAAGAATGCTAGAATTAATTCCTTTTACTGATAATGGTTTTACTGCTACTTGTATTAATCCTATGTGGATGAAATTATAACTTCTCTTTTTATATTTTCTTATTATATCACTTGTTAACAGGGAACAACTTTCATGTTCTTTGTTAATAGCATATATTTTTTCTACAGTTTTAACATTGTAATTAGTTTTAAAATTATCCGTAAAAGTTGACTGATAGATTTGTTTTGGATCTATACTAGGTATATTCCAATTTCCTAAGTCTTGACTTATATTTTCATAACTATGTTCTTCTTGATTAACTATATCTGGGATCGACGTCATCGGTGACCTCGAGCTAACTGAGGAACTAGACCTAAATAGTCTATTCATTAATATTGTTTTAACTGTTCTGAATTACTTAGAGTGATTCTGGGAACATTAGTGCATACCTTCCTACCTTAAGCACACTCATACCTATGTCTACGCTCTTATCCAACACTGCTCCAACCTGAGACTTACAAAGGATTTCTAGCAACGACACTAGGTGGTCTACAGTAGAAGTGGTGACTAATTTAACAGAATAACTAAAAGATAATCTGAAACAGTTGCAAAACACTATTACTGAACGGAAAACAGTCGGAACAGTAACTCAATAACTCAATGATTACTAGCTTAAAACCCGTGCGATGCACGGATTGTTATTAATAATTATTATTTTTATTATTTATGTTTTAATATTCTATTAATTTGCATTTGCTAAAAAAAATAGACTTGTTCAACTTTTTTAAATAATTAAAAGTATTAAAATAGATTTTAAAATAAATTAATAATTTTTTGTCTGTGATATTTTTGGAAAAGGAGTGGTCTTAGTAAGGAAAAATAGAAAAAGCTAGTAATGTGTTTTAGTTGAAAATGTAAGTGTCCGTAATTAAAAATATTTAAATAGGTTTCAAAATAAATAAGTAATGATTTGTCCGAGATATTTTTGAAAAATGAGAGATTTTAGTAAAGAAAAATAGAAAGAGTAACATGTTTTAGTTGAAAAAAGTAATTACCCGTGATGTTTTTTAGAAAAAGAGAGGATTTTGTTAGAAAAAATAGAAAAGACAATGTATTTTAGCTGAAAAGGTAGTTGGTTATAAAAATGTTATTATTTAATAATAATTTCTTTAGAAGATAAAAAAATAGAAAAAATAACACGTTTTAGCTAAAAAAGTGCTCATAATTAAAAATTTTAAAATAGATTTTAAAATAAATAATTAAGGGTTTGTCTGTGATATTTTTGGAAAATAAGGGGTTTTAGTAAGAAAAAATAGAAAGAGTAACATGTTTTTGTTAAAAAAGATAATCGTCCGTGTTTTTTTTAGAAAAAGAGAGGATTTTGTTAGAAAAAAATAAAAAAGTAATGCATTTTAGCTGAAAAGGTAATTGATTATAAATAATGTTATTATTTAGTGAAAGTTTTTAAAAAATTAAAGGGTAATTAAGTAAAATCACGAGTACCGACCGTCCGTCCGTCTAGGGCTGTCAATGGATCGGAAATCCGATCCGATCCGATCCGATCCAAAGGCTAATGGAGCGGATATGGATCACTATAAAATAAATCCGATCCGTTAAAAATCCGATCCGGTAACGATCCGATCCGATTAGTATCGAATATGGATTTAACATGATCCGATCCGTTAACGATCCGATCCGATTATTTTATATATTATATATATATATATATAATATATATATATATATATATATATATATATATATATATTAAATATATCATATATTTTTACCAATTAAGTCAAAATAGTTCTCTTTTACTTGTATAAACTGGACCTCTCTTTTATTTATAAAATTGACACAAAAGATAATGAAATGTAAGGCACATAAACTAGCTTCAGATTTGTTGATGAACGGTTACAAACTTACAATGGTTGCATGACAAGCAAGCGTATTTAGGATAGTTGGACATTCAAATTCTATGTTTTAGTTTTCGGATTGTAATTGGGTTTTAATTTATTGTGTAATCTGTAATTAATGTTGATGTTAAATTTGCATTTCAACTTTGTGAAATGTTTAGTGATGTTTGAATTTGAATTTGAGTAAAACATGTTTTTAAAATACTAGGGAATTAGTCCGTGCTACGCACACGGGTGAAATATTTAAAATATATTTAAATTAATTATAATATTTCATTTATATTAAAATTTTAGGATATAGAATGATAGTAATTTATATTTAGAATAACACAAAATATAATATAGAAGAAAGGTAAAATTATATAATAAAACAATTATAAAATTAAGTAACCTTGAGATGCTAACATTATTTTTCTTGCCGCAAATTAAAGGTCTTCAAATTTTTTTATGTACTTTCCAATTTTATTCTCTTCGAATTCATGCAAACTGGTTAGAATTTACATAAAAAATCTCATTACAATCAACATTGATAAAATTTATATTTTGGAAATCAATATTGACAATCTCTATAACTTTATTTGAATGAGAAGTTATAAAAAAGTAATAAAAAATTGAAAATTTTGACGAACAAAAATTAAATGTATAAATCATTTATTGCAACTCGTCTGATGCTGATCTAACTCACACGTTGTCATTTGAAAAAAAATGATATGGGAAGCGAAACATATAAAGTTTTATAAAATTTTCGGACAGTAACTGTGAATAGCGTCACCATGCTTTGATCTTTGTTCATAATCTCCGTAATTAATGTAAGTAATATATTATACATGTATTTTGAATAAATTAAAAAAACAATATATATAAATTTATTTAAATTTTGAACTGTTTTACAGACTATTTTGTTCCATGCTATATAAGAATGAAAGTATGTAAAGTATAATAATTTTGAATTAATTTTATAGATAAAGATTTTTCGGCATCGCCGTTTGCGATAACTCGTATCATATATAAAAAAATGTAAGAAATACGATACAATATATTTTAAAAAATATAATTTTTTAATCTAACTTCTATTTATCCACAATATATTAACAATAATAAATAAAAATAATTAAACTTAGTAATTTTGTATGTAATAATGAGATAAGCTAAATGTAATTAAGATAATATGACTCTGAAAATGATGAAAATTGTAAAAGTTAGTGCAAAATAATTTTTGTACTATTATACTCATTGTTAGTAGAGTTAAGACTTCAATTCTTAAATAAACAATTAATACAAAATAAATACAAAATACAAAATAAATTAGAATAAATTAATTTTTTTGATAAAAAGATTTGCATCGAACTATTCTTAGATTTCTGATTCTTTTTATTTATTTATTTGGAAAGTGATGATAAACTTGTTTAGCATTACCAAAATTTTATTGGGAAAATAAATTGATACGTCACTAAACTTTTCCGGTTTTACTCTTCAGGTCCCTAAACAAAAGATTCCGCAGTACGGGTAATTGAACTTTTAATTTTTTCCCGATTAGGTCCTTCCGTTAAAAAGATTCTAACGTCCGTCAGAATCTTGCTGATGTCACCGTCTTCAACCTCAGACCCCCTGCGTTTACTGTTCACGCCGGCAGCGTGACATTCCGGCAAGCCAAATCACACGACCACACACACGATTAAGCAGCTAATCGAATGCCAACGTTTGGACATCATTATCGTAGCAAAACACGCACAAAAATCCGATCAAATGGACCAAAACAAAGCAAATCTGGCGAACTAAAAACGTTTTTCGGCCAAAACTCATTTTTTTCGAAATCGGAAACCAAATTCAAAGTTCTTTACGTCAAAACAAAGCTTACAATCTGTACAACTTAACCCCTAACACCAAAATCACGAACAATTACCAGAAGTTGCGAACGAATGAATTAAAAATTAAGAAAAACCCTAATAATCGAATTAGCTTAATTCGTACACAAACAATACAATTAAATACATAAATCAACTCAAAATCATCATACAAAGCTATATAAACCATCACAATCATTAAACAAAGCCCGGATTAAAAAGCCCTAATTCAAGGTTAGAAACCCTAATTCGAAATTAACGGAAGATTCTAAAGTCCGTTAGAATCTAACTAACGGAAGGACCTAATCGGGAAAAATTAAAAGTTCAATTACCCGTACTCCGGAATCTTTTGTTTAGGGACCTGAAGAGTAAAACCGGAAAAGTTTAGTGACGTATCAATTTATTTTCCCAAATTTTATTATATCACATACTTTACTTGCATTGTAGGCAATGCATAAAAAAAAGAATCGTATACAAAGACATATAAAATTTTGAGTTAGAAGGTTTCTCGTTGACGGCTTCCATAATTTTACAACTCCCCATGTCCCACTAATATTTGCCATGTTTATTTTACCACATTTTTTTCGGCGAAAATAAAATATAGTTTCGTAACTTTTTTTTCAGAATTAAAATTTACTCTTAAAATATTAATTCGGAAAAGGAAAATTTTGAAAAAAAGTTATGGAAATATATTTTATTTGCAACCAAAAATGCATGTAAAAATTAGGATGACCAATATTAGTGAGACAGAGGAGTACATTGTATCAAAAAAACTAAAAAAGATTGAAATTTTTATTGGACCAATATATACATTGTCCAACTTGTTCAACCTTGAAAAAATAGCGTCAAAATATATTAAATTTAAGGGAGAAAATAATATTGATTAACCCGCAGTTAAAATATATAAATCAGTTCAAAATAATTAAAAATCATTATATTATATATGTATTTACATTATGAACATACATTAAAAAAATAGATTTTTGATGGTCAAGTTTGGTGTCACTTTAAACAGAAATAAAAATGAAATATTATTCGACAAAATATGAAACTAAATTCACAGAAAATAAACGTAGATAACAAATCTCTGATTAAACAAATAAACATAAACATATGAAAAATATGTGGAGAGGACGAAGATTAGCCCGAGTGAGCAGTCAAGTCGTATATTATATTTAAAATTGTCAACAAACTTCTGTCAAAATTTTCATCAAACGTATCAACCGCATAACCAAAATATACACAATAATAAATTACTGTAAAATTGTCCGAGAAATAGATGAGACTATAAAGATCAATATCGTAATTTTTAAGTTAACAATTTTTACCTAATTTAGAGAACACGTATCTCTAAAATATGATTATTGGAATCAATTGAGACTTTTTCACCACTATAAAATATGTATCACAACAAAAAAATGAAAAATATCGTAAAATAAGAGATATAGATGTTTATCTATAAAGCTCCAACTCACAGAGAGAAATAAAAATGGAGAAGAAGAAAAGAATGAAAATGCATGGATTTAAAATCTAAAAATGATAAAATTGAGGGCAATCAAAAATTTGAAAGTAATAACAAAAAAATGTTGAGAAAGCAATCAAGATTGTTAAACATGTCTTAAATTTTGTGTATATCTAATACAATATTCATGTATGATATCACATGAATACTGATTACGTGAAATGATGATATATGGCTGATAGAATCTTTAATAAAAGGTGACAAAATCACAGTTTCAAAAATCTTAAAAATCTAAAATTGAAGAAAATCAAGGATATGAAAACAATAACAATTTAAATTTTAGAAAAATAACAATTAAAGTGGATTGAAAATAATCAAAGATCGTTAAATATCCCTTTAATTGCATATAAATGTGATACGAAACTTATGCATCAATATCAAATAATTAGATCTGATAGCTTGAAATTAGGATATGTGATAGGTACATATTACTATTAGGAGGAAAAGAATAAATGGAAGTAATTTAAAATTTAAAATGTTGTAAATCATGTGATATTTAATATGATTTGAGAGATTAATTAATAATTTAAAGAACTGGACTGAAAATGGATAATTCATGAATTATGCAAACCCTTATACAAAGTAAGCTTGCAAATTGTAATAAGTAAAACTTAGGTAAATTTTGTTATTGTTTTAAATGGGATAGTAAGAAAATTACTTTTGTACCCGTAATTTGTATTGAAAATAAAGACTTTTCCCTGGTACTCATTAAGAATATATAGACTTTTTATGTTAGAACAAAGAAAATTAGATAAACAAAATTTGAAGTTGAAAAAGTGGTAACAATTATGGAGTGATATAAAACAGTTTATTATATGGATATCGTTTATTGATTGATTAACAATATAAAAATATTTAAAAAAATCAGTGAAAGGTTTCTCGGCGTCGCCTAACGGCGACACCTCGCAATTCGAACACTAAACAATTAAAAACTCAACAAAGAAAAATGATAAAATAACTAAATATTTAGGATATAAAATTACTATATGTGGCACAATATCATCCATTAAAAATGTATATATCAATAAAACACTTGATTTAAGTACTCAAATTTGATTGAGTAATAAACAAAAAGGGAAAGAAACTGAATGTATATATCAATAAGACCCTTGATTTAAGTACTCTGATTTGATTGAGTAATCAACGGAAAAGAAAAAAAACTGAATTATCTTTTAAAATTTCAAAAATTATGAGATCGGATGATTTGAGTGTTGATATGATACAAATTATAAAATTTAGAATTCGAAAATATATATCAAATATTAATTAATTTGCCATAAAACTTCAATTAAAGTCTTCTCGGTGTCGCCTAACAGCGATCTCTCGCAAGTTGAACCACATACATTTTAAAACTCAACAAAAAGAAAGATTAAGTAACGAAATACATATGATGTAAATTACTAAATGTAGTATCAATGTCATCCACCAAAATGTGTACATATTTTTGTTTATAACAAAATACTATAATTATTTATTATATATTGCATATGTTATATAATTAAAAATATTTTAAATAAATATAAGTGTAGCATACACGTAAACATATAAAACATTTAACATCCGAAACATGCACAAACTACTAAAAGAAAATTAAAATTACAAACATAAAAAATTAATTCAAACAAATGTAATTATGAGTAACAGAGTAAGTCACAATTATACGAATGTCTCAAGTTGCAATCACGCATACAATTCTTTTAAAACATAGATATCATTATACTAAATATCATAAACATAAAAAGAAGTATGATTAAACATCTATCAAACTAATATCATGCCAATATCAAACCAATATAACAATACATTATATTAACATTAGTTGATTCCATTGAGAAATTCGAGTCCATGGATACCAGGATCTATTCCGATTAGGGGTTTCATGAATACCACAATCTCTTCCAGTCGAGAATTTTAATATATACGACTTGAGATTCACCTGCAATTGTTTTAACCTTCAACACAAAATAAATAAATATTTAGCAAATTTAAGTAAACAACAAATATATTCGACAAAAAGTGTATATATGCATTACATAAGTCAATGACACATATGAATATCTCAAATCATAATCATATGCATATCTCAATTTATAATGATTTAATCACTTTTATTAATATCTCAAATCACAATCATATGAATATCTCAAGTTGCAATCATACATACAAATCTTTTAAAACATGGATACCGTCTAAACTAAACATCATACACAAAAAAAGGTATTATTGAACATCTATCAAACTAATATCATACCAATATCAAACCAATAACATTGAACAAAATGTGTGCAAATGCATCACTTAATATAAAGATACATTATATTAACATTAACCATTAGTTGATTCTTTTCAGAAAATTGAGCCCATGGATACTACGATCTCTTCCGATCAAGAATTTCAATATATATGATTTAAGATTCACCTACAATTGGTTTAACCATCATTTTCAAAACAAAATAAACTAATATTAATAGCAACTTTAAGTAAACAACAACATATTTGACAAAAAATGTACAAATACATTACTTAAATCAATGACACATTACATAAACATAAAAGAGTACCTTTGTATTTTTTGTCCACTTTGAATTCATGGATACCACGTCCTCTTATGATCAAGAACTCAAGTCTATAAGATTTGGAATTCACCTGCAATTATTATATAACGAAATCAACATATAAGAACGATCATTGTAGCGTATATATGTGTTTAATTATCATGTTTTTGTTGTCACCAAAAAAATGGTTCAAAGTGTGGTATTATGCACAATGTAAACAAATATTAGTGATATATAAAAGTAAGCAACAAAAATATAAAACACATACATATACACAAACTTGCATAAATCGATACAAACACTAACGAAAAGACATAGGAAAATAGTAGACAAAGAATAAGAGAGAAAAGAAATAAAATGAGAGAAATGAGATTTTAACATTGTGAATGGTGAAGATCAAAATTTTATAATCAAGAAATACTTGTAATCAATTATGAATTTGGATTTTGAAAATAGATAACAAAAATCATGGATACAAATAGTATGTAATTGTTTAATGCTTCCACTGATTAAGGAATTCAAACATATTCAAAAAATATTAAATTATTGATTTGATATATTGCCAATTTTATATCCTTAATTGATAGGTAATTATAGCTATAGTAAATTAAGGAAATCATGTCATATTGAGTATAAGCGGGATTATAGTTGTGTGAAAGATAATTAGGCATAAAATAAGATATATCTTTTAATTAATGATGATGATGTAAGATGACATAATATTTTTGAATTGGGAAATTACGAAAATAGACATAAGATATATGAAGAGAGTAAATTTTTAAGGGTATTTTGTGGAATTTTCCAAATCCTTCACTAGCAGCTATTAAGAATATAATAGATTAACGGATCGGAGCTCCGATCCGTTAACCGTGATCCTAACGGATCCGGATATGGATCGGGCTATAAAAAATCCGGTTGTGATCCGATCCGAATCCGAATCCGGTAAAATTAAATGGATCAGGATATGGATCAAGGCCGATCCGATCCAGATCCGATCCATTGACAGCCCTACGTCCGTCCGACTACCAAACTTTTAATGTTTCGTCTTTAATAATATAGCTTAAAACCCGTGCGATGCACGAATTATTTTTAATAATTGTTAATTTTATTTTTTATATTTTATTAATTGTATTTAGTAAAAAAAATAAGTAGATGTGTTAAACATTTTTAAATAATTAAAAGTATTAAAATAGATTTTAAAATAAATAAGTAACGGTTTGCCCATGATATTTTGGAAAAAGAGGGGCTTTAGTAAGAAATATAGAAAGTAACATGTTTTCGTTGAATTTTAAAATATAAAAGTAATGATTTGCATGTGATTAATAATTATAATATTATTATTTTATTTTATTAAATAGAAATATTCGCGATATTTTTGGAAAATGATAGGTTTTATTTAGGAAAAATAGAAAAGTAGAAATTTTAGTTAGAAAATATAAAAAAGAATATACACTTTGGCTAAAAATGGTAATGAGTTAGTTATTAGCAATTATAACATTATTATGTTATTTTAATTAAATGAAACTGTTTGCGATATTTTTGGAAAATGAGATGTTTTAGTTAGAAAAAATAGAAAAGATATTCTATATAATAATTTTAATATTTTATCTAACGGTTCTCATCGATTTAATCAGAGATATAGATATCTAACAGTTATGAATGGAGTGACCAGACTACAAAAACTTTCATGACCAGACTACAAAATTTTTAATGTTTCGTATTTAATATAATAGTATAGATTTTAAAAAGAGAATAATAATGTATTTATATATAGACTAAGCCCGTTTTGACTTAAGTACAATATTAAGGCAATATCTAAATAATATCCGCATTGTTATATAATATATAATATATATAGGAGAACTAGAGAGAGTTAGAGAGAAATGAGGAGATCATCATATTATTCATATCAATAAACAATGAACAAGCAAGGCTATATATATCCTCCCAAATCATAAGTTACAATGATATGAAAAGCCAAGGGTTGGAGGAGTTACAAGGATAGTGAAGAGCTAAGGTTGGAGTTACAATGTTAGTTGTAAAGCTAAGAGTCATACAATATTATATAACACTCCCCCTTGGATGACTCGCACAAACATCATGCCTCATTAAAACCTTACTAGGAAAAAACCCTGTGGGAAAAACCCTAGTGAAGGAAAAAGAGTACATGTGTTGTACATAATGTAATGTAAAAGAAGTATCATATCTCCCCCTCATTTCAATATATCTCGAAGCTTACGCATTCCAATCTTATTTACCAATTTCCTGAAGGATGATGTAGGAAGTGCTTTTGTGAACAAATCTGTTGGATGAGCGAATCTGACAGACATCAATTTCTCCCATTTGCTGAAGCTCACGAGTGAAGAAAAACTTTGGATCAATGTGCTTCGTCCTATCACCTTTAATGTCGGATCTCCAATCTTAACCATATACATAAATGACCATCCTCATGGGTTGCCAGAATCACGATACAATCATAAGAAGTGCCTGCAATTGTTAATTTCATAGGAAACCAAAATAATAACATCTCCACCATATGTGGATATATATTCAATTCTGAGACGCAAATTATGATAATCATGTAAACCCTTTGCTCCTGAAAAATCAATATAAACCTTTGTCGAATAGGTTAGTGGAGTTCAAATAAAAATATCTCATCAAGATTCTCATATCTTTATATTCGACTTGCTTTAAACTCCGCTAGTGAATTTAATAAATCGGAACATGTATAACCAGCAAGGTAAATGAATATCTTACGTATTATGATATGTGGTACTTCAGGACCAAGAATTGTCTTTTTAAGTGTTCACAGCGGTGACTATCATCTTCCTTCAGGGAAGAAGTTGTATTTCAGAATGTATTAGCATCTCTTGCATATATATTAAACATAATCATGTATTTATAATCCTTCTGGGATCTTTATCCAATCGACTTTCATAAGTCGCAAGTTTTAAGCATTCTCATAAAAATTATATTCGTCTCCACTCAAAAGTAGTTTTCCCTTTCAAAATTTGCATGGTTTCGGGGAAACTGTAAAATAATAATAAAATTCACCCCTTTACAAAACAAACTCAATAATCCCAATATATTATGATTATGAGGTGAAACTCATTTGAATGTCAATTAGAAACACATTCTAATTTTCATCCACTCTGGCCAGAGATTTTTATGAGTTATCACATATCATTAAACATATTATCTTCAAAAAATAGTAGAAGATTAAACAATCATCACATTTCACGTATATCTTCTTGTACCCGTACATACCCTTATGTGTACTCCATGAGTTAAGGAATATGCCAAAATATAATTTTATAAAAATGACAAGAAGTATTTCCGCAATAATTTTATGTTGGACTACTGGTCCAGAACCCTTTACATCTCGATAGGGTTAATTCTCAAGAACTTAATTTTTTGCTTCTAGCAGTTCTAATCCTTCTGGAATTGAATTTAAATGTTGTCAAGTGGGTCATATATCCTTCGTACATTGTCAGACTATTTGGTAATTATGTAATCATGTCCACCACAAGATATTATTTCTCTTCATAACCAATATAAGGTCATTGTATAACTATGTGACCTTTATATTTCGTAGATTTCACTTTCACATAAATATTCATTCATACCCCCACTGACTTTTTATACATGTGTGAATTGCAGTTCTAAATATTTCTCTATTTTAAAGAGATAATGATTTTTATAGCGCGCTTCCTTCACAACTTCTGGTGTGCGAACTGCAAGTCCAAATAATTTATCTCTTTGTAAGAGATTTTGCCTCAATCATTTACTTATATCTTTGGCCAATTTATTTTCTGATCCTCATTATAATCCATAACCTCAAGTGTTAAATTTTCATATGAAGTGTCGTCGACATTGATTTGAGTAAATGGTTCCATTTTATTCTAGACATGACATAATATATTGAGATCTCATAATTTTCAGGTACCTTCATTTTTCTTTCTTTTGTCATGTCTACAATCTCTTCTGGAGATCATTCAAAAATTACCAACTCCTCGATTTAGCCATCATCAATTGCTGCTCCTTTTCACCTTTAAGGATAATATTTTTATGGAACCTACTAGTCTATCACGCTTCAGGCGTTCTTTAGACACATAGCATCTTGAGGTTGTCCTTCCAGGACATATTTATTTGGAGCATTTGTAGCTGGTATATGTGATATAGCCACTCTTTCAGGTCAGCATATATGTCTGACAATAATTGAATCATATGAATGAATTATCTTCTGAACTTCTAGTTCAGATTCTTTACTATGAGGATCAACACGAGGCAATGATAATTAATTCATGCTGAATATCACCAGCTATTCATTTTCTCCCCCTAATTTTGAGAAAACAGACTCAATAATAAATTGAGTCATAGCCAAATACATATATGGCTCCAAATATATAGTGATTGATAACCACTTATTTATAATGTATATCCAACTCTATCTTTTTGTTGTGGTGGAACAATTATAGCTGACCAAATTTAATTTATAATAGGGAGACATTATGATAACTGGATGGCTAGATGTGTATCAATAAATGTCACAAGATATCCGAAAATTTTCATTGTACAATAATTCTCATTGAACATTTGGGTAGTAGACTCACCAACATCATATAAATGCACATGCTTGATAATATGATTAACTAAACAATCAAACTCACAAGCTTCTGGTTGTGAGTATATAACAACTATGCATGTAACCATATAGTTCATGTATCAATCATATAATATCTTAATGGTTCACATTTGAAGTTTTATTCATAATCTATTTTTGTTGGTGATCAATTTTCCTTATCAACAAATATACCTGAGGAGAATTTCTGGTTTTTCAACGAATGTCCATATAAAATTTCAATTATCATTCGCATAAAATCAGAATGACTTAGCCCGTAACTATAAATTTTCAGCAAACTTCTAGTTTACTATAAGATATTTTCATAAAACTTTGTGCGTTATAAAATTAGTGGATGATTTCAAAACATTTCTCCGAACTACTTTTAGTACCTTGAGTTAACTCAAGACTCGAAGACATATTTTTTTATTCTAGTATCTCCATGTGGTCGATTAATCATCAACTCAAATTTTTTTATCACTTGGGAGAGTACAATCACATCAATAATATTAGAGTTCCCCTTTTTTTTTTCTTGTAATGCTATGATTAAATACATGCTCTTCTGGAGCCTTCTATTTAGAAAAATATAACGAGACATCCAATATATACAATACTCCCCCTTTGGATGACTCATATATGATGTATAGTAGATGTATAGTATTGACCCTGGATACTGTTTGGGGAAGTTATAAATTTTTGTAATAATCAACCACAAGGAACAAGATATCAACTTATAAATCATAATTTCACTGACATTTATATAGATTTATCTATCAGGAATATTGTCAAATTAAAATTCAGAAAATTTTATCATCCTTATGAAATATTTACTCAATGTTGTACTATAGGACCAAAAACATATAAAAAAAAGTGTCATATAGAAAATTTTGTTCATATTTGCAAAACTTCCGGTCATTATTTAGCACACAACTTCTGATTGTAATTTACGCAACTTCTGGTTGCCATCAATATCAAGTAATTATAAAATAGCATTGAACTCAAGTTTTGAATAAATTTATCATGTAATATCAATTAAAATCAATTTTATAAATCATATAAGGATAACACAACACTTCCATGTATTATATATATCACAAGTAAGACTTCACAAAAAAAATATTTATAAACTAGTAGGTTTTTGAACAACTAGTAGGATTTTAGAAGAACTAGCAGGTTTTTGGACAACTAGTATGATTTTAGAGAAAATAGCAGGTTTTTGGACAACTAGTAGGATTTTAGAAGAACTAGCAGCTTTTTGGACAACTAGTAGGATTTTAGAAGAACTAGCATGTTTTTGAACTAGAAGGTTTTTGAACTAGCAGGTTTTTGCACAGTTTTAAATCATAACCATCAATTTTCTTTACATCAATGTATAATAACATCACTCAATATATTTTCACTGCAATCATATCGCAATAGCTATAATATTTTGTGTGAGTTCTACAAAAGCATAATAAGATACACACAAATAGAAGTGCACATCAAAATAATTTAATAATCATGTTAAAAAATACACATAAACGTGAAAAACTTAACACTACTTACATATCAACATAATTGCATATACGGAGAAGATTACTTACTCCAAAAATAACACTATGTAGAACAAAATCAGATTTGATCGTCAAGAAGATAGACGATTTTTAATAATTAAATGATTATATTTGAAAACACATTGATCCAATGTCACAAAACCAAATATCAAACAAAATAAACCATCGAAGATAAAAATCAGAACCGACTAGTCCGAAAGAAAACCAATTTACACTATTAAGATGAACTCAAATCAAAAAGTGAAAAAGACGAAACTTGTAGAAAAATCCGAGACCTTTCCAAAATGGTAAGGCATGTCACAAACAAAGATGTAACGAATTCAGAAACAATTAAAATACGGACTGCCAGAACAGAATCAGCCTCTGGTCACAACGATAATTTGATGTTTAAGATACTGAAATCACATAATTTGACAATGGAATATGCACAAAAAACGCAGAGATCGAAACAAGCTTTCCAGAATGATATTACTCGTAATTATTGGATAAAATCTTGATTTACTACGAATATTCAAAGCTACAACACATCAAGTCAAATTAATCCACCACATTACAAAAAGGGCAGATTTGAACATGTATACAAACAGAATTATGAAAAACACAAAGAACGAAAGTTGCAGATAATCGAAATATCTTTCCAACGAGTCCAAAATCATAACATTTCGAGAAATAATGAATTAGCTACGAATTTTTTCGAAATACCTAAAATATATAGATTCCGATGTAAAACAAATTCAATATGATTTTTACGGAAAATGTAAATTAGCATAACTCATACAAACACACATTTAGAACAATGCAATGAAAAAGAAGAGAACGATAAAGGGGATGCATACCTTTTAATCTTAAAATAAGTATTGGCTAATCCTTTTTGGATTTCTCACTTTAAACTTTGAAATGAGTAAGAAAGAACCTTTAGTCGATGATCATAAAAACAACTCGTACTTCATAACGCACCTTAAACAATCAACCACTTCCTCTCGCTAATTCGGCTTGGAGCTAAAGTTCCACTAGTATACCAAAACAATCTTTCATGTTTGTAAAAGTTAATCAACTTCATGGATATAAGGTCCACCATCGTAATGATGGAGCAAAAGAGCTACTCGTGCTGATAACGTGTTATATAATATATAATATATATAGGAGAACTAGAGAGAGTTAGAGAGAAATGAGGAGATCATCATATTATTCATATCAATAAACAATGAACAAGCAAGGCTATATATATCCTCCCAAATCATAAGTTACAATGATATGAAAAGCCAAGGGTTGGAGGAGTTACAAGGATAGTGAAGAGCTAAGGTTGGAGTTACAATGTTAGTTGTAAAGCTAAGAGTCATACAATATTATATAACACGCATAATCTTGTCGTGCATGTAAAATTTTTCGTTCATTTTTTTATTTCAAAACCAATACAACTATGTCCTGAACAGTCCAGTCAACTCAACTGACTCTCACACAGTTAATAGAATTAATAAAATTTATTACACAATTCAAATTTCAAGCATTCAAATGTCTATGCTCAATTAAAGTAACGATATAATTCAAAACTTTAAGGAACTACCATCCATCATTGTGGCGGGTCCCAATATAAAATATTAAAAAAAAAATTATAACATAATACATATTCCTTTGTCTCATTCATTTTTATACAGTTTCCATTTTGGGATGTCCTTCTCATTTCTATACATTCCAAAAATAGTAACTTTTAATAATATAAAATATTATTACACCCACTACTTTTTTCCACTATCTCTATTCTATAATAATATAAAACACTATTACACCTACTACTTTCCTCCACTATCTCAAATCTATTACTATCTCTGTCCCCTTGAGTTCTTTACATTGGGGGACAGGGGCTCGGCACACATTTTAAGGCTCCTATAAAATATATTTCCATAAATTATTTTAAATATTTTTTTCTTCTGAATAAAAGTATAATGTTTAAATTTTTATTTAGAAAAAGAAAATTTTGAAAATAAGTTGTAGAATTATACTTTATAAGAGCCTTAAAATGTGTGCCAAGCAATGTAAAAAAACTGTAAAGAAATGAGAGGGACAGAAAGAGTATTAAATACTGATAGGTCCACCACTTTATTCACTTTTCATCTAATTTTATTCATTTTTTATATATATTTTCTTGGTCTTCGTGCCCACCCAAATGTATATAAATGAACGAGACGGAGGGAGTATTTCATTTCAAAAGCATGTACACACTTAAGCAACAAGTAAACATAGAGAAATAACTAGTACTAGCTTATATCCCGTGCGATGCACGGTCTTCTTTAATATTTTCTTATTTTTTATTTAGATTTTAGTTATTATATATAATTTGATAAAATTTTAATATATATATATATATATTGGATTTATAAATCTAACAATATAATATTTAAATTTAATATATTATTGACGTAATCAATAGTAGTATTTTAGATATTAAAATATAAAATATTTTAAAATAACATATCTAATGATTCGTATTTCTTTACTTTTAAAAATCTAAAAAGGGACTCAAGTGCAAATATCAAAATATGTTCTTGTTCAATATACCGAGTTTATTTGAATATACTATTACTTTTATTTTAATTAATTATCTCGTTTAAATTGAATGTTAAAAAAATTATAATAAACATGAATTTCATAAGTTTAATATAATAATATTACCAATATATCTATCTTTTGCCCGCGTTATTTTTAATTTGAACATGAGTTGTTTCAGTTAAAAAATATAAACAGGTAATATCCTTAAAAAGACAATTAATTACTTATTAATAATTATATAAAATTATATTAATTTTTTATATATACGTCTGCATTACTTTTAGAAAATTAGTTGTTTAAGTTAGAAAATATAAAAGAGGTAATTTATTTTAGCCGAAAAGAATAACTTGTTATTTATTAATATTTATATAAAACAATATTACCATTGTATATTTATTTTGCATGTATTATATTTAGAAGATAAGTTGTTTTAGTTAGAAAATATAAAACACATAATGTGTTTTAGCTGTCGGTTATAAATATATAATAATATTACCATTTTATACATATATTGCCCGTCTTATTTTTAGAAAATGATTTGTTTTAGTTAAATAGATATATGAAATAGGTAATATAATTTAGCTGAAAAAGGTAATTGGTTATCAATAACTTGGTTTCCATATATGTGTCCTATTTATAAAATGAGTTGTTTTAGGTAAAAAATATAAAAATAATGTGTTTTAGCTGAAAAAGGTAATCAGTTATAAATATATAATAATATTATCATATTATATATATGTTGCCCGTTTTATTTTTAGAAGATGAGTTGGTTTGGTTTAAAAAATAAATATAAAATAGGTAATGTAGTGAAAAAAGGTAATTGGTTATTAATAAATTGATTATAGATAGGCCCGTGAATCGGCCCAAATACCGACCGACCGACCGACCGACCGACCAAAACTTTTAATGTTTCGTCTTTAATAATATAGTATAGATTCATCCGTGTCTCCCAACATAAAATGGAAGAAATTGCACTTTTCAACATAATATATATTTTATTTCGAATGTGTGTACACATTTTAATAATAAATGAATCTAGAGAATGCTTGTATTTCGCACAGACAATAAAACTAGTTGATGATAAATATAATAAATATAGTTATATCGTCTCAAATCCAGTTCATCAACGTGCTGACGTCCCTAAATTTAGTCTTTTTTTTTGTAAAATCTTATTTTCAATGTTAATTTTGAATTTCTCCGAACATTATAATTTATAAGTACCAAAATGAGCTTAAATCTATACATAAATTATATGTTTTTTTTCCTAAAAATAATGCTAGAGTCCCCAAAAATTATTCCCAAATTCTTTTATAATTGATATCTTTTCTAATGATAATATGAGTCCCACGTGCATACATATACATCCTCAAATTAAAAATACTCACTTGTCATGGCATGTCATTTCATAAGAATTTCGGGATCAATTTTTAGTACCTCTAGCATTATTCTTTTTGCTAAATATATGCTTTCTTTTTATTCTACGATGTGTAACAAATATCAGAAAACGAATAAAAAGTGAACACTAAAAGGAACAAATCCAGAGTATGTTTGGGAATGCTCTTCTTACGAAATAAGAGGCATCAAAAATATCAATGGCCGACTTGAAAGTGGGGTGTTGAATTTACTAACGCAATGAGTGATATGCTCTCCCACCCCGCACGCAGTGGGTTACTCACCACACCAGTCTGAAATATAGTGGATATGTGGTTTAGATGACGATTTGCGAATACATGACATACGTTTCTCAGTCAGAAGGTCTATTATAGGGCCTGTTTGGCTTACATTATAAGCTGTAATTTATGCATTATAAATTTATAAGAGCTTATGAGTGGTGTTTGTGTACTCAGCTTATTTGATAACTTATAACTTATAAATTGATAAGTTGAATGTTAGAAATCACCAACATTTTACTTAGCTTATCAACTTATTCTTTGATTTCTTTATTTTTCTAATATTTTATATTTTTACATTTGTGTTTTTAAATATTTTTTTAATTTAAAATACAAGTGTTGAAATCATTGTATTTAAAAATTATTTTTTCAAATTTAATTTAGCAAATTCTTCACTAACTTATAAGTAAATTTATCCAAACACCCGTATAACTTATAAGAATTCATCAAATATCACTTATACTGGACTTACTCATTTTAAGTTATAGGTCACCGTTTTTGTAATACCCCAAACACGCACGCAGTAGGTAGTAGTTTAGCTTATTTATGATTACATGTTAGATTAAATAATTGAGAATCGATTAACCCTCCACGATCCTCATTTTTCATTTTTACTTAATAAGAAAATTTTAAA
This sequence comes from Heracleum sosnowskyi, assembly GCA_030848705.1. NCBI lineage: Eukaryota > Viridiplantae > Streptophyta > Magnoliopsida > Apiales > Apiaceae > Heracleum > Heracleum sosnowskyi. Next base: position 18,189,295 of record CM061244.1, on the reverse strand, counting down.
ACACGAGTATTTGTGATATTATACTGATTAAATTAGATGTAAATGTCAGCTTAAGTATTACTACCTCCGTCCAAAAGACCTTCTGACTTTTAATGCATTTTAATTCGCTTCATTGAGTTATTTATAAATAATATTTTTTCAATTTTTTTATTTTATATAAAAGTATCAATTATATATTTTTATACAAAACAGAAAAAATCGAAAAAATACTATTTACAAGTAACTCAACCAAGTTCATTAAAATGCGATAAAAGTAAGTAACTTGTTTTTTTTTTATAACGGAGGGAGTAATAATATTATTGGACGGAATGAGTAATATGCACATGTAACACATGGGGAACTTTTTCCATCATACGTGCGTGAAATGTGAATAGATTACAACTGGTCATCTGGTCCATAAAAATGAGCTAATGTTCATTTCTCAGTGTTTTCGTATTTCAATTTTAGTTGCACCATAATAAATCCATAATACCATTCCAGACCTGCTCTATACGACTGAGTTGTAGCTTTATTGTTACTTGACGTTTTGATTAAAATTATTTTATATATCCAACTTTGGATGCATGTTCTGAAAAAGTACAATAATTAATAAAATCCAGCTCAACTGATTAGATTTTTTAAAATACAACCAACAACAATAATCAGTTTGATACATTATTATAGTTATTATTATATTAAACAATATCATCTCCGTTTTTTTTAGAATGATGGACATATACAAATTACAATCTAATTCTACCACACTTATTTGACAAAATAATAATAATATAATTAAGATCTTTTGATATTTTGATGTTGTTAAGGTCTTTTTTTTAAGTATGCTACGCCAAATTCATTTTCAAAAATCTTTTCCGAGAGATGTGGCATAGATGGCGGTTTGGGAAATTTTAATTAGGAATGTTAGTGTGAATATGGATGGTTCATTTTATTATAACGAATTTTTTTTGTAACTAATTTAGAATACCTAGCATTTTTCTTCTTTTTTTCGAAGTGAGTAGTGCTAGGTACTTCAAAATTTGTTCCCAATTTTTTTTTTCAAATGACGTGACTACCAATTATTAAATTATAATTTGAGGACACATATGTATGCACGCGGGTTTCATCATATTAATAGAAAAGTTACCAATTATACAAGTATTTTATAAAAAAGTTGGGGTATTTTTAATTGTAAATTAATAATTTATTATTATATTCGTAATTAGTATAATGGTAATAAAGAAGAAGTAAAGGTTGCTAAATAAGTGAAGAAGAAGGGAGGCATAAAATAACGAATAAGGGAAGATGTTGATTAAACAAGCCACGTAGAAGCCACATGGATGATTCATGGCCTGTTTACCTTTCAGTCCAACGAGAGGTCTTGTCAAATCAAACGCAAATAAGAATAATCTTTAAAAATAATTGTAACAATAATCTTGTGTCCCTCTCATTTTCTTACACTTTCATTTTTGATACGTCCCTCTCATTTCTTTACGTACCAAAAATAGTAACATTTTATAATATAAAATCCAATCACATTCACTACTTTCCTCCACTATACCTACTTTATACCCCTTTTATACATTAAATATTGATTGGTCCCACAACTTTACTCATTTTTCTTACTTTTCTCTATTAATTTACACTTTTTCTTAACCTCAGTGTCGTCCCCTCAATGTAAAGAATTGAGGGGGATGGAGGGAGTACTTTTTATTCATTTTTATTTTTTTGGGGAGGTAATGGACCTGGACCATGGTTAGAGGTGTCCAAACGGGTGGTTATGCACATCTAACTCGTAACCGGCTCGCCGAAATAACTCGCATAACTCGATACGGGACAATTCAAATCGGCACAATTCGTTTATGTTAAACGGGGCGTTTACGAGTTCGAATGTCATGAACCGGAACCCGGCTCGGCCCGGTTCGTTAAACCTATGTAACCCGCCAACCCACCAATCCGGCACGACCCGGCCCGTCTAACACGTGAACCGGCTCGCCTTACTCGCCTGGCTCGTTGGCCCGGCACATTGGCTCGCGTGCGTGCAACGTTCTCCTGCAAGCTGCAACTACAACGGTCTCCTGTAGGACTGCAACAAGTCTGCAAGTTGTAACGGTCGTTTCCTGCAGGCTGCAGCTCCAACGTTCATGAATTCTCCTCTATAAATACTCTTCATCTTCCTCTCTCCCACACCCACTCTCGCATTTTACTCTCTCCTTTTCTCTCTTTCTCAATGTCTCACTCTCTTTTTTACTGCTCTACTCTCTATCTCTCTCTCTCACTCTCTTAGTCTCACTGCAAGTCTGCAACTGTTTGTTGTCCCTCACTAGTCACTGCAAAGCTCAAGGTTCAAAAAAGTCCGACGAAGCTCAAGGTTTAAAAAAACTTCGGCGAGACTTTAAAAAAATTTCGACGAGGCTTTAAAAGAAAATGGAAGAAGGAAGGGGCACCATATCATCTCAAGGTTCAACCCACGCAACCTTGATGCGACCACCTCGATCGGTAGAAGCCGATATTAATCTAGTATTTAATTTCATTATTATTGCATTTTTTATTTAGTTTTTTGTTTTATTCGGTATTTTTTAATATTTGGTTTTTAAAAACATTCAGATTTTATATTTTTAAAAACATTCGGATTTTATGTTTTTAAAAACATTCGTTTTTTTATGTTTTCAAAAATATTCGGTTTTTATGTTTTTAAAAACATTCGGACTTTATGTTTTAAAAAACATTTGTTTTTTATGTTTTTAAAAATATTTAGTTTTTATGTTTTTAAAAATATTCGTACTTTATGTTTTAAAAAACATTCATTTTTTATGTTTTTAAAAATATTCAGTTGTTATGTTTTTAAAAATATTCGGTTTTTATGTTTTTAAAAACATTCGTTTTCTTATATTTTAAATTTAATCGGTTTATATTTTATAGTTATGAGTTAAATGAAGATTTTGAAATACTAATATGGTGGAATAATCATGAGTTACAATTTTCGGTTTTAGCAAAATTTGCAAGGGATATTTTAGTAGTCCCCGCTTCTACAATTGCGTCCGAGCCCGCTTTTAGTGCAGGTAGAAGAGTGTTAGAAGAGAAGAGATCAAGTCTTGCGCCGGACGTAGTAAAAATTTGTGTTTGTAAAAAAGATTGGGATCAAGCCGCGAAAAGACAACAAGGAAACAAAAAGATGACTCGGAAGGCAAAAACGATACGTGGATGACAATGGATACTTCGGATTCCGACGCCTCAACTACCAACAAATAACAATAATCAAATAGTTGATAGGATTTTTTTGTTTTGTATTTTTAAAATTTATTTGGTTTGTATTTGTTTTAATATGTTAATGCGGTTTGTTCCATTTTTTTAGAGAGGAGTTCTCTCAAATTATTTGTAAAATATTTTTTTAATTAATAAAATTTATAGAGGTACCGTCCTCTTTTATTCCAAAAAAATTCTTATAATTTCAAACAATATTGTATCGAATTAAAATTTTTTAAAAAAATTATATTTGAAATGTGTTAGAAAATTGATAGTTTAAGGATATAATTAACTATATTCTTGATGTTAATTCGAATTTCTAATGATTGGAAGTTGTTCCTTGCTATGGGAACTTAAACTTTCATGTATGAGTTTAATAATTTTCTTGTTTAAATCCATAAGAGAAATTGAGATGAAGGTAGTAGCTTGAAAAAGCTTGTGATAATGATGTTCATTTGTCCCACATAGAAAAGAATAAGGGGACTTGGTGGCTTTATATAGCATTACACACATGAGTAGTATACAACTACTAAGGTGTGTGATGGTGCATGGTGTTAGTGTGTGCTTCACGCGCGCACACACACACACGCGCGCCGCTGCCCGCCTCGCCACGCACCGCACCGGGTCGGGTTGGGTCGGGTCGAAGGGCGATTTGGGCGAATGTCTCGGCGTCTCGCGTACACGAGGCGACCTGGGCGAGAGTTTTTATCTATGTGATTTAATATTTTATTAGAATTAATTTATCAAATCGGGCTGGGTTATCAGTTGTCAAATTGGGTTGGGTTATCAGTATTTAACTAGTAAACTCTGATGGAGTTGGTTATCAGTATTTAACTAGTAAACTCTGATGGAGTTGGTTTGTTAGTAAACTCTGATGGGAACAACAAGTTAAACTCTGATGGTCAACAGAAACTAAACTCTGATGGGCAACAGAAACTGATATGAACCTAGACATGATTTGATGGATATGTTTAAAATAAATATTAAATCTGTATATGTGGATAAACATGAAAAAGATGTAACAGCTCAGGTTATTAAATTTAAATCAAAAACGTTTATTCATTAAATGGTCAGTTTTGATTTTTTTATTTAATATGATCAGCTGTTACGGGAAAAATTAATGTGTGTGCTGCAGTTACGAAATTGAATTGTGCTTCAGTTACAAAAAGGAACCACTATAAATAGTGGCCCTTGTCATTAAATTGTTTCTGTCTCCCTGGTTATTTATCAGTTTCTGATATGCATGCTTTCGACTTTCATGCTTTGTTTTGTTAACTTTGGTCTTGGCCTGTCATTGCTATATCTATTATATAACTGCCTCCATGTTGCTGTAGTACTTGAGATTTCCAACATTCTTGAAGAGTTATTCGGTTATATAAAACGCTGGCAGAAAAGGATGAAATTGTGGTTAACTGTAAAGGGTCTGTGGCCTGTTGTGGAGTATGAGAAACCGGTGGTGGTTCAAGAAAAAGCTGAAACAGTTAAGGCTTATGCAATGTGGGCTGAGAAGGATGGGGTGGCTAGGGCAGCCATTCTGGCAGCCTTAACGAACACTCTGTTTGATGTTTATTCATTTGATGCCTATAATGCTAAGCTCTTATGGGAGAAGCTGGACCTCACTCACAATACTGACTCTCATGGTCTGGAAAAGTATTCTGTAGCGAGGTTCCTTGAATTTAAGCTGGTAGACAGCAAATCCATGACTGAGCAGGTGCATGAGTTCGAGATGATAGTGCATGCTTTGAAGGAATCCGGCATGGATCTCCCTGATAAGTTCAAGGCTATGAGCGTGATTGAAAAGCTTCTGAAGTCTTGGGAAGAGTTTGCTCTCTCCCTGAAAAGACAGAAAGGAGAGATCACCTGGACCAACCTTATGCTGGACATCTCGGTGCAAGAACAACACAAGTCCAAACAGGGACATGTGATGCCATCTGAACACGGTAGCTCGAAGGTGAATGTAGTAACCGTAGGACAGAAAAGGAAGGCTGTTGCTAGGAAGGGTAATGTTAATAAACCTAAGATAGACAAGGATAAGGCCAAGAAACCAAAGGCAAACAAACCATGTTGGTCTTGTGGGCAGGTTGGGCACTGGAGTAAGGACTGTCCTACAAAGAAAGCGAAGAAAACCGAGGTGGTAGCGCAAGCGAATGCTGTACTTGGAACCACAAGTGGGCCTGTAGTGAACATGGTTGTTGGTGAGGCTTCGGCTTCTGAAACCAACGAAAACCGGTATGTGACCTACAACCCTGTACTATTTTCCACTTATCTGTCAAATGAATGGTTGATTGATACTGGAGCTAATGTGCATATTTGTGCTGATATTAGTTTGTTTGTATCTTATCAACAGAGTCATAGCATGACAGTGACGATGGGGAATGCGAGTGCCGCTCAAGTTCATGGAGTGGGAGACGTGGACCTGAAGTTTCCTTCGGGGCGTATTCTATCCCTGACAAGAGTGCATCATGTTCCCGACATGCGTAGAAATATAATAAGTGGAAGCCGTTTAGTTACGAATGGTTTTGAAATTTCCTTAAGGTGTAATAAAGTAGTTCTTATTCACACTGGTACTTTCTTTGGCAAGGGTTACTTGTCAAATGGTTTATTTGTTATAAATGCTGAGCCTGTTTTGGGCACTTCCTTTAATGAAATTACTCCTTCTGTTAACTGTGTAGAATCGTCCAACTTATGGCATGCTAGACTTGGTCACTTAAATTTTGGTGCTCTTAAAAATATGATGAACTTAGAGTTGATTCCAAAACATACTATAGAAAAGAATTCTAAATGTCAAGTATGTGTGTCTGCTAAACAAATAAGGAAACCTTTTCATAATGTTGTTAGGGATTCAGACTTGTTAGATTTAGTACACACTGATATTTGTGAATTTGGTGGTATGTTAACTAAGGACCATTTTAGATACTTCATTACTTTTATAGATGATAGTAGTAGATACTGTTATGTTTATTTACTTAGACATAAGGATGAAGCACTTAGCAAATTCATGATTTATAAAACTGAAGTTGAGAAACAAACTGGTAAGGTACTTAAAAGGTTGAGATCAGATAGAGGTGGTGAGTATACGAGTAACTCCTTTAATGAATTTTGCGCAAGCAATGGAATAGTTCATGAAGTTACTCCACCATACACACCTGAGTCTAATGGGGTCGCTGAGCGAAAGAACAGAACGTTCAAAGATATGATTAACAGTATGCTTATTAACTCTGGGTTGCCTAAATACATGTGGGGAGAGGCTCTGAATACGGCTTGCCATATTCTGAACAGAGTCCCTCTGAAACACATAGATAAGACACCTTATGAGTTATTGAAAGGCAAGATGACTAGTCTCAAGTATCTTCGAGTGTGGGGGTGCCTTGCAAAGGTACTTGTCCCTGAACACAAGAGGAAGAAACTAGGTCCGAAGACGGTTGATTGTATCTTTCTAGGCTATCTTGAAACCACTACAGCTATGAGATTTTTGGTAATAAAATCTGACATAGATGGTATAGTGGCTAACACGATAGTTGAATTTCGTGATGCTACATTATTTGAGGATGTCTACCCTATGAAGACTGGTATACCTCAAGGTACTTCTGAGGAAGATCTCACTCACACATCAAGTTCTATTCCTGATCATGTGGAAAAGATGACAAATATGGGGGCGGAACCTGGTAGTAGCTCTACTCCTATGGAGGAAGAGGAACCTAGGAGGAGTAAGCGTGCAAAGGTAGTCAATGACTTTGGAAGTGATTTCATCACTTACAATGTCGAGGATGAACCTTTAACTTTCCGACAGGCTATGGACTCCTCGGAGTCTAGGCACTGGAAGGGCGCTGTAAAGAGTGAAATTGACTCTATTGTTTCTAACGGAACATGGGAGTTAGTTGATCTCCCTCATGGGTGTTCTACTATTGGGTGCAAGTGGATCTTTAAAAGGAAGTTGAACCTTGATGGCTCAATAGAGAAGTACAAGGCTAGACTGGTGGCTAAGGGTTTTAAGCAAATGGAAGGAATTGATTTCTTTGATACATACTCTCCTGTTGCCAAAATGATAACAATCCGAATGCTTGTAGCATTGGCTTCCGTACATGGTCTGATCATCCATCAAATGGATGTAAAGACAGCTTTTCTTCATGGTGAACTTGAAGAAGAGATTTATATGGATCAGCCTGAGGGGTTTGTTGCATCTGGCAACGAAAGGAAAGTATGTAAGTTAATCAAATCTATTTATGGCTTAAGACAAGGTCCCAGGGACTGGCACAAGAAGTTCGATAAAACGATTGTGACATTCAGTTTTGTTAGTAATGATAGCGATAAGTGTGTCTACTCAAAAGTTAAAGGTAGTGAATGTGTCGTATTATGCTTATATGTGGATGACATACTACTGTTTGGAACCAATATTGAAATTATTAACGAGACAAAGGATTTCTTGAAAAGGCACTTTGAGATGAAGGATATGGGCGAAGCTAGCGTGATTCTTGGTATCAAGCTGACTCAGTCAGCTGATGGAATAACCCTATCGCAATCTCATTATATAGAGAAATCTATACTTGAGAAATATGGTTATTCACAATGTAGAATCGCTAGTACACCCTATGATCCTAAAGTTGCCCTTGTCAAGAATAGTTCAGGAGTCCCTGTGTCTCAGTTAAGGTATTCTCAGATTATTGGAAGCTTGCAGTATCTTGCTAACTGTACTAGACCAGATATCTCATATTCTGTGTCTAAGCTAGCTAGATATACAAGTTGTTCGAACAGAACTCATTGGGATGCTCTTGATAGAGTGCTTAGATATCTGAAAGGCACAATGTACCTTGGATTACACTATAGGAGATTTCCTGGTGTACTTGAAGGGTACAGTGATGCAAGTTGGATAGCTAAGAAGTCTGGTTCCAATGGAGTGACTGGATACGTGTTCACCCTTGGGGGTGGAGCAATATCCTGGAAGTCGACAAAACAGACTATAGTAACTCGGTCTACTTTTGAGGCTGAGTTGTGTGCACTTGATGCCACTGGGACGGAGGCTGAATGGTTACACGGACTGATGTCCGTGATACCTGTAGTAAGCAGACCGCTTCCTGCTATTGCTATTCATTGTGATAGTCGAACAACTATCGACAAGATTAGCAGTAAAAAGTACAATGCTAAAACAAAGAGACACGTCCAAGTTAGACTTAAGTCTATAAGGGGATTAATGTCTGATAGGATTATAGCTGTAGAGTTCATTGGAACTCAGGAAAATATAGCTGATCCTTTGACTAAAGGACTGGAACCTGCAGTGGTCCTTAAGTCAAGGTTGGGGATGGGACTGACAACCCATCACGACTCATCAACAGTGGGAACCCAATACACATGAGAGGAGATCCCTCGAAGTGTATTCAATGTGGTAATAACAAGCTGTAAGGATGAGTTGGGAGTACCTTGATACTTAGATGATACTTAGTATCTGAGTCTATCCCCTGTAAACCTATAAGGTACTGAAACTGCTGAATAGTAAGAGTTTAAGAACTCTGAATGGGGTCAAGTCATTTGACGAGATGGTTGCAGTACATCTCTGGAGATGCCCAGCTAAGCGAATGTGATTGTGAGGTCGCAATTAGAGGAAAGGGTTATTCCTTGAAGCATTCGACGAACATGATCGAGACAAGACCATTAATGTCTCAAAGCCGTAGATTGGCACCATAGCCTTTGACTTGTCGTCGTCTATGGAGAATGGTTACATTTAACGGATTAAGATTCAAGGTGAAAAAAAATTCCATCTGAATCCGGTAGCCATCGAAGTAGGGGACTTAGGAGGGTTCAAACCCGGAAGGGTACCGACTCTGAAAAAACAAGTCATGTTAAAGAACCTGTCTACATTTCTATATGGATTTGTGGGGGATTGTTAAAAAATTGATAGTTTAAGGATATAATTAACTATATTCTTGATGTTAATTCGAATTTCTAATGATTGGAAGTTGTTCCTTGCTATGGGAACTTAAACTTTCATGTATGGGTTTAATAATTTTCTTGTTTAAATCCATAAGAGAAATTGAGATGAAGGTAGTAGCTTGAAAAAGCTTGTGATAATGATGTTCATTTGTCCCACATAGAAAAGAATAAGGGGACTTGGTGGCTTTATATAGCATTACACACATGAGTAGTATACAACTACTAAGGTGTGTGATGGTGCATGGTGTTAGTGTGTGCTTCACGCGCGCGCACACACACACACACGCGCGCCGCCACCCGCCTCGCACCGCACCGGACCGGGTCGGGTCGAAGGGCGATTTGGGCGAATGTCTCGGCGTCTCGCGTACGCGAGGCGACCTGGGCGAGAGTTTTTATCTATGTGATTTAATATTTTATTAGAATTAATTTATCAAATCGGGCTGGGTTATCAGTTGTCAAATTGGGTTGGGTTATCAGTATTTAACTAGTAAACTCTGATGGAGTTGGTTTGTCAGTAACTCTGATGGGAACAACAAGTTTATTTAATATGATCAGCTGTTACGGGAAAAATTAATGTGTATGCTGCAGTTACGAAATTGAATTGTGCTTCAGTTACAGAAAGGAACCACTATAAATAGTGGCCCTTGTAGCTCAGTTGAAAAACACACAGAAGTTTGCAAAACACACTTCTCTCAAAAACTCTCTCTGCCCTCCCTCTACATATAGTATTCCCTGTAGTTTTTCTGGTTCTCCGGCGACTGAGGTGCTGGTCGTAGTTGAGCGCTGCTGTTGCTGTGAACACCTTGCTCGGAGCTGTTTTATCCTGGAAGTAGTATCTCGCCGACAACTTGACACAGTAAGTGGGGGCGAATAACTCTTCAAAAACAGTCAGGGTTTCTCGAAGTCCTGACGACTCAGCTATTGCTTCGTTATTTCTGTTCTTATGTACACTGTTAAGCTATGACTACAGGTACTGTTTCTGTCTCCCTGGTTATTTATCAGTTTCTGATATGCATGCTTTCGACTTTCATGCTTTGTTTTGTTAACTTTGGTCTTGGCCTATCATTGCTATATCTATTATATAACTGCCTCCATGTTGCTGTAGTACTTGATATTTCCAACAAAATGCCCCACCCGCAACCCGTTCGTCAACCCGCGTAACCGTGTACGAGCCAACCATTCTTGAGCACGGCACGACTCGCCACCGGGAACGTGTCGGTCCCATGTTCATTCTTCACTAACTCGCGAGCCAGAAAACTGAAACGGCTCGCCCGGCTCTCCGGCCCTGCCCGTTTGGGCGGTTCTAATGAATGGTAAGTGGTAACTGTTATGCTGGTGACATAAACATTGTATATGTGTTTAAACATTAAACTCTGTACTGGCTTATGATTTTATTAATTATATTTTTGTATAATAATAATAATAATAATTTATTGTTTAGTCTTTCTTATTTAGACTATTATTTTTGTGTACATTTTGTTCTAATCTTTATTTTACTAAAAATAATCCATAAATATTTGGGCTTTTTTTCGTAAATACCCAACTCAGAATTTTTTTACAAAAAATACTTTAAAAAAATATTTTACTAAAATATCAATTTTTTAAAAATATTTTCAAAAATACATTCTGCAATCAAATCAACCAAATATAACAGCTTGTTTGCAACTCAACCTGTTGGCATATGATTTAATTTTTGTAAATATTTTATAGAAATTAATTTTTTTACAAAATATTTTATAAAAATTAATTTTTATAAAATATTTTAAAAACATGGTAAAAACAAAAAAAAATTGAAAAAACACTATTATCAATATATCTTTATATATATATATAAATGAGGATACGCGTGAGGTGAGATGGCGTCTATACAATCGTCTCAATCTATTTTTCTAATTTTTCTAGAGCTTTACAATTTTAAATACTAATAAAAAAAATATTCTTTAGCATATTAGAAGTAGAATATGTGTTCGAATTTATAGAGGAGAAAAATTCGAATTTATAGAAAAGACATATAAATAAAGTTTTATTTGAAGTAGAGTAGATGTTCGAATTTATAAAGAAGAATAGTTTGAATTTATAGGTAAACCATAGAATTAAAAGTTCTACTGAAAGTGAAATAGATGTTCGAATTTATAAAAAGAACATACAATTAAAAAATTAATTTGAAGTAAAATAGGTGTTTGTAGACGTAATTAAAAGTTATATTCGAAGTAGAATATGTGTGCAAATTTATAGAGGAGAAAAGTTCGAATTATAAGAAAGACATATAGTTAAAAGTTCTATTGAAAATAAAATAGGAATGTGAATTTATTTTGGTGTTTTTTTAACGAAAGAGTGGATCATTAGAAAGGAGTATGGTAATATGAAAATTAATATAGAAGACAAGTATTCAATATATTAAATTTAAGAATTTGATCTTAAAAAGAAAAACGTGTTTTACGGGATGACGACTATTAGGGAGGAACGACTAATTTTTGTAATTTAATTGATAGATGTATTTTTTCAACGAGAGAGCGACTCATTAGAAAAAAGATTATGTTAACATGAAAATTAATATATAACATAAGTATTCAATATATTAAATTTGAGAATTTGATGTTGAAAAATTTCACCAAAAAACGATTGATTTATTAGAGAATAACGAGTAATTTTTATAATTTAATTAATTGACTTTTTCAACTAGCTTTTGATAAATGCCCAAAATTTGGGGTCTAGACACTATTGCCGACAGATTACAAGAGTGTACATCTAATCAAGATACTATTTGACATAGTTAACATAAAAATCAAGTACATAATTTATTTGGCCTTAATGGTGTCTCTGTCATTCTTTCGAAGCCACGCCAAAATATTGGACCCCTTCCCTTCCCTTCCCCCCTCTATCTCTTGTTTCGTCTATTCATCCTCTCACTTTTACTTCACTCTCTCTCTCTCTCTCTCTGTAGACCCTCCCCATATTTCTGGGTGAAGAAAGGTATTATTAACTTTAAGTTATATACACACATATTTATACATGGGTTCTTGCATATCATCATCATCAAAACAGCATCAGCAGCAGCAGCAGCAGCAGCAGCCAGAAGATTCTTCAGACATGAAGTTTGGTCTCCCTTTTGTATCTAAAACTAATAATCACCTCATCATCCCCTCCCCTGTCAAACAGAAATCTTTATCCATTCCTGTTACTGGTATGATCATTATTTTTATTCATATATATTGCTCTCTCTCTCTCTCTCTCTCTCTCTGCAAGTATGTGTAGTTTTGATTCTTTCATTTATTGCTTCTTGTTGTCTTGTGTGTTTCCTACATTTTTTTATTGTTTGCAAAAGTTTGATGAAGTTCTCTTTTGTTGTTATTAGGAAAGCATGCTAGATCATTCTAATTAGTATATAAAATAACAGAGGCATGTTTGATCATTCTGACCATATAATACTTGATCATTTATGTTTATTGTTTTACACTTAAACATGTCTTTGTAGGGTGTTTGTTCATATTATCATATACAAAACTAATAAATTCTACAAATTGCAATCTTGTGATTTGTTTTAGGATAATTTGTACTACTGTGATAGACATGTAATTTGTACTGTCACGGGTGATTGGTAACTAATTTGTCGAGTTTGTAGTGGAACGTGTCATTTGTAGTATTGGACTACTGTGACGGATAATTTGTACTAATGTAACCAGTAATTTGTAACCGGTTTGTAGTGGAACGCGATCCTATATAAATATATATATAGAGAGAGAGTTCGCTCTTTTTGATTTTCCATTTTAAATGTTTTGGTTATTGTTACTAGTGGTAATAGCTAGGTGGAACCTGTTTTAAACAATTACCAATAGGGCATCTCAAGTTGTTGCTGTCTTACTTAGAATAGAAGTTGTAGGATCTTTTTATTATACATTATACTCAACTAATTTCAATCCTAATTATTTGATTTTGTTTCTGGTCCCCCTTTGTTGAAAGGATTTGTTTTGGTATTGAGTATTAAATATAGTTTTTTTTTATCTAGAACTAACTAAAATTGACAATCCTCTGCAGTCATCATTGAAAGTTTTTTTTTAGCAATGAGGTCTGCTATCTACTTGATTCCTGTAGGAAAGTTGAATTGTAAACTAGTGGAAGTATTGACCATCTAACTGCTCCAATATCTTACTTTCACTATACTGGGTCCATTCTTTTATAAAAAGAATGTTTATTATCTTGTACATGTAGGGTGTTCTTTTAATTGAATTGTAACTGGGGTGTTTAAAAAGCAATCTCTGAAGCCCTACAGGAAAGTTGAGTTCTTTTTATTTACCTCTGGCCTCTGGGTACTTCCCTGCATTATTGCGTTAGAGTGCTCGTAGTGTTTTCTTTGGATTGTTGCAAATAAAGACTAATATGTACATTTCTTAGTCCAAAAAGGCTTTCATAGGTGTAGCCTTGTAGGCATGATACATATCAACTTCAGAAATTCTGTGACTAAAATTAATGAAAAAAGGATAATTTGCCCATACTAATAAATGAAACTACAATAAACTGTGTTCTGCCTTGAAAAGAAAGAAGCTCTTCAACACTAAACGGTGATTAGAAATATTGACATGTAGATTTATTTTTGTGCACTTCATACCACTTAACTTTGTGCTCAGGGTGCCATCGAGGATGTCTGTGTCTGTCAGTGACCATGAAAGCACTTCCTTCTCTCTAGTGGTTTATTTTTTTTAGGTGTACTAGAAGAAATGTGGCGATCTCTTATTATCACCATCCATACTTTGCATGTTGGTTAAGTAGATAATAGTTAAAGATTATGTTGATGGAATACCTAAAAATCTAAGCACTTCAATCTGCTTATGTTTGTAACTTGCAAGTCTGTGAAGCAAAGTACGTTCGTTCACAACTTCTCGCCCTCTGTCTTTGTAACATTTCTTTTAAAATTCTAACAACTCCTACCTCATGCTTCCTCCTTACCTCAAAGTCTTCTCATGTACACTGGGACCTTTTATTACTTGTAAAAGGCAGGCATTCTATTTCTGGCCGTCCTTCATTATGTCAACTTACGTTAAGTTATAAGAGCAACTCCAACCCAACACTAAATTACTATAATAGTGATGATTATAATGTAAAATGAACTCCAAGCCAACACTAAAATGATGTCCCAAGGACACCAAATGAATAGTGAGACACCAAATTTGGTGACAAAAGTACATTTGGTGTCCCTTTCACACCAAATTTGGTGTCTTTCAGAATTCCCACTATACCCTTTTGTTTGTTAATAAAACAAGTTTTTTCTTGTCCTATTGAACTTCTTTCTTTTGTAATTTTCAACTTTAGATCTTATTGACAATATAAAAATGAGAGAAAGTTAGAATATTCCATTTTTTAAGTGAAAGATTCTTTTTAGTGTCAAGTATAGTGTCAATGGGTTGGAGTAAATTTTATGAATGACGTCATTTTGACACCAAAATAGTGTTTTAGTGACACTATTTTGGTGTCTTGGGTTGGAGATGGTCTAAGGGTGTAATCGTCTCAAGTTACTAATTTTGTGGATAGTATTGCATAAATGGGAGCGGGACTTGTCATTTTGAGCACTACATATTTAAGACCTAGCAAAACTATGGTGCTTATAGAATGGACAGTGTATCTTCATTATGTTATGGTTCTGTATTGATCAGTAATGTAGAAGTCTGTTGTGTGTGCATATAATTTTCTTTTACTTCTGAATGCACTCTATATTCTTATGTAATCTTTGCGCTGTACTTTCCAATGTGGTCGTATCTATTATCGTGTTGAATCTACACTCTCATATATAATTTATTTTGATCTGGAGCTTTAAGTATACCCTCTACAAGTCTGTGGTGTTCCTGCATATTAAAATGCCTTACAATTCAAAGATTACCACGTTTACAACAGCCAACGTACTCACAGCAGTCAGCAGTTAAGATGCATTAGAAGGGAGGATGGAAGAGTAAAATTGAGATTTATCTGTTCTGTTTTCTATAATATGTTGATCTACCTATCTATGTGTATGCAAATCTTTGTAGCTGCTGCCTGCTGGAGCCAAATTTTAGTTGGAGCTTGTCAATGTAGTTGGTCATTTACCTTTTGTTTGCAGTTTAGATATTATTCAGTTCTTGTTCACATTTTCTTTTTGTTTATTATGTATATTGATTTATTTGCAGGTAGTAAAGACGAGGCCTTCTTTGATTCTATTGTTTGGTTAAAGTCTGACTTTATTGACTGATTTATATGCAGGTAGTAAAGACGAGACCTTCTTTGATTCTAATGTTTGGTTAGATTCTGACTGCGATGACGACTTTATGAGTGTCAATGGTGGTAAGATAAATTGATTATGTTCATAGTACCTTTTCTCACAAGTTTGTTGTGTGCGAGCACATGTTTGAGGTTATAGCAATTTTGTCAATTTTGACTTTTTGAGTGCAAAGGTGCATTTTTCTGACATTTTGATCACAAACTATAATCTATTCAGAATCTGAATAAGAGACAGAAAGATAGGCAGATTTGTTTACCAAAATACAAAAGATAGGAAGAATTTAATTACCAAAACAAATTCTAGGGAGGAGTTTACAATGTGCTTTCCAACTGTAGAAATGTACATTTCATCCGTTCTCCTTATGTTTTCTGTTTTGTTACGATGCAGAATTTACCCCATCTCGAGGTAATACTCCGGTACATCATAACTTCACTACGGGAGCCCCAAGAGTCGATAAAACCGGTGCTACTGACCTAACCCCTAATGGCAGACCTGAACCATCTCCAACAGATAAGAAACATAGGTTATCTGATCTCTTTAAAGAGAGCTTGCGAGCTGAGCATAATGAGGATGAGCAAAATACATCAGGTTCTGCGACGCCTTATGCATCTAGTTTCCAGAGCAGTGAAAGAACGCCTAATGGAAACTTTAAGGTCAGATCCTTAAGGTCGATTCAGTGTTGCCTTCCGAGTCTGCGTTCAAGCAGCTTTAATGAAAGAAAGAAGAAGATGAGCCCTGTAGGTACCATTGCATGATAAAGTACTCCAATTATCACTTATGTAAATCTGTAAAACGAAAATCTCCTGCCCCTGTCATTATAGTTCATGGAGAAACTTAAAATGCTCAAGTCAGTGAGGAGACGGCAGGTAAATATTCCAAAAATTTGCAATGTGTAATTACTTTTCGAGTTTTCTTTTCTTGAATTAAAAGTGTGTATAATTGAATCAATAAATTATTATGCTAATACCAAAGCATAAGCAGCTCCAGTTTACAGAAAGTAGTTTATGTAATTTTCATGGCACATATAGCTCGAGCAATTTAAAGAGCTAAATATTCATTCCTACAAATATAATGGACATAATAATACAATCCAAATTAGAATACCTATTACAAGCTTGCTGCGGATTTTTGACAACAATTACATAATTCGTTTCAACACAAATATTATTTAGATTCATCCCTTGAGCAAAAATAAGACACTGTCTGATGGCTTATAGCTTATCTCTAAAAGCATTTGTTGGACTGAAGAAGTCTACTCACGCAGCCATGAGCGTGTCACCACACAGCCAACTCCGCTCTAAATAGTCTTAAAAGGAACATCTTAATTGAAAGAATCCAAATCACAATGCCAGAATCAAACAATTAGTCCTCACTGGAGTCATTGGGCAGCTTTGGATCCTTCACCTCCTCGAATCTCAAATAGCTTTAATGATAAATCAGGTCCAGCTTTAGCAGCATGGAAACACTGATGTATATCAAAAGATTCAAGATGAGGACAGTTCTTTGGAATGGCCAGCAAGACATCACTTGTAATCCTAATTTCAAAGAGCTGAAAATGGCATCTTCCAGGCATGTTTTCTGCAATAGCCAGAGCGTCCTCATCGACCCCGTTGCGTGGGCATCTATAACCTTGGTAGTTCAATTTGAAGGATTTCAAGCGAGGCCAACAAGACCCTGCAAGTGCAATAGTTATACCAGATATGTGAATGCAGCTAAGGCGAGCTTTGTCCCACAACTGAAACTTTTGAACCATTTTGCTCAACCCTCCATTCGTAATGTAACAGCAAATGCAAGATGTAGATGCTTCTGCTGACTTGAACTGTGAACAACTGAACAAGTTGGAAAGGAAGGCAAAAAAAGTCATTAATCGCATGCAAAATCCAAAACTTTCATTTACATAAGGCTTAATTACCTTTCAGCCCTTAAAATATATCTTTTTACCTTTTTTTCTTTTTTTTTCGTCTAATACCCCTGCACAATATATATATTTTAGTCCTTGAAGTATTAATTTTGATATTTTTTAATCAGTTAACCACCACTACAGGCATTACACTATAGGCATTACATGTGTATATGAGAGAGACATGGGAAGGAGGAGTGGTAATAACACCTAATCAATCATGTCAACATCAATTTTCTTGACTATACCATATTTACGGATCACAAAATTCATCAATCACCTCTTCTTTAGAAGTTTGACAACTTGCTCATAATTATTGTCTCCTCCCGCCCACCCTCCCCCATGTCCTTTTCTTTGTACCTGCATGTCCATGTCCATGTCCCTCTCGTACATGTCCCTCTCGTATAGACTTCTTTTATTGGGAAGTCCTTCCATTATCATAGTATATAACGAAAACTTTACAACTAAGATCTCATTAGAATAGTCTAGAAAATCACAAATTAGAAGATGTCTTACAATAAGCCTAAGGTTAAAGACGTTGGAAGAGTTAGTCATATAACTGGAGCTGAATGCACAACCCAATACTAAACAAGTTTATAGCTTAAATGCTATTGAGTATGTACATATATTGGTAGATATATTTAGTTTAGGCGGGAAAATTAGAAAGTTAGTTATAGAGTTAGTTACACATTGACTTGTATAAAACACGATGCTTGTATAGTTTTACAGATTGAATGAACATTTTATCTTTCACTATTAACAAACTATCATACATACAATATTTGTAAGTATCGATTGTCTTCTATCTTGAGATAATGGATCCTGATTGAATCTAAAAGTTCAGATTCTTCATGGTATCAGAGCTTCATGGTGAAGTTTTACACATTTTTTTCTTGATTGCAATAGCAATATCTTGTTTCGTACGGTGGTGATTGTAATCACACGGCGACAATTCTAATTCTCTCTCTCGGTCTCTTTTGGCTGATTGTAATCTCTTTTTTAGTTCTCGATTGTTACTTCTTGTTCATTTCACCTCTAAATCCCCAAAGTTGTGAAACCCTAATTTTCTAAAATTCTTGATTAAGATCATATTTTTGGCGATTAGCAATGGCGGATACACAAGGATCTAATTCTAATCTTCAGAATACTGCGATCAATTGCAATGATCCATATTTCCTTTCTTTCGGTGATAATCCAAGGCAACAATTGGGAAATATGTTGCTTAATGGTGATAATTACATCAATTGGAGCCGTGGTGTCAAGATGGCTTTAGGTGCGAAGAATAAACTCGGATTCATCGATGGAACTCTTCTTGCACCTGAATCTACATCTCCAGATTTTAACAAGTGGACTCGAAATGATTATATGGTACTTTCTTGGCTTATATTCTCTATGGAACCAGTTATTGCAGATAGTTTTATATTTGCTTCATCTGCTAGAGAGTTGTGGATTGATGTTTCTGATCGTTTTGGTAAATCTAATGCTCCATTGTTATATGAGCTGCACACTAGTCTTAGCCGAATTGAGCAACAACATTTGTCTATTGCTGAATATTATGGAAAAATCAAGATTGTGTGGGATAAACTACAAATTCTTGAAGGACATTTTGATTGTAGTTGTGGTGCACTTGCTAAATGTACTTGTGATTTGCTGAAGAAGGTTGTTAAAAATGCTGAAACTAAGAAGCTTATTCAGTTTATTTGTGGGCTTAATAAGAACTATGATGCTGTGAAAACTAATCTTTTGAGTATGGAGCCATTACCTACTGTTTTAAAGGCTTATCACATCTTGCAACAAATTGAGAAACAACATCACATCAATTCCCCTTTGGCCAAGCCTTCTGATGTTAGTGCTCTCTACTAACAAGAATACTTCTTATCTTTCCACACAAAAGAATTTCTCACAGAAGAAAGATTTTAAGAAAAATAAAATGGACTTGGTTTGTGATCATTGCAAAAGGAAAGGACATTCTGTAGATCAGTGTTTCAAGCTGGTTGGTGTACCTGATTGGTATGTTACTCTCAAGGGCAAACAGAATACTGGTAATAGGTTTGCAGCACAGGTCACTGATACATCTGGTTTTCTTGGAGCTTCTCTATTGGATATTCCTTCTTCTTGTTTTTCTAGTTCCTCCAGTTCTCATAATTTACCACCAATGGACACACAAATGGTGGCTGCTGTGTACAAGGAAGTCATGAAAATGATGCAACAAAATTCAGGGTTGTTTGAACATTAAACTTCTTGCAACTTTGCAGGTATTGTTTCTGCTTTTCATGCTCAATCTGCAGTTGATTCTTCCTCATGGATAATTGATACAGGGGCTAGTGATCATATGGTTTGTTTATCAGATTTATTCCATGACATGGTTAATCTTTCTTATCCTATTCAAATATCTTTGCCTGATGGTTCTTTTCAATTCGTTTATCATACTGGCACAGTTTTCTTAACTCCTCAGATAAAATTACGAAATGTCTTATATGTGCCAGAATTTAGACACAATCTTTTATCAGTTGGCAAATTGTTAGAAAATCACAATTTGTTGGCTAAATTTGATAAGGATTCCTGTGTTTTTCAGGACATTTCAACTGATTCTGTCCAAGCTACTGGAAACAGAACAAATGGATTATACAGAATTAGTTGTTCTTCTGATTTTTCTTGTAATTTTTCTTTCCAAAACAGTTTAAACTCTCATGTTGTTTCTTCCAGTACTCTGGATATTTTTCATGCCAGACTAGGGCATGCTTCTTTAGGCAAAATTAAACATTTGCCTGGTTCTTTTCCTTGTAATAAACTTCATGATTTGTTTTATGAATCATGTATTCTTGCTAAGCATCATAAACTTCCATTCTGTGAATCTGTGTCCAGAGCCCCTGCCCATTTTCATCTATTACATGTTGATTTGTGGGGTCCATACCATACCCCTAATCTTACCGGTGGCAGATATTTTCTCACCATTTTAGATGATTTTTCAAGAGTTACTTGGACCCACTTATTGCATACAAAAGATCAGGTGTTTGGTATAGTTCAAAGCTTCTTAGACTACATAGCTAATCAATTTCAGCATTCTGTGAAATTCATAAGATCTAATAATGGTACTGAGATTGTTCAATCCAGTTGTGCTAGTTTGTTTTCTTCTAAAGGTATAGTACATCAGAAAAGTATTCCTGGTAATCCTCAACAAAATGGTAGGGTTGAACGTAAGCATCGACACCTGTTAGATACTGCTAGAGCAATTAGAATTCATGTCAATTTACCAATTAAGTTCTGGGGTGATTGTATCTTGGCTGCTACATACTTGATCAATTTAATGCCTAGTTCTATGTTAAATTGGAAAATTCCATATGAACTTCTTCTGAATAAACCAGCTTCTTATGCTCATTTGAGAATAATTGGTTCAAAACTCATGATAAGCTACCTCCAAGAGCTAGGAAATGTATTTTGTTAGGTTATCCTTATGCTCAAAAGGGATATAAATTGTATGATCTTGATTCTCATCAAACCTTCTTAAGTAGGGATGTCATTTTTAAGGAAAATTGTTTTCCTTTTAGATTGTCATCATCTGTTTCTCCTTCTAATTCTACTATTCTAGTTGTCAATCCTATCCTTTCTGAAGATGATTCAATTATTCCATCTTTTGATTCTTCAGTACAACCATCTATTTCTTCTGATCCTTCTCCTATTGCTACTGATAATATTCATTCTCCTTCTGATCCTGATTCTAATTCTACAAATCCTGCTTCTATACCTGCACATGACATAGTTCCAGTCAGGAGATCTTCTAGAATATCACAAGTTCCAAAGAAATTTGATAATTTCTTTGTTTCTTCTCTTCCTAAATCTTTCACTGTTTCATCAGCTTCCTGTCAAGTTTTTAATGTTTTTTCAGAACCAACTCTTTCTCATTTCAACAATGACTATCTTGTTAGTCTTAATTCAGTTCTTAATACTACTGAACCAAGTTCCTATACTCAAGCTAAGGATGATCCCAGATGGGTTGCTGCCATGCAAAAAGAGCTTGATGCTCTTGATGCAAATAATACTTGGGAATTAACAACTCTTCCCCCTAATGCTCATGTTATTGGTTCCAAATGGGTTTTTAAAACTAAGTTTAATCCTGATGGATTAGTTGAGAGATGCAAGGCCAGGTTGGTGGCCAGAGATGATAAACAGATAAAGGGTAAAGATTTTAAGCATACTTTCAGCCCGGTAGCAAAGTTTACTACTGTTAGAGTATTTGACAGTAGGTTTCTTCCCAGTTAGCAGACAGTAAGGTGTACTTGCATGAGTTTTGTTAATCATGGTTCTGTTTTGAGTATAACAAGCTGTGTTGATAGCTTCAGCCCAGAAATATGTTGGCAGTTTGGCATCATGCAACATAGTTCTAGCTGCTTCAATGAGAGTCCTGTTCTTTCTTTCTACAACTCCATTCTGCTGTGGAGTCCTTGCAGCAGAGAATTGTTGTACAATTCCTTCATCTTTACAGAAATTTCCAAGTGTGGCATTTCTGAATTCTGTACCATTGTCACTCCTCAAGATTTGGACTTTTGAGTTTGGAGTTCTATCAAGAACTCTGACTTGATCAATAATCACTTGAGCAGCTTCATCTTTGGATTCAAGAAATTTCACCCAAGTGTACCTTGAGTAATCATCCACCATTACTAAGGCATATCTCTTTTTGGCCATAGATGGTACATTGACTGGTCCAAAGAGATCCATGTGAATCAACTTGAGTGCCTCTATGTTGGTGTTCATTTGCTTGGACTTGTGCACAGCTCTCCTTAGTTTGCCCATTTGACAATCTTCACACAGTCCTTCTTGACAGAATTCTTGTTGGGGCAAACCTCTCACTAACTCCTTCTTCATCAAAATATTCATTGTCTTGAAGTTGAGATGTGAGAGCTTCCTGTGCCAAAGCATACTGTCACCAACAGTTGCTTTACTGTAAAAACAGTAACCTTTATCCTTCTTTGTTGAGTTTAAGTCAGCAACAAACAAGCTTCCTTTTCTGACCCCTTTTAAAGAGAGGCTCCCATCCTTCTTGTGATAGATGTTACACATCATCATATCAAAATCAACCTTGAATCCCCTGTCACTGAATTGGCTGACACTGAGTAGGTTGTGCTTCAATCCATCCACAAGAGCAATATCTTCAATGACAACATTTCCAATTTCCAGACAGCCATATCCCACTGTGTAACCCTTGCTGTTGTCTCCAAAGGTTATGATTGGGCCAGATTTCTTTACATAGTGTGATAGCAGGGCTTTATCACCTGTCATGTGTCTTGAGCAACCACTGTCAATGATCCACATGACTTGATCTTTCTTCTTGCCCTACAAAACAGAATGTGTTTAAGTTGCATATGGTACCCAATCCTTGTTGGGTCATGCAGTTTCAGTGTCTCCTGAGTTTCTTCCAGTCATAAAATCACAAGCATCATCAAAAACCTCCTGTTTGACTTCTCTTTTCACCCACTTAGGTTTGGAATTGGACTTGATCCTTTTCTTAGTGGATGAAGCATTTTTGCTGTTGCCAGCAAGCTCAGAAGTCTCAACAGTGTGCATGTATGAACATTTTTCAGTAGTGAGAATAGGTAAGTTAAAGCATGTACTCATGGCAGTGATCTTGCATGGCATGCATTCAATGTTATTACAGACACTCATAGTTCTATGCATAAGGGGGGTTCTATGTAAGTTACCATTGAGTTCAGTAGCATTGATCTTATCCTCAATTGGTTTCTTACAAACATGTGTTAAATGATGTGAAGATCCACAGTTATTGCATAGTTTCCTAGAAGCACCTCCAACATTAGTGTAGTCATTTCCTTTATTGACACCTACCTTACCATTCCTATTCTTAGACTTGGGAGTTACTGGATTGACAGTGTGTTCAGAAGTTGCTGTCGAACTTTCCTTGACAGTACCTTTTATTCCAACTGTCTTGACAGAAGGTTTGGAAGCTACTGTCTTGGAAACATTCTTGACAGCATCTTTGGAAGATTCTTTCTTGCCAACTGTGACAGCATCTTTTGAACTTACTGTCTGATTGCTTGGTAAGTTTACTGTCTTGGGGATTGTGACAGTATCCTTTCCATCCTTGGATGTGCTGTCAACACCTTCATCATCATCAAGAATTTCTTGTTTGATGAGCATGGCTTCTTCATCAAACTCAATTTCTGCAGCTTTGAAAATAGGAGTTTTAACCTTCTTGAGAATGGTGGGTTTGACAGCAGCATTTCCAGAACAATCTTGAATCACAGTTTCCTTTCCAGGTCTTCTACCATATGAAAAACCTATACCAACTGTCTGATTTTCTGTATGCTTATCATTGTAATCCTGAACTATCTTTGATGAGTTTTTATAAGCCTTAATCTTGAATTCATTTTCAGCAATCTCATTCCTCAGGAATTCCTCAACCTCTTTAGCACATTTTAATTCATTTTTAAGTCTAGCATTCTCCTGAGCTAAAGAGTCTAGTGAACTAGTTTTGAGAACAAGAGATTCATTTTCAGACTTTAGTGTTTCATTTAGCTTACTCAGCCTAGTGATTTCCTCATTAGCAGCAGATAAGCTAGTATAGACATTGAACATTTCAGCACTTAAGTCTTTAATGGTTTTCTTATACTCATCAGTGGACATATCAAGTAAGACAAGTGAAGGTACCTGACTTGAAGATGTTGATGCTACTTCATCAGTGCTAGCCATGAGAGCTAGGTTGACATATTCTTCTTCTTCTTCATCATCAGACTCATCCCAACACTTTCCTTCAGCCACATAGGCTCTACCTTGATTCTTCTTAGAGTATCCACCAGTTCCTTTCTCAAACCTCTGAACCTGTTTGGGTCTTTTGCATTTAGTAGCAAAATGACCAGGTTCACCACAGTTGTAAAACTTGAATTTTGACCTATCCACAAATCCAGTCTTGTATCCTCCTTTGGTTGAACTTCCCACAGCAGCCTTTGATGAACTTCCCTTGTTGAACTTGGATGCTTGGCCTTGGGGCTTGTATGACCTATCCTTCTTGAACCTAAAGTTCTTGAACTTTTTGGCCATGTAAGCCATAGTAGGATTGTCCATGCTTTCCAGTTCCTCCATTGTGTAGAAGTCTTCATCTTCCACATCCTTGAGCTGCAGTACTACTTTCTCATCATCTTCAACAACCTCTTCTATCTTCAAGGATTGTGCAGGGGTTGGTTGTGTGATTTGTAGTACTTCACTTGGTTGTGTGATCCTTGGCACATGTGCTACTAGGGCACTTGACATATTAGCCATCTTGTTCCTTGTTCCACTATGTATGGCTCTCTTTTGAAAGAGTTCAAGTTTATAGGATTTCAGAATGCCATAAAGTGTCTCAAAGGTTATATTGTTGAGATCTCTTCCTTCTCTTATGGCTGTTGTCTTGTGTTCAAGGTGATCATGCAGTGTAAGCAGGAACTTGACATTCAATTCTTTTCTGTCATAGTACTTGCCATGTATCTGTAGTTCAGTTAAGAGCTTACTGAACCTTTCAAACATAGAAGTTAAGTCTTCACCAGGCTTGGCCATGAATGCCTCATATTGTGATATCAGTATTTGCCTTTGGTTGCCCTTAACTTCTTCACTTCCTTCACATAGTAAAGCTAACCTGATCCACATCTCCTTGGCAGATGTGCAGCTTATCACACTTCCACACATGGCTTTATCCAACGTGAGAGAATCGAGCAAGATGAGTTGCAAGTGATCATCTAGCACCATCTTCTCCTTCTCAGGTTCCAAAATTTCCGAGGGATCTTTGGGAACCCAATGTGCAGGAATGATTTCACCATTTACTGTTGTGGCTTCAATTTCCTTCCTTGGAATGAAAGGACCATTCTCGAGAATACCTAGGTATAGTGGATTCGCAGCTTTGATAAACAACAAGATCTTTCTTTTCCAAATGTTGTAGTTCTCTTTATCAAAAGCTGGGATCTTGATACTGCTTGATTTCTGCATTGTCGTCGTGATCTCAGATATGTATGTTAATATGTATGCTCTGATACCAGTTGTTGGTCCTCGTGTATTGCAAAAGGGGGGGGGATGAATGCAATACTGATAAAATTCAATCTCAATTTCAACAACCAAAACTAAGATTTAACGTTATCAGTAATATGTATGCATTCACAAACAGTATGGTCTAAAGACAAGTTTCACAAAATAAATGTTTTTATTTATTTTGCAAAGTGTTGCTACAACCTCAAGAGAGAAATCTTGAGCTTCGGTTTTCTTCAAGACACTTACTTGCTTGCGTTACTTACCTAGAGTGAATTGATAGTCTAAGTATAAAACTAATCCTATCACTGTCAACACGGGTTTGTGAAGCTGCTGTCATTATCAAGTGGCAGCTTCTTATAAAGTGTCTACCCATGTGACTTTCCTAAATTGCTAACATGACAGATATACATTACAAAGAAAGCAACCTAGATTCATTCTATTTCCAGCTAAAACAATTCAGCAAATAGAGACTTGACCTTGCTCTTGAATTGATTCGCTTTTGTTTTGTAGTGCTTGAAGCTTCTGTCGTAGACTTGCAGACTTGGTGCAGCTTAGGGATACTGCAACACGCCTGTTTCTTGAACATTGAAACTATCACGGGATTTGACTGAGAAGATACCTAGAACAAGAATCTTTCTCGAGACAGTTACTTTTGCCGCAAAGCTTGCTGTCACAGGAATGTTCTTTTGGTGACAGTATGAGTTCCCCGCACAGAGTGCTGTCGAGGTTTCCAAACTTGCTGTCGAGGGCTAAAGTTGTTGTCGCTTAGTCTTCCGCCAATGTTGCTGTCAGAGTGAATATGCTGTCGTGACTTGCAACATTTTGTCTTCTTGTAATCTTACTGTCAATGCTTATGACAGTAACCTTTATTCATGCTGTCATCTAATATGCATTCTTTGAGGCTTGAACACAGCAAGTGAACTTCTTCCAAATTACACAACTAAGATGACGTTGCATACTGATTACAAGAACATACTTTGGCTGTGACAGTATGTTCTACTTAATTAAAAATTAAGTACATACAAGGTTAAGTTGTTTCTATGCTATCACCCATAAATCCCAACATTTATGGATTAAGACAGGCTTCTAGACAATGGAATGTTGAATTATCAAAGTTTTTGATCTCTATGGGATATGTTCAATCAGCTCAAGATTACTCTCTTTTTGTCAAGACTTCTGGTTCTTCTTTTAATGTAGTTGTTTGTTATGTTGATGATCTATTGATCACAGGAAATGATTTTTCTGCAATTTCTTTTCTCAAGTTTGAATTACACAAGGAGTTTACTATCAAAGATCTTGGAGATCTAAAATATTTCCTTGGTATTGAAGTTACAAGGGATGCTTATGGTATTAAGCTGAATCAAAGGAAATATATTTTAGATCTTCTCAAAGATACAAATATGCATAAGTGTACTCCTGCTGTTTTACCTATGACTAAAGGTTTACAACTGAGTCTTACTGATACACCAAAAATTGATGATCCTGAGGTTTATAGAAGACTTGTTGGTAAACTTTTATACTTGAATCTTACACGACCTGATATTTCTTATTCAGTACAACAATTATCTCAATTTCTTTCTGCTCCTGCTCAGTCTCATCTTGATGCAGCTTTTCATGTTTTGAATTATTTGAAAGACACACTCAATGTTGGTCTGTTTTACAAATCTGGTATTTCTCTACAACTATCAGCCTATTGTGATGCTGATTGGGGTACTTGTCCGTTTTCTGCACGGTCTCTTTCTGGTTATGCTATTTTTTTAGGCTCTTCGTTGGTTTCTTGGAAAACTAAGAAACAGAAAACTGTTTCTAAAAGCACTGCTGAAGCTGAATATCGAAGTATGAGTTATACTACTAGTGAAATCATTTGGCCAGAGGGTCTTCTCCGAGATTTGAAGATTCATGTTTCTACTCCCATTAATGTTTACTGTGATAATACTACAACCAAGCACATTGCCGAACATCAAATCTTTCAGGAACGTACTAAACACCTTAAGATTGATTGTCATTTTATTCGAGATTACATCACTTCTGGTTTTCTTCAAGTCTTTCACATTCGTACTTTCTTGCAACTTGCTGACATATTAACAAAGCCTCTTACTGCTATTCATCACAAAGAGTTATGTCTCAAGCTGGGTCTTCAGTTCGAACCCCCTTGACATCCAGCTTGAGGGGGGGGGGGTATTGAGTATGTACATATATTGGTAGATATATTTAGTTTAGACGGGAAAATTAGAAAGTTAGTTACAGAGTTAGTTACACATTGACTTGAAGTTAGTTACAGAGTTAGTTACACATTGACTTGTATAAAACACAATGCTTGTATAGTTTTACAGATTGAATGAACATTTTATCTTTCACTATTAACAAACTATCATACATACAATATTTGTAAGTATCGATTGTTTTCTATCTTAAGATAAATCCTGATTGAATCTAAAAGTTCAGATTCTTCAAATACTAACCACCATTAACATTTAAAAAAGCCGGGAGGAATACACTAAAATAGATATGAACAGACCATAATGTATAGGGGCAGTAACGGAACCAGTAAAGGCCTTAGCCTTTGGTGAATATCGAGTGGAGTTGGAAAAGCGGAAATTTTTCCCATTCCCCACCTTCCAATCTTAAAATAAAATACTAATCACTCTGTTTCTGTATTTAAAAAATAATTATTTTAAGTCAAGCGTCATAAAAAAAAGGAGAGAGTATCAAAAAGTAATACAATAATACAACACATAAATTTATACTGATGAGAAATATAATGAAGCAGATCATCTGTCACAAAATGATTGATACTAAACTCGATCAACTGTCCACCGCTTGCCTAGCCATCGAGCCATGTATCCCAATTCCCAAATCATCATATATGCCACCCGAAGACCTCAAATCCACAACCTGCCACAATGTAGGTTCGGAGTAAATATGATTTCAGGTTTTACATACTTTTCGAACACGCATCAGTAGATCAACTGCACCTAGTACCTACATGTAGAAATGTGTGGTCAGAAATGTCGGATTTTCTTGTAGTGGCTAGCTCCTGGGGATTATCTGGCCATTCCCAACTCATCTTCACCCGGGTTGAGGGTGAACCGGAGGTGGAAGCCATTGATTTATTTAGAGGTTTTGGTCATGATTTTTTGAGAGAAAAGTGAAATAGAGAATATGCATGGTAGGGTTTGTAATGTAGACAAGGGTGAAAACGAGTCGAATACCTTCGAACTATGATGTGGTAGCGTTCAGTTCATATTATCAATTACAATGATCAAGATCGGTTCAGATTCGAACATTATAAAAAAACTGGAGCTCGTACTCAGTTCATGTTCGAGTTCGTAAGCTCGTTTTTAGCTCGATTATGTTTGTCAAATATACGATCTACTCGAATTGTTTTGAATCGAACTCGAATATAATACAATTCAAAAAATTATAGAATTTGACATTTATTTAATTGATCTTTAAATAATTAAAAAATAATTGGGTAATCATTATTTACATTATTTTTAACTTTTTTACAAACTACATATTCAAGTATAACTACAAGATCACAAACTACGTTTATAAATAGGAAAAATTACAAGCCGAGAAAGATGAGATGAAGACTTGTTATCAGAAAACATATTGGGTGTATGCAGAATCAATACTTGTATTTATATTTATACTTGAAAAGATGATCACCGACAAATTAAGTGTATTTTATTTACAAATCCTACCATGATAAAGGGGATTTAGGAGTAACTAGTGTGATAATTGATTTTCTTTGTCAAACATTAACATTAACATGTATATGTCCATTAACCCGTCATTAATTCTTCAATATATATCAATACTATTATATAATAGACGAAACATTAAAAGTTTGGTCGGTCGGTATGGTACGTTGTGATTTTACTTAATTGACCTTTTTTTAATTCGTGTTTTTACTTAATTAACCTTACTTATTTATAGAAATATATTATTAAATAATAATATTACCTATTTATAACCAATTACCTTTTTTTTTTACCTAAAATACAATATTTTTTTTATTTTTTCTAACAAATTCCCCTTTACTTATTTATTTTAAAACGTATTTAAATAATTTAAATTATTAAATTTTAAAACCTCATTTTCCAAAAATATCACGGACATTTACCTTTTTAAACTAAATATATGTTACATTTTTTATTTTTCCATACTAAAACCCCCTTTTTCAAAAATATAACGAGCAAACCCTTACTTATTTATTTTAAAATATGTTTTAATGTTTTTAATTAATTAAAAGTGCTTAGTTATTTTAACATGCCTACTTATTTTTTGAACAAATACAATTAAAATAATAATAATAAAATAACAATTAACAATTCGTGCATCGCACGAGTTTTAAGCTAGTAATAATATAAAGTCTAAAATGAATGAAGATTAAATCTCATCCGCATGCACCGAACTACTCATAAATAATATAACCGAATGTGTATTTCGAATACTCGTATTACAACCGAGTTGATCGAAACCTTATTTAACCGAGTAATTTTAGGATGAAAATCGGATCGTAAAAATAATCGAACAAATATAATTACTCAAATTCTGATCGAATTTTCACGAATACGAGTCTCGGTTATATTTTTTCGAACCGATCACGAATCGAGCCCGAATTGCTCGCGGTCATTTTCAGCCCTAAATGTAGTGCGCTATAGACTGTACGACTGTAGTGTAGACGTGGTAAGGAGATTTGGGTGATTGGGCTTGTTTGTGTATTTTTATTTTAACAGGGCTGATTTGTGTATTTTATTTCAAACTTATTGGGGCCCGTTTGGTTTAATTCTCTTGAAGCCATGCCCGTTTGGTTTATTAAAGATCTGCTTCTTTTATTATTTAAAAAAAAACAAACTTTAACTTATAAATTATTATTTATTTAAATAATTTTTGAAATATTGTTGAGAAGTAAATATAATTTGTAAGTCATATATTTGTAAATATGTAACATATAAATTATTAAAACAAAAAAGTATAACAATAAAGTATTAGATACAAAATATACTAAGGTTAATATTAATTTTTGTTAACTGTAATTATAAATCTTTTTTTTAAATATAATTTTAGAATATATGCAATTTTAATAAAATAAAATGGACAATAAAATAAAATAAATTTTAATAAAATAAAATGGCAATTTTAATCTGTACCGAAGCTTCTGTGAAACAAAAGTTTGTTACAGAAGCTGAAATTTATTCTATTTTAATTTAAGAAGCTGAAAAAGTTGTTCACACGCTTAACTTTGAAATTAGTTAAAAGTCGTGTACTCGTCGAATGGGCTAAAGACCAAAGTTATAATTAAGGTAACGTATGTAAACAACATCAATGCCGTTACCAGTTGTCTGACGTTCAATAATTCAATTTGTGTAGGGCTGTAAATGAGTCGATGCACTCGTGAATGGCTTGACGTTTGGTTTGGGAAATGCTCGATTTGGATTCGTTCGGTTCAATTCACAAATGAATCGATCTTTAACACAATTTTAAGGGTCGATTTATAAAGGAGCCGAACTTGATCACGGTAAAGTTCGACTCAATATCTCGCGAACAAGTTCGATTGATGTGTTCGTGAACATAACTCATGAACTTGTTCGTGAATAAGTTTGATAATTGAGCTCGTTCGATATACAAGTTCATTAGTAGTTCATAAACTAATCAATAAATAATCTCATATATATTATACAAGCCTATAACCCGTGCAAAGCACGAATGACTTTAATCTTAATTTTGAAATTTATTTTTAAAATTTTTGAGTTTTTAATACTTCTGAAAATGCCAACTTTTTAAAAAGAATTAAAAGTACTACTTTAATATTTTAAATCTAAAAAAACTTATAGATTTTATAAAAGTTTATTAGCTTAGTAAGTATGTCAGTCAAGATAACCGTCAAAATTATCAATATATTTTGTTGTAATA
The DNA here is from genome assembly GCA_030848705.1 of Heracleum sosnowskyi. Taxonomy (NCBI): domain Eukaryota; kingdom Viridiplantae; phylum Streptophyta; class Magnoliopsida; order Apiales; family Apiaceae; genus Heracleum; species Heracleum sosnowskyi. The sequence goes on along the minus strand of CM061244.1, from coordinate 18,158,072 downwards.
TATATAAATATAAATATATTCTAAAAAAATGTCGTGTTTTTGAATTGTAAGTAAAGTATAATTAAAAGAGTTTGTAGTTATGTTATATATGTGTGTTGTGGATTAAAAAACGTGCTTGTGTAATTAATGCTAAGATTTAATGAGCTTCGAGCTTTAATGGCTGCACTCGTGTTTCCGGACTAAATTGGTCCTCACAAGATGCCTACGTATCTCAATTAATGTTGAGAATCAAGCCAAAGACGTATTTCTGATTGTAGGATCAGGGACCTTATATAGGCGTCTGGAGCCTAGTATTTATGGTATGTTTAGAAGTCTTAGCGAATAAGTCTCCCTTTTGATATTGGATAAGCATTGTATTACTTGCAGGATAAGTCTTTTCCTTGTCGATAAAGGCTATGACTCATTAATTGCCTTTGATTGGGATTCTGGATCTTTCCTTGACCAATTTGCCATAATTTGGACTCTTTTTATGAGCTGTATATTTTCCCTATTCATTAATTACGAAATTAATGAATAATTAGGGTGTCGAGCCTTAAATACCGGCCTTTTAATTGAATCAGCAATTATATTTCTATAATTACTTTTCTGTCCATATCATTTGCCCCCCAACTTCTAGGAAAATCACTCTCGGATTATCGTAGAAGTTATTTTATTCGGGATCCACTAAATTTTCTTCCGTATTGTGAACTGATTTGACGAATCATATAGTTCTAAACCAATTTTATAATTTCTCAAAACAGGAATCGGGATTTTTCATCAATTCCATGGGAGATAAATCAATTTTTGATTTTTCAGTTCATTTTCGACCAGGATCCTGGTCCAATTCGACCTTGATTTTACCTCCTGGTCGAACTCCTTCGACCAGGATTCTGGTCGAAATTTGCTTCCATTTTGCCTCCTAGTCGAATGATTTCGACCAGGTTTCTAGTCGAAGTAAAGCCTCATTTCCCCTCATAATCGAATAATTTCGACCAGGATTGTGGTCGAATTTGATTTCCATTTTGGTGCCTGGTCGAATGATTTCGACCAGGATCATGGTTGAACATTACTTCAATTTTAGTGCCTGGTCGAATGATTTCGACCAGGATCATGGTCGAACATGACTTCAATTTTAGTGCCTGGTCGAATGATTTCGACCAGGATCATGGTCGAACATGACTTCAATTTTAGTGCCTGGTCGAATGATTTCGACCAGGATCATGGTCGAACCTGACTTTAATTTTGGTGCCTATTCGAACTCATTCGACCAGGATTCTGGTCGAATACTTGGTTCGTTACAGACTTTTAAGGCCCACATATATTGGGCTCCATTTGGGCCTAAGGCTTTTATTTAGCAGTTGGGCCTTCAGCTTTTTATTGGGCCTTTAGCCTTTTTTAATAATTGGGCTTTTAGCCTTTCGACCAGATTTTTGGTCGAATACAAGAGCCATTTTGGGCTTTATTCGAACTTATTTGATCAGAATTTTGATCGAAAATGTGGTTCGTTTTTGTAATGGGCTTAGTTGGGCCCAAGGCTTTCACTGTTCAAACTCAGTAATTTGGGCCTTTAGCCTTTTATGGGCCGTACCGGCTAATTCCGGTTGCCCTTCCTTCAACCGGCCCATTGACCGGTTGTCATCCCTATATAAGGGTGAGTTATCATTTTGTTTATATTCATTCTTCACACTCTACTTTCTCAAAGTCACTCTGCTAAATTCTCTCCAAAATTTTCTCCAAATTGCTCTGCTAGGGTTCTGTCGCAAGGCGATTCCCGGTGAGATTTTCTGTTGAATCTCACCGTTTTTCTGGGTTTTCGCTTGAAGATTTGAAGATTTTCTTTGAAGATTCTGGGTTTTTTGTTGAAGATTTCTGGGTTCCTTTGAAGATTTCTGGGCAATCTTTCTTGAAGATTTAAAGACTTTCTGGGTTAGAAATGGCTGATCGAGCTTCCCAACGTCTTCAAAAGATGAATTCTGCTTCAAAAAGAGGTACCCCAATTCCTATTCGTTCAAAATACATGTCTTTGCATGATATGGTTAATGAACGTGGGGATGAATACCCGCCAGTATCTGCTTTAGATTCGTATGATTGTAGCAATAGATTTCATGAAGTAGATATGATAAAGGATTATAATAAGATGTATAGGGTAAAGGCCCCCTTAAAGCTTGTTCCTGCCGGCCCCGGTGACCGTTCATGTCACTGGCGGTCAAATGCTTTGTGTATTTATAGGGATGCCATAGTTGCTGGCCTTAGGTTCCCTTTTCATGAGTTTATTCCTAGACTTTTGGCAGATGTCCAGGTCAATCCTGGTCAATTACTTCCAAATGCCTGGAGGATAATTAATTGTTTCATGGTTTTATGCCTTCGTAAAAATTTCCCTCTTTCTGTACCTTTGTTTAGAAAGATCTTTCAGTTTAAAAATAGTTCGGCCAACAACTTGGGTTGGGTATATATAAGGGTAGGCTTCCCTTTCATTTTTCACCCCAAATCAATCCCAGATAACAACCCAAAATGGAAAAATGAGTTTATGTATCTTGTATGGGAAGGAGGGGACTGGGGAACCCTTTTTCGTAAGTCTTTTGGGAGAGTTTCTGATGGTAGTCCCAGTAACATTGTCTTGAATGAGGAGGAACTTCATGCCTACTCAGAGCTCATTAAGGATAATGGGACTACCGTGGCTTGGGAGCTACTGGATGAGTTTGTCCTCAAGTCTGTTGGGCTCTCCACTGTTCATGATAAGGGTATTTTTACTTATCCCTTTTCATTATGTCTATTTTTCTTTCCTTATGATTTTCTGCTAACCATTTTCTGGCTTTTCTTGCAGCTGCGGCCTTTATCAACAAGACCAATGAGCCCAAGGATGTAGAGACATCCAGGATGAAAAGGGCTAGGATTGGAGATGATCCAAGGGGGAAGGCCAGTGTTCCCAGCTTCCTGATCCCTTCTGTGGACGAGGTGGACATTCCTGTGTCTGCCAAGTCCTCAGTGTGGCGCCCCAACTGGGGTATTAGGAAGAAGGACACCATTACTGGGGTGTCCAAACATGCTGTGGACTGGTCGTACCATTCTCTTACCCCTTGTGATTACAAGGATTTCGTTGCTGATTCCACCCTTGAGGGTGCTGAGCATCTAGGGGCTCAAGCTATTGCTGCGGTAATTTTCTTTACCTTAGCTATTTCTTTGAAGTTTTTGCTTATATTTTTCTAACTTTAATCTTTTGGCAGACCAATGCCAACTTCCAGGGGGTATTGTTCCAAGCTAAGGCTTGGCGTACTTCTTCCGAAGCCAACCGGGTTAAGTTGGAGAAGTCTGAGGAGGAGGTGAAGTCTCTTAAGGAGACTCTTACTAGGAGGGAGAAGGAGCTTGCTGACGCTCAAGCTGACCTTGTTGAGCTGAGGAAGAGTAAGGATGATTGCATCGATGAGTATCTTGACTCTCAGGAGTACAAGGACTTGATCGAGAAGCATGACGAGATTCTCTTCCCAGTCCAGCATACGTCAGGATGGGAGGATGCTGTTCAGGCTATCTTGGCCAAGCATCCTGGAGTCTTTGATGCTGCTGACTTTCCTGCTCCTCACCCTCCTACTCCTTTGGAGCGTATTTTGGCTGGAGTTGATGATATGGAGGAAGATGCTAGGATTTTAGATCCAGAGCATTTATCACCCCTCAGTGACGCTTCTGCTGATGATGCTGAGGATGCTGGTGAGCATTCTTCCAGCTCTAGCTCAGGGGAGGAGACAGATGCGGGAGACAAGGATGGTGAAGCGCAGCCGTAGTTTGTAGTTTACTTATGGCCATTCATGGCTTTGTATTTTCTTTCTATGTATTTCCAGCCTTCGGGCTTAACTTAAACTTTTGTAAGTTTAGTTTTATTTATATTTTGTGGCCATTCATAGCTTGTGTTGTTTTCTTGCCTCTTGATTTTGCATGTTTAGTTAGCATTTTGTACATATCTATTAGTATGTAATGCATTCAAAACATGATGAATAGGAGTATATAATTCATAACTTTGAAGAATGGGCTCAACCCTTACATAGTACTCAAGTTTTAAAAACTTGGGTTGGTTTTATCAAACCTTATTTCTAGTAGTGAATCCACTTAGGAAACACCTTAAACATAATAAACTTTCAAGTTGGAGGCATGCCAAGTCCTTGGCACCTCACGCCCTTCAAGGGTTTCTAGCTTGTACGAGCCTAGACCAAATACGTTTTTGACGCGATATGGTCCTTCCCAATTTGGGGCCAACTTCCCTTTTTGTCCAACTCCGGATGCTTCAATCTTTCTGAGAACCAAGTCTCCTTGACGAAAGAACCTTTCTTTAACCCTAAGGTTGTAGTAGAAAGATGCCTTCTTTTGATGTTCAACTATCTTGGCGTTTGCCTCATCTCTAACTTCGTCAATTAGATCTAAAGCTAGCCTCAAGCCTTCTTCATTTTCTTCTGGTTCATAAGCCTCGACTCTTGGAGATGTATGAGTAATCTCCACTGGAACCACTGCCTCTGCCCCATATGCCAACAAGAAGGGGGTAGCTCCAGTGGTGACTTTACAAGTAGTACGATATGCCCACAGTATGGGAAACAATTCGTCCACCCTAGTATTTCTGGAGCGTTCAACTCTTTTCTTCAGTCCATCTAGGATAATTCGATATGCAACCTCAGCTTGCCCATTAGCTTGAGGATGGGCAACAGAAGTGAAACGCAACTTGATATCGTTCTCATCACAATACTTCTTGAACTCATCGTTGTTAAACTGAGTTCCATTGTCCGTGACCAGGACTCGTGGAATTCCATATCTGCATATCACATTTTCCCAGAAGAAGTGTATCACTTGCTTGGTGGTTATCTTGGCTAAGGGTTTAGCCTCAATCCACTTGGTGAAGTAGTCGATTGCTACTATCAAAAACTTTCTTTGAGCACTTGCCATTGGAAATGGCCCAAGTATATCCATTCCCCACATGGCAAAGGGGATTGGTGAGTTAATGGATGTCATCATCTCTGGTGGTTGCCTAACCAATGGTGCATGTTTCTGGCACCGTTCACACTTCTTCACATAGCTTTTAGCATCAGCAAGCATGCTTGGCCAATAGAAACCTAGGCGGGTGACTTTATGAGCAAGGGCTCTGCCCCCCAAGTGTTGCCCACAGATTCCTTCATGCACTTCCTTTAGGGCCAATTCTGCCTCTTGAGGTCTCAAACATTTCAGATATGGAATAATGAAAGACTTCTTGTATAGGAGTCCCTCAATCAGGGTATACCTTAGTGCTCTGACGTATAGCTTTCATGCTTCTGAAGTATCGTTGGGTAGCCACCCAGTTTCCAGATGAGCTTTGATGGGATCCATCCAACAGCTACCAACATCAATGGGTGCTACCAACTTTCCGTTGATGCTTGGGGTCTTCAAGACTTGGAAGTATACACTCCCTGCATAGTTTTCAATTTCAGAAGAAGCAAACTTAGACAGGGCATCAGCCTTCACGTTCTCTTCCCTTGGAATGTGCTCCACATAGCATTCATCAAATTGAGTCATGATGGCTTTGACAAGTTTCAAGTACTTGGCCATGACTTCATCTCTGGCCTCAAATTCCCCATTTACTTGGGAAACCACTAGCCTCGAGTCTCCACATACTTTCAGAGTTTTGACCCTCAAGGCTCCAGCCAGCCCTAAGCCAGCTATCAGAGCTTCATACTCAGCCTCATTGTTTGTCGTTGGGAAGTCAAGTTTTAGTGCATATTCAATGAGGAATCCATCAGGACTTTGTAGCACTAAACCAGCTCCGCTTGACTTTGTTTTTTATGCTCCATCAAAATAGAGCACCCAATATTCTTTGAAGTCCATTTCTTGATTTTTCTTGTCTTCCACTATTACTTCCTGCCCCCCGACTTCTTGGTTGTCAATGGTGCATTCAACCATGAAGTCAGTAAGTGCTTGAGCTTTTATGGCCGTTCGAGGCTTATACTTGATGTCAAATTCACCCAATTCAATGGCCCATTTGATCAATCTTCCACTAACTTGAGGGCTATGCAAGATGTTTCTTAGAGGTTGATCAGTCAAGACCTCTATCTTGTGAGCCTGGAAGTATGGGCGTAGCTTTCTCGAGGCCATTATCAAGGCTAAGGCAAACTTCTAAATCGTTGAGTAGTTTATTTCTGCCCCATGTAGAATCTTACTCACATAGTAGATGGGTTTCTGAACCTTCAATTCATCCTTTACCAAAACGGCTCCAAGGGCTGTGCTAGAAACCGCCAAGTACAAATAGAGAATTTCCCCTGGCTTGGGCTTTGCCAACAGTGGTGCCTCAGCCATGTATTTCTTCAGGGCCTCAAATGCCTCTTGGATTTCAGTTGTCCATTCGAAATTCTTTACTTTCTTGAGTGCTTTGAAGAAGGGTAAGCACTTCTCTCCTGACTTGGAGATGAATCTTCCCAATGCTGCCACTCTCCCTGTTAGTTTCTGGACATCCTTGACTGTCCGTGGTGGTTTCATGTCTAGAATTGCTTTGATTTTGTCGGGATTAGACTCGATTCCTCTCTTGGAAACCATCAGGCCTAAGAACTTTCCCGAGCCTACACCAAAGGCACACTTAGCTGGATTCAACATCATCTTGTGGTGCCTCAGCACTTCGAATGCCTCTCGGAGGTGCTCAATGTGATCGGCCTTATCGAGGCTTTTGACTAACATGTCATCCACGTAGACCTCCATGGTCTTTCCAATTAGGTGTCCAAAAATTTTGTTCACCAATCTTTGGTAGGTTGCCCCTGCATTCTTAAGTCCAAATGCCATGACTAGATAACAGAAAACACCAAAGTCAGTGATGAATGATACCTTGGAGATGTCATCCTTGTGCATTTTGATTTGGTTGTATCCACTGAAGCCATCCATGAAGCTGGGCATCTCGTGTCCAGCTGTAGCATCTATCAATGCATCAATCCTTGGTAAGGGAAAACAATCCTTAGGACATGCATCATTCAAGTCAGTGAAGTCCACACACATTCTCCATTTTCCATTGGCCTTTTTGACCATCACGGGATTAGCCAACCACTCTGGGAATTGTATCTCTTCAATGAATCCGGCCTCTAGAAGTTTTTCAACTTCTTGTTTAATGGCCTCTTGTCTTTCTGGAGCAAAATTTCTCTTCTTTTGTTTCACCGTCTTTCTTTCAGGATCTACATTCAACTTGTGAGTTATCAATTGGGGATCAATCCCTGGCATGTCAGCCGCTGTCCAAGCGAAAACGTCATTATTTTCTTGAAGAAAAGATATGAGTTTGCTTTTCAATGGCTCAGGTAGTAATGCTCCAACATATGTCACCTTCTCTGGCTCACCTGGGACTAAGGGAATTGGGACCAAGTCCTCAGCTGGTTTCCCTCTTCTGTCCTCTTTGTCGCTTGTATTCATATCTTCAATTGGGAGAACCTGCCCCCCGATTCCATCAGGCCTCAATGCGGCTACATAACAGCTTCTAGCCATCTTTTGGTCTCCCCGTTCTTCAGCAATCCCATTCCTCGTGGGGAATTTGATTTTCAGATGGTAAGATGAGGCAACAGCCTTAAACGCATGAAGACCCGTCCTTCCAAGGATCGCATTGTAGGTTGAGGTTGCCTTTATAACTATGAAGTTCAGCATCTGAGTGGATGTATTCATTCCTTGCCCCATGGTCATTGGGAGTTGGATAGTGCCTTCCACCTTTGATTCCACTCCATTAAACCCATATATGGGCATATTCGAGGGTGTCAACTGAGAATCAGTGTAACCCATTTTGATAAAAGCATCGTGGAACAAGATGTCCACGGAGGCTCCATTGTCAACTAAAACTCTCTTTGTTTCGGAGTTGCCTATCACATGTACTATGACAAGAGGATCATCGTGGGGGAACTTCACCCCTTCCAAGTCAGAATCATCAAAACCTATCGACACCTCTGTTCGGGCACGCTTTGGTGCTTCTCCAACCACAGTCATTACCTCACGGGCATAAGCTTTTCTTGAGTTTCGGGAGGACCCAGCAGCAGTTGGCCCTCCGAATATCATGTTGATTACTGGCCCTCGGGGCTTGGGATTCCGATCTTGATCGTTTTCCCTTCTGTCATAATCCTTCCTTTCATAGTTTCCCCTTTGGCTCCCTTGGCTTCCATCCTTAGTGAACTTACTGAGTTTTCCTCTTCGTATTAGAAACTCAATCTCATCTTTCAATTGCCTACAATCGTCGGTGTCATGACCGACTTCTTTGTGGAACCGACAAAACTAATTTTGGTTCCGTTTGGACAAATCAGCCCTCATTGGTTTTGGCCATTTGAGATCTTCTTCCTTGGCTATCTCCATCAGAATTTGACTCCTGGGAGTGTTCAATCTTGCATACTCCGTGAACTTTGGCCCAAAATTGTTTTTCTTGGGTGGAGAGTCAGAGTCCTTTGATGTTCTGGGGAACTTTTCCTTGACGTCGTACTCCTGAGTTTCTTTTCTTTTCTTTGAGTTTCCACTACCGCCAGTAGTGGGTTCATACTTTCTCATGCTTTCTTCAGCTTTGATATACTTTCCGGCTCTATCTTGGAGCTGTAGCATGCTCTCGGGTGGATGTTTAGCTAACGACCGTTTGAAGTGGTCATCAGTGGTTCCTTGTTGCAGGGCTATCATAGCCACTCTGTCCTCTAGGTCCGGGACTTTTAAAGCCTCTCGAGTGAATCGATTGATGTAGTCCCTTAGGGCCTCATTCTGCCCTTGATGGATTGTCATGAGGGATGCAGAACTTTTCTCATGCACCCTTCCACTAATGAACTGATTGATGAAAGCCTTGCTTAGTTCCTTGAATGACCCAATAGAGTTGGGAGGTAGACGGCTATACCAGCGTTGGGCCATGCCTGCCAAGGTTTGTGAAAACGCCCTACACTTGACCGCATCATTGGTTGGCTGCAACAGCAGTGCATTGGAGAAAGTCCTTACATGATTTGCGGGATCCCCCGTTCCATCATAAGCCTTGATTGTTGGCATCTTGAATTTTCTGGATATGGTGGCTTTCATGATGTCTTGAGTGAAGGGTGGTGTTGGATCATCAGGATCTCCTAAGGGCAACAGAACAGTAGGATCACCCCTTGGGGCTTCAGCCCTCTTAGTCCTTCTTGCCGGTGGATCCAAGTTGATTATCGGGATCCCTTCAGTCGTTCGACCCCGAGATTGGGCGGCCTCTTCTTCAGCAAGGAGTTTTTTTAGCCTTGCAGTTTCTGCTTCATAGGCTGCAAGTTTCTCCCTAGTAGTTTGGGGTTGTTCCCGATTGGTTTGGGAAGAACGTCTCCTTCTTGGGGCAACGTCCCTCTCATCTCCTGTTGAGTAATTCTCGTCCTCGGTATAGGGACCTGAAAAGTCTTGAATCAAAGGGGTTCGTCTTGTTTGGGGTCCCAGACCTTGAATATAAGGGGGCACATATGCCTCATGGTAGATTGGATTAGCTCCACTACCACCAGTTGGGGGTCGAGGGGGCATGCCATAGCTTGGCATCCCCAAAGTCTGATTCGCGTATTGAGGGAGATCAGTAGTATGGAGTTGAAGGCTCCTCGGGGCATTCATGAGCAGCGGGGAGGTCGTGATTGGTTGCTGGTGAACGGTCTCTTGTGGATTAGATCTATGAATGACCATCTGCAGGGGATTCGTCCCTTCAACCGAAATCGGGATTTCCGGTCCTTGAGTGTTGGTGGGGATATTCGCCCCTTCAATGCCAGTAGTTGGCGGTGGTTGATTTCCGTGAGTATCAGCCTCAGAGGTGACAGGGCGATCCTCAGGAGTTTGAGTATCTCGAGCTGTTCTTCGTGTGTTTGCCATGGTTGATGTTGTCTTCCCACAGACGGCGCCAAATGTTGTGGATTAAAAAACGTGCTTGTGTAATTAATGCTAAGATTTAATGAGCTTCGAGCTTTAATGGCTGCACTCGTGTTTCCGGACTAAATTGGTCCTCACAAGATGCCTACGTATCTCAATTAATGTTGAGAATCAAGCCAAAGACGTAGTTCTGATTGTAGGATCAGGGACCTTATATAGGCGTCTGGAGCCTAGTATTTATGGTATGTTTAGAAGTCTTAGCGAATAAGTCTCCTTTTTTATATTGGATAAGCATTGTATTACTTGCAGGATAAGTCTTTTCCTTGTCGATAAAGGCTATGACTCATTAATTGCCTTTGATTGGGATTCTGGATCTTTCCTTGACCAATTTGCCATAATTTGGACTCTTTTTATGAGCTGTATATTTTCCCTATTCATTAATTACGAAATTAATGAATAATTAGGGTGTCGAGCCTTAAATACCGGCCTTTTAATTGAATCAGCAATTATATTTCTATAATTACTTTTCTGTCCATATCAATGTGAGAAAATCGAAAATCAAAACTTTCAATATTTCGGCTATTATATAATAGTACAGATGGATAGATTAAATAGAATAAATTACCGAAAATCGAAATCAAAACTTTCAATGTTTCGGCTATTATATAATAGTATAGTATAGATAGATGTCGTCTGCGATAATTTTAGAAAAGGAGAAATTTTAGTTAAAAATATATAAAAGAATATACGCTTTGGCTAACAAAGGTAATTGGTTAATTATTAGTATATATAATAATACTATTTTATGTTATGAAATGAAATTGCATGTGATAATTTTGAAAAATGTGAGATTTTACTTAGACAAAATTTTAGTTATAAAAAAATAAAAAAGAATATACGCTTCGGCAAAAAAAAGCTAATCGGTTAGTTATTAGTAATTATAAATATTATTATTTTATTTCATTAAAAAGAACTACCCGTGATATTTTTGGAAAATGAGATATTTTAGTTAGAAAAAAAATATTAAAGTAAAAATTTTAGTTTGAAAATATAAAAAAGAATATACTCTTTGACTAAAATAGGTAATTGGTTAGTTATTAACAATTATAATTTTATTATTTTATTTTAATAAATGAAACTGTCTGTGATATTTTTGGAAAAGGAGAGGTTTTAGTAAGCAAAAATAAAAAACTTATATGTTTCAGTTAAAAATGGTAATTACCCGTGATATTTTTGGAAAAGTAAGGGAATTTTTTCAGAAAAATAAAAAAAAATATGTTTTAGGTGTAAAAGATAATTGGTTATAAATAGGTAATATTATTATTTAATAATAGTTTTTATAAATAAGTAAGGGTAATTAAGTAAAAACACGAAGTACAATTAAGTAAGAGCAATTAGGTAAAATCACAACAGACCAAAAAATATTTAGTATTATATCCAATGGCTCTCATTAAATTAATTAAAAAGATCTAACAGTAACCGACTACAAACCGACTACAAAAACTTTTAATGTTTCGTCTTTAATATAATAGTATAGATATGTTCGATTATTAGAATATACTCAAAATTTTAATTAACTCTACTCCATTAATTAGAATATTTTATATCTTATGCTAGATATTCTAATTGTTTATCATATAGTTCCAACTAATATTTATTATTATTATTAATTATATTCATTATATCCTTAGAGAAAAGTTCTATGTAGACCATATTTAGTTGGAGACTTGGAGACCATATTTGTTCTGCAACTAAAATACATTCATAAAATGCTCTATAAAAATAATATGTAGAGTAATATTTAGTAAACATAACATATATGGTCTATAAAATATCCAATTTGATTGTAATTTTAGTTCTACAAAGATATTATGCACATATCTTATTTGCAGAACATTTATAAAGGGGTAATATGCATGACAATGTTCTGCAAGTATAACATGCGTGATTTACAAAAATATTCAATTTGATGATGATTTTATAGTGTAAGATATCTAATTTGACAATGATTTTGTTACGTAAAGTAGGTTCTACACATTATTTAGGTTGCAGAACGTAAATGGTCTCCAAGTCTCCAACTAAATACGGTCTCCATAGAACTTGACTCTATATCCTTATATATAATAAGCGTACGGGATATTTTATCCAAAATTTTGACCCCTGACGACCAAACTAATAATATTAATATTAATATATAAGTACCGTTGGAGTAATATTAAAAACCGTATTCAGTTATTAGTATGATTATAAAAAGTGTATTTGATTATTAGTAGAATTATATTTGAATGCTAAAGTGTATTTTAAAATTTTAAACCAAATATAAATAGTACTCATAAATTGAATAGAATTCTCAGTTCTCACGATCAAACTCGCTAGATCTTAAAATAGATAAAAGAAGAGAACATTTGGATTTAATATAAAAAAAAAATTCGATTATTAATAGATTACAAAAAGTGTATATGATTATTAGTAGGATTATATTTGAATACTAAAGTGTCTATTAATAATTTAAACCAAATATCAACATGTCTCCTAAATTGAATAGAATTATAAAAATTCATAACTTTCTTTTCTTCTTAGTTTTTGGGTAATTCTAATTAAATATTAATTGTTGAACCATCTATAAATTAAAAATTAATTTGTGGAATTCACATGAGTTGTAAAATCGTCTCAATCCGATTTTTAAATTTTAAGATGGAATTAAAATAGTAAAATGAGCATAAAATGTCTAACTAGTATATATTTTTTATTTTTTTAACTTTAATTTAATTATTTTTCTGTAACTTTTTGAAATTTATAAATTATTTATTTGATCCAATAAAAAATTAAAATTCATCTAATTAAAATCACATATAATACACAATATAACTAATATGAGAATAATATCAGTTTTTAATATTATTAAGTTTTTAATATAAACTAGTTGAAAAAGTCGTGCTTCACGGCGGCGTAATAATTTTTTTTAAAAACTCTATGAATTAAATTATGAAAATTACTCGGTCCTCGCTAATAATCCGTCCTCCCGTGAAACACGCTTTCCTTTTTAATATCAAAATCTCAAATTTAATATATTGAATATATACTTGTCTTATATATTAATTTTTATGTTACCATAATCCTTTCTACTGAGACACTCTTTCATTGAAAAAACACCTATATAACTTTATGAAAAAACACCTATATAACTTTACATATTCTACTTCCAATAGAATTTTTAATTGCAAGTACTTCTTTTATATCTGAACTCTTCTTCTCTGTAAATCGAAACACTTATTCTACTTCAAATAGAACTTTGCAAGTACTTTTTTTATATTTGAACTCTTCTCCTCTACAAATTCAAACACACATATATATATATATATATATATATATATATATATATCTGATTTTTGTATACCAAAATAGCAAATAAGCTTATTAGTTGTTTGCAAGTGATTCGTTCGTGAGAATAAGCTCACAAGCAATATTTAAAATTTATCCGCGAGCACAATTTCGTAAACAAGTTCGTGAACAAGATTAATGAGTTGTTTGTGAGCAAGTTCATGAGACATGTTCATGAGTTATTCGTGAACCGTTCGTGAACAACATTTTCTTTGATGAACCAAGCTCGAGCTCGAGTTCGATATTTTTTTAACAAACGATAGATGATTACTCTAGAGTTCGGCTCAACTATGTTCATTTACACCCCTAAATTTGTGTAGCTTGTTCTAAGAATTGCAGTGACCATCATTTAGAAGCATTTCTAGGTAAGGAATTTGAGATATATAGAATTAGTCTTATCTTAATTTAGAGCTACGAGACTGAGTGCGTGTTTGGGGTATCTTAAAAAAGTTAACTTATACCTTAAAATGAATAAGTGTCATATAAGTGATAAGTGGATGAATTCTTATAAGTTGTATTGGTGTTTGGATAAATTTACTTATAAGTTAGTTACAAATTTACTAATTTACATTTTAAAATTAATTATTAAATACAATGAGCTAAATACATGCATTTTAAATTAAAAAAACATTTAAAAACACAAATGTAAAAATATGAAGTACTCCCTCCGTCCCACTCCAACTGGCTTTTTTGACCTTTCTTGGTCAAATTGACTAATTTTGTAATGTAAATTACATATATTATATATTGAATATAATTAATGTAAAAAATATTATTAAAAAATATAAAGAAATTATTATAACGTACATTTTTTAGATTTGAAGAAATGTAAGTCAATAATTTTTAAAAGTTAGTCAAAGTTTGATCAGTTTGACCAAGAAAAGTCAAACAAACCAGTTTGAGTGGGACGGAGGGAGTATTAAAAGATAAAGAAATCAAGTAATAAGTCAATAAGTTAAGGAAAATGTACGTTCTTACTAACATTCAACTTATGAACATATAAATTATAAGTTGGGTTGTCAAACACCCTCCATAAGTTCTTACGCGTTTATAAGTTATAAGCTAGCTTATAACTAGGCCTGTTTGGCTGCAACTTAAAGTTGCAGCTTATGGCTTATAAACCCAAAAATGCTTATTGGGGGTGTTTGCCAAAATAAGTGAAACCAACTTATGGCTACTTAAAATGGATAAGTTGAATGTTAAGAATCCTTAACATTCAACTTATAACTTATAACTTATTCTCGATACACGCAATATATAATATCCTTCAAATCTTCAAAACCATATATCTTTTGATCCGTTCATTAAAAAATTGATATGTATATATCAAATTTCTCTACTCATCGAGATCTATCCATTGATATCCATTTATATATATTAAAAAATAAATATTTTAAAAATAATAAAAAAAAGTTAACTTATAAGTTCTGATTTACCAAACACTCTACTGCTTAGAAGTTCTGATTTACCAAACACTCTAGGACTTATAAGCTCAGCTCTACTTATCACTTATAAAGCACTTACTCATTTTAAGCTATAAGTCAACTTTTGCTTGATACCCCAAACGCCCACTATTACCAAACAGACCCTGTGGGCCTGTTTGGCAACAGAAATATAAGCGGACTTATGGCTTATAAACCCGTAAGAGCTTATGGGGGTTGTTTGCCAACCCAACCCATGACCTCAACTTATAACTTATATGTTGATAAATTGAATGTTAATAATGAGGTACATTTTCCAGAACTTATTGACTTATTACTTGATTTTCTTTGTTTTTTAATACTTTATATTTTTACCTTTGTGTTTTTAAATATTTTTTTAATTTAAAATGCAAGTGTTGAAATCATTGTATTTAATAATTATTTTTTCAAATTTAATTTAGCAAACTCTTAACTAACTTATAAGTAAATTTATCCAAACACCTGTATAACTTATAAAAATTCATCAACTTAACACTTACTCATTTTAAATTATAAATCTATTTTTTTGTGATATCCCATCATCAACTTACACACTTACTCATTTTAAATTATAAATCTATTTTTTTGTGATATCCCAAACACGCTGTGAGTCACTCACGTTCTCATACAAAACTTATCATTTTTCGATTATTCCCTAGTAAAAATATAGTAATATCTAAAGACACGTTTTTATATCTTGTTAACTGACCGAGCTTGCCAAAATGATGGCCTAGTTCTGCCGTAACAAATGGAATTATCCTATCAACACACATGTCATAATGTGCCCTTTTCAGTTAAATTCCTAAGAACTAACGCTAATTTGCACTTGCTCAACTTGTCAATATAAACATCCGATCTCCCAAATGCATTCCGTTCCTATTCTCTCTCCCTTAAATGGTTGAGTAACCGGTTCATTTAAAATTTTAAGTTATCAGAGAAAGACCCCAAATGAATCTTATGCTATATTTCAAAATCCATTTCTGGGTATTAATTTGTCTTCTTGTTCCTCATTAATTGTGAGAATATTGGAGGTGGCAGGGAGTCGAACTCGTGACCCGCATTGACCAGAACTCTGATACCATGTTGAGTAACCAGACTAACACCTTAAGGTTTTAGATGAGCTGCGTGGACAACTGTGCGTGTGGGCAAATCTTTTTACTCACAAAAACATTATATCCCTCAAGTTTATGCATATGGAAAATGAGTGCTCGAATTGATTTCCGAAATCGTTCTTTAAAAATTGATGTGTCATTTATATAATTAGTATCTTTTTTTAATACTAATATGAGATCACACATGCATCCATATACATTCACAAATTATAATCCGACACTTGACATACTACATCATTCACGATAAAATTCAAGAACCGTTTCGAGATACCTACCCTAACCCTTATCCATATTGATCAAGTTCATGAAACTTCATTTTCTTATCATTTCCTAATCAAGACAATGCTTACGAGTGTGTCCATATAATATAAACAAACAAACAATGGAAAGAAATGTGGGGCCGATGTATGGAAAAAGTCTCCTCTTTCATACCAGAATCTATAATTAAATCTTAGTGACCATCAAGCAAAAAATCTCTACTCCTTTTCCCATTTTCATACTCCTTTTTATTGGGTTAACTTTTGTCCTATAAATACTTACTTGAAGGGAAGTTAGTGTTCATTCAGATTTATCTCTCAGTCTTTTCACACAACAAAAATAACAGAAATGGCTGTGCATAGTTTGTGGAGTGTGGTTGCAGCCATTGTTGTTTTGGTGGTTATGGTTCATCCTCGTCGAGCTGCCTCGGCTTCGGGTCGAGGCCGGTTCGGTCTTCAGAGTGTTGATCAAGGTGACATTGCGGTGGCTGGTTTATGCTCTTCTGCTACTCTAATGCATACTGGTTATAAATGTCAGGAGTATCATGTAAGTAGGAGTTTTTTTTAGCCTTATGTTTGTCAATGACCATGCACTAATAAATAGGAACAGAGATCAACGCGTTTATGAATTAATTGTTTTGTGCATTTATGACACACGCATACGTTTTTTTAGTCCAAACGAACGTATTACGAGGTAGGGAGAATCGAACGTGCAATTCCGTTCCTATACCTATTATGAGGGAGGGAGAATCGAACGTGCAATTTATCGAATGCATTAATCGTACATTCGTACTGAAATGTATGATAAAATTGTTGATATGTTGTAGGTGGTGACAAATGATGGGTATGTAATAAGCATGTCGAGATTTCCACAAGGTCGAAATGGTGAAGGTGCTGGTAGTAATAAACAGCCAGTCTTGTTGCAGCATGGCCTTCTTGTGGTAAGATTTTTAATATAATTGAATAATGATCTAGATATGTTCTCGGTTACTCCAGATGTTAATAATTTAAAGTAGATTCGCGTGGCTTCTTTCAAACTCAAAAGAAGATGAGAGAACATGGTTACTTTTAGAATATATACGTGAAAAGTAAAATTTACTTTATTTACCAAAATATTCCTTCACACTAGTAAGGTTTTATAATTTTGTTGGCATAAATTGGAGTCTCTTCTTTCTCAAGTGTCAATATTGGTGATGCACTATTGTTGTACTGATTCAAATTGTAATTGTAGCATTGACTTGTGGCAAGTAAACAGGTAAGGTGTATACATTCTGTTTTGTTGATAAAACTTACGACCACTTTGAAGAACTAGTGGATGTATGGAGTTAAAAGCATTATGGGGTATAGGTTTTTTTTTCTTTTTGATAATTAAACACATACACTCGCTTGGTTTTTGACAAAGTTCGAACGCTCGACATCCTGTAAAGGGAGTGAGGGAGATACCACTTATAGTTTATGTTTTGAGATATGCCTGAGCTGTAAAAAGTTCCCCAAAATCATGGCATGGCTGCCGATTGTTAAATGAGTTGGATCTAGGCTTTCCTCTATCTAGTATCTATACATTCCATCTTCCCTTCCCTTATCTACACTAACTGAGTCTCCTCCCCTGTTTGTCCTGTTGCTACTTTTTAGTTGTTACCCAACAGGAGGGTTTAAGGTTCATGTACACGTATGCGTGCGTTAATATTTAAATTTTTCGATGTTAACAATTAATCATCACTCCGAAAAAATAGTTCTTCTCTTCCCTTTTTTTCTAACCAGCCATGTCCATGCATGCACCAAACAAAAAATCCTGAACATTTTGCATAACATTCTCTGATCTTTGCTGCAGACTGTTTGCTGTACATTGTTTTTAACACTCTTTTGCCATGCATCATCCTTTCAAAACTTTTATCAGTTACGACGACCACTGAATTAGACAAATGAGAACAGATGAAAAGAATAGTATGGCCATCTCTAGCACTAATGACAACAAACTCAGATATTAATTTGTAATATGTATTTAACGATAAAAAGATTATAAACATACACAAATAAATGAATGGTGCAGGATGGAATGACATGGATGCTGAATTCAGCTAACGAGTCTCTAGCATTTATATTGGCTGATAATGGCTATGATGTGTGGATTTCTAATACTAGAGGCACCAGATTTAGCCGACGCCATCTTTCTCTTGATCCTGCCGATAAGGTAACTCTCTAACTATTAACCCCATGTGTGTGTGAGAGTTCATGGAATCAAGTGAGTTAATGAAAGTACAACTATGGGACAGGAATTTTGGGACTGGACATGGGATGATCTGGTAACTGATGAGCTATCAGCAACTATTGATTTTGTCTTCAAACAAACTGGACAAAAGCTTCATTATGTTGGACATTCCTTGGTAATTCTCATTTTAACTGTCACTATTCTCTCTGTACATATGAAGTTTCAATAAAACTTTTTAATTACTTCCCAAGGGCCAAGGTCAATATATAAGAAAATTCGGGTGTGTTTGTATATACAGGGAACTTTAACAGCGCTAGCAGCCTTCTCAGAAGGAAACCAAGTAGATAAGGTGAAATCGGCTGCATTGTTGAGCCCAATTGCTTATGTTAGCCACATAACAACTGCACTTGGTAACCTTGCTGCCAAAGCCTTCGTTGGTGAGGTATGTATTCAGTCTCCAAATTATCCTTTCGTTTGATTTTCTTGACGTGAATTTTATTCTTAACATTACTAGTGACCCTTACTTCTTACATTATTGACAGATTACAGATTTATTGGGCATAGCAGAATTCAATCCAGTTGGGTACGTAGTGATCAAAAAATCTATAATGTCACATAAATTATTTACTGAACACTTGTTTTGACATGACTGAGAAGTTTTTGATTTCAACAGAGCGCCAGTAGCGATTTTTCTCAAGGCTTTGTGTGCTAATCCAGGAGTAGACTGTTATGATTTGATTACTGAAATGACAGGTATGTACGTGCACCAAAAAAATTAAAAAAATTAAGCAACCTGAGTTGATTACAGAACCAGCTGATCAATGCTAATTCTAGTTAACTAATTTACAACTCTGTTTTTTCCTCTGAATATTTTGAAGGCCAAAACTGCTGTCTTAACACCTCCACCGTTGATTTATTTTTGAAGAATGAGCCTCAATCCACAGCAACCAAGAACTTGGTGCATCTAGCTCAAAGTATGTTACAACTCTGTGATTATTCTCATGATGTTCATATCAAATAAATCAGAATCTATTTTCTTATCTTATGTGTACAATTTTCTTCTGTTACTTAACAAACTTTCCGAATTAATTTGCAGCCATACGATATGGAAAATTGGCAAAATTCGACTACGGGAATGCAAGGTCCAACATGGAGCATTATGGTCAACGCACACCTCCTATTTATAATATGAGCAACATTCCAAAAAATCTTCCTTTGTTTCTCAGCTATGGAGGCAAAGATAAGCTTTCCGATGTGAAGGATGTGCAGATTTTACTTGACAGCCTGAAATTTCATGATGTCGACAAGCTGGATATTCAGTTTGTCAAGGAATTTGCTCATGCAGACTTCATAATGGGAGTTACTGCTAACGATATTGTGTATAACCAGATGATGGCCTTTTTCAGAAACCACCAATGATGATCAAGGGCACTAATAATTAACCAACATGTATGATTCTTCAAAATTTATATAATGTTAATAATAGTGTCTCTATATGATCTGGCAGTAGTTTGTTTAGCACAAGCTCAACTAAATTAAATGATTTTGAATTTGTCATTAATTTTGTAGGACATTTAGGCTCAAAGGATAAGTAACAATAGCTCCAAGTTAAAAGAATAGCACAACTTCAGTGTATTCAAAGTTTTTAAGATTATCCTCCATTGGTATGAGTATCACATTTGTATCTTTATCACTTTAATTACATGTAAACTTTGTCAAAATCACTGAAAAGTTGCGAAAAAATGCCAATTATTGCAAGACCTCATACAGTCCGTCGTCCCTTTGACTATACTGTCGTTCTCTGAGAGTATGGTGCTGTATAAATTCAGAATCAAGATTTGAGCTTCTAGTATGTTGTTGAACAATTTTGGACGAACTAAGGCCAAGTGTTTTGCCATTCAGAGTGTGCTACTTAGTAATAAGTGTGTTGTATAATGTTTGTGAAGCTCCCAATGAGTATGCTGCCATGGTGATTGGTGATGTATTAACACTCGGTTGGTTTGTCAAGACTTTGGCGATACTAAAATCTAAAAGCAATAGATTTGAGCGCCGAGTATGTTGCTGTTTGGTAGACTTTGGTACTTTGTTAGTAAGCTTTCTGTCCTTTAAATCATTAGAACTTAATGCCTTGCTGTGCTGCCATGCTACTCCCAAACTAGGACAATGTCCGAAGCGGTCTTATACCACAATTGGGCTAGATAAGCCGGCGCCCTCATCACAAGTCACATCTGATATGGACCGTTAGTCAAATTCACTAACACGTTTTAACAACTCTGGTATTGTCTGCATTGATCGTACATCCACTAACACATTCTAATTAACGAATCTGGTGCTGTCTTCAATACTGGACATTCAGTTTGTCAAGAAATTTGGTCATGCAGACTTCAATACTTCATAATAGGGGTTACTGCTAATAATATTGTGTACATGATGACCTTTTTCAGAAGCCACCAATAATATGTATGATTCTTCAAAATTTATATACCGTTGATAATAGTGTCTCTATATTAATTTATGGTTCCTAACATTACTCTATCAAGAACTTGCCAAAATCCATGGCCTCATTCTGCGGTAATAAATGGGATTATCGTACCAAGAAACACATGTCATAATACTCTTACTCTGTTACTCTGACCATCAACCAAAAAATCTTTACTCCTTTTCCCATTTTCATACTCCTTTTTTATTGGTTACCATTGTCCTATAAATAAGGGAAGGTTGTGTTCTTTCATTTTTTATGTCATTCTTTTCACACAACAAAAATAACAGAAAATGGATGTCCATGGCTTATTGAGTGTGGTTGCAGCCATTGTTGTTTTGGTTCATTCTCGTCGAGCTGCCTCGGCTTCGCTTCGTTTCGGGTTCGGTCTCCAGAGCGTTGATCAAGGTGGTTCTGCGGAGGCTGGTTTATGCTCCTCTCCTACTAATGGTTATAAATGTCAGGGGTATGATGTAAGTAGGAGTTATGTTTGTCAATGACCATTCACTGATATATTGGACAACGCATTTATAAATTAATTGTTTTTTTCATTATTTAAATGTGCATTTTGAGACACCCATGTACCCACATATATACATCTTTTAAATCCAAATGAATACTACAAGGGAGGGAGAATGGAACGTGCGATTTATTGCATGTATCGATGACATACTAAAATGTGTATAATTGTCTATGTTGTAGGTGGTGACAGGTGATGGGTATATATTAAGCATGTCGAGAATTTCACAGGGTCGAAATGGTGAAGGTGCTGGTAGTAATAAACAGCCAGTCTTGTTGCAGCATGGCATTTTTGTGGTAAGATTATTTATATAATTTTAAATAAGTGATCTACATATGTTCTCATTCGAGAAATATTAATGCGTACTTGTGTAGATTATAATTTGGGTTACATGTCTAATAAATAAATATTCTCTTTGAGCACCAAAAGTCGAACATAGTTGAATTAAGACGGAGGAAGCAAATGTTCCTCCAAATCTCGAGATTAGGAAGAATGGAAATCAGAATCCGAGACAAAGAGATTAGTATTTATTATTTGAGTTATCTTATAGCGCTGGTCAAAACTTTAAAAACAAAAAAGATATCATAGTAAAAAAGGTATATATATTATGTATACTAGCATTTTACCCGTGCTACGCACCGAAAGCACAATCTTAAAATTTTTAAATCCTAAATTTAAAAATAAATATAAATATGTTATATAACATAACTCATATTAATTTTTTTCCCACGTGCTTTTACTAAATATACACATACATGTATTAATAAATATAAGCTATGTCATGGTTGCTAAGAAAATTAATATTTATAATTAAAAATTAAATATTCAACGCAAATAATATTGATTGAACAAATTGTTGGGCCGCTAGCAAGCCTTAACTCCACATTATTATGATATTGTCTGATGTGGGCCGAGTCCGCACATATTTGTTTTTGGGTCACTCCCAAAAAACCTCATAGAAGTTAACTGGCTGCTTATTAACTAATAATTTGTCCTTCCCACAAACAATGTGGGACAACTCCCAACAATTTCCCCCTTCACACATCGGGCTCGACACCAATCGAATTTGCCACCATTCTGTGTGATATGGCTCCCCTTGGCCCATAGTGGAAGTGCACCTGACTATCTGGCTTCCTTTAGGCCTATATTGGAAGACTCACCTGCATCCCCCTTAAGCCCAACCTTGGTAGCCCACCTGCCTTCCTAGGTCTATATGGGTGTCCATCTTGAGATTGTTATGGACCGTTATAACTTTAGCTCTGATACCACTTGATGGGCCGCTAGCAAGCCTTAACTCCACATTAGTATGATATTGTCCGCTGTGTATTGAGCCCACATGAATTTCTTTTCGGGTCACTACCAAAAGACCTCATACTAATGGAGTTAATTGACTTCTTATTAACTCATAATATGCCCCTCCTATAAATGATGTGGGACAACTCTCAGCACAAATATATAAAATGCTACTATCATAACAAATTAACAGAAAATACGATATCAAATTTTTTTAATTAATAAGAATGTTGAACGTCCTAACCAATTTTAGAATTATACTTCCTTTTAACCACATCATCATTGACGTGGATATACGTTTATTTGTTCTCGATTTTGACTCTAGATTATCATCAATGAAAATTATCATTATTAACTGAATCATGCACCTGCTTCAAAAGAAAAATGGTTGCGTTATTATGAATGAGAAACACAAATTTGATGTTGGACAAATATCACAAATATTTATTTTAATTGAAAATTTTATGCTCACCATGACATAATCAACATTGTATGAGATGATTTTAAATTCTTGTGAGGGCGTTGAAACTCTAGAGTTTGAACTAATTTTACCACATTCGAGGCGAAGTATATTGCATTGCTATGAACTAAGTTTCAATAATTCGAAGATATAGTGAATGTCAGAATTTTTTCGGTGATGATTTTAAATTTTCCAAGATGTTTTCGTTTTCTTCTTATGGCGAAGGTTTTAAATTTGTTAAACTAAATTTTAAACTTACATTTAATATGTTATATTTTTAGGATTTTGTATTTATTACGTCATTACCTTTAGATTTTGACCACAAAGGCTGTCGTCAACATTTGTTGATATTGACTGCATCATTTCACAATCTTTGAACTACTTCACTTCAATTAGTAATATAGATGTGCACCCTAAACCTAATAAAATTATACTCCCTCCGTCCCATCCATTTTTGCAATTTCCTTCTATAGATGTCCCTCTCAATTCTTTACATTCAAAAAGTAGTAAAAAAAATTTAATATAAAAATTAACTACATTCACGACTTTCCTTCATTACACTTACTTTATAATTTAATATTGATGGTCGCACCACTTTACTCTCTTTACTTATTTTTCGTCGCTATTTTACACTTTTTCTTAACATCTATGTCCAACTCATTTGTAAATAAATGAGAGGGATGAAAGGAGTATACAATTATGGTAATGAGGATAAGGAAAAAAATATTTTTGAAGAATTTGATTTATTGAACATGATGTCTCCTATTCGGGTTTGAGACGATTTTTCCACATTTGTATTTATATGTATGGTTATTGGTAAGTAGTTCTCCATGTTACATCTTCGACATTGCAAATTCATAAATAATATATTGCCTCCACCTGCATTAAATTTTTTTATAAGTTTAATAATGAAAAATTGATGAGTCTAATGACTACACCTAATCGATAACGAAATAAAGAAGAAGTAACATATCGATTTACTATCTATACTTCATAGATCCGTAATATGTTTATATATAATATATTATCAAGCTAATGTGAATACATGTCTTATTAATAAATTAAAAGTACTTTAAATGATGATGTATTCATTCACGTACAATTTTAAAAGTCACTTATGAATTAAAATAATTTAAAATTTATATTATTAATCAAATTTATATTGCTAATATTATTTTAAAATGACCTGAAACAGTTTAGTTCACCCCATATGTAATTTGTTTAAGATAGGTTTAAAATACTTTAACATTGGTAAATTGATTTTTTAATACTTTCTCAACATATTTTGTACTAAGATTAATTTCTATTAATTTTAAATTTTAATTTTGTTTAAATTTCAAAAGATTTATACTTACGCATATGATGTGTTCGTTCAAGTATGATTTTAAAAGTTACATGTGAATTAAAGAAATTAAAAATTTTAAATTAAATTAAATTTAAATGTGTATTATTTGAAATCGGCGAAAATGACGGTGTAACTACCAACCAACATGTAATCTGAATGAGAAACGTTTAAAATAGTTATATATTGATAAATTGAGGCGAACATTGTTTTAAAATAATTTTTTCACTTTTAAAAATTTTGAAATTTATTTATAACAAACAATAATGTCACTATTAATCTTTATAATTAATGTAATATGCATGTAAATAAATTAATAGCAAATAATTATTAAATTTATGTATTATAAATTTTATAATTGAAATTGAATTGTTAATATCGTATTAAATATAAAATAGTAATAAAATTGTTTGATTAATAAATATTTATGAGAATTTAATTATAAATATGATAGTATAATTGTGACTAAAACAAATATGTAATACCTGTATATTCTAAATCAAGTCTTTACTACATTTAAATTAGAATTGTTAACTAATCACGATTATTAAAATAGGATGAAAAGATAAATAAGGAAAACATTTCAACAATATGTTTCGTCTGAAATTTTGGAGTGGTATTTGATTGGTCTTAAAATAATTATTATTTTCTGATTGGTTAACTATATAGCTTCTAGACTCAAGCATTATCATAAAAGATCACAATAATTTTTATACACAAAAGCTCCACAAAATAAAATCAACCGTTTCAAGTATCTATTAATATATTAAGTAACATTTTCTTTTATTTTTTTAAAATAATCAATTAACATCGAACTTTTGTAATTACAAATATAATATTAATGTTGGATAATCACCCTCACATCTCTATGTAAAACCTTAAATTATAAAATTTAATAATTAAATAATCAAAAATATAAATTATAGATAAAAGTTATAAAAATTATACATATATTCATAATATTTATTCATTAAGTGTATTATATCATGGAGTGGTATTAGAAGTTTATCTATAAAATAAACGATTCTATATTGAATGCATAGTACAACTAATGATCATAATCTCGAATTATATAAATATAATAAAGGATTAAATTATTATTAAAAATGAAATAAATTTAATTGATAACCAAATTCTCGTAATATAAAAATATAATAGTGAATGGATTTTTTAAAAAATATAATCAATAAAATCTAATCAAAAATAAAATAATTTTAAGATTAACCAAACTCTTTTTTTCTAAATAAAGATTGAATTTCCATTAACTTGAAACACCAAATTCTTGAAATATATAAATATGAAATTTAATATATTTAAATACTAATTTAAACCAAAATAATTTTAGAATTTTGATTGGTTAATCATGTTGTATGAATAGTCTAACACCCTTGGTTAATAAAACTATATGAGAAAGTTTTTAATAAATTTAAATTCTAATTAAGAATAAATTAATTATTAAATTTTGATAGATTAATCGTTTTGTATGGATAGTTAAACCCCTTGATTAATAAAATTATATGAGTAAAGTTTTAATGGTTTTAAATTCTAATTAAAAATAAAATATTTTTTAAATTTTTATTGGTTAATCACGTTGTATAACCACACTTGGTTAATAAAATTATCTGAGAAAAGTTTTTAGGATCTTGTGATTGGTCTAAAATTTAAGATTAACATCTGATTAGTCCAGAATAATTAATACTTTTTGATTGATTAACTGGATAATACAATAAATATTGGTTAAAATTATTCATAGAGTAATTAAATTAATAATTAGTACAATAATATAATCATGATTGGATTTAAATTAAAAGAATAATGTATAAATAATTATTTTTTTGTCTTTTTGAACAACTTAGAGAAATATGTAATATATGAACATGTATTTTTCAACAACGTATTAATTATGAATATATATATATATATATATATATATAGGAAAAATGTAAACAACGTTTAAAACTTAAAAAATACAAAATTGAAAAAATTTATAAGTTAATAAAGTCAAAATTTTAAAAAGAAATCACGAGAATCTAATTTAGTAAATGTAACAATGGTTTGACGAAGAAGTGATCTCAATTGGACATGGTAGTGCATGAATGATTGCGTGGGTCTATCCCAAATTCCCAACGTACCTGACTTGTATCTCGGCGGCGTAAAAAAGGTTTATGTAATAATTTTGCAAGTAAGAATCTTTTATTTATTAAAAATATATACATAATCTTCATATTTTAATACTTTACTTATAAATCGTTCTATATATACATAATCTTCATATTTTAATACTTTACTTATAAATCGTTCCATATTTAATATAATTGTGATTGATGAAATATATAATATATATTAATATGTTAAATCAAGTAAGTACTGGATTTATATTAGAATTATAAACTAACCGTGGTTAGTATAGTAGTATGAAAATAATAAGTAAGGAATTTTTTTAATATAATGTGATTGGTCTAAAATTTAGGAATGCGTTGTCATTGGTCCTAAAATAATTCATAGTTTTCTGATTGATTAACTGCATACCTGGGTAGACTCATGTATTATATAAAAGATTTATGTTATTATATTTTCATAGCCAGTTGTAGATATAAATAATTTAAGAACAATGCTTGAGCTATCGAATTAATTCTCAAAATGAAACATAAATAACACGTGTTATGTTGTGATCGACTACAATCAATAAATAATAGGACCTGCTGCATTAACATAATTTTTATCAATAAAAACATTTCACATTATTAGGCCATAATTGATAATGGGAGACAAATTTTAGTACCCAATTCGAGACCCTTGCATTACTCATAATTTAAATATATTCGTGTGGTTTTTTCAACTTAACATGGTTCCGTTTTGTGAAAAGTACACTTTATTTTTACAAAAAAGTAGTGCTAATATAGATATCAAATAATTCGTTCATACTAGTAAGCGATGTTGTAAAAATTGGAAATTAATACTAATCTGTTGAGGTAGTGATTTAAAATTAATCGATAAATCCGGAATTAATTCGAGTAAAGATCGGACATATTTTAATATTAAAATGTTATTTAATACTTAATCTTTTTTTTTTGCTAAATGATAATACTGATTCTTTAACTAAAATGTATTGATCATATCATAAAATCTATAGTTATTCATATCTGATTAATATATTTTGATTATAATAATTTATTATAAATATTCCGACAATAAATACTCGTAAAGATTAATTGAACATTAAAAATTAAACCGATTGGACACTTTGTAGAGCATTAATATATAGATTAGATCGAATTTTTTAGAACCATACTAACAAGTAACAAGGTTTAATAGTTTTGTTGGCATAAATTGGAATCTCTTTTTTTTCAACGGTCCTAGACCATCTTCAATGCAAGCCCATCGGGGAAGCTAGAAGGGAATCCTACTTTATTTTTCAGCGTGGAGGAAATGGAGAATTTGGTTAGAGCTCATCTTCCCGGGCCAAAGCCTGACTGTGCATCTTATATCTTGTATATTTTATTTTAGAGTTAAGTGCATTTTGTGTACCTACATTTTGGGTGTCAGACCACTTGTGATACTGTAATTCTAAAACTAATACTTGTTATACTAGACTTTTTAACTTTTTATAATGTGTGTACTACCGTTAAATTTGGCTAACTCTGTTAGTTCATGCAGGGGTATTTCAGTCTTTTGCTCTGACATTATCTGTTTCACACACCCCCTTCTTTAATCGCCATTGTCACTTCCTTCTTCACATCCAGTTCCACCTCCACCTTTTATAACTCCTTCGGCCAAATCAACCTCCAGTTGGTCCGTAAAGTCGTTCCGCATGCCAGAACCCTAATCGGATGGTTTTTCGGTTGCCGGAAGACCGCTCTCCGTCCGTCAATGCGTGAATCGTGCGTTACGGAGTCTCTGGCGTCGAACACTGACTTGAGTTTTCAGGTTTTGAATTCGCCGAATTCCAATTCAATCACTTTGTCACCGTGTTTGTTTTTACTACTTACAACTCCGTTTCGAAAAGAGGATCAGGTTTTGATTCACACGCATGATTATCGTGTTTATCAGTTTCGATGTTAAGAGTGAGACTGATGATGTGATCTTTTGTTCATAACTAGAAGTTAAAAACTGCTCTTTATTGGCCTTTTCTTGATCCCTCATGTTTTCAGTCAGAAGTGCTAAATATATATACTAGCTTAAACACTTCATTTCTTGATTCTTGGCCTTCTCTCTATTTGTGCCAAAAATTTGTTTGTTATAACTTATTTTTGGTTGTCATAATTATGATCATCTAGATGATGGTTTGGTAACAAATATCAATATACAACACATATGGCTCATAAATATGTTTATCATATATATGGAACAAATGCAGACAACACAAGTGCCACTCACAACTTCTGTCATTCTTCTTCATCCTCTAATCCTCATCTTAGTTCATCATCATTTATGAAAATGATTTTTTCAGACATGGATGCTCTGTCCATTAACAATCCTAGGAGCTTTTTTGAGTTTGAAAATGGAAGGAGAAGTTCCCATTTTTCTAGTCTTTTGGGCCAAAAAATTTACATTTCAAGAAATAAGTTTGAGGACTCTCACATTCACATCACTGATCTTCATGTTGGTAATGACCAGGGGAAAATGTTGCATGATTCCTCTAGTAGTGATGAAACCAATATTGATCTTACTGATTCATGTGGACAGTCAAAGCTTTGTTCTGGAGGCCATCGGAAGCCTGCAGAAGATAGTTGAAAGCTGAAAATACTAAAATGCCCTTCAAAAAACTAACGGAGTTAGCCAAATTTGATGGCAGTACACACTCTCTAATTATTCTGGAAGTGCAGTATTGCAAGGGGAAGTTTTTGAATGTCAGTATTTCAAGTGGTCTGACAGCCAAAGTATAAGTACACGAAGTGCACTTTACTCTTTATTTTACTCTTCTCAAGTATTTTACTTGATTAAATTTGTTTATTAAAATACAATGTAATGCAAAATGTAGGGTCAATTCATTGTTATTGTAAACTATGCGTTGAAGCAGTCCAGCCACTTTTGGGAACTAGTGGATGTATGCAGTCTAGCTCCGAAAATTTGATTCTTCTCTTCCTTTTTCCTTTTTTCTAACCAGCCATGTCCATGCATGCATGCATGCATGCATGCACTAACAAAAAAGATCCTAAACATTTTGCATAACATTCTCTTGTCTTTGCTGCAGAAATGTGTCTTGTACATTGTTTTTAACACTCTTTAGCCATAGACCATCCTTTCAAAACTTTCTCAATTAAGACCATTGAACAAGACAAATGAGAACAGATAAATAGAATAATATGACCCATCTATAGCCCTTAATGACTAACTTAGATGTAAATTTGTAATATATATTTTATGATAAAAAGATTATAAACATACAAATAAATGAATGGTTCAGGATGGAATGTCATGGATGCAGAGTTCAGCTAACCAATCTCTAGCATTTATATTGGTTGATAATGGCTATGATGTGTGGATTTCTAATACTAGAGGCACCAGATTTAGCCGACGCCATCGTTTGTTTGATCCTGTCGATAAGGTAGCTCTTTAACCCCATGTGTGTGTAAGATTTCATGTAATCAGGTGAGTAATTAGTACAATTATGGGATAGGAATTCTGGGAATGGACATGGGATGATCTGGCAACAAATGAGGTATCGGCCACTACTGATTTTGTCTTCAACCAAACTGGACAAAAGGTTCATTATGTTGGACATTCCTTGGTAATTCTCATTAAAACTGTCACTATATTTTGATTTTTCTATAAATCAAATCAATGTGAATTAAAACTAGTTTTCAAGGCTTATGATAATTTTGTGAAGAGAGTAAAAGAAACTATATTAAAAATGAATGATTAAAGTTATTTAAAAAATAGCTCTTTTATCCTATATAAGTCTCAAGAGTGAATAGGCGTGAAATAACAGAATTCTAACTAACTGCCACCTAGACTGTATACAAAATCAAAATAATAGCTAACTATTTGTTTTTGTTCCATTATCAGTGTCACTAGTCTCAATATCCCCCCCCCCCCCTTAAGTTAGGTTCGATGAAAAGACCTAACTTGGAGCATAAATCATGCATTTGATGAGACGGTAAGACCTTGGTTAGATATCAACTAATTGATTACGAGTAGGCAAATATGATAGCTGAAGAAGACCCTCTAGTACCTTGTCATGATGAAATGACAATCAACTTCAATATGTTTAGTCTTTTCGTGAAAGATTGGATTTTTGGCAATGTTTAGTGTAGATTGATTGTCACAAAATAGTGTATCTGGTTGCAAATTGTGGACACCCAATTCTTGCAACAAACCAACAGCCCAAGTAACCTCAGAAGCTGTTGCCATCGCACGATACTAATCTTCAGAGCTTAAACGAGAGACTGTTGCTTGTTTGTTGCCCAAGTAACCTCAAAAGTTGCTTCCATCGCGCAATACTCAGCTTCAGAGCTTGAACAAAAGACTATAGCTCGTTTCTTTGATTTCCAAGCAATGAGAGAACCTCTCAGAACATATCCAGTTACAAAACGACGTGAGTCTGGACATGAAGCCCAATCTAAATCAGAAAAATCCTGTAAAGTCAAGGATTTTGGATTTTGTAACTTAATACCTTGACCTGCTGTGTGAGCCACATAGCGTAGAGTATGATGTAAAGCACCGAGATATGAAGTACGTGGATATTGCATAAACTGGCTGATCAATTAAACAATATAACTAAGATCAGGGCGTGTGTTTGTGGGAAAGTTAAGTTTACCAATAAGAGACATGTAGACCTCATGATCATGTAGGAGAGTCCCTTCAGAAGCCTGAAGTTTGAGATTTAAAGGGAGACTAGTGACTGCTTTCTTGGAGTTATCTAGCTGACAACCTTCGAGCAACTCCTTGGAAAATTTAGTTTGACTCATAACAATACGATCAGGTAAATAAGCATATCAATCCAAAGAAAATAACGAAGGATGCCTAGATCCGTAATACTGAAAGTATCACGTAAATGCGCTTTGATAGATTGAATGTGTTGCAGATTGCTTCTAGTAAAAATTATATCATTAACATATATGGTTAATATCATAAGATCATTACCAGTCTTATGAATGAACATGTTGTAAACATGCTTAGACTGAAGTAAACCTTGAGCTAATAACTCATGAGTAAGTTTATCAGCCTACTTTCGTGAAGCCTGTCTAAGGCCATATAAAGATTTTCTAAGCTAATAAACTAAATTCAAGGGATTATCCATACCTTCTAGGACACACATATAGACCTCCTCAACTAATTCACCATGTAGAAATGCGTTATTAACGTCTAGATGATAAACATTCCAGTTATGACTAGCAGCAACAGATATTATGCAACGCATAGTACTCATCTTTATAACAGGAGAAAAAGTCTCATTGAAATCAATTTCAAACCTTTGAGGATAGCCTTTGGCGACTAGTCTGGCTTTACCGTTCTAAAGATCCATCTGCATTTAACTTTACTTCATAAACCCACTTACACCCAATGAGTTTCTTTCTATATAGCAGCAATCCAGACATGACTACTAGATGCTTCTTTATAACTAGATGGTTATAAAATTATGAATTGTTTAGACATGAGTTGAAAATGTGAGGAAGGTAAACAAGAACTAGAAACCAAATTCACCAATGAGAAGGAGAAGTAGTACTAACTTTACAAAGATAATCAGTAAGATATGAAGGAGTAGTCTTAGTTCTAGTGGAAGTTCTAACTGGAATAATAGAAGTAGATGTATCAGAACTAGAGGGATCAAAATGAGAAAGGACAATCTATGGCCCTGAGGCCTTCTCAAGGAATGGCCCTGAAGAAAACACTGGTCATTAGTAAAGAACATGCTGCAAAATAAGTCTTCACACAATCTATGTATAGACATTAGTCGAAATTGAAAGTCAAGAACACGTGGGACATTCTTTAAAGTAATGTCATCAAATAATTTGACAAAACCTATATATAAGACCTGTACCCTTTTGCCATCAGGAATTTTAATAGTGTTATCTGTTTCAACATATGAGTGTGTTTTACGATAAAAATACAAAAGCTCGAAAAGAAGATTAACCTTAACCGCTACGACCCAAGCGATTCAAATCCACGTCTTCTACTGTATTCCTTGATTCCCCTTGAGCGAAGTGTGACCTTCGATCTCCCAAAGTTTCCTCTCCTTAAAGCCTCAAAATTTCAAAACCTTAGCTCCGCGCGGCTGCCCTAGGTTTCAAATTCGTTTTTTGTTGTGTAACCAGCTTTAAGGAGAACAGGAATATATATATATGATACACTAGGGATCATGGATAATTAGTTCGGGACTTCTAATGACATTCCATGCCAAGCCCAATGTCATTAAATATTAATTCAATCACTAAATAATTAATACTTGCACTACTTTTCCTATACCGCAATTTAATTATTTAATTCGGCTACTATATTATTTGCTTAATAAATTACTCATGTTTAAGATATCGTATGTCCATTATTTAAATTAATCACTGACAATTAATTTAATCAATATCTTATTATCATTGATCATCCACCCAACCTTATAATTATGTCAGAACAAATATGCCTACAGGGCTTTACATAATTATCTTTATGAACTTTCAAGAGGACATCATCAACCCGAATATTATCACGACATGGATTCCTTCTATAGTTAGTATCCCACTCTGTATGCAATGTCATTGCTCAATACATAATATTGTAATTAATAATTAATTACATCATATATGAATCAAAGCATGTGCATTGTATACAAGCGTCAATCACTACATCCGAATTTAGAACCTAAGCAATAATAATATCATAGAATCTTAGTTCTTCTTTATAGTTAGAGTAGAAGAACAATTCTAATATTTTGATAATGTTCAATACACACAAAGTATACAAGTATTATTCCATAGTCAAGATAGACTATTCCCGTATAATACTTCAGTCGTTCCAGTGGTTTGTCTAATACCACTTAGATTGTGAACCTTTATTATATTATATATAGAAACTAACAATCTAATCTTCCGTTATCCCATTTGATAATAGATTATCCACAATATATAATACACAGACAATGTAAGAATATGCAATCCAAGATTCTAAATAAAAAGGACAATGTTATATATTTCAAACGAATAGTTCAGTATAAACCCCAATAGTTATCAATATCTTTCACATGCTCAAAGTTTGTAAAACTTGATAGAGTAGGACAAATATAATCAGCAGAGCCACTATCAGTTATCCATGATTGATTAAAAGTAGATAGCAAACATAAAAAAAAATTGAGCATTAGTAGAGAAATTCTGAACATTTGTATTGTCATTATTAAGAACAACATCAGGCATAAAATGTGACGACCCGGGTCAAATCCCGAGCCTTTTTCAAAAATCGGGTCAAGTCCTAGTTCCAAGTTCCAATAAGCCAAAGTACACTGGCCCAAATACAGCCAACTCGGGTAACCGTAAGCCCATCATAGGCCCCAAAAGATCATGATTTGTTGGTGTAATTGGTAGTAGTATTTTGCCTTATAAACTGAAATAAGGTACTAAATTTCCTCGATGTGCGACTGGGGTGTGACAAAATTATCAACGTCACCATGGACAACTACAACTTTCCTGCCCATTCTTTCTTGAAAAACAGGAGGGTAACCATGCAACTTAAAATACCTTTCCATGATGTGGCCAAGAATTTTGCTGTGATTGCAAAAGTAATTTGAAGTAGGTTTAGTGCCTCTGTTATAATTATGAACATCAGGCCTGGAGTTTTGTTGTATAGTAGAATTATATGTTCTGTGACCCTGATTCTGATTGTTAAACCTCCTTTTGCCTGCATAAAAAGCCATGGACTCAGTCAGTGTAGTAATAGAAGCAATTTCTTTGCGTCTTTCTTCTTGTGCAAACAGCCTGTAAGTCTGTGAAATGCACGGTAAAGGCTGCATCTTCCCCCTGATTTGATAATACTATTAAGACAACTTCATCATGAATGGTAAAACTCTGTGTACTTGTTGTTTCTGAACCAATCTCTGAGACAAATTACATGTACACTTGTTGCATGTACAATAAGGTAAAGGATTTGCATCAACAAGTGTGCAAGACCATCACATATTGTATTGATTTTAGTAAAAAAAAATCTCAGAAACAGTATCAGTATCAGGACCCTGAGTAATTTCAATCAATTGTTGCTCAAGAGAATACACTTGTGTCATAGAGGCATACCCAAACCTATCATAAAGATCTCGCCATAATTCCTTAGCAATCTACATAAACAATACACTCTTGGTTGTGGTGTCATCAAGATTAGTAATGAGCCATGAAATATCAAGATTGTTACACCTTTCCTAATATTTGTAATTAATCAGTAGACGTGAGAGCTGGAATCGTGACCGTTCCATCAACGAATCCCAACTTATTCTTTAGCAAATAGTGTTTAGACCATAAAACGTTTCCAACTATGAAAACCAGAACCAGAAAATTTCGTAGACACAAGTTGATTAGTTGAAGCATCTGAAGGATAAATGTAAGAAACACTAGATGGATCCTGGTTGCCTTGTATTTGAGTTTCGTAGCCATTACAGACTAAAAATACAGACTATATAGATGGAAAATACAGACTAAAAATTATAGCCATCTATTTGTTTTTGTTCTATTATCAGTGTCACTAGTCTCAATAGCTTATGTATACAGGGAACTTTGACAGCACTAGCAGCCTTCTCAGAAGGAAACCAAGTAATTAACAAAGTGAAATCAGCTACATTGCTGAGCCCAATTGCGTACCTTAGCCACATGACAACTGCACTTGGTAACCTTGTCGCCCAAGCCTTCACTGGTGAGGTGTGTATTCGGTCTCCAGATTATCCTTTCGTTGATTTTCTCGAAATAAATTTATTTACTTCTTACATTTACAGATTACAGATTTATTGGGCATGGCTGAATACAATCCAGTTGGGTACGTAGTGATCAAAAAATGTATAATGTCACATAAATTATTTACTAAACACTTATTTTGACGTGATTGAGAAGTTTTTAATTTCAACAGAGTACCACAAGCCAATTTTCTCAAGCCTTTGTGTATTAATCCAATGGTAGATTGTAATGATATGATTACTGAAATAACAGGTATGTTCGTGCACCAAAAAAATAAAAATAATTAAGCAACCTAAGCTGATTACTGCAGAACCAGCTGATCAAGATGCTGATTCGAATTAACTAATTTACAAATCTGCTTTTCCTCTGAATATTTGAAGGCCAAAACTGCTGTCTTCAAACCTCCACCGGTGATTTGTCCTTGAAGAATAATCCTCAATCGACATCAACCAAGAACTTAGTACATCTAGCTCAAAGTATGTTACAGCTCTGTGATTATTCTCATAATGTCCATTATATTTTCTAGTAGCTTTAAACATTCTGAATTAATTTGCAGTCGTACGATATGGAAAGCTGGCAAAATTCGACTATGAAGATCCAAAGTCCAATATGGAGCACTATGGTCAACCCACACCTCCTATTTATAATATGAGCAACATTCCTACAAATCTGCCGTTGTTTCTTAGTTACGGAGGCAAAGATAAGCTTTCTGATGTGGAGGATGTGCAGATTTTGCTCGACTGTCTGAAATCTCATGATGTTGACAAGCTGGAAATTCAGTTTGTCAAGGAATTTGCTCATATAGACTTCGTAATGGGAGTTAATGCCAATAATATTGTGTATAACCGGATCATGACCTTTTTCAAAAAACACCAATGATGATCAAAGGCACTATTATCCAACTTGTATGATTATTCAAAATTTATATTGCTAATAATAGTGTCATTCTATATAATCTTTCTCAAGTTTCTTTAGGGCAAGCTCAACTAAATCAATGCAGATGAAATTATTATTTTTCAAATTCAGTTTACGGCAAGTGGTTCCTTGATTGAGATTCTTACCAAATTGGCTAAGCCTCCTCCAAATTTATTTAAAGAAACTTTTAATTTAATATATATCAAAAGAAAATTCAAACTAAACCTTGATTGTCAATGATTTGGAATTTTGCATTATTTTTGTAGGATGTCCAGCCTCAAATGATAAGTAATAATGACTCCAAGTTAAAAGAATAGCCCAACTCCGGTGTATTCAAAACTTACATTTGGTGCATCTATAGGCCAGGTTTTAATGTTATCTTCCATGCTGTAAGGATCACATTTGTATTTTTGTGCATGTTTGGGGTATTACATAAAAGTTGACTTATAATTTAAATTGAGTAAGTGATTTATAAGTGATAAGTTGATGAATTCTTATAAGTTATACGGATGTTTGGATAAATTTACTTATAAGTTAGTTAAGAGTTTGCTAAATTAAATTTGAAAAAATAATTATTAAATACAATGATTTCAACACTTGCATTTTAAATTAAAAATATTTAAAAACACAAAGGTAAAAATATAAAGTATTAAAAAATAAAGAAATCAAGTAATAAGTTCAGGAAAATGTACCCCATTATTAACATTCAACTTATCAACATATGAGTTGAGGTCGTAAGTTGGGTTGACAAACACCCCCTATAAACTGTTACGGGTTTATAAACCATAAGTCGGCTTATAAACCCATTACCAAACAGACCCTTTATATCTTTAACTTAGTTGTACCTTTTGTAAAAATCACTTAAAAGTTATTACAAAAGATGAAAAGAGTATCTTATAATTTCGGATTGAGCGGGAATCCAATTTAGACATGCAACACAAATGAAAAGCCTTTGCCACTTGGCCTATCTCATCAAACTTACTTTAATAATTTATTAGTAAGCTTGGCGTCTAGCCCTCTACTGTGCTACACACTACTCTGAAATCAGAACAACGTCAGACGCCCTGAAATTTGAATTCGATCATTAGGTTGAGTAGGTTCAAACTTAGCTTGAACAAGCATCCAGAGTCGATAACAAATTTGAGTAAGTTTTAATTTTATGAACAAACCTGATTCAAACTTTAATAAATTTTTAACTCTAATCGATTTTAAGATAAAATACGAATTCCAATTTGATAAACAGATAGCACACACATGTATAAATCAATACAATTACTTAAAAAGGAAAATACAATTCCTTTTTGAAAAAATAAAAAGATAATAATATCAGTTTTATTAATTATCAAAACACAATGGACGAGTTACGCACAGAAAAAAAAGATAAGTAAATAACTAGCGTAATAGCATGTGCAAGAAATGAGTCCGTGTAAATAAGCAACTAATTTATTGTTGTCAGAAATACAGTTGAACTTAATTTATTTGTGATAGGTTAGCGATGCGTTAGAATAATTGTTTGAGTTAATTATGATTGGCGAATCTTGTTGAAAGAGAGTAGTAATCACATTAGGCAACAATATAGTATACATTTTGTGAATCACAAATATACCAGATCGAGATTTTGCGATTTTATAGTAAGCGTCTGGATTATTTTTGAGAACATCGAGGACTTCGGAGACCACTTTAGAGAAAACAACATTGGTGATGTCACATTTACCAGTTGAGGAGCCCGATGAAGAGCATGCATTATCCTTAATCATCTTCTTATAATTGTTTGTTAGGAATGAGTACTAGGTTAATGTAATACATGGGGGTGAATGTATTAGAATCGATTTTGCTTTGCAACAATGTAAATGTGTGCGAAGTGTCAACGGAATTTAAAGAACACGGATTTACTTTTCAATCTAAATGATATTTAGATAAAAACAAAGAAGTATTCTCAACTTTTGTTTCTCAGAGATATTTACAATGTATGAACTTGAAAAACTTACAGCTAAAATGAAGCAGTCTATGCACTTATAAATTGTGCACAACTTGATTTTACAATAAGACAAAATCAGTTGTACTATTTTGTTTTTCCATCAAACATAGATCCACTTCTTTAGTTGTCCTTCCCTTGAATTTCTCTCCAAGCTTCATTTTAGGCTTGCCATGTGTACACTATACTGGAAAGACCACTACAGGTGCACATGCTTCTGTTTATCCTTTGTCTCCATAATCTTTGCAAAATTTTGTCTGTAATTACTCTGAAAACTATCTAAGTCCTCGATTCGATATCTTTGAATAATTGATTTGATATCTTGACTTCTCGAATCAGTGTAAACTAACTTCTCGAATCTACACTCTTCACTTCTCTAATCAGCATTGATAGAGTATATATTTATATATATTTTATATGATTTTATTCCTCATATTTATTATATTTTGCATTTAATTGGATTTTTATTTAATAAATTTTAATGTTTTATTGTAGGAAGCATGGAAATCCTAAACTGGGAAGGATTGAAGAATAAAAAGCTTAATTTGGAGATTTATTAGAAGGAAATTCGGATTTGTTGGGTTGCCTGCACATAATTCACTGTTTGGGTCATATTTTGAGATCTAGAAGTCAGAATTGGACGATTTAACAGCCCACACGAAGATAATGAAAATCTCTTTTATTCTAAAGTGGTCCAAATATCAAATTACATCAGGAACGGCTCAGATTTACTGAAGAAAAGTCAGCTACGAATTTTCCTTGTAAAACAGAATCAGTTTAGGAAACGTACTTGTACTTTCCTCAAGGCATTAAAATATTTGAGGATATATATATAGACATCAGATCTGAGAGATAGGGAGACATACATATACATAGATACATACATACATACAGACATAGCGGATCTTGTACTTTTTCTTCTTGGAGAAAGATTGAAGGTTTTCTTCTCTGTTCTTAATATTATTATTATGTGTTCTTATTATATTATGTGTTTTGTTAATTTAATTATGAGTGAGTAGATATTTAATCTAGGGTTAAGTTGAACCCTAGTTATGATTGATGTATGATTTTCCATAACCCCCCAATTTAGTTATGTTGTATGCTCTTGCTTATTGAGTTGTGCTTAATTAACAATAACATGTCAGACGTGATTATGCGTATTGTTTGAACCTAATATCTATTTATCATCGAAAGTTGGACTTAGATGGTTGTGATTTATCCAATAAGGACATGAACTTCTCCATGAAAATAGGTAGAACGGATTGTTAGGAAGTTAGGATGTTGTGTTTAATGTCTCTAAATTGCATGATACCATGAAAATAGGCTTGAGTGTATTTTAGAGAAGCCATTAATACTCGAGAGAGGTTATTGGTATTTTATAGGGCGTGTCTTTCCTCTTGAGTAGCGTATGATTAATTGGGGTGGAAAATCATGATTGCATTGATTCATGCTAGTGGGGATACTTAATTCTAGATGTTTTTAGTTAATTGATAATACAATACAATTTGCCTTAGTATAATATTAGTTTAAAAATATCTCAATAATTTATTGTGTTACTTGCTTAGTTGAATTAAATCAAGAATAACTAGTGATTGATACGTTTGTCTCTGTGGGATCGACTCTGACTTACCCTACTACATAGTTAGAA
This sequence comes from Heracleum sosnowskyi, assembly GCA_030848705.1. Classification (NCBI taxonomy): domain Eukaryota; kingdom Viridiplantae; phylum Streptophyta; class Magnoliopsida; order Apiales; family Apiaceae; genus Heracleum; species Heracleum sosnowskyi. Next base: position 18,118,376 of record CM061244.1, on the reverse strand, counting down.
GGATTTGTTAGATATTATTATTTGATAGGCACGCGACAGCCTTGTCAAATTTTTGGCGCCGCTGCCGGGGACAAAGCAGTATTAGATTAGTTAATTTTTGAGTTAGTTTAGCTAAGTCTTTTAGTTGTGTTGCTTCGGCTATTATTCCCTTGTTATTTGATCTTTGTTTCTAGTTTTCTCGTTGCATGCACACTTGAAGTTCAGGTATAGAAAATTTGATAGCTTTTGATCCTGAAATTGAAGCTACAGCAAGAAGACAAGCAGGACTACGAAGGAAAAATAAAGACAAGGAAGTTATGGGTGAGACAGCTGCAAAAGCTCTCAGGGAGCATGGTATGCCAGACGCTACAAACGTACTCTCCAGTATTGTCAGACCAATAATCACGGCTACCCACTTTGAACTCAAGCCACAATTCATACAATTCATCTCCAATGATTCTTTCGCAGGATTGTCCACTGAAAATCCTGTTGATCATCTTGAGAGTTTTCTGGAAAAGTGTGATACTATAAAGCTGACCAATATTAGTGATGATGCTATTAAGCTGCGCTTATTTCCTTTCTCTCTCCGAGATGCAGCAAAAGATTGGTTGAAGGATGAAGGACCAAACACATTCACTACTTGGGATAGCCTTGCAAAGGCGTTTCTACTTAAATTCTTCAGTCAGAAGAAGACTTCAAAGCTCAGGAATGAAATATCTAACTTTCGTCAAGATGATGACGAGTCACTTCATGATGCTTGGAGAAAATTCAAACGACTTCAGAGACAATGCCCTCACCATGGAATTCCTGACTGGTTGTTGATCCAAACATTCTACAATGGGTTAACACAAGAGTTTCGAAACTTTGTTGATGCCTCTTCTGGTGGATCTATTATGAAAAAGAGTACGGAGGATGCAAAAACTTTGTTAGACGAGATGGCGTCTAATGATAACTATCCTTACAGTGACAGAAATCATCCTAAGAAAGGTGGTAAGTATGATGTCGATGCTCTAACCATGTTGAATACTACTATGCAGGCAATGGTTAAGAAGATTGAGCAATTGGATTCTAGAACTTCGTCTACAGTTGCCTCATGTGAAATATGTGGTGTAGTTGGACACGCTCAACATGCTTGTCAATACAATCCCTCTGGAACAGCAATGGAACAAGCAAATGCCCTCTACAACCAAAATCAAAGGCCACAATATAATCCTTACTTCAACACATACAATCCAGGTTGGAGAGATCATCCTAATTTCTCCTACAGAAATAACCAGGCTCAAGCTCAACCTCCACAAAATAATTTTTCTCAGCCGCCAGGTTTTCAACCAGCTCAACCACAAAAATCTAACTTGGAGAATCTTTTGGAAGGATTTATCTCTACACAGGCAAAGAAGAATGATTACTTTGAATCAAGTATCAATGAGATAAAGGCTCATAACAAGTTAATGGAGAATTCAATCACTCAAATTGCTCAACAGTTGAATCAACTTAACAAGTCTTCAGGCCAACTTCCTGGTCAAACTGAACAACCACATAGAGCCCACGTGAATGCTATAACTTTAAGCAGTGGTAAGGAATTGCAAGGGCCAGAGATGAAGATGAGTAGTGATAATTTGACTATTGAAGAAGATAGGAAAAAAATTCAATTTGAAAATGTGGTTGTGCAAGAAGCGATTGAAGAAAAGAAGAAGGAACCCATAGTTGCTCCTGTCAGACCTTACGTACCACCTGTTCCGTTTCCTCAAAGATTGGTGCAAGCTAGGCTTGGAGAGAAGTTTATGAAGTTTATGGATATCTTGAAGAGGTTAGAACTTAATACTCCTTTCTTAGATGCTATCAAGGAGATGCCTTCTTATGGGAAGTTCCTTAGGGAATTATTGTCAAACAAACGAAAGCTTGAAGAAAGTTCTACTATCTCATTAACGACAGAGTGCAGTGCTATTTTGCATAATAGTCTTCCTAAAAAGCTAATTGATCCAGGTAGCTACTCTATTCCTGTGAAACTTGGAAATTTTGAAATCAAAAGAGCTCTATGTGATCTTGGGGCAAGTGTAAGTCTGATGCCCTTATCAATCTACAATAAGCTTCAGATGGGTGAACTCAAACCCACACGTATATCTTTACAACTTGCAGATAGAAGTGTAAAAGTTCCACTTGGAATACTTGAAGATGTTCCTGTCAAGGTAGGAAAGTTTTTTATTCCATGTGATTTTGTTGTCATGGAGATGGAGGAAGATGCACAAAATTCTATTATTCTCGGAAGACCTTTCTTAGCTACAGCTGGTGCAAAAGTTGATATGATGCAAGGAAAAATTTCTTTTGAAGTTGGAGATGAGAAATTGGAATTTAAATTTTCCAACTCTTCGCTTAGCCCTTCTCTGAAGAAGAGTGATCTTGGAAATTGTAATGAAGTTGTTCTTATGGTTAAGACCTTGGGTGAAGATCAAGATATGAAGGCTGATATTTTTCTCTCTAAACCTCCAGCAATTTTGGTGAGAGATTTACATGTCACTAATGTTAATTTGAAGCCTTCAATAATGAAATCGATTGGTGAAATTCAGTTTGGTGGATTATCTGTTGAAGATCCTGATGCTCATATTGAAAACTTTTTGAAGATTTGTGATACTATCAAGTGTGATGGAGTTTCTGATGAGGTCATTCGACTTCGATTATTCCCTTTATCTTTAAGGGATGGAGCTAAAAATTGGTTTTTTTCGTTACCCTCAAATTCCATTACCACTTGGGAAGACTTACTTATTAAATTTCTTTTTAAGTTTGTCTCACGAGATGAAACGTCAAGGATAATTGTTACATTCTTAAAGTTTGCTCGAGATAGAAGAGTTGTATTGTTGGATAAAGCCATGGATGAAAGTTATAATTTTTTTGGAGAGATCATGAGAAAATATGTTGAGAAAGTGGATGTTCCACTTTCACTCCATTCACCAGGTTGATTGATAATAAGGTCGAGCTAATGACCTTAAAAAGCGCTTCTTGGGAGGCAACCCAAGATTTTGGAGGAGGAACACTCTCCCACATTTTCCAACCGAGACTTCATGCACTAGGGGAGTATTTCTAACCTTTCTTTGTATAATTTTTCACTTTTATTCTTTTTGTATTTCTTTTAGGATCTTGTTAGTTTTGCATATTTATATATATTATTCATTGAGGACAATGAACCACTTAAGTGTGGGGATGAGTTCTCAATGATGAGTTCTCAATGACGTAAAAAATCCAAAAAAATTATATATTATAAAAATCCAAAAAAATTTAAAAAATTTAAAACTTTTTGTATATAATTGCCTTGTCTCAAAAGCATGTTAGCATTGATAAGTACACATTGTGTAGATTAATTTCGCATGATTAATTCTGAGTGTCATATTCATGAAAAATCATTTGATGCTTGGTAATTCCTTGTGTGTGCTTGCGAACATTTGAAAACTTGAGATGTTTCTTGGTCAATTTTAGTGAGTTAAGCATGCTTTCACCTTGTGAGAATTTGAGCCTAATTTATGATTGATGCATTTTATATCAATCCATTTTTTTGTTGTGTGATGTTCATTATCATGATTCTTGTTGCTCTAGAACTTGTTTTAAACCGTTTTGAGACTACATGATATGTGTATGCATGAATACGATAAAGGCACTAGGATTAACCTCATTTACCCAAAACAGTACCCATATAAAAAATAATCCTTAGTGAACCCCTTGAGCTTATATCCGTTTCTTTCGTATATCACCAATCTAAAATTTTTGAGCCTACTTATTTATTCTTGTCTTGATTTACTGGTAGAGCATATTGATTCAATTCAAGGGTTGGTGAATATTTAGTGTGGGGATTTCGTTTGGTTAAAGGTTACATTTTGGTGGGATACAGTATGATTTGAGAATTGCAAACAAGTATCAAGTACTCCTTTGAGATCAATGGGTAGCAAGTGCAATGTCATATGAAAGGGATGATCCATGTGTGCTGGTATTAAGTACATTCTTGGTGACTTTTCACTGCCCTTGGTTACTGGAGAATGACTTGACTTTGAAAAGAAAAAGAAAAAAAAAGAAGTTATGAGCAAGAGGAAGATAAAGTAGAGTTGTGTTCATTTGATTGATACAATGTGAAAGTGGGAAAGTACATGGGTTATATGTGCTTTGCAGTTTAATGTTTGTGAAAGCTTGATCAACTTTTACATGATCTAAGTTTCATGTTGGGTGCTTTAATTAAAAGTGAACATTATGCTCTATTAGTTATCAAGTTTAGCCACTTGTTAGCCTGTTTCTTTGATATCCTACCCCGTACCTAAGCCCCGTTACAACCTTTAACAAAGACCTTTTGATTCATGTATGCATATAAACGAGGTGGTGGAGATTTGGTGGACAACCAAGCATATGGTAGCACATGAGTACATTGATTGAACTTGAGCAATACACTTATACCCATACACTTGTGTGAAGTGAGAGCAATGTGAGATATTTATCCATAGCATGCTTACTTGTTGAATGCGACTTTGATGTCTATCTCATGATATTTTTGTCTATCTAGACATTGTGTGCATACTTGGATTATTTTGTGTTAATGATGCTTAAAGTGAGAGTACTTGTACTTTCAGACACTTTCAGGTTGTTATGTGATTGATATTTACAATGTGTGGAGTACTATGACATGTTGCATGTTTGAGAGACTTGGTGGTTGAAAATATTTGATTTTGTGGGTATATCTTCTATAAACCCTCACGAGACAAAACTCGTCCTACTAGGGCTGCCTAGGGGTTTAACGGCTTGTTGCATACGCTCAATGCAATCGTGTCATCTACGAAAGTGGTGGTCCTATTAGTTAATATTATTTTTATTTCTTTATTTGCCCGAGGACGTGCAAAATGCTAAGTGTGGGGATGTTTGATAGAGTATATATTTATATATATTTTATATGATTTTATTCCTCATATTTATTATATTTTGCATTTAATTGGATTTTTATTTAATAAATTTTAATGTTTTATTGTAGGAAGCATGGAAATCCTAAACTGGGAAGGATTGAAGAATAAAAAGCTTAATTTGGAGATTTATTAGAAGGAAATTCGGATTTGTTGGGCTGCCTGCACATAATTCACTGTTTGGGTCATATTTTGAGATCTAGAAGTCAGAATTGGACGATTTAACAGCCCACACGAAGATAATGAAAATCTCTTTTATTCTAAAGTGGTCCAAATATCAAATTACATCAGGAACGGCTCAGATTTACTGAAGAAAAGTCAGCTACGAATTTTCCTTGTAAAACAGAATCAGTTTAGGAAACGTACTTGTACTTTCCTCAAGGCATTAAAATATTTGAGGATATATATATAGACATCAGATCTGAGAGATAGGGAGACATACATATACATAGATACATACATACATACAGACATAGCGGATCTTGTACTTTTTCTTCTTGGAGAAAGATTGAAGGTTTTCTTCTCTGTTCTTAATATTATTATTATGTGTTCTTATTATATTATGTGTTTTGTTAATTTAATTATGAGTGAGTAGATATTTAATCTAGGGTTAAGTTGAACCCTAGTTATGATTGATGTATGATTTTCCATAACCCCCCAATTTAGTTATGTTGTATGCTCTTGCTTATTGAGTTGTGCTTAATTAACAATAACATGTCAGACGTGATTATGCGTATTGTTTGAACCTAATATCTATTTATCATCGAAAGTTGGACTTAGATGGTTGTGATTTATCCAATAAGGACATGAACTTCTCCATGAAAATAGGTAGAACGGATTGTTAGGAAGTTAGGATGCTGTGTTTAATGTCTCTAAATTGCATGATACCATGAAAATAGGCTTGAGTGTATTTTAGAGAAGCCATTAATACTCGAGAGAGGTTATTGGTATTTTATAGGGCGTGTCTTTCCTCTTGAGTAGCGTATGATTAATTGGGGTGGAAAATCATGATTGCATTGATTCATGCTAGTGGGGATACTTAATTCTAGATGTTTTTAGTTAATTGATAATACAATACAATTTGCCTTAGTATAATATTAGTTTAAAAATCTCTCAATAATTTATTGTGTTACTTGCTTAGTTGAATTAAATCAAGAATAACTAGTGATTGATACGTTTGTCTCTGTGGGATCGACTCTGACTTACCCTACTACATAGTTAGAAGGATTTGTTAGATATTATTATTTGATAGGCACGCGACAGCCTTGTCAAGCATCCTTACGACTTCTCGAATCATTGTATTGTACTTCTCTAATAGGGACATCTCAAATTAGTTGTTTTAACTTCTCTAATTCTTGACATCTCGAATCAGTATAATGTAGTTCACTAATTCAGACATCTCTAATCAGTGTATTTTAACTTCACTAAATAGGACATCTCGAATTAGTGTTTCTTCACTTCTCGAACAATACACTTGACTTCTCGAACCTTCAATATAGTACTTCTCGAATTGGTGACTTCTCTAACAGTTCATTCTTCACTTCTTTAATTAAGACTTAGCCAATTTTAACTTCATTTCTGCAACACTTTATTCTTCAATCTGTCTTCAAAGGTCTTGATGCATGATCCATAGATCTTCCTCCAAGATACAGTTTTAAACTTATTTTTAGGTTACATAGATTGAACTTTCATATGACTAAGTACAAATATAGAACCTTTGAAAACAAAGGAATCCCCTAGTTAAAGGGTCAAGTAAGTAATACAAAGTATTACAATTACTATAAGCTTGTTATTAGATAAATACAGAAATGCCTCTGTAACAAAGAAGGATCTAGAATTCCACAAAGGAGGTGACTTGTCCATCAATTCTCCTAAATATGTCGTAATTCCAAAACTCTCAAACGTCTATATAAAGGGTCTGACCCCTTATTCTCATAATTACATTTTTGGACTTACATTCCATATGTCACAACGTCGCGAAGGCGTTACAAACCACGTAGGCATCTCTAGAACTACGTCTTGGCTTGATTCTTGATATTCATTAAGGTACGTAGGCATCTTGTTGGGACCGAGTTAGTCCTCGACAATAAGAGCAGCCATCATTAAAGCTCGAAGCTCTCAAACCCTAGCAATAAATATATGTATTAAATACACCCTAGTTTTTATTTCACAACACAATTATTGACGAAAAATTTAATATAATAAATAAGAAATGAATTCAAAATAAACCTTGATTATCATTTTGTTAATGATTTGGAATTTGTCATTAATTTTGTAGGACATTTAGCTTCAAAGGATAAGTAACAATGACTCCAAGTTAAAAGAATAACACAACTTCAGTGTATTTAAAAGCGACATTTAGTGCATCTATAGGTCATGTTTTTAATATTATCTTATGAGTATCACATTTGTATCTTTATTTGTTTAATTAGATGTAAAATTTGTCAAAATCAGTGAAAGTTGCGATAAAATGCCAACTACTACAAGACCTGATACAGTCTATCTTCCCTTTGGCTATATATTGTCATTCTCTGAGAGTTTGGGGTTGTATAAATCCAGAATTGAGATTTGAGCGTCTGGTATGTTATTGAACAATTTACGACGAGCAAAAGCCAGGTATTTGCCATTCAGAGTGAGCTACTTAGAAATAAGTGTGTCGTATAATGTTTGTCAAGCTCCCAATGAGTATGCTGCCATGGTGATTGGTGATAGGGTAAAATGACTTAATCATAATTGACTCGGGTTCAAATTGCAAGTGGGTCACTGAACTGAAAAAGCTTGCAGTCAACTAACTTAACTAATAAAATGTTGCAATCAAGTGATCGTCGTTAAGTTTGTAAACGGACCTGACGGAATCGTGACATGGCGTGCTGATCTGTTAAAAAACGTACATGTTGTCTTGCTGACAAGTTGTATCTGAATTACCCAACCACTTAAATTCCTTCACCCGACCTAGTGAATATAGATACACACATACACCATATATAAATTAGGGATTGAAAACACAAAATTAGGGATTGAAAACACAAAATCAGTTATTTGACTGCAACCTTTAATTAGTTAAGTTAGTTGAATGTAAGCTTTTTCAGTTCGATGACCCATTTGCAAGTTGATCCTTAGTTCAGTTATGATTAAGCCATTTTACCCACTGGTTGGTTTGTCAAGACTTTGGCAATACCAAAATCTAAAAGCCATAGATTTCAGCGCCAAGTATGTTGATGTTTGATAGACCTTGGTACTTTGTTAGTAAGCATTCTATCCTTTAAATCATTTAAACTTAATTCCCTGTTGTAGTGTCATGCTACTCCCAAACTAGGACAATGTCTAAAGTGGTCTTATACCACAATTGGGCTAGATATGCCGGCCTCACATCTGATATGGACCGTTAGTCATTGCGTTCATGCAACATTTAGTGTCAATCAATAATGACATGGTTTCAAATGAAAACCAAAATCAATTCACTAACACATTCAGATGACTCTCTGGTATTGTCTACATTGATCGTACATCTACTAACAAATTCTAACAAATATGGTGTTGTCTGCATCGATCGTACTTATATTGTGTCACTCTCATGTCTTATGGACTGTAAAGATTATGGCACTCTGATGTTTCATGGACTATAAATACTTTGAGAACATATGCACCAATAGGAATAAATAGTTGATTTGTTTGACGAATTGTATCGATATAGTTTAGTTATGCATCAGTTCTTTATTGGCCCGTTAATAAAATTTAAGGGTTAAATATCAAAGTGGTTACTGAAGTGAAGACCATATATCATTTTCATCACTGATCTCAACGGGGTTTCGTTTCAATCACTAAAGTCATCATAAAAATCAAACATATAACTCTAAATATGTGTTCGAAAAGTAAAAATAACTTTTCTCGAGTTCTACACATATTTGTTCAATACTACTGCAACCAAATGAAAAGTTATGAATTCTAGTATTTCAGATAATTTATTTAGATTTTAAAAAATTCATTTACTATTTATTTTTTATTAAATCAAAGTAAATAACTATAAAATTAAAAATAAATAATAAATAATTTTTTTAAAATCTAAATATAATATCATAAATACTAGAGTTCATAACTTTTCATTTGGTTGCGGTAACATTCAAGAAATATGTGTAGAACTTGATATAAATTATTTTTTACTTTTCGAACACATATATAGAGGTATCTGTTTGATATTTATGACGACTTTAGTGATTAAAGTGATACCTCGTTGAGATAAGTGATGAAAGTGACATCTGGTCTTCACTTCAGTGACCACTTTGATATTTAACCCTAAAATTTAACTCCATCAATCCATTAGCTAATCTATCAAAAATTGAAGGAGTTGTTGACGAATTGATGACCATCAATTTGATTGATGGACGAATAAATAGCCAATGCATCGATAAAAGTTGATCAATTAGTTGATTCATTGGACGGATTAACCATTTTGATTTGTGATTGGTGCATTTAAATATAGAAAAATAGTTAAAAAAAATTGCATAGTAATAAACTTTATCAAGTAAATTGATGAAATTAACGCATTGAAGGCCATTGATGAATGAAGATACTTTGAGCATGACAGAACCAATGTTACATTGGTGAGAAAATGTCCCAAATGGCATAATTTTCTACCAGAAGGCCCTCAATGGCACATTCTAAAAAAATGATCCTAAATGTGCACGAAAACGCCACTTTGTTTAGCGTGTATGATGTATGTATACAATATATTTTAGTCCAATAAATTTACCAGCAAAAGATAGCATGCATACATACATACATACATATATGTTACATACACACCACAACTATGGTCTACATTAATGATGAAAAGCTATGCAAAGTGTATTGTGAGTCTGTGAACGTAGGAGGTGCACGGTCCACAAAGGTGAAATGATGATGTGCCACTAAAATCATGTGAAAACTGAAATACATAAAGAGACGAAGTCAGAAAGTTGGAGTCCAAAGTACAAAAATGAAAGTAGATATCACATTCTCGGCAGTAATGGAAGTTCAAATTACGTTTTCAATTGAAAACGCAAGCTTATATGGCGTTTTTTAAAATAAAAAATGTAGTAAAACAATATAAAAACAACACGTCGTTATGTTTCTTATGGACACATGTTTAAGTTGCATTTTTTTTATACAATTGGAACCATATTTTTAATTTGTATCATTTGCTGCCATATTTTTGAAAATTATGCCATTTGGGACGGCCAACTCTTCTTTCATATTCTAATAATAATCGTATGTCCAACTTATCCAGAATCTAGAATATCAATTCAAATCGACTCGGCTCAAACTCAGAGTTTAAATCAACATTTGAGTTTGATAAAAAAAAGGATATTTATAAAAAATATCACTTTTTTAAAGTTTTTTTGCGATTTTACTATCTTCTCAAAATATTTACAAAAATACCTTTTTTTTTAAAATAATTTGCGAAAATACCATCTTTTAAAAAGATTTTTGCAAAAATACGTTCTGCAACTAAATACAACCTACGTAGGTTGCATCCGGTTGCACGTGTGATTGCAACTAGATGCAACTGAATGTAACTTTCCAAATACAACCTACGTAGTTTGCATCCAGTTGCATATGTGGTTGAAACTAGATGCAACTTTTTAAAAAATAATTGAAAAAACATCTAAGAATTCAAAAAAAATTATTAATAAAAGGGGTAAACTTGTGGTATTGGTTTACCCCGGGGGTTCAATAGTTAACTTTTGGGGTTCAATGTTTCTATTTTGGATTTTAGAAATATTAAGAATGACGAATAATTCGTATACGGACTTGTAAACAACCCTAAACCCTAGACTCTAAACCCTAACCTACCCTGATTTTAGGGTTTCAGGACGCCGGAAAAACACAATTATTAACAAGTTGCATTTGTGGTTGATTTTGGTTGCAGTTTGCAGAAGGTATTTTTGCAAATAAGATGGTATTTTCGCAATTTTTTTTTTTTTGAAAAGGTATTTTTGCAAAAATATTTCTGGAATGTGATATTTATGAAAAAAGCCCAAAAAAAAATGAGTCAGGTTTAATATTCCTGTTGAATTTCAAGATGGTCTTATGTTGGGGGCTGTTATTGAATAAAATTTCTCAGCTTTTGTCAAAAAAAAAAAAAAAAGTCAGGTTTGAGTTTTAAATAAACTCGGTTTAAACTTTTCTACTCAAAATTGATTATTCCGATTACAATTGCAATTCTAACCCATCAAAATAAGATGAAAAAGGGTTAAATATCAAATACATCACTCATTATGTTCAAATGTATCAAATTAATCACTCATTGTAAAAATGACTCAATTTAGTCACTAATTTAAAATTTTGTATCAACTTAGTCATTAAAATGTTGAAATTTTGTATCAATTTAGTCATTCTCAGGTAATGTCTTTGATACGAAATCTTAAATTAGTGACTAAATTGAGATATTTTTGCAATGAGTGATTAATTTGATACATTTGGGCACAATGAATGACGTATTTGATATTTAACCCGATGAAAAAATGAATATTTAAAATCTAACTTGATAAAGTATGAGGCGCATGTATAAAATCTAACTAATAACTGGATGTGTTGGGATCGAATGGCAAGGCATAAAACAGCAGGTGGGCTTGGGTTTAGAAATTTCAGAGATTTCAATCTTGCAATGTTAGGAAAACAGGGTTGGAGGTTTCTTACTAATCCAGAGAGTTTGGTCGCAAGATTATACAAGGCCAGGTATTTTGCAGATTCGGATTTTTTGAATTCTTCGTTGGGTAACAACCCTAGCTTTATATGGCGTAGCATTTTTGAAGCAAAAAGTATAGTCGCAGCTGGTGTTCGGTGGAGGATAGGACCAGGTACTAGTGTTAAAATTTCTGGGCAGCCTTGGTTGGCAGATGGAAATGACCCTTTTATTGCCACAGTTTCTCCTGCCATAGATAATCAGTATGTAGCCTCATTGCTTTGTGTGGATAGAAGAGACTGGGACGAAGAGGTTGTGAGAGATGTGTTTGATGGAAGGGATCAGGTTCACATTCTTAATACGCCAGTTGAAAATAACTTGGTAGAGGATGTGTTATATTGGCAGCTGGAACAGACGGGTATTTACTCTGTGAAAAGTGCATATAAATTTCTGCAAGTTCAGAAAGGTGAGTGGAGGGCTGAAGAGAATGACTATATCTGGAGAAGTTTGTGGAGGATTAAAGTTCCACCAAAAGTCCTGAATTTAGTTTGAAGAGCTTTGTCAAACTGTCTTCCAACTTTAACTCAGTTATATCATAAACATGTGGCTGTTCAAGTTGTGTGTCCTATCTGCAAAAACGAAGAAGAAACGATCTTTCATGCCTTGGTTGGTTGTTCTTTTGCTAACCAGTGCTGGAAGATTTTGGATGCTAATATTTATACTGGTGGAAGGTGGGAGTTTGCAGAGTGGCTTGATAACACATTAAGTGGTATTAACAAGTCTCAAGAAGCTTCAGTGGTTACTTTGTGCTGGGCTTTATGGCGTGCTCGGAACGACTTAGTTTGGAACCAGAAATATCCTAAGGTGTATAAGGTAGTAGCTGCTGCTAAACAGTATCTTGCACAGTGGAATGCAGCCCAAGGGAGATCAACAAGTGCTCTTCTCACCCCTACAGTTGATGGAGATGGAGCTCAGATTTGGGTAAAGCCTCAACAGAATGAAGTCAAGGTGACAGTGGACGCTGCTATTTTTACAGAAAGGAAGGAGTTTGGTTTTGGACTGGTTACTAGGAACTCGGAAGGAGTAGTGATACAAGCAAAGTCGATTATTAAACAGGGTGATGTCTTGCCAGAATTAGCGGAAGCTATGGCTATCAAGGAAGCTCTCAGCTGGATTGACAGGATGGATTGGCCGAAAGTAGTGGTAGAATCGGACTGTTTGGTGGTCATTCAAGCTATAAGAAGCAAAGTGCAGATGAGGTCAAGGTTGGGAGAGATCATTGAAGATTGCAGGTTTTATCTTCATAATTCAAACAAAATTTCTTTGTATTTTATTAAGCGGTCTGCTAATATGGTAGCTCATACTCTTGCTAGAGCTTCATATTCTTATCCAGATCGTAGTTTCGATAGGTGGTCTGTACCTATTGAGGTTAGAGATTGTATCGAGTCTGAGATGGAGATTTAATAAAATCATTTGCTTTTCGTCAAAAAAAAAGTATGAGGCGCATGTAAAATCGAACATAAATTCAAACATGATTAATACAAGTATTTAAAAAGAAATTACAAATTGTTTTAAAATATAAAAAGAAACTAATATATAATCATCATCAAATTATCAAAACACTGTAGGCGAGTTAGATAAGTAAATAATTCTCCCATATTTTATCTCTTCCCGCCAGTGTTGGCCACCAAATTCACTCCAAATGCTTAAACTGAGCAGCTAAAACGACGCCGGAGCCTCATTTCAATGTCTTTTCTCTTTCTCTCTCCGCCGTCTTTCTCTCTCATCACCTCTCAATCAACCACCACTTTCGCCGTTCGCAACTCTCCCTCTCCGCCGCCGCCGACGACGACCATCACTCTTCCGCCGCCGCCAATCTCCCACCAGTCTCCGCCGCCGCCTTTAAGTTGCGCTCTCCACTGCTCTCACTTTAACTCGTAACTACTTCTCCTAATTTCATCTCTCTTTACATATACAGTAGCACTTCGATAAATTAATAAATAGTAGATGCAATGTATTTTTAATCTCGATAAATGAATAAAATTTACGGAATTCGAGAGTATTCGTTTAGTCACGTTAATATATTGATTGAGTAACTAGTAGTCATGTTTAATGTAATTGTAGGTGTTCCGGTTGTACTCATGAGTTCAATCTCCACCATCCGGCTATTGTTGACGAAGCTTCCGTCTTTTTTAAGAATTTCGGTGTCAAGGATTTTAGTTTCGATACTTGTAGACTGGTTAGCCTTAACTTTTTTACTCTACTTAATTTATCCTATTATGTTTAGCTTATTTGCTAATTATCATCAAAATTATCGTAATGTGTAGTTTGATTCGATCAATTATTAGTTACTAGTTATTTTAACCAAACCAAACATATTCGGTGCATCCTGTTTTGCAGTTTTTTTTTGGGGTCAAATTAGAGGAAATAGTTTAAGTGCATATACTAAAATACTTTAATGAATCCGGGACTCTATTAGTGGGACTGAGGATTTTGTATGTGTAACTTTATTTTCAGAATTTCGCATATAATTGTTTCATAATTGAATTGGATTCGAGTAGGGATCTGGGTTGTATCAGACATTGTCAGACCTTGGTCTATTCAGGGTTTTTAGAGTGAAATGGAAATGGTTTTTAATTTTACAGTGGGGATGGAGGTGCCGTGCAAAATTAGCAGTTCGTGGTTCAGCATCTGACCCTTTGATTGGGCTCTATGAAGAGGGTACTCATAATGTAGTTGATATTCCTGACTGTAAAGGTGATTAAAAAGGAAAAGAGAGAGCATGTTTCGCTATATGATTCTTATATTTTTGTATATTTATATACAAAATTAACTTTAGTAGCATTTGTCCTTGCGCAGCTCATCATCCAAACATTAATGCTGCTGTGGATCTTCTAAGAAAGGGTCTGTTACATTTCCGACATATATGAACCTATACTGCTTCTAATTTCATTTCACGCCTGTACATATATATTCTAACTTGAATTTGCCTGATATTTATTTTGATTCTCAGGTATGGCCGAACTGAATATTCGTCCATATGATGAAGACCAGGGGACTGGTCTTTTGAGATATGTTCAAGTGAGCACATAATCAAATATTAAAAAATTTCCTTTAGTTTTCTAATCCTGGGGTATATGTTTGACAATGGTGGTTATCATCTCTAATATTTAGCTATTGCATTCATTGGTGTTGAAAAACGCAGATGGCTGTGACCACACACAATACATCTCTCCCTGCTTCAGAAAGATATAAAAATGGTAACTAGTCAAACCTCAAAAGTGCTTTTTATGAATAATAATGTTTTTATCTTTGCACGATTTAAACTATTCACATAGATTTTGAAATATGACTATTCCTATGTGCAGGTAAGGTACAGCTTTCTTTGGTTTGGAATTCAAGAAATGAGAATTCACCCTTTTCGGATAGATTAGATGCCCTGGCCAAGGTTTCTTCTACTCGACTTTTCTTTCTCTTGTGTTATACAATTTTGTTACTTGTCCTAGTATTATCTAATGTCTATATTTTATTATAGTTCTTGTGGAGATATGGTGGCTCGAACAGTAAGCACCACTTGATTCATTCTATTTGGGTCAACTTTCAAACATCAACCAACAATGTAAGTTGATAAACTTTCTCTTTGTTCCATTTTATGTTAGGGTTGAATTTAGCGGTTGTCTCCATGTGTGAAATATGATGCTTAAGATGAATATGTAGAGTAGATGTTTCTAGCAGTATTAAGTCTCATTATTTCTCTAGATACTTGATGTAAGATAAAGGATGGGAAATGAGTTTAACAAGGGTATAATGGTAATTCTCCATATAGAATTGGTGGGAAACACAATGAATCCGTAGTTTTATGCCAAAACAGTTATCGACAAATATATTCAGCACTAATCAATAACGATGAGTATAATAACGATGAGTATAAGTGTAAACTCTAGTACTTGACAAATAAGTAAGATCCTAAAAATAGTAAAGTAATCCTAATTAATAATTGTAACTAAATAGTAAATACTATCCCCTACTTTATCTAATAACGAAAATTATTATCTAATTCTTATAAACTATATTAATTATAAATTATAATTATTTCGAAAGTAACAAAGCCACAGTGAAGAACTCTGAAACCTTCAAAGACTTGAATATGTTATCCAGAATAACAAAATCAGTATGACCTACCAAATTCAACTTATCTTGAATTTCTTCACAAACACTCATCGTGCTCAATTTGTGGCTCAGTTTCAACATTATTTACAACTTGAATAGGCTCCCAATTTAACTACAATGTCATGCTTGTCAGTAGTGCGAGTGCCAGCTTGTTTGTAATGCCTTTGAAACAATAGAATTATAAATTTGCTGCATTTTCTTCGATCTAGATTTTATCACTAATATCCTTAGATAACTCTAATAGTTTGTCCATTAGTGACCTTTTGTGCTCATACTCCAGATGTGCAATCAAAACATTATAAGATTTTCATTTGTTGTACTCCCTCCATCCTTTTGAATTGTTAACATTTGGATTTGGCATAGAGATTAAAAAATGAGAGTAAAGTGAGTAAAAAGTGTGTAAATTGTGGGACCCATTAATATTTAAGTAATCGATTAGAAAGATTGACAAAGTTAGTGGGTCCATTTGAGATTTTAAATTATTAAAACTTTACTATTTTTGGAAAATTTTGAATTGTAAGGAATTGACGGGACATACCAAAATAGAAATTGTTAAGAATTGAAATGGACATGGAGTATAATTTATGAAAATCAAAAGCTAGATGGATGCAGTAATGAAAGTGAATTCAATAAATTTTGATTGTTTCTCAACAAATCTCTCTAAACCAATGTTACATGGGACAATGATCGATTTGAGAAAAGGTATGATACAAAAATGGGTACGCGGAAGGTTACGGGGGGTGAATCGAATGGTATGGGTACCAGAAAAATTTATGTTATTATATTTATAAACATATAATCGAACATCTAATATTTCAAACTTCATGAAGTTTAGAGATTAAAACATCCACACAACATAAAACCGATGCAAATAAAAAATTCACATTTTTTGTTGACTAGAAATCTTGATATCTTCATCTTTTAGATGCAGGTTCCATATTTTCTTCCTTATGTCTTTCCCTCATCTTAGTTCCTTGAGTCTAGCTTCGAGGAGGAGGTATTGAGATTAATATCCCACTTCCTATATAACCCATCATTGTAAATTGACATGAAACGAGACATAAATCTAATGTTTCCATGTATACACACCAACTTGTCATCCCGCGCAAAATTTTGATTTCTATTGGTGTTGTAAATATAACAGTATGTGCTCTTAGGTTGTGACAATACCTTAATAGCAATTTATAGCAATTGAGATGTTTCAGTCCCGTGTGTAGACCACCATGATATTGAACTCATTGTCACAACATGAAACCTCACAGCTAGTGATCCAAACATTTCTTCTTTAGCTTTGAAGCTAGCTAATTGTTGACGCAATACCCTTTTCTCCTTTGTAATAACATGTTATGTGCTCGAAATTCAGTTTTTGCAACTTTGAATACCTTAAGTTGTATTATTTCCAAAAGTAGTGTGAGCATGAAAATTGTTTAAATATATTTAATAATGAGATTAATATCCCACTTCCTATATAACCCATCATTGTAAATTGACATGAAACGAGACATAAATCTAATGTTTCCATGTATACACACCAACTTGTCATCCCGCGCAAAATTTTGATTTCTATTGGTGTTGTAAATATAACAGTATGTGCTCTTAGGTTGTGACAATACCTTAATAGCAATTTATAGCAATTGAGATGTTTCAGTCCCGTGTGTAGACCACCATGATATTGAACTCATTGTCACAACATGAAACCTCACAGCTAGTGATCCAAACATTTCTTCTTTAGCTTTGAAGCTAGCTAATTGTTGACGCAATACCCTTTTCTCCTTTGTAATAACATGTTATGTGCTCGAAATTCAGTTTTTGCAACTTTGAATACCTTAAGTTGTATTATTTCCAAAAGTAGTGTGAGCATGAAAATTGTTTAAATATATTTAATAATGCCCCCCCCCCCCCCCCCCCCCCCCCCCCGGTGATGTAAGTATCACTCATCAATGGAAAAGCACCGACCAAATCTTTAAATATTAGGTTCAAGGTTATACAACACATGAGGACGAAAATATGTATTCATGTAGCTTTTCAATTTCCTTTCCTGCTTGCTTAGAGTTTGTCGCATTATGTGTGATCACTTAAAGAACTTTTGAAGGGCTTACTTCATCTATTGATTTATTAGAAAGTTTCACAATTTCTTCTCTTATTTTCTTCACATAAAAAAAAACCTTTGGCCTATAGGAACACAGAGCCACAACTAGTGGATGCAAAAACATTGATGAGTGATTTGTGTTTAATGTTTTTCCACCCATGAGAGGAGACTATAAAAGTCTCTTATGTTAGCCAGTCTCATTGAATGAAGCACACTCTATTTCAATTTCTCGCTTATAGTCATCAAGTAATGATATTGTTGGCTCTATCAGCTGACGGTGTTTATAATATTTGGTAGCATTATTGATTGCATTAGTCATTAAGAAAATTTGTGGACTTCAAAGAACATTGAATGGAATCCCATTAGAACATAAAAATCAAGCAACTTCAGTGTTAACTTCTCTCTCTACAACACCAAAAGCTTTTATACTGGGATTGGGTGGAAGTTTGTTGTAACACTGGATCGGGTTAATGATGGTCATTTGTTCAACTTCCTCAACTTTGTTGTTAGAGCAATGTCCGATTTGATAACATTAGTTTGCAACAACCAATTTTCGCTTTAACACCCTCTTGAGGACCAAAAAATGGTGATGTATTTTTGTGTATGGTGGCTGTTTTGTTGCAATAATTGCACCCTTTTGGCGCCTTTATCATGTTTCTTCATTAGCAAAGGCTTTTAATTACATTGTGAACTACTCTCCTCACTTGTACTTTTCTTGGTTGGATTTTCTCTTAAAAAAATAATAAAATCTTCGGTTGATTCTCAGTTTTGAATTTATTCCACTTGTTTAGATTGTGTTCCTTTGCCTGATTAGTTTTTTTTGTAGAAGGCCATTAATGTATAAAAACTTATGGAGTTGGAATTGACGTAGCAGTTTATTTATACGAGTCATACGATTGTGTGTATTGAAAAGTCAAAAGTATGAGGAATTCAGGTGGCCTTTGAAATTTACAGTTTGATGTTTGAATTAAATTCAGGAAAATTCCTTTCATGAATCGTAAACATAGGTTTATGTTTTTTGATCGGTGGTCAACAAACAATCTTGTTTGCAATTTTATATCGTAATAATAATATTCATTCATTGATTATTGCTGAAAGACTTAACGATATACAATTGTTGTTTTTTTTGTGGTATTTTAAATATAATATACATATGGCAGGAGTAATGTTTTTACTTCTTTGTGCAATTTACCTCTTTACTCTACTTTGTTTTTTTCCACTCTATCAAGATTCAAAATCTACGTTTCTTTTCTTCATTCATCTTTGTTTGTTCTTAAAAATTTTAGGTCATCGGAGTTATTACAGGTCTAGAAACTACTAGGTCATTGAAATTACAGTGGGTAGCCAAACATTATGAACAAGAGGGTGAAACATCGTGTTCTAGGTTACAATCTACCCGTGTTCTGGGACGAACTGTTTTTGGATTCTTTAGCAAGTTCTGCGTTCCATGTAACTCTATTAAAGACATTTGCTCTAAGGGTTTTTGTGATGACACCGTTATCTATAAGAAAATTAGGAAGTACCGGAAAATTTAGGGGTTGTATTGCAAGTTTTAGGAAAGTAGGGATTGTTTTAATGGAGTTAGGTGGGTTGCTTGTAACTGGAAACAATTAGCGATAATGGGTTTACTTCGGCTTGGTATGGAACACAATAAATCCACAATTTCATGTCAAAACATTCATAAATAAATATGTTAAGCTCTAATTAATATTGATAATTACAATTGTATATATATCGAAATACTTGGAAAAGGTCCCAAATAGTAGGTAACTATTCATAATTGGTACTTGTTAACTGTGATCACATACTACACCCTCCGTCCCATAATAAACATCCTAATTTTTTTCAAGTTTGTTTTATGCATATAAAAAACATATTTATAGATAGTATTCTCATTTTTTTTGTTTTGTAGAAAAATAGGGTGTTCAAACTTTTATACAATACAAAAAAATTAAAAAACATTAATATCTACAACTACATTTTTTATATGCGTGAAATAAACTTAAAAAATAGGACGTTTATTATGGGACAGAGGGAATATTTTACTACTGGAATGAATAAAAAATATTATAAAAGTTAATTTTCTTACAACTAATTTATCATTACAAATATGTTAATACAAAATAATAAACAATTAATTGCATGATAGTGTTCTCCGCATCAGTAGTACTCTTGGTAGTACACTAGAGTGATAAAATCTTTATTACTTTCTCATATGGTTGATTATTATTTATCGTTGATTATTTATTATCATTGATGCAAACATCACCAAGGTATGTTAAAAGCATGGGTGTCTATATTAATTTGTATTAAACTTCTTAAAAAATGATTTCAAAGTAGATAAATAAAATCTAAAACCATCATTTATTGAAAAAGTTATTAAACGTAGTACATGTCAGATGCAGTTATATTTGAACTTAGTATATAAAGATTTAAATATATATATAATATAATAAATTTTTATTTACTATGTAGGATCTTATTCACAAGCCGTCTTTTTTTTTTAAAAAAAACTCAAGGGAAATTTCCCAAAATATCTTCTATTTTCAAAAATATGGTGCACCAAATCTTTACTAATTATATGTTTCTCGAGTTTCTGAATTACATATGTATAAATTTGTTTTTGAAAATTTTCTATTTTAGTGCTTGACGTTCACCTCATATCTTTGTCTCTTATTAGCACCACTATTTCATCGTAGACTCACCAATTCTCGTGTTTTTTTCCACTTTTCTCGTCTTAATTTACTTTTACTCTATATGAGTAACAGTTAAGGTAAAAATGATGTTCTAATTTCGACGACATCATTTTTTAAAAATTTGTTGATTTTTGGTCGATTCTAGTATGATGTGTTGTTGTTGTTGTTGTAGGTGCCTAGTAGACTAACTGTTTGATAAAATATTATTCAGAAATATGTAACCCCCTATGTTCTCTCTTTCATAACACTCTACTTTAAAGTGTTACAAACTTTAGAAAACAACTAGATTAACAATTAGAGTACATCGTCTTAACTATTAAAAGAATAGATTATGTCTTCCTAGGATACAAACTAATACATACTTCAAATAATACGTCGTTTCAATTCATTCCTTTAACGAATTAATTACTTACACTACACGCCCTCCCTATGTCTAATTGAAGCTAGTCTACATTTTTATGCCAAAAGGTGTACTACGTATATTAGAACTTCAGACTTTCATTTGTCCCTTATCTTTAGAATCAGACGCCTCGTTTTAATCATTTTTAGCTTGAATTAGTAAGGAGATTAAACAGTGAGCTATAAGCTCCACAAGATAAATACTTGAGGTATGAATGAATAATAAATATATTATGATTGAAATAGATCACGAGAAAATTTTCAAAATCTTAACATGAATAATTCGTTAAAGGGATCAAAAAAGTTGTTTATCATTTTTAGCTCGAATTAGAAAGGAGATTAAACAGTGAGCTATAAGCTCCACAAGATAAATACTTGAGGTATGAATTAATAATAAATATATTATGATTGAAATAGATCACGAGAAAATTTTCAAAATCTTAACATGAATAATTTGTTTGTAAAGAAAAAGATAGAGGGAAGACAAACAACTTTGTTGATTCCTTTAACGAATTAATTACTTACACTACACACATTCTCTATGTCTAATTGAAGTTAGTCTACATTTTTATGCCTAAAGGTGTACTATGTATTTTAGACCTTCAGACTTTCATTTTTACCTTATCCTTACAATAACTTTTCAGTTTGGGTTCACCACCTTTAGGCAGGGTAGCATGGGTGCGGCTCCAAGGTAATGCACCGCGCACCGGGTGCGGTTCGGGTGCGGCTGGGTGCGGCGGGGTGCGTACCGGGTGCGCCACCGGGCGTATCCCCGTATTTTGCAGCTGGGATTCGTGGGGATACGGGAGGGGTAGTTTTTGTAATTTTTCAGTCATCTCCGTCGCTCTCGTCGTCTCCACCATCGACTCCATCTCCGATAACTAGCAAGCCCTCATCTTCTTCCTTTTGTATATATATGTATTGATTTGTTCATAATCAATTTTCTTCTTCTTCAGTGTGTATATATAACTGACGTGTATGTATATATTGTACTAGCTTAAAACCCGTGCGATGCACAGATTATTTTAAATCGTTGTTATTTTATTATTTATGTTTTAATATTTTATTAATTGTATTTGTAAACAAAAATAAGTTTGTATGTTAAAATAGGTAAACTATTTAAAATAATTAAAAGTATTGAAAAAGGTTTTAAAATATATATGTAAGGGCTTACTCGTGATATATTTGAAAAATGGGAGGTTTTATATATTAGATTATATAAAATTGAATAATTAAAAGTATTGAAAAAGATTTTAAAATAAATGTAAAGGTTTACCTGTGATATTTTTGGAAAATGAAGGATTTTACTAAGGAAAAATAGAAAAATTAACATGTTTTAGTTGAAAAAGGTAATTGCCCATGATATTTTTGGAAAAAGAGGGGATTGTTTTTAGCAAAAATAGAAAAAACAACGTGTTTTAGCTGAAAAAGGTATTTGGTTATAAATAAATAATGTTATAATTTAATAATATTTTTTATATTTAAATAAGGGTAATTAAATAAACAATTAAATAAGGCAAGTACCGTACCGTACCAAAAAACAGGTACCAAAACTTTTAATGTTTCGTCTAGTATAAGATAGTATAGATGTGTGTGTCGGTTCCTGTGTGTTCATCCCACATGGCACCCTTGTCAGTGTTCACTTTTTTTACTTTTCTTTTAATTTTGATTTTTCAGAAATTTATATTAATAAAGTTAATAATTACAGTAGTTATTATATGTTGATTTATATGACTGAATGCTAAATTGACTTTAAATTTAGAGATTTTTTAAGCATTATGAACTTATCTATTTGACTATTTTGTTTAATTTGAATGCTATTTCTTGGTTTGCTAATTAATTATATATAATATATATTTTTAACTTTTTACTATTTGTCGTATCCCCCCGCACCCATATCCCCATTTTTTTGATTTTGCCGAATTCTCGTATCCCCGTACCGTGCACCCGCACCCCCGCACCCTTGCTTCCTAGCCTTTAGGTGCTCAACAATCTGAATGTGTGGTCCAGAATTTTATTTTTAAGTACCCTCTTGGCACCTAATAGCCACCACATCAGACGATGACTCTAAAACCCTCGATTTTTGAGGTTGTTCAACTTGATCGAATGACTTTTTAAGATATAGGCTTCAACCTCAATATTTTCAATTAGGCAAAAGAATTTAGAATCATGATAATTGATAAGACTTCTCCATCAACCATTTAAAACAACAAACATAGTGTTCGGACATGGTTCAAAGATAATAACAAGCAATATAATGATTAATACGAGTAATACGTACAACACAGTAGAAACTTTTGCATAATTTACGGCCGTGACAATCAAAGCATGGTAATGGTTGACTCCAAGACAACAAAATTCCAGATCATAGGTAGACTTGTTGTCCAAAACAAGGCTTTAGCTCCGACATTATTCTCATCATTTTTTTCAAAATAAATATATAGTGAACGAGTATATAACTTTACAAGTCAGAGAAGAAAAACTTGACTGAATCCTTAGCTCTATGTTTAAAATGATTATTTAAATTTATCAAAGTATATAAACAAGATTATGAACATGTGATTTAATGATCACATATACAGTATAGTTTACAAACTTGGTTCAAAAGACCAGCATAGTAAAAGTAAAAACTTAAGAATAAGGCCATACGTAACTCGAATATTATTTATATAAAAATCATCATTTAGATTTTTGAAAAGATAAATAACTCACTTATTTTAGACTCCTTTGCACACTTGAAACTTTTGTATATATATGGACATAAATCTTATCAAATTGAGTCATTTGGCTCGATTCATTTGGAATTTAAACCCCCGAAAATAGAGGACAACACAACTTAGCTCGTGAAAGTTCAATTGTTATTCATCTACCATTTTTGTCTACACAAAATTAATGTAACAAAAGAAGACTACTTAAGCTCAGCCTTTGTGGAATTTTATTCCCTCCGAAATGAAGGCAAGCATAAGGTTGTACATATAAAATTCCGATTGAGATTCATTGTCCGTGCTCATGCATTCTCTATTACATATCATGCATACCGGAAAAAATGATAACAATTGAATTAAATCTTAGTCATATGATAAACTTCAAATCTAAGAGGCATTTTATCAAACACCTTGTGTGTGTGTAATGTGTATCACTCAACTATCGCTAGATTCATTAACTACACCAACTTAACTACTAACTAGTCCATAATTAACATAAAAATCAACTCTATGGTAAAATCTCTTTTAAAAGTCTTTAAGAGCACTAAAGATGAAAATGTGAATATTATTAGTAATAAACTAATAGCTACAGCAGTAACAACAAGAAAAGAAAAGTATTTACCTTTTATCCTATCTATCTTCCGATGCACTGTACTCCCATCTCCTAAATTCAACACAATTATTTATAAGCTCATTCTTTCATTCGGTCAAGGATCTTGACTAATCAATTCAGCTCCCCTACTTATATATCTTAATCTTTACACAAACAGAGGTCAGAAAAAGATTTGCGTGATTATGCAAATTTCTGAGTGACTTTTGTGTGATTATGCAAATTTCTGAGTGATTTAGTACGCAAGGGCAGCCACTTGTTCTTGGTCTTTCTACTGACCACTTTACTAATTGTATAAATACTGTCTTTCTATCATTTCTTAAATTACCTATTTCTCAAATCCCTCAGTTATATATATATTTATGTTGTTTCTTATAATTTCCTTACAAATCTAATGGAATCATTAACTACAAAACAAATCTCCATAATCTAAAACTCATACTAAAATCATTTACCAGTGACACGCTTCGCTTAGTGAAAATAATTAAATTTAAAACCCCATATATATATATATATGTAGCTTTTAAAAAGTTGGTCTATAGTTGCCCACAAGAAATCATTTTATTATTATAATATTTTATATTCCTTCCGCTAAAATTTCAAAGCAAAAAGAATTATCACACATTTGCTCAGGTAATGTTGTATGTTACAAAATAAGAATTTTCTTTTTGTTGATTTTGGTTGATTACAAAATTGCATTGTAATTGATTTGGTTTAGGCATCTTTATTTCTCATTTCTCTTCTTTCTGTAGATGCATTTTAAAAAGTTGATTTTGGTTGATTTAGTCGTTTCTCTTTCCTTTTTATCTTCTTTTTTACATTTGATTTGGTGGAATGCTTGTACCTGTTGGAGAGAATATCGAAGATGATTTTTGTTGCATATGGAATTGCATTAGGTTGGTTACTGTGGAAAACTGAATCAACTTAAAAATAAAACAACCAATGCAACTTAAATCAACTTTGAAATCCACTTTCAGAAAAATTGAAATAAATTTGAATTTCATGTTGCCAAGTTGCCGATCATATTTTTGAAAATAATTTTTTTTATGTATTCTGTTTTTAAAATGACCGTAATTTGGAAAACGATGGTGTTTTTGGAAAAAGCTCCAAACTCAATTGTATCTAAGATCCTATGTCTAGAAGTTCCTATATCTATTAGCTTGACCCAGCCCAAAAGACCAGCCAATCTATATAACATACTATGTAAGATCGAGATCAATATTTTTATAATTTTAACCCAGCCCAAAAGACCATAGGATCCATTTTTTGATTATATTATTTTAGCCCAAAGGATCGACCAACTGACTACCAAAGATGATATAGTTTGGCTGTACTAGTATAGCATAGATGATTATATACTATGTGTTGACCTTTACTCGTGGTGCAGATAATTTTTGGGAACAGATGGAGGCATCTTCTAGGCGAGAGAGATTTGTGGGAACATGTTGGAGGCATTGATGTTTCCATGGCTCCTTCAAGCTTTGGTCAAGCAAATACTAGGGTGGATATTCTTTTTCATACTTTCTTCTGTTAAGTGATGGTCAAGTGTTGTGATTTTAGATCCTTGTAAAAAATATAGTTATTTAGCATAAAAAAAAAAGTTTAATAAATGTTGCTCCTTCAAATCACAAATCACAAGTTGCAAACTATGAATTTATCATTTGAATGTTTCTCTCAGGCTTTTGATTCCTTGCTCCGGAAGCTACACAAGTATGTTCCTTACGGCACCTCAGTTGCTGATCTTTATGCAGGAGCTGGTGTCATTGGACTATCATTGGCAGCTACAAGAAAATGCAGGTCTAATTTTGATTCAACTTTCCGTTCGTGTTTAAGTTCACATTCTTCCATTAAATTGAAGTTTTTACTTAAAATATTTTCGAAACCATTGTTATCATTAGGTCAGTCAAATGTGTCGAGGTTAACAAAGAATCAAAGCTATCTTTTGAGAAGACAGCGGAGCGACTACCAGTCAGTGTGGATAGTAGCATCAGCTGGCATCATGCTGACACTTCTATTGTTTGTTCTCAAACTTAAACTTTAAATATCTGAATTATATTTATAACTTATAACTTATAAGTCACAAAACTGGTATAGAAGAACACGTTTCTTCTAAATTTAGCCACTTCAACCATCAAATTTTAATATATAGTAGTATACTATTTTCAGTCGGCTATAAGATGGTGAATAACTTGCTTCTTTTTATCCACAACTTGCTTAGGAACCACTTTCATGGCTTGTGGGGTCCGATGTTGTTGTTGTTGATCCACCTAGGAAGGGACTAGACCCATCCCTAGTTAATGTATTACGAAACATATCATCAGCGGAGCGTAAAATAAACATATCTGGAAGGTATTTGTCATCAACAGAAACTTTTATAGATCAAATGTTTAACATTACCTTGTAATATAGAAAAGTAATGCATTTTTTGTGTTATGTACTTGACTTTCTTTCTCTAGTCCTGTCGCAAAAGTTAAAAATGAAAAGAGACCTTGGGTTATACGTTCGAAAGAAGCTTCACTGCAGATTCGGAGTCAAACAGTGCATGAGGAGAGTCAATCACTACCTCAAACTCTTATCTATATAAGTTGTGGCTGGGAGAGTTTTAAAGAGGTATTTTGGTAATCTGTATTACTTCATATTTGCGAAGATATTTTATCTGATCTGATTGATCTTTTGGTTATGTTTCTAATCTGGAAATTATACTATGTAGGATTGCAAGTTGTTGCTATCTAGCAAGGCATGGCATCTGCATAAAGCACATGGTTTTAATTTCTTTCCTGGAACCCAGAGGTATTTCCGTGATTTTGTTATTGGTAGCCAATCGATCTGTATGCAGCCCTAGTTTTGATTCAAGTTCTTGCAAAGAAACTTTTCATTTTGTTACAACTTTATTTTAGTTCAAACTTAAATTTTAGTTATTGACTTCTAGGTTTATGACTGCATTGTTGGTTAAGTAATAGAATCTTGCATCCAAACAACATGTGTGAGGCAGCAGATACTAGAAGTATCTTGAGATTTTCTGAAACATGTGGCGAACTAAAAGCTCTCATGTCTTAGTGGTTTTGGAAAGTCTCAAGTACTTGAAAGCGAACCAATGAAATTGCACTATTCTGGTGGCTCTATTAATGATATATATTAAATTTAAACTAAAAATCAAGCTCACCAATCTAGGGATAAATGCTCATTCCTACCTCCTCAACAGTAAATACCCTTGACCCTCTCATCTCTTAGTTTTCTGTGCAGGAGTCTTTTACATTGAATATGTTGTATACTTGTATCATTTACCTTGATTTAATTTTAACATGAGGGCAATATACTTCTCCTATTTTCACATTCTTGTGCAGTAAATTCATAAGATTTTCTTGATGGAGGGTTTTATTTTGTTTGGAAAAGGTATGCAAAAGGTCAGGGTTAAATATCATATTGTCACTCAAGTAGAGACCAAATATCACTTTGCTCATCGATCTCAACGGGGTATAATTTAAATCACTAACGTCATTATAAGTATCAAATGAATTCCTCTAAATATGTGTTCGGGAAGTAAAAATAATTTATTGTTGAGTTCTATACATTTTTCTTGAAAACTACCACAACCAAATGAAAAGTTGTGAATTTCAGTATTTCTGATAATATATTTAGATTTTTAAAATTTTACCAACTATTTATTTTTAATTTATAGTTATTTTCTTTGATTTAATTAAAAATAAATAGTAACTAAATTTCTTAAAATCCAAATATATTCTCTGAAATACTAAAATTCACAACATTTCATTTGGTTGCGGTTGCATTCCAAAATAATGTGAACACATATTTAGAGGAATCTGTTTGATATTTGTTATGACTTTAGGGGACGTTTGGTTCGAGTTACGGAAACGGAATGGAAATCAGAAAGGGAAACAAGGAGAAAGGAAAGGAATGATACTAAATTGCTTTACCTGTTTGGTTATGATCCGGAAACGGAATGAAAAATTATATGATTACCTTTATAATTATTTTTTTCTAAGATTATATAATTTCAAAAGAGACAAGTATATTTTTATTTGTAACAATTTAGTTTATTTACATTTTAATAAATTAATATAATTTATTATTTAATGATATCATTAAATGTTTTTGATAAATTAACATATAAATTATATCAAAATTACTTTTTAATTTTTAAAACAAAATTATAAATTATTTTATCATTTTTAAAAATATTTTACATGTTAATTTATTATTTAATGATTTAAGATATAAATTATAATTGAAAATGAAACAAAGTTAGGAAAGGGAATTGAAATACCTAGGTGGGGGTGGGGAATGGATGTGGAGGGATATCGGGTAATCCTTAGGGGTGGAAAAATTTGACACGACCCGAAACCCGACATGAAAAAGTACGAATTTGGGTTGAGTATTTTGAGTTTCGGGTCGGGTAAAAATTTACCCGAAATTTTCGGGTCAGTTTCGGGTTGACCCAAAATACCCGAACCCGACCCGAAAATTTAATATATATAATAAATTATTTAAAATATATGAATTTATATTACATAATTATAGACATATGTGATATATTTTCATAATTTTTAAATGATTTTAATTCATATATCATATAATAAATTTTTTATTTTTTATTTTTAATATTTTATAACTAAAATTTAATTTTTTTATATATAACTACTTATTTTTAATTATTTTTGGGTTAAACGGGTCATTTTCGGGTTGATCGGGTACTAACAGGTCGGGTTCGGGTTGAGAAAATTTAACCTGTTTCGGGTTCGGGTCGGGTTCGGTTTGACTTAAAAATAGGACCAGGTACAGCAAACCCGACACGAACCCGACCCATTACCCGAAATTGCCACCCCTAGTAATCCTAAAACTAAAAAAGGGGAAAGGGAATGACAGTTTTTAGGAAACAAACATAACAAAGGGAATGAGACTTATTATTTCTCTTTCCCTTTCTTTATTACCCCCAACCAAACGCCCCCTTAGTGATTTAAATGATACCCCGTTGTGATCGGTGAGAAAGGTGATATCTGGTATTCACTTGAGTGACCAACTTGATATTTAACCCCAAAAGGTCATGCTGCTTATCAAGTGATGTGACGGTAGGAGGAAAATGTGATGTGATAATTGTAGCATCATGTATGTCAAGTGGAGTTCTAGAATATGTAAATAATGACTTGTGCATGCTGATATAAATTCATGATATGGCTTTAATGACATTAATGATTATATTTTAACGTTCAACTGTTTTATCTCATCATTGTGCATTTTAAAATGACGACCATGCTTGTTTGAGTATTGTCTGTTATCTCATAGACTTGTACCCTCTCACCACTCCATAACAGTTGTATTTCAATCGGCGGTCACATTATTTGGCAAAATTATATCAGTTCTGTGAGCAGTATCTGTCAGTCCACTAAATCTCCCCAGATGTTTCTCCTTGCCTAATGAATACTCCCTCCAGTCCTAAATAATAGCCTCTTGACTTTCTTGCACGCATGTAAGGAGATACAAATATAAAAATATATTTAATAAAAGTTATTGATTTTTATATCAAATAAAAGTTTAGAGTTCCAAATTTTATTTGATATAAAAATTGAAATTTAACATTGATTATATCTATGTGTTTTTTACGTTTAAATATGTTTGTCACAAAGTAAAAAAGCTATTATTTAGGACCGGAGGGAGTATTTCTGTATAGGTGCCCTCTTTATGAACCATTAAGGAATAAATTTTCTAAGAATATCACTAAATCTTTACATAATAAAATTCAACTTGTTTGCTTTTTCTGAAGATAAAGTCCTTCATAGTTGCATTAGGGTTTGGACTGAGTGATGCGCTTATAATTATGTTTAAAAGTGTTTTTTTTTAATTAGTAAGAGTCCTTGTTGATGAGCTTTATTGGATGCAGCATTGAGGTGTTGGCAGTGTTTAAAAGAGGACCAGGGGTAGGCAACAAGAAAAAGAAATCTGGAAAGAAGAAGAAGAAACCCACTATGAAAAACATATAGTATTAGTTGTCACATTATGGGGCAGTTCTGATGGCATGCAGAAGTTGGTTGCTCCTCACCTCACACATGCTTGACCAGGAAGGAAAAACTTTGTTTGGATGTAGAACAAAAATTTCTTTAGCATTGTATGTTTTTGTGAAGGGTCTCCAACCCGAGTATTTTGTCGATAATGTAGCATCTGACAATTTTTCAATACAAAATTTTTCTACATATGGTAGCTTTTCTGCTTCTGAAACCTGATAAAAGAATTATAGTAAAAAGTAATTAAATCGGAATGATTGTGATCTTCCAGAGTCCAGACACTCCCAGGTTTCTGTTTTGTTGAAATTCATTGCCCCTTTTTACTTCCCTTGGCTTTTTCAAGATGAGGGAAGGCACTCAAAATGTTGTGGGCCCTCAGGTCCTGCCTGGTCAAGATCCCCACCACCGGAGACACCTGTAAAAAGAAATACAACGCTGAGTCAGGTTAGTGATCTATGTACTTTACTAGCACATGGGAACTATAAGTGCTTGAACTTACCCCAGACCCTTGAAACTTTGGCAGGACAAGCATATGGCGGAGACCCACCTCCCTAAATAGCACAAGAGCCTTTGCAACTGACATGGTCTCCACTACCGTGTAAGCCGTTGTATTGGTGAGAGGATGTAAATCAACATACATCTCCATCTCATTCTTCGTCACACCTACCTCTTCAAGCTTAACACTCCTTTCAGCCAGATCAATCGAGGTAAATTTTTCTCTCACTTCCCATTCTTCTGTTTTCCTTCTCTCTTGCAGGAACCATTTCTTCTTCAGCAGTAAAACAAGGTGAGCTCTTAATACTAATCCATGCAGTTCCCTTTCTCCAATTGCCTGACGGCCCACAGGGACCTCGCGGTCATCTACAACAGGGAACCCGTTGTGGGTGGTGTTCCGAAGAACATCTACAATGCGTCCTACCTTCTCGATTCCACGAAGGGTTACAACTGGTGGCTTGACATCGGCTAGTTCACCAACTGTAATATTTCTCATCCACGGTTCAGGATGTGCATCCAAGAAAGGCAATCCTTTTAGATCCAGTATAATCTCATAGATGCTTGGATTAAAGCAATCTCCAACAGTTTTTGCAATCAAAAGAACAAACATTGTTATCGGTAGCAGGAGAAGGTTATTGGTCAGTTCAAGAAATATTACGCAAAGGGAAACTGTCATCCTCATTGACCCAGCCATGAGGGAGGCTGCTCCTAGCACAGCATACAATCCCTGGTCAATTTTTGTGTAATCTCCCATAGCTATACCAAGCATGCGGCCATAAGCTGATCCCATTAAGATGATTGGGAGGAAAAGACCTGATGGGACCGCAATACCAAAGGTAAAGAGTCCCAAGATGCAATATAGTGCAAAGAAGATGGTGAGGGAGAAATATTGGAACTCTGTTGGAGTGTTGGTGGAAAAAATGTTTCGGACAGCATCATCATTGGTTGTATGTAGGAGAGTAGCCAGGTCATTGTAGTGGCCACTCGGGCAGTTGAACTGCTTGAAGTTCCCTACACGTCCAGTGGTTGGACATGCTTCCTGAAGGGAGGGATCACAAGGTGTGCAACTGGCAAGGAAAGGAAGTCCGTATAGACATGCTGAAGTAAACAATGACACAGTGAGACTGAGTAGAAGCTTGTGTAATTTTCCCTTCCTGCAAATGAACAAAAAATATATTTTCAGATGTCAGACTTACGTTTTGGAATCACATCTAAGGTTGAGCTTTCCAGCAATTTGAACTTATCAATGTGAACCATGTATCAACTAGAGCTCAATTTGATTATACTAACTGTCATCATCTATTTGAATTAGCTTAAACATTTTAATCAGCGGGTAGAAATGTAAATGTGTGGTTGGGTTGCACGGCAAAAAGCTCAGGGTTGGATATGTTCTGTTCCTGCATTTTTTAAACCTAAACAAGGTTTGGCGGAATCTTATTGACCCAACCTTGGGACGTTCTGTGTATATTAATTCATGGTGCATACAATAGTAAATGTCTCATGCTTACTCATTGATGAGGTTGTAAAGCCTGAGGATTTTGTGTAGAAGGTAGTTGTAGAGGCTTCCTAGAACTCCTCCAATTACTCCAATTAGAGCAACAGGGATGATGTCCACAACATGGTACCTCAAGCTGACGTCACTTACATCAAACAGAATTAGTCCTCCCTGCCCAAAGAGGCCACAGCTTCCACTCTTACAATATTCCATGGAAAGCCTCAACACCACCACCACAACTGCTGTACTAAAGAAGGTCCTCCAAAGTAGGGCACTTCTCCACCATGTCGCCACCTCTTCAAGAGCGAAAAGGACACCACCCACTGGGGACCGAAAAGCAGCACAAACTCCAGAAGAGGAACCACATGTTATGAGATCTCTGCGATCACGATCATTGTTGAAGTAACGCAGCCAGCGCCATTTGATACGGTAATTATCAGGCCCACCTTGGCCTAGTAACGAGGCAAGGCAAGCACCAATATGGACCAACGGCCCTTCTTTTCCTAGATCTAAGCCTGCAGAGACAGCTCCAATGCTTCCAACAATCTGCAAGGATAACACAGGTAAGTACACTGTTCTGTTAACCTAAAAATGCTTTCACTCTCCCTCCACATTTTTGGAGATCCTCGTCAGTGAATACATTGATCGGTCGCAGTAGGTGGTCACCTGTGTGTAGAGTCTAATATTAAAGTCATGGTGTTATACCAAAATTGGCTTTTCAGCCAGTATATTGGTAAACCTGCCCTGAAAATTGTTTGTATTGAATGACATGTATATTTAAGGAGAACAAAAAAAAGATAGAGAGATTTAGTTTTCACTTTGCTACTCAGCATTGGTCTATGATATTTACTACATGGGTATATAACCCCCCCCCCCCCCCCCCCCCCCAAAAAAAACAATTAAAAAAAATTATTGTAATTATTGAATGCAACAATCCTCCCCTGCTCTGGTTTTAGTGTATTTTGCCTTGCCTGCAGCAAATTTTCTACAACAAATGTTTGTTTTGGACCATCTGCCCCTAGTTAATAACTTATTGGGTCATATTGACTGAGGTAAATTTTTTGCTACTAGTTACTACTGATTGGAACAAAAAATTGTACAGGAAATTCACACACCTTCACCATAAGTGTTGTAGCACCAAACATGTTTGGTGTGTCTACCCCATTCAGATAAGCTTTAATTTCAGGAATACCAGGGCCAGCTGCTGTAGGTGCAAAGCACACACAGAGAACAGAAGCGACCAGTGTCAAAAGAAAATTAGCTGTTGTGAAGTAGATGAATCCTGCAAGGTAACTGCATTTAAAAATTAGGTAGCGTGTCAGTTCTTTTTTCATTTCGCAGAATTCTGCGTATAAATCAGTAAAACCTAATGTATCATCTCTTTGATGTTGAACATCAACATTATAAAGTTGTAACAATGATTTGGTATATACTACTAGTACAACTTTCCGTTGAATTAGAGAAAAGAAATTAGTTACAAGTGCAAATGCCACACCTTTCCTTCTCAATGTAGTTAGCCACCACAAGAAGCTTGTAGCCTGCGATGTTCTCTATTGCAAGGTTAATGAGGGTGGCAATAACACCTGTTAAAAGGCCAACTAGGAAGGCCAGTAACCACTTTAAAAATATATACTGCAGCACTTGTACCCTAGATCTGCTTCTCCAGTCTTGCTTAAAGAGATCATTTTCATTTATCCTGCATCAATTTATAAATACAAAAGTGCTTAGAACAGTGAAGAAGATCAAGGAAGCGTCCAAGTTCTTGCAACATTTTTATTTTATAACATATAATGATCGAGAGTTTCTGTATTTACTCGTAATCTAAGCTTTCGATATGAGAAACCTTGGCGCCCACCAGTGCTAGTGGACTGGAAGAAAGAGTGAGATTTCTTTTAAGCAGTGGCCGGTGCAAGGAGTTATTTTCTGGATTTCCCTGCTCTTCATCTGCTTGCTGTCCTTCCATGTAGTTCCTTTCTGGTCCTGCAAGCTGGGTTTGCTCTTCCACCATTGGGAATTTAGGATGCTGGCACTTTCAAATGTTCAGAATGGTACAAGTAGTTGGAGCTGCTCACCCCTGGCTTTGTCCAACTAGTTGTGAGCTTTAATATAATACTAGTACTGTATGTCTATGATTGTCTTGCTCTAGTGAAATAAAATACATATATGTGTATGTAAGGTGTTTCATGTGGCATGTGTGCTATACTATTTTATGGCCGGTGGGTATCACGGGGTCGATGAGAGTGACAAAATCAACATTTTATTACTTGTGAAAATGAAACTAAAACACAATAAAACAGTAAAAAAACACCCACCACCCACTCCCAATTAAAAAAAAAAGAACAAAGGGGTAGATAGTATTAAGTAAATATTTCTACCAGATTCCATAGGAGTCCATCCAAAGGAAAGGAGGATTCTAAGCAACCATATGCTTAAACCAACCTTGTATGGTTAGTTTCTGTTATTATTTTGTTGTATATTTTGTATGTAATATGTAGGCATTATATCTAACCCTTTTTTTCCTTGGACTTCTTTTCTGGTCAGATCCTGATAAACTGGGTACCAAAATAATTTCTTTTTTTTTTTCTTTTTGAATAATAATTTCTTTCTTTTTTTGGAAATAAAATGAGTTAACTATTTTTCATAACAACAAACAAGTAGCACCTAGAATTATTTATATCGGATGGTTACAAATTTCAACAAACCACCCAAACCAAGCCGTGCGCAGCCTAAACCACTCTCAATAAAAAAAAAGAAAAAGAAAGGGGTAGATAGGATCAAGTAAAAATTTCTACCAGATTCCATAGTATTCCATACAAAGGAAAGGAGGATTCCAAGCAACCATAGCTTAAATTAACCTTGTATGGGTAGTTTCTGTTCTTATTCTATTGTATATTTTGTATGTAATATGTAGGCATATAGCATTATATATTTATATCTAACCCTTTTTTTCCTTGGACTTCTTTTCTGGTCAGATCCTGATAAACTCAGAACAAAGCTCACATATAGATAAGATTGTGTACATTTTCATATTAAAACTCTAAATCAATGACTATCAAATGTCAAATTGTGGGAAGGCAGGGTGTCCACACATGGACCAAGTAGGCCTCCAGAATATTGGAGTTTTTCTTGGGTTTTAAAATTAAAATATAATAGAACAAATGTGCTGCTAGACTTCCAATCCCAATCACAGTTGTTTATTTACTAAAAATCATGCTATTATTAGAGTGGTCTCAGTTTTGCAATGCAATTGTTGTGACAGATAAGCAAAGGAGAGCCACGTTGATCTGGATGAGACCAAGTGTAATCTTATATAAAAGATCTATGGTGCAAAATTTACGACTCTTCAGGTAATTGAAAAGTCGCCTTATCCAGATGTCACATTATTGTTCGACTATTATAATGATTATACAAGAAGTATGATTATCAGAAATTTAGAGAATTATTAGATCAAAAGCATGTTTGTAACTTTGCTAAATTGGATTAGAAATGCAGTAATTATTGAATGTAAGGATTCAGATGTGACAAGGCAAGGCCTAAGAGGCAACCATGTGAAAATGTGCATGGCCAGCACTGCTGCAACTCAAGTTTTAACGCAAACACTGGCACCAATGAAGCGAATCATGGGGGTGATAGAATATGTATGGGCAAATGACAATAACTTCCATAACCATGTGCATCTGAGCACACCAATATTGTTCTTTCTATTTATATTGAGCAAGGCTGGTTTCATACCCAAGCTCAGATTTAAGTGAGGGTCATGGCGGTGGGAAGGTAGGTATATGTTCATGTCGTTGCTACATCGCTATGTACTTGCAAATTGCAAGTCGGGGCGCCACATGACTAATTGTACTCTTTTGTTCTTAAAAATAAAATAAAATCTAGTTTTAAATTAAAAACAAAATTATAATGACAAGTGGATAATTGTGGGTGGCAACGTCAACGGAATTGGCGCCTAGACAATGAACGAATGCATATCAATGTCTAATCTCCAAGAAGGCAACGCCTACATTATTGCCTTGTGCAACAGCTGAAGTCTGAACTGGTCATTGGGTGATCCTGGATGTAATTCGTCGTTTACATGACAAGTTGCAATCGGTTATACTTGTACAGACGCAGAAAGCAAGCCTCTGCATTCAGTATAGTTACAAAATGTAACATGCAACTTGCGACCCTCTTTGCACCCCCAAGTCCCATCCTCGGTTTTGTGTAAACTTTGAGCAAGGGGTCAAATTTTACACTCGAGTATCGCGGGCAACTATATCCAACGGGAAAACAACTGGGTACCAAAATAATTATTATAAATAAACAACCGAGTATCTAAACATATCTATAGAATATATGATTAGGTACAAAAAGACATGTACTAGACCTGCCAAATCGTATAATCGGTTTGATTTCAGATCGGATTAATTTTGGATCGGATTAATGTTCGGTTATGATATATTTTTGGTATAGTTCGGATCAGATCAGATTTGATTCGGTTTGGGTCTAATTCGAATTAAAATCGGATGAATTTGGTTCGGATCAAATTCGGTTCGGATCTTTTCGGATCATTACTCATTCAATTCATCTATATTATTTTTTATATAAAATAAAGTTGATATGGACAGAAAAGTAATTATAGAAATATAATTGCTGATTCAATTAAAAGGCCGGTATTTAAGGACCGACACCCTAATTATTCATTAATTTCGTAATTAATGAGTAGGGAAAATATACAGCTCATGAAAAGAGCCTTGATTATGGAAAATTAGTCAAAGAAGGATCTGGAATCCCAATTAAAGGCAATCAATGAGTCATAACCTTTATCAACAAGGAAACGAATTCTTCAGCAAGAAATACAATACTTATCCAATATCAAAAAGAAGACTTATCCTTTAAGTCTCCCAAACATACCATAAATACTAGGCTCCAGACGCCTATATAAGGTCCCTGATCCTACAATCAGAACTACGTCTTTGGCTTGATTCTCAACATTAATTGAGATACGTAGGCATCTTGTGAGGACCAATTTAGTCCGGATATACGAGTGCAGCCATTAAAGCTCGAAGCTCATTAATCCTAGCATTAAATTCACAAAGCACGTTTTTTAATCCATAACATTTGGCGCCGTCTGTGGGAAGACAACATCAACCATGGCAAACACACGAAGAACAGCTCGGGATACTCAGACTCCCGACGATCGCCCCCTCACCTCTGAGGCTGATCAGCCACCGCCGACTACCGGCACACAAGGGGCGAATATCCCCACCAATACTCAAGGACCGGAAATCCCGATTTCGGTTGAAGGGACGAATCCCCTGCAGATGGTCATTCATGGATCTAATCCACAAGAGACCGTTCACCAGCAACCAATCACGACCTCTCCGCTGCTCATGAGTGCACCAAGGAGCCTTCAACTCCATACTACTGATCTCCCTCAATACGCGAATCAGACTTTGGGGATGCCAAGCTATGGCATGCCCCCTCGACCCATGGCGGGCGGTAGTGGAACTAATCCAATCTACCATGAGGCATATGTGCCTCCTTATATTCAAGGTCTGGGACCCCAAAATCAACAAACTCGTCAGACCCCTCTCATTCAAGATTACTCTGGCCCATACACTGAGGATGAGGGTTATACAACTGGGGAGGATGTCACCCCAAGAAGGAGACGTTCTTCACAGACAAATCGGGAGCCACCCCAAACTACTAGGGAGAAGCTTGCAGCCCATGAGGCAGAGACTGCAAGGCTCAAAAAACTCCTTGCTGAAGAAGAGGCCGCTCAAACTCGGGGCCGAACGATTGAAGGAATCCCGATAATCAACTTGGATCCACCAAGAAGGACCAAGAGGGCTGAAGCCCCAAGGGGTGATCCTAGTAATCTGTTGCCCCTAGGAGATCCTGATGATCCTACACCACCGTTTACTCAAGACATCATGAAAATGGCTATATCCAGAAAGTTTAAGATGCCTTCGATCAAAGCCTATGATGGAACGGGAGATCCCGCAAATCATGTAAGGACATTCTCCAATGCACTGCTGTTGCAGCCAGCCAACGATGCGGTCAAGTGTAGGGCGTTTCCACAAACCTTGGCAGGCATGGCCCAACATTGGTATAGCCGTCTACCTCCCAACTCTATTGGGTCCTTTAAGGAACTAAGCAAGGCTTTCATCAATCAGTTCATTAGTGGAAGGGTGCATGAGAAAAGTTCTGCATCACTCATGGCAATACGTCAAGGAAAGAATGAAGCCCTAAGGGACTACATCAATCGATTCACTCGGGAGGCTTTGAAAGTCCCGGACTTAGATGACAAAGTGGCTATGATAGCCCTGCAACAAGGAACCACTGATGACCACTTCAGGAGGTCGTTGGCTAAACATCCACCAGAGAGCATGTTGAAGCTCCAAGATAGAGCCGGAAAGTACATCAAGGCTGAGGAAAGCATGAGAAAGTATGAACCCACCGCTGGCGACGGTGGAAACTCAAAGAAAAGAAAAGAAACTCAGGAGTACGACGTCAAGGAAAAGTTTCCCCGAACAACAAAGAATTCTGACTTTCCACCCAAGAGAAATAACTTTGGGCCAAAGTTCACGGAGTATGCAAGATTGAATGCTCCCAGGAGTCAAATTCTGATGGAGATAGCCAAGGAAGAAGATATCAAATGGCCAAAGCCAATGAGGGCTGATTTGTCCAAACGGAACCAAAATCAGTTTTGTCGGTTCCACAAAGAAGTCGGTCATGACACCGACGACTGTAGGCAATTGAAAGATGAGATTGAGTTTCTGATACGAAGAGGAAAACTCAGCAAGTTCACTAAGGATGGAAGCCAAGGTAGCCAAAGAGGGAACTATGAAAGGAAGGATTATGATAGAAGGGACAACGATCAAGATCAGAATCCCAAACCCCGAGGTCCAGTGATCAACATGATATTCGGAGGGCCAACTGCTGCTGGATCCTTCCGAAACTCAAGAAAGGCTTATGCCCGAGAGGTAATGACTGTGGTTGGAGAAGCACCGAAACGTGCCAGGACAGAAGTATCAATAGGTTTTGACGATTCAGACTTGGAAGGGGTGAAGTTCCCCCATGATGATCCTCTTGTCATAATACCTGTGATAGGCAACTCCGAAACAAAAAGAGTCTTGGTTGATAATGGAGCTTCAGTGGATATCTTGTTCCACGATGCCTTCATCAAGATGGGTTACACTGATTCTCAGTTGACACCCTCTAATATGCCCATATATGGGTTCAATGGAGTGGAATCAAAGGTGGAAGGCACTATCCAACTCCCAATGACCATGGGGCAAGGAACGAATACGTCTACTCAGATGTTGAACTTCATAGTCATAAAAGCGACTTCAACCTACAATGCAATCCTGGGAAGGACTAGTCTTCATGCGTTCAAGGCTGTTGCCTCATCTTATCATCTAAAAATCAAGTTCCCAACGAGGAATGGGATTGGTGAAGAACGAGGAGACCAAAAGATGGCTAGAAGCTGTTATGTAGCCGCGTTGAGGCCTGATGGAGTTGGGGGGCAGGTTCTCCCCATTGAAGATATGGACACTAGTGACAATGAGGACCGAAGAGGGAAACCAGCTGAGGATTTAATCCCAATTCCCTTAGTCCCGGATGAACCAGAAAAGGTGACTTATGTTGGGGCACTACTGCCCGAACCATTGAAAGGCAAACTCGCATCTTTTCTTCAAGAGAACAATGACGTTTTTGCTTGGACAGCGGCTGACATGCCAGGGATTGATCCCCAACTAATATCTCACAAATTGAATGTGGATCCAGAAAGGAAGGCAGTGAAACAAAAGAAAAGAAGTTTTGCTCCAGAGAGGCTTGAAGCCATTAAGCAAGAAGTAAATAAGCTTTTAGAAGCTGGGTTTATTGAAGAAATCCAATTCCCAGAATGGTTAGCTAACCCTGTGATGGTCAAAAAAGCTAACGGGAAGTGGAGAATGTGCGTCGACTTCACCGACTTGAATGATGCATGTCCTAAGGATTGTTTCCCCTTACCTAGGATTGATGCCTTGATAGATGCCACTGCTGGGCATGAGATGCTAAGTTTCATGGATGGCTTTAGCGGATATAATCAAATCAAGATGCACAAAGATGACATCGCCAAAGTGTCGTTCATCACTGACTTTGGTGTCTTCTGTTTCTTAGTCATGGCTTTTGGGCTTAAGAATGCTGGAGCCACCTATCAAAGGTTGGTGAACAAAATCTTTGAGCACCTGATTGGAAAAACCATGGAGGTCTACGTAGATGACATGTTAGTCAAGAGCCTTGATAAGGCCGATCACATTGAGCACCTCCGAGAGGCTTTTGAAGTGCTAAGACACCACAAGATGATGTTGAATCCAGCCAAGTGTGCCTTTGGTGTAGGCTCGGGAAAGTTTTTAGGCCTGATGGTTTCCAAGAGAGGAATCGAGGCTAATCCCGACAAAATCAAAGCGATTCTAGACATGGAACCACCAAAGACTGTCAAGGATGTCCAGAAACTGACGGGAAGAGTGGCTGCTTTGGGAAGATTCATCTCCAAGTCTGGAGAGAAGTGTTTACCCTTCTTCAAAGCACTCAAAAAAGTGAAGAATTTTGAATGGACAACTGAAAGTCAAGAGGCCTTTGAGGCCCTGAAGAAATATATGGATGAAGCACCACTGTTGGCAAAACCCAAGCCAGGAGAAATTCTCTATTTATACTTGGCGGTTTCTAACACAGCCCTAGGAGCTGTTTTGGTAAAGGAAGAAGTGAAGGTTCAGAAACCCATCTACTATGTGAGCAAGATTCTACATGGGGCAGAAATAAACTACTCAATGGTTGAGAAGTTTGCCTTAGCCTTGATAATGGCCTCAAGAAAGCTACGCCCCTACTTCCAGGCTCACAAGATAGAGGTCTTGACTGATCAACCTCTAAGAAATATCTTGCATAGCCCTCAAGTTAGTGGAAGATTGATCAAATGGGCCATTGAATTGGGCGAATTCGACATCAAGTATAAGCCTCGAACGGCCATAAAAGCTCAGGCACTTGCTGACTTCATGGTTGAATGCACCATTGACAACCAAGAAGTCGGGGGGCAGGAAGTAATAGTAGAAGATAAGAAAGATGAGGAAATGACCTTCAAAGAATGTTGGGTGCTCTATTTTGATGGAGCATCAAAAACAAAATCAAGTGGAGCTGGTTTAGTGCTACAAAGTCCTGATGGATTTTTAATAGAGTATGCACTAAAACTTGACTTCCCGACGACAAACAATGAGGCTGAGTATGAAGCTCTGATAGCTGGCTTAGGGCTGGCTGGAGCCTTGAGAGTCAAAACTCTGAAAGTATGTGGAGACTCGAGGCTAGTGGTTTCTCAAGTAAATGGGGAATTTGAGGCCAGAGATGAGGTCATGGCCAAGTACTTGAAACTTGTCAAGGCCATCATGACTCAGTTTGACGAATGCTATGTGGAACACATTCCAAGGGAGGAAAATATGAAGGCTGATGCCTTGTCTAAGTTTGCCTCTTCTGAAATTGAAAACTATGCCGGGAGTGTATACTTCCAAGTCTTGAAGACCCCAAGCATCAATGGAAAGTTGGTAGCCCCCATTGGTATCACCAGTTGTTGGATTGATCCCATCAAAGCTCATCTGGAAACTGGATGGCTGCCCAACGACACTTCAGAAGCACGAAAGCTATACGTCAGAGCACTAAGGTATGCCCTAATTGAGGGAATCCTATACAAGAAATCTTTTGTTATTCCGTACTTAAAGTGCTTGAGACCTCAAGAGGCAGAATTGGCCCTAAAGGAAGTGCATGAAGGGATTTGTGGGCAACACTTGGGGGGCAGAGCCCTGGCTCATAAAGTCACTCGTCTAGGTTTCTATTGGCCAAGCATACTTGCTGATGCTAAAAGCTACGTCAAGAAATGTGAACGGTGCCAGAAACATGCACCTGTGGTTAGACAACCACCAGAGATGATGACATCCATTAACTCACCTATCCCCTTTGCTATGTGGGGAATGGATATACTCGGGCCATTTCCTATGGCAAGTGCTCAAAGAAAGTTCTTGATAGTAGCAATTGATTATTTCACCAAGTGGATTGAGGCTAAGCCATTAGCCAAGATAACCACCAAGCAAGTGATGCAATTCTTCTGGGAAAATGTGATATGCAGATATGGAATTCCACGAGTCCTGGTCACGGACAATGGAACCCAGTTTAACAACGATGAGTTCAAGAAGTATTGTGATGAAAATGATATCAAGTTGCGCTTCACTTCTGTCGCCCATCCTCAAGCAAATGGGCAAGCTGAGGTTGCAAATCGAATCATCCTTGATGGACTAAAGAAAAGAGTTGAACGCTCCAGAAACACTTGGGTAGACGAATTACTCCCTATACTTTGGGCATATCGTACTACTTGCAAAGTCACCACCGGGGCAACTCCATTCCTATTGGCTTATGGAGCGGAGGCAGTGGTCCCAGTGGAAATTACTCACACCTCCCCAAGAGTTGAGGCTTATGAACCAGAAGAGAATGAAGAAGGCTTGAGGCTAGATTTGGATCTAATTGATGAAGTTAGAGATGAAGCAAACGCCAAGATAGTTGAACATCAAAAGAAAGCCTCTTTCTACTACAACCTAAGGGTTAAAGAAAGGTTCTTTCGTCAAGGAGACTTGGTTCTCAGAAAGATTGAAGCATCCGGGGTTGGACAAAAAGGGAAGTTGGCCCCAAATTGGGAAGGACCATATCGCGTCAAAAACGTATTTGGTCGAGGCTCATACAAGCTAGAAACCCTTGAAGGGCATGAGGCGCCAAGAACTTGGCATGCCTCCAACTTGAAAGTTTATATGTTTAAGGTGTTTCCTAGGAGGACTCACTACTATGAATAAGGTTTGATAAAACCAAACCAAGTTTTTAAAACTTGAGTATTATGTAAGGGTTGAGCCCATTCTTCAAAGTTATGAATTATATACTCCTATTCATAATGTTTTGAATGCATTACATACTGATAGATATGTACAAAATGCTAACTAAACGTGCAAAAGGCAAGAAAACAACACAAGCCATGAATGGCCACAAAATATAAATAAAACTAAACTTACAAAAGTTTAAGTTAAGCTTAAAGGCTGGAAATACATAGAAAGAAAATACAAAGCCATGAATGGCCATACAGAAACTACAAACTACGGCTGCGCGTCACCATCCTTGACTCCCGCATCTGTCTCCTCCCCTGAGCTAGAGCCAGAAGAATGCTCATCAGCATCATGGTCATCAGCAGAAGTGTCACCGAGGGGTGATGAATGTCCTGGGTCTAAAATCCTGGCATCATCCTCCTCCATGTCATCTACTCCAGCCAAGATACGCTCCAAGGGAGTAGGAGGGTGAGGAGCAGGAAAGTCAGCAGCATCAAAGACTCCAGGATGCTTGGCCAAGATAGCCTGAACAACATCCTCCCATCCTGAAGTATGCTGAACTGGGAAAAGGACCTCGTCATGCTTCTCGATCAAGTCCTTGTACTCCTGAGAGTCAAGGTACTCATCAATGCAATCATCCTTGCCTTTCCTTAGCTCAACAATATCAGCCTGAGCGTCAGCAAGCTCCTTCTCCCTCCTGGCAAGAGTCTCCTTAAGAGACTTCACCTCCTCCTCGGACCTCTCCAGCTTGACTCTGTTGGCCTCAGAGGAGGTACACCAAGCTTTAGCTTGGAACAATACCCCCTGAAAGTTGGCATTGGTCTGCCAAAAGATAAAAGTTAGAAAAATATAAGCAGAAACTTCAAAGAAATAGCTAAGGTAAAGAAAATTACCGCAGCAATAGCTTGAGCCCCAAGATGCTCAGC
Source organism: Heracleum sosnowskyi (assembly GCA_030848705.1). Taxonomy (NCBI): domain Eukaryota; kingdom Viridiplantae; phylum Streptophyta; class Magnoliopsida; order Apiales; family Apiaceae; genus Heracleum; species Heracleum sosnowskyi. The sequence continues at coordinate 18,074,326 of CM061244.1, read as the reverse complement.
ACCCTCAAGGGTGGAATCTGCAACGAAATCCTTGTAATCACAAGGGGTAAGAGAGTGGTACGACCAGTCCACAGCATGTTTGGACACCCCAGTAATGGTGTCCTTCTTCCTGATACCCCAGTTGGGGCGCCACACTGAGGACTTGGCAGACACAGGAATGTCCACCTCATCCACAGAAGGGATCAAGAAGCTGGGAGCACTGGCTTTCCCCCTTGGATCATCCCCAATCCTAGCCCTTTTCATCCTGGATGTCTCTACATCCTTGGGCTCATTGGTCTTGTTGATAAAGGCCACAGCTACAAGAAAAGCCAGAAAATGGTTAACAGAAAATCACAAAGAAAGAAAAATAGACATAATGAAAAGGGATAAGCAAAAATACCCTTATCATGAACAGTAGAGAGCCCAACGGACTTGAGGACAAACTCGTCCAGTAGCTCCCAAGCCACGGTAGTCCCATTATCCTTAATGAGCTCTGAGTAGGCATGAAGTTCCTCCTCATTCAAGACAATGTTACCGGGACTACCATCAGAGACTCTCCCAAAAGATGTACGGAATAGGGTTCCCCAGTCCCCTCCTTCCCATACAAGATACAAGAACTCATTTTTCCATTTGGGGTTATTATCTGGGATTGACTTGGGGTGAAAAATGAAAGGGAAGCCTACCCTATGGCTTATATACACCCAACCCAAGTTGTTGGCTGAGCTATTCTTAAACTGAAAGATCTTTCTAAACAAAGGTACAGAAAGAGGAAAGTTTTTACGAAGGCATAAAACCATAAAACAATGGATTATCCTCCAAGCATTTGGGGGTAATTGGCAAGGATTAATTTGAACATCTGCCAAGAGTCTAGGAATGAACTCATGGAATGGGAACCTAAGGCCGGCAACAATGGCATCTTTATAAATACACAAAGCATTTGGCCTCCAGTGACATGAACGGTCACCGGCACCTGCGGGAACTAGCCTTAAAGGGGCGTTTACCCTATACATCTTATTATAATTTCTAATTAGATCTACTTCATGAAACTTATTACTACAATCATACGAATCTAAAGCAGACACTGACGGATATTCATCCCCACGTTCATTAATCATATCATGCAAAGACATGTATTTTGAACGAATAGGAATGGGGGTACCTCTTTTTGAAGCGGAATTCATCTTTTGAAGGCGTTGGGAAGCTCGATCAGCCATTTCCAACCCAGAAAATCTTTAGATCTTCAAGAAAATTGCCCAGAAATCTTCAAAAGAGCCCAGAAATCTTCAACAAAAAACTCAGAATCTTCAAAGAAACCCAGAATCTTCAAAGGAAATCTTCAAATATTCAAGCGAAAACCCAGAAAAACGGTGAAAATCAAACGGAAAAGTTCGCCGGAAATCGCCTTGCGACAGAACCCTAGCAGAGCAAATTGTAAGAAATTTTGGAAAGAATTTAGCAGAGTAACTTTGAGAAAATAAAATGTGAAGAATGAATGGAAACAAATGAGAACTCACCCTTATATAAGGATGACAGCCGGTAAATGGGCCGGTTGAAGGAAGGGCAACCGACATTAGCCGGTACGGCCCATAAAAGGCTAAAGGCCCAAATCACTGAGTTTGAACAGTGAAAAACCTTGGGCCCAACTAAGCCCATTACGAAAAACAAACCACATTTTCGATCAAAGTTCTGATCAAATAAGTTCGAATAAAGCCCAAAATGGCTCTTGTATTCGACCAAAAATCTCGTCGAAAGGCTAAAAGCCCAAATTATTAAAAAAGGCTAAAAAGATGAAGGCCCAATTGCTAAAATAAAATCCTTGGGCCCAAATGAAGCCCAATATATGTGGGCCCTAAAAGTCTGTAACGAACCAAGTATTCGACCAGAATCCTAGTCGAATGAGTTCGAATAGGCATCGAAATTGAAGTCATGTTCGACCATGATCCTGGTCGAAACCATTCGACCAGGCATCGAAATTGAAGTCATGTTCGACCATGATCCTGGTCGAAATCATTCGACCAGGCATTAAAAGGAAAGTCAGGTTCGACCAGAATCCTGGTCGAAACCATTCGACCAGGAGGAAAAAGCCAGCCAAAATTGGACCAGAATCCTGCTCGAAGGTGTTCGACCAGGACCCAAAAGTGAGGTCGAAATCGACCAGGATCCTGGTCGAAAAAGAACTGAAAAATCAAAAAAACTGATTTATCTCCTATGGAATTGATGAAAAATCCTGGTTTCTGTTTTGGAAATTACAAAATGGATTTAGAACTATATGTTCGTCAAACCAAGCCACAATACGGAAAAAAATTTCGTAACTCCCGAATAAGCTAACTTCTACGATAATCTAAAAGAGATTTTCCTAGAAGTTGGGGGGCAAATGATATGGACAAAAAATTAATTATAGAAATATAATTGCTGATTCAATTAAAAGGCCGGTATTTAAGGACCGACACCCTAATTATTCATTAATTTCGTAATTAATGAGTAGGGAAAATATACAGCTCATGAAAAGAGCCTTGATTATGGAAAATTAGTCAAAGAAGGATCTGGAATCCCAATTAAAGGCAATCAATGAGTCATAACCTTTATCAACAAGGAAACGAATTCTTCAGCAAGAAATACAATACTTATCCAATATCAAAAAGAAGACTTATCCTTTAAGTCTCCCAAACATACCATAAATACTAGGCTCCAGACGCCTATATAAGGTCCCTGATCCTACAATCAGAACTACTTCTTTGGCTTGATTCTCAACATTAATTGAGATACATAGGCATCTTGTGAGGACCAATTTAGTCCGGATATACGATTGCAGCCATTAAAGCTCGAAGCTCATTAATCCTAGCATTAAATTCACAAAGCACGTTTTTTAATCCATAACAAAAGTACTTTTTCAAAAGTATTGATTAAATATCATAGATATTTTTGACATGAAATTCTTCTAATTATGAATTTTTCTTATAAATAGATTAATTTATTGAATTAAAAGTGGCCTAATATACGTGAATTATGATCTGTAAATATCATAACTCAACTAAAACTGAATTCACCATTTTTTTAGTTCAGATTTAAATCGGATCTCGTATTTCGAATTATATTCGGTTCAGATAATTTATTATTCGGTTATGATCGGTTCAGATCATAATCGGATCGGATAATTTTCGGTTAAATTTTCGGTTCCGATAATTTTCGGATCGGTTCAAATCGGTTTTCGAATTATTATCAATGTAACTAATTCGAATAAAAAATCGGTTTCAATTTTATGAATTTCGATTCGATTTTTCGAATCTGGACCTATTTTATCATGTCTAATAGGTAGGTACTACTGAAAACGAAGTTTACCATGCAACATCCATTTATAGCAGCTTAACTTTCAAAGATTCACGTTACCAAAAAAAAAAAAATTAGGGCACCCGCGGGCCGAACCAAGCAGCAGAATTCTTTAGTCGTATAGATGAATTGATCAAGTTCAGGCACATATATCAAGATGAAACAAACCACCAAGTGTTTCGGCTCTTACTAACAAATCACAATATAGATCGTCTAAAATGGAAGATAAATATGAATGTGTATGTGTATGTTGTTGGTTTTTGGCATTATGCCCAATAATTCATAAAATAAATTGAATAAATAAATACATAAATGATGTATTTATTGGTTGCTTGTAATTGTATATGAGTTACATATCAATATATTTATTATATTAATGATGAAGTTAATAGGGCAGTTTTGTATTGGGGTGGAGAATTTATTTTGTAGCTCATATATAGTTTTTATAATCAAAATTCGATAACGAGTCTTTTAGGTTAGGTTCGGGTCAAGTAGGGTTCAATTGGAATATCTAAAATGTAATTAGCTAGGGTTAGGTCTAATGTAAGAGATGGTAGGGGCTTGCCCCCACAAGGGTAAGGGCGCACCCTTTTCGGCCGTCCACCCCTTGAGGGCGCACCCTCATTGTAATGACAGCTTGATGGATGATTTGACAAAGGACAATAGCTACATTGACATAAGACTAGCACAAGGAGAATTTAGGGCTTGTTCTCGTGGGGACAAGGGCGCGCCCTTTAGGCCGTCCATCCCTTGAGGGCGCGTCCTCTTGGTTTGAATTGGCAACTTGGTAATGAAAGATGGTTCCTTTAACTTGGTATTGGCAAGATATTGAAGAATTCCCTCCTAGGATGTGCCCTAGGAAGGGGATGTCCGTGGTGGAAGGCCTCCAGGGGTTTGCCTGATGATTGAAGGCCTCCTCCTGTATTCAATGGGCGCGTCCTCATTGGGGATGTGGGGTTAACCTTGATGTGTGCTTTGGGAGCTCTGTTCCTGTACTCAATGGGCGCGTCCTCATTGGGGAACTTTGGAGTAATCCTGCACTTTGCACCCAAACACTTGGGATCACTTGTCTTGCTATCTGGTGGGTGCTTCTCATTCGGGGGACAAGGATGCGTCTAGCATTTAAGGTAAGTCATGGCTATACCTGTATCTATGAATTAAGGAAATAGTTGGTAATGGATAGGACTAGTCCTCGACGGGGGAAGTTTCCTTATCCATGAAGTCCTGACGTCATAGATAAGCCTTGGGTCTTTGTGACTAGGCCTTATTGTTAGACATTCCTAATGTGAGCTAAACTCTAAGTATGGAAAAAGATGGAAGTCCTACGTTCAAGTATGGAAAGAGATGGAAGTCCTACGTTCAAGTATGGAAAGATATGGAAGAGTCCTACGTCTAAGTAAGGAAGGCGGTGGAAGACTTCGACTGGGCCTTGAAGATCAGAGACCAAGCCCATGGAGGAAACTTCCTCTCTAAGAACTACATTGGCTTGATCCCCTATATAAAGGGGTGCGTAGGCACATTGTAAAGGGTCGAAAGTTGAGAGCTCTGAGGCAGCCAACATAAACCCTAAGCAATCTCAGCCACCAATTAAACACAACCACCATACTCTGACGAATTCACCGCCTAAGGACCACCGTTGTAGATCTTGATTCCGGCGACGAACCTCGAACTTTGTTAATACCAAATTCCTATGTTAACAAATTGGCGCTAGAAGGAGGGATGCTAATTAAGACCAAATCTTTGGAGGAAAAGATGTCACACAATCGTAACGAGCGTCCTATGGATGAGGTCGGTTCAGACGACAATGAAGGGCGTGATCACGCCCGCCATGATGAATACGTTCCCCGGAGTGTTCCAAATCCTATTTATGGAACGCCTATCGTAGGGGGACAACCACCAATGCTCATAAGTAATTCAGATCTGATGGAGTAGCTCTATCGCATGGGTGATGCCTTGAATGGCTTCGAAGCAAGGCTGGATACGGTCGAGAGAAATGAAGGAAGGGGTCAGGTTAGGCGACAACCCCACAATCATCATCGGATAGGTAGAGGCACCACCGGACCGGGGGGTGATAGATCTCATGCCGGGAGGTTTCAAAATGTTACCCCAAGGAGGTTAGAGTATCAGGAGGATGGAGTGCCCATTGTTGAACTTCTTGATGAGGAGACGGATAGTCAGGAGCAACCGAGGGGGGAACGACGTCCATCCCCACACCCTCATAGGTCAGGGCGGTCCGAGAGTGAGGTTCGAAGGGCTGACGAGATCAATCGAGACCAGGAACAACGCTTGAATAGGTTGAAGGATCGTCTTGGCATAAGACTTAACAACGACGATCTACGGTTGTTATTGGTCGAATGGCAAAGAGACGGAGAAGTTCGAGGAGAACAATCTCTTGATCCACAGCGTGAGCCCCCTATTGACAGGACGATGCCCCATGGACAAGAGCATACTCATCCTCGTGATGGTTCAAGACGTAACCTAGAAGTGCAATGTCGTAATCCACAGCGAGAGCCCCCTGTATACAGGTCGAGGCCCCATGGACATGAGCAAGCACCCCTACGAGATAACTCGCGGAGTAATCAAGGTGCGAGGCCCCATTACTCACAGAGAGAGCCCCCTGATCTCAGGTTGAGGCCCCGTGATCATGAGCGAGCCCCTCAATTTGAAGGGTCGGGAAGGAGACGGGATATGGAATTGTATTATAGGAGCAGGGGTAACGATCGACGGAATAGGTATGATGCCCCTTACCGTGGAGGACCCTCTGGAGGGAGAGATCCGCACATAACACCTGTCTTGTCCCAAAGTAGATCAGGAGGAAGACATGAGGAGCCAAGGACGCGCCCTCATAGCCATGAGAAGAGAACGCGCCCTCATAGCCATGAGGAGAGGACGCGCCCTCCAAGTCCTAATCCAAGGTTGCAAGGAAATCCAACAGCCCAAGGGGAAACCCAGGGGCAAGATCAACATCAAGATGGGGCGCAAACCAATCAACCTCCACCTCAACCTCCTCCGATAGTGCATACCCAACCTTCGCCTGCTGGAGGTGCTCAGACTAATGTCGAAACTATCCCAGGTGTGGGAAGCTTCAATGTGGATGACCTGAAAAAACTCCTCACACACCTTGAGGGAGGAAGAGTTACTTCAATAGCTCAGGCCCCCTCTCCTTTCTTGATGGCAGTAAGAGAGGAACAACTTCTAGCAGGATACATGAATACAACTAATGACCTGCGCTTTCATGGGAATGCCGACCCTGTTGAGTTCTTGGGAAGGTTTAATATATAGATGTATGTGTATCAAGTACCTGACTTGGCTAGGTGTCATCTTCTGGCATCAACCTTTAGGGAAAGTGCACATCAGTGGTTTCAAAAGCTTGGTCCAGGTGTGATCACTTCATGGGAGGAAATGAAAACTCTTTTTCTGACAAAGTTCCAAGCTACTATGAAGTATGCTCCACCAGTGACCACCTTGGCCAATATCAATCAAAAGGAAGGAGAAAGTTTGCAATCATACTTCAAAAGGTTCAATGCTGAGTCTACCATGGTTAGGGGAGCAACAGATGAGTCACTCAAAAGTTTCTTGATTGCGGGACTTCAAGTCGGGACTGATTTCTGGAAACACCTCCAAGGGAAGGACCCAACAACTCTGGCAGACCTCTTTTCTCAGGCGGAATACTTCAAGATCGTGGAACAATCTTTGTCTGATAATAAAAAGTCTGACACCCAGGGGAAAGGGAAAGGTTCTAAAAGGAAGGATAGGTCTCTGAGCCCCGACTATAGGAGGAGAGGATATAGCCTGAACAGAGTGAATGTCGCTAATGCTAGAAGAGGTTGGACTCCAGCGGATTACGACAGGTTGAACAGATATCAAACAGGGAGTTATACGCTGGCGGCCTCTGTCGAACATATCTTTGAAGTAAACAAGGATAAGGGCTTATTCAAGAATCTCGCACCTTTATCCTCATGGCAGAGCAGAGATAAGAAGAAGTATTGCACGTACCACGAGTCGGTTGGACATAATACTCACGAGTATCGACAGTTAAAAGAAGAAATTGAGGAATTGATCAAGGCAGGATGCCTAATTGACTGGATTGTTAGAGAGGTGAAGAAGCATAAAGATGAACCCGATAGAATGATGGAAAGAGAGCGTGCTCCGGATAGAGACGATGAGGATATGTCTAAGGATGTTCATTTTACCCGGGCTGGAAGCATTCATACCATCTTTGGAGGGCACCATCTTGGTGGAGACAGTAAAAACGCACCGGAGAGGTATGCTAGGGAAGCACGTCATAAGCCCTTAATTAGTGTGAACAGCTTGGAACTCAAGCCTCCCAAGTTGTTCAAGGGGGAATCAGTGGATATCACCTTCACAGAGGAAGAGGCAAGATGGGTACATCACCCCCACAATGATACTTTGGTGGTTGCCATACAAATAGGTCCTATGAATGTGCATCGAGTCTTTGTGGACAATGGAAGTTCAGTGGATATCCTTTACTACAACACTTACAGGAAATTAAGTTTGCCTGATAAGGATATTGTCAGAGAGGATGCTTGGATTTATGGTTTCACAGGAGAAGCTGTCAGAGTTATGGGCACGATTAAGCTTCCGGTCACGCTTGGTGAAGGACACTTATACGTAACTCAAATGGTGGAATTTATGGTGTTGGATCAAGAATCTGCCCACAATGCCCTAATAGGGAGACCTTTGCTGAAGGAGATGAAGGTGGTTACTTCCATTTATCATTTGACAATGAAGTTCCCTACTCCTAATGGGATTGGTTCAGTTCGAAGGTCACAGTATGACTCAAGGGAGTGCTACCACAGAACTATTAAGGGTTTTTGTCGCAATGGACTAGAAGGGTGCGCCCTTCCTCAGGAGGATGCTCAAGGAATGCTTAAAGGTGCTAAAGGGGAGATCCATGCTCATTACACAGTCCAGGAACCAGAAGAAGTCCCTCTATGGAGAGCGCGCCCTCAGACGTTGCTGTTGGAAGCACCCCCTCTGATTGGTGAGTTCCAGGAAGGGATTGTGGAAGATGTGTCGACAGGAGAGGAGACGATTTCTATAAATATCCAAGGAAAGCGTCAGGAGATTTTTAAAGGCAGCCGCACCCTAAAGGGCGCGCCCTCTTAGGAGGAAGAGCTTATTGGAGACACACCCTCGAGGGAGGAAGAACTTGTTGACATCCTCTCAAGGGAGGACGCGCCCTCAAGGGAGGAATAACTTGTGGAGGACGCGCCCTCGAGGGGTGAGGTGCCTGTTGAAGACCCTCATCTTTTTGACCTTGATCTTGATCCAAGAATTCCTATCCCAAATGAGAAGACAGGTCCTGCTGAAGACATGGTCTCGATCCTGGTAGACACAGCAGATCCCAGTAAGATTCTTAAGATTGGGTCACAGCTAAGCGATGAGTTGAGAAAGAGCCTAACTAATTTCCTTATGGCCAATTTGGATGTGTTCGCTTGGAGTCATGCTGATATGATAGGAATTGATCCCGACGTCATGTGTCATCATCTAAACATATATCCCAATAAGAAGGGAATGCGTCAGAAGCGGTGTTCTGTCAGTGGAGAGAGGGCAGTAGCTTTGAAGGAAGAGGTCGACATGTTCTTGGATGTGGGTTTGATCAAAGAGTCTTTCTATCCTGAGTGGTTGGCAAATATGGTGTTGGTGAAAAAGCCGAATGGGAAATGGAGAACTTGTGTGGACTTCATGGATCTGAACAAAGATTGCCCGAAGGATAGTTTCCCGCTTCCTCGAATTGATTAGTTGGTAGATGCTACGGCTGGACATGCTCTCTTAAGTTTTATGGACGCCTATTCAGGGTATAATCAAATTCCCATGTACGGACCAGATCAGGAGCATACCTCATTTATCATTGACAGAGGTTTGTACTGTTATATTGGTATGCCCTTCGGTCTCATCAATGCAGGGGCAACTTATCAAAGGTTGGTGAATATGATGTTCAAAGGCAGATTGGCAAGACCATGGAGGTGTACGTGGATGATATGCTTGTCAAGTCTAAAAAAGCAATAGACCATGTGAGGCACTTGGAGGAAACGTTTGGTATTCTGCGGAAGTATAGGACGAAGTTAAATCCACAAAATGTGTCTTTGGTGTTGAGTCGGGGAAGTTTTTAGGCTTTATTGTGAATCATAAAGGGATTGAGGCTAATCCGGAAAAGATTAAGGTACTCCTTGAAATGAAGTCTCCTATCAGCGTGAAGCAGATCCAAAGCCTTTGTGGACGGATTGCAGCTCTAAACCATTTTGTCACAAAGTCTTCTGATCGTTGCAAAGAATTTTTCAAAGCCATTAGGGGGGTTGATAAGGATTTTATATGGACTCCTGCCTGTGAAGATGCTTTTCAAAGAATCAAGGAATAATTAGGTAAGCCCCCACTCTTGGCCAAGCCTGTGGATGGTGAAGTGTTGATTCTGTACCTGGCCATCTCTGTTTACTCCATTAGCGATGTATTAGTACGAGAAGAGGACCGTTTTCAATCTTCGATCTACTATGTGAGTAAAAGGTTGTTGGATGCAGAAACTCGATATATTAGCATGGAGAAGCTGGTATATGCCTTGGTGTTGGCTGCACGAAAGCTATGTCCTTACTTTCAGGATCATAAAATTGAAGTTCGGACTTCTTATCCCATGAGACATATTTTACATAAACCAGAAGCTTCAGGAAGGATGTTGAAGTGGGCAATTGAGTTGGGGCAATATGATTTGGAATATACTTCCCGAACGGCAATCAAGGGACAAACCTTAGCTGACTTTATTCTGGAGTTTGAAGACGAGAGCACGGGACGAGAAATCATTTTGGTTAACCCTAACCCTTATGAGCAAGAAGCAAGCCTTTCAAAGGAAGAATATCCTTTTCCTTGGTGGACCATGTATGTGGATGGAGCAGTCAACAGTGACGGGGCAGGCGCTGGAATTGTTTTGACCTCTCCCGAAGGTCACCTTCTTATGAGTGCTATTAACTTCAAATTTGCAGTAACTAATAATGAAGTTGAGTATGAGGCACTGATTAATGGTTTGAAGTTAGCTTTGGAAATGAATGTGAAAAATTTGGTGGTGTTCAGTGATTCGAAGTTAGTCGTTCAGCAGGTTGAAGGAGGGTTCCAGACTAGAGGACCAAAAACAGAGGCATATATGATGAGTGTTCGTCGTTTGATTCAACGGTTCAACATAGTCAGACTTGAAGGAGTTCCTCGTGAAGATAATTCTAAGGCGGATGCTTTGGCCAGGTTGGGTTCTCAAAGAGACACGGTGTTGATGGGAGACATTCCATTGGAGATTCAGGAGATTCCAAGTATCCCAGAAGTGGAGCTAATGGTTGTGGATCAAGTACCAATGATAACTTGGATGACTCCCATCCAAGATTATATACAAAAGGGAATTCTACCCGATGATAAAGGAGAAGCCAAATGTTTAAAAACCAAGCGGCAAGGTATGTAGAGTATGATGCGGTGTTATACCGAAGAGGTTTTAATCAACCCTTGCTAAGGTGCGTTGATGGAGATGAGTGCAACTACATCTTGAGAGAGGTACATGAAGGAATATGTGGGAATCACTCGGGGGTAGTTCTCTTGCTATGAAGGTGTTGCGATAGGGATATTATTGGCCAACCTTAAAGGACGATGCTATGAAGTTTACAAGGGCATGCAATCAGTGCCAACGCTTTGCAAACTACTCATCCATTCCTGCTACGACATTAACCTCAATGATGAGCCCTTGACCTTTTGTTATGTGGGGGATTGATCTCATTGGAGAGCTTCCTACGGCCAAGGGGGGTGTGAAGTACGCTATTGTGGCTATGGATTATTTTACCAAGTGGGCAGAGGCTATGCCCTTGGAGAAGATAACAACAAGGAAAATCAAGGATTTTGTTTTTAACTCCATTGTGTGTAGGTTTGGAATTCCTTACAAGCTCATATCTGACAATGGAAATCAGTTTGACAACAAGGAGCTAAAAAAATTGTGTGAAGATTTGAAGATTAAGAAAGATTTTGTAGTAGTCTATCATCCTCAGAGCAATTGGCAGATTGAAGCTATTAACAAGATAATCAAGCACACCTTGAAGACCAAGTTGGAAGAAAGTAAAGGTAACTGGCCTGATGAGCTTCCTATGGTGTTGTGGTCCTACAATACCACACCAAGGTCTACTACTGGAGAGTCTCCATTTATGTTATCTTATGGCTTTGAAGCAATGGTTCATGTGAAAGTTGGATCTGGGTCATTCAGGAGGGATTATTATGACAATGAGTCTAATGAGGTCAACCAACGGCTTCATCTTGATTTCCTGGAAGAGACACGTGCAATATCATCTTTACGACTAGCTGCATACCAGAAAAGAGTGGCCAGGTTTTATGATCGAAGAGTAAGAGTACGTCGCCGTAAAGTTGGTGATCTCGTGTTACAAAAGGTGATGCCTCATACCAGAATTGCCAGTCATGGGGTCTTTGGAGCCAACTGGGAAGGACCTTACAGGATCAAGTCTGTGCTTTGGGAATGAACTTTTCACTTGGAAGATTTGGGTGGCAATCCTATACCGAGAGCATGGAATGTGGAACATTTGAAGAAATACTACCAATAGGGAGTGGTTTTGTACCCCCTATGTTATCTATCTAAATAAACTAGAAGAAATAAAATTCCTCCTAGTCTAGGGGGGTAGTGCATGTATACCCTCCCTTGAGTAGTTGAGATGTTTTTTTATTGTTTTTATTTTTATTTCCCCACAAGAGCATTAGCCATTGGGACCAGTGTGGGTTTCACACCGGAGCGCATTATTTATCAAGAATTTTGAAGGCGCGTCCCAGTAGTTTTCTTCGAGAAGGCGCGTCCTTACCATGATTTACAAATAAAACATCCAACACTACCAGATAAAAATGAAATTGTTCAAGATAAGCATGAATATGTACGAAGATTCTTTCAATTGTTCAAGATTTCATCGCTAAAGTTAGAGAATTGTTGGTTGCTCAGTGCTATTTACAAGTTTTATCAATTTCTGTATGGAGAGGACGTGCCCTAATACGACTTAAAACAAGGCGCGTCCTAAGAAAATTAATACTCTTTGAAAAACAATTCATTAGGAAAGACTTGAAGAAAAAGACTCGACAACAAGAATAAATTTTAAGATAGGTAGATGTTGGGCATCAAATGAAAAGTTAAGTTTCCAAAGGAATAAACCCTAGTAAGTTTATCAAAATAAAACCCAAGATAAATTACAAACTGTAAGGCATTAAAGGAAGGCCCGCACCTCAGAATGTTAAAAGTTACAAGATAATTAGGGCGCGCCCTGAGCTTGATCGGTAGGAGGAGTGCCTTTAGAAGCATTATCAGTCCCTGGAGCAGCCATCTCTTTTCTAGGAGATGCGTCTTCCGAGGACGCGTCCTTTTCTTCATCATGCGCATGTGACATTTCCTCTAGTCCAAGAAAGACTCGTTTTGCTTTGATTTCAGCAACTTCATCAATTTTGAATTTGTTAATCCATAGCACCGTTTCCTCACCGAACTTGGAAAAGTCATAGTCAGGATCTTGAGCCAGAAACCCTGAAGCATAGTTTATGAATCCTTTCATGAAGGACGCGCCCTCAACTTTGTCCTTCTCCTTAGCCCAACCATTTTGCTGGTCTTCGGTCAACTCAGCAATCTGCTCTAATAACTTACTTTTTTCATCTTTCAAGGTATTAATGGTAATGTTTAGATCATTAGATACCTCTTCTTGAGTTTGAAGATTACTCTCATAAAAACGTTTTTGCTGAGAGAGGTCATTTTGCAGCTTGGTGACCACCCTGTCACGATCCTCAACTTTTTTAGACAGTCTATTTTTCTCCCTCTCCAAGGTTTCAAGGCGCGTCCCTTCTTTTTGGATAGTTGATTGTCTATGAAGGGCTGAGATGAGAATTTCAGATGAAGCTTTGATAATAGCTTCGTTTTCTTCAAGTGGGTCTCTATTTCTCCACTTCATAATTTCATCATTAGTCACATATGGAATCACAAGTGGACTTAGAGCAGCTGAGACCAAAGTAAAGGAAGGTGTGGGTTTGGTTTTCTTGGAGAACGCGTCCTCTTCAGAAGCAATGGTATCAGGAATCTCTTTTTGTTTTTTATTTTTCTCAAGATCAATTACCACTTAAGTTTTTGCAGCACCTATTTTTGCCCTTTTTGTATCTTTTTTATGAGGACGCGTCCTCTTCACCATGGAGGCACTAACAGCAAGAACAGTTCCCATCTCAAGGCCCCAGCCAGTTGGAAGACCATCCATATTTGAAAAAGTAAACAAAGAAATGTTAGGACGCGTCCAAAGAGAATATAATTGTCTACAAATTAAAGAACAGCACAGTCAAGAAATTTGAAAAATAAAGCAGGTCAAACAAGTTTAGCAATGATAATATTATCTACCATGTTCAAAAGGTGCGCCCTTAGCAGCACGCGTACTTTTTTCAGATTCATCATCCTCATATTCCTCGTCATCCTCATCAGAATCAAAATCCTTGCCACCTTTGATTGGCACTCCCTTCCTAAAACGTTGGAAAAGAACAATGGTTCCAACCTCCTTTCTAAGGTTCCCAACTCTTTTAAGATTTTCCTCAGTGATTAGAGTTTTTAAGTGAAATCTAGATGGAGGCAAGGCAGTGATTTTGTCAGCCCTTTTCTTTGCCTCACCAAAGAGCTCCTTGGTATTTCTGTTATCTACACGAAGTAAAGAAGCAAAGGCAATGATAAAAGGCGCGTCCTAAATAGGTAAATGAATTTTTTTAAAAAAAAAAGAAGGCGCGCCCTTACTGTAGTTGCAATTGAAGACTACTCTGATTCTTTCTACGTTCCAAAGGTAGAAGAATGGTTTTTTCCAGTTCTTCTTGTGGCTCTTTCCGTTAGAAAAACCCATTTTGTTGTGCTTATGCCGAGTGGTTAGAAAGAAGTATCCTTTTGAACTCTTTCTGATGGCAAAGAAGTAGCTAAACTCCTCCATTTTTGGTGGAGTGGAGGTTCCTTCGTCATGATATAAAATGAACAAAGCAAGAGCTAACTTATAGGAGTTTGGAGAGAGTTGGATGGGGGCAATATCATACCAATCGAACATATTTTTGAAATAAGGGTGAAGAGGCGCGTCCACTCCTAATGCCATCAATTTTGGAGAAGTCACCATTCTAGGTGCTTTGAAAGGTTCGGGCCATTTGAAGGTGTGTGGCCTCATGAGAGAGGGAGGACGTGCCCATTTGCCTTCCCTTTGGTAGTAAGTCATACACCAGGTTATCTCCTCAACATAAACAGTGGATGACATGGCTACACAAAATAATTTGTTGTTTTGTTTCCCCAGTCTCCTTTTCTCGGCCTCTGTAAGTGTATCTTTGTATTGGCCCCAATCAAGATCAATGTCTTCCTCGGCACCTTCGGGATGAATGAACGGGATAGGAGAACTCTCAGGAGGAAGTGTACGATCATCCTCGTCTATATGTGGATATGGACTATCTGAAGACGCATATTCACAATTGGATTATGTCTCAGAATTAGACGCACCCTCAGAATTTGACGATTCTATTTGTTTTCCTCTTCTTTGTTGAAAGACATTGGCATCTATGTCTTCTATGGTATCATTACCCTCGTCTATAATCGGTCTAAATTGATGTGGACGCGCCCTACTATGTTGACTTGTCACTTCGAGGTTAAGGTCGTCAACATGTGGAAGAGATGAATTGGAGGTCGTGGGAGATGACATGATTTCTGTATCACCTTTGAATGGAGATGCTTCACGTAGTTGTTTTATCTCTTGAGTATGGGAGGATTTGATGGATGATGAACTTTGTGCTGGAAACGAAAGGGAAGGTGGGGAGTAAATCCCTAGACGCTTGTTAAAGTCCTTAAAAAGATGAAAAGGAGACGACGCGCCCTTACCCTCCAGCTGAAAAGAGAAAGAAAAATGGTAAGGACGCGTCCTGAAAGGAAAATCAAGTTGAAGAATATATTGAAAGAAGATGAATCCTAGTTATAATGAAATTTAACCTAATCATCGTCTAAAACGTGTCTGTATTATATAACGACAAACTTCTGATCATACCAAGTTGAGGACGCGCCTTAATTATCAACTGCGCCTCAAATTGACATATATAGTTATGCGAGAATAATCACAAGTCAAATATTATAAAGGACGCGTACTCAACAGACGGCGCGCCCTTATTCTCATGTATGTTATTAGTAACTCAGAAACAAAATTTGAAATTGAATATATCCCAAACAAAGATCAAATATTGATAGATACAAATACACACGCAGACATTTCATCAAGAACACACAAAAAAAGTCTAACAGTCATATCATCAATATGGTCAAAATATACGGTAAAAACGTGAAATGAAGACACCAAATCATACCTTTGAAGTTGCTGAGTAAGATTTGAGAAGAAAAACGGCAAAAAACCAGAAATTTGATCAGATTTTGTTTGAAGATAACGAACTGCGGCGACTAGGGTTTTTTCTGGAAAAAAGAGTAAAGTGAAAAGGAGAAAGCGATTTATGGGTATCTATAGACAAAGCCACGCCTAGTGGGTAACAGTTGTCAAGCACGTGCGATATAATGATAAACGATGGACGCGTTCTTCGCTAGGGCGCGCCCTGTTCGGCAAAGGATTAGGAAATTTTGGGAAAAAGCTTTTAGGAAATTCAATGTATTGTTTTTAACTTCACAATAAATTGGGGGGTAGTTGTTATAGCCAAAATTCGATAACAGGTCTTTTAGGTTAGATTCGGGTCAAGTAGGGTTCAATTGGAATATCTAAAATGTAATTAGCTAGGGTTAGGTCTAATGTAAGATATGGTAGGGGCTTGCCCTCATAAGGGTAAGGGCGCGCCCTTTTAGGCCGTCCACCCCTTGAGGGCGCGCCTCATGGTAATGACAGCTTAATGGATGATTTGACAAAGGACAATAGCTACATTGACATAAGACTAGCACAAGGAGAATTTAGGGCTTGTCCTCATGGGGACGAGGGCGCGCCCTTTAGGTCGTCCGCGCATCCTCTTGGTTTGAAGTGGCAACTTGGTAATGAAGGATGGTTCCTTTAACTTGGTATTGGAAAGATATTGAAGAATTCCCTCCTAGGATGTGCCCTAGGAGGGGGATGTCCGTGGTGGAAGGCCTCCAGAGGTTTGCCTGATGATTGAAGGTCTCCTCCTGTATTCAATGAGCGCGTCCTCATTGGGGATGTGGGGTTAACCTTGGTGTGTGCTTTGGGAGCTCTGTTCCTGTACTCAATGGGCGCGTCCTCATTGGGGAACTTTGGAGTAATCCTGCACTTTGCACCCAAACACTTGGGATCACTTGTCCTGCTATCTGGTGGGTGCTTCTCATTCGGGGGACAAGGATGCGTCTAGCATTTAAGGTAAGTCATGGCTATACCTGTATCTATGAATTAAGGAAATAGTTGGTAATGGATAGGACTAGTCCTCGACGAGGGAAGTTTCCTTATCCATGAAGTCCTGATGTCATAGATAAGCCTTGGGTCTTTGTGACTAGGCCTTATTGTTAGACATTCCTAATGTGAGCTAAACTCTAAGTATGGAAAAAGATGGAAGTCCTACGTTCAAGTATGGAAAGAGATGGAAGTCCTACGTTCAAGTATGGAAAGATATGGAAGAGTCCTACGTCTAAGTAAGGAAGGCGGTGGAAGACTTCGACTGGGCCTTGAAGATCAGAGACCAAACCCATGGAGGAAACTTCCTCCTCAAGAACTACGTTGGCTTGATCCCCTATATAAAGGGGTACGTAGGCACATTGTAAAGGGTCGAAAGTTGAGAGCTCCGAGGCAACCAACATAAACCCTAAGCAATCTCAGCCACCAGTTAAACACAACCACCATACTCTGACGAATTCACCACCTAAGGACCACCGTTGTAGATCTTGATTCCGGCGACGAACCTCGAACTTTGTTAATACCAAATTCCTCCGTTAACAATAGTGGTGTTTATCAAATAGAAAAGGAACTCTGAAGTTTGTTCAAAATACATTCGGAACCCTCTTAACATATCTCTAAATCTTTCTTTTTACCCATAATCCTAACATTGGTATCAAAGCCCTAATTATACACTAATTTAATCAGTTTTTTAATTTTTAAGCATTTGCTTTATGTGCCACGGTTGATGTTAATGTTTCTTGGCTCGTCGCAATATTAGTTCACAGTTGTTGTTGTTGTCCTGGCCTACCCACTCATTTTGTTAATTATCCCAGGAGATATCCTTTTGTTTTTTACATATATTCTCGTGGTCTAATTTTTTGTTTGCTTTTTTGGCTCTTTGGTCGTTCTTCCTTTTGCTTATCCTGCCTTGTAAACCTACTCATTTGTGTGTCTCTGTTTTCTCGATTGTTTAGCTCCTCTAGTTTGATTCTATTTTCCTCTCTTATTTAGTACATGTATGTTAGAGCGCTTAATTGTTTTAATTGTTTTTAATTTAAGTTTATTATTTTTGTTCAAGTATACTTCGCCTGCTAGCATGTGATGATTAGTGTGGTCTATGACCATGGTTTTATAATGGGTGTCATATATATTTTTTTGATTTAAGTAGTTTAATTGTTCTATTATGCCCTTTTCTTTGATCTGCTTATAACTCGTTTTTATTTCTGAGTTTCATTACGTTTTTGTTACTTTAGGTTGTACTTGTTTTACTCTCCAATATCATGCCGATTTAGTAATTCTGCATGTTTTTCCTAATTTTTGTCATTGCATGCCCAGTAACTAGTAGTGATTATGTGTGGTTGTCTGTTGTTTAAATTTTATTTTGCAATATCATTTATTAATTTTTAATTTATTAGAATACGTGATTCTAACTTCTGAGAGCACATACACATTGTTTTAAGTTTTCTTTGTGCCCACTTGTTTAGATCATAATCAGGATTTAGTTCATTATTTATATTTTTTTTAAGCATTGATAATTGCTCTTATATTAATTTATTTCATTGTGTGGCTTTTGTCACCACTGCAAGTACTAGTTTCCTGCTCCTGGATTTTAACCTTCATCAATGAATGCTAGTGGTTTATAATTTATGTAATATTGAACCACTGATTATTTTTATTTTACTGTGATTATTTTCCTTTTTGTTGATCGAAAAATGTTCGATTTACAAACAAGTGTAAATTGATTTTTTGTTTATAGTTGAATATTATATTTAAATCTTGGAGATAGATTTAAATGGCAAATTTATTGATTATATTTAAATTTCTTGATTTTGAGAAACTGAATGGCATTTTTTTTAAAATGTAGCAGAAAAAGAAAAAAAAGGAATGGAATATAGATTGCCTTAAAGAAATCAGAAATTTTATCGGTAAAAAAGAAGATACTATATAAAGATTTTTTTGAGACATTCAGAATAGTGAACACGAAATCGTAAAAATTCTTCAATTCACGCCCAATTATTATTTACAAATTTTATACTCTTTTTTTCTCTTACTCTTTTTTCTGAGGCTCACTAGAAATTATCGTTGAAAAAGACGATAGTGTACAAAAGAAAATATTTAGTGATTCTCGGAAATTGAGCATAGTATATATTTTTGGTTTGGTGAATATGAAAAATTAAATGGCCTGGATTATAATGTATGAGGCCAGAAATTAAGAAATAATTTGTTTCAAGACAATTTAGAAAATGATGCTCAGAACTCGAGAAAAGAATAAGGGCAAGTGCCTTGAAAAGGGAAAGATCATTGATGTGACAACCCGGGTCAAATCCCGAGTCTTTTCCGAAAATCGGGTCAAGTCCCGATTCCGAGCCCGAATAAACCGAAGCCTACTGATCCAAACACAGCCAACTTGGGTAACAACAAGTCCACCACAGACCCCCAAAATATCATGATTTTATTGGTGCTAATTAGTAGTAGTACTTTGCCTTATAAACTGAACAGAAGTCCCAAATCTCCTCGATGTGGGACTGGGGTGTTACAAACTCCCCCACTTAAACTCCTGACGTCCTCGTCAGGCCTGAACATATATCACATAGGTCCGGATCGTACCTCTCTAGCCATTGTGGGATAATACCGGTTGGCTTCGTGTCCCCACCTCCGGACCTTTGTCCATTGTGGGATAATACCACCAGCCTTCGTGTCCCCACATCCGGTAACTTGCGTTAACAAGCTTTCGAGAGTCGGCTCTGATACCATATGTGACAACCCGGGTCAAATCCCGAGCCTTTTCCGAAAATCGGGTCAAGTCACCGATTCCGAGCCCGAATAAGCCGAAGCCTACTGACCCAAACACAACCAACTTGGGTAACAACAAGTTCACCACAGACCCCCAAAATATCATGATTTTATTGGTGCTAATTAGTAGTAGTACTTTGCCTTATGAACTGAACAAAAATCCCAAATCTCCTCGATATGGGACTAGGGTGTTACAATTGACACCCACCTAGGAGTGGGAAGGATCGAAAATTTGTTAAATGATTGAAAATTGGAAAGCTATTTTCAGAAATATTCTGAGGAATAAGAAACTGTATTTAAGAAAACAATACATTTAGTTGTCATCTATATGATTATGACAATGAAATTTTTAATATTGAGGCATGTGTTGAAGTAGATGAAAATTATGGTAATGATATGAATATATCATAGAATATAATGGTGCATTATCGATATAAATGGATGTAAGATATCCTAATGATCCGACTACTTGTATAGAAGCGATCAAATCGCAAGAATCTGAATTATAAAAAGAAATCATGAAAGATAATTTTTGAGTCATTTTTTGAAAGAATCAACTTTGGGAGTTGTGTGAATAACCCCAAATATAGAAAATCCATAGGTTGTATATGGATGTGTTTTTAAGGGAAAGATGAGACAAAATGTGTCCATTTTAAATTGGAAGTATGTCCGATTGCGAAATGTTTTACGTAAAAATTGGAAATATTTTACCGAGAATGAATTAGACAATTGTGTCTGCACTTTGAAAAGTGGGAGTTAGTTTACGAAAATATTGTATATTTTAATGGTATGTCATAAATGTAAAACTAAGTTGAAACTTAGTAGTAAATTTGAGATTGAATACAGGGGTGAAATAATATTTGTTGAAAGAAATTTGAACTAAGGGATAAGAATACTAGAATGTTCAGTTTGAATTCTGAGAAGTATTCTAAATTTTTTGTTGTGTAAAATTGCTTAATCGTTTTAGGATACAGAATTGCAATCCGGTGGCAGTCCTATTGAAAATGGGAAACGATTAATGCAGAAAAAAAAACCACTAAATGTATTATGTGCAAGTAGTCACAAGTTCGATGTATTTTATGTAATCGGTTGACTTGACTTGACATTTTTAATTAATTTTGTAAGTGGATTGTGAAGCAACTTTGCTTGAGGCTAGTGAGAGGTTGTAAAGAAGATCATGATCATATACTTAAAGAGTCGTGTAACAAATTGGCGAATCAGGTATACGTGCCTGAAATTTTTATTTGTTGCGGTAAATATATCAAAGGTGATATTGGTAATTAGAATTCAACTTTCGGACACCGATTTAATTTTTGGTGGAGTATAAGTTTGGAAGTAAGAAATATGAATGTGTTATAAAAGGTGAGAAATATAATGTGATATTTATCTCAATGAGTGATAATATTTGTTAAATTTATATGGATAGTGGAAGTCATAATATTGGTTGGACTTATATTGATACTCAAATCACACATTTCATGAAAAGTGGGAGTTTCAAAAATTATTTGGCAAATAGCCAAGTGGAAGATGTTGGTTTTTGGCTTTATGCCAAATAATTCATAAAATAAATTGAATAAATAAATACATAAATGATGTATTTATCGGTATCAATTATATAAATAAATGCTTGCTTGTAATTATATAGGAGTTACATATCAATATATTTATTATATTAATGATGAAGTTAATAGGGGTGTTTACCAAATAGAAAAGGAACTCTGAAACTTGTTCAAAATACATTCGGAACCCTCTTAACATATCTCTAAATCTTTCTTTTTACCCGTAATCCTAAAATATGTTGTAGACACAACATCAACCACCAGAGAAACCAAAAATAACAGTTTGAGTATGAGTTGTAAGAATAATGACATTGAAGATGAAAACAAAATATCAAACCAAGGATGATTGGCGATAGCTGAGTTGTTAATTTGTTCCGCTAACTAATGTCGTGTGATAATTTCATAATGAATTTTCCATTTCTCGATATTACATAAAGATGCCAGAGCTATATAACTCCAATTCAAATCCAAATGAAAGAGGGTGGATAGCTCAATTGACAATCTCTTAGCCAAATTGCTGGTTGATACTAATAAATTGATGTCCTCTGTTATCCGAGATACATTTCAGAAAGTATTCCAACTCATACTAATAAACATCAACTTCTCTTGGACTAACTAGAACCAATTAGTCACTTTTTTGTTTTGACAAACTATAGTACTATATAACTATGAGTATAGAGGAAGGGGGAGTGAGGAATTGACATATCACCTTTGTCACGAGGGAGGAGAGCTTGCAGGCTAAACCCCAAACCTTGAACCAATTACTCACTTTGTTTCTGCATTTTCTACCATTAAAGACATTATCTTTACTGGAAAAATAGATTCCATATAGTTGAAGGTGTTTACAAATATTAGCATGAATGAAAGATAGCAAACATTGAAGCTAAAGAGTTGTAATAAAGTAGAGCAACTCCAAAAAGCTCTCTATACTTCCTCTTTGGCCAATTTTTGAGGAATTTGTTATAAATATTGTCTCCAACAGACTCCTTGTTGCTCTCTATATTGTTAAGAGCTTCAAAACTTTCTTCATTAGTGAGGAGCATGGTCTCTCTCCTCATCTAATTTTATATTAATATACATAAGTTTTCCTCCCATAAAGATGATTTCTCACAGCTTCTTTCCTGTTGTATTTTTATAATAAAATATAGATAGAGAATGAGATTGAGGAACATTGTTGGAGAAATTGAAAGTTTTTACATTATAATTAGTTAAGAGGTAATTTGTATATATTATATTTAGAGATGAGTTCAGGAGATTGTTGGAGTTTCTTATCGTGCTCTTGCTCCCAGCTTATAACTAATTCCCTTACCTTTTCAACTGTGATTCAAATTATTTCATTTAATGTGAAGCTTAATTTCATAGTTTCAGTGTGTTCTAGGAGCATCCCTCATCCTCCAAATCCAATATGGAATTAGAGTACATCTTTGGTGTTTCCCCCGCCTTACTCCTACTAAGAGCAAGTCCAATAGACCCGTTATTCATGCTCTTAATTTGATTTTTAAGGAATTGGATCAAAAATATCACTCCAACAATCTCCTAGTGATTCCTTAAATCACTAATAACATCACTTCACTAGTTATTTTTAAGTAGCATATCTCTCTTTTTAAGGATCCTTTGAGTAATTTTTTATAATAAAATAAAAGAAACATCACCTATGTCTCTCCTACTTTAATCAAAACAATGCACTTTTAATAATAAAATACTAAATAAGGAATGAATATAAGGAGTATTGTTGGAGACAAGGTTACTTATCTATGTCCTAAATCAGTAAGAGCCAATATTTCATAATTAATATAAGGAATGAGTTAAGATACTGTTGGACTTGCTCTTAGTGATGCTAGAGATGTCCAAAAAAATCTCAGATTACAGATAGCATCGAATTGGTGGTAAATGCTTGCTAGACGAACATGGTGGTCACTTTCAAATATTAAATAAAAAAATCGATATAAGTGTTTTCTGAGGCATAATTTTGAAACCTCCATCACTATTAGTTACCAGTAATAAAACCCAACCCTCCCCCAATCCACCCCCCAAAAACAAGGAGAGAGATCTTCACAGTAACACCAATAGAAGAGTTACTGATTTATATAGGATATATGAAAACAGATTAGTTTAAAGAGCTATGTAATTCAAAACAATCTAAGATTCTATATACAGGTAACATATAGGCTGCACTAAATAGCAATTTTAAACAGGGATACAGATAAGGTAAGCTACAGATGAGTTCTAACGGTAATGATTATCAGATTCATTACACATGATTAAACAATAGGATTGGTTTATATAAGGGACAATTTCCAGAAAAAGCACTAGTGCTCACATCTTCTTGCAGGAGGAGAAATTCTTTAGTTCAACTGTTAATCCGCATTCTAAAGACTAAATTCACCTTTCCAAGCCGATAAAGTTGTAACATATTAGAACACCCTACTCTTTAATCCTCCCTTATTCATCTCTGCACATCTTGAAAAGAAATTAGAGACTTCCAACTTACCTGAGAACTTCATCTTTTCAGCTAACTCCTCCAATATATTAGGTTTCCCGGCTCTAGAAAAATCAGCAGTAAATTTGTTGTAATCAATTTGGGGAGCTTTCATCCCCTTTTCTATCATTTCTTCCAAATATTTACAAGCCTCAACAGATCTTCCCTGCCTTATAAGCCCACCAATGAGAACAATATAAGAATTATCATCCGGGCAACACCCGTTCTTGTTCATTTCTTCCCAAGCTGCAAAACCCATGTCAAAGTTTCTTGTTTGGAAAAATGACTTCATCATCATGTTGTAAGTGTGGATAGTTGGTTGAATGCCACTCTGAACCATTTTCTTGTAAATTCTGACAGCATCATCTGGCATTTTGCGATTTGTCATCAGTTTTATTAAAGCATTATACATCTGCCCATCCGGTGGACAGCCTTTTTCCTTCATCTCCTTGAGTAATCCAAAAACTTTATCCATCTTCTTCATATTGCCATATCCAGTAACTAAACACGTGTAAACTGCAGCATCTGGCTTACAACCATGATTAAGCATTTTCTCAAAGTACTCAACAGCTCGATCCATCTTTTTTTGCTTGCATAAATCCCTGATCATAATCGTGTAGCTTCGAACATTAGGTGCCGGGCCCTTTGTCTTCATTACCCCAAAAAGCTTAATAGCATCAGACACTTTTTTATCCCTTAATAAACCTTCAAGCATCGTATTATGAGCAACAACGTCAGGTTTAATACCCTTGTCAATCATCTCATTCCACACCCTCCCTGCCTCCATTAGATTCTTCACTCTACACCACCCATTAAGCAAAACCGTATAAGTCTGTAAATTAGGGGTAAATTTGTCCTCCAATTTACCAAACAAAAGTTGAGCTTCTTTACCAAGCTTTGCTCTCCCAAGAGCATCAAGCAAACAATTAATCGTATCCACGTCAACTTTAAACTTATACTTCTTCATCAACTCAAAAATTCCAACCGCCTTCCTCCTTTCTTGCGAAGCCGCAAAAGCTTGAATCGCAATCTGAAACGTCTCAATATTCAAAACCCCTTTCTCCCCCATTTCATCAAGCAAACTAACCATAGTCTCAAACTGCCTCGTCTTTCCCAATACCCTCATCATCGCATTATAAGTCCTCGAATCATGAACAAACCCCTCCTGATCTCCCGCCCAACAAAAAAACCTAAACGCCGGTTTCCTAGCATGCTTAAACCTCTCCAACACCTCCACAACCAAACCATGACTCAACTCAATCGCACATTCATCCAAAACCACCTCCATATTCCTATCCAACGCAAACAACTCCTCAATCACCTTACACACCCTCTCCACCTCTCGTAAATCCACTTCCGACATTCCCAACTCATCACTCTCACCCTCATCAAGATCACTACAATCCTCACTACCACCAACACTACAAAACCCCCTAGGCCTAAAAATCAAATCTTTTCGAAAACCCAAAAAACTAAACAACCCAAAAGACCCTTTAAACCCCACATTACAATAAAAAAATGCACTATTTTTCAGCAATCTTGATTCTTGGAGAAAAGAGAGTGAAGTGGGGTGTGACAAAAAACATGAAATTTGACAATAAGGAGCACAGAAAGTATAGTTATGAGGAGAATGAAGCAAACTAGACAAGGGCAGAGAGCTACCGTGAAGCAATTGGGGTTGGGTGAGTCCGGTGAAACGTCGTCGTATGGTGGTCTGTCTCTGGGAGGAGGAGAAGTGAGAGTGTAAGGCATTGTAGAATTGATATGGTGAAGTGGGTTTTCTTGGATTCAAGCCCATTTCATTTTTTTGGGTTTTGATTAAAGTAGGGTTTTGATCTGATTCTTATCGGCGGCGACGATTTGACGGAAGATACACTATCTGTGTTGATGGATTGCTAGTACGTAACTAGGCCAAGTACCTTTTTTATTTTAATTGCATATTATTTCTCATGAAAATTAGCCAAAATACTAATTTTTTAAGTTTTATTTTTAAAAAATATGGTAGGTTTTGAAAGATATATAATTTTCAAGCATATTTTTAAAAGTATAAACTTAAAATTCAATTAAATGTGAAAAAAAAATTAAAAATAACTTAAATGCAACACGAATCTCCTCTAGGATCAACTTAGAAAAAGCTAAAATGGTTAAGTTTAACTTCTCGATTTTTGACTAATTTAGTCAATTTAACTGATTTTTGGGAAACTTTTTATTTGATTTTTACATAATTGAATTGATTAACTTTAATGATAAATGCCGTTTTTTAAAATTTAAGATTTTTGTTTACACTCATCTTTTCTTTTTTAACGCTTTTACACTCATCTTTTGTTTTGACACAATATAGCGGTATTACTAAATGATTTGTAATTTTCAATTTTAAGTTAAAATGCTGTATTTGTATAATAAATTAAAAAGTGTTTTAAAGTTAAGAAACATAAATTTAGAGATATTACCGGTAGGGAAATGGTGATTTTGTGGTCTGGTTGTCTGAAATTTTTCCACTGCCCTTGAAATCTAGCAACACATCTGAAAAAGTCTTTGCTTTCTGATTAGTATCCTTGTCTCTTTTTCTGCCCTCAAGTAACTTCTATTGTTTTTTTCATATTGCATCCATTTCTTCCTTACTTCTTGCAGGTCGAGCCATGAAAATTTATCAGACACATTGGGACAACCCATACAGTCTAGGTTCTGCCGTCGAATAAATTTCAGGGGCGATTTTAGAATGCGGATTCACCAAGTCACAACTGACTTTGAAGAATCGTCATAGTGAATAACATCACACATATAAAGACTCGGCTAATGAGTAACTGTGGACCGGCAGCCAGATTACCAATAATAAAGCATAGAAAATAATCCATCAGGCCTGGTGTTAAGATATGACCCCATCATCATATGCATAAGTAAGCCCTTCTATAACAGCATTGGATTTTGCTCCACTTGCGACCCTCAACTTCATAACACCGTCATCATCTGCGTTGATAAACCGTTCTACGAACACATTGGATGTTGTGAAAGCCAGTTTTTTTATACAGTAACAATTATAATCAATATTACAAAAACACAATTATTTCCATATTTTCATCTGATGACATCTGTTCCACCTAGAGAACGAAAGTTGCAGAGAGACCAAGATCCCATAGTAATGACAAAACAGGTAAATTGATTTCAATATGTTGTCATTGTTTTGTGTTGATGTATGTAAGGACGTGACTTATAAGTCCATAGGGGCAATTTAGTTGGCATTAGCCAACTGAAATTTCAAGCTAGACACGGTAGATATCTTGTTTTTTTATCCCTTCCATCTTATTTTTCTTCCTAAACTAAATACTATCTATTATACATTCTTTACTTCACCATTGCTTCTGAAACCTAAGGCTTCCCAGGCATACCCATGTCCATGCAGACTAATTTTTTTTTTTTCTTTCCAAAAAACCTACTGACTTTTTACTCCTTTCAAATTGTATATACGAGATAACAAATAT
Organism: Heracleum sosnowskyi; assembly: GCA_030848705.1. Lineage (NCBI taxonomy): Eukaryota > Viridiplantae > Streptophyta > Magnoliopsida > Apiales > Apiaceae > Heracleum > Heracleum sosnowskyi. The sequence continues at coordinate 18,047,319 of CM061244.1, read as the reverse complement.
AAGGTTTATTTATGCAAACATTCAATAAGTAATCGATTATTAATAAAAACAAAATCACAAGTAAAATTGTTTTATTTTTATTAAATTTAAATATTAGATTTATACATATGTAACTGCAAAGAAGGATGGATACACTTTTTAGAAAACGTACCTACTTCTCACATCTTCTTATAATCTAATAGTCCAAATGTTAATCTGCAGTTCTGCAAAATAAAGACTAATTCATTGTTCCTAAGCCAATAACTCAGTTTTAACATTTTAGACCTCCCTACTCTTTACTCCTCCCTTGTTCTCCGCACGTCTAGATAAGTAATCAGAGACTTCCAACCTACCCGAGAACCTCGTCTTCTGAGCCAACTCTTCCAATATTTGAGGTTTATTGGCCCTTGAACAATCAGCACTAAACTTGTTGTAATCGATTTGAGGAGCTTTCATTCCCTTCTCTATCATTTCCTCCAAATATTTACAAGCCTCAACAGATCTTCCCTGTTTCACAAGCCCACCAATGAAAAGATTATACGAAATATAATTAGGGCAACACCCCTTCTGGTTCATTTCTTCCCAAGCTGCAAAACCCATGTCAAAGTTTCTTGTTTCGAAATATGACTTCATCATTATATTGTAAGTGTCGATATTTGGTTGAATGCCGCACTGAACCATCTCCTTGTAAATACTTACAGCATCCTTTCGCATTTTGCGGCTGGTCATCAATTTTATCAAAGCATTATACATCTGCACATTCGGTGGACAACCTCTTTCCTTCATCTGCTTCTGCAATCCAAAAACCTTATCCATCTTGTTCAAATTGCCAAACCCGGTAATTAAACATGTGTAAACTGCAGTATCTGGTTCGCAACCATAATCAACCATCTCCTCAAAGTACTCAACAGCTCGATCCATCATTTTTTGCTTGCAGAAATCCCTAATCATAATTGAGTAGCTTTGAACATTAGGTGTCGGGCCCTCTGTCTTCATCACCTCGAAAAGCTTAATAGCATTGGACACTTTTTTATCATCTAAAAAGCCCCTAAGCATCGTATTATAAGCAACAACATCAGGCTTAAAACCCTTGTCAATCATCTCTCTCCACACCCTCCTTGCCTCATCAAAATTCCTCACCTTACACCAACCATTAATCAAAACCGTATACGTCAGTAAATCAGGGGTAAACCTCTGCTCCAACTTCCAAAACAAAACTAGAGCTTCCTTCACAAGCTTTGCTCTCCCAAAAGCATCAAGCAAACAATTAACCGTCTTCACGTCAACTTCAACCTTATACTTCTCTATCAAATCAAAAATCTCAACTGCCTTCATCCTTACTTGTGAATCGGCAAAAGCTTGAATCACTATCTGAAACGTCTCTACATCTAAAACCCCTTTCTCCCCCATTTCCTCAACCAAAGTCGACATAGTCCCAAACTCCTTCATCTTTCCCATTATCATCAACATCGCATTATAAGTCCTCGAATCATGAATAAACCCTGCCTGATTTCCAACCCAACAAAAAAACCTAAACGCCGTGTTACTAGCATGTTTAAACCTCTCCAACACATCCACAACCAAACTATGACTCAACCTAATCCCACATTCATCCAATCCCACCTCCATATTCCTATCCAACGCAAACGATTCCTCAATAACCTTACACACCCTCTCCACCTCTCGTAAATCCTCTTCCGACTTTTCGGACTCAAGTACACTCCCACTCTGACCCTCATCAAGATCACTACAACCCTCATTACCACCAACACTACAAAACCCCCTAGGCCTAAAAATCAAATCTTTTCGAAAACCCACAAAATTAAACAACCCAAAAGACCCCTTAAACCCCACATTACAATCAAAAAATGCACAATTTTTAAACAATCTTGATTCTTGGAGAAAAGAGAGTGAAGTGGGGTGTGACAAAAAACATGAAATCTTACAATAAGGAGAAGTAAAGGTAAAATTGTGAGGAGAATGAAGCAAAGTAGACAAGGGCAGAGAGCTACCGTGAAGCAATTGTTGATCAGGTCTTGTGAAACGATGTCGTATAGTTCTTGAAATGGTGTTTTTTAGGTTCATGCTCATTTTTAATTTTTGGCTTAGAAAATGAAGTTTTGATTATTTTTCAGTGATAAAGTAGGGTTCTGATGAATATTCACCGGAGGCGACGATTTGGCGGCTGATTTTTTAAGCAGTTTGTGTTTTATTGAGGAATAAACTCTTCATCCAAACACTGTCTTAATATATAATTTTTAAAATAGAAATATTTTGAAATTTGTTTAGAGACATTATCAAAATTATACTATCTTCTTAAAATATTTGTAAAAATACGAAATTCATTTCTTATTTTTGTAGTAAAACCAAAATTCAACTGTAGGTTCATTAGACATTAATCAAAAGGAGCTGTAGTAGAACACATTGTACTAGTTTATGTTCTGTTGAAGAAGAAATACCAGACCAAACAAAGAGAGCTGAAGTAGTTAAGAGTTAGTCAAAGACTAGCCGAACTAGTTAAGAGTTTGAGGAATTGTCTGATGCTGGCTGGTCTGTCTGCATTTTGTCAAAATCTTGGCTTAGACTCGTAAATTACAAGTGGTGGGTATGAAAAGTCGTAGAGAGCAAGATACTAATAGAATACCTACGAATAATAACATCAAGATTAACGTCGATGCTTTGCAGTAATAATTTTAGTTTAGGGGAGTGGCTCAAGTTTGTGAAAGGAAGTTCATAACTGCAATTTTTTCTTCGAACATAGTTCAGGTGAAAAAATTGAAAATTATTGCAGATGAAAAATTGGCAAGCTCTAGGAACCAACAATCAAATATTTTTTCAGATTGTGTGAGTGCTAAGTTGTAAATTCTCCTAACAAAAATGTTTTTAACTATAGTCGACGAGGTTGCCAGTAACTTTGAATCGGTGATTTGTTGAATTGTCCGGTAGCATCGGTACACATTGCATCGTAAGGCTTCAACTTAGATAGTTCCATTTCATATTGAAATTCAATCCTACTCCAACTAGAGATGTTCAAAAAGTCTGAAGCCCGAAATTCGGCTAGGACATATCCAAGCGCCCCTCCAACCCTGACTTATTACTGAGACCAGATTCAAGGTGATAGGCTATGAAAGTCCGGACTCATATGTGAGTCTTGATTCAATACAAAACTCAGATTCTTGTGACCAAATTTGGCGAAGAGTCCTAATTCAACTCCTAGCTCGGACTCCCGGCTAGGACATATTGTAAAGCATAATGTAACATAAGATGTAAAAGAGATAACTTCAACTCAACAAAGGACAAGACAGACAATAGTATTAACAGAAGCACAGGAATCCAGAATCAAAGAAGAAAAGGTAAACTCAAAAAATCAAAATATGGTATGTATTCTTGAAGTCCGTAAACAGATCACGGAAAGAAGTTCATGAAAATGTTCAAGCCCAGTGACATCAAAAGAATCAAGACTTTCAAGACGACAGAAGTATGTGAATGATTTAGGGTTAGTACCACAGGATTCCAGTGATTTATTTGAAGCAACCAGATCAACAAAGGACTTATCAACAACACTGAATTGAAGACATAGAAGAAGAATTGATCAAATGTTATTCATCTGTGAACCAGACCAGTTGCACTAGGTGACGACACTAAAAAGATCAAGTTGTTTTATCGTCTCAGAAGAAATTGATACAGTCTATTACTTAAACACCCAGGAGCTTAGGAGGAATTATTAAAAGATCAAAGATAAGAAAATGATTCGATGGTTTTTCAATTCAGAAAACCATCGAATGAGATGAAAAGTGATTCACAGAAAACCATATTAGATTAATTTGGTATTCGATAGTTTTGAATAAAAAACTATCGAATGGTAAATTAATCTAATTCATTCGATGGTTTTTAAATTAGGGAGCAGGTGAAAAGTATATTTGTTTTTCAGGTTGATGAAAATTGGACGACCATGATTGATTCTTCAATTGTGGTTCGATAGTTTTCAAAAACAAAGCCTACAATTACTAACAGAGAGAAGAAGTGTCTTCTTCAGTCAGGTTCATTTACACAGAAGCAATTACGAAGAGAGAGATCAAGCCAGAGAGAATACCAGAGAAATTAATTCTGCTTGAATTCTATCATTGTATTGATTGTGAATAACCTAGAACTCATTGAAGCTAATCTACGGATTAGAAATTGTAGCACCCCTCGAGGTTTATATTTATAAAAAGATATATTCCCCGACTCTTGGTTTGATTTGGTGTGTTTGATTTCGTTATAGAACTGAATGATTAATCCGCGAACGAAATTGAATTATTTGTAGGTATCGTATTCAACCCCCCCCCTTCTACGATACTTTGGACCTAACAATTGGTATCAGAGCTACTTGATTGACGTACAAATCAGATCCGGTGAATGAGACCAAAATCAAACGTAGCTTGAAAATTCGAAGCAAATTTTTTAACTTTCAAAATTTTTCATTTAATTGGAATTTCTTGAATTCTAAACAATTTGAAATTTTCAGAAACCATGAGTGCTCCAAAGACAACCGCTGGTATTAAAGTTCCCCCGTTTACTAGAGATGATTTCGGTTTGTGGAAGATGAAGATGCTGTTATTTATCAAAGCATTTAATCCGTTGTATATTGGCATATTAGAGAAAGGACCGTTTGTACCAATGAAACCAGTTAGTGAATCTACATCTCCTGATGGTAGCAGGATTCCTCAAGGCACCCAACCTAAGGATATCACTGAGTACACAGATTCTGACAAAGAACTGATTTGATTGGACACATGTTTGATGTTGATATTGGCAGACTCCGCTGACAAAGAAATGAGCTATCAGTTGATGAACTGTACAAGCGGGAAACATATGTGGGATACCATTAATTTGATAATGGAAGGAACTGAAGACGTGCAGGAAAACAGATTGGACATCCTGACTTCTCAGTACGAAGCTTTTAGGTCTCTTCCAGGAGAAAGTATAACTCAGGTCTTTGAGAAATATACTAAGCTTCTAAATGAATTGGCAATGAAAGGGAAGACCTATCCACTGAGAGAAACCAACAGGAAGTTCATGATGACGATGCCCCATCATGTAGAACACAAGTCCTCATCCATAAGGGAAAGAATTGACTTCACAAAGATGTTATTAGAGATGATCTATGGCAAGTTGAAGACTTATGAGATGGAGCAAGAACAACGAGTGATAATCTACGGACCAGGGACAGTGGATAACAAGCACAATGCACTTGTGAGATCAACAACACTTGTAGTGGATGAACCAACAACATCTGATATTCAGGTTCAAACCCCTGGAGCTGGAAATGAGGTGATTATAGAAGCTGAAATGGATTCTGTGAATCTGGGTGTTGATGAAAGTGATTACTACACCCTAGAAGAGCTTGAGCAAATGGAAGACAAAACCATGGCGTACTTAGCTGCAAAGTTTAGTCATATTCGTTTCAAGAAAAACCCTAAGTACAAGTTCAAGGGCTCAACCAACAGATTCCAGAAGAGCAAGTATTCACCAGGGACTGGCTTTAAGGGAGGCTACAAGACTGGCTCGATTGACAGAAGCAAATCAAGATGCTACAACTGCAATGAGTTAGGGCATTTCGTCACTGAATGCCGGAAGCCTCGTCAAGCAAGAGACATGAAAGATGTCTGTGAAAAGAAAGACTCATATGAGGATTTGAAGAAGGAGAATGCCAAGCTGAAACAACAACTGGGGGCATTGTCTGGAAAGCAGAAAGGGAAGGCTTATATAGCAGAGGGAAAACACTGGGATGATACTAATTCGGATGAAGAGGAGGAATATTTAAATGTTGCTCTAATGGCTGACTCTTCAGAGGAATCATCACAATTATTGTAAGCCCCAAATCCGGGGTCAGAGGATTTGGTCGTCACACTGCACCCTTAATTCAAACAACCTGTTCAATAATAAATCAACACAATAATAATATCTGTGACCCCAACTCTACCAAGAATCTTTAAAGGTTATAGTGCTAGAAACAAGAATCCAAAATTCCATTACATAAAATTTTTCTTCTTTACAACCACTCTCTTTACGTACAATCTAAAACACTAGTATAACTTCGATAAGAAGCATACCAGGCAACAATCTTATACAATATAATATTTAATAGAAAACGTCTATATACAAAATCTATCACTAGCTCCAAATGCTCTGGATCAATACGTCTTTATGATAATATCCTTCCCCATCTCTGATCAGCTACGCGGACAACTCTTGCCAATACACCTTCTTACTGAAAGGCTAAAATATATAAAGAAAGCAAGTATGAGCGAAAGAGTTGCTCAGCAAGTGCATTATCAGGTATAATATACAATTTTCCAAAATAAGCTTTGGATTTTCAAATAAATAAACTTCTGTTTTGAACATTTGTAAACTCAACCATTCTCAAATTAAGTTTAGTAATTTACCACAACTTTTCTTTTAGTTTTTCGCAACTGAATAGTTTAAAACACAAAAGATTTATATTGGTCGTCACGGTGACCGAATCAACAATAACTACAATAGTATGTAGAAAATATGGAATAATTATAACTCATCAAGATAGATATCTCACAACTGCCAATGGAATCAAGGAAGTGGATTTCGACTATTTGGAATCCAAATGTATTAAGAGTAATTGATTTCAGCAAGATTGAAACCACTATTGCTAATCAACGAACCAACAACTTCACGCAACGAATAAACCTGAGAATCAGGTCATAACTCACAAGTACAAAACGTATGGATGTAACTCATCTCAGAATAAGAACTTATGTTAGAATTGGATTTTTATTTATCTCATTCAAATCAAAGGTTGAGCTGTTGGCCAGCCACGCATCAACCCCGGACCTGCTTATAGCAAAGCCCTCCACTGGATCCTTGGCCATCCTGGCCTTAATTATCTTCGACCATAAATTTGGTCCTCATTTTAAAAACATTCCAATTCTATTTTACATACATCAGGTGTCAGCACAATTGACAACCTTACTTACGACATCCAGGTGTCAGAAGAATCGACAACCTTAATACAACAATTGCTGGAAAACTCATGTTCCAGGAAACAACTCAACTATGAAGAATTCATCAAGGAATAACAATACAATCTAGTATCGACGAGATCGATGCAACAATTGGGATGATAATAAAGAATCAACAACAACATGCTAAACAAGGTTAAGTCTGATATAAAACAGTCATTATAATAACAACAGAATTTGCAACAGCTCAATATGGAGTAGGGTTCAAAGAACAGGCTCCAGATGGCCTCAATAGTTGACAAGAAAGCCAAGTTCGAGTTTAAGAAAGATTCAAGGTGAAGTTTATAAATAGGGGAAACAATGCTTGCGTAGGTGCAAGATGGAAAATTGAATACTTGTAGAACAAGTACCACAACTTCAGAATTTTTAAATTAACATTTTACCCTCATAGGGTTCACAAGTTCCCACTCATCTAGGGTTGGCAATATTCTAACCTAATATTTCTAAATCAAGATTTTTGAAAGAAAGCCTTAGTATACGGCCCATAACTATCTTTTAAATCGTTTCAATAAAATAACTGTATTTTTCCAATCAACATGGAAATATGAATCTAAACTCAAAAGGTATAAAAGAATACTCGTCAATTTACGAGATTAAATAACATACTTGCAATTTAATGCAAAAGAGTCAACATTTAAAATTTAGAGAAAAGTATGCCAATTGCATAATAATAATTCAAGGAAATATCAATCAATTAATAAGCAAGGGTATAAACACTTGCCTCTGGTCCTTAGCTATTTCGTAAGGCTGAAATAATACGATTCCTTCCTTATTCTGTCTTATCGCACGATCCTCTATTTCCGTCCTTCTTTGCTTTAACGCTCTCGTGAATACCACTTGTCTGCTCCTACCATTATGAATCCACGTGTCTGCCATTCTTACCGATATCTCCGTTGGAAGAAAATACTTGCACATGTCCTCTACGAGTGTTGACGTCCCCCGGGTGCTACGTCACCTCACAAATAACCCAATCCGTTGTAAACAATATCTCATCCTTTTCCGATATCTTTTATTTAACACACTTCGATAATCTGACTCGTCTCGTCCAATAGTCTCTGTTGCATAGACAACCATATTTCAATTGATAGACTAATCACAATCAACCACATAAGTAATCCACGTAATTCGCTTGACGAAAATCCCCATAATATAAAAAGTCAACATCTAAGTCAACGGCCTCGTAAATCTCATTTTCTAACATTACCGGCAAATTTCTATTCCAACTACCCCTCGTGATAATATTAGACACGACCAAAGCATTTAAACAAGTCTCAAAACAATTATTCGCATTTATGACTCACAGCCAGATAATTCACATAGCACATATCGTCGTTTAATTGTGATAATTAAATCACATAAGTCTCGTAACATCTAAGAAATAATTTTAGAAAAATATACGACTCTCATTTCAAAGGATTTAAACCTCAAAATATTTTTAGATTAAAAATCGGATCATTTATCCCAATATAAGATTTAAAAACAATTTAATCAATTAATATAAAGTTGATGGACTAATTCCAAACACTCAAACAAATTCGTATGAATAAAACCAAGCCAAGAAAATAATTAAATCTAATTTGAATTAATTAGATTTAATTAATAATTATTTAATAGAATTAACTGATTATTAAAATTAATCAATTAATTAAATAAATAAATTATTAATAAAAAATAATTAAAATAATTAAATTTAATAAATTTAATAAATTTTCGAATTTAAATAAATATTTATAAATTTATAAAATTTTCTGAATATTAAAATGTATTTTTAAATGAAAAATATGATTTTTAGAATTTTTAAACTAGTTTTTTTTTTTGAATTATTTAAAAAATAATTCTAGAAACACTATTCATCTTCTTCCTTGAAAGCTTCAAGCCAGCTTTAATGGCCAACCGGCCGCCGCCGGCAATACTATTCCGGTCAACATCCGGCCAAAATCGTGTCTACACCAAACCTTAACCAAACTCGATGTTCTATATACCAAAACAAAGCTTGAAACACGCACAATCTAACCCACATATCCACATACACAAACAATCAACAGATTTTACGAACTAATGGTTTGAAAATTCGAAAAAAAACTAACAATTCGAACTAGCTAATCTAGGAATAAAACGACTCAATTAAACATGTAAATCGATTACCCATGATCATATGAAGCTATAGGAACCATCAAAATCAACAGACAAACTCTAAATCAAAAAGCCCCAATTTCGAGCTCAAGAACCCTAAATTTTCGAATTGGACAATCCGGGAATCAAACAATTACATTGAACACATATTTCGACTCCCTACAACCACACGAAGCTGTACATATCATCAAATCACATGAACAAGCTCATAATCAAAAAGCCCCAAATTTGACGCAAACCCTAATTTTCCAGAATTAAAGAAATATTCGTATGAAATTGAAATATTACCCCACGCAAAATCTGAAGGTAGATTATGAAACTAGATTCCAAGACCTTCGATTTGACTATAAGAACGTTGAAATCGGACTCCGGTAACGCATTCAAATTTGTGTTTGATTCTCAAGAACACGAAGAACACGGTTCAGAGATTTTTATATTTAACGATAACTAAGCTCTATTATACGCAAAACAAAGTACGATTCGCCTTTTTATATTAAACGGAAAATAATACCCCAAACAACATTTTTGGATCGATACTGATCCGATGGATCGCTTTAAATGCAATTTAACAGAATAAACGCTTTAAATCTTTAATAAAGCAGAATACACGTTTTACGAGACGATAATCATCCATAAATTACGGATAACTACAAGTATCGTTTAATAAAAGATATACGAACCAAAATACCTCCATTACGAATATTTCTGAATACTTCCCACTTTAACGAATGAAATATTAGTACGAACGATATACCAATTCCCCGAATAATTTGGGAACGATCTAAATTTTCTTTCGATAATCAAAATAGAATAAAATAGTATGACATCCTTTTCAAAATAATTTCTAAATCCCCACACATTTTCACATAGCATCCCACATCACATCTTTGACCATTTAACGAATAATTAACACATTTAAACAGATAAAACATTTAATAAATTTTAATATGAAATTAAAATTTCATTTCACGTCAAATATTAACACATAATTTTCCCGAATCTTACATCCTTCCCCCCTTAACAGGATTCTGTCCTCAGAATCAGCTTGCGCAAACATATGTGGACACTTTTCCAACATCAACATTCTTTTACATCTCTTATGTATCCTTGAATTTCCTTCTTATCCCTTATACTTTCTCATTCCCTCCTGTAATTACATTCCATTTCTCTTTCCATAACTCTTCCCTTAGTATAGCTCTTTCTCTTTGATCAATTCTGGTCGAATCATAATTCCAGTCATTTCTTCTAGTTAATCTCTTGTTATTATAACCTTAAAGCTCCGTCATTCCCAATTCTCGTACCGAAGATATTTACTTCTCAATCTTGCTTTCGCTCGTGGTAATTCAATCGCAATTTCTTCGCTCAATAAGGTAAGGTAAATTATTCCCAACCTGGTGGCATACCTTCAAGATTATTAGAGACAACAAGATTCATGATATTTGAAATGAAAAGGTTCTGTATCATAGCAAATGTCCCACAATTGTGCTTACCAAGTCTGCATATTCTAGAGCAAACATTATTGGAAATAAAAGAATCACTGAGAGATCAATTCGATCACATGAACTCAATGTTGCGTGTCTTAATTAAGACATTACTAAAGGTAATTAGCCGTCTTGTATTGCACAACACACAAGTGACGGCGTCCCATCAGACTTCTATCACACAGATAGATAGTCCTTGTGTCCCCTATAAATAGGGTTGTTTGTCTCAGTTGGAGTAGAGAAATATGAAAGAACTTTAGAGTCAGAACAACAACCAGGGCCTTTCGATAAGAAATCTCAAATACACGCCTTGGATTGAAATTGAATAGATTCCAAAGGTGTTATTCCAGAAAAGAAGAACAACCACAAAAAGGAAGTATCCACAGATAGTGTTATGTCATAACTAGAGTTATCCACCCCTGAAGAATGAAGGAGTTGGAATTCGAATAACATATTTTCAACAGGCCTCAAAAATTTGAAATAGATATCACAACAACCTCTGATGCAATCGTAAACATGATTGATCAAGAGTATCCAATACAAAGTCAAAATGTGGAATATATTCACCAACACAAGTTTCGCTTTAAGAAATGTCAAATATTTCAATAGGACGGGAAGGTATTGCCAAGGTCTCCACATACGCCTTCTCTGTTGACTTCCTCGATAGCTCGTTATCCGATTCTACGCCCTTCTTTTCCACGTCATAAAGTTATCAATATCGTACGTTGTCGTCGACTCGTAATAGTCCTCGAAGATTCCGCCGTAGACATCTACAACCGTAAGAAGTTCCATCCATCTCAGCACAACCATCTTAATCGAATACCCCTATCTTAACTCACTTATTGGTACTACATCCAATAGTCCAACACGAACTCTAAATGAGCTCTGACGTTCCTTATATAACTATATACACTCCTACACACTCTCGTTTCTAGTCTTACTATAACCCTGCTCTGATACCAACCTGTAACGCCCCAAATCTGGGGTCAGAGGATTTGGTCGTCACACTGCACCCTTAATTCAAGTACACATGGGTGTTGTTCATACAATCAAAGGATGAAGCAACACAACTAATCATTGATCACATCAAGAAGATAGAAGTGGAAGCTAAGCTACCTGTGCGGACAATCAGATCAGACAATGGAACTGAATTCAAGAATGCAGTTCTTAATGATTTCTGCTCAGAGAAAGGAATATCAAGACAGTTTTCAGCACCAAGAACTCCTCAACAGAATGGAGTAGTGGAAAGGAAGAACATGACCTTGGTTGAAGCAACAAGGACCATGTTGAGTGAATCAAAACTTCCCACTTACTTTTGGGCTGAAGCAGTGAATACAGCTTGCTACACTCAGAATCGAACCCTGATCAACAAAGATCATGAAAAGACTCCGTATGAGTTAATGGCCAATAAGAAAACAACACTGAAGTACTTTCATGTGTTTGGTGCAAAGTGCTTTGTACTTAAAGATGGAGAACATCTAAGCAAGTTTGATGCCAACGCAGATGAAGGCATTTTTCTGGGCTATTCTCTGGAATATAAGGCTTACAGGGTATATGTGATTGAAGATAAGAATGTGTTGGAAAGCTTTAATGTAACATTTGACGACACCAAAAGACCAGGCCTGTAAACCGGAGAGAACTCTGAATCCTTGGTATTTGAAAATCTATCAGGAGATCTATCTGACAATGAAGAAGAACTTGAAGTTGTTACAGTTATTAATAATAATCATGATGATAATGATTCTGGACCAAGTGGTGATAGTGGTGGAAATACACAGACTACTATTGGATCCACTAGTCAATCAACAGGGTCAACAGATCATACCGTCAACAACTCAGGGGGAGTAGGAGAAGGATCAACTAGTCACACTCCACAACATCTAGAACAAGGAGAATCATCAAGATCGCATCTGCCAAGACAAAGGGTATGGAATAGAGATCATCCCTTTCACTTGATCATTGGTGATCCGGACACATGAGTGAGAACTAGGAGAACATCACAAAATGAATGTCACTATTCTGGGTTTCTTTCAGAAACAGAACCTAAGAAAGTTGAAGATGCTCTAGATGATCCAAATGATCCAGATTGGGTGATTTCTATGCAAGAGGAACTCAATCAGTTTGAAAGGCAGAAAGTTTGGAAGCTGGTACCCAAGCCTAAGGGAAAATCTGTTATTGGAACAAGATGGGTATTCAGAAATAAGTTGGACGAAGATGGCATTGTAACGAGAAGCAAAGCCAGACTGGTTGCTAAAGGTTACTCTCAAGAAGAGGGTATAGATTATGATGAAACCTATGCACCAGTAGCAAGACTTGAGGCCATCAGAATGTTTCTGGCATTTGCAGCACATTCCAATTACAAGGTACATCAGATGGATGTGAAGAGCGCTTTTCTGAACGGGGAGTTAGAAGAAGAAGTGTATGTGGAACAACCTCCAGGTTTTGAGGATTCAAAACTGGCAGACTTTGTGTACTTTCTATTCAAAGCTCTCTATGGACTCAAACAAGCTCCAAGGACATGGTATGACACTCTCTCTGAATTCTTACTTGAAAATGATTTTACAAGAGGTGTTGTAGACAAAACTCTCTTTTACAAAAAGCACAAAAATGATTTGATATTGGTGCAAGTATATGTTGATGACATAATATTTGGTTCTACTAATGATGATCTATGCAAGAGATTTACTAAGTTAATGTAGAGTCGTTATGAAATGAGCATGATGGGTGAATTGTCATTCTTTCTTGGACTGCAAGTATACCAAAGACAAGATGGTATATTCATTTGTCAGTCCAAGTACATCAAAGATCTTCTGAAGAAGTATCAAATGGAAGACTCATCTACCGCAAAGACTCCTATGCCAACTGCCACTAAGCTTGATAAGGATGAAACTGGTAAGAAGGTTGACATCACAGGCTACAGAGGTATGATAGGCTCATTACTTTATCTCACTGCAAGTAGACCAGATATAATGTTTGCAACATGCTTGTGTGCTAGGTTTCAGTCTGATCCTAAAGAATCTCATCTAATAGCTGTTAAGCGAATATTTAGATATATTAAGGGGACCCCAAATCTTGGAATTTGGTACCCTAAAGATACATGATTTGATCTTATTGGATACACAGACTCTGATTTTGCAGGTTGTAAGATTGATCGGAAGAGTACTTCAGGAAGCTGTCAGTTTCTCGGAAGAAGGTTAGTTTCCTGTTATAGCAAGAAACAGCATTCAGTGTCCACATCAACAGCTAAGGCTGAATACATTGATGTTGGTAGCTGCTGTGCTCAGATCTTGTGGATGAGAAACCAACTCCGTGACAAAGATTCCAATATTTTGCGACAACACAAGTGCCATAGCAATCTCTAACAACCCAGTGCAACACTCGAGGACGAAGCACATCGACATCAGGTATCATTTTATCCGAGATCATGTCATGAATGGAACTGTGGAGTTACATTTTGTACCCACAGAGGAACAAATTGCATACATCTTTACTAAACCGCTTGATGAATCCACTTTTTCAAAGCTGGTTGGTGAACTTGGGATGTTAAATCTTTCTAATTGATTTTGATTAGAAGTCAGGAACTGCAGATAGTCCTAGTGAATACATGAGTTTAAGAATTTCTATATCCTTAGGACTCGTGAATTTATTTTCTGGAGCAATTCTCGTAGTTAGGAATATTGTACTAATTTTATGTCATAATTATGGATGATATATCTTCTGGCATTTAATTGGTTATTAATTCTAAAATTATTTAGGTGCTAATATTTGTTCTAAATATTTCAGCATCTATTTAATTTGAATTAATTTACTTTGTTTTTAACATTGTAGATTAATGCAGCATAATTTATTGGTTTTTAATTGATTAATATCATTTGATGATATTTAGTTGATTTTATTCTAAGAAAATTGTGAATTTTCTGTTAACAGTTGATTTTGGTAAATTTTAAAAGATTTATTCAAAATAAAACTTGACAAGAAATACAAAAAGTCTGAATTTTTAAAATAGAACAGGTTTTAAAATTTTAGACAGAAGCAAAAATATCGAATTTAGAAAATTCGATAGTTTTTCTAAGTACTAGAAGAAATCTATCGAAAGTAATTTTCGATGGTTTTTGGAATAGGATAAGAAAACTATCGAAAACAATTCTCGATAGTTTTTGACATTGAATGGAAAATATATCGAAGTGAATTTATTTAAATTAATGTTTAAATTCTCGATAGATTTTCATAAAAGCATTCGATAGTTTTTGGTTTTACAAAGAAAGAGGCTTCAATAGTTTTTCTGATAAACGTTTTAAATTCACATTTTCAAACACTTCGATAGTTTTTGAAAAACTATCGAGGTGCAGTTGACATTTTTGCCCCTCACAGAAAACTATCGACAGTTCATTTCAAAAACTATCGAACATGAAAGGACGAAAATGCCCCTGAGTTTTACAGTGTATATAAGAACCCCTTAGACGTTTTTTTTACTTTTCTATTCTCAGATCTAAGAAAGGTTTTTATATATACACAGATACATACACATAGTCAAGAACAATTCGATAGTTTCTTCATTTTTACCAAGAAAATCTTGAAAAAGTTACTGTTTCTCACCGTTAATTCGTTTTTGACGGTGAAAACTTGATTATTTTAAGTTTTTAGTACAAACTATTGAAGAATCTATCGAACCAAATTCTTGAACCTAAGAAAATTGTTAACAGTACACATCTTGGAATTTGATTGTTTTTAAACAGTTGAGTTTTTTTTTATCTTATTGGTTTGTTGGTATTAACAATTAGGGTTCTAATTTTGGATTGTGTTTGAACTTGTGTATTTCAAAGAAAAAGGGGTATTTTAGTTATAAGTTTAATTAATTAGAAATAATTAATTGAAAAATTAGTTTTGGTTTAAAAATTAATTTTCTGGAAATTTAAAATGGCCGGAGAATTTATCGTAACCAAGACTAATCATGTCTCGTTTCAGAACTTGCAAGTCATTACGAACTTACAGTTTCGTGCATGGGCAGAGTTTCTGAACACACGTTCATTAGTGGCATATTCTTTGAGTACTCCTGTAGTCCTTTGCATCGATCAATTGACTGCGTTGTACACAACCGCCACGGATACAAGTGAGAATAACGTAAGGTCCTTCAGTTTTGTTATGCCAGGGGGCAGAACAATAAGGGTGACGGAACATGACTTTAACAGAATACTTCATTTTCCTACAGAAAACCATGTTCCGGATCCCACGACTGAGGAGATACATGTTTTCTTCACACTCATAAGAAGTCAACAACCTAACTTCTTTGTGGGAGAGTTCCTAAAGCATTACCTGACAAAGTCGTGGAACTTTTTCTTTCACACACTTATCCATGTGTTTACTGCTAAGCTTACAAATCTGCATGGTATTCCCTTATTCCTTCAAAAGATAGGTTTTGCCATTGCTAACAATATGCATATTAACATAGGAAAGCTAGTGATTGATCAAGTCATTCTGTGCATGGGACCACTGGAAGACAGAACATGCATGGATGATGTGCTTTGTTTCTATCCTAGGTTCCTACAGCTAATTCTCAATGATATCTTAACAGATGATGAGCGTGAGACATTCACAGACGAGGAGACCATGGAGTGCATGAGGATGAAGAGCAATGCAATAACCGCTCTGATAAGAAAGAATCATCTTCCAGGGGTACCCACTGTTCTCACAGACTATCTAAGAACGGTGCCCCTACCACTTCTACCCCCAGGGGAACATGTAATTGAAGGTAATGTTCCTCAACCTGAGATGGCTCCTGTACAACAACCAATGGATGTAGATCCAGAGCCCTCAGTGGCCATTCCTGACCATGAGATTGCAAACCCATAATCTCTATCCACGGTCACAGAGCCTTTGGAAGAGCCAAATGAAAATATAAACGAACCTCCTTCCCCTCCTATACCCAATATTCAAACATCTGTGAGTGTAGAGGGAGATAGTGCCTTAGCAGCACCACATAAGGAGATGCACCCTTCAACAACAGCTCTGCCTTCCTCTAAAAGGAGAAGAATAGAAACCGAGGCAACTGTTGATACTTTATTTCAAACTTCCAAAGCGCCCTTTATTGATTTTTCTGATGCTAATTGGGCTACATTAACTAAAGCAATATCTGAACCCATAGCTCAATCAAGCAAGGAGGAATTGACGGAAGCAACTGGTGTTCCGACCATATTACGGTCAGGTTCACTGGTTGAAGGTTCTAAGAACCAAGTATCTTCACAGACGTCGAGAGAAGGCTCTGACCCAAATGCAAAATCTCAAGGGTCATTGTCTACCTCCCCAGATGGAACATATCTGGATCCTGCGGGTAAAGGGTCTGACGTAGGTGCGGATCGGCAACTCGGTGACAATGAATTAATTACAATTGAGGAGTTAACTGAGGTAAAGTCTTCACAGACTATAAGGGAAGGTTCAGGATCTCTGCTGTTAATAGAGCCTGATTCAAATCCCCTAGAGATTCAAACTCTAGATCATATTAAGGATACATCATCCACGGATGATAAACAACTTGGTTTAACCAAGGACGGGGACTTGCGAAGCCCCATTGCACCACCGGTGACCTCCTTAAGGACGGCTACGGTGTTTTATTCTGCAGGTACAATGAGCAAAAAGGGATTGAGTGAAACAAAAACACTTACACCTGGCCTGAGTGGGAAAGGTAAAATGAGTGAAACACTAACAGAAACGTTGAGTGTACACCCAGAGCCAAATGTGAGGAGTGACACCCTAACCCTACCAAACATTGATGATTTGCTACTGCCTACAGAAAGAGAAATGCATGTTCAATCCACACTCAAGGAGATGACGGTTCATGATAAACAAGGAAATCCTCTTTTCAAGGCTCCACTGAGACCTTCCTTTGACCAAGGGATCTCCTCTAGTCAAGCCAATGCTTCTTTAATGTCTATTCAAGAGAAGGTTGACTTAGCTGCAGCTGATTCCAGAAGAACTTATCGGGTCTTAGGCAGTGCATCTGGCATTATAACAGGTACTAAGCAGGAAGTGGATTCCTTGAAGAAGGAAGCAATGGAGGAACTGGTCGACTTGAGGACTGACGTCAAAGAACTGAAAGATGGTTTCATGAATGAAGTTAATGCTCTGCAACAAGGACAAGAAGCTTTGAGAGAAGACGTTCTGGTTATCCGGGATGGTCAAGCTAGGGTAAAAGATGCAATGAACACCCTTTCTAGAGTGGAGTCTAAGCTGAACCAGAGACTGGATAAAATTGAAAAGACTACCAAGCTAAGATTGGATGACATTGACCTAAAGCTGACTTATGTGCATGAGATGAATAAGGAGATTATGGAATTCATGGAAAATCAAGGTGACGGGGTACAGTCAATCTGGAATATGTTGAGGAACCAACAACCCGGACCTTCACATCAACAACCTGATCCTTCTACTACCTTTTATGCTGAGGATAACTTTGTCGAGGATTCCTCAACTAAGGGGGAGAAAGTTGGAGAAGGGGAAACAAATGATGGAGAAGAGCAGACAAATGAAGGATGGAATACAACTGGATGGGGGAGTTTTGGAGACCAATGAAGCTATTCCACTTAGACAGTACTGGATTGAAGAAATTGTGCAAGAAGAGGAGAGTGAAGAGGAATTTGAGATCATGCAAGAGCAACCAATTCAGGAGGAGCATGAGCCATATTATCCGGAGCCAATAGAACATCCTATCTTGGATGATGATATGGAGGAAGAAGCAAATTCTCTATCACTGGAAGAAGAAGTTGCCTTGGAGATGGTAAAAGCTCAAAGAGCTGCAATAGATGCCAGGCAAGCTGAGAGAGAAAGACTACAAGCAGTTCTAAGGAGTGAGAAGCTAAAAAGATTCAAGGTGTATGCTGAAGTGAGGAAGAAGAAGATGATGGATTTGGCAAAGAAGCAAGGGATTGACTGGGAGATGGCTTATAAAACCTTTTGTGGAGTTGAAGACGGATTAGAAGTCAACGACAATGCGGAGGTGGAAGTTATCATCCAGGACATCAGAAGTGCAAATCCTGATGATCATACTTACTTCACAGCACTGAGAAATACTGTGATCTTTCTAAAAGCTGGGGTTAAAGCAAACGGTGCCTGGAACATATTGATCAACTTTCTTGAGAAAGGTACCTTTGTGATTTCCACTAAGTTGTTTGAACAGAGAACATACACAGAACTGCAGGTAATGCACATCAAGATTCAGAAGACTACAAGACTAAATGAACTGCTCCGTGAGCATGTTACAGAGATCTTGATGAAAGTCGGTCCAGAGATTACTGAAGATCCTCCAATGGTTAGATTCATGACGAATGACTTGTTCAAAATCTGCTATTTGACTGAGGACAAACTGAGAGACTATCTAAGCAACTATCTAATCTCAGTTGAGAAGTATCTTAGATCCACTGGATTCTCATCAACGGAGAAGGACAAAGCAGCAGACACTCTGAGAAGATTTCTAATGGAGAATGTTCCTTACTATAGGAAGAGAGTGGAAAAAGGATTGGAAGTGCGTACCAGACTACCAAACATGCCAAAGCTAAACAAGAAAGATGTTAACATTGCATGGTTGTGGGCTGGAGTGGGTCAATAGGTTGAATATATTGGAAGACACATCCAAGGAGCAATCCTTAAACCTGGAGATTCATTGCACTATCCATCAGTGATTGATTATCAAGCTGCTAACTCCAATCCAATGATTGAAGAAGGTGAGATCGAAATGGACTGAAGAACAGAAGCAAAGAACAAAAGAACTATCAGCTCAGACTAGAGGAGCAACTTCAATGTATAAAGTTTTATTGTTTTTTGATTTATGAAATCTGGAACTGTATATATATCTGATCCAGAATGCATTTAATATTATTAAGTTGTCTTACTTTAATTAGTTTAATGTTTCCTTAGTTAGTTGAGTTATCCTCGAAGTATTTGCTTGTCAAACTCTATCCAATCAAATAGGGGGAGATTGTAATGCATAATGTAACATAAGATATAAAAGAGATAACTTCAACTCAACAAAGGAAAAGACAGACAATAGTATTAACAGAAGCACAGGAATACAGAATCAAAGAAGAAAAGGTAAACTCAAAAAATCAAAATATGGTATGTATTCTTGAAGTCCGTAAACAGGTCACGGAAAGAAGTTCATGAAAATGTTCAAGCCTCAGTGACATCAAAAGAATCAAGACTTTCAAGACGACAGAAGTATGTGAATGATTTAGGGTTAGTACCACAGGATTCCAGTGATTTATTTGAAGTAACCAGATCGACAAAGGACTTATCAGCAGCACTGAATTGAAGACATAGAAGAAGAATTGATCAAGTGTTATTCATCTGTGAACTAGACCAGTTGCACTAGGTGAAGGCACTAAAAAGATCAAGTTGTTCTATCGTCTCAGAAGAAATTGATACAGTCTATTACTTAAACACCCAGGAGCTCAGGAGGAATTATTAAAAGATCAAAGATAAGAAAATGATTCGATGGTTTTTCAATTCAGAAAACCATCGAATGAGATGAAAAGTGATTCACAGAAAACCATATTAGATTAATTTGGTATTCGATAGTTTTGAATAAAAAACTATCGAATGGTAAATTAATCTAATTCATTCGATGGTTTTTAAATTAGGGAGCAGGTGAAAAGAATGTTTGTTTTTCAGGTTGATGAAAATTGGACGACCATGATTGATTCTTCAATTGTGGTTCCATAGTTTTCAAAAACAAAGCCTACAATTACTAACAGAGAGAAGAAGTGTCTTCTTCAGTCAGTTTCATTTACACAGAAGCAATTACGAAAAGAGAGATCAAGCCAGAGAGAATACCAGAGAAATTAATTCTGCTTGAATTCTATCATTGTATTGATTGTGAATAACCTAGAACTCATTGAAGCTAATCTACGGATTAGAAATTGTAGCACCCCTCGAGGTTTATATTTATAAAAAGATATATTCCCAGACTCTTGGTTTGATTTGGTGTGTTTGATTTCGTCATAGAACTGAATGATTAATCCGCAAACAAAATTGAATTATTTGTAGGTATCGTATTCAACCCCCCCCCTCTACGATACTTTGGACCTAACACATATCCAAGCGCGCCTCCAACCCTGGCTCGTTGGAAACCCTGACTGATCTTTGCGACATGACTTAAGGCAAACCAAATTCCACACCATTCAAGAATAGATAAGCTCAAATGTCGTGAAATAAGATCATCAACTATGACGTGAAAATACAAGTCATGACCAGGAACCACGCCTGGCTATGACTCCTCTGAATAATCAATGATTGACACAATTTTGTCTTACCTAAACCACGTGTCAGCAGGAGCCTGGCACACGACACTACAATTCTCACCTGGACACGTGTAACCCATCAACATCACTCTGGTGTCCTACCTACATAGGATTCAACGCTCATGATTGCAGGTACATCCCCCCCGAACCCTAATCCTTGGCCTATAAATAACCCAAGGAGGAAAGGTTTAAGGAGGACTCACTCACTCTCTACCATACACACTACACACACCTTCCACATTTAGATTTCTCTATAGTCTTGTCTACTCTTCCAAAGCCCAGACTTATTCTCACGCCGGAGGCGCCTCCAGGGTTTACCCCCCCCCCCCTCTGGTGTTGTTTTGTAGATACCCATCAGCAGCTGCACCACAACCAGGCGTTGGAACGACGAGAAATGACTAGATCAGATTCTGGAGTTATCATTTGGCGCTAGAAGGAGGACTGAGCTTTGTCTTTTGGTCTCGGTGCCACTAGACTCACCGTCATCAACAAGATCCATCCTTTTTGGAGGAGTCCTAATCATAAAAGTAAGATCCAAACCAAGAACCATTTGATTTCACCATAAAAATGAAATATTTGAACTTTTCTACAATGTATGCATGTCTACCAGCCTTCATCAACCTTGTTTAGCCCAGATCTATTGTTATGCTTGATAAAGTTATGATTTTTAGCTTGTAAGACTTAGTCCTTTCTTAGATCCATATTTCTCTTTATTTGATATGTTCCAAAACCTAGAATTTTTGTGCTTTGAATTGATTTAAATCAATGATGGATGCATACGTTGTTTCTCCTTCCTAAACAAACTCAGATCTAGTTAAAAGTTTGCTTTTTTACCCGAAAGTAATTGTTATCGCAATATTGTACACACTTGTACTTCTTGAGTTATGGCTCGTTGTAGCAAATCAACCCAAACCCTTAGACCTGATCTAGTAATCTAAAGGCTGGAGCCTGAAAAACCCTTTGAACCGGTTATGACACCTATCTTGATCGTGGCCTCTCAAGTTCTGGTTCTAGTCCTGCCTGAGACAGTTGAATAATCTTTAAAATGATCCAATGCAAGTATAATGGTGTGCCTATTACTGATGGTCAAGTGGAACACCTTACACTGTTGATCAAGTTGCCGAAGCCATATTTTATTACTTTCTACAAAAGAAAAGGAAAAGTTGAACCACATTACTAGCTTCAATTGCTAATTTATCTGGATATGGGGTCAACCGAGTTTGGCATCAATATGCGAAAACAAAGACCTGAAGGCAGCCCAGACTACAAAAAAAAAAAAGAAAAAAAAAAGGAGATGGGTCCCAGGTACAAATAAGTCCGGATTGACAATCTCTAAATACCACAACATTGACCCCGGGTATGTTTTAATCCTGATCAAAAGCAACAACGCAACAATTAGCTTGGCACATGGGGTATTTGAAGTGCAGCACACGGAGTTGAAAAACAAAAGAATTTTTTCTAAATTTGTTTTAACAAAAAAAAAAGAAGATAATTCGAGATAATATTCCGGAATTTATTCACTAGTTCGGAGTGCAAATTGTTCTCAAGTGAAGTCAAAGCTGTGGGGTCGCAAAAGTAAGTGAATCAATTTTTCCTCTCTTTTTCAAAGGATGAACAGCCCGGGCATGAAGTAATATAAAAGGTCGATTTATCCGAGTTGAGAAGATCAATACAACAATTAATTTGAGGTGCTGCGCGTGGAATTGTAAAGAAAACAAGTTTGAATTTTTTATTCAAAAACAAGTTTTCAAGTACAAAACATACTGGTTGGTCAAAGGTGGGGCACCCCCGCATTTTAATTGATAATGTAAGTCCGAAGAGGACTTTAGACCGGACTCCAAATCAGCCTCGCACCCCGGACCCGGTGAAAATTCTGAGCCGCAGTTAAAAATATATATATATATATATATATATATATATATATATATATATATATATATATGTATGTATTTATAGAGACATTTTCTAATATTCCCACAAAATAGTTTTGAAATAATTTTTAAAATATTAATTTACTCTTTTCAAAAAATAAATTATTCATAGTCCTGGACCACGTACCTTTTATAAAAAATAACCTCGGTCCGGAGCAATAAGCATAATGTGGATCGGGGTCCTATTTATTCTACAAATATTAGAATGTTTTCTAAGTACAAAAAATTATAACCTCGATGTGGAGCAATAAGCATAATGTGGATCGGGGTTCTATTTATTGTACAAATATTAGAATTTTTTCAAAGTACAAAAAATTATAACCTCGGTCCGGAGCCATAAGTATAATGTGGATCGGGGTCCTATTTATTCAACAAATCTTAGAATTTTTTCTAAGTACAAAATATTAATCCCGGTCTGGAGCAATAAGCATAATGTGGATCGGGGTCCTATTTATTCTACAAATCTTAGAATTTTTTCTAAGTACAAAATATTAATCCTGGTCCGGAGCAATAAGTATAATATGGATCGGGGTCCTATCTATTCCAAAAATCTTAGAATTTTTTCTAAGTACAAAAAATTACAACCCTGGCTCGGAGCAATAATCGTTAAATGTAGCCAGGGTCCCCAACTATAAGCATCATAAAAATCTTAGAAAAATTTCCTAAGTACAAGACCATCAACCCGGCCCGGATTAAACTTTGGAGCCGGTTACCAGCTATAAGCATCATAAAAATCTTAGAAAAATTTTCTAAGTACAAGACCATCAACCCAGCCCAAATTAAACTATGGAGTCGGGTTACCAGCTATAAGCATCATAAAAATCTTAGAAAATTTTCTTTTAAGTAACCCAAAGTTTAACAACTTTGGACTTGAGAAAGAACCCTGATTCACTCTCAAATCCGAATTGACACAATGACTATCAATTCGGATTGGGGGAAAATATCAACCCAAATTTATTATAAGTTACCCAAAATTTTACAACTTTGGACTTGAGAAAGAACATTGATTCACTCTCAAATACGGATTAAAACAATGGCTATCAATTCGAATTGTGGGGCAAATATCAACCCAAATTTCTTCTAAGTTACCCAAAGTTTTACAAAATTGGATTTGAGAAAGAAACCTGATTCACTCTCAAATTCGGATTGACACATTGGCTATCAATTCTGAATGCGGGGCAAATATCAACCCAAATTTCTTCTAAGTTACCCAAAGTTTTACAACTTTGGACTTGAGAAAGAACCCCGATTCACTCTCAAGTCCAGATTGACATCTTTGATATCAATTCGGATTGGGGGGGGGGGGGGAATATCAACCCAATTTTTTTCTAAGTTACCCAAAGCTTCACAACTTTGGACTTGAGAAAGAATCCTAATTTACTCTTGAATCCAGATTGACGTCATTGATATCAATTCGGATTAGGGGGCAATATCAAGCCAAAATTTTGAGAACTCATATATTGAAAATTCTACTCCCCCATCCATAAAATCTTTGACATTATTGATATCAATTCAGATTGGGGGCAAATATCAACCCAAATTTCTTCTAAGTTACCCAAAGATTCACAACTTTGGAGTTAATAAAGAATCCTAATTTACTCTCAAATCCGGATTGACATCATTGATATCAATTTGGATTGATGGGAAAATATTAACCTAAATTTTTTCTAAGTTACCCAAAGCTTCACAACTTTGGACTTGCGAAAGAATCCTGATTCACTCTCAAATCCGGATTGACATCAATTTGGATTGTAGGGCAAATATCAACCCAATTTTTTTCTAAGTTACCCAAAGTTTCACAACTTTGGACTTGAGAAAGAACCCTGATTCACTCTCAAATCCGGATTGACACAATGACTATCAATTCGGATTGGAGGGCAAATATCAACCCAAATTTTTTCTAAGTTACCCAAATTTTTACAACTTTGGACTTGAGAACGAACCCTGATTCACTCTCAAATCCGGATTGACATCATTGATATCAATTCGGATTGGGGGGCAAATATCAACCCAAATTTCTTCTAAGTTACCCAAAGCTTCAAAACTTTGGACTTGAGAAAGAATCCCGATTCACTCTCAAATCCGGATTGACATCATTGATATCAATTCGGATTGGGCGGCAAATATCAACCCAAATTTTTTCTAAGTTTCACAACTTTGGACTTGAGAAAGAATCCCGATTCACTATTGAATCCGTATTGACGTGATTGATATCAATTCGGATTGGGGGGGAAATATCAAGCCAAAATTTTGAGAACTCATATATAGAAAATTCTACTCCCCCGTCCAGAAAATCTGAATAAGGGAGTGAGGGCAAATGATAAGCTATGAAAGCCCGGACTCGGATGAAAGCCCCGATTCAATACTCAACTCGAATTCTTGGTTGGGTCATATCCAAACCCTCCTTGAACCCATGCTCATTGGCAACCCTGACTCAGGTACTCATTAATGAGACCTGATTCAAGGTGATAGGCTATGAAAGCCCGGACTCAGATGTGAGTCCTGATTCAATACACAACTCATATGTGAGTCCTGATTCAATACACAACCCAGATTCTTGTGACCAGATTTGGTGAATAGTTCTAATTCAACTCCTAGCTCGGACTCTCGGCTAGGACATATCCAAGCGCCCATCCAACCCTGACTCATTACTGAGACCAGATTCAAGGTGATAGGCCATGAAAGACCGGACTCAGATGTGAGTCCTGATTCAATACACAACTCAGATTCTTGTGACCTGATTTGGCGAAGAGTCCTAATTCAACTCCTAGCTCGGACTCCCGGCTAGGACAGATCCAAGCGCGCCTCCAACCCTGGCTCGTTGGCAACCCTTACTCATCTTTGTGACATGACTTAAGGCAAACCAAATTCCACACCATTCAAGAATAGATAAGCTCAAATGTCGTGAAATAAGATCATCAACTATGACGTGGAGATTACAGGTCATGACCAAGAACCACACCTGGCTATGACTCCTCTGAATAATCAGTGATTGACAAAATTATGTCTTACCTAAACCACGTGCCAGCAGGAGCCTGGCACACGATACCACAATTCTCACCTGGACACGTGTAACCCATCAACATCACTCAGGTGTCCTACCTACCTAGGATTCAACGCTCATGATTGCAGGTACATCCCCCTGAACCCTAATCCTTGGCCTATAAATAACCCAAGGAGGAAAGGTTTAAGGAGGACTAACTCACTCTCTACCATACACACTATACACACACCCTCCATATTTAGATTTCTCTATAGTCATGTCTACTCTTCCAAAGCCCAGACTTATTCTCACGTCGGAGCCGCCGCCAGGGTTAAACCCCCCCTCCGGTGTTGTTTTGCAGACACCCACCAGCAGTTGCACCACAATCAGGCGTTAGAACGACGAGGAAAGACTAGATCAGATTCTGGAGTTATCATTTGGCGCGAGATGTGAGTTCTGATTCAATACACAACTCAGATTCTTGTGACCAGATTTGGCGAAGAGTCCTAATTCAACTCCTAGCTCGGACTCCCGACTAGGACATATCCAAGCGCGCCTCCAACCCTGGCTCGTTGGCAACCCTGACTCATCTTTGTGACATGACTTAAGGCAAACCAAATTTCACACCATTCAAGAATAGATAAGCTCAAATATCGTGAAATAAGATCATCAACTATGACATGGAGAATACATGTCATGACCAGGAACCACACCTGGCTATGATTCCTCTGAATAATCAATGATTGACAAAATTATGTCTTACCTAAACCACGTGCCAGCAGGAGCCGGGCACACGACACCAGAATTCTCACCTGGACACGTGTAATCCATCAACATCACTCAGGTGTCCTACCTACCTAGGATTCAACGCTCATGATTGCAGGTACATCCCCCGAACCCTAATCTTTGGCCTATAAATAGCCCAAGGAGGAAAGGTTTAAGGATGACTCTCTCACTCTCTACCATACACACACCCTCCACATTTAGATTTCTCTACAGTCCTATCTACTTTTCCAAAGCCCAGACTTATTCTACCATACACACTATACACACGCCCTCCACATTTAGATTTCTCTACAGTCCTATCTACTTTTCCAAAGCCCAGACTTATTCTCACGCCGGAGGCGCCGACAGGGTTAAAACCCTTCTCCGGTGTTGTTTTGCAGACACCCACCAACAAATGCACCACAACCAGACGAGGGAACAGTGAGGAAGAAATAGATCGGATTCTGGAGTTATAACTGTCTTTTGCGGTAATAATTTTAGTTTAGGAGAGTGGCTCAAGTTTGGCAAGCTCTAAGAAACAACAATCAAATATTGTTTCAGATTGTGTGAGTGCTAAGTTGTAAATTCTCGTAACGAAAATGTTTTTAACTACAGTCGACGAGGTTGCCAGTTCCTTTGAATCGGTGATTTGTTGAATTGTCCAGTAGCATCGGTACACATTGCATTGTAAGGCTTCGACTTGGATAGTTCCATTTCATATTGAAATTCAATCCTACTCCAACTATTGAATACACATCGTGTCACAAACTTCGAAGTGAAATGATTCACAAGTATCTTCAAATCTGTAGTTTGTACTTTCCTTTACTCACTAGATCTGGAAAAGCATTCATCATGACTACAATCCAAAAAATTGCATACCTTATAGAATATTCTGTGTTGATTACTGTGGGCTTGCTAAAACAAGGGACTAAAAAGCTGATTAGTTTCGTAGTTTAACCAATAAGTGTCAATGTTATATTACTAATCGCTTTAATTAATATAATACAATTGTAAATGCAAAACCTACTAGATTGTGACTGTAAAACTTGCTTCAAATGTAACAAAAAGAGATTATGTGTAAGATATACTAATAAGAGATCCACTACACTAATCAATAAAAGACAGTAGTGGTGGTTCTCACACTACCAAGCCTCAATCTTTAGCACCAATAGTTGTGTTTGATTCACTTGCAACTAACATCCAAACACTTGTTTACTTGAACAAAGTATTTTAGTAACATGATTTTTCATTCCAGAGTTTTTGTATAAACAAAACAAACGAAAGACGAACAAAAAAGAATCTAAATAATGTGGTCATGCAATTATCATTTCGACGAAAGACTGTATAATAATCCAAAACTGAGACTAGTTTAAGATTTTTGGCCCCCAAGCAAATGGAGGGTGGCGTCATCAGCCCTTTCAGGTTTATCTCTTTCTCTCTCAGTGTGCGCCGCATTGGCAGTTTCACTTCACTCCCTTTCTTTCTTTATTTTATTATTCCAAAAGTTTGTACGAAGCTTTTACAGTGGGGTGTCAATCCAAGTCCCATATCGATAAGATAAATGTTGTGGGTGTCAACCCAAGTCCCATATCGATAAGATAAAATAGAATTATCTTGAAATATAAGCAGTCAAAAACAACTTCATTAGTATGAGGCCTTTTGAAAGGAGCCACAGCCCAGAGCGGACAATATCATACTAATGTGGAGTTAACACGGGTGTTGCGCGACCCAACAAGTGGTATCAGATTCGATGATTAAGAATTGATCCTGGGGTTACGGGGATCTTGGACAACTTGTGTCGAAAATCTTCATGCACTAAGGTGGTCGGACGACGTGTCCTGCAAGATGGCCCAAAAACAAATTCGTGCGGGTTTAACCACAGCCCAGAACAGACAATATCATACTAATGTGGAGCTTACAACTCCTAAGGTCCTAGCTTGAGTTTAAACCCAAAAACAGACTCCTTCAATGATTGACTCACTTCACTTCATTTGTTTCTTCTTCGTAACCGTCTGAATTGGCTTATTTGGTAAATCTATCTCTCTGCATTTCTGTATCTTGTCTGTGTGCGTTTACATATTCATGGTTTGTTCTATGTTACATTATATTGACTTATTATAGTGCAATCTATATTGTGTTTGCATGTCATGTGTACATGTGTATCAATAGGTTCTTGTGTTTGTGCTTCGACTTGCAAAGCTGCTATATATATATCTGAATATCTAAATATCTAATACCTCTGTATCCGGTATCCCTCTATGCATGTTTGTATGCGTATTAAATAGTTGTGTGTGCGCGTTGGTTTATTTGATGTTTTTGTGCATTTAGCTCCTATTGGTAAAAGATCCTGAGTTTGAATAGGAAATCTTAGTTGAACTTATATGTAAAATCAACTTAGTCCATGTGTAGTATCTTATTGACTATGTCCTCCTTTTTGTTCTGGAGCAAGATGTATCGTTTTCGTTATTAGACCAACCCCAACAAAAGAATAAAATGAAAGCCCTGCTTTTTATGAAGTTTGCCAGTGTAAGTGTGTTCTCTGATTCTATTAGTTTCACAGCGATTTTAAATATTAACCAACTGTTAGTTCTTTCTTTTCCAGTATACGTGCTTGATTCTAAAGCTCTTTTTAGTTAAACTCTAACATCACTATGTCGATCTTTCTTTAAAACTCTGAGTCAATCTGTCTATTTCAAGTGCTTGGATGCAAATTACGTTTTTCTTCTTATCAGCTATTCTTTTTGTGGCTTTCTGCGTTGAGTTTGACTACTAGATTAGAAATTCTAGGTTCAACTGGACTTGAGTCAGTTTCCCCCCTCTATTTCCATCCATAGTACTATGATCGACAAAGCTAATTTCTTTTTATACAATTGTTTTGATACAGTAGTGCTTTAATTTTAATTCAACATTTACGTTGATCCAATACTTGGTTTTTTGTAGTGGTTTATACTTGGACTCCAATATATGTTGGTGCTTCTCTTAGATTTTAATATTGTGTATAGTTTTAAACAAAGTTGTAAATAATTTGCTGATTTTCTGAAAAAATTTCTTTTACAGGTTTGAAGGTGTTGCATCAACTATGAGTGGAAAAGAAGAAACAAAAGAAGATGGTTATCACGTGAGTAAGTTGGGTGGTGGGATTGCTGTGGATTCTGGAAATGCCTACTGGATAACTTTTAATAGTTGTTCGCGTAATAAGGCAAGGATCTATAGAACTGGTCGTAGAGCAGATCTAAATGGTCTAAAATCTTCTTGCAGTGAGATCACTGTTGATGGTTCACTGAGTGCACAATCTCAGGATGCAGATTACTCTTACATACCTTCACTCGGTTACGACCTAGAAGATACAGTTATGGCTAGGTTTCCTAGGTCAGAGTACTGGAAATTAGGCTTTGTTAACAAGAGATTATTGGATCTTTTGATAAGTGGCGAGTTATTCAATATTAGAAGGAAAATTCAGTTTGATGAACCTTCTGTATTTATGTTTGCAAGTGGTGAGAGTAGTTGGTTGGCATTTGATCGAGAATTCAAGTCCTGCAGATGCCTTCCAGTTCTGCCAGCAGATATATGTTTCTCGTCAGGAGATAAGGAGTCCTTTTGTGCAGGGACTCATCTACTAATTTCTGGTATGGAAATCGAAGGTCTTGCCATCTGGAGGTACGAATTGTCACTAAACAAATGGTACAAGGGTCCTTCTATGCTAAATCCACGGTGCTTATTTGCATCTGCCACTTGTGGTATCTTCGCTTTTGTAGCTGGGGGAATTGGGATCATGGCAAACACCGAAGTTTATGATACTGCTGAGAAATATAATCCTGATACTCGATCATGGGAGCCTCTTCCAAAGATGATCCGGAGGAGGAAACTTTGCGCTGGATGTTACTTGGACAATAGGTTTTATGTAATTGGAGGACGGAATGAAGAGGGGGAACTTACATGTGGGGAGTACTTCGATGTGTCTAAAAACAAATGGGAACTGATCCCAGGTATGTTCAAGGATGATCCAGTTCTGACTTGTCACTCTCCACCTCTTGTCGCAGTGGTGAATAATGAACTCTACTCGCTTGAAGCTTCTTCCAACCAGCTGAAGGTCTACTTGAAGAAGTCCAATACATGGAAGCAGTTAGGTCCAGTCCCTGTCAGGGCTGATTTCAATGGAGGCTGGGGTGTTGCATTTAAGTCTCTCGGAAACGAGCTTCTTGTCATCGGAGCATCTGCAGTTTCTTCCACGAGTAACTCCATGTCCATATACACATGTTGTCCAGATCCTAATGCAAAGGAACTGCAGTGGAACCCTCTTGACAGTAGCAGAAACCAGCTTAGCCACTTCATCTTAAACTGTTCTGTGATGGTGGCTTGAACAACATTCTCCTTTTTCGAAATCAGTGTGATTAGTATTTAAATAAAATGCTGTTGTAACTCTGTGGAGTCTGGATTTACAGAGGACTCCTTGTACTAAGTTACCAGTTATAATCACAATCATGTATGGTAACATTTGGGCAGTTATAGCCACTTTCTTATATATGAACCTTTAATGATCAAGTTCTTGGGAGTTGAGACATTGTAGAATTTTGGTTTTGTCAAGTTAACGAAAACTTGTAAAGATTTAAAAATTAGGTTCCGTTAGCTGAAAAATAAAAAATGTTTTCAGAATTTTTCAAGCGCTTGTTTGCACGCTGAAATATAAAATATTTACTGTTTGATTTTTGAAAAATATATCAATTTCGTTGACTGATACACATAAATAAGGCGCAGTTATAAAAGTGTTACATCAAAATTTCAATGTCTATCTAAATTGCGAATAAATTAAATGAAATACAATTGAATCCTAAATTAATATTTATTGTTGAATACAATTAAATACAAAAAAAATATTATTGTTGAATGCTGAGAGAGAACCTACACGACCACTCTATAATTTTTAAAATTCAAGGACAAATGAATGAATATCAATATCTGTGATTGTGAGTTTCAAAAAAAAAATATTTATAGTTCATTCTAATATCTTAACATAATATATTGTGATTCATCAATTGTTGCTTATAAATTTTATTCATTTTATAACTGTTGTTTTACGAACTTATTTTCATTTAAAATTGTCACATTTTTATTTTATTGTAAAACAAAGTAAATATATTATGATCAATTTACATGTAATATTGGTATGCTATTGAAAATAATAAGTACTTATATGTCATTTCTTGTGAGATATAGTTATAAGTTTTTTGTCGGAAATTTATTTAAGATCAAGGTAAGTATAAAGCTTTTAAATATATAAATATACATATATATATATATATATATATATATATATAGGGTCACGCTCCATTGAGAACCCCCACTATTGTGAGATATGAGATCTAATCCTATCCATCCATTAATATAATTTATATTAATCTCCCACCACTCATTAAATTTATTAATATTTTAATTTCTCATCATCCCCACCCATCCACCACCTCCGGCCACCGGGAACCTCCATCTCCGGCCACCACTAACTCCGGTCACCATCTCCGGCGACCTATTCCGGCCAATCCAAAAAATCACCACCGGAAAACAAAAAATCACCATAATCATCAGTTCTGGTTACTATTTCCGGCCATCTAAAAATCATCAATGTCACACCAAAAATCACCACTCTACCGTCACTAAAAATCACCAATATCATACAAATATTGTTGAATTTAAACTGCACAACCAATAAATCACTAGCATTATACCAAAATCACCGGATTTAAACCACTGCCACCACCTCCCTTGTTACCATCGTCGTCACATCACATAATTCTAAGTCAAATTACAAAGTTTTAAACCACCAAAATTAATTGAATTACTAAAATCAATTCCAAATCACCAAAATCTTATGATTATTACATAAATATTTACTAACACTATCTACGAAATCACCGATTCAAACTCAAATTAACAAAAATTAAAATAAAATCACCAAATTTTGAACCAAATCACTAAAATCACCATCGACGGTGATTATGAACATATCGGAATTATACAAATTGGCTGTGATGATGTTGGAGGTGGCGTTGACTTCATCGACGATTATGACTGATGTGACGATGTCGGATCTGATCGGAGAATTAAGAGGGAGGGAGAGAGGGAGAGAGAGAGAGAGATGGGGGGGGGGGGAATCGTGTAGCAGTTGGTGGGGTGGGGAGGCAGGTGGGGAGATAGGGGTAAGGGTGGTAAGACAAAAGGAATGGTTGAGATTAAAAGACTCAATAAAAAATGGAGGGCTGAGATTAGATCTCAGTTCTCATTTTAATGTAGGTTCTCATATGAGCAAGACCCTATATATATATATATATATATGGGGC
The DNA here is from genome assembly GCA_030848705.1 of Heracleum sosnowskyi. NCBI lineage: Eukaryota > Viridiplantae > Streptophyta > Magnoliopsida > Apiales > Apiaceae > Heracleum > Heracleum sosnowskyi. The sequence continues at coordinate 18,014,389 of CM061244.1, read as the reverse complement.
TATTCTACTACAAACCACTCTTAGACTACAAACCTACAAACTAAATAATTGTTTTTCAAATCGCGTCGAAACATAGCACATATGGTATGCAAATCGATCGTTGGGAGATGGAGAAAAATACGGTGAAGTCGGATTTCAAAAAAAACTCTCCGATTGACGGGAAAAGTCAAATTAAAAACGAAGGAGAATAGGTGTGATTGAGTGTTGGAGGGTGTATTTTAGTTGTGTGTTGTGTATATAGGGGGGCCATTAGATTAGATTAATCTAAGGGCTTAAATTGGTTCTTAGTTTGTATTTTAAAAAAGGTTTGTATTTGATCACTAGCCTATATATATATATTGATATGGGCTAAAAACAACCCTAGAAAAATAATTAATGACATATTAATTAAGACTGAGATTGGTCCAAGAGTTAGACCCGATAAAAAGGCCCGAAACCCTAATCATGTGATTAATAAATAAGGGAAATTACCAGCTCATTAAATGAGTCCAAAGCATATTAAATTCTTCAAGAATCAGCAATCAAGACACACAAACCAAATAGGAGTCAGTCTCCTACTAAATAGGATTCACAATCCTGATCTAAGAAGACGACTTGGCCCCCAAGTCACCTAATTCTATTCTAAATACAAGGCTCGTGACGCCTATATAAAGACCCCGATCCTACAATCAGAACTACGTTTTTTGGCTTGATTCTCAGCATTGATTGAGATACGTAGGTGATAAGTGGATTTTATATCTACTTGGAACGCTTCGTATCGGCTTAAATTGATCGCTAGCACTTAAGTATTTGGTGTGTTTAATGTGTTTTTAGCTAGAATGTGCAGAACTACAGATGGATGCAGAAATGTGAGGATTCATGTATATATGGTGGATATGTGCTAAAGAAGAGTAGTCCATGCGGTAAGGGAGTTGGAAGCGCAAGGAAACGAAAAGAAAATAGTTTGCAGAATCCATGAACAGTAGCACTGTTCATAGCGCGCCCACGCCCTATTGGAGCGCCCCCGCGCTTCAGAATTACTATTTGAGCGCGCCAGCGCTTCATTCAAGCGCCCCCGCGCTTGGTCAATGCTGAAGAAGTCTTTTTCTGTTCTGTTTTGGAAACCAGCAAAGACCAGTCAACCGTGAAGGCCTATATAAACAATTGGTGGATGATTTCATATCCATATATTCATATACCTACCTATATATCTATCCACCATTAAGGAGAACAAGAAGACGGCTGATTACGAAGATCTAGTTTCATCTTATCTTTGTATTCTTCTAATTATGCGATACTTTGGATTCTCGTTTGTTTCTTCATAAACCCTAGTACTTTTATTTAGTATTCCAGACATATTTATTATCATGTTTTCATCAGAACCCATGATGATGAACAGTTCGATTATGAACTAATCGTTGTCGTGGGATTCTAACGGATTTATTTATGGATTTTAGTAGTTAATTGTTTTAAAGATGTGTGTGTGATGGCTAATTGATATCCTAGTTTGGTTGTGCTTATTCTTCTTGGATACGTAGCTAACATCTAAGTTGTTTGTTAATCTCTATTGATTGCGAAAGTGGATATAGAGATTTAGAACTTGCCATGCTAGCATAGGTTTATGTATGTTGTCATGCATGATTCGTAGGTGATTTTAACCATCTTACCTGCCCTATGTAATCTGAATGGATAACTTGCTCGTTAAACCGTTATGTTTTCAAATCTTATAGACATATAGGGTCTAAGCATAATTGGTGTCTGTTCAACTTCTATCTCTTTTGTGGATGTTTGAGTGGTTTGGTATATGTATACTGAAAGGTAGCGTGTACTGATTTCGTGTTATCCGATTAATTATCACAACTGTCACATGCATTGATTAAAGACAAAAGGCTCTAGATGAAGTAATTAATGAAGTTAGGATCCCATGTTTTATTCTCATAAGTAATTCAACAGCAACTCCTTAGTTAATTATAGTCTTGATAATTTGTTTAGTAATTTAGATAATCAAAACACAACCTTGATATTTGTCTTAGCATTGAACAATAGCCATACATTGTTGCATAAGTGTATAACTGTAGTAAACCAGTCTCTGTGGGAACGAACTCTACTTATTCATATATTACTTGTGACCGCGTACGCTTGCGTGATTTTGTGCGAACAAGTTTTTGGCGCCGCTACCGGGGACTCGGTGTTATATTTAGTTTATCTGCTTGTCATCAGTGGGAGTTAAAGTTCACTGACTCGGATTATTCTTTCATCAATTTTACTTTGTTTGGTGAGTTTCAGGTATTCTAGCGAGCGTGTATGCGAACACGTTCTCAATCTCGGAAAGAAGAACTTGAATTGAATCTAGTTATGGGAGAACCAGTAGCAGAAACGAAGGCTTTGAAGGATTATTCTCAGCCTAAGATCAATGACATTCAATCTAGCATTGTCAGGCCAGCCATTGCAGCTAATACTTTTGAAATCAAGCCTGGCACGATTCAGATGGTACAAAATTCAGTTCAGTTTGGGGGTGCTCCAATAGAAGATCCAATATGCATATTAGGGATTTCATCGAGATATGCGACACCTTCAAGTTCAACGGAGTGTCAGAAGATGCTGTGAAATTGAGACTTTTCCCATTTTCTCTGAGGGATAAAACTAAAGGCTGGTTGCACTCTCTACCAGCAGGTTCTATTGCTACATGGGAGGATCTTGCTCAGAAATTTCTCACTAAATTCTTCCCCATGGCTAAAACAGCATCAATCAGGAATGCTCTTACTCAGTTTGCACAGCATTCTGGAGAAACTTTATGTGAAGCTTGGGAGCGCTACAAGGAGATGCTTAGGAAGTGTCCTCATCGTGGAATGCCTGATTGGATGGTGATCAATTGTTTCTATAATGGTCTGGGAGGTCAATCACGACCAATGCTTGATGCGGCATCAGGTGGAGATTTATGGGCTAAAAGCTACGAGGAAGCTTACGAACTTATTGAGATGATGGCTGCTAATGAATACCAGAATCCAACTCAGAGGTTATCACAAGGCAAGGTAGCAGGAGTTCTGGAAGTGGATGCAGCTACGGCAATAGTAGCTCAGTTAAAGGCCCTGTCTATGAAGGTGGATTCTTTGTCTAACTATGGAGTTCAACAGGTGGCTAGTGTTTGTGAGCTATGTGCAGGTGCACATGACACGACTCAGTGTGCCATATCTAGTGAATCGGCACAGTTTGTGAGCAATTTCCAGAGACCACGGCAGCCAGTGCCTAGCACCTATCATCCTAATAACAGGAACCATCCTAACTTCAGCTGGAGTAACAATCAGGGTGGCCAGCAACAACCACAACAGCCGTATCAGCATTATCAAGGTTAGAAATTTGGAGCTAAGCCATTCAACCCTTCTGGTTTTCAGCAGCAGTATGCTCCAAGGCAACCGTATCAACCACCAGGGTTTCAACAACCATCTCAAGGCAATGTTGGTCAGTCGTCTAATGAAAAATCTGAATTGGAAGAATTGAGGCTAATGTGCAAGAGCCAAGCTGTTTCCATCAAAACACTCGAGAATCAGATCGGTCAGATTGCTAATGCGTTGTTGAATAGACCACAAGGAACTCTCCCTAGTGATACGGAAGCTAATCCAGGCAAACGGGAGGCCAAGGAACATGTAAAAGCAGTTACTTTGCGATCTGGAAGGGTTATGGATGATCAGAACTCAGAAACAGCGCAAAACGAAGAAAATTTGAAAAGTGAACAGTACATAGGGCGCGCCCGCACTGTTCATAGCGCGCATGCGCCTCCCATTCTGCCAGAAAGTGAAAAAAATGGTGAAAAAGCTGATCAGTTGGGGGACAATCTGGAGAAGAGTGACCATTCTACTGAGAAACATGTTCCGAAGCAAGCTACAGAGAGCAAAGAAGTCTATCCTCCTCCGCCATTCCCTAAACGTCTTCAGAAGCAGAAGTTGGATAAGCAATTTGCTAAATTTCTGGAGGTTTTCAAGAAGTTGCATATCAATATACCTTTTGCGGAAGCTCTAGAACAAATGCCGAGCTACGCAAAGTTCATGAAGGGTATTCTATCTCGGAAGTTGAAACTCGAGGAGTTAGAAACCGTCGCTTTAACAGAAGAATGCAGTGCTATTCTACAGCAGAAGTTACCTCCTAAACTCAAGGATCCAGGGAGTTTCACCATACCGTGCACAATCGGCAATCTATCTTTCAACAAGTGCTTGTGTGACTTGGGAGCTAGTATTAATCTGATGCCATTGTCTGTCTTCATGCAACTTGGGCTGCCTGAGCCTAAACCTACTACTATGTCTTTACGGCTGGCTGATCGGTCGATCACATATCCAAGGGGTATAGTGGATGATGTTTTGGTTAAAGTGGATAAGCTCATTTTTCCTGCTGATTTTGTTATTCTGGACTTTGAGGAAGACAAGAAGATTCCGATTATCTTGGGAAGACCGTTCTTAGCTACAGGCCGAACTTTGATCGATGTGCAGAAAGGAGAGCTTACAATGAGGGTTCAAAATCAGAAGGTCACTTTTAACGTGTTCAAGGCAATGAAATTTCCAACTGAGGAAGAAGAGTGCTTTAAATTGGAGATGGTCGATTCTGTCGTCAATACAGAGATTGAACAACCGCTGAAGTCAGATACAGTGGAGAGAGTCTTGATAGGGGATTCTGATATCGAAGACGAAGAAAGAGAAGAGCAACTTCAGTTGTTGAATGCACCTCCGTGGAAAAGAAAAATTGATGCGCCATTCGAATCTCTTGGATTAGCAGAGCTGAACAATTCTCAGGAGCGACTTAAACCATCTATGGAAGAAGCTCCTACACTTGAACTCCAACCACTGCAAGATCAATTGAGGTATGGTAAAGTCTACGAGAGCAACAGGCTATATAAGGAGAAGGTTAAGGACTGACATGAAAGAGGGGTGGTGAAACATTCATTTGTGCCTGGTCAGCGAGTTCTGCGTTTCAAGTCTCGCTACAGATTTTTTCCAGGAAAGCGTAAGTTGAGGTGGTCGGAGCCTATCACGGTTAAATCAGTATTTCCGCATGATGCAGTAGAGATTTTCCATAAGTTTCCGGACGAAGCGTTCAAGGTTAATGGTCAGTGGCTGAATTATGACGTTGGTAATACGGTGAACCGTGAGTCGACGTTCACCGTTCTTGCGACTGGATGAAAACGGATTCACGTCAAGCTATTGACGTAAAACAAGCGCTTCGTGGGAGGCAACCCGCGCGAATATGTAGTATTAGTATTCTGTTTAAAAAAAAACAGAAATTTTTTTTGGACAGAATGTGGAGCGCGCCCGCGCGTGGGGCACTGTTCACAGGGAAAAAAAAGAGAAAAAAAAGAGTTTGTGTTGTTTCCCCCTAGGATCCATCTGGGATTCAGCGAGAGGTTGATAGGTCAGGTTTTGGCGATGCTCAGTATAGGCGGATGACTCGGCGTATAGACGCCATGCACGACATCAATCGTCGCTTTGCTCATGATTTGACTCAGGCGTTGGGTACTGCATTTTGCGCCACTGGAGTTGAGGTTTCTTGGCCTGACTTTGGAGCGGATTCTGTTTATCCACCACCTGATACACCACCTGAGGAGGGTGGTCCTGCTGATGATTAGGTATTTTCTGCACTTTCCTTGTTATTACCTTCAATGAGGACATTGAATACTTTAAGTTTGGGGGTGATAATTAAGGAATAGTAGTGTTAGTGTGTGTTCATATAGGATTCATATAGCATAAGTAGTTAGTTTCATTCATATCTTTGCATGTGTATGTCATTTAGAGCATTCTGTTTGCATTAGTGTTTATATCTATCATGTGAGTCCATTTAGTTGCATTTGCATAACATATTTCATGATCCCGTAGGAATTGGCTATTTCCGTTGATGAGTCGATGTTGATTGGAGTGTGGTAATGATGAATAGAGGGTTGATTTAAGTTCCTAGAAATTGACTTGCATGCCAGAAACAAATTAATTTCACAAGTCTCATTGGTTGCTTTTGGATTTGATCAGACCATACTTGTATGGATGTTAGAATTTAATCACTTGCTTACATTTAAAATGTTCGTCTATTCTCTTGAAAACGAAGAAGCACTTAAGTCTAAGTTTGGGGGAAACCAGGGATTTCATGCTAGGTTGTTAATAAAAGGCTAGGCGTCAAATGGCTAGTAGCCGCTCATGAAAATGAGTAGTCTAGGGTGGGATGAGAAAAAGCAAAGCGCACTCATTCCGAAATAATAAAAAAAAAGAAAAAAAATAGTTGTGTTTATGCAGAATTGATCAGGTTGAGCTCTTTAATACTTGAGCAATTAAGTTCTAGGGGACTTTGTGCCTAGTGACCTAAGACTTTTCCGGTCTGGGATCCACTAACCTAACGCTCGCTACATGGGTATTATTGTATAAGCCTTTTGGGGTCTCATCCATTGCACGGTCAAATAAGCATGTGTGTTGTGTTGTGTCGTAATAAATCATGAATTCCTGTCTAACTCAAGTGGATTATGAGGTGTCTCTTAGTGATTTCTTGTGGCTAGAGTTCATTCTGTTTATAAGCTTGTGGTTGTTTTGGTGAAGAATAGGATATGGTCTTGATTTAGTTTGGGAGTATATTATGAGAATCGCACACACGCACGTTTCTGTGTTTGTATTGTTAGTATACGGGAATTTAGTCGAGCTCTGTTTGGAACATTGCATTCTTTGAGATGTTGGCTTGTTGATTGGTTATGGTTAGTTTGAGGGGATCGTTTGCATTAGCATATTAGTTGCATTCATGCATTGCATTATATATATATAGAGTCTGTTTATGCTTGAGGACAAGCATCGGTTTAAGTTTGGGGGTGTGATAAGTGGATTTTATATCTACTTGGAACGCTTCGTATCGGCTTAAATTGATCGCTAGCACTCAAGTATTTGGTGTGTTTAATGTGTTTTTAGCTAGAATGTGCAGAGCTACAGATGGATGCAGAAATGTGAGGATTCATGTATATATGGTGGATATGTGCTAAAGAAGAGTAGTCCATGCGGTAAGGGAGTTGGAAGCGCAAGGAAACGAAAAGAAAATAGTTTGCAGAATCCATGAACAGTAGCACTGTAAATAGCCCGCCCGCACTGTTCATAGCGCGCCCGTACTGTTCATAGCGCGCCCACGCCCTATTGGAGCGCCCCCGCGCTTCAGAATTACTATTTGAGCGCGTCAGTGCTTCATTCAAGCGCCCCCGCGCTTGGTCAATGCTGAAGAAGTCTTTTTCTGTTCTGTTTTGGAAACCAGCGAAGACCAGTCAACCGTGAAGGCCTATATAAACAATTGGTGGACGATTTCATATCCATATATTCATATACCTACCTATATATCTATCCACCATTAAGGAGAACAAGAAGACGGCTGATTACGAAGATCTAGTTTCATCTTATCTTTGTATTCTTCTAATTAGGCGATACTTTGGATTCTCGTTTGTTTCTTCATAAACCCTAGTACTTTTATTTAGTATTCCAGACATATTTATTATCATGTTTTCATCAGAACCTATGATGATGAACAGTTCGATTATGAACTAATCGTTGTCGTGGGATTCTAACGGATTTATTTATGGATTTTAGTAGTTAATTGTTTTAAAGATGTGTGTGTGATGGCTAATTGATATCCTAGTTTGGTTGTGCTTATTCTTCTTGGATGCGTAGCTAACATCTAAGTTGTTTGTTAATCTCTATTGATTGCGAAAGTGGATATAGAGATTTAGAACTTGCCATGCTAACATAGGTTTATGTATGTTGTCATGCATGATTCGTAGGTGATTTTAACCATCTTACCTGCCCTATGTAATCTGAATGGATAACTTGCTCGTTAAACCGTTATGTTTTCAAATCTTATAGACATATAGGGTCTAAGCATAATTGGTGTCTGCTCAACTTCTATCTGTTTTGTGGATGTTTAAGTGGTTTGGTATATGTATACTGAAAGGTAGTGTGTACTGATTTCGTGTTATCCGATTAATTATCACAACTGTCACATGCATTGATTAAAGACAAAAGGCTATAGATGAAGTAATTAATGAAGTTAGGATCCCATGTTTTATTCTCATAAGTAATTCAACAGCAACTCCTTAGTTAATTATAGTCTTGATAATTTGTTTAGTAATTTAGATAATCAAAACACAACCTTGATATTTGTCTTAGCATTGAACAATAGCCATACATTGTTGCATAAGTGCATAACTGTAGTAAACCAGTCTGTTAGGCTCAAGACATGTCTGAATACCACTATTAACAAGCCTACACTATGTGACTATGTCACACTACATGACCTAGTGATTTCTATCACTGGGATATAGTATAGGTCTCTAAATGTACTTGTCTTGTTCTCATGAACAATAGCTTTATCATGTATGCTCAGATCTATAATGAGCTTAGTAAAGTTTCTTGCATCTAGATTGTATATAGGCCATTGAATAATTGTCCTGGTAGAAGTTCAGTAATGTTCATGCAGCAGGATAGAAATGAATAAGGCCATGAAGAAATAAGTTGCAGAAATTTGTCTAAGGCATTATATAGCAAAGTCAGAAGAAAGCTATGTCGTGAAGTCACCAATATCTATGTCGTGAAGTGCTACATCGCATAGTCCATTTTGGTCTATGTCGAGAAGTCCTCAAGACACATGTCGTGAAGTGTTGAAGTCAGCAAAGTCAAAGAAGCCTAGATCGTGAAGTCCTCAGAAGCCTTATGTCGCATAGTCATCAAAATGACCTATGTCGCATAGTCGTCAAATGACTTATGTCGCATAGTCGTCAAATGACTTATGTCGCATAGTCGTCTAATGACTTATGTCGCACAGTCGTCAAATGCTATATCGCGTAGTCCTCACAAGGGAGATCGCGAAGTCAGGAATGAAGTGGAGTTCACGATATCAACACTTAACCGTTTATAACAAGACAATTCAAGGTACAGAATCAAGAATCAAAAGAGACAAATACTGAAGCATTTGTTCTGGCAAGGTGGTCCAAAGAACAGATGGCAAATCTACAGCTAAACTTGGAGAGAAAGATAAGAGACAAGCAGCTACAGAAACGGGAAAGACTCCGAAAAGCAGGTGGTCCTTCCTGACACAGTTAACGTCTTATGGCAGGACAAGTTGGACTTTCAGCAAGGGGTAACTGTGTAAAAATAGGTGTGTGCACTAGTTTGTATAGGGCTTATATATATCATGCACATCCTATTGTAAGCTGAAAAAGAGAGATACACATAGTTATTTGCTAAGCTCTTTTCTCTGTAAGCAAGCAAGTACAAACTGTTCTTGTTTAGAAGCCAGAAATTCGATTGTGAATTTCTTGGAAAGCTGTAGTATTTAATTTGCTTATATAAAGTAGATTAAAGTAATTGTGCGTGTTGTTTACTTTCTGCATATTACATAGCATAATCATATACAGTTTACATTTAGTTTCAAGAAAGCAAAAATCCATCAAACTATCCATTCACCCCCCCCCCCCTCTGTCTAGTTTCTAGGTGATATTCATTCCTAACAAGTGGTATCAGAGCATAGGCTGTTAACGTACAAACAGGAAAAGATCAAGAATGAGTTCACAGAAACTGAGCAGTATCAAGATTCCTCCCTTTAACAAGGAGCACTACAGTTTATGGAAAAAGAAGATGTTGCTTTTCATCAAAGCTTCTAACCCCATGTATTTAGATATTCTAAAGCATGGTCCCTTTATTCCAATGATCGAGATTGGTGAAACAACCAATGGCACTGAGATTGTACCAGCAAAACATGTGCCCAAATGTTAGGCCGAATACACAATATATAATCAAGTATGTATGAGAATAACAATCAAGAATACAGTTTATGAATCAAAACTGAATTATATAAATAATTCTCTCTTAGTGATGTTAATGAATCACAAAGAGCTACTAGGTTACAAGAATAATAATTCTATGTTCGCATGTCCCTTCTAGGGATAACCTATCTGTGTTTATATAGTACACAGTTACAATCAATCTCTAATTGATACTCCTACAAATTAGGTATACAGTTGTAATCAATTAGAATTGCTTCAGTCTTCTATCCAGTCTCCTTAGCTGTATCAATATATTCTGCTTCTTTCCATCTTCAGAATATATTGCTTCTAGAATCTTTATCTTTGCACCGACAGCTAAGTCAACTATCACCCTGTCAGACTTTATCAAACTCTGACCGGCTTCCATGTAAACTCTTCACCCAGTCAGACTTTATTAAACTCTGACTGGCTTCTATATAAACTCTGATATGTACCTGGTACTTAAACACTGATGAACAAACGTCAGCAATTATATCTAACAATCTCCCCCAACTTGTTCATACCAAAATGTACAAGTTAAACAGATAATTGATGATGTCAAAACATATAACAAATGAAGTGTTTAAAATATAACAGAGTTTAATTTTAACTTAGAATAGAAAACATAAAAACTTACAGTCATACTTTACTTGACTTCTTGAACATCAGGTACTGTCCTGAGATAATCAATCAACAGTCTTCTTTCAGCATTCTCAAGTTCAGCTATCATAATCTCTTTCAGCTCCTTATACTCTGGATCTCCTTCACCAGTTTGATATATGGCAGCCCTCAGAGAATAGATACTGTTTTTCTTCATGTCATTCCCTAGTCGAATGTAATGAGCTTTGTCTGACTCTAGGTTAAATTCTAAAACCTTTATTCCAAGTGCAGTTTTAAATCTAGCACTGTTTCTTTTCATTTCCACTATTTTTCCAGCATGATCCCTATACTTTGGAATATAAACACTTGACACTCCTCCTCCAAGCATAGCTTTAGATCTCAGCATCTTTTCTCTCAACACTTGAGCAACATCATGAGTGTGTCTGTTCTTGACTTTCAAAAGATAAAGTACATATTCAAGTTCTTCCCATGATTTGAGATTGACATCAGATTCTCCAACCTTATAAACTCTTCCATCACTCATGAAGTATAACAAAAATTGCTTCTTCAATACTCTGTGAAAAATCAACTGAAAAGACTCTAACTTATCAAGGTTTTCTTGTGTAACCCCAATACCAGATTCTGCCAGTGAAATGTTGTCTTGAGATCTGTTATTTGTTCTTCTCTCTCTGTGTGAACCCAGTCCAGATTTATCAAAGGCTTCTTTTCCCAATACTGTTCTGGTTTCTGAGAAATTTACAGCTTCAAGCTTTAAGTCTTCAAGAATTTTTGGTTTGCTGAATCCTGGAAGTAGTGTAGATTTCTGTACAACTTGAGCAACGTCAGAGGTTGTCATATCTTCAGTAGAAACATCAACTTGAGCAGCGTCAGAGGTTGATTTAGCTAATCTTGTTTCAACTTGAGCAATGTCAGAGGTTGATTTAGCTTTCTTTTCCAGGTTAGGCTCTTCAATCATCATGCCTTTACCTTTATCAGATTTTGAACCAATAGGCCTCCTTGAGTACTGTAAACTCTGATCAGAGTTTACATTCTCTTTGATAACAATTCCTTTTTCTTTCTTTCTAGGAGCCTTGATTTTCTTCTTCTTGTAGATTCCAGTTTTAACATTCTTCTTGTGTTCCTCAGCAAGCAATTGCTCTTCTGCCTGGATATCTTCAATAGTAACATCTTTACCATGTTCTGCTAAGAATAACTGTGTAGCAACTTCTTCATCAGTAACTGGAGATTTAGAGGAAAGAAGTAAACTTCTAACCCTTGAAGAAGACTGCCCTCCAGTGTATAATCTTTTTCCATCAGCATTTGTCTGAGCATCAGAGTTTGACCTCCTCCCTTGCCTTTGAACATTCTTTGATCTTGGATGATGTTTGTCTCTTGCACCACCATCAGCAGTATCATCCTTCTGAGTCAGAGTTTGAGAGCTCTTGCATTTGTCTTTAGATACTCTCTCCTCCTTTTTGACATCATCAGACAGCAAAACTGATGTGAGCAATTCAATGGAATTTGCAATTTCATCCAACTTAGTTGACATTTTGACTTGATTTTCTTCAACTTTGGACAACCTGGAATCAAAATTCTTCTGATCTTTACACAAAGAAATATACAATGATTTATCCTTCTGTTGTGTAAGCTCTCTTGTAGCTATATCATTCCTCAATCTTTCAATCACCTTGTCAGAAGCATCAAAACGATTGTTTAATGATTTGATTTGAACAATTGTAGCTTTGAGATGACTGAGAAGTTCTGGATTTGTAATCTCTTTAGAAGACTTTGTCACAAAATCTGCAGCTCGTTCATTGGAAAAGATAGTATCCTTGCTTGACCAATTTGAGAAGTACATATCTTGATAATATGCAGTAGTAGCTCTGTTGACTTCTCTTTCTTCTTCAGAGTTTGCTTGAATGTTAGACAGCTCTACTTGTATATCAGGATTGGAATGAGCAGGACTAGCTTCAACATTGTCATCCTCTGCTTCATTCTCTGTAATAACATTCTCTGCCACTTTTTCAGGATCATCAGAGTGTGCATTATTACTATACTCTGCTTCTCTTTGAACAATCTCAACAACAGATTGTTGTAGAGCTTCAAGAACAAGAACATCCTCAGAGTTTGCAACAAACTCTGCTTCAAAAGGAACATTCTCTGTTGCATCCTTGTCAGCAACATCAGGATTTGCAGCAACAGTTTCTGTAGCTTTAGCAGCTAAAGTCTGATTGACTTCCTCACCTTTCTCAACTTCAAAAGTAAGTATTTCTGTGTGAGAAGCCATAGATTCTTCAATTCTCACAGTATCTAGATCAGCTTCCAAACCCTCTGTGAAATGTTCAGAGTTTAAAGAGGTGTTTGCTTCAACTTCCATATGAAATCCTTGAGGCTCAAAAATCCTGCTATCAGAGTGATCAGCAGCTTCCTCAACTACATCATCAGCATTTGATGTAGGAGCTTCTGTTGCAGTATTTACTCTGTCCTTAGTAGGCACAGTAGTATCAAAAATCTCCTCTTGTACTTCAGGAGTTACATTCTCCATAGAAACTCTGTCCTCAAAGACAGCTTCATCCTCTTGAATCTGAACTTCAAGATTTTCTACAGCTTTGGAAGAAATATTCTCAGCACCAAATAGATGTGCTGCTACTAATCTTCTTTTTCTCCGATGAAGAGTTTCTTCATCAGTTTCACTATCTTCAACAGCAGCATCAGACTTTGCTCTGTTGGCTCTTCTTTTCTTTAGCCTTTTCTCCTGAGGCATACCATCAGTTTTTGATGCCCCAGCTTCAGCATTTGACTTAGCAACCCTGGCAGGTTTAGTACCAACATGCTTAGTCCTACCACCCCTTTTAGATTTAACAGAAGTTGACGGAGGCAGTTCTTGTTGTAGAGGCTCAGGTTGAGAAGAAGCTTGTGGTGGTGGATTGACTTGAGCATTTAAAAACTGTTGCACAGATTGAGGTAGCAACAAGTCTCCAACAACCCCTTTCTTAACATCTTTATTAATAAGATCAGAAAATATTCTCTTATGTAATTTAAAACAAGAAACATCTTCTTCACCTACTTCCACTCCTTCAACACAGTAAGAGAACAAAGTCTGACAGAATCTAGAGAAATAGACTACTCCTCTATTCTCTGTCATTTTCTCTCCTAGATTATTCAAAACAAGTCGTGCAAAATCAAAATGATTATCGAATAAAAGAGAATACCCGATTTGCAGACTGTCTGTGGGAATAGCATCCCAGTTTGTGCATTTCTTGCTAAAAGTCCTTGTGATGCAATCAAAGAAGAAGCTCCACTCCTTCCTTAAGAATGGTCGTTTTAGCTGTCCAATCTTCGACAAGGGTCCAGAATACCCAATTTCTCGCATCATTCTTATCAAGTCCTCATCACCCATTCCAATTGTATACGAAGAAAATTCAGGAAACCCCATTGCAGCGCGAATGGTTCCAGCAGTTATTACATACTCTGTATCTTCATATTCAAAAATAATCGATGGGTTACCTGTTTCACCACCATCATCATACAATCCTGTTTCCCAGAATGCCTTTATCTGTGAACTAGAAAGTTTTTCAGGTTCCACCAAAGCACGCCCAATCGCTGACTGAGCAAGAAAGTTTTGTATGATATGAAACACCTCTGGTGCATTGACAGTGTTTAATGGGGCTGAATAATTATTAGGAACAAACTCTAACCCAGAAGCAACAAAAACTGTAGTAGCCATTAGTACGAATCGAGAAGAAAAATCAAAGAAACTGATTCAAAAGAGTTTGTGTGTAGAAAAGTGTTTGTGAATATGCTTGTGTGACAATTGATGTGTGTTGGAGTAAGATGTGAAAAGTTTTGACGAAGGTGTGTGTATTGTATAAATGTAAAATTCAAAATTAAAAACTGAACAGTTTTTAATCATTAATACACAACTGTCTTACTCCGTTAACTGTGTTAGTGGGACACGTGGCATACATGCAATGACTAACAGCAAATAATTGACAGTTTTCAATGCGCATGCGTAGTAAAAACAGCAATAATTACCGTCTGTTACACTTTTCTAGGCATTAACCTCTCTCCTCTGTTCAAAAACAACCTTGAACAACTGTCCAATCATACTCTTTTTAAATTTTCAAAACAAATGTCTTTTTCTCAAAATTATAATATGTCTGAAACCAACAAAATTTATTTTAACCATCAGAGATTAAAATTAAATTACCTCGGCGTAGAGTACACAAATCATCAGTGTTTATCAATTCTCCTCCTTTATACATAAACTCTTTTCACAAACTGTACAGGTGTGTGTATTTGTGTGTGAATTAGCAGAGTTTACTGAATATAAATATTTAGACCATCTCAAAGTGCATAAAATCCACAAACTAAAGCAGTAATAACTGGTTGCCTAAACTCTCATGTATAAAATAAAATCCGATTCTTATGTCTAAACTCTGTATACTGATATCCTTTCATTTGGATATATCTTTTATTTTTCACCCCCTTTCTATATATGCTTTCATATATATTTTTAATTAATTTTTTTTTTTATTATTATTATATTTTTCCAGTAATCAGTGGTTGGCACTAGTCACCAAAAATCAAAGATTTTAGCCCTTATTTCATACAATAAGTTCCTGGATCTTCCTAGGCACAACATGATCTCAAAGGAATTTGTGCTCTGTTTGGCATCTTTTGATTTGAGGGTGAATTATTTGCAATTAATAATCAGAGTTTAGACTTTTCATCAGTTAATACAATTAATTTATGAGAGAAAATGCAAACAGCTAATACAATCTCAGTGTATAGGATCAATAAACTAAGAGATGCTATAAATATAGAGACAGTATCATGCTGTGTAAAATTTCTGCACATTTTGTAATCAGAGTTTATAATACTTAGAAGGATTCATGATTACTTACTGAAAATCATGCTTCATACATTTTTCTTCATCGGTCCATGTGTTTCAGACAAAATTACAATCAGAGTATAACATTAGACTGTAACTATCAGAGTATGACTGTCAGAGTATGACTAACAGAGTTTACTTATCAGAGTATAACATGCTGGTACAAATAACAGTTAATACATGCAAGGAATCATGAGCATAAAAATCAAACAAGTATAGTTTTTGAGTCTAACCCGTATCTCTAGTCAGAACCAGAGATCATTCCAAGTTCATTTACCAATCTTGTAAAAGTAGCTTCACTCAAAGGTTTGGTGAAGATATCTGCAAGTTGTTGGTCTGTAGACACAAAATGAAGCTCAATGTTTCCTTCTTCCACATGTTCTCTGATAAAATGATACCTTATGCTGATGTGCTTGGTCATGGAGTGTTGTATTGGATTACCTGTCATAGCAATAGCACTTTGGTTATCACAGAAAATAGGTATTTTAGAGTACCTCAAACCATAATCCAGCAACTGATTCTTCATCCATAGAATCTGTGCACAACAGCTACCAGCTGCTATATACTCTGCTTCTGCAGTGGATGTGGAAATTGATTTATGTTTCTTGCTGTACCAAGAAACCAATCTGTCACCTAAAAATTGACAGCTTCCACTTGTACTTTTTCTGTCTATCTTACAGCCTGCAAAATCTGCATCAGAGTAACCAATTAGCTTAAACTCTGATTCTCTAGGATACCACAAACCCAAGGTTATGGTTCCTTTGAGATATTTGAAAATCCTTTTTACAACTGTTAGATGAGGCTCTCTGGGATCTGCTTGAAATCTTGCACAAAGACATGTGGCATACATGATATCAGGTCTACTTGCAGTGAGATACAGTAAAGACCCAATCATGCCTCTGTAGTTTGTCATATCCACTTTAGCACCTGTGTCTTTGTCTAGCTTTGTTGCAGTAGCCATGGGAGTTGGAGCAGATGAACTATCAAGCATACCAAATTTCTTTAGAAGATTTTTGGTATACTTTGCTTGATTGATAAAAATCCCATCATCTGTTTGCTTGACCTGTAAGCCTAGAAAATAACTAAGCTCTCCCATCATGCTCATTTGATATCTTGACTGCATAAGCTTTGCAAATTTCTTACAGAGTTTGTCATTAGTAGATCCAAAAATTATGTCATCCACATAGATTTGAACTAACAGCAAATCATCACCAGTATTGAAATAAAACAAAGTTTTATCAATTGTACCTCTTGTGAACCCACTTTCTAAAAGAAATTGAGCAAGAGTTTCGTACCATGCTCTTGGTGCTTGCTTTAGTCCATATAATGCCTTGTCAAGCCTGTAGACATAATCTGGATGCTTGGGATCTACAAACCCTGGTGGTTGTTCAACAAACACCTCTTCTTCAAGCTTCCCATTGAGAAAAGCACTTTTTACATCCATCTGAAAGACTTTAAACTTCTTGTGTGCAGCATAGGCCAGAAAAATTCTTATGGCTTCCAATCTTGCAACTGGAGCAAAGGTTTCATCATAGTCAATTCCTTCCTGTTGTGAATAACCTTTAGCCACAAGTCTAGCCTTGTTTCTTGTAATCACACCTTCACTGTCAGTCTTGTTTCTGAAAACCCACTTTGTACCTACAATTGATCTATTCTTTAGTCTAGGTACAAGTGTCCAGACTTCATTTCTTTCAAATTCATTTAACTCTTCTTGCATTGCTGTAATCCAATTAGCATCTTGAAGAGCTTCTTCCACTTTCTTTGGTTCTGTTTGAGACAAGAAAGCATGATACAGACACTCATTATTTGTTGCACTTCTAGTTCTCACACTAGCATCAGGATCTCCAATTATGAGATCAGGTGTGTGTGCCTGTGTCCACTTTCTTGCTGTTGGTAAGTGGTTTCTTGCATCATTATTGAATCCTCCCCTTTGATCCATGCTTTCCTGATTCATATGTTGACTTTCTGCAGTATCTGAGGCTCCCCCTGAATTGGATGGCTCAGAGTTTGAACTGTCAGAGTTTGAATCAGTTTCCTCAACTGACTCACTTGCTGTGTCTTGTTGAGCTTCTTTACGCCCCCCTCAACTGGTTCTCTATTTTGTTCAATTTGAGAATTTCCAGTTTCTCCAGTATTTACCAGTAGAGGTTCAGAGTATGCTTCGTCAGAGTTTGTCAGAACCGCTTCATCAGAGTTTGTCGGTACTGCTTCATCAGAGTTTACATCATCAGAGAATAAACCTTCATTTTCAAAACGCAGTTGATCATATCCATCTAAGTCATCAAGTCCAGTTATTTTCTTGTCATCAAATGACACATGAATGGATTCCATGATCACTTTAGTTCTCAGATCGTAGACTCTGAATGCTTTTGTTGACAATGGATAGCCAACAAAGATTCCTTCATCAGCTTTTAACTCGAATTTGGTCAACTGTTCAGGATGAGTCTTCAACACAAAGCATTTGCATCCAAATATATGAAAATATTTCAAATTTGGCTTCTTATTTTTCACCATCTCATATGGTGTTTTCCCATGCTTGTTGATCAGTGTAGCATTTTGAGTAAAACAAGCAGTTTGAACAGCTTCTGCCCAGAAATAAGTTGGTAATTTTGCTTCTTCAAGCATAGTTCTGGCTGCTTCAATTAAAGTTCTGTTCTTTCTTTCAACTACACCATTTTGCTGTGGAGTTCCAGGTGCAGAAAATTCTTGTTTCACTCCTCTTTCCTTGCATAAAGCTTCCATAATTGAGTTTCTGAATTCAGTTCCATTATCACTCCTTATAATTTTGACTTTGTGTTGTGATCCTTTGTCCAGTAGATTTACATGATCCAACAGAGTTTGAGCAGTTTCATCCTTCTTTGATAAGAAATATACCCATGTATATCTAGTATATTCATCAACAATTACTAGAGCATATTTCTTTCTGCCCATAGACATCACATTCACTGGTCCAAAGAGATCAACATGTAGAAGATGATAAGGTTCCACTACTGAAGATTCAGATTTGCTCTTGAAAGATGACTTCCTTTGCTTGGCCTTTTGACAAGAATCACATAGGCCATCTAGGCTGAGTATTGATTTTGGGAGTCCCCTTACAAGATCCTTTCTTATTAGCTCATTGATGTTGTTCAAATTGAGATGAGAGAGCTTCTTATGCCAGTTCCAACTCTCTTCATTTGACATTCTTGTAGTCAGACACACTGTTCTTCCATCAGAGTTTGTTACCAAACTTGCTTCATAAATGTTGTTGCGCCTGTGTCCAACTAGAACAACTTTTCCAGTAGATTTACTGATAACTTCACAGTATTCAGTATGAAAATCTACATGGTTTCCTCTATCACAGATTTGACTCACAGATAGCAGATTATGCTTGAGTCCTGAGACTAGAGCTACATTTGTGATGATGACACTTCCAAGATTAATATTGCCATATCCCAGAGTGTGTCCTATGTTGCCATCTCCATAGGAAACCTTTGGGCCAGCCTTCTCCTCAAAGTCTGATAGCAGGGCCTTATTTCCAGTCATATGTCCTGAGCATCCACTGTCCAAGATAAATGTGCTCTCTTTTATACCCTGCAATCACAAACAAACACTAAGTGTTAGTTTTAAGGACCCAGACTTGCTTGGATCCTTTGTCTTTCTTAACAGTGTTAGCTTTTGCAGCGGAATCACTATCAACAGAGTTTAAACTAACATCGTCAGACTTTACACTTGCAGAGTTTGCTCTAACCCATTTCAGATTGGGTTTTAGCTCATAATAGTTGTGATAAATAGCATGATAACTCTTGCAAGTATAAATAGAATGCCAAGTGCTCCCACAGTGTGTGCATAAAGTCTGTGGTCTAACCCTAACATAATCATTCTTTACTCCTGATGTAGAAGGTAAAGAATTGATATTTTTATTCTTTGTGCAGTAATTAGCAAGATGATTAGAACTACCACAATTATAACATGTTTTCCTTGGAGCAGCACCAGTAGGCAAATGATTATTTCTTTTATTTATGCCTATCTTTCCATTCCTATTCTTCTTGGACCCTTTTGGTTTCATGGCAGATTTTACCTCTTTCAGCTTATGATTGAACTGTTTTCCTGTCATCAAACCAATATTAACCTGTTTTTCACAAGTTTTTACTGGCTTTCTAACAGCTTCTCTTTCCATAAGTTTTTCTGTTATAATATTTTCCTGTCTTTCACAGGCTTCATCTGATTCCATATCAGCTTCTCTTATTACAACAGATTTTAACTTATTGGCTTCTGGAACAAATATCACAGGTTTAAGTTGTGGTTTAACCTTAACCTTGTCTTTAAACCTAAGTTCATCATTTTCACAATAGCCTAAACCTACAGAATCTGTCTGAAACACTTGATGAGTGTCTCTTCCAGAATCTGTCCAAGTCTTGATTATTTTTCTTTCTTTTTCTAGATCAGATTCTAATTGCTTATATCTTTTGAGCAACTCCTGTTCTACATAAACAGCATCATCTCTTTCTTTTTGAATCTGCTTCATCTTTTCAAGTTCTCCTTCAAGAAACTTGTTTCTATCTTTAAGACTAAGATTCTCAGCTTTAATTCTCTCATTCTCTAAAGTCTGATCCCTATAGCTAACATGTACGCTTTTCAGATATACTCTTAACTCAGATATATTATCAGTATCATAAGCATAAGTAGTTAGGGGTACCTTATTTTCAGATGATTCAGTCTCATCTCTGACAGTTGCCATAAGAGCATAATTTTCTCCATCATCAGAGTCTGAAGTATCTGCCCAGTCTTTGCCTTTAGAGATGAGTGCTTTCTCAGATTTGCCTTTCTTGCACTCTGGGGCATAGTGACCCATCTCCTTACACCTGTAGCACTGGATTTCAGATTTATCCTTCTTGCCAGACTTGGTCTCCCTTCCATCAGACTTTCTAAAACTTTTCCTTTCAGAGTTTGAATCTTTCCTTGAGAATCTCTTTCCTTTCTTGAAGTTCTTGAATCCCATCTTCTTGAAAGTCTTTACCATTAAAGCAGCCATCTTCATCATCTCTTCTTCATCATCCTCAGAATCAGAAGCTTCATCATCAGTATTTGAGCCATCATCAGAGTTTGATGACTCACTGTCAGATTTGATGACTAAAGCCTTTCCTTTGGCTTTCTTTCTTGAAGATTCCTTCTTAATGGGCTTCTCCTCAACTTTGAGAGCAACAGATTTTGTCTTTTTACTCAATCTTCTATTCATTTGTTCTATCTCCAGTTCATGAGTTTTCAACAACCCATAGATTTCATCAAGATCTGTATCAGCAAGCTCATAATTATCTCTTATTGTGGTTGTCTTTAAATCCCACTTTTCAGGTAGAGATAACAGAAACTTGAGATTAGACTCTTCAAGCTCATATTCTTTATCAACCAGAGACAGATCATTCAATAGTTTGCAAAATCTGTCATAAGTCTCAGTCAAGGTTTCATTAGGTCTTGAATCAAAGTGCTCATACTCCTGTGTGAGTATTGTCTTTCTGTTCTTCTTAATAGCACCTGTTCCCTGGCATCTGACTTCTAAAGCATCCCATATCTCTTTGGCAGTCTTGCAGCCAATTACTCTGTTAGACATAACATTATCTAAAGCACTGTGGAGAAGATGTCTAACCTTTGCATCTTTTGCAATTGATGAGATGTCCTCAGGAGTCATATCTTTCTTTTCCTTTGGAACAGTCTTTTGTTCTTGACCATCAACAACAGGGGACAATTTAGTCGGCATATGAGGACCATCATAGATTCTGTCAAGGTATTCTGGATCTGTAGCCTCCAGAAACATGGTCATCTTCACCTTCCAAATCGGATACTCTACTGGCCTGAGAATTGGAACCCTGATTGTTTCATATCGACTCACAGAATTGGGCTTAACCTGTTCAGCCTTAGGAGCAGTTTGATTTTCTTCAGACATGATTATTACTGTGTTTGAATCGTAAAACTGTATATATTAAACAACCTTGGCTCTGATACCAATTGTTAGGCCGAATACACAATATATAATCAAGTATGTATGAGAATAACAATCAAGAACACAGTTTATGAATCAAAACTGAATTATATAAATAATTCTCTCTTAGTGATGTTAATGAATCACAAAGAGCTACTAGGTTACAAGAATAATAATTCTATGTTCGCATGTCCCTTCTAGGGATAACCTATCTGTGTTTATATAGTACACAGTTACAATCAATCTCTAATTGATACTCCTACAAATTAGCTATACAGTTGTAATCAATTAGAATTGCTTCAGTCTTCTATCCAGTCTCCTTAGCTGTATCAATATATTCTGCTTCTTTCCATCTTCAGAATATATTGCTTCTAGAATCTTTATCTTTGCACCGACAGCTAAGTCAACTATCACCCTGTCAGACTTTATCAAACTCTGACCGGCTTCCATGTAAACTCTTCACCCAGTCAGACTTTATTAAACTCTGACTGGCTTCTATATAAACTCTGATATGTACCTGGTACTTAAACACTGATGAACAAACGTCAGCAATTATATCTAACACCAAAGACCCCTCAAAATACACTGATCATGAAAAGGAGAAAGTAGCACTGGATGGACATCTTCAACTTATCATTTGTGAATCTATGGACTTCAACATGTATGGCACTGTTGCTCATTGTACTAGTGCCAAGAAGATGTGGGATCTTATAGAAGTGCTCTGTGAAGGAACTACTGAAGTAAGAAAGAACAAGAAGCAGATTCTTGTTTCACAATATGAAGCCTTCATGGCTCAGCCGAAAGATGGAATCACAGAAGTGTTTGAGAGATTCAACAAGCTGATAAACGAGCTCAAACTCTATGACAAACAATATGAGATAGAAGAGCTCAATATGAAGTCTTACTAACTCTTCCAGATCACTTGGAACCAAGAATCTCTTCCCTTAAAGAAAGAGATCTAACAAAGATTGGTTTTGATGTGTTGTATGGTGTTTTGAAGACATATGAGTTAGAGCTGTTTCAAAAGAGATCGATTCAAGCAAAGCAAGGATTAGTGGTCAATACCTCATGTGCCCTTATTGCTGACAATCTAGGTCAAAGAATGGATTCTCTAAAAATCAGTCATGTCAAGATTGAGGAACTGGAAAGTGATGACACTGGTGATGAAACTCAGGTTGTGTATGATTTACCTGAAGAGGATGAGTTCTACAGCATTGATGAACTGGACAAGATGGAAAACAAATCTTTTGCTTATATGGCTAGGAGATACCCTAACATAAGGTTTAAGAGGAAGCAGCCATTCAAGTCTAGATTCAATAGTGGAAATGCTGGTGGTTCAGGTAGCTCAAACTCTTTCATCAAAGGAAAAGGGATTACTGGTGCAGTTAAAGGAGGATACAAATCTGGGAGTGTGGATAGGTCCAAAATAAGATGCTATAACTGCAATGAACTTGGGCATTTTGCCACTGAGTGCAAAAAGCCTAAACAGGTCAAGAAGGACAAAGAATACTTAGAGCTTGAAGCTAAGTATGAGGCTCTACTCAAGAAACAGCAGGGTAAAGCTTTTATTGCTGAGGGAAAATGCTGGGATGACTCTGATGAAGAAGAAGAACAAGAGTACTCAAATTATGCCTTGATGGCATTTTCTGATGATGGTGATTCTACTCAGGTACCTATTCTTACTTCTCTTGATATGACTCCCCTTCAATATAAGCAAACTGTTGAAGATATGAGTACTGAGATGTTTAATATTCATACTAGCATGTTAGTAGCAAATGAAGAAATTGATAGACTAACTGCTAGAAATCTTGAGCTTACTGAAAAGAATGAGGAACTTGAGTTAATGGTTGTGAACCTTGATGGTTTGAAAAAAGAGGTTGAGTATCTTAAAAACAAAGTGATTTGTGTTGAACAAATAGAGAAAGCTCTTAGGGAACAAATTGCTGAAACTGAATTGAAACTAAGAAGCTTTAAGAACTCCTCTGAACTTATTCAAACCTATCACAAGGAACACACTGAAGATAGCAAGGTTGGAGTTGGTTTTGACTAGGAGAATGCCCCAACTATTCTGTCTAGTGTTGAACAGCCCATCTTCAAAAAGAGTGTTGTTGAGTTTGATGAAGAACTATTGATCATCAAACAACAACTTCTTGAAGAAGATGAGGCTGCTAAAGACACTTCTTCCTCTCCTGAATCTGTCAGTCAGAAAGAAACCAAAGACAATCTTGTCAAAAGTCCTAAAGCAAAGAAAGAAGTTGTTAAGAAAAAGAAACAAAACAGAAATGGTAAGGTTGGTGTCAACAAGGGTAACAATTATGCTTATGTGCCAAATGCTCCCAGGAAACAATGTCAGAAATGTCTATCTGTTAATCATTTGACTAATAAGTGTAACAAACAAGTGAATGTTGAAGTTGATAACCTGAGTAACCATTCTGCTAGCCTAAACTCTAGTCATGATTCCTTCTGTGGTAAGCCAAATTGCATGACATGCTATGTGACTGTGATTGCTAACTGTTTATCTCTAAAGCATAAACTTGATTCTGCACAATCTAGTGAATCACACACACACATGCACACTCACCGGACAGGATCCCCAATCAGGGTCGAGAGGGTGTACACATCATGTGAGCCTAAGAGTGTGAACTCCAAAGCCACAAACAATATGAAGTATCCTACTGTGATGAATGCAACTTATGACAGAAGAATTGTTAACAAAAATGTTTCTAAATCAACTGGACCCTACCATGTGTGGGTACCAAAAACAACTTAGTTACTTTGTGAATGCAGGGCAATAGGAATAAAAGAGTCATATGGATCTTGGACAATGGATGCTCAAGTCACATGACTGGTGATATAGCCCTGCTATCACATTTTGAGGAAAAGGCTGGCCCATCAGTAACCTTTGGAAATGACAACATTGGTTATACAATGGGATATGGCAGTATAAAATCTGGAAATGTCATTATTGAAGATGTAGCATTTGTTGAAGGACTGAAGCATAATCTCTTGAGCATTGGACAATTTACCAACAGGGGTTTCAAAGTGGAATTTGATGAAGATCATTGTTCAATCTCAAAAAGAGAAAGTGATGAAGTTGTTCTAACTGGTGTGAAGAAAGGAAGCCTGTTTATAGCTGATCTCAAGGCTGCAGACAAGGGAGAAATTTGTTGTCTCTACACTAAAGCCACAAATGAGGAATTCTGGCTATGGCACAAGAAACTGTCTCACTTAAATGTTCAGGCAATGAACTCTCTAATCAAGAGAGAACTCATCAGGGATTTGCCTGCCTTGGAGTTTGTGCAAGATGGAGCATGTGAAGCTTGTCAGAAAGGAAAGATTAAAAGATGTAGTCACAAGAACAAGTTGCTCAATACAAACTCAAAACCTCTCAGCTAATTCACATGGATTTATTTGGTCCTGTGAATGTAATGTCCCTTTCCAAAAAGAAATATGCTCTAGTAATGGTTGATGATCATTCAAGATACACTTGGGTGGAATTCCTATTCTCCAAGGATGAAGCACCTCAAGTCATAATAGAGCATATCAAGAGAGTTGATAGAGAAGCATAAAGCACTGGTTCCTCTGTAGTTGCTTTGAGAAGTGATAATGGGACTGAGTTCAGAAATTCAACATTGTATGAGTTTTGCAAAGATAAAGGAATTTCTCAACAATTCTCAGCTCCTAGAACACCTCAACAAAATGGAGTAGTTGAGAGAAAGAATAGAACTCTCATTGAAGCTGCAAGGACAATGCTGTTGGATGCAAAGCTACCTACTAGCTTTTGGGTTGATGCTGTTAACACAGCATGCTATGTACAAAATAGAACATTAATCAATAAGAAGTCTGGCAAAACTCCTTACTCATTAATGACTGGAAAAAGAGCATCCTTCAAGCATCTGCATGTGTTTGGAAGCAAGTGTTTTGTGATGAAAGATACCTCTGAGCATGTTGGAAAATTTGATGCAAAAGCATTTGAAGGTATCTTCATTGGATACTCTCTGGAAAGGACAACATACAGAGTGTTTGTACCTGAGCAACACAAAGTCATGGAGAGCATGGATGTTACCTTTGATGACAAGAAGACTCCTGGACTTAAAACAAGTGATCAAGACAGTGTGCCATTAAGATTTGAGAATCAAGGTTATCTTGAGGATTCTGAAAGTGAAGATGAACCACCTGTTCAAACTGTACTAGAGAATGAAATCCTTGAAGTTGACAATCTTCTTCAAACACCTGTGCAAGGGTTCACAAACACAGGGGGCGAAGAAGAGAATGCAACTGTAAACCAAAATGAGCATGGAACAGATCAAGGAAATGAACAGGGGCACACAAGGAAATGGGATAGAGCCCACACTAGGGATCAAATCATTGGAGATCCTAGTGAGGGAGTTAGAACAAGAAGGGCAACATTAAATACATGTCTGTATAGCTGCTTTCTGTCACAAGAGGAACCTAAGGTAGTTGAAGAAGCTTTGAAGATTTCTGATTGGATTGTTGCCATGCAAGAAGAATTGAATCAATTTGAGAAAAACAAAGTATGGGAGCTAGTGCCACCTCTTGAAAGAAAGAATGTTATTGACACCAAATGGGTATTCATAAACAAGATGGATGAAGAAGGAGTGGTAATTAGAAACAAAGCAAGGTTGGTTGCCAAAGGATACTGTCAGCAAGAAGGCATTGATTATGATGAGACATTTGCACCTGTAGCAAGACTGGAAGCCATCAGAATCTTCCTGGCTTTTGCAGCTCACTCAAATTTCAAGGTGTATCAAATGGATGTGAAAAGTGCATTTCTCAATGGTGATCTTGCTGAAGAAGTGTATGTATCTCAACCACCTGGCTTTGAAAATGAAAACTTTCCAGACTTTGTGTACAGACTGCTTAAGGCACTCTATGGACTCAAACAGGCACCAAGAGCCTGGTATGAGACTCTATCTCAATTCCTTCTTGAGCATCAATTTACCAGGGGTACAATTGACAAAACCCTATTCTTCAAGAAGCATGGAAATGATATCATTCTTGTTCAAATCTATGTGGATGATATCATCTTTGGCTCTTCAAACGAAAAACTCTGTGAAAGGTTCTCTAAGTTGATGCAAAGCAAATATGAGATGAGTATGATGGGAGAATTAACCTACTTTCTGGGTTTGCAAGTACATCAAAGGGAGGATGGCATCTTCATAAACCAATCAAAGTATGTCAAAGATCTTTTGAAGAAATATGGTTTAGAAGACTCATCCCCTGTAAAAACTCCTATGTCCACTGCAATCAAGCTTGATGAAGACAAGAAAGGCAAAACAGTAGACATCAAGGTTTACAGAGGCATGGTTGGATCACTACTCTATCTCACTGCTAGCAGGCCTGATATCATGTTTGCCACATGCCTTTGTGCAAGGTTCCAGTCTGATCCCAAGGAATCTCACATGATGGCTATCAAAAGGATTTTCAAATATCTGAAAGGGACTCCTAATCTTGGGCTATGGTATCCAAAGGGCACTGGGTTCAATCTGGTTGGCTACACAGATTCTGATTATGCTGGATGCAGAATTGACAGGAAGAGCACATCTGGAAGCTGTCAGTTCTTAGGTCAAAGGTTAGTGTCCTGGTTTCGTAAGAAACAACAGTCCACAGCAACATCCACAGCTGAGGCTGAATATATTGCTGCTGGAAGTTGCTGTGCTCAATTGCTTTGGATTAGAAATCAACTCATGGATTATGGACTAGTGTTAGAACACATTCCTCTATTGTGTGATAATACTAGTGCAATATCCATAGTTGCCAATCCTGTTAATCATTCTACTACAAAGCACATTGAGATCAGGTACCATTTCATTAGGGAACATGCTGCAAATGGTACCATAGAAGTCTCTTATGTTCCAACTGAGAAACAATTAGCTGACATATTTACTAAGCCTCTGAATGAAGATGTCTTCAACAGACTTGTGAGTGAAATTGGAATGCTCAATCCTTCATTTAGTTGTTCTAAGTAAGTATGCTAGTTAATTGTTGCAGCAGTAAATTTTCACTGTATATAAATGCTCTATTTATTTGGAGTGAAAATTAGCTGAGATATGATCTATAAATATTTCAGTATTTTACTGCATATTTTTCAAATCATATTTGGTTGAGGAGTTGTGAGATTTTGAGACATCTCGATATAGATGATTTTGAGAGTTCACGACATAATACAAATCAAACAGACTTATATCGCAAACTGTTAAAATTGTGAGACTTTGCGATATAGTTCATTTCATGAGTTTGCGACATAGTTCATTTTAATGACTTTGCGACTTAGAATAACTATATCGACAAGTCTCCATATTTGACAGAATTTTGATTTAAATTTACTTTTTTTCAATTTTTGATTTATTTCTGATATCCTCAAGACTTTGCGACATTGTTTAATTCAGGACTCTGCGATATACTTTGCAAGGACTTTGCGGTACAGGCCATTTTGAGACTTCGTGACATACATTTAGTCTGTACATATTCATAACTCCATATCGCAGTGTCTCTATCATATAAATACTTTTTGTCGACCGTTCACAATTTTTCATCTTGTCATTTGCTCTCAATTTCTAAAACCTAAACTCTTCTCTCTCTTCTTCAATCTCAATCTCAATTTCAATGGCACCCAAATCTCAAACAGCTTCCTCTTCAAGCCCTTTAAACATTCCCAAAGAAACAAATCTTCTCACCATTCCCTCTGAGGCTGAGGCTAACCCAAGGTACAAGTGTTTTGTACGGTTCTTGAACACTTCCTACCTACGCCAAGCCCTAACCCTGAACCCTACATTGTATATCGATGTGTTGGAAGGATTCTGGAGAACGGCGTTGGTATCAACTATGGCTAGGGAAGATGGAACCTCATTCCAGGAGGTTAGTTGTTCAATTGGAGGCAAACACTTCCAGTTTGGTGAAAAGGAAATCAATGAAGCTTTAGGGTTCAAGGTGGAGGGTCATGACCAAGAAGCTACAGATGCTCAAATCGTAGACTTCATGACCTTCATTCTGTATGCTGATGAGATAGATACTGGAAAGCTAAATAAGAAGTTTGTGAGAAGGGAGTGGTCATTTCTGTTTGACGCACTCCAGAAAGTGTTTCTATGCAGGAAGACAGGATGGGACCATATCAGTCACATTGCTGTGAAGCTAGCCTACTCCCTGGCCAACAACCATGAGATCAATGTGGGAGCCATAATTCTCAAGGAATTGGCTCAGAGGCTAGGCAGGACCGTTCGTGGTAGAGGTAATGACATCTTTTACCCTCGTTTCCTTCAAGTTATTTTAAATTTTCTTGATGCAAATATCCATGAATTGGAGGGTATAGATAAAACTAAAATGGCTTATTCCAAGTCCATGTCCAAAGTACTATTTGGCTCATTGGAAACAAGGAATCAAGTGGATGTGATTCTAAGTGTGACCAAGCATATGCAGGACACATTTGAGTCTTATCCACTTGATAAGCCCATATACCATGAACTTTCCTGGACAGGGGAGGCTAAGACTGAAGGAGCTGCACAGTCTAACCCTAACCTTCCTATCCCATCCAGCAACCCCACTGCAAACACAACTGTAGAAATTAGGGAGCCAAGTGCATCAGTCTCCCAAAAGACTGATGTTACTAAAAAGAAGACTAAGAAGAGACCCCTAAAAGTGATTCAAGAAATTGAAGAGTTAGAAAGTGAGAATCCTGAGTCACCTCTCACCAGACAAAGTAAGAAATCCAAATCCAAACCTACCACTGGATCCTCCCAACAGGATTCAGATGTGGAAAAAGGGGTACACCTATTACTGTCAATGGCCTCCCAACAGGTTATTGGCATTGAAAAGAGTAGTCTCCCCACTACAATCTGTACTGAGTCTGCACAGGATCAAGAACTCACTCTTGATCCTAGGAGAAATAAGGATGCTGACACATTGAGTGGAGAGCACATCACACTTGAAACTCCTCCTATTTCTCAGGGGGCGTTGCCAAAATTCAATCCACACCACACTTCTCTTCCAGAATCTACATCTAACATTTCTTCTCAACAGATCAGTCATTCACATGACTTTTCTGCAATTGATCAATCACAATCCAACACTGTGATTGAGCCAACCTCAAGTGACATGGTGCATGACACTGTGCTCACCACCCAGGAACCACATCTAGTTGGTCAGGGAATGCATGCTGGGGCATATCCTAATGACACCAACACAAACATGGAGGATTCACCAGTTTTCACTGGAGACTCTATGCCAAATTCTCCCATCCTTAGGGATGTGGAACTGTCTTCACAGACAAATAGGGCTGATGTTGTAACACATCCCATTTCAATGGAGACAACATCAGACTCTACAGCCATTCCAAGGCTGGAGGAGACTCAAAAACTTTCATCCCTTGAAGTGCCTAGCACTAGCTCTCACTTGGCTAAGGCCACTCTGTCAGAATGGCTGAAGCCTGTGCAACATGACAGGCCTTCAGGATCATCAACTGTGCCTTCTAAAATGACAGAAGAAGCCATTCAAGATCTACATGTGGCACAGATTGATGAGTTCTCAAAAATAGCTCAACACCTCCTCACCTCCAACCTGCCAAATGCTGATTATGAGGCTATTCTTCTTTGCCACAAGGAGGATGTTGCAGCTCAGTAGGAGAAAATAGTGGATGCAGCTGAACCAGAGGGAAATGTGGATGCCTGGTTGGATGCTAAGAGGTCTATCAAACTCAATAATGCCCTGGCTTTTCTGAGAGAAAATTATCTCACCTCTCTAGGCTCCAATGCAAAGGATCTCTCTCCTGCTGCAGTTTTTGATGCTATAAATGATGTCTACAAGAATCAGCTCAAGGCTCTGCACTATCTTGGGAAAGGGCTTCAATCAGAGATTTATTCTATCCAGGAGGAGACAGAAAGATCCCTCACTCAGCTAAGAAACTCATATCTCTCTGATTTTCCCAAGGTGGATGGCATCCTCAAAGAAATCCAGAAAACAAATTCTAATGTCAACAAGATGGATATCTCTCTAGCCATGGTCACTGACAACATCAAGAAACTGGCTACTACATTGGAAAATCAAGTCAAGGCCAACATCAACTCTAATGCAATGCTGAATGTGATTTGGAGGAATCAATATGGTGACAAATTGGTGGATGAAGTTCCTATGTCAAACATCTCCAAATTTGACTTTGCCAAGATCAAGGATCAATCTCTAAATTCTTTCAAGTCTCAACAGCTATTCTCCAAGGTGGATGGTCTAGAAAGAGAAGTGGCCTCTCTGAAAGATGAAAACAGGATACTTGCTCAATCTCTAAACCAGCTCAATGACAAGCTGGATGACCAAGGCAACAATACCTCCAATATCCTGCTGGTGCAACAACAAATGATGAGACAAATGAACCTGCCTATCCCTGGGGAAGCTCAAGACATCTTGTCTGATTCCAAGCCTAAGGGGGAGAAACAAAAGGAGGTCATTCTGCAAAAGAAAGGGGGAGTACCTGCCAAGCAACAGAAGCTTAAGGGCAAAATTTCTGAAGAAACAATCAAACCAATAATCCTACCCTGTAGAGGTTATAAGTGCACAAGGTCAGAAAAGCACAGTCACACCACCTACTATCCATCCACGATGCCCAAAGACACTTCAGCTACTCAACCTGCTCAACCTACTCCTAATGCTCAACCTGTCAAAGCTACAGTTATCACAGAGGCCAAGCTACAGGAAGTTGCAAATTCAAACATCTATCATGATGAGGCCTTCCTGGAGTTTCTGAAAGCCATCTACAGAAATGCTCATGAAGATGCAAGAAGCTACAGAGAGAAGCTCAAGGAAAGTATCAAGTACTTCACAGTTGCAGTAAAGAAAATCAGGGGATGTTCATCTAAGAGAGGTTATCATGGTGTGCAAGGACAATTGCTTGTGGCATCTATCATTTCAAACTCTAGAAAGACTGAGATTTACTGAGCTGTCAATCATTCTGGAGTTGATTGAAAAGCATGGAGTGAACAATGAAAGTCTATACAATGACTTGAAGATAGATCAAAATCAAAGATTGCCTGAGGTTATCTCCAAACCAAGGACAATTATCTACCGAAGTCTATCTCAAGATAACAGCATTGACCAACTTGTCATTCCCTCAGACCTGAAAATGAAGAACAATGCAAAGATCAATCAGGTGCTACAAATGCTGAGAGCCAAGAGAGGAGTTAGGACAGTTGAGGAACTAGAAATGATTCACACTCTACATTCTTTTCTGATTCATGGAGTCATTCCTGAATCTGTCAAAGAAAAGAGCAAGAAGAAGGATGGTGAGGATGATGATGAGGAGAAAACCTACAGAAGGAGATCTCATTCAAGGAGTGATAAGGATGGACCAAGTGAAAGTAGCAGGATCAAATCCTCAAAGAAGACAAAACGTGCTGATGATGACAAGAGGGATTCTAAAGGGACAAAGGAAACAACCAAGAGAACAAGAAGTGGAATTCAGCAAGTCAAGGACATTGCTAGCAGTACTTTAACCACAACACAAGACTCTAAGTCTAGGGTGGGTACTGTTAGTAATGATCCTCCAAAATCATTATCTAAGACTTCTAAACCTGAATTGCCACAGAAGAAAGAAGGAGCCACAAAAGGAACATCAAAAAGACACTTCCACAAAGTCACAGCTGGTGGAGTGTTACAGTGGATGAAGGGAAAAGGAATGAAGCTACTCCCAAGTGATGTGGCACTGAAGACTAATTCTCTCTGCTCCACAAAGCTACCTCAAGTGAAGCACATGAAAATCAAGAGGGCAGCTAAGAGGACAAGGATAACAAAGAAGAATGGGATAATCACTAATATTGTAGGGATCAAAGTGCTTCCTCTTGATGAAGATGCCCTAGCATTCTTGAGAGCTCAAAGAATCTTTGAAGTCAAGGTGAAGCTAGATCATCTAGAGATCAAGTACACTGATGGAAGAGAAAGGATAATGAAGCAAGGAGGCTGGCAATATTTCTATAAGTATGAGCTTGAAAGGATAAATGCCTTACTGAATTTTGAAGAAAAAGAAGAAAGGACATGGAAGATAGATATTGCCAGGTACTTGAAAATGCATGCTGATTATGAAGAAAACATGAGGAAAGAGAATGAAGAGAAAAACATACAGAGAGAGAAAGAAATGGCTGAGATGGAGGAGAGGGCTAAAGAGCTAAGGCAGAAAGGGTTGTGCAGGGTCAAACAAAATCCTTACATTGTGGAGTACAAAAATTCTTATGGAGGCATGAGCAAGATAAGGATGAAGTTTCTGGATTCATATGTGGAAAGTGCTCTTAAAGCTGCAATTGATGATCTAAAAGACTCCCCTCTCATTGAAGAACTGATTGCAAGAGAAGAACTTCAAGAAGCCATCATAGACATGAAAAGAAGAGAAGAGATAAGGAAAAAGAAGATTTATGATGATTTTCAAGAGAAGCAATTGGAAGCTGAAGCTGCTGAGCAACAAAGATAGTCTGTAAGCTTTCAAATTTTTCTATGTAATCAAATTCCTGATCTCAATGTTCATAAATTGTCTTCTCTGTTACTTAATTTCCTTCTATGTAAGTTAGGCCTGTTATCAGACATGAAATTGTGCTTAAGGATCTTACTCACAATTTGGGGGAGATTGTTAGGCTCAAGACATGTCTGAATACCACTATTAACAAGCCTACACTATGTGACTATGTCACACTACATGACCTAGTGATTTCTATCACTAGGATATAGTATAGGTCTCTAAATGTACTTGTCTTGTTCTCATGAACAATAGCTTTATCATGTATGCTCAGATCTATAATGAGCTTAGTAAAGTTTCTTGCATCTAGATTGTATATAGGCCATTGAATAATTGTCCTGGTAGAAGTTCAGTAATGTTCATGCAGCAGGATAGAAATGAATAAGGCCATGAAGAAATAAGTTGCAGAAATTTGTCTAAGGCATTATATAGCAAAGTCAGAAGAAAGCTATGTCGTGAAGTCACCAATATCTATGTCGTGAAGTGCTACATCGCATAGTCCATTTTGGTCTATGTCGAGAAGTCCTCAAGACACATGTCGTGAAGTGTTGAAGTCAGCAAAGTCAAAGAAGCCTAGATCGTGAAGTTCTCAGAAGCCTTATGTCGCATAGTCATCAAAATGACCTATGTCGCATAGTCGTCAAATGACTTATGTCGCATAGTCGTCAAATGACTTATGTCGCATAGTCATCAAATGACCTATGTCGCAAAGTCTTCAAAGGCTATATCGCGTAGTCCTCACAAGGGAGATCGCGAAGTCAGGAATGAAGTGGAGTTCACGATATCAACACTTAGCCGTTTATAACAAGACAATTCAAGGTACAGAATCAAGAATCAAAAGAGACAAATACTGAAGCATTTGTTCTGGCAAGGTGGTCCAAAGAACAGATGGCAAATCTACAGCTAAACTTGGAGAGAAAGATAAGAGACAAGCAGCTACAGAAACGGGAAAGACTCCGAAAAGCAGGTGGTCCTTCCTGACACAGTTAACGTCTTATGGCAGGACAAGTTGGACTTTCAGCAAGGGGTAACTGTGTAAAAATAGGCGTGTGCACTAGTTTGTATAGGGCTTATATATATCATGCACATCCTATTGTAAGCTGAAAAAGATAGATACACATAGTTATTTGCTAAGCTCTTTTCTCTGTAAGCAAGCAAGTACAAACTGTTCTTGTTTAGAAGCCAGAAATTTGATTGTGAATTTCTTGGAAAGCTGTAGTATTTAATTTGCTTATACAAAGTAGATTAAAGTGATTGTGCATGTTGTTTACTTTCTGCATATTACATAGCATAATCATATACAGTTTACATTTAGTTTCAAGAAAGCAAAAATCCATCAAACTATCCATTCACCCCCCTCTGTCTAGTTTCTAGGTGATATTCATTTCTAACACAGTCTCTGTGGGAACGAACTCTACTTATTTATATATTACTTGTGACCGCGTACGCTTGCGTGATTTTGTGCGAACAGTAGGCATCTTGTGAGGACCGATTTAGTCACGAAACACAAGAGCAGCCATTAAAGCTCGAAAGCTCTCTAGACCCTAAGTATTAAATTCACAAACACGTTTTTTGATCCACAACATTTGGCGCCATCTGTGGGAAGACAACATTAACCATGGCAAATACACGAAGAACAATTCGCGATCCTCAAACTTCTGATGAACTCCCTATTACCTCTGCAACAGAGACTCAGGGGAGCCAACCCCCACCAATCACTGGTGCTGAAGGAGCAAGCGTCCCCATCACCACCACTCAAGGACCGGAAATCCCGATTTCGGTTTAAGGGACGAATCCCCTGCAGATGGTCATTCATGGATCTAATCCATAAGAGACCGTTCACCAGCAACCTATCACGACCTCCCCGCTGCTCATGAATGCCCTGAGGAGCCTTCAACTCCATACTACTGATCTCCCTCAATACGCGAATCAGACTTTGGGGATGCCAAGCTATGGCATGCCCCCTCGACCCCCAACTGGTGGTAGTGGAGCTAATCCAATCTACAATGAGGCATACGTGCCCCCTTATATTCAAGGTCTGGGACCCCAAGCAAGACGAACCCCTTTGATTCAAGACTTCTCAGGTCCCTATACCGAGGACGAGAATTACTCAACAGGAGATGAGAGGGACGTTGCCCCAAGAAGGAGACGTTCTTCCCAAACCAATCGGGAACAACCCCAAACCACTAGGGAGAAACTTGCAGCCCATGAAGCAGAGACTGCAAGGCTCAAAAAACTCCTTGCTGAGGAGGAGGCTACCAACGCTCAAGGCCGAGCAACTGGGGGAGTCCCGATAATCAACTTGGACCCAACGCCAAGAAGGACTAAGAGGGCTGAAGCCCCAAGAGGTGATCCTACTGTGCTGTTACCCTTAGGAGATCCCGATGATCCTACACCACCCTTTACTCAAGAGATTATGAAAGCTAACATATCCAGGAAATTTAAGATGCCAACGATCAAAGCTTATGATGGAACGGGTGATCCCGCGAATCATGTGAGAACCTTCTCTAATGCGCTACTGTTGCAACCAACCAACGACGCTGTTAAGTGTAGGGCATTCCCTCAAACCCTGGCAAGTATGGCTCAACGTTGGTATAGTCGTTTGCCTCCCAATTCTATTGGATCCTTCAAGGAGTTAGGCAAAGCGTTCATCAACCAATTCGTGAGTGGGAGAGTGCACGAGAAAAGCTCTGCATCGCTCATGGGAATTAAACAAGGTAAGACTGAAGCCTTAAGAGATTACATTAACCGATTTACTCGAGAAGCTCTGAAAGTTCCAGACTTGGAGGACAAGGTAGCTATGATAGCCCTACAGCAAGGAACTACTGACGATCACTTTAGAAGGTCTTTGGCAAAACATCATCCCGAGAGCATGTTAAACCTCCAAGATAGGGCCGACAAGTACATAAAAGCAGAAGAAAGCATGAGGAAATATGAACCAAACGCTGAGGGCAGTGGAAATTCAAAGAAAAGGAAGGAATCCCGAGAATATGATGTTAAGGAAAAGTTTCCTAGAACTTCAGGAGATTCAGATTCTCAACCCAAAAGGAACAATTTTGGACCTAAGTTTACGGAGTATGCAAGATTAAATGCCCCTAGAAGCCAAATCCTGATGGAAATTGCAAAGGAAGAAGATCTCCGATGGCCGAAGCCTATGAGGGCTGATTTGTCAAAAAGGAACCAAAACCAATACTGTCGATTTCACAAAGAAGTTGGCCATGAAACAGATGACTGTAGGCAATTGAAAGATGAGATTGAGTTTCTGATTCGAAGAGGAAAGCTCGGTAAGTTCACCAAAGATGGAAACCAAGGAAGTCAGAGAGGAAATTATGAAAGAAAAGACTATGATAGGCGAGATAATGATCAAGATCGTAATCCTAAGCCCCGAGGGCCTGTCATTAACATGATATTTGGAGGGCCAACTGCTGCCGGACCTTCCAGAAACTCAAGGAAGGCTTATGCCAGAGAAGTAATGATTGTTGTAGGAGAAGCACCAAAGCGTGCCAGAACGGAAGTATCCCTAAGTTTTGATGATTCTGATTTGGAGGGAGTGAAATTTCCCCACGATGACCCCCTGGTCATTGTACCCGTAATAGGCAACTCTGAAACAAAGAGATTTCTAGTTGACAATGGAGCTGCGGTGGACATCCTTTTCCATGATGCTTTTGTCAAAATGGGCTATACCGATTCACAGTTGACACATTCGAATATGCCCATATATGGATTCAATGGAGTAGAGTCAAAGGTAGAAGGCACAATACAACTCCCTATGACAATGGGGCAAGGTTCGAAGACATCTACCCAAATGTTGAACTTCATAGTTATAAAAGCAACCTCGACCTACAATGCAATTCTGGGGAGGACAGGTCTTCCTGCATTTAAGGCTGTTGCCTCGTCTTATCATCTGAAAATCAAGTTCCCAACAAGAAACGGGATTGGTGAAGAACGGGGTGACCAAAAGATGGCTAGAAGTTGTTATGTAGCCGCGTTAAGGCCTGGTGGAATCGGGGGGCAGGTACTCCCAATTGAAGACATGGATGTCAGAAACGATGAAGAAAAAAGGGGAAAGCCAGTTGAGGATCTTGTTCCCATCCCTCTGATCTTGGGGGAGCCTGACAAAGTCACTTACATTGGAGCTTTGCTGCCTGAATCTTTAAAAATCAAGTTGACATCTTTTCTTCAAGAGAACAATGACGTTTTTGCTTGGACAGCGGCCGACATGCCAGGAATTGATCCCCAGTTGATAACTCACAAGTTGAATGTGGATCCTGAAAGGAAGACAGTGAAACAGAAAAAGAGAAATTTTTCACCAGAAAGACAAGAAGCCATCAAACAAGAAGTTGATAAGCTTTTGGAAGCCGGATTCATTGAGGAAATTCAATTCCCAGAATGGTTGGCCAACCCAGTGATGGTCAAAAAGGCCAATGGAAA
Source organism: Heracleum sosnowskyi (assembly GCA_030848705.1). NCBI lineage: Eukaryota > Viridiplantae > Streptophyta > Magnoliopsida > Apiales > Apiaceae > Heracleum > Heracleum sosnowskyi. The sequence continues at coordinate 17,977,227 of CM061244.1, read as the reverse complement.
ATGGAGGATGTGTGTGGACTTCACTGACTTGAACGATGCATGTCCTAAGGATTGTTTTCCCTTACCAAGGATTGATGCCCTGATAGATGCCACCGCTGGGCACGAGATGTTGAGTTTCATGGATGGTTTCAGCGGGTACAATCAAATCAAAATGCACAAGGATGACATCCCTAAGGTATCATTCATCACTGACTTTGGTGTTTTCTGTTATTTAGTCATGGCATTCGGACTTAAGAATGCAGGGGCAACATACCAAAGGTTGGTAAACAAAATTTTTGAACACCTGATTGGGAAAACAATGGAGGTCTATGTGGATGACATGTTAGTCAAGAGCCTCGACAAGGCAGATTATATAAAACATCTTCGAGAAGCATTTGAAGTGCTGAGGCACCACAAAATGATGTTAAATCCAGCTAAGTGTGCCTGTGGTGTAGGCTCGGGAAAGTTCTTAGGCTTGATGGTTTCCAAGAGGGGAATCGAGGCCAATCCGGACAAGATCAAAGCAATTCTAGACATGGAGCCACCACGGACTATCAAGGATGTCCAAAAATTAACAGGAAGAGTGGCTACATTAGGAAGATTCGTCTCTAAGTCCGGGGAAAAGTGCTTACCTTTCTTCAAAGCACTCAAGAATGTGAAGAATTTTGAATGGACAACTGAAAGTCAAGAGGCCTTCGAGGCCTTAAAGAAGTACATGGCTGAGGCACCATTGTTGGCCAAACCAAAGCCAGGAGAAGTTCTCTATCTATACTTGGCAGTTTCTAACACTGCACTTGGAGCGGTTTTGATCAAAGAAGAATTGAGGGTTCAGAAACCCATCTACTATGTGAGCAAGATCCTGCATGGGGCAAAAATAAACTACTCTACCATAGAGAAATTTGCCTTGGCTCTAATAATGGCTTCAAGAAAGTTACGCCCATATTTCCAGGCACACAAGATAGAGTTCTTGACTAATCAGCCTCTAAGAAATATTTTGCACAGCCCTCAAGTTAGTGGAAGATTGATCAAGTGGGCTATTGAGTTGGGAGAATTTGATATCAAGTATAAGCCTCGAACGGCCATAAAAGCTCAAGCACTAGCTGACTTCATGGTTGAATGTACTATTAACAACCAAGAAGTCGGGGGACAGGGAGAAGTACTGGAAGACAAGAAAGATGAAGACGTAGTGTCCAAAGAATGTTGGGTGCTCTATTTTGATGGAGCATCAAAAACAAAATCAAGTGGAGCAGGGTTAGTGCTACAAAGTCCTGATGGATTTCTCATAGAGTATGCACTAAAACTAGATTTTCCAACAAAAAATAATGAAGCTGAGTACGAAGCCCTGATAGCTGGCTTAGGGCTGGCTGGAGCCTTGAGAGTCAAGACTCTCAAAGTGTGCGGAGATTCGAGGTTAGTCATTTCTCAAGTAAATGGAGAATTCGAAGCTAGAGATGAAGTTATGGCTAAGTATCTGAAACTTGTCAAAGCCATTATGACTCAGTTTGAGGAGTGCTACGTGGAACACATCCCCAGGGAAGAAAATATGAAGGCTGACGCTTTGTCTAAGTTTGCATCTTCTGAAATTGAGAACTATGCGGGGAGTGTATACTTCCAAGTCTTGAAGACACCAAGCATCAACGGAAAGTTGGTAGCACCCATTGATGTTGGCAGTTGTTGGATGGATCCCATCAAAGCTCATCTGGAAAATGGGTGGTTACCCAACGACACTTCAGAAGCACGAAAGCTGTATGTGAGAGCATTAAGGTATGCCCTGATTGAGGGAATTCTATACAACAAGTCTTTCATCATTCCTTATCTAAAATGCTTGAGACCCCAAGAGGCAGAATTGGCCCTAAAGGAAGTACATGAAGGAATTTGTGGGCAACACTTGGGGGGCAGAGCCCTTGCTCATAAAGTCACTCATTTAGGTTTTTATTTGCCAAGCATACTAGCAGATGCTAAAAGCTATGTGAAGAAGTGCGAACGGTGCCAAAAGCATGCACCAGTGGTTAGACAGCCACCCGAGATGTTAACATCCATAAACTCACCTATTCCATTTGCCATGTGGGGAATGGATATACTTGGACCATTTCCAATGGCAAGTGCATAAAGGAAGTTCTTGATAGTGGCAATTGACTACTTCACCAAATGGATTGAGGCTAAACCCTTAGCCAAGATAACCACCAAGCAGGTAATGAGTTTCTTCTGGGAGAATGTGATATGCAGATATGGGATTCCACGTATCCTGGTCATGGATAATGGAACTCAGTTCAATAATGAAGATTTCAAGAAGTATTGTGAGGAAAATGATATTAAGCTACGTTTCACTTCTGTTACTCACCCTCAGGCAAATGGGCAAGCTGAGGTAGCAAATCGAATCATCCTAGACGGACTAAAGAAAAGGGTTGAACGCTCCAGAAACACCTGGGTGGACGAATTACTCCCTATACTTTGGGCATATCGTACCACTTGCAAAGACACTACTAGGGCAACTCCATTTCTATTAGCTTATGGAGCAGAGACAGTGGTTCCGGTGGAGATTACTCACACTTCTCCAAGAGTTGAGGCTTATGAACCAGAAACAAATGAAGAAGGCTTGAGGCTGGCCTTAGATCTAATCGACGAAGTTAGAGATGAGGCAAACGCCAAGATAGTTGAACATCAAAAGAAGGCATCTTTTTACTACAACCTAAGGGTTAAAGAAAGATTTTTTCATCAAGGAGACTTGATTCTCAGAAAGATTGAAGCATCCAGAGTTGGACAGAAAGGAAAGCTAGCTCCAAACTGGGAAGGGCCCTATCGGGTCAAGAGCGTATTTGGACGAGGCTCATACAAGTTGGAAACCCTGGAAGGGATCGAAGTGCCAAGAACTTGGCATGCTGCAAACTTGAAAGTCTATTATGTTTAAGAGTGTCCTAACTGGACTCACTATTAGGACAACAAGTAGAAATAAGGTCGACGAAACCAGTCCGAGTTTTTAACTCGAGGTAGAAAGTAGAGTATTATGTAAGGGTTAAACCCACTTTCAAATTACAGTTATGAAGAGGATGTGTTCATTCCATGTGTTTGTCAAAAATTTACCGAGCATTAATAAAGTGCAAGCTAAGGAAAGGCCAAGTACACAATTATTGAAAACCGACATGCATAAAAAGCTTAAGTCACAAAAACTTCAAGCATAGAGTACAAAGATGTCGTGCAAGGCAAAGGTAATAAAACATATAAAATAAGTTCAAAGGCTGAAAAAAGATGTCGTGCAAGGCCAATGTAATCAAATTCAAGCCGCAAACCCAGAAAAAGGGAAGAAAATTCCCAGAAAACACTTGAATCTTCAAAAATTCAAGCTGCAAACCCAGAAATATGAAGAAAATTTCCAGAAAAACGGTGGAAACACCACTGGAAAACGTTTCCTAGAGAGTATTTGATAGAGAAATTTTCGAGAGGAAAGAAGGAGGGATGTGAAGAATGATGGGAAATGAAATTTTTTTCCTTTTATAAACAAAAGAAATGGGCTGGGCAGTTTAATTGGGCCAAACTAGGTTTTTTGGGCCCAAAACCCAAAAATTTCAACAGAAAAGGGAAGTCCATAATTAAATGAGAGCTCACTTGAAAATAAATGGTTGACAAAAGTCGATGTTATCCCAGGTCAAAAAATTATTTCGACTTCAGGGAACGCTTTCACGATAGTTCGACTCGAACATCGAGTATTTCAGGGAACGATTTCATGATAGTTCGACTCGAACATCGATTATTTCGACTTCAGGGAACGCTTTCACGATAGTTCGACTCGAACATCGAGTATTTTGACTTCAGGGAACGATTTCATGATAGTTCGACTCGAACATCGATTATATCGATCTCGGGAAATGTTTTCGAGATAGTTCGACTCGAACATAGATTCCTGGTCGAGGAAAATTTCAACCTCAATGAACAATTCGACGATAAGTCGACTAGGACTCATGTTCAGGTCGAAATCGACCAGGATTCCAACTGTTAGGCTCAAGACATGTCTGAATACCACTATTAACAAGCCTACACTATGTGACTATGTCACATTGCATGACCTAGTGAGTTCTATCACTGGGATATAGTATAGGTCTCTAAATGTACTTGTCTTGTTCTCATGAACATTAGCTTGATCATGTATGCTCAAAGTTTTATGAGCTTAGCAAAGTTTCTTGCTTCTAGATTGTATATAGGCCATTGAATAATTGTCCTGGTAGAAGTTCATAAGTGTTCATGCAGCAGGATAGAAATGAATAAGGCCATGAAGAAATAAGTTGCAGAAATTTGTCTAAGGCATTATATAGCAAAGTCAGAAGAAAGCTATATCGTGAAGTCACCAATATCTATGTCGTGAAGTGCTACATCGCATAGTCCATTTTGTACTATGTCGAGAAGTCCTCAAGACTCATGTCGTGAAGTGTTGAAGTCAGCAAAGTCAAAGAAGCCTAGATCGTGAAGTCCTCAGAAGCCCTATATCGCATAGTCGTCAAATGACTTATGTCGCATAGTCGTCAAATGACCTATGTCGCATAGTCGTCAAATGACCTATGTCGCATAGTCGTCAAATGACTTATGTCGCATAGTCGTCTAATGACTTATGTCGCATAGTCGTCAAATGACCCATGTCGCATAGTCATCAAATGGCCTATATCGCAAAGTCCTCAAATGTCATATGGAGTAGTCTTTAAAAGGGACATCACGAAGTCAGGAATAAAGTGGAGTTCACGATATCAACACTTAGCCGTTTATAACAAGACAAATCAAGGTACAGAACCAAGAATCAAAGGAGACAAATACTGAAGCATTTGTTCTGGCAAGGTGGTCCAAAGAACAGATGGCAAATCTACAGCTAAACTTGGAGAGAAAGATAAGAGACAAGCAGCTACAGAAACGAGAAAGACTCCGAAAAGCAGGTGGTCCTTCCTGACACAGTTAACTTCTTATGGCAGGACAAGTTGGACTTTCAGCAAGGGGTAACTGTGTAAAAATAGGTGTGTGCACTAGTTTGTATAGGGCTTATATATATCGTGCACACCCTATTGTTAGCTGTAAGGGAGATACACATAGTTTTTATCTTAAGCTCTTTTCTCTGTAAGCAAGCAAGTACAAACTGTTCTTGTTTAGAAGCCAGAAATTCGATTGTGAATTTCTTGGAAAGCTGTAGTATTTAATTTGCTTATACAAAGTAGATTAAAGTGATTGTGTGTGTTGCTTACTTTCTGCATATTACATAGCATAATCATATACAGTTTATATTCAGTTTCAAGAAAGCAAAAATCCATCAAACTATCCATTCACCCCCCCCCCCCTCTGTCTAGTTTCTAGGTGATATTCATTACTAACAAGTGGTATTAGAGCGAAGGCTGTTAACGTACAAACAGGAAAAGATCAAGAATGAGTTCACAGAAACTGAGCAGTATCAAGATTCCTCCCTTTAACAAGGAGCGCCACTACACCATAGATTGGCTATTGCAACGCACAATGAAAAAATTGCTTAAAAATCGTTGCTATTCAGTGACAAGTTTTGACAAATTTAGAAATATTGTAACGTTTTTTAAAATTGTTACAACTGAATTTAATGTATGCGACATTTGAATTATATTGCAACGAATATAAATAAACGTTATCATTAGCTTCAAAATTTTGGGGGCAAGTTTGGCGGGCTTATAAAAATTTAAGAGGTCTTGCAAAATTTTGTTGCCCGGGCTTTCTGAAATAAGCGCTTGACTAAAACAATTGAATAAAAAAACACACACACAAGTACCCATTACATACAACAGAGAGAGACAAAGAGGGAGACAGAGAAGGCGCGAGAGAGACAGAGAGAACTCGACATCAACCTAAGCTTGAAGATTCAAGATCGAACACTGAAGCTCCAAAAAGGTATATTCTTTCCCTAAATTGATTTTAAAATCTTCTTTTAGATGAATTTTACCTTAGAGGTATCAATTAGGGTTTTTTTTTATTTTGTGCTTGTTTTTAATCCATGTATAGGGTTTTTTTTATGTTCATCAATTGTCAAATAAGCTTTTGCATTGAGATTTTCTTTAAGTCAATTTTTAAAATTAGGGATTTCAATTTAATTTTGCGATTTAAGGGTTTTAAATTGTAATTTTGCTTTTAGTTTGTGTGTTTGTGTTAGTTTGTGTTTGCATTTTGTTCTTAATTTGAATTATATTTTGTCGTTCGGCCTGGGTTTATACTTTTGTGTTAAGTTTTGTTTTGTATTAGTGTGTATTTATATTTTTGTTGTTGTTAACTGGAATTGTGTTTATATGTTTGTATGCTAGGGTTTTAAATTGTGATTTTGGGACTTAACAATGCTGGTGATAAATGGTAATGTTGTTTCTTGTACAAGCCCTATTTTCTCTCTATTTTCCATAACCTATGTTTGTCCTTTTCAGGTGTCCAAGCCTCTTGTCTGAAAAAAAAATGCATGTGTGCTCGTGCTTTTTATAAGTCTGAGCCTTGATTTTACATTTATGCTCTGTTTTTAATTTACAATTACTGCAATATAAGCTCTGTTTTTAGATTTCAGGTTTTTCTATTTTGAAGTTATATATGATTTGAGTTTATTTTCTCTCATTGATAAATTTTCACAACTGATTTGAAATGATAAAACAGGATAAGAAACTAGGTAATCATACTAGGTAATCATCTCTAAATAGTAGGTATACATATACCTGTATACCTGGATATATTGTTGCGTGGTAAAAGAATCCAAAGCAATGTAGGATGTTAAATTATTGTGAGACTAGTGAGACACATTGCAAAGTGGGCACTGAAAATATTTATGCGCCTTAATGTTTTGTTGAATGCATAGTGTATGTATACTTACATTATATCAAATATGCAGATATTTTAATAAGTTTCATTTATTCTGTAGACGAATATGGATGCTGAAAAATTCGACATGGACGAGGGGACACTCGAGATTGGCATGGGTAAGATTATCAAATCTCCACAATTTTTGTATATACTCTTAACTCTACCATGGAAAAAATTGATAAGAAGGTAGCATCGTACAAAATAATATGTATGATCATGTTTGTGGCTTAAATTTATATTATTCTTACTTCTAAACTTTGTATATGCACAGAATATAGGACAGTCTCTGGTGTTGCTGGACCACTGGTCATTCTCGATAAAGTTAAGGTGGGTATTTTACTCTTGCATCACTTGGCCATAACTTCTACACTCTTGTGTATTTGTATGTATCATATATAATTAATGATTTTTAATAAACGTGGCCTTTCATTTCATTCCAGGGACCTAAGTTTCAAGAAATTGTGAACATCCAGTTAGGTGATGGAACAACTCGTCGAGGTCAAGTTTTGGAGGTTGACGGGGAGAAAGCTGTTGTTCAGGTAAACAGTGCCATGTTCATTACTTTGTGGTCTTGAGTGGCCTCATATTTTCAGTGCCCACTTTGCAATGTGTCTCACTAGTCTCATAAATTTAATAAATAAAGCAATCTAATAAATAAATGGACCTAAGGTTTATGTTTTTCCGCTATTGATTTATTAGATTTTTTATTGGCATCTTCTTTTTAGGGACTGGTACAACCTAGAGTCAGAGCGCATAAAAGCATTTCGATGCAGTGAGTTCTGCTACTTTATTAAGGAGGTGACTGTTAGTACTAAGTAGCTATTAGTTTCTACATGCTATCAACAAAAGTAGCGACGAACAGTTTGCAAGTTGTGCATAAAAAATTTCAATTTTGTTAAGGATTTTGAAGTAGTTTGATAGAATTTTTTAATGGTCTGAGCTATAACTAACAAAGAACATTCAAATTCTTTGTTTGGAGTGTAATCATGTTATTACAATGCTCCCTGGTTCCCTGCCTTTTAGTTAAAGAATTTTTTGTTAGTGATTTTAAGTTTGCCTATATTTGCTTCTAGAGGATGTCTAGGTGAAGTCAATCTAACCTCCAGTTTTCTTCTTATAATTTATATAGCTGTCAATTAATTTCTGTTTAATCTGTTAATTGTTACTAATTGTTTTACATTTATCCTTCACTAAGAAAACATGTGCAAATGTTGTACCTTTTAAAGAACTAGAAAGAGTAGTATAGTTCATATATCATGGATCGATGTCTATGATTGTTGTTGACTGCTAATTTCTAATACACTTAATTTGTAATACCTAATGGACAGAGGTTGATTACTTTTAGAAATCCAATTCATGACAAAAGCAATCATGTTAATGTGGATGGTGCTTTGAAGTGTCACACTACACTGGATGTCACAGAACACAATCAAATAAGCTGATAAGAGATACTACTATTCATCTCACTACCTAATTTATCTACTATGTATATATCTTTGTAATTTGCTTTTTGCAGATTATGCCATTATTATTTACCACTAATGCAATTGTGAATATTTATAGGCCAAGAAAGATGGTGAAAATGCGGATGAATCAGATGATGAGGATGAAGAGATAGTAGGACGATGGAGATGGGGAGAATGCTGATGGAGATGAAGTTGCCACATGCCTTATATTTAAATTATCTCTTAATAGTTGGTTGACTGCTTTATCCATTTGTATAAGTAGTGTAGCTAAGTGTATGCGACAAGATTGTCGTTTTGCTAACTAATTAAGTGTATGTAACTAATTAAGGGTATGGTTTCGATGTTGTAATAATCACGGCGTTACTTTTGAACTGTTGGTAATTAGTAGTTTCTAAGAAATGATATTGATATTTGGTTTTGCTTGGGTTTGTGGTTTTTATGCTTGGTTAGTTGTATTTTCAAAGGGAACCATTCGCCTTTATTTTTATAAATTGTTGCAATTGTGCCAAAAAGATGTTGCAAATAATGTTAAAATTGCTATAAAATTATTGCAATAAGGGCTTAAACTGTTGCAATTTGTCTAATAAATTCATTGCAATTGGACTAATATTTGTTGCCTTAAAGTGACTTGTTTGCCAACCATTTGCTACTGCAATGATTTTTAAATGTTGCTGAAAACCATAAAACGTTGCTACATGCCTGTATTGCAATGATTTTTAACGTTGCTATATGGAGCTGAAATCGTTGCTAAATAGCTCTATTGCAACAGGGGCGGATGCAACGGTGAAATTTTGGACATTCGTTGCAATTAAGTCTAATGCAACAAATATAGGCCTTAAGGCAATATATTTATGGTGTTGCAATATGCAATCTATGGTGTAGTGAGCGCTACAGTTTATGGAAAAAGAAGATGTTGCTTTTCATCAAAGCTTCTAACCCCATGTATTTAGATATTCTAAAGCATGGTCCCTTTATTCCAATGATCGAGATTGGTGAAACAACCAATGGCACTGAGATAGTACCAGCAAAACATGTGCCCAAAGACCCCTCAAAATACACTGATTCTGAAAAGGAGAAAGTAGCACTGGATGGACATCTTCAACTTATCATTTGTGAATCTATGGATTTCAACATGTATGGCACTGTTGCTCACTGTACTAGTGCCAAGAAGATGTGGGATCTTATAGAAGTGCTCTGTGAAGGAACTACTGAAGTGAGAAAGAACAAGAAGCAGATTCTTGTCTCACAATATGAAGCCTTCATGGCTCAGCCAAAAGAGGAAATCACAGAAGTGTTTGAGAGATTCAACAAGCTGATAAACGAGCTCAAACTCTATGACAAACACTGTGAGACAGAAGAGCTCAATATGAAGTTCTTACTAACTCTTCCAGATCACTTGGAACCAAGAATCTCTTCCCTTAAAGAAAGAGATCTAACAAAGATTGGTTTTGATGTGTTGTATGGTGTCTTGAAGACATATGAGTTAGAGCTGTTTCAAAAGAGATCTATTCAAGCAAAACAAGGATTAGTGGCCAATACCTCTTGTGCCCTTATTGCTGACAATCTAGGTCAAAGAATGGATTCTCTAAAAATCAGTCAAGTCAAGATTGAGGAACTGGAAAGTGATGACACTGGTGATGAAACTCAGGTTGCGTATGATTTACCTGAAGAGGATGAGTTCTACAACATAGATGAACTGGACAAGATGGGAAACAAATCTTTTGCTTATATGGCTAGGAGATACCCTAACATCAGGTTTAAGAGGAAGCAGCCATTCAAGTCTAGATTCAATAGTGGAAATGTAGGTGGTTCAGGTAGCTCAAACTCTTTCAACAAAGGAAAAGGGATTGCTGGTGCAGTTAAAGGAGGATACAAATCTGGGAGTGTGGATAGGTCCAAAATAAGATGCTATAACTGCAATGAACTTGGGCATTTTGCCACTGAGTACAAAAAGCCTAAACAGGTCAAGAAGGACAAAGCATACTTAGAGCTTGAAGCTAAGTATGAGGCTCTACTCAAGAAACAACAGGGTAAAGCTTTTATTGCTGAGGGAAAAATGATGGGATGACTCTGATGAAGAAGAAGAACAAGAGTACTCAAACTATGCCTTGATGGCATTTTCTGATGATGGTGATTCTAGTCAGGTACCTATTCTTACTTCTCTTGATATGACTCCCCTTCAATATAAGCAAACTGTTGAAGATATGAGTACTGAGATGTTTAATATTCACACTAGCATGTTAGTAGCAAATGAAGAAATTGATAGACTAACTGCTAGAAATCTTGAGCTTACAGAAAAGAATGAGGAACTTGAGTTAATGGTTGTGAACCTTGATGGTTAGAAAAAGGAGGTTGAGTATCTTAAAAACAAAGTGATTTGTGCTGAACAAATAGAGAAAGCTCTTAGGGAACAAATTGCTGAAACTGAATTGAAACTAAGAAGCTTTAAGAACTCCTCTGAACTTATTCAAACCTATCACAAGGAACACACTGAAGATAGCAAGGTTGGAGTTGGTTTTGACTATGAGAATGATAAAGGAAGGAAGAAGGCAAAGGGCAAATGAAAAGAATCTTTTACAAACAAGAATGCCCCAACCATTCTGTCTAGTGTTGAACAACCCATCTTCAAAAAGAGTGTTGTTGAGTTTGATGAAGAACTATTGATCATTAAACAACAACTTCTTGAAGAAGATGAGGCTGCTAAAGACACTTCTTCCTCTCCTGAATCTGTCAGTCAGAAAGAGACCAAAGACAATCTTGTCAAGAGTCCTAAAGCAAAGAAAGAAGTTGTTAAGAAAAAGAAACAAAACAGAAATGGTAAGGTAGGTGTCAACAAGGGTAACAACTATGCTTATGTGCCAAATGCTCCCAGGAAACAATGTCAGAAATGTCTATCTGTTAATCATTTGACTCATAAGTTTAACAAACAAGTGAATGTTGAAGTTGATGACCTGAGTAACCATTCTGCTAGCATAAACTCTAGTCATGATTCCTTCTGTGGTAAGCCTAATTGCATGACATGCTATGTGACTGTGATTGCTAACTGTTTATCTCTTAAGCATAAACTTGATTCTGCACAATCTAGTGTATCACACACACACATGCACACTCACAGGACAGGATCCCCAATCAGGGTTGAGAGGGTGAACACTTCATGTGAGCCTAAGAGTGTGAACTCCAAAGCCACAAACAATATGAAGTATCCTACTGTGATGAATGCAACTTATGACAGAAGAATTGTTAACAAAAATGTTTCTAAATCAACTAGACCCTACCATGTGTGGTGTGGGTACCAAAAACAACTTAGTTACTTTGTGAATGCAGGGCAACAGGAATAAAAGAGTCATATGGATCTTGGACAGTGGATGCTCAAGTCACATGACTGGTGATATAGCCCTGCTATCACATTTTGAGGAAAAGGCTGGCCCATCAGTAACCTTTGGAAATGACAACATTGGTTATACAATGGGATATGGCAGTGTTAAATCTGGAAATGTCATTATTAAAGATGTAGCATTTGTTGAAGGACTGAAGCATAATCTCTTGAGCATTGGACAATTTACCAACAGGGGTTTCAAAGTGGAATTTGATGAAGATCATTGTTCAATCTCAAAAAGAGAAAGTGGTGAAGTTGTTCTAACTGGTGTGAAGAAAGGAAGCCTGTTTGTAGATGATCTCAAGGCTGCAGACAAGGGAGAAATTTGTTGTTTCTACACTAAAGCCACAAATGAGGAATTCTGGCTATGGCACAAGAAACTGTCTCACTTGAATGTTCAGGCAATGAACTCTCTAATCAAGAGAGAACTCATCAGGGATTTGCCTGCCTTGGAGTTTGTGCAAGATGGAGCATGTGAAGCTTGTCAGAAAGGAAAGATTAAAAGATCAAGTCACAAGAACAAGTTGCTCAATACAAACTTAAAACCTCTGCAGCTAATTCACATGGATTTATTTGGTCCTGTGAATGTAATGTCCCTCTCCAAAAAGAAATATGCTCTAGTGATGGTTGATGATTACTCAAGATATACGTGGGTGGAATTCCTATTCTCCAAGGATGAAGCACCTCAAGTCATAATAGAGCATATCAAGAGAGTTGATAGAGAAGCACAAAGCACTGGTTCCTCTGTAGTTGCTTTGAGAAGTGATAATGGGACTGAGTTCAGAAATTCAACATTATATGAGTTTTGCAAAGATAAAGGAATTTCTCAACAATTCTCAGCTCCTAGAACACCTCAACAAAATGAAGTAGTTGAGAGAAAGAATAGAACTCTCATTGAAGCTGCAAGGACAATGCTGTTGGATGCAAAGCTACCTACTAGCTTTTGGCCTGATGCTGTTAACACAGCATGCTATGTGCAAAATAGAACATTGATCAATAAGAAGTCTGGCAAAACTCCTTACTCATTAATGACTGGAAAAAGAGCATCCTTCAAGCATCTGCATGTTTTTGGAAGTAAGTGTTTTGTGATGAAAGATACCTCTGAGCATGTTGGAAAATTTGATGCAAAAGCATTTGAAGTTATCTTTATTGGATACTCTCTGGAAAGGACAGCATACAGAGTGTTTGTACCTGAGCAACACAAAGTCATGGAAAGCATGGATGTTACCTTTGATGACAAGAAAACTCCTGGACTTAAAACAAGTGATCAAGACAGTGTGCCATTAAGATTTGAGAATCAAGGTTATCTTGAGGATTCTGAAAGTGAAGATGAACCACCTGTTCAAACTGTTCTAGAAAATGAAATTCTTGAAGTTGACAATCTTCTTCAAACACATGTGCAAGGGTTCACAAACACAGGGGGAGAAGAAGAGAATGCAACTGTCAACCAAAATGAGCTTGGAACAGATCAAGGAAATGAACAGGGGCACACAAGGAAATGGGACATAGCCCACACTAGGGATCAAATCATTGGAGATCCTGGTGAGGGAGTTAGAACAAGAAGGGCAACTATGAATACATGTCTGTATAGCTGCTTTCTGTCACAAGAGGAACCTAAAGTAGTTGAAGAAGCTTTGAAGATTTCTGATTGGATTGTTTCCATGCAAGAAGAATTGAATCAATTTGAGAAAAACAAAGTATGGGAGCTAGTGCCACCTCTTGAAGGAAAGAATGTTATTGACACCAAATGGGTGTTCAGAAACAAGATGGATGAAGAAGGAGTGGTAATTAGAAACAAAGCAAGGCTGGTTGCCAAAGGATACTGTCAGCAAGAAGGCATTGACTATGATGAGACATTTGCACTTGTGGCTAGACTGGAAGCCATCAGAATTTTCCTGGCCTTTGCAGCTCACTCAGATTTCAAGGTGTATCAAATGGATGTGAAAAGTGCATTTCTCAATGGTGATCTTGCTGAAGAAGTTTATGTATCTCAACCACCTGGCTTTGAAAATGAAAACTTCCCAGACTTTGTGTACAGACTGCTTAAGGCACTCTATGGACTCAAACAGGAACCAAGAGCCTGATATGAGACTCTATCTCAATTCCTTCTTGAGCATCAATTTACCAGGGGTACAATTGACAAAACCCTATTCTTCAAGAAGCATGGAAATGATATCATTCTTGTTCAAATCTATGTGGATGATATCATCTTTGGCTCTTCAAATGAAAAACTCTGTGAAAGGTTCTCTAAGTTGATGCAAAGCAAATATGAGATGAGTATGATGGGAGAATTAACCTACTTTCTAGGTTTGCAAGTACATCAAAGGGAGGATGGCATCTTCATAAACCAATCAAAGTATGTCAAAGATCTTTTGAAGAAATATGGTTTAGAAGACTCATCCCCTGCAAAAACTCCCATGTCCACTGCAATCAAGCTTGATGAAGACAAGAAAGGCAAAAGAGTAGACATCAAGGTTTACAGAGGCATGGTTGGATCACTACTCTATCTCACTGCTAGCAGGCCTGATATCATGTTTGCCACATGCCTTTGTGCAAGGTTCCAGTCTGATCCCAAGGAATCTCATATGATGGCTATCAAAAGGATTTTCAAATATCTGAAAGGAACTCCTAATCTTGGGCTATGGTATCCAAAGGGAACTGGGTTCAACCTGGTTGGTTACACAGACTCTGATTATGCTGGATGCAGAATTTACAAGAAGAGCACCTCTGGAAGCTGCCAATTCTTAGGCCAAAGGTTAGTGTCCTGGTTCAGTAAGAAACAACAGTCCACAACAACATCCACAGCTGAGGCTGAATATATTGCTGCTGGAAGTTGTTGTTCTCAATTGCTTTGGATTAGAAATCAACTCATGGATTATGGACTAGTGTTAGAACACATTCCTCTTATGTGTGATAATACTAGTGCAATATCCATAGTTGCCAATCCTGTTAATCATTCTACTACAAAGCACATTGAGATCAGGTACCATTTCATTAGGGAACATGCTGCAAATGGTACCATAGAAGTCTCTTATGTTCCAACTGAGAAACAATTAACTGACATATTTACTAAACCTCTAAATGAAGCTGTCTTCAACAGACTTGTGAGTGAAATTGGAATGCTCAATCCTTCATTTAGTTGTTCTAAGTAAGTATGCTAGTTAATTGTTGCAGCAGTAAATTTTCACTGTGTTTAAATGCTCTATTTATTTGGAGTGAAAATTAGCTGAGATATGATTTATAAATATTTCAGTATTTTACTGCATATTTTTCAAAATCATATTTGGTGGTGAAGTTGTGAGCTTTTGAGACATCTCGATATAGATGATTTTCAGAGTTCACGACACAGTTCAAATCAAACAGACTTATATCACAAAATGTTGAGATTGTGAGACTTCGCGATATAGTTCATTTCATGAGTTTGCGACATAGTTCATTTTATGACTTCGCGACTTAGAATAACCATATCGACAAGTCTCCACATTTGACAGAATTTTGATTTAAATTAATTTTATTTCAAAATTTGATAAAAGTCTGACAAATTGCTTGGAATTACAAAAAGAGAGTTTTAGACAGGGTATTTATACTATATCGCAAAGTCTCCCCAAATCTTCTCACCTTTACGACTTTGCGACATAGTTCATTTTCAGACTATGCGATATACTTTGCAAGACTTTGCGGTACAGGCTATTTTTGACTTCGCGACATACAATTAGTCTGTACATATTCATAACTCAATATCGCAGTGTCTCTATCATATAAATATTTTTTCTAACCGTTCACAACTTTTCATCTTGTCTATTGCTCTCAAACTCTCAAACCTAAGCACAAATTCTCTACTCTCTTCTTCACTCTTTCTTTTGTAATGGCACCCAAATCTCAAACAGTATCATCCTCAATTCCTTTAACCATACCCAAAGAAACAAATCGACTCTCAATTCCCTCATAGGCGGAGGCAAATCCCAGGTACAAGTGCTTTGTACGATTCTTAAACACCTCATACCTCCACCAAGCCTTGACCCTGAACCCCACTCTGTATGTCGATGTGTTGGAAGGGTTCTGGAGAACAGCTTTGGTTGCAACAATGGCGAGGGATGATGGAACCTCATTTCAGGAAGTGAATTGCACAATTGGGGCCAATCACTTCCAGTTTGGCGAAAAAGAGATCAATGAAGCCCTGGGATTCAAGGTTGAGGGTCATGCTGCTGAAGCTAATGATGATGAAATGGTTGCTTTCATGGACCTCATCAAGTATGCAGATAAGGTTGACATGGCTAAGTTGAACAAGAAGCATGTCAGGAGGGAGTGGTCGTTTGTTTTTGATACACTCCAAAAGGTGTTCTTATGCAGGAAGACAGGATGGGACCAAATAAGTCACATTGCTGTGAAGCTGGCCTACTCCCTAGCCTACAATGAGGAGATCAATGTTGGAGCAATCATCCTCAAGGAATTGACTCAAAGGTTAGGGAGAACAGTTCGTGGTAGAGGTAATGAAATCTTTTACCCCGGTTTCCTTCAAGTTATTTTAAACTATCTTGATGCAAATATCCATGAATTGGAGGGTATAGATAAAACTAAAATGGCTTATTCCAAGTCCATGTCCAAGATTCTATTTGGGTCATTGGACACAAGGAATCAAGTTGATGTGATTCTAAGTGTGACCCAGCATATGCATGACACATTTGAATCATATCAACTTGCTAAGCCAATATACCATGAGCTTTCCTGGACAGGGGAGGCTAAGACTGAAGGAGCTACACAGTCTAACCCTAGCCTTCCTATCCCATCCAGCAACCCCACTGCAAACACATATGTAGAAATTAGGGAGCCAAGTGCATCAGTCTCCCAAAAGACTGATGTTACTAAAAAGAAGACTAAGAAGAGACCCCTAAAAGTGATTCAAGAAACTATAGAGATAGAAAGTGAGAATCCTGAGTCACCTCTCACCAGACATAGTAAGAAATCCAAATCCAAACCTACCATTGGATCCTCCCAACAGGATTCAGATGTGGAAAAAGGGGTACACCTATTACTGTCAATGGGCTCCCAACAGGTCATTGGCATTGGAAAGAGTAGTCTCCCCACTACAACCTGTACTGAGTCTGCACATGATCAAGAACTCACTCTTGATTCTAGGAGAAATAAGGATGCTGACACATTGAGTGGAGAGCACATCACACTTGAAACTCCTCCTTTTTCTCAGGGGGAGTTGCCAAAATCTAATCTACACCACACTTCTCTTCCAGAATCTATATCTAACATTTCTTCTCAACAGATTAGTCATTCACATGACTTTTCTGACATTGATCAATCACAATCCAATACTGTGATTGAGCCAAACTCAAGTGACATGGTGCATGACACTGTGCTCACCACCCAGGAACCACATCTAGTTGGTCAGGGAATGCATGCTGGGGCATATCCTAATGACACCAACACAAACATGGAGGATTCACCAGTTTTCACTGGAGACTCTATGCCAAATTCTCCCATCCTTAGGGATGTGGAACTGTCTTCACAGACAAATAGGGCTGATGTTGTAACACATCCCATTTCAATGGAGACAACATCAGACTCTACAGCCATTCCAAGGCTGGAGGAGACTCAAAATCTCACATCTCATGAAGTGCCTAGCACTAGCTCTCACTTGGCTCAGGCCACTCTGTCAGAATGGCTGAAGCCTGTGCAACATGACAGGCCTTCAGGATCATCAACTGTGCCTTCCACAATGACAGAAGAAGCTATTCAAGATCTCCATGTGGCACAGATTGATGAGTTCTCAAAAATAGCTCAACACCTCCTCACCTCAAACTTGCCAAATGCTGACTATGAGGCTATTCTTCTTTGCCACAAGGAGGATGTTGCAGCACAGCAGGAGAAGATAGTGGATGCAGCTGAACCAGAGGGAAATGTGGATGCCTGGTTGGATGCTAAGAGGTCTATCAAACTCAAGGATGCCCTAGCTTTTCTGAGAGAAGACTACCTCACCTCTCTAGGCTCCAATGCAAAAGATCTCTCTCCTGCTGCAGTTTATGATGTTGTAAATGACATCTACAAGAATCAATTGAAGGCTCTGCACTATCTTGGGAAAGGGCTTCAATCAGAGATTTATTCTATCCAGGAGGAGACAGAAAGATCCCTCACTCAGCTAAGAAACTCATATCTCTCTGATTTTCCCAAGGTGGATGGCATCCTCAAAGAAATCCAGAAAACCAACTCTAATGTCAACAGGATGGATCTCTCTCTAGCCATGGTCACAGACAACATCAAGAAGCTGGCTACAACATTGGAAAATCAAGTCAAGGCCAACATCAACTCAAATGCAATGCTCAATGTTCTTTGGAAGAATCAATATGGTGACAAATTGGTGGATGAGGTTCCTATGTCAAACATCTCCAAATTTGACTTTGCCAGGATCAAGGATCAATCTCTCAACTCTTTCAAGTCTCAACAGCTATTCTCCAAGGTGGATGGTCTAGAAAGAGAAGTGGCCTCTCTGAAGGATGAAAACAAGATACTTGCTAAATCCTTAAACCAGCTCAATGACAAGCTGGATGACCAAGGCAACAACACCTCCAATATCATGCTGGTGCAACAACAAATGCTAACTTCTATGATGAGACAAATGAACCTTCCTATCCCTGGGGAAGCTCAAGACATCTTGTCTGATTCCAAGCTTAAGGGGGGGAAACAAAAGGAGCTCATTCTGAAAAAGAAAGGGGGAGTACCTGCCAAGCAACAGAAGCTCAAGGGCAAAATTTCTGAAGAAACAATCAAACCAATAATCCTTCCCCCTGTAGAAGTCATAAGTGCAGAAGGCCAGAAAAGTACAATCTCAACCACCTACTATCCATCCACAATGCCTAAAGACATCTCAACTCCTCAACCTACTCCCAATGCTAAACCTGTCAAAGCTACAGTTATCACAGAGGCCAAGGTACAGGAAGTTGCCAATTCAAACATCTATCATGATGAGGCCTTCCTGGAGTTTCTGAAAGCCATCTACAGAAATGCTCAAGTAGATGCAAGGGTTTACAGACAGAAGCTCAAGGAAAGCATCAAGTACTTCACAGTTGCAGTAAGGAAAATCAAGGATGTCCATCTAAGAGAGATAATCTTGGTGTGCAAGGACAATTGCCTGTGGCACCTAGCATTTCAAACTCTGGAGAAACTGAGATTTACTGAGCTGTCAATCATTCTGGAATTGATTGAAAAGCATGGGATGAACAATGAAAGTCTTTATACTGACTTGAAGATGAACCAAAATCAAAGATTGCCTGAGGTTATATCCAAGCCAAGGACAATAATTTACCAAAGTCTATCTCAAGACAGCAATATTGACCAACTAGTAATTCCCTCAGACCTAACAATGAAGAACAATGCAAAGATCAACCATGTGCTGCAAATGATGAGAGCCAAGAGGGGAGTTAGGACAGCTGAGGAACTAGAAATGATTCACACTCTACAATCTTTTCTGATTCATGGAGTCATTCCTGAATCTGTCAAAGAAAAGAGCAAGAAGAAGGATGGTGAGGATGATGATGAGGAGAAAACCTACAGAAGGAGATCTCATTCAAGGAGTGATAAGGATGGACCAAGTGACAATAGCAGGAGCAAATCTTCAAAGAAGACAAAAGGTGTTGATGATGACAAGAGGGATTCTAAGGGGACTAAGGAAATAGTCAAGAGAACAAGAAGTGGAATTCAGCAAGTCAAGGACATTTCTAGCAGTACTTTAACCACAACACAAGACTCTAAGTCTAGGGTGGGTACTGTTAGTAATGATCCTCCAAAATCATTATCTAAAACTTCTGAAACTGAATTGCCACATAAGAAAGAAGGAGCCACAAAAGAAACATCAAAAAGACACTTCCACAAAGTCACAGCTAGTGGAGTGTTACAGTGGATGAAGGGAAAAGGAATGAAGCTACTTACAAGTGATGTGGCACTGAAGACTGATTCTCCTTGTTCCAGAAAGGTATCTCTTGTGAAACATTTGAAGACCAAGAGTGTACCCAGAAGGATAAGGATAACAAAGAAGACTGGAAAACTCACAAATGTTATTGGCATCAATGTGCTTCCACTAGATGAGGACTATGATGAAGATGCCCTAGCATTTTTGAGGGCTCAAAGGATCTTTGAAGTCAAAGTGAAGTTGGATCATCTAGAGATCAAGTACACTGATGGAAGAGAAAAGATTATGAAGCAAGGAGGCTGGCAATATTTCTATAAGTATGAGCTTGAAAGGATAAATGCCTTACTAAATTTTGAAGAAAAAGAAGAAAGGACATGGAAGATAGATATTGCCAGATTCTTGAAAATGCATGTTGATTATGAAGAAAATCTGAGAAAGGAAAATGAAGAGAAGATAATTCTGAAAGAGAAAGAAATGGCTGAAATGGAGGAAAGAGCAAAGGAGCTGAGGAAGAAAGGGCTTTGCAGGGTAAAACAAAATCCTTATGTTGTGGAATACAAAAATTCTAATAGAGGCATAAGCAAGATAAGGATGGAGTTTCTGGATTCATATGTGGAAAGTTCTCTTAAAGCTGCAATTGATGATCTAAAAGACTCTCCTCTCATTGAAGAACTGACTGCAAGAGAAGAACTTCAAGAAGCCATCATAGACATGAAGAGAAGAGAAGAGATAAGGAAAAAGAAGATTTATGATGATTTTCAAGAAAAGCAATTGGAAGCTGAAGCTGCTGAGCAACAAAGATAATCTATAAGCTTTCAATTTTTCTATGTAATCAAATTCCTGATCTCAATGTTCATGAATTGTCCTCTCTGTTACTTAATTTCCTTTTATGTAAGTTAGTCTTGTTATCAGACATGAAATTGTGCCTAAGGATCTTACTCACAATTTGGGGGAGATTGTTAGGCTCAAGACATGTTTGAATACCACTATTAACAAGCCTACACTATGTGACTATGTAACATTGCATGACCTAGTGAGTTCTATCACTGGGATATAGTATAGGTCTCTAAATGTACTTGTCTTGTTCTCATGAACATTAGCTTGATCATGTATGCTCAAAGTTATAATGAGCTTAGCAAAGTTTCTTGCTTCTAGATTGTATATAGGCCATTGAATAATTGTCCTGGTAGAAGTTCAGAAGTGTTCATGCAGCAGGATAGAAATGAATAAGGCCATGAAGAAATAAGTTGCAGAAATTTGTCTAAGCCATTATATAGCAAAGTCAGAAGAAAGCTATGTCGTGAAGTCACCAATATCTATGTCGTGAAGTGCTACATCGCATAGTCCATTTTGTACTATGTCGAGAAGTCCTCAAGACTCATGTCGTGAAGTGTTGAAGTCAGCAAAGTCAAAGAAGCCTAGATCGTGAAGTCCTCAGAAGCCCTATGTCGCATAGTCGTCAAATGACTTATGTCGCATAGTCGTCAAATGACCTATGTCGCATAGTCGTCAAATGACTTATGTTGCATAGTCGTCAAATGACTTATGTCGCATAGTCGTCTAATGACTTATGTCTCATAGTCGTCAAATGACCCATGTCGCATAGTCATCAAATGGCCTATGTCGCAAAGTCCTCAAATGCCATATCGCGTAGTCTTTAAAAGGGACATCGCGAAGTCAGGAATAAAGTGGAGTTCACGATATCAACACTTAGCCGTTTATAACAAGACAAATCAAGGTACAGAACCAAGAATCAAAGGAGACAAATACTGAAGCATTTGTTCTGGCAAGGTGGTCCAAAGAACAGATGGCAAATCTACAGCTAAACTTGGAGAGAAAGATAAGAGACAAGCAGCTACAGAAACGGGAAAGACTCCGAAAAGCAGGTGGTCCTTCCTGACACAGTTAACTTCTTATGGCAGGACAAGTTGGACTTTCAGCAAGGGGTAACTGTGTAAAAATAGGTGTGTGCACTAGTTTGTATAGGGCTTATATATATCATGCACACCCTATTGTTAGCTGTAAGGGAGATACACATAGTTTTTATCTTAAGCTCTTTTCTCTGTAAGCAAGCAAGTACAAACTGTTCTTGTTTAGAAGCCAGAAATTCGATTGTGAATTTCTTGGAAAGCTGTAGTATTTAATTTGCTTATACAAAGTAGATTAAAGTGATTGTGTGTGTTGCTTACTTTCTGCATATTACATAGCATAATCATATACAGTTTATATTTAGTTTCAAGAAAGCAAAAATCCATCAAACTATCCATTCACCCCCCCTCTGTCTAGTTTCTAGGTGATATTCATTACTAACACCAACTTCAAGACAAATTCGAGTAGACATCAATTTCTGCAAGATTTCGAGCTCGGTAAACAAATCGACCTCATCGATAGAATTCACGTTAGTTCGACTAGATTCCTGGTCGAGGAAAATTTTGACCTCAGTGAACGATTCGACGATAAGTTGACTAGGATCCATGTTCAGGTCGAAATCGATCAGGATCCAACTCCAAGTCGAAATCGACTAGAATCTCGGTCAATGAAAAATGATGAAAATCTGTGAAAAAATGGCCCCTTTTAAAAAAAATAAATATATATATATCGAAGTTTTGAAAGAAGGATAAATGTAACTTCTACAAAAACTTTAAATAGTTTTCCTAGAAGTTGGGGGGCAAATGATATGGGCTAAAAACAACCCTAGAAAAATAATTAATGACATATTAATTAAGACTGAGATTGGTCCAAGAGTTAAGCCTGATAAAAAGGCCCGAAACCCTAATCATTTATTAATTTCGTAATTAATAAATAAGGGAAATTACCAGCTCATTAAATGAGTCCAAATCATATTAAATTCTTCAAGAATCAGCAATCAAGACACACAAACCAAATAGGAGTCAGTCTCCTACTAAATAGGATTCACAATCCTGATCTAAGAAGACGACTTGGCCCCCAAGTCACCTAATTCTATTCTAAATACAAGGCTCCTGACGCCTATATAAGGACCCTGATCCTACAATCAGAACTACGTTTTTTGGCTTGATTCTCAGCATTGATTGAGATACGTAGGCATCTTGTGAGGACCGATTTAGTCACGAAACACAAGAGCAGCCATTAAAGCTCGAAAGCTCTCTAGACCCTAAGTATTAAATTCACAAACACGTTTTTTGATCCACAACATATATATAATTAGATTGAAAAAATGAAAAATATATCTATATAATTTTATGGTAAAATATTAAAAATTGTTATTATAAATATTTTTTTTAAGTGAAACGTATTTAAACTTCTTGATCACAAATAACTTTGCAAATAATCGTTTTGTTGTAGATAAATTGAAATTGATAACTAGGCATACAAAGTTAAATTTTGTAGGCATAATTGTGTCCATCTTCATAATCTATCATCAACATATCTTGCACGATTTTATCTTAAATTTTATGTAAGAAATACATCATTCAGCCAAAAATCATGAAACACTAGTAAAAAGATTAACATGGTTAGAAGAAAATCTCGTTTAATGAATTTTTAATAAAAATTGATTACCAATAAAAATATAAAAGACGGGCTACATCTATTGCCTAATAAATTTCAAGGTCATAATATAGTGAATTTTTTATAAGTAGTCAATGTCCATATGAACTCTGAAAATATAATGTAAGAGTTTAGTTAACTGAAAATGAGTTTTTCTAAAGAAAAATAATATAGATTTTGACTTTTTTTAAAAGAAAAATAAATATATTTTGACTTGTTTATTATTAATATGGATAATATGTTACTCTTATACTCTCTCTGTCCCAACCATTTTTTTACACTTGATATGGACAGAAAAGTAATTATAGAAATATAATTGCTAATTCTATGGAAAGGCCAAATATTTAAGGCCCAAAATCCTGATTATTTATTAATTTCGTAATTAATAAATAGGGAAAATATACAACTCATGAAAAGAGTCCAAAATATGGAAAATTGGTCAAAGAAGGATCCAGAATCCCAATTAATGAGTCATAGCCTTTATCAACAAGGAAAAGACTTATCCTGCAAGAAATACAATGTTTATCCAATATCAAAAAGGAGACTTATTCGCTAAGACTCCTAAACATACCATAAATACTAGGCTCCAGACGCCTATATAAGGTCCCTGATCCTACAATCAGAACTACGTCTTTGGCTTGATTCTCAATAACGAATTGAGATACGTAGGCATCTTGCGAGGACCGATTTAGTCTCGAAACACAAGTGCAGCCATTAAAGCTCGAAAGCTCATTAAACCTTAGCATTAAATACACAAGCTCGTTTTTTATTCCACAACATTTGGCGCCGTCTGTGGGAAGACAACATCAACCATGGCAAACACACGAAGAACAATTCGCGATCCTCAAACTTCTGATGGACTCCCAATCACCTCTGCAACAGAGACTCAGGGGAGCCAACCCCCACCAATCACTGGCGCTGAAAGGGCAGACGCCCCCATCATCACCACTCAAGGACCGGAAGTCCCAATTACTGCTGAAGGGACGAATCCCCTACAAATGGTCGTTCATGGACGAGATCCACCAGAGACCACTCTCCAGCAACCAATCATAACCACTCCGCTGCTTGCAAACGCACCACGTGGTCTCCAACTTCACACCACGGATCTTCCCCAATATGCTACCCAAACTCTCGGCATGCCAACCTATGGTATGCCACCTCGACCCCCGGCGGGCAGCAGTGGGACTAATCCCATCTACCATGAGGCATACGTGCCCCCTTACATCCAAGGTCTGGGACCCCAAACTAGACGATCTCCTTTTCAAGACTACTCAGGTCCCTATACTGAGGATGAGAATTACTCAATAGGAGATGAGAGGGATGTTGCCCCAAGAAGGAGACGTTCCTCCCAAACCAATCGAGAAACTACTAAGGAAAAACTTGCGTCCCTTGAAGCCGAGGCTGCAAGGCTCAAAAAGTTATTGGCAGAAGAGGATGCCGCAAGGACACAAAATCAAGGAATAGTCCCGGTGATCAACCTCGACCCAACACCAAGGAGAAGCAATAGGGCTGAAGCCCCAAGGAGTGATCCCACTATTTTGTTGCCCCTAGGAGATCCTGATGATCCAACTCCGCCCTTCACTCAAGACATCATGAAAGCCAACATCTCCAGAAAATTCAAGATGCCAACGATCAAGGCTTATGATGGAACGGGAGATCCCGCAAATCATGTGAGAACCTTCTCCAACGCACTGCTGTTGCAGCCAACCAATGATGCGGTTAAATGCCGAGTGTTTCCACAAACCTTAGCAGGCATGGCACAACGTTGGTACAGCCGCTTGCCTCCCAATTCTATTGGATCCTTCAAGGAATTGAGCAAGGCGTTCATCAACCAATTCGTAAGTGGGAGAGTGCACGAGAAAAGCTCTGCATCACTCATGGGAATTAAGCAAGGAAAGAATGAAGCCTTGAGAGATTACATTAACCGATTTACTCGGGAGGCTCTGAAAGTCCCGGACTTGGAAGACAAAGTGGCTATGATATCCATGCAGCAAGGAACTACTGATGATCAATTCAAAAGGTCATTGTCTAAACATCCACCCGAGAGCATGTTAAAGCTCCAAGACCGAGCCGGTAAGTACATCAAAGCCGAAGAAAGTATGAGGAAATATGAACCCACCACCGAGGGTAGTGGAAACTCAAGAAAAAGGAAGGAAACCCAGGAATATGATGTTAAGGAAAAATTTCCTAGAACGTCAAAAAGCTCTGATTCTCCACCAAAGAGAAGCAATTTTGGGCCAAAGTTTACAGAATATGCAAGATTGAATACTCCCAGGAGTCAAATTCTGATGGAGATAGCAAAGGAAGAGGATCTCAAATGGCCGAAGCCAATGAGGGCTGACTTGTCCAAACGGAACCAAAACCAATTTTGTCGATTCCACAAAGAAGTTGGTCACGACACCGACGATTGTAGACAACTGAAAGATGAAATTGAGTTTCTGATACAGAGAGGAAAACTCAGCAAATTCACCAAGGATGGAAGTCAAGGAAGTCACAGAGGAAATTATGAAAGGAAGGATTATGACAGAAGGGACAACGATCAAGATCGTAACCCTAAGCCCCAAGGGCCAGTCATCAATATGATATTTGGAGGACCAACTGCTGCTGGGTCCTCCCGAAACTCAAGAAAAGCTTATGCCCGAGAGGTAATGACTGTGGTTGGAGAAGCACCGAAACGTGCCAGAACAGAAGTGTCAATTGGCTTTGATGATTCCGACTTAGAAGGGGTGAAGTTCCCCCACGATGACCCTTTAGTCATCGTACCTGTGATAGGCAATTCTGAAACAAAGAGGGTCCTAGTTGACAATGGAGCTTCAGTGGATATCTTGTTCCACGATGCCTTTATCAAGATGGGTTACACTGATTCTCAGTTAACACCCTCGAATATGCCCATATATAGGTTCAATGGAGTGGAATCAAAAGTGGAAGGCACTATCCAACTCCTAATGACCATGGGGCAAGGAATGAATACATCTACTCAAATGCTGAACTTTGTAGTTATAAAGGCAACTTCAACCTACAACGCGATCCTTGGAAGGACTGGTCTTCATGCGTTTAAGGTCGTTGCCTCATCTTATCATCTGAAAGTCAAGTTCCCAATGAGGAATGGGATTGGAGAAGAGCGGGGAGACCAAAAGATGGCTAGAAGTTGTTATGTAGCCGCGCTAAGGCCTGATGGAATTGGGGGGCAGGTTCTCCCCATTGAAGACATGAATACAAGCGACAATGAGGACAGAAGAGGGAAACCAGCCGAGGATTTGATCCCAATTCCCTTAGTCCCAGGTGAACCGGAGAAGGTGACCTATGTTGGGGCATTGTTGCCTCAACCATTGAAAAGCAAACTCATATATTTTCTTCAAGATAACAATGACGTTTTTGCTTGGACAACGGCCGACATGCCAGGGATTGATCCCCAATTGATAACTCACAAATTGAATGTGGATCCTGAGAGGAAGACAATAAAACAAAAGAAGAGAATTTTTGCTCCAGAGAGGCTTGAAGCCATAAAACAAGAAGTTGAAAAACTTCTGGAAGCCGGGATCATTGAGGAAATTCAATTCCCAGAATGGCTGGCTAACCCGGTAATGGTCAAAAAGGCCAATGGGAAATGGAGGATGTGTGTGGACTTCACTGACTTGAACGATGCATGTCCTAAGGATTGTTTTCCCTTACCAAGGATTGATGCTCTAATAGATGCAACAGCTGGGCACGAGATGCTAAGTTTCATGGATGGCTTCAGCGGATACAACCAAATCAATATGCACAAAGATGACATCTCCAAGGTATCATTCATCACTGACTTTGGTATTTTCTATTACTTAGTCATGGCCTTTGGGCTCAAGAATGCAGGGGCAACCTACCAAAGGTTGGTGAACAAAATTTTTGAACACCTAATTGGAAAAACCATGGAGGTCTACGTAGATGACATGTTAGTCAAGAGCCTCGATAAGGCCGATCACATTGAGCACCTCCGAGAGGCATTTGAAGTGCTAAGGCACCACAAGATGATGTTGAATCCAGCTAAGTGTGCCTTTGGTGTAGGCTCGGGAAAGTTTTTAGGCCTGATGGTTTCTAAGAGAGGAATCGAGGCTAATCCCGACAAAATCAAAGCAATTCTAGACATGGAACCACCACGGACTATCAAGGAAGTCCAGAAACTAACGGGAAGAGTGGCAACATTGGGAAGATTCATCTCCAAGTCAGGAGAGAAGTGCTTACCTTTCTTCAAAGCACTTAAGAATGTGAAATTTTTTGAATGGACAGCCGAAAGCCAAGAGGCCTTTGAAGCCTTGAAGAAATATATGGCTGAGCCACCACTATTGGCCAAACCAAAACCAGGAGAGGTTCTTTATCTATACTTGGCAGTATCCAATACTGCCCTCAGAGCTGTTTTGGTAAAATAAGAATCGAAGGTTCAGAAACCCATCTACTACGTGAGCAATATCCTACATGGGGCAAAAATAAACTACTCTACGATAGAGAAGTTTGCCTTAGCCTTGATTATGGCCTCAAGAAAGCTACACCCATACTTCCAGGCACACAAGATAGAGGTTTTGACCAATCAACCTCTAAGAAACATCTTGCATAGCCCTCAAGTTAGTGGAAGGTTGATCAAATGGGCCATTGAACTAGGGGAATTTGACATGAAGTACAAGCCTCGAACGACCATAAAAGCACAAGCACTCGCTGAATTCATGGTTGAATGCACCATTGATAACCAAGAAGTCGGGGGGCAAGAAGTAACAGTGGAAAGCGAGGAAGATGAAGAAATGGTCTCCAAAGAATGTTGGGTGCTCTATTTTGATGAAGCGTCAAAAACAAAATCAAGTGGAGCCGGTTTAGTGCTACAAAGTCCTGATGGATTCCTCATAGAGTACGCACTAAAACTGGACTTCCCAACGACAAACAATGAAGCTGAATATGAAGCTCTGATAGCTGGCTTAGGGCTGGCTGGAGCCTTGAGAGTCAAAACTCTGAAAGTATGTGGAGACTCGAGGCTAGTCGTTTCCCAAGTAAATGGGGAGTTTGAAGCCAGAGATGAAGACATGGCCAAGTACCTAAAGCTTGTCAAGGCCATTATGACTCAGTTCGACGAATGCTATGTGGAGCACATTCCAAGGGAGGAAAACATGAAGGCTGATGCCTTGTCTAAATTTGCTTCTTCAGAAATTGAAAACTATGCAGGGAGTGTATACTTCCAAGTCTTGAAGACCCCAAGCATCAACGGAAAGTTGGTAGCACCCATTCATGTTGCTAGTTGTTGGATGGATCCCATCAAAGCTCATCTGGAAACTGGGTGGCTACCCAACGACACTTCAGAAGCACGAAAGCTATATGTGAGAGCATTAAGGTATGCCCTGATTGAGGGAATTCTATACAAGAAGTCTTTCATCATTCCTTATCTGAAATACTTGAGACCCCAAGAGGCAGAATTGGCCCTAAAAGAAGTACATGAAGGAATTTGTGGGCAACACTTGGGGGGCAGAGCCCTTGCTCATAAAATCACCCGTCTAGGTTTCTATTGGCCAAACATACTTGCTGATGCTAAAAGCTATGTGAAGAAATGTGAACGGTGCCAGAAACATGCACCAGTGGTTAGGCAACCACCAGAGATGTTGACATCCATTAACTCACCAATTCAATTTGCCATGTGGGGGATGGATATACTCGGTCCATTTCCAATGGCAAGTGCGCAGAGAAAGTTCTTGATAGTAGCAATCGACTACTTCACCAAGTGGATTGAGGCTAAACCTTTAGCCAAGATAACCACCAAACAGGTGATGCACTTCTTCTGGGAAAGTGTAATATGCAGATATGGAATCCCACGAATCCTGGTTACGGACAATGGAACTCAGTTTAACAATGATGAGTTCAAGAGGTATTGTGAAGAGAATGATATCCAATTGCGCTTCACTTCTGTTGCCCATCCTCAAGCAAAAGGGCAAGCTGAAATTGCAAATCGAATTATCCTAGATGGACTAAAGAAAAGAGTTGAACGCTCCAGAAACACTTGGGTAGACGAATTGCTCCCCATACTTTGGGCATATCGTACTACCTGCAAAGTCACCACTAGAGCAACCCCATTTCTGCTGGCATATGGAGCAGAGGCAGTGGTTCCAGTGGAGATTACTCATACGTCTCCAAGAATTGAGGCCTATGAGCCAGAAACAAATGAAGAAGGCTTGAGGCTAGCCTTAGATCTAATTGACGAAGTTAGAGATGAAGCAAACGCCAAGATAGTTGAGCATCAAAAGAAGGCATCTTTCTACTACAACCTAAGGATTAAAGAAAGGTTCTTTCGACAAGGAGACTTGGTTCTTCGAAAGATTGAGGCATCGGGAATTGGACAAAAAGGCAAGTTAGCCCCAAATTGGAAAGGACCATATCGCGTTAAGAACGTATTTGGTCGAGGCTCATACAAGCTAGAAACCCTCGAAGGGCATGAGGTGCCAAGAACTTGGCATGCTGCAAACTTGAAAGTTTACTATGTTTAAAGTGTTTCCTGAATGGACTCACTACTAGAAATAAGGTTTAATAAAACCAAATCCAAGTTTTTAAAACTTGAGTATTATGTAAGGGTTGAAACCCCATAAACCTAGGACATTCAGTCCAAACCCCATCATTCGATATGCTCAATGAAAGGCTTGAAGCCAAAACAAGACGGTATAAGACATAAGAGGCTTATGCAAATGAAAAGTTAGCCTCGAATAAGGCAAAATCGTCGTAAATGTGTAGGTCGCTCCACACTTTACACCAAGACGATACTCGTGAAACACTAGTGTACATTAAAATCCCCAAAAAAGGGTAGTAAGTCCCAGGTAAGGGATAAAAAGACCCCAAGTCTCGAAAAGGACCGGTATAACTTCTATGAAATCCTAGTACATTATCATAGACGTTGGGAAGCGCGATCAACCATTTTAAACCCAGAATCTTCAAAGAATTCTTCAAATCTTCAAGCAAGAAACCTAGAAAAACAGTGAGATTCAACGAAAAATCTCGCCGGAAATCGCCTTACTACGGAATAAGAAGAGAGAAAAACTAAGAATACTAGAGAGAAATTTTTAGAAAATTGAATGTATGAAGTGAAGAATAAAGTGGAAATCCCACTCTTTTATAATCGAAGTGACTGGAAACCCAACCGGTTAAGGAAGGGCAACCGTCTATAGCCAGTTAAGGCCCACAAATCATTTATGGGTTATAGAAATTGAAGCCCAAACAATTTGGGTCTCAGGCGAATTCAAAACCCAAACAATAAGGCCCAATAAGGCCCAAGGCTGGAATAATTTAAGTCCAATTAAAAATTGGGCTAGTTAAAGCCCAAGAAAGAATGAAATTTGGAATGAAACCAAGGCAAAAACAAGGATAAAAGATTTGAGGTCGAAAAGACCCTAAAACGAAGTCGTACGACCAAGGTCGAAAATACACGAGAGATCGAGGTCGTATCCATCGTCCTCACTCCCAAATAAAAGCGAAAAATTGAAGATTTAAGGTCGAAAAGACCTTAAATCGAGGTCGTACGACCGAAGTTGAAAATACACGAGAGATCGAGGTCGTATCCGTCGATCTCGCACCAAAATAAGGCACAAAAATTAAAAATCTAAAGTCGAAAAGACCCTAGATCGAGTTCGAATAATCAAGGTCGAAAATGGCCCAGAAAATGAGCTCGTAGCATTCGATCTCGCACCTAAATGAGTTCGAAAATGCATGGGTTCGAGGTCGAAGCCATAAGGTCGAAAATGACCTGTAAATCAAGGTCGAAACCATCGAACTGGTACCAAAATGAGGTCGAACGACCGAGGTCGAAAATGACTGGGAATTCGAGGTCGAATCCATCGACCTGGGACCAATCGAGGTCGAATTCCTGGTCGAAAATGACCTATTTTGAGGTCGAAAATACCCTTAAAATAGAAAATTTTGAGGAAAAACACGCTATAACTTCTACGAAAACCCCAAGGAAATTTTCCCAGAAGTTGGGGGGCAAATGATATGGACAGAAAAGTAATTATAGAAATATAATTGCTAATTCTATGGAAAGGCCAAATATTTTAGGCCCAAAATCTTGATTATTGATTAATTAATAAATAGGGAAAATGTACAGCTCATGAAAAGAGTCCAAAATATGGAAAATTGGTCAAAGAAGGATCCAGAATCCCAATTAATGAGTCATAGCCTTTATCAACAAGGAAAAGACTTATCCTACAAGAAATACAATGTTTATCCAATATCAAAAAGGAGACTTATTCGCTAAGACTCCTAAACATACCATAAATACTAGGCTCCGGACGCCTATATAAGGTCCCCGATCCTACAATCAGAACTACATCTTTGGCTTGATTCTCAATAACGAATTGAGATACGTAGGCATCTTGTGAGGACCGATTTAGTCTCGAAACACAAGTGCGGCCATTAAAGCTCGAAATCTCATTAAACCTTAGCATTAAATACACAATCTCGTTTTTTATTCCACAACAACACTTTTCTTTTTGGAACGTCGCATTCAATTTTTTTACATTTCTAAACTTTTCAAAAGTAGTATACTTTTAACAATATTAAAATCAACTATTTCTACTACTTTCCTCCATTATACTCACTTTATACATTGATTGTACTCACCAGTTAACTCACTTTTTCTAAGTTTTTCACTACTTTATTACTTTTTCTTAACTTCCGTGCACAACCCAAATGTAAATAAATTGGTGGGACGGAGGGAGTATAACTATGTTAAAATATGTTAAAGATTATGAGATATAAATAATTATAATACACATGCATCTAAATAATAATATAATGAGATATGGTATATATTAGTGTATATAATCATATATTATCATGTATGTTATGTGTATGTATGTATATATGAGTAATCAAAAAATTAAAATCGCTCAATCAAATATTATTATATATTCACATAATGTATATGTATGTATGAATGTATGTATGTATTGTGTGTGTATGTATGCATATGCATATTAATTTTGCATCATTTAATAGAATGTAATAAATATATTGATATCAAAAGACTAAAATAACTCTGAAAAATAGATTATAAATGAGAGTAAAACAGTACACGAATTAAATTGCTTAAGAATCCCCCTTGTTGCTGTATTAGATACTCCCTCTGTCCCCCTCAATTCTTTACATTGAGGGGACGACACGGAGCTTAAGAAAAAGTGTAAATTAATAGGAAAAAGTAAGAAAAATGAGTAAAGTGGTGGGGCCAATCAATATTTAATGTATAAAGTGGGTATAAAGTAGGTATAGTGGAGGAAAGTAGTGGATGTGATTGGATTTTATATTATAAAATGTTACTATTTTTGGTATGTAAAGAAACGAGAGGGACGTACCAAAAAGGAAAGTGTAAAGAAATCAGAGGGACATAGGGAGTATCTATACTATAATATTATAAGCAAACCACCCTCTATTTGGTTGGTAGTTTGGTCATCTCTATTTGGTCGATATTTTGGTCATTTAGTTTAGTCCTCTAAATAATAATCGTTAGATCTAAATATAGATAAATGAGAACCGTTGGATGTAATATTAAAAGAATATCTTTTTTTTATATCTAAAATGCTCCCACTGGTTCAGGGTTCGAATCCCGTCAACAACATATTAAAAAAATTTAGATCAAAATACAAATAAATGCTAATAAAATAAGATAAAAAATACTAAAAATCATATAAAAAAATACTATTATAAGCAAACTACCATCTATTTGGTTGGTTGGTAGTTTGGTTCTCTAAATAATAACCGTTAGATACAAATATAGATAAATGAGAACCGTTTGATGTAATATTAAAAGAATATTATTTTCTAGGTATCTAAAATACTCTCACGGGTTCAAAATTCGAATCCCGTCAACAACATATTATTATTATTAAATATTTATATCATCTATTTTTCTAAGCTACATTCAAAAGTTCAAGATATTAATCCGTCGACAACATATTAAAAAATTTTAAGATCAAAATACAAATCAATGCTAATAAAATAAGATAAAAAATAATAATAAATCATATAAAAATACCAAAATAATAAATTAAAAATATTAAAATTCATCCGTGCATCGCACGGGTTATATGCTTGTATAATATAATAGATGTTCTGTCAGTCATTTGGTCTATGCTAAACTTCGTTTTCATTATTCTTTGTTAGTTTACAGCTTGTTTGTTTAATAAATTCTCGTAGTTAAGAGTTTATCTACTCATATAATGGCGGAGGCACTACCAGACCAGGGATGGTCTGTGCCCTCCCTGAATTTAGGCTCGATGTCAATTTTATTTTTTAACTTAAAGTTCAAGCTCAATTCTTCAACACTGATCTCGACTTATGTCTTTCCTAATTTAAAGTTAAAACTTGGCTGAAGCGACAATAATATAGTAACATCAATCATTCTTTATTATCAAAACAACACTGCTGTTTGCTGGTATACTCTTGATTAATTTCGAGAACTCAACTTCATCTGTCATCTACCTACTTAAATCTGCTCCTTTCTCAGCTAATTTTATAACTTTAATTAGATTTATTGACCTAGATATACAATCTGAAAATGTGAGTGACCATAGTATCAATTCGAGATAGATTTTTCTAGTGTGTTATGTTCAACATTTTTTAAATTTCGTTGTAAAAGAAATAGTGCAATTTTGCCCTCCCTGGATCTTAATCCTGGCTCCGCGACTGCTCATATTTTAAGTTTTTTCTTTATTATTGTTAGAGTTTGTTTTGTTTTTATATCCGGAATCATAAATTTACCGGATTTTGTAATTTTATTTCATTGAAAAGTCATATTAACTTGATTTTTCGAATACATTTCGATAAGTTGAATTTACGAGTTTTCACAATTACAATATATTATCAGATTATTTTTTAAAAAATATTATATTTTTCAGTGATAAAACGGAGATGCTTCATCGAAAAAGATGTACTCAATAATCACAATTTTGATGAATACACCGCGATTCATGAATGCGATAAATTTTAAATTTAATTATTTAAGAAATAATATCATACTGTAATATTTTTGCTATGAAAGAAGAAAAAAGGGCAAGAAAGTCTAAGTGAGTTGGGGCAAGCCATAAATACGGATAGAAACCAGATCCGAACCGCAGAAGGCAGCAGATGAAAAAAAAGACACAAAGTGAAGAAATCAAATCAATGAAATTAAACTACAACTGTGTTTCTCTCTTCGCTTGTGTTGTTCCTTCCATCCTCAACCCCACCATTTTTATAGTAAGTTCTCTTTCCTATATTTTCTCACTTACTATACTTCAACTTTTATACCTTACACAATTATGTACAATTTCACTTCAATTTGACTCCTTTAAAGTACCATCTGAATTTTGTTTTTTTTTTTAAATTTTTAAATACCCTTTTCTGTTATTATTCTGTTGTAAATCTTGTGTCTTGATTTGGGTTTTTTTATTTGATTATGAATTAGGGTTTTGTGAATTTAGCTAGTAGAGTCATTTTTTGTGTTTGTTAGAGCTTACTTTGCTTAAAGTTTTGATCTTTGTGTAGTGGTGTTAGTAAAGATTGGGTCTTTCGGGTTGTTAATTTTGTGAATGTTTTAAAAATGTTTACGTTTTTGTGTTTGTTAGAGCTTGCTTTGCTTAATGTTTGATCTTTGTGTAGTGGTGTTAATAAAGATTGGGACTTTTTGGCTGTTAATTTTATGAATGTCGGAAAAATGTTGACTTTTTATGTGCAATTACGGGATACATCTCTTTTCTGTTGGAGGCATGTGTGCGTGTATATTTGAATTATTGTAATTGGATATGATTGAAAAGATGTGTAGGTTTTTTACACCAAGTTTTAATCTTCAGGGACTTGCATTTTGGGAGGCGGGGTTTTTCGCTGGCATTTGATATGATTGAGTTGTTTTAGAGGAGAAGTGGAGGGATTTTATTGGGCTGGTTTGGTTTAGATTCTTGTAGGGTGTTGGTAGATATAGACATAGTTATGGAGGCGAATAACAATAGGCCACCACAGAATGCTGTTATGTCCTCTTCATTTGGTAATTCCATGCCAGCAAATCAGAGTTCTTATCAGCAGGCTGGAGGTCAACAACAAGGTGGTTATGGTCCTCGCGGTCAGTTTCAGATGTCGCAGTTCTCTGCAGCTCAATCGCAAGCGATTATGCAAGCAAAAGCCCAGGCTCTTGCTCAAGCTCAATCGCAAGCAGCTCATGCTCAATTCCAAGCTCAGTTACATGCTCAATCCCATGCTGCTGGAATGGGGAATGTTGGTGGTGGTTCACCCTCGGTTTCAACAAGTAATTCTAGCGTGAAACGACCGCCACAGAAACTAGGGCGGCCACCTGGCGTGTCGAATAACAACAACATCTCACCGTTGAGGACTATGGATCTTACGTCTGCTGCTCGTAAGAAGAAACAGAAGCTTCCCGAGAAGCATTTACAGGATAAAGTTGCAGCCTTTTTGCCTGAATCTGCCCTTTATACTCAGCTTCTTGATTTCGAGTCTCGCATTGATGCTGCTCTTGCGAGAAAGAGAATTGACATACAAGAGGCACTTAAGAATCCTCCTTGCATTCAGAAAACCCTTCGAATTTATGTTTTTAATTCTTTTGCTAATCAAACCCGCACAAATCCTGGGAAGCCAAATGCCGAACCACCTACCTGGACCTTTAAGATAATTGGGAGGATTTTGGAAGAGGGGGTTGATCCCGAGAATGCTGCTATGCATCAGAAAGCAAATCCTATGGATCCGAAATTCTCATCTTTTTTCAAGAGAGTCACCATTTCATTGGATCAGAGATTGTATCCTGATAACCATATCATTATATGGGAGAGTGCTCGATCTCCTGCACCTCATGAGGGATTTGAGGTGAAAAGGAAAGGAGATAAGGAGTTTACATTAAATGTACGTTTAGAGGTCAATTATATGCCGGAGAAATATAAACTGTCACCAGCTTTGATTGAACTTCTTGGGATTGAGGTTGAGACCCGTTCGAGAATTGTAGCTGGAATCTGGCATTATGTCAAGGCCAGGAAATTGCAGAACCCTAATGACCCATCCTATTTTATGTGTGATCCACCACTTCAGAAAGTATTTGGGGAAGACAAGCTTAAATTTTCTATGGTCTCACAAAAAATTTCAAATCATTTAGCTCCGCCACAACCAATACATTTGGAACATAGAATTAAGCTCTCAGGAAATAGTCCTGCTGGAAATGCATGCTATGATATCTTGGTTGATGTGCCCTTCCCAATACAAAAGGAATTGAATGCATTACTAGCCAACACGGAAAAGACCAAAGAAATTGAAGCATGCGAAGAAGCTGTTTGCACTGCTATAAGGAAAATTCATGACCACCGAAAGAGAAGGGCCTTCTTTCTTGGCTTCAGTCAATCACCGGTTGAATTTGTTAATGCATTAGTTGAATCTCAAAGCACAGACTTAAAGCTTGTATCCGGTGAATCAAGTCGTAGTGCTGAGAAAGAGCGTCGATCGGATTTCTACAACCAACCTTGGTAAGCTTTTTGACTCCTAACTATCTAATCAAACTAGTTGTTGCATACACTTATGTGAGATTACTGTGACTGTTAGTTGTTGCATACACTTATGTGGGGCATCATTTTGCCATATGCTATGATTAGCACCATGGTTTTCATATGTTTTTTTTAGACTGTTAGGTGTGGGTTTTCATACTTTGGGTGTAAGGGGAAAGTATAGTTGGTGCGTTGCGTACTTATTAAGGAGTTCAGTTTAGCACCATTAGTACGTATTGGAAACGATATGGCATCATTGTAAAGAGTAACACCTTATGTGGAGTCTTAGTAAGCTTAGTTTCAAATGTTGAATATTATGTCAGCATGAAAAAGTATTTTATTTTCTTTTGGTACAGAGTCGGTCGAGTTGTCATGTTGAGGATTCAGTTTGTAGGTCTGAGTCCGATGAGGTTCCTAAAAAAAGGTGTCAGCAATGCAATATGCTTCATTTTTTTTTTCTAAATACAATATGCTTCGTTGTAGCCTACTATATAGTTAATTAGGCTGTTGACTTGGTAAGTCTGATCCTAGTCCAACAAAGCAATTAGTCTGCTAGTTAACAAATCAAAATATATATGTAAATATATATTTATGTCCAGTGACATAAATTTTTAAGCTAAGGTAAACCGTAAAAGAATATAGTACGATATACACGGATTCAAAAAACAGGACAATGTGGGGGTTCCGGTGCGGGGATACGACATGATTATTTAAATAATGAAAGTATATATTTGATATTTTGTATGAGAATCTATCAAGCAAGATTAAATTTTTTATGCAAATTAAATACAGATTAAATAAAATGCATAACTTAATCATCTCAAATCGAAGAAATATAAGTCACCCACTTTGCAAACTAACCTTGATACTTTGCTTTTGGGTATGTAGTTACTTCTTTGAGTACAATCTGTGAAAGAAAATAATTTAATTTGGGATTGACAAGTAAACGTAAGAAAAAGACCTGTGTCATAGCAAAAAAAATCCCCAAAATCTAAGAATTTGTTGTTTAACAATAAATATTGAGTTTGAAATATAAGTATATGTGATATATATATTATAAATTATTTTTTACAAAGAAAAATAAACGATTGAGAAACCTAATATGAAGAATCAAATTTCATATTGTAAAATTAAAAGAATTTTTAAAGTTAATTATTAAAAATTGTAAAGTTTCAAATCATTGAAATTATGTATATGTGGAAATATCTTTCGAATGCTAGACCATTGACTCTAATGAAATAATGGTGGGTGGGAAGAAGATTAATTTAATGAAATAATGGTGGGTGTGGTAGACAACAAAGCAACTCAAATGAAAAAATTAATAGAACCCACCTAAAAATTATTTTATACAGGACATTGCATTGAAATTTGTATAAAGAGACCGGGTCTTTATATGAGCCAATATCCATATTACGTCTTAAAGGATCAGATTATTATCGGATCAGAATTGTTTTAGTACAATCCATATGCACTTGCTAAAGCTCGAATCTGACCTGATCAGAGCGCCGGTCCATTGACAAGCCTTGGGTAAGCCAAGTATCCCTGCTTCCTAGAGATTTTAAGGTACTGAACTTCTTACAAGTTAAAAGCTTTTGAATATTATAATAATTGTATGTTATATACCCACTTAATAGTTACTTGCTAATAATTATAAGCTATATGACCAATATATATGTTACTGACTATTATTATAGTTAAGAGGACAGGGCCGAAACCTTTTTATGATTTAAAAATTAAAACAATGCCATTTTACTAAATTTGTTTTCGTTTAATTCCCTATCTCCTTCACCAATATATTGCCCCCTTTTTCTGTTCAGCGCATCTCCAATTCTCCATACTCTCTGACTCACCCTTCTTTCATTCTTTATCTAATCACCCTAATTATTTACTTTTTACCTCAGCCTGATTTCCTTCCGATAACTCTGATAATCCACATCCAATCAACTCCCACAACCTTCGCATCACTTTGAATTTGTACCTCTTAATCTGTCTGTCATCCACCTCAAATTAATTGGAACCTTCCTTAAGCATTGTATAAAGCGGGTCAATGGGTGCTTGTTAATCTTTTATTGTGAGCTTGCTTTTTTATAATTTTTAAATATTAGAACTTTGAGACTTGCGGCTTGTTGCATTGTTGACCGTTGATGTTAAAAAAAATAGTTCGTTTCTTCAATTTAGTTCCGGAAGAGAAAAAAAACTAATGGAGAAGATAAAAAGCTCGCATATGGTGGAGAGAGAATAAAAGGACATGAAGACAAAAAGGATATATATAGACTATATAGATTAAAAGGAAGTCTTTTTACTTGGAA
The DNA here is from genome assembly GCA_030848705.1 of Heracleum sosnowskyi. Lineage (NCBI taxonomy): Eukaryota > Viridiplantae > Streptophyta > Magnoliopsida > Apiales > Apiaceae > Heracleum > Heracleum sosnowskyi. The sequence goes on along the minus strand of CM061244.1, from coordinate 17,938,318 downwards.
AAAAAGAAGGAAGTCTTTTTAATGTAATTTCAGTTCCTTAGGTGTATCTCGGGTTCCCTTTACTCGATAATTATTCTACAATGTATATGAACACTTTAATTGCAAAATGAGTTAAATTACATATACGTGTTTCACTTATATAGCAATTTTAAATTATAACAATAAACATTAGTATAGTGAAATAGGGAGGACTGCAACTTTAAAATTAATTAATACTTGTTGAATTCATAAATAAAGTTTTCAAAAAGAATATATAAATAACTTGATAGTTTCATCTGAGTTAGCCTATATTACTTTTGTCAGATATATATTACGTACTTGTTGACGACTTGGTTAATTGACCAACTCGCCTCTATAGTCCAAGTCACTTAGTTGAGTCTATGACAGTTTTCTGTTTAGTCAGTGATTATTAAGCAACTAGTCGATGACTTGAGAACCATGATCATTGATATATTATACCCGCTTACATACATCTTTAACTTTATGGAGAAACCTTGACCCGAATTCTGAAATATTGGACTGTTTGGACTGCTGATCCTTGAAGGGTCTTCAAAGCTGGACCTGGTAATATATTTGCCAATTTGATTTCATATTTTCTTTTCTCGAAGTATCAACGGGAGTGGTATCTGTTTAACTTTAATATCTTTGATCAAAACACCCTCAGTTTTGCTAATTCTGAGCAGCAGTGCAGATTAATCATGCCAACAACAATGTTAATATATTTGCCAATTTGATGTCATATTTTCTTATCTTGAAGTATCAGCAGGAGTGGCATCTGTTTTTAGTTCAATGTCTTTGATCAAATCACCCTGAACTTTGCTAATCCTGAGTAGCAGCACGGATAACTAATCATGCCAAGAACCACAATGCTCCTTGCAAGAGACACAATGTTCCTCTGATGTTTTCTTGTAAAATAGAACTTAGCTATTTTAGTAAATTTGCATGTACTACATATAGATACTTTATTACAGCCTTACAGGTATAAACATTAGTTTTAACAGGGTTACACATCAGTTTTATGAAGAGGTCTGATCTATTTAGTTCAACAAGAGTGAAAAATATTAGATTGATGGCTGTTGGAGTCTGCATGTTTCATTATGTCCAAAGCTTCTTTAGTTTGTTCTTGTGGATGGGCTGAACTTGTACTAAAAGGGAATTACTAGGTGATCAGGAATGGAACTTGTACTAAAAGGGTTAAGTGGTTGCTTGTTGGGACAGCAGCAAGGTTGGGCAGGTTGCAACTTAAATATATTGTCAGTCCAAGAATCTTGCCATCGTCTTAAATTACTTTCCAAGAATCTTGTCATCGTCTTAAATTACTTGTACTTGTGAAGATTGTAGAATATATATATTCTTAATAGCATTATACCATGATTTATGTTTTTTAGTTGGTGTTTATTTAGTCAATGTTGATTTACTGTCTCCTCTTTCTAGCTCTTTTTTACATCCTTTACATAACATGACAAATAATGCATTTATAGCAAGTACCTGTATATTTCTCACACAATATGATTCCATCTTTATGTTTATAAAAGTTACTGTTTTTTCAACGAAATATCCATGCATGAGAATTAGTGAGCTTTCATAATACATGAGAACCTGTAATCATGTGTATATTTGTTTTATTCGATTTTGTAGGGTTGAAGATGCTGTTATCCGTTACTTGAATCGCAGACCGCCTCCTCTGCCTCCTGCTCCAGCTTCAGATGCTCCTGGAAGCACATGAAAATTGGCAAGGATCTTCAAGACAGTTTAATTCATTATTTTTCTTGTTCATAAAGCATTTGAGAATGGGCAGGGTAAGGAGAGAAATGAGTCCTTGAATGCTTGAAAGCAGAGAAAGTTGCTGTGCGGTGCTGTAGGTCACTTGGCCTTGGCATGTCCTTGCTCCAGTTGTTGTCCTCTATTGTAATGCTTTATGCAAAGGACTTACATTTGCAGAATGTGCTAACTTGTATACCAAATTAGAAGTACTGGGAAAATGTCGTTTGATATTTTAAAATAAATCATTTAGGCCATTATTTTTAGTTGTGATACTGAAGTATTACATAATTCATTACTTAATTATCATTTATTTTATATAATTTTTTTGTATATTAAATAGGAAGCCTAATATTCATTCTACTACTAAAGAGATAATCTCTATTTACTATCGTTTCATCACTTTCCCCACATAATAAACGCTTAGTAATAAATAAAATTTGAAAGGCGTCACCTTACTTTTTTCCTCGTCTTTTTATATATGTACTAGCCTATAACACGGGCTTTATATAAATAATAAATTAAAATAATTAATGAAAACAGAAAAAAGAAAAAAATAAAAATTAATATGATAAATTATAAAATGAGAAACTTAAATATTAATTGATACATAAAAAAATAAATAAAGAATACAAATAGGGTTGAGGAAGATAAATTCCAGATTATTAATATTATTTTATTATTTATTAAATACTTTTAATTACGGACAAATACTTACTTATTTATCTTGAAACCCATTTAAATACTTTTAATTACGGACACTTACCTTTTCACTTATTTATTTTGAAACCTATTTAAATACTTTTAATTACGGGCACTTACCTTTTCAGCTAAAACATGTTACTTTTTCTATTTTTTCTTACTAATACCCCTCTTTTTTCAAAAATATCACAGGTAAACAGTTATTAATTTATTTTAAAATTTATTTTAATAATTTTAATTATTTAAAAAAATTTAAACACGCCTACTTATTTTTTTAGCAAATGCAAATTAATAAAATATTAAAACATAAATAATAAAAATAAAAATTATTAATAATAATTTGTGCATCGCACGGGTTTTAAGCTAGTATTAATAATAAGGATAAATAGAAAAGTTAACATGTTTTAATTAAAAAAAGTAACTGCCCATAATATTTTAGAAGTGTTTTAATTATATTAATTGTATTTGTCAAAAAAATATGTTTTACAATTATAAAAGCTAACATGTTTTAATTAAAAAAAGTAACTGCCCCTGATATTTTCAGAAGTGTTTTAATTATATTAATTGTATTTTTTTAAAAAAATATGTTTTAAATATTTAATAACAGTAAAATAGGTTTTTAAAATAAATAAGTAAGGGTTGCACCTGATATTTTTGGAAAATAAAAATATTAATGAGAATAAATATAAAAGATAATAAGTTTTATAAAATGTAATATAATTTAAAGATAATTGCCCCTGATATTTTTTGGAAAAGGATTAGATTTTGTTAGAAAAAAGTGTTACGATTATAAAAGGCAATCATTTATAATAGTTACTATTTTTTATAATATTTTTATTATTTATTAAATAGAAAAAAAGATCGAAAACCGAAAACCGAAAACCAAAATTTTTAAATGTTTCGGCTTTAATAATACTAGCCTATAACCCGTGCAAGACACAGACCATCAAAAAGAGATTAAAATTTGATAAATTAAAAAAAATTAATGGAAACATTAAATATTAAATAAAGAATAAAAATCAATATGATAAATTATAAAATGAGAAACTTAAATATAAATTGGAACATAGAAATAAATAAACAAATAATACAAATGGGTCATTATTAATATTATTTTATTATTCATTAAAATAATATTAATAATAAAGACAAATAGAAAAGCTAACATGTTTTAATTAAAAAAAGTAACTACCCGTGATATTTATATAAGTGTTTTAATTATATTAGTTGTATTTGTTAAAAAATACGTTGACGTGTTAAAATAGGTAAACTTTTTTAAATAATTAAAAGCATTAAAATATATTTTAAAATAAATAAGTAAGGGTTGCAACTGATATTTTTGGAAAAAAGAGATTTTAGTGAGAGCAAATATAAAATGTAATATGTTTTAATTTAAAGGTAATTTCCCATGATATTTTTGGAAAAAAAGAGTATATTTTATTAGAAAAAAGTGTTTTATTTATAAAAAACAAATAATAAGGACAAATAGAAAATGTAACATATTTTAATTTTAAAAAGTAACTGCCTGTGATTTTTAGAAGTGTTTTAATTATATTAATTGTATTTGTTAAAAAAATACGTTGGCATGTTAAAATAGGTAAGCTTTTTTAAATAATTAAAAGCATTAAATAAGTTTTAAAATAAATAAGTAATAGTTGCATGTGATATTTTTGGAAAATAGAGATTTTAGTGACAATAAATATAAAATGTAATATATTTTGATTTAAAGATTATTGCCCGTAATATTTTTGGAAGTAATAAATTTTGTTAGAAAAAAGTGTTTTAATTGTAAAAGACAATCATTTAGTTACTATTTTTATATTATTTTATTATTTAAACTAATTATATAGTATAAATAGTATAGATATTGATTTTGGAGGGAAAGATAAAGAAAGTGAAAATTTGGGAATAACTTCTTTCCACATTTATCTCCAAAATTTTCTTTGCAATTTCAAAAAGATTATGAGAAAAATTATGAAAAGATATGAAAATATTATTTTATGTAGAAAAACATAAAAAATTATTTTTTGAGGTTCACAATACATTACGAGATGATACGCATTTCCCAAATACATTTTAATCACCATTGTTTTAATCTTGTATCTTATTTTATGAACGAAATTATGCACCTTAATTTATTTGTTGTGGTTATTTTTATATCCATTTTTGATTAAAGTTTATGAGATAATTGAGGGAGAATCCATCACCCAATGTGGTTTAATACAGGAATCTAAAAGTCTAAAAGTTGTTTATAATTAGAGAACCAGAAAGGCAAGAGACAAATAAGCTATCATCAAATTTATACAGTATAGAGAAATGGGATGAAAATTGCTACTTCATGCACCTAATAATAACTCATGGACTGACTCCTGGGAAGACACATATTGGAAATCATAACAAATTTTATGATGGCCCGGGTGCAATGGATTTGATTCATTATTATTTATAAAATTAATTGCAAAAACTATCCTATAAATTAGATTCGAAAGTTCAATGCAATCCCAGCTTTGCATTTCGAGTACTTTAGACAGATAATTTATATTTGAAGTAAAAATATTTGCAATGGAGAAGCTGGATCAGCATGTCACTTCAAAGCTTGAAGCACTAATCAAGTATGGAACAGACATAACACAAATGGCTAAGCAGGTTATCTTGCAACTTTTTTTAAGATTGTTGTTGTTTTATTTGTGTTTGTGCCTCCTATGGAAATTGATCAAAATACTAGTTAGGACCTGCAGAACTCTACTGAAGTCTGGTATCTGGGGCTATTTTTTTTTTTTGACAGTTTTGCGCATTTAACAAATAATTTACTAGATGTGTTTAACTTGTACATACAGAATAAATTGGATCCGGTTATAGGACGGAGGGATGAGATTGAACGGGTAACACAAATATTATGCAAGCGCAGGAAAAACAATGTCTGCCTCACTGGTGATCCCGGTGTTGGTAAAACTGTCATTGTCGAAGGCTTAGCATCAAGAATTATTAATGGGAGCATTCCATCTAAACTGCAAGAAACTAAGGTTTGACAGTTCTTACGTAAATTTGCAAATAATTGCTTGATAAGTACGAGTAGACAATATACATTAAACATGGTATGTATCAGGTGTTCTCCATTGACATGGCTCGGTTACTAGCTGGTGCATCAAATCGAGGTGAATTTGAGGAGAGGTTAACTAAAGTTGTCGATGAAGTGAAATTAAGTGAAGGAAAAATCGTTTTGTTTATTGATGAACTACACACGCTTGTTGGAGCTGGCTCTTCAGGGCCTCTTGATGCTTCTAACATTTTGAAACCAGCACTAGCTAGAGGTGAATTGAAGGTATGCTTTGCATTTTTGTCAATGTTTTCTATGGTTCTAGGCGTAGCATGAAAATGATTTCAAGTTTTGGTTTTGGTGCAGTGCATTGGAGCAACAACTATGGAAGAATACAGGAAGTACATTGAGAAAGACGGGGCTTTAAAACGACGTTTTCAGGTTGTTGATGTGCCTGAACCATCTGTTGAGGACACAGTCCTAATACTCAAAGGACTGGTACAGAAATATGAAAGTTTTCATAAAGTCAAGTACACTGACAAAGCTATTCTCTCTGCTTCCTCCTTGGCAAAACAATATGTCAGGTAGTTTAAATTTTGTCTACGACTTATCTATGCAAATCTCAAATATTTTCGGCAGTTGTACATGAGTCTGATATACATTGTGCTTATGCAGCGAACGCTTTCTGCCCGATAAAGCCATTGACTTGATTGACGAAGCAGGTGCAAGGGTGAGTCTTCAGCAAAAGCAAGACAAATATGATAAGGTGACGGTTGCGACAAAAATGGATACAAATTTGAGGGTTAATCTGCAGGCGCAGCAAGGGCAAACAGAGTATAGTGGTAATATGCTTGTGACTGAAGAGGATATTAAGCTAGTGCTCTCATCGTGGACAGGAATCCCGATTGAAAAGATGTCACAAGAAGAAGTATTCAAGCTTTTAAACATGGAAAAAACTCTGCAAACCAAAATGATTGGCCAAAAAGAAGCAGTAATGTGTGTTAGCCGAGCCATACGCAGAGCCAAAGTTGGTATTAGGGACCCAAATCGTCCCATTGCAAGTTTTTTATTCACTGGGCCTACTGGAGTAGGCAAAACTGAGCTTGCTAAATTAGTAGCACAAGAGTATTTTGGAACAAAAGACGCCATGGTAAGAGTTGACATGAGTGAGTACATGGAAAAACACGAAGTGTCTAAGCTTTTCGGATCACCTCCAGGGTATGTAGGCCATGATAATGGTGGGCAGCTGACCGAAACTATAAGGAGAAAGCCACACAATTTGGTACTTTTTGATGAGATTGAGAAGGCTCACCGGGATGTTTTCAATGCCATGCTCCAGATTTTAGATGATGGAAGGCTAACTGATGGCAAAGGCCGCGTTGTAGATTTTAAGAACACAATTATTATACTTACGTCTAATATTGGAGGTCATTTGGATGGTAAATTCGAGCAAGTGAAAGTACAGGTTTCTGAATTACTTAAGGCAAAATTTAGTCCGGAGTTCTTGAATAGGCTTGATGATGTTATTGTTTTCAAGCATCTGAAGAAGAAACATCTGAGAATGATTGTTGCATTGATGCTGAAGGAGTTCATAGAAAGGGTGAAAGAAAAGAAGGAGATATTGATAAAAGTAACCGATAAAGTTCGTGAAAAGGTGATTGAAGAGGGCTACTCTCCAAGCTATGGAGCAAGGCCATTGAGAAGGGCCATTACCAGGATATTAGAAGATAATTTGTGCGACAAAATTTTGTCTGGTCATGTGAAAGAAGGTGACAAGGTGACTGTTGATGTCAATTTGCAAGGAGAAATTATCTTCAAGGACGGGGCTATATTTTGGGATTGTTGAAGAGTTGGTGTTTACATCGTTTCTTATTTCAAGTCATTTATTTATGCTCTTTCTTTGAAGATGTTCTTTCTTGATTTCTTATGTTATTAAATCATATATGTGCAAGGATGATGCTTTCATGTACCTCCAGAATGATCAGTTATGCAAGTGTTAATCTATTTCTTTCTATTGTTATGAATTAATTATTTTTTAAATCCTTATTTAGCTTACCATTTGAAACCTTAGGAAGAAATTACTAGATTGAACAATATCCAAGAAACTCTGCTCTGTTTAAGCAATCTTAATCTCGATCATCTTAGGCTTCTTAGGCTCAGGAGGCGGCAACTTCTCAACGATCATTGTCGATACACCATTTTATTCTTTTTGTTATATACCGTGTGTCTCGGCTAACTTGCACACACCTCGACTAATCCCGGAGGGTGGCTTTGCAAAAGATCCCACAGCACGGCTTCTTATTTTTCGGAAGAATAAAGATAATTATCGGAATTTAAAATCATAAGATGCGACACATGTGAGTCTATACTCCATAAAGATATAAAATAATAAGTTTATAGGAAGGCAGAATCCTTTTAGGTGTTTAATAGGATTATTATTCATTGTCCTGTGTGTAAATGTAAATTATGTTACTGAATTTTCCTTGTCTTAAAACAGCCACAAAGAGAAAAGAGTTGCTGTAAATCTTGGTTAAAGCGAAGTTATTGTAATTCTTGATGCAAATGCTTAGCTGATAGAATTATTAATGGGAGCATTCCATCTAAACTTATACTGTAGCTAAGGTTTGACAATTTATATGTAAATTTAGAAGTCATTGCATAATATATGTATGCAGAGAATATACATTCAACATTATGTCTATCAAGTTTTCCCCATTGACATGGCGCGATTAATAGCTGGCTTGTCGAGTCGAGGCGAATTTGGGGAGAGGCTAACCGAAGTTGTTGATGAAGTGAAATTAATAAGTGAAGGAAAAACGGTTTTGTATATTTTTGAATTGCATACACTTGTGGGTGCTGGTTCTTCAGGACCTCTTGATGCTTCTAATATTTTGAAACTGGCACTAGCTAGAGGGGAATTAAAGATATATCTTTCAATTTTGTTTAACGTTCTATTTTTTCTCCAATAATGCGACTTCTACTATTGGTTCTGTGCATTGGAGCAACTACTATGGAAGAATATAGCAAGTACATTGCAAAAGATGGGGGAATTAAAATGACGTTTTCAGGTTGTTCGTGTACCTTAACCATCTGTTGTGGACACAATTTTAATACTCAAAGACCTGTTAGAGAGATATGACACTTTTAAGTGAAGTAATGATACCATTTGAATATATTCAACTTCTGTCTGGTACCCTTATGTTTAAACATATGACTAACGTTTAGGTAACGGAATTGATAATGCTCCTTGCTTCACTTTACTGCACTTTTCCCTCTTCCGGCAATGCTTGGACAAAAATGTGGTGTGTTGTCGGTGAGGAATTTGCAAAACAATGCCTGATCGGGGGTGGTGGCCGTCAAGCACCTCCGGCGTGAGAGTAACTAACTTGGTGGCGGAGAATACAAGAAACAATATCGGAAAATATACTACCGGTGACTGAGTTTTTAGAGAGCTTTTGTGAAAATGTGAGAGTGTGTGAGAGAATGTAAAAATTAGAACCCCCTCATCTGTGAGGTTACTTATGTATTTATAGTGTTTAGTGTTACCTCCCTTTGTCCCTTGGTCCGGAAGAAAGTCTCCTTCTCTGTGACAGGTGTGAGTTGATGGCTTGTCCATTTTTACTTCTTGTTGTCGATGTGGTTGCTTCCGTGAGAACGTCTCATTGTCTAGGAGTATTGGAGGAGAGAGCAGTCTTAGTCCACAAGACAAGGTGAGTTGGAGGAGGAAAACACCCTTTGTCCAAGAGGTGGGAGGTGTTGGAGGAAGGATGTGTCTTTGATCTAGAAGGGAAAATGTTGCCTTAACTCATTTTTCTTTGCCAATTCTATGGTGTGACAAGTTGTCCGTTGAATACTTTCGGGACATGGTCGTATCTGGCAGGTAATTTGACCTCTTCCGGGAGGGTATTAACATTGCCCCCCACTCCTTCAACTTACTTTAGTGAGTTGGAGGAGTAAATGCGTACCGTTGATGGGATTCTTGAGATTAATGACTTCAACGGCTCTCTTACAACGACTAGCTGTTGAGGCCCTATAAATGCTTGAGTTGTATCCAAGTGTTTGATTGTCTTGTTTTCTTGAAATCTTTCATCTCTTATTTCATTTGTGTAGGTCTTGAAAAACTCCCTCATGGAAGGTAGGAAAACTACTTGTTACTGCGACATGCCAGTGGTCATGAAGACCATATGGGCTGGGAATAATGCTGGTCAGAGATTTGAGCACGCAACTAGAGTATGTCATTCTCTCTCGAGTAATAACACCAGCTCGAAACATGCTTACACATTAATAACTTATAGTAATTCAATTAATCGGGTAATTAAAGCATATGTTAATCTCTCTCGAGTATTAACGCTCTCAGAAATTCAATGATGCTCTCGCACTCAAATTCAATTATGTTAATCGTATGTGTGCCTTAGTAAAATCTCTCAATCTATTACTCATATTCACATAGACTTAATTCATGAAATCGACCGATTACACAAATCAAACATATAAACATAATCAATTAGAATTATAACAATTAATTAAACCACTGTGAAAATTATTCCAAGATCATAGTGCAAACATGGCTTCCCCTTTTATGCCCTAGAAACAACTACTGGCTAATACTAAGATTAAAAACAATGTAGAAAGACGTATAAAGACGTATAAAGCATAACTAATTAACAAAAAAATATAAGAAATAAGAAGCCAAAAACCCTAGCTATCAGAAAAAGGTAGCGTATGTCTCTCTCCCTCCCTAAAACTAACTATAAAATATGTACCTATCAAACTAATAATAAAAGTATTTTAAATGTTTTATATATTATACAAGTAGATATCCACAATTGAGTAGGATTTTTAATGTAAAATTCGCAGCTGTCTTTAATCCTCCCTTTATGGGTTCTTCTAGTCGGACTGTAAGATCATCAAAATCGGGTTTTTGGAACTCAAGATACGGCCCAAACCTTTCTGCAGCCCGTGTACCCCAATAATACGAATTTTCTTCTATTTTCAGTCCAAAATAGCTCTTTTTGCTTCAAATCCTTCCAAGTTATGAATTCTTTATTTTTTATAATAAAACATCAAATTCTATTAAATAAAAATCTAAATCAATGTAAAACACAATAAATATGAGAATAAAATCATCTAATATATATATATATATATATATATATATATAAATATATTCTATCAAAAAGCTACTTTTAAAATTTACCAAATAGTATTTACCTATTTTTTAGAAAACAAATTGTTGTCTACAACAACAATACCAACAATACCAGACAGAACCTAAGACAAAAAATGTTTTAATCAAGGCAAGCGGCGGTAATTTATGTGTTAAGTCCGCCTTAAATCTTCTTCATTCTTCAGCTTTGTTACGGAAGAATAGTCGTTCCGGCAAAGTTCTTAGGCAATGTTCAGAAAAGTGGGTATCGTCCTTAATTGGTGGAGTCCCTATTCACAACGGATTAATATCGTAATTATGGATAAAACTAGATTGATTAAAGAGATCATTAATCAGAATTAATTTAATAATCTTTTTTATGTTTTCTTATCATATGTATAATTCTTAAAAAAAATTAAATTGTACATAAGTAATTATTATTAATTTACTTTGAATATATTAAAAATTGTTGTACGATTGAAATAAATAAAATATAATAGAGCTAACTTTTGATTTTTGAGTGAATTTGAGAGGAAAAAATTGAGAAAATTCATGATTTAACGTATCAAAATAGAAACTATGTATGTGAGAATTTTTTTAAAAAAAATTATCAAATTTCTTCTTTTTTTAGTTTTTAATTTTTTTGGACATATTTTCCTAATTTTTACCAATCAAGCGGGTTTTGGCCGATTATCCCAATTTTTGACCGATTGAACTGATTTTCATTAAATCTTGATCGATTTTTGTAAAAAAAACAAATTTTGACACGATTTTAATATAGTTGAATCGATTAGTCACCGTCTAGAAATTAATTGATTATTAATCTCGAATAATTGCCAACTTCTAGAACATATCATTTAGGTAATTCTGAAAATGACAGTTATGACTTTGATGAACTCAATTTGACTACTATGAACTTGTATGGTCTATATGTTTGGTTAATATGTTTGGTCACAATGGAGAGGTTATGTTGTTTTCCTTTTCAAAAATGAAAGATGCGTAGGGCATTGAAACATAGTCCTTTGGATGTTAATGCCTAACTGATTCACCTATGAATTTGGTCTAAATTATGGGTTACGAATAATAATTTGCATTTCGTCTACTAGATATTAAAAGGAACTTTCTTTGATAATTAGTTTGCGATTAGTCCCCCTATAGCCCTGTCCAAAATTACTTATGTGGCAGCTGTTAACAATGAATCCAGAGATAAGGAATTGGTGTTGTTTGAATCGGGTATTCTAGATTATCCACCGACTTTCACTATGGTTTACCTGAATGCTGGAACATCCACCGACTTTCGTTATGGTTTACCTAAGTGCTCACCCTGATATAGAAATGACTACAATTAATGTCACTTATCAAATGTTTCAGCAATGCAATCTGTTAGGAATATGTTGTTCTTGATGATAAACATAAAACACTTAGTAGAATTTGTGTAAAGTCATTTTGTAGCTGTCAACGAAATGACATGCTTTGCAGCATTCCGTTGACAGGAAGCTCATCAACGAAATGAGTGATGTAGCAATTGCACTGTACAATACTTCTAGTTTGATATGCATTTCGTTGTAGATATTGGATAGGTTTTCTAAGTCATGTTGACTAAGTACTAGATAGGCAAAATAGGTTGGTTAATTGTAAATATATTATGCCTTGTAATTTTGCCTAAGTGAAGACATGTCAACGGTATGAAGATTACTCTGTCAACGGTATGGAGTTTACTCATCAACGAAACGAAGATTACTCATCAACGAAATGAAGAATAAAGCTATCAACGAAACACACCTTACTGCTATCAACGAATCATTATCACTTTTCTGAATAGTTGACAAAGTGATAGTGACAGTTTTCTGACAGATCAAAAGGAGATGTGGAAGTGTACTTTGCATTGGAAACCATTAAAATGGACATGGGGAATAAGGAAACATTCCAATTTCCAATCTGGTTATTGAGTGGGATCACTATAAGACTGAAGACAGAAGACAAAGATCTCCAAGGACCATTGGACAAAAGGGATGAAAAGCAAGCTATTGACGGTTACCTTTAGTGTACTTTAGTGTAGCCAAAAATAGCTTTGTAAACTTGGGAATATATATATAACCAAGTGTAGCAGTTAAAATAGAAGAAAGAGAAGAAAAACAAATAGATTGTATTAGCTATCTTTGAGAGCATACTTCTCTACATTCTTGTAACTGAGCAGCTGTGTACTTTTTGTATCACAGATTATTTCCGCAATAAAAATCACTTCAGTTGGATCATCAAACAATCCAACTGAAATTATTAAGTGCTTGTGGTTTTTATTTTATAAGTTCAGTTTTAATTTGTAAGTTATTTTTAAGTTTGAGAAATATCAAGAATTGTATTCAACCCTCCCCCTTCTACAATTCTGTTAGGTCATTTGGGATTAACAATTGGTATCAGAGCGAACTTCTAACAAACAAGAAGTTTAAAGATCAAGACCAAAACAGTAACCATGGTGAAGAAGGATGCAGGTGTAAAGATACCAGTTCTTGATAAGGACAATTACTTTCACTGGAAAGTAAAAATGCATTTACATCTCATGTCTATGGATGAGAGGTATGTAGACTGCATTGAGAAAGGTCCACACGTTCCCATGAAGTTCGCATCTAGAGTTGGATTGCCAGATGATGCTCCTGATGTAGAGATTCCAAAACCTGTCTCAGAATGGACTATTGAAGATGTTGCAGAAATCCATAAAGATAAAAGAACCATGAACAGTCTGTTTAATGGTTTGGAGCAAGAGATGTTTGACAATGTCATAAACTGTACAACCTCCAAAGAAGTATGGGACACTGTTAGAACTCTCTGTGAAGGAACTGAGCAAGTTAGGGAAAACAAAATGTAGCTCCTTATACAACAATATGAGCATTTTCATTTTAAAGCTGGTGAAACCCTAAATGATACGTTTAGTAGGTTTCAAAAGCTTTTGAATGGATTAAAGTTGTATGGGAGGATCTATCAAACCAAGGATTCAAACCTTAAATTTCTTAGAGCTCTTCCAAAAGAATGGAAGCCTATGACTGTTTCTCTCAGAAACACTCAAGAGTACATAGACTACACTCTTGAAAGGCTTTATGGAACCTTAAAGACATATGAGTTGGAAATGGAGCAAGATGAAGAAATTGAAAAGGTACAAAAGAAAGGTGGATCTATTGCATTGATAGCATCTGTGAACCAACTGGAAGATGACAATGAAGAAGCTACAAAGGCCACAACTAGTCGAGCTAGTTGTAGGAGTAATGTTAGCAAGGGTAAAGGCAAGATGACAGAAGAAGAAGAACCAGAACCAGCCAACTTGGATGACTTAAATGAGATTGATGAACACATTGCTTTTCTGTCAAGGAAATTCTCTAAGTTCAAGTTCAAGAGAAACTCAGAAGAAAGGCCACCAAGGAAAGACTTTCAACCTAGCAAAAATAACTGGATTGAAAAGTCTAAATCTAAATGTTTCAATTGTGGAATGCTTGGTCACTTTTCTGGAGACTACAGAAAGCCCAAGGTTGAGAAGGGCAACAGGAAATTTGAGCCTGTTGATTATAAAAAGAAATACTTTGAACTTCTCAAGCAAAAAGAAAAGGCTTTCATGTCTCAGGAGTATGATTGGGCTGGTAATGGTGAAGATTCTGATGATGATGTTGAGTATGTCAACTTGGCTCTTATGGCTAACAATCATGAGCAGGAAGCAAGCTCCTCAAGCAACCAGGTAACAATTACTAATCTTTCTGAGCTTTCTAAAGAGGAATGCGATAGTGCAGTAAATGAAATGTCTACTGTACTATATAATTTACGTGTTACTCTTAAATCACTTACCAAAGAGAATTCAAGAATAAAAGAGACTAATTTGCTCTTAAGTGATAGGAATGCAATGTTAGAAGCACAGCTCATTGATTTTGAGAAAATGAGGTGTGTTAGTAGGGATGCTAAGAAGGAACTTGAGAACGTGTTAGAAAGGGAAGAAATTCTTAAAACACAACTTGAAATAGAACAAAGTGTGATTGCAAAATGGAAAGATGCCAGGAATGTTGCTAACAACATCATTAATGTTCAAGGTATGGAATCTTTTTGTGAACAATCATGGAAAAAGAACAAAGAAAAGCTAGGGTATGTTGGTGAAACCTTAGAATCAGAAACAGAGTCAACAAACAACAATGATCATTTGTTGAAGGTTGATATGTCAACGGAATGCAATGTTCCGTTGACAGATGAACCATCAACCGATCAGGCTGTTTCGTTGACAGAGAAAAGAAAAGATGAACTCACTAGACTTAATAAAAAGTATGGTCCTGTCACCAAGAACTTTGTTCAAGGTGAGTCTAGTAAATCAAAGAAAGTTGAGAAGCCTGTTGAGAGAGCTAATGTAGGTCACTTGTCTAACAAGCAATTGAAAGACAAGTTAGAGAAAGTTCAAGTTGAGGCTAAGGGAAATAAAAAGAATAACAGGAATGGAAAAGTAGGGATTAACAAACACAACAATTACACACCTGATAAATATGCTCCTAGAAAGACATGTGTCAATTGTGGAAGTGTTAGTCATTTATCTACTAACTGCAAATCTGTTAAGAAGACTGCTAATGTGAAAATGCCCAAGCCTGCAATGAATAGTTCTATGCCTACAATGCCTGTTACGCCTAACATGTTTGCTCCATATGCACAATTTCAAAATCCATATACCAGCATGTCATTTGTGCCTAATCCATACATGAATATGTTTAATGTGCCACAAATGCCATGGAATGTGAATAACATGTTTGTTCCTCCAACTATGCATGCTGTGAATGAAAATGTGAGCAACCCTCAGAAATCAACACCAAAGGTAAAGATTGATTTAAATCAATCTGAGCCCAAGGTGAAAAATGATATAAAAGGAAAAGTAAAGGCTAACAAAACAGGACCCAAGGTAACTTGGGTACCAAAATCAACTTGATTTGATTTTATTGTGTGCAGGGAGACAAAAGGAATCTTTGGTACTTGGATAGTGGTTGTTCAAGACACATGACTGGTGATTCTACCCTGCTCACAGAGTTTCAGGAAAGAGTTGGCCCTTGTATTGCTTTTGGAGATGACAGCAAAGGCCACACTAAGGGATATGGCTTGATTTCAAAAGAGAATGTCATCATAGATGAGGTTGCATTGGTGGATGGTCTTAAGCACAATCTGCTTAGTATCAGCCAACTTTGTGACAAAGGATTTTTAGTTACTTTTTCTAAAGAAGCCTGTGTTGTTTCTAAAGGAGGAAACAACAATGTTGTAATGACTGGATTCAGAAGAGGGAATGTGTACATTGTTGACTTTAGTAGCACAAGTCCAGACACCATCACTTGTCTCTTCAGCAAGGCAAGCAAGGATGAAAGTTGGCTATGGCACAAGAAATTATCTCATCTGCATTTTAAGGTTATGAATGATTTGGTGAGGAAAGATCTTGCCAGAGGAATTCCACAAGTGGAATTCTCCAAGGATGGTTTGTGTGATGCCTGTCAAAAAGGGAAACAAAAGAAGGCATCATTCAAAAGCAAGACAGAGTCATCAATTGTCCATCAGCTTGAGTTGCTTCATATGGATCTGTTTGGCCCTGTAAATGTCATGTCTATCTCAAAGAAGAAATACTGTCTTGTGATTGTTGATGATTTTTCTAGATTTACATGGACCTTCTTTTTGCACTCCAAAGATGAGGCAAGTGAATCATTATCAATCACATCAAGATGGTAAGCAATCATCCTGATTTCAAAGTAAGAAGGATTAGGAGTGACAATGGGACAGAATTCAAGAATTCAAGCATGAAGGTGTTCTGTGAAGAAAATGGTATTTTGCATGAGTTTTCAGCAGCAAGGACACCACAGCAAAATGGTGTAGTTGAAAGGAAAAACAGAACACTTATTGAAGCTGCAAGGACAATGCTAGATGAATCAAACTTACCAACTTATTTTTGGGCTGAGGCAGTTAACACAGCTTGCTTTACTCAAAATATTTCTTTGATTAATCAGGCCAAGGGAATGACCCCTTATCAACTACTCAAAAGAAAGAAGCCACTATTGGATTTTCTTCATGTCTTTGGATGCAAGTGCTTTGTTCTGAGAAATCAAGCTGAGCATTTGGGGAAATTTGAAGCAAAGGCAGATGAAGCAATATTTGTGGGATATGCAGCAGGGAAAGCTTACAGAGTCTATAATCTCAGAACCAACATTGTTATGGAATCTGTACATGTTGTTTTTGATGATCTCAAAATTCAAGGTCTCTGTGATGAAGGTTTCCATGAAAGTCTTTCTTTTGAGAATGAGGAAGGAGATCAAGTGAATCATGTTAAGGCTACTGAGAAACAGCCTAAAGTTGTTGTATCTAGCACAGATAAAAGCAGCAGTGAAGATGAAATTGCTGCATTGAGATTGAAAAGAATAGCTGCTAGCAGACCAAATGGTCATTTCGTTGACAGTCATGGTGATGGATTCGTTGACAGTCAAAATGAGCGTTTCGTTGACAGCCAAATTGGTCATACCGTTGACAGTCAAAGAAATGCTTCTAGAAGTGATCAATTAGGGACAACAAACTCAGGGGGAGTTTCTCAAGGATAATTGTCCAATCAAGGCAATCATGATCATGAAGCTACCTCGTCAAGAGAAAATCTACCTCCCTCAAGGAAATGGACTAAAAATCATCCCTTTGAACTTATTATAGGTGATGTTTCTTCAAAAGTCCAAACTAGAAGAGCAACTCAAGAGGAATGTCTATACAGTAGCTTTCTGTCTCAAGATGAGCCAAAGAAAGTTGAGGATGCACTTCTAGATCCAGATTGGGTTTTAGCTATGCAAGAGGAGCTAAACCAATTTGAGAGGAACAAAGTTTGGAAGCTGGTGCCCAAGCCTAAAGACAGGAGTGTCATAGGCACAAAATGGGTGTTCAGAAACAAGATGGATGAAAATGGCATAGTCACAAGGAACAAAGCTAGATTGGTTGCAAAAGGCTATTCACAGGAAGAGGGAATTGATTTTGATGAAACCTTTGCTCCAGTTGCAAGACTAGAAGCAATAAGGATTTTCCTAGCCTATGCAGCCCATGCCAATTTCAAAGTCTATCAAATGGATGTGAAGAGTGCTTTTCTGAATGGGGAATTGGAAGAGGAGGTGTATGTAAGTCAACCTCCTGGTTTTGAAGATGATGATTTTCCAGAATATGTATACTTCCTCCTCAAAGCACTCTATGGTTTGAAACAAGCACCTAGAGCCTGGTATGACACACTTTAACAGTTCCTCCTTGAGAATCACTTCACTAGAGGTACTGTAGATAAAACTCTGTTTCACAGGGTTGTGAATGGCTCTACTATACTTGTTCAAATTTATGTAGATGACATAATCTTTGGGTCTACAGATGTGAAACTTTGTCAAAAGTTTGCCAAGCTTATGCAAAGTAAATATGAAATGAGCATGATGGGAGAATTAACTTACTTTCTTGGTCTTCAAGTGAAGCAAGTTAATGAAGGCATTTTCATTAGTCAAACAAAATATATTCATGATTTATTAAAGAAATTTGACATAATGGAATGCTCTCCTGCCAAAACTCCCATGCCTACTGCCACCAAACTTGAATTGAATACTAAGGAAAAATCTGTGGACATTTCAAGTTACAGAGGCATGGTAGGCTCACTTTTATATTTAACAGCTAGTAGACCTGATATTATGTTTGCTACATGTCTATGTGCTAGATTTCAGGTTGATCCTAGGGAATCCCATTTAGTTGCTATTAAAAGAATTTTCAGATATCTCAAAGGAACACCAAACCTTGGCATTTGGTATCCTAGAGAATCTGGCTTTGAACTAATTGGTTATTCAGATGCAGATTATGCAGGATGTAAAATTGACAGGAAAAGCACAACTGGCACCTGTCAATTCTTAGGAAACAAGCTTGTCTCATGGTTCAACAAGAAACAAAACTCAGTTTCTACCTCCACAGCTGAGGCTGAGTATATTGCAGCTGGAAGTTGTTGTGCACAGATTTTATGGATGAAAAATCAACTACTTGATTATGGATTAAGAGTTGAGAAAATTCCTATTTTCTGTGACAACACTAGTGCCATTGCCATTATTGAGAATCCAGTGCAGCATTCAAGGACCAAGCACATTGACATCAAGTACCATTTCATTAGAGAACATGTTATGAATGGTACTGTGGAGTTACATTTTGTTCCAAGTGAACAACAACTTGCAGACATTTTTACCAAGACACTTGATGAATCAACATTCTCAAGACTAGTAAGTGAGTTAGGTATGTTAAATTTCTCCTAATTATTTTTGAGATTTTTGCAAGTTACATTGTAGCCAGAAATTTGCTATGTTTTTCTGTGAATTAATTTTCTCAGGAAAAAGTGCAATTTTGTCTAAGTCAAAATTACTATGTCAACGAAACGCACCATTTCGTTGACAGTCTTAGCCTTTTTCTGGGTGTTTCGTTGATAGCTCTTTTATATCAACGAAACGCATCTTTATCAACGAAATAGACGGGACTTTAACCGCCCAATCCTGATTCGTTGATATAGCGCAGTTAATCTGAACCGTTGAAATTTGACACGTCTTTTACCACGATCTATACATACACCCCTGTAAGTATAAATCACGGTAATACTTTAAAAGTAACGGTTATATTTTTTAAGCCAATCCAGTAATTTACATTGATTATTGGACTTAATTTCTGAGAATTTTTGGGGGAGTATTTAAGAAATTCTACTTTCTTTAATTCTTTTTTACCTGTTCTCAAAAATTCCAAAGGCTTTTCTTTCTTCTTCTCTCTAACAAGCAATTCAGTTCGAAGCTTTTCTTCACTCAACAATGGCACCAATAGTCAAGATTATGTCTGTTGGAGGGTTTATCTATGAGAAGAACAACTCCATCCCTTTTGTTGTCAAGGAAAGCCCGAACAACATCTTTTTCAAAATGATGGATTTCATGAAGAATTACAAGTTGAGCTATGCAATGTTTCACTCTACATCACTCTACAATGAGATAATCGAGGAGATTTGGACCTCATGTGAGTATAGTGGGACAAATTGCACTTTGCAATTCACCATCCAAGGTAATGAGTATATAGTTAACTCTGATGTATTGCAAGCATGTCTACATATTCCTGAAAATAACTGTAATGCTTGGCCTACATATACTGAAATGATTAACATGATAAATTCTATAAACTACTCTTTGCCTACTGATAATTTGGGTAAGATTATTAGGAGATGTTTGGTTAAGGAATACAGTTACTTAGCTGATGCATTCATTAAGGTCTTCTCTGGAAAGATTAGCAATTTTGATGCATTAACTAATTCTATGTTGATTCTCTTAACCATGCTTCTAACTGATAGATATTACAACTTTAGCACTCAACTTATGTATGAAATTGGTGCTAAGTTGGGTGATAAGGCTAATAGGAAAAAGAATATCTATTATGCTAGGTTTCTGATGATGTTGGCTAACCATGTTAGTCCAGCACCATTAGTTATCTCTAACCCTATTTCCAGGTTTGAGTGTTTTGTGCAAGAGAAGAGGGTTTTGACAGATATACTGAGACTTAACCACAATGGTGATGTCCCAATGGTGTATCTGCCCATCATTGAGGTAACTTCTTCTAACCCTGTTAGTGTAGTTGTTACTTCTATTGTTTCACCTACTAATGTTGCTATGGAGTCTGTAGCTGTGTCCCAACATGCTCCTGCCCAAGCAGCAAAACCTAAATCTAAGAAATCCTCAAAGCCAACCTCAGGTGCTTCTCAAAAGGCACCTGTTGCAAAAACTACTTCACAACCAAAGGGGAGTGATTCTGGAGTTGTGAGAGGTGAGGGAAGGGGTGAAAATCAAAGAAACCCCAAGAATAAGGAAGGAAAGGATAGTGTGTCCCAACCATGCCCCATTGTGTCTTCCCAACAAGGCATAATGAGTAAAATGGATTTAAACACAAGTCTAGTTGCATCCTCCCAAAAGGATGTGATTATTGAAACAAGCTCTCCTCCAAGAGCACACTCCAAGAGGGTAAGGGACACTTCAAGCCCACAGTCTACATTTTCCCAATATCAAAGGAGAGTGAAGCAAAATCCAAGGGTACACAGGGTGCACACACTCTGGAAGCAACACTTCCAGTTTCACAAATTCAGTTTGATGTAACCCCAATTATTACTCTGGGGTTACAGTCCCATTCTCTAAACATCAACCTTGAACTATCTCCACCAAATTCACCAACTCAGTCTTTAGATGTGGACATGATCCATACATCTATTCCTGATTCTCCAACTCTTATCTTGGAGAAGCCCCACTCTGAAGCTGGTGGTCATCACTTGTTAAGTGATTTGTTGGGCCATCAACCAATTTTTTCTGAAGCTGCAAGAGGATCTGTGGACCCCAATCTCACATCAATCACCACAGATTCGATTGTAATTTCACTTTCTCAAAATGCTTTATTGACTTCATCAACGGAACAGCCTCTTTCGTTGACAAGTGTTTCTCCATCAACGGTATCCATACCGTTGACAGTTCAAACTACCATTCCGTTGATAGGTCATTCTACACCCCTTATTGAAGATCAAGTTGTTTCCACAACTAGTGTAGATGACCTGGTGGTAGTTGAGACACTTTTAGGTTTGAGAGAGAGTGAAACTGAGAGGCTGGCTTGCAGCCAGGCAAAAGGAGAGAATAAGAGTGAGAGGCTGGCTATTTCTTCCAGCCAGGCAAAAGGAGAGATTGAGAGTACCACCTTAGTAGGTGAAGGTGAGGGTGTGAGAGGTGTGAGCCATGGGGAGCCCATGATGAAACAAAAGAGTGGAGAGAGAGAAGGGACTACAGGAGTCATAAGGGAGGAAACAGCCATTGCTAGTGAGTCAATGGGGGTCAGTGAGGGAGAAAGGGAACTTACTTTCCAAGAGCATTATCAACAAACTCTGGATAGTATTTCCCTGGATCCTGAGACCTTTACTCATCCTGTGCCAGCCTATCAGGTTATGGCTCAACAGGGAAATGTGGAGGCAGAGAGGTCACTAAACCTAATTCATACAACTGCATCAATGCAAAGAGCAAAGGATGCCTTGACCAATCTATCTCCAGCAGCTGCAGCAAGTGGAGACTTTGACTTTTCTGATGATGAGGACAACTTTGGTGACAATCTACAGGTGGCCACTACTTCACAGACTGGGACTTCTGTGGTGCCTCCTAGACCAAACTGGCTTTCTCAGGATATGCAAGGAAGATGCACTCTAGATGCTGCTATCACAAGGTAGTACAATGAGGCATATCTAGCTCATGAGTCTGCAAATGCAAGGGACAAGAAATTCTACAAGGCCATCATGGATTCACTGGAAATCCAAAGGCTACAGATGTTGCAGACAAGGATTGAAGCTACAGAAATCAAGGATTCCATTAGCAACCTCAGGGATGCTACTGACATGAGGCTAGATGAAAAGCTTCCTCTTCTAACTGTGTCCAAGATGAACAGGTTTTTCTCCAAGGAACCTGAAGTGTCCTCATCTTTGAAGACTCTTTCCTCTAGAGTGGACAAAGTTGAGGCTACACTTTCTCACATGCAAAAGGAACAGGAGAAGCAAACTCAGCTACTCACCCAGCTTTTGGCAGCTCAAGGACTCCCTATCATCTCACTTGATGATAACAAAAAGGGGGAGAAATCTAAGGAGCTAGAGAAATCTAAAGAGCTTGATATACAAATCACAAAGGTTTTGGTCCCAGCCATTTCCTTACCAAATGAGCCACTAGCAATGGGGGAGCTTGGACAGAAGAAAAAGGATGGCATTGACCTAATTCAGGAAGCTTCTATGAGGATGAGACTTTCAGAACAGATCAAAGATCATTGGTCCAACATAGAAGCAAGGGTCAAGAGAATTGCTGGAACTACAAAGAACTCAAATCCATCAACGGATCAACCATCAATGAATGCCATGGTTGTAACATCAACGGAATGGGAGCCACAGTTCAAGAGTTCTTATGTTATAGAACCCCTTCAGCATGGAGTCCTTCAAGATTCAAGAAGTGAGAAAGGACAATCTTCATGCTTTAGGAATGTGGATGCAAGAGGGATATCTCCAATATCACCTGTCAAACCCAAGGGCAAGAACATTGCAAGGATATTTTATCCTCCACCAAAGCCAGATGAGTTCAAAGTCCTAGGGAAGATGATCATTGAAAGCAAAGAGAGCAATCATCCAAGCATAAGGAACAAAAGGGCCATCATCTACAGGGATAGCAAAGAAATCTGCATTTGGGTTGGTCACCCAAATTTTGCTAAGGCCAAAGCTGAAGAATCTGAAAGGACAGCAATGCAAGCACTAGCAGTTGCTCAATCACTTGAAGATGAAGAAACCCTACAGGAAGAAAAGGCTAAGGATGAAGCTAAGGAAGCTGGAAAGGAAAGGAAGAGTGTAAGGCATCCAAAGGCTAGAGCTAAAAGGAATCTGAACTTTGACAAAGATGATTCTTAGGACACTGCTCAAGACTCTTCCACAACAAGTGCACATCAAATTCCTGTTGATCTACCTCATGAAGGAAAGTTGGCCTGTGATCCTGCACATCCTGTCAACTTTCATGATCAACCAATTATGCCAAAAGAGGAGCCTCTTGAATTTGATGAGGCCTACTTTCCAAAGTTCCTATTTGAGAAGGATCAACCAATGAAGACAAAGAAAAGGGCTGTCAAGGCAAAGCCAGTGTTTGTGAGAAAGCCACAACCTCAGAAACCCCCTGCAAATACAGAGGACTGCATGTACATTGCTGACATCAGGGAAGAATCCAGTTTACATCTTGACTTAGACAACCTGGTGGAAGTAAGAGGCATTGCAGCTTCTCAAAAATTGCATGAGAGACTAGTTTTTACATTCAAGGGAGGTAGAGAACAAGTGTGGCCTCTCTATAGAATTTTAGGAGAAGACTATCAAACACTACTCTCAGTGTTTAGATGCTTGAAGAAGGACTTTGGCTTCACCAAAACAGCCAAGTCTGAGGTGGTCTCCAAAATCTGTCAGATAAAGGCTAGCTGGAACAAGCCTGAGGCTCTTCCCAGGATGCTTAGAGTGCCCTCAACAGGAAAGGAGATCCATCTTCAACCATACTGGATGATGGAATTTAAGGACAAGGACAATTGCAGAAGATTCTTCAGGATGGAAGACCAGCTGGATAAGGCATCTAATCAAACTCTAAAGTTTATGCAATCCATGCTTGGTGATCAAGATGAAGAGGAGAAAATCTTTTACAGAAGGCTACAGGTCCAAATTGAGGAAAACAACTCTAAGAGAGGGAAGAAGACTATGCCACAAAGAAGACACAGATGAAACATTTGCTCAGTCTAGAGGAGCACTTTTGGGCATTAGTCTTGTAAGTCTTGTATTTTGTCTAAAATATTATGAAGCTTAATGCATTTTCTAATTTTGTAATTTATGATGTATCTGAGTGTTTTTGTTATCATCAACTCTCTTGATTTATGGCTGTTATTCTATCAGTCATAAATTGGGGGAGATTGTTAGGAATATGTTGTTCTTGATGATAAACATAAAACACTTAGTAGAATTTGTGTAAAGTCATTTTGTAGCTGTCAACGAAATGGCATGCTTTGCAGCATTCCGTTGACAGGAAGCTCATCAACGAAATGAGTGATGTAGCAATTGCACTGTACAATACTTCTAGTTTGATATGCATTTCGTTGTAGATATTGGATAGGTTTTCTAAGTCATGTTGACTAAGTACTAGATAGGCAAAATAGGTTGGTTAATTGTAAATATATTATGCCTTGTAATTTTGCCTAAGTGAAGACATGTCAACGGTATGAAGATTACTCTGTCAACGGTATGAAGATTACTCTGTCAACGGTATGGAGTTTACTCATCAACGAAACGAAGATTACTCATCAACGAAACGAAGAATAAAGCTATCAACGAAACACACCTTACTGCTATCAACGAATCATTATCACTTTTCTGAATAGTTGACAAAGTGATAGTGACAGTTTTCTGACAGATCAAAAGGAGATGTGGAATTGTACTTTGCATTGGAAACCATTAAAATGGACATGGGGAATAAGGAAACATTCCAATTTCCAATCTGGTTATTGAGTGGGATCACTATAAGACTGAAGACAGAAGACAAAGATCTCCAAGGACCATTGGACAAAAGGGATAAAAAGCAAGCTATTGACGGTTACCTTTAGTGTACTTTAGTGTAGCCAAAAATAGCTTTGTAAACTTGGGAATATATATATAACCAAGTGTAGCAGTTAAAATAGAAGAAAGAGAAGAAAAACAAATAGATTGTATTAGCTATCTTTGAGAGCATACTTCTCTACATTCTTGTAACTGAGCAGCTGTGTACTTTTTGTATCACAGATTATTTCCGCAATAAAAATCACTTCAGTTGGATCATCAAACAATCCAACTGAAATTATTAAGTGCTTGTGGTTTTTATTTTATAAGTTCAGTTTTAATTTGTAAGTTATTTTTAAGTTTCAGAAATATCAAGAATTGTATTCAACCCCCCCTTCTACAATTCTGTTAGGTCATTTGGGATTAACACAATCTTTGTTTGTCTACTGAGCACTTAGTGAAATTTTACCTGAACTTGTCACAAATGGCTCTTGTCGATGGGGAAGTTTGAATGTTTGATGGTTCAATCTTCTTAGAACCATATTAGAACCATAGAACTCACGCTCTAAGGTAGTGCTTACATGGATTTTTCATGTGATTCAGAAGAATTGGATCAAAGTGTTGATAGCCAAATGAATCTACTAGATCATTGTGTTGATAATGGGATGTTTACTCGTATCGTTATACAGAATTATGGGAATCTTCCATGTTAGGCCGATTACACAATATAATCAAGTATGTATACGAGAATAACAATCAAGAACTCTTTTTATAAAACAACAAACTGTAATTATATTAACAGTTTCTATCTTAGTGATGTTAATGAATCACAAAGAGCTACTAGGTTACAAGAATAATATATTCAATGTTCGCTTCCCTTCTAGGGATAACCTATCTGTGTTTATATAGTACACAGCTACATACAATCCTTATCTAATTGATACTCCTATAAATTAGCTATACAATTATTATCAATTAAGGATTGCTTCAGTCTTCTGTCCAGTCTCCTTAGCTGTATCAATATATTCTGCTTCTTTCCATCTTCAGAATATATTGCTTCTAGTATCTTTATCTTTGCACCGACAGCTAAGTCAACTATCACCCTGTCAGACTTTAACAAACTCTGACCGGCTTCCATGTAGACTCTTCACCCAGTCAGACTTTATCAAACTCTGACTGGCTTCTATATAAACTCTGATATGTACCTGGTACTTAAACACTGATGAACAAACGTCAACAATTATATCTAACAATCTCCCCCAACTTGTTCATATTAAAATGTACAAGTTAAAAAGATAATTGATGATGTCAAAACATATAACAAATGCAGTGTTTAAAATATAACAGAGTTTAATTTTAAAACAGAGTTTAAATTTAACTTAGAACAAAAAACATAAAAACTTACAGTCAGACTTTACTTGACTTCTTCAATATCAGGTACTGTCCTTAGATAATCAATCAGCAATCTTCTTTCAGCCTTCTCTAGCTCATCCATCATAATCTCTTTTAGCTCTTTAAGTTCTGAATCACTCTCTCCCGTTTGGTAGATAGCAGCTCTTAGAGAATATATGCTGTTTCTTCTCATATCATTTCCTAGCCGAATAAAATATGACTTGTCTGACTCCAAGTTAAATTCCAAAGTTTTTATTCCAAGTGCAGTTCTAAGTCTAGCACTGTTCCTCTTCATCTCCACTAACTTTCCAGTATGATCCCTATACTTTGGAATGTAGACACTTGATACTCCTCCTCCAAGCATAGCTTTAGATCTCAGCATCTTTTCTCTCAAAACTTGAGCAACATCATGAGTATGTCTGTTTTTGACTTTTAGAAGATAAAGCACATATTCCAGTTCTTCCCATGATTTGAGATTAACATCAGATTCTCCAACTTTATAAACTCTTCCATCACTCATGAAGTATAACAAAAACTGCTTCTTCAATACTCTGTGAAAAATCAACTGAACAAATTCTAACTTATCAAGGTTTTCTTGTGTAACCCCAATACCAGATTCTGCCAGTGAAATGTTGTCTTGAGATCTGTTATTTATTCTTCTCTCTCTGTGTGATCCCAGTCCAGATTTATCAAAAGCTTCTTTTCCCAATACAGTTCTGGTTTCTGAGAATTTCACAGCTTCAAGTTTTAATTCTTCAAGAATTTTAGGTTTGCTGAATCCTGGAAGTTGTGTAGATTTCTGTACAACTTGAGCAACGTCAGAGGTTGTCATAACTTTAGTAGAAACATCAACTTGAGCAGCGTCAGAGGTTGATTTAGCTAATCTTGTTTCAACTTGAGCAATGTCAGAGATTGAATAAATCTTTTTAGGTAACTGTTCTTCTTCTACCAGTTTACCTTTTCCTTTGTCAGCATTTTTAATCACAGGCCTCCTTGAGTACTGTAAACTCTGATCAGAGTTTACATTCTCTTTGATAACAATTCCTTTTTCTTTCTTTCTAGGAGCCTTGATTTCCTTCTTCTTGTAAATTCCAGCTTCAACATTCTTCTTGTGTTCCTCAGCAAGCATTTGCTCTTCAGCTTGGATAACTTCAATTGTAATACCTTTTCCATGTTCTGCCATAAACATCTTAGCAGCAATTTCCTCATCAGTAGATGGCTTATCAGAGATTATCAAACTTTTGAATCTTGAACCACTGGCAGAGTTTGCATGTCCCTTTCCAGAGTTTGATCTTTTATCAGAGTTTGATCTTCTTGAAAGTAGTCTTCTATCATCATTTGATCTTAAGCTCTTTCCATCACCTCCCTTGTTTCCACCATCATTACCATCATCCCTCCGTCTCAGAGTTTGAGTGTCTTTGCATTTGTCACTTGGTACACTCTCCCCCTTTTTGACATCATCAGAAAGTAGTACTGATGTCAACAACTCAATAGCATTAGAAATTGATGTCAGTTGGGCAGACATAGCAGTCTGGTTGTCCTCAACTTTCTCAAGCCTCTTCTGAATGTCATCAGAGTCCTTAGCTTGCTTCTTAAACATGGAATTGTAATAAGTCCTATCATTCTTCAGAGTGAGATCTCTCAGACCAACTTCATTCCTCAAAGCAGTGACTTCCTTATGAGACTCATCAAATCTGTTGTGGAGAGATTTAATTTGAATCACAGTAGCCTTCAGACTTGTAAGAATATCAGGACTTGAAATTGTGTTCACAGAATCTCCAAGAAAATCAGCAGCCGTCTGTGCTGAAAAGATACAATCCGCAGCAGCCCATCTATTGTAGTACATATCTTGAAAATGCTCAGCTGTAGCTCGATTGACCTCTCTTAGCTCATCAGAGTTTGCTTGACTCTCAAATAACTCCTCTTGAGAATGATCAGAACTATCATTAGCATTATCAGTATCATTCTCTGCTGTATTCTCTGCAGGAATATTCTCAGCATCAAGTTCTGGAATCTCAGAGTTTGCAGTATGCAGGAACTCTGCTTCTTTTGTTATAATCTCAACAACAGATTGTTGTAGAGCTTCAAGAACAATAACATCCTCAGAGTTTACAACAAACTCTGCTTCAACAGGAACATTCTCTGTTGCATCCTTATCAGCAACATCAGGATTTTTAGCAACAGTTTCTATAGCTTTAGCAGCTAAAGTCTGATCAACTTCCTCACCTTCTTCAATTACCTGGTGAGTAACAGATAGAATCTCTGTGTGTGTAGCCAAAGAATCTTCAAGAATAACTGTGTCTTGATCAGCTTCCACACCCTCTGTTTCATCAAAAACTTCAAGATGATCAGAGTTTACAGAGTTGTGAGCTTCAAAATCCATATTACATCCCTGTGGCTCAAAAATCTCAGCCTCTACTTCAGCATTTTCTGTAGCCTCCTGAACAAGAATTTCAGGAGCTTCATCTGCAGCTTCATTTGCAGCTTCCTCAACTACATCATCAGCATTTGATGTAGGAGCTTCTTCATCAGCATGTACATTGTCCTCAAAAACTCTGTCCAAATTGACAGCTTCAGCAGTTACATTGGATGCACCAAAAAGATGTGCAACCACCAATCTACGTTTTCTCTAATGAAGAGTTTCTTCATCAGTGTCACTGTCCTCTTCAGCAATATCAGACTTTGGCCTATTGGCTCTTCTTTTCTTCATTCTGCTCTTCTGAGGCATATCATCAGCATTTGATGCCCCAGCTTCAGTGTTTATCCTGACAGACTTAACAGCTCTTACTTTAGATTTCTGTGACCTTTGTGGTTGAGACACAGAAGGTCCAGCTTCAGTGTTTGCTAGCTGTTGTTGTTGTAAGTTATCCAGAAATTGTTGCACAGACTCAGGCAACAGTAACACACCAACATCTCCTTTCTTGTTATCCTTGTTAGTTAGATCAGAAAATATGCGTTTATGCAATTTAAATGAGAGAATAACATCATCCTCTACAATCTCAACATTAGGACAACAAAAGTTGAATATTAACTGACAAAATCTAGAGAAGTAAACAACATTTCTATTCTCTAGCATTTTTTCACCAATATTAGTTAAAACTAATCTAGCAACATCAAATTGACTGCCATAGAGAAGATAATACCCGATCTGTAGACTATCCGTGGGAATCGCATCCCAATTCGTGCATTTCTTTCCAAAAGCCCGAGTAATACAATCGAAAAAGAAACTCCATTCCTTGCGCAAAAGAGGCCTTTTGAGCTGACCTATCTTTGACAAAGGTCCAGAGTATCCTATCTCCCTCATCATCCTGACTAACTCAAAGTCTCCAACAGTTGTGAATGCATTGAAATCTTCAAGACCCAAAGCATCACGAACAGTAGTAGGAGTAACAATAAATTCTTCTCCTTGAAACTCAAAAATAATAGATGGAGATCCAGACTCTCCTCCATCATCATAAGTACCTGTCTGCCAAAAAGTCCTTATTTGTGACGCAGACAGCTTCGACGGTTCGGTGAGAGCAGTGCCGATATCAGAGTTTGACAAGAAACTCTGAATCAAATGAAACGCCTCCGGTGCGTTCTCATTTGCCAAAGGAGCTGAGTAGTTATTAGGAACAAATTCTAACCCAGAAGCAATAAACATTGTTGTAGTCATTAGAACAGTTTAGAAGAAAACAAACAGAGAATAGATTATAGTGTATGTAGTGAAAGTGTTTGAGACAATGTGTGTGAGTAAAAGCTTATGAAAAGTTGAGGTGTGTAAAAGATTGAACCGTTTATGTGTAGTATATTTAAATAATAACTGTGAAGATTAAAACTCAAACGTTTTAATCATTACTACACACAGCAGGCGTCTTTGAAAAGTGTGTGAGTGGGACAGGTGTCAAACGTGCATATGCTGACAGCTGTATGTAACAACTTTTAATACACACGCGCAGTAAAAATAGCCATAATTACCGCATGTCACATTATTCAAAATACTTAATCTCTCTCTCCTCTGTTTAATACAAATATGAACCGTTTGTTATCATATTATTTCGAATTTCTAAACAAATGTCTAATCTCAAAATTATAAAATGTCTGAAACCAATAAAATTCATTTTAATCATCAGAGATTAAAATTAAATTACCTCGGCGTATTTCACACAATACATCAGTGTTTACCATTTGTCCTTCTTTGTCAATAAACTCTTTTCTCAAACTGTACAGGTGTGAAAATATGTGTGTGCTATAGCAGAGTTTACCGAATATTAATATTTAGACCATCTCAAAGTGCATAAAATCCACAAACTAAAGCAGTAAAAACTAGTTGCCTAAACTCTCATGTATAAAATAAAATCTGATTTTATATCTAAACTCTGTATTCTGATATCCTTTCATTTGGATATATCTTTTATTTTTCACCCCCTTTATATATATATTTAATTTTTTTTTTTCCCAGTAATCAGTGGTTGGCACTAGTCACCAAAAATCAAAGATTTTAGCCCTTATTTCATACAATAAGTTCCTGGATCTTCCTAGGCACAACATGATCTCAAAGGAATTTGTGCTTTTTTTGGCATCTTTTGATTTGAGGGTGAATTATTTGCAATTTATAATCAGAGTTTAGACTTTTCATCAGTTAATACAATTAATTTATGAGAGAAAATGCAAACAGCTAATACAGACTCAGTGTATAGGATCAATAAACTAAGAGATGCTATAAATATAGAGACAGTATCATGCTGTGTTAACTTACTGCACATATTTGAGATCAGAATCTATATAACTCTTAAGGATTCATAATTACTTACTGAGAATTATGCTTCATACAAATTTCTTCATTGGTCCATATGTTTCAGACAAAATTACAATCAGAGTATAGCATTAGACTGTAACTATCAGAGTATGACCAACACTTTATGACTAACAGAGTTTAGCATCAGAGTTTAAGTTCCGAGTTTATGACACTGGTACTCATACCAGTTAGTACATGCAAGGAATCATGAGCATAAAAATCAAACATGTATAGTTTTTGAGTCCAACCCGTATCTCTAGTCGAAACCAGAGATCATTCCAAGTTCATTTACCAATCTTGTAAAAGTAGCTTCACTCAAAGGTTTGGTGAAGATATCTGCAAGTTGTTGGTCTGTAGACACAAAATGAAGCTCAATGTTCCCTTCTTCCACATGTTCCCTGATAAAATGATACCTTATGCTGATGTGCTTGGTCATGGAGTGCTGTACTGGATTTCCTGTCATAGCAATAGCACTTTGGTTATCACAGAAAATAGGTATTTTAGAGTACTTCAAACCATAATCCAGCAACTGATTCTTCATCCACAGAATCTGTGCACAACAGCTACCAGCAGCTATATACTCTGCTTCTGCAGTGGATGTGGAGATTGACTTTTGTTTCTTGCTATACCAAGAAACCAATCTGTCACCTAAAAATTGACAGCTTCCACTTGTACTTTTTCTGTCTATCTTACAGCCTGCAAAATCTGCATCAGAGTAACCAATTAGCTTAAACTCTGATTCTCTAGGATACCACAAACCCAAGGTTATGGTTCCTTTGAGATATTTAAAAATTCTTTTTACAGCTGTTAGATGAGGCTCTCTAGGATCTGCTTGAAATCTTGCACAAAGACATGTTGCATACATGATATCAGGTCTACTTGTAGTAAGATACAGTAAAGACCCTATCATTCCTCTGTAGTTTGTCATATCTACTGAGGCTCCTGTGTCTTTGTCTAGCTTTGTTGCTGTAGCCATGGGAGTTGTAGCAGATGAACTATCAAGCATACCAAATTTCTTGAGAAGATTTCTGGTATATTTTGCTTGATTGATAAAAATACCATCATCTGTTTGCTTGACCTGTAAGCCTAGAAAATAACTAAGCTCTCCCATCATGCTCATTTGATACCTGGATTGCATAAGCTTTGCAAACTTCTTACAAAGTTTGTTATTAGTAGATCCAAAGATAATATCATCTACATAAATTTGAACTAAAAGCAAATCATCACCAGAATTGAAATAAAACAAGGTTTTATCAATTGTACCTCTTGTGAACCCACTTTCTAAAAGAAATTGAGCAAGAGTTTCATACCATGCTCTTGGTGCTTGCTTTAGTCCATATAATGCCTTGTCAAGCCTGTAGACATAATCTGGATGCTTGGGATCTACAAATCCTGGTGGTTGTTCAACAAACACTTCTTCTTCAAGCTTCCCATTGAGAAAAGCACTTTTTACATCCATCTAAAAGACTTTAAACTTCTTGTGTGCAGCATAGGCCAGAAAAATTCTTATAGCCTCCAATCTTGCAACTGGAGCAAAGGTTTCATCATAGTCAATTCCTTCCTGTTGTGAATAACCTTTAGCCACAAGTCTAGCCTTGTTTCTTGTAATCACACCTTCACTGTCAGTCTTGTTTCTGAAAACCCACTTTGTACCTACAATTGATCTATTCTTTGGTCTAGGTACAAGTGTCCAGACTTCATTTCTTTCAAATTCATTTAACTCTTCTTGCATTGCTGTAATCCAATTAGCATCTTGAAGAGCTTCCTCCACTTTATTTGGTTCTGTTTGAGACAAGAAAGCATGATACAGACACTCATTATTTGTTGCATTTCTAGTTCTCACACTAGCATCAGGATCTCCAATTATGAGATCAGGTGT
Organism: Heracleum sosnowskyi; assembly: GCA_030848705.1. Classification (NCBI taxonomy): domain Eukaryota; kingdom Viridiplantae; phylum Streptophyta; class Magnoliopsida; order Apiales; family Apiaceae; genus Heracleum; species Heracleum sosnowskyi. The sequence goes on along the minus strand of CM061244.1, from coordinate 17,905,502 downwards.
GTGTGCCTGTGTCCACTTTCTTGCTGTTGGTAAGTGGTTTTTTGCATCATTATTGGATCCTCCCCCTTGATCCATGCTCTCCTGATTCATATGTTGACTTTCTGCAGTATCTGAGGCTCCCCCTGAATTGGATGGCTCAGAGTTTGAACTGTCAGAGTTTGAATCAGTTTCCTCAACTGACTCACTTGCTGTGTCTTGTTGAGCTTCTTCACGCTCCCCCTCAACTGGTTCTCTATTTTGTTCAATTTGAGAATTTCCAGTTTCTCCAGTATTTACCAGTAGAGGTTCAGAGTATGCTTCGTCAGAGTTTGTCAGAACCGCTTCATCAGAGTTTGTCAGAACCGCTTCATCAGAGTTTGTCGGTACTGCTTCATCAGAGTTTACATCATCAGAGAATAAACCTTCATTTTCAAAACGCAGTTGATCATATCCATCTAAGTCATCAAGTCCAGTTATTTTCTTGTCATCAAATGACACATGTATGGATTCCATGATCACTTTAGTTCTCAGATTGTAGACTCTGAATGCTTTTGTTGACAATGGATAACCAACAAAGATTCCTTCATCAGCTTTTAACTCGAACTTGGTCAACTGTTCAGGATGAGTCTTCAACACAAAGCATTTGCATCCAAATATATGAAAATATTTCAAATTTGGCTTCTTATTTTTCACCATCTCATATGGTGTTTTCCCATGCTTGTTGATCAATGTTGCATTTTGAGTAAAACAAGCAGTTTGAACAGCTTCTGCCCAGAAATAAGTTGGTAATTTTGCTTCTTCAAGCATAGTTCTGGCTGCTTCAATTAAAGTCCTGTTCTTTCTTTCAACTACACCATTTTGCTGTGGAGTTCCAGGTGCAGAAAATTCTTGTTTCACTCCTCTTTCCTTGCAGAAAGCTTCCATGATTGAGTTTCTGAATTCAGTTCCATTATCACTCCTTATAATTTTGACTTTGTGCTGTGATCCTTTGTCCAGTAGATTTACATGATCCATCAGAGTTTGAGCAGTTTCATCCTTCTTTGATAAGAAATATACCCATGTATATCTAGTATATTCATCAACAATTACTAGAGCATATTTCTTTCTGCCCATAGACATCACATTCACTGGTCCAAAGAGATCAACATGTAGAAGATGATAAGGTTCCACTACTGAAGATTCAGATTTGCTCTTGAAAGATGACTTCCTTTGCTTAGCCTTTTGACAAGAATCACATAGGCCATCTAGGCTGAGTATTGATTTTGGGAGTCCCCTTACAAGATCCTTTCTTATTAGCTCATTGATGTTGTTCAAATTGAGATGAGAGAGCTTCTTATGCCAATTCCAACTCTCTTTATTTGACATTCTTGCAGTCAGACACACTGTTTTTCCATCAGAGTTTGTTACCAAACTTGCTTCATAAATGTTGTTACGCCTGTGTCCAACTAGAACAACTTTTCCAGTAGATTTACTGATAACTTCACAGTATTCAGTATGAAAATCTACATGGTTTCCTCTATCACAGATTTGACTCACAGATAGCAGATTATGCTTGAGTCCTGAGACTAGAGCTACATGTGTGATGATGACACTTCCAAGATTAATATTGCCATATCCCAGAGTGTGTCCTATGTTGCCATCTCCATAGGAAACCTTTGGGCCAGCCTTCTCCTTAAAGTCTGATAGCAGGGCTTTATTTCCAGTCATATGTCCTGAGCATCCACTGTCCAAGATAAGTGTGCTCTCTTTTATACCCTGTAAACACAAACAAACACTAAGTGTTAGTTTTAAGGACCCAGACTTGCTTGGATCCTTTGTCTTTCTTAACAGTGTTAGCTTTTGCAGCGGAATTACTATCAACAGAGTTTAAACTAACATTGTCAGATTTTACACTTGCAGAGTTTGCTCTAACCCACTTCAGATTGGGTTTTAGCTCATAATAGTTGTGATAAATAGCATGATAACTCTTGCAAGTATAAATGGAATGCCAAGTGCTCCCACAGTGTGTGCATAAAGTCTGTGGTCTAACCCTAACATAATCATTCTTTACTCCTGATGTAGAAGGTAAAGAATTGATATTTTTATTCTTTGTGCAGTAATTAGCAAGATGATTAGAACTACCACAATTATAACATGTTTTCCTTGGAGCAGCAGCATTAGGCAAATGATTATTTCTTTTATTTATGCCTATCTTTCCATTCCTATTCTTCTTGGACCCTTTTGGTTTCATGGCAGATTTTACCTCTTTCAGCTTATGATTGAACTGTTTTCCTGTCATCAAACCAACATTAACCTGTTTTTCACAAGTTTTTACTGGCTTTCTAACAGCTTCTCTTTCCATAAGTTTTTCTGTTATAATATTTTCCTGTCTTTCACAGGCTTTATCTGTTTCCATATCAGCTTCTCTTATTACAACAGATTTTAACTTATTGGCTTCTGGAACAAATATCACATGTTTAAGTTGTGGTTTAACCTTAACCTTGTCTTTAAACCTCAGTTCATCATTTTCACAATAGCCTAAACCTGCAGAATCTGTCTAAAACACCTGATGAGTGTCTCTTCCAGAGTCTGTCCAAGTCTTGATTATTTTTCTTTCCTTTTCTAGATCAGATTCTAATTGCTTATATCTTTTGAGCAACTCCTGTTCAACATAAACAGCATCATCTCTTTCTTTTTGAATCTGCTTCATATTTTCAAGTTCTCCTTCAAGAAACTTGTTTCTATCTTTAAGACTAAGATTCTCAGCTTTAATTCTCTCATTCTCTAAAGTCTGATCCCTATAACTAACATGTACGCTTTTCAGATATACTCTCAATTCAGATATATTATCAGTATCATAAGCATAAGTAGTTAGGGGTACCTTGTTTTCAGATGATTCAGTCTCATCTCTGACAGTTGCCATAAGAGCATAATTTTCTCCATCATCAGAGTCTGAAGTATCTGCCCAGTCTTTGCCTTTAGAGATGAGTGCTTTCTCAGATTTGCCTTTCTTGCACTCTGGGGCATAGTGACCCATCTCCTTACACCTGTAGCACTGGATATCAGATTTATCCTTTTTGCCAGACTTGGTCTCCCTTCCATCAGACTTTCTAAAACTTTTCCTTTCAGAATTTGAATCTTTCCTTGAGAATCTCTTTCCTTTCTTAAAGTTCTTGAATCCCATCTTCTTGAAGGTCTTCACCATTAGTGCAGCCATTTGCATCATCTGTTCTTCATCATCCTCAGAGTCAGAAGCTTCATCAGAGTTTGAGTCATCATCAGAGTTTGATGACTCGCTTTTAGATTTAATGACTAAAGCCTTTCCCTTGGCTTTCTTCCTTGATGATTCCTTCTTGATGGGCTTCTCCTCAACTTTGAGAGCAACAGATTTTGTCTTTTTACTCAATCTTCTATTCCTTTGTTCTATCTCCAGTTCATGAGTTTTCAACAACCCATAGATTTCATCAAGATCTGTATCAGCAAGCTCATAATTATCTCTTATTGTGGTTGTCTTTAAATCCCACTTTTCAGGTAGAGATAACAGAAACTTGAGATTAGACTCTTCAAGCTCATATTCTTTATCAACCAGAGACAGATCATTCAATAATTTGCAAAATCTGTCATAAGTCTCAGTCAAGGTTTCATTAGGTCTTGAATCAAAGTGCTCATACTCCTGTGTGAGTATTGTCTTTCTGTTCTTCTTAATAGCACCTGTTCCCTGGCATCTGACTTCTAAAGCATCCCATATCTCTTTGGCAGTTTTGCAGCCAATTACTCTGTTAGACATAACATTATCTAAAGCACTGTGGAGAAGATGTCTAACCTTTGCATCTTTTGCAATTGATGAGATGTCCTCAGGAGTCATATCTTTCTTTTCCTTTGGAACAGTCTTTTGTTCTTGACCATCAACAACCGGGGACAATTTAGTCGGCATATGAGGACCATCATAGATTCTGTCAAGGTATTCTGGATCTGTAGCCTCCAGAAACATGGTCATCTTCACCTTCCAGATTGGATACTCTACTGGCCTGAGTATTGGAACCCTGATTGTTTCATATCGACTCACAGAATTAGGTTTAACCTGTTCAACCTTGGGAGAAGTTTGATTTTCTTCAAACATGATTAATACTGTGTTTGAATCGTAAAACTGTATATATTAAACAGCCTTGTCTCTGATACCAATTGTTAGGCCGATTACACAATATAATCAAGTATGTATACGAGAATAACAATCAAGAACTCTTTTTATAAAACAACAAACTGTAATTATATTAACAGTTTCTCTCTTAGTGATGTTAATGAATCACAAAGAGCTACTAGGTTACAAGAATAATATATTCAATGTTCGCTTCCCTTCTAGGGATAACCTATCTGTGTTTATATAGTACACAGCTACATACAATCCTTATCTAATTGATACTCCTATAAATTAGCTATACAATTATTATCAATTAAGGATTGCTTCAGTCTTCTGTCCAGTCTCCTTAGCTGTATCAATATATTCTGCTTCTTTCCATCTTCAGAATATATTGCTTCTAGTATCTTTATCTTTGCACCGACAGCTAAGTCAACTATCACCCTGTCAGACTTTAACAAACTCTGACCGGCTTCCATGTAGACTCTTCACCCAGTCAGACTTTATCAAACTCTGACTGGCTTCTATATAAACTCTGATATGTACCTGGTACTTAAACACTGATGAACAAACGTCAGCAATTATATCTAACATTCCAAAAGTTCACGATATGATGGGAATCTTCCAAAATTTCACGATATGCACTTGGCTAATCTGGAGCTCAACGTTAAACATGAACACGACCACATGGTTAAGAAAAGAAAATGTGAGGCTTTAGTGAAAACTGTTAAGTTACCGGCTCTTCTAAAATCCCAAGTTGTTAGGAAAGCGGGCTTATCATGATCATATTATTTCTTCAACATTTCCCCTCAAAATGGTTTGGAGAGTGGATAATTAGGTTGTTTATCCCTTTTGGGCCTAGCCACCTAGCCTCAAGTCAAATTTTCAATTACCATGTGGGAATCTCGTCTTATTTTTGGGCTCACTAAACTATCATATCAATATTTTCAATTATTATTATTAAAAATATTAGGGATATGAAGGACTCGAACTTGAGACCTCCCCACAACCATAACTTTGATACCATGTTAAGTTATCAGTTTTCCTAAAATCTCAATGTGCGAGAAAAGCGGGCTTACGGGGATAATATTATTTCCTCAATATCGCTACTCACTCGAAATCTCGTTTATTCATGTATGAAGAGTGGATCTTTAGATGGGTTGTCCCTTTCTTAGGCCTAGTGTCCGGTCCAATCTTCAATTACTAGGTGGGGATCTCGTCCCATTTTTTGATCCACCAAAGTACACATTTTTTAATTACCGGGTGGGTATCTCGTTCCATTTTTGGGCACCGAAATACAATATCAATATTTTCAGTTATTATTGAGAATATTTGGAGTACGAAGGACTATAACCTCGAACTTGAGATATCTCACAACCAGAGCTCTAATTCCATGTTAAGTTACCAGCTCACCTAAAACCTGAATGTGTTAGAGAAGGGGACTTAACATGATTATATTATGTTTTCAACATCCCCTCACTCGAAAACCCATTTATTCGGGTTTGAAAAGTAAATCACTAGATTGTTCGTGTTTTCTAGGCTTATCGTCAGTCCAATTTTCTAATTATTAGGTGGAAATCTATTCTCACTTTGAACCCACCACCATAATACAATTCGCTCACAATATTTCAATCATTATTGAGAATTAGCATAAAAACCCGTGCAAGGCATGGGCCGCTAGTTTAGATTGTGCTTTTAAACTAAACTACGCATTATCAATGTCATTTGACATATATGATTCTATATTTTTGATATTCATAGAGTTTTTATTGTTAATGTTATGACTATACTGTACATGCTTAAATATGTTCAAGTTTATAATTTGAAAACTAATACGAGTAGTTTTGATAAATCATGTATGTTTTTAATTTTGTTGTGGATCATAGAATAGAATTAGAGTGTTCTACGGATGTTTTCTAATTAAGACGACATTTTTAAAATTCTAATCCTAAAATTTTTCTGGTTCTTAAAAAATGATGCATTCATTTAGTTCATCTCCGACAATATTCAAGGTAGAAACTAAATAGTCTTCAAGATACTGTAGTATGAGATTGTAGGTTTTAGTACTATTTTTACTCAAAAGCCTTCCTAAATCGTCTAATACTCTACTTAGGCCTTGCGTTTTCAGTTTTTAAAACTTTCTTTGTAACTCTTTTATGTCTTTTATTCTGACCTCTTAATTTTAAGAATTTTTTACCTTTATTTCTCTTCCCCTGTCTATCTAACTTTCAGAACATAGGACAATGTAGCTAATTGACTTAAGTGGAACTACCTTGTGCCAAATCATTATATTATTAAGTACGTTTGATACCATTTCGATGTGTTTCAATTTTTCCAAACAAACAGACTTTTTTTAACTCTGAACTTGAGAATTGATCAATTATGGTTGGATAAATATTTTTTGTTTATATCATCGTAAGTTAAAATTGCTCATATGCCTTCTGAGTTTTGTCCGTTTTTTGACAATGAATTCATCCTTTATTTTTTTCAAAATACAACTTCATATAGGAAAATATCTTTACTAATTAAAACACGGGTCATTTTTCTAGCAATTAACATAAGTTTCTATTCTTTGCGGTTAAATTTTTTTCCTAGGTATGGTTGCACATTTTTTTTGTCTGTTACAATTAACTTACTTTAATTTATATAGATAATTTGATTGATCGGGGACTATAATTTTAAATAACCCAGGCTGTATAATGTGATTTGATTTGATCATAATGTATGATATGCAATATCATGTTTTTTTAAATTTGTTATGGACTATATATTTTAATCTGTTTATTGGTTACACAAATTATTATCAAAATTTTAGAATATATAATTCATTTAATTGTTTTGTTGTACTATCTATTTATTTTTATTATCTCATCTTTTACGGTATTTTGACTCAAAACAAATAGTTTTTCATATGTTTTATTTATGTTTTTTAGTTATATATATATATATATATATATATATATATATGTGTGTGTGTGTGTGTGTGTATATTAATTCAATTCCAAATAACTAATTATTTTCTTTCTTAAATTAATTTAAAATTCATTAGATAATAACAAAAAATGTGTCATATATATAATGCATCCAATCTAATTATAAATTTGGTCACTTCTATTATATATATATATATATATATATATATATATATATATATATATATATATATATATATATATATATATATATATATATATATATATATACTGTATTATTAAAACCGAAACATTGAAAGTTTGATAGTCGGTCGGTACGGTTATCATATTTTGATATTTGTACTTTAGTTCTTTTATTTTTACTACTTAATTTAATTTATTAAAAATAACAATTTTATTCAAAATATAGTTTGATACTTAATTTAATTTATTAAAAATAACAATTTTGATATTGTTATCATATTTTTAATTTTATTCAAAATACGACATTCATATTCTGATATTTGCACTTTAGTCCCTTTTTTTTTGCAATTTGACCTTAATTTACTAAAAACAACAATTTTAATTAAATATATTTTTAAAATATTGTTAAACACAAAACTCTTAAAACACAATTTAATCACGCTCAAACAGAAACACACACGTCAATTCAACATTAAGTTCAACAATCACATAAAACTATTCAAATTTAAGATGAACTTCAAACAAAGTAAATATAAATATAAAATAAGAAGAATATGAATGTCGTATGCATCACACTGACTCTATACTTATAGTATAGATAAGAACAAATAATTATAAATATCATGTATACATGCTATCAATATGTGTTATTTAACAATGATTATTGTGTGATAAATAAAGTAATCCTCGTTCGAGGATTGAGGCAGGTTCGACGAATGAGTTCATGTTCATACCTAAATTATTGTCTAATTTTTACACATGTTTTAACACTTGATATGGGTTAAAAATAACCCTAAAGACATAATTAATATTGCATTAATTAAACCTAGATGGTCCATAAATAAGGCCCATTAATAAGGCCCAAAACTCTAATTAAATATTAATTTCGTAATTAATATTTGGGCTAGAAGTACAACCTATACTAGGAGACGTCCAATACAAGCTTATTCTAATACAAGTGGGCTTGTTTTAGTCCGTTATGATATGGAAACAATCCTACAAGGAAGGATCTAAAATTTATCCTTATCCACTGTCAATGATAAGACTTATCCTTTAAGAAAGTCAATACTTATCCACTGTCAAGGATAAGACTTATCCTTTAAGAAATCAATACTTATCCATTAGGCTTTTAAACGCCTATATAAAGGGTCTGACCCCTCATCTCAGAACTACGTTTTGGACACAGCTCCATACGTCATCTACTACGTTTTGGACACAGCTTCATACGTCATCTACTACGTTTTGGACACAGCTCCATACGTCATCTACTACATTTTGGACACAGCTCCATACGTCATTTACAATGTTTTAGACTTCATCCTCGAATAAGGACATACAAGTCACTACGTCCTTGGTGTGCCCTTGCCGCCATAGCCCCGAGGGCAACACCAAGAACTACGTTTTCTGGCTTGATTCTCAGCATTGATTGAGATACGTAGGCATCTTGTTAGGACCGAGTTAGTCCCCGATAACAAAAGCAGCCATTAAAGCTCGAATCTCTTTAAACCCTAAAAATTAATTTACAAGTACACTTTTTAATCCATAACATTTGGCACCGTCTGTGGGAAGACAACATCAACCATGGCAAACACACGAAGAACAACTCGAGATACTCAAACTTCTGAGGAGCTTCCTATCACCTCTAAGGCTGATGCTCACGGAAATCAACCACCGCCGACTACTGGCATTCAAGGGGCGAATATCCCCCTCACCACCACTCAAGGACCGGAAATCCGAATTTCGGTTGAAGGGACGTGTAATATCCCAAAATTTTGTAATAATTAAAACCTTGATGAATAGTAAATTTCCACTAATGAATAGTAAATTTGCTGATGAAAAGTTTTTCAGACCACACTATGTAGACAACATGAAATGAATGTTTCGAAGTGATATTATTGATGTATAGGAAGAATAAAAGAATGTAAACGCGATCAGAATCAGAAGATTCCCATCCGAGTTTTAAATCACTATTCACTGGACAGTTAAGGATGTATTGATTTGATCGTTTTAAGAAAGTATGTGGAATGAGAAATCCATGATCATATCTTAAACCAAGGTGAGAAATCTAAGATTATATATTAAACAAAGGTAATGGAAAGGATAAAGGAAGTACCCTAGCTTTGGTACAGAGAAACGTCTTTAAAACCACTTGAAACTATCGCGAAACAAAATCGTAATAAATTATGGATTAAACCCTAACCAAAGGAGGAGTATTATATGAGATCATCAAGTGCAATATATAAAAGGATTGAGGATGCAAAGGATGACATAAGCATGATGCAAGGAAATGACATAAGCATGACAAAGTGATGACAAGGTGATGAATCACCACCTTGTCACCACTTTCACCACTACCACACATCCAAAATAGCCTTGTCATTGGTGACAAGCCTTGTTATTAGCCACACAAATTAATTGGCAAAGTATTAAGGTTAATTAGACAAAACAAAAAGGAAAGAAAAATCAAAGAAAACAAATCAAAAAGAGATGCATTCCTGAGAAGGAAACTTTCAGCCCTTTTCTTCCATTCAAGAGCTTAAAAATTTTGCTCCAACTTCCACTCAACCATAAATCTTGATCTTGGGCTCTAAATCACCCTCATCCTATATCCAAGGTAGATCTCTAATCTTAGCCTCATCCATGGATCATAGCTTGGTCAAAAATGGATTCAAAGTTGATGATGAATAGTGATGTGAATAGTAAACTCATAAGATCTTGATTTGTTTTGGTGTTTTTAGGTTTGATTAGCTTAGTTAAGGAGCAAGGAAGGATATATCATCCATAAATAGTCTTTGTTAAGCTCCAAGGAAGGTATAAAACTTCTTTCTTTTTAAGATTATGCTTGATCTAGTAGTTAGAATTGATTGAATGAGAACTATGTTAGAATAAAGCATGTATGCATGATTTTAAGCATGTTTAATGGTTGATTTGTGGATAAACTTATGAATAAGAGTATGACCATGTTTGGACAGAAAAATGGTAGTATTAGCTTGAGTTTGATTGGTGGTTGGTTGATGGTTGAATTGTAGTTGGATTGAGTGTTTAAAAACACGGGAAGTACGCGTAAGCGCCGTTACCATGTCGGATTTTACTTAGGTAGTTTAGACAGAAACCATGGTTGTAATACAGGGCATAAACTTGAAGTTTCTGACAATGAGCATGTAGGGTCTGTTTCCTAGATTGTTTTAGCGAAAGAATCGTGTCGTTTCGATTTACGGTTTAGGAGAAACGCCCGTTTTAGTGAAAGCGGTTTCGCGTAACTAGATAGTTCATTGTATGAACTTTGAGATAGGGATCAAGCCCTTTAAAATTGGAATTGGATTGAGATATTAAAATGGATACTAGTATGTATAATTAGGAAAGGAAACCTAGAAGGGTTCGAGTTAAAAAGATGAGTTGGTGATTTTATAAAAATACGCGAACGAAGGTTGCGGGAGTGAAATACCCTTAATGGGATGGTTTAAAACAAGGAAATGGTAAAGTAAAAGAACTTGGGATTTGTGAATGGTTTTCACCCAAGCTTTTGACTTAGAAGTTTACGGAATTTCACGAGGTTATAGATGACCAAGAGCGAGACGTTTAATTTTCATTGGTAGAACTGTAGTGCTTGAGTTATAGCACATTAAATGGTTCTAGGGGACTGACTGTAATTGTATATCTTGTTATAGATCGACGCGCACACTCTCAAGCCCCCACTACCACACCACCAAGACCCCAAGGCAAGTTTTCAAACCCTATACCATATAATGATGCTGTTGTGATATATGTTGTGGTATTACTATATATATGCTGCTTTATGCTGTGAAATGACTTATAAACTGTTTTCGCTTTTTAATAAAAAGCGGTATAAGATATAAGGTTTATATGCTAGATAAGTACTAGATATAAATCAAGGTTAAAGGTTAAAGACTCTAAGTATAGAGTACTTGTACGATGATTTTAAAACTTAGACCGGGAGTCAAATTATTATTTTGTTTTAAACTACTGTCAAAAGCTGGAAGATTCCAGGGACAGTTATATTTTAAAGACTTATTAAATATTCCAATATCTAAATTATGGGATATTTAAGGTGAGATATTTAAATAATATTATAATAAATATTATTTGAATATTATTTAATTAAGTGAATATTATTTTGAATATTCACTTAAGTAGTTTATATTGAATAATAATTCAATACTCATTATTTGAAGATTATTTAACTAAGTGAATATTATTCTGAATATTCACTTAGGTGGTTTTATATTGATTAATAATTTAATATTTATTATTTGGGTATTTATTAAATATTCCAAATATGATTTAAAATCATAGAACCTTATTATATGATCAAAGGTTCTATTATTTACACAAAAATATAACTTTCTGATTTTTCAGAAATGGTATTAAAATTAGAGATTCTCAACTATTATCTTAAGATAGTTAAAGGTAATTAAATGTGAATAGTATTTTTCCAACTCATCGAAAACTGAGAATCTAGTTCAAGGATTAGAGAACAGAGTTTTACTTCCACCGTTCCTCTAGAATACTTATAACTAGGGCATGGCTCCCCCATTCAAGTAGAGTATTTCAAACTCGCTGAACTCTGAAATTTCAATAAACTCCCTGGTCATGATTTCAAAATACGCAGTAATCATCGGTAGTCTCGTTGACTAATGTCAACCCACACTTTGACTTACTCCTTGCAATTACTCTGGAGTAAGGTGTTCTAAACGGTTACAAAGTTTTGACGAGTATTCGTACTTGGGAAATATGGAATTAAATTCCGATTTCCCTTTCATTAATATTTTTCATCATGGGAATTGGAAAAGCCTACACGGCAATGAAATAGGTGCCGAGGTAGTGCCAAATTTATCAAGGCTTGCCCGGTGACGAAATAGGCGCCGAGGTAGTGATCTCTTGAGTTCTAAGGCTTTCCCGGTGACGAAATAGGCGCCGAGGTAGTGATCTCTTAGTACAATGGCCCATATGCGGTCAGGGTGATAACCGAACATGAAGTCGTCCTTCTACTAGTAGAAAAGAAAAGTTACGACACAACGGCTGATCACCGTGTATCGGGTGTTCCAGTACATTCCCTTCCCTCCAATTGGAGTTGAGCTGCACATTGTAACAAAAGCCTCGGCGCTGAGTTACTGATAATATGACAATAATGAGTAATGATGTTCCTCATACAGTAGTCGTACTGTATGGTATGTTTTGACGAAAAGAGAAATAAATATATCATTCTGTATACGAATGAAGTTTTAAAGGTTTTCCTTTATGATATAAGCTTACTTATATGCTTATGTTGTATTGTATTATTGCTGGGCCGAGTGCTCACTCTTGATTTTTCTTTTTATACATATATATCACAACACAACAGCTAGAGTAGATGCCCAGGATTCGTCGTACCGCTCGGAAGCGCGTCAGGGACATACAGGCCGCCCGTAGCATGGTTGTTACAGTTGATCAGGTAGAAGTACTGAGTTGGTTCGGAGTGTAACTCTTGTTGCTCCGGTTTAATTATAAGTATCACTTATGTATATTAATGAACAAGAACAAACTTTTGCGCTACCTTATGGTTTCACATAGAAATCATACTGGTAGTAGGTTGCAAGTATTTTACTTTTGGGTTGTAATAACTTTAATTTGTGGATCATATGACTAATGTTATTGTAAGTTCGTTTCTGAGACATAACTAGCGTGAGTGTATTGATGGTGGGGTCACCATGTGTGTTGATTTATTGTTTTATGGTTCAAGTATTAAGCGTTGGTACGGAACAAGGGATCGTGACAACCCAGATCTCCGACCCCGGGTCTGGGGGTGTTACAGAAATGGTATCAGAGTGTATAGTTATTAATCTCAGAAACGATAGGACGTTAGGAATAATAAATGCAACTATAATAATAAGAAGAACTCCCATCGAGTTCATGGTTGGGCTACCGGATGTAGCACCGATTGTTAAAACCCGCAAGGGAACTTTGATTACATAGTATAATAACCTAGTTTTCGCTTGTATAGGTATTCGCGGTCGAGGATGCTGATGACTTTGAGACCCAGCACGACGAGGCTCTGCTGGCGGCTGAGGACGACCCCGTGGACGACCCCATGGAGGATCTCGAGGAGGATACTGAGGACCCGAACGAGGATCCGGAAGAGGACCCCACAACTGTGTTTGACTTTCCTACTTCTCCTGTTCTCTCTCTTGAGGGATATTCGACTGATGATGATGATTCCACTGAGGGGGATCAGATTGTACCTGATGTAGTTACTACGGATGATGATGAGACTTCTGAGGACATTGCTAGCCGATGGGGCATCAGGATGTACCCTCTGCCTATTATGAGAGCCCTTACCCCTCCTATGCCCCCATTGAGCCCGTTACCATCAGACGATGACTATGATCTTGCCCCTGAGGGATATGAGGAGGACCAGGCTAGGGCTGATCCAGACACACCTCCTCCCTCACCTACTGGAGTACCTACTGTGATCCATGATTGGATGATTAGCCGGCTGACCACTGACTTGGCAGTGGCAGAGGCTAGAGCTGATGAGCTGAGGAGACAATTAGCTGCAGAGAGAGAGACCCGTCGTTCTTATCAGGACGGGATGAGGTTTATGACTCCTATGGAGATGAGACTTGAGATTTCCCGCATCGAGTGGCGAGCTATGGTCCGCATGAGAGGCATGTCTGTTATTGCTGAGGGACTGGTACCCCGACTAGCCACATAGAGGATTTGGGCAGATGCTATGGCGCGTGTCAGGAATCTGACCCGCTCAGAGGGGGAGACTTGATAGATGATAGATAGCTTAGTTCTCTAAACTCAGATGGTCGTTAGTAGTGCCAGTTTTTCTGGGATGGTTCCGATGTATAGTAGTATCCTTTCTGAGTTAGAGATAGGCTGATCAGACTGACGTAGCAGATGTTGACTGGTTGACTGGTAGTACTTAGCTTTTGACTGTTGTAGGGATGATGTATTTCAGCGATGTGTTCGCTTTTGATGGAACTTTGACTCAGCATCTCGTGACTTTATGTCACTAATGTATATATTCATGCATTTCAGTTTCGATGAAGCTTTCAGTTTTAAGATTTGATATCCCCTGCTATTTCAATTGTTTTACAAGTTATAAGTTTTGACATGTAAACTGTGCAACCGCCATTTTGACAATTTTTTTTTTTTACCTATAGAAAGAGTTTTGTGTGAGCAAGGATGATTTCCAAGATTTTCACCAAGGACTCAATTGATTCAACCACATATTTTTTTTTTAAAAAAAAGGAACAAATGGGTTTAATAAAAGTTTTTGTTTAAAAACATCAGGAAAATGCCACCCCGACGTGTGGTAGCCCGAGCACGCCTTGCCAACCCTGCGGCTCAGGGTAGTGTTAACCATGGAGATGAAAGGCAAGATTATCATAATGAGGAAGAAAACCCAGACTTCCACGAGGTGGAAGAACAGAACCATGAGGAAGGTGAGTATGAAGGAAGCGGAGAGGATGATGATTACAATGAGTTTGATGATCAGGACTACGAAGAGGAAGAGTATGAGAGTACTCAGAATGTAGAGGTTCCCGGTGGAAACCCGATGGACCAATTTATGCACCTACTCCGACAGAATTTGAACCAACATCCACCGCCACCACCAGGCCCCAATACTGCGGGGCATAGTGCTTTTAAGGCTTTTAATTCTTTAGGACCCCCGGAATTTCAGGGATCTGGTGACCCTGTTGAGGCAAGAGCTTGGTTGAAGGAAATGGAAAAATCTTTTGAAATCCTAGGTATTAAGGAAGCCCAAAAGACCGTCTTTGCTACTTACCTCCTGAAAGGGGAGGCTAACTACTGGTGGGAATCAAAGAAAAACCTAGAAACAAATACCGTTGTTACCTGGGCAAGGTTTACTACTTTATTTCTGGAAAAGTATTTCCCTGTGTTCATGGAAGCACAAATGGAAAGGAAGTTTTTGGAACTGAAACAGGATAACATGACTGTGGCAGAATATGAGGCCAAGTTTACTGAATTGTCTAGGTTTGTGCCAGATTTTGTCAATACTGATTTGAAGAGGTCAAGAAGGTTTCAGCAAGGGCTGAAACAATGGATTCAGAATAGAGTAGTAGTGTTGGAATTAACGGACTATGCGTCGCTAGTGCAAAAGGCAACCATAGTGGAAGCAGGTAGTGAGCAAAGTCAGAAAGGAAGAGAAGAGAAAAAGAGGAAGTTTGGTAGTCAAGGAGGAAGCTCGGTGAACAAGAGCTTTCCCGTAAGGACATTCGGAGGGACCAGGTCTCAGCCATTAAGGAATTCAGGATTCAGGAAACCAGAGAATAAGAGTCTAAGCCAGGGCGGCAGACAGACTGGAGTGTCCCGTTTTAATAAACCTCGACCCCCTCTACCTGACTGCAAGACTTGTGGAAGAAAACACCTGGGAGAATGTGGCCTAAAGTCGGTAACCTGCTTCACGTGCAACAAAACAGGGCATTACTCCAGCGCTTGCCCCCGAAATGATCAGAAGTGTTTTCAATGTGGAAAATTAGGACACGTGACAAGAGACTACCCTATGGCAAACCCTACCGGCTCGAGAATCAGTGGAGCCGCCTCTAACAAGCCCCCAACTGCTAGAACTTTCAACATGACGGTGAAAGACGCCGTAAGGGACACTAATGTGATAGCAGGTACCCTTTTACTCAACGCCGTCAATGCAAATGTTTTATTTGATTCGGGAGCTACCAAGTCTTTTATTTCGAGGGATTTCGTGAGTCAGTTAAGACTTAGGGCGGAACCATTAAAAGAAGTATTAGAGGTAGAAATAGCAAATCGGGAAGTAATTCCAGTTGATGAAATACACATAGACTGTAGCCTAGTAATAGAAGGTCAACAATTTCGTGTAGATTTGGTTCCATTTAAATTAGGGGAATTTGATGTTATTCTGGGAATGGATTGGTTGTCGAGCAATGGTGCTCAGATAGATTGTGAAAGAAAGAAAGTTTGGATTAAAACGTCCGAAGGGCGGGAGGTCGTGTTCAAGGGACAACGACAAACCCGTAAGTTTTTAACCATGGCCCAAACCAAGAGGTTGTTGCGGCATGGGTGTGAGGCTTACTTAGCCTATGTGATAGATACAAATCGAGAGATTCCTAAGTTACAAAATATTCCTATAGTTAATAAATTTGAAGACGTATTTCCAGAAGACCTTCCGGGATTACCACCTGATAGGGAGATAGAATTCGCTATCGAATTAGCTCCAGGGACGGCGCCAGTTTCAAAGGCCCTGTACAAGTTAGCTCCGGTAGAAATGAAAGAGTTAGCTATCCAATTGCAGGAATTGCTAGATAAGGGAATGATAAGACCCAGCGTGTCACCATGGGGTGCACCAGTGCTATTTGTGAAAAAGAAGGATGGTAGTTTGAGATTGTGTATAGACTACCGAGAACTAAACAAGTTGACCATTAAGAACCGACATCCTTTACCAAGGATTGATGATTTGTTTGACCAATTGAAAGATGCGGTTTACTTCTCCAAGATTGACCTGAGGACTGGATATCACCAGTTAAAGAGAAAACCTGAAGATATACCCAAGACTGCATTTCACACGAGGTATGGACACTATGAGTTTTTAGTAATGTCGTTCGGGCTGACGAATGCCCCAGCAGCCTTCATGGACCTAATGAATAGAGTCTTTAAGCAATACTTGGACAAGTGCGTCATAGTTTTTATTGATGATATTTTAGTCTACTCCAAGACAGAGGAGGAACACGCATAACACGTGAGAATAGTGTTAGAGACTTTGAGAAATGAAAGACTTTATGCTAAGTTTTCCAAGTGTGAATTTTGGTTGAGAGAAGTACAGTTTCTAGGCCATGTAGTCAGTAGTGATGGAGTGCTAGTTGACCCTGCTAAGATAGAAGCCATTTCAAATTGGGACAGACCGACCACCCCGACTGAGGTGAGAAGTTTTATAGGCTTAGCCGGGTATTATCGAAGATTTGTGAAAGATTTTGCCAAGATAGCAGCCCCACTGACCCGACTGACCCGAAAGACTGAGAAGTTTGAGTGGACTGAGAAATGTGAAAAGAGTTTTCAGGAATTGAAAAGGAGGCTAGTTACTGCCCCTGTACTGGCACTGCCAAACGGAAATGGAAATTTTGTGATCTACAGTGACGCATCACACAAAGGGTTAGGATGCGTGCTTATGCAACACGAAAGGGTGATTGCATATGCTTCTAGGCAGTTAAAAGAATATGAGAGTAGATATCCTACCCATGATTTGGAATTAGCAGCAATAGTTTTCGCCTTAAAGATTTGGAGGCATTACTTATATGGAGAAAAGTGTGAGATCTACACAGACCATAAGAGCCTTAAGTACATTTTCACTCAGAAAGAGCTCAATATGAGACAGAGGAGATGGTTAGAATTAATCAAGGATTATGATTGCGAGATTCTTTACCACCCAGGGAAGGCCAATGTGGTGGCTGATGCCCTTAGTAGGAAGGAGAGACTCAAAATGATAACCTCCTCAGAGAAGTTAATCCAAGAGTTTGAAAAGATGGAGATGGAGGTTAAAATAACCGGAGATGGCACGGAGAAACTATTTGAAATCGCACTACAATCAGATTTGTTACAAAAGATCAAATTAAGTCAAGAACGCATGATGAGCGAAGGGAAAGAGCTAATGACGGGAGAGGAATTAGGGACTGAGAGAGATGGTAAGGGAGTTATGAGGTATACTTACCGGATTTGGATTCCTAATGATCGGGAATTAAAAGACGAGATTCTACATGAGAGTCATAGCTCAAGATATTCAATTCACCCGGGAAGTACTAAGATGTATAGGGATTTAAAGGAATATTATTGGTGGCCTAACATGAAAAAGGACGTAACAGAGTTGGTAAGCAAATGTTTGACCTGCCAAAGAGTAAAGGTAGAACACCAAAGACCCGGTGGACTCTTAAGACCCCTAGAGATTCCAGAATGGAAATGGGAACAAATAGCCATGGACTTCGTAGTAGGATTTCCACGAACCAAAGCTAATCACGACGCCATCTGGGTAATAGTAGACCGGTTGACGAAGTCAGCCCACTTTCTTCCGATTAATGAAAGATACACTGTCGATAGGCTAGTGGACATTTACATGAAAGAAATTGTGGCGAGACATGGAGTTCCAGTCTCCATTGTGTCAGACAGAGACCCTAGATTTAACTCCAGATTTTGGAGAAGCTTTCAGGAATGTGTAGGAACCAAGCTAAACATGAGTACCGCTTACCATCCCCAGACGGATGGGCAAAGTGAGAGGACTATCCAAACCTTAGAGGATATGTTGAGAGTTTGTGCCATAGATTTCAAAGGAAATTGGGATGATCACCTACCCCTGATAGAGTTTTCCTACAACAACAGTTTTCATGTAAGTATCGGGATGCCCCCGTATGAGGCCTTGTATGGAAGAAGATGTCGATCACCCTTGTATAGGGATGAAGTTGGAGAGCGAAAAATGCTCGGACCCGAAATGGTCCAACAGACTAAGGATGCAATAGACCTTATCAGAGGACGGCTGGTAGCAGCCCAAGACAGACAGAAGAAATATGCAGACTTGGCCCGAAAGGAAAAAGAATACGAAGTGGGAGATCTTGTGCTGTTGAAAGTATCTCCGTGGAAGGGATTGATGAGATTCGGAAAGAATGGGAAATTGAGCCCCAGATATATTGGACCGTTCGAGATCTTGAGACGTATCGGGGAAGTAGCTTACGAGCTAGCCTTGCCCCCAAACCTACAGCAAGTTCACAATGTGTTCCATGTGTCCATGTTAAGGAAGTACAATTCGGATGCCAGACACGTGGTAGAATACGAGCAAGTAGATATACAACCAGACCTGTCATATATAGAGCAACCGGTAGAAATCATTGACCGCAAGGATCAAGTGCTAAGGAATAAAGTTATAAAGCTGGTAAGAGTTTTGTGGAGAAATCATAATGTTGAAGAATCCACTTGGGAACTAGAGAGCACAATGCTAGAAAAGTACCCTCATCTATTTTGATCTGATTCCGGGACGGAATCCTTTTAAGTAGGGGAGACTGTAATATCCCAAAATTTTGTAATAATTAAAACTTTGATGAATAGTAAATTTCCACTGATGAATAGTAAATTTGCTGATGAAAAGTTTTTCAGACCACACTATGTAGACGACATGGAATGAATGTTTCGAAGTGATATTATTGATGTATAGGAAGAATAAAAGAATGTAAACGCGATCAGAATCAGAAGATTCCCATCCGAGTTTCGAAGTGATATTATTGATTTGATCGTTTTAAGAAAGTATGTGGAATGAGAAATCCATGATCATATCTTAAACCAAGGTGAGAAATCTAAGATTATATATTAAACAAAGGTAATGGAAAGGATAAAGGAAGTACCCTAGCTTTGGTACAGAGAAACGTCTTTAAAACCACTTGAAACTATCGCGAAACAAAAGCGTAATAAATTATGGATTAAACCCTAACCAAAGGAGGAGTATTATATGAGATCATCAAGTGCAATATATAAAAGGATTGAGGATGCAAAGGATGACATAAGCATGATGCAAGGAAATGACATAAGCATGACAAAGTGATGACAAGGTGATGAATCACCACCTTGTCACCACTTTCACCACCACCACACATCCAAAATAGCCTTGTCATTGGTGACAAGCCTTGTTATTAGCCACACAAATTAATTGGCAAAGTATTAA
The DNA here is from genome assembly GCA_030848705.1 of Heracleum sosnowskyi. Taxonomy (NCBI): domain Eukaryota; kingdom Viridiplantae; phylum Streptophyta; class Magnoliopsida; order Apiales; family Apiaceae; genus Heracleum; species Heracleum sosnowskyi. The sequence continues at coordinate 17,885,596 of CM061244.1, read as the reverse complement.
GGTTAATTAGACAAAACAAAAAGGAAAAAAAATCAAAGAAAACAAATAAAAAAGAGATGCATTCTTGAGAAGGAAACTTTCGGCCCTTTTCTTCCATTCAAGAGCTTAAACATTTTCCTCCAGCTTCCACTCAACCATAAATCTTGATCTTGGGCTCTAAATCACCCTCATCCTATATCCAAGGTAGATCTCTAATCTTAGCCTCATCCATGGATCATAGCTTGGTCAAAAATGGATTCAAAGTTGATGATGAATAGTGATGTGAATAGTAAACTCATAAGATCTTGATTTGTTTTGGTGTTTTTAGGTTTGATTAGCTTAGTTAAGGAGCAAGGAAGGATATATCATCCATATATAGTCTTTGTTAAGCTCCAAGGAAGGTATAAAACTTCTTTCTTTTTAAGATTATGCTTGATCTAGTAGTTAGAAGTGATTGAATGAGAACTATGTTAGAATAAAGCATGTATGCATGATTTTAAGCATGTTTAATGGTTGATTTGTGGATAAACTTATGAATAAGAGTATGACCATGTTTGGACAGAAAAATGGTAGTATTAGCTTGAGTTTGATTGGTGGTTGGTTGATGGTTGAATTGTAGTTGGATTGAGTGTTTAAAAACACGGGAAGTACGCGTAAGCGCCGTTACCATGTCGGATTTTACTTAGGTAGTTTAGACAGAAACCATGGTTGCCATACAGGGCATAAACTTGAAGTTTCTGACAATGAGCATGTAGGGTCTGTTTCCTAGATTGTTTTAGCGAAAGAATCGTGTCGTTTCGATTTACGGTTTAGGAGAAACGCCCGTTTTAGTGAAAGCGGTTTCGCGTAACTAGATAGTTCATTGTATGAACTTTGAGATAGGGATCAAGCCCTTTAAAATTGGAATTGGATTGAGATATTAAAATGGATACTAGTATGTATAATTAGGAAAGGAAACCTAGAAGGGTTCGAGTTAAAAAGATGAGTTGGTGATTTTATAAAAATACGCGAACGAAGGTTGCGCGAGTGAAATACCCTTAATGGGATGGTTTAAAACAAGGAAATGGTAAAGTAAAAGAACTTGGGATTTGTGAATGGTTTTCACCCAAGCTTTTGACTTAGAAGTTTACGGAATTTCACGAGGTTATAGATGACCAAGAGCGAGACGTTTAATTTTCATTGGTAGAATTGTAGTGCTTGAGTTATAGCACATTAAATGGTTCTAGGGGACTGACTGTAATTGTATATCTTGTTATAGATCGACGCGCACACTCTCAAGCCCCCACTACCACACCACTAAGACCCCAAGGCAAGTTTTCAAACCCTATACCATATAATGATGCTGTTGTGATATATGTTGTGGTATTACTATATATATGCTGCTTTATGCTGTGAAATGACTTATAAACTGTTTTCGCTTTTTAATAAAAAGCGGTATAAGATATAAGGTTTATATGCTAGATAAGTACTAGATATAAACCAAGGTTAAAGGTTAAAGACTCTAAGTATAGATTACTTGTACGATGATTTTAAAACTTAGACCGGGAGTCAAATTATTATTTTGTTTTAAACTACTGTCAAAAGCTGGAAGATTCCAGGGACAGTTATATTTTAAAGACTTATTAAATATTCCAATATCTAAATTATGGGATATTTAAGGTGAGATATTTAAATAATATTATAATAAATATTATTTGAATATTATTTAATTAAGTGAATATTATTTTGAATATTCACTTAAGTAGTTTATATTGAATAATAATTCAATACTCATTATTTGAAGATTATTTAACTAAGTGAATATTATTCTGAATATTCACTTAGGTGGTTTTATATTGATTAATAATTTAATATTTATTATTTGGGTATTTATTAAATATTCCAAATATGATTTAAAATCATAGAACCTTATTATATGATCAAAGGTTCTATTATTTACACAAAAATATAACTTTCTGATTTTTCAGAAAAGGTATTAAAATTAGAGATTCTCAACTATTATCTTAAGATAGTTAAAGGTAATTAAATGCGAATAGTATTTTTCCAACTCATCGAAAACTGAGAATCTAGTTCAAGGATTAGAGAACAGAGTTTTACTTCCACCGTTCCTCTAGAATACTTATAACTAGGGCATGGCTCCCCCATTCAAGTAGAGTATTTCAAACTCGCTGAACTCTGAAATTTCAATAAACTCCCTGGTCATGATTTCAAAATACGTAGTAATCATCGGTAGTCTCGTTGACTAATGTCAACCCACACTTTGACTTACTCCTTGCAATTACTCTGGAGTAAGGTGTTCTAAACGGTTACAAAGTTTTGACGAGTATTCGTACTTGGGAAATATGGAATTAAATTCCGATTTCCCTTTCATTAATATTTTTCATCATGGGAATTGGAAAAGCCTACACGGCAATGAAATAGGTGCCGGGGTAGTGCCAAATTTATCAAGGCTTGCCCGGTGACGAAATAGGCGCCGAGGTAGTGATCTCTTGAGTTCTAAGGCTTTCCCGGTGACGAAATAGGCGCCGAGGTAGTGATCTCTTAGTACAATGGCCCATATGCGGTCAGGGTTATAACCGAACATGAAGTCGTCCTTCTACTAGTAGAAAAGAAAAGTTACGATACAACGGCTGATCACCGTGTATCGGGTGTTCCAGTACATTCCCTTCCCTCCAATTGGAGTTGAGCTGCACATTGTAACAAAAGCCTCGGCGCTGAGTTACTGATAATGTGACAGTAATGAGTAATGATGTTCCTCATACAGTAGTCGTACTGTATGGTATGTTTTGACGAAAAGAGAAATAAATATATCATTCTGTATACGAATGAAGTTTTAAAGGTTTTCCTTTATGATATTAGAATTGGGGATTTTCATTCTGTTGATTCTCTGTTCAATTGATTGCTTCCAACATGTTCCTAGGGTTCTAATTAGTAGGAATTCATGCTTTAATTTCATGTTTATGTTCAATTTGTTCGGGTTTGATTTTCGGGTTTTGACTCGAATTCTTCTTTCTAATAGTCCGTTCTGGTTATTCATCTGACATGATTTTGGATATACGGCTTTCATTGTATGTGTTCTTAGCTTCATTTTAACATAAAGAACGTAGAGTTTCATTGTATGTTTTTGGTTTGTTTTTTATCGGAATGTATTGGTATGGTTATGAGGAGTGTTTTGGTATCAAAAGCCCCAATTTTTGATGTGTTTTTGGCTCGCTGGATTCTGGAAAAGGTCGCCGGAATCTGGGAATTTTCCGGCTGTTCTTCGCGACCCGGATTGTTCTTGGCGACCCGTGACCCGATCTAGTAACCCGTTTTCTGACCCGGTTTCAATCTTCAAAACCCTAATTCATTTTCAGAAAACTGTTTTTGAATTTTATTTTTAAATTTAATTCGAAAATAGTTTAATTATTTATAAAAATCATATTTTTATTTTCAAAATACATTTTTAAATTCAGAAAATTCTGGACAATTATATTTAATTATTTAAATTCAAAAACTGATTAAATTTCATTATTTTAGTTATTTTTAATTAATAATTAATTAATTTAATTAATTGATTAATTCTTTTAATCAGTTAATTCTTAATTCTTAATTATTAATTAGATTTAATTAATTTAAATTAAGTTTAATTATTTTCGATCTTGATTTAATTATTTAAAAATAGTTTGAGCATTTGGAAATTGTCAATTAATTTTATATTAATTGTTTTTAATTACTTATAATGGGATAAAAAACTCCGATTTTTGATTTAAAAATTATTTGTGACTTATTTAAATTCAAATAAGCCTCGAATATTGTTTTAAAAATATTTATAAGTGCTATATGGTTTATATGAGTCGATTAATGTGTTTTAATAGTCCGTAAATGCCCGTATGAGGGCTAATGTCTGAGTTTTTATTACTGTAAAATTATGTCGGGCGTCTGATAAATACCCGGTTACTTGTTTAAATGTGATAATGATTATGATTGTGTGTCGAGGATAGAATGAGGATAGTTAGACTTACTGTTATAAGTTGTTTATTATAGAATCGAGTTCCCGGAGCAAGGGAAAGGGCAAAGTAGAGTGAACGAGATAGAATCCCGTCAACGACGTAGACCAGGAAAGTATCTGTGCCTTTACTTGTTGATTCCATTGTTATTATTCTTCAGAATTACATGTATGTTACCATCAGAACGATTCAGATTATTCAACCTTCACCCGTATTGAGCACTGATGTTATTTCCTTGAATATTCCTAACTTTTGATTTAATCCACAATCGTGTTGGATATCAGAAACCCTCACCTTCAATTCAGTTTATAATTGATGATAACCATTGTTGATTTTCTTAATTGGGTACGTTGTACCATTGAAACCATTCCGAATCTATTTCTCGGACTTCATTTGATATTGAATAGTTGAAGCTCTTTTGTAACTATTACACCCCGTCATTGTGTACTTATCTTGTTATGCATGTTATTGCTTATACCTTGTGATAGAATTGGCATGTTTTAAAATGAGACCACTAATGGTCGGGCCATATTTATGGTCGTAATAACTTAAGGCCTAGATGGCCATGGATCCTAGTGGAGGACTATGCTATAAGCTAGTCCGGGGTTGATGCGTGACTGATCAGCAACTCAACCTTTGTATTTGAAAAATGTAGAAGTCCAATTCTGATTCCTCTTTCTTCAATAAAGATTGTTAAAAGCTTATGTTTGACTTGTGTATTGTTGATTCAGATAATTGAATTCTTTTCTTTCATTATGGAACTGTGATTGATATATATATCATGCTTGCTGAGCACATGTGGCTCATACTTGTTTTGTTTCTAACCCTATTCTAGTGAAGCGAGAGAATGAGCAGACACAGCGCTAGTGACAGTTCTCCTGATGCTAGGAGACCACCCCGAGTGATTGTCATTGGACGAGTTGTTGTTTTACTTTGGAAGTTAGACTAGATGTCTAGCTTTGTATATTAAGTGTGTAATAACTCTGAAAACTGGTTTATAATAAATATGACTTAGAAGCTTGTTTTATGCCATAATCTGGATGCGGTCTTGGATAAGGGGTATTTTATATTATTATATTATTATGCATGTGTTAGATTCAGGTATGTTGTGTTTCGTTGGTCGAATGACTCCCAAAATCTATACCCCGGGTTTGGAGGGCGTCACAGGTTGGTATCAGAGCAACATGTTATGGCATTTGAAACAAGTTAGGATTTAGGGTCCAGGATAACATAGAGGGTTAGGAATTCACCTAATGGTCATAGAAGGCCGATTAGAGATATTATGTGTAGTAATCGAGTATGGTTATAATTGCAGCCACCTAGCTCTAGTTCCGATTCAGATCCGTCAGAGCATCCGATAGAGGAGAGACCTGTACCAGATATGAGAGCAGGACCGTCGCGACTGACACTACCTCAGTCTGGACCTATAGTGGTCATGAGAGATCCTATACCTTGTCCCGTTCCACTTCGACGCATACCCGCAGCACCGCGGTCTCAGGCTTCAGTTTCCGGACCTTTGTTCCAGATCTCTGAGCCACCAGTTCCACACCACCGTTATCAGAGGATGAGAGAGGAGAGGGATTACTTTCATAGATAGGTATTAGAGATGCGTGGGATGCGTACAGCGGAGGCAGGCGCAACCAGAAATAGAGATAGATTCAGAGATCAGATTGGAGAGACACGGATGAGACTCAGGGTTGTGAGGACATTGGTAGAGACGAGGTTGCATGGACTAGCTAGTAGCAGAGAGGGAGAGACTACAGTAGGGATGAGAGAGATTTTGGACTTTGTGATGAGGGAGATTGGGGAGATTTCCGGACCAGCACTATGGGAGACCAGAGACGATGATCCATGAGCAGGTAGAGACGAGGTTGGGGTATTATGTGGATTCCAGTCAGATAGTACATAGATGCATAGTATAGTACCAGCAGTGCACCGGGCTTATAGTATCGCCTTGGATTGTTGTTGTATTTTGTTGTTGTACTGTTGATCGACAGTTCTAGTTCAGCTATGACACACTTTAATTTTGAAAGTGTTCTACGCTTGTATCGAATCTATGTATATATTTATGATAACCATCCTTTGTAGAACTATTATTATTCTCTTGTTATTCATTTTCACTATTGTAATTGTTATTCTACTTGTGCAACGAGTGTACTCTTACGCCGTTGAAAATCCGTAAATCATGGTTCTACCAATTGTATTCTCTTTCTCTTCTATTTATGCATTATTTTATTAAATCAGTTATTGTTTATTCATCAGCAATATGCCTCCTAGACGAAATACCCGTGTGAATAGTTCAACTGACCAAGAAGATCAACAGAATACACCCCCAACGGGTCATTTAGATCCGGTTGTAATACAGCTTTTGAACACCCTCACTCAACAAACTACTGCTCTAGCACAACAACAACAACAGATCCAACATCAGTTACTACAGCAGCAACAACAACAGCAGCATCAACAACATCAGCATCAACAACAGCAGCACCAGCAGATAGTACCCGTGGTTACGTTTAAATCCTTTCAAGCAGCAAAACCTCCAGAGTTCAAGGGATCTGCTGATCCAGTTGAGGCAAAGACATGGTTGAAGGAAATGGAGAAATCTTTTACGTTGATAGTGGTAACGGGAGAAAAGAAAATTGAGTATGCTAGTTATTTTCTGAAAAATGAGGCAAGTTATTGGTGGGAAACTAGTAAGGCTTTAGAACCTGAAGGGTTAATTACGTGGGAGAGATTTACAGAATTGTTTTTAGAGAAGTATTTTCCTGACTTTATGCGAGATCAAATGGAGTTGAAATTTTTAGAATTGAAGCAAGGTAGTATGACTGTTTCGCAGTACGAGACCAAGTTTACCGAGTTGTCTAGGTTTGTTCCGACATACGTTGATACAGAGAAGAAGAAGGCCAAGAGGTTCCAACAGGGACTGAGGTCATGGATTCGTAGTAAGTTAGCAGTTTTGGAGTTAGATACATATGCAGCCGTGGTACAGAAGGCAATGATTGCGGAAGGAGAAAGTGATTCATACATGAGAGAGAGAGAGAATAAGAAAAGAAAGGTAGGGACATCTGATAAGGTCCAGTCACCGGGAGATCTTCAGAACCATCCAAACAAGAAACCAGGATTCCAGCCGAGCAGAGGTACAACTTTCAAGAAACCAGATACCGGAAATGCAGGACCAATCAATTGTCCACCAAACAATAATCAGCAAGTAGTTTCCAGACCTCCACTGCCAGAATGCAAGACATGCGGGAAAAGACATCCGGGTATATGCCACAGATTGAGTATCACATGTTTTAAGTGTAACCAGAAGGGGCATTATGCCAGGGATTGCAAGACAGGTAGCGTGTGCCATCGATGTAAGAGACCAGGCCATATGATAAAGGATTGTAGAGCGCTAGCACTCGTGAACAACATGATTCGAGCTATAGAGGCACCTCCAGCTGTTAGCCAGAACCTATAATATGTCAATGAGGGAAGCAGTGAGAGACTCCGATGTGGTGGCAGGTACACTTCTAGTAAATTCTGTTAATGCTAAAGTGCTGATAGATTCAGGAGCTACTAAGTCGTTTATTTCGGAAATGTTTGCTCGTAAATTGAATTGTTTAATGGAACCCTTAAATGGAGTGTTGAGTGTAGAAATAGCTAACCAGGATCATATACCGGTCAGTTCGTATTGTCCCCGTTGTGAAATTGAGATTTTAGGGAGTCGTTTTTATGCTGATTTATTACCTTTCAAGTTGGGAGAATTTGATGTTATTTTAGGAATGGATTGGTTAACTGATTATGATGCGCGTATTGATTGTAAGGATAAGAGGGTTACTTTAGTTACCCCAGAAATGAAAGAAGTGATATTTAAAGGAGAGAAACAAACGAAGAATTTTTTGACAATGATTCAGACTAAGAGGTTATTAAAACAAGGATGTGAGGCTTATCTCGCATATGTGATAGATATCGAGAAGGAAGTTTTTAAGATAGAAGATATTCCAGTCGTGAGTGAGTTTCCAGATGTTTTTCCAGAAGAGTTACCAGGACTACCTCCTGATAGAGAGATTGAGTTCGCGAGAAACTTAACACCAGGCGCGGAACCAGTATCCAAAGCACCATACAAAATGGCACCAGTGGAGATGAAGGAGTTAGCTAAGCAATTACAGGAATTGTTAGACAAAGGAATTATCAGACCTAGCGTTTCTCCGTGGGGAGCACCAGTGCTGTTTGTCAAGAAGAAGGATGGAAGTATGAGACTTTGTATAGATTATCGGGAGTTAAACAAACTAACCATCAAGAACAAGTATCCATTGCCCAGAATAGATGATCTGTTTGACCAGTTAAAAGGAGCGGTTCATTTTTCTAAGATTGATTTACGATCAGGATATCACCAATTGAAGGTTAAACCAGACGATATACCGAAGACAGCTTTTCGAACAAGGTATGGACATTATGAGTTTTTTGTAATGGCGTTTGGATTGACGAATGCACCAGCAGCTTTTATGGATTTAATGAACAGAATTTTTAAGAAATATTTGGATGAGTTTGTAGTGGTATTCATCGATGATATTTTGATATATTCTAAGACGGAAGAAGAACATGCGAATCATTTGTGGATTGTGTTGGAGATTTTAAGACAAGAAGGACTATACGCAAAGTTTTCAAAGTGTGAATTCTGGTTAAGGGAAGTTCATTTCCTAGGGCACGTGGTAAGTAGTGAAGACATCAAAGTAGATCCAGCCAAGATTGAAGCAGTGAAGGATTGGGAAAGACCAAGGACACCAACTGAAGTTAGAAGTTTCTTGGGATTAGACGGATATTATCGGAGATTTGTACAGGATTTTGCAAAGATAGCTACTCCAATGACCAAGCTGACAAGGAAAAGCGAACGATTCATATGGAACGACAAATGCGAAGAGAGTTTCCAAGAGTTAAAGAAGAGATTAACTACGGCACCAGTGTTAATGCTACCAGACGATCAAGGTTAATTTGTAATCTATAGTGATGCGTCTTACAAAGGATTGGGTTGTGTACTTATGCAACATGACAAAGTAATTGCTTATGCGTCAAGACAATTGAGACCTCACGAACAGAAATATCCTACACATGATTTGGAATTAGCAGCGATCGTATTTGCACGGAAGATATGGAGACATTACTTGTACGGAGAGAGATGTGAAATTTACACCGATCACAAAAGTCTGAAGTATATCTTTACTCAGAAGGAGCTGAACATGAGACAGAGAAGATGGTTGGAGCTAATCAAGGATTACGACGTTTCTATAAATTATCACCCCGGCAAGGCGAACGTGGTAGCAGATGCATTGAGCAGAAAAGAAAGATTGAATATGCTGACGATGACCAAAGAATTGTACAGAGAGTTTGAGAAGTTAGAGATAGAAGTACGTGTTCCGAAGGACGCGACAGAAATGATTTACGCCATAACATTTCAACCTGAATTGTTGGAAAAGATATGGAAATGCCAAGAGCAAGTCATGAGCGACAATGCAAATAGTTTAACAGGTGAGGAAATATGTAGCCAACTGGACGACAAAGGAATCTTAAGGTTCACTTCTCGAATATGGGTACCTAATGTAGCAGAACTAAAGAATGAAATTTTGCACAAAGCGCATAACTCGAAGTATTCAATTCATCCTGGAAGCACGAAGATGTATCGAGATCTTAAAATGAACTTTTGGTGGCCAGATATGAAAATAGAAATTGCTGAATGGGTGAGTAAATGTTTTACATGTCAAAGGGTCAAGGCGGAACATCAAAGACCAAGTGGATTACTGCAGTCGTTAGAAATTCCTGAGTGGAAGTGGGAACACATCGCAATGGACTTTGTGGTAGGATTGCCTAGAACGAAGACTAACCATGATGCTATTTGGGTTATTGTGGATCGATTGACGAAATTCGCACATTTTCTTCCTATTAATGAGAGATTCTCGCTGGATAAGTTAGTTCGTTTATATGTTAAAGAAATCGTGGTACGGCATGGAGTTCCAGTGTCAATAGTATCTGATCGAGACCCTCGATTCAACTCAAGATTCTGGAGAAGTTTTCAAGAATGTTTAGGCACCGAATTGAAAATGAGTACGGCTTATCACCCGCAGACAGACGGTCAAAGTGAAAGGACAATTCAAACCATCGAAGACATGCTTAGAACGTGTGCACTTGATTTTAAAGGTAATTGGGATGATCATCTACCCTTAGTAGAGTTCTCATATAATAATAGTTTTCACGAGAGTATCGGGATGCCACCTTACAAAGCTTTATATGGACGGAAGTGTCGATCTCCAGTATATTGGGAAGAAGTTGGTGAACGGAAAGTGATAGGACCAGAATTAGTACAGTAGACAAAGGAAGTGATTGAATTGATTCAGAAAAGGTTGATAACAGCTCAGAACCGGCAGAAGAAATATGCTGACCTAGCAAGAAAAGATATGGGATTCGAAGTCGGAGAACAAGTGTTACTGAAAGTTTCACCATGGAAAGGATTAGTTAGGTTTGGAAAGAAAGGGAAATTGAGTCCGAGATACGTTGGACCATTTGAGATTTTGAAGCAGATTGAGAAAGTAGCTTACGAGTTAGCATTAGCCCCGCATATGCAGCACGTTCATAATGTGTTTCACGTATCCATGCTTAAGAAGTATCAACCAGATTCGAACCATGTAATAGAGTATGAACCCATAGAGGTCTAGTCAGATTTATCTTATGTAGAGAGACCGATTCAGATATTGGATCGTAAGGAAAAAAGTATTTAGAAATAAGACTGTAGTGAAAGTAAGAGTTTTGTGGAGGAATCCTAAGGTGGAAGAGTCTACCTGGGAGTTAGAGAGTGATATGTTAGAGAAGTATCCCCAGTTGTTTCCTTGATCTGATTCTGAGGACAGAATCCTATTAAGGGGGGAAGGATGTAAGATCCGTGAACTTTATTAATAATATAAATTGTATTATATGTGTAGAATACTTATTATGAAGTATTTTGAGTTATAATGATAAGGGTTGTTAAGTGTTTATGTGTAAATTGGTGTGTCGAAAGCCCCATTCAAATATTTTGTCATTTGAAAATATCTTCAATTTTGAGCCCCGTTTTGATAATTCAAGGGCCCCGTTGAAATTTTGTTCATCATTATTATTCCTTCGTCATTTGTGTTCGAATCATTATCGGAGGATTTCTTCGTATTATTATATCCCTTATTATCCGATATTATCAATAGTATTTGTTTTATTCAAAGGAAGAAAAATTATTCTAAACCCTAACCCTAATTTTTCTAGGGTAATTGATATATCGTCCGTATCAATAAATACATCTGTTATAGCCCCAGTGTTCATGAGCATTAGTTATATAAATGATATGTATTGATTTGGATAACTATCAGTCTTTTTGGATAGCTATCACCTCATAAAACGTGTATTTTACATTATTAGGGTTTTAAAGCGAACCAGTGGATCAATATCGATCCAAAAATGTCGTTTAGGGTACTATTTTCCACTAAGTATTAAAAGGAGAATCGTACATTATACTTCATATAATCCGTATTAAAAATATACAAAAATATAAAATTCATGAACCGTGTTCTTCGTGTTCTTGAAAATCAAAATCAATTTCGAAGGTGTTATTGAAATCCAAATCCAAAGTTCAAGTAATCAAATCAAAGATCTTGAGCTCTAGTTTCAGAATCTTCCAACCTCATCATCATCTGGTAATTTTTCGATTTTATATGAATTTTTCAAATTTCGAATTAAAATTAGGGTTTATATTCGAATTGGGGATTTTCATTCTGTTGATTCTCCGTTCAATTGATTGCTTCCAACATGTTCCTAGGGTTCTAATTAGTAGGAATTCATGCTTTAATTTCATGTTTATGTTCAATTTGTTCGGGTTTGATTTTCGGGTTTTGACCCGAATTCTTCTTTTTAATAGTCCGTTCTGGTTATTGATCTGACATGATTTTGGATATAGGGCTTTCATTTTATGTGTTCTTAGCTTCATTTTAACATAAAGAACGTAGAGTTTCATGTAAGATTTTAGTAGATCGTAAAATTGGTTTAAGGTCGCCGAAAAATAGTCGGGTTTGAAGTTCCGGTGATGTTTTTGGTTTGTTTTTTATCGGAATGTATTGGTATGGTTATGAGGAGTGTTTTGGTATCAAAAGCCCCAATTTTTGATGTGTTTTTGGCTCGCCAGATTCTGGAAAAGGTCGCCAGAACCTGGGAATTTTCCGGCTGTTCTTCGTGACCCGGATTGTTCTTGGCGACACGTGACCCGATCCAGTAACCCGTTTTCTGACCCGTTTTCAATCTTCAAAACCCTAATTCATTTTCAGAAAACTGTTTTTGAATTTTATTTTTAAATTTAATTCGAAAATAGTTTAATTATTTATAAAAATCATATTTTTATTTTAAAAATACATTTTTAAATTCAGAAAATTCTGGAAAATTATATTTAATTATTTAAATTCGAAAAATGATTTAATTTAATTATTTTAATTATTTTTAATTAATAATTAATTAATTTAATTAATTGATTAATTCTTTTAATCAGTTAATTCTTAATAATTAATTATTAATTAGATTTAATTAATTTAAATTAAGTTTAATTATTTTCTAGCTTGATTTAATTATTTAAAAATAGTTTGAGCATTTGGAAATTGTCAATTAATTCTATATTAATTAATTTAATTGTTTTTAATTACTTATAATGGGATAAAAAAAATCTGATTTTTGATTTAAAAATTATTTGTGACTTATTTAAATTCAAATAAGCCTCGAATATTGTTTTAAAAATATTTATAAGTGCTATATGGTTTATATGAGTCGATTAATGTGTTTTAATAGTCCGTAAATGCCCGTACGAGGGCTAATGTCTGAGTTTTAATTACCGTAAAATTAGGCCGGGCGTCCGATAAATACCCGGTTACTTGTTTAAATGTGATAATGATTATGATTGTGTGTCGAGGATAGTTAGACTTACGATTATAAGTTGTTTATTATAGAATCGAGTTCCCGGAGCAAGGGAAAGGGCAAAGTAGAGTGAACGAGATAGAATCCCATCAGCGACGTAGACCAGGCAAGTATTTGTGCCTTTACTTGTTGGTTCCATTGTTATTATTCTTCAGAATTACATGTATGTTACCATCAGAATGATTCAGATTATTCAACCTTCACCCGTATTGAGCACTGATGCTATTTCCTTGAATATTCCTAACTTTTGATTTAATCCACAATCGTGTTGGATATCAGAAACCCTCACCTTCAATTCAGTTTATAATTGATGATAACCATTGTTGATTTTCTTAATTGGGTACGTTGTACCATTGAAACCATTCCGAATCTAGTTCTCGGACTTCATTTGATATTGAATAGTTGAAGCTCTTTTGCAACTATTACACCCCGTCATTGTGTACTTATCTTGTTATGCATGTTATTGATTATACCTTGTGATAGAATTGACATGTTTTAAAATGAGACCAGTAATGGTCGGGCCATATTTATGGTCGTAATAACTTAAGGCCTAGATGGCCATGGATCCTAGTAGAGGACTATGCTATAAGCTAGTCCGGGGTTGATGCGTGACTGGTCAGCAGCTCAACCTTTGTATTTGAAAAACGTAGAAGTCCAATTCTGATTCCTCTTTCTTCAATAAAGATTGTTAAAAGCTTATGTTTAACTTGTGTATTGTTGATTCAGATAATTGAATTCTTTCCTTTCATTATGGAACTGTGATTGATATATATATCATGCTTGCTGAGCACATGTGGCTCATACTTGTTTTATTTCTAACCCTATTCCAGTGAAGCGAGAGAATGAGCAGACACATCGCTGGTGACAGTTCTCCCGATGCTAGGAGACCACCCCGAGTGATTGTCATTGGACGGGTAGTTGTTTTACTTTGGAAGTTAGACTAGATGTCTAGATTTGTATATTAAGTGTATAATAACTCTGAAAACTGGTTTGTAATAAATATGACTTAGAAGCTTGTTTTATGCCATAATCTGGATGCTGTCTTGGATAAGGGGTATTTTATGTTATTATATTATTATGCATGTGTTAGATTCAGGTATGTTGTGTTTCGTTGGTCGGGTGATTCCCCAAATCTGTACCCCGGGTTTGGAGGGCGTCACAGACATGGCCCAACGTTGGTATAGTCATCTACCTCCCAATTCCATTGGGTCTTTTAAGGAACTAAACAAAGCGTTCATCAACCAATTTGTTAGTGGAAGGGTGCACGAGAAAAGTTCTGCATCACTCATGGGAATCCAGCAAGGAAAGAATGAAGCTTTAAGGGATTATATCAACCGATTCACCCGGGAGGCTCTGAAAGTCCCAGACTTGGAGGACAAAGTGGCTATGATAGCCTTGCAACAAGGAACCACTGATGATCACTTTAAAAGGTCATTGGCAAAACATCCACCTGAGAGCATGCTGAAGCTCCAAGATAGAGCCGGAAAGTACGTCAAGGCTGAAGAAAGCATGAAAAAGTATGAACCCACTGCTGGTGGCAGTGGAAATTCAAAGAAAAGGAAGGAAACTCAGGAGTACGACATCAAGGAAAAGTTTCCCAGAACGTCAAAGGATTCTGATTCTCCAACCAAAAGGAATAATTTTGGGCCAAAGTTTACGGAGTATGCAAGATTGAACACTCCCAGGAGCCAAATTCTGATGGAAATAGCAAAGGAGGAGGATCTCCGATGGCCGAAGCCACTAAGGACTGATATGTCTAAACGGAATCAAAACCAATTCTGTCGGTTCCATAAGGAAGTCGGTCACGACACCAACGATTGTAGACAATTGAAAGATGAGATCGAGTTTCTGATACGGAGAGGAAAGCTCAATAAATTCACCAAGGACGGAAATCAAGGGAGTCAAAGAGGAAACTATGAAAGGAAGGATTATGACAGAAGGGACAACAATCAAGATCAAAATCCCAAGCCCCGAGGGCTAGTCATCAGCATGATATTCGGAGGACCAACTGCTGCTGGGTCCTCCCGAAACTCAAGAAAGGCCTATGCCCGAGAAGTAATGACTGTGGTTGGAGAAGCACCGAAACGTGCCCGAACAGAAATATCAATAGGTTTTGATGATTCTGACTTGGATGGAGTGAAGTTTCCCCACGATGATCCTTTAGTCATCGTACCTGTGATGGGGAATTCTGAAACAAAGAGAGTTTTGGTCAACAATGGAGCTTCAGTGGACATCTTGTTCCATGATGCTTTTATCAATATGGGCTATACTGACTCTCAGTTGACACCCTCGAATATGCCCATATATGGATTCAATGGAGTGTAGTCGAAGGTGGAAGGCACTATCCAACTCCCAATGACAATGGGGCAAGGGTCGAATACATCTACTCAGATGTTGAACTTCATAGTTATAAAGGCAACTTCGACCTACAATGCAATCCTGGGAAGGACGGGTCTTCATGCGTTCAAGGCCGTTGCCTCATCTTATCATCTGAAAATCAAGTTCCCAACAAGAAATGGGATTGGTGAAGAACGATGAGACCAAAAGATGGCTAAAAGTTGTTACGTAGCCGCGTTAAGGCCTGATGGAATCGGGAGGGGGGGGCAGGTTCTCCCCATTGAAGACATGAATACTAGTGATAATGAGGATAGAAGAGGGAAACTAGCTCAGGATTTAATCCCAATTCCCTTAGTCCCTAGTGAACCGGAGAAGGTGACGTACGTTGGGGCACTATTGCCTGAACCATTGAAAAGCAAGCTCATATCTTTTCTTCAAGAGAACAATGATGTTTTTTCTTGGACAACGGCTGACATGCCAGGGATTGATCCCCAGTTGATAACCCACAAACTGAATGTGGATCCTGAAAGGAAGACGGTGAAACAGAAAAAGAGAAATTTTGCTCCAGAAAGGTAAGAGGCCATCAAACAGGAAGTAGAAAAACTTCTGGAAGCCGGGTTCATTGAAGAAATACAATTCCCAGAATGGTTGGCTAATCCGGTGATGGTCAAAAAACCCAATGGAAAATGGAGGATGTGTGTGGACTTCACTGATTTAAACGATGCATGTCCTAAGGATTATTTTCCCTTACCAAGGATTGATGCCCTAATAGATGCCACAGCTAGGCACGAGATGTTGAGTTTCATGGATGGCTTCAGCGGATACAACCAAATCAAAATGCACAAAGATGACATTTCCAAGGTATCATTCATCACTGACTTTGGTGTTTTATGTTATCTAGTCATGGCATTTGGACTTAAGAATGCATGGGAAACATACCAAAGATTGGTAAACAAAATCTTTAAACACCTTATTGGAAAAACCATGGAGGTCTATGTGGATGACATGTTGGTTAAAAGCCTTGATAATGCCGATCATATAAACCATCTACGAGAAGCATTTGAAGTGCTGAGGCACCACAAGATGATGTTGAATCCAGCTAAGTGTGCCTTCAGTGTAGGCTGAGGAAAGTTTTTAGGCCTGATGGTTTCCAAGAGAGGAATCGAGGCTAATCCCAACAAAATCAAAGCGATTCTAGACATGGAACCACCAAGAACTGTCAAGGATGTCCAGAAACTAACGGGAAGAGTGGAAGCATTGGGAAGATTCATCTCTAAGTCAGGAGAGAAGTGCTTACCTTTCTTCAAAGCACTCAAAAACGTGAAAAATTTTGAGTGGACAACTGAAAGCCAAGAGGCCTTTGAGGCCCTGAAGAAATACATGGATGAGGCACCACTGTTGGCAAAGCCAAAGCCAAGAGAAATTCTCTATTTGTACTTGGCGGTTTCTAACACAGCCCTTGGAGCCGTTTTGGTAAAAGAAGAGTTGAAGGTTCAGAAGCCCGTTTATTACATGAGCAAGATTCTACATGGGGCATAAATAAACTACTCTACGATAGAGAAGTTTGCCTTAG
The DNA here is from genome assembly GCA_030848705.1 of Heracleum sosnowskyi. NCBI lineage: Eukaryota > Viridiplantae > Streptophyta > Magnoliopsida > Apiales > Apiaceae > Heracleum > Heracleum sosnowskyi. The sequence continues at coordinate 17,868,760 of CM061244.1, read as the reverse complement.
CCTTGATAATGGCCTCAAGAAAGCTACGCCCATACTTCCAGGCACACAAGATAGAGGTCTTAACCAATCAGCCTCTAAGAAACATCTTGCATAGACCTCAAGTTAGTGGAAGGTTGATCAAATGGGCTATTTAATTGGGAGAATTTGACATCAAGTATAAGCCTCGAACGGCCATAAAAACTCAAGCACTCGCTGACTTCATGGTTGAATGCACTATTGACAACAAGGAAGTCGGGGGGTAGGAAGTAATAGTGGAAGACAAGAAAGATGAAGACATGGTGTCCAAAGAATGTTGGGTGCTCTATTTTGATGGAGCATCAAAAACAAAATCAAGTGGAGCAGGTTTGGTGCTACAAAGTCCTGATGGATTTCTCATAGAGTACGCACTAAAACTGGACTTCCCAACGACAAACAACGAAGCTGAGTACGAAGCCTTGATAGCTGGCTTAGGGCTGGCTGGAGCCTTGAGAGTTAAAACTCTGAAAGTGTGTGGAGACTCGAGGCTAGTGGTTTCCCAAGTAAATGGGGAGTTTGAGGCCAGAGATGAAGTCATGAACAAGTACCTAAAACTTGTCAAGGCCATCATGACTCAGTTTGATGAATGCTATGTGGAACACATTCCAAGGGAAGAAAACATGAAGGCAAATGCCTTGTCTAAGTTTGCCTCTTATGAAATTGAAAACTATGCAGGAAGTGTATACTTCCAAGTCTTGAAGACCCCAAACATCAATGGAAAGTTGGTAGCACCCATTGATGTTGCCAGCTGTTGGATGGATCCCATCAAATCTCATTTGGAAACTGGGTGGTTACCCAACAACACTTCAGAAGCACGAAAGCTATATGTGAGAGCACTAAGGTATGCCCTGATTGATGGAATCCTATACAAAAAGTCTTTCATCATTCCTTACTTAAAATGCTTGAGACCCCAAGAGGCAGAATTGGTCCTAAGGGAAGTACATGAAGGAATTTGTGGGCAGCACTTGGGGGGCAGAGCCCTTGCTCATAAAATCACTCATCTAGGTTTCTATTGGCCAAGCATACTTGCAGATGCTAAAAGCTACGTGAAGAAATGTAAACGGTGCCAAAAGCATGCACCGGTGGTTAGACAACCACCAGAGATGATGACATCCATAAAATCACCTATCTCATTCGCCATGTGGGGGATGGATATACTTGGACCATTTCCAATGACAAGTGCGCAAAGAAAGTTCTTGGTAGTAGCAATCGACTACTTCACCAAGTGGATTGAGGCTAAGCCTTTAGCCAAGATAACCACCAAGCAGGTGATGCATTTCTTCTGGGAAAATGTGATATGTAGATACGGGATTCCACGTATCTTGGTCACATACAATGGAACTCAGTTCAACAATGAGGAATTCAAGAAGTATTGTGATGAGAATGATATCAAGTTACGTTTCACTTCTGTTGCCCATCCTTAAGCAAATGGGCAGGCTGAGGTTGCCAACCGAATTATCCTAGATGGACTGAAGAAAAGAGTTGAACGCTCTAGAAACACTTGGGTAGACGAATTGCTCCCCATACTATGGGCATATCGTACTACTTGTAAAGTCACCACTGGAGCAACCCCCTTTCTGTTGGCATATGGGGCAGAGGCAGTGGTTCCAGTGGAGATTACTCACACATCTCCAAGAATCGAGGCTTACGAGCCAGAAATAAATGAAGAAGGCATGAGGCTGACCTTAGATCTAATTGATGAAGTTAGAGATGAGGCAAATGCTAAAGTAGTTGAACATAAAAAAAGGGCATCTTTCTACTATAACCTAAGAGTTAAAGAGAGATTCTCCCGTCAAGGAGACTTAGTCCTCCGAAAGATTGAGGCATCCGGAGTTGGACAAAAAGGAAAATTAGCCCCTAATTAGGAAGGGCCCTACAAAGTCAAGAATGTGTTTGAATGACGCTCGTATAAGCTGGAAACCCTCGAAGGGCGTGAGGTGCCAATGACTTGGCAAGCCTCAAGCTTAAAAGTTTATTATGTTTAGTGCATCCTAAAAGGATCCGCTAGTAGGACAAGTAGAAATAAGGTTCGATGAAATCATGAGCTTCCTAGAAAGCAGATGGAGGGTTGAACCCGTTTTGATTGGTAGAAACATCCTCAAAGCTTTTGCAAGACAAACTACAAATGAATTCAAAGGAAAACATACAAAATATGCATGTCAACTGCACAAATAGAGTTGAATAAAACGAACCCCGAAGGGTGAATGTTGTTAATAAACATACAAAATAAAGCCTAAGATGCTTATTGTTAATTAGCGAAAATTTCAAGCTGAAGAGAAGTTTGATATGATAGACTTGAGAAAGAATCACTACGAGTGGAGCCATCAGTAAGAACTCGTAAGGGTGAAGGGTTGAAACCCCAGAAACCTAAGACATTCAGTCCAAACCCCATCATTCGATATGCTCAATGAAAGGCTTGAAGCCAAAACAAGACGGTATAAGACATAAAAGGCTTATGCAAATGTCAAGCTAGCCTCGAATAAGGCAAAATCGTCATAAATGTGTAGGTCACTCCACACTTTACACCAAGATGATACTCGTGAAACACTAGTGTATATTAAAATCCCCAAAAAAGGGTAGTAAGTCCCAGGTAAGGGATAAAAAGACCCCAAGTCTCGAAAAAGACCGGTATAACTTCTATGAAATTCTAGTGCATTATCATAGAAGTTGGGGGGCAAATGATATGGGTTAAAAATAACCCTAAAGACATAATTAATATTGCATTAAATAAACCTAGATGGTCCATAAATAAGGCCCATTAATAAGGCTCGAAACTCTAATTAAATATTAATTTCGTAATTAATATTTGGGCTAGAAGTACAACCTGTACTAGGAGACGTCCAATACAAGCTTGTTCTAATACAAGTGGGCTTGTTTCAATACAAGTCCGTTATGATATGGAAACAACTCCTATAAGGAAGGATCTAGAATTTATCCTTATCCACTGTCAATGATAAGACTTATCCTTTAAGAAAGTCAATACTTATCCACTGTCAAGGATAAGACTTATCCTTTAAGAAATCAATACTTATCCATTAGGCTTTTAAACGCCTATATAAAGGGTCTGACCCCTCATCTCAGAACTACGTTTTGGACACAGCTTCATACGTCATCTACCTCATTTTGGACACAGCTTCATACGTCATCTACTACGTTTTGGACATAGCTCCATACGTCATCTACTACGTTTTGGACACAGCTCCATACGTCATCTACAATGTTTCAGACTTCATCCTCGAATAAGGACATACAAGTCACTACGTCCTTGGTGTGCCCTTGCCGCCATAGCCCCGAGGGCAACACCAAGAACTACGTTTTCTGGCTTGATTCTCAGCATTGATTGAGATACGTAGGCATCTTGTTAGGAGCGAGTTAGTCCCCGATAACAAGAGCAACCATTAAAGCTCGAAGCTCTTTAAACCCTAGCAATTAATTTACAAGTACACTTTTTAATCCATAACAATACTAATTTCATTAATTTAAAAATAAATAAGTCATAAATATGTAAATAAACTACTTGTAATATGTTATTTATGTTATATCAACATTTAATAATACATTTTATATATTAAATATTTGAATAATTCAAATATATTGCGTAGTACAAGAAAAGTTCGACTGTGATGCAAAAAAATAGAATATATTATAGTTATCGATACATATGCAAAATATTTGTTTAGTTAAAAGAAAGATAAAAAGAACCACACATACTATTGTTTTTAATATTTTAAGTATTAAAATAATAAAGTTCAATAAATATTATAAATCACCTTAATTTTTACTCAAAAATTTAAATAATAAAAAATATAGGATAAGAAAGATGTGAGGTTTATGTCATATGATTTTTAGCTCAAAATCAAAAAGAATCATGTAGCTCAATGGTTATAAGGATGACTTCTTTAGCGAATGTCAGAGGTTCGATCATTGACTAAAATATTATTTACTTATTTTTTTTTAGATAAGAGAGTAGTGGCATGTCATGTAATTTTGTAACATATAAAGATAAAATGGTAATTTCACGGGGGTTTATTGGCTCAAATGCCCCTAAATTATCTCATTGTTCTCTTATTATATATAAAAGAGATATTGAGATAAGAGGGACTTCGACTTGAGACCGAGTTGACTTGGCAGAGGCTACTAGAGCTTGTGTCTTTCAGAGCCCTTATCTACATGGGTGTAGCCAATGCATTTTACTCATCAAAATTTAAATTTGACATTGATATGCCTATATCACAAAAAAATTTGCCCTCGAATTTACCTTTAAATAAAATTTGAACCCACTGATTGGATTAATTTCTGGCTACGTCACTGCTTATCTAGCTAGTAAGTCTAAAAAAGAGGAGGTTGAGATTGCTCCCTCCACGTGACGTTTCGAGAATGGAACATAATCGAGGAAGGAGGATGTTTTAACTTATATTTTATTGAGAAATTATCAAAAATACTATTTTTTAAAGTTTTTTTTTGTAATTTTACCATCTTCTGAAAATATTTACAAAAATACGGTCTGCAACCAACGGAACCAGATGCAACCCATCCAGATGCAACTAGATGCAACTTTTTAAAAAATAATTGAAAAATAGCTGAGAATTCAAAAAAATTGTTAGTAAGAACGGTAAGCTTGTGGTCTTGATTTAACCCAATGTTCAATAGTTAACCTTTGGGGTTCAATGTTTCTATTTTGAGTTTTAGAAATATTAAGAATCACAAATAATTCGTATACAGACTTAGGGTTTACGGTTGTAAATGGTTGTTTACAACCGTAAACCCTAGACTCAAAACCTAACCGGGTTGTTTACAACCCTAAAATCTGGAAAAACACCATTATTAACAAGTTGCAGTTGATTTTGGTTGCAGTTGCAGATATGGTTGCATACCGTATTTTTGCAAATATTTTCAAAAAGTTGGTATTTTTGCAAATATTTTGGTATTTTTGCAAAAAATTTAAAAAACACATCGTATTTTTGCAAAAAAGTTTTTTGGAACAGATATTTATGAAAAAAACAGTATTTCATATTGGGTGGAGGATTATTAAGATTTTTTGTGTTTAATAGCACTTAGCTCATGTTGTGAATTCTTATGAATTGTATCATCTATTATCTGTTATTTTATATATAATAGAGCAACAATGGGGTTGCATGTAGGGATGGCAATCGGGTTGGGTCGGCTCGGGTTTGACATTATCCAAATCCAAACCCATTTTTTTAACCATACCCGAACCCGAAAAATACCCGAAAATTAATATCCAAATCCAATCCAATGGATTTCGGATCGGGTTTCAGAGTTTCGGATATTCGGGTTTTTTTCGGGTTTCGGGTTCGGATCGGGTTTGGATCGGGTTTCAGATTTCGGGTCGGGTTTCGGATCGGTATATGTAAAACCCAAATCCAAATCCAAATATTTTCGGGTATAAAAATCAAATCCATATCCAAATCCAAAAAATCGGGTTCGGTATATCCAAAAAATCGGGTTTCAGATCGGGTATCCATCGGGTCGGATAATTTTTCCATCCCTAGTTGAATGAGACAATTTAATCAGTGTGAAATTATCAAATTACCCCTACTTATTATATTAATGATAAAAAAGTTGTTTCTAATGGGAATCGAACCCTTGACCTCTAAATTAGAGATGACACTTCTAACCACTATGCTAGACATCACTTTTGGCTATATTATAAAACTCTTTATTAATATGTGCAAATACTCAATATGTTATTCTATTTTGGTCTCTTCTTGTAATCTACTTGATAAGGTAGATAATCTATTTTCATAAGTGCCTTAAAATCATATATTTGACCATATTAGAGAAAAACTCATGCAAAATAGATATACAAAATGTTATAAATTGAAATTGATCCATTAGAAAAAGAATTATATTAATATTTTTATATTATAAATCATGTTTATTTGCAATAAGTATATATTTGCTCAGATTATATATACTATAAGATTACAAATTCTATATACAATCAATATATATCTATTATATTATATATATAATAGAGCAACTAGGGGGTTCAATGAGCCAATTTATTCAAGTTAAATTACCAAAATACCCTTCTAAATTATATTTTAATTATACATGTATTAATTACGATTAATACTCATCTACTTTAATATGCGTACATTAATTGTGTCCAACTCATTATTGCATATCATTAATATTTATTATTACTTCAATATTTAATATTAACAATTTATGACTAGATATTATTTTTTATAGAAAATATTAAAACTTTTAAACATTAAATAAATTGTGACAATGATGATTGATAATTGTTAATTGAAAGAGATTACCAACTAAGTAAGAGCTTCATTCACCATTGCAAAGTGATGCATATGAAATCTTATTTTGCTAAATTAAAAAAAACAAACTATCGGCCTTATTGCATATTTCGTATCTAGATTCACTATTTGGTTTATTACATTTATTTGCTTATATAACAGACGGTTTGGGGAGATCAAAAGTAATTATAGACCAAATAAATGATGATAAAAAATAATGAATATGACGAGTGGACAATGAATATCAATCAAATAAGGAATTTGGATACGGAAGATGTAATAATAAGGCAATAGGTTTGTTTTTCGAAGTTAGCAAAATATGATTTGATCTTCGTATCAAATCTTATTTTGCTAAATTGAAAAAACAAACTATTAGCCTTATTGCATATTTCGTATCCAGGTTCGCTATTTGGTTCATTACATTTATTTGCTTATATAGTAAACAGTTCAGGTAGATCAAAAGTAATTATAGACCAAATAAATGATGATAAAAAATAATGGATATGGTGAGTGAACAATGAATATCAACCAAATAAGAAATTTGGATACGGAAGATGTAATAATAAGGTTAATAGGTTTGTTTTTGAAGTTAGCAAAATATGATTTGATCTGCGTCACTTTACAATAGCCAACGAGAATATTTTGTACCATATCAAATAATTTTTTTTTATAAATTTAGTATATCTTAAACAATAAGCTATATATCAAACAAATGTTATAGAAATATTGTACCAAATAGTTTTACTAACAATTTCAAACATGTTAAATACTATTTTGTTTTTTATAAAGTTACACCACAGTTGCAAAATAAGGCACACTCATTTAAAATAATTCAATCTCCCGTAATTCAAGACTGCAAGCACTTCAAAATTACAGGTCTTACTTATATTGTACGTCGTTATTAGATATGATCTTTTTCAGTGAAAAAAGATTTCATTCACCTATAATACATTTCACATGCATGCATATATTTACATGATTAAATATATATGACCTTTTCTAACAAAAAGTGATCCCACTTGCAACAAAACATATATTATATTTAATAAATCGACTTATCATTTTATAATAGAAGAATAGAGAACATACCCGTGTCTAGCACGGGTTATAAAGCTAGTTATTAAATAAATAATGAACTTACTCGGGGGTGACATGACTTCACTAATTATAAGAACTATCCTTACTAGCATTATACTCGTGCAAAGCACGGGAATCTTTATAATTTTTTTTTATATTTTTTTAACTTTGTTTAGAGTTAAATTATATGGAGACCATTTTTTTTGTGAAGACCACATACGTTCTGTAATCTAAATTTGACAAAATAGATCATATTTTGTAATCAAAAATTTGCAAAATGTACTATTTTGCAAAGTATATTCTATGAAAATCACTATTTCATTGAAAATTTTGAAAATATGTAAGTTCTACAAACTAAACATGAATGTTCTGCAAACCGAACATGTTTTTCAGAACAATAAGTTTTGCTATATTTTAGTTGCAAAACGTATATAATTTTAAAGATTTTAAATGAAAATAGTTATTTTCATAGAACATAATTTATAAAATATTATATTTTTCTAAATTTAGATTGAAGAACGTATGGGGTCTCCAAGTCTCCACAAAAAAGATGGTCTCTATACAACTTAACTCATTTTGTTTATATTTTAGTATATTTAGTTTTTTTTTAATTTTCATTTTAATTGATTTTGTATATTAGATCATCAATATTTAATTTATACAATATATCCTTTTTTTAGATTTCCCAAGTACTACTTTTTAGTAGAAATATTATAATAAAATTGATTAGTATTCATTTTTTATTAAAATAGTTTTGTATATTATTGATGAAATCTTTATTCCTTTGAATTTTAAATCACTGAATTTAAATTTTTTAATTTTTTTCACTCTAAAATATTTAGATACTACACGTTCCTTTCTAATAAAATGATATATAGTATAGTTAATTACTAACTGCTTGTATTTCGAGTATATCTACATTTTTCCTTTTTTTCACAATAATAATAATTAATAATTTACTATTTTAGTCCTGACGACCAAACCACCTAAACTCCCTTATACCAATTATATATAGGATATAATTGTTATATAAAATTAAGATATAATTAACGTAAAAATTATTAGTTGTACACTATGAAATAAGAAAAAAAACAAATCAATATCAATACTATTATATAATAGACGAAATATTAAAAATTTGGTCGGTCGGTATGGTACGTTGTGATTTTACTTAATTGCCCTTTCTTAAATTCGCGTTTTTACTTAATTATCCTTACTTATTTATAGAAATATATTATTAAATAATAATATTACCTATTTATAATCAATTACCTTTTTCACCTAAAATATATATATTTTTTTATTTTTCTAACAAATTCCCCTACTTTTTCAAATATATCACCGGTTATCTCATTCCAATGTCATGTAATTAATTTATAGGAACTCATTTATTTGACATGGAATTCAAATGATTTTAATGTAATCAATATTATTGTATCTTAAATTTCATATGTCTTTCTTTGTATATCTTAAGTGATTTTCATATGTTGTTATGTGTTTCTGATGTATATGAATTAATGAGTTCCGATATTAAGTATGGTTTTTTTTGCTTATCCTTTTTGTTTTCTTTTAATTTATTAACTACATAGAGTTTCAATGTACCGATTACATTAGGTACAATAACCTTTTCTAATCTCATGTAAAAAAAATCTTTTCTAGGCTACCTTTAATAAAAAAAAATATTATTTAACATATTACAAGTAAAATAGATGTTCGAATTTATACAGAAGAGAAGTTCAAATTTATAGGCAAAACATATAAATAAAAGTTATATTTGAAATATAATAAGTGTTCAAGTTTATAAAAGAGAATAATTCAAATTTTTAGGTAAGATTTATAATTAAAAATTCTATAGGAAGTAGAATAGATTTTCGAATTTATAGAGTAGAACAGTTTGAATTTATAAAAAATACATTTGAAAAGAAGTTCTATCGGAAGTAGATTAGATGTTTGTAAGACATACTTAAAAATTCTATTGAAAATAAAATACGAATGCTAATTCATATACGTGTTTTTTCAACTCGCTTAGAAAATTTAGATCTTAACAAGAAATGGTGTTTAATGCGAGGACGATTTACTAGTGAGAAATGAGTAATTGTTGTAATTTTATAAATAGAGCTTTCTAAAAAAAATATTATGACGCTGTCGCCAACAGCGGCTTTCTCAACTAATTAGATAACTAAAAAATGAAATCAGAAAAATTGAGATATAAAACATTGGAAATTGTTTTATTAAATTACCAAATAATTTTGTTGCTAAAATATCATAAATAACACCAAATAAATTTAAACTAATTTACTTTTTCACCAGCCCACTTTTAAATGCACAACCATATTTAATTATCACCGCAATTTTAATTATTCTATTTTTCATTTGCATGCGTTAAATTTTAACATGATGCTATATTTGACAATTTATATATTGTCTTAGAAGTGCATTTTGTTTTTAGTGTCAAATTAAAACTACAACATTATAATAGCATATTATACATGTTTTTTAAGCAAGACAATGACCGATAACTTATTATATATACATATAATTTTGTGATTAATTATTAAAATAAAATGTGGTACATATTGAATATCTATTATTTTTTACAAAACATTGATACATACTCAAATATTATCTATAATAAAAAAATATGATATATATTAAAACCAATTTGTGTATGATACTTGTATGGTAAAAATTTACATAAATTAAAAAGAATGTTAATAAAATTTAAATAGGTATCTAATTTAAAATGGCATTCACTTTACTCAAGTTTTTTGTAAATTAACAAAGAGATAAAAAATTTATATTTCATAAATTATTGATACATTATTTAAATATTAACTTGTTTGTTAAAATTCAACAAAACTAAAAATGCATTTTAAAGTACCCTAAAATTATTTTAGGTCAGTTTGTGCCCTATAAATTATCGCTTATGAATTAGCGCCGCATAAGTCACTATTATCATATCTCCCCTAAAACTTATCTCTCTGCTGTGTGTCGGGTTCATCTACTCTTATCACCCACTCTTCCTCCATATCTATCTCGTGTCAGGTATTATCTATTTCTCCTTAATTTTAAGCAATACAAATTTGGTTATTTTATGTTACAAATTTTAATATCTAGATCTGTGTTTTGTGATTGTTTATTAAAAATTAGATTTAAAGTTTATGTTGCTAATCTAATATTTGAAATGAGAGAGGATGTGTTAACAATTTAGGTAGCTTTCTTAATTTAGAGTTTCTATCAATTTAGTTTATAGTACATATAACATTACAAATTTACAATAAATTGGATAACATTTTATTTTGAAACAAAAATGATAATTGAATTTTGTTTGGACCATATAGAAGTTGATATTGGTGTGCATGTTTCTTCCCATATTTTGAAATATGAAGTGATTAGCAATGATTTAAGAAGTATACATATTTTAATAAATTAATAATTCATTATATAATGTAATTATTCGTTTTCTCTCTACATAATACATCCTTCTGTAATTTATATTTTGAAAATAATTTATATGTTTCCTATGCTTTTCTGATGACATAAATTCTCATGAAATACAATATATTATTGATCAATGTATGCTATTGTTGATTTTTCTTCAACCAAGACTAACATTTCTTAAAAATATCTTGTTGTACAGCTAGGTAATGTATATTAGGTTTGTGTTAAGTAAACAAAACTAAAATGTTAGCTATGTAATGGATATTATATCTTTAGCAAAGTTTCATGTTATATGGTTATTTTCACAAGGGATTTGTTATTATAATTTATTTTTAATCAACATGATTATCTTTAATCTTTGAATTGAAATATAATTGGTAAGTAGCATATTTATACTCCCTTTTTATAGGACATTTGAATTTTTTGCACACTTTGACAATATATTTATAATTAATATTTTCAATTTATTTTCTACATTATAATAATTTACTAGAAAAATATTTTGGACATAACAATTCTAATTGTAAAAAAGTCAAAGGTAAATGGAGGGAGTATTCAATATAATTTTTAAGGGTCTTAGTCATATACTAAATCTATAGGATTTGTAGTTCACTGTGTTTTTAGTTACTTTCACTTGTAAATTAGTTAATTTTTATTTACAAGTATAAACAAAATCATTTCTTTGTTGTAGTCTATAAATACAACTGTAGATATAGTACTCATTTGTATGCATGTAACTGTTACAATCCCATGGTAGGATCAGTCATGGCTGCCCCAACAAGAAGTAGTGGAGAAATGTTTGTGAGTTCCCTTCAAAGGAAGAGAACTACCTTAGCATTCATCAGAAAAGTTGGCAAAGAAGAAGAATGTTCTATTTGCGTAAATAAATTTGAAATAAATGAGTACATATGTATATTGGAATGTGGACACATGTTCCATCATCATTGCCTAGCTCCATGGCTGCTCAACAACAGTACCTGTCCATTGTGTCGCAGGACACTGTATGAGAATGGTGGTAATGGCTACCAGAATGGTGGTATTGGCCCAGAAACGTCTTGGTTTGATGAGGGACATTATCTCTACTACTTGATGCCTAGTATGTATCATCTCACCCCCTTCTTCTTATAAGATGGATTTGCAACACCAGGTGTTATTAGCATGCATGTATGGTGTCTGAACATTTAAATACAAAGTTATTATTCTGGATTCTGGATTTTTGAATAAAAGGGTGTTTTTTAATGTTCAATATATATATCATCATTTTGTTAGTTGCCTTTGAAAGGTCTCTAATGATTGCCTCCTTCCTATGTATTGGCAAACTTTAGCTTTTGTGTAGACATGATATCATATATGAGTTGTACTAACAAATATAGTATAGGACCATGAAAGATCTTGAACTATCGACTGTAATTTAAGTGAATTCACATTCAAAAGTTATACAGCTCGGGAGGACTGCAACTTATATAAGAACTATAAGAACTTATTCAAAGTTTAAAGTTTAAACGAGTCATACAATTATAGTACTACTTGTAGAATTCATAAATTCAAAAGTCCATAAACATTTACACTTACTTTACAAATATTACTTTTATTAGATGTATATATAACGTGCTCCTTGCAGACTTGGTTAATCGACCAACTTGCAGAAATAACTGAAAATAAACGACAAGGCCAAAGACTTAAGTGATGAAGCAGGTGACCAGGTGAATCTGTAGCTAATGCAGGTAGACTATATATACTAAGACTGTGCTTGTAGCTGAAACGAATGAAAAGTTATATATGCTTATAGGCTAATATGCAGCAAAAGCAAAAAGAAAACAAAAAAACATATGCTTGTTCCCGAGAAGGACATACAGCTGCTTGTGTTGTGGTCATGGAAAGGAATTCCACTTGAAAAAATATCACAGGAAGAAGCATGCATCAGTTATATCTGTTACCCGACGTAGAGCCAAAGCTGGAATTAGGAACCCAAGTAGCCCCATAGCAAGTCTTTTGTTCAGTGGACCTATGGGAGTGGACTTAATAAATAAAATATAATTTTTACTTAATGTTTTGTATTTTGTTAAAGAATTCATAGAAGTTTTTTATATAAATTTTTTTAATTTCACATACTTATAGTTTTTGATCTTAAATAATGTTTTTATATTATTATAGTTTTAAAAAAATATCCATTATAAAATAATACTTGATGGAACGTTTACCTTACATATGCATTTGAAAATAGACAAATCATCAATATACTTGTATAAAGGAGATGTCCCTTCTCAAATCACTTCTATCTGTTTTTCAAATTCTATCAAATTTTTTATTTATTAATATTAAAAATTCGAAAATATCTCATTTGCGTTTAAAATCTTTATTAATGGAGGAAATTAAATATACAATTTTAAATATTCTCCAAAAAAAATTATTAGAAATTAACTCAATTGTCAATCTTTGGTAATGAAGGAAATTAAATATACAGTAAATACATATTTAAGAGAAGGTGGCGCGGTAAGGTGGCCTCTTTCTAATTTTTCAAAATTTTGAATTATTAATATTAAATATTCGAGAATATCTCATTTGTTTTTAAAATCTTTACTAATAGAGAAAACTAAATATACAATTTTTAATATTCTCTTAAACTTTTGATTAAAAAATATCTCAAATTTCCTTTAAATCTTTACTAATAAAGGAAACTAAATATAAAATTATAATATCAAATTTTATTTAAATCTTTACTAACGAATAAAATTAAATATACAATTTTAATATTATGTGAGAAATGCTAGAGTACCAAATTGTTTTCCAAAATGACGCAATTTCTTTTAAATCTTTACTAATGGAGGAAAAAATATATACAAATTTAATATTCTCCTAAATTTTTTTATTAGAAAATATCTCAATTGTCTTTTAAATAATTTTGCCTTTAAAATCTTTACTAATAGAGGAAACTGAATATACAATTTTAATATTATCTAAATTTTTTTATTAGAAAATATCTCTAATTTCTTTAAATCTTTACTAATGAAGTAAACTAAATATATAATTTTAATATTATCTTAGCAGGCTAGAGTACCAAAAAATTGCCTTTTAAATAATTTTGCCTTTAAAATATTTACTAATAGAGGAAACTGAATATACAATTTTAATATTATCTAAAAAATTTAATTAGAAAATATCTCATTTTTTTAAAATCTTTACTAATGAAGGAAACTAAATATACAATTTTAATATTATCTTAGCAGACTAGAGTACCAAAAAATTGTACCAAAAAAATTTCCAAAATGACGCAATTTCTTTTTAATCTTTACTAATGGAGAAAAATAAATATACAAATTTAATATTATCCTAATTTTTTTATTAGAAAATATCTCATTTGATGACAGAAAGATTAGTGGAATTAATGAAGATGTTCATGAAGAGTTGATCTTTGGTGATGAACTCGAAGATGATACTGGTAATACTACTGATCTTTGGTGATGAACTCGAAGATGATACTGGTAATACTACTGATCTCCATTAATCTTCCCTGAACTGTTAAAGCGTTTTAGGGTAAAACACCAATCTCCGAATTAAATTTTTTGTTTTTCGGATCATGCAGAGGGGTTTCAAATTTTGATTTATTTTCACATTTTTCGTTGCGTTTATCTGGTCGAAACCCTTCAAATTATTCCTAATAGCTCTTGACCATTCATCATAGTTTTCACCTTTCAGGATTATAGGACAGATGAGCATGCCATGGTTGTCCGAGGGGTGAAGGTAATATGAGGAGGAAACATCATATCCTTTATTTATCTCAATAGAGATTTTCTTCGTCTTGTCACCGTCAACCATGGTACATTGTTTGTTGTTTTACTGTTTGATGACTATATTAAAAATTTAAAAGAAGAATGAGTAGACAGGAAAATTGAAAGCGATCAATCCAAAATTTTGGATTGCTCTGGTACCATGTTAATTTTCATAAAAGAAGCAAGATAGAGCTTTTGTTATTCATATTAATCTGTTTTTCTAAGTCATCATACAACCAAGATATATACATGATACAACTTGGACAGAAAGCAAAATATCCTACAGAATCAATAGTTTCCTGGAATTAGTTGTTTACTAATCCTGACTTCCGTAACTTGTGGAATCCGAATCTGTACTCAGAAATATAACCTGGTATTTATGGAAACTTCTCAATACATATTCAGAAAGAATGAACATCGTAAGAGTTTGTAAGATTATTGATCACACTAACTGAGCTATATCTCTAGCTATTGTATAGAGCTTATATTTGAACATACGATATTTGTATCAACATTTCCTTACTACCTATACCTACAGCCGGTGAATAACAAACTAATCAGCTTCTAGAATCTTGAGTGATGTGGATGTTGACTTAATGAGCTGGATCATGTTGACCTGTCCTGATAGTGTCATTTATATCTCCCCCCGCTTGAGTTAACACTAATGAGACTACTGAGACATCTGCATATACTGGACACACTTCAAGTTTTAGAAACGGATAAGATGGATATCCTTGAGTGGTTAGAATGTTGTTATTAACTATTATTTATCTTGCCTATCTTAGTTATCAGTTAGGTGTTGATAAGAGATGTATAGGTTTAGAACTCTCACCTTTGTATTTATCAAGATGTCTTAGCTGCACCTATATACACTTGTAAAAAACATACTGCACGGTGTGCATAACAACATATACAATCACTGTTGTTTCAGCTCTTTTATGGTATCAGAGCCATTACACTCAAACGAGTAACACGATCCACAATCAACATCTTCATCATCAACGCTTCAAAACCACAACCAAAGATGAGTACTTCTATCGTGAATGTTGGCTCAAATGTTGTCCCAACTACTAATCAAATTATTCAATTCAACACCAGTTCTCAACTTCCAATCAAGTTGACTGGAAACACCAATTTTGCAGTATGGAAATCTCAAATGGAAATGTTGTTCCATGGACATGATTTATATGGGTTTCTAGATGGCTCGAACCCAGCTCCTGAGCAAAACCTCAAAGAAAATGAGAATATTACTGATAGAATATATTTTTATATATATTTTAGATGACTTTATTCTCATATTTATTGTGTTTTGCATTGATTTGGATATTTATTTGATAGATTTTGGTGTTTTATTGTAGGATATAAGCAAGTTCTAAATTTGGAAGGATTTGAAGAAAAAGGGCTATTTTGGAGCTTAATTAGAAGAAAATTCGGAATTATTGGGCTAAGCGGGTTCCTTACATTGTTTGGGCCGTATCTTGAGTTCCAGAGGTCCGTTTTTGATGATCTTACAGCCCACGCGAAGCTTGTGGAATTCTCTTTAATTCTGAGATGGTCCAGTAAGCAAAATCCAACTGGAGAAGCCCAGAAACTGCAGAGATCAGACAGCTGCGAATTTTAGTAGAGAATCCTACTCGGCTTAGAAGACTTATTTGTATAATTAATTAAATCATCAAAATACTTTTATTAGGAGAATAGAAGGAACAGGTTTTTATTATCAGATTTTATTATTAGCTTAGCATAGAGAAGAACGTACTTTTCATTCTTATTAGCTAGGGTTTGAAGCCATGGATTTTCTTCTTGTGACAAGATTGAAGATTAAAGGTTTTCTTATCTGATTTATTCTTTATTCTTATTAGTTTAATTATGTTTCTTCATTGTATTAGTTCTTCTACTTGTTTTATTATTAGTGAGTAGTTGTTTCTAGGGCATTAAGGGAAGCCATGTTTGCACTACGATTTTGGCATGATTTTCACAGTGATTTGATTTGTTATGGTTAATTCTAATTGATTATGTTATTATGTTTGATTTATGTAATCGGCCGATATCATGAATTAATTCTATGCGAATAGCAGTAATGGATCGAGAGATTTTACTACTAGAGGCACACATACGATTAGCAGAACTGAATTTGAGTGCGAGAGCATCATTGGATTTCTGATAGCGTAAATATTCGAGAGAGATTTGCATATGCTTTAATTACCTAATTAATCGAATTACTATAAGTTATTAATGTGTAAGCATGTTTCGAGAGTGTTATTACTCGAGAGAGAATGACATACTCTAGTTGCGTGACCATTTTAATTGTTTTACCTTAGAAGCCAGTTATCTTGCAAGCATGGTGGATCTATTGCCCTAGGTTTTAAATACTTTGTTAAGCTTTTGTCTGTTTAGTGTTAATTTAGTTGTAATCATTAGTTTAGTTAATATTCCCACACATTTGTTTCGCTCTTGAAACAATTGATAATAACTGAATCAAGATTGATAGAACTTGTCTCCTTGAGGATTCGACCCGCATTTGCCATTCTGTACTAGCAATAGACACCGTGCGCTTGCGGTATTATAAAATAACTCATCAAGTTTTTGGCGCTACCGAGCTAATTGAAGAATTCAAAAATCAGAAACTGATGATGGAGGCTGAAATTGCAAACTTGGATGGTTCTTCAATATCATGGCAACCTGACTCTTCCCCACAACCATCCATCCAACCAGAAGAGGACTTGAATGCTATAATTCTTACAAGTGATCAAGAGTGTGATGGTTTTTCAATTGGTGTTGATGATGTGACTACTGATAAAGTGGAGGAGTTTGCCAGTGATGATAAGGCCAATGATGTTGTTGTTGTTGAGGACAATGTGAGTGAGGACGAGGAAACAAAAGAAAGCAATACTGATATGGTGGTTATTTCTCTTCCACACATTGCGCCTAAACTACCATTCCTAAATCAGTTGAGCTTTCCAATGATGGATCAACAATTTGGCATTGGTAAATTTGCTTTCGGTCTATCCTCCACTTACAAGGCTCCTCAATTTGTGAATACCTGCTATAAGGTTGATGTGATAACGGTTGTCCAAGATGATTTTTCTCAAAATTTGGTTGATTATTTATCCAAAGTGGCTCTTATTTTTCAAGTCCAAGAAGAGGGAGAAGATGGAAGTGTCTTCTTAATCGTTGATGTGATAAGCCAAGATGTTCGAATGGCTCCTGAGAAAGTGAGGAGTGAATAAAAGCCACCGCCTGAGCCTCCACCTCATGTGAATGTCAAGGAAGTTCGATATTTTCGTGGTGTCGAATTCTATCGTTGTTTTATCACAAAATTTTCCAAAAATGCACAAGCACTAGCTCAATTGTTACTTATTGATGTCATAATTAATTTTACTAATGCTTGTTTGGAGAGTTTTTGCAGGATTAATACAACTCTTAGTGGTGCTCTTAATACTTTTCGTGGTGGTGAGTTAATGATCGAGAAGGCGGATATTCCATCTTCACCGGGGTGATTTTGAAAGAGGTCAAGCTAATGACCTTTTAAAAAAATAGCGTTTATTGGGAGGCAACTCAACATGTTGGTGCTAAAATAATTTATTTAAGACACTTAGTGTTTTATTTGAATTTTGGAGGACATATTTTTGGAAAAAAATGAGTTGCAAAAAGAAAGAAAAGTGAAAGCAGAAATTACATTATTGCTGAGCAATTTTTGGAGCTGCCATGCTGTTAAGAGAAAAAAATGATGAGAAGAGATTTGGTGTTGGCCATGCAAATTTATGATGGCCGTACTATGCTGCTGCGTGCTGCTTTCTTGTGATGCCCATACGGTTTCTGTGATGACCGTATTAAATTTCACGGTGCTATTGAAATTATGGGGCACGATGGAACAAAGTTTAAAGTTAATGGTCAACGCTTGAAGTTATATGTTGAAGGTGCATTTATTGGTGGAATAGAGATGTTCTATATCCCCAACCCCACCGCGGACGTCTAAATCAAGGTTAGAAGTCAAGCTAATGACTCTAAATAAGCGCTTCTTGGGAGGCAAACCAAGGTCGTTGTAGAATTAGGTAGTAATAAATAAATTAAAAAAAAAAAATCTTTCTTTCAATTCTTAGGTAGAATTTTTGTATTTTGATTTTATTTTTACTCCCTCAAGGTGCCTTGATTATTTTTGTGTAAAGTGTTTTAGGTGAAAAGAGAAAATTGTTCCACTGTGATTGTCATTTATATGGCTACCTCGTGGTTCAAAAATCCCTGTTGAGAGACCTGCAAGTCGACTAAAAAGATGTTCAGTGCACTTAGTTGTGAACTGACATGTGAAAAATAAAAGGATGATTTGGGTACCAGGAAATTGTACACCGCGGGAAATCGAATACTACCTACGGGTAGTCAAAATCTAGAAAATGTTGGCGGTGCAATTTTATCTCTCTGCAGTGCGCTAATCCCTGTCTGTAAACAATGCGAAGCGGGACCGTGGGATGTGCTCAGCTCTCCGCGGTACAGAATTCTCTGTAGCTAAATACAAGATCTGTTGCTTTTATTTACTTCAACTCCTGCTTGTACATCACGCGCGCTACAGCTGTGCACACAAGCGCCCAAGCCTGCGCACCAGACCTGCTCCCGAACCTGTTGCTTAATATTGTCCTGTCTAGTCCTGCGTCCGAGGCTGAATCCAAGCCTGATCCTGAAGCCTGCCCGAGGCTCCTCCCGAACCTGCTGTACTGATGCATTTGGAAAAAAATTCTGGCCCAGGGAATTGAACCCCTGACCACCGAATACAGTGCAACTTTAGCTGCCACTTGCAACCACTGGAGCAACTAGCCAGTTGTGTTAGAAATTGCAGCTACTAATATATAAGAAAGAAATGGGGCCAGAAATATAATTAAAGCAATGAGGCACTTTTCTCATATTTTTTTTAAGAGGCACTTCATGCAAATATTTGGGGGAGTATTTCTAACTTTTCTTTGTACATTTATTTTTGTATATATTTTTTTTCTTTTCTTTCTTTTTGTATTTTTCTTTTATAGAAATCTTTTTAGTATAGTTTTTTTTTCTTTTTTATAATTTTTCATTGAGGACAATGAACCACTTAAGTGTGGGGATGAGTTCTCAATGATTAAAAAATCCAAAAAAATTATATATCATATAAATTAAAAAAATTAAAAATTAAAAATCCAAAAAAAAATTAGGAAATTAGAAAATAATTACCTCGTCTCGTAGTGTGTCAACAAGGATAAGTACACATCTTGTGAGCTTCTTTTGCATGATTAGTTGATATGTCATCTCTAGAAAATCATTTGTTACTTGATGATTCCTTGTATGTGCTTGCGAAAATTTTAAAATTTGAGATGCATCTATGTCAATTTTAGTGAGTACTGAAGCATGCTTTCACCTTGTGAGATCTTGAGCCTGATAGCGATTGATATTTTTTTTATCAATCGACTTTTCTTGTTGTGTGGTGTTCATCATTGAGTATGTGCTCTAGAACTTGCTTTAAACCTTATTGAGACTACATGGTATGTGTATGCATGAAAATGATAAAGGCACTAGGATTAACCACATTTACCTAAACAGTACCTGCGAATTATATCCTTAGTGAACCTCTTTGAGCCTTTTATCCGTTCTTTTGATATATCGCCACTCTAAATTCTTGAGCCTACTTGTTTATTCTTATCTTGATTTATTAGTAGAGCATTTTGATTCATTTGAGGGTTGGTGGATACATAGTGTGGGGATTTCTTTGTTAAGGTTGGATATTTTGGTGGGAATTGGCATATTGTTGGCTGACTGCTTCTTTATTAAGTTTGTGAAAAGAAGAAGATATTAAGTACTCCTTTGAGACCAATGGGTGGCAAATGCAATGTCATATGAAAGGGACGATCCATGTACATGTACTGGTATTAAGTGCAAATATATTGGTGACTTTTCACTACCCTTGGTTACTGGAGAATTACTTGAGTTTGAAAAAAAAGAATGAGAAATGAGAAGATCAAATAGAGTTTGTGTTCGTTGGTTTGTACAATATGAAATGGGAAAGTACATGGTAATATGTGCTTAGGGCTTAATAATTGTGAGAGATTGATCACCTTTTACATGATCAAAATTTCATGTTGAGTGCTTTAATTGAAAATGAACATTATGCTCTATTAGTAGTCAAGTTAGCATCTTGTGAGCTTTTTTCTTGAATCCCTACCCCTTACCTCAGCCACGTTACAACCTTTAACAAAGACCTTTTGATTTGTGCATGCATGTATACAAAGTAGTGGAGATTTGGTGGACAACCAAGCCTATGGTAGCACATGACTTTATTGATTGAACTTGAGCGAATACACTTAACCTAAACACTTGTGTGAATTGAGAGGATTGTGAGTTTTTATATTCATGGCATGTTACTTACTAAATGCGGCATTGATATCTATTTCATGATATTTTTGTCTATTCAGACTTTGTGTGCTTACTTGGATAGTTTGGTGCGAATGATGTGCAAAAGGAAAGACTTTCAAAATTGTGTAATTGATGTTTACTTGTGTGGAGTACTATGAGATGTTGCATGCTTGAGACTTGGCAGAATAAAATGGATTTTGTGGGTAGATTCACTATAAACCCTCACGAGACACAACTCGTCCTACTAGGGCTGCCTAGGGGTTTAACGGCTTGTTGCATATGCTCAATGCAATCGTGTCATCTACGAAAACGGTGTTAGTTAGTTAGGATTAGTTTTTATTTCACTTATTTGCCCGAGGACGTGCAAATGCTTAGTGTGGGGATGTTTGATAGAATATATTTTTATATATATTTTAGATGACTTTATTCTCATATTTATTGTGTTTTGCATTGATTTGGATATTTATTTGATAGATTTTGGTGTTTTATTGTAGGATATAAGCAAGTTCTAAATTTGGAAGGATTTGAAGAAAAAGGGCTATTTTGGAGCTTAATTAGAAGAAAATTCGGAATTATTGGGCTAAGCGGGTTCCTTACATTGTTTGGGCCGTATCTTGAGTTCCAGAGGTCCGTTTTTGATGATCTTACAGCCCACGCGAAGCTTGTGGAATTCTCTTTAATTCTGAGATGGTCCAGTAAGCAAAATCCAACTGGAGAAGCCCAGAAACTGCAGAGATCAGACAGCTGCGAATTTTAGTAGAGAATCCTACTCGGCTTAGAAGACTTATTTGTATAATTAATTAAATCATCAAAATACTTTTATTAGGAGAATAGAAGGAACAGGTTTTTATTATCAGATTTTATTATTAGCTTAGCATAGAGAAGAACGTACTTTTCATTCTTATTAGCTAGGGTTTGAAGCCATGGATTTTCTTCTTGTGACAAGATTGAAGATTAAAGGTTTTCTTATCTGATTTATTCTTTATTCTTATTAGTTTAATTATGTTTCTTCATTGTATTAGTTCTTCTACTTGTTTTATTATTAGTGAGTAGTTGTTTCTAGGGCATTAAGGGAAGCCATGTTTGCACTACGATTTTGGCATGATTTTCACAGTGATTTGATTTGTTATGGTTAATTCTAATTGATTATGTTATTATGTTTGATTTATGTAATCGACCGATATCATGAATTAATTCTATGCGAATAGCAGTAATGGATCGAGAGATTTTACTACTAGAGGCACACATACGATTAGCAGAACTGAATTTGAGTGCGAGAGCATCATTGGATTTCTGATAGCGTAAATATTCGAGAGAGATTTGCATATGCTTTAATTACCTAATTAATCGAATTACTATAAGTTATTAATGTGTAAGCATGTTTCGAGAGTGTTATTACTCGAGAGAGAATGACATACTCTAGTTGCGTGACCATTTTAATTGTTTTACCTTAGAAGCCAGTTATCTTGCAAGCATGGTGGATCTATTGCCCTAGGTTTTAAACACTTTGTTAACCTTTTGTCTGTTTAGTGTTAATTTAGTTGTAATCATTAGTTTAGTTAATATTCCCACACATTTGTTTCGCTCTTGAAACAATTGATAATAACTGAATCAAGATTGATAGAACTTGTCTCCTTGAGGATTCGACCCGCATTTGCCATTCTGTACTAGCAATAGACACTGTGCGCTTGCGGTATTATAAAATAACTCATCAATTACACCTAATCCAGCCTACAAACTATGGTTTCGCCAAGATAAGCTGATCCAAAATGCTTTGCTCTCTTCAGTTGATCCAACACTTGCCTCAACGGTGGCTATGGCATCTACTTCCAAACAAGCATGGGAATCATTACATGCAACATTTGCAAACAAATCACAAACTCGGATTTTTAGTTTAAGAGATCATTTGCATCGCGTCACGAAAAGTGATAAGTCCATTGCTGAATATCTTCGAGAGATTCGTTCTATTGTAGATGAACTCGCGATTGCTGGCTCACCAGTCACACAATCTGAACTGATTGTTAAAGTTCTCGTTGGATTAGGCCCAGAATATAACAACACCGCATCTGTTATTCGAGCACGAGACACGCCTATCTCATATGAAGACCTGTACGACAGACTCACTGATCAGGAGTTATGTATCAAATATGATGAACTTAGGAAACAAGTTCCTGTCACACCCGTGACTGCTGCTGTTGCCCAGAGAATGCCTAATCCTAATTCTAATTCAGGATTTCGATCATCCTATCAGAACCAACGTCGGTCTCCACAATATGGCAAGGGGCGCGGTTTTCAACCCAGAAATATGAATCAACAATGGCGTAATTCTGTCTCCCAATTTCAGCCGCAATTCACTTGTTATAGTGATAACAACTACCCTGATAATAGGCCACGATGTCAGTTATGTGAAAAAATTGGCCACGTTGCGAAAATGTGTCGTTCAAGGTCTCACAATCACATGGAGGCCAAAGCTCAATTTGCTCATCATCTACAATCTTCCTCAGCACCGTGGGTTGTTGATTCTGGCGCGTCTCATCATATAGCATCAGATGTTAATAACTTCAGTGAGGTACAAGCCTACAATGGGCCTGCAGAAATCGCAATGGGTAACGGTAACATGATTCCGATTTCTCACACCGGCACTGTTAAATTAAATTCTTCCAAATCTGATTTTGTTTTGTCTGATATTTTATGTGCTCCAACTATCAAGCAAAATTTACTGTCTGTATCAAAATTTTGTTGTGATAATAGAACATCTATTGAATTTTTTCCCACCTATTTTTGTGTGAAGGATCTGAGTACGGGAGCAGTGCTGGCGCGAGGCCCGAATAATTCTGGATTATATGATTGGCAATCATCTTCATCGTCTCCAATTCCATGTGCTCATAGTGTGTCAGCTACAATTCCATTGTCCCGATGGCATCAACGTTTGGGTCACCCCAACCTTAGAATTCTTAAGACAGTTTTAAATGATTTTTCTTTACCTTTCTGTCATCCAGATAAATTTCACTCATGTAATTCTTGTTGCTGCAATAAAAGCCATCGTCTGTCTTTTTCTCATAATTCTTTGCAGAGTCAGCGTCCCTTACAAATATTGTTTAGTGATTTATGGGGTCCCTCCCCGGTTCTCTCTCTAGACAAAAAATTATACTATGTAATTTTTGTCGATCACTATACAAAATACTTCTGGCTATATACTATCAAAAATAAAAATGAAGTACTTCCAATTTTTCAACAATTTCAAACACTTGTTGAAAAATATTTTCAAACTAAAATAATGTCCTTTTATTCTGATGGTGGTGGTGAATTTCAAGGTATGAGTACTCACCTATCTTCACAAGGCATTGAACAATTAGTGTCACCTCCTTATACACCACAACGAGTAGCTTTAGCAGAACGACGTCATCGTCATATCTTAGAAACTGCAAAAACTTTGTTACATCAAGCTGCTTTACCATCAAATTTCTGGTCGTTTGCATGTACTTATGCCACATATCTAATTAATCGGCTACCCACTAAAGAGTCTCCACATTGTTCACCATTCCAAGCATTGTTTCAAAAGGTACCAGATTACTCTAAACTCCGCGTATTTGGATGTTTATGTTATCCTTGGCTGAAACCTTATACATCCAATAAACTTGAGCCGCGATCTACGCCATGTATCTATCTTGGTTTCTCAGTAAAGTACCATTCTCATCAATGTTATGACCCAAAAACATCTAAATTGTATCTTTCTCGTGATGTTAATTTTATTGAGGAGAAATTTCCATTCACCGAGTTAGTTTCTTCTATAGGCTCTAGGTTTACAGGTGTTAACTGGGTACCTGCTTTTGAATCCTCATCTGAGTCCTTCACTTCTGCCCCAAATACTACAAATAAGCCATATAATATAATCCTTCCGTGTCTTCCTGCTGTTCATATGCAAAATTCGAATGCGCCCACTGCATCCGCTACTCAGATCGATCAAATGGATGCTGGCTCTCCGAACAATGTCAATGACTCTGGCTCCACACATCAGGCGGCATCCACTTTGCAACAAGATGCCACATCTGATAGAGCTTCTCAACCAGTTCAGCAAGCTGCTCCTTCTCGGCCTGTCACCCGTGCGCAACATAATATTGTTAAGCCCAACAGGTTTTATGGTTTTAAAGCTTCTCCTTCTCCTATATTTACACCTGTCACATTTAAACAGGCACATAAACTTCCAGAATGGAGACTTGCTATGGATACTGAATACAATGCTTTGTTGCAAAATAAAACATGGGTTCTGGTGCCTCCTTCCACATCTCACAACGTTGTTGATTGTCGTTGGATTTATAAAATTAAGCATCGGTCAGATGGCACTATTGAACGATACAAGGCAAGACTTGTTGCCAAGGGGTTTACACAACGTCCCGGTATTGATTTTCATGCTACATTCAGTCCTGTAATAAAACCGACTACAATACGTCTTGTTCTTTCTATTGTAGTGCAACGACGATGGCCTATACGACAATTAGATGTTAATAACGCATTCCTGCAGGGACGACTTGAGGAGGATGTTTACATGCGCCAGCCACCAGGTTATGTCAATTCTCAGTTCCCTCACTATATTTGCAAGCTTAAAAGACCTATATATGGGCTCAGACAAGCTTCTCGTGGATGGTACACTGAGTTGAAATCTTATTTACTATTGTTGGGTTTCATCATGTCACAATCAGACAATTCTCTTTTCATCTTGCATCGTTCGGGATTTACTGTTTATATTCTTGTTTACGTGGATGACATTGTGGTTACTGGTTCTAATGATTCTATAGTTCAAAAGATTATTCAGGATTTATCCCGAAAATTTTCACTCAAGGATCTTGGCCCCTTGAATTACTTTTTAGGTGTGGAGGTTTCTTCTTCTCCAAGTGGCTTGTTTTTGTCTCAAGCAAAATATGTGCATGATTTGTTGACTGAAACTCATATGCATGAAAGTAACGGCGTTACAACTCCGATGAGCTCCAGTAATCCTCTTACACTTGATCCCGCTGGTGGCGCTGTCGATATCACTGAATATAGGAGGATCATTGGTAAACTCCAATATCTTTTTTTGACTCGGCCTGATATTGCTTTCTCTGTTAATAAACTGGCTCAATTTATGCATCATCCTCAGCAATCCCATTGGCAAGCTATTAAACGATTACTGAGATATCTTAAACATACATGTATGTTCAGTTTACACATCAGCTCTAAGCCTGATGCTTGTCTTCGTGTTTATTCTGATTCGGATGGGCTGGTAATTTGGTTGATCGTACATCTACAACTGGTTTTGTTCTTTATTACGGCGATTCTCCTATCAGTTGGTTGTCTAAAAAGCAACGCATAGTTGCACGCTCTTCCACTGAAGCGGAATATCGTGCTATTGCTAGTGCTGTGGCTGAATCAAATTGGGTGACTAACTTGTTGACTGAACTACATCTTCCAGTTCCACGATGGCCTATTGTTTATTGCGACAATTTGAGTGCTACATATCTGTGCCAGAATCCAGTTTTTCATAGTCGCATGAAACATATAGCACTTGATTTTTATTTTGTTCGTGATCAAGTTCAACGCAAAGCTATTCAAGTCCAGCATATCAACTCTAAAGATCAAGTTGCTGATTTACTTACCAAGCCACTGCCTAAATCTACCTTTCACTTGCATTTTTCCAAGCTTGGCATAGTTGCCTCTACGCCATGCTTGCGGGGGCATAATGAGACTACTGAGACATCTGCATATACTGGACACACTTCAAGTTTTAGAAATGGATAAGATGGATATCCTTGAGTGGTTAGAATGTTGTTATTAACTATTATTTATCTTGCCTATCTTAGTTATCAGTTAGGTGTTGATAAGAGATGTATAGGTTTAGAACTCTCACCTTTGTATTTATCAAGATGTCTTAGCTGCACCTATATACACTTGTAAAAAACATACTGCACGGTGTGCATAACAACATATACAATCACTGTTGTTTCAGCTCTTTTAAACACGTCATAGACGAGAGAGGGGGCAGCCACCCGAATCAGTATCTGCACATGAAGTAAGAATATGCGAACTAGTAATAGACAAACGAACGCTTTGATCAGGACTATGTTTGATAACAAACAACATTAAAGGCGTCATCCAAGTGACATTGTATGGGAGATGATAAAAACTGATATAAAATATTAACATCATAAGATAAATCAACCCTGGACGCCTAGTAATAGTTAAGAAAATCAGCCTGCCAACCAAACGTCTATATTGTGCAGGATTGAACAAAAATGAAGTAGTATTACTTAGTAAAGTATGATTTTGATCCATAGGAACTGTTTCTATTTTTGCATTCTCAAAATCAACATCCTTAATAATATCCATGGTGTATTTGTGTTGATTGAGATAGATGCCTTCAACAGACCAAGTAGCTTCAATCCCTAAGAAATATTTAATATGTCAACATACACCAATATAGCTAGAAAACTACCAAAGGTGGAAAGAATAAAGAGACTATGATTAGAGCTTGCCTCTTTGAAACCAAATTCAATGAGTACAACTCTGAGATCACTACACCATATTTGGCCTATTGCAAGCCTAAAAAAGTGTATCGTTAGGCCCTATATGTGTTACATTAGATCTTTATGTAACATTTTTGCAAAATTTCGGTGTTGCATTTACTGGCGTTGCCTACAGACCCATGTAGTAACACTTTTGTGTTTTTTTTGTAACACTTGCTAATTATTACAATATAGCTATATTGCAACACTTTGTTCGTTTTAGTAACACTTTATGTAGTGTTGCAATATATTAATGCAACATTTTTATGCAACGTTTATGTACTGAATATGTTACATAATCGATTTATTGCAACATTACAATGTAACACTTTGTTGGATATTGCAATGCTTTTTATTTTTTAGCAACATTTTAGATGCAACATTATTATACCTATTGTAATGTTTTAGGTTTTTTTAGGAACATTTAGATGCAACATTATTACACCTATTGTAATATTTTAGTTTTTATTAGCAACATTTAGATGCTACATTATTACACCTATTGTAATGTTTTAGTTTTTATTAGCAACACATATTTGCAACACTTTTATAAATCCAGATTGCATGGACCTGTTTGGAAAATAACTAAACCAAATGCACAAAGGCATACCAAATCAACCAATCACAGTTTCATACCAACCAACAAATCCAACCAGTCGACAAATCCAACAAAACAGACATATTATCCCAAACACCAAATCATGCTACGTGCATTACTTAAGTTTATAGCACAATACGACAACTTAGAAACCTAGTTAAAGACAATTATCAATGTCTACTAAAAGTACGCAAACATAGAATATACAAGTTCTAATCGTCACTTTCTTCATCCACTTGCTCGTCATCTTCTGCATTATCCTCACCATCATCGACCTCCTTCTCGCTGTCCTCATCAGTATAGTCACCAACACCAACAACACACAATTCTTGGACGTCAAGGTCTTGAAAATCTGGGTTGATTTCTCCCAGCTTTTGTATTACCTTTGTCATAATGCGACAGACCTTTCTCTGTACCATCTCATGCATTTCAGCGGTAATTTCCTCCCTTAAAGTCTTTTTCAAGTCAGCAATATCTGTAGTTGCAACACCACTGGAACTAAGAAGCTTTGGCTGAGCTTGAGCCTTTTTTGTCCTTCTACACTTTCCAGATCGTCCGAGAAGCCAATTGGGTCCATGGTTTGGTTTCTTAACTTGCTCCCCAGTGCCATCTTCAGCAATGACTGGCGTCTACAAATAAATGTTCAAAAAAAAATGCAAACCATCATTAAAACTGACAAACTAACTTTAAAGAGAAAAATTGCAGATTATTAGAAAGCTTAAAAAGAGTATATCAATTTAAGAGACTACCTTGTACTCGCGTCCTGGTTTCCGCTTACGGGTTTTGGCATAAATATCATCTGACGGAGCTAGTTTCTCAGGCTCAATTGTTTTTCCACTTTCTGTCAAAAAATCAAATAGTCACAACTCACAAGTTTGAAATGACATAATGCATGAAAATATATAAGTGACAGGTAACAAATTAGAAAAGGAAGGCATTTTTAAAAATTGGACATACTATCGCCTCGCCAATCTGGGCAAAACTTTTACGACCAGCAGTGTGCATCTCTACAATTAGCGCGCGATTTTCTGCATTTCTCTGAGCTCGCTCCTGAACAAGAAATCAATAAATTACAGAAAAAATAAAAAACTTTGGCAATAAATTTTATAAAAATATGTGAAATGAGTATACGCTAAGGGATAAACATGTCATTATATATACCTTAACTTCTTCATCTCCCCGGTATTTCATAAGGACCTTAAATTCCTCGACTGAAATAGTATTAGGGCAGTGCTTTAGCCTGTCCTCATCATTGTCGTATTTGAGATAATTATCCTTCTTGATCCGACTCTTGTGCAGCCTTCACAGAGCACCAATTGTACGCAATGTGTATGTTCTTCCTTCCTCTGGGATTTCATATTTTGTCTAACAAAATTTGTTAATATTATTAGTGTTAAAAGCTGATCAACGACATACAAAAAAATTACCTATTAATACTCCTAATTTTCTTAATTAATATTGATTACCTAACTTAGCATGAAATATAAATTCTACATGGGTAGCATATTTCGTAATAAATGGAGTTTACCTTCACAAAACTCCACAGATCCTCCTTTTGTTGTTCGGGAAACTTATGCCAAGAGAGGAGATCAAGTGGGACAGACTGCCTACCCAATGTCCCCAAGAAATTTTTATATTAAGCCAAGTCCCTGTCATTGTCAGCCACGGCTTGTAACTCACTGTTCAACTTAATGACCACCTTTTCATCAGGCCTTCTTGTGTACACTCTACTCATTCGCGTAGGTCATCTACCTTTTCTGATCTTCTTTGCCTCTGAAATTTGTACAAAATGTTAAAATTACTGAATTTTCATTAATATCCAATCCAAAGCAAGAAATCGTAAAATTACCTGTTGGTTGCGATGTCCTGTCATTAGTTTGTAAATTAGATGCTGGATGACTAACATCTTCAACTGATTTTTTACCCTTGTCAATGGCATGTCGACGTTGTTCTTTCATCAAAATGTAGGCCTCCATTGAACCAATTCCCTTATTGCTATTTTTTTTCACAGGAGCCACTTTCAATGGCAAGATGGTTGAATCTTCAGGCAAGGGAGGAGGAGGTGGTAAATTTTCATCTTCAACGAAGGGTGCTTTTTCTTGTGGAATAGAGTTTGTGCTCTCAATCTGTCATGGAATCATAAATTAGTATAAATTATTGAACCGTAAAGCATTATATGGGGAAATAAATTTTAAATACTTGGACCTGCATAGACAAAAGATTTGTGGCCCTTGAACGTGTTACCGGCCTTGAGACATGAGTGGTTGCCTTTTTCTTGACCTTTGTTTCCTTATCTTTCATTAATTTTTTCTTTTTGGCATCTTTTTTCTCCGGCAACTCCTTGTCCTCTTCTTCAGCCTCGGACATACTATCGTGCCCAGGAACATACTCTCCATCAAATTCAAGTTCATCTTCAGGTTGAACGTTGTCTTCGGGTTTTTTCCCGGTAAGCGCCTGAACGAGTGGCTTTAATCCCAACTCTTTTATCTTTCTTTCATTTTCTGCAACCTGCATCGATTTCTTTTTTCCGTACTCTGTTATATGAGATTTGTAAAGGACAAGCATACAGTCATTAAATATATAAAAGAACATTTTCAAAATTAACTAAATATCAGTAGTATTAACCTTAGTCTGTTCTGACTCAGCTCCTGGTTTGTCTGAGTTTCCATGAGCGGATCGACGAGTTCCCCTCTGTTTCTTCAGCCCCTCCAATGTCACAAACTTACGCTTTCCTATTAAAGCTGTTGGTACATTAACAATGCGTCAAATATAAATAAGTGCGGGAATTCATTGATAAAAAAACATCGTAAATCACAAGAAATTTGATAATTCATTTAATCTTCTACTCTAGCTCATCAAACTCTAGCTCATCATCCCACATGGTTCCAGACTTCAGAATACACTAAACAAAAACACAAAACAAGATACAATTTCTATCCAACTCTTAAAACTTAGAAGAGTCTTAACCAAACAAAATAACCAACTGAGCAAACA
This sequence comes from Heracleum sosnowskyi, assembly GCA_030848705.1. Classification (NCBI taxonomy): domain Eukaryota; kingdom Viridiplantae; phylum Streptophyta; class Magnoliopsida; order Apiales; family Apiaceae; genus Heracleum; species Heracleum sosnowskyi. The sequence goes on along the minus strand of CM061244.1, from coordinate 17,837,676 downwards.
AAGAAAACACACCAAGAAAGATTAACAAACTATTTTTTAAAGAAAGATAACAAGCGGTGTCAAGAAAAGCATTTGGAGAGTATTAGAGTGACCGTTTTTGTTATCTGCAATTTTTTTTAGTAATCACTAACCAGTGTTCTAAATCTGTTAGGCCAAGTTCAGGCCACAAGTTGTCTAGAAGAATATGTTTCTTATATCGCGAACTAAGCACCTATCTTAACAATTCCAATAGTATGCTTCCTTTGCAACAAGGGAAGTTGAACAATAAATACACAGATGCCACAAGTTTAATTAAAATCCATACAAACAAATCGCTTATAATTTGTTTAATTCATTACACAAACATTTATTTCATTCACTTGACATAAATTGCAGTAACAGCAATATACACACTCCTCTTATTACCACGTACAGATCATAAATTAACAAACTCAATTAACCAACTTAATTAACCAACTCAATATTACCACCTATTTTTTTACCTTCAAAATATCCTGATCTGGGTCGAATTTGTACATGTGGCTGCATCTGTGGCTTTAGAGGATAATTCTTGTCAATTATATGATCAACGTAAAAATCCAACCTTTCTCCAGAAACTATTTTCAGAAATTCTTGCAAATCACGATCATCGGCAATAAGCTTCCAGCAACTCGGTTCTTTGACATAAACACCGCCAATTTCTTCGTATTTCAGCTCATCCTTAACATACTCCATGATAACCGTGTACGAGAATCTATCAGCATCTACGTACTCAGGAATCTCAGTACATATCCCGCCTATATATTGCACTTTTGAGAAGTGGCCCTTGTGAAAGAACCTAAATATGTATTCGACATCCGCCATCCTAGAAACAAATAAATAACACCATAGTTAGCAATAGAAACGACGACATATGATAAATATGATAAATATGCAGCTCATACAATAAGCAACAAAATCTGATAAATAAGCCGTTTATACAAGCAAGTATATAATTAACTTAAAAAGCAACTAATATAAGAAAAAATATAGACATCACTTCATTTTCAATAAGCAACAAAATTCAGGATACTTATCGTCCATCGACTTCCAACCCTGACCATCAGCTGGATGCCTTAACCTCCCATCATTTTTTCTCGCTAAAGCATGCCATGTCATTGAGTTGGAGAATTCAGAGCTCAAGAACATTCTTTGCAGCCTTGGCTTTAAAGGAAAATATCTCATCACCTTTGCTGGGATTTTTTGTGTCTCCGACAAATTAAGGGACTGATCAGACTTGTTCTTGTCTTCGATTACTTTCCATCTCGATGTTTCACACTTTTTGCACATATCCAACCCCTCGTTCTCAGCCCAAAATAGCATGCAGTCATTTGGACATGCATGTATCTTTTGGTAATCGAGACCTAGGTCTTTAATCATTCCCTTTGCCACATTGAAAGATGATGACAAATTTACATTCGGAAACACCTCCTTTATCAACGCAAGTAAGTCACTAAAGGCAGACTCACTAAATCTATGCATGCACTTTAGTTGATATAGTCTAAGTATAAAACTTAAACGAGTAAATTTTTTGCAATCAGGATATAAAGCTTCCCCGCCCTCCTTAACAAGCCTATAAAACTTCCTCACATCATCATTTAATCCCTTTCTAACTCCATGTTCACCTGACTCATTACTATTCCCGTATGCATTACGTATCATCTCTTCAAACTCATTTCCTAAACCCATACCTATGTCATCAATCTCCATCTCATCAACATCATTTTCTATCCTAAGGGTCGAGACTTCATATATCCATTGCACCATTTCTGGACAAGGACCGTTGCATACAAGATGTTCATTCACTGCCTTTGCTTCACACCAGAAACGATTGCTACAAGTTCTACAAGGGCACGTTAACTCATTTCCTATAGCATATTTGTGGAATGCATTGCAAACAAAATCTTTCACCCCCTTTCGATATATATCGGTATACTTAGGTAATTTTACCCACTTTTCATCTTCAACATCCATTTACTACATTAACATACAACCATTTATGACATAAATATACATCCTTTTAACAACATATAATGACAAATATAATGTAAATCAAACAAATAGAGCATATACACATAATAAGATGAATACTATTTTTTGGTCCATAATCCATACACACATAATGCCTAGGAAAAGAAACACCCTCACCCAGACCAGAAGTCTGCAGTGACCAAATTGTAGAGCAACTTGGTTTAGAGTTGTACAAAAATTTAAGGTACTAAAACGAACTAACGATAGAACAACATAGATTCATTACAAGTATTTATCCTCTCTCTCTCTCTCTCTCTCTCCCTACAGCAGTTTACCAAGGACACACACACACTCTCCCTCTCTCTCTCTCCCTCTCTCCCCCTACAACAGTTAACCAAGGATACTCTCTCTCTCTCTCTCTCTCTCTCTCTCTACAGCAGTATACAAATCACTCTCACACACTCTCTCTCCTCTCTCTCTCTCTCTCTCTCTCTCCAGCAGTTTACCAGTCTCTCTCCCCCCTCTCTCTCTCTCTCTAGCTCTTTTGAACAGCTTAACAATGCAACATAAAACAAACACATAAATTACACAAAAAACTATACATATCATAAGCACACAAACCGAAATTAACTCGAATTTTTTTTGAAAAAACAAGATCGAAATTTGCTCGAAATTAACGTGCATACATAAAATTGAACTCAATTAGCATGCATACACATATATTTGAAAGTTGAACTAGAAGTACAAACCTCGAATTGCAGTTTTTGAAGTTTTAGAATTTGGGGGTTTTTGGTTTGGGGGTTTTCGGGTTTGGAGTTTAGAGATTTGGGTGAGGGAGATGGGTTTTTGTTTAGCAGGAGACGAGTTTTGGGTGAGGGAGATTGGTTTTGTTCTTCGGTGGCCGGCGAGAACGGGACGGAGAGAGAGAGAGAGCGAGAGAGGCGAGAGGTTGAGGCGAGAGAGGTTTTGTTCTGAGAGTATGTTTTTTGTTTTTGTTTAATTAGAATTAGAATGAAAATATCCCGCCCCCGCACATTTTATTTTTGCCGCCCAGCAAATTTCGGTCAATTTGACCAAAAGCGTAACAAAAAATATTATATATTGTAACACAAAACAAAAGTATTGCAATAGTTCGAAATTGTCCTCAACTTTGCAACACTTTTCTATTTTATACAACACTTTGTTAATGTATTACAATAAATCAGCTGGTTCTTGTTTTTAGCAACACTTTATGCAACATTTTTATGTTTTGGGCTTGCAATAGGCCAAATCTGGTGTAGTGGATGGAAGAACCACTTTCTAGGAGATTGTTTTAACCCATAGACCATGAGAGTCAATGTCAATCTGCAAGGAGAAATCATTTTTCAGTAATTTCTAGATGGTGGAACCAAATTCTTTAAGGATGAGACTATTTTGAATAATCCATAGAAAAGTAACTGTTATAACTTTTTTTTTTCAAAATTAATAGTTGCAAGGAGAAGTCAAGTAATTTGAATTCATTTGTTTCAAAATATATCCTACAATTGTACAAATTCACCTTGTAGGACTTCTGAGAGTACAGTTTTTAAATTATGTCATAATACATATATGTTCACCTTGCAGGACTTTGAGAGTGGATTGCATATGCATCTGTTTCTCCTAGTGAAATTGATATGTATGAAGATTAGAAGTTTGGAAATATTAGTAGTTGATGATCCTTTCAATCGAGAGTCGACCTCTTTCTCTCTTCTCTTTCCACCTCTACACTTTGTATCTTCCCAATAACCATATTCACTAATATTTTCATCTTCTTTGTAATAATTCAACTTCTAAATCGTACCAAATGACTTTCCTCGCTCTATGTATTCCTTATGTCTTCACTACGAACAATCACTTTGCTTGATAGTTGATCATGATTTCTCATAGAAAATCTCCAAAAATAAAAAAGTTCAGAATTCGAACTCAGTCATGCCCCACAACTCACACTTTCAAATTACATCCTTACTTCACAGGTTTTAGACGTTAACTCTACTCAGGCTCTGGGTGAGATTGTTGTTGTGCTTTAAAATAAGTGTTTGCGAAACTGATCGACAACTTTTAAAAAAATATATGTATGTTCTGAATTATAACATAAAAAAAGTTGTGGGGTTTGATGTTGAAATATTGAAATAAGTAACTGCTTCCCGCAAAAGCTAAACAATAGCATTTTCTAAAAGTGTGGAGGGAACTGCTTCTCTAAAAGTCGTTCTTCACAAACCAAAAACTTGATGTGTTATTTTATATAACCGCAAGCGCACGGTGTCTATTGTTAGTATAAAGTGGCAAGTGGGTCACAAGTAGACAGGTTTCATCAATTTTGATTCAGCTATCGTTAATTGTTTCAAGAGCGAAACAAATGTGTGAGAATATTAATTAAACTAATGGTTATAACTAAATTAACACTAAATAGACAAAATCTTAACAAAGTATTTAAAACCTAGGGCAATCAGATCCACCATGCATACACAATAATTGGCTTCTAAGCTAAAATAACTGAAGTGGTCACGCAACTAGAGTATGTCATTCTCTCTCGAATAATAATACCGGCCCGAAACATGCTTACACATTAATAGCGTATAGTAATTCAATTAATCGGGTAATTAAAGCATATGTTAATCTCTCTCGAGTATTAACGCTCTCAGAAATTCAATGATGCTCTCGCACTCAAATTTAATTATGCTAATCGTATGTGTGCATTAGTAAAATCTCTCAATCTATTACTCATATTCGCATAGACTTAATTCATGAAATCGGCCGATTACACAAATCAAACATATAAACATAATCAATTAGAATTTACCACAATTAATCAAACCACTGTGAAAATTATGCCAAGATCATAGTGCAAACATGGCTTCCCTTTTATGCCCTAGAAACGACTACTGGCTAATACTAAGATTAAAAACAATGTAGAAAGACATATAAAACATAACTAATAAACAAAAAAAATATAAGAAATAAGAAGCCAAAAACCCTAGCTATCACAAAAAGGTGACGTATGTCTCTCTCCCTCCCTAAAACTAACTATAAAATCTGTACCTATCAAAATAATAATAAAAGTATTTTAAATGTTTTATATATTATACAAGTTGATATTCACAATTGAGTAGGATTTTTAATGTAAAATTCGCAGTTGTCTTTAATCCTCCGTTTCTGGGTTCTTCCGGTCCGGCTCTGCTTACTGGACCACTTTAGAATTAAATAAAATTTCATAAGCTTCGCATGGACTCATCAAAATCGGGATTCTGGAACTCAAGATACATTCAAACAGTGTTCTGTAGCCTGTGTAGCCCAATAATACGAATTTTCTTCTATTTTCAGTCCAAAATAGCTTTTTTTGCTTCAAATCCTTTCAAGTTATGAATTCTTTATTTCTTATAATAGAAAATCAAATTCTATTAAATAAAAATCCAAATCAATGCAAAACACAATAAATATGAGGATAAAATCATCTAATATATATAAAAATATATTCTATCAAAAAGCTATTTTTAAAAGTTACCAAATAATATTTACCTATTTTTCAGAAAACAATTGTTGTCACGACAAAACCTAAGACAAAAAATCTTTAATCAAGGTAAGCGGCTGTAATTTATGTGTTAAGTCCCCATTAGATCTTCTTCATTCTTCAGCTTTGTTACGGAAGAATAGTCGTTCAGGCAAAGTTCTTAGGCAATGTTCAGAAAAGTGGGTATCGCCCTTAATTGGTGGAGTCCCTATTCACAACGGATTAATATAGTAATTATGGATAAAACTAGATTGATTAATGAGATCATTAATGGGAATTAATTTAATAATCTTTTTTATGTATACCTATCATATGTATAATTCTTAAAAAAAATTAAATTGTACATAAGTAATTATTATTTATTTACTTTGAATATATTTAAAATTGTTGTACGATTGAAATAAATAAAATATAATAGAGCTAACTTTTGAATTTTGAGTGAATTTGAGTGCAAAAATTGAGAAAATTCATGATTTAGCGTATCAAACTAGAAACTATGTATGTGAGAATTTTTTTCCACATATTTTCCTAATTTCTACCAATCAAGCGTGTTTTGGCCGACTATCCCAATTTTTGATCGATTAAACTGATTTTCATTAAATCTTGATCGATTTTTGTAAAAAAAGAAAATAATTTTTGACACGATTTTAATATAATTGAATCAATTAGTCACCGTCTAGCAATTAATCGATTATTAATCTCGAATAATTGCCAACTTCTAGAACATATCATTTAGGTAATTCTGAAAATGACAATTATGACTTTGATGAAATCAAGTTGACTACTATGAACTTGTATGGTCTATATGTTTGGTTAATATGTTTGGTCATAATGGAGAGGTTATGTTGTTTTCCTTTTCAAAAATGAAAGATGCATAGGGCATTGAAACATAGTCCTTTGGATGTTAATGCCTAACTGATTCACCTATTAATTTGGTCTAAATTATGGGTTACGATTAATAATTTGCATTTCGTCTAATAGACATTAAAAGGAACTTCCTCTGATAATTAGTTTGCGATTAGTCCCCTTATAGCCCTGTCCAAAATTACTTATATGGCCGTTGTTAACAATGAATCCAGAGATAAGGCATTGGTGCTGATTGAATCGGGTATTCTAGATTATCCACCGACTTTCACTATGGTTTACCTGAATGCTGGAACATCCACCGACTTTCGTTATGGTTTACCTGAGTGCTCACCCTGCACTACAAGAAAAGGGTCAATAGACATCGGTTTCTGGCCAATGTCTATGTTATTTGCCAACCAATGTCTTTGTCGGTGATGTCTATCCTAGACATCGGCCAGAAACCGATGTCTGTACTTACTTAAACATCAGTTTTTACAGAAAAACGTGATTTATATTCTTCTCTTAGACATCACTTTGGTCTGATGTCTATTTTAATTCTAGACATCAGATTTTATAAATAAAAGTGATTTCTATTTGTTTCTTAGACATCGGATATTGCAGAAACAATGTGATGTATATCTTTGTGTTAAGACAACAGTTTTACCACATTAATATTGATGTATATTTAAGTCTTAGACAACAGTATTTGTTAAAAATTTCGATGTATTTGTTCTTATTAGACATTAGTTTCTGAGCCTATATTAAATAAATCGTTGCCTTTCCAAGCATAAAAAATATATTAAAATATGGACCATTCACAATATATTAGACCATTCAGAAAATACATCCAACCACCAACACATCAATCCGCAAAACTAACCAAAAATCCATCATCATCATTCCGCAAAATTCTACACATCTATATATCCTATCTTATTTAGCAGAACTCTGGAATTTTCTCACGTTGTACAAATCATTCATTGATCTTGTACATGTTATTGAAGCTGCATCCATACTATTATTTACGGCATTAGGACCCATAACTCAAAAACTGGTTAATGATCGGATGCACGGGTCTATCCTGAAGTTCCATATGCTCTAACCAAGTCACCTACACATAAAACAAATTTCATCAAGGGTAATTATTTCAACAAATCATATCAGAACACACAAGCCATGAAATTTCGCAATGTAGCGTGTAAGGCAAAGAAAAATGCTAATCTGAAAACTTATTAATTACTCATCCAGGAAAAAGAACTTACTGATTAGCATCCCAGAATTTGACAGTTGAGCCATCTGCGGTGGTTATATATCGTCCGTCCTGACTAACTTCTGTGCTGGTAACGGATGACTTGGTCTCAAGTGTTCGGACAATTTTGTGGCTTCTAACATCCCACAACCTATATTAAGTTGTATTATCGTTTGATTTCAGTACTCCAAGAAAGAAAGGTTAAAACAAATCATTGCTGTGAAATTGACCAAACTAAAACAGATTCAGCATGATAGCATCAAAATGTGTGCTTACCACACCTCGCCTGAATCACTGCAAGAACTTAATATAGTCTGATCATTGTGTAACTATGCAACTGCCCTAACTGAACCTGGGGAACTATTGACTTCTCTTGGAGGCGCATCTGGTCTATTTAAATAAAAAATGCGAAGAATTTTTTCAAAACCACCTGTGAGAAAAAGGTGCTTATTCTGCAATACAAAAACAACCACGAGATTAGCTTTAGTCATACTGATCCTGGTAGCATATGTGTAAATATTGGAACCTCGTGAAGGTGTGTGATCACAACACAATATTTATCTCAAAAGCAATGTATACTTACTGATAAAGATCTAAAGGCAAACTAGAAAGTATGACGGAATCTTTGAAGGCAAACTAGTAATACTGAATATACCATCATAAATACAGTGTCCTTCCAAGGCTTGCTTAGCAACTACGGCTGTTTGAGCAATGATGTCGCTCCTTACCAGTACCTAGAATAGAGTTCAATTGTCAAATCCAAAGCAGGTGACAGTGCTTGACTAAAATCAAAGAGTGCCCAAACAAACCATCAGTTTAGAGGTGGCTACTACATTTGCATAAAAATTAAACACACAAAGTGACACAATTGAAAGAGTCTAAACTGAACTCATATATTCAGAAGTTGAAACAAGTTTCAGCTACAATTGTGTTTGATTGTCAGCAGATACATATACGTACAATGTGCTTACATATTGTAAGCATATATATACACAGAGAGGGATTGTTTGGTTTTTTTGTTTATGTCACACACAAATTTAAATGTAAGGAAAAGCTAGGGGCCTCGTTAAGAGGGGTACATCTAGTTTAATTGATGTGAAATAGTTTGCAATGCATTTGATTAACGGTTTAACAAAATCTATGATTCTGTGTGTGTAAGTAAATTATAACCCAGTGTGTAAGTAAATTATAGCAGTAAAAAGTACCTGCTGCGATGGCTCTGAAATTTCACACTTAAATCAGTATGTGTAGAATAATTAATCTTAAGGGAACATGGAGAGAGCTCAGGAATCAGATAGCTGACAAATATTCACAGATTAAACAAAAACAATATAAGCATTAAAAGACACAAAATATTGGAAGTTGTAACATGTAATTTAAGAGGATGTACCCACCAATGCTTCTATTATATTAATCTGCTACAGATTAAAATTAAAAACAAAAACAAAAAATTTAAATTTCACCATTTGAGTATATAAAAGATTCAAGAAACATGAAGCAAACTAAAATCATAAATGGTGGGCAAACATAGATATACATACACAGAGACATACATGGATAACAACAATAAGAAGTGTAGAGATTAAAATATTGTTGAGATATAATATTAAGAAACAGAAAAGTTATAGAGAAGTGCCTGAGTTTTGTCAGCAGATCTGTTTAGATTCTGTGAAACAAATGAAAGCCCAGGTGAAACATACACTTACAAAATATACACACGCACGCACGTGAATGTAGAATCTTTGGTAATATTACCTCCCCTGATCTGTTTTCGTTTCTCACCCCGCTGTTTTCTTTGGCTCAAAACTTGCTATTAAACTAATAGATACCCATCCCTAATCATTCATGTTTGACCTTAAGAAGTCATCTTTAACCAAATTATCTTCACTGCAGAGAACAAAAAATAGCAAATGTCAACATAATCTAACAAACACACACAATCATATATGAAGATTAATAGATCCGAATTGAGATCCCAATAAATTGAATTGAACGAAGTAGAGTAGGACAGAGGTGAATGGTGGTGGAGACGAGAGAGAGATTGAGTGAGGTGAAAGACGAGAGAGAGAGAGTTGGAAAGGGGGAAAAGAGATTTAGTTTTTAGTCGGGGGGAAAGAGGGGGAAAAATAATTGGTATAATGGGGGGAAAATAATTGGTGTAAAGGGGGGAATTGCGAAATTTGTACAAGGGGAAAACAAAATTTTTTTAGTCGAACTTTAGACATCGGTTCTAAAATAAGCGATGTCTTTAAATAACAAAGACATCAGATTAACGCGGGGTGATGTTATTATATCTTTTAACATCAGTGATATTAGTAACCGATGTCTAATGTGTGATGTCTATTGAACATTTTCTTGTAGTGCTGATATAGAAATGACTGCAATTAATGTCACTTATCAAATGTTTCAGCAATGCAATCTTTGTTTGTCTACTAAGCACTTAGTGAAATTTTACCCAAACTTGTCACAAATGGCTATTGTCGATGGGGAAGTTCGAATGCTTGATGGTTCAATCTTCTTAGAACCATATTAGAACCATAGAACTCATGCTCTAAGGTGGTGCTTACATGGATTTTTCATGTGATTCAGAAGAATTGGATCAAAGTGTTGATAGCCAAATGAATCCACTATATCATTGTGTTGATAATGGGATGTTTACTCGTATCGTTATACAGAATTATGGGAATCTTCCAAAAGTTCACGATATGATGGGAATCTTCCAAAATTTCATGATATGCACTTGGCTAATCTAGAGCTCAGCGTTAAACATGAACACGACCACATGGTTAAGAAAAGAAAATGTGAGGCTTTAGTGAAAACTTTAAGTTACCGGCTCTTCTAAAATCCCAAGTTGTTAGGGAAGCAAGCTTATCATGATCATATTATTTCTTCAACATTTCCCCTCAAATCTCATTTTATTTTGGTTTGGAGAGTGGATAATTAGGTTGTTTATCCCTTTTGGGCCTAGCCGCCTAGCCTCAAGTCAAATTTTCAATCACCATGTGGGAATCTCGTCTTATTTTTGGGCTCACTAAACTATCATATCAATATTTTCAATTATTATTATTAAAAATATTAGGGATATTAAGGACTCGAACTTGAGACCTCCCCACAACCATAACTTTGATACCATGTTAAGTTATCAGTTTTCCTAAAATCTCAATGTGCGAGAAAAACGGGCTTACGGGGAAGAGTGGATCTTTAGGTGCTTTTTCAACGATAGAGTGGCTCAAGTATCTTAACATGAAAATCATTAATATATAAAACAAGTATTCAATAAATAAAATTTGAAATTTCGATCTTAACAAGAAATCGTGTTTAACGGGAGGACGACTTATTAGTGAGTAATGAGTAATTGTTGTAATTTTATAAATAGAGCTTTCTAAAAAAATATTATGACGCTGCCGCGAAGCGCGCTTTCTCAACTAGTTAGATAACTAAAAAATGAAATCAGAAAAATTGAGATATAAAACATTGGCAATTGTTTTATTAAATTAACAAATAATTTTGTTGCTAAAATATCATAAATAGCACCAAATAAATTTAAACTAATTTACTTTTTCACCAGCCCACTTTTAAATGCACAACCATATTTAATTATCACCATGTTATGGATTAAAAAACGTACTTGTATATTCATTGCTAGGATTAATGAGCTTTCGAGCCTTAATGGCTGCACTTGTGTTTCGAGACTAAATCGGTCCTCACAAGATGCCTACGTATCTCAAATCGTTATTGAGAATCAAACCAAAGACGTAGTTCTGATTGTAGTATCAGGGACCTTATATAGGCGTCTGAAGCCTAGTATTTATGGTATGTTTAGGAGACTTAGCGAATAAGTCTTCTTTTTGATATTGGATAAACATTGTATTTCTTGCTGGAGAATTCGTTTACTTGTCGATAAAGGCTATGATTCATTAATTGCCTTTAATTGGGATTCTGGATCCTTCTTTGACCAATTTGTCATAATTTGGACTCTTTTCATGAGCTGTATATTTTCCCTATTCATTAATTACGAAATTAATGAATAATTAGGGTGTCGGTCCTTAAATATCGGCCTTTCCATTGACTTGTCAATTATATTTCTATAATTACTTTTCTGTCCATATCATTTGCCCCCGAACTTATAAGAAAATCTCTCTTGGATTATCGTAGAAGTTATTTTATTCGGAAGTTACGAAATTTTCTTCCATATTGTGGCTTGGTTTGACGAACATATAGTTCTAAACCAATTTTGTAATTTCCCAAAACAGGAATCCGGATTTTTTTATCAATTCCCTGGAAGATATATCAATTTTTGATTTTTCAGTTCATTTTTGACCAGGATCCTGGTCGAATTCGACCTCGATTTTAGCTCCTGGTCGAACTCCTTCGACCAAGATTCTGGTCGAAATTTGCTTCCATGTTGCCTCTTGGTCGAATGATTTCGACCAGGTTTCTGGTCGAAGCTCATTGTCAGTTTGCCTCCTGGTCGAATGCTTTCGACCATGTTTCTAGTCGAAGTAATGCCTCATTTCCCCGCCTGGTCGAATGATTTTGACCAAGATTGTGGTCGAATCTTGGCTCATTTCTCCTCCTGGTCGAATGATTTCGACCAGGTTTCTGGTCGAATAAATGTCTCATTTTAGGCCCTGTTCGAACACTTTCGACCAGGGGTCTAATCGAAGTTTTGTTCCATTTTGGGACCTGTTCGAACTAATTCGACCAGGATTCTGGTCGAATACTTGGTTCATTTTGGGCCTTTAATGCCTACGTATACAGAACTTCATTTGGGCCTAAGGCCTTTATTTATTAATCGGGCCTTTAGCTTTTTTAGCAACTGGGGCTTTAGCCTTTATTTGGGCCTTTAGCCTTTATTTGGGCCTTTAGCCTTTCGACCAGGTTTTTGGTCGAATATGAGAGCCATTTTGGGCTTTTATTCGAACTTATTCGATTTTGATCGAAAATTTTGTTCATTTTTGTTATGGGCTTAGGTGGGCCCAGAACTTTCACTGTTCAGGTTCGTTAATTGGGCTTTTAGCCTTTTATGGGCAGTACCGGCTAATGCCGGTTGCCCTTCCTTCAACCGGCCCATTGACCGACTGTCATCCCTATATAAGGGTGAGTTCTCATTTGTTTCCGTTCATTCTTCACATTCTATTTTTTCAAAGTTACTATGCTAAGTTTTTTCCCAAATTTTCTCTAAATTGCTCTGCTAGGGTTCTGTCACAAGGCAATTCCCAGCGAGATTTTCCGTTGAATCTCACCGTTTTTCTGGGTTTTTTGCTTGAATATTTGAAGATTTCTTTGAATTTTCTGGGTTTCTTTGAAGATTCTGGGTTTTTTGTTGAAGATTTCTGGGCTCTTTTGAAGATTTCTGGGTTCCTTTGAAGATTTCTGGGCAATTTTTCCTGAAGATTTAAAGACTTTCTGGGTTAGAAATGGCTGATCGAGCTTCCCAACGTCTTCAAAAGATGAACTCCGCATCAAAAAGAGGTACCCCCATTCCTATTCGTTCAAAATACATGTCTTTGCATGATATGATTAATGAACGTGGGGATGAATACCCATCAGTATCTGCTTTAGATTCATATGATTGTAGCAATAGATTTCATGAAGTAGATATGATAAAAGATTATAATAAGATGTATAGGGTAAAGGCCCCCTTAAAACTTGTTCCTGCCAGCCCCGGTGACCGTTCATGTCACTGGCGGTCAAATGCCTTGTGCATTTATAAAGATGCCATAGTTGCCGACCTTAGGTTCCCATTCCATGAGTTCATTCCTAGGCTCTTGGCAGATGTCCAAATTAACCCTTGTCAATTACCTCCCAATGCCTGGAGGATAATTAACTGCTTCATGGTTTTGTGTCTTCGAAAAAACTTTCCTTTGTCTGTTCCTTTGTTTAGGAAGATTTTTCAGTTTAAAAATAGCTCAGCCAACAACTTGGGTTGGGTATATATAAGCCATAGGGTAGGCTTCTCTTTCATCTTTCACCCCAAGTCAATCCCAGATAATAACCCCAAATGGAAAAATGAGTTCATGTATCTTGTATGGGAAGGAGGGGACTGGGGAACCCTATTCCGTACATCTTTTGGGAGAGTTTCTGATGGTAGTCCCAATAACATTGTCTTGAATGAGGAGGAATCTCATGCCTACTCAGAGCTTATCAAGGATAATGGGACTACCATGGCTTGGGAGCTACTGGATGAGTTTGTCCTCAAGTCTGTTGGGCTCTCCACTGTTCATGATAAGGGTATTTTACTTATCCCTTTTCTTTATGTCTATTTTTCTTTCCTTTGTGATTTTCTGCTAACCATTTTTTTGGTTTTTCTTGCAGCTGCAGCCTTTATTAATAAGACCAATGAGCCCAAGGATGTGGAGACATCCAGGATGAAGAGGGCTAGGCTTGGAGATGATCCAAGGGGGAAGCCTAGTGTCCCCAGCTTTCTGATCCCTTCTGAGATCCCTGGAGACGAGGCTGACATTCATGTGTCTTCCAAGTCTTCAGTGTGGCGCCCCAACTGGGGTATTAGGAAGAAGGACCCCATTACTGGGGTGTCCAAACATGCCGTGGATTGGTCATACCATTCCCTTACTCCTTGTGACTACAAGGATTTCGTTGTAGATTCCACCCTCGAGGGTGTTGAGCACTTAGGAGCTCAAGCTATTGCTGCGGTAATTTTCTTTACCTTAGCTATTCTTTTTCTTTGAAGTATTTGCTTTATTTTTCTAACTTTTATTCTTTGGCAGACCAATGCCAACTTCCAGGGGGCATTGTTCCAAGCCAAGGCTTGGCGTATCTCTTCTGAGGCCAACAGGGTAAAGTTGGAGAGGTCTGAGGAGGAAGTGAAGTCTATTAATGAGACTCTTGATAGGAGGGAGAAGGAGCTTGCTGATGCTCATGCTGACATTGTTGAGCTGAGGAAGAGCAAGGATGATTGCATCGACGAGTACCTTGACTCTCAGGAGTACAAGGACTTGATCGAGAAGCATGACGAGATTCTTTTCCCAGTCCAGCATACATCATGATGGGAGGATGCTGTTCAGGCTATCTTGGCCAAGCATCCCGGGGTTTTTGACGCTGCTGACTTCCCAACTCCTCACCCTCCTACTCAATTGGAGCGTATCTTGGTTGGAGTTGATGACATGGAGGAGGATGCTAGGATTTTAGATCCAGGGCATTCATCACCCCTTGGTGACACTTCTGCTGATGATGCTGATGAGCATTCTTCTGGCTCTAGCTCAGGGGAGGAGACAGATGCTGGTGTCAAGGAGGGGGAAGCCTAGTCTGTAGTTTGTTTGTGGCCATTCATGGCTTGTTTTGTTTTCTTGATTCTTGACTTTGCATGCTTAGTTAACATGTCTATCAGAATGCAATTCACATATAATGAAAACATAAGAATATGGAATTCATAACTTTGAGAATGGGTTCAACCCTTACATAATACTCAAGTTTAAAAACTTGGGTTGGTTTTATCAAACCTTATTTCTAGTAGTGAGTCCACTTAGGAAACACCTTAAACATAATAAACTTTCAAATTGGAGGCATGCCAAGTCCTTGGCACCTCATGCCCTTCAAGGGTTTCTAGCTTGTACGAGCCTCGACCAAATACGTTCTTGACGCAATATGGTCCTTCCTAATTTGGGGCCAGCTTGCCCTTTTGTCCAACTCCAGATGCCTCAATCTTTCTGAGGACCAAGTCTGCTTGTCAAAAAAACCTTTCTTAAACCCTTAGGTTGTAATAGAAAGATGCTCGTTTCTGATGCTGAACTATCTTGGCATTTGCCTCATCTCTAACTTCATCAATCAAATCTAAGGCCAGCCTCAAGCCTTCCTCATTTGTTTCTAGCTCATAAGCCTCAACTCTTGGAGACGTGTGAGTAATCTCCACTGGAACCACAGCCTCTGCCCCATATGCCAACATAAAAGGGGTAGTTCCAGAGGTGACTTTGCAGGTAGTACGATATGCCCAAAGTATGGGGAGAAATTCGTCTACCCAAGTGTTGCTGGAGCGCTCAACTCTTTTCTTTAGTCCATCCATGATTATTCGATTTGCAACCTCAGCTTGCCCATTTGCTTGAGGATGGGCGACAGAAGTGAAGCGCAACTTGATATCGTTCTCATCACAATATTTCTTAACTCATCGTTGTTAAACTGAGTTCCATTGTCTGTGACCAAGATACGTGGAATCCCGTATCTACATATCACATTTTCCCAGAAGAAATGCATCACTTGCTTGGTGGTTATCTTGGCTAATGGCTTAGCCTCAATCCACTTGGTGAAGTAGTCGATTGCTACTATCAAGAACTTTCTTTGAGCACTTGCCATTGGAAATGACCCGAGTATATCCATTCCCCACATGGCAAAGGGGATAGGTGAGTTAATGGATGTCATCATTTCTGGTGGTTGTCTATCCACTGGTGCATGCTTTTGGCACCGTTCACATTTCTTCACGTAGCTTTTAGCATCAGCAAGCATGCTTGGCCAATAGAAACCTAGACGTGTGACTTTATGAGCAAGGGCTCTGCCCCCCAAGTGCTGCCCACAAATTCCTTCATGTACTTCCCTTAGGGCCAATTCTGCCTCTTGGGGTCTCAAGCATTTTAGATAAGGAATGATGAAAGACTTCTTGTATAGAATTCCCTCAATCAGGGCATACCTTAATGCTCTCACATACAGCTTTCGTGCTTCTGAAGTGTCGTTGGGTAACCACCCAGTTTCCAGATGAGCTTTGATGGGATCTATCCAATAACTAGAAACATCAATAGGTGCTACCAACTTTCCGTTGATGTTTGGGGTCCTCGAGACTTGGAAGTATACACTCCCAGCATAGTTTTCAATTTCGGAAGAAGAAAATTTAGACAAGGCATCAGCCTTCATGTTTTCTTCACTTGGAATGTGCTCTACATAGCATTCATCAAACTGAGTCATGATGGCCTTGACAAGTTTCAAGTACTTGGCCATGACTTCATCTCTGGCCTCAAATTCCCCATTTACTTGGGAAACCACTAGCCTCGAATCTCCACATACTTTCAGAGTTTTGACTCTCAAGGCTCCAGCCAGCCCTAGGCCAGCTATCAAAGCTTCATATTCAGCTTCGTTGTTTGTCGTTGGGAAGTCCAGTTTTAGTGCGTACTCTATGAGGAATCCATCAGGACTTTGTAGCACTAAACCAGCTCCACTTGAATTTGTTTTTGATGCTCCATCAAAATACAACACCCAACATTCTTTGGTGACCATTTCTTCATCTTCCTTGTTTTCCACTGTTACTTCTTGCCCCCCCGACTTCTTGGTTGTCAATGGTGCATTCAACCATGAAGTCAGCGAGTGCTTGAGCTTTGATGGTCGTTTGAGGCTTATACTTGATGTCAAACTCTCCCAATTCAATGGCCCACTTGATCAATCTTCCACTAACTTGAGGGCTATGCAAGATGTTTCTCATAGGTTGATCAGTCAAGACCTCTATCTTGTGAGCCTGGAAATACGGGTGTAGCTTTCTTGAGGCCATTATCAAGGCTAAGGCAAACTTCTCAATCGTTGAGTAGTTTATTTCTGCCCCATGTAGAATCTTGCTCACATAGTAGATGGGTTTCTGAACCTTCAATTCTTCTTTTACCAAAACGGCTCCAAGGGCTGTGCTAGAAACCGCCAAGTACAAATAGAGAACATCCCCTGGCTTGGGCTTTGCCAATAGTGGTGCCTCAGCCATGTATTTCTTCAAGGCCTCAAAGGCCTCTTGGCTTTCATTTGTCCATTCAAAATTTTTCACTTTCTTGAGTGCTTTAAAGAAGGGTAAACACTTCTCTCTTGACTTGGAGATGAATCTTCCCAATGCTGCCACTCTTCCTGTTTGTTTCTGGACATCTTTGACAGTCCGTGGTGGTTCCATGTCTAGAATTGCTTTGATTTTGTCGGGATTGGCCTCTATTCCTCTCTTGGAAACCATCAGGCCTAAAAACTTTCCCGAGCCTACACCAAAGGCACACTTAGCAGGATTCAACATCATCTTGTGGTACCTTAGCACCTCAAATGCCTCTCGAAGGTGCTTAATGTGATCGGCCTTATCGAGGCTTTTGACTAACATGTCATCTACGTAGACCTTCATGGTTTTTCCAATTAGGTGTCCAAAAATTTTGTTCACCAATCTTTGGTATGTTGCCCCTGCATTCTTAAGTCCAAATGCCATGACTAGATAACATAAAACACCAAAGTCAGTGATGAATGATACCTTAGAGATGTCATCCTTGTGCATTTTGATTTGGTTGTATCCACTGAAGCCATCCATGAAGCTGAGCATCTCGTGTCCAGCTGTAGCATGTATTAATGCATCAATCCTTGGTAAGGGAAAACAATCCTTAGGACATGCATCATTCAGGTCAGTGAAGTCCACACACATCCTCCATTTTCCATTGGCCTTTTTGACCATCACGGGGTTAGCCAACCATTCTGGGAATTGTATCTCTTCAATGAACCCGGCCTCTAGAAGCTTTTCAACTTCTTGTTTAATGGCCTCTTGCCTTTCTGGAGTAAAATTTCTCTTCTTTTGTTTCACCGTCTTTCTTTCAGGATCCACATTCAACTTGTGAGTTATTAATTGGGGATCAATCCTTGGCATGTCAGCCGCTAGCCAAGAAAAAACGTCATTGTTCTCTTGAAGAAAAGATATGAGCTTGCTTTTCAATGGCTCAGGTAGTAGTGCCCCGACATAAGTCACCTTCTCCGGTTCACCAGGGACTAAGGGAATTGGGATTAAATCCTTAGCCGGTTTCCCTCTTCGGTCTTCATTGTCACTAGTATCCATGTCTTCAATTGGGAGAACTTGCCCCCCGATTCCATCAGGCCTTAACGCGGCTACATAACAACTTCTAGCCATTTTTTGGTCTCCTCGTTCTTCACCAATCCCATTCCTCGTTGGGAACTTGATTTTCAGATGATAAGAAGAGGCAACGGCCTTGAACGCATGAAGACCAGTCCTTCCCAGGATTGCATTGTAGGTCGAAGTTGCCTTTATAACTATGAAGTTCAGCATTTGAGTAGATGTATTCATCCCTTGCCCCATGGTCAATGGGAGTTGGATAGTGCCTTCCACTTTTGATTCCACCCCATTGAATCCGTATATGGGCATATTCGAGGGTCTCAACTAAGAGTCAGCGTAGCCCATTTTGATGAAAGCATCATGGAATAAGATGTCCACTGAGGCTCCATTGTCGACTAGGACTCTCTTTGTTTCGGAATTGCCAATCACAGGTATGATGACTAGAGGATCATCGTGGGGGAACTTCACCCCTTCCAAGTCTGAATCATCAAAACCTATTGACACTTCTGTTCTGGCACGCTTCGGTGCTTCTCCAACCACAGTCATTGTAATATCCGTGAATTCTATTATTTGATTAAATGATATATTTAATATAAAATATTTATTGTGGAGTATTGGAATATTATTAAATGATAATTATTGTGTGATTATGTGCTAAATGGTGAGTCGAAAGCCCATTTCAAATATTTCGTCATTTGGAATTTTCTTCAAATCCGAGCCCCGTTTTGATAATTCAAGGGCCCCGTTGGAATTTCGTACATTGATTATTATCTCTTCGTCTTTCATATTCGAATCATTATCGGGAGAGATATTCGTATCATTTCATTCCTACCTATTTGATTCTGCAAGAATAATTCGTTTTGTTCAAAAAGGGAAAAATTGTTCCGAACCCTAATTGCTTAAGGCGACGGATATATCGTTTTATATCAATATTACCTTTGTTATAGCCCTAGTATTCTTGAGCATTAGTTATATAATGATATGTATTGATTTGGATAATTATCAATCCTTGTAGATAATTATCTTCTCGTAAAACGTATTTTTAACCTAATTAGGGTTTTTAAACGATCCAGTGGATCTATAACGATACAAAAGTGTTCCTTGGGGTATTATTTTTCCAAAAATATAAAAAGACGAATCGAACCTTATAACCTTCATAATCTGCATTGCGTATGAATGATCATATGAATGATCTGACATTGTTTTTGGTAGAGGGCTTTGATTGTATGAGTTATAAGCTTCATTTTGGTGTATTAATCTTTGAGTTTCATGTAGAAATAAGGTAGATCGGGTTTCCGGCCGAAGTCGTCGCCGGCGAGTTCTTTGAACAAATTCTGGGCACGATTCCGGCATGGGACAGATGTGTTTGTATGTGGGTTGTGTTTGTCTTGAAAAAGCGAACAAAAGCCCTATGGTTTGGTTTTGTTTTGATCGGAAATGGCAAGTCCGGCCACCGGACGCCGGCCGGATTCTGGAAAATCCAAATTTCGGCGGGTTGTTTCTTGGTGACCCGGATTTGTTCTTCCCGACCCGTTTACCCGAAGTTTGACCCGGTTTCAATCTTCAAAACCCTAATTCGATTTCTAAAAACTGTTATTGGATTTTATTTTTAAAATTAATTCGAAAATAGTTTAAAAACTTTAAAAATTCATATTTTTATTTTAAAAATATATTTTAATATCAGAAAAATTCTGGAAAATTATATTTATTATTTTAAATCCGAAAATTGATTAAACTTAATTATTTTAATTATTTTTCATTAATAATTAATTAATTAATTAATTGGTTATTTCTTTTAATCAATTAATTCATAAAATTTAATTATTAATTAGGTTTAATTAATTAAAAAATCGGTTTAATTATTTTCAAGCCTATTTATTTATTTAAAAATAGTTTGGGCATTTAAAAAAAAAGTGTCAATTAATTTTATTAATTGATTTAATTGCATTTAAATGTTTATATGAGATTTAAAAATCCGAGTTTTGATTTAAAAATTAATCGTGACTTATCTTAAATTCAAATAAGTTTCGTATGATGTTTTAAAAATATTTATAAGTGCTATATGATTCATATTAATTGTGTGTTGTGTTTTATAGTCTGTATATGCCCGTACTAGGGCAAATATCTGAGTTTTAAATATCGTAAATCATTCCGGACGTCCGATACGTAACCGATTACTTGTTTAAATGTGATTATTGATTGAATAAGTGTCGAGAGTAGAACGAGAATAGTTAGACTTATTGTGATGAGTTGTTTAATTATAGAATCGAGTTCCCGGAGCAAGGGAAAGGGAAAGGTAGAGTGAACAGAGTCGATCCGACAGCAGCTTAGACCAGGCAAGTATCTGTGCCTTTACTTGTGATAAAATTTATTATTGTCTTGATTACTTGAATACCGTTATCCCCAGCACAATTCAAATTATTAATCTTTTAACCGCAATTGGACAACTGATTCCATTTCATTAGAGATTCTTCATTCTTTGATTTGATCTGCATCGGAAACCCTTATTTCCAACTCACTTGATTATTGTTTACCACCATTTGGTTATTGTTTATCATCCTTTGATCATTAGTGACAACCATTGATTATTTGACTTCCATCTTGACTGTTGATTACGGTCATTGATTATCAACTACCAATCTTGATTTCCTTATTGAATGAGCACACTATACCATTGAAATTATTCCATGATTCTTTCTCGATCTTCATTTGATATTGAGCAGTTGAAGCTCTTTTGAAATTATTATACATTGAGTTTATCTTATTGAGCATGTTATTGTTTATACCCTATGATAGATTTGGCATGTGTTTTTAAAATGGACCAGTAATTGGTCGGGCCATATTTATGGTCGGAATAACTTAAGGCCCAGTTTGGCCTAGGATCCAGTAGAGGACTATGCTGTGAGCTAGTCCGGGGTTGATGCGTGGCTGGCCAGCAGCACAACCTTTGATTTGAATAAAATGTATAAGCCAAATTCTAATTCTTTTCTTGAATTGTTATTGATACAAAGCATGTGTTAGCTAAATATTGTTGATTCTGATATCATAAATTCATATCCTTACAACTGTGATAGAAATGATTCATTGATGTTTGCTGAGCAATTTTGGCTCACTCTTGCTTGTTTTTTTCTAACCCTATTCCAGTGAAGCAAGAGTATGAGTCAACATAGCATGACCGATAGTTCACCAGCAGCCAGGAGAGCCCCTCGAGTCATTGTCATTGGCAGGGTAGTTGTTGTTTTGTTTTTCTAGATTAGATATCTAGATTTGAACTTTAGTCATGATGTAATAACTCTGATAAAACTGGTAATGTATTAATAAAAGATTGTAGTAACTTGTGTTCATTGCCATAATCTGGATGTGGTCTTGGTCAAGGGGTATTTATGTCTTTATATATATTATGCATGTGTTAAAGAGTATTCCGTTGGTTGGATGACTCCTCAAATCTGTACCCCGGGTTTGGAGGGCGTCACAGTCATTACCTCTCGAGCATAAGTTTTTCTTGAGTTTCGGGAGGACCCAGCAGTAGTTGGCCCTCCGAATATCATGTTGATGACTGGCCCTCGGGGCTTAGGGTTACGATCTTGGTCATTGTCCATTCTGTCGTAATCCTTCCTTTCATAGTTTCCTCTTTGACTCCCTTGATTTCCATCCTTGGTGAATTTGCTGAGTTTTCCTCTTCGTATCAAAAATTCGATCTCATCTTTCAATTGCCTACAATCGTCGGTGTCGTGACCGACTTCTTTGTGGAACCGACAGAACTGATTTTGGTTCCGTTCGGACATGTCAGCCCTCATTGGCTTCAGCCATTTGAGATCTCCTTCCTTAGCTATCTCCATCAGAATTTGACTCCTGGGAGTGTTCAATCTTGCGTACTCCGTAAACTTTGGCCCAAAATTGTTTCTCTTAGGTGGAGAATCAGAGTCCTTTGACGTTCTGGGAAACTTTTCCTTGACGTCGTACTCCTGAGTTTCTTTTCTTTTCTTTGAGTTTCCACTACCGCTAGCAGTGGGTTCATACTTTCTCATGCTTTCTTCAGCCTTGATATACTTTCCGGCTCTATCTTGGAGCTTCAGCATGCTCTCGGGTGGATGTTTATAGCCAATGACCTTTTGAAGTGGTCATCAGTAGTTCCTTGTTGCAAGGCTATCATAGCCACTCTGTCCTCCAAGTCCGGAACTTTCAAACCCTCTCGAGTGAATCGATTGATGTAGTCCCTTAGGGCTTCATTCTTTCCTTGCTGGATTGCCATGAGTGACGCAGAGCTTTTCTCATGCACCCTTCCACTAATGAACTAATTGATAAAAGCTTTGCTTAGTTCTTTGAAAGACCCAATTGAGTTGGGAGGAAGACGGCTATACCAACGTTGGACCATGTCTGCCAAGGTTTGTGGAAACGCCCTACACTTGACCGCATCGTTGGTTGGCTGCAACAGCAGTGCATTGGAGAAGGTCCTTACATGATTTGCGGGATCTCCCGTTCCATCATAGGCTTTGATCGAAGGCATCTTAAATTTTCTGGATATAGCCGTTTTCATGATGTCTTGAGTGAACGGTGGTGTAGGATCATCAGGATCTCCTAGGGGCAACAGAATACTAGGATCACCCCTTGGGGCTTCGGCCCTCTTGGTTCTTCTTGCCGGTGGATCCAATTTGATTATCGGGATCCCTTCAGTCGTTCAGCCTCGAGATTGAGCGGCTTCCTCCTCAGCAAGGAGTTTCTTGAGTCTTGCAGTCTCTGCCTCATGGGCTACAATTTTCTCCTTAGTAGTTTGGGGTTGATCCCGATTTGTCTGGGAAGAACGTCTTCTTCTTGGGGCTACATCCTCTCCAGTTGTAAAGGTATACCCTGATTGAGGGACTCCTATACAAGAAGTCTTTCATCATTCCATATCTGAAATGTTTGAGACCTCAAGAGGCAGAATTGGCCCTAAAGGAAGTACATGAAGGAATCTGTGGGCAACACTTGGGGGGCAGAGCCCTTGCTCATAAAGTCACTCGTCTAGGTTTCTATTGGCCAAGCATGCTTGCTGATGCTAAAAGCTATGTGAGAAAATGTGAACGGTGCCAGAAACATGCACCAGTGGTTAGACAACCACCTGAGATGATGACATCCATTAACTCTCCTATCCCTTTTGCTATGTGGGGAATGGATATACTTGGGCCATTTCCAATGGCGAGTGCTCAAAGAAAGTTCTTGATAGTGGCAATTGACTACTTCACCAAGTGGATTGAGGCTAAGCCATTAGCCAAGATAACCACTAAGCAAGTGATGCAATTCTTCTGGGAAAGTGTGATATGCAGGTATGGAATTCCACGAGTCCTGGTCACGGACAATGGAACTCAGTTTAACAACGATGAGTTCAAGAAGTATTGTGATGAGAATGATATCAAGTTGCGCTTCACTTCTGTTGCCCATCCTCAAGCAAATGGGCAAGCTGAGGTTGCAAATCGAATTATCCTGGATGGACTAAAGAAAAGAGTTGAACGCTCCAGAAACACTTGGGTAGATGAATTACTCCCCATACTATGGGCATATCGTACTACTTGTAAAGTCACCACTGGAGCTACCCCCTTCTTGCTGGCATATGGGGTAGAGGCAGTGGTTCCAGTGGAGATTACACACACGTCTCCAAGATTTGAAGCTTATGAACCAGAAACAAATGAAGAAGGCTTGAGGCTAGCTTTAGATCTAATTGACGAGGTTAGAGATGAGGCAAACGCCAAGATAGTTGAACATCAAAAGAAGGCATCTTTCTACTACAACCTAAGGGTTAAAGAAAGCTTCTTTCGGCAAGGAGACCTGGTTCTTCGAAAGATTGAGGCATCCAGAGTTGGACAAAAAGGAAAGTTAGCCCCAAACTGGGAAGGACCATATCGCGTCAAAAACGTATTTGGTCGAGGCTCGTACAAGCTAGAAACCCTTGAAGGGCATGAGGTGCCAAGGACTTGGCATGCCTCCAATTTGAAAGTTTATTATGTTTAAAGTGTTTCCTAAGGGGACTCACTACTAGAAATAAGGTTTGATAAAACCAACCCAAGTTCTTAAACTTGGATACTATGTAAGGGTTAACCCCATTTTTAAGCTATGAATAAATTCAGCATTTTCATGTTTTAAAGCTTATCTACTATGAGTGTTCACAAACATTCAAGAAGCAAGAAAAACAACACAAGCCATGAATGGCCACAAGATATAAATAAAAACTTAAATAAGAGTTAAAGTTAAGCCCGTAGGCCAAAAGTACATCAATAAATAAATAAAAGCCACAGTTGGCCATAAAAATCTACAACTAAGCATCATCCCCTCATTGCTCTTCCTCAGAGCCAGACTCCTCTCCGGAATCCTCTCCTTTCGCAGACTCTTCCTCCTCACTGGAGCTGGATTCCTCAGACTCTTCGCCAGGATGAGAGGAATGTTCGGGATCAAGAATCTTGTCATTCTCATCCATATCATCCTCCCCAGCCAAAGCCATCTCCAAACGAGTGGGAGCGTGGGGACTGGGAAAGTCAGATATAGTGAGGGATCCAGGAAGTCTCCTCGAAACCTCAACAAATGCCTCGTCCCATCCTTTTGTATACTGAACAGGGAAGAGGAGGTCATTGTGCTGACTGATTAAGTCCTTGTACTCGTTAGAGTCAAGGTACTCATCAATATAGCTCTCCTTCCCCTTCCTGAGCTCCACCAGCTCCGCCTGGGCATTAGACAGCTCATTCTCCCTTCTATCCAAGGAAGCTCTAAGGGAACCCATCTCCAATTGAGCCTTATCAAATTTAGCCTTGTTGGCCTCCGAAGATGCACACCAGGCTTTGGCTTGGAATAAAGCTCCTTGAAAGCTGGCATTAGCCTACAAACAGATCACAAGTTAGAATGATAACTTAAAATATACTAAGGACTACAAAGAAGAAAAAGAGAATAATGACTTACAGCAACAAAGGCTTGAGAGCCCGCACTTTCTGCCCCCTCAATGGTGGAGTTGGCCACAAAATCCTTGTAGTCACAAGGAGTTAAGGAATGATGTGACCACTCAACAGCGTGCTTGGCCACCCCTACTATGGTGTCCTTCTTCCTAATCCCCCAGTTGGGGCGCCAAACTGAGCTCTTAACTGAGGAAGAGCCCTCGACTTCTTCAACCTTGGCTACATGAGGCCTCAGAATAGAAGGGCCTTTAGCGGCCAGCCTGGGGTCCTTCAAACAAGCCGTCTTGATTCTGGCTGTCTCCCCGTCTGCCGGATCATTCGACTTGTTTATAAAAACAGCAGCTGCAAACAAAAAATCAAGAAATGCAAAAATCGGTATAAGGCAATCTTAACAAGCAAAAAGAAAGTAAGAATAAGAGTTACCCTGATCAGAAACTTTTGAAAGTTTCAGAGACTTAAGCAGAAACTCGTCCAGGAGCTCCCAGGCCATGGTGGCATAATTATCCTTGATAAGCTCATCATAAGCGTGAGCCTCCTCTTCAGTCAGGACTATGTCATCTGGGCTACCATCTGACACTCTACTGAACGAGCTCTGAAAAAGGGTGCCCCAATCCCCTTCATCCCACATCAAGTACATAAACTCATCCTTCCACTTGGGGTTATTGTCAGGGATGGATTTTGGATGGAAAATGGGGGGTGTTGAAGAACGGTGACTAATGTACACCCAACCCAAGGCTTTAGAAGAGCTATTCTTAAATTGAAATATCTTTCTAAAAAGGGCGACAGAAAGAGGGAATTTGTTTTTTAGACACAAAACAATAAAACACATAATCAACCTCCAAGCATTTGGAGGTAGCTGACATGGGTTAATTCCTACGTCGGCTAAAAGTTGGGGAATAAAAGGGTGAAATGGGAATCGAACTCCTGCAGCAAGGACCCCCTTATAAATGCAAAGAGCATTTGGGCGCCAATGGCAGGAACGATCCCCAGGACCAGCTGGGACTAACCTATAAGGTGGCATAATTCTATACATATTCTTATAATCAGCAATTTTATCAGCATCATGAAATCTATTGCTATGGTTAAAGGAATCCAAATGAGATACAGAAGGGTATTCATCACTACGCTCTAATATCATATCTTGTAAAGACATAGTGGGAGAACGAATGATGATACCTCTTTTTGATGCTTGATTCATTTTCTCCAAACGTTGAGCAGAACGATCAGCCATCTTCAAATCTTCAAAGAATATGCAGAAAATCTTCACCAAAAACTCAGAAAACCTTCAAGGGATGAAGGTGAAAGCCCAGAAATTCAAAGAAATTCCAGAAAATCTTCAACCAATGAAGATCAAAACCCAGAAACCTTCTTGGGAAGAAGATTTGAACCCAGAAAAGCGTGATAATTCCAGAAAATCTTCAACAAAGGAAGAAAAATTCCAGAAAAATAAGAACACAACCGTAAAAGACTCGCCGGAAATCGCCTTACCACGGAGAAAAAGAGAGAAAGACAGAGAGATTTAAGGAAAGTAATTTTTTGGAAAGATTTGAGTAGAGAGTAAGAAATGAAATCACACTCTTTTATAGGTAAAGTGATTGGAATTCAACCAGTCAAGGAAGTCTAACCGGTTACAGCCGGTCAAGGCCCATAATTATTCTTTGGGCTGCTGGAATTAAGGCCCAAAAAGTTAGGCCCAATAAAGATCAGGGCCCAGCTATTGAATCCAGAGAAATTCAAGGCCCAAGGCCCAATATAAATGAAGTCCAAGAAAAAACCAAGGCCCAAATAAAGGTCAAGGCCCTGGGATTGGTCCTAAGAAAGGTACGAGGCCCAATATGGAATCAAGGCCCAAGAGGTTGAAAGCTTAAGAAGATTCTAACTCAAAGGTTAGAAATAATTCTAAGGCAAAAAAAAAACGAGTTCGAGATCGAAAATATACTGAAAGCAAGTTCGAAAAATTGAGTTCGAAATTACCTTAAAAATCCAAATTGAACTAAACGACCTGAAACCTATTTCGAGGTCGAAAAACAACTACAAAATCGAGGTCGAAATTGTGCTAAGTCATAATCGATAAAACCTGTTCGAAATTGAACGGAAATTTCTGGTCGACAACTTCGATTTCAACACAGTTGAGGTCGAAATTGAACAGAAAAATGAGGTCAAAAAAGACCCTAATTGAAGTCGACAAATCGAGGTCAAAATTACATTGAAAAACCAGGGCGCAGGTCCCGACCTCTTTCCTATTTGAGTTCGAAAATGATGTGAGTCCTGTTCGAAAATCCTGGTCGAAAAAGATTAATGTTGAGCTCAAAAAAACGAAGTCGAAATTGAACTAAAAATCCTGGTCGAAGGGTTCGACCTCATCCCACTTGAGGTCGAAATCCCAAACCAGAAATGAGGTCGAAAAGCAGTTAAAACGAGCTCGAAGAATCGAGGTCGAATTTGCACTGGAAATCGAGGTCGACGTGTTCGACCTCACCCCACTTCCTAGTCGAAAACGACTACAAAAATGAGGTCGAAAATATACTGAGTGAGGTCGAAAAATCCTGGTCGAATTTATACTAAAATCCCTGGTCGAAACGTTCGACCTCACCCCAGTCCTGGTCGAATTTCTGGTCAAAAATGACCTAGAATTCTGGTCGAAAATGACATGGATTCCTGGTCGAAAATGCTCTGAAAAAATGGAAAAATTCAGGAAAAAATGCGATAACTTCTACAAAAATCCCAAGGGTATTTTCCCAGAAGTTGGGGGGCAAATGATATGGTCAGAAAAGTAATTATAGAAATATAATTGACTAGTCAAACAAAAGGCCGATATTTAAGGCCCGACACCCTAATTATTCATTAATTTCGTAATTAATGAATAGGGAAAATATACAGCTCATTAAAAGAGCCCAAATTATGGCAAATTGGTCAAAGAAGGATCCAGAATACCAATTAAAGGCAATTAATGAGTCATAGCCTTTATCAACAAGGAAAAGACTTATCCTGCAAGTAATACAATGCTTATCCAATATCAAAAAGGAGACTTATTCGCTAAGACTCCTAAACATACCATAAATATTAGGCTCCAGACGCCTATATAAGGTCCCTGATCCTACAATCAGAACTACGTCTTTGGCTTGATTGTGACAACCCGGAACAAATCCCGAGTCTTTTTCGAAAATTCGGGTCAAGTCCCGATTCCGAGTCCGAATAAGTCGAAGCCTACTGACCCAAACACAACCAACTTGGGTAACAACTAGCCCACCACAGGCCCCCAAAAGATCATGATTTGTTGGTGCTAATTAGTAGTAGTACTTGGCCTTATAAACTGAACACAAGTCCCAAAATCGGGTCAAGTCCCGATTCCGAGTCCGAATAAGCCGAAGCCTACTGGCCCAAACGCAGCCAACTTGGGTAACGACTAGCCCACCACAGGCCCCCAAAATATCATGATTTTGTTGGTGCTAGTTAGTAGTAGTACTTTGTCTTATAAACTGAACAGAAGTCCCAAATCTCCTCGATGTGGGACTGGGGTATTACATTGATTCTCAACATTAATTGAGATACGTAGGCATCTTGTGAGGACCAATTTAGTCCGGAAACACGAGTGCAGCCATTAAAGCTCGAAGCTCATTAATCCTAGCATTAAATTCACAAAGCACGTTTTTTAATCCATAACACACATAATTTAAATTTATTTAAAAACATATTATGATTGAAAAAAATAAAATTTATAGATTTAAATTTTGGATTAGTGATCAAGTTGTGAGATAAAATTAAGAGAATTCGTGATTTTGACCGTATAAAATAAGAACTACGTATACAAAAAAATGTTGTTATTATTTTTTATTCAAATTTCAACCTTTTAATTTTGGAATTTTTATCTATAAATTTCCTAAAATTTACAAATCAGGCCAATATTGGAAGGATTTGACTGAATTTTATAACCTCTTCACCAACTTTTATCAAAACCGATTTTAACATAATCAAAGGGATTAGTTACCTTCTAACGATTATCGGGATTATTA
The DNA here is from genome assembly GCA_030848705.1 of Heracleum sosnowskyi. Lineage (NCBI taxonomy): Eukaryota > Viridiplantae > Streptophyta > Magnoliopsida > Apiales > Apiaceae > Heracleum > Heracleum sosnowskyi. The sequence goes on along the minus strand of CM061244.1, from coordinate 17,808,338 downwards.
AACACCAACTTTTAGAACATAGATTATACATAAAAATATAATTGAGTATGGATTAAAAAAATTGTTTAATTATTTTTATTATATTCAATTATTGAATTTGATAAAATTCATTTTACATCATTTAAAACTAAATATATATTTTGGTAATTAAAAATAATCATTTGATCTTTATCTTATAGAAATTAATTCAAATTTTATGAAATTAAAAAATATTTAAAAAATACTAAACAAATATAAGGTAAATTCGAAATATTATCTCTTACCACATTTCTAATTATAAAAATTATTTCAATATATATACACGTTGGTGTGAGAAATTAATCGAGTGTATAAACAGACCCGTGCCTCGCACGGGCTTTTACGCTAGTTTTTTATTATTTTTCTAACAAATTCCCCTACTTTTTCAAATATATCACGGGCAATTACCTTTTTTAACTAAAACATGTTAGTTTTTCTATTTTTCCTTACTAAAACCCCTCATTTTCCAAAAATATCACGGACAAACCTTTAATTATTTATTTTTAAACCTAATATTATAATTATTTTTTTAAAAGTTTACTTATTTTAACATGTCTACTTATTTTTCTTAACAAATGCAATTACTAAAAATATTAAAATATAAATAATCAAATACCTATTTATAACCAAATACTTTTCAGCTAAAACACATTATAAATTTTTTCTAACAAAGTCCCTTATTTTCTAAATATATCACGGGAAATTACCTTTTTCAATTTACTTTTTCTATTTTTCTAACTAAAATCCATTCTTTTTCTAAAAATATCACGGACAAATCCTTTACTTATTCATTTTAAAACGTATTTAAATAATTTAAATTATTAAATTTTCAAACCCCATTTTCCAAAAATATCACGAGCATTTACCTCTTTAAACTAAATATATGTTACATTTTTTATTTTTCCATACTAAAACCCCTCTTTTTCCAAAAATATAATGAGGAAACCCTTATTTATTTTAAAATCTGTTTTAATGTTTTTAATTAATTAAAAGTGTTTAGCTATTTTTACATGCCTACTTATTTTTTTAACAAATATAATTAAAAAAGTAATAATAAAATAACAATTAACAATCCGTGGATCGCACGGGTTTTAAGCTATATATATATATATATATATATAAAGGAGGATACGCGGGAGATTAGGTGGCGCTTCTAAGATCGCCTCAATCTATTTTTCTAATTTTCTAGAATTTTTGAATTTTAAATACTCCTAAATAAAAAATATATCATATATCATATTAGAAGTAGAATAGGTGTTCGAATTTATAGAGGAGAAGAGTTCAAATTTACACCCAAGACATATAAATAGAAGTTATTTTTGATGTACAATAAATATTCGAGTTTATAAAGGAGAATAGTTCAAATTTTTAAATAAGACTTATAATTAAAAATTCTATCGAAAGTAGAATAAATCTTCGAATTTATAAAGTAAAAGATTTTGAATTTATAAAATAATCGAACTCTCCCTCTGCAGTGAACTATTGCTCCAGGTATGTTTTATTAAGTTCCTATGTTTTTTTCCGGTTTTCACATTCCAATGTCATGTAATTAATTTAGAGGAACTCGTTTATTTGACATGGACTTCAAGTGATTTTAATGTAATTAATATTAATATATCTTAAATTTCATATGTCTTTCTTTGTATATATATCGTAGGTGATTTTCATTCTTATGTGTTTCAGATGTATATGAATTATTGAGTTCTGGTATTAAGTATGGTTTTTCTTCTTCTTGTTTTCTTTTAATTTATTAACTACATAGAGTCTCAATGTACCGATTATATATAGGTACAATAACCTTTTCTAATCTCATGTAAAAAAATCATTTTCTAGGTTACTTTTAATAAAAAAAATATTATTTAACATATTACAAGTGAAATAGATGTTCGAATTTATAGAAAAGAAAAGTTCCAATTTATAGGCAAGACATATAAATAAAATTTATATTTGAAATATAATAAATGTTCGAGTTTATAAAGGAGAATAATTCAAATTTTTAGGTAAGACTTATAATTAAAAATTCTATAGGAAGTAGAATAGATTTTCGAATTTATAGAGTAGAAGAGTTTAAATTTATAAAAAATATATTTGAAAAGAAGTTGTATGGGAAGTAGAATAGATGTTTGTAAGACATACTTAAAAATTCTATTGAAAATAAAATAAGAATGCGAATTTATATACGTGTTTTTTCAACGATACATCGGCTCAAGTATGTTAACATGAAAATCATTAATATATAAAACAAGTATTCAATAAATAAAATTTGAAATTTCCATCTTAACAAGAAATCGTGTTTAACGGCAGCTTTCTAAAAATATATAAAACATTGGCAATTGTTTTATTAAATTAACAAATAATTTTGTTGCTAAAATATCATAAATAGCACAAAATAAATTTAAACTAATTTACTTTTTCACCGGCCCACTTTTAAATGCACAACCATATTTAATTATCACAGCAATTTAAATTATTCTATACTTCATTTGCATGCGTTAAATTTTAACATGATGCTATATTTGACAATTTATATATTGTCTTAGCCGTGCATTTTGTTTTTAGTGTCAAATTAAAACTACAACATTATCATAGCATGTTATACATGTTTTTTTAAGCAAGACAATGACCGATAACTTATTATATATACATATAATTTTGTGATTAATTATTAAAATAAAATGTGGTACATATTGAATATCTATTATTTTTTACAAAACATTGATACATACTCAAATATTATCTATAATAAAAAAAATATGATATATATTAAAACCAATTTGTGTATGATACATGTATGGTAAAAATTTACATAAATTAAAAAGAATGTTAATAAAATTTAAATAGGTATCAAAATTAAAAAGGCATTCACTTTACTCAAGTTTTTTGTAAATTAACAAAGAGATAAAAAAAATTATATTTCATAAATTATTGTTACATTATTTAAATATTAACTTGTTTGTTAAAATTCAACAAAACTAAAAATGCATTTTAAAGTACCCTAAAATTATTTCAGGTCATTGCAGTTTGTGCCCTATAAATTATGGCTTATGAATTAGCGCCGCATAAGTCACTATTATCATCTCCTGTAAAACTTATCTCTCTGCTGTGTGTCGGGTTCATCTACTCTTATCACCCACTCTTCCTCCGTATCTATCTCTATCTCGTGTCAGGTATTATCTATTTCTCCTTAATTTTAAGCAATACAAATTTTGTTATTTTATGTTACAAATTTTATTATCTAGATCTCTGTTTTGTGATTGTTTATTAAAAATTAGATTTAAATTTTATGTTGCTAATCTAATATTTGAAATGAGAGAGGATGTGTTAACAATTTAGGTAGCTTTCTTAATTTAGAGTTTCTATCAATTTAGTTTATAGTACATATAACATTACAAATTTTCAATAAATTGGATAACATTTTATTTTGAAACAAAAATGATAATTGAATTTTGTTTGGACCATATAGAAGTTGATATTGGTGTGCATGTTTCTTCCCATATTTTGAAATATGATGTGATTAGCAATGATTTAAGAAGTATACATATTTTAATAAATTAATAATTCATTGTATAATGTAATTATTCGTACATAATACATCCTTCTGTAATTTATATTTTGAAAATAATATATATGTTTCCTATGCTTTTCTCATGACATAAATTCTCATGAAATACAATATAGTATTGATCAATGTATACTATTGTTGATTTTCTTGAACCAAGACTAACATTTCTTAAAAATATCTTGTTGTACAGATAGGTAATGTATATTAGGTTTGTGTTAAGTAAACAAAACTAAAATGTTAGCTATGTAATGGATATTATATCTTTACCAAAGTTTCATGCTATATGGTTATTTTCACAAGGGATTTGTTATTATAATTTATTTTTAATCAACATGATTATCTTTAATCTTTGAATAGAAATATAATTGGTAAGTAGCATATTTATAATCCCTTTTTATAGGACATTTGAATTTTTTGCACACTTTGACAATATATTTATAATTAATATTTTGAATTTATTTTCTACATTATAATAATTTACTAGAAAAATATTTTGGAAATAACAATTTTAATTGTAAAAAAGTCAAAGGTAATGGAGGGAGTATTCAATATAATTTTTAAGGGTCTTAGTCATATACTAAATCTATAGGATTTGTAGTTCACTGTGTTTTTCGTTACCTTCAGTTGTAAATTAGTTAATTTTTATTTACAAGTATAAACAAAATCATTTCTTTGTTGTAGTCTATAAATACAACTGTAGATATAGTACTCATTTGTATGCATGTAACTGTTACAATCCCCGTAGGATCAGTCATGGCTGCCCCAACAAGAAGTAGTGGAGAAATGTTTGTGAGTTCCCTTCAAAGGAAGAGAACTACCTTAGCATTCATCAGAAAAGTTGGCAAAGAAGAAGAATGTTCTATTTGCGTAAATAAATTTGAAATAAATGAGTACATATGTATATTGGAATGTGGACACATGTTCCATCATCATTGCCTAGCTCCATGGCTGCTCAACAACAGTACATGTCCATTGTGTCGCAGGACACTGTATGAGAATGGTGGTAATGGCTACCAGAATGGTGGTATTGGCCCAGAAACGTCTTGGTTTGATGAGGGACATTATCTCTACTACTTGATGCCTAGTATGTATCATCTCACCCCCTTCTTCTTATAAGATGGATTTGCAACACCAGGTGTTATTAGCATGCATGTATGGTGTCTGAACATTTAAATACAAAGTTATTATTCTGGATTTGAATAAAAGGGTGTTAACGAAACTGAAGTTCCTGCTAGTGGTAGTTCTGGTGCATCTGTTGGGGCCATTGATTGGACCACTTACAGTTTTCCACAACCCGTTGAATTAACTGGCTTGCCAGAGAAATTTAATGGTGGCATCGGCTTTTCTCGTTGGCAGAAAAGGATGAAGTTGTGGTTGACTGTAAAGGGTTTGTGGCCTGTTGTGGAGTATGAGAAGCCGGTTTTGGATCAAGAAAAGGCTGATTCAGTTAAGGCTTTTGCAAAGTGGAATGAGAAGGACGGGGTGGCTAGGGCGGCCATCTTGGCTGCTCTAACAAACACCTTGTTTGATGTTTACTCATCAGATGACTACTCTGCAAAACTCTTATGGGAGAAGCTGGACCAGACACATAATACTGACTCACAAGGTCTGGAAAAGTATACTGTTGCTAGGTTCCTTGAATTCAAGCTGGTGGACAATAAATCCATGACTGAGCAAGTGCATGAATTCGAGATGATAGTGCATGCTTTGAAGGAGTCCGGAATGGATCTCCCTGAAAAGTTCAAGGTTATGAGTGTGATTGAAAAACTCCCGAAATCTTGGGAAGAGTTCGCTCTCTCCCTGAAAAGACAGAAAGGAGAGATCACCTGGACTAACCTTATGCTAGACATCTCGGTGCAAGAACAACACAAGTCCAAACAGGGACATGTGATGCCAACTGAGCACGGAAGCTCGAAGGTGAATGTAGCGACTGTAGGACAGAATAGGAAGTTTGTTGCTAAGAAGGGTAATAGTAATAAACCTAAGAATGACAAGGACAAGGCCAAGAAACCAAAGGCAAACAAACCATGTTGGTCTTGTGGGCAGGTTGGGCACTGGAGTAAGGACTGTCCTACAAAGAAAGCAAAGAAAACCGAGGTGGTAGCGCAAGCGAATGCTGTGCTTGGAACCGCAAGTGGGGCTGTAGTGAACATGGTTGTTGGTGAGGCTACTGCTTCTGAAACCAACGTGGACCGGTATGTTACCTACAACCCTGTACTATTTTCCACTTATCTGTTGAATGAATGGTTGATTGATACTGGAGCTAATGTGCATATCTATGCTGACATTAGTTTGTTTGTATCTTATCAATAGAGTCATAGCTTGACAGTGACGATGGGGAATGCTAGTGCTGCTCAAGTACATGGAATACGAAACGTGGACTTGAAGTTCCCTTCGGGTCGTATTCTATCCCTGACTAGAGTGCATCATGTTCCCGACATGCGTAGAAATATAATAAGTGGAAGCTGTTTAGTTTCTAATGGTTTTGAAATCTCTTTCAAATGTAATAAAGTGTTCTTATTCATACTGGTACATTTTTTGGCAAGGGTTACTTGTCGAATGGTTTATTTGTAATTAATGCGGAGCCCGTTTTGGGAACTTTGAATATTACTCCTTCTGTTAACTGTGTTGAATCTACAAATTTATGGCATGCTAGACTTGGTCACTTAAATTTTGGTGCTCTTAAAAATATGATGAACTTAGAGTTGATTCCAAGACATACTATAGAAAAAAATTCTAAATGTCAAGTATGTGTGTCTGCTAAACAAATAAGGAAACCTTTTCATAATGTTGTTAGGGATTCAGACTTGTTAGATTTAGTACACACTGATATTTGTGAATTTGGTGGTGTGTTGACTAAGGACCAGTTTAGATATTTTATTACCTTTATAGATGATAGTAGCAGATATTGTTATGTTTATTTACTTAGACATAAGGATGAAGCACTTAGTAAATTCATTATTTATAAAACTGAAGTTGAAAAACAAACTAGTAAGGTACTTAAACGATTGAGATCTGATAGAGGTGGTGAGTATACGAGTAACGCATTTAATGAATTTTGCGCGAGCAATGGTATAGTTCATGAAGTTACTCCACCATACACACCTGAGTCTAATGGGGTCGCTGAGCGAAAGAACAGAACGTTCAAAGATATGATTAACAGTATGCTTATTAACTCTGGGTTGCCTAAATACATGTGGGGAGAGGCTCTGAATACGGCTTGCCATATTCTGAACAGAGTCCCTCTGAAACACATGGATAAGACACCTTATGAGTTGTTGAAAGGCAAGAAGACTAGTCTCAAGTATCTTCGAGTGTGCGGGTGCCTTGCAAAGGTACTTGTCCCTGAACACAAGAGGAAGAAACTAGGTCCTAAGACGGTTGATTGTATCTTTCTGGGCTATCTTGAAACCACTACAACTATGAGATTTTTGGTATTAAAATATGACATAGATGGTATAGTGGCTAACACGATAGTTGAATTTCGTGATGCTACATTCTTTGAGGATGTCTATCCTATGAAGACTGGTATACCTCAAGGTAATTCTGAGGAAGATCCCACTCACACATCAAGTTCTATTCCTGATCATGTGGAAAAGATGACAAATGTGGGGGCGGAACCTGGTAGCAACTCTACTCCTATGGAGGAAGAGGAACCTAGGAGGAGTAAACGTGCAAAGGTAGTCAAGGACTTTGGAAGTGATTTCATCACTTACAATGTCGAGGATGAACCTTTAACTTTCCGACAGGCTATGGACTCCTCGGAGTCTAGGCACTGGAAGGGCGCTGTAAAGAGTGAAATTGACTCCATTGTTTCTAATGGGACATGGGAGTTAGTTGATCTCCCTCCGGGGTGTTCTACTATCGGGTGTAGATGGATCTTTAAAAAGAAATTGAACCCTGACGGCTCAATAGATAAGTACAAACCTAGACTGGTAGCTAAGGGTTTTAAGCAAAGGGAAGGCATTGATTACTTTGATACATACTCTCCAGTTGCTAGGATGGTAACAATCCGAATGCTTATAGCATTAGCTTCCGTCCATGGTCTTATCATCCATCAGATGGATGTAAAGACAGCTTTTCTTCATGGTGAACTTGAAGAAGAGATATATATGGATCAGCCTGAGGGATTTGTTGCTTCTGGAAATGAAAGGAAAGTATGTAAGTTAATCAAGTCTATCTATGGCTTGAAACAAGCTCCCAGGGATTTGCATAAAAATTTTGATGAAACTATCTTGCCTTTCAGTTTTACTGTTAATGAAAGTGACAAGTGTGTCTACAGCAAAGTTAAAGGTAGTGAATATGTCATCATATGCATATATGTAGATGACATATTACTGTTTGGAACCAACATTGAGATTATTAACGAGACAAAAGCTTTCTTAAAAAGGCATTTTGAAATGAAGGATATGGGTGAAGCTAGCGTGATTCTTGGTCTCAAGCTGACTCAGTCAGCTGAGGGAATAACTTTATCACAGTCTCATTATATAGAGAAATCTATACTTGAGAAATATGGTTATTCACAGTGTAGAATCGCTAGTACACCGTATGATCCTAAAGTTGCCCTTGTCAAGAATACTTCAGGGGTACCTGTGTCTCAGTTAAGGTATTCTCAGATTATTGGGAGCTTGCAGTATCTTGCTAATTGTACTAGACCGGATATTTCTTACTCTGTGTCTAAGTTGGCTAGATATACAAGCTGTCCAAACAGAACTCATTGGGATGCTCTTGATAGAGTACTTAGATATCTCAAAGGCACAATGTACCTTAGTTTACACTATAGGAGATTTCCTGGTGTACTTGAGGGGTACAGTGATGCAAGTTGGATAGCTAAGAAGTCTGGTTCCAATGGAGTGACTGGATATGTATTCACCTTAGCGGGTGCAACAATATCCTGGAAGTCAACTAAACAGACTATTATTACTCGGTTGACTTTTGAGGCTGAGTTGTGTACGCTTGATGCCACTGGGACGGAGGCTGAGTGGTTACACGGACTTATGTCTTTGATACATGTGGTAAGCAAACCGCTTCCTGCGATTGCTATTCATTGTGATAGTCGAACAACTATCGACAAGATTAGCAATAAAAAGTATAATGCTAAAACAAAGAGACACATCCAAGTTAGACTCAAGTCTATAAGGGGTTTAGTGTCTGATAGGATTATAGCTATAGAGTTCATAGGAACTCAGAATAATATAGCTGATCCTTTGACAAAAGGACTGGAACCTGCAGTGGTCCTTAAGTCAAGGTTGGGAATGGGACTGTCAACCCATCATGATTCATCGACAGTGGAAACCCAATACACATGAGAGGAGATCCCTTGAAAGTGTATTCAATGTGGTAATAACAAGCTGTAAGGATGAATTGGTAGTACCTTTGCTACATAAATGATACTTTTGTATCTGAGTCTATTCCCTGAAAACCTAGAAGGTACTGACACTGCTATGAAAGCAAGAGTTTTAGAACTCTGAATGGGGTCAAGTCAATTGACGAGATGATAGCAGTACATCTCTAGAGATGCCCAGCTAAGTGAATGTAATTGTGTGGTCGCAATTAGGGGAAAGGGTTATTCTCTGAAGCATTCGACGAACAGGATCGAGACAAGACCATTAATGTCTCAAAGCCGTAGATTGGCACCATAGCCTTTGACTTGTCGTCGTTTATGGAACATGGTTACATCAAATGGATTAAGATTCAAGGTGAAACATTCCATCTGAATCTGGTAGTCATCGAAGTAGGGGACTCAGGAGGGTTCAAACCCGGAAGGGTACCGACTCTGAAAAACAAGTCATGATGAGAAACCTGAATGCATTTCTGTATGGATTTGTGGGGGATTGTTAGAAAATGGAGTTTTGGAGCATAAGTATTTATATGTTCTTGATATTAATTCCGGATTTTAACGATTGGAAATTGTTCCCTGTTATGGGGACTTAAATTTTCATATATGGATCTAAGTAATTTTCTTAGTGAAATCCATAGAGAAATAGAGTTGAAGTTAGTAGCTTGAAAGAGCTTGAAATGAGAATGTGTATTTGTCCCACATTGAACTAAATAAAGGGCGTTTTGGGCGAATGTCTCGGCGTCTCACGTACGCGAGGCGACCTGGGCGAGGGATTTTATTTAGGTGATTTAATATTTTAATTAGAATTAATTTATCAAAAATTGGGTTCGAATGAACCTGGACAGGATTTGATATTCGAATGAACCTGGACATGATTTGATATTCGAATGAACCTGGACAGGATTTGATATTCAAATGAACCTGAATAGGATTTGATATTCGAATGAACCTGGACATGTTTTGATAGATATATTCGAAAATATTAAATAATATGTGGATTAAATATGTATTAAATGTAAATCGTCAGTTACGATTCTAATATTAATTAGGGTGGTATTAGTTGTGCTTAGCCTCTACTATAAATAGAGAGCTAAGTTGCTGATGATATACACCACACCTTACATTCTCTATTATTTTCTGTTCTCTCCTCCACTCTCCTCTCAATATTATTTTAAAGCTTGTCTGCTTGTGGTTTCTCTGGCGACTGAGGTGCCAGTCGAAGTTGAGCATTGGAGTTGCTGTGAACCCGTTGCTCGGAGCTGTTTTATCCTGGAGGAGGTGTTGCAAGCATCCCAACACAGTAAGTGGAGGCAATTAATGTTGGAAATATTAACAATTACAGCAACATAGAGGCAGTTATATAAATTATTTAACAAGTCCAGGCCAAGACAACAATTAACGAAACAAATCATGAAGGTAAATAACATGCATATCAGTGACTGAATAAACAAAGAAAAGAAGATAGGTGTACCAGGAGCCATAGCCATAACAGTGTACAAAAGAAGGTAAAAACACAACAGCTGAGTCGCCAGGCCTTGCAAGAAGATCTGACTGCTCTTGAAGAGATAATTGCCCCCACTTACTGTGTCGGGATACTTGCAACACCTCCACCAGGATAAAACAGCTCCAAGCATTGGGTTCACAGCAACGCCGATGCTCTACTTCGACTGGTACCTCAGTCGCCGGAGAAAACCACAAGCTGAAGCAGACAGCTAAAGCTAAACAGAGGGAAAAAATGCAGAGAGAGGAGAGAAGGAGAGAATGTATGGTGTGGTACATAGAAATCAGTAACTTAGCTCTCTATTTATAGTAGAGGCTAAGCATCACCCTAATTAATATTAGAATCGTAACTGACGATTTACATTTAATACATATTTAATCCACATATCATTTAATATTTTCGAATATATCTATCAAATCATGTCCAGGTTCATTCGAATATCAAATCCTGTCCAGGTTCATTTGAATATCAAATCCTGTCCAGGTTCATTCGAATATCAAATCCTGTCCAGGTTCATTCGAATATCAAATCCTGTCCAGGTTCATTCGAACCCAATTTTGATAAATTAATTCTAATTAAAATATTAAATCACCTAAATAAAATCCCTCGCCCAGGTCGCCTCGCGTACGTGAGACGCCGAGACATTCGCCCAAAACGCCCTTTATTTAGTTCAATGTGGGACAAATACACATTCTCATTTCAAGCTCTTTCAAGCTACTTACTTCAACTCTATTTCTCTATGGATTTCACTAAGAAAATTACTTAGATCCATATATGAAAATTTAAGTCCCCATAACAAGGAACAATTTCCAATCGTTAAAATCCGGAATTAATATCAAGAACATATAAATACTTATGCTCCAAAACTCCATTTTCTAACAATCCCCCACAAATCCATACAGAAATGCATTCAGGTTTCTCATCATGACTTGTTTTTCAGAGTCGGTACCCTTCCGGGTTTGAACCCTCCTGAGTCCCCTACTTCGATGGCTACCGGATTCAGATGGAATGTTTCACCTTGAATCTTAATCCGTTTGATGTAACCATGTTCCATAAACGACGACAAGTCAAAGGCTATGGTGCCAATCTACGGCTTTGAGACATTAATGGTCTTGTCTCGATCCTGTTCGTCGAATGCTTCAGAGAATAACCCTTTCTCCTAATTGCGACCACACAATTACATTCGCTTAGCTGGGCATCTCCAGAGATGTACTGCTATCATCTCGTCAATTGACTTGACCCCATTCAGAGTTATAAAACTCTTGCTTTCATAGCAGTGTCAGTACCTTCTAGGTTTTCAGGGAATAGACTCAGATACAAAAGTATCATTTATGTAGCAAAGGTACTACCAATTCATCCTTACAGCTTGTTATTACCACATTGAATACACTTTTAAGGGATCTCCTCTCATGTGTATTGGGTTTCCACTGTCGATGAATCATGATGGGTTGACAGTCCCATTCCCAACCTTGACTTAAGGACCACTGCAGGTTCCAGTCCTTTTGTCAAAGGATCAGCTATATTATTCTGAGTTCCTATGAACTCTATAGCTATAATCCTATCAGACACTAAACCCCTTATAGACTTGAGTCTAACTTGGATGTGTCTCTTTGTTTTAGCATTATACTTTTTACTGCTAATCTTGTCGATAGTTGTTCGACTATCACAATGAATAGCAATCGCAGGAAGCGGTTTGCTTACCACAGGTATCGCAGACATAAGTCTGTGTAACCACTCAGCCTCCGTCCCAGTGGCATCAAGCGCACACAACTCAGCCTCAAAAGTCGACCGAGTAATAATAGTCTGTTTAGTTGACTTCCAGGATATTGCTGCACCCGCTAAGGTGAATACGTATCCAGTCACTCCATTGGAACCAGACTTCTTAGCTATCCAACTTGCATCACTGTACCCCTCAAGTACACCAGGAAATCTCCTATAGTGTAAACTAAGGTACATTGTGCCTTTGAGATATCTAAGTACTCTATCAAGAGCATCCCAATGAGTTCTGTTTGGACAGCTTGTATATCTAGCCAACTTAGACACAGAGTAAGAAATATCCGGTCTAGTACAATTAGCAAGATACTGCAAGCTCCCAATAATCTGAGAATACCTTAACTGAGACACAAGTACCCCTGAAGTATTCTTGACAAGGGCAACTTTAGGATCATACGGTGTACTAGCGATTCTACACTGTGAATAACCATATTTCTCAAGTATAGATTTCTCTATATAATGAGACTGTGATAAAGTTATTCCCTCAGCTGACTGAGTCAGCTTGAGACCAAGAATCACGCTAGCTTCACCCATATCCTTCATTTCAAAATGCCTTTTTAAGAAAGCTTTTGTCTCGTTAATAATCTCAATGTTGGTTCCAAACAGTAATATGTCATCTACATATATGCATATGATGACATATTCACTACCTTTAACTTTGCTGTAGACACACTTGTCACTTTCATTAACAGTAAAACTGAAAGGCAAGATAGTTTCATCAAACTTTTTATGCCAATCCCTGGGAGCTTGTTTCAAGCCATAGATAGACTTGATTAACTTACATACTTTCCTTTCATTTCCAGAAGCAACAAATCCCTCAGGCTGATCCATATATATCTCTTCTTCAAGTTCACCATGAAGAAAAGCTGTCTTTACATCCATCTGATGGATGATAAGACCATGGACGGAAGCCAATGCTACAAGCATTCGGATTGTTACCATCCTAGCAACTGGAGAGTATGTATCAAAGTAATCAATGCCTTCCCTTTGCTTAAAACCCTTAGCTACCAGTCTAGCTTTGTACTTATCTATTGAGCCGTCAGGGTTCAATTTCTTTTTAAAGATCCATCTACACCCGATAGTAGAACACCCCGGAGGGAGATCAACTAACTCCCATGTCCCATTAGAAACAATAGAGTCAATTTCACTCTTTACAGCGCCCTTCCAGTGCCTAGACTCCGAGGAGTCCATAGCCTCTCGGAAAGTTAAAGGTTCATCCTCGACATTGTAAGTGATGAAATCACTTCCAAAGTCCTTGACTACCTTTGCACGTTTACTCCTCCTAGGTTCCTCTTCCTCCATAGGAGTAGAGCTGCTACCAGGTTCCGCCCCCACATTTGTCATCTTTTCCACATGATTAGGAATAGAACTTGATGTGTGAGTGGGATCTTCCTCAGAATTACCTTGAGGAATACCAGTCTTCATAGGATAGACATCCTCAAAGAATGTAGCATCACGAAATTCAACTATCGTGTTAGCCACTATACCATCTATGTCAGATTTTAATACCAAAAATCTCATAGTTGTAGTGGTTTCAAGATAGCCCAGAAAGATACAATCAACCGTCTTAGGACCTAGTTTCTTCCTCTTGTGTTCAGGGACAAGTACCTTTGCAAGGCACCCCCACACTCGAAGATACTTGAGACTAGTCTTCATGCCTTTCAACAACTCATAAGGTGTCTTATCCATGTGTTTCAGAGGGACTCTGTTCAGAATATGGCAAGCCGTATTCAGAGCCTCTCCCCACATGTATTTAGGCAACCCAGAGTTAATAAGCATACTGTTAATCATATCTTTGAACGTTCTGTTCTTTCGCTCAGCGACCCCATTAGACTCAGGTGTGTATGGTGGAGTAACTTCATGAACTATACCATTGCTTGCGCAAAATTCATTAAATGCGTTACTCGTATACTCACCACCTCTATCAGATCTCAATCGTTTAAGTACCTTACTAGTTTGTTTTTCAACTTCAGTTTTATAAATAATGAATTTACTAAGTGCTTCATCCTTATGTCTAAGTAAATAAACATAACAATATCTGCTACTATCATCTATAAAGGTAATAAAATATCTAAACTGGTCCTTAGTCAACACACCACCAAATTCACAAATATCAGTGTGTACTAAATCTAACAAGTCTGAATCCCTAACAACATTATGAAAAGGTTTCCTTATTTGTTTAGCAGACACACATACTTGACATTTAGAATTCTTTTCTATAGTATGTCTTGGAACCAACTCTAAGTTAGCATGCCATAAATTTGTAGATTCAACACAGTTAAGAGAAGGAGTACTATTCAAAGTTCCCAAAACGGGCTCCACATTAATTACAAATAAACCATTCGACAAGTAACCCTTGCCAAAAAAATGTACCAGTATGAATAAGAACTACTTTATTACATTTGAAAGAGATTTCAAAACCATTAGAAACTAAACAGCTTCCACTTATTATATTTCTACGCATGTCGGGAACATGATGCACTCTAGTCAGGGATAGAATACGACCCGAAGGGAACTTCAAGTCCACGTTTCCTATTCCATGTACTTGAGCAGCACTAGCATTCCCCATCGTTACTGTCAAGCTATGACTCTGTTGATAAGATACAAACAAACTAATGTCAGCACAGATATGCACATTAGCTCCAGTATCAATCAACCATTCATTCAACAGATAAGTGGAAAATAGTACAGGGTTGTAGGTAACATACCGGTCCACGTTGGTTTCAGAAGCAGTAGCCTCACCAACAACCATGTTCACTACAGCCCCACTTGCGGTTCCAAGCACAGCATTCGCTTGCGCTACCACCTCGGTTTTTTTCGCTTTCTTTGTAGGACAGTCCTTACTCCAGTGCCTAACCTGCCCACAAGACCAACATGGTTTGTTTGCCTTTGGTTTCTTGGCCTTGTCCTTGTCATTCTTAGGTTTATTACTATTACCCTTCTTAGCAACAAACTTCCTCTTCTGTCCTACAGTCGCTACATTCACCTTCGAGCTTCCGTGCTCAGTTGGCATCACATGTCCCTGTTTAGACTTGTGTTGTTCTTGCACCGAGATGTCTAGCATAAGGTTAGTCCAGGTGATCTCTCCTTTCTGTCTTTTCAGGGAGAGAGTGAACTCTTCCCAAGATTTCGGGAGTTTTTCGATCACACTCATAACCTTGAACTTTTCAGGGAGATCCATTCCGGACTCCTTCAAAGCATGCACTATCATCTCGAATTCATGCACTTGCTCAGTCATGGATTTATTGTCCACCAGCTTGAATTCAAGGAACCTAGCCACAGAATACTTTTCTAGACCTTGTGAGTCAGTATTATGTGTCTGGTCCAGCTTCTCCCATAAGAATTTTACAGAGAAGTCATCTGATGAGTAAACATCAAACAAGGTGTTTGTTAGAGCAGCCAAGATGGCCGCCCTAGCCACCCCGTCCTTCTCATTCCACTTTGCAAAAGCCTTAACTGAATCAGCCTTTTCTTGATCCAAAACCGGCTTCTCATACTCCACAACAGGCCACAAACCCTTTACAGTCAACCACAACTTCATCCTTTTCTGCCAACGAGAAAAGACGATGCCACCATTAAATTTCTCTGGCAAGCCAGTTAATTCAACGGGTTGTGGAAAACTGTAAGTGGTCCAATCAATGGCCCCAACAGATGCACCAGAACTACCACTAGCAGGAACTTCAGTTTCGTTAACCATTATGCTAAATAATATATAACAACTTATCTCTTCAAGAATGTTGGAAATATTAACAATTACAGCAACATAGAGGCAGTTATATAAATTATTTAACAAGTCCAGGCCAAGACAACAATTAACGAAACAAATCATGAAGGTAAATAACATGCATATCAGTGACTGAATAAACAAAGAAAAGAAGATAGGTGTACCAGGAGCCATAGCCATAACAGTGTACAAAAGAAGGTAAAAACACAACAGCTGAGTCGCCAGGCCTTGCAAGAAGATCTGACTGCTCTTGAAGAGATAATTGCCCCCACTTACTGTGTCGGGATACTTGCAACACCTCCACCAGGATAAAACAGCTCCGAGCATTGGGTTCACAGCAACGCCGATGCTCTACTTCGACTGGTACCTCAGTCGCCGGAGAAAACCACAAGCTGAAGCAGACAGCTAAAGCTAAACAGAGGGAAAAAATGCAGAGAGAGGAGAGAAGGAGAGAATGTATGGTGTGGTACATAGAAATCAGTAACTTAGCTCTCTATTTATAGTAGAGGCTAAGCATAACTAATACCACCCTAATTAATCCACATATCATTTAATATTTTCGAATATATCTATCAAATCATGTCCAGGTTCATTTGAATATCAAATCCTGTCCAGGTTCATTTGAATATCAAATCCTGTCCAGGTTCATTCGAATATCAAATCCTATCCAGGTTCATTCGAATATCAAATCCTGTCCAGGTTCATTCGAACCCAATTTTGATAAATTAATTCTAATTAAAATATTAAATCACCTAAATAAAATCCCTCGCCCAGGTCGCCTCGCGTACGTGAGACGCCGAGACATTCGCCCAAAACGCCCTTTATTTAGTTCAATGTGGGACAAATACACATTCTCATTTCAAGCTCTTTCAAGCTACTTACTTCAACTCTATTTCTCTATGGATTTCACTAAGAAAATTACTTAGATCCATATATGAAAATTTAAGTCCCCATAACAAGGAACAATTTCCAATCGTTAAAATCCGGAATTAATATCAAGAACATATAAATACTTATGCTCCAAAACTCCATTTTCTAACATTTTTAATGTTCAATATATCATCATTTTGTTAGTTGCCTTTGAAAGGTCTCTATTGATTGCCTCCTTCCTATGTATTGGCAAACTTTAGCTTTTGTGTAGACATGATATCATATATGAGTTGTACTAACAAATATAACAAATATAGTATAGGACCATGAAAGATCTTGAACTATCGACTGTAATGTAAGTGAATTCACATTCAAAAGTTATACAACTGGGGAGGACTGCAACTTATATAAGAACTATAAACATTAAAAGAGCTGGGGAGGACTGCAACTTCAAAATTTAAAGTTTAAACGAGTCATACAATTATAGTACTACTTGTAGAATTCATAAATTCAAAAGTCCATAAACATTTACACTTACTTTACAAATATTACTTTTATTAGATGTATATATAACGTGCTCCTTGCGGACTTGGTTAATCGACCAACTTGCAGAAATAACTGAAAATAAACGACAAGGCCAAAGACTTAACTGATGAAGCAGGTGACCTGGTGAATCTGTAGCTAATGCAGGTAGACTATATATACTAAGACTGTGCTTGTAGCTGAAACGAATGAAAAGTTATATATGCTCATAGGCTAATATGCAGCAAAAGCAAAAAGAAAACAAAAAAAACATATGCTTGTTCCCGAGAAGGACATACAGCTGCTTGTGTTGTGGTCATGGAAAGGAATTCCACTTGAAAAAATATCACAGGAAGAAGCATGCATCAGTTATATCTGTTACCCGAGCTTTACTATACGCAGAGCCAAAGCTGGAATTAGGAACCCAAGTAGCCCCATAGCAAGTCTTTTGTTCAGTGGACCTATGGGAGTAGGCAGACCTGAGCTCAAATGCATTCCAGGTCAAAAACAAGACATGAGTTGAAATGAGTTAGTACATGGAAAAACATGAAGTCTCCGAACTCTTCGGTTCGCCTCGAGGGCATATAGGAGAACCGCAGGTTGTCATGGTCATACAAGGCAGGTGCTAGTCATTATTAGGAGGCCCAAGACACAATTTAAATTGGCGCCTATGATTTCAAAAATAATGTATTTAATATTAATAAATAAAATATAATTTTTACTTAATGTTTTGTATTTTGTTAAAGAATTCATAGAAGTTTTTTATATAAATTTTTTTAATTTCACATATTTATAGTTTTTGATCTTAAATAATGTTTTTATATTATTATAGTTTAAAAAATAATCCTTTATAAAATAATACTTGATGAAATGTTTACATTACATATGCATTTGAAAATAGACAAATCATCAATCTATACTATTATATTAAAGACCAAAGTTTTGTAGTCTGGTGCTGAAAGTTTTTGTAGTCCGGTCACTCCGTTAGATACTTCTGATCAAATCGATGAGAACCGTTAGATAAAATATTAAAATTATTATATAGAGTATCTTTTCTATTTTTCCTAACTAAAACATCTCATTTTCCAAAAATATCGCATTCAGTTTCATTTAATAAAATAACAGGTTATAATTGCTAATAACTAACGCATTACCATTTTTAGCCAAAGTGTATATTTTTTTTTATATTTTCTAACTAAAATTTCTACTTTTCTATTTTTCCTAAATAAAACCTCTCATTTTCAAAAAATATCACGAACAGTTCTATTTAATAAAATAAAATAATAATATTATAATTATTAATAACTAACCGATTAGCTTTTTTTTCCAAAACGTATATTCTTTTTTATATTTTCTAACTAATATTTCTCGTAACTAAAACCTCAAAAATATCACGGGCTATTTCATTTAGTAGCATAAAATACTAATATTATAAATCTATCTCTCTATCTATACTATATTATTAAAAACGAAAAATTGAAAGTTTGGTACCTGTTTTTTGGTACCTATTTTTTGATACTATACTTGCCTTATTTAATTATTTATTTAATTATTATAAAAATTATTATAATCAGTTACCCTTTCAGTTAAAATACATTACTATTTTTTTCTTAAAAAAATCACGGACAATTTCCTTTTCAGCTAAAACATGTTACTTTGTCTATTTCCCTCGCTAAAATCTCTCATTTTCCAAATATATCACGAGCAAATCCTTACTTATTTATTTTAAAAACTATTTTAATACTTTTAATTTGAAATTACATTTCCCCTCTTTTTCTAGAAAAATCACGTGCAATTACCTTTTAGCTAAAACATGTTATATTTTCTATTTTTCTTACTAAAATTCCTCCTTTTCCAAATATATCACGCGCAAATCTTACTTATTTACTTTAAAATTTATTTTAATACTTTTAATTGACAATTACCTTTTTCAACTAAAACATGTCACATTTTCTATTTTTCTTAATAAAACCCCTCTTTTTTCAAAAATATCACGCGCAAATTGTTACTTTTATATTTTAAAATTCAACGAAAACATGTTACTTTCTGTTTTTCGTACTAAAACCCCACTTTTTCCAAAATATCACGGGCAAACCGTTACTTATTTATTTTAAAATCCATTTTAATACTTTTAATTACTTAAAAATGTTTAAGACACCTACTTATTTTTTTTAATAAATGCAATTAATAAAATATAAAATATAAATAATAAAATTAATAATTATTAAAAATAATCTGTATATCGCACGAGTTTTAAGCTATCAATACTATTATATAATAGACGAAACATTAAAAGTTTGGTTGGTCGGTATGGTACGTTGTGATTTTACTTAATTGTCCTTAATTTTGGTTGGTCGGTATGGAACGTTGTGATTTTACTTAATTGCCCTTAATTAACTGTACTTTGTGTTTTTACTTAATTAACCTTACTTATTTATAGAAATATATTATTAAATAATAATATTACATATTTATAACCAATTATATTTTTCACATAAAATACATTATTTTTTCTAACAAATTTCCCTACTTTTTCAAATATATCACGGGCAATTACCTTTTTTTAACTAAAACATGTTAGTTTTTCTATTTTTTCTTACTAAAACCCCTCCTTTTCCAAAAATATCACGGACGTTTAGTTATTTATTTTTAAAACTATTTTAATATTATAATTATTTTTTAAAAGTTTACCTATTTTAACATGTCTACCTATTTTTCTTAACAAATGCAATTACTACAAATATTAGAATATAAATAATCAAATACCTATTTATAACCAATTACCTTTTCAGCTAAAATATATTATATATTTTTTTTCTAAAAAGTTCCTTCTTTTCTAAATATATCACGGGAAATCACGGGCATTTACCTTTCTAAACTAAATATATGTTACATTTTTTCTAACTAAAACCCTTCATTTTCAAAAATATAACGAGCGACCTCATACTTATTTATTTTAAAATCTGTTTTAATGTTTTTAATTAATTAAAAGTGTTTAGCTATTTTAACATGTCTACTTATTATTTTCAAAATTACAATTAATAAAATATTAAAACAATAATAATAAAATAACAATTAACAATCCGTGCATCGCACGGGTTTTAAGCTAGTATTACTAAAAGACGAAACATTAAAAGTTTGGTAGTCGGACGGACAGACGGTACTTAGTGATTTTACTTAATTACCCTTATTTATTTTTTTAAAAACCTATCACTAAATAATAATATTATTTATAACCAATTACCTTTTCAGCTAAAATACATTACCTTTTTTTTATTTTTTTCTAACAAAATCCTCTATTTTTCTAAAAAAACACGGGCGATTATCATTTTTAACAAAAACATGTTACTCTTTCTATTTTTCCTTACTAAAATCCCTCATTTTCTAAAAATATCACGGATAAATCCTTAGTTATTTATTTTAAAATCTATTTTCATACTTTTAATTATGAACACTTTTTCAGCTGAAACAAGTTACTTTTTCTATTTTTTCATTTTCTAAAGAAATTATTATTAAATAATAACATTTTTATAACCAACTACCTTTTCAGCTAAAATACATTACCTTTTCTATTTTTTCCAACAAAATCCTCTCCTTTTTTAAAAAAAATCACGGGCAATTACCTTTTTCAACTAAAACATGTTAAACTTTCTATTTTTCCTTACTAAAACCTCTCATTTTCCAAAAATGTCCCGGACAAATCCTTACTTATTTATTTTGAAACCTATTTAAATACTTTTAATTACGGGCAATTACCTTTTCAGCTAAAATATTTTACTTTTTCTATTAATTTATTTAAAATCAATTTTAATAATTTTAAAATACCACAGGCAAACAGCTATTAATTTATTTTAAAATCTATTTTAATACTTTTAATTATTTAAAAAAGTTTAACACGCTTACTTATTTTTTTTAGCAAATGCAAATTAATAGAATATTAAACATAAATAATAAAAATAATAATTATTAATAACAATCCGTGCATCGCACGGGTTTTAAGCTAGTATACTTATATAAAGGAGATGTCCCTTCTCAAATCACTTATATCTTTTTTTCAAATTTTCTCAAATTTTTTATTTATTAATATTAAAAATTCAAAAATATCTCATTTGCCTTTAAAATATTTATTAATGGAGGAAATTAAATATAAAATTTTAAATATTCTCCAAAAAAAATTATTAGAAATTAACTCAGTTGTCCTTTAAATCTTTGGTAATGAAGGAAATTAAATATACAGTTTTAGTATTATTGTTTTTAAAATCTCTGACGTCTCTCAAATGACTGCGATCTGTTTTTCTAATTTTCTCAAAATTTTGAATTATTAATATTAAATATTCGAGAATATCTCATTTGTTTTTAAAATCTTTACTAGTAGAGAAAACTAAATATATAATTTTAATATTCTCTTAAACTTTTGATTAAAAAATATCTCAAATTTCCTTTAAATCTTTACTAATAAAGGAAACTAAATATAAAATTTTGATAACAAATTTTCTTTAAATCTTTACTAATGAAGGAAATGTTGCCCAATAATAATCTATTGTAGAAGGGGGTTGAATACTACAAACCAGGAACAAATAGAATAAACTTCCATGTTTAACTAGACTCCAAATATAACTCGAAGTAGGAATCCTGATCAGCTTCCAGTCCTGATGATCAATCCTGATCCCAGTCCTGATATGTATCTTGATCCTGACGACCATGTAATCCTGATGATGTCAGCAATCCTGATCAGTTGAGTCTAGCTTCTGACGATCATTGAATTCTGATCTAACAATCTCCCCCAATCTCATACTTTGTGAAATAAATTATAGATTCCTAAGATTCAATGATGTCAAAAACATATATACAAAATGTACAGTATCTGCAGCAACAACTTATCTGTTTAAATTCTTTGATAGAACAAATTCATCTTCAAGAAGTTGGATAACAAATTTTCTTCTTTTTCTTCAAGAATTTGAATCAGTCTTCCCTTAAGATTTCTGAGTTCTTCATCTTCCTCATTAATCTGGTAGATAGCTGCTCTAAGATTCAATATGGAGCTTTTCTGAAGACTATGCTCTTCAAGCAAAAGATAAGCAATTTCCTTCCCATCATGATTGAGAGTAAGTTGAGTCATGCCAAGAGTTACTTCTTTAACAGCAGTACCCCTTTGCATTTTCACATCCTGACCTCTTTGATTTAAGTACATGGGAGTATAATTACCATTGAAATTACTGTTTCCATCCAGTCTTCTTCTTATTGTTGACAAAATCATGTCACTCCATTCTTTGCACATTTGATTCTTCAGTCTCAAAAGATAATGAACATATTTCAGTTCATGTATAGTTTTCATCAGCAGATCTTGAATAGATAGAATCTTCACACTACCATCTTTCATGAAGTACAGAAGCTTTTCTTTCTTGTCAAAACCATCATGATAATCTACAACTATATCAACAGCTAGTAAATTGTTCAGGTTTTCAGAAGTTAAAGTACCTCCAATTTCAGTTAAGGAGTAAAGATCAACATATGACATATTTAGATATTCAGCATCCCTGTGTCCAATACCTCCTCTTGAATTACTTGTCAATTGCTTCAGATTTGAAAACATCTTTAACCAGAGTGCTTTTGATCTAACCATCTCAGATAAATCAACAACACTTGAAGCGCTTGTAATAATTCCTCCAGACTGAAAATTGATAAGTGTATCACACCTCAGTGTACTAATATGTTTCCACTTCTTATCCTTTTCCTTTTCAAAGGCATAGCTTCTTTCCAGTGAAGATTCTTGTCTGCTTGGGTTTCTCCACTTTCTTCTGTTTGAGAGTTTGTTGCCCAGTAATAATCTATTGTAGAAGGGGGGTTGAATACAATAGAGTAAGATAATCGACTTCTTAATGTATATATCACAAATATGAAAAGAAAGATAACAGCTTTATTAAATCTGATATAAAACTGTTACAAACTCTCTCAAGAAATTCTGATGTTCTTGAGAGCTGCTAGTTTACAAAAACTCTCTCAAGAAATTCTATGTTCTCGAGAGCTTCTATTCGATTATGTTCTCTCTCAAATGAATACATAAATCGAAACCAAGACTGTGTTTATATAGTGCACACAGCTTCTCTATCAATAACAAGATAAGTCCTAATCAATAACAAAGATAGAAACCTATCCTTAATCGATAGCTACATTCTACAAACCAGGAACAAATAGAATAAACTTCCATGTTTATCTAGACTCCAAATATAACTCGAAGTAGGAATCCTGATCAGCTTCAAGTTCTGATGATCAATCCTGATCATAGTCTGAGTAGGAATCCTGATGATCAATAAGATACTGACGCTTGATCAAATACTGATGACCATGCAATACTGATGACGTCAGCAATCCTGATCAGTTGAGTCTAGCTTCTGACGATCATTGAATTCTGATCTAACAATCTCCCCCAATCTCATACTTTGTGAAATAAAGTATAGATACCAAATATTCAATGATGTCAAAAACATGTATCAAAATGTACGAGTATCTTCAGAAACAACTTATCTGTTTAAGCTTTTTGATAGAACAGATTCATCTTCAAGAAGTTGGATAATAAACTTTCTTCTTTTTCTTCAAGAATTTGAATCAGTCTTTCCTTAAGATTTCTGAGTTCTTCATCTTCCTCATTAATCTGGTAGATAGCTGCTCTGAGATTCTGTATGGAGCTTTTCTGTAGACTGTGCTCTTCAAGCAAAAGATAATCAATTTCCTTCCCATCAGGATTGAGAGTAAGTTGGGTCATACCAAAAGTTACTTCTTTAACAGCAGTACCTCTTTGCATTTCCACATCCTGACCTCTTTGATTTAAGTACATGGGAATATAATTACCACCGAAATTACTGTTTCCATCCAGTCTTCTTCTTATAGTTGACAAAATCATGTCAGCCCATACTTTGTACACTTGGTTCTTCCATCTTAACAGATATTGAACATATTTCAGTTCCTGTGTAGTTTTCATCAGCAGATCTTGAATAGATAGAATCTTCACACTACCATCTTTCATGAAGTACATAAGCTTTTCTTTCTTTTCAAAACCATCATGACAATTTATAACTATATCAACAGCTAATAAATTGTTCAGGTTTTCAGAAGTTAAAGTACCTCCAATTTCAGTTAAGGAGTAAGGATCAACATAAGTCATGTTTAGAAATTCAGCATCCCTGTGTCCAATACCTCCTCTTGTGTAACTTGACATTTGCTTCAGATTCGAAAACATCTTTAACCAGAGTGTTTTTGATCTAGCCATATCAGACAAATCAACAACACTTGAAGCACTTGTAATAATTCCACCAGTCTGAAAATTGATAGGTGTGTCACACTTCAGTGTACTTATGTGTTCCCACTTCTTGTCTTTCTCCTTTTCATGAGTGTAGCTTCTTTCAAGTAAAGATTCTTGCCTGCTTGTATTTCTCCATTGTCTTTCATTTGAAACTTTAAGCCTTTGTAGATAGAGATTGAAATCTTCATATGTTCTTTTTGTAATATCTCTTCTTCTGGCTTCTTCTTCTTCATCTACTTCTTTGTTGTGACAATCAACAACAGTAGATAAGATTATCAAATCAACCTCTTGCAGAATTTCAGATTCGTCAGGATCTTGAATATTGTCAGGATTAGAATCTTCAATTTGATTTGTATTGCTGAGAGTTGATTTACTTGTTTTTCTTCTCAATTCAGGTTCTTCTTCAACAAATTCCTTGTCTTCTTTCTCCATGATATCCTTGATAACAGGATCTGTTAGATTTTGTGAAGCTTCAGGAATTTCTTCAATTCTTAATCCTCTAGACCTTGTCTGTCTAGGTACTGTTTGAGTTGAAGAACCTCTTTTACTTCTTCTAGCACCTCTCCTACTTCTGCTTCCTCTACCTCTAGCAGGAGCAGTATAGCTTTCCATTGTCTCTCTTTGTAGTCTCAAGAATTCTTCATGTGAGAGATCTGGATATTCTTCACTTGCTGTAGAGAGTGCTTTTCTGGCAAATAATTGTTGAACTCTTTTATCAGTGTGATAAAGAGTAACAATTCTACCGTCTTTTGTAGAAAACTTCTGGAATAAATTTGATGCATCTTCAGGATTATCAATAATCACATCTTCATCACCTTCAGGAATTGTAGCAAGAATGTGTCCATGACCAGGTGTCAGGATTTGATCTTCCGTCAGGATCTGAGATTGCACCAATGTTCTTACTGTCTTAACTCCAGAATCAGAAACATGAGTTGACTGCGTTGTTTGACTTTGAGAAGTTTGGATTGTCTTCATAACAACAGCATCAGAGGTTTCTCCTTGTATCACTTTGTCACCACCATCATCTCCCGTATCATCATCATTATTTCTTAATACTAGATCAGGTGTACATTTTGTCTGAATAACCTTCTCCCCCTTTTTGACATCAGGATTTGACAATAATTGCAAAATTAAGGAAAGAGAGGCTTGAATTTCAGTTACCTTAGTATCCAGAGAATCAATTCTTTGATTGATTGAGGTTTGTTCTGAAACAACAGATTTCACTTGGGATTCCACTACCCTTAGTTGTAAAGTAGTAGGCACCTTTGTAAAATTATTAAAGATATCAGTCCTCACTTTTTCAGTTGAACCCTTGATAGAATCAATCTCACTTTTCAGGCTTTTGGATAACAGAGTAGTAGCCTTCAGATGATTCTTCAAGTCTTGATTCTCAATAGATTTCACTGCATTATAGGCATGTTCAATAGCAGAAGAAAAACTGATAGATTCATCAGAATTGTGCCATAAATTGTTCCATTCATTCTGTCTAAATGCCTCTGCAGGATCAAAGGAAGGAGTAGAAAAATCTTGTCTCTGATCTTTCCCAGTGAAAGCATTGCTAGCCATATATGTACTTGATGAACCAAAATTAGTTCCAAGACTAATTTTGAGTGCTGTAGCAAGCTGTTCCTTCTCTTTTCGATTCTCATTATCATCATCACTATCATCAGAAGTATCATCAGCAGTATCATGAGTAATATCAGGATCAGGAATAGCAATACCTTTCAGTTTATCCTGTGGTTCTGAGATAGGATGATCCATTGGTCTTGAACGAAGTGGCTGTATCAAAATAGGTTCATTATCAGGAGCACCACTAGCGTCAGGATGAACATCGTCAGGATTTGATATGCTTGCATCAGTATTTGCTACCAATGGTTCTTGTGGAGCTTGAGGTTCAGAAGCTGCTTCAACACTTTGAGCTAAAGGTTCTTGTGTGCTTCCCTCATTGACAATGTTCTCGACCAATCTTTCAACAGAAGCTGTAGCTTTGCCTGCATCTTCACTTTGAGAAGATGGTTCTTGTGTAGCTGGAATGTTGATGTCTTCATTCTCCCTTTGAGAAAATGGTTCTTGTGTGACCATTCCACTAGCTAAGCCTTCACCCAAACTTTGATTGAGTGGTTCTTGTGTGGAAGGATCAACAGTAGCTGTTGAATTACTCTAAAATTCAGGTTCTTGTGGGCTTGATCCTTTCAGCTTCTTCTGTCTCTGATAGACTAACTCTTCTGCATTCCTCTTTTTCTTTGATGTAGGTGTAAGACCAACCAAGAAAGCAGTTGTAGAAACCTTCTCCCAAGAAATTTCTCTAATCTGAGATGGAGAGGCTGGAGAGTCTGATATAGAGACAACTTTTGTTGTTGCATCAGGAATACTAACATCAGGATTTGCTAGAGAATCAGGAGTAGATGACTCATCAGGATTTGATGTCTGAATATCAGTATCCTTCATTTGCACTGTCAAAGGAATATGATACCTGCTCTTTGATAATTTCCTTGTCTTTTGTGGTTTTGATGAAGGTACCACAGCTTTAGTAGCAGTATCAGCAACTTCCTTGTTCACATTCATCACAGAGGATATAGGTAAGTCATCCTCTGAATCACTTTCATCAATCAACCTTATCTTCCTTTTCACAGGAACATTCTTAACAACCTTATCAGCTTTCTTCACCAGGACCCCTTGTACACCCCCTTGTATCTTCTTTTTAGTGAGTGGTGTAGAGGAAAAATCCTTTGAACCTGATTGTCTTCCAGACACATCAGTTCTAGCTGATTTCTTTGATTTTACAACTAAAGTCTTTTGAGAGACAGTAGAGGTGGTTGTTAACTGTTTAGACTGTTTATGTTGCATGCTTGTGTCAGGAACAAGGTGGGTTGGGCCTTGCCCCATAGCATTAGAAAGTAGTCCATAACGAGTAGGCATTTTCTGATGTAAGAAAAACCTAACCGCATCAGGAATAAAAACATTTCCGCACAAAATATTTTGCCATACCAGGATTGAAAAAAAAATATTCAATAAGATTAAAATAAAATTTTATTTAAGAAAACAAAATTTATTTTAACAATCCTGAATAGCGTTTTGGTTGAAGAAAAATAACCAAATTAATGGTCATAGAATTAAAACACGCTTACCAGCAAACGAGGCAAAAATATTTATGGAAAAACTGAACCGTCTCATCGAGATTGTAGAAGATGATGAGGAACTCGAGCGAGAGCTTGAGAGAAATAGAAAGATCCGTGATGCTTGTATGTCTTGCAAGTTGGAAGCACGGAAAAGTTCCGGTGATCAAGGGGACGAGCCACCTTCAAGTGCGTCTGCTCCTCTTCTTGTCCTTTAAGTATGGACATAGAAATCTTCCAATCCTGATGGACTGTGAAGCTGCTCAGGAGCATTCATGCTAATTTGCAGGGCACGTGTTCATGCTTATCTGTAAAGCACGAGTTCCTGAGTAGAAAATAGACTAGGAAAATAAATATGTAATTTCCATTTTTCATGTGTAATGAATCTTCAAGTATTAATGAAATTTGTCCATTTTCTCAATTGTTTTCTTCCTGTACTTGCCTGCAAAATTTGTTAGTAACACTCATAGTGATATAGAGATGATAAATAATAAACTCTGATAATAATGAAATTGAAATTGATAATTAAGACTGAAAACTTAATCGAAGACTAAGTAATAATCTAATTGTCCAGAGTTTACCAGGAGTGTTGATGACAAATTAGCATAGAATCTCTGGTTTTTATACCAGCTTCAATATCTGAACATCAGGATTTGACCAATTGATTTTCTGTCAGGATTGAGTCCTATCAGGATTTGATCAAAGATACATACCTTTCTGAATAACCATCAGGATTTGACAGTTATCAGGATTTCCTCTATGTAGCTTTTCCTCAGAAATTCTCAAAATTCATCATTCCAAGTTCATTCACCAATTTATTGAAAGTAGCTTCAGGTAGTGGCTTGGTGAATATATCAGCTAGTTGTTGATCAGTAGGAACAAAGTGAAGTTCAATTGTTCCTTCCAGAACCTGTTCTCTTATAAAGTGATATCTGATACTTATGTGTTTAGTAAGAGAATGCTGAACTGGATTTCCTGTCATTGCAATAGCACTTTGGTTATCACAATAAATAGGGATTTTTGAGTATGACAGGCCATAATCTAACAACTGATTTCTCATCCACATTATCTGAGCACAACAACTTCCTGCAGCAATGTACTCAGCTTCTGCAGTTGAAGTGGAAATAGATTTCTGCTTTTTACTGAACCATGAAACTAATCTTCCACCCAAAAACTGACAACTTCCTGAAGTACTTTTCCTGTCTATTTTGCATCCTGCAAAATCAGCATCTGAATAACCACACAACCCAAAATCTGATTCCCTTGCATACCAAAGGCCAAGTGAAGGAGTGCCTTTGAGATATCTGAAAATTCTTTTGACTGCAATCAGATGTGGTTCTCTAGGTTTTGCTTGAAATCTTGCACATAGACAGGTTGCAAACATGATATCTGGTCTACTGGCAGTGAGATACAATAAAGAGCCAATCATTCCTCTGTAGTGAGTTACATCTACCTCTTCACCTTGATCAGGATCAAGTTTGGTAGCTGTAGCTATGGGAGTTGAAGCAGGAGTACTGTCTTGCATGTTAAACCTTGTCAGTAAATTCCTTGTGTATTTAGACTGATTAATAAAAATCCCTTCATCAGTCTGTTTAACTTGAAGACCCAGAAAGTAACTCATTTCTCCCATCATGCTCATTTGATATCTTGACTGCATAAGCTTGGAAAACTTTTCACACAGCTTATTGTTTGTTGACCCAAAAATGATATCATCAACATAAATCTGAACTAATAGCAACTCCTTACCATGATTCAAATAAAATAGAGTTTTATCAATTGCACCTCTTTTGAATCCACTTTCCAGTAAGAATTGAGCTAAGGTTTCATACCATGCTCTTGGAGCTTGCTTTAGTCCATAAAGTGCCTTATCCAGTCTGTAGACATGATCTGGATATGTAGGATCAATGAAACCAGGAGGTTGTTCAACATAAACTTCTTCCTCCAGTTCACCATTTAAGAAAGCACTTTTAACATCCATCTGGAAAACCTTGAATTTCTTATGTGCTGCATAAGCAAGAAATATCCTGATGGCTTCTAGTCTTGCAACAGGAGCAAAAGTTTCATCATAGTCAATTCCCTCTTGTTGGGAATACCCCTTTGCAACTAGTCTAGCTTCATTTCTGATAATGACTCCATCAGAATCAGTCTTGTTCTTGAAAATCCACTTTGTACCAACAATTGATCTATTCTTTGGTCTTGGTACCAGTTTCCAGACTTCATTCCTTTCAAATTCATTCAGTTCTTCTTGCATTGCAGTAACCCAATCAGCATCTTTAAGTGCATCTTCAACTTTCTTAGGCTCCTCCTTGGATATAAAGTTATAGTATAGACATTCATTCTGAGTTGCACTTCTTGTTTGAACACCTGCATCAGAATCTCCAATTATCAAATCAGGAGAATGATCTTTTGTCCATTTCCTTGCTGGTGTCAAATTGTTTCTTGAAGAAGATGCTCCCTGTTAGTCCGAATACACAATATATAATCAAGTATGTATGAGAATAACAATTAATAACACAGGTTTGTAAATCAACAAACTGAATTATGTTAAATAATTCTCTCTTAGTGATGTTAATGAATCACAAAGAGCTTCTAGGTTACAAGAATAATATATTCAATAATCGCATCCCTTCTAGGGATAACCTATCTGTGTTTATATAGTACACAGTTACACAATCCTTATCTAATTGATATTCCTACAAATTAGCTATACAATTGTTATCAATTAAGGATTGCTTCTTATCTTCTATTCCGTTTCCTTAGCTGTATCAATATATTCTGCTTCTTTCCATCTTCAGAATATATTGCTTCTAGAATCTTCAATTCATCACCGACAGCTAATTCAACTATCACCTTGTCAGACTTTAAATAAACTCTGACCGGCTTCCTTTAAACTCTTCACCCTGTCAGAGTTTAATTAAACTCTGACCGGCTTCTGATAAACTCTGGTCAGTACCTGTTGCTTAAACACTGATAAACAAACATCAGTAATTATATCTAACAATCTCCCCCAACTTGTTCATAATAAAATGTACAAGTTAAACATATAATTGATGATGTCAAAAACATTTAACAAATGCAGTGTTTAACATATAACAGAGTTTAATTTAAAATAGAGTTTAAATTTGACTTAGAATAGAAAATATATTAAAAACTTACAGTCAGACTTTACTTGATTTCTTGAATATCAGGCACAGTCCTGATATAGTCTAACAGTAGTTTCTTCTCAGCTCTATTCAATTCAGCACTCATAATCTTCTTCAGCTCCTTCATCTCTGGTTCATCTTCACCAATTTGATAAATGGCAGCCCTCAAAGAATATATGCTGTTTTTGTTCATTTCATTGCCAAGTCTGATATAAAAAGGTTTATCAGACTCTAGATTGAACTCAAGAACCTTTTTATTTAGTGCAGTTCTGAACCTAGCACTATTCCTTTTCATTTCTACCAACTTTCCATGTGCATCTCTGTATTTAGGAATGTATGCACTTGATACTCCAGCTCCACTCAAAACTTTGGATTTCATCATCCTTTCCTTCAAAACTCGAGCAGCATCATAAGTACTTCTATTCTTTACTTCAAGTAGATATAGAACATACTCTAGCTCTTCCCAAAGTTTTAACTGGATATCAAATTCACCAAATCTATACACTCTGCCATCAGCCATAAAATATAACAAGAATTCCTTTTTGATTCCTTTGTGAAAAATCATCTGTACAGATTCTAGTTTGTCAAGACTTTCTTGAGTAATTCCAACTCCAAATTCTGCCAATGAAAACTTGTCTTGAGATCTGTTATTAGTTCTTCTCTCTCTGTGTGAACCCAGTCCAGATTTGTCAAAGGCTTCTTTTCCCAATACTGTTCTAGTTTCTGAGAAATTCACAGCTTCAAGCTTTAAGTCTTCAAGAATTTTTGATTTGCTGAATCCTGGAAGTAGTGTAGATTTCTGTACAACTTGAGCAACGTCAGAGGTTGTCATATCTTCAATAGAAACATCAACTTGAGCAGCGTCAGAGGTTGATTTAGCTAATCTTGTTTCAACTTGAGCAATGTCAGAGGTTGAAATATCTTTCTTTTTCAGGTTAGGCTCTTCAATCATTATGCCTTTACCCTTATCAGTGTTTCCAATCACAGGTCTCCTTGTATATTGTATACTCTGTTGTGTATTCTCTTTGATAGAAATACCAACTTCTTTCTTTCTAGGAGCCTTGATTTCCTTTTTCTTGTAGATTCCAGCTTCAAGATTTTTCTTGTGTTCCTCAGCAAGCATCTGCTCTTCAGCCTGGATATCTTCAATAGTTACATTCTTTCCATGCTCTTTCATGAATATCTTAGCAGCAATCTCTTCATCAGTAGATGGATTAGTTGAAACAACTAAACTCTTGAGATTTGAAGTAGATTGACCACCAGAGTTTATCTTTTCAGAGTTTATTTGTCTACCAAAGTTTACTCTAGTCCTGCTTTGCCTTTGTGCAATGACCTTTCCTTTATTTCCTTTGCTTCCCCCATCAGTAGAATCATCCCTCTGTCTCAGAGCTTGAATGTCTTTGCATTTGTCTTTAGGTACATTCTCCCCCTTTTTGACATCATCAGAAAGTAATACTGAAGTCAGCAATTCTAGAGCATTAGAAATAGAATTCAAATGAGTAGACATTTCAGCCTGATTCTCCTCAACTTTTCCAAGCCTTTTCTTGATTTCCTCAGAATCCTTGGCTTGCTGCTTGAGCATAGTAAAATAAAAAGTTCTGTCAGACTTGAAAGTAAGATCCTTCATACTGGCGTCATTCCTTAGATTGGTAAGCATTTGTTGATTCTCATCAAATCTATTATTAAGAGATTTGACTTGAACAACAGTTGCCTGTAAGCTTGTAAGGACATCAGTATTTGAGATCTTCTTGACAGAATCAGATAGAAAATCTGCAGCCCTTTGTGCTGGAAAGACACAATCTGCATCAGCCCAATTTTTGTAGTACATATTCTGAAAATGCTCATTGGTCTGTCTATGGACTTCCCTTGCGTCAGAACTATTGACATCATCAACCAATGAAACTTGAATACTAGGGTGTGAATGAGAACCCTCAGCATCATTTCCAGTTTCTTCATTATTGACTGCTTCATTTGCATTAAAAATATTGTCAGCAGTAAACTGTGCAGCTTCATCAATGTTCTCCTCTGCTACAGCTTCAGGAATATCAGAGGTGGCCTGAGCAAAAACCTCTGCTTCTCTTTGAACAATCTCTACAACAGATTGTTGCAAAGCTTCAAGAATAATGTTCTCAGAGTTTAGCTCATCAGTAGCCTCTTGTTCCTTTTCCATCACAGCTTCATCAATTTTCTCTGTGACGTTAATCAGCTGAGTAACCTCCTCACCTTTGTCAAGATCACAAGAAATAATTTCAGTGTAAGTGGCCAGAGATGCTTCTACCTGATCAGTGACTTGATCAGCTTCCACACCCTCTGTATAAAGATCAGAATAAATAGAGGTGTGTGCTTCAAGATCAAAAACTCTGCTATCAGAATGAGTAGCAGCTTCCTCAACTACATCATTAGCCTTTGATGTAGGAGTTACCAAATCCAAATCCATCATAGTATCAGTATGGATCCTGTCTAGATTGACAGCTTCAGCATTTGCAGCATCCTCCTGAACAAAAACTTCAGGAGTTTCAGTGTTTACAAATACTCTGTCCTCATCAGCATTGAAAATATCCTCCTCAACAGCAATTTCAGGAGTAGCTTGAGGAACAGCCTCAGCTACAATCTCCTCATTCTCTGATGCAGGAGCTTCAGTGACCTTAGAGACTCTGTCCATGGTTATATTTACAGCACCAAAAAGATGTGCAGCCACTAGTCTTCTCTTTCTCTGATGAAGAGTTTCTTCATCAGTTTCAGTCTCTGAGGTTTCAACAACAGACTTTGCCCTATTGGCTCTTCTTTTCTTTATCCTCGTCTTCTGAGGCAGCTCTTCAGGTGTTGATACCTCAGCTTCAGTGTTTATGCGGACAGACTTAACAACCTTTACCTTAGATTTCTTTGACCTTTGTGGTTGAGACACAGAAGGCCCAGCTTCAGCATTTGATGGTGATTGTAGTTGTTGTGAATTGATCAAGAATTGTTGCACAATCTCAGGCAACATCAAAACACCAACATCTCCTTTCTTGTTATCTTTATTGGTTAGATCAGAGAATATTCGTTTATGTAATTTAAAACATGGAATCACATCATTCTCAGCTATCTCTACTTCAGAAACACATTCAGAGAATATTAATTGACAAAATCTTGCAAAATAGACTACACCTCTGTTTTCAGTCATTTTCTCACCTATATTATTTAGAACTAGTCTAGCAACATCAAAATTACCTCCGTAAAGAAGAGAATACCCGATTTGCAGACTATCAGTGGGAATTGCATCCCAATTCGTGCACTTCTTCCCGAACGCCCTTGTTATGCAGTCGAAAAAGAAACTCCATTCCTTTCTCAAGAGCGGTCGCTTCAACTGACCAAGCTTTGTCAGTGGTCCAGAATAGCCTATTTCTCTCATCATACGAACTAACTCAGAATCTCCAACAGAGACTGTGAAAGCATTAAAGTCCTCAAGGCCCAGAGCATCACGAACAGTAGTTGGAGTAACTACAAACTCTTCTCCTTGAAATTCAAAAATTATGGACGGAGACCCAGACTCTCCTCCATTATCATAAGTGCCTGTCTGCCAAAAAGTCCGTATTTGAGATGCAGACAGCTTCAAAGGGGCGATTAGAGCAGTTCCAACATCAGAGTTTGACAAGAAATCCTGAATCAAATGAAACGCCGCTTTGAATTCATGGATGTAGAGACTTTCTTGAATCTAAACTGGCGTCAACAAGCAAACTATATCATAGATGAGTTTCTTGTTTTATCATTCTTGAATGATGAAGGGCTCATCGCTGATGATGAGATAGCCGAAGGACCTATCTCCAATCCATATGTGCACATCATCCGTCCTGGACCATATGATGTGCCCATCCTTGCAGACGATGATGCTGTGGAGATTTGTATGATGCTCTTTTATCAGAGCTACTTGAAGGGTTCGAAGAAGACAGTCGTCTTAGAATCCTGCAAGCTGCAAACCAGAAAGAGATTTCGAGAAGATGATGATGATGATTCAACATCAGGGGGTTGTCAAGCCTTGAAAATCCCAGATGCTATAATAACCTGTTAATCGAACAAGTAGCTAGACAAGAATATGAACTTGTCTGAATGTAAACAAAGTGTGAATCGATTAATGAGAAAGATCCATTATTTTTTTTGTTTTACATATCAGAATCGCAAATAATCGTAAAGTGAAAGAAATGATATCACTTTAAACAATAAACTAACATACTCATCAACGCTACTAATCACCATCAGGACTTATCAAACACACTCTTTCTTTTCTCTGTGTAATGCAAAATTACAGCACTAATCATACTCTTTCGAAAAACAAATTTCTAATCTCAACTTATAATATGTCTGAAACAAAGAAATTATTTTAACCATCAGAGATTAAAACAAAGTTACCTCGGCATATGTCACACAATACATCAGTGTTTACCATTTGTCCTTCGTTGTCAATAAACTCTTTTCTCAAACTGTACAGATGTGAAAATATGTGTGTGCAATAGCAGAGTTTACCGTAATCAATATTTAGATCATCTCAAAATGCATAAAATCCACAAACTAAAGTAGCAAAAACTGGTTGCCTAAACTCTCATGTATAACATAACATCTGATTTTATATCTAAACTCTGTTTTCTGATATCCTTTCATTTGGATATATCTTTTAATTTTTCACCCCCTTTCTTTATTTTTTTTTTTATTATTTTTTTTTTCCAGTAATCAGTGGTTGGCACTAGTCACCAAAAATCAACGATTTTAGCCCTTATTTCATACAATAAGTTCCTGGATCTTCCTAGGCACAACATGATCTCAAAGGAATTTGTGCTCTTTTTGGCATCTTGATTTGAGGGTGAATTCTTTTTAATTAAGAATCAGAGTTTAGACTTTTCATCAGTAAATATAATTAACTTATGAGAGAAAATGCAAACAGCTAATACAGACTCAGTGTATAGGATCAATAAACTAAGAGATGGTATAAATACAGAGACAGTATCATGCTGTGTTAACTTACTGCACATAATCGAGATCAGAATCTATACGACTCTGAAGGATTCACAGTTACTTACTGAGAATTATGCTTCATACAAATTTCTTCATTGGTCCAAATGTTTCAGACAAAATTACAAACAGAGTATGACATTAAACTGTAACTATCAGAGTATGACCAACAGAGTTTAGCATCAGAGATTAACATGCTGGTTCACATAACAGTTAACACATGTAAGAAATCATGAACATAAAAGTGAGTCTAACCCGTATCTCTAGTCAGAACCAGAGATCATTCCAAGTTCATTTACCAATCTTGTAAAAGTAGCTTCACTCAAAGGTTTGGTGAAGATATCTGCAAGTTGTTGGTCTGTAGACACAAAATGAAGCTCAATGTTTCCTTCTTCCACATGTTCTCTGATAAAATGATACCTTATGCTGATGTGCTTGGTCATGGAATGCTGTACTGGATTACCTGTCATAGCAATAGCACTTTGGTTATCACAGAAAATAGGTATTCTAGAGTACCTTAACCCATAATCCAACAATTGATTCTTCATCCATAAAATCTGTGCACAACAGCTACCAGCTGCTATATACTCTGCTTCTGCAGTGGATGTAGAAATTGATTTCTGTTTCTTACTGTACCAAGAAACCAATCTGTCACCTAAAAATTGACAGCTTCCACTTGTACTTTTTCTGTCTATCTTACAGCCTGCAAAATCTGCATCAGAGTAACCAATTAACTTAAACTCTGATTCTCTAGGATACCACAAACCCAGGGTTATGGTTCCTTTGAGATATTTGAGGATCCTTTTTACAGCTGTTAGATGAGGCTCTCTGGGATCTGCTTGAAATCTTGCACAAAGACATGTTGCATACATGATATCAGGTCTACTTGCAGTAAGATACAGTAGAGACCCTATCATTCCTCTGTAGTTAGTCATATCTACTGAGGCTCCTGTGTCTTTGTCAAGCTTCGTTGCTGTAGCCATGGGAGTTGTAGCAGATGAACTATCAAGCATACCATATTTCTTTAGAAGATTTCTGGTATACTTTGTTTGATTGATAAAAATCCCATCATCTGTTTGCTTGACCTGTAAGCCTAGAAAATAACTAAGCTCTCCCATCATGCTCATTTGGTACCTGGATTGCATAAGCTTTGCAAACTTCTTACAGAGTTTGTCATTAGTAGATCCAAAAATAATATCATCTACATAAATTTGAACTAAAAGCAAATCATCACCATAATTGAAATAAAACAAGGTTTTATCAATTGTACCTCTTGTGAACCCACTTTCTAAAAGAAATTGAGCAAGAGTTTCATACCATGCTCTTGGTGCTTGCTTTAGTCCATATAATGCCTTGTCAAGCCTGTAGACATAATCTGGATGCTTGGGATCTACGAATCCTGGTGGTTGTTCAACAAACACTTCTTCTTCAAGCTTCCCATTGAGAAAAGCACTCTTTACATCCATCTGAAAGACTTTAAACTTCTTGTGTGCAGCATAGGCCAGAAAAATTCTTATGGCCTCCAATCTTGCAACTGGAGCAAAGGTTTCATCATAGTCAATTCCTTCCTGTTGTGAATAACCTTTTGCCACAAGTCTAGCCTTGTTTCTTGTAATCACACCTTCACTGTCAGTCTTGTTTCTGAAAACCCACTTTGTACCTACAATTGATCTATTCTTTGGTCTAGGTACAAGTGTCCAGACTTCATTTCTTTCAAATTCATTTAACTCTTCTTGCATTGCTGTAATCCAATTAGCATCTTGAAGAGCTTCCTCCACTTTCTTTGGTTCTGTTTGAGACAAGAAAGCATGATACAGACACTCATTATTTGTTGCACTTCTAGTTCTCACACTAGCATCAGGATCTCCAATTATGAGATCAGGTGTATGTGCCTGTGTCCACTTTCTTGCTGTTGGTAAGTGGTTTCTTGCATCATTATTTGATCCTCCCCCTTGATCCATGCTCTCCTGATTCATATGTTGACTTTCTGCAGCATCTGAGGCTCCCCCTGAATTGGATGGCTCAGAGTTTGAACTGTCAGAGTTTGAATCAGTTTCCTCAACTGACTCATTTGCTGTGTCTTGTTGAGCTTCTTCACGCTCCCCCTCAACTGGTTCTCTACTTTGTTCAATTTGAGAATTTCCAGTTTCTTCAGTATTTACCAGTAGAGGTTCAGAGTATGCTTCGTCAGAGTTTGTCAACTCTGCTTCATCAGAGTTTATATCATCAGAGAATAGATCTTCATTTTCAAAACGCAGTTGATCATATCCATCCTTGTCTTCAAGTCCAATTATTTTCTTGTCATCAAATGACACATGTATAGATTCCATGATCACCTTAGTTCTTAGATTATAAACTCTGAATGCTTTTGTTGACAATGGATAGCCAACAAAGATTCCTTCATCAGCTTTTAACTCGAACTTTGTCAACTGTTCAGGATGAGTCTTCAACACAAAGCATTTGCATCCAAATATATGAAAATATTTCAAATTTGGCTTCTTATTTTTCACCATCTCATATGGTGTTTTCCCATGCTTGTTGATCAATGTTGCATTTTGAGTAAAACAAGCAGTTTGAACAGCTTCTGCCCAGAAGTATGTTGGTAATTTTGCTTCATCAAGCATAGTTCTGGCTGCTTCAATTAAAGTTCTGTTCTTTCTTTCAACTACACCATTTTTCTGTGGAGTTCCAGGTGCAGAAAATTCTTGTTTCACTCCTCTTTCCTTGCAGAAAGCTTCTATGATTGAGTTTCTGAATTCAGTTCCATTATCACTCCTTATAATTTTGACTTTGTGCTGTGATCCTTTGTCCAGTAGATTTACATGATCCATCAGAGTTTGAGCAGTTTCATCCTTCTTTGACAAGAAATACACCCATGTATATCTAGTATATTCATCAACAATTACTAGAGCATATTTCTTTCTGCCCATGGACATCACATTCACTGGTCCAAAGAGATCAACATGTAGAAGATGATAAGGTTCCAGTATTGATGATTCAGATTTTCTCTTGAAAGATGACTTCCTTTGCTTGGCTTTTTGACAAGAATCACACAAGCCATCTAGACTGAGTATAGATTTTGGAAGTCCCCTTACAAGATCCTTTCTTATTAGCTCATTGATGTTGTTCAAATTGAGATGAGAGAGCTTCTTGTGCCAGTTCCAACTCTCTTCATTTGACATTCTGGCTGTCAGACACACTGTTTTTCCATCAGAGTTTGTTACCAAA
This sequence comes from Heracleum sosnowskyi, assembly GCA_030848705.1. Lineage (NCBI taxonomy): Eukaryota > Viridiplantae > Streptophyta > Magnoliopsida > Apiales > Apiaceae > Heracleum > Heracleum sosnowskyi. Next base: position 17,769,257 of record CM061244.1, on the reverse strand, counting down.
CTTGCTTCATAAATGTTGTTGCGCCTGTGTCCAACTAGAACAACTTTTCCAGTAGATTTACTGACAACTTCACAGTATTCACTATGAAAATCTACATGGTTTCCTCTGTCACAGATTTGACTCACATATAACAGATTATGCTTGAGTCCTGAGACTAGAGCTACATTTGTAATGATGACACTTCCAAGATTGATATTGCCATATCCCAGAGTGTGTCCTATGTTGCCATCTCTATAGGAAACCTTTGGGCCAGCCTTCTCCTTAAAGTCTGATAGCAGGGCTTTATTTCCAGTCATATGTCCTGAGCATCCACTGTCCAAGATAAGTGTGCTCTCTATTATACCCTGCAATCACAAACAAATACTAAGTATTAGTTTTAAGGACCCAGACTTGCTTGGATCCTTTGTCTTTCTTAACAGTGTTAGCTTTTGCAGCGGAATTACTATCAACAGAGTTTAAGCTTACATTGTCAGACTTTACACTTGCAGAGTTTGCTTTAACCCACTTCAGATTGGGTTTTAGCTCATAATAGTTATGATAAATAGCATGATAACTCTTGCAAGTATAAATGGAATGCCAAGTGCTCCCACAGTGTGTGCATAAAGTTTGTGGTCTAACCCTTACATAATCATTCTTTACTCCTGATGTAGAAGACAAAGAATTAATATGTTTGTTCTTAGTGCAAAATCTAGCAAGATGATTAGAACTACCACAATTGTAACATGTTTTCCTTGAAGCACCAGCATTAGGCAAATGATTATTTCTGTTATTTATGCCTACTTTTCCATTCCTATTTTTCTTGGACCCTTTAGGTTTCATGGCAGACTTTACCTCTTTCAACTTATGATTGAACTGTTTACCTGTCATCAAGCCAACATTAACCTGTTTTTCACAAGTTTTTACTTGTTTTCTAACAGCTTCTAACTCCATAAGTTTTTCTGTTATAATATTCTCCTGTTTTTCACAAGCTTCATCTGATTCCATATCAGCTTCCCTTATTACAACAGATTTTAACTTATTGGCTTCTGGAACAAATTTCACAGGTTTAAGTTGTGGTTTTACCTTGACCTTGTCTTTAAACCTAAGTTCATCATTTTTACAATAACCTAAACCTACAGAATCAGTCTGAAACACTTGATGAGTGTCTCTTCCAGAATCTGTCCAAGTTTTGATTATTTTTCTTTCTTTTTCTAAATCAGATTCTAGTTGCCTATATCTTTTCAGCAACTCCTGTTCTACATAAACAGCATCATCTCTTTCTTTTTGAATCTGCTTCATACTTTCAAGTTCTCCTTCAAGAAACTTGTTTCTATCTTTAAGACTAAGATTCTCAGCTTTAATTCTCTCATTCTCTAAGGTCTGATCCCTATAGCTAACATGAACACTTTTCAGATATACTCTTAACTCAGAGATATTATCAGTATCATAAGCATAAGTAGTTAGGGGTACCTTATTTTCCGATGATTCAGTCTCATCTCTGACAGTTGCCATAAGAGCATAGTTTTCTCCATCATCAGAGTCTGAAGTATCTGCCCAGTCTTTGCCTTTAGAGATGAGTGCTTTCTCAGATTTGCCTTTCTTGCACTCTGGAGCATAGTGACCCATCTCTTTGCACTTGTAGCACTGGATCTCAGATTTGTCCTTCTTTCCAGACTTGGTATCCCTTCCATCAGACTTTCTGAAATTCTTCTTCTCAGAATTTGAATCTTTCCTTGAGAATCTCTTTCCCTTCTTGAAGTTCTTGAATCCCATCTTCTTGAAGGTCTTCACCATCAATGCATCCATTTGCATCATCTGTTCTTCATCATCATTAGAGTCAGAAGCTTCACCAGAGTTTGAATCATCATCAGAGTTTGATGACTCACTCTCAGATTTAATGACTAAAGCCTTTCCCTTGGCTTTCTTCCTTGATGATTCCTTCTTAATGGGCTTCTCCTCGACTTTGAGAGCAACAGATTTTGTCTTCTTGCTGGATCTCCTGTTTCTTTGTTCTATCTCAAGTTCATGAGTCTTTAACAATCCATAGATCTCATCAAGATCTGTATCAGCAAGATCATAATTATCTCTGATTGTTGTTGCCTTTAAATCCCACTTTTCAGGTAGAGATAACAGAAACTTGAGATTAGACTCTTCAAGTTCATATTCTTTATCAACCAGAGACAGATCGTTCAACAGTTTGCAAAATCTGTCATAAGTCTCAGTCAAGGTTTCATTAGTTCTTGAATCAAAGTGCTCATACTCCTGTGTGAGTATTGTTTTTCTGTTCTTCTTAATAGCACCTGTTCCCTGGCATCTGACTTCTAAAGCATCCCATATCTCTTTGGCAGTTTTGCAGCCAATTACTCTGTTAGACATAACATTATCTAAAGCACTGTGGAGAAGATGTCTAACCTTTGCATCCTTTGCAATTGATGAGATATCCTCAGGAGTCATATCTTTCTTTTCCTTTGGAACAGTCTTTTGTTCTTGACCATCAACAACAGGGGATAATTTTGTTGGCATATGAGGACCATCATATATTCTGTCAAGATATTCTGGATCTGTAGCCTCCAGAAACATGGTCATCTTAACCTTCCAAATCGGATACTCTACTGGCCTGAGAATTGGAACCCTGATTGTTTCATATCGACTCACAGAATTGGGCTTAACCTGTTCAGCCTTAGGAGCAGTTTGATTTTCTTCAGACATGATTAATACTGTGTTTGAATCGTAAAACTGTATATATTAAACAGCCTTGGCTCTGATACCAATTGTTAGTCCGAATACACAATATATAATCAAGTATGTATGAGAATAACAATTAATAACACAGGTTTGTAAATCAACAAACTGAATTATGTTAAATAATTCTCTCTTAGTGATGTTAATGAATCACAAAGAGCTTCTAGGTTACAAGAATAATATATTCAATAATCGCATCCCTTCTAGGGATAACCTATCTGTGTTTATATAGTACACAGTTACACAATCCTTATCTAATTGATATTCCTACAAATTAGCTATACAATTGTTATCAATTAAGGATTGCTTCTTATCTTCTATTCCGTTTCCTTAGCTGTATCAATATATTCTGCTTCTTTCCATCTTCAGAATATATTGCTTCTAGAATCTTCAATTCATCACCGACAGCTAATTCAACTATCACCTTGTCAGACTTTAAATAAACTCTGACCGGCTTCCTTTAAACTCTTCACCCTGTCAGAGTTTAATTAAACTCTGACCGGCTTCTGATAAACTCTGGTCAGTACCTGTTGCTTAAACACTGATAAACAAACATCAGTAATTATATCTAACACTCCCCCTGGATTGGTGTTATCTTGATTGAAAGAATTTGATTGATTTGAAGCTCTCCCTGAATTATTGCTATTCCCTCCTGATGTGTTATCAGGATCTTCACTTGAATCTGTATCTGAAGAATTCTGTCCTGATGATTGAGTTGACTCTGAACTTGTAGTTGAATGCCGTTCCTCCCCCTCAACATTAGCACTACTAGTTGTATCACTATTGTCTGCATCATCAGTATTAGCACCATCAGTACCTGGTGAGTCATCAGGATTTGGTGACCCATCAGTATCTGATGAATTGACAGGATCTGATTCACTTTCTTCAGGTTCCTTGGAAGCTTCATTTTCAAATAACAATCTATCATGCGAGTCTTCAATGATTCCAGTTATCTTCTTATCATCAAAAGATACATGAATTGACTCCATGACAGTTCTTGTTCTCAAATTAAAAACTCTGAAGGCTCTTGATGTAGGATAACCTATGAATATTCCTTCATCAGCCTTTGTTTCAAATTTCCCTAGCTGTTCAGGATGAGTTCTGAGAACAAAACATTTACAGCCAAACACATGCAAATGCTTCAGACTTGGTTTCTTCTCCTTGAGTGACTGATAAGGAGTGACACCATGCCTGTTTATCAATGTGAGATTTTGTGTATAGCATGCTGTGTTGACTACTTCTGCCCAGAAATATGTAGGTAATTTAGCTTCTTCCAACATAGTTCTGCCAGCTTCAATAAGAGTTCTATTCTTCCTTTCTACTACTCCATTTTGCTGAGGTGTGCCAGGAGCAGAGAATTGTTGAATGATTCCTTTGTATTTGCATAACTCTTCCATCTTTGAATTCTTAAATTCAGTACCATTATCACTTCTCAGAATCTTGACTTTGTACTTTGTGGTTGTCTCAATCATCCTCACATGATCCAACAGAACTTCAGGAGTTTCATCTTTTCTGTGCAGAAAATACACCCAGGTGAATCTAGAATATTCATCAACAATTACAAGAGTGTACCTTTTCTTACTGATGGACATGATGTTGACTGGACCAAACAGATCAAGATGTAGCATGTGATATGGTTCTTCAATAGAGGATTCTGATTTACTCTGGAATGATGTCCTTCTTTGTTTTGCTTTTTGGCATGCATCACAGAGTCCATCAGGTGTATATAAGACATTAGGTAATCCTCTTACTAACTCTTTCTTAACCAACTCATTGATGTTGCTGAAGTTGAGATGAGAAAGCTTCTTGTGCCAATTCCAACTTTCATCTACTGAAGCTTTACTGATGAAACATGTAGGGGAGCCATCAGTATCTGAGAGAATGTTGGCTTCATATATGTTACCATGCCTGTAGCCAGTGAGTGCTTTCTTTCCTATTGCTTTACTGACTACTTCACAATGTGTGGAATAGAAATTGACATGATAACCTCTGTCAGTGATTTGACTAATACTCAACAAGTTGTGTTTTAGTCCCTTCACTAGAGCTACTTTTTCAATGATGACATTTCCAATGATTATATTGCCATATCCCAAGGTTTGTCCAATGTTGCCATCTCCATAAGACACAGTTGGGCCAGCTTTTTCCTCATATTCTGATAACAGGGCTTTGTTTCCAGTCATGTGCACAGAACATCCACTATCCATGACTAACACATTTTTCCTTTTACCCTGCATCAGAATAGTAAAACACTAGTCAGAATGTTTAGGAACCCACACTTGTTGGATTCCTTGTTCATGCATTGTATTAAATTTAACAGCAGAAGACTTTTTGACTTTAGCAGTCCTGACAGGATTTACTCCATCAGGATTTGCTTTGTCAGTATCAGTATTAACAAAAGCATGCTTCACTATGACATTTTCAGTTCTATCAGACTTTGTATTACTTTCAACCTTAGGCAATGGATCATAAAAGTTATAGTACAAATCATGATACTCTTTACATGTATAAATAGAATGCCATAGACTACCACAATGAAAACAGGAATTCTGTGGTTTGTAAAATACTGATCTATTCCTAACATCAGACTTAGGAATTTCAGCAATTTTCTTCTTACTCTTTTTACAATCAATAGCAAGATGATTAGAGTTACCACAGTTAAAACAACACTTTCTAGGTGCATTTGGGATATATTTATAACCATTCTCTTTATTGATCCCAACTTTACCATTCCTGTTTCTCTTAACAGTAGCTTCCTTTTTCTTATCTGTAACCTCACAGATTTTATCCTTAAGCTGTTTCTGAGACAATAGACCTACATTCTTAGTGACTTTGTTCATGATAGGTTTAGACTTTATAATTTTAATTCCTTGAGTAGAAGAAGATCCCTTTTCAAAAGTAGAATTGGAATCCTTACCAAAAACAAAATTAACAGGAGTAATCTTAGATTTGGTTGAGTCTATAACATGTCTATAGGTCTTTGGACTGACTGTCTCATCAATGACAATTTTCTCTTTCAATTTCTTATCTTCATCTGACTTATATCCTAGACACTCTCTCCAATTCTTAGAGGTATTAATCTCATGAAATTTCCTACCAGAGTCTGTCCAGGTTCTGATTTTCTCATTAGCATATTCATGTTCTTTTTCAAGGGAAGTACATTTAGATGTCATCTCTAAGTGCATGTGTTTAGCATTATCACATTCTTTTTGTACTTCTTGCATACGAGAAAATTCAGCTTCTAATATCTCATTCCTCTTTCTAAGGTCAGACATCTCAGATAAGATTCTAGTATTCTCAGCAGTTTGACTTCTAAAGCTAATATGTAATGACTTTAGAAAACGTCTTAACTCAGAAGCATTATCAGTATCAAAATCAAAGATAGTATTTAGTACCTTATCATCAGGAGCAGCAGTTACATCAGCATTGGCCATTAACGCATAGTTGACTACCTCAGTATCAGATTCTGAGGAAGAGTCCATCCAATCCTTGCTTGATGTGATGAGTGCCTTTGTCTTGTTGCATTCAGAAGCAAAGTGACCCATACCATTACACTTGTAGCATCTAACCTTTGACTTGTCAAATTTGCTACCCTTGCTGTCCTTTTTGATATACTTGTCTTTGTCTGCTTTGAAGGTCTTTTTCTGAAAGTTGCCTTGTCTTCTATTCTTCCTGAACTTCATCCTTCTGAAGTTTCTGACAATCATAGCAACCATCTCTTCCATGTCTGAGTCAGAAGAATCATCACCAGTATTGGCATCAGGATTGCCATCAGTATCTGATGAAGAGTCGTCAGGATCTGACTCAGCTACTCTTGATTTACTTCTAGAGACCTCCATAGCTTTTCCTTTTGATTTAGCTTCTACATTCAAAGCAATTGACTTTGCCTTGCTGCTTTTCTTGTTCTTTCTCTGTTGAACTTCAAGATCATGAGTTCTTAGCATCCCATAGATCTCATCAAGAGACACAATGTTCAGATCATACTGGTGTCTAATGATTGAGGTCTGAGTATCCCATTCTTCAGGTAAAGCTCTAAGAAATTTGGTGTTAAAATCTTCAGTTTCATATACTTTGTCAACTAAGGATAAGCTGTTCAATAGTGTCAGGAATCTATCATATAGATCAGTCAGGCTCTCTTCAGGTCTTGCATCGAATTGTTCATATTCTTGAATCAATAGAGCCCTTCTGTTTTTCTTGACAGATGCAGATCCCTGGCACTGAGTTTCCAAAGTATCCCAGATTTCTTTTGAAGACTTGCATGCAATCACTCTGTTTGACATGACAGCATCAAGGCTATTATGCAAGATATTCTTTATCTTTGGTTCCCTGAGTACATGAGCTTTTTCTTCTGGAGTCCATTCCGATTTAGCTTTGACCACATAATATTCTGGTACTGTATCTGTTCGTTCTACGAACTTTGTTGGTATATATGGTCCATCACGAATCCTGTCCAAGTAGTCAGGATCCATAGCCTCCAGGTACATCAGCATCTTTACCCTCCATGTAGGATATTCTGATATCTTTAAGATGGGAATCTTCATGCTTTCATACTTGGTTGTCGACATCTTTAGATCGTATCTGATTCAGAATTAAATCAGTTTGCTCTGATACCAATTGTTGCCCAGTAATAATCTATTGTAGAAGGGGGGTTGAATACAATAGAGTAAGATAATCGACTTCTTAATGTATATATCACAAATATGAAAAGAAAGATAACAGCTTTATTAAATCTGATATAAAACTGTTACAAACTCTCTCAAGAAATTCTGATGTTCTTGAGAGCTGCTAGTTTACAAAAACTCTCTCAAGAAATTCTATGTTCTCGAGAGCTTCTATTCGATTATGTTCTCTCTCGAATGAATACATAAATCGAAACCAAGACTGTGTTTATATAGTGCACACAGCTTCTCTATCAATAACAAGATAAGTCCTAATCAATAACAAAGATAGAAACCTATCCTTAATCGATAGCTACATTCTACAAACCAGGAACAAATAGAATAAACTTCCATGTTTATCTAGACTCCAAATATAACTCGAAGTAGGAATCCTGATCAACTTCAAGTTTTGATGATCAATCCTGATCATAGTCTGAGTAGGAATCCTGATGATCAATAAAATACTGACGCTTGATCAAATACTGATGACCATGCAATACTGATGACGTCAGCAATCCTGATCAGTTGAGTCTAGCTTCTGACGATCATTGAATTCTGATCTAACAGAGTTTAAGCCTTTGTACATAGAGATTGAAATCTCTATTTATTGATCTTGTAATTTCTCTTCTTCTGGCTTCTTCTTCTTCATCTAATTCCTTGTTGTGAGAATGAACCACAGTAGATAAAATTATCAAATCAATCTCTTGCATAATTTCATAATCATCAGGATCTTGAATATTATCATGAACAACATCAGGATTAGATTCTTCAATTTGATTTGTATTGCAGAGAGTTGATTTTCTTGATTTTCTTCTCAATTCAGGTTCTTCTTCAATATTTCCATCATCACCAAAAGTAGATCTGTCAGGAACTACTAGAGTTTGAATAGGTTCAGGAATTTCTTCAATTCTTAACCCTCTAGACCTTGTCTGTCCAGGTATTGTTTGAGTTGAAGAACCTCTTCTACTTCTTCTAGCTCCTCTCCTACCTCTGCTTCCTCTACCTCTAGCAGAAACAGGGTTATTAAAGCTTTCCATCATTTCTCTATGTTGTCTTAAGAATTCTTCATGTGAGAGATCAGGATATTCTTCACTTGCTGTAGAGAGTGCTTTTCTTGCAAATAATTGTTGAACTCTTTTATCAGTGTGATATAGAGTAACAATTCTGCCATCTTTTATAGAAAACTTCTGGAATAAATTTGATGCATCTTCAGGATTATCAATAAAAATATCTTCATCACCTTCAGGAATTGTAGCAAGAGTATGTCCATGACCAGGTGTCAGAATTTGTTCTTCCATCAGGATCTGAGATTGCACCAAAGTTCTTACTGTCTTAACTCCAGAATCAGAAACATGAGTTGACTGCGTTGTTTGACTTTGAGAAGTTTGAATTGTAGACTTCATAACAGCAGCATCAGAGGTTTCTCCTTGTATCACTTTGTCACTACCATCATCTCCAGTATCATCATCATTATTCCTTAATACTAGATCACGTGTGCATTTTGTCTGACTAACCTTCTCCCCCTTTTTGACATCAGGATTTGACAATAAATTCAAAATTAAGGAAAGAGAGGCTTGAATGTCAGTTACCTTGGTATCCAGAGAATCAATTCTTCTGTTGATAGAGGTTTATTCAGAAATGACATATTTCACTTGGGATTCTACTACCCTTAGCTGAAAAGCAGTAGGCACCTTTGTAAAATTTTGAGAAATATCATTCCTCACCAACTCAGTTGAGTTCTTGATAGAATCAATCTCACTTTTTAGGCTTTTGGATAACAGAGTTGTAGCCTTCAAATGATTCTTCAAGTCTTGATTCTCTATAGATTTCACTGCATCATAGGCATGTTCCAAAGCAGAAGAATAACTTACAGATTCAGCAGATATGTGCCATGAATTATTCCATTCATTCTGTCTAAGTGCCTCAGCAGGATTAAAGGAAGGAATAGAAAAATCTTGTCTCTGATCTTTCCCAGTTGAAGCCTTGCCAGCCATATATGTACTTGATGAACCAAAATTAGTTCCAAGACTAATTTTGAGTGTTGTAGCAAGCTGTTCCTTCTCTTTTCGATTCTCATCATCATCACTATCATCAGAGTCATCATCATCAGTACTATGAGTATCATCAGGATCAGGAATAGCTATACCTTTCATTTTATCCTGTGAATCTGTGATAGGATAATCCATTGGTCTTGAACGAAGTGGCTGTATCAGGATAGGTTCAACATCAGGAGCACCACTAGCGTCAGGATGAACACCGTCAGGATTTGATATGCTTGCATCAGTATTTGCTACCAATGGTTCTTGTGGAGCTTGAGGTTCAGAAGATGCTTCAACACTTTGAGTCAAAGGTTCTTGTGTGCTTCCCTCATTGACAGTGTCCTCGACCAATCTTTGAACTTCATCTGCGCCAGAAATCCCTTGAGCATTGTCAGGAAATTTCTCAGAAACTGTAGCTTGGACTGCATCTTCACTTTGAGAAGATGGTTCTTGTGTAGCTGGAATGTTGATGTCTGCATTATCCCTTTGAGAAAATGGTTCTTGTGGGACCATTCCACTAGCTAAGCCTTCTCTCAAACTTTGATTGAGTGGTTCTTGTGTGGCTGGATCATCAGAAAGAGCTGCTGAACCACTTTGAGGTTCAGGTTCTTGTGGGCTTGATCCTTTCAGTTTCTTCTGTCTCTGATAGACTAACTCTTCTGCCTTCCTTAGATTTTCCATTGGATGTTTTATCCCAAGATTGGAAGCAGCAACACCATACTTCTCCCATGAAATATCAACATGTCATTTTGTTAGAGAGTCTTGTGCTGGAGAGTCTGAAATAGAAACCACTTGACTTGGTGCAGCATCAGGAATACTAACATGTTAGGCCGAATACACAATATATAATCAATATATGTATGAGAATAACAATCAAGAACACTGTTTATGAACAATAAACTGAATTATATTAAATAACTCTTCTCTCAGTGATGTAAAATATCATAGAGAGTTGCTAGGTTACAAGAATAATGTATTCAGTATTCGCATCCCTTTTAGGGTTAACCCATCTATGTTTATATAGTACACAGTTACATAATCAATCTCTAATTGATATTCCTATAAACCAGCTATACAATTTATATCAATTTAGGATTGCTTCTGTCTTCTGTCCCGTTTCTTTAGCTATCTCAATATATCTTGCTTCTTTCCATCTTCAAGATATATTGCTTCTAGAATCTTCAAGTATGCACCGACAGCTAAATAAACTCTCACCCCGTCAGACTTTAACAAACTCTGACTGGCTTCTAGTGTAAACTCTGATAAGTACCTGTTTCTTAAACACTGATAAACAATCATCAGCAATTATATCTAACAATCTCCCCCAACTTGTGCATAACAAAATGTACAAGTTAAAAGATAATTGATGATGTCAAAACATATAACAAATGCAGTGTTTATAACATAACAGAGTTTAACTTTTACTTAGAACAGAAAACTTTAAAAACTTATGTTAGATCAGAATTCAATGATCGTCAGGAGCTAGACTCAACTGATCAGGATTGCTGACGTCATCAGGATTGCATGGTCGTCAGGATCAAGATACATATCAGGACTGGGAACAGGATTGATCATCAGGACTGGAAGCTGATCAGGATTCCTACTTCGAGTTATATTTGGAGTCTAGTTAAACATGGAAGTTTATTCTGTCGGTTCCTGGTTTGTAGAATGTAGCTATCAATTATAGATAGGTTTCAATCTTTGTAATTGATTAGGACTTATAATTGATAGAGAAGCTTTGTAGTATATAAACACAGTTTTGGTTTTGGTTCGGTGTGAATCAAGATAGAAGCTCTCAAGAACATTGAATTTCTTGAGAGAGTTTTTGTAAGCTAGCAGCTCTCAAGAACATCAGAATTTCTTGAGAGAGTTTGTAACAGTTTTATATCAGATTTAATAAAGCTGTTATCTTTCTTTCATATTTGTGATATATACATTAAGAAGACGATTATCTTATACTATTGTATTCAACCCCCCTTCTACAATAGATTATTACTGGGCAACAATTGGTATCAGAGCAAACTGATTTAATTCTGAATCAGATACGATCTAAAGATGTCGACAACCAAGTATGAAAGCATGAAGATTCCCATCTTGAAGAAATCAGAATATCCAACATGGAGGGTAAAGATGCTGATGTACCTGGAGGCTATGGATCCTGACTATTTGGACAGGATTCGTGATGGACCATATATTCCTACAAGGATTGTAGAACGAACAGATACAGTACCTGAACATTATGTGGTCAAGGCTAAAAGTGAATGGACTCCAGAAGAAAAAGCTCATGTACTCAGGGAACCAAAGATAAAGAATATCTTGCACAGTAGTCTTGATGATGTCATGTCAAATAGAGTGATTGCGTGCAAGTCTTCAAAAGAAAACTGGGATACTTTGGAAACTCAGTGCCAGAGATCTGCATCTGTCAAGAAAAATAGAAGGGCTCTTTTGATTCAAGAATATGAACAATTTGATGCAAGACCTGATGAGAGCCTAACTGATCTATATGATAGATTTCTGACACTATTGAACAATTTATCTTTAGTTGACAAGGAATATGAAACTGAAGATTCAAACACCAAGTTTCTAAGAGCTTTACCTGAAGAATGGGACACTCAGACCTCGATGATTAGACATTAGTATGATCTTAATACTGTGTCTCTTGATGAAGTCTATGGGATGCTAAGAACTCATAATCTTGAAGTCCAACAGAGAAAGAACAAGAAATGCAACAAGGCAAAATCAATTGTTTTGAAAGCAGAGGCTAAATCAAAAGGAAAAGCTATGAAGGTCTCTAGAAGTAAAACAAGAATAGTTGAGTCAGATCCTGATGAATTTTCATCAGATACTGATGGCAATCCTGATGCCAATATTGATGATGATTCTTCTGACTCAGACATGGAAGAGATGGTTGCTATGATTGTCAGAAACTTCAGGAGGTTGAAGTTCAGGAAGAATAGAAGACAAGGCAACTTTCAGAAAAAGGCCTTCAACTCAAACAAAGATAAGTATATCAAAAAGGACAACGAGGGTAGCAAATTTGACAAGTCAAAGGTTAGATGCTAAAAGTGCAATGGTATGGGTCACTTTGCTTCTGAGTGCAAGAAGACAAAGGCACTTATCACATCAAGCAAGGATTGGATGGACTCCTCCTCAGAATCTGATACTGAGGTGGTCAACTATGCTCTAATGGCCAACGCTGATGTAACTGCTGCTCCTGATGATAAGGTATTAAATACTATCTTTGATTTTGATACTGATAATGCTTCTGAGTTAAGACGTTTTCTAAAGTCCTTACATATTAGCTTTAGAAGTCAAACTGCTGAAAATACTAGGATCTTATCTGAGATGTCTGAACTTAGAAAAAGGAATGACATATTAGAAGCTGAATTTTCTCGTATGCAAGAAGTACAAAAAGAATGTGATAATGCGAATCACATGTATTTAGAGATGAAATCCAAATGTACTGCTCTTGAAAAGGAACTTGAATATGCTAATGAGAAAATCAGAACCTGGACAGACTCTGGTAGGAAATTTCATGAGATTAATACCTCTAAGAATTGGAAAGAGTGTCTAGGATATAAGTCAGATGATGATAATAAATTGAAAGAGAAAATTGTCATTGATGAGACAGTCAGTCCAAAGACCTATAGACATGTTATAGATACAACCAAATCTAAGATTACTCCTGTTAATTTTGTTTTTGGTAAGGATTCCAATTCTACTTTTGAAAAGGAATCTACCTCTACTCAAGGAATTAAAATTATAAAGTCTAAACCTGTCATGAATAAAGTCACTAAGAATGTAGGTCTATTGTCTCAGAAACAGCTTAAGGATAAAATCTGTGAGGTGACAGATAAGAAAAAGGAAGCTACTGTTAAGAGAAACAGGAATGGTAAAGTTGGGATCAATAAAGAGAATGGTTACAAATATATCCCAAATGCACCTAGAAAGTGTTGTTTTATCTGTGGTAACTCTAATCATCTTGCTATTGATTGTAAGAAGAGTAAGAAGAAGATTACTGATATTCCTAAGTCTGATATTAGAAATAGATCAGTATTTTATAAACCACAGAAGTCCTGTTTTCATTGTGGTAGTATCTGGCATTCTATTTATACTTGTAAAGATTATCATGAGTTGTACTATAACTTTTATGATCCATTGCTTAAAGTTGATAAAAATAGTGCAAACTCTGGTAGCATTAAGAATGTCAAGTTGGAACATGCTTTTGTTAATACTGATACTGACAAAGCAAATCCTGATGGAGTAAATCCTGCCAGTACTGCTAAAGTCAGAAAGTCTTCTGCTGTGAAAGTTAATAAATTGCATGGAAAAGGAACCCAACAAGTATGGGTTCCTAAATGTTCTAACTAGTGTGTTTCTATTCTGATTGCAGGGTAAAAAGAAAAATGTGTTAGTCATGGATAGTGGATGTTCTGTTCACATGACTGGAAACAAAGGCCTGTTATCAGAATATGAGGAAAAAGCTGGCCCAACTGTGTCTTATGGAGATGGCAACATTGGACAAACCTTGGGATATGGCAATATAATCATTGGAAATGTCATCATTGAAAAAGTAGCTCTAGTGAAAGGACTAAAACACAACCTGTTGAGTATTAGTCAAATCACTGACAGAGGTTATCATGTCAACTTCTATTCCACACATTGTGAAGTAGTCAACAAAGAAACAGGAAAGATAGCTCTGACTGGCTACAGGCATGGTAACATATATGAAGCCAACATTCAATCAAATACTAATGACTCCCCTACCTGTCTGATCAGTAAAGCTTCAGTAGATGAAAGTTGGAATTGGCACAAGAAGCTTTCTCATCTCAACTTCAGCTATATCAATGAGTTGGTTAAGAAAGATTTAGTGAGAGGATTACCAAAAGTGTTATATACTCCTGATGGACTCTGTGATGCATGTCAGAAAGAAAAACAAAGAAGGACATCATTCCAGAGTAAATCAGAATCCTCTATTGGAGAACCATATCACATGCTACATCTTGATCTATTTGGTCCAGTCAACATCATGACCATCAGTAAGAAAAGGTTCACTCTTGTAATTGTTGATGAATATTCTAGATTCACTTGGGTGCATTTTCTGCACAAAAAAGATGAGACTCCTGAAGTTCTATTGGATCATGTGAGAATGATTGAGACAACCACAAAGTACAAAGTCAAGATTTTGAGAAGTGATAATGGTACTGAATTTAAGAATTCAAAGATGGAAGAGTTCTGCAAATACAAAAGAATCATTCAACAATTCTCTGCTCCAGGCACACCTCAGCAAAATGGAGTAGTTGAAAGGAAAAATAGAACTCTTCTTGAAGCTGGCAGAACTATGTTGGAAGAAGCAAGATTACCTACATATTTCTGGGCAGAAGCAGTCAACACAGCATGCTATACTCAAAATCTCACATTAATCAACAGACATGGTGTTACTCCTTATCAGTCACTCAAGGAAAAGAAACCAAGTCTGAAGCACCTGCATGTGTTTGGCTGTAAATGTTTTGTTCTCAGAACTCATCCTGAACAGCTAGGGAAGTTTGAAACAAAGGCTGATGAAGGAATTTTTATAGGCTATCCTGCATCAAGAGCCTTCAGAGTTTTTAATTTGAGCACAAGGTCTGTCATGGAGTCAATACATGTATCTTTTGATGACAAGAAGATAGCTGGAATCAATGAAGACTCTCATGATAGATTGATTTTTGAAAATGAAGCTACCAAGGAACCTGAAGAAAGTGAATCAGATCCTGTCAATACATCAGATCCTGATGGGTCACCAGATCCTGATGTCTCACCAGATGCTGATAGTGCAAATACTGATGATGCAATCAATAGTAATACTTCTAGTAGTGCTAATGTTGAGGGGAAGCAACAGCAATCTACTACAAGTTCAGAGTCAACTCAATCATCAGGACATAATTCTTCAGATACTGATTCAAGTGATGATCCTGATAACTTATCAGGAGGACATAGCAATAATTCAGGGGGAGCTTCAAATCAAGCAAATTCTTCAAATCAAGATAACACCAATTGTTCACACAATATCACGCAAGTATACGCGGTCACAAGTAATATAAGAATAAGTAGAGTTCGTTCCCACCGAGACTGCTTTGGTTACTATAGTTTTGCACTTATGCAACAATGTATGGCTATCGTTCAATGCTAAGACAAGTATCAATTTGGATTTTAATTATCTAGATTAACAAAACTAATTACCAAGACTATATTAAACTAAAGATTGTTGATATATTACTTATGAGAATAAACATGGGATCCTAACTTCATTAAATTACTTCATCTAGAGTCTTTTGTCTTTAATCAATGCATGTGACAGCTGTGATAACTAATCGGATAACACGAAATCAGTACACGCTACCTTTCAGTATACGTATACCAAACCACTCAAACATCCACAAAAGAGATAGAAGTTGGGCAGACACCAATTATGCTTAGACCCTATATGTCTATAAGATTTGAAAACATAACGGTTTAACGAGCAAGTTATCCATTCAGATTACATAGGGCAGGTAAGATGGTTAAAATCACCTACGAATCATGCATGACAAACATACATAAACCTATGCTAGCATGGCAAGTTCTAAACCTCTATATCCACTTTCGCATTCAATAGAGATTAACAAACAATCTTAGATGTTAGCTACGCATCCAAGAAGAATAAGCACAACCAAACTAGGATATCAATTAGCCATCACACACACATCTTTAAAACAATTAACTACTAAAATCCATAAATAAATCCGTTAGAATCCCACGACAACGATTAGTTCATAATAGAACCGTTCATCATCGTGGGTTCTGATGAAAACATGATAGTAATAAGTCTATAATACTGAATAAAAGTGCTAGGGTTTATGAAAGAACAAACGAGAATCCAAAGTATCGCCTAATTAGAAGAATACAAAGATAAGTTGAAAACTAGATCTTCGTAATCAGCCGTCTTCTTGTTCTCCTTGATGGTGGATGAATATGTATGTATGTATATCAATATATCTCTCAGATCTGATGTTTATATATATATATACTCAAATATTTTAATGCCTTGAGGAAAGTACAATTACGTTTCCTAAACTGATTCTGTTTTACAAGGAAAATTTGTAGCTGACTTTTCTTCAGTAATTCTTGGACGTTCCTGAAGTAATTTGATAATTGGACCACTTTAGAATAAAAGATATTTTTATTATCTTCGTGTGGGCTATTAAATCGTCCAATTCCGACTTCTAGATCTCAAGATATGACCCAAACAGTGAATTATGTGCAGGCAGCCCAACAAATCCGAATTTTCTTCTAATAAATCTCCAAATTAAGCTCTTTATTCTCCAATCCTTCCAAGTTTAGGATTTCCTTGCAGCCTACACTAAAAAATTAAAATTTATTAAATAAATATCCAATTAACTGCAAAATATAATAAATATGAGGAATAAAAATATATATAAATATATACTCTATCAAACATCCCCACACTTAGAATTTTGCACGTCCTCGGGCAAAAAAAGAAATAAAAATAAAACTAACTAATAGGACCACCACTTTCGTAGATGACACGATTGCATTGAGCATATGCAACAAGCCGTTAAACCCCTAGGCAGCCCTAGTAGGACGAGTTTTGTCTCGTGAGGGTTTACAGATGATATACCCACAAAATCAAATATTTTCAACCACCAAGTCTCTCAAACATGCAACATGTCATAGTACTCCACACATTGTAAATCTCAATCACATATCAACCTAAAAGTGTCTGAAAGTACAAGTACTCTCACTTTAAGCATCATTAACACAAAATAATCCAAGTATGCACACAATGTCTAGATAGACAAAAATATCATGAGATGGACATCAAAGTCGCATTCAACAAGTAAGCATGCTATGGATAGAATCTCACATTGCTCTCACTTCACACAAGTGTATGGGTATAAGTGTATCGCTCAAGTTCAATCAATGTACTCATGTGCTACCATATGCTTGGTTGTCCACCAAATCTCCACTACCTCATATATATGCATACATGAATCAAAAGGTCTTCGTTAAAGGTTGTAACGGGGCTTAGGTACGGGGTAGGATATCAAAGAACCAGGCTAACAAGTGGCTAAACTTGATAACTGATAGAGCATAGTGTTCACTTTTAATTAAAGCACCAAATATGAAACTTAGATCATGTAAAAGTTGATCAAGCTTTCACAAGCATTAAACTTCCAAGTACTTATAGACCATGTACTTTCCCACTTTCACATTGTATCAATCAAATGAACACACTCTACTTGATTTTCCTCTTGCTCATAATTTTTTTTTTTTTAAGTCTAGTCATTCTCCAGTAACCAAGGGTAGTGAAAAGTCACCAAGAATGTACTTAATACCAGCACACATGGATCGTCCCTTTCATATGACATTGCACTTGCCACCCATTGATCTCAAAGGAGTACTTAATACTTGTTTGCAACTTTCATACCATATTGTATCCCACCAAGATGTAACACTTTAACCAAAAGAAATCCCCACACTAAATATTCACCAACCCATAAATTGAATCAATATGCTCTACTAGATAAATCAAGACAAGAATAAATAAGTAGGCTAAAAAGTTTTAGAATGGTGATATACGAAAGAAACAGGTATAAGCTCAAAGGGGTTCACTAAGGATTATTTTTCATATGGGTATTGTTTGGGTAAATAAGGTTAATCCTAGTGCCTTTATCATATTCATGCATACACATATCATGTAGTCTCAAAACGGTTTAAAACAAGTTCTAGAGCAACAATAATCATGATGAACATCACACAACAAAAAATGGATTGATATAAAATGTATCAATCATAAATTAGGCTCAAATCCTCACATGGTGAAAGCATGCTTAACTCACTAAAATTGACCAAGAAACATCTCAAGTTTTCAAATTTTCGCAAGCACACACAAGGAATTACCAAGCATCAAATTATTTTTCATGAATGTGACACTCAGAATTAATCATGCGAAATTAATCTACACAATGTGTACTTATCCATACTAACATGCTTTTGAGACAAGGCAATTATATACAAAAAGTTTTAAATTTTCAATTTTTTTGGATTTTTATAATATATAATATTTTTTTTTGGTTTTTAAAATATATTATTATTAAGAACACGTCCCCACACTTAAGCGGTTCATTGTCCCCAATGAATAATATATATAAATATGCAAAACTAACAAGATCCTAAAAGAAATACAAAAATAATAGGAGTGAAAAATTATACAAAGAAAGGTTAGAAATACTCCCCTAGTGCATGAAGTCCCGGTTGAAAAAATGTGGGAGAGTGTTCCTCCTCCAAAATCTTGGGTTGCCTCCCAAGAATTGCTTTTTTTACGTCAATAGCTTGACGTGAATCCTTTTTCATCCAGTCGCAAGAACGGTGAACTTCGACTCACGGTTCACCGTACTACCAACGTCATGCTTCAGCCACTGACCATTAACCTTGAACGCTTCGTCCGGAAACTTATGGAAAATCTCTACTGCATCATGCGGAAATACTGATTTAAACGTGATAGGCTCCGACCACCTCGACTTACGCTTTCCTGGAAAAAATCTGAAGCTGGACTTGAAACGCAGAACTAGCTGACCAGGCACAAATGAATGTTTCACGACCCCTCTTTCATGCCAGTCCTTAACCTTCTCCATATATAGCCTGTTGCTCTCGTTACCATACCTCAATTTATCTTGCAGTGGTTGGAGTTCAAGTGTAGGAGCTTCTTCCATAGATGGTTTAAGTCGCTCCTGAGAATTGTTCAGCTCTGCTAATCCAAGAGATTCGAATGACGCATCAATTTTTCTTTTCCACGGAGGTGCATTCAACAACTGAAGTTGCTCTGCTCTTTCTTCGTCTTCGATATCAGAATCCCCTATCAAGACTCTCTCCACTGTATCTAACTTCAGCGGTTGTTCAATCTCTGTATTGACGACAAAATAAACCATCTCCAATTTAAAGCACTCTTCTTCCTCAGTTGGAAATTTCATTGCCTTGAACACGTTAAAAGTGACCTTCTGATTTTGAACCCTCATTGTAAGCTCTCCTTTCTGCCCATCGATCAAAGTTCGGCCAGTAGCTAAGAACGGTCTTCCCAAGATAATCGGAATCTTCTTGTCTTCCTCATAGTCCAGAATAACAAAGTCAGCAGGAAAAATGAGCTTATCCACTTTAACCAAGACATCCTCTACTATACCTCTAGGATATGTGATAGACCTGTCGGCCAACTGTAAGGACATAGTAGTAGGTTTAGGCTCTGGCAGCCCAAGTTGCATGAAGACAGACAACGGCATCAGATTAATACTAGCTCCCAAGTCACACAAGCACTTGTTGAAAGATAGATTGCCGATACTGCATGGTATGGTGAAACTCCCTGGATCCTTGAAATCCATGTCAAGTGTAAGAATAAGTTGGTAACCATGCTAAACCCACAAGAGTACACCTCTGAGTCAAAACTTGGAATCTCAAATGTAGAAACAAGCAATAACTCACCTTTCACTCACAAAAAAATATTCACTCAAGAACAAGTGTAAGTGTATCACTCTATTCCAGCAAAATCATAAGCATGCTTTACATTTGGTATCAATCTAACTTTAACACAACATACATCAATCATGATAATCAAAAGGTCTTTATTTGGGTTGTAACGGGGCTAGGGACAAGGTATGTCAAGTAAGGCCAAAGAAGGTGAAGTGTCAAAAGCTAGTAGGCACCATAATTAATCATACACATCACCAAACTTCCTCCCCACAACTGAATTTTCTACTTTTTATTCCAACAAAAGGCTTGATTAGTCGAATGAAGAAGGATCACACAAACATAAGTATGCTCTCATAATATTATATTTTTATTTTTGCTTTTTTCATATATTTTTTTTTCATCTTTTTTTCGAGAGCTAAGAGATAGATATAAGCAACCACAATCCTTCTTCAAAAATTTCTTGAACTACTTTTCAGTATACGTATACCAAACCACTCAAACATCCACAAAAGAGATAGAAGTTGGGCAGACACCAATTATGCTTAGATCCTATATGTCTATAAGATTTGAAAACATAACGGTTTAACGAGCAAGTTATCCATTCAGATTACATAGGGCAGGTAAGATGGTTAAAATCACCTACGAATCATGCATGACAAACATACATAAACCTATGCTAGCATGGCAAGTTCTAAACCTCTATATCCACTTTCGCATTCAATAGAGATTAACAAACAATCTTAGATGTTAGCTACGCATCCAAGAAGAATAAGCACAACCAAACTAGGATATCAATTAGCCATCACACACACATCTTTAAAACAATTAACTACTAAAATCCATAAATAAATCCGTTAGAATCCCACGACAACGATTAGTTCATAATAGAACCGTTCATCATCGTGGGTTCTGATGAAAACATGATAGTAATAAGTCTAGAATACTGAATAAAAGTGTTAGGGTTTATGAAAGAACAAACGAGAATCCAAAGTATCGCCTAATTAGAAGAATACAAAGATAAGTTGAAAACTAGATCTTCGTAATCAGCCGTCTTCTTGTTCTCCTTGATGGTGGATGAATATGTATGTATGTATATCAATATATCTCTCAGATCTGATGTTTATATATATATATATATATATCCTCAAATATTTTAATGCCTTGAGGAAAGTACAATTACGTTTCCTAAACTGATTCTGTTTTACAAGGAAAATTCGTAGCTGACTTTTCTTCAGTAATTCTGGGACGTTCCTGAAGTAATTTGATAATTGGACCACTTTAGAATAAAAGATATTTTTATTATCTTCGTGTGGGCTATTAAATCGTCCAATTCTGACTTCTAGATCTCAAGATATGACCCAAACAGTGAATTATGTGCACGCAGCCCAACAAATCCGAATTTTCTTCTAATAAATCTCCAAATTAAGCTCTTTATTCTCCAATCCTTCCAAGTTTAGGATTTCCTTGCATCCTACACTAAAACATTAAAATTTATTAAATAAATATCCAATTAACTGCAAAATATAATAAATATGAGGAATAAAATCATATAAAATATATATAAATATATACTTTATCACCAATCCAGGGAGAGCATCTACATCAAAAAACAATTTAACACCAACAAGGAAATGGACTGCAAGTCATACTCCTGATTTGATCATTGGAGATCCTGATGCAGGTGTTCAAACAAGAAGTGGAACTCAGAATGAATGTCTATACAATAACTTTCTATCCAAGGAGGAGCCAAAGAAAGTTGAAGATGCACTTAAAGATGCTGATTGGGTTACTGCAATGCAAGAGGAACTGAATGAATTTGAAAGAAATGAAGTCTGGAAACTGGTACCAAGACCAAAGAATAGATCAATTGTTGGTACAAAGTGGATTTTCAAGAACAAGACTGATTCTGATGGAGTAATAATCAGAAACAAAGCTAGACTAGTTACAAAGGGGTATTCTCAACAAGAGGGAATTGATTATGATTAAACTTTTGCTCCTGTTGCAAGACTAGAAGCCATCGGGATATTTCTTTCTTATGCAGCACATAAGAAATTCAATGTTTTCTAGATGGATGTTAAAAGTGCTTTCTTAAATGGAGAACTGGAGGAAGAAGTCTATGTTGAGCAACCTCCTGGTTTCATTGATCCTAAATATCCAGATCATGTCTACAGATTGGATAAGGCACTTTATGGACTAAAGCAAGCTCCAAGAGCATGGTATGAAACTTTAGCTCTATTCTTACTGGAAAGTGGATTCAAAAGAGGTGCTATTGATAAAACTCTATTTTATTTGAATCATGGTAAGGACTTGTTGTTAGTTCAGATTTATGTTGATGATATCATTTTTGGGTCAACAAACAATAAGCTTTGTGAAAAGTTTTCTAAGCTTATGCAGTCAAGATATCAAATGAGCATGATGGGAGAAATGAGTTACTTTCTTGGTCTTCAAGTTAAACAGACTGATGAAGGGATTTTTATCAATCAGTCTAAATATACAAGGAATTTATTGACAAGGTTTAACATGCAAGATAGTTCTCCTGCTACAACTCCCATATCTACAGCTACCAAACTTGATCCTGATCAAGGTGCTGAGGTAGATGTAACTCACTACAAAGGAATGATTGGCTCTTTATTGTATCTCACTGCAAGTCGACCAGATATCATGTTTGCAACCTGTCTGTGTGCAAGATTTCAAGCAAAACCTAGAGAACCCCATCTGATTGCAGTCAAAAGAATTTTCAGATATCTCAAAGGCACTTCTTCACTTGGCCTTTGGTATGCAAGGGAATCAGATTTTGGGTTGTGTGGTTATTCAGATGCTGATTTTGCAGGATGCAAAATAGACAGGAAAAGTACTTCAGGAAGCTGTCAGTTTTTGGGTGGAAGACTAGTTTCATGGTTCAGTAAAAAGCAAAAATCCATTTCCACTTCAACTGTAGAAGCTGAGTACATTGCTGCAGGAAGTTGTTGTGCTCAGATAATGTGGATGAGAAATCAGTTGTTAGATTATGGCCTGTCATACTCAAAAATCCCTATTTATTGTGATAACCAAAGTGCTTTTGCAATGACAGGAAATCCAGTTCAACATTCTCTTACTAAACACATAAGTATTCGATATCACTTCATAAGAGAACAAGTTCTGGAAGGAACAATTGCACTTCACTTTGTTCCTACTGATCAACAACTAGCTGATGTATTCACCAAACCACTACCTGAAGCTACTTTCAATAAATTGGTGAATGAACTTGGAATGATGAACTTTGAGAATTTCTGAGGAAAGCTACAGAGAGGAAATCCTGATAATTGTCAAATCCTGATGGTTATTCAGAAAGGTATGTTTTCTTTGATCAAATCCTGATAGGATGTTATCCTGACAGGAAGTCAACTGGTCAATCCTGATGTTCAGGTCAGTATTTCATTGCTTAATTTGTGCCTAATTTTTCGTCAGTATCTGCTGATGGACGGTTGAGTTTTGGTAGGACAACTGTATGCGCGCGTGTGTTGCACTGTTATAGATATACATATTCATACACATAAAAAGCGGTGCAGTTTCATTTAAATTACACACGTAATCTGTCCACTAATTATTTGTGCACAAATCATATTTTGCCACCTGTTATTGAGAGTAAAGTTTTGTTCTAACAAAATACTTTTACTTATTCTACATCATTAATTACTCTCTCATCATCAGTTTTTCGATTTTCTATCTCTCTCCGTGCTTACGAACCCTAACTATTTTCAAACATCAATTCTCGAGATTTTTAAGAATTTCAATGGCGTCTTCATCATTCATGAATAAACAAACTGTGATTAGTGGTGTTACTTTTGCCACTAACAATTTTGTGGCTATTCTACATCATCAAGATTTACCCTATGAGTTTCATATAATTCAAGATTTTCTAGCTTCAAGCCCATTGAAGTTTGCTTTAACAGAACCTGCAAGTGTTTCTTTTAAGTCTGTAATGCAGGTGTGGAACTCGGTGACTTTTGACAAAGGGTATTCTGACACCATCTTGATGAGTTTTGA
Source organism: Heracleum sosnowskyi (assembly GCA_030848705.1). Taxonomy (NCBI): domain Eukaryota; kingdom Viridiplantae; phylum Streptophyta; class Magnoliopsida; order Apiales; family Apiaceae; genus Heracleum; species Heracleum sosnowskyi. The sequence continues at coordinate 17,745,313 of CM061244.1, read as the reverse complement.
ATATAATGGAATTACTCACTATGTGACTCCTACAATTGTGGAGGAAGCCCTGCATTTACCTGTTCTTGGTGATGCTATTCCTTCTAATGTTTCGGACTCTACTCTTTTTGAGTTTGTTACTAAGTTGGGCTACAATGGTGAAGTAAAGAGATATGACAATCTCTTTAGGACAAAGCTTAAGAAGGAATGGAATTTCTTCTTTGATACGATCAACCGCTGTTTCCTGAACAAGACATCAAATTTTGATGCTCTTCCATCAGGATCTCTTAAAATTGGGTACTCTCTTATCCACTCTACAGTGTTTGATTATGGGTCGTTTATCTTAAAAGCTTTAAGTGATAGGAAATCAGATAAGTTAGGTTCTGTCTGTTTTCTCAGATTTTTACAGTTGATATTTAATCACTTATGTCCTAATGTTGTTTTTGAGGATGATGTAGTTCTACCTATCTGTAGAATTACTGAGAATAATATTAAGTCCTTAGTCAACAATGATAAGGCAAATGGTTTCATAGGAAATGCTTTTATTCCTGATGAGGTTAGGTTTTTCTTACATAGGAAAATGCCTACTCGTTATGGTTTAATTTCTAATGCTATGGGGCAAGGCCAATCACACCTTGTTCCTAACCCAAGCATTCATCCTAAACAGTCTAAACAGTCAACTGTCACCTCTAATGTCTCTCAAAAGACTTTAGTTGTAAAAGCAAAGAAGTCAGCTAGAACTGATGTGTCAGGAAGACAATCAGGTTCAAAGGATTTTTCCTCTACACCACTCACTAAAAAGAAGTTACAAGAGGGTGTACAAGGGGTCCTGGTGAAGAAAGCTGCAAAGGGAGGTGAGGCTGTTTCTGTTAAAAGAAAATTAGTTCTCAGGGATGAGACTGACTCAGAGGATGATTTACCTATATCCTCTGTGATGAATGTGAATAAGGAAGTTGCTGATACTGCTACTGCAGCTGTGGTTTCATTGTCTACACCACAGAAGAAAAGGAAGTTATCAAAAAGCAGGTATCATATTCCTTTAGAAAAGAAGCAGGATACTGATGTACAGGACACTTCTATTCTAAATGAGCAATCAGTTTCAAATGCTCAAGCAAATCCTGTTGTTAGTATTCCTGATGCTGCACCAAGTCAAGTGGTTAATATTTCAGACTCTCCAGCACAGGACTCTCCAACAAAAAGACATGTTGATATTTCATGGGAGAAGTATGGTGATGCTGCTTCCAATATTGGGATAAAACATCCAATGGAAAAGCTAAGGAAGGCAGAAGAGTTAGTCTATCAGAGAAAGAAGAAACTGAAAGGATCAAGCCCACAAGAACCTGAACCTCAAAGTGGTTCAGCAGCTCTTTCTGATGATCCAGCCACACAAGAACCACTCAATCAAAGTTTGAGTGAAGGCTTAGCTCGTGGAATGGTCCCACAAGAACCATTTTCTCAAAGGGAGAATGCAGACATCGACATTCCAGCTACACAAGAACCATCTTCTCAAAGTGAAGATGCAGGCCAAGCTACAGTTTCTGAGAAATTTCCTGACAATGCTCAAGGGATTTCTGGTGCAGATGAAGTTCAAAGATTGGTCGAGGACACTGTCAATGAGGGAAGCACACAAGAACCTTTGACTCAAAGTGTTGAAGAAGCTTCTGAACCTCAAGCTCCACAAGAACCATTGGTAGCAAATACTGATGCAAGCATATCAAATCCTGACGGTGTTCATCCTGACGCTAGTGGTGCTCCTGATGTTGAACATATCCTGATACAGCCACTTCGTTCAAGACCAATGGATCATCCTATCACAGATTCACAGGATAAAATGAAAGGTATAGCTATTCCTGATCCTGATGATACTCATAGTACTGATGATGATGACTCTGATGATAGTGATGATGATGAGAATCGAAAAGAGAAGGAACAGCTTGCTACAACACTCAAAATTAGTCTTGGAACTAATTTTGGTTTGTTAGGCCGAATACACAATATATAATCAAGTAGGTATGAGAATAACAATTAAGAACACTGTTTATGAATCAATAAAACTGTAATCGTATTAACAGCTTCTCTCTTTATGATGTTAATGAATCACAAAGAGCTTCTAGGTTACAAGAATAATATATTCAATAATCACATCCCTTCTAGGGATAACCTATCTGTGTTTATATAGTACACAGTTACACAATCCTTATCTAATTGATATTCCTACAAATTAGCTATACAATTGTTATCAATTAAGGATTGCTTCTTATCTTCTATTCCGTTTCCTTAGCTGTATCAATATATTCTGCTTCTTTCCATCTTCAGAATATATTGCTTCTAGAATCTTCAATTCATCACCGACAGCTAATTCAACTATCACCTTGTCAGACTTTAAATAAACTCTGACCGGCTTCCTTTAAACTCTTCACCCTGTCAGAGTTTAATTAAACTCTGACCGGCTTCTGATAAACTCTGGTCAGTACCTGTTGCTTAAACACTGATAAACAAACATCAGTAATTATATCTAACAATCTCCCCCAACTTGTTCATAATAAAATGTACAAGTTAAACATATAATTGATGATGTCAAAAACATTTAACAAATGCAGTGTTTAACATATAACAGAGTTTAATTTAAAATAGAGTTTAAATTTGACTTAGAATAGAAAATATATTAAAAACTTACAGTCAGACTTTACTTGATTTCTTGAATATCAGGCACAGTCCTGATATAGTCTAACAGTAGTTTCTTCTCAGCTCTATTCAATTCAGCACTCATAATCTTCTTCAGCTCCTTCATCTCTGGTTCATCTTCACCAATTTGATAAATGGCAGCCCTCAAAGAATATATGCTGTTTTTGTTCATTTCATTGCCAAGTCTGATATAAAAAGGTTTATCAGACTCTAGATTGAACTCAAGAACCTTTTTATTTAGTGCAGTTCTGAACCTAGCACTATTCCTTTTCATTTCTACCAACTTTCCATGTGCATCTCTGTATTTAGGAATGTATGCACTTGATACTCCAGCTCCACTCAAAACTTTGGATTTCATCATCCTTTCCTTCAAAACTCGAGCAGCATCATAAGTACTTCTATTCTTTACTTCAAGTAGATATAGAACATACTCTAGCTCTTCCCAAAGTTTTAACTGGATATCAAATTCACCAAATCTATACACTCTGCCATCAGCCATAAAATATAACAAGAATTCCTTTTTGATTCCTTTGTGAAAAATCATCTGTACAGATTCTAGTTTGTCAAGACTTTCTTGAGTAATTCCAACTCCAAATTCTGCCAATGAAAACTTGTCTTGAGATCTGTTATTAGTTCTTCTCTCTCTGTGTGAACCCAGTCCAGATTTGTCAAAGGCTTCTTTTCCCAATACTGTTCTAGTTTCTGAGAAATTCACAGCTTCAAGCTTTAAGTCTTCAAGAATTTTTGATTTGCTGAATCCTGGAAGTAGTGTAGATTTCTGTACAACTTGAGCAACGTCAGAGGTTGTCATATCTTCAATAGAAACATCAACTTGAGCAGCGTCAGAGGTTGATTTAGCTAATCTTGTTTCAACTTGAGCAATGTCAGAGGTTGAAATATCTTTCTTTTTCAGGTTAGGCTCTTCAATCATTATGCCTTTACCCTTATCAGTGTTTCCAATCACAGGTCTCCTTGTATATTGTATACTCTGTTGTGTATTCTCTTTGATAGAAATACCAACTTCTTTCTTTCTAGGAGCCTTGATTTCCTTTTTCTTGTAGATTCCAGCTTCAAGATTTTTCTTGTGTTCCTCAGCAAGCATCTGCTCTTCAGCCTGGATATCTTCAATAGTTACATTCTTTCCATGCTCTTTCATGAATATCTTAGCAGCAATCTCTTCATCAGTAGATGGATTAGTTGAAACAACTAAACTCTTGAGATTTGAAGTAGATTGACCACCAGAGTTTATCTTTTCAGAGTTTATTTGTCTACCAGAGTTTACTCTAGTCCTGCTTTGCCTTTGTGCAATGACCTTTCCTTTATTTCCTTTGCTTCCCCCATCAGTAGAATCATCCCTCTGTCTCAGAGCTTGAATGTCTTTGCATTTGTCTTTAGGTACATTCTCCCCCTTTTTGACATCATCAGAAAGTAATACTGAAGTCAGCAATTCTAGAGCATTAGAAATAGAATTCAAATGAGTAGACATTTCAGCCTGATTCTCCTCAACTTTTCCAAGCCTTTTCTTGATTTCCTCAGAATCCTTGGCTTGCTGCTTGAGCATAGTAAAATAAAAAGTTCTGTCAGACTTGAAAGTAAGATCCTTCATACTGGCGTCATTCCTTAGATTGGTAAGCATTTGTTGATTCTCATCAAATCTATTATTAAGAGATTTGACTTGAACAACAGTTGCCTGTAAGCTTGTAAGGACATCAGTATTTGAGATCTTCTTGACAGAATCAGATAGAAAATCTGCAGCCCTTTGTGCTGGAAAGACACAATCTGCATCAGCCCAATTTTTGTAGTACATATTCTGAAAATGCTCATTGGTCTGTCTATGGACTTCCCTTGCGTCAGAACTATTGACATCATCAGCCAATGAAACTTGAATACTAGGGTGTGAATGAGAACCCTCAGCATCATTTCCAGTTTCTTCATTATTGACTGCTTCATTTGCATTAAAAATATTGTCAGCAGTAAACTGTGCAGCTTCATCAATGTTCTCCTCTGCTACAGCTTCAGGAATATCAGAGGTGGCCTGAGCAAAAACCTATGCTTCTCTTTGAACAATCTCTACAACAGATTGTTGCAAAGCTTCAAGAATAATGTTCTCAGAGTTTAGCTCATCAGTAGCCTCTTGTTCCTTTTCCATCACAGCTTCATCAATTTTCTCTGTGACGTTAATCAGCTGAGTAACCTCCTCACCTTTGTCAAGATCACAAGAAATAATTTCAGTGTGAGTGGCCAGAGATTCTTCTATCTGATCAGTGACTTGATCAGCTTCCACACCCTCTGTATAAAGATCAGAATAAATAGAGGTGTGTGCTTCAAGATCAAAAACTCTGCTATCAGAATGAGTAGCAGCTTCCTCAACTACATCATTAGCCTTTGATGTAGGAGTTACCAAATCTAAATCCATCATAGTATCAGTATGGATCCTGTCTAGATTGACAGCTTCAGCATTTGCAGCATCCTCCTGAACAAAAACTTCAGGAGTTTCAGTGTTTACAAACACTCTGTCCTCATCAGCATTGAAAATATCCTCCTCAACAGCAATTTCAGGAGTAGCTTGAGGAACAGCTTCAGCTACAATCTCCTCATTCTCTGATGCAGGAGCTTCAGTGACCTTAGAGACTCTGTCCATGGTTATATTTACAGCACCAAAAAGATGTGCAACCACTAGTCTTCTCTTTCTTTGATGAAGAGTTTCTTCATCAGTTTCAGTCTCTGAGGTTTCAACAACAGACTTTGCCCTATTGGCTCGTCTTCTGAGGCAGCTCTTCAGGTGTTGATACCTCAGCTTCAGTGTTTATGCGGACAGACTTAACAACCTTTACCTTAGATTTCTTTGACCTTTGTGGTTGAGACACAGAAGGCCCAGCTTTAGCATGTGATGGTGATTGTAGTTGTTGTGAATTGATCAAGAATTGTTGCACAATCTCAGGCAACATCAAAACACCAACATCTCCTTTCTTGTTATCTTTATTGGTTAGATCAGAGAATATTCGTTTATGTAATTTAAAACATGGAATCACATCATTCTCAGCTATCTCTACTTCAGAAACACATTCAGAGAATATTAATTGACAAAATCTTACAAAATAGACTACACCTCTGTTTTCAGTCATTTTCTCACCTATATTATTTAGAACTAGTCTAGCAACATCAAAATTACCTCCGTAAAGAAGAGAATACCCGATTTGCAGACTATCAGTGGGAATTGCATCCCAATTCGTGCACTTCTTCCCGAACGCCCTTGTTATGCAGTCGAAAAAGAAACTCCATTCCTTTCTCAAGAGCGGTCGCTTCAACTGACCAAGCTTTGTCAGTGGTCCAGAATAGCCTATTTCTCTCATCATACGAACTAACTCAGAATCTCCAACAGAGACTGTGAAAGCATTAAAGTCCTCAAGGCCCAGAGCATCACGAACAGTAGTTGGAGTAACTACAAACTCTTCTCCTTGAAATTCAAAAATTATGGACGGAGACCCAGACTCTCCTCCATTATCATAAGTGTCTGTCTGCCAAAAAGTCCGTATTTGAGATGCAGACAGCTTCAAAGGGGCGATTAGAGCAGTTCCAACATCAGAGTTTGACAAGAAATCCTGAATCAAATGAAACGCCGCTTTGAATTCATGGATGTAGAGACTTTCTTGAATCTAAACTGGCGTCAACAAGCAAACTATATCATAGATGAGTTTCTTGTTTTATCATTCTTGAATGATGAAGGGCTCATCGCTGATGATGAGATAGCCGAAGGACCTATCTCCAATCCATATGTGCACATCATCCGTCCTGGACCATATGATGTGCCCATCCTTGCAGACGATGATGCTGTGGAGATTTGTATGATGCTCTTTTATCAGAGCTACTTGAAGGGTTCGAAGAAGACAGTCGTCTTGGAATCCTGCAAGCTGCAAACCAGAAAGAGATTTCGAGAAGATGATGATGATGATTCAACATCAGGGGGTTGTCAAGCCTTGAAAATCCCAGATGCTATAATAACCTGTTAATCGAACAAGTAGCTAGACAAGAATATGAACTTGTCTGAATGTAAACAAAGTGTGAATCGATTAATGAGAAAGATCCATTATTTTTTTTGTTTTACATATCAGAATCGCAAATAATCGTAAAGTGAAAGAAATGATATCACTTTAAACAATAAACTAACATACTCATCAACGCTACTAATCACCATCAGGACTTATCAAACACACTCTTTCTTTTCTCTGTGTAATGCAAAATTACAGCACTAATCATACTCTTTCGAAAAACAAATTTCTAATCTCAACTTATAATATGTCTGAAACAAAGAAATTATTTTAACCATCAGAGATTAAAACAAAGTTACCTCGGCATATGTCACACAATACATCAGTGTTTACCATTTGTCCTTCGTTGTCAATAAACTCTTTTCTCAAACTGTACAGGTGTGAAAATATGTGTGTACAATAGCAGAGTTTACCGTAATCAATATTTAGATCATCTCAAAATGCATAAAATCCACAAACTAAAGTAGCAAAAACTGGTTGCCTAAACTCTCATGTATAACATAACATCAGATTTTATATCTAAACTCTGTTTTCTGATATCCTTTCATTTGGATATATCTTTTAATTTTTCACCCCCTTTCTTTATTTTTTTTATTTTTTTTATTTTTTTTTTATTTTTTTTTTATTTTTCCAGTAATCAGTGGTTGGCACTAGTCACCAAAAATCAACGATTTTAGCCCTTATTTCATACAATAAGTTCCTGGATCTTCCTAGGCACAACATGATCTCAAAGGAATTTGTGCTCTTTTTGGCATCTTGATTTGAGGGTGAATTCTTTTTAATTAAGAATCAGAGTTTAGACTTTTCATCAGTAAATATAATTAACTTATGAGAGAAAATGCAAACAGCTAATACAGACTCAGTGTATAGGATCAATAAACTAAGAGATGATATAAATACAGAGACAGTATCATGCTGTGTTAACTTACTGCACATAATCGAGATCAGAATCTATACGACTCTGAAGGATTCACAGTTACTTACTGAGAATTATGCTTCATACAAATTTCTTCATTGGTCCAAATGTTTCAGACAAAATTACAAACAGAGTATGACATTAAACTGTAACTATCAGAGTATGAACAACAGAGTTTAGCATCAGAGATTAACATGCTGGTTCACATAACAGTTAACACATGTAAGAAATCATGAACATAAAAGTGAGTCTAACCCGTATCTCTAGTCAGAACCAGAGATCATTCCAAGTTCATTTACCAATCTTGTAAAAGTAGCTTCACTCAAAGGTTTGTTTCTGAAAACCCACTTTGTACCTACAATTGATCTATTCTTTGGTCTAGGTACAAGTGTCCAGACTTCATTTCTTTCAAATTCATTTAACTTTTCTTGCATTGCTGTAATCCAATTAGCATCTTGAAGAGCTTCCTCCACTTTCTTTGGTTCTGTTTGAGACAAGAAAGCATGATACAGACACTCATTATTTGTTGCACTTCTAGTTCTCACACTAGCATCAGGATCTCCAATTATGAGATCAGGTGTATGTGCCTGTGTCCACTTTCTTGCTGTTGGTAAGTGGTTTCTTGCATCATTATTTGATCCTCCCCCTTGATCCATGCTCTCCTGATTCATATGTTGACTTTCTGCAGCATCTGAGGCTCCCCCTGAATTGGATGGCTCAGAGTTTGAACTGTCAGAGTTTGAATCAGTTTCCTCAACTGACTCATTTGCTGTGTCTTGTTGAGCTTCTTCACGCTCCCCCTCAACTGGTTCTCTACTTTGTTCAATTTGAGAATTTCCAGTTTCTTCAGTATTTACCAGTAGAGGTTCAGAGTATGCTTCGTCAGAGTTTGTCAACTCTGCTTCATCAGAGTTTATATCATCAGAGAATAGATCTTCATTTTCAAAACGCAGTTGATCATATCCATCCTTGTCTTCAAGTCCAATTATTTTCTTGTCATCAGATGACACATGTATAGATTCCATGATCACCTTAGTTCTTAGATTATAAACTCTGAATGCTTTTGTTGACAATGGATAGCCAACAAAGATTCCTTCATCAGCTTTTAACTCGAACTTTGTCAACTGTTCAGGATGAGTCTTCAACACAAAGCATTTGCATCCAAATATATGAAAATATTTCAAATTTGGCTTCTTATTTTTCACCATCTCATATGGTGTTTTCCCATGCTTGTTGATCAATGTTGCATTTTGAGTAAAACAAGCAGTTTGAACAGCTTCTGCCCAGAAGTATGTTGGTAATTTTGCTTCATCAAGCATAGTTCTGGCTGCTTCAATTAAAGTTCTGTTCTTTCTTTCAACTACACCATTTTGCTGTGGAGTTCCAGGTGCAGAAAATTCTTGTTTCACTCCTCTTTCCTTGCAGAAAGCTTCTATGATTGAGTTTCTGAATTCAGTTCCATTATCACTCCTTATAATTTTGACTTTGTGCTGTGATCCTTTGTCCAGTAGATTTACATGATCCATCAGAGTTTGAGCAGTTTCATCCTTCTTTGACAAGAAATACACCCATGTATATCTAGTATATTCATCAACAATTACTAGAGCATATTTCTTTCTGCCCATGGACATCACATTCACTGGTCCAAAGAGATCAACATGTAGAAGATGATAAGGTTCCAGTATTGATGATTCAGATTTGCTCTTGAAAGATGACTTCCTTTGCTTGGCTTTTTGACAAGAATCACACAAGCCATCTAGACTGAGTATAGATTTTGGAAGTCCCCTTACAAGATCCTTTCTTATTAGCTCATTGATGTTGTTCAAATTGAGATGAGAGAGCTTCTTGTGCCAGTTCCAACTCTCTTCATTTGACATTCTGGCTGTCAGACACACTGTTTTTCCATCAGAGTTTGTTACCAAACTTGCTTCATAAATGTTGTTGCGCCTGTGTCCAACTAGAACAACTTTTCCAGTAGATTTACTGACAACTTCACAGTATTCACTATGAAAATCTACATGGTTTCCTCTGTCACAGATTTGACTCACAGATAACAGATTATGCTTGAGTCCTGAGACTAGAGCTACATTTGTATTGATGACACTTCCAAGATTGATATTGCCATATCCCAGAGTGTGTCCTATGTTGCCATCTCCATAGGAAACCTTTGGGCCAGCCTTCTCCTTAAAGTCTGATAGGAGGGCTTTATTTCCAGTCATATGTCCTGAGCATCCACTGTCCAAGATAAGTGTGCTCTCTATTATACCCTGCAATCACAAACAAATACTAAGTATTAGTTTTAAGGACCCAGACTTGCTTGGATCCTTTGTCTTTCTTAACAGTGTTAGCTTTTGCAGCGGAATTACTATCAACAGAGTTTAAGCTTACATTGTCAGACTTTACACTTGCAGAGTTTGCTTTAACCCACTTCAGATTGGGTTTTAGCTCATAATAGTTATGATAAATAGCATGATAACTCTTGCAAGTATAAATGGAATGCCAAGTGCTCCCACAGTGTGTGCATAAAGTTTGTGGTCTAACCCTTACATAATCATTCTTTACTCCTGATGTAGAAGACAAAGAATTAATATGTTTGTTCTTAGTGCAAAATCTAGCAAGATGATTAGAACTACCACAATTGTAACATGTTTTCCTTGAAGCACCAGCATTAGGCAAATGATTATTTCTGTTATTTATGCCTACTTTTCCATTCCTATTTTTCTTGGACCCTTTAGGTTTCATGGCAGACTTTACCTCTTTCAACTTATGATTGAACTGTTTACCTGTCATCAAGCCAACATTAACCTGTTTTTCACAAGTTTTTACTTGTTTTCTAACAGCTTCTAACTCCATAAGTTTTTCTGTTATAATATTCTCCTGTTTTTCACAAGCTTCATCTGATTCCATATCAGCTTCCCTTATTACAACAGATTTTAACTTATTGGCTTCTGGAACAAATTTCACAGGTTTAAGTTGTGGTTTTACCTTGACCTTGTCTTTAAACCTAAGTTCATCATTTTTACAATAACCTAAACCTACAGAATCAGTCTGAAACACTTGATGAGTGTCTCTTCCAGAATCTGTCCAAGTTTTGATTATTTTTCTTTCTTTTTCTAAATCAGATTCTAGTTGCCTATATCTTTTCAGCAACTCCTGTTCTACATAAACAGCATCATCTCTTTCTTTTTGAATCTGCTTCATACTTTCAAGTTCTCCTTCAAGAAACTTGTTTCTATCTTTAAGACTAAGATTCTCAGCTTTAATTCTCTCATTCTCTAAGGTCTGATCCCTATAGCTAACATGAACACTTTTCAGATATACTCTTAACTCAGAGATATTATCAGTATCATAAGCATAAGTAGTTAGGGGTACCTTATTTTCCGATGACTCAGTCTCATCTCTGACAGTTGCCATAAGAGCATAGTTTTCTCCATCATCAGAGTCTGAAGTATCTGCCCAGTCTTTGCCTTTAGAGATGAGTGCTTTCTCAGATTTGCCTTTCTTGCACTCTGGAGCATAGTGACCCATCTCTTTGCACTTGTAGCACTGGATCTCAGATTTGTCCTTCTTTCCAGACTTGGTATCCCTTCCATCAGACTTTCTGAAATTCTTCTTCTCAGAATTTGAATCTTTCCTTGAGAATCTCTTTCCCTTCTTGAAGTTCTTGAATCCCATCTTCTTGAAGGTCTTCACCATCAATGCAGCCATTTGCATCATCTGTTCTTCATCATCATCAGAGTCAGAAGCTTCACCAGAGTTTGAATCATCATCAGAGTTTGATGACTCACTCTCAGATTTAATGACTAAAGCCTTTCCCTTGGCTTTCTTCCTTGATGATTCCTTCTTAATGGGCTTCTCCTCGACTTTGAGAGCAACAGATTTTGTCTTCTTGCTGGATCTCCTGTTTCTTTGTTCTATCTCAAGTTCATGAGTCTTTAACAATCCATAGATCTCATCAAGATCTGTATCAGCAAGATCATAATTATCTCTGATTGTTGTTGCCTTTAAATCCCACTTTTCAGGTAGAGATAACAGAAACTTGAGATTAGACTCTTCAAGTTCATATTCTTTATCAACTAGAGACAGATCGTTCAACAGTTTGCAAAATCTGTCATAAGTCTCAGGCAAGGTTTCATTAGTTCTTGAATCAAAGTGCTCATACTCCTGTGTGAGTATTGTTTTTCTGTTCTTCTTAATAGCACCTGTTCCCTGGCATCTGACTTCTAAAGCATCCCATATCTCTTTGGCAGTTTTGCAGCCAATTACTCTGTTAGACATAACATTATCTAAAGCACTGTGGAGAAGATGTCTAACCTTTGCATCCTTTGTAATTGATGAGATATCCTCAGGAGTCATATCTTTCTTTTCCTTTGGAACAGTCTTTTGTTCTTGACCATCAACAACAGGGGACAATTTAGTTGGCATATGAGGACCATCATAGATTCTGTCAAGATATTCTGGATCTGTAGCCTCCAGAAACATGGTCATCTTAACCTTCCAAATCGGATACTCTACTGGCCTGAGAATTGGAACCCTGATTGTTTCATATCGACTCACAGAATTAGGCTTAACCTGTTCAGCCTTGGTAGCAGTTTGATTTTCTTCAGACATGATTATTACTGTGTTTGAATCGTAAAACTGTATATATTAAACAGCCTTGGCTTTGATACCAATTGTTAGGCCGAATACACAATATATAATCAAGTAGGTATGAGAATAACAATTAAGAACACTATTTATGAATCAATAAAACTGTAATCGTATTAACAGCTTCTCTCTTTATGATGTTAATGAATCACAAAGAGCTTCTAGGTTACAAGAATAATATATTCAATAATCACATCCCTTCTAGGGATAACCTATCTGTGTTTATATAGTACACAGTTACACAATCCTTATCTAATTGATATTCCTACAAATTAGCTATACAATTGTTATCAATTAAGGATTGCTTCTTATCTTCTATTCCGTTTCCTTAGCTGTATCAATATATTCTGCTTCTTTCCATCTTCAGAATATATTGCTTCTAGAATCTTCAATTCATCACCGACAGCTAATTCAACTATCACCTTGTCAGACTTTAAATAAACTCTGACCGGCTTCTTTTAAACTCTTCACCCTGTCAGAGTTTAATTAAACTCTGACCGGCTTCTGATAAACTCTGGTCAGTACCTGTTGCTTAAACACTGATAAACAAACATCAGTAATTATATCTAACATGGTTCATCAAGTACATATATGGCTGGCAAAGCTTCCACTGGGAAAGATCAGAGACAAGATTTTTCTATTCCTTCCTTTAATCCTGCTGAGGCACTTAGACAGAATGAATGGAACAATTCATGGCACAGATCTATTGAATCTGTAAGTTATTCTTCTGCTTTGGAACATGCCTATGATGCAGTGAAATCTATAGAGAATCAAGACTTGAAGAATCATCTGAAGGCTACAACTCTGCTATCCAAAAGTCTCAAAAGTGAGATTGATTCTATCAAGCACTCCACTGAGTTGGTGAGGAATGATATTTCTCAAAATTTTACAAAGGTGCCTACTGCTTTTCAGCTAAGGGTGGTAGAATCCCAAGTGAAATCTGTTATTTCTGAACAAACCTCGATCAACAGAAGGATTGATTCTCTGGATACCAAGGTAACTGACATTCAAGCCTTTATTTCCTTAATTTTGAATTTATTGTCAAATCCTGATGTCAAAAAGGGGGAGAAGGTTAGTCAGACAAAATGCACACCTGATCTAGTATTAAGGAATAATGATGATGATACTGGAGATGATGGTAGTGACAAAGTGATACAAGGAGAAACCTTTGATGCTGTTGTTATGAAGTCTACAATTCAAACTTCACAAAGTCAAACAACGCAGTCAACTCATGTTTCTGATTCTGGAGTTAAGACAGTAAGAACGTTGGTGCAATCTCAGATCCTGACGGAAGAACAAATCCTGACACCTGGTCATGGACATACTCTTGCTACAATTCTAGAAGGTGATGAAGATATTTTTATTGATAATCCTGAAGATGCATCAAATTTATTCTAGAAGTTTTCTACAAAAGATGGCAGAATTGTTACTCTATATCACACTGATAAAAGAGTTCAACAATTATTTGCAAGAAAAGCACTCTCTACAGCAAGTGAAGAATATCCTTATCTCTCACATGAAGAATTCTTAAGACAACAGAGAGAAATGATGGAAAGCTTTAATAATTCTGCTCCTGCTAGAGGTAGAGGAGGCAGAGGTAGGAGAGGAGCTAGAAGAAGTAGAAGAGGTTCTTCAACTCAAACAATACCTAGACAGACAAGGTCTCAAGGGTTAAGAATTGAAGAAATTCCCGAACCTATTCAAACTCTAGTAGTTCCTGACAGATCTACTTTTGGTGATGATGGAAATATTGAAGAAGAACCTGAATTGAGAAGAAAATCAAGAAAATCAACTCTCTGCAATACAAATCAAATTGAAGAATCTAATCCTGATGTTGTTCCTGATAATGTTCAAGATCCTGATGATTCTGAAATTATGCAAGAGATTGACTTGATAATTTTATCTACTGTGGTTGATTTTCACAACAAGGAAGTAGATGAAGAAGAAGAAGCCAGAAGAAGTGAAATTACAAGATCAACAAATAGAGATTTCAATCTCTATGTACAAAGGCTTAAACTCTCAAACAGAAGAAAGTGGAGGAACCCAAGCAGACAAGAATCTTCACTGGAAAGAAGCTATGCCTTTGAAAAGGAAAAGTATTAGAAGTGGAAACATATTAGTACACTAAGTTGTGATACACTTATCAATTTTCAGTCTGGAGGAATTATTACAAATGCTTCAAGTGTTGTTGATTTATCTGGGATGGTTAGATCAAAAGCACTCTGGTTAAAGATGTTTTCAAATCTGAAGCAATTGACAAGTAATTCAAGAGGAGGTATTGGACACAGGGATGCTAAATATATAAATATGTCTTATGTTGATCCTTACTCCTTAACTGAAATTGGAGGTACTTTAACTTCTGAAAACCTGAACAATTTACTAGCTGTTGATATAGTTATAGATTGTCATGATGGTTTTGACAAGAAAGAAAAGCTTCTGTACTTCATAAAAGATGGTAGTGTGAAGATTTTATCTATTCAAGATCTGCTGATGAAAACTACACAGGAACTGAAATATGTTCATTATCTTTTGAGATCAAAGAATCAAATGTGCAAGGAATGGAGTGACATGATTTTGTCAACAATAAGAAGAAGACTGGATGGAAACAGTAATTTCAATGGTAATTATACTCCCATGTACTTAAATCAAAGAGGTCAGGATGTGGAAATGCAAAGGGGTACTGCTGTTAAAGAAGTAACTTTTGGCATGACTCAACTTACTCTCAATCCTGATGGGAAGGAAATTGCTTATCTTTTGCTTGAAGAGCATAGTCTTCAGAAAAGCTCCATATTGAATCTCAGAGCAGCTATCTACCAGATTAATGAGGAAGATGAAGAACTCAGAAATCTTAAGGAAAGACTGATTCCAATTCTTGAAGAAAAAGAAGAAAATTTGTTATCCAACTTCTTGAAGATGAATTTGTTCTATCAAAGAATTTAAATAGATAAGTTGTTACTGCAGATACTGTACATTTTGTATATATGTTTTTGACATCATTGAATCTTAGGAATCTATACTTTATTTCACAAAGTATGAGATTGGGGGAGATTGTTAGATCAGAATTCAATTATCGTCAGGAGCTAGACTCAACTGATCAGGATTGCTGACATCATCAGGATTGCATGGTCGTCAGGATCAAGATACATATCAGGACTGGGATCAGGATTGATCATCGGGACTGGAAGCTGATCATGATTCCTACTTCGAGTTATATTTGGAGTCTAGTTAAACATGGAAGTTTATTCTGTCGATTCCTGGTTTGTAGAATGTAGCTATCAATTATAGATAGGTTTCAATCTTTGTAATTGATTAGGACTTATCATTGATAGAGAAGCTGTGTAGTATATAAACACAGTTTTGGTTTTGGTTCGGTGTGAATCAAGATAGAAGCTCTCAAGAACATAGAATTTCTTGAGAGAGTTTTTGTAAGCTAGCAACTCTCAAGAACATCAGAATTTCTTGAGAGAGTTTGTAACAGTTTTATATCAGATTTAATAAAGTTGTTATCTTTCTTTCATATTTGTGATATATACATTAAGAAGTTGATTATCTTATACTATTGTATTCAACCCCCCTTCTACAATAGATTATTACTGGGCAACAACTTACAGTCAGCCTTTACTTAATTTCTTCAATGTCAGGCACTGTCCTGAGATAATCTGTAAGCAGTCTTCTTTCAGCTCTTTCTAGCTCAGCAATCATAACCTCTTTCAGCTCCTTAAGTTCTAGGTCTCTTTCACCAGTCTGATATATGGCAGCCCTCAGAGAATAAATGTTGTTTTTAGTCATTTCATTTCCAAGTCTTATAGAAAGACTTATCAGACTCTAGATTGAACTCTAAGACTCTTATTCCCAGTGCAGTTCTGAACCTTGCACTATTTCTCTTCATCTCTACCAGCTTTCCTTGAGCATCTCTGTAACAGCCCCAAATCCAGGGTCAGGGATTTAGAGTAGTCACGATCCATTTTCTCCTTGCCTTACCTGTATTACCCACACCGTTCATAATTCACCTGCTCATGACCCCACAATATATGTCTCACACACACACACACACAGGTTAGAGTCTCAGAAACGACACGATACAACAACTGCGGAATAAATAATTTTTATTACAATACCCAAATGTCTTTTGAATATGTCACTGATACAATTTCTAAGTAATGTTACATTACCAACTGTTAGGTCCAAAGTATCGTAGAATGGGGGGTTGAATACGATACTCACAAATAATTTAATTTCGTTCGCGGATTAATCTTTCAGTTCTATAACGACATCAAACACACCAAACCAAATCAAGTTTAGGGGAATATATCTTTTTATAAATTTAAACCTCGAGGGGTGCTACAATTTCTAATCCGTAGATTAGCTTCAATGAGTTTAAGGTTACACAAATACAAAACAATGATCAAGTTCTGAGCACTATTAATTTCTCTGATAATTTTCTCCGGCTCTTCTCTCTCTCAGTAATGTCTCTGTGTTGAAATCCTTAACTGAAGAAGACACTTTCTTCACTCTGTATTAACTGCAGACTTTGGTTTGAAAAACCATCGAACCAAACTTGTAGAAACAATCCTGGCCGTTGGATCTTCATCAACTTGAAAAACAAAGAATACTTTTCACCTGCTCCACAATTTAAAAACCATCGAATGGTTTAAAAAACCATCGAATGAAATAAATCATTTTACCATTCGATAGTTTTTAAAACAAAACTATCGAATGCCAAATTGATTCATTTTGGTTTTCTTTGAATCACTTTTCATTCCATTCGATAGTTTTCTAAATAGAAAAACTATCGAATCATTTTCTTGTCTTTTATCAATTAATGATTCCACTGAGCTCCTGGGTGTTTAAGTACTAGACTGTATCACTTTCTTCTGAGACGATAAAACAACTTGATCTTCTTTTAGTGCCGTCACCTAGTGCAACTGGTCTGGTTCACAGATGAATAACACTTGATCAATTCTTCTTTTATGTCTTCAATATAGTGCTGCTGATAAGTCCCTTGTCGTTCTGGTTGCTTCATCACTGGAATCCTGTGGTACTGAACCCTAAATCATTCACATACTTCTGTCGTCTTGAAAGTCTTGTTTCTTTTGCTGTCACTGAGGCTTGAACATTTTCATGAACTTCGTTCCGTGACCTGTTTACGGACTTCAAGAATACATAACGTATTTTGATTTTTTGAGTTTACCTTTTCTTCTTTGATTCTGGATTCTTGTGCTTCTGTTAATATTATTGTTTGTCTTGTCCTTTGTTGAGTTGTAGTTATCTCTTTTACATCTTATGTTACATTATGCTTTACAATCTCCCCCTATTT
Source organism: Heracleum sosnowskyi (assembly GCA_030848705.1). Lineage (NCBI taxonomy): Eukaryota > Viridiplantae > Streptophyta > Magnoliopsida > Apiales > Apiaceae > Heracleum > Heracleum sosnowskyi. The sequence goes on along the minus strand of CM061244.1, from coordinate 17,727,720 downwards.
GATTGGATAGAGTTCGACAAGCAAATACTTCGAGGATAACTCAACTAACTAAGGAAACATTAAACTACTTAAAGTAAGACAGCGTAATAATATCAATGCATTCTGGATCAGATATATATACATTTCCAGATTTCATAAATCAAAGAACAATTAAACTTTATACAATGAAGTTGCTCCTGTAGTCTGAGCTGATAGTTCTTTTGTTCTTTGCTTCAATCTTCAGTCCATTCCAATCTCACCTTCTTCAATTATTGGATCAGAGTTAGCAGCTTGATAATCAATCACAGATAGATAGTGCAGTGGTTCTCCAGGTTTAAGGATTGCTCCTTGGATGTGTCTTCCAATATATTCAACCTCTTGACCCACTCCAGCCCATAAACATGCAATGTTAACATCTTTCTTGTTTAGCTTTGGCATGTTTGGCAGTCTGGTATGCACTTCCAATCCTCTTTCCACTCTTTTCCTATAGTAAAGAACATTCTCCATTAGAAATCTTCTAAGAGTGTCTGCTGCTTTGTCCTTCTCCGTTGATGAGAATCCAGTGGATCTAAGATACTTCTCAACTGAGATTAGATAGTTGCTTGGGTGGTCTCTCAGTTTGTCCTCAGCCAAATAGCAGATTCTGAACAAGTCATTCGTCATGAATCTCACCATTGGAGGATCTTCAGTAATCTCTGGACTGACTTTCATCACGATCTCCTTAACGTGCTCACGGAGCAGTTCATTTAGCCTTGTAGTTCTTTGGATCTTGATGAGTATAGCCTGCAATTCTGTATATGTCCTCTGTTCTAAAAACTTAGTGGAAATCACAAATGTACCTTTCTCCAGAAAACTGATTAATAAGCTCCAGGCACCATTTGCTTTAACCCCAGCATTCAGACATATTATAGAGCTTCTCAGTGCTTTAAAGTAAGTCTGATCTTCAAGATTAGCACTTCTGATGTCCTGAATAATAACTTCCACCTCAGCATTGTCGTTGACTTCTAATCCGTCTTCAACTCCGCAAAAGGTTTTATAAGCCATTTCCCATTCAGTACCATCTTTCTTTGCTAGATCTATCATCTTCTTCTTCCTCACTTCATTATACACTTTCATTCTCTTTAGATTTTCACTTCTCAGAATTGCTTGCTGTTTCTCTTTCTCAGCTTGCCTGGCATCTATTGCAGCTCTCTGAGCTCTTATTGCTTCCAAGGCAGCTTCTTCTTCAGGTGATAGAGAATTTGCTTCTTCCATATCATCATCCAAGATAGGATGTTCTATTGGCTCTGGATAATATGGCTCATGCTCCTCTTGAATAGGTTGCTCATGCATGACCTCAAATTCCTCTTCACTTTCCTTGTCTTCCTCTACAAGCTCCTCAATCCAGTACTGTCTGATTGGAATAGCCTCAACAGTCTCCCAAACTCCCCATTTATCCTTCACCCCTTCTCCAACTTTCTCCCCCTTAGTTGACGAATCCTCGATAAAAGCATCCTCAGCATAAAAGACATTAGAAGGATCAGGTTCCTGATAGGAAAGACCAGGTTGTCCAGATTGTTGGTTCTTCAGCATACTCCATATAGACTGTACTCCGTCACCTTGATTCTCCAAGAAATCCATAAGCTGTTTATTAAATTCATTTATAGAAGCTAGCGACAGGTCAATGTTTTCCAATCTTGAGTTGGTAGTCTTTTCCATGTGATCCAGCCTCTTGTTTAGCTTAGACTCTACTCGTGAAAGGGTATTCATTGCATCTTTTACCCGCGCTTGACCATCCCGGATAACCAGAACGTCTTCTTTCAAAGCTTCATGTCCTTGAGACAGTGCAGTTACTTCATTCATGAATCCATCTTTAAGTTCCCTGACGTCCATCCTCAGCTCGACTAGTTCTTCCATAGCTTCCTTCTTTAAGGAGTCCACTGCCTGCTTCGTACCTGTTATAGTGCCAGATGCACTGCCAATGACCCTGAATGTTCTTCTGGAATCAGCTGCAGCCAAGTCAACTTTCTCTTGAATAGACTTTAAAGAAACATTGGCTTGACTGGAGGAGATCCCTTGGTCAAAGGAAGGTCGCTGTGGAACCTTGAATAGTGGATTTCCTTCTTTGTCTCGAACTGTCATCTCCTTGAGGGAAGATTGAACTTGTAGCTCTCTTTCTGTTGGTAACAGCAGATCATCAATATTAGGTAGGGTTAGGGTGTCACTCCTCATATTTGGCTCTGGGTGTACACTCAACGTTTCTGTCGGTGTTTGAATCATTTTTCCTTTCCCACTCAGGCCAGGTGTAAGTGTTTTTGTTTCACTCAAATCCTTTGTGCTGATTGTACCTGCAGAAGAGATCACCGTAGCCGTCCTTAAGGAGGTCACCGGTGGTGCAATGGGGCTTCGCAAGTCCCCGTCCTTGGATAAACCAAGTTGCTGATCATCCTTAGATGATATATCCGTTGTAGGATCTAGAGTTTGAATCTCTAGGGGGTTAGAAACAGGCTCTTTTAACAGCAGAGATCCCGAATCTTCCCCGTGAGTCTGTAAAGACTTCACCTCAGTTGACTCCTCAATAGTAATTGATTCACTATCAACGAGTTGCCGATCTGCACCTACGTCAGACCCTTTACCCGCAGGATCCAGATATGTTCCATCTGGGGAGGTAGACAATGACCTTTTAGATTGTGCATTTAGGTCAAAGCCTTCTCTCGACGTCTGTGAAGAGCCTTGGTTCTTAGAACCTTCAACCAGTGAACCTGACCGTAATATGGTCGGAACACCAGTTGCTTCCGTCAATTTTTCCTTACTTGATTGAGCTATTGGTTCAGATATTGCTTTCGTTAGCGTAGCCCAATCAGCATCAGAAAAATCAGTAAAGGGCGCTTTGGATGAGAGAAATGAAGTATCAACAGTTGCCTCGGTTTCTGTTCTTCTCCTTTTAGAGGAAGGCAGAGCTGCTGTTGAAGGGTGTATCTCCTTATGTGGTGCTGCTTTGGCACTATCTCCCTCTACACTCATGGATGGTTCTTTAATGGGTATAGTAGGGGAAGGAGGTTCGTTTATGTTTTCATTTGGCTCTTCCAAAGGCTCTTCGACCGTGGTTAGAGATTGTGGGTTTGCAACCTCCTGGTCAGGAATGGCCACTGAGGGCTCTAGATCAACATCCATTGGTTCAGGTGCCATTACAGGTTCAGGTTGTGGAATATTACCTTGAATTACCTGTTCCCCTGGGGGTAGAAGTGGTAGGGGCACCGTTCTTAGATATTCAGTGAGAACAGTGGGTACCCCTGGAAGATAGTTGTTCTTCCTTATCAGAGCGGTTATGGCATTGCTCTTCATCTTCAGACACTCCTGGGTTGCTTCACCTTCAAAGATCTCCCGTTCATCATCTGTTAAGATATCATTGAGAATTAGCTGTAGGAACCTAGGATAGAAACATAGCACATCTTCATCTATGCATGTTCTTTCATCCAGTGGTCCCATGCATATGATTACTTGATCAATCAGTAACCGTCCAATGTTAATATGCCTATTGTTCGCAATGGCAAACCCTATCTTTTGAAGGAATAAGGGAATACCATGCAGATTTGTTAGCTTGGCAGTAAAAACATGGATTAGGGTATGAAAGAAAAAGTTCCATGCTTTTGGCAAGTAATGCTTAAAGAACTCTCCCACAAAGAAGTTAGGTTGTTGACTTCTAATGAGAGTGAAGAAAGCATGTATCTCCTCAGTCGTGGGATCCGGAACAAGATTTTCTGTAGGAAAATGTAAGATTTGATTAAAATCATGTTCCGTCACCCTTATTGTTCTGCCCCCTGGCACAACAAAACTGAAGGACCTTACGTTATTCTCACTTGTATCCGTGGCGGTTGTGTACAACGCAGTCAATTGATCAATACAAAGGACCACGGGAGTACTCACAGCGAATGCCACTAATGAACGTGTGTTCAAAAACTCTGCCCATGCACGAAACTGTAGGTTCGTTATGGATTGCAAGTTTTGGAACGAGACATGATTAGTCTTGGTAATAATAAATTCTCCAGCCATTTTAAAATTTCCAGAAAATTTAAACAAACCAAAACTATTTTTTTTTAAATTTAATTAATTATTACTAATTAATCAAATTCTAACAAAATTACCCTAAAAACAAAATCACCCCTTTTAACACTAACACACAAATTCGAACACTAGCAATTAGAACCCTTGACTAATAGCAACCAATATTCAATTCAAACAGTTTGTTCGATGGTTTCTTTCTCAGAAAGTGCCAAAAACTCAAAAAATACTAATTTCTCACGGTTAAAAGACAGTCAATAGTGACAACCAGTAATATTTTAAGGTTTTTCTTGGATAAAAATGGAGAAACTATCAAAAGGTGTTCTTGTTTGTGTATGTATGTCTCTGTAAGTATATAAAACTTTAAGTTTTTCTCAGATCTGTAAAAGTGAAACTGAAAAAGAACCAAGGCAATGATATATACGTTTGAAACTGACAGGGGTAAAATCGTCAATTCAGGTTCGATAGTTTTATAAATGTACTGTCGATGGATTTCTGAAGGGGTAGAAGAGTCTATTTCCGTTCGATAGTTTTTCTCAAAAACTATCGAAGAGTTTAAAAAGAATGCTAACAGACTTTTCCACAGAAAACCATCGAAGTTTTTTTTTGAATTAGATATAAAAACTATCGAAGATTTGTTTAGAAAATGTATCGAGAACTTGAGTATTTCATTAAGTAAAATCCCATTCGATATATTTTCCATTGAATTTCAAAATGTATCGAGAATTTAAATATGGAGTTAGGTAAATTCCTTCGATATATTTTAAAAAAATATTCTCAAAAACTATCGAGAAATGTTTTCGATAGATTTTCTTTTCCTTTTCAAAAACTATCGAAATTAACTTTCGATAGATTAATCTATGTACTTGAAAAACTATCGAATTTCCTAAATTCGATATTTTTGCTTCTGTCTTCATCTTAAAACCTGTTCTTGTTTTAAAAATCAGAATTTTTATTTCCATCCTAGTTTTAATTCTAACAAATCTTTTCAAATTTACCAAAATCAATTCTTAACAGAAAATTCACAATTTTCTTAGAATAAAATCAATTAAATATCATCGAGTGATATTAACCAATCAAAATCTAATCAATTATGCTGCATTAATCTACAATGTTAAAAACAAAGTAAATTAATTCAAATTAAATAAATGCTTGAATATTTAGAACAAATATTAGCACTTAAATAATTTTAGAATTAATAACCAATTAAATGCTAGAAGATATATCATCCATAATTATGACATAAAATTAGTACAAAAATCCTAATTACGAGAATTGCTCCAGAAAATAAATTCACGAGTCCTAAGGATATAGCAATTCTTAAACTCATGTATTCACCAGGACTATCTGCAGTTACTGACTTCTAATCAAAATCAATTAGAAAGATTTAACATCCCAAGTTCACCAACCAGCTTATTGAAAGTGGATTCATCAAGCAGTTTAGTAAAGATGTCTGCAATTTGATCCTCTGTGGGTACAAAATGTAACTCCACAGTTCCATTCATGACATGCTCTCGGATAAAATGATACCTGATGTCGATGTGCTTCGTCCTCGAGTGTTGCACTGGGTTGTTTGAGATTGCTATGGCACTTGTGTTGTCACAAAATATTGGAATCTTTGTCAACAAAAGTCCATAGTCACGGAGTTGGTTTCTCATCCACAAGATCTGAGCACAACAGCTACCAGCAGCAATGTATTCAGCCTCAGCTGTTGATGTGGACACTGAATGCTGCTTCTTGCTATGCCAGGAAACTAACCTTCTTCCAAGAAACTGACAGCTTCCTGAAGTACTCTTCCGATCAATCTTACAACCTGCAAAATCAGAGTCTGTGTATCCAATAAGATCAAATCCTGTATCTTTAGGGTACCAAATTCCAAGATTTGGGGTCCCCTTAAGATATCTAAATATTCGCTTAACAGCTATTAGATGAGATTCTTTGGGATCAGACTGAAATCTAGCACACAAGCATGTTGCAAACATTATATCTGGTCTACTTGCAGTGAGATAAAGTAATGAGCCTATCATACCTCTGTAGCCTGTGATGTCAACCTTCTTACCAGTTTCATCCTTATCAAGCTTAGTGGCAGTTGGCATAGGAGTCTTTGCTGTAGATGAGTCTTCCATTTGATACTTCTTCAGAAGATCTTTGATGTACTTGGACTGACAAATGAATATACCATCTTGTTTTTGGTATACTTGCAGTCCAAGAAAGAATGACAATTTTTATTACAATACCCAAATGTCTTTTGAATATGTCACTGATACAATTTCTAAGTAATGTTACATTACCAACTGTTAGGTCCAAAGTATCGTAGAAGGGGGGGTTGAATACGATACTCACAAATAATTTAATTTCGTTTGCGGATTAATCTTTCAGTTCTATAACGAAATCAAACACACCAAACCAAATCAAGTTTCGGGGAATATATCTTTTTATAAATATAAACCTCGAGGGGTGCTACAATTTCTAATCCGTAGATTAGCTTCAATGAGTTTAAGGTTACACAAATACAAAACAATGATCAAGTTCTGAGCACTATTAATTTCTCTGATAATTTTCTCCGGCTCTTCTCTCTCTCAGTAATGTCTCTATGTTGAAATCCTTAACTGAAGAAGACACTTTCTTCACTCTGTATTAACTGCAGACTTTGGTTTGAAAAACCATCGAACCAAACTTGTAGAAACAATCCTGGCCGTTGGATCTTCATCAACTTGAAAAACAAAGAATACTTTTCACCTGCTCCACAATTTAAAAACCATCGAATGGTTTAAAAAACCATCGAATGAAATAAATCATTTTACCATTCGATAGTTTTTAAAACAAAACTATCGAATGCCAAATTGATTCATTTTGTTTTTCTTTGAATCACTTTTCATTCCATTCGATAGTTTTCTAAATAGAAAAACTATCGAATCATTTTCTTGTCTTTTATCAATTAATGATTCCACTGAGCTCCTGGGTGTTTAAGTACTAGACTGTATCACTTTCTTCTGAGACGATAAAACAACTTGATCTTCTTTTAGTGCCATCACCTAGTGCAACTGGTCTAGTTCACAGATGAATAACACTTGATCAATTCTTCTTTTATGTCTTCAATATAGTGCTGCTGATAAGTCCCTTGTCGTTCTGGTTGCTTCATCACTGGAATCCCGTGGTACTGAACCCTAAATCATTCACATACTTCTGTCGTCTTGAAAGTCTTGTTTCTTTTGCTGTCACTGAGGCTTGAACATTTTCATGAACTTCTTTCCGTGACCTGTTTACGGACTTCAAGAATACATAACGTATTTTGATTTTTTGAGTTTACCTTTTCTTCTTTGATTCTGGATTCCTGTGCTTCTGTTAATATTATTGTCTGTCTTGTCCTTTATTGAGTTGTAGTTATCTCTTTTACATCTTATGTTACATTATGCTTTACACCAACTTAGCCTTTTGATGCTCACAATCCTCTCCTACCATTCATGTCTATACATAAATTGAATACCAAAAGCTGTAGCCTGATTCGATTGGTTCGTACTACTCTCGGGATCACTGCTAGAAACTGTTTATGGAAACGCCTTGCGAGGTATGTGTCGTCCCATTGGCATCCTGCTTCGCTGCTATATAATATATATAAAACAATAGCAAGAGTGAGTGATAGCTCAGCAAGGTAATGAAAGTATGGCATAATTTTGCCTTTAATTCAACCCAGAATAAAGCGGTTATAAGACAATAATTTGTCAAAATATCTCATTACTGAAATTATTTCCTTATCGGAATGTATTCCAAAAACAGTACCATTGTTGTATTTCAAATATCATTTCCATAATATTTCTGCAAACTTTCGATATTCATACTATGAACAAAGTTCTAGTATAATATAAAAGATGAGGTTTCAAAGTAAACCAATATAACCTTTCCAAAAATTATATGCTATGTAAGCAGAATACCAACATATAACTTAAAGATGAAGTTATAAGGAAAATTCAATATAAGGTTTCCGTAACCCAAAATCCACTTATGCATATATAATTTGAGTGAGGTTTTATCAGAGTCATACTCATAAAATCAAAGATGAAGTTGCAAGGATTTATTGTAACTTTATTTTGAACACTTTTCGACCTCTGCCAACATGACCGGTAAACCTGTACCACGGTGTCATCCTTGGTCCCTTTCAATACATGCTGCAGAATCCCTCCGCCAACATGATCGGTAAACCTGTACCAATGGAGTCATCCGTGGTCCCTTTCAGTACATGTTGCAGAATTATCCAAAATGGATGATGAACCAATACGGGAGTTGCTACCGCGCCCGCTGTACCAACCTTACTATGATCAGTAGCAGGTTGTACAACAAAATATGTTTTCTACATGTAGATGGAAGAATCAGGACGGCCTGACATTGTCTACCGCCTTACGGTGATCTCCCGGCCCATTTGGGGCAAAAATAATGGATGGGTCGGCGCAACTCGACCACTTACACCACTCCTAGTTCGGATGAAATCCATGACTCTGAAACGTAAAGATCGTCCTCCTTTCCCCAAGTGTAATACTTGTTGATACGACTCCACTAAGTAGCTATATCTAGGTTGGAAAGGAAGATTCTCCAATATTTCCCAAGCGATGCTTGTTAATGGATATCGACTTGTTCCATGAATTTACCCCTCGAGCGTAGAGGTGGTAACACAATACTTGACTGGCAGCAATTAAATTGCTCCGAGAAAATATTTGTCCCTTGACAGTTTTGAGTTGAGAGTTTAAAAAGAGTAGCAGTCACTTAAATCAGGTTTCCCATATTTTTGATAGTTGAGCGAGCATTTAAATCCCCTTTAAAAGACAGATTTAAATAGAAAAACATTGTTTTGGGAACCTCTTTTTGATTTAAAAATACTTAATAATATTTATTAAATAAGTAAATCTTAAATGAATATTTGAAAATAATATTAATTAAGTAAATAAAGATTAAATGAATATTCAAAGATAATATTCATTAAATAAATAAGGATTAAATGAATATTTAAAATAATATTCATCAGGTAAATAGTGATTAAATGAATATTCAAAAAAATAATATTCATTAAATAATCCTCAGATGAATATTCACAATAATATTCTTTAAGTCAATAATCCTCAAATGACTATTCATAAATAATATTCTTTAAGTCAATAACCCTCAAATGAATATTCATAAATAATATTCTTTAAGTAAATAATCCTCAAATAACAGTTACCCGATATCTTTATCGGAAAAATAATCTTTAACATATACATAAATATAATTTCTTATGATCTTAGAGAAAATCATCCACCCTTATCCTAGGGCATTATATATAAAACTCGCTTATAACTGATATCTCATATCTAGCTTATAAGCCCCACATCAAGTCATATCCTCGAATATCGCTATATATATAGCAGTTCGAAAACAAGTATGCAATTTATATATCGCATCTACATATCATATATGAAAACAGTTTATTATCACAACAACCGTAAATATAGGTTTTGAAAACTTGCATCTATTATGTGCATACATCAGAATATGGTACTTTAAAATACAGCATGGAATGAGAAAACTTGCCTGGAAATCCCGAAGTAGCAATAAGTCTCAGGTTGGTCCAGTAATCTAGAATCAACACAAGGTTCAAGATTAATAACTTAAACGCTTTCACCATCCTAAGTATATACTAACTCAAGTGCAAAGTCCATTTCCAAATTAACTCCTTAAGAACTTCTACTCGAGCATGCTCGCTCACACATTTTTATAAGATTGAGATTTAATCCTTTTAGCACGAAATCTATTCGAGGGTCTTCCTAAACATACCTCGCATGTTATCACAAAGTTTCACATTCTATTATGACTTCTAAGTGGTTCGATCATAACCTCAAAGTTGACTAAGTGGTATAGTTCGGTTTCGCGAAACATCCTTTACTAAAACACTCGTTTCTCCTAAACCGTAAATCGGATTCACATGATATTTATACCAAAACGAACCTTGAAACAAGACCTACACTATACTAGGCAGTGGTGACCTTGGACATAAGGTATTATGTTCGAACATCACAAACAAAACAAGGCTAAGGAAAATCGGGCATTATAACGGCTATGTTTTAACGATTCCAAAGTTTAATCATAAACTTACAAGATCAATCCAAACCAAATAACCAAGTCAAATCCTCAACATCATTACTAATCCATAATCATCACCAATCAGTCAAAACCAACATCTACTTGCTTATCATCAAAACAACTTCAAACTTTCATCAAAATCACTTAATCATCCTTACGATTACACCGACTAAACTATACTTAAAACTAATCATATAAATCGATTTATAACTAAGGGTTTCAAGATTTTATACCTTCCTTGATGCTTCATATACACTAAAAATAGTTTATAATCCTTCCTTGAGCTTTGAACAAACCTTAACAAGCTTAATCCTTAAGAAACAAAATCAAGAATCATGAAAAGTTACTATTCATTCTCATCTTGTAAAATCCATAACAAATCGAGAAATAAGAGTTTGGTGCTAAACGTTTTACCAGACCTTCTTCTCTTCATAAGCTTTCGTTTGAGTTATAGATCGCCCAATTTGAAGCTCCCTAGCTAGGGTTGTGATCCCCATCTTTCCGCTGGACAGAAACTGGACAGTTTGGGTTCTCCAACTTGGGGAAGGGATTTGGCTAGGCTACACTCCTTTGTTGACCATGAAATTTTTAACGAATGTTACCCATGGAGTGGAGAATCTATGGTTACAATATGGTGATTTTAGGACAAGTAGCTTTGGAGTTATGAATTTTTCTCTCCTCCTTGTGCAAGCTGAGCAGAAAATCTGGGAAGAAAAATGGGGGAGCTTTTCTTTGCTTTTGCTTGGTTACTTTGATGAGATATTTGTATAAAGTGGTGAGTCATAGCTCTAGGTGTCTCATCTTGTGACACTTGTCCAACATGCACTGGCTTAGATAAAGTAGCTTTACTGGTTTGCTTTACTGATTCGTTTCCTTTCACATGGATGATCCAAATGTTGCATTCCTCGAATTAATCTTGTTACATGTTACTTCCATGTCTATATTTAATCCCGTAAATGTTGTCTTGTTCCTCTTGAAATGATCCTAAATATTTCCTAAAAAGAGCGAATAAAACTCTACGCGATTCTCGCAGTGAATAGTAACTATTCACTATTCACTCCAACAATCGAATCCTTAAATCGACTTTAAAATAATAAAACTCCAAAATATTAAATCCTCAAATCCTCAAATTTAATATCTCATTTCTTGAATATAATAATATATAATTCACTGCCCGGTCAAATATTACACCAAAATAAAATTTGGAATTTCTGAATTCCGATCGTCTTTGCATTCACTTATTTACTCCGTAACACTACGTTTCGTACATAGGTGGCATGAAAAATTTTCTTAACCCTCAAAATCACTGTTCATCCACCAAATTCTCTATTCACTGATGCACTTAATCATAATAAGAAAAGTTTTAATTTTACCAAAAATTCGGGTTATTACAGTCTCCCCTCCTTAAAAGGATTTTGTCCCGGAATCAGCTTAGGAATAACTGGGGGTACTTCTCTCCCATTGCACTTTCTAACTCCCAGGTGGATTCTTCCACTTCTTGATTTTCCACAAACTTATCACTAGCTTGGCAACCTCGTCACTTAGCACTTGCTCTTTTCTATCCGTGATTCCCACAGGTTGTTCTTTGTAAGTCAAACCAAGTCGTATATCTACCTGCTCGTATTCTAACATATGTCGGGCATCTGTAGTATACTGACGTAGCATTGACACATGAACCCCGTTATGACCATTCTACAAGTTTGGGGGGTAAGGCTGGCTCGTAGGCCACCTTCCTGACGCGTTTTAAAATCTCAGATGGCCCAATGAATCTGGGGCTCAACTTCCCTTTCTTTCCAAATCTCATTAATTCTTTCCATGGAGATACCTTTAGCATCACGAATCTCTAACCTCATATCCTCTATCTTGTTTGTACAGAAATACACCAACATAAACTTGCTTGTCATTCATTAACTTGCCATTTAGCTTATCAATAGCAGTACTATCTCTATACTCGCAGGCTTAGTCCGCATGCTTTCTCTGTATGTCTTGGTTGTCACTAGCCGCTTGTTGGTGAAATCTTTTATCTTTCTAGTTTGTTGGACTAACTTGGGTTTTGTGTAAAATCTCATCCTTTAATTCCCGATCATTCGGAATCCATCTCTGTCTCATTTTAATTAAGGGTATCGGCCACCACATTGGCCTTCCCCGGATGGTAGTGTATCTCCCAGTCATAATCCTAGGTCAATTCTAGCCATTTCTCTACCTCATGTTATCTACTATCACGGGTAACTCAAAGCCAATTCATTACATTCCATAAAATTTGTGGGTGCATTAATCAACCCAAAATAACCTCGCTGAAAACTCGAAGTGTCTATTCCTAGTTCGAATCGCAGTCTTGGGTATATCTTCGGATTTAACTTCTAACTGGTGATATCCAGTTCTTGAATAAATTTGGAAATACACAGCGTTCTTCCGCTGATCAAACAATCATTTACAAGGGTACCTATTCTCCATGTCGAACTCATACAACTCTCGAGGTTCGATACATAATCTTGTGCTAACATCTTTCTCTCTTACAAAAACACCGGGCTCTCCATGGTGGTACACTGGGTCTTATCATACCCTTATACAACAACTCTTGTAACTGAGTCACTAACCCTTTCATTCCCATTATACTCTGAATACTCGGTATTCATTCTCATGTCATCCAAATCGATATCTGGTAGCTCATTAAAACCTTGTACAATCTCCCAAAACCATTGTAGTTCCCTTTATACTTGGTATCTCTTTTCTTGGCGTCAACCATAAGAGCTAATTAAGCCTCGTATTTCTGACGTAATAGTTTCTTAGTCTGAACTATATTCAAGAATCTCTAAATCTGCCTCCATCCTTTAATTATTACTCTTTTTCTTTGCAATCAATTGGCTCCATTGGGTGTCAACCAACCCAACCTTATTATAATATCAACTTCTCCCAACTTGAAAGGAATCAGGTCTATCAAAAGTGTCGACCTCATATTTCTAGTTCACAACCTAGATGTACCAGTCCTATGGGAAAATCCCTCGATTGACTATTTCTACTTGTAATTATTCCCTTAGCAGCTCGGCCTTAAGGTTTAATTGTCATGCAACTTCTTGAGATACAACGATATATTAGCTCTGTCTAAACAGTATAGAAGGGTATCTGCTATTTAAAGGTCCTGACAGTGGGCTGCTTGTTGGAGGTAGCCCTGGTTGAAACCTATTGGCTTTCTTTTCTTCTGTGTTCACAAACTCCGGAACAAACCACAATAATTCGGAAAACTTGGCCTCATACTCGGTCACAGTCATGGTTTCTTGTTTTAGCTCTTTAACTTTCATTTTCCTCCGGGTCTCCATATATTTCCGAAAATTATTCCTCTAATAACAACACACGCTGCACCTCTCCCAAGTCACAATACCAGCTCCCTCTGACTCCATCGCCAGTACTTATCTTGCTAACCCAGAGGTAGTGTCCATTCGTAAACAACTCCTCCAAAATCTCAATTCCACTATAGGGCATCTATCTAACACCGTTGTCACTGGAGTTCGCGGCACCTCGCTATTCCTTTCACATATATCGATTGACACGCTTTCCGTTATCATAATATCCTTGGGAGAATAAACCAATTTCATTGATATGTCACTAACATTCTATTCGTCTTAAGGATTCGCTCCTGTCACAGGCGATTTCGTTGCGAATCTAATTCCTATCAGCGAATTTTGACTTATTTGACCTGGTTGGCCTCCCCTTAGAATTCAATGAGGATAACAAAATCATGGGGCCTTGAAAAGACAGCTCCCATATCAAGGAAAAAGTCACACACTTGTGATCATAAGGTTATGAGTTTTAAGGTAACCTTATCGGAGGTAAAAGAATTTACCGAGAGATCAACATGATCATAAGAACTCAACGTTGTGTGCCTCGATTGAGACATTACTAAAGGTAATTAGCCTTCTTGTATTTCACAACTTACAAGTGATGGCATCCCATCAGACTTCTATCACACAGACAGATAGTCCTTGTAGCCCTTATAAGTATAGGGTTGTTCGTCTCAGTGGAAGTTGAAAAGTATGAAAGCAATTCGATATCAATTTAATGATTATCGTCTTTCGACAATATTTCTTAAAGGAACACCTTGGATTAAAATTTAACAGATTCCAAAGGTGCGGTTTCCAAAGAAAATACAAAGAAAAGAATAACCAAAAAGATACTGGTACTTAACAAACAAGTGGTGAGGTATCACCATAGGGTCATTCATTATTTGAAGAAGAGTGAAAGCTTAAATAACATCATTTGACAGGGCTTCGAAAACCTGAAAGTAGGCATTGTGACAGCCTCTAGCACAAGTGAAACTGAATATGGTTTAGCACAAGTGTTATAAAACAACTTCGAAGAGGGAATATACCCTTTATCAGAATTCTTTCCTGGAGAGAGGTCAAGATAGATCATAGATTGGGGAGGTACCCCACATAATTTGCTAATGGGGAGGGTACTACCAAGGTCTCTACGGATGCCTTTTATGTCGGATCCTCTAATGGATAATCGTTCAATTCTAAAGCTTTTCTTCTCCAGGCACACCCTAAGGTGCTCGATACTTACGTTATTGCCGACTCATAATAGTCACTAAGGATTCAACCATCGACCTTTGCAACCATAGGGAATTCTATTCGACTAGGCGCAAACATCTCAAGTAAGCGTTCTGTTCTATAAGAAAACTTCGATACCGTTGTCGCCCGTAGCAATGAAAACTCCACATGTCGACTGGGCGGTACTTCGGAAGATCGTTAGAAACTACAAGCTTAAATCCGGTCTCTATTTCAATCATCCTTATACCCAATATTCCTTCTCCCATATCAATCCCGTGTGCTACATAAGTTTAACACTCTTGGCATAATAGCCTTTTCATTTAAGTCAATCCCGGAATTTCTCAGTCCGTCTTGGTCCTTAAATATATTTCACCTTTACCGTCCAATCTCAACTTCATCATTTCATCTCTACAATCAATTGTAGCAATCAGGGTCTGTCCACCAACCCATATAGCGGCCATCTTACCCAATCCACAGGGTTCGCTCTAATTTCCACTCTCTTTGGTGACATCCTCTGGTAATCAGAAAGACAAGGTTTGCCAAAATTTGCTGAATTTCTTTCCAAAACCAAGGAAACTTGATCAATCTATTTACCCACTAGTAATACTCGGATCTGATTTCTGACCTTTCTGTTCTATACTCATAATTCCTTCCTGGTTTCCTGAGGGTGGTAAATCTCGTTCTCGGTTCCGTCTTAGCGTGCTTGTCTTACAATAACATTTGCAGGGTACATATACCCAAAATTTTCCTTGAGATAATAAAATCCCTCAATGATGTAATAGACACTATTTCCAGTGGAATCTCTGGTCGTGGGGGATTGAAACCTCATAGCCAAAGCAATTCCTTTCACTATTCTAGGCAACTAAGTACCCTTAATAGTTCGTGAAAATCTGAACATCTTGGTTCTTACGTATGCCGCCTCCTTATGGGCAACTATAACCGACTACGAGTAACAGGTTTCGTTCAAGTCGAATCAATCCACTGATACTGGCTATACTACCTCTACCTCTTCTGCTTTGGAGACTCTACTCCATTTTCTTTGTCATATCTCTTGATGAATCATGAACGATCCTTAAAATCTCGTCTCGTCACTTATTTATCCCTTGAAGGTTCGTCCGGTCTTATTATTAGACCTCAAGTAA
The DNA here is from genome assembly GCA_030848705.1 of Heracleum sosnowskyi. Classification (NCBI taxonomy): domain Eukaryota; kingdom Viridiplantae; phylum Streptophyta; class Magnoliopsida; order Apiales; family Apiaceae; genus Heracleum; species Heracleum sosnowskyi. The sequence continues at coordinate 17,711,900 of CM061244.1, read as the reverse complement.
CACACCACATCTTTATCAATCGACACATTTTCTACAAGATTCTTCCCTTGACCTACTATGGGGTCTTCCCCTAGATCCTCCTATGGATCTTCCTTTATCGGGTCTCCGTCCATTTCAAGGAACGCATCATCAATTGCCTACTCGAAGGCCTCGAGGTCTGGTATCTCAGAATCCCATCAATCTATAACTCATACGAATCGAGGTGACTAACCACGAAGTCCTAAGTAAGGTTTCCCAGAAGAAGTCCCCTCTCGGGCTTTATCTTAAACAGTCAGGGTCATGTCTTCTAACTCGACTGCGAACTTAATTTGAGCTCTAGATGTCCTTATCATTATTAAGGGTATTGTAAGACTCGATCTCCTATCGTTTCTGAGGACTGTAACCTAACGCTCTAATACCATTCCTGTAACAGCCCCAAATCCATTTTCTCCTTGCCTTACCTGTATTACCCACACCGTTCATAATTCACCTGCTCATGACCCCACAATATATGTCTCACACACACACACACACAGGTTAGAGTCTCAGAAACGACACGATACAACAACTGCGGAATAAATAATTTTTATTACAATACCCAAATGTCTTTTGAATATGTCACTGATACAATTTCTAAGTAATGTTACATTACCAACTTAGCCTTTTGATGCTCACAATCCTCTCCTACCATTCATGTCTATACATAAATTGAATACCAAAAGCTGTAGCCTGATTCGATTGGTTCGTACTACTCTCGGGATCACTGCTAGAAACTGTTTATGGAAACGCCTTGCGAGGTATGTGTCGTCCCATTGGCATCCTGCTTCGCTGCTATATAATATATATAAAACAATAGCAAGAGTGAGTGATAGCTCAGCAAGGTAATGAAAGTATGGCATAATTTTGCCTTTAATTCAACCCAGAATAAAGCGGTTATAAGACAATAATTTGTCAAAATATCTCATTACTGAAATTATTTCCTTATCGGAATGTATTCCAAAAACAGTACCATTGTTGTATTTCAAATATCATTTCCATAATATTTCTGCAAACTTTCGATATTCATACTATGAACAAAGTTCTAGTATAATATAAAAGATGAGGTTTCAAAGTAAACCAATATAACCTTTCCAAAAATTATATGCTATGTAAGCAGAATACCAACATATAACTTAAAGATGAAGTTATAAGGAAAATTCAATATAAGGTTTCCGTAACCCAAAATCCACTTATGCATATATAATTTGAGTGAGGTTTTATCAGAGTCATACTCATAAAATCAAAGATGAAGTTGCAAGGATTTATTGTAACTTTATTTTGAACACTTTTCGACCTCTGCCAACATGACCGGTAAACCTGTACCACGGTGTCATCCTTGGTCCCTTTCAATACATGCTGCAGAATCCCTCCGCCAACATGATCGGTAAACCTGTACCAATGGAGTCATCCGTGGTCCCTTTCAGTACATGTTGCAGAATTATCCAAAATGGATGATGAACCAATACGGGAGTTGCTACCGCGCCCGCTGTACCAACCTTACTATGATCAGTAGCAGGTTGTACAACAAAATATGTTTTCTACATGTAGATGGAAGAATCACGACGGCCTGACATTATCTACCGCCTTACGGTGATCTCCCGGCCCATTTGGGGCAAAAATAATGGATGGGTCGGCGCAACTCGACCACTTACACCACTCATAGTTCGGATGAAATCCATGACTCTGAAACGTAAAGATCGTCCTCCTTTCCCCAAGTGTAATACTTGTTGATACGACTCCACTAAGTAGCTATATCTAGGTTGGAAAGGAAGATTCTCCAATATTTCCCAAGCGATACTTGTTAATGGATATCGACTTGTTCCATGAATTTACCCCTCGAGCGTTGAGGTGGTAACACAATACTTGACTGGCAGCAATTAAATTGCTCCGAGAAAATATCTGTCCCTTGACAGTTTTGAGTTGAGAGTTTAAAAAGAGTAGCAGTCACTTAAATCAGGTTTCCCATATTTTTGATAGTTGAGCGAGCATTTAAATCCCCTTTAAAAGACAGATTTAAATGGAAAAGCATTGTTTTGGGAAGCTCTTTTTGATTTAAAAATACTTAATAATATTTATTAAATAAATAAATCTTAAATGAATATTTGAAAATAATATTCATTAAGTAAATAAAGTTTAAATGAATATTCAAAGATAATATTCATTAAATAAATAAGGATTAAATGAATATTTAAAATAATATTCATCAGGTAAATAGCGATTAAATGAATATTCAAAAAAATAATATTCATTAAATAATCCTCAGATGAATATTCACAATAATAATCTTTAAGTCAATAATCCTCAAATGACTATTCATAAATAATATTCTTTAAGTAAATAATCCTCAAATAACAGTTACCCGATATCTTTATCGGAAAAATAATCTTTAACATATACAGAAATATAATTACTTATGATCTTAGAGAAAATCATATGCCCTTATCCTAGGGCATTATATATAAAACTGGCTTATAACTGATATCCCATATCTAGCTTATAAGCCCCACATCAAGTCATATCCTCGAATATCGCTATATATATAGCAGTTCAAAAACAAGTATGCAATTTATATATCGCATCTACATATCATATATGAAAACAGTTTATTATCACAACAACCGTAAATATAGGTTTTGAAAACTTGCATCTAGTATGTGCATACATCAGAATATGGTACTTTAAAATACAGCATGGAATGAGAAAACTTGCCTGGAAATCCCGAAGTAGCAATAAGTCTCAGGTTGGTCCAGTAATCTAGAATCAACACAAGGTTCAAGATTAATAACTTAAACGCTTTCACCATCCTAAGTATATACTAACTCAAGTGCAAAGTCCATTTCCAAATTAACTCCTTAAGAACTTCTACTCGAGCATGCTCGCTCACACATTTTTATAAGATTGAGATTTAATCCTTTTAGCACGAAATCTATTCGAGGGTCTTCCTAAACATACCTCGCATGTTATCACAAAGTTTCACATTCTATTATGACCTCTAAGTGGTTCGATCATAACCTCAAAGTTGACTAAGTGGTATAGTTCGGTTTCGCGAAACATCCTTTACTAAAACACTCGTTTCTCCTAAACCGTAAATCGGATTCACATGATATTTATACCAAAACGAACCTTGAAACAAGACCTACACTATACTAGGTAGTGGTGACCTTGGACAGAAGGTATTATGTTCGAACATCACAAACAAAACAAGGCTAAGGAAAATCGGGCATTATAACGGCTATGTTTTAACGATTCCAAAGTTTAATCATAAACTTACAAGATCAATCCAAACCAAATCACCAAGTCAAATTCTCAACATCATTACTAATCCATAATCATCACCAATCAGTCAAAACCAACATCTACTTGCTTATCATCAAAACAACTTCAAACTTTCATCAAAATCACTTAATCATCCTTATGATTACACCGACTAAACTATACTTAAAACTAATCATATAAATCGATTTATAACTAAGGGTTTCAAGAGTTTATACCTTCCTTGATACTTCATATACACTAACAATAGTTTATAATCCTTCCTTGAGCTTTGAACAAACCTTAACAAGCTTAATCCTTAAGAAACAAAATCAAGAATCATGAAAAGTTACTATTCATCCTCATCTTGTAAAATCCATAACAAATCGAGCAATAAGAGTTTGGTGCTAAACGTTTTAACAGACCTTGTTCTCTTCATAATATTTCTTTTGAGTTATAGATCGCCCAATTTGAAGCTCCCTAGCTAGGGTTTTGAGCCCCATCTTTCCGCTAGACAGAAACTGGACAGTTTGGGTTTTCCAACTTGGGTAAGAGATTTGGCTAGGCTACACTCCTTTGTTGACCATGAAATTTTGAACGAATGTTACCCATGGAGTGGATCAGATATGGTTAAATTTTGGTGATTTTAGGACAAGTATATTTGGAGTTATGAATTGTTCTCTCCTCCTTGTGCAAGCTGAGCAGAAAATCTGGGAAGAAAAATGGGGGAGGTTTTCTTTGCTTTTGCTTGGTTACTTTGATGAGATATTTGTATAAAGTGGTGAGTCATAGCTCTAGGTGTCTCATCTTGTGACACTTGTCCAACATGCACTGGCTTAGATAAAGTAGCTTTACTGGTTTGCTTTACTGATTCGTTTCCTTTCACATGGATGATCCAAATGTTGCATTCCTCGAATTAATCTTGTTACATGTTACTTCCATGTCTATATTTAATCCCGTAAATGTTGCCTTGTTCCTCTTGAAACGATCCTAAATATTTCCTAAAAAGAGCGAATAAAACTCTACGCGATTCTCGTAGTGAATAGTAACTATTCACTATTCACTCCAACAATCGAATCCTTAATTAAATCGACTTTAAAATAATAAAACTCCAAAATATTAAATCCTCAAATCCTCAAATTTAATATCTCATTTCTTGAATATAATAATATATAATTCACTGCCCGGTCAAATATTACACCAAAATAAAATTTGGAATTTCTGAATTCCGATCGTCTTTGCATTCACTTATTTACTCCGTAGATCACTAATATGACTTCGGAATATCCACACTACGTTTCGTACATATGTGGCATGAAAAATTTTCTTAACCCTCAAAATCACTATTCATCCACCAAATTCACTATTCACTGATGCACTTAATCAGAATAAGAAAAGTTTTAATTTTACCAAAAATTCGGGTTATTATAGTCTCTATATTTAGGAATATAAGCACTTGAGATTCTGGCTCCAAGCAAAACTTTAGACTTCATCATTCTCTCTCTCAAGACTCGAGCAGCATTATGAGTACTTTGATTTTTCACTTTCAGCAAATACAAAACATACTCCAACTCTTCCCATAGCTTCAGATGAATATCAGCTTCTCCAACTCTATAAACTCTTCCATCAGCCATAAAGTATAACAGAAACTCCTTTCTAATTCCCTTGTGATAAATCATCTGAACAGACTCTAACTTGTCAAGGCTTTCTTGAGTTACCCCAACACCAGGTTCTGCCAGTGATGTATGATCTAAAGGACTGTTATTTATTCTTTTCTCTCTATGTGATCCCAAACCAGATTTATCATAAGATTCCTTTCCTAACACTGTTCTGGTTTGAAGAAAATTCACATTTCCTGGCTTCAGAGTTTCATCTCTAGTTGGTCTTGCAAACGTACCTTGGAGTTGTGGAGATATCAATTGAGTTTGTACAACTTGAGCAATGTCAGAGGTTGTCACAACTTTAGCAGAATTATCAACTTGAGCAACGTCAGTGGTTGATTTATTAAGTCTTGATTCAACATGAGCCATGTCAGAGGTTGAATGAACCTTCTTTGATAATTCAGGTTCTTCAATCAGTTTGCCTTTACCCTTATCAGTACTTGCTTCAACAGGCCTCCTTGAGTATTGTAAACTCTGTTGAGAGTTCACATTCTCTTTAATAACAATTCCTTTTTCCTTTCTCCTAGGAGCCTTGGCAGCCCTTTGCTTATAAGTTCCAGCTTCAATTTTCTCCTTATGTTCTTCAGCAAGAATCTGCATCTCAGCATCTATATCTTCAACTTTGACATCACCACCATGTTCTTCCAGAAACAGTTTAGCAGCAATCTCTTCATCGGTAATTGGATTCGCTGAAATCACTAGACTTTTAAGTCTTGAAGAAGATTGAGCACCAGAGTTTACTCTATCAGAGTTTGTCAGATTTCTAGCAGAGTTTGACCTAAGTCTCCCTTGCTCTTGAATAGATTTTGACCTTCTCTCTGATTCTTTGCTTCCACCATCTGTTTTATCATCCCTCCATCTCAGAGTTTGATCCTTTTTGCATTTGTCTTTAGGAACTCTCTCCCCCTTTTTGACATCATCAGGAATAAGTACAGATGTCAGCAATTCTAAAGATGCAGCAATAGAATCAATTTTGTAGACATTTCATCTTGATTGCTCTCTACTTTACTTAGTCTTTGTTTGATTTCCACTTGATCCTTGATCATAGAAGAATATTTAGCTCTATCATTCTTCAATGCCAACTCCTTAGAAACAATATCATTACTCAGACCTATAACAGCTTTATGAGTCTCATCAAAGCGATTGTTAAGAGACTTCACTTGTACTATCGTAGCCTTCAAGTGACTAAGAAGCTCTGGATTTGAAATTTCTTTAGCAGATTTATCAACAAAATCAACAGTCCTTTGTTTAGAGAAAATACAATCTGCCCCTGACCAATTTGCATAATACATTTCTCTATAATGAGCGTCAGTTGCATTTTGATTTTCCTTGACAAACTCTGCAGTAGGATCCCTTAGAAAAGGTATTGATTCATAGTCATCAGAGTCTGCATGATCAGAATTTACAGAAGTAACTCTGTCTTCATCAACATTTGCTGCTAAAGGCTCTACAGCTTCTTCAACTACATTCTCTGCAGTAGCTTCATTTAATGACTGAGCAGCTTCTTCAATATGTTCTTCAGCATTTTGAACAAAGTTTTCAACAAGAACATCTCCTTTTAAAGTCTTTGTTGTAGCTTCATGCATCTGTTCCACAGAAGCTTCAACAATCTTCTCAGAAGAGACAGATTTGGCTTCCTGATCAACCTCTTCACCCAATTCAGGAATTTGATTGGTGACAGAGAGTATCTCTGTATGAGTTCCCATAGACTCATCAACTACTAGGGTGGCTTGATCAGCTTCCACATCCTCAGTGTCACAAACACTGATTGCAGGATGTGCTTCAAACTCCTCTTCAATATCCAAGATTGGCTCAAACACCATCTCAGGAGCTTCATCAACATTTACTCTATCCACTATAGGCACAGTAGTTTCAACATTTTCATTAGTTGCAGGAGCTTCATTCTGTTCAGTTGCTGGAACAGCTTCAGATTCTAACTCATCAAAAAGATAGTTAGCAATCAATCTTCTTCTTCTTTGATTGAGAGTTTCAGTATCATCCTCATCATCAGAACGAGGTCTCTTTGCTCTCCTTTTCTTGGAAGGACCATCAGACTGTGGCATAGAAGACTTTGACACTTCAACTTCAGTAGCTGGCTTAACAATCTTTGCAGTTTTAAAAGCCCTGTGTTTGATTCTACCACCAGTATGAATTGGTTGTGATGTAGATGGAGGAACTTCAGTGTTTAATGGTTCTGGTTGTGGTTCTGCTTGGATAGAATCATACAAAAACTGTTGCACTAATGCAGGCAGTAAAAGATCACCTACATTACCCTTCTTAACATCCTTAATCACAAGATCAGAGAATATACGCTTGTGTAACTTAAAGCATGGAATAACATCTTCATCAAGAATATCTACCCCACTAACACAAGCAGAAAGTAAAAGCTGACAGAATCTAGCAAAGTAAACTACTCTCCTATTTTCAGTCATCTTTTCACCCATATTAATAAGAACTAGTCTACCAAAATCAAAATGAGTACCATAGATAAGAGAATACCCAATTTGTAGACTTTCAGTGGGTATCGCATCCCAGTTAGTGCACTTCTTCCCGAACGTTCTTGTTATACAGTCGAAGAAAAAACTCCACTCTTTCCTCAAGAACGGTCGCTTCAATTGACCTATCTTGGCCAAAGATCCACCATAACCAATCTCCCTCATCATTCTAAGCAAATCAGCATCACCAACAGCAATGGTGTAAGCAGTATAGTCACTAAAACCCATAGCAGCACGAATCGTACCAGGAGTAATGACATACTCTGTTTCTTGAAACTCGAAAATAATAGATGGTGTTCCAGAATCACCACCATCATCATAGATACCAGTCTCCCAAAAGCTTTTGATTTGAAACACAGAAAGCTTCTCTGGTTCTACAAGAGCACGCCCGATTTGAGATTGGGCAAGAAAATTTTGCATCAAATGAAACGCCTCCGGTGCGTTCGCATTAAACAATGGAGCAGCATAATTATTGGGAACAAATTCAAGCCCAGAAGATACAAAAGCAGTAGAGGCCATTAGTACGATTTAGAAATAATCAGAGAATGACTTAGAGAAGAAATTGAGAGTGTTTGCAGTAAGAGTGTTTGTGAAAATGTATGTGTGACAGTGAAGTGTGAATCGGAGTAAGTTGTGAAAAGTTCAAACGATTTTGTGTATTGTATATTAATACAAAATTAAAAATTAAAAACTGAACAGTTTCTAATCAATACACACAACTGTCTTACTCCGTGAAATGTGTGAGTGGGACACGTGGCACACATGTAATGACTGACAGCAGTAAATGGCAGTTTCCAATGCGCAGTAAAAAGAGCAATAATTACCGCCTATTACACTTTCCTAGACACTCAACCTCTCTCCTCTGTTTAATACATTTTTGAACTGTTGTCCAATCATACTCTTTTGAATTTTCAAAACAGATGTCTTGTCTTGAAAGCATAATATGTCTGAAACAAAGAAATTTATTTTAATCATCAGAGATTAAAATTAAATTACCTCGGCGTAGAGTACACAGTTCATCAGTGTTTACCAATCCTCCTCCTTTATTCATAAACTTTTTCCACAAACTGTACAGGTGTGAATATTTGTGTGTGACTTAGCAGAGTTTACTGAATATAAATATTTAGAGCATCTCAAAGTGCATAAGATCCACAAATTAAATCAGTAAAAACTGGTTGCCCAAACTCTCATTTATAAACAAAATCTGATATTGTCTAAACTCTGTACTTATAAATTTATTATTTTCACCCCCTTCGATTTTTATTTTTTTTTTTTTTATTTTTTTTTTTTCCAGTAATCAGTGGTTGGCACTAGTCACCAAAAATCAAAAAATTTAGCCCTTATTTCATACAATAAGTTCATGGGTCTTCCTAGGCACAACTTGATCTCAAAGGAATTTGTGCATATTTTTGCATCTTTTGATATGAGGGTGAAATATTAGCAACTAATTATCAGAGTTTAGACTTTCATCAGTTAACACTATTAATTTATGAGAGAAAGTGCAAACATCTAATACAGACTCAGTGTATAGTATCAATAAACTAAGAGATGCTATAAATATAGAGACAGTATCATGCTGTGTAAAATTTCTGCATACATTTGAGATCAGAATTTATATCACTCAGAAGGATTCATGATTACTTAATGAGAATCATGCTTCATACAATTTTCTTCATCGGTCCATATGTTTCAGACAAAATCACAATCAGAGTTTAACATCAGAGTTTAGCATCAGAGTATAACTGACAGAGTATGACTGACAGAGTTTAACATTATGATAAAGTATGACTTCAGAATTTTGACAAACTGGTATGAATGACAGTTAACATATGCAAAGAATCATGAGCAACAAATCACAGAATGAGAAATTTTGAGTCTAACCAATATCTCTAGTCAAAACCAGAGATCATTCCAAGTTCATTTACCAGTCTTGTAAAGGTAACTTCACTCAAAGGCTTGGTGAAGATATCTGCAAGCTGTTGGTCTGTAGACACAAAATGAAGCTCAATATTTCCTTCTTCCACATGTTCCCTGATAAAATGATACCTTATGCTGATGTGCTTGGTCATGGAGTGCTGTACTGGATTACCTGTCATAGCAATAGCACTTTGATTATCACAGAAAATAGGTATTTTAGAGTACCTTAATCCATAATCCAGCAACTGATTCTTCATCCACAAAATCTGTGCACAACAGCTACCAGCAGCAATATACTCTGCTTCTGCTGTGGATATGGAAATTTATTTCTGTTTCTTGTTGTACCAAGAAACAAATCTGTCACCTAAAAATTGGCAGCTTCCACTTGTGCTCTTTCTGTCTATCTTACAGCCTGCAAAATCTGCATCAGAGTAACCAATTAACTTAAACTCTGATTCTCTAGGGTACCACAAACCAAGAGTTATGGTTCCTTTGAGATATTTGAAAATTCTCTTCACAGCTGTTAGATGAGGCTCTCTAGGGTCTGCTTGAAATCTTGCACAAAGGCATGTTGCATACATGATATCTGGTCTACTTGCAGTGAGATAAAGAAGAGACCCTATCATTCCTCTGTAGTTTGTCATATCAACTGAGGCTCCTGTGTCTTTGTCTAGTTTTGTTGCAGTAGCCATGGGAGTTGTGGCAGATGAACTATCAAGTATACCAAATTTCTTAAGAAGATTTCTGGTATATTTTGCTTGATTGATAAAAATCCCATCATCTGTTTGCTTTACTTGCAAGCCTAGAAAAAAACTAAGCTCTCCCATCATGCTCATTTGGTATCTTGACTGCATAAGCTTTGCAAACTTCTTACAGAGTTTGTCATTAGTAGACCCAAAAATTATGTCATCCACATAGATTTGAACTAACGGCAGATCATTACCAGTATTGAAATAGAACAAGGTTTTGTCAATTGTACCTCTAGTGAACCCACTTTCTAAAAGAAATTGAGCCAGAGTTTCATACCATGCTCTAGGTGCTTGCTTTAGTCCATATAATGCTTTGTCCAACCTGTAGACATAGTCTGGATGCTTAGGGTCCACAAACCCTAGTGGTTGTTCAACAAACACTTCTTCTTCAAGTTTCCCATTTAGAAAAGCACTTTTCAGATCCATCTGAAAGACTTTAAACTTCTTGTGAGTAGCATAGGCCAGAAAAATCCTTATTGCCTCCAATCTTGCAACTGGAGAAAAGGTTTCATCATAGTCAATTTCTTCCTGCTGTGAATAGCCTTTAGCCACAAGTCTAGCTTTATTCCTTGTAATCACTCCATCACTGTCTGTTTTGTTTCTGAAAACCCACTTTGTACCAACAATAGATCTGTTTTTAGGTCTTGGTACAAGAGTCCATACTTCATTCCTTTCAAATTCATTTAACTCTTCCTGCATAGCTGTTATCCAGTTAGCATCTTGAAGAGCTTCTTCCACTTTCTTGGGCTCAGTTTGAGACAAGAATGCATGAAACAGACATTCATTAGTTGTAGAACTTCTAGTTCTCACACTAGCTTCTGGATCTCCAATTATCAAGTCAGGTGTGTGAGCTTGTGTCCACCTTCTTGCTGTAGGTAATTGGCTTCTATTATCATTATTAGATCCTCCCCCTTGATCCATGTTCTCCTGATTTTCTTCTTGACCATTTGCATTCTCTGAGGCTCCCCCTGAATTGGACTGTTCAGTATTTGAACTTTCAGAGTTTGACCCAGAGTTTCTATTTGATTCTTCAGCTGACTCATTTTCATAATTTAAGTCATCATTTTGAGAAGTTTCTAAAGTATCTTCACGCTCCCCCTCAACTGGTTCTCTATTTTGTTCTGTCAGAGAAACTTCCTCAGTGTTTATCAGTAGAGGTTCAGAGTATGCTTCATCAGAGTTTGTTGGATTTGCTTCATCAGAGTTTAGATCTACATTTTCAAAGCGAAGTTGATCATGATATTCTTCATCTTCAATTCCAGTTATTTTCTTGTCATCAAATGACACATGTATGGATTCCATGATCACTTTAGTTCTCAGATTATAAACTCTGAATGCTTTAGTTGACAGTGGGTATCCAACAAAAATTCCTTCATCAGCTTTTAAGTCAAACTTGGTCAACTGTTCAGGATGAGTTTTCAACACAAAGCATTTGCATCCAAAAATATGAAAATATTTCAAATTTGGCTTCTTATTCTTCACCATCTCATATGGTGTTTTCCCATCCCTGTTGATCAGTGTTGCATTTTGAGTAAAACAAGCAGTTTGAACAGCTTCTGCCCAGAAATAAGTTGGCAATTTTGCTTCATCAAGCATTGTTCTGGCAGCTTCGACTAAGGTTCTGTTCTTTCTTTCAACTACACCATTTTGCTGTGGAGTCCCTGGTGCAGAAAATTCTTGCTTCACTCCTCTTTCTTTGCAAAGTTCTTCCATTATTGCATTTCTGAATTCAGTACCATTATCACTCCTGATAATTTTCACTTTATACTGTGATCCTTTGTCCAGTAGCTTTACATGATCCATCAGAGTTAAAGCAGTTTTATCCTTCTTTGCTAAGAAATACACCCAAGTGTACCTAGTGTACTCATCAACAATGACTAGAGCATATTTCTTTCTGCCAAGAGACATTATATTGACTGGACCAAATAGATCAACATGAAGAAGATGATAAGGATCCACAACTGAAGATTCAGACTTACTCTTGAAAGATGACTTCCTTTGCTTGGCCTTTTGACAAGAATCACACAGACCATCTAAGCTGAGTATTGACTTTGGAAGTCCCCTTACAAGATCTTTTCGAATTAGCTCATTGATGTTGTTCAAGTTTAGGTGAGAGAGCTTCTTATGCCATTTCTAACTCTCTTCATTTGACATTTTTGTAGACAGACACACAGCTTTTCCTTCAGAGTTTGTTACCAAACTTGCTTCATAGATGTTGTTACGTCTGTGTCCAACTAGAACAACTTTCCCTGTAGATTTGCTGATAACCTCACAGTAATCAGGTTGAAAATCTACATGGTAACCTCTGTCACAGATTTGACTCACAGATAGCAAGTCATGCTTGAGTCCTGGGACTAGAGCTACATTTGTGATGATGACACTTCCAAGATTGATATTGCCATATCCCATAGTACGTCCTATGTTGCCATCTCCATAGGAGACTTTTGGGCCAGCCTTCTCCTCATAGTCTGATAGCGGGGCTTTATTTCCAGTCATGTGTCCTGAACATCCACTGTCCAAGACTAGGGTGCTTTCCCTTATGCCCTGCAATCACAAACAATTACAAAGAGTTAGATTTAAGGATCCAGACTTGCTTGGATCCTTTGGCTTTCTTAACATAGTTAGCTTTTGCAGCGAAAAAACTTTCAACAGAGTTTGAGCTAACTGTGTCAGACTTTACACTTGCAGAGTTTGCTCTAACCCATTTCAAGTTGGGTTTTAACTCATAATAGTTGTGATAAATGGCATGATAGCTCTTGCAAGTATAAATGGAATGCCAAGTGCTCCCACAGTGTGTGCATAAAGTCTGTGGTCTAACCCTAACAAAATCATTCTTCACTCCAGACTTGGAGGGTAAAGAATTAATATCTTTGTTTTTCGTCCAGAAACTTGCAAGATGGTTAGTACTACCACAACTATGACATGTATTTCTAGGAGCATCAGAATTAGGCAGATAATCATTTCTTTTATTAATGCCTACTTTTCCATTTCTATTCTTCCTGGACACTTTCTGTTTTTCAACAGACTTTACCTCTTTGAGCTTATACTTGAATTGTTTCTCTGTCATTAAACCAACATTCACCTGTTTAACACAAGTTTTTACTGATTCTTTAACAGCTTCTGTTTCAAGTACAGAGGTTTGCTTACTAGATTCAGAAACAAATTTCACAGGTTTAAGTTGTGGTTTAACTTTAACTTTATCTTTAAACCTAAGTTCATCTTCCTCACAGTAACCTAACCCAACTGTATCTGTTTGAAAAACTTGATGTGTGTCTTTTCCAGAATTAGTCCAGGTTTTAATTACCTTTCTCTCTTTTTCCAAATTAGATTCTAGTTGTTTAAATCTCTTTAACAACTCTTGCTCAACATAAACAGCATAATCTCTTTCCTTTTGAACTTGTTGCATGTTAACAAGCTCTTCTTCAAGAAATTTATTTCTATCTCTAAGTTTAAGATTCTCAGATTTAATTCTCTCATTTTCTAAAGTCTGATCTCTATAACTAACATGTATGCTTTTAAGATAAATTCTCAATTCAGATATATTATCAATATCATAAGCATAAGTTGTTAGGGGTACCTTATTCTCAGATGTTTCAGATTCATTTTCAACAGTTGCCATAAGAGCATAGCTGACATCTTCATCAGAATCTGAAGTGTCTGCCCAGTCTTTTCCTTTAGTGATGAGTGCTTTCTCAGATTTTCCTTTCTTGCACTCTGGAGCATAATGACCCATCTCTTTACACTTGTAGCGCTGGATCTCAGACTTGTCTTTCTTTCCATACTTGGTATCCCTTCCTTCAAACTTTCTGAAACTCTTTCTTTCAGAGTTTGAATCTTTCCTCGAGAATCTCTTTCCCTTCTTGAAGTTCTTAAAACCCATCTTCTTGAAGGTTTTCACCATCAAAGCAGCCATTTGCATCATTTGTTCTTCATCATCCTCAGATTCAGAAGAAGCATCAGAGTTTGAATCACCATCAGAGTTTGATGACTCACTTTTAGAGTTTATGACCAAAGCTTTTCCCTTAGCTTTCTTCTTTGATGTTTCTTTCTTCATGAGTTTTTCTTCAACTTTGAGAGCTACAGATTTTGTCTTCTTTCCAGACCTTTTATTTCTTTGTTCTATCTCAAGTTCATGAGTTTTAAGCAACCCATAAATTTCATCAAGATCTGTTTCTGCAAGATCATAATTATCTCTTATTGTTGTTGCCTTTAAATCCCATTTTTCAGGTAGAGATAGTAGAAACTTGATATTTGATTCTTCAAGATCATATTCTTTATCAACAAGAGACAAATCATTCAACAATTTACAGAATCTGTCATATGTATCTGTCAAAGTTTCATCAGATCTAGAGTCAAAGTGTTCATATTCCTGTGTTAAAATAGTCTTCCTGTTCTTCTTTATAGCACTTGTTCCTTGACACCTGACTTCTAAAGCATCCCAGATTTCTTTGGCAGTCTTGCAACCAATAACTCTGTTAGACATGACATTATCTAAGGCACTATGAAGAAGATGTCTAACTTTTGCATCCTTTGCAATTGATGACATGTACTCAGGAGTCATATCTTTCTTTTCCTTCGGAACAGTCTTTTGTTCTTGACCAGCAACTACAGGAGACAGTTTAGTTGGCATATGAGGACCATCATAGATTCTATCAAGGTATTCTGGATCTGTGGCTTCTAGAAACATGGTCATATTAACCTTCCATATTGGATATTCCACTGGTTTGAGCATTGGAACCCTGATTGACTCATATCGACTTACAGAAGCAGATTGAACCTTTTGAGCATTAGAACCTCCATTAGAACCTGTCTGAGAGTTTTCAGTCATGATCATACTTGTGTTTAGATCAATAAACTGTATATATTAAACAGCCTTGGCTCTGATACCAATTGTTAGGCCGAATACACAATATATAATCAATATATGTATGAGAATAACAATCAAGAACACTGTTTATGAACAATAACTGAATTATATTAAATAACTCTTCTCTCAGTGATGTAAAATATCATAGAGAGCTGCTAGGTTACAAGAATAATGTATTCAGTATTCGCATCCCTTTTAGGGTTAACCTATCTGTGTTTATATAGTACACAGTTACATAATCAATCTCTAATTGATATTCCTATAAATCAGCTATACAATTTATATCAATTTAGGATTGCTTCTGTCTTCTGTCCTGTTTCTTTAGCTATCTCAATATATCTTGCTTCTTTCCATCTTCAAGATATATTGCTTCTAGAATCTTCAAGTATGCACCGACAGCTAAATTAACTCTCACCCCGTCAGACTTTAACAAACTCTGACTGGCTTCTAGTGTAAACTCTGATAAGTACCTGTTTCTTAAACACTGATAAACAATCATCAGCAATTATATCTAACATAACATCAGGATTTGCTTGAGCAGTAGAAACTGATTGCTCAATCAGAATAGAAGTGTCATGTACATCAGTATCCTGCTTCTTTTTTAAAGGAATTTGATACCTGCTTTTTGATAACTTCCTTTTCTTCTGTGGTGTAGACAATGGAACCACATCTGTAGTAGAAGTATCAGCAACTTCCTTATTCACATTCATCACAGAGGATATAGGTAATTCATCCTCTGAATCAGTCTCATCCCTGAGAACTAATTTTCTTTTAACAGAAACAGCCTCACCTCCCTTTGCAGCTTTCTTCACCAGGACCCCTTGTACACCCCCTTGTAACTTCTTTTTAATGATAGGTGTAGAGGAAAAATCCTTTGAACCTGATTGCCTTCCTGACACATCAGTTCTAGCTGACTTCTTTGCTTTTACAACTAAAGTCTTTTGAGAGACATTAGAGGTGGCAGTTGACTGTTTAGACTGTTTAGGATGAATGCTTGGGTTAGGAACAAGGTGTGATTGGCCTTGTCCTATAGCATTAGAAATTAAACCATAATGAGTAGGCATTTTCCGATGTAAGAAAAACCTAACCTCATCAGGAATAAAAGCATTTCCTATGAAAACATTTGCCTTATCACTGTTGACTAAGGACTTAATATTATTCTCAGTAATTCTACAGATAGGTAGAACTACATCATTCTCAAAAACAACATTAGGACACAAGTGATTAAATATCAACTGTAAAAATCTAAGAAAACAGACAGAACCTAACTTATCTGATTTCCTATCACTTAAAGCTTTTAAGATAAACGACCCATAATCAAACACTGTAGAGTGGATAAGAGAGTACCCAATTTTAAGAGATCCTGATAGAAGAGCATCAAAATTTGATGTCTTGTTCAGGAAATAGCGGCTGATCGTATCAAAGAAGAAATTCCATTCCTTCTTAAGCTTTGTCCTAAAGAGATTGTCATAACTCTTTACTTCACCATTGTAGCCCAACTTTGTAACAAACTCAAAAAGAGTAGAGTCCAAAACATTAGCAGGAATAGCATCACCAAGAACAGGTAAATGCAGGGCTTCCTCCACAATTGCAGGAGTCACATAGTGAGTAATTCCATTATGTTCAAAACTCATCAAGATGGTGTCAGAATACCCTTTGTCAAAAGTAACTGAGTTCCACACCTGCATTACAGACTTAAAAGAAACACTTGCAGGTTCTGTTAAAGCAAACTTCAATGGGCTTCAAGCTAGAAAATCTTGAATTATATGAAACTCATTGGGTAAATCTTGATGATTTAGAATAGCCACAAAATTGTTAGTGGCAAAAGTAACACCACTAATCACTGTTTGTTTGTTCATGAATGATGAAGACGCCATTGAAATTCTTAAAAATCTTGAGAATTGATGTTTGAAAAAGTTAGGGTTCGTAAGCACAAAGAGAGATAGAAAATCGAAAAACTGATGATGAGAGAGTAATTAATGATGTAGAATAAGTAAAAGTATTTTGTTAGAACAAAACTTTACTCTCAATAACATGTGGCAAAATATGATTTGTGCACAAATAATTAGAGGACAGATTAC
The DNA here is from genome assembly GCA_030848705.1 of Heracleum sosnowskyi. Lineage (NCBI taxonomy): Eukaryota > Viridiplantae > Streptophyta > Magnoliopsida > Apiales > Apiaceae > Heracleum > Heracleum sosnowskyi. Next base: position 17,694,860 of record CM061244.1, on the reverse strand, counting down.
GTGTGTAATTTAAATGAAACTGCACCGCTTTTTATGTGTATGTATATGTATATCTATAACAGTGCAACACACGCGCGCATACAGTTGTCCTACTAAAACTCAACCGTCCATCAGCAGATACTGACGAAAAAATAGGCACAAATTAAGCAATGAAATACTGACCTAAACATCAAGATTGACCAGTTGACTTCCTGTCAGGATTGCATCCTATCATGAGTTGATCAAAAATACATACCTTTCTGAATAACCATCAGGATTTGACAGTTATCAGGATTTCCTCTCTGTAGCTTTCCTCAGAAATTCTCAAAGTTCATCATTCCAAGTTCATTCACCAATTTATTGAAAGTAGCTTCAGGTAGTGGCTTGGTGAATATATCAGCTAGTTGTTGATCAGTAGGAACAAAGTGAAGTGTTGCCCAGTAATAATCTATTGTAGAAGGGGGGTTGAATACAATAGTGTAAGATAATCGAGTTCTTAATGTATATATCACAAATATGAACAGAAAGATAACAGCTTTATTAAATCTGATATAAAACTGTTACAAACTCTCTCAAGAAATTCTGATGTTCTTGAGAGCTGCTAGTTTACAAAAACTCTCTCAAGAAATTCTGTTCTTAAGAGCTTCTCTCTTGATTCCCTCGATTATGTTCTCTCTCGAATCTCTCTCGAATGAATACATAAATCGAAACCAAGACTGTGTTTATATAGTGCACACAGCTTCTCTATCAATAACAAGATAAGTCCTAATCAATAACAAAGATAGAAACCTATCCTTAATCGATAGCTACATACTACAAACCAGGAACAAATAGAATAAACTTCCATGTTTATCTAGACTCCAAATATAACTCGAAGTAGGAATCCTGATCAGCTTCAAGTTCTGATGATCAATCCTGATCATAGTCTGAGTAGGAATCCTGATGATCAATAAGATACTGACGCTTGATCAAATACTGATGACCATGCAATACTGATGACGTCATCAATCCTGATCTGTTGAGTCTAGCTTCTGACAATCATTGAATTCTGATCTAACAATCTCCCCCAATCTCATACTTTGTGAAATAAAGTATAGATTCCAAATATTCAATGATGTCAAAAACATGTATCAAAATGTACAAGTATCTTCAGAAACAACTTATCTGTTTAAGCTTTTTGATAGAACAGATTCATCTTCAAGAAGTTGGATAATAAACTTTCTTCTTTTTCTTCAAGAATTTGAATCAGTCTTTCCTAAAGATTTCTGAGTTCTTCATCTTCCTCATTAATCTGGTAGATAGCTGCTCTGAGATTCTGTATGGAGCTTTTCTGTAGACTGTGCTCTTCAAGCAAAAGATAAGCAATTTCCTTCCCATCAGGATTGAGAGTAAGTTGGGTCATACCAAAAGTTACTTCTTTAACAGCAGTACCTCTTTGCATTTCCACATCCTGACCTCTTTGATTTAAGTACATAGGAATATAATTACCATCGAAATTACTGTTTCCATCCAGTCTTCTTCTTATAGTTGACAAAATCATGTCAGCCCATACTTTGTACACTTGGTTCTTCCATCTTAACAGATAGTGAACATATTTCAGTTCCTTTGTAGTTTTCATCAGCAGATCTTGAATAGATAGAATCTTCACACTACCATCTTTCATGAAGTACAGAAGCTTTTCTTTCTTTTCAAAACCATCATGACAATCTATAACTATATCAACAGCTAATAAATTGTTCAGGTTTTCAGAAGTTAAAGTACCTCCAATTTCAGTTAAGGAGTAAGGATCAACATAAGTCATGTTTAGAAATTCAGCATCCCTGTGTCCAATACCTCCTCTTGTGTAACTTGACATTTGCTTCAGATTCGAAAACATCTTTAACCAGAGTGTTTTTGATCTAGCCATATCAGACAAATCAACAACACTTGAAGCACTTGTAATAATTCCACCAGTCTGAAAATTGATAGGTGTATCACACTTCAGTGTACTTATGTGTTCCCACTTCTTGTCTTTCTCCTTTTCATGAGTATAGCTTCTTTCAAGTAAAGATTCTTGCCTGCTTGTATTTCTCCATTGTCTTTCATTTGAAACTTTAAGCCTTTGTAGATAGAGATTGAAATCTTCATATGTTCTTTTTGTAATATCTCTTCTTCTGGCTTCTTCTTCTTCATCTACTTCTTTGTTGTGACAATCAACAACAGTAGATAAGATTATCAAATCAACCTCTTGCAGAATTTCAGATTCATCAGGATCTTGAATATTGTCAGGATTAGAATCTTCAATTTGATTTGTATTGCTGAGAGTTGATTTACTTGATTCTCTTCTCAATTCAGGTTCTTCTTCAACAAATTCCTTGTCTTCTTTCTCCATGATATCCTTGATAACAGGATCTATTAGATTTTGTGAAGCTTCAGGAATTTCTTCAATTCTTAACCCTCTAGACCTTGTCTGTCTAGGTACTGTTTGAGTTAAAGAACCTCTTCTACTTCTTCTAGCACCTCTCCTACCTTTGCTTCCTCTACCTCTAGCAGGAGCAGTATAGCTTTCCATTGTCTCTCTTTGTAATCTCAAGAATTCTTCATGTGAGAGATCTGGATATTCTTCACTTGCTGTAGAGAGTGCTTTTCTTGCATATAATTGTTGAACTCTTTTATCAGTGTGATATAGAGTAACAATTCTGCCATCTTTTGTAGAAAACTTCTGGAATAAATTTGATGCATCTTCAGGATTATCAATAATTACATCTTCATCACCTTCAGGAATTGTAGCAAGAATGTGTCCATGACCAGGTGTCAGGATTTGATCTTCCGTCAGGATCTGAGATTGCACCAATGTTCTTACTGTCTTAACTCCAGAATCAGAAACATGAGTTGACTGCGTTGTTTGACTTTGAGAAGTTTGGATTGTCTTCATAACAACAGCATCAGAGGTTTCTCCTTGTATCACTTTGTCACCACCATCATCTCCAGTATCATCATCATTATTTCTTAATACTAGATCAGGTGTACATTTTGTCTGAATAACCTTCTCCCCCTTTTTGACATCAGGATTTGACAATAAGTGCAAAATTAAGGAAAGAGAGGCTTGAATTTCAGTTACCTTAGTATCCAGAGAATCAATTCTTTGATTGATTGAGGTTTGTTCTGAAACAACAGATTTCACTTGGGATTCCACTACCCTCAATTGTAAAGTAGTAGGCACCTTTGTAAAATTATTAAAGATATCAGTCCTCACTTTTTCAGTTGAACCCTTGATAGAATCAATCTCACTTTTCAGGCTTTTGGATAACAGAGTAGTAGCCTTCAGATGATTCTTCAAGTCTTGATTCTCAATAGATTTCACTGCATTATAGGCATGTTCAATAGCAGAAGAAAAACTGATAGATTCATCAGATTGGTGCCATGAATTGTTCCATTCATTCTGTGTAAATGCCTCTGCAGGATCAAAGGAAGGAATAGAAAAATCTTGTCTCTGATCTTTCCCAGTGGAAGCATTGCTAGCCATATATGTACTTGATGAACCAAAATTAGTTCCAAGACTAATTTTGAGTGTTGTAGCAAGCTGTTCCTTCTCTTTTCGATTCTCATTATCATCATCACTATCATCATCAGAATTATCATCATCAGAACCATGAGATATATCAGGATCAGGAATTGCAATACCTTTCAGTTTATCCTGTGATTCTGAGATAGGATGATCCATTGGTCTTGAACGAAGTGGCTGTATCAAAATAGGTTCATTATCAGGAGCACCACTAGCGTCAGGATGAACATCGTCAGGATTTGAAATGCTTGCATCAATATTTTCTACCAATGGTTCTTGTGTAGCTTGAGGTTCAGAAGCTGTTTCAACACTTTGAGCTAAAGGTTCTTGTGTGCTTCCCTCATTGACAATGTTCTCGACCAATCTTTCAACAGAAGCTGTAGCTTTGCCTGCATCTTCACTTTGAGAAGATGGTTCTTGTGTAGCTGGAATGTTGATGTCTTCATTCTCCCTTTGAGAAAATGGTTCTTGTGTGACCATTCCACTAGCTAAGCCTTCACCCAAACTTTGATTGAGTGGTTCTTGTGTGGCAGGATCAACAGTAGCTGCTGAATTACTCTGAAATTCAGGTTCTTGTGGGCTTGATCCTTTCAGCTTCTTCTGTCTCTGATAGACTAACTCTTCTGCATTCCTCTTTTTCTTTGATGTAGGTGTAAGACCAACCAAGGAAGCAGTTGTAGAAACCTTCTCCCAAGAAATTTCTCTAATCTGAGATGGAGAGGCTGGAGAGTCTGATATAGAGACAACTTTTGTTGTTGCATCAGGAATACTAACATCAGGATTTGCTAGAGCATCAGGAGTAGATGACTCATCAGGATTTGATGTCTGAATATCAGTATCCTTCATTTGCACTGTCAAAGGAATATGATACCTGCTCTTTGATAATTTCCTTGTCTTTTGTGGTTTTGACGAAGATACCACAGCTTTGGTAGCAGTCTCAGCAACTTCCTTGTTCACATTCATCACAGAGGATATAGGTAAGGCATCCTCTGAATCACTTTCATCAATCAACCTTAACTTCCTTTTCATAGAAACATTCTTAACAACCTTATCAGCTTTCTTCACCAGGACCCCTTGTACACCCCCTTGTATCTTCTTTTTAGTGAGTGGTGTAGAGGAAAAATCCTTTGAACCTGATTGCCTTCCAGACACATCAGTTCTAGCTGATTTCTTTGATTTTACAACTAAAGTCTTTTGAGAGACAGTAGAAGTGGTTGTTAACTGTTTAAACTGTTTAGGTTGCATGCTTGTGTCAGGAATAAGGTGGGTTGGGCCTTGCCCCATAGCATTAGAAAGTAGTCCATAACAAGTAGGCATTTTCTGATGTAAGAAAAACCTAACCTCATCAGGAATAAAAGCATTTCCGCACAAAATATTTTGCCATATTTGTTAGTAACACTCATAGTGATATAGAGATGATAAATAATAAACTCTGATAATAATGAAATTGAAATTGATAATTAAGACTGAAAACTTAATCAAAGACTAAGTAATAATCTAATTATCCAGAGTTTACCAGGAGTGTTGATGACAAATTAGCATAGAACCTCTGGTTTTCATACCAGCTTCAATATCTGAGCATCAGGATTTGACCAATTGATTTCCTGTCAGGATTGAGTCCTATCAGGATTTGATCAAAGATACATACCTTTCTGAATAACCATCAGGATTTGACAGTTATCAGGATTTCCTCTCTATAGCTTTTCCTCAGAAATTCTCAAAATTCATCATTCCAAGTTCATTCACCAATTTATTGAAAGTAGCTTCAGGCAGTGGCTTGGTGAATATATCAGCTAGTTGTTGATCAGTAGGAACAAAGTAAAGTTCAATTGTTCCTTCCAGAACCTGTTCTCTTATAAAGTGATATCTGATACTTATGTGTTTAGTAAGAGAATGCTGAACTGGATTTCCTGTCATTGCAATAGCACTTTGGTTATCACAATAAATAGGGATTTTTGAGTATGACAGGCCATAATCTAACAACTGATTTCTCATTCACATTATCTGAGCACAACAACTTCCTGCAGCAATGTACTCAGCTTCTGCAGTTGAAGTGGAAATAGATTTTTGCTTTTTACTGAACCATGAAACTAGTCTTCCACCCAAAAACTGACAACTTCCTGAAGTACTTTTCCTGTCTATTTTGCATCCTGCAAAATCAGATAAGCAAGAAATATTCTGATGGCTTCTAGTCTTGCAACAGGTGCAAAAGTTTCATCATAGTCAATTCCCTCTTGTTGGGAATACCCCTTTGCAACTAGTCTAGCTTTGTTTCTGATAATGACTCCATCAGAATCAGTCTTGTTCTTGAAAATCCACTTTGTACCAACAATTGATCTATTCTTTGGTCTTGGTACCAGTTTCCAGACTTCATTCCTTTCAAATTCATTCAGTTCTTCTTGCATTGCAGTAACCCAATCAGCATCTTTAAGTGCATCTTCAACTTTCTTAGGCTCCTCCTTGGATAGAAAGTTATTGTATAGACATTCATTCTGAGTTGCACTTCTTGTTTGAACACCTGCATAAGGATCTCCAATTATCAAATCAGGAGAATGATCTTTTGTCCATTTCCTTACTGGTGTCAAATTGTTTCTTGAAGTAGATGCTCCCCCTGGATTGGTGTTATCTTGATTGAAAGAATTTGATTGATTTGAAGCTCTCCCTGAATTATTGCTATGCCCTCCTGATGTGTTATCAGGATCTTCACTTGAATCAGTATCTGAAGAATTCTGTCCTGATGATTGAGTTGACTCTGAACTTGTAGTTGAATGCCGTTGCTCCCCCTCAACATTAGCACTACTAGTTGTATCACTGTTGTTTGCATCATCAGTATTAGCACCATCAGTACCTGGTGAGTCATCAGGATTTGGTGACCCATCAGTATCTGATGAATTGACAGGATCTGATTCAATTTCTTCAGGTTCCTTGGAAGCTTCATTTTCAAATAACAATCTATCATGCGAGTCTTCAATGATTCTAGTTATCTTCTTATCATCAAAAGATACATGAATTGACTCCATGACAGTTCTTGTTCTCAAATTAAAAACTCTGAAGGCTCTTGATGTAGGATAACCTATGAATATTCCTTCATCAGCCTTTGTTTCAAATTTCCCTAGCTGTTCAGGATGAGTTCTGAGAACAAAACATTTACAGCCAAACACATGCAAATGCTTCAGACTTGGTTTCTTCTCCTTGAGTGACTGATAAGGAGTGACACCATGCCTGTTTATCAATGTGAGATTTTGTGTATAGCATGCTGTGTTGACTGCTTCTGCCCAGAAATATGTAGGTAATTTAGCTTCTTCCAACATAGTTCTGTCAGCTTCAATAAGAGTTCTATTCTTCCTTTCTACTACTCCATTTTGCTGAGGTGTGCCAGGAGCAGAGAATTGTTGAATGATTCCTTTGTATTTGCAGAACTCTTCCATCTTTGAATTCTTAAATTCAGTACCATTATCACTTCTCAGAATCTTGACTTTGTACTTTGTGGTTGTCTCAATCATCCTCACATGATCCAACAGAACTTCAGGAGTTTCATCTTTTCTGTGCAGAAAATACACCCAGGTGAATCTAGAATATTCATCAACAAATACAAGAGTGTACCTTTTCTTACTGATGGACATGATGTTGACTGGACCAAACAGATCAAGATGTAGCATGTGATATGGTTCTTCAATAGAGGATTCTGATTTACTCTGGAATGATGTCCTTCTTTGTTTTGCTTTTTGGCATGCATCACAGAGTCCATCAGGTGTATATAAGATATTAGGTAATCCTCTTACTAACTCTTTCTTAACCAACTCATTGATGTTGCTAAAGTTGAGATGAGAAAGCTTCTTGTGCCAATTCCAACTTTCATCTACTGAAGCTTTACTGATGAAACATGTAGGGGAGCCATCAGTATCTGAGAGAATGTTGGCTTCATATATGTTACCATGCCTGTAGCCAGTTAGTGCTATCTTTCCTGTTGCTTTACTGACTACTTCACAATGTGTGGAATAGAAATTGACATGATAACCTCTGTTAGTGATTTGACTAATACTCAACAAGTTGTGTTTTAGTCCCTTCACTAGAGCTACTTTTTCAATGATGACATTTCCAATGATTATATTGCCATATCCCAAGGTTTGTCCAATGTTGCCATCTCCATCAGACACAGTTGGGCCAGCTTTTTCCTCATATTCTGATAACAGGGCTTTGTTTCCAGTCATGTGCACAGAACATCCACTATCCATGACTAACACATTTTTCCTTTTACCCTGCATCAGAATAGTAAAACACTAGTCAGAATGTTTAGGAACCCACACTTTTTGGATTCCTTGTTCATGCATTTTATTAAATTTAACAGAAGAAGACGTTTTGACTTTAGCAGTCCTGACAGGATTTACTCCATCAGGATTTGCTTTGTCAGTATCAGTATTAACAAAAGCATGCTTCACTATGACATTTTCAGTTCTATCAGACTTTGTACTACTTTCAAACTTAGGCAATGGATCATAAAAGTTATAGTACAAATCATGATACTCTTTACATGTATAAATAGAATGCCATAGACTACCACAATGAAAACAGGAATTCTGTGGTTTGTAAAATACTGATTTATTCCTAACATCAGACTTAGGAATTTCAGCAATTTTCTTCTTACTCTTTTTACAATCAATAGCAAGATGATTAGAGTTATCACAGTTAAAACAACTCTTTCTAGGTGCATTTGGGATATACTTATAACCATTTTCTTTATTGATCCCAATTTTACCATTCCTGTTTCTCTTAACAGTAGCTCCCTTTTTCTTATCTGTAACCTCACAGATTTTATCTTTAAGCTGTTTCTGAGACAATAGACCTACGTTCTTAGTGACTTTGTTCATGACAGGTTTAGACTTTATCATTTTAATTCCTTGAGTAGAAGAAGATCCCTTTTCAAAAGTAGAATTGGAATCCTTACCAAAAACAAAATTAACAGGAGTAATCTTAGATTTGGTTGAGTCTATAACATGTCTATAGGTCTTTGGACTGACTGTCTCATCAATGACAATTTTCTCTGCTAATTTCTTATCTTCATCTGACTTATATCCTAGACACTCTTTCCAATTCTTAGAGGTATTAATCTCATGAAATTTCCTACCAGAGTCTGTCCAGGTTCTGATTTTCTCATTAGCATATTCAAGTTCTTTTTCAAGGGAAGTACATTTAGATGTCATCTCTAAGTGCATGTGTTTAGCATTATCACATTCTTTTTGTACTTCTTGCATACGAGAAAATTCAGCTTCTAATATCTCATTCCTCTTTCTAAGGTCAGACATCTCAGATAAGATTCTAGTATTCTCAGCAGTTTGACTTCTAAAGCTAATATGTAATGACTTTAGAAAACGTCTTAACTCAGAAGCATTATCAGTATCAAAATCAAAGATAGTATTTAGTACCTTATCATCAGGAGCAGCAGCTACATCAGCATTGGCCATTAATGCATAGTTGACTACCTCAGTATCAGATTCTGAGGAAGAGTCCATCCAATCCTTGCTTGATGTGATGAGTGCCTTTGTCTTGTTGCATTCAGAAGCAAAGTGACCCATACCATTACACTTGTAGCATCTAACCTTTGACTTGTCAAATTTGCTACCCTTGCTGTCCTTTTTGATATACTTGTCTTTGTCTGCTTTGAAGGTCTTTTTCTGAAAGTTGCCTTGTCTTCTATTCTTCCTGATCTTCATCCTTCTGAAGTTTCTGACAATCATAGCAACCATCTCTTCCATGTCTGAATCAGAAGATTCATCACCAGTATTGGCATCAGGATTGCCGTCAGTATCTGATGAAGAGTCGTCAGGATCTGATTCAGCTACTCTTGCTTTCCTTCTAGAGACCTCCATAGCTTTTCCTTTTGATTTAGCTTCTACATTCAAAGCAATTGACTTTGCCTTGCTGCTTTTCTTGTTCTTTCTCTGTTGAACTTCAAGATCATGAGTTCTTAGCATCCCATAGATCTCATCAAGAGACACAATGTTCAGATCATACTGGTGTCTAATGATTGAGGTCTGAGTATCCCATTCTTCAGGTAAAGCTCTTAGAAATTTGGTGTTTGAATCTTCAGTTTCATATACTTTGTCAACTAAGGATAAGCTGTTCAATAGTGTCAGAAATCTATCATATAGCTCAGTCAGGCTCTCTTCAGGTCTTGCATCGAATTGTTCATATTCTTGAATCAATAGAGCCCTTCTGTTTTTCTTGACAGATGCAGATCCCTGGCACTGAGTTTCCAAAGTATCCCAGATTTCTTTTGAAGACTTGCATGCAATCACTCTGTTTGACATGACAGCATCAAGGCTATTATGCAAGATATTCTTTATCTTTGGTTCCCTGAGTACATGAGCTTTTTCTTCTGGAGTCCATTCAGCTTTAGCTTTGACCACATAATGTTCTGGTACTGTATCTGTTCGTTCTACGAACTTTGTTGGTATATATGGTCCATCACGAATCCTGTCCAAGTAGTCAGGATCCATAGCCTCCAGGTACATCAGCATCTTTACCCTCCATGTAGGATATTCTGATATCTTTAAGATGGGAATCTTCATGCTTTCATACTTGGTTGTCGACATCTTAGATCGTCTCTGATTTAAAAATAAACCAGTTTGCTCTGATACCAATTGTTGCCCAGTAATAATCTATTGTAGAAGGGGGGTTGAATACAATAGTGTAAGATAATCGACTTCTTAATGTATATAGCACAAATATGAACAGAAAGATAACAGCTTTATTAAATCTGATATAAAACTGTTACAAACTCTCTCAAGAAATTCTGATGTTCTTGAGAGCTGCTAGTTTACAAAAACTCTCTCAAGAAATTCTGTTCTTAAGAGCTTCTCTCTTGATTCCCTCGATTATGTTCTCTCTCGAATCTCTCTCGAATGAATACATAAATCGAAACCAAGACTGTGTTTATATAGTGCACACAGCTTCTCTATCAATAACAAGATAAGTCCTAATCAATAACAAAGATAGAAACCTATCCTTAATCGATAGCTACATACTACAAACCAGGAACAAATAGAATAAACTTCCATGTTTATCTAGACTCCAAATATAACTCGAAGTAGGAATCCTGATCAGCTTCAAGTTCTGATGATCAATCCTGATCATAGTCTGAGTAGGAATCCTGATGATCAATAAGATACTGACGCTTGATCAAATACTGATGACCATGCAATACTGATGACGTCATCAATCCTGATCAGTTGAGTCTAGCTTCTGATAATCATTGAATTCTGATCTAACATGAAGTTCAATTGTTCCTTCCAGAACTTGTTCTCTTATTAAGTGATATCGAATACTGATGTGTTTAGTAAGAGAATGTTGAACTGGATTTCTCGTCATTGCAATAGCACTTTGGTTATCACAATAAATAGGGAGTTTTGAGTATGACAGGCCATAATCTAACAACTGATTTCTCATCCACATTATCTGAGCACAACAACTTCCTGCAGCAATGTACTCAGCTTCTGCAGTTGAAGTGGAAATGGATTTTTGGTTTTTACTGAACCATGAAACTAGTCTTCCACCCAAAAACTGACAGCTTCCTGAAGTACTTTTTCTGTCTATTTTGCATCCTGCAAAATCAGCATCTGAATAACCACACAACCCAAAATCTGATTATTACTCCATCAGAATCAGTCTTGTTTTTGAAAATCCACTTTGTACCAACAATTGATCTATTCTTTGGTCTTGGTACTAGTTTCCAGACTTCATTTCTTTCAAATTCATTCAGTTCCTCTTGCATTGCAGTAACCCAATCAGCATCTTTAAGTGCATCTTCAACTTTCTTAGGCTCCTCCTAGGATAGAAAGTTATTGTATAGACATTAATTCTGAGTTGCACTTCTTGTTTGAACACCTGCATCAGAATCCCCAATGATCAAATCAGGAGTATGACTTGCAGTCCATTTCCTTGCTGGTGTTAAATTGTTTCTTGCCGTAGATGCTCTCCCTGGATTGGTGTTATCTTGATTTGAAGAACTTGCTTGACTTGAAGCTCCCCCTGAATTATTGCTATGTCCTCCTGATAAGTTATCAGGATCATCACTTGAATCATTATCTGAAGAATTCTGTCCTGATGTTTGAGTTGACTCTGAACTTGTAGTAGAATGCTGTTGCTCCCCCTCAACATTAGCACTACTAGAAGTATCACTATTCATTGCATCATCAGTATTTGCACCATCAGCATCTGGTGTGTCATCAGGATTTGGTGACCCATCAGGATCTGATGTATGGATAGGATCTGATTCACTTTCCTCAGGTTCCTTGGTAGCTTCATTTTCAAAAATCAATCTATCATGAGAGTCTTCATTGATTCCAGCTATCTTCTTGTCATCAAAAGATACATTTATTGACTCCATGACAGTCATTGTCCTCAAATTAAAAACTCTGAAGGCTCTTGATGCAGGATAGCCTATGAAAATTCCTTCATCAGCCTTTGTTTCAAATTTCCCTAGCTGTTCAGGATGAGTTCTGAGAACAAAACATTTACAGCCAAACACATGCAGATGCTTCAGACTTGGTTTCTTCTCCTTGAGAGATTGATAAGGAGTCACACCGTGTCTGTTTATTAATGTGAGATTTTGAGTATAGCATGTTGTGTTGATTGCTTCTGCCCAGAAATTATATGTAGGTAATTTTGCTTCTTCCAACATAGTTCTGCAAGCTTCAATAAGAGTTCTATTTTTCCTTTCAACTACTCCATTTTGCTGGGGTGTGCCAGGAGCAGAGAATTGTTGAATAATTCCTTTGTATTTGCAGAACTCTTCCATCTTTGAATTCTTAAATTCAGTACCATTATCATGTCTCAGTATCTTGACTTTGTACTTTGTGGTTGTCTCAATCATTCTCACATGATCCAACAGAACTTCAGGAGTCTCATCTTTTCTGTGCAGAAAATACACCCAGGTGAATCTAGAACATTCATCAACAATTACAAGAGTGTACCTTTTCTTACTGATGGACATGATGTTGACTGGACCAAATAAATCAAGATGCAGCATGTGATATGGTTCTTCAATAGAGGATTCTGATTTACTCTGGAATGATGTCCTTCTTTGTTTTGCTTTCTGACATGCATCACAGAGTCCATCAGGAGTATATAACACTTTTGGTAATCCTCTCACTAAATCTTTCTTAACCAACTCACTGATATTGCTGAAGTTGAGATGAGAAAGCTTCTTGTGCCAATTCCAACTTTCATCTACTGATGCTTTACTGATCAGACAGGTAGGGGAGTCATCAGTATTTGATTGAATGTTGGCTTCATATAAGTTACTATGCCTGTATCCAGTCAGTGCTATCTTTCCTGTTGCTTTACTGACTACCTCACAATGTGTGGAATAGAAGTTGACATGATAACCTCTGTCAGTGATTTGACTAATACTCAACAAGTTGTGTTTCAGTCCTTTCACTAGAGCTACTTTTTCAATGATGACATTTCTAATGATTATATTGCCATATCCCTAGGTTTTTCCAATGTTGCCATCTCCATAAGACACAGTTGGGCCAGCTTTTTCCTCATATTCTGATAACAGGGCTTTGTTTCCAGTCATGTGCACAGAACATCCATTATCCATGACTAACACATTTTTCTTTTTACCCTGCAATCAGAATAGAAACACACTAGTTAGAACATTTAGGAACTGTTAGGTCCTGATAAGTTTGTAGAAGGGGGGTTGAATACAAACTATACCGTTTTATCGAAATTTGTCCTTTGAATAATTTAACAATTAAGAACAAATTAATGCGGAATATAAATGAAATAAGATTCAAGTTAAATATAACTTATATTAAACTTGAAGGGTGTTGCAAATACAATACGGATTACAAAGTATTTATCTCAAACAAATTAATACAAATTTAGAATAAATTCGACATGAACTTTTCTAATATTTGTAATAAAAAGATCGAATGCTAAAAGCAATGTTCGAGATAAATTCTAGGGATATAAATCCGCTAGATAATCAAAGCAATACAAGTAATCAACTTCTAGTGGTTTGGATTTAACAATACAAACTAGAATTAATTGCTTGAGAAGAAATGAGATCAAATGGCTTTCTTGTTCTTGAGAGAAAATGTCTTCTGTGTATTTGATAATTTCTGTCTACTGCTTTTCTGTCCAGCCTCGGGTCATATACAATTTAATTAAACCTGTATGACCTTTTAATTAAATCAAAAATGATTTAATCAAACAATCAAAACACTTGTATGACCTGAGGTATAAAGCTCGGTAGAACCATGCTTCATCAGTATGACCTCAGAAAAGTGTCCGGTATGACCTCAAGTATTTCTGCCAACCTTTTTCGGTAGAACTTGAAAAGCAACCTGTATGACCTAGCACACAGAACCTGTATGACCTGAAAGGAGTCGGTAGAACTTGGGATCTCTACAGACCAGGCCATACCGAGTTTTCTGAAGGTCATACAAGTTTAGTTAGAAAATCCTTTTAATTTATTTAGTTAGATTAAATTAAAGATTAAATTAATTCTCTTATAGAATTAAGTTAATAAATAATTTAGCCAACTAAATTAGTTAATCTAATAAATAAATTAATTCTAGTAGAATTAAATTATAAATTAAATTAACTTAACATGAAAGGAATTTAATCTAAAAACCAAGTTTCCTCTATCTCCTGAAAACCACTGAATGTAGATGATTTAATTCCACTGATTGACGTCGTCATTCGATGCACTGTCTGGTTCATGAATAACTGACATCAAATGAAAGTTCTTCATCTTTAAAACATTTAAAGCTGTGGCTTCTTTTCTTTAGCTCTGATTAAACTCTGTATCATGTACTTCTTCTATCACCAACTGGAAATCTCTGTCACTGTAGTAAATCCACTTCCTTGAATACTTCACTGAGGCTTGAACAATAAATTGAACTTCTTTCAATGTAGAATAACTTCAAGTCTGTAGATGACTTTAATTCTCCATTCTCTTGACAGATAAAAGTCTTTGAGATTCCTGTGACATATTAACTTATTATTTACTTATTACATACTTGTTTAAATTAAGTTGTTTCCTAGGAATATTAATAGGCCTAAACATATGCCTTTCAGGAACCCATACTTGTTGGGTTCCTTTTCCATGCAATTTATTAACTTTCATAGCAGAAGACTTTCTGACCTTAGCAGTCCTGACAGGATTTACTCCATCAGGATTTGCTTTGTCAGTATCAGTATTAACAAAAGCATGCTTCACTGTGACATTCTCAATGCTACCAGAGTTTGCACTATTTTTATCAAATTTAGGCAATGGATCATAAAAGTTATAGTACAACTCATGATAATATTTACAAGTATAAATCGAGTGCCATATACTACCACAATGAAAACAGGACTTCTGTGGTTTATAAAATACTGATCTATTCCTAACATCAGACTTAGAAATATCAGCAATCTTCTTCTTACTCTTCTTACAATCAATAGCAAGATGATTAGAGTTACCACAGTCAAAACAACACTTTCTAGGTGCATTTGGGATATATTTGTAACCATTCTCTTTATTGATCCCAACTTTACCATTCCTGTTTCTCTTAACAGTAGCTTCCTTTTTCTTATCTGTCACCTCACAGATTTTATCCTTAAGCTGTTTCTGAGACAATAGACCTACATTCTTAGTGACTTTATTCATGACAGATTTAGACTTTATGATTTTAATTCCTTGAGTAGAAGTAGATCCCTTTTCAAAAGTAGAATTGGAATCCTTACCAAAAACAAAATTAACAGGAGTAATCTTAGATTTGGTTGTATCTATAACATGTCTATAGGTCTTTGGACTGGCTGTCTCATCAATGACAATTTTCTCTTTCAATTTCGTATCATCATCTGACTTATATCCTAGACACTCTTTCCAATTCTTAGAGGTATTAATCTCATGAAATTTCCTACCAGAGTCTGTCCAGGTTCTGATTTTCTCATTAGCATATTCAAGTTCCTTTTCAAGAGCAGTACATTTGGATTTCATCTCTAAATACATGTGATTCGCATTATCACATTCTTTTTGTACTACTTGCATACGAGAAAATTTAGCTTCTAATATGTCATTCCTTTTTCTAAGTTCAGACATCTCAGATAAGATCCTAGTATTTTCAGCAGTTTGACTTCTACAGCTAATATGTAAAGACTTTAGAAAATGTCTTAACTCAGAAGCATTATCAGTATCAAAATCAAAGATAGTATTTAGTACCTTATCATCAGGAGCAGAAATTACATCAGCGTTGGCCATTAGAGCATAGTTGACCACATCAGTATCAGATTCTGAGGAAGAGTCCATCCAATCCTTGCTTGATGTGATAAGTGCCTTTGTCTTCTTGTACTCAGAAGCAAAGTGACCCATACCATTGCACTTGTAGCATCTAACCTTTGACTTGTCAAATTTGCTACCCTTGCTATCCTTTTTGATATACTTATCTTTGTTTGGATTGAAAGCCTTTTTCTGAAAGTTGCCTTGTCTTCTGAACTTCATCCTTCTGAAGTTTCTGACAATCATAGCAACCATCTCTTCCATGTCTGAGTCAGAAGAATCATCATCAGTATTGGCATCAGGATTGCCATCAGTAATCGATGAAGAGTCATCAGGATCTGACTCAGCTATTCTTGATTTACTTCTAGAGACCTCCATAGCTTTTCCTTTTGATTTAGCCTCTACTTTCAAAGCAATTGATTTTGCCTTGCTGCTTTTCTTGTTCTTTCTCTGTTGAACTTCAAGATCATGAGTTCTTAGAATCCCATAGACTTCATCAAGAGACACAGTGTTAAGATCATACTGATGTCTAATGATCGAGGTCTGAGTGTCCCATTCTTCAGGTAAAGCTCTTAGAAACTTGGTGTTTGAATCTTCAGTTTCATATTCCTTGTCAACTAAAGATAAACTGTTCAATAGTGTCAGAAATCTATCTATAGATCAGTTAGGCTCTCATCAGGTCTTGCATCAAATTGTTCATATTCTTGAATCAAAAGAGCCCTTCTGTTTTTCTTGACAGATGCAGATCCCTGGCACTGAGTTTCCAAAGTATCCCAGATTTCTTTTGAAGACTTGCATGCAATCACTCTATTTGACATGACAGCATCAAGACTACTGTGCAAGATATTCTTTATCTTTGGTTCCCTGAGTACATGAGCTTTTTCTTCTGGAGTCCATTCACTTTTAGCCTTGACCACATAATGTTCAGGTACTGTATCTGTTCGTTCTACAATCCTTGTAGGAATATATGGTCCATCACGAATCATGTCCAAATAGTCAGGATCCATAGCCTCCAGGTACATCAGCATCTTTACCCTCCATATTGGATATTCTGATTTCTTCAAGATGGGAATCTTCATGCTTCAATACTTGGTTGTCGACATCTTTAGATCGTATCTGATTCAGAATTAAATCAGTTTGCTCGGATACCAATTGTTGCCCAGTAATAATCTATTGTAGAAGGGGGGTTGAATACAATAGTATAAGATAATCGACTTCTTAATGTATATGTCACAAATATGAAAGAAAGATAACATCTTTATTAAATCTGATATAAAACTGTTACAAACTCTCTCAAGAAATTCTGATGTTCTTGAGAGCTGCTAGCTTACAAAAACTCTCTCAAGAAATTCTATGTTCTTGAGAGCTTCTATCTTGATTCACTCCGAACCAAAACCAAAACTGTGTTTATATACTACACAGCTTCTCTATCAATGATAAGTCCTAATCAATTACAAAGATTGAAACCTATCCATAATTGATAGCTACATTCTACAAACCAGGAACCGACAGAATAAACTTCCATGTTTAACTAGACTCCAAATATAACTCGAAGTAGGAATCCTGATCAGCTTCCAGTCCTGATGATCAATCCTGATCCCAGTCCTGATATGTATCTTGATCCTGACGACCATGTAATCCTGATGACGTCAGCAATCCTGATCAGTTGAGTCTAGCTCTTGACGATCATTGAATTCTGATCTAACAGGAAATTAAATATAAAATTTTAATATTATCTGAGTAATGCTAGAGTACCAAATTTTTTTCCAAAATGACGCAATTTCTTTTAGATCTTTACTAATGGAGGAAAAAATATTCAAATTTAATATTCTCCTAAATTTTTTTATTAGAAAATATCTCAATTGTCTTTTAAATAATTTTGCCTTTAAAATCTTTACTAATAGAGGAAACTGAATATACAATTTTAATATTATCTAAAAAAATTTATTAGAAAATATCTCTAATTTCTTTAAATCTTTACTAATGAAGGAAACTAAATATATAATTTTAATATTATCTTAGCAGGCTAGAGTACCAAAAAATTGCCAAGAAAACTCAAACTCAGGGGGAGCTTCTCAAACTACTCAAGAAAGTTCTTCTGAGGAGGCAACTGATGCAGGGGGAGCATCAAGTTCAAGAACTCAATTACCAACAACGAGAAGATGGACTCAAGCTCATACTCCTGACATGATAATAGCATATCATCATGCTGGTGTTCAAACCAGGAATGCAACTCAAAATGAATGCTTATTTCACAACTTTCTATCTCAAGTGGAACCTAAGAAAGTTGAAGATGCATTACAAGATGCTGACTGGGTAACTGCAATGCAAGAAGAACTTAATGAGTTTGAGAGAAATGAAGTCTTGAAGCTTGTACAAAGACCCAAACATAGGTCCATTATGGGGACAAAATGGGTCTTCATAAATAAGACCACTACACCATAGATTGCCTACTGTAACATAAAATATATGTTGTATCAGGGGGTAAATATGTTGTTGTAGCCCCACAATATGGCTAAGGTAACATAAAATTTATGATAGTTTTTACGGTGTTGCCCTAGGGCGTCTAAGGTAACATCTTACGGGCATAGGGCAACATGGGTTTTCTGTTGCCCTAGAACTCTACAGCAACATAAATTAGAGCTAAACTAACATAAAGTTTTGTTACCTTAGAGTGTTGTTTTTTTTTAAATAGTGGGCCCCACTGTGTGGGGCCCACCACATGGGGCCTACAATGTGGGGCCCACCACGTGGAGCCCACCTCGTGGGGCCCACACTGTGACCTGTTTGTGGACCATTATGGGGCCCACTTTGCTTGGCAACACATATGTATCTAAGGCAACAGTTTCTTGCCACTTTTTTTTGCAATAGTTTTGCTATAGAAACATTATACCATCGTGCTGCAACATTTTAATAAGCTACAATAACATTTTAACAACCAACAATTCAAATAGCCACTGCATACATAAAAATCCATCCAAAATAACCTGTTCAATCCAAATAATACATCCATGATCCAAACATGCTAATTTACCAACTGAAACCAACCAACTCCCTAACATCATAAGTCTAAAGTCTACGACAACCATAATATACTTTAATACTTAACTAAGTCAACTGGTTCACGTCCATACTTAACAGTAGCAAAAGTTTATAAGCTTAAAACAAAGTCATACTAGAAGCTTGCACTACGCCATAGATGGCCTACGGTAACTACTGAACTATGTCACCTTAGACTCAAAATAACGTTGCTACATGCCCAAAAAAGGCTAAGGTAACATCAGGGCTGGGTTAGTTTCTCTCCCAGTTGCCTTTGGCGTCAAAGGTAACATGTCGCCTACCCTAGGCTAACATAGCCTTTAATGTTACCAAAGATAGGCTACAGCAACATAGTAACCACTCTATTGCAACACCAAATCTATGTTACCTTAGCTTTTGGAATTTTTTGAAATCAGTGGGCCACACGTGTGGGTCCCACACATGGGCCCCACGTGTGGGTCCCACACATGGGCCCCACGTGTGGGACCCACAAAATGTGCAGCAGCACGTTTCAGTCTAGGGTAACACCTGTTGTAACACCTATTGCAACACGCTCGGTGTTGCCAATGAAGACATTTAGTAACATCAGTGTAGTACCTAAGGTAACACCTGTAGTTTAACTAAATAAAAATGTAAATTTTAAATATAGCATTTCCCATTAAAAAAACTACCAATTCACACAAACCAAGTACATCCCAACTACATAATCCCATCATAAACAACCAACTAAGTCTCCAATCACAAACCCAACTACATAATATCATCAAATCCGCCAACACCAAGTTAAGAACAAAAGTAATTACAACGTTAAAGTGTACTAGAAGACATAACAAACACAATAGAAAAACCATGACAATAGTTCAAAAGGTAATGTTATGTCGATTTCTAAGAGCTAGTACCACCGGTCACAGGAGTACCATCTCCTACTGTGTCACTAGAAACTGTGGCACAAATTTGACCCAAATCAATATGCAAGGTGGGGTTTGCTTCAGCCAATTTTTTTAGGACAATGGCCAAGTCGTCCTGGACCTTCTGATTTACCTTAGCATCCACTTCTTCATTGACCTTCCTTTCTAGCTTTTCTGCCATGTCGCTAACAAGGTCCTTCCGTATCTTTTTTGTCAACTCTTCTATGTACGAATCTGTTTGAGGTGGAGCCTGAGTAGAAGTTTTGATGAGGCTCGAGTCATGTCTGCCTATAAGCCAACCCTGACCATGGGATTTTTTGCCACCAGAAACTAGCTCCTCAATACCATCAACTCCTTCTGATGAATTGAGTTTTTTCTTAATCGTTTCCTTCAAAATAAACCAACATCAGTATATAAAAATAAATAATCGATAAAGGAAGATAAAATATGGATTGACTGAAAAGTATAATTACTAACAATTCTAAAGTTCATCACTTCAGGATTAGTTTTGTATTTCCGTCCAGGCTTGCGCTTTCGAGTTTTAGAGAAAATTAATCCCTGAGTTAGCTCACGTTCTGGCTTCTTCTTTTTGTAGGAAAAAAATCATCGAAACAATATTCAAATCACCACAGGTACCAAATATTATATATATACATATCATTTATTTTGATATGAGAATAGAAATTTAATAAACTACAAATAAATAAGATTGGTAGCGGGGTCAGGTAAATAAAAATTTACCAGCAAATAACTTGAATCTATAGATTCGACTTTTTCTAATATTGGTACAATTTTAATAAAATTATGCAAGAGCTAATTTGTTATCCAATGACATAAATTAAATTAAATTAACGGGAGACGATTAACTTCAACTCAATTATTCTCATAAATAACTCTATTTCCAAAATTTTCAGGAACGTACCATGTTGTGTTGAATTTGGGAAAACAGTTTCGGACCAACAGTGTGTGTGTCTTTGTACTCACCGCGACTTTTAGAATTTTTCTCGGCCCTCTCCTACCAAAAAAACATGAAAAAATTGCATTTAGTTTATGTCACTGGAAATTGATTAAATATCAAACTTGCAGAAAACAATACTAGTTTTAAATTTTATGTATACCTGAACATCAGGATCTCCCCAATAGTTTAAGAGCAACTTGAATTCCTCAAGCGGAATTTCCTCAGGCTTATTTTGTAGCCTCTCGTCATCAGTTGCATAAGGCGTGTAATGATCCCTCTTTGTTCGACTCTTGTACCCCTTCCAAGCAGTTTGTATTGTTGACCATTTTCGACATTCCTCGGGAATAATATAGCGTTGCTTACATAGAAATCAAACATAAAAAGGAATAAATAAATCTTGAATGCTATTTACCAAAATTATTTACGCAAGGACAGTTAAAATTTAATGATTACGCAAGGACAATTCGTATAAAATCCTTTATTCCACTAATATAACCGTCACTAAACTTTGGAAGTTTTATCCACGCGTTTTCCTCAACGTCCATCGCTACATTGATCAAGTACAGTTATATTAACAATAGTAACTAGTATTCACTTAGGCCAACCTAAAGTAAGCCA
This sequence comes from Heracleum sosnowskyi, assembly GCA_030848705.1. Taxonomy (NCBI): domain Eukaryota; kingdom Viridiplantae; phylum Streptophyta; class Magnoliopsida; order Apiales; family Apiaceae; genus Heracleum; species Heracleum sosnowskyi. The sequence continues at coordinate 17,673,540 of CM061244.1, read as the reverse complement.
CCTGTCAAGAACTAATTATACTAATGTGGCAAATAACAGAGTTTTTAAAATGTACACAGGTTTTAATTATACTAATTATACTAATTATACTAACACAAATCGAGCTTATATACTAATCGATATGCCTAATATACTATTCGAGCTATATATATATATATAAATATTTGCTTTTCATGTCATAATTGTTATTTTGCCATTGCGAAAACATACATCCAAAGTAACACATAACACATATAACACATATGGTTCATGCCAAATTAACATTCAAAAGTAATAAGCCTATGAAACCAGTTTAATTAACATTCAAAATTGACACTGGTTATAAATCAGTTTTTCATTCAAAAGTAAACATTCAAGAGAGAACAAATCAGTTTAATTAACAAAAATTACAGTAATAAGCATATGAAACCATTAATGTTCACATCAAACCAGTAATGTACATGCATATATAGCTACAGAGAGAGAGAGAGAGAGAGAGAGAGAGAGAGAGAGAGAGAGAGAGAGAGAGAGAGAGAGAGAGAGAGAGAGAGATATAGAGAGATATAGAGAGAGAGAGAGACAGAGAGAGGCACAAATCGAAGCGTATGAAACCAGTAAAAACAAAAAATCGAAGCATATGAAACCAGTAATGTTCACATCAAACCAGTAATGTACATGCATATATAGCTACAGAGACAGAGACAGAGAGAGAGAGAGAGAGAGAGAGAGAGAGAGAGAGAGAGAGAGAGAGAGAGAGAGAGAGAGAGAGAGAGAGAGAGAGAGAGAGAGAAAGAGAGAGAGAGAGACAGAGAGAGGCACAAATCGAAGCATATGAAGCATACCTTAAACACTTTCGAGTACCCACCAAGCTTCAATTAAACCCAGCTCCACCAAGCTTCGATTAAACCCACCTCAAACCCTAAGTTAATTCCTCAATTAAACCCTAATTTAAGCAGCGCGAATTAGAGATAGATAGAGAGTGAGAAGTGAGAAGCGAGAAGAGAGGATGAGAAGTGAGAATGAGAGAATAAAAGTGAGATGAGTTCCCCGCCCAGTGTTTTCCCCCAATTTCCCCGCCGAGTGTTTTCCCCAATTTCCCCCGTCTGTTTTGACCTATTTTTTGTTTTCCCCCGTCTGTAATATTTTTGTTTTCCCCCGTATTTTCACCAAATTTTCGTTTGCCCGGTTTTTTTTTCCTAAAACAAAAATATTACAAATTTATTCTAATATGTTTGATATTAAATTATGATTTATTATTTTAATTATTTCATTCTTAAAATCTATTTTTAAATCTATTGTTAAAATTAGTTTTTGCAAGCTGTTACTCTCTCTAATAAATTTTTTATTGGTTTTAATCAAAATTTAATGATTTTGAATTTTTTTTAAAAACCTTTTCTAATATAAATTGATTAAAAACATTTTATAAAATATGAATAATTCATTTATTTCACAGAATATTACTTTTATAAAAATATTACTTTTATAAAAATATTACTTTTATTATTCAATGATTTTTTAAAATTAATTACTTTTAAAGTGAAATAATATTTAAATTATTAATTTTAAATAAAAAATTCAAAATTAATACTCTAAGGTAACACCCTCACTGTGTTACTCAGTTACAACATCTTTTTATAGCTACGGTAACATGGGTTTATGGATGTGGTAACACCAAAACTACGATGTTGTAATAGGTCCAAAATTTCATAGCTAAGGTAACATGCAACAGGGTAACACCCCTACCCAGATGTTGTAAAAGGCCATCTATGGCGTAGTGTTGAGCCTCCGGTTATGGGCGTACCATCATCGTTACTCGTAGCTGTCACACACAACTCCTCAATATTAATAGTAATGTTCGGGTTTGCTTCTCCAAGTTTTTTAAGAACCGATGGCTAATTCTGCTGCACCTTCTTGTTCATCTGCTCATCAACTTCTGCTTGGATTTGCTTCACTTTATCCTCGAGTTTCAACAAATACCTCTCCAGAGCTTTAACTGAATAATTTAAGCAAATTAAATAGGGAACATGTCGTGATTCAAGTGATGAAAAATGGGATGCACACATTGGCACGACAGACTAAGCTACACATCATCATCCCTGTATATGTTCATACTCTTTTATATAGATAATCATTTTTTTAAAACTGTTTTTATAAGGATGTAGATAAAATTCTTACCTGGTAATGCTTCAAACAAATTGCCAAGGAAACCACAAAAAGAATAATCCTGAACCACCGTTTTTGGAAGTAGAATTTTAGGTTGTCACTTCTGCCATGGTTAGATAACACATAATTTCCGTCATTGTCGTCTTCTTTCCGTCACTGTAGATGTGAAGTTTATGCCACCCTTTTCTTTTTTTTTTCTAAATGTCAGGTTAGGGGGTTCCTTGTTTAAACTAAAGAAAGAGGAATATAAGTAAAAAGATATGCAACATTAAAAAGAAGAGAAGAAAATAAACACGAAGGAAAACGATTGCACAAGTGACAAGTCACAAATTTGCTTCCTAGAAATTGCATCCCCATATAAGAAAGTTAAACCAATAACAGACCCTGTTCTTGGAAAGAATCACTAAATTACTTATCCTCAACAACAAGACTATGAACAAACCCTGTTCTGTAAAAGAACACTAAATTGCTTGTAGATTATAGAAGACCACAAACAACCAAGTATACAACTAAAAATGACATCAGTCCTGTTCTGACTGGCTGTCTTGTAATTTTCACAATTTTGATATATCCCATCTTGTTTGGAAAGTTTCATAAGTAAATTACATTTTAAAATTTTAAGTTAGTATTAATAGTACTACAAGCCTTCCAGCTTCACCCACCCTTGTCACACTGTTAATATACTAAATAACTTCTAGCAAGACGGTTTATAGCTGTAGAAAACAGCTGAAGATGAAACAGTACAATATAAGACTCAAAAAAGCAGGATACCTTATGCCAAATCCCTCAAGTTCTTTCTCAATCAAACGTTTGTGAGTTATAGGCTTTATTGCATCCAGGACAATTAAAATACAGTTGCACCTTCTTGCTGTACTGATAACCTGAATAACGAAAATCAGATAATGACATAATGACTTATAAACCAATAAAATCCAACTATTTCAAACACAATTAAATAATATTCTGTAACTTATAAACCAATAAAATCCAACTACTTTCTAGAACATAATGATGCTACAAGAATTAATTTGTGTTACCAATTACTTGAGATGCGAAGACCAACACAAATGTATACAACCCTAAGGAAAGACTTTAATTCACACATGTTATCAGTATCAAAAGCATAAGCAGTTTTAGGTACCTTTTCAGATGCTTCTTCAATTTCAGCCATCAATGCATAGTTTGTTTCTTCTTCTTCTTCTTCTTCAGAATCAGAAGAATCCATCCATCCTTTGTTTGACATGACAAGCGCCTTTCCAGTTGATTTTCCAACTTTGGGTTTCTTGCACTCAGTTGCATAGTGACCCATCTTATCACAATTGAAACATTTAATCTTAGAGAGATCAACTTTCTTCTGTTTACCTTTCCTGTCAGAATATCGATCTCCTTTTGATTTTCTTCCATCCTTTCTAAACTTGCCCTGCTTCATCCTTCTGAAACCTTTCACCATCATGGCCATCATCTGCACCAGTTCTTTGTCAGAATCATCATTTGATTCCTCATCAGTACTTTCATCAGTATCAGCATCAGTGTCTGACTTTATCACTACATGAGCTTTAGCCTTCATTTTTCCTTGGTGCACACGTCTTTCCTTTGATTCCACTTTCAAAGCCACAGATTTAGGCTTTGATCTTGTACCTTCCTTTTGCTTAACCTCCAGATCATAAGTCTTCAACATTCCATAGATTTCATCAAGAGTCATCAGGTTCATCCTATAAGTGTGCCTTATAAGATTCTGTTGAGTTATCCATTCCATGGGTAAGGATCTTAAGAACTTGACGTTTGAGTCTTCAACGTCATATACCTTTCCCACCAACGACAATTCATTTAGCAAGGTAAGAAATCTATCATAAATTTCTGTAATGTCTTCATCATGCTTTGCCTCGAATTGCTCATATTCTTGAATGAGAATGCCCCTTCTATTTTTCTTGATTTCTTCAGTTCCTTGGCATTGAACTTCCAAGGCATCCCATATTTCTTTAGCAGTCTTACATGCAATAACTCTGTTAGATAAAACAGTATCTAAACTATTATGTAAGATATTTCTGACCTTTGCATCTTTGATGATTTGAGCTTTATCCTCAGGGGTCCAATCACCCTTTTTCTTTGGTGCCAGTCCCGCAGGAGTTGTCTCTGTTGCTGCAACTGGTTCAGTTGGGATAAACGGTCCATTTCTTATCCTGTCTATGTAATCAGAATCTGAAGCTTCAAGATACATAAGCATTTTCACCTTCCATGTTGAAAACTCTGTTTTCTTCAACATCGGAATTTTCATGGTTTCATATCTGTTTGCCGACATTTCGATCGTTTCTGATTTGATAAATTATCAGTCCGCTCTGATACCAATTGTTACCCAGTATATGTCTATTACAGAAGGGGGTTGAATGTAATTGTATGAAATAATCGAACAGACAAAGATAAAAACAATCAATATCAGCTTTTATTAAACTTTATAAAAACTGATACAAAATCTCTCAAGAAACTATAAGTTCTTAAGAGCTGCTAGGTTTACAAAGATACTCGTGTTAAAGATATTACTTTCGTAAAACCTATCATGTGTTTATATATATACACACAGCTACACATTCTGTTACACAAGATAATCTTCATTTAATTAAATTGATCTTCTTGTCGCTTATCTTCTGTAACAGCTTCTATGAGATATATCTTCAGCATATCAATCCTTTCCTGAAATCACGGAATAGTATCAATTACCAACAGTTAACTTTATCCTGTCACTGACGATGACATCATCAGACGTCATCTCCTGATGCTCTAAGTACTTATGCTATCCGATCTTGATGCATTCATTAAATCTTCATTTCCCAACAATGTTTATTTTTTATGTTTGTTCTTAATTAAACTTACAAGTGTTCATTTGTTATATATATTTTTAAATCACTTGTAAATTTATTTTATCATCTCATTTTCTCTTAAGTGTATGTTGATTGTAGATTATTATCATGTCTTGTCTAATTGTTAAGCTTCTTAGTTTGAGTAAGTTACGATAAATTATTTTCTCTAAAAATAGTTTTCTCAAATTTTACAAGTTAAAATTATAGAGAAATCTGTTTTTATTGAAAATCTTTTATTTTAAAATATTCGAATATTCTTGTACAGTTCATGTAAATATTTTCTGCATTTTAATTCATTTTCTTTCTTTAGTTTTCTACTGATAGTTTTTGTATATATTATTTTATTTTTAGTTTTAGTTTTAGTTTTATTATTTATTATATTTTCTTTTCTTTTCTTTTTTTAGTTTTTGTAATTATATTGTATATTAGTCTTTTCTGCTCAAGCTCTTGCTTAGCTGGAACTTCTTCAGTGCCTAATCCATTACAGGTATTATTTCCTATCTTTCAATCTACTTCTTTTACTGTTGCTGAAACCCAAGTGGTTGTTAGGGATGACCAATGGATTGTAGATCCACAATCTCTATCCCAGGTCTTAGAGCCAAACAATGAGTCTACAACTTTCTTGACCTCTCAGCCTGAACAGAAATTATCTTTTAGACAAAGAAGTAGTATGATTGAAACTGTGAGTTATCATATAGCTCCGCCTCCACTAAAGAAGAATTGAACATATACTGAGGCATCTGTCAGCCCATCTGTATCCTCCCAACGGGATATGGACTTTGAAATGGTCAATGAACCGTTTCTAGAGACATTCTCTCAACAGGATGAATCTATTGAAATTCGCCATAGGGTCATGGCACTTTCTATAGAGTCAAGCACGCTCTCATTACTCATAATGGGAGAAGACATACCATTAGATAAAACTCAGGATACAGTGAAAGCAGAGCACCTGCAACTGGTTACAGTGCCTACCATTGTTACGGTAGAAATGCCTTCACAGGCATCAGAGGGAAAATCTGATTCTTTTCCAAATTTAATAGAATCATTTTCTACCCTCCCAAAGGGAACATCTCTGGCTCCCTTAAGGGATTTTCCACTCGCAGATTTCTCTGGAAAAGGTGGAAGGCAACTTGGTCAGTCTATTCACTGAAGTAATTCAGAGTTCAAATCCAAATGATTTGATAGATGTGACTGAGGATCGGGATTTGTGAACTCTCATTGCACCACCATTAACCTCTCTTGAAGAGGCTAGGGTGATTTTCAATGCAGGTACTTTTCAAAAAGGAGCAAACAGACAGCTAATGTTGAGTGATGTGAGTCAAACACTGAGTGAAACACATGCATGTGAGATGAGTGATACACTTACAAGAGAAATTCAAGTGAGTGCACACACAGACACATACACTTCAATGTGGTTAGCAAAAATAGCTGATCTACAGGAACTATCCAAAACCCGAACTGATAAAGAACTTTTTCAAGCACAAGTGGTTGAACGGTCTTATTCTTCCAACTTTGTCAACAATCAGCTATGACTGCTCAAGGAAATCTTGAAGACAAATTTACTTCCCAAGATGAACTCCATCCAACAATCTCAACTCCTACTAGCTTCAGAAACTCAAAAGGTTACATCTGTAGATAATTCCTCAACTAAGGGGGAGAATCTAGGAAGAGGGAGATGAAAAAGATATAAAAGGAAAAGGAGGAGTTTCAGGGTAGTAAAGGAAGCTTAGGTAAAATCAAGACAGGATCAATGTTATCATATGTTCAGTCTAGAGGAACATCTGTCTTATATTTATCTTTACTGGTGGAATCTGGAAATGTCATATTTGATCCAGAACTTTCTATTATTTACTTAGTCTTAAGAGTCTCATCTTTTTCTTGGTTTTTAGTTGAGTGATCCTTTAGGTATTTGGTTTTTATACTCTAACAAACAAATAGGGGGAGATTGAAAGGCATATGCACTAGCCTATTTGTAAACATCGATGATTTGACTCGACTTAAACAAGAATATAATAAGTAAATAATAATTCAATTATCACAGGAATCTCAGAAGATAATATCAGTCAAGTGAATGAAGATTAAAGTCAATCTACATACTTGAAGTAATTTTATAGAAGTTCATTTATTTGATCAAGCCTCAGTGAAGTATTCAAGAAAGTGGATCTTTTAAATTGACAGAGATCTCTACAGTGTGACAGCAAGTGTACAGGTTACAGTGTTTGATAAAGGGAAAAGAAAAAGAACCACCGCTTAAAGTCAAAAGATTAAGAACAGTCATTGCAGTTAGTCACTTATGAACCAGACATTACATCAAGTGTCAACATCATTGAATGGAGGTTATTCATTAATTTCAGTGGTTCGAGGATTGATTCTGCTATCAAGAAATAGTATTAATTCTCTTTAAATTAATTATAAGATTAATTAAAATAGAATTAGTATTACACTAGTATGATTTTTAATTAAACTGGTATGAATGTGTTAAAATGAACTGTTATGACTCTCCTTGGCAGTCATACCGATAGTCATACATGTTCAAATGACTGTTCGACAGTCATACATGTTCAAATGACTATCATACCGACAGTCATACATGTTCAAATGACTATCATACCGACAGTCATACAAGGCCAAAATTGTTTGTCATATCAGTTCTATTCTAAGTCATACCGATAATCATATGGATCAAAATAGAAAGTGGCGTACAAATAGATAGGAAAGGCATATGTTTCCCATATGAACCTTTTATATTATAATGATGCACAGGTACGTACTAAAAAAATTATTATAACGTCTAGGGATATTTAAGAAATTAGTAATTTTTGTGATAATATGAATCATTAAAGTTTGAAGTGATTGTTAATACTTAAATTTTTATTATTGTTTATTTTTAATTTATGTGTATTTAGTGCAATGGGCGTCTACTCAAGAAAATTTGACACAAAATCGGCATATAACGTTTAGGGATGTTTAAGAAATTTGTAATTTTTGTTATAATAATAATGGTTGAAATTTGAAGTGGTGGTTAATGCTTAAATTTTTATTATTGCATATTTTTAGTACTTTTTATTCATATGTATTTACTGCAATGGTCGTCGGCTCAAGAAAATATGACACAAAATCGGCATATAAAGTCTAAGGATATTTAAGAAATTTGTAATGTTTTTGATAATACGAATGGTTGAAATTGGAAGCGGTGGTTAATATTTTAATTTATATTATTGCATATTTTTAGAATTTTTTATTTATATATATTTAGTGTAACGGATATCAGTTCAAGTAAATATGACACAAAATTAACATAAAAATGTAAATAATTTATTTTATTATTTATGTATGTTTTATTAGTTTCCGTCCCATAAGCGCGCGGTGGCATGTTTTTTTGGTTATCTTTTCTTTTGATTTTGCGTCTGCGTGATAGTATTCTACTTTGCACATTCCACTTAACTTTGATCACCCCCATCAACTTCATTCAAAGTAGTTGGCAAATTTTCAAACATCTAGTGTCTCTACAACAATTGGAGTAATAAATATTTTTGCGAAATTTGTATATTTCTTTCCGACTGAATCAGATCAAAATTTACTCACTCTAATTTCTATATCGTGGTATCTTTTCTTTTCCAATGTTTCACCTCTTATTTCTCTTTCCAAACGGACATGTTTATGAATTTTAGTTTACGTTAATGTTGATATTATTGTTAGATTATTTTATTAATAATCACAATATATGGGCTTACAAATTAAAGACAATTATATTTAATGTTTATTCTATATTTGGACTAATTAAGTGGTCTAAAATAAAGGGTCCAATAACATCTTATTTGGTATGGGCTTTGTAATGTGTAATACCCAATAGTAATCTGATTAGGGTTAATGGGGTCTAATTGGATGGCTATATAAAGAACAAAATAGGGTTTTGGTCCCCAAGACTATTCACTGTTGGAAATAACAAGTACTACAGCAACATGGAGGCAGTTATATAATAGATATAGCAATGACAGGCCAAGACCAAAGTTAACAAAACAAAGCATGAAGGTCGAAAGTATGCATATCAGAAACTGATAAATAACCAGGGAGACATAAACAGTACCTGTAGCCATAGCTTAACAGTGTATAAAAACAGGAAAAACGAAGCAACAGCTGAGTCGTCAGGACTTCGAGAAACTCTGACTGTTCTTGAAGAGTTATTCGCACCCACTTACTGTGTCAGGTTGTCGGCGAGATACTACTTCCAGGATAAAACAGCTCCGAGCAAGGTGTTCACAGCAACAGCAGCGCTCAACTACGACCAGCACCTCAATCGCCGGAGAACCAGAAAAACTACAGGAAAAAACTGTATGGAGAGGGAGAGCAGAGAGAGTTTTGAGAGAAGTGTATTTGCAAAATTCTGTGTGTTTTTTCAACTGAGCTACAAGGGCCACTATTTATAGTGGTTCCTTCCTGTAACTGAAGCACAATTCAATTTCGTAACTGCAGCACACACATTAATTTTTTTTTCCGTAACAGCTGATCATATTAAATAAAAAATCAAAACTGACCATTTAATGAATAAACGTTTTTGATTTAAATTTAATAACCTGAGCTGTTACATCTTTTTTCATGTTTATCCACATATACAGATTTAATATTTATTTTAAACATATCCATCAAATCATGTCTAGGTTCATATCAGTTTCTGTTGCCCATCAGAGTTTAGTTTCTGTTGACCATCAGAGTTTAACTTATTGTTCCCATCAGAGTTTACTGACAAACCAACTCCATCAGAGTTTACTAGTTAAATACTGATAAACCAACTCCATCAGAGTTTACTAGTTAAATACTGATAACCAACTCCATCAGAGTTTACTAGTTAAATACTGATAACCAACTCCATCAGAGTTTACTAGTTAAATACTGATAACCCAACCCAATTTGACAACTGATAACCCAGCCCGATTTGATAAATTAATTCTAATAAAATATTAAATCACATAGATAAAAACTCTCGCCCAGGTCGCCTCGCGTACGCGAGACGCCGAGACATTCGCCCAAATCGCCCTTCGACCCGGTCCGGTGCGGTGCGGTGCGTGGCGTGGTGAGGCGGGCGGCGGCGCGCGTGTGTGTGTGTGCGCGCGCGTGAAGCACACACTAACACCATGCACCATCACACACCTTAGTAGTTGTATACTACTCATGTGTGTAATGCTATATAAAGCCACCAAGTCCCCTTATTTTTTTCTATGTGGGACAAATGAACATCATTATCACAAGCTTTTTCAAGCTACTACCTTCATCTCAATTTCTCTTATGGATTTAAACAAGAAAATTATTAAACCAATACATGAAAGTTTAAGTTCCCATAGCAAGGAACAACTTCCAATCATTAGAAATTCGAATTAACATCAAGAATATAGTTAATTATATCCTTAAACTATCAATTTTCTAACAATCCCCCACAAATCCATATAGAAATGTAGACAGGTTCTTAACATGACTTGGTTTTTCATAGTCGGTACCCTTCCGGGTTTGAACCCTCCTATTTCGATGGCTACCGGATTCAGATGGAATTTTTTCACCTTGAATCTTAATCCGTTAAGTGTAACCATTCTCCATAGACGGCGACAAGTCAAAGGCTATGGTGCCAATCTACGGCTTTGAGACATTAATGGTCTTGTCTCGATCATGTTCGTCGAATGCTTCAAGGAATAACCCTTTCCTCTAATTGCGACCTCATAATCACATTCGCTTAGCTGGGCATCTCCGGAGATGTACTGCAACCATCTCGTCAAATGACTTGACCCCATTCAGAGTTCTTAAACTCTTACTATTCAGCAGTTTCAGTACCTTATAGGTTTACAGGGGATAGACTCAGATACTAAGTATCATCTATGTATCAAGGTACTCCCAACTCATCCTTACATCTTGTTATTACCACATTAAATACACTTCGAGGGATCTCCTCTCATGTGTATTGGGTTCCCACTGTTGATGAGTCGTGATGGGTTGTCAGTCCCATCCCCAACCTCGACTTAAGGACCACTGCAGGTTCCAGTCCTTTAGTCAAAGGATCAGCTATATTTTTCCTGAGTTCCAATGAACTCTACAGCTATAATCCTATCAGACACTAATCCCCTTATAGACTTAAGTCTAACTTGGATGTGTCTCTTTGTTTTAGCATTGTACTTTTTACTGCTAATCTTGTCGATAGTTGTTCGACTATCACAATGAATAGCAATAGCAGGAAGCGGTCTGCTTACTACAGGTATCACGGACATCAGTCCGTGTAACCATTCAGCCTCCGTCCCAGTGGCATCAAGTGCACACAACTCAGCCTCAAAAGTAGACCGAGTTACTATAGTCTGTTTTGTCGACTTCCAGGATATTGCTCCACCCCCTAGGGTGAACACGTATCCAGTCACTCCATTGGAACCAGACTTCTTAGCTATCCAACTTGCATCACTGTACCCTTCAAGTACACCAGGAAATCTCCTATTGTGTAATCCAAGGTACATTGTGCCTTTCAGATATCTAAGCACTCTATCAAGAGCATCCCAATGAGTTCTGTTCGGACAGCTTGTATATCTAGCTAGCTTAGACACAGAATATGAGATATCTGGTCTAGTACAGTTAGCAAGATACTGCAAGCTTCCAATAATCTGAGAATACCTTAACTGAGACACAGGGACTCCTGAACTATTCTTGACAAGGGCAACTTTAGGATCATAGGGTGTACTAGCGATTCTACATTGTGAATAACCATATTTCTCAAGTATAGATTTCTCTATATAATGAGATTGCGATAGGGTTATTCCATCAGCTGACTGAGTCAGCTTGATACCAAGAATCACGCTAGCTTCGCCCATATCCTTCATCTCAAAGTGCCTTTTCAAGAAATCCTTTGTCTCGTTAATAATTTCAATATTGGTTCCAAACAGTAGTATGTCATCCACATATAAGCATAATACGACACATTCACTACCTTTAACTTTTGAGTAGACACACTTATCGCTATCATTACTAACAAAACTGAATGTCACAATCGTTTCATCGAACTTCTTGTGCCAGTCCCTGGGACCTTGTCTTAAGCCATAAATAGATTTGATTAACTTACATACTTTCCTTTCGTTGCCAGATGCAACAAACCCCTCAGGCTGATCCATATAAATCTCTTCTTCAAGTTCACCATGAAGAAAAGCTGTCTTTACATCCATTTGATGGATGATCAGACCATGTACGGAAGCCAATGCTACAAGCATTCGGATTGTTATCATTTTGGCAACAGGAGAGTATGTATCAAAGAAATCAATTCCTTCCATTTGCTTAAAACCCTTAGCCACCAGTCTAGCCTTGTACTTCTCTATTGAGCCATCAGGGTTCAACTTCCTTTTAAAGATCCACTTCCACCCAATAGTAGAACACCCAGGAGGGAGATCAACTAACTCCCATGTTCCGTTAGAAACAATAGAGTCAATTTCACTCTTTACAGCGCCCTTCCAGTGCCTAGACTCCGAGGAGTCCATAGCCTGTCGGAAAGTTAAAGGTTCATCCTCGACATTGTAAGTGATGAAATCACTTCCAAAGTCCTTGACTACCTTTGCACGCTTACTCCTCCTAGGTTCCTCTTCCTCCATAGGAGTAGAGCTACTACCAGGTTCCGCCCCCACATTTGTCATCTTTTCCACATGATCAGGAATAGAACTTGATGTGTGAGTGAGATCTTCCTCAGAAGTACCTTGAGGTATACCAGTCTTCATAGGGTAGACATCCTCAAAGAATGTAGCATCACGAAATTCAACTATCGTGTTAGCCACTATACCATCTATGTCAGATTTTATTACCAAAAATCTCATAGCTGTAGTGGTTTCAAGATAGCCCAGAAAGATACAATCAACCGTCTTCGGACCTAGTTTCTTCCTCTTGTGTTCAGGGACAAGTACCTTTGCAAGGCACCCCCACACTCAAAGATACTTGAGACTAGTCCTCTTGCCTTTCAATAACTCATAAGGTGTCTTATCCATGTGTTTCAGAGGGACTCTGTTCAGAATATGGCAAGCCGTATTCAGAGCCTCTCCCCACATGTATTTAGGCAACCCAGAGTTAATAAGCATACTGTTAATCATATCTTTGAACGTTCTGTTCTTTCGCTCAGCGACCCCATTAGACTCAGGTGTGTATGGTGGAGTAACTTCATGAACTATTCCATTGCTTGCGCAAAATTCATTAAAGGAGTTACTCGTATACTCACCACCTCTATCTGATCTCAACCTTTTAAGTACCTTACCAGTTTGTTTCTCAACTTCAGTTTTATAAATCATGAATTTGCTAAGTGCTTCATCCTTATGTCTAAGTAAATAAACATAACAGTATCTACTTCTATCATCTATAAAAGTAATGAAGTATCTAAAATGGTCTTTAGTTAACATACCACCAAATTCACAAATATCAGTGTGTACTAAATTTAACAAGTCTGAATCCCTAACAACATTATGAAAAGGTTTCCTTATTTGTTTAGCAGACACACATACTTGACATTTAGAATTCTTTTCTATAGTATGTTTTGGAATCAACTCTAAGTTCATCATATTTTTAAGAGCACCAAAATTTAAGTGACCAAGTCTAGCATGCCATAAGTTGGATGATTCTACACAGTTAACAGAAGGAGTAATTTCATTAAAGGAAGTGCCCAAAACAGGCTCAGCATTTATAACAAATAAACCATTTGACAAGTAACCCTTGCCAAAGAAAGTACCAGTGTGAATAAGAACTACTTTATTACACCTTAAGGAAATTTCAAAACCATTTGTAACTAAACGGCTTCCACTTATTATATTTCTACGCATGTCGGGAACATGATGCACTTTTGTCAGGGATAGAATACGCCCCGAAGGAAACTTCAGGTCCACGTCTCCCACTCCATGAACTTGAGCTGCACTCGCATTCCCCATCGTCACTGTCATGCTATGACTCTGTTGATAAGATACAAACAAACTAATATCAGCACAAATATGCACATTAGCTCCAGTATCAATCAACCATTCATTTGACAGATAAGTGGAAAATAGTACAGGGTTGTAGGCCACATACCGGTTTTCGTTGGTTTCAGAAGCCGAAGCCTCACCAACAACCATGTTCACTACAGGCCCACTTGTGGTTCCAAGTACAGCATTCGCTTGCGCTACCACCTCGGTTTTCTTCGCTTTCTTTGTAGGACAGTCCTTACTCCAGTGCCCAACCTGCCCACAAGACCAACATGGTTTGTTTGCCTTTGGTTTCTTGGCCTTATCCTTGTCTATCTTAGGTTTATTAACATTACCCTTCCTAGCAACAGCCTTCCTTTTCTGTCCTACGGTTACTACATTCACCTTCGAGCTACCGTGTTCAGATGGCATCACATGTCCCTGTTTGGACTTGTGTTGTTCTTGCACCGAGATGTCCAGCATAAGGTTGGTCCAGGTGATCTCTCCTTTCTGTCTTTTCAGGGAGAGTGCGAACTCTTCCCAAGACTTCGGAAGCTTTTCAATCACGCTCATAACCTTGAACTTATCAGGGAGATCCATGCTGGATTCCTTCAAAGCATGCACTATCATCTCGAACTCATGCACCTGCTCAGTCATGGATTTGTTGTCTACCAGCTTAAATTCAAGGAACCTCGCTACAGAATACTTTTCCAGACCTTGAGAGTCAGTATTGTGAGTGAGGTCCAGCTTCTCCCATAAGAGCTTAGCACTATAGGCATCAGATGAATAAACATCAAACAGAGTGTTCGTTAAGGCTGCCAGAATGGCTGCCCTAGCCACCCCATCCTTCTCAGCCCACATTGCATAAGCCTTAACTGTTTCAGCTTTTTCTTGAACCACCACCGGTTTCTCATACTCCACAACAGGCCACAGACCCTTTACAGTTAACCACAATTTCATCCTTTTCTGCCAGCGTGAAAAGCCGACACCACCGTTGAATTTTTCAGGTAAGCCCATTAGTTCAACGGGTTGTGGGAAACGGTAAGTGGTCCAATCAATGACCCCAGCAGACACATTAGACGTACTACCATCTACAGTAACTTCAGTTTCATTAACCATAATGCTAAATATTATATAACAGAATAACTCTTCAAGAATGTTGGAAATAACAAGTACTACAGCAACATGGAGGCAGTTATATAATAGATATAGCAATGACAGGCCAAGACCAAAGTTAACAAAACAAAGCATGAAGGTCGAAAGTATGCATATCAGAAACTGATAAATAACCAGGGAGACAGAAACAGTACCTGTAGCCATAGCTTAACAGTGTATAAAAATAGGAAAAACGAAGCAACAGCTGAGTCGTCAGGACTTCGAGAAACCCTGACTGTTCTTGAAGAGTTATTCGCCCCCACTTACTGTGTCAGGTTGTCGGCGAGATACTACTTCCAGGATAAAACAGCTCCGAGCAAGGTGTTCACAGCAACAGCAGCGCTCAACTACGACCAGCACCTCAGTCGCCGGAGAACCAGAAAAACTACAGGAAAAAACTGTATGGAGAGGGAGGGCAGAGAGAGTTTTGAGAGAAGTGTATTTGCAAAATTCTGTGTGTTTTTTCAACTGAGCTACAAGGGCCACTATTTATAGTGGTTCCTTCCTGTAACTGAAGCACAATTCAATTTCGTAACTGCAGCACACACATTAATTTTTTTTTCCGTAACAGCTGATCATATTAAATAAAAAATCAAAACTGACCATTTAATGAATAAACGTTTTTGATTTAAATTTAATAACCTGAGCTGTTACATCTTTTTTCATGTTTATCCACATATACAGATTTAATATTTATTTTAAACATATCCATCAAATCATGTCTAGGTTCATATCAGTTTCTGTTGCCCATCAGAGTTTAGTTTCTGTTGACCATCAGAGTTTAACTTGTTGTTCCCATCAGAGTTTACTGACAAACCAACTCCATCAGAGTTTACTAGTTAAATACTGATAACCCAACCCAATTTGACAACTGATAACCCAGCCCGATTTGATAAATTAATTCTAATAAAATATTAAATCACATAGATAAAAATTCTCGCCCAGGTCGCCTCGCGTACGCGAGACGCCGAGACATTCGCCCAAATCGCCCTTCGACCCGACCCGACCCGGTGCGGTGTGTGGCGTGGCGTGGCGCGGCGGGCGGCGGCGCGCGTGTGTGTGTGTGCGCGTGAAGCACACACTAACATCATGCACCATCACACACCTTAGTAGTTGTATACTACTCATGTGTGTAATGCTATATAAAGCCACCAAGTCCCCTTATTCTTTTCTATGTGGGACAAATGAACATCATTATCACAAGTTTTTTCAAGCTACTACCTTCATCTCAATTTCTCTTATGGATTTAAACAAGAAAATTATTAAACTCATACATGAAAGTTTAAGTTCCCATAGCAAGGAACAACTTCCAATCATTAGAAATTCGAATTAACATCAAGAATATAGTTAATTATATCCTTAAACTATCAATTTTCTAACATTCACAACCTCTACTCCTCTATTCCCATCAAGTTGAGCGAGATACGGCTAGAGGCGAATCAAGTATGTGGAAGATCAAGTCCCATAATCCGTATCCATATCTACCATCATGAATTCAGGTACGCTTTCGCACTACAGTTTATTGCGTAACCTTTATAATATCGCATAAGATGATCCTAGATTATTTATTTAAATCTAACAAGTGATATCCGAGCTTACCTTATGTCGAATTATTAGGGTTGATCATAATTTTATTTTATGATTGTTATTAATAAACGTTATATAGCGTACGTGTATATTAACGTTTTATTTTGTGTTTGAGGCGATGAATCCTTTGGTATACTGGTTTATGTAAATCGATCGATGATTGATGGTTGTTAGTATACATGATTGACATGTACGTTATTAGCAATTTTTTTTGGCTGCTTAGGTTATGTGTAGCGACCATGCGTGACATTATGTCAATGTGGTATCGATTCAGTTATGAATGTGATCTGGATATAACATGTTTGTCATATTTATTTTATTAAAATCAGGCTATCATGTTATCAAGCTTCTGTTAGCCGTGTTATTTTTTTTAACATTATAACGTGGCTATTACAATGATTCATGGAATCAGTTAATAGATAAATCTCAATGCATCTATTTGTTTTGTTTTTGGTTTTCCTAAATGTGCATATTTCGAATTTTTGAATCGTCATATTTTAATTAATATGATGAATTTTGTGTTGTAAAATATTAAGATTTTAGGTGATTAGTTTTAATATTTTCACACGATACGGATTTGGGCACCATATTTTTTTAAGATAGTTATTTATCTTGTCCTTTTATTTCGTAAATAAGTGAGTTGAAACAAAATATTGTCAAAGTGATATTTATGTGTAGATTTGTTTATTTTGAGATACTAGGATGTGTATATTTATTATTTATGCGTTAAAATAATCGGTCCAAAGGAAGGTTACTTAATGGCCAAATAATGAATATGCGTGTGGAAATAAATATGTAATAATTATAAATTTTTCATGTGAGTAATTAACCGGCCCAAAGGAAGGTTTGTTGCTTGACCGAATTTATTATTAATATTTGATTTCCGCGTGGAGAGTACCACTTGCAAGTTAATATTTCTGTCCAAAGACTAAATGTTAACGTTGTGTTAGGTATCTTGTTTAAATGGGCCCACACACTATAGTCTTTTAAATTCATGTTTTATTTTTATGCATGCTTTTATGTATGAATTTGACATGATTTTCTTTTGCGAGCTTATTTTTTTTTGTTCCAGATTGCTAGTTAATGCATCTGCTGCTACTATAACTGCCAATATGAACTCCATTCCCGTGCTTAACGGCATAAACTTTAAGAGCTGGAAAGAGAACGTTCTGTTAGTTCTCGGCTGCATGGATTTAGACTATGCTATAAGGAAAGAACAACCTGTTTCTCTTACGGATGAAAGTTCTACTACTGAAAAATTGAACTTTGAGAAGTGGGAACGTTCTAATCGCTTAAGTCTAATGATGATAAAGCGCAGGATTCCTGAAGCATTCAGGGGCGGTATGTCTGATGACTCCGATGAGGTATCTGTAAAGAATTTCCTTGATGAGCTTGAAAAGCGTTTTGAAAAAAACAAAAAGGCTAAGACAAGTAAGCTTTTAGCTGATCTTGTTCAGATAAGGTATAAAGCTAAAGGAAATATTCGGGAATACATTATGAAGATGTTGAGTTTGAGGGGGAAAATATAGTTAGGGATGTTGTCTTTGAGGAAGAATCAGTTTTTTTATATGATCCAAAAGTTCAAGACAACAATGTGGATATACCTATACATCTTCCTACTGAAAATCAAGACGATGCTCAACAAGAACAAACTCAACAATATAAGGAGACAAGTTTAATCTCAAACAGTGCCCTAAGAATGATTGTGAAGGAAAAGAGATGTAGAACATTCCATATGCTTCGGCTATTGGGAGTCTTATGTTTGGTCAAGTTTGTACCCGACCGGATTTGGCATTCATTGTGGGTATGTTAAGTAGATATACAAGTAAACCTGGAATGGATCACTGGATTGCGATCAAAAGGGTTATGAGGTACTTATAAGGAACAAAAATATTGCATGCTCGTTTATAGAAAGTCGGAAATTTTGGAGATCATCAGGTATTCCGATTCTGATCTTTCAGATTGCGTAGATAAAGAATAATCTACATGTGGTTATATTTTTTTCATGTCTAAATGATATAGACATTAAATATTTAGTTATAGAGGGAGTACACAATCATATAGTGTCTATTGAGCACGTAAGAACACATATTATGCTAGCAGACCCACTAACTAAAGTTTATTTGACACTTAAGGTCTTCATGTGCATATTGCTCAAATGGGTGTTGTCTCATTGGAGGATATTCAGTTTTAGTGGGATTTTTGTTTTGTTCTTATATTCGGTACTCAGTTTTAGTTTGACACTATTGTGATACATTACGTTTTCTGCAGAATAAAGTTAGTTTTTTTTTATCTCTCTATTATTGCTCTAAATGAGTTATTGTTTTTCAATTGTGGTTTTAACATAAAGTTGAAAGAATAAAGATTGATCTCACTAAGGTATTAAGGATCAATTGGAAATAGGCATGATTGAAATCACATTGCATGTAATTTCCAGTTACACATCCATACTTGATCTATGTCATTGAGTATATTTATGTGGTGATCATTGAGGATCGAGTTACGGTGATGTGACGAAGGTCGCTTTGGTTTCATGTTTATATATGAGATGGACCAGATTGACTAAGGAAGATGTTTGTAAAGAATAAACAATTTTGTGTGCACTTAAGGTTATTGAATGTAATTGTTGTTTGGTATAATTTGTAGCCCAAGTGGGAGATTGTTAGATTATTTTATTAATAATCACAATATATGGGCTTACAAATTAAAGACAATTATATTTAATGTTTATTCTATATTTGGACTAATTAAGTGGTCTAAAATAAAGGGTCCAATAACATCTTATTTGGTATGGGCTTTGTAATGTGTAATACCCAATAGTAATCTGATTAGGGTTAATGGGGTCTAATTGGATGGCTATATAAAGAACAAAATAGGGTTTTGGTCCCCAAGACTATTCACAACCTCTACTCCTCTATTCCCATCAAGTTGAGCGAGATACGGCTAGAGGCGAATCAAGTCTGTGGAAGATCAAGTCCCATAATCCGTATCCATATCTACCATCATGAATTTGTTGGGTATAATTACTAACTACACAGCAACAATAGGGCAGTTATATATATTTTGTATTAACAGGAACAGGCAAAAATACCAAATAACGAAACAAACACAAAGGTCGAAACAAAAGTATAATCAGAGACTGAAAATAACAAGACAAGAAAGAACACTTATCTCTCAGAAGCTTTAGCAAATACTGATAGATAAATAAAACAGCTGAGTCGCCAAGCCTTCGAGAAGTCTTGACTGTTCTTGAAGAGATTATTGCCCCACTTACGCTGTGTTGGGTTGCAGCAATATCACTCCCAGGATAAAACAGCACAGATCAATCCACTCATAGATATGGCAATGATCAACAGCGACCTGCACCTCACTTCGCCCAAGAACTATGTATTCTGTATGTGTTGAGAGAAAACAGAGAAGATGATAGTTGCTAGGGTTTTCAGAGTTACGTATATGCGTCTGCTATCTCAACGTTCTCATTTGTATATATATATAAAAAATATAATACAAAATAAAACGTAATAGACCAAATATTGTAACTGAAGATATGGTATTTAATACTAATTATTCTGATTTAATTACCATAACAGTAGTCATCAGGATTTTACAGCTCAGTCAGGATTTCCTGGTCCATCAGGATTTGATCATCATCAGTACTCCAAGCCATCAGGACTTGCTGTCCGTCAGGAGTGGCATCAGTACTTGATCGACCATCAGGATTTTGTCAGGACTGGATCATCATCAGGATTTAACTCCGTCAGGATCCAAATACTGACGCAGGCCATCAGGATCAGTAGTCATCAGGATTTTACTCCAAGTACTGACTAGGCCATCAGGATTTGATCCAAGAACTGGTCCATCAGGATTTAATATAAATCCTGACCCAGTACATATAGCTGTTACAAATAAATACTGATACTGTTAAATTAAATCAATAAATAATATTAAATAAACAGGTAATAAAATTCCTCGCCCAGGTCGCCTCGCGTACGCGAGACGCCGAGACATTCGCCCAAATCGCCCTTCGACCCGAGTCGAGTCGTGACGTGACGTGGCGTGGCGTG
The DNA here is from genome assembly GCA_030848705.1 of Heracleum sosnowskyi. Taxonomy (NCBI): domain Eukaryota; kingdom Viridiplantae; phylum Streptophyta; class Magnoliopsida; order Apiales; family Apiaceae; genus Heracleum; species Heracleum sosnowskyi. The sequence goes on along the minus strand of CM061244.1, from coordinate 17,652,804 downwards.
GCGAGGCGGGCGGCGGCGGCGCGCGTGTGTGTGTGTGTGCGCGTGAGGCACACATTAACACCATGCACACCCACATGCCTTAGTAGTTGTACACTACTCTTGCACATGTTTCTATATAAACCCACCAACCTCTCATTACCAATTCTATGTGGGATACAAGTTATTTCAATATAACCAACCCACATAACCCATTTCAAGCAACCTATTTCAACTCAATTTATTTATGGATTACACTAAGAAAATGTCTTAGATCCAAACATGAAAGTTTAAGTCCTCATTACAAGGAACAACCTCCACTTGTTAGTTTCCGGAAATTCCATCAAGAACATATATAAAATATGCCTCAAACTTTCCATTTTCTAACAATCCCCCACAAATCCATACAGAAATGATTACATATCGGTCCTTATCATGACTTGTTTTTCAGAGTCGGTACCCTTCCGGGTTTGAACCCTCCTAAGTCCTCTACTTCGATGGCTACCGGATCTAGATGGAATGTTTCACCTTGAATCTTTATCCGTTTGGTGTAACCACACTCCATAGACGACGACAAATCAAAGGCTATGGTGCTGATCTACGGCTTTGAGACATTAATGGTCCTGTCTCGATCCTGTTCGTCGAATGCTTCAAGGAATAACCCTTTCCTCTAATTGCGACCACACAATTACATTCGCTTAGCTGGGCATCTCCAGAGATGTACTGCGATCATCTCGTCAAATGACTTGACCCCATTCAGAGTTCAAAATAACTCTTGCTATTCTGGCAGTAACAGTACCTTTTAGGTTTTCAGGGGATAGACTCAGATACTTACGTATCAAGGTATATATTAAAGGTACTACCAACTCACCCTCACAGCTTGTTATTACCACATTGAATACACTTCAAGGGATCTCCTCTCAGGTGTATTGGGTTCCCGCTGCTGATGAATCATGATGGGCTATCAGTCCCATCCCCAACCTAGACTTAAGGACTACTGCATGCTCAAGTCCTTTAGTCAAAGGATCAGCTATATTTTCCTGAGTTCCAATGAACTCTATAGCCATAATCCTCTCAGACACAAGACCCCTTATAGACTTAAGTCTAACTTGGATGTGTCTCTTTGTTTTAGCATTATACTTTTTACTACTGATCTTGTCGATAGTTGTACGGCTATCACAATGAACAGCAATGGCTGGAAGCGGTCTGCTTACTACAGGTAACACTGACATAAGTCCATGCAACCATTCAGCCTCCGTCCCCGTGGCATCTAGTGCACACAACTCAGCCTCAAAAGTAGACCGAGTAATCAAAGTCTGTCTAGTAGACTTCCAGGATATTGCTCCACCTGCTAGGGTAAACAAATATCCAGTCACTCCATTGGTGCCAGATTTCTTAGCTATCCAACTTGCATCACTATATCCCTCGAGTACTCCAGGGAATCTTCGATAATGCAAACCAAGGGAAATAGTTCCCTTAAGATATCTAAGAACTCTATCTAGTGCCTCCCAATGAGTCTTGTTCGGACAACTTGTATATCTAGCTAACTTAGACACAGAATAGGAAATATCCGGTCTAGTCACATTAGCAAGATATTGCAAACTCCCAATAATCTGAGAATACCTTAACTGAGACACAGGTATACCTGAACTATTCTTGACTAGGGCAACTTTAGGATCGTACGGTGTACTAGCGATTCTACAATTTGAATAACCATACTTCTCAAGTATAGATTTCTCTATATAATGAGATTGTGACAATGTTATTCCATCAGTTGACTGTGTCAACTTGACCCTAAGAATCACACTAGCCTCACCCATATCCTTCATTTCAAAGTGCCTTCTCAAGAAACTTTTTGTCTCGTTAATAATCTCAATATTGGTTCCAAACAATAAAATATCATCCACATATAGGCACACGATAATACATTCATTTCCTTTAACCATATAGTAGACACACTTGTCACTTTCATTAACTACAAATTCTGATTCTAAAACAGTATCATCAAACTTTTTATGCCAGTCTCTAGGAGCTTGTTTTAAGCCATATATAGACTTGATCAACTTACATACTTTCCTCTCGTTACCCGAAGCAACAAATCCCTCAGGCTGATCCATATAAATCTCTTCTTCAAGATCACCATGAAGAAAAGCTGTCTTTACATCCATTTGATGGATGATAAGACCATGTACAGAAGCCAATGCTATAAGCATTCGGATTGTTGTCATCCTTGCAACAGGAGAGTATGTGTCAAAGTAATCAATGCCTTCCTTTTGCCTAAAACCCTTAGCTACCAGCCGAGCTTTATACTTATCTATTGAGCCATCAGGATTCATCTTCCTTTTGAAGATCCATTTACATCCTATAGTAGTACACCCAGGAGGAAGGTCAACCAACTCCCATGTTCCGTTAGAAACAATAGAGTCAATCTCACTCTTTACAGCACCTTTCCAGTGCCTTGACTCCGAAGAATCCATGGCCTGTCTGAAAGTTAAAGGTTCATCCTCGACATTGTAAGTGACAAAATCACTTCCAAAGTCCTTGACTACCTTTGCACGCTTACTCCTTCTAGGTTCATCTACTTCTTCAGGAGTAGAACTACTGTCAGGATCTGCCCCCACATTTGTAATCTTTTCCACATGATCAGGAATAGAACTTGATGTGTGAGTAGGATCATCATTAGAAATATCTTGAGGTATGCCAGTCTTCATAGGGAACACATCCTCAAAGAATGTTGCATCACGAAATTCAACTATAGTATTAGCCACTATCCCGTCTATGTCAGATTTTAATACTAAAAATCTCATAGCCGTAGTGGTTTCAATATAGCCCAGAAAGATGCAATCAACAGTTTTCGGACCTAGTTTCTTTCTCTTGTGTTCAGGGACAAGCACCTTTGCAAGGCACCCCCACACACGAAGATACTTTAAACTTGTCTTTCTACTTTTCCATAATTCATAAGGTGTCTTGTCCATATGTTTCAGAGGAACTCTATTCAGAATATGGCAAGCCGTATTCAAAGTTTCTCCCCACATGTACTTAGGCAACCCAGAATTAATAAGCATGCTGTTAATCATATCTTTAAAAGTTCTGTTCTTTCGTTCAGCCACCCCATTAGACTCAGGTGTGTATGGTGGAGTCACCTCATGAACTATACCATTGCTTGCGCAAAATTCATTAAACGAGGTACTAGTATACTCACCACCTCTATCAGATCTCAAACGTTTAAGTACTTTACCAGTTTGTGTTTCAGCTTCAGTTTTGAACATAATGAATTTTTCTAGTGCTTCATCCTTATGTCTAAGTAAATAAACATAACAATATCTACTACAATCATCTATAAAGGTAATAAAATATCGTTTATTATCCTTAGTCAACATGCCACCAAATTCACATATGTCAGTGTGTACTAAATCCAATACTCCTGAATCCCTAACAACATTATGAAAGGGTTTCCTAGTTTGTTTAGCAGTCACACATACTTGACATTTAGATTTCTTTTCAATGGCATATTTTGGAATCAACTCTAAGTTCATCATATTCTTTAGAGCACCAAAATTTAAATGACCAAGTCTAGCATGCCATAAATCAGATGATTCAACACAATTAACAGAAGGTGCAACACTATCATTAATAAAACTGCCCAAAATAGGTTCAACATTTATTAAAAATAAACCATCAGACAAATAACCTTTGCCAAAGAATGTACCAGTATGTGTAATAACTACTTTATTACATTTCAAAGAAAGTTCAAAACCATTCTTAACTAAACAACTTCCACTTATAATATTTCTACGAATATCAGGAACATGGTGCACTCTAGTGAGGGATAGAACACGCCCAGAAGTAAACTTCAGGTCCACATTTCCTATTCCAAGAACTTGAGCCGCACTAGCATTCCCCATCGTCACTGTCACTCCATGACTCTGTTGATATGATACAAATAAACTAATATCAGTACAAATATGTACATTAGCTCCAGTATCAATCAACCATTCATGTGACAGATAAGTGGAAAGAAGTACAGGGTTGTAGGTAACATACCCGTCATTGGTTCCAGAGGCAACAGCCTCACCAACAACCATGTTAACCTTAGGCCCATCAGTGGTTGCAAGCACAGTATTAGCTTGTGCTACCACAACAGCTTTCTTTGCTTTCTTTGTAGGACAGTCCTTGCTCCAATGACCAACCTGTCCACAAGACCAACATGGTTTGTTTGTCTTTGGTTTCTTAGCCTTGTTCTTGTCATTTTTGGTTTTAGTGTTATCCTTCTTAGTGACAGCCTTTCTTTTCTGTCCAACAGTCACTACATTCACCTTTGAACCCCCATGTTCAGCAGGCATCACATGTCCCTGTTTGGACTTGTGTTGTTCCTGCACAGAGATGTCCAACATCAGGTTTGTCCAAGTGATCTCTCCTTTCTGTCTTTTCAGGGAGAGAGCAAACTCTTCCCAAGACTTAGGGAGCTTTTCAATCACAGCCATAACCTGAAACTTTTCAGGAAGGTCCATTCCGGACTCCTTCAAAGCATGAACCAACATCTCAAACTCATGTGCCTGCTCGGTCATGGACTTTGTATCCACCAGTTTAAAATCAAGAAACCTAGCCACAGAATACTTTTCCAACCCTTGCGAGTCAGTATTGTGTGTCTGGTCCAGCTTCTCCCATAAAAGCTTAGCAGTGAAAGAGTCAGATGAATAAACATCAAATAGAGTGTTCGCCAAAGCTGCCAGTATAGCAGCCCTAGCCACCCCATCCTTTTCCTCCCACATAGCATAAGCCTTAAGAGTTTCAGCCTTCTCCTGATCAATAACCGGTTTCTCATACTGTACCACCGGCCATAGACCCTTTACCGTAAGCCACAGTTTCATCTTTTTCTGCCAACGAGAAAAACCAACACCCCCACCGAATTTATCAGGCATTCCTGACAAATCAATAGGCTGTGGGAAACGGTACGTGATCCAATCAATTGTGGGTACAGTAACACCAGAACCAGAAGCAATAGCAACATCAGGAGTTACAGTTCCGTTAACCATCTTGTTAATTAACAATATATAACACAGAAATAATAATCTCTTCAAGATTGTTGGGTATAATTACTAACTACACAGCAACAATAGGGCAGTTATATATATTTTGTATTAACAGGAACAGGCAAAAATACCAAATAACGAAACAAACACAAAGGTCGAAACAAAAGTATAATCAGAGACTGAAAATAACAAGACAAGAAAGAACACTTATCTCTCAGAAGCTTTAGCAAATACTGATAGATAAATAAAACAGCTGAGTCGCCAAGCCTTCAAGAAGTCTTGACTGTTCTTGAAGAGATTATTGCCCCACTTACGCTGTGTTGGGTTGCAGCAATATCACTCCCAGGATAAAACAGCACAGATCAATCCACTCACAGATATGGCAATGATCAACAGCGACCTGCACCTCACTTCGCCCAAGAACTATGTATTCTGTATGTGTTGAGAGAAAACAGAGAAGATGATAGTTGCTAGGGTTTTCAGAGTTACGTATATGCGTCTGCTATCTCAACGTTCTCATTTGTATATATATATAAAAAATATAATACAAAATAAAACGTAATAGACCAAATATTGTAACTGAAGATATGGTATTTAATACTAATTATTCTGATTTAATTACCATAACAGTAGTCATCAGGATTTAACAGCTCAGTCAGGATTTCCTGGTCCATCAGGATTTGATCATCATCAGTACTCCAAGCCATCAGGACTTGCTGTCCGTCAGGAGTGGCATCAGTACTTGATCGACCATCAGGATTTTGTCAGGACTGGATCATCATCAGGATTTAACTCCGTCAGGATCCAAATACTGACGCAGGCCATCAGGATCAGTAGTCATCAGGATTTTACTCCAAGTACTGACTAGGCCATCAGGATTTGATCCAAGAACTGGTCCATCAGGATTTAATATAAATCCTGACCCAGTACATATAGCTGTTACAAATAAATACTGATACTGTTAAATTAAATCAATAAATAATATTAAATAAACAGGTAATAAAATTCCTCGCCCAGGTCGCCTCGCGTACGCGAGACGCCGAGACATTCGCCCAAATCGCCCTTCGACCCGAGTCGTGACGTGACGTGGCGTGGCGAGGCGGGCGGCGGCGGCGCGCGTGTGTGTGTGTGTGTGCGCGTGAGGCACACATTAACACCATGCACACCCACATGCCTTAGTAGTTGTACACTACTCTTGCACATGTTTCTATATAAACCCACCAACCTCTCATTACCAATTCTATGTGGGATACAAGTTATTTCAATATAACCAACCCACATAACCCATTTCAAGCAACCTATTTCAACTCAATTTATTTATGGATTACACTAAGAAAATGTCTTAGATCCAAACATGAAAGTTTAAGTCCTCATTACAAGGAACAACCTCCACTTGTTAGTTTCCGGAAATTCCATCAAGAACATATATAAAATATGCCTCAAACTTTCCATTTTCTAACAGAATTCAGGTACGCTTTCGCACTATAGTTTATTGCGTAACCTTTATAATATCGCATAAGATGATCCTAGATTATTTATTTAAATCTAACAATTTTAACTTCTCTTTTCTTTTCTTTTTGCTTTATGATTAGATTTTAATTAGAAACTAAAGTTCTCTTTTGTTGAACGCAAGTTTCCAACAGCTGGTTTTATTCTTTTCTCATGTTTTTTTCTAACAATAATTGAATTATATAACTTTGTAATCTTTGAATTTTTTTTCCTTTTATATTTTTTCTATTGCCATAAATTCTTTAATTTTTTATGATTCGAGCAGACATGCAGGTGATAGATCGGTAGACTTGCAGAAGTAATGAAAAAATCGAATGATGGTAAAGTCGATTGAGAACAAGATTGGTAAAAAAGTCCACGTGGTAATTTAGTTGTGACGCTATTTTGTTTAGAGTATGCTAACCTTTGATTTTGTAGTTGTTTAAATATTAGTAGAGACTGATCGAGTTCTTTAAATATATTAGTAGAGGGTCCCCTTCCACAATTACGTTGGAAAAATTTATCAACCACTACCCGCAACTAAACATTGCGATGATAAAAAGTACCAAAATACCCCTCACCCCCGCAATCTATCATTATGGGTGGTCCCTCACCCCCGCAATAATACATTGCGGGTGGTCTCAGTTACCAAAACACCTTTCTTTTCTTGTTGGGCGAAGTTTTATGAATTTAATGTAAATAGTATTGGGCTTGCATATAATTGTATTTTTCTAGGTCCAATTATGTTGAAACACATGTTAAACCTTATAGATAATTACTAGTTCGAAAATAATTGTGAGTTATTGATATTTTTAATTTTGTTTTTTAAAATAATAAAATTAATTCTAAACAATGTTTCAAAATATTTTACCATGCATCTCTAATTCTACGGTGAAAAAAATATATGATTACTCGTTCTAATACAAATATATATTATTGATATTTTTTTCAAAATTGCTTTTAAATTTAATAAAAATTAATATTAAATATAAATTTAATATAACTAATGTTTCCAAATATTCTATGGTGAAACACATGTTAAACCATACACATGATTACTCGTTCGCAAATAATTGTGTTCTAGTTATTTCATTTTTATTTTTTTAACATAATAAATGATTACACACATGTTAATTTGATTTTCAAATCAATATTTTGAATGTTTATACTTTATATTAGTAGTTTATCATTTGTAGAAATTAAAAAATTAAATTTAATTCAATAATTTAAATTTTGTGGTACGTGCCAATATTTTAAATTTTGTCGCACATCAATATTTTTGTAATATTTTATAATTTTAAAATATTGTAAGGGCAGCCCAGTCCAGCCCAAATTAAGCTCGGCCCAATAAGGGCAGTCCTGGAAATAAAAGAAAGTTAAATACACCCGCAATGATTCATTGCGGGGGAGCATTGAAACATTGCGGGGTCGAGAGACAGTTTTGTCCAAAAAGAAGTTAAGAACCCCCGCAATGATTCATTGCGGTGGGTGAGAACCCCCGCAATGATTCATTGCGGTGGGTGGCTGGTGGTCAATCCACAGCCACCCGTGGCTGTGAACCAAAACCCTTAGTAGAGTTATATATATATATATGCTAGTGATTAAATACAAACCTTTTTTAAAATACAAACTAAGAACCAATCTAAACCCTTAGATTAATCTAATCTAATGGCCCCCTCCCTATATGCACAACACATAACTAAAATACACCCTCCCACACACAATCACACCTATTCCCCTCCATTTTTAATTTGACTATTCCCGTCAATCGGAGAGCTTTTTTTGAAATCCGACTTCACCGTATTTTTCTCAATCTCCCAACGATCAATTTGCATACCATATTCTATATATTCCGACGATAAATCACTATTTATGCTTGCGAGAATCTGTAGTGATTTTTTCTCCAGATCTATACGTAAATTACAGATTTTGTACCGTAAAATCAATAAATTTATACGTATATAAAAATAAATAGCTAGATCTATGCTGAAATCACTATTTATTCTTACAGAAATCACTAAAATTATTTTAGTTTGTAATTTGTAGTCTAAGAGTGGTTTGTATTGGAGTAAACCCCTATATATATATATATATATATATATATCAACTGCAAGTGTAAAAACTTCTAATTATTTATATTCTTTTCTCTAACTTCTTTTAAACTGATGATTTATTTTCGGTATCAAAATTTAAAATAATTATTAGGGTGCACAGATATTTATTAACATATTAGAAGTGAAATAAGTGTTTGAATTTATATCTGAGAAATTTTGAAATTATAGGAAAAATATATAAATGAAAGTATATTTGAAGCTTGGAATTTTATAAATTAAATTAAATAATAATAATAATAATAATCAAATATCCTTTAACATATTGGAAGTAGAATAGGTTATCGAATTTGTAGAGTAGAATAGTTCAAATTTACAAGAAAGACATAAAAATAAAAGTCTATTTATAAAGGAGAGTATTTCTAATTTATAAATAAGACATAAATTAAAAGTTTTATTGAAAATAGAATAGGTATTTGAATTTATAAAGTAGAAGAGTTTGAAAAAAATTAAAAATACATAAAATTAAAATTTTTATTAGAAGTAGAATATGTGTTTGTAAGATATAATTAAAATTTTTATTGAAAATAGAATAGATGTTCGAATTTATAGAGGAGAAAAAGTTTGAATTTATAAGAAATACGTATAATTAAAAGTTTTATTGGAAGTATAATATGTGTTTGTAAGACGTAATTAATTGTTATATTGGAAGTAGAATATGTGTGCGAATTTATATCGGAGAAAAGTCCGAATTTATAGAAAAGACATATAATTAAAAAAATTATTGTAAGTAGAGTAAGAGGGTGACGAGATTACATCTTTTACGATCTTCCAAAATTAATAATATTTTTTCTTAGAAATATTTTATTTTAAATTTTTAAAAAGAATACGCGATTGGTTAGGTGCTGCCTCTAAGATTCACTTAATATATATTTTGAATTTTCTGGAATTTTAGAATTTTAAATATTAATAAAAATATATCAATTAACATATTATAAATATAATAGATGTTTGAATTTATATAAGAGAATACGAATTTTTAGGGAACGCATATAAATAAAAGTATATTTAAAGTTTATAATTTTCAACAAAAATAAATAAGAAAATATCCTTTAACATATTAGAAGTAGAAAATGTGTACGAATTTATAGATGAGAATAGTTCGAATTTACAGGAAACACATAAAAATAAAAGTTTATTTGAGGTTAAATAGGTGTTCGAACTTAAAAAGAAGAATAGTTCAAATTTATTGGTAAAACATATAATTAAATGTTCAATTGAAAATACAATAGATATTTGAATTATAAATGATAAGAGTTCGAAAATATAAAACAATACATACAATTAAAATATATGTTGGACGTATAACATGTGTTTGTAAATTGTAAGATATAATTAAAAGTTTTTTTGAAATTTACTTTAGGTAAGAAAATAAATACATGAATATCTATAATATATAGTAAAGATAAATGGTACTTTCAGTTCTTAAAATTTCATAAATATTAGAAAGTTTAGAGAAAGTAAAATTTTGATTCACTTTATTTTTAAGTATTTTTAGGTTTTAATTTTATGGAAAACAGTATTGAATAAGGTAAGAATCAATAATATAATTATATATAATGAATTGAGGACTTCGGTCTCAAACGAGAGGGGTTTGAAATGTGTTTTAACTAGAAGACGATTCACTGGAAAAGATCGTATTAACTATTAGAATTTTAAATTGATGTTTTAAATTTTATTTTATTTTAAGGTTTCAATTTTTATTGATAAAAATTATTATATGAGTATTCATAATATATGTTAAAGATATTATTTCAATAGAAAAATTGTATTTAACAGGGATGCGGTTCATTAGAAGAAACTGTGTTAACTATTAAAATTTAATACTAATAATCTAATATAAGATAAATATATATATATATATATATATTGAAGTATTTTTAAAAAAAAAATTAATGCCGCCACGAAACGCGATTTTATCAACTAGTTTTTATGCTAAAAAAGATATTAATCTCTTAATGATTAAAACAAATTTCATTGAGACTTTTTTAAACAAATGACCAACTCAGTAGTTCAAACATCAAATATTCATATGTTCCTTCAAATCAACTCTGGTATATATCACATTTTCACTCCATTTAGCTCAAAATAGGCTTAAAATCATTAAAAATCAACATTTTTCATAAAATTGACTTTTTAGCCAAAATACAAAAAAAAAATATCCAATATTTAAAAAAACTAAAATATAAGCAAATTGACACTAAATAAGTGGTGCAAAATTTTACGTATCACTTGTAACATTTTGAAACTATCGTAAAAGATAATTAAAGAGTGTCAGACAGATTATATACATAGTTCTTAGGCGAACTGAGGTGCAAGTCGCTGTTGATCATTGTCATTATTCTGAGTGGATTGATCTGAGCTGTTTTATCCTGAAAGTGATATTGATGCAACCCAACACAGCGTAAGTGGGGCAATAATCTCTTTAAGAACAATCAAGACTTCTCGAAAGGCTTGGCGACTCAGCTGTTCTGTTCTTTACAGTATTTGTTAAAGCAACAGAGATAAGTTTACTTTCTTTTCTTGTTATTTAGAGTCTCTAATTATATTCTTGTTTCGACCTTCGTGTTTCTTTGGTTAATTGGTTTTATCTGCTGTGTAGTTTATAATTATACCCAACAAGAAATACATATTCAAACCGGAGAAACTGTTTTTCCATACTAGAATAGATTGGATGGTAGGCTAAAGAACATAAAAACCTATACCCTGGGAAGACAAGTACGACGGTAAAAATGTTAAATAATATTTGTTGTAGAATAAGATTCTGTTGGGGCATTCCTCTGAGATCTTAAGATTTTAGAGCGACTGGTTACTCAACATGGTACTAGAGCTCAATCTACGGAGTGGTCTCAGGTTCAAGTCCTCCCATCCCTATTATTTAATTTAAATATTTGTTGAATTGTTGGTATTGATATGTGTTGTCGTTGTATGGTCAATCGTGACGAAACGTATCGTATCCATATGGTTTTAGGATTGGAGGGGAGTGTTAAATAATATTTGTTGTAGTATACGATCCTGTTGGGGCATTCATCTGACACCTTAAGATTTTAGAGTGACTGGTTACTTAACAAAAAATATTACATATGTTAATCATATGTAATTTGTATATATACATGTGTGTGAGAGAGAGAACTTTGCACTCATAAATTTTGAACCAAACCATTTCCGTTCAGATAGATATGCCTAATAATGATGCTCAATGATATATTATTAGATTAACTTTTAAATCCACAATGAGTAAAAAAAATAAATGAAAATAATGTGTTTACTATAATAAACTTATATTCTAACAATAATGATATTTTTTCATGAAAATTAGAGTTATGTGATAGCTTAAAAAAACATTCAAACTCGGTCCAAACATAAAAAGGAAAGGCACAAACCAAATTGTACAGGAGTCCAAAGGCCCCATTTAAACAACTAAAAACCCTAATATGAGCCTATAAAAATAGACAGGGGAACAATATTGATCATCATATTTCTTCTCTGTAGCAAGAGGCGCTGCCTAGATATATCGTCCTCTAGTAACATTATTTTGTATTCATATCTAGTATTTAAATCATCTATTCCAATATTTTGAAGAAGGTTTGGAGCGCAACGAATTTAGGCACGACTAGTTTGACATGGCTAGTTTTTGTATAACCGTCGATGATGTCGATGATACTGAATCTGATGAAGATAACAATTTTAAACTCTATCGCAAAGTTTATCTTTCACCGTCTCTAATATGTTCGTTTATTTCATTATAGATGGATCTGTTACTTTTTCTAGATAAATCAAAAACTTTCATATTAAACAATTATATATTTATTTCATTGGCTATGATAGAATATTACTTCCTCCGTTGATTAAATTGAAAATCTATCATTTTTCTTTAATTTATTTATTTAATTCTATGTTTATTTAATCGTTATTATTTGATCTATAACCTTTTTCAAATTATGTGTAACATTTTGCTTATATTTCTTCGTATCTTTTAGAGGTTAGAATTTTTTGCAATATAAAAAATGAAGAGATCTCACGCACTATAATTGATATCATGAATCATAACCTAAATTCTTGGGGATGATATATTATATGTTATCATGTTAAATGTGTACAATTATGAAATATTTGACTATGGATAACACTCATTTCATAACTCATGTATTACTTCTTCTTAGTAGACACTTAATTCAAGAGATTATTCTTGGTACATCATTACATATTAGCCTAAGTGCGAAATCTACAAGGAGGGATGTAAGTTTCTCATTCGTACTTTCTTTTTAAACTTAAAAGTATTAGATACGTACATGCATATTGCAGTACTTTTAAGAAATTTATAACTTCTTATTTGTAGTCCTTTTAATTTCTACAATAGAGGGAAAATAAATGGCAAAATGATTGAACAAAAATGACTTGTTCATTAAATTAACATCTACTGCTATTTTTAGTTACAAATTTTAATTTAATCCATAAATGATATTATTAGAGCCAGTATAACATAATTTAATCCATAAGATGTTCATATAATAATTACGACTTTTAATTTTAAATTCTAAAACGTTATTACTGAGATGACTTTGTTTTTTATTATGTTAATACAAAAAATTATGAATCTTTTCACCAATTATTAATACTACGTCTACTTGTGGATTCAAATGTTATGTTTAACTTATTACATTTTAAAAACAAAGTTTTAACATTACTAATTGAATATGATCATAATGATGTATTTGATTGTATTTGTATTTGTGTAGAATTAGTTCTTTTTAAAGGTCAGAAGTAATTGTTTCTTATCATGATGCTTAATATTTGTATACATATTCATTAGTATGTGTCCTCAAAAAAATAATTTGTTAATATGTAATTGTTATAATTCTCGTAGGTTCAAACATATCCACTCAAGTTCTCCTGGCAAATAGGAAGAGAACCACGTTAGCCTTCCTTAGAAAAGTTGGCAAAGATGAATAATGTTCCATTTACATGAATAAATTTGAAATAAATGAATACATCTGTATTTTGGAATGTGGACACATGCTTCATCATTATTGCCTTGCTCCATGGTTGTTCAACAATAGTACATGTACAATGTGTTGTAGGACACGATATGACAGTAGTGGTAATGGAACACAAAACGTTGGGTATAGTGGTGGACACTATCTGTACTACTTGATGCCTGTTATGTATTCTCTCACATCCTTCTAAGATGGATTTGCAAGAATGTTCAAGATGTTTGTAACACCTAGTGTTATTAGCATGTATGTATGGTTTATGGATGTTTAAATACAAAGTTATTATTCTGGACTCTGGATTATTGAATAAAAAGGGTAGTTTTCATATGTTTATCCAAGATAAATCCACATGATACATTTATAAGTAACACGGCTACACACGGGTTGTAGAGTTTCTTAGTTTTCTTTACCAACTAAAGTTGATAGTAGACCTATACTTTTGTGTAAGCTACAAAATTCGCTTTATGGCCTTAAACAATCATCTAGACTTTGGTTTAGTAAACTGTCAACCTTCCTTTTGTTCATTGGCTATTCACATTCTTGATAAGACTACATCATATTTTTTCAGCACAAAAGGGGTTCTATAACTTGTATCCTTGTGTATGTGGATGATTTGCTTATTTATAGCAATTCTATGGATCAAATTTCATCTCTAAAATCTCTATTATCACAGACCTTTCACATGAAAGACTTAAGAAATAAAGATATTCTTGGTATTGAAATTGACAGAACAGTTGATGGGATTTTCCTTTTTCAAAAGAAGTATAATACTGATATCATCAATGAATTTAGTATGTCAAAAAGTAAACCCGTACAGTTACCTCTAGACACTCACCTCAAGCTCACACCAGAGAAAGGGGATCCTCTTCCTAATCTTACTATTTACCAGAAACTTATAGGTAAACTCATTTACTTAACCATCACTAGACCTGATATATATTTTTTAGTTCAACTTTTATCGTAGTTTATGCATAATCCAATTGTTGTGCATCTTTAATCTACAAAAAATGTACTGAGGTTTCTTCTTGCCGCCATCTGAAGGTATGTTATTGGCTTCTGAATCAGCAGCCCAGTTGACAGCATTGTGCGATAGTGATTGAGCAAGTTGCCCTATAACAAGGAGATCTACTTCAGGGTGTTGTATTTTTCTTGGCAAATCTCCAATCTTATTGAAAGTAGAAAAAAAATCGGTGGTGTCCTGATAATCTTTAGCGGCAAAATACGGGTTTACTGCACTAACTACTTGTGAGGTGACTTGGCTGACTGAACTTCTCAAAAGATCTAGGTATCAAGAATTTGCCTCATATTACTCTGAAATGTGACAACATAGTTGTCATTGCTATTGTTGCTAACACTGTCTTGCATGAAAAAACCAAGCATATAGACATTGATTATCACTTTATGTTAGGCTCAAGGCATGTCTCAATACCACTGTTAACAAGCCTACACCTTGTGACTGTGTCACTCTACATGACCTGGTGAAGTTTATCACTGGGATATAGTATAAGTCTTTATTGTACTTGCCTTGTAATCATGTACTTAGCTTCATTCTGTATGCTCAATTTTATAATGAGCTTAGTGAGTTTCTATCAACTAGAATGTATATAGGCCATGAAATAATCATACTGGAAGAAGTTCAATTTGTTCATGCAATAGGATAAAAGTGAATAAGGCCATGAAGAAATAAGTTGCAGAAATTTGTCTAAGTCCCTAGATCGTGAAGTCAGAATGAGCTATGTCGTGAAGTCCTCAAAGGCCATGTCGTGAAGTGTTGAGATCCCAGAGTCTGAAATGAGCTATGTCGTGAAGTCCTCAAAGGCCATGTCACGAAGTGTTGAGATCGCATAGTCTGAAATGTTCTAGATCGTGAAGTCCTCAAAAGCTATGTCGTGAAGTCTGAAATATGCCATATAGCATACTCCTAAAATGGTCATATCGCAAAGTCCTCATATAGCAAAGTCAGAAATGTTCTATGTCGACAAGTCACAGAATAAGAAGTATGTTGGAGTTCACGATATCAACACTTAGGCGTTATACAACAAGACAAATCAAGGTACAAAATCAAAGATCATGGAGACAAATACTGGAGCATCTGTTACGGTTAAGTGGTCCAAAGACAGATGGCAAATCTACAGCATAACTTGGAGAGAAAGAATAGAGACAAGCAGCTAAAGATAAGGAAAAGGACGACAGAGAGCAAGTGGTCCTTACTGGCACAGCTAACCTGTTTTGGTAAAACAACATGGAGTTACTGTTAGGGGTGTCTGTGTAATTAGGTGTGTGCACCAGTCTGTATAGGTCATATATATATTATGCACACCCTATAGTTAGCTATAAGAGAGATACAACATAAAATTATTCAAGCACTCTTTTCTCTGTAAGAAAACAAGGAAGCATTGTTCTTGTTTAGAAGCCAGAATTTCAATTGTGAAATTTTGGAAGCTGTAGTATTTGATTTACTTTATACAAAGTAGATTAAAGTGATTGTGTGTGTTCTGTTTATTTTTATTTCCGCATTCTCATACATATACAATCAAACACAGATCTAAACTTCAAGAAACGAAAAATCTTCAAACTATCCATTCACCCTCCCCCCTCCTCTGTCTAGTTTACTAGTGATATTCATAACTAACAAGTGGTATCAGAGCAGGCTATTGAAACACAAACAATAAAAGATCAAAAAAGAGTTCACAAAAACTAAGCAGTATCAAGATTCCTCCATTTGACAAGAAACATTACAACCTATGGAAAAAGAAGATGATGATGTTCATCAAAGCTTCAAACCCCTTGTATTTAGACATTCTAAAACATCGTCCCTTCATTCCACAGATTGAGATTCCTGAAACAACTATTGGCACTGAGAAAATACCAAAACATTATGATCCTAAAGATCCTTCTAAATACACTGACCCTGAAACAGAGAAAGTTGCTCTCGATGGAAACCTTCAACTCGTCATTTGTGAGTCCATGGATCTTTGCATGTATGGCACTGTTGCTCATTGTAGTAGTGCTAAGAAGATGTGGGATCTCATAGAGGTGCTTTGTGGAGGCACTACTGAAGTAAGGAAAAACAAGAAACAGATTCTTGTTTCTCAGTATGAAGCCTTCATGGCTCAACCAAAAGAGGGCATCACTGAAGTGTTTGAAAGGTTCAACAGATTGATAAATGATCTTAAGCTTTATGACAAACACTATGAAACTGAAGAGCTTAACATGAAGTTATTATTAACTCTTCCAAGCCATTTGGAGCCAAGAATCTCTTCTCTCATGGAAAGAGATCTAACCAAGATAGGTTTTGATGTGCTATATGGAGTGCTGAAAACATATGAACTGGAGCTGTTTCAGAAAAGATCCATTCAGGAAAAACAAGGCATAATGGCTAACACACCATGTGCTCTTATTGCTGACAATCTAAGTCAAAGAATGGAAACTGTGAAAGTTAGTCAAACCAAGATTGAAGAGTTGGATGATGAGGACACTGTTGAAGAATCTCAAGTCACTTATGACTTGCCTGAAGAAGATGATTTCTATAGCTTAGATGAACTGGACAAAATGGAGAACAAATCTTTTGCTTACATGGCTAGGAGGTATCCTAACATAAGATTCAAAAGAAAACAACCATTCAAATCTAAGTTTAAAGCTAGTGGAGCTGGTGGATCAAGTGGTTCAAATAATTTCAACAAAGGGAAAGGAACTGTTGGTGCTGCAAAGGGTGGATACAAAACTGGAAGTGTGGATAGATCAAAGATAAGTTGCTATAACTGTAATAAACTTGGGCACTTTGCTACAGAATGCAAGAAGCCCAATCAAGTCAAGAAGGACAAAGCATACTTGGAACTTGAAGCAAAGTATGAAGCTCTACTCAAGAAACAGCAGAGCAAGGCTTTTATTGCAGAGGGGAAATGCTGGGATGACTCAGATGAAGAAGAAGATCAGGAGTATGTAAACTTTGCCTTGATGGCTTGTTCTGATGATGATGAATCTGCATCCTCAAATCAGGTACCTATTCTTACCTCTCTTGAAATGTCACCCTCTCAATATAAGCAAATTGTTGAAGATATGAGTACAGAGATGTTTAATATTCATACTAGTATGTTAGTTTCTAATGAAGAAATTGATAGGCTAACTGCTAAGAATATTGAACTTACAGAAAAGAATGAGAAACTTGAGTTAATGGTTGTGAATCTTGATGGCTTGAAACAGGAGGTTGAGGACCTTAAAAATAAGGTAGTTTGTGCTGAACAAATAGAAAATGCCCTTAGGGAACAAATTGCTGCAAATGAATTGAAAATAAGAAGCTATAAAAACTTTGCTGAGATTGTTCAAACCTATCATGAGGAACATACCGAGAACATTAAGGTTGGAATTGGTTTTGATTATGAAAATGACAAGGGAAGGAAGAATGCTAAGGGCAAGGAAAAAGAATTTTGTGTAAACAAAAGTGCCCCCACTGTTTTGACAAGTGTCAAAGAGCCTATCTTCAAAAAGTGTACTGTGGAGTTTGATGAAGAATTGATGATCATCAAACAACAGTTACTTGAAGAAGATGAATCTACTAAAGATATATCTTCCTCCCCTAAATCTGAAACTCAGAAAGAAAGCAAAGACAATCTTACTAAGAATTTTAAGGTCACTGAGGAAGTTGTTAAGAAAAAGAAACAAAACAAGAATGGAAAAGTAGGTGTTAACAAGAGTAACAGTTATGCTTATGTGTCAAATGCCCCTAGGAAACAATGTCAGAGATGCTCATCTGTTAATCATTTGACTCACAAGTGTAACAAATATGTTAAAAATGAAGTGCATAATCTAAGTAATCATTATGTTGGCATGAATGATATCCATGATTCTTTTTGTGGTAAATCTGACTGCAAGACATGCTATGTGACTTTGATTGCTAATTGCTTATCTTTGAAGCAAAAACTCGACTCTGCACACTCATGTGAATCACACACACATATGCACACTCACAGGACAGGATCACCAATCAAAGTTGATACGGTAAAGACTTCTTGTGAGCCTAAGAGTGTCAACTCTAAGGCTTCCAAAACAGTGAAGTCCTCTATTGTGAAGAAGGCTGACCATGACAGAAGAATCAATTACAAACATGTTTCAAAATCAACTGGACCCAACCAAGTGTGGGTACCAAAAAAAACTTAGTCATTTTGTGAATGCAAGGCAACAGGAATAAAAGAGTCATATGGATCTTGGACAGTGGATGCTTGTTACGACCAAACTCAACACGCAAGTGCACGTGATCTCAAGTAATACAGATAGCAAATAAGGTTCGTTCCTACAGGGACTCGTTGTTTGTCTAGTTAATTCACTCACCAATGTATGATTATTATCCGATGCTAAAACAAATAACAAAGTGGATTTTTGTTATCCCTATAATTAATCTAAGAATTATAACTAATTATCAACTACTTGAACTGAGATTTATGTCGAATTACTTATGCGAATAAAACATGGGATTTTAACTTCATTAAACAATCCATCTAAAGTCTTCAATTCTCTAGCCCTTTCATGTGATTTGTTAATACCTGATCGAACACACAAAACTGATATAAGCCAACTTTCGTTGTACCAATACCATCCTAAATAATATCCATAATTAAGATAGAAATCACTTAGTCTCCCAATTATGCTTAGTCCCTATATGTCTATAAAGATTGAAAACATAATGGTTGAAGTACAAGCATTCAATTGATCACATAGTCGTCGTAAAATGGTTAGAGTTACGACACTAATTACGAATGATATTCTCACGCATAAAACTATGCTAGCATGGCAAGTTCTAAACTCTTTAATCCACTTTCGCTTCAATAAGAATTAACACACAATTACAGGAGTTAGCTACTCTCCTATAACGAATTAAAACAACCATGATAGGATATCGCATCAATCACACTATAAGCATCGAGAAAATTCAACAAATAAACTTCATGAATAAATCCGCTAAAACCCCATGACAACGAATTAGTTCATAATCAAACTAATCGTCACCATGGGTTCTAATGTAAACATGATGAAAGAAAACGAATTATATTGAATAAATATCAAGGTTCTAAAGAATACACCCAAACCAAGCATCCACAAGATAGAAAGAATACAAGAATAAATTGAAACTATCTTCTTCCTTCTTCTTCGTGCTTTAAAACTCCGTATATAATATGTGTGATGTGTCTCTCCTGTTCTCTAGGGTTTTTTCTCTTTATATAGGCCTCCAGGTGCAAATAAGTCATACTGAATTGTAATTTGACTTCAACTCGAAAAGTCAGAAAATCGGGTCAAAACAGGAATTTTCGTCAGACAGACCGGCGCTGCCGCGCCACAATTACATAGGAGAGCGGCGCTGCCGCGCCAGAGATTTTCTGTACTGTTTTCCAGCGGCGCTGCCGCGCCATATACAAGCTTAAACACGGGTCTGCCGCGCCGTGCCTTCTGTCCAGGACATAGAAAATGTTGTCCTCTTCGCGTGAGCTGTAAGATCGTCAGAATCGGACTTGTAGAACTCCAGATATGGCCAAAACAGTGAAGACTGCGCAACCTACCCGGAAAATCCGAATTTTAATCAAATTATCCTCCAACTCTTGGTTCTGCAAAACTTAATGAAAACACATTAAACACACCACATACTTGAGTTCAAGTCATCAATTTAAGCCGATATGAAGCGTTCCAAGTGGATTAAAAATCCACTTATCACACCCCCAAACTTAAACCGATGCTTGTCCTCAAGCATAAATAATATAACTATATACAACTAACTAGTACCACTTCCGTAGGTGATCACGGTTGCATTTGGCATATGCAACAAGCCCTTTAAACACCTAGGCAGCCCTAGTGGACGAGTAAGGTCTCGTGAGGGCCTATAGCGAATGTACCCACAAAATCCATCTACTCATGCAACTAACAATGCAATGCATGTATGCAACTATATGGAAATGCAACGATCCCTTCAAACCAACCAAAACCAATCAACAAGCCAACATCTCAAAGAACACAGTCTTCCAAACAGAGTTCGACCAAATTCCCATCGACCAACAAGACAAACACAGAAACGTGCGTGTGTGCGATGCTCACCAATATACTCCCAAACTAAATCAAGACCATACCTACTCTTAGCCAAAACAACCACAAGCTTACAAACAGAATGAACGCTAGACACAAGAACTCTTAAGAGACACCTTCGCAGTCCATCTGAGTTAGACAAGAATTCATGCTTTATTACACAAAAACAACTACACACAACACACATGCTTATTTGACCGTGCAATGGCTGAGACCCCAAAAGGCTTATACAATAATACCCATGTAACGAGCTTTAGGTTAGTGGATCCCAGACCGGAAAAGTCTTAGGTCAATAGGCACAAAGTCCCCTAGAACTTAATTGCTCGAGTATTAAAGAGCTCAACCTGATCAATTCTGCATAAACACAAAACAAACACAACTTTTTTTTTCTTTTTCAACTTTTCTCTTCTTTTTTTTTTTTTCAACAATTTCGGAATGAGTGCTCTTTGCCTTTTTCTCATCCCACCCTAGACTACTCATCTTTTCAATGAGCCGGCTACTAGCCATTTGACGCCTAGCCTTTATTACAACTAGCATGAAATCCCTGGTTTCCCCCAAACTTATACATAAGTGCTCCTTCGTTTTCAAGAATCTAGCCAACATTCTAAATGTAAACAAGTGGTTAAATTCTAACACCAAACAAGCATGGTCTGATCAAATTCAAAAGCTACCAATGAGACTTATGAAATAGATTTGTTTCTGGCATGCAAGTCAATACTTAGAAACTTAATCAACCCTCTATTCTTCACAACCACACTCCAATCAACATCGACTCACCAACGGAAATAGTCAAATCCTACGGGATCATGAAATATGCATGCACCTAAAATGGACTCACATGACAGATATAAATACTAATGCAAACAGAATGCCCTATATGACATGAACATGCAAAGATATGAATGAACTAACTACATATGCAATATGAAACCTATATGAACACACACACACACTAATATTACCATTCCTTAATTATCACCCCCAAACTTAAAATATTCAATGTCCTCATTGAAGGTAATAAGAAAGATAGTAGAAACATACCTAACACATGGGTTGCCTCCCACGAAGCGCTGTCGTTAATGTCATTTAGCCGGACAAATATGAATCAAATCATGGTGGCTCGAAGATCGCATTTGACTTGTCCTTAGCAGAAGGACCATTCACCCATTGTTTGATAACCTTCT
The DNA here is from genome assembly GCA_030848705.1 of Heracleum sosnowskyi. Taxonomy (NCBI): domain Eukaryota; kingdom Viridiplantae; phylum Streptophyta; class Magnoliopsida; order Apiales; family Apiaceae; genus Heracleum; species Heracleum sosnowskyi. Next base: position 17,630,950 of record CM061244.1, on the reverse strand, counting down.
TGCTTTCTTCCCACATCTTTTCCAAATCAAACTTCACCTTGACTTTTCCATCAATCGATTTTTTCTTTTTCTTCTTTACACCTCTAAGGTGTTTATGCTTCTCCGTCGATTGATAAGAACACTCTTTTACCTCATCATCCTTGTTCCACCTTCTCAGCACATTATCTTCACACTCTTTAAAAATCACCAACTCATCATTCAGAAGGACATACTTCAAATGTGGTGGAAGTTTTCCAAGCCTGACATTCGAAAGATCTCGAATGGAAGAATTGTCAATGGAATCACTGATATGATGCTCGAACTTGTGCATGTCCGAATTTTTGCTCAACAGCTGATCGAACTCCTTTCTCTGACCCGTATCAACCATCTTCAAGCTAAAACACTCTTCCTCCTCTGTCGGAAATTTCATAGCCTTGAACACATTAAAGATGACCTTTTGATTACTCACCCTCATTGTGAGCTCTCCCTTTTGGACATCAATAAGAGTCCGACCTGTAGCCAAGAATGGTCGTCCCAAGATGATAGGGATCTTCTTGTCTTCCTCAAAGTCAAGAATAACAAAATCAGCAGGAAAAATCAGCTTATCCACCTTTACCAAGACATCCTCCACTATACCCCTCGGATATGTGATCGACCGATCAGCCAACTGTAAGGTCATATTAACTGGTTTCGGCTCAGGCAACCCAAGTTGCTTAAAAACAGACATTGGCATGAGATTAATGCTAGCTCCCAAATCACATAAGCATTTGCTGAAAAGTTGATTGCCAATAGTGCAAGGTATGGTAAAACTTCCCGGATCTTTAAGCTTCGGTGGAAATTTCTGCTGTAGAACTGCACTACACTCCTCTGTCAAAGCAACGGTGTCTAGCTCCTCAAGTTTCAATTTCTTCGAAAGAATGCCCTTCATAAACTTCGCATAGCTCGGCATTTGCTCAAGAGCCTCTGCAAATGGTATGTTAATCTGAAGCTTCTTGAAGACATCCAAGAACTTAGCAAACTGCTTGTCAAACTTTTGCCTTTGAACTCGTTTTGGGAATGGAGGAGGTGGAAACACCTTTTCTTCTACTACTTTCCGAGAATTTTCATTCTTCCCAGTTACGTGAGTCGAGAGAGTAGCATTAGGTACCAAATCAGGAACAGAATCGACCCCAGCGTCAAAATCACTTTTTTCTTCCAGAAGGGCCGGCGCTGCCGCGCCGTTTTTGTACTGGGCATCGGCGCTGCCACGCTGTACTAACTGACCAGAATTTTCATTTTTTTTCTCGGCTGAATTTTCTTCGTTCTGACCCTGTAGAATCTTTCCCGATCGTAAGGTTACTGCCTGGACCTGTTCCTTGTGATCTTTCTTGCCTGGATTCATCTCTGTGTCACTCGGAAGCGTTCCTGGTTGACGGTTCAACAATGCATTGGCTAGTTGCCCAATCTGATTCTCTAAAGTTTTCAATGACACCGCCTGACTCTTATACATCATTCGCAGCTCTTCCAGTTCAGACTTCTCAGACTGATTCAAAGAATTTCCTTGAGATGGTTGAAATCCAGGTGGATTGAATGTTTGCCTTGGAGCATAAGGTGGTGGTTGATAGTTCTGATTATATGGCCTTGCATTGAACTGCTGATTTTGTGGTTGCTGAACACCACCCTGATTGTTGCTCCAACTGAAATTAGGATGATTCCGATTGTTGGGATGATAAGCATTAGGCACTGGCTGCTGAGCTCTTTGAAAATTACTAACAAACTGTGCGGATTCAGCTGAGATAGCACACAGATTCGTGTCATGAGCTCCTGCACACAATTCACACACCATAGCAACCTGATTAGTCCCAAGATTAGAAAGGGAATCTACCTTCATTGTCAACGCTTTGAGTTGCGCAGCAATAGCAGTAGCTGCATCCAATTCAAGTACTCCAGCCACTTTAGCAGGTGGCAAGCATTGAGTAGGATTCTGAAACTCATTGGCTGCCATCATTTCAATAAGATTATAGGCATCCTCATAGCTTTTTGCCCATAGCGCACCTCCAGATGCAGCATCTAACATAGGCCTAGACTGAGCTCCCAACCCGTTATAGAAATTGCTGATTATCATCCAATCCGGCATTCCATGATGAGGACAACGTGCCAATATCTCCTTGTACCTTTCCCAAGCTTCCCCCAAAGATTCCTGGGGTTGCTGAGCAAACTGAGAAATAGAATTCCTATAAGCTGTTGTCTTCGCCATGGAGAAATACTTCGTCAAGAACTTTTGAGCGCAATCTGCCCATGTTTTAATAGAACCTGATGGCATGGAATGTAACCAACTCTTGGCTTTATCCCTAAGAGAGAAGGGAAATAGCCTCAATCTGATTGCGTCATCTGTAACTCCGTTGAATTTGAAGGTATCACAGATCTCAAGAAAGTCCCTAATATGAGCATTGGGATCTTCAGCAGGACTACCCCCAAACTGAACCGTATTCTGAATCATCTGAATGATGTTTGGCTTAAGCTCAAAATTATTAGCTCCAATAGCTGGGCGAACAATGCTGGTATGAATGTCCTCCACTTTTGGCTGAGAAAATTCACTCAAAGCCTTCGCTGGTTGTGCTTCATCTGCCATATCTTCTTTTGATTCACGATTGTTTTCTACACTGATGTTCTCAAAGTCAAGTTTCCTTCGTGCTAGTTCTTCTCTTCTTGCTAATTCTTCTCTACGTGCTCGAGCTCGTGTACGCATACACTCTCAATAAGTACCTGAAATTCACCAACTAGAAAATTGGTGAGAAACGTCCTAGTCACCGAACTTTAATGACCACTGATGGTAAATACTGAAACTAAACAAATAAAACCGAAATCCCCGGCAGCGGTGCCAAAAACTTGTTACGACCAAACTCAACACGCAAGTGCACGTGATCTCAAGTAATACAGATAGCAAATAAGGTTCGTTCCTACAGGGACTCGTTGTTTGTCTAGTTAATTCACTCACCAATGTATGATTATTATCCGATGCTAAAACAAATAACAAAGTGGATTTTTGTTATCCCTATAATTAATCTAAGAATTATAACTAATTATCAACTACTTGAACTGAGATTTATGTCAAATTACTTATGCGAATAAAACATGGGATTTTAACTTCATTAAATAATCCATCTAAAGTCTTCAATTCTCTAGCCCTTTCATGTGATTTGTTAATACCTGATCGAACACACAAAACTGATATAAGCCAAATTTCGTTGTACCAATACCATCCTAAATAATATCCATAATTAAGATAGAAATCACTTAGTCTCCCAATTATGCTTAGTCCCTATATGTCTATAAAGATTGAAAACATAATGGTTGAAGTACAAGCATTCAATTGATCACATAGTCGTCGTAAAACGGTTAGAGTTACGACACTAATTACGAATGATATTCTCACGCATAAAACTATGCTAGCATGGCAAGTTCTAAACTCTTTAATCCACTTTCGCTTCAATAAGAATTAACACACAATTACAGGAGTTAGCTACTCTCCTATAACGAATTAAAACAACCATGATAGGATATCGCATCAATCACACTATAAGCATCGAGAAAATTCAACAAATAAACTTCATGAATAAATCCGCTAAAACCCCATGACAACGAATTAGTTCATAATCAAACTAATCGTCACCATGGGTTCTAATGTAAACATGATGAAAGAAAACGAATTATATTGAATAAATATCAAGGTTCTAAAGAATACACCCAAACCAAGCATCCACAAGATAGAAAGAATACAAGAATAAATTGAAACTATCTTCTTCCTTCTTCTTCGTGCTTTAAAACTCTGTATATAATATGTGTGATGTGTCTCTCCTGTTCTCTAGGGTTTTTTCTCTTTATATAGGCCTCCAGGTGCAAATAAGTCGTACTGAATTGTAATTTGACTTCAACTCGAAAAGTCAGAAAATCGGGTCAAAACAGGAATTTTCGTCAGACAGACCGGCGCTGCCGCGCCACAATTACATAGGAGAGCGGCGCTGCCGCGCCAGAGATTTTCTGTACTGTTTTCCAGCGGCGCTGCCGCGCCATAGACAAGCTTAAACACGGCGCTTCCGCGCCGTGCCTTCTGTCCAGGACATAGAAAATGTTGTCCTCTTCGCGTGAGCTGTAAGATCGTCAGAATCGGACTTGTAGAACTCCAGATATGGCCAAAACAGTGAAGACTGCGCAACCTACCCGGAAAATCCGAATTTTAATCAAATTATCCTCCAACTCTTGGTTCTGCAAAACTTAATGAAAACACATTAAACACACCACATACTTGAGTTCAAGTCATCAATTTAAGCCGATATGAAGCGTTCCAAGTGGATTAAAAATCCACTTATCAATGCTCAAGTCACATGACTGGTGATATAGCCCTGCTATCACAATTTGAGGAGAAAGCTGGCTCATCAGTAACCTTTGGAAATGACAACATAGGTTATACAATGGGATATGGGAATGTTGAAGCTGGAAATGTCATAATTGAAGATGTAGCATTTGTTGAAGGACTAAAGCACAATCTCTTGAGTATTGGACAATTCACCAATAGAGGATTCAAAGTTGAATTTTTTGAAGATCAATGTTTAATCTCCAAAAGAGAAAGTGGTGAAGTTGTTTAACTGGTGTAAAGAAAGGAAGCTTGTTTGTGGCTAATCTGAAGTCTGCAGACAAGGGTGAAATTTGTTGTTTCTACACAAAATCCACAAATGAAGAATTTTGGTTTTGGCACAAGAAACTGTCTCACTTAAATGTCAAGGCAATGAATTCTCTAGCAAAGAGAGAACTCATTAGAGATATGCCTGCTTTGGAATTTGTTCAGGATGGAGCTTGTGAAGCATATCAAAGAGGGAAGATCAAAAGGTCAAGTCACAAGAATAAATTGCTCAATTCAAACTCAAAACCTCTGCAGCTAATTCACATGGACCTATTTGGCCCTGTAAATATAATGTCTCTCTCAAAGAAGAAATATGCTCTAGTTATGGTAGATGATTACTCAAGATATACTTGGGTGGAATTTTTGTTTTCCAAGGATGAAGCCCCTCAAGTCATTATAGAGCATATCAAGAGAGTTGATAGAGAAGCACAAAACACTGGTTCCTCTGTAGTTGCTTTGAGAAGTGACAATGGAACTGAATTTAGAAATGCCACATTGTATGAATTCTGTAAAGACAAGGGCATTTCTCAACAATTTTCAGCTCCTAGAACTCCACAACAAAATGGAGTGGCAGAAAGAAAAAATAGAACTCTTATTGAAGCTGCAATAACAATGATGTTGGATGCAAAGCTACCTACTAGCTTTTGGGCTGATGTTGTTAACACAGCATGTTATGTGCAAAATAGAACATTAATCAATAAGAAGTCTGGAAAAACTTCTTACTCTTTGATGTCTGGAAAAAGAGCATCCTTCAAGCATCTTCATGTATTTGGAAGCAAGTGTTTTGTGATGAAAGATACATCTGAGCATGTTGGAAAATTTGATGCAAAGGCATTTGAAGGTATCTTCATTGGATACTCTCTGGAGAGGACAGCATACAGAGTGTTTGTACCTGAGCAACACAAAGTAATGGAGAGCATGGACGTTACTTTTAATGACAAGAAATTCCCTGGACTTGAAACAAATGAAAAGGACGGTGTGCCATTGAGATTTGAAAATCAAGGATATCTTGAAGATTCTGAAAGTGAAGAAGAGACACCTGCTCTGACTGTTCCAACTGATGAAAGAAGTGAATTTGATGATAATCCTCAAACACCTATGCAAGGAAGCAATAACACAGGGGGAGAAGAAGAGGATTCCAATACTGGTGATCAAAATGACCCAGAGTCAAGCCAAAGAGATGAACAGGGTCATACAAGAAAATGGGACATAGCCCACACTAGAGATCAAATCATTGGTGATCCTAGTGAAGGTGTTAGAACAAGGAGAGCTACAATAAACACATGTCTTTATAGCTGCTTTCTATCACAGGAAGAACCAAAGGTAATTGAAGAAACTTTAAAGCATTCTGATTGGATTGTTGCCATGCAGGAAGAATTGAATCAATTTGAGATAAACAAAGTTTGGGAATTAGCACCACCTCCTGAAGATAAGAATGTCATCGAAACCAAATGGGTATTCAGGAACAAAATGGATGAAGAAGGTGTAGTTGATAAGTGGATTTTATATCTACTTGGAACGCTTCATATCGGCTTAAATTGATGACTTGAACTCAAGTATGTGGTGTGTTTAATGTGTTTTCATTAAGTTTTGCAGAACCAAGAGTTGGAGGTTAATTTGATTAAAATTCGGATTTTCCGGGTAGGTTGCGCAGTCTTCACTGTTTTGGCCATATCTGGAGTTCTACAAGTCCGATTCTGACGATCTTACAGCTCACGCGAAGAGGACAACATTTTATATAATTCTAGGCAGAAGGTTCTGCGCGGGCGCGGACCAAACGCGCGGGCGCGCGCGCGGGGAGGATTCAGGACGTGCGGGCGCACGCCTAGGGCGCGGCCGCCTGGCAAAATTCTTGGAAATTTTCCTGATTTCGATTTTTAATTGGAAATATCTTGCTGAAAAAGCCTCCTGGAGTTTATATAAACACAACCCTTCACCAATAATCAGGACCTATTCCCAGCAACAAATAGAGAGAGAGCCGAGACACGGAGATTCAAGTTTGACGAAGGATTCCTACGCGCGTGACAAGCAACGGAGTTCTAGATCTACTTTTCTTTTGTATTTTTCTTGGCGATACTCTTGGATGCTTTTGGGATTTGTTTTCTCAACTCTATTACTTTAGTATCTATATTATTCGAATCTTGTTCATTATCATGTTTTCATCAAATCCCATGGTGACGAGCGGTTCGATTATGAACTAATCGTTATCGTGGGATTCTAACGGATTTATTTATGCAGTTTAGTATCTTGATGCTTTAAAGATCTGTGTGTGATGTATATTAATTGATATCCTCGTATGGTTAAGCTTAATTAATAGATGCGTCGCGAACACCTAATCTGTTAATCTCTTGTGAAGCGAGAGTGGATCTTGAGATTTAGAACTTGCCATGCTAGCATAGGTTCATAATTGTTTATCAATATGATTCGTAGTATATGATGAAAATACTTATATTGCCCTGTGTGATCTTTATGGATAACTAGTTCCTCAACCATTATGTTTTCAAATTCTATAGACATATAGGGTCTAAACATAATTGGTGTCTATTCATCTTCTATCTCTTTTGTGGATGTATGGGTAGTTTGATATACGTATGCCGACAGGTAGCGTGTATTTGATTCGTGTTATCCGATCAGATATCATAACAATTGCATATAGTGATTAAAGGTGTCAGATCTAAGCAAGGTATTTAATGAAGTTAGGATCCCATGTTTTTTCTGCATAAGTAATTTGATTCCAATTCTTGTTAGTGAATTAATTGTTAGTTTATTAAATTGCTTCATAGTTAAATTAGTTAATCAAAACACAAACTTGTTAATTGTCTTAGCATTGAACAATAGCCATACATTGTTGCATAGGTGCTAAACTATTATAACCAAAGCAGTCTCTGTGGGAACGAACTCTACTTAATCCTGTATTACTTGTGACCGCGTACGCTTGCATGATTTTGTGCGAACAAGTTTTTGGCGCCGCTGCCGGGGACTCGGTGTTATTTTTATAGTTTATGTACTTGTCATCAGTGGTCGTTAAAGTTCACTGACTCGGATTATACTCATCAATTTTACTTTGTTTGGTGTGTTTCAGATACTTAAGTGAAAGTGTATGCGAACACGTTCGCAAACTCGGAAAGCAGAATTTGAATTGAATCTAGTTATGGGTGATCCAGTAGCACCAAAAACGAAGGCTTTGAAGGACTATTCTCAGCCAAAGATCAATGACATTCAATCTAGCATTGTCAGGCCGGCTATTGCAGCCAATACTTTTGAAATCAAGCCTGGCACGATTCAGATGGTGCAGAATTCAGTGCAGTTTGGGGGTGCTCCAACAGAAGATCCTAATATGCATATTAGGGATTTCATCGAGATTTGCGACACCTTCAAGACCAACGGAGTGTCGGAAGATGCCGTGAAGCTGAGACTTTTCCCATTTTCTCTGAGGGATAAAGCTAAGGGCTGGTTGCACTCTCTACCGGCAGGTTCTATCACTACATGGGAGGATCTTGCTCAGAAATTTCTCACCAAATTCTTTCCCATGGCGAAAACAGCTGCAATCAGGAATGCTCTTACTCAGTTTGCACAGCATGCTGGAGAAACTTTATGTGAAGCTTGGGAGCGCTACAAGGAGATTCTTAGGAAGTGTCCTCATCATGGAATGCCTGATTGGATGGTGATCAATTGCTTTTATAATGGACTGGGTGGTCAATCTCGACCAATGCTTGATGCGGCATCAGGTGGAGCACTTTGGGCGAAAAGCTACGATGAAGCTTATGAACTTATTGAGATGATGGCTGCTAATGAATACCAAAATCCAACTCAGAGGTTATCACAAGGCAAGGTAGCAGGAATTCTGGAAGTGGATGCAGTTACGGCAATAGCAGCACAGTTAAAGGCTTTGTCTATGAAGCTTGATTCTCTGACTAACTATGGAGTTCAGCAGGTGGCTAGTGTTTGTGAGCTTTGTGCAGGGGCACATGACACGAATCAGTGTGCCATATCTAGTGAATCGGCACAGTTCGTGAGCAATTTTCAGAGATCACAGCAGCCAGTGCCTAATGCCTATCATCCCAACAACAGGAACCATCCTAATTTCAGCTGGAGTAACAATCATGGTGGCCAGAATCAACCTCAACAGCAGTATCAGCAGTTTCAAGGTCAACAATTTGGAGCTAAGCCATTCAACCCTTCTGGTTATCAGCAGCAATATGCTCCAAGACAACCTTATCAGCCACCACCAGGATTTCATCAACAACCTCAAGGTCACCATGGTCAGTCTTCTAATGAAAAGTCAGAATTGGAAGAGTTGAGGTTGATGTGCAAGAGCCAGGAGGCTTCTCTCAAGACTTTGGAAACTCAGATTGGACAGATAGCCAGTGCGTTGCTGAACAGACCTCAGGGAACTCTTCCTAGCGATACGGAGCCTAATCCAGGAAAGACAGTTGTCCAAGAACATGTGAAAGTAGTTACCTTGAGATCGGGAAAGGTCACGGGCAATCAAAAATCAGCAGTTGAAGAAGAGGAAGAAATTCAGCAGCATCAGGTGGAACCTTCTAAGGAAAAGCCAATTTTTGATTTGGCAGCTAAGCAGTTGGACGGTGAGGCTGAAAAGAGCAAAAATTCTGTTGACAAGTCTACTTCGGAGCAGACTATTTACCCACCTCCTCCATACCCAAAGAGGCTCCAGAAGAAGACTACAGAGAGTAACCAGATCTATCCTCCTCCTCCATATCCAAAGAGGCTACAGAAGCAGAATCTTGACACAAAATTCGCCAAATTTCTCGAGGTTTTCAAGAAGTTACACATCAACATACCTTTTGCAGAAGCTCTTGAACAGATGCCGAGCTATGCTAAGTTCATGAAGGGTATTCTATCTCGGAAGTTGAAACTCGAGGATTTGGACACCGTTGCTTTGACAGAGGAGTGTAGTGTAGTTCTACAGCAGAAATTGCCACCAAAGCTTAAAGATCCGGGAAGTTTTACCATACCTTGCACTATTGGCAATCAACTTTTCAGCAAATGCTTATGTGATTTGGGAGCTAGCATTAATCTAATGCCAATGTCTGTTTTTAAGCAACTTGGGTTGCCTGAGCCGAAACCAGTTAATATGACCTTACAGTTGGCTGATCGGTCGATCACATATCCAAGGGGTATAGTGGAGGATGTCTTGGTAAAGGTGGATAAGCTGATTTTTCCTGCTGATTTTGTTATTCTTGACTTTGAGGAGGATAAGAAGATTCCTATCATCTTGGGAAGACCTTTTCTGGCTACTGGCCGAGCGTTGATCGATGTTCAGAAAGGAGAGCTCACAATGAGGGTGAGTAATCAAAAGGTCATCTTTAATGTGTTCAAGGCTATGGAATTTCCGACAGAGGAGGAAAAGTGTTTTAGCTTGAAGATGGTTGATACGGGTCAGAGAAAGGAGTTCGATCAGTTGTTGAGCAAAAATTCGGACATGCACAAGTTCGAGCATCACATCAGTGATTCCATTGACAATTCTTCCATTCGAGATCTTTCGAATCTCAAGCTTGGAAAACTTCCACCACATTTGAAGTATGTCCTTCTGAATGATGAGTTGGTAATTTTTAAAGAGTGTGAAGATAATGTGTTGAGAAGGTGGAACAAGGATGATGAGGTAAAAGAGTGTTCTTATCAATCGACGGAGAAGCATAAACACCTTAGAGGTGTAAAGAAGAAAAAGAAAAAATTGATTGGTGGGAAAGTCAAGGTGAAGTTTGATTTGGAAAAGATGTGGGAAGAAAGCAAGAAGGTTATCAAACAATGGGTGAATGGTCCTTCTACTAAGGACAAGTCAAATGCGATCTTCGAGCCACCATGATTTGATTCACATTTGTCCGGCTAAATGACATTAACGACAGCGCTTCGTGGGAGGCAACCCATGTGTTAGGTATGTTTCTACTATCTTTTTATTACCTTCAATAAGGACATTGAATATTCTAAGTTTTGGGGTGATGTATGGGTTTGTATAGTTAGTGTGTATCTCATGTAGGATTCATATTGCATGTGTAGTTGTAGTTTATTCGTAGTTTTGCATGTTCATGTCATATAGGGCATTCTGTTTGCATAGTTTTTATTTATCATGTGAGTCCATTTTAGTTGCATGCATATTTCATGATCCCGTAGGACTTGACTATTTCCGTTGGTGAGTCGATGTTGATTGGAGTGTGGTTGTGATGAGTAGAGGGTTGATTAAGTTTCTAAGTATTGACTTGCATGCCAGAAACAAATCTATTTCATAAGTCTCATTGGTTGCTTTTGAATTTGATCAGACCATGCTTGTTTGGTGTTAGAATTTAACCACTTGTTTACATTTAGAATGTTGGCTAGATTCTTGAAAACGAAGGAGCACTTATGTATAAGTTTGGGGGAAACCAGGGATTTCATGCTAGTTGTAATAAAGGCTAGGCGTCAAATGGCTAGTAGCCGCTCATTGGTAAAAAATGAGTAGTCTAGGGTGGATGAGAAAAAAGGCAAAGAGCACTCATTCCGAAATTGTTGAAAAAAAAAAAAGTTGTGTTTGTTTTGTGTTTATGCAGAATTGATCAGGGTGAGCTCTTTAGTACTCGAGCAAGTAAGTTCTTTGGGGACTTTGTGCCTAGTGACCTAATACTTTTCCGGTCTGGGATCCGCTGACCTAAAGCTCGTTAAATGGGTATTATTGCAAAATCCTTCCGAGGACTCATCCATTGCACGGTCAAATAAGCATGTGTGTTGTGTGTAGTTGTTTTTGTGTAATAAAGCATGAATTCCTGTCTAACTCAGATGGACTGCGAAGGTGTCTATTAAGAGTTCTTGTGTCTAGCGTTCATTCTGTTTGTAAGCTTGTGGTTGTTTTGGCTAAGAGTAGGTATGGTCTTGATTTAGTTTGGGAGTATATTGGTGAGCATCGCACACACGCACGTTTCTGTGTTTGTCTTGTTGGTCGATGGGAATTTGGTCGAACTCTGTTTGGAAGACTGTGTTCTTTGAGATGTTGGCTTGTTGATTGATTTTGGTTGGTTTGAAGGGATCGTTGCATTTTCATATTAGTTGCATACATGCATTGCATTGTTAGTTGCATGAGTAGATGGATTTTGTGGGTACATTCGCTATAGGCCCTCACGAGACCTTACTCGTCCACTAGGGCTGCCTAGGGGTTTAAAGGGCTTGTTGCATATGCCAAATGCAACCGTGATCACCTACGGAAGTGGTACTAGTTAGTTGTATATAGTTATATTATTTATGCTTGAGGACAAGCATCGGTTTAAGTTTGGGGGTGTGATAAGTGGATTTTATATCTACTTGGAACGCTTCATATCGGCTTAAATTGATGACTTGAACTCAAGTATGTGGTGTGTTTAATGTGTTTTCATTAAGTTTTGCAGAACCAAGAGTTGGAGGTTAATTTGATTAAAATTCGGATTTTCCGGGTAGGTTGCGCAGTCTTCACTGTTTTGGCCATATCTGGAGTTCTACAAGTCCGATTCTGACGATCTTACAGCTCACGCGAAGAGGACAACATTTTATATAATTCTAGGCAGAAGGTTCTGCGCGGGCGCGGACCAAACGCGCGGGCGCGCGCGCGAGGCAGAAACGGAGCGCGCGGGCGCGGACCAAACGCGCGGGCGCGCGCGCGGGGAGGATTCAGGACGTGCGGGCGCACGCCTAGGGCGCGGCCGCCTGGCAAAATTCTTGGAAATTTTCCTGATTTCGATTTTTAATTGGAAATATGGAAATATCTTGCTGAAAAAGCCTCCTGGAGTTTATATAAACACAACCCTTCACCAATAATCAGGACCTATTCCCAGCAACAAATAGAGAGAGAGCCGAGACACGGAGATTCAAGTTTGACGAAGGATTCCTACGCGCGTGACAAGCAACGGAGTTCTAGATCTACTTTTCTTTTGTATTTTTCTTGGCGATACTCTTGGATGCTTTTGGGATTTGTTTTCTCAACTCTATTACTTTAGTATCTATATTATTCGAATCTTGTTCATTATCATGTTTTCATCAAATCCCATGGTGACGAGCGGTTCGATTATGAACTAATCGTTATCGTGGGATTCTAACGGATTTATTTATGCAGTTTAGTATCTTGATGCTTTAAAGATCTGTGTGTGATGTATATTAATTGATATCCTCGTATGGTTAAGCTTAATTAATAGATGCGTCGCGAACACCTAATCTGTTAATCTCTTGTGAAGCGAGAGTGGATCTTGAGATTTAGAACTTGCCATGCTAGCATAGGTTCATAATTGTTTATCAATATGATTCGTAGTATATGATGAAAATACTTATATTGCCCTGTGTGATCTTTATGGATAACTAGTTCCTCAACCATTATGTTTTCAAATTCTATAGACATATAGGGTCTAAACATAATTGGTGTCTATTCATCTTCTATCTCTTTTGTGGATGTATGGGTAGTTTGATATACGTATGCCGACAGGTAGCGTGTATTTGATTCGTGTTATCCGATCAGATATCATAACAATTGCATATAGTGATTAAAGGTGTCAGATCTAAGCAAGGTATTTAATGAAGTTAGGATCCCATGTTTTTTCTGCATAAGTAATTTGATTCCAATTCTTGTTAGTGAATTAATTGTTAGTTTATTAAATTGCTTCATAGTTAAATTAGTTAATCAAAACACAAACTTGTTAATTGTCTTAGCATTGAACAATAGCCATACATTGTTGCATAGGTGCTAAACTATTATAACCAAAGCAGTCTCTGTGGGAACGAACTCTACTTAATCCTGTATTACTTGTGACCGCGTACGCTTGCGTGATTTTGTGCGAACAGTAGTTGTGAGAAACAAAGCAAGGCTGGTTGCCAAAGGATACTGTCAACAAGAAGGCATTGATTATGATGAGACATTTGCACCTGTAGCTAGACTGGAGGCCATCAGGATATTTTTTGCCTTTGCAGCCCATTCAGACTTCAAGGTGTATCAAATGGATGTGAAAAGTGCTTTTCTCAATGATGATCTTGCTGAGGAAGTAAATGTGTCTCAACCTCCTGGATTTGAAAATGAAGAATTTCCAAATTTTGTGTACAGATTACTTAAGGCACTCTATGGGCTCAAACAGGCACCTAGAGCCTGGTATGAAACTCTATCTCAATTCTTTTTGGAGCATCAATTCACAAGAGGGACAATTGATAAAACTCTATTCTTCAAGAAACATGATAATGATATCATTCTAGTTCAGATCTATGTGGATGATATCATCTTTGACTCTTCAAATGAAAAACTCTATCAAAGGTTTTCCAAATTGATGCAAAGCAAGTATGAGATGAGTATGATGGGAGAGTTAACCTACTTTTTAGGTTTGCAAGTAAATCAAAGGAAGGATGGCATCTTCATAAATCAATCCAAGTATGTCAAAGATCTTTTGAAGAAATATGATTTAGAAGATTCATCCCCTGCAAAAACTCCAATGTCAACTGCAATTAAGCTTGATGAAGACAAAAGAGGAAAGAGAGTTGACATCAAAGTTTACAGAGGCATGGTTGGATCATTACTCTATCTCACAGCTAGCAGGCCAGACATAATGTTTGCTACATGTCTCTGTGCAAGGTTTTAATCTGATCCCAAAGAATCTCACATGATGGCAATCAAAAGGATCTTCAAATATCTGAAGGGGACTCCTAATCTTGGTTTATGGTATCCAAAGGACACAGGGTTCAACCTGGTTGGTTATACTGATTCTGATTATGCTGGATGCAGAATTGACAGAAAGAGCACTTCAGGAAGCTGTCAATTCTTAGGCCAAAGGTTAGTATCTTGGTTCAGTAAGAAACAACAATCCACAGCAACATCTACGGCTGAAGCTGAATATATTGTTGCTGGAAGCTGATGTTCTCAATTGCTTTGGATTAGAAATCAACTAATGGACTATGGACTAGTGTTGGAAAACATTCCTCTAATGTGTGACAATACTAGTGCAATATCCATTATTGCCAATCCTGTTAATCATTCTACTACAAAGCATATTGAGATAAGGTGTCATTTCATTAGGGAACATGCTGCAAATGGTACTATAGCAGTGTCTTATGTTCCAACTGATAAACAATTAGCTAACATATTTACTAAACCTCTAAATGAAGTTGTCTTCAACAAACTAGTGAGTGAAATTGGAATGCTCAATCCTTCATTTAGTAGTTCTAAGTAATTATGCTAGTTAATTGTTGCAGCAGTAAATTTTCACTGTATTTAAATGCTCTATTTGATTGGAGTGAAAATTAGCTGAGATATGATTATAAATATTTCAGTATTTTACTGCATATTTTTCTAAATCATATTTGTCTTTGGAACTGTGAGCTTTTAAGACATCTCTTTATAGGTGATTTTAAGAGTTCACGACATAGTTCAAAGTAAACAGACCTATATCGCAAACTGTCATAGTTGTGAGACTTCACGATATAGTTCAATTCTTGAGTTTGCGATCTACTTAGTGGACTTCGCGACACAGAATAACTATATCGACAAGTCCCCGCATATTGACAGAATTTTGAATTAAACTGATTTTATTTTTAAAATTTTGATATAAGTCTGACAACTCGATTGCAATTCCAAACGAGAGTTCTCGACAAGGTATTTATACTATATCGCAAAGTCTCATTTATACTCTTACCCTCTAGACTTTGCGACATAGCTCTTTACTAGACTTTGCGATGTACTTTGATAGACTTCTCGATACAGCCTATTTTGAGACTTCGCGACATTGGAATAGTCTGTACATATTCATATATCTATATCGCACTATCTCAGTCATATAAATACAATTTACAACCTCTTTCTAACACTTTCATCTTGTCGATTTCTCTCAATTTTCAAACCTAATTCCAACATCTTTCTCCCTCTTTTCAATCTCACAACTCAGAAATGGCACCCAAATCTCAAACAGCAGCATCATCAAACACCCTAGTCATACCCAAAGAAACAAATTTTCTTACTATCCCTTCTGATGCTGAAGCCAACCCAAGATACAAATGCTTTGTACGTTTCTTAAACACCTCTTACCTTCACCAAGCCCTCACAAAGAACCCACATATGTATGTTGACTTACTAGAAGCTTTCTGGAGGACTGCTACCTGTACTGTCATGGCTAAGGAGGATGGAACGTCATTCACAGAGATAAGTTGTATTGTTGGAGTAAAACAATTGAAATTTGGGGAAAATGAGTTCAATGAAACTTTTGGGTTCAAGACTGAGAACCATGATGCTGAAGCTAATGATGATCAGATGGTGGATTTTTTGGAATTTATTCATTACTCTGATACAATTAAGATGGACAAGTTGAATAAGAAAAATGTAAGGAGGGAGTGGTCGTATTTGTTTGATGCTCTACAGAAGGTGTTCCTGTGCAGAAAGACAGGGTGGGGTCAAATCAGCCACATTGATGTGAAGCTTGCCTACTCCTTAGCCTACAATCAACAAATAAATGTTGGAGCAATTATCATTCGAGAACTGGCTCAAAGGTTAGGAAAAACTCCCCGTGGTAGAGGTAATGAAATTTTCTATCCTCGCTTTATTCAATGCATTTTAAATCATCTAGATAGTAAGTTGCATGAAGTAGAAGGCATAGATACATCAAAGCTGGCTTATCCTAAGTCCATGTCCAAAGTCATTTTTGGAACATTGGACACTAGGAATCAAGTGGATGTAGCTTTGAGTGTTACTGAGCATATGCAAGAAACATTCAAATCTTATACACTTGATCAACCCATATATCATTCTATTTCCTGGAAAGGGAAGGCTAAGCCTGATAGAGCTACACAGTCTAACCCAAGCCTTCCTAACCCATCCAGTCAACCATCTGCAAACACTACTCTAGTGATTAGGGAGCCCAGTGCACCAACCTCTCAAAAGGTTGTTGTTACTAAAACGAAGAGCAAGAAGAGAGCCATAACAGTCACTGATGATACTGTAGATTTAGGAAGTGAGGAACCTGAGTCACAGCTCACTAGACAAAAGAAGAAATCTAAACAATTAGCCACCACTGAATCCTCCCAACAGGATTCAGACGTGTTAAAAGGGGTAAACCTATTACTGTCAATGGCCTCTCAAAAGGTCATTGGTATTGAAAAGAGTAGTCTCCCCACTACAATCTGTAAAGAGTCTCCATAGAGTCAAGAACTCACTCTTGACTCAGGAGAACAACAGGGTAGTACTACACTGAGTGGAGAGCACATCACACTTGAAACTCCTCCTATTTCTCAGGGGGAGTTGCCAAAATCTAATCTAAACCCCACTTCTCTCTCAGAATCTCAAAATGTAGATATTTTTTCTCAACAGAAGAGTCATTCTCATGACAAACCTGCCTTTGATCATTCACATTTTGAATCTGTGAATGAGCCAACCTCAAGTGACTTGGTGCATGACACTTTTCTCACCACCCAAGACATACATTCAGTTGGTCAGGAAATGCATGTTGGGGCATATTCTAATGACACCAACACAAACACAGAGGCTTCACCAGTTTTCACTTGAGACTTTGTGCCTAATTCTCCAATCCTTAGGGACTTGTAACTGCCTTCAGAGGCATATAGAGATGATGATGTAACTCATCCCATTTCAATGGAGACAGCATCATACTCTACAGCCATTCCAAGGCTGGAGAAGACTCAAACATCTTTCATTCCTGTTGTAGAATCCTCATCTGCAACAGAGGTGCCTAGCACTAGCACTAACTTGGCTCAGGCCACTTTGTCACAATGGCTGGAGTCTGTGCACCATGATAGACCTTCAGGATCATCTTATGTGCCCTCACTATTGATGGAAGAAGCTCTCCAAAGCTTAAATGTGGCACAGATAGATGAGTTCTCAAAAATAGCTCAGCATCTTCTTATAGCAGCTCTCCCCAACAAAGACTATGAAGCCATTCTTCTGTGTCACAAGGAAGATATTGAAGCTCAAAAAGAAAAGATCATTGATGAAGCCCAACAGGATGGAAATGTGGATGTCTGGTTGGATGCTAAGAAGACAGTAAAGCTTAAGGATGCTCTTGCATTTCTCAGGGAAGACTATCTCATATCTTTGGGGTCTAATGCCAAGAGTCTGTCTCCTGCAGAAGTGTATGATGTAGTAAATGATGTCTACAAGAATCAACTCAAGGCTCTGCACTATCTTGGGAAAGGTCTTCAATCAGAAATCTCTTCACTCAAGGAAGAAACAGATCAGTCTCTAACAAAGCTGAAGAACACATATCTATCTGATTTTCCCAAGGTGGATGGCATCCTACAGGAGGTTCAGAAAACTAACAAGCATGTCACTAAGATGGACTACACCTTAGCCCTGGTTACTGACAATCTCAAGAAGCTTTCTACCAAGCTGGACAATCAGGTGCAATCCAACATCAACTCAAATTCAATGATCTATGTGATGTGGAAGAACCAGTATGGGGACAAACTGGTATATGAAGTTCCTCTTTCCAACATCAACAAATATGACTTCTCCAGGCTCAAAGATCAATCTCTCAACTCTTTTAAATCTGAGCACTTGATCTCCAAGGTTGACAAGCTGGAAATAGAAGTGACTGAGCTCAAGCTTGAAAACAAAGGGTTCGCTCAATCTTTGGAGCAACTCAACTCTAAGCTGGATGACCAAAGCAATGCCACTTCCAACATTCTGCTAGTCCAGCAACAGATGATGACTGCAATGATGAAGCATATGAACCTTCCAATCCCTGGTGAAGCTCAAGGCCACTCTTCTGATACCACGCCTAAGGGGGAGAATGAACAGGAGAGCTCCATCTTAAAGAAGAAAGGGGGAGCATCAGCTAAACAGAAGGGGAGATTAATTGAGCAATCAGCTCTAAAGCCATTCACCTTTCCTACAGTTGAGATCACCAACAAGGATGGACAGAAGAGCACTGTCACTTCCACCTACTATCCTGGCACAATGAATATGGATGTCAGTGCTCCTCCAACCATATCAAATGCTCAACCAATGAAGGTAGACATTGTCACAGAGGCCAAGCTACAGGAAGTTGCAAGCTCAAATGTCTATCATGATAAAGCCTTCCTGGAGTTTCTGAAAGCCACTAAAGCCAGTGTAGATGATGACACCCTGGACTACAGAAACAAGCTCAAGGAAGAAATCAAGTACTTCACAGTGGTGATCAGGAAGGTGAAAGAAGCCTATCTAAGTGAGATAATCATGATTTTCAAAGACAATCAGCAATGGCATTTGTCCTTTGAATCTCTAGAGAAGCTTAAATACACTTAAGTAGATACACTTCTGAACCTGATTGAGAAGAAAGGGGCCAACAACAAAAGATTATATGATGAGCTTCAAAGAGATCAACCCTTAAGGCTGCCCGAAGTGATCACAAATCCAAGGACAGTAATCTACCAAAACAGCTCTAAAGCTAATGGTATTGATCAATTGTTAATTCCTACTCAGCTGGATATGAAAAACAAAGATAAAATCATTCAGGTCATTCAAATGTTGAAAGCAAAAAGGGGATTCAGAACTACATAAGAAATTGAGACAATTCACATTCTACAGACATTTCTAACATCTGGCAGAATACCTGAATCAGCCAAAGAAAGGAGAGATAAGAGGGAAGACAAAGAAGATGAAGACAATAGTGGTAGGAGAAGAAGTCACCACGGGAGTGATAAGGATGGAAAGAGTGAGAGCAGCAGGAGTAGTTCATTAAGGAAATCAAAAGATGCTAAAAATGTCAAGAAAGATGGTCATGGGAAAAGAGAGACTGAGAAGAGAAAGAGTGGAAATCAGCAAGCCAAGGACATTGCTAGCAGTATCTTAACCTCAAAACAAGACTCTAAGTCTAGGGTGGATATTGTTAGTAATGATCCACCAAAATCTGCAACTCAGGCTTCTGAAACTGATTTGCCACAGAAGGAAAATGAAGCCACAAAAGTGAAATCTAAAAGACACTTCCACAAAGTCAATAATATAATTATATATAATGAATTGAGGACTTCGGTCTCAAACGAGAGGGGTTTGAAATGTGTTTAACTAGAAGACGATTCACTAGAAAAGATCGTATTAACTATTAGAATTTTAAATTGATGTTTTAAATTTTATTTTATTTCAAGGTTTCAATTTTTATTGATAAAAATTATTATATGAGTATTCATAATATATGTTAAAGATATTATTTCGGTTTTAACGAAAGAGCGACTCAATAAAAAGGATCGTATTTAACAGGGATGCGGTTCATTAGAAGAAACTGTGTTAACTATTAAAATTTAATACTAGTAATCTAATATAAGATAAATATATATATATATTGAAGTATTTTTTAAAAATAATTTAACGCCGCCACGAAGCGCGGTTTTATCAAGTGGTTTTTATGCTAAAAAAGATATTAATCTCTTAATAATTAAAACAAATTTTATTAAGACTTTTTTAACTGATGTAAAAAGGCCAGTGAAGTAAACAAATGACCAACTCAGTAGTCAAACATCAAATATTCATATGTTCCTTCAAATCACATTTTCACTCCATTTAGCTCAAAATAAGCTTAAAATCATTAAAAATCAACATTTTTCATAAAATTGACTTTTTAGCCAAAATACAAAAGAAAAAAAAGATATACAATATTAAAAAAAACTAAAATATAAGCAAATTGACACTAAATAAGTGGTGCAAAATGTCACTTATCACTTGTAACATTTTGAAACTATCGTAAAAGATAATTAAAGAGTGTCAGACAGATTATATACATAGTTATTAGGCGATCTGAGGTGCAGGTCGTTGTTTATCATTGTCATTATTGTGAGTGGATTGATCTGAGTTGTTTTATCCTGAAAGTGATATTGCTACAACCCAACACAGCGTAAGTAGGGCAATAATCTCTTTAAGAACAATCAAGACTTCTCGTAAGGCTTGGCGACTCAACTGTTCTGTTCTTTACAGTATTTGTTAAAGCAACATAGATAAGTTTACTTTCTTATCTTGTTATTTACAGTCTTTAATTATATTCTTGTTTCGACTTTCGTGTTTGTTTTGTTAATTGGTTTTATCTGCATGTTCTTGTTAATATAAATATATATAAATGTCCTATAGTTACTGTGTAGTTTAGAATTATACCCAACAAGAAATACATATTCGAACTGGAGAAACTATTTTTCCATACTAGAATAGATTGGATGGTAGGCTAAAGAACATAAAAACCTATACCCTGGGAAGACAAGTACGACGGTAAAAATGTTAAATAATATTTGTGGTAGCATAAGATTCTGTTGGGGCCTTCCTCTGAGATCTTAAGATTTTAGAGCGACTGGTTACTCAACATGGTACTAGAGCTCAATCTACGGAGTGGTCTCAGGTTCAAGTCCTCCCATCCCTATTATTTAATTTAAATATTTGTTGAATTGTTGGTATTGATATGTGTTGTCGTTGTCTAGTCAATCGTGATGAAACGTATCGTATCCATATGGTTTTAGGATTGGAGGGGAGTGTTAAATAATATTTGTTGTAGTATACGATCCTGTTGGGGCATTCATCTGACACCTTAAGATTTCAGAGTGACTGGTTACTTAACAAAAAATATTACATATGTTAATCATATGTAATTTGTATATATACTTGTGTGTGAGAGAGAGAACTTTGCCCTCATAAATTTTGAACCAAACCATTTCCGTTCAGATAGATATGCCTAAAAATGATGCTCAGTCATATATTATTATATTAACTTTTAAATCCACAATGAGTAAAAGAAATAAATGAAAATAATGTGTTTACTATAATAAACTTATATTCTAACAATAATGATATTTTTTCATGAAAATTAGAGTTATGTGATAGCTTATAAAATATTCAAACTCGGCCCAAACATAAAAAGGAAAGGCACAAACCAAATTGTAAATGAGTGCAAAGGCCCAATTTAAACAACTAAAAAACCCTAATATTAGCCTATAAAAATAGACAGGCGGACAATATTGATCATCATATTTCTTCTCTGTAGCAAGAGGCGCCGCCTAGATATATCGTCCTCTAGTTACATTATTTTGTATTCATATCTAGTATTTAAATCGTCTATTCCAATATTTTGAAGAGGGTTTGGAGCGCAACGAATTTAGGCGCGACTTGTTTGACATGGCTAGTTTTTGTACAACCGTCAATGATATTGATGATACTGAATCTGATGAAGATAACCATTTTAAACTCTATCGGCAAGTTTATCTTTCACCATCTCTGATATGTTCGTTTATTTCATTATAGATGGATCTGTTAATTCTTCTAGATAAATCAAAAACTTTCGTATTAAACATTTATATATTTATTTCATTGGCTATGATAGAATATTACTTCCTCCGTTGATTAAATTGAAAATCTCTCATTTTTCTTTAATTTATTTATTTAATTCTATGTTTATTTAATCGTTATTATTTGATCTATAACCTTTTTCAAATTATGTGTAACATTTTGCTTATATTTCTTCGTATCTTTTACAGGTCAGAATTTTTTGCAATATAAAAATTGAAGAGATCTCACGCACTATAATTGATATCATGAATCATAACCTAAATTCTTGGGGATGATATATTTATATGTTATCATGTTAAATGTGTACAATTATGAATTATTTGACTATGGATAACACTCATTTCATAACTCATGTATTACTTCTTCTTAGCAGACACTTAATTCAAGGGATTATTCTTGGTACATCATTACATATTAGCCTAAGTGCCAAATCTACAAGGAGGGATGTAAGTTTCTCATTCGTACTTTCCTTTTTAACTTAAAAGTATTAGATACATACACGCATATTGCAGTACTTTTAAGAAATTTATAACTTCTTATTTGTAGTCCTTTTAATTTCTACGATAGAGGGAAAATAAATGCCAAAATGATTAAACGGAAATGACTTGTTCATTAAATTAACATCTACTGCTATTTTTATTTACAAATTTTAATTTAATTCATAAATGATATTATTAGAGCCAATATAACATAATTTAATCCATAAGATGTTCATATAATAATTACGACTTGTAATTTTAAATTCTAAAATGTTTTTACTGAGATGACTTTGTTTTTTATTATGTTAATACAAAAAATTATGAATCTTTTCACCAATTATTAATACTACATCTACTTGTGGATTCAAATGTTATGTTTAACTTAATACATATTAAAAACAAAGTTTTAACATTACTAATTGAATATGATCATTATGATGTATTTGTGTAGAATTAGTTTTTTTTAAAGGTCAGAAGTAATTGTTTCTTATCATGATGCTTAATATTTGTATACATATTCATTAGTATGTGTCCTCAAAAAAATAATTTGTTAATATGTAGTTGTTATAATTCTCGTAGGTTCAAACATATCCACTCAAGTTGTCCTGGCAAATAGGAAGAGAACCACGTTAGCCTTCCTTAGAAAAGTTGGCAAAGATGAATAATGTTCCATTTGCGTGAATAAATTTGAAATAAATGAATACATCTGTATATTGGAATGTGGACACATGCTTCATCATTATTGCCTTGCTCCATGGTTGTTCAACAATAGTACATGTCCAATGTGTTGTAGGACACGATATGACAGTAGTGGTAATGGAACACAAAACGCTGGGTATAGTGATAGACACTATTTGTACTACTTGATGCCTATTATGTATTCTCTCACATCCTTCTAAGATGGGTTTGCAAGAATGTTCAAGATGTTTGTAGCACCTAGTGTTATTAGCATGTATGTATGGTTTATGGATGTTTAAATACAAAGTTATTATTCTGGACTCTGGATTATTGAATAAAAAGGGTAGTTTTCATATGTCTATCCAAGATAAATCCACATGATACATTCATAAGTAACACGTCTACACACGGGTTGTAGAGTTTCTAAGTTTTCTTTACCAACTAAAGTTGATAGTAGACCTATACTTGTGTGTAAGCTACAAAATTCGCGTTATGGCCTTAAACAATCATTTAGACTTTGGTTTGGTAAACTGTCAACCTTCCTTTTGTTCATTGGCTATTCACATTCTAGATAAGACTACATCCTATTTTTTCAGCACAAAAGGGGTTCTATAACATGTATCCTTGTGTATGTGGATGATTTGCTTATTTATAGCAATTCTATGGATCAAATTTTATCTCTAAAATCTCTATTATCACAGACCTTTCACATGAAAGACTTAAGAAATTAAGATATTCTTGGTATTGAAATTGACAAAACAGTTGATGGGATTTTCCTTTGTCAAAAGAAGTATAATACTGATATCATCAATGAATTTAGTATGTCAAAAAGTAAACCCGTACAGTTACCTCTAGACACTCACCTCAAGCTCACACCTGAGAACGGGGATCCTCTTCCTAATCTTACTATTTACCATAAACTTGTAGGTAAACTCATTTATTTAACCATCACTAGACCTGATATATATTTTTCAGTTCAACTCTTATCGTAGTTTATGCATAAGCCAATCGTTGTGCATCTTCAATCTACAAAAAAGGTACTGAGGTTTCTTCTTGGCGCCATCTGAAGGTATGCTATTGGCTTCTGAATCAGCATCCCGGTTGACAGCATTGTGCGATAGTGATTGAGCAAGTTGCCCTATAACAAGGAGATCTACTTCAGGGTGTTGTATTTTTCTTGGCAAATCTTTAATCTTATTGAAAGTAAAAAAGCAATCAGTGGTGGCCTGATAATCTGTAGCCGCGGAATACGGGTTTACTGCACTAACTACTTGTGAGGTGACTTGGCTGACTGAACTTCTTAAAAGATCTAGGTATCAAGAATTTGCCTCATATTACTCTGAAATGTGACAACAGAGTTGTCATTGCTTTTGTTGTTAACACTGTTTTGCATGAAAAAACCAAGCATATAGACATTGATTATCACTTTATGTTAGGCTCAAGGCATGTCTGAATACCACTATTAACAAGCCTACACCTTGTGACTGTGTCACTCTACATGACCTGGTGAAGTTTATCACTGGGATATAGTATAAGTCTTTATTGTACTTGTCTTGTAATCATGTACTTAGCTTCATTCTGTATGCTCAATTTTATAATGAGCTTAGTGAGTTTCTAGCAACTAGAATGTATATAGGCCATGAAATAATCATACTGGAAGAAGTTCAATTTGTTCATGCAGTAGGATAAAAGTGAATAAGGCCATGAAGAAATAAGTTGCAGAAATTTGTCTAAGTCCCTAGATCGTGAAGTCAGAATGAGCTATGTCGTGAAGTCCTAAAAGGCCATGTCATGAAGCGTTGAGATCGCATAGTCTGAAATGAGCTATGTCGTGAAGTCCTCAAAGGCCATGTCGCGAAGTGTTGAGATCGCATAGTCTGAAATATTCTAGATCGTGAAGTCCTCAAAAGCTATGTCGTGAAGTCTGAAATATGCCATATAGTATACTCCTAAAACGGTCATATCGCAAAGTCCTCATATAGCAAAGTCAGAAATGTTCTATGTCGACAAGTCACAGAATAAGAAGTATGTTGGAGTTCACGATATCAACACTTATGCGTTATACAACAAGACAAATCAAGGTACAGAATCAAAGATCATGGAGACAAATACTGGAGCATCTGTTACGGTTAAGTGGTCCAAAGACAGATGGCAAATCTACAGCATAACTTGGAGAGAAAGAATAGAGACAAGCAGCTAAAGATAAGGAAAAGGACGACAGAGAGCAAGTGGTCCTTACTGGCACAGCTAACCTGTTTTGGTAAAACAACATGGAGTTACTGTTAGGGGTGTCTGTGTAATTAGGTGTGTGCACCAGTCTGTAATCTGTATAGGTCATATATATATTGTGCACACCCTATAGTTAGCTATAAGAGAGATACAACATAGAATTATTCAAGCACTCTTTTCTCTGTAAGAAAACAAGAAAGTATTGTTCTTGTTTAGAAGCCAGAATTTCAATTGTGAAATTTTGGAAGCTGTAGTATTTGATTTACTTTATACAAAGTAGATTAAAGTGATTGTGTGTGTTCTGTTTATTTTTATTTCCGCATTCTCATACATATACAATCAAACACATATCTAAACTTCAAGAAACGAAAAATCTTCAAACTATCCATTCACCCCCTCTATCTAGTTTACTAGTGATATTCATAACTAACACTTTATTAGAGATCACTTGATGCCGGCACTATCAAGATAAAGCATACTTCCTCATCATAACAAGTTGCAGACCTTGTCACAAATTTTATTAAATCAAGTCTCATGTGCAACATGGGCAACAAGTTGGGAGTCTTCATTAACCCGGACTCTCGGGGTAATAAAAGGAATATTATATTATTTAGAAATACTTTCATTTATTTCAGTTTTATCCACCTACTTAGTACTGTCTATTTATGTATGTAGTGACAAAACAGTGCCTATGATTGTATGGTGAGAATTTCAGTGCCTTAACTATATTTGTCATTTAGTCTAACAACATTGTTATAAGGTGCTCACTATCATTTGGTGATAAGTAGATCAAGTGTGATAAACAACCAGTGTGCTTGTTAGCTAGCTAGTTTCTCTCTTCCAAATGAGATTTGTACTTTATAATGGTATGAAGTGTGAACCTGAATAATTTATATAAGGCTGCACTGAGATTTACGAATCCTTAGACAAAATCTGTTGTTGGGATGCTAAACTATACTCACAATATTTTATGTTACCCAGATAATGAACTATTGTAGAAAGGAGGTTGAATACCATAGTACAAGATTTTTGAATCAACAAGAATAATATATGAAAACATATATATTTTATTACAGCTTATAAAATTTGTTACAAAACTTAAACTTTACTCTCTCAAGAAATCAATGTTCTTAAGAGCTGTTAGGGTTACAAGAATAATAACCAGTACGTACACATATAATGTTAACCTATATGTGTTTATATAATACACAACTACAGAATCAATTACAAGACAATAATCATATAAATCAACCTAACTTTCATTCATTATCTTCTCCTGATTGCTTCTAATTGTTGAACATCTAGAACCGACAAATTAATCCTTATTGAACAGAATCAATCACCTCCTGAAACTGTGGATCGAAGTTATCCTCTTTTGACACATCAATCTCTGGTCATCTTACAAACTCTGATCAGCATAAATCTTGATACTTTCAACGGATATGTCAAACTCTGATATACTACCATTTAAACTCTGACCATCATTTCTAACATTTTATATATTTATAATAAAGAATGTAAAAAAAATTAGGGTCATAAGATTCTATACGCAAATGTTACTCACCTATAGGCAATACCACCCCTTATATTGTTCCTTAAATGTTTCTTAAATGTTTGGATATAAGCTTAACTATCAACTTTTGGCAAGTCTGCATAGTTTGACAAGTCCGCTCATCATGGTTAAGTTATTCTATTTGACTTTAAAGTGTTGTTATTATATTACCGTTGCCTTCTTTTTCTTTTTTGATGTGGCAAATTTTAGTCGATTCCCTTTCTGTCTTTTTTTGTGGACATGGAATAAGATGTGCTAAAAATTAACATTTAAATTGCAGGTGCACAATTCATCGTTTTAATATTTATGATTCTTCTACACAGACTATACATTTTTCGCATTTCTTAATAATTAATCTAGGCGAATTAGGCAAAATATTTTGAGATGAGTTAATTTTTGCGAACAAAAGCAAATTAAATTCACTAAATTAAAATAAAAAAGAGCAAATTATATTAATACATCGCAATGTATAATGAAACTTGAACACATAAAAGAAGATAATGTTATGTTAGCCAAAATGATAAAGAAACTGAATCTGAATCATAAAATAATGATAATGATAATAATCAACACTCATCTAATGAAAGTAATTTAGATTAATGGTAGCTATTTATATAGAAGCATATGTAGAATACAAACCTGAAAAAATGGTAAAATAAAAAATATTTATAGATAGTGTAACAGACTTATGTTTAGTTGGAAAAGAAGTATTAATCTTATATAGATGAAAAAAATTAAAAATGCATAGACCCTGGAAAAGAAGTATTAACCTTATATAAATGGAAAAAATTAAAAATACATAGATCAGGAGTAACAAGATTTAATGAACAAAGAAAAGAATTAGACACTCCAATAGTAGAAAATATGAGAATAATACTAAATAAAACTATATTTAAATTACCATTGATATATCAATAAAATAAAATGGAACAAACAGTACTTACTTTTTAGATCATTTTAAAACACAAGTTGTAACTTATGATTCCCCAAGTTTACAAACACAATGTAATAAATGGATAATACTAAAAAGAATATTACTCATGAATATGATAGGAATAACTAACAATTTATATGAATTAACAGAAAAATATCATACCCTGTTAAAATCAAATTTTGGAGAAAATCTAGAACAATAATGAGATAAAGAAAAAATATATGTGAAAGTAAAATTAATAAATTATTGATATAATAAGATCTAAACTCGTTAGATATGGCCTAAGAGACCAAAAGAATCAAAACCAAATAAACAAATGGTTAAATATGAAAATAATACCAGAAAGTAAAAGTCCACATACTGAAAACTCTACAAAGCTCAGTTGCACCCTCTACTAAACTTGCAACCATACCATCATCCACAACTTCACATGAAATATAACCATCTATCTTCATGAGTGTCAAAATTAAATTCTCACCTGAAACCATAGCAGTCTATGAAAAAATTATGATTATAAGACAAACGATTAAATAGTACAAGGTTTAAAAACAAGCAAATGTCCAAGGTATTTATGGAACACGGATGCAAATTCAGATGTGGTTGAAAAAATATTTACCTATGAGTTCATTGATAAAATACTAGTTGATGAAATATTAGATAGCATTTCAAAATTACCAAGAGTAATTGTGGATTCTACAACTATGGAATACATATATTTGATGACTCTACAGATTTGGTAGGCAATCTTATAGTAATATGCCAGATATTCAAAATAGTAAAGATTCCAGCCTATAAACTACAGAAAATTTTTAAGAATGGATTAAAAATAAAGATAAAGCTAATATTATTGGATCAAGCCGAGGAAGACAAGCCGGAGAAATTATTACTTTGTATTAAGATAATGAGACATTATCACGAGATGTTGTAGAACTTGAAAGGATGTATGACAAAATTATTAACCTACAGTATACTCGTACAAAAGAAATCATAGATCAATATCATACTTTAAGAGTTCCAAGAAAAAGATTGGTGCTAGGTGGCACAAATAGCACAAATAACACCAATATTAAGATAAAAGAAGAAGGATCTTATGATCCCTTCCAATAGTTGTGAAAAGTTAAAAATATATTACAAACCCAATGTAGTTTAACTACAAAAGGCCCTTAATATTATCATACTACTAGGAAGATATTACAAGAACAAAATTGGAAGACATGTGACGCTATAAAGTTAAAGAAGTTTAAAGACAAATCATCATGGCAAACAAGGATTGATAAATGAAGAGATTAGGAGACAGATGGACAAATGAAGAGACGGAAAGCATAAAAGAAGGAAAAAGACAAAGGATGAAAAGTGAAGCTACAAAAACTGAAATAATGTATCTTTGTAATATTTTGAAATCATAATGATGTATGAATAATGCAAACATAACAGGTTATAAACCGGTAGTAAGTTACAAGTTCTGGGGCTATTTATAAAAGGAACCTCATTGTATTGTATTAGAAATGAGATCGTTCACAATTCTGCTATAAAAATCGACTTAATGACCTTTTGGCCCCTTAAATATGGTAGTTTGTACCTATGAGCCCTTAAAGAAAAAACTTAAAGAAAAAACTCATCCCTTTCGGCTCTCAATATATGTCACCGTGTATCTATTAATCCTTTTTTCTATTTTTCTTTCAATAATACTCATGCATGACATATACCTCTTAATCCTTGAAATATTAAGTATGGTCTTTTAACAAGTTAAGCATCATTGCAAGATATATGAAAGGAACAAAGACAAGAACAGGGACAAGGACGGGGGTGTGGGGAAGGGGGAGTGAGAGGGCAACAATAATAATGAGCGAGTTATCGAACTTTTGAAGGAGATGATCGATGAACTTTGTAAGCCGAAAACATGATATAGCCAAAAAAACTGATATTGTCGTGATTGATTAGGTGCTATCATCCCCGGCTCTTTCCCGTGTCTCTCTATAATGGTGCTTAACTGGTTGAAGGATCAAATTTAATACTTCAATAGCTAAAAGGTATATATCTTCAGAGGTATTACTGGAAAAAAAATAGGAAAAATGGTCCAGAGGTATATTTTTCATACCTTGAGAGTGAAAATGTATGAATTTATACTTGAAGGTCTTATGGATACAACGTCATATATTTTAAGGGTCAAAAGATCATTAAGCCATAAAAAATTTCAGTTCTATATTTTTTCTATGTGCAGCTAAACTCTTCGTTTATCTATAATTTCAGCCAAAACAATATCATAAACCCAGAAAATAATTACTTTTAAAAAATTATATCTAATATTCGAGAACTTCATATAACTCCATAAATAACAAAGTAGACCAAGATACAGATCAGCATAGTATTATTTGTGAATAATACAAATACGTTCCTGGGGAATCGCAATGACAGATTGACAGGTAGCATGGAGACATACATAGTATATATCGATCATTCAGTTTACTTGGACGATGGAACCCACTCACTACCCTAGATAGTATTATTCAACAGTCAAGGTAAAGCAACAGCAAGGAGTGCAACAGCCAACAAGTACAATTCTTCTGCTCTATCAAAATGAAGCTACATATTTGAGTGCCCAACCTGAACATGCACTCGATGCCATGAAGTGTTTAATATTCCTCTTAGGTTCCAGACGTCTTCCACATTTTCTGGTTGCACATTTGCAGCTGAATCCACCTGAAAGTAATATGATACAAAAAAAAGAATGAAAAACAAAAAAAAAAAGCATCAAGTACAAAGTAAACTCATGATAGTGCGATTCGAACTGCAGAGAATTCACACTCAATTTTCAGCCTAGGCCACGCATATGGCTGAACATCAAGTTACCCAGCTATGCAGCACTGCAGCTATACTTAAGCTAGTAGTTATGTTATACAACACACCATTACACTTGTAGTGATTGCTTTGTAATTCCAAGATCATTCAGTTACAAGATCAATTTTAGAATTGATAATTTGATATGACAAGATATTAAGAGAATACCATAGCTTCAAGAGCCAAAGTAATGCTAGAGTTTTTTGTGAAGTGTGATTGAACAGCATTGTGACAAATAAGAGCTCCATGGTGACAAGGTGTCTATGCTAATATCACGTTCACCCTATTGATAAAGTATATAAGTTTATATTTATACAAAAAAATTATTCTCATAGTGGATATTATTAATTAGTCTTTAATGTTTTATGACAGGAAATAAAGAATTCCCAAAGTTTGAAGGAATAGAGCTTATTTGGATGTTCATCTTTGGTTTATATTTACATGTTTCTCTCTCTATATGTATTTGAAATTCTATATATAGCTTAATGGTTAGCAACATTCTAGTATGTACACCCACACATACATAATATTTGTTAAATTATCTGACAATCTTACAATAAATATGCACAAAGTTAGTGCTTTAAAATGAGCCATTTCAGTTAGTCAACTTTCTGTACAGTAAATACGCACAAGGGTAGTAGTGTACTAGTGCCTTGGAAAATATTTCAGTTAGCCAATTTCTTGACATTAGAAATTAAAAAATGACACCTAGATTTCTTGTTTCACTGCGAAATGACATATTTTTATTGCTTATAGGTGGAAATCAATAGGGGGGAATCTAACTTCCCATTTTTTATCGCTTATAGGTGGAAAATGCCAAAACTATTGACTGGCAGGACTAGTCTACATTTTTGAAAAAGAATATTTGAAACAATTTGGGGAAGAAGGACCTTTGGCCTATATGCTTATTTTATGCGTCTAATTTCCATTTGTGCTACAGGACACCAATATATCATTTTGAAAATTTTGAGGCACCTGTTAATGCCCGTGAAATACAAAGATGAGATATTGACCACTACCGCGAACTTGTACATTTCTAAAGTTGATAACATACTACAGTTTCTTGTAGAAACAAGACAGCTATGAGTTAATACACTCGGCAGGATCGAGTCATTTACCTACTCTTTGGTCAAAATTACTAATATTAGAGTTAAAGTTCAAATCATAACTTCAACATGTTGATGTTTTAAAATTGTTGAGTATAGGAAATGAGATCTAGTTTCTTGTGGTTAAATTTTTAAAAATTATATTTATACCGAATATACAAATTTGGTGGTTACAAAACAAGTAATTTGACAAACAAAATTCCATACCACCTAATTTATAACTAAATAGAGGGAATAAAAGAACTTACTGCTTTGGCAACAATCTCTGCACTCCAGGGTATTTCAGCTTCCGTCTCAAAGAAAACCCATGCCCATTTGTCGCTTTTAGAATCATCATCAGCAATGTATGCTGAACCAGATTTTTGGAATCTAGTTGCTTCCACCCAAGTTTTGCCACCATCTACAGATACATCTACTCTCTCAATCCCACGCCCACCTCCAGAGACTGCATATCCCTTGATGGTTATCTGCGCAACAGATAAAAGGCAAAATAAAGAGGGGATAATAGTATAATACTATGAGGCACAAGAGTATGCTCGAAAAGAACAAGAACCAGTAAAGAATATAATCTATTCATAAACAAAATACCAATTACCAGGTATAATTGTTAACAGCGGAAAGCACACTGAAGTGCAGTAGGGTTCCCAGAGTTTAAGCACAAAGTGCGCCCTCCATCGAAGAGAATCGCACGACACAAAATAAAACCATTGTATATACAGTAACAGTATAATAGTTATTAATAAATTCAAAAGCATATCACATACTTCATGAGAAATCAGTTCAGGTAGTTTGTATATAATCATTTACAGCATAATACTAAAAGAAATGTACATACTGAATAAGAAAAAAGATAGAAATATATTTTTATATTTTGATTCAAAAATCACTTGTTACATTGTGAATATATTTGAAATCATAGGTTATATGTTTAAGTTCTTTTGTTGAAAACAAAACATGATCCACTATATGACACACATGACACATATTGTACTACTTTTAAATAGACTTTGCTTTTTAAATAAAAATATACAATGTGTGTAATGCATAACTTCAAAAGTTACCCCATTACGTTCATATCAGTCATGACATATTACAAAAAAAAAAAATTAAGTTCCAATTTTTTGAACAAAGAAAAACGATATACAAATGGAGAAACTTAATAGTACAAGTTATCGTCAATCAGAGCCCGTTTATTTTAACTTCCGATCAGCACGGATAAGTGGGATGCCCAGAGCACTGAAAAAGCCACATAGCTAATAGGTGAATTTTACATGTACTATTTTAAGAAAAAAAGCGGAAAAGCATTGTTTTTCTGAGCTTCAGGCTTAAGCGCACTATTAACAACTACAATACCAGCTACTGGTACCTTCAAGTTCACATACTTTGTAAATGATTCAATTATGATCAGCGAAGAATCTGTGACTAATTAATTATGCGGGTATAGGCCAAAGAAATTTCGATTTTAATCAAAAGACTACGAACTATACAAGGAAGTTGGTAGACTCTTAGCCACAAAATATATACATCAAGAACAATTTATAACAATCCAATTATATGTCTATGTACAAACAAGGATAGGATAGACAAGTATGCATATAAGTGTTGCTGACCTTGCCATTTTTCACCACATTGACATCCTCCAGAGAGCATATTACGCACTGTCATGGGAAAAGAATTCAGAACAAAATTTACCCCAAAAGGTATAACAGTATAACAATTTTTAGAGCATGCAACTATGTCATAAGAAGTAACGAACAGAAGTTCAGTTCTTTAGAACCAATCTGACACATAAATCCAACCAAAAGACCTGGCCATAATTCTTTAACTTTTATAATTATTCTTATTATACCCTGTACACCCACACTCATTATTTCATCAAGTACCATGTCGGGCACTCACCACTGGGAGTCTGGGACATGTACGTGCACTCGCCAATTTATTCTAGGTGAAAACCATGTAAAATATCAAAAAACAATTGCCGATTTTACACTTGGAGACGTGTACGCATTGTGTTGGACAGTTCTGGCCAAATCCGGGTGACAGATTATACCTACGCAACTGAGCAAAGTCTTTACTACCAAAAGTGCCCACCTTGGAAAAAAAATTAGATTCTTTTTATCTATTTAATATAAACCCATGTAAACAGTAAAATTGACATAAGAATATAAGATACATATACATATATATATATATATATATATATATATATATATATTATAGATACAAATGTGGTTGATGTACTTAAATATTTGCAATATTTCATGATTGTGAGTAGCACACTTATGTTCCCAGACACCCCTGATGTTGCATGATCAAAAATTACCATGCACATCCTTAAAAGGAGATTCCAGCACAAATCCAGTCATGTACAATTTCTTTCCGCTAGATGTAACAATGAATATTTTGTTATGCTTTAGTTTTTTTAGCAATGACAAGAATCATACAGTTCAGTACCTGAACAGGAAAGTCCATTTGGGGCCTCCTTGTAGACCAATCAATATTATCCCAATTAACTCTAGGTGGAAACATTTTGTAGTCCTTTTGCATAAAGAAGCCCTGCTCAGTAGCAACAGAAAGTACACTGAAGATATGAAGAAACAGAAATGCATATGATATGCGAACAGTTCACCAACCTGGCATTCTTCAGAAATTATGTTAATAGACTCAAGCCACTTAACTGAACGGGCACCTATAACTCCTGGGACAACAACACGAAGTGGGTAGCCATGATCCCTATTAAGAGTCTTTCACATTACAATAAAAAGATTAGGGAATGATCTAGGAATTGTTTTCTATTGGAATGTGAGATTTCTTAGAAAAAAATATAAGGCAATTAGTACTAAGGAATATAAAACACCATATCTGATACCACAACTTTCCACCATTCAGGAAGTCCATTAATCATACAAACCTTTTAAATAAATGTTTAATATTTCAAAATATTTTCAGTCACAAAGAAAATTTTATGCCAAGAAAATCAATGTGAAATAGGAACTGTCATTTGTTACTTATAATAATATACTCCCTCCGTCCCATAATAGACGTCCTAATTTTTTTCAAGTTAGTTTCACGCATTTCCACGCATATAAAAAAGTAGTTGTAGATATTATTTATTCGAATTTCTTGCTTTGTACAAAAGTTTGAACATCCTATTATTATACAAAATAAAAAAAATGAGAAAAAATATCTAGAAATATGTTTTTTATTTGCGTGAAAATGCGTGAAAGAAACTTGAAAAAAATTAGGACGTTTATTATAGGACGGAGGAAGTATTTGCACAATATGATGCAAGGATGCAGCTTACTGACTATGTACCATATACACCTGTGCATGCTTTCAAACTAACTTAAGTACAATTTACAAATAATATCAGGATTTTGATTGCTGAAAAAGAATTAAGACTTCTTTATCTTTGTATATAAAGCTAGCTGCAAGCCAGCACCGTGATTATTGAAATTATTCAACAAAGAATATCCAACAATGCTCCAATTAAAGAAAGAATAAAAATAGAAATTTACCTCCCCGTTCATCTCATATGCAAGCAAGACATCAGCTTCTGGGTTTGTCGCCTGGAATAATGGAATAGACCCCTTATAAGGGCCCCCATTCTCCTCCTTCAAAAAACATCAACCAAAGTCAGTATACAGCCAACAATAAACAAACTGGCAAGGAAAGGGAAGGGAAATTGAAATTGAATATTAAGCTTCATCAGAAAGACTGGACAAGGCACACTAATACCTTGCACTTGTCAATGCTCACAAATTCAACATGTTTCCCTCCTGATGGTGTGGAGCAGGTATATTTGGGTATTCCAATTAGTTCTAGTACATCTGCCAGTTTAGCCCCTCCCCAGACAGCTACAAGGATACAAAGACTATTTTCAGCTAAATAAAATACAACATATGAAGAAAAGGAGATAAGTTCATTCCATTTCCATCACAGCCATTACGGAGGTCTTTTTTATCACGGGCTAGAATATGAAATTTAAGTTTTAGAATAATAAAAGCATAAAGGATATACCCACAAGTGTGAAAAAAAATCATATATCTCTCAATAGTCAATAGGTACATGTGAACAGTTGATTATTTCCTCCAATTATATTGGTTTCACTTCTCATAGGGCCATTCCCGGGATTCACAATCCCTTGAGCAAATAAAACCTAACATATATATTATAATTCACCAAAAGATACTTCTACAATTCACTTCAATCAAAAGAGGTCTTTAGCGCACTATATTGTACTGATGACTTTGAGCTATTTACTAATCATCAACCTAATCTATCTCCATTCAGTGTCTATAAATCTTGAGAGCTATGATAAAATAAAGGATTTTAACCATTTCCTATAGCAGCAACATCCCATCCAACTCCTTTAACTGTCCTGGTTTTGCTCATGGCAGTCCTTCTATTACCAGCACACTAGACATTGATACAAGAGAAACAAATTGGTTCATAATTAGATTAAGGGATAGCAATAACTGTGTTAAATTGAAACCTGTCCTGTAGATTAATGCAAAACGCTACATAGCATAGTAATATTCATAAAATGACTGACCTGTAACGTCGCAGCAACATTATATTTCGGAAGCTTCCTGTAGTTGGGAAAGAAAAAAAAAAGTAGAGTCGCCTCTTTGAGCTACTTAAAACCAAAGGGTCAAGGAATAAA
Source organism: Heracleum sosnowskyi (assembly GCA_030848705.1). Classification (NCBI taxonomy): domain Eukaryota; kingdom Viridiplantae; phylum Streptophyta; class Magnoliopsida; order Apiales; family Apiaceae; genus Heracleum; species Heracleum sosnowskyi. The sequence goes on along the minus strand of CM061244.1, from coordinate 17,594,590 downwards.
ATCTACTATATGCAGCACTCACCATATATCTTTCATAAACAGATCTTTGGAGTTTCCAATTTCACCGGTAACAGAAACACTATATCTGCCAACTGAACTGTCAGGCGATCTTATATAACATATATAAAATTAAAACATGGTGGACTATGAACCTGTCAATGTCGTCAACTATTGGTATTGGTCCATGGTTTCTTTTGTAGAAGTATTCTACAGGAGTCACATAAGAAGTAATTAAGGCTGACCTTGGTGGCTCAGCATTGAAAGGCTCCTGCACCAGATACAGAAAAGACAAAAGTTTTTATTGTATTGAAAAAATTATATCAGACCAAAAAACATAAGAAAAGTATACGGTAGGGGGAAGAGAGAGAGAAGACAAGTTTTAATAGTATCAAAAAAAATATACCAAACATAAAAACATAAGATATTTTACAGTAGGCGGGAAGGGAAGGAGGGAGGGAGGCCAAAGTACAACACGATTAATTTCAAACATGTTTCTTCCTAAGCTAAATGTAACCATTTTTTTGTGACCTGGCCGATCGCATAGCTTGATGCTAAATAGGAAATAATTAAATTAGTGAATGTTTTATTTTATACATTATAATTTAGGTTTAAGTGTACATCTAATTAAATATTTGTTTTATCTAATTAGAAATTTTCTACAATTTAGATGAAGGCATACAGTTATCAGTTAGTAATCTAGATAATTATTAGACTTACGGTCAGTTTGGCATTGCCCTCCTCAATCAGCCCTGTGAGGAGATGGTGGAAAAAATATGATAGTAGTTGGTAAATAAATTATGGAAGTTTTGGTTTGGAGGTCTGAACTCTGAAGACATTATTATTATGCTTTAATAGTATTAGGTTGAAGATTAGAGTTATTTTATCTATACAAATAATTAAATATGATGTGAAACTTGCTTTTGGCAACTTGTGAAAGTTGCTTTTGGCAAAAGCAATCAGAGTTTTTTCCGCATGTAGCTTTCCCTAAGGAAAGCAATTTTGGTTTTACCAAAGCAGGGAAACTGCTTAGGGGGAATGGCAAGCAGGGCCCTAGTTTCTTTATATTAATGAATTTTACTTATTCTCCATTTAAATAGTTGTGATCATTATTTAAAAATTTTAAACAATAATTATTTATGATAATATGATAACTCTGAGAATTAATTTGTGTCTCATAAATTCTCCTTGGATATAGGTTATATCTCTCATTTTATATTCGTATGAAGAGCCCCAACATCCAACCACTCTTCTCAAAAAAAAAAAAAAAATTGCATCATCGTTATCACCTGAAACACACCTTAAAACACTGTTCATTATAGCTTTATTTTCCACCACCGTAAAACCTTTAAAGAATCCTTGCATTTCAAATATGTCCAGATTTCATATATAAAATATAAAACATAGATGATTGTATGATAGGTTTAATATACAAGACGAATCAATGGAAGTTATTTGATTATTTGAACGTACTTGGCAAAGCATCTAACCTCTAAAGTCTTGTACAAACACTAACAGAGATGATTCCAATCCAATGTGCAGGTTAATGAGTTTGTTTCTCTTGTAATGAATGTTTCAGTTATCCAAATACATGACGAGGTACAAGCTGATGTAGAGATCATAAAGAGTCAAAGGGACTCCTAATAGTTCGCATTGACTTTGCTATTTCAAAATGCTCCAATGAAGTTATGTAATTGATAATTTTCAATTAGCTTTCTCATATTCATTCCATTAATTGTTTAAGGTCGCACCATCGTACATATCCTTTTACATGGAGTCGTTCTTTAGCCATCTCGATTATCCTTTATAAGGTGGCATGCATTAATATTATATTAATATATAAGTAGACTCGGCGAGGAACCAGTATAATCTGTTGCCCCAACTCTTTTAGAGTCCAGTACAATATATTAGATACATTTTGATACTTAAAAGCTGTGTTTTACGAAACAGCTTGTTACAATTTTCTATTATAATAAATTAATAATCTACAAATGGATGTAGACAACAAACAGTTCACGTACATTCTTTTTACACTGTACTACTTTTGACATTCATTTTAAACCCCACCCATCAAAAAAGCCTACCCGAATTCATTACGACAATCAAAATCTACCCCTAAATAATCAGGGCTCTTCGTTCCAAATAATACACACATGTATGTATGTCTATAGTCTTCTTTTCGCCTCTTCCTCGTTTTCGTCCCCCTCTCACTCTTCTTCATTCATCTTTTTTCTTTTCTACATTATCTTCTTCAGTGTAATCTCTCTATATATATATCACCCACGAAGTTCCTCCGGCAACCTTGAAATTTCTCGAAAGACGAATGAGTTTTTTCAACCAACAAATCCGACACGGATTCCGTGCCCTGTCCCTTGTCAACACGTTACACGAGTATGTCAGCCGGAAATGCCATTTCAAGAGTAACAGATTATATAACTACCGTAATATTTTTTGCCACTTCTTTTTTATTTTTAGGATACAACTACCAATTTTACATCATCCATACAAAAAATAAATTATACATAATATTATTTAGAAAAACTTAGATACAGGTAATACAGATTTATGTAGAAAAGTGTTATGTAACTTTATGTTCTTTATTTTTTGTGTTCTATAATTATTTTGTAATTATTTTGCGTGTTCTGTAATATTTTTCTGTGATTTAGTTATTTCATGTACATTGGGCATGAATGATAAATAATGGGTATTCAAGTCATTCTATTTATATTAAAAACGTTAATCACTAATAAAACAAAACATAGGTAAAAAAGTAAAAATAGAAACCAACAAATAAATTTGAATATACAGAAAATATAAAAGTTAATAGAAAAAGAAATTGACAAAGTAATGCAACTTCATAAATATACACACAACAATCTAATATATATTATAGATATAAATTTTAAATTTTAAATTTTAAAACCGTGATAATAGCTACAAGTATTTCGGAAAAATTGATTATGTATATATAGTATATTAAAATTATTCTACAAATTACTTCTTGACCATCAAATTGGACCGCTAACTGACTTTGACCATTTCCGACTCACTACACTAAAATACTATATATCACACACACAAAAAAAAAATCTCTAGCCTATAAGAAGACATATTATCCTCACTTTTCCGAAAGTAATTGTTTTATTTGAACACAATAGGAAATAAATGCGACATAGAGGGAATGAATTTATCTTGTTAACAAACATAAGAAGCCAAATTTGGTGTTAAAATTACACCAAATGAACATTTGACACCAAATCTGGTGCCACGCTATTCATTTGGTGTAACTTTTACACTTTTATATTGGTGGGTTGGAGGTGGAGTTGGTTTAACTCTATAATTGTTTAAAACTTGCACTAATATAGTGTTATTGTGTTGGGTTGGAGTTCTTGTTGACCACGGCCTATACGAACCAGGCTATCTACCTCTTTTAACCCTATTTGCATAGGCTCGTGCACATATTTACGTTCAATAATCCCAGGGGATTTCACTTCGACACGTCTTCGCTCGTGATCGCTTAGAGCCCCTCTTCCATCAATAGGTACTCCCAACGCGTCGACCACACACCCTAGCATAGCCTTTCCGCAGGAACATCCGCAACAGATCCAGTGCGCTTGACAAGATCTCCTTCATTACTAGCAGTATCACTACCAAAGACAACAATCCTGACATTTTAATTCTCAAGATTCAAGGCTATTCCTTTAACGCCGATGGCAAATTCAACTATTTCACGGACTTGAATCTCGTTCAATCCATAAACACGTGCAATCCAATCTCCGACTGAGACCACTCGACCGATCTCATCCACTTGAAAATTTGACTAAAAGTAGCTAATTCTACTTTCTAATAGAGTCGTTATTTCCGCAGCTCTTGGAGAGTTTTCCATTTGAAATGTTTTTGTATGTTTTTAGAGTCAAAGGAGAATGCCGTTTTCAAAAGGTATCCCTCTTCTGTTGTTTATGCTGCTTTTCTAGTTGAGGCAGAAGTTAAAAAGTATAAATATAAACTAACAAATATAAAAATAAGTTAATCAATAAAAGTCAAACAAAACAAATTTAATTAATAAAGTAAAAAAAGTAAACAGAAAAATATCAGTAAAGTACTTTTTAATCACTTCTGTGTTCCAAAATCTTTCTCTCATCTTCTCAATCTTTTAACATACATAGTTTAATTTCTTCGAGACATTTTTTATGGCGAAACGGTAAACTATTGATATTTTTTCGAGAGAAAAAATGGTGAAAATCGTGAAGATGTAACACCTGCAGAATCAACTCAAAAGGAGCAAACTATCAAATCTCAAACAAGACCGTCGGGGCAACATTCTTTTAAATTAAAAACAACGAAACCATTATTACTTCGCGTCGCAACTTTATAACTTGACCTGGGATTTGCATCGTCCAATTTGAGAATTTTATGCTAATCAAAAAGATGAAATAAGAGGAGCTTTCTCCAAAACGGGACCATATCAAATTCCTCTTGAGGAGTAACCTCTTTTTCGGTTTAGAAAAACATCCTCGCTGATTTACAGAGGTATGATTCAAACTTTTTCCTACTAGGTTAGAATACTCTAACGAAAACAATGTTAAAAATTCTTTAGTTTGTTATCTAATCAACAAAAATTTAAGTGGCATCATGGATCAGATGTCTTCTTTAGTGTAAGTGGGTTTAGAAATTGGAAGAAAGCTAATGATAGAAAATGTTGTGCTTTTCTTACTTATATTGGAGAAGGGGCTTGTGCACACAATAATGCAACGAGGAGTTGTAAAGATCTATTGAATCAGTCTCAACATACTCATTTTTTTTCTCCATATGCAGTCTTATAGAAATGTTTTATGCAATTTCTTTAGTTTTGCTCGACATGGTTAAGAATGGAACCAATCATCATATATGGGGTGGGATGGTGACAGTGCTTATAATAAGATGATTTTATTTGAGTTTTGTCTTTATTCTACATTAGGTGATGAAGGAGATGATGGGTATCACAAATATGCTTTGTCAGAATATGCAACAAATTCTCAAGATATTGTTGATGCAATGTAGTTGGATGCTACTACAAAGGCTCTATTTTAGAAACTTAGGGATTAAGGTTGGGATTCTATACTTAACAAAATCAAATTATCTAATTAGAAGCATCATTTTGATATTCCTGATTTCAATGCTCTTTACACAAGATATTGCCGGAGTTGGGCCAGGGTCAAGAAAGTAGCATTACTTTGGAACATTTGTGCGGGGTGCTCATGACCATATACAAGCAACTGCAAGAGTTAAATCATGAGCTAATTGATGAAGCTAGTGAGGTCCTAACTCTACGTGTTATTATAAGTCATTCAGCATTGAGAATATTTGTAAGTTAATTGAAATATACTATCCAACGGATTTTTCATAGCAAGAAAAACTCTTTGCGATTTCAACTACAACAATTTATTCTTAATGCTCCTCATGATATAAAGGATCTTTCTGCATTGGCTGGACTTTCTAAAGTATTGGCAAGAAAACAGAAAATTCAAAGGTACTTCTTACTCACGAGATTGAGCTGTCTGACAGTTCCTATTTCTACAGCTACATCATAACGAGCTTTTTCAGCTATGAAATTGGTCAAGGCGGGGCTTTAAAATAACATGGAAGATGAGTTTATTGTAGATAGTTGAGTCCTTCATACTGAGAGGATGTTGCTCACAAGTTTGACAGTGATAACTGATACCATTACAGATGATTTCAAATCTATGAAAGAATGTCGGGCTGTTCTTTAATTTAACAAAACAAATGAACGATTTGTCAAGAATTATTTATGAGCCTTTTTATTTACGGTTTATTAATTAATTTTCAAATTTTACTTTACTTGTAAATATATTTATGTGTATGATCCCCCTAAAAAAATCAATAAATTACATCCTACAACTCAAGATGCATATGGTTCTACTTTTACTCCTATGAACAACAAAAACACGCAAGTAAAGATAAAAACATGCTAAACATCAATAATTAGTTTAAGCATTAATATGAAGCATGAATTTATGAATTACATACAATATGAGCATTATGAAGTAATATCAATACTTGTATAAAATTATAAAAAAAAAACATGTGAAGAGAATCAAAAATTAAAACCTAAATGCTTCAATTAACAAAATGTGTAAAGACTCGTATTAATCTGTTTGAAATGCCAACATATTAAATTATTATATCGTGGAAAATCAGAAATCACATATAACTGTACGTGTGTGTGTGTGGAGAGAGAGAGAGAGAGAGAGAGAGAGAGAGAGAGAGAGAGAGAGAGAGAGAGAGAGAGAGAGAGAGAGAGAGAGAGAGAGAGAGAGAGAGAGAGAGAGAGAGAGAGAGAGAGAGAGAGAGAGAGAGAGAGACCTTAGCGTTGATTTGGAGAGAAGGATGGCGGGGAGGTTCTCGGGAATAATCAGAAGGACCTCTTATTCCAGGCATATTTGTGTGTCCTGTCGTCGAGTACTCGAGTGTATATATGTGCGCCTGTGTATATCAGCTTTCCTCTGCTGATTATCTATCTATCTATCCTCGGCATATAAGGAAAGAGATCAGTGAAAACAAAGGGGGGACCTGGCCTAATTTTGCATTTTTGTTTTTATATTTTATTTATTCCACAATTAAAAAATTAATTTATGTTATTGTCGCCTTGTTGGTCACCAGCTCAGCTTAATACGACCTCGCAGGCGCACTTCCCAATAAACCACAAAGGATTCTTTCGCATTAACTAAAATTAATCAGAATCTAATAAAATTAACTAAAGATTATATAAAAATATATAATTTGTATTCCATTATGTGTTATTATTTGTATTTTTATAAAATAAAGAAGTTGTATATACGAGACAGGTGGGCAACAAGTTGTGCCGCAATATCTTGTAAATAGCAAATTCTATTCTACGAAAAATATATTTTATTAAATATATTAAACGAAAAATAAATAAAATTGAACGAAATAATTAAATTAATTTTGAATGGAAAACCTAAACTTATTTCGATTAAGAAAAAAGAGTGGAATCGTCCTGTTGTTCCACTCACTCATAAAATTCCAAACATTAGGAACAAAATCACCGCAAACTACCTTTTCCATTTCTTTAATCATTTAGAATGTGGTTTATGGAGCTTTGATGAGAGTAAACAATTCTAATTTCTATGGGCAGAATTTCCAACCAGGTAAAGTAGAACTGGTAAGTAAGTCTCGCTTAAACTTTTTTAAATAATAATAGATGTTAGCAGCCTCTACTAGGGATGTTTGGTTCAAAAGATGATATGAGTTTGAAATCAGAAATCGGGTTAAGTTAGTATGGGGCCGAGGTATTATTCTTGATACCAAGTGTTTGATATGGATCTTTTTAATTTAAAATATAATTAATAACTCATTTTTCTATAATTTGTAAGTGTAGATTATACAGTGATATAAAAAAATACGTGATTTGTAAATTTTAAATTAACCAACTAAATAATTATATAATATTTTTATAAGATATTATTTATTAGTATGAAATTTAAAAAAAATGAATAATCAATTTTTTCAAAACCTAAGTATAACATATTCAAGATTAAACAATATCATGTTTAAAATATGTGTATTGGGTATGTATTTAATTTCATTATAAAAATGAAATAAAAAAAATTGAATTTGATACCTCATATTCCTCTCTCAAACTCACCTCCCCTAAGTTATCAAATTTGATTCCAGAATGGATTCAGGTGTGGGTATCAAAATTTAAAAATGCTGGTATGAATTTGGAATGAACGAAACTCATACCTTATACCAGAATTACGTGAACCAAACTACCTCTTAATAAAAAGATCCATTGGCCCCAGCCCATTTCCACCATCTTCGACCAACTACAAACGGCTTAAGAGCAAGTACAAGAATTTTTTTTATAAGTTATTCTAAAATTATATATAAGTAATTTAGTAAAAAATGACGCTTTAACAATATCTTAGTAATTATTTAAATTATTAAAATAATTATTTTATTATCTATTTATAAGTCAAAATTAGCCATTGTCGGTTTAAGGAGAAGGATGACCGCTATTTATTGCTACAAGTATGGGCATTCCATCTATCTATCTATCTATACTATAATATTATAAGCAAACCACCCTCTATTTGGTTGGTAGTTTGGTCATTTGGTTTGGTCCTCTAAATAATAACCGTTGGATGTAAATATAGGTAAACGAGAACCGTTAGATGTAATATATTAAAAGAATATTCTTTTTTTGATATCTAAAATGCTCCCACGGGTTCAAGGTTCGAATCCCGTCAACAACATATTAAAAAATTTTAAAATCAAAATACAAATAAATGCTAATAAAATAAGATAAAAAATACTAAAAAATCATATAAAAAAATACTATTATAAGCAAACTACCATCTATTTGGTTGGTTCTCTAAATTATAACAGTTAGATATAAATATAGATAAATGAGAACCGTTTGATGTAATATTAAAATAATAATATTTTCTTGGTATCTAAAATACTCCCACAGGTTCAAGATTCGAATCCCATCAACAACATATTATTATTATTAAATATTTATATCATCTATTTTTCTAAGCTACATTCAAAAGTTCAAGATAATATTCTGTCGATAAAATATTAAAATTTTTTAAGATCAAAATACAAATAAATGCTAATAAAATAAGATAAAAAATAATAGTAAATCATATAAAAATACTAAAATAATAAATTAAAAATACTAAAATTCATCTGTGCATCGCACGGGTTATAGGCTTGTATACATGATTGCCGAATCGTATCATTATTTAATATAATTTAATTCAACTACAATATATAATTTTAACGATCATCAATATCTTTATTATTATATATATAAAAGAAAATCCCCAGTAACTCTAGAATCGCTCGATTCATATTTTTCTAATTTTCTAGATTTTCTCAATTTTAATTCAATAAAATTAAATTTCCTCATTTATATTCGAATTTTTTGGGAAGACATTCCTTATTTACAGTCAAATTTTTAGGAAAGATAATGAATATATAAAAGTCAATCCTGCTTAAAATTTAATTAAACAAATATTTCCTTTTTTTTCTCAACTAACTTAAATCTAAATATTACTTTTTTTTCCTCAACTAACTTAAATCATATTTAAGTTTTAATCTATTTTTCTATAGTTTAAATATTTTAATTCAATTCGAATTTTTAGACATGTATTTAATTTTTATAATATATATCGTGTTCACTAATTTATAAACTTCTCAAAACAAATACTTAAATAATCAATATTAATATAAATATTTAATATTATATTTAATATAAATTTTAAATATTAATTTAATATTAATTTAAATATAATATTAATATAAATATTTAATAAGATAAAAAATACTAAAAAATCATATAAAAAAATACTATTATAAGCAAACTACCATCTATTTGGTTGGTTCTCTAAATAATAACAGTTAGATATAAATATAGATAAATGAGAACCGTTTGATGTAATATTAAAAGAATAATATTTTCTTGGTATCTAAAATACTCCCACGGGTTCAAGATTCGAATCCCATCAACAACATATTATTATTATTAAATATTTATATCATCTATTTTTCTAAGCTACATTCAAAAGTTCAAGATATTATTCCGTCGTTAACATATTAAAATTTTTTAAGATCAAAATACAAATAAATGCTAATAAAATAAGATAAAAAATAATAGTAAATCATATAAAAATACTAAAATAATAAATTAAAAATACTAAAATTCATCCGTGCATCGCACGGGTTATAGGCTTGTACTATAATATTATAAGCAAACCACCCTCTATTTGGTTGGTAGTTTGGTCATTTAGTTTGGTCCTCTAAATAATAACCGTTAGATGTAAATATAGGTAAATGAGAACCATTGGATGTAATATTAAAAGAATATTCTTTTTTTGATATCTAAGATGCTCCCACGGGTTTAAGGTTCGAATCCCGTCAATAACATATTAAAAAATTTTAAGATCAAAATACAAATAAATCTATACTATCTATCTATACTATAATATTATAAGCAAACCACCCTCTATTTGGTTGGTAGTTTGGTCATTTAGTTTGGTCCTCTAAATAATAACCGTTAGATGTAAATATAGGTAAATGAGAACCGTTGGATGTAATATTAAAATAATATTCTTTTTTTTGATATTTAATTAATCATCATTAATACTTTTACATTTAGTACTCCGTTGTTATTAAATATAGTCATTTACAATTATATTTCAATTAATACTTAATGATAAGATAATTAATATCTATAATTGTATCGAAATCATAATTGGTTAATAATATTTCAAAGTTAATATTGCATGTTAACTTTGAGTATTTAAGAGTCTCCATGGATGCATTCTGAAGGACTAGTCAGCGTGCCAACTGATCAGACATATTCCCAAAGGATGATCAGTCTCGCTGTCTCGGTCTCGTTACACAGTTGCAATTGCAAAATTGTTGGGTGAAAATAAATTCATGAATTAACAAATAAATATGGAACACTTTCTTTTTTACAATTTTCTCTGCATGTCAGTAACTTTTTCTCCCCCTTGTTTCTTTTTATGTATTCTGTTTCTCAAACATAGGATGATTTACCTAACCTCATTTGGCATCTGAAAAGAACCATCCTGCATCAACTTCAAACTGATACTATTGTACCTCTCTCTTGAACACTGCCTCGAAGCTTTCCTCCAATCTGTACCAGCCTTCATCATTGTAGCAAATTCTTCATAACTTATTCGTCCATCCTGTGCATTAAAACAACCGAACCATCTTTTTCCTCACTGCAAATACACATGTTTCTAGAATATTGTGTAACTTTCATTAATTTCAACGTATTTTATGAGTTATAGCAATTGGATGTCCAACTCGCGTCTATATAATATATTGATATGAGATAATTATAATATAAATTAAAATGTCATTACGAAATTTGAGAGTATAATTATCATTTCGCATTGAATAAATTGACTAATTGAAATTCTTATTTCATTAAAAAATTATTGCATTCTCCAACTCATCCCAAAATCCCACCCCCCCTTCTCTCATGATCCCTCCTACGGTGCTCTCTCTCTCATTCTCCCTCCTACGGTGGTGACTGTCTTCTATTTTCGATATCACTCTTTATGGAGAAGTAATATGCTATTTAAAGTATTTCCTGTAATAATAATTATTTCCTAGTAATGATGATGTAATAATTAGGATCAAGACAAAGTTTGTTATGGTTGGGACCACTACTCTTTGATAGGCTGATTGATATATGAGGGATAGCCTCCAATCATCAAATCTAGGAGATTAAAATCATGAATGAATCAAGATAACATTGGCTCCTCAAACTTTCTATTTGTCTCACTCATTTCCTTTCTTGCACCTTTCTATTATCATACTAAGATTGTTCTCATGGTATCAGAGCATAAAGATATGCCTCATATGTTTCTCAACATCTATCTATTATTATATATATAATAGAGCAACTAGGGGGTTGCTTGAGACAATTTAATCGGCGTGAAATTACCAAATTACCCATACTTATTATATTAATGACAAAAAAGTTGTTCTTAATGGGAGTCGAACCCTTGACCTCTAAATTATAGAGATGACACTTCTAACCACTATGCTACACATCAATTTTGATTATATCATAAAACTCTTTATTGATATGTGCAAATACTCAATATGTTATATTCTATTTTGGTCTCTTCTTGTAATCTACTTGGTAATGTAGATAATCTATTTTCACAAGTGCCTTAAAATCATATATTTGACCATATTAGAGAAAAACTCATGCAAAATAGATATACAAAATGTTATAAATTGAAATTGGTCCATTGAAAAAAGATTTATATTAATATTTTTATATTGTAAATCATGTTTATTTGTAATAAGTGTATATTTGCTCAAATTATATATACTATTAGATTACAAATTCTATATACAATTAATATATATTAAATTACTAAATTACCCTTTTAATATTATATTTATGAAATCAAATTACTAAATTACCCCACCAATTGTATATTGATGATAAAAAAAAACTATTTTCATAATTGCCTTAAAATCATATATTTGACCATATTAGAGAAAAACTCATGCAAAATAGATATACAAAATGTTATAAATTGAAATTGGTCCATAGAAAAAAAATTATATTAATATTTTTATAGATTAAATCATGTTTATTTGCAATAAGTATATATATTTTCTCAGATTATATAGACTATTAGATTACAAATTCTATATACTATCAATATATATTAAATTATTAAATTACCCTTTCAATATTATATTGATGAAATCAAATTACTAAATTACCCCACAAATTGTATATTGATGATAAAAAAAAATTGTTTTTAATGTGAACTAAACCATGTCCAGTGATAGTGTGACAAATGTTGATATTTATAATCACCACCACTTATTATTTTCTCTTTTAATATTTATTTTAAAATTTAAAACTATCGACATATTTACACCTTTCCAATTATATCCTTATATGTAATAAGCGTAAAATGAATTTTATTGATGATATCAAATTACTAAATTACCCGACCAATTGTATATTGATGATTAAAAAAATTGTTCTTAATGAGAACTGAATCATGACCGGTGATAGTGTGAAAAATATTGACATCTATAGTCACTATCACTTATTATTTTCTTTTTTAATATTTATTTGAAAATTTAAAACTATCAACATATTTATACATTTCCAATTATATCCTTATATGTAATAAGCGTAAAACGAATTTTATTCATTATTTAACTTTTATTACTGCTTCATTATAAGATATTAACAATTTATAATTATATACGCATTTTTGATATTTTAGTTACTAATATAAATTGAAACTGTAGTTTTATTATGATACTATATATCATAAATCTCGTCTTCAAAAAATGAATTTTATACACTGATCATTTTCAGAAAAATACACTATTAGTATATAAAGTGTTGAACCCGAAAAATGCAAAAGAGTTTTCTCTTTGTATACTAATAAAAAAGTTTGTGTTAAATTTTTTTATAAGAAAGTTGAAGTTGTCATCGTACGACAAAATCAAATATAAACTAATATCGGTTTATATTTTTTGAATATCTATGATAAAATATTTAAACGTATTAAATGTTAAATATTTTTTGTCAAGTGGCAATTGTAAGGTGAAACAAGTAACTTATCACGAATCAGTTTAGCGGCTTCTTGAGAGGTATAAGTTATAGTTTTCTAAAATAAAATATATCCACAACCGTACAATTATTGCATTCAACGTGTCTGCTATTATATTTAAATTATCACATTTATAATTAACTGAACTTAAATTCAAATGGAGGTTACGAATATCAAATTTTTATGTATATAAGCATAACACTTGAACAAATTACGGGATCGTTAACTTCACAACACATATTGATGTCAATATTAACTATCGTATATTTGATTTATCGGGGGTTGTTTGAGACAATTTATTCTGTCTAAAATTACTAAAATACCCCTGTTTATTATATAATAATAATTTTATAATGAATGCATGTATTAATTACATCTAATTCATTAATCATCATTAACACGTTTATTAATCCATCATTATTAAATATTATAATTTATAATTATATTTATATATCTACTAATACTTAAATGATTAGATAATTAATATTTATAATTATATTTAACTCATTATCATGCAAGTATTGATTACAAAATAATTAGTATAGTTAATGAATATTAGTTATTAATGATTAAAGACATTAAAATGTATTAATAACGAATATATTAATATGAAGTAAATAGAGTAAATGGTTGAAAAGTCATTTTATGCTTTGAGGGTATAATCATCTTTTAACGGTGAACAAATTGGCTCAATGTACAACCAAATAGATAGTAAAAGAGGGATAAGAAGGACAAGAGAGGGGTCTCCAGAGAGTGACGTCGAAAATAGAAGGCAACCATCGTAGGAGGGGCATGAAAGGGGAGAGAGAGAGAGATCAAAAAACAGATCCAAAACAAAAGTTGAGAAAAAAAAAGTAGATGAGACGGGGAAAAAGGAAAGAAAAAGCCAAAGAGACAGTAAAAGAGGGATAAGAAGGATAAGAGAGGGGTCTCCAAAGAGTGACACCGAAAATAGAAGGCAACCACCACCATAGGAGGAGGCATGAGAGAGAGAGGCAAATAACATAAATAAATTAACCCCAAAAAAAGTACAAACTCGACAATATCGACAAATAACAATTTGTCACTGCCAGCTCAAACAACAACCCATGACAAATATTTACTTTAATGAGCAGACCAACTCCAAGTGCATTTACATGCACAATGCCTACAAATTTGGTTCAAGCATTCCATCAAACACATAATACACATTCTAAATAAACACAAACTAAACAGTCAAAGAATGCATTTGAGTAAACAATTATGACACACCTTAAATAAACGAAACATAACATGCATTTCAGTAAATGTGTTGTAATATATTATGTCTTCCCAATGATCATCACATGAGATAGGGGTCTCTAGAGAGTGACACCGAAAATAGAAGACAACCACCATTGGAGTGGGCATGAAAGGGGAGAGAGAGCGATCAAAATACAGATCCTAAACAAAAGTTGAGAAGAAAAGGTGGAGGAGAAGGAGAGAAAGAAAATAAAATTCAAAGAGATAGTAAAAGAAGGATAAGAAGGATAAGTGAGGGGTCTCCAAAGAGTGATGTCGAAAATAGAAAGCAGCCACCACCGTAGGAGGGGGCATGAGAGGGGGGGGGGGGTGAGATTTCAGGATGGGGTGGAGAATGCAATAATTTTTCAATGAACTAAAAATTTCAATGAGTCAATTTATTCAATGAGAAATGATAATTATACTCTCAAATTTCAAAATGACATTTTAATCTATATTATAATTATCTCATATCAATATATCTGTAACTCATAAAATACGTTGAAATTAAAGAAATTTACGCAATATTCAAGAACATGTCCGTGCCTCGCACGGGCTATAAAGCTAGTTCAATCTTATAACTGAATCTCTTCTTTTTCTATACCTCTACCCACGTTCTTCTTCTTCTTCTTTTCAACTCTCAGATCTGTTCTTAATTCTGTGAAAAAACTAAATCTTTTCTCCTACACATAAACTCAAATATTGTCAATGGCTACACCAGGCAGAATAACTTTTCAAGAAATGACAAACCCTCTTTTTTTACACCCATCTGATAATGTCAACTCAATACAAGTTAAGAAGTTACAAAGCTCAGCTGATTACAGGTCATGGTCTCGTTCAATGGAGATCAATCTTGCTTCCAAACGAAAGCTCGGATTCGTGACATGCACAGTTACAAAACCCATTGATGATGATGTCAAGGCTGAGATGTGGGACACCTGTAATAGTATGGTAATAGCCTGGCTCACATCTAATGTTTCTCCTACTGTTAAACAATCTATTATGTTTATGTCGACTGCTAGTGAGATCTGGAAAAATCTTGAAAAACGATTTGCTTTAACTAATGGCTCTCGAAAATATAAAATCAGTAAAGATTTATATGAGGTCAAACAACACTCTGCTTCTATAAATGAATATTATACAACAATGAGAGCCTTGTGGGAAGAATTGGATTCTATGAATCTCTTGCCTGTAATCACCAGTCCCACAGATGAAATCAAAAAATTGCTGGCTACTATTGAACTTCAGAAAGAAGAAGCTCGTTTATTTCAATTCCTTAATGGCCTTCATGAAGTGTATGGTCCAATACGGAGCCAACTACTTATGCACATGCCTTTGCCCACTGTGGAAGAAGCCTCGGCTGTTCTTCAGCAAGAAGAAGCTCAAAGAGACCTCGGCTATGTCGTGGTTAATGTTTCCTCATGAGGATGTATACATGAAGATGCCTCAGGGATATACTCACTTGGGATGCAGAATTCAGTCTATTCCAAACTGTTCTTAACCTAATTCTGCACCAACTCTGGTATGTAAACTCAAAAAATCCCTTTATGGTCTAAAACAAGCTCTCAGGAACTGGTTTGATAAACTATCATATACTCTTTTGAATCTTAGTTTCCAACAGTCCAAATCTGATTACAGTCTCTTCCTTAAACACTCTAATTCCTCAGTTTTGGCAGTCCTAGTTTATGTTGATGATCTGTTAATCTGTGGAAGTTCTTGGTCTGATATTGATCAACTCAAATCCATGCTGTCTGCTACATTTCACATGAAGGACCTTGGTCCTTTAAGATATTTTTAGGTCTTGAAATAGACAGATATCCAGATGGATTCTTTATATCTCAACACAAGTATGTTTTAGACCTTCTTAAAGAACATGATATGTTATCTGTCAAACATGTGCTTTTGCCTATGGATCCTCATCTGAAATTGACTCCAGACAAGGGTGATCTCATTCCTGATCCTATAGCTTATCAAAGATTGTTGGGCCAACTCATTTATCTAACCATTACTAGACCTGACATAGCCTTTACTATCCACACATTAAGCCAATTCATGAACCAACCCACCTCTGTCCACATGCAAGCTGCAAAGAGGCTACTCAGATATCTAGCAGGCTCTACATCTCAAGGAATTCTACTTGCTTCATCCAGTGCAGCCAAACTTACTGCATACTCAGATAGTGACTGGGCAGGTTGTCCTAGCACTATAAAATCTACAACAGGATACTGTGTTTTTCTTGGCCACTCTCCTATCTCCTGGAAATCAAAAAGGCAAAGTGTTGTTGTTAGGTCCTCTGCTGAGGCTGAGTACAGGGCCATGGCCCTGACAACCTGTGAAGTTGTGTGGTTATCCTCACTGTTAAAGGATTTAGGCTTCAAGCAACTAACTACTGGTGAACTTCATTGTGACAACAAGGCTGCACTGGCCATTGCAGCCAATCCTGTACTGCATGAACGCACAAAGCATGTGGAGATAGATTGTCATTTTATCAGAGACAACATCAAGGCAGGTCTGTTGCAAACTTCTCATGTCTCTTCTCAAAACCAAGTTGCTGACATTTTCACAAAAATTCTTCCTGTGAATCAACATCAGACTTTACTATCCAAGCTGGGAGCTACTACATCTTCTGTGTCTCACTCTCCAGCTTGAGGGGGAGTATGGAGAAGTAATATGCTATTTAAAGTATTTCCTGTAGTAATAATTATTTCCTAGTAATGATGATGTAATAATTAAGATCAAGACAAAGTTTGTTATGGTTGGGACCACTACTCTTTGATAGGCTGATTGATATATGAGGGATAGCCTCCAATCATCAAACCTAGGAGATTAAAATCATGAATGAATCAAGATAACATTGGCTCCTCAAACTTTCTATCTGTCTCACTCATTTCCTTTCTTGCACCTTTCTATTATCATACTAAGATTGTTCTCACTCTTTGGAGACCGCTCTCTTATCATTCGTTTCCCTCTTTTACTGTCTCTTTGACTTTTATTTCCTTTCTCTCCGTCTCCTCCACTTTTTCTTCTCAACTTTTGTTTAGGATCTATATTTTGATCTCTCTCTCTCTCTCCTTTCATACCCCATCCAATGGTGGTTGCCTTCTACTTTCGGTCTCAATCTCTAGAAACGCCTCTCTTATGTGATGATCCTCGGGAATACATAATATATTCCAACACATTTACTGAAATGCATGTTATGCATTCTTTGACTGTTTAGTTTGTGTTTATTTAGAGTGTGTATTATGTGTTTGATGGAATGCTTGAACCAAATTTGTAGGCTTTGTGCATGTAAATGCACTTGGGGTTGGTCTGCTCATTAAAGTAAATATTTGTCATGGGTTGTTGTTTGAGCTGGCAGTGACAAATTATTCTTTATCGATGTTTTCGAGTTTGTGCTTTTTTTGGGGTTAATTTATTTATGTTATTTGCCTCTTTCTCTCATGCCTCCTCCTACGGTGGTGGTTGTCTTCTATTTTCGGCGTCACTATTTGGAGACCCATCTCTTATCTTTCTTATCCTTATTATCCCTCTTTTACTGTCTCTTTGGCTTTTCTTTTCTTTTTTCATGTCTCTTCAACTTTTTCTTCTCAACTTTTGTTTTGGATCTGTATTTTGATCTCTCTCTCTCATGCCCCCTCCTACGATGGCTGCCTTATATTTTCGGCGTCACTCTCTAGATACCTCTCTCTTATCCTTCTTATCCCTCTTTTACTGTCTCTTTGACTGTACATTGAGCCAATTTTTTCACCGTTAAAAGACAATTATATCCTTCAAAGTGTAAAATGATTTTTCAACCCTTTACTCTATTTACTTCATATTAACTATACTAATTATTTTGTACTCAATACTTGCATAATAATGAGTTAGATATAATTATAGATATTAATTATCTAATCATTTAAGTATTTGTAGATAGATAAATATAATTATAAATTATTATATTTAATAATGATGGATTAATAAATATAGACGTGTTAATGATGATTAATGAATTAGATGTAATTAATATATGCATTCATTACAAAATTATTATTATATAATAAGTAGGGGTATTTTAGTAATTTCAGATTGAATAAATTGTCTCAAACAACCCTCTAGTTGCTCTATTATATATATAATAGATTTAAAATTTGGGTTAAATATTAAATTGGTCACTGAAGTGAAAACCAGATATCACTTTCATCACTGATCTCAACGGGGTATCGTTGCAACCACTAAAGTCATCATAAACATCAAACATATAACTCTAAATATGTGTTCGGAAAGTAAAAATAACTTTCTCGAGTTCTACACATATTTCTTTAATGTTACTGCAACCAAATGAAAAGTTATGAATTCTAGTATTTTAGATAATATATTTAGATTTTAAAAAATTCATTTACTTTTTATTTTTAATTAAATTAGAGTAAATAACTATGAAAAATAAAAATAAATAGTAAATAAAAATTTTAAAATCTAAATATAATATCTTAAATACTAGAGTTTACAACTTTTCATTTGGTTGCGGTAGTATTCAAGAAATATGTGTAGAACTTGATATAAATTATTTTTACTTTTCAAACACATATTTAGAGGTATTTGTTTGATATTTATGATGACTTTAGTGATTGAAACGATATCCCGTTGAGATTAGTGATGAAAGTGATTTATGATCTTCATATTTGATATTTTTTTTTTGAATTTTAAAATATATTTATAAATATAACTTTGAATGAAATATATTTATATTTCAGCTTTTAAAATGGAACACTGTATTTATACTATGAAACAAAATAGGTTCGGCAGTAGAATTTTTTTATTACAACAATGCCCTTATAAGATTTTGTATATAAAAATGAGTTAAATCTGAACAGTTGATCTAATAATAATCCAACGACTTATAGCAATTCTAAGATTTTTTTTTTATTGATTGATTCTCTCTTGAGTCTAACTCTATAAATATAACTATGAATGAAATATATTTATATTTCAGTTTTTAAAATAGGACATATTAGTAAAAAAAATTAGATTTAACCGTGCTTAAGATTAGATAAATGTTGGGATAGTACGCATCTCAGTACTTATTGACGAGTGATTGTGATTCTTTGAATTTCCACGAGCAGGAGCAGAGCAGCGCTACATGTTCCCGCTAAAACCACCCTTGTTGAAAAAAATCTCTGAATCCACACTTTCCACCTTCACTACCTCCACTTTACACTCTCCAAACCTCTCTCTACTTGCAGATCAATGCACTTCTTTCACTCAACTCCTACAAATCCACGCCCAAATGATCGTCTCTGCTCGCATTTTCGACAACTTTGCTGCCAGTCGATTACTCTCATTTTGCGCTCTTTCGAGTTCTGGGAATCTAAATTATGCTATCAAGATCTTTAATAATACCCATCAACCCAATTCATTTATGTGGAACACTCTCATTAGAGCTCATGCTAATAGTAATCATCCAATTGATGCTTTATTTCTTTATGTGAAGATGCAGAGGATAGGGGTTTTGCCTGGGAAACATACGTTTCCGTTTGTTTTGAAGGCGTGTTCTAAGTTACGGAATGTTAAATGTTGTATGCAGATGCATACCCATGTTTTGAAATGTGGGTTTGATTTTGATTTGCATGTTTTGAATGGGTTAATTAGGGGGTACTCTGTTTCGGGTGATTTGGCGGGTGCTCGTAAGGTGTTTGATGATGTTTCTGAGAGGAGTTTGAGTATTTGGACTACGATGATTTGTGGGTATGCTCAGAATCGTTGTGCTAATGAGGCGTTGGTGCTTTTTGATGAGATGGTTGTGGATAAGGTTGAGCCTAATGGTGCTACATTGGCTTCTGTGTTGTCGGCTTGTGCTCAATCGGGATGCTTGGATTTTGGAGAGAAGGTTCATGGTTATATGGAGGAGAGAGAGGTTGAGGTGGGGGTGATTCTTGGGACGGCGTTGGTGAATATGTATGCTAAGAATGGAGCGATATTGTTGGCATGGAAGTGTTTTGATGGTATGTTAGAGAAGAATGTTGCAACTTGGAATGCGATGATTTGTGGATTGGCAGCTCATGGATATGCTAAAGAAGCAATAAGTCTATTTGGTGAACTTAAAAAAAAGGGTGTTGTTCCGAATGATATTACATTTGTTGGGGTTTTATCTGCCTGTTGCCATGCTGGATTGCTTGATTTTGGTCGAGAGATGTTTGAGTTGATGAGTAAGGTGTATGCAATTGAGCCCAGAATAGAGCATTATGGATGCTTGGTTAATCTTCTTGGGAGGGCTGGAAAGCTAATGGAGGCTGAGGAAGTAATAAGGAGAATGAGATGGAAAGCGGATGTGATGATCTGGGGCGCCCTGTTGAGTGCTTGTAAGAATCACGGAAATATTGAGATTGCTGAACGTGTAGTAAAGGAAATTCTTGCTTTGGATCCTCAGAATCACGGGGTTTACGTTGTTCTATCCAACATGTATGCAGAAGTTGGTCAATGGACTGATGTTTCAAGGCTCAGGAAAGTGATGAAAAAGGAGAGTTTGACAAAAACTCCTGGTTTGAGTCTTATCAGTGGGGATGACTAACTGTTGCATCTTGATGTGTCCTGGATCATATTACGCTACGTCGCCACTCATAGTTTCTGACTAATATCACAAGCCATGACTTCTGATGCAAGAAGATAGTCAAGTTCTATGCTGTTAAAGGGAAGGATTGTGTTGACACTTTATTAAGTCACTATGACTGAATTCAGCTAACAAGGCCCCAGAGTTCTAGAATCTAAGAATCAAAGTAGTGTCAGTATATTAGCATCTTTAACTCATCTCACCTGTGAGTTTTTTGATAGAACTTGTAAACTGAAGAAAAAAATTGTTTGCGAGCTTGATCAATCAATAAAAGCTTATCAATCACAAAAAAAAAATACCTACTGTTTTGAGCTCGATCAAAAGTCTAAAGGGTATAATTTATCTCACTCAGATCTTTTAACTCTCTTTCTCTTTTCTATTTGTGTAATTTCTTCACTTCAAAAGCATAACATATAACAGATCAAACAGTAGACTGCCTGTGTTTTGTACTTCTGTTCAGTCTGTTAGCAGGCTTGAATTTGTCGTTCATCATGCTGAGCATTAATCACTCTGTAAGACTTGAAAACAAGGATGGCAAGTATTGTTTTTTTTGGGCGCTTTAGAGAATAACGTGTTGAACATCATGGAGGTATGAACTATGAAATGATGAGATCTTGTAGTTTATATTTATCAAACAAGAGAACTTTCTACAATTATACAGCCTTGTTCAAATTCATCATTAACTCCTTATATATAATAAGCGTAAGGGAAATCTTATCCAAAACTTTGGTCGGTCACTGTACTACCAAAAGTATATGATCCGTTGGATTATAAAACTATAAATATTCAAACAGATGAGGACCGTTAGATATAATATTAAAAATTGTATTTGATTAATAATAGGATAGTATTTAAATACTAAAAGGTGTATTTTGATAATTTAAACCAATTATAAATAGGTTTTCTATATTGAATAGAAATCTTTGTGTAAAAATCGTAATTATTTTTTCTCTTTAGTTTATGGATAGTTCCAGTTAGATAATAATTATTAAACCATCATTAAATTAAAGATAATTTTGTTAGCTTCGTGTGGGCTGTAAAATTGTTAAAATCTGTTGTCTAAAACTCAAGATAGAGCCCAAACAGTAAAGTGATTATCTAAATTTTAATATTTTTTTAATTTAAACCAATTATAAATAGGTTTTCTATATTGAATAGAAATCTTTATGTAAAAAATCGTAATTATCTTTTCTCTTTAGTTTATGGATAGTTCCAGTTAGATAATAATTATTAAACCATCATTAAATTAAAGATAATTTTGTTAGCTTCGCGTGAGCTGTAAAATTGTTAAAATCTGTTTTCTAAAACTCAAGATAGAGCCCAAACAGTAAAGTGATTATCTAAATTTTAATAATTTTTTTATTATTATTGTAGCACCAATTTAATTTTTTTCCTAATTCTTTTAAATTTATAAATTCTATGTTTATTTCAATAAAATATTACGATCAATTTAAGAAAAAATTAAAATCGATCTGATCCGTGTACGACCACTATACGACCAAATTAATTATTACAGTTAGATCTTAAATAGATCAATGAGAATTGTTAGATCTAATATTAAAAAGTGTATCTGATTAATAATAGAATTATATTTAAATACAAAAAAGTGTATTTTGATAATTTAAAATTTTTCTATGTAAAAATTCTTAAATATCTTTTCTCTTTAATTTATGTATAGTTCGAGTTAGATAATAATTGTTAAACCAAATATCATATAACAATTCATATCGATTACAATATTAAAAATTATCAATATAATGCTCATGTATATCATATAACAATGATACATGTGGACCCTGCGTTATAAGAGACTTAGGAGAACTCCAGTACATGAATAAATTTAAACATTTTTTTCCTGAAGTAACATAACAATTTGATTAATCCAAATTATAATTATATTATTTTACATATAACAAACATAAAAGGATAATATCAAAATATTATTAAAATATTGAGGGTTTCATATTCATAAACAATAAATTTGAATATAATACTTAACCATCTTTTCTTTTGGGTTTATGGGTAGGTCACTGGTCAAGTTAGATAATAATTATTAAATCATGATTAAATTAAAGATAATTTCGTTAGTTTCACATGGGTTGTAAAATCGTCAAAATTCAATTTCTAAAACTCAGGATAGAACCCAAATAGTAAAGTGAGTATCTAAATTTTAATAAATATTTTTTTATAATTGTAGCACCAATTTATTTATTTTCCACTAATTCTTTTAAATATAGAAATTTTATCTTTCTTTCAATAAAGTATTAAAATAAATTAAGAACAAATTCAAATCGATAAAAACTATAATAATATGAGAATAAAATTTTATATAATCATAACATAATTTTTATACTGTTTAATAATTTTAAAGTAATAATGCATTTTAAAATTTTATATACACTATAAATAAAACCGAAACATTAAAAGTAAAAGCAGTTAGTAAGATACTTATATCAGTATGTACTTGATATCCTTATTATATTAAACTCTTTTATATAATAAGCATAACAGAGATTTATCCAAAATTTTGATGGTGACAAACAAATTAATAAGGATTATTAGATCTTAACTAGATAAATGAAAATCGTTTGATCAAATATTAAAAAAGTGTATTTTATTTATAATAGAATTATATTTAAATTCTAAAAAGTGTATTTTGATAATTTAAACCAAATATACCAAATATAAATAAGTTTTCTATATTGAATAGAATTCTTCATGTAAAAAATTCGTGACTTTCTTTTCTCTTACATGGACAATTTCAGTTAGATAAAAATTGTTAAACCATCTTTTAATTAAAAATAATTTAATTATCTTCACGTGGGGTGTAAAATCGTCAAAATCTGATTTTTAAAACACAAGATAAAGCCCAAATCAGTAAAGTGAGTATTTAAATTCTAATAATGATTATTATGTCATCATTATTTTAACGCCAATTTAATTACTTTTTCTAACTATTTTAAATTGAGAAATCTATGTTCAAAAATTAAAATCAATCTAAGAAAAATTCAAATCAACAAAGAATATAATAATACGAGAATAAAAGTTTATAAAATTGTGCATATTTTTTATCCTATTTTATTAAGTTTTAGATCATAACTAATCAAGTATTATTTATTATTAAATAATAAATTATACGCAAATGGTGATTTTGTTTTATAAGAACTCATAGAGACCTAATTTCATTGTTAGCACGACTATATTAATATTAAAAAAAACCGTATTTTGAAATTTTAGACTCAGCTACAGAAGAGGCCAAACTTTTTTAACCTATATACATTGTAAATTATTAAATTCGAAACTTTAAAAGTTTGTTAATCAATTAGTATAGTACTTTTCTGAAAAATCGTACTTTACAAAAAATATTATCAAATAACCTATGTCTGAAAGAAAAAAAATGAAAAAATTTCTTTTTTTTTCAAAAAAAAAACCTGTAAATTTTAATATATTGTTGGTAGATTCAAATCTTAGATCATTCTACATGATAATTTTACTGTTATATGTAACGTTTCTCAACAATTTAATTTGAAAGATCCAACGATTATGGATTGAGTGATCAAACAAAGCGACCACACTTATAAGAAAGCTTTCATTATTTAGTCTTTAATATAATAACATAGATATTTACGGGATATACTATAAAAAAAATGAATTTTATACAGAATTTTGATCGTCACGGTGTACTACTTTAAAAGAAGAACTATTACAAAAAAAATATATTTTAATTGATAATTTATTTTCTCAAAAGTTCAAAGTTTCCGCATCATTAACATATTACAAAAAAGAGTATCTTATATTTTAGCAATAAAATTTAAAAAAATTAAAAATTATAAATATTATAAATATTAAGAAAAATTAATGATGTTATCCTGGTAGTTTGGTCCTAAATACCGCCAAAACATTTTCAACCGTTAGATCCAATACTTTTAAAATAGACGATCTTGATTATATCATATAAAAAGAAGTTATTATCTAAAAATGATATAAGTTAAAAGATATTATATTAGAATTGGATTTTCTAAAAAGTCAAAACATAAAAATAGTTGTAATTAAATAAGGAAACTCATTTAATAACAAAATAATAAAAATCGTTTAATTTTAAATAGATAGGTGAAAACCGTTAGATTTAACATTAAAAACTGTATTTGGTTAAAAACTGTATTTGGTTAATAAATGGTATTCTAATAATCTAAACTACATATAAGTAGATTTCCTAAATGGGATAGAAATTTCGTCACTTTTGTGAATTTCACGTGGACTATAAAATTGGCCAAATCTAACTTTTATAACTCAATATAAACAAATATTAAATTTAGCGTGTAAAATATGATAAATATCAAATTTTAACTACAATTTTTTTGGCTAAATCTTTTTTAACAATAATTTAATCATGTAAACTAATAACTTTTAAATATTAAAATATTCATAAATAAATATATTTATAAATATTAAAAAAACAATCGTGTGTTGCATGGATAATAAAAATATAATTATAAATAAAATTTAAGTAACCGTGCATCGCACGGGCTATAAGCTAGTAGCACACAATAGGAGTAACTTAGACAACAAATAACACAAGAAAAAAGCATACAGTCTTGAAGTTCAATTCTCATTCAAAATACAAATCAGAAACACATCAATGTTGGGGTCATCTTTTGACATTTCACCATATTACATATTAGTCCTTTGTCTTTAAAATGTACTGCTATATAATAGTGTGAATCAATTTGCATCACACTTACACACCACTACATATATTATTTGACTCATTTTATAGCTCAAACCGATCAAACTAGACTCAACCTCTAAGCTTGCGCTTTACGGAAAAGATCTATTAAAGAACACATGCAAACATGAAACCTAAGACATTCACACTAGTACAACACCATTGCTTATGTTGGATGGTCGTCATGTCAGCACTTCTAAACACCAGCTTGTTCACAGAGATCAAGCAAGTCTAGTGTCTGCAGAACCAAAAAATAAAAACTATTACTTTTAAAAACAAGAGCCCGAGTAAAAATTAAAAAAATAATCAGAAACTACTAGTTTTGACATACCTCTGGGACCGAAAGCTCAAGTCGGAATTTTGGGCCATCATAGTGATGCAAAACAGGCCTAAAAGCATCTTCCTCCAACGCCTTGCAGATTTTTCTAACACGAATCCTAACCTATTTCAAAGGATGAAAGTACTTTAGGTTAAGAGGTTAAAGACCCTTATCTGTAATACAACTATGACATCCATCACTTACTTGAGCAGGAAACCTCGATTCACCTTTGCACTTTTTATCTTCCCATGCAGTAGCATCTATGTTGGAACTACCAAAACCCGAAGCCTGTACAAAGAAAAGGTCAAGGTACATGTGCTAAGAAATCCCAAGGCAATAAACACATACTTATAGATCAACATAATCAGTACAAGACATAGAACCTTGGCCGAATTTTTTTGCTTAAAAGGAAAAAAAGGAGTCCTTAAAAATGGTTATAATACCCAAATTGCCACCTACAACTAACAAAGGTAGACATTTCTATACCTATAATGGAAGAAACGCATCTATATCACCAACAATAGCGAAAAGGGTCTACTTTCGCAACAGTTAATCAAGATAAGTGGCAGGAAGATTTTTAACTTCTAGCCATAAACCCATCCAATAAACTAAAAACCGCATAAATTCAATAGAAATATGACAAAAGCAGATATGTGTAGCATAAACTGTTTCATACTGCATATTCTAACTGCTTATCCAAAAAACAAATGCATATTTGAACTTGAGATTACCTCGAAAATACCATGCAACTGGTGAGTGGTGTAGTTGTAAAGAAACAGAGGTAAGCCAGGCGTTATTGCACGAACAGAGTCCCTGTATCTTGGTGGTAGGCCTGAAAATAACATCAGTTAATATGCAAAAGTGGATGCAGACAATAAGACAATGCTTTCTGATAATCAGTATATGATGGAACTTTGGGTTAGTCAATGGTCTTCACTTCTATGCTCAAGGTACATCCTAGACAA
This sequence comes from Heracleum sosnowskyi, assembly GCA_030848705.1. Classification (NCBI taxonomy): domain Eukaryota; kingdom Viridiplantae; phylum Streptophyta; class Magnoliopsida; order Apiales; family Apiaceae; genus Heracleum; species Heracleum sosnowskyi. Next base: position 17,567,577 of record CM061244.1, on the reverse strand, counting down.
TACCTAATGATTCTCAACTAGAGTGATAAAGATAAGTTTGGTAGAGGAGAAGTTAATAAAATAAACTACATACATGCATGTAAATCAAAGAAGATATGAACTAAAAATGGTCCTTGGGCAACCTACTTCAACTAAAGGCAAAAATTTATTATCATATGGGCCATATGAGAAGATGGTACCTCCAGAGTTGCCTCTTCTTGATTAATAGTCTTTTTGGGATTCTGCACCTATTTTAACGTGCTTAAAATACTACTTTAATCTAATACGTTTCACGATTCCTTCTTATATACAAGTTCATAATAGAGTTGAGCTCATATTGACTGTGTTACTAATAAACCTCCAGTAATAGAGTTTAGCTCAATTGAGCTGAACCCAAGCAAGTAGAACAGATTTAAGAATATAACTAAATAGTCAACCAAATCACTGAAAATAAACCAACAAAAAATTACCAAATAGTTGACGCTTTAAATCCTCCTGCATTGTGTCATTATTACAGACAAATATGTATCCACCAAGAACTTCATTTCTTGGGAGGGTCTCCGCAGCAGGCAAGGTCTTAAACCTCTTGTCAACAGCATTATTTGAATTGGCACTCTCAAAGTTGTTGCTGTGGTTAGCACTGTTCATGCTGTCTTTCTTGTTGTTGACGTTGTACTTCATAACATTCATATTACCAATGTTATTAAGATTGTTTATCTGATAGGCAGTGTTCATATTGTACATGCCATTTCCCATAGAATTTTTGGCAATGTTTTCATTCATTTTCATTTCCATGTTTAGCATGTTAAGGTTTAGGCTTCCATATCTGTTATCTTCCTGCAAGCCAAGATTTTCCCGTGACCTTGTTTCAGTTGATCCTTTATAAAGATCAAGATTGTTCCTCCTTTCGACTTTAGAACGAGTCTGCTCAGCCAATTTTGAAGCAGCCAATGACCATTTGTGTTCATCAGATATTTGCAACCCCCGGAGCTCATCACCCAGCTGCCAGAAGCTACTCAAGTTTTCCATCCTGTGCAATGAACTCATTAGCATTACGAAAATCTAACATAAAACAGGCTAAGCAAAGAATCAAGATAGAAAACACTTCTCTCTCTATAATCCTACACAAAACATACACCACATAAAGAAAAAAAACCGCAATTCAAGAAAATAAAAGAAGTCTTCTTTCTTCATTTATATAGCAAATTTCGAGGATGGAGACATAAGATAACTTAGAGCAAGTCCAACAGCTTACTTATATCATGTCCTAAGCTCAAATATAAGTAATCTAACAAAAAATGGTGCTCCAACAATGTCCTAGTGGTTACCTAAATCACTAGGACATCCATCTCATTACCTATTAATAGATAACCACTAGCCATTACCTATTTAATTTCCATGAATAAAAAATTCACTTCCCTCCTTTTCTACATTTCTTTTCTCTCTCTTTCTTCCACTCTTTTTCTCTCTCTTTTCAAATATATTATTATAATAATAATAGGGAATGAATATAAGTAATGTTGTTGGAGTTCCTACAAGAAATCAAGTCCCTAAATCACTAGGACACATTATTATATCATATTTATAAGTAACCAACTAGGACATTGTTGGACTTGCTCTTAGTGACGGCTACACTTGATTATCATGAATAAATTCAAGTTCTCTCGAAGCACATAGACTAGTTATTTGGAAAAAAATTACAGAAACACAAACAAACAATTTTTTTTACTAGAATCACAAGTCAAGACATTTTTCAGTTTGGAGTCAAATTACTTAATTTCGAGTTAGCAAAACAGACTGTAAAAGTAACTAAAAAACGCATCATAACTAAAAAACCTTGAAGAGAAGCAGCAATCAACATAAAATTTTAAGATAAAACAATAAATTGACAGATTTAACAAAGCCTAATGTGGAAACAAAACCCCCGGAAGATCGTAACAGAATTTCTAACAAACTTAATACCATACACACACACACAGAGACAGAAAAGACATGAAGAAGTTACTATAAAAAAGGAGCATAAACTTTAATTAAGCAAAGAATGAACAAAAACTAAACACAATAAGAAGAAGATCTAGGATTAATTAAGTGATAATTGATGAATTGAACAGACCTGAAAAGAATTAAAGAAGTTGAAATAGAGTAATTGCTTGGATAAAGTGAGGTTGTTTAGAACCCTAGATCAGAAATGATGTAGAAAGAGAAAGTGTGTGTATAGTACAACAGGGCAGAGTGGATGAAGTTTTATTGGTATGACAGGGAAGATGTGAGCAGGAATTACTGTCTTTTTTGGGACCTCCTGTTTTTACACAAATGCCCTTCTACTTGGGAACTTTACCTCTTTTTTTTTTCTTTTTTTTTTAATTTTAATTATATTCTGTTCTTTCAAGATTTTTGTAATCAATTAAAGAGACTAATACCGGTATTGGTCACAATTTTTTTTTTTATCTTATAAGAATATTATTGTTAATATTTTAAGTAAGGAATGCCTGAGGTTGAAACAATATATATTAAGGTTCTATGGAGACCTTTTGTGGAGATCTGAAGAGTTCTGCAATTTAAATTTGACAAATTCTCATATTTTGTAATCAAAATTTTGCAAAACGTATTATTTTGCAAAGTATATTTTATAAATATCACTATTTAATTGAAAATCTTGAAAATCATGTAAGTTCTGCAAACCGAACATGTTTTGCAGAATAATATGTTTTGCTATGTTTTACTTGCAAAACATATATAATTTTAAAGATTTTAAATGAAAATAGTTATTTTTATAGAACATAATTTATAAAATATTATATTTTGTTAAATTCAAATTGCAGAACATATATGATATTCAGGTCTCCACAAAAAAGATGGTATTCATAAAACTTAACTCTATATATACAAGGATAGAGCTATTTTTATAAATACAGGAATTTTTTTTATATCTATTACAAAATTGTCATCCATCAAAGGTAAGTCATTATTCTCTTTAATTTAAAAATAACTTATAGCTTTGACCGAAAAAAATCAATACTATTATATAATAGACGAAACATTAAAAGTTTGGTTGGTCGGTATGGTACGTTGTGATTTTACTTAATTGCCCTTAATTAATTGTAATTCGTGTTTTTACTTAATCAACCTTACTTATTTATAGAAATATATTATTAAATAATAATATTACATATTTATAACCAATTACCTTTTTTCACCTAAAATACATTATTTTTTCAATATTTTCTAACAAATTCCCCTACATTTTTAAATATATCACGGGCAATTACATTTTTTAACTAAAACATGTTAGTTTTTCTATTTTTTCTTACTAAAACTTCTCCTTTTCCAAAAATATCACGGACAAACATTTAGTTATTTATTTTTAAACATATTTTAATATTATAATTATTTTTTTAAAAGTTTACATATTTTAACATGTCTACTTATTTTTCTTAACAAATGCAATTACTAAAAATAATCAAATATCTATTTATTACCAATTACCTTTTCAACTAAAACACATTATATATTTTGTTTTCTAACAAAGTCCCTCTTTTTCTAAATATATCACGGGAAATTGCCTTTTACAATTTATTTTTTCTATTTTTCTCACTAAAATTCATTCTTTTCCAAAAATATCACATGAAACCCTTTACTTATTTATTTTAAAACGTATTTAAATACTTTTAATTATTAAATTTTAAAACCTCATTTTCCAAAAATATCACGGGCATTTATCTTTTTAAACTAAATATATGTTACATTTTTTATTTTTTCTTACTAAAACCCCTCATTGCCAAATATATAACGGACAAATCCATACTTATTTATTTTAAAATATATTTTAATGTTTTTAATTAATTAAAAGTGTTTAGCTATTTTAACATGTGTACTTATTTTTTGCACAATTACAATTAATAAAATATTAAAAAATAAATAAAAAAAATAACAATTAACAATCCGTGCATCGCACGGGTAGTATAAACTAAATATTAGAGTCACAAATTATTTAAAAAAATAATACATTATACTGACCACTATAATTTGATTTAATTTAATTGAGAAAATAGAAGTTCATTTATTTTAATATTTGTAGTTAAATAAGATGCCAAATATTATCTATAAAAAATAAATGTGAAATAAATGGACAGCGATATACAACTAAATATTTGATGTAAACGATAGAAACGTTAAGAAGGATGTGGAAGGCGGAAATGTCGCCGGAGATATTGTCAAAGGAGCAGCTACTTGAACTCTTCCATAGATTCTCTTTTCTCATCACTCAACCCGGTTAGTTCTCATTTCTACATTTTCATTCTCATTTTATACTTACAATCATTAATTATTTAATTGTTTAATTTTGCAGATGTGAAAAAGCGAATTGCAGATGCTGTTTTGGATAATCAGGCAACATTTCTTTTACTTACTTTGTTTCCCTTTGTTGTTTTAGTCGGGTTCGACACGCATTTTAAAGCTCATTTAATATGTACTTCTATACATTATTTTAAATTTTTTCTATACGTGTCATGCTGCGTAAAAATAAATGTAAAGAAATGAGAGTAACGGAAGGAGTAATATGTAACTTATTTATGTATCTGTGGCTGAGATTAAACTGATTAAAGTTATTAACTTTCGAAAACTATTCACTAATCACATTGCTTCTTAACTTTTAGCATTTTGCTAATTCACCCGAAAGAAGATGAGTTCCTAGGGTTTTTTAAGTTTACTCTTTAATGTTCTTTATTGCCCTTTTTATATTTGGTCAAGTGATTGTTGTAGTTCTCATGTAAACTTGATGTTTGCGATTTTGCTGTTAAAAGTCCTTACTTGCAAAGTGTAAGTTGCAACTTTGAATATAGTACATGGCATTGCTTGTTTGTCTTCCGCATCCACTGCTATCAAGGGAACAGGAAGACGTTGTGCTGCCCCGATACAATTGAGAATATTGTTTCATAATGGACCTGCAATAACTAAGTCATAATATATTTTGGTAGTTTGACAAATCTGAAACCCGAAACCTGTCCATATTTGGAAGGATCAAGCTCTTATTCTGTTGTTCCATCTCAGGCTTTCTGCAATTTCTAAGCTTATAATACTTGACGTCATTATAGTTCTTTTCAAGGACCAACACCTTTGTTTACAAGTTGCAATATAGCATTATTAACTTCCTGCAAACCTCTAAGCTTTAAATACTTCAGATTACCACATAATCATGTCCCTACTCCCTAGACTTTTCATCATCAACTTTTTAAGGCCAACACCTTTGCAAGTTTGCATACAATAGAGTATGGATACGAAAGCAAAGTAAATCATTTTTTTTTAAAAAAAATTATTCTACTGTAGAGATTGTACATGAATTAGACTAATAATCAGAACATATTTATGCAGGAAGCTGTTGCTGTTACCACTTCAATTCAGGAGGAAATACTTGTTGATATGGGAATCGGTAACTCTTTCCTCTAAAATACCTTTTGTATATGTAATAGCTCATTCTAGTTGTTGATGTTATTTGTGAAGAATGTTATTGTACTCTAACTGCCAATTTTTAATCCTGCTTGCTTCATCAAATGCTATTATGTTTAAAGTGAAAGAACATTGTTGGTGCTTTCTGTGTTTCGCTTTGCCTATACATCAAAGCCACCCTTTATTTAGAATTAATTTATTAATCAGTTGTGGATTAGTGTTCTGGAGAACATAAGTAACAACAGATGATTGTCTTGTGGTTTTTCACTTAGACCATCTCCAACCAAGGACACCAAAATAGTGTCACTATAACACTATTTTGGTGTCAAAAAGACATCATCCATAAAATGAACTCCAACCAAGGGACACTATACTTGTCACTAAAAAGAATCTTTCACCTATAAAATAGAATATTCTAACTTTGTTCATTTTTTATATTATAAATAACTTCTTATTTATCATTATGAATTTATGATTTTATTTTTATAATTAAATCTAGTGCGTTGTTTATAATTCATGATTTAAAAAAAAAATGTGAAAGTTTAAAGTAAATAAAATTTAAAAAATAAAATTTAAAAGATTAGAATAAAAAGATACAAAAAAATATTTTAGAATTAACAAAAGTTAAGAAGAAAAGAAGTTTCAATTGATAAAATCTTAAGTTAAAATTTACAAAAACAATTAACTTTAGTAGGACATAGATGGAAGAAATTTGTTTTGTTAACAAACATAGGGGTATTGTTGGAATTTTGAAAGTCACCAAATTTGGTGTCAAAGGATCACCAAATGTACTTTTGTCACCAAATTTGGTGACCTTGGGTCACTATTTTAGTGTTCCATTGGAGTTGATTTGACACTATACCTATCACTATTATAGTGATTTAGTGTCCGGTTGGAGTTGCTCTTAGAAGTTAGTAAAATGCTCTGGTGTATGTCTACTTATCATACAGAGAACATGGCCTTGAATTATTTCGTCTTATTTTCTCCTTTATTCTTCAGACCCAAGGTTCGGCCTCGCATGCTTGGGAAAGGTTAACATGGCCTATGAAAATGATCAGGATTTGATGATTCAATTTTATGAATTTGTTGCAAAGTAAGATCTGTTCCTCTCTGTCCCTGTTTGGGTTATACTGTGTGACTTTCATGTGTTTGTAATGTGTAGAAGCTCGAAGGTTTGTATATGTTCTTAGTAGGAGCTTACTGATCTAGTACAAAATGATCTATCAGAAAAACGAATATACTGACTACATGGTCAAGACTTGAGTTACCATATATAAATATGGTTCACAAATTGTCCTCCATAATTCTTGTTCTATCAATCAAACTTCTGAGCATCTTGTGCAGATGCCTTAAGTTTTTCTGACCCGACAAGTTTTCACTTTGAAACCCTTAGACCAAGTCCAATGCTAAATGCAAAATAGCTATAGCTATTTCTATAATTTGGCACCAAAAAGTGTTTTTTGGTGTTAAAATAGAACTTCAACTCCAATTCCAATGCTAGTTGCATTTTGCATCTACATAATTACAAATTTAGCTAATTTTAAGTTTCTCTCTCTTCTAACTTTCATAAATACACCAACATGCAATTCATATATGGTTAATGATGATGTGGCATGGATGCATAAATGCATCCTTGGTTTCGAATTTAGAACCAAGTATGCAATTATGCATATTTGCATCCAAGTATAGAACCCCTTTGGAGTTGAATTCTTTGACATTTGTTTTCAAATTATAGAAATAGAACCAATTTTAGCATTGCATTGGACTTGCTCTTACAAGGTAGGGTGGAGTTGACAAAAAGTAATATTTCTGAATAGGTCCTAATTAAACGTCTAAAACTTTTCTGCGTCATAGTTTAGTTTGTATGCTACATTACCAAAAAAATTATGAAGCGTTTTACTTGCCAAAAGTTTCCCTCCTTTCCCCATATGTATATGATATATTATTTAATTTTTGTTTTAGCTGTTACTACTTATCATAGGATATTAATTTAGTATTTTACATTTCCAGTATTCAACCAGAAAAGATCAGAACTCAGTTGTCCTTTTTTCATGCAGCATGTGATTCAGAGGTTTCTATTTTACTGTTTGTCACTTGTGTTTCTTTTATTTTACTCTCCTATTCTCTTCTTTATATATATCTGTCTAGAAGCATATGCATAAGTACTGTTATTAGCTGTGAACCTATGTGTATATATAGACATCATGGTTGTCAAGTCGATGACTAGTCAGCGACTAGTAGATGACTAGTCGGCGACTAGTCGACAAGTCGACATAGTGGAAAAAGTCGACCCACGACTTGTTGAGTTTGAAGTCCATGGGTTTTACCCGGAACCTGGCCCGAAACCCAACTTAAAAACCAACCCGAGTTGAAAATTAGGGGTTTTTAACTAAAACGTACTCGCTTTTTTGATTCAAACCTAAGTCTCATCTCATATTTACTACGCCGACTTCATCTCATCTTCCCACGACATTATATATTATAATTACTCTAAATATATGTATGTCGACTTTTTACGACTAGTCGGGCGACCTGTCGACTTTTCAATTTGAAGGTACTCGGACATCGAGGCTCGACTTGTCGACTTAACAACCTTGATAGACATTGATAGCGAGATTACATGCAGGCCTTGGCTACCACTTGTGCAGTGCCTTAATTGGTTTTTTTTTAACCATTCTTTTTCTATTCCCGATATAGTTAAATTTGGAAGGAGTGGATTCTCAAATGAACATGGGACTAGTCTGATGCTCAAAAATGTTGTTTCTGGATAAAGTTTTTTGCTTAGACATTGCTTTGCAATATAGAGCTGACTTTCTGTTGTTTTTCCACTGTGGTTTTCTTTGTCATGTCGCAAGTGAAGATAATAATAGCCAAACTCTTTTATCTTAACTGTTCTTGTACTTCATCCTACTCAAAATTTTCACTCTTTGAGTTTTATCCTCTTATGTATATTCGATTTCTTTCCCACTAAAAATAAATACTCATCTCAAAAACGGAGGTAGAATTCAAGCTTTCTGTCGCTCTACAACAACAGATGTGGAACAAATATTTGGTGGTAGTGGGTTTCCTAGGGAAGTTTCTTAGGTACCGAATAAAGTTTTTTTTTTTTTCCCAATAACAGGTTATTTTATACTTTTATTAATTAAGATTCTGTCTGTTAACTAATGCTATTGAGAATATTAGAAATTTGAACTTGCTAAACAAAGAAAGTTTAGGATTTAACGTTTTCATCAATTCTCCTACAGTTTCTGATTAATGGCTTACTTTGTCTTGGGTGTATTTAGAGCATCTTCCTTGTTTATTCACTCTCCGAAAATTATTTAGGAAGAATTTACATAATTTCATCACTGTTACTTCCTAAATTAAGCACAAAGCCAGTAGAAAACCCGTTTACCACGGCAATGTGAAAAGATAAATTTGAGAGACAAGCTCCATGATGATTAGGTAAAAGCAAGAAATTGTCATCCAAGTTCCACTACTTCAAGCTTTGGATTACTCCAGGATACGAAATCTCCCAAATTTAGGGTTCTAATGTTCTCTGTGAGAGTTAATTCAAGATAACTATATTGATATATAGTTTTAACTCTGTTGAGTATAATATTACAAGAAAAGGCGCCATCATTAATTTGTAAAATCAGACTCAGAAGTCGGAAACTCTGATTTACGGACTGGTAAAGTTGTGCCGATTGTCTGTATTCATGTAACAAAAGTTTGCCCAAATGTACCGGAAAAACTAATTTAGTTTCCTCCATGGAAAGCTGTGTCATTTTCGGCGGCCTTTCTTTTGCGATCCTCATGCCCTTGACATATCAGTTCCATGTTAGCTCTTAAGTCTCTAATGCAAGATTTAGAAACCTACAGCTACATTTTCAACAAGCAATTTAGATGCAAAGTCTAACAATCTAAACCAAAAACTAACAGAATGAGTACTCAAGAAGACAAAATTAGGGATAAGTTTTGTTATATTTTCTGGAAAGTTAGCCAATTTCTGTACTTAACACCCACAGCCACACACACATACATAAAGATTAGTATTGGGCAGGGAATTGACAACGATATTATATTTAAATGCCAGGGAAGAGATAGCATGTGAAGAAGCTGAACTTGGACCAGATAAATTTGCTGAAAAATTGCAAATGCAGCAAAAATTGCATGAAGCGGTACAAATCATTACTTAAACTATTTCAAGACCGGTATCAAAGTTACTGATGTAAAAAGTCTTTGTTAAACCTTGTTGCAGCAACTGGAAATGCTTAAGCAGATCCGCAACTATCATCTAGATGACCAGTCTATGATTCTTGAAACGGTACGGGCATACTATTTCAATACAAATATAGGTGTCGGCGTGTCGCATTACTTTTTGACATTATCAGTGTCGTCGCAGAATGGTTGAAGCAAGGCAGGAATCATTTTTATTAATATACTTGTATTAATAGGCTGGCAGAAACATTGTGTCCCCTAGTATGCAAGCCTGTGAACAGTAATCAATAATGTCGAGTTGAGTGTCTAATATTTCACCTGCATTAGTCCTAGTCTGAAATTCATTTAAAACAAAGCCTCTCTTATAAAATAATCTTATATTTGTTTTGCTTTTCTGCTGTCTCGCTTTTGTTCCTGGTTTCTTTTTAATAATAAATAGATATTTTGATTGCAGTTGCATCAGCAAATGGAGATGAACAATTTTGATAGTGAGGCTTCTCTTTTGTCTGTAGAAGAGATCCAGGATATCGTTCGAAGGAGGGTAACACCTGTTTATAGGCCAAGGTAGCTTGTCAGCTTACCTTTGTACTTTTTTTTTTAATCAACTCCATTCTCCTTTAGCCACCTACACGGTTACTGTATATGAATATATTGATTAAATACTGTTTTTGCACTTCTGCATTTTTGTTGATACTTCCTGTTCTGTTTGAAGTTCTATTCTTATTCTTTTGGAATGCTAACATGTGTAAGAGATACAAATGGAGATTGTTCTAAACAAGTTTATATGGCGTCTAACTAAAATTTGGGATGCTCTTTAGCGACAAGAAAGATGATATATCACGAAGCAAGAAACACTCCTAAAATAACCGTTTCAAATCTGAGTGCACGTGCAAAACAGCGAAGTGACTAGATTTTTTATAGATACTACCAAGTCAATGGGATATGAGTAGTATTGTGAAGCTGCAAACTGAAGGCAATGTTCAGCACACCGCAATAATGATGGTTTACATGCCCCCAAAGCATACTTGCAGTTGCAGAGTTAGAGAGCACACTGTTACATATACAGGAGATATACAAAACTGATCCTGACTTCTTTGTGTGATTCATTTACGTTTACAGTAATCATACATGATGAATCTAGCAGTTCTCTATGTGGTTCTTTTCGACATGTTAAACAAAATGAGTCCCGGAGTTCCCTCAGTGGACCATTTTGAGACATTCCAGTATTTGAGCTTAAAATTGATCACACTACTACAAGGACACGTCAACTTCTACCCAATAATAAAACTATATGGTTCTCCAATGCTGGATAACTACGCTGTTTTAATATGCAGTCTCCATAGGTATTTTGGAAATATATAATTAATATCAGAAGAAGATGAATTTCTGTACCTTGAACTCATGCGGTTGCATTAGAAGATTTAATGAAAACAAAATTGGTGTAAACAATATGTGTGTGTAGATGAAACATAGAGGAATGATAAATGCATAAATAGAATGGAGGAATACAAGTTTTCAATCAGAGGAAGCCAAAAAAATATTCTTCTATTCATTCTAAATTCTGTGATACAACGTAAATGATCAAACACCAATACAAAAATATCAAAAAACAACGTGCGAGGCAACCTGCAAACATGACTCGAACCAAGCACAAATGTTGACACCAAACCCGATAATGACATGACTTGATCAAACCGAATATGACCCAAACTGACACGTGTTTTAAAATTTTACTTTACCAGGATCACCAGAAAAGAAAACAGCAGTACCAACAGTAGATATTGCTTCACCTGACCCAACATCACCCGTCGCTAGCTGAAAACAAGCCAAGTTTTGCCAGTTCCCCTATCTGAATGCACTGGAGTATGGCAGCTTTTATTATTTCCAACCAAATCTGAAGGAGTGTGCTAGCTCTATAACCTTCCACAAAGTATACATCTAAGAATAAATCCATTTTTTTTTCTTTTTCTGCCAATCAAGTGCGAGATCTTCCATACAAATTGGCGTAGACCGCCCTTGTCCTGTAGACGAGAGTCATGCTTAAAATTACTGCAAGAATACATAGGCCAGACATTATGAATAGAGTCAAGCTGAAGCAGACAACACCATAGCATCGTGGTGGTTCATCAAGACTGAAAGGTAGGCCTTGAGCTTGCTTCGCTGCTTCACTGTCATATATACTGCTTGCGAGGAGGCTTGAGAGGATTAGAGTACCAGCAGGGTTTGCAAGAGTAAGAAAATTGTACAATGCCCCAAATTTTTTTAAACCAAATAACTCAGAGGCAGCAGCTGGGACAATCGCCCAGTGAGCTCCGTAACCAAGCCCAATCAAAAGTGTGCCAACATACATTTCCCCAGGCCAACCCATCGCCATGAAAAAGTGTCCAAATGCCATTATGAATTGAGCGATGGCCATGGCCAAATGTCTTGGATAAGCATAGTCCCTGTTAAAAATTATTATGGCTGTGTTAGAAAAACAGAAACAAATAAAAGCAAAATAAAACATTAAGCATAACTAAACAGCAAGAAGGGTGAAAATTCATACTTGACAATTATCTCTGAAAAGTAACCCCCACCAACACGACCTAGGAAGTTCCAGATACTGATTAATGAAACAAATATATGTGTGTTATTATAACCAATGGACTGGCTCATTTGCCCCAAATTATCAATCACAGTCAACCCAGATCCCGATCCAAGTAAAAGTGAGAAAAAGATAATCCAGAAGTCTGCTTTAATCAAAGCTTGCATCAGAGTGAAGTCTTCCCCTCTATGTGGACCCCTTCTTCTCTTGACCCTCACTGCACCTTCTGCAGCTGCTTGAGCTAACATTGTTTGCAGCTGAGCAATCCTCTTTTGCCTCTCCATAGCCGGAAGCAAATCTACTCCCCTAGGCTTCTCATCTTCAACCTCACTAAATATAATTTCATTAGCATCATGTCCAGTTATGACGGGTTCTTCTATCCTTGCCTCGGTTAAAAGAGCCTCATGTGCTTGATCTTCTGTTTTTTGGGTGAACACAAGCCAGATAGGGATCACAATAGGAACTATTATGATAATGAACAAAATTACTGTGAAAATAATGATCACACTGTGGTTCAAGTCAATTAGATCTTCAACAAGCATAACCCCCATCAAGTAAGCAGCCAAGACAAGGCATACACAATAGATAAATGAAGAACTAGCACCATCCGATGACCGTACTTGTCTGTGACCTCCTACAGGCCGGACAATGAACATAAGAGAAATGATCACCATTGCTGGCCCAACTGCCACCATGAATATAAGTGATGCACTGTCCGGAGAATTAATTAGAACATATACCTGAGACAGTATAGCACCACTCAACCCAGCAAATCCCTTTAATATACCCACCACAGGACCACGGCTTTTTGGGAAGTTTTGCACACAAGAGACTAGTGCTGCTGTGTTGAAGTAGGTTTCACCATTTGTTCCCACAAATATAAGAAGACACATCTGCATGAAGACATTCATTATACTTCCGAGTAATAATATATATGTTAACATCACTTAACAATAAACAAAGAGTTACTTTGTCTCCTTGAATTATTTGTAATGTACTATTGGTGCAGTGGCATCACACACCTAGCCTTCCTGCCTCTCATATCATGTGTCCGGTGATTGGCCAAGCATACAGTGTAGGCGATTTTTAGGTTTTATTTATATTTCATTTTAAATTTCTATGTTTCAAAAAATGATATGGAAAATGTATATAGTTTGATTTTCACAAACCTATATAATATGACAGAAGAAATTCACACTCAACAGTTTCAATCAAAATCCTTATACAATCAATATGACTGGTAATTGATTTTGCCTAGCCCCGGAAATCAATGCTCTTAGAATAAGAGTGGCAGTGAGAACAACATGGGGATATTTTAAACACGAGAAACATGTATGTTTACTAACAAGAAAATAATTACAAGGACTGATATCAGCTACAACATTATTGCTACTAAACAATAACCAGCTCAAAAAGTGCAATATAGAGATCAGGGACTGTATCAGATTATAATCTTTTATTATTATTATTGCTACTAACCAGCTCAAACATTATTGCTACTAAACAATAACCAGCTACAACTTATATTTGTTCTGTGCACTACATGTTTTTCAGCACTTTCAATCCAAGTCCTTTATTCTCTTGTTTCCATGCTATGCGCATGTTAGAGTACTTTTAATGATTTGCATATATTTTTCTTGTTTCCCGGGAAACACCAACATCAACATGAGAAGTTATCTGAACACCTTGAACATGGTGCAACACTAAAATGATCGCTAAGAAACCTTGAAGTTCATCAATTTGTCTAATGTCAAAGAAGTAACTGTAAGTGACACTTCAATGAAAATGTAAACTCTATAAATCAGTATATTTGCATCAATTATAAGCTGGGGGACTAAACTCTAGTTATCATTCTAACTACCCCCTTCAAGCACTATGCTAAAGTCAAATTGCAAATTTCTTTGTCAGTGTAATGAGTCAGTAAAAGGTAATCAAACTCAATTAAAAAAAAAAACTCTTACATTTTAAATATGAACTGGTGTGTTCAATTTCATGTAGCAGTAATAGCATCATTGGATGCTTGCCAATATAATCAGGGCACAAAAATGATTTATAATGTATATTCTATGAAATCATAAATTTGAAGGGGTCATGTGCATATTAGGCTAGCTGCATACAAGAATAAACTGCAAGATGTTATGAAGCAGGAACCCGAACCAAAAATATATTGGTTTCCAATTCTTAACTTTTGAAAGGAGACAAAGGAATGATAAGAAAAGTTAAGATGTGAAGAGTTTCCAGAATATAAAAGTCTAAGAATCAGAATAATGCACGAGTACTTGTGACTTACGAATCAGAAGTATAACAAGAACGTAGATTCAGTTGCCAGATAGAAAGGTAACCTACACTAGTTTTCCAGAGAGTCTAATTTCACTTGGTGACCAATATAATTCCTAACTTTTAAAATTAAAAGGTCATATGGAATCCTAAATGTTCAAATTAAGACAACTGGCACCTCCAAAGTACTTGTAGTTTACAAATCACAACACTAACTTCTGCAGACTCCACAATAAGTTTAAGATCTTAACATGAATGAAGTACACAAAAATCCCATCTTAACTTGAAGTTATTGATTCTTTTCTCCAGAAGAATACAACTCCAACTGAACTAATATCAAGTAGCAAGTAAATATCATATATGAATTTTCATCTTGAATAAAAAACTTAAATACTGAACAAATGCTACACTTTTATTACCAAGAATAAAACAAATAGAAGACAAAACAAGCATTAATGATCAAGAATCCAAAAGGGATGACAATAGATAAAACATAAGTACTTACAGTCCACAAAGGCAAAACAGGTGCTCTTCCAGTAACAACAAGCCAAACCACACCATATCCAATAAAATTCTGAGCAGCACCAACAAGAAGAGCAGCCCACATAGGTAAAATCTCACATAAACTCCCAGCTAAAAACCCAACACTATCTCCAAGATCTTTAGCCACACCTAATCTAGCAACTTGCTTTTGATTATAATTCAAAGAACTCTTGATTGCTGGAGATATACTTCCAAAAAGATACCCAATTCCAGCACAAGATTGTATCCACATTGCAGCCACAAAAACTAGCCATCTGTTGTTGAAAAATTCAAGAAACTTGTCATTGAACTGAACCATTTTTCAAGAAGTTTTGGCAATGAAAATGAAGTTTTGGAGATCTTGGGAAAGTGAAGATGAAGATTGTAGAAGAGTTGGCTAGTTTAAGTAGATGAAGAATAGTAGCTGTAAGTGTTGTTGATGTTGTTTTCACTCAGGGGTGACTTTTTCTTGTTCTGATTGATCACTGTATTATACTATTTTATACTTACACGGGTCATGTAGATCACTATCCTCGGAGTATTTTATATTTTCTCCTACCTGACCTGTTTTGTTTTTCTTTCCTAAATAGCTTTATCCTCGTGCACGGTACGTTTAATAAATTATTTTATTTTAGTGTTTTTATAATTTTAGTTATTTATTTATATCTTTGTGTATTTTCATAAAAATATAAATTCATTAAGTTAATAATATATTTTTTCATATGTATATATTATTTTGATTTATGTTGTACTTCTTGAAATTATAAAAATTACGAATTTTTTATATATACAAATTCACTAAAAGAATGATTATTTATATATTTATTAATTGTTTTTATAAATTCAATTTTAATAAATTTTAGTGTAAATATTTAAAATATTAAAATTATACTACTATTATTCTTTACTTTTATAGAAATATTATTTTTTCTCTAAATTAGAGTATTATTAATAACTCTAAGGGATATTATGAATAGTGCCCTTTTGGTTTTGACTTTTCTGAATGGTGTCATTACAAGTTTTTGACTTATGTCTGGTACCCTTATAAAATTGGTTACTCATTAAAAATACCCCCTGTTCAACCAAACGTTAATGACATGTTAATCAGTTCAATTAGACAATTATATCCCTTATTTTAAAAATTAAAATATATACTTAATAAAAAGTACCCCCAAAATTAAACGTTAATGACACATATTGAAACGACACTGTAGCGAGGGTTTCTCTCGATTAGGGGCGATTGGGGTGATTCTAGCGATTGGGGCGGACAAAAACTTCATCTCCGACTAAAAGGTATGTACGTATGTATTATATTAGTCTTGTATGTATAATATGTAGACAGTTATCTGTTTGTTTGTGATGCATGTACATATATATGTATATATGTATATAATTGTAGTTGTAATGCATGTTACATGTGTATATATGTTGTTATAAGTATGAATCATTCTTATTTGCAGTATGGGTGAAATAAGTAAGATTTTGAGGTTTCATTGGAGGGGTATAGAGATTGATATTAGAGTGGATGATATTGATAAAACTTCGTTGTTGGATTTAGTCATCGAATATGAAGATACGGCTAAGAGTACCGGGGTTAGATTAGATTACCATTTTCCAACATTTGCCTATGTGTATGAATTGGAGCATCACCGCATAATAACTGATAGTGACCTAATGAAGATGTTTGATAGGTGTGCTCAGAAAGAGGTGATTTATATATGACTTGGGTCTATAATTAAACCTAACGATCTATATAAACTAGTCTTAAACTTTAGGAGGAGGTCTGAGAGAACAATGAACAAAGGGGGGGGGGGGATGATGTTGGTACAAATGACAATGGTGGGAATGATGTAGGGGAGAATGATGTTGGGGGGAATGATCCAAGTGCCGGTGAGGGTGTTGATAAGCCTACTCAAATCAAAAAAACAAGGGCAAAAAAAACACCCAAGAAAGCACCCAAAAAAACACAACCAAAGCCTAAATCAATTGTAAACCTACCACCATCTCCAGTTTCACCTAAAACAGCATTTGAGAGTTTGACTGTAAGAAGAAGTCCAAGATTTCCCCATGTCCAAAACACAACAACTACTGATCCTTCTGAGACCACAAACAGTCTCATCACTCTGTTTTTCTTAGGAAAATTCCTAAGACCACTGTCAAAAGGAAGGGTTTGTCCACAACTTATCAACCATTTGAAGTTGATCATGAAACCGAGGATAATAATCATACTGAAAATGAAGTGGATTCTAGTGAAAGCAAGAAGGTGGATGAACCTAGTGCTGGGAGCAAAATTGTGAAAAGAAAAGTGGATTTTGGGGATGATTATGTCAGTGAAGATGATTCTGATGGAGGAATTATTGGGCATGATTATGTTAGTGAAGAGGAGTTTGAAGATATGCAATCACTTCCTAAAGTCAAGGACACTTGGAAAGCTGACAAATGGCATGATTTTGTGGACAATGATGATGATGATAACTACTATCAAAGGCTGTATAAGAATGGAGAAATGTATGACAACAAAGAATTTGGGAACAATGAAATTTTCCCTCTAGCATATGCTGTTGTAAGTGTGGAAGATAAGGAGAATTGGTCCTACTTCTTATGGAACCTTTACAACATTGTGAAAGAGTCTAGTAGGAAAGACTGGACAATAATCTCAGATAGACAAAAGGTATGAATTACTACATTTTGTATTACTTTTGTTCATTGATTTTCTTGCATTACTAATGTACTAACTTGTTTCTTAACTACAATTTGTTATAGGGAATTGACCTTGCTTTGGAAAAAGTGTGGCCAACAGCCAAAAGGAGGTACTGCTGTAGACATCTAAGTAGAAATTACAAGAAGCAGTTTGCAGGGCCACTTATGTACATTCTATTTTGGAGAGTTTGCAATGTCACCTCCCAGTTTACCTTTAGGAAAGCAATGGAAAGACTGAAGAAAGAGGGAGGTGATAGAGTCATGAAGTGGTTTGCAGAATTGGGTGATCCATCTACTTGGAGCAAGCACAAATTTGATCCAAATGTGTGCAATGACACAAACACATCCAACTTTGTTGAAAGCTTCAATTCAACCCTTGGAGTCGACAGGTGTAGGCCAATTTTGACATTGCTTGAAGGTAAACTTGGACTTTCTTTTCCTGCACTTTCTAATAATATGTTTAGCATTTTAAAGCATAATGTGCTTTCTAATAACAGGAATCGGGAGGGTTTGTATGGTAAAAATGGCAACAAGACTTGAAGCTTCTTGGAGTTGGAAGGATGATGATTTGTGTCCAAAGATTGTGAAAGGAATTAGCAAGGATATAATTAGTTGCAAATCATACATGTCAAAGCCAGGAGAGTATGAAATTCATGAAGGTAAATCACAATTTCCCCTCTCATTGAATAGCAAATTCTGCTCTTGTGGTGCATGACAATTGTCTGGTATACCTTGTAGGCATGCCATTAGGGCAATGATCCATGCAAAAATTGATCCACTGAAAGTTGTAAGTTCATGGTACCATGTGAGGACTTACAAACAAACCTATTCCTTCAATATAAGCCCCATTCCTGATAAAGAACAATGGCCTCTATATGAAAATCTTGCTGTCATAATGCCTCCAACAATGAAAAGGGGAGTTGGAAGGCCTAGTAGAAATAGAAGAAGGGAAGAGGGAGAGGATCAGAAGAACAAAAGATCCAAAACAGTAAAATGCACCAAATGCGACTGCTATGGACATAATGCAAGGACATGCAAAGGAGGGTTAAATGAAAAAGAAAAGAAGGAACTGCATGGATCTGGTCAAGCTGTTGTGGTTAGACATCCAAGGAAGAGAGACCAATCTAATGCAGCTAAAGCTAAAGCAGCAGCAACTAAAGGCAAGAAATGAACAACATCAGCTACAACTACAACTACTCAGGCATCTGTGATCAACATGTCCCAGGGTCCAGATTCTCAGTCCCAACATCAACAGATTTGATCATTTTCTGGATTGTCTCTTTAATTTTTAGTTAAACAGTTTGGTGATATTTGGATTGGTACTATTTCCTTTTGATCAAACACTTGATGGCAATGTTATAAAACTGTCCTTTTTTGTTGCATGATGCTTATTTTTCAATGTATTAAACATTGTTAACTTGATGGCGGGAAATTTGAAATTCAGTTGTGTATTTTATTATGTATTTGAGTACTTAACAGATGGTTAACATTTGGTTGAACCGGGGGGGGGGGTATTTTTAATGAGTAACCAATTTTATAAGGGTACCAAGCATAAGTCAAAAACTTGTAATGACACAATTCAGAAAAGTCAAAACCAAAAGGGCACTATTCATAATATCCCTAACTCTAAGAGCAACTACAACAATCTCCTAAAATTTTCTTCAAAAATAATATAAATAAATAAGCTCCTAGCTATTTAAGATACAAAAATATTCATTCACTCCAACAATCATCTTCAAACACACTCTCTATTTATTTTTTTATTAATTAAATAATATATACTGAAGCAAAAAGACCTGCAACATCACTTCAGCCAGTTGATGATTTCACCTATATTAATATAAAATGAAATGAGGAGAGAAGGTACACTCCTCATGTTTTGAGGAAAGATTTGAAGCTCTTAAAGATCTAGGGAAAGGTTAGGAGTCTGTTGGAGACCTTTCAAGCTTCAATTTCCTCAAAAAATGACTTAGGAGGGTGTTTGAAGTGGTTGTTGGAGTTGCTCTAATTGTGTAATTGTTTTATAATAGAGAGTTTTTAGCTATGTAGGACCCGTAGAAATTTTTTAGTTATGTAGGACCCGTTGACGACCAAACCAAATCGTATCATTTAAGTGCTTTACACTAATTATATATAAAGATATAATGAACATGCATTCTTGCAACCATCTATTCGTATACGCAAGTAAAATTCAAATTTGTAATTCGTAGCTGTTTTTCGCGAATAAAAATAAAATAAAATAAACAGGTAAATATATGATCATGTCGTTATATATAAATCTATTTCCATTTTCGACGATTGACAACAATTATTTGTCGATCATCATTTTATACCCACAAAATCTAATTAATACTTTCAAAATCATTTCTAAAACTGTTATCTCATACATATTAATTTAATGAATAAAAACACGTCAGGTGTCATTCGAAAAACCTATTCAATTAAGGGTGCGTATTATTACCCTATATTATATGATATGAAGAGTGCAAATCTGACCAAAAGATATATCATATGATATGGAGGGTGCGAATCAAATTAAGAATACAATTTTCAGAAATTTAAGAGTTAAGAATGGTACATGAAACAAAACAAAATGTTAAAAACAGAAGAAGAAGAAAATATAAATATACTATTCCAATAAACAAACATTTAAACACAGCTATTATCCTTAGCATCGTAAGATTAGAGTGGAATATGCTGTCTTTAAATCTGAAGAAAAGTAGTATATAATTTTATTTTGGTCGACGGGGACGGGACGAGCAGTATTAAAATGTATTTAATTTTTTTGGACGGTGTATTTCTAGGACTAACTAGTTAAGGTAGGTTTTGAAGTGCGGATCCAAAGCTCTGACTCGTTATCGAGTTTGGAAAATGTGCGGATAATATTTGATCTTGTTTGATGTGTCGGAATTCTATTTTATTTGAATCTTATTACGAGAAACTGAAATTTTGAATGGAAAATTTGGTAAATGTTTAGAAAATTATTGAATGGCAACTTGTGGACGAGAGAAGAAGATAAGAAAACGCTACAGACTGCTGACTGATGGATACAAACAAATATTCGTAGGTGTAAATGGACCAAAATCCTGCTTGCGCCTATCCTCTTATCATATGACTCACATGAATGCCCGTATCTATCCCGCCCATGCGTTTTTCGTGCATGCAGTTGTAGAGCCCAAGACCGACAAACACAATCCAGCACGAAAGTACTACATAAATTTAAGAAATTTTTAGCTGTCAAACCTTCCATGACTTTTCTGCAACTCTAATTATACTCGTTACATGTACAAATATTGTCAATAAGAATCGGGGTTCTAAAAATTTTCGATTATTTTCTTTAAAATTATTTTATCGATTCAAATGTTTAAAATTGATCAATCCATAAATTATTATTGAATAATAGGTTTGATAATGCATACCTAGAGGGGATGAATATGTGTAATGACTAGCTATATTCAATTTTAAATTTTATCGGAGCAATCAACTTGCCAGATGTTATCATTAAAACTAAAAAAATTTCAATATTCTATTAAAAATAGTGCTAACATTTTAAATATTATAACATTAAATACATTTAATTTATTATTTGAGAAATTATTAAAAATACTAATTTTATTAAATTTATTTACGATTTTACTATATTCTGAAAATATTTACAAATATACAGTTTACAACTGGATGCAACCGAACACAATTTTTTTTTAAATAATTTGCAACCAACTGAATTTTTCTTTTATGTTTTTCTAAAAATTATTGAAGTTGTTTTTGGTTGTACTTTAGATCTTGCATCAGGTAGCATTAAGTTGTATTTTTGCAATTAATTTTAAAATATCAATTTTTTGCAAAAAAAAAACATATTTTTGTAAAAGAAAAAAAAATCATATTTTTTAAAGAATCTCTTTTTATTTTGATTATACCCGATTAGTTGATAATCCCAAATTGGTACTGTCTCCGTTATTATACATGAAACCCGCCTTTTTCACACATTTTAAAGTACTAGATTATACCTATGAGTAATTACAAAATTATTAAATAATAATTCAATAGTTTAGATTTAAGATTTATATTATAATTTTAAAAAATTAATATTAATACAAAAATATGTTGCTTTTATATATTATAATAATTTGTTTAACAATGTTTTTACTTATATATTTTATTGTATATGTTACATATATATTATGAGATGATTTGCATTAATTGCTTATCAAAATTTAAAAAATCGTATCAAATTTTAATTAATGAACTATCATAAATAAGATTATATTATTAATGATATCTAAAATTTAAATGTAAAACTTCTATAATTGGAGATGGGTTAAAATGAGTACATTCATTTTTACGATTACCATGTTTAAAAATGAATAGTCTATTGGGTCAAATTAGAGTTAAAATTTTAACCGAATCTAAATAATAATATCGAACTTGAGGATTGGGTTATGCAGGAATTTATAATATATAGATTTTAACCCATTACCTAAATTTATTGTTCAAAATGATTATTTCTGGAATAAAAATACTATTTACACGTTTTTTAAATAAAGAATAATTTTAAATATATGGTATAAAATGCAAAAAAAATAAGCTATATAAAAAGAAACCGAGAAAACAAGTGTTTCAATCAAACTAGTTTCGATTTCTAATTTTTTGAATTACAAGATCATATAATTCACAAAAGGACGAAGTTTAACGAAATGCAGTTTGATGATTTGATGTATTTTGTATTTTTTGCAATTCAATTATTGGCTTTGTTCTGTCAAAAACAATTAAGTAATTATTGGATTTCCATCAGTTATTTAACGACAGGTTTAATAATTATAAATAAAGCCCAATATCATGACAATTGGGCCCAAAACAATAATCTCGATGCAAGTAGGAGTTGTAGGACCGGCGCGATGATTTAAAGGGAAATGAACACACGCTATTAGGATTTTAGGCGGTAAACAAAACAAATTGTTTCGGTAACGAATTTGACTGGTTCAAGCACAATCTATATATTTCACGTTCGGATATAGAAAATTTATCTATAATTTTTATTAATAAAATAGTATACTTGGATACTTTTGATTTCACCCTTATTTTAATGGGTTTTTTTTCATAAATATCCCATTCCAGAAATATTTTTGCAAAAATATCTTTTTAAAAAAAATATTTTGCGAAAATAACATCTTATTTACAAAAATACCTTCTGCAAACTGCAACCAAAATCAACCACAGATGCAACTTGTTAATAATGGTGTAAACAACCCTAAAATCAGGGTAGGTTAGGGTTTAGAGTCCAGGGTAAACCTTAAACCCTAAACCCTAAGTCCGTATACGAATTATTCGTCATTCTTAATATTTCTAAAATTCAAAATAGAAACATTGAACCCCAAAAGTTAACTATTGAACCCCAGGGTAAACCAAGACCACAAGTTTACCCCTTTTATTAATAATTGTTTTTGAATTCTTAGCTGTTTTTTCAATTATTTTTTAAAAAGTTGCATCTGGTTGCATCTAGTTTCAACCACATATGCAACCGGATGCAAACTACGTAGGTTGTATTTAGTTGCAGAACGTATTTTTGCAAAAATCTTTTTAAAAGATGGTATTTTCGCAAATTATTTTTAAAAAGAAGGTATTTTTGTAAATATTTTGAGAAGATAGTAAAATCGCAAATTTTTTTTAAAAAAGTGGTATTTTTGATAAATATCCTATTTTAATTTCATCCCTAAAATTCTATTTTTCCTTTTTTTTCCTATTATTTTTTAATGACTTCACTCTTATTTTGGTTTCATCTAAAAAATGCTATTTTTCTTACAATTTTATATTATTTTTTAATAAAATAATAATAATATTATTAGAATCTTACTATAATTAAAATTCTTTTATTACAATCCTATTAAGTTGCAGAACCGAACCTGAATCGAAAAACCGAACCGAACCGTGTAATTTCGGTTCGGTTCTACTTTTCAGAAAATTCGGTTTTTTCGGTCAGAACCAAATAGACCGAAATAAATATCGGTTCGGTTTTGTTTAAAAAAAACCGGTCAGAATAGACTGAAATATTTTTATTATAAAATTTAATATTTTTTATATATTAATTTATACATAATTCGTATATTGTATGCATCAGTTTCTAAGTTTTCACATTACCTGCTACCACTATCAGCGGCCTAAATCCTAGCTGCCCGCTCATATCAATATTCTTAATCAAGAATCAGAGATTCACTTAATCAGTTCCTAAATCAAGAACCCGAGATTCAAAGATATTTTGCACTAGTGTGCACTGCCAGTGGCTATTTCATGTGTTAACTCAAAACTTGTGTCGTTGGCCTGTTGCCTTGGACTTTTCAATTTCTGCTTGCTAGTTGCTCAGTGCTTTTATTTAAATCATAACTTGAGTTTTGGATTTATTTTGTTACACATGATTCGTAAGGATTTAAATCATAACAAAAAATATTTTTTTTTATAAATTTCGGTTCTCAAAACCGAACAGAATTATTTCGGTTCGATTCTGGTTCGATCCAGGATAGAATTTCGGTTTGGTTTGGTCCGTAAAAAATGTAAAATTCGGTTTTCGGTTCTTTCGATTTGGTTCGGTCCGTAAAAAATGTAAAATTCGGTTTTCGATTTGGTTCGATTCTGAACCGAACCGATCGAATGCTCGGCCCTAATCATAATCATGTTTATTTATTTCTTTCTACTAAAATAATCATAAAATAAGAGCGGAATTTTTTAATAATAGTCCGGTATTAAATTTGGTTTAATTCTTATTTTCGTTTTATTTATAAATTTTTATCACATCTCTACAATTGTAAATTACTTAAATTTGTTTAATTATTGATTAATTTAAATAAATTCTCATAGCTTCGCACATGTTTTTATTTATTTATTTAAAATCAAATTTTACACTTGTTTAGTTGAAATTTGGTGGGAGACTATTATTAAACTTGATTCCACTTCTTTAGTTTGACTCGGTTTATTTAGATAGAATAATTTATGTGATTTATGTTCAAATTTCTTAAAATTATTATGAATAATATCTTATAATCCCTGCATTTTTTTTAAAATATTTATAATTATAGTTATCCACTAAATTTAGAATATAATTTTTATTTTAGTGATGATTTAATAATTATTATTTAACTGAAATTACTCCAAAAGCGAAGAGAAAAAAAATACGAAATTTTACATCGAGTATTCTATTTAACTTAGGAAACATACTCACATTTGATTTATATTATTAATACACTTTTTAGTATTTAAAATAATTTTACTAATAATCAAATGTAATTTTTAATATTAAATCTACTTGTTCACTCATTCATGAAACAATGTTGTCTCTGGGAAACAATCGGTATACACATCTATGATTAGAAAATAGATACTAACAAACGTTTATTTGCTTAGTGAGAACTTAAATCAAATTTTCATAAACATTCGAACTACAACCGAATAAACATTCAAATATCAACATCTTACTCATTCAAACATGATATGCAATTATGCACCACTTATCTCGATATGCTAAACGGTAAGTATGAGAGATGTAGTAAATATATCGTTCCATAATTTTAAAAGTCAAACCTATGTTATAATAATTTAAGTTTTAAATATAAAATTTAAATATGTTAATAATAAATTTCGAACCATTGATCTCTAATTGTGATTTTAAATTATCTCTCTTATATGCACGTTATTGTAATAATTTTTTTTTAAATAGTTGTCGAACACCTAATTATATTTAATATAGAAAACTCAATTGTATTTGGTTTAAATTATCAACATACACTTTTTAGTATTTAATATAATTCAACTATTAATCAAATACATTTTTTAATATCAGATCTAACAGTTCTCATTTATTTATTTAAAATTTAACGGTCCTTATTAATTTGATCGTACAGTAATCATACACGGACCGAACTACCAAAATTTTGAATAACATATCTTTTACATTTATTATATATAAAAATTTAATATATACGTATTTATTTAACCAACTACTCTAAACATCTTACTTTTTACTAGCTTATAGCCCGTGCGATGCACGGTTACTTAAATTTAATTTATAATTATTCTGTTTATAATTATATTTTTATTACGATGCAACACATGATTGTTTTTTTTAATATTTATAATTATATTTATTTATGAATATTTTAATATTTAAAAGTTATTAGTTTACATTATTAAATTATTGTTAAAAAAGATTTAGCCAAAATAATTATAGTTAAAAATTTGATATTTATTACATTTTACACGCTCAATTTAATATTTGTTTATATTGAGTTATAAAAGTTAGATTTGGCCAATTTTACGGTTCACATGAAATTCACAAAATAATCTTTAATTTAGTTGTGGTTTAATCATTTTTTTTTCAATTAAAAACTATTCTAAAACTAAAAAGAGAATAAAATGACGAAATTTAATGTTGAGAATTCTATTCGATTTAGGAAATCTACTTAACTTATATGTAGTTTAGATTATTAGAATAACCTTTATTAACCAAATACAGGTTTTAATGTTAAATCTAACTGTTTTCACCTATCTATTTAAGATTAAACGATTTTTATTATTTTGGTTATAAATGGGTTTCATTATTTAATTACAACTATTTTTATGTTTTAAATTTTTGGAAAATCCAATCCTAATATAATATCTTTTAACTTATATCATTTTTAGATAATAATTTCTTTTTATATGATATAATCTTGATCATCTATTTTTAAAAGTATTGGATCTAACGGTTGAGAATGTTTTTGCGGTATTTAGGACCAAACTACCAGGATAACATCATTAATTTTTCTTAATTTTTATAATTGTTTTAATTTTTAATTTTTTTAAATATTTATTGCTAAAATATAATATACTCTTTTTTGTAATATGGTAATGATGCGGGAACTTTGAACTTTTGAGAAAATAAATTATCAATTAAAATATATTTTGTTTGTAATAGTTCTTCTTTTAAAGTAGTACACCGTGACGATCAAAATTCTGTATAAAATTCATTTTTATTATAGTATATCCCGTAAATATCTATGTTATTATATTAAAGACTAAATAATGAAAGCTTTCTTATAAGTGTGGTCGCTTTGTTTGATCACTCAATCCATAATCGTTGGATCTTTCAAATTAAATTGTGTAGAATGATCTAAGATTTGAATCTACCAACAACATATTAAAATTTACAGGTTTTTTTTTTTGAAAAAAAAAAGAATTTTTTTCATTTTTTTTCTTTCAGACATAGGTTATTTGATAATATTTTTTGTAAAGTACGATTTTTCAGAAAAGTACTATACTAATTGATTAACAAACTTTTAAAGTTTCGAATTTAATAATTTACAATGTATATATGTTAAAAAAGTTAGGTATGTTCTGTAATTGAGTCTACAATTTCAAAATACGGTTTTTTTAATATGAATATAGTCCTGCTAACAATGAAATTAGGTCTCTATGAGTGCTTATAAAACAAAATCACCATTTGCGTATAATTTATTATTTAATAATAAATTATATTTGATTAGCTATGATCTATAACTTAATAAAATAGGATAAAAAATATGCACAATTTTATAAAATTTTATCCTCGTATTATTATATTCTTTGTTGATTTGAATTTTTCTTAGATTGATTTTAATTTTTGAACATAGATTTCTAAATTTAAAATAGTTGGAATGTTAAAATAATGACGACATAATAATCATTATTATAATTTAAATACTCACTTTACTGATTTGGGCTTTATCTTGTGTTTTAAAAATCAGATTTTGACGATTTTACACCCCACGTGAAGATAATTAAATTATTTTTAATTAAAAGATGGTTTAACAATTTTTATCTAACTGAAATTGTCCATGGAAGAAAGTCACGAATTTTTTACATGGAGAATTCTATTCAATATAGAAAACTTATTTATATTTGGAATATTTTGTTTAAATTATCAAAATACACTTTTTAGAATTTAAATATAATCCTATTATAAATAAAATACACTTTTTTAATATTTGATCAAACGATTTTCATTTATCTAGTTAAGATCTAATAGTCCTTATTAATTTGGTTGTCACGATCAAAATTTTGGATAAATCGCTATAATGTTATTATATAAAAGAGTTTAATATAATAAGGATATCAAGTACATACTGATATAAGTATCTTACTAACTGCTTTTACTTTTAATGTTTCGGTTTTATTTATAGTGTATATAAAATTTTAAAATACATTATTACTTTAAAATTATTAAACAGAATAAAAATTATGTTATGATTATATAAAATTTTATTCTCATATTATTATAGTCTTTATCGATTTGAATTTGGTCTTAATTTATTTTAATACTTTATTGAAAGAAAGATAAAATTTCTATATTTAAAAGTATTAGTGGAAAAATAAATAAATTGGTGCTACAATTATAAAAAAATATTTATTAAAATTTAGATACTCACTTTACTATTTGGGTTCTATCCTGAGCTTTAGAAATTGAATTTTGACGATTTTACAACCCATGTGAAACTAACGAAATTATCTTTAATTTAATGATGAATCTAACTTGACCAGTTGACCTACCCATAAACCGAAAAGAAAAGATGGTTAAGTATTATATTCAAAATTATTGTTTATGAATATGAAACCCTCAATATTTTAATAATATTTTGATATTATCCTTTTGTGTTTGTTATGTGTAAAATAATATAATTATAATTTGGATTAATCAAATTGTTATGTTCCTTCAGAAAAAAAATGTTTAAATTTATTCATGTACATGAGTTCTCCTAAGTCTATTATAACGCATGGTCCATATGTATCATTGTTATATGATATACATGAGCATTATATTGATAATTTTTAATATTGTAATCGATATGAATTGTTATCTGATATTTGGTTTAACAATTATTATCTAACTCGAACTATACATAAATTAAAAGAGAAAACATATTTAAAAATTTTTACATAGAAAAATTTTAAATTATCAAAATACACTTTTTAGTATTTAAATATAATTCTATTATTAATAAGATACACTTTTTAATATTAGATCTAGCAATTCTCATCGATGTATTTAAGATCTAACTGTAATAATTAATTTGGTCGTATAGTGGTCGTACACGGACCAGATCGATTTTAATTTTTTCTTAAATTGATTTTAATATTTTATTGAAATAAACATAGAATTTATAAATTTAAAAGAATTAGGAAAAAAATTAAATTGGTGCTACAATAATTTTTTTTATTAAAATTTAGAAAATCACTTTATTGTTTGGGCTCTATCTTGAGTTTTAGAAAACAGATTTTAACAATTTTACAGCCCACGCGAAGCTAACAAAATTATATTTAATTTAATGATGGTTTAATAATTATTATCTAACCGGAACTATCCATAAACTAAAGAGAGAAGATAATTACAATTTTTTACATAAAGATTTATATTCAATATAGAAAACCTATTTATAATTGGTTTAAATTAAAAAAATTATTAAAATTTAGATAATCACTTTACTGTTTGAGCTCTATCTTGAGTTTTAGACAACAGATTTTAACAATTTTATAGCCCACGCGAAGCTAACAAAATTATCTTTAATTTAATGATGGTTTAATAATTATTATCTAACTGGAACTATCCATAAACTAAAGAGAAAAGATAATTACGATTTTTTACATAAAGATTTCTATTCAATATAGAAAACCTATTTATAATTGGTTTAAATTATCAAAATACATCTTTTAGTATTTAAATACTATCCTATTATTAATCAAATACAATTTTTAATATTATATCTAACGGTGCTCATCTATTTGAATATTTATAGTTTTATAATCCAACGGATCATATACTTTTGGTAGTACAGTGACCGACCAAAGTTTTGGATAAGATCTCCCTTACACTTATTATATATAAGGAGTTAATAAGTAAAGCGCAAGTGATTGCAAAAAGTTTAAATTCATATATATTATCGAGTACGACCCGAACATGACTTCTTTAGTTTGACTCGGTTTATTTAGATCGAATAATTTAAGCAATTTGTGTTCAAAATTCTTAGAACTATTATGAATGTATAAACGTATTTATTTAAATAACTACTCTAAACATATTACTTTTTATAAATAAAGCACAAGTGATTGCAAGAAGTTTGAATTCATATATATTAGTCAGTTCGATCTGAACATGAACTACAATCAATGGAATATGTTAACTTGTTATTGTCACTTATAAGGTATGCAAATGAGTGTTAGTGAGTCATTCGAACTCATAACATTTGTAAGCCCAATCCAGCCTTTGTTATTTTCAATTTTAATATATTATAATTAATTTTTAAAATAAATATTCAATATTTATATAATTCATATAAATAATTTATATATTTAATCGAGTCAAACTCGAGCCGAACTGATCATATTCAAATTTTTCAATATTTGACGAAATGGATTCGAGACATATCAAACTTTTTACTAGTGGAGTTTTAAACTTGAAATTGGAGTTAAGTCCAATTTGAATAGAGCTGGAGTTCAAACTTTTTTAGTCTCTAGTGACGTTGTTGGACTCAACTCGGCTCAATTACACGTAGTTATTTGTATGTGCCTTTCGTTCTTCAGTGCACGGTATTTGTTTCGCTTCGTGTGTGCGCCTATAGTTGTAATGTTCACCGTTATTTTTTACATATGAATGTTCTGCTTGAGTTGTGCTTCAAATTGAGAGGAATCCACATGGAATATGATTAGATAGCTAGCTATTGAAAAGTGGCTAGTAGGGTCCTGATCCCCTGATCATTGATGACTGCAATTATTTGTTCGCGAATTTTTTTCGCAAATAGGTTTAACACGTGAAATTGATGTGAATGTAGGCAGAAACGTCACTCTCTCCGTGATTAAGACAAATGGTGAGTGTTCTTTTGCTATTCGTCGTATAACTTTTGAGACCGGCTGAATTGCAATAGAACTTGCTGATTTTTGTCATATAAATCTTAAAGTTCCATGGTGTAGTTGGTATTTGTGACTGATGAGGTTGGAAATAGCACGAGGAAGGGTATGATTGATCTGAGTTGTGAATAATGTGGATATAATTATATGACTGGTGAGACAACCAAAGTTTTGCTCGTGTTATATCATCGAGTTGATCCGAACTGTTTGTACTCATTTGCATATACTGTATTTATTCATTTCATCTGCAAAAGACATAAGACATGGTATTTCATTTGATTTTGATAGAATTACCCAATCTGATGCGGCAATCTGTATGTGTAGGAGCTACTGTGTTTGTATGCATCCCTTTCCCATAATTAGTTCACAGCGGATATTTTTTCGTTTCATGTTACACACTCAACACATAGTTTCGAATAATATGTCTGCGTATACTGTATTTACAAATATTTGTAGATCAAGGAAGGAAAAGTGGTGGGAGCTAAAGTAAATCTTGGGAGAGGATGGAAGCTAACCAGCCACGCAAGGTAAGCATTTTCTAATAGCTTTTCCAAACTTTTCTCATTATAAAGCTCAAACCACTACTGTCCCTGTATGATCTGCTAACAACTAATGTCATTTTTCGTTAAAGCAAGCGCACAGAAATATTACTTGCGTGAAAGTATACATTGTGGCACGATACTTTGTTGCCTTTTTTCGATTTCCTTGTAATATCCCTTGCTTCTCTGAGTCATGCTCCAACAAAGACTCATCCTGTGTTATAAAATCCCATGATTCCATTTCTAACTCATAAACACATAATACAGAGAAGAGGGAAGAGTGAAGAGAAGGAAAATGTCGGATTGGGGGCCTGTGTTTATCGGAGTTGTTCTGTTCATACTGTTAACTCCTGGCCTGCTGATTCAGATACCTGGCAGGAACAAGTACGTGGAGTTCGGGAACTTTCAAACGAGTGGTGTTTCGATATTAGTTCATTCCCTCATTTATTTTGGTCTGATTTGTATCTTCTTGCTAGCTATCGGAATCCATATGTACATAGGTTAACAGTTGTATATTAGGCCTCCGAGTATACAAAGGTTGCCTTCTACTTGTTCCAGTTGTCCTGTTTGTTTTTTGTGTTATGTACTCTGTAAAAAACTTCCATGGTGTGTAGGAATTCGATTATGTGAGAAAGTGACTTGTTTGGTTTCTTTTGTGTTTCAAAGATATTCATCTCAACCAAATTCATGTTACATTGTTTCAACAAAATCTGTTTGCTAATTCTTCCGGATTGAAATCAACTAATCATTTTTTCAGTTTTCCAAAAAAATTGAAATTTCCAGGGATTGGGATCTTTCTCCATGCAGTTGTAAATATAGAAATTCATGCAGCAATTGTAAGTTGTAACTGAAGCTAGCTAGTAGTAGTGTGCGCATGTCATGTGAACATAGCTACTTAGCAGTATACTGAAATCTGAATTAAGTTGGAACCGGAGGAATTCACTAACTTTATTTACCTTTTAATCTAAGAGGTGAACATAAACTACATCATCATCATCTGAAATTAGAAGACTGAATTTAAAGACAAAACACAAAGAAATCAAGAAAACTAACAAAAGCCAACACAGGCAATACTTAGATGAAATCAACACTCGTGATCCGGGATCATGCATCAAGCTACGAGATGGATGTCGAGAACAACTAGGAAGAGAATAAGAAGCAAACCATAGAGAACGGTGTGCAAAAACATCGATGCTATCGTCGTCTTCATGTTCATGAACTCGAAAGGCTTGTGTTTTCCAGGCAGCTGAAACAATAGCCCTGGTGCTAGAAGTGCAAACAAAGCTGATGCTATCAATGGTGCAGCCCAATCTTTCATTCTAAAACCCTTCCTATTTTACCTGGCCTTCACAATCTCTACACAAGAAAAAAATATATTAAGTATGTGACAAAGTGGCTTTGGATGCCAAGGAACCTTTTGACTACATGACCAGTAACCCTAGTAGCAACTAGAAACAGAATAAGAATAAATTTGTCTGTGTATGTCTTTTAAAGCAATTATACGAAGGAGAGAATAATTAATCTCAACTTTTTTCAGAGTCTTTTTGCAGGCACTGCTTTTGCTTATTCTATGATTAGGACAGCAGGACAAGCTTAATAGTAGCAGCTTAATTATGTGGTGGATTAAAGTAAATCGCATAATGCAAGTGTTTATTTGATGTAAAACATTAAGGGGGGAGAGAGTTGGGTTAGGTAGCTCGGGGCTCTATCACAATTATAATTCGTAATTAAACCAATTGGTTGTGTATTATTGTCATAAATAAATTAGAAAATGAGAGCCTGATGATGTACGAAGTACTTTAGCATTTTTCTTTAACAAATAGACAATTTCTTTTAAGTCTGGTTCTTTTCTTCTCTCTGGCTAGAATTAGGCTCAAACTAACCTCACCACAGCTTCAATTTCTTTCGAAATTTGGTAAAAACTTTGAGAACGAATCTGGGATATCTACTGCTACTCTTAATTTTTTAGCACTAAAAGAATACTAGTAACTATTGTGTTAGTCTGGTTGTATATTTACACCTGGGATATATTTTTAAAACCAATTCACATCTAATTTTATAATTGGAAATT
Source organism: Heracleum sosnowskyi (assembly GCA_030848705.1). Lineage (NCBI taxonomy): Eukaryota > Viridiplantae > Streptophyta > Magnoliopsida > Apiales > Apiaceae > Heracleum > Heracleum sosnowskyi. The sequence goes on along the minus strand of CM061244.1, from coordinate 17,534,357 downwards.
GTATCTTCCAACCGATCCCAAATTCAAGATATAATTCTCACATTATTCGGAGAGATATGGGAAATAAGTTGTCCTTTTCCAGAATAATGACCCTCATATACACATTAAAAACTCTATTATACATGTATTAGAAAAAGTTTTCGCGATAGAATTTGCTGTAACAATCGTTTACTATACATTATCGACAAATCTCTATGAATTAAATAATTAAAAGTTATTTATAATAAGACAATTGACTGAGAGTTGATAACATGGTTGTGTTCTCAAATCCACTGGCATAGGCTTCATGTAATCACGTGTTTTTGTCGTGTTTGTATTGTATATATTATAAATACTATAGCATAACAGTCTAGGCTTAACAATGTAAATCATTTCACAGCAATTCATAAAATCGCGAAAAATGTAGACCCAAAATGCGCAAGTGGCTGGTAAATTATAATTGCACTTACGACTGTAATTGAACAGAGCCGTTCGTGAACAAAACTCGAACTTGACTCGTTTTAGATGAACTCGGCTCGGTTTATTTGCTAAATGAACACGAGCTTGAACATGAAAATGTGTTCGGTTAGTAAATGAGCTCGAGCCGAGCTTTACACCTGTTCGACTCGAACTCGGCTCGTTTTGTTCGGAATCGGCTCGAGCTCGACTCGAACTCGTTAAACTCGGCTCGATTCGTTTAACTAATTATAAATTTGTGAATTTCATAATATCCTTAACAATTTGAATATGTTAAATAAAACTTAATTGGGATCTATTTTAGTTATTTTGTGGTTGAATAAAGAATTGTATTTGTTATATATAAAAGGTATAACATTAACGTAGGACCAAAAGTTAAACTCATTATATCCAATCCAAATTAGTTTTTCATTATTAAAATTTATAAGTTGCATTCATAAAATTACAAAAGAAAGTGAATAGAGAAAGATAGTTTATCTTATTAATTTATTATATAATATTATTTAAAAGTGTCTCGTATCTCTTAAAATTGAGGAGAAAGACGAGACTTTTAGTGAATTTAAGGTTAATAAGATTATTTTGGAGAAAAAAAAGTTGTGAACTTCCTCAAATTTCAAGTTAAAAGCCAAGACAAAGAGTCTCTTATAGAGGCTCTAAGTTAGTGATAAATTAATTTTTAATATTGAAATTCAAATATAATTGTGTATTCTTAAGATGTGATTTTAAGCGCGAGACTGTAAGTCGAGTAAGTAATTTTAAAAATTGGATTTGGTTGAGTATAAAAGTACGAACTATAAGTGAACAACTCGACTCGACTCGAGTTCGGTTTGTGTTCGGCTCGACTCGAAATGTTTGTGAACAAACTCGTGTTCGGCTCGTTTATTAACGAGCCGATCTTGGACATCACTTTTCGTTCGATTAGAAAGCTCGACTCGACTCGGTTCATTTAAAAAAAAAATCAAGCTCGGCTCGATTCGAACAAATCTCGGCTCGGCTCTGTTCGTTTACGGCCCTAATTGCACTTGTTTCTAAGATTGTTTGCACAATAATAAAGAGAATAATTTAAAAAGTAATAATAGAAGGTGGGGGAAATGTGATAACAAAAAGTTGAAGCATCCTGCCAAAAATGTCAAGTGGCCATATCGTAGCCACCCACACTAATCTTACTTCCCCTATTCCCCATTTTAATTTCTGCCATACAAAACAAAAGGCTAAAGGCTCAACAAGCTCAACAACAAACTGAAACTGAAGGTGTAGTGTGTGTTGAAATGGCAGATTGGGGGCCAGTGTTGATTGGAGTGGTGCTCTTCATACTACTACAACCAGGTCTTCTGTTTCAGTTCCCTGGGAATAGCAAACAAATTGAATTCGGAAGCATGAAGACCAACGGCAAATCCATTGCTGTCCACACTCTCATCTTCTTCGTTCTTTATGCCATCTTTGTTCTTGCTCTTCATATTCATATTTACACCGGCAATTAATCTACTCTATTGCCTTGTAATTTATTTTCATTGACGTTGTTGCATCTCAGATCTCATCTTCTATTTCTACTTGTTTTAATTTCACATATAATCGCTGCAAAATTAGAGAGATTTAATACCAATTAATTCTTATTATAGTTGATCTCAAAAATTTAATGATATTTTTCATGGAGTCCAGTTATTCTTGAATTGGAGCATTAGCAAAATATTTATTATTAGATGTTTCGGTCTCGGACTTGTGCAAATTATGATTCCACCGATGACTACCATATTTCCTAAATCATGTAAATGGTTTCTAGTTGGTTGTTACTGGAGGTGGTCAGTCGTGCGGTCCGTGTGAGCCGGCTTGACAACTTGTTACTAATGCTGCTGCTAAGTTTAATTACTATCCATATTAATTGTTTGTGTTTTTATATGATTTGTGAAACTAATACAAGGATTTGTGCTAATATATATATTGCAAGAGAACTGTAATAAAAAATGGATAACACAGAATCATAGGCTTTACGTCTAATTGTGCTACTGAAGCTTCTTCATGTGCAATTATCAAACTACATCGACGGAAGGACGTAAGAAAGACAGCTAAGAAGAAGAATTATTATAATTTCAGTGAAAATGTATATGAATTCCTATAGCAACAATCAAGATGGTGTAAATACAAAAATACAAAACTGCATGCACTAAGATTGAAATTCCACTGGTATACATATTTCCAAACTCCATCACTCTCCTTCGGGCAGGTACCTGGAAAAGAAACCCTGGTGACAGCAAAATAAACATGACCAGCGCGACGAAAACAGGTCCCCAATCAGTCCCCATGAATTCCAGCTTCAACCTGTAATACAGAGACTTTAAAGAACCCAGTGCTTCTAACTTGTCGTCGCGTTTTCGAGATTTCTAGTACTAGATTTTTTTCTTAGTGAGAAATTAAAGGAGATCGAACATGATACAAAACCTGCATTGGAAGGGATATATTTATATGGTGTTGATGCTTTTATGAGAATGGTTGTGCTTTGCTTAATGGAGATTTAAAGAACAAACTTTTTTGCAGATATGGATTTGTTAACTCGTGTACTTCCAATCATTTTCTTCTCGAGTGCTTATTCATTTTATTTATTTTCGAGATTTATCAAGGTAGTGTGTCCATAAACTATTTATTACTCGGGGGATAAAGCAAAAATGTGTATCTGTAAAGTTGTTGCTTCATTCAGATTATTGCTTTTGTTGATGGTATTGTATTAGACAAGATTATTACTCCTATACTTATTAGCCTTTTATTAGGTCGTTAAAGCAGTCTATACTTAATTCCATCTACAATCTCATATGAAAACGCGTCCATTATATATTTTAGAAAAATATTATTTTTGCAAAAAAATTCTAAACTTGAGTATTTTTGTAAAAACCCAAAAAAAATATTGTGAGTTAAATTATTTAAAATTTCGATTTAATTAGGTAGTAAATTTGGAAACTCAAATTCAGACCCAATTTAGAATATGCAATAAATTCGAATATTGTATTTTGTAAACTTGATTCAAATAATTTAAGAAATTTTTCACTTATATTTACCTATTTACTTTACAGTTTACACTACTCAAAAAGTCTTAATTAAGTATGACAGTCAAATACTTTTCAGAGACACCTGGCACAAAACGAGGCACGTGTCACTCATAACAAGGTGCACGTGTACCAATGAACACGACTTTCCCTTGAACATGCGAACATAATTCTTCAAACTTCCTACCCTTCTCCACTTTTCTTCAACCTCAACAATTTGTATATTTTATATGTTTCTTATGAGCATCAATGGTGGCTGTGGATCCTGGCGGTGACTGTTTAGGCACCGGCGTCTGAGTTCTTACAAGAAGATATACATCAGTGCAACAGTGAGTTAAATTTGCATTTTTTTTAATAAATTATTTCCATGGCTTCTGCTTCTCTATGCTATTTTTATGTAATTTTTTAGGCGAGGGGAGTGAGGATTCTAACACATGCAAACCGGGACGAGGTTTTACCATTAGGCAGAATCATTAGAGCTATATGTATGTTTTAATGGAGGATTATTCATGTTAGAAAACAAGGGTTCATTAATCATTTAAGATGATAACAAGGGATTATATATATACCGTGGATGAGTTTTATACTAGGATGCATGTGATTTGAAGATATAATTCACTAGTAGGTTTAGGATTTAGACATTATCAGATATAATTGGTGTTATTCTTATTCATTTGGTTAACATATTCCAACCCGATTACACAATTAAAAAGGGGCCAAACTCATTATCTGAATACAACGATATTAGAATTAATTGAAATGCAATCCCAAAATAATATTTGGTCCTAGAGTACTATAAGATTCTAACTCTATTTCATTTCTCATTCCGCTATCAATTCTGAGTCGTCTGCAACTAAACTATAGAAAGCTGGCGATCAAATTCGAGCTTGATACCAGAGCAACGTGGGAACAGTTGAAGTGGATGTCATTCTTTTCTTGCCATTTTACATTGTACATACTTTACCTTCTGACATTGATCTTCAAATCTCGATTGCAGCAAATGTCATTCTTTTCTCGCAATTCTAAATAGCACATACTTCACCTTCTGACAATGATCTTAACATTTCAAAAACTATAGGATTGATCTGACTTTTGGTATATTGTAATATAAAGTGCTATGGAACAAGTGAAGCAATAGTATGGAAACTTACGAGCTTCTGCACAGGTACTCGGCTGGTAGAATTATGGATAAGATTTTCAATTACCTGGTAAAATGATATGAGGATAAAAATGGGACGAGAAGAATTTTCCGAAAACTCTCACTTTAGCCATTAGGAACGTTATCTTAGATATGACACTTTTTCAATGATATGTTTGGGAAAATCCAAGTGGAAATAAGTGCCTATTTACTTATTTATACTTGAAAGTAGAAAATAGCCAATCCAAACACCCCCTGTATGTATCTGATTAAGCAAAATAGATGATTTTCCAAAAAACGCAAACTAAAAAACATATAGAAGTCCAAAGGGGGTCCTTGCTCTCTGAACTAAACAGCGCCCATAGGGTGGCCCTAGTGTTCACACAGGATCTCCTCCCTTTTCTTTAACATCAAGAATGCATCCTAAGAACTTACACATAAAACTATAGTTGAATGAGTAAGAAAATAGATATTGTATTAGAAGATAAAATTCTAATAAGATTAAGATTAAGCAAACCACAAGCATTCAGTTATCAAAAAAGAACCATTCTCAGTTGATACACACGATAAAATTCCTACTATATGTTCCCAACGATATAATTGTAGGTATTACAGGAATACGACTTAATTTATTTATTCTTTGTAATTATGTGCGCATTCAGTCATGAGCAGCAGTAGTGGTGGAAGACCTGGGCGTGAACGAAAAGGTTGTTTGTAGTTGTTCTCATTGACAATCTCGAGCAGTGCAATCTGAGGTCACATAACATGACGATGAGAGACCTGTTAGCAAACAATATCTTATCTTCCTACTACTAATACTTATCCACGTAACGAGAAAGTAAAAGCATACTTTTGATTGTTCTTAGGGTGCCGGCTCTTCAGTAACTTCTTCTGCTTCTCTTTCTCCTTTTTCCTATTCATAATTGATTTCACAAATTATTATTATTATATTCTAATTTAGACATATAACACAGCCATATGGCATTCACTATGATTTATACTAACTAATGCCAGCATCAACTTACATTATTATCATAATTACTATGCCACTAATGCCCAAAGTTGGAAATGAATAAATAAACCTCTTAGATATCTGTCTGATGAGGGATATAATTTCAAAACCATTATATGTGGCACAGAAGGTGGGAGTATGATTTAGCCAATCTAGGGGCAATCACTAGCCTATAAAAAGATGGTTTTGTGTGTGCATTATTACAGTCCTAATTTGAATATTTGATGTCTATGAACAATTTGATATGACAGTGCTTACCCAACCTAGGTTTTTATTACAGTCCCCCCCGCCGCCAAACCCAAATTACTAGGATTTCAGTTGTATCTGGTACTGAATAAATTTGTTTCTCCTGGATATGAGAAGAATCTATTTACAAGGACAGAATATTAAAGAGGTTTAAGTCTTGGCAGGGTAATTTTAGACATGACTATTTCACTCAAGAACCAATGGTTTTCTGTGGCTGTTTGCCTGTGTTACTATTTACAAATGTGAAGATTCCACCGTTTTTGTTCTGCAGGTGTGGGACAATTTTTTTAGGCAAAATTATATCCTGTGGAACCGGGTTACAAAACAAACTATCTAGCAAAATATTAATAGTAAATCTCGCTACTCCTTAGCGTGGTAAATCTTTTTAAATGCTCTGAAAACTGTATCACAAGTTTTTAAAACTGAAAAGAAATAGCACGAGAAGTTGCTTATAAAAGTCTGCATACCGTATCTGATATTCACCACACTTATTTCAAATATATAAATTTGTGGACTGTGGAGTTCTAGTTTGCACTCTTTTAAACAACAAAATGTAAATACTGCTACTGTCCGTACCTTCTCGTGAATAGAAGACATTGCGTTTCTCATTGCTTCTTCCTGTACAACAAAAGGGATATAGTAAGCACCAATTTTTTTTTGTTTACGGGGAAAAGATTTGTTACTCTGACTACTCGTTATAGTTTCTGTTTTCTGAGGTGCTCCCTGCCCACAATGATATTGATATTGCAGTAGATTATTTTCTGAGGGATATATTTAAATAGACGATTGAAATCAAATATGTTTGCATAGGTCTCAAATTGACGTGTCCGTATCTTAGAGTGCTGGTACTTATGTTTCCAAGAAAGGCCTCTCATATTCTTAGCTCAGTCGACCTACTATCAAAGAATCCACTGAATCCTCTCTACTTCCAGGTATCCCGATTTGATGGTGATATTATTTTGGTTCAATTGTTTGACCTTTTAGTTCTCTGTTGTCAATCTGACATTACAGAGAACCCTGTGAAGTTTTGTGCCCTGCAAACGCATCTGTGGTTTTCTTCCTAAAAATGATATGTCTAAGCATATAATAAAATAACCTGGGTGGTGACTTTATGAAGTGATGAATAAGAAAAACTATTTTATAATGATATTTAAATTGCTGCATCATTTTTAGAAATTATAAAAATCCTGTTATATATATATATATATATATATATATATATATATATATATATAGATTGGGACAATGACTTGTCTGTTTGGTCGTTGCCACTTATATTGACATGTTCCTTGTGGTATGCAAACTATTCTTGTATAGGACAGACTTCTTTAATGTATGTTACCATATTTGGATAATTTGCATTTAGGGTGCAAATATTCTTCATCTTGATGGTTGATTCAGCATTTTAGAAATTGCTGATTAAGAAACATTCGTAAGATCTTTTTTGTTTTTAGTTTGAATGTGTTAGGGAAATGCATGTTCTCACGATACCAAAACACAAATAACACACAGTTTTTCTTTATGGGATATAGTCAATTACAAGCCTCCACTGACACCCGAACATTTTTTTACTTTTGCTAACCAAGGACGAAGGATAACAGCTAGGCTAAACCTTGCACATATCCACGTGTATGTGATGTTGAAAGTCCAAGATATGAAGTTTATAACAAATATTTTTTTATTTTTTCGAAAACTAATAAAATAATAGGTGTAGGGTGTTTTATTGTGTCGGTGTATTGTATATGTATGTCGTATCTGGGTTTGAAAGACGTGACACAAAAGTATAAGACATAGTTGTTAGGCCTTCATATATATATATATATATATATATATATATATATATATATATATATATATATATATATATATATATCGAACTATAAAAACAAATTATACCAAGTTCAAGTATATTTAGGAATAACCTATAAATGAATATGTTTATGGTCCCACTGTTATTCCTCAATAGAGATATACAATATATGTGTTGAGAACCTCTTAGCAGCTTTAGCAGCTTTTCATAGAGTGATGATTTTTTTTATGCATATAAAACTTCAGAATTAAGCACTGCATCTGTGACATATATGTTCACTTGTGTGCAGCAAAAGTGCAACTACTGTCGTACAGATTAAAGTGTATACTTTACAAGATCGTGATTTCACAATATTGTTTTGTTTGTGTCTTATTTCATAAGAGAGAATATTAGCCCTAAACAGTTGTCCTGTATCTGACTTGTTGGAACTGACCTTTGTACTTCTTGTTAGTCGTAATAGACCATCAAGTTGATGCTCCATTCGATTAAGCTCTGCCATGTTTAAGTGTTCAACCTTTCGCTCCTCAAGTTGACTGCAAAAGAGCAAATGAGAGCCATGTCTTAAAAAAGAACATATGTGTCCAGAATTGGAGACAAAAACAGCTGTATCTTATTATAATACGATCCAGTATCGACCATCACCTCTGGATCTCTTCAAGATGCTCACAGATAGTCGAAGCTTCCCCATGTTCTGTTCCGATCCTGTGCTGCAACTTGCGGAATACGGCTCAGGGAAATACAATTTTCTCATGGGCATAAAATATGATAAAATAAAAGTCTATCTAAATAATCATCTATGTTATGTTTTTGGTTCTGCACTTTATTGTTTTAATGCACCAGGTTGTTTAGCATCCATGGGGAGTTCAGCTTGAATATTAAAAAAAATAGGGAACTCCTGAAATTCAGAGAAAATTAAAAAAAAAAAAATCCACAAATCAATATACATGGAAGGTAACCTCAATTTCTTGTGTGTCGTGCAAACTAGTGCTAGGGGCTTCCTTCCCGAACTTTTGCCTCTTCTCAGCTCGTAAGAAGTCGTAGATTCTTCTCAGACTGACATGAAAGAAGAAGAGGTAAATTGATAATTGAGAATAATATATAACTGTTGTCAAAATATGTAAATGTTGTGATTGGTAGAAGTTGAATCTGTTGTAGACAAATTGTTATGCATGAGCAGGGGACAATGACCATTCTAGTAAATAATACACTGTGCATAAAATGATAGTGTTAATCTAGTTAAAGTTGGGCTGCTCGACTAGGTGTATGATCGGATAAAAGTTTTTAGTTGTACGATTAAATTGTTAAATGTGTCTTTGTGTTTGAGTTTGAAACTGTTAAATGAGCAGAATAAGCTCGATAGTTAGGACTACTTAGAAAGTAGTATGCAAGTGAGTGTGGAGAATCTAACTAGTTAGAAAGTAGAATGCAAGTGAATGAGGAGAATCTAACTTATGAACATGCCTCAGAGAGACTAACCAGCAATTCAAATAAGAACACATATATACAATTCTTTTGTCGAACTGAAATCCAATAAACAAGATTAGGTTTAACTGAAATGAAGTTAAATAAATTTAACGGATTCAAAGAAAATATACTGTTAAGCTCACACCGAAATCAAGTTAAATTTAAGAGATTCATCATAATGTATATAAGCTCACATAATATTGAACATAATTTTTTGGCTGCACAAAATGTGAGGCCTAAACTCTCTGCTTCTTTGCATTCCACCTCAAGTATAGGTTCACTTTTTTCTGGTTCATGACTACTCTAATCTACTCTATCATGTGGTATATGTTAGTATAGTTTTGGTTGTGATTGAGATGACAGTACACTGTAGTTTTATCAGTTTCTGAGAAATGTTAGAACATATACAACTACTCTCATAAGATCTAGAAAAAGCTTTGCCTGATGAATATTATTTTTATTCTGGAAGACCTGTCCAAGTCGTAAAATTCAGATGATCTGCAACTAAAATTATTATAAATTAATAAATTCTTCATTTCGGTAGGCTTAGTAGTTAACATACTATTTGAGTGTTCAATTATACTTACGATAACGTATGCAGATTTAGGTAATATAACATTAAATCTACATTTTGAACAGATTTTAAAATCAAAAGAACGATGTTGTAACCATGCTTTCAAAATGTTAGGTCATAGGAGTTGAATATTCTAACACTAGTCATCTTTTCATAGGAGCAGCTAGTGTGATATTTATTCTTTGCTACTATAAAACTTTCAGTGTATATCTTCTAAAAACTCTTCTACCTTGGGTTCAACTAGAATCTCATATAAAGGAATTCCGTAGTGTTTTGGAACAGAGTAGATCCTAAAGAACAGCTACAACTATCAGCTTCTTTTCCACAAGTCGAGCATATTTATTCACTTCAGCATAGTCATGTGCATAAACTAAACATAGATGATAGAACAAATTTGTTGGGAAATGTATTATGTAGGTCTATGTAGAATATGTTAGTATACATAAATTCACAAGTTGCGAAGTGCCCTTTTTTTTGGATTGATCTAAACATCTGCAAAATTGCTAGTTTTTAATACCTCACGAACATAAATAAGTGCACTAGTCAGTAGACTCTTTTCCATTACCTAATGTCAACTATAGGACATTTCATAACTATAGAGCACTAGGAGATTCTAATTGTATAAACAACCTTCAAGTAGAGAGATGTTTGTTGTAGACTTGTTCAAATTCAGCTTTCATGATAAACGTTTGTAATTATGACCATAGTTGTAGAGTAATATGGTAATAATATGGTTGTTTTTTGTGGCACATCAATACTAACCCTATCTATCCAGAACAAAACAAAAAAAATACTCGAAAGTATGGTGTGATCTTTGTCAAAAGAAAAAAAATTACGGCATGATGAGATATTTCTATTTCTATTTTCATGGATCTGTCCTCTATTTTCAATATTAAACATATCTAATAAGAAGGTTATAGTCATTTTATCCTATTATTGCGAACTTTGTATATATATGATATTTGTTGAATAATAAATGATTCATTTAAGGCTTGGTTTTAGCATCTCAAAAACTTAAATGAGTTGGTTATTTAACAAGGTATTAAGGCCCGGTTTAGGGAGGGGTTTCGGTTCGAGTCCTTCCAGCTTTTTTTTTGTTAAATTTAAGTTATTGTCTGATTCAGTCTCTATTCAAATTGAGGAAAAGTGTTGAATGGTGTATGATTCAATGGGGGCATTTTTCCAAGATGTCATAGAGTTGATTACCTAACAATCTCTGTCAATTTTTCATGTCTTTGTCTATTTTCTTTGTGATATTTTGTCCTAAATGCTACAATCACACTTTCACAATGCCATTCTAATCTCAAAACTTATTCTTCTTCTTTGTGCCGCCTTGACATTCTAATACTGAAAGCCGTATTCCAAGTCTTATTTCATGGAATTTGTTGTTATTCAAATACTCAAAGCCATATTTCAATTCTCATGATTAACGAAATTTCTTCCTATTTGAAAAGGATTTGGTTGCACAAATCACATATTCACATGACATGAGGCCACCATTCTAACCACTTTACTTGCTTTTGATGTTTGACATTATATGTGTTCATGTGTTATTACTACATGACGATCCAACAACTTATTTTACGTGTTAGAATACTACATATGATCCATGGTGTTGAGTATACAACAACGAAAGCAAAACCCAAAGCGAATAAACAAGAACAAGAAAATAAATGACAATCACACAAGGCAAAGATTTACGTGGTTCGAAAATTCCTATTCCACAAGCCGCACTAATTTTGTATTGATCTCTCACAACTATGTTGTGTTCAGTTTTACAATTATATGAGACTATTTATAAGAGAAAAAACTGGGCCTAAACTAATCAGAGTCTAATTCTGAAATTCTGAAATTACTAACTCTAATTAGAATTCAGATTTGAAAATTCTAACTCAAATCAGAAACCAATTCCGAAACCTGTTAGACTCCAAAAACCCAATAATCTCCTACTTGGAGTCTGACCACATCTTCTCTTCACTCTTGTAAATCTAGTAACACCCAATATTTCGATCCATAACTCTAACTAGTGCAGCGCCTTCTCATCAATCATTTCTGAAGGCCAGTTGAAGCTATGCAAAGCTTCAACTTTTCATTGATAACCACCTTAGTCAACATATCTTTAGTCAACATATCTGCAGGATTCTTTGAACCAAAGATTTTCTTCAAAGACAAAGTATCATTGCTAATCAACTCCATCATAAAGTGATATCTCAGATGAATATGCTTGGTCCTAGCATGAAACACATGATTCTTTGCAAGATGAATGGCACTCTGACTGTCGTTATACAAAGCACTGTTCGCCTGTTTCTTGCCCAACTCTTCAAGAAAATTCTTCAACCAAATCATCTCTTTGCTAGCTTCAGAGATAGCCATATATTCTGCTTCTGTGGTTGAAAGAGCAAAACTCTTTTGAAGTCGAGACATCCAACTAACTGCTGTGCCACCCAAAGTGAAAATATATCTCGTAGTACTTTTTTTTGTATCCAAGCATCCATCCAAATCTGCATCAGAGAACCCTTCCAAGATAACATCTTTCTTGCTGAAACATAATGCAACCTTGGATGTGCCTTTCAAGTAGCGTAGCAACCACTTGACTGCTTCCCAATGCGCTTTTCCTGGATTAGACATGAACCTGCTAACAACTCCCACTGCATGAGCAATGTCTGGCATTGTACACACCATAACATACATCAAACTGCCAATTGCAGTTGCATACGAAACTTTAGCCATATCTTTTTTGCATTCATCCGTTTTAGGTGACTGCTTCTTCGTGAGATTAAAGTGAGTTACCAACGGTGTACTTCTGGTCTACGCATCCTGGACACTGAATTTTTGCAATAATTTCTCAATATACTTCTCTTGAGATAAATTTAAAGTACCTTCAGATCTATCCCTTATGATGCTCATACCAAGTATCTGTTTTGCTGCACCCATATCCTTCATCTCAAACTCTTCAGACATCTGTCTCTTTAGCCTGTTGATTTCCCTCATGTTTGATCCTGCTATCAACATGTCATCAACATACAACAACAATATGATATACGATGAATTAAACTGTTTAAAGTAACAACAATGATTCATAGCACTCCTCGTGTACCCATTCTTCATCATAAAGCTGTCAAACTTCAAGTACCATCGTCTTGGTGCTTGCTTCAAACCATACAAGCATTTTATAAGCTTGTAAACCAAGTTTTCTTTCCCAACTACCTGAAATCCCTCTGGTTGAACCATGTAGATGTCTTCCTCAAGATCACCATGTAAGAACGCGGTCTTACATGTAGTTGCTCTAGATGTAACTCCTCTGCAGCCACAATGCTTAGCATAAGTCTAACTGTAGTCATCTTAACAACCGGAGAAAATATATCAGTATAGTCAATACCCTTTTTCTGTTGATATCCCTTGACTACTAACCTTGCCTTGTACCTTTTGCTGTCATCAGGTTCTTCTTTGATCCTGAACACCCACTTATTCTGTAAAGCCTTCTTTTCTAACTGGTAATTCTGTTAAAGACCAAGTCTCATTCTTCTCAAAAGAATTCATCTCTTCTTCCATAGCTGATTTCCACTTAACTGAATCATCCACCTGAACTGTCTCTGAATAACTCTGAGGCTCTTCGTCCTCGGTAAATAACATGTAATATCCTTGTACATTGCATTTTCATTAAAAGTAACATCCCTACTTCTAACGACCTTCTTCGTCAATTCATCCCAGAAACGGTAACCCGTATCATCTGAGTCATAACCAATGAAGATACACTTCTTTGCTTTCGGATCAAGCTTGATTCTGACAGAATCTTTAACACGCACATAAGAAACACAACCAAAAACTCGCAAGTGTGAAAGATTTACCTCTTTTTTTCTGCCACTCTTCTTCAGGAATTTTGAATCCCAAAGGAACTGAACGTCCTCTGTTTATGAGATACGCTGCTGTGCTAACCGCATCTACACAAAAAGTCTTTGGCAACCCTGCATGTAACCTCATACTCTTGACCCTCTCATTCAAGGTTCTATTCATGCGCTCTGCAACACCATTCTGTTGCGGCATCTCTTGAATAGTTTTAATCATTCTTAAGGCTGAGCAGAACCGAACCAGAACCGAAAAACCGAATAATATAATTTCAGTTCGGTTCGGTTCTAATTTTCTGAAAATTCGGTCTTTTCGGTCCGGACCGAATAGACCGAACTAAATATCGGTTCGGTTCGGTTCTTTCAAAAAAAATTCGGTCCGAACCGAATAGACCGAAATTTTTTTATTTTTTATTTATATAATTTTTATAGATATAATATATTAATTTTATATGTATGTATATATTCAAAATTTTGCATGGTTTATTTTTGGTTCGAGATTTGAAATTTGAACTATTATATTTACATTTCATACTTGTATTTCATTAGCAAATATTTTTATTTTTAGAAAAATCATATTTTTGGCTTTTTTTTGAAATATAAATTTTTTATTTGAAAAAATTCGGTTCTTTTATGAAAGAACCGAACCGAATAGCATTATTTCGGTGCGGTTCGGTTCCGGTCCAAAATACAATTTCGGTTCGGTTCGGTCCGGTTCGGTTCTGGACCGAACCGACCGAATGCTCAGCCCTATTCATTCTAATCCCGTACTCTGCACAATAGCTTTTAAACTCATCACTACTATACTCACCACCATTATCTGACATCAAACTCTTAACCTTCAAATCGGTCTGATTTTCAACTTCAGTCTTCCACTTTTTGAAAGTATCAAACACATCTGATTTTTTCTTCAAAAAATAAATTCATACATTTCTAGTGGAATCATTAATGAAAGTGACATAGTAGCGAGATCCTCCTAACGATGCAACTGTTGTTGGACCATATACGTCTGTATGAACTAGCTCCAACTTTTTAGCTTTGGGGGTCCTCCTTGATTTTGCAAAAGTAACTCGTTTCTGCTTTCCAAGAACACATGACTCACAGAACCCAACTTCCACATTTTTCAGTTCTGGAATCTTCCCCTTCGAAGTTAATAGCTTCATACTCTTTTCAGTCATATGACCAAGTCTTTGGTGCCACAAAGTTGAAGACCCAATCTCATCAGCAACTGCATTTGCTTCATAGCTAGATTGTTACAGACCCACAAATATCAACATCTTCCGAAGTCCAGGAATGTACCTTACATCTTTCAACATCCAGCTAGTCCCCAAAGATGTCTTGATATTAATATCTTTTATGCCCGCAATATCCAAAGTCTCATCATCAAGAAGACGGATTTTATCAAAATTTCCAAGTCTGAAATTTAACATCAAATCCTTGCAAGGGGTCGCATGGAATGATGCACCAGAATTCATAACCCATGATTCAATCGAACATTCCATACAACAAATCAAAGCATCATCGCTCACCACTTCTTCAACTACATTAGTTGAATTATCCTCTTTCTTCTTTCCTTTAGGAGCTGCAAGAGCCGTACACTAATTTTTGAAGTGATCCTTCTTCTGACAATTCCAACAAACAATCTTCTTGCGATCTTTGGATTGTCCTCTTTTCTGTGACTTTGATCTACTACGTCCATGATTCTGCTTCCTCTTGGACTTCCTGCCTCTGCTCCCAGTACTCAATAATGAACTTGATGACTCTCCTGAGTTTCTCCTACGAATATCTTCACCAAGAATCGAATCTCGAACTCTATTAAGAGTCATCTTACCGCTCCCAGATGAATTACTAATAGCAATGACAAATCCTAACCAACTTTCAGGTAACGAGGATACTAACAACAAGGCTTGTACTTCATCATCGAATTTAATATCCACCGATGTCAATCTTGATAGGATATAATTAAATTCGTTCACATGATCAGCAACACAATCACTTTCATTCAATCTCGCGACAAACAACAGACATAAATACACCTTATTCGAAGTAGATGACTTCTCATACATATTTCTTAACGTCTTGATCAATCCATGAGTTGTCGTTTTCTTGACGATATTGTAAGAAACGTTCTATGCCAAAGTCAATATGACAACACCCATAGCCTACCTATCCAATAGCTTTCATTCAATCTCATCCATTGAATCTGGTTTTTTCTATTCTAGCGGTTGATGTAGTTTTTTTTGATAAAAATAATCTTTAATTTGCATCTTTCAATATCCAAAATATTTGCCATCAAATTTGTCGATCTTTACTTTCCCTTCTTCTGTCATCGCTCTCACTCGCCTGAAAACCTAGGCTCTTGATACCAGTTGTTGAGTATACAACAATAAAAATAAAATCCAAAGCGAATAAACAAGAACAAGAAAATAAACGAAATATTTACATGGTTCGAAAATTCCTATTCCACAAGCCGCACTAATTTTGTATTGATCTCTCACAACTATGTTGTGTTCTGTTTTACAATTACACGAGACTTTTTATAAGAGAAAAAACTGGACCTAAACTAGTAAGAGTCTAATTCTGAAATTCTGAAATTAATAACTCTAATTAGAATTCAGATCTGGAAATTCCAACTCAAATCAGAAATCAATTCTGAAACCTGTTAGACTCCACATACCCAACACCTGGACAGTGCCTTCCTCTAACACCTTAAGGTTTTAGATGATCTGGTTACTTAACATGGTATCAGAACTCAGTCAAGTGGGAGATCTAAGGTTTGACTCCCTGCCACCTTCAATATTCTCATAATTTATTATGAAAACGAAATGCAAAAATTATGATCCAAAGATGGGCGCCCGTGATCCACTCTTTGACCCAAAAATGGTCTTTCAAGTGAGGGGGAGTATTAAAATACAATATATGATCCTGGAAAGTGCCTTCCTCTAATATTTTGAGATTTTAGAGTGACTGGTTACTCAACATGATATCAGAGTTCAGGCATGCAGGAGGTCCAAGGTTCGATTCCCTTCCACTAGGGGTGAGCATAAAAATCCAAAATTCGGATTATCCTAATTTTTGATCCGATATCTGATTTTAAAAATTCGGAAATTTGGATATCCGATCCGAAAAAATCGGATTAACTTTATACAAAATCGGATATCCGGATTCGATCCGATTTTTAATATATCTTAAAAAAATAATATGTATGTGTACATATATGATAAAGACAAATAATTTAACAGATGATATATTAAATTAAGTAATAAATTACTAAGTTTGTTGTGTATTAATTGAGTTTATAAGCATTTTAGGTGTAAAACTGTAAGGATACACATGAAGTTGTACATTTGAGTGCGCATTTACAAACACAATCTCATAAATTTGTACGTGAAAAATCTGTTAACCTTAGGTAAGTTTGTTTACATCGATTTTGAGTAAACTTTTCTCTAAATTTAATCATTTTATTTAAATTCATATATTAAGAAATTACAAATGAGATTAAAATTTTAAAATAAAGTGAATGAAATAGTATTCTCGTAGATATTATTTTTTTCATTTAATATTATAAATTCGACAGTTAATATGCTATAAATATCTCTAAAAAAATATCTAGGAGATCATATTAAACAAATGAATAGTAGTTTATGATAAGTTAAAATAAAATTAGGAATGAAATAAATTTATAGATGTTTAAAGAGTAAATAGCATTTTGCACCCCTTAACTTTAGTCACTTTTTCGATTTGATCTCAAACATTTTTTGTCGACAGAATGCATGCCTCAACTTTGGATTTTGCTTTGTTTTGCACCGCTTTACTCATTTTTCGTCCAAAATAATTGAATTTACTCTTGTGCATATTAACAGTAATAGTTATTATTTAAACTTAATGAAATAATCTTTCGATTTTACCACTATACATATCAACGGTGACGGTTATTTTGGACGAAAAATGATTAAAAAGATGCAATACGAAGATAAATTTAAAGTGAGGGATGCATTCTGCCGATATTAAAAATTTGAGACTAAATCGGAAAAGTGACTAAAGTAAGGGGTGTAAAGTGCAATTTACTCATGTTTAAATATGAGATGTTGATGGCTAAAATGATATTAATCAATTTACAGTTTGTGAAGTTAACAATAACCTATCAAAATATAATAAAACTTTTTATTTTTTTTACAAATTAAAATAAATTTTAATTAATTAATTCGAATCCGGATCCGGTTTAAACGGATATCATATCCGGTTAAATCGGATCCGGAATAGATTTTTCACAATCCGAAAAATCAGATATCGGATCCGAATTCTATAAATCGGATCGAATATTCGGTTTTGCTCACCCCTACTTGCCCCCCCCAATATTCTCACAATTTATTACGGACACGAAAGACAAAAATTATGTCCCAAAGATGGGCATCCATGATCCACTCTTCGACCCAAAAATGGGGTTTCGAGTAAGGGGGAGTGTTAGAATACTACATATGATCCTGGACAGTGCCTTTCTCTAACACCTTAAGATTTTAGATGAGCTGGTTACTTAACATTACCAACCTAGATGTTGAGTCCAAATACTAAAATCGTATCTTTGAGTTACTATTTTTATCTTATGGTTATGCAGTATCTGACATCATCTTTATCTTACATTAGTCCTTAACTTTTGCCTTATACAGCTACCTATATTTATATATAGAGATTTTTTGTAATATCTTGTGTATGGTTATAATATTAAAAATTTACTAAATGATCAAGTTTAAGTATTTACTCAAACATAAAGAGATTTAACCCATTATTAGAAGACTCTGATCAATCAAGTAAATTGAATTGTTACCAGTTGTGTTTCTACCAATTTTTTCTTTTGGGATAATGGTTACCTTATAGTTAGATTACCTTAGACATACGGATTTTCTGCTTTTTATACACCCGATTTATTATAGTCTTTGTGTTAATTGTTGTTATTCATGGATTTCATATATTATGGTCTTGTAACTAAAGGTATTAAGGTAATTTTTATTGGTTTTTTTAAAAGAAATTTATTTTGTAATTTATATATTTTTATTGATTATAATTTAATAGAGAAAAATATCTTTTACTTGTAAGTAATAAGAGCAATGAGAATGTGATTGTTTTTTAAATAAACCATATGGGCCTGCTAGAATATAATATAAAGATTTATGTTAGAATATAATATAAAGATTTAGTTGGGACTTTTCTCTAACACCTTAAGATTTAAGATGAGTTAGTTACTTAACATGGTGTCGGAGCTCGGTTGGCGTTAAACCGGGGTTCGATTTTCTACCACCCCCATTATTTTCATATTTAAAATGAACATGAAGACAAATTAATATACCAAAGTGTGTTCGTGATCCACTCTTCATGCAAAAAAAGGCTCTAGTGTGAGGTGGAATGTTAGAATATAATATAAAGATTCAGTTGGGACCTTCCACTAACACTTTATAGTTTTAGAAGAGTTGATTACTTAACAGAACGCTTCATATTATCATTTAACGTATCTTAATTTTCTTCTATTGTTTTATCAAGTTTCACCAAAAAGTAAAAGTGGCACCATGGTTGTCATGTCGTTCGACTAGTCGACTAAGCAGTATAGGGATGTCGACTCAATATCTCTACTAGATGAATGTCAATATTTTGGTCGATTGGCCGACTAAGCGGTTGACTACTCATCGACAAGTTCACTAGTCGTTGACTAATCACATACTAGTTCAAAATCCGATCAATATTGAATAATTTTTTTTATTTGAAAGTATTCAAATAAACCCTAAAGACAACAAATATGATTATTTGTATATATATATATACAAACGTACATCTATTATAATTTATACATATGTATAATTACATAGTTTGTTTTAAAATTTAAAATGACTGTTATTGATTTCAGTAATGTCTTGTCTTGATGTATCTATGTATGCATATACGTATATTGATGTTGCTGGTTTCAAAATTTTGAACTATTTTAGTTCAAAATTATGGCTAGTTGTCTGATTTTACTTAATATATATTATATTTTATTAAAATAATACATTATTTATTTAGTTGACTAGTAGCCGGAGGTCTATCGACTCGTCTTGACTTATCGACGTGATAATCATGAGTGACACCAAAACTATTAACTTAAAGGCTAAAACTTGAAATTATGAGGAAATGATAATCTTAGTTTTATTCAAAGTCTTTTGAGAGTTAAAGCTCTCTAAAGTGATATATTATATTTGTTATCTCTTTACATTAACTATCATTTTGTTCTTGTTGTTACGTTCACACAACAGTTAATCACATGAAAGCTATTTGAATTATGTGAATATGGTGAGTTACACATGAAATGTGCAACCTTCCTTTCACTAAAACCTCCCGAAACATTTTTCAAATAGAAAAGTTCAGTCTCTTCCCACGAATTACTGGTCTAAAATACAATTTTAAATTTCAACATATCTCATATGTGTTCTATATTTTTATGAGCACATCATTGTTGAAAAAGATGTATTGGTTTCACGATCAATCTCCATAGCATAAAATCTTATTGATATGTTAGAGAGTGGTAGTGCAAATGATAATGATATATTAAGTATTTGAGTTTGTTATAAATGCTAAAGAGCAAAAATAATAATTCTCACATTATGGTCATTTTTTTTAAACAAATTTAAGTTAACCCATTAAAACTGAGTGATATGAGTACAATCTCGATAGTAACAAATATTATTGGAGAACTCTTTTAAGTATGTAATTCCTCGACATTGTCTACTTGAGAAAATTTGATATCAGACATCAAGCATATTATTATTTAAATTAAAAACATCTAAAAGAAAATAACATTCAATAAAATCTGTAAAATATCTCAAAACGTTGTGAAGATTTAAAATTTTATAATTGTTTGAAATATATCAAGTATTAAGGAAGTTCTGCTTATTTTCTTTAATTTTTTTGAAATTTAATTGGTTTTCTTCACAAGTTACGATTTTAATGCCCACTTTTCTTTTATAGCTTATTTTTTATTAATTTTGTTAAAAACATTTATTTCTTCTCTTTATAAAATGATAATATTAGAATGTTGTTATTATGTTACTTATATATATATATATTAGTTTTATACATCTTAATTAATTTAATTTCACTTTATTTCGCCTTGTGATATAAAATTCAGTCATAGTTTTGTCTTTTATATTATGCACCAGTAACACGCGCGTTGTGTGAAATTGGTTCTTTCTTCTTTTGCATTATTATGTTGAATGTTGAGCAGACTCAAGTTGTAATGCATCATCTTTTTAAATTATTTTTGCGTGCTCTAGTTCAGGCTAGTTGTGCTCAACAATAGATGTGATGCTATGTTTTATAATTTTTTTAATATGGTTATACAAATGTCAAGTATATTCTTCACTACTTTTAGATGAAAACTGAAAGTAACATTAATTTAATAAATCGTATTATTTCATAATATTTGTTATACATATCTTTTTTAATTCTTTTACATGAAAATTGAAAATGACAATGACTTAACAAAATTGTACTATATAGTTCTGTATCTATCACTTCTCAAGTAATATATGAGCATCATCAATATAAACAACATTCATATCTCTTTAATCTTTTTACATGAAAGCTGAATATGATTAACCTAATAAAATTATACTATATAGTCATGCGTCTATCACTTGTGAAGCAATTTTTGAACATTATCATAATGAACAACATTCATAGGTAATATAAAATAATGTAAATTTTTAAAAATGATTGAAGGTAAAGAATAAGAAGAAATTACGAGATGATAAATATTTAATTTTTTTATATTTAGAATCAATTGCAAATTATGATTATGGGTTTGCATAATTCATCGGTGGATCATTAATTTGGGAGTAGGGAAAAGATAATCTAAAGGTCACAATAGAAATTTTTTCTACTAGTGCTTCAAATTTAAAAAATTTAATTATTTAATCAAACATTCAACCGTACGGATGTAACTATCTAGTATCTAGTGAAAATGAATAGATTTGCAAATTTTCAAATGATTTAGTAATTTGGATCATTTATTTTTTTATAAAAAATAATCGATCAATCTCTACCGTAAATTTTATATAAGAAAACAATATCATTAAAAAATCAATACTCTATAACTTAAATTGCATAAAAAATATTCTACAACTATTTGATGTAATCTTCACATCTGTACGATAGGATCGTTAAAAAATATTTATTAAATATGATTATAGGCCGTACTGATAGAAATTTTTTTATTGTGACCTTTAGAAACTCCAAGACCTTTGGGAGTATTCGATAATCTTAAGTTTTATCACTTACTAATTCGTATGTTGGGCTTGTTGGGATCCGCCCCGAATTTCTAAATAAGTTGAGAATCCTATTATAAGCTGTATTCTAATTTGTGATAATTGAGGAAAGTCTTGTTCTGGTAGAGATAAGAATTGTGGAAGATTTCTATACAAGATAAGAAAAGATGGTAATTGTCACAAATAGAATTGAGATATATTATGATTAGAATATTTGTGGTGCCTATAAATATAGATATTTGTAGGGGTTTTGAAGTATTGCAAAAGTTAGAGAGTTGTGTGCGATACACAAGAGAGAGCTTTTGTAATCAAGGTGAGGTGATTGTATTTAAGAGCGTTGAGTGAGGGAGCGACTCCAATCTTGTAATACATTCATAGTGGATTTGTGATTTTACCCTCCCTTGAGGGGTTTCTCCGTTAAATTGTTGTGTTCTTTACTTTCGTATTTGTTATTGTGTTTGATTAACGCTGATCTATAGTGGAAACGATCCTAATAAACTGGTATCAAGAGCTTGGTTTCGAGGAGTAGATTCGGCGTTAAAGAGAAGGCAATCACGAAATAATTACGAAAATTCGTAAGAATTTTCTGGTCTGCGTAACTGTTGAAGAATTGACGATTGGGAAGTCATCCGTGGTAGGATCGTCCTAATTTTCGGACAGTAGATTCGTTACATCAATATCCAAAATATGAACGGTGATCAGATTTGGGGTTCGGGAGGGTGTGATTTCTGGTGTCCAAAGTTGACTGTTTGCGCGTGGATAGTTGGTCGTGAGTTGATCTTTTCTTGGCTTGATGGAAGATCTAAAGTCGTTAAGGATTGATGCACCCAAGTATGATGGAAAGACGGATTTCACTATGTGGAAATATAACGTGTTGAAGGAGTCGACACCGAAGGAGATATGGGACAAGTTAGCAAGCATATACGCTTCGAAGTCGTTGACCAACAGACTTAATTTGAAGATAGAGTTGTACTCTTTAAAACTGGATGAAGAAAGTAGTCTCCATGATCACATTAGTTGTTTTAATCAGCTAGTATGTCATCTGGCTAATGTTGATGAGTCGATGAAAGACGAGGAACAAGCTTTGGTGTTGTTGTCATCGTTGCCAAAGTCCTTCAAGTAGTTTAAGCAAACGCTTTTAGTAGGGAGGACAACTCTTACGCTTGATGATGTGTTAAAGCCGTTAAGAGATAATGAGAGGACAAAAGATGCTGTTTCTCAAAGTGGGGTAGTTTTAGCTGTCGAAAGTGTTGAAAGGAGTCGCAACCGCAAGGACCTGCAAGAAAGAAGTAAATCTTGGCCGAGTAAGAGGGATATGAGCACTGTTGAGTGCTATTATTGTGGTGAAACGGGTCATATGCAGATGTTCTGTCCAAGCTTTAAAGAAGATGTGAAGTCCTTTAAGTAGATGAAGGGAAAGAATAAAGTTGATGATGCGGACTCTACACTTGTGATCGATGATGGAGAGTTTTTGATGGCGAGTGAGGATACCGTTCCTGGTTCGGTGAAGAATAAATCAGAATGGGTGATGGACTCTGCTGTTTCTATGCATATATGTAAGGATCGAGCGATGTTTGAGACCTTATGCACTGATGAAAGTCTTGGTAATATTGTTGTGGGGAATGATGAGAAGATGAAGGTTCAAGAAGTTGGAATTGTTCGTCTTAAACTCCATGATGGTATGATCAAGAAAGCTCTCAATGTGAGATATGTACCAGATGCATCAAAGAATGTGTTATCTTTGAGTGTGTTGACATCAGGTGGGTACAGATTCGTTGGACGAGGGGGGAGTTGCAAGGTATATAAAGGAAGAAACTTGATTCTACAAGGGATGAAGCATAAGAAGAACATCTATTGTTTAGATGGTGAAGCAACGAATATGAAGACCGAGAAAAAGGTAAAATTCTCGGACTCGGTTGAGGTATTAGGGAATTCGAGCCATAGGAGGATTTGTTGGGGTCCGCCCCGAATTCCTAAATAAGTTGAGAATCCTATTATGAGTAGTATTCTAATTTATGATAATTGAGGAAAGTCTTATTCTGGTAGAGATAAGAATTGTAAAGATAAGAAAAGATGATAATTGTCACAAATAGAATTGAGATAAATTAGGATTAAAATATTTGTGGTGCCTATAAATATAGATATTTGTAGGGGTTTTGAAGTATTGCAAAAGTTAAAGAGTTGTGTGCGATACACAAGAGAGAGTTTTTGTAATAATCAAGGTGAGGTGATTGTATTCAAGAGCGTTGAGTGAGTGAGCGGCTCCAATCTTGTAATACATTCATAGTTGATTTGTGGTTTACCCTCCCTTGAGGGGTTTCCCCGTTAAATTGTTGTGTTCTTTACTTTCGTGTTGTTTATTGTATTTGATTAACGTTGATCTATAGTGGAAGAGATCCTAATAGGGCTAGAGATTATTCTCAACAACAAACAATCATTGAATTTATGGGAGAAAATTATTTAAAAAAATTAATGATGATATTTTCTCTAAAATGATTCAAATGTCACCTCTCAAATGCATGATTAATTATCCTACTAGTTGTAATTTAATTATTATTGATATACTGACTAGTGATAATTAATAAACGCTATGCCCTTTATATTTTCAAGACATTTGAATTCACATAAGTTTTTGTGGCTGCTATAACAATGCATGTAATTTTATTTAAATCAATATATTTTAAATAGTACTAGCGAGATTATAAATGTATTATGCAAGTTTTGATTGCTACAAATCATATTAATAAGAGAATAAGCTTAAAAGGAGTTAGATTACTACTGAACATGAGAAGTTTGTTAGACCATCTCCTATGCATAACACTAAAATGGTGTAGCTTTTACACTATTTTAGTGTTAAAATAAAATCATCCATATAAACAACTCCAATCCATCTATACTATATCTTACACTAAAAGTCTAAAAAAAGACATGTTGGTTTTACTTTTTCAAAGTAAGTATCTTGTTTAGCATATAATAGGATATAAATAGGGTATGAAGGGAATACAATTGTTTTTGTTAACTAGTACGAGGGTATAATAGGCAATATGAAAGACGCCAAATTGGTGTAAAAATTACACCAAATGTACTTTTGATACCAAATTTGGTGTCACACTATTCATTTGGTGTAATTTCTACACTATTATAGTGTTGCATTGGAGTGAGTTTTACACTAAAAGTTACACCATTTTGGTGTTATAGTGTTGCATTGGAGTTGCTCTTTACACTAAAAGTCTAAAAAAAGACATGTTGGTTTTACTTTTTCAAAGTAAGTATCTTGTTTAGCATATAATAGGATATAAATAGGGTATGAAGGGAATACAATTGTTTTTGTTAACTAGTACGAGGGTATAATAGGCAATATGAAAGACGCCAAATTGGTGTAAAAATTACACCAAATGTACTTTTGATACCAAATTTGGTGTCACACTATTCATTTGGTGTAATTTCTACACTATTATAGTGTTGCATTGGAGTGAGTTTTACACTAAAAGTTACACCATTAGGTATTATAGTGTTGCATTGGAGTTGCTCTTAGCAATCATAGTGTACATGACAATGTTCACGTAAGCACACTGTCTTAATGGAATCATATTAAGTAACTAGTTGCTAAAAAGTCTTTGATCGTATTTTATCTTAAATTAATGTTCAAAATTAATGTAAATTTTAGTATTTAAAATGAGTCTAATAACATAGTTAATTTTAAAATGAAGAATTCTCGTGACTTGGTGAAATTATACAATTTAATAAGAACTAAAATAATGAATTTAAATTATATGAGCAATATCTAAATGAATATGATATTCTGAAAAAAATTGTAAAATTGATGTGGTATTCAGGTGGCCATGTTATTCAACTAAAATATAGAATTCTAAAATACAAGTTTACACACTCCAACTCGGAATCCATGCACAAATATTTTTATAACGATTTTTGAAGGAATGAACTTGAGAAACTATATAAAAAGTTTCAATACGTAAAAATTAACTTGAGGTAAAGTGTCGAAACTTTTTAAATTATTTCATATGATTATAAAAACTTGATTAGTTTTTGTTGTCTTGATGTTATATTTTGAAGTTATAGACCTAATTTGATGTATATGTTAAATTTACCTGACTACTATTGAATATTGAATAATTATGTATTTTGATTCGTGACATATTATTGAGTTTTAGTGCCCATGTCATTCAAAATGACAACTAATACTAAAAACTCAATGTGATCTTCAATTATAATATCATATATTTATAAAACTTGTAGTTTTAGCGAGACAATATATATCTCTAATTTATCATACATCTCACAATGTGATCAACCATTCTAATAAAATTGTATGATCGTTCTAATAAGATTGTATTAAAAAGCCTCATTTTCATTAATAATCACATAAAAAACATGATCTCATTTTGTTATTTGTGACTACGATCTGCTTAGAAATATTTAGGTCTTATACTTGATAATTACAAACATCATGTGTGCTTGTGAACCAACAAATAAAGGTATAGTATTTGAAGAATCAACACCAATTATTATAAATTAATTTATCATTTATTCAATAGTAGAGAACGATTTATAAACAACACATTAAAAACAATGACTAAATATGCATATATTTGTTAAAATGTATACGTTTCGATGCTATAAAATAAATAAAATTTTATAATACACGTGTGTACGGAGAATAATTGTTCACTATTTATACATAGAATATAAGTCGTGATAAAAAAGAATTAGGTGTTTCAAACATAGATTCATGGATAATATATAAGTGCACCAATCTATTCTATATCTAATACAGCAACATGTAATTTTTTGGGACCATTTTACCCTCTTTTCTACTATATCTTTTCAGAATTATTTTGGTATTTTACTATCAATATATTTAATATATATTATTAAATGCTACAAAATTAATATGCATACTTATACCTACATACACATATACATACTTACTTACACACACACACACATACATACTAAATATATATTACACAGATACATATATATATACACACATACATACAAATACATACATTCATACATACATGCATACATACATACATACATACATACATACATACATCATGGTTGTCACGTCGATGACTAGTCGACAAAGAAGAATAAGTCGAGGAACGACTTGGTGAGTTTGGCGTTCATGGATTTTACCCGGACCCGACCCAAAACCCAGCCCAAAATCCGACCCAAATCAAAATAATAGGAATTTTCAATACACGTACTCGTTTTTTAATTCAATACACGGACTGAGAGCTCCAAGCCGTCGCCGACTTCATCTCCTCCGGCTTGGACGACTTCATCTTCTCCGATAAGTCACTTCTTCTTCATCTCTTCTTCTTCTCCAGTCTCTTCTCCATCTTCGTTTTTTCTTCATCTCATCTCTTATTCTGTATATATATATATATCCGTGTATATATATAGTGTTTGTATATATATAGTGTTTGTATGTATATATTCTGTATTTTTTATACTTTTTTTTTTACTTTTTTTCAAAAAAAAACTTTTGGAGTAATGTAGATGATTGTGTAAATGCATCACTGCCACTTCTTCAAGTGTTGCGCATTTCTGATGGTGATGAGAGGTCAGCTTTGGCAGAGGTTGCTGTTGCTATTGATTATGCAAAAATGGAAGTCAAGAAGAAATTTGGAAGTGGCAAACTTGCAATCCAGAACAAAGTACTGAAGGTCATTGAGAACCGTTGGAATAATCAAATGGGAAAACCATTATACGGGGCTGCCTTGTTTCTTAATCCTGGGAAGTACTTTGATATTCTTGAAAAGGATCCTGCCTCTCGGTTACGAGAAGACTTCAATGATGTGCTTGAGAAGATGGAAAATGATCGGAAAATAAGGAACAAAATAAGTGATTATGCTGATGCCTATAAAAATTCTCGAGAAGGCTTTGCAAGGGAGATGACAATTGAGCAAATAAAGACTAAAAGTCCTCGTAAGTCATTCTAAAACTTTTTAAATTTCAATTAGTGATTAGTTGGTAAAACCAAAAATTCTTAGTTTGTGTTATTTTTATGTTAGTTGATTGGTGGGATGCATATGGAGGCCGTGCGATTGAGCTTCAATCATTTGCGAAGCACATTGTTGGTTTGTGTTGTTCATATTCTGGTTGTGAACGCAATTGGAGTACATTTGAGTTTGTATGTGCCTACTCTTTCTTAAAGTATTATTTCTACTATTATTGGCCTAATTGCATATCCTAATTGCATCTTATTATTGGCCTAATTTAGATACATACGAAGAAAAGGAATAGGTTGGAACATCAACATTTGAATGACTCGGTGTATGTCCAATGCAACCGATTCAAAAAGAGGCGGTGAGCTTGGAATTTTTTTTGATCCACTCTTACCTATTCTCGACGCAACACTAGTTCGACACAAGATCCTATTGATGATGAAGAGGAAGATGAAGACAATATTCCTTTGGATGATGAGGAGGTGGAAGATGATTATGGTGTACCACCCGAGGAGACTACTCAACGAGGAGATGGAAGGGGAGATAATTTCGAGATGATTACTCTATATATATGTATGTCGACTACTTGCCGATTTTTTACGACTAGTCGGACGTCTTGGCTCGACTTACCGACTTAACAACCTTGACATACATACATTTATGTGAATTTATGATGATATTTCACTAAACAATTTAAATTTTTTGGTTGCATAGTCGTACAGATATATGTACATACATACACATATACATAGATTTATATAAATGTATGCTAATATATGATTTCATTATACTATTATTTAGATTTATAGTAAATTTTTATGAATTAAATATTGTAATAAATATTATTTGAGTTAAATTTATATATTAAGCATGCATGTGCATTGTAGTTATTTATACCTCTAATAAATCAAACTATATATATGGTTTGTTTGGCAGAACTCATTTATTCATTATAAGTTGATAAGAGCTTACGAGGGACGTTTCTGTATTCAGCTTATTTGATAACTTATAAATTGATAAGTTGAATGTTAAAAATCACCAATATTTTACTGAACTTATCAACTTATTCTTTGATTTCTTTATTTTTCTAATATATTATATTTGTATTTTTAAACATTTTTTTAATTTAAAATACAAGTGTTGAAATCATTGTATTTAAAAATTATTTTTTCAAATTCTTCACTAACTTATAAGTTATAAGAATTCATCAACTTATCAACATTTACTCATTTTAAGCTATAAGTCAACTTTTTTGTGATACCCCAAACACGCACATAATCTCTAACATATTTTAAGTATTATATTTGTATGACACAAATATGTTCATATCAACACAAGATACCAAAAAGAGAAAAAAAAAATTCATGTACACTTATGATACAAACTTGTACTAACTTTACTTATCGTATTAATTTTTATGTATATAAGTGTAATACGCAGATGTACAAAAAAATTTCGAACAAATCAATAGTTTACTCGTATTTAGAGTATGCTCGTGCATTGATATTTTTCCGCTACATAAAACTATAAATGAGATCAAAGATTTAAGGTTGCTCCATAACATACCTATAATGTCAGGGTCATAGAAATAAATGAAATTATAATTAAAAAAATTGATGAAATATATTGGTTAGGTAATTATGAATTAGAAAAGTAAAATATCGAAAAACTAGAAAAATGTTATGACATTATGATAAAGTAAATATAGTGAAATATAATCTTTAAAAAGTGGGAGTGAGAAGCAGAAAAAATTTCATTAAAGTTTGAGATTCAAGTGCAAAAATTGTATCTTTTAATACTCCCCATATTAAAAATCAATTACATACACTAAACTTAAAATTATTATTAATTGTTGTAAAATTAGGTTTTGAATTCATTTTACTAGTTCGAAATTATTATATTATAATGTAACTATATACTTTATTTTTATATTTGAATATTGGTGATTAAAAGTGGTAATGTATATTATAAATTAATATTTAAAAATTAATTTCGATAGTATATATATACTATATTATAAAATACGAAACATTAAAAATTTTGGTCAGTCGGTCGGTCAGTAATTGGGCCGGGCCTATCTATAATCTGGGTTAGGTCTATCTATAACCAATTACTTTTTTCAGCTAAAACACATTACCTATTTTATATATTTTTCTAACCAAAACAACTAATCTTCTAAAAATAAAATATGTAATATATATATATATATATATAATGGTAATATTGTTACATATTTATAACCGATTCTTTTTCAGCTAAAACACATTATTTGTTTTACGTTTTCTAACTAAAACAGCTCATTTTCTAAACATAACACATGAAAAATAAATATGTAATGGTAATATTGTTATATATAATTATTAATAAATATCCACTTACCCTTTTCAGCTAAACACACCTTTTTTATTTTTTTTTCTAACTTGAACAACTAATTTTCTAAAAGTAACATGAACAACATATATATAAAAATGTAATATAATTTTATTTTTCTAATTTAAACAATTAATTTTCTAAAAGTAACACGGGCAACACACACACACACACATATATCCTGTTATATATTTTTTAACTAAAACAACTCATATTCGAATTAAAAATAACACGGATAAAATATAGATATAAAATTCATGTTTAATATAATTTTTTATAACATACAATTTAAATAAGATAGTTAATAAAAAATAAAAGTGATAGCATACGTTAGAAGAAACTCGGTACATTACATATCACATATTTTGTTACTTGCACTTTAGTCACTTTTAGATTTTTTAAGAGCAAATAAATACAAACCGTTAGATCTATTATTTAAAAATATTTTACATTTTAATATCTAAAATACTACTAAAGATTACGTCAAAAATTTATTAAATTAAAATAGTTATATTATTAGATATATAAATCCAATTTATTATATACACATATAAATATATATACACATATAAATATATATATATATATATATATATATATATATATATTAAAATTTCATCAAATAATATATAATTACAAAAATCTAAATAAAAAATAATAAAATATTAAAGAAAACCGTGCATCGCACGGGATATAAGTTAGTATCAATACTATTATATAATAGACGAAACATTAAAAATTTGGTCGGTTGTTATGGTACGTTGTGATTTTACTTAATTGTCATTTCTTAAATTTTTACTTAATTAACCTTACTTATTTATAGAAATATAATTTATAACCAATTACCTTTTTCGCCTAAAATACATTATTTTTTTTATTTTTTCTAACAAATTCCTCTACTTTTTCAAATATATCACGGAAAATTACCTTTTTAACTAAAACATGTTAGTTTTTCTATTTTTACTTACTAAAACCTCTCATTTTCCAAAAATGTCACGGACAAACCTTTAGTTATTTATTTTTATGTCTAATATTATAATTATTTTTTAAAAGTTTACCAATTTTAACATGTCTAATTACTTATTTATTTTAAAATCTATTTTAATGTTTTTAATTAATTAAAAGTGTTTAACTATTTTAACATGCTTACTTATTTTTTTAACAAATACAATTAAAAAAATAATAATAAAATAACAATTAAAAATCCGTGCATCGCACGAGTTTTAAGCTAGTATATATATGTTTTCTATTCAGGTAGAAGGCCTAGGAACAGTAATTTTATTTGAAAATTTAGACAAATTTAATGAATGAATTCAAGAAAAAGGATCGAAAATGCACTATCTCGATATAAAATTACCTATGATTGCTTCTATGTAGAAGGATATGAAGCGACGGATGATCATTCCTATATAAAAATGAGAAAATGTAACCTAAGATTAACTTTAGGAAATTTCCTAAGGTAACATAGTTTTTTAGTATAAATTCTTAATGACAATTTTGTAATTACACATCATATTCTGAAAGTACGATAGTACCCTCGTGTTTTAATATGAAATTTGAGTATTACCTTAAGAAACTTAGGTGAGCTCGACCTTAGAATCCATAAAAATATCCGATTATGTTTTTCTATCTAATTTTGACTACTTTGTATAAATAGCACAAATGATAAAGATGGAACGAGGTCACCTACGTAGAATTATCTCAAATTCAACTCTACATGTGTTTTTTTTACATCACTAGTGTAAAATTTATCTACAATCCAACTTTAAAAATACATCAAATGTGGTAAAATACGATAACGTGATATAGTTTTAAATTTCTAGACTTTTAGTTATACCTCTATAATTCTTAACAAAAATAGTTTTATTTTATTTGTAACAATTCTATATCTTTTGTGCTTTAAAGAATAAAATAACTTTTACACAACTTTATAACTTTCTATTAAAGAATTAAATAATTTTTACAATACAAAAATAATCAAAGAAATTGAAAATTTTCATATAGTGAGGGGGTGTGCGAGTCCGGTGTACGAAAAGGAAGCAAGTTACATTGGAGTTTTATTATAAAAGTGCATCCAATAATAAATATTTATAATTTTGATATAATATGTAATTATTAATTTATATATTATATGAGACTTATATGCTTTAATTAAAATATACTCCCTTCGTCCCATCCATTTGTTTACATTTGGGTTGGACACAGAGATTAAGAAAAAGTAATAGAGTAATGAAAAAAGTAGAAAAAATGAGTTAAGTGATGGGTCCAATTAATTTTTAATGTATAAAGTGAGGATAGTGGAGGAAAGTAGTGTATTGTTAAAAGTTTACTACTTTTGAAAAGTTTAGAAATGTAAAGAATCCAAAAAAGAAAAGTGTAAAGAAATGGTTGGGACAGAGTGAATATTATTTTATAAATTTAGCGAATTATTAATTTATATTAAAGAACCCGAGTTTAGATTACAAAAAAATATTAATTAATCGAGGTTTTACTGTAATAGGCTTGGTACTTGAAATATTTTTGGAGATTTAAAAGAAGTTTGAGAGTGTACAAGTGAGTCTAAATTGATCATTCCGACTTTAGAGACTAGAGATTTTCATAGACTACTAGATTTCAGAGACTATACTTGGACCTGAAGCTATAAATGTGCAAAATTTGAAAAGTGCAAAAGAATAGTATCGTTGACCTTCTTGTCGCTTTCTGAATGCCTCTTAAAAAATGGCGATTCGGGATTTGATGTTTCAATGACAAAAGCTGTCGATGTCAGTCATGGTTACATATGAACAAAAAAGTGTGCACTTCAAGAAAAGGATCAAGGCAGATAAGGATTATGCCTGATTACATATATTAATTTATTACTTGTTGCTTGACTTGTTTGCACGCTTTTAATAGAGTTTGTATTATTCTTCATCGCTTTTAATATAATACAAACAATTTATTTCATCTTTGTTTTCTTGCTAATCACTTAAAGCTTTATAATATTCAACGAAAAATAAATAAATATTAAAATATTACATACTTGTATTCAACTCCTCTTTTTAGAAATATAATCCATTTAAATTTTTTTAATTAGATTTAAAGCTTGGAAAACGGGAATAACATATATGAATTATATATTTACACTATGTTATAAATTTGTCGAATTTTCATATATTTAAATTAGTTGAATTTACGGCTTAAAAGAATGATTACTTTAGATATTGCATGTGATTTTGAATAATCTTCTATTCAAATTGGGCTCAAATGTTCCGATAAAAGAAGTAATACCAAGTTGGAGTGATTCAAGACTTGGTGTATGGTGTCGGAGAGAGAGGTCTCAAATTCAACGGTTGGATCGAAATCATTGTGAGCAACATCTGTATTTTTTGTCTGTTTGTGCAAATATATTTTGGCCAAAATGATAACTTACCAATGACAATTAATTTTATAATTTTTAAATGATCTTTGGTTCACAAAAAACTTCATTGTATTTCCAAAAATTTAACCCATAGAATTAACAAAACTCTTCAAATAGTTTAAATCCCACAACTTTTTGCTCGGCATAGCCGTCGTTTGTGGGATACATATCTGATTTTTTTTTCTAGTTTGTACAGTGGGAATTTCAAGAAGTTAATAAAATTGTAAATTATTGTTTCCAGAGGTCTTTAGCCAATGTAATCTTTACTTTGTATTATCATTTTCGTTGTGCTAATTTCACATTTCTTTTTCGTTAAATGTTATTTTAAGAAAATGAATTCAATGCCTTTTTCATTAACTAAGACTGTTGAACAACACGGGATAAACCAGATTTGATCCTAAAACTCAGGTTTAGCATGCAAAAATTTTCATATTGTTGGAATTAAATGATTTTGTGCTGCAACAACCGTCTAGTCCAAATCATATCCCTCAATGTAGACCACCTTCACCTCTTGGACATGCTAGCCTCTAGCCTAGTTCAAAGTTTGGTGGTGGATGACAGCTTTTAAGCCAGTGCCCTACTGACAAAATTTGTCCTATGTTACATACTTTGCTAGTCAACTTTTAGTTTAATATTAGCTTAAAACATTAAAATAAGATTTAAAATAAATAAATAATGATTTGTCCGTGATATTTTTAGAAAAAGAGAAATTTTAATAAGAAAAAATAGAAAATAAAACGTGTTTTAGTTAAAAAAAAGGTATTTTAATAAGAAAAAAAATATAAAAAGTAACATGGTTAGTTGAAAAAGGTAACTGCTCTTAATACTTTTGGAAAAAAGGGATTTTATTAGAAAAAAATAATGTGTTTTAGCTGAAAAAAGTAATTGATTATATATACATAATAACATTTTTTTAAATAAGTAAGGGTAATTAAGTAAAATCATTAAATACCAAAAAACAAGTACCAAAAAACATATACCGTACCGACCAAACTTTTAATGTTTCGTCTTTAATAATATAGTACAGATATTTATTTCATCATAAAATACAATATCTTTTACCCAATTATTAACTTAAGTTATAGAGTTATAACAAGAATGCAAAAAAATCGTATGACAAACTAAAATATATTAATTTATAGTTTCAACTTGAGAAAACTATTTTTTTAAACAAGACGGACAAAATCACTTTGAGCTCACATTTTGAACTTGAAGCTAATTTTAACTTTAACTAAAAGCCAAGTGAAATCTGTTGCTAAATATTTGTTTGAACCGAAAAGATAAAAAGTCCAAATGCTTATTTGTAATAAAAAGAATGTCCATTTTCTGGAGTTATTATAATAAAACATATTAAAAAAAATGTTTCTAAGTACGTACGTACTTAGGGGAGTTATATGAATACGTAATATATTTTAATGGTAAAGTTGTAAATATTTAATTAAGTTTTAAAATAATAATATAATTATAATAATACCCTCGTGCATTCACGTTATAAATCTATTTGTATCCGCCTAATTACGTGAGTACCTACTTCGAGTATTAAACCCAAACATATATTAGACGGTATTTTAGATAAAATTTAAACAATAAAAATATTAATTATGTTTTTAGGGATAAGTTATAAATAAAAATATATGAGACAACTATATTGGCTAACAAATACATAGAATATAAAGAACCCAAGGTACTTTTTGGAATTACTATTCGCAACTATTAAACTATGTAAAAAGGTATAGTTGAAAAATAATATGATTGTGAAAATTAGATTACATTTTAGTGATATTTTTTATATATAACATTAAAAATAATAATTTTTATGAGTTTTGATGGAAAAACTCCCTCAAAAGCTAAAAGCAATTTTTTTCCCCCAAAAACATGGGAAAACCTATGTTGTCTAAAATTATCTTAGACTAAAAGTATTTTTCAAAAAAAATTGTTTTAAAATCTTATCAAATAAATTTTCACCTATTTTTTAGCGAAAATCATTTTTACTGTTAGTAACAATAGCACACAAATTCATTTTGTGATACTTGTTTACTCGTTAAATAGTTGTAAAGCATTCTAGTAAGATAAAGATCAAACAATCTACTACTCCCTCCGTCCCCCTCAATTTTTTACATTGGGAGGTCGGCACAGAGGTTAAAAAAAAGTGTAAATTAATAGTAAAAAGTAAGAAAAATGAGTAAAATGGTAGGACCAATCAATATTTAATGTATAAAATGAGTATAAAGTAGTTATAGTGGAGGAAAGTAGTGGATGTGATTGGATTTAATATTATAAAATGTTACTATTGATATGTAAAGAAATGAGAGAGGCGTACCAAAAAGAAAAATGTAGAAATGAGAGGGTTATAGGGAGTAGTATATACGACTAAATTGTGACTTTAAAGTGTCAGTCTTTTATCCTTTAATCATGTTTGGTAAATTTTCCTACCAGATATTCAACTGGCCCTATTCATACCAGCCCAATTTGCAACTTGCCAATTTATATATACACATCATCAGTGCTGGTGCCAACTGCCTACGTCCCCATATGTTTGTTTTGATAGCGTCCCCCCATATCTTTGAAAGTAAACAGAGCGTGACTATGATTCCAAGTATAAAACCAAATATTTTGAGAGCAATTTTTGGAAAAATGGTGCAAATGTCATAATCAAAGAAAACATGCACTAGGGTACTCATTTGTCCAGAAAGAAAGCTTTATACAGAGTTGCAGACATGTAACTTGCGGTGCAATTTCAGGGGTTTGGCGCTCAGCATGGGGCAAAAGAACAACATAACCCTCCATGCAACCCCCTATATTTCAAATTTGGTAGAGGTCCCTTCGACTTCTCTAAAAGTCAGAGTTTGACCACTGTGAAAATAATTTTTCCATTATATATGTAATGTAAGTATGTAATCAAATATTAACATTAGTAATTATAGCTTAAATAATGAAAGCTTGAGCTCAACTTGATCTAGTTGTAAATTTTAAACTAGCCTCTCAACTGATTATAATAGGCTTAAATTATACTCTCTCTGTCCCTCTCATTTCTTTACACTTTTTTTTGGAATTTTCCTCTCAATTCTTTATATTCCAAAAATTTCTTAAAATAGTAAAGTTTTATAATATACCCTCTCTGTCCAAACCAATTCTTTACACTTTCCTTTTTGAATGTCCCTCCGAATTCTTTACACTACTAAACTTTTCAAAAATAGTAAACTTTTATAATATATAAAAATTAACTACTTCCACTACTTTCATCCACTATACTTACTTTACACATTAAATATTGATTACTAAACTCGTTTTTTTTTTACTTTTTCCCTACTTTATTAGTTTTTACTAACCTCTGTGCCCAACCCAAATGTAAACAAATGGGCGGGACGAATGGAGTAAAAATTAACTAAATCAACTACTTTCCCCCACTATCTCCACTTTATACATTAAATATTGATTGATCCCATCATTTTACTCAATTTTCTTACTTTTTTTCACTAAATTACATTCTTTCTTAACCTCCGGGAGTATAAACTTGTTATAACTTGTGAATAGTAGCAATACTAATAGATGAATGGACTCGCTAATTACG
Source organism: Heracleum sosnowskyi (assembly GCA_030848705.1). NCBI lineage: Eukaryota > Viridiplantae > Streptophyta > Magnoliopsida > Apiales > Apiaceae > Heracleum > Heracleum sosnowskyi. Next base: position 17,497,170 of record CM061244.1, on the reverse strand, counting down.
GTTGTCCTTTTTACTAAAATTTACTACTTGTGGTCACGAGTAACTTGACTCATTTAAGCTCGCACTTTTTACAACTCAACTCGCTTACTACACGTGTCTAGCAATAACAACATATCTCATTAGATTTGGTTTTTACCAAAAAAGCCATGCTAACAAAAAACATCACGGTGTCAGAAAATGACAAAGTCAAAGCTGATATTCAAGTAAGCATTAAACAATCACATCTCCAAGCTAGACATAGAACACAAGTTTACAACCAATAAACTCTATAAACAGTACAAGTACTTGAATCAATTTAATCTATAACAAGTCATTAGTCATGAAGAAGCAAACAAACACACATATACATAAGCATAAACACATACATAATCATCACAATTGTATAATATTGTAGAGGAGCTGAGTGAAAAAAGCCGATCCAACTCGGAGAAGCAGGCAATAAAACGACACTGTTTCAGTGTGTGTACCTTTCACCGCTATGGAACTGAAAGAGTTTGCCACGGCTAGAGAAGATATGCACAGCGACATCAACATCACAAAGAATCGAAAGTTCTTTAGCCTTTTTCATTAATCCAGGCCGTCGTTTCGAGAATGTCACTTGTCGATTCGCCTTGTCTTCGATCTTCTTCAATTCAAGCTTTCCTCTCCCCATTAAAACCCTAACCCTAAACCTAACACTCACAGACCTCGTCCTGATTTGGGGAAAAGATGTGTGTGTAGAGGTGTGTGTATAGGTGTTGTATTTTGAGTTGGAAGAGTGAAAGTGATGATGATTCTGTGTAAGTGTGTGTGAATAACACCGTCGATTCTTTACTCATGCTTGTTTTATGCCTGACACGTGACGTTTAACGGTGAAATTTTGTTGGTTAAAGTGACGATGCTACAAGATATTTGTTGAATTGTGAAAAAATGAGAAGTGTGTGTGTGAGTGAGTATTTGCAGTCTCAAATAAATATCTTTCGCCTAAGCACATTATTTACCTAATCACCCCTAATTTAGCCTCTGCACATTATTTACCTATTCACCCCTAATTTAGTAAGTTTATTGCTTCTTTTTACTGTACTTTCTTTCGATTCATATTTCCTTTATTTTTGGGATGACCGGAATTGTGTCCCATTCAAGTGCTTCTAAAAATTCACAGTTTAGTCCTCGATTCATTCTCTACAATGTACTTAATTCATTCGTTTTTTAAAATTTTATTTATTTTCTAGATACTTAATCGAAATGTTTATAATAAATTATAAAATTAAATTAATATATATACATATATATAAGTTATAAAATATAAATAATTATAGATTTTGTGATACGATTATTCTGGTGATCGACTATTCAAGTGATTAGAATTGTCGGAGATGATGTTGATAATGGGAGTAGATGTTTGAGTTGATGATGAAGATGAAGGCGAGGGTTGAGTGGGATCCAATAGTACCATGCCTTCGAATATTGAATCGATTTCGTCTAAGTTCATTAATTCGATTGAAGTTGATTCTGGTTGATTTTGTGAAACATGTCTCGCAGGGAAACTTTTAATTATTTTAAAATTGGAAGTTGCATATGTGGTTGATTTTGGTTGATTTCAGTTGTAAGTATGGTTGGATTATGTTTTTGTTATCTTTTGTAATGATTTTAGTTGATTTTACTGAATACAACTTGTTATGTAACGTTATGTTACTAAATAAAACTAGCATGATAGCCTGTGCAAAGCACGTGCACCATTTAAATTCATAAAATGTTGTTGTTTTGATTTTATTATATAGACGATTTATAATTTTTGAAATATTATACGTCGTTAATGTGGTATTTTTTATGGACATTGGCAATAACTCAAATTTCTTAGTTGAATTTCATATATGATCGTAACAATAGAATAACATCTAGCCATTTAAAAAAATAACTTGGAATGATTAAAAAATATGTAATTTAAAAGTCTAATCATGAGTCAGTAGACTCGCGTGTTTATATATAAAGAAGTGCTAAATAAGATAATTTACATAAATAAGAAGCGAAAACTAATTATGGTCACACATTCAAATCTAATTTACATCTCAACCATCACCCATATTCACTCTTATGCCCTTCCATTATCGGCGACCTTACACACCATCACTTACTTTACACCGCTGTTATCACCATCTCATTCCATTTGTCATCATCATTCATGATACACACACACACACATATATATATATATATATATAATGTGTGTGAGTGGGCGAGAGAGAGAAATTGTGTCTATAATAAACCATAACCACTCTACAATCTTTTGTTGTCACCAAATCGATCACCACTCCGAAAGTAACTTATGAACATGTTTGTCGCAAATTCCAGTCTCATTCATGACCACACCTCCAGTAATTCATTCATCCTTCTCTCAACATATCTAAGTTTACCGATCGATGTCATTTTCACTCACTCTACTACCGTCAACACTATTACCAACAACTTCGAACATTTACACAATTCCAAATTTGGAATATTCTTGTTATTTGCGTTCAAATTTTTTAGTGATTTACGTTTAAATTTTGATAATTTTAGTTGAATTTCTAGTGACTTGCTTTGATGATGGTAATTTTGGTTGTGTAAGTGGTGGTGTTCACGAGGTTAGTGGTGGTGGCGTGGTAGTGGTCATGTGACAGTGATTTAATATTCTTCTAGTTCATATTAAAATTAGCTAAAATTTTGGTTTGTATTCATGTTCATTGTGAGATATCATCTACTAAGTAGCATACTTGAATAATACAGTGAGACGTTTTAAATTATTTTTAATATAGTATCCATATTCTATTTTTTAATAAATATTTTTGAACTAACTATGTGTTTTATCTAAATATTCATCTAATAACTAATATGAATTCCAAATCTCATCTACAATAATTTTTCCCCCTTAAATTATCTTTTTATAGATTATAAAATATTTTTCTTAATAGCAGTGAGAGTGGGGGTGTAATCGAGTCGAACACTGCCGTACTCGAGTTCAAACTCGATAAAAAAATTATGTCAAGCTTGAACTCGAGCTCAAGTTTAATTGGTCCTCCAATTTTTACATTGAAACTTGACTCATAAAGCTTGAAATCTTGAATCGATTTAACTTGTTTTGAAAAAAAAGTTTAAATATAAACGGTTCGAGTTGGGTTCATCTCGATAAAATATATGAATTATGTAAAATGTTGAATATTTACTTTGAAATATATTTATAATTCTTAAAAAAATTAAATATTAAAAGTTCGATTAGTCTCGCGAACCTCAAGAATCGAGTAATTTAAAACTTGAACTTTGCTCGGTAAAATAGTTAAATAGCAAAAGCTCGAGCTCAGCGCGAATACTATCAAACTGAATTCGAAAATCTTATTAGCTGAGATTGAGTAACTCAAAAACTCGAATTGAACCTATTTAAAAAAAATTGAATATCAACAATCCGACTCAGGTTTGACTCGATAAAACATATAAATTAATAAAAATATTGAAATGTATAACAATAGCTAACTCGAGTTCAACTCGAATACTATCAAGCTGAATTTGAAAATTTTATTAGCCGAGATCAAGTAACTCGAAAACTCGAATTGAACCTATTTCAAAAAAAGTTTGAATATGAATAATTCAGCTCGGGTTTGACTCGATAAAATTTATGAAAATAAAAATATAAAACATTATAATAAATGAGTTCTTGGTGTATGTAGTTAATGATTCATAAAAAAGTTCTAAGAATTTCTTTGGTGTAGTGGTTAGAGACGTGAATATAATTCATTTTTTTAATATTAATATGATGAAAGTGTGAATTAGTAAATTACTAAATAGTCTGGAAAGGACTTGTTGGCCTATTATATATATGTAATATATATGAAAATAAAAATGTAAAACATTATAACAATGAGTTATTGGTGTATGTAGTTAAGAGCATCTCCAACCTTACTTAAGCCTTACGTTAAAAGTACAACTGGCAACTAAACAATGTGATTTATAGTCAACCTCTGTGAATATGGTCACTCCAACCAATGACGGTTGTTGTTCAAAATTATAGCCATCAAGATATGGTTGGTCATATTTGGCCAAGTTTTAGAGATATGTAGAGACTTTCTCTACCTACTTTTTCTCTCCTTTGCTTTTTTCTTTATTTTTCTTTTCAGCTGCAGCTTTGATTTGCACCGACCGAAATTTTCAATATCCTTTTTAATATTTTTTGTGTGAAATTAAAAATTATGGAGGCAACACAAAAATTAGCTAGTGTAAGTATTAAAAATAATGCTAGAGGTATTAAATTGGATATAAAAATAGATATAAAATTACATGTTTCATTATTTGATTATTTATAAATAAATGTATAATGTCATTTACATCATTTTCACAAATTAAAATATTTCAAATTGACATGTTAGCAACTCCACACTATCTTGTACCCAATTTCGGCACCTCTAGCATTGATATTAATATATATAAATTATTTTTCAATGAAAAAGTATTGTTTAAAATTATAAATATACTATTTTCAAAATATATCCAACCATTATAATCAAACAATTGGAGTACAACGCCTTACAGATTCAGTAAATTTTACCCAAATATTACTTTATATTATTTTAACCAACCATTTTAGCTAACTCTATTGGAGATGCTCCAATGATTCTCAAAATTTCTTTGGTGTAGGAGATGTGAATATAATTCATTTTTTTAATATTAATATGATGAAAGAGTGAATTAGTAAATTACTAAATAGTCTTAAAAGGACTTGTTGGCCTTTAATATATGTAATATAATATAATATATACCGGATGGATGGATAAGTTTTAAAATAAAGTTTAAAATAACATACACATATTAAGAGTTATTTAAGTATGGGGTAAATGAGCTTCAAAATTTTATCAAATGGGCTCCTAGCATGATGGTTGAGGTGGTAACATTAAATACCTTTGCATCCAAAGGTCATGGGTTCGATTCTTGCTAGTAATAATATTTTTAATATATTTATACATTATAGGGGTATATAAGTAATTTACTAAATAGCGTAGAAAGCCATGTTGGCCCAATGAGCTTCAAAATTTTATCAAATGGGCTCCTAACATGATGGTTGAGGTGGTAACATAAAATACCTTTGCATCCAAAGGTCATGAGTTCAATTCTTGCTAGTAAAAATATTTTTAATATATTTATACATAATAGGGGTATATAAGTAATTTACTAAATGACATAGAAAGCCATGTTGGCCCATAATATAGATAATAGATTTTAATTATTTTTAAAAATTTAAAGTTGTATGTGCAGTTCTTTTGGTTAATTTCAGTTGCAAATATAGTTGCAGAAGTTACAAACCGTATTTTCGCAAATTATTTTTGAAAAACCCGTATTATTGTAAAAAAATTCAGAAAAAACGTATTTTTGTAATTTTTCTAGGAAGATAATATTTTTGCAAATATGAAAAAGTATTTTCGCAAAAACCTTTTATGTAGTAGGTATTTTTGAAAAAACTCATAATATTATGACATTAAAAAATATCCAATTTTTACTTCTATTAATCCTCAATTTACCGATTAATCATAAATTGCTGCTTCAACCGATTAATTTTATTCCCGATTTTTACAACACTACCCATTCGTAGGGATGTAAATTAAATTGAAATTGATTTTGTTAAATAATTTGTTAAGCTTAATCTTGAACTCAAACTTTTATCCCGTAAAAAAATATTTATTTGTGCATTAACTAGTTAAAAAAATATTATTTTTAAACATGTTTTTGAGATTTCCATGTACATGTTTCCGGTTCACGAATAACTCGTAACTTTTGTTCACGACCGCTTTCACAAACTAACGAATTGTGTAATTTTATAATTTATACTATATTATTAAAAACGAAATATTAAAAGTTTTGATACCTGTTTTTAGTACGGTATTTGTCTTATTTAATTATTTTTATTTAATTAACCTTATTCAAATATTTTTACTTAATTATTTTTATTTAATTATTTTTATTTATAGATATGCATAATAAGACGCAGTACGAAAATTCCTTTTAATATTTTAACTTGAGTCTACTCCTTTTAATTTTTTATGGGATTTTATATTAAAAACTTATTATACGGTTTTATGTAATTTAATAAATTGGGTCTATTGCTTTTATTTTTTATGAGTTTTATTAAAAACTTATTATATCTTGGGTTTACTCCTATTAATTTTTTATGGGCTTTCTTATTAAAAAATTATTATATAACCTTGGGTCTATTATACAATCTGTGCATCGCACGGGTTTTAAGTTAGTAGACATAAAATGAACACATTAAAATATTAAAGAACTTAGGGCTAAAAAAATTAATTTAAGTGTTTTAGCCTTTGATTTTAAGTAAATTGCATTACCATCTAAATAATGATATGTATTTATTGATAAAATACTTAAATGAAATTGAATATATAATTATATATTTTCAATGTAGTACATATTATAATTTAACTAATATAAATATAAAATTTATAGTTCTTACATAAGAAAATAAGAATAAGTTAAATTAAACAAACTAGTCAATTAGTTCACAAATAAATACATACACAATAATTAAGTAATGTATATACTCATTTACGATTTTTTTTCTTTTTTTTGAATATTTAAATTTATATGCCTCACAAATGAGTACATGTTCTTAGATATCCTGAAGATGAGCGAGAATCGAACCAGCATTTGGGATAACAAAGGATAAATTCTTACTACTTGAATTATCTCATTTTACGTACTCATTTACAATCCTAATTGAGCGTAAGTTGGCTTCTATGTAATTTGATTTTTAAGTTAAAATATTTTGGAAGGAAAATTAGTCATTATGTTTTCACTTAATTAGACGAGGGAAGTTCCAGATTCAAATCTTTTGGTACTACCAAAAACATTAGCATTTATTTATACAAGTCACATAATTATTTAGTAACAAAAGTATTGATCATTAAGCCATCGAATGAGAGTCATATACTCTCTCTTTCTTTGTAACCTTTTTCCTTTCCCCCTTTTTTTCTCTTTCATCCAACACTAATCCTAGCCGCTTTCTCCCGGCCTTAATCCTCTTATTCCTTATCTCTTTACCATTAATTATTTGATCATGTCGTTTCCCCATCACTTCACTCTTTCTTCTCCGGGTTCTTCGGACTCGGGTGACGCTTTGATTTGGGATGAGTCACCCTTTGGGGTGAAATCTCCAGACATTATTGATGATTCGTTTCCGGAATCGTTGGATGATTAATCTGTGGATCTCTCTCCACAAGTGAATTATGAAAACAGCTTTGGAAAAGGCAAATGGGTAGCTATCGAGATGCTACACATTCACCCCTCAATTGGCTCTAGCATGACTAGCGGTGGAAACAGAACCAGTGGTGTTCCTAAAGGATCGAATAGAAGGTGGCTTAGGCTTGATGGAGCGGTGGCAGCAGGTGTGCCTTACACCGTACTAATGAATCATACTCTTGCGAATCGACAAGTGGATGATAATGGGTTTATTTTTTTTTCTCCTGCCTTAATTCAGGATAGTGATTCTGTTTTTCATAATATTGTTACTAGGGAAACTATGGTCGAAGCGGTTGAGAAGGTGAATTTGAATAGTAATGATGTTATGATTGATCTTAGTGAGATTTTTATGATTGGTTTTTTGGTTGGGGAGCCTCTTTCTCACCAATTTGTGCGTTCTTGTGCTTTTAAATGCTGGAAAGGATTGTGCGATATGACTTACCATGTTGAAGGTTTTTTTGCTTTCATTTTCGACTGTGAAAATTCTAAAAATGAAGCTTTGTCTACGAGGTTTATAATCTTGAGTGATAGTGTAATGGTTTTCAAGTCTTGGCAAAACAAGGTCGGATTCATTTATTCTGAGATAAAGGCTAGGTTTGTCTGGATCTCATTGTCCAATATACCTCTCTCTTTGCTGTCATTGGATGGGATTGGTTATATTTCCAGTGCTATTGACAAAGTGATATGTTCAGAACAATCCACTCCTGAGTTGGAAGAGGCACAAGGTGCGAAGCTGTTGGTTCAATTAGACTGTGTGAATCATAAATCAATGTGTTTTTGGGTCCTAATTCCCAATAAGGACTCTATTGATTACGTACAAGCCCCTGTTCATATTGTTTATCATGAAAATCACAACCATCCTTTGGTTGCTCGATATTACTCAGATGTTGTGCAAATCCTCCACCTTCCTGGGATGCCATGTTTCCTATGATGGCCTTGATTACTCTGACTCTGAGGTTGATGTTAACACTTCTGCTAAGTGTAGTGCAGGTAAGGCTAAGCCCAAAGGCTTGAGCAGTGGTAGGACACAAAATGATGCTCTATCTGGCTCAGGGCAAAGTCATAGTGGGCTAAATCAGAGCGGAAGCAGTAGAAGTAGCAGCATGAAAGGGTGGGACAACAGAGTTCATGTGCAACGAAGACTTGGAGGTACAAGCAGGGAGGTTCTCAGAAGGGATGGTGCTAATAATGGCAGGACCGGAAGTACTAAAGGGAAATGTTAGGAATTATGTTGTTTCTTGATGATAACCAAATTAACTTAGTAAAAATTGTACAAGTAAACGTAGCCATCAACAGATATTTTGCCATTGCAGTATCCGTAGATGGGTAGCTTATCTACGGATAAGACTAAATGTAACATGCTTGTGTATTTCTGATGTTGAAGTTGAAGTAGTCTTGATAGGTTAATTGAGTCATGTTGACTATCAATAAATATGTAGAATAGGGAAGCGAATTGTATATAGTCGATGCCTTGTAATTCTGCATACATGAAATTGACTGTCTGCGGATAGCTTGACTAGCCTTCTACGGATATGGACATTGTACTGTCTACGGATAGCAGTACTGATTGATCAAGAAACTATCAACGGATACAACTCAGATAGCTTCTACGAATACTCTCTGTACTTGTGAAAAGGACAGCGATGTCAGAGCACATGGGTTGGCAGACTACACAGAGCATGGAAGCCAGTATTTCTGGAAAGGTGACAAGAAGAAAGCAGCATTCTGTTTGCATGGTCAAGGGTAGCATTTCCTTAAAAGACAATCAGCCAAGAAGGGCAAGCTACAAACACGGACCACTGCTCGGGATGGAGAAACAAGGATTCTGAACACATGTACCTTTTGTATTATTAGCTGTTCAAGTATCTTTGTAAACTTGGGTTATATAACCAAGTTGTAGCATAACTCTAGAATTCAAGAAATCAGGTTTTAGCAATTTAGATAGCACAAAGCAGTATCCTTGTAAATTGCTAAAGCTAGAGTTGTGCATTTGCAGCTGTGTGTTTATTCATAAACATCACAGAGATTTCTTCAATAAAAATCTCTTAGGTGGACAAAAACAATCCACCTGAATTTTTAATTCTTGTATCATCTTATTTGTGTTTCTGTTCTTGTTTTTGCTTTTCATATTTTCACTGTCAAGAACGAAAAGTTTTCAAGATTGTATTCAACCCCCCCTTCTACAATCTTGGTTCAGTGTTTGGGAATAACAATTGGTATCAGAGGAAGCTTCTAACATACAAGAAGTTTAAAGATCAAAGACAACTGAATCATGAGTCAGAAGGATCATGGAGTTAAGATACCAGTTTTTGATAGAGAAAATTACTTTCACCGAAAGTAAAAATGCGCCTACATCTCATGTCAATGGATGAAGCTTATGTAGAGTGCATAGAACATGGCCCTCATGTACCGATGAAGCCAAACACCTCAATAGCTCAGGAACCAGCAGGAGCTCCAAGCACAATCCCAAAGCTGCGTTCAGAATGGACTCCTGAGGACATCGTCGCCGTTCATAAAGAAAAGAAGGCCATGAATATTTTGTTTAATGGTCTTGATTCTGATATGTTCGACAATGTCATCAACTGCTCTACATCCAAAGAGATTTGGGACACTGTCCAAACCATATGTGAAGTGTAACGCCCCAAATCCGGGGTCAAAGGATTTGGTCGTCACTGTTGCCCAGTAATAATCTATTGTAGAAGGGGGGTTGAATACAATAGTGTAAGATAATCGACTTCTTAATGTATATATCATAAATATGAAAAAGAAAGATAACAGCTTTATTAAATCTGATATAAAACTGTTACAAACTCTCTCAAGAAATTCTGATGTTCTTGAGAGCTGCTAGTTTACAAAAACTCTCTCAAGAAATTCTATGTTCTTGAGAGCTTCTCTTCGATTATGTTCTCTCTCGAATGAATACATAAATCGAAACCAAGACTGTGTTTATATAGTGCACACAGCTTCTCTATCAATTACAAGATAAGTCCTAATCAATAACAAAGATAGAAACATATCTTTAATCGATAGCTACATTCTACAAACCAGGAACAAATAGAATAAACTTCCATGTTTATCTAGACTCCAAATATAACTCGAAGTAGGAATCCTGATCAGCTCCAAGTTCTGATGATCAATCCTGATCATAGTCTGAGTAGGAATCCTGATGATCAATAAGATACTGACGCTTGATCAAATACTGATGACCATGCAATACTGATGACGTCAGCAATCCTGATCAGTTGAGTCTAGCTTCTGACGATCATTGAATTCTGATCTAACAATCTCCCCCAATCTCATACTTTGTGAAATAAAGTATAGATTCCAAATATTCAATGATGTCAAAAACATGTATCAAAATGTACGAGTATCTTCAGAAACAACTTATCTGTTTAAGCTTTTTAATAGAACAGATTCATCTTCAAGAAGTTGGATAATAAACTTTCTTCTTTTTCTTCAAGAATTTGAATCAGTCTTTCCTTAAGATTTCTGAGTTCTTCATCTTCCTCATTAATCTGGTAGATAGCTGCTCTGAGATTCTGTATGGAGCTTTTCTGTAGACTGTGCTCTTCAAGCAAAAGATAAGCAATTTCCTTCCCATCAGGATTGAGAGTAAGTTGGGTCATACCAAAAGTTACTTCTTTAACAGCAGTACCTCTTTGCATTTCCACATCCTGACCTCTTTGATTTAAGTACATGGGAATATAATTACCATCAAAATTACTGTTTCCATCCAGTCTTCTTCTTATAGTTGACAAAATCATGTCAGCCCATACTTTGTACACTTGGTTCTTCCATCTTAACAGATAGTGAACATATTTCAGTTCCTGTGTAGTTTTCATCAGCAGATCTTGAATAGATAGAATCTTCACACTACCATCTTTCATGAAGTACAGAAGCTTTTCTTTCTTTTCAAAACCATCATGACAATCTATAACTATATCAACAGCTAATAAATTGTTCAGGTTTTCAGAAGTTAGAGTACCTCCAATTTCTGTCAAGGAGTAAGGATCAACATATGACATATTCAGATATTCACCATCTCTGTGTCCAATACCTCCTCTTGAATTACTTGACAATTGCTTCAGATTTGAAAACATCTTTAACCAGAGTGCTTTTGATCTAACCATCTCAGATAAATCAACAACACTTGAAGCGCTTGTAATAATTCCACCAGACTGAAAATTGATAGGTGTATCACAACTTAATGTGCTAATATGTTTCCACTTCTTATCCTTTTCCTTTTCAAAGGCATAGCTTCTTTCCAGTAAAGATTCTTGTCGGCTTGAATTTCTCCATTTTCTTTCATTTGAAACTTTAAGCCTTTGTAGATAGAGATTGAAATCTTCATTTGTTCTCTTTGCAATATCTCTTCTTATGACTTCTTCTTCTTCATCTACTTCTTTGTTGTGACAATCAACAACAGTAGATAAGATTATCAAATCAACTTCTTGCAGAATTTCAGATTCGTCAGGATCTTGAATATTGTCAGGATTAGAATCTTCAATTTGATTTGTATTGCTGAGAGTTGATTTACTTGATTTTCTTTTCAATTCAGGTTCTTCTTCAACAAATTCCTTGTCTTCTTTCTCCATGATATCCTTGATAACAGGATCTATTAGATTTTGTGAAGCTTCAGGAATTTCTTCAATTCTTAACCCTCTAGACCTTGTCTGTCTAGGTACTGTTTGAGTTGAAGAACCTCTTTTACTTCTTCTAGCACCTCTCCTACCTCTGCTTCCTCTACCTCTAGCAGGAGCAGTATAGCTTTCCATTGTCTCTCTTTGTAGTCTCAAGAATTCTTCATGTGAGAGATCTGGATATTCTTCACTTGCTGTAGAGAGTGCTTTTCTTGCATATAATTGTTGAACTCTTTTATCAGTGTGATATAGAGTAACAATTCTGCCGTCTTTTGTAGAAAACTTCTGGAATAAATTTGATGCATCTTCAGGATTATCAATAATCACATCTTCATCACCTTCAGGAATTGTAGCAAGAATGTGTCCATGACCAGGTGTCAGGATTTGATCTTCCGTCAGGATCTGAGATTGCACCAATGTTCTTACTGTCTTAACTCCAGAATCAGAAACATGAGTTGACTGCGTTGTTTGACTTTGAGAAGTTTGGATTGTCTTCATAACAACAGCATCAGAGGTTTCTCCTTGTATCGCTTTGTCACCACCATCATCTCCAGTATCATCATCATTATTTCTTAATACTAGATCAGGTGTACATTTTGTCTGAATAACCTTCTCCCCCTTTTTGACATCAGGATTTGACAATAATTGCAAAATTAAGGAAAGAGAGGCTTGAATTTCAGTTACCTTAGTATCCAGAGAATCAATTCTTTGATTGATTGAGGTTTGTTCTGAAACAACAGAGTTCACTTGGGATTCCACTACCCTCAGTTGTAAAGTAGTAGGCACCTTTGTAAAATTATTAAAGATATCAGTCCTCACTTTTTCAGTTGAACCCTTGATAGAATCAATCTCACTTTTCAGGCTTTTGGATAACGGAGTAGTAGCCTTCAGATGATTCTTCAAGTCTCGATTCTCTATAGACTTCACTGCATTATAGGCATGTTCAATAGCAGAAGAAAAACTGATAGATTCATCAGAATTGTGCCATGAATTGTTCCATTCATTCTGTCTAAATGCCTCTGCAGGATCAAAGGAAGGAGTAGAAAAATCTTGTCTCTGATCTTTCCCAGTGAAAGCATTGCTAGTCATATATGTACTTGATGAACCAAAATTAGTTCCAAGACTAATCTTGAGTGCTGTAGCAATCTGGTCCTTCTCTTTTCGATTCTCATTATCATCATCACTATCATCATCAGAATTATCATCATCAGTATCATGAGTAATATCAGGATCAGGAATTGCAATACGTTTCAGTTTATCCTGTGATTCTGAGATAGGATGATCCATTGGTCTTGAACGAAGTGACTGTATCAAAATAGGCTCAGTATCAGGAGCACCACTAACGTCAGGATGAACATCGTCAGGATTTGATATGCTTGCATCAGTATTTGCTACCAATGGTTCTTGTGGAGCTTGAGGTTCAGAAGCTGCTTCAACACTTTGAGCTAAAGGTTCTTGTGTGCTTCCCTCATTGACAATGTTCTCGACCAATCTTTCAACAGAAGCTGTAGCTTTGCCTGCATCTTCACTTTGAGAAGATGGTTCTTGTGTAGCTGGAATGTTGATGTCTTCATTCTCCCTTTGAGAAAATGGTTCTTGTGTGACCATTCCACTAGCTAAGCCTTCACCCAAACTTTGATTGAGTGGTTCTTGTGTGGCAGGATCAACCGTAGCTGCTGAATTACTCTGAAATTCAGGTTGTTGTGGGCTTGATCCTTTCAGCTTCTTCTGTCTCTGATAGACTAACTCTTCTGCATTCCTTTTTTTCTTTGATGTAGGTGTAAGACCAACCAAGGAAGCAGTTGTAGAAACCTTCTCCCAAGAATATCCTCGAATCTGAGATGGAGAGGCTGGAGAGTCTGATATAGAGACAACTTTTGTTGCTGCATAAGGAATACTAACATCAGGATTTGATGTCTGAATATCAGTATCCTTCATTTGCACTGTCAAAGGAATATGATACCTGCTCTTTGATAATTTCCTTGTCTTTTGTGGTTTTGATGAAGGTACCACAGCTTTAGTAGCAGTATCAGCAACTTCCTTGTTCACATTCACACAGAGGATATAGGTAAGTCATCCTCTGAATCACTTTCATCAATCAACCTTAACTTCCTTTGCACAGGAACATCCTTAACAACCTTATCAGCTTTCTTGACCAGGACCCCTTGTACACCCCCTTGTATCTTCTTTTTAGTGAGTGGTGTAGAGGAAAAATCCTTTGAACCTGATTGCCTTCCAGACACATCAGTTCTAGCTGATTTCTTTGATTTTACAACTAAAGTCTTTTGAGAGACAGTAGAGGTGGTTGTTAACTGTTTAGACTGTATAGGTTGCATGCTTGTGTCAGGAACAAGGTGGGTTGGTCCTTGTACCATAGCATTAGAAAGTAGTCCATAACGAGTAGGCATTTTCTGATGTAAGAAAAACCTAACCTCATCAGGAATAAAAGCATTTCCTATAAAACCATTTGCCTTATCACTGTTGACTAAGGACTTAATATTATTCTCAGTAATTCTACAGATTGGTAGAACTACATCATCCTCAAAAACAACATTAGGACAAAAGTGATTAAATATCAACTGTAAAAATCTAAGAAAACAGACAGAACCCAACTTATCTGATTTCCTATCACTTAAAGCTTTTAAGATAAAAGACCCATAATCAAACACTGTAGAATGGATAAGAGAGTACCCAATTTTAAGAGATCCTGATGGAAGAGCATCAAAATTTGATGTCTTGTTCAGGAAACAGCGGCTGATTGTATCAAAGAAGAAATTCCATTCCTTCTTAAGCTTTGTCCTAAAGAGATTTCCATATCTCTTTACTTCTCCATTGTAGCCCAGTTTCTTGACAAACTCAAATAGAGCAGAGTCTGAAATCACCCTAGGAACTTTTTCACCCAGAATAGGCAAATGCAATGCCTCTTCAATAACAGCAGGGGTGACATGATGAGTTACCTCATTTGATTCGAACTGCATCAGAATGGTTCCTGTAGAACTTTGACCAAAAACAACTGTGTTCCAAACCTGCATTACAGACTTAAAAGAAACACTTGCAGGCTCTGTTAAAGCATACTTCAATGGGCTTGAAGTAAGAAAATCTTGAATTATATGGAACTCAGTAGGCAATTCTTGATGGTCTAGAATGGCTACAAAGTTATTAGTGGCAAAAGTAATATCACGAATTACTGTTTGTTTGTTCATGAAAGATGAAGACGCCATTGTAATGCTTTTGAAAACTCGAGAATTAAGATTTGAAGCAATTAGGGTATGAAAGCACAGAGAGAGATAGAAAACGAAAAACTGATGATAAGAGAGTAATTAACGATGTAGACCAATAAAAAGTATTTTGTTAAAACAAAATATTACTCTCAAAGACAGGTGGCAAAATATGATTTGTGCACAAAGAATTAGTGGACAGATTACGTGTGTCATTTAAATAAATCTGCACCGCCTTTTATGTGTATGTATTGTTATACCTATAATAGTGCAACACACGCGCGCATACAGTTGTCCTACTAAAACTCAACCGTCCATCAGTAGATACTGACGAAAAATTAGGCACAAATTAAGTAATGAAATACTGACCTGTACATCAGGATTGACCAGTTGACTTCCTGTCAGGATTGAGTCCTATCAGGATTTGATCAAAGATACATACCTTTCTGAATAACCATCAGATTTGACAGTTATCAGGATTTCCTCTCTGTAGCTTTCCCTCAGAAATTCTCAAAATTCATCATTCCAAGTTCATTCACCAACTTATTGAAAGTAGCTTCAGGTAGTGGCTTGGTGAATATATCAGCTAGTTGTTGATCAGTAGGAACAAAGTGAAGTTCAATTGTTCCTTCCAGAACCTGTTCTCTTATAAAGTGATATCTGATACTTATGTGTTTAGTAAGAGAATGCTGAACTGGATTTCCTGTCATTGCAATAGCACTTTGGTTATCACAATAAATAGGGATTTTTGAGTATGACAGGCCATAATCTAACAACTGATTTCTCATCCACATTATCTGAGCACAACAACTTCCTGCAGCAATGTACTCAGCTTCTGCAGTTGAAGTGGAAATAGATTTCTGCTTTTTACTTAACCATGAAACTAGTCTTCCACCCAAAAACTGACAACTTCCTGAAGTACTTTTCCTGTCTATTTTGCATCCTGCAAAATCAGCATCTGAATAACCACACAACCCAAAATCTGATTCCCTTGCATACCAAAGGCCAAGTGAAGGAGTGCCTTTGAGATATCTGAAAATTCTTTTGACTGCAATCAGATGTGGTTCTCTAGGTTTTGCTTGAAATCTTGCACATAGACAGGTTGCAAACATGATATCTGGTCTACTGGCAGTGAGATACAATAAAGAGCCAATCATTCCTCTGTAGTGCGTTACATCTACCTCTTCACCTTGATCAGGATCAAGTTTGGTAGATGTAGCTATGGGAGTTGAAGCAGGAGTACTGTCTTGCATGTTAAACCTTGTCAGTAAATTCCTTGTGTATTTAGACTGATTAATAAAAATCCCTTCATCAGTCTGTTTAACTTGAAGACCCAGAAAGTAACTCATTTCTCCCATCATGCTCATTTGATATCTTGACTGCATAAGCTTGGAAAACTTTTCACACAGCTTATTGTTTGTTGACCCAAAAATGATATCATCAACATAAATCTGAACTAACAGCAACTCCTTACCATCATTCAAATAAAATAGAGTCTTATCAATTGCACCTCTTTTGAATCCACTTTCCAGTAAGAATTGAGCTAAGGTTTCATACCATGCTCTTGGAGCTTGCTTTAGTCCATAAAGTGCCTTATCCAGTCTGTAGACATAATCTGGATATTTAGGATCAATGAAACCAGGAGGTTGTTCAACATAAACTTCTTCCTCCAGTTCACCATTTAAGAAAGCACTTTTAACATCCATATGGAAAACCTTGAATTTCTTATGTGCTGCATAAGCAAGAAATATCCTGATGGCTTCTAGTCTTGCAACAGGAGCAAAAGTTTCATCATAGTCAATTCCCTCTTGTTGGGAATACCCCTTTGCAACTAGTCTAGCTTTGTTTCTGATAATGACTCCATCAGAATCAGTCTTGTTCTTGAAAATCCACTTTGTACCAACAATTGATCTATTCTTTGGTCTTGGTACCAGTTTCCAGACTTCATTCCTTTCAAATTCATTCAGTTCTTCTTGCATTGCAGTAACCCAATCAGCATCTTTAAGTGCATCTTCAACTTTCTTAGGCTCCTCCTTGGACAGAAAGTTATTGTATAGACATTCATTCTGAGTTGCACTTCTTGTTTGAACACCTGTATCAGGATCTCCAATTATCAAATCAGGAGTATGATCTTTTGTCCATTTCCTTGCTGGTGTCAAATTGTTTCTTGAAGAAGATGCTCCCCCTGGATTGGTGTTATCTTGATTGAAAGAATTTGATTGATTTGAAGCTCTTTCTGAATTATTGCTATGCCCTCCTGATGTGTTATCAGGATCTTCACTTGAATCAGTATCTGAAGAATTCTGTCCTGATGATTGAGTTGACTCTGAACTTGTAGTTGAATGCCGTTGCTCCCCCTCAACATTAGCACTACTAGTTGTATCACTGTTGTTTGCATCATCAGTATTAGCACCATCAGTACCTGGTGAGTCATCAGGATTTGGTGACCCGTCATTACTGGATGAATGGACAGCTTCTGATTCACTTTCTTCAGGTTCCTTGGAAGCTTCATTTTCAAATAACAATCTATCATGCGAGTCTTCAATGATTCCAGTTATCTTCTTATCATCAAAAGATACATGTATTGACTCCATGACAGTTCTTGTTCTCAAATTAAAAACTCTGAAGGCTCTTGATGTAGGATAACCTATGAATATTCCTTCATCAGCCTTTGTTTCAAATTTCCCTAGCTGTTCAGGATGAGTTCTGAGAACAAAACATTTACAGCCAAACACATGCAACTGCTTCAGACTTGGTTTCTTCTCTTTGAGTGACTGATAGGGAGTGACACCATGCCTGTTTATCAATGTGAGATTTTGTGTATAGCATGCTGTGTTGACTGCTTCTGCCCAGAAATATGTAGGTAATTTAGCTTCTTCCAACATAGTTCTGCCAGCTTCAATAAGAGTTCTATTCTTCCTTTCTACTACTCCATTTTGCTGAGGTGTGCCAGGAGCAGAGAATTGTTGAATGATTCCTTTATATTTGCAGAACTCTTCCATCTTTGAATTCTTAAATTCAGTACCATTATCACTTCTCAGAATCTTGACTTTGTACTTTGTGGTTGTCTCAATCATTCTCACATGATCCAACAGAACTTCAGGAGTTTCATCTTTTCTGTGCAGAAAATACACCCAGGTGAATCTAGAATATTCATCAACAATTACAAGAGTGTACCTTTTCTTACTGATGGACATGATGTTGACTGGACCAAACAGATCAAGATGTAGCATGTGATATGGTTCTTCAATAGAGGATTCTGATTTACTCTGGAATGATGTCCTTCTTTGTTTTGCTTTTTGGCATGCATCACAGAGTCCATCAGGTGTATACAAGACATTAGGTAATCCTCTTACTAACTCTTTCTTAACCAACTCATTGATGTTGCTGAAGTTGAGATGAGAAAGCTTCTTGTGCCAATTCCAACTTTCATCTACTGAAGCTTTACTGATGAAACATGTAGGGGAGCCATCAGTATCTGAGAGAATGTTGGCTTCATATATGTTACCATGCCTGTAGCCAGTTAGTGCTATCTTCCCTGTTGCTTTACTGACTACTTCACAATGTGTGGAATAGAAATTGACATGATAACCTCTGTCAGTGATTTGACTAATACTCAACAAGTTGTGTTTTAGTCCCTTCACTAGAGCTACTTTTTCAATGATGACATTTCCAATGATTATATTGTCATATCCCAAGGTTTGTCCAATGTTGCCATCTCCATAAGACACAGTTGGGCCAGCTTTTTCCTCATATTCTGATAACAGGGCTTTGTTTCCAGTCATGTGCACAGAACATCCACTATCCATGACTAACACATTTTTCCTTTTACCCTGCATCAGAATAGTAAAACACTAGTCAGAATGTTTAGGAACCCACACTTGTTGGATTCCTTGTTCATGCATTTTATTAAATTTAACAGCAGAAGACTTTTTGACTTTAGCAGTCCTGACAGGATTTACTCCATCAGGATTTGCTTTGTCAGTATCAGTATTAACAAAAGCATGCTTCACTATGACATTTTCAGTTCTATCAGACTTTGTACTACTTTCAAACTTAGGCAATGGATCATAAAGCTATAGTACAAATCATGATACTCTTTACATGTATAAATAGAATGCCATAGACTACCACAATGAAAACAGGACTTCTGCGGTTTATAGAGTACTGATCTATTCCTAACATCAGACTTAGGAATATCAGTAATCTTCTTCTTACTCTTCTTACAATCAATAGCAAGATGATTAGAGTTACCACAGTTAAAACAACACTTTCTAGGTGCATTTGGGATATATTTATAACCATTCTCTTTATTGATCCCAACTTTACCATTCCTGTTTCTCTTAACAGTAGCTTCCTTTTTCTTATCTGTAACCTCACAGATTTTATCTTTAAGCTGTTTCTGAGACAATAGACCTACATTCTTGGTGACTTTGTTCATGACAGGTTTAGACTTTATAATTTTAATTCCTTGAGTAGAAGAAGATCCCTTTTCAAAAGTAGAATTGGAATCCTTACCAAAAACAAAATTAACAGGAGTAATCTTAGATTTGGTTGAGTCTATAACATGTCTATAGGTCTTTGGACTGACAGTCTCATCAATGACAATTTTCTCTGCTAATTTCTTATCTTCATCTGACTTATATCCTAGACACTCTTTCCAATTCTTAGAGGTATTAATCTCATGAAATTTCCTACCAGAGTCTGTCCAGGTTCTGATTTTCTCATTAGCATATTCAAGTTCTTTTTCAAGGGAAGTACATTTAGATGTCATCTCTAAGTGCATGTGTTTAGCATTAGCACATTCTTTTTGTACTTCTTGCATACGAGAAAAATTCAGCTTCTAATATCTCATTCCTCTTTCTAAGGTCAGACATCTCAGATAAGATTCTAGTATTCTCAGCAGTTTGACTTCTAAAGCTAATATGTAATGACTTTAGAAAACGTCTTAACTCAGAAGCATTATCAGTATCAAAATCAAAGATAGTATTTAGTACCTTATCATCAGGAGCAGCAGTTACATCAGCATTGGCCATTAACGCATAGTTGACTACCTCAGTATCAGATTCTGAGGAAGAGTCCATCCAATCCTTGCTTGATGTGATGAGTGCCTTTGTCTTGTTGCATTCAGAAGCAAAGTGACCCATACCATTACACTTGTAGCATCTAACCTTTGACTTGTCAAATTTGCTACCCTTGCTGTCCTTTATGATATACTTGTCTTTGTCTGCTTTGAAGGTCTTTTTCTGAAAGTTGCCTTGTCTTCTATTCTTCCTGAACTTCATCCTTCTGAAGTTTCTGACAGTCATAGCAACCATCTCTTCCATGTCTGAATCAGAAGATTCATCACCAGTATTGGCATCAGAATTGCCATCAGTATCTGATGAAGAGTCGTCAGGATCTGACTCAGCTACTCTTGCTTTCCTTCTAGAGACCTCCATAGCTTTCCCTTTTGATTTTGCTTCTACATTCAAAGCAATTGACTTTGCCTTGCTGCTTTTCTTGTTCTTTCTCTGTTGAACTTCAAGATCATGAGTTCTTAGCATCCCATAGATCTCATCAAGAGACACAATGTTCAGATCATACTGGTGTCTAATGATTGAGGTCTGAGTATCCCATTCTTCAGGTAAAGCTCTAAGAAATTTGGTGTTTGAATCTTCAGTTTCATATACTTTGTCAACTAAGGATAAGCTATTCAATAGTGTCAGGAATCTATCATATAGATCAGTCAGGCTCTCTTCAGGTCTTGCATCGAATTGTTCATATTCTTGAATCAATAGAGCCCTTCTGTTTTTCTTGACAGATGCAGATCCCTGGCACTGAGTTTCCAAAGTATCCCAGATTTCTTTTGAAGTCTTGCATGCAATCACCCTGTTTGACATGACAGCATCAAGGCTATTATGCAAGATATTCTTTATCTTTGGTTCCCTGAGTACATGAGCTTTTTCTTCTGGAGTCCATTCAGCTTTAGCTTTGACCACATAATGTTCTGGTACTGTATCTGTCCGTTCTACGAACTTTGTTGGTATATATGGTCCATCACGAATCCTGTCCAAGTAGTCAGGATCCATAGCCTCCAGGTACATCAGCATCTTTACCCTCCATGTAGGATATTCTGATATCTTTAAGATGGGAATCTTCATGCTTTCATACTTGGTTGTCGACATCTTTAGATCGTATCTGATTCAGAATTAAATCAGTTTGCTCTGATACCAATTGTTGCCCAGTAATAATCTATTGTAGAAGGGGGGTTGAATACAATAGTGTAAGATAATCGACTTCTTAATGTATATATCACAAATATGAAAAAGAAAGATAACAGCTTTATTAAATCTGATATAAAACTGTTACAAACTCTCTCAAGAAATTCTGATGTTCTTGAGAGCTGCTAGTTTACAAAAACTCTCTCAAGAAATTCTATGTTCTTGAGAGCTTCTCTTCGATTATGTTCTCTCTCGAATGAATACATAAATCGAAACCAAGACTGTGTTTATATAGTGCACACAGCTTCTCTATCAATTACAAGATAAGTCCTAATCAATAACAAAGATAGAAACATATCTTTAATCGATAGCTACATTCTACAAACCAGGAACAAATAGAATAAACTTCCATGTTTATCTAGACTCCAAATATAACTCGAAGTAGGAATCCTGATCAGCTCCAAGTTCTGATGATCAATCCTGATCATAGTCTGAGTAGGAATCCTGATGATCAATAAGATACTGACGCTTGATCAAATACTGATGACCATGCAATACTGATGACGTCAGCAATCCTGATCAGTTGAGTCTAGCTTCTGACGATCATTGAATTCTGATCTAACAGTCACTCTGCATTCTCAAATAAAACCACCTGTTCAATATTAAACCAATACTATATACATCTACGACCCCAATTCTACCAAGAATCTTTAAAGGTTATAGTGCTAGAAACAAGAATCCAAAATTCCATTACACAAAATTTTCTTCTTTACAACCATTCTCTTTACATAAATTATATAACACTAGTATAACTTCGACAAGAAGTATACCAGGCAAATCTAATCTGATACAACATAGTATTTAATAAAAATTCACTTTATACAATAACCTTACACTAGTTCCAAATACCCTGTATCATAACGTCTTTACACTAACATCTTCTTCCTTCTCTGCCCAGCTACGCGGATAACTCCCGCCAATATGCCTTCTTACTGAAAGGCTAAAAATATAAAGAAAGCAAGTATGAGTGAAAGAATTTCTCAGCAGGAGCATTATCAAGTATAATAGGAAAAGTTTCCAAAATAAGCTTTTGGTTTAAACATTTGTAATATCTAAAACTTTTAAATCAAGTTTTGTAATTCGCCATAATTTCTCATTCAGCTTCTAGCAACTGAATAGTTTTAAAACACGAAGGAATTTATATTGGTCGCCACGGTTACCCGAACCACAATATCTACAATAGTATGTAGAAAATATGTAATAAAAATAAACTCATACGTCTTCAAGACCATAGTTTATACAAAAATACTATTTTTAAAGATAACAGTTCCATTCACAACATCTTCTGAAACCAACAACTTTAAGCAAACGAATCAACCTGAATATCAGGTTATAACTCACCAGTACGGAACATATGAATTAAATCAATCTCAGATATAAGAAGTGATATTAGAATTGGATTTTTATACTTTTATAAATCACAAAGGTTGAGCTGTTGATCAGTCACACATCAACCCCGGACCCACTTATAACAAAGTCCTCCCTAGGATCCTTGGCCATCTTGGCCTTAATTAATTCCGACCACGAATCTGGTCCGACCATTATTGGTCCATTTAAAAACATTCCAATTCTAATTTCTATATGTCAGGTGTCAGTACAATTGACAACCTTACTACGACAGCCAGGTGTCGGAAGAATCGACAACCTTAATACAACAATCGCTGGAAAACTCACGTTCCAGAAAACAACTCGACTATGAAGAATCCATCAAGGAATAACAATACAATCTAGTATCGACGATATCGACACAATAATGGGAGGTGCACATGAAAAGTGACAATATAATAAACATCGACGAGATCGATGCAACAACTGGGATGATAATGAAGAGTAAGCAATAACATGCTCAATAAAATTAAGTCTGATGTGAAATATGCATTATGAGTTCGAATCAAGGACTGGATCAGATAATCGCATCAACAAGAAATGATAATAATACTTGCATAGGTGCAAGATGGAAAAATAGAATACTTGTAGAACAAGTACCACAACTTCAGAATTTTAAAATAACATTTTTACCCTCATCGGGTTCACAAGTTCCCACTCATCTAGGGTTGGCAACATTCCAACCTAATATTTTTAAATCAATATTTTTGAAAGAAAACCTTAGTATAAGGCCCATAACTATCTTTTAAATCGTTTCAATACAATAATTATATTTTTCCAATCAACATGGAAATATGAATCTAAACTGAAAAGGTATGAAATAATACTCGTCAATTTACGAGATTAATTAAAATACTTGCAATTCGATGCAAAAGAATCATCATTTAAAATTTAGTGAAGAGTATGCTAATTGCATAATAATAATTCAATAGAATATCACTCAAATAATAAGCAAGGGTATAAACACTTGCCTCTGGTCCTTAGCTATTTCGTAAGGTTGAGATAATACGATTCCCTCCTTATTCTGCCTTATAGCACGATTCTCTATTTCCGTCCTTCTTTGATTTAACGCTCTTATGAATACCACTAATCTGATCCTACCGTTTTGAATCCACGCGTCGATATCTCCGACTTCCTTCATTTAACATGTCTTGGTAATCTGGCTCGTCTTGTCCAATAGCCCTTGTTGCCTAGATAACCATATTCAATAGATAGAATAATCACGATTAACTAAATAAATAACCCACGTATCACGTTCGTCGAAAATCTCTATACTATAAAAGTCAACATCCAAGTCAACCTCTAAGTCAACGGTCTCGTAAATCTCATTTTCTAACAATACTGACAAATTTCTATTCCAACTACCTCTCGTGATAATATTAGACACGACCAAAGTATTTAAACAAGTCTCCAATCACTTATTCGTATTTATGACTCACTAACCAGATAATCCACGTAATTCACATAACACATATTGTCATTTAATTATGATAAATCAATCACCTAAGTCTCGTAATGTCCAAGAAATAATTTTAGAAAAATATTCAACTCTCATTTCAAAGGAATTAAACCTCAAAATATTTTTAGATCTAAAATCGGATCATTTATCCCAATATAAAGATTTAAAAACAATTTTAATCAATTAATATAAAATTAATTGACTAATTCCAACACTTAAACAAATTTGTATGAATAAAACCAAGCCAAGAAAATAATTAAATCTAATTTAAATTAATTAGATTTAATTAATAATTATTTAATAGAATTAACTGATTATTAAAATTAATCAATTAATTAAATAAATAAATTATTAATAAAAAATAATTAAAATAATTAAATTTAATCAATTTTCGAATTTAAATAAATATTTATAAATTTATAAAATTTTCTGAATGATAAAATGTATTTTTAAAATAAAAAAATGATTTTTAGAATTTTTAAACTATTTTTGAAAATAAATAATTTAAAAACACTATTCATCTTCTTCAAGCTCCAGCTTTAATGGAGGTTCGCCGAAATCTGGAAATTTTCGGCGACCTTAACATTTTCTGGCCAAAATCCGACTAGCACCATTTCTGTACCAAACTGGATGTTCTTGGTATCAAAACGAAGCTGAGAACATGTACAATCTAACCCCTTCAATCATTTAACCAAACAAACAACAGGTTTTACAAACTAATGATTTGAAAATTCGAAAATAACTAAGAATTCGAACTAGCTAATCTAGGAATAGAACGAATCGATTATAAGTGATCATATGAAGCTATAGGAACCATCAAAATCAACGGACAAACCCTAAATCAAAAAGCCCCAATTCGAGCTCAAGAACCCTAATTTTCGAATTAGACAATCTGGCAATCAAACAATGAAATTGAACACATATTTGGACTCCTTACAACCATACGAAGCTATACATATCATCAAATCACATGAACAAGCCGAGAATCAAAAAACCCCAAATTTTACATAAACCCTAATTCTCCAAAATTAAAGAAAACTTCGTATAAGGTTTAAAAATTACCCCACATGAGTTCTGATGGTAGATTATGAAACTAGATTCCAAGACCTTCGATTCGGCTACTAGAACGTTGAAAACGGATTCCGGTAACGCCTCCAAAATCGAGTTTGATTCTCAAGAACACGAAGAACATGGTTTAGAGATTTTTATATTTTTGTCTATATATATATATATATATATATATGTATTATACGCAGGATAATGTACGATTCACCTTTTTATACTTAATGGAAAATAATACCCCAAACGACATTTTTGGATCGATATTGATCCATTAGATCGCTTTAAATCTTTGATAAAGTAAAGTACACGTTTTACGAGGTGATAATCATCCATAAGGACTGATAATTATCCAAATCAATACATATCACTTATATAACGAATGCTCAAGAATACTAGGGCTATAACAGATGTATTATTGATACGAACGATATATCAATTTCCCGAATAATTAGGGAATGATCTAAATTTTCTTTTTGATAAATAAAATAAAACGAAATAAAAATAACATTCTCTTAAAAAAGAATTTTCCAATTACCACAAATATTCACATAGCATCTCAAGGTCACATATTCAACTATTTAACGAATAACTTAACACATTTAAACAGATAAAACATTTAATAAATTTTGATATGAAAATAAAATTTCATTTCACATCAAATATTAACACGTAATTTTCCCGGATCTTACATGAAGGGACTGAGCAGGTGAGAGAAAACAAGATGCAACTCCTCATACAACAGTATGAACACTTTCACTTCAAGAGTGGAGAATCTTTGAATGATACTTTTAGTAGATTTCAAAAATTGCTAAATGGATTGAAGTTGTATGGAAGAGTGTATCAAGTTAAAGACTCAAATCTCAAATTTCTCAGAGCCTTGCCAAAGGAGTGGAAGCCCATGACTGTCTCCTTGAGGAACACTCAAGAATATAAGGACTACACTCTTGAGAGGTTGTATGGAACCCTAAAAACATATGAGCTGGAAATAGAGCAGGATGAAGAAATTGAGAAGGTCCAAAAGAAAACTGGATCTCTTGCTCTAGTTGCAAGTGTTGAAAAGGCTGAGGACATGAAAGAAGAAGCTGCTGAAACTACACCAAGCCAAAGTGCTTGTGAAGGTAGAGCTGAATCAAGAAAGTGCAAAGGGAAGGTGATTGAAGAAAGTGAGCCCATCAATCAAGATGAGATGGATAAGCTAGATGATCACTTAGCTTTTCGGTCAAGAAAGTTCTCAAAGCTCAAGTTCAAGAGAAACCCTGAAGTGTCCAGACCATTCAAGAAGGATCTTGTTGATAGGTCCAAATTCAAATGCTTCAACTGTGGAATGGGAGGTCACTTTGCAAATGAGTGCAAAAAACCAAAGTCTGAGAAGAGTGACAGGAAGTTTGAACCTGTTGACTACAAGAAGAAATACTTTGATCTTCTCAAGCAAAACGGTAGAACATTCATTACACAGGATTATGACTGGGCTGAAGACGGGAATGATCTTGAGGAGGACACATAATTTGTGAACCTTGCACTGATGCCTGATTCAAGCGAGCAGGATGCCAGTTCATCATCTAATCAGGTAATCACCACCAATCTCTCTGAGCTTTCTACTGAGGAATGCAATAATGCTATTAATGATATATCCACCGAATTATATCATATGCGTATTTCTCTTAAATCACTTATTAATGAGAACACAAGGATTAAATTATCTAATCAGTTGTTAAGTGATAAGAATGCTCTTCTAGAAACTCAATTTGCTGAGTTTGAGAAAATGAGAGTAGAGTGTCAAGTTGCCAAGGATGATCTGCTGATTGTGCTTAAAAGAGAAGAATCCATTAAAGCACAATTAGCCAAAGAACAAGAAACTATAACTAGATGGACTGATTCCAAGAATGTTGCCACAAACATAATCAAGACTCAAGGTGTGGATACATTCTACACGGAATCAACAAGAAAAGATAAAAAGAAGCTAGATATTGAAAGTCTAGGGGATGACACTTCTACGAATAGTGAGCATCCGGTGGAAGGTAATACTTCTACGGATAGCAGACATCCGTTGTTGGACAACACCTCTACGGAAGTGACTTGCCCAAAGAAGTGTACATCCAGTGTTAGTCATGATAGACTAGAGAAGCTGAACAAAAAGTATGGTCCAACCAGTAAAAACTTTGTTCAGGGATCAAGTAGCAAAACCAAAGCCGAGAATGTCAACATAGGCTACCTGTCCAACAAGCAATTGAAGGACAGGGTTGAGGAAATAGAGGTTAAGGCTGGTGCTAAAAAGAAAAAGAACAGAAATGGTAAGGTAGGGATTAACAAACACAACAACTATACTCCTGAAAAGTATACACCTAGGAAGACTTGTGCAAAGTGTGGTAGTGTTAATCATGTTTCTACAAATTGCAAATCTGTTAATACACCATCTGCTCAAATGACAATGCATGTACTCAATTTGCCTATGCCTGCTATGCATAACATGTTTGCACATACTGATCAAGCATCCAACTTGTATGCCAACATGCCATTTGTTTCAAATTCTCACATGAATGCATTCACAATGCCACAAATGACATGGAGCATGCCACATATGAATGCTATGTTGCACAAAACTCTCAAATGCCTGCACCAAACATGTTTGCATATAATTATCCTCAGCATTTTGTCTCTCAGAGGTCAACACCCAGGGTCAAGGTTGATTTAACTCAATCTAACAGGAAAGGACCCAAGGAAACTTGGGTACCAAAATCAACTTGATTTGGTTTTGACTGTGTGCAGGGATACAGAAAGAATCTATGGTACTTAGACAGTGGATGTTCTAGGCACATGACTGGAGATTCTACCCTTCTCATAGAGTTTGTGGAGAAAGCCGGCCCTAGCATTACCTTTGGAGATGACAGCAAAGGTTTTACTAAGGGATATGGCTTGATTTCAAAGGATAATGTCATCATTGATCAAGTAGCACTGGTTGACGGACTTAAGCACAACTTGCTGAGTATCAATCAACTGTGTGACAAAGGTTTCTCAGTCTCATTCAACCAAGAAACTTGTGTTATATCCAGTAAGGAGAACAACAATGTGGTGCTGACAGGATACCGAAAAGGTAATGTATACATAGACGACTTCAAATCTACAAGTTCTGATTCCATAACTTGTTTTCTGAGTAAAGCAATCAAGGATGAAAGTTGGCTATGGCACAAAAGACTGTCACATTTGAACTTCAAATCTATGAATGAGTTGGTAAGAAGAGACCTAGTAAGAGGACTTCCTCAACTGGAATTCTCCAAGGATGGACTTTGTGATGCTTGCCAGAAAGGGAAGCAGAAAAAGATTTCTTTCAGAAGCAAGCTGGATTCATCAATTGATCAACCCTTACAGCTGTTGCATACCAGTAAATGTCATGTCAATCTCAAAGAAAAGATACTGCCTTGTTATTGTGGATGATTTCTCTAAATTCACGTGGACTTACTTTCTGCACTCCAAAGATGGGGCAAGTGAAATCGTAATCAATCACATCAAGGCTGCCAACAATCATCCTGATCTCAAAGTAAGAAGAATCAGGAGTGACAATGGCACTGAGTTCAAAAATTCCACGATGAGGCTGTTTTGTGAGGAAAATGGAATCATTCATGAGTTCTCTGCAGCAAGGACACCACAACAAAATGGAGTGGTAGAGAGGAAAAATAGAACTCTTATTGAAGCTGCAAGAACAATGCTAGGAGAATCAAAGTTACCTACTTATTTCAGGGCTGAAGTAGTTAACACTGCATGTTTCACTCAAAATATTTCTTTGATCAATCAAGCAAAAGTGTTAGGATTTATGGGTGATAGCTATGAGGCAACTTAACTAGATACTTTATTTACTTAATTTTTATTAAGTATGAACATACTGTCACAACCAGAGTATGTCTTTGTAACCGTTTTATTTAGTACAAATAAGATTCTAGTGCATCTTGGTAGAAGTTCATTCATTTGTTCAAGCCTCAAGAAGTACTCAAGATGGACAACAAGAATAAAGATTACTGTCACAACGCTGACAGTAAGGTTACAAGAAGACAACATGTTGCGAGTCACGACAGTACATTCACTCTGACAACAACATTGGCGAAAGCCCTCTGACAGCAACTTTACCTAAGCCTGACAGCAAGCTTGGAAATCTTGACAGCACCTTCAGCGGGGATTTCTAACTGTCACCAAAAGCGCATTTCTGTGACAGCAAGCTTAGCCATCAGGATACTGTCATGAAGGGATAACATTTGTATTGGTAAACAACCCAGTCAAACTCGTGACATTTTGGATGTTCAAGAAACAGACGTGTTGCAGTATCCCAACACTGTAACAGGTCTGCAAGACTACGACTGAAGCTTGAGAGATCACATGACAAAGCTCACCAATTCCAGAGTATGACAAATCTACATCTACTGAATTGTGTTAGCTTAAAATAGAATGTTTCTAGATTGCTTTGCTATGTATTGATAAGCTGTCTGTATATCAATTTAGGAAAGAATCACGGGCAGGCAAATTGTAAGAAGCTGCCACTTGAAAATGACAGCAGCTTCACAAGACCCGTGATTGAAAGTGATAGGTTTAACCTACTTAGTCTATCTCTCAATTCATTCTATGTAATCACTCGAGAAACCGAAGCTCAAGAAAACAAACATTTTCTTGAGGTTGTAGCAACCCATTGCAAAATAAATAAAACATTTACTCGTGTGTCTACTTGTGTTTTCATTTGATAAACTGATAATCCTTAATCTTAGTTCTTGTTGTTGAAAACGTAGATTGAGATTTATCAGTATTGCATTCAACCCCCCACGTGACTGCTAAGTGGGTTAAGACACGATTTCACTTTTGCACTTTGTCAGTTAAATGCTTGAACTTTCCTCTAAATTCATCAAACATACAACTGTTCTCAAAAAGCAAACACAACACTCACCTTTCTCATATCCCCAAGCAATTCATCTCCTACCTTCTCTCTCTTGCACAGTTTTCTTGTACTCAGAATCAGACATGTCAATTGTAGTTAGGATAGGTACCTGAGATAATTGAGGTGATTCCTCTGAAGAGTCAGCCATTAGGGCAACATTTATATATTCTTCCTCTTCATCCGAATCAGTATCATCCCAGTATTTTCCCTCTGCTATCTAAGCTTTCCCTTTCTGCTTTCTGATAATTGAGGCTTCTGGCATTCAGTGGCGAAATGCCCTAACTCATTGCAATTTTATCATCTTGATTCTCCTTCTGAAAGCCTGTACTAGGTGCATACTTGCTCTTCTGGAATCTGTTGGTTGAGCCCTTGAACTTGTACTTAGGGTTTCTCTTGAAACGAATATGACTAAACTTTGCAGCTAAGTACGCCATGGTTTTGTCTTCCATTTGCTCAAGCTCTTCTAGGGTGTAGTAATCACTTTCATCAACACCCAGATTCACAGAGTCCATCTCAGCTTCTATGATCACCTCCTTTCCAGCTCTAGGGGTTTGAACCTGAATATCAGAAGTTGTTGGTTCATCCACTACAAGTGCATTGTGCTTGTTATCCACTGTCCCTGGTCCGTAGATTATCACTCTTTGTTCCTGTTCCATCTCATAAGTCTTCAACTTGCCATAGATCATCTCTAATGACATCTTTGTAAAATCTATTCTTTCCCTTATGGATGAGGACTTGTGTTCTACATGATGGGGCAGTGTCATCATGAACTTCCTGTTTGTCTCTCTCAGTGGATAGGTCTTCCCTTTCATTTCCAATTCATTTAGAAGTTTAGTATATTTATCAAAGACCTGAGTTATACTTTCTCCTGGAAGAGACCTAAAAGCTTCGTACTGAGAAGTTTGGATGTCTAATCTGTTTTCCTGCACGTCTTCAGTTCCTTCCATTATTAAGTTTATGGTATCCCACATATGTTTCCCGCTTGTACAGTTCATTAACTGATAGCTCATTTCCTTGTCTGCGGAGTCTTCCAATATCAACATCAAACCTGTATCCAATCGAATCAGTTCTTTATCAGAATTTGTGTACTCAGTAATATCCTTAGGTTGGGTGCCTTGAGGAATTCTAGTACCATCAGGAGCTGTAGATTCACTAACTGGTTTCATTGGAACAAACGGTCCGTTCTCTAATACACCAATATACAACGGATTAGATGCTTTGATAAATAATAACATCTTCATCTTCCACAAACCGAAATCATCTCTTGTAAACGGGGGAACTTTAATACCAGCACTTGTCTTTGGAGCACTCATGGTTTCTGAAAATTTAAAATTGTTTAAAATTCAAGAAATTCCAATTAAATGAAAAAATTTGAAAGTTAAAAAATTTGCTTCGAATTTTCAAGCTACGTTTGATTTTGGTCTCATTCACCGGATCTGATTTGTACGTCAATCAAGTAGCTCTGATACCAATTGTTAGGTCCAAAGTATCGTAGAAGGGGGGGGGGGGGGGGGTTGAATACGATACTCACAAATTATTCAATTTCGTTCGCGGATAATTCATTTAGTTCAACAACGAAATCAAATACACCAAATCAAACCAAGAGTCGGGGAATATATCGTTTTATAAATATAAACCTCGAGGGGTGCTATAATTTCTAATCCATAGATTAGTTTCAATGAGTTCTAGGTTATACACAATCAATACAATGATAGAATTTTGAGCAATATTAATTTCACTGATAATCTTTCTGGCTCAAACTTCTCTCTTCGTAATTGCTTCTGTGATGAACTTGACTGAGGAAGACAATACCTCTCTCTTAGTAATTGTAGTCTTTTGTTTTTGAAAACTATCGAACCAAAATCAAATAATTAATCTTGACTGTCCAATTTCCAATCAACCTGACAAACAAATACTTTCCACCTGCTCCCAAATTTAAAAACCATTGAAAGTAATAAAGAATTTTACCATTCGATAGTTTTTAAATAAAAACTATCGAAAAGTAAATTACTTTATTCTTGTTTTCAAATGGTTTTCTTAAATCACATTCGATGGTTTTATAAATAGAAAAACCATTGAATTCTTTTCTTGTCCTTGATCTTTTTAGAAAACCTTCTGAGCTCCAGGGTGTTTAAGTTTTAGACTGTATCAATTTCTTCTAAAACAACTTGATCTTTCTAAGTGCCGTCAACTAGTGCAACTAGTCTGGTTCACAGATGAATAACACTTGATCAATTCTTCTGTGTCTTCAATTCAATGCTGCTGATAAGTCCTTTGTCGATCTGGTTGCCTCAAATAAATCATTGGAATCCTGTGGTACTAACCCTAAATCATTCACATACTTCTGTAGTCTTGAAAATCTTGTTTCTTTGATTGTCACTGAGGCTTGAACATTTTCATGAACTTCTTTCCGTGACCTGTTTACGGACTTCAAGAATACATACCATATTTTGATTTTTTTAGTTAACCTTTTCTTCTTTGATTCTGGATTCATGTGCTTCTGTTAATATTATTGTCTGTCTTGTCCTTTGTTGAGTTGAAGTTATCTCTTTTACATCTTATGTTACATTATGCATTACAAAATCCATATTCCAGGATGTGACTTCATCCTCAAGCAGCCATCCTGTCCACACAACAATTCTGAAGGTCCTCACTCCTGACACCATTGTTCTGCAAAGCAATTATGATGCTGAACATTCTAGTGTCAAGGAGTTTGAACCTTTCTTCAGTGGCAGGACTGGATCACCACCTAAGCATCATGACAAGAACAAACTAGAGGTGGACTTCCCACTTCCTAAGCCTGATGAGAATAAGGTGTTAGCAACTCTTATCAAGGATCTCAAGAATACCAATGATGTAAAGCTGAGACAAGGGCTGGCTGTTATCTATAGAAATGGGAAAAAACTTCACATCACAAGCAGCCACCCCATGTTCAATGAAGCAAAGGCAGAAGAGATTTCCAGGATAAGGAGAGAAGCCAATCCCCAGGGTTATGAATCTACACCTGAGAGACAGGCTAGATTAGCCCATGAACTAGAGAGGGAGTTGGAGGATGAAAGTAGTGAGGCTGTGGAGGAAGAGGCCCCTACTAAGAAGAAACTGAAGAAAAGGAAGACAGTGCCTAAATCCAAGCCCCCTAGATGGAAGAAGAGATCACATAGGTCTGCCTCTCCTGAGAAGGGAGAAGAGAAAAGAGATATACAGAGGAGGATTGTCTTTGAAGATTTTGTCCCAGCTTCAACCCAATCTCAAGTCACCTTCCATGGGACTCCTGTAGAATTTAAAGAAGAACCTATTGAGTTTGATGACATAGTATTTCCTAAGTTCTTAATTGAGAAAGAAAAAATATTAAAGAAGAGGATACTTGTCAAGAAAGCTCAACAGGGACCAATCAAGCTTAATGTTGCACCAAAAGTTGCCAAACCAGTTGAGAACAAGGCAGACTTTTTGTACATTACAGAGATACATGAGTACTCAACCATGGATCTACTCCTTGAGGAAGTTAGTGAAATCAGAGGCACAGACAAGTTCAGGGATTTGCCTGAAAGATTAACTTTTGTCTACAAAGGAGGAAATGTGAGAGCATGGCCCCTGCAACAGGTGCTGAATGAAGGATACTCTACCTTGGTGAAAGTCTTTTCAGGCTTCAAAAACATAAGGGGATTCTCTGAGATTTCCAGGGGTGCTGTGTTAAAGAAGATTGAGGAAATCAGGAGCAACTGGAATTCTCCTGACTGTTTGCCAAGGAAGCTAAAGATCCCTTTTAATGGACAAAGAATTCATCTTCAACCTTACTGGATGATGGAATTCAAGGATGAGAAGGGCTGTAGAAGATTCTTTAGGATTGAAGATCAACTGTCTAAGGCCAGCAATAGGTATCTTAGATGGTTGCAAGGCAAGCTGGATCCAAAAATTGCTGAAGAAGATGCATTCTACAGAAAGCTTCAAGAACAACTCCAGGCAAACTATGTTAAGGAAGGGAAACATAAGGTTCAACCTCCAAGAGAGAAGAAGAGAAATTGATTCTGCTCAGTCTAAAGGAGCACTCTCTATGTAATTATCTCTACTATTCTGTTTTTTAATTCATGTA
The DNA here is from genome assembly GCA_030848705.1 of Heracleum sosnowskyi. Lineage (NCBI taxonomy): Eukaryota > Viridiplantae > Streptophyta > Magnoliopsida > Apiales > Apiaceae > Heracleum > Heracleum sosnowskyi. The sequence goes on along the minus strand of CM061244.1, from coordinate 17,462,883 downwards.
ACTTGATATAATTTTTACTACTAATATCCATATGTTAAAAATGGTTTTGTTATCATCAAGACTCTTAATTTATGTCCGATTCTCAACCAGGCATAAATTGGGGGAGATTGTTAGGAATTATGTTGTTTCTTGATGATAACCAAATTAACTTAGTAAAAATTGTACAAGTAAACGTAGCCATCGACAGATATTTTGCCATTGCAGTATCCGTAGATGGGTAGCTTATCTACGGATAAGACTAAATGTAACATGCTTGTGTATTTCTGATGTTGAAGTTGAAGTAGTCTTGATAGGTTAATTGAGTCATGTTGACTATCAATAGATATGTAGAATAGGGAGGTGAATTGTATATAGTCGATGCCTTGTAATTCTGCATACATGAAATTGACTGTCTGCGGATAACTTGACTAGCCTTCTACGGATATGGACATTGTACTGTCTACGGATAGCAGTACTGATTGATCAAGAAACTATCAACGGATACAACTCAGATAGCTTCTACGGATACTCTCTGTACTTGTGAAAAGGACAGCGATGTCAGAGCACATGGGTTGGCAGACTACACAAATCATGGAAGCCAGTATTTCTGGAAAGGTGACAAGAAGAAAACAGCATTCTGTTTGCATGGTCAAGGGTAGCATTTCCTTAAAAGACAATCAGCCAAGAAGGGCAAGCTACAAACACGGACCACTGCTCGGGATGGAGAAACAAGGATTCTGAACACATGTACTTTTTGTATTATTAGCTGTTCAAGTATCTTTGTAAACTTGGGTTATATAACCAAGTTGTAGCATAACTCTGGAATTCAAGAAATCGGGTTTTAGCAATTTAGAGAGCACAAAGCAGTATCCTTGTAAATTGCTAAAGCTAGAGTTGTGTATTTGCAGCTGTGTGTTTATTCATAAACATCACAAGGATTTCTTCAATAAAAATCTCTCAGGTGGACAAAAACAATTGTTAGGTCCTGATAAGTTTGTAGAAGGGGGGTTGAATACAAACTATACCGTTTTATCGAATTTGTCCTTTTAGAATAAAACTGTTTAGGAACAAATTAATGCGGAATAAAATGAAACAAGATTCAAGTTAAATAAGCTTTATTAAACTTGAAGGGTGTTACAAATGGTACTGAGTACAAGATTGAATCTCAAATAAATTAAAACAAATCTAGAATAAATTCGACATGAATTTATCTATTTTTGTAATAAAATGATTTAACAATATTTGATAATTTGAGATTCGTTCTAGGGATAAAAATCCGCTAGATAGTCAAAGCAATACAAGTAATCAACTTCTAGTGGTTTGGATTTAACAATACAAACTAGAATTAATTGCTTGAGAAGAAATGAGATTAAATGCTTTTCTTCGTTCTTTTGCTGAGAGAAATTGGCTGCTGCTTGTTTTTGATTTGATGATGATGTAATACAAGTCCCCTGTCTCTTTTTGGCCGCCTGTTAATACAAATTACATTTGCCTTGTATGACCTCAGGTTCTTCCAACCACTCTTGATAGAACCTTAGGAAATGAACTTGTATGACCTACAAAATGCCTTGTATGACCTGAGGAATAAGAACTCGGTATGACCTAAACAAGAAACATGTATGACCTATTTTAATTAGGTCATACCGTGTTTTTGCTTCTTTTAAACTAGGTCATACTAGTATTAATAGACAGGTCATACTAGTACTTAAATTACTTTCTTTTAATTAATTTTAGTTGAAATAAATTCTAAATTAAATTAATTCTTTTCTGGAATTAATTTAATAAATAATTCAAACAACTAAATTAATTAATTTAATAAATAAATTAATTCTGAAGGAATTAATTTATTAATTAAATTGATTAATCGTTTAATTAATTAGAAGAGAATAACTTAAAAACAAAGTATCTCTCTCTCTTCTGAACACCACTGAAAATAGATGAATTAATTCCACTGATTGATGTCGTCATTCGATGCACTGTCTGGTTTCATGAATAACTGACTTCAATGAAAATTCATCATCTTTAAACCATTTAAAGCTGTGGCTTCTTTTCTCTAGCTCTGACTGAACTTTGTATCTTGTACTTCTTCCGTCACTAACTGGAAATCTCTGTCACTGTAGTAAATCCACTTCCTTGAATACTTCACTGAGGCTTGATCAATAAATTGAACTTCTTTCAATGTAGAATAACTTCAAGTCTGTAGATGACTTTAATACTCCATTCTCTTGACAGATAAAACTCTCTGAGATTCCTGTGACCTTTAATCTAATATTTACTTATTACATTCTGGTTTAAGTTGAGTAGAATCCTCGAATTACAAATAGGCTATAGCATATGCCTTTCAATCTCCCCCTATTTGTTTGTTAGAGAATAACAACCAAATACCTAGAGGATCACTCAACTAAAACCAAGAAAAAGATAAGACTCTTAAGCCTAAGTAAATACTAGAAAGTTCTGGATCAAATATGACATTTCCAGATTTCACCAGTAAAGATAAATACAAGACAGATGTTCCTCTAGACTGAACATATGATAACATTGAACCTGTCTTGATTTACCTAAGCTCTATACATATAACATTTACAAAAATAGAGCTGAATTACCTTTACTCCCCTGAAACTCCTCCTTTTACTTTTATATCTTTTTCAGCTCCCCTTTTACTAGCTTCACAAGTCTCTAGAAACTTCTTCCCCTTAGAAACAGAAACTTCTCCCCAAACTTCTGTAGAAACTTGTCTAGAAACTTCTCCCCCTTAGTTGAGGAATTCTCTACAGATTTAACTTTATGAGTATCTTAAGCCAGTAGGAGTTGAGATAGATGATGGAGTTGATCTTGGGTAGTAAATGTCTTCAATATTTCCTTGAGCAGTCCCAGCTGATTGTTGACAGAGGTGGAAGAAGAAGACCGTTCAACCACTTGTGCTTGCAAAATTTCTTTATCAGCCTGGGTTTTGAATATATGTTCCTGTAGATCAGCTATGTGAGCTAACTACATTGCAGTGTATGTGTCTGTGTGTGCACTCACTTGAATTTCTCTTGTAAGTGTATCACTCATCTCACGTGCATGTGTTTCACTCAGTGTTTGACTCTCATCACTCAACATTAGCTGTCTGATTGCTCCTTTTTTTATCAGTACCTGCATTGAAACTCACCCTAGCCTCTTCAAGAGAGGTCAGTGGTGGTGCAATGGGAGTTCGCAAATCCCGATCCTCAATCATGTCTATCAAATCACTTGGATTTGAAATCTGAATTGCTTCAGTGATAGACTGACCAAGTTGCCTTCCACTTTCTCCAGATAAATCTGCGAGTGGAAAATCCCTTAGGGAGCCAGAGGTGTTCACTCTGGGAGGGGAGAAAATGATTCTATTTAATTTGGCAAAGAATCAAATTTTCCCTCAGATGCATATGAAGGCACTTCTACCGTGACAATGGTAGGCACTGTAACCAGTTGCAGGTGCTCTGCTTTCACTGTGTCCTGAGTTTCATCTAATGAAATTGTTTTCTCCCATTGTGAGTAATGAGAGTGTGCTTGACTCAGTACAAAGTGCCATGGCCCTATGGCGAATTTCAATAGATTCATCCTGTTGAGAGAATGTCTCTAGATACAGTTCATTGGCCATTTCAAAGTCCATATCCTATTGAGAGGATACAGATGGGCTGACAGATGCCTCAGTATATATTGAATTTCTTTAGAGGAGGCAGAGCTGTGGGATCACTCACTGTTTCAATCAAAATACTTCTTTGTTTAACATTTGATTTCTGTTTAGGCTGAGAGGTCAAGTAATGAAGTTGTAGACTCATTGTTTGGCTCTAAGACCTGGGATAAAGATTGTGGATCTACAATCCCTTGGTCAGCCCTAACAACCACTTGGGTTCAACAACAGTAAAAGAAGTGGATTGAGAGATAGAAAGTAATACCTGAATTGGATTTGGCACTGAATTTCCAGCTAAGCAAGAGCTAGATCAGAAATAATATATACAATATTTTTACAAAAACAACTAAGACAAATAGAAAATAAAAGATAATAAAAAATAATAATAAACTAAAATAAAATAATATATATACATAAAAAAAACTATTTACAGGAAACTATTTACAGGCAAATTCGAATATTTTAAAATAAAAGATTTTCAATAAAAATAGATTTCTCTACAATTTTAACTTGTAAAATTTGAGAAAAATATTTTTAGAGAAAATAATTAATCTTAACTTACTCAAACTAAGAAGCTTAACAATTAGACAAGACATGGCAATAATCTACAATCACATGCATAAGAGAAAATTGAGATGATAAAATAAATTTACAAGTGATTTAAAAATATATACAACAAATGAACACTTGTAAATTTAATTAAGAACAAACATAAAAAATAAACAGAGTTAATCACTAAAACTATTTAACATACCCAATTTACCAACCAATCTGGTAAACATGGATTCATCAAGAGATTTAGTGAAAATATCTTTTGTTTGTTCCTCTGTGGGTACAAAGAGTAACTCCACAGTACCATTCATGACATGCTCTCGGATGAAATGATACCTGATGTCAATGTGCTTGGTTTCTTGTGATTATGCCATCTTCATCTAGTTTATTTCTGAATACCCACCGAGTACCAACTACTGTCTTGTTCTTCGGTCTAGGTACCAGCTTCCAAACTTGTTGTTGTTCAATTTGATTGAGTTCATCTTGCATAGCAATCACCCAATCAGGATCACCTAGTGCTTCCTCAATCTTCTTTGGTTTCATTTCAGAAGGAAACCCTGAATAATGATATTCATTTTGAGTAGCACTCCTAGTTCTGACTCCAACACCTGGATCACCAATAATCAACTCAAAAGGATGAGCTCTAATCCAAACTGTTTATCTTGGAAGATTTGATCTTGATGATTCGCCTTGTTCTACATTATGGTGTTGTGAATGACTAGTTGACCCTTCATTTCCTCCCCCTGAGTTGTTGGCAGATTGTCTTGGTGATTCTTTTCCAGTGTTAGTGGTATCTCCATTGTAACCAATGTTTCCACCACCATCACTCTCACCATTATCATTGTTATCACCAGCAACAACCTCAGGTGGATTCTTATCATCTGATTCTGAATCTGACATTTCTTCAAACTTTAGTTTCTCAGATGGATTTTCTGTTTGGATATTAGGGAGTTTGGTGTCATCAAATGTAACATTGATGTTCTTATTGACTGATAACATTTCTTGATTTCAAATAGGCCATATCCTCAGTTATACCCTTGCTGTTATCTCCAAAGGTAAGCACTGGGCCAGCTTTCTCAATCACATCTGATAGCAGGGCTCTATCTCCGGTCATATGCCTTGAACTGCCACTGTCAAGAATCCACATAACACGGTTTACCTGTTTAACTCCCTGCACTACCAGATTGATTAGACCTTCTTCGGAGCCCAAAATTGATTGGGTCCGGCATGCTTAAAGAACTGGCCTTTGTCAGGCAAAACAACATTTCTAACTTCAACTACTTCAACCTCTTTCACATAAGAGCGTTTCCATTTATAGCCAGCCTTAAAACATTTCTGATTAGGCTTGGGGATAAATGAATCCACTCTAGTCTGAGGAGGATTAGTAGTCTTGGTTTTAACATGCTTCTTATTATTAACATGTTGACGTGGAGCAGTCTTATCACTAGATACATGCTTACTATTAAAATAAGCATACATAACATTAAAAGCACAAGACATGCAATTACTCACACCACATGCTTTATGAGAAGAATAAGTAGCAGGCATGTTATTACTACAGTTGTTTTGATTCAACAAATGGATATCTGATTTAGTCTTTTCAGTTGGAACAACTTTGACTGGAATATCAGATATACACTTCTTGGACTGTTCAGCTTCCAAGGCCATATCTTCTTCACGAATCTCTTCAGCAATGATTATAGAGTACTCATTCATAGGATCTGCTATGGATTCTTTACAGAAGGGTGTTTTAATACCCTTAAGTATATAAGGAACAACCTTGCCTTCTTCTCTGACTCTACAAGGTGTGTTAATACCAAGCAATCCAATAGCCTCATTATAATCATAACCTATACTGACATGATTACCAATAGCTTGTTGATTGAAAATTTCTTTAGCCGTCTTACAAGAGTTGTAATAGGCATTAGCTTTGGTCTTAAGCTCACTAATCTGATCTTTGAGAATGGTTTCTAGTTGTTGATACAATTTAACCCTTTTCTCAAGAACTGCTACTTGTTTAGTGAGTTCATCTTGATTATTATGCACTAGTTTTAAATCTTTTATTTCTTTTTCAAGATTAGTGTTTAAAAGATTTATTCTATCATTTTCAGTGCGTGCACAACTTATGGTGCCACCAAGATGAAAAATCATTTCAGCATCAGTGAATTTTACCTTAGACATGTCGGGTGAAGATAACATGGAATCAAAGAGTCTGCCTCCTTTTGCCACAAGTGCAAGATTTCCAACTTCTTCATCTTCACTGTCTGTATCATCCCAGCTCTTCCCTTGAGCAACATAAGCCTTCTCAATCTTATTCTTCCTGCTAGAATCAAATGAGTTCCTTGTCACTTGCCTTGGCTTTTTACATTCAGTAGCAAAGTGACCCAACTCATTGCAATTGTAGCATCTGATTGAGCTTCTCTCCACAGTTCCAGTTTTGTAGCCACTTGAAGATGAGGAATCATCTCTCTGAAACCTGGGCCTGAACTTAAGATTGGGATTCCTCTTGAATCTAAACTTCCCAAACTTCCTGACTATCAAAGCCAAATCACCATCCTCCAGCTGATCAAGTTCTTCTAAAGAATAGAAGTCACCACCAGATTGATCAATGGATGTTAATCCATATTCAGCATCAATAACATTCATGTTAGAACTGGAAGGTTGAACAGCTTTTACTTCCAGTTTCTGTGGGACTTCAGCAGTCAATGTAGTAGAGGTACCAACAATTTTCCCAGTTCCATACAGCTCCCTCTGTTGAATCTGCTCCAGCTCATAGGTCTTCAGAACACCATACAATCTCTCCAAAGCAATCTCATTCATATCCCTTGCTTCTCTAATTGCAGATATTTTGTGCTCCAAATGAGGTGGAAGTGTAAGAAGGAACTTCTTGTTAATCTCCTTGTTGGTGTAGTGCTTCCCATTGAGATTCAGATCATTGATTAATTTGTTGTATCTCTCAAAAACCTGAGAGATACCCTCACCAGGGTTTGATCTGAAATGCTCATATTGTGAAGTGAGAATTTCCAGCATATTCTCTCTAACTTCCTCTGTCCCCTCATTGATTATCTCTATGGTTTCCCAAATGTGTTTGGCAGTATCACAGTTTAGGACATGATTATGCATGATAGGATCAAGACAATCAATAAGGATCAGCTGTAGACAGGAATCCAAGGTAACATCCTCTTTTTCACCAGGAGTGAAATCCTTGGGATCTTTAGGGTACATCCTAGCAGCCCTAGTAACAATGTTACCCTCTTTTAATTCTTCCTCAATAATCATAGGAAGTTTTGGTCCATTCTTCATCACATCAATGTATTTAGGATTTGCAACCTTAAGAAATAGGAGCATTTTCTTCTTCCACATTGGATAATGCTCCTTACTGAACATAGGGATCTTGACAGTACCAACTTTCTGAGTTGTAGACATTTTTGAGATTTTTAGAATAATAAAAAATTTCAGAGTTGAAAAAATCTCAAAACAATTGGATCTTGATTTGTATATCAATCAAAAGGCTCTGATACCAATTGTTAGGTCCTGATAAGTTTGTAGAAGGGGGGTTGAATACAAACTATACCGTTTTATCGAATTTGTCCTTTTAGAATAAAACTGTTTAGGAACAAATTAATGCGGAATAAAATGAAACAAGATTCAAGTTAAATAAGCTTTATTAAACTTGAAGGGTGTTACAAATGGTACTGAGTACAAGATTGAATCTCAAATAAATTAAAACAAATCTAGAATAAATTCGACATGAATTTATCTATTTTTGTAATAAAATGATTTAACAATATTTGATAATTTGAGATTCGTTCTAGGGATAAAAATCCGCTAGATAGTCAAAGCAATACAAGTAATCAACTTCTAGTGGTTTGGATTTAACAATACAAACTAGAATTAATTGCTTGAGAAGAAATGAGATTAAATGCTTTTCTTCGTTCTTTTGCTGAGAGAAATTGGCTGCTGCTTGTTTTTGATTTGATGATGATGTAATACAAGTCTCCTGTCTCTTTTTGGCCGCCTGTTAATACAAATTACATTTGCCTTGTATGACCTCAGGTTCTTCCAACCACTCTTGATAGAACCTTAGGAAATGAACTTGTATGACCTACAAAATGCCTTGTATGACCTGAGGAATAAGAACTCGGTATGACCTAAACAAGAAACATGTATGACCTATTTTAATTAGGTCATACCGTGTTTTTGCTTCTTTTAAACTAGGTCATACTAGTATTAATAGACAGGTCATACTAGTACTTAAATTACTTTCTTTTAATTAATTTTAGTTGAAATAAATTCTAAATTAAATTAATTCTTTTCTGGAATTAATTTAATAAATAATTCAAACAACTAAATTAATTAATTTAATAAATAAATTAATTCTGAAGGAATTAATTTATTAATTAAATTGATTAATCGTTTAATTAATTAGAAGAGAATAACTTAAAAACAAAGTATCTCTCTCTCTCTTCTGAACACCACTGAAAATAGATGAATTAATTCCACTGATTGATGTCGTCATTCGATGCACTGTCTGGTTTCATGAATAACTGACTTCAATGAAAATTCATCATCTTTAAACCATTTAAAGCTGTGGCTTCTTTTCTCTAGCTCTGACTGAACTTTGTATCTTGTACTTCTTCCGTCACTAACTGGAAATCTCTGTCACTGTAGTAAATCCACTTCCTTGAATACTTCACTGAGGCTTGATCAATAAATTGAACTTCTTTCAATGTAGAATAACTTCAAGTCTGTAGATGACTTTAATACTCCATTCTCTTGACAGATAAAACTCTCTGAGATTCCTGTGACCTTTAATCTAATATTTACTTATTACATTCTGGTTTAAGTTGAGTAGAATCCTCGAATTACAAATAGGCTATAGCATATGCCTTTCAACAATCCACCTGAATTTTTAATTCTTGTATCATCTTATTTGTGTTTCTGTTCTTGTTTTTGCTTTTCATATTTTCACTGTCAAGAACGAAAAGTTTTCAAGATTGTATTCAACCCCCCTTCTACAATCTTGGTTCAGTGTCTGGGAATAACAGGAAAGGATCCACCAGGCAGGATCATACTCGGGCTGGAACGACTTATTCTAGGGCTAGTGTGAGTGCTGATGCAAGGAAGGACTCAGGTTGTTAGACTTAGTTGTTTGTGTTTCATTATGATCTGATCTATGGTTTGTAATATTGGGATTGTTGCTTGATTTTTTGCACAAGCGTGAACTTGCTCCTTCTGGAGCCGAGTTTCTATCATGGATTCCCGTTTTATTTTCTTTATATATAAAAATCTAGATGCGTTACAAAAAAATAAGTATTGATCATTGGCTAATCTGAACTGATACATATTCAATCGATTAAATAATAATTTCTTCGTAATTTGACCTTGTTGATGAAGTGTATGAATTAATATTTATTAATGTACTTTCTTTGTCAATTAGTTATCCAATTTTAACATTCAGTGTTCAAATTGATTAACTTTTAATGTAATATTAAAAATTATTATTTAAATATTTTAAAAAATTGAAAATAATATTTTAAAGACTAAATCGCACTTTGCACCCCTTATGTATATTCACTTTTTCACTTTGGTCCTAAATTATTAATTAGAACAAAGTGCATCCCTTAGCTCTTAATTTTAATTCACTTTGCACCCTTTTGACTTAGCACCGTTAAAACTTAATAGTCAAGGGTTAACTTTTCAAGGGTATAAACGAATTTTGAATTCTCTAACGGGTATAATCTGAGAAACAAACATATATATAAATACAGATTGTTCTCTCTCTTGTTCTTGTGTCATACACCTCTCCTGCCCTAATTTTGTTTTGAAAAAGTCATGGCCGCAAAGTGTTAGAAGGATCACAAGGACATAGGTGTGAGAAGATTACTATGGAGTGCTGCAAAGTGTTAGAAGGACATATATGTTTTTTTGTAACACATCTAATTTTTATATAGTTAATAAACGTGAATCCAAAAGAAACTCGGCTACAAAAAGAGCAAGTTCGCGATTGTTAACAAGCAACAAAGTTCACCAACATAAGTACATCAAGTTCTCAAAACAAGGTAATTGAAACTAAAAACTAAATCTCATTATCATCCTTTTTAGTAGAGACAAGCACCCCTGTATCGGCCTCTGGATTTCCACACTTGTCAGCAGCATTAACATCATCTCGTCCAACAGCTCTCCCAGCAGCCAAACCGGAGCTTCCCTGCTGTTGTTGATCTCTCTTTCTCTTATGGTTGCCCTATTATGTGTCCTGTTTAGCCATGTTCTCAGTGGCAGTGCTAGTGCCTAGGCCTCCCCCCTTGGGTCGTGTACCTGCTTGTAGTCTGCTGAATTCCCATCCTCCCAGAAACACTTTGAATAAAACCCTGAACCTGCAATGGCAATATAACATCATAATCCATGTTAGCAACCTGATCATCATCATTCATGTTCATACTCTGATACCAACCCATAGATCAAAGTCCGAATTAAGCTCGAATTCAGCATTCTCTAAGCGAGAACTTTCTGAATCACTATCAGAGCTGTTGATGTTATCACGATACAGACTGGTATTGGAATCTTCATAAAACAACCTAAAAGGTAAAGGTTCTTCCAAAGTATCCAGAAAGCATTCCTGCAGAAGAGCACAAGCACCACTTTGCATAGCATAACAATAACCACACAGGGAAGGTCTCTCATGAGTTATTAGAACCATAGACTTCATATCAACAGCGTAAACATCCACCATTATGTATGTCTGTGGAGGGTCCAAAACACTCACTTCAATCAGCATTTGAGCCTCAAGAATCGGCTCATTCCTAACCGCAACTTTAAGAGTACCCCTATCCATACCAATAAGTTTGCCCACAGTTAATCCCAATATACCAAGTCCTTTCACCGTCCAATAAAGGAAAGGAACACGAGAGAAACGAACCCAGACCCTTTCTTTGTCATTAACACTAGGAACTGGGAAATACTCATGCCATGGTTTCATGTTAAATACAAAACGCTATATTGTCATTGTACTATTTCTAAGAAATTGATTTAATCATGTAGAATCCCAAAATCGAAAAACTATAAAACTCCCAAAGTAATTAAACACGTTTATAAGCCCTAATGAACTGAAATTAAGCAAAGCATGATCTTTAACCACATCAAACTTAAACCCAACAACAAATGGAGGTATAACATAACAACAACTAACCCAATTCATAGTCGAATCATGCAAAAAATCCACACTTGGTTCCACACAAGTTACCCCATTGCTCTTAGTAATAGCATTCTCCTCGCGAGAAATGTCTAACACATTAATAAGGTTGACAAGATGAGAAAAAACCTGGTCTATTTGCCAATTCATGAATGAAGTAGGAGAAACATTAGACCCACCACCATCCAGCCACTCTTTCTCGCCTTGATTGCAAGTACCTTGATTAAGCTATGGTTCCGCAGTCAAGTGTTGTGATGAATCAACCGGATCAACTAAGAATTTAGATTCTTTTACCATATCAAAATAACATCTTCTATTTATGATAATCTGAAAGAATAATAACATACTTTTTTAAAATATAACATTGTTATATTCAACTACATTGGATCACAACATGTTACATGTTCAGTAAATTTTAAATAATCAGTATTTTAGCTAACGACTTTAGCCACTACCAAAGATGCTTTAAGTCCACAAAAAATAAAAGAGAAATACAAAATTTAAACACACCTTCATCAGTAAAATATCATATACGTAAATATTTACTTGCAATTTGCAAAAGAAATAATCAGATAATTATACTCATGATTCAACTAAAATAAATTCATCAACACAGAAAATATATTCGAGTTAGGCATATATAAACTCGACTCATTTTATACGTTTGCAAAGGGAATTTTAGTCTTAATATTTTATCTTATCAAGTGCATTTTCTTATATTTATTTTTTAAAATTAAAATACAGGTTTTGCATATAACACGTGTGTGTACTGCGTATACACATACATGTTGATACTTGACTGAATCTTCTTTCTCCACTTAACACATAGATCATCTTTAGGAACAAACAGATATAGCACATACCTCAGTTCTTCCAGATTTTTCATTGAGATGTCCAAAGATGTTAATACAAACGTAGTTCCATCCTTGAGAAAATACACCAACTTTTCTTGGGGTAGATTTCCATCATAAACATCATAGACCATTTGAACAGATACCAGTTTGTCAAGATGTTTTTGAGTCAACTTGTCACTCAGATTTTCTATTAAACATGTCTGATCATATGACGCTGCTTGAGGAGTTATTTCTGCATCAGGATGTCCAATTCCTCCATGAGTTCCTGTACTTCGACATTCATTCTTCTTTTTCACAAATCCTTCATAGGACCTCTTGAATCTTTCAGAACCACTAACACCAGGAATTTCAGATAGACTCTTGAGATGTCCACTTGACTTGAATATTTCATTGATATGAAGATTAGATTTATCTTATCTGACATCATAGCCTTTTCCTTTGTAACCTTTATTGTTCTTGAATCTGTAAGCATTCCTTGAGCTCCTTGCAGCAATTTCCTTCTTTCTCATATATATATATATATCTGTGTGTGTGTGTATACTTTTCTAATAATTCTTCTAATTTCATTGTTATATCATTAGTCTTGTTGATTAGTTTATATTTAAACATGTTTATGAAGTATAATAGTTATAGGTATTTGTAAATCTAAGAACATTTTATATAAATAAGAGTTATAACGTGTAAAGCATAATGTAACATAATATGTAACAGAGATAACTATAACTCAACAAAGGAACAAGATAGACAATAATATTAACTGAAGCACATGAATCCATAAGAACAGAAGACATGGTAAACTCAAGAAATCAAAATATGGTATGTATTCTTGAAGTCCGTAAACAGGTTACAGAAAGAAGTTCATTAATATGTTCAGGCCTTAGTGACAAATAAAGAATCAAGACTTTCAAGACTACAAAAGTATTTATATGATACAGAGTTAGTACCAAAGGATTTCAGTGATTTTATAATGAAGCAACCAAGAGGGCAAAGGACTTGTCAATTGAATTGTATTAAAGACATAGAAGTTTTGATCAGTGTTAGTCATCTGTGAACCAGACCAGTTGTACTAGGTGTTAGCACAATTAAAGAAGATCAACTTGTTTTTTCGTCTAAGAACAAATTGATTTAAGTCAGACCTGATACATCCTGGAAGTTAAAAGAAATATTGATGAGGTATGTTCAGGTTAAATTGAAGTGCAATATCCTTACTGTAAAGAGAAAGAATCTTCAAGGATCAATCTGCAATTAAGGGAATTCGATAGTTTTCCTTTTTGAAAACTATCGAAATAGAAAAGAAGATTTTGGTGAAAACCATCGAAATGGTGAAAAACCATTTCGATAGTTTCTTAAAAAGAAATCATCGAAGTGGGCAGAAAGATAAAGTTTGATAGTTTTATTTATAAAACTGTTGAACTAAACTAAGGAAAACAAGTTATTTCTTTTGATAGATTTTTGTTTAAATCTATCGAATGAGACAAATATCTTGTTTTCGATGGTTTTTCTAAATGGAGTAGGTACATGTATTCAAGGATGTCAGAAGGTTGGTGAGGAAATGGATGGCTGAGATTCAATCTAGGCCTTTGATAGATTTCCTAAAGTCTATAATTGTGTGAATGAAGACAGTGTCTTCTTCAGTTAAGGAGTTGCAGAAAATTAATACGGAGAAGAATTTAAGAGCTTGAAACTTAGAGAAATAATTGCTAGTGCCTTAAATTCTATCAATTGTATTGATTATTGTAACTTGAACTCATTAAAGCTAATCCTACGGATTAGATTTTTAGCACCCCTCGTGGTTTATATTTATAAAACGATATGTTCCCCGACTCGTGTTTTGATTTGGTTGATTTGATTTCGAACAAGAACACACATAATTATCCGCAAACGAAATCGAATAAATTTATGAGTATCGTATTCAACCCCCCTTCTACGATACTTTGGACCTAACAATTGGTATCAGAGCTTGTTGATTGATGTACAAATCAGATCCGGTGATATAGACCAAAAACAAACAAGTTCTTGAAAATTAAGTTCGAATTTTTTAATTTTCAAAATTTTCATTTTATTGGAATTTTTTGAATCTTAAATAATTTGTAATTTTCAAAAACCATGAGTGCTCCAAAGACCATTGCTGGTATCAAAGTTCCCCCCTTTACGAGAGATGATTTTGGTATGTGGAAGATGAAGATGCTATTGTTTATTAAAGCTTCAAATCCTTTGTATCTTGGCATCTTCGAGAACAGACCATTTGTACCAATGAAACTAGTGAACGAGTATACAAATCCTGATGGTACAAGAGTTCCTCAAGGGTTAACCCCAAAGGAATTGAGTGAGTACACAGAGACAGATAAAGAATTGGTTCGATTGGATACGGGTCTAATGTTGATATTAATTGACTCCGCAGACAAAGAAATGAGCTATCAGATTATGAGCTGTACAAGTGAGAAACATATGTGGGATACTATAAATCTAATAATGGAAGGTACTGAAGACGTGCAGAAAAACAGACTGGATATCCTGGCTTCTCAATACGAGGTATTTAGGTCACTTCCCGGAGAAAGTATAACTCAGGTCTTTGAGAAATATACTAAGTTGTTACATGAATTATCAATGAAAGGGAAAACCTATCCACTAAGAGAGACAAACAGGAAATTCATGATGACACTGCCCCACCATGTAGAACACAAGTGTAACAGCCCCAAATCCGGGGTCAGGGATCTAGGGTTGTCACAATCCATGTATTCCTTGCCTTACCTGTATTACTCACACCATTCATAATTCACCTGCTCATGACCCCACAACATATGTCACACACACAGGTTAGAGTCTCAGAAACGACACAATACAACAACTGCGGAATAAATAACTTTTATTACAATACCCAAATGTCTTTTGAATCTGTCACTGATACAATTTATAAGTAATGTTACATTACCAACTTAGCCTTCTGATGCTCACAATCCTCTCATACCATTCCTATCTATACATAAGTTGAATACCAAAAGCTGTAGCCTGATTCGATTGGTTCGTAATACTCTCGAGATCACTGCTAGAAACTGTTTACGGAAACGCCTTGCGAGGTATGTGCCGACCCATTGGCATCCTGCTTCGCTGCTATATAATATATATAAAACAATAGCAAGAGTGAGCGATAGCTCAGCAAGGTAATGAAAGTATGACATAATTCTGCCTTTAACTCAACCCAGAATAAAGCGGGTATAAGACAATAATTTGTCAAAATATCTCGATACTTAAATTACATCCTTATCGGAATGTAATCCCAAAAATAATACCATTGTTGTATTTCAAATATCAATTTCATAATATTTCTGCAAACTTTTGCTATATTATGAACAAAGTTCTAGTATAAACGATGAGGTTTCAAAGTAAACCAAATATAACCTTTCCGAAAAATATCTGCTATATATGCAGAATATCAACATATAACTTAAAAGATGAAGTTATAAGGTGATTCAGTATAAACAACTCCCTTACCATAACTCATGTTATGTAAGGTATCCACAGAGTCATAACTCACAAATAAAAGATGAAGTTGCATGAATTTATTGTCACTTCATTTCCAAACACTTTTCGACCCCCTACCAACATGATTGGTTCTTCACCCCAATACATGTTGCAGGAATATCCAAATTGGATGATGAACCAATACTGGAGTTGCTACCGCGTCCGCTGTGCCTAACCTTACTATGATCAGTAGCAGGTCGCACCGCTCAAATAGTTTTCTACATGTAGATGGAAGTATCACGACGGCCTGACATTGTCTACCGCCTTACTATGACCTCCCGGCCCATTTGGGGCAATATATAAAAGTTGGATGGGCCCACGCAACTTGACCACTTACACCACTCCTAGTTCAGATGGAATCCATGACTCTGAAACGTAAAGATCGTCCTCCTTTCCCCAAGTGTAAAACTTGTTGATACGACTCCACTAAGTAGTTATATCTAGGTTGGAAAGGGAGATTCTCCAATATTTCCCAAGCTATGCTTGTTAATGGATATCGACTTGTTCCATGAATTTACCCCTCGATCATTGAGGTGGTAACACAACACTAGACTGGCAGCAATTAAATTGCTCCAAGAAAATATCAGTCCCTTGACAGCTTTGAGTTGAGAGTTCAAAAAGAGTAGTAGTCTCTTAAATCAGGTTTCCCATATTTTTGATGGTTGAGCGAACATTTAAATCCTCTTAAGAGACGGATTTAAATGGAAAACATTGTTTTGGGAACCTCTTTGGATTTTTAAAAATAATCAATGATATTGATTAAATAAGTAAACATTAGATGAATATTCGAAATAATATTCCTTACGTAAATACTGATTAAATGAATATTCAAAAATACTATTCATTAAGTAAATATAGATTAAATGAATATTCAAAGATAATATTCATTAAATAAATAAACCTAAAATGAATATTCAAAAATAATATTCATTAAATAAATAACTCTTAAATGAATATTCAAAAGTAATATTCATTAAATAAATAACTCTTAAATGAATATTCAAAAGTAATATTCATTAAATAAATAACTCTTAAATGAATATTCAAAAGTAATATTCATTAAATAATAAACAATCCTCGAATGGATAATAATAATAATATTCTTAAAGTCCATAATCCTCAAATGAATATAAATAAATAATATTCATTAAATACATACTTAACCCTCGAATAAGTAAGCCTCAAATGAATATTCAGAAGTAATATTCATTAAATAATAAATCTCAAATGAATATTCAAAAGTAATATTCATTAAATAGATAATTAATCCTCGAATAACAGTTACCGGATATCTTTGTTATCATTCCGGAACAAAGCGATTTTAAGAAAACATTTTGAAAATGATATTCATCTAAGTAAACAAATTTAATTAGACGAATAAGGCTTATTTAATCCGTAAATGCTTCCAGAAGTATTTACTAATTAAATAAACACTGGTTTATTGGTGATGTTGCCTTTAGGTTAATTATTGCGAAAATCTTTCTAAAAAGCTCTGTCCGGGTTTTCGAAAATATACCTTACAAAATAACCCCGATACGCTGGCTAAGTTATAAACTCAATACATGCTCTACCCTCTGAGCCTTTCTTATTCCAGTACACAAATACCTACCTTATGATATAAAGTCCCCTTCCACCATATGAAAAGTTAATAAATATATACACCATATAATTCAAGGCGTAGGATCTTAAAAGCATCACCACCCATCAACAGTATTATAAGGTCATGGGATTTTGGTTATCGCACGAGCAGGATTTAATATCATTAACAAGACCAAGGATATACTGGTTTTGATAAGGAAGCACAATATTGGGAAACTTGCAAATATGGATTGAAACTTATTCAACATATTTCATATATTTCAAAATAAATATACTCTGAACGATCGAGTATGCATACATAACTTGCATCTAGTATATGCATACTTCAAAATATGGTTTTTAGAAACTTGCCTGATGCTCGAGAAGTGATAGGGGTTCGCGACGATGCCGGACAATCTAGACAAAGTCAAACGAAAACACACGGTTAATCCCCTCGATAAACCACTTATAACTCAATGCTTAAACACGTAAGCGAAACACAACCAAGGAATTACTAACTCGTTATAGGCTCATACTAAGTCCATGTTATTTGTCAAATTCTTATATCATAAGTTTGGTTCGAAATCCATTCTCAAATCCAAGTTATACTTAACCATTTGGAACCTTGGTTTCTAAGTCTCGTTTTCAGTGGTTTTCACTTGCGCGACCCTGACTAAAACATTTTTATAAAATCGAAAAATAATCTTTTTAATACGAATCCTTTTCGTCAGCCTTCCAAACGGTCTCTAGTATTATTCCTCAAAGTTTCACATTTTAATATGGCTCCGAAGTGGTCCAAATATAGACTCAAAGTTGCTGACCAGAGATGGGTCGTTCTTCCGAACGGCGTTTACTAAAACTCACTTTTCTCTTAAACCGTTCGGACAAATTAGGCGAACCACATATCATTACGAAGCTTATAACATAAAATACACAATCATGGGCAGTAGGACTCAAGGGTCGAGCTCTAACAGAGGAAAAACAGGGAACCAATCAGTAGGTAAAAATTTGGGCATTACGACGGCTATAAATCGGACGTTCCAAAAATCATAATCATCAAACCAAGCCACACCGGGCATCCATACATCTTAAACACATGATTCTCATCTCCACAAGTCCAGGGGTATCATACTTTAACATCTTAATCAACAAATGGCTAAACCAACTACAAGATCATGCTAACATGCTTATATTAACACTATAATCTCAACTAAGCTAACAATCATCAAGAACATCCACAAAACTCAAAGTCAACTAAGGGTTCATGGGGTTAATACCTTACTTGGAGTGTATGATCACGTAGTAAGCCTTGTCTAGCCCTTAGATTTCCTTGACCAAGCTTAGATCATCAAAAGAAGTCAAGAAATCAAAGTTAGTTATTGAAAGTTACTATTCATCTGTTCAAAGAACTGCCCAAACGAGGTCCTTACCCTGCTTTTCTGGGCGAGGTTTCTAAAGCGTAGTTGTAGAGCATCTCCATGGCTTTCCAACAAGCTATAGAACGCAGGATTTCATTTAGAAATGAGAGAGATACGGCCGTTTGAAAATCGGTGCAGAAACTGCCAAGATCATGGCAGTTTGGATTCTTCAACTTGGGGAGGCGATTTGACTAGGCTATACTCCTTGGATTGCTATGAAATCTTGAACGCATGTTATATATGGAGTGAAGAAGCTGTGGTTAAATTTTGGTGATTTTATCATGGTTGGAAATGGAGTTATGGATTTTTCTTTGGAGGGTGCTCTAGCTGATCAGTTTTGGAGAATTTTGTGTTTCTCTTGCTTTTCTTTTCTTCTTTTCTTTTTGTTTTGAGTAAAAGATAAGAATGCTGATATTTTGTTAAGTGGTGAGTCATAGGGACACATGTCGATCAGTGGGGTATCATGGTGGCAAGCAGGGACACGTGTCGCGCATGCACGCGTTTGGTTAAAGTAGCTTTACTGGTTCGTTTCCTTTCACATGGATGATCCAAATATTGCATTTCTCGAATTAATCTTGTTATATGTTACTTCCATGTCTATATTTAATCTTGTCATAATTTCAATCCTTAATCCATGATTCGTTCGCTTAATCGCTTAATCTCATTATAAAGTATTAGCGGTTTCTAGAACATTCGCTTCACTGTCCCAGTGGTTTTCGTTCTAAATTCTCAAATCAAATATAATAAAATTCCAAAATATTAAATCCTCAAATCCTCAATTTTTAATATCTCATTTCTTGAATATAATAATATATAATTCGTTGTCCGGTCAAATATTTCACCAAAATAAAATTTGGAATTTCTGAATTCCGATCGTCTTTGTATTCACTTATTTACTCCGTAGATCACTAATATGACTTCGGAATATCCACACTACGTCTCGTACATAGGTGGCATGAAAAATTTTGTTAATCCTCAAAATCACTATTCATCCACCAAATTCACTATTCACTGATGCACTTAATCATAATAAGAAAAGTTTTAATTAATCCAAAAATTCGGGTTATTACAGTCTCCCCTCCTTAAAAGGATTCCGTCCCGGAATCAACTTAGGCATAACTGGGGGTACTTCTCTCCCGTTGCACTTTCTAACTCCCAGGTGGATTCTTCCACCTCTTTTTTCTCCACAAACCTCTCACTAGCTTGGCAACCTCGTCTCTTAGCACTTGTTCTTTTCTATCCGTGATTTCCACAGGTTGCTCTTTGTAAGTCAGACCAGGTTGTATATCTACCTGCTCGTACTCTACATATGCCGGGCATCTATAGTATACTGACGTAGCATTGACACCTGAACCCCGTTATGACCATTCTACAAGTTTGGGGGGTAAGGCTGGCTCGTAGGCCACCTTCCTGACGCATTTTAAAATCTCAGATGGCCCAATGAATCTCGGGCTCGACTTCCCTTTCTTTTCAAATCTCATTAATTCTTTCCATGGAGATACCTTTAGCATCACGAATCGCTAACCTCATATTCTCTATCTTGTTTGTACAGAAATACACCAGCATAAACTTGATTGTCATTCATCAACTTGCCATTTAGCTTATCAATAGCAGTACTATCTCTATACTCGCGGGCTTAGTCCGCATACTTTCTCTGTCTGTCTTGGCTGTTACTAGCCGCTTGTTGGTGAAATCTTTTGCCTTTCTAGTTTGTCGGATTAACTTGGGTTTTGTGTAAAATCTCATCCTTTAATTCCCGATCCTTCGGAATCCATCTCTGTCTCATTTTCATTAAGGGCATCGGCCACCACATTGGCCTTCCCCGGACGGTAGTGTATCTCTCAGTCATAATTCTAGGTCAATTCTAGCCATTTCTCCATCTCATGTTATCTACTATCACGGATAACTGAAAGCCACTTCATTACATTCCATCAAAATTTGTGGGTGCACTAATCAACCCCAAAACAACTTCGCTGAAAACTCTAAGTGTCTATTCCTAGTATGAATCGCAGTCTTGGGTATATCCTCGAATTAACTTCCAACTGGTAATATCCAGTTCTTAAATAAATTTGGAAATACACAGCGTTCTTCCGCTGATCAAACAATCATTTACAAGGGTACCTATTCTCCATGTCGAACTCATACAACTCTCGAGGTTCGATGCATAATCTTGTGTTAACATCTTTCTTTCTTACAACAACACCGGGGTTCTCCATGGTGGTACACGGGGTCTTATCATACCCTTATACAACAACTCTTGTAACTTAGTCACTAACCCTTTCATTCCCATTGTACTCTGAATACTCGGTATTCATTCTCATGTCATCCAAATCGATATCTGGTAGCTTATTAAAACCTTGTACAATCTCCCAAAACCATTTTAGTTCCCTTTATACTTGGTATCTCTTTCCTTGGCGTCAACCATAAGAGCTAATTAAGCCTCGTATTTCTGGCGTAATAGTTTCTTAGTCGGAACTATATTCAAGAATCTCTGAATCTGTCTCCATCCTTTATTTATTACTCTCTCTCTCTTACAATCAGTTTGGGCTCCATTGGGTGTCAACCAATCCATCCTTATAATAATATCAACTTCTCCCAAGTCACAATACCAGCTCCCTCTGACTCCATCGCCAGTACTTATCTTGCTAACCCAGAGGTAGTGTCCATTCGTAAACAACTCCTCCAAAATCTCAATTCCATTATAGGGCATCTATCTAACACCGTTGTCACTGGAGTACACGACACATCGCTATTCCTTTCACATATGTCGATTGACACGCTTTCCATTATCATAACATCCTTGGGAGAATAAATCAATTTCGTTGATACGTCACCAACATTCTATTCGTCTTAGGGATTCGCTCCTGTCATAGGAGATTTCGTTGCGAATCTAATTCCTATCAGCGATTTTTTTTTTTTTTTTTTTGTGACTTATTTGACCTGGTTGGCCTCCCTTTGAAATTCAATAAAGATAACAAGAATCATGGAGCTTTGAAAAGATAGCTCCCATATCAAGGAAAACGTCACACACTGGTGATCATAAGGTTATGAGTTTTAAGGTAACCTTATTGGAGGTAAGAGAATTTACCGAGAGATCAACATGATCATAAGAACTCAACGTTGCGTGCCTCGATTGAGACATTACTAAAGGTAATTAGCCTTCTTGTATTTCACAACTCACAAGTGATGGCGTCCCATCCGACTTCTATCACATAGACAGATAGTCCTTGTAGCCCCTATAAGTATAGGGTTGTTCGTCTCAGTGGGAGTTGAAAAGTATGAAAGCAATTCGAGATCAATTTAACGATTATCGCCTCTCGACAATATTTCTCAAAGGAACACCTTGAATTAAAATTGAACAGATTCCAAAGGTGCGGTTTCCAAAGAAAATACAAAGAAAAGAATAACCAAAAAGATACTGGTACTTAACAAACAAGTGGTGAGGTATCACCATGGGGTCATTCATTATTTGAAGAAAAGTGAAAGCTTAAATAACATCATTTGACAGGGCTTCGAAAACCTGAAAGTAGGCATCGTGACAGCCTCTAACACAATTGAAATTAATTATGATTTAACACAAGTGTTATAAAATAACTTTGAAGAGGGAATATACCCTTTATCAGAATTCTTTCTTGGAAAGAGGTCAAGATAGATCATAGATTGGGGAAATATCCCACATAATCTGCAAAGGGGGAGGGTACTACCAAGGTCTCTACGGATGCCTTTTATGTCGGCTCCTCTAATGGATAATCGTTCAATTCCAAAGCTTTTCTTTTCCACGCGCCCTAAGGTGTTTGATACTTACGTCATTGCCGACTTATAATAGTCGCTAAGGATCCAACCATCGACCTTTGCAATCGCAGGGAATTCTATTCGACTAGGCGCAAACATCTCAAGTAAGCGTTCTGTTCTATAAGAAGACTTCGATACCGTTGTCGCCCATAGCAATGACAATTCCACATGTCGACTAGGCGGTACTCCGGAGGATCGTTAGAAACTACAAACTTAAATTCGGTCTCTATTTCAATCATCTTTATACCCAAAATTTTCCTTGAGATAATAAAATCCCTCAATGATGTAATAGACACTATTTCCAGTGGAATCGCTGGTCGTGGGGGATTGAAATCTCATAGCCCAAAACAATTCCTTACACTATTCTAGGCAACTAAGTACCCTTAATCGTTCGTGAAAATCTGAACATCTTGGTTCTTACGTATGCCGCCTCCTTATGGGCAGCTATAACCGATCACGAGTAACAGGTTTCGTTCAAGTCGAATCAATCCACTGATACTGGCTATACTGCCTCTACCTCTTCTGCTTTGGAGACTCTACTCCATTTTCCTTGTCATACCTCTTGATGAATCCTGAACGATCCTTAAACTCTCATCTCGTCACTTATTTGTCCTCTGAAGGTTCGTCTGGTCCTATTATACGACCTCAAGTAACATACTACATCTTTATCAATCAACACGTTCTCTACAAGATTCTTTCCTTGACCCACCATGGGGTCTTCCTCTAGATCCTCCTATGGATCTTCCTTTATCGGGTCTCCGTCCATTTCAAGGACTGCATCATCAATTGCCTACTCGAAGGCCTCGGGGTCTGGTATCTCAGAATCCCATCAATCTATAACTCATACGAATCGAGGTGACTAATCATGAAGTCCTAAGTACGGTTTCCCAGAAGAAGTCCCCTCTCGGGCTTCATCTTAAACAGTCAGGGTCGTGTCCTCTAACCCGACTACGAACTCAATTTAGGCTCTAGATGTTCTTATCATTCTTAAGGGTATTGTAAGACTCGATCTCCTATCGTTTCTGAGGACTGTAACCTAACGCTCTGATACCATTTCTGTAACAGCCCCAAATCCGGGGTCAGGGATCTAGGGTTGTCACAATCCATGTATTCCTTGCCTTACCTGTATTACTCACACCATTCATAATTCACCTGCTCATGACCCCACAACATATGTCTCACACACACACACACAGGTTAGAGTCTCAGAAACGACACAATACAACAACTGCGGAATAAATAACTTTTATTACAATACCCAAATGTCTTTTGAATCTGTCACTGATACAATTTATAAGTAATGTTACATTACCAACTTAGCCTTCTGATGCTCACAATCCTCTCATACCATTCCTATCTATACATAAGTTGAATACCAAAAGCTGTAGCCTGATTCGATTGGTTCGTAATACTCTCGAGATCACTGCTAGAAACTGTTTACGGAAACGCCTTGCGAGGTATGTGCCGACCCATTGGCATCCTGCTTCGCTGCTATATAATATATATAAAACAATAGCAAGAGTGAGCGATAGCTCAGCAAGGTAATGAAAGTATGGCATAATTCTGCCTTTAACTCAACCCAGAATAAAGCGGGTATAAGACAATAATTTGTCAAAATATCTCGATACTTAAATTACATCCTTATCGGAATGTAATCCCAAAAATAATACCATTGTTGTATTTCAAATATCAATTTCATAATATTTCTGCAAACTTTTGCTATATTATGAACAAAGTTCTAGTATAAACGATGAGGTTTCAAAGTAAACCAAATATAACCTTTCCGAAAAATATCTGCTATATATGCAGAATATCAACATATAACTTAAAATATGAAGTTATAAGGTGATTCAGTATAAACAACTCCCTTACCATAACTCATGTTATGTAAGGTATCCACAGAGTCATAACTCATAAATAAAAGATGAAGTTGCATGAATTTATTGTCACTTCATTTCCAAACACTTTTTGACCCCCTACCAACATGATTGGTTCTTCACCCCAATACATGTTGCAGGAATATCCAAATTGGATGATGAACCAATACTGGAGTTGCTACCGCGTCCGCTGTGCCTAACCTTACTATGATCAGTAGCAGGTCGCACCGCTCAAATAGTTTTCTACATGTAGATGGAAGTATCACGACGGCCTGACATTGTCTACCGCCTTACTATGACCTCCCGGCCCATTTGGGGCAATATATAAAAGTTGGATGGGCCCACGCAACTTGACCACTTACACCACTCCTAGTTCAGATGGAATCCATGACTCTGAAACGTAAAGATCGTCCTCCTTTCCCCAAGTGTAAAACTTGTTGATACGACTCCACTAAGTAGTTATATCTAGGTTGGAAAGGGAGATTCTCCAATATTTCCCAAGCTATGCTTGTTAATGGATATCGACTTGTTCCATGAATTTACCCCTCGATCATTGAGGTGGTAACACAACACTAGACTGGCAGCAATTAAATTGCTCCAAGAAAATATCAGTCCCTTGACAGTTTTGAGTTGAGAGTTCAAAAAGAGTAGTAGTCTCTTAAATCAGGTTTCCCATATTTTTGATGGTTGAGCGAACATTTAAATCCTCTTAAGAGACGGATTTAAATGGAAAACATTGTTTTGGGAACCTCTTTGGATTTTTAAAAATAATCAATGATATTGATTAAATAAGTAAACATTAGATGAATATTCGAAATAATATTCCTTACGTAAATACTGATTAAATGAATATTCAAAAATACTATTCATTAAGTAACTATAGATTAAATGAATATTCAAAGATAATATTCATTAAATAAATAAACCTAAAATGAATATTCAAAAATAATATTCATTAAATAAATAACTCTTAAATGAATATTCAAAAGTAATATTCATTAAATAAATAACTCTTAAATGAATATTCAAAAGTAATATTCATTAAATAAATAACTCTTAAATGAATATTCAAAAGTAATATTCATTAAATAATAAACAATCCTCGAATGGATAATAATAATAATATTCTTAAAGTCCATAATCCTCAAATGAATATAAATAAATAATATTCATTAAATACATACTTAACCCTCGAATAAGTAAGCCTCAAATGAATATTCAGAAGTAATATTCATTAAATAATAAATCTCAAATGAATATTCAAAAGTAATATTCATTAAATAGATAATTAATCCTCGAATAACAGTTACCGGATATCTTTGTTATCATTCCGGAACAAAGCGATTTTAAGAAAACATTTTGAAAATGATATTCATCTAAGTAAACAAATTTAATTAGACGAATAAGGCTTATTTAATCCGTAAATGCTTCCAGAAGTATTTACTAATTAAATAAACACTGGTTTATTGGTGATGTTGCCTTTAGGTTAATTATTGCGAAAATCTTTCTAAAAAGCTCTGTCCGGATTTTCGAAAATATACCTTACAAAATAACCCCGATACGCTGGCTAAGTTATAAACTCAATACATGCTCTACCCTCTGAGCCTTTCTTATTCCAGTACACAAATACCTACCTTATGATATAAAGTCCCCTTCCACCATACGAAAAGTTAATAAATATATACACCATATAATTCAAGGCGTAGGATCTTAAAAGCATCACCACCCATCAACAGTATTATAAGGTCATGAGATTTTGGTTATCGCACGAGCAGGATTTAATATCATTTATAACAAGACCAAGGATATACTGGTTTTGATAAGGAAGCACAATATTGGGAAACTTGCAAATATGGATTGAAACTTATTCAACATATTTCATATATTTCAAAATAAATATACTCTGAACGATCGAGTATGCATACATAACTTGCATCTAGTATATGCATACTTCAAAATATAGTTTTTAGAAACTTGCCTGATGCTCGAGAAGTGATAGGGGTTCGCGACGATGCCGGACAATCTAGACAAAGTCAAACGAAAACACACGGTTAATCCCCTCGATAAACCACTTATAACTCAATGCTTAAACACGTAAGCGAAACACAACCAAGGAATTACTAACTCGTTATAGGCTCATACTAAGTCCATGTTATTTGTCAAATTCTTATATCATAAGTTTGGTTCGAAATCCATTCTCAAATCCAAGTTATACTTAACCATTTGGAACCTTGGTTTCTAAGTCTCGTTTTCAGTGGTTTTCACTTGCGCGACCCTGACTAAAACATTTTTATAAAATCGAAAAATAATCTTTTTAATACGAATCCTTTTCGTCAGCCTTCCAAACGGTCTCTAGTATTATTCCTCAAAGTTTCACATTTTAATATGGCTCCGAAGTGGTCCAAATATAGACTCAAAGTTGCTGACCAGAGATGGGTCGTTCTTCCGAACGGCGTTTACTAAAACTCACTTTTCTCTTAAACCGTTCGGCCAAATTAGGCGAACCACATATCATTACGAAGCTTATAACATAAAATACACAATCATGGGCAGTAGGACTCAAGGGTCGAGCTCTAACAGAGGAAAAACAGGGAACCAATCAGTAGGTAAAAATTTGGGCATTACGACGGCTATAAATCGGACGTTCCAAAAATCATAATCATCAAACCAAGCCACACCGGGCATCCATACATCTTAAACACATGATTCTCATCTCCACAAGTCCAGGGGTATCATACTTTAACATCTTAATCAACAAATGGCTAAACCAACTACAAGATCATGCTAACATGCTTATATTAACACTATAATCTCAACTAAGCTAACAATCATCAAGAACATCCACAAAACTCAAAGTCAACTAAGGGTTCATGGGGTTAATACCTTACTTGGAGTGTATGATCACGTAGTAAGCCTTGTCTAGCCCTTAGATTTCCTTGACCAAGCTTAGATCATCAAAAGAAGTCAAGAAATCAAAGTTAGTTATTGAAAGTTACTATTCATCTGTTCAAAGAACTGCCCAAACGAGGTCCTTACCCTGCTTTTCTGGGCGAGGTTTCTAAAGCGTAGTTGTAGAGCATCTCCATGGCTTTCCAACAAGCTATAGAACGCAGGATTTCATTTAGAAATGAGAGAGATACGGCCGTTTGAAAATCGGTGCAGAAACTGCCAAGATCATGGCAGTTTGGATTCTTCAACTTGGGGAGGCGATTTGACTAGGCTATACTCCTTGGATTGCTATGAAATCTTGAACGCATGTTATATATGGAGTGAAGAAGCTGTGGTTAAAATTTGGTGATTTTATCATGGTTGGAAATGGAGTTATGGATTTTTCTTTGGAGGGTGCTCTAGCTGATCAGTTTTGGAGAATTTTGTGTTTCTCTTGCTTTTCTTTTCTTCTTTTCTTTTTGTTTTGAGTAAAAGATAAGAATGCTGATATTTTGTTAAGTGGTGAGTCATAGGGACACATGTCGATCAGTGGGGTATCATGGTGGCAAGCAGGGACACGTGTCGCGCATGCACGCGTTTGGTTAAAGTAGCTTTACTGGTTCGTTTCCTTTCACATGGATGATCCAAATATTGCATTTCTCGAATTAATCTTGTTATATGTTACTTCCATGTCTATATTTAATCTTGTCATAATTTCAATCCTTAATCCATGATTCGTTCGCTTAATCGCTTAATCTCATTATAAAGTATTAGCGGTTTCTAGAACATTCGCTTCACTGTCCCAGTGGTTTTCGTTCTAAATTCTCAAATCAAATATAATAAAATTCCAAAATATTAAATCCTCAAATCCTCAATTTTTAATATCTCATTTCTTGAATATAATAATATATAATTCGCTGTCCGGTCAAATATTTCACCAAAATAAAATTTGGAATTTCTGAATTCCGATCGTCTTTGCATTCACTTATTTACTCCGTAGATCACTAATATGACTTCGGAATATCCACACTACGTCTCGTACATAGGTGGCATGAAAAATTTTGTTAATCCTCAAAATCACTATTCATCCACCAAATTCACTATTCACTGATGCACTTAATCATAATAAGAAAAGTTTTAATTAATCCAAAAATTCGGGTTATTACAACAAGTCTTCATCCATAAGGGAAAGAATAGATTTTACTAAGATATCACTAGAGATGATCTATGGCAAGCTTAAGACTTATGAGATGGAACAAGAACAGAGAGTGATAATCTATGGTCCAGGGACAGTGGACAACAAAAATACTGCACTCGCAAGATCAGCTGCACTTGTAGTGGATGAACCAACAACTTCTAAAATTCAAGTTCAAACCCCTAAAGATGGAAAAGAAGAGTTTATTGAGGCTAAGTTGGAATTTATAAATCTAGGTGCTGAAGAAAGTGATTACTACACTTTGGAGGAACTTGAGCAAATGGAAGACAAAACCATGGCGTACTTAGCTGCAAAGTTTAGTCATATACGTTTCAAGAGAAACCCTAAGTACAAGTTCAAAGGGTCAGCAAATAGGTTTCAGAAGAACAGATATTCTTTAGGCTCTGGCTCTAAGGGAGGCTCCAGACAGACATGATTGACATAAGCAAATCAAGGTGTTACAACTGTAATAAGTTAGGGCATTTTGCCACTGAATGTAGGAAGCCTCGTCATGCAAGAGATAAGAAAGTTGTCTATGAGAAGAAGGATTCTTATGAAGATCTGAAAAGAGAGAATGCAAGGCTGAGACAACAACTGGATGCAATATCTGGAAAGCAGAAAGGAAAAGCTTATATTGCTGAGGGTAAAAGCTGGGATGATACTGATTCAGATGAAGAGGAAGAATATGTTAATTTAGCCCTGATGGCCGACTCTTCAGAGGAATCACCACAATCATCTCAGGTACCTATTTTAACTACAATTGACATGTCTAATTCTGAGTACAAGAAAACTGTGCAAGATCTTAGTGTTGAACTGTTTAATGTACATACAAGAATTCTAGCATCTGAAATTGAAAATGTTAAACTAGTTCTAAAGATTAAAAATCTAGAATCTAAAAATGTAGAACTAGAGCTTGTAGTTGTCACTATAGAAGGTCTTAAACAGAGGAATGAGTACTTAGAGAACAAAGTCAAGTGTAATGAAGAGATAAAGACTATCCTTAGGAAGCAAATTTCTGATTTAGAGATGAAACTGAATGCATATAAGAACTCCTCCCTAATTGCTAAGGAAATAATTGACAATCAGACCTTAGGGAGCAAAGATGCTATAGGATTTTGTTGGGATTTATGGGTGATAACATAGAAACAACTTAACTTTGATTGTACTTAATTTTTAATTAAGTAGAACATACTGTCACAGCCAAAGTATGTTCTTGTAATCAGTATGTAATGTTATTCTAGTTGTATAACTTGAAAGAAGTTCACTTGTTGTGTTCAAGCCTCAAAGGATACATATTTAGATGACAACATGAATAAAGGTTACTATCCTAAAGCTTCGACAGTAAGATTACAAGAAGACAGAATGTTGCAAGTCAAGACAGCATATTCACTCTGACAGCAACATTGGCGGAAGACTACGCGACAGCAACTTTAGCCCTCGACAACAAGTTTGGAAACCTCGAAAACACACTATGCGGGGAACTCCTACTGTCACGAAAAGCACATTCCTGTGACAGCAAGCTTTGTGGCAAAAGTAACTGTCTCGAGAAAGACCCTTGTTCTAAGTATCTTTCTCAGTCAAATCCCGTGACAGTTTCAATGTTCAAGAAACAGGCGTGATGCAGTATCCCTAAGCTGCACCAAGTCTGTAAGACTACGACAGAAGCTTCAAGCACTGCAAAACAAAAGCGAATCAATTCAAGAGCAAGGTCAAGTCTTTATTTGCTGAATTGCTTAAGCTGGAAATAGAATGAATCTAGGTTGCTTTTGTTATAATGTATATCTGACATATTAGCAATTTAGGAAAGTCACAAGGGTAAGACAATCTGTAAGAAGCTGCCACTTGACAATGACAGCAGCTTCACAAACCCGTGACTGATAGTGATAGGATTAGTCTTATACCTACTATCAATTCATTCTAGAGATGAAACGAAGACAATCAAGTGCCTTGAAGAAAATCGAAGCTCAAGAATTCTCTCTTGAGGTTGTACCAACACTTTGCAAAATAAATAAAACATTTATTTTGTGAATCCTGTCTTCTCTATTTTACTGTTTGTGAATGCATACATATTATTGATAACATTAAATCTTAGTTTTAGTTGTTGAAACTGAGATTGAATTTTATCAGTATTGCATTCATCTCCCCCCCCCCCCCCCCTTTTGCAATACACAAGGACCAACAACTGGTATCAGAGCTTTCAGATTAACATACATATCTGAGATCCCGACGACAATGCAGAAATCAAACAGTATCAAGATCCCAGCTTTTGATAAAGAGAACTACAGCATTTGGAAAAGAAAAATCTTGTTGTTTATCAAACATGCGAATCCACTATACCCAGGTATACTCGAGAATGGTCCTTTCATACCAAGAAAGGAAATTGAAGCCACAACAGTAAATGGTGAGATCATTCCTGCACATTGGGTTCCCAAAGATCCCTCGGAATTTTTGGAAACTGAGAAGGAGAAAATGGTGCTAGATGATCACTTGCAACTCATCTTGCTCGATTCTCTCACGTTGGATAAAGCCATGTGTGGAAGTGTGATAAGCTGCACATCAGCCAAGGAGATGTGGATCAGGTTTGCCTTACTCTGTGAAGGAAGTGAAGAAGTTAAGGGCAACCAAAGGCAAATACTTATATCTCAATATGAGGCATTTATGGCCAAGCCTGGTGAAGACTTAACCTCCATGTTTGAAAGGTTTAGTAAGCTCTTAACTGAACTGCAGATACATGGCAAGTACTATGACAGAAAAGAATTGAATGTCAAGTTCTTGCTTACACTGCCTGATCATCTTGAACACAAGACAACAGCCATACGAGAAGGAAGAGATCTCAACAATATAACCTTTGAGACACTTTATGGCATTCTGAAATCGTATGAACTTGAACTCTTTCAAAAGAGAGCCATACAAAGAGGAACAAGGAACAAGATGGCTAATATGTCAAGTGCCCTAGTAGCACAAGTGCCAAGGATCACACAACCTAGTGAAGCACTACAAATCACTCAACCAACCCCTGTACAATCCTTGAAGATAGAAGAGGTTGTTGAAGATGACGAGAAAGTAGTACTACAGCTCAAGGATGTGGAAGATGAAGACTTCTACACTATGGAGGAACTGGAAAGCATGGACAATCCTACTATGGCTTACATGGCCAAAAAGTTCAAGAACTTTAGGTTCAAGAAGGATAGGTCATTCAGGCCCCAAGGCCAAGCATCCAAGTTCACCAAGGGAAGCTCATCAAAGGCTGCTGTGGGAAGCTCATTCAAAGGAGGATACAAGACTGGATTTGTGGATAGATCTAAATTCAAGTGTTACAACTGTGGTGAACCTGGTCATTTTGCCACTGAGTGCAAAAGACCCAAACAGGTTCAGAGATTTGAGAAAGGAACTGGTGGATACTCCAAGAAGAATCAAGGTAGAGCCTATGTGGCTGAAGGAAAGTGTTGGGATGAGTCTGATGATGAAGATGAAGAAGAATATGTCAACCTAGCTCTCATGGCTAGCACTGATGAAGTAACATCAACATCCTCAAGTCAGGGCAAGAAGAAAGATCAAGTCATGTGGATCATTGACAGTGGCTGCTCAAGACACATGACAGGTGATAAAGCCCTGCTATCACATTATGTTGAGAAAGCTGGCCCAATCATAACCGTTGGAGACAACAGCAAGGGTTACACAGTGGGATATGGCTGTCTAGAAATTGGAAATGTTGTCATTGAAGATATTGCTCTTGTGGATGGATTGAAGCACAATCTACTCAGTGTCAGCCAATTCAGTGACAGGGGATTCAAGGTTGATTTTGATATGATGCTGTGCAACATCTATCACAAGAAGGACAGTAGCCTCTCTCTAAAAGGGGTTAGAAAAGGAAGCTTGTTTGTTGCTGACTTAAATTCAACAAATAAGGATAAGGTTTACTGTTTCTATAGTAAAGCTACTGTTGGTGACAGTATGCTTTGGCACAGGAAGCTCTCACATCTCAACTTCAAGACAATGAATATTCTGATGAAGAAGGAGTTAGTGAGAGGTTTGCCCCAACAGGATTCTGTCAAGAAGGACTGTGTGAAGATTATCAAATGGGCAAACTGAGAAGAGCTGTACACAAGTCCAAGCAAATGAACACCAACATTGAAGCACTCAAGTTGATTCACATGGATCTCTTTGGACCAGTCAATGTACCATCAATGGCCAAGAAGAGATATGCCTTAGTAATGGTGGATGATTACTCAAGGTACACTTGGGTGAAGTTTCTAGAATCCAAAGATGAAGCTGCTCAAGTGATTATTGATCAAGTCAGAGTTCTTGATAGAACTCCAAACTCAAAAGTTCAAATCTTGAGGAGTGACAATGGTACAGAATTCAGAAATGCCACTCTTGGAAATTTCTGTAAAGATGAAGGAATTGTACAACAATTCTCTGCTGCAAGAACTCCACAGCAGAATGGAGTTGTAGAAAGAAAGAACAGGACTCTCATTGAAGCAGCTAGAACTATGTTGCATGATGCCAAACTGCTAACATATTTCTGGGCTGAAGCTATCAACACAGCCTGTTATACTCAGAACAGAACCATGATCAACAAAACTCATGCAAGTACACCTTACTGTCTGTTAACTGGAAAGAAACCTACTGTCAAATATTTTCATGTGTTTGGGAGCAAATGCTTTATGATGAAGGATAACCATGAGAAAAAAGGAAAATTTGACACCAAGGCTTTTGAAGGACTATTCATGGGTTACAGTACTGAAAGGACGGCCTACAGAGTTTATGTTATGGAACACAGGATTATTGAAGAAAGTGTTAATGTCACATTTGATGAAACCAAGTTTCCAGGACTGCATGAAGAAGGAAAGATGCAGACATTCAGATTTGAGAATCAAGGATACTTGGAAGCTGAGGGAATTGTGGATGAAGAACCTAGCTTCACTCAAATTGTTGAAGTTGATAAAGATACTGTCAATGCCACTACTGTCAACCAAACTCCAGCTCTGTCACAGACCATAATCTCTAACATTCATGACAATGGTGACTCTGGAGACAATGAAGAACATGGTGAAGACAATGGGATTGGTGATCATTCAACTCAACAAACTGAAGAAAATGTTCCTATACAATCAAGTAGCTTGCCCAGAATCACCAAGTGGAACAAAGATCACTCAAGTGACCTCATCATTGGTGACCCTAATTCTGGAGTGAGGACCAGGAACAAAGTCTCTGCTGACAGCATGTTTTCATGCTTCCTGTCTCAAATGGAACCTAAGACAATTGATGAAGCATTGTTGGATTCTGACTGGGTGATAGCCATGCAAGAAGAGCTAAATCAGTTTGAAAGGAACAATGTATGGAATATAGTTCCAAGACCTAAGGGAAAGTCAGTCATTGAGACCAAATGGGTTTTCAGAAACAAGCTTGATGAAAATGGATCAGTGACAAGAAACAAAGCAAGGCTAGTAGCTAAGGGTTACTGTCAACAGGAGGGAATAGATTATGATGAGACATTTGCACCTGTTGCAAGACTTGAAGCTATAAGAATCTTTCTAGCCTATGCTGCACACTGCAACTTCAAAGTATTTCAGATGGATGTCAAAAGTGCCTTCCTAAATGGAGAATTGGAAGAAGAAGTGTATGTTGAACAGCCACCAGGGTTTGAGGATGCTGAAGTGTATGATTTTGTATACAAACTCTTCAAAGCTTTGTATGGACTAAAGCAAGCACCCAGGGCTTGGTATGACACACTCTCCACTTTTCTCTTGGACAATCAGTTTACTAGAGGAGTTGTGGACAAGACACTTTTCTACAAACACCATGGCAAGGACATCATTCTAGTACAAATCTATGTGGATGATATCATATTTGGTTCAATAAATGAGAGACCGTGTGAGAAGTTTTCCTCTCTCATGAGTAACAAATATGAGATGAGTATGATGGGAGAATTGTCATTCTTTCTGGGATTACAAATTCTTCAACAATCTAATGGAATCTTCATTTGTCAAGCTAAATACATCAAGGAACTTCTCAGAAAGTTCAACTTGGAAGATTCATCACCTGCAAAAACACCAATGTCCACCTCAATCAGTCTGGATCTTGATCCTAAAGGGAAGAAAGTTGACTCAAGCACCTATAGAGGCATGGTAGGATCTCTCCTATACCTAACTGCTAGCAGACCTGACATCATGTTTGCTACATGTCTCTGTGCAAGGTTTCAGAGTGATCCAAAGGAGTCTCACTTAGTAGCCATCAAGAGAATCTTTAGATACCTAAAATGCACTCCTAACCTAGGTCTTTGGTATCCCAAGAACACTGGATTTGATCTCATTGGCTACTCAGACTCAGACTATGCTGGATGCAAGATTGACAGAAAAAGTACTACTGGTAGCTGTCAATTTCTTGGTGGAAGATTGGTCTCATGGTTTAGCAAGAAGCAGCATTCAGTTTCTACCTCAACTGCAGAAGCTGAGTATATTGTTGCAGGCAGTTGCTGTGCACAAATTCTATGGATGAAGAATCAACTTCTGGATTATGGTCTAGTGTTAAGTGAAATTCCTATCTACTGTGACAACACTAGTGCCATAGCCATTTCAGACAATCCAGTTCAACACTCTAGGACAAAGCACATTGATATAAGACATCACTTTATCAGAGAGCATGTTGAACAAGGAACTGTGAAGCTGATCTATGTCCCAACTGACAAGCAACTTGCTGACATCTTCACTAAGCCATTAGATGAAGCAACCTTCAACAGGTTGGTAAGTGAATTGGGAATGCTGAACCTGGTATGTTGATTTACTCAGTTTTCTATTATTCCAAATTCTCT
Organism: Heracleum sosnowskyi; assembly: GCA_030848705.1. Lineage (NCBI taxonomy): Eukaryota > Viridiplantae > Streptophyta > Magnoliopsida > Apiales > Apiaceae > Heracleum > Heracleum sosnowskyi. Next base: position 17,427,530 of record CM061244.1, on the reverse strand, counting down.
AATGAAGCTCATGACAGCAACTTCAAACCTGCTGTCAAGAGAAGTTACTGTCTACTTGGTCTATGTCTGTTATGTGACAGCATGTGTTGATTTGACTTTTCATGTCAGTATTTTGTGCCAGTCTCATACTTTTAAACCGTGTATGACATTAATGTGGTTACTTGTTAAGTTTGAGAGATAAAAATCTGTTACATTGGACTTTCACACCTTTTTGCATTAATCTGTAGGATTAAAGGAGGACACGACCATTAATTACTTTTGTGGTAGTTGTATGGGTACTCTAACTGTTGACCATTAGACTTTAATCCTTAGACGGTTTTGCCTATAAATTAACCTTAGGTTTCACCAGTCTGCTCTCAGTTTTAAAGTAAATAATGGAAAACAAAGTAGGAATTGAAGTTGGGCTAAAGAAATGTGATAGTGAACCCTACAATGAAGAGATTGAGGAGCTCTTCGAGGTGCTGTTGGATGCCCTCGATGAGATAGACGAGGAAAAGAAACAAGAAGAGGAGGCCAAGGCTCAGGAAGAAGAGAAAGAGCTTCAGGCACTTCTCAAAGAAGAAGGTCGCTCTGAAGAAGAAATTAAGGCAGAGACGTTAGAACTAGTTGATAAAATCATAGAATAATGTACTCAATGTTCTATTTTAATGATTTTATTAATAATAAAAGTTCTTGTTTTTGTGGTTATTGAGTTTATGAAGTGTCTGTGTACTTTGCTTAATATCTGTGTTGAAACGATTACATTGCTAAATCCATAATGTGTCAATATTAAGTTAAGAACCTATTCCCAATCGAAGTTACTGTCGTTAAGAAGGATACTGTCGTGTGTTTCTTGACAGCAACCTTCTTGACAGCAGGAAAAGACTTTCTGTCAAGACTTGTAAAGGATACTGTCATTCATATGCTTAACGGTGACAGCAAGTTTTTGCGCAATAGTTGCTGTCGCGCAAAACCTACTGTCACCACCTTTTATTACTGACAGATTGTTTCTAGCGCACAGGTTACTGTCAACAATAGTGGACCATTGAAATTGGATATTTATCCCACGTTGGTCAGTGAATAACGGGCAGTAACTCACGTGTTTAAGAGTGGGTTAAGACACGTTCTTGAAATCCACTTTTTATGCACAAAACGTTTGAGATACCCCTATTTATTCCCCAGTTACTCAGACATATCTTTCTCTTTCTCATCAAACTCAAGGCAAAATACCTTTCTTCCAGCAAAAAGCAACTTTCTTACTTTCTTCTTTTCTTGCAATCTCCATGGCCCCCAAACAGACTCTCTCTCAAACAAACTTTGCTGGCATCTTTTCCCCAAATGATGCTGGTGAAGGCTTCAAAGGACTAGTGTTTTTCTTAAACAAGTCCTATCTCGGTTATGCCATCACCTCAACCCCCATTCTCGACTTAGACAGACTTGAGGCGTTTTGGCAAACTGCTGTTGCTCAAACTGAGGGTGAGAACCCGGGTATTCAATTCACAATCTCTGGGCAACAATACACTCTTACAGCTGAGGTCATCAACAATGCTCTTGGAATTACACTTGAAGCAAGACAACAATTTACTGAACTTGCAAATGATGACGCTCTCAAGAAGCTCTTCTTGAAGATTGGGTATGCAGGCCCTATTCTCGAAGAGGGGACTACCAAATGGTATCCAACTGGTGAAATGGATATGAAGCATCTGAGAAAGGAGTGGAGCATGATACTTGATGTGATGGTCAAGGTGTTCTCTACCAAGTCCACCGGATGGAATGGGATACCCTCCTACATCAAGAAACTGACAGATTCTCTTGTCCATGGATACAAGGTGAATGTTGGAGCTCTCCTCATGGCACACCTCAAAGCTGCCATAGGTAAGAAGGTATCAATCTACCCTCGCTTTCTTATGATGTGCATTAATTCATTCTGTGATTTTAATGATGCTGCCCCTCGTTTAGAGGCTTGCTCAGTTTTGAAAAAGAACACACACACACACTGTTATCTTCACAGAATCTCAATGCACATATTCCACTTTGTTTCACTAAGCACATGGTTGATCAAGTGTCCAACCTTGATTTTACATTACCCTCTGGTTATGACTCTTTCACTCTTGAGAATGAAACTGAATTAGACCCAAATTCAGTTAACCCACATTCAACACCATACATTCAGCCTAGGCCCTCTAGACTTCTCAAAGCCCAAAGAGAGGCCTTACAAGATTCCAGGAAAAGATCCTTAGAAGCTGATGTTGGTGGTAGCTCTGTTAGTCAAGAGGGAGACACTGCACCTAGTGCAGCAAATAAGGAAGGTAGTCAAACAGAACCCACAGTGGTTCCCCCTGAGCCTAAGAAGAAGAGAGCTAGGAGGACCAAAACCACTGTCAGCCACCCTGCAGTCTCCCAAAAGACTGTAGAGGAAACCAGGGAAATAAACTCCTCCCTAGATGTGCCTTCTCAACAAGGGACATCTATTGAAATTGGCCCGTCTCCCAAGGCACCCTGTACAGAGTCTGCACAAACTCATGGTTCACAACCTGAGATACCCCCACTTGAAGAAACACACAGTGAGTTAGGGCACAGTGAGGATTTCTCTACTCCTATTGATGATTCACATGTTTCATCTGTGAATCAGCCCCCACTTTCTGCTACACTTTCACCTTCTTCCTTCCCTACACATTCTTTTGTTTCTTCTCAACAACCTAGAGAAGGGGACAGTCCCAACCCTTCAGGTTTTGATCATCCATCTCCAATCATGGATGAGCCCCCATCTAGTGGTCCACAAGAACCCATTTCTCAAAGTGAGATGGACACCACTCCTCCAAACACTGAGCTAGGGCAAAGTGGTATTTTGTCAGAAAATGAAACAGCCAAAACTTTGTCTGAACTCCAAGGAGCATCTTACCTTCAGGAAGATGCTGTCACAGCCTCTGTTGCTGTCAAAGACACTGGCAATGTTGCTGTCCTGGACACAGCTGCTGTCATGGGTGGAGAGAAAGATACTGTCACTACAGAAACTACTATCACTCCACCTCCCAAAGTTGCTGTCATGCCAGAACCTGCTGTCCAGACTCCAACTGACAGTAACATTCCTGCCAAAGATGCTGTCCGGTCCTCTCAGCCTGATTTTGATGCTGTGATCATTGAGGATGCTTCTGATGATGATCTACCTCTTGCCAAACTCTTAAAGGTACATTCTAAATCTACTCCTTCCATGCATGTTAGTACTGCTCATACCCATGCATCTAGGTTGAGTGAGGGTGTGCAAAAGAAAAGAGAGATAAAAGAAAAGAGACGTGAGCCTAAAAATGAGAGGCAGCCAAATGAGCTGGCAAAAGGAGAGGGACTTGAGCATGTCCAGAGAGATATTGAGGGAGCCCACACTATTCAGGCATTAGGCCTTGAGAGTTAATCTGTGAGGGGTGATGAGATCACTCAAAAACATCCTGAGAGTGTGAGAACCCCCATAGCCTCCAAGCCCCTGTCTTTTCCTTCCCCTCCAAGAAGGTTAAGGTATGGTGGCCCATCTGCTACTTATGATAACAGGATTGCAGCTCTGGAAGGACAGTGTGTTACATTAAACTCCAAGATGGACTCTCTCTCTCAACTGGTGGTTGATGGTTTTGCTGCTACTCAGCTCTCCATCCAGTTCCTTACTGACCTAGTAGCTGCCAACTCAACTAAGGGGGAGAAGGTAGCAAGATCAGAATCATTGCCTATTCAGGAATCAGGTGGAACTCAGGGGGAGCCTGTAGCTGTGGAGACCAGAGGGGGAGCTAAAAGGAAAGCAATGTCTAAGGGGAGCAAGTCAAACCAAGCAGTGGACAACCAAAGGATAAAGCTGAAAAGCCTGTTGAAGTGGAAATGGATGGTGAAAGGGTGTTAATGTCAAAGGCAACTCAAGATGCATTGCAAAGAAGACCTGCATCTAGACATCCAATCCTACCTCCTATAGTAATTAGAGAGCCAACTCCAGAAACTCAAGAAACTACTCTACAGAAGAAATGGAGAGAAATGGAGGAACAAAACAAGCTTGGGAAAGGTAAAGGGAAACTGCCTGAATCCATTCAAAAGGGAATTATTTGGTCAAATGGCACTGAATTTGATCAAGAAGAAGCCAATGTTTTGATGGTGGATTACAGGGAGAACACATTACTCAACCAGGACAGTGAATTTAGCAGTTTGGTGGAACAAGCAATGAATGCTCCAAGCAACCGTCCAACCAACACCACAAAACTGTTAAAGGATCAAATCACTAGTGTCAGTGTAATGGTGAATGATGAGAAAAGATGGGCTGGAAGTATCTATTTCACTTCTGGCATATCTTATTTCATCACAATGCAGTTATTACAGAGTCTGCCAGCAAAGGTGTTGTGTGCCTTGAAGGGAAAGATCAGGGCAACTCAAACACCATTCAATGAAATATTGGATATGCAAATTCAGAACCTGCTCATACAAAAGCTACCTGAAGTCTACACAAATCCACCATGTGTTTTCTATAGATCTGTAACTAAGGATGGCACAAGAAGGAACAGCTTCATGAATTTGGTTGGCACGTCCAGAATGGAAACCAAGTCAATTCTGAAAGTGTTAGATGGAATACTCAATTCAAATGCCAATCCAGGAAGAGCTTATGTTGTTCAAGAGATCTACAAAATGCTGGTGTTGAGAGACAAGGCACTGGGAGCTAGAGTGAAGGAACTAATCTCTAGAGCCAATGCCAAAAGAAATGATCAAGGTGGAAGCTGTCTCTATAATCTTCCTCCTCAGGATGATGATGATGATGATGATGATGATGATGATGAGGTTGGAGGTGGTGAAGCTTCTGGAAATGCTGGAAATGCTGGAAATGCTGGTGGAAGTAATTCTGGGAATACTGGTATTCAATCCCAAAATGAAGGCAATGAAGAAACTCCTAATCAGGAAAAGAAAGATGCTGGTGCTACAGATGAAGAGGAGTCAAGAATACTGGAAGCTTTGGAGGCAAGCATTCTTAGATGTGCTATTGACTGCATAAATGCAGAAAAAGATGCTGTCACCAAAGGTACTGTCGACAAGGATACTGTCATAGAAGATGCTGTCATGGAAGATGCTGTCGACAAAGGTATTGTCAAGGAAGGTTCTGTCAAGGATGAAGCCAAAGCTGCTGTCAAGCCCAAGAGACTGAAAGCTAAAGCTAAGGCATGGTTTACTAGACAGAAACCTGCAGGAAAGCACATGTGCTCAGGAAAGGAAAAGGCCACTGGATTAGGCAGAAATTTGAAGATGCCAATTCAATCAATTCCTCCCAACAGTCTTAAAGTTCAACAGATGCAATCTTGGGAAATCAAGAGTGTTGAGGTTAAATTGGATGCAAATCAAGAGGCCACTGAGTATGTTCTGTGGTGGGAAGGATCAAGATCTACCGAGGTTGATAAGGACTTCAACCTGGTGTCCACATCAACCAGTGGTAGGACATCAACCATAGATAAAAGGAGAATTGACTTCTTCTACCTGGAAAGAATGGTAGAGTTGTTGGAGAGCTATGATAATGTTCCAGAGTCTGTCATGGAACATATTTTGAAATATCAGGCTGATAGGGATGCTGAATTCTATCAGAAATTTGGCTACAATTTTGCAGATTTTGATGATGCTGATATTCTAACTGATCTCCCACCTTCTCCTATACCATACCACTGGTACTATGAGTTTGAGGACTTACCCACAGAAGAAGGGCAAACCCAACCAACTCAGGAAAGGGAACCCAAGCCAAGCAAAAGACCTGAATCTTCTCAATATTCTCAAACTAAGTCAGAACTTGATAAGAAGGAAGCTGAACTACTGGAAAGATGCAAGGTCTCCAACAAGGCAGAAAGTGAAGCTCCAAACTATCAATCATGTATGCTGGAAAATCCCCTAAGAATGAAGTATCTAAAAGAAGAAATCTATGTTTTCAGCTTTCACAAGCTAAAAATAACTATTCAGAAGGATTTACAGTATATGGTAGCTGGTTCAATACATCCCTTGGAGCAGATTTGTTCTGATGAAATAGAGAATTTATTGGAAGGGAGAAAAGGAGAAGACTCAAAGCTGGACAAGCAAAGGAGAAGGACTCTCAATGCTTATCCTGGAAGTAGATTCAAGCTCATTAATGAAGAACTTCACTTCAGAACCTATCCTTATGATATAGAGCAATGGCTGAATCTCAGGGATGCTAGTTCTCTCCTCTCCCCTACTATAAAGAAGATCATTGAAGAAGTAGAGGATGATGCAGTTTCTGCTGCTGAAATTTCTCTTATAGAAGGTCTAAGAGGCTGCTTGGTAGAAGCTCTCAAAAGAGAGGATGTAGAAAGGCAGAAGAGGAAATCTCAAGCTAAGTAAAAAATTCTTAATCCATTCTGATCTTGTTAGTTAAGTTGTCAACACATATTGTAAATTTGTTGTTATTTCCCATAAAAACAAATTGGGGGAGATTGTTGGGATTTATGGGTGATAACATAGAAACAACTTAACTTTGATTGTACTTAATTTTTAATTAAGTAGAACATACTGTCACAGGCAAAGTATGTTCTTGTAATCAGTATGTAATGTTATTCTAGTTGTATAATTTGAAAGAAGTTCACTTGTTGTGTTCAAGCCTCAAAGTATACATATTTAGATGACAACATGAATAAAGGTTACTGTCCTAAAGCTTTGACAGTAAGATTACAAGAAGACAGAATGTTGCAAGTCAAGACAGCATATTCACTCTGACAGCAACATTGGCGGAAGACTACGCGACAGCAACTTTAGCCCTCGACAGCAAGTTTGGAAACCTCGACAGCACACTATGCGGGGAACTCCTACTGTCACCAAAAGCACATTCTTGTGACAGCAAGATTTGTGGCAAAAGTAACTGTCTCGAGAAAGACCCTTGTTCTAAGTATCTTTCTCAGTCAAATCCCGTGACAGTTTCAATGTTCAAGAAACAGGCGTGATGCAGTATCCCTAAGCTGCACCAAGTCTGCAAGACTACGACAGAAGCTTCAAGCACTGCAAAACAAAAGCGAATCAATTCAAGAGCAAGGTCAAGTCTTTATTTGCTGAATTGCTTAAGCTGGAAATAGAATGAATCTAGGTTGCTTTTGTTATAATGTATATCTGACATATTAGCAATTTAGGAAAGTCACAAGGGTAAGACAATCTGTAAGAAGCTGCCACTTGACAATGACAGCAGCTTCACAAACCCGTGACTGATAGTGATAGGATTAGTCTTATACCTACTATCAATTCATTCTAGAGATGAAACGAAGACAAGCAAGTGCCTTGAAGAAAATCGAAGCTCAAGAATTCTCTCTTGAGGTTGTAGCAACACTTTGCAAAATAAATAAAACATTTATTTTGTGAATCCTGTCTTCTCTATTTTACTGTTTGTGAATGCATACATATTATTGATAACATTAAATCTTAGTTTTAGTTGTTGAAACTGAGATTGAATTTTATCAGTATTGCATTCATCCCCCCCCCCCTTCTGCAATACACAAGGACCAACAGATTTGACTATGGTAAGAAAGCAGGAAAGAGGCAAGTGGATTTTCCTGTGACACTTCCAACTGTCAAGGAGAATGTTCCACACATTCTTAAGAATGTTGCCTGTCCAATTTTTGTTAAGCCTGTTTCAGAACCAATCATTGAAGGAGACTTGATCATTAGACAAGAATTGCTTGAAGAGGATTTAAAGAAGAAGGTAGAGAAAAAAACTGTGTTGCCTAAGAAGTCAGTAAAAATTGAAGTACCTAAAACTGATATAGGCAATAAAGTAGAAAAGGCTAAAAAGAACAGGAATGGGAAAACAGGTGTTAATAAAAAGAATGATTTTACATCCTCTCCTATTGCATCTAGGAAGTTGTGCAATATTTGTAATTCTGCTGGTCACCTTACATATGCGTGTAAAAAGGTTAAAGTAGAAAATGTTGTATCTTCTGAAATGCATAACATGTCTGACATGCCTAGTCTTCATGAACCCTGTGGTAAGAAAGAATGCTTACTCTGTGCATACAATATCATGCATGCTTATTTTAAGTTAATGAATGCATTTGGTAACACTAACACTAAAACTGAGAAAGCCACAGTCAACGTGAAAACTAAACAGGTTAAGATTGAATCAAATGTTACTCTTGATAAAGTTCCTAAACCTTCAGGACCCAAACATGTTTGGGTACCAAAGTCCGCTTAATCAATATGTGATTGCAAGGTAAGGTTAAAAATGCAAAGGTCATGTGGATTCTGGATAGTGGTTGTTCTAGCCACATGACATGAGAAAAGTCCCTGCTTACAGATGTGGTTGAGAAGACCGGACCGACAGTAACCTTTGGAGATGACAATAAGGGATTCACCACGGGATACAGTAATCTGGAAATTGGGAATGTCATCATTGAAAATATCTCTCTTGTTGAAGGATTAAAGCACAATCTACTAAGTATCAGTCAGTTCTGTGACAAAGGATACAATGTGGATTTCAGAAAAGATAAATGCTTGATCTCAAACAGGAAAGATGAGAAGCTTGCTCTGCAAGGAGTAAGAAAAGGAAATTTGTTCATAGCTGACTTAAGTTCTGCCAGTGATGGAGAAGTCAAATATTTCTACAGTAAGGCTTCAATATATCAAAGTTGGTTATGGCATAAGAAGCTCTCACACTTGAACTTCAAAACTATGAACTCTTTGGTAAAGAGAGAGTTGGTGAGAGGGTTACCTCTGATGGAATTCCATCAAGAAGGACTATGTGAAGCATGTGAAAAAGGGAAGTCTAAGAAAGCATCACACAGAAGCAAAGAACTGGAAAGCATCTCTGAACCTCTTCAGTTGATCCATATGGATTTATTTGGCCCAGTAAATGTCATGTCAATATCAAGGAAAAAATATGCATTAGTGATGGTTGACGACTACTCCAAGTACACGTGGGTGTTATTTTTACAGACAAAGGATGAAGCAACACAAATGATCATTGATCAGATAAAGAAGATTGAAGTAGAATCTAACCTACCTATGCGAACGATCAGATCAGACAATGGAACTGAATTCAAGAATACAGTTCTAAATGACTTCTGCACGGAAAAAGGAATATCCAGACAGTATTCAGCGCCAAGAACTCCTCAATAAAATGGAGTAGTGGAAAGGAAGAATCGTACCTTGGTTGAAGCAACAAGGACTATGTTAAGTGAATCAAAACTTCCCACTTATTTTTGGGGTGAAGTAGTTAATACAGATTGCTACGCTCAGAATCGTACCCTGATTAACAAAGATCATGAAAAGACTCATTATGTTAGGGTTGACACATTTGGAATGATGATAACAAAATACTCAAAACAAGAATTTGATCATGATACCGAAGCTGATTGTCAGAAAGCTAGTTCACAGAAGCTGATAAATCAGGAAGCTAACTAGAAGGCATTTTATCTATCCAAGGTCTAAAAGCCACATCAAATGAATGGAAGATATTCTGTCATAAAGTTAGAAAACAATTCAGAAGCAAGCCAACAGACGTCTAATCAAGCACCAAGTGTTTCAGTGGTAAGCCTGCCTAAACAACTCAGTAATGGTGAATCAATAAGGATGACAAGATGTTTTATCTAGGGATGAAGCTAAGTGTATCTGTTCTACGGATAAAGCTATGGAAATCTTATTTCATCTATAGATAAAAGTTGAAAACATGCCATCAACGGATAGAAGCTGAGGACATCTTATCTCATCAACGGATAGAAGCTGAGAACATCTTATCTCATCTACGGATAAACGCCGAGGACATCATATCTAAGGATAAAAGCTGAAGGAAGTCGATCTACAGATACAACTTAGGATGTCATGTTTTATCTATGGATGTAGTTAAGGAGGTCATGGTCTATCTATGGATGCAGCCAAGAATGTTATGTTCCATCTATGGATACAGTTATGGAATATTACTTCTACGAATATTCTGAGATTACCTTTCTACGGATAATTGACGTAGAATGGTAGTCTACGGATAAGGAATTAATACGCCTACTGATTTTCATCTCATTCAACATGAAAAACAAATCTATGTAAAGGAATCTTTTGAAGTTTTCTTTATTTAACATGTTGAATGGAGGACAGTCTCAGAGATCATCATTACACACCCGTGACTAAAAGATGTTGGATAACGACGCAAAAGATGTATGGAATAGGGAGTCAAATTGTAAATATTCGAAGGCTCAAATTCCTACAAATGAAATGTGAAGTCATCTATTATCTTCATTGTCTCTGTGGATAAATAAGAGTTAAAGTAGCTACCTAGAAGTTTACCTTCTAACTGAACACAAAGGAAAAGCTTGACAAGCATGAAGACCTATATGCAATACCACATGTTCACTTATCTCAGTTGATAGTGACTTGATAGTCGGGTAGCCAAGGAAAGGTCTCTTTCATTCAGATGTCACATAGGCTTGGAAGCTAGGTCAATTGCATGGACTTAGTAATTCTTGAAGAGAGAAGCACACTCAATCAGAAAGCACCATTTTGGACTATACAAGTTTATCTGTGATGCCAGCCAAGGCATTTCCCGAATAGGATAGTTTCTGAGACGAGCATGTGAACAAGCAGAACCAAAAATGTAATATTTTATTATGTTGTAGGTTTTGTTTGTAACACACAGTCGATGTATATAAGACTGTGTGGAGTAGCATAGAATATGCGAAGAGAGCAAAAAGCTGAATGTAAAAACACTTAGGCTCTCTTTCATCATCTGTGTAAGCAGCCAAAGTTTGTTGAAAAACAAAACCAGAGAATTCTTCAATATACACCTCAAGTGGGCTTTTTCCGAGAAACCCACCTGAAACGTTTAAAAATTTTGCTTGTCTCCTGCATTTCTTTTTAACTCGAAGAATTCATTTATGTTCACGGCTTGACTCAATTTTAGTTAATTTGCAAGCACATATGTTCATACTGTAAAAAGTTTGAAAAAGTTTTGTAAAATTAACTAGATTGTATTCAACCCCCCCCCCTTCTACAATCTAGGTTGCATTGTTCTGGGAATAACAATTGGTATCAGATCAAGCTTCAAACATACCTGAAGTTTAAAGATCAAAAGCAACTACAACCATGGAGAGATGTGACAACAAAGAAGCTGTGAAAGATGAATCAGTTCCAAGGGTTCTTCTCAAATGTTCTAAAGACACAAGAGAAGTCAAACACAAGGGCAGCAAGATTATTTTCAATAATCTTGTCCATGGCATGTGTGAAGATTTCCTGATTATCAAATCTCATATCAATCAAGGGGATATCTTTCATACAAATCATGGAGTAACTGAGCAAGTTCAAGAGAAAAGATTGTGCCTACTCACACAGAAGCCTGACGTGTTTCACTATGAAGAGGGTGAAGAGCTATTTGACTTTTTTTCAAGATTTCAGAACTTTTTACAATATTCAAAGAAGTGTGGGAAGGAGTTGTCAAACAAGGACTCAAATTTGATGTTTTCAAAATCTTTACCCAGAAAATGGAAGCATATCTCCGTGTTTATAAAAAAACACCCTTGAGTTCAAAGATCTAAATCTTAGCGATCTGTTAAGCACTCTTGAAGGCATCAATCTTGAGGCTATCAGGATGCAAAGATTATCAGTGAAAAAGGGGAGACAGAAACCAGAGATGTGGTCATCTCCAACCAAGATTTGAAAGAAGAGGAGAGAACAGAAGCATCAAGCTCAAAATTCAACTTGAAGATCTGTATATGTAACAGAACCACATCAGACAAGGGCAAGGAAGGAATGGCACTGGAAGATGAAGTCCTTCTTGAGCAAAGGGTTTCAGCTGAAGAGGGTTGTTCAACATCAACAGAGGAATCTATCAACCTTGTACCCACGGCCTATGAAAATCAAGAAGCAAGTTCAATCAGAAATCAGGTATTTTCTCTGGAGCCAACTAAGCATGTTAAAGAAGTATGTTGCAGCACTGCAATGAGTTTATTTGATTAATTACATGTTGTGTGTATTTCCTTTAACAATCTCATTGAAGAAAATGTCAGACTCAAAGCAACTAATGTTATGCTTAGTGAGATAAATGCTATGTTGGAAACTCAAGTCTCTGAGTTTGAGGAAACACTTGTTGATTGCATGAATGCTAAACATGAACTTGAGGCTGTCTTAAAAAGAGAAGTGGTTTTGAAAGAGCAGCTGAGAAAGGAACAAGAGGTTATTGCAAGATGGAATAATTCCAGTTACATTGTGTCCAACATTACCAAATCTCAAGGAATGGACACATTTTGTAAAGAGACCTTGAATTGCAATAACAAGAAGCTAGAGGATGTGGAGACTGCTCCAAAGATGGTAAAACCATTTAGGAGTAATCAGACTCTAGAGAAACTGAGCAATAAGGTTGGACTAGGTTTCAAAAACCGTGTTCAATCATTAAGAAGCAAAACCATCAAGGAAGAAGAGTCAGAGGCAGATGAAAAGGAAAGCATGAATGAACCAACAATGATTGACTGTAATAGCAGCTACCCATCAGAAGAAATATCGTCCAGAAAGCCCTGCATTCGATGTGGTAGAGTTAATCACTTGTATACTACTTGCAAATTTGTTCAAACAAGGTCTACTCAACTGCCTATGACTGATATGCCTGTCATGTATCACATTTTTTCTCACAATGCTCGAGATTCAACAAGATATGCTAACATGTCATTTGTTCCTCATCCATATTGGCATGAATTCAATATGCCTCAAATGTCATGGAGCATTCCTGACTTGAATGATCTGTATTCTCAAATATTTCCTTTTCGAGCATCAAATATTGATATGTTAGAGCAACATGTGGATGCTAATCTTTCAAAGCCAGTACCAAGGGATGAAAATGGTTTGAATCCTTTGAATCCCAAAGCTCAGAAAGAGAAGATGACAGTCATAAAAGCTAAAAAGCAAAAGCTCAAGGAAACTTGGGTACCTAAGCCTGCTTGATTTGGTTTTCAAAGTGTGCAGGAGGAAGATATGGAAACTCTAGATTCCTACTAGAGTTTCTATCCTACTCACTGAATGCTCAGAGGAACGTAGCCCCTCTACTGGTATGTAGAGATGATATTTGTAGTCATGATTAAGTAATGAAGCATGACTTTGGCAAACAATATCATCAGTTAGGGTTGAAGCACTAGTTGATGGATATAAACATAACTTGCTGTGTATCAATCAAGCATGTGACAAAGGAAACTTTGTAATTGTAGCCTGCATTGTCTATAGATAAAAAGACAATGAAGTGGTAAGCACTGGACAATTGATAGAAAAGTGTATACAACTGATTAAAATTCTGCCTTGGTGGATTGAATGCCTTGACCTCTTCGTGATAAGGCAAAATCAGGATAACAATAACCAGTGCATAAGAAGCTGTCTGATGGAAGAATCTTGATTAGAGGAACCCCAAGTTTTGCCAAGGATGGGTTAAAGGATGCATGCCATTAAGGGAAGCAATAGAAGACCTCTATTAAGAACGGGACAGATCATATGTTTGATAAACTCTTTCAGCCACTGCACATAAAATCTCCTCAAAGGATTTAGCTCAAGAATTCATTGTGAAGAGGTCTTATGAAACAAATGACAATATCTGCTGGGACTTTGCTTGGAAAATCAGGATAACTCATTGAGCTCTGGAAAGTTATGGCTGGTGCTACTTATTGCAGCCAGAATGTTTTCTTGATCATACAAACACCTGAAGGAGGAATCATCAAACTGTGTGAACAATTGAAGCCAACAATTTTCTCTTATCACTTTCCTTAGCCAAGGAAGTAATAGAAGCTTAGCTAAAGGAGATCAGGGAATCTGTGTTGGGAAATTACTTGAAGAACATTTAGTCCATGATCAAATACTTAACATTTCACAATTTTTAAGTTTAACTGACATCTGGATAAATATTCTCAAGTAATTCATGAGTGGAAGAAAAGATCTTTGCTAGTGGAAGTAGAGGTGAAGCTGAGAATGGTGGTTTCTTCTACGTGCATTTCTGACTATCTTCTATGAGAAATGGCAACCATTTGTAGAGGAAAATATGCAGCCATCCATGGTATCTTATGTTCTTCTCTGAAGGGTTTTCTGTTTGGAACATCTACTCAGGGGGAGCATTTCTCAGAAAGTGTTAATCTACTTCTGCAACTTCAAGAAGATATCATGTCAAAGATCAAATCTCTTATTTACTCAGAAGCCCAGGTTGGGTAAGCAACTCAAAGAGAGTGCTTGTAGCTGGAAAAGCCTATAGGGTTTTGAATCACTGAATCAACACTGTTATGGAGTCTATACAGGTTGTTTCTGATGATGCTAGAAAAATCAAACTTATTGATGAGAGATTTCCTGGAGTTCTCAGATTTAAGTTTGAGGTAGAAGGTGGTTATTGGTATAACGAAGATGACGATTATGTGGATGAATCAGTACCTCCAAGATTGATTGTCTAGACTATGGATGATTCAAGCCCAAATGAGTCATCTATGGAAAGGACAAATGGAGCATCTGATTAGAAGCCAAATGGAGCATCCGTAGGAAGCCAAAATGGAGCATCCGTAGGAAGCCACAATAAAGCATCCGTAGGTGGATCACAACTCTGAGTTATCACCCCAATGAACTTAGGGGGAGTTTCTCTGAGTCAAAGATCAACCTCACATAATCATACTGATGTGAATATTATTGCATCTTCAAGACCTGCACCTACCATAAGAAGCTTGTTCCAAAATCCAGAAGAAAGTCCTCTTGAAGACATTTATTGGGTTGAAGGAATAAGGTGTTCACTTGGATCAAGGCAAGATCTTGTAGCTCCTACTATATTCCATGTCTACTTCCTGGACATCTAATATTTCTCCTTGAGTTAAAGTCTCGGTTAAAGAAATGAGTGGAACATCTGCCTCGCAAATCTCTAAATCTACTGTGCTCAGATCAGCTTCTTCAAGGGTTTTCGCAAAAGGGATTCTGTGTTGAATAGTACAGTGGAAATACTTTTTCATCCAAGTGTGACTCGGCAAAGCAAACATCAGTACCAAGCTACTTGACAACCATCCTCTCCAGAATGGTAAGTAAGTGAGGTATGAATAAACTTCCCTATTTTCTTGATGTCTCATATGTAGCCAGTGTTCAAATGACTTTCTTGAAAACTAAGTTTTCCAGAAAAAGTGAAAATTTTGTCTAAGTCAAAATTTACTTTATCGATGGATATCCTTATCCGTAGATAGTCATTCATAACACTAGATTAGTTTCTTTGCTTTGTCTATGGATACTGATTATCCGTAGATAATTTTCTACATCTATGGATACTACTTTTGCTCCTCTACGGATAGTGCAAAAAGGCAGTGTCTATATCTGTAGAAAATTAAAATTTAAATCTCAGCCTTTGTAAGTCATATATCTTTAGCTGAGATACGTGTAGTTTACATAATATCTAGCATCACTGATCAGTAGCTTTGTTGTTAAGCTGAAAAGCTCATGCAAAGTAGTTCTGAGGAGATAAATGAGTATTCTCTTAAGAATTCTCATACCAATTATTGACAAAACTGAATTGAATACCTTGGTAGGAAATTCATGTTTTGAAAAGTTAGTTGGTGATCTCTCTCATGACTAAGTAACAGAATGCTAGAAATTATGTTAACCACTTGTTTATGTACTAGTACCTTAACTTTTCCTTGAACCATTGTTGTATCTCAAGAGATTATTAACCATTCAGTACTTGATAATCCAAGAGATACTTGTTGTGCTCTAATTGGTTGCCTAGATGTTGATGCTTGTAGGATAATTTCCTAATCAAGAAGACACAACACAATTCATGCCAACTCCAAGGAAATGAGTTCAGGTCATGGCTTAGAAGAAATTCTTAGCTTAATGTCAAATCAAAAGATACAGCTGAAGCATCCAAGCATTTCTCAAAAGAGTCAAGTACACAAACCTCATGCACCATGCTATTGGAAGAAGTGATGTGCATGTTGTAGTGGAACTACACTGTGTTCCAAGGGAACAACATTTAACCAGATATCTTGTCAATGCTCTTAATACAGCAACTCACTTGAGTTGACAAATGAGTTTGGTAGGTAATGACTTCTTATTCTCTTACATATCTGTGTTAAATGCATGCAGCCAATGATTTCAATCTCTGGAATTATTTGTTTATTTTGTGTGTTTTATTTGTTTGTTTATGTTTTGTTTATTACTGATAGAATTTGATCTGTTACACTTTTATTTCTCTTTTGATGACTTGATCAAAGTGTGCCTTATGAATATCAGTAGACCTTTAGTTCTACAACTTTGATTAAGTTATCAAGAAGCCCTAATTGTTCAACTAACAGACTAGTGAGCTCTCTGAGCAACACAACAACCGTTTCATCTGTTTTGCATGAACTCAATGAAGAAACATTAGAAGAAAACTTGAAGAAATTTGAAAGAATTTGACAATCTAATCAAGTTAGGTATTTGCAGCTTCTGATGGTCTTTATGAGGAGGTTGTAACAATTAACGGGAAAACTGGTAATCCTGGACTTTAGGAGAATAAACCTTCAATGGAGAAGGCTCTTAAAAGTTCATCACTGATAAAGGGAAGGTAATCATCTAATCTTTATCAAACTGTCACTTGTTAAAATCTATATCATTTTTCTTTGCCTTTTTAAAAGCTGAGATGAGAACTGATTGGAATGACCCCCAAGTTCTCTACCCTATCAGTTACACCCTAAATGTAACAAACAACTCCTAACCCCCTCTATAGTTTCTCGACACACTGTAGTTGCAAAATTCTAGCAAATTTCAACCAGTGGGGAGTGATGAAGGAGTTAAGTGAGGGTGAGGGCAGTGGTGACCATCAAGAAACCACTAGAAGAAATGTGAGGGTGAGATTACCAGCCAAACTACCTTATGTCTTCTCAAAAAGGCATAATGGTTAAAAAGGATTAGCTCTTTTCTGGTTGTAGTCTCTCAAAAGACTATGATCATTGAAAAATGCTCATATCCAGGAGCACTAATGAGGGATTGGGACACTGGGTGCAAAATATGGCTTATTACCATTTCTGTTTCTTGAAGTAGAAAGAAAACATATGCATAGGCACAAGGGGAGCACGCACTATTCTTAAATTCGGTTTGATGCATCTTCTTCAAATGTGAGGATGCAGTCCCCAGTCCATTTCACCTCATTAAGTGATAACTGCAGCATTCAACTCATCAGTACTTGATTCTCCATTTTCTGAACTCTTGGAGAAGCTCCATTCACCTAGTGATCATTCTCTTTCAGAGAATTCGTTGGATCACTAGTCTCTTTTTGATGATCTTAATGTAAGCACTGTGCACTTAAATGTCACATTCAATCTTCACAGAACTTACATCAATTTCTACTTCACAAGCCCATTCTTCAAAATCCTCTACGGATATCCTTCATCCGTAGACATGTGTCTCTCAATCTACGGATAAGCCTAACCAGCAATTATCCTTAGACCAAGAATATTGACTTCCATGACTCTTTCTTGAAAAATCATTCGGCTCATTCCAACTGAGTATAAAGGAATTCAATATAGTTGAGACATCTATAGGTTTGTGGGAAGGGAGAGAGTGGAGTGGCTGGCTTGAGACCAGGGAAAAGGAGAGGGATAGAATAAGATGCATGCTAATTCTTCCAGCATGGCAAAATGAGAGTTTTTGAGTACCCCTTTAGTAAGGGAAGGTGAGTTGTGTGAAGTGAGCCAGGATGAGATCCTTATGCAAGAATAGAGAGATTCCTGAGAGAAATCTTTCGATCCTTGAAGTGTTGGATTCCTATAGCCAAATATCTTATTCAGTAACTAAGTTAATGCCTCCTCTATCGTACTTGCTGATAACAAAAAGGGGGAGAACTTAAAAAGAGAAGATAAGTTGTTCTCAGGGGGAGTTAGAAGGAGATCTCAGACTTCAGAATTTCTCTACCCTCGATTACAATCTATTGGAACCCCTTAGAAGAAGGTATAGACTAAGTTATAGGAAAGTATATGGAATCTGACAGCTTCAAGTTATTGTTTTTCTTTTTGCAGCATCATCAAATTCTGTCCAGTATTAATCTCTATCTGAAGATCACTGAGAACATTGAAGGGTTTTGTTATCATCAACTTAAGGATTTATGCCAGTTCTAATAGTCATAAATAGGGGGAGATTGTTAGGGTTGACACATTTGGAATGATGATAACAAAATACTCAAGACAAGAATTTGATCATAATACCGAAGCTGATTGTCAGAAAGCTAGTTCACAGAAGCTGAAAAATCAGGAAGCTAACTAAAAGGCATTTTATCAATCCAAGGTCTAAAAGCCACATCAAATGAATGGAAGATATTCTGTCATCAAGTTAGGAAACAATTCAGAAGCAAGCCAACAGACGTCTAATCAAGCACCAAGTGTTTCAGTGGTAAGCCTGCCAAAACAACTCAGTAATGGTGAATCAATAAGGATGATAAGATGTTTTATCTAGGGATGAAGCTAAGTGTATCTATTCTACAGATAAAGCTATGGAAATCTTATTTCATCTATGGATAAGAGCTGAAAACATCACATGCCATCAACGGATATAAGCTGAGGACATCTTATCTCATCAACGGATAGAAGCTGAGAACATCTTATCTCATCTACGGATAAAAGCTGAGGACATCATATCTAAGGATAAAAGCTGAAGGAAGTCGATCTACAAATATAGCTGAGGATGTCATGTTTTATCTATGGATGCAGTTAAGGAGGTCATGGTCTATCTATGGATGCAGCCAAGAATTTTATGTTCCATCTATGGATACAGTTATGGAATATTACTTCTACGGATATTCTGAGATTACCTTTCTACGGATAATTGGCGTAGAATGGTAGTCTATGGATAAGGAATTAATACGCCTACTGATGTTCATCTCATTCAACATGAAAAACAAATCTATGTAAAGGAATCTTTTGAAGTTTTCTTTATTTAACATGTTGAATGGAGGACTGTCTCAGAGATCATCATTACACACCCGTGACTAAAAGATGTTGGATAACGACGCAAAAGATGTATGGAATAGGGAGTCAAATTGTAAATATTCGAAGGCTCAAATTCCTACAAATGAAATGTGAAGTCATCTATTATCTTCATTGTCTCGGTGGATAAATAAGAGTTAAAGTAGCTACCTAGAAGTTTACCTTCTAACTGAACACAAAGGAAAAGCTTGACAAGCATGAAGACCTATATGCAATACTACATGTTCACTTATCTCAGTTGATAGTGACTTGACAGTCGGGTAGCCAAGGAAAGGTCTCTTTCACGCAGATGTCACATGGGCTTGGAAGCTAGATCAATTGCATGGACTTAGTAATTCTTGAATAGAGAAGCACACTCAATCAGAAAGCACCATTTGGGACTATATACAAGTTTATCTGTGATGCCAGCCAAGGCATTTCCTGAATTGGATAGTTTCTGAGACGAGCGTGTGAACAAGCAGAACCAAAAATGTAATATTTTATTATGTTGTAGGTTTTGTTTGTAACACACAGTCGATGTATATAAGACTGTGTGGAGTAGCATAAAATATGTGAAGAGAGCACAAAGCTGAATGTAAAAACACTTAGGCTCTCTTTCATCATCTGTGTAAGCAACTGGAGATTGTTGAAAAACAAAACCAGAGAATTCTTCAATATACACCTCAGGTGGGCTTTTTCCGAGAAACCCACCTGAAAAGTTTAAAAAGTTTGCTTGTCTCCTACATTTCTTTTTAACTCGAAGAATTCATTTATGTTCACAGCTTGACTCAATTTTAGTTAATTTGCAAGCACATATGTTCATACTGTAAAAAGTTTGAAAAAGTTTTGTAAAATTAACTAGATTGTATTCAACCCCCCCCCCCCCCCCTTCTACAATCTAGGTTGCATTGTTCTGGGAATAACACCTTATGAGTTAATGGCCAACAAGAAATCATCACTGAAGTATTTTCATGTGTGTGCAAAGTGCTTTGTATTGAAAGATGGAGAGCATCTGTGAAATTTTGATGCTAAAGTAGATGAAGGCATTTTTCTAGGCTATTCTCTGAAATCTAAAGCTTACAGGGTTTATGTGATTGAAGATAAGAAGGTTGTGGAAAGCCTTAATGTAACGTTTGATGACACCAAAAGACCAAGCCTGCAAACAGAAGAGAACTCTGAATCCTTGGTATTTGAAAATCTATCAGGAGATCTCTCTGATAATGAAGAAGAACGTGTAGTTGTTCCTGGTAATAATAATAATGAAAATGATAATGATTCTGAACCAAGTGGTGACAGTGGTCGAGATCCTCAAACTACCACTGGATCCACTAGTCAAACAACAGGGTCAACGGATCATACCGGCAATAACTCGGGGGGAGCAGGAGATGGATCAACTAGTCACACTCAACAAAATTATGAACAAGGAGAATCATCAAGATCGTATCTGCCAAGACAAAGGGTATGGAGTCGAGCACATCCCTTTCACTTGATCGTTGGTGATCCAGACTCAGGAGTGAATGTCACTATTCTAGGTTTCTTTTAGAAACAGAACCTAAGAAAGTTGAAGATGCCCTGGAAGATCCAGATTGGGTGATTTCAATGCAAGATGAACTCAATCAATTTGAAAGGCAGAAAGTTTGGAAGCCGGTACCCAGACCTAAAGGAAAATCTGTTATAGGAACTAAATGGGTATTCAGAAATAAACTGGATGAAGATGGCAATGTAACGAGAAACAAAGCCAGACTGGTTGCTAAAGGTTATTCTCAAGAAGAGGGTATAGATTATGATGAAACCTATGCACCAGTAGCAAGACTTGAGGCTATTAGGATGTTTTTGACATTCGCAACACACTCCAATTACAAGGTATTTCAAATGGATGTGAAGAGTGCATTTCTGAATGGGGAGCTAGAGGAAGAAGTATATGTGGAACAACCTCCGGGCTTTGAGGATTCAAATATGGTGGACTTTGTATATTTTATGTTCAAATCTATTTATGGACTCAAACAAGCTCCAAGGACATGGTATGACACTCTATCAGAATTTTTACTTGAAAATAACTTTACTAGAGGTGTTATAGATAAAATTCTCTTTTACAAAATGCACAAAAATGATTTGATATTAGTGCAAGTATATGTTGATAACATTATATTTGGTTCTACTAATGATGATCTATGCAAGAGATTTGCTAAGTTAATGCAGAGTAGATATGAAATGAGCATGATGGGTGAGTTGTCATTCTTTCTTGGACTACTAGTGTATCAAAGGCAAGATGGAATATTCATTTGTCAGTCCAAGTACATCAAGGATCTTCTAAAGAAGTATCATTTGGAAGACTCATCTACGGCAAAGACTCCAATTCCAACTGCCACTAAGCTTGATAAGGACAAAACCGGTAAGAAGGTTGATATAACAAGCTACAGAGGTATGATAGGCTCATTACTCTATCTCACTGCAAGTAGACCAGACATTATGTTTGCAACATGCTTATGTGCTAGGTTTCAGTCTGATCCAAAAGAATCTCATCTTATAGATGTTAAACGTATCTTAGATATCTTAAGGGAACCCCAAATCTTGGAATTTGGTACCCTAAGGATACAAGATTTGATCTTATTGGCTATACAGACTCAGATTTTGCAGGTTGTAAGATTGATTGGAAGAGTACTTCAGGAAGTTGTCAGTTTCTTGGACGAAGGTTAGTTTCCTGGTATAACAAGAAGCAACACTCAGTATCCACATCGACAGTTGAAGCTGAATACATAGCCGCAGGTAGCTGTTGTGCTCAAATCTTGTGGATGAGAAACCAACTCCGTGACTATGGGCTTTTGTTGAACAAGATTCCAATATTCCGTGACAACACAAGCGCCATAGCAATCTCTAACAACCCAGTTCAGCACTCGAGGACCAAGCACATCGATATCATGTATCATTTTATTTGAGAGCATGTCATGAATGGAACTGTGGAATTACATTTTGTACCCACAGAGGAACAACTTGCAGACATCTTTACTAAACCGCTTGATGAATCCACTTTTTCTATTAAATCTTTCTAATTGATTAATTAGAAGTCAATAACTGCAATTTAATCCTAATAAGTCCACGAGTTTAAGAATTTTCATATCCTTAGGACTTGTGAACTTATTTTCAGGAATAATTCTCGTAAGTTAGAATTATCTGCTTAATTATATGTCATATTTATAAATAATATATCTTCTGGCATTTAATTAGCAAATAATTTTAAAATTGTTGAAGTGCTAATATTTGTTCTAAATATTATGCATTTATACAATTCGAATTAATTTTATTTTGTTTCACACAAAGTAAAATAATGCGGCATAATTAATTATATATTTATTGATTTATATCAGTTAATGATATTTAGTCAATATTATTCTAAGTTAATTGTGAATTTTATATCCTGTGAATTTAAAGTGATTTTTGATATTTAGAAATTCACAGGAAATGGAAAGTCATTTTTTAAAACTGGTTTCTAGTTTAAAAGTGAAGTAGAAGCAAAATCTATCGAAATATCAAGTTCGATAGTTTTTCAAATTTTGTATTAAAAATCTATCGAAGTGTTTTAAAGCATCTCGATAAATTTCTGAATAAGGAAAGTAAAAACCATCGAAGTATTTATTTGATACATTTTGAAAAAGGACAAAAATCTATCGAACAATTCTATTTTGTTCATATTCTTAATTTTTGATAGTTTTTCAGTCAGTTCATTTTTCGATAGTTTTTAGTTTTTAAAGTATATTAACTTTCAATAGTTTTTGTAAAAGTCTGTTTAAATTCTGATTTAAATCCACTTTGATAGTTTTTACAAAACTATCGAAGTGTGATTTGACTTTTATACCCCTGTACAAAAACAATTGACAGTACATTTTAAAATCTATTGAACATGAAATTACTTAAATACCCCTGACAGTATAGTTAGTATATATTTGGCACTTAGACGTTTTTTTTTCATTATTCTCAGATCTAAGATATTGAATTATATACTTACATATATATACACTGCAGAAACAAGAACACTCGAGAGTTTCTTCAATTTTTACCTTGATTCACTTAAGAAAATCATTATTTACAAACTTCGTTTTACTATGTAAGTGTTGTTTGATAGTGACTGGATTGAGTTTTCTATACAAGTTCATAGAAATCCATCGAGAGTGACTAATTCGAACCTTTAAAACTTGATAACTGTTCTTGATACTTGAGATTTAATTGTTAACCAATTAAGTTCTTGAGTTTTGTATTAATTTAAAGTTATTGAATTAAGAAAATTAGGGTTCTTGAATTGGGATTTGTTTTGGTTCGGTTTTTAAAGTAAAAAGGGTGATTAAGGTTTATTAATTAGCAATAATTAATTGGGTTTATTTTTTTGTTTTAATTATTAATTTTCTGGACTTTGTGAAATTTCAATGGCAGGAGAATTTATTATCACCAAGACGAACCACGTCTCGTTTCAAAACGTGCAATCCATCTCGAACTTATAGTTTCGTGCATGGGCACAATTTTTGAACTCACATTCTTTGGTGGCATACGCTTTAAGTACTCCAACGGTTATTTGTATTGATCAATTAACTGCATTGTACACCTCTGCCACTGACACGTCAGAAGACAATGTGTTAGCTTTCAGTTTTGTTGTGCAAGGGGGCAGAACAATAAGGGTGATAGAACAAGATGTGAATAAAATTTTACATTTTCCTACTGAAAATCTTGTTCATGCTCTCACCACTGAAGAAATACATGCTTTCTTCACTCTTATAAGAAGTCAACAACCTAACTTCTTTATAGGAGAGTTTCTGAAGCATTATCTAACTAAGCACTGGAATTTTTTTCTTTCACACGCTTATACATGTTTTTACTGACAAGACCACAAATCTGCATGGCATTCCTTTATTTCTTCAGAAATTAGGGTTTGCTATTGCTCACAATAGGCATATTAACATTGGTAGGTTAGTGATTGATCAAATTATCCAATGCATGGGACCTTTGGAAGAAAGAATAGGGCAGTATGATGTGTTCTTCTTCTATCCAATGTTTCGATAGTTGATTTTGGATGATGTGTTGACAGATGATGAGAGAGAAATCTTCGTAGAGGAGGAGAGGAAGGAGTGCATCAAGATGAAGAGCAATGCAATAACAACTCTCATTAAAAAGAATCATCTTCCAGGGGTACTTACTGCTCTGACTGATTATCTACGAACGGTACCTCTGCCACTTTTACCCCCAGGGGAACAGGTAAATCAAGGTATGAATCCTGAACCCGTTATTCCTCCACAAGCTGCACCAATGGATGTAGATCCATTAATAGAGCCTTCAGTGGCCATTCCCGACCAAGAGGTTGAAATCCAATAGCCTCTAACCACGGTCTAAGAGCCTTTGGAAGAACTAAATGAAAACCAAACAGAAGCTCCTACCCCTACGATACCATCCAAAGAAATAACTGAGAGTGTAGAGGGAGAAAGTGCCAAAGCAGCATCACATAAGGAGAAACACCCTTCCACAACAGCTCTACCTTCTGCTAAAAGAAGAAGACTTGAAACCAAGGCATCTGTTGAATTTTCATTACCATCTTCCAATGAACCTCTAATCGATTTTTCTGAAGCTGATTGGGCAGCTATTACAAAAGTCATATCTGAACCCCTAACCCAATCTAAGGAAGGAAAATTAACGAAAACTTCCAGTTCTTCGACCATATTACGGTCAGGACCACTGGATGTCGGTTCCTTAGTGAACCAAGAGTCTTCACAGATGTTGAGAGAAGGCTCTGACCTAAATGTACAATCTGAAGGGTCATTGCCTAACTCCCCAGATGGAACATATCTGGATCCTGTGGGTACCGGGTCTGACATAGGTGCATACCTGAAACTTGGTAACAATGAATCAATTTCATTTGAGGAGTTACCTGAGGATATGTCTGCAAAGACTTCAGAGGGAGTTTCAGGGCCTCTGCTAACAAAAGAGTCTGATTCTAACCCCCCAGAGATTCAAACTCTAGATCCTTTTAAGGATAAATCATCGCAAGATGATCATCAACTTGGTTTAACCAAGGACGGGGACTTGTGAAGCCCCATTGCACTACTGGTGACCTCCTTAAGGACGACTACAGTGATTTCCCTTGCAGGTACAACTAGAGCTAAGTATTTGAGTGAAACAAAAACACATACACCTTGTCTGAGTGAGAAAGGACAAATGAGTGAAACACCAACATAAACGTTGATTGAATACCTAGAGCCATATGTGAGGAGTGACACCCAAACCCTAACAAATATTGATGATCTGCTACCACCTACGGACAAGGAAATTCAAGTTCAAGCGACTCTTAAAGAGATGACAGTCCATGCAAGGAGGGAAAAACATTATTCAAAGTCCCTCTCATACCTTCCTTTTCTCAAGGGATCTCCTCCAGTCAAGTTGATAGTCCACTATCTATAATTCAACAGAAAATTGACTTGGCTGTAGCTGATTCCAGAAGAACTTATAGAGCTTTGAGCAGTGCATCTGGCACAATAACGGGCACAAAGGAGGCTGTGGACTCACTAAAGAAGAATACCATAGAAGAACTCATTGATTTAAGAGCGGACGTCAAAGAGCTAAGAGACGGATTCACAAACGAGGTACATGTAATTCAGCAAGGTCAGGAATCTCTAACGGAGGATGTTTTAGTTGTTCGTGACGCATAAGCAAAGGTCAAAGATGCAATAAATAGTCTGTCAAGAGTGGAGTCTCGCCTCAATAAGAGATTGGATAGAATCGAGCAGTCGACCAACTCAAGACTAGACAAAGTGGACAAAAAGCTTGCTACGATGGAAGAGATGACAAAAGACATTGCTCTTTATATGGAAAATCAGGCTGACAGTATGGAGTCTATCTAGAATATGCTAAAAGCTCAACAAGCTGGTCCCTCAACCCACTTTGCAGAGGATTACTTTACGGAGGATTACTCAACTATGGTGAAGATGAGAGCAGTAATGGAAACACCAATTCCAGTAAGACAGTACTGGATAGAAGAACTTGAAGTGGAGATTGAGCCAACATACGAAGAGCATAAACCATATTATCCTCAGCCAATTGAACATCCAATCATTGATGATATTATGGAAGAAGCTACTGAAGCAAACCCTCTATCAAATGAACAAGAAGATGCCTTTGAAAGACTAAAAGTTGAAAGAGCTGAGAGAGAAGCAAGACAGGCTGAAAAAGAGAAGCACCGGGCAGTTCAAAGAATAGAAAAGCTAAAGAGGTCTAAAATGTATAGTGAATTAAGGAAGAAGAAGATGTTAGATTTGGCACAGAAGCAAGAAAGGGACTGGGAGATGGCTTACAAAACATTTTGTGGAGTTGAAGACGGATTAGAAGTCAATGACAACACTGATGTGGAAGTGATCATTCAGGACATAAGAAGTACAAATCCAGACACTCAGACTTATTTCACAGCATTGAGACAATCTATAATCTACCTAAAAGCTGGAGTAAAAGCAAGTGGTGCCTGGAACATAATCATCAGTTTCATCAATAGAGGTACATTTGTGATCTCCATAAAGTTTTTTGAACAAAGATCATATACAGACCTGCAAGTGATACTCATCAAGATCCAAAGAAGCACAAAGCTAAATGAACTGCTCCATGAGCATGTTGAGGAGATCTTGATGCAGGTCAGTCCAGAAGTGAGTGAAGACCCTCCTATGGTAAGGTTTATGAAGAACGACATCTTCAGAATCTGCTATCTGGATGCGGTAAAACTGAAGGATTATCCAAATAATTATCTGATATCAGTTGAAAAGGACTTGAGATCCACTGGATTCAGCACACCAGAGAAGACAAAAGCTGGAGACACTCTAAGGAACTATCTCATGGAGAATATGCCTTTCTATAGGAAGAGAGTGGAACGAGGATCGAAAGTGCATCTCAGACTACCAACCATGCCAAAGCATAATAAGAAAGATGTCAGCATTGCATGGGTTTGGGTTGGTGTTGGTCATGAGGTAGAATATATTGGAAGACATATCATTGGAGCAATCCTAAAACCTTCTGAACCACTGCACTATCCAACGGTGATTGATCATCAAGAAGCAAATTCTGATCATGTAGCTGAAGAAGGTGAAATCCTTGTGGACTGAAGATGAAGCAAAGAACTATCTGCTCAGACTAGAGGAGCAACTTCATTGTTAAATTTTTTATTGTTCTTTGTAATTTAGATATCTGGAAATGTAAATATTTAATCCAGAATGCAATTAATATTATTAATTTGTTGTACTTTCATTAGTTTCGTGTTTCCATTGGTTAGTTGAGTTATCCTCTAGGTATTTGTTTGTCGAACTCTAACAATCAAATAGGAGGAGATTGTAAAACATAATGTAACATAATATGTAACAGAGGTAACTATAACTCAACACAGGAACAAGACAGGCAAAAATATTAACTGAAGCACAGGAATCCATAAGAACAGAAGACATGGTAAACTCAAGAAATCAAAATATGGTATGTATTCTTGAAGTCCATAAACAGGTCACGGAAAGAAGTTCATTAATATGTTCAGGCCTTAGTGACAAATAAAGAATCAAGACTTTCAAGACTACGGAAGTATTTATATGATACAGAGTTAGTACCAAAGGATTTCAGTGATTTTATAATGAAGCAACCAAGACGTCAAAGGACTTGTCAATTGAATTGTATTGAAGACATAGAAGTTTTGATCAATGTTAGTCATCTGTGAACCAGACCAGTTGCACTAGGTGTCAGCACAATTGAAGAAGATCAACTTGTTTTATCGTCTCAGAAGAAATTGATTTAAGTCAGACCTGATACATCCTGGAAGTTAAAAAAAATATTGATAAGGTATGTTCAGGTTAAATTGAAGTGCAATATCCTTACTGCAAAGAGAAAGAATCTTCAAGGATCAATCTGCAATTATGGGAATTCGATAGTTTTCCTTTTTGAAAACTATCGAAATAGAAAAGAAGATTTTGGTGAAAACCATCGAAATGGTGAAAAACCATTTCGATAGTTTCTTAAAAAGAAACCATCCAAGTGAGCAGAAAGATAAAGTTTGATAGTTTTATTTATAAAACTGTCGAACTAAACTAAGGAAAACAAGTTATTTCTTTCGATAGATTTTTGTTTAAATCAATCGAATGAGACAAATATCTTGTTTTCGATGGTTTTTCTAAATGAAGTAGGTACATGCATTCAAGGATGTCAGAAGGTTGGTCAGGAAATGGATGGCTGAGATTCAATCTAGGCCTTCGATAGATTTCCTAAAGTCTACAATTGTGTGAATGAAGACAGTGTCTTCTTCAGCTAAGGAGTTGCAGAAAATTAATACGGAGAAGAATTTAAAAGCTTGAGACTTAGAGAAGTAATTGCTAGTGCCTTAAATTCTATCAATTATATTGATTATTGTAACTTGAACTCATTGAAACTAATCCTACGGATTAGATTTGTAGCACCACTTGTGGTTTATATTTATAAAACGATATATTCTCTGACTCGTGTTTTGATTTGGTTGATTTGATTTCGAATAAGAATACACATAATTATCTGCAAATGAAATCGAATAAATTTATGAGTATCGTATTCAACCCCCTTCTACGATACTTTAGACCTAACATAATGACAATGTAATTCTAATCATGTGTTTGTAAGAATGAAATACAGAACTTTAATCTAAATCAAAATCTATACTATCTAGCATAACTTAAATTTCTCCTACGTTTTCTTCTTCTTCTTCTTCCTTCTAGAAAATATAGCATCTAAACTTAAATTTCTCCTACGTTTTCTTCTTCTTCTTCTTCCTTCTAGAAAATATAGCATCTAAAGGCCATTTGTTTAGAATTCAAATATAAAACCCCAAGGATGGGTTTAAAAATATCCCATAAAACTCATAACTATGATCATGGGTCTCTCCCGTTTATTCATTCCCTCTTAGCCATCTTGTTTATTATCACAACCACATTAAACATTAACGGCGTCCAAGCATTCCACGATATTCATTATAATCTTCAGTCTGTCAGTGCCCAAAATGTAAAGTAAGTACATAGAACTGGCTACCACTTTCAACCCAAGCAAACCTGGATTAACGGTACCAACCCCCTTCATTTCTCTTTCATTCATCTCATTTTCATTTTATCCATTTTGCTGGTTAAAGATACCCACATAATCACCTTTTTTGTTATAAGGTTCGAACCCTCGACATTCATTAAGGGAGCGAGGTAGATAACTCTATTATTACTACTAATATTAAGCTTGACTCTTGATGCTTAATAGTTGAATCTTCGTATTAACATTAATACGGTAGAAATTAGTGGTGGAATAGAACTAATGTGATTAGCCTTATGCATCAAAATTTGTGCATGTACATAAATTCCGATGCGTATACTATTGTTGCGATCTTGCAAGTTGCAAATCAAGTCGGTCAAAACTCACTCCGCTACAAAAACAGCCTGGGTCTTGTTCATTGTTTCTAGCGTATTTTAGCCAGTATTGACTTAAATTAACAAAACTTCATTTTCAATGTCTATATTTATACAGACGTATGTGGATCCGGCTATTTATATACTCCTGCACACTCGTACATCAAGACACATAGTCTGATTCTCTGGCAAAATTTAATGTATAAAACTGTTTAATAAGATATCCGAGCATAACGCTGGCCAAGTCGAAATTGACGGGGATTCAATTGATTCTACTTGAAAACTGCTAAGTTAACGGAGGAACATGCAGCTCTTTCAGTGGTTAATAATCTGCGGTCTTCAATTTTTATGCCAAAGTCACTCTTGTATAACGTAGTATTATTATTAAGATATTAAGATCAGTAGGGTAATGCTCTTAACTAGTACTTCCTCCGTTTCTTACATGTTCATTTAGATTTTTTAGAAGTCAAATTGACTAATTTTTGATCAAATATTATAAATAATTTATTTATTATTTTTTAAAACTGAAAGTTATATTTGAAAATAGATTAAACGTACTTTTTAAAGATATAATTTTTTTTAATTTTTTTCAATTATCTAATACATATAAAATTCAGTCAAAGTTTGGTATCGGTCAAAAGTCAAAATAGACATATATTTAGGGAAGGAGGGAGTAGTACTAAAACTGCTAAAACTAACTATATGTTAGAATCACAAGGTCAATATAGAGATACTCTAATTTTCAAGTTTAAAACGAAATGTGTGTATTAATAGGAGATGAACTGAGAAAATATGTCCGTGATGAAAAAAAAAAGAACTAAGAGAATATGTCAAAAATCACTTCTACTGAAACTGAAATACTTCTACGATATACAATCTAAACACGACAAATGGGCTGCTTGGACACGTCAACGTCAAGAGGAGGAACGTTTTACTGCACTCCGGTGAGTTGGCAAGAATTTTGAGAAGATAACTTATTGTGTACAAAGCAACAACAAGGATCATGTTCGTAAGTATTATTGTGTACAAAGCAACAACAAGGATCATGTTCGTAAGTATTATGAATGGGGTCATGTTCTGTCGTTTCCTTTGTTTCATGGTGATGCTGATGATATTTAAAACACAAGTGTTATGGTGAGGAATATTACTAGGGTTGTTTCACGAATCGAGCCGAGCCGAGTTTTGATGTAAACGAGCCGAGCTTTACTTTTTTTTCTGACGAACCGAGCCGAACCGAGTTTTCTTATCGCACAAAATTCGTGTTCGAGCTCGAGCTCGTTAACTAACGAGCCGAACTCGTTAACTAACGAGCCGAACACGAGCTTTTATCGAACAAAAACGAGTCGAGTCGAGCCGAGCCGAACTCATTAGAACTTACAATTTTTATAGATAAAAAAACCCAATTTTTCTTGGTCCAACGAATTAAAACAATTTCTTTTCGAAACTCAACCCAATTTCCCAATCAATTCTCAATAAATCTAAAATACACGTACTATAAATTGAAATTTTAATTTAAAATGTTAGAAATTACAAAAAATAATATAAAAATATGTCGAATATATCTTAGTTTTTTCGAGTTTTATCGAGCCGATCTCGAGTCGAGCTCGAGTCGAGCTCACTAATAACTCGGCTCGAGCTCGTTTTCTTAACGAACAATTTTTCGAGCTCGAGCTCGAGTTCTTAACGAACCGAGCCGAGTCGAGCCCTTAACGAGCCGAGCTCGAGCTTGTTCACGAACAACCATGTTCGTGAATAGCCCTAAATATTACTAACAATACAGGTTTGATCTTCCTTTTTCTTTAACTTTTGCATGGTTCTTTTGTCCAAAGTTTTCACCTTTATATTCGTAGATCTTAAGTGCAGTTTGTATCATGTATGTATACGGTGCTATCAGTTGTATGTGCTTGTAGGTTGGTTCTTCGTAGATTTCTTGAAAAATCCCACCATATACATTATGTGTATAGCTTTACCAGTTACACTATTCCATTTTCTGCTCTTCAGTTCAATAGGTTGTATGTTTGAGCTTTGATATTGTAGTTTTTGAATAATGATTCATGATATTTTGTTATCATTTTACAAAATTTCCTTAACTTTAGTATTTATAGCCGATTGATCAAACTTGAAGTTGATTTTTAGAATTGTAGTAGGTATGGAGAAGATAAATTAATAATTTTTTTCCTAAATTATATCCCTTATACGTGTTAATTTTTACTATTGTTAGCATTTAATTCTTAAAATTTGATTCTTGTAACGTTTTGTGCATTTAAATGATTTGTTAATCTCATATTAATTGTTGTTAAGGTAAATTACCAATTGAGATTTCGTAATTTGTGCCATATTTATTGTTATTAATTATCAATTTAGCTACCAATTTTGAATGGTAGGTTTTAATGTAGTACAACTCATTTGGTAAATTTTGTGTTGATTATTTTTAGTATTGTTGGAGAATATATATTCATCATCAAGTCTAATTTTGATTTTTCGTAAGATTTTGTACCATGAATTCATACAATTCATTGGAGGCCATGATTGATGGCATGTATTGTGCCTTTAAGAGGTAATTTTGTAGCTGTGTATTGGATGGTTAATTCCATTTATGGAGGTGGTTTAATT
The DNA here is from genome assembly GCA_030848705.1 of Heracleum sosnowskyi. NCBI lineage: Eukaryota > Viridiplantae > Streptophyta > Magnoliopsida > Apiales > Apiaceae > Heracleum > Heracleum sosnowskyi. The sequence goes on along the minus strand of CM061244.1, from coordinate 17,395,612 downwards.
TTTTAGTTATAATATTAATATAATTTAGTAGCAAATTAAGATATCTGTTTTAAGCTAAAATTTAGGTTAGAATTTTACTTTTGTCATTTAATTTTGATGTTGACTTCTATAGCTAATTTTTAGATAAGTTTTAATTTGTTACTAATGTTTTAATGGTTCAATTGCTTATTAATGGATTTCAGTTACGCATATATTTATATGTTATTAATAAATGAATTTTATTGATTTCTTAATATTTCTCTTTTTATTGTGATTTATTAAATAAATTTGTATTAATATTGGAGGATAGTTTAAATATTCATATATATAATATGTATATGTTATTATTGAGTTTATTTATCTATTATTTAATTAGGAATCTAATAAAGGATGCCTTTTAGTTAAATGATCTTTTTGTTATATTATAAATAGTGTCTAAATAATTCAAATGTATACCATAATGAACTGGGTATCATTCTTGGTGTCATTAAAATGCTACTGTCAAACTTTATGTTCATCGTTAGATTAATAGGTCTTGTTAGTTATTCTTTATTGTTTTATCTTTTTTGGTATTAACTAAAAACTCAATAGATGATATACTTTACTTGGTATTTTAATTTAATATTTTTAAGCATAGGTTTTAATAATATAATAAAGAAGATCCAATTATAATAAATTCTTCAAATTTATAACATATATTTTTATAAAGTCTAAGGGGCACCCTTTGGACAGGTTTTTGCGGCGGATAAGGATCGGAAATAAAACAGTCAAGCTAGTCTATCTCATCCTCAAGATAAGTCATTTCGCTTAACTTGTATTGTTTCGGGTGTCTTCTTTTCAGACATTAAGGATTTATTGTCTAAACTTCCGGGGACATCTTGCATGTGCTTCGGCTAGATGATAAATTTTATTGAATGAAGGAAACTACTCTTACTGTGCTTTGTATTTCGGTACATTCTTTACGAGAAGGTATCCCCCTGACAAAAAAAACTATACTATCTATACTATTATATAATAGACAAAACATTAAAAATTTGGTCGGTCGCTAATTGATTTTACTTAATTACCCTTACTTATTTTTAAAAAGATATTATTAATTAATAACATAATTTTTAACCAATTACCTTTTCGGCTAAAATACATTATTTTTCCAATTTTTTCTAACAAATCCTCTCTTTTTCTTAAAAAATCACGGACAATTACCTTTTTCATGTCAACTAAAACATGTTACTTTTTCTATTTTTCCTTACTAAAACCCCTCATTTTCCAAAAATATCACGGGTAAACCTTTACTTATTTATTTTCTTACTTTTAATTACAAACAATTATCTTTTTCAACTAAAACATATTACTTTTTCTATTTTTCTTTACTAAAACTGCTACTTTTCCAAAAATATCACGAGCAAACCGTTACTTATTTATTTTAAAATCTATTTTAATATTTTTAATTCTTTAAAAAAGTTTAACAAGGCTACTTATTTTTTTTAACAAATATATTTAATAAAATATAAAAATATTTAAAGCCGAAACATTGAAAGTTTTGGTTTTCGGCTTTTGGTCATTTATTTTATTTAATAAATAATAAAAACATAAAAATAGTAACTAGCCGATTGTCTTTTATAATTAAAAACACTTTTTCCTAAAAAAATCTACTCCTTTTACGAAAATATCACGGACAATTACATTTAAATTAAAACATACTCTCTCCGTCCCTCTCATTTATTTACATTTTTTTAAAACTGCTTGGCACGCATTTTAAGGCTCCTATAAAGTATAGCTCTACAACTTATTTTTGAAATTTTATTTTTCTAAATAAAAATTTAATTATTATATTTTTATTCAAAAGAAGAAAAAAAAATTAAAATAATTTATCAAAGGATATATTAAAGAGCCTTAAAATGTGTGTCGAGCCCCCATCTCCCAATGTAAAGAATTGAGCGGGACGGAGGGAGTATTATCTTTTATATTTGTTCTCACTAAAATCTTTATTTTCCAAAAATATCATGGGCAATTACTTTTTTTGATTAAAACATGTTAGATTTTCTATATGTCCTTATTACTTTTATATTTGTTTTCACTAAAATCTCTCTTTTCCAAAAATATCACGGACAATTACTTTTTTTAATTAAAACATGTTAGATTTTCTATTTGTTCTCATTATTAATATTATTTTAATAAATAATAAAATAATAATAATAATGTCTCATATATCTTCCTCAACCCCCTTTGTATTCTTTATTTATTTTTACTATGTTCCAATTAATATTTAAGTTTCACATTTTATAATTTATCATTTGGATTTTTATTCTTTATTTAATATTTTTCGTTCCCATTAATTTTTTTATTTTGTCATTTTTTAATCTCATTTGATGGCACGTGCCTTGCACGGGTTATACGCTAGTATTATTAAAGACGGAACATTAAAAATTTGGAAGTCGGATGCACGGACGGTCGGTATTTAGTGATTTTACCTAATTACCCATATTTTTTTAAAAAAACTATTACTAAATATTAACATTATTTATAACCAATTACCTTTTCAGCTAAATACATTATATTTTCTATTTTTTCTAACAAAATCCTCTCTTTTTCTAAAAAAAACACGGGCAGTTACCTTTTTCAAATAACATGTTACTCTTTCTATTTTTTTCTTACTAAAACCCCTTCTTTTCCAAAAATATCACGAGCAAACCCTTACTTATTTATTTTAAAATCTATTTTAATATTTTTAATTACAAGCACTTACCTTTTCGGCTAAAACATATTATTTTTTCTATTTTCTATCATTTTCTAAAGAAACTATTATTAAATAATAACATTGTTTATAACGAATTACCTTTTGAGCTAAAATACATTAGCTTTTCTATTTTTTCTAACAAAATCCACTCTTTTTCTATAAAAAAACACGGGCAGTTATCTTTTTCAAATAACTTGCTACTCTTTCTATTTTTTCTTACTAAAACCCCTCATTTTCAAATATATCACGGGCAAACCCTTACTTATTTATTTTAAAATCTATTTTAATATTTTTAATTACGGGCACTTACCTTTTCAGCTAAAACATATTACCTTTTCTATTTTTTCCATTTTCTAAATTAACTATTATTAAATAATAATATTGTTTATAACCAATTATCTTTTTAGCTAAAATATATTACCTTTTCTATTTTTTCTAACAAAATCATCTTTTTTTCTAAAAAAAATCACAGACAGTTACCTTTTTCAACTAAAACATGTTACTCTTTCTATTTTTCTTACTAAAACCCCTCATTTTCCAAATATATCCCGGGCAAACCCTTAATTATTTATTTTGAAACCTATTTCAATACTTTTAATTTCGGGCACTTATCTTTTCTGCAAAAACATTTACGTTTTCTATTTTTTTATTTTTTAAAGAAACTATTATTAAATAATAAAATTATTTATAACCAATTAATTTTTCAGCTAAAATACATTACCTTTTCTATTTTTTCTGACAAAATCCTCTCTTTTTCTAAAAAAAAATCACTGGCAATTACCTTTTTCAACTAAAATATGTTACTCTTTCTATTTTTACTTCCTAAAACCCTTTTTTTTCCCAAAAATATCACGGGAAAACCCTTACTTATTTATTTTAAAACTTATTTTAATATTTTTAATTACGGACAATTACTTTTTCAGCTAAAACATGTTACTTTTTATATTTTTCATTACTAAGACCCCTACTTTTCCAAAATATTACAGGCAAACATATACTTATTTATTTTTAAACCTATTTTTAATAATTTTAATTATTTGAAAAAGTTTAACACGTCTACTTATTTTTTTAGCAAATGCAATTAATAAAATATTAAAACATAAATAATAAAAATAACAATTATTAATAAAATTCCGTGCATCGCACGGTTTTAAGCTTACTATTATATAATAACCGAAACTTTAAAAGTTTTGGTTTTTGGTTTTCGATCACTTATTCTCTTTAATAAAATAATATAAAGTATAAATATAAAACACATTACTTTTTAATAAAAATATATTAACTTTTATAAATATGTCTAAAATTAAAATTTAGTGTAATATATCTTTCTGTCATTAATATTGCCCTTTTTTAATTATATCTTTCAATTGTTCCATTTAATAAATAATATAGATTATAAATATAAACACATTATCTTTTGATGAAAATATATCACCTTTTATAAACACGCCTAAAAATAAAATTTAGTATAATATATATTTCAGTCATTAATATTTCCTTTTTTTAATTATATATCTTTCAATTATTAATATATTCCAAAAAATATCATACATTATATCTTCTTAATAAAAATGTCAGGTATACTATATTCTATATATTTCCATTATTAATACACAAAATAAAATAATATAATATAATATTTTTATTATAAAAAATATTATATTATATTAAAAGAAGTGTGTGCTTCGCACGGGTCATAAGCTAGTAACAATAATAATAATAACAATTATTAATAACAATTCGTGCATCGCACGGGTTTTAAGCTATATTATTAAAGACGAAACATTAAAAGTTTGGTCGGCCGTTTGTCGGTACAGTTTTTTGGTACAAACTGATTTTATTTAATTGTCCTTTCTTATTTATTAAAAAAATATTATTAAATAATAACATTACATTTTATAACCAATTGCCTTTAAACTAAAACACATTAATTTTTCAAATTTTCTAACAAAATCTTCTCCTTTTCCAAAAATTTCACGGGCAATTACCTTTTACTATTTTTATTTTTCTAACAAAATCCCCTACTTTTCCAAAAAAATATCACGGACAAACCATTAGTTATTTATTTTAAAACCTATGTTAATATTTTTAATTATTTAAAAAAACACCTATTTTAACATGCCTATTTTTCTTAACAAAAACAAGTAATATAAAAGTATTAAAATATAAAGAATAAAATAACAACTATTAAAAACAATTCTTTCATCACACTGGTTTCAAGCTATCTATACTATTATATAATAGCCGAAACATTTTTGATTTTTCGGTTTTTGTTCATTTGTCCTAATTACAACTAATATAATTATAGTAAATACTCGATTGTTTTTAAATTAAAACACATCATCTTTTAATAAAATGATATTACCTTTTTAAGTCAAAAGAAAATACTTTTTTCTATTTTTCCTAAAAAAATCCCTCTTATTTCCAAAAATATCACGGGTAATTAACTTTTCAACTAAAACACGTTATATTTTTTTTTCTTACTAAAAACCTCTCTTTTCCAAAAATATCACGGGCAAACCCTTACTTAATTTGTTTAATTATTTAAAATATTTTACCTATTTTAACATGCATACTTATTTTTTTAACAAATACAATTAATAAAATATTAAACATAATTAAAATTTCATATAATTCAATTAAAAATCTCATATATTACATAAATACAAACTTTTTCAGTTATACTTTAATTAGGATTAAAAAACATGATTTGTTTTTAAAACGTTTTTAAATATATCTATATTATTACAACAAAATATATTTATAATTTGGGCGGTTATATGCTTACTAAGCTAATAAAATTTATAAGTTTTGTTTTTTAGATTTGAAGTATTAAAGTAGTATTTTTAATACTTTTTAAAAAGGTAACATTTTCAGAAATACTAAAATCTCAAAACTTTTAAAAATAAATTACAAAATTAATGTTAAAGTCGTCTGTGCTTTGCACGGGTTATTGGCTAGTATTATTAAAGACGAAAAAGTATTATTAAAAGTATTATTAAACAATAAGACATATTTATAACTGATTACCTTTTTCAGCTAAAATATATTATCTTTTCTAATTTTTCTAACAAAATCTCCTCCTTTTCAAAAAATATCACGGACAATTACCTTTTTTAACTAAAACATGTTACCTTTTATATTTTTACTTAATAAAACCCTTTCTTTTTAAAAAATATCACGGTTAACCCTTAGTTATCTAACTATAATATAATAGACGAAGCATCAAAAGTTTGGTTGGTACGGTAAGTGTTTTTACATAATTACCCTTACTTATTTATAAAAAATAAGATTAAATAATAAAAGTACCTATTTATAATCAATTAACTTTTTCAACTAAAACACATTACTTTTTCTATTTTCCAATAAAATCTTCCCCTTTTGCAAAAATATCACGGGTAATTACCTTTTTTTAACTAAAACATATTATATTTTCTATTTTTCTTACTAAACCCCTTTAGTTTTCAAAAATATCACAGACAAATTAGTTATTTATTTTAAAACCTATTTTAATTACTTTTAATTATTTTAAAATATTTACATATCTTAACATACCTACTTATTTATTTAACAAATATAATTAATAAAGTATTAAAACGTAATTTCTATTTTTATAATAAAATCCCCTCCTTCTGCAAAAAGAAATCACGAACAATTACCTTTTTCAACTAAAACATGTTATCTTTTCTTACTAAAATCCCTCATTTTCCAAAATATATCATGCGCAAAGCCTTACTTATTTATTTGAAAACCTATTTTAATATTTTTAATTATACAAACATATTTTAACATGCTTATTGTTTTTAGCAAATGCAATTAATAAAATATTAAAAATAAAAAAATAAAATAAGAATTATTAAAACAATCTGTGCATCGCACAGATTTTAAGATAGTATTACTAATTAATATATAAAACTCGATATAATTTCAATAGGTATTACAGAAAGTAAAATAATATATTAATATAAATTTTAATATTTATAAATTTATACTAATCTATATTACATTGTTCAAGATTGAACATTAAAAGTTTTGTTGATTTGGTATTAGGTCATTCATCACATGATATAACAAAATTTGAATTTACGTCACAAAGATTAAAATATAACATATTAATAAATTTAATATCTAAAAATATTCCAATGGCGTTAATATCATATTAAAATAAAATATTATATTTTTAGTTCTAAAGATACAAACAAATGCGTAGAAAAAACGGGAAATATAGATAAAAGTATAACTTTTGAAATCAATCGTATATTATTATATTCAATTTTATATTAATCATTACTATTATAAATTTATTAGAATAAAAATAATATAGAAACTGTGATTTCGATAAACTAGTATTACATTTAAATGTGAAATTAGAATACTTTGTTAATCAAAATGCCTATAACTTATCAATAGTAATGCAGTGTATATTCAGTTTGTTTGGCTAATAAGTGAAAAAATAGACATTAACTCCTTATAAATAAGCCTAAGGGAAATCTATGATTGTTGGATTATAAAACTATAAATATTCAAATAGATGAGGACCGTTAGATATAATATTAAAAATTGTATTTGATTAATAATAGGATAGTATTTAAATACTAAAAGGTGTATTTTGATAATTTAAACCAATTATAAATAGGTTTCTATATTGAATAGAAATCTTTATATGAAAAAATCGTAATTATCTTTTCTCTTTAGTTTATGGATAGTTCCAGTTATATAATAATTATTAAACCATCATTAAATTAAAGATAATTTTGTTAGCTTCGCGTGGGCTGTAAAATTGTAAAAATCTGTTGTCTAAAACTCATGATAGAGCCCAAACAATAAAGTGATTATCTAAATTTTAATAATTTTTTTTATTATTGTAGCACCAATTTAATTTTTTTACCTAATTCTTTTAAATTTATAAATTCTATGTTTATTTCAATAAAATATTAAAATCAATTTAAGAAAAAATTAAAATCGATCTGGTCCGTGTACGGCCACTATACGACCAAATTAATTATTAAAGTTAGATCTTAAATAGATCGATGAGAATTGTTAGATCTAATATTAAAAAGTGTATCTGATTAATAATAGAATTATATTTAAATACTAAAAAATGTATTTTGATAATTTAAAATTTTTCTATGTAAAAATTCTTAAATATCTTTTCTCTTTAATTTATGTATAGTTCGAGTTAGATAATAATTGTTAAACCAAATATCAGATAACAATTCATATCGATTACAATATTAAAAATTATGCTCATGTATATCATAACAATGATACATGTGGATACTTCGTTCGTTATAAGAGACTTAGGAGAACTCATGTACATGAATAAATTTAAACATTTTTTTTTCTGAAGGAACATAACAATTTGATTAATCCAAATTATAATTATATTATTTTACATATAACAAACATAAAATGATAATATCAAAATATTATTAAAATATTGAGGGTTTCATATTCATAAACAATAATTTTGAATATAATACTTAACCATCTTTTCTTTTCGGTTTATGGATCAACTAGTCAAGTTAGATAATAATTATTAAATCATCATTAAATTAAAGATAATTTTGTTAGTTTCACATGGGTTGTAAAATCGTCAAAATTCAATTTCTAAAACTCAGGATATAACCCAAATAGTAAAGCGAGTATCTAAATTTTGATAAATATTTTTTTATAATTGTAGCACCAATTTATTTATTTTTCCACTAATTCTTTTAAATATAAAATTTTTATCTTTCTTTCAATAAAGTATTAAAATAAATTAAGAACAAATTCAAATCGATAAAGACTATAATAATATGAGAAAAAAAAATTATATAATCATAACATAATTTTTATTTTGTTTAATAATTTTAAAGTAATAATGTATTTTAAAATTTTATATACACTATAAATAAAACCGAAACATTAAAAGTAAAAGCAGTTAGTAAGATACTTATATCAGTATGTACTTAATATCCTAATTATATTAAACTCTTTTATATAATAAGCATAATAGGGATTTATCCAAAATTTTGATCTTGACAACCAAATTAATAAGGACTATTAGATCTTAACTAGATAAATGAAAATCGTTTGATCAAATATTAAAAAAGTGTATTTTATTTAAAATAGGATTATATTTAAATTCTAAAAAGTGTATTTTGATAATTTAAACCAAATATACCAAATATAAATAAGTTTTCTATATTGAATAGAATTCTCCATGTAAAAAATTCGTGACTTTCTTTTCTCTTCCATGGACAATTCGTTAGATAAAAATTGTTAAACCATCTTTTAATTAAAAATAATTTAATTATCTTCACGTGTGGTGTAAAATTGTCAAAATCTGATTTTTAAAACACAAGATAAAGCCCAAATCAGCAAAGTGAGTATTTAAATTCTAATAATGATTATTATGTCATCATTATTTTAACGCCAATTTAATTACTTTTTTTAACTATTTTAAATTTAGAAATCTATGTTCAAAAATTAAAATCAATCTAAGAAAATTCAAATCAACAAAGAATATAATAATACGATGATACAATTTTATAAAATTGTGCATATTTTTTATCCTATTTTATTAAGTTATAGATCATAACTAATCAAATATAATTTATTATTAAATAATAAATTATATGCAAATAGTGATTTTGTTTTAAAAGCACTCATAGAGACCTAATTTCATTGTTAGTAGGACTATATTCATATTAAAAAAACGGTATTTTGAAATTGTAGACTCAACTACATACAGAACAGACCTAACTTTTTTAACCTACATACATTGTAAATTATTAAATTCGAAACTTTAAAAGTTTGTTAATCAATTAGTATAGTACTTTTGTGAAAAAAAATCGTACTTTACAAAAAATATTATCAAATAACCTATGTCTGAAAGAAAAAAAATGAAAAAAAATCTTTTTTTTTTCAGAAAGGGATATACTATAAAAAAAAATGAATTTTATACAGAATTTTGATCGTCACGGTGTAATACTTTAAAAGAAGAACTATTACAAAAAAATATATTTTAATTGATAATTTATTTTCTCAAAATTCAAAGTTCCCGCATCATTAACATATTACAAAAAAAGAGTATATTATATTTTAGCAATAAATATTTAAAAAAATTAAAAATGAAAAAAATTATAAATATTAAGAAAAATTAATGTTGCTATCCTGGTAGTTTGGTCCTAAATACCGCCAAAAAATTCTCAACCGTTAGATCGAATACTTTTAAAAATAGATGATCAAAATTATATCATATAAAATGAAGTTATTATCTAAAAATGATATAAGTTAAAAGATATTATATTAGGATTGGATTTTCCAAAAAGTTAAAACATAAAAATAGTTGTAATTAAATAAGGAAACCCATTTAATACCAAAATAATAAAAATCATTTAATCTTAAATAGATAGGTGAAAACCGTTAAATTTAACATTAAAAACTGTATTTGGTTAATAAAGGGTATTCTAATAATCTAAACTACATATAAGTTAGGTAGATTTCCTAAATCGAATATGATTCTCAACATTAAATTTCGTCACTTTATTCTCTTTTTAGTTTTAGAATAGTTTTTAATTGAAAAAAAACTATTAAACCACAACTAAATTAAAGATTTTTTGTGAATTTCATGTGAACCGTAAAATTGGCAAAATCTAACTTTTATAACTCAATATAAATAAATATTAAATTGAGCGTGTAAAATATAATAAATATCAAAATTTTAACTTTAATTTTTTTTGGCTAAATCTTTTTTAAGAATAATTTAATCATGTAAACTAATAACTTTTAAATATTAAAATATTCATAAATAAATATAATTATAAAAATTAAAAAAACAATCGTGTGTTGCATCGTAATAAAAATATAATTATAAACAGAATAATTATAAATAAAATTTAAGTAACCGTGCATCGCACGGGATATAAGCTAGTATAATAAATAACTATAGAGTCAAAATTATCTGCTAACTCTGAATTGCAAATTTTTTTATTATCATGATTCTTAATGTTTTTATATTTTATGTGCTGAACCACAAAATATATAACAGGCATCGTTCTCATCATTATAGGCATTCTCAAAGCTTTCGTTGTTGTGCTCTTAGACATCTTCATCTTTGCCTTCTTGTTTGACCGTGTCCACTTTGACAGAATCAGTATACATACAATTTTCTCAACCCACTATCTCACACTCATCTCCAATTATTTTCACACCTTCCAAATAATTTATCACATGTCCATGCCCAAACTTTTCTTCGTCTCCCAAGTCCAGCAAATCGTCATGTATTGGTTGATGACATTCATCAAACACATTATTGACATGAATGGGTTCATAATTTTGAACTATAACATCCTCCTACTTACGCTCAATATGCATCTTATAATCATAATTGTCCGATAAAAACCTATCCATCATTAAATGTCTCATTTGTTGCCATGTTTTGACTGACCCTTGTTGCCGCCTCTGAAGGACAATTCTTTCCCACCATCTAGAAACAACACCCTTTAAACAAATCACCACCATGCTAACATGCATATTTTTAGGAATCCCTACAATATCGAATTTATCAACATCAACCTTCCAATCTAGGAACTCCTCAACTCTCATATACCTATAAAATAATGGTATATCGACCTTTTCTATATAATCATTGATATTACGCTGGATACCCAAATCTGCCTCGGTGCCACAACTCTCACCACAGTGATATTTTCTACCTCGGGGAATTCGATTTTGATATTCCTCTTGTTAGTCCTTGAGAGTATTGCATAATGGGGGGTTGAATGTAATACTGATAATTTAAATATTTTTCCTAACAACCAAGAAATAGATTTGTTCTTATCAGTTGAACACAACAAACAATGAAATCTAATTAGGACAGTAATTCACAAAATAAATGTTTTATTATTTCGCGAAGGGTTTTGCTACAACAACCTGGAAATGTGTTTCCAGCTTCTTTTATCTTGAGAAAGAATACAATTGAGACGTGGAAGTAGCTTTCTAATCCTGATAGAGCGTTGGATCACATGTGAGATGTGAAGTTGTTTATATATTCAATTTACAACTTCTTACAATGGGCTCACATGTGACCTTTCCTAAAATGTATATTGAATAGACTAATCATAAAACATAAAGCAATCCAGATACATTCCATTTGTAGCATACTCAATCCCAGTTGATGTGGATCTTTGCATACCGTTGGAATGGTAAGCCTTGTCTTGTTCTCTCTCAAGTTTTTGTCGTAGTCTTTCAGGATTGTAGCAGAGTCATGTGAAATCTGCAACACCTGCTACAGAAATGTCTGTCATGCTTTTGACTTTGAATGCCCAAATCAAAAGATCTTCATGTGAGACAGTGTATTATGCTCGCCAAATTCTGCTGTCATAGGATGTTCCAAAGCTGACAGTAAGATTATCCTAGGACTGAGGTGTGATAAAGATATCTACTGTCATGACCTTGCAGACTGCGTTGACAGTAAGTTGCAATGTTGTTGTCGTCATAAAGTGTGTTGTCTTGACTGCATGTAGATGTTCCTGTAATGTTGTTGTCGAACTTGTTGCTTGACAATATGTTTTTTCTGTACTTTTCCATATGTAGAATATTTCTTTTGGGCCTGAACAAAATGAACTTCTTCCAGATTACATTTTTTATTTGCTTGTATGTATGACAGTACATTTCGAACAATTACAGGAAACATATTTTGGCTATGACAGTATGTTTCACTTAGTCTAAAACAAGACTAATTACATAGTTAAGTTGTCTTCATGCAATTACCTATAAATCCTAACACCTCTTTCACCTCTACGTTGATAGGTATTGTTATTCATGTTGGCTATCAAAGTATTCATCCTATATATCAAAGACTTTAGAGTCGCGGTAAAATCTGTCATAACCTCTGCAAGATCTTCTTTGGTAATTAGTTTTCTCCTAACGAATCTGGAAACGGATAGGAAAAAGCATGATCTGATGTCACTTGACGCGGAATGGAAGAATAGGATCAACTAACGTTAATACTTAAGAATAATATTGAACCCACAAGGACGAATTCAATTGATAAACTCTAGAATCCACCAGAAAAGATAGGAAAACTTTTAAGGTTATTTTAAATTCAATAATAAATCATAGATGAAAATAATTGTTACATCATATGATGTTTATATAGGGATATAAAACCCTAAAATAGAAAGAAAAAAAAACAAGTCCTAATAAAAGTCAAATATTAAATAAAAGTAACATGAACATGCATCATTGAGTGTGATCAGGTATTATTTTGCTTCTCAAAGCTTGATTTTCATGATTTACCATGATCACGCAGCCCGTCAGCATGACCGTACGATTCAAATATGGTTAATAGGTAGAAATCGAACTGAACCAACGTATGTGATTTAGTTACAATTTTCGGTAAAAATCGAGCCCAATAGACCCCTACACAGATACATATATCCGCAGGTTAAATGAGACAACAGTTATGGCTCACGGCCTATGCAAAACAACACGGGCTATACCATCTAATGTCACAAGACCGGAACACAAATACCTACACAGGAAAAGACTCCAGGTATCAAACCGAGACATAAGAAAGCCTATTGAGATGTGTAATCATTATGCATACTCATATGTTGGCCCAATTAGAGCATCTCCAATAGGGGTTACCGAATCTTATGTGGCATGGCAACCTTGGTTGCCCACCTATTGTTCACATCCACACCTCCAAGACGTGTCCTCTAGGTAATTTCTAAAATTTCCGATTATTGAGTTTTTTGACAGGTGAGGAATCCTGCTTGGGAAGATATCTCAAAAGTTATCAAGCTTTGCGTCCCAATCCGTGAGGATGCGCCCTTTACTTCAAGGGTGCTCCCTCAACATGTCAGATATACCGAGATGGTCATTTCTCCCAAAGAACGCATCCCTAGAAGAAAACTGTCTGCGAATGATTTCAATAAAGTCAAATGATTATCATACAAGATCCAAAGCTTGAGCCACTCTCTCGTCTTTCAAGTGCATCCTTCCTTCAAGACGCGCCCTCCGAAGATACTCTGATGTTCAAACAAATTTCAACGACTACATGGAGACTTGGTTGAGTCAGGCTAGAACCTGGTCTTTCAAAACGCGTCATTCCTCCATAGCGCGCCTTCAGGAAAAAGTAGTACTGCTCAGCATGAACTTCAGTGATTTAAGAGGAAGTAATATGGAGGTGAGGCCCCGTGATTCAAAGAGAGTGACCCCTGATTACAGGTCGAGGCCCCATGGACATGAGTGAGCCCCTTCATATGATAATTCAATGGATGATATGGGAGAGCGACCCCGTGATCCAAAGAGAGTGCCCCCTGATTACAGATCGAGGCCCCATGGACATGAGTGAGCCCCTCAAGTGACAATTCGATAAATAATATGGGAAAACGGCCCCGTGACCATATAGTGTGCCCCCTGATTCTCGAGAGAATTACAGGTCGAGGCCCCATGGACATGAGTGAGCCCTTCGTTTGACGATTTGATGGGTCGTCGAGATCAAGATTGGGGATATGTGAGTGACTACCGAGGAAGGCATGATAAGAAGCTTGTGCGGATTGATCAGCGCCAGAACTCAAAGGACGCGCCCTCAAAAGAAAAGGACGTGCTCTCTAAGAAAAACATTGATGCTCAAGTGGACTTCACTGTTTACATTAAGGAAATTTTGTTACTTGAATTTCAGAAGAAAGAAAGCTAATGGAGTAGAGGCCCTGTGATCCACAGTGAGTGCCCCCTGATTACAGGTTGAGGCCCCATGGACATGAGTGAGCCCCTCCGTGAAATGATAAAATCTTTATCTTCAGAGGACGCAATGCTCTGTTACATGATCTTCAAGGCACACCATAAGCGTATCAGCCTAGTATATTAAGGCTTCGACTTTAAACATGATTGTACCAGCCCTTAAGTTGTTTTCGTCAAGAAGAAGAATATTTGGAGTCGAGGCCCCATGGACCTTAGGATGCGCCCCCTGATCGGCAGGATGCGGCCCCAAGGTCATGAGTGAGCCCCTCCACGGGAGAATGCTAATATAAAATGGACAAGAAGATTAGAAGGGACTTCGACATTGCCCTCATCCACTTAGGCCGCCCTACGCAAGAGGGCGCGCCCTCACGATGCTGGGGGGGGGGGGGGGGGGTAGTACTGATGCATCTCCCAGCTCTTCCTATGAACAACAGAGTATCCTTACGGGGATGCTTCTTCATGAAAAGATGTTTGAAGATACAATTGACGCCTTTTGTGTGCCCCTTCGCCGAACAGAGGCGCTAATGTGCGGCCCTAGGCTAGTCTGGTGAAGGCCCACTACACGACAAATTATATAGAAGATAGTAGTGACTAATATTCCCCTCTAACGGATGCCTCCTTGGGAGATGCCCTTCGTAGGATGCCTCTTCGTGAGATCCTTCTTGGCGAGATGCCTCTTCCAGAGATGCCTCATATTGAGATGCCCCTTTCGTGGGTCAAGATTCGAAGTATTTTGTGAACAGAGAGTGCCCCCTAAACTTTTAATGAAACTTTTGAGGGTGAGGCCCCCGAATAGTCATGCAAGCGCTTGATGGAGTATTTTCAATAAGGTGATGCCTTGGTTGGTTGAAGACGGGTAATGGATGAATAGTAGACTACGAGGTAAATTAATTACCTCCTAGTCTAGGGGGTAGTCCATATACACTTTCCCTAGTCCTAGTTGAGGTGATGAATTTTTTAAAAATTTCAAGATGTTTGTTTATTCATATAAGGCGCGCCCTATTGCGTGACGCGCCCTATAGGACGACGCGCTCTCAGTTAGATGGTGAGATGTGGAACTCTTCCTTATAAACATGCAAGTATGATAATCAAGAAGACATAATATGAGGACATAAATCCGGGAAACATATCCCGCAGAGTTACCAAAAGCACAGACAAATCAAATACAACTTGAAAGGCTTTGTTAGGTCCAAAGTATCGTAGAAGGGGGGGTTGAATACGATACTCACAAATTATTCAATTTCGTTCGCGGATAATTCTTTTTGTTCTAGTCCGAAATCAAATACACCAAATCAAAACACGAGTCGGGGAATATATTGTTTTATAAATATAAACCGCGAGGGGTGCTACAATTCTAATCCGTAGGATTAGCTTCAATGAGTTCAGGTTACAGTAATCAATACAAACTATAGAATTTAAGGCACTATAAATTTTCTTCTGTCAATGTTCTTAAGCTCTCAAATTCTTCTGCTTCTTCTGATTAAATGTAAACCAACTGAGGAAGACACAGCCTTAACTCTCGTAATTGTAGACTTCAAAAACCATCGAAGGCTAAGGAAGAATCCTGGTTGTTCAAGCTTTTGATCAACCTGACAAAGTAACACAATTTCACCTGCTCCTTTAAATAAAAACTATCGAAAGAATTAATTAATTTTTTCATTGATAGATTTTAAATAAAATCTATCGAATGAAAAATCACTTCTTCGATGGTTTTTCATCCAAATCCACTTGATCAATTTCGATGGTTTTTCTCAAAAGAAAACCATCGAATCTTTTCTTATGCAGTTTGATCCTTGAAGATTCTCTCCTTTTACAGCAAGCATATTGTTCTTTCATTTAAAACTAAACATACCTTGTAGTTCTTTTCACTTTCAGGATGTTTCAGATTTAGACTTAAATCAACTTCTTCCGAGACGATAAACATCTTGATCTTTTAGGTGTCGACAACTGGTGCAACTTGTGTGGTTCACAGATGACTAACACTTGATCAATACTTCTATGTCTTTAATTCAATGTTGTTGATAAGTTATTTGTCGTTCTGGTTGCTTCATTAAATTCACTGAAATCCTATGGTACTAACTCTTAATCATTCAAATACTTATGTAGTCTTGAAAGTCTTGTTTCTTTATTTTTCATTGAGGCTTGAACATATTAATGAACTTCTTTCCGTGACCTGTTTACGGACTTCAAGAATACATACCATATTTTGATTTTTTGAGTTTACCTTTTCTTCTTTACTTCTGGATTCCTGTGCTTCTGTTAATATTATTGTATGTCTTGTTCTTTGTTGAGTTGTAGTTATCTCTGTTATATCTTATGTTACATTTTGCTTTATAGGCTTAGAAGTGATGACCTGCACCTCAATAATATTCAGGAGACTTAGAAAAAGAAATAAAGGTCATATCAAGCCTCAGGACGCGTCTTGAGTGTCATCAACAAGAGGAGTAGAGATGTTTTCAGCAGCAATATCACTTATTTTAGCAACATCATCTAAAGTCTTTTCAAGAACAACATCGACCTTAGAAGATTGGTTTCCTTGATCCTTAGGAAGAGAAGTGATATCATGTTCGTTATCAGGAGTATGGGTGGCAATTTCAAGTAATGGGTCGGGTTCGTGTCGGGTTTGCTGTACCCGATCCTGTTTTTGAGTCAACCCGACCCGAACCCGAAACAGGTTGAATTTTCTCAACCCGAACCCGACCTGTTAGTACCCGATCAACCCGAAAATGACCTGTTTAACCCGAAAATAATTAAAAATAATTATTTATCTATATAAATTAAATTTTATTTATAAAATATTAGAAATTTATGATAAAATTTTATTATATGATATATGAATTAAAATTATTTATATAATATCAAGATATATCACATATGTATATAATTATGTAATATAAATTTATATATTTTAAATAATTTATTGTATATATTAAATATTCGGGTCGGGTTCGGGTATTTTGGGTCAACCCGAAACTGACCCGAATATTTTGGGTAAATTTTTACCAAACTCGAACCCGACCCGAAACTCAAAATACTCAACCCAAATTCGTACTTTTCCGTGTCGGGTTTCGGGTCGTGTCAAATTTTGTCACCCCTAATCAGGAGGCGCGTCCTCAAAGAACGTGTCCTTATTATCTTCAAGTGGTACATCCTCAATTCCAAGTTTAATCTGTTTGTCTTTGATGGTCGCAGCTTCATCAATTTTGAATTTCTCAATCCATGCAACTTTATCCTTACCAAACTTGGAGAACTCATATCCAGGATCAGCTGCCAAAAAGCCAAAAAAATAGCAGCGGTGAAGAAAAATGTTTTAGGAGAGAGAGGATGAAAAGTTAAAGAAGAGAAAGGTTTATATGGAGGATTAAAGGTAGAAGCTTGTGGACGCACCCTATCATTAGGGTGCACCCTCAAACATACAAAGTTGAGAAGTGTTTTCTGCAGCTGTTTTTTGAAAGATAGATGTACTGCCAAAATGCTTTTCCATTGGTTAAATGCAAGAAGAAAATATGGAAGTCCCTATAGGGCGCGCCCTCTGAAGAATGAGATACCGTCGACACCGTTTGATGTGTTTTTTCCAAGTATGCCTTGACAAGGGACAATGTTAAGAATGTACAAGTGTAACAAGATTGGTAGGAAGGGTGAGCCTTGACCACATCAGTGTACTTGTCTGTGAAGATAAACAAGAAGTAAGAGTAGAGTTTAAGAGCGGTTGCTGAAGAAATTGCCTTTGGAAAGATCACCTTCATTGTCATGATGCGTCATCCCCGCCTCCAAGGTTTTCTCAAACTTCCTCATCTTTATTTTGTTGGGCTAACTCCACCTTCTCAACTTCAATAACTCCGGCCTTGGACACTTTGAATTCAACTCATTTGACCTAAGAAGACTTATGTGGATTATTTGCCAAAATTCTCCTAAGGATTTTTGTTACTCGATGATCGGTGATCTAACTTAGGTTATGGATGCGCCCACAGTTTAGGACATGCCCAAAAGAGAACTATTCTGGGATGAGAGACTTTAATCTTTGTGGTATGGGAAATATGAAATACTTGATTTAATCCCCACAGCATCGCTAGAAGATTATACTTTGTCTGTGGTTTATGAGAGGGGCACACTTTTGCATGACATCTCTTTGTTTCTTACACCGAGTTAGCTCATGTAAGCTTAGAGATGTGGTGCTTAAGTTGTATACCTCTCTGAGCAGATGGATTGAAAAATTGAAGGACGCGCCTTCTGTGTGGCATCAAGGAAGTAAGAAGCTTGAGGACGTGCCTGGAAGAAGAAAAATGATACAAAGAGATTTTGGCACTTTGAAGATTGAAAATTCCATGCTTTATCTTTGATTTCACATGGAATTGGGGGGTAGTTGTTATAGCCAAAATTCGGTATTAGGTTTTTAGGGTAGATTCGGGTCAAGAAATAATCAATTGGGGATATCCAAGATGTAATTAGGGATTGGAATGACACAAGGAAGCTTAGGGCTTGCCCTCAATAGGTGCAAGGGCGCGCCTTCTGGCCATCCATCCCTTGAGGGTGCGCCCTCACGTGTTGAAGTGGCAACTTGACATTGAAGGATGGTTCTATTGGTTTAATATTGATATCATATTGAAGACTTCTCCCTTAGAATGCGCCCTAAGGGAGGGATGTCCGTTAGTGAAGGCCTCCAGGGGTTTGCCTGATGATTGAAGAATTTTCTCCTAGAATGTGCCCTAGGAGGGGGATGTCCTTGGTTGAAGGCCTCCAGGGGTTTGCCTGATGATTGAAGGCCTCCTCATGTATTCAATGGGCGCGTTCTCATTGGGGATGTGGGGCTAACCTTGGTGTGTGCTTTGGGAGCTCTGTACATGTACTCAATGGGCGCGTCCTCATTGGGGAACTTTGGAGTAATCCTGCACTTTGCACCCAAACACTTGGGATCACTTGTCCTGCAATATGGTGGGTGCTTCTCATTCAGGGGACAAAGATGCGTCTGGCATTTGAGGTAAGTCATGGATATACCTGCGTCTATGAAATAAGAAAATAGCTGGTAACGGATAGGACTGGTCCTCGACGGGGGAAGTTTCCTTATTCGTGCAGTCCTGAAAGCATAGACGAGTATTGAGCCTTTGTAACTAGGCCTCATCGTTGGACATTCCCAAAGGGAGTCGAAAACCAATTCCAGAAAACGGATCAGGTATCCTAATGGGCCTCGGAAATCAGAAATCAGGCCATATAGGTTACTTGCTCCCAAGAACTATGTAGGGCTTGATCCCCTATAAATACGGGGTACGTAGGCACATTGTAAGGGGTTGGAAGCGAAGAGCTCAGCGAGCCGCCACCACAAAAACCCTTGCAATCTCAATCCCTAATTCTTCACAACCACCACACTCCGGTGACTTTCCAGCGAAGAACCACCATCGTAGATCTTGATTCCAGCGACGCTCAAATTTTGTTAATACCAAATTCGTCCGTTAACAGTTTCCAACAAGTTGTCAACCAAAGTTGTCAAAAGTTGGCAACTTCCTAATATAATAAAATCACATACATTTTCTCAAAAAGTATATTTATCTCTACCCATTTTTCTATCTTCCATATTATTATCATTTATTTATGGGACCATATTGACAATTTTTAAAGTTGCAAACTATTGGAGTAGATTTTTAACAAAAATTGTCAATAGTGAGATGGATGAGAGAGTAGATAAAATAATAATATATGAAATGATGCGGCAGAGGTTGGCTAATTGGAGATGCTCTTAAACCGGTCAATCCAGAGCTATTTGTTGTTTAGCTTAACACAATATAGTGGTTCTGAACAAACTATTCCATGATCCTTATGTTCTTAGTTCTTACCTCTGTTCTTCTTTACGAAGATCAACTCAAATTTTCTTATATGACCAAATTGTGTAAAGTATAGCAACCATAATAACATTCCAAGCATGCAATTAAAAAATATTTCGAACCAGCTTAGCCAACTCCAAGGCGCTTTAGAAAACTAGCATTCCAGCACCAGGTAGCTGGTTCACACTCGGCAAAAACATGACTACATTTCTATGCTACTCTTAAGCACCATCACATTCAGCATTCCTTACCCTATCATTATTTCTGCAGGAAAGAAAGCCTTCGCGAGGAGTAATGTTACAGGCAGGGGGATGCCTCCAAGGAAAAACCAATGATTTTGCTGTAGATTATCTACAAAATACAATCACAACTGTAGTACATTAAACATCTACACTACAACAAAATAAAGATTAGTAAAGTTGATGATATCATTGACAAGGCTTTCCTCTATAGGTTTCCAACTTCTAAACTCTTTCTTAATTAATTAAAAGCATATTATAATTATTTGATCTACAGCTTTTCTGAACAGGTTATAATTTTGATAACAGAAAATGCTATATGATCAAAATAGTAACGAGAGAAGAATCTCTACTCCAGATGTCTTTAGATTATCAAACTTTTTCTCCATATGCCACTTTCCAGATACAACTCATGTTGATAAACTCAAAAATGTTAACCTCAAACTTACAACTTACAGCGCTGTTCATGGCGACGTTTCGGTACCACGTTTCCCAAGCCTGATTATGATTAATCCCACATGGCGACGTCCATCACATTTAAAGCTTTCAGTTCCTCCTCAGTGCAGGAACTCCACCATTAAGGGCAAGGTTCCTGTGAATTTCTCTGTTTCTCTAACTGTTTGATTTTATATGCCTACTCACGTAGGACATTTGACACTCCGACATGCATGTGTACAGATACTCAATTTTCATTTTACGACAATAATATGTTAATGTTTTTAACTATATTGTCGAGTCTAACACTTGAACACATTTTTATTGCACACTTTCAGCCGAGAATCGGTGTAACATGGCTGAATATCACTAACCCCTACATCCTCTTTACTCTTTAATTGGCATGTAACATTCTAATTGATTCTATATTGTTTTCTTTGGGTTTTTTAACATCACCAAAAAGATTCCTTCCTTATCTTATCCAATTCAAAAACAAGCGGAAACCCGGCTGAACCCTGTATAGGCACATCTAGTAAATGGGTAAGTTCTCACAACAGCTTTTAGAATAACTAACCTTCCTGCTGGCCGTTGACACACTAATAAAAGTAGATGAATCAAACATTTGAGCTTCTCTTTGTTAAGTATCTAGCTCATGAGTCAGAGGAAGGCCGGGAGCACTCGAACCTGAGTCCCTCCCTAAACGGAGCTTTAATACCATGTTAAGTAACCAAATCGTCTAAAATCTTAAAATGTCAAGGCCCCAACAGAATCTTATACTATTCAACACTCTTCACCCCTAGATAAAATAAAGTCTGTCCGGGAATGGTCAACCCCCAAGTCGCTGGCGGAGGTAAAGAGTTTCCTCGGCATGACCAACTACCTCCGCACTAAAGATTCATAAAAAACGACTCCCGGTTGATCTTACTCGGGGCCCAGAAAAGAAAACAGACCTTTCGGGGGGTTCAACAGTTGTTGTGGGGTTCTTATTTTACATCCCGAGGTTCCATCCTCCGGCGTACTTTCAGAAGTAGCATCACTCCCAGAGCTGCCGTAGCCTGAGCCTGAGTCTGAGCTATTGTCTTCACTAGCCTCTCCATGAGTCGTATCTGTTGAGTCATCAGGTGCATTAGTTTCAGAGTCATAGCTTGAATTAGAACTGGTGATTGGGTCTTTGCCTCTACATGAGCTATTCTTTTCTGAATCACTACTAGAACTCCAGCTTTCACTCAAATCAAAATCAGAAATGGTTGGCCTTTCTTGTAGATGATAGCATGACCAGCAAATTGCATTTCGGCAACTGCATTGTTGCATTACATTAATGTATTACATCAATGAATTAATACCCTCTGTGATTTTTAGTTATAATAGGGTTAGTCATTTAGCATTGCACAATCCTATCATGTTTACGAAAATGTAAAGAAGTACTAAGATATAAAATAATTGGACACACTAGAAGGAGCTAGTCTTCTGGCGCCAATGTCAAGATCAAAGGTACAATCCGTATATGAATTCATAGAATCAATGATAAGACTACATGATTGAACAAGTAAAAAGTGCTTACCTTTAGATACCACTACTAAAAGTTTATAAACTTTCCAGTGTGAGAAGATTCCAAATACAGCTATTGTTGATAAACTCAATTATCTTATCCTCAAACTTAAGCCTTACAGCTATTGTATTAACCTGCATATTGTATTACATAGAATAAATGATAATATTAGACAATTGTACAAGTAAAAAGTGCTCATCTTTAGATACTAGTATCCACTACTAAAAGATTAAAACCTTTTCAATGAGAGAAGATTCCCATTTACGAAGGAGTGCATATCAGAACATCAGTACTCATGCAACCCTTGATCATTTTGAGTTTTTACATATGCTTTAAAATCCACTCACAGAAGAGAAATGAGTGCATCAAATAAGTTGCTCTCGCTTGTAGTTCCCACTTATAATCAAGTATCAAAATTATGATAGAGTTATTTTACAAATTCCCAGTTTTTTAACAATAACTTTTATGATTTGCAGAATTTTATTTTTATACCAGTTGCACAATTTACAGTTTATATGTGAAGTCATACTTTGTACAAGTTAATTTTTCTTCCCGTTTACGCAGTGCTCGTTGAAATTAAGTATTTTACAATGATTTCTAGTACACATGCACTACTCACTCTGGAAGAAGGATATACTGAAGTGGTATATGTTGTTATAATAAAAGAAACAATTGCAGGACATACGATTAATAATGAACTCGTTAACAAATGCTTTGTCAGCAAATTAGTCGGAAAGATATCAATGAGCAACACAAAGCTCCGACTGATGATGGAATAAGAAAATCCGGAGGCTGCAGCCTTATTGCAGTATATGCCACTAAACACAAAATGTATTACTTCATGAAAACTTTTTCAGTACAGGATCAACAATTCTATGTAGTGATATGATCGTCTCAAGTACTAGAATGAAAACCAAGGTCTTTTATTGTTCATAAAAATAATTAATACAACTCCGTGCCTTCCACTGATGCTCTATATTGCACCTACCTTGACACAAGAAGCTAAAATAAACAGCAATAATAAGTTATACTTGTAGATCAGATGCCATATCTACATATATATAGCTAAAGATTAATATCACTGGACAGTGAACACTATTAGATACTATGTAAGTACTTTTCTAGCTAGATAAGTTGTGCTGCATGTCCTGAGCCACTTAAGTCATATTACGCTCCGAGTTCAACAGCAAACCGTTCTTGAACGCATGAAATGTAGCTTGCAGCTCTGACATCAATAGGGTGATCAAATTTTTTTCGAAATGAATCCCTTGTACCATTATTTGGTGGTACTACAAAAGAGACCTGTTTGGGTTGAGTATGAACCTGATCCTGATTAACGATATATCCTACTGTTGAGGCAGTAGAAGGAGCAATATTCTGCTTTGGCTGATCGGGGATAATCTTATCCCCGACTTGATTAGCCACATCCTTATAATTGTTATAGAGTTTTGGCTTAGAAGTTGAATTTGAATATGGCATGGGGGGAGGCTTGGCTGCTATGTAGAAAGACATGGTAAGCTTGGCCTTCATGATCCCCTTTCGTAGCTTGCCATTGGACTCCATTTTTTATAAGAGAGAGCTTTTTCTCTTTGTTGTGTTAAGAAACTCGTGAGAGTGTTGGTGCAAGAAGCTTGATGTGTTAAACTTAGAAATATGAACTTGTATTTATACTAGTTTGCTTTTGCAAAAGCTAGCGTTCACGATAGGCACAAGAATGTGGTGTGGTCCAAAGTTTATACTGTTTGTTCCTGGACCATTATGTTAAACTTTAGATTGTGTAGATAATGAGTGCGAGTCTGTCTGCACACACTCTAGTTATTAGTGATATTTTTTGCAAATCAAGAACATGGAAGAGATAAGAATAGCAAGTTATCGTATCTGTTTTGGTTCTGGTAATTGTCAGGCACGATTTATTTAACAATCAATTCATCAACTGTTGGATTGAGATTTTATTAAAACAAAAATTTTAGTCATTCCACTGTAAATTTCCGTCGAGGCCTAACTGTCGGCTATAAATTTAGGCCGAGGGGTGTTTTAGCCCTAGTAAGCTCTGCGCTTCTTTTCCGCGGATGGGCTGATACTGACACCTAAACTAAACCTAGTTGTTAACACCTTAAACAACTATACTTATATCATTACTTTTAATTATTTTAATTATTTTTCTCTCACTTTTAATTATTTTAATTTTCTTTCCCTAAAAAACATTTTAATTTTTTTTAATTGTTTACCCACAATTAGCTATCCTAAAATCAGTTTTTAATATTTTTAAATTTATATTTTCAATACAATAAAATAATCACCTAAGCAATTTTATAAATAAATTTAAAATGAAAGTTTTAACAAACATATTACATTGTAAAATTATTGTGTTAGTATCTTAGTTTTTCTTAAATAATATGATCAAGTATATAAAAATTTTATTTATTTAAAATAAATTTTAATTTCTTACTACAAACTTACATTTAAAAAAACAAACCAAACTAGCAGTACTATAAACAAAAAATCAAGACCGGGAACTATTTTAGTTTGTTACTTGATCATATTATTTAAATATGATCAAGTATATAAAATTTTTATTTATTTAAATGTAAGTTTGTAGTCAGAAATTAAAATTTATTTTAAATAAATAAAAAATTTATATACTTGATCACGTCGATTGCCTGGAATATTTGTCAGGGTGGCTAAAAAAGCTTCTTTTAGACTAGCAAAAATAAAATATTGTTGCTCAGTCTGTGGTCTTGATTTTTTGTTTATAGTACTGCTAGTTTGGTTTGTTTTTTTTAAATGTATGTTTGTACTTTGTAGTAAGAAATTAAAATTTATTTTAAATAAATAAAAAATTTATATACTTGATCATATTATTTAAGAAAAACTAGGATACTAACACAATATTTTTACAATATAATATGTTTGTTAAAACTTTCATTTTAAATTTATTTATAAAATTGCTTAGATGATTATTTTATTGTATTGAAAATATAAATTTAAAAATATTAAAAACTGCTTTTAGGATAGCTAATTGTGGGTAAACAATTAAAAAAAATTAAAATGTTTTTTAGGGAAAGAACAATTAAAATAATTAAAAGTGAGAGAAAAATAATTAAAATAATTAAAAGTAATGATATAAGTATAGTTGTTTAAGGTGTTAACAGCTAGGTTTAGTTTAGTTGTCAGTATCAGCCCATCCGCAGAAAAGAAGCGTCGAGCGTAGTAGGGCTAAAACACCCTCCGTGAAAATTTATAACTGACAGATAGGGGTTGAGGAACTGATTGTTAAATAAATCGTCCCGACAATCAATTGTCAGGGACCCATCTGTTTTTTCTTATTGTTTTTGTTCAACAATCTGTTAATCATGTACTCACTTAGTGGTACAATTGTCAGTTAATTGTGCAAACCAGAGTCTGAATTTGGGAAGAGCTTGAGCTTGAGCTTGATACAAACGTCGCCTGATTTGGGGTTCATATTCTGAATGAGATGAACATGAGCTATAAAGTAATTAATTCACCAAATTATATTATTTGATTCTTGTGTTTAATAATTCAAGTACACTTGAAGCCTAAAATCTCTGTTTTCTTGTAATATTTATGACCGCGTTTATGCGAAATATTAAAGGTTTCACGTAACCAACCTAAGACACAAGACGGACAATATGGAGCTAGAATAAGTAGTTCATGCTTGCATTTCCAGATTTCCTCATATAAGGATCCTGCAGAATCATGAATCAACGTGTTGATTTTGTTTAAGCTATTATAAGACGGTACCCTATAGCCTTTGCTAGATACACTTATTTAAAGTTGCTTTACAGATTGTAAATCAGATTCTTGAATACAGAGTGCAGAAGGATTAGTATATTCCCATATCTGAACTTTTACAAATAATTAAAATGCAGGTGTTCATCAATTGATTGCACTGTAGCCTGATACGTTCCCCTGTTCTCTGGGTAACAATTAACAAAAGGTTAATGGTCGATGGAACCCAAGTACCAAAAAGGCTCATCGCTTTTTCTGGAATCTGGTACTCAACAATGAAGGACCTAGACACTAGAACTAATTCATGCATCAATAAGTACTATATATACCAACACTACTAACCAACATGCTGGCCAGAGTCGTGGCAGGCTATACGCCGGGGCGGAGTCAAAGCGTCTAACCAAGTCAGAAGCCCCTCGCTGAACTGAAAGTTTTAGTAAAGATTTTTTTTTAAATCCCGATCTTTAGTTAAAAAATTAAAGAAATTAGTTTTTAAGCCCCAATTAGCATCTAAATAGTAGCAATAATTCATTTTAGTCCCGTCCGTTTCTGGTTCATAAATGAACATAGAAACTGTAAGAAGCAGTTGCATATGGAGACATTATCAGGAAAAAAGCAAGAATTCTTCTTGAAGGTATCATGTATCCCTACATGCATTTGGATTATTGGAAGAGATACTTTTAGATGATAGGGCAAGCTACGGTCGACAAGGATACCATAAAATAAAATGATAAAATTATATACGCTACTGCAACTGCAATGTATGTATTTGATCAAGTGGCCTGGATACATGGTTTGCTTTACTCAGACACCTACTTGACCTTTCAAAATAATCTTCTCTTTAAATATTCAGATAAGATTTATATTATATTCCCCACCTGAGTGATAAGACCCACATCCATTTTCTATCTACAAGTGGGAGTTTCTTTGGAGTAAGGTATATTTCCAATGATATATCATCATCTACAGTTGTGATCGAGTATTTGCATATCTCCAAGTACTCTCTTCCCTTTTTTTTTGTTACTTCCTCATTGGATCATGCGTCCTAAGGGCGATTCTTTCAGAAGGTCTTAGTCGAAATCAATTTAACAATCTTATCATATATATTAGCCTATAACTTTAAGATGCACGATGAATTTTAATATTTTTTATCTTATTATCTATACTAGCCTATAACATGTGCAAGCCATAAAAAGAGATTAAAAAATGACAAATTAAAAAAAAATTAATGGGAACAGAAAATATTAAATAAAGAATAAAAATCAATATGATAAATTATAAAATGAGAAACTTAAATATAAACTAATTTACTAAGCCGCGCTTCGCAGCGGCTTTATAATAATATCTCTAAATTTTCTCAAAAAATATTTTACAAAATACGTTTGTAAATAAAATAATATTTCAAATATAAAATTAAGTTTTTTTTGAATTATATATATATATTCTGGCCTACGAAACGTGCAAGGCACAGGCCATCAAAAGAGATTAGAAAACGATAAATTAAAAATATTAATGAGAATGAATAATATTAAATAAAGAATAAAAATTAATATGGTAAATTATAAAATGAAAAACTTAAATATTAATTGGTACATATAAAAAATAAATGAAGAATACAGATCGAGAATTATTAATATTATTTTATTATTTATTAAAATAATATTAATAATAATGACAAATGAAAAAGCTAACATGTTTTAATTAAAAGAAAACATTAAATTTTATTGATATTTTTAGAAGTGTTTTAATTAAATTAATTGTGCTTGTTAAAAAAATATGTTGGCATGTTAAAATAGGTAAACTTTTTTAAATAATTAAAATTATTAAAATGGGTTTTAATAAAATAAGTAAGTAATAGTTGCATCTGATATTTTTGGAAAATAAAGATTTTAGTGATAAAAAATATAAAAGGTAATATGTTTAAGTTTAAATGTAATTGCCCGTGATATATTTGGAAAATAAGTAGATTTTTTTAAAAAAAAGTTAAATTAGGAGAAATAGAAAACTAACATGTTTTAATTAAAAAAAAGTAATCGCCCGTGATATTTTTAGAAGTGTTTTAATTATATTAATTGTGTTTGTTAAAAAAATATGTTGACATGTTAAAATAGGTAAACTTTTTTAAATAATTAAAATTATTAAAATGAGTTTTAATAAAATAAGTAAGTAAGGGTTGTACCTGATATTTTTGGAAAATAGAGATTTCAGTGAGAACAAATATAAAAGGTAATATGTTTTAATTTAAAGGTAATTGCCCGTGATATTTTTGGAAAATGAGTAGATTTTGTTAGAAAAAACTGTTTTAATTATAAAAGTCAATCAGCTAGTTACTATTCTTATATTATTTTATTATTTATTAAATAGAATAAATGACCGAAAATCGACCGAAAACCAAAACTTTCAATGTTTCGGTTTTAATAATATAGTATAGATATATATAAAGTTCTAGATCGTTCAATCAAAAACTATAATTATACCTTGAGAGTTATTAAAATCTTCACTACCTCCAAATCTACTCCCAGTAAGAAAAAAATCAAAAAAATATGAACAAACATCATTTTTGTTGATGGGAGAATTTTTTATTAATAATGATCTCTTTTTGTCAAAACAAATAACAACAACCTCTTCCTTTCAAAAAATAATTAATGACATCTTCTCAATGTTTCTTATTCTTGTATGACTTTTGTTATAGATGCACTGACTTATTGAATTTTGTTAAAAATGCACACACTAAATAAATTCTTCAGTCGAATAAATCTTAAGATGATATTTTCGAAATACATACACTATAAACTTCTTAATATACAATTTTTATCTTTGAATTTTCGTGTATGAATTACAGAAAATATTTTACTAAAAGATATAATCTTTTCTCATAAAAATTAGAGCAATAACTATCTAAACGTTAAAAAACAATGATAAAATTTGTTTTTGAAGACATGATAAATTCTCCACTTTCGAGTTACCTTGTATACATGAAAATCACCTTGCTTCAAAAAAGTAAAGAAGAACAATGTTGACAACAAAAATTGCAGTAGACAATTAACAGAGTTTAGGTGTATATTTATACTATTAATTAGCTGTTTGTATGAAAGTATTAAAGGTAATTAATTATTTACCAAGTAATTACTTAATTTCTTATGCATCTAATTTCTTAACTTCTTAATTACCAATATGTTCTTGTATTTTATATTATAATACATTAAAAAAGAAAGTTTAGGAGAGCAGAATGTTAAGATCGTAATTTCATTTGAAAAGAAATATTATCAGAATATCTAGATAATAACAAAGGGAAGTTCAAAATAATGTAAATTAACACACTTTTTTTTTTAATTTAGATATTTGAAGGCAAGAATATTATAATTGAATATTTAGTTTCCTCCATTTGTAATATTTAGTTTCCTACATTAGTAAAGATCTATTGTATATTTACTTTCTCCAGTAGAGATTTTAAATGCAAGAATATTATATTTACTTTCCGCCATTAGTGGAGATTTTAAATGCAAGAATATTGAAATTGTATATTTAGTTTCCTCAATTATTAAATATTTAAAAGGCAATTGGGATTTTTTCTAATCTTTGGTATTAATTACTTAATTTCTTATGCAAGACCGGTCTAATTTCTTAACTTCTTATTTACCAAAACGTTCATGTATTTTCTATTATATCACATAAAAAAAGAAATTAATGTTAAGATGTTAATTTCATTTGAAAAGAAATATTATGAGAATATTTAGATAATAATTGAGAAAAATTTAAAATAATGTAAGGTAATACACTTTTTTTTTATAATTTAGATATTTTGAAGGCAAGAATATTATAATCGAATATTTAGTTTCCTCCATTAGTGATATTAATTAGTTTCCTCCAGCAATAAAGATCTATTGTATATTTACTTTCTTTATTAGTAGAGATTTTAAATGCAAGAATATTATATTTACTTTCCTCTATTAGTAGAGATTTTAAATGCAAGAATATTGAAATTGTATATTTAGTTTCTCCATTAGTAAATATTTAAAAGGCAATTGAGATTTTTTTTTCTAGTTTTTGGTATTAATTACTTAATTTCTTATGCAAGACCGATCTAATTTATTAACTTTTTATTTACCAAAACGTTCCTGTATTTTCTATTATATTACATAAAAAAGAAAGTTTAGGAGAGCAGTATGTTAAGATAGTAATTTCATTAAAAAATATTATGAGAATATTTATATAATAATAGAGGAAATTTCAAAATAATGTAAGGTAATACGTTTTTTTTTTCGAATTTAGATATTTTGAAGGCAAGAATATTATAATTAAATATTTAGTTTCTTCCATTAGTGATATTTAATTTCCTTCATTAGTAAAGATCTATTGTATATTTACTTTTTCCATTAGTAGGGATTTTAAATGCAAAAATATTATATGTTTCCTCTATTAGTAAGTATTTAAATGGTAATTGAGATTTTTTCGAATTTTTAATATTATTAATTCAAAAAATTGAGAAAATTAGAAAAATAGAACGAAGCGATCTGAGAGCGCCACCTCACCGCCCTCGTCTTCTCCTTTATTTTCAAAAGTAGTCGACTAAGCCGCGCTTCGCAGCGGCCCTATAAATTTTTTGTAAAATTTTAAGTATTAACTATTTAAGAAAAAAAATATATATAATTTATACTATTATATAATAACCATTTCACTGAAAATTTTGGTTTTCAGATTTTTTGGTATGAATAATATGATATTGCATTTTCTAACCAAAACATATTAATTTTTAATTAAAAAAACACTATCTTTTATAAACACACCTAAAAATACTAATTATATTTTATCTTTCAATCATTAATGTTAACTTTTTAAATTAACATGTTACCTTTTTATTAAACAATATTACCTTTCCAAAACACACCTAAAGATACCAATTGTATAATATCTTTCAATCATTAATACACTCCCATTAATACTTTACGGGAAATCTTTCAATAGTTAATAATATATATAACTTATTAATACATTCAAATATATCTTTTAATTGTTTAATTAATTAATAAAATTTATTAAAAAAACTCGTACAAGGTACGGGCTATAAGTTAGTATATATAAATAGTGAACACAATATTTTACAAAATAACATACATAAACAATAAAATAAACTACTAACATATTTTTATGCCGATTTTGTATCATATTTTCTTGAGGCGACACCCGTTACTCTTAATAAATATAAAACAAATACTAAAAATATACAGTAATATAAATTTAAGTAGTAACCACCATTTAATTCTTCAGCTATTCGTATTATCACAAAAATTATCTTTATATCCCCTAGACTTTATACGCCGATTTTGTGTCATGTTTCTTGAGCCGACGCTCGTTGCATATGATAAAATTTCTAATAATATATGAAATAATAAAATTTAAATATTAACTTTTTTGAAAATTTGACTATAACTCTTTTTCGAGAATTATTTAGACTAAATGATCTTTTTTTTTAAACTTCGGATGAATTTTTTTGGTGTTCCTGTTGAATCAATATTATTTTTAAAAATTTTAAATTAATTAATTTTCAATAATATTTTTGTTTTTTTTTCATTTTTTTATTTATTGAATTATTACTGTGAAATACGGTATAAAGTATGGCCATCGATTTGTAAATCTGAAAGTATAGCCACTATTTTGAAACTTGGTAAAAACTTTGACCATCGATTTGCAATTTTCAAACTTTATCCACCATTTTGGACTCGGTGCAAACTTTGGCACAAAAATGCATCAAACTCTTTCTTAAATATCCCTAAACTTTATATGTCGATTTTGTATCATTATTTCTTGAGACGACGCCCATTGCACTAAATACATATAAATTAAAAATATTAAAATTACGGAATAATAAAACTTGAAGTACTAACCACCGTTTCAAACTTCAAGTATTTGTATTATCACAAAATTATAAATTTCTTAAATATTCTTAGACGTCATAATAAAACTTTTTAGAAATTAAAATATACAAACAGTTATTATCAATATGCAATGTTATTAATACACATATGTTATCATAAAATCCTCAACTTTATGACCTGAGGAAAACTAATGAGTATGCCATGATTTTATTGGCAATTTAAGATATAATAAAGATTAAATTCTAAATAGGATTATAATATAAAGATCTAATAAATATTAAATCGTAAACATGATTGTAATATAACGTTATAATGCAGATTAAATTCTAAAAAATGATGTTTATATATTTATTGTCTTTCCTCTAAATTCAAATCTAAGTAAGATAATTTAATTTTATTGAATTAAAATAGAGAAACTCTAAAAAAATAGATTAAAACTTAAATACAATTTAATTTAGTTGAGAAAAAAAAATTAATCTTGTTTGATTAAATTTTATATAAGATTGACTTTTATATATTATTGTCTTTGTTAAAAATTTTAATTGAATTAAAATAGTGAAACTCTAAAAAAATTGATTAAAACTTAAATACGATCTAAGTTAGTTGAGAAAAAAAGGTAATATTTGTTTAATTAAATTTTAAATATGATTGACTTTTATATACTGTATTTATTGGTTTCCCTAAAAATTTGAGTGTAAATAAGGAATGTCTTCCTAAGATTATATCATGTTAAACATGTTTTCTCTCATCGTTAAAATTTTGGTTCAGCTCGTTAAACATGTTTTCTCTCGATAAAATGTTTTCTCGTTGTTACTAATCAAAATAGATAACAAACTAATTCACTAAATAAATTATATCAGTTATTAATTAATTTTATTATATCTTAAAATTTAATTTAAATCATCCTTTACATGGTAAAATAATAATATAATAAAAGATAGGTGTGTGTATATATATAATGATATTGATTGATATTTAATTTTCAAAATTTCAAATTTTGACTTAAATCTTTAAAAAAAGTATAGTAAATGTATAGTAAAAATGGAGGAAAGTAAAAAATGTATTTTTAAAATTTTTAAAATTTTAAAATCAATAGTATTTTTTTAAAAATGTATCTTTCAAAATTTTAAATTTTGACTTAAAAGTTGATTTATGTGTATATATATTTACTTTTCTCCATTATTAAAAATTTTAATGGAAAAAAATATTAAAATTGTATATTTAGTTTCCTCCATTAACAAATATTTAAAAGACAATTGAGATTTTTTATATCCTATAAATTCAAATTTAAATAAGAAACTTTAATTTTATTGAATTAAAATTGAGAAAGGAAAGAATATTAAAATTTTATATTCTGTTTCCTGCATTAGTAAAGATTTAAAAGGAAATTGAGATTTTTTCTATCCTATAAATTCAAATTTATATAAGGAACTTTAATTTTATTGAATAAAAATTGAGAAATGGAAGAATCTTGAAATTGTATATCCTTTTACTTCATTAGTAAAGTTGTAAAAGGTATTTGATATTTTTCTATCCTATAAATTCTAATTTAAAAAAGGAAATTTAATTTAATTTAATTAATATTGTATATTTTGTTTCCTCCCTTAACAAAGATTTAAAAGACAATTTAGATTTTTCTATCCTATAAATTCAAATTTAAATAAGTAACTTTAATTTTATTGAATTAAAATCGAGAAAGAAAATAATATTAAAATTGTATATTATATTTCCTCCATTAGCTAAAATTTAAAAGGCAATTGATATTTTCTCTATCTAGAAATTTTAATTTAAATAAGGAAATTTAATGATATTAAATTAAAATTCAATAGCTCTAGAAAAATAAATAAATAGTTATATTTAGTTTCCTTTATTAGTAAATATTTAAAAGATAATTGCGATTTTTTTTTCTATCATATAAATTCAACTTTAAATAAAGAACTTTCATTTTATTGAATCAAAATTGGGAAAGGAAAGAATCTTAAAATTGTATATCAGTTTCCTCATTAATAAAGATTTAAAAGGCAGTTGATATTTTTCTATCCTATAAATTCGAATTTAAATATGGAAATTTAATTTTATTGAATTAAAATTCAGGAGCTCTAGAAAAATAGATAAATAGCTTTCGTTGTTAATATTATTTTATTAAATATAATAATAAGGACAAATAGAAAAGCTAACATGTTTTAATTAAAAAAAGTAACTACTCATGATATTTATAGAAGTGTTTTAATTATATTAATTGTATTTGTTAAAAAATACGCTGGCGTGTTAAAATATGTAAGTTTTTTTAAATAATTAAAAGCATTAAAATATATTTTAAAATAAATAAGGAAGGGTTGCACCTGATATTTTTGGAAAAGAGAGATTTTAGTGAGAGCAAATATAAAATTTAATATGTTTTAATTTTAAGGTAATTGCCCATGATATTTTTGGAAAAGGTGTATATTTTATTAGAAAAAAGTGTTTTATTTATAAAAGGCAAATAATAAGGACAAATAGAAAAGCTAACATATTTTAATTTAAAAAAGTAACTGCCCGTGATTTTTAGAAGTGTTTTAATTATATTAATTGTATTTGTTAAAAAAATACGTTGGCATGTTAAAATAAGTAAGCTTTTATAAATAATTAAAAGTATTAAAATAAGTTTTAAAATAAATAAGTAACCGTTGCACTTGATATTTTTGGAAAATAGAGATTTTAGTGAGAACAAATATAAAAGGTAATATATTTTGATTTAAAGATTATTGCCCGTAATATTTTTGGAAGTAATAGATTTTGTTAGAAAAAAGTGTTTTAATTGTAAAAGGCAATCATTTAGTTACTATTTTTATATTATTTTATTATTTATTAAATAGAATAAATGACTGAAAATCGAAAATCAAAACTTTCAATGTTTTGTCTTTAATAATATAATATAGATTTTGATTTATATGGTTTTATCAGTAGAAAAATAAAATTTAAAAATAATAAAATATAATAATATATGTATGATGTTATTTTAAGCATTTGTTTGTATTTTGATGATAAAAATTCTTAATATGTTGTTGTCAAGGGAATAATATATTGAACTTCTTAATGTAACTTAAAAAATAGATAATATAAATATTTTATAATAATATGTTGTTGACGGGATTCGAACCTTGAACCAGTGGAGCATTTTAGATATCAATAAAGTAATATTCTTTTAACATTACATCGAGCTATTCTTTTTATCTATCTTTAAATCTAAGACGATTGTTATTTAGAGTATCACACTACCAACCAACCGGGTAGTTTGCTTATAATATTACTAGCTTAAAACATGTGCGATGCACTGATTGTTAATTGTTATTTTATTATTATATTTTTAATATTTTATTAATTGTATTTGTTTAAAAAATAAGTATGCATGTTAAAATAGCTAAATACTTTTAATTAATTAAAAACATTAAAACAGATTTTAAAATAAATAAGTAAAAGTTTGCTCGTTATATTTTTGGAAAATCAGGGGTTTTAGTAAGAAAAAATAAAAAATATAACATATATTTAGTTTTAAAAGGTAAATGCCCGTGATATTTTTGGAAAATGAGATTTTAAAATTTAATAATTAAAAGTATTTAAATTCGTTTTAAAATAAATAAGTAAAGGGTTTTCTATGATATTTTTTTTGGGGGGGGGGGAATGAATTTTAGTGAGAAAAATAGAAAAAGTAAATTCAAAAAGATAATTTTTCGTGATATATTTAGAAAAAAGGGACTTTGTTAGAAAAAATCTATAATTTGTGTTAGAGTAATTGATTATAAATAGGTATTTGATTATTTATATTTTAATATTCTTAGTTATTGCATTTGTTAAGAAAAATAAGTAGACATGTTAAAATAGGTAAAATTTTAAAAAATAATTATAATATTATAGGTTTAAAAATAAATAACTAAAGGTGTCCGTGATATTTTTGGAAAATGTGGGGTTTTAGTAAGGAAAAATAGAAAAACTAACATGTTTTAGTTAAAAAAGGTAATTGCCATGTTTGAAAAAGTAGGGGAATTTGGTAGAAAAAATAATGTATTTTATGAAAAAAAGGTAATTGGTTATAAATAGGTAATATTATTATTTAATAATATATTTCTATAAATAAGTAAGGTTAATTAAGTAAAAAACACGGGTAATATTATTATTTAATAATATATTTCTATAAATAAGGTAAATTAAGTAAAAAACACGAAATACAGGCAATTAAGTAAAATCAAAACGTACCATACCGATCAACCAAACTTTTAATGTTTCGTCTATTATATAATAGTATTGATTGATTGATAGTATAGATAGATAAATAAGCAACATAATTTATATTTTTATATATAAAAAATTTGAAAATTTCGGGACATTTAAATATTGGGGCCTCGGAATGAATCTATAAATATACACTAACATGAATTTATGTATATATTTGAATGTGCATTTGAATATTGAATTTTGTTTTTCTTAATTTTATTATCGCATATATAACTAAAATTAAAAGATACAAGTTTTTCTTTAGGATCTCAAGAAATAAAGATATTATTTCAAATATTGGTTTTGAAAACTGTTAGGACCGGCCCTGCACTAGGCGCAAAACATTAAATAAAAAAATGAAGAAGTTAGTCCGACATCTGCCAAGTTTGAAAATCGAAAGGTCGCTCGGTTGTGTCTTGTCTAGCAAAAACCGTAAAAGTTTTGGTCTCTCTCCAAAACATTGTACTACTTAATACTTATATTGACATCAAAACAAAGAACGAATACATATGGCTTAAAATTTGTCATTGCATCTCTTTATTTTCCTCTAAAATGTGTGAAGCAACAACTCAAAGTTTGAGAGACCGTAAAGATCGGTATATGACAAAGAATATGAACTTAACAGGGAGGAAAAATCTTCATCTCACTCAAGATATGTTGGAAATTGTCAGAGGGCTTCTCAATAGAGTGTGTATGCATCCCTTCATAAGTAGTCACTACAATGGTTTCATCCTTCTCTAGACGTTGGACTTGCTTCTTCACATTGCATCCTTGATGTGTACACTTGTAGTAGTTTCTGCATCAACATTTAGTTAATGTATGGTTAATAACCCGACTTACTCGAAAACTCATTTTTTTTTTATGAAGAGTGAATCACAATAAACCTATTTTTCGCAATAATGTAAACAATCTTTTTGAAAAAAATATATGAAACAAACAAATTACCTTGGGTAAGAATTATTTTTAACA
The DNA here is from genome assembly GCA_030848705.1 of Heracleum sosnowskyi. Taxonomy (NCBI): domain Eukaryota; kingdom Viridiplantae; phylum Streptophyta; class Magnoliopsida; order Apiales; family Apiaceae; genus Heracleum; species Heracleum sosnowskyi. The sequence goes on along the minus strand of CM061244.1, from coordinate 17,358,275 downwards.
GTCTTTTGGCCATATTTCCTCCATCTATAACCATCATCAAGAATATCAACCTGACTCCTCGTCTGAAAAGCATATTTCTGCTTCGTATTCTTGTTCTTCTGCTTAGCATCTACGTTCACTTCATCGTCGTTTCGATTAACTGTCCCCATGAAGTTAATTCCACCACCATTTTCTCTAATTTCTGTTGATGCAGAGCCATGAAACATCTCTCCCTCTGAAACTCCATAAGAAGAGTTGATAAAAAAATTATTACTTGGGGAGCCCTGAGAACTCGGAATCGTGGACGACCGTTCCCTGGCTGATGAACCAAGATAAAGCATAGAATGCATATCATCCATTAGTAATAATTACTAAAATTTATAAAGAAATGAAAAATGAGACAAGTAGAAAGGAAGAAGAAGAACAGTTTTAGTAGTGAAACCAAGCCTATTTATGTTATGTTTATTAGGGTTGTCTGCGTATGCAAAAATGGAACATGAAATGGTCCAGAAGTCTAAGAAGAACGTGTGGGGTGGCGGCTAAGTAGTTGGTAAAAGTTGTAATCTAGCTACTGACGTTATGACTAATGAGATGTTAAAGTTCAAATTTTGAGATAGTCGTTCCAAAAATGATTAAGAATTTAAGAATTAAGATAGTAAAATGTGTTTGAATTGTTTTGTTTAGAAAGAAAATCAAAGATCGACAAAGTTGTCAAAATAAAACACATCTTTTCCACTATTTTTTGTTGTAAAAGTTTAAACTGAAACTTCGGAGCTTCTTCTCGAGCTTGTTTTTAAATAACACACACGAGGTTGTAGTGTCTAATTCAATATTGACTGCTCGAACCAATTAGAACAATCTGTCATGTCACTTTTATTTATTGTTAGTACGCCATCTTCGATAACTGCAGGTTCGTTGAAATTAACTATGTTGAATGGCACAAGGCATACTTTTTTAGACCGACATATTATTAACATATACTGATCCATAACCCGTGTCAAGCACGGATCGAAAATAAAAATTAAATGATTGAAAATAAAATATAAAATAGTAATAATAATAAATATTATTTAGATATGTAGTTGTATAGAATTAAAACATGAAATTAAGATGAAAGTTGATAATAAATAAATATTATTAAATTATGTAATTACAGATAATCGAATCCCGAGTAAAATCAAATAAATGAAATTTAAACAAATAAATAACTTGCATAAGTATGTAAGAGATATTTAATTTGATGTCACCGTACAATTAACTTTTCATTTGGTACAACTTGAAACTTTTGACTTTCAAGTTGCATCATTATATTTTTGATTTCATCCACAAAAATACCATGTCGTTAATCGATCGTTATAAATTTATGAAATTTTTCATTAGATAAATTTTCGACTTTACGTGACATCATTCTACTTTGAATTTCAATTTCAAAGTACCACTATATTAATGAATTTAATAAATGTGATGAATCACTCCTTATTTTTTGTGGGCAAAAATATACCCAACAATATTTTGAGAGCTACTAAACTAAGTAGTTTGAACAAATTCATCGGACTCGTTAAAAAAGTGGTATTTGGGAGCTGAAGCGCAAATTAAAATGGTGTCACTTGGATGTCAAAATTTGTAGAGTGGTATCAAATGAAAAAATCTCATAATTTTGTAATGATCGATTAAAGTTTGCTTAACGGAGTGATATTGTGTGGACGAAGTCAAAGCATAACTGTGTCACTTCGAAGTAAAAAACTTCGAGTTGTACCAAATACAAAAACCAATTGTATAATAATACCAAATGAAACATCTCATTTTGTTATTGAAGTAAATTGAACCCGAGCTTGAAATGAAATCAATTAATTTAGTTATATTATAATAACCAAAATCTGGCTTTGATACCATTGTGTTCCAACAAAAGCACCTTATTAATAGAATTCTCAATCTGTGAATTGTTTTTATACTTCTCATCTCTTTTGCCCGAACCAGTAAAATTCTCCAAATTCTTGATCCGAATGGAATAGGGAACGGATCGAGATAAGGTGGCGCAGATTAAATGTCCATCCGTAATAGTAAGAGAGATGGTAATTATATTAAATATAAGGTTCTTAGATAAGTTATAGTATAAGAGGTAATTGTTATAAATATAGAGTTATTAGAGGTAATTTTAGAGATACATTAATTGTATTATTGATTTTGATTAATATATTAGAAGATATATTGGTATATAAAAATTAATACTGATGAATAAATTCAAATTATCAATATACTCTCAATTGTTAATATTAACATGCTCGAATTTAAATAATAATTATATTAATTTGAAGTTAAGAGAATTATATTAAGTTAATTAAGTTAATAATTATATGTATCTCTCGGTATATATCTATACAATACCATTAAGAGGGTTTTTAGATTTTAAAAAAGATTTAATTTGATTTGAAATAATAATTATTATATATATTAATTTGAAATGAAGCTAAATATATTAAGATATTAATAATTATATATATATATCACGGTATACATAACATACCATACCATTTAAAAGAAATCTCGCCGAAAGATGAGAGAAAAGGGAAAGGGGTTTCCACTTTTAATAAAGAGTACAGATTCCCGATCCGCGAATTGTTTTTATAATTCTCCCCGAATCTGGAAAATTCTCCAAATTCTTGACCCAAATGGAATGGGGCACAGATCGAGATAAGGTGACGCGGATGAAATACCCATCCGTAAAAGTAAGAGAGATTGTAATTATATTAATATAAGGTTCTTAGATAACTTATAGTATAAGAGGTAATCGTTATAAATATAAAGTTCTTAGAGGTAATTTCAGAGATACATTAATTGTGTTATTGATTTATATTAATATATTAGAAGATATATCGGTATATAAAAATTAATATTAATGAATAAATTCGAATTATCAATATATTCTCAGTTGTTAATATTAACATACTCGAATTTAAATAATAATTATATTAATTTGAAGTTAAGAGAATTATATTAAGTTAATTAAGTTAATAATTATATGTATCTTGCGGTATATATCTATACAATACCATTAAGAGAGTTTTCTGCTTTTAATAAAAAATTAATTTGATTTTAAATCATAATTATTATATATATTAATTTAAAATTAAGTTAAATATATTAAAATATTAATAATTATATGTACTAGCCTATAACCCGTGCAAGGCACGGGCCTTAAAAATAATAAACTAAAAAATTTAATGTTAACGGAAAATATTAAAATAAAAGTAAAAATTAATATGATAAATTATAAAATGAGAAACTTAAATATTCATTGGAACATAAAAAAATATAAAAAATACAAATGAGGCCGAGGAAGATAAATTAGGTATTATTAATATTATTTTATAATAAAATAATATTAATAATAATGACAGATAGAAAATCTAACATGTTTTAATTAAAAAACGTAATTGACCGTGATATTTTTATAAGTATTTTAATTATATTAATTGTATTTATTAAAAAAATATGTTGACTTGTTAAAATAAGTAAGTTTTTTTAATAAGGACAAATAGAAAAGTTAACATGTTTTAATTAAAAAAAAGTAACTGCACGTAATATTTTTAGATGTGTTTTAATTATATTAATTTTATGTGTTAAAAAAATACGTTCACTTGTTAAAATAGGTAAGTTTTTTTAAATAATTAAAAGTATTAAAATAGGTTTTAAAATATATAAGTTGCACTTGATATTTTTGGAAAATAGAGATTTTAATGATAACAAATATAAAAGGTAATATATTTTAATTTAAAGGTAATTGCCCGTGTGATATTTTTGGAAAAAAAGTAGATTTTGTTAGAAAAAAATGTTTAAACTATAAAAGGCAATCAGCTAGTTACTATTTTTATATTATTTTATTATTTATTAAATAGAGTATTAAAATATGTTTTAAAATAAATAAGTAAGGATTGCAACTCATATTTTTGGAAAATAGGGATTTTAGTGATGATGTGTTTTAATTATATTAATTGTATTTGTTAAAAAAAATACGTTCACTTGTTAAATTAGGTAAGTTTTTTTTTAATAATTAAAAGTTTTAAAATAAGTTTTAAAATATATAAGTAAGAGTTGCACTTGATATTTTTGGAAAATAGAGATTTTAGTGATAACAAATATAAAAGGTAATATATTTTAATTTAAAGGTAATTGTCCGTGATATTTTTGGAAAAGAAGTAGATTTTGTTAGAAAAAAAATGTTTTAATTATAAAAGGCAATCAGCTAGTTAATATTTTTATATTATTTTATTATTTATTAAATAGAGTATTAAAATAGATTTTAAAATAAATAAGTAAGGATTGCACCTCATATTTTTGGAAAATAGAGATTTTAGTGATAACAAATATCAAAGATATTATGTTTTAATTTAAAGGTAATTGTCGTGATATTTTTGGAAAATGAGTAGATTTTGTTAGATTTTTTTTAATTATAAAAGACAATCAGTTAGTTAATATTTTTATATTATTTTATTATTTATTAAATAGAGTATTAAAATAGATTTTAAAATAAATAAGTAAGGATTGCACCTCATATTTTTGGAAAACATATATTTTAGTAATAACAAATATGAAAGATAATATGTTTTAATTTAAAGATAATTGTAATGATATTTTTGGAAAAGGAGTAAATTTTGTTAGAATTTTTTTTTTAATTATAAAAGCCAATCATCTAGTTACTATTTTGGTAACTTGACAATAATACAATTCCATTAAAGATTTGATTTGTAGTAGTTTTCGTTATCCTAAAAAAAAGAATTATATTTGTAGTAGTGTATCCTAAATTTAAACAAATTAGATCCCACATTTCCATTTTTTTGATTAGATTTCAATATTATTTGATTTTTATGTAGTAAAATATTGTGAAATATTAATGTAGAATAAAACTTTCCCGAATTTTGATTATATTATTAATTTATTAATTAGAAAAAGTACCGAAAACCAAAAATCGACCGTTAACCGAAAACCAAAACTTTCAATGTTTCGATTTTAATAATATAGTATAGATACCACTGTATAAATTACCTAACATAAGTGTTTCTGTTTTTAATAAAGAGGATAGATATCCGGACTCGATTTAGAACACGAGACAAACTATTTGCTTAAAAAAAAATTCATTAAGACCTTTCAAGCAACTAGTTGGAATTTGGACGTTACTTTACACCTAAGCTTTTCTAAATAGATATCCTCCGTTTTTATACACAAATTGCGCACAGACAATTTAGAGACGCGGACCTGACGCCAGAAAGGTCATGATTACCTGAAGCTTGTAGTCTAATGCCGACAGAAGTTCTCGTACATTTTTACTTTAAAAACTTAAAAAGGGTATGCATTATTGGAGAGGGATTTTGAAATTTCGAGCTTCTCTTCGATACTAATCGGACGGATATACAACGAAACAATAATTATTAAGTTTCATTCAATTCTTGCTTGATTTCATTTTTTCAATCAAACAACACGTATATCATTTTCTTATTAAATAACCTCAGTGCTCATCCATAGAATCACCTTGAAAAGTGATAACAATAGCCATTACATCAACAGATTTGTACTGAAAAGTCATTACAATATTTGATATGGTATTGAAAAGTCATTACGACATATAGTGAATACATAATAGACGACCTTGTCCGATTGTAGTTCATGGCACATTTGTCAGTAGAACTTGCACATTAAACTTGGAAAACTCGAATGCAAATTCACATAAATGATCGCATTCTAGGCCTTGCCAAAGATTGTGCACCATCAACAAATATGGTTGTGCCAGTCATGAAGCGTGCACCATCACTTATCAAATAGATGACTGTTGAGGCAAGATCATCTTTAACATCAAGCCACCTGTTTAGTGGTGCAGCATCTCCCACCATCTTTTCAGCCCTCTCCTTTCCAACTGAGACAGGAAACTCATCGTTTAAATGTAACCCACGTGCAATACTGTTAACCCTGATCTGGTGTTTCCCGACCTCCAGTGCAGCTGTCTGAGAGCAGTAATTACAATAAGAGATAGCTATATGAATTATAAATGGATCATACATATAACATAAATTTATATAGGGATTTATAAATGGATCATAGATATGAATATTAATCAATAAATTAAAGAGCAGGTTGTTCAGTAACTTCTGGCATGCATAAGTTAGATGATTAGACAAATTAAACCATACCATATAAACGATATCAGGAGCCAGGACTCTTGACTGCAGACAATAATCACCTACAAGCCTCTTTATGACACTACTATTCTATTTTAAATGCATATACCAAATATTAACTATATTAGAACCAGCTATTTCCTTCTCTATACTTGCTTTCGTCTATGCTGGACAATGCAAGCAAATTTGGGCAGCCTTGTTTATTCTAACTTCTGCTGTGAACGAAATTTATTAATACACCTGAACATTGGTGCAGGTCACCATTTTGACTGTTAAAAGAAAGGTTTTGGATTTTTCACATTGAGCATATAAGCACCAATAAATAAGTTACATATAGATGTTGTAAAGGGAGAGAGAGGAAGTAAAGTAGTATAAGGTTGAGAGAAAAATCTTGTACATAAACTAATATGATTTTTTTTTCCCAAAACCAGGTTTGCGGAGTACACAGGGTTAAAGGAATATAACAAGGTGGAAAGTTGGTCATTTAACCACTATTTTGAGACACAGAGCAAGTTTTCAAGGACTTTGTATTTGAATCAACTGACAACTCATGCCTATGACTACCTCCACAAAGAAAAAATTCAAATTTTAAATATCTAGAAAAAAAATCTTACCCTAACTAATTGATTTACTCCTGCCAAAGCGGAACCATATGCAGCAGCTCCAGGGTATAATCCTCTCTCGGCACCTATTAATGAGGTTACAAACACAACAGAACCACCTGTTTTCTGATCCCGAAGTCGCTTCCCAACAGCTTTAAACAGGTACCATGCAGACATGTAATTTATCTTAACGATCTTTTTAAACTCATCTCCTGCTAGATGCAGAGGATCTTGCATCTTTCCTGTTTCATATTAAAGTAGAGATGTTCTTAGTGCCATAAAAGCTTTAAATTAATAAGAAAGAGGATAAGCACCCTTTTTAAGATTGCAGTGAGAAAAGTAAAGGGTATATCAAGAAAGGTTGGCTAACTAAGGTCTAAGTAACATTACCAGCAATTTGTAAAAACTATTGTTAACTTCATGAAGTTTACAAACTAATTCAGAAGAAAAAAGACAGACAAATACTTGAGACCTCACCATGAAAGTGTTTACCATGCTCAATGAGGCCGACTGTCTTCAATATTTAGCATTATGATTAAAACGAATTTACTATTTAATTCTCTTGCTCCATGACTTTGAGAATTTGGGTAGCAGAAGAGCTCATGTCTATAATGTTTTTAATGATTTAAACTTTCAGAACGCCTATATGTGCATAAAAAATAGAGAGATATTAACTGCCTTGATGTAAATCACAGAATGGCCTCATGCACAGTTTGTAGTTTACGATTAAATGTCAACAATATTATTCCATATCAAACGATGTGTATGTATAGACTGTAGCTGAAATCCAAGCAATAAAGGTTACCACGACATCACTAATTGCCGATAACGATAGAAAGTAATTTAATAATAAGAAATGCAAAGGTAAAGATAAGTAGTAATTCCCCTTCAACAAAAATCAAGTACTCCCTCAATATTAATATTAGATATACTTATTTGTCACTAGCTCAATTGTAGTGAGAAATGATACGAGACTACCAAACTTCCTAATAGTTGGCCGCAAGTTGCACATAAAAGGACTACTAAGAGAGTAGAAGTCCTCCCTGTCTTGCCTTAATAGGTGTAAACCGAAAAAGATTCATAAAATGCTTAATAGTAATAACAAAGAATCACTATTTAAGAAATAGTCATGGGATGTGCACCGCCAACATATCCCTAGCTCGGTACCAATAAAATGACAGAATTCACTACATTTTAATGGTTGGTTTCTTTTTCTTGAATATTACAGTCCATACACCCAATTAAAATGTCACCTTCTATTGAACAACACCACAACGTCCTTAATTTAATAAACACAAACATAAAAGTAAACTAGATTACTGGCCTACCACAAAGAACCATAAACTAAAGGAGTCTCATTTGCGATAAATGTTTTTTTTTGCTAATACTAACATCAAGGACTCAATAATGTTCAATATTAACCATCAAGCAAGGGTTTTTCAGCAAAAGTAAATTGCACGACAAGTGACAATAAAGTTGAGAGTGGACACTCTACGGAAAGCCAAAGTAGTTTTCAGATGAGACTAGTACTTATATAAGTAAATAATGAAATTCTCTAACTCAAATACTTCGAATCTTACCAAAATTGTTTTATTTGACAGTTAAAATTAAACTTACTCTAACACACAAGGGACAGCTATACAGATTCCGGGTCGGATAATATCGGATTACAGGTCATCTCATAATGTACCAATTTCTTGCTGTTATAAAACCTAATATGACGAAAATGAATAGATAAGGTTAAAGACTTAAACTTTATATCAGAGAGTCATTCCGATCATAGTCAAGTTGATCATATCATTTTCATTACCGGAATTTTGAGTTGGGTCTTCGGTCAAATTAGATATTATCATACTTAACAATACAAATCATACAGCAAAATCCACAAACAAAATTGAAACAAAACTAAAAATAAACAAAAAGAAGCTCAATATATATAAAAGATTTTACCTTCATAAGAATAACAGTTAACAAATGAATCCAAACCACCCAAAATCTTGGCAGCTTGATCAACAGCAAGATCAAAAGTCAATTCATTTTCATCTTCCATATCCAATCCAACCACATCAACCTTTACGCCACCGTTTAAACTACCCTTAATCTTCTCAGCAGTCTTCTTTAAAGAACTCTCCTCACCCAACAATACCAACCTAATCAAACACACACAAATAAAAAAATATATATCAATTTTACCTATATAAAAACACAATAACAACTAATGGTCTAATAGTCCCTTGTTTTCTTTACGGGATGTCCAGAGTTCGAATCTTGACGGAATAAAATAAAAAATGAGAAGGTGATAAGAGGAAAGCTTACCAACAACCCTGTTTGGCCAAATGGAAGGCAATGTTTTGAGAGATCTCGTCGCCGTTTGATGACAGCAAAACTTTCTTGGTCGGAGTTGCCATCTTTTTAAGATTAAATGTAAGATTTTGGGTACAGAGCAATCGACAGAAGTGAGCAACTAAATGGATATATTATGCGCACACAGGTAAATACATACACAGGACTAATGTAAGGCAAGTCTGTTTGGACTTGTTTAGCAGTACGGCGGTGAAAATAAGAAAGATATTAAGTTTTTTCTCGAAAAAGCTTCTAAATAATACTCCTACAGAATAATGTTTAATCGCTGTCGATATAATTTAAAGATTAGTCGATTACATAATTGAAAATTAATCAAAATGATTAATTTGAATCACCGAATTTTAGAACATTACTTGTGATATAAGTTCATTATCTTATGGAAAAATGTTACTTTTGATATATGAAATACAGTAAAAAACAAGTGAATAATTTCAATAAATAATTTTTTTAGTATTTTTCATTTACATAAATGAATAATTTTGCTAAATAAATAAATTTTTACAATTATAAGGGTATTTATTTATCGAGGTTTAACTATATTTTTTGAAATCATTTTAATTTTTTCTTTTGAATTTCTTAACATGTTTCAAGAATTCGTTTATATGTGTCCTTGACTTTTTAGCTGACCCTTTTCTTTGAAAAAATAAGTCCAGAAGAAAGATAAGCAAATATACATATTTTAGTAAAGAAAAATGTATTTTCAAATAATATCATAGATAAATATTTATTTTTGAAAAATATAGAAACCATTTGGTACTTTGTACTTTGTAGTTAGTTCACATTGAGTATAGAAAATTAAATATCGTTAAATATGCAATTTAATTTGGGTAAAAAAGTGGATAGATATGAATTTTATTTTATTTAAATTAAAAAGAAAACTGAATACTATAATGGGTTTGGAGGGTGACAATAGTCCAATATGGACTGCGATTGAATTCCAGGAGTAGTTTTTTTCTTGACAGGAATTCCAGGAGTAGTATATACAGTATCTTGATTATTTTGTGAATTATAAACGAGAAGTCAAAGAGTCAACAAAGGGGGGCTGTCTGTTATGTGTTATCTCACTTGCGCTGTTTCACTTTGACTAAGAAAACTCTTAGAATTGCACAATGTCTCGCTTTGGATATGTTCGGCTAATTGATAATAAGCTAGCTTATAGTTTATAAGCCTGTAAAAATTTAGAGAAATTGTCAAAAATACTACTTTTTCTAAGTTTTTTTTCAATTTTACTATCTTCTGAAATTATTTTCAAAAATACGGTCTGCAACTAAATGCAACTAGATGCAACCAAAAAATATTTTCAAACAATACGGTCTGCAACTAAATGCAACCAGATGCAACCAAAGCAACCAGATGCAACTATATGCAACTTTTTAAAAAAATAATTGAAAAAACAGCTAAGAATTCAAAAAAAATTATTAATAAAAGGGGTAAACTTGTGGTCTTGGTTTACCCTGTGGGTTCAATAGTTAACTTTTGGGGTTCAATGTTTCTATTTTGGGTTTTAAAAATATTAAGAATGACGAATAATTCGTATACGGATTTAGGGTTTAGGGTTTAGGGTTTAGGGTTGTTTACAACCCTAAACCCTAGACTCTAAACCCTAACCTACCCTGATTTTAGGGTTGTTTACAACCCTAAAATCAGGACGCCGGAAAAACATCATTACTAACAAGTTGCATCAGGTTGATTCTGGTTGCAAAAGTTGCAGATGGTTGCAGATGGTTGCATCTGATTCTGATTGCAAAAGTTGCACGTGGTTGCATCTAGTTGCAGACCGTATTTTTGAAAATAATTTCAAAAAGATAGTATTTTTGCAAAAAGTTCAAAAAACCATAGTATTTTTGAAAAAAAACATTTAGGGGTGGGTATTTATGAAAAAAGCCCAAAAATTTATGAGGGGTGTTTGCCAACTGAATTTATGAATTAGTTTATAATTTATATATTTATAAGTTGAATATTAGTAACAATATACATTTTCTTTAACTTATACATATTTAAGTTGAATGCTTACATTTTCTCATTTTCCAAAAATATCGCGAATAGTTCTATTTAATAAAATAATAATATTATAATTATTAATCACAGTCAAATCATTACTTTTATATTTTAAAATTCAACAAAAATATGTTATTTTCTATATTTCTTACTAAAGCCCCTCTTTTTCCAAAATATCACGGGCAAACCGTTACTTATTTATTTTAAAATCTATTTTAATACTTTTAATTATTTAAAAATGTTTAACACGTCTACTTATTTTTTTAATAAATACAATTAATAAAATATAAAATATAAATAATAAAATTAACAATTATTAAAAATAATATGTGCATCGCACAGGTTTTAAGCTATATTATTAAAGACGAAATATTAAAAGTTTGGTAGTTGGACGGACGGACGGTCGGTACTTGTGATTTTACTTAATTACACCTTACTTATTTTTTTTAAAAACTGTTGGTCCTCGTGTATTGCAGAAGTGGGGGGGGGGGGATGAATGCAATACTGATAAAATTCAATCTCAGTTTCAACAACCAAAACTAAGATTTAATGTTATCAATAATATGTATGCATTCACAAACAGTATAATCGAGAAGACAGGATTCACAAAATAAATGTTTTATTTATTTTGCAAAGTGTTGCTAAAACCTCAAGAGAGAATTCTTGAGCTTCGGTTTTTCTTCAAGACAATTGATTGTCTTCGTTACATTCCTAGAATGAATTAATAGTCTAAGTATAAAACTAATCCAATCACTGTCAACACGGGTCTGTGAAGCTGCTGTCATTATCAAGTGGCAGCTTCTACCCATGTGACTTTCCTAAATTGCTAACAATGTCAGATATACATTACAAAGAAAGCAACCTAGATTCATTCTATTTCTAGCTAAAACAATTCAGCAAATAGAGACTTGACATTGCTCTTGAATTGATTCGCTTTTGTTTGCAGTGCTTGAAGCTTCTGTCGTAGTCTTGCAGACTTGGTGCAGCTTAGGGATACTGCAACACGCCTGTTTCTTGAACATTGAAACTGTCACGGGGTTTGACTGAGAAAGATACCTAGAACAAAGGATCTTTCTCGAGACAGTTACTTTTGCCGCAAAGCTTGTTGTCACAGGAATGTGCTTTTGGTGACAGTAAGAGTTCCCCGCATAATGTGCTGTCGAGGTTTCCAAACTTGCTTTCGAGGGCTAAAGTTGCTGTCGCGTAGTCTTCCGCCAATGTTGTTGTCAGAGTGAATATGATGTCTTGACTCGCAACATTCTGTCTTCTTGTAATCTTACTGTCAATGCTTATGACAGTAACCTTTATTCATGCTGTCATCTAATATGCATTCTTTGAGGCTTGAACACAGAAAGTGAACTTCTTCCAAATTACACAATAAGAATAACATTGCATACTGATTACAAGAACATACTTTGGCTGTGATAGTATGTTCTACTTAATTAAAAAATTAAGTCTATACAAAGTTAAGTTGTTCCTATGCTATCACCCATAAATCTCAACAATCTCCCCCAATTTGTTTTTATGGATAATAACAACAAATTTACAATATATGCTGACAACTTAACTAACAAGATCAGAATGGATTTAGAATGTTTACTTAGCTTGAGATTTCCTCTTCTGTCTTGTTACTTCCTCTCTTCTGAGAGCTTCTACCAAGCAACCTCTTAGACCTTCTACAAGAGAGATTTCAGCAGGTGTGACTGCATCATCTTCTATTTCTTCAATGATCTTCTTGATAGTAGGAGAGATAAGAGAACTAGCATCCCTGAGATTCAACCATTGCTCTTGATCAAATGGATAGCTTCTGAAGTGGAGTTCTTCATGAATGAGCTCGAATCTACTTCCACGATAAGCATTGAGAGACATCCTCCTTTGCTTATCCAGCTTTGAATCTTCTCCTTTTCTCCTTTCCAATAATTCCTCTATCTTGTCAGAACAGATATGCTCCAGGGGATGAATTGATCCAGCAACCATATACTGTAAATCCTTCAGAATAGTTGTTTTTAGCTTGTGCAAGCTGCAAACATAGATTTCTTCTTTTAGATGCTTGATTCTTAAGGGATTTTCCAGCATACATGTTTGATAATTTGGAGCTTCACTTTCTGCCTTGTTGGCAGTCTTGCATCTTTCCAGGAGTTCAGCTTCCTTCTTATCAAGTTCTGACTGATATTGAGCGTATTGAGAAGAGTCAGGTCTTTTGCTTGGCTTGGGTTGCCATTCCTCTGTGGGTTGGGTTTTCCTTTCTTCTGTGGGTGAATCATCAAACTTATAGTACCAGTGATATGGTATAGGAGAAGCTGGTAAATCAGTTGAAATATCAGCATCATCAAAATCTGCAAAGTTGTAGCCAAATTTCTGATAGAATTCAGCATCCCTATCAGCTTGATATTTCAGAATATGTTCCATAACAGACTCTGGAACCTTTTCATAGCTCTCCAGCAACTCTACCATTCTTTCCAGGTAGAAGAAGTCAATTCTTCTTTTATCTAAGGTTGATATCCTACCACTGGTTGATGTGGAGACCAGATTGAAATCCGTATCAACCTTGGTAGATCTTGATCCTTCCCACCACAGAATGTACTCAGTGACCTCTTGATTTGCATCCATCTTGACCTCAACACTCTTGATTTCTCTAGATTGCATCTGTTGTATCTTAAGACTGTTGGGAGGTATTGATTGAATTGGCTTCTTAAGATTCCTGCCAAATCCAGTGGCCTTTTCCTTTCCTGAGTACTTGTGCTTTCCTTCAGGTTTCTGTCTGGAAAACCATGCTCTTGCTTTGGCTTTCAGTCTTATGGGCTTGACAGTAGCTTTGGCTTCATCCTTGACAGAACCTTTCTTGACAGTATCTTTGTCGATAGTATCTTTCATGACAGCATCTTCTATGACAGTATCCTTGTCGACAGTACCTTTGGTGACAACATCTGTTGCACCAGCATCTTTCTTTTCTTGACTAGGAGTTTCTTCATTGCCTTCATTCTGAGATTGAATACCAGTATTCCCAGAATTACTTCCACCAACATTTCCAGAAGCTTCACCACCTCCAACCTCATCATCATCATCATAATAATCATCATCATCATCATCATCCTGAGGAGGAATGTCATAGAGACAGCTTCCACCTTGATCATTTCTTTTGGCATTGGCTCTAGAGATTAGTTCCTTCACTCTAGCTCCCAGTGCCTTGTCTCTCAACACCAGCATTTTGTAGATCTCTTGAACAACATAAACTCTTCCTGGATTGGCATTTGAACTGAGTATTCCATCTAACACTTTCAGAATTGACTTGGTTTCCATTCTGGATGGGCTAACCAAATTCATGAAACTGTTCCTTCTTGTGCCATCCTTAGTTTTAGATTTGTAGAAAACACTTGGTGGATTCGTGTAGACTTCAGGTAGCTTTTGTGTGATCAGGTTCTGGATTTGCATATCCAATATTTCATTGAATGGTGTTTGAGTTGCCCTGATCTTTCCCTTCAAAGCACACAACACCTTTGTTGGCAGACTCTGCAATACCTGCATTGTGATGAAATAAGATATGCCAGAAGTGAAATAGATACTTACAGCCCATCTTTTCTCATCATTCACCATTACACTGACACTGGTGATTTGATCCTTTAACAGTTTTGTGGTGTTGGTTGGACGGTTGCTTGGAGCATTCATTGCTTCTTCCACCAAACTGCTAAATTCACTGTCATGATTGTGTAATGTGCTCTCCCTGTAATCCACCATTAGAGTATTGGCTTCTTCTTGATCATACTCAGTACCATTGGACCAAGTATTTCCTTTATGGATGGATTCAGGCAGTTTCCCTTTACCTTTCCCAACCTTATTCTGTTCCTCCATTTCTCTCCATCTTCTTTGTAGAGCAGATTCTTGAGTTGCTGGAGTTGGCTCTCTGATTATCACAGGAGGTAGAATTGGATGTCTAGATGCAGGTCTTCTTTGCATTGCATCTTGAGTTGCCTTAGACATCATCACTCTTTCTCCATCCAAGTCAACTTCAACAAGCTCTTCAGCTTTATCCTTTGGTTGTCCACTGCTTGGTTTGACTTGCTCCCTCTTAGACATTGCTTTCCCCTTAGCTCCCCCTTTGGTCTTCGCAGCTACTGGCTCCCCCTGAGTTCCACCTGATTCCTGAATAGATATCGATTCTGATCTTGCTACCTTATCCCCCTTAGTTGAGTTGGCAGCTACTAGGTCAGTGAGGAACTGGATAGAGAGCTGAATAACAGTAAAACCATCAACCATCAGTTGAGAGAGAGAGTCCATCTTGGAGTTCAAAGTAGCACACTGTCCTTCCAGAGCTGCAATCCTGTTACCAAAAGTAGCAGAGGGGCCACCAGACCTTAACCTTCTTGGAGGGGAAGGAAAAGAAAGGGGCTTGGAGGCTATGGGGGTTCTCACACTCTCAGGGTGTTTTTGAGTGATCTCATCACCCCTCACAGATTGACTCTCAAGGCCTAATGCCTGAATAGTGTGGGCTCCCTCAAAGTCTCTCTGGACATGCTCAAGTCCCTCTCCTTTTGCAGCACATTTGGCTGCCTCTCATTTTTATGCTCACCTCTCTTTTCTTTTATCTCTCTTTTCTTTTGCACACCCTCACTCAACCTAGATGCATGGGTATGAGCAGTACTAACATGCATGGAAGAAGAAGATTTAGAATGTACCTTTAAGAGTTTGGCAAGAGGTAGATCATCATCAGAGGCATCCTCAATGAGTACAGCTTCAAAATCAGGCTGAGAGGACTGGACAGTATCTTTGGCATGAATGTTACTGTCAGTTGGAGTCTGGACAGCAGGTTCTGGCATGACAGCAACTTTGGGAGGTGGAGTGACAGTAGGTTCTGTAGTGACAGTATCTTTCTCTCTACCCATGACAGCAGCTGTGTCCAGGACAGCAACATTGCCAGTGTCTTTGACAACAACAGAGGCTGTGACAGCATCTTCCTGAAGGTAAGATGCTCCTTGGAGTTCAGACAAAGTGTTGGCTGTTTCATTTTCTGACAAACTACCACTTTGCCCTGGCTCAGTGTTTGGAGGAGTGGTGGGTTCTTGTGGACCACTAGATGGGGGATCATCCATGATTGGAGATGGATGATCAAAACCTGAAGGGTTGGGACTGTCCCCTTCTCTAGGTTGTGGAGAAGAAACAAAAGAATATGTAGGGAAGGAAGAAGGTGAAAGTGTAGCAGAGAGTGGGGGCTGATTCACAGGAGAAATATGTGAATCATCAAAAGGAATAGAGAAATCCTCACTGTGCCCTAACTCACTGTGTGTTTCTTCAAGTGGAGGTTCCTCAGGTTGTGAACCATGAGTTTGTGCAGACTCTGTACAGGGTGCCTTGGGAGACAGGCCAATTTCAATAGATGCACCTTGTTGAGAAGGCACATCTAGGGAGGTGTTTGAATCCCTTTCAGTAACCACAGTTTGTTGAGAAACTGCAGCTTGGTTAACAATGGTTTTAGTCCTCCTAGCTCTCTTCTTCTTAGGCTCAGGGGGAACCACTGGGGGTTCTGTTTGACTAGCCTCCTTATTTGCTGCACTAGGTGCAGTGTCTCCCTCTTGACTCACAGAGCTACCACCAACATCAGCTTCTAAAGGCCGTTTTCTGGATTCTTGCAAGGCTTCTCTTTGGGCTTTGGAACGTCTAGAGGGCCTAGGCTGAGTGTATGGTGTTGAATGTGGGTTAACTGAATTTGGGTCTAATTCAGTTTCATTCTCAAGAGTGAAAGATTCATAACCAGATGGTAATGGTAAATCAGGGTTGGACACTTGATCAACCATGTGCTGAGTGAAATAAAGTGGAATATGTGCATTGAGATTCTGTGAAGATAACAGTGTGTGTGTGTGTTCTTTTTCAAAACTGAGCAAGCCTCTAAACGAGGGGCAGCATCATTAAACTCGCAGAATGAATTAATGCACATCACAAGGAAACGAGGGTAGAGTGATACCTTCTTACCTATGGCAGCCCTGAGGTGTGCCATGAGGAGAGCTCCAACATTCACCTTGTATCCATGGACAAGAGAATGTGTCAGTTTCTTGATGCAGGAGGGTATTCCATTCCAGCCTGTGGACTTGGTAGAGAACACCTTGACCATCACATCAAGTATCATGCTCCACTCCTTTCTTAGATGCTTCCTATCCATTTCACCAGACGGATACCATTTGGTAGTCCCCTCTTCGAGAATAGGGCCTGCATACCCAATCTTCAAGAAGAGCTTCTTTAGAGTGTCATCATTGGCAAGTTCAGCAAATTGGTGTCCTGCTTCAAGTGTAATTCCAAGAGCAGTGTTGATGACCTCAGCTGTAAGAGTGTATTGTTGCCCAGAGATTGTGAATTGAATACCCGGGTTCTCACCCTCAGTTTGAGCAACATCAGTTCGCCAAAACGCCTCAATTCTGTCTAAGTCGAGAATGGGAGTTGAGGTGATGGCAGAACCGAGATAGGACTTGTTCAAGAAAAACACGAGTCCTTTGAAACCTTCACCAGCATCATTTGGGGAAAAGATGCCAGCAAAGTTTGTTTGAGAGAGAGTCTGTTTGGATGCCATGGAGATTTCAAGAAAAGAAGAAAGTAAGAAAGTGGCTTTTTGCTTGAAGAAAAGTATATTGCCTTGAGTTCGATGAGAGTGATATGTCTGAGTAACTGGGGAATAAATAGAGGTATCTCAAACGTTGTGCACAAAAAGTGGAATTAAAGAACGTGTCTTAACCCACTCTTATAACACGTCAGTTACTGCCCGTTATTCACTGACCAGCGTGGGATAAATATCCAATTTCAACGGTCCACTATTGTTGACAGTAACCTATGCGCTAGAAACAATCTGTCAGTAGTAAGGGGTGGTGACAGTAGGTTTTGCGCGACAGCAACTATTGCGCAAAAACTTGCTGTCACCGTTAAGCATATGAATGACAGTATCCTTTACAAGTCTTGACAGAAAGTCTTTCCCTGCTGTCAAGAAGGTTGCTGTCAAGAAACACACGACAGTATTCTTCTTAACGACAGTAACTTCGATTGAGAATTGGTTCTGTCATGAACTTATTAGAATGCTTTATTCATACACTTAACTTAATATTGACAAATTATGGATTTAGCAATGTAATCTTTTGAACACAGATATTAAGCAATTAACACAGACAAATCATAAACACAAGAACAAGAACTTTTATTATTATTATTGATAAAATCATTAAAAATAGAACATGGAGTACATTATTCTATGATTTTATCAACTAGTCCTAAAAGCTCTTCCTTAATCTCTTCTTCAGAGCGACCTTCTTTTTCAAGAAGTGCCTGAAGCTCCTTCTCTTCTTCCTGAGCCTTGGCCTCCTCTTCCTGTTTCTTTTCCTCTTCGATCTCATCCCTGGCGTCCAACAGCATCTCGAAGAGTTCATCAATCTCTTCACTGTCGGGTTCACTATCGCACCGTTTTAGCCCTACTTCAATTCCTACTTTGTTTTCCATTATTTACTTTAAAACTGAGAGCATACTGGTGAAACCTAAGGTTAATTTATAGGCAAAACCGTCTAAGGATTAAAGTCTAATGGTCAACAGTTAGAGTACCCATACAACTACCACAAAAGTAATTAATGGTCATGTCCTCCTTTAATTCTACAGATTAATGCAAAATGGTGTGAAAGTCCAATGGAACAGATTTTTATCTCTCAAACTTAACAAGTAACCACATTAATGTCATACACGGTCTAAAAGTATGAGACTGACACAAAATACTGACATGAAAAGTCAAATCAACACATGCTGTCACATATCAGACATAGACCAAGTAGACAGTAACTTCTCTTGACAGCAGGTTTGAAGTTGCTGTCATGAGCTTCAAAAGAGAATTTGGAAATATATAAAACTGAGTAAATCAACATACCAGATTCAGCATTCCCAATTCACTTACCAACCTGTTGAAGGTTGCTTCATCCAATGGCTTAGTGAAGATGTCAGCAAGTTGCTTGTCAGTTGGGACATAGATCAGCTTCACAGTTCCTTGTTCAACATGCTCTCTGATAAAGTGATGTCTTATATCAATGTGCTTTGTCCTAGAGTGTTGAACTGGATTGTCTGAAATGGCTATAGCACTAGTGTTGTCACAGTAGATAGGAATGTCTCTTAACACTAGACCATAATCAAGAAGTTGATTCTTCATCCATAGTATTTGTGCACAGCAACTGCCTGCAGCAATATACTCAGCTTCTGCAGTTGAGGTAGAAACTGAATGCTGCTTCTTGCTAAACCATGAGACCAATCTTCCACCAAGAAATTGACAGCTACCAGTAGTACTCTTTCTGTCAATCTTGCATCCAGCATAGTCTGAGTCTGAGTAACCAATCAGATCAAATCCAGTATTCTTAGGATACCAAAGACCTAGATTAGGAGTGCCTTTTAAGTATCTAAAGATTCTCTTGATGGCTACTAAGTGTGACTCTTTTGGATCACTTTGAAACCTTGCACAGAGACATGTAGCAAACATGATGTCAGGTCTGTAAGCAGTTAGATATAGGAGAGATCCTACCATGCCTCTATAGGTGCTTGAGTCAACTTTCTTTCCTTTAGAATCAAGATCCAGACTAGTTAACGTGGACATTGGTGTCTTTGCAGGTGATGAATCTTCCAAGTTGAACTTTCTGAGAAGTTCCTTGATGTATTTAGCTTGACATATAAAGATTCCATCAGGTTGTTGAAGAATTTTTAATCCCAGAAAGAATGACAATTCTCCCATCATACTCATCTCATATTTGTTACTCATGAGAGAGGAAAACTTCTCACACAGCTTCTCATTTGTAGAACCAAAAATGATGTCATCCACATAGATTTGTACCAGAATGATGTCCTTGCCATGGTGTTTGTAGAAAAGTGTCTTGTCCACAACTCATCTAGTAAACTGATTTTCCAAAAGAAAAGTGGAAAGTGTGTCATACCAAGCCCTGGGTGCTTGCTTTAGTCCATACAAAGCTTTGAAGAGTTTGTATACAAAATCATACATTTCAGCATCCTCAAACCCTGGTGGTTGTTCAACATACACTTCTTCTTCCAATTCTCCATTTAGAAAGGCACTTTTGACATCCATCTGAAATACTTTGATGTTGCAGTGTGCAGCATAGGCTAGAAAGATTCTTATAGCTTCAAGTCTTGCAACAGGTGCAAATGTCTCATCATAATCTATTCCTTCCTGTTGACAGTAACCTTTAGCCACTAGCCTTGTTTTGTTTCTTGTCACTGATCCATTTTCATCAAGCTTGTTTCTGAAAACCCATTTGGTCTCAATGACTGACTTTCCCTTAGGTCTTGGAACCAGCTTCCATACATTGTTCCTTTCAAACTGATTTAGCTCTTCTTGCATGGCTATCACCCAGTCAGAATCCAACAATGCTTCATCAGCTGTCTTGGGTTCCATTTGAGATAGGAAGCATGAAAACATGTTGTCAGCAGAGACTTTGTTCCTTGTCCTCACACCAGAAGTAGGGTCACCAATGATAAGGTCATTTGTGTGATCCTTGTTCCACTTGGTGATTCTGGGCAAGCTACTTGATTGTACAGGAACAGTTGCTTCAGTTTGTTGAGTTGAATGCTCACCAATCCCATTGTCTTCACCATGTTCTTCATTGTCTCCAGAGTCACCACTGTTATGAATGTTTGAGTTTATGGTCTGTGACTGAGCTGGAGTTTGGTTGACAAGAGTGGTATTGACAGTATCTTTATCAACTTCAACAATTTGAGTAAAGCTAGGTTCTTCATCAACAATTTCCTCAGCTTCCAAGTATCCTTGATTCTCAAATCTAAATGTCTGCATCTTTCCTTCTTCATGCAGTCCTGGAAACTTGGTTTCATCAAATGTGACATTTACACTTTCTTCAATAATCCTGTGTTCCATAACATAAACTCTGTAGGCAGTCCTTTCTGTACTGTAACCCATGAATAATCCTTCAAATGCCTTAGTGTCAAATTTTCCTTTCTTCTCATGGTTATCCTTCATCATGAAGCATTTGCTCCCAAACACATGAAAATATTTGACAGTAGGTTTCTTTCCAGTTAGCAGACAGTAAGGTGTACTTGCATGAGTTTTGTTAATCATGGTTCTGTTTTGAGTATAACAAGCTGTGTTGATAGCTTCAGCCCAGAAATATGTTGGCAGTTTGGCGTCAAGCAACATAGTTCTAGCTGCTTCAATGAGAGTCCTGTTCTTTCTTTCTACAACTCCATTCTGCTGTGGAGTCCTTGTAGCAGAGAATTGTTGTACAATTCCTTCATCTTTACAGAAATTTCCAAGTGTGGCATTTCTGAATTCAGTACCATTGTCACTCCTCAAGATTTGAACTTTTGAGTTTGAAATTTCCAAGTGTGGCATTTCTGAATTCAGCTCTCCTTAGTTTGCCCATCTGACAGTCTTCACACAGTCCTTCTTGACAGAATTCCTGTTGGGGCAAACCTCTCACTAACTCCTTCTTCATCAAAATATTCATTATTTTGAAGTTGAGATGTGAAAGCTTCCTATGCCAAAGCATATTGTCACCAACAGTTGCATTACTGTAGAAACAGTAAACTTTATCCTTCTTTGTTGAGTTTAAGTCAGCAACAAACAAACTTCCTTTTCTAACCCCTTTTAGAGAGAGGCTACTATCCTTCTTGTGATAGATGTTAGACAACATCATATCAAAATCAACCTTGAATCCCCTGTCACTGAATTGGCTGACACTGAGTAGATTGTGCTTCAATCCATCCATAAGAGCAATATCTTCAATGACAACATTTCCAATTTCCAGACAGTCATATCCCACTGTGTAACCCTTGCTGTTGTCTCCAAAGGTTATGATTGGGCCAGCTTTCTCTACATAGTGTGATAGCAGGGCTTTATCACCTGTCATGTGTCTTGAGCAACCACTGTCAATGATCCACATGACTTGATCTTTCTTCTTGCCCTGCAAAACAGAATGTATTTAAGATGCATATGGTACCCAATCCTTGTTGGGTCCTTCAGTTTTAGTGTCTCCTGAGTTTCTTCCAGTCATAAAATCACAAGCATCATCAATGATCCCCTGTTTGACTTCTCTTTTCACCCACTTAGGTTTAGAATTGGACTTGATCCTTTTCTTAGTGGATGGGGCCTTCTTGCTGTTTCCAGCAGGCTCAGAAGTCTCAACAGTGTGCATGTATGAACATTTTTCAGTAGTGAGAATAGGTAAGTTAAAGCATGTACTCATGGCAGTGATCTTGCATGGCATACATTCAATGTTATTACAGACACTCATAGTTCTATGCATAAGGGGGGTTCTGTGTAAATTACCATTGAGTTCAGTAGCATTGATCTTATCCTCAATTGGCTTAATACAAACATTTGTTAAGTGATGTGAAGATCCACAGTTATTGCATAGTTTCCTAGAAGCACCTCCAACATTAGTGTATCCATTTCCTTTATTGACACCTACCTTACCATTCCTATTCTTAGACTTGGGAGTTACTGGATTGACAGTGTGTTTAGAAGTTGCTGTCGAACTTTCCTTGACAGTACCTTTTATTCCAACTGTCTTGACAGAAGGTTTAGAAGCTACTGTCTTGGAACCATTCTTGACAACATCTTTGGAAGATACTGTCTTGCCAACTGTGACAACATCTTTTGAACTTGCTGTCTGATTGCTTGGTAAGTTTACTGTCTTGGGGATCGTGACAGTATCCTTTCCATCCTTGAATGTGCTGTCAACACCTTCATCCTCATCAAGAATTTCTTGTTTGATGAGAATGGCTTCTTCATCAAACTCAATTTCTGCAACTTTGAAAATAGGAGTTTTAACTTTCTTGAGAATGGTGGGTTTGACAGCAGCATCTCCAGAACAATCTTGAATCACAGTTTCCTTTCCAGGTCTCCTACCATATGAAAAACCTATGCCAACAGTTTGATTTTCTGTATGCTTATCATTGTAATCCTGAACTATCTTAGATGAGTTTTTATAAGCCTTAATCTTGAATTCATTTTCAGCAATCTCATTTATCAGGAATTCCTCAACTTCTTTAGCACATTTCAATTCATTTTTAAGTTTTGCATTCTCCTGAGCTAAAGAGTCTAGTAAACTGGTTTTGAGAACAAGAGATTCATTTTCAGACTTTAGTGTTTCATTTAGCTTACTCAGCCCAGTGATTTCCTCATTAGCAGCAGATAAGCTAGTATAGACATTGAACATTTCAGCACTTAAGTCTTTAATGGTTTTCTTATACTCATCAATGGACATATCTGTTGCCCAGTAATAATCTATTGTAGAAGGGGGGTTGAATACAATAGAGTAAGATAATCGACTTCTTAATGTATATATCACAAATATGAAAAGAAAGATAACAGCTTTATTAAATCTGATATAAAACTGTTACAAACTCTCTCAAGAAATTCTGATGTTCTTGAGAGCTGCTAGTTTACAAAAACTCTCTCAAGAAATTCTGTTCTTAAGAGCTTCTCTTCGATTATGTTCTCTCTCTAATGAATACATAAATCGAAACCAAGACTGTGTTTATATAGTACACACAGCTTCTCTATCAATAACAAGATAAGTCCTAATCAATAACAAAGATAGAAACCTATCCTTAATCGATAGCTACATTCTACAAACCAGGAACAAATAGAATAAACTTCCATGTTTATCTAGACTCCAAATATAACTCGAAGTAGGAATCCTGATCAGCTTCAAGTTCTGATGATCAATCCTGATCATAGTCTGAGTAGGAATCCTGATGATCAATAAGATACTGACGCTTGATCAAATACTGATGACCATGTAATACTGATGACGTCAGCAATCCTGATCAGTTGAGTCTAGCTTCTGACGATCATTGAATTCTGATCTAACAATCTCCCCCAATCTCATACTTTGTGAAATAAAGTATAGATTCCAAATATTCAATGATGTCAAAAACATGTATCAAAATGTACGAGTATCTTCAGAAACAACTTATCTGTTTAAGCTTTATGATAGAACAGATTCATCTTCAAGAAGTTGGATAATAAACTTTCTTCTTTTTCTTCAAGAATTTGAATCAGTCTTTCCTTAAGATTTCTGAGTTCTTCATCTTCCTCATTAATCTGGTAGATAGCTGCTCTGAGATTCTGTATGGAGCTTTTCTGTAGACTGTGCTCTTCAAGCAAAAGATAAGCAATTTCCTTCCCATCAGGATTGAGAGTAAGTTGGGTCATACCAAAAGTTACTTCTTTAACAGCAGTACCTCTTTGCATTTCCACATCCTGACCTCTTTGATTTAAGTACATGGGAATATAATTACCATCGAAATTACTGTTTCCATCCAGTCTTCTTCTTATAGTTGACAAAATCATGTCAGCCCATACTTTGTACACTTGGTTCTTCCATCTTAACAGATAGTGAACATATTTCAGTTCCTGTGTAGTTTTCATCAGCAGATCTTGAATAGATAGAATCTTCACACTACCATCTTTCATGAAGTACAGAAGCTTTTCTTTCTTTTCAAAACCATCATGACAATCTATAACTATATCAACAGCTAATAAATTGTTCAGGTTTTCAGAAGTTAAAGTACCTCCAATTTCTGTCAAGGAGTAAGGATCAACATATGACATATTCAGATATTCACCATCTCTGTGTCCAATACCTCCTCTTGAATTACTTGACAATTGCTTCAGATTTGAAAACATCTTTAACCAGAGTGCTTTTGATCTAACCATCTCAGATAAATCAACAACACTTGAAGCGCTTGTAATAATTCCACCAGACTGAAAATTGATAGGTGTATCACAACTTAATGTGCTAATATGTTTCCACTTCTTATCATTTTCCTTTTCAAAAACATAGCTTCTTTCCAGTAAAGATTCTTGTCTGCTTGAATTTCTCCATTTTCTTTCATTTGAAACTTTAAGCCTTTGTAGATAGAGATTAAAATCTTCATTTGTTCTCTTTGTAATATCTCTTCTTATGGCTTCTTCTTCTTCATCTACTTCTTTGTTGTGACAATCAACAACAGTAGATAAGATTATCAAATCAACCTCTTGCAGAATTTCAGATTCGTTAGGATCTTGAATATTGTCAGGATTAGAATCTTCAATTTGATTTGTATTGCTGAGAGTTGATTTACTTGATTTTCTTCTCAATTCAGGTTCTTCTTCAACAATTCCATCATCACCAAAAGTAGATCTGTCAGGAACTACTAGAGTTTGAATAGGTTCAGGAATTTCTTCAATTCTTAACCCTCGAGACCTTGTCTGTCTAGGTATTGTTTGAGTTGAAGAACCTCTTCTATTTCTTCTAGCACCTCTCCTACCTCTGCTTCCTCTACCTCTAGCAGGAGCAGTATAGCTTTCCATTGTCTCTCTTTGTAGTCTCAAGAATTCTTCATGTGAGAGATCTGGATATTCTTCACTTGCTGTAGAGAGTGCTTTTCTGGCAAATAATTGTTGAACTCTTTTATCAGTGTGATAAAGAGTAACAATTCTACTGTCTTTTATAGAAAACTTCTGGAATAAATTTGATGCATCTTCAGGATTATCAATAATCACATCTTCATCACCTTCAGGAATTGTAGCAAGAATGTGTCCATGACCAGGTGTCAGGATTTGATCTTCCGTCAGGATCTGAGATTGCACCAATGTTCTTACTGTCTTAACTCCAGAATCAGAAACATGAGTTGACTGCGTTGTTTGACTTTGAGAAGTTTGGATTGTCTTCATAACAACAGCATCAGAGGTTTCTCCTTGTATCGCTTTGTCACCACCATCATCTCCAGTATCATCATCATTATTTCTTAATACTAGATCAGGTGTACATTTTGTCTGAATAACCTTCTCCCCCTTTTTGACATCAGGATTTGACAATAATTGCAAAATTAAGGAAAGAGAGGCTTGAATTTCAGTTACCTTAGTATCCAGAGAATCAATTCTTTGATTGATTGAGGTTTGTTCTGAAACAACAGATTTCACTTGGGAGTCCACTACCCTCAATTGTAAAGTAGTAGGCACCTTTGTAAAATTATTAAAGATATCAGTCCTCACTTTTTCAGTTGAGCCCTTGATAGAATCAATCTCACTTTTCAGACTTTTGGATAACAGAGTTGTAGCCTTCAGATGATTCTTCAAGTCTTGATTCTCTATAGACTTCACTGCATTATAGGCATGTTCAATAGCAGAAGAAAAACTGATAGATTCATCAGATTGGTGCCATGAATTGTTCCATTCATTCTGTCTAAATGCCTCTGCAGGATCAAAGGAAGGAATAGAAAAATCTTGTCTCTGATCTTTCCCAGTGGAAGCATTGCTAGCCATATATGTACTGGATGAACCAAAATTAGTTCCAAGACTAATTTTGAGTGCTGTAGCAAGCTGTTCCTTCTCTTTTCGATTCTCATCATCATCATCACTATCATCAGAAGTATCATCAACAGTACCATGAGTAATATCAGGATCAGTAATAGCAATACCTTTCAGTTTATCCTGTGGTTCTGAGATAGGATGATCCATTGGTCTTGAACGAAGTGGCTGTATCAAAATAGGTTCATTATCAGGAGCACCACTAGCGTCAGGATGAACATCGTCAGGATTTGATATGCGTGCATCAGTATTTGCTACCAATGGTTCTTGTGGAGCTTGAGGTTCAGAAGCTTCTTCAACACTTTGAGTTAAAGGTTCTTTTGTGCTTCCCTCATTGACAATGTTCGCGACCAATCTTTCAACAGAAGCTGTAGCTTTGCCTGCATCTTCACTTTGAGAAGATGGTTCTTGTGTAGCTGGAATGTTGATGTCTTCATTCTCCCTTTGAGAAAATGGTTCTTGTGTGACCATTCCACTAGCTAAGCCTTCACCCAAACTTTGATTGAGTGGTTCTTGTGTGGCAGGATCAACAGTAGCTGCTGAATTACTCTGAAATTCAGGTTCTTGTGGGCTTGATCCTTTCAGCTTCTTCTGTCTCTGATAGACTAACTCTTCTGCATTCCTCTTTTTCTTTGATGTAGGTGTAAGACCAACCAAGGAAGCAGTTGTAGAAACCTTCTCCCAAGAAATTTCTCTAATCTGAGATGGAGAGGCTGGAGAGTCTGATATAGAGACAACTTTTGTTGTTGCATCAGGATTTGCTAGAGCATCAGGAGTAGATGACTCATCAGGATTTGATGTCTGAATATCAGTATCCTTCATTTGCACTGTCAAAGGAATATGATACCTGCTCTTTGATAATTTCCTTGTCTTTTGTGGTTTTGATAAAGGTACCACAGCTTTAGTAGCAGTATCAGCAACTTCCTTGTTCACATTCATCACAGAGGATATAGGTAAGTCATCCTCTGAATCACTTTCATCAATCAACCTTAACTTCCTTTTCACAGGAACATTCTTAACAACCTTATCAGCTTTCTTCACCAGGACCCCTTGTACACCCCCTTGTATCTTCTTTTTAGTGAGTGGTGTAGAGGAAAAATCCTTTGAACCTGATTGCCTTCCAGACACATCAGTTCTAGCTGATTTCTTTGATTTTATAACTAAAGTCTTTTGAGAGACAGTAGAGGTGGTTGATAACTGTTTAGACTGTTTAGGTTGCATGCTTGTGTCAGGAACAAGGTGGGTTGGGCCTTGCCCCATAGCATTAGAAAGTAGTCCATAATGAGTAGGCATTTTCTGATGTAAGAAAAACCTAACCTCATCAGGAATAAAAGCATTTCCGCACAAAATATTTTGCCATATCAGGATTGTAAAAAAAATATTCAATAAGATTAAAATAAAATTTTATTTAAGAAAACAAAATTTATTTTAACAATCCTGAATAGCGTTTTGGTTTAAGAAAAATAACCAAATTAATGGTCATAGAATTAAAACACGCTTACCAGCAAACGAGGCAAAAATATTTATGGAAAACCGAACCGTCTCATCGAGATTGTAGAAATGACCTGCACCCTTAATACACATTCTCTATAAAAGAGAACTGTTAAGCATAATCATCATATATCTATTAAAACACAAACCCTCTCCAGAGAAAAACTTACGAAAACCTTTCACCTTCTTTGTTTTTCAATGGCTGCCAACAATCAAAACAACATGCCTGATGAAGAACTTGATAGAATTTGGCAACAAATGGATGAGGCTCTTGCTGAGATGGAGCCACAACCAGTTCTTGACCCTCAGGAACATGAAGCGTTTATAAACGCAATGTTTGATGTGGTTTGGCACAACTTCCTGCAAGCCAATCCGAACTGGAATCCGCTTGATAACCTCATCTATGAAGAGGATGAGGATGATGAAGAGGACGAGGATGAAGATGATGAAGAGCTCGTCCGAGAGCTTGAGAAACGTAAGAAGAGAATCCGTGATGCTTGTATGTCATGCAAGTTGGAGGCACGGAGGCGTCCCGGTGGTCACGGTGACGATCCGCCTTCAAGTAAATCAGCTCCTCTTCTTGTCTCTTAAGGATGGAACAAGAGACCTTCCAGTTCTGATGGACTGTGAAGCTGCTCAGGAGCATTCATGCTAATTTGCAGGGCACGTGTTCATGCTTATCTGTAAAGCACGAGTTCCTGAGTAGAAAATAGACTAGGAAAACAAATATGTAATTTCCATATTTCATGTGTAATGTATCTTCAAGTATTAATGAAATTTGTCTATTTTCTCAATTGTTTTCTTCCTGTTTTTGCCTGCAAAATTTGTTAGTAACACTCATAGTGATATAGAGATGATAAATAATAAACTCTGATAATAATGACATTGATAATTAAGACTGAAAACTTAATCAAAGACTAAGTAATAATCTAATTGTCCAGAGTTTACCAGGAGTGTTAATGACAAGTTAGCATAGAACCTCTGGTTTTCATACCAGCTTCAATAACTGAACATCAGGATTTGACCAATTGATTTCCTGTCAGGATTGAGTCCTATCAGGATTCGATCAAAGATACATACCTTTCTGAATAACCATCAGGATTTGACAGTTATCAGGATTTCCTCTCTGTAGCTTTTCCTCAGAAATTCTCAAAATTCATCATTCCAAGTTCATTCACCAACTTATTGAAAGTAGCTTCAGGTAGTGGCTTGGTGAATATATCAGCTAGTTGTTGATCAGTAGGAACAAAGTGAAGTTCAATTGTTCCTTCCAGAACCTGTTCTCTTATAAAGTGATATCTGATACTTATGTGTTTAGTAAGAGAATGCTGAACTGGATTTCCTGTCATTGCAATAGCACTCTGGTTATCATAATAAATAGGGATTTTTGAGTATGACAGGCCATAATCTAACAACTAATTTCTCATCCACATTATCTGAGCACAACAACTTCCTGCAGCAATGTACTCAGCTTCTGCAGTTGAAGTGGAAATAGATTTCTGCTTTTTACTGAACCATGAAACTAGTCTTCCACCCAAAAACTGACAACTTCCTGAAGTACTTTTCCTGTCTATTTTGCATCCTGCAAAATCAGCATCTGAATAACCACATAACCCAAAATCTGATTCCCTTGCATACCAAAGGCCAAGTGAAGGAGTGCCTTTGAGATATCTGAAAATTCTTTTGACTGCAATCAGATGTGGTTCTCTAGGTTTTGCTTGAAATCTTGCACATAGACAGGTTGCAAACATGATATCTGGTCTACTGGTAGTGAGATACAATAAAGAGCCAATCATTCCTCTGTAGTGAGTTACATCTACCTCTTCACCTTGATCAGGATCAAGTTTGGTAGCTGTAGCTATGGGAGTTGAAGCAGGAGTACTGTCTTGCATGTTAAACCTTGTCAGTAAGTTCCTTGTGTATTTAGACTGATTAATAAAAATTCCTTCATCAGTCTGTTTAACTTGAAGACCCAGAAAGTAACTCATTTCTCCCATCATGCTCATTTGATATCTTGACTGCATAAGTTTGGAAAACTTTTCACACAGCTTATTGTTTGTTGACCCAAAAATGATATCATCAACATAAATCTGAACTAACAGCAACTCCTTACCATGATTCAAATAAAATAGAGTTTTATCAATTGCACCTCTTTTGAATCCACTTTCCAGTAAGAATTGAGCTAAGGTTTCATACCATGCTCTTGGAGCTTGCTTTAGTCCATAAAGTGCCTTATCCAGTCTGTAGACATGATCTGGATATTTAGGATCAATGAAACCAGGAGGTTGTTCAACATAAACTTCTTCCTCCAGTTCACCATTTAAGAAAGCACTTTTAACATCCATCTGGAAAACCTTGAATTTCTTATGTGCTGCATAAGCAAGAAATATCCTGATGGCTTCTAGTCTTGCAACAGGAGCAAAAGTTTCATCATAGTCAATTCCCTCTTGTTGGGAATACCCCTTTGCAACTAGTCTAGCTTTATTTCTGATAATGACTCCATCAGAATCAGTCTTGTTCTTGAAAATCCACTTTGTACCAACAATTGATCTATTCTTTGGTCTTGGTACCAGTTTCCAGACTTCATTCCTTTCAAATTCATTCAGTTCTTCTTGCATTGCAGTAACCCAATCAGCATCTTTAAGTGCATCTTCAACTTTCTTAGGCTCCTCCTTGGATAGAAAGTTATTATATAAACATTCATTCTGAGTTGCACTTCTTGTTTGAACACCTGCATCAGGATCCCCAATGATCAAATCAGGAGTATGACTTGCAGTCCATTTCCTTGCTGGTGGTAAATCAGTCCTTAAAGTAGATGCTCCCCCTGGATTGGTGTTATCTTGATTTGAAGAATTTGCTTGTCTTGAAGCTCTCCCTGAATTATTGATATGCCCTCCTGATGTGTTATCAGGATCTTCACTTGAATCAGTATCTGAAGAATTCTGTTCTGATGATTGAGTTGACTCTGAACTTGTAGTTGAATGTCGTTGCTCCCCCTCAACATTAGCACTACTAGTTGTATCACTGTTGTTTGCATCATCAGTATTAGCACCATCAGTACCTGGTGAGTCATCAGGATTTGGTGACCCATCAGTATCTGATGAATTGACAGGATCTGATTCAATTTCTTCAGGTTCCTTGGAAGCTTCATTTTCAAATAACTATCTATCATGCGAGTCTTCAATGATTCCAGTTATCTTCTTATCATCAAAAGATACATGAATTGACTCCATGACAGTTCTTGTTCTCAAATTAAAAACTCTGAAGGCTCTTGATGTAGGATAACCTATGAATATTCCTTCATCAGCCTTTGTTTCAAATTTCCCTAGCTGTTCAGGATGAGTTCTGAGAACAAAACATTTACAGCCAAACACATGCAAATGCTTCAGATTTGGTTTCTTCTCCTTGAGTGACTGATAAGGAGTGACACCATGCCTGTTTATCAATGTGAGATTTTGTGTATAGCATGCTGTGTTGACTGCTTCTGCCCAGAAATATGTAGGTAATTTAGCTTCTTCCAACATAGTTCTGCCAGTTTCAATAAGAGTTCTATTCTTCCTTTCTACTACTCCATTTTGCTGAGGTGTGCCAGGAGCAGAGAATTGTTGAATGATTCCTTTGTATTTGCAGAACTCTTCCATCTTTGAATTCTTAAATTCAGTACCATTATCACTTCTCAGAATCTTGACTTTGTACTTTGTGGTTGTCTCAATCATCCTCACATGATCCAACAGAACTTCAGGAGTTTCATCTTTTCTATGCAGAAAATACACCCAGGTGAATCTAGAATATTCATCAACAATTACAAGAGTGTACCTTTTCTTACTGATGGACATGATGTTGACTGGACCAAACAGATCAAGATGTAGCATGTGATATGGTTCTTCAATCGAGGATACTGATTTACTCTGGAATGATGTCCTTCTTTGTTTTGCTTTTTGGCATGCATCACAGAGTCCATCAGGTGTATATAAGACATTAGGTAATCCTCTTACTAACTCTTTCTTAACCAACTCATTGATGTTGCTGAAGTTGAGATGAGAAAGCTTCTTGTGCCAATTCCAACTTTCATCTACTGAAGCTTTACTGATGAAACATGTAGGGGAGCCATCAGTATCTGAGAGAATGTTGGCTTCATATATGTTACCATGCCTGTAGCCAGTTAGTGCTATCTTCCCTGTTGCTTTACTGACTACTTCACAATGTGTGGAATAGAAATTGACATGATAACCTCTGTCAGTGATTTGACTAATACTCAACAAGTTGTGTTTTAGTCCCTTCACTAGAGCTACTTTTTCAATGATGACATTTCCAATGATTATATTGTCATATCCCAAGGTTTGCCCAATGTTGCCATCTTCATAAGACACAGTTGGGCCAGCTTTTTCCTCATATTCTGATAACAGGGCTTTGTTTCCAGTCATGTGCACAGAACATCCACTATCCATGACTAACACATTTTTCTTTTTACCCTGCATCAGAATAGAAACACACTAGTTAGAACACTTAGGAACCCATACATGTTGGGTTCCTTTCTCATGCAATTTATTAATTTTAGCAGCAGAAGACTTTCTGACTTTAGCAGTCCTGACAGGATTTGCTTTGTCAGCATCAGTATTAACAAAAGCATGCTTCACTATGACATTTTCAGTTCTATCAGACTTTGTACTACTTTCAAACTTAGGCAATGGATCATAAAAGTTATAGTACAAATCATGATACTCTTTACATGTATAAATAGAATGCCATAGACTACCACAATGAAAACAGGACTTCTGCGGTTTATAGAGTACTGATCTATTCCTCACATCAGATTTAGAAATATCAGCAATCTTCTTTTTAATCTTCTTACAATCAATAGCAAGATGATTAGAGTTACCACAGTTAAAACAACACTTTCTAGGTGCATTTGGGATATATTTATAACCATTCTCTTTATTGATCCCAACTTTACCATTCCTGTTTCTCTTAACAGTAGCTTCCTTTTTCTTATCTGTAACCTCACAGATTTTATCTTTAAGCTGTTTCTGAGACAATAGACCTAGATTCTTAGTGACTTTGTTCATGACAGGTTTAGACTTTATAATTTTAATTCCTTGAGTAGAAGAAGATCCCTTTTCAAAAGTAGAATTGGAATCCTTACCAAAAACAAAATTAACAGGAGTAATCTTAGATTTGGTTAAGTCTATAACATGTCTATAGGTCTTTGGACTGACTGTCTCATCAATGACAATTTTCTCTGCTAATTTCTTATCTTCATCTGACTTATATCCTAGACACTCTTTCCAATTCTTAGAGGTATTAATCTTATGAAATTTCCTACCAGAGTCTGTCCAGGTTCTGATTTTCTCATTAGCATATTCAAGATCTTTTTCAAGGGAAGTACATTTAGATGTCATCTCTAAGTGCATGTGTTTAGCATTATCACATTCTTTTTGTACTTCTTGCATACGAGAAAATTCAGCTTCTAATATCTCATTCCTCTTTCTAAGGTCAGACATCTCAGATAAGATTCTAGTATTCTCAGCAGTTTGACTTCTAAAGCTAATATGTAATGACTTTAGAAAACGTCTTAACTCAGAAGCATTATCAGTATCAAAATCAAAGATAGTATTTAGTACCTTATCATCAGGAGCAGCAGTTACATCAGCATTGGCCATTAATGCATAGTTGACTACCTCAGTATCAGATTCTGAGGAAGAGTCCATCCAATCCTTGCTTGATGTGATGAGTGCCTTTGTCTTGTTGCATTCAGAAGCAAAGTGACCCATTCCATTACACTTGTAGCATCTAACCTTTGATTTGTCAAATTTGCTACCCTTGCTGTCCTTTTTGATATACTTGTCTTTGTCTGCTTTGAAGGTCTTTTTCTGAAAGTTGCCTTGTCTTCTATTCTTCCTGAACTTCATCCTTCTGAAGTTTCTGACAATCATAGCAACCATCTCTTCCATGTCTGAATCAGAAGATTCATCACCAGTATTGGCATCAGGATTGCCATCAGTATCTGATGAAGAGTCGTCAGGATCTGACTCAGCTACTCTTGCTTTCCTTCTAGAGACCTCCATAGCTTTTCCTTTTGATTTAGCTTCTACATTCAAAGCAATTGACTTTGCCTTGCTGCTTTTCTTGTTCTTTCTCTGTTGAACTTCAAGATCATGAGTTCTTAGCATCCCATAGATCTCATCAAGAGACACAATGTTCAGATCATACTGGTGTCTAATGATTGAGGTCTGAGTATCCCATTATTCAGGCAAAGCTCTAAGAAATTTGGTGTTTGAATCT
Organism: Heracleum sosnowskyi; assembly: GCA_030848705.1. NCBI lineage: Eukaryota > Viridiplantae > Streptophyta > Magnoliopsida > Apiales > Apiaceae > Heracleum > Heracleum sosnowskyi. The sequence continues at coordinate 17,324,061 of CM061244.1, read as the reverse complement.
TCAGTTTCATATACTTTATCAACTAAGGATAAGCTGTTCAATAGTGTCAGAAATCTATCATATAGATCAGTCAGGCTCTCTTCAGGTCTTGCATCGAATTGTTCATATTCTTGAATCAAAAGAGCCCTTCTGTTTTTCTTAACAGATGCAGATCCCTGGCACTGAGTTTCCAAAGTATCCCAGATTTCTTTTGAAGACTTGCATGCAATCACTCTGTTTGACATGACAACATCAAGGCTATTATGCAAGATATTCTTTATCTTCGGTTCCCTGAGTACATGAGCTTTTTCTTCTGGAGTCCATTCAGCTTTAGCTTTGACCACATAATGTTCTGGTACTGTATCTGTTCGTTCTACGAACTTTGTTGGTATATATGGTCCATCACGAATCCTGTCCAAGTAGTTAGGATCCATAGCCTCCAGGTACATCAGCATCTTTACCCTCCATGTAGGATATTCTGATATCTTTAAGATGGGAATCTTCATGCTTTCATACTTGGTTGTCGACATCTTAGATCGTCTCTGATTTAAAAATAAATCAGTTTGCTCTGATACCAATTGTTGCCCAGTAATAATCTATTGTAGAAGGGGGGTTGAATACAATAGAGTAAGATAATCGACTTCTTAATGTATATATCACAAATATGAAAAGAAAGATAACAGCTTTATTAAATCTGATATAAAACTGTTACAAACTCTCTCAAGAAATTCTGATGTTCTTGAGAGCTGCTAGTTTACAAAAACTCTCTCAAGAAATTCTGTTCTTAAGAGCTTCTCTTCGATTATGTTCTCTCTCTAATGAATACATAAATCGAAACCAAGACTGTGTTTATATAGTACACACAGCTTCTCTATCAATAACAAGATAAGTCCTAATCAATAACAAAGATAGAAACCTATCCTTAATCGATAGCTACATTCTACAAACCAGGAACAAATAGAATAAACTTCCATGTTTATCTAGACTCCAAATATAACTCGAAGTAGGAATCCTGATCAGCTTCAAGTTCTGATGATCAATCCTGATCATAGTCTGAGTAGGAATCCTGATGATCAATAAGATACTGACGCTTGATCAAATACTGATGACCATGTAATACTGATGACGTCAGCAATCCTGATCAGTTGAGTCTAGCTTCTGACGATCATTGAATTCTGATCTAACAATATCAAGTAAGACAAGTGAGGGTACCTGACTTGAAGATGTTGATGTTACTTCATCAGTGCTAGTCATGAGAGCTAGGTTGACATATTCTTCTTCATCTTCATCATCAGACTCATCCCAACACTTTCCTTCAGCCACATAGGCTCTACCTTGATTCTTCTTAGAGTATCCACCAGTTCCTTTCTCAAATCTCTGAACCTGTTTGGGTCTTTTGCATTCAGTAGCAAAATGACCAGGTTCACCACAGTTGTAACACTTGAATTTAGATCTATCCACAAATCCAGTCTTGTATCCTCCTTTGAATGAGCTTCCCACAACAGCCTTTGATGAGCTTCCCTTGGTGAACTTGGATGCTTGGCCTTGGGGCCTGAATGACCTATCCTTCTTGAACCTAAAGTTCTTGAACTTTTTAGCCATGTAGGCCATAGTAGGATTGTCCATGCTTTCCAGTTCCTCCATTGTGTAGAAGTCTTCATCTTCCACATCCCTGAGATGTAGTACTACTTTCTCATCATCTTCAACAACCTCTTCTATCTTCAAGGATTGTACAGGGGTTGGTTGTGTGATTTGTAGTACTTCACTTGGTTGTGTGATCCTTGGCACTTGTGCTACTAGGGCACTTGACATATTAGTCATCTTGTTCCTTGTTCCACTTTGTATGGCTCTCTTTTTAAAGAGTTCAAGTTCATAAGATTTCAGAATGCCATAAAGTGTCTCAAAGGTTATATTGTTGAGATCTCTTCCTTCTCGTATGGCTGTTGTCTTGTGTTCAAGGTGATCAGGCAGTGTAAGCAAGAACTTGACATTTAATTCTTTTCTGTCATAGTACTTGCCATGTATCTGTAGTTCAGTTAAGAGCTTACTGAACCTTTCAAATGGAAGTTAAGTCTTCACCAGGCTTGGCCATGAATGCCTCATATTGTGATATCAGTATTTGCCTTTGATTGCCCTTAACTTCTTCACTTCCTTCACATAGTAAAGCTAACCTGATCCACATCTCCTTGGCAGATGTGCAGCTTATCACACTTCCACACATGGCTTTATCCAACGTGAGAGAATCGAGCAAGATGAGTTGCAAGTGATCATCTAGCACTATTTTCTCCTTCTCAGGTTCCAAAAATTCGGAGGGATCTTTGGGAACCCAATGTGCAGGAATGACTTCACCATTTACTGTTGTGGCCTCAATTTCCTTCCTTGGAATGAAAGGACCATTCTCGAGAATACCTGGGTATAGTGGATTCGCAGCTTTGATAAACAACAAGATCTTTCTTTTCCAAATGCTGTAGTTCTCTTTATCAAAAGCTGGGATCTTGATATTGTTTGATTCCTGCATTGTCGTCGTGATCACAGATATGTATGTTAATCTGATTGCTCTGATACCAGTTGTTGGTCCTCGTGTATTGCAGAAGGGGGGGGGGGGGGGATGAATGCAATACTGATAAAATTCAATCTCAGTTTCAACAACCAAAACTAAGATTTAATGTTATCAATAATATGTATGCATTCACAAACAGTATAATCGAGAAGACATGATTCACAAAATAAATGTTTTATTTATTTTGCAAAGTGTTGCTACAACCTCAAGAGAGAATTCTTGAGCTTCGGTTTTTCTTCAAGACACTTGTTTGTCTTCGTTACATTCCTAGAATGAATTAATAGTCTAAGTATAAAACTAATCCTATCACTGTCTACACGGGTCTGTGAAGCTGCTGTCATTATCAAGTGGCAGCTTCTTACAAAGTGTCTACCCATGTGACTTTCCTAAATTGCTAACAATGTCAGATATACATTACAAAGAAAGCAACCTAGATTCATTCTATTTTTAGCTAAAACAATTCAGCAAATAGAGACTTGACCTTGCTCTTGAATTGATTCGCTTTTGTTTGCAGTGCTTGAAGCTTCTGTCGTAGTTTTGCAGACTTGGTGCAGCTTAGGGATACTGCAACACGCCTGTTTCTTGAACATTGAAACTGTCACGGGGTTTGACTGAGAAAGATACCTAGAACAAAGGATCTTTCTCGAGACAGTTACTTTTGCCGCAAAGCTTGCTGTCACAGGAATGTGCTTTTGGTGACAGTAAGAGTTCCCCGCATAATGTGCTGTCGAGGTTTCTAAACTTGCTGTTGAGGGCTAAAGTTGCTGTCGCGTAGTCTTCCGCCAATGTTGTTGTCAGAGTGAATATGATGTCTTGACTCGCAACATTATGTCTTCTTGTAATCTTACTGTCAATGCTTATGACAGTAACCTTTATTCATGCTGTCATCTAATATGCATTCTTTGAGGCTTGAACACAGAAAGTGAATTTCTTCCAAATTACACAATAAGAATAACATTGCATACTGATTACAAGAACATACTTTGGCTGTGACAGTATGTTCTACTTAATTAAAAAATTAAGTCTATACAAAGTTAAGTTGTTCCTATGCTATCACCCATAAATCCCAACAAAAACTATCACTAAATAATAACATTATTTATAATTAATTATATTTTCAGCTAAAATGCATTACATTTTTTATTTTTTCTAACAAAATCCTCTATTTTTCTAAAAAAAACACGGGCGATTATCTTTTTTAACAAAAACATGTTACTCTTTCTATTTTTCCTTACTAAAACCCCTCATTTTACAAAAATATCACATGCAAACTCTTAATTATTTATTTTAAAATCTATTTTATTATTTTTAATTCTGAGAACTTTTTTAGCTAAAACGTGTTATTTTTTCTATTTTTTTATTTTCTAAAGAAATTATTATTAAATAATAACATTTTTATAACCAACTACCTTTTCAGCTAAAATACATTGTCTTTTCTATTTTTTCAAACAAAATCCTCTCCTTGGGTAATTACCTTTTTCAACTAAAACATGCTACTCTTTCTATTTTTTCTTACTAAATCTCTCATTTTCCAAAAATATCTCGGGCAAATCTTTTCTTATTTATTTTGAAACCTATTTAAATATTTTTTTAATTACGGGCACTTACATTTTCAGCTAAAACACGTTACTTTTTCTATTTTTCTTTACTAAGACCCCTCCTTTTCCAAAAATATCACGAACAAACAATTATTAATTTATTTTAAAATCTATTTTAATACTTTAAATTATTTAAAAAAGTTGAACACGTCTACGTATTTTTTTAGCAAATGCAAATTAATAAAATATTAAAACATAAATAATAAAAATAATTATTATTAATAACAATCCGTGCATCGCACAGGTTTTAAGCTAGTATTATTATATTAAAGACGAAACATTGAAAGTTTTGTTCTCAAAGTTTTTGTAGTTTAGTCACTCCATTCATAGCCGTTAGATATTTATGATCAAATCGATGAGAACCGTTAGATAAAATATTAAAATTCTTATATATAATATATTTTCTATTTTTCCTAATTAAAACATCTCATTTTCCAAAAATATCGTCGGCAGTTTCATTCAATAAAATAACATAATAAGGTTATAATTGCTAATAACTAACTCATTATCATTTTTAGCCAAAGTATACATTCTTTTTTATATTTTCTAACTAAAATTTCTACTTTTCTATTTTTCCTAAATAAAACCTCTCATTTTTCAAAAATATCACGAACAGTTCTATTTAATAAAATAAAATAATAATATTATAATTATTAATAACTAACTGATTAGTTTTTTTTCAAAACATATATTCTTTTTTATATTTTCTAACTAGTATTTCTCCTAACTAAAACCTCAAAAATATCAGGGGTTATTCCATTCAGTAGCATAAAATACCAATATTATAAATCTATATATCTATCTATATCTATACTATCAATACTATTATATAATAGACGAAACATTAAAAGTTTGGTCGATCGGTATGGTACATTGTGATTTTACTAAATTTTCCTTAATTAATTATACTTCGTGTTTTTACTTAATTAACCTTACTTATTTATAGAAATATATTATTAAATAATAATATTACCTATTTATAACCAATTACCTTTTTCACCTAAAATACATTATTTTTTCTATTTTTTCTAACAAATTCCCCTACTTTTTCAAATATATCACGGACAATTACCTTTTTTAACTAAAACACGTTAGTTTTTCTATTTTTCCAAAAATATCACAGACAAACATTTAGTTATTTATTTTTAAACCTATTTTCATATTATAATTATTTTTTAAAATTTTACCTATTTTGACATGTCTACTTATTTTTCTTAACAAATGCAATTACTAAAAATATTAAAATATAAATAATCAAATACCTATTTATAACCAATTACCTTTTCAGCTAAAACACATTATCTATTTTTTCTAACAAAGTCCCTCTTTTTCTAAATATATCACGTGAAATTGTCTTTTACAATTTACTTTTTCTATTTTTCTCACTAAAATTCATTCTTTTTCCAAAAATATCACAGGAAACCCTTTACGTATTTATTTTAAAACGTATTTAAATACTTTTAATTATTAAATTTTAAAACCTTATTTTTCAAAAATATCACGGGCCATTTACCTTTTTAAACTAAATATATGTTACATTTTTTATTTTTTCTTACTAAAACCCCTCATTTTCAAAAATATAACTGTTGTGGATTAAAAAATGTACTTGTGTATTTTATGCTAAGGTTTAATGAGCTTCGAGCTTTAATGGCTGCACTCGTGTTTCCGGACTAAATCGGTCCTCACAAGATGCCTATGTATCTCAATTCGTTATTGAGAATCAAGCCAAGACGTAGTTCTGATTGTAGAATCAGGGACCTTATATAGGCGTCTAGGGCCTAGTATTTATGGTATGTTTAGGAGTCTTAGCGAATAAGTCTCCTTTTCGATATTGGATAAACATCGTATTGCTTGCAGGATAAGTCTTTTCCTTGTCGATAAAGGCTATGACTCATTAATTGCCTTTAATTGGGATTCCGGATCCTTCTTTGACCAATTTGCCATAATTTGGGCTCTTTTAATGAGCTGTATATTTTCCCTATTCATTAATTACGAAATTAATGAATAATTAGGGTGTCGGGCCTTAAATATCGACCTTTTGTTTGACCAGTCAATTATATTTCTATAATTACTTTTCTGACCATATCATTTGCCCCCCCCCCCCCAACTTCTGGGAAAATCTCCCTGGGGTTTTTGTAGAAGTTACAGCGCATTTTTCCCAAAATTTTCCTTTTTTCAAGGTACTTTTGACCTTAATTTAGGTCATTTTCGACCTGGAATTAGTACAAATTCGACCAGGTTTTTGACCTGGAATCAGTACAAATTCGACCTGGAATTTCGACCAGGAATTCGACCTCGTTTCTGGTCCCAGGTCGATGGATTCGACCTCAGATTCTCGGTCATTTTCGACCAGGATCGTTCGACCTCGGGTGTCCTTTTTTCGACCTCGTTTCTGGTCCCAAGTCGATGGGTTCGACCTCGAATCATAGGTCTTTTTCGACCTCATGATTTCGACCTCGACCCAGTATGTTTTCGACCTGGAGCTGTCGACCTTGACTCGTAAGTCATTTTCGACCTCGTTTGGCTGTGAGGTCGTTGGTTTCGACCTCGACTCATAGGCCAATGTCGACCTGGATTTGTCGACTTCGTTTCCATGTGTTTTCGACCAGGACTCTATGATTTCCTGGTTTTATTTTGGAGCGAAGTCGATCAATACGACTTCAATTTCCCATGTAATTTCGATCTCGTTTGCTCGATTTCAACTAGCCATTTTTCGATCAGGAATTTCTGATTTCCTGACTTTATTTTGGTACGAGGTCGTACAATACGACCTCGATTTCTCATGTATTTTCGATGTTAATCTCTCGACTTCGATCTAGGGTCTTTTCGACCTCGTTTTTCCAGTTTTTTGATTTGATTTTGGTGCGAAGTCGATGGTTACGACCTCAATTCCAGGTGTATTTTCGACTTGGGTCATACGACCTCGATTTAGGGTCTTTTCGACCTCAAACCTTTAATTGTTTCGCTTTATTTTGGAAGTGAGGTCGTTTGATGCGACCTCGTTTTCTCGTATACTTTCGACCAGGGTCGTACGATCTCGACTTTTAATTTTCTGCCTTGGTTATATTCCAAGATTTTATTTTTGGTTTTTCATTCTTTTCTCGGGCCTCAACTAAACCAATTTTTGATTGGATTTAAGTCATTTCTGCCTTGGGCCTAATTGGGCCTTATTTGTTTGGGCTTCGAATTTGCCTGAGTTTTAATTTATTTGGGCCTTTGCCTTTGTAATCCATAAATGGATTTATGGGCCTTACTGGCTATAGGCGGTTGCTCTTCCTCAACCGGTTGATCTTCCAGTCATTCTCACTATAAAAGAGTGAGATTTCTCATTTCACTCTCACTTCTCACTTTTTACTTTCCAAAATTTCTCTCTAGTTATCATAGTTTTTTCTCTCTTTTATTCCGTGGAGAGGCGATTCCCGGCGAGCTTTTTACGGTGGTGTTCTTGTTTTTCTGGGATTGATCTTCATCCCTTGAAGATTTCTGGGTTTTCAATCTTCATCACTTGAAGATTTCTGGGTTTTTTGAAGATTTTCTGAGAATTTTCCTTGAAGTTTTGAAGATTTGAAGTTTCTTTGAAGATTTTTCTGGGAATTTTCTTGAACGTTTGAAGATGTCTGACAAAGCTGCTCAACGCCTTCAAAGAATGAACAAAGCTTCTAAGAGAGGTATTATCATCCGTTCTTCTCATATGTCACTTCAAGATATGATCTTAGAGCGTAGTGATGAGTATCCCTCTGTGTCTCACTTAGATTCTTTCGACTGTAGTAATAAGTTCCATGAAATCGACTTAATTAGGGACTATAATAAAATGTATAGGATTAGGTCCCCCTATAGATTAGTCCCAGCTGGCCCAGGGGACCGTTCTTGCCATTGGCGTCCTGATGCACTCTGCATTTACAAGGATGCCATTGTCGCAGGACTCAGGTTTCCCTTTCATGAGTTCATTCCCAGGCTTTTGGCTGATGTTGGGATTAACCCTTGCCAACTTCCTCCAAACGCCTGGAGAATCATTCTGTGTTTCATTGTTCTTTGTTTGAAGAACAATTTCCCTTTATCTGTAGCTTTGTTTAGGAGAATTTTTCAATTTAAGAATAGTTCATCCACTTCTTTGGGTTGGGTTTATATCAACCACCGTCCTTCCACTCCCCCCATATTTCACCCTAAATCCATTCCAGACAATAACCTCAAATGGAAGGAAGAGTTCATGTACTTGATTTGGGAAGGAGGGGATTGGGGCACCCTTTTTCGTAGTTCCTTTAGTAGGGTTTCGGATGGTAGCCCTAGTGATATCATCCTAACTGATGAAGAGGCCCATGCATATGCTGAGCTCACAAAGGATAATTATGCCACAATGGCTTGGGTGCTCCTGGATGAGTTTCAGCTTAGGTCCTTGGGACTTTCCAACGTGTCTGATAAGGGTAATTCTCACCTCATATCTTTCTTTATTTATTTAAGATTAACTTATACCAACTGTTTCTTTCCTTATATCTTTTGCACCTGCGGTCTTTATCAATAAGACCAACGAGCCTGAAAAGTGGGAAACAGCCAGGATGAAGAGGGCACGTTTGGCAGGGAAAGACCCTCGTGCTTCTAGTATTCCAGCTTTCATAAGGCCACATGTGGACCTTACTGAGGATGCTGAAGGCCCTCCCTCGGGCAAGAGTGCAGTTTGGCGCCCCAACTGGGGTCTTAGGAAGAAGGACACTGTGGTGGGAGTGTCCAAACATGCTGTGGAGTGGTCTTATCACTCTCTGACTCCTTGTGACTACAAGGATTTTGTTTCCAACTCCACCATCGAGGGGGTGGAGCATGCTGGATCTCAGGCTATGGCTGCTGTAAGTATTTCTCTCCTTCTTTTCTTTGTAGTCATAACTTGCTTGCAGATGAATGCCAACTACCAAGGGGCTCTCTTTCAAGCTAAGTCTTGGCGCTCATCTTCTGAGGCCAACCAAGGCAAGTTTGAGAAGTCCCAGGAGGAAATGGCTTCAGTGAAGGCCACCCTGGCTAGGAAGGAGAAGGAGTTGGCTGACTCCCAGGCTGAATTGGTATCTTTGAGGAAGGCCAAAGATGATTTTATTGACGAGTACCTTGACTCTGAGGAGTACGGGGACTTGATTGATAAGCATGATGGGCTCCTCTTCCCTGTTCAGTACACTAAGGGATGGGATGACGCTCTTGCTGCTGTCTTGGAGAGGATGCCTGGATCCCTCACTATTTCCGATTTTCCAAGCCCTCACCTTCCTACTTCTTTGGAGATGGCTTTGGCTGGAGAGGACGAGATGGAGGAGGATGATAGGATCTTAGACCTGGATCATACTTCCCCACCTGGTCAGACTGCTGGAGCTGATGATGCTGTCTTTTCCTCTAGAGAGGAAGAGGAAGAGGACGTAGACAAGGAAGATTAGGTGTAGTTTCACTTTTGGCCATCATGGCTTGTACTTTTGTTTATGTACTTTTGGCCTACGGGCTTAACTTAACTCTTGTTTAAGTTTTTATTTATGTCTGGTGGCCATTCATGGCTTGTGTTGCTTTTCTTGCTTTTTGAATGTTTATGAAGACTCATAATAGATAAGCTGTAAAACATGAAAATGCTGAATTCATTTATAATTTGAAGATGGGATCAACCCTTACATAGTATCCCAGTTTAAAACTTGGGTTGGTTTCATCGAACCTTATTTATAGTAGTGAGTCCACTTGGGAGACACCTTAAACATAATAAACTTTCAAATTGGAGGCATGCCAAGTCCTTGGCACCTCATGCCCTTCAAGGGTTTCTAGCTTGTATGAGCCTCGACCAAATACGTTCTTGACGCGATATGGTCCTTCCCAATTTGGGGCTAACTTCCCTTTTTGTCCAACTCCGGATGCTTCAATCTTTCTGAGAACCAAGTCTCCTTGACGAAAGAACCTTTCTTTAACCCTTAGGTTGTAGTAGAAGGATGCTTTCTTTTGATGTTCAACTATCTTGGCGTTTGCCTCATCTCTAACTTCGTCAATTAGATCTAAAGCCAGCCTCAAGCCTTCTTCATTTTCTTCTGGTTCATAAGCCTCAACTCTTGGGGAGGTGTGAGTAATCTCCACCGGGACCACTGCCTCTGCTCCATAAGCCAATAGAAATGGAGTTGCCCCGGTGGTGACTTTGCAAGTAGTACGATATGCCCAAAGTATAGGGAGTAATTCGTCTACCCAAGTATTTCTGGAGCGTTCAACTCTTTTCTTTAGTCCATCAAGGATGATTCGATTTGCAACCTCAGCTTGCCCATTTGCTTGAGGATGGGCGACAGAAGTGAAGCGCAACTTGATATCGTTTTCATCACAATACTTCTTGAACTCATCGTTGTTAAACTGAGTTCCATTGTCCGTGACCAGGACTCGTGGAATTCCATATCTGCATATCACATTTTCCCAGAAGAATTGCATCACTTGCTTGGTGGTTATCTTGGCTAATGGCTTAGCCTCAATCCACTTGGTGAAATAATCAATTGCTACTATCAAGAACTTTCTTTGAGCACTTGCCATAGGAAATGGCCCGAGTATATCCATTCCCCACATAGCAAAGGGGATAGGTGAGTTAATGGATGTCATCATCTCTGGTGGTTGCCTAACCACTGGTGCATGTTTCTGGCACCGTTCACATTTCTTGACGTAGCTTTTAGCATCAGCAAGTATGCTTGGCCAATAGAAACCTAGACGAGTGACTTTATGAGCCAGGGCTCTGCCCCCCAAGTGTTGCCCACAAATCCCTTCATGCACTTCCTTTAGGGCCAATTCTGCCTCTTGAGGTCTCAAGCACTTTAAGTACGGAATAACAAAAGATTTCTTGTATAGGATTCCCTCAATTAGGGCATACCTTAGTGCTCTGACGTATATCTTTCGTGCTTCTGAAGTATCGTTGGGCAGCCACCCAGTTTCCAGATGAGCTTTGATGGGATCAATCCAACAACTGGTGATACCAAATGGGGCTACCAACTTTCCATTGATGCTTGGGGTCTTCAAGACTTGGAAGTATACACTCCCAACATAGTTTTCAATTTCAGAAGAGGCAAACTTAGACAAGGCATCAGCCTTCATATTTTCCTCCCTTGGAATGTGCTCCACATAGCATTCATCGAACTGAGTCATAATGGCCTTGACAAGTTTTAAGTACTTGGCCGTGATTTCATCTCTGGCCTCAAACTCCCCATTTACTTGGGAAACCACTAGCCTCGAGTCTCCACATACTTTCAGAGTTTTGACTATCAAGGCTCCAGCCAGACCTAAGCCAGCTATCAGAGCTTCATACTCAGCCTCACTGTTTGTCGTCAGGAAGTCAAGTTTTAGTGCATACTCTATTAGGAATCCATCAGGACTTTGTAGCACTAAACCAGCTCCACTTGATTTTGTTTTTGATGCTCCATCAAAATAGAGCACCCAACATTCTTTGAAGGTCATTTCCTCATCTTTCTTATCTTCCATAGTCACTTCCTGCCCCCCGACTTCTTGGTTGTCAATGGTGCATTCAACCATGAAGTCAGCAAGTGCTTGAGCTTTTATGGCCGTCCGAGGCTTATACTTGATATCAAATTCTCCCAATTCAATGGCCCATTTGATCAATCTTCCACTAACTTGAGGGCTATGCAAGATGTTTCTTAGAGGTTGATCAGTCAAGACCTCTATCTTGTGAGCCTGGAAGTAGGGGCGTAGCTTTCTTGAGGCCATTATCAAGGCTAAGGCAAACTTCTCAACCATTGAGTAGTTTATTTCTGCCCCATGTAGAATCTTGTTCACATAGTAGATGGGTTTCTGAACCTTCACTTCTTCCTTTACCAAAACAGCTCCAAGGGCTGTGTTAGAAACCGCCAAGTATAAATAGAGAATTTCTCCTGGCTTGGGTTTTGCCAACAGTGGTGCTTCAGCCATATATTTCTTCAGGGCCTCAAAGGCCTCTTGACTTTCAGTTGTCCATTCAAAATTCTTCACTTTTTTGAGTGCTTTGAAGAAGGGTAAACACTTCTCTCCAGACTTGGAGATGAATCTTCCCAAAGCAGCCACTCTTCCCGTCAGTTTCTGGACATCCTTGACAGTCTTTGGTGGTTCCATGTCTAGAATCGCTCTGATTTTGTCGGGATTAGCCTCGATTCCTCTCTTGGAAACCATCAGGCCTAAAAACTTTCCCGAGCCTACACCAAAGGCACACTTGGCTGGATTCAACATCATCTTGTGGTGTCTTAGCACTTCAAAAGCCTCTCGGAGGTGCTCAATGTGATCGGCCTTATCAAGGCTCTTGACTAACATGTCATCTACGTAGACCTCCATGGTTTTTCCAATCAGGTGCTCAAAGATTTTGTTCACCAACCTTTGATAGGTTGCTCCAGCATTCTTAAGCCCAAAAGCCATGACTAAGAAACAGAAGACACCAAAGTCAGTGATGAACGACACTTTGGCGATGTCATCTTTGTGCATCTTGATTTGATTATATCCGCTGAAGCCATCCATAAAACTTAGCATCTCATGCCCAGCGGTGGCATCTATCAAGGCATCAATCCTAGGTAAGGGGAAACAATCCTTAGGACATGCATCATTCAAGTCAGTGAAGTCGACGCACATTCTCCACTTCCCGTTAGCTTTTTTGACCATCACAGGGTTAGCTAACCATTCCGGGAATTGGATTTCTTCAACAAACCCAGCTTCTAAGAGCTTATTCACTTCTTGCTTAATGGCTTCAAGCCTCTCTGGAGCAAAACTTCTTTTCTTTTGTTTCACTGCCTTCCTTTCTGGATCCACATTCAATTTGTGAGATATTAGTTGGGGATCAATCCCTGGCATGTCAGCCGCTGTCCAAGCAAAAACGTCATTGTTCTCTTGGAGAAAAGATGCGAGTTTGCCTTTCAATGGTTCGGGCAGTAGTGCCCCAACATAAGTCACCTTCTCTGGTTCATCCGGGACTAAGGGAATTGGGATTAAATCCTCAGCTGGTTTCCCTCTTCGGTCCTCATTGTCACTAGTGTCCATATCTTCAATGGGGAGAACCTGCCCCCCAACTCCATCAGGCCTCAACGCGGCTACATAACAGCTTCTAGCCATCTTTTGGTCCCCCCGTTCTTCACCAATCCCATTCCGAGTGGGGAATTTGAGTTTCAGGTGGTAAGATGAGGCAACAGCCTTAAACGCATGAAGACCCGTCCTCCCAAGGATCGCATTGTAGGTTGAGGTTGCCTTTATAACTATGAAGTTCAGCATCTGAGTGGATGTATTCGTTCCTTGCCCCATGGTCATTGGGAGTTGGATAGTGCCTTCCACCTTTGATTCCACTCCATTGAACCCATATATGGGCATATTAGAGGGTGTCAACTGAGAATCAGTGTAACCCATCTTGATGAAAGCATCGTGGAACAATATATCTACTAAGGCTCCATTGTCGACTAGGACTCTCTTTGTTTCGGAGTTGCCTATCACAGGTACTATGACAAGAGGATCATCGTGGGGGAACTTCACCCCTTCCAAGTCTGGATCATCAAAACCTATTGACACTTCTGTTCGTGCACGCTTCGGTGCTTCTCCAACGACGGTCAGTACCTCTCGGGCATAAGCTTTTCTTGAGTTTCGGGAGGACCCAGCAGCAGTTGGTCCTCCAAATATCATGTTGATCACGGGCCCTCGGGGCTTGGGATTTCGATCTTGATCGTTGTCCCTTCTATCATAATCCTTTCTTTCATAGTTCCCCCTTTGGCTCCCTTGGCTTCCATCCTTAGTGAACTTGCTGAGTTTTCCTCTTCGTATTAGAAACTCGATCTCATCTTTCAGTTGCCTACAATCGTCGGTGTCATGACCAACTTCTTTGTGGAACCGACAAAACTGATTTTGGTTCCGTTTGGACAAATCAGCCCTCATTGGCTTTGGCCATTTGATATCTTCTTCCTTGGCTATCTCCATCAGAATTTGACTCCTGGGAGTATTCAATCTTGCATACTCCGTGAACTTTGGCCCAAAGTTATTTCTCTTGGGTGGAGAGTCAGAATTCTTTGATGTTCGGGGAAACTTTTCCTTGACGTCGTACTCCTGAGTTTCTTTTCTTTTCTTTGAGTTTCCACCGTCGTCAGCGGTGGGTTCATACTTTCTCATGCTTTCCTCAGCCTTGATGTACTTTCCGGCTCTATCTTGGAGCTTCAACATGCTCTCTGGTGGATGTTTAGCCAATGACCTCCTGAAGTGGTCATCAGTGGTTCCTTGTTGCAGGGCTATCATAGCCACTTTGTCGTCTAAGTCCGGGACTTTCAATGCCTCTCGGGTGAATCGATTAATGTAGTCCCTTAGGGCTTCATTCTTTCCTTGACGTATTGCCATAAGTGATGCAGAACTTTTCTCATGCACCCTTCCACTAATGAACTGATTGATGAAATCCTTTCTTAGCTCCTTAAAGGACCCAATAGAGTTGGGAGGTAGACGGCTGTACCAACGTTGGGCCATGCCTGCCAAGGTTTGTGGAAACGCCCTACACTTGACTGCATCGTTGGCTGGCTGTAACAGTAGTGCATTGGAGAAGGTTCTCACATGATTAGCGGGATCTCCCGTTCCATCATAGGCTTTAATCGAAGGCATCTTGAACTTTCTGGATATAGCCGTTTTCATGATGTCTTGAGTAAACGGTGGTGTAGGATCATCAGGATCTCCTAGGGGCAACAGAATACTAGGATCACCCCTTGGGGCTTCAGCCCTCTTGGTCCTTCTTGGCGGATCCAAGTTGATTATCGGGATTCCTTCAGTCGTTCGGCCCCGAGATTGAGCGGCCTCTTCTTCAGCAAGGAGTTTTTTTGAGCCTTGCAGTCTCTGCCTCATGGGCTGCAAGTTTCTCCCTAGTAGTTTGGGGTTGCTCACGATTTGTCTGTGAAGAACGTCTCCTTCTTGGGGCGACATCCTCCCCAGTTGTATAACCCTCATCCTCAGTGTATGGGCCAGAGTAATCTTGAATGAGAGGGGTCTGACGAGTTTGTTGATTTTGGGGTCCCAGACCTTGAATATAAGGGGGCACATATGCCTCATGGTAGATTGGATTAGTTCCACTACCGCCCGCCATGGGTCGAGGGGGCATGCCATAGCTTGGCATCCCCAAAGTCTGATTTGCGTATTGAGGGAGATCAGTAGTATGGAGTTGAAGGCTCCTTGGTGCACTCATGAGCAGCGGAGAGGTCGTGATAGGTTGCTGGTGAACGGTCTCTTGTGGATTAGATCCATGAATGACCATCTGCAGGGGATTCGTCCCTTCAACCGAAATCGGGATTTCCGGTCCTTGAGTGTTGGTGGGGATATTCGCCCCTTGTGTGCCGGTAGTCGGCGGTGGCTGATCAGCCTCAGAGGTGAGGGGGCGATCATCGGGAGTTTGAGTATCCCGAGCTGTTCTTCGTGTGTTTGCCATGGTTGACGTTGTCTTCCCACAGACGGCGCCAAATGTTGTGGATTAAAAAATGTACTTGTGTATTTTATGCTAAGGTTTAATGAGCTTCGAGCTTTAATGGCTGCACTCGTATTTCCGGACTAAATCGGTCCTCACAAGATGCCTACGTATCTCAATTCGTTATTGAGAATCAAGCCAAGACGTAGTTCTGATTGTAGGATCAGGGACCTTATATAGGCGTCTGGGGCCTAGTATTTATGGTATGTTTAGGAGTCTTAGCGAATAAGTCTCCTTTTCGATATTGGATAAACATCGTATTGCTTGCAGGATAAGTCTTTTCCTTGTCGATAAAGGCTATGACTCATTAATTGCCTTTAATTGGGATTCTGGATCCTTCTTTGACCAATTTGCCATAATTTGGGCTCTTTTAATGAGCTGTATATTTTCTCTATTCATTAATTACGAAATTAATGAATAATTAGGGTGTCGGGCCTTAAATATCGACCTTTTGTTTGACCAGTCAATTATATTTCTATAATTACTTTTCTGACCATATCAATAACGGTCAAACCCATACTTATTTATTTTAAAATCTATTTTAATGTTTTTAATTAATTAAAAGTATTTAGCTATTTTAACATGCCTACTTATTTTTTACACAATTACAATTAATAAAATATTAAATAATAATAATTAACAATCCGTGCATCGCACGGGTTTTAAGCTAGTATTATTAAAGACAAAACATTAAAAGTTTTGGTCGGTCGGTCGGTTGGTCGGTATTTGGGTCGGGGGTTGGGTCTATCTATAACCAATTGATTTATAACCAATTATTTTTTCCAGCTAAAACACATTATCTATTTTATATTTTTTTTCTAACCATAACACATGGAAAATAAATATGTAATGGTAATATTGTTATATAATATTATTAATAAATATCCATTTACGCTTTTCAGCTAAACACATTACTTTTTTTTATTTTTTTCTAACTAAAACAACTAATTTTCTAAAACTAACATGAGCAACATATCTATAAAAAGGTAATATAATTTTATATTTTCTAATTTAAACAACTAATTTTCTAAAAGTAACACTGGCAACATATATTATATATATATATATATATTATAAATGTAATATAATTTTATATAATTATTAATAAGTAACTAACTGTATTTGTAAGGATATTGTCTTTTTTATATTTTTTAACTAAAACAACTCATATGCGAATTAAAAATAACAATGACAAAATATAGATATAATGACAATATTATTATATTAAAATTATAAAATCCATGTTTAATATAATTTTTTATAACATACAATTTAAATAAGATAATTAATAAAAAATAAAAGTAATAGCATATGTTAGAAGAAACTCGGTACATTATAGAGCACATATTTTGTTACTTGCACTTTAGTCACTTTTAGATTTTTTTAAGAGAAAATAAATACAAATCGTTAGATCTATTATTTAAAAATATTTTATATTTTAATATCTAAAATAATACTAAAGATTACGTCAAAAATTTATTAAATTAAAATATTTATATTATTAGATATATAAATCCAATTTATTATATACACGTATAAATATATAATATTAAAATTTCATCAAATAATATATAATTATAAAAATCTAAATAAAAAAATCAAATATTAAAGAAAACTGTGCATCGCACGAGATACAGGCTAGTTATATTATTAAAGATGAAACATTGAAAATTTTGGTACCTATTTTTTGTACGGTATTTGCCTTATTTAATTGTTTATTTAATTATTATAATCAGTTACCCTTTCAGTTAAAATACATTACCATTATTTCCTAAAAAAATCACGGGCAATTTTTTTTTCAGCTAAAACAAGTTACTTTTTCTATTACCTTACTAAAATCCCTCATTTCCCAAATATATCACGAGCAAACTCTTACTTGTTTATTTTAAAACTTATTTTAATACTTTTAATTGGCAATTACATTTTCCCTCTTTTTCTAGAAAAATCAACGCCAATTACCTTTTTCAGCTAAAACATGTTATATTTTCTATTTTCCTTACTAAAATCCCTCCTTTTCCAAATATATCACGGGCAAACCCTTACTTATTTACTTTAAAATCTATTTTAATAATTTTAATTGACAATTAACTTTTTCAACTAAAACATGTCACATTTTATATTTTTCTTACTAAAACCCTTTTTTTCAAAAATATCAGGGACAAATCGTTACTTTTATATTTTAAAATTCAACGAAAACATGTTAATTTCTACTTTTCTTACTAAAACCTCTCTTTTTTCAAAATATCACGGGCAACCCGTTACTTATTTATTTTCAAATCTATTTTAATAGTTTTAATTATTTAAAAATGTTTAACACACCTACTTATTTTTTTAATAAATGCAATTAATAAAATATAAAATATAAATAATAAAATTAACAATTATTAAAAATAATTTGTGCATCGCACAGGTTTTAAGCTATCAATACTATTATATAATAGACGAAACATTAAAAGTTTGGTCGGTCGGTACAGTTTTTTGGTACTTTGTGATTTTATTTAATTGCCCTTATTTAATTGTACTTCGTATTTTTACTTAATTACCCTTAATTATTTATGAAAATATATTATTAAATAATAATATTATATATTTATAACCAATTACATTTTTCACCTAAAATACATTACTTTTTTTTTCCTGAAAAACTCCCATACTTTTCCGAAAATATCACGGGCAATTACCTTTTTAACTAAAACATATTAGCTTTTCTATTTTCCCTTACATCTCCTCATTTTCCAAAAATATCATAGACAATTTCATTTATTAAAATGAAATAATAAAATTATAATTGCTAATAACTAACCAATTACATATTTTAGTCAAAATGTATTTTTTTTATATATTTTATAGCTTCGAAGTAAAAATCTCTCATTTTATTTAATGAAATAAAATTATAAAATTATAATTACTAATAACTAACCGATTAGTTTTTTTGCCAAAGCGTATATTCTTTTTTATATTTTCTAACTAAAATTTTTCTTAAGTAAAACCTCACATTTTCCAAAAATATCACGTACAATTCCATTTGTAACAGAAAATACTAATATTATAAATACTAATAATTAACTGATTACCTTTGTCAGCCAAAACGTATATTCTTTTTTATATTTTCTAACTAAAATTTATCATTTTCTATAATTATCGCAGACGACATCTATCTATACTATACTATTATATAATAGCCGAATCATTGAAAGTTTTGATTTTCGATAATTTATTTTATTTAATCTATCTCTCTGCACTATTATATAATAGCCAAAACATTGAAAGTTTTGATTTTCGATTTTCTTACATATAATACATAACTACAAACTCTTTCAATTATACTTTAGTTATAATTCAAAAACACGACTTTTCTTAGAAAACATTTATATTAATATTTATATTATTACAACAAAATATATTGATAATTTGGACGGTTAACATGCTTACTAAGCTAATAAACTTTTATAAAATCTATAAGTTTTTTTAGATTTGAAGTATTAAAGTAGTACTTTTAATTTTTTTTAGAATGGTAGCATTTTTCAGAAGTATTAAAATCTCAAAAATTTTAAAAGTAAATTTCAAAATCAATATTGAAGTCGCCCGTGCTTTGCACGGTTTATAGGCTAGTATTATTAAAGACCAAACATTAAAAGTTTGGTAGTCGGACGGACGGACGGTCGGTACTTAGTAATTTTACTTAATTACTCTTACTTATTTTTAAAAAAAACTATCACTAAATAATAACATTATTTATAACCAATTACCTTTTCAGCTAAAATACATACCTTTTTTTAGTTTTTCTAACAAAATCCTCTATTTTTCTAAAAAAAACACGGGTGATTATATTTTTTAACAAAAACATATTACTCTTTCTATTTTTACTTACTTAAACCCCTCATTTTCCAAAAATATCACAGACAAACCCTTACTGATTTATTTTAAAATCTATTTTAATACTTTTAATTATGAACACTTTTTCAGCCGAAACGTCTTACTTTTTCTATTTATTCATTTTCTAAAGAAATGATTATTAAATAATAACATTTTTATAACCAACTACCTTTTCAACTAAAATATATTACCTTTTCTATTTTTTTCTAACAAAATCCTATAGTTTTCTAAAGAAATCACGGGTAATTACCATTCTCAACTAAAACATGTTATTTTTTCTATTTTTCCTTACTAAAACTCTTCATTTTCCAAAAATATTTCGGGCAAATCCTTACTTATTTATTTTGAAACCTATTTAAATGCTTCTAATTATAGACACTTACCTTTTCAGCTAAAACATGTTACTTTTTCTATTTTTCCTTACTAAGACCCCCCATTTTCCAAAAATATCACGGGTAAACAGTTATTAATTTATTTTAAAATCTATTTTAATACTTTTAATTATTTAAAAAAAAATTAACACGCCTACTTATTTTTTTAGCAAATGCAAATTAATAGAATTTTAAAACATAAATAATAATAATAATTATTAATAACAGTCCGTGCATCACACGAGTTTTAAGCTTTTACAACTTATAACAATTCATCCACTTATCACTTATATGACACTTATTCATTTTAAGATATAAATCAACTTTTTTAAGATAGGCCAAACACGCATTATTTCTGAATTTGGAAAGACAAACAATTTATTCTGACAAATATTTGACACATTTATTGTTAGTTTGTTACATAAATAGAGGAAGTGATTAATATTTCTAAATTTTGCATTTGGATTATTAGCAAATTATTGAGATAGTGATGAAATATAATTTTATGTACATTCATAAAGACTCATTCATTTTCCCCATAAATTAAGTCAATATCTTTTAGTAATTACATTTTACAAAATTTATTATTTATGACAAATATATTGTAAGGAAAATACTAGAGTTCCCAAAATATTTTTCTAAAAACTAATACGTCAAACGTATATTTCGTAACTTGTCTAATATTAATATAAGATTTTACGTGCATACATATGCGCCCAGCGCCCATCAGTTATAATTTGATATTTGTCATATCACATTATTCGGGATAAATTTCGGAAACGGTTTCGAAATACCTAGCATTATGGCTGTAATCGAGTCGAGCCGAGCCGAACACTGTCAGGCTCGAGTACGAACTTGAATAAAAAATTCGGGCTCGAGTTCGATCGAGTCTTCAATTTCAAACTCGAAGCTCGGCTCGTGAAAAGTTCGATATGTTTGAGCTCGGATCGAAAACTCGAATCGATTTCACCAAACATAGACAAAAGCTCGAATATGATTGGTTCGGCTCGAGTTCGACTCGATTAAATATATAAATTATATATAAATATTTAAAATTTATATAATATAAATTTATAATATATAAAATTAAAAATTTAATAATGGCTCGATTAGGCTCGCGAATCTTATGAGCCGAGTAATTTGAAACTCGAGTTTGGCTCGGTAAAGTATTCAAATAGCTCGAGTTCGAGCTCGACTTGATTATTATCGAATCGAATTTAAATATTTATCAAACCGAGCTTGAATAACTCACGAATAGTTTGACTCGTTTACCCCTGTCTAGCACTACTACCCATGTCGTAAAGAGTCGATCTTCTTTTTTCTACACTTCTTACCCGAAGAGGAGCTATCTTTTACATGAATTTGTAGTTTTGTACTAACACTTAAAACAAGTTAATTTAAATTATGGAGGTAAATAAACAATCTTCAATTCTTCATGTCATTTCCAAATTTATCAATTTACAAATCTTTATATAATTATAAAATCAACAAATATTAAAATTGAAATATCTTAGATGACGTAGATAAAGTTGTTGGTTTGGGCCCTTCATTATCTTTGTATATAACCCGTGTCGAACATGAGTCGATATCAACATAATAATATTAATAAATATTAATAAATATTTAAAAAAAAAATATTTGTCGAGAATTGAATGATAAAAATATAATAAATAAACAACTATTTAATTATGTAGTTATAGACAATCGAACCGTTTGTAAAACTAAAGAAATTAAAGTAAATAAATAAATCTGGTATGATTACGTAGCTGCAAGGAATCGAACCCTCGATGTAGCTAATAAATTTAAAGTAAATAAATAAATCTTGTATAATTACGTAGTTGCAAAGAATCGAACCCCGGATGAAGTTAAAGAATTTAAAGTAAATAAATCTGGTATAAAATTACGTAGTTGCAAGTAATCGAACCCGGATTTTGTAATAATCAAATTTGATACTTTGGTACCGTGCGCCATTTTCACATTATTTTGCTTATTAATATTAATTAGATCTGCTTTCACCATTTATGTTCTTTAACTTCCTTTGAATCATTTCTCAGTCATAGTCAAATAAAATATTTCCATTTTAAGCTTCTTCAGTATATTTCCGCAGATCCAACTTGGGAAGAGCTTTGCCCGGGCACAGCGTTAGGCAACATCTACCCTGACTGGAGTTGCTACAAAGACCCTCAGGTGCGGAAAGTGGTTTTGACTATCGTTACTAACTCCACATTTAGGTATATATATTGCTACCCTTAAGATTTGAAGAGGTACTGCTGCTTGCAGAATTTTGACAGGCAAAAGCTTGTTGATGCCAGGAATATAAATGCATTAGATTTTAACATGCATATGCTTGTTTGTGACATTGCAGTTGTACTGGGAGTTAGCTGGGTATTGTGGAGAGTGAGGTCAAATATCACTAGGAACAGTTTCTGCAAAATTTCTCGGCTTTATGTGACAGCTTATTATCAGAAGGCGACCCCATTATCTGAATCTTCTGTTTCCCTACTGTTTTCTTGAAATAGTGGAGCTAGTCTCCTCACTCAACATCGCTTATTCTCCGAGACATTTTGTTTCATAAAATAATGTTTTTATTTGCTAAATCAAAATAAGTTCATTTTTACAGGCTCGATTTTTTGCAAGTGAAAAGATGTACATGATCGTGCTATCAATTTTATGTACAAAGTCAAAATATTTGACCATGAATCGTATGATTTTTTAATCGGTTCAACTACGAATGGTATGACTTTTTAAAATGTTTTTCTTAGGTTTTGTTTTAAATTTTAATTACTTATGCATTTTCTTTTCTAAAATTAAGTGTTCTTTCAATTGTCGAACCACAACTTCGCTAAAAACATGCACATATTTCGTATCCTAATTTTGTGAATCGATTTGCATCATTGTTGTATATAATATATTTGTAGATGTTTTTTTTACGTGAATAATGAATGAACCGATCGTTGTTGTTCAAAGGGGAACTAAATTCAGCTAGATTCAACACAACACGTCATTAGTAGCGCATCTTTAATTGTGGCATAAAGGTTTAAATTTCGATCAATTTCGATCTAAATTTACTCAACAATAACTTAAATCTCGGTCCAAATTTAGATCGATGGATAATATTGACCTAAATTTGGACTGATATTATTCATCGATCAAAATTTGATTTAATACTAAAATAATAAATTTTCAACTTTTCTTATTTATTTTATTAGATAAATTTTTGATTTAAGATATTTACACATATACTTAACTAATTTTAAAATATAATTATTATTTATTTCTAATTTAGTAATTTGTTATTAACAAAATACTAAAACATAATTAACTCAAATATGATTGCATTTCTTAAATTCAAATTAAAAGTACATTCAAACACATAAAATAAGGATTACAATACATAAAAGTTCAATTAAGATATAATTTAAATAATTCAATGATTAAACGTGTTTACTATTATTAAAAATATATTTACAATTTAATTAGAATTACATTATTTATTATTAACCATATTTTAAAATAATACACTTAATTATTAATAATAAAAATATTTAAGATGCTTAATATCACTGTATTATAAAAAATAAAATACTTTTTAATATAACATTTAAAATATTAAATAATCATCAATATATTAACTCCTTATATATAATAAGCGTAAGAGAGATCTTATCCAAAACTTTGGTCGGTCACTGTACTACCAAAAGTATACGATCCGTTGGATTATAAAACTATAAATATTCAAATCGATTAGGACCGTCAGATATAATTTTAAAAATTGTATTTGATTAATAATAGGATAGTATTTAAATACTAAAAGGTGTATTTTGATAATTTAAACCTATTATAAATGGGTTTTCTATATTTAATAGAAATCTTTATGTAAAAATTCGTAATTATCTTTTCTCTTTATTTTATGGATAGTTCCAGTTAGATAATAATTATTAAACCATCATTAAATTAGAGATAATTTTGTAAGTTTCGCGTGGGCCGTAAAATCGTTAAAATCTGTTGTCTAAAACTCAAGATAGAGCCCAAGAACCCAAACAGTAAAGTTATTATCTAAATTTTAATAAATATTTTTTTATTATTGTAACACCAATTTAGTTTTTTTCCCCAATTCTTTTAAATTTATAAATTCTATGTTTATTTCAATAAAATGTTAAAATCAATTTAAGAAAAAATTAAAATCGATCTGGTCCGTGTACGATCAGTATACGACCAAATTAATAATTATAGTTAGATCTTAAATAGATCGATGGGAATTGTTAGATCTAATATTAAAAAGTGTATCTGATTAATAATAGAATTATATTTAAATACTAAAAAGTGTATTTTGATAATTTAAAAATTTTCTATGTAAAAATTCATAAATATCTTTTCTCTTGGATTTATGTATAGTTCCAATTAGATAATAATTGTTAAACCAAATATCAAGATAACAATTCATATCGATTACAATGATACCCTACGTTATACGAGACTTAGGAGAACTTCTGTACATGAATAAATCTAAACACTTTTTTTTTTGAAAGAACATAACAATTTGATTAATCCAAATTATAATTATATTATTTTACATATAACAAATAAAAAGGACAATATCAAAATATTATTAAAATGTTGAGGGTTTCATATTCATAAACGATAATTTTGAATATAATACTTATATTAAAATGTGTATATGATTAAAGGTAGGATTATATTTAAATACTAAGAAGTGTGCTTTGATAATTTAAACCAATTATAAATTGGTTTTCTATATTGAATTGAATTCTTTGTGTAAAACTTCTTAACCATCTTTTCTTTTCGGTTTATTTTATGGGTAGGTCAACTGGTCAAGTTAGATAATAATTATTAAATCATCATTAAATTAAAGATAATTTCGTTAGTTTCGCATGAGTTGTAAAATCGTCAAAATTCAATTTCTAAAACTCAGGATGGAACCCAAATATTAAAGTGAGTATCTAAATTTTAATAAATATTTTTATTATTATTGTAGCGCCAATTTAATTATTTTTCCACTAATTCTTTTAAATATAGAAATTTTATGTTTTTTTCAATAAAGTATCAAAATTAATTAAGTACAAATTCAAATCGATAAAGAATATAATAATATAAGAATAAAATTTTATATAATCATAACATAATTTTTATTCTATTTAATAATTTTTAAGTAATAATGTATTTTAAAATTTCATTTACACCGTAAATAAAACCGAAACATTAAAAGTAAAAGCAGTTAGTAAGATACCTATATCAGTATATACTTGATATCATTATTATATTAAATCCTTATATATAATAATCATAATAGGGATTTTATCCCAAATTTTGGTCGTAGATAACCAAATTAATAAGGACCATTAGATCTTAACTAGATAAATGAAAATCGTTAGATCAAATATTTAAAAAGTTTATTTTATTAATAATAGGATTATATTTAAATTCTAAAAGGTGTATTTTGATAATTTAAACCAAATATACCAAATATAAATAAGTTTTCTATATTGAATAGAATTCTCCATGTAAAAAATTCGTGACTTTCTTTTCTCTTCCATAGATAATTCCACCTAGATAAAAATTGTTAAACCATCTTTTAATTAAAGATAATTTAGTTATCTTCATGTGGGGCGTAAAATCGTCAAAATCTGATTTTTAAAACACAAAATAAAGTCCAAATTAATAAAGTGAATATTTAAATTCTAATAATAATTATTATGTCATCATAATTTTAACACCAATTTAATTACTTTTTTCTAACTATTTTAAATTTAGAAATCTATGTTCAAAAATTAAAATCAATCTAAGAAAAATTCAAATCAACAAAGAATATAATAATACGAGGATAAAATTTTATAAAATTATGCATATTTTTAATCCTATTTTAATAAGTTTTATATCATAACTAATCAAATCTTATTTATTATTAAATAATAAATTATACATAAATGGTGATTTTGTTTTATAAGAACGTATAGAGACCTAATTTCATTGTTCATATTAAAAAAAACTTATTTTGAAATTTTAGACTCAGCTACAGAAGATGCCAAACTTTTTAAACCTATATACATTGTAAATTATTAAATTGGAAACTTTAAAATTTTGTTAATCAATTAGTATAGTACTTTTCTGAAAAATCGTACTTTACAAAAAATATTATCAAATAACATATGTCTGCAAGAAAAAAATGAAAAAAAATCTTATTTTTCAAAAAAACCTATAAATTTTAATATGTTGTTGGTAGATTCAAAACTTAGATCATTCTACATGATAATTTTACTGTTATATCTAACGTTTTTCAACAATTTAATTTGAAAGATTCAACGATTATGGAATCGAGTGATCAAAAAAAGCGACCAAACTTATAAGGAAGCTTTCATTATTTAGTCTTTAATATAATAACATAGATATTTACATGATATACTATAAAAAATGAAATTTATACAGAATTTTGATCACGGTGTACTACTTTAAAAGAAGAACTATAACAAAAAAAATTATATTTAATTGATAATTTATTTTCTCAAAAGTTCAAAGTTCCCGCATCTTTAACATATTACAAAAAAGAGTATATTATATTTTAGCAATAAATATTTAAAAAAATTATAAATTAAAAAAATTATAAATATTAAGAAAAATTAATGATGTTATCATGGTAGTTTGGTCCTAAATACCGCCAAAACATTCTCAATCGTTAGATCCAATACTTTTAAAAAATACATGATCAAGATTATATCATATAAAAAGAAGTTATTGTCTAAAAATGATATAAGTTAAAAGATATTATATTAGGATTGGATTTTCTAAAAAGTCAAAACATAAAAATAGTTGTAATTAAATAAGGAAACTCATTTAATACCAAAATAATAAAAATCGTTTAATGTTAAATAGATAGATGAAAACCGTTAGATTTAACATTAAAAAATGTATTTGGTTAATAAAGGGTATTCTAATAATCTAAACTACATATAAGTAGATTTCCTAAATCGAATAGAATTCTCAACATTAAATTTCGTCACTTTATTCTCATTTTAGTTTTAGAATAGTTTTTAATTGAAAAAGAACTATTAAACCACAACAAAATTAAAGATTATTTTGTGAATTTCATGTGGACAATAAAATTGGCAAAATCTAATTTTTATAACTCAATGTAAACAAATATTAAATTGAGCGTGTAAAATATAATAAATATCAAATTTTTAACTATAATTGTTTTGGCTAAATCTTTTTTAACAATAATTTAATCATGTAAACTAATAACTTTTAAATATTAAAATATTCATAAATAAATATAATTATGAATATTAGAAAAATAATCGTGTGTTGCATGGGTAATAAAAATATAACTATAAACAAAATAATTATAAATAAAATTTAAGTAACCGTGCATCGCACGGGCTATAAGCTAGTATATATAAAGGAGGATACGCGGGAGATTAGGTAGCGCCCCTAAGATCGTCTCAATCTATTTTTCTAATTTTCTAGAATTTTAGAATTTTAAATACTGATAAATCAAAAAAATATCCTTTAACATATTAGAAGTAGAATAGATGTTCGAATTTATTGAGGAGAAAAATTCGAATTTATAGCGAAGTTCGAAGTTCTATTTGAAGTAGAATAGGTGTTTGAATTTACAGAGGGTAAGAGTTCAAATATAAAAGAAGTACTTGCAAAGTTCTATTTGAAGTAGAATATGTGTTTCGATTCATAGAGGAGAAGAGTTCGGATATAAAAGAAGTACTTGCAATTAAAAATTTTATTGGAAGTAGAATGAGCGTTTATACTACATAACTAAAAATTGTATTTGAAGTAGAATATGTAAAGTTATATAGATGTTTTTTCAACTAAAGAGTATCTCATTAGAAAGGAGTATGATTACATAAAAATTAATATATAAGACAAGTATATATTCAATATATTAAAGTTGAGATTTTGATATTAAAAAGGAAAGCGTGTTTCACGGGAGGACGGTTTATTAGCGAGGACCGAGTAATTTTCATAATTTATTTGATAGAGTTTTTTAAAAAATTTATTACGCCACCGCGTAGCGCGGCTTTTATGACTAGTTATATTATAATTTGGATTAAAATTTAGACCAAACTATTTAAGTTGGAGAGAAGTTCAGGACCAAATTATTGAAGTTGTCCTAATATTTAGATTTTATGATTATATGTGTGTACTGACTTCATCAATTTATACCTTATGAACGTAAGAAAATTGATAATCAAACCCTCTATATCTTGGAAATGAAAAATTGCCTAGCTCATCGGTAAGTTTAGATGCTTAATTTGTTTGATCATAAAATAAACATGCTTTTATGTAACAAATTGACTCGGAGAATAATCAAATTAGTTTGCACTACTACTTCCGTGTCATTTAAATTAACCATATATTATATTTTATGAATGGATGATATTAGCTTAAAACCTGTGCGATGCATGGATTGTTAATTGTTATTTTATTATTATTTTTTTTAATTATATTTGTTAAAAAACTAAGTAGGCATGTTAAAATAGCTAAACATTTTTAATTAATTAAAAACATTAAAACAGATTTTAAAATAAATAAGTAAGGGTTTGCTCGTTATATTTTTGGAAAAGGAGGAGTTTTATTATGGAAAAATAAAAAATGTAACATATATTTAGTTTAAAAAGGTAAATGTCTGTGATATTTTTGGAAAATGAGGTTTTAAAATTTAATAATTTAAATTATTTCAATACGTTTTAAAATAAATAAGTAAAGGGTTTGTCCGTGATATTTTTAGAAAAAGAATG
The DNA here is from genome assembly GCA_030848705.1 of Heracleum sosnowskyi. NCBI lineage: Eukaryota > Viridiplantae > Streptophyta > Magnoliopsida > Apiales > Apiaceae > Heracleum > Heracleum sosnowskyi. Next base: position 17,295,475 of record CM061244.1, on the reverse strand, counting down.
GATTTTAGTGAGAAAAATAAAAAAAGTAAATTGAAAAAGGCAATTTCCCGTGATATATTTAGAAAATGAGGGACTTTGTTAGAAAAAATCTATAATGTGTTTTAGCTGAAAATGTAATTTGTTATAAATAGGTATTTGATTATTTATATTTTAATATTGTTAGTAATTGCATTTGTTAAGAAAAATAAGTAGACTTGTTAAAATAGGTAAACTTTTAAAAAAATAATTATAATATTAGGTTTAAAAATAAATAACTAAATGTTTGTCCGTGATATTTTTGGAAAATGAGGGGTTTTATTAAGGAAAAATAGAAAAACTTACATGTTTTAGTTAAAAAAGGTAATTGCACGTGATATATTTGAAAAAGTAGGGGAATTTGTTAGAAAAAATAAAAAAAATAATGTATTTTAGGTGAAAAAGGTAATTGGTTATAAATAGGTAATATTATTATTTAATAATACATTTCTATAAATAAATAAGGTTAATTAAATAAAAATACGAATTTAAGAAAGGGCAATTAAGTAAAATCACAACGTACCATATCGACCGACCAAACTTTTAATGTTTCGTCTATTATATAATAGTATTGATTTTAATTATTAAAAAATTTATTAAAAAATGTACTTATAGATATTTGAATGATAAAAATATATAATAAATAAATACTATTTAAATATGTGGTTATAGACAATTAATCTTGAATTTGGTATCACACGATATTTTAACATTATTTTCTTTATTAATAAAGAGTATAGAAGTTATAGACAATTGAACTTTGAATGAAATTAATGAAATTAAAGTAAATAAATAAATCTTGTATAATAACGTAGTTGTAAGGAATCGAACCCTGAATTAAGCTAAAGAATTTAAATTAATAAATCTTGTATGTAATTGTGAGAAATCGAACCTAGGTCACGTGATAATCAAATTTGGTAATTTGATACTTTTGATACCGTCATTTTCACATTATTTTCTTTATTAATAAAGAGTATAGATTGGATTTATAGTATCTTTGAAGTCTGGGCCCTTGCTACTCTGGTGGTAAGTTGATACTCTATTGTTTTTACAAATTGTTTACACATCTTGGGCCTCAAGGCCCCGGAGATTTTTTGCAACTTGCCTTCGAGATTTGTATATAGTCTCGAATACATTTCTTGACAGCAAAAAAAAAGGCCATTGTGCGATTTTACATGCAAAGACCTAAATATTGTATAGTTTTTTTTTTCCGGAAATGTGCAATGGCCCACTGCATCTTTATATACTTAAGACTAAAGTTTAAAATGGTGGCCGGACTTCACCCGCTTTTACATATTTATTGTCAAAATTTTAAATTTGTAATATGGTGGCCAAACATAAATTTTATTTTTTTAAAAACGTGGCTGCAAATCATCTTTTAAGTATTTTTGTCTCAAAAAAGTGACCCTTAGCCATCTTTTTGAAAAATAAAAGCTATAAATTTAAAATTTCAGTCACCAAAATGTTAAATAGAGTTAAGTTCGGCCACTTGGAATTTACTCAATACTTAATTCACCGAAATTTTTTAAACTCCCTAGTCTTGTTCCAAGTACTAAAGATTTAGCAAAAAACAAAATGTTACTTCCTCCGTCCCTCTCATTTCTTTATGATTTTTTTATCCTGTTTGACACACATTTTAAGACTCTTATAAAGTATAGCTCTACAACTTATTTTTAAAACTTTCTTTTTCTAAATAAAAATTTAAACATTATATTTTTATTCAAAAAAAAAAAAAAAAAATTGTCGAAGTATATATTAAAGGAGGCAGCCGAACCCCAGTCGCTCAAAATAAAGAATTGAGGGAGACATCAATTGTTTTGAAATAATCAAGCACAATTCACAATGTTTGTTTTCTATTGTGGGAGTTCTTGGTACCAATTCTACTGTACCAAGAATCTGACTTGAGACCAGGGGGTAAACCAAATTAGTGAATTACTAAACCATCCATCACAGATGATGATTAATATTTAATCCTCGCATAATTAGGCTCAAAGTGTTAAGAAAAGCCAGCAACATAAATCATATGAACATAGATCACTTATCAATAGCAGTAATGATTTACACATTCTTAACAATTATATCACCATTGCACAACCATAATTATTGTGATACCATAAGATTAGGAATGCTTGCTTAAATTCACTTAATGACTTAGAATCACGATCACTTATAGAAGTGATCATCATTAACTTAATGCTTACCAAATATATTCAAACTCACACATCACACTTAAATGGTAAAAGATGAGGGCTTAACAGTATTATTCGGCTCTCTAGAGCTCTAGCACCAGATCTGCAATGGAAACAAATAAATCGTAAAAATGTATTCTGCCTGTATTTTCAAATGCATGAGATGTGCATGTGTGCTTGAGTAGATAACTTATTGGTACTTACAGTCTGCATCTGTTTTTATCCAGTGTTCCCCAAATCCGGTCGAATGGCTTCTATGAAGACTGTCATTTTTGATCATGTTCATGGTGGTTACGTTTTCTTTCGAAATGATCATCTCTGTAAACTTGTTATTGTCTTTTTCGAGGACTGCCACCCCTGTATCTTGATGTTTGGTTATCATGTCCTTGTTAGTAGGTGACTTGCTCATTTTCTTATCAGCAATTGATCTTTCCGGGTGAATTTTTTTGTTCAACAGTCGGAGGGTCTGCATGCACAAATAGAAGCTTAAATTTTAGTTTTTCGACTGTCTTATTCTTGTCAGAAAATTCAGCATAATGTGAGATTGCTGAAATCACTGGTTGGATGTTGGAGCATCCTTCCACATGAAGAGAACAGTTATATTGAAAGTTACCTTCTGGTAGTTGTAAACTTTAAACATAGCATAACGATGAAGTTAACAATGATATATGGCTTAAATGAAATATGAGGTGACCAACCTTGGGGAATTTCCTCTTGGGTGAAGCAGTGCAACTAGCATGGTCACTGGCAGAAGCTTTGCTGCTCCTTGAGCTAACATGAATCTTTTTAAGAATCTTCTTCATGAATTCCATGGCACATTTTCCTTTAAAAGGCGTTCCCTCTTCTTTTTGTTCCTCAAGTGATCCCTTTTCTTTCTTCATCTCCTTGCCGGTTTCTAGACTTTCTGTTGAAGAATTAAAAAGGTATTCTTGGAGTGGGCATATTACCATGTTTCTGTTCTCTTCGACATCGTTTCCTTCAATTTCATGATTGCTGAGAGTGATGGTGCTAACAAAGCTGCTCCTCGATGAGTCATAATCCACATCATCTGCTGATTCAGCTTCAAGAAACTTCTCTAGCTTGTCGTTCATGAGCTTTAACTCAGTCTCAGTGACTTCAATTTTTTTTTCATTTACATTTTGATAAGAAACAGCAAACTTTGGTGTTGGGGGTTCTGCAACCCTAGATTCTGAACCAAGTGTTCCAACTGTTAAGAAGCCGTGGAATAAGTCGGCTTCTTCATCATTGACTTCTTCCCTTTTCATGGCTGTGAAGCCTGCAGAATACTTTGAACATTCCCTCTTTGTCTGCTTTGAGGTGTACCCATGTTTCATGTGGCATAGCTGCTTGCCAAACGACGGCTGTATAGAGAGACAAGCACAGGAGTTCCCTGAAAACAGAAAATAAAATACCCATTCAGCATTATACAGTTTAAAATTTATTATTGCAAGGGAATGAATAGCTCCAGATATGAAGTACTATGAGACAAGGTCATTTGTTAGGATGGACAGACCAATTGAGAATGTTTTCCGTGGTTCAATGCTATCTTGCCTTAATTTTCGGTTCATCCAACCTAGTAACTGCAACAAGAAGAATAAATTGATACTTAAAGTTTTTTTTTTTTATAATATGAACTAAACTATATTTGATTAACTTGGCCTCACCTTCATTTTGACAGAGTGCAAAATAGTAGATGATAAACAGTTTAGCTGGGGAAGGTGCAGTGCGCGGATGATTAATAATGGAGACACAGGGGTTTGATGGACAGGAACAAATTGGAGGATCTTTCCAGTGGATTGTCGATGATACGAGACCATGGGCTTCTAGAACTGTTTGGGACAGAGCTAAGCAGAGAGATACAAAGAGAAGATTACCATGTTGTTGGCTGCTTTTGTCAAAATCGTGTCATGAGAACAAGTTGAGTAGTCAGTTAAGACCCACATGTCCAGAATAATACTACTCCCATGCACAAGTTTTCTTCAAGTTGTTAGCTAATACCGTTTTGATTGATACAATTGGTATAAGTGGATTTATATTTGTCTAGGAATGCAAGTGTTAATTATATCAGATGACATCTATTACTGCTACGATGAGAACTAAATTTACCAAGACAACTTCTGCAGGATTGTTAAAAACCAAATTAACAAAATACAACAGTTTCACCAGGTTTTACATTGATAAATCAAGTAGCTAGTTAGCTTCTGCAAAGATCAACGAGGCTCGTGCTTATGAACAATGGAGGAACCGTGAAATTCATTGCATACTGAAACAAACTTCAACCATCAGGGACACAAAAAATCACTGAATATAAATTATCTAGGTTCATTACTGACATAGGTAACTTCTCTTGAATTCATAGCATTGAGTCATAGATTGTAATTTGTACAGTCTGTCGATGTGTTTGCTATCGATAGATTAGATGCTAAACAACAAGTTTAGCGGTTGTTGTGGAGTTCATTCACTCATTTCTTGTGTTAAGTTAGTCAAAATTATACCGAATGAGAGCCACTTGATGCTTAACACTGTTACATGATTTTGTAGTCCACCAGAACCGAATGAGAGCCACTGGAAGCTGCTAATGATCAAATCATCTCTTAGCATCAACTGTCATCTGAAGAGCTTGAAATGTAATTCGCCTGCCAAGCACAGAATGGACCGATATGCAAAAGTTGATTACACTTTAATGTCAAACTAGATGATAACCCGTTCGAAGTACGGGCCGAGAGAGAATTTGTTTAAATCAATTAATAATAAAATAATTTTAAAAATAATTTAAAATTGTAGTGAATGATAAGAATTTATTGATGAAACCAAAATAAGAATTGAATCAAATTTGGAACTGAATTATTAATAAAAGTAATTTAATTCATTAAAAACTAATATAAACATAGAATTATAATGGAAATAGGACTCTGGATGAAACCAAAATAAGTGTGGAACCAAATTTTGATACCAAAATAACAGGTTTCGCTTATAAATAAAGGTTATAGATGCACGTCTGAATCACCGCAGTTTCAGGAGAGCTGATGTCAAATGTATATACATGAATTATTATTTTTCCTTTTCCCTTCCGATTGACAAAAGCAAAACCATCTAAAATTTGTATGAGAAATAATTTATAAAGTTAGCACAGTGCAGCGTCGGTATCCTCATTTTTAGCTAACTTAACATTAGCTAGAAAACAATGCAGTTGCCTTTTTTGGGTGGAACAAGCAATAGCGGTTAAGTAACTAACCTACTCCTATTTTCTTAATCTTCATCAACTTGTCGGGGTTCAAACAAATCATTCTCGTCACATAGCTGTGGACGCCTGTTTTGGGTACAATTCTAAGGTTTCCGGGTTTGGGCGTAGCAACATTCATATCCTAGTGCACGAATTTAGATTAATTTTTATTTTTCGGTCACGAATGAGATTCAATACTCCTTCTCCTTCGTGCCCAACCCAAGTAACGAGTCTCTTAAAATTATGTGTCATTTCCAATGTAGACTTTTATTCCTGTACATACAGAGTTAATGCATTTATAATGGGAGGATGCCACTAACAATTTTATTTTATTTTTGGGCTGATTGCTATAATTAACAATCAGGTACGCTGAGGATGTTGCATTTGATTCAACCCTTTGGTTTCTTCCTCTTCATGGGTATAATATAAATAGATAACGAATTTGGGGTTATGCTCAATAGACTTGGAATCTGTTCTATAAAATTATTTAAAATAGTTAGTTGCATTATAATTATAATTCCAACTTGCTGGGGTCAAAGTTAACTAGAATTCACGTGTCCTTGATAGTATGTCCATTGTCCAGATTAGTAATGGTTACATGAATTAGGTCATTGATTACAAAAAAGGTGGTTAATTGTGTAGATACAACATCGGTGTTTTAACATCGGTTACAAAAGCCAACGATGTTAAATGGTATTTCAACATCGGTATTTTCTAAAACGATGTTAAAGCGCGTTTTAGACATCGGTTCAAATAATAGCCGGTGTGGATTCTTAGTTTTCAAAAAATTAAAAAATTCTCGTATACCACACTTTCCCCCTTTAATAAAATATGTTCCCTCTTATATCCCAAAATATTCCCCCGCCCCCCTTAACCAAATTTCTATCCCCCCAATTTCCCCCCTTTTCCCACACGGTCAACACTCACCCTCTCTCACTTTTCACTCACTCCTCACTCTCTCTCGCAGCCGTCTCTCTCTCCATCACTCACCGTCTCTGTAACCACAAATTGATACCCTAATCCACAAATTGAAACCCTAATCCATAAATTGAAACCCTAATTGAAGAACCGAACCAAGGGAAAAAGGAATCGACCTAATTGGGTTAATTTCTTTTTCAATTTTTGATTTTTAATTGGGTTAATCGGGTTAATTTCTTTTACAGATCATCTGGAGCTTAGAGTTGGCTTTGACTTTCGATGTAAGCATCCTTGATTTTGCATGTATACTTACAGCTCTGTTAAGCGATGTTTTTTGTTTTTTGATTTTGATTTCGTTGTTTTTTGTTAAATGTATACTTTTATGTTTTGTATGCTTGTTTACTTTAACTGGATATTTTCTTTGTGTGATTCTTTTTTAATTTATGGCTGGTTTTTTTGTGTTTTTTTGTTTTTGATTGTTAAACGTGGGTACTTTATTTGGTTATCTTACTAATTAAAGGATGAGAATGGAGTTGCGGTTGGAATTGCTGTTTATGATGCTGCGTTTTCGTGGATTAATCATAGCTGATGTCCTAATGCTTGTTATCGGTTTTCGGGATTTAATGATGAATTTGGAACTGGAATGCTCATTACTGCTGCTTCTGTGGATGGAGGAGGCTCTGGTGGCAGCGTATATGAAAGTGATGGTGGTTGGTGATTTTTTTTTTTAATTATAGAATTTGAATATTTGTGAATCAGTGAAATTTTTGTTGTTAGTGAAGAGTAATGACTGTTTTTCCATGTGTTATATGCAATGTAGGATGGGAAAGATATGGTCCGAGAATAGGTATTAGGAATATCAAGCCAATTAGAAAGGGTGAGGAGATAACTATTGCTTCATCTTCAATTTTTGTGTGGCAGCAGCCCTGTGTCATTGGAATGCCATGAAGGCCATCTTGACCATGAACCCGTTGTTGGTGGGAGTGGTGTTGACTTGGGTTATAAGGAAGAAGAACTTGAATGCAGGAATCTCGAAGTTGAAGCAGAAGTAAGAAAGCTCGAAGAAACTTTAGAGTATCAAAGGATGATAGAAAATCAGGCTAAGCAGAAACACCTTGCTGAGAGTATCTATTGGCAGGTGAGTGTTCTAATACTGCAAAATATGTTGGCCCTCTGTTTCTTTGAAGTATAGACAGATATGACTTGGTTCATAGTTACAATTAGAGTCTGCAGATAATTGCATGAGAATTTTCACTCTTAGAAGTAGACTTATGTACATGTATACAGGTTCCCTTGAGTCAGAGGCAGGGCAATGGATTTTGTAATGGTGCAGGACATGTGCCTGGAGAGACTGGTGATGAAGCATCCCAGAAGATTTCTGTCACCCACAGCAATTGTAATGATCACATAATTAAACTAAATGTGTCATCAGTTATGAGGATAATAAAATTGTTGGATAGACAGTAACAGCATTAGAAGTTAATATATTCTTTTTGCTAGGCTTATCTATTGGAGTTGGAGATAATGGTTCCGAGGGTTTTAATCGAAGGACGGGAAGGAGAGGTAAACGCGAGAAATATCCGAACGAAGTAGTTGAGGGGAAGTATCAATATTTGCAGTTTGGGCAAATTAAATTAGATGACATACTACATGGTGAGGACAGTTCTTATGGTTCACTATATTATTAATAGTGTCTTCCTTGTTTTTGACGCTTGTACCAACAAACATCTCCTTATAGCTGCATAGCCTGCGTGAAATGCTTAAGGCAGCGCTGCTATTTGCTTGATCTTCTGATTTATTTCAATTTATGTTCTCTTGTATTAGTACTGCATATCCCATTATCGAGCTGGTTTATCTTGTTTCCATCTACGCTTTTTAGCTTTACATTGATGTGCTCCAGGACATTGGATTCAGCTTGGAACATACAAATTCTTCTGGAGATAAAACCGTAAGTCTTGTTTCTTGAGTTCATTTATAGTTCTGACTTGTTTCGTCGTATCAATTCCGGTCTTTGAATCTTTCTATTCTGCAGTTAATGTTCCCTTACCGGCGGTATGAATGTGACCAAGTGAGTTCTCAATTTGTTATTAGTTACAGGATTTGAATTGATATTGTAAATATCATATACGATGATCAATTATATATCTTTGCAGGGAAATTTCTCTACTTGCTTGGTTGGAACATACAAGCTTGTCTGGGACAATTCATATTCAACATTCTTTAAAAAGGTAGGCAAGTGGCTTACAAGTCCACATGACATGATTTTTACGATTAGTTTTTTAAGAGTGTAGTTAAGCATTTGATAGAGTAATAAACTCCTAGCCTCGCATGTAAAACATGTAGAGAAATACATTATATATCTTTACACTAAGCAAATATAAACTAATTGATAACACATATTAATTCTTTATTTCCGTTCCTCATCAGACGTGTGCAAGTGACTTAATTTCCTCTATCTAATTTAAGCATGATATCAAAATTAGGCCAGAAATATAGAGATGATAGGTTTCCATGCCATTTTCTATTTCACCTGTTGGTGTTATCAGTCGTATTGGTTTCAGTTTCTTTCTTTTCTGGTTACTATCAATTTACTATGATCACTATTGCTTCTGCTCTACTATTACTATATTTTTAATTGTTCTCACTTCAGTTGAGCTATGATTTTATGCTTGTGATTTGATTATGTTTCTTGGATTAGGTTCTTCGGTATAAGGTGGACTGTATACCACCAGTGGTGGAGCCATTGACATCTGTAACTGAAGAAGAACAAAATGCTGAACTTTAGCTAAGCAAACTTATCTGCATCCACACATGTGGCTTGTATTATATCCTATGTTATCTCATTGATGTAAGTCTGGGTTGCCCAATATCAATTTGTGTCTTCCTTTGCAGGGTCGTGAACCTTTGCAGGTTGCTGATGGTATTGTGATAGATATACTAATGCATGGACACCTGGTTAGTAGCAGTGTAACAACTTCAAAAACTGATGTTAAAAGGACCATTCAACATCGACAACAATTAAAGAAACCGATGTTAAATGGACACTCAAAAATTATACAGCAAAAAAACCGATGTCTTTAATATCTATTACATCAGTGTCTATACGAAATAGATGTCTTAAAGGCTTTTGACATCAGAGTAACATATCAAACCGATGTTAATTCCCTTATTAGACATCATTTTTAATACATCATTCGATGTCAATATTTATTTTTAACTTGTGTGTCGTTTGTTCAAGAGGATCTAACCTTGATAACAAATCAATATTGAAGTGTTAATAATATACGTTTGTGATGAATTTGTGCCAATGACATCAGAATTTGTTATGTAAACGATGTGGTTTTATCTAATAGACATCAGTCAAAAACCGATGTCTAAACACTGGGACATTTAACAACACCCGCGTAGACATCGGTTGGTTGTTTAGAAAGACATCGGTTTTTAGCCGATGTCTATTGCTATATTTCTAGTAGTGTATGCAAATTTTTTTCCTTCATAATTTTTTCTCCTCTATTTATGCAGAATTGGTATGTTTTAATACATTTTTTTTATTTTCTACTGTTTTTTGCACTTTTATCCATAATTTTGTCTGCATTTTTTTCCTGCTTTTGTAGAATTTTTTTCCTGCATAAAGTTTTCTTCTTTATCTCTGCAGAAGTGGTTTGTTTTACTACAATTTTTCACTTTTCATGCATGTTTTTGCTTTTCGTTCTTTGCTTAGGCGTCAAAATCTGATTTGGCAAGCATCTCATGTTAACAGGTACACCAATTACTTTACATCTATTTATTTGTTTATGTTTGTAATGACTAATTACATTTTATTTCATGATATATCCGGTGTCTATGACAAAAATGGATACAACCCCTTCTACGGTTCTTAAATTAAAAGTTACAATTGTGAGTGACTGGGAACTTTTCACTACAAGAAATCTCAATTTTCGTGACGGAAAATTCCGTCAGCAGAGGCTAGATTCCGTAGCTAAATCAACTAGCAACGGAAATCAACAACGGAAACATTAGTCGCCGTAGGGGAAGGCTTGCCGACGGAAAATAAGTTCTGTTGCCAACCTAGCAACGGACCTACAACAGCTTGTCGATGGCATCTTGTTGGTATTGACCACGTTTTTCGACTCTTTGGCGACGGAATTCCGTTGCTATATGCCAACGACATTGCAACAGATTTATGTTTACAAATTCCCTACGGCTTTACTTTGTTGGTAAGTAGTAACGGTTCAGCAATGCAATTACACATTTTTCGAAAATGCTCAGCGACCGAATTCGGTTGTTAAATGCCAACGACTCAACAACAGATTTTTTTTTACAAATTACCTACACCTTTACTCCATTGGTATAGCAACGGTTCATCAATGCAATGCAATTTTTCAGCAACAAAACCTGTATAATGCAATACAACAAAACAAAACCTGTATAATGCAATACAACAAAATAAAACCTGTATTCTAGTTACAATATTGTCACTAGAATTTTCGTTGCACAACCGTTACAAAAATTTAGCGGGATAATTTGGCACTACTTTTAGCTACGGCAAACTTCCGTTGCTATGTTGCATCACCAAGCTCGTTGCCAATCCGTTGCTTCCAGTCGCGATAAACTTTCTTCGTCGCAAATTTGTCATAGTTTGGGAGCGGGATGTTTTCGCATGACATTTTTCCGTTGCTTTTTATTTCTCGCCATTCCGTCGCGGGTCAGTCGAGAGTCGTGTTGACTATTCTGCATTTCAAAAGTGTTGTCTTTCCGTTGGCATATTACAACGGGACTCTTTCCGTTGCTAAATTCCGTCGCGAAAACCGAGATTTCTTGTAGTGTTTGTTGTGATATTCATAATATTTGAGTTATTCACTTGATTTGACGAGAGATTTATGTCGTTCAATAATCTGATTACTCATATGACACAGTATTATTATAAAAAAAAATAACAAAATACGTTGAGTGAAGATCAGTAAAGTGAATGAAATACATGTGATGCATGCATGTATTTCAATAGTTCTATAGATGTAGCCATACCTGATCTTCAAGAGCAGGTAAATATCTATTTACTTTTTCCATTCTTGTAGCTCCAATTCTCAATCTCATTTTTTTAATCTCACTCTTTCGTATGTGTGAATCTTTAGTTTGGATCGTAATTATAGTAGTTGGTTCCCTTATAGGTTTAATATTTTTAATTTCCACTTCATAGTTTAATTATAAAAGTTTTTTAATTTTTTTCGTCCATAGTTTTTTATTCTCTATCTCTGTAGCAGAATTGGTATGTTTTACTACAGTTTTTTTAATTTTTCTGCTGTTTTTTGCTCACTGCTTACGGCTCCAAACAATATCTTGAAATATTTTAAATGGAAATATAAAGGGAAATTAAAGAAACTATTAATTTTTTAAACATAAATTTTATAAAGAAAAGAGCCGACTCTAATTCACGATGGATCGGTCACAATTTTAGTTCTCTAAGAGCATCCGTACCTATTCTCGGTCTTCAATCCGTTAATTCGTCAATTTATAAAATTAACTATTTTGCTATTTTTTATGCAGCAGTACAAATCAAAGTAGTTAATCTGTCTAACGAATCAATGAACTGATGGAGTTTTATTAATGCAACAATATTTTTTGGTCCATCAATCAAATTGATGGCCATCAATCCATCAATTACTCCATCAATTTTTGATGGAGTAGCTAACGGATTGGCGGAGTTCAATTTTATTGACGGACTAAAAAAGCACTGCTTCATAACTAAATTCCGTCAATTCGTCAATCCGTCTAACGAATCAACTATTTTTTTTTCATTGGATATGCTCTAAGTATAGGATAAGGTTATATTGAATCAAGGGCAGATAAAAGCAACCCTATACCAGCAGCTGCCTGATAAGGTTCCTTTTAGAACATATGCACAAATGAAAAAAAATAGTTGATCCGTTAGACGGATTGATGGATTGGCGGAGTTTAGTTATGCAGCAGTGCTTTTTTAGTCCGTCAATAAAATTGAACTCCGTCAATCCGTTAGCTACTTCATCAAAAATTGATGGATTGATGACCATCAATTTGAGTGATGGACCAAAAAACATTGTTGCATTGATAAAACTCCATCAATTCATTGATTCGTTAGACGGATTAACTACTTTGATTTGTACTGCGACATAAAAAATAGAAAAATAGTTAATTTTTTTTGCATAGTAATAAACTTAATAAAAAAAAATTGACGAATTAGCAGATTAAAGACCGAGAATGGGTACAGATATTCTTACGTGAGTCATTGTGGGCTAACGGAGTCGTGTCATGCCAAATTCGGATTTTGTGTAGTAGGTAATCTGTCAGATAGTTGAGTCAGTCCTCAGGCATTGTCACCCTGGTATGTGCCTTTATATATGTCTTAATGTTGGTACAAGAGCATTTCGATAAAGGTCACGACTTACGAGGATAGTTGTCTTTCAAATTAATTTAATGCAAACCATTATAATTAATATTAAAGTTATTGTATGGAGTGATCTAATATCCGAATTCACCAAAACGTAACTAAAATTTATTATTTATAATATTAGTTCTGAAAATACAAATAAAAGTAAAATTTCGTCAAAAATGTGTTATTATATTTTATTTTCTTTAAATATATACTATACATTATATCCTATATATAATTAACAAAGCTAAAATTAATAAATATTAAAATTTAGCTAAAATAAAATATTTAAAAATAACGTTTGCAAAACGGGAATTATAAGCTAGTATACGAAAGAATTATGTGTTCGTTCGTATATATCAATACCATCAATACTATTATATAATAGACGAAACATTAAAAGTTTGGTTGGTCGTTATGGTACGTTGTGATTTTATTTAATTGTCCTTAATTAACTAACTGTACTTCGTATTTTTACCTAATTAACCTTACTTATTTATAGAAATATATTATTAAATAGTAATATTACCTATTTATAACAAATTATATTTTTCACCTAAAATACATTATTTTTTCTAACAAATTGGCAATTACATATTTTAACTAAAACATGTTAGTTTTTCTATTTTTCCTTACTAAAACCCCCCATTTTTCAAAAATATCACGGACAAACATTTAGTTATTTATTTTTAAACCTATTTTAATATTATAATTATTTTTTAAAAGTTTACCTATTTTAACATGTCTACTCATTTTTCTTAACAAATGCAATTACTAAAAATATTAAAATATAAATAATCAAATACCTATTTATAACCAATTACCATTTCAGCTAAAACACATTATATATTTTTTCTAACAAAATTCCTCCTTTTCTAAATATATCACGGGAAATTACCTTTTACAATTTACTTTTTCTATTTTTCTCACTAAAATCCATCATTTTTCCAAAAATATCACAGGAAACCCTTTACTTATTTATTTTAAAACGTATTTAAATACTTTTAATTAATTAAATTTTAAAACCTTATTTTCCAAAAATATCACGGGCATTTACCTTTTTAAACTAAATATATGTTACATTTTTTATTTTTTCTTACTAAAACCCCTCATTTCCAAAAATATAACGGGCAAACCCATACTTATTTATTTTAAAATTTGTTTTAATGTTTTTAATTAATTAAAAGTGTTTAGCTATTTTAACATGACTACTTATTTTTTGCACAATTACAATTAATAAAATAATAATAAATTAACAATTAACAATCCGTGCATCGCACGAGTTTTAAGCTAGTATTATATAATAGACGAAACATTAAAAGTTTGGTCGGTCGGTATGGTACGTTGTGATTTTACTTAATTGCCCTTTCTTAAATTCATGTTTTTACTTAATTAACCTTACTTATTTATAGAAATATATTATTAAATTATAATATTACCTATTTATAATCAATTACCTTTTTCACCTAAAATACATTTTTTTTTATGTTACATTTTTTATTTTTTCTTACGAAAACCCCTCATTTTCCAAAAATATAACGGGCAAACCCTTACTTATTTACTTTAAAATTTGTTTTAATGTTTTTAATTAATTAAAAGTATTTAGCTATTTTAACATGCCTACTTATTTTTTTAACAAATACAATTAATAAAATATTAAAAATATAATACTAAAATAACAATTAACAATCCGTGCATCGCACGAGTTTTAAGCTAGTATTATATAATAGACGAAACATTAAAAGTTTGGTCGGTCGGTATGGTACGTTGTGATTTTACTTAATTGCCCTTTCTTAAATTCGTGTTTTTACTTAATTAACCTTACTTATTTATATAAATATATTATTAAATAATAATATTACCTATTTATAACCAATTACCTTTTTCACCTAAAATACATTATTTTTTTTTATCGTTCCTAACAAATTCCCCTACTTTTTCAAATATATCACGAACAATTATCTTTTTTAACTAAAATATATTAGTTTTTCTATTTTTTCTTACTAAAACCCCTCATTTTCCAAAAATATCACGGACAAACCTTTAGTTATTTATTTTTAAACCTAATATTATAATTATTTTTTTTAAAAGTTTACCTATTTTAACATGTCTACTTATTTTTCTTAACAAATGCAATTACTAAAAATATTAAAATATAAATAATCAAATATCTATTTATAACCAATTACCTTTTCAGCTAAAACACATTATAGATTTTTTTTTACAAAGTCCCTCATTTTCTAAATATATCACGGAAAATTGCCTTTTTCAATTTACTTTTTCTATTTTTCTCACTAAAATCCATTTTTTTTCTAAAAATATCATGAACAAACCCTTTATTTATTTATTTTAAAACGTATTTAAATAATTGAAATTATTAAATTTTAAAACCTCATTTTCCAAAAATATCACGGGCATTTATCTTTTTAAACTAAATATATGTTACATTTTTTTATTTTTCCATACTAAAACCCCTTTTTTTCCAAAAATATAACAAGCAAACCTTACTTATTTATTTTAAAATCTGTTTTAATATTTTTAATTAATTAAAAGTGTTTAACTATTTTAACACGCCTACTTATTTTTTTTAACAAATACAATTAAAAAAATAATAATAAAATAACAATTAAACATCCCTCAGTCCTCACTCACGTTTTATTATAGGAATCTCCGGAGTCAGGAACTATAATACCGTGTGTTTTGTCTGTTTTTTCAGTTGCCACTACAAACAAATACACAATTTTTTGCATAGACCACTCTAATCTTAATTTTGAAGCAACAAATCTTCACATTGTTGTGATATTAATGTATTCTTGATCACCCCAGATATGAACATGTCTGAACCGTTGATGCAACATGATGATGAGGTTAGTGAGAAGATCAAGACCATTGAATTGGAGGTAATCCCAGAATGGAAAGATCAGTTTGTTAAAATAATAATGTAATCTAAACTTTGGATTATTATTTTTATTATCTAGAATGTTCTTGAAAGTATCTAGAATAGACTTTTGAAGTTCAAGACCTTTTGTATTTCAAGATGGTTCATGTACTTAGGGAGTTACATATTAAATAAGGTGCATGTACTAGAAGTGTTCTAGGAGGTTCCATCTTGTCCTATAAATAGAACAATCTTCCAAGCTTTGTATAATGAAAGAATTATCAAAATCTTTTGAGTGAAATACATTTGTGAGTTTTATATTTTGTGTGAGTAAGTTGTGTGGATTATTGAGAACAAGTTTCTTCTCTTTAATCTCCAACACTTTATACACTTAAAATTCCTACAAAGTGGTATCAGAGCAAGGTTTAGAGATGGCTTCCAACAACAATATGTTGCAACCTCAACTTCCTCGTTTGACGGGAAAGAATTACAACCAATGGAGCATACAAATGAAGGTTTTATATGGCTCTCAAGATCTTTGGGAGATTGTGGAAAGTGGATATGAAGAACCGGCGAATCAAGCCAATCTCTCACCACAACAATTGAGTACTTTGAAGGAAAATCGAAAGAAGGACAAGAAGGCTCTCTACTTTATTTATCAAGCGGTGGATGAAGTAATTTTTGAGAGAATTTCAACGGCATCAACATCAAAGGAGGCATGGGATATCCTCAACAAGGCCTACAAAGGAGAAGAAAGAGTAAAAATGGTGAGACTTCAAGCTCTAAGAGGTGAATTTGATTCACTCAAGATGAAGGAAAGTGAAACGGTGGAGGAATATTATAATCGAACAATTTCGATTGTTAATCAACTTCGTGTAAATGGTGAAGATATTACGGATAAAAGAGTCTTGGAAAAAATTCTTCGTAGCATGACTCGAAAATTTGAGCATGTTGTTGTGGCTATTGAAGAATCAAAGGATTTAAATACTTTTTCTCTTGAAGAATTGTTGGGCTCACTCCAATCTCATGAACTTCGCATCAAACAATTTGATTCCTCTCCTTCCGAGCAAGCTTTTCAAGTTCAAGACACTAATCGTGGCGGTTTTAGAGGAAGAGGTAGAAGAGGATCATTTCGTGGTCGAGGACAAGGAAGAGGAAATGTGCCAAGTGAAAATTCAAGTTCATTCCAAAGAGGAAGAGGAAGAGCTCGTGGAGGTTACAATGGAAGAGGAAGAGGTAATTCTTTTAATTTTCAATGCCATTATTGTCATAAAATTGGGCATATGAAAAAGGATTGTTACAAAAGGATTAATGATGAAAAAGATGACTCAAATTTTCTACATGAGGACATTGAGGAGAAAGATGAAAGTATGCTTCTTGTTAGTAATGTTCAAGAAGTTCAAGAAGAATCTATTGATGATGTTTGGTATATCGATAGTGGTTGTAGTAACCACATGACCGGAAAGAAAAATTGTTTTGTGAATTTTGACGAAAGTGTCCAACGAGAAGTCAAGACGGGTGACAACAAAAGGCTCATTGTCAAAGGTTGTGGTGATGTTCCAATTCGAACAAAGCAAGGTACAAATTATATCTCTAATGTTTATTATGTTCCCGATCTTAAACATAATCTTTTAAGTGTTGGGCAACTTTTAAGAAAGGGGCATCATGTGAATTTTAAAGATGATTTTTGTGAGATCAAAGATAAAAATGGGATTCTTGTTGCAAGAGTCAAGATGACATCAACTAAAATGTTTCCATTGAAAATTCAAAGTGAGGCTCTTCCATGTTTTGCTAATATTGTGAACGACAAGTCTTGGCTTTGGCATCTTCGATTTAATCACTTGAGTTTTAGCACTCTATCCAAGATTTGTAAAGGTCATATGGTAAGAGGCATTCCAAATATTCAAAAGCAAGATCAAGTATGTGAAGATTGTGTTTTTGGCAAGCATCACCGAGATCCATTTCCGAAAGAGAAGGCATGGCGAGCTAAAAAACCATTGGAGTTGATACATTCGGATTTATGTGGACCTATGCGCACCAACTCTATTGGAGGTAGTCGTTATTTCCTCACTTTTATTGATGATTATAGTCGCAAAATGTGGATTTATTTTCTCAAAGAAAAATCTCAAGTATTTGAAACATTTAAAGATTTTAAAGCATATGTGGAGAAAGAGAGTGGTCATTCTTTAAAGACACTACGATCTGATCGTGGTGGTGAATATATGTCCGAAGAATTTGGAGGTTTTTTGAAAAAGCATGGAATTCGCCATCAACTAACGGTTCGTTCAACCCCTCAACAAAATGGGGTAGCCGAGCGGAAGAACCGAATAATCATGGAGCTTGTTCGAAGTATGTTGAAAACAAAAGGATTGCCTAAGATGTTTTGGGCCGAAGCGGTTGCGTGTGCATGTTATGTTCTCAATCGTGCACCTACTAAAAGTGTGCAAGGAAAGACTCCACAAGAAGCTTGGAGTCGCAAGAAGCCATGTGTCTCTCATTTTAGAATTTTTGGAAGTATTTGTTACTCTCATGTGCCCGATGAAAAGAGAGGTAAGCTTGATGATAAATCTGAAAAATGCATCTTTGTTGGCTATAGTGAAGCTTCTAAGGCATACAAATTGTACAATCCCATCACAAAGAAAGTCATAATTAGTCGTGATGTAATTTTCAACGAGGAGGCTTCATGGAAATGGAAGGATGAGAAAGAAAGTTCAAGTACTTTTCTTGATGATGATGCATTTGATCCAATTGAAGAAGAAGGCTCCACTCCACCTACTCCACCATCTAATTCTCCACCAAACTCATCATCATCATCTTCAAGTTCCGAGTCACCACCAAGAAAGACAAGATCAATGGCGGATCTTTATGGAGCAACAAGAAGAATTTTGGAAGATGAATTTGTTGATTTTGCCTTATATGCAAATGCGGATCCGGTTGCTTTTGAAGATGCCGCTAAGGAAAATAAATGGAGACAAGCCATGGATCAAGAAATTGATGCAATTGAAAGGAATGAAACTTGGGAGTTAGTTGAAGCTCCTAAAGGAAAGAAATCCATTGGAGTCAAGTGGGTTTACAAGACAAAGTTGAATGCACAAGGTGAAGTTGAAAAACATAAGGCACGTTTGGTGGTAAAAGGCTACAAGCAAAAATATGGTGTTGATTACAAGGAAGTATTTGCTCCCGTGGCACGTCTTGAAACAATTCGCTTGTTAATTTCTTTGGCCGCTCAAAACAAGTGGCAAGTTCACCAAATGGATGTCAAATCCGCTTTTTTGAATGGAGTATTACAAGAAGAGGTGTATATTGATCAACCACCGGGCTATGTGAAAAAGAACGAAGAAAATAAAGTCTATCGTTTGAAGAAGGCTTTGTACGGTCTAAAACAAGCCCCACGTGCATGGTATAGCCGCATCAATGATTATTTTATGAAGATGGGATTCAAGAGGTGTCCATTTGAGCATACACTTTACATCAAGGAGAACAAAGGTAAAATTCTCATCATTGGCTTATATGTGGATGATTTGATCTTTGCGGGAAATAATCATGTTGACATTGAAGAATTCAAGAAAAATATGATGCAAGAATTTGAGATGACCGATTTGGGACTACTCCACTATTTTCTTGGTATTGAAGTAAAGCAAGATAAGAATGGAATTTTTATCTCTCAAGAAAAGTATGCCAAAGATTTGTTAAAGAAGTTTAGAATGGAAGATGCGAAACCAAGTAGCACTCCCGTTGAAGTTGGATTGAAGTTAAGTAAGGATGATGATTCTAAGTTTGTTGATCCTACTTTATATAGAAGTCTTGTCGGAAGTTTGATGTACTTGACCGCCACTCGGCCGGATATTACATATGGTGTTAGTTTGATTAGTAGATTCATGGAGCAACCAAAGAAGACACATTGGGAGGCCGGAAAAAGAATTTTGAGGTATGTTCGTGGAACACTTGGAGATGGAATTTATTATCAAAAGGCAAGTGGTCCTAAGGTGCTTGGATATTGTGATAGTGATTGGGCCAGAAGTGTTGATGATAGTAAAAGTACTTCGGGAAATGTTTTCTTCATTGGCTCTAGTGCAATCACATGGATGTCAAAGAAGCAACAAGTTGTGGCTCTATCAACGGCGGAGGCGGAATATATTTCTTTATCATTAGCTAGTTGTCAAGCTTTGTGGATCACATGGGTGTTGGAGGACCTTAAGCATGATACAAAAGAAAGTCCAATTATATATTGTGATAGCAAGTCTGCTATAGCACTCACGGAAAATCCGGTGTTTCATGGGAATAGCAAGCATATACGAATCAAATATCATTTTATCCGTGACTTGGTGACGAAAGGAGAAGTTGTGGTTAAACATTGCAAAACCCAAGACCAAATTGCTGATATCTTTACAAAACCCTTGAGGCCCGACATTTTCAAGGAGTTAAAGAAGAAGCTTGGCATGTGCAAAGTTTAGCTTAAGGGGGGCTGTTAAAATAATAATGTAATCTAAACTTTGGATTATTATTTTTATTATCTAGAATGTTCTTGAAAGTATCTAGAATAGACTTTTGAAGTTCAAGACCTTTTGTATTTCAAGATGGTTCATGTACTTAGGGAGTTACATATTAAATAAGGTGCATGTACTAGAAGTGTTCTAGGAGGTTCCATCTTGTCCTATAAATAGAACAATCTTCCAAACTTTGTATAATGAAAGAATTATCAAAATCTTTTGAGTGAAATACATTTGTGAGTTTTATATTTTGTGTGAGTAAGTTGTGTGGATTATTGAGAACAAGTTTCTTCTCTTTAATCTCCAACACTTTATACACTTAAAATTCCTACACAGTTAACAATCAGAGGATTGGTAGTTAGTGCTATACTTGGTACACTATTTTGTATTATCACTCATAAGTTTAACCTGGCAACTGGGATGTACCCTACACTCAGTGTTTCTGCTGGATTGTTGGATTATTATCTAGAATGAAAGAAATTGCAGTGTTTTTCTTTGTCCCTGTATAATGTATGCAGTTTCTTGGTGTCTTTTTTTTTTGGCTTGTATAGGCCTTGCATGTAAATTTTGATCTTTTAAAGCTTAACGAATCCATTTACGAGACACACACAATTTCAGTCCTGTGCAGTACTTTAGACAATTATGTTTTAAGTCTTAAACATCAAGGTAGTAAAACCACTTAGCAATTCAGTGGTTTAGTCCTTTGATTTTGTTGTGCTGCTCACTGTTGTCATTAGTGTTTTGAGGCGAGGCTATGAAAAATGCCTGTACTTTAGTAAACTTGAGCACTTTGCCGTTTAGTTCATCATCTTTAAATTTAATTTCGGTCCACAGTAATTGTACTTTTTATCCATTTTATCACCTGTAAAGCCATCTGTTATTCATTAATCATTACAAATTTCAGTTTGATGCATTTTTACTGGTGTGGTAGGTGGTTTCGGGTCATTTGCTTTCACTCGATGACACAACATATAAATTAATTGGTGTGGACTACCCTGGTAACAGAGCAGAGGATGTTAAGAATCCAGGCTTGTTGTGGATGACGGGTTTCTTATTTGTAGTCAGTTTCATTGGACTTTTCAGCCTTGTTCCACTTCGAAAGGTAGATTCTCTTACCATCTATTGCTACTTATTGACTGCTGATGTGTTGATACTTGCTAATGCACTTTTTGCAAGAGCTGAACTCAGAAATACTTGTAAACTATTTCTTGTACATCGGTGTGCGTTTATTTGTCTATGTGTACGAACTTACACTGATTTCAGGTAATGGTCATGAATAGTAAACTCATATACCCCAGTGGCACTACAACTACACAAAATCTGGAGCTGAGATTGCAGGGTAAGTGTTACTTAACTTATTAAGTTTTGTTTAAAAGGTTTTCTCCAGTGCCGAACCCTATGATTAGTTAATTTTGATACATGGGCTACTGAAACAACTTAAGTCCTGAGAAGATGAAAGCCAGCTCTCGTTAGTAGTTTACTAGTTTGAATTCTTCGCCGTGAGTTAATCACTTGGTAGCACTATACATTACAAGCTTACAGGAAATTATTGTGCAGAAATTAGAAAAAAACTATATTCTTACTTAAATATGTAAAAAGGATGGGCCTGAAATCTAGATAAGTGAAATTTTTCCTTGGTAGTTAACACAGAGTGACTTCGTATTTTGTCCTGCATTGTTACTAATTCCTGATAAGAAGTGATCGTCATGGCGATTTTTAGCAATTTTTATTTATTTTATATGTCACATTGTCATTTACCCTTTCCCTCATTATAATTCCCCTTGTCCCTAACAATTTATTTCTTTTGTCATTTATATTCTCACATATAGTAAAAAGAAGAATGTGAGAAATATGTATCTTGCATGTATCGTTTGTGGAAGTGTAGGGAATATTTCTTACGTGAAATTGAACCACATTCATGGTCCATCATTGCATTCTTTATATCAAATTCTGAAGAAAAGGGTGCAAATCTTTCACAGGAAGCAAGTACGCTGTCTTGGGAAGTATCTGAGCATAAGTTTTAGCTGGTGCTGCTTTAAATGGTTCTTCAGTGGTATTGGGGATTCATGTGGATTTGATAATTTCCCTAGTCTGGGATTGACATTGTTCAAGAACAAGTAAGTTTTGGGATATCTGCTCTAAGTTGGTCATATATAAGATTTTAGAGGCTCTTGGCTGTTACTTCAGGAAAGAAACATTTGTTTTTTTCAGCCCTAATGTAAATTTTGGTCTCCGCAAGTTTTTTATAATTCTTATTTCTTAGCCAGCGAAAAATGGACACTAATCAATATGTTGTGATAAACTCCAATGTGATGGAACAATAAATCAATATACTTGAATTGAATAGGTAAATAAGGCGGTATTGTGCTTGCTCTGCTTTAACTGAAGGTCAGGCACTCGTTTGCATTAGTAGCAGACAAACTGTAAGAGAGAAAATTGTAGTACTTTTACGAAACTGTAAAATGCAAAATCTTCCTCTTGTGATAGAGACAGTAGGTGAGAAGTATATGATCAAAATCTTTACTGAAGTTCTCAAGATCCTCCGCGTGACGTTATACATAAAAAAAACAAATTGACGAAACAGCTAGACCTTTTATCCCTCTAGGAGCAGGACGCATCAGTAATTTTTGACCTTGCAGCGAATTATTAGTGTGTGTTATGTAATGAACTTATTCACTCGTTACAGCCTATCATATTTTTCATTTGTGCATGCTTACAATCATCTTCTACATTTGCCTTATGAATCGAAAAGCCATGAGATGCTAATTGAAAGCATGGTGTTTTCCCTGTCACAGACAACAAGACTTCTAATATATCAGGGGAGCAAAAAGAGCAAGATATGATTTTTCTGAAGGATGGGATACCAAGCTGGTTTGCTGCCTCTGGATATGTAGGCCTCACTTCAATATCTACTTTCATTATGCCAAAAAATCTTTCCACCCTTCAAGTGGTATTTGGTTCTTGGCTCCTACATTCTTGCCCCCGCCCTTGCATTTTGCAACTCATATAGTACTGGCCTCACTGACTGTAGCTTAGCTCCAACCTATGGCAAGATTGGTCTTTTTATAGTTGCTTCCTTGGTTGGACCCGATGGAGGGGTCGTAGCTGGCCTGGCTTCTTGTGGAGTTATAATGTCTATTGTTTCAACTTCAGCTGATCTAATGCAAGATTTCAAGACAGGCTATCTTACATTATCTTCAACTAAGTCTATGTTTGTGAGTCAACTAATTGGAACTGCTATGGGATGTATCATTGCACCCCTCACATTTTGGTTGTTTTGGAATGCTAATGAAGTTGGAGCCCCGATAGTCTCTACAAGGTACCTTTTGCTGTTATTTATAGAGAAATGGCCATTCTAGGAGTTGAGGGATTTTCCGAGCTTCCCAAGCATTGCTTGGCTATTTGTTGTGGATTTTTCGTGGCAGCTCTAGTTATAAATCTGCTAAGAGACATAACCCCTCCAAAGTTTTCCCGGTTAATTCCTCTTCCAATGGCAGAAGCAGTTCCATTTTATCTTGGAGCATATTTTGCCATTGACATGTTTGTTGGGACAGTTATCTTGTCCGTGTGGGAACGCCTGAATAGGAAGAGCGCTAAAGATTATTCCGGGGCTGTTGCTTCAGGGTTAATTTGCGGTGATGGAATATGGACAATACCATCTGCAGTTCTCTCCATTATGAGAATCGATCCTCCCATTTGCATGTCCTTTCGACCATCCTCAATCTCAAGTAGTTGAACATTGTACATAATACTTGACTAATGGCTTGATTCTTTTACCATATAAATTGCACATAAATTGCTGGTGTCGAAGCTGTTAAGTTTGCACGATAATTGTAGTACGAGAATGTGATTTTTGAAAGATTCTTTCCACAAATAAAAAAAATAACTTAAAAAATTAATAACGATGCAAATGAGAACGTAATTTCAACGAAAAGCTGTCTACAACAACAATATAAAATATACGAAACACATTCTAACACCCTGCTCCCGAGTTTTAAAAAAAGACGAAAGCAAGTGAAAGGGGAAGTAAATAACATAATTTGCATTTTTACTCATGCTCCCATGCTCCCCAGTGATTGAGAGTGAAATTATTTTAAATTTTATTTCCAAAACTTTCATTCCAAAAATGAGATACAAATGAGGTGGCTAATTAAAAAACACGTGATATTACAAATATATTCTTATTATTTAAATTATAACTTTTTAGATTTAAGAATTGAATTGTAACTTTGTAATCATTTATATGTTTTTCTCTCGTCTCGAGAGCATGTTAATAAAATTAGTCTCACTCTATAATTTTAAAACTCAAGAACGTGATATATATTTTCTCATTTCAATTATTTTCTTTTACATGCATTTACTTGAGCAAGCCGTAAGATATAAAGATTTCAGAAAGAGTATAACTAGACGTCCGTGAACAAAGTATCTCATAGCGAAGCGAGATACTCTGGTTCTCTAGCTGATCATATCTGGGATATAAGGAATGTCCGGAGGTTATTTATGTATTAGCAAATGATTTGAATTAATAATAATATCATCTCTTTTCCGGCCAAAAAAAGACATCAAACTATGAGGAAATCAACAAGTGAACTTGCTAATTTAATAAGCCGATCATTAATAACAGCTTCAACCAAATCATTTCCAACTCGCACTTGGACTCCCCAACTCGAACAAACTCTCCATCAACTCGTTCGCCGTGACTCACTCAACTCATCACTCGTCGCCCGAGTCATCGACCCGTTTCTCCTCAACCACCATTCTCTCGCTTATGGTTTCTTCAATTGGGCTTCTCAACAACCCGGTTTTTCTCATTCATCAATTTCATATCAATCTCTTTTTAAATCTCTATCTATTTCCCGCCAATTTAATGATCTTGATAAAGTTTTTAGTTATGTGAAATTAAAGAATATTAAGTTGGACCCGTGTGTTTATGGCTCGATAATGCACTCGTATATCGTATCGAAAAAGACCCAGAAGGCCTTTTTGATTTTTAAGGAGATGGGGTGTGGAATTGGGGTGGAGGTGTGTAATTTGTTACTAGCTGCATTGGCGTCTGATGGGAATTTGAGGGATGCACGGAAGGTGTTTGATGAAATGTTTGTGAGAGGTGTTGAGTTTAGTATACTTGGGGTTGGTGTGTTTTTGTGGAGGTTTTGTAGGAATGGGGAGTTGAGTGAGGTGTTGAGGATGTTGGATGAGGTTAGGAAGATTGGTTCTTGTTCGGGTTTTAATGGCTCGGTTTTGGCGGTTTTGGTTGTTCATGGGTTGTGTTTGGAGTGTAGGGTGGAAGAGGCGGTTTATGTGCTTGATGAGTTGAGGGGGAGAGATTGTAAGCCGGATTTTATGGCGTATAGAATTGTTGCTGAAACGGTAAAAAAGGTTACGGGAGATGTGGTTGAAGTGGAGAAGGTGTTGAAGAAGAAGAGGAAATTTGGGGTGGCACCGAGGGGTAAGGATTATAAAGAGTTCATTTTTGCTTTGATTTCGGAGAGAATGATATGTGAAGCAAAGGATTTGGGTGAAATTATTGTTAGTGGTAATTTTCCTGTTGAGGAAGATGTTCTTAATGCTTTGATTGGATCAGTGTCGAGTATCGATCCTTGTTCTGCAATATACTTTATGAATTTTATGCTTGAGAAGCAATGGTTACCGGCTATTCTTACTATGAGCAACTTGAGCAGGAGTTTGTGCAAACATGGGAAAATTGAGGAGTTACTAGAAGTTTTTGAGGTTTTGTCTGCCAAAGAGTACTTTGTAGATTCTGAAACCTACAACTTGAAAGTATCATTTTTGTGCAAGGCTGGAAGAGTTAGAGAAGCTTATCAGGTTTTCCAAGAGATGAAAAAGAAAGGTCTGTCTCCTGATGTATCATTATATAATTCACTGATGGAAGCATGTTGCCGAGAAGATCTTATTCGTCCTGCAAAACGATTGTGGGATGAGATGTTTGCTAATGGTTGTGAGGGGAACTTAAAAACATACAACATCCTTATTGGGAAGTTTTCAAAGATAGGCCAGGCTGAAGAAGCTCACCGGATTTTTCACAAAATGCAGGATAAAGGGGTGAAACCTGATACTACGACATATTTATCGCTCCTTGAAGGTCTTTGTGAAGAGAAAGAGATAAAGACGGCTCTTGAAGTCTTCATCGAATCCATTAATCAGGATGCAACACTTGCATGGAACGTATTGAATTCGTTCGTACTATTCCTATGTAAAGAAGGTACTGTTGAAAAACACAAGAAAACTTCGTTCTTATATAACAATTTACACTAGGTACTAAAACATTTCTTATTGCAGGTTACTTTTCGGATGCTTGTGAATTGCTCCGTGGTCGGTACAATGATGTAAAACATGCCAACTCTCATGCAATGATGCTCAAGTGTATGGCCGATTCTGGGGAGCTTGCACTGGCAATTGAACACATGAAGTGGGTTTCTAATAACTCGCCTTCAGTCCTACATGCTGTAGTAGCTGAACTTTTGGCTTCACTTTCCTCATCAACGAAACCGGATCTCCTCAGACAGATTATTCAATCGGGGTAGAGAAGAAACTTTTGATCTTCTGGTACGTGTAATACATGCAAAACAGATGTTCCAATTGGATCACAGAGGCGATTGTTATATTGCCTAATTTTTTAGAAAGTGAACATAAATTAGGTAATTTATTTCTGTTTTGTATTATCCCATTCTCCTTGATTGGATTGAATGGATCAAAGGAAACAAGAACAAAATAATATATTAATTGCCTGTTCTTCGAAAAGCTTTTCTGATAGAGGAGTACCCTGAACTTTTATTTTGAAGATTAAGGTTTCCAACAGAAATGTTGAGGTATACTAGCAAAAAGAGTCAGCATAGGAACAGGAAGGCAAGGTCATGTGCACACTTATCCTGCTAAAAGATATCATATGTTAGAGCATCTCCAACCCAGCCCATCCCATCTATTAGCTATATTAGCCCACCTGACATGAACAGTTATTAATTTGGCTATCCTCTAGAAAATTTATCTACTCCAACGCTGCTCTTCTGTTAGCCAAAAATTTAGATATCTGAGATTGATCCTCTATATCTGTTGATTCTATATCCATCCTCTAAATACATCCACCTCATCTCCCGCTTAATTCTCATCTCCCGCTGGTTCTTCTTTTTTTCCCGCTATCTCATTTTCCTCTTGTGCAAAAGGTATGTTTCATCTAATCATTTAATTATTTCTTCAATTGAGATTATTGAATTCTTATGTATTCAACTGGCGCTATTAATTATTTGTTTCAAAATCTTGTATCACTGGTATAGCATTACATATATGTAGTTAGGTATTTGGTTATTAGAAATTAGGGGAAATTTCTTGCAATTTTTCAATTCTCAACATTTTGTGTTTTTTTTTTCAGAAAATGGAAGGCTCATATACATCTTTACTCAATGATGGTTCGTTTGAATTCGAAGAATTGGTATTTTCATAACCACTCCCTCAGTCCCAAACCCAACCCCAACAAGAACAAACACAACCCCAACAAGAAGCTACAAAATCGAAAAAGGGAAAGAGATCGAAGAATTTCTTAATTGAAGAAGATATGTTGTTAATTTCTGCTTGGTTAAATATTAGCATGGATCCGATACAAGGTAAAAATCAAACACATACGTGCTATTGGGATAGGATATGGAAAATTTTTAATGAAAATAAAGGAGGTCTTGCAAGTGATCGAACGGATAATTCGTTGTGTAACCGCTGGTGCACAATCAACGAAAAAGTGGCAAAATTTATTGGTTTCTGCAATCAAGTTTTTTCAAAAAATCAAAGTGGGTTAACCGAACAAAATAAGGTACTAGTTGTTTAATTTAGTTTATGCTTTACTTTAATTAGGAACATATCAGATACTTTGTTTTATGTGGAGTTTAACTCAAATGTGATTGCGAATTGGTAGTTCTTGTCTGATTTTGTTATGTTTTTGGTAGTTCTTTGTGATTTCGAGATTGTTTTTCTAAGTGTGGTATCTTTCATGTTGGTCCTGTTGGATATGATTTTTGATGACCTTGACCTATCTAAGTGCCAACTACAGGCACTTTTGGATATGCTGCAACCTCCCTGAATTTCCTAGGAAGGATAATGTGGCCACCATATCTTTGCTGCAAAAATATGATCACAGCAAGCAACAACCCTGTCAATGGAATGATAGCATCCCAAGTGGCAGAGTAAACATCTGCACTATGATTTGCATAAACATTCGTGTCTTTGACAGAAGGGCCTGCATTTATAATTAAAACTGCACTAGTGGATTCAGGACATAAGGGCCTTAACAAGTGTAACAGATTATCAGATTTTCTGTTATGTTTCTCATTGCCTACTTTATTCAGTTATCTCCATTGCCACACTTACATTTTCACACTTTTTCCAAGATACTTTGCAATTTGATACTTTGCTTAATGAAAATTTGAAGTACCTATTTAGTTGATGGTCAATAGTACTGAATGTGTTTTCAGGATGTTTTAGTCTTCAAGTCTGTGTGTATAAATTCCACTTACCCTGCATTCAAGTCTGTTTCTTTAAAATCCTACTAGTTTCTCAAAAACCTACTAGTTTCTCAAAAACCTACTAGTTGTCCCAAAAACCTACTAGTTCTTCCAAAAACCTACTAGTTTCTCAAAAACCTACTAGTTGTCCCAAAAACCTACTAGTTCTTCCAAAAACCTACTAGTTTCTCAAAAACCTACTAGTTTCTCAAAAACCTACTAGTTGTCCCAAAAACCTACTAGTTCTTCCAAAAACCTACTAGTTGTCCCAAAAATCTACTAGTTCTTCCAAAAACCTACTAGTTTCTCAAAAACCTACTAGTTGTCCCAAAAACTACTAGTTCTTCCAAAAACCTACTAGTTTCTCAAAAACCTACTAGTTGTTCCAAAAACCTACTAGTTCTTCCAAAAACCTACTAGTTTCTCAAAAACCTACTAGTTTCTCAAAAACCTACTAGTTGTCCCAAAAACCTACTAGTTTCTCAAAAACCTACTAGTTCTTCCAAAAACCTACTAGTTTCTCAAAAACCTAATAGTTGTCCCAAAAACTACTAGTTCTTCCAAAAATCTACTAGTTTCTCAAAAACCTACTAGTTGTCCCAAAAACCTACTAGTTCTTCCAAAAACCTACTAGTTTCTCAAAAACCTACTAGTTGTCCCAAAAACCTACTAGTTCTTCCAAAAACCTACTAGTTTCTCAAAAACCTACTAGTTGTCCCAAAAACCTACTAGTTCTTCCAAAAACCTACTAGTTTCTCAAAAACCTACTAGTTGTCCCAAAAACTACTAGTTCTTCCAAAAACCTACTAGTTTCTCAAAAACCTACTAGTTGTCCCA
This sequence comes from Heracleum sosnowskyi, assembly GCA_030848705.1. Lineage (NCBI taxonomy): Eukaryota > Viridiplantae > Streptophyta > Magnoliopsida > Apiales > Apiaceae > Heracleum > Heracleum sosnowskyi. The sequence continues at coordinate 17,266,012 of CM061244.1, read as the reverse complement.
AAAACCTACTAGTTGTCCCAAAAACCTACTAGTTCTTCCAAAAACCTACTAGTTTCTCAAAAACCTACTAGTTGTCCCAAAAACCTACTAGTTGTCCCAAAAACCTACTAGTTCTTCCAAAAATCTACTAGTTTCTCAAAAACCTACTAGTTGTCCCAAAAACCTACCCAGATACAGATTACATATTTCTGATTTTTAATTTGATCTCTTTGGTAATGCAGATAGACCAGAAAATAGAGTTGTACGAGAGTGTAATGAACGAGAAATTTATGTTCATGCGTCACTGGAGTGCATTGCGATTTGCACCAAAGTTTCAGGCTAGTTTGGACAAAAAAACCAAGGCAACTAAGGACAAAGATGCTTGTTCACAATCTGTTGACAATCAAATTCCTACAAGCCTAGAATCCGATGAACGGATGGAACATCCAATTGAAAGAAAAGCCGCAAAAAAGTTAAAAAGGGCAGGAAATGATGCAACGGATGAGGAAAGCCTGGAACTTCTTAAAGCAATGCAGAAAGATGCATTGGCTATTGCTTCCTCAAGAAGTGAATCAGTTAATATGAGCTTGCAATTGCAAAAGGAAATGATGCAGTTACAAAAAGAGGAGCTGCAGCTCCGCTTAGCAAAAGAGGAGAGGGAAATGCGGAAGGAGGAGCGGGAAAGGCAGGTTTAGGAAGCTTCTATCATGGCAATGGACACTAGTAAGATGCTACCGGATCAAGCGAAATATTATGATGTTCTCAAAGCTAGGATCATTCAAAACATGTTATAATTTTTTATGTGTACTCGACTCTAATTTGCAACAATTATGTATAAGACTTTTAATTTTCTATATTGTGAAGTTTATGATATTTAAACAAAATACAAAGCAAACATTTAATTCATGTTACCATCATGAAGCTGCCAAAGATGCTCCACGAGATCATTTTGCAACTGAAAATGAGCTTGTTTGTCTCGAATTCGTTGGTGCACTTGTATGAATTCCCTAAGCGTATTTGGATGATTACGAATTGGAGTAACAATTGGTATTTCAACATCTGTATCGAAGTGTTCTTCCATATGTAATTCCCTTTCATCTTCGATGATCATGTTGTGCAAAATTATGCAAGCTGTCATAATATATTTCATTGTGTCCACATCCCAAAATCTTGATGGTCCACGAATCATTGCAAACCGAGATTGCAAAACTCCAAATGCACGTTCAACATCTTTTCTTAAAGATTCTTGTGCATTTGCAAAATACTTTTTTTTGTTACCTTGAGGTTTTGAAATAGTTTTGACAAAGGTTGGTCAAGAAGGATATATACCTTCATGCTCTTCTTCTTCCGCCTGCATAATATCAAGAATCATTCGTGTGGTGTTGTCCATTATAAACGAATAGTTTAGAAGTACGAGAGAATTTAAGATTGTTTGGAGTTTATGGTTTGTTCAGCTCTTAGTTTTGCTATTTATATATAACATCTGAAATATGACCGTTAAAAATATAGTTGTTGATAATATAGCCGTCGGAAAAATAGCTGTTGGAAATATAGCCGTTAGAAATATAGCCGTTGGAATATAGTCGTTTGAATTTGAAAATAATGATAAAGTACAACTTTTGAATTATAGCTAACCATTATAGCTAACACCATTGGAGCACAACCCCTTACAGGTTCAACAAATTTTAGCTAACAGTTATTATATATTATTTTAGCTAACCAATTTAGCTACTCTCCTTGAAGATGCTCTTAGGGCTCAGGGCTCTGGTATTGTTGATGGATGGTGAAGGGATAATAATTTACCCAGCTCTATATGCGTATCCTCATTTATTCAATTGAATAAAACTGTTTGGTTTGGTAGGTATGCACTGTAGTTATTATGTTAAGCACTAATGTATGTAGTCTTTGCAGGATCTGCTAACTTAGGAATTCATAGAGAGCTTAAAATGCAGCATAAGCTTGCAAAGCAAAAATTAGCAGCACAACAAGCTGCTGGAGGCAGATTTGGGATGAAATATTTACAACTTCATTTATCTCAAGGCACAGCCAAGTGCCAGAGCCTGAAGCCTGAAGAGTGAAGCCACTTCGTTTATGGATCAAGAACTACAGAATTTCTCAAAATTTTTAATTAAAGGCTGAGTGGAATTTTAATATCTAGCTACAAATTAATAGTGATACATGTATCATAGATTGTAGACCCTGTATTTCAGATATTTTTGAGATTTGAGGTAGTTAAGAGGAAATCATTCAATATCATTAAAAAGAGTTTTACACAAGTTAAGTTACTCTTATCTTTCTCTTGCTTGAAGCATGCATTCTATTTTCTAACTTCTACACTTGCAAAACTGGCAAGTAACAGTTCCCAAAAGAGGTTTTCACAAGCTCAGCCAACAAGCTCTTCCAAAACAAAATTTGATTAAGTTTTAAACAAAGGCAAACCATCCATTCAAGTCTAACACAAAAATGTAACAAACATATGACTTCGCCCTGAGAAATATAGTGTCTTACAGAAAATCTAGATAAAATTTTCAACAAGTCAACAGATACTGAGAAACCATAAAATATTGACCGAAGCATCTTAATTCATTCTCTGAGCAGCTTCCTTGGCAAGGATCCTCTCCTTGGCCCTAGTTTTGGCCTGTGATTTCGAACCCATGATACCTCCTCCCCATTTCTTGCGGTTCTCTTCAAATTTATCATTGAAGTTGGCCTGCAGTAGCAGAAACGAGATTAATTACTTCTGTCTACTTCACTAAACCAAACATACAATATCAGAATCATTATATACAAACCTTGATAGCTTCCAAAATTTTGCTGAATTCCATTTTGTCTTCGTTCTTAACAGTGGTTAGGCACAATACAGATGCAGTTTTCTTGTGCACAATCTGGCAACAATAAGCAAGCATATTTAAATCAAATACTATTTTGCGACCAACCTTTCTAACAAAGATAATAGAAGTTGCTGCAAGACACTTACAGTTCCCAATCGTGCTTTTCCCTTGACAATGCAGTATGGAATTTCCATTTTCCTGCATAGTGCAGGAAGCCAGACAACCAACTCAATTGGATCCACATCATGAGCAATAACCACCAGTTGTGCTTTATTCTGCAAAATTATATAAACAACTGTCAAAACAAATACATCTCAATGTAGGTAAGCAATATATAGCCAAGCAACAGAAGAATGGAAGGAAAACCTGCTCAATAAGGTATGTGACATGGTTCAGACCATACTTGACAACAATAGGCTTTTTGGACTCGATAGTCTTCCCTTCAGTCTCAGCCTGAGCTTTTTTCAGAAGGCGCTCTTTCTTTGCTGCCTTATCTTCTGGTCGATACTTAAGAAGCATCTTGAACAGGTTTGTTGCTGCATTTTAACAACAGTCATGAATCTATACATTAAGCATTATCATCAACATGCTCAATACACTTTAGGTTTCTCTCTACTAAAATATCCACCAACTGACCAACAGAGCTACATACTAGATAAGCCATCTCAGTACCGACTTGACTCTTACAATGGATTCCTCTTGAATATAGTTGCTTCTTCAGATATATTTTTCACATGAACTAGAAGATTTTTCACATATAAATTGGGTGGCAGTGGCAATGACTTCAGGTCATACCAGGTTACTACTACATTTACATGAAAATAAGTTGAGCATTTCAAAATCATCCCGGAACATAATATACGGCACTTAACTAAGCAACATCTAACATAAGCCTAGCACTAAACAGCATATAGGATCACACAAATAAGACATTTACACACTAACACAAATTACAATAATCAGCCACTAGGTACCAAAATGTAAATTCTGTTCGAGTACTTGAAGCTATAGAAATAAAATCATACTAAACAAATACAAAAACAATTACAAGCTACATCGATAACTGACCGAGATTCTTATCGAGGGTCTTGGTAAACTGATTCAATGCAGGCGGGACCTTCAATCGCTGCTTCAAAATCATTCTCTTCCTCTGAATCTGAACAACCTTAGGCCATCTCACAAACCTATGCATATCCCTCTTAGGCGGAATCGCACCACCAATCCCAAATTGCTTCGGGCGCCTCTCGAATAACGGATTCATCACCTTATCCTACAATCACAATCCCCAATACATTTAATCATTCACACATTATACAAATCTACACAAACATAACAAAATATATTAACAAAAAATCTCATACCGCCTTCTTTTTCGCGGCGACCGGAAGCTTCACACCTTTCTTTGGAGCCTACAAGTTAAATCAAAACAAACAAAAATGAAGAATCGAAGAGAGATTAAAATGTGAATCAAAAGTGAGAAATCGAAAAAATTGAGATGTAAATGAAGGATGATAATAGATACATGTATAGATACAAGTAAGAGAGAAGAGGCTCACCATTGGAGAAGGATAGTAGTTGAGCTCTGTGGAATTAGGGTTTTACAACGGCGGTGCACTAGAGAAAGAGATTTATAACCCTGCTTTAGCAATACATTTATACACTGTCTAGATAGCGGGCCTGGTGTAAGCCCAACTGTACTGGTTGCTGATGATGTGTTTTGTCAGCCCAATATCGTTTTGTTTTGTTAGATGGGCCGTGTCGGGATTACGATTTTTTTGGAAAAGTTTTGATTACTTGAGAAAATACATATCAAATTCAAACCCTTCTACATTGATTTTTTTTTTAAACTTTTCTACATTGAAAACTGGAGTGATAAAATTTGTTAATGTACAGATTAGGAATAATTTATTTAATTATATTATATCGACAAAAGAGTAAAATAATCTGTTGGGGAAATATTATTAGCTTATTGAAATTTCAATACTGATCACTATTTATTGATGATACAAACTTATATCTCGTACTCCCTTCGTCCCTAATTACATTTGAATTTTGAATGGTTAAAGAGAAGTGTTAAATCCAGAGCCAACTTTTAACTTCCAGAGCAACTGATAAATACCATGTGATAAATACCATGTCGTCCTTCAGATTAATTTCCTAAACAACATTAACTTCAAAAGCTATTACACTAACTTTCATATAATTAACAATGTCCAGAACATTCCACTTTCTTCAAGAATAAAATACGAATCAATCATTGATAAAATTAATTAATCTGAATAAATCACAAAAATATTAAAACACAACGCTTGTTTCTTCCCGGCCAGATTTATGCTCTATCTCCGGAGATGAAAAAACCTCAAAGTCTTTCCATATTAGGCTACTAAGATTTGAAGGGTAAATTAGTCTTTTACGTAAATGTAGCTCTGGAAATTAAAAATTGGCTATGAATTTAACATTTTCCTGGTTAAATTGACCAAATTTTGATCAATTATTATATATAATATAAAAATTACTTATATAATAAAAATTATATCATTGAAAAATATATTTAATCTACTTTAATATGTATTTTTCAAATTTTGTAAATTATATAATAAAAATACGTAAATGTTAGTAAAAAAATTGGTCAAATCGCTGAAAGTTAAAACAAAACAAGTAATTAGGGACGGAGAGAGTTTCATTCTTTACCGATTTTTGAAGTAAGTTTTCAAATTCTTATATTTTGGATCTCGTTTTCATGAGTTATAGTGATTGAAATCAAAGATTCATCACTTTCATTGGAGAACGTCGTAAACAAATTTTTACTTCACCGAATCTTGTTGGTTATTTATTCATCATTGTATGGTTCATTCACGTATTGGGGGAAGCACCAGCATCGCTCATTCACTCTTATCGAATTTGTTTTTGGTTAAGACGATCATATCGTCTTAGGTACTATATCGCCTTCCTTTATTTTATTTTATTTTCTTATTTTGCTTAAAGTGATTCTTTCATTTTAGATTCTTGTTTTTTGTTGACTAATATGTTGTGTGTGAATCTGAGTAATGTTTGTGTGCGTATATCTCTATTCGTGTATTTATTTATATTATTCATTATTTTATGATGCATTATGCCACGGATCTTCACGAAAACAATATCTCTACTCTTCAAGATATAGGCATGGTTTGCGTACATGTTATACTCCAATGCTCCACTGTAAGCGAGATATACTGATTATATTTGGTTTATTTTAAACTTATATCCCGTACAATATATATGTGTGATTTTTAAATTTATTATGTTAATTATAAGTTAATATTTTATTTAATATTTACATTTGCTTTATATAAATATAGTTTTAAATTTGAAGATAACGGGGCCCTTAAAATAAACGCTACACATTGATTATGTTTATTTTAATTACAATAACTTTTATAATAATCAAGTTCTAAAATAAATAAATGCATAGATAGGCTCCACAACTGGTTCATAGACAATTTTTTTTAGTTAAAATAAATTTTAAAATAATCAAATCCATTAGAATAGATTGGATTAACATTACTAGACCCGTTGAATTTATTTTTTTTGACCGTCAAAATAAAGGGCTCATATTTATGTATTTTTTAACAAAAGTTATTTTTCGAAAAAAGGGAGTTTCTTTCAAAAAAGTTTATTACCTAATCAAAAGGCAAGTTGGTTGCCTCCAAACATTTACACAATAAAATCTTAATGTCTGAAATGAAACATTCATCTATGTCACACATAATTTTGAAAAAAATAGCTATTAAATAACTTGACTGGTAAATCTTTCTAAATCTATCATCCAATTCAATTATTTCTATTTGTTGGATAATTGATAGTGCACTTCAACCAAAAAACTATTACCGGAAGATTAGATTGGAACGTGTGCCACTAAAATTTATGGATGTGTATTTCACAAGTTACTTGGTTCACAAAACTAACATATAATAAATATAGAAAATAATTAAAATTAAATATATTTTTTTATTAACTTTTCCATCTAAATTAAAAGGTAAATATTCAAACAAAAGAAATTTCTTTGGTTAGATAAAAAATAATCATACTTAAGGTCACATAGGATCCCTTTTTTTTTATGTAACATATGAGAACCACCTACTTTTTCCATAAATCAACATTTAAAGACCTATCACACTATCATATGTGATAAAAAGAGTCATCACATATCACTACCTCACACAATCATAAAAAGTCATCAATACATAACTTGATATGTGTTGTATATATAACAATGGAGAGAGGTAGATAATAGAGAGAAGGGAGATTATCATTTTATTCATATATTTGTATATCCTGCAAGCTCAAGTTTGTAGCCTATTTATAGGCTTATAAGATAGAGGTTACATGGACTTGTAAAGTCGAGTTACATGAGTTGAAAGATCAAAGGTTGGAGGTTTGAAGGGTCATGGTTGGAGGTTTGAAGGGTCATCCATAATTATACATAACACTCCCCCTTGGATGACATGTACTAACAACATGCCTCGTTAAAACCTTACTAGGAAAAACCCTGTGGGAAAAACCAAAGAGTACATGTGTTGCCCATAATGTAATGTAATAGAACTATCATGTCTCCCCCTCATTTCAATATATCTCGAAGCTTACGCATTCCAATCTTATTTACCAATTTCCTGAAGGATGATGTATGAAATGCTTCTGTGAACAAATCTGCTAGATTCTCACATGAGCGAATCTGACAGACATCAATTTATCCCATTTGATGAAGCTCATGAGTGAAGAAAAACTTTGGATCAATGTGCTTCGTCCTATCACCTTTAATGTCGGATCTTCAATCTTAACCATATACATAAATGACCATCCTCATGGGTTGCCAGAATCATGATACAATCATAAGAAGTGCCTGCAATTATCAATTTCATAGCAAACCAAAATAATAACATCTCCACCATATGTGAATATATATTCAATTCTGAGACGCAAATTATGATAATCATGTAAACACTTTGCACCTGAAAAATCAATATAAACCTTTGTCGAATAGGTTAGTGGAGATCAAATAAAAATATCTCATCAAGATTCTCATGTCTTCATATTCGACTTGCTTTAAACTCCGCTAGTGAATTTATTAATTAATAAATTGGAACATGTATAATCAGCAAGATAAATGAATATCTTACGCATTATGATATGTGGTACTTCAGGACCAAGAATTGTCTTTTTAAGTGTTCACAGCGGTGACTATCATCTTCCTTCAGGGAAGAAGTTGTATTTCAGAATGTATTAGCATCTCTTGCATATATATTAAACATAATCATGAATTTATAATCCTTCTGGGATCTTTATCCAATCGACTTTCATAAGTCGCAAGTTTTAAGCATCCTCATAAAAATTATATTCGTCTCCGCTCAAAAGTAGTTTTCCCTTTCAAAATTTGCATGGTTTCGGGAAAACTATAAAATATTAGTAAAATTCACAACTTTACAAAACAAACTAAATAATCCTAATATATTATGATTGTGAGGTGAAACTCATTCGAATGTCGATTAGAAACACATTCTAATTTTCATCCACTCTGGCCAGAGATTTATATGAGTTATCACATATCATAAATCATATTATCTTCAAAAAATAGTAGAAGATTAAACAATCATCACATTTCACGTATATCTTCTTATACTCGTACATACCCTTATGTGTACTCCATGAGTTAAGGAATATGCCAAAGTATAATTTTATAAAAATAACAAGAAGTATTTTCGCAATAATTTTATGTTGGACTACTGGTCCAAAACTTGTTACAACTCGATAGGGTTAGTTCTCGAGAACTTAATTTTCTGCTTCTAGTAGTTTTAATCCTTCTGGAATTGAATTTAAATATTGTCAAGTGAGTCATATAAAATTACAATCAAATCCTTCGTATATTGCCAGGCTATTTGGTAATTATGTAGTCATGTCCACCACAAGATATTATTTCTCTTCATAACCAATATAAGGTCATTATATAACTATGTGACCTTTATATTTCGTATATTTCACTTTCACATAAATATTCATTCATACCCCTACTGACTTTTTATACATGTGTGAATTGCAGTTCTAAATATTTCTATATTTTAAAGAGATAATGATTTTTATAGCGCGCTTCCTTCACGACTTCTGGTGTGCGAACTGTAAGTCCAAATAATTTATCTCTTTGTAAGAGATTTTGCCTCAATCATTTACTTATATCTTTGGCCAATTTATTTTCTGATCCTCATTATAATCCATAACCTCAAGTGTTAAATTTTCATATGAAGTATCGTCGACATTGATTTGAGTAAATGGTTCCATTTTATTCTAGACATGACATAATATATTGAGATCTCATAATTTTCAGGTACCTTCATTTTTCTTTCTTTTGTCATGTCTACAATCTCTTCTGGAGATCATTCAAAAGCTACCCACTCCTCGATTTAGCCATAATCAACTGCTGCTCCTTTTTACCTTTAAGGATAATTTTGTTATGGAACCTACTAGTCTATCACGCTTCAGGCGTTCTTTAGACACATAGCATCTTGAGGTTGTCCTTCCAGGACATATATATTTGGAGCATTTGTAGCTGGTATATGTGATATAACCACTCTTTCAGGTCAACATATATGTCTGACAATAATTGAAACATATGAATGAATTATCTTCTGAACTTCTAGTTCAGATTCTTTACTATGAGGATCAACACGAGGCAATGATAATTCATTCATACTGAATATCACCAGCTATTCATTTTCTCCCCCTAATTTTGAGAAAACAGACTCAATAAATTGAGTCATAGCCAAATACATATAAATGGCTCCAAATACATAATGATTGATAACCACTTATTTATAATGTATATCCAACTCTATCTTATTGTTGTGGTGGAACAATCATAGCTGACCAAATTTAATTTATTAATATAGGGAGATATTATGATAACTAGATGACTAGATATGAATCAATATATGGCACAAGATATGCAAAAAAATCATGTACAATAATTCTCATTGAACATTTGAGTAGTAGACTCACCGGTCACCAACATCATATAAATGCATATTCTTGATACTATGATTAACTAAACACTCAAACTAATAAGGTTCAGGTTGTGAGTATATAACAACTAGACATGTAACCATATAGTTCATGTATCAATCATATAATATCTTAATGGCCCACATTTGGAGTTTTATAATTTATTCCGAAAGATGGTAGATTCATAATCTATTTTTGTTGGTGATCAATTTTCCTTATAAACAAATATACTTGAGGAGGATTTACCGATTTTTCAACGAACGTCCATATAAAATTTCAATTATCATTCGCATAAAATCGGAATGACTTAGCCCGTAACTATAAATTTTCAGCAAACTTCTAGTTTACTATAAGATATTTTCATAAAAGTTTGTGCGTTATAAAATTAGTGGATGATTTCAAAACATTTCTCCGAACTACTTTTAGTACCTTGAGTTAACTCAAGACTCGAAGACATATTTTTTATTCTAGTATCTTCATGTGGTCGATTAATCATCAACTAAAATTTTTCTATCACTTGGGAGAGTACAATCACATTAATAATGTTAGAGTTCCCCCTTTTTTTTCTTGTAATGCTATGACTAAATACATGCTCTTCTGGAGCCTTTTATTTATAAAAATATAATGAAACATCCAATATATACAATACTCCCCCTTTGGATGACTCATATATGATGTATAGTACTGATCATGGATACTACTTGGGGAAGTTATAAATTTTTATAATAATCAACCACAAGGATCAAGATATCAACTTATAAATCATAATATCACTATCATTTATATGGATTTATCTTTCACGGATATTGTCAAATTAAAATCAAATTTATAAATCATATAATGATAACACAACACTACCATGTATTATATATATCACAAGTAAGACTTCACAAAAAAAAATTATTTATAATATTAAACTGTCATTTATTTGAAGCAAGCATAAAACATTTAAAATATGTGGATAAGACGACATAGTAGAATTAAAATATTATGTGCATAGTATAGTCACAAGATGTCTCATTTTTATATACTTATTCAGTTCTCAATACCCCCCCCCCCCCCCCTTTTTGCACAGTTTTAAATCATAACCATCAATTTTCTTTGCATCAATGTATAATAACATCACTTAATATATTTTCACTGCAATCATATTGCAATAGCTATAATATTTTGTGTGAGTTTTACAAAAGCATAATAAGATACACACAAATAGAAGTGTACATCAAAATAATTTAATAATTATGCTAAAAATACACATAAACGTGAAAATCTTAACACTACTTACATATCAACATAATTGAATATACGGAGAAGATTAAAACTCTGTACATTTTCTTACTCCAAAAATAACACTATATACATGAACAAAATCAGTTTTGAGCGTCATGAAGATAGACGATTTTAAAAATTAAATGATTATATTTGAAAACACATTGATCCAATGTCACAAAACCAAATATCGAACAAAATAGACCATCGAAGATAAAAATCAGAACCGACCAGTCCGAACGAAAGCCAATTTACACTATTAAGATGAACTCAAATCAAAAAGTGCAAAAGACGAAACTTGTAGAAAATTCCAAGACCTTTCCAGAATAGTAAGGCTTGTCACAAACAAAGATGTAACGAATTCAGAAATAATTAAAATACGGACTGCCAGAACAGAATCAGCCCCTGATCACAACGATAATTTGATGTTTAAGATACTGAAAGCATATAATTTGACAATGGAATATGAACACAAAATTCAGAGATCGAAACAAGCTTTCCAGAATGATATTACTCGTAATTATTGGATAAAAGCTTGATTTACTACGAATATTCAAAGCTACAGCACATCAAGTCAAATTAATCCACCAGATTACAAAAAGGGCAGATTTGAACAGGTATACAAGCAGAATTATGAAAAACACAAAGAACGAAAGTTGCATATAATCGAAATATCTTTCCAACGAGTCCAAAATCATAACATTTCGAGAAATAATGAATTAGCTACGAATTTTATGAGGAATCAGAATTGTTGAGAATCAAACATACGAATTTTACAAATTTACATGTAGAATCTCAAAAATGCTAAACAACTAAAGTTGTAGATATTTATGAGATTTTTCCGAAATACCTAAAATATATAGATTCCGATGTAAAACAAATTCAATATGATTTTTACGGAAAATGTAAATTAGCATAATTCATACAAACACACATTTTGAACAATGCAATGAAAAAGAAGAGAACGATAAAGGGGATGCGTACCTTTTAATCTTAAAATAAGTATTGGCTAATCCTCTTTGGATTTCTCACTTTAAAATTTGAAATGAGTAAGAAAGAACCTTTAGTGGATGATCATAGGAACAACTTGTATCTCTTAACGCACCTTAAACAATCAACCACTTCCTCTAGCTAATACGACTTGGAGCTAAAGTTCCACTAGGATACCAAAACAATCTTTCATGTTTGTAAAAGTTAATCAACTTCATGGATATAAGGTCCACCATCGTAATGACGGAGCGAAAGAGCTAGTCGTGCTGATAACGTGTTGTATTTATAACAATGGAGAGAGCTAGATAATAGAGAGAAGGGAGATTATCATTTTATTCATATATTTGTATATCCTACAAGCTCAAGTTTGGAGCCTATTTATAGGCTTATAAGATAGAGGTTACATGGACTTGTAAAGTCATGAGTTACATGAGTCGAAAGATCAAAGGTTGGAGGTTTGAAGGGTCATGGTTGGAGGTTTGAAGGGTCATCCATAATTATACATAACAATATTATTACTTTATTTACAATAATTTTTATAATTATTAGGCCCATTAAACTCAAGTCCATTAAAATAAATAGGTTTATAACAAGAAGGTGATCCATTGAATGCATTTTTTTAGTTAAAATAAGTTCGAAAATAAATTCATAACAAGTTCCTCATACGATAAAGAGAAAAAAATTGTAAATTCTTATTAAAACATTAAATGATAATTGTTAAAATGGAAGTTATCCTAAAAGCTAGGTATTTTTTCCTAAAGATCAGGATCTTACTTATTCTAAAAGTTAGGGATCTTAAAAGTTAGGGATCTTACTTATTCTAAAAGTTAGGGATCTTAAAAGTTAGGGATCTTACTTATTCTAAAAGTTAGGGATCTTAAAAGTTAGGGATCTTATCCCGAAGGTCAGGATCTTACCTTTATGCATGATGTGAACTTGGCAACATTCTTTCCGTTATGACCTTAATATATAAATAGGCTCAAATGCATTTACTGAATTATGTTGAATAATTTTATTTCAGCTAATCTTACTTGACTTAATTATCTTGAAAAATAATTCTCGTTTGATAGTTTATATCTCGAAGAACAATTCCCGTTTAATAGTTAGGTTATCGATTTGTTTGTTACAATGTGCTTACATATTCCGATTTATAGGGAGTTAAGGCTGACATAATTTTTAGAGAACAAGAAGTTTATTTGGGTTAGATTTGGTTCTAAAGCCCGTTGAGTTGGTTGGTGAAGCCAACCCATGAAAAGGTTCTAGAACATAGTGATTTTTCGGATACGCAACAATGAATTAATTAACGTCCTAATTTTTCGAAATCAATACTTTTAACATGCTCAACATCATCCCCATCCTGACGAAACTAGCCATTTGTGTAGACGACACCCCTCCGATTGGGTGTGTCCACATTCTTCTAGTAGGGAGGTCTCTATTAGTTGTAGATGGACCATGGTTACATCTCCATAATCCTTACCATCTCGACTATCTCCAAGTTACGCTTCAATAATCGGAGAAGAACTGGGCAAATGAATTACAACAATTTATAAGTTATCCTCATGGTGAAGTCTTTAAAAATAATATGACGATCCTTCACCTATCGGACTCGCTCAAGGCGACCTGGGTGAGACTTTAACATGCAAGTACTACATCTATCAGGATCGCTCAAGACGGCTTATGTGAGGTTTGTCATATAAAAACCCCAATAAGAGGATTCAATACATGAGATAATGTTCATTCACCTACCGGGTATGCCCAAGATGGCTTAAGCGAGGCGTTTAATAATTAATATATAAGTCATTCACCCATCAGATGCATTCTTCATAAACAATCCTCGAATAGAGAGGTCTTTAGTTAATAATGTACCAAGAATCTCACTAAATAACGCGTCCAAGCAACCTAGGTGAGATTCTGGCATTCACGGACAATTGATGTTTACATGTAAATATGATTATTTGCCTTCATTTATGTGTTGTACATTTGTAACATAAGCACAAAACAAGCCATTACAATCCTTACAAGTAATATTGGAAGACTCCAAATCAAGGTCAAGGGGTTGGGTGCACACCCAAGGCCTCTACAAAAGGCTTATTGAGCCTAATGACTTTTATGGTTTCTATGAAAATTATGTAGCTCAAGTCCGGCCCCTCCACTCATATATTCACCAAATATGATACTTGTAGAACTTTGGGCAAAATATTGTCTATATATATATATATTTAAGTCAGCTTAGCTGATTGCCGATGAGGGAAGCGGAAGAATCAAGTGACTGGAACATTTGTATGAGAGCTCTTTTTTATCAGTTCACATATCTTACTTTTGTTTTCCAGATTCATATTATTTTGTTACATAAACATGCAAATAAGACATGTGACGAATGAGATATTGTGAAAAAAAGAAATTAATCGTTTGTTCACATTTTGTGTTCTAATACATACTATAACTAGTTTATTAAGCCGCACTTCACAACGGCTTTATATAATTTCTCTATATCTTTCTAAAATTTATTGTACAAAATATGTTTTTAGATAAAATAATATTTCTAACATAAAATTAAATTTGTTTTCTAATTCTCCGTTTCGTCTTCGTCATTTACCAAATAAACATAGAAAAGGGCAATGGTTTAATATTTTTTTATTATTTTAATATTATATCAAATATTAGTATTTGTTATTCCCAAACAATGTAATCACAGGATTGTAGAAGGGGGGGGGGGGGGGGGTTGAATACAATCCTTTAAAATTTCCAATTCTTTTGCAGACAAAGGACTTTAGAACAGAAATTAAAATTGCAGTAAATAAAAGTACAAGAATTAAAAATTCAGGTGGATTGATTGTTCCACCTGAAAGATTTTATTTGAAGAAATCTCTGTGCTGTTTTGAACAAACACACATCTGCAGTTACAATGTTTTTGCTTCAGCAATTTACAAGAGAGTATTGATTAAGCTTTTTTGAAAACTAAAATTGATTTCTTACTTATAAAAACATTGTTACACTTGGTTATATACTCCAAGTTTACAAGCCTAATTGAACTACATAAAATATCCAGTAGGTAAAGTACAAAAACTTGCTTTTCCACTCTAAATCCAGTGGTCCTTGAAATGATTTGTCTTTTAGCTGAATATATTTCTTCAATAATCTCTATTGACCAGATGAAAATAGAATGCTTCTATTTTCTTTACGGTTTCCCAAATTGCTGGTTTCCATGCTCCTTTTTGTTCCATCAACCCATGTGACTTGTCAAGACTGTCCCTTCCACAATTTCAACTGATAATAATTGAACTAGCATCAGTTGAGGTTAATCTTCTAGCATTTGTTGAAAGTGTTGTGGCTGCATCCGTTGAGGCTTCCCAAGATGCATCCGTTGAAGGCTGAATGAGTATCCGTTGAGATACAATTTCACTTATGCAGAATTACAAGAAATAGACTATTTACAATTAGCCTCCCTATTCTACATATCAGTTGAAAGTCAACATGACTTATACAGCCTAAACTGTTACACTTCAACTGCTATTACAAAACCAAAAAGAGTAAGTTACAGTTAGTCTTATCAAGTGATAAGACACTCTTCAACAGATACTCTATACACATGCTATCCATTGAAGGCATAAATTAAGAATCAACATAATTCCTAACAATGTTCCCCAATTTATGCCTGGTTGAGAATCAGACATAAATTAAGGACTTGATGATAACAAAACACTCCTTAAGAATACAAACAAATGCAAAAATTGTATTGAGTTACAGAGTTGTAATAATGTGAAAGAGTTGGATTATGAAGTACATTATAGAGAGAGTGATCCTCTAGTCCGAGCAAGTTTTAGTTCCTTTTATTCTCTATGGGAGGGAGTATCTTCTTCTTCCCTGACCTAGCATAGTTGGCCTCTATTTGCTGCTGAAGTTGGTTGAAGAAGTTGTATTCCTCAACAATCTTAGGATTTAGCTTAGATTGCAACCATCTAAGATACTTAGTGTTTGCCTTAGAAAGTTGGTCCTCTAGTCTGAAAAACCTTATGCAACCATCTTCATCCCTGAATTAATTCCATCATCCAAAACGGTTGGAGATGAATCCTCTGTCCATTGTATGAGATCTTTAACTTCATAGGCAAACTCTCAGGTGAGTTCCAACTAGCTCTTATCTTCTCAATATTTTTCAACACTAACCCCCTTGCAATTTGGGAGAATCCTCTTGAACTCTTTATGCTTGAGAATACCTTAACCAGTGTTGGGTATCCTTCTCCTAGGATTCTCTGCAAGGGCCATGGCCTTTCCACTCCACCTTTGTAGGAAAACATGAGTCTTTCTGGCAGATTCTTATATTTGTCAATGCCTTTGACTTCAATCAATTCATCTAGAAAGAGGTCAAAATTTGAGTACTCTTGAATGTCAGCTATGTATAGATAATCATCCTTGTTTTCTACAAGCTTGACAATTTGAGGTACATATTGGAGTTTGACTGGTCCCTTAAGAATTTTCCTCCTTGGCTCCTTATTTTTCTTCTTCTCAACTTGAAGAATTATTTTTTGGACTTCCAAGTTGTCAAATTCTATGGGCTCTTCTTTAAGTTCAATAGGAGTCCCATGAAAAGTAGTGTCTAATTGAGTTGTAGGCTTAAGAATGTCTTCAATAGTGAAAGATTTGCCCTCTGTCTTCTTCACAACTTCTTCTTTATTAGGGGAGACAGGCCTCCTGGCTTTCATCTTTTGCCTTTTGATTGGATTCGTTTTAGGCACTGTCTTTCCCTTGTTTCTCTTTTTAGGAGGAGGATGGGCCACTTCTTCTTCAGTCTCCTTTTCTTCTTCAGCCTCCTCTATTTCTTCTTCTACTAACTCATCCCGCAGTTCTTTAGCTAGTCTAGCTTGCCTCTCAGGAGAGGTTTCATAACGAAATTCAAAAGAACTGGAATGAGCTTCTCTCAGTAGTCTTGATGTTTCTTCTCTCTTGGATTCAGTAAATCTAGGGTGGCTGTTGGTGATATTCAATGCTTTTCCATTCCTGTAGATTACTGTCATTCCTTCTTTCATCTTCACATCAATACCCTCATTGTATTCAATAATGATCTTTCCCATCACATTATCTTCATCGGGCTTTAGAAATGGATAATCCAACTCAACCTTGTTTTTGCCATGATGTTTAGGTGGAGAATCAGTCCTTCCATTAAAGATTGATTCAAACTCCTTGAGAAATGAAGGTTCAGCATCATAAGGTTTCTTTGGGAGAACTACTTCAGGAGTAAGAACCTTTAGAATTGTGGGGTGGATAAGAGTTGGTTCTGAGGATACTGGTGTTGAAGGAATTTGAGAGGTAGTCACAACTTTGAAAATGGATTCTTTGACTAGTCTTTCAGAGTTTAAAATCCTTTGATTGATTGCTTCATTTGTCCTTTCAACCTCCTTTTGCCTTGCAACCATCTCTTCTATACTTAAGCCAGAGAAATCAAAATCACTAGCCTTGACTAGAGGAAGAGACACCACCACCTTTTTAAGTTCAAACTCAATTGGATTTTCAATTATCTGAGGTGTTGGTAAAAATTGCTCCCCTACAGTAGATGGCACACTTAAGCTGGTAGACTCCCCTTCAACTTGTGGCATTGGTAGATTTGTTGAGATTGCTGGTTCAGAGACCACTAACATATTCTCCCCCTTTTTGTTATCATCAAGTGTTTGAACAGTACTAGTAGCCTGCATCAATTGTTATAGGAGTTGAGTCTGCAATTTTTGATTAGATAGAAAGGTGTCCATCTTCTGTTCCATTTGATCAACCCTCTTAGTAAGAGTCTCCACAGATTGAGAGAAGATCATCCTTTTGAAGCCTCCTTTTGATAGAGTTGACAGTGTTAACAGGGAAGACAGTGTCAATTCTTCTATCCACGGCATCTTTGATTTCATATATCTTAGTTTTGACCTCCTCTTTGAGAGCTCTTTGATGAAGGAGCCGCATCTTTTGTAGTTGGATAGAGGCCATGAACTTTGACAGTATGACTTTCTTTGTAGAATTAGCTGTTTGGTATTCAGTGAAAGCTTGTTGATGTTGCTTGAGAAGCACCATATTGATATCATCTAGTGGAACCTGGTTGGAGAATAACCAATCAGGTGTGCTTTCTAAGGTGGAAGGACCTTCACCTACTCCTTCACCACCATCTGAATCATTGTCTTCTTCTTCAAAAGTGCTATCATACTCAAAATCATCAGCAGCTCCTGAAGGCAAATTGGAGATTGCATCTTTGGCTCTCATCATTGACTCAGTAGTGTGAACTAAGTTCAATGTCCTTTCTGCCTCCACATTTGTAACAGCCCCAAATCCGGGGTCAGGGATTTAGAGTAGTCACGATCCATTTACTCCTTGCCTTACCTGTATTACTCACACCGTTCATAATTCACCTGCTCATGACCCCACAATATATGTCTCACACACACACAGGTTAGAGTCTCAGAAACGACACGATACAACAACTGCGGAATAAATAATTTTTATTACAATACCCAAATGTCTTTTGAATCTGTCACTGATACAATTTCTAAGTAATGTTACATTACCAACTTAGCCTTCTGATGCTCACAATCCTCTCATACCATTCATCTATACATAAGTTGAATACTAAAAGTTGTAGCCTGATTCGATTGGTTCGTACTACTCTTCGGGATCACTGCTAGAAACTGTTTATGGAACGCCTTGCGGGGTATGTGTCGTCCCATTGGCATCCTGTTTCGCTGCTATATAATATATATATATAACAATAGCAAGAGTGAGCGATAGCTCAGCAAGGTAATGAAAGTATGGCATAATTCTGCCTTTAATTCAATACAGAATAAAGCGGGTATAAGACAATAATTTGTCAAAATATCTCGATACTGAAATTATTTCCTTATCGGAATGTATTCCAAAAACAGTACCATTGTTGTATTTCAAATATCATTTCCATAATATTTCTGCAAACCTTCGATATTCATACTATGAACAAAGTTCTAGTATAATATAAAAGATGAAGTGACAAGGAAAAATTAATATAATGTTTCCGTAACCCAAAATCCGCTTATGCATATATGATTTGAGTAAGGTTTTATCAGAGTCATAACTCATAAAGTAAAAGATGAAGTTGCATGGATTTATTGTCACTTCATTTCCAAACACTTTTCGACCTCCTGCCAACATGATTGGTTCTTCACCCCAATACATGTTGCAGGAATATCCAAATTGGATGTTGAACCAATACGGGAGTTGCTTCCGCGCCCGCCATACCCAACCTTACTATGATCAGTAGCAGGTCGTACAACTCAAATATGTTTTCTACATGTAGATGGAAGAATCACGACAGCCTGACATTGTCTACCGCCTTCCGGTGATCTCCCGACCCATTTGGGGCAATAAAAGTTGGATGGGTCGGCGCAACTGGACCACTTACACCACTCCTAGTTCAGATGAAATCCATGACTCTGAAACGTAAAGATCGTCCTCCTTTCCCCAAGTGTAACACTTGTTGATACGACTCCACTAAGTAGTTATATCTAGGTTGGAAATGAAGATTCTCCAATATTTCCCGAGCGATGCTTGTTAATGGATATCGACTTGTTCCATCAATTTACCCCTCGAGCGTTGAGGTGGTAACACAATATTAGACTTGCAGCAACTAAATTGCTTCGAGAAAATATCTGTCCCCTGACAGTTTTGAGTTGAGAGTTTAAAATGAGTAGCCGTCACTTAAATCAGGTTTCCCATATTTTTGATAGTTGAGCGAGCATTTAAATCTTCTTAAAAGACAGATTTAAATGGGAAAATAGTGTTTTGGGAACCTCTTTTTAATTTAGAAAAATACTTAATAATATCTATTAAATAAGTAAGTCTTAAATGAATATTCGAAAATAATATTCATCAAGAAAATTATGATTAAATGAATATTCAAAATAATATTCATTAAATAAATAAACCTCGAATGAATATTTAAAATAATATTCATTAAATAAATAAACCTCGAATGAATATTCAAAATAATATTCATTAAATAAATAAGGATTAAATGAATATTCAAAATAATATTCGATAAATAAATAAACCTTAAATGAATATTCGAGAATAATATTCATTAAATAAATAACCTCGAATGAATATTCAAAATAATATTCATTAAATAAATAAGGATTAAATGAATATTCAAAATAATATTCATTAAATAATTAAACCTCAAATGAATATTCACAAATAATATTCCTTAAATATATAATCAATCCTCGAATAACCGTACCCGATATCTTTATCGGAAAATAACCTTTATCATATACAAAATATAATCACTTCTGATCTTTAAAGAAAATCACACGCCCTTATCCTAGGGCATATATAAAAACCTGGCTTATAGCTGATATCCCATATCTAACTTATAAGCCCCAACCTCAAGTCATAACCTCAAGTATTGCTATACATAGCAGTTCGAAAACAAGTATGCAATTTATATATCGCAATGTGTATCATATATGAAAACAGGTTATTATCACAACAACAGTAAGTATAGGTTTCGAAAACTTGCCTGATGCTCGAGAAGTGATAGGGGTTCGCGAAGATGCCGGACAATCTAGACAAAGTCAAAGAAAACGCATGATTAATCCCCTGGATAATCCACTTGTACTAAATGCTTAAACACGTAAGCGAAACACAACCAAGGCATTACTAGCTCGTTATAGGCTCATACTAAGTCCATGCTAATCGACAATTACTTAAGTCGTAGGTTTAGTCCGAAATCGATCCTCGAATACAAGTTATACTTAACCATTTACAACACTGGTTTCTAAGTCATGTTCTTAGTGGTTTTCACTTGCGCAACCTCGGCTAACACATTTTTATAAAATCGAAAAATAATCTTTTGGACTCGAAACCTTCGCACACCTCTTTCCAACTGATCTTAGCACTTTACTACGAAATCTCATATTTTATAATCACTTGAAAGGGTCTCAAACACAGTCATGAAGTTGATGTGTTTCTGCAATTTCATTTCTCAAACAACTTTTACTAAAACGACCATAACTCAAAAACCGTAAACTCTTTTGACATGATTCTTACGGCCAAACAAACTAGACAAAAATATCTACACAATAATATGCAGTGCTTACTCTTTAGACACAGTTATGGTCTCGGGTGACTACTGTCAAGGCAGTACAAAAAAAATGGGCATTACGACGGCTCTAAATCGAGCATTTCCATTTTGTCACAACATAACCAAGCCACACCGGGCATACCATATATCCACAACCTCAACAAACAACCATCATACACCTCTAAGATCAGTGGCGAGGCTCAAATCCAACACCCATCATTTTACACATTTAAACAAAGCCAAACAATCACTAAATCACTTAATCATGATCTTAACTTTACATGAACATCAAAACCACTTCAAAACTCATATAAAACTCAAAGGTGGGTTAGGGTTTTACCTTCTTGGAAGCTCTAGAAACACTACCAAGTGTTTAAAAACACTTAACAAGCCTTAGATAGTCCTTAAGTGCTAAATCCTTAAGATCAAAACAAGAAAACCACTTGAAGTTACTATTCATCCTCATCTTGTAAAATTCATAACAAATCGAAAAATAAGAGTTTGGTGATAAAATTTCTACCAGACCTTGTGCTCTTCTCGGGCTTTCTTTGGAGTCCTAGATCATCACCAGGGAATGCTTGAATCTCTACTTATGGGCGTTTTAAGATCGATGGCAGAAACTGCCAGGAACAGGGCAGATTGAAATCTTCAACTTGGGGAAGGGATTTGACTAGGCTACACCTCTTTGTTGACCACGAAATTTTGGACGAATGTTACCCATGGAGTGGAGAAGCTATGGTTAAAATTTGGTGATTTATGGATGGATAGAAGTGGAGATATGAAGTTTTCCTTGAGTTGTGCTCTTGATTGGCAGATTGGAGAGCTTCTTGCTCATCTTTGCTTTTCTTTTGTTTTTAACTTGGATGCATCTTTTCTTTTGTGTTGTCAACACTTCATTGGTCCAAGTTTTGGCCTCTCATTAGACAACCCCATTTTGCCAATGTTGCAATTACACCATTAGCTTTTTGGTTGACTTTCATGCATGACACCTTGGTTTTTCTTCTTCCACCAATTGGATCGTATTTGTGTCCTTTTAATAAAATCAATACGTTACAGCTTATATGTTGCATTTTATTACTCAACTGTGGCACAATCCCTTAAATCAATATTAACTCCAACATCCCTTATCTATTTCCTCTTTATTCTTTGTTCTTATAAAATGTTCTCGCGTTTCTTCGAATATTCTCAATCTTTTTTTTTTATAGAGTTCCTTAACTCTTGGTTAGCTTCCTTTTTGTTTAAATCCTTGAATCCACATGATATAATTCTCTTGATGATCATGTAGGATATTTAGTCTTGTCATAATTTAAATCCTTAATCCATGATTCGTTTGCTTAATCGCTTAATCTCGTTATAAAGTATCAGCGATTTTCGTTCTAAATTCTCAAATCAAATATAATAAAATTCCAGAATATTAAATCCTCAAATCCTCAATTTAATATCTCATTTCTTGATTATAGTAATATATAATTCACTGTCCGGTCAAATACTACACCAAAATAAAATTTGGAATTTATGAATTCCGATCGTCTTTGTATTCACTTATTTACTCCGTAGATCACTAATATGACTTCGGAATATCCACACTACGTCTCGTACATAGGTGGCATGAAAAATTTTCTTAATCCTCAAAATCACTATTCATCCACCAAATTCACTATTCACTGATGCACTTAATCATAATAAGAAAAGTTTTTAATTTTACCAAAAATTCGGATTATTACAACATTGCCCTGGCCAGCCAAAAGTTGATAGGCTGGTTCAGGGTGAGTAAATGTCTCAGCATCCAGGTTGATTTGACTCAGTTCATTTTGATAATCTAACTGAATCAAGCTCTCCCTTTCAGCCTCATTGACATCCATTAACTCACTAGCAATGGTTGTTGTAGCTTCCATGCTTATTTCTTATGTACTAGATATTCTCTCATATCTCTTTTCTTGCATCAGGGGCTCCCCCTGGCTCACACCTCTCACACTCTCATCTTCATCTACTAAGGTGGTACTCTCTAAGCTCACTTTTACCAGCCTTGAAGAAATAGTCTATCTCTCAATCTCCCCATCTCCTTTTGCCTGGCTGCATTCCAGCCTCTCACTCTCAGTGTTTTAACTCCATGCCCTCAGTCCTAAGAGTGTTTAAACAACTACTAACTCGTATATACTTGATGTGGAAATAATTGAAGTTGTAAGTTCAAGTGTAGAGGAGACTTTCAACGGATTGGGAATATCAGTTGAAGTAGTAGAAGTGAGTTTCAACGGATGACTGCTGTGAGGCATATCCGTTGAAAGAGAAACACTCATCAACGGATGAGAGATATACGTTGAAGAAGGAAAAGAAGTAGCAGTTGAAATAGAAACTAAGGTAGAATATGTGGAAATTCTTTTTAATTGAGGGGCCACAGATTTAACCAAAGTTTCAGAAAGAGAAGATTGATGGTCTAACAAATCATCTAAAAGATGATGACCACCAATTTTAGAGTGGGGCTCCTCCATGAATTTAAGAGATGAAGAATCAAGAAATGATGTTTGAATCATATCCACATCCAGAGAGTGTGTTGGTGAGTTAGGTGTTTCTGTTTCAATTGTAATGTTCAAACATGCTTGTATATACATCAAAACTTTAAACATATAACCGAATTAAAACGTTTTCGCAAGTAGCTCTGATGCCATTGGTGGGTTTCGAGCACATAAACGCAACGGAAAACGTAAAAATAAATCAAAATTTGAAACCCCTCAGCAGGATCCATGCGAAAACAAAAGATTTAATTCGGAGATTAAGAACAAATACCTTAAGAAGCTTTAACAGTTCATTAATGGAAGATTAATGGAGATCCAAAGATTGTTCAATCACCACGTATCCCGCTCTTGCGATCTACACTCTACGGTATCCACACGAACGCTTTTCTTGAAGGATTGATGTGTACTAGCACCTGAAAACTGCTTCTCTCTCTCTCTCTCTCTCTCTCTCTCTCTCTCTCTCTCTCTCTCTCTCTCTCTCTCTCTCTCTCTCTCTCTCTCTCTCTTTTCTTGCTCTCATAAGCGGCTATGGTTTTAATATAAAAATGTTTTTCCACATTAAAATCAGCCGTCTTTTAGAGTTTATATAGAGAGGAAAATAATTTTTCTAATTATAATCCAATTATAATAAAATACCAATCCAAAATTCCAATTTATTATTTAATTAAGTCGCACTTAATTAATTAATAACTAATTTCAGAATTAGTTTAAGTAATTCCATTTTCTATTTAAATAATTAATCAAGTCATACTTAATTAATATTATAAATAGAATAAATTACTTATTTAAATTTAAATTCATAATTTAAATTATTTCTCCTTCAAGCGTTCTTTGTGTGTGACCATATAGGTTATTATTACGTTGGTAACAATTTTAATAACTAATTAAAATTGTAAACAATGAGCGGCATCTAGCAATACATCATTGCCACCCAAGTAATAATAATTAAATCGGTGATTCGATTAAGCCTTTCGTGAATAATGTTCCATGTAATATAATCCATTTAACCTTAATATTATAGATTAAACTCGAGGCATGTAATGTGTCATCCTCTTCATAATTTAATCTTAGTTTTCTTGATCGATGAGTAGACTAATAAATCAAATCAACATTTGAGCACGGCCGTGCATTTCTTAGTCTCACTCAAACAAGAGGCCAATAATATCGCTCCTAAAATTAGGAGGGTTAAATCTCATCTAGATCATTCATATTTCTCATACGATTCATAATATACCCAATGTCCACTTTTATCATCACCCAGTCAAAGGTAACTTTTAATGTAATCAAAGTATATTAATTCTCGTATAAAAATATAATGATTTCAGGTCTAAGGATCATTACACCAATATCACAGTGAGAATTACTTATGACACTATTAACATGTGTAATCTCACGGCGCGTCAATCCAGTGTCATGTACTCTTACATGCACCTATGTTTTGACTTTAGTATCACCATACCTATGACCAATGAGATGTGGTCATCAGTCAACAAACATACTAGTCTCTGTGTATTATTATTGTCCTTAAATAATAACACTCGACTAGGGATATTCAAGAATAAAGATACTATTCATATAATCTCATTTTTAAGTCACATACTTAAAGATATCGAATACGTATCATAATTCCAAGGACATTTATTATGTTAACATTTATAACACAGTAAATAAAGACATAATAAAATAATAACAATAATCAATAAAACATAATTTATAATAATAAAATGTTTTCTTTAAAACATAAAAGTATTGTCTCTAGAGCACTAATACTAACAGTATATTTATCACCATTTTTATTTTTCTCAAATTTCATATTCCAACTTCTGTTTTAAAATACATAATATAACATAAATATTAAATTCTAGCATATGATATGCTCCTCCTAAAGAACCGCTCTTTCATTAAACATGTTTCCTCCCAATGAATTGCTTTCTCGTTGTTACCGTATCTAAACAGATAACAGCCTAATTTACTAAATAAATTACATCATCTATTAATCAATTTTATTATATCATAAAATTTAATTTAAATATTTTTTAAAGATTGTATTTTTTATTGTTTAAATTACTGGTACTCGAGAAAAAAAGAATTCTATATTTTATTTTATTATATAGAAACTTGTATTTTCTGTGAGTATTATCTTCTATATAAATTAGAAGGTAAAACTTAAAAAATAATTTTTAATATATATGTAAGACATAAATATAATCACTTCTGATCTTTAAAGAAAATCACACGCCCTTATCTTAGGGCATATATAAAAACCTGGCTTATAGCTGATATCCCATATCTAACTTATAAGCCCCAACCTCAAGTCATAACCTCAAGTATTGCTATACATAACAGTTCGAAAACAAGTATGCAATTTATATATCGCAATGCGTATCATATATGAAAACAGGTTATTATCACAACAACAGTAAGTATAGGTTTCGAAAACTTGCCTGATGCTCGAGAAGTGATAGGGGTTCGCGACGATGCCGGACAATCTAGACAAAGTCAAAGAAAACGCATGATTAATCCCCTGGATAATCCACTTGTACTAAATGCTTAAACACGTAAGTGAAACACAACCAAGGCATTACTAGCTCGTTATAGGCTCGTACTAAGTCCATGCTAATCGACAATTACTTAAGTCGTAGGTTTAGTCCGAAATCGATCCTCGAATACAAGTTATACTTAACCATTTACAACACTGGTTTCTAAGTCATGTTCTTAGTGGTTTTCACTTGCGCAACCTCGGCTAACACATTTTTATAAAATCGAAAAATAATCTTTTGGACTCGAAACCTTCGCACACCTCTTGCCAACTGATCTTAGCACTTTACTACGAAATCTCATATTTTATAATCACTTGTAAGGGTCTCAAACACAGTCATGAAGTTGATGTGTTTCTGCAATTTCATTTCTCGAACAGCTTTTACTAAAACGACCATAACTCAAAAACCGTAAACTCTTTTGACATGATTCTTGCGGCCAAACAAACTAGACAAAAATATCTACACAATCATATGCAGTTATTACTCTTTAGACACAGTTATGGTCTCGGGTGACTATTGTCAAGGTAGTAAAAAAAAATGGGCATTACGACGGCTCTAAATCGAGCATTTCCATTTTGTCACAACATAACCAAGCCACACCAGGCATACCATACATCCACAACCTCAACAAACAACCATCATACACCTCTAAGATCAGTGGCGAGGCTCAAATCCAACACCCATCATTTTACACATTTAAACAAAGCCAAACAATCACTAAATCACTTAATCATGATCTTAACTTTACATGAACATCAAAACCACTTCAAAACTCATATAAAACTCAAAGGTGGGTTAGGGTTTTACCTTCTTGTAAGCTCTAGCAACACTACCAAGTGTTTAAAAACACTTAACAAGCCTTAGATAGTCCTTAAGTGCTAAATCCTTAAGATCAAAACAAGAAAACCACTTGAAGTTACTATTCATCCTCATCTTGTAAAATTCATAACAAATCGAAAAATAAGAGTTTGGTGATAAAATTTCTACCAGACCTTGTGCTCTTCTCGGGATTTCTTTTGAGTCCTAGATCATCACCAGGGAATGCTTGAAGCTCTACTTATGGGCGTTTTAAGATCGATGGCAGAAACTGCCAGGAACAGGACAGATTGGAATCTTCAACTTGGGGAAGGGATTTGACTAGGCTACACCTCTTTGTTGACCACGAAAGTTTGGACGAATGTTACCCATGGAGTGGAGAAGCTATGGTTAAAATTTGGTGATTTATGGATGGATAGAAATGGAGATATGAATTGTTCCTTGAGTTGTGCTCTTGTTTGTCAGATTGGAGAGCTTCTTGCTCATCTTTGCTTTTCTTTTGTTTTTAACTTGGATGCATCTTTTCTTTTGTGTTGTCAACACTTCATTGGTCCAAGTTTTGGCCTCTCATCAAACAACCCCATTTTTCCAATGTTGCAATTACACCATTAGCTTTTTGGTTGACTTTCATGCATGACACCTTGGTTTTTCTTCTTCCACCAATTGGATCGTCTTTGTGTCCTTTTAATAAAATCAATACGTTACAACTTATATGTTGCATTTTATTACTCCACTGTGGCACAATCCCTTAAATCAATATTAACTCCAACATCCCTTATCTATTCCCTCTTTATTCCTTGTTCTTAAAAAATGTTCTCGCGTTTCTTCGAATATTCTCAATCTCTTTTTTTTATAGAGTTCCTTAACTCTTGGTTAGCTTCCTTTTTGTTTAAATCCTTGAATCCACTTGATATAATTCTCTTGATGATCATGTAGGATATTTAGTCTTGTCATAATTTCAATCCTTAATCCATGATTCGTTTGCTTAATCGCTTAATCTCGTTATAAAGTATCGGCGGTTTTCGTTCTAAATTCTCAAATCAAATATAATAAAATTCCAGAATATTAAATCCTCAATTTAATATCTCATTTCTTGATTATAGTAATATATAATTCACTGTCCAGTCAAATACTACACCAAAATAAAATTTGGAATTTCTGAATTCCGATCGTCTTTGCATTCACTTATTTACTCCGTAGATCACTAATATGACTTCGGAATATCCACACTACGTCTCGTACATAGGTGGCATGAAAAATTTTCTTAATCCTCAAAATCACTTTTCATCCACCAAATTCACTATTCACTGATGCACTTAATCATAATAAGAAAAGTTTTTAATTTTACCAAAAATTCAGGATATTACAACATTGTCCTGGCCAGCCAAAAGTTGATAGGCTGGTTCAGGGTGAGTAAATGTCTCAGCATCCAGGTTGATTTGACTCAGTTCATTTTGATAATCTATCTGAATCAAGCTCTCCCTTTCAGCCTCATTGACATCCATTAACTCACTAGCAATGGTTGTAGTAGCTTCCATGCTTATTTCTTATGTACTAGCTATTCTCTCATATCTCTTTTCTTGCATCAGGGGCTCCCCCTGGCTCACACCTCTCACACCCTCACCTTCATCTACTAAGGTGGTACTCTCTAAGCTCACTTTTACCAGCCTTGAAGAAATAGCCTATCTCTCAATCTCCCCATCTCATTTTGCCTGGCTGCATTCCAGCCTCTCACTCTCAGTGTTTTAACTCCATGCCCTCAGTCCTAAGAGTGTTTAAACAACTACTAACTCGTATATACTTGATGTGGAAATAATTGAAGTTGTAAGTTCAAGTGTAGAGGAGACTTTCAACGGATTGGAAATATCGGTTGAAGTAGTAGAAGTGAGTTTCAACGGATGACTGCTGTGAGGCATATCCGTTGAAAGAGAAACACTCATCAACGGATGAGAGATATCCGTTGAAGAAGGAAAAGAAGTAGCAGTTGAAATAGAAACTAAGGTAGAATATGTGGAAATTGATTTTAATTGAGGGGCCACAGATTTAACCAAAGTTTCAGAAAGAGAAGATTGATGGTCCAACAAATCATCTAAAAGATGATGACCACCAATTTTAGAGTGGGGCTCCTCCATGAATTTAAGAGATGAAGAATCAAGAAATGATGTTTGAATCATATCCACATCGAGAGAGTGTGTTGGTGAGTTAGGTGTTTCTGTTTCAATTGTAATGTTCAAACATGCTTGTATATACATCAAAACTTTAAACATATAACCGAATTAAAACGTTTTCGCAAGTAGCTCTGATGCCATTGGTGGGTTTCGTGCACATAAACGCAACGGAAAACATAAAAATAAATCAAAATTTGAAACCCCTCCGCAGGATCCATGCGAAAACAAAAGATTTAATTCGGAGATTAAGAACAAATACCTTAAGAAGCTTTAACAGTTCATTAATGGAAGATTAATGGAGATCCAAAGATTGTTCAATCACCACGTATCCCGCTCTTGCGGTCTACACTCTACGGTATCCACACGAACGCTTTTCTTGAAGGATTGATGTGTACTAGCACCCGAAAACTGCTTCTCTCTCTCTCTCTCTCTCTCTCTCTCTCTCTCTCTCTCTCTCTCTCTCTCTCTCTCTCTCTCTCTTTTCTTGCTCTCATAAGCGGCTAGGGTTTTAATATAAAAACGTTTTTCCACATTAAAATCAGCCCTCTTTTAGAGTTTATATAGAAAGGAAAATAAGTTTTCTAATTATAATCCAATTATAATAAAATACTAATCCAAAATTCCAATTTATTATTTAATTAAGTCGCACTTAATTAATTAATAACTAATTTCAGAATTAGTTTAAGTAATTCCATTTTCTATTTAAATAATTAATCAAGTCATACTTAATTAATATTATAAATAGAATAAATTACTTATTTAAATTTAAATTCATAATTTAAATTATTTCTCCTTCAAGCGTTCTTTGTGTGTGACCCTGTAGGTTATTATTACGTTGGTAACAATTTTAATAACTAATTAAAATTGTAAACAAGGAGCGGCATCTAGCAATACATCATTGCCACCCAAGTAATAATAATTAAATCGGTGATTCGATTAAGCCTTTCGTGAATAATGTTCCATGTAATATAATCCATTTAACCTTAATATTATAGATTAAACTCGAGGCATGTAATGTGTCATCCTCTTCATAATTTAATCTTAGTTTTTTTTATCGATGAGTAGACTAATAAATCAAATCAACGTTTGAGCACGGCCGTGCATTTCTTAGTCTCACTCAAACAAGAGGCCAATAATATCGCTCCTAAAATTAGGAGGGTTAAATCTCATCTAGATCATTCATATTTCTCATACGATTCATAATATACCCAATGTCCACTTTTATCATCACCCAGTCAAAGGTAACTTTTAATGTAATCAAAGTATATTAATTCTCGTATAAAAATATAATGATTTCAGGTCTAAGGATCATTACACCAATATCACAGTGATAATTACTTATGACACTATTAACATGTGTAATCTCACGGCGGGTCAATCCAGTGTCATGTACTCTTACATGCACCTATGTTTTGACTTTAGTATCACCATACCTATGACCAATGAGATGTGGTCATCAGTCAACAAACATACTAGTCTCTGTGTATTATTATTGTCCTTAAAATTGTATATTTAGTTTCCTCAATTAGTAAAGATTCTAAATGCAAGAATATTAAAATTGTATATTTAGTTTTCTCCATATGTAAAGATTTAAAAGGCAAATGAGATATATTTCTAATAAAAAATTTAGGAGAATATTAAAATTGTATATTTAGTTTCCTCAATTAGTAAAGATTTTAAGGGCAAAAATATTGAAATAATATATTTAGTGCTTTGACTTAATTAAAAAAATCACGAGAATATTAAGATAATATATTTAGTTTCCTATGTTAGTAAATATATTCTCAAATAAATTTTTTTAGGAGAATATTAAAATTGTGTATTTAATTTCCTCCATTAGTAAAAATTTTAAAGACAAAAATATTAAAATTGTATGTTTACTTTTCTCAATAAATATATATTTAAAAGGCAAATAAAATATTTTCTAATAAAAAAATCAAGAGAATATTAAGATAATATATTTAATTTTATATGTTATTAAGTATATTCATAAAAAATTAAAAATATATTAAATTGTATATTTAGTTTCCTTAATTAGTAAATATTCTAAATGCAAGAATATTAAAATTATATATTTAGTTTTCTCCATAAGTAAAGATTCAAAATGCAAATTAAATATTTTCTAATAAAATATTTAGGAAAATATTAAACATTATATATTTAGTTTTCTGTATTAGTAAAGATTTTAAAAACGAGAAGATGAAATTATATATTTAGTTTTCTCCATAAATAAAGATTTATAAGGTAAATGAGATATTTTCTAATAAAAATTTTAGGAGAATATTAAAATTGTATATTTAGTTTCCTCCGTTATTAAAGATTTTAAAGGAAAAAATATTAAATTTGTATATTTAGTTTCCTCTATTAGTAAAGATTTTAAAGGCAATTGAGATATTTTTATAATTTTTAATATTCTTAATTCAAAAAATTGAGAAAATTAGAAAAATAGATCGAAGCGATTTGAGGCGCCACCTCACCACCCTCGTCTTCTCCTATATATAATAAGTATACGCTCGGCTTCTCCTTTATACAATAAGTATATTGATTCTTGAGTTTTCTAGTCTTTTATTATAAAACTAGTTTACTAATCCGCGCTTCGCAGCGGCCTTATAATAATTTTTCTTAAAAAAATTAAAAATATTCTACCAAAAATATCTTAAAATAAAATAAATAATTATATTTCTAACATAAGATTGGAATTTTGGTGTCGTCTTGATCATTCATGAATTTGGAATTTTGTTTAATATTTTCATTGTTTTAACATTATGTTGAATATATTATATTGATTACTATTTATATATTTTTCAAAATTTAAATTCCAAGTTATATTTTAAAATACATAATATAATATTAATTTTAACCGCCCTTCTCTTAAAGATATTTTCTCCCAATGAGCCACTTTCTCCATATTATCAAATTTAGCAGATAAGACATTAATTTACTAAATAAATTACATGATTTTCAAATTTGTTTTGTATTCTTGACATATAATACAAAAGTTACAAAAGTTTACCTTTATAGCCTTAAAGATAATTTTTGAAAATTTTCTTTTTAACGAATTTTGGACCAGAACCTACATTCAGTAACAGTAACGATAAGATGTAATACGTTGAAGTACCAGAGAAAATCCGAAAAAAACACATAAAAAAGAGAATTAATACCATATTTTTTTTATCAAAATCATAAAAACAAAACTAAATTAGATTTTGTAAAATCTTCACCTTGTAGTCTATATCTTTAAAGGAGATTCGTGTAAATCAGAATTGATATGTGCAAAACGTCATGATTCATGCATTCACTTTCTTTCTTAGATAATAAAACTGATATCATTAAATTCATTTTCTTTGTATTACAACAGAACTTTAGCCTCGGTTCCTGTTTTTTCCTATAAACCAAAAAAAATAATAAATCAATAGTAAGTGAGTAAAAGTTCGGGTTTGAGAATAAGAATATTCTAAAAGCAAACACAAATATGAGCGGGATGAAACATAGAGCAAAAACTTTTAGACTCTATAAATTTATTTATGTTATCGTCTTAATTCTTAATAAAAGAAAGTTGACATCTTCTCAATTTTTCTAATTTTTTATATAGATTATAGAATTTAATTAAGTTTAAAATTATAGGATTATAGATATACACACATAGTCAAATGATTGTAAAATTTGATTAAACTTATAATTTTTAGAGTACTTGTTTATAATAAGTATAAAAAAGAAAATTTTAATTTTTAATATTTAAAATAGATGTACTTTACAATATGTTTCGAACGATCTGTGAACTCTTGAAATTTTCCTTTAGGAATTTTCCTTTATATAATATAAATAAATATAATATAAAGATAAAAAACAAATAAATATAAAGATAAAGATAAAAATGAAGATAAAGATAATAAAATAATAATAAAGATATTGATTTTGATTTTGATTATATTGATAAATAAAAAATTTAGGAGAATATTGACATTATATTTTTAGTTTTTGCCATTAGTATAGATTTTAAATTGTATATTTATTTTCGTCCTTTTCTTCACTAATAAAGATTTTAAATGTAATAATATTAAAATTGTATTTTTAGTTTCCTCCATTAGTAAAGATTTTAAAAGCAATTGAGTTTTTCTAGTTTCCTCTATTAATAAAGATTTAAATTGTATATTTATTTTCCTCCTTTTCTCCATTAATAAAGATTTTAAATGCAAAAATATTAAAATTGTATATTTATTTTCTTACATTAGTAAATATTTTAAAGAAAATTGAGTTTTTTAAGTTTTCTCAATTAGTAAATATTTTAAAGTCAATTGAAATTTTTTCTAATATTTAGTTTTTTCATTAGTAAGGATTTTAAAAGAAAATATAATATATTAGTAAACATTAGTAAGCATTTTGATATTATATAGGATAAAAGTGAAAACACTAACGGGGATTATAAAATTTTGCACGAATCTATTGTATATTTACTTTCTCCATTAGTAGATATTTTAAATGCAAGAATATTATATTCCATTAGTAGAGATTTTAAATGCAAGAATATTGAAATTGTATATTTAATTTCTTACATTAGTAAATATTTAAAAGACAGTTGAGATTTTTTCTAGTTTTTGGTATTAATTACTTAATTTCTTATACAAGACCGATATAATTTATTAACTTTTATTTACCAAAACGTTCCTGTATTTTCTATTATATTACATAATAAAAGAAAGTTTAGGAGAGCAGTATGTTTAGATGGTAATTTCATTAAAACAAATATTATGAGAATATTTAGATAATAATAGAGGAAAGTTCAAAATAGTGTAAGGTAATACACTTTTTTTCTAATTTAAATATTTTGAAGCCAAGAATATTATAATTGAATATTTAGTTTCTTCCATTAGTGATATTTAGTTTCCTCCATTAATAAAGATCTATTGTATTTTTACTTTCTCCATTAGTAGAGATTTTAAATGCAAGAATATTATATGTTTCCTCTATTAGTAAGCATTTAAAAGATAATTGAGATTTTTTCGAATTTTTAATATTTTTAATTCAAAAAATTGAGAAAATTAGAAAAATAGAACGAAGCGATCTGAGAGCGCCACCTCACCTAGAAAAATAGAACGAAGCGACCTGAGAGCGCCACCTCACCGCCCCCGTCTTCTCCTTTATATAATAGTATTGATATTGATTGATTTTAGAAAAATTATCAAATATACATACAATTTTAAACATATTTCAAAAATACTCTTTCAACTTATTTCAAAAATGCTATTTTGAACATATCATTTTTTAAAATACGAAATTCAACTTTGCAATAAAAACTGTAACTTTACTTTAGTTTGTTGGAGAAGTTTAAATCAAGCTTTTTGGTTAAAATCTGGATCAATTTTAAAATCAACTTAAAAAAAAAGTATACTAAAGTTGCATTTTATGTTTTAAAAGTTGCAACCCTTATATGCCCTATTACTCCTCTGATATGGACAGAAAAGTAATTATAGAAATATAATTGCTAATTCAATTAAAAGGCCGGTATTTAAGGACCGACACCCTAATTATTCATTAATTTCGTAATTAATGAGTAGGGAAAATATACAGCTCATAAAAAGAGCCTTGATTATGGAAAATTAGTCAAAGAAGGATCTGGAATCCCAATTAAAGGCAATCAATGAGTCATAACCTTTATCAACAAGGAAACGAATTCTTCAGCAAGAAATACAATACTTATCCAATATCAAAAAGAAGACTTATCCGCTAAGTCTCCCAAACATACCATAAATACTAGGCTCCAGACGCCTATATAAGGTCCCTGATCCTACAATCAGAACTACGTCTTTGGCTTGATTCTCAATAACAACTTGAGATACGTAGGCATCTTGTGAGGACCAATTTAGTCCGGATACACGAGTGCAGCCATTAAAGCTCGAAAGCTCATTAATCCAAGCAATTAATATACAAGTACGTTTTTTAATCCATAACATTTGGCGCCGTCTGTGGGAAGACAACATCAACCATGGCAAACACACGAAGAACAGCTCGGGATACTCAGACTCCCGACGATCGCCCCCTCACCTCTGAGGCTGATCAGCCACCGCCGACTACCGGCACACAAGGGGCGAATATCCCTACCAGTACTCAAGGACCGGAAATCCCGATTTCGGTTGAAGGGACGAATCTGATGACACTTGAGTTATAACAGATTTTGCATTGCGTATTCAGGCTGATTCTGGACAGCGGACAAGGGCAGACTTTAAACCAATGTCATACATTGTATATTTCATATTATATTTTAATATTTTGTTATGTCGTAGCCTGGAGTGTCTAGATTACTCAGCAAAAAGATTGAACTTGTTTGAGTAAATTGATTAAGAGTTACATGGCCTAGAGCGAGGCACCTAGGGACTCCCAGCAACAAAAAAAAATGTGTTTTATATCTTTAACTCTTAACATACTTCAGTACCTGATTTTGATGAATTGTTAGAAGATTTATTTAGCATGAAAGTTAAAGCCCAATGTCTTAATAGTATTCTTTCTGAATTTCATTGCAATCAAGTATGCGTAGAGAGACTTGCTCACTAATTACTATATTCAGTTTCTGGAAATTAAATGCATGCTTTGAAACCTTTAAAGACCAGATTAATTGTTTGTCATAGAACAAAAATTGTACTTCTGTGTTGTTGGAATATTTTTCCCTGAGCTGAGTTCATGCAACGTCCACTAAAACGGAGCATTATCGTAATAATGTGGCAATGGACAAAGTTTTTTTTTGTAAAACACATAATTGGCTCACTTACATTTAATGTTTTCCTTATAGTACATTGAGGTTTGGATGTTTCTATTGCGATAAATTCATACCAATCATCACGGTTCATTATGTATATAGTATAATGTCAACTTCAATTTGTGAGGCATGCAGGTTTGTAAGCACTTTCTGGAAGTAGTGGAGATGAATCAATATGGTTGGTTTTGGGTCTGTCCAAATGGTGGTAAAATTTGTCATTACAGGCATGCACTTCCTCCAGGTTATATATTAAAATCTCTTAATGAAGGCCTTGTTAGAGGAAGAGGTGGAGAAAATATCAAGAGGTGGACAAAATATCAGAAGATATTGAAAACCAGGTTATTTTGACTTGTTAAAGATTATTTGATATTCATTTACATTTTATCTGCATCCCTATAATATTCTTATAATATTCCATATTTATCACATCAACTAAAGATTGAGGAAGAATCCCTTTTCTCGATTTTCCCATTTGATGATTTCTGACAAGATTGATTCTTCAATTTTAGCGTGCTAAAGTAATTACTTCAACTCCCATGACTCCTGAGTTATTCTTAGAATGGAAGAAAAAGAAGATGGAAGCACGAGACGCTACCGAGATGGCAGAGAGAGCAAATAATGATCGTATGAGCAAATAATGATCGTAAGAGCAAATAATGATTGTATTGGCTGATTAGCTATTTCGTGGTATTTTAGTTAGGTTTTGGATGTTGGTTTGGTTTATGTAGTAGATGGATGATTGATTGGAATGGTTTGTGGAGTTGATGTTATTTTGGATGGTTTTTTATGTATTGAAATGGCTTCTGGACAACCTGTTTATGTATTGGAATGTTTGGTAATATTTTGAATGGGAAGTTCTATATTTCAATGTCATATGTTGCCATTCTGTAATTAAAGTGTTGGTAAAAAGCATGCAAAGTTTAACCATTGACTCCAAAGTATTTAGTCTTTATGTGTTGGCAAAAGTATAGCAAAGTGTTGGCACAAAATCTAAAAATGTTTAAGAAAAAGTGTAGGCATAGTGGTAAGGGTGTTGGTAAAAACATTTAAGTGTTTCATAATTTGGTGTTACAGTAGTACTGAAAATGTGTTGGCATAGGTTTATAGCAATACTATTAGTAGTGTTACTACAAAGATAACTGTGTTGGCATAGATCTATAGCAACAACTAATAATATGTAGCCACAGAAATAAAAAGTGTTGGCGTAGGGGTCTACGCCTACACATTTCTCCCGTGTTACCAAAAACTACAAAAGTGTTGGCGTAGACCCCTATGGTAGCGGCCATTTTTCTAACACCCTCAAATTTGGTCAAAGTGTAACCATAGCCTGTTTTTTTCCTTTTACCAACAGTTTTTTGGGCTATAACCACACTTTTTCAGGTGTTGCTGAATCCCACTTATGGCGTAGTGGGCTATATCCAGAAAGTTTAAGATGCCTTCGATCAAAGCCTATGATGGAACGGGAGATCTCACAAATCATGTAAGGACATTCTCCAATGCACTGCTGTTGCAGCCAGCCAACGATGCAGTCAAGTGTAGGGCATTTCCCCAAACTCTTGCAGGTATGGCTCAACGTTGGTACAGCCGTCTACCTCCCAACTCTATTGGGTCCTTTAAGGAGCTAAGCAAGGCTTTCATCAACCAGTTCATTAGTGGAAGGGTGCATGAGAAAAGTTCTACATCACTCATGGCAATACGTCAAGGAAAGAATGAAGCCCTAAGGGACTACATTAATCGATTCACTCGAGAGGCTTTGAAAGTCCCGGATTTAGATGACAAAGTGGCTATGATAGCCCTGCAACAAGGAACCACTGATGACCACTTCAGGAGGTCGTTGGCTAAACATCCACCAGAGAGCATGTTGAAGCTCCAAGATAGAGCCGGAAAGTACATCAAGGCTGAGGAAAGCATGAGAAAGTATGAACCCACCGCTGGCGACGGTGGAAACTCAAAGAAAAGAAAAGAAACTCAGGAGTACGACGTCAAGGAAAAATTTCCCCAAACATCAAAGAATTCTGACTCTCCACCCAAGAGAAATAACTTTGGGCCAAAGTTCACGGAGTATGCAAGATTGAATACTCCCAGGAGTCAAATTCTGATGGAGATAGCCAAGGAAGAAGATATCAAATGGCCAAAGCTAATGAGGGCTGATTTGTCCAAACGGAACCAAAATCAGTTTTGTCGGTTCCACAAAGAAGTCGGTCATGACACCGACGATTGTAGGCAATTGAAAGATGAGATTGAGTTTCTGATACGAAGAGGAAAACTCAGCAAGTTCACTAAGGATGGAAGCCAAGGTAGCCAAAAGGGGAACTATGAAAGAAAGGATTATGATAGAAGGGACAACGATCAAGATCGGAATCCCAAGCCCCGAGGGCCAGTGATCAACATGATATTCGGAGGGCCAACTGCTGCTGGGTCCTCCCGAAACTCAAGAAAAGCTTATGCCCGAGAGGTACTGACCGTCGTTGGAGAAGCACCGAAGCATGCACGAACAGAAGTGTCAATAGGTTTTGATGATTCAGACTTGGAAGGGGTGAAGTTCCCCCACGATGATCCTCTTGTCATAGTACCTGTGATAGGCAACTCCGAAACAAAGAGAGTCCTAGTCGACAATGGAGCCTCAGTAGATATCTTGTTCCACGATGCCTTTATCAAGATGGGTTACACTGATTCTCAGTTGACACCCTCTAATATGCCCATATATGGGTTCAATGGAGTGGAATCAAAGGTGGAAGGCACTATCCAACTCCCAATGACCATGGGACAAGGAACGAATACATCCACTCAGATGCTGAACTTCATAGTTATAAAGGCAACCTCAACCTACAATGCGATCCTTGGGAGGACGGGTCTTCATGCGTTTAAGGCCGTTGCCTCATCTTACCACCTGAAACACAAATTCCCCACTCGGAATGGGATTGGTGAAGAACGGGGAGACCAAAAGATGGCTAGAAGCTGTTATATAGCCGCGTTGAGGCCTGATGGAGTTGGGGGGCAGGTTCTCCCCATTGAAGATATGGACACTAGTGACAATGAGGACCGAAGAGGGAAACCAGCTGAGGATTTAATCCCAATTCCCTTAGTCCCGGATGAACCAGAGAAGGTGACTTATGTTGGGGCACTACTGCCCGAACCATTGAAAGGCAAACTCGCATCTTTTCTTCAAGAGAACAATGACGTTTTTGCTTGGACAGCGGCTGACATGCCAGGGATTGATCCCCAACTAATATCTCACAAATTGAATGTGGATCCAGAAAGGAAGGCAGTGAAACAAAAGAAAAGAAGTTTTGCTCCAGAGAGGCTTGAAGCCATTAAGCAAGAAGTAAATAAGCTTTTAGAAGCTGGGTTTATTGAAGAAATCCAATTCCCAGAATGGTTAGCTAACCCTGTGATGGTCAAAAAAGCTAACGGGAAGTGGAGAATGTGCGTCGACTTCACCGATTTGAATGATGCATGTCCTAAGGATTGTTTTCCCTTACCTAGGATTGATGCCTTGATAGATGCCACTGCTGGGCATGAGATGCTAAGTTTCATGGATGGCTTCAGTGGATATAATCAAATCAAGATGCACAAAGATGACATCGCCAAAGTGTCGTTCATCACTGACTTTGGTGTCTTCTGTTTCTTAGTCATGGCTTTTGGGCTTAAGAATGCTGGAGCAACCTATCAAAGGTTGGTGAACAAAATCTTTGAGCACCTGATTGGAAAAACCATGGAGGTCTACGTAGATGACATGTTAGTCAAGAGCCTTGATAAGGCCAATCACATTGAGCACCTCCGAGAGGCTTTTGAAGTGCTGAGACACCACAAGATGATGTTGAATCCAGCTAAGTGTGCCTTTGGTGTAGGCTCGGGAAAGTTTTTAGGTCTGATGGTTTCCAAGAGAGGAATCGAGGCTAATCCCGACAAAATCAAAGCGATTCTAGACATGGAACCACCAAAGACTGTCAAGGATGTCCAGAAACTGACGGGGAGAGTGGCTGCTTTGGGAATATTCATCTCCAAGTCTGGGGAGAAGTGTTTACCTTTCTTCAAAGAACTCAAAAAAGTGAAGAATTTTGAATGGACAACTGAAAGTCAAGAGGCCTTTGAGGCCCTGAAGAAATATATGGCTGAAGCACCACTGTTGGCAAAACCCAAGCCAGGAGAAATTCTCTATTTATACTTGGCGGTTTCCAACACAGCCCTTGGAGCTGTTTTGGTAAAGGAAGAAGTAAAGGTTCAGAAACCCATCTACTATGTGAGCAAGATTCTACATGGGGCAGAAATAAACTACTCAATGGTTGAGAAGTTTGCCTTAGCCTTGATAATGGCCTCAAGAAAGCTACGCCCCTACTTCCAGGCTCACAAGATAGAGGTCTTGACTGATCAACCTCTAAGAAACATCTTGCATAGCCCTCAAGTTAGTGGAAGATTAATCAAATGGGCCATTGAATTGGGCGAATTCGACATCAAGTATAAGCCTCGAAAGGCCATAAAAGCTCAGGCACTTGCTGACTTCATGGTTGAATGCACCATTGACAACCAAGAAGTCGGGGGGCAGGAAGTAACTATGGAAGATAAGAAAGATGAGGAAGTGACCTTCAAAGAATGTTGGGTGCTCTATTTTGATGGAGCATCAAAAACAAAATCAAGTGGAGCTGGTTTAGTGCTACAGAGTCCTGATGGATTCCTAATAGAGTATGCATTAAAACTTGACTTCCCGACGACAAACAATGAGGCTGAGTATGAAGCTCTGATAGCTGGCTTAGGGCTGGCTGGAGCCTTGAGAGTCAAAACTCTGAAAGTATGTGGAGACTCGAGGCTAGTGGTTTCCCAAGTAAATGGGGAGTTTGAGGCCAGAGATGAAGTCATGGCCAAGTACTTAAAACTTGTCAAGGCCATTATGACTCAGTTCGATGAATGCTATGTGGAGCACATTCCAAGGGAGGAAAATATGAAGGCTGATGCCTTGTCTAAGTTTGCCTCTTCTGAAATTGAAAACTATGCCGGGAGTGTATACTTCCAAGTCTTGAAGACCCCAAGCATCAATGGAAAGTTGGTAGCCCCCATTGGTATCACCAGTTGTTGGATTGATCCCATCAAAGCTCATCTGGAAACTGGGTGGCTGCCCAACGACACTTCAGAAGCACGAAAGCTATACGTCAGAGCACTAAGGTATGCCCTAATTGAGGGAATCCTATACAAGAAATCTTTTGTTATTCCGTACTTAAAGTGCTTGAGACCTCAAGAGGCAGAATTGGCCCTAAAGGAAGTGCATGAAGGGATTTGTGGGCAACACTTGGGGGGCAGAGCCCTGGCTCATAAAGTCACTCGTCTAGGTTTCTATTGGCCAAGCATACTTGCTGATGCTAAAAGCTACGTCAAGAAATGTGAACGGTGCCAGAAACATGCACCAGTGGTTAGGCAACCACCAGAGATGATGACATCCATTAACTCACCTATCCCCTTTGCTATGTGGGGAATGGATATACTCGGGCCATTTCCTATGGCAAGTGCTCAAAGAAAGTACTTGATAGTAGCAATTGATTATTTCACCAAGTGGATTGAGGCTAAGCCACTAGCCAAGATAACCACCAAGCAAGTGATGCAATTCTTCTGGGAAAATGTGATACGCAGATATGGAATTCCACGAGTCCTGGTCACGGACAATGGAACCCAGTTTAACAACGATGAGTTCAAGAAGTATTGTGATGAAAACGATATCAAGTTGCGCTTCACTTCTGTCGCCCATCCTCAAGCAAATGGGCAAGCTGAGGTTGCAAATCGAATCATCCTTGATGGACTAAAGAAAAGAGTTGAACGCTCCAGAAACACTTGGGTAGACGAATTACTCCCTATACTTTGGGCATATCGTACTACTTGCAAAGTCACCACCGGGGCAACTCTGTTCCTATTGGCTTATGGAGCAGAGGCAGTGGTCCCAGTGGAAATTACTCACACCTCCCCAAGAGTTGAGGCTTATGAACCAGAAACAAATGAAGAAGGCTTGAGGCTATCCTTAGATCTAATTGACGAAGTTAGAGATGAGGCAAACGCCAAGATAGTTGAACATCAAAAGAAGGCATCCTTCTACTACAACCTAAGGGTTAAAGAAAGGTTCTTTCGACAAGGAGACTTGGTTCTCAGAAAAATTGAGGCATCCGGAGTTGGACAAAAAGGGAAGTTGGCCCCAAATTGGGAAGGACCATATCGCGTCAAGAACGTATTTGGTCG
This sequence comes from Heracleum sosnowskyi, assembly GCA_030848705.1. NCBI lineage: Eukaryota > Viridiplantae > Streptophyta > Magnoliopsida > Apiales > Apiaceae > Heracleum > Heracleum sosnowskyi. The sequence goes on along the minus strand of CM061244.1, from coordinate 17,223,822 downwards.
AGGCTCTTACAAGCTAGAAACCCTTGAAGGGCATGAGGTGCCGAGAACTTGGCATGCCTCCAACTTGAAAGTTTATTATGTTTAAGGTGTTTCCTAAGTGGATTCACTACTAGAAATAAGGTTTGATAAAACCAACCCAAGTTTTTAAAACTTGAGTATTATGTAAGGGTTGAGCCCATTCTTCAAAGTTATGAATTATATACTCCTATTCATCATGTTTTGAATGCATTACATACTGATAGATATGTACAAAATGCTAACTAAACATGCAAAAGGCAAGAAAACAACACAAGCCATGAATGGCCACAAAATATAAATAAAACTAAACTTACAAAAGTTTAAGTTAAGCCCAAAGGCTGGAAATACATAGAAAGAAAATACAAAGCCATGAATGGCCATAAAGAAACTACAAACTACGGCTGCGCATCACCATCCTTGACTCCCGCGTCTGTCTCCTCCCCTGAACTAGAGCTGGAAGAATGCTCACCAGCATCCTCAGCACCATCAGCAGAAGCGTCACTGAGGGGTGATGAATGCTCTGGAACTAAAATCCTAGCATCTTCCTCCATATCGTCAACTCCAGCCAAGATACGCTCCAAGGGAGTAGGAGGGTGAGGAGCAGGAAAATCAGCAGCATCAAAGACTCCAGGATGCTTGGCCAAGATAGCCTGAACAACATCCTCCCATCCTGAAGTATGCTGAACTGGGAAAAGGACCTCGTCATGCTTCTCGATCAAGTCCTTGTACTCTTGAGAGTCAAGGTACTCATCAATGCAATCATCCTTGCCTTTCCTCAGCTCAACAATATCAGCCTGAGCGTCAGCAAGCTCCTTCTCCCTCCTGGCAAGAGTCTCCTTAAGAGACTTCACCTCCTCCTCGGACCTCTCCAGCTTGACTCTGTTGGCCTCAGAGGAGGTACGCCAAGCCTTAGCTTGGAACAATACCCCCTGAAAGTTGGCATTGGTCTGCCAAAAGATAAAAGTTAGGAAAATATAAGTAGAAACTTCAAAGAAACAGCTAAGGTAAAGAAAATTACCGCAGCAATAGCTTGAGCCCCAAGATGCTCAGCACCCTCAAGGGTGGAATCTGCAACGAAATCCTTGTAATCACAAGGGGTAAGAGAGTGGTACGACCAGTCCACAGCATGTTTGGACACCCCAGTAATGGTGTCCTTCTTCCTGATACCCCAGTTGGGGCGCCACACTGAGGACTTGGCAGACACAGGAATGTCCACTTCATCCACAGAAGGGATCAAGAAGCTGGGAGCACTGGCTTTCCCCCTGGGATCATCCCCGATCCTAGCCCTTTTCATCCTGGATGTCTCTACATCCTTGGGCTCATTGGTCTTGTTGATAAAGGCCGCAGCTACAAGAAAAGCCGAAAAATGGTTAACAGAAAATCACAAAGAAATAAAAATAGGCATAATGAAAAGGGATAAGCAAAAATACCCTTATCATGAACAGTAGAGAGCCCAACAGACTTGAGGACGAACTCGTCCAGTAACTCCCAAGCCACGGTAGTCCCATTATCCTTAATGAGCTCTGAGTAGGCATGGAGCTCCTCCTCATTCAAGACAATGTTACCGGGACTACCATCAGAAACTCTCCCAAAAGATGTACGGAACAGGGTTCCCCAGTCCCCTCCTTCCCATACAAGATACATGAACTCATTTTTCCATTTGGGGTTATTATCTGGGATTGATTTGGGGTGAAAAATGAAAGGGAAGCCTACCCTATGGCTTATATACACCCAACCCAAGTTGTTGGCTGAGCTATTCTTAAACTGAAAGATCTTTCTAAACAAAGGTACAGAAAGAGGAAAGTTTTTACGAAGACATAAAACCATGAAACAATTAATTATCCTCCAGGCATTTGGAGGTAATTGGCAAGGGTTGACTTGGACATCTGCCAAAAGTCTAGGAATAAACTCGTGAAAAGGGAACCTAAGGCCAGCAACTATGGCATCCCTATAAATACACAAAGCATTTGACCGCCAGTGATAAGAACGGTCACCAGGGCCGGCAGGAACAAGCTTTAAGGGGGCCTTTACCCTATACATCTTATTATAATCTTTTATCATATCTACTTCATGGAATTTATTGCTACAATCATACGAATCTAAAGAAGACACTGACGGGTATTCATCCCCACGTTCATTAATCATATCATGCAAAGACATGTATTTTGAACGAATAGGAATGGGGGTACCTCTTTTTGAAGCGGAATTCATCTTTTGGAGGCGTTGGGAAGCTCGATCGGCCATTTCTAACCCAGAAAATCTTCAAATCTTCAAAGAAAATTGCCCAGAAATCTTCAAGGAAACCCAGAATCTTCAAAGAAAATCTTCAAATCTTCAAGTGAAAACCCAGAAAACGGTGAGAAAATCTCGCCGGGAATCGCCTTGCGACAGAACCCTAGCAGAGCAATCTAAAGAAAATTTCAGAGAAAATTTAGCAGAGTAACTTTGAGAAAGTGAAATGTGAAGAATGAATGGAAACTAATGAGAACTCACCCTTATATAGGGATCACAGCCGGTCAATGGGCCGGTTGAAGGAAGGGCAACCGACATTAGCCGGTACGGCCCATAAAAGGCTAAAAGCCCAATTGATAAAGTTGAACAGTAAAAGTTTTGGGCCTCCTTAATCCCATAACTAAAATAAACAATATTCTGATCAAATGAGTTCGAATAAAGCCCAAAATGGCTCTCATATTCGACCACAATCCAGGTCGAAAAGTTAAAGGCCCAATTGCAAAGTAAAGGCCTTAGGCCCAAATTGAGCCCAAAATATGTGGGCCTTAAAAGTCTGAAACGAACCAAGTGTTCGACCACACCCCTGGTCGAAATCATTCGACCAGGTATCAAAATTGAAGTCATGTTCGACCACACCCCTGGTCGAAATCATTCGACCAGGTATCAAAATTGAAGTCATGTTCGACCACATCCCTGGTCGAAATCATTCGATCAGGTATCAAAATTGAAGTCATGTTCGACCACAATCCTGGTCGGAACCATTCGACCAGGAGGCAAAATGGAAGTAAGCTTCGACCAGAATCTTGGTCGAAACCATTCGACCAGGGGACAAAACGGAAGTAAGCTTCGACCAGAATCCTGGTCGAAACCATTCGACCAGGAGGCAAAATGCAAGCAAATTTCGACCAGAATCCTGGTCGAAGGAGTTCGACCAGGAGCTAAAATCAAGGTCAAATTCGACCAGGATCCTGGTCGAAAATAAACTGAAAAATCAAAAATCGATTTATCTTCTATGGAATTGATGAAAAATCCCGATTCCTGTTTTAAAATTGATTTAGAACTATATGTTCGTCAAACCAGGTGACAATACGGAAGAAAGTTTCGTGAATCCCGAATAAAATAACTTCCACGATAATCCGAGATTGATTTTCCTAGAAGTTGGGGGGCAAATGATATGGACAGAAAAGTAATTATAGAAATATAATTGCTAATTCAATTAAAAGGCCGGTATTTAAGGACCGACACCCTAATTATTCATTAATTTCGTAATTAATGAGTAGGGAAAATATACAGCTCATAAAAAGAGCCTTGATTATGGAAAATTAGTCAAAGAAGGATCTGGAATCCCAATTAAAGGCAATCAATGAGTCATAACCTTTATCAACAAGGAAACGAATTCTTCAGCAAGAAATACAATACTTATCCAATATCAAAAAGAAGACTTATCCGCTAAGTCTCCCAAACATACCATAAATACTAGGCTCCAGACGCCTATATAAGGTCCCTGATCCTACAATCAGAACTACGTCTTTGGCTTGATTCTCAATAACAACTTGAGATATGTAGGCATCTTGTGAGGACCAATTTAGTCCGGATACACGAGTGCAGCCATTAAAGCTCGAAAGCTCATTAATCCAAGCAATTAATATACAAGTACGTTTTTTAATCCATAACATCCTCCGTATTATTAACTCTATTTTTCCAAATCTATGATATAACAAAACTGAAATATAATAGTAATTAATTTTCTCTTTACTTTTCCAAATATTTTTGAAAGTCAAAACCAGATTTCGGAAACAAATTTATAAATAGTTGTTGAATTTAGTGTTTTCAACTGTGATCCTGTAAGCTAAGTTTTAGAAATTTGACTTAATGCCATAGCGTTTTAAAAAGATTTGTAAATTTACTATGTGAATGCAATATTTTTAGATATATATTGACTATTTTCATGTGAAAAATTAAACTTCCAACACAGTTGTAAGAAATCAGTTTTGACAACTGATTGGACCAATGTGCTATTGAACCAGGAAGTCATCCCATCACAAGATCTTGTTGATTTTATTATATTATAATATAGAATTCTTTAATTTCAAAAGTTTGCAACGTAATTGGAGATATGATGACTAAAGAAGGGTGATATACCTTTACCCATATTGTGAGAACAAGACAATTTTGATCATTATTAAGTTATTAAATTGTGAAACAGAAAATTTGTCAGAAATTTGCATTGTTACGCTGCAACTTTCTCATCGTTTGGACAACGTGTTTGGAATTTTTCAAACAAAATAAATTATCAGTAATATGATTTGAAGCGTCAATATTAATTATCCATCTTTTCTTATCGATTTTGCTATTCGATTAATAAATTATATTTAGGGTTATCAAAGACCAAGATTGCCATTGTTTCTTCGTAAATCCCAACAATATATATTGTCTATATTGATTTGTATACACGATCTGATACTACAATTCTATAATTCTATAGGAGAACTTACAGTATTAACATTTGAGAAATGTCAAAAATAATAAAATCTATCTCAACTTTCACCTATCGCAATAATCTCCCTCAAATTCGATCTTATATAGTCATAAATCATATTGAGAACCATATATTTTGATAGTTGATGACTACAATAAGGGATAACACTACGTTCACAAGTTAGCATTTATGTTCAATAATATAGAAATGAAAACGAAAAAATCATTTCATTTAATTGATTATATTCATATGGGGATTGTTTCAAGATGTTCTTTTAAGATATTTGTTTCAAGGTATAGTAACTAGTAATCCAGGCCGCCTTGTTAAAAGTTAAGACCATTTCAAAAGCTAAAGTAATACTCCCTCTGTCCCCTGAGTTCTTTACATTAGGGGACGGGACTCGGCACGCATTTTAAGACTCTTATAAAATATATTTTCATAAATTATTTTAAAGATTTTTTTCTTCTGAATAAAAGTATAATGTTTAAATTTTTATTTAAAAAAAGAAAATTTTGAAAATAAGTTGTAGAATTATACTTTATAAGAGTCTTAAAATGAGTGCCTAAAAAAATTGTAAAAAAAATGAGAGGGACAGAGGAAGTACTATTTTCAGCCTACCATGAGTATATATCCAAAAGTTAGTAAATTCTTTCTTGGAAGCAACCGGCATGAGTACAAAGTTGAATATTTTCAATTTATCAAATGCCTAATTTCACATACAGCTCACGAGTGTGCAAAATTGTGCACTCTACATGGTAAAGAAAGATCTTACTATAAACTTAAATAGTTTAAAATACTAGTATAATTTTTAACTAAATGTTGTAGATCTTATAAATTCTTTTCTTTTATTTTTAACTTAATCACCCCTAACTAAATAAGTTGGATTTAGACAAAATATATACAAGACCGGTATTATTTTTGTAAATATAGGAATGCATGTTTTACTATAGTTACCCCTAATTATGTTTTACTTTTTGTTTGGAGAACTCACATAACCTCACGTATAGTCCATGAAGTCATGGCCAATTTTCTATTTATTTTGTTAATTAAACATACGTACATATTCATGTTATTTTTGACAAAGTTCTAACCCGACTTTGTTTGGGAAGGGAGGGAGATACGGTGTTGGATATGACCAATTTTCTTATAAAAATTATCACTAATTTTTTTGTTCATTCCATACACTTTTGAATATATTAGATTCTGCAAGTTTACAGGAGGTAGTCATGGAAAAGGAGTGAGCTTTGTAGTCCATAACTTACGGTCATTGCTAAAAGAAGGTTCAACAAAACAAAAGTTACTTTGACTATCACCAGTTCATTCTTTTACTAGAAGTATTAGTCCATTTTTAAATGATTGTTTTATGCAGAATCTTTATAACGATGATATTGAAGGATAACACAGCTTTCCTTCCTTTTCTTTTCCAGCAACTAATTTAAAGCATAAATAAAAAATACCTCCTAATCTCCAACCATTAAAAATCCTTAGAGCATTTTTAACGGTGGAAAACTCTTAGTTATAATATTCTAGATGACAATGATATAGATAATATGAAAAAAATTGTCACTCCAATGCAAAATTCTCCTTAGTCAAAATATAGATAATCATAGTTCATTGATTATATTTGTCGAATTAAAATTTTCCTTAGCAAAAATTATACCCAATTGTCATTATATCTAAGCCCATTGAAGTTCTTCTTATTCCCCTTGTGTAATATTTTAACTATTTATTTTAACTATTTCTTAATGTAAATTTAGCTAAAAGTAGCCTAACATGCAATATATAAATATTTTAGAGAATATGTAAAAAGAATTTATCTATAACGGGCCATTGCCGTTAGTTAAAATTATAGTAAATTTTTTCATATTAGCTATATTTGTTGAACCGACTTGTAGTGAAACTCCACATCATCTATTATCATATTAAAATTATATATTTTATTTTAACAACTTGAAATAATAATAACAAACCATTTCTAAAATGGATCATGTTCCCTGATAATCGTTTGTTGTAACCATTTATTTGCTAAAAAATTTCGCTAATAGGTTTAGCACTGAAAATTGATATGAATGCAGATGCTACGTCGTCACCCTATCCGGTTAATTTTTTTTTTTTAGAATTTCGTCTATCCGCGGAAATTTTTAGCGCATAGATGGTTTCCCACCAATTTCATTGAAGTAAAATACCTTACAGATTCAGTAAATTTCACATGATCATTAATTTATTCCAATTATTTTAGCAAACACCATTAGAAATGCTCTAAGGAATTCTATAATTAATGTCTTGTTATCGAGAACTTGAATTTTGTTTAAAATTTTGAATTTAGTTCAACATGTTTAAATAATTTAAAAAATTGAATATAAATGAATTCAAGATATTTAAATATTGTTGTAAATTTTGAGTTAACAACTCAAATCATATTTGACATTTGAAATGAAATATATCAATTTAAGAAAAATTTAGATCTCAAAACTCATATTATTGCACATGATGAATGACTAGTGTTTGTGTGAGAAATTATAATTTGACCAGACAAAGTCAACCAATACCACCTTTGTCGAATGTCATTCGAGGTTTGGTGAAGCCGTGAAGGTACAAGAATTGCAAGTCGGCAACAACCGATATTTAGATTTATCATTCAAATAAGACGATTTGGTATAGTAGTAGTAAATGTTTTTGCTAAAATATAATAAAATATACATACTTTGGTATTGTATTACAACTTTAAATGATTTTTATTAATTTTTTAGAAGTTAACGATTTTTGATGATTTGATAAATTTTTAATGAATTTTATGGAATTTGTACATTTCATCATTACTTTTAAAAACTTTTTTATACTGATTTTTGATAAACTTTTATAGAGTTTTACTTATATCTAATGAATTTTGATCAATAACTTATATTAAAATATGAATATAAAATTATAAATACGTAACATGTAGAAAAAATTAATAAATTATATAATAAGAAAATCGAGTTATTGATATTTCACCAATAAATTTTTTTATATACAATATTAATATAAATTAGTATTAAATTATTGATTTTTAATTTTTAATCTTGGATATATATATATATACATATATATATATATAGAGGATGGTTCAATGAAGAACTCATTTTATTGAGTAACCAAGGAACTCAAGTAGATGGTGACACGTGTACATAACGCCCAACTAAGCAAAATAATCACCAACTTGTGTTTTAACTGCCTGATACACTTACACAGCAGATGTGTTTTTCTTTTTCCCAATTATAAATAATCACACATTATAAATATAAGATAATATTAATAAAATTATATTATTTTTAAAAAAGCATTGTTATTTTACAGAACATAAAACTAACAAAAGTTTTACTTTTGTGGAACACAAAAAATTTACGAAACATATAAATAATATAGTTTTTATTTTTCTACAGATGCCGTATATTTTTTATTTTTATTTTTTTACAGAACATATAAGTAATAGAGTTTTTATTTTTTACAGAACCCATATATTTTTTATTTTCTTTTTAAGTTATTAAAATACAGAATATAACATATTTTTAAATTACAGAATTTTGAATCTTGAATTAATATTATACAGTACAAAAAATTTTAGAATCCAAAAAATTACAAAAAATACATAATTTAAATAATAAAAATAATACAGAACATACAAAATAAAGTACAGAACTAATTATTAGTTAATTAAAAAACTGAACGTAAAAATTCAATTTTTTAAATTACAGAACATAGAAAATTGATTTATTAAAATACATAATTTAGAAATTTTATTTAATAAAATATTTAACATGTTTGAAAATTATAGAAGTTAGCTATATAGTTAAAAAAAATATAATTCAAGATAACACAATTATTTCCTCGACAATAAATAATACAGAACACCATTCTTTTCATTTAATACTTGTTTGTTTATGTTATGTACCTTTTAACTTTTTATTTTAATTCTTTCATATATTTCCTATATTTTCATATTACGAAATAATATTTGTTATTTCAAAATTTTATTATTTTACAGAACATGTCTTATTTTATTAACTGAATTTTGGTTTCAAGTACAGTTACATGTGTTTTGGATTTGAAGTAACAGAACGTGTGTGCAGTTTTGTTTTATTATAATCTACGATCAGGATGGAAAGTTCCTTAGTTACCCATATAATGAGTTCCCCATAGAGACTTGTATATATATATATATATATATATATATATATATATATATATACATATATATATATATATATATATATATATATGTAGGTAAAAGATAATTTTTTTGTCACTAATAAATAAACATACAAGAATATATTTCATGTAGAGGAAATTTAAACTTTCAAAGGTATATCATCTAGTCGAAGGATATGTAAAGTCCGCGAAGACTTAGACAATAAGATTTTAATGTCTGAAAATTAAAATTCACCATTTCAAGCGCACCCTAGAGAAAATATAACGTTAAAACCTAGAAAATAAAGCTCTCTAAGTAAAGTAAAAAAAATACAACAAAATCTAAACGAAAAAAAAATTATATCATCAATAATTAATACAAATAGAAATCCAACAATTTTTTTTTACTAGAATCTGATTCACAACTTCTTGTTCGCGCCATTCAGGGTCAAGATGAGTTGAATTCTATGATTGGTTTAGTTATAGATGATAGCAAATTCCTTTGCCAGGTTAATTTTATTAGAAGGTCCGCGAGTCACGTTACTCATGTCTTAGCAAAAGTAGCAAGTAGTTGGTTCTATGTCCAAGGAGGGTGGGGTGTTGTTCCTCCTCACTTTCTTATTCATGTACTGCAAAATGATACATAATAGTAAAATTATCCGTTCTCAAAAAAGGAAAAAGAAATCCAACAAAGGGGATCCCTTTGTTAGACTCGTTAAATAACCAAATAATATAAAATCAAGTAAAAAATAGAATTATAATCTCCAACATCAATATAATTTAATAAAATCAAATATTTGACAAAAAAAATAAATCAAATGGATAATAACCATTCTTTTAAGAGAGAAGATATTTTATTTGTAAGAGAAAACCGACAAATTTCTGAAATAAATGAAATTGAAGAAAATAAAATAATAATTAAAAAGTTATGTGAAATCTTACCTCAAACCTCAAGACTTTTCAAATTAGATTTCTAGTTATATTTTAAGTTAAAAGTCATGAAATGTAATTGTCATTCAAAATTCATGACTTTTTGAATAACAGTCTACTTCTAAAGAGTTGTTAAATGTTTAAATTGAATAACAACTTACTTTTAATGATTTTTTAAAAGTTGTTAAAAGTATTAATTCAATAACACCTTTTAAATACTCCTTAAAATTTAGAATTGAATAACACATGACTTTTAATAATTTAAAAGTAATTAAAAATTGACATTGTATACCACCCCTAAATTTATCTGTGCTTCCAAACTGCTCTTGTTAACGCTATTTTGTGAAATCTATTTTTTGATAAAGAAGTAAAAATACATATTTTATCCAAACACCCGTATAACTTATAAGAATTCATCAACTTATCACTTATATGACACTTACTCATTTTAAGTTATAAGTCAAATTTTTTGTAATACCCCAAACACGCACTATGTCTGAACCTAAAAATAGGAAATTAAAGTACAAAAGTTTAATGTCCATCTACAAAGACAAAAAAGACAAACATATAGAAAAGTTAAGTAGAAAAAATAGAAACAGCCAGCAGGCATAGCAAAATGTGTAGGGTATTCATAAATGTAACATCCATTAGAATAAAAGTGTTTGAGGCATTTATAGATACAAGTCAATAATCAATATATATCAAATCGCTAGTTTTTATGGATCTATGATTAGTTGTTAGGTCCCGTATGCATTTGATTGTGGACTTGGATGTTATAAATAGTATTAGAGTTCTGCCCGATCGGAAGTGTAGAGACACAACCCGGATTTAGTATTGTGCGTGGGCTCGATGAGGACGTCGACCCAAGAGGAGTGTTTGTAACATCCCTCATCAATTAGAATAAAACTACCCACTTATGTACAAAAAATTGAAAATAGCGGAGATAGGACTGCTCTAACCAGACGCCTCCATAAATTTATCGGATATTATATAACAACTAGTTGATAAAGCCGCGCTACGCGGCGGCGTTATAATTTTTTTTAACAAACTCAATCTATAAAATTAAAACAATTATTCATTTCTTCCTAATAAGTCGTCCTCCCGTTAAACATATTTTCCTTGTTAAGATTGAAATTCCAAATTTTTATACATTGAATACTTGTCTTACCTATTGGAAAATAAATTAAATCGTCCTTGAACTATTATTGTTTTATTGTCTAGGTTCCTAAACAAAAGATTTTGTATTTCGGCTAATTTAACTTTTCAATTTTCATGTTAACATACTCTTTTCCAATGAGTCGTTCTCTCATTAAAAAAACACTTATATAAATCTGCACTCGTATTTTACTTCCAATAAAACTTTTATTTGTATATGTCTTACAGACACCTATTTTACTTTTTGATAGAACTTTTTTTGTATGAATGAAAAGCAATTTATATAAATTCGCACTCCTATTTTACTTTCAATAAAACTTTTAATTACACATGTCTTAAAATATCTAATTTTGATAGAATTTTTTTTATGTCTTTCTTATAAATTCGAACTTTTCTACTATATAAATCCGAAAACCTATTCTACCGATAATTTTTTTAATTATATGTCTAACCTACAAATTGATAAAGTCGCGCTTCGGCGGTGGCGTTATAATTCTTTATAAAAAATTCTATCTATAAAATTACAACAATCACTCATTTCTCCCTAATAAGCCGTCCTCCCTTTAAACACGCTTTTCTTGTTAAGATCGAAATCACAAATTTTACATATTGAATACTTGTATTATATATTAATTTTCTTGTTAACATACTTCTTTCTAATGAGTCACTCTCTCATTGAAAAAACACATATATAAATTCGCATTCATATTTTACTTCCAATATAACTTTTAATTATATATGCCTTAGAAACGTCTATTCTACTTCCAATAGAACTTTTTTTTAATATGTATTTTTTATAAATTCGAAAACCTATTATACTTCCCATAAAACTTTTAATTATATGTCTAGCCTATAAAGTCCTTATAAATTCGAACTTTTCTTCTCTATAAATTCGAACACATAGTATACTTCTAATATGTTAAAGGATATTTTTTGATTTATTAGTATTTAAAATTAAAAAATTCTAGACAATTAGAAAAATAGATTGAGACAAACTTAGAGGCGCCACCTAACGTTTCACGTATCTTCCTTTATATCAGCAGACTATTTTAGCAAAGAGGGAAATTAAATATATATTGAATTTTGTAAAATTCAAAATTAAATATAGATTCAAATTTTAATATTTTTGAGTTTTAGAAGAAAATAGTTATGACAGTCGCGCTTCACGACGACCTTATAATTTTTTTTAAAATTTTAATATAAAATTCTAACAATTATTCATTCATCTTAATAAGTCTTCCTCCATTTAAACACATTTTTAAATTCTAACAATTACTCATCCGTTCTTAATAAGTCGTTATCTCGTTGAATATACTTTTCTAATAAGCCGCTCTCTCGTAGAATACATTTCTCCTTAAAACTTCGCATGTCTCGCGTCGACAACATAGTAAATAAACGTTTTCGTTTATTAATTTATTTCTTATATTATTTCTATGTTTTAAAAAAGTTAATGTGATATTATCACTATTTTGATTTTCTAATAATTCACATTTTAACTATTATCTTATCTTTTTTGTACTTACGTCTAAATACTTATTTTACTTCAAATAAAACTTTTAATTATGTGTATATCTTATAAATTCGAAAATTTATTCTATTTTCAAAATAACTTTTAATTATATGTCTTACCTATAAATTTGAACTATTAATTTTCTTTATAAATTCAAACACCTATTCTAATTCAAATAAAACTTTTATTTATATATCGCTATAATTCGAATTCTTCTCATCTATAAATTCAAACACTCATTCTAGTTTAAATATGGTACAAGATATCTTTTATCTATTAGTATTTGAAAATCTAAAATTTTAAAAAATATAAAAATAGATTGAGATAATTTTAGAGTTGTCACTTAAACTCTCGCGTATTCTCATTTTTATATTAAAATAAAATAAATGATTTCTAATAAAAAAAAGATAAATAATTTTAGAAGAACGTAAAAGATACCACCTCACCGTCTCTTATTTTACTTTACAATAGTACTTTTAATATACATCTTCTCTATAAATTCAATATATATTTCTATATATTTTCAAACACTTATTCTTCTTCCGGTCGAACAAAAGTATATGTGTTTCCTATAAATTTGAACTAATCTTATCTATTCTACTTTTAATAGGACTTTTAATTGTATGTATTTCTTATAAATTCGAACATCTATTATACTTCAAATAAATTTTTTATTTACATGTCTTCCTTGTAAATTCAGACTTTTATCCTCTATAAATTCAAACACATATTCTACTTCTAATATGTTAAACGATATTTTTTTGATTTATTAATATTTAAAATTCTAAAATTCTAGAAAATTAGAAAAATAGATTAAGAAAATGTTAAAACACTTCGCGGCGACGTTATAATATTTTTCAAAAAAGTCTTAAATTTTTTTAAAATACAACATAATATCCAACATGGCCGCACACACTTTTAAAAATCAAGTCTATTATCCAACATAAGCAATCTACATATTTAACGTAACAAAAAAAAAAACTAAAATATTAATAACATACACATACACGAAGACTTACATGTTCTCCTAATCAATCCTGTACATTAAAAAAAATCTCACTAAAACATGATCATGAACGCGTAAAAAAAAAAGATTACTGATTTGGTTTTGAAAAAAAATTATTTTTTTTAATAAAACATTAATAAACCCAAATTTTTATCTTATTTGTGATTCGCTATTCAGTAAGCTAACACAGAGTTCTACACCTGGAGTTCTGTACACAAAAATAATAAAAAAACAATATGTAATAGAAAAGTCAACAATTACGTAAGTTTATCTCAAGAAGAGCGTTCTCAAGGTCTAATTTTTGTTTTTTCACTAATAAAATACGCAATAATGCTAGCGGATGAAAATCATTCACCTGCAAAGCCTCAGATAACATGGAAACAAAGAAAATAAATGTAAAGAAATATGTTAATGTTTAAAATAATTAAATCTATATATTGCATTAGAAATATGTTAAAGCAAGGGGTAAGAATCAGTGTACCATAAAAGCTTATGGCCGAGAATGTACGGGGCTTTTGAAAAAGGATGCTAATCACATTGTATAAATTCTATAAATTCAAGAATCTACTATATATATAAAAAGTTTAAGAATCTGATTAGATTAATAATTCTTGTGCGAAATGTAATCTATGAAAAGACGTAAATTTAATTTTTAATATCTAGAATCTTGGAATGAAAAATCAGAAAAGAGAAACCTATCATTATGAAAGTTACCATTCAGAAAACTTTTTATTAAAGTATTAAATTACATTTATTTTTTACTCTTAATTTTCTTAACGCAGGTCTAGGTATTAGTTGTGTGCATGGAATCTATCTATACTATAATATTATAAGCAAACCACCCTCTATTTGGTTGGTAGTTTGGTCATTTGGTTTTGTGCTCTAAATAATAACCGTTAGGTGTAAATATAGGTAAATGAGAACCGTTGGATGTAATATTAAAATAATATTCTTTTTTTGATATCTATATCTATCTATACTATCTATCTATACTATCTATATCTATACTATCTATCTATACTATAATATTATAAGCAAAACACCCTCTATTTGGTTGGTAGTTTGGTAATTTGGTTTAGTCCTCTAAATAATAACTGTTAGATTTAAATATAGGTAAATGAGAACCGTTGGATGTAATATTAAAATAATATTCTTTTTTTGATATCTAAAATGCTCCCACGGGTTCAAGATTCGAATCCCGTCAACAACATATTAAAAATTTTTAAGATCAAAATACAAATAAATGCTAATAAAATAAAATAAAAAATACTAAAAAATCATATAAAAAATACTATTATAAGCAAACTACCATCTATTTGGTTGGTTGATAGTTTGGTTCTCTAAATAATAACCGTTAGATATAAATATAGATAAATGAGAACCGTTTGATGTAATATTAAAAGAATATTATTTTCTTGGTATCTAAAATACTCCCACGTGTTCAAGATTCGAATCCCGTCAACAACATATTATTATTATTAAATATTTATATCATCTATTTTTCTAAGCTACATTCAAAAGTTCAAGATATTATTCCGTCGCCAACATATAAAAAGTTTTTAAGATCAAAAATACAAATAAGTGATAATAAAATAAGATAAAAAATAATAATAAATCATATAAAAATACTAAAATAATAAATTAAAAATACAAAAATTCATCCGTGGATCGCACGGGTTACAGGCTTGTATAATTTATAAGGGTATTTGAATGTACGTATGAGGCCGTGCAATATGTGGAGTGGGTGTTAAATTCGAATGCAACAATAAATTTATGGCTTATCTCTAAATATAAATTCGAACTATTCTACTTTATAAATTCGAACACCTACTCTACTTCAAATAAAACTTTATTTATATGTTTTCTCTATAAATTCGAACTCTTCTCCTCTATAACTTCGAATACCTATTCTACTTCTAATATGTTAAAGAATATTTTTTGATTTATTTGTATTTAAAATTGTAAACCTCTAGAAAAATTAGAAAAATAGATTGAAACGATCTTAAAGATGACACCTCACCTCCCGCGTATCCTCCTTTATATATATATATATATATTGATGATTATAACAATTATTAATAGACACGCAAAAATACAGTGCACTAAATTTTTTAATCATTAACAAAAAATATAAAAAGTACCGATATACGCTATTAAATGTTTGTACATCCTCCTTCAAAAAAAAAAACGTGTGTACATCCATCCTAAAATTGAACTGCAAATGCTCGTTAGTTACTTTCTGTGTGCGTCGCAATTGTCGGCTGGTGGAAATAGAGAAACGCGTTATTGTTGCACTGAATTTCCAAACTTCGGCATTTGTAAAGTGTATAAATAACGAATCCTAGCATGCATTTCAAATCATCCTATCAACATTTAACTTTCTCTCGATCTCTAAATAAACATACAAAACACCATAGTACTATTTGATATTTGATATCCAGTCCACTTTCATAGTCAATGGCTCCATCTCTTTCTGATGACTACACACATTTTGCAGTAAAAAAGGGGCATGGTGTTAAGGGTATCTCCGAGCTCGGACTCAAAGCTTTACCAAAGCAATATATTCAACCTCTCGAGGAGCGAATAGACTTGACGAAAGTCTTGAATAAAGAATCTATACCCGTAATCGACATGTCAAATTTGGATGATCCAAATGTGGTTGATCAGATTGCGGATGCTGCTGAGAAGTGGGGATTCTTTCAGATTGTGAATCACGGAGTCCCCATTGACGTTCTGGAGAATGTTAAGGAAGCTACTCGGGCCTTCTTTCAGTTGCCTGCTGAGGAGAAGATCAAGTTTTCGCAAGAAAATTCTCTAACCAAAAATGTTAGGTTCGGAACCAGTTTTATTCCGAAAGCAGAGAAGGCTCTTGAGTGGAAAGATTACCTCAGTCTCTTCTATGTTTCTGATGAAGAGTCCTCTAAGTTTTGGCCATCTGCATGCAAGTATGTAATAACATTTAAGATTAAGTTCCTCATTGAGGTCTAAATTCTCAAATTAACAAATTTCACAAGATCAACGTAATGCAAGCACATAGGCATGCTGATATGCACACATTACATGCCTTGCACTAACTCGATTTTAAATATTCTAACCGTATAAATTATTTCAGGAACGAAGCAATCGAATTCATGAACAAGTCTGAGTTTGTCATCAAGTGGTTGCTACAAGCTCTAATGCAAAAGCTAAATGTAGAGGACATAGACTCAAAAGAATCACTTCTAATGGGGTCAAAAAGAATCAACCTCAATTACTATCCTACTTGTCCGAACCCTGAGCTCACAGTTGGAGTTGGCCGTCACTCTGATGTCTCCACACTCACATTTCTCCTTCAAGACAACATCGGAGGATTATACGTCCGAAAAATGGAGACGGATGCATGGATTCACGTGCCTCCGATAACTGGATCAATAGTGATCAACGTTGGTGATGCTCTTCAAATCATGAGTAATGGCAAATACAAGAGTGTTGAGCATCGTGTTGCTGCTAATGGAAGCAATAACAGAGTTTCGGTGCCTATCTTTGTTAATCCCAGACCCGAAGATATTATTGGCCCGCTACCGGAGGTTCTCAAGAACGGAGAGAAACCGATATACAAGCCGGTTTTGTATTCGGATTATGTGAAACATTTTTTCAGAAAAGGGCATGATGGAAAGGAGACCATTGATTTTGCGAAGCTATGATTGTTTCCTGGAACTGGAAAATGTTTATATACAGACTCAAGAATTAAGCTTCTTTTGAAGTGTTCCAAATTGGAAATATTTGTTTATTAATATTGTAGTCATATTTTATTATATTGGTCATCATTGCCATAAAGAAAGTGTAATGTCTGTATTCTGTATCAGTATCATGTATGGTCTATGGATATCAATAAATGGTTTATTAATAATTTTCTGCATTCTTTTCCCTATTCTTTGCTCTTTAATGAAATATTTTCGAATTGAAAACCCCTAAACTGGTTATTGTGCTCAACTAGTGGTTAAGGGCCCGTTTGTTAACGGGTGAATGGAGTGTTTCGAACTAAACGACTCACTTTTCACTCGTCCAGATCGTTTGGGGATTTTTTTTCACTTCTGGACAACACCAGAATTTTCTTAACCAGGGGCTTCAAATTTTTTAGCCGTATGTAATACTCCAACTATCCTTGCTTTTGCTTTTATTTTTAAAAGTGTGCTTTAAGACCAGGTGTGAAATACAACTTTAACTTTTTTTTTCCAGTTTTTAAAATCTTGGTCAACTTTATCTGATAAAATACCAGTGGAGTATTCATATATAGTGGAGTATCTCATATATATATATATAGAATACTCAATTGTCAGTGGAGTATTCTCTACATGGGATACCGTGTAGTATCTTGGGATACCCAAGTGAAGTATAAAAAGATAAAATTGATCATTTTTCTAGAATGATTATTTTTGTTAATTTTATAAAAAAAATGGATATTTTTGTAATTTTTTCTCTAATATCTATTATGATATGATATTATATATTCACTTTTATATTAATTTTTATTAATGTCAAACATATAATTTTTCACATAAATTAATAATATAACAATCTTTCTTTGAAATAATATGTTTGAAGTTGAATACATATGTACAATGGTAGAAGTTTCAAATTTAGAATAAAATTAATAATACACATCTTTTTATAGAATAAATGTTAGGTTATTACTAAAAAATTAATTTTATGGTATAATATATAGAAAATTAATATTATTAAATTACATTAGTATCCTACCTAGGATTAATTTTGTAGTAAGTAATTATGAAATTCAGAATAACATAAATATTACTATTCAGATATATAAATTTTAATTTATTAAATGACACTTTTCAGTACCATCCAGATTTATAATTCATCCATCCAGAAATTTTAATCGTTCAGAAAATTATGTTCATATTTAACAAATGTCCCCTAAGTGTTGATATTTAAGCTAATTAACATTAATACTTTAAGGGAGAAAAAAATCATGGAAGGACAACTTCAATAAACTTGTTATCTCACCTCATAATTAAGTTAAAATTTAAAGAATTCGATATAAAATTGTACTGAAAAGTTTCTTAAATGATTTCTTAAAAGCTAGTATACAAATCTCATGTCTTATTTATAAATAAATTATAATTATTTCATATTTTATTTTAATCAATAAAATATTCATTTTTCTCTTTTTCTACATGTCTTTTATGCACTATTTTCTAGGCATAGTTTAAATTTAATAATATTATATTTATAAAAAGCAAATATAAGTATTATAGGTTGAAGTTGACGTACAATAATTATCCTAAATATTATAAATTATCCTAATTTATAATATTTATAGTTTATCCAAGGTATATGGTTTTCTTGGATAGGAGGTTGAGCAGGCCCTACTCAACATATATAGAGAGACCCAGTGCTAAATTTGAAAATTTGGGCCCTCATTATAGGTAAAAAAAAAGTACATTATACATAAAAGATTTTTTTAAGTGTTACTTGTGAACTGGACTTGATATACAGATATATAAGATTAAATAGAGATATCAGATATATATTCATAGAAGAGTAGAATCTATATACCTATGATAATCGCAATTCGAGGGACAAAGGAAGTCATAAGACAATAATGAGAATCTGGCTTCTTGAATTTATACGGATGTTTCATCATTTTTCCCACTAAATTACTTTGCATCTATTTTTCTGCTGATATATAGTACATAATATCATGAACTTAGGTAAAATTGGGGTCCCTGAAAATTTTAGGCCCTGTGCAGTTGGGCTGACTGCACAGATTAATCACCGGGCCTGAGGTTGAGTACGAGTGGGTTTGTAATGCATATCCGACACCCTTTAAAGGGTTAATTTTGTCACATATATAAAACACTACACCATAAGTGCTCATAGACAATGCCTTTTTACAGCTGCGAAAGACCAATATAGTGTTGCTAAAGGTAAAAGGCAACACCATGCACGTGTTGCCAATACGACCGTTATCTAAGACATATAACGCAACGCTTTTACCCGCTATCGCAACATTACAAAATTATTGCATTAGGTCAATGTTGCAACATAACTAGCACATAACGGCAACGACACATGGTGTTGCCTAAGATCGGAAATCATTTCAGTAGTGCGACCCATAACGGTGCCGCATCAGCAGTGGGGCCCACAACGGTGCCACATTGGCAATAGGCCCCACCATGGCTGCCTCATCAATAGTGAGACCCACTAAATAATGCAACACCAGCAAAGACTACCGTAACACTAATATTGTTTGTTCATGCAATATTAGATAAAGTTAAATGTAACATTTTTTAAAATTTTTTTCAAAATAACTATATATTTATACATGAGTCTTGTCCAAAACTATTTGCAAGTGTGTTGGATAATGTTTTAAGCTATTAAAAAGCCACATCATTATTATATGTCACATATTCGTTTGATTTTAATGGTTTGTAACGGGAGAAACCTGATTAAAAGTTTTAAATAATTTAGTGATTTGACTACAAATTTTTTGAATTGAATGACCTAATTGCAAATTGAGTTGGAGTTGAATGACCTTTTTGTCATTTAACTGGTGTCACATCCATTTCTCACATTCATTATGCATGGTGTACTGTTCTTGTGATTTTTGGACAAGAAAATAACATAGTTACGCATAATATATTTTCTCAAATTTTGGCTTTTAGCAAAGTAGAATGTTTGAAATTTTAATACAAAACAATAAAAATGAAAAAATAATAATTTGCAACTACGTATATTAAACCTCTAAAATTATCTATTAACAAAGCAATATTTTACTACGCCAAAGCAAAATACAAATGAAAAAGGAAAAAAAAGTTAAAAAAGAAGGGGGTTGCCAAGTCGCGAATCAGGCACGGGTTGCCAGACCAGGCGGCAAAGTTTGGCCCAGACATACATTATCATTTTTGTGAAATTGAATGTAGATGTACCATTTTTGTAAAGAACACATTACTCTACCAAAAATGTGATAAAGCCTTTCAATGATATCCTAACAACTATTACAACTTACAAGAGTGTCAAGGTAAAGTAAACTGGCTACGTTTAGTTGAGTTAGTTATTTTTGATTAAATTCTTATCTCATTTGGACATAGAGGCTAGGTAAGTAAACCCTTCACCATACAATATTTGAATGAACGGTTGAATTTAATTAAGTGGTGTTTGTTTGTTTAAATAAAATAAGTTTTTATTTGAAATTTTAAAATATAACTTCAAATTTAAAAGAAAGTTAGAAATTTTCAAAAAGAACAAATATTAAAAATTGATAGTTTAACCTTTTTGGGATTTAAAATGTTTCGGAGAATTTTTTTTTCGAAATTTTTTCCAGAGTAATTTTTTTCAAAAAATAATTTCCAAGAAATTGTTTCTTGAGAAATGTTTTCGGAGAAAATATCTTGTAAAAAAAATATTTCTCAAAATTAAGTCATTATCTTCTAACGGATGTTCAACAGTTGGTGCATTTGTTTAAAAAATTAGTAAAATCTTGGATACATTTTCAAAAAAAACAGAAGAGACTATTATTCTTGTTAGATATTTTCAAAAAAAAAAAAAGAATATTATTCTTCTAACGGATGTTCAACAGTTGGTGCTCGTGTTAAATTACAAGAAGTCACCATACTACACTTTCTTGGAAGAAACGTAGCATGCCAGACTACAATGTTGAACATCGGCAAAACGCTTGATTTGCACATGTCCGTATATTCACTTGTGCAAAAGTCCATACGTCCAATCCAATCATCCATGTACGAGCTTGAAATTCACAACCAGTGTATTTCTTACTGGGAATGTTCGTTAGTTTCGTCTCAGTGCGTTCGTCGATATTGTCGGCTTCATCACATCTATTAGGTAGAAGCAAATGGCTAATGGATTACAAAAGCCTACTATATATAGCCTTTAGTAACATTCATTTCTACATCATCCTCTTCCTTTCGATCTCGCTAGCTATATACACATAGTAAAACACCAAATATTTGATAATAAATTTCAAGTGCATCACTTTCCGAAGTTAATGGCTCCATCTTTCTCTGATGATTACACACATTTTGCAGTTAAAAAAGGTCATGGAGTGAAGGGAATCTCTGAGCTTGGCCTCAAAGCTTTACCTAAGCAATATATTCAACCTCTCGAGGAGCGAATAGACATGACAAAAGTCCTGAATAAAGAATCCATTCCTGTAATCGACATGGCAAATTTAGATGATCCGAACGTGGCTGATCAGATTGCGGATGCAGCTGAAAAGTGGGGGTTCTTTCAGATTGTGAATCATGGAGTCCCCATTGACATTCTAGAGAATGTTAAGGAAGCTACCCGGGGATTCTTTCAGTTGCCTGCTGAGGAGAAGATTAAGTTTTCGCAAGAAAATTCTCTCACAAAAAATGTCAGGTTTGGAACCAGTTTTATTCCAAAAGCAGAGAAGGCTCTTGAGTGGAAAGATTATCTAAGTCTCTTTTATGTTTCCGATGAGGAGTCTTCCAGATACTGGCCATCTGCATGCAAGTATGTAATAAACCTATATGTTATGCAATATATTTCCACAATTCACAAGTACAACATAAATATACAAGCAGGGTTGGAATCAAGAGGGGTCAACTTAGACTAAAACCCAGCTAAGTTGGAAATGTCAGTAGGAATTTTTTTATAAAACCACAATGTTTAGTTAAAAATAAGTACAAATTTTACTTTAAATCCCGGATAACCTCTAAAAATTTGCGAAAATTCATTTCAGCCATCCTGGTTCTGCCGGTGCATACAAACACATACACATGCTGATATGAACACATTACATGCCTCTATCTAGCACTAGATTTTCAATATCCTAATTGCACGTTCTTTTTTCAGGAATGAAGCAATAGAATTCATGAAGAAGTCTGAATTTGTCATCAAGTGGCTGTTACAAGCTCTAATGCAAAAGCTAAATGTGGAGGACATAGACTCAAAAGAATCACTTCTAATGGGGTCAAAAAGAATCAACCTCAACTACTATCCTACCTGTCCGAACCCTGAGCTCACGGTTGGAGTTGGCCGTCACTCTGATGTCTCCACACTCACATTTCTCCTTCAAGATAATATCGGAGGATTATACGTCCGAAAAATGGAGACGGATGCATGGATTCACGTGCCACCAATAACTGGATCAATAGTGATCAACGTTGGTGATGCTCTTCAAATCATGAGCAATGGTAAATACAAGAGTGTTGAGCATCGTGTTGCTGCTAATGGAAGCAACAATAGAGTTTCGGTGCCTATCTTTGTCAATCCCAGACCAGAAGACATTATTGGCCCGTTACCTGAGGTGCTCCAGAATGGAGAAAACCCAATATACAAGCAAGTTTTGTATTCTGATTATGTGAAACACTTCTTCAGGAAAGGTCATGATGGGAAGGAGACTGTTGATTTCGCAAAGATATGATTGTTTCGCAGCTTGCTTTTCCAGAGTTCCATATTAAAAATATTCTTTGTGTTACCATTTTTTAAGCTCATGACTCTTGAGATGAAGATATGAAGAACATATAATGTTTGTAACATGCACGTATTTACATATACTGTATGAGATCTTAACACTACAACAAATTAGGACAATTATAACGGAAATTGTAAACTGAAATCGTCGCAATTGGTCCAATTACGACGAAAAAATTTCGTCATTTTTGCTCAAGTCTTAAGTTCGGATTTTCGTCACAAATGCCATTTTCGTCACAAGTATGTCTTTCGTCATAAGTATCATTTTCGTCACAAGTATAATTTTCGTCATAAGTATAATTTTCGTCACAAGTATACATTTTCGTCATAAGTTCCAGCGTGGGACCCACCTTTTTCAATAAATTAATAAATGAAATTACGACGAAATATACTGTCATAAATTTATATTTTATGACAGAAAATCTGTTGGAAGTTAAAGAATGGGGCCCACCCGCTACTAATATTTTATTCGTGAAAAAATAAAAATTAATATAAAAAAGATGAACACCCGCCGGAAGTTACCCATAAATTCGTCATAAGTTAAACTGACCAGAAGCAGCAGGTTCCAGCCATTTTCGGCTTTCAAATTAAATCCTAAACCATCCCAATCTACATACAATCCAACACCACAATCTTCCAAATTAAATCCTAAACCATCCCAATCTACATACAATCCAACACACAAGAAAGTTTATAACAAACATCCACACAATCAAACGAATCCAATAATAAAAATACGAAAGTTACATAAATATTGTCATAAATCCATATCGACCACACAAAAGTTTAAACCATCCAACATGAACATAGATCATGCTACAAACTTCTAAAATCCAACTTTAGTTCACAACATAACGTAGATTATCTTACAAACATTCACAATATAAATTAAGTTCAGAGATTAATACTCAACCCATAGATTCTAGGACCGCCCGCCATGAGACACGTGAGGCATAGCTATCATTCATGCCATGATCTTCAGCAGATTCAATACTCTCATCACCGGGGTCGCCATCGTCATCATCGGTCAGGGCCTTCCCCTACAATATACAGAAAATAATTAATGTCACATACATTCATACTGAATTAATTAAACGGATGACAAGACTGATAGATAGGACAGCACAAACTGGAAGGTTCTGCCGTTACTTTAATTTTGTCTCCCTTTAATCATAACTTTGTTTAGCATGCCATTTTTCAGTTAATTTTATAAATTTGGCAAGATTATTTCGTAGGAACAGTTTTCATAACTTACTAAAAAAAGGTACTCATTTTTTACTAAAGAACCCTATCTTTCAGATAATTCCAACTTTAATTTGGAGTTAACATAAGTAATTTAACATAAGTAATCCACTCCATAAGTAACATAAGTATACAGTTAATAAACAGAGAAATTAACAGTCATAATTTCTAGGCCACTTAATAAACATTCAATAAAACTAGGCCAGAGACACAGAGAAATTAACATAAGTAAAAAAATATGTATGTCACAAGGCAATTTAAATCTATCGTACATTAATTTTTTAATCAATTTATTTGATACCCAAAAGATAATGTACTAAAATGTTACAAATTACTAGATCACTAAACTAAGAATTATATTTACAAGTTGTTAGCCTAATATGTATTTAATATGAAAGTTCAAACGCTTACAATGATATCCTTGGCAGCCTCACTAATCCACTCACCCAGTCTATCCATGTTTTTCAATGTGTGACAATCCTTATAGAACATATATAAGATCTAAAGGTGGTTATGCATCAAAGTACTGCTAATTTTAGCCTCCAAACTCCACAAAACATGCACTAGGGAGCTACTGTAAAGATGATAGGAACTAGCTATATAGTTAAAAAAAAATTGCATTGTCCTCCAGTTCTTCTATATTATTTAACTTATATAAAACTGTACTTTGATTAATTCTAGTATTTCATTAAAAACTACAAAAATGGTTAAATCTCGTTTTACTTATATATCAAACTATTGCAATTATTTCTAATATACTAATTTTCGTTATTTAAATAATTTTTAGTAACAGAATTGCTAATAAACTTGTAACTTGTAATTTTTAAGGACAGAATCACTAAAAATCATAGTACTGAAAATACAAGCACGAGAAAAAGTTCAAAAAAAGTAAGTAGTGTGTTATCTTTTACAACGAAAAGAGTAATATTTCTAATATCCTTTGACACCCTACATTTGGTTTTTCTTTTCTTTCAGTTGTTTAATACAATATGAATAAACCATGTGAAATTATTAAAATTTATTATACGTAGAAGACACACATTGGACACAACACAACTTAAAAACTTTGTAAGGCAACCGCAGAGCTGAATACCAACGAATTGAATCATAAAAAATATATATGCATTAGTAGAAGAATTGATTCCATTGTCATCAATAGCAATACAAATAATCTTCAAATGGATTACCTTCTCCAGTCCTACAAAGAAACAGAGAGTTCACTTTCGTAGGTAGAAGCTTTGATTTCAATAAAGTCCACGTGACTTATTAGTATTCACTTATAGCAGTATCTAACTTCTCCAAAAAATTCACAAAATCCAAATATATGAATGCATACTTCTTGTTCCGTCAGTCTGATATGCACTTGTATAATGGTTTTCATACCAACAAAAAATAATCAATCTTGCAGCAGGAATGGAATACAATTATCGGTCACAGAACCTTGTATCAGTATGATATGACAACAGTACACCAAGGTGAAAGTAACCAGAACACCAAGGTGAAAGTAACCAGAAGGAATATGGTACTGATGTTGCAGAAAAAGATTGTTTGAAGCACTTTAAGTTCCAAGAGGTGATGTAAATTTCAGAAAAAGTGTAAACGGTTTATTTGACTTCTATACAACCAATGATATATTCAATCTCCAACATTATTTTACGTACATTTGTATCTAAACCCTACGCCTCAGATTGTTCAGCAACAATTGTAGAAGTGTATAAGAGATATAGTAGTTGGAGTGAGGTCATGAGTTATGTCCATTGTAACTTGTTCCTTCAATTCTAACTATGTGCAAGCCACAAATTGGAAGCGGAAATATATCTGACATCACATTCTAACACTAATAATACCAACTATGATCAAAAAACTGTAAAGACATATGCAAAATTTAAGGACTTTAAAATTTCAATCCTACTATTTGTGCAGCAACAAAAAGTATTTTTATACAGACCATATTCCAAGAAGCTGATGTACTGTCGTGACTTCCCCATCTTCACCTGCATTTTATACAAGTAATGGATGTTAAATTCTGGTTTAATAATATGTTGAGTCACAACTTTTCAAACCCAAAATCTTTCAACACAGCATATACACAATATACTCAAAATATACTCAAAATCAGTAATCAAGATTCCCACAAGAATATACAACTTTTATCACAATATACTCAAAATCAGTAATCAAGATTCCCACAAGATTTCAACACAACATATACACAAGATTCAATTTTTATCACAAGACTCAGTAGAATATACACACAAAATACACACAACCTAATGAGTACAAAACCTGAAGGAGGTGTGATTCCGTCATAAGTTGGGCGCGCCCAGCAATTTCGTCATAAGTTTTTCGTCGTAAATGGTCACATTTACGACAGATTTGTAATTCCGTCATAAGTTTGGCGCGCCCAGCGGTTCCGTCATAATTGGCCAGATTTGTTGTAGTGTAATTGTTAATCCCAAATGACCTAACAGAATTGTAGAAGGGGGGGTTGAATACAATTCTTGATATTTCTTAAACTTAAAAACAACTTACAAATAAAAACTGAACTTAATGTAAAAATCACAAGCACATAAATAATTTCAGTTGGATTGTTTGATGATCCAACTGAAGTGATTTTTATTGCGGAAATAATCTGTGATACAAATGTACACAGCTGCTCAGTTACAAGAATGTAGAGAAGAAAATGCTCTCAAAGGTAGCTAATACAATCTATTTGTTTTTCTTCTCTCACACTTATTTTAACTGCTACACTTGGTTATATACATAACCCAAGTTTACAATACTATTTCTGGCTATACTAATGTACACTAGTAATAACCATCAGTAGCTTGCTTTTCATTCCTTTTGTCCAGTGGTCCTTGGAGATCTTTACTTTTGTCTTCACGCTTATTATGATCACTCCCAAGAGCCTTCTTGGAAATTGGAATGTTTCCTTATTTCCAGTGACCATTTTGATGGCTTCCAATGCACAGTACACTTCCATATCTTCTTTAGATCTGTTCAGTAAACTGTCACTATCACTTTGTCAACTATTCAAAAAGTAATAGTGATTCGTTGATAGCAGGGAGATATGTTTCGTTGATAGCTTCATTCTTCATTTCGTTGATGAGTAAACTTCATTTCGTTGATAGGATAATCTTCATTCCGTTGATGAGTAAACTCTATACCGTTGATAGGATAATCTTCATTCCGTTGACAGGTCTTCACTTAGGCAAAATTACAAGGCATGATGTATTTACAATTAACCAACCTATTTTGCCTATCTAGTACTTAGTCAACATGACTGAGAAAACCTATCCAATATCTACAATGAAATGCATATCAAACTAGAAGTATTGTACAGTGCAATTGCTACATCACTCATTTCGTTGATGAGCTTCCTGTCAACGGAATGCTGCAAAGCATGCCATTTCGTTGACAGCTACAAAATGACTTTACACAAATTCTACTAAGTGTTTTATGTTTATCATCAAGAACAACATATTCCTAACAATCTCCCCCAATTTATGACTGATAGAATAACAGCCGTAAATCAAGAGACTTGATGATAACAAAAACACTCAGATACATCATAAATTACAAAAGTAGAAAATGCATTAAGCTTCATAATATTTTAGACAAAATACAAGACTTACAAGACTAATGCCCAAAAGTGATCCTCTAGACTGAACAAATGATTCATCTGTGTCTTCTTTGTGGCATAGTCTTCTTCCCTCTCTTAGAGTTGTTTTCCTCAATTTGGACATGTAGCCTTCTGTAAAAGATCTTCTCTTCTTCATCTTGATCACCAAGCATGGATTGCATAAACTTTAGAGTTTGATTAGATGCCTTATCCAACTGGTCTTCCATCCTGAAGAATCTTCTGCAATTGTCCTTGTCCTTAAATTCCATCATCCAGTATGGTTGAAGATGGATCTTCTTTCCTGTTGAGGGCACTCTAAGCATCCTGGGAAGAGCCTCAGGCTTGTTCCAGCTAGCCTTTATCTGACAAATTTTGGAGACCACCTCAGACCTGGCTGTTTTGGTGAAGCCAAAGTCTTTCTTCAAGCATCTAAACACTGAGAGTAGTGTTTGGTAGTCTTCTACTAAAATTCTGTAGAGAGGCCACACCTGTTCTCTACCACCCTTGAATACAAAGACCAGTCTCTCAGGCAATTTTTGAGAAGCTGCAATGCCCCTTACTTCCACCAGGTTGTCTAAGTCAAGATGTAGACTGGATTCTTCCCTGACGTCAGCAATGTACATGCAGTCCTCTGGATTTGCAGGGGGTTTCTGAGGTTGAGGCTTTCTCATAAATACTGGCTTTGCTTTGACAGCCCTTTTCTTTGTCTTCATTGGTTGATCCTTCTCAAATAGAAACTTTGGAAAGTAGGCCTCATCAAATTCAAAAGGCTCCTCTTTTGGCATTATTGGTTGATCATGAAAGTTGACAGGATGTGCAGGATCACAGGCCAACTTTCCTTCATGAGGTTGCTCAACAGGAATTTGATGTGCACTAAGGTCAAAATGATTATATTACATGGAACATTATTCACAAAAGGTTTAATTGGATCACCAATTATTATTTTTTGGGTAGCAATGCTGCATTACTAGATGCCGCTCATTGTTTATAATTTTATTATTAGATATTAAAATTATTGTCAACGTAATAATAACTTAAAGGGTCACACACAAAGAATATTTTAAACGGAGCTTTGATTAAATTTTGAATTTAAATAAAATATTGTTATTACTTTGAATTATTAGATTAATTAAGTGGGACTTGATTAATCAGATTATAATTCAAAATTAATAATAATATAACTCAGAATTGGACTGGGTTTGTGAAGCCCACTCTAATTAGGATTAAGCCCAGATTTCTCATCCCTATAAATATATTATGATGTATTATTTTAGGGTGACTTCTTTAATTCGTTTTTATTGAAAAACCCTAGCTGCTCCACAACTTGGAGAGTCTAGAGCGGGAGAGAGAAATCGTGAGCAGTTTTGTGGCTAATACCATCACAGTGGATCGTTGGACGATCGAACATTCGTGTGGACTATTTAGAGGCGTAGATCTTGCAAAAGAGATATGTGGTGATCAAAGCAAGGACCTCCATTAGTCAACCATTCGTAAAGCTTCAAAAAAGGTAGAGTTTTTTATTCTCCATAATTATCCGTATATTATACATGGATCCTGAGTTTGGGTTTCGATTTTTATTTTTAATTACGGGTTTTCCGCTGCGTTTATACCTTGAAACCCAACAGAAGGGTAGCTTATCAATTGATAAGACTCTTTGTAACATGTTCCTTTAGTTTTAATAGCAGTTGAAAGTATAAGTGTTTGGGTCGAATAAGTCATGTTGACTATCAATTGTATGTAGAATATGAAGGCTAATTATAAATATTTGATGCCTTGTAATTTTACATAAGTGAAATGTATTTCAACGGATACAATTCAGCCTTCAACGGATGCAGCCAATACATCTTCAAGGGATGCAATCAAGATACTTTCAACGGATGCTTGACAAATCAACCTCCACCAAAATAAGG
Organism: Heracleum sosnowskyi; assembly: GCA_030848705.1. Classification (NCBI taxonomy): domain Eukaryota; kingdom Viridiplantae; phylum Streptophyta; class Magnoliopsida; order Apiales; family Apiaceae; genus Heracleum; species Heracleum sosnowskyi. The sequence goes on along the minus strand of CM061244.1, from coordinate 17,194,092 downwards.
CCAATAATTAGCAGTTGAAAGTGTGATAGGGACAGTTCTAACAAGTCACATGGGTTGATGGAACAAAAAGGAGTATGGAAACCAACATTTTGGGAACCCCTGAAGAAAAGGAAGCATTCTATTTTCATCTGGTCAATAGAGATGATTGAAGAAGGATATTCAGCTAAAAGACAAATCATTTCAAGGACCATTGGACTTAGAGTGGAAAATCAAGCTTTTGGACTTTACCTACTGTACATTCCAAGTAGTTCAATTTAGCTTGTAAACTTGGGATATATAACCAAGTGTAGCAATGTTTTTGATAATGCCATTAACTGTACTTCTTCTAAAGAAGTATAGGACACCATTCAAACTCTATGTGAAGGCACATGGCAAGTAAGGGAAAACAAGATGCAACTTATCATACAACAATATGAACACTTTCATTTCAAAAGTGGTGAATCTCTGAATGAAACTTTTAGTAGATTTCAGAAATTTTTAAATGGCTTGAAATTGTATGGAAGAGTGTATCAAACCAAGGACTCAAATCTCAAGTTTCTGAGATCTTTGCCCAAAGAGTGGAAGCCCATGATTGTTTCTCTAAGAAACACTCAAGAGTACAAAATTTTCACTCTTGAAAGGTTTATGGAACATTAAAGACTTATGAGCTGGAAATGGAGCAGGATGAAGATATTAAGAAGAGTCAGAAAAATGGTGGTTTTGTAGCACTTGTGGAAAATACATAAGGACATGAGGATTTAAAGGAAGAAACTGCTAAAGCTACACCAAGTTCAAGTGCTCTTGAAGGTAGAATTGAATCAAGCAAGGGAAAAGGCAAAATGGTTGATGAAGATGTCAACTCAAATCAGGATGATATGGATGAGCTAGATGAGCATCTTGCTTTTCTGTCTAGAAGATTTTCAAAGCTCAAGTTCAAGAAGAACCCTGAAAGGCATATGTCAAGGCCTATTTGTAAACACCGAGGATTCTACTCAACATAAACTAAGATGTAAAAAGTAAATAATATATTCATATGTCACAGGAATCTCAGAAGATAATATCTGTCAAGAGAATGAAGATTAATGTCATCTACAGTCTTGAAGTAATTCTACATTTGAAAGAAGTTCAATTTATTGATCAAGCCTCAATGAAGTATTCAAGGAAGTGGAACTGTTTAAAAGTGACAGAGATTTCAGAAGTGTGACGGAGAAACGTACAGGTTACAGTCCTTTGTTTAGTAGAAGGAGAAAGAACCACAGTTTAAAGTCAAAAGATGAAGAACAGTCATTAAAGTTAGTCACTCATGAACCAGACAGTACATGGAGTGTCAACGACATTCAGTGGAAGTTCGTCATCTATTTAAGTGGTTCTTAGAATTAGTTTTAATTCTCTTTTAATTTATTCTATAAGATAATTAATTTAATCTATGAATTAATTCTATATATTAAATTAATCAATCTAGATCTTAAGTAATTTTATTTATAAATTAATTCTCAAGAATTAATTTATTTATTGAATTATTTAAGTCATTAACTTAATTTATTTAATCTATGAATTAATTCTTTTAGAACTAATTCATTTATTAAATCAATTAAAAGTAAAATGGATTAAATCAGAATTATTTCTAATTCTAATACTAGTAGTACTATCCATTTTATACTAGTAGTACTATCTCTCATAGTACTACCAATAGTTCTACCAATACAATTGGATAGTACTACCGATAGTACTACCAAGTATATTGGATAGTACTGCTAGTAGTAAAATGTTTAGTTTGTTTTGGCGCGTGCATTGATCATTCTGTGACTTGTTTGAATACAAAGTAAATGATCAAAACATGACAGTATCATAACACAAGACAAAAGCAAGAAACATTCTATCAAACGCTTCTGCCTTTACTTCTCAACTGTCCGAGCTCCATTTCATCAGTGATTAAATTCTTGAAATGATTGTAACATTTAATCCATAAGAATTTATTACTTGTATTGCTTTGACAATCTAGCGGATCATAATCCCTAGAAATTATATCGAACTACCTTTTAGTATTCGATCCTTTTATTACAAATATAGATAAATTCATGTCGAATTTATTCTAGATTTGTTTTAATAAGAACTCTGTAATCTGTACACTGATTTGTAACACCCTTCAAGTTTAATATAGTTTTATTTAACTTGAATCTTGTTTCATTTTATTCCGTAGTAATTTTTTATTGAAATTGTTAAATCAAGAACAATACAAATTCGATTAAACAGTACTGTTTGTATTCAACCCCCCTTCTACAAACATATCAGGACCTAACAAACCCTGAGGCACAAAGACCATTCAGGAAATACTTTCAACCTAACAAAACATTTGTTGAAAGGTCTAAATTCAAATGTTTCAATTGTGGAATGGGTGGTCACTTTGCTAATGAATGCAAAAAGCCTAAAACTGAGAAGAAGGACAGGAAGTTTGAACCTGTAGACTACAAAAAAAATATTTTGAGCTTCTCAAACAAAAGGAAAGGGCATTCATTAGTCAAGACTATGACCGGGCTACTGATGGAAATGATTCTGAAGAGGACACGGAGTATGTCAATCTAGCACTCGTGGCTAATTCAACTGAGCAGGAAGCTAGTTCATCAAGCAATCAGGTAATCACTACAAACCTAACTGAGCTATCCAAATAGGAATGCAATAGTACTATTAATGATATGTCTACTGAATTGTACCATTTGCGTGTAACTCTTAAATCACTCACAAAAGAGAACAAAAGGATTAAAGATGTTAATCTGTCTCTGAGTGATAGGAATGTTGTGTTAGAAACTCACTACATTGAGTTTGAGAAATTAAAAATTGATTGCCAAATTGCTAAAAGTGAACTAAAGGTTGTGTTAAGTAGAGAAGAAAATCTTAAAAACCAGCTAAAGAAAGAACAGGATGTAATTGCAAGATGGAATGATTCCAGGAATGTTGCCACTAACAATTTTAAGGTTCAAGCTGTGGATACGTTCTGTAAGGAATCATTGAACAAGGACAAAAAGAAACTAGATGTTGTGATTGAGGATCTAGGAGCTGATGATACTTCAACGGATAGTGACCATCAGTTGAAAGATAACTCTTCAACGGATGATAGCCATCCGTTGAAACATAAAACTAGTGTCAGCAAAGAGAAACTAGAGAATCTGAACAAAAAGTATGGTCCAACCAACAAGAATTTTGTTCAGGGAGAATGTAGCAATTCGAGGAAAGTTGAGAAGGTTAATATAGGCCACTTGTCCAACAAGCAATTGAAGGACAAGTTAGAGAACATTGAGGTTAAGACTGAGGTGAAAAAGAAAAAGAACGGAAATGGTAAAGTGGGAATTAACAAGCACAACAATTATACATCTGATAAGTATGCTCCTAGAAAAACATGTGTTAATTGTGGTAGTTTTAATCATTTGTCTACTAACTGCAAATCTGTGAAAAATGCAAATGTTCAAAGGTCAATGCATGTGCATATGCCTGTCATGCCTAATATGTTTGCTCATAATGCTGATGCATCTAATCTGTATGCTAACATGTCATTTGTTCCAAATCCATACATGAATGCATTCAATATGCCACAAATGTCATGGAACATGCCCAACTTGAGCACTATGTATGCACAGCATTCACAAATTCCTGCATCAAACATTTATACTCCTGAGAACTTACCAATGAACATGTCTCAAAGGTCAACACCAAGGGTCAAGGTTGATTTAAATCAATTTAAGATTAAGGTGCAAAATGATAAGAGAAACAAGGTGAAGTCTAACAAGACAGGACCCAAGGAAACTTGGGTACCAAAATCAACTTGATTTGGTCTTGTTGTGTGCAGGGAAACAGAACGAATCTATGGTACTTGGACAATGGTTGTTCTAGACATATGACTGGAGATTCCACCCTGCTTACAGAGTTCAAGGAAAGAGCTGGCCCTAGCATTACCTTTGGAGATGACAACAAAGGATATACTAAGAGATATGGCTTGACGGCAAAATAGAATGTCATCATTGATGAAGTAGCACTAGTTGATGGACTTAAGCATAATTTGATGAGTATCAGTCATCTATGTGATAAGGTTTTTCTGTTTCATTTACTCCAGAAGCTTGTGTTGTCTCAAGCAAAAAGGACAACAATGTGATGTTGACAGGCTACATAAAAGGGAATGTGTACATAGCTGACTTCAACTCAACAAATGCAAATTCAATTACATGTCTTTTCAGCAAAGCAAGTAAAGATGAAAGTTGGTTGTGGCACAAAAGGTTGTCACATTTGAACTTCAAGTCTATGAATGACTTGGTGAAGAAAGGTCTTGTAAGAGGTATTCTGTTAGGCCAGATATACACAAAATATAATCAATATATGAATAATAAAAACAATTAAGAACACTGTTTATGAATCAACTGTTGAATTATATAAATAATTCTCCTCTTAGTGATGTTAATGAATCACAAGAGCTGCTAGGTTACAAGAATAATGTTTTCAATTAATCGCATCCCTTCTAGGGATAACCTATCTGTGTTTATATAGTACACAGTTACACAATCCTTATATAATTGATACTCCTATAAATTAGCTATACAATTATTATCAATTAAGGATTGCTTCAGTCTTCTGTCCAGTTTCCTTAGCTGTATCAATATATTCTGCTTCTTTCCATCTTCAGAATATATTGCTTCTAGAATCTTCATGATTTGCACCGACAGCTAAATCAACTTTCACCCCGTCAGACTTTAACAAACTCTGATTGGCTTCCAGTAAACTCTGATAAGTACTTCAGACTAAACTCTGAACAGTACCTGTTACTTAAACACTGATTAAACAAACATCAGCAATTATATCTAACATATTCCACAAGTGGAGTTCTCCAAGGATGGTTTATGTGATGCATGCCAAAAGGGGAAGCAAAAGAAGGCCTCTGTCAGAAGCAAGACAGGGTCATCAATTGATCAACCTCTACAACTTCTACACACGGATTTATTTGGACCAGTAAATGTGATGTCAATTTCAAAGAAGAGATATTGCCTTGTGATTGTGGATGATTTCTCTAAATTTAAATGCACTTACTTTTTGCACTCCAAGGATGAGGCTAGTGAAATCATAATCAATCACATCAAGGTTGCAAACAATCATCCTGAGTATAAAGTAAGAATAATCAGGAGTGATAATGGCACTGAGTTCAAGAATTCAAGTATAAAGTTATTTTGTGAGGAGAATGGAATTGTTCATGAATTTTCTGCAGCAAGGACACCACAACATAATGGAGTGGTGGAAAGGAAAAATAGAACACTTATTGAAGCTGCAAGGACAATGATAGATGAATCAAGGTTACCTGCCTACTTTTGGGCTGAGGCAGTTAACACTGCATGTTACACTCAGAACATTTCCTTGATTAACCAAGCAAAAGGAATGACTCCATATCAATTGCTCAAAAAGAAGAAACCAAGATTAGAATTTCTACATGTCTTTGGGTTCAAGTGATTTGTACTAAGGAACCAAGGTGAAACTCTTGGAAAATTTGAAGCAAAGGCAGATGAAGTTATTTTTGTTGGATATGCAGCTGGCAAAGCCTATAGGGTTTACAATCACAAAATCAACATTGTTATGGAATCAGTACATGTTTTTTTTGATGATAAAAGAATTCAAGGACTTACAGATGTGGGTTTTCATGAAACTCTCAAATTTGAAAATGAGGTTGAAGGTATAGAATGCAATGAAGAAAATGATGAAACTAATGATCATGATCTATCAAGAGTTAATGTTTCTTCAATAGATGGAATAAATGGTGAAAGTGAAAGAGGAATAAAGCTAGATTAGTTGTTAAAGGTTATTCTCAAGAAGAAGAAATTGACTATGATGAAACATTTGCCCCTGTTGCAAGATTAGAAGCAATACGTATATTCCTAGCCTATGCAGCTCATGGCAATTTCAAAGTCTATCAAATGGATGTCAAAAGTGCATTTTTGAATGGGGAACTGGAAGAGGAGGTGTATGTCAGTCAACCTCCTGGTTTTGAAGATCCAAATTATCCAGAGTTTGTTTACTTCCTACTCAAAGCACTTTATGGACTTAAGCAAGCACCTAGAGCCTGGTATGACACTCTATCATAGTTTCTTTTGGAGAATCACTTCACTAGAGGTACTGTGGACAAAACTCTTTTCTTCAGGTATGTGAATGGCTCTAGTATACTTGTTCAAATTTATGTGGATGACATAATCTTTGGGTCTACAGATGAGAAACTTTGCAAAAGATTTGCCAAACTTATGCAAAGCAAATATGAAATGAGCATGATGGGAGAATTTACCTATTTCCTTGGTTTACAAGTTAAACAAGTGAAAAAAGGAATCTTTTTAAGTCAAACAAAATATGTTTATGATCTTTTAAAGAAATTTGACTTAATGGATTGCTCTCCTGCAAAAACTCCTATTCCAACTACCACTAAGCTTGAATTGAATACTAAGGAAAAATCTATGGACATTACAAGCTATAGAGGCATGGTAGGCTCACTTCTATATTTGACAGCTAGTAGACCTGGTATTATGTTTACCACATGTTTATGTGCTAGATTTCAGGCTGATCCTAGGGAGTCTCATTTAATTGCTATTAAGAGAATTTTCAGATATCTCAAGGGGACACCAAACCTTGGCATTTGTTACCCTAAAGAATTTGGCTTTGATCTAATTGGTTATTCAGATGAAGACTATGCAGGTTGCAAGATTGACAGAAAAAGTACTACAGGCACCTGTCAATTTCTGGGAAACAAGCTAGTATCATGGTTCAGTAAGAAGCAAAATGCAGTCTCTACATCAACTGTTGAGGCTGAGTACATTGCAGTTGGAAGTTGTTGTGCACAGATTCTTTGGATGAAAAATCAATTACTTGATTATAGGTTAAGAGTTGATAAGATTCCAATTTTCTGTGACAACACTAGTGCAATTGCCATAACTGAGAATCCAGTTCAACACTGAAGGACCAAGCCATAGACATCAAGTATCACTTCATCAGGGAACATGTGATGAATGGTACTGTGGAACTATATTTTGTTCCAAGTGAAAAACAGCTTGCATATATGTTTACCAAGCCACTTGATGAATCAACATTCTCAAGGTTGGTAAGTGAGCTAGGTATGCTTAACCACTCTTAATCTTTTTGAATACATGCAAGTGTAAAATGCAGCCAGTGTTATGATGATTTTCTTGAGAATTGTAATTCTCAGAAAAAGTTGAAATTTTGCCTAAGTCAAAATTACTCTTTCAACGGATACTCATATAAGTAGAAAGTCATTCATAGCACTGGGTGTTTTCTTTTCAACGGATACAAGCTATTTGTTATTTCAACGGATAAGTTGAATCTCAAAAGGTTTATATCTCATCCGTTGATTAGTAGCGTCCTGATCTCAACCGTTAATGGACACATCTCTATCTGCCGCTATATACATACACCTGTGTGTATAGAACTGCAGTAAATTCGTGGTTATTTCTCTCTTAGTTTATTTTTAAACGGTTACTTTCTGCACCAATCAGATAATTTCTTTTAATTGTTTGATTAACTTTGTGATTTATTTGAGGGAAGTATAAATACATTTTTGCTTCTGACAGTTCATTTTTGTCTTTCCCCAAATTCACCAAGGCAAAAATACTCTCTTCTCTTTCAAAGCAAAACCTCTTTTTGCAACTAATTTCTCTTTAGAAATGGCACCAACAAATAAGACCATGTCACTTACTGGCTTCACCTATGAGAAGAACAACTTAACTGCTTTGGTGGATTTTAAAAATCACCCAGAAGCATACCACAAGATGATGAAGTTCATCAAGGGATGCAAGCTATCTCATACAATGCTTGCTGCTCCAACTATCTATTGTGAAGTTGTGGAAGAGGTGTGGACTTCTTCAGTGTTTGACTCTGAGAACACCACACTCACCTTCAATCTCAAAGGTAAGGAACATGTCATCAATGCTGATGTTGTGACTACATGTTTAAAATTGCCTGAAAATAATTGTTTAGAAAAGCATATTGATAATGATATTGTTACCATGCTTAATTATATCAATTATGCTAAAGAGACTGCTAACTTAGGCAAAATCCAGAGAAAAGACGTGAGAAAAGAATGGAGTTTCTTTTGTGATGCTTTTATAAGGTCTTTTCTGGTAAAATTAGTAACTGGGATGCTGTCACAACTTCCATGCTTGACATGATATATATGTTGTTGAATGATAGATATTATGACTTAGGTTCTATGATTTTAATTGAACTAGCTGCCAAGTTAGGACAAAAAGAGTCTAGGTCACAAAATATCTATTTTTCTAGATTTATCATGTTATTGACTAACCATGTTGACAAGGATATGAAAATTGAGTTGCCTACCAACAAGATGGATTGTTGGGTTCAAAATAAAAGAGTCCTTGAGGACTTGAATAGGATGAACCTAAACAACACTGTGGAGCTACATTACTTGTCTATCATTGAGGCACTTCAGGTAACTTCAAATCCTACTGCAACTTCTTAACCCCCTACTTCTTTGATTTCTAGTGCCACAATGGAGGTTGGTACTGTCCAACAACCTCCTACCCAAGTGGCCAAAACCAAAACTCATAAATCCAAATCTAAAAGGCCAACCTCAGGTGTCTCTCAAAAGTCATCTGTTGCAAAAACTACTAAACCTGAGGGGAGTGAACAGGTGGTAGTGAGGAGTGAGGGAAGGGGTGAACATCAAAGAAACCCCAAGGGCAAGGTGGGAGAGATGAGTGAGTCCCAGCCAAGCCATCATGTGTCCTCTCAAAAGGACACAGTGGTTGAAATGGAAACAAGCACATCCCTAGTGGCATCCTCCCAAAAGGATGTCACTATTGAAAAGAGTTCCCAACCAGGAACACATAACAAAAGCGATAGGGACACCAGAAGCCCCAAATCTATCTCCAAAACATATGATAGGAGAAAGAGGACTAAAACCACTGGGGATGCACAGGGTGCACACACAGTGCAGGCCAAAATCATAGATTTTGTGTCTGCACCTTCTCAAACTCAGATTGATGTGGCTCCAGTAAATGTGGAGTCACATCCCCATTATTTGAACATCACAATTGAAACAGAAACACCAAATTCACCAACTCTCTCTTTGGATGTGGACATGAACCAAACATCATTTCCTGATTCTTCATTTCTTAAATTCATGGAGGAGCCCCACTCTGAAATTGGTGGTCATCATCTTTTAGATGATTTGTTGGACCACCAATCTGCCATTTTAGAAACCTTGGTTAAATCTGTGGCATCTAATCTAAAATCAATCACAACAGATTCTATCTTAGTTTCTACTTCAACTGCTGCTTCTTTTCTCTCTTCAACGAATATCTCTCATCCGTTGATGAGTCTTTCTCCTTCAACGGATATGTCTAACAGCAGTCATCCGTTGAAGCTCACTTCTGCTACTTCAACCAATATTCCCCATCCGTTGAAAGTCTCTTCTACACTTGAACTTACAACTTAAATTATTTCAACATCAAGTGTAGATGCGCTAGTAGTTGTTGAAACACTCTTAGGACTGAGAGCAGGGAGTGAAAACACTGAGAGTGGGAGGCTGGATTGCAGCCAGGCAAAAAAAGAGGGGGAGATTGAGAGACATGATATATCTTCAAGCCTGGTAAAAGTGAGCATAGAGAGTACCACCTTAGTAGGTGAAGGTGAGGGTGTGAGATGTGTGAGCTAAGGAGCCCCTGATGCAAGAACAGAGAGATGCGAGAATAACATGTACATTAACTATAAGGATGGAAGCTACTACAACCATTTCTAATGAGTTAATGGATGTCAATGAGACTGAAAGGGACATATTGGCTCAGTTAGATTACCAAAATGCACTGAGTCAAATCAACCTGGATGCTGAGACATTTACTCATCCTGAGCCAGCCTATCAAGTTTTGGCTGGACATGGCAATGTGGAAGCAGAACAAATGTTGCACTTAGTCCACACTACTGAGTCAATGTTAAGAGCCAAAGATGCCATCTCCAATCCACCTTCAGGAGTTGCTGAAGATTTTGAATATGACAGTGCATTTGAAGGAGAAGACAATGGTGAAGATATGGGTTCGGATGGTGGTGAAAGAGTATATGTAGGTCCTTCCACCTTAGAAAGTACACCTGATCGGTTATTCTCAAAACAAGTTACTCAAGAGGATATCAATATGGTGCTTCTCAAGTAACATCAACAAGCTTTCACTGAATTCCAGACAGCCAACTCTACAAAGAAAATCATACTGTCCAAGTTTATGACCTCTCTACAACTTCAAAAGATGCAGTTCCTTAGGCACAAAGTTCTAACAGAGGAGGTCAAAACTAAGATGGATGAAATCAAAGATTTTGTAGATAGAAGAATTGACATTGTCTTCCATGTCAACACTGTCAACTCTATTAAAAGGAGGCTTCAAAAGGATGATCTTATCTCTCAATCTGTTGAGACTCTTATTAAGAAGGTTGATCAAATGGAACAGAAGATGGACACCTTTCTAGCCAATCAAAAATTGAAGACTCAACTCCTACAACAATTGTTGCAGGCTACTGGTACTGTTCAAACCCTTGATGATAACAAAAAGGGGGAGAATATACGAGTGGTCTCTGAACCAACAATCTCAATAAATCTACAAAAGCCACAAGTTGAGGGGGAGCCTTCCAGCTTAAGTGTGCCATCTATTATGGGGGAGCAATCTTTACCAACACCTTAGATAATTAAAAATCCAATTGAGTTTGAACTCAAAAAGGTGGTGGTGTCTCTTTCTCTAGTCAAGGCTAGTGATTTTGATTTCTCTGGCTTGAGTGAAGAAGAAATGGTTGCAAGGCAAAAGAAGATTGAAAGGACAAATGAAGCAACACTCATAGGATTCTAAATACTGAAAGACTAATCAAAGAATCCATCTTCAAAGTTGTGACTACTTCTCAAATACCCTCATTGCCAGTATCCTCAGGACCAACACCCATCTATACCACAATTTTAAAAGTGATCACTCCAGAGATATTGTGCCCTCGTAGGCTTTTTGATGTTGAACCCTCTTATCTCAAGGAGTTTGAATCAATTCTAAGTGGAAGGACTGGTTCTCCACCTAAAAATCATGGCAAGAACAAGCTAGAACTGGATTATCCATTTTCCAAGCCTAGTGAAGACAAGGTGATGGGAAAATTGATTAAGTTGTTTAAAGGGACTTCTGATGTGAAAGCTAAAGAAGCTATGGCAGTAATCTACAGGAATGGAAAATCATTGCATATCATAAACAGCCATCCTAGATTCACTGAATCCAAGAGAGAAGAAACCTCAAGACTTCTGAGGGAAGCTCATCCTGATTCCTTTGAATCTACACCTGAAAAGCAAGCAAGATTGGCAAAGGAATTATGGAATGAGTTAGAAAATGAGAAGAGTGAGGCTGGAGTAGCCCTTCCTCATAGAAAGAGGAACAAGGGAAAGACAGTGCCCAAAACAAATCCAATCAAGAGGAAAAAGAGAAGATCCAGTAGGCATGTCTCTCCTGAAGAACAAGAAGCTGTGAAGAAAACAGAGGCTAAATCAATCACCTTTGAAGACATAATTCAACCTGCAACTCAATCAGACACTACATTCCATGGGACTCCAGTTGAGCTTAAAGATGAGCCAATAGAATTTGGCAACTTGGTATTCCCTAAGATTATACTGGAAGCTGAAAAGAATAAGAAAAAGAGGGATCCAAGGAAGAAAGTTCTTAAGGGACCAATCAAACTCCATTATGTACCTCAAATAGTCAAGCCAATAGAGAACAAAGATGATTATCTATACAAAGCTAATATTCAAGAATATTCAGACTTGGATCTCTTTCTGGATGAACTTATTGAAGTGAGAGGCATTGACAAATTCAATAATCTGCCTGAAAGACTCATGTTTGTCTACAAAGGTGGAGTGGAGAGACCATGGCCCTTGCAAAGAATTCTAGGAGAAGGATACCCAACTTTGGTCAAGGTATTCTCAAGCTTTAAGAGTACAAGAGGATTCTCTCAAGTTGCAAGGGGGTTAGTGATGAAACAGATTGAGAAAATTAGGGCTAGTTGGAACTCACCAAAGAGTTTGCCTATGAAGTTAAAGATCTTATACAATGGATAGAAAATTCATCTCCAACCCTTTTGGATGATGGAATTCAGGGATGAAGATGGCTATAGAAGATTTTTCAGATTGGAGGACCAACTATCTAAGGCAAGCACTAAGTACCTTATATGGTTGCAATCCAAGCTAGACCCTAAAATTGTTGAGGAAGACAACTTCTACAGACAACTTCAGCGACAAATTGAGGCCAACTATGCAAGATAAGGAAAGACAAAAATTCAGCCTCCCAGAGAGAAGAAAATGAACTAAAACTACTCAGACTAGAGGAGCACTCTCTCTGTAATGTATTTCACACTTCAAGTTTTTCACATTTTTATGATACTGTAGCTTAATACAAAATTGGCATCTTTCTGTATATTCTTAAGGAGTGTTTTGTTATCATGAAGCCCTGAATTTATGTCTGATTCTCAACCAGGCATAAATTGGGGGAGATTGTTAGGAATTATGTTGATTCTTGATGATAACCAAATTAACTCAGTAAAATTTGTACAAGTAAAAATGTAGCCTTCAACGGATAGAATGTGTATACAGTATCCGTTGAAGGGTAGCTTATCAATTGATAGGACTCTTTGTAACATGTCTGCAAAGATTTTCAGCCTTGACTGAGATTGTGCATCCTACAAATATATCAAGATTTAAAAGCCATGTTGTTGGTCCTTGACTATTGCAGAAGGGGGGGGGGGGGGGGTTGAATGCAATACTGATAAATCCCAATCTACGTTTCAACAACAAAAGCTAAGATTAAAGTTTATCAGTTTATGGAATGCAAACACAAGTAAACACACAAGTATTTCTCACAAAATAAATGTTTTATTTATTTTGAAATGGGTTGCTACAACCTCAAGAAAATGTTAGTTTTATTGAGCTTCAGTTTCTCGAGTGATTACAAAGAATGGATTGAGAGATAGTCTAAGTAGACTTATCCTATCACTATCAACACGGGTCTTGTGAAGCTACTGTCATTTTTATGTGGCAGCTTCTTACAAATTGCCTACCCGTGATTCTTTCCTAAATTGCTATACAAACAACTTATCAATACAGAACAAAGCAATCTAGAAACATTCTATATTAAGCTAACACAATTCAGTAGATGTAGATTTGTCATACTCTGGAATTGGTGAGCTTTGTCATGTGATCTCTCAAGCTTCGGTCGTAGTATTGCAGACCTGTTGCAGTGTTGGGATGCTGCAACACGCCTGTTTCTTGAACATCCAAATTGTCACAAGTTTGACTGGGTTGTTCCCCAATACAAATGTTATGGACAATAACAACAAATTTACAATTAATACATGCTGACAACTTAACTAACAAGATCAGAATTGACAAAGGATTTTTACTTAGCTTCAGATTTCCTTTTCTGTATTGCTTCATCCTCTCTGTTGAGAGCTTCCTTAAGAACCTCTCTGAGTTCTTCCACCAGTGCTTTTTCATCAGGAGTGATAGCCTCATCTTCAATCTCATCAAGGTGTTTTTGGACTGTCTTGGAGAGGCATACTCTAGCATCCTGAAGATCCATCCATAAGTCTTTACCAAATGCATGAGTTCTGAACTTCAGTGTGCCTTCAAAAACTTTGAATCTACTTCCAGGATATGCATGTAGGGTTTTTCTCCTTGACATATCCAGCTTTGAGTCTTCACCCTTTCTCCTTTGAAGAATGCCCTCAATCTCAGAAGAGCATTGTTGTTCCAATGGATGAATTGATCCAATCACCGGGTAGAGTAAGTCTTTCAGGGCACTGGTTTTGAGTTTATGAAAGCTTCTCACTGGGATTTCTTCCCATATGAACTTGATTCTCAGAGGATTCTCAAGCATACAAGATTGGTAATTGGGTCCTTCACTCTCCACTTTATTGGCTTCTCTGCTTTTATTCAAGAATGCATCTTCCATATCTTCAGTGGTTTCTCTTCTTGTAGGCTTTGAGGAATCTTCTTGACTTGGTTGGGTTTGCACCTCTTCTTCAGGAAGATCATCTTCATACTCAGCTATTTCTTCATCAGAATATTCAAGTAAATGAGCAATGTCAGCACCATCAAACAATGACCATTCCCCAAATTTCTGATAGAATTCTTCATCTCTCACAGCTTTGTATGCCAAAACATGGTTCATGACTTTTTCAGGAACATTGTCATAACCTTGCATTAGATTGACCATCCTTACCAAGCAGAAGTATTCAATTCTCCTTGTTTTTGTTCTCCTACTTTATTCAAGAGTTTCTGATACATCATGTGATACCATTTCCATGGCAAAATCCTTTTTAACTGTCACAAATCTTGATGCATCAAACCAAAGAATATATTTAGTTGCTTCTTTGTTGTTATCCAACTTCACCTCAACATTCCTGATTTGTTCAGCTTCTTTTTCCAAAAGATCCAGAGAGCTGTAGAGTTTTGATTGGATGGGCTTCCTCAGTTTCCTCCCAAGCCCAGTGGCTTTTTCCTTTCCTGAGTATTTGTGTTTTCCTTTTATTGCTTTTGTAGTCTCCTCAGGATCAGGTTCCTATCTAGAGAACCAAGCCTTGGCTAGGGATTTTTTCCTCTTTGGCTTGACAGTAGGCTTGATTCCATCCTTGACAACATCTTTGTTGACAGTGTCCTCCATGACAGTATCTTCCTTGACAGTGTCTTCTGTGACCGCTTCTTTGATGACAGTATCTTTTTCAGCATTAATACTGTCTATAGCACATCTTAAGATATTTGCCTCCAAAGCTTCAATCAATACAGACTCCTCTTCTTCTGTAATTCCAGCATCTTTCTTTTCTTACACAGGAGCTTCTTCTTTATTTTCCTCCTGGGATTTAGATCCAACATTCCCATAAGTACTTCCACTAGCATTTCCTGCTTCTCCAGTTCCTCTACTACCATCCAACTCATCATCATCATCATGAGGAACATCATAGGAACATCTTTCTCCTTGTTCAGCTCTGTTGGAGTTTGCTTTGGAGATCATCGTCTTTATAGTGGAGCTCAGTTCCTTGTCTCTTTTCACCAGCAAGTCATAGATTGCCTTGACAGCAAGAATTCTTTCCTTGTTGGCTTTAGAGTTGAGAATCATGTTTAACACCTTCAATGTTGCCCTTGACTCCATTGTTGAAGTGCCTCCTAGACTCATTTATGCACATCTCCTGCTACCACTTTTAGTGGTACTTTCATAGTAAACACAAAATGGGTTGGTGTAGACTTCTGGAAGTTTCTCTGAAATTAAATTCAGTATTTGCAGATGTAAGATCTCATTGAAGGATGTATGGTTTGCCTTGATTTTGTTCTTCATCACTGTTAGCACCTTTGTTGGAAGGCTCTGCAATAGCTGCATGGTGATGAATGAAGATATCTCAGTGTTTAAGTATACATCAATAGCCCACCTCCTTTCTTCATTGATCTTTACACATACACTGGTGATTTTCTCTTTAAGCAAGGTTGAGCAGTTATTCAACCTTCTGCTAGGCTCCTTCATAGCTTCATCGACTAACTTGTAGAAGTCCTCATCATGATTCTTCAAAGTGCTTTCCCTGTAGTCAACCATCAAAGCATTGGCATCTTCCTGGCTGAACTCTGTTCCTTCACTCCATGTGTTACCTGATATAATGTATTTAGGCATTTTGTCTTTCCCTTTTCCCAGCCTATTCTGCTCCTCCTTTTCTCTCCATTGCTTCTCAAGAGCACTCTCATTTGGCATTGGAGTTGGCTCTCTTATTGATACAGGAGGTAGTACTGGTCTCTTGGAAGGAACATTCCCTTGCAATGCTTCCAGGGCTTTTTTAGACATAAGAACTGTTTCTCCAGCCATCTCATATTCAAAGAGATTTTCTGCTTCTTGCTCTTGCTCCCCCTTAGTTCCTGAACCTCCTTTTGCTCCCTTTTTTTCTTTTTGCAGGTACTGTTTTCTTTTTAGCTGCAGGCTCCCCCTCACTCCTTGAAACCTCCTTTGAGATAGGCTCCCCCTGAGCAACATCCTGCTTGGGGACACCTACTGATCCTGATTGCTCCCTTCCTGATTCTGCCCTTTGAGATTCTGATCTTGCCCTTTTCTCCCCCTTAGGTAAGTTGGCAGCATCAAGACTGGCAGTAAGAACCTGAATGGTTTCCTGAAGACTGGAGAAGCCAGAGGCCACCGTGGTAGACAGGCTGTCAATCTTGGATTCTATGGAGAGACACCTGTTCTCAAGAGCTTCCAACCTGAGTGCAGTAGAGGGCCCACCTGTTCTTAACCTTCTTGGGGGTGAAGGAAAAGATTGGGGCTTGGAGGTTGTGGGGGTTCTCACACTCTCATTATTTTTCTGAGTGATCTCATCACTCCTCACAAAAGAACTCTCATGGCCTAGTGCCTGTAAGTGTGGGACTCCCTCAAATTCTCTCTAGACATGCTCAAGTCCCTCACCTTTTGCCAGCTCATTTGGCTGCCTCTCATTTTTATGTTCACCTCTCTTTTCTTTTATCTCTCTTTTCTTTTGCACACCCTCACTCATCCTAGATGCATGGGTACGAGCAGTACTTACATGCAATGAAACAGATGGTTTAGAATGTACCTTTAAGAACTGAGATAGTGGCACATCATCATCAGAGACATCTTCAACCATTACATCATCAAAAGCAGGCTGAGCAGAGGTGACAGGAACTTTGTCAGGAATGTTATTGTCAATTGGAACATTGACAGTAGGTTCCACTGCATCTTGGACAGCATGTTTGGTTGTGACAGCAATGTCAGCTGAGTCCTTGACAGCAGGGGCACCTGTGACAGAACATTCTCAGAGTCTTTGACAGCAACTGAGGTTGTGACAGCATCTTCCCTGAGGTAAGATGCTCCTTGGAGATTGAACAAGGTACTGGTTGTTTCACTTTCTAGCAGAGATGTACCTTGCTCTTTCTCAGTGTTTGAAGGAGTGGTGTCCATTTCACTTTGAGAGATGGGTTCTTGTGGACCACTTGATGGGGGCTCATCCATGATTGGAGATGGATGATCAAAACCTAAAGGGTTGGGACTATCCCCCTCTCTAGGTTTTGGAGAAGAAACAAATGAATGAGTAGGGATGGAAGAAGGTGAAAATGGAGAAGAGAGTGATGGCTGCTCCACAAATGGAACTTGTAAAGCATCAATGGGGGAAGTGAAATCCTCACAGTGTCCTGACTCCAGGTGTGTTTCTGCAAGTGGAGGTTCCTCATGAGTTGGAACATGAGGTTGTGCAGACTCTTTACAGGATGCCTTGGGAGACAGGCCAATTTCAATAGATGTCCCTTGTTGAGAAGGAACATCTAGGGAGGAGTTTATTTCCATGGTTGCCTCTACAGTCTTTTGGGAGACTGCAGGGTGGCTGACAGTGGTTTTGGTCCTCTTAGCTCTCTTCTTCTTAGGCTCAGGAGGAACCACTGTGGGTTCTGCTTGACTACCTTCCTTATTTGCTGCACTAGATGTAGGAACTCCCTCTTGACTCTCAACACTACCACCAACACCAGTCTCTAGGGGTCTTTTTCTGGATTCTTGTAAGGCTTGTCTCTGTACTTTGGGATGTCTAGAGAACCAAGGCTGAGTGTATGGGGTAGAATGAGGGTTAGCTGAATTGGGGTCTAATCCAGCTTCATTCTCAATAGTGAAGGTGTCAAAACCAGAAGGTAATGGAAAATCAAGGTTAGACATTTGATCAACCATGTGTTTAGTGAAACATAGTGGAATATGTGCATTTAAATTCTGTGAAGTGAGAGTTGTGTGTGTGTTCCTTTTCAGTACTGGGCATACCTCTAAACGAGGGGCATTCTCATCAAAATCACATAAAGAATTAATGCAAAACATTAGAAAGCGAGGATAGATGTTTACCTTCTTACCTATGGCAGCCTTGAGGTGTGCCATGAGCAGCTTTCCAACATCCACTTTGTACCCATGAACAAGAGAGTGAGTGAGCTTCTTGATGTAGGTGGGAATTCCATTCTAGTCTGTGGTCTTGGTAGAGAACACTTTCACCATTGCATCAAACACCATGCTCCACTCCTTGCGGAGATACTTCCTGTCCATTTCACCAGAAGGGTACCATTTTGTTGTTCCCTCTTCAAGAATGGGTCCAGAATACCCAATTTTCAGGAAGAGCTTCTTGAGGGTCTTATCACTAGCAAGCTCGGCATAGGTCTTTCCTGGTTCCAACACAATTCCCAAAGCTGCATTGATGCCCTGAGCATTGAGAGTGTAATTGTGCTCCTTGATTTTGAACTGAATGGATGAGATGTCACCATCTTCTTGAGCAATAGCTGTCTTCCAGAAATTTTCAATCCTGTCTAGGTCAAGAACAGGAGTTGAGGTAATTGCATACCCAAGATAGGACTTATTCATGAAAGAAACAAGCCCTTTGAAATTATCACCAGCATCACTGGGAGAGTAAATGCCAGCAAGGTTTGTTTGTGAAATTGATTGTTTGGGGGCCATTTTTGCTTGTTGAGAGAAGAAAGAAGGTAGAAGATAAATTTCTTGGAGAGAAGAGAAAGGAGAGTGTTGTGTTTGCTTTTTGAGAACAGTTGTATGTTTGATGAATTTAGAGGGAAGTTCAAGTGTTTTTTACTGACAAAGTGAAATCGTGTCTTAACCCAATTAACAGTCACGTAGGTTACTGGCGGATTTCTCTCTCCTAGTGGAGGATGAGTGTCCAAAATTAACAGTCCACTACTTTGACAGTAACCTGTACGCTTAAAACAACCGTGTCAGTAACTTTGGTGTGATGACGGCATGTTTTGCGTGACAGAAACATTTCACGCAAAACTTACTGTCATTGTTAAGTTCTCATATGACAGTATCTTTTACAAATAGTGACAGAAAGTTGTTTACTGCTGTCGAGAAGCTTACTGTCAATTAACTGTGACAACTACTTTTCTTGATGACAGCAACCTTTGCAGGAAAACAACAACTGTCGAGACTTTGTATTGAAACTATTATGATAAATAACTTAACTGAAGAGACGCCAGTTAAACATATGCAATATTTATTACTGATTCATTATTCATTCATAACAAATTCAACCATTTAAGAAATTAGCAACACATATAGCAAACAATAAGAAACTACAGAAGGAAAAGGATAATTTTATTAATTGAAGAGGGTTAAATTACTACACTTGGTAAGATTAACTATTCATTACAATCTTTCTTAACCAATTCTAGAAATTCTGCCCTAACTTCCTCTTCTGAGGTTCCTTCTTCCTTGAGGAGTGCTTGAAACTCCTTCTCCTCTTCTTGCAACTTAGTCTCCTCAGTGGCTTTAGCAGCAAGTTCTTTTTCTTCCTCCTCATCGAGGGCGTCTAACAATTCATCAAATAACGCTTCAACTTCTTCTCTGTAGGGAGAGTCACAGCTTGTCTTTGGCCTATATTTGAATCCTACTTTGTTTTCCATTTTACCTTTTATGAATGATTCACTAATATGGCCTAAGGTTCATTTTATAGGCATACTAGGTAAGGGGAAGGTAAATGGTCAACAGTTTGGAATACCCATACAACTACCACAGATTGTAATTAAGTGATGTCTACCACCAATCCAACAATCAAAGCAAAACTGACCAATCAAGGAAATTCCTTGACCAATTTCAACAATAAAAACCATACAAGTTAATGTCATACAGAATCTAACTCTCAAATAAAAGACTAGCACAAAATTCAATTTAAAAAACTCAAAGTAAACGTGCTGTCGAAAACGGATAGAGACATAAGTAGATAGTAACTTTCTCATGACAGCAACTTGTTAGGGTTACTGTCACAAGCTTCATTTTAGAAACTAGAATGGAAAAACTAGTAAATTAACATACCAGATTCAGCATTCCCAATTCACTTACCAACCTGTTAAAGGTTGCTTCATCCAGTGGTTTTGTAAAGATGTTTGCAAGTTGCTTTTCTGTAGGTACATAGATCAACTTCACAGTTCCTCTTTCAACATGCTCTCTTATGAAATGATGTCTGATATCAATATGCTTTGTCCTAGAGTGTTGAACAGGATTGTCTGAGATGGCTATGGCACTAGTGTTGTCACAGTAGATAGGGATATTATTTAACACTAGGCCATAATCCAACAGTTGATTTTTCATCCACAGAATTTGTGCACAGCAACTTCCAGCAGCAATGTATTCAGCTTCTGCAGAAGATGTGGAAACTGAATGTTGCTTCTTACTAAACCATGACACTAATCTTCCACCAAGAAACTGACAGCTTCCTGTAGTACTCTTTTTGTCAATCCTACACCCAGCATAGTCTGAATCAGAATACCCCACTAACTCAAATCCAGTATTTTTAGGATACCAAAGGCCTAAATTAGGGTGCCCTTTAGATATCTAAAAATTCTCTTGATAGCTACTAAGTGTGACTCCTTTGGATCAGCCTGAAACCTTGCACAAAGACATGTAGCAAACATTATATCAGGTCTGCTAGCAGTTAGGTAGAGAAGGGATCCAACCATGCCTCTGTAAGCACTAGAGTCAACTTTCTTCCCTTTGGAGTCTAGATCCAAGCTAGTTGAAGTAGAGATGGGAGTCTTGACAGGTGATGAATCTTCTAGATTGAACTTCTTGAGAAGTTCTTTGACATACTTTGCTTGATAAATGAAGATACCATCATCTTTCTGAAGAACTTGTAACCCAAGGAAGAATGATAGTTCTCCCATCATGCTCATCTCATATTTATTCCTCATTAGAGATGAAAACTTCTCACACGGCTTCTCATTTGATGAACCAAAGATGATATCATCAACATAAATTTGAACCAGAATGATGTCTTTGCCATGATGCTTGTAGAATAAAGTCTTATCTACTACACCTCTTGTAAACTGGTTTTCCAATAGAAAGGCTGAGAGGATATCATACCAGGCTCTTGGAGCTTGTTTCGAGCCATAAAGTGCCTTGAACAGCTTGTACACAAAATCATACATTTCAGCATCTTCAAAACCAGATGGCTGTTCAACATACACTTCTTCCTCCAATTCTCCATTTAGAAAAGCACTTTTGACATCCATTTGGAACACCTTGAAGTTACAGTGTGCAGCAAAGGCTAGAAAAATCCTGATAGCTTCAAGTCTGGCAACAGGTGCAAATGTCTCATCATAATCTATTCCTTCCTGTTGATAGTAACCTTTAGCTACTAGCCTTGCCTTGTTTCTAGTCACATTTCCATTTTCATCTAGTTTGTTTCTGAAAACCCACTTTGTCTCAATAACTGATTTTCTTTTAGGTCTTGGAACCAATTTCCACATATTGTTCCTTTCAAACTGGTTGAGTTCCTCTTGCATAGCAATCACCCAATCAGAATCTAACAATGCTTCATCAATTGCTATTGGCTCCATTTGAGACAGAAAACAGGAAAACATGCTATCAGCAGAAACATTATTCCTGGTTCTCACCCCAGAAGAATGATCTCCAATAATTAGGTCATTTGTGTGATCCTTGTTCCACCTAGTGGTTCTGGGCAAGCTTCTTATTTGATCTGAAACAGTAGCCTCAGTTAGAGGGACTGAGTCTTCACCAGGGCAATTATCTCCACCATTTTATTCAATGCCTCCAGAGGCACCATCATTTTGAATATTTCCTGAAATCGTTTGTGACTGAGCTGGAGTTTGATTGACATCATTTTCAATGACAGCATCTTTTTCAGTTTCAACAGTTTGAGTGAATGTGGGTTCTTCATCAACAAATTCTTCTTCCTCCAAGTATCCTTGATTCTCAAATCTAAGAATCTGCATTTCACCTTCTTCATGCAGTCCAGGAAACTTGGTTTCATCAAATGTGACATTTACACTTTCATCTATGATCCTGTGTTCCAAAAGATAGACTCTGTAGGCAGTCCTTTCTAGAGCATACCCCATGAAAATACCTTCATAGGCTATGGTGTCAAATTTCCCTTTCTTTTCATGGTTGTCTTTCATCATGAAACATTTGCTTCCAAACACATGAAAATACTTGACAGTAGGTTTCTTTTCATTGAGCAGATAGTAAGGAGTGTTCCCATGAGTCTTGTTGATCAGGGTTCTATTCTGTGTATAACAGGTTGTGTTGATAGCTTCTGCCCAGAAGTATGTAGGTAGCTTTGCATCATGAAGCATAGTTCTGGCAGCTTCAAAGAGAGTCATGTTCTTCCTTTCTACAACTCCATTCTGTTGTGGTGTCCGTGCAGCAGAAAATTGTTGTATAATTCCTTCATCTTTGCAGAAATTACCAAAAGAGGCATTTCTGAACTCAGTGCCATTGTCACTTCTCAGAATTTGAACCTTGGCATTTGGAGCTCTGTCAAGAACTCTTAAGTGATCAATGATAACTTGAGCAGCTTCATCTTTTGACTCTAGATACTTCACCCAAGTATACCTAGAATAATCATCCACCATAACTAATGCATATCGCTTCTTGGCTAATGATGGGACATTGACTGGTCCAAAGAGATCCATGTGAATTAGTTTGAGTGGTTCTGTGTTGGTGTTGACTTGCTTTGACCTATGCACAGCTTTCTTCAATTTTCCCATTTGGCAATCCTCACACAGTCCTTCTTGGCAGAATTCCTGTTGAGGTAGTCCTCTCACTAGTTCCTTCTTCATTAGCATATTCATTGTCTTAAAGTTGAGGTGAGAGAGTTTCCTGTGCCAAATCATATTGTCACCAACAGTAGCTTTACTGTAGAAACAGTAAATATTGTCCTTCTTTGTTGAGCTTAGGTCAGCAACAAACAGGCTTCCTTTTCTTACCCCTTTCAGAGAGAGGCTTCCATCCTTCTTGTGATAGATGTTGCACACCATCATGTCAAAATCAACCTTGAATCCCCTGTCACT
This sequence comes from Heracleum sosnowskyi, assembly GCA_030848705.1. Lineage (NCBI taxonomy): Eukaryota > Viridiplantae > Streptophyta > Magnoliopsida > Apiales > Apiaceae > Heracleum > Heracleum sosnowskyi. The sequence continues at coordinate 17,171,228 of CM061244.1, read as the reverse complement.
GAATTGGCTGACACTAAGCAAGTTGTGCTTCAATCCATCTACAAGTGCAATATCATTAATGACAACATTCCCAATTTCCAAACAGCCATATCCCACTGTGTAACCCTTGCTGTTGTCTCCAAAGGTTATGATTGGGCCAGTTTTCTCAACAAATTGTGATAGCAGGGCTTTATCACCAGTCATGTGTCTTGAGCAGCCACTGTCAATGATCCATATGACCTGCTCCTTATTCTTGCCCTGCAAAACAAATTGTATTTAAGAGGCATATGGTACCCAATCCTTGTTGGGTCCTGTTACTTCAGTATCACAAGAATAATCAACATTTTCAACTTTGATCATCACATCAGGAATCTTCTGTTAGACTCCTTTCTTCACCCACTTTTCTTTAGAATTAGACTTGGTCTTCTTCTTAGTGGATGTAGCCTTCTTACTGTTTCCAGTAGGCTCAGAAGTCTCAACAGTTGGCATATAGAGACATTGTTCAGTAGATGAAATAGGCAAATTAAAAGAGGTACTCATGGCAGTTATCTTACAAGGCATACATTCAATGTTATTGCAAACTACCATAGATATATGCATAATAGGGGTCCTGTGTAAGTTACCATCTATCATGGTCACATTTTCCTTGACCTCTTTTGGTTTCTTACAAACATGAGTTAAGTGATGTGAAGAGCCATAGTTATTGCATAGTTTTCTAGGAGCATTACCAGCATTAACATTGCCATTTCCTAACTTACCATTTCTGTTTCTAGACTTGTAGGTGACTGTGTCAACAGGATGTTCTAAAGTTGCTGTCGAGTTTTCTTTGACAGTACCTTTCACACCTTCTGTCTTGACATTAGGTCTGGAAGTTACTGTCTTTGAAGCTCTGTTGACAGTATCTTTGGAAGTTTTTGTCTTGCCATGTCTGACAGCATCTTTAGAACATTCTGTCAGATTGATTGGGAAAGTTGCTGTCTTGGGGATTTTGACAGTATCTTTTCCTCCAACTGTTGTACTGTCAATGCACTCATCCTCATAATCAAGTTGTTGTTTGATGAGCATGGCTTCCTCATCAAACTCAAGTTCAGACAGTTTGAAAATTGGGTTGTTGATCTTCTTGAAGACATGAGGTTTGACAAAAGCATCAGTTGAACAATCCTGACTTACAGTTTCCTTACCAGGTCTTTTACCATACTCAAATCCTATCCCTACTTTTTGATCCTCAGTGTGTTTCTCATGATAATCCTGAAGTTGTTTTGGATGAGTTTCTATAGGCTTTAATCTTGAATTCATTTTCACTTATTTCTTTCCTTAGAAAATTCTCAATTTCTTTAGCACATTCTAACTCATTTTTAAGTTTGGCATTCGCCTGAGTTAGAGATTCTAATCGACTGGTCTTTAACAAAAGCATATCATTCTCAGAAGTGAGTGTTTCATTAATTTTAGTTAACCTAGCAATTTCTTCATTTGCTGCAGTTAAACTAGTATGAACATTAAACATTTCAGCACTCAATTCCTCAACAGTTTGTTTGTATTCTTCTTTAGACATTTCAAGTAAGACAAGTGAAGGTACCTGAGTTGGAGAGCTAGAGGAGACCTCATCAGTCTTAGCCATGAGGGATAGATTCACATATTCCTCTTCATCATCAGAATCATCCCAACATTTTCCCTCATCCACATAGGCTTTTCCTTGTCCTTTCTTGAAGTGTCCACTTGACCCTTTTTCCATCCTTTGATTCTTCTTTGGTCTTCTGCACTCAGTATCAAAATGACCAAGCTCATTGCAGTTGTAACACCTAAACTTGGATCTGTCCACCATCCCTGTTTTGTAACCACCTCTTGTGGCACCACCTTCAACCTTGGAGGAATTCCCTCTGCTGAACCTTGATGTTTGACCTTGAGGCTTAAATGGCTTGTTTCTCTTGAATCTTATGTTTTTGAACTTCTTAGCCATGTAAGACATAATAGGATTATCCATCTTCTCCATTTCTTCTAAGGAGTAGAAGTCTTCATCTTCAACATCGGTTATCTGCAGAACAACTTTCTCCTCATCATCCACAACCTCTTCAATCTTAAGAGTAGGTACTGGAGTAGGTTGGATGATCTGAATTCCTTCAATAGGTTGTGTGATTCTTGGCACATGAGCCACAAGAGCACCAGACATATTAGCCATCTTTCCTCTGGAACCAGCTTGAATAGCTCTTTTCTGGAAAAATTCAAGCTCATATGACTTAAGCACACCATATAATGTTTCAAGAGAAACATTGTTTAGATTTATTCCTTCTCTTATGGCAGTGATTATGTGCTCTAGATGCTCAGGAAGTGTGAGTAAGAATTTAACATTTAGCTCATTCCTATCATAGTACTTTCCATGAATCTGTAGCTCAGTCAGCAGCTTGCTAAACCTCTCAAACATTGTTGTTAGGTCTTCTCCTGACTTTGCCATGAAAGCTTCATACTGAGAGATAAGAATTTGTCTTTGATTGTCTTTCACTTCTTCACTTCCTTCACATAGCAGCTCGATCTTATTCCACATATCCTTGGCTGATGAGCACCCAATGACATTCCCACACATGGCTTTGTCCAAAGTGAGAGCATCCAATAAGATGAGTTGCAAGTAATCATCCAAGGCCGCCTTCTCTTTTTCTGGCTCCGGAAACTCTGAAGGTAATTTATTGACCCAGTAGGCTGGAACAAGAACACCATCCACAGTTGAGGCTTCAATTTCTTTTCTTGGAACAAAGGGACCATTTTGGAGGATACCCAAGTATAAAGGATTCGCAGCTTTGATAAACAACATGATTTTTCTTTTCCACACGTTGTAGTTCTCCTTATCAAATGCTGGAATCTTTATGCTACTTGACTTCTGCATACTTGTCATGATCTCAGATTAGTAGAACAATCTGTTTGCTCTGATACCAGTTGTTGGTCCTTGACTATTGCAGAAGGGGGGGTTGAATGCAATACTGATAAATCCCAATCTACGTTTCAACAACAAAAGCTAAGATTAAAGTTTATCAGTTTATGGAATGCAAACACAAGTAAACACACGAGTATTTCTCACAAAATAAATGTTTTATTTATTTTGCAATGGGTTGCTATAACCTCAAGAAAATGTTAGTTTTCTTGAGCTTCAGTTTCTCGAGTGATTACAAAGAATGGATTGAGAGATAGTCTAAGTAGACTTATCCTATCACTATCAACACGGGTCTTGTGAAACTGCTGTCATTTTTATGTGGCAGCTTTTTACAAATTGCCTACCCGTGATTCTTTCCTAAATTACTATACAAACAACTTATCAATACAGAACAAAGCAATATAGAAACATTCTATATTAAGCTAACACAATTCAGTAGATGTAGATTTGTCATACTCTGGAATTGGTGAGCTTTGTCATGTGATCTCTCAAGCTTCGGTCGTAGTCTTGCAGACTTGTTGCAGTGTTGGGATGCTGCAACACGCCTGTTTCTTGAACATCCAAACTATCGCAAGTTTGACTGGGTTGTTCCCCAATACAAATGTTATCCCTTCATGACAGTATCATGATGGCTAAGCTTGCTGTCACAATAATGCGCTTTTGGTGACAGTAAGAACTCTCTGCAGAAGGTTCTGTCAGGATTTCCAAGATTGCTGTCAGGCTACAGTAAAGTTGTTGTCCGAGGGCTTCCGCCAATGTTGCTGTCAGAGTGAATGTACTGTCGTGACTTGCAACATGATGTCTTCTTGTAACCTTAATGTCAATGTTGTGACAGTAATCTTTATTCTTGTTGTCCATCTTAAGTACTTCTTGAGGCTTGAACAAGTAAATGAACTTCTACCAAGATGCACTAGAATCTTATTTGTACTAAACAAAAACAGTTACAAAGACATACTCTGGCTGTGACAGTATGTTCATACTTAAGAAAATTAAGTATTTAAAATAACTAGTTAAGTTGTCTCATAGCTATCACCCATAAATCGTAACACATGCTATCATCAAAGCTGAATATCCTGACCAATATGCAGAGGCCAAAAAACTAATAACTGCTTTAAAAACTATAATCTATAGAACTCCATCACTTTGATATACATTTGCAATTTTTTTTTAATATCTTAGTACCTTTTGCTTCCTATCATCCATGGATTGGACATCAAAAGCACGATAATTATCCACATCATATGCACTAACAAGGTAGTTTGGTTGTTTTCCCCGCAATAAAAAAAACTCTATAAGATAGAAAACATGTTAAAAAGAACATAAGGCAACTAAAAGGAAAGAACGGTACAATCAATATAATTAATAGATCCATCCTCTAAATGTCTTACCCACTACAAGTTCAAAAAAACATAAGTAGAGAGGAAATGTCATTATTAAATTAGAAATTAAAGCAATAACATAATGAAATCTCTAATGATATCAAGCACCTCAAAATTACAACTAGTGGTTCCATTTATGGAGTATCCACTTGCTTGAAACTCTTTTCTTTCTGCACTCTCTCAATCCTAGTCTGATTCGTGAAGAGCCTCTTTGAGGTAAGACACAAGATTTGTCCTACAAGACTGTATATCTGTAAACTGTTTGATACAACTCATCAATACAAAGCATCTTTGATCTCATCTATGGTCCCCCTCAAATTTTATTAAATTTTATAATTGATGTATCATGAATAATCCCTGCAATAATAATAATAGAGAATTTAGATTTCAAACCAAGAAAATAAAAATTAGAATTGTATTTATAACTGCATTTTAACAAAAAAAATTGTTAGATGCTATAATTTCAAATGAATAACTTCTCATTGAAAAGATCAAAATCAAGTATAACTAATAAAATGTCATGTATGATAAAAAGCGTTATCATCATCGTAAAAAAAAAATCACGTCCGTAATTGACTATCACAATTGATAATTAAAAAACAAACATGTAAGTAAGTACTAACATATAAAAATAATTGAAAAAGATAATTAAAATAAAAACATGTCTTTTTCGTTACGACTTGTAATCAATAATTACGTACCTATAGTATCTTCACAGCCTTCGAAAAGCAGTTTTTCAACTACATCACCTTGTTTTAAAATTATAATCTATAAAATCTTCTAAATGCAATGATAATACTATACTAACGAACATATAATTTAACTTTTACAAACAAATCTGTGGGTGTTGGAGATTACACCAAATATGAATGCTGAAAATGACCAATGTTATACAATCAAAAACTAAACTTTATATGTTGATATCATGTTGTTTCTCAAATAAATATTTAGAATTTTTGGATGATTACCAATGATGTGTGGATCACTTATTTATAGGTATTACCGAACAATCTAGAAGATCAAGAAGATTTCGTGGTTAAACGGATATTCTACGGCGTTTTCATCATTAGGTCCACAACAGAGTCTCTAGAAGATTCTAGTAGGTAAAAGACTTGAATCTAAGTATTATTGGGCTATATTTAGTGGGTCGTGTCAATATGTTATCTTCCGTATGTGTTGCTCAATAAGTATTTTATTACACGTTTTACACTAAATTATTAAAAAGAATATATTATTTTAGGTAACATGATTTACTTTATTTGCGGTTGATATAGGAGGGGTGAATGGCACATAGGCATGTTAAACTAGGTATGTTGTGTGATCATCAAGCTAAGTATGCTTTTATAATTATTCGGCATGTCTTATTATTATTATTATTATATTAATATCATTCATAAGTAATAGTATAAATCTAAAATTTATACAAATGTCATAGTTTATAGTATTCAAAGTTTTTAATTTAGGTTAAGATATTTAATTTACGCCCATTTATAAGTTAGTCAAAAAAATTTGTTTTATGTTCTCCTTACTATATGTTAAGATGTTACTAATTAGCTATTCTTGTTTAATAATTGATTTTGTGGTCAATTCTTGATACAGTATTATTATTAAAATCACTCCCGAAACAATTTTGTGAATCTATAAATACTCACAGTACGCGATATATTTTCTCTTTCTTTAATAGAAAATGGCGGCCATTTGGGCATGCCTTTCGTTCATATGTACCAGGTACCCTTGATGTAAGACGTGAATAGTTTTATCATCTTGAAAGTAATTTTATTTATTATTTTGACGATGTTTATTTTACCAATTTTATAATTATTAAGAAACTAGAATTCAATTGTATTTCATAATTCACAGTTTCTTATAAAATATAACATGTGTTCTAGTTTATATTGAAATATAGAATAGAGAAAAAGGAACCAGAGGTTGATCTTAAGAAATTTCCTAAGATAACAGGAATTTTTAGTATAAATATTTAATGGCAATTTTGTAATTATACATAATTTTCTGAAATTACAATAACACCCTCGTGTTTTATATGAGATTTTAGAGTTAACTTGGGAAACTTATGTGAGGTCGACCTTAGGATCCTCAACCTCTATAGAATATATGTAATTATATAAGAAATTAAAATTCAGTTGTAGTTTGTAGTTCATAGTTTCTCGTAAAATATAACACGTGTTTGGGTTTATATCGACAATCACTAAATTACACTATGTTAAAATAACATATTATTAGATTTATTTATTTTTTTAAAACTAATATTGTAAATGATAATATTAATATGTTGTTGGTAGAATTCGAACTTAAGACCAGACTGTGTTAACAATTTTAATAATCTGACGGTCCCTTTAATGTGTCAACAATGACACCGTCTGATGCAAAAGAAGGTAGTACATAACTTATAAGGCAGCACCTAAGTTGAGGATGTAAATGCAATCACCGGTGCAGCTGGTGCAACTACAACAGATTTAGAATTTCTTCTGTGTGGTGAAGTTTCTCATTATATGGCACTTGTTTTGTGTACATTAACGGAGCTATTTGTACTTCAATTTCATCCATTACACTTTGAGATGCCTCTGAGGTATTATGAGATATCTTTGTCTTCTTAGTTATGGAATGAACATATTTATTATTTGTCTGCAAAGATTTTCGGTTTGCTCTGAATAAGATTGCACATCCTGCAAATAAATCATGAAATAAAAATCCAATAATTTGCATTGAAAACTAAAATAAATATCTAAAGAAACTAGGTTTCACCAATATTGGGGGTTATAATTGGTCATTACTTGTTTTCGGGAAGAATCGTCTCTATTTAGATAAATTTAACAAGAAAACCATGTGCAAACACTTCTTACCACAAGAAATGCAATCTTATGCTGAATTTATTTTCTCAAACATAATGATAATATTCTTACAAACGAAATAACGCTTAAACGAATTTTCGTCCGAAACACATCTTACAATTTATGAATCATGATTTCAGTAATGGTACGTCTTAATTAATATAGTATGATATAACATAACACATCTGTTACCAATTGGGACTTAGGAAACTAAAATTATTGATGTAGAATTTCATCTAATCAATATCTTAATATTTTGTTTATATTCATGATTCATGTGAAAAAATTATTATATCATCGTACTACCCTGCTAATAAACCTTCTTGCAATTTAAGCACACTAATAATAATAATAATAATAATAATAATAATAATAATAATAATAATAATAATAATAATAATAATAATAATAATAATAATAATAATATTATTATTATTATTATTATTAATAAAGGTTGTTACATGTAGTCGATGTTAAAGATGACTCAAAACTCTGATAAAATTGATTTACCTTCAGAGTCCTCTTCTCTTTCCCAACACTCTCGATCCCAGCCTGATTATTTTCCACCACAGATATACAATTGATGTATCATGAATAATCTCTGCGGCAATGGAAAGAGAGAATTTAGATTGTAAAGATAATACATATACATCAAAATTTTCTATATAGAAAGTAAAAAATGGAATTATACTCATAATGACATCTTAACCATTTAAAAAAACATTGATATCAAAAATTTCAAACGAATAAATTTTAAATAAATAAATAGATATTTAAATTTAAAAAAATGGGGGTGGGAGGACTCGAATCTGAGATCTTTCCCTAACCGAGTTTTGGTATCATGTTAAGTAACCAACCACTATAAAATCTTAGAAAAAGGTATCAATGGAATTTTATACTTTTCGACATTAACAACATAATAACAGTAATAATCCAGGCCCAGATAATAGACCATCATAATTAAGAAATGATGAAACATGTAAGTAAGTACTAACATATAAAAAACAAATGGAAATGGTAATCAAAGAAAAACATGTAATTTTATTTACTGACTTGTCTTCTATAATTGCGTACCTGTAATCTTTTTGCAATCTTTGAATAACAATTTTTTCAATTGCATCACTCAATTTTTAATACTAAAATCTATACAATCCTTTAAATGTAATGACAATACTATATTAACTAACTTACAATTTATGTTTACAAAAAATTCTAATATAATACACATATGATAAATTCGATACAAATTATTTAGGTACTCGAGATTACGACAAATATGAATGATAAAAATGACTAATATTATACAATCAAATACTGAAGTTTATATATTGATATCATTTTGCTATTCGTAAAAAAAATTATAATTATTTGATGATTATGAATGATGTGAGTGCCGCTTATTTATAGGCATTATCGAATATTCTAGAATAGTAAGACGGTTTCGTGGTTAAACGAACATTTTATTACATGGCGACGATTTGATGGTTAAACCTCCTTACTATCTAGAAGTTTCTAGAATATAAAAAGTTTGTACCCGAATCTATATTTAATGAGCCGTGTCATTACGTTATCTTCCATATGTGTTGCTCAATAGATAGATTCTTACACAGTGAACACTTAGATACCGAAAAATGATATATTATCGAAAATGATATATTATTAGAAAATGTGATTTGTAGTCGATATAAGAAATTTAGTTGTATTTCATAGTTTGTAATTCATTATAAAATATAACTTGTGTTCTGGTTTATACTAAAAGACAGAATACATGTAATTACTTAAGAAATTGGAATTCGATAGCGGTAAGAAATAATTTCGAAAAATGATTTTATATCCGATAATTGAATAGTAAAATCCCACAATTTATTTATTATTAATTTATTAACTCAAATTTCATTTTAGAAAATTTTGGTCAATAAATTAATTATAAGTAAACTATACTGCAATTTAATTTAATGGAATTTATAGAATCAATCAAATAAAAAATAATTCCACTAGAATTCAAAATCTCATAATTAATTATAATTAAATGTGAAAAGATTTTGTTAAAACATTTAATTATACAAAAAAAATTACTTCTTATTTATTTTAATAAATTTAAATTATGGAGCTAATAAATTCTTGAATTGCTTCAATTTTCATAACTTAGTTAAATTAAAGTAAATACCAAGTAAATAAGCACAGTCATATAGGCATGTATACAAGTATTTATATTTTGCTTCAATTAAACTAATCAATTACCACATAGATGCATAATGATTTATAACACATGGCAACTAATCAGCAAATAATAAGATGGTACAAGTATAGATAATGATAAATAAATTCACAAGTCCTCACAACAAGAATTAGTACTTAAGGAATTTATTCGAAATAACTTGCATCTATTGACTTCCAATTAATTCGACAAGTTCAACATGCCAAGTTTACTAACCAACTTGCTGAATGTGGCTTCATCAAATGGTTTTTTGAAAATGTATGCAAGTTGTTACTCTGTGAGAACAAAGTGTAGTTCCACAGAACCATTCATAACGTGCTCTCAAATGAAATAATACTTTATATCAATGTACTTAGTTCTTGAGTACTGCACCGAATTGTTAGAAATTGATATAGCACTTGTGTTGTGGAAGAATATATGAATATTGTTCAATAGAAGTCCAAAGTCCATGAGTTGATTTCTCATCCACAAGATTTGTGAGCAATATTCGCTATATAGCTGCAATATTTCCACAGTTACGATTTTCCTATCTATTTATTATAAATTTTTGCATAACCCATTCATCAGGTTCAGTATCCATATTTAAGTTCAAATGAAAATTTTAACTTAATTTTGACTCACGGAATAATCCATTTTTTGGTTTGGTATCCATATTTGTGTTTGGATATGATCCACATCCATTATTTGACCCATTAATAATTATAGAAAGTTTGTATACAAATATAAATATCATTAATATAATCTTTAATATTTATGGTAAGTTTTTTATTAATAAAATTTGATCTTTTAATTTTGATAATCTCATTAATGCATATTATCATATAAGATATACTATAATACAATATTTAATTACCAATTTTACTTTTACATGTATTTATTATATTATGAAAGTAGGAAGCCTGAGGTAGACCTTAGAGATATTCCTGAGACACTTTACTAATATACGAGATATTTTGTGTGAGAATATCCATCCATTTTCCTTAATTTTATTTCACTCCTATTTTAATTATAATTAATTTGTCATCACGTGACTTTGTAAATCTTTATAGCAAATTTAAGTTAGCCTTTGTAAATCTTTATAGCAAATTTAAGTTAGCCTTAAGAAATTTTTTGAGATTAACCTCGGGTTCCTTTTTTGTTTTATATTATATACAATAATATTGTAATTATATTTTTTTCATTTCAAAATCATATTATTTGATCTTAAATATAAACTTATTTTAATTATTAATGATATTATTATTATTATATATATATTATTAAATAAAATTTTAAACTACCGTGTGCGTAGCACGGGCTATAACCTAGTATGTTAAAAAATTACAAGAGTGCCACCTATCTATAATTCATGTAAAAAAATGGAAGAATTTTTGTAGCAATAAGAATCGAACCATTGATATCTACCCACAATAAATCATGTCATAACCATTGTGCTACATTAAATCTTGAGTTACTTTCAATAATCTTATTAGATAAGTCACATATGCCCTTCTTATCCTTTTTTTTTTATTTTAACTTTTGTGTAAATAAATGTTTTTTATTTCATTTTAATATCTTTTTAGATAAACCGCATATTCTCCTCCAATCCTTTATTTTTTTACTTTTGGGAAAATAAAATGTTGGCTTATATTATTTCTAGGACATTGCATAATATATAATTACAAAAAAATCATTTTGATTGATTGAGCATGCTCAACACTTTTGTTTATGTCATTTTAAATGATTAATATAAATTATGAAAATTTAAGATGTAATTAAGTCTAGATCAAAATACTTGGATAAATGCATCCATCTTTATGTAGATATTAAATTATTGAAATGAAAAATAGGATTTGTTTCAAGAAGGATATAAAATTTATTTAAAATATTATGCATAATAGATAATATTACATTATATAATTTTTTGGTATATTAATTTCAGTGATTCAAACGTACGATTGGTCTGAAAAGATAAATATTTAAAAATATACGAAAATTAATTGAATTTATGTTAAAAAGATGAGAATTCTGAAAATGGTATCTATGTTTTATATAAAAAATAACGTGATAAATATTCAATATTGAATGAAAAAAGATCTGATCTTTTTTATGATAATATTACAAAACTGCAATAATTTACTAACAATAATCAATTAAACTGTTTACTCGACCATGAAGTATGGTAATATAGATTTTAGACTTAATTGCACTTTAATGGCCTGAACTATAATTTTTTTGCAGAAAAATGACTCAATTATAAAACTTGACAGATGAATAGCCGAACTTTTATTTTTTTAACAAAAAAATGATTTCCGTCAAATAAGCTATACGGTGGTTAACTGTTCAGGGGTATTTCTGTCTAAACATATTACACTTTTACATATGCAGACAGTTAGATTATCCGCCCTTCAGCACCTTACATCTGTCTATCAGCCTCGTCTAATTGGAGATTGACGATGTGACCTCAACGGGGATGCTGAGGGTGTCAAATTTCGAGGGGAGCGATGTCGATTTATAGGTGATTTACGAATAGAATCATAACCAGTCTGAGCATGAGATGGGGAATTTTTAAAAGCAGTTTTTGATGATTGGAGCTCTTCGAGGGACGCTACAACTTCAGACATTTGTGGCATGGATTTAAACCAGGCATTTAAAAGCAAGGGTAGCAGCAGCAAAAGCTCCTTTTTGAGGATACTAACCTTCTAACTTAGTGTCCATGATCCGAAATAATTTTCTCTTGTCACTTAAATATGGCAATGCCCAGTCCACAAGATGTTGCTCTACAACAATCTTCGAATCATCAACCGCACGACGGCCAGTTAATAGTTCAAGAAGAACAACCCCGAAGCTGTATACATCACTTTTTGATGTCAACCGACCTATTTATACGGGAGTGTCACTAATATAGTACTCTTAAAACGAATTGTGGTATAAAATTGATATAGTGCTTTCTAACGTATCAAATTGAAACTGAAAAATCAGATACCTGTAGCAACATACTCTGGTGCCGCTTCTAAATATTGTTAAAAGCAACAAAGGTTTTCAGTAATTAATTAACATACTGCATCTAGAAGGATATTAGCAGCCTTGAGATCACGAAATTTGACTTGATTATCAGAATCATGAAGGAAACAGAGACCTCTGGCAGATGACTATCAGCCTTGGAGTAGAAGTGATTGTAGAAGTGTTGGTTTTGCTGATACTTTTTGAGGCTCCTGAACATGGAAGAAAAAGGGTCCTCCTACGAAACATAAGAAAATAGAATTGTAGTATTTGTTCAAGCTATCTACTCTTTATATCCAAAAGTTGTCGGCAAGCCCACACCATTTCAGGCATCGTTTTCCAATAAAATTTGGTGCGAAACTACATACACATTGTGATCAGTACTACAATGGGTATTACCATTAAAAAGTAAAAATTTGGTGCGAAACTACATACACATTGTCGTTGGAATATGTTTAGACAGAAATACCCTGAACAGTTAACCACCGTCTAGCTTATTTGACGGAAAACATTTTTTTGTTAAAAAAATAAAAGTTCAGCTATTCATCTGGCAAGTTTTATAATTGAGTCATTTTTCTGCAAAAAAAAATATAGTTCAGGCCATTTAAGTGCAATTAAGTCTAGATTTTATGAATTTTATAAAATATATTAAATTGGTCAATATAATATGTAATGACTGAGTCATGTCATATAATTGGATCAATATATGATGAAAGTAAAAAAAATTAATCTTAAATATCAAATTGATGCAAAAGTATTTTAAGTTCGTCTAATCATATTTTACATTGAATGAAATACTTGGGATAAAATTTAAAGTTAAGTTAAAAAGAACAATTCTAATTTGTTATATAAAAATATTTCAGTTTATCTAATTTTTAAAATATAACTTAAATATTATGTAATAAACATTAGATCGATTAAAATTAGACATTTGAGTTAAAATTATATAAATATGTGTGTGTATACATATAAAGGGTCCTGGTCCTTGACAATATATTGGCATGGACCGTTTATGTAACAATCAGCTTCTTACGCGTTGGATGAAGAATTCAATGGCTAGGATTAAAAAAAAATTCAGACGATCCACTATAATTTTTTGCGAAGCTACTGCACGTCCACTATAATTTTTCGCAAAGCGACTAAATGACCAAAATTCTTATTAATCCTAAACCAAATCTCTCACATAAAATAATACAAATACTTCATGGGAATTAGTCGATTTTAATTGGACACATATTACCTTCTTCATAAGTTTACACAACAATAATACATCAAAAATTCATTAACCAAAGCACAAAACATCCACATAAATCTAAATTCCACACGCAATCCACACAAATCTAATCCCTCGGTTCACTGAAATTCAAATATTTGTATACAAACGAATAGAAATGGATGCGTACCTATTAGTAGGCCACAATAAATCGATGACAAGTGATATTTCAGGAGACATCATCAAGACATCAGCACGGATTTTTATGCTAGTTTAAGATAAAAGTACAACAACGAAAAATGAAATATATAAAAAAGTAAAACGAATAGGTTACACTTTAAATAAATTAATAGTATAAATAAAGACAAGTAACTGTCCAGAGTAATAAAATAAAAGAGTTGATGTGTGCACATCTTTATTTTATATATACTAGCGGCTTATAACTCGTGCAAAGCACGGGCTCTTTTAAATATTTTAATTTCAAATTTTAAATTTTGTAAATGAGATAAAATATAATATAATAATTGATGTAATTTTAACTTTATTCATATTTTTTGAAAGAAATTTAATATGTTGTTGGTGAGGTTTATTGCAATTTGTTTATTATCATTATATATTTAAATATAATTGATATTAAAAAATACTCGAAAAGAAAAGTATTGTCCAAAAAGGAAGGTGATAACCAAACTACAAATTACGCCGCATTTTACTTATTATAATATTATAATTTGTCTATTTTTAATTTTTTATTTAAAATTAATTAATAGAAAATACCCAAAAAGGAAAGTGTTTACCGAAAAAAAAGATGTTAATCAGACTATAAATTATACCCCATTTTTCTTATTATAATTTAATTTAATATATATATATGCTCTAAATTAAAATTTAGACCAAACCACTCTCCTCAATTTAAAATTAAAGATGTATATAGAGGTAATTTCTGGATTGTAACCGAGTGTGCATCAGTTGCCTAAAATCTAAAATAAATAATGGCACCTATGGAATTTGAATGAGCTTTCCATTATCAAAGAAAAACAATTGACTAGAAAAGAAAGTTCAGGATGGTTTATAATCTCTAGGCGCACTTACAATTTTTTTCTCTAGGAAAAGCTCTTCGAACATGCTCGAACAGATTGTCATGGTAATTAGTAATTACACCTTTTTTTTTTTTGATGTTGTGACTTGTGATGTATAGTTCTTCTTTTTGATATAGTATTGTTGTTGTTTATTTGTTAGATTCTTGTGTGTTTGTTTAGATCTGTTAATCGTTAATCATGGTTGTTGCTTAAAAAAAGAGGGTTTAGCTAAGATTTAGGGTTTATATGTTTTTTTATTCCGTAAGGGTCAGAAATTTAAATCATGTATGCAACAATGAGACTTACTTGGACCTCGACTAATATCCACTAGGCTACGATGCTAGAAATGGGTAACATTATATTTTTTTTGCAAAAATACGAACTCACTCGAAGATTTTGTACTTTTAGCTAGACGGAAGATGTCGGTCTTGATGTGGTGGAGTATCTCGATTGATGTTTTTTAACGTTTTTTGTATTGGGTTTAGTTGTGTGCTTATACATGACATTAGTATTTGATTATATTGTTTTTGGCTTACTTATGTTATAATAATTTTGTTCGGCTTGGTTCGAGAAAATGAAATGAAAATTTGTGAGTGTAATTAAATTGTATAATGCTGTTTGTGAAGGGAAAAAGGGGGCAATGGGGGCATTCATTCTCAAATTGGTGGATTTTGAGGTCTAGTATAGATTGTTTAGGATTATGGATATAGTAAGGTGGATTGCATAAAAATTGCTACTGTAGTATTTATAAACTCAGCATCTGGATTAATTATCTTTTGCTGTGATAAGTTTTAGTGGGTCGAATGGGCTTAAGAGCAAAGATGAATTTTAGCAGATGTTGATAAATTTTGTCCTTGGGCCATCTTTTCTTGTTATTTTCTGTTTCTCTTAAATTATTACCACATTATGATGGTTACGCCACATTAATTGAACTTCAATATTCCATGTAATATCATGGCTTTGTTTTGCATTGAATGCTGTTTTTATAACAGATGCAGAGTTTCATGAAAACTTTTGTGGGCAAGAATATCACTCTTGAGGTTGAAAGCTCGGTCACCATTGATGATGTCAAAGCGAAGATTCTGGACAAAGAAGCCACCCCTCAAGATCAGCAAAGGCCACTTTTTGCTGGTACAACACTCCATGATGGCCCGACTGTGGCGGATTGCAGCATCCGGAAGGAGTCCACCCATCATTTGGTTCGTATTCCATGTGGTGGCATGCAAATCTTTGTAAAGACCCTTACTGGCAAGACCATCACCCTTGAAGTAGAAAGCTCTGATACCATTGATAGTGTTAAAGCTAACATTCAGGAGAAAGAAGGTATTCCTCCACACCAGCAGAGACTCATTTTTGCTGGCAAGCAACTCAAGGATGATTGTAGGGTTGCTGACTATAACATCCAGAAGCAATCAACCCTTCACTTGGTGCTCCGTCTACGTGGAGGCATGCAAATTTTTGTCAGATCTTTCACGGGAAAGACGATAACTTTGGAAGTTGAAAGTTTCCATACCATACACAATGTGAAGGAAAAATTTCGAGACAAGGTGGGTATATTTCCTGAAAAGAAGTGTATTTCTCCTGAAAACCAGAAGTTCGTTTTTGCTGGTAAGCAGTTGGAGGATGAAAGAACTTTAGGTTATTACAACATTCAGAAAGAGTCCACTCTTCATTTGTACCTGAGGCCAAGTGATATTCAAATATCTGTAAAAACCTTGACAGGGAAGATCATCACTTTGAGTGTGAATGACTCAGACACAATTGGTGATGTAAAAGTAAAGATCCAGGTGAAAGAAGGCATCCCACTGTACTTCCAAAGGCTGATATTTGCTAGCAAACATCTTGAGGATGGCCATACTATAGCACACTACAATATACATTACGGGTCCATCCTTCACTTGCTCCGTCCCAGTTCTAGTGAGGGTAAATTAACTAATGCTACAAATGTCAATACTGATGATGGGACACCAGAAGAAGAGCATGTCGAGCAATCTCTTGAAGGATCAACCGAAGAAAGTCATAGTCCGACTTCGAATTCAGTGAGTTCAATTTCGAATTCAGCAAGTTCAAATTCGAGTTCATTACAAGGGACATTAATGAAGGCCGTATCTGGCTGCAGAGGGGGAGCAGGTATTAAAATACTTTTTTATTACTAGCTACATCAGTTCCTTTAGATGATGCAGAAATGCTCCTTATGAATAATATAAATTGAATGGACCTATTTTTCTTAGGGTCTCTGTCTTTTCTAGCCAAGGAGACTGAACGCCAAAAGGACGATTCAACTGTGAGAGACCAGAACCAGGTCAGGACTTGCACGCACAATGCCCAGATTTCCTCAAAGTGTGTGCCAACTATTAATGTAGACAGAACATCTAGTGATCATGGGACTGGTATACGTACCAGCCTGGCATGTTCAGCGCCCAAAAAGAGGAGAGTTGACGATGCATTTGTTCCCAAGCAGGGTATCCGTTCCTCAGATACTTTGATTCACAAGCCAACCAGTAGTCAAGAGCCTTTACTCAATAGGCAGATATTACTTGATCAAGAGGACACTTCCAATATATCTAATGAAGTGCTGATGTCACGGTTGAGCGAAGTATGTGTCCATCCTTAACTTTCCTTAAATAGGTCTTTTTCCTTAATCGATACTATAAAGTTGTGTGTCTTCATTTTGCAGTATGTGGCAGCTGCAGGGAGGCGTCTGGAGTCTCAAGACTTGATGGTTAGCACACTCAAAAAGGATGTTCACAAGCGTGATGAAGAGATCAGTTCACTCAAAAACAAACTTGAGATGACTGAGAGTGAGGTTTCCCGGCTTCGTAAGATCTTGTCGAAGGTGGCTGACATTGTTCAGGAGACAGGATCATGAATTTTGTAAGGTGGTTATGTAATCACCAGACACAGGGCTGATATGTCAGCAAAAAAGAAGACGAGTGACTGAGTTGAAAGCCAATCTTTTGTATGTTAAACTAGTCTTTTATTAATGTTCATGTTTTGAAAGTTTAAACTTACAGTTTTTGGAACTTTACTTGGAATCCCATTCTCTGTACACTTTGGTTGTTCTAGCATCGTTATATGGCATTTGACTGTTGTCTTTTTTATGGTTACATATATATTTTTATAGTGTGGTGGGCAGTCGGGATTCAGATACATGACATAAAGGATACACCTTTGCCACCTGGTTTGTTTGTTGATGTTTGCTACACCCAAGTAGTTCCGTTCACAGAATGGTTGAAAAGCTTCTGACGTTGCTAGAGCTCGTGACGGAGATACAAGGGATGTGGGTGCAATTATAGTTGGAAGATTGGAATGACAAAGTTAAGGTGGTGATAGGAATGACAAAGTTAAGGTAGAACCATCCATGTCTGTGTATAAGTTTCAGATGTTGTTTAACGAAATTTGGCTCCATGGTGACGTGAAAACGAAAACAAAGTTGGAGGTAATGAGGGTGGATCTGTTTAAATGGACAGGATGTCGTAGACGACACTGAAGCTGAAAACATGTCAAAACTTTACGTATTAAACATGTTGAAAGCTGAAAACATTTCTTTTAGCTAAAGAAGTTGTTTCGAGATGCTCTATAAATTTGACAAGAAGCCACACAAAGAAAACATGGAGTTGTGGAGTTGTTTTAAAAGAACTTTCTGTATCCATTTGGAAATCAGTTTTGGATATGAAAACATTTTTAGTCTCTCTCTCTTTCTCCCTGACTCTCTCTCTCTTTCTCTCCTCAATCTCTATCTCTTTGTCTTGTTCTCTTCCGTTTATATTCTTGTTGAATAGCTATACTAGTTGCATTGAAATCAATACACAGGTTATGTATCCTGTAACAATGGTATCAGAGTTTGAAATGGCTTTTACAGCAGAAGATTTCTACACCATTCCAGCAATTCTGGCTCTCTAAATTGATGGGCTTCAATTATGATATCCAGTATAAACATGGTAAGGAAAATGTGGCTGCTGATGCACTCTCTAGGGTACAAGGCTCTGAGATACTTTGTTTAGCAATTTCAGTAATGATTCTGATTTAAGTGATCAGATTGCTGCTAGTTATAGTCAGGATCAGTTCTTGTTGAAGATGATTGAAAATCTGCAAAATAATATGTGTGTTCCTCATTATTCATGGCAAGATAATTTGTTGAAAAGGAAGGGAAAGATTGTCATTGGAGCTGATTCTAAGCTAAGGCTTAGGCTCATCTCCTGGCAACACAATGCTCCTGAAGGGGGCCATGACCTACTTATAGGAGAGTGAAAAGCTTGTTTTACTGGGCTGGGATGTCTAAGGATGTTAGAGGGTTTGTAAGACAATGTGCTATATGTCAAGTTTTTAAGTATGAGACTACATCTTATCCAGGGTTGTTCAACCTTTGCATATACCAGAAGAAGTTTGGATTGACATATCTATGGATTTTATTACCGGGTTACCAAAATCCCAAGGCAAAGAGGTTATTTTGGTGGTGATGGATAGATTGAGCAAGTATCACTTCATGTCATTATCCCACCCATTTACTGCTAAACATGTTGCTCAGGTTTATCTTGACAATGTGTTTAAATTACATGGTTGGCCTAGAACTATAGTAAGTGATAGAGATGCTATCTTTCTGAGTCAATTCTGGCAATATCTTTTTGCTTTGCATGGAACAGATTTGCTCTTGTCTTATGCTTATCATCCACAAACAGATGGCCAATCTGAAGTGGTAAATAGGTGTTTAGAAACTTATTTGAGGTGTATGTGTGGCGACTGTCCTCAAGATTGGAGCAGTTGGCTTCCTTTAGCTGAATGGTGGTATAACACACACTTCCATTCAGCCATTGGGTTTACTCCTTATGAAGTAGTGTACAATCAGGCACCACCTCTGCATCTACCTTATTTGCCTGGTGAGTCCCAGAATAAAGAAGTAGACAGAACTATGCAAAGGAGAGAGGCTATGATTGACAGTGTTAAGCTTCATTTGGTTAGGGCTCAAGACAGAATGAAGGGACAAGCTGATAAACACAGGAATGACAAAACATTTACGGTGGGTGATTGGGTGTGGCTGAAGTTACAGCCCTATCGACAGCAGTCAGTGCACTGGAGATCAAATCAGAAACTTGTTTATAAATTTTATGGTCCTTTCCGAGTCATAGCTGTTATTGGTAAGGTGGCTTATAAACTACAGTTACCTGAGCAGGCTACAATCCATAATGTGTTCCATATCTCACAATTGAAGGAATTCTTTGGTGAGCCTCCTGTTACTACTTCTGTTCCGGATTGGTGGTTGGGTCTGAATGTGCCAAATGCTAATTTGCTGGAACCGGTGGCTATTTTGGACAACAGGTCCAGTATTTTGTACAATGGGAAGGCTTCACTACTCAGGAAGCAACTTGGGAGATTGCAGAAGATTTTGTCCAGAAGTTTCCTCAGTTTCCTTTAGTTAGTTTCCTCTAGTTTGATTTGCAGATTAACAGATTGTTGTTACTTTGTTTTTAGATTCGACTTGTGGTCAAGTCTTGTGAAAGGGGAATGGTATGTTATGGGTCAAAAAGTCAAAACTAGTCAAATAGACTTTTTGGCGTCAAAGTTAGTTAGAGTTGTGGAGTTGTTTTAAAAGAACTTTCTGTATCCATTTGGAAATCAGTTTTGGATATGAAAACATTTTTAGTCTCTCTCTCTTTCTCTCTGACTCTCTCTCTCTCTTTCTCTCCTCTATCTCTATCTCTCTGTCTTGTTCTCTTCCGTTTATATTCTTGTTGAATAGCTATACTAGTTGCATTGAAATCAATACACAGGTTATGTATCCTGTAACATTCTACTACCTATTTCAATGCTTCATTGAGCAGAGAAGACGGTGTTAGTGGTGGGGCAGCTTCCAAGATTATCACCATAGATGAGGTTGTTTTGAGTGCAAATGTTTTTTTTTTTGAAGGGTGAGTGCAAATGTATTGAAATGCCCGAGCTCTTTAAATTGAAGCCTGGGCTACAGAAATTGGTCAGGCAATAGATTCAGAAAGGCCGTACACCGGCCATGTTTTTACCATTCAATTTTAAATTGATCAGGCATTCAGGCAATACATTCAGCAATTGTTTTTCCACTCTATGTCTGAGGATGTTTTTACCCTCCACCATTCCAGCAGGTGATTGAATACATTTTTATTCGCTTTCATAGAATGAGTAGTGAGGGGAACCTCTTAATGATTTAAGCAATTGCTGGAAGACTGTTGTAACAATCGGAGTTTTGAAAAATAAAAATATATCTAAGTGTGCGAACATTCCTTCAAACCCTCCTCAAGCATGATATTGGCACGTTCATTTCCTTTTCTTTAACTAGGCTGAAAAGAAAACCTAACCTAAATTGGAAATGAATGATTTATAATTAATGCAACAAGCAACAAAAATAACCCAAGATCCAACTCAATACTATGTTGTTGCATTCCACGGGCATTGATATATATTCTCGTCAACACCACAACTTTAGTCTATGAATTTCGAAATTGCCCTAACCAAAACTATATACTTTAAACAACTCTATAACACTTAATTCTATGTATACGGGGACATAAATATAGGATATATATATACCCCTATACAACATGATCTATCCATGATCCAATGAAGTACATAAGAACGGCAAACAACTAACTACTTTCCCCGACTTTGAACTGTCTAATAGTACCACAGCATCACCTTCTTACAGTTGCCGGGAGACTGGTGTTGCAGGGAAGGACTGTTGGCCATAGAATGTACCTGCATTCTGATAATTTGGAAAAGACATCGTTGGAGGAGCTGGAAAATTTGAACTTCCAGTATGTTGAGACCCTATGGCAGGGTAAGGAAAGGGTGGCGGCTGCTGTTGGATTAAGCCAAAGTTATATGGTACACTTGCCATCAACCCTGCACTCGGCATGAACTGGGGCAGCGGGAATGGATTTGAAGGTGGCAGTGGCGGCATAGGTGGAGGAGATGATGGAAGTGGTGGTTGTTCTTTTGGAGTCAACTCTTTGGAGGTGATTGCAACATGATGCTGCAATGAGTCTGGATGAGAATACGGTGGAACAGGTGGCTGAGAATCTTGAGACTGTAGGTAAACAGAGTGACCATTCTCAAGCTTCAGCTTTTTTTCAGGTGGATAACCATCTGAAGGTCCCTTTACGGTGTTAACAATGACACCATCTGAAGCAAAAGAAGGTAAGGCATAAGGTAGCACCTGAGCTGTGGATGTAAATGCAGTCACCGGTGCAGCTAATGCATCTACAGCAGATTTAGAATTTTCTTCAGTGTGGAGTAGTTTCTCATTATCTGGGACTTGTTTTGTGTACATTAACGGAGCTGTTTGTACTTCAACTTCATCCATTACACTTTGATATGCCTCTGAGGTATTATGAGATTCCTTCGTCTTCTCAGACCGGGAATGAACATTGTTTATAATTTGTTGGCAAAGATTTTCAGCCCGCTCCGACTGAGATTGTGCATCCTGCAAATATATAATCAAATAAAAACCATGCTGTCATGAAAGCTGAAAATCCTGACCAATTTGCAGAAGCTAAAAAACTAATAATTACTTTACAATACTAAAAAAATCTCAAGGAACCAGGATTTAGCAAAAATTGGGGGTTTAATGTGGTCGTGGCATGTTTACGGGTGGAAGCATCTTCATCAAAATAATAATCATACGGAAAACCTTGTGCTTTTTGCACTTGATGCCATAAAAGTTGCAATCTTATACTGGATTTAGTTTCTTAAACATAATGATACTATTTTTACATACTAAAATATGTGTAAACGAACTTTCATAGGGAACACAGTTCATATTTTATGCATCGTATATTCAATTCAGGTATGTCTTATCAGTTATCCCAGTCAAGTATAGTACTCCCTCCGTCCCTCTCATTTCTTTGCAGTTTTTTTACACTGCTTGGCACGCATTTTAAGGCTCCTATAAAATATAGCTCTACAACTTATTTTTAAAACTTTATTTTTCTAAATAAAAATTTAAACATTATATTTTTATTCAGAAGAAGAAAAAATTTAAAATAATTTATCGAAGTATATATTAAAGGAGCCTTAAAATGCGTGCCGAGCCTCCGTCCCCCAATGTAAAGAATTGAGGGGACGAAGGGAGTATAATTTAACAAGACATTTCATCTACCGGTAGGGAATTTTGGAAAATAAAATGACCGATATACTGTATCACCTATTTATGGTCTATAAATGTGTCTACATTCAGGTGAAAAATTATAATATCGTTGTATTTATCTAAAGAAGAAACATTGTTCTTCCCTACCAAAATCCTTCTTACAATCAAGCACACTTTTAGATAATGATATAGTTGTTACCTGTAGTTGATGTTGAAGATGACTTAGCTTCGACTCCTGATACAAACAGACAATGACAGCTCTTTGTTAGGAATAGAAGAAAACAAATTAAAACTACAAACACGAGAAAATTTTCCGACTTTTTGAAGTTAAATTGACTCCCCTTAAAATCCAAAATTGAATTATATCTAGTTGTATACATTAAAAATATTATATACTATATACCGACAAAGTACAAATTTATTTGTGTATAAATATTAAATGAATCAAAATAAATTTAACATAGAATTTAGTTCAAAATTGGATCATGCACTTTGTTAACACAAAGAGTTTAGAGTGTACACAGGCTGCAGATTAAAACCTGTTCGCGAAGAGCCTCTGTAAGATGAGACACAATATTTGTTCTACAAGACTGTACATCCATAAGCTGTTTAATACAACCCATCAGTACAGCTTGCCGCCCCTTAATCTCCTCCACGGTGCCAGATCGAATTAGTTGCTCTGTTTTCACAAGGCAGTAAGAGGAAAAGAAAATTTAATGAAATGACGTCGCTAAAAGATAAGAAAAATAATTCAGAGGAAATACCAAATCAAACTGCATGTATGAAAAAATGGCTTGCCAAACAGAATTAAAAGGAATACCTGAGCTTATACCGCCGCCAATCTCCTTGTCTACTTTCTCAATGTATCTAATAGCACTCATACACTTATGCAAGATAGGTTCTTCATCAAGTTGACCACCATGAAGGACCTGATAAGCAGAAGTTATTTTGTCCAGAGCATTTCCCCCTGAAATTGGCTGTTCACAAAAATAAATAATAAAAGGAGTTGTTCATCATAAGATTCTTTGGAAACCAACATATTTTTTAAATACAAGTTATAAGGACTTGCTTACCAATTTGAATCCTGGAGGATTCCCACTTATGTTATCTATGTTTAGGTTTTTCCCTACAAGCTCTTCTTTAAGAAGCTGTCCTTGAGAGCCGAAGACTTTTCTTTCTTCCCATATGTTAATCTGCATAAGAAAGGAAATTATAAACTTATTACAAAGATCGCACACAATTAATATAACACAGGGCAACTATGACAGGACACAAAACGAAAAATAAAATGGAAAACACTAGTTTTTCTAAGGTAAGCAATAAGCTTATTCTATATTAGTATAAAGTCTTGCATATTTATCCAAACAACTACAAATAAATCAAAGTAGGTTCAAAGTATCTATATTTCTTAATTATTTTACTCCTAGTAAGTAAATAGTAATCCCATCCGAAGATTAAGTATTTTTCCAAGACACCAAAGATTATAATTTAGCTCCATGTTCATTTCTTCCTAATTTAATTTTTCTTAATTATAACACTTGTATAGTCCATGTGAATACATAGTACAATTATTATCTTTTCTTTTATGTTTATTATTATAATATTTACATCCTCCACGCGGAATGGAGAGCATTAAGCCAAGTGTTTTTGACGTAATCACATTCCATTCGGAACATATTTAAAGCATGGACTATTTTTGACGATGACATATAGAAAGAAAGCATGTTACAATACATATATTTATCATATTCAAAAGGATAACTCACAGCCTACCATAACTCTAGTGATGAATTGATGACAATCCCATTACGAGTTTTAACTCAATTTTATTAGAAGTCTTAACTTGATTGGAAGTGTGCAATCTGCAATCTATGACTTTGCAACGAGGACAATGTATTGGACCTTAGTTACTTTATATAGAGGAAAAGAGGTCGATAAACATGGCCTAAAGGTTTTGACTTTAACAAGCCTCAGTTTAGGAACATGAAAGTCATAGCACTTGATATTTAAATATGGAACAGACTCTTATGACAAAAAAAAATATATGGAACAGACTCGAATAAATCAATTCCTTAAATTTATATATAAATCACATTTACAAAGGACAGAAGGAGGACCAAAAAACTTGTGCTGGGCCAGAAATGGCACATGATGCAATTAAAATTTTACTCCTGCTGTCCAGCTAGACACTTCTTTGATGATTAATACTATAAAATAGCAATCACTTGAAATATTATAATTTATAAGTATAACTGCAGCAACACAATTGAAAATTTAGATTAGTTGCTGAAAAACTTTTAGGGCTATCACCTAACATGATTATTCTGGGATACCCATAATTCAATAATAATGTTAGATTCCTTTTAGGGCTATCTCCTAACATAATTATTCTGGGATACGCATAATTCAATAATAATGTTAGATTCAGGAATCTTTGCATGACAGATCTCCGTAAGCACAAAGCAAATTAGAATACAACAAGACGATGTTAAACAAACATGTGTGGTTGCTACAGAAAATTACCAGACGCAGTGCAGCATTCCTTTCAGAATTGTCTCCATTTTTAAGTACAACATGAAGTGCATCTGGAAGAACCTTCCAAAACTCACTAACAAAATCTGAACCCTTTCGCCTACTATTTTGGAGAATATCATTTGCAAGGTACAGAAAGGCCAACCGCTGTTCACGCGGTGAGCAATAGAATTGCTTGTCCCACGTTTCAACAACATTCTTCGCTTTGTTCATGTGGAAGATACACCAATGGGATAGAGCTTGATTGCATCAAAGATCACAATTTATAGAGTGCGAAAGGACTTCTAATAAAAGAAATTACATCTTTAATGTGCGAGATAAATACAATTGATAAACTGTACTTTTTGTTGAATATAGTGTTCAATAGAAAAAATTAGGTAATCAGAGCTTAATGAGTCCTGGTATAATACCACAGAAGATCTATGGAAGGAGTTGCTTCATAATAGAGTGTAACAAGATGATGAGAAGCTGTGGTCGTTTATATTACTTTATGATCAAATAATGATTTCCGCTTTGATAGCCATTAATATAATAATAAATCATCATGCTACAAAACATCAAAACTGCAAGGGGATTTATTAAGAAAATTTATGTCTAGAACAGAATCTTAGAATCACATTAGCCAACTAATATTCATAATACTTTCTAAAAGGATACTCTCAATGCTTTGTTGTGAACTGTTGAGCTTGACTAGCTTCTCCACCAAAATATGTGGCTTAAATGTGCTGCCCATTATTAAAGATACAAGTACACTAGAGAAATCAAACACTGGCAGACCCTTGAAGCAGATAAATCTTCGAGTCAAATGGCACTGCAAGTACATAGAATTAGAATCTTGCACAAAGTTTAGTAATATAAACATCAACCAAAGAAACCTGATTGATTTGACTTGAGGACCCTTATCATATCCTACAAACGAAAATTCCAAATAATACTGTACCAAAGAGGCTTTAGTTAAAAAATTATACAACTATACTCTCCCGCAAGATTGAGGTTCCCACACTGCAAAAGGCCTATGAGCATGGAGTGGGTACAACATATGTGTCAAAACCTCTAAAATCACTGCTCACTAACAGCCGGATATTGGAAAATTTGCTTTAATAGCATATTGCAGATCCACATGCAAATCTTCATAATCAAATAAACTTGTTGTTTATTGTCATAAATAGGCTGTTAAATACGCAAACCCTAAATTTAGTGTAGCTAAGGCGGCGCAAATTCCAAATTTTTAGCCAATCAATAGTATGCCACCACAAGTCCATTGTAAACCCCAATTCATTATTAACATTACTGTTCCCAAACCAATCACTTCCCAAACCCTCAGCATACAAATTACAAAAATTTCAACTTCATCTATCCCAATCGTAAACAAATAAAATACACACCTAAAAACCACATAAAAGAACACGAAAACAACCAAAAACAAAGAACCCTTTTGATAAATTCAAATAAACACAAACCAAAGCCTAATTCAAGTGAAACAACTGTAAGCATCAAACATAAAAACAAACAGTACCATCTCAATTACACAAAAAACACAGAGAAAACACAAGAATTAAACCTCAAATAAGTGAAAATTAAGTGAATTACCAATACTAAAGCTCTTAAAATACAATGCAATGCTTCTTCGCAGCTCGTAATCGATATCTTCAAGAATCAAACCTGTCAAGAAAATCGAAATTTAAAAAATTTATAAGTTAAAAAATTAATGTAATTGAGCTATGAATTTTCATTACATGTAAATAAAAGTGTATAGATACAGTGAATTGTATGTAATTGAAACGAGGAAGACAGTTGAGAATGAGTTTGGTTGGAACCTGTTGTTTATGTTGTTGTCTGCTGCGAGGTGCTGGTTTTGCTGGGGAACGCTGATGATGCAACGCTTTATAAAGGGCTTTTTTTAGTTTCCGAAAATACCCCTTGACTGTTGTAGTATATCTTTTGTTATTGGATTTAGATTTTTTTTATATTTTTGTTAGGGAAAATAGATTTTTTTATCACTCAACTATTAGATTTTTTAGAAAGTAACCACTGAACTACTAAATAATTAATTATAACCATTAACGTTACATATGTTTTTGCTTTTAGGCATTCAGTTAATTATGCCGTTAATGTACCGTTAAAATAATATGGGAAAATAGATTTTTTTACCACTTAACTCTTGTTTCTATTAGAAAATAGTCACTGAACATTCAAATAATTAAAAATAGTCACTAACCTTACATGAGTTTTTATTTTTAATCATTCCGTTAAGTATAAATGAAATATCACTTAAAATAATGTTAATGTGGATTTAATCATCTAACGTAACATGATAAAAAAAAAATATTTTAAGTACAATACTGTCATTGTTTTTCATGCAACTGGTCATTTTATTTAAGAAATAATTCAACAATATTTTCAAAGTAATTTTTTTCCCCGATTTAATATTGTAAAATTTCGAATATATTAAATTTTGATTAGAATCTATTTTTTTAAATCCAAAATTCTAGATATTGAACCAAAAAATTCTAAAACATTTATATATATAATATGTTTTTATTAAAAATATATAATTTCATTAATCATTTGTTTATTTTAAAAAACTATTGTTAACAAGATAGTAAATGATTTCAATAATAATGAGTTAATTTATGAAAAGATAATAAAAATTATAATGCTGATATATTTTAACGTTGTACAATGTTTAGTGGCTAATTTCCATTAATTTTGACACATTATCGATCTATTAAGCACATTAATATTATTTTAACGACACATTAACGACATAATTAACGGAATGTCTAAAAACAAAAACGAATGTAACGTTGATGCTTATAATTAATTATTTGATAGTTCGGTGGTTACTTTCTAAAAGAGTCAATAGTTGAGTGATAAAAAAATGTATTTTCCCTTTTTGTTATGATATTTGGGCTTTGAATATGAGTTGGCCCAAAACTTCATAAAATTAAAAATATACGAATGGATTTTTTTCAAAAAAATTAATGTCCACGTTATGCGAGTTAAGTTCTCGGGAGACCTCGGAGACCATACATGTTGTGAAAGTAAAATCTTGCTAATTGTAATATTTTTTTCAATTATGTTACATGTAAATTATTATTTTATTGAAACTCTTTACAATTACATATGTTTTGCAAGCAGGACATAACAAAACATATTTAGTGAGTAACCAGTCGCTCTAAAATCTTAAGATGTTGAAGAAAGGCCCCAACAAGATCTAATACTCTTATACTATAACAAATACTATAATTCAACACTCTCCTTAATCGTACGATACGTTTCGATACTCTTATAATATAACAAATATTATAATTCAACACTCCCCCTCAATCGTACAGTACTCGAACTTAAGTCCCTCCCTAAACCTGAGCTATGATACCATGTTAAGTTACTAGTTCTCCTAAAACCTCAAAGTGTTAGGAATTGGGCTTACCATGATCATATCACATATTCAACATCTCCTATCACCTAAAGGCCCGTTATTTGGGTTAAAGAGTGAATCATTTTGTGGTTCGTGCCTTTTTTGCCCTAGCGTCCAGTTCAATTTTTCAAATACTATGTGGGGATCTCGTCCCATTTTGGGCCCACCATAGCACACATTATTTTTCAATTACTCGGTGGGGATCTCATCCCTTTTTGGGCCCATCAAAGTACAATTCAATATTTTCAATAAATGAGAATGTTGGGGGTGGCTGGGAGTCAAACCTGAGTCCTTCTGTCAGCCTGGATATTGGGGGTGGCGGGGAGTCGAACCTGAACATGATATCAGAGCTCAGTTTAGGGAGGGACTCAAGTTCGAGTCCTCTCATCCCCGTTATTTAATTTAATATTTTTTTTGTCTATCTGCTGCTGTCTCTCTGGTCAATTGTGACGAAACGTATCGTACGATTGAGGGGGAGTGTTCAATTATAGTATTTGTTATAGTATAAGAGTATCGAAATGTATCATACGACTGAGGAGGAGTGTTCAATTATAGTATTTGTTATAATATATGAATATAAGATCATGTTGGGACCTTTCTCTGACACTTTACTTAACAATATTGTTCTGCAAAACATATTGAGTTTGTATAACATGCATGTTTAGTTTGCAAAATATAGATGATTTTCAAGATTTTCAATGAAATTAATGATTTTAATAGAACATTCTTTGCAAAATAATACGTTTTGCAATTTTTTGATTACAAAATATAAACTATTTTGCAAAATTTTGATTACAGAACATATATAGTCTCTAATGAAATAGTGGTTTCCATAGAATTTTTCTCCAAACTATGTTTCCTTGAAATTATATCATATGGTAAGCTCTTTACTATGAACGTCACACATGTTTGTGATATTTGTAGCTGTATAAATAAACTCATGCTTATTAAAAATGTTATTCGAGGTAATATAAAAAGATTATAATTTTATTGGTTTGATGAGTTTGAACTCAAAATATTACTATCTTTTTGTTGATAAATGTACTTTTTATAATATTTATTTCTTGGTTAAATGATAGATATATTTTTAAAAATGTATAAAAATAAACATTTTTGGAGAATCGATAAAACTAATTAATATGTCCAAATTATAAGTTATTTTGTTTATAAATTGTTTAACAAGAACATGTAAAATGTTGTTTAAATTAAATAGATAATACTCTATAATTTGATGTCAACATATGAAATGAAAATACCATCCATACTGAGCTATGCGTTGTATTTGCAATCACTCAACAATCGAATCCCACTACCACATGTGGTACTATATGTTGTATTATAGTGTATTATCCTAACTTCGTTTTGAGGAGGTGCATTATATAACTCAAGTCTTCTTGAATTTTAAATTAAGTGATAATGTTTAGATTAGTCAATTAGTTGTATGGAATAGGAACCTTAATCTCTTTAGATGGGTAAATCAAACCCATCATACTCCTTTTAACAAAAAAAACCCCATCATACCCCTCATTCTCATTAACCCGCGTTCTCATACCTTCCGTTATCATTTCCGATTCCGATTCCAACTCTTATGATGCTTTCAGACACCTTCTTATATTATTTCACAAATGTTAAACTATAATTTATTGTACAAACATTTTGGGCCAACACATACTTTGTGGGCGTTTGGTTCATAGTTAATGAACCCGGTTAACGGGAATAAGAACCTCAAACACACGTATTCGTGTTTGGAATGGCAATTTGATGGTTGGGAATAGAAACTTCGTTCCCATTAGATGAGTAAATCATACCCTCTCTCCCATAGGGATACCATATCATTCTTATTCTCATTAACCTCCATTCTTATACTAGTCATTCTCATTCCCAATTCTGATTCTCATTAATGATTCAATCGCTCCCCTTATAATATCTTACAATCCAGCTAATGTCAAATGATCTACCTCATCAATATAAGCA
The DNA here is from genome assembly GCA_030848705.1 of Heracleum sosnowskyi. Taxonomy (NCBI): domain Eukaryota; kingdom Viridiplantae; phylum Streptophyta; class Magnoliopsida; order Apiales; family Apiaceae; genus Heracleum; species Heracleum sosnowskyi. The sequence continues at coordinate 17,140,572 of CM061244.1, read as the reverse complement.
AAAAAATTGATTTTAAACTTATCAGTACATGGGGTCCTCTATACACCATTACCGATAATAAAATAAGCATTTGGTTTTGAATTTTAAATAAATATTGGACAATATATTGGTTGATTAAGGTGAAATATTGTTAGATCGGGATTTAATGATCGTCAGGATCTGGACTAAACTGATTAGGATTGATGACGTCATCATTATTGCATGAGCGTCAATATCAGGATTGCTATCAGGATTGTTATCAGGACTGTGATCAGGATTTATCATCAGGACTGGAAGATGATCAGGATTGCTACTTCAGGATAACTATCGAGTTCAGGGAAATAAGGAAAGATGATTTGTCGGTTCTTTATTTATGGAAAACAATTGTCGGTCAGGATATGTATCAATATTTGTAATTGATTTGGTCTTATCTTGTAATCGATAAAGCAGTTGTGTGTAATATATAAACACAGTTTAGGTTTTGATTTGTAGTCAATCACATACACGAGTATTATTGTACCTAGCAGCTTTCAAGAACATAAGAATTTCTTGAGAGAGTATTGTAACAGTTTTATATCAGATTTAATAAAGCTGTTATTATTTTCATATTTGTGTTTATAGTCGAGAATCTTATACAATTATATTCAACCCCCCTTCTACAATTGTTATTTACTGGGCAACAATTGGTATCAGAGCAAACTGATTTAATTTGAATCAGAAACGATCTAAAGATGTTGACAACCAAGTATGAAAGCATGGAGATTCTCATCCTGAAGAAAACTGAATACCCTGCATGGAGGGTAAAGATGATGATGTATCTAGAAGCAATAGATCCTGAATATCTGAACATGATTCGTGATGGACCATATATCCCCACAAGACTTATTGGTCAAACAAATATTGTACCTAAACACTATATGGTCAAGGTAAAAAGTGAGTAGACTCCAGAAGAGAAAGTTGACGTTCTCAGAGATGCTAAGATAAAGAATATCCTGCACAATAGTCTTGATGTTGTCATGTCTAATAGGGTGATTGCATGCAAGTCTGCAAAGGAAATTCGGGACACTTTGAAAACTCAATGCCAAGGATCTGCATCTGTCAAGAAAAACAGAAGGACTCTACTTATACAAGAGTATGAACAATTGTTATTTACTGGACAACAATTATAAATCATGATCAATAAAAAATAAAATACAACTCATAACGAAAAATGCTAGTTGTATAAACTTTTTTCCCAACTACATATTGCTACTATTTTTAATATGGGGGAATTCATAGCAAAATATTACATCAAATTATTTAAACGTCGTCCTTGTACAATGCATTTTATCAATCTTGAGAGTAAATTCAATTAAATTATAAAAATTTGTTGTGAAAAACAAACATGTGCATTACGTAATAAACATATGTTAGTCTTGTTGCATGTAATAATTGTTCTTTTTACTAATACATTTCAATAATTTGCATGTAAATTTGCTTCTTACATTAGTTTAAAAACAAAGTTTTTCACACAAATTCATATATGGAGTGAGTTCAATCATTTGATTAAGACGGAAGAAAAAATAAGATAGACTCAGTGTTCTAAAAATCGGCCTAGGCGGACGATTAATCGGCGCCTAGGCGGACAAAAAACGTTTATTTTTTGAATAATTCGATGATTAATCGGGTCTAGGCGGGTTTAGACGCGATTAATCGGTCAAAAAATATGCGGGATTAATCGGTCAAAAATAGAAAATTGGTCAAATAGGGGTAAAATTGTAAAATTTTAAATTTTTTACCAAAAAATTAAAATAAATACATATAATAAAGGCATTTACCTATTGTAGTTGATAACAAAATAAAAATATTTATATATTTACATATTTTACGTGTATAAGAGATATTTTTCGATATTAAAATTAAATTTTATTAAAAATAATATTTAAATACATCTGATTAATGTTTCGATTAATCATTTTGATTAATCATTGTGTATCCAATTAATCGCTAGAAAGTGCTCTCGCCACCTAGACCCGCCTAGCATTTTCTGGAACATTAGATAGACTCCATCTCTCACAATATAAGCAAAATGGTGCAATTATTTTATTACAAGAAATTATTTGTTTTTATATCAATTCTCTTACTTCATTAATTTTTTTTATATTTTTCGGCTTCAGTCCAACAATTACTGTAACTGCTCACTCCTCTACCAAAATTTAATATAAATTAAAAAATAAAATAAAAATCCACCAATATTTGTTTGTGTTTTTGAATCAAAAATTGTTGAAATTTAAACAAACTTGTAAAAAAAGTACATAACAATAATTCTTTTATACAATAAAACAATCAACTATGTTTGAAATGGAAAAATTAATTAATATCTAAACTAATTTTGAAAAACTGATAATAAATATATTTTATTGGGCTAAAGATTTAAAAGCTCCAAAACAAACCCAAACTGAAGCCCAAATATCAAATGAAGGTTCAATATGTACTAAAAGAGACATGAAAAGTAACTATATTTCGTACAACAGAAAGATCCAGATCTGCCAACAATTGTTAATAGTCAACAATCATTGGGGATCTGGATCTTTCTATTATGCCGAATTTAGTTACTCTTCAGATCTTTTTTAATACATAGTTAATCCTAATTTAACATTTGGGGTCTAGTTTGAGTTTATTTTGGAGTTTTCAAACCTTTAATCTAATAAAATATGTTTAATATCAATTTTACAAAATCAACTTAGATGTTAATTAAATTTTCAGTTTTAAACATAATTAGTTGTAACATTGCATAAAAAAGCTATTATTATATACTTTTTTTACAAATTCGTTTTCATTTCAATATCTTTTGATCGAGAATACAAACAAATATTATTTTATTCTTTTAATTTAAATTACGAATTTGTGGTATAACATATATCATTTAAAAATTGTATATCAGAATAGTTACCGGAAGTTCGACCGGAATTGGCCAAGGGTTGATCGGAGGTTCGACATAAGATCTCCAAACTCTAGTGGTTGGGCAACGGGGTAGGGAGAAACAATGTTTATAAGAATTATGAAGATGGGGACTTTAGAGAGAGATGATTAGAAAAAGAGAAGTATTTCTGGAGAGAAGTGAGAGAGAAAAAGAGAGCTTGACAATACTTCTTGTATAATGACTTTGTTTGGGTTTGGTGGGTAAAATGATGAGAGGAGGGATGGTATTTAAAGGAAAATTTTAGGGTTTACGAGTTGGGGAAAAGAGCATCTTTTGTTAGTGTAGAGTTTTGAAATATTATTTAAATCAAAGGGTATCCTTTTTGTAGAAGTGTTTTGAATTATATAAGATAAATGTAATTTTTAGAGATAAGAAATAGTAGTTGGGTTAATCTTGATCATTGAATATTGAATATTTTTCTTGGGTAATTCTTGGTCATTGAATTTGTGGAGATTTAAACTTTGTATAAGTATCTTTTTGTGGATGTGTTTTGAAATATTAGAAATAAAAATGTTTCTTTTGAAATTAGTAGAAGCTTCTGGATAAGTCTTGGTCATTGAATATATTTATTTTGACGAGGTGAATCTTGGCCATTGCTTATGTAGAGATTAAATGAATCACTTGGATTGATGACATGGACAGTCATAAGAAAAATTAAAGTTTTTTGTAACCAACAAACTACTTTTCACAAATAATTAACAAAAAATATATCGTAATAATACGAGTAATTACGTGAAAATGTGCTACTAACGAAAATACTAATTCTCTTCAATAAAAATAATATTACAAATATAATTTCATAATGCAATATGAAATGCTAATATTAATTTTATTTGATATTCAAAATTAATTCAAATGATTTCGGGTCAAGATTTGACTTTTGGTACTAACGAAAATACTAATTTTCTTCAAAAATAATAATATTACAAATGTAATTTCATAATACAATATGAAATACGAATCCTTCAAGTTTTGAATCTTTTTCACCTGCCATTAACGTGCAATTGTAGAGAAATAACGATAACCAACAACCTTAGCTCTTATACCAAAATGATACGGAACATGATGGTTTTTGTAATGACATGCAGAAAGAATAGATAAATCGTAACCCTCTGAATCTCCAAAGATGGAGAAACAAAACTTAAATTCTAAATCTCCAAACATGGAGAAACGAAACTCAAATTCTGAATTCACTCCTGTATTCGATTCTCAAAACTATCAAAGAATAGCCAAAATATCAAATTTATTATCAATATCATCTCCTAAAAATATAAGTATTATTTTTCTGAATAATACATATAAATAAACTATATGAAAACTCTATTTTACTTCCACTTCTGTTCCTCGTCAAACTCTGGGCACTGTTGGCCGGATTACGAAGTGCTTTTTATGAAAACTCTATTTTATGCAACTTTTTAATCAAAAATGATTTTTTTTCCGGCGTTCTGATTTTAGGGTTGTTTAGGTTAGGGTTTAGAGCCCTAACATTTGAATTCTCGTAATGTTAGGGGCTCTAATGTTAGGGTCCTAAAACCCAACATTGAACCCCAAAGGTTAACTACTGAACCCCAGGGGAACGGCTTAATCAAGACCACAAACTTACCAAACATCTTACTAATAATTTTTTTGAATTCTCAGCTGTTTTTCAATTATTTTTTAAAAAGTTGCTTCTGGTTGCATCCGGTTGCGTTGGTTGCATCTGTGTTTGATTTTGGTTGCAGCTGCAGATGGTTAAAAGTAGTTGTAGACCGTATTTTTGCAAATATTTTCAAAAAATTAGTTTTTTTACAAATATTTCCAGAAGATGGTAAAATTGCAAAACAACTTAGAAAAATTAGTATTTTTGATAATTTTTCTAAAATTTATTAAGATCATATAAATAATCAAAATTAAAAATATCGTCGGTCAAGTTACCAAATTATCCTACTTATCAACTTACATGTTAAGTGTTAACTACTAATTCCTGTCGACTGAACTTCTCACGAAAAACTACATTAAGAGCATCTCCAACCATCATGAACCCTTAACTAAAAATTCATAAGACATGCCTTAAATAGAAATTATAGAAAATGTGTAAAAAAATTGTCACTCCAATGGTACATTACTATTGGATAAAAATTTAGATAACCTCATCATATTGGCTATATATGTTGAATCTCTAGGGACCTGTAGCAAAATTACACATCAATTGTTACCATATTAAAATAGTATATTGTACTTAAAATAACTTGAAATAATAATAACATGCCATTTTTAAAATATAACCAATCAATATAGCTAACTCCATTGGAGTAAAATACCTTACAGGTTCAACAAATTTTACATAATCAATATTTACCCAACCATTTTAGAGAACACCGTTGGAGATGCTCTAATAAGTCCTCATGTATATGTTTGATTTGTAAGATAACTAAAAGAGTTAATTAATTGCACTTTGCATCCCTCCGCTTTACCCCAATTTCAATTATGTATGTGTAGTTTCATAAATTGCACTTTGCATCCCCAAACTTTAAAATATAAGTCGAATCACAATCTCTTATACGTTTTTATAAAAAGGAATATTGTTTTTAACGAATATATTGACAAATACGATATAAATTATTGCAGTGATGATATAAAATTTAAATTTTACACTTTTAAAAATTTTATATCATAATTTTATATTATTTTTTGCATCTCAAACTTTAAATCATAGATCGAATCACAACCCCTTATAAGTTTTCTATCAAAAATGATATTTCTTTAACGAATGTATTGACAAATGCAATATCAAATTATGCAACGATTATATAATCTATACTTTAAGATAGTACAAATATATTTTAATGATTTTATACGCATCATATATCATAATAGTCACAACTTTATTTAATGAAAACATATTAGTTCGATTTTTTATAAATAAATTATAATTGATTAATGGTCATAAAATAATATTAAATTATGATTTAAAATTAGTTACATGTTTAGAATTTAAAATTTATATCATCACTGTAATAATTTTATATCGCATTTGTCAATATATTCGTTAAAAAAATATTATTTTTGATAGAAAACGTATAAGTGGTTCTGATTCGACTTATATTTTAAAATTTGGAGATGCAAAATGCAATTTATGAAACTACATATACATAATTGAAATTGGAGTAAAATTGAGGGATGCAAAGTGCAGTTAACTCTAACTAAAATGATTACATGATTTATGTATAATATTCTTAAATTTTACTATATTATATTTGATGATTGAGAAGTTTTATTCAAACAATCGAAGACTTTTTAAAATTATATAAATTAAAATTAGTAAATGAATTTTAAAAAAATTGTAATTAATTTTTGTTTTACGCGAATTGTAATATTTTGTAAACTTGATGTCAACTTTCACAACATTTTTGACAAATAAAATCTCATAAATTTTGGCTATATCTCAAAAAATTAGTAAAAGCAATTTAGTCCATCATTTTATAAAATTAAGAAAAAATTCATCAATATCCCTCATATAAAATCCAAAACAAATTTATGAGCTTTTAAATATAATTAGATTTTAAAAGATTTTATGATATCTTAATCGAATAATTTCGGAAATTTATGAAAAATTAAAAATCTGGATTGAATATAAAAATATTTAAAATATCTTCTTTTTAAAATTGTTATTAAATACTATAAGATCTTAACAGATATTTAAAAATCCAAAATAAATATATCAAACCTTTCAGAATTCACAAAAATCCCATCAAAATCCAAATTAAATATATCTCCCTTAGCTAGAGAGGTTATATTCAATTTAGATTTTTTGGATTTTCAAAATCTTAAAAATACTCAATATGAATTTTAAAAAACATTATAATTCAAATGATGAAACTATTTAATTTCCGGTCAAATTCAATTCAACTCAATTTCTCAAAGTCAAATCAAGATTATAGAACCAAAAAAGCATATATACATTCAAAAATAAAATTTAATAAAAAATAAAAAAAAGAGAGAGAGAGAAGTAATGAACACATCCACGAGAGCATGTTCATTGCTTTTTTTCCATCTCTTCTTTTTCCCACACACCACTCTCAAACACCCCCACCCTCTCCCTCTCATGGCTTGTCGGCCACTTTCTCTCTAAACCCATTTCGCCGGAAACCACCCCTTTTCGCCGGAATAGCTAAAACCCATTTCCCAACTTCATACTTTCAATATATACTTACAACCCATTTGTGTCTTTCTTAGCTGGATTACCCACAAGGTATGTACGTGGTTCCTCCTCCTAAACGCTCGGATCCAATGCCCGGCTACTCGTCGGAAAATGTACGGATTTATCAGACTTGGAAAGGCAGCAATGTAAGTCTTTTTTTTATGTTTTTTTATTTCTAGGGTTCTGTTTTTTTTGCTTTTGTATTTTTTTTTATTTAGCTGTAAAATTTATTAGATGGTTTTTCTTGGTTTGCTGAAATCATTTCTGTGTAGTTAAAGTAAAATTTAAAGATTTATATGTGGGTTTGGTTGATTGTAGTGTTTAAGCAGCTGGGCTGTTGTTGAAGATAAAGTAATTTATGTGTGTGTGTGTGTTTAACTGCTAGTTTAAAGATTAGTTCTTGGTTAAGTTTGTTGTGTGTTTGAATCTTGTGAAGTTTCGAGATTGGAGTGCGTTTCGGTACTAATTTAGAAACTTAGGGTATGCTAAATGTTACCATTGTTATAGCTTTTAGCTTGTAGGTTTTCACTTTTTGTATTTAGAGGTGAACAATGTTATTAGGTTAGAATTTGAAAAAGAAAAAATTAGTTGTGTTGTTTTCTTTGATTAAGTAGGCTTTTTAATAATCACTGAGTTGCTAGGTTTTCGGTCTTTATAGAAGTTTTTATGATTTTTTTTTCCTCTTATGTGAGCTTAATGTCATTGTAAAAAAATGTCTGTAGTGTGTATATTGCACAGGAAGACCTTTGTCTTTTTTCTGAAGATGGTGTACGTATTCTACATGTTGTATCTGTAGTTCTAATTAATCTGTTCGATGTATTCTTGCAGATATTTTTCCTTCAAGGAAGATTCATATTTGGACCAGATGTAAGGTCGTTAGGTGTGACCATACTCCTTATTGTAGTTCCCGTTGCAGTGTTCTGTGCCTTCGTTGCTAGAAAACTGTTGGATGACTTTTCTTACCACTCGGGGGTATTAATTATGGCTATAGCCATTCTGTTCACAATTTATGTAAGTTTGTTTAATTACCTATTTAGATTTGCCTGCATGTAGAAGTGATGTGAGAAATGATTTGTTTGTGATTTTCACTTGCTAAGAAACATTTGTTAAGTAAATATTTATCAGTCCTGTGCTTCACCGGTTTACTTCAAACCATAACTTCTGTGATTACTATGTACTCATCGCCTTGTGGATGACATGTTGTCCTGGTAGTCTCCAGGATCTAGTCCTATTATTGACCAGATGTGATTGGATGCCCTAAGTACAAACCTAAGATACCACCCCGACCTAAGTCCAAATCGGGAACAATCAATTAAAAGGACAAAGAAAAGGAGAAATGTCCCATAAGAGGCCTTTTTCCTTCTTTACCAACACTCCTTTTTGCAGATATACCCCGAGTACATATACCGTATGTCAACTATCCAAGTCATTTTCCTAATATTACAAAATAAGTTCTGGAAAAACAGAGATGGGGATAGTAAAACAAGAAGAAGACTTAATACAGGGGAATCTGGGCTGAAAAATGGGAGAGCTAGGCAAAATCTGCAAAACTGCACAAAAGATGAGAGAGCCTAGAGGAAGGCAGAAAATTTTGGGGTTCTGTTATTGGAAGAAATTGAGGCAGATGCGGACGGAGTTCCCATTTTCATTTTTTTCCTTCATTAAAGGCAACTTAGTCGATTTCATTAACTCCTGTGTTTTAGTTGTTTGAACTCTATTACCATTTGAAACATATGATAAATTGCTACTTCTTGACTTGCAAATCTTGCGTCTTACGGCTCTGCTGAGAACATGCTAAATATGAAAACGTTAGGCCCCTAAAATTTTTCCTTGCAAACTATTACTAATTATTAAGCTTCTAAAAAGTGTGCCGCTTATCAGCCCAATGTTCTTTTTCTTTGTTTCTATTTAATTCCTCAGTCTGTCTTCTTTCAATTTTTTCCTCAGCTATAATATAGATACAATGCACGGACATTGGATAGTATTACAGTATACCTTATGCACATAATGCATTAAGACCCTGAGTATTCCAAGTCCGTTTCTTTGTGTAGAGAATAGTGGAATATAAAAGTACTGGATCATTAGCATTACTTATTATGTCTATGGAAGAAATGATCATATGACCATAAATATTTGATGTACTATATCTGTATACCCTGATTCTTGCATGTGGAACAGATGTTTTACTTACTCTTGCACGAATCTTGTCGTTTTTCATACAAGTCTTACTTTCTTAAATGAGCACCACTAGTGAAAGGATGTAAGTTATATCTTTTGGGAATTGTAGTATTAGTATACGGCACGCATCTTTGCTAAATGTACAAATTGGCTATATAGCCGCTTTTAGTAGGATTTTTCAGTCATTGAAGGATCCTTTATCTTTCCCTTATTCGAATTTTTGTAGAATGAGCTAGCTGATTGATCTATTGGATTTCAGGTTTTAGGTCTTCTCCTACTAACATCTGGAAGAGACCCTGGTATCATTCCTCGCAATGCACACCCCCCAGAACCGGAAGGATATGATGGGAGTGCAGAAGGTGGTGCTCAAACCCCACAGTTACGTCTACCACGGATCAAGGAAGTAGAAGTTAATGGCATAACTGTGAAAGTCAAGTATTGTGATACCTGCATGCTTTATAGGCCTCCTCGCTGCTCGCATTGTTCTATTTGCAACAATTGTGTTGAACGATTTGACCATCACTGCCCTTGGGTCGGGCAGTGTATAGGACTGGTGAGATGTACCTTCTGTAAATATTAAATTGTCGTAGAAGTAATAACACGATTCTTTTTAACATTTATTATAATAGTTGTGCGTTTTGAATAACAACTTTAAAGTAATATCTGTAATTCTAAAGCTATGTTGCTCGGACTCTTCATTTTACCTTCAAGTACCAGTGTCGGACACTCGGACTCGGACACTTATTTTAGACCAAAAACATGCATATTTTTCAAAATCTTGCCGAGTCCGGTACTTGGACACGTATCCATGTCGGACACTTCTAGCCGAGTCCGAGTAACATAGTTCTATAGTACTAATGCCTACTAACCCGTTGTTGGTTTAGCTAGGGTTCATAGTTGTCTCACCCCTAAAAGAAGCAATTGCCTTCACTTTTTAAGGACCTCTTATGTTTCTATATTCAACAGGATTCCCTAGAGCTGACTGCAGTCTACTTCTCCTTGATTTTGATGCTAAATCATTCAATTTATAACTAGTGATTGTCTAATCATTTATGAAGTGTAGGCCTGATTTAACTGTAGCATCACCCTTTTAGGATGGCATTTGAACCCTTGAATTGTGTTATACGTTATAGTGGCTTTTTCCGAAATCCTGTATTAATTGTTTGAGGAATAGGAATGAGGACTCGCAACCTGAAAGTTACGGTATGCTGTAGGTTGCTTGATACTATTTATTCACAAAGATAGCTTTAGTGTTGTATATGTTTTTATGGTGTACTTTGCTTTATAATACTAATCCCTTCATATTACACGGATGAACTGCCATCTTTTGAGGTGCAAGACTATAGTCCTAGACATTTAGCAAAAAGAAAAAAAGAAAAAAAAAGACTATAGTCCTAGATTAGCTCTACAGTATTCTGTTCATATTTTATTATGTATACCCTCGCTCACAAATAAGAAGAGAAACAGAGCTACACTTGGTTCAAATTCCAGTACAAATCTTGGCTGTTGTTTGATCCTTCCTACTCACCTTAGACAACCATGACAAGCTCATTTGTTTCTGCAAGTTGGAATTGTAAAATTTGTTTGTATATTACTGTAATATGGGTACATTTATATGAGAATTATACATTAGAACAAACTAAGCTACCTTTTTGCAAAGCCAACTAATTGTCCTTTGTGTTTGTTTCTTTTTCATTGCAATTTGGGGATTTAGACGAAGTAGTTGAATTATATATATATTTTTTCCTAGACATATAATTGAAAGTTGTGATGCAGGATAAATGTGTATATTTTTAACCTGCCAGGTGAATGATTATAGTTGTCAATATGACAACTTTCCATATTTGACAGCCTATATACATTTGATGATTACATTCCTTAAATTCATTTAGAGTATTAATCTGAACTTTGTGATGCTTCTGCTGCAGCGGAATTATCGGTTCTTCTTTCTGTTTGTGTCTTCGACAACCCTTCTTTGTGCATACGTCCATATTTTTTGCTGGGTCTACATCAAAAGGATCATGAACTCCGATGACACAACTATATGGAAAGCAATGATCAAAACTCCTGCATCAATTTGTTTAATAGTTTATACTTTCATAGCAGTTTGGTTTGTTGGTGGCCTCACTGCCTTCCATTTGTATCTCATAAGCACGAATCAGGTAACACTTGATCTTCCTTGCGTAGAGCATGAAATATTTTTTGGTCCATGGATTTATTTATTTGGTGAATCTGTTGGGAAGGAAATGGTGCATGTATATTTCTTTAATCCACCCATTATTGGTTTTGCAGACAACTTATGAGAATTTCCGATATCGATATGATCGCCGAGCCAACCCTTATAACAAAGGAGTGATGCAAAATTTTGGGGAGATTTTTTACAGTAGTATACCTCCATCCAAGAACAAATTCAGGGCTGAGGTACCAAGGGAACCTGGGTTACCGCCTCGATCTGTAGGTGGTGGTTTTGTCAGCCCAAACATGGGCAAGGCTGTGGACGACATCGAAATGGGCAGAAAAGCTGTATGGGGAGATGTTGGCGATGCTCTGGATCATCGTGAAAGGCAACTTCCCTACACCGATAATGTGAACAAGGATGGTGGATTGGGTGAGATGTCGCCAGAGATAAGGACTACCGTGGAGGAGGGTGATCGTGTTGGAATACATCATCCCAGGCGCTCTAGTTGGGGAAGAAAAAGTGGAAACTGGGATATGTCGCCCGAGATTCTTGCTTTAGCATCTAGAGTTGGAGAAGGAAACCGTATGGGAGGGAGCAGTAGTAGCAGCTTGACGACCTCCCAGCAAACACAACAAAAGTAGTAATAGAATGTGATAGACAAATAGGTTATTCTGGTATTGAACAGGTTTGATGGTATGCAAGCTGATTGTTTGAGGTATGATTTTGGCGTTTGAGTTGCAAATTGTTGTCTTGCCATTATTTGGGTCTTGTTTGCAAGAAGTGTTGAATGTTGGTTTGCCATTGTGCTTTAGGAAGAAATGTTTTCTATTCTGAGAGTTGCTATCTTCATGTCTAATTTTACGTTGTCTTGTGGAAAGAATGTTGTAATTAATTGTTTTCTCAATATGTTTCTTCTACAGTTATGGTAATTTAGGTTATCACATGTAGTAGTATCAACATATGCAAGGAATTGGCTTACTTATTTTGGCTGCCTTGTGGTTTAGATGGATATCGGAATTTGCCTGTTCTTGTGTCTATTAGATATATTCATATACCGCCATGCTATTAAAGTATTCCGACTGCTATTTTGGTTAGGAAACTTCAGTAGTCATGTCCGCCAGGCAAATTCAGGTACAGAGTCAACACTTATCAGTGAACGTAGCTACGCATACTTTTTGTTGAAATTTACGAGTTCATGTCTATTTTTGTTGTTTTTTATACGATAAAAACCATGTAGTTGTATAATCTTCGGAAAGGATGAAGCTGGAGTATATGATAAGAACCTCCTTGCAGAGCTTGTATGTAGCTCCTTGTATACACCATTAGTAAATTAGAGTTAGCGTGTATGAATATCGCCTGTGAGCTTGCCTCACCAAATAAACAAGCAGAGAAGAATGCTGTCATACCTGCAAGGTCTTCATTTGATGGAAAAAGACACCATTCATTTCCTTTTTTTTCTTCAAAACTTTCCTCCATTACTTGTCCTCAAGTGAAAATACGATTTGCAAAGAAAAATAATCAAATGTAACTTTTTTTAAATGATTTGTAATAAAAAAAAACAACCCAATTCAAATTTTTTAAGGTTTTTAATAAAATAAATAAATGATTGCAGTTATTATTTATCTTTTTTTGCAGTTATTTTTAATTGCATTTGATACTGGTTTTAGTTGTATCTGGTTGTAAAAGAAAGCGTATTTTAAAAAAATTAAAAATATAAAACGTTTTGCAGAAAAAAAATAAAGAACCGTATTTCTTTGAAGAAAACCTCTGTTTTATTTTGTTGATGTTTATTTAAGAACGCTTGTATTGTATGTCATTGATATGACATTCGTAATGTGTTAAATATGCTAAGACTCACAAAAAGTTGATTTATAGTTTAAAATGAGTAAGTGCTTTATAAGTGATAAGTTGATGGATTTTTATAAGTTATACGGGTGTTTGGATAAATTTAGTTATAAGTTAGATAAGAGTTTGCTAAATTAAATTTGAAAAAATAATTATTAAATACAATGATTTCAACACTTGCATTTTAAATTAAAAAATATTTAAAAACACAAAGATAAAAATATAAAGTATTAAAAAAATAAAGAAATCAAAGAATAAGTTGATAAGTTAAGTAAAATGTTAGTGATTTTTAATATTCAACTTATCAAGTTATAAGTTACTAATCTGTTTATTTACTCACATCATTATTCTATATTATCTAATTAAGGGATAAACGCCTTGTCAGTGTCACTTGCCCTGATATTTTTAAACTGCTATCGTATACTTTACTCCAAAGGAAAGGAACCCCGATCGATGATACTAATCTGTTTATTTGCTCATATTATTATTCTATATTATCTAATTAATTTTTTTGGATAATCGTATAATAATTAGAAAAAATAGGAAGCATAGACCGCTCATCAATCATCAATCATCATCAATATCAATACTATTATATAATAGACTAAACATTAAAAGTTTGGTTGGTCGGTCGGTATGGTACGTTGTAATTTTACTTAATTGCCTTTACTTAATTGTGTTTCGTGTTTTTACTTAATTAACTTTACTTATTTATAGAAATATATTATTAAATAATATTATTACTTATTTATAATCAATTACTTTTTTCACCTAAAATACATTATTTTTTCTATTTTTTCTAACAAATTCCCCTACTTTTTCATATATATCACAGACAATTACATTTTCTAACTAAAACATGTTAGTTTTTCTATTTTTCCTTATTAAAACCCCTCATTTTCCAAAAATATCACGGACAAACCTTTAGTTATTTATTTTTAAACCTATTTTAATATTATAATTATTTTTTAAAAGTTTACCTATTTTAACATGCCTACTTATTTTTCTTAACAAATGCAATTACTAAAAATATTAAAATATAAATAATCAAATAACTATTTATAACCAATTACATTTTCAGCTAAAACACATTATAGATTTTTTCTAACAAAATCCCTTTTTTCCTAAATATATCACGGGAAATTGCCTTTTTCAATTTACTTTTTCTATTTTTCTCACTAAAATCCATTCTTTTTCTGAAAATATCATAAGAAACCCTTTAATTATTTATTTTAAAACGTATTTAAATATTTTAATTATTAAATTTTAAAACCTCATTTTCCAAAAATATCACGGACACTTACATTTTTAAACTAAATATATGTTACATATTTTATTTTTCCTTACTAAAACCTCTCCTTTTCCAAAAATATAACGGGCAAACCTTTACTTATTTATTTTAAAATCTGTTTTAATATTTTTAATTAATTAAAAGTGTTTAACTATTTTAACATGTCTACAAATACAATTAAAAAATTAATAATAAAATAACAATTAACAATCCGTGCATCGCACGGGTTTTAAGCTAGTATATATATAAAGGAGGATACGCAGGAGCTTAGGTGGCGCTTCTAAGATCGTCTCAATCTATTTTTCTAATTTTTTAGAGTTTTAGAAATTTAAATACTAATATATTAAAAATATACTTTAACATACTAGAAGTAGAATAGGTGTTTGAATTCATAAAGGAGAAGAGTTCAAATTTATAGGAAAGACATATAATTAAAAATTATATTGAAGAATAAGTGTTTGAATTTATAAAGAAAAAGAGTTCGAATTTATAGAGAATGAGAGTTCAAATTCAAATTTATAGAATATTTGTTTGAATTTATAGAGTATACGAATTCAAATTTACAAGAAACACATAATTTATAGTATATAATAATTAATATATAGCCAACATGGTAAGATTCTTAAAGCTATGCGTACTTTATAAGTTAATTGATTTTAAATTTTATAAATTAATTTTATTTTTTATAAGAACTTTTAAAAAAATTGTAATCTTTTTTTCAGGTGTTCGACATCATGTTATGTTGGTAAGTTCTTTTTTTGTGTGCAGGATTGAGGATTGATCGGGAGAACATATAAATTTTATGTATACATATGTTATTAATGCTTTAGTTCATATATTCGATTTTTTAAATTATGTGAAATGTGTAGATTGCTTAAATTGTACAAGTGTGTGCCGATATGTATTCGAATTTGTACATGAAAATATATGTAATAGGTTTTCATATTTTGATGACAATTTTTGATTATATTTCGTGTTGAAACTTATAAGAGTTTTATAATACCATCTGCAGTGAAGGACACATTATGTTTGGGATGTGTTAACAGATACATGAAACTTGAAAATATGAAAAAGAATTTTGTTACGATCGAGGAGTTTATGGTAATTGATAAACAAATTGCAAATAATTAAAAATTAAAGTATTCTAAAAGAATTGTAGTTTAAAGATTTCATGATATCAACAGAAACTCGACAACATGATAATAAAAGCTTTTATTTAGTTTAAAAATTAAAAGTTCTATCGGAAGTAGAATAGTTATTAGTAAGAAATAATTAAAAGTAGAATAAATGTTCGAATTTATAGAAAAAAAGAGTTCGAATTAATAGTGAGCAAAAGTTTTATTTGAAGTAGAATATGTATTCGAATTTATAAAGGAGAATAGTTTAATTTATAGGTAAGACATATAATTTAAAGTTCTAAGTAGAATGTGTGTTTAAATTTATATAGGATAAAAGTTCAAATTTATGAGAAATACATACAATTAAAAGTTCTATCGGAAGTAAAATAGGTGTTTATTAGACATAATTAAAAGTTCTATCGAAAGTAGAATAGGTCTTCGAATTTATAGAGGAGTAGAGTTTGAATTTACAGAAAAGACATGTAATTAAAAGTTTTATCGGAAGTAGAATAGGTGTTTGAAAATATAGAGAAAAATAGTTTGAATTTATAGAGAAGACAAACTTTAAAACCTCTGTTGGGAGTATTGGAAGTAGAACAAGAGAGCAGTGAGTTGGCATCTTTTACAATCTTCAAAAATTATTTAGATTTTTTCTTAAAAATCATTTATTTTAATAAATATAAATAAAAGTTTTATTCGAAGTAAAATGGGTCTTCGCATTTATAAAAGAGAATAGTTTGAATTTATAGGTAAGACCTAAAATTAACAGTTTTATTGAAATTAAAATAGATGTTCGAATTTATATAAGATAAGATTTCAAATATATAAGAAATACATACAATTAAAAGTTCTATCAGAAGTATAATAGGTGTTTGTGAGACGTAATTAAAAGTTTTATTTAAAAATAGAATAGATTTGCGGATTTATATAGGAGAAAAGTTTGAATTAATAGGAAAGTCATGTAATTAAAACTTATATCGAAAGTAGAATAGGTGTTTGAAAATATAGAGAAAAATAGTTCGAATTTATAGAGAAGACGAATATTAAAAGTTATATTGGAAGTCGAATAAGAGGGCGGTGAGGTAGTATCTTTAACGATCTTTTTAAATTATTTATCTTTTTCTTAGAAATCCTTAATTTTATTTTATTTTATAAATAGAAGAATATGCGGGAGGTTAGGTGGTGTCTCTAAAATTATCTCAACCTATTTTTCTAATTTTTCTGGAATTTTATAATTTTAAATACTAAAAAATCAAAAATTATCTTTTAACATATTAGAAGCACTGTTGTAAAAAGCGGGAATCAGAGTTAATCGGTGAAGGCACCGTACATGGATTAATCGGGTAATCGGGGATTAATCGGATCATTAATCGGAATAAATTTAATAATATTTTTTATATACAATTATATTCATATATATAATTGTTTCGTTATTTCAACTAAACATATGTTATTATCATATATTTATGCAAATATATTAAAAATATTATATAATTGTAATAAATAAAAATTTTAAGGTTTAACTTTTCAATTAGTGATCAATTTAAGAGGAAAAATAAAGAGAATTTATGATTTAGGCATCTAAAATTATAATTATATGTACAAGAATAATATTTTTTTCCTATTGTTTAATCAAGTTTCTACCTTTTAAATTTATAAATTTTTTAATTTTAACTATTTTTTAATATTTTTAAATAATTAGCCCGATTTTTGACCGATTCAGCCGTTTTTGACCGTTTTTCTAAAAAAATGATTAATTGACCGATTTTCGCTTAATAAGTTCGGTGGCCCGCCGTCTAGCGATTAATCGGTAATTAATCCCGATTAATCGCCGATTTTTAGAACACTGATTAGAAGTAAAATAAGTGTTCGAATTGATAAGGATGACATATAAGCAAAAAATTATTTAAAGTATAATAGGTGCTCAAATTTATAAAAAAAAGAATAATTCAAACTTATAGATAAGACATAAAATACATGAGACGTTAGAAGTAACGAGGAAGCGGTTTTTTAATGAGAAACATATTCAAAGCAAAAAATGACTCATTAGAAATGAGTATTTAATATGAAAATTAATATAAAAGACAAGTATTCACACTATATGTTTAAATTGGATTTTCAATCTTAACAAGAGAGCGGCAAAAATGTGTTTAACGGCAGAACGACTTATTAGAAAGAAATGAATAATTGTTAAAATTTTGAAAAGAAAATTATAAAGTCGCCGCGAAGCGCGGCTTTACGAGCGGGAGGTTATGTGGCGCCCCTAAGATCGTCTCAATCTATTTTTCTAATTTTCTAGAATTTTAGAATTTTAAATACTGATAAATAAAAAAATATTCTTTAACATATTAGAAGTAGAATAGATGTTCGAATTTATTGAGGAAAAGAGTTCGAATTTATCGAGGAGAAGATTTCAAATTTATAGCGAAGACATATAATTAAAAGTTCTATTTGATGTAGAATAGGTGTTTGAATTTGTAGAGGAGAAGAGTTCAAATATAAAAGAAGTACTTGCAAAGTTCTATTTGAAGTAGAATAGGTGTTTCGATTTATAGAGGAGAAGAGTTCGGATATAAAAGAAGTACTTGCAATTAAAAGTTCTATTGGAAGTAGAATAAGCGTTTGTAATACATAACTAAAATTTCTATTTGAAATAGAATATGTAAAGTTATATAAGTGTTTTTTCAACGAAAGAGTGTCTCATTAGAAAAAGAGTATGGTAACATAAAAATTAATATATAAGACAAGTATATATTCAATATAATAAATTTGAGATTTTGATATTAAAAAGAAAATTTTGTTTCACGGGAGGACGGCTTATTAGCGAGGATCGAGTAATTTTCGTAATTTATTTGATAGAGTTTTTTTTTAAAATTATTACGCCGCCGCGAAGCGCGGCTTTTTCAACTAGTATACTTATATAAAGGAGAAGACGGAGGCGGTGAGGTGGCGCCTCTAGAATCGCTCCGTTCTATTTTTCTAATTTTCTCAATTTTTCACAATTTTTAATTTTAATACTTACAACTTCCTTTATTATTTTCGATTTTATAGGAAGCAAATTGAAAATTACACTTTTATTCTTTTCAAACTTGATAGAACTTTCTTTTATTATTTTCAAACTTGATAGAACTTTCTTTCTTTGATTTAGAAAATTACAACTTCCTTATTATTTTCGAATTTGTAGGACTTGATAGAACTTTCTTTGATTTAGAAAATTATAACTTCCTTATTATTTTCGAATTTGTAGGCTTGATAGAACTTTTTTTATTATTTTCAAACTTGATAGAACTTTATTTGATTTAGAAAATTACAACTTTCTTATTATTTTCGAATTTGTAGGAGTTGATAGAACTTTCTTTGATTTATAAAATTTCTTTGATTTAGAAAATTACAACTTTCTTATTATTTTCGAATTTGTAGGAGTTGATAAAACTTTCTTTGATTTAGAAAATTACAACTTCCTTATTATTTTCGAATTTGTAGGACTTGATAGAACTTTCTTTGAATTTTAATAATTACAACTTCCTTTATTATTTTCGATTTTATAGGAAGCAAATTGAAAATTACACTTTTATTCTTTTCAAACTTGATAGAACTTTCTTTTATTATTTTCAAACTTGATAGAACTTTCTTTGATTTAGAAAATTACAACTTCCTTATTATTTTCGAATTTGTAGGACTTGATAGAACTTTATTTGATTTAGAAAATTATAACTTTCTTATTATTTTCGAATTTGTAGGCTTGATAGAACTTTTTTTTATTATTTTCAAACTTGATAGAACTTTCTTTGATTTAGAAAATTACAACTTTCTTATTATTTTCGAATTTGTAGGAGTTGATAGAACTTTCTTTGATTTATAAAATTTCTTTGATTTAGAAAATTACAACTTCCTTATTATTTTCGAATTTGTAGGAACTTCCTTATTATTTTCGAATTTGTAGGAGTTGATAAAACTTTCTTTGATTTAGAAAATTTCTTTGATTTAGAAAATTACAACTTCCTTATTATTTTCGAATTTGTAGCACTTGATAGAACTTTCTTTGATTTAGAAAATTACAACTTCCTTATTATTTTCGAATTTGTAGGCTTGATAGAACTTTCTTTTATTATTTTCAAACTTGATATAACTTTCTTTGATTTAGAAAATTACAACTTCCTTATTATTTTCAAATTCGTAGGCTTGATAGAACTTTCTTTAATTATTTTCAAACTTGATAGAACTTTCTTTGATTTAGAAAATTACAACTTCCTTATTATTTTCGAATTCGTAGGACTTGATAGAACTTTCTTTTATTTAGAAAATTACAACTTCCTTATTATTTTCGAATTTGTAGGCTATTATGTTAATAATTGCAATTTTCTTTTTTATTATTTTCAATCTTAATAGAACTTTTTTTTATTATTTTCAAACTTGGTAGAACTTTCTTTGATTTAGAAAATTACAACTTCCTTATTATTTTCGAATTTTTAGGATATTATGTTAATAATTGTAATTTTCTCTTTTATTATTTTCAATCTTGATAGAACTTTCTTTTATTATTTTCAAACTTGATAAAACTTTCTTTTATTATTTTCAAACTTGATAGAACTTTCTTTTATTATTTTCAAACTTTATAGAACTTTTCTTTTATAATACTTCTTGACTTTTAAACACCTATAAATTAAAGGTCATTCATAACAAAAAATCTACACCGGAATTTTTTTACATAGCTTCAAATTTTTACAACCATATTTACAATCAATACAACTATGGCCTACACCATGTTGGATGCTTTGAACGACAACAACTATACCTGGATGATAAGAGTACGAGTGTGTAGAATGTGGGAATCTGTCAATCCAAATACTGAAGAACTGATCAGTCTTGACATGATTTTGATCGATGAAAAGGTTAATAAATCAATATACTTATAACTTATTAGTTTGTCAAATTGTATGATTTTATTAACTTTTCTAAGATATGTTGTATGACAGGAAAATTTGATCCATGCTACGATTCCGAAGATTCTGGTCTCTCGGTTCAAAAATCTTTTTAGAGGAAGGCTCCGTGTACAACATCAAAAATCTGAAAGTTATTTCAAGTACATGAAAATATAGACCACTAATCACATGGGTCTAAATTGCTCAATGCATAACGTTGCCTAAGAGATTGGAAGAAGGCATCATCAACATATCACTGCATGAATTTCAGTTCATATGTCCGGATATGATTGTTGCACGTATTAATTACACCAACATACTCTCAGGTTTTTGATGCAGTAATATATTAGAGTAATATATAAGTAATACTATTATATAAGTTATAATTCAAACTATCATGTTGTAATATTAATTTTTCTATGTTGATTTAGATGGTGTAGGCTGCTTGACCTACTTGGGGGCATTGAAGTTGTCAAAGACGGTTGGAAAAAAAGAGATCTCAAAATTGTCACAAATTAGTATGTTATGCATTATATTAATTTTAATATAACTGTTAATTATTTTTTATTGTTCTTGTAATTTTATATTACTTCTTTGGTTACCCCAATTTATTTGTTTTACTTTTTTAATTTGTTCTAATTTTTTTCTTAAACAGCTCCATCACCAGTATCATATCTTTGTGGGAAAAGTTGGTCGAGATGTTGATACAAATTTATACAAGGAGGATGGTGTACCCTATATAATAATTGTCACATCTACCTAGATTAAAAAATTTAAAAGTAATTATCTTTATTAATGTTTTTATAATATATAGTTTTAGAAATTGCACATATATAAATATATCTTATCTCGATTGAACGAATATCATTAGATATTATACAAATATTTGCTTCATTGATATTATTGATTTAATTCTTATATTACTTTTTTTAACCATTTATTTACTCTTATATGCAGATACAATTAGTTTTTCTACCACAAAAAATAGTAAAATTTATACAAATTTGGATACACCGTATGTGTCATCACTGAGAAAATAGTAATATTATATGTTTATATTAATTTTTATCAATATAATTTTTTTAATATATATATATATGGCAATGGTATCGGTCCAAGAAAATAAAAAAACAAACTTTATAAACAAAAGGAATATGTAAATAATTTATAATATTACTTACCCAAATGCAAAGTTTACATAATATATTTTATTTGATAATTTATATAATTTTATAGATATTTATTTCACAATTTTTATTCTAATATTCTTTTTTTAATAAATATATTCTAATGCCGCTGCAAAGCGCGGCTCAATAACCTAGTTTTGAGAACGAGACAAGATCACCTATAATAACTAAATAAAAATTAGTCAACAATCTAGAGTACAATACAATCACCCCCATCTAACACAAGAGCCTAAGCCTAATTCATTTGTAGAAAAGATCGGAGAGAGACCGGTAAACTATTAAGCCTACCAGAAAACCAAGACGAGGACTAAACTCGATTTTTAACATCCACAGATGCATTGAAAAAGGACTTTCATATTATTACTTTTGAATAAATACAATAGTCGAACAAATTTTCTAAGAGAAGTACAATGAATAATAGGGTCGATAAATCCAACTTCCGCAACATCGCATGAATGAATCACATTTTAAAATGAACACGAGGAGTACTGTCTGGTACAAACGAACATCCACCATGATGGAGTTAAACTGAAAAATCAAAATCAACAAGTCTACAAATAAATATCATGATAATAACCTCCTCTCAACATTTTATTATGGAATCTTCTTTATGGTATCATTGAAAATTGATTTTTATCAATGGTATCAATACATTTTTGACTTCACTCTGTGGTACCCTCAAGCTTATAATTGCTATTGGTGGTACACTTTTATTTGAAAAATATTCAGAAAACACCAAAACTCAGAGGTACCATCAGCAAAAACATATTCTGCGATGGTTGAAATAGAATTTTCTTGAAATTTTACTTTGACCTTATCAATGTATTTGTTTGAGTGACTGTTTTTAACATTTTATTATATATACTAGTTTGCTAAGCCGCATTTCGCAGCAGCTTTATAATAATATCTCTAAATTTTCTTAAAAATATTCTATAAAATACGTTTTTAAATAAAATAATATTTCTAATATAAAATTAAGTTTTGTTTTGTTTTGAATTATATATATATATACTAGCCTATAACCCGTGCAAGGCACGGGCCTTAAAAATAATAAACTAAAAAATTTAATGTGAACGGAAAATATTAAAATAAAAGTAAAAATTAATATGATAAATTATAAAATGAGAAACTTAAATATTCATTGGAACATAAAAAAATATAAAAAAAAATACAAATGAGCCCGAGGAAGATAAATGAGGTATTATTAATATTATTTTATAATAAAATAATATTAATAATAAGGACAGATAGAAAATCTAACATGTTTTAATTAAAAAAAAGTAATTGACCGTGATATTTTTAGAAGTGTTTTAATTATATTAATTGTATTTTATTAAAACAATATATGTTGACATGTTAAAATAAGTAAGTTTTTTTAATAAGGACAAATAGAAAAGTTAACATGTTTTAATTAAAAAAAAGTAATTGCACATAATATTTTTAGATATGTTTTAATTATATTAATTTTATGTATTAAAAAAATACGTTCACTGGTTAAAATAGGTAAGTTTTTTTAAATAATTAAAAGTATTAAAATAGGTTTTAAAATATATAAGTTGCACTTGATATTTTTGGAAAAGAGAGATTTTAATGATAACAAATATAAAAGGTAATATATTTTAATTTAAAGGTAATTTCCCGTGATATTTTTGGAAAAGAAGTAGATTTTGTTAGAAAAAAATGTTTTAACTATAAAAGGCAATCAGCTAGTTACTATTTTTATATTATTTTATTATTTATTAAATAGAGTATTAAAATAGGTTTTAAAAAAAATAAGTAAGGATTGTACCTCATATTTTTGGAAAATAAGGATTTTAGTGATGATGTGTTTTAATTATATTAATTGTATTTGTTAAAAAAAATACGTTCACTTGTTAAAATAGGTAAGTTTTTTTTTAAATAATTAAAAGTATTAAAATAAGTTTTAAAATATATAAGTAAGAGTTGCACTTGATATTTTTGGAAAATAGAGATTTTAGTGATAACAAATATAAAAGGTAATATATTTTAATTTAAAGGTAATTGTCCGTGATATTTTTGGAAAAGAAGTAGATTTTGTTAGAAAAAAATGTTTTAATTATAAAAGGCAATTAGCTAGTTAATATATTTATATTATTTTATTATTTATTAAATAGAGTATTTAAATAGATTTTAAAATAAATAAGTAAGGATTGCAACTCATATTTTTGGAAAATAGAGATTTTAGTGATAACAAATATAAAAGATATTATATTTTAATTTAAAGGTAATTGTCGTGATATTTTTGGAAAAGAAGTAGATTTTGTTACATTTTTTTTAATTATAAAAGGCAATCAGTTAGTTATTATTTTTATATTATTTTATTATATATTAAATAGAGTATTAAAATAGGTTTTAAAATAAATAAGTAAGGATTTCACCTCATATTTTTGGAAAACATAGATTTTAGTAATAACAAATATAAAAGGTAAAATGTTTTAATTTAAAGATAATTGTAATGATATTTTTGGAAAAGAATTAGATTTTGTTAGAAAAAAAAAATTTAATTATAAAAGTCAATCATCTAGTTACTATTTTGGTAACTTGACAATAATACAATTCCATTAAAGATTTGATTTGTAGTAGTTTTCGTTATCCTAAAAAGAAATAAGTATATTTGTAGCGGTGTATCCTAAATTTAAACAAATTAGATCCCACATTTTCATTTTTTTGATTAGATTTCAATATTTTTTGATTTTTATGTAGTAAAATATAGTGAAATATTAATGTAGAATAAAACTTTCCCGAATTTTGATTATATTATTAATTGATTAATTAGAAAAAGTACCGAAAACCAAAAATCGACCGTTAACCGAAAACCAAAACTTTCAATGTTTCGGCTTTAATAATATAGTATAGATATAAAGTTCTAGATCTTTCAATCAAAATCTACAATTATACCTTCAGAACTATTAAAAATCTTTCACTATCTCCAAATCTACTCCCACTAAGAAAAAATTCAAAAATATGAATAAACATCCCTTTTGTTGCTGAGAGAATTTTTTTATTAATAATGATATCTTTTTGTCAAAACAAATAACAACAAAAACAACAACAACCTCTTCCTTTTTTAAAAAAAAATTAACGACTACCTCACCGCCCGCGTCTTCTCCTTTATATAATAGTATTGATTGTTAAACATATTGAAAACAAACGGCAAATATCATTTAAAATCAGTATCATAAATTTTAAGTGTTTTTTAATATTTGGGATAACAAAAGTGCACCATGAAACAATCTATAAGTTTTAAGTTTGAGGTTAGCACACGTAAAAGTAAAAAATATAATGATATTATGGACAAAAATTAATTTTACGATGGTATCAAAGAAAATTTCTTTGAAGAGAAGGATCAAACCTTTCACTACCTCTCTCTTACATAAGTATTAACATATCATTATTAATATAATACAAAAAATTATCGTAATTTTATTATTAGCATAATAAAAATAGTTTCCTTATTATATTTATTGCCTTTATCATTTATTAGGTATTAGTTATATAAATGATCATTATCTCGTAAATGAATCAAGACTTTTGTCATCAACAATAAATAAACGAGACTTTGCGAATACTGTATCCGTAAAAGAGGCGAGTTACAACCATTTGAACAAAGCCTTTGATTTACTTTCATATTTAAATCTCAAATTTTTAATTAAATGATTTACAAAATTATCAGGTTTCACTTTGTAAAGTGGTTCATATATCTTTTGGTTATGGATAAATAACTTGTTCTGACAGAACACTTTATAGCAATAGTTTATTTAGGGATAGAATGTTCTAATAAAACGTGACCAAAACACTAATTAACTCGACTTAATCACATATTGACTCCTCTAATGAAAACGTGATCACTAATTACTTGTAATTAACGCGTATTAACAGTCGTATACGTACATGATTAAGTGAGGCACAAGCACGTGACAGAACTAGAGTTGAATTGTACTATAATTGGACCACATGCTGGTTGACCGCCTACACACGTTCTAGTATTACTTCAAAAATCCAACAAGAAAATTTTGAGTCAAAGCAAAACCGAGTGCAGCTTTTTCCGCTTTCCCTCCTGCTTCACTCCACATACCTACAAAACCATGTACATATATAAAATCATTCATCTCCAACTCTACAACACACACTCTCTCTCTCCACACATCTCTCTCCCCCCCTCTCTGCACACATCTCTCTCTCTCTCTCTACAACACACTCTCTCTCCACACATCTCTCTCCCCCCCTCTCTGCACACATCTCTCTCTCTCTCTCTCTCTCTCTCTCTCTCTAACACACTCTCTCTCCACACATCTCTCTCCCCCCCTCTCTGCACACATCTCTCTCTCTCTCTCTCTCTCTCTCTCTCTCTGTAAGATACATAGACTATGACCATACATATATTACACATATTCCAACAACAAAATGAATGAAACAGCTGTATGTGAGACCATATATCAGATGGCAGAAGTAATATATTAGCCTCTCATCTGTAGAAAACAAATAATACAAAATAAATCGAAAGCTAGGTGCCTTTAAATTATTATTAGTTATAAATTCATGGAGAAAAACAGTATATTGAGCAGCAATGGAGGAGAGCTACAACTTCCCGTTGGATTTAGGTTTCGTCCTACTGATGAAGAACTCATACTTTACTACTTGAAGCCCAAAGTTCATTCTTTGCCATTACCTGCAGCCTTTATTCCTCAAATTCATGAAATTTTCCAGTCTCATCCCTCTAACTTGCCAGGTATAATTTTAATTTCCACATTTAAATATTTTCACAAGTCTTTTCTCGTCCGGTGTCGATATTGGTGAATTTTGCACAGTTTGCTGGGCACTAGCTAGCACGGATTGAACTTTTAGCGTCGGTCAAAATAGTTCAAAGGCGTCGGTTATTGGACCTAGTACATGAAGGGCACATTAAATTCAATTTTTTGATTAGCCATTTTTGCTTTGTGAAGGTGATGTGAAGCAGAGGAGATACTTTTTCTGCAGAAGAAAATGGGATTATTCGAAAACATGCAGAAGCAGAATTAATTATATAAGTGACGAGTCTGGATACTGGAAGGAAGTTGGGAAAGAGAAAGCCATTAGTGTTAATGTAGCTCCTAGAACAAGTTTTATTGTTGGAATAAAGAAAACATTTGTTTTGTACGAAGGAAAGCATACAAAGACTTCATGGTTCTTGCATGAGTATCGCATTCTGCCTTCTCAAATCCCCACTGCTTCCACTACGGTATGGCATTGTATTTTCTCGTATAACTAACTTATAAGTTGAAAATTGTAATTTTAGCAAAAAGAGAAAGAGTTGAAAAATGTACAGGTTTTTAACTTATAAGTCAGTATGTCGCACTAAATTTACGAAAAAAATGGAACTCTAATCAAAATTTTATGGTGTACAGAATTGCGAAAACTGGGTTGCGTATCGCGTAAATCAGAGGAAAAGAAACGGCAGAGCCCAGAAGAATGTCGGAGAAGATGGTGGGGTGATGGAGATGAGTGTAGAGAACACTATTGAATTCGGATGTCCTCCTTTGGCATCCCCGTTATGTTCTAGCAATGAGGAGGAGGCCTGAGCCTGAAGAAACATTTCTCTATATTTCCTGTTGAATTTATTTTGCTGGTTTCTGATGAAAAATAATCTTGTGTTTCTGTTTCTTTTTCAGTTCTATTTTTCTTGGCAATGTGAGTGACTGTCTGTAGTGGTTGTGTAACAGTTATTGATGTGAAAAAGAAATGATCGAATTATAATTAATTTTAATTGAATTTCGGGTCCTTAATATAACTATAATTTGAATTTAAAAAGATTATTTTACTGTGATTCTCCTTATACGTGCGTCAGTGGCAGTGTGTTTGAAAAAACAGGGCATCACGTGCATCTGTAACCAACAGACGAGGGTCAGTGTTACTGTAACTGTACTCTGGTAATAATGGGAAAGGTGATGTTATCGAGAAAATCGGTCAAATGACCTACTCGGTGTAGCATCTCTAGGTTGGGAACTTGGCAGTGTCAGATTTCTGTAGATGACTACTGTAACACCCCTCTATAATTAAATTTAAATGAGGGGCCATAAACTTGTATACAAATGAGAGATATTCAAAAAGTCTGAAACCCGATTCAATCCGGAAAAAAGCCCGGCCAAAAATCTGGGTTTTTGAAAAGCCCGAATAAGGCCTGTGCTTTCAAAAAGCTCGGATAAGGTCCGGTTCGGCCCAGATAAAAGCCCGAGATTTTTGAGAGATCCGAATAAAAACCCAATTTTTTTATAGATAAAATCTGAAAATTTATAATATTTTAAATAAATTTCAAGAATATTAAACTTAGTAATTGAGGGAATGTGAAGAATCATGAGCCTAAGAAGAATCAAACCATTCTTTCTAGAAGATTTATTGAGTGTAGTGTATGTGCTTCTTGAAATGGTCATGTACGAGAAGATTTATATGATTTATGGTCAGGTTAAGTTCAATAACGCAGAAAGTTCTTGAGTTGCACTGATGTTTTATGATAAAACATTAGACTAATAATTTTTTAGTATTAGGTATCGTGGTGTCTTTTATTATATATTTTGGATTCTAATAGTTGAGGGTGTAACTCTTTAGGGGTAATTTTTTTTTTTTGTTGTAAAACTTTGCTTTTTCTGTATACTAATATATTAACTTTGCAAATATATATATATATAAAAATGAAAAAAAGCCCGGATAAGTCTATAATTGCATAATTCCTAAGCAACAGCTCCATCACACAACCCAAATCCCTCTAAGTACCTGCCAGAAAAAGAATACGGCATGAGCCAAATGTCCAGTACAGATTTGGAATAAAGTTTATAAAACAAGAAACAAATATACACAAATTGACAATTTTTAATAAAATATTTATTTTAAAAATAAGTATGACTGAAGCAACGACAGGGGAGGATATTTCATATCGAGATCAGAACAAATACAAATACAGATGCACACGTTATAGGGTACCGTAACGTGTGCAACAAACCGGATAACGTGTACGACATATACATCTTCGCCGTCAAATCAAATCACAAATCAAATCAAAATCTGTGTGCATCCACGTATCCTAAAACGAATATCAAAATGTACAAAAGCTCGCCTCCTGAGCTATCAGAAGGATACGCCGTGACCAATCACACTGTCACGGAAGTGTCATGCCACTGGTGCCGCAGTGACCTGGCTGTAGTACCCCTACAGCTGATTAACTCGGTATACCCTATATCACTAAGGGTTCAAATAAAATACTTCATAATTTTCAAAATCACTTGAAGCAAATATTTCGAATACTTTAAACAGATATATAAGTGAATATTTTCCAAAATCACTAAATAGATATTCAAATATTTTTAAACAGAACTGAGACAAATATATAAATATTTCAAAACAGAACTAAAACAGATAATTTAATACTTTGGAACATAACTTAGAGAGATGTTCAAATATTCTAAAATGATATCTAAGATGCATATTTTTTTAGAAACTCCCAAAAATAAATTTTTAAATATTGCAAAACAGTTTTTAAAGTAATTTTTAAGAGTCAAAACGAATAATACTAGAATCAATCCAAGAACTGAATGAAACAAACATAGCCAATTCTAATATGAGTATCGCTGAAACAAAAAGGACAGAAATTCGTACCTTGAAAATAGCAACAACAAACACTAAAAATATCTACAAGCGACCAACTAAATTTCTAGCCCTCGATCTAATAACAAAATTATATTTTATAATTAAAATATATTTATTAGTTAATTACAGTAATAAAATTTATTAAACCAGATTCACATTGCCTAGAATTTGATTCGGACTTGTAGACAACTTAAATCCTTCTATCTCTCTAGCCTGGTTAGTGCATGCATTTTAATAAATTAATTATTAAATACCTTATGAATGTACAACTACTGCGGTGACTCGTGCAAAATCCAGCAAACTAATGAACATGTATTTACACTCTGACTAAATCTATCTCTATCATAATTAATTAGAATAACATTTTAATAAACAATTATATTAACCATTAAACCAATTCGGGCATTAAATCAATTGTGTGTATACTTCTGATCAGTACTAGTTAGTTTGATGACTTATAAACCTGGACCATCAATATATAGATGTTAATCATGTAAAATCTGACTAGCTAGTTTGTATTGTTTGGATCATAATTATTACCTAAAATTTAAACTAAACTGTTAACGGAGAAATTTGGTGATAACAAATTTCGGGGATTGGTGGAATAACGAATTATGATGATGGGGGATTTTGGGTTTTTGGATGTTTGGGGCTGGACTTGAAAGGTGTCTCGACTTGTTAGATGTGTTGGATCCTATTACAAGATGCTTGCGTACCCTGTATATATATAGGGATCAATCCAACGCAGTTCTGTGATAGGATATTGTTTTTAATCCCTGTGATTGTTAAGAGATATATTGAGATAAGTTGATTTTATCTTTTTAGAGTTATATTAGTGTTGTGATTCTTTCCTGATTTGAAAGAATCGTTTGGAGAGATTTTCTATCATTAATTGATTTGATATTGATTCTTTCCTCGTTTCAGAGATAAGATATTACTTAGTGGTTAAACAATTAATTATTAATAGATTAATATTGGGAAATTAGGAGATAATTGAGGCAACCGAAAATATGGCGTAACAACTACCCCCAGTTCTTCAGTGCAGCTTGATGGACTGGGGAA
Organism: Heracleum sosnowskyi; assembly: GCA_030848705.1. Lineage (NCBI taxonomy): Eukaryota > Viridiplantae > Streptophyta > Magnoliopsida > Apiales > Apiaceae > Heracleum > Heracleum sosnowskyi. The sequence continues at coordinate 17,110,031 of CM061244.1, read as the reverse complement.
CTAAGCGTGATTTGATCTTCCGAATTTCCCGAGTCAATGAAACAACTAGGAGTAGAAGATTAGTGAATAATATGAAGCACATAGGTATCCGTGATTTTCCTGTAGATGACTACTAGAAAACTGTAATAGACATCACAAATTTGACATCGGTTAGAAAGGTCCCTGATGTTAAAAAATATCAATCACAACACTCGTTCAAAAATCGATGTCTTTTAGTTATTTGTACATCGCTTCAAAATATAACTGATGTATTAAGTACGCTTTGAAAAAAATGAAAAGCACGCCCCGCCTAATATTATTCCCCCTTCCCAAATTTCCCCCTTACCAAAATCATTTCCCCCTCCCAAATTTCATTCCCCCTTTTATTTCCCCCCTTCTCCCTCGTTTTCTCCCCACCTCTCTAATCTCATCTCTCTCACACACAAAATACAGATCTCACTCCTCTCAGTTCATCCTTCACAGAACTCCATACAAATCGAATCCTAACTCTCAACCCTATCAAACAGCTCTCATACATCTCATATATCACGGCTTTATATAGTTTGGTAAAGTTCAAAACCCTAATTTTATAAGATCCACGTCTCAATAGGTTCAATTAGTAAGTGATTTTAAAATTTTGATTTTATATAATCACTTTTATTCTTCATTTTTTTAATTTGATTATTGTGTCTTTATAATTTTTAATTAGCAATTTTTAAATTTGATTTGTAAGAGCATATCAGTCCATCCGGCCTTCTTCGCAACAGGTAAATTTGAAAACATGTCTCTAAATGTCTTACGATTATCTCTTCAAGTACATAATCATCGGAGACACTGGTACTCATTTTATCACTGCAATTTCTCAATTATTTTGTTCATTAAACCCTAACATATAATATCTGTAATCTGTTTGTTTCTATGTGTTAATGATTTGTGTATATGAAGTGTTTGTAGTGATAGAGTAAATTGTGTTGTGATTGGACAGGTGTGGGGAAATCATGTTTGTTGTTGTAATTTACTGATAAGAGGTTCCAGCCTGTTCATGATCCTACAATCGGTGTCGAATTTGGTGCTCGTATGGTTAATATCGAAGGACGGCCTATTAAGCTTCAGATTTGGGACACTGTATGCCTCTTTTTATACTGCATGTCCTTACTTTCGTATTTTGTTTTTTTTGATTATTATCGTACATTTCAATTGCTTGAACTATCGTTATTTGTATATGTTTGCTCGTATATTTAATTACATCTAAGTTGTTGGTTAGTTGCAATTTGGAGGCGTTTATGGTTTTTTTATTGATTTTGCATATGTTTGTGATTAGTTTTTTGAAAACGAAATTATGTACAATTCAGTTTTGTATGTCAGTATGTTGAATTGTTATTTCAGTTAGGTTCTACTAATAGTAGTTTGTTGGTTAATAATTAATATACGTGTGAAATGACTTGGGGTGTGATTCTGAGTAATGTTTATATTTTAGATATACGGTGGCTATGTCATATGTATTTCTTTGAACTCAAATGAGTGTGTTAGATTTGCAAGCAAAGTGGAAGGGAGGGTCACCAAGAAATCTTGCAGATCTTACTTAAAGCCGGGGCATCCCAACCGACTTGTGAGGAGACTCTCCTAGACAAAATTACTAAAACAGATCTTCTAGGATTTTCAACACTTTTTAGCCTTATTTACATTGTTGTCTCAATAGTACTGTCAGCTAGAGATGGTATGTAATGTTTCTTTTTATCATTTTTTATGGAGTAACTGTGTTACTAAAATCATGTCATTATTTGCTCCTGTTATGTTACTTGAAATTCTTTCATTTTGTTTATATTGAACAGAAAAGGCAAATCACATACCAATGTGCAAGCAGAACAAAACATGATTGAGATTCTTTCCAAAAAAAAACTATTATAGTTTTATTTTGTTTTGTTAACCCTTTTTAACTAGATTTAGCTATAATGGCTTTGTTGGCAATATTGCAGATATATGTGATTGTTACGAGATCAAATTTGCAGTGTATGTTTAAATATTTTGAGCTCCTTTGCGATTTTTGGTATTACTTTATTAGTTCTAAACTTCTAAACTGTTTACTGACAATGAACTAGATGTAATCACAATGTAGTTATACAAGCACATCAATGCACTTTCGATTAAGTTTCTTAGTGTTATACAATTTGGCAATAATGATTAACCTGTATCAGTATTTCAAAAAGTAGAACTTGAGACTACTGATGAAGTTAAGGTAGCGTAAGAATTGATGATTGAACTTCTCTGCAGTTATGCTTTTAGAATATCTCACTGAGCTCTTTTAATTTCTAAACCATATTTTATTTTAGTAATTTTGTCTGGAAATAGAAGTGGTTGTATCATCTCAAAAATCCTAAATGGTCTACTTATCGTATAAGATAGTTGTGTAAATACCGCGTGTACTTCCTATTGCAAATATCAAGGTCATTGTCTCGTAGGATGAGAATATTAAATTTCACTTGTAAGGGTTTTCATTTGCAACTTTGAACAAGTTTTTTTCTTTTTTGGTTAAAATGCAGTATGGGGTGGATGCCTACTCTATGAACAGGGTGTTGCTCAGTTCATCGAAACCTTCTCTGCACACAAATATTGATTGCACAACACTAGATGCTGCTATTGTTAGTAGGCATGTCGTTGTTGTCTGTCTGCTGCTACAGGTAAGGTACATGTATTATTTTCCTCAATTATCATCTCCTTGCCATTATTTTGTTATGATTACTTACATAGTGGTAGAAATATGGTAAAGAATAGTCTCTGTGCTTGAGGTGAAATAGTAAAGAAACTGAATGATCTTGCATTAATGTTCGACGGAAAAGAATGCTACTTTACATTGTTCTCATCAGAAATCTTTTGTGGTTGCTACAGGGAGGATATTAGCATGACAGCAAGACTTGTGATTAGAGTTAATGGAATAAAAGTTAGTACCGTTAGAAAGTAAGTGAAACATTCTATCTCTAGACAGGATGTCAATACTTCCTATTTTTAACCGAAGTGCAAATCTAGACCCATCCACCAGCTGTCAATACTACCTGTTTTTTTTTGCTAAGTAATACTACTTGTTTTTAATTCTATGTTATTATTTATTTCCTTCTTTTCCTCTGATATATATTATATATTTTTTAATTTATATTTCTTTGCTTTGGAGTCCACTTAACTGGGCCTTTTATATTTAAAACATTCTTCTGTATGTTAGCAAATATTCCTTTAGTGCTATAGTGTTACAGTTATATGAAAGTATATTGACATGCTCAAGGTGCACAATTAACATCAAAACCGAGAGAGTGCGTCTTTTAACATACTTTTTCTTTCTTTTTTTTCAGCTTGCAGATGAACTCAGTTTAGACAAAGTATCCTGTCCATTTGATTGATTTATCTTTCATGCTGAGCTTCTTTTAGTTTTGGGAAACGTGGGATTTACTATGTTTCGGTACATTATGAAATAAAGTGTTACTGGTTTTCGTTTGGGATAGACTGGTTTCAGGCTTGACTTGATTATATAGCTAGATGTTTGGATTTGCCTAATTTATTTACTAGATTGTCTGTTTTTTGTTTATATAAGCTGGATTAGTGTAGCCATTTTGGCTTTGCTCATTGATGTAAGAATGATGTAAATGTTGGTTTTTTTTGTTAATGATGAATCAATTTTGTTTATTTTCGCATAAATATAGCATGATTCTGGTGTAATAATGTAGGAGAAAACAATAGTTTAATAAAAGAAATTAGATATTTGTCATAACGAAAGACAACAGTTAATTGGAAAAAAAGTGATGTAAAAAAGAGAAAATAACACTAGTTTGTCAAAATAAACTGATGTCTAATGTATATTCATACAACGGTTATTTACAAACAATTGATGTCCAATGTAGGTTCACACAACAAATATTTTAAAAAACTGATGTCAAATGTCTGTTCAGACAACAATTATTTAGAAAGAAACCGATGTAAAAACATAGTTTAGACATCGGTGAAAAACCGATGTCTAAAGAGGGGACTTTTAACATCACCGACAAAGACATCGGTCAAAAAAGTGAAAGACATCGGCCAAAAACCGATGTCTATTAGAGTTTTTCTAGTAGTGATGCAAGGGAGACAACATGATGTGCCCGTAATATGCGAGTACCAGTAGTCTTGCAAGTGTACGAGAATGAGCGGCTTTGTATAGATAATATTGCGCTTCTCACTGTCAAGTTCGATTTTGCGAATCCACTATTCAAGAGATAGAAGTAGCAGAATGTAGTAGCAGTAGTAGTGATGTCCCTGTATGTTGAAATAAGGAGAAAATTCAATGTGTTGAGATTGTAGTCCAAGCATTATCTCGGAGGATCTTCTTCTTAAGAGGGAGGACTCTTCTCTCCATAAGAGGGAGGACTCTTCTCACCTTAAGAGGGAGGACTCTCTTCTTGGTGAGCTTTCCGGAAGTACAGATAAGCACCCCGGAAGTACAGGTTTACCAAGGTTCTCTCCATAAGAAGGAGGTCTCTTCTCTCCATAAGATGGAGACATCTCTTCACCTATAAGAGGGTGGACTCTCTTCTCTCCATAAGAGGGAGGACTCTCTTCTCCATAAGAGGGATGACTATTTTCTTGGTGAGCTTTCCGGAAGTACGGATAAGCACCCAAGAAGTACGGATTTACCAAGTTATTCCAAGCAACACCTTCCACAAAGAAGGACCTTCAAAATATTCCAAGCAACACCTTCATCAAAGAAGGGCCTTAAAAAATAATTTCCAAGCAACACCTTAAAGAAGGACCTTTAAAAAATAATTTCCGAGCAACACCTTAAAGAAGGGCCTTCAAAAATAATTCCAAGCAACACCTTCATCAAAGAAGGGCCTTCAAAAATATCACACAGAGACAACCACATAATATAAGAATGTCCAATGTTTACGAGTAAATGTATGATGCACATGTTGAAATGAATGAATGCATGATGCGAATGATGCACATGATGATTAATGAATGCATGATGCGAATGATGCTGGGCCTTCAAAATAAGATTACCCCGAAGGGTCTTCAAAAGACGATCACCACGTAGGAACTTCAAACAAACTCACTTTGAAAGACCTTCAGAAGACCATTAACCAACCCGTAGGGTTTTCAAAAATATTATCATCTTCAAAAGAGGGTTTTCTAAAATATTATCCTTCTCGAAAGAGGGTCTTCAAAAATATTATCCTTCTTGAAAGAGGGAGTTTTCGAAAATATTACCCTTCTCAGATAAGGACCTTTCACACTTATTTTTATTCATGCACGAGCTAGTGAAGTAATCAAATCATGTGCTACGAATATTGCATCACAATTCTTTAACATCTCCATGATTCAGATTCTGTCCAGGTCTGTTTTTTTACCTTTTTGACACTGTAAACGACATTTTTCTTGAAAAACACAAAACATGAAAGTTGTAGAAAACGAAAAGAGCTTTCCGATGATATATGGCTCGTCAGCAACGGAGTTATAATGAATCACGAATCAAATAAAACATCTGATGATTAACTTCTCAATACTGAAAAACGGGATCTGATTATGTTTTGTGATTTTGAGAATAGATCGAAACATAATCTCAGAAAACACCAAGAACGAAAGTTGTAGGAAATCGCAAAAGCTTTCCTGATCATAACAAATCATCAAAATATGACATGTATTAAATTTACTACGAATTTTATAAGATAACTTATTTGTACGGACAAAATCATAAGAAAAACTTATCTTAATTTTGAATAGAATCACGAACGAACCACCGCCTCCACCGTTTAGCTCCTCCATTAAAGCCGCTCCAGATCCATAATAACCCCCCATGCGTATTGTATATATTTATTGTCTTCCACAATCAAAAAATTATCCTCTCCTTTTAGCGCCAATTGTTAACGGAGGAATTTGGTGATAAGAAATTTCGGGGATTGCTGGAATAACGAATTATGATGATGGGGGATTTTGGGTTTTTGGATGTTTGGAGCTGGACTTGAAAGGTGTCTCGACTTGTTAGATCTGTCAGATCATATTCCAAGATGCTTGCGTACCCTGTTTATATATAGGGATCAAGCCAACGCTGTTCTGTGATAAGATAGTGTTTTTAATCCCTGTGATTGTTAAGGGATATATTGAGATAAGTTGATTTTATCTTTTTAGAGTTATATTAGCGTTGTGATTCTTTCCTGATTTGAAGGAATCGTTTGGAAAGATTTTCTATCATTAATTGATTTGATATTGATTCTTTCCTCGTTTCAGAGAGAGGATATTACTTAGTGGTTAAGCAATTAATTATTAATAAATAAATATTGGGAAATTAGGAGATAATTGAGGCAACCGAAAATACGATGTAACAGAAACATACATACCTCATTATATGCTAATTTCTGAGTTCTAGCATTAGTACTGTGGAGCTTGTGACCATGTAGTAATAATAAGCAAACGAAAGTCATAAAAATTAATTAATGAATTGTTCCCTAATATTTAAATTATATAAAATTCATAACTCATGCTAAAGGCTAGAAAGATGATTACCAAGTGTAACATGTGGTCTTTGCCTCACAATTCGTCAAAGCTAGTAATTTCCGGATATCAGGAATCGCCTCCCGCTTCTTAACTCATCTGTGCGTCTATGTTATTATTTTAGGGTTTGTTTTTAATGGTAAGGTTGAGACACATGAGATGTATATATTAGGCTAGTTCTATTGCAATCAAGACTATAAATATTAATTAATTTAATTCTTTCCTATTTAATAAATATGTTAATTACAAATTCTAATTTAAAATAAATTATAATTATTGGAAAAAAATCGCGGATATTACAACTACTCTACTCATTTTGTTATTTGTTTCTCCGTTAACAATATTTTTATTTAGATATAACTACCCAATAACCCGTTCCAGAATAAAAATAAAATTATTAAAATAAAATTAGAATATTGAGTAAAAAATTAATAAATATTATTTTAAATATGCTGATGTGTAGAATTCAACGTGAAATTTAAATGAAAGTCTACAATAAATAAATACTATTTAATTAAATAGTTATGATAATCGAATCATGGTGATATAAAATAAGTTAAATTAAATAAATAAATAACTTGTATAATTATGTAGTAGCAAAAAATCAAATCCGGATTTTAGTACTATTATGTTTTAACGAAAAGAAGTTCTCATATTATTTTTACATTTCTGGTCATTTCCGCTCGAAACTGAATAATTTCCCAAATTCCCAACCTGATTGGGGTGGGAACATATCGAGATCGAGTGAATGAAATGAACATTCGTAATAGCAAGAGAGATAGTAATTGCATTAATACAGAGTTATTGTATAACTTATAGTATAAAAAGTAATAGTTATAAATATAGTGCATATGATAATTGTATTATTATGCAATTTTATATTAATTATTTTAATCAATTTTATTATTAATGGTATTAATCAATTTTATTATTAATTGTATTATAAATTTTTATGATGCAGTTTTTTACAAATTTGAAAACAGAAATAAATTATTCTCATAAAAATAATTATTATTTTATTAATAAAGAAATGATTTTTGTGTGCTGGTGGTCATGTTCAAGCAAGAGCTCTTGTGTCGAGTGTATAGGTAATATTAATGGATGATGTTTATATTCTATTATTCACTCTCACGCAAAAGATTTCTTAAGTTTATAGTTACTAATTTACCATTATGCGTATTAAAATTTTTTAGGACAAAAAAAACATTGTATGAGAACAATGTAATAGTATTTGTGATGGAGTTTACTTTTAGTACATAACGTTTTAAGTGTCTAACTATGATACTTCAGGATTTACCCTCTCGAACACCAAGTTGTTGTTAGATTTCTAGTATACAACTTGATTATTTTTGACAATTAATTTAATCTAATAATAATAATTATATTAATTTCGAATTAAACTAATTATGTATTAAAATAATTAAACTAATAATTATATGTGCGTACCACGATATACATAACATATCATACCTTTTAGAGAGGTTATGCTTTTAAAAAGTATATATTAGTCTTTATTTCAATAACAATAATTATATAAATTTGGAATTAACCTAAAAATATTTTTAAAACTAATTAAGTTAATAATAATATGTATATCGCAGTATACATGACATATCATACCATTAAGAGGGGGTTTCTGTTTTTAATAAAGAGATTAATTTTTAATTCAATAATAATTAATTTGAAATTAAATCAATTATATTAAGCTAATTAAACTAATAATTATAGGTATATCGCGGTATACGTGACATACCATACCATTAAGAGGGGGTTTATACTTTTAAATTTTAATATAGAGTATATATTTCTTAAATTTATCTACCAACTTACCATTATGCGTATTAAAATTTTTTAGGAGCAAAAAGACAATGTAAGGAAACAATGTAGTAAAGAGAGGGTTTCTTCTTTTTTAATAAAGAGATTAATTTTTAATTCAATAATAATTAATTTGAAATTAAATCAATTCAAGCTAATTAAACTAAATATTTAGATGTATACCGCAGTATGACATACCATATAATTAAGATGGTGTTTCTGTTTTTAATATAGAGTATAGATTCAAATTTGTTAGCACTCGGCCACTTCAAGCAGGGACGTTATTGAGCTTTAGGGGCCTTAGTAATTGCTTTAGGGGATTTTAGTCAAAATCACGTGTAAACATAACATATTTTACAAACTTGTATATAAAAAAATTCAAAAAAAATGAAATTTTTGGATGTTGAAGACACTAGATCCAAGACTTGCTAGCCTATAGTCATGACTACCTTGACTTCAAAAAGTGTCTTTTGAAGGTACTTTTCATATTTTATAAGCAAAATTGTCCACTTATTCCAAATTTTGCAAGAATACTTTTCCTTCAAATAATTCTTCTGAAGTCGTTGTGGCTAAATTTATTGTTGGAGAGTTATATTGAAGTCCTAAACCGGAGAGAATCATTTGTCATACATTTCTAGTTCGGGAATGTCTCAGTTTTTAAAACTATCACTTGAATGGTTTGTATTTCGTTAACTAAATTTTTCGGAGATAAACTCGTCAAGAATATTTTCAACTGTTTACACCTGATGGCTGATGACATGCCGATATTACAATATTAACTTTATTAAATTATTAAAAATAAATATAATTAATAAATATTACTTAAATATGAACTTGTAGAAAATTAAAACTTAAATTAGGATGAAAGTACATAATATATAAATATTATTCAGTTATGTAGTTATAGGAATTCAAAGCGGCGCGAAACGAAATAAATTAAATCAGATAAATAAAATTTTGAATTATGTAATTTTAGGAAATCGAGCACGGGGTGAAAACAAAGAAAATCAAATCAAATAAATAAATTTTGTTTAATCATGAGATTTTGTGATAACCAAATTTGATATTTTGGTACTTTTGTGCGTTAATTAGACATTCTTTTACTTATTAATAAAAAATATAGATACAACATAAACCGTAAATCTATCCCAGATATAATTGAACAAATATAAAATTTTTAATTTCAATGAACTCCAGATTAAATAAAGTAAAGCATGACTTTGTATACATTTTATCTCTCCCACAAATCCATCATTGATTTTGTATTAGGCTTTTGATACCATGATAAAGTATTCGCAACTTCATTTTATTGAATGATGAAAGCAAAAACCTTGATTTATATAATGGCTGTTTATATAGTCAATACCTAATCAATAATAAAGGTAATAAATATAATAAGGAAACTATCTCTATTACGCTAACAATAATAATAAAACAATTTTTCGTATTACATCAATAATAATATGTTAACAATTTTTTCAATTTTTATTTGTAGAGATATACATCAATCACTGTTGAGTATACAACAATGAAAGCAAAAACCAAAGCGAATAAACAAGAACAGGAAAATAAACGACAATCACACAAGACAAAGATTTACGTGGTTCGAAAATTCCTACTCCACAAGCCGCACTAATTTTGCATCGATCTCTCACAACTATTTTGTGTTCTGTTGTGTTCTGATGTGTTCTGATGTGTTGTTATTTTACAATTACATGAGACTATTTATAAGAGAAAAAACTGGGCCTAAACTAATCAGAGTCTAATTCTGAAATTCTGAAATTACTAACTCTAATTAGAATTCAGATCTGGAAATTCTAACTCAAATCAGAAACCAATTCTGAAACCTGTTAGACTCCACAAACCCAACAATCTCCCACTTGGAGTCTGACCACATCTTCTCTTCACTCTTATAAATCTAGTAATACCCAATACTTCGATCAATAACTCTAACTAGTGCATCGCCTTCTCATCAATCAATTCTGAAGGCCAGTTGAAGCTATGCAAAGCTTCAACTTTTCATTGGTAACCAAACATCCACCCAAATATGCATCAGAGAACCCTTCCAAGATAACATCTACCTTACCGAAACACAATGCAACCTTGGATGTGCCTTTCAAGTAGCGTAACAACCACTTGACTGCTTCCCAATGCTCTTTTCCTGGATTAGACATGAACCTGCTAACAACTCCCACTGCATGAGCAATGTCTGGCCTTGTACGCACCTTAACATACATCAAACTGCCAACTGAAGATGCATACGGAACTTTAGCCATATCTTTCTTGCCTTCATCCGTTTTAGGTGACTGCTTCTTCGTGAGATTAAAGTGAGTTGCCAACGGTGTACTTCTGGTCTTCGCATCCTGAACACTGCATTTCTGCAATAATTTCTCAATATACTTCTCTTGAGATAATTTCAAAGTACCTTCAGATCTATCCCTTATGATGCTCATACCAAGTATCTGTTTTGCTGCACCCATATCCTTCATCTCAAACTCTTCAGACATCTGTCTCTTTAGCCTGTTGATTTCCATCATGTTTGATCCTGCTATCAACATGTCATCAACATACAACAAAAATATGATATAAGATGAATCAAATTGTTTAAAGTAACAACAATGATCCATAACACTCCTCGTGTACCCATTCTTCATCATAAAGCTGTCAAACTTCAAGTACCATTGTCTTGGTGCTTGCTTCAAACCATACAAGCTTTTTATAAGCTTGCAAACCAAGTTTTCTTTCCCAGCTACCTGAAATCCCTCTGGCTGAACCATGTAGATGTCTTCCTCAAGATCACCATGTAAGAACGCGGTCTTAACATCTAGTTGCTCTAGATGTAACTCCTCTGCAGCCACAATGCTTAGCACAAGTCTAACAGTAGTCATCTTAACAACCGGAGAAAATATATCAGTATAGTCAATACCCTTTTTCTGTTGATATCCCTTGGCTACTAACCTTGCCTTATACCTTTTGCTGCCATCAGGTTCTTCTTTGATCCTGAACACCCACTTATTCAGTAAAGCCTTCTTTCCTGCTGGTAATTCTGTTAAAGACCAAGTCTCATTCTTCTAAAGAGAATTCATCTCTTCTTCCATGGCTGATCTGCACTTAACTGAATCATCCACCTGAACTATTTCTGAATAACATTGAGGCTCTCCGTCCTCGGTCAATAACATGTAATATGCTGAGGAGAAAATCTGTGTGGCAGCCTCACAGTTCTGATAGATCTTCTTACCTCAGCCTGTGGAGTAACTGAACCTGTCTCATCAGCATTCCCAGAACTCCCACTATTTCCTGCAAGATCTTCTTCAGTAATATCTTCAAGCACTGCTTTCTCTTTTTTAGATTGTTCCTTTGTAAACTCAGAATCGACAGCAAGCTTATCCTTGTACATCACATTTTCATTAAAAGTAACATCTCTACTTCTAACGACCTTCTTCGTCAGTTCATCCCAAAAATGGTAACCCATATCATCTGAGCCATAACCAATGAAGATACACTTCTTTGCTTTCGGATCAAGCTTGTCTCTGTCTGAATCTTTAACACACACATAAGAAACACAACTAAAAACTCGCAAGTGTGAAAGATTTACCTCTTTTTTCTGCCACTCTTCTTCAGGAATCTTGAACCCCAAAGGAACTGAAGGTCCTCTATTTATGAGATACGCTGCTGTGCTAATTGCATCTGTCCAAAAACTCTTCGGCAAGCCTGCATCTAACCTCATACTCTTGGCCCTCTCATTTAAGGTTCTATTCATGCGCTCTGCAACACCATTCTGCTGCGGTGTCTCTGGAATAGTTTTAATCATTCTAATCCCGTACTCTGCACAATAGATTTTAAACTCATCACTACTATACTCACCACCATTATCTGACATCAAACTCTTAACCTTCAAACCAGTCTGAGTTTCAACTTCAGTCTTCCACTTCTTGAAAGTATCAAACACATCTGATTTTTTTCTTCAGAAAATAAATCCATACCTTTCTAGTGGAATCATCAATGAAAGTGACATAGTAACGAGATCCTCCCAACGACGCAACTGTTGTTGAACCATATACATCTGTATGAACTAGCTCTAACTTCTTAGACTTCAGGGTCCTCCCTGATTTTGAAAAAGTAACTCGTTTCTGCTTTCCAAGAACACATGGCTCACAGAACCCAACTTCCACATTCTTCAGCTCTGGAATCTTCCCCTTCGAAGTTAAAAACTTCATACCCTTTTCACTCATATGACCAAGTCTTTGGTGCCACAAAGTTGAAGACCCAATCTCATCAGCAACTGCATTTGCTTCATAACTAGATTGTTCAACTATGTACAAAGTTCCCTTCTTCTCTCCTCGAGCAACAACTAGATTCCCCTTTATAACCTTCAACTGTCTGTTTCCGAAAGAAACTCGATACCTTTCCTTATCTAACTGACCCACAGATATCAACATCTTCTTAAGTCCATGAATGTACCTTACATCTTTCAACATCCAGCAAGTCCCCAAAGAGGTCTTGAGATTAATATCTCCCATGCCCGTAATATCCAAAGTCTCATCATCAGCAAGACGAACTTTACCAAAATTTCCAAGTTTGAAATGTAACATCAAATCCTTGCAAGGGGTCGCATGGAATGATGCACCAGAATCCATAACCCATGATTCAACCGAACATTCAACACAACAAATCAAAGCATCGTCGCTCACCACTTCTTCAACTACATTAGCTGAATTATCCTCTTTCTTCTTTCCTTTAGGAGCTGTAGGAGCTGTACACTGATTTCTGAAGTGACCCTTCTTTTGACAATTCCAACAAACAATCTCCCTGCGATCTTTGGATTGTCCTCTTTTCTGTGACTTCGATCTACTACGCCCCTGATTCTGCCCCCTCTCAGACTTTCTGCCTCTGCTCTCTGTACTCAATAAGGAACCTGACGACTCTCCTGAGTTTCTCCTACGAATATCTTCTCCAAGAATCGAATCTCGAACTCCATTAAAAGTCATCTTACCGCTCCCAGATGAATTACTAATAGCAGTGACACATCCTGACCAACTGTCAGGTAATGAGGATACCAACAACAAGGCTTGTACTTCATCATCGAATTTACTATCCACTGATGCCAATCTTGATAGGATAGAATTAAATTCGTTCACATGATCAACAACACAATCACCTTCATTCAATCTCGCGACAAACAACAAACGACACAAATACACCTTATTCGAAGCAGATGGCTTCTCATACATATTTGTTAACGCCTTGATCAATCCATTAGTTGTCATTTCCTTGACGATATCGTATGCAATGTTCTTCGCCAAAGTCAATCTGACAACACCAAGAGCCTGCCTATCCAATAGCTTCCATTCAGTCTCATCCATTGAATCTGGCTTCTTCTCCTCTAGCGGTTGATGTAGTTTTTTCTGATACAAATAATCTTTAATTTGCATCTTCCAATATCCAAAATCTTTGCCATCAAATTTGTCGATCTTTACTTTCCCTTCTTCTGTCATCGCTCCCACTCGCTTGAAAACCTAGGCTCTTGATACCAGTTGTTGAGTATACAACAATGAAAGCAAAACCCAAAGCGAATAAACAAGAACAAGAAAATAAACGAAAATCACACAAGACAAAGATTTACGTGGTTCGGAAATTCCTACTCCACAAGCCACACTAATTTTGTATTGATCTCTCATAACTATGTTGTGTTCTGATGTGTTGATGTTTTACAATTACATGAGACTATTTATAAGAGAAAAAACTGGGCCTAAACTAATCAGAGTCTAATTCTGAAATTACTAACTCTAATTAGAATTCAGATCTGGAAATTCTAACTCAAATCAGAAACCAATTATGAAACCTGTTAGACTCCACAAACCCAACAATCACAACCATCAATTAATCTGAAAAATTCTAAACTTCGATCACCTTCAACAAATCCAATAGTTCTTCAACCCACATTTGCATTTGTTTACGTTTCGCTCCTTCACCCACTTCTTACAATAAGATATGTATCGCATTTTACTCGTCCTAGTTTAATTTGAAGTTGTAATAAGTTTTTTAGTTTATGGATTTGCTAAAATAGATTTATATATAATGATCTTGTATATTTACGAGGCCATGTTCAACAAATTAAATGGGACCATTAATTTATCTAAAAATTAAATCTAATTAATTTAAATTTAAATTTATTTTTTTATATTAATTTGTTTGGAATTTAATTAATCTGAATATCTAAAATGATGGAATATCATGAAATGCATATACTAATAAATTATTGGAATTAATTTCATATTATAACCTATTTCTATTTATTTTTAAGAAGTTATAAAAAATTTACTTTAATTTTCTAATGTTGTTATTTGATTAAGTTTCTTTTCGTGTTTATGCTTCCTTACAACTTCTTATAAAATATGTAAAAATAAACAAAGCACTTTTAAAACTTAAATAATGAATTATTATATCAGACACATACTGACAATTTGAAATAAAAAATAATTTTTTGATATTAATTATCATATAAAGTTTATGTTATTTAAATAATATTTAGTAATGAATAACATGTTTTTTTGGATAAAATATTATGCATTTCATCGAAAAAACTGAACTCATCCGAGACAAACTTTCAAACTGAAACAAATAAATGAGCTAAATAAATAGACGCTTTGTTTTCAGATCGCTTAACATACATAACAAAAATATTCTTTGAACTAAAAAAGATTATAATGGCTTCCCGAGAAATCTAACCTACACAATCCCTGAAACCAGTAACATCACAATTGACCTTCACACAATCAATTCCAGTTGTAGTCTAATATTTAGATATTTCAGTTGCACAAATTGAAATTGGAATTGGAGTGACTGATTTCCTCGTAATATGAACAATTTTCCGTTGTGAAATGTGAGTTTTTGCGATTTCCACCACCAACTCAGCCTCGATGTGGGCTTTCCAGATCCCCCCCCACAAATACCATTGAATCATTCTCAAGAGACAAAACAACAAACCAAAAATACCAAAATCAAATCAACCACTCCAAAAGAAGAAAAAACAAAACACCCAAAGAATTGGGTACAACAACAATCCTCACAAAAGGAGAATAATTATTGAAGGAAAAATAAGAACTATGGTGATTAGATGAGAAAAGAGAAAACGAAAGTGATATGGGTGAGAAGGAAAAAGGCTTAATTGGTGAATAAAATGGGCAAATCTGAATATTTTTCCACATCATTTTATACATCTTTTTAGGAACCTTTTTTGGTTCCTTAACATTACTCTAATATAATATGCTAAACAGTATTTTTGCAGATATGCTACAGACTTACGTAAATATGGAGTTCTCCTGAAAATGGAGCCCTTTGCTGAGGGTCTTTTTGCACCTGTGGATAGTTGGGCTTGTATGTACATAATTTATCCTGAATATGTGTATTTTAAATAATGTAATATAGAAGGGGTGAATGTGTCACATTTGATTTCTTATTCTTGAAATTGCATTAACAATAATATAAAATTGTATGATTTGTGTAGGCGAAAATATAAAGTACACAGACACAAGATTACTTTCGATTTAATTGTATTACATTAAAGATGCTACAAATTGTGAATACAAAAATATTTTGAGTATATTTTTTGTGAGAGAGATATTCTAAGATGTTACAATTGAAAAATCTTGACCACTAAGAAAATGACTTGCAAACTTATATAACTGTGCACAACTCACTTTACAAATCATGAATACGACAAATTCATAACCACTCATATTAAATGATTTTATATTTTATCCGATACAAATTAATTTGAACAACATTAGTCGCCGTGATTGTCATAAATGTTGAAAGGGAAAAATAGAGGAAACAAAAAAAAAGAAAAATAAAGGATAAACACAATAGAGAAGAAATTTTATGTAAAACCAATGGAGGTTAGGATGCCATAAAAGAAAATGATATGATCGTGAAGGCGATAAAGAAGTAATTTTGTGTGATAATTGTAAATTCGAAATTGGAAAGTGGCGGAATGATCTGTTACAACAAGTAAAGAAAAGTTAAAACATGGTAGAGTGTCGATGGCGAAAAAGTGTACAAACGAAAAGAATAACTAATTACCAAAAGTACGAGATGATGAAGAATAATTAGTCAAAAATAAAAACATTTTCTGATTAATAGAAGAGACACACATGTTTTAAACATCAATTATTTTACTTGCTCTAATTCACGGTAAACATTTAAAAATGCATATATACAAAGTATTATATAAAAATGATATAGATAAAACAAAAGAAAATATTGAACGGAGGATCAACAACAAGGGTTCCTTTTTTTTTTCCCCAAAACACTTCTTTTACCCCTCCTTCTCCTCTTTCTACTTCATCTCTTCAACTCCCAATCCAATTCACCCAACCTCAATTCCTTTCTCTCGTTCTCATCTTCTCTCCCCTATTTTCTTTCAGTTCTTATCTTCTCTGTCCCTAGTTGCTATGGCTGAGAATTATTCTTCTTAAAAGTTTTTCGGTTCTACTTCGGGGAACTCAAATGAACATGATTTGGTTGTGGGTGCTTCAAGTTGCGTGCGTGTAGAGGAGCATAGGACTTTTCCTAAAATAGAAGGTTTAGCTAGGCTACCATCTCGTTTTACTCCGTCTACCGGTGAAGCTATCACCACTCTCTCCAGATCTGGTAAACCTTTGAATCTTTTTACCCATACTGATGTTAAGAAGTTAAATTCTCATTGTCTTAGCAAGAATGGTCCGATTTTAGTTAAGCCACATGATTCCTCTTTTGTTGATGTTTCGGAACAACAGAAATTTAGTTGTGTTGATACGGTTAAGAAAAAATTTAATTTTTCCTTTATTCGCAACCTAGCTATGACTAAACTTAAGAACTATGGTCTTTTGGATGTTTTTAAACACCATCTTGGGTTCTTGGTGCTTAAATTTAATACTTTCCAGAATTTACTACATGTTACTGATAAATGTTCGTTAGTTCTGTGCTATAAGACTGGTTCTTATGTGTTGTTTTTTAAACCCAGGAATGAAGGCTTGTTCCATGTGGTTGGGGAGCTAGTAAATGTCTAGGTCCAGTTACAAAGGGTTTGTTATGAATTATGTTGTTTTTTGATGATAAATAAAATTACTCGGCAATATTTTGTATAAGTAAAATGTAGTTTTCAACGGATAACATGTGTTTACAGTATCCGTTGAAAGGTAGGTTATCAATTGATGAGACTCCATGTAACACACTCTTTTTGTTTTGTAATAGCAGTTGAAGTATAGTTGTTAGGGTTAAATAAGTCATGTTGACTTTCAACTGATATGTAGAATAGGAAGACTAATAGTAAATATTTCATGCCTTGTAATTTTACATAAGTGAAATTGTATTTCAACGGATACAATTCAGCCTTCAATGGATGCATCCTGAACACTTTCAACGGATGCAGTTCCAATACCTTCAACGGATGCTTCAGGAGTTAACCTCAACTGATGCAAGACCAATAATTAGTAATTGTAATTATGAAAGGGACAAGCCAGACAAATCCCATGGGTTGATGGAACAGAAAGAGCATGGAAACCAACATTTTGGGAAACCCTGAAAAAAAGGAAGCATCCTATTTTCATCTGGTCAATAGAGTGATTGAAGGACATTCAGCTAAAAGGCAAATCATTTCAAGGACCATTAGACTTAGAGTGAAAAAGGAAGTTTTTGGACTTTATCTACTGTGTATTTTAAGTAGTTCAATTAGGCTTATAAACTTGGAATATATAACCATGTGTAGCAGTGTTTTTGAAGTTAAGAATTTATATAGTTTTCTAGAGCTTAAGCAATATTCATACTTGTAATTGCTGAATCAAAAACACTACATTGCAGCTGCGTGTTTCGTTCAAAAACATCACAAAGATTTTTTCAAATAAAAATCTCTTAGATGGAACAATCAATCCACCTGAATTTTTAATTATTGTATTGTTTATTTTCTGCAATTATTAAATTCTGTTCTAAGTGTCTTGTGTCTGCTAAAGGATTGGTAAATTTTAAGGATTGTATTCAACCCCCTTCTACAATCTTGTTAAATAATTGTGGATTCAACCTATATTTTCAATATTCATCAAGAGTATATATAGTACAAGATACATGGTTGTCCAGTAGTATATACATAGTTGTACGACATATAAATCAGGGATCCTATTACAGATATTTAGGATTCAAAATATATGCAATCCTAACAGACTATCAATCTATATTAATGCTTAATATTTGTCAAGACTTTCTGTTAATACTCCCCCTCAAACATGGCAACGGGTTGACGAGTTTGGACCGCAAAACATCAAAACGCAGTCTAGAAAGCCCCTTGGTAAAGATATCAGCTATTTGATCTTATGTTGATACAAAAACTACTCTATGTGTTCCCTTTGCAACTCTCTCTCTAACAAAATGACAATCCAACTCTACGTGCTTATAACGAGCATGGAATACTGGGTTTGCTTCCATATAAGTAGCACTGAGGTTATCACAGTAAATTAGTGTTGGAGTAGAAAGTGAGAGGCCCAAATCACGAAAAAGGTGGTGAACAAAGATTGTATCAGCACATGTATAGGCGAGTGCTCGGTACTCGACTTCAGCACTTGAACGAGAGACGGTAGGCTACTTTTTTGCTGACCACGATATCAAATTTGGACCTAAAAAGAGACAAAAGCCTATAGTAGACCGCCTAGTATCTGGACAACCAGCCCAGTCCGCGTCCGAATAAGCAACCAGCTGTAATGAACGAGAAGAGCGACGAAGATATACTCCATAACCAAGAGAACCTTTTAGATAACGAAGAATCCTTTTGGCTGCAACTAAATGCATATTGCTTGGATTTCTTGTAAATTGTGCAAGGTGGTGAACTGCGAAGGCAATGTCCGGTCGCATGATTGTTAAATACTGAAGGGCACCAAGTATATGTCTATATTCTGATGGATCAGAAATAGGATCACCACTGAAAGCTGATAATTATATTCTTGGTGCAACAGGGGTAGAGCTGGGTTTACAATCTAACATTCGACAACGACGAAACAGGTCCAAGGTATATTTAGTTTTAGATAGGTGAAGACCGTCTACATCTCTTGTGGTCTCTATACCAAGAAAATAATGCAGATCTCCAAGATCTTTAATCTCAAATTCAGCACCTAGTTTGATGATAAAAGATTGCAGAAATCTGAGAGAGCTTCCAGTTAACAAGATGTCATCAACATAAAAAAGTAATATCATCACACAAGAGTTGTTCCGATATATAAACATAGATGGATTAGCAGTGCTTTGGATGTGTTGGAACCAGTTTTCTGTCGGGTTGTATTCCAGGAAGCTCTTCGGGCCGACCTGTCAAAAGAGAAGAATGCGAGGGATTGGGCCCCCGATTCACCTCCGGTGTAAGAATAAGTTAAAGGTTCCAATTAGGTTTAAATGAACGTGTAAGTATTTGTGAGCGTAAAATGAGTATTATCTTTAACATGAAACCTGTCATGTGCCTTTATAGGCACTCTGGTACCGGCTCGCCCGGATTGTTCGGGAGCAACCGCCACATACGTGGTCCTGTTCTTACGCCTGAATAGTCGGGTGACTCGGTCAAACAACGGTCAGATTCAACGGACCGATCCGAAGGAATGGGCTGTGACCATTCGGCCCAATTAGTACTCGGCCCAATCGCTATTCGGCCCAATCCCAGTTGAGCCACCAACATGTCCCAGGACTTCGGTCGGATTTGTTAATGCGTTCGGAGTCCTAGCTTTCCACCTCTCTTCGGGATGGATTCCAACAGTTTCGTGCTTATCCGTTGTGACACGTCACCTAGAGAATCGTGCCGTAATTAATAATGACAGCCGTGATTTCTTGAGATTAGTGTTGGATCACCACCGTTGAATCCCAAACGGCTTTGATCGTACGATCAAGATTAAACGTACGCGCTTTACTGTCCAAACGTCACATTCTTCCGTATAAATAAAAGAAATTCCCCCCAAACATCGTTACTAATACATTCAAAAGCAACCTTATTTTGCCGGTTTCTCTCCAGCACCTCTGTTTGCAGATATCGACGATTTCGCTTGACAAGTTCGAATCCTCCTCAAATTCCTATTACCAGTAAGTTTTCTGTATTCTACTGCGCAATTTCCCATTTCATGTTGAGCTTTTTCGAATATGTCGACTATAATTTAGGCATAATAGTATTTTTGCTTTGGGTTATACTTGCTGTCGAAAATGTAGCCATAATTAGGTCGGTAGTCAGACTAGTAGATAAATTCATCCTACGAACAATTTCCGAGGCCAATTTGTCCCTAGAACGATCTTCGGAATGAATTCGTCCTTAGAACAACCTTCGGGACGGGTCAACCCTTAGAGCAGTCTTCGGGCTGCGTAGTTCCTTTAGAGATTTCTCTTTTTCCATTGGCTTAAAAGCTAGTAATTCCCCGACCGATCCAAGCCCCCTGTACTCGGCGACCACTTTTCTTTTCTTCTCTTCCTTGTTCATGTCCGAGTATAAGGCTAATTTCTTCATATTAATGCAGGAATTATGGATCGGTCGGCTTCTACATCGGGACAGTCTCCCAGATCCATATCCCCGACAAGATACCCCTTTCATGATATTGATGAATTCCCTGCGGCAAATCACCCTACTCGGTTGTCTGAGGACAGGGTGGCTAAGATACCGAAAGAGTTTGATATCCCGACCGGTGCCTGGCATACGTATTTGCCGAGAGCTGCTGACCGGATATGGTTCAACCCTCCCGTCCCGAAGGGATACGGGAATGTTGCTACCGGGATCTCAGAGGCCGCTTTAAAATGCAGTTTTCGGGTCCCGATGCTCCCGCTGGTGAAGCAACTGTTCGCCCAGATGGGGATAGCTTTAGGCCAAATGGACCCGAACGGGTTCCTACATATGAACAGCTTTCAATGCCGATGCCTTGCGGCCAACGTCGATCTGAACCCCGCACTGTTTTGGCACCACCATGACTTTCGAAAGAATGGTAAGAGTAAGGGTTATTACTCCATCGCCCGTCGTAATAACAGAGTTGAGTGGGTGGAAACCAATTCCAACAACAAAGGCAGCCACGATAAGTGGTGTTACATCTCGGGTCCGAAGATAGCCGCTTTGTCTCAATGGCGTGTGGTTGATCCCGCTGTTCAGGTGGTTAAACCCGCACTATCGAGGGCAGAGCTGGACGATTACCAACGTCTATGTAATTTTGATATGGGTCGAATCCCTTTAGAGGATCTTCGGGATAAGCAATGGCTTTTCGCCCTTTGGGGTAATGGTAACATACTTTACCCTTTGCATTTAATTTTTGTTTTCTTCTATTATTGTGTTTCCTGTCGGCCTGCTGATACTTTCGATTTTAATGTTTAACCCTTTTCTTTTCCTCTTACAGTGTCTTCTCGCCAAGCCATCATTGAGCGGAAAAGGGCTAAGTTTGAGGCGGAGCAGGCAGCCTTAGCGGCTAAGGCGGCTGAAGCGGCTGAGGCGGCTGAAGCGGCTGAGGCGGATGAAGCGGCTGAAGCGGCTGAAGCGGCTGAGGCGGCCGGGGCGAGTGCTGCTACCAGCCATGGTCGCCAGGAGGGCAGCAAACGGGCGCCAGAGCAATCGGAGCAGGCGACCGAGACTGAGAATGCGGAGCAGGTGACCGAGACACCCCTGGTTAGAAAGAGGGTTCGGCGGGGGGACTTTCTGAAGACGTACGTCCCTCAGTGGGCGATCTTGGAGTCCGATGCTGTCACCTCGGCCGACCCTAAGGCGATCAAGGAGATAGCTCCTGATTTATGCCGGGCTTTGGTGCTTCCGGCTGATCGCCCTAACTACGATCGGTTGGATATCGCCGATGCCTGCGCCGACATGATGGCCTTCCTTTCTTTGGTAATATATTTGCTTTTCCTTTCAATTTCTTGTCCTTGCATTTTTCTAACCAAGGTCTTTTTCCTTATTTTAGGCGACGCCGATGGTTGCTGTCATCACCGACAAGGTGAAGGATATGCAGGGTAGATTCGACCAACTTCGGGAACTGGAGGCTCGGTCGGTCCGATCGGAGGCTGCTCTCCGCCAAGCTGTTGGCGATGTGGAAAGGCTAGAAGGCCAATCTGTGGCGCTAAGGGCTGACCGGGAGGCGATGCAGAAGGAGCTGGATTCCCTTCGGGCTAGGCTGACCCGTCGGAACCTGTCCCTCAAGGCTTCCGGGAAGCTGGCTCGTAAGGAGACCAAGCTGCGGCTGATCGCCGAAGAGCGGTGCTACCAGATGGGCCACGACGAAGTCGTGAGGAGGGCGGCCGCCATGGGCTTGGATCATCAGCCCCTGATAGAGCCTGGTTTCAGCGATCCCGTCGGTCGCCCTGATGAGGACGAGCTTCCGGCGGTCTCCTCAGGCGAAGACGAGGATCTGTCAGATTAGGCCTTCGGGCAGTAATATTTCCCTTTGTAGCTTGTACTTTATTAAGCCTTCGGGTTTTAACTCTTTGTACTTTATTAAGCCTTCGGGCCTTTTATTAGTGAGTTTTCGGCTTTATTCTGCCTTTAACATAATTTATAAATTTTATGTGTCTTTGGCTTTATCAACTTCGCCTCAACATAACAAAATTTTATGCGTCTTCGGCTTTCAATCATTGCCTTAACATATTTTATAAAATTTATGTCTTTGGCTTATCGACTTCGCCTCAACATAATTAACAAAATTTTATGCATCTTCGGCTTATTTTTGCCTTGACATAATTTATAAACTTTATGTGTCTTTGGCTCATCAGCTTCGCCTTAACATATAACAAAATTTATGTATCTTTGGTTTATCAACTTCGCCTTAACATAATTAACAAAATTTAACCATTATATGTATCTTCGGCTTTCTTTTTCGCCTAACATGGTCTGGATTCTCCCAAAGTTTGGCTGTTTGGTTATCCAATCGCCAAATTTATGAAACATTATTCAAGAAGTCTTGTGGCATTTATCGTTTCTGGTCGTCCCCAGATAAATGTCCGACTTCTAACATTATAATGCATAACTGATAAAATAAGTAGAGGAGGGAAACATGTATTTTATTGATAAAATTTTCAACTTTACATGCTTTTCAGAGAAAAAAAAAACTTAGTATGAAGTGAAAATAAGAACTTGAGTGGCGAGCACCTTTTGTTCGGCCATATTCCTCTAGATTGGATGAAGGCTACTGGTAATATCTTCGTAACCTGGAGGCGTGCCATGTGTTCTTGATCGGGTCGCCAGACGTGGTTGCTAATTTGTAGGTACCAGGTCGAACCACCTCAGTTACTTTATACAGGCCTTCCCAGTTTGGCATTAGTTTTCCCTGCTTAGCTGGCATAGAAGTCGCCAATTCCCGCAGCACCAAATCTCCCACCATGAAGGTCCTTTTCTTTACCCCGGCGTCGTAGTATTGGGCTGCCTGGAGCTGATATTTCAAATTCCTTAGGTGAGCTGTCTCTCTCTCTTCTTCCAATAAATCCACATTGGCCCGAAGGCCGAATTCGTTTGCTTCGACGTTGAATACCTCCGTTCGGTAGGAGTCCAGTCCGACCTCAACGGGAACCAGGGCGTCGGTCCCGAATGCCAACTTGAAAGGTGTTTCTCCGGTTGATGAACGTGGGGTTGTTCGGTATGCCCACAACACCCAGTTTAACTCTTCTGCCCAAAGCCCCTTGGCATCTCCTAGTCGCTTTTTTATTCCATCGAAGATGATTTTGTTTGCAGCTTCGATTGCTCCATTTCCTTGAGGATGACCGACCGAGCTAAATTTCTGTTGTATTCCGAAATGCGTCAAGAACTTCCGGAATTTGTTCCCGATAAATTGGGTCCCATTGTCGGATACACAGACCTTCGGGATCCCGAACCTGAGTATGACTTGCTCTAATATGAATTTTTTTGCTGCTTCTTCGGTTATGGTCGCCAGAGGTCTGGCTTCAACCCATTTGGTCATATAGTCGATCGCCACTATGCAGTACTTGGCTTGTTTCGTGCTCTTAGGTAGAATCCCCACGATATCTACAGCCCACATGGCGAAAGGAATGGGGCTTAGGACTGATGCCATTTCTTCTGGTGGCTGCTTCGGGATAGTACTGAATAACTAGCATTGTCGACACTTCTTTGCGTAATCGGCCGCATCTGCTCGCAAAGTCGGCCAATAAAACCCCTGTCTGAGGATTTTGAAGGCAAGTGACCGACCGGCAAGATGTTCTCCGTATATTCCTTCGTGAACTGTTTCTAAGGCCAGTATTTGTTCTTCGGGATCCAAACATCGGAGAAGGGGTTCTGTCGCTGACCTTCTATACAACTTGTTACCGATGATGGTGTAGCTTGTTGCCCTGTACTTCACTTTTTGAGCCTTTTTCCGGTCCATGGGCAAAGTATCTTTTTCTAGATAGGCCCTGATCGGGGTCATCCAGTTAATGCCTTGGTGGATTTCCATGCATTGTTGCTTGTCGATTGAAGGGCTTTTCACTTCAGTCAGGTAGATGGATCCTGTGAGGTTGTGTGTTTCGGCCGAAGCCAATCTTGACAGAGCATCGGCTCGGCTGTTATCCTCTCTCCCTACTTGACTTAATTCGAAGGATTCAAATGAGACCGATGAGTCCTTTACCTTTGCGGCGTAAGCCTTGAGCCGAAGCTCTCTTTGTTCGTACTCTCCTGAAAAGTGCTTCACCACTAACATAGAATCACTAAATGCTCGTAAATTTCTTACCTCGAGGTTTTTGGCCAGGTTTAAACCGGCTAGCAATGCTTCGTACTCGGCCTCATTATTGGTTAGCGGGAAAGTGAATCTTATTGCTTGGCAGATTTCGAACCCGTCTGGACTTGAAAGGATTAATCCTGCCCCACACTTTGACCCGGCTACCGACCCATCTACGAACAATTTCCACTTGCCTGGCGATCGGACCAGCTGCTCCTCGGGAGCTAGGTCTTTTGGTCCTGAAAAATAGCATTCGACCATGAAGTCTGCCAATGCTTGGGCTTTGATGGACGTTCTGGGGATGTATTCCAAATCGTATTCTCCCAGCTCGATGGACCAAGCTACCACCCTTCCGGACGCCTCTGGTCTTGTCAAAATTTTCTTGAGGGGTTGATCGGTTATAACCTGTACCGTTCGCCCCTGAAAATAATGACGTAGCTTTCGGGTTGCCATTACAAGGCCGTAGGCGAACTTTGCTGTATTTGGATATCTTGTTTCCGCATCCTTCAGCATGTGGGATACATAAAACACCGGGTGTTGAGAGCTGTTATGTTCTTTCACTAGTACTGCTCCAAGAGTTCGGTCGCTCACTGCTAAGTACAGCTGTAAAGTTTCCTTCGGATCGGGCCTCATCAGGAGAGGCGCCTTGGTGAGATACTCCTTCACCTCCTCGAATGCTCTCTGGCACTCCGATCCCCATTCAAAATTCTTCGATCCCCGGAGTGCTTCAAAGAAAGGCAGGGCCTTCTCTGCTGATCTGGAAATAAATCTCCGCAAGGCGGCCATTCGACCGGTCAATTTCTGTACATCCCGAACTGTCTTCGGCTGTTCCATGTCGATCACTGCTTGTATTTTTTCCGGGTTCGCCTCGATCCCTCGGGCACTGACCATGTACCTTAGGAATTTCCCACTGGAGACTCCGAAAGTACATTTGTTCGGATTAATCTTCATGCCGTGCTTCCTTAATGTCTCGAAGCACTCTTTGAGGTCTTCCATGTGATCTTCGAACTGGGACTTAACAATCATATCATCCACATAGCATTCCATATTTCTCCCAATTTGTTTATGGAAAATCCGATTGACCACTCTTTGGAATGTGGCTCCTGCGTTTTTCAGGCCGAAAGGCATTTTGATGTAGGCATATGTTCCTTTCGGGGTGATGAATGCTGTCTTTGGAATATCCTCGGCATTCATTGCAATCTGATGGTATCCTGAAAAAGCATCCAAAAAACTAAGTACCTGATATCCAGCAGTGGCGTCTGTCAGCTGGTCAATGCTAGGAAGTGGGTAGTGGTCCTTCGGGCATGCTTTGTTTAAGTCGGTGTAGTCCACACACATTCGCCATTTATTGTTAGCTTTCTTTACTACCACCACATTGACTAGCCAGTCCGGGTATTCGATTTCCTCTATGAATTTTGCTTCCAAAAGTTTTTCCACTTCAGCTTCAATAATCTTCTGTCGTTCCATGGCGAATGTTCTCTTTCTTTGCTTTACTGGCTTTGCCTCGGGTTTAACATTGAGACAATGCTTCGCCGTCTTTGGATCCAAGCCAGGCATATCCTCCGGCCCCCAGGCGAAGACGTCGTGGTATTGTCTGACAACTTCGATCACTTTCCTCTTGAGGTCGGGTTCCATATTTTTCCCGATTCGCACCATTTTTCCCGAACAGCCCGCATATAGCTCTACCTCTTCGGTTTCTGCTGCTGGTTCGGCAATTGGGTTGGATAGGTCCGCACCAAATTTCTCTAACTCAATATTTAGGGTTTGGCGACTTCCGCTGATTTCGCCTTCGGCCCTTTTTCTCTTACCTCCTTCGGTCATCTCAAAATCTTGATCCTTGTCCAGATCGTCCAACATGATGATTCGAGCAATTTTTTGATCGCCCCTCATTTCCCCGATTCCATGCTCAGTCGGAAATTTCAATTTGAGATGGGGTATTGATGCTACCGCTTGAAAAGAAGTAAGGGCTGGCCTTCCGAGAATGGCATTGTAGGGGCTTTCCACCCGAACCACATAGAACTTGACCTGCTTTTCCACAGTATATGGAGCTTTACCCAAAAGGACAGATAGAGTGATAGTACCTTCAATAGGGACTGGCTGATTCCCGAAGCCGTACAGGGGAGCTTCGTGGCAGGGTTCCAGCTGTTCGCCTCCAAGGTTCATTTTACTATACGTCCGATGATACAGAATGTTCACCGAGCTCCCCCCGTCTATCAGAGCTTTCCATATTTTGTTTTGCCCGATCACCGGATTGATGAGCAAAGGGTCTTCATGAGGCCAAATTACATCCTCATAGTCATCCTCGATAAACATGATCGGCATCGCCTATTTGGCAGATTGAAACTGGTACAAATTGTAAACCTGTTTTGCGTACCTTTTCTTGGCCGTCTTGCTATCTCGTCCCAGGGTGCTTCCACCGAATATGGTTTTTACTTCGCCTCTGTACCTTTCGACCTCTTCGGGCTCTTTTCGTTTGTCTTCCTTCGGGGCTAGCTTGTCCCTCAGGTCTTTGACAAATTTATTCAGTTCTCCCTCCTTGATCATCTTTTCTATCAGCTTTTTTAGATGGTAACACTCATCAGTGTTGTGACCCTTGTCCTGATGATAATCGCAATACTTGTTACCATTTTTCTTATAATCGGGCATCTTCATTCGTGCTGGGCGAATGAAGCCAGGCTTTCCTTTTATCTCGTGGAGAATCTTCGAGATTGGTGCATTCAGAGGGGTAAATGCTGTGCCATCCCTATCTCTCCTTCGTTCGGCAGCTTTATCGCGACCCTTCGCCTCATCACGCCTATCATCGAATCTTCGCCCTGCATCGTACCTGTCATATCCTTTTTTCCCCCTATCTTCTCTCTTGGCTTCTTTAAACCCCCCGATGGATTCCATCTTCCGTCGGATACTCTCACCTCTCAAGTATATATCATTCAGGGATTTAGGGGGAATATCATAAAGAGAAGATCAAAGTTTTTTTACCTTTGATGGGGTCTAGTCCTGCAGATAAGAACCCAGCAGCCTTTACTTTGTCCAAATTTGTTACCATTCCAGCCTCTTCCTTAAACCTAGCCAAATAATCTCCCAACTCTTCGTTCGGCCTTTGTCTACAGTGTATTAAAGCTTCGGTATCCTTCTCTCTTCGGCACAGATGCGAATAGTGCCTCAGGAATTTCCTTTTTAGCTGGTCGTAAGAACATATCGACCTTGGTTTCATTGACCTGTACCACATGGTAGATGGACCCTTCAGGTATGTCTTGAACATCTTGCAAAGCATGACATCACAGTGCCCCATGCTTGTCATAAGGGACTCATACTTCTCGCAATGGTCTTCAGGGTCGCCTTTCCCATTGAATTCGTTCATCTTCGGGAATTGTCTTCCAGGGGGAGGTCTATACTGCTCGATTTCCTCCGACACTACCGGCTCGTGACTAATTCTACGATCGCCGAACATCGCCTTCTCCATTCGGCTCAGCCTGTCTTTCATGCGAGGATCTCCTTCCTCGTCGGTATCTGATCGTACGACCACCCTTGAACGGATCCTTCGGGGGTGTGATTCAGAATCCGAAGATCCATCTTCATCATTATGCACCCTCTTTTCTCTTCTGTGACTGGTCTGTACCAATAGTTGTTCTCCGGTCTCCACAGCACCTTGGAGAGCCTTTTCCTCAGCATCCAGCTCAGCCCTTCGCCTTTTAATTGCTTCCAGCTTAGCGAGATCCTCTTCCCTCTTCTTCGCCCTAGCTTGGGCTTCGGCCTCCAGCCTTTCCTTTTCCTTCTGCTTTCCCCCTTTGGCAGCAGTTTCCTCACGCCATTTAAGGATCAGGGCCTTTTGTTCTTCGGGTGTGGGCATCGGTCCCTCCTCCAAATCATCATCAAAATTGAGAACCCGATTAATGGGGGGTGTAGTCGTGGAGGGACCCTGGCGATGAGTTTCAGCAAAACCGAGTACCATGTCTTCAGAACTATCGATTGCCATCGTTCTCAGCTAACGTCACGAATTGGCTTACACGGTCCCACAGACGGCGCCAAATGTTGGAACCAGTTTTCTGTCGGGTTGTATTCCAGGAAGCTCTTCGGGCCGACCTGTCAAAAGAGAAGAATGCGAGGGATTGGGCCCCCGATTCACCTCCGGTGCAAGAATAAGTTAAAGGTTCCAATTAGGTTTAAATGAACGTGTAAGTATTTGTGAGCGTAAAATGAGTATTATCTTTAACATGAAACCTGTCATGTGCCTTTATAGGCACTCTGGTACCGGCTCGCCCGGATTGTTCGGGAGCAACCGCCACATACGTGGTCCTGTTCTTACGCCTGAATAGTCGGGTGACTCGGTCAAACAACGGTCAGATTCAACGGACCGATCCGAAGGAATGGGCTGTGACCATTCGGCCCAATCGCTATTCGGCCCAATCCCAGTTGAGCCACCAACAGGATGAACCCAGAAGAAATTAGAAAAGAACTCATACGTTCAAACCAAGATCGTGGCGATTATTTGAGTCCGTAGATCGTCTTATGTAGTTTACATATATGGTGGGGGCAATTAGGATCAACAAAATCGGGCGTTTGTCTCATATAGACATCTTCCGAGAGAAAACCATGCAAAAATGCATTCCCATCAAGCTGACGAATTGGTCAGGAGGAAGATACAACCAAACTTAAGACCGTTCGAATAGTGGTTGGTTTGACCACTGGGCTAAACGTCTCGTCGTAATCAATTCCAGCTTGTTGGTGGAAGACCTTGGCAAATAGACGAGCCTTGTAACGCTCAATTTCACCATTAGCTTTCCACTTTGATCCAACTACATTTTGTTGAGGATGAGGCGGAACAAGAGACCAGGTACCCTTTTTAAGTAGTGAATTGAATTCATCATTCATTGCTTGACGCCACTGAGGATACTTTTGAGCTTGAGAAAAACAGGCTGGTTCTTCTTCAGTGGTTAGCTGCATAGAAAATGCTACAGGAAGTGGATGTCGAGTTACAAAATCAGCATGTTTCTTGGGCTTGTATATTCCATCTTTGGATCGAGTGATCATGTGATGATTTTGTGTGGTAGGAGGTACTGGAACAGTAGATGCAGCTGGAGATGGTTGATCTATATGTAAGTCAGGTGGTTGTGGTGAGGTGTTTGTTGTTGGTGTTGAGGTACATGTGAAGTAGTTGGTGAGGTATCTTGGAAAGGAAAATCAGTTTCTGGTGATGGAGATGGTGTTGGTGGATTAATATGTATTTGTGATGAAGAATTTAATCTTAAAGAGGTATCATATGATGGTATGTTAGAGCTTGTAAGTGGTGTAGATGCCGCTGTTGGGTAGGATGATAATTGGAGTAAAAATCAAATCTGGCACCATAACTCTTTCTGATAACGTTTTGAAATTTGCTTGATACGGAAAATTTGACTCATCAAACATAACATGTCAAGATATGTACAATCGACTGGTAGCAAGATTTAAGCACCAAAAACCCTTATGACAGGAGCTGTAACCAACAAAAACACAAGCAGCAGACCTGGGCATTACAAAACTTAAACTCAGGAAATGAAAAAGACCCTAAACTTTTATTAAGGGACAAATTTTTAATAACTTGGGAAGATGGAAGAGTGGAGGAAGCAGATGATTGACATGATGAAGCTGAAAGTGGCTGTAATTTCTTGCACTTTGACATATTTACACTTTAGATCCACTTTGACTCCACACTACAACAACTCTCTCACCATTTTTATTACTAATTTGATTCTTATTATTTCGATCACCTTATTTTATATCAGAGATCATTCTTAACCAATTATCACATTTTCACATTTGCAATGTACATGAATTTGGTACTTAACTAAAATACTAAAATGAACAATTTATTTTTTAAATGCATGCGAGTCCGTTGAATAAAAATATGTTTGTATTGGGGTATTACGTGCAACCAAGTAAATATCAATATATATATGGGTGATGATATATACACACCTTAAAGTTATAGTTGCACACCCTACATTATTTTTGGACCAAACTACCCTTCGCACCTTCTTTTCTTCCGACCTAGCTTTTCATGCTCCCTCCTTTTTTTGTTTTTATTTTTTCAAAAGACTTATGACCTTATTTTAATTTTCTTAAAAGTACGATAACAAAATTATATTTTTTTATTTATCATTTGTATTTTTACTTCCAATTTTTTAATATGTTACCGAAAATTAAATATTAACAGATATAATAATAAAAAAACTTATTCTATTTTCATGAGTAATATGCTTTAAATAGTAATAAATTATAATTTTAGCATAGATGTACCATCGTATTAGTTTTAGAGTTTTATTCTGATAAATTACAAAAAAAAAATTGTTATAATTGCTAAGTAGTTATATAATTTTTTTTATTACTTTTCTTAATTCCAAGAAAATACATGTAAATTTCTTTTGTTTATATTTTAAGAATACTTATGTTAGCTTAAGTTAAAGACAGGAAGAAAAAAATTCATGATAATAAACATACTTATGTCATTAGAAGTTAAAAATTCATGGTAATAAACATACTCAAGTTAAAATTTGTTTTGCAATTTTACTAAAATACGATACACAACCAAATGCAACCTATTTTTATATTTTTAAATTGAAGTTATTTTTGGTTGCAAAATCATATTTTTATAAAAAAAAAAGAATTTTCAAATTTGTATTTTTGAAATTTTCTTTTGAAGAAATGTAATTTTGTAAACCAAATTTAAAATATTACATATTTTTCAAAAAAAAAAAAAAACTCTAAAACTATTTATCTTGTTGTCCGAGTAAAGTTGGGAAAGTATCTTAGTGAGCCGAGAAAATGTAAAGTCAAGGGCAATTTAGGAAAAATATAAAATAGGTGTGTAACTATAATTTTAGGGTGGGCATATATCACCACCCTATATATATTAGTCAAAATGCAAGAAAATTAAGATGATCCTATTTTTTTTATTCGCTATGCAAGATGGACCTATTTTAATATTAAGATATTCATTTTCTCAAAAAAAAAAACCCATGTATCAGTCTCCTAATCTATACTCTTTATTAATAAGCAAAACAATGTGAAAATGACGCGCGGTACTAAAATATCAAAGTATCAAAGTACTAAATTTGGTTATCACTAAATGTGAGTTCGATTCCTCGCAACTACATTATTTTACAAGATTTATTTACTTTAAATTCTTTAACTTCATTCAGGGTTTGATTCCTTACAACTACATAATTATATAAGATTTATTTATTCATTTTAAATTCATTAGCTTCAATCATACAAGATTTATTTATTTACCTTAATTTCTTTAGCTTTATCCACAATTCAATTGTCTTTAACTAAATAATTTAATGGTGGTTATTTATTATATTATTTTTATCATTCAATTCTCGATAAATACATTTTTTAATAATATTTTTTAATAATTTATCAATATTAATATTTTAATATCGAGTCATATTCGGCGGTGCTTGAAACTGGTTATAGGCTAGTTTATCTAATTCGGCCACGAGTCTAAAGTTTACGATTCACATTGTCTGTATGCACATTCGAATGGGCGGGGATAGAGTATATATTTATCGATAGCCATAAATTAAGTATTGAAATACCTGTCAAATTTTAAAACTGCACTGACCCAAAACTTCCCTCGCCCCATATGGCTCCTTGTTGCCGCTAATCTCCTCTCATAATTTTTCTGAACCCTTTTTAATTTTCTTTATCTTTTTCTTGATCAATTTTCAATAAAATCTTCTCTTCCCTAATCCCATTTCCCAGACCCCATCTCCTCCTTGAAGATGGGTGCGGGAATATCAAGGCCATGGAATGTGACATCCTGCGGGGCCTTTCGCAGAACCAACAGCGATGGGCAAGATCCCTCAAACTATAAGCGCATCATGGTTGTTGATGGTAATCATGATAATGCATCTTCTGATTCAAGGTCTCCTACCCAAGGCCAAAAGAATTGCTCGTTGTTGCCAAAGAAAGATGTCGTTAGCTCATCATTGCCAAAGAAAGATGTAGTAAAGGGGGAGAAGAAGACTACATCTCCGATTAAAATCAATATCAACAATAATTATCAAAAGGAGGATGAAGAAATTGAAAGGATTTCAGATTATGACGGTCCAATGTTCATGAAATCACCTAGTTTTAGCGATTTCGTACGTCCAATCGATCTTCTTGATGATGGCGTCAAGAAAGGTGGTTTGTCTTCTTCTCTTCATTCTCCACACATATTAATAGCATCTCTTTCAATTTACTGAGGTTGTGTTATGATTGAACACGATTGGACATGCATGCATGCAAGAACTTGTTAATTTTGACATGTAATTTATTATTGCAATCAGTATTACACAATTCATGATGCCTTAGTGATAATATTGCATTAAAAATTGTAATTCAAGTAACAGTAATACATGCATTATCAATAGTTTCATTTCATAACACGAAAAATTCAACAAATGCAGGTAAGAAAGGGGGAGAAATGAGAGAAAACAAGACAGAAGAAGCACAAGGTCCTGATATTGTTTGCACCGGAGAGGTAATTTACTTATCAAATATAATTTTAAATTTCATTAGTTCTTATTTAGTTTTTTTCTTAATTTATATCTAAAATCAAACTATCAAAGTTAACCGTGTAATTTAGTTCACTATATACATTTTAACTTGTGATTATGCTCTCGCAGCTTACCTACAGGGTAACTTATGTGATTATAAATCGATGTATTTATTGGAAATAACCTAAGACTATTGCTGCAGCTTAATCGAAATTAAGCAATTATGTATTGGACAATTAGTTTAATCCCATTTCAGCATAATCTATCTTGAGAATTGAACCCTGGACCTTCTACACTCAAATTTACACCACAACTATTATGCTACACTTTTTTTGAGTTTAATTTCAAAATTTTAAAAGAATTCATCCGTCCCTTTCTCATTAATCAAAATAATTATATATACATCATACATTGGCACTATCATCTCCTACTTTACAGGAAACTAATTACCTAACAACCATGTACAGAGAGAGATTGTAGGCATAGAAATAGATGACTAATTCTACGCTAATCAATAACAATTATCTACAAAATATATACTATATTTAAAACTCCCCCGCAGTCGAAGCAGGAGGTTTGCCAACGCTAAGACTGTCCTGAAATTCTTCAAACAATACCCGTGGCAACCCCTTAGTAAAGATATCGACTATTTGATACCGGGATGGAACATGTAAACCACGAACTTGCCCACGGGCAACCTTCTCTCTAACAAAGTGGATATCCATTTCTATGTGCTTTGTGCGTTGGTGTTGAACAGGATTACCAGACAAATAAATAGCACTCACATTGTCACAATAGACCAATGTAGCCTTCGGTATTGGACAATGTAACTCGAGAAGAAGATTCCGTAGCCAGCAGGATTCCGAGACGACCTTGGCCACCCCACGGTACTCGGCCTCGGCACTTGATAAGATAGCGTGGGCTGCCGCTTTGAGGACCAAGATAACAAGTTGTCCCCTAAAAAAACGCAGTAACCGGATGTAGATCTCCTTGTATCAGGACACCCACCCCAATCCGCATCAGTGTAAGAGACCAGAGACGAAACAGACGATGGGTATAAATGCAAGCCCTGGTCTAAAGTACCTTGTACATAGCGAATGATACGTTTGAGAGCAGACATATGATCTGTCCTCGGATCATGCATGTGAAGACAAATCTGTTGGACGGCATAAGAAATGTCCGGCCGTGTAATAGTAAGATACTGGAGAGCCCCTGCAAGACTCCGATAGTGAGTAGGATCAGCAACTGGAGTACCAGATGTAGCACTAATTTTTGATTTCGTGTCGACTGGAGTAGCTGAGGGATTACAAGATGTCATGCCAGCACGTTCAACAATTTCTTCAGCATATTTGCGTTGAGAGAGAAATAAACCACCATTATGTCGAGTGACTGCAATGCCCAAAAAATAATTTAACGGGCCAAGATCCTTCATTGCAAACTCAGAACTGAGACTAGCCATAATAGAACGCCGGAGAGCATGAGAAGAAGCAGTAAGAATAATGTCATCAACATACACCAATAGATACGCCATATCTGACCCCTGTTTATAAATGAATAAGGAGGTGTCACATCGACTATTAATGAAGCCGAGAGATAAGACATAGTCAGCAAAACGTTTATACCAAGTCCGTGACGCCTGCTTAAGCCCATAGATAGACTTACGTAAGAGACAAACATAGTCGGGATGATTACGATCCCTATACCCCAATGGTTGATGCATGTATACAGTTTCTTGAAGCTCACCGTGAAGAAAAGCATTCTTGACATCTAATTGATGAATTGGCCATGACTTAGAAAGAGATATACTGAGAACCGTCTGAATAGTAGCCGGTTTAACAACCGGACTAAAAGTATCACCACAATCGACACCAACCTGTTGTGTTTTGCCATCACCTACAAGACGGGCTTTATGCCTCTCAAAAACCCCATTAGAATTAAATTTGTGAGTAAAAATCCACATTGAACGAATTACATTAACACCAGGGGGACGGGGCACCAAATCCCACGTCTTATTTTTCATAAGAGCTTGGTATTCATCATCCATAGCCAATTTCCAGTTTGAGTCACGAAGTGCAGCTATTGGGTTACGAGGCAATGGTGACTGTGAAACCTCAGTGTGTAACGCATGATATTTCGGGTTGGGTTTAAAAATACCATGCTGACTTCGAGTGATCATACCTGGATTAGGAAGGGGATGTTGAGGTGGAGGTGCCATGACAGGGTCTGGTGGAGTATGAGGTAACGGACTCGGAGTGTGTGTGATAGGTTATGCGGAAGGTGAAGAAAGAGGTGATGTTGGGCTATGCAAACTCGAGTGAGGAAGACCGTGTGCTGTTCCTGGAAGAGGTGGAATTGGAGCAGCAGGCTGTTGGAGATGATCCAACACATAAGGAGAAAAACTGTCATCCAAAAAATCATAATTCGGAGATGAGTATGTATGCAGTGATGCAAACGGAAAATTTGTCTCATCAAATAGGACATGACGACGTATGATAATTTGACGGGATGACAAATCAAAGCATTTATAA
The DNA here is from genome assembly GCA_030848705.1 of Heracleum sosnowskyi. Classification (NCBI taxonomy): domain Eukaryota; kingdom Viridiplantae; phylum Streptophyta; class Magnoliopsida; order Apiales; family Apiaceae; genus Heracleum; species Heracleum sosnowskyi. The sequence goes on along the minus strand of CM061244.1, from coordinate 17,074,013 downwards.
CCCCGATGATTAGATGGGAAACCTAGAAAAACACAAGGAGTAGAACGAGCTTGTAACTTATGGATTTTAGTGGATGGAATGAGAGGATAGCAGAGACACCCAAAAACCCGTAAATGAGAATAGGAAGGAACCCGTCGATACAGAATTTCTAAGGGAGACTTATATCTCAACAGTTTCTTGGAAGAATATTGAGGATATATGTTGCCATCTGTAGTGCATGATGCCAAAACGAAGGTGGGAGAGATGCATGAGAAAGAAGTGTACGAGTGATATTATTGATAGACCGAATTTTTCGTTCGGCCTTCCCATTTTGAGAAGAAGTGTAAGGACACGATAGACGAAATGACATACCACTCTTTTTACAAAAATCCCAAAAAAATCCATTATCAAATTCTTTCCCATTATCACATTGCATTGTTTTAACATTGCGTTCAAATTGGGTGACAACATGATTTTTAAAAATCAGGAATTTCTCATAGACCTCTGATTTATGACCCAAAGGAAAAGTCCATAAGAAGTTAGAAAAATCATCCAATAATAAAACATAATATTTATGCCCGACAGAACTCAAAATTGGTGAAGTCCAAATATCACTGTGAATAATATCAAAGGGTAAAGAAGTACTTGAAACAGATGGAACAAATGGCAACTTAATATGTTTCCCAAACACACAAGAACGACAAATAGTAGAAGTAGATTTACTACTACAGTCAATGCATTTATGCACCCTAAGAGCTTGTAAAACAGGAGCACCCGGATGACCCAATCGATCATGCCAAAGCGAGGAAGAAATAGCTGCAAAGGTTGATGGGGGTAGCTTTATTGGAAATAGAGCGAAGAGGATAAAGATCACCCTGACTATCACACCGCATTAGAGGCATCCCCGTCCGAAAATCCTTCACAGAAAACCCAAAAGGATCAAACTCAACCGAAACAGAATTATCAGTAGTGAGTTTCCTAACAGAAATCAGATTTTTGATAATTTTGGGAGCATGTAGAACATTGTTTAAGGATAAAGAAGGATTAGGAGAAGGTAAAACAGTATGACCATAACCACTTACAGGAATTGAATGACCATTTCCGACAATAATACCAGAATTATGATTGCTCAAATGAAAATAAGACGAGAGATTACCGTTTGACGATGTCATATGAGAGGTTGTGCCAGTGTCCATATACCAAGAAGGATCTGCTGATGTTGTCCTGGCGGGCTAGCCTTGCTGGCCCTGCCGTTACCGCCCTTGGTATTCCGGCCACCTCCACGACCATTCGAACTTTTTCTGCCCTGTTGAGATTGTTTGCGGTTGATATACTGTTGTCCCTTCCCTTGTGCAGAATGAGACGGAACAAGAGAGGGGTTCTCATCGTCGTTCGAAGCAGCGACCATGGCAGAGTCAGAAGCCATGGTGGCCTCCTTAGCCAGTCCTGATTCCTCCAGAGTGAGCATAGATCTAGCTTGATAGAAGGTAGGAAGAGGATTACTCTGACGAATCAAAGTACCCACACCACGATACGGAGCAGTGAGACCAGATACAAGCTGTAGTACCAACCGACTGTCAGACACCGGAGCCCCGACGTTCTTCAATTGATCGGCCAAAGATTTCAGCCGTTGACAGTATGCCGAAGCATTGGAAAAGTTTTCCATCCTGGTGGTGGAGAAATCATGCTCCAGAGTTACCGCACGAGAATGTTTATTGTCCTGGAAAATATCACGCAAACGTTCCCAAGCCTCCATTGCCGTAGCATCAGGCTCAATGATGGTGTGTAACAGGTCATTAGAAATTGTGGCATATATCCACGACAAGACTGTGGCATCGAGAGTAGACCACATGTCTGCATCCACCTCGACCACCTGGGTCGCACCCGTTCCCGTGGTTGAAGAAGATGTGGTTGGAGTAGAGGGTTCTTTAGTTGTAGAAGGAATGATGTGATGGAGAACCTTGTTCGATCGTGCATGAACCTTGAACAACTCCGCCCAAGTTGAGTATTGTACAGTTTCCATCTCAAGAATTATAGGAATATGATTCCTAATGTTAGAAATAGCAAGAGCAGGGTGAAAAGATTTAGACTGAGACATCGTTGTCGACAGAGACAAGAGATAGTGAATAAGAAGAAGAGAATGACGGAAAGTATAGCTAGGGCGCAGCGGAAAGAGATCAAGAAAACCCTACTGATACCATGAAAGAATTCATCCGTCCCTTTCTCATTAATCAAAATAATTATATATACATCATACATTGGCACTATCATCTCCTACTTTACAGGAAACTAATTACCTAACAACCATGTACAGAGAGAGATTGTAGGCATAGAAATAGATGACTAATTCTACGCTAATCAATAACAATTATCTACAAAATATATACTATATTTAACATTGAATATTGCACAATATATAATTACAAAAAATATTTTTATCGATTGAGCATGATCTACAATTCTCTTTTGTCGATTTAAATGATTGATATATGTCATTTTAATACCTATGAATTTACGATTTTGCTCATATATGTTAAAAAATTACAAAAAATACCTTCTCTTTTATATTTATGCAAAGAGTAGATGAAATTATGTTATTGTTGAAAATCGAACCACTAACATTCTCTAATCAAACTCATACCATAACCATTTTTACTATACGTTATTTTGAGTTTTCTTTAAAAATATTTTTAGATAAATCACATTTTCTCATCTTCTACCATTTTTTTATTTTTACTTTTGAGTAAATAAAACGTTGGTTTATATTATTTATAGAATGTTGCATATTATATATTCCAAAAAAATATTTTAATGGATTGAGTATACTCTATATTTCTCTTTTGTCATTTTAAATGATTGATATAAAAAATAAAATTTTAAATAATATAAAATTATACATAAATGTAATCGATTCCTAAAAAAATATGAATTTATTTACATTCTCCTCTCTGTAGATATTAAACTATTGAAATAAAAAAATAAGATTTTTTTAAAGAAATATTTAATTTTGTTTATAAAATTATACATAATAAATGATTGTCTCGCATAAAATTTTAAATACACGAGTCAGAGACTTAGTTGATCGATGTCTCTACATAGAGTACGTAGTTGTATTCAATTTAGCTAATTAATTTAGCTGATGAAATACAAGATCAGGCTCTATTCCCGTATAGAGTATAAATTTACATAGTTTCATATCAAGATGGATTATATCTAGCTAGCCTTAAGTAGTTCTACAGACATAAGCCTCTGGAATTTTGTTGTTACTTACAAGAAATAAATTTGATTTGCGTGCTTTTCAACATGCAGGTTTGTTACAAGCGGGAGGTAAAAAAGAACGAAATGCCAGTAGAAAATAAAGGTGGTTCTGGGAAAGAAAAAAAAATATACAAAATATTTTCACAACATCACAAGCCAAGTACTGTTAGTTGTGGTGTAAAAAGTCTTTTCTACCACCAACCGAAGAACACTAAACAGCCTAATTAGGAACCTTTGATCGCTATTTTTTTTCTGTTTTTATGCTTTGTCAACTTCTCTATAATAGACAAGTCGGAAACATATTCTAACATTAATGCTCCCTTGCAATGATTGTACGCACTCCCATCCAAACTTGAGGTAATTTAGTACTGCACAAGTGTGTTTCTACGTACTCTTTTCCCTGAACTGTAAGAACCGTTGATGGTCAAGTGCCTGTTTCGCCATCTCAATACGGGCTTGTGATATCTGATATGGGTCTTTTGGTGGAGGTTTTAAGGGAAATTATCAGTTTGTGAGCACTGCTTGTAAAATTCCAGATGAACCAAAACAGTGTTCCAGATGGTCTCTAAGTACTGTTAAAATTGCGAGAAATTTAAGATTTGGTTTGGGGATGAAGCCCAGCTCTATAAATTCATACCTTCTTGTCTTGGACTTGGATTGCTAATACACTACTATATTGTGCATTCCTTATCTTTATTCGTGTAGGTTCTTCAGCTTGTGTGTTAAGTTTTATTAGCAAGACACCATTTATTTTGTTTCATTTCAAGCAATTGAGTACAGTACATGATACGTCCCTCCCATGCTGCCGATTCTGAATTGTCCTATAAATAATAAATATAAATTTTGTATACTAATTAGATTACTGGTACATAATGTTAATAATTTGATAGTTAAAATAACTTAATTTGATGATACTTGTATCTATATCATCTACTTATCTTCACTAAATCCTTGTGAAACTAAAACAATAGTACATAAATATACAGCAACAGCTTTTCTCGCGCCTAATAACAAAGGACAGGATATAGGTGCATACCTTTACCATTACAATACATTGCTGATATCACACCTGAAATAAGCATGCAGTTGCAGGGAATGAGGAAAAGGAAGGCCACATTAGTTGGAGCTAGGCCTCATCTTCTTCGTTTTATGCTTTTCCTTTTCCTAGGGTTCCACAGATATGAATGCATGTCCTTGTTCTTGGAGGAAAGCTGTTGCTTTACTATACTTCTCAGCTCTTTCATCCTCAAGTATCGTATTTTCCTCAATTTGAAGTTTCAATTACTGCTACAAGTATGCTCGCCCTGCATAATTGTTGAAACCTAAGAACAGTCCCAAAACAACCGCTTCCGGAATATTGCAGCTGATCATTAACATGTTAAACAAAATTAACTCTTTTCTTTCCATATCTTAACAATGAAATTTACTTCCACTTCCTTTTTATTTGTAACTAGGAAAAGATTGTTCAACTTACGCACTAGCTTTCGCCAGTATCACTTCAATTTAACAATAGTTGTGGGCTATGTACTTGAAATAACATTCAAAATGAAAATCGTTAAGAAGTACCAACTTATCTAATGACTGTTACAAATGCCATCAAGAATAAGTACTAGATGGTTGCATTTGAGAATATATATGTAATACCAGAGCCTATACCACCAGACTTGCTTTGGAATGGAGGACAAATCAGTTAGTAACTACTTATACTGGCACTAGATACTAACCAAAATTTATCAGAACGCAAATATGGGCAATCCTCTGGCAAATCCAAAGGTTGTCTTCTAATTAGAGAATCGTGTAAACAAAGCAGATGCTTGGGTGCCTTAAGTTCCATCATATGATACAACTGAAATAATATAAACTTGTCAGCTATCTTTACTCAACTAATGAAACTGACCTTTAGGTGATAATCATGTTACTTTACTGGATAGATTTTGAATAAATATTTTATTATGTATTTCGAGGAGAAGAGTGAAGAAAAGAAATGGAGAGGGTTCCGAATTGTATTATGAACAAGCATGTGTGTTTTTGCTCACTTCATTCTTTGATTCTTATCACTATATATGGGCATGCCAATACAATTCTCCACCCTCACCAAAAGTAATTGCCCCTTTAATACCAATAAAGATATATAAGTTACAAATATAAATGATAATAATCACTTATTTAAATCTACATTAACTCCCAATGTACTAAATGTATTTTACACTTTTATTATATTTGACAATCACAAGTCAAATATAACATCTCCCACTTGAATTGTTTTGTCTAATATTCTTTGTGACTCCCACATTTTCTAGAGTATATAATTCTAACATTCATTTTCATTGTTCATTAGAACCACATGTGATATTTGATCATTCAAATATTTTCTATTTCAGTCAAACCAATATATTTGATAAACAATTCAACAAGAATACCTCTCGTTAAAATAACTTCAATATCACTTCTTGTAACACGTCCATGTTTCTTACTTTCCCAACTTCAACTCTACCATAACTCAGTAGGTCTTCTGAAGTTGAATTGTCATTACTTTCGAAATTTGTACTGGAACAATCAATATTTTCAGGCACGTCTGCCTCATAACTAATTAGTGGTGCAATGTACACTTCTAGTGCTTCACTATCATATTCACAACCTCTCACCAGGATTGATTAGTATAGTATCCATTCACTAGACTAAATAAATATGCCAAATCAAATACATCAAATTTTCGACTAATTGCGAATATGATACATTTAGTGGACCTATTTCCGCATTAATCGTTTCCCAATTACCAATAGGGTTGGCGTCGTACTGCACTTTTGCATCCTTAACGATTAAGCATTTCACTCGAATACCTTTTTGCATCCTAAACTTATCAAATTTCACTAATATTCTCAACTCTCCTACTAAGTTCCAACTTAGTTCTGTTGAGCATTTCTTTAATATTTTCCAACAACAATATATTATTAACATATACTGATAATATTGTAAACAAACTTCCACTTTTCAAAATACAGACACAGTTGTCTAATTCATTCTTGGTAAAATATTCCTAATTTCTGCGTAAAACCTTTCACAGTCGGACATACTTCCGATTTAAAATAGACACATTTTGTCTCATCTTTCCCTTTGAAAAATCCATATATAACTTATGGATTTTCTATATTGAGGTTGATCACACAACTCACAGACTTGATTCTTTCAAAATTGACTCAAAATTATCTTTCATGATTTCCTTTAATAATTCAGATTCTTGCGATTTGATCGATTCTATACAAATAGTCAGATCATTAGGATATCTTACATCCATTTATACCGATAATGCACCATTATATTCAATCCCATATTCCGGTCATTACCATAATTTTCATTTAGATCTACTTCAACACACGCCTTAATATAAAAAAAACTTCATTGTCATAATCACATAGATGACAACTAAATGTATTGTTTTCTTAAATACAGTTTCTTATTCCTTGGAATATTTCTGAAAATAGTTTTTCTATTTTCAATCATTTAACAAATTTCCGATCCTTTCTTTCCCTTTTCAAGGCACTTGCTCTTATTCCTTTCTTGAGTTCCTCTAACTCAGTCATATAGTTGCTTGTCAGCAAACTAATATTTCACATGCTCTCTATTCTGAGCATCACTTTTTAAATTGTCTCAAAATAATTTATTTCTTAATTTCTGGACTCATACATTATAATTCGGACCATTCAATTTTTCATATTCACCGAAACCAAAAATATATTCTATGCTCAATTTCCGAGAATCACTAAAAAATTTCTTTAGTACACTACTGTCTTTTTCAACGATAATTTCTAGATTCTTCAATTCACATCCCATCATTATTTACAAAATTTATACTCTTCTTTTTAGAGTTTCACTAGAAATTTCCTATAGTACAGTTCCGTCTGTTTCAACAGTAACTTTCAGATTATTCAGAAATAATTTAATTCTCATTTTCCAAATGGTGCCGATTAAATTTCCGCCTTTTAATATTTCAAAAACACACAAGAATAATAATCTTCTAAAAATGAAAGTAAGTATGAACGAGTATTACAACAAGCCTATTAACAATATTCAGATGATAAAAAAATTCCATCCCTGGACAATCTGGCCACTAGCTAAAAAAAATTAATATTAAAACCAACAGGTGGACAAAACAAAAAAAAAGAAACATGTACAAAAAATATGGTATATAGTTTCCAAACAGGTTAAAAATCACTGGCTCTAAACGGGCAATAAAAAAATATAACCTAACCAACATTAAATATGAGACAAACCAAAAAAACATATACAACACCAAATAACAACAATAGTCACCTGATCATTAGATATATTAAAACTCATAAAATGCCCAAAATCATTGGTAAACAAATGCAATCATATATATATATATATATATATATATATATATATACTATATTATTAAAGACGAAACATTAAAAGTTTTGGTCGGTCGGTCGGTCGGTCGGTCGGTATTTGGGCCGATTCACGGGCCTATCTATAACCAATTTATTAATAATCAATTACCTTTTTCAGTACATTGCCTATTTTATATTATTTTTATACTAAACCAACTCATCTTCTAAAAATAAAACGGGCAACATATATATAATATGGTAATATTATTATATATTTATAAACGATTACCTTTTTCAGCTAAAACATATTATTTTTATATTTTTAAATAAAACAACTCATCTTCTAAATACACATATATGGAAACCAATTTATTAATAACCAATTACCTTTTTCAGCTAAAACATATTACCTATTTCATATATCTATTTAACTAAAACAAATCATTTTCTAAAAATAAGACGGGCAACATATATATAAAATGGTAATATTATTATATATTTATAACCGACAGCTAAAACACATTATTTGTTTTATATTTTCTAACTAAAACAACTTATCTTCTAAATATAATACATGCAAAATAAATATACAATGGTAATATTGTTTTATATAAATATTTACGTCAAGAATATATTAAATTTAGATATTAAATTGTTAGATTTATAAATCCGGTATATATATATTAGAATTTTATCAAATTATATATAATAACTAAAATCTAAATAAAAATAAGAAAATATTAAAGAAAACCGTGCGTCGCACGGGATATAAGCTAGTATATATATATATATATATATATATATATATATATATATATATATATATATATATATATATATATAATAAAGTAAAATAAAATGTAAACACACGAACAAGCGGACAAGGAATAGACAGACGAGTAACTACTCAAGCAAGTGGGGATAAACAGAGTTGCAAAAAAGATTTTGCCAAATATACACACAGACAAAGAAAAGTAGGAATGTAGGCAATAAAAAAAACAACAATATGAACAAATCTAGGATAGAAAAATAGGAACCTCTATGTACAGTATATACTAATGGCATGGACTCAACACACATACACACAGAAAATAAACTAAAACATATCAAACAAGCAATTAAGATTAAGGTTGTTAGCACAAAAGATAGGCCTGACAAACACAATCCAAAAAAAAAACAATTACAACACAATAAACTATTAATATAAAGCAAGTCAATATAAGGGCAGTTATTGAAAATTGAACACATATAGTAGTAAAAAGTAATCAAAGAAACATGGCATGAGAGTAACCAAAAAAATATTATTAAACTAAGATGGTCACTAAACGAGAAAAGATATGATGCCGAAATGGATGTTTCAGCTACAACGGAAGAACAATTCCACTGATCAAAAGCGATGAAGGAAATGAAACATGCAGATCCACCGGGAGCTCTGATACCAATGATAGATTTTGAATAAATATTTTATTATGTATTTTAAGTAGAAGAGAGAAGAAAAGAAATAGAGAGGGTTCCGAATTGTATTATGAATACGCATGTGTGTTTTTGCTCACTTCATTCTTTGTTTCTTATCACTATATATAAGCATGTCAATACAATTCTCCACCCTCACCAAAGGTAACTGCCCCTTTAATACCAATAAAGATATATAAGTTACAAATATAAATGATAATAATCACTTATTTAAATCTACATTTGTAACTCTCATGTACTAAATGTATTTTACACTTTTATTATATTTGACAATCACAAGTCAAATATAACATTACTGACAAACAAATAAACAAAAATATGCCAGTTCAAACTTGAGAATCTTTGTACCCTCCAGATCTTTCATCGAGTGCTGCTACATGTAATGTTTCTTTAAAAATTATGGTCTCGGGACAAAACACCTGAGACTGTTTTGCCACCTCCAGGATAAGTTTACCTTTAATCATTAGTTCATTACCAATTTGATAAAAACATGTCGAACTGGGAGGAGTTGCTAACATAAAACTGGCTAAAGTGTACTTACAGAAAGAATCATCAAGCAGAAAAAGGATCCACTTGCCTTATCCCAGCTAGAAACAATTGGGCAACACATTAAATATTCACACATTAAGAATATTCCCTGAGTCATAACTACATGGCAAAATCAGAGTGTGGAAAGATCATAGATCAGAGCCTCAAAGGAAATAGAGTTTTCGTAGAAGGCCGGCAAGGTCTTCCTGTAAAATGAAATAATGACACATATTATATTTCAATGGTTTAGTGTTTGGCGGGACAGAGAAACACTGCAATAATACACCAGAAAAGACCTGGTAGCAAATTGGCGGATTAGTTCAGTTTAAAGACTATATACATGAATTTGTGCATATTTAAAGTTTAAAATAAAGTACAGATGAATAGTTAGAGCTATATAAAAGAACAAAATCTCCACTCTCTTACATAGGCGTGTCTAATTTCCAATAATTCCTCGACAAGTATCAACCAAATGGAACACATTATCATAGTATTGGTAAAATCAAAAGGAAAATAAAAGCACATACTTGGATATTTTTTTGACTTTCCGCTGCAACAGAGATTTCAGTGAATGTATGAATCCACCTCAGTCTCAACAATATTGAAAGTTACTGAGAATCCTTGTCTTTGTATTGAAATGATAACTCATATATATACATGATATATATACATGATGTAACTGCCTGAGGCCGGTAACTTAAACTACTACCCACGTTATCTAACTATGTACAAAGTATAATGTATATAATAGGTTTACTCTAATATGACCCCTCAGTCGATACGGGAGATGAACGAACGTTGAGATTGGAGACAAATTCTTTAAACAATGGTGCTGGAAGACCTTTAGTGAAGATGTCAGCAATGCTGTGAGGAGGGGACGTGTAGGACACGAACATGACCAAGTTGTACCATGTCACACACAAAGTGAATATCGATCCCAACATGTTTTGGTCGCTGATGTTGAATGGGATTATTGGTAAGATACATTACACTGACATTGTCACAATAAACGAGGGTAGCCTGATGGGGTGGACAATGCAGTTCAAATAATAATGAGTGAAGCCATGTTGTTTCACAATATCCAGAGGTTGATCGGCGTGTGTCTGGGCAGCCTCCCCAATCTGCGTCAGAATATGCCAACAAGGATGTGTCCGGTGATGCAAAGAGGAAAATGCCATGATCAAGGGTGCCTTGGAGGTAGCGTAAAATGCGTTTAAGGGAGGCCATGTGGCACTCTCTTGGGTCATGCATGAACAAACAGATTTGTTGGACCGCATATGAGATGTCAGGACGAGTGAATGTGAGATATTGTAAGGTCCGGGCAATGCTGCGATAAAGTGTAGGATCAGAGATCCGGGGACCAGATGCGAGAAAGAGTTTACCCTGAGTGTCAGCATGAGTAGTACATGGCTTACAAGATGTCATGTTGGCACACTGCAAAATTTCAGTGGTAAATTTACGTTGATGTAAAAACAAGCCTCCAGGAGAGCGAGAAACTGAAACCCCGAGAAAATAGTGAAGATCACCAAGATCTTTCATAGCAAATTCCTGACTTAAATGTGTAATAATTTGTTGCATAAGGGCTGAAGAAGAAACGGTGAGAACACTATCATCAACATACAACATGAGATATACAAGAGAGGAACCTTGACGGTACACAAATAGAGAGGTGTCCGAACGACTGCTGATAAATCCCATGGCAGTAAGATGAGTGGCAAACCGTCGATACCAAGCACGCGGAGCCTGTTTTAGGCCATATAACGCCTTTTTGAGAAAAAACACCATTAGGAAGAGATGGATCAACAAATCCAGGAGGTTGCACACAATACACAGTTTCATTAAGTAAGATGAGGCCCAATATGGGTAATATAGAGCCATCATTTAGATCAGAAGGGATGTGTGAGTCTGGATTTGAAGGATGAGAAGTATGCGACGTGTGAGAATTATTTGACGGAGATTGGGATGATGTGGAATGAGTTGAGGGGAGATAAGAAAGTGGTGGGTTGGGAGGAAAAGTGGGAGAAGTTGTTTGAGGTGAAGGGTAGTATGCAAGAGCGGTTTTGGGTGGGGCATATGGAAACGTGGACTCGTCAAAAGTTACGTGTCTGGAAATAATGATGCGACCAATTGATAATTCAAGGCATCGATAACTGCTGTGTGAATCTGGGTACCCAAGAAAAAGACATGGAGTGGAACAAGGTGCCAGTTATGTGATGTTGTAGCTGAAATATTTGGGTAGAAAAGGCATCCAAAGACACGTAGATGATAGTATGTAGGGGGGCTACGCATGAGAACTTCATATGGAGTTTTATTAGGGAGTGTTTTTGTGGGGATTATATTGAAGATGTGTGTTGCGGTGGTTAGTGCTTCCACCCAGAAGCAAGGCAGCATCGAAGCTTGAAGAAGGAGAGTGTGAATCATGTTGTTAATGGTGCGAATCATTCTTTCAGCATGTCCATTTTGTGGAGATGTATGTGGACATGAATATCTATTTAGGCTGTCATGTTGCCTGAAGTAAGAGTGAAAGTCATTATTGCGGAATTCTCCACCATTATCGCATTGCAAGTGTTTGATGTTAAGACTGAACTATGTTTGTATCATTTTGTGGAATGTTTTGAAAGTGTCAAAAACATCAGATTTCAGGCGAAGGGGAAAAGTTCATATAAAGTGCGAGAAATCATCAAGTAAAATTAAATTATATTTAAATCCCGAGGGACTAATTACAGGAGATGTCCGAAGATCGGCATGAATAATTTCAAATGGAACATGACACCGAGAATTTGAAATTGAGAATGGTAAACGACAATGCTTTCCTAGTTGACAAGCTTCACAAAGCGCCCCCGTTTTACCGGAGTTACAATGAATAGAATTACTAGAAATTAACTGTGTTAATACAATATTTCATTTCCTGGATGTCCTAGTCGTTGGTGCCAAATATTGTGGGAGGAGGCAACAATAGTGGTAACATAGGCAGATGACATGCGTGGAAGTGGGCGGACGGCTGTGAGGGCGTATAAATCACCTTGGATGTCACTCCTGAGTATCTCGGCCCTCGTTTGTAGATCCTTCACAGAAAAACCATTAAGATCAAATTCTATGGAACATTGATTTTCACGTATAAATTGTCGAACATAGATTAAAATTTTAACAAGATGAGGAGTAATGAGGACATTGGACAAAACAAATGGTGTAGAAGGAATTAAAGAGGTAGCAGTATGAGTAACAGGGACGCGAGAACCATCACCAACAAAAACATGTTTAGGAGTTGACTTGGTCAAATTAAAGAGTGTTAAAAAGTTATCGGGATTAAAAGCCATGTGAGAGGAAGCCCCTGTATCCATGTACCAAGATGATTCAGACGGTGGAGTGAGTGACGTGGTGTTGAATGCATTTGTCAGTTTGTCAGAGGTCATTGTTTGGCCTACTGGCCAAGTAGGAGAGTGTGCCGTAAGATGTGCCCATGGTTGAGTACTGGTTGTAGGTGGCTTATGCAAAGGTGCTGGTTGTGGCGGACGGGCTGGAGGTGCGCCAAGTATGGAAGAAGAATTCCAATAAGTGTTGAAACCTTGATTTGGATGATTGTTATAGGTATTACGACCAGCACCGCCACGTCCTCTGCGATCACGATCGCGCCAGGTGCCACAACGGAAGCTACGAGAGGGTTGATGATTGGCATATAAGACAGTTTGGGTGGTATCAAGTTCATTAAGACGATGCTCTTCAAGTTGAAGTAAGGAGCGACTTTGGAGGAATGTGGGCAGTGGGTTCTGAAAAGATATAAGATTGGCTACTGTACCATAAGATTTCGGGAGACCATGGAGAGTTTAGAGCACAAGTTAACGGTCAGTGACAGAATGACCAACATCAGCGAGATTATCAATCATGGTTTTCAGAAGTTGGCAGTAATCAAGAATGGAAAAAGAGCCTTTCTTGAGAGATTTCAATTGTTCTTCGAGAACATTAGCGCGGTAGTCTTTATTGTCTGTAAACAAATAGGCAAGGGTCGTTCATAATTCTAAAGTAGTAGCGGTGGGAGATATGATCATTGTGGATAGATCATTTGATATAGTGATGTATATCCATGACTAGAGAAGGAAGTCAGCGCGTTGCCATTCCTCTGCTGAAATGATGTCGGGTTTTGGCTTTCCAAGAAGAAGGTTATCTAAGAGGAAGCGGCCTGCAGTGATGAGAAAGACGTGGCTCCATTTGCGGTAGTTAGAATTTTTAATGTCAAGAGTAACTGGGATTAGAGTTTTAATGTTGGTAATGGCATGAGCCAGATGAAAGGGGTTTGCAAGAGAATCTGTGTGAGTGAGAGAAAAAGTGTTTTCTACAACTAAAGAGGAGGTTGGAAGTTTTGGAGAAGATTCAGGTTGGGGAGAAGAATAAATATTGTCAGTTGCCATAGTAGAGGGATGAGAAGGTGGAACAAGAAATGAAAAAAAAAATGCAGTTTGTGAAAAGAAGTAGCAACAAAAAACTTAGTGTACAGGCTCTGATACCATGAAAGTTACTGAGAATGCTTGTCTTTGTATTGAAATGATAACTCATATATACATGATGTATCTTCTTGAGGCCAGTAACTTAAACTACTACCCACGTTATCTAACTATGTACAAAGTATAATGTATATAATAGGTGTACTCTAATAAATATGACTCAAAAGATTTTTCAGAAGTAAAAATAATTCCTTTGAACTTATTGGAGCTTCAAATGTGTATGGAAGGTCTTTTACTTGATTTAAAGGATACTTGGAAAATGCTACATTGTCAAGATCTGACATATTCATTTGCTTTTGCTTGATTGTTGTTGACTTTTTGCAGCATTCTAATACATGTCCTCATCTCTGGAACCATCAAGATCCTCGTCACTCGAACCGTCAGGTCAGTATCATGCATTCGCTTCTGACGTGCTTCCTGTAATCACAGGTTAAGATAGCAAAACACAATCCTAAAAGAACACAAAATGGAAGCCTTTTCTTCTACATTTTTGATGTTCGAATCAAGAAGCCTTCGTACATAAACTAACATAAAAGTGATAAAACTTGTCGGTAATCCACTTCATATATTAGAACGAAGTAAGTTAGTCTGTTAATAATTAACAAAAAAAAAAGAGGTGAAGAAGTAGAAATACCCTCCCTTTGTTCAAGATGTTCTATTCGCAGCTTCAGTTTTAGTCACTAACTTTTTTTTTTTCATCTTCTAGCCCCCAAATTTTAGTTATCCGCAACTTCAATTTTATTCACTAACTTTTTTTCTTTTTCATCTTCTACCCCCAAATTTTAATTTTCGTCATTGGTTTTCCAAATAAATTGAAATTTCCAACCAAATAATATCAGAGAAAAAGGGCCCTAAGAATGATCTTAGGTAACTTACCTAAGGTTAAGGTTATAAGGATTTTAAGTATAAAAGCTGGGTGACATTTTTGTAGTAATAGAATAGACCCCCCCTGTATTTACAAGAATAGCCTTGAAGTTGTATTAGAAATGTCTTAACCTCAGGTAATTTACCTAAGGTCATCCTCAGGGTCATAATACGGTTTGACTCAAGAGAGAACCGATCACTAAAAAAGTAGAACTGTTTTAAGCCGTTGGATTATTAATAGATCAACTGTCCAGATTCAACTCATTTTTATATACAAAATTCTTATAAGGGTACTAGCTTATAACCTGTGCAAGGCACGGGATATCAATGGAGATTAAAAGATGACAAACTAAAAGAATTAGCGGGAACGAAAAATATTAAATAAAGAATAAAAATCAATATGATAAATGAGGCATTATTAATATTATTTCATTATTTTATTAAAATAATATTAATAATAAGGACAAATTGTAAAGCTAACATGTTTTAATTAAAAAAAGTAACAACCCGTGATATTTTTAGAAGTGTTTTAATTATATTAATTGTATTTGTTAAAAAAAATAAGTTGACATGTTAAAATATGTAAGCTTTTTTAAATAATTAAAAACATTAAAATATGTTTTAAAATAAATAAGTAAGGGTTGCACCTAATATTTTTGGAAAATAGAGATTTTAGTGAGAAGATATATAAAAGATAATATGTTTTAATTTAAAGATAATTACCCGTGTTATTTTTGGAAAAATAAGTACATTTTGTTAGAAAAAGTGTTTTAATTATAAAAGGCAAATAATAAGGACAAATAGAAAACCTAACATGTTTTAATTAAAAAAAGTAATTGTCGGTGATATTTTTAGAAGTGTTTTAATTATATTAATTATATTTGTTAAAAAATCCGTCGACATGTTAAAATAGGTATGCTTTTTTAAATAATTAAAAGTAGTAAAATAGATTTTAAAATAAATAAGTAAGGACCCTGATATTTTTGGAAAAGAGAGATTTTAGTAAAAACAAATATAAAATGTAATATGTTTTAATTTAAAGGTAATTGTTAGTGATATTTTTGGAAAAAGAGTAGATTTTGTTAAAAAAATTGTTTTAATTATAAAATGCAATCAGTTAGTTACTATTATTATATTATTTTATTATTTATTAAATATAATAAATGACCGAAAACCAAAAATTTCAATGTTTCGGCTTTAATAATACTAGCTTAAAACCCGTGCGATGCACGGATTGTTAATTGTTATTTTATTATAATTTTTTTAATTGTATTTGTTAAAGAAATAAGTAGGCATGTAAAAATAGCTAAATACTTTTAATTAATTAAAAATATTAAAACAGATTTTAAAATAAATAAGTAAGGGTTAGCTAATTATATTTTTGAAAAAAGAGGGGGTTTAGTATGGAAAAATAAAAAATGTAACATATATTTAATTTAAAAAGGTAAATGCCCGTGATATTTTTGGAAAAAGAGGTTTTAAAATTCAATAATTTAAATACGTTTTAAAATAAATAAGTAAACGGTTTGTCCGTGATATTTTTAGAAAACGAATGAATTTTAGTGAGAAAAATAGAAAAAGTAAATTGAAAAAGGTAATTTCCTATGATATATTTAGAAAATGAGGGACTTTGTTAGAAAAAATCTATAATGTGTTTTAGCTGAAAATGTAATTGGTTATAAATAGGTATTTGATTATTTATATTTTAATATTTTTAGTAATTGTATTTGTTAAGAAAAATAAGTAGGCATGTTAAAATAGGTAAACTTTTTAAAAAAATAATTATAATATTAGGTTTAAAAATAAATAATTAAAGGTTTGTTCATGATATTTTTGGAAAATGAGGGGTTTTAGTAAGGAAAAATAGAAAAACTAACATGTTTTAGTTAAAAAAAAGGTAATTGTCCGTAATATATTTGAAAAAGTAGGGGAATTTGTTAGAAAAAAAAATGTATTTTAGGTGAAAAAGGTAATTGGTTATAAATAGGTAATATTATTATTTAATAATATATTTCTATATATAAGTAAGGTTAATTAAGTAAAAACACGAATTTAAGAAAGGGCAATTAAGTAAAGTCAGAACGTACCATACCGACCGACCAAACTTTTAATGTTTCGTCTATTATATAATAGTATTGATAGTATAGATAGTACTATAAAAAAGGTATTTTAAAAAATGACAAATTAAAAATAAAAATTGGAATAGAAAATAATAAATAAAGAATAAAATTTAATTCGATATGTATTATAGGTTGTATGTATTAAGAACGGGTTAAAAGAGGTTCGATATGTGCTGAAAATATTATTCTACTATTAATATTATTTTTTATTTATTAATTACAATAAATAACCAAAAATCGAAAATCAAAATTTTCAATGTTTTGGTTATTGTGATGCATATATTGTTTTTAACAGTTATTATTTTATTATGTACGTTTTAATATTTTATTAATTATATTTGTTAAAAAAATAAGTAGGCATGTTAAAATAGGTAAACGTTTTTATATAATTAAAATAGATTTTAAAATAAATAAGTAAGGGTTGCCCGTTATATTTTTGAAAAATGAGAGATTTTATTAAGGACAAATAGAAAAACATGTTTTAACTAAAAAAGGTAATTGCCGGTTAGATTTTTAAAAAATGAGTAGATTTTTTTAGAAAAAATATAAAAATGTGTTTTAATTATAAAAAGCAATTAGCTAGTTACTATTTTTATATTTTTATATTATTTTTTAATTTATGTGTTAATATTTTATTAATTGTACTTGTTAAAAAAAATAAGCAGGCATGTTAAAATAGATAAACTTTTTTAGATAATTAGAAGTATTAAAATATATTTTAAAATAAATAAGTAATGGTTGTCCGTGATATTTTTGGAAAATGAGAGATTTTAGTAAGGATAAATAGAAAATGTAACATGTTTTAATTGAAAAAGATAATTGCCCGATATATTTAGAAAATGAGTGAATTTTGTTTAAAAAAAATAGAAAAATGTGTTTTAATTATAAAAGACACTCAGCTAGTTACTATTTTTATATTATTAAATTATTATTATTTATTAAAATAATATCAATAATAAGGATAAATAGAAAAACTAACATGTTTTAATTAAAAAAGTAGTTGTCCGTGTATTTTTAGAAATGTTTTAATTATACTAATTGTATTTCTTAAAAAAATACGTTGGCATGTTAAAATAGGTAAGTTTTTTTAAATAATTAAAAGCATTAAAATATGTTTTAAAATAAATAAGTAAGAGTTGCACCTGATATTTTTGGAAAAGAATGATTTTAGTGAGAACAAATATAAAAGGTAATATGTTTTAATTTAAATGTAATTTTTCATAATATTTTTGGAAAAGAAGTAGATTTTATAATAAAAAGTGTTTTAATTATAAAAGATAATAAGTTAATTACTATTTTTATATTTTTATATTATTTATTAAATAGAAATAAAGACCGAAATCGAAAACTAAAAACTAAAACTTTCCATGTAAGAGACAGATTCTTCTCCTAGGTTAATAGATGCAAATTGTTGATATTTCCCATAGCTGACGTGTCAAAATATAATTGGCGCAAACACGAGTATACACTTGTATGGTACCATCAACGACCAAACTAATTCTGCAAGTACTTGTAAGTATCTCCTGTTCCAACACTCTTAACAGATCATCATCATCATCATCATCATCGATCCATACATCAAGGTACGCCAACACAAACCCTAAAACTCATCTCAACTCTTTCATTCCCATACATATCTAATTCTGTATCTATTTCAGCAATTTCAATTCTCTACAATGGCGAATCTGATGAACAAGTACTTGGTAATATTATCTGCTGTTGTTTTGCTTTCGATGAGCCTGGTCAGCTGCGCTGAAGGCCCGTTCATAGTTGCGCACAAGAAAGCTTCTCTTACTCGTCTCAAATCTGGCGCTGAACGTGTTTCTGTGTCTATTGACATATACAATCAGGGATCTGCGTATGTATATTCTTGTTATTTACATCTCTTTTTCATTATTTATGTGTGTGTTTGTATTTATGTAGTTGTGATTTATTAGATCTGATGTGTTTAGTTGTTTTTAGAATTTTCATATATATATATATGGGAGTGTGATTGTAGTGCCTGTTAGTTGTTTCTAAGATTTAGTTGTTTGTTGTTTAGATAATGTTTGGATTTTACGCAGGATCGAAAGTAATTTCATTGAGGAATTATATATGAAAGGGAGGGTAGGGTGTATTGTTGGTTATGTCAATTGACTGATGATGTAGAGAGATCAGTAGTTGTGAACCTGAGGATTTGTGGATTGAAACTAATTTAATTAAGAAACAAATTTTAGTTGAAATATATGAAAGGGAGGGTGTGTTGTTACTTGTTAATTATGTTATGTGGTGTTTGTACTTTTTCTTCCCTAATTGAACAACTCACAAGTCACAAACCCATTATACCTTTGACAAGGTTTAAATCTTCGGTTTTCTTTTAAAAGGGGACGAGGTTAATAGAGCAAGAGCACTTTGGTGATGTCAGTTGGTTCACTTCACTTTCATCTATGTTGATTAATTGTAGAAAATGTGTTGTTTTTTGAATTAATGTTGTGTGATCTTCTTCAAGTATTAAGTTGCGTTTCTTGCGAAAGAGAGGATTTTTAATTCAAGTATTAAGTTGTAATGGATTGGTTTGGATGATTCATGCGTGAAGTTGGATCTTGTTGGAATTCTGAAATCAGTTCTTTTTTACACCATTAAGTTAAATCAGATAGGCACCTGAAGGCCATTAAGAATTGCGTATATCACTTTTTTTTAACAGCAGCATCATTGCATGAGGATTAAATTCTAGATGCTAGAACCTTCGTTGCCTTTAAATGAAGCTATGCTATTTTGTGATATTTATACTTAAATACTGATATAGAAGCCAGTGATTGCCTAATTTTCTAACTCTAATGTTTGAATCGAGTAATGAGGTCACTTTTTTTTTTTTTGCACTTTTCAGGACTGCTTATGATGTTAGTTTAAATGATGATAGCTGGTCCAATGAGTATTTTAACATAGTCAGTGGTAATACTTCAACATCATGGGAAAGACTTGATGCGTAAGTACTGTTTCCCCCTTGCTGACTTGCAGCAATATATTGATGCAGACTTCTGATAAATATTTTTAAATCACATAATTTACCGTGTCAACTTGTTTTGTTGCCAGTGGTTCTATTCTATCACACACTTTTGAATTAGAGTCCAAACTACAAAAACTGTTTTATGCTACACCAGCAATTATCAGATTCCGTGTCCCGACAAAAGCTGCTCTACAGGTTTTTTTTTTTGACACAGATATCTTATATACACATATACAATAGATGATCCAACACTTAAGTTTTTGTGTGTTTAGGAGGCAATTTCAACTCCACTTCTACCTCTGGACCTCCTAGCTGATAAGCCTGTTGAGAAGAAGTTTGACCTGGTAAGTTTCTTACGTTTTATTTTATTTGGTAAGTTTTATCTGGCGTTATGTTGGATTGACTAAGAAGTATCCTTTTTCTCTGCATGTGCTCCTGTTTGGCGCCCGTACATTCCAGGCAAAGGTATCATCTAACTTTGTAGCTGCTGTTTGTTGATCTTATCTTGTAGTTATGTATATATTGATATATTTATACTTGATGTGTATCAATTGTTTTCTTTGCACAACAATGCATGTTATGTTTGGTGTGACAGATACCAACTGGCTATCATATATTTTCCTCGTCTTTGTGGGTTTTGTCACATTTAACTATTTGTGTGATGACTCGTACAAAGTGTATTTCTTTTTTATTACTATTATTTTATTAATAAATGCATGCAATGGGTGATGGTTTTGTTGTGGTTGGGGACTTGGGGTTGTACGGTGGATTGATATGGACACATAAAGGTTTGTGGTGTGTTTGGAACAATTGCTGGATGTTGTTAGTAGAGTAAGTTTGAAATGTTCAATGTGATAGACATCATAGGGGATTTCATTTAATTTTTCCTCGTATTGTGGTTTTTGTCACATTTAATGCTTTCGTGTAATGGCACGGAAAAAGTTTATATGGGGGGGGGGGTGCGGGGGTTCTGTTAAAATTGATTGAACCTACTGAAGGTTCCACTTCTGTAGGAAACAGTTGGTGCATTTTACTTATCTTACCAAGTATATATAATTAACATTGTCGAGTATATACAGAACCTCTTTATCCTTGCTTACACTGTATTTTCCCATTATTTGCAGAGGTTGTTGGCAAAATACGGGTCATTAGTATCTGTGATCTCTATTGTGGTATTGTTCATCTACTTGGTTGCAACCCCATCCAAGTCCAGTGCTGCTAAGGGGGGCAAGAAGAAACGCTGATTTATAGATTGTTCCATTTCCTAGTCTACAGTTATACTCCCAAATGGCATCACCATCACTTCAAAGCAGCTCCGGCTTTGTTCTTGTCAAGGGAAAATTCACCTATTAGAAGGAAATCTACTGGTGAAGTTGTAATTTACTTTTAGTTTTGTTTCTGAACAGGCACATAATAGTATGAGGATTATGATGGACATCTTTGAGGAAAGAGTTTAGTAGTAAAGAAATTTAGTTTAAGGTGACTGTTCCAGAGCTCTGACATTAGTTGCCTTTGTATTTTCCCTTTCGTGGGTGCATTTCCCGTGATTCTTAATTTACTCGATTTTGAACTTGATTATTCCATTTCCTGGTAAATGTTGTTGGGTTCCTAGCCTCCAGGTTACATACCAAATCGCTTGAATTAGTAGATAGGTACTTAAATTGTGCTATGTTGATGCATACTAAACAGATCATACCTTGGTAACAGAGGCTATTCACACAAGACGAGTGATTGGATTGTGCAAGTTGAGGGGCGGATAAAATAAATCAGGAATTATTTTTGCAATTTTGTTGACATGTTTCGCGACTTTCATTGCGCAAATTTGAGGTAGAGTTTGTTAATTTAAGTCCATAAAGTTTTTGTCGTAAATTTCATAAATATACATACTTCCTTACTTTTTCTTTTGGGTAAATTATAAACGGTCCACTTGATAATGTACAAAATACAAACTACTAAAAAAATGAGAAAAAGTTTTTTTTTTTTTTTTGGGACAAAAATGAGAAAAAGTATTTGAAACATATAGAGTTAATTGCAATTTGCATCCCTCAACTTTACCCCAATTTCAATTATGTATATGTAGTTTCATAAATTGCACTTTGCATCCCCAAACTTTAAAATATAAGTCGAATCACAACCCCTTATACGTTTTTATCAAAAATAATATTGTTTTTAACGAATATATTGACAAATGCGATATAAATTATTGCACTGATGATATAAATTTTAGATTTTAAACATGTAACTAATTTTACACTTTTAAAAATTTTAAATCATAATTTAATATTATTTTTTGCATCTCAAACTTTAAATCATAGATCGAATCACAACCCCTTATACATTTTCTATCAAAAATAATATTTCCTTAACGAATATATTGACAAATGCGATATCAAATTATGCAACGATTATATAATCTATATTTTAAGATGGTACAAAATATATTTTAATGATTTTATATGTATCATATATCATAGTAGTCACGACTTTATTTAATGAAAACATATTAGTTCAATTTTTTATAAATAAATTATAATTGATTAATGGTCATAAAATAATATTAAATTATGATTTAAAATTAGTTACATGTTTAGAATCTAAAATTTATATCATCATTGTAATAATTTTATATCGCATTTGTCAATATATTCGTTAAAAATAATATTATTTTTGATAGAAAACGTATAAGAGGTTGTGATTCGACTTATATTTTAAAGTTTGGGGATGCAAAATGCAATTTATGAAACTACATATACATAATTAAAATTGGAGTAAAGTTGGGGGATGCAAAGTGCAATTAACTCAAACATATAATCAAGAGGAAGTATCAAATGAGAAAACTGTTGTCAACGGTAGGGTGATTACGTTTCGGGTTAAATCGCATAATCCGTAAAAATCAATCCGATTTTGAATCGATCCGAACCGAAACCAAAGTGTGATTCGCGGTTTCGGTTCAACTACTTTAAAAAACCACATATCGTGGGTCGGTTTTGGGTGATTACATATAATGTAATTTTATCTTATAAATCATAAATTAAATCACAAATTTTATATTACTTTTCGTATCCAATATTTCATTGTTGTAACTAAATTGAACGTTAGTCATTTACGGTTAATACTTTGTTATGTAGGAATAATTTTTATTATTTATGCACATTTAAAGAAGGAAAATTTGAATTTCATAAGTATTTTTATTTCCTAATTTTACTAATCAAACTATCTTGGAAAATTTAAATAAGAAATGTATTATTTTATTTTATAATTTTGTTAACCAAATTTTGGTTTACGGGTTATGATTTGATTTGATTTTTTCAAGAACCGCTATTTTACGGTTTGGTTCCGGTTTGATATCTAACCCGAACCAAACCAGACCGCGATCACCCCTATCACTAATTGCAGATTAGGTAACATTTAGAATATCTTAGTTGCAAATTAATATTAGGAAAAAGAAAAAGCGAAGAAATGACGAGAAAGAAGATAATGAAAAGAATTAAAATATTTAATTATTACCGTTTCAAGAGATGAAAACTATTAAAAAGGTAATTTTCAAACTTGGTCTTAAAATATTTGATACTCTAGTTACTTCTTTTGGTTGATAAAAATATAAAACTAACAAAAGTTGCAAACTTAATATTCTCACAATTAATGAATTTAAAAAAAAAAAAAAACTTACTATTTTTCTTGCAAATTTGCAAAGCTATGCTAGGAGAAAACAGGTTTTAGGAGACAGTTTTACACAGACTTGAGTTTTGTGGAATGGTTTTCTGAGATGATTCGGAGTACAACACGGAAGAGATGAAGATTATAAGTACGGTCTGCTGGTCCTTGTGGAAGAACATGAACAATATAGTTTGGAATCAGAAAAGTTTGGAGGCAACGAAAGTGGTGAACTCAGCTATTCTTGTCATTAATCAATGACAGAGTGCTCAAGATAGGTCGTTTGATAATTCATTTGGGTTTATAACACCATTAGACGGCAAAGAGCACCGGCAACTCCCTCAGATGAATACGATTAAGGTTAATACTGATGCAGCCTTGTTCGAAGACTCTGGACATTTCAGCTTTTCTATACTAGCTAGAGACCACGAAGGCAGCATGGTTGAGGCTAAGGCTTGCTGTAAACAGGGCAGTATAACTCCAAAACTTGCAGAAGTCATTGGCGTTCGAGAGGCTCTAAGCTGGGTAAAATCAAAAGACTGGCCGCATGTGATAATAGAAATTGATTGTTTAGTGATTGTTCAAGCAATCAGGAGTTCCTAGGTTAGTCTGTCTTATTTTGGCAGAGTTATAGATGAGTGCAAACAACATTTGTCAGACTTAAGAGGTCATTGTGTGATCCTCAATTTTGTTAAACGATCCGCGAACGCAGTAGCTCACTTTTTGGCGAGAAACACTAGTTCCCTAGCTGATCGTAGTTGGAATCGGGGAAATATTTACCCGGGATTAATGCATGTAATGTTGAATGATTTGAAGCATTAATAAAACTGCTACTTTTTTTGACAAAAATAAAATAAAATTGTAAATTTAATATTTTGATGTATTCCCAGTAAGTCAGAATAATATAATAATAAAATAAATTAGTTGTTAATTTGACCACGCAAAACACACCCCAAACCAAATTTCATTACAACATTCGTATGATCTCAACATCATCCAGGTAATCTCGTAAGTAACAAGTTGGATAATCAGACAGCATGAGCGGTTACCAGAACTCTCCTCCAGATCCCTACCGTCACTACCCTCCTCCAGGTACTACATACACAACATGTATCTATATTCAATCACATGTACATGTTTCCCATGTCATCTCTTAGAATCCTGTCTTTAATTATAATTTTTATTGGATCATCATCTTGCTATTATCTTACTCCCTAGTTTAAGATCTTGATTATAAACATAAACATCCAGATTAATGAATCATGCTCTTTTTAATTATACAATTCACCCTGTTATAATTGTACAAATCATCACTTACATTAGTACAAACCAATTAAATTATTTAATTATATTTGATGAACAATTTTGGTACCCCATTGAATTATGTAAAATGAATGATTATGGGTGCCTTGAACTAATTCATTTTGATAGCAAGTCGAGAGAGGAGAGAGTAGGTTTGAACTTTATATTTGTATATGGGTCATGATTTAGCTGGTAAGTATCCAATATATGGCGTGGAATGTATTAGCTGAAATTATACTTGTTAAATTCTATAATATGTTTAATATATTCGAGATATTAAGGTGTTGGTAAATGTATGTTTAAGCTTTTTTGTTGCCACTTGGTGATGGCTCAAGTCTGTTATCATTTTGGCTCCTCAAGAATAAAGCTCTAGGTATGTATTGAACAAACTTACTTTCTCACATATCATCCTTAGGTTCAATTTTGTACTACTGTTGGTGCCTTGTCTTTTTCTTGATCATATTAGATCCACGGATCAACTTATTTGGTGGATGTATCTTATGTGTCTTCTATGTTATAGAGACTAGAATATTGTTTTTGATGGTTTAGGGGGTGGTTGGAAAGATTAAGAATTTCGGAACACACCTAGTTGTTTGTATGAGAATAATAGGAATTCTATTTTGTTATTAGCTGCATTTAAGGAGACGGTTGTTTATGTTTGTTTTAGCTATTTTTTTTCAATTGGATAATTTTTTGTTAAACTATTTATTAACTATATTGTTAAGTGTTCATTCCAGATTTGATTTAATTTGTTCTTTAACTTCAGGGTATGGTCCACCACCAGGATACCCATCTGCACCGCCGCCTCCTCAGTCACCATATGAAGCCTACCCACCGCAGCTGCCACCTGGGTACCCATATGCTCCAACGCAAAGTGAAGGTTATCAGGGCTATTTTAATGGAGGTGGGTATCCTCCTCCACCACCTCAGCAACTTCCTCCTTACCAGGTCTACCAGTATGATGAGCATCATCATCACTGTCATGATCATCACGACAATGGTTCCTCCTTCTTACAGGGATGGTATGGACTCTCACTTTCCCTCTTTTAATTTTTTCCCACCAAATTATTTGTGAATTGGAACAGGAACATTACTGTTTTCGCTTTTAATTTTAGTTTGTATACTCTATGTCTATATATAAATTTGGTGTTTGATACCTATTTTCAGCCAAACACTATAGCTGAACTGGATGAATCGAAAGGGATAGAATCACCACTGACCCATGACCATAGTACGGCATGAGAATAAGCGTATGCATTAACTATACAGAATAGGTTTATAGTTTGTTAGCGAATATTTAAGCCGCAGTTTGTTGTTCTGTTTCATCATACCCGATGAAAATATATTTCTTGCTTTTATTGTCCAATTTTGTTCTTCTTTGATCTGGTACATGCGAGTATGCCCCACTTCCGAATACTTTCAGGTGCGATACAGTAGTTTCCCATCCACTCCACATCTCTTGAGGTGTTTGATTTTTCAGATTTGAATGCGGACAACGATTCTGAATATGTACGGCACTCTGTACAGCCTCTGCCTAAATCTCTTTCGGAAGCCCTTTGCAATATTACATCGATCAAACCATGTCCAGCCACGCCATTCTGCTGCGGCGAATATGGAGCTGTTAAAAATCTTTTAATACCCTTTTCTTCGCAAAGATCTGTGAAAGAATTTGATGTATATTCTCCGCCTCTATCAGAACGCAAAGCCTTGATATATGTCCTTGTTATCTTTTCGACCAACACTTTGAATTTCTTGAATGCTTCTAATGCTTCAGATTTTTCTTTTGAAGTGGATTATGTATCATGATTACCATAGCTAAGTAAAAACTCAACTAAGGGTTGATGGACATATGTCCTACGAGAAAAAATACAATGTTGGATAAAATTTACTTAGGTCAGGAGTATATATATTTAGCCCATCAAATCACATTCTAAAATTATCGTTGAACTCTATTCCATTTATGAGGAAGATACAGTAGTTTCGGTGAATAGACAAACGGAGCGTAAAGACTTGTTACCCCACTGTGATGACATTGGCTTAAGAGACCTTTAAAGGCCAGAGCCTAATCTGCATTTTTGTGGCCAAAGTCCAAAACTTAATTGACTTTTATAGAGGCCGAAGGCTACGTGGTCGTAGGATAGCATTGCTACTTAAGCTGTGTGCAAGGATGTTGATATTTTATAAACATTGGTTTTAGTACCTTGGATTTGATATTATCACAGAATCATATGATGCTAAATGCAGTAACTAATTTCTCTATGCAGTAAAGAGAAATTGTTTTTAGAACCTTCTAGTTTTAAGTTAGAACAAACACACTTATGACTAGTGGAAGGCTGAGAAGGGGCAATTGTTTAGGTCCTTTCCTCTAATTTGCAGGATTTTCTGTGCAATCCTATTTATTAGTACATCCCTAATTTTTAAAGTATAGTTTTTACTACTATTGGTAGAGTACCGGTACAACCGTCAGATTGTTTCTCTCCATCTTATAGTTCTTTTTTTTATATATTTACTTAAATTCTAATAATGGTATGTTTTTGTATTATTAAAATTAACATTGAAATGAATAGCGGGATAACATAACTTTCTAAATTAATTATAATTTTATATTAAGATTTTTAAGATGTCAATACTATTTATAATAGACATCCATATTTTTTAATGACTTAATTGCACTTTGATGGCCTTAAGCCCTTGACTATAACTTTTTTGCAGGAAAATGTTTTTTTATAAACGTTGACATTGTAGGAACCGAACTATTTCTTTTTTAACAAATAATTGCATTCCGTCATTCTGTAACAGCGTTAATTCTTTGAGGGCATAGTTGTCTCTTCCAAAATTACACAAAATTACATAGAATATACTTACACAGTCGCACTATCACTGTACAATTTCATCTCCCCCTTTCCTCTCCTCTTTTCTCAATACCATTGACCTTTATAAAATCATTCAAAATGATATATATACACACACAACCATTATCACCTCTCTGTTCCTCGCCATCATCCTCTCAAGGTATTCCACTCTAACTACAACTCAAGCCCTTTCTACAAAACCCCTTTATTACCCCTTAAGTTTCAACCTATTTTTCAGTCACAAACTCTATCCCCCACTTCAACAATGTTGATAAATTCGTTCCGTTCTCAGAAGCATATATAGTTAGCTTCAAGTCATTGATAAAACTTCAACTTTCTCCGGGGATCTGTAAAGTTTAATTTATCCGCCAGCGTACAAAAGTTTTTCAGCGACAACAACAAAGGATCCACTTTCACACACACGTATATGTCTTGTCGACACGGATATGGTCGCCGGGCCGGGATAAGCGAGTCAGAGTAACACAATATAAATATAAATGTATATATTCCAGTTAAAAAATATTCAAAAGAAGAAAGAATGACTCCAATAAAATTCAGAAATGATTGCCGGTATTGTATATGTGTATTGTATATGTATAGAGAAAGTGTATCATACGTTTTTGGGCCTTCAAAGTTTTAAGAGAGAAAAGGTTATATTTATATCAAATGCAGTTCAGTGTTGTACAGAAAATGTTCCATACTTCACAAGCAGCAGCTAGTTCGGGACTCAATTTAGTGTAAGGGTTTTAATGGTAATCACTGCATACAGCACAAAGTAAATTTTAATGCATTTAGCAACTATGCCTAATAATGACAAAAGGTTTAACTTACATAGTTTCTAAATGCAGTAAGAAATTGCTTTGTTCAGTGTTTACTGGTTACCGTTATAAGATGTTACCAATTCCCTTTATTTTGTTACGAGTTCTATTTCAGTTTCCCTCTAGATTATCTCCAGTGGAAGTTTTAAACCATCCAATAAAATAAATAGCAGTGACATGAATCTGGTCGGCCCATTCTTGAAAAAATAATCAACTTGGTATTCTATATTAATCACGGATATATGATGCTGAATGTAAGTGAATATAGAAGTATTTGTATCTGTTGTAAAATAGTTGAACTAAATTTGTATATAAAAAATTTATTTTATCGATACATGTGGGGTTTAGGTGTGCATTTAAGAATTAAGAACTAGAGTCTCTTTTATCGAGTTGCATGTATCACATTGTGAGAATTGCAAAAAACTGGAGTCTCTTTTATCTATATGTTTAAAAGAACTTATAAACAGGAAAAAGATTTATAGCACTAATCCTAAATTTTGTTCTTTGCATAGTAGTATAAGGTGTCTATCCATGAGTTGTGATATGAACACCTGACATAAAGCACCATGAAGGACATGACGTGCATAAAAAAAGCAATAATCGTAGATTGTTTGATGTTTTGTCCATGGACTAGAGTGATTATGATTCTTGTCTACAACATGAAGCTTAGGCCTCTATACTGCAGCTAAGTTAGGAATAAATATATATCAGGATACTTCAACTGGAATTTATCAGTCAAAGGCGCATGTGGGGATATGGATGAAATAGCTGGGCACATGGAATATATAAAATTTTAAGAATTTAGGGTTTGGGAGCCTGTATGCTGCCAAGCATAAGTTAAATTGGATGTGCTACTTATTCTACTTTTCTAACGTTGAAAGAACAAAAATCAACCAGTCGGGGTACCCCACCTCCTAGCTCTTCTCCTTGCAGATATTGATAATTTCTTTCCTAACTTTTTATCCACATCATCAACATTAACTAGAGATATGAAAGTAATAATAGGCGACAATGATTGATTAGAAGGTGTTACCTGGGAAGGTTATCTCAGCCTAGGAGATGGTTTACACTTTGACGGGACCTCAGTCCAAACTTCATTAGTATTGACGGGACCTCAGTCCAAACTTCATTAGTATCTTCAGCTGGAATATGGGAATGCAATCCCTGATTCAAATCATCCAAAGGCGAAACAGAGGCATGTGACGCACGAAGCTCTTTAGCATTATCATCATTTTTAGAAGCTAAGTTCCCTTCGGTAGATGTATCAGCATCGGAAGTGACATTCACAGTCTTTTTGACCCACACTCAAGTGACCTTGGGATAGCCTGAGACAAGATGTCCTAAAGAATGACAATTGAGAACACCAAAGGTTTGTTAAGACACGTAGCTTTAACCTTCGCATTAGCTTTGCATCCAATAATTGGATCATTCACAACAATAATAACATTCGACAACGGTTCACAAATAGTATATTGAACGCACATCTTTGCAAAGGGCAGGATCTCAAGATGAGATGTTAAACAGTCCGCATACAATTGTTGTCCTACCATGCCACTAGCTAACCTGCTCTGTCCTTCCTTGGTCCAGTAGTGTTAAATAACCAACTCATACAAAATCTTAAAGCGATATATAACCTTAAAGCATTAGGAAGCGGGCTTACTAGGATCATGTTATATCATCAACATTCTCCCTCACTCGGAAACCCAATTTTGGGTTTTAAGAGTGGATCACTAGGTGGTTCGTACCTTTTTGGGCCGAGTGTCCGGTCTAATTTTCAATCACTAGGTGGGGTTCTCGTCCCTTTTTTCGGGCCCACCATAGTACAAATTTCAATTAGTTGGTGGGGATCTCATCCCATTTTTGGGCCCACCATATTACAATATTACACTTAATGAGAATATTGGGGGTAGGAGGGACTCGAACTTGGGACCTCCCACAACCTTAGCTCTCATTCGTAACCAACTCATCCAAAACCTTAAGGAGCAAGGAAGCAGGCTTCCCAGGATCATATTATATTATCAACAAGTAAAATCAGGTATGTTACTAAGTTTGATCCACAACGGCAGGTATGTTACTAAGTTTGATCCACAACGGCATAGAAGAGATCATGTATATAAAGGCTCTTCCGGTCTTTACACAACTAAAATCTTTTCCTGCCCCACACGACTCCCCGAATTACTGATAATAAGCGGACGTCGGTCAAAGTACCATGTACCTTTTGAAAGGATGACATACTTTTCACTCACTGATTTGAATTTAAATATGAAAGTAGTGTCAATTTTTTGAGATACTGAGATCAAACCATGACCCCCAGATTTTGAAAGCAACTTCTTTTACAATGGCAAGGTGACTTTCGAAAATGTGCATCAGGTGAGGAGACCACAAAAGTTGTAAAGGGAGATACTCGACTACAACATCAATTATGGAGGGAGGGGGTCTTTAAGTATTTGGGACCATGATTTTGGGGTTACCACGTTATCATATCAATAGAGCTCCAGCAATGACACCATGTCTAGAAAATAGCAAAAAAAGTCCAGTTTTCTTTAATTAGCCTAGTGAACCCAAGTGTAATGCTAGATTCTCAGAAATGATTGAAATATTAAGATGTTTAAAACTTCATTGTAGTGTAAAATCTTGACAAAATGAGGTGTTCATATGTTGCATTCTTATAAAGTATGTAACCAAACTCCCTGCGTTTCCTTCCAACATGGATGTTTGTATCGACATTTTATATGGAAGTACTAGTTACTTTCTCATTACACACTGTTTTTAAAAGAATTTTGTAATTACATGTAGGAATGGTACATAGCATAGTTAGTATACTATTAGATCACATTTGGTTTTATTGCCAGTGGCTTGGTGAAAATAGTTATCCAACCAAGCAAAGTATTATCTTACTAGTAAGTAGTAATTACATGTAGGAATGGAGCATAGTTAGGATACTGTCAGAAGAAATTTGGCTATAGATATGCCACGTTAGTAAATGTTGAACAACATTTTATACATTCTAAGCATATCTGGTTGATTTATTATATGTGTGTTGTAAATGCACTAATGAGCTTAATTTGGTAAATATGACATGCTGAAAAGTTTGAAAGACCGCTCTTCATTTTGTATGCCCTAAGAATGACTTCCAACTATAGAAAACTCTAAGATGGTTTAGATTGCAAGGTTGCATTTTTATAATAAATTTTGGCATTTTTATTAGCTTTGTTTTATAAAGTGGTTACTTTATTATGTTATCTCGTTTCTAGTTTGTAGAAGTTTGGGTTCTTTGGTGACTTACTGAAAATCTTAGATTCAAATTACATCAGATAATGAACTTGCAGAGTGACAGATTTTGGACATATTCAATCAAGTTACTTTGAAAGTAGTAATTAAATTTCTAGATATAAGTGATAACATAGTGGTCGCGCCGCGAACTAACACTTTTAAGCTGGCCAAGTTTTGTAAAAAAATGGCATGTACATGTCCATTTGATTATGGAGATTATGCATCAAGGGAAATGCTACTTTTAATATAGGTGTGGTAAATGTGGGAGCATGATTTAGTTTGTCTGTAGCAACTAAATGTGAATTTTATTTGACTCATTATGAATTGTTAGATGGAATTAATTACCAAAGACCACATCGCCTAAACAGTTCGAATGTTCGATTGTCATTTTCCTGTTTAGTGTGAAAATTAGAAGTAGCATAATTTTGTAAAATTATTATTCTATAGTTTCAACTCCTCTATAAGACTCTGAGTTTTTGGTATTTTTTAATGGATTAATCTACATATGGTATAAAGTATATGGCAAAGGCTCTATGACTAAGATTTTTATTGTGTATGACGTGCAGTTTGGCTGCCCTTTGTTGCTGCTGTCTGTTTGAAGAATGCTGCTACTAAACTACAATGGATGTCTTGCTTAAACATTTGGGATCCTGTCATTCTTTCTGGTGTGCTGGATGTATAGCCGTATATCTACGGATCCTTTGTGCCTATATATGTGTTTTTATCTGATTGATATGTGGCAATCATGTGAATAACTTATTACAGTACGTGAGTTGATTTTGATGGACTATTTATAATGATGAACGGGTGTGACCTTGCGTACATCAAAATATATTCTGTGCCTACACGTATCCTTATTTGATAGTTGTGGGAGTTGCGTGGATAGCTTATGTGAGTTGTGGGAGTAACAACGTTTTACTTGGAACATTTTGTTAAATACTAAGAAATGAGTTATAGATGATGCAAATTTATGAGTACAGCTCTAAACAATGCACAGCTTCCCCAGAAAAATGAAGCTAAAATCGTTAACTTGAGTACAGCTCTAAACAACGCACAGCTTCCCCAGAAAATTGATTTAGAAATCATTGGTTTGAAGATTAGCTTGCTATTGTTTTTGCCTTGTTGCAGAAAGATGAAGCTGTTTGAAGATTGTAATGGCTAGTCTTGCATTTAAAGCAATAGTTTTAACATACGGTGCACAAACCACAGCTCCAAGATCCTTCATATAATATATATTTCAAGTGAAAATAAGAGTTTGGTCAGATTTATTATATTTGAATAAGATTTAATATTTTTAATGTGATTATAAATTTCTAAATTAATTTTTTTTATAAGAGTTTCTTCATCTTAAGCAATTGTGTTGAAATGACGGCCTCCAAAAGGAAAAAAAAGGTCCTAATTTATGAGCTATGACAGGTTGCAATAGTCAACAAAATTCTAAAGTAAATTCATCGTTTTTTTCCGAAAGATTGACAAAAATATCAAATTTTTTTAGGTTAAGTAACCAAAATACCCACTTTTGAGTTTTTGGCCATTTTTACCGACCAAATACCCATTCTTAGACTGAGTATCTCAAAAAATGTTAATTCTATTTTTTTTGATGAAATATGTATTTTTACAAAAAAAAAAAATTCAAAAATTTGAGTGAATACCGAGTCCCAGAATGGGTATATGGACAGATACCTAGTCTGGAAAAACGTATTTCAGAATACCCAGTCTAAAAAAACGTATTTCAAAGAAAAATTGAGTCGGATACCCAGTCTGAGAAATCGTATCTCGAGATAGCGTATCTCGAGATACCCAGTCTGAAAAAGCGTATTTCACTAGTATTTTTGACCAAAATTTTAAAATGAGATATTTTGGTAACCAAATTTAAAAATTGTGGTAATTTTGACCATCATCCTTTTTTCCGGACCAGAAAATAATTTCTACTGTTCATCTCCCCCGTTCACCAATTATTAGCACTTCATCGATGGGTTTGGGCCTGATTTTTGTGGACACTTAAGAGGGCTCGGAAAGAGGAGCAGTTTTACACGACCTTAAACCAATGTTTTGGTTGGCTCGGAAGGAGGATGCTGGTTAACGTGCATGCTATGGTAAAAAATTACTCCCTCATCAATATTTAATGTATAAAATGAGTATAAAATATGTATAGTGGAGGAAAGTAGTGAATGTGATTAAATTAAATTTTATATTATAAAATGTTACTATTTTTGATACGTAAAGAAATGAGAGGGACGTATCAAAAAAGAAAGTGTAAAGAAATAAGAGGGACAAAGAGAGTATAATCATGAAGATGCCGTTTCCAATATTTTGGGGACATAATCTGTTCCCATTTTAGAGGTTCTTACTCAAAGAAAAATATTAGAGTTTCAACAAAAAATTTCAAAACATCTCTCAAATTCATCCGGTAACATTTCTAATAAAAATGTGGGATTTGACGTGCATAAATATGCGTTCACAAATTACAATTTATCAAGTGTCAATCACGTCATTTTATACAAATTTTAGAAAATTTTGTTGAATACTCTAGCATTACTCTTACTCAAATTATATATTTTTAGCCTCTAAATATTTTACAAATGAAAAAAAAATAAAGATAGCAATAACACACTAATTTTGAAGGTCAAACAAGATAATATATAGTATCAAGTTAAAGGTAAGAAGTTACAATCATTATCGATTTTGAATGTCCAAAATCTCAAATCAGATCGTTGTGATCTAATTTAATTAATATTTTTATTTCAATGGACAACATAGCCAAATCGTAGAGTCTCTTTGTAACTGACGTGGTTGATTGAATAACACCCATTTTCTTGATATAATCCGACTCTTCAAAATAGACGGGACTCCAAAAATTAATTAATTGTTTTTATTAGGCTTTTTCTTTATACAGATAGACGAGTCTCTAAAATTAATTAAAATTAGTATTTAGTTTTAAAGAATCAGTTTATGTTGTCTTCTAGTAAATATTATAGTTTATAATCGAGTTAAAGAAATTTTGAGTATCGATATTACATTTTCTCTCTTGATGAGAGTTGACTCCAAACCCTAGTCGCCTTAAAATATTTAGATTTATTTTTTTTATCAATAAAACTTTCTTTCTTTTCATAAATTCATTTTCGTCTTCATTTCTCTCATCTAATCATTATAGTTCTTATTTTTCCTTCGATAATCATCCTTCTTTTGTAAGAATTGATGTACCCAATTTTTTTGATGTTTTGTTTGTTCTCCTTTTGAAGTGGCTGCTATATTTTGGTATTTGTGTTTTGTTGTTTTGTCTCTTTGAGAATGATTCAATTGGTGTTTTTGGGGATCTGAAAAACCCGCATCGAGGCTGAGTTGGTGGTGAAAATCACAAAAGCTCACCTTTCACAACGGAAGATTATTCATATTATAAGGGCATTTGTCCCTCCAATTTTAGTTGGTGCAACTGAAAGTTCTGAACATTGGATTACAATCGGACTTAATTGTATGGAGACAAAGCGGCTAATTGTTTATCTCGTTTATTTGTTTTTCAACCTGATTGCATAGTCGATTGAAAATTTGTTCCGACCGAGTTCTTTTCAAGTTAATGAAATTTGTTTTAAATTTGTCAAAAAAAGAAGCAGGATGACATTCCGTTAGTGAAAAATACATTACATGTATTACATATCGGATTGGTTTGCGTTGACATGATCTAAAATACGTATGCTTGATCTGTTTGATTAAGTTCATCCCTCTAATATCTTGTATTAAGAAAAGAATAAGAAAAATATGAAATTTTTTGGTTATGATCTACCAATTCTAATTTAAATTTTAATACTTTGATTTAATTAAAAATAAATAGTAAATGAATTTTTTAAAATCTAAATATATTATATAAAATACTAGAATTCATAACTTTTCATTTGGTTGCAGTAGCATTGAATAAATATATGTAGACTCAACAAAAGTTATTTTTACTTTCCGAACACATATTCAGAATTATATGTTTGATGTTTATGATGACTTTAGTGATTGAAACGATACCCCGTTAAGATCAGTGATGATATCTGACCTTCACTTTAGTGACTAATTTGATATTTAACCCTTAATACTAATACTAAAAGAGAGACCGCTGACATCATTAAAGCCGATGTGTCATTCTCTCATTAAATTGCTTACATCATCTTCCATTATCTATTTTTTACTAATTAATTTACTTACTTTCTGTATTAATTAGAACTCCACTAATTCTCTCTCATCTTTATTTCTCATCAAATTCTCGCTCCTTCTCATTTTTTATCTAATTATTTGTCATCTATTTTTGTAATCTTGTTTTATTTTCGTAATTACTTATTAATTTATTTTATACTTTTAAATTTAGACTAATACTAAAATAAACACCCACTAACTCAATGAATTGCCACGTGAAGTTTTCTGCATCCTTCTCCTCATTAATGTTATCATAATATATACTTCATTTTTTTTGCTAAGCCGTAATATATACTTCTTAATCTCTTTCTTCCTTAATTTTTGAAATATAATTTGCACTAATTTATTCTATTTCTAAAATAATGTTGACAGGTTATTAATTATGTTTTTAAATCTTAACTTTAAGAATAAATTAATAATTACATTCATTTTATTTTTATAAATTATGTTTGAAATTTTTTGCAACCATGCATCGTACGGATGTTATTCTAGTTGAGAACTAAAAGCAACTCCAACAATCTCCTAACATATTTCTTAAAATTATTATAAATTAAATGATTCTTATTAACTTATAAGTATACATATTGTATGCCAACTTTGACACAACTACTTATATTTGCTCCTTATAAATATAATAATAGTAAATTTAAACTTTACCAAGAAAAAAGTGTAGAAGAAAATGTAAATTTGGTAGAAAATGAATATTTTATTGATAAAAATAGAATATGAATCACTATATAGCTCCCTTAAAAATAAGGTAGGAGAATTGTGTCCTAATTTTTAAGAAACCATTTAAGAAACAATCAAAGTACAATTTCATGTCAAATTCCTTAAATTTGAACTTAGATAGTGAGATAGCCAGTCTCTTGATATTACTCTAAATACCCGTACTCTGAAGACTGAGGTAGTACAAGAAAATGTACAGATCTACATTATGTCAAGATGAAAGTTATAGAGTACACACTCTTATACTTTTCATATCTGTTTGAAAACTTTACTTGTGAAATTAATTAACAGATTAAATGATGACAAACATTGGTGCCCGCTTAGCCATACTTTGATTTTAAATTATAGTTTAACGACAATTAACTAATTACATAGATTCGGTTCCCTCTTTCTGAAATTTGGAAAAATTGGTTTGAGAAAACAAAGTTTCAATTAATTTACATAGTTAGATTGAGTAGTTAGTTTTGGATTTTTGAAGCCCATATATTGTTATACAAAATCAAAGTAGTCAAAAGTCATGCGTTGCTTGTTTTGTTTGTGGTTGATCACACATTTGTTCTTTTACTGATGATTGAAAATTGGATATTTAGATGTGACATCCCATCTAAGTCGTAAGTTGAATTTGATGCATGTTTGAGGAGGGACAACTCTCATTTGATGATGCTATAAAATGTTTGTGAAATTGTTAATGAAGGTTAAAGTATGTTTATAAAAAAATGGACCCGTGTTGTATCTTGTTGCATTGAGCTACTGACTTCGTCTTTTTTCTGGTTTGGGTTGACAAATCCTTTGCATATATTTATTGTCCAATACCTTGGTGAGTTGTTGACCACATTGAAATCTTTGATCAGTAGTACTTTGACAGTGAATTTCTATTTCTGTTTAGCTAATTCTTTGATTTATGGTGGAAACGTTTCCTCTGGCCCCAAATATATATAGGAATATAGACATTATGAATGTCGTTTCTCATAAAAGTAGGTTAAAACATTTATAATTGTGTGTTTTTTTAAACATGTTTCAAAACTTAAACAACCCTTTTCCCAATCACTGAATGAATTTGTTGGTCATCCAATATAAGTTCAATGCTACCACTATCATTTGGTGCAACGATCAAAATGTGAACCTATAAACCCAAAGAAAATAATTGAGTATAATTAGAACTTCTACGGAGACATGTAATAAAATTTGAAATAATAAATATACTTCTTATTTGGGTGTGGCATGATCCTATTAATGATGGTACCGACCAGATCAAGTCAACACAGAGCAACAACAAACTGATAAGGCTCAAGGATAAACTACATCATATCAAATATTATGTTTATCTCTTGTTACTTGAAGTATATCATGTAGATTTGTTATGTATATACAACCTGACAGATGTAAACCTACTTCTACATCAAATATTCATATCATTTCACAGTAATATATCATCTATTCTTATGGTATCAGAGCACTACGCCATTATAGGCTAACACCGATCCGAAAAACAAATCACTGCTCATCTATTTTTTTTTCCTCCTCAATCAATTTTTTTTATCAAATATGACAAACTCGTCAATCATCGTCACAAATTCTGATGGTTCCTCATCCGTCAACAACACTCAACTCATTCAATTCAATCCTGCATCCCAATTGCCTATCAAATAAACTGGCTCAACAAATTTCTCAACATGGAAAGCTCAGATTGAGATGCTTCTCCATGGTCATGACCTGTATGGCTTTATTGATGGCACAAATCCCGCACCTCCTACAACTATCTCTGAAAAATAAAAACAGATACCTAACCCCGATTTCAAGCTATGGTTCAGGCAGGACAAGCTTATCCAAAACGCATTGCTTGTTTCAGTTGACCCCCACTCTTGCTTCAACTGTGGCAACTGCCACCTCTGCAAAAAGTGCTTACGACTCACTCCATAATGCTTTTGCCAATAAATCACAAACTCGCATTTTCAGTTTACGTGACCAGCTAGCTCGTCTTATGAAAGAAAATCGCTAAATTGCTGAATATCTTCGTGAGATTCGCTCCCTTGCTGATGAACTTGCCACTGCAGGCTCCCCTGTAACCAACGCTGAATTGGTTGTTAAAATATTGAGTGGGCTTGGAAAAGAATTCCATCCAATTGCTGGTGCTATCAGAGCACGTGAGTCTGCAATTTCCTATGAAGAATTGTATGAAAAGCTTCTCGATCATGAACTTTTCTTAAAGCATGTTGAACTGGCACAAGGCCCTACCCCTATTACAGCTGCAGTTGCACAAAGTCATTACTCCTATAATCTGAGGCCCTCAAGGAGATCCCAACCACCAAACCAGTGGCGTCCATCATCACCGCCATCATCTGCTCATTCCAAGGGATGTCGGCCTGCTTCTGCTACCAATTATAATGGTACTCGTATTCGCTGTCAGTTATGTGATCGCTACGGTCATTCAGCCAAAGTTTGCCGCTCTCGCTCCCACAATCACTTTGAAGCCAAAGCTAACTTCGCCGACACAAGTAATCAGCCGAACGTACCCTGGATTGTCGACTCAGATGCCTCACATCATATCACTACCGATACCCAACATCTTGCATATCCACATGATTACAGTGGTGTATCCTCGATCTCCATGGGTGATGGTAATACCATACCAATTACACATTCTGGTAACACATGCCTCTCTACTCCTAATCATACATTTAATCTTAAAAACACTCTATGTGCACCTGTTATTAAACAAAATCTATTATCTGTTTCTAAGTTTTGTTCAGATAACTCAACATCAATTGAATTCTCTCCAAATTCTTTTTGTGTGAAGGATCTACATTCGGGAGTACCTCTGGTATGCGGTCAGAATAAAGATGGTTTGTATCAATGGCCCCAATCATCAATGTCTTCATCTCCTGGTCCTCAATCATATGTTGCCTCAAAAACACCTTCCCTCTCTCTTTGGCATCAACGTCTAGGTCATCCACACCTGCAGTCGCTCAGGTCTATTTTACATTCTTTTGCATTACCATTTAGTCAGCCTAATAATTTATCAGTGTGTAACTCCTGTAGCTGCAATAAAAGTCATAGGTTGTCTTTTTATGTTAACACTCTCCAATGTACTCGTCCTTTGCAAATCTTGTTTAGTGATCTTTGGGGACCTTCTCCTGTACTTTCTATTGATAATAAAGTTTACTATCTTATTTTTGTCAACTACTTTACTAAATATACATGGCTATACACTCTCAAAAATAAAAGTGAGGTTTTAGACATCTTTAAAATCTTTCACCCATTAATTGAACGCCATTTTCAGTGTAAGATCAATTCTCTCTATACTGATGGTGGCGGGGAATTTGTTGGACTTCGTCCCTATCTTCATGCTCATGGTATTGAACATTTAACATCCCCTCCATATACACCTCAGAGGGTGGCAACTGCAGAACGTCGTCACCGTCATATTATTGAAACTAAAAAAACCTTGCTTCATCAGGCTTCACTTCCAACCTTTTTTTGGTCACAGGCATGTCACCATGCTGTCTTCCTTATTAATAAATTACCTTCCCAACCTCTGCACAATAAATCCCCATTTGAAGCTTTATTTGGAAACTCCCCTGATTACACACAGTTACGTGTATTTGGCTATTTATGCTATCCGTGGTTGAGGCCGTATACATCTAATAAATTACAACCACGTTCTACTCCATGTGTGTATCTCGGTTTCTCCATCCAACATCATGCACACTAGTGTTATGATCCTATGAAATCAAAATTGTATATTTCACGAGATGTCATTTTTCATGAGGACCACTTTCCATTCGCATCAATGTTTTCTCACCTTAATCAGAATGCTCATCTTCCAGAGTGGGATGTAATCTCCTGTATTGAGTCACTTTCACCACTAACACCAGCTTCAACCACAAATCAAGTGTCACCGCTACTTCCTCCTATACCTGCTCCTGTGTGTCAACCACCATCTTTACCATATGAACAGTCACCGGCATCAGCAGGGCACTCCCTCCATGGATCCCCTTCACCAGATTTGTCAACTTCCACATCTTCTTCCTTACCTCATCCTACCAGCGTCGCATCCTATTCATCCCACCCTTCCGCCAGTATACCATACGCTGAATCAACACACCAGATGACAACTCGCTCCAAGAATCAGATTTACAAACCAAAGTTACCATTTAATTATACAGCCAAGTTGTCACCATCAGATGTCCCCAACACTCATACACAAGCAAAACAGTATCCTCACTGGCGTAAGGCTATGCAAGATGAATTTGATGCTTTACTCAAAAATCATACATGGGATCTTGTTCCGAGGGATGCGTCGAAAAATGTTGTGGCTTGCAAGTGGATATTTAAAGTAAAGCATAAACCTGATGGCTCTGTTGATCGTTACAAAGCCCGACTTGTTTCTAAGGGCTTCACCCAACGGCCTGGATTGGACTACCATGCAACATTTAGTCCTGTTATTAAACCTACAACTGTGCGTTTGGTATTGTCTATTACGGTGCAAAATCACTGGCCACTTCACCAGCTTGATGTAAATAATGCCTTTCTTCAAGGGCATTTATCAGAAGATGTGTATATGTCTCAACCCCCAGGTTTTGAACACCCTGATCTTCCTCATTATGTATGTAAACTCAGGAAAGTGATTTATGGTCTTAGGCAAGGACCTCGCACTTGGTACACTGAACTACACACTTTTTTACTCTCTATCGGATTCTCCATGTCACGGTCAGATGAATCACTCTTTATCTTGCACACTTCTCAGTTTACAGTGTTTATACTTGTTTACGTGGATGATATCATTATCACCGGTTCTACGTCTACAATCATACGTCAAGTTATTTCTTGCCTATCTGCTAGGTTTTCTTTAAAAGATCTTGGTCGTCTTGATTATTTTTTGGGTGTTCAGGTGTTGCACAGGCCTAATGGTATTATTCTGTCACAAAAACATTATCTCAATGGCTTGTTACAGGAGACTCGCATGGCGGATAGTAATGGTGTCCACACACCAATGGCTTCTTGTCCTCCTCTTTCTTTAGATTCCAACAGCCCAGGAGTGGACGAGACTATGTATCGCAGGGTGCTCAGAAAGTTACAATACCTGTCATTTACTAGGCCTGGCATCTCATTTTCTGTGAATAAATTGTCGTAGTTTATGCACTGCCCTAAACAGTCTCACTGGCAAGCTGTTAAGAGACTGCTGCGTTATTTAAAGCATACTGAATCATATGGATTATTTTTAGCACGAACCAGAGACAAGAAATTATTCATCTATTCAGACTTCGATTGGGCTGGCGATCCTTCAGACAAATCCTCCACAACAGGCTATATCCTTTATTTTGGTAGTAACCCAATCAGCTGGTCATCCAAGAAGCAACGTGCTGTTGCACGATCATCTACGGAGTCTGAGTATCGTGCAGTCGCTAGCGCATTGGGAGAAACTAATTGGGTGATGAATCTTTTGCGTGAATTACGGGTTCCTCTAACTACCATTCCCAGAATCTACTGTGACAATGTGGGTGCTACTTACCTTTGTCAAAATCCAGTGTTTCATAGACGCATGAAACATATAGCCATAGATTTTCATTTTGTCCGTGATCAAGTTCAAAACAAACTTGTGGAAGTCCTACACATACATGGAGCTGATCAAGTTGCTGATACACTTACCAAACCTCTTTCTCGCGCAGCTTTTCAGTCTCATATTACCAAGTTGGGGCTTGTTGAAACGCCGCCCAACTTGAGGGGGCCTAATGATGGTACCGACCAGATCAAGTCAACACAAGAGCAACAACAAACTGATAAGGCTCAAGGATAAACTACATCATATCAAATATTATGTTTATCTCTTGTTACTTGAAGTATATCATGTAGATTTGTTATGTATATAAAACCTGACTGTTGTAAACCTACTTCTACATCAAATATTCATATCATTTCACAGTAATATACTCCCTCCGTCCCAGTGAATTCTATACACTGGGACTGAGCACGCAGACTAAGAAAAAATATAAAAAATGAGTAAAATTAGATGAAAAATGAGTAAAGTGACGGGACCTATCAATATTTAATAATAGATTTGAGATAGTGGAGGAAGTAGTGGGTGTAATAGTGATTTATATTGTTATAGAATAGAGATAGTGGAGAAAGTAGTGAGTGTAATAGTGTTATATATTATTAAAAGTTACTATTTTTGGAATGTATAGAAATGAATTGGACATCTCAAAATGGAAAGTGTATAGAAATGAATGGGACGGAGGGAGTATCATCTATTCTTACCTATCACAATTGAGGCAATACCAATTTTCTTCATCCAATGCAACCTCTTGGTCACGGTCTGTACTGTGGAATACCATTTTTCATTTTATTCCACAAATCGTAAGTTTAGGTGTGCACACACTTCGTTCTACAGAAAAAAAATGAACATAATTTATGATATGAACCATTGTTTTCAAATGTTTGTATTTTTTTTACCATGATGTAATCCTTTCCCAAACTTTTGATTGTTGCAAAAATATTAGTAGTTCAAGTTTCTTTTGTTTGTCCAAAGCATACATTTGCTGTGAGAAAGCTGGTTGTCTTAACCTACGAAATGTATAGTTTACATTGTTAACAGAACTAAGTTCTGGAAAAATAAAGATGACTAACTTGTAAAGAACATACTTTTTCCTTAATTAATAGTTTAAACAATGATAAG
The DNA here is from genome assembly GCA_030848705.1 of Heracleum sosnowskyi. Lineage (NCBI taxonomy): Eukaryota > Viridiplantae > Streptophyta > Magnoliopsida > Apiales > Apiaceae > Heracleum > Heracleum sosnowskyi. The sequence goes on along the minus strand of CM061244.1, from coordinate 17,030,477 downwards.
TAAGAAGTAGGTCATAATAGTGTACTTGTTCACGTGAGCTTATCTTGATCCCGTCTTTCTACCAACATCATTTTTCTTTCTCTACGAGCATCATTTTGGGCGTTATTTGTTATATAATTTTGTGTTTAACTTGACTACATTATATTAGACTATTTATTGCAACTAAAATATAGCAGTATTGGTTCATAGTCGGTAAAAAAAACTATATTTTAATTCATTTAATTTGTCTTATTAATTTTTATGTAAGTATTTTAAAAATAATTGTTGTTAATTTCTTATTTTATAAGTCTTAAGAAATAAATCTAATTTCAATTTTTTTTACTTTTTTATTTGATAAAAAATAGGTAGTTTATTATAATTAACCGAACACTTTATTGAACTTATAAGTATATTTTATTAGTATTTATATATTACTTATTAATTTTAAATAGAAAAAATGTATTTTAAGATAAACCAAACAACCACATAATTGATTTGTCGAAATACAAAATATGCAAAAAAAACATGTCAAGTTCTATCTAAAGATGACCATGTGTGATCAGGGTATAATTATGTTTGAATCAATACTAGAAATGAATATAAGATAACTTTTGTTTGCAAGATATATGGTCACGTTTATTACGAAAATAAAAATAAAGGTATATCGAAAAAACATATAATTTTGTAATAAGAAACCAACGATGACGACCTACTTTAAGTTAAAACAGACATCGGTAAATATTCATTATTACATGTCTCGAAGTCAAGATATAGATCAAGATATAACATTTTCACCGGGCCAATTGTTTAATTTTATAACATATTCTCTCGATTCCAATTTCTTAATGTGATGTAACAATCTGGTGATTACATCTCTCTCTCGGGTCGTTATCTCTCTTTTTTTTGTGTAGGGTCGTAAATAAGTGAAATTATTCGTGAACTACTCGAACTCGACTTATTAAATATTCAAATTCAGTCAAGATAATCGAGCCGAGCTCGACCTCGAGCTTTTCAAATACTTTGCCCAACCGAGCTTCAAATTACTCAGCTCATAAGGTTCGCGAGATTAATCGAGACTTTTTTATTTTCACTTTTAATATATTATTTGAGCTGAACCGATCACATTCGCGTTTTTTTTAATATTTGATGAAATCGATTCGAGCTTTCGAGCCGAACTTGAACATATCGAACTTTTTATGATCCGGGTTTCAAACTTGAAATAGAAGGCTCGATCGAACTCGAACCCGAACTTTTTAATCGACCTCAAACTCATCTATTTCACCTATTTTCACATACTTCTTCAGTTTCTTCCGTTATGAGTTTGATGCTATCGACATATTATAATCTAGACATGGTCATTATCGGTTCCTTTTATTATTAATTTTTATCCAATTTTACTATTTTTATTATTTTTTATCCCAGTTTTTTTATTAATTCTTTCCTTTCTAACACATGTATTCGTCGGTTCTTTTATAAAAACAATTTCTTTTATTTTTTTAGAGTAAATAGCAGTTTGCACCCCTTTACTTTGGGCGTTTTTTCGATTTGGTCTTGAATAATGTTCTGTAGCAGAATGCACTCTTATGTTTAATTGTCGTTTCGATTTGCACCCCTTTGACCAAATTCCGTTAATTTTGAATGTCACCGTTAATTAGAGCAGGGGTAAAATTGGAAAATACATACACTTTTCAAATCTCTTTCAACTCTCACAATTACAAACCAATCTCTCTCCTAATTCTCTCTCTCTCTCTTTCTCCACCAATTCTTAAACCCTAGATTTGTGTAATGGCTCCCAAAGCAGATAAGAAGCCGGCCGAGAAGAAGTCAGTCGCTGAGAAAGCCGCACATGCCGAGAAAGCTCCGGCAGAAAAGAAGCCCAAGGCCGGCAAGAAGCTGAAGTGCTTCCAGGAACTTGTTTCTATTGGAGTTGATCTTAAGTTGACGAGCCTGCTTTTGTACTCTTGTCCTCCAATAGTTCTTGATTTCATTATCTGTTCTTCCTGGTAGATGTGCAGCTATTTTGGACCATCTGAATTTATTATATTAATTAAAGACACTGGATCATTTTATTTCATTTCTAAGATGAATGATCAAACAAGGCTCTATAATTAAAAACATACCTATTGCCCCATTTAGAGTGTATTTCTAGGATCAAAAGTTGTTCTTGTAGGGTTAGATTTCCACGCTTAATGTCTGGTTTCAAGTAGTTTAGCCATCTTAATCTACAACTTTTTCTTGTTCTCCTTAATCCTGCCAAAACCAGAAATTTAGCCAAGTATGAAATCGTCGATATTAAAATACTAGTGGAGGTTTATTTTCAACTAAGTTTACCAGCTCTTAAGCTGTTTGATGAAATGTCTAGATGTTGTCCTGAAAGTGTTTGATTAAATGTCTAGGAGATTAATTAGGTCTTTTGTTATCTGTTTCTGATGTTATGTAGCTATCGGTGTTTTGGATTAATGATATATATGATTTCAAATTTGGATCTGTTTTTTGTAGTTCTTTATTTACTGTGGTTTGCCTTTTTCCCGCGTTTAAACTTCTACACAACAGTTACATTCTCCGGTTATTCTTCAAAAATAAAGTTAAATCTGGGTAGCATTATCTTGTTTGCTTGTTTTATTATGAGGGAAATGGCTTGAAGTTGTATTTCATGAATAGTGTTTCTGGAATATATTTTCCAATTTTACCCCTCTTCTAATTAACGGTGACAATCAAAATTAACGGAATTTGGTCAAAGGGGTGCAAATCGAAGCGACAATTAAACATAAGGGTGCATTCTGCTACAGAATATTATTCAGGACCAAATCAAAAAAACGCCCAAAGTAAAGGGGTGCAAATTACTGCTATTTACTCATTTTTTTATCCCATTTTTTAATTAATTGTTTCCTTTCTAACACATGTATTCATCGATTCTTTACTTTCAAGATTATGTATTTGGTCACTTTCTATATATTACAAATAATTTCTCATTTTGTCATCAATAGGTACTTCACTTAACATATTGGATTTGTGGCTAATACGATAACATAAATCATTTGAATTAATGGAATATTAAGTTCGTTTTCTGCCTTTGTTTTCTTAATCTAGTCGTGGTTTCATTTGTTATTTTTCTAACTCTTTTTACGTCATGTTTTCTTTTTGACTTGGCTTTTTTTTATTGAGGTTGTTGTTTTCTCTCTAAAGCCGCAGATTACATTGATTGTTTTCTTTTTATCCCATGTATTTTGTTGATTGTTTTCTTTCTATCACATGTATTCATCAGTTTCATTGTTTCAAAAGTTATCCATTTTGTCACTTTGACATATTATAATTTTAATAATCTAGACTTGGTATTTATCGGTTCTTTTTGTTAGGAAATTATCTTTATTATATATTATATTATATATAATATTCTCACAATTTATTATGAACATTAAGGTAAATTAATGCCCCAAAGATGAGCGTCCGTGATCCACTCTTTAACTGAAAATGGACTTTCGTGTGAGGGGGAGTGTTGAAATATAATATATAAGATCCATTTGGGACCTTACTCTAAAACCTTTGTGACCTGTTACTCAACACTTTTGTTTAAAGAGTTATCTCTTTGGTCATTTTTTATATATGATAATATACTCTAGAACAATAACAAGCCACTTGACGAAGTATACACATTACCATCAACCATATATAACATAAATTTAGCATTTTTGTGTTTTGATATCTTTGTTCTTTTCATCTATTACTTGAACATTGTTGTTTCTATCATGAACGTTGTTCTTTCTATCATCTATTGAAATCAAAATTCGATTATTCTATTTCGTTATTCATTCATCGGCTATTGAACGATGGTCTATCTATTGGAGATTGAAATCAATATGTCGATTGTTCTATTTCGCTATTCATTCATCGATTATTGAATGATGTTCTGTCTATTGGCTATTGAAATCAATATATCGCTTGTTGAGCTTCACTCTTCATTCATCGGCTATTGAATTCATCGGCTATTGAATGATGTTTTTTCTCCGAGTGGTCAATTTGCTTAAATTGATTCTTTTATATTCATTAACCCCTTATTCTTTTGACAAACTGATTGTTATAACTACATATCCTCGATCTTTATTCTCTGATATTATTGACAAAACTTTTACAAGATATATTTATTTCCTTAAAAACTTGATGATTACTTGTGATTTTTATAAGCAATGAAGAACGTGCTCCATAACTATATTGACGAAACAGATCACTGGAGAAATAACAGAAGCCAGACCTTGACATACCACTTGACCTCCTTGTTCTCGTTGTATTCAAGTATTTCTCTTAAACGTTTTCTTCCATTAATTTTGTAATTTGTCTGTAAACTTTATTACAAAGAACTCTAATTTCTCTCTACTTTCTTTCACACTAGCCTTCCCATGATGCAAATTTGTGCCTCGATTGAGAAGATCAAGATTGTTGCACGAGGATGGTTGTGTGACCGCACTTGAAAAGGTACTGACGTCATGATTTCATTATTTGTGTAAAATAATGGATATTACATGATGTAGAATTTATCAATTTGAATTACATATATACACAATTATATGCCGCTTTTTTACTTATTAATTATTATAAACAACGAAGATAATCTTTTGTTCTACGACCTTAAAAAATATATTTCGTTATGCTATGCAAATTATTTTAAGTTGGTGTATCTTATAATTATCTATTTATGCCTAGGTAAGATTATGATACAGTACTCTGCTCTCACACACAAATATGAGTGAATGACTTGTTTCATTGTTATTTAGGATGGTTATCAATGTTTTATATGAATCATAAATCATTTTTTTAGAGCAAGTTCAACAATGTTCTAGTTGGTTACTTATAAATATGATATAATAATGTGTCATAGTATAGTGATTTAGGGACTTGATTTCTTGTAGAAATTCCAACAACATTACTTATATCCATTCCCTATTATTATTATAATAATATATTTGAAAAGAGAGAGACAAAGAGTGGAAGAAATAGAGAGAAAAGAAATATAGAAAAGGAGGGAAGTGAATTTTTTATTCATGGAAATTAAATAGGTAATGGCTAGTGGTTACCTATTAACTATTAATAGGTAATGAGATGGATGTCCTAGTGATTTAGGTAATCACTAAGACATTGTTGGAACACCATTTTTTGTTAAATTACTTATATTTGAGCTTAGGACATGATATAAGTAAGCTATTGGACTTGCTATTAGGTTTAGCCAAACCGACTCTAAGTCACTTTTTAGTTGTTTTAATCTATTACTTCATATGTTCCGATTTAATTGTGCACTTTACATTTTGTACATATTTTATGGTTTAAATTAAATATAGCTACACAAATTATTTTTAAATTTTTTTGAATAATGCTAGAGTTACCGAATTTGGTACAAAAATAGGTACAGAATGACACATGTCATCATCTGATTAGTTAAAAATTAATGGACTCCTGGGACGGGGCACGGGCATAGCGCATCGGGGGTAATTGACCCCACTAAAATTATAATTTTTTTATAATTTATATGTAAATTTTTTCTAAATCTTCTTGTTTTAGCATTAAATTTTATTTTTGACTCCACTAAAAAAATATTTTTCTAATACTATATTTCAATTTTGACCCCACTAATTTTATTATAATCACGGATATGAAGGTATTTAAAATTTCTTAATTATTTTATAAGTTGATTTTTTTTTGACCCCCATGACTTATATTCATGGCTACGCGAGTATTAAATGCGCAGCTAGAAATGATAGTTGAAAATTTTGTTAATGTTTTACGAATTTTATTGTCATTTCTATTGCTAACACTGTTGATACCCAACAGGCGGTGTGATATATCGATCCTTGATTGAATTTTAAATGATCATTTGATTGCAAGTTATGCTTTAATAAATAATGTCTGTATTAATATTCATGCCCTTCGTACCATAAAATTTAGTGTTGTTAATACTTATACACCTGCTTATTAAAATGGCTTTCAAAATAAGGGAGGTCGAATATCGCATAGATAGGATTGATGTATAAATCTCATTTTAAAATCTCCTTTAAACAATCATTCTTAATTATGCTCTATATCAAATAAAGATGGAAGGTAAGGAAGAAAAACACATTTAAAAAAACACGATAATTTATATATATATTTTAAAATTTTAAATTAATTGAAATAAAATAATAAAAAGAAATATAAAAAGAAAACAATAAAGATTTGCATTAAACTTAAGAACATTGTGTAAATTCTTATTTATTTATGTTTTCTAATTTATACTTTTTGGTTGAATTATTGGAATAAATTGAAGATTAATTTAATTCTTTTAGCAAATAAGAAATATTAATTAACTACAAATATATATTTACAACAAGGAGTGAACTATAGTATTGTAACATTTTCATGTGTTAGTTGGAGTCTAAGAAGAAACTAGGGGTGTGGAGAAAATGATAAAATAGAGATATATGATACTAAAGGAAGGAGGTTGAAGGAGAGCCAAATAAGTAATTAGTTGCATATATACAAACATATGCCCTAGAATTGAGTTTGGTCGGGACTTCATAGCTTTTTCAACTCAAAAGCATCTCTCTTAGCATCACTCTCCGCTTCCCAACTCACCTTTCTCATTCGTCATCTCTCTTAGCATCTCTCTAAGCCGAGAGAGAAAAAGAGAGAGAGATTAATTTATTAAAAATAGCAAGAGAAAGAGATAAAGATAGAGGGGAGATAGAGATAAGGGAGAGAGATGTTTTTCTTGATACCCCAACCATCACCAAAAATCAAAGATCGTCATTTATACCGCTATATCGGCTTTTAATACTAATATTTCCAAACTCCAGAAACTTGCACTCTTGCTAGGTTAACTCAGTTTAGCTAACCCTAGTTTATTTAACTTTTAAGAAACACTCTCCCCCATTACCACTCATGCACAGTCAGCTGTTATGCCGAATATGGCATATATAGATATGATTAATGTATAAATCTTATTGTAATATCTCCTTTAAAAAATCATTCTTAATTCTCCTCTACATCAAATAAAGATGGAAGGCAAGGATGAAAAGTACAATTAAAAAAATATGATATTTTATTTAATTATTTATGTATATTTTAAAATTTTAAATTAATTAAAATAAAAAATAAATATAAATGTAAAAAAGAAAACAATAAATAATTACATTAAACTTAAGAATTTTATGTAAATTCTTATTTAATTATTTTTTCTAATTTATACTTTTTGGTTGAATTATTGAAATGAATTGAAGATTAATTTAATTTTTTTAGCAAATAAAAAATACTCGCTCCGTTCCATAATAAACGTCATAATTTTTTTCAAGTTTATTTCACGCATTTCCACGCAAATAAAAAAACATATTTTTAGATATTATTTTCTCATTTTTTTCTGTATAAAAATAGGATGTTTAAAGTTTTATACAAAACAAAAAATTCGAAAAAATAATATCCACAATTATTTTTTTTATATGGTGAAAATGCGTGAAAAAACTTAAAAAAAATTAAAACGATTATTATGTAAATTAACAACAAATATATTTTACAACGAGTAAACTATATGGTAGTAACAATTTCATGTACTATTCGGAGCCTAAGAAGAAACTAGGGGTGTGCAGAAAATGATAAAATAGAGATACATGATACTAAAGAAAAGAGGTTGAAGGCGAGTGAAACAAGTAAGTTGCGCCTAAACATACGCTATTGAATTGAGTTTGGTGAGGACTTCAGAGCTTTTTCAACACCTGTATTCACTCTCCGCTTCCCAACCCACCTTTCTCATTCGTCATCCGTCATCTCTCTTAGTAATATATTAAAAATAGCAAGAGAAAGAGATAGAGATAGAGGGGGGATAGACGAGGCAGAGATGTTTTGCTTGATACCCCCAACCACCACTAAAAAACAAAGACCGTCATTACACCACTACATTGGCTTTTAATACTATTTCCGAACTCCAGAAACTTACACTCTTAATTACACTCTTAATTGGTTAACTCAGTCTGGTTAATCCTGGTTTATTTAACTCAGTTTGCAATCTGCATGCAATGTACACGTTGCAAATTCTACGAGGAACAACACAAAATAACTTGGCATGTTCAGGCCCTTGAACGGACGAGTCCTAAATTTAGTAAAATTCACACTCTCATCCCTACCAAATCCCAACTCAATTTCGCTTCTTCCTTTATCTCTAACCATTAACTACATTGCCACATTTTATAAATTATATACATACATTACCTACTATATAAATCACCACTCTATCCCCACTCATAGTCTCAAGAAAAATATAGTGAGATTCATAGATAGAACAGCGTGCCTGAGTGAAGCAAGAGTACTGAAAAGCTTAATAATGGAGAGAAACGAGGCGTATGGTTATGAAACAGGTGTTCCTACCTCTTTTGGTAGTCATTTGAATACCATGAATCATACTGCTACTTCTTATAATAATTATTTACTTGGAAACACCACCACTACAACTAATCCAAAATTTCCCCCAAATTATACTACCACTAGTACTAATAACCCATTATTTTATCCCAATATTAATATTCCAAACAACCCAGCTAACCCATTTTCCGGTCCCAATATTAATCTTCATGATATATATGTTAGCCCATTTTTAGATCCAAATTATAATACCACAAATAATACTAACCCATTTTCTAATGGAAATTACTATAGTACTATACCTACTATCCCTACTTATAATACCCTCCCTCCAAATTATAATTTTCAGCAATTCACAAACACAACCAACATCTTTGGTACTTTTCAGGGTGCACCACTTACTACTTACAATACCAACAACTACAACATTGGAGTGGCTGAGAATTATGAGAATAATGGTAATATGTTGGTGAATAGCGTGCAGCAGCAGGAGACACAACTTAACATTGGTGTGCAGCCACATCTTGATGTTGGTCTGGATCAGAACCAGATTAATCAAGATGTGCAGCAGCATATCAATATGGGGGTGAACAGTGCTGACCATCTGGGATCTTTTGTATTCTCGGACGAGGAGATTAGTGGGAGCATCAATAGGAGTTTAAGGAGGAATGTGAGTAGACACAGGCTTTATTTTATTTTATATTTTAACCTCTACGTATAGGAATATGTATCCAGATTACTTTGGTTGATCTCTATGTATATTGTTCTTGCTTAAATAAATACACAAGTTTAGCTCTCAGAATTAATCCACATTTTCTCTTTCTTAAATTCTAGGTAATTGATGAGTCAAGGCTGAAGCTCCTCTTCGAGAAGCAGCTCCAGAACAGTGACGTCAATAATCTGAAGAGGATGGTAATTCCCAAGGTTTGTAATCTTAACTTTTTCCATGTAATACATGTATAGATTTAACATGAATCATGCAGTTATCTAGAAAATATTGATTTTTATTCCATCCGTGACAATCAACTTGTAGTTATGCGACTGGTTTATATTTTGAATTATATATCTAACTTCAGTAAACTTAGTTTTGGTACTTCATCTGATTTCAGAAACCCGCTGAGGCTTTTCTTCCTGAATTAGATGAGAGAAGCGGGATTTCTATTAAAATGGCTGAAATCGATCGATCCCACGTTTGGACATTCACTTACAGGTTTCTGTTCAGCTGGCTCAGATTATACTTTAAAGCTATATATAGATCCAACTCAATTTCTGTATCTCTAAATTCTACCATATTTGATATGCCGATCTAAATCAGAGATGTTAGTGATGTGTCTTTTTAATGGAAGAATCTTTAAGTTTATTATTATATTCGTACTTCTTTATTTAAATGAACTTAATCTGTAAATTCTCAGTTATAAAGGTATTGCAGGTAATAGCATTTCTCATTTTTCTTCTTTGACTTGCAGGTTCTGGCCCAATAACAAAAGCAGGATGTACATTTTAGAAAATACTGGTCTGTTACACTAGAACCTCTCTTTTCTTACCTTTTCTATCATATTTCATATATTTGTTTATACTGTTTCATAATGTTTAAGGAGATTGTTAATGTTTTCCAGGGGAATTTGTACGTAAACATCAGCTTAGGAGCGGTGACTTCATCAGAGTGTTTGAAGATACCGAAAGCAAGGAATATGTACGTATTTCATTAACTTTGTTCTACCAAATCTTCAATTGCTAATTATACTTTGTTTGTATTTTTTTAGGTCATCGAGGCTAAAAAGTTACGTAGGAATGTCCTGTACAAGCCAAAACCGAAAAAGGTTAGGAACCAGTGTAACAGGCCTATGAATGATGTGGATGCTGCTGCCTCTTCTTTAGAAGGCGGGAATGGTTTGCCACTTGCAGCTGCCGAGATACAGTCAATGGGAACTACTGTGGACAATTATATGCAACCTAACTATGGGTTTGACGCATGTAGTTCATCCAGTATCATGGATAATGTGGTAAACTATCCAACTCTGATCAATAACCATACCTCGGTCATCTACAATGATATGAATTCCCCCAATGACTATTTGTTCAGCATGTGGGAGCGAGGAACAAACATGTATAATAAATCTCCGCACCAGTAGCTGTAGATTAGGATAAGAGTTGTTGTTTGTGTAGTGTAGTCCTTATCATGTAAGCTGTTAAATATTGGATAGCCTAGATCTAGTAGATAAACATTAGATGACCTTCACTGTTATAAACCTGACAACTGATGTAAAACACCACTTCAGTAATACAATTATTTTGGTTCCAAGTGTTTTGTTAATGTAGAGTGTCCATATCCAGTAGATGTGTTCATTGCTTCTCGGTCATAGAGGTAGCATGTTACACTAATGAAACGTTTCTAGTTTGTTGATCTTTTGTAATCTTTTGTTGTTGTCTAGTGAAAGACATTACTGCTTATGCAAACTTGGCAAGCGTTATTACTCCCGATTCGGGGGATTTAGATGAATGGGGTTAAAATCATCTTGCAAGGAATTAATGTAAATTGTTGCTAATATTTCTTGGTCTAAGTATCTATCATTTTAAATATTTTTTATGTAACATCTAATACCATTGTGGATTCAAAAAATTACACAAGAGAAAAGGGTTGACTATCTGGAGATGGTCAACGGCTGGGGTAACTTGAGGACAGAGTATAATACTATGAACTTGATGGCAGACCAAGTTGGAGCGCCAACCAGGTCCAAGACCGAGTTGGAGCGCCAACCGATCCCAAGGCCAAGTTGGAGCGCCAACCTGGTCCATGGAAAGTGTTGGAGCGCCTACTGTGTGCAAGGGAAGATAGACGCGCCAAACAGCCATGGGGGATTCAGTTGGAACGCCAACTTGGAGGTAACATGAAGGTTTAACAGGACATTATCCAGTGAATAGCATGTTTGGAGGATTTGTAGAAGATAATAAAGTGAAGGCCTGATTCTATATTTTAATGAGTTGTCCTCATTAGAGAGTCCATGTATGATTAAGCTTGTCTATGCACCCAAAGAGTCTATTCATGTATTCTATCAAGTTGTCCTTGTTGGGGGAATAAGATGTACCAGGTGCGACGGTAACTTTGGAGACCTTGCCATGTAGTCTGGTGGGTTATCCTCATCGGGGGGTAAGGATCAGTTTATGCACTTGGAGTAAGTCATGACTTGTCCCTGCAACTGACGACCGATGTGGTAGTTGGTAGCGGATGACATTAGCTCTAATAGTTAGGGCTAATGTTGTATCCGTGAAGGCACAGTCATAGTTGAGCCTTGGGGTCATGAGCTAGCCTTCATCGTATGGGCTCTCCTTAGTGGGCTTGGATATGCATTTCATGGTAAGTTAAGAGTTCTAGTCCGACATGGACTACGCTTGATGCTTATCTTAAAGAAGACCTATCTCTAGTAGACTTAGGACCCTTGTAGTCCGACCAAGGAGTTCTATCTCTAGTGGACTTAGTATCCTTGTTCTACTAGAACTACGTCAAGCTTGATCCCTATAAATATAGGGTACGTAGGCACATTAAAGGGGTTGGACGTTGAGAGCTCAGAGAGACCACCATAACTCCTTTGATCTCAGCTTCTTAAAAACACAATCACCACTGTTCTTCGGCGATTATTCCGTCGAATAACCACCGTCGTAGATCTTAATTTTAGCACGTAACCTCAAATTTTGTTATCACAAATTCCTCCGTTAACAAATTGGCGCTAGAAGGAGGGGCTAGATAAGATCATCATCTAGGAGGAAAGATGTCTCAGAATCGCGACGAAAGTGCTTATGAAGATGAACCATATGTCCCGGTGAATGCTGCAGACCCGACTCATGTCGCCGGGAGTCGCCCGCCGGACCTTATAGAAGAATTGCATCGTATGGGTGCAACTGTGAGAAGTTTTGATGCAAGATTGAAAGCGGTGGAATCTCGAAGGTCTCGACATGATTCATATGGACGGGGAGGACGTCGTATGGAGAGTGAACCTGTAAGAGGAGCTCTGAATGTTGGAATAGGAAGGGGAGCTAATAATCCTAATGTAATTAGGCGACCACCTTTCACTCCATGAAGGCTGGATTTTGGAGAAACTGAACCCATCGTGGAGTTTCCCGAGGATAGTCAAATGGTGTAGAACGCTCCCGGGTCACCGCGAGTCCCTCCAGGTGGCTCACACGGTAATCAACTCAATACTGGCCAGAGATTATCGGCGATGATGGATCTCATGGGATTAAGGTTGACTAGTAATGAGTTAAAGGAATTGCTTCTGGAAAAAGAAAAGGAACAAAATGGAGGTCAGGCGAATGTAGCTGGAGAAGAGGGAAGAAAGGAGATATACGTAGGAGGGCAACTTGTACGAGGAGGATATCGTGGAAGGGGTGCACGAGGAGGAGGTCATCGAGGACGTGGCCGTGAAAGTTCAGGACGACATGTCGACATGGCTCCTCCAAAAGAACCTGTTATTGTTCCGGTGCCTTCACATAGTGCGACTAGTGAGGTGCGAAGAAACCGAACCCAATTAGACGCACCAGAGGTTCCAGATCCAGTTCTGCGACAAGTAAGTCAACCTATCCCTGTTAACCTTCAGAGTCCACATTTGTTGAATGATTTTCAAAATCAAAATGCACACACTGTTGCTCCCACTCCACCGGTTACCCCCCAAGTTTCTGTGCAACTCACACCTCCTATCATGACAGAAACGCCTCCCATTGTAAGCACACCATCGTCTGTGCTGGTAAGTTTTGGTATGCCTTCACCTCCTGTAGCAAGTACGTTCCAGGTTGGAGGTCAAATTGGTGGGGTACAAAATGTTCCTGGTTTGGGGGATGTTAACGTTGGAGATATAAGGAAGTTGCTGGCACACTTGGAGGGAGAAGCAAGTGCATTCTCCACCAAGGTGACATCTCCATTCTCCGCTGCTGTGAAAGATGCTCTATTGCCTTTGGGATACTGAAGCACGACAGCTGATCTTCGTTTTCATGGTAATTCTGATCCTAAAGAGTTTTTGGGGCGCTTCAACATTGAGATGGATCTGTATCAGGTCCCGAACTTGGCAAGATGTCGGTTGTTAGCTGCAACCTTCAGAGACAGTGCTCAGCAGTGGTTCTAAAAGTTAGTAAGTGAGGTAATAACTTCATGGGATCAGATGCAAGCGATGTTCTTAACACAATTCCAGGCAGCCGTCAAGTATTCGCCCCCAGTGACCTCCTTGGCAAACATCAAGCAGTGTGAGGGAGAAACCTTGAGTGCATACTTCAAAAGGTTTAGCGCAGAGGCTGTACGGGTCAGAGGTGCGACAGACGAAACTTTGAAAAATTTCCTGATTGCTGGTTTGAGAGTGGGAACTGATTTTTGGAAGCATTTGCAAGGTAAGGATCCAACTACTTTGGCTGAGCTATTTTCTGAAGCAGAGTCATATAAGAGGGTTGAGCAGTCGCTGGCGGACAATAAGAAAGGCGAGGTACATGAGAGTAGTAAAGGCAGGAGCAAAAGGAAAGATAGGTCTCCAAGTCCCGATTACAGAGGTCGTGGGCGGAGTCCAAATTGAGTAAATATTACCAATGAGAAGAGAGGACGGGAGTCATTGTCAAGTCAAGATAGAAGGTCAGGATCTTACACGCCACTTACCGCGTCCAGTGAACACATATATGATGTGACTAAGGACAGGGGGATATATAGGAAGCCAGCACCTCTAAATTCTTTCCAAAGCAAGGACAGGAGTAGGTACTGCGAATATCATCAGTCTACTGGTCATAACACCCATGAATGCCGACAACTGAAGGAAGAAATTGAACTTATGATTAAAGATGGATATCTGACCGAGTGGGTGAAAAAGTATCGGGCCGACCACCCTACTGAAAAAAGGGGTCTAGGTCGACCCCCGGTAGATGACGACAAGGATAAGCAAGAGGAGCCAAAATTCGTCAGGGAAGGAAGTATTCGAAATATAGTAGGAGGACCACATATTGCAGGGGATAGTAATAAGGCGATGGAGAGATATGCAAGGGAAGCTAAAACGGTACCTATGACGAATGTGAATCGATTATATCAGCGACCGCCCAAGATGTTTCGAGGAGAGACGACGAATATAACTTTTTATGAGGAGGATGCTAGATGGGTTCATCATCCCCATAATGACGCGTTGGTGGTCACAATGGGGATTGGAAATCAGAATGTACATCGAGTGTTCGTGGACAACGGAAGTTCAGTTAACATCCTATACTATGATACATATAAGAAGATGGGTTTACTTGACAAGGACATGAAAGTTGAAAATATTTACATTTATGGTTTTGGAGGAGAATCTATCAGAGTAAAGGGGACCATTCGATTGCCGGTGACACTGGGAAGTGGGGTTCTTTCTGCTACCCAGATTGCAGACTTCATAGTAATTGATCAAGACTCATCCCATAATGCGTTGATTGGAAGGCCGTTGTTGAAGGAAATGTGGGTAGTTACCTCTATTTATCATTTGTCCATGAAATTCCCAACTCCAAAGGGGATTGGGTGTGTTCGAGGAAGTTAGTATGATTCTAGGGAATGTTACAACAAGTCTGTAAAGGGGTTTCGAAAGAATAATAAGACAGGGGTGAATGAAGTACAAGCAGAGGTAGATGTTGAGAAAAAGGTGGTCAATGTTGTGTATACTGTTCAGTTCCCAGAGGACTCAGAAGAGAAAGAAGATGAAGAAGTGACGAAAGAAGAAACTGTTGGCGCTCCAACTTTGTACGCACCAAGTGTTGGCGCTCCAAGTTTGACCTTACCAAATTTTGGCGCCTCAACTGGTCTCTCCTTCGGTGTTGGCACGCCAAGTATGCAGGGTACACAGATGGGTATACCTCGAAACTTGTCACAATTATTGTTGTCCTATGAGTCCAGCAGGAAGGCAGAGGAAGAAACTTGGAGGGTGGATGAATCAAGGGAGATTTGTAAGATCAGGAGATTGGATGGTGGTAAGGCGTTGGTCATAGGGTCATGTCCAATTGTGGAGTTAGAAGAGGCAAGTTCAAAAAAAGGTGTAATAGAGAATGTGGGTCATGATGGAGATAACCCCGAGGAAAATTTTGACATCGACCTCGATCCTCGGATGCCATTGCCGGTTGTAAATACTGGGTCAGCGGAAGATATGATAGCTGTTAAGGTGGATGCTCGTTACCCGGAAAGGGAGTTGAAAATTGGATCATAATTGAACTCGGAGCTAGCTGGACAGCTCATCTCCTTTTTAAAAGCTAACTTGGATGTTTTTGCTTGGAGTCATGCAGATATGATAGGGATCGACCCAAATGTGATGTGTTATCATTTGAATATTGATCCTATGAAAAAGGGAACCTGACAGAAAAGGAGGCCGGTAAGCGGGGAACGTGCTGTGGCTTTGCGGGAAGAAGTGGATAGATTATTAGAAGTTGGGTTAATAAAGGAATCTTTCTACCCGACATGTTTAGCTAATCCTGTGCTGGTAAAGAAGCCAAATGGGAAGTGGAGGACGTGTGTAGATTTTACCGACTTGAACAAGGCGTGTCCAAAGGACAGCTTTCCGTTGCCAAGGATTGATCAGTTGGTGGATGCGACAGCGGGACATGCATTGTTGAGTTTCATGGATGCCTACTCAGGATATAATCAAATTCCTATGTATGGGCCAGATCAAGAACATACCTCTTTTATCACTGATAGGGGACTTTATTGTTACATTGGAATGCCATTTGGCCTTGTCAATGCTGGAGCAACTTACCAGAGGTTGGTGAACATGATGTTCAAGAATCAAATTGGGAAGACCATGGAGGTATATGTGGATGACATGTTGGTAAAGTCTAAGGAAGCATTGGATCATATCAAGCACTTGGAGGAGATGTTTGGAATATTGCGAAGGTATCGAATGAAATTGAACCCTCGGAAGTGTGTGTTTGGTGTTGAATCAGGAAAGTTTTTGGGTTTTATAGTCAACCATCGGAGTATAGAGGCAAATCCAGCAAAAATCAGGGCACTTTTAGACATGAAGTCTCCAACATGTGTGAATCAAGTACAAAGTTTGACTGGTAGGATCGCAGCTTTAAATAGGTTCGTCTCAAGATCATCAGATAAATGTCAAGAGTTTTTCAAAGCCATCAAGAAGGTGGGAAAGGATTTTTTATGGACAACGGAGTGTGAACAAGCATTTCAGAAGATAAAGGAACATCTGGGGTCGCCCCCTATGCTCGCAAAGCCAAGTGAAGGAGAGGTATTGATTATGTACCTAGCAGTTTCAAGATATTCTGTTAGTGCGGTGTTGATCAAGGAAGAAGGAATGGATCAGTCTCCTATATATTATGTAAGTAAGATGTTACATGATGCTGAGACCCGTTACACGAACATTGAAAAGTTGGTGTATGCTCTTGTCTTGGCTTCTCGCAAGTTATGTCCGTATTTTCAGGCTCATAGGGTGGAAATTAGAACATCTTTTCTGCTTTGGCAAATTATGCATAGGCCAGAGGTGACAGGTCGAATGATAAAGTGGGCTATAGAGCTAGGGTAGTTCGATTTGGATTACAAGCCGAGGACGTCTATCAAGGGTCAGGCGTTGGCAGATTTCATACTTGAGTTTTCTCCTGAGATAGAAGAGGATGAAATGGTTATGGTTCCTTTTCAACCTTCATCTCAGTCAAATGTAGCAGAACCTGAGAAATCTGAAGGATGGTGGATTCTGAGTGTGGATGGAGCGGTCAACAATGAGGGATCTGGAGCCGGGATAGTCTTAATAAGTCCTGGAGGACATATGCTTATGAGTGCTATAAATTTTGCATTCCAAGCGACAAACAATGATGCTGAATATGAGGCGTTGCTTGGAGGACTGAGGCTTGCCTTGGAAATGAAGGTTGAAAACTTGTTAGTACGAAGTGATTCTATGATTGTAGTATATCAGGTGAATGGGGGTTTCCAGGCCCGTGGACCGAGGACGGAGTTGTACATGAGAAGTGTTTTGCATCTTATGTCTAGGTTCACTGAAGTGAAGCTGGTGAAAATCCCATAGGGGGAGAATGAGTAGGCTGATGCATTGGCAAAATGGGGATCACAAAAGGATGTGAGTGTGTTGGGTGTCATTCCTTTGGAGGTATTGCGGGAGCCTAGTGTTAGAGAAGTTGATGTGATGCAGATGGAGGAGGATGAGCAGGTGACATGGATGACACCAATATGGAGGTACATCAAAGAAGAGTGGTTGCTAGAAAACATAATTGAGGCAAGAAAGCTCAATTATAAAGCAGCGAGATATGTGAAGTACGACGTGATGTTATACAAAAGGGGTTTTAATCAACCATTGCTGAAGTGCATAGATGGCGAAGAATGTAATTACATACTCAGGGAAGTTCATGAAGTAATTTGTGGCAATCACTCGGGGGGTGGATCCTTGGCATTGAAGATTTTTAAGCAAGGATATTATTGGCCTACTATGAAGGAGGATGCTTACAAATTTTCTCGAGCCTGTGATAGGTGTCAAAAATTTGCGAACTATACTCATAGTCCTGCCGCGTCTCTGACATCTTTAATGAGTCTGTGGCCATTTGCTATGTGGGGGATTGATTTGATTGGTGAACTCCCGACAGCTAAGGGCGGAGTGAAATATGCAGTGGTAGCTGTGGATTATTTTACCAAGTGGGCAGAAGTTGCCCCATTGGCTACCATAACAGCAAAAAAGTTGAGGGATTTTGTTTTTAATTCTATTGTGTGTAGGTTTGGAGTTCCTTACAAGTTGATTTCTGATAATGGAAAACAATTCGATAGCAAGGAATTGAGTGGTCTCTGCGAGGAATTTCATATTAAGAAAGATTTCGCAGCGGTATATCATCCACAAAGCAATGGGCAGACAAAGGCGGTGAATAAGATTATAAAGCACACTGTTAGGCCGATTACACAATATATAATCAATATAATTATGATAATAACAATAAAGAACACTGTTTATGAATCAACAACTGAATTATATAAATAACTCTTCTCTTTGTGATGTAAAATATCACAGAGAGCTGCTAGGTTACAAGAATAATGTTTTCAATAATCGCATCCCTTTTAGGGTTAACCTATCTGTGTTTATATAGTACACAGCTACATAGAATCAATCTCTAATTGATATTCCTATAAATTAGCTATACAAATTATATCAAATTAGGATTGCTTCTGTCTTCTGTTCCGTTTCCTTGTCTGTCTCAATATATCTTGCTTCTTTCCATCTTCAAGATATATTGCTTCTAGAATCTTCAATGTTAGCACCGACATCTTTAGCAAACTCTCACCCCGTCAGACTTTATCAAACTCTGACTGGCTTCTAGTAAACTCTGATGAATACCTGTTGCTTAAACACTGATAAACACTCATCAGCAATTATATCTAACAATCTCCCCCAACTTGTGCATAATAAAAATGTACAAGTTAAAAGATAATTGATGATGTCAAAACATATAACAAATGCAGTGTTTATAACATATCAGAGTTTAACTTTTACTTAGAACAGAAAACTTTAAAAACTTACAGTCAGACTTTACTTAATCTCTTCAATATCAGGCACTGTCCTGAGATAGTCAATAAGCAGCCTCCTTTCAGCTTTTGCTAGCTCATCCACCATGATTTCTTTTAACTCCTTAAGCTCTGGATCACTTTCTCCAGTCTGGTAGATGGCAGCTCTCAGAGAATAAATGTTGTTCTTCCTCATTTCATTCCCTAGCCGGATAAAGTATGATTTGTCTGACTCTAGGTTGAATTCTAAAACCTTTATACCCAGTGCAGTATTGAACTTGGCACTGTTTCTCTTCATTTCAACAATCTTTCCATAAGCATCTCTATACTTAGGAATATATGCACTTGAAACACCTCCTCCAAGCATAGCTTTTGTTTTCAGCATCCTTTCTCTTAGAACTAGAGCAGCATTATGAGTACTTCTATTTTTGATTTTGAGAAGATATAGAACATACTCAAGCTCTTCCCATAGTTTCAATTGAACATCAGCTTCTCCTATTCTGTATACTCTTCCATCAGACATAAAGTATAACAGTACCTCTTTCTTTAACCCTCTATGATAAACCATCTGAACAGACTCTAGTTTATCAAGGCTCTCTTGAGATACCCCAATACCAGTATCTGCCAGTGATGAATGGTCAAAAGGACTGTTATTTATTCTCTTTTCTCTGTGTGAACCCAATCCAGATTTATCATAAGATTGCTTTCCATGTACTGTTCTGGTTTGAGAAAAGTTCACAGCTTCTAGCTTCAGAGTTTCAGAAAGTACAGGTCTTAAGAAACCTTGGAGTTGTGGAGCTAGCTGAGTTTGTACAACTTGAGCATTGTCAGAGGTTGTCACAAATTTAGTAGAAACATCAACATGAGCAACGTCAGAGGTTGATTTATTTGGCCTTGATTCAACTTGAGCAACGTCAGAGGTTGAATAATAATTCTTTGGTAACTGTCCTTCTTCTACCAGTATACCTTTTCCTTTATCAGAATTTGCAATCATAGGCCTCCTTGTATATCGTAAATTCTGTTGAGAGTTCACATTCTCTTTAATAGAAATTCCCATTTCCTTTTTCCTAGGAGCCTTGGCCTTTTTCTTGTATGTACCAGCTTCAATCTTTTTCTGGTGTTCTTCAGCAAGAAGCTTCATCTCAATATCCATATCTTCCATTGTGACTTGTCCATCATGTTCTTCTAAAAACAACTTAGCAGCAATCTCTTCATCAGTAGTTGGATTTTCTGAAATCACTAGACTCTTAAGTCTCGAAGAAGATTGACCACCAGAGTGTTTTCTTTCAGAGTATGTCTGTCTAGCAGAGTTTGCCCGAAGTCTCCCTTGCTCTTGAGAAGACTTTGACCTTCTTTCAGCTCCCCTGCTTCCACCATCATTAGAATCATCCCTCAGTCTCAAGGTTGGAGTCCTTTTGCATTTGTCTTTATGTATTCTCTCCCCCTTTTTGACATCATCAGGAATAAAAACTGATGTCAGCAATTCTAGTGAGGTAGCAATCGAATCAATCTTAGTAGATATTGCAGCTTGATTGCTTTCAACATTGGTTAGCCTCTTCTTGATTTCTTCTTGATCCTTGATCAGAGATGAAAATCTAGCTCTATCTTGCTTCATTGCTAAATCCTTAAGAGCAATATCATTACTCAATCCAAGAACAACTTTGTTTGTCTCATCAAAGCGATTGTGCAATGACTTGACTTGAACAATGGTCGCCTTAAAATGAGTTAACAGCTCAGGATTAGAAATCTCTTCAGCTGACTTCTGTATAAAATCTGCAGCCCTTTGTGTAGAGAAGATGAAGTCTGCTCCTGACCAATTGGCATAATGCATTTCTCTGAAATGAGCTTCAGTTGCATTTTGGTTTTCTTTGATAGACTCTGATGTTGGATCCCTTAGAAAAGGTTCTGACTCATGACTATCAGAGTTTGAAAGTCCAGCATTGATCCCAGAGTTTGCATGATCAGAGTTTACAGATGTGTGATCAGCATTATCAAAATCAACTCTAGCTTCATTGACATTTTCCGCTATCTGCTCTGCAATTTCTTCAGCAACATTGTCTGCAGTAGCCTCAGCATTTATCTTTTCATCTTCAGGAATCTCAGAGTTTGCAGTTACAAAAACCTCTGTTTCAACAGGAACAGACTCTGCAACAATTTCTTCTGGTTGTACAGTAGTCTCTTTCAAAGTCTCTGCCATAGCTTCATCCATTTTCTCTATAGCAGCTTCATTTACCTGATCAACCTCCTCACCCATTTCAAGAATTTGATTTGTAACAAAGAGATTCTCTGTGTGAGTAGCAATGGACTCTTCAATAACCAGGGTGGGTTGATCAGTTGCCACTTCCTCAGTATCACAAACACTGATACTAGGATGTGCTTCAAGAATATTATCAAAATCAAACTCAGCAAATAAATTATCTTGCTCAAAAACTTCAGCCTCTGTTTCAGCATTTGCCATTTCAGGCACAGTGGTTGCTTCAACATCTTCAGTAGCCTCCTGAACAAGAACCTCGGGAGCTTCATTATCCACAAAGACCCTGTCCTCATTATCAGTATTTACAGCAGACTCCTGAATAACAATTTCTGGAGCTTCATCCTGGACAGCTTCAGTTTCTGGTGTAGATTCATCCACATTATCAAAAAGATAATTGGCTATTAATCTTCTTTTTCTCTGATGAAGAGGTTCATCATCAACATCAGCTTCATCATCAGTTTTTGATCTATGGGCTCTTCTTCTCTTAGAATGACCAACACCCTTTGGCACAGATGTCTTGGACACTCCTACTTCAGTAGCTGGTCTAACAGACTTTGCAGGTTTGGAGCCAACATGCTTAGTCCTACCACTGGATTTATGTGGAACAGATGTAGATGGAGGAAGTTCTGTTTGTAAAGGTTCTGGTTGTGGTTCTGATTGAGAAGGAGTTTGTGTTTGTGGATTAAGTTGATCATTTACAAACTGTTGCACAGAAGCAGGTAGCAACAACTCTCCAACAACCCCTTTCTTAACATCTTTGTTTATGAGATCAGAGAATATCCTCTTGTGTAATTTAAAACAAGAAATAACATCTCCATCAACTAGTTCTACCCCTTCAACACAAGCAGAGAATAAAATCTGACAAAATCTAGAAAAGTACACTACCCCTCTATTCTCTGTCATTTTCTCCCCTAAATTATTCAAGACAAGTCGTGCAAAATCAAAATGATTATCATATAAAAGAGAATACCCGATTTGCAGACTGTCCGTAGGAATAGCATCCCAGTTGGTGCATTTCTTCCCGAACGTTCTTGTAATGCAGTCAAAGAAGAAGCTCCACTCCTTCCGCAAGAACGGTCGCTTCAATTGTCCTACTTTGGTCAAGGGCCCAGAATACCCAATCTCTCTCATCATCCTTAGTAGATCAATATCACCCATTCCAATAGTATATGAAGAATACTCAGGAAACCCCATAGCAGTTCGAATGGTACCAGAAGTAATTACATACTCTGCTTCTTGAAATTCAAAGATGATAGACGGGTTGCCAGAGTCACCACCATCATCATAACTACCTGTCTCCCAGAAGGCCTTGATTTGTGAACCATAAAGTGTTGATGGTTCTACTAGAGTACGCCCAATTGCTGATTGAGCAAGAAATTCCTGCATCATATGAAACGCCTCTGGTGCATTGGCAGTGTTTAGTGGTGCTGCATAGTTATTAGGGACAAACTCTAACCCAGAAGAAACAAACGCTGTAGTCGCCATTAGTAAGATATGAAAGAGGAACAAAGAAACAGATGCGAAAGCTTGAAAGAGTTTGAAAGTAGAAAAGTGTTTGTGAATATGTGTGTGTGACAATAGATGTGAATTGGAGTAAGATGTGAAAGGTTTAGACGTATGTGTGTGTATTGTTTAAATATGAAATTCGAAATTAAAAACCGAACAATTTTTAATCATTAATACACAACTGTCTTACTCCGTTAACTGTGTGCGTGGGACACGTGGCACACATGCAATGACTGACAGCAGTAATTGACAGTTTCCAATGCGCATGCGCAGTAAAAACAGCAATAATTACCGCCTTTTACACTTTCCTACACTAGCAAGCTTTTCTCTGTTTAATACTGATTAGAACCGTTACCAATCATACACTTTTGGTTTCAAGAATGTTTTCTCAAAAATTGTTAACTGTCTGAAACAAATAATTAATTTAAATCATCAGAGATTAAAATAAAATTACCTCAGCGTAGAGTACACAGTCCACAGTGTTTACCAATCCTCCTTCTTTATTCATAATCTCTTTACTCTCAATGCACAGTTGTGAAGAATTGTGTGTGAAATGGCAGAGTTTACTGAATATAAATATTTAGAGCATCTTAAAGTGCATAAAATCCACACAATAAATCATTAAAAACTGGTTGTCCAAACTCTCATGTATAAAATAAAATCTGATTTCATCTAAACTCTGTACTATTAACATTTATTATTTTCACCCCCTTCGAATTTTTGTTTTGTTTTTTTTTTTTTAAATTTTTATTTTTATTTTTCCAGTAATCAGTGGTTGGCACTAGTCACCAAAAATCAAAGATTTTAGCCCTTATTTCATACAATAAGTTCCTGGGTCTTCTTAGGCACAACATGATCTCAAAGGAATTTGTGCACTTTTTGGCATCTTTTGATTGGAGGGTGAAATATTTGCAACTAATTATCAGAGTTTAGACTTTTCATCAGTTAATACAATTAATTTATGAGAGAAAGTGCAAACAGCTAATACAGACTCAGTGTATAGGATCAATAAACTAAGAGATGCTATGAATATAGAGACAGTATCATGCTGTGTTAATTTACTGCACATTTTGAGATCAGATCATATATTATTCAGAAAGATTCATGATTACTTACTGAGAATCATGCTTCATACAGGTTTCTTCATCGGTTCAAATGTTTCAGACAATATCACAATCAGAGTATAACATCAGAGATTAACTTCAGACTTTAACCGACAGAGTATGACTGACACTTTATGACTAACAGAGTTTACTATCAGAGTTTAACATACTGGTACAAATAACAGTTAACACATGCAAAGAATCATGAGCATAAAATCAATCATGTATAGATTTTGAATCTAACCAGTATCTCTAGTCAAAACCAGAGACCATTCCAAGTTCATTTACCAGTCTTGTAAAGGTAGCTTCACTCAAAGGTTTGGTGAAGATATCTGCAAGCTGTTGGTCTGTAGACACAAAATGAAGCTCAATATTCCCTTCTTCCACATGTTCCCTGATAAAATGATACCTTATGCTGATGTGCTTGGTCATGGAATGCTGTACTGGATTACCTGTCATAGCAATAGCACTTTGATTATCACAGTAAATAGGTATTTTAGAGTACCTTAATCCATAGTCCAGCAATTGATTCTTCATCCATAAAATCTGTGCACAACAGCTACCAGCAGCTATATACTCTGCTTCTGCTGTGGATGTGGAAATTGATTTCTGTTTCTTGCTGTACCAAGAAACTAATCTGTCACCAAGAAATTGACAGCTTCCACTTGTACTTTTTCTGTCTATCTTACAGCCTGCAAAATCTGCATCAGAGTAACCAATTAATTTAAACTCTGATTCTCTAGGGTACCACAAACCAAGAGTTATGGTTCCTTTGAGATATTTGAAAATTCTCTTCACAGCTGTTAGATGTGGCTCTCTGGGGTCTGTTTGAAATCTTGCACAAAGACATGTTGCATATATGATATCTGGTCTACTTGCAGTGAGATAAAGAAGAGACCCTATCATTCCTCTATAGTTTGTCATATCTACTGAGACTCCTGTGTCTTTGTCTAGCTTTGTTGCAGTAGCCATGGGGGTTGTAGCAGATGAACTATCAAGCATACCAAATTTCTTGAGAAGATTTCTGGTATATTTTGCTTGATTGATAAAAATCCCATCATCTGTTTGCTTTACTTGTAGGCCTAGAAAATAACTAAGCTCTCCCATCATGCTCATTTGATACCTTGACTGCATAAGCTCTAGTGAACCCACTTTCTAAAAGAAATTGAGCTAGAGTTTCATACCATGTTCTAGGTGCCTGCTTTAGTCCATATAATGCCTTGTCAAGCCTGTAGACATAATCTGGATGTTTGGGATCCACAAACCCTGGTGGTTGTTCAACAAACACTTCTTCTTCAAGTTTCCCATTGAGAAAAGCACTTTTCACATCCATCCGAAAGACTTTAAACTTCTTGTGAGCAGCATAGGCCAGAAAAATCCTTATTGCCTCCAATCTTGCAACTGGAGAAAAGGTTTCATCATAGTCAATTCCTTCCTGCTGTGAATAGCCTTTAGCCACAAGTCTAGCCTTATTCCTCGTAATCACTCCATCACTGTCTGTTTTGTTTCTGAAAACCCACTTTGTACCAACAATAGATCTGTTCTTTGGTCTTGGTACAAGTGTCCAAACTTCATTCCTCTCAAATTCATTTAACTTCTCTTGCATAGCTGTTATCCAGTTAGCATCTTGAAGAGCTTCTTCCACTTTCTTGGGCTCTGTTTGAGATAAGAATGCATGAAACAGACATTCATTATTTGTAGCACTCCTAGTTCTTACACTAGCTTCTGGATCTCCAATTATCAAGTCAGGTGTATGAGCTTGTGTCCACCTTCTTGCTGTTGGTAATTGGCTTCTATTATCAGTATTAGATCCTCCCCCTTGATCCATGCTCTCCTGATTTTCTTCTTGACCATTTGCATTCTCTGAGGCTCCCCCTGAATTGGACTGCTCAGAGTTTGGATTTTCAGTGTTTGACTCAGAGTTTGGGATAGATCCTTCAGCTGATTCACTTTCAGAATTTGAATTATTATATTGAGATGTTTCTGAAGTATCTTCACGCTCCCCCTCGACTGGTTCTCTATTTTGTTCTGTCAGAGAAATTTCCTCAGTGTTTACCAGTAGAGGTTCAGAGTATGCTTCATCAGAGTTTGTTGGATTTGCTTCATCAGAGTTTACGTCATCAGAGTTTAGATCTTCATTTTCAAATCGAAGTTGATCATGATATTCTTCATCTTCTATTCCAGTTATTTTCTTGTCATCAAATGACACATGTATAGATTCCATGATCACTTTAGTTCTCAGATTGTAGACTCTGAAAGCTTTTGTTGATAGAGGGTATCCAACAAAAATTCCTTCATCAGCTTTTAAGTCAAACTTGGTCAATTGTTCAGGATGAGTTTTCAACACAAAACACTTGCATCCAAAATTATGAAAATATTTCAAATTTGGCTTCTTATTTTTCACCATCTCATATGGTGTTTTCCCATGCTTGTTGATCAGTGTAGCATTTTGAGTAAAACAAGCTGTTTGAACAGCTTCTGCCCAGAAATAAGTTGGCAATTTTGCTTCATCAAGCATTGTTCTGGCAGCTTCGATTAAGGTTCTGTTCTTCCTTTCAACTACACCATTTTGCTGTGGAGTTCCAGGTGCAGAGAATTCTTGCTTCACTCCTCTTTCTTTGTAGAAAGCTTCCATTTCAGAATTTCTGAATTCAGTACCATTATCACTCCTGATAATTTTCACTTTGTGCTGTGATCCTTTGTCCAATTGCTTCACATGATCCATCAAAGTTAAGGCAGTTTCATCCTTCTTTGCTAAGAAATACACCCATGTGTATCTGGTGTATTCATCAACAATTACCAAAGCATATTTCTTTCTGCCCATTGACATTACATTCACTGGACCAAAGAGATCAACATGTAAAAGATGATAAGGTTCCACAACTGAAGATTCAGATTTACTCTTGAAAGATGACTTCCTTTGCTTGGCCTTTTGACAAGAATCACATAGACCATCTAAGCTGAGTGTTGACTTTGGAAGTCCCCTTACAAGATCTTTTCGAATCAGCTCATTGATGTTGTTCAAGTTTAGATGAGAGAGCTTCTTATGCCATTTCCAACTCTCTTCATTTGACATTTTTGCAGATAGACACACAGCTTTTCCTTCAGAGTTTGTTACCAAACTTGCTTCATAAATGTTATTGCGCCTGTGTCCAACTAGAACAACTTTCCCAGTAGATTTGCTGATAACCTCACAATGTTCAGTATAAAAATCTACATGGTATCCTCTGTCACAGATTTGACTCACAGAAAGCAGATCATGCTTGAGTCCTGGGACTAGAGCTACATTTGTGATGATGACACTTCCAAGATTAATATTGTCATATCCCATAGTATGTCCTATGTTGCCATCTCCATAGGAAACTTTTGGGCCAGCTCTCTCCTCATAATCTGATAGCAGGGCTTTATTTCCAGTCATGTGTCCTGAACATCCACTGTCCAAGACTAGGGTACTTTCCCTTATGCCCTGCAATCACAAACAATTACAAAGAGTTAGATTTAAGGATCCAGACTTGCTTGGATCCTTTGGCTTTCTTAACATTTTTAGCTTTTGCAGCGGAATAACTTTCAACAGAGTTTAAGCTAACTGTGTCAGACTTTACACTTACAGAGTTTGCTTTAACCCATTTCAGGTTGGGTTTTAGCTCATAAAAGTTGTGATAAATAGCATGATAACTCTTACAAGTATAAATGGAATACCAAGTGCTCCCACAGTGTGTGCATAAAGTCTGTGGTCTAACCCTAACATAATCATTCTTTACTCCAGACTTGGAGGGTAAAGAATTAATATCTTTGTTTTTCGTGCAGAAACTTGCAAGATGGTTAGTGCTACCACAACTATGACATGTCTTCCTAGGAGCATCAGAATTAGGCAGATAATCATTTCTTTTATTAATGCCTACTTTTCCATTCCTATTTTTCTTGGACACTTTTTGTTTGTTGACAGACTTTACCTCTTTGAGCTTATGTTTGAATTGTTTTTCTGTCATTGAACCAACATTAATCTGCTTATCACAGATTTTTACTGGTTCTTTAACAGCTTCTAATTTAACCTTATTCTCTGTTATTGAACCAACATTAACCTGTTTATCACAAGTTTCAGCTGGTTCCATAACAGCTTCTTTCACTACTACAGACTTTAGCTTACTGGATTCAAAAACAAATTTCACAGGTTTAAGTTGTGGTTTCACTTTCACTTTATCTTTAAACCTAAGTTCATCTTTCTCACAGTAACCTAAACCTACAGTGTCTGTCTGAAAAACTTGATGTGTGTCTTTTCCAGAATTAGTCCAAGTTTTAATCACTTTCCTCTCTTTTTCCAACTCAGATTCTATTTGCCTATATCTTTTAAGCAATTCCTGTTCAATATAAACAACATCATCTCTCTCCTTTTGAACTTGTTGCATGTTAACAAGTCTCTCTTCAAGAAATTTATTCCTTTCTTTAAGACCTAGATTCTCAGATTTGATTCTTTCATTCTCTAAAGTCTGATCCCTATAACTAACATGTATGCTTTTTAGATAAACTCTTAATTCAGATATATTATCAGTATCATAAGCATAAGTAGTTAGGGGTACCTTGTTTTCAGATGACTCAGCTTCATCTTTAACAGTTGCCATGAGGGCATAATTGGATCCCTCATCTGAGTCTGAAGTGTCTGCCCAGTCCTTGCCTTTAGTGATGAGTGCTTTCTCAGATTTTCCTTTCTTGCACTCTGGAGCATAATGACCCATCTCTTTACACTTGTAGCACTGGATCTCAGACTTGTCTTTCTTCCCAGACTTGGTATTCCCTCCATCAGACTTTCTGAAATTTCTCTTATCAGAGTTTGAATCTCTCCTAGAAAATCTCTTTCCTTTCTTGAAGTTCTTGAATCCCATTTTCTTGAAGGTCTTTACCATTAAAGCAGCCATTTTCATCATCTCTTCATCATCATCCTCAGAATCAGAAGCTTCATCATCAGTGTTTGAGCCATCATCAGAGTTTGATGACTCACTGTCAGATTTTATGACTAAAGCCTTTCCTTTGGCTTTCTTTCTTGATGATTCCTTCTTGACAGGCTTTTCTTCAACTTTAAGAGCAACAGATTTTGTCTTCTTTCCAGATCTTTTGTTTCTTTGTTCTATCTCCAGTTCATGAGTTTTGAGCAACCCATAGATTTCATCAAGATCTGTTTCTGCAAGATCATAATTGTCTCGAATTGTTGTTGCCTTCAAATCCCATCTTTCAGGTAGAGATAACAGAAACTTGAGATTTGACTCTTCAAGTTCATATTCTTTATCAACCAGGGACAAATCATTCAACAATTTACAAAATCTGTCATAAGTATCTGTCAAAGTTTCATTAGATCTCGAGTCAAAGTGTTCATACTCCTGTGTTAGAATGGTTTTCCTATTCTTCTTTATTGCACTTGTTCCTTGACACCTGACTTCTAAAACATCCCAGATTTCTTTGGCAATTTTGCAGCCAATAACTCTGTTAGACATGACATTATCTAAGGCACTATGGAGTAAATGTCTAACCTTTGCATCCTTTGCAATTGATGAGATGTCTTCAGGAGTCAAGTCTTTCTTTTCTTTTGGAACAGTCTTTTGTTCTTGACCAGTAATAACAGGAGACAATTTAGTTGGCATATGAGGACCATCATTGATTCTATCAAGGTATTCTGGATCTGTGGCTTCCAGAAACATGGTCATCTTCACTTTCCATATTGGATATTCAACTGGTCTTAGAATTGGAACCCTTATAGTCTCATATCGAGTAACAGAAGTTGGTTGAACCTTCTGAGCATTCGAACCTGCATTAGAACCTTCCTGAGAGTTGTCAGCCATGATTATACTTGTGTTTAGATCGATAAACTGTATATATTAAACAGCCTTGGCTCTGATACCAATTGTTAGGCCGATTACACAATATATAATCAATATAATTATGATAATAACAATAAAGAACACTGTTTATGAATCAACAACTGAATTATATAAATAACTCTTCTCTTTGTGATGTAAAATATCACAGAGAGCTGCTAGGTTACAAGAATAATGTTTTCAATAATCGCATCCCTTTTAGGGTTAACCTATCTGTGTTTATATAGTACACAGCTACATAGAATCAATCTCTAATTGATATTCCTATAAATTAGCTATACAAATTATATCAAATTAGGATTGCTTCTGTCTTCTGTTCCGTTTCCTTGTCTGTCTCAATATATCTTGCTTCTTTCCATCTTCAAGATATATTGCTTCTAGAATCTTCAATGTTAGCACCGACATCTTTAGCAAACTCTCACCCCGTCAGACTTTATCAAACTCTGACTGGCTTCTAGTAAACTCTGATGAATACCTGTTGCTTAAACACTGATAAACACTCATCAGCATTATATCTAACACACACTTTGAAGACAAAGCTGGAGAATAGCAAAGGAAGCTGGCCAGAAGAGTTGCCCAGGGTACTTTGGTCTTACAATACAACTCCACGAACCACGACGGGGGAATCTCCCTTCATGCTTGCCTATGGTTCGGTGGCTATGGTGCCGGTGGAAATAGGTGCAGGATCATTGAGAAGGGACAATTTTGATGAAGAAGCAAACCAGGTTAATCAAAGGTTGTATCTTTACCTGTTGGAAGAGGAAAGGGAAAGTTCACAAGTCAAGCTTGCAGCTTACCAGCGAAGGGCAGCAAGGTTCTACAATGGCAAGGTAAAGGCTCGTTCATTCAAAGTTGGTGATCTGGCTCTCGGAAAAGTAATGCCAAACACCAAGGTTGCAGCTCATGGGGTGTTTGGAGCAAATTGGGAAGGTCCTTACAAGGTCAGAGTAATTCTATGGGGATGAGCTTTTTACCTTTCAGACTTGGACGACAAACCAATCCTGAAGGCTTGGAATGTCATTCATTTGAAGAAATACTATCAATAAGAGAGCTTTTAAGCCTCATGCAGTTCTTGAAACTAACAACAAATAAATTCGCTCCTAGTCTCGGGGGGTAGTGGTCACACACCTCTTTGAGTTAGTGATTACATTGTTTTTATTCTTTTCTGTTTTGGCTATAAGCCTTTATGCCGGCAATGCCGAGGATAATTTATTTCCAGTACTCATTGAGCTATAAGCCGTGAGGGCGTTATTTTTGTTTAAGTTATAAAATTTTCAGAGTTTTTTCTGAATGCATTTACTTGTTTATGATTGTCTTAAATTTGAATTGTCGCACCTTGTTGTTTGCCGCACCTTGTTGGTTGGCGCGCCAATCTTTCTACCTTTACTATGATGCATGTGACAAGTACATAATGAAGAAAAATATTGTTACCCATTAGGGGTACAAAGAAAAGTTAGAAGTACAACTTTGCAGAGTCATAAGACTTGTAGGGAAAGAGTTTGAAATGTAGAGTAAAATTAAAAATCAAGCTACAGTGTCTTCGACATTCTTTTGGTTGGCACCAGTTGGCGCGCCTGGACTTTTGGTGACGTTTTCTTCATCATCCTGAGGAACACTTGCTTCAGGATTGACATCTTCAGTGTTTTGGCGCGCCACGTCAGTGGCTTCAGCAGCCACTACTTCTCCAAGTGTTACTCTTTTTTCAGAAATGGCCTGGGATTCCTTTTGTGAAAGGTCAGCTATAAAATCGGCCATTCCCGCACCAAACTTGGCGCGCCAGTCATAGTCGGGCTCACCAACAAGAAAAGTGACGCAATAAGCTTTAATTCCTTCATCAAAAGATTCTTTGGCTAATTTCTCCTTTTCAGTTGCCCAGCCAGAATCTTTTTCCTCTTCAAGCTCTTCTAGTTTCAGTTGAAGATCAGTAGTCTTTTCCTCGAGAGTTTGTATAAAGGTGTCTTTTTCCTTCACCAGTTGTGTTTGGCGCGCCAACCTGGTTTCAAGAGTGGAAACTGATGAACTAGCAGCTTTCTTCTCTATTTCAGACTTATTCAACTTGGTGTTGAGGGATTTCACATCTGTTCTCAGCTTCCAATTCTTTCATACGCTTAAGGTTTTCCTCTTTGTTCTTTTCGCATTCAGAGTTGAACAAGAATAAGTCAAGAGAGGCACGAGTGGCAATTTTTTGTTTGTCATTGTCTGATCTAGCCATCCATATTTTGTATTCAACTTCAGAAATGAGAGAATCCCCAAGGGAACCAAAGGCATTGAACACTCGTAAAGAGGAAAAACTGGGCGCGACGACTCCAGTTGGCGCGCCAGCTTCATCACTGTGGTTGTCCACCCCACTTTTTCCAAATTTGCCAATGTTTTGTTTCTTGTTAGGAGGAGGTTGGACATCTTGGGGTGGCTCTTGGGCTTTGTTCTTCCTGGTTGCATGCTTCTTGGATGAAACAGGGATGGTGAATGTGGAGTTTTTCTGTTGAGTAGAAGATGTGCCTCTTGGCGCGCCAAAAAGATTTGGAACCCCAGTCATATCTGTAAAAAGACAAGGTTAATATACTATAAAGAGTAAATATGGATAGTAGTGCAAATGACATTCATTTAAAAGTTTTAGGGAATAAAATCAACATTGCTAAATCATGTAAGGAATATGTACGAAGAAGTAAATTTGGGACATAAAAATGAATATAGGTGCGCCAATATTCTTTTAGTCTTTACCTTCATCCTCACTATCCGAGTAACCTGTTTTCTTTTGTGTTTTTTGGCCTTGCCCTGTTGAGGGGAGTCAGAGAGACCGGCCAGGGTAGGAAGAAACCCATATCTCTTTAAATTATCCAAAGCTACCAAGGCATTGAGTTTTCTTCCCGATTCTAGAAATATTAAGATTCTAGAACATTGGGTTGAAAGGGGCGCCACTAGTGAAGGTTTTAGTTGCTTTACTGAAAAGGAAAATTTAAGTAGGGGTAAGCGTACTACAATGAAGTGAAAGAAATAATGTAAGTTAGGAGCGCCAAGATTAGTTGGCGCGCCAAAGAAAGTTACTCACCACCAGTTTTGAATTCAATTGGTTGTTTGGGTGTGTTATAAAGATAGAAGAACCTATCTTTCCAATCTTTGATATTGCTGACCTTGATGTCGTTAATACCTTTTCCTATATGATCTCTCCAACCAGTCCCAAGGCCAAGTTGGAGCGCCAACCTGCTCCATGGAAAGTGTTGGAGCACCTACTGTGTGCAAGGGAAGATAGGCGCGCCAAACAGCCATGGGGGATTCAGTTGGAGCGCCAACTTGGAGGTAACATGAAGGTTGAACAGGATAGTATGCAGTGAATAACATGTTTGGAGGATTTGTAGAAGATTATAAAGTGAAGGCCTGATTCTATATTTTAATGAGTTGTCCTCATTAGAGAGTCCATGTATGATTAAGCTTGTCTATGCACCCAAAGGGTCTATTCCTGTTTTCTAGCAAGTTGTCCTTGTTGGGGGAATAAGATGTACCAGGTGCGACGGTAACTTTGGTGACCTTGACCTATAGTCTGGTGGATTATCCTCATCGGGGGGTAAGGATCAGTTTATGCACTTGGAGTAAGTCATGACTTGTCCCTGCAACTGACGACTGATGTGGTAGTTGGTAGCGGATGACATTAGCTCCAATAGTTAGGGCTAATGTTGTATCCGTGAAGGCACAATCATAGTTGAGCCTTGGGGTCATGAGCTAGGCTTCATCGTATGGGCTCTCCTTAGTGGGCTTGGATATGCATTTCATGGTAAGTTAAGAGTTCTAGTCCGGCATGGACTACGCTTGATGCTTATCTTAAAGGAGACCTATCTCTAGTAGACTTAGGACCCTTGTAGTCCGCCCAAGGAGTTCTATCTCTAGTGGACTTAGTATCCTTGTTCTACTAGAACTACGTCAAGCTTGATCCCTATAAATATAGGGTACGTAGGCACATTAAAAAGGTTAGACGTTGAGAGCTCAGAGAGACCACCATAACTCCTTTGATCTCAGCTTCTTAAAAACACAATCACCATTGTTCTCCGGTGATTATTCCGTCGAATAACCACCGTCGTAGATCTTAATTTTAGCACGTAACCTCAAATTTTGTTATCACAAATTCCTCCGTTAACATTATGAAATCAAAATATCATGGAAAACTAACTAGAGAAAATAAAATTTTAAAAATTAAGCCAAAAAAACAAGTGAGAAGTAATAAGCATTTGAAAAATACCGATTTTCTTACAAATAAGTGTGCATGCTCTTGCTGCTAATTAATGTCATTATTTTCCTTCTTTTTTTTATGCAAATGAGCGTAGTATAAAGTATAAAGAGGAGCAGAAAATCGAACATATCACCTATAAGGATCTCAACATTCGCCACTATATTACTAACAAATTATAAATTGGAGGAAAAATCAAACTTGTGACCTATCATACACAGAACCACAACATTCACCACTATATTAATGACAATTATGCGCTCCTTTTCCTCTATTTGAGTTTTTTTTTGTACTGGATTTTGCTCTTGAGAGATTTTGAGAAGCCTTTTATTTTTAATCTCAAAAAAGAACTAGAGAGAGAGTATAGTCCGGACATGTAAACAAGTACAAAGACTGTCTCAGGTTCCCTAGGATCCATGTGAAACGGTAAGCATTCTATAATTATATGTTTCTTTTGCTTTGTATTATGCAGTAAAGAAAACAACACAAAGCAACTTCGTCACAGTCCGGTGATGCTTAATTGCGACAAAAACCTTAGTTCGCCCGAAAACCTATGCAACTATGTATGTCCGCAGACATATGCACCGTGAATTATCTTTTGTATCTCAAGTATACCTCTCAATATATAAACGTCTCGGGTTGCTCTTCTTCTTTTAAGTATACCTCTCAATATGAACGATACCATTGCTTTTTCAAAATTCATCAAACGAAGTACTCGTGTACTCACCACCTCTATCATATCTCAATCTTTTAAGTACTTTACCAGTTTGAGTTTCAGCTTCATTCTTAAACTCAATGGACTTATCAAGTGATTCATCCTTATGTCTAAGTATATAAACATAACAGTATCTACTACAATCATCTATAAATATAATAAAATATAATTTATTGTATTTAGTCAACAAGCTATAAAATTCATATATGTCAGCGTGCACCAAATCTAATACTTCATATATAATCCCTTGCAACCCTATGAAAAGGTTTTCGTATTTGTTTTCAGATACACATACTTGACATTTAAATTTCTTATTAATAGCATGCCTAATAGGAATCAACTCTAAATTCATCATATTCTTCAGGTCACCAAAATTCAAATGACCAAGACGAGAATGTTATAAATCATATTATTCAACACAATTGACAAAAGAAGTAACAATCTCATTAATCAAAGCACCCGTAACAGGTTCAACATTAATTAAAATATATCATCCGACACATAACCTTTACCAAAGAAAACACCAATATGTGTAACAACTACTTTATAACACTTCAAAGAAAGTTCAAAACCCATCATTGGTTAAAGAAGCTGGAACTACACCAACAACCATGTTAGCCATAGGCTCAATAGTGAACCCCAACTTCAAGCACAATATTTTCTTAAGATGCAACATCAGGTTTCTTCGCTTTCTTATCGGACAGTCCTTGTTCCAATGACCAACCTTCCCACAAGACCAATATGGTTTGTTTATCTTTGGTTTCTTAGCCTTATTCTTGTCAGGTTTAGCGTTACTCTTCTTATTAGCAAACTTTATTTTATGACCAGCTATCACAACATTTACCTTCGCGCTCCCACTCTCAACAGATATCACATGTCCCTGTTTGGACTTGTGCTCTTCATGTACGAAGATATCCAACATCATGTTAGTCTAAGTGATCTTTCCCTTCTGTCTTTTCAGGGAAAGTGAAAACTCTTCCCAAAACTTAGGGATCTTTTCAATCACATACATAACCCGAAACATCTCAAGTAGGTCCATGTCAGACTCCATGTCACATACACTTATTTTGATGATAGCTAACATGATTTTTCGGCCTAATACCACAAAACAGCCACCAAAACCAATTATCTGTTTGTAAAGTTAAAGTTAACAGAAGATCAACTTTGTAATAGTTGTTTCTCATCGTAAATAACAAAAAAATTAAACAGCAACTGATTTTCATCAAATCACCTACTTTTGTACCACAAATCACTAATTCATATAGCACTAATCACTAATTCATATAGGACTATGTTAGGAATATGTTGTTCTTGATGATAAACATAAAACACTTAGTAGAATTTGTGTAAAGTCATTTTTGTAACTGTCAACGAAATGGCATGCTTTGCAGCATTCCGTTGACAGGAAGCTCATCAACGAAATGAGTGTTGTAGCAATTGCATTGTACAATACTTCACAGTATGATAGGCATTCTGTTATATGTTTTAGATAGGTTTTCTAAGTCATGTTGACTAAGTACTAGATAGGCAAAATAGGTTGGTTAATTGTAAATATGTTATGCCTTGTAATTTTGACTAAGTGAAGACATGTCAACGGTATGAAGATTACTCTGTCAACGGTATGGAGTTTACCCATCAACGAAACGAGGGAAACACCATCAACGGAATGAAGAATGAAGCTATCAACGAAACACATCTCCTTGCTATCAACGAATCAATGTTGCTTTTTGAACAGTTGACAAAGTGATAGTGACAGTTTACTGAACAGATCTAAAAGGAGATATGGAAGTGTACTTTGCATTGGAAGCCATCAAAGTGGATACTGGAAATAAGGAAACATTCCAATTTCCAATAAGGCTCTTGGAAATGACTATAATGAGCATGAAGACAAAAGCAAAGATCTCCAAGGACCATTGGACAAAAGGAATGAAAAGCAAGCTACTGATGGTTACTACTATTATTCTTTAGTTTAACCAAACGTAGAATTGTAAACTTGGGATTATATAACCAAGTGTAGCAGTTACTTTAGAAAGAAGAGAAGAAAAACAAATAGATTGTATTAGCTATTTTTGAGAGCAATTCTTCTCTACAACCTTGTAACTGAGCAGCTGTGTACTTTTGTATCACAGATTATTTCCGCAATAAAAACACTTCAGTTGGATCATCAAACAATCCAACTGAATTATTTATATCTTGTGTTTTTATTTATTCAGTTCAGTTTTATTTTAAAAAGTGTTTAGTTTCAAGAAAATATCAAGAATTGTATTCAACCCCCCCTTCTACAATTCTGTTAGGTCATTTGGGAATAACAATTGGTATCAGAGCGAGCTTCTAACATACAAGAAGTTTAAAGATCAAGACCAAAAACAGAAACCATGGTG
This sequence comes from Heracleum sosnowskyi, assembly GCA_030848705.1. Lineage (NCBI taxonomy): Eukaryota > Viridiplantae > Streptophyta > Magnoliopsida > Apiales > Apiaceae > Heracleum > Heracleum sosnowskyi. Next base: position 16,993,591 of record CM061244.1, on the reverse strand, counting down.
AAGAAGGATGCAGGTGTGAAGATACCAGTTCTTGATAAAGACAATTACTTTCACTGGAAAGTAAAGATGCATTTACATCTCATGTCTATGGATGAGAGGTATGTAGACTGCATTGAGAAAGGTCCACACGTTCCCATGAAGCTTGATTCTAGAGTTGGACTGCCAGATGATGCACCTGATGTAGAGATTCCAAAAACTGTCTCAGAATGGACTGTTGAAGATATTGCAGAAGTCCATAAAGACAAAAGGACCATGAACATTCTGTTTAATGGTTTGGAGCAAGAGATGTTTGACAATGTTATCAACTGTACAACCTCTAAGGAAGTATGGGATACCGTTAGAACTCTCTGTGAAGGAACTGAGCAAGTCAGGGAAAATAAAATGCAACTCCTTATACAACAATATGAGCATTTTCATTTTAAAGCTGGTGAAACCCTAAATGACACGTTTAGTAGGTTTCAAAAGCTTTTGAATGGATTAAAGTTGTATGGGAGGATCTATCAAACCAAGGATTCAAACCTTAAATTTCTTAGAGCTCTTCCAAAAGAATGGAAGCCTATGACTGTTTCTCTCAGAAACACTCAAGAGTACAAAGACTACACTCTTGAAAGGCTTTATGGAACCTTGAAGACTTATGAGCTGGAAATGGAGCAAGATGAGGAAATTGAAAAGGTACAAAAGAAGGGTGGATCTATTGCATTGATTGCATCTGTGAACCAACTTGAAGATGACAATAAAGAAGCTGCAAAGGCCACAACTAGTCGATCTAGTTGTAGGAGTGATGTTAGCAAGGGTAAAGACAAGATGACAGAAGAAGAAGAATCAGAACCAGCCAACTTGGAGGACTTAGATGAGATTGATGAACACATTGCTTTTCTGTCTAGAAAATTCTCTAAGTTCAAGTTCAAAAGAAACTCAGAAGCAAGGCCACCAAGAAGAGACTTTCAACCTAGCAAAACAAACTGGATTGAAAAGTCTAAGTCAAAATGTTTCAATTGTGGAATGCTTGGTCACTTTGCTGGAGACTGCAGAAAGCCCAAGGTTGAGAAGGGCAACAGGAAATTTGAGCCTGTTGATTATAAAAAGAAATACTTTGAACTTCTCAAACAAAAAGAAAAGGCTTTCATGTCTCAGGAGTATGATTGGGCTGGTAATGGTGAAGATTCTGATGATGATGTTGAGTATGTCAACTTGGCTCTTATGGCTGACAATCATGAGCAGGAAGCAAGTTCCTCAAGCAACCAGGTAACAATTACTAATCTTTCTGAGCTTTCTAAAGAGGAATGCGACAGTGCAGTAAATGAAATGTCTACTGTATTATATAATTTGCGTGTTACTCTTAAATCACTTACTAAAAAGAATTCTAGAATAAAAGAGACCAATCTGCTCTTAAGTGATAGGAATGCAATGTTAGAAGCACAGCTCATTGAATTTGAGAAAATGAGATGTGTTAGTAGGGATGCTAAGAAGGAACTTGAGAACGTGTTACAAAGGGAAGAAATTCTTAAAACACAACTTGAGATAGAACAAGGTGTGATTGCAAAATGGAAGGATGCCAGGAATGTTGCTGCCAACATAATTAATGTTCAAGGCGTGGAATCCTTCTGTGAGCAATCATGGAAAAGGAACAAAGAGAAGCTAGGGTATGTTGGTGAAACCTTAGAATCAGAAACTGAGTCAACAAACAACAAGGATCATTTGTTGAAGGTTGATATGTCAACGGAATGCAATGTTTCGTTGACAGATGAACCATCAACCGATCAGGTTGTTTCGTTGACAGAGAAAAGAAAGGATGAACTCACTAGACTTAATAACAAGTATGGTCCTGTCACCAAGAACTTTGTTCAAGGTGAGTCTAGTAAATCAAAGAAAGTTGAGAAGCCTGTTGAGAGAGCTAATGTAGGTAACTTGTCTAACAAGCAATTGAAAGACAAGTTAGAGAAAGTTCAGGTTGAGGCTAAGGGAAATAAAAAGAATAACAGAAATGGCAAGGTAGGGATTAACAAACACAACAATTACACACCTGATAAATATGCACCTAGAAAGACATGTGTCAATTGTGGAAGTGTTAATCATTTATCTACTAACTGCAAATCTGTTAAGAAATCTGCTAATGTGAAAATGCCCAAGCCTGCAATGAACAGTTCCATGCCTAAAATGCCTGTTATGCCTAACATGTTTGCTCCATATGCACAATTTCAGAATCCATATGCTAGCATGCCATTTGTGCCTAATCCTTACATGAATATGTTTAACATGCCACAAATGCCATGGAACATGAATAACATGATTGTTCCTCCAACTATGCATGCTATGAATGAAAATATGAGCAACCCTCAGAAATCAACACCAAGGGTAAAGATTGATTTGAATCAATCTGAGCCCAAAGTGAAAAATGGTACAAAAGGGAATGCAAAGGCTAACAAGACAGGACCCAAGGAAACTTGGGTACCAAAATCAACTTGATTTGGGTTTATTGTGTGCAGGGAGACAAAAAGAATCTTTGGTACTTGGATAGTGGTTGTTCAAGACACATGACTGGTGATTCTACCCTGCTCACAGAGTTTCAGGAAAGAGCTGGCCCTTGTATTGCTTTTGGAGATGACAGCAAAGGCTACACAAAGGGATATGGCTTGATTTCAAAAGAGAATGTCATCATAGATGAGGTTGCATTGGTGGATGGTCTTAAGCACAACTTGCTTAGTATCAGCCAACTTTGTGACAAAGGATTTTTAGTTACTTTTTCGAAAGAAGCCTGTGTTGTTTCTAAAGGAGGAAACAACAATGTGGTAATGACTGGATTCAGAAGAGGGAATGTGTACATTGCTGACTTTAGTAGCACAAGTTCAGAAACCATCACCTGTCTTTTCAGCAAGGCAAGCAAAGATGAAAGTTGGTTATGGCACAAGAAATTATCCCATCTGAATTTCAAAGTTATGAATGATTTGGTGAGAAAGGATCTTGCTAGAGGAATTCCACAAGTGGAATTTTCCAAGGATGGTTTGTGTGATGCCTGTCAAAAAGGGAAACAGAAGAAGGCATCATTCAAAAGCAAGACAGAGTCATCAATTGTCCAGCAGCTTGAATTACTTCATATGGACCTATTTGGCCCTGTAAATGTTATGTCCATCTCAAAGAAGAAATACTGTCTTGTGATTGTTGATGATTTTTCTAGATTTACATGGACTTTATTTTTGCACTCTAAAGATGAGGCAAGTGAAATCATTATCAATCACATCAAGATGGTAAGCAATCATCCTGATTTCAAAGTAAGAAGGATTAGGAGTGACAATGGGACAGAATTCAAGAATTCGAGCATGAAGGTGTTCTGTGAAGAAAATGGTATTTTGCATGAGTTTTCAACAGCAAGAACACCACAGCAAAATGGTGTAGTTGAAAGGAAAAACAGAACACTTATTGAAGCTGCAAGGACAATGCTAGATGAATCAAAGTTACCTACATATTTTTGGGCTGAGGCAGTTAACACAGCTTGCTTTACTCAAAATATTTCTTTGATTAATCAGGCCAAGGGAATGACCCCTTATCATCTACTCAAAAGAAAGAAGCCACTATTAGATTTTCTTCATGTCTTTGGATGCAAGTGCTTTGTTCTGAGAAATCAAGCTGAGCATTTGGGGAAATTTGAAGCAAAGGCAGATGAAGCAATATTTGTGGGATATGCAGTAGGGAAAGCTTACAGAGTCTATAATCTCAGAATCAACATTGTTATGGAATCTGTACATGTTGTTTTTGATGATCTCAAAATACAAGGTCTCTGTGATGAAGGTTTCCATGAAAGTCTCTCTTTTGAGAATGAGGAAGGAGAACAAGTGAATCATGATAAGGCTACTGAGAAACAGCCTAAAGGTGTTGTATCTAGCACAGATGAAAGCAGCAGTGAAGATGAAATTGCTGCATTAAGGTTAAAAAGGATAGCAGCTAGCAGACCAAATGGTCATTTCGTTGACAGTCATGATGGTGGATTCGTTGACAGTCAGAATGAGCGTTTCGTTGACAGCCAAAACGGTCATACCGTTGATAGTCATAGGAATGCTTCAAGAAGTGATCAATTAGGGACAACAAACTCAGGGGGAGTTTCTCAAGGACAAATATCCAATCAAGGCAATCATGATCATGAAGCTACGTCTTCAAGAGCAAATCTACCTCCCTCAAGGAAATGGACTAAAGATCATCCCTTTGAACTTATTATAGGTGATGTTTCTTCAAAAGTCCAAACTAGAAGAGCAACTCAAGAAGAATGTCTATATAGTAGCTTTCTGTCTCAAGATGAGCCAAAGAAAGTTGAGGATGCACTTCTAGATCCAGATTGGGTTTTAGCCATGCAAGAAGAGCTAAACCAATTTGAGAGAAACAATGTTTGGAAGCTGGTGCCCAGGCCTAATGACAGGAGTGTTATAGGCACAAAGTGGGTGTTCAGAAACAAGATGGATGAAAATGGCATAGTCACAAGGAACAAATCTAGACTGGTTGCAAAAGGCTACTCACAGGAAGAGGGAATTGATTTTGATGAAACCTTTGCTCCTGTTGCAAGACTAGAAGCAATAAGGATTTTCCTAGCCTATGCAGCCCATGCCAATTTCAAAGTCTATCAAATGGATGTGAAGAGTGCTTTTCTGAATGGGGAATTGGAAGAGGAGGTGTATGTAAGTCAACCTCCTGGTTTTGAAGATGATGATTTTCCAGACTATGTGTACTTCCTTCTCAAAGCACTCTATGGTTTGAAACAAGCACCTAGAGCCTGGTATGACACTCTCTCACAGTTCCTCCTTGAGAATCATTTCACTAGAGGTACTGTAGATAAAACTCTTTTTCACAGGGTTGTAAATGGCTCTACTTTACTTGTTCAAATTTATGTAGATGATATAATCTTTGGGTCTACAGATGTGAAACTTTGTCAAAAGTTTGCCAAGCTTATGCAAAGTAAATATGAAATGAGCATGATGGGAGAATTAACTTACTTTCTTGGTCTTCAAGTAAAGCAAGTTAATGAAGGCATTTTCATTAGTCAAACAAAATACATTCATGATTTATTAAAGAAATTTAACCTAATGGAATGCTCTACTGCCAAAACTCCCATGCCTACTGCCACCAAACTTGAATTGAATACTAAGGAAAAATCTGTGGACATTTCAAGTTACAGAGGCATGGTAGGCTCACTTTTATATTTAACAGCTAGTAGACCTGATATTATGTTTGCTACATGTCTATGTGCTAGATTTCAGGCTGATCCTAGAGAATCCCATTTAGTTGCTATTAAAAGAATTTTCAGATATCTCAAAGGAACACCAAACCTTGGCATTTGGTATCCTAGAGAATCTGGTTTTGAACTAATTGGTTATTCAGATGCAGATTTTGCAGGATGTAAAATTGACAGGAAAAGTACAACTGGAACCTGTCAATTCCTAGGAAACAAGCTTGTGTCATGGTTCAGCAAGAAACAAAACTCAGTTTCTACCTCCACAGCTGAGGCTGAGTATATTGCAGCTGGAAGTTGTTGTGCACAGATTTTATGGATGAAAAATCAACTTCTTGATTATGGATTAAGAGTTGAGAAAATTCCTATTTTCTGTGACAACACTAGTGCCATTGCCATTACTGAAAATCCAGTGCAGCATTCAAGGACCAAGCACATTGACATCAAGTACCATTTCATTAGAGAACATGTTATGAATGGTACTGTGGAGTTACATTTTGTTCCAAGTGAACAACAACTTGCAGACATCTTTACCAAGCCACTTGATGAATCAACATTCTCAAGATTAGTAAGTGAGCTAGGTATGCTAAATTTCTCTTAATTATTTTTGAGATATTTGCAAGTTAAAATGCAGCCAGAAACTTGCTATGTTTTTCTGTGAATTAATTTTCTTAGGAAAAAGTGAAATTTTGTCTAAGTCAAAATTACTATGTCAACGAAACGAACCATTTCGTTGACAGTCTTAGCAGTTTTCTGGGTGTTTCGTTGATAGCTCTTTTATATCAACGAAACGCAGCTTTATCAACGAAATAAGACGGGACTTTAACCGCCCAATCCTGATTCGTTGATTTAGCGCTTTTAATCTGAACCGTTGAAATTTGACACGTCTTTTACCACGATCTATGCATACACCCCTGTAAGTATAAATCATGGTAATACTTTAAAAGTAACGGTTATATTTTTTTTAAGCCAATCCAGTAATTTACATTTATTATTGGATTCATTTTCTGAGAATTTTTGGGGGAGTATTTAAGAAATTTTATTTTCATTATTTCTTTTTACCTGTTCTCAAAAAAATTCCAAAGGCTTTTTCTCTCTTCTTCTCTCTAACAAGCAATTCAGTTCGAAGCTTTCCTTTAATCAACAATGGCACCTATAGTCAAGCTTATGTCTGCTGGAGGGTTCATCTATGAGAAGAACAACTCCATCCCTTTTGTTGTCAAGGAAAACCCGAACAGACTGTTCTTCAAAATGATGGATTTCATGAAGAATTGCAAGTTGAGCTATGCAATGTTTCACTCTACACCACTCTACAATGAGATAATCGAGGAAATTTGGACCTCATGTGAGTATAGTGGAACAAACTGCACACTACAATTCACTCTTCAAGGTAATGAGTACATAGTTAATTCTGATGTTTTGCAAGCATGTTTACATATTCCTGATAATAACTGTGATGTTTTGCCTACTAACACTGAAATAACTACCATGCTAAATTCTATAAACTACTCTTTGCCTACTGATAATCTGGGTAGAATAATTAGGAGAGGTTTGGTTAGGGAATACAGTTATTTAGCTGATGCATTCATTAAGGTCTTTTCTGGAAAGATTAGTAATTTTGATGCATTAACTAACTCTATGTTAATTCTCCTAACCATGCTTCTAAATGATAGATATCACAACTTTAGCACCCAACTTATGTATGAAATTGGTGCTAAGTTGGGTGACAAAGCAAATAGGAAGAAAAATATCTATTATGCTAGGTTTCTGATGATGTTGGCTAACCATGTTAGTCCAGCACCATTAGTTATCTCTAACCCTAATGCCAGGTTTGAGTGCTTTGTGCAAGAAAAGAGAGTATTGACAGACATACTGAGGCTGAACCACATTGGTGATGTTCCAGTGGTGTATCTGCCAATCATTGAGGTAACTACTACTATCCCTGTTAGTGTAGCTAACACCTCTACTGTTTTACCTTCCAATGTTGCTATGGAGTCTGTAGCTGTGACCCAACAGGCTCCTGCCCTAGCAACAAAACCAAAATCAAAGAAATCCTCCAAGCCAACCTCAGGTGCTTCTCAAAAGGCACCTGTTGTAAAAACTACCACACAACCTAAGGGGAGTGAGTCTGGAGTTGTGAGAGGTGAGGGAAGGGGTGAACATCAAAGAAACCCCAAGGATAAGGAAGGACAGGTTAGTGTGTACCAGCCAAGCCCCATTGTGTCTTCCCAACAAGGCACAATGAGTAACATGGATTTAAACACAAGTCTAATTGCATCCTCCCAAAAGGATGTGATTATTGAAACAAGCTCTCCTCCTAGAGCACAGTCCAAAAGGGTAAGGGACACTTCAAGCCCACAGTCTACATTTTCCCAATACCAAAGGAGAGTGAAGCAAAAGTCCAAGGGTACACAGGGTGCACACACACTGGAAGCAACACTTCCAGTTTCTCAAATTCAGTTTGATGTAACCCCTATCATTACTCTGGGGTTACAGTCCCATTCTCTAAACATCAATCTTGAATTATCTCCATCAAATTCACCAACTCAATCTTTAGATGTGGACATGATCCATACATCTATTCCTGATTCTCCAACTCTAATCTTGGAGAAGCCCCACTCTGAAGCTGGTGGCCATCACTTGTTAAGTGATTTGTTGGGCCATCAACCAATTTTTCCTGAAGTTGCAAGGGGATCTGTGGACCAATCTTTAAAATCAATCACCACAGACTCTACTGTAATTTCTCATTCTCAAAGTGCTTTCTTGACTTCATCAACGAAACAGTCTATTTCGTTGACAAGTGTTTCTCCATCAACGGTATCCATACCGTTGACAGTTCAAACTACCATTCCGTTGATAGTTCACTCTGCACCTTTAATTGAAAATCAAGTTGTTCCCACAACTAGTGCAGATGATCTAGTGGTAGTTGAGACACTTCTAGGACTGAGAGGGAGTGAAACTGAGAGGCTGGCTTGCAGCCAGGCAAAAGGAGAGAATGTGAGTGAGAGGCTGGCTATTTCTTCCAGCCAGGCAAAAGGAGAGATTGAGAGTTCCACCTTAGAAGGTGAAGGTGAGGGTGTGAGAGGTGTGAGCCATGGGGAGCCCATGATGCAAGAACAGAGTGGAGAGAGAGAAGGGACTACAGGAGTAATAAGGATGGAAGCAGTCATTGCTAGTGAGTTAATGGAGGTCAGTGAGGGAGAAAGGGAACTTACTTTCCAAGAGGTTTATCAACAAACTCTGGATAGTATTTCCCTGGATCCTGAGACCTTTACTCATCCTGTGTCAGCCTATCAAGTTTTGGCTCAACAGGGCAATGTGGAGGCAGAGAGGTCACTACAACTAATTCACACAACTGCATCAATGCAAAGAGCAAAGGATGCCTTGACCAATCTACCTCCAGGGGCTGAAGCAAGTGGAGAATTTGATTTTTCTGATAATGAGGATAGCTTTGGTGACATTCTACAGGTGGCCACTACTGCACAGACTGGGACTTCTGTGGTGCCTCCTACACCAAACTGGCTTTCTCAAGATATGCATGGTAGATGCAATTTGGATGCTGCTATCACAAGGCAGTACAATGAAGCATATCTAGCTCATGAGTCTGCAGGAGCAAGGGACAAGAAATTCTACAAAGCCATCATGGATTCTCTGGAAATTCAAAGGCTACAAATGTTGCAGACAAGGATTGAGGCTACAGAAATCAAGGACTCAATTAGCAACCTTAGGGCTGCTACTGACAGGAGGCTAGATGAAAAGCTTCCTCTTCACACTGTCTCCAGGATGTCAAGGTTTTTCACCAAGGAACCTGAAGTGTCTTCATCTTTGAAAACTCTTTCCTCTAGAGTGGACAAAGTTGAGGCTACACTTAGTCACATGCAAAAGGAGCAGGAGAAGCAAACTCAGCTACTCACCCAGCTTCTGGCAGCTCAAGGGCTCCCTATCATCTCACTTGATGCTAACAAAAAGGGGGAGAAATCTAAGGAGCTAGACATTCAGATCACAAAGGTTATGGTCCCAGCCATCTCCTTACCAGAAGAGCCATTAGCAATGGGGGAGTTTGCAAAGAAGAAAAAGGACAGTATTGACCTGATCCAGGAAGCCTCTTTGAGGATGAAACTTGCAGAACAAATCAAGGATCACTGGTCAAATATTGAAGCAAAGGTCAAGAAGCTAGCTGACACTAAAAAGGTATCATCTGTACAAGCTACTTCAATACCACCATCAACAAATGCAATGGTGACAGTGCAAATGGAGCCACAATTCAGGAGTTCCTATGTCATGGAACCCCTTCAGCATGGAGTCCTTCAAGATTCAAGGAATGAGAAAGGACAAGCTTCATGTTTGAGGAATGTGGATGCAAGAGGGATATCTCCAGTATCTCCCATAAAACCCAAAGGCAAGAACATAGAAAGGATAGCTTATCCTCCACCAAAGCCAGATGAGTTCAAAGTCTTAGGGAAGCTGATCAAGGAGAGCAAAGAAAGCAATCATCCAAGCATAAGGAACAAGAGGGCACTCATCTACAGGGATAGCAAGGAAATCTACATTTGGGTTGGTCACCCAAATTTTGCTAAGGCCAAAGCTGAAGAAAGTGAAAGGGCAGCAATGCAAGCTCTTGCAGTTGCTCAATCACTTGAAGATGAAGAAGCCCTACAGGAAGAAAAGGCCAAGGATAAAGCTAAGGAAGCTGGAAAGAAGAAGAGAACAAGTCAGCCAAAGGCTAGAGCTAAGAGGAATCTGAACTTTGATGAAGATGATTCTCAAGAAACTGCTCAAGACTCTTCCACAACAAGTGCACATCAAATTCCTGTTGATCTACCTATTGAGGGAAAGTTGGCTTGTGATCCTGCACATCCTGTCAACTTTCATGATCATCCAATCATGCCAAAAGAGGAACCTTTTGAATTTGATGAAGCCTACTTTCCAAAGTTCCTGTTAGAGAAGGACCAACCAATGAAGACAAAGAAGAGGTCTGTCAAAGCAAAGCCTGTTCTTGTGAGAAAGCCACAATCTCAAAAACCCCCGGCAAACCCAGAGGACTGCATGTACATTGCTGACATCAGGGAAGAATCCAGTCTACATCTTGACTTAGACAACCTGGTGGAAGTAAGGGGAATTGCAGCTTCTCAAAAGTTGCCTGAAAGACTAGTGTTCATATTCAAGGGAGGTAGAGAACAAGTGTGGCCTCTCTACAGAATTTTAGGAGAAGACTATCAAACACTACTCTCAGTGTTTAGATGCTTGAAAAAGGACTTTGGTTTCACCAAAACAGCCAAGTCTGAGGTGGTCTCCAAAATCTGTCAGATAAAGGCTAGCTGGAACAAGCCTGAGGCTCTTCCCAGGATACTTAGAGTTCCCTCAACAGGAAAGAAAATCCATCTTCAACCTTATTGGATGATGGAGTTTAAGGACAAGGACAATTGCAGAAGATTCTTCAGAATGGAAGACCAGCTGGAGAAGGCATCTAATCAAACTCTAAAGCTGATGCAATCCAAGCTTGGTGATCAAGATGAAGAGGAGAAAATCTTCTACAGAAGGCTACAGGTCCAGATTGAGGAAAACAACTCCAAGAAAGGGAAGAAGACTATGCCACAAAGAAATCACAGATGAAACATTTGCTCAGACTAGAGGAGCATTTGTGGGCATTAGTCTTGTAAGTCTTATATTTTGTCTATAAAATTTTGAAGCTTAATACATATTCTACTTTTGTAATTTATGATGTATCTGAGTGTTTTTGTTATCATCAAGTCTCTTGATTTATGGCTGTTATTCTATCAGTCATAAATTGGGGGAGATTGTTAGGAATATGTTGTTCTTGATGATAAACATAAAACACTTAGTAGAATTTGTGTAAAGTCATTTTTGTAACTGTCAACGAAATGGCATGCTTTGCAGCATTCCGTTGACAGGAAGCTCATCAACGAAATGAGTGTTGTAGCAATTGCATTGTACAATACTTCACAGTATGATAGGCATTCTGTTATATGTTTTAGATAGGTTTTCTAAGTCATGTTGACTAAGTACTAGATAGGCAAAATAGGTTGGTTAATTGTAAATATGTTATGCCTTGTAATTTTGACTAAGTGAAGACATGTCAACGGTATGAAGATTACTCTGTCAACGGTATGGAGTTTACCCATCAACGAAACGAGGGAAACACCATCAACGGAATGAAGAATGAAGCTATCAACGAAACACATCTCCTTGCTATCAACGAATCAATGTTGCTTTTTGAACAGTTGACAAAGTGATAGTGACAGTTTACTGAACAGATCTAAAAGAAGATATGGAAGTGTACTTTGCATTGGAAGCCATCAAAGTGGATACTGGAAATAAGGAAACATTCCAATTTCCAATAAGGCTCTTGGAAATGATTATAATGAGCATGAAGACAAAAGCAAAGATCTCCAAGGACCATTGGACAAAAGGAATGAAAAGCAAGCTACTGATGGTTACTACTATTATTCTTTAGTTTAACCAAACGTAGAATTGTAAACTTGGGATTATATAACCAAGTGTAGCAGTTACTTTAGAAAGAAGAGAAGAAAAACAAATAGATTGTATTAGCTATTTTTGAGAGCAATTCTTCTCTACAACCTTGTAACTGAGCAGCTGTGTACTTTTGTATCACAGATTATTTCCGCAATAAAAACACTTCAGTTGGATCATCAAACAATCCAACTGAATTATTTATATCTTGTGTTTTTATTTATTCAGTTCAGTTTTATTTTAAAAAGTGTTTAGTTTCAAGAAAATATCAAGAATTGTATTCAACCCCCCCTTCTACAATTCTGTTAGGTCATTTGGGAATAACAGACTAATCACTAATTTATGTTGTGAAAATCACTGATTCATATCGAAACAATCACCAGTTTTGGTGATTCATGTATCTAAAAGTGATGGACGTATGAAGTAATAAATTATTACATATCGAACAGTTCACAACATCGGTGATTAGAGGATGACGATGATGTATGTTGAAGGATAATAGTAATAAATGGTCTGCGCCCAATGCCCGACCTAATAGAAGAAATAAATTTGGGATGATAATCAAATATTAAATAGTGGAGGTTGAGTACATAGGATGAAGAAATAGATTGTAATCTACGGGAAATGTCGTCAGAATAAGTTAGAAGAGTGGCCGGGGTGAGGATGGTGACCGCAGAAAGAAAAAGGCGGAGGTGTTGATATTTGTTTATATCCATGTATGTCTACCTGGGCTTTGATAGTTTAATTCTTAATGGGCCGGGGTAGACTGTTTCTAGTTTCTAATTAGTGTTGGTTTCTAGTTGAATAGGACCCTATATATATATATATATTCAGGTAAATGTTGTATGTATATATAAGTATACATATTAATTTGCAGCATTTAATAATATGTAATAAATATATATGTATAAGTTTGGAGCATTTAATAATTTGGAATAAATATATATATATATATATAAATATATATATATATATATATATATATATATATAAGTATGCATATTAATTTTGTAGCATTTAATAATATGTAATAAATTTATTGATGTTAAAAGACCAAAATAACCCTTAAAATGTATAGTATAAGTAAGGGTAAAATGGTTCATTAGATTTAAATTACTTACACCAAACTCCTTGTTGTGGTATTATATATACTAGCTTATAGTCCGTGCGATGCACGGTTACTTAAATTTTATTTATAATTATTCTGTTTATAATTATATTTTTATTACGATGCAACACACGATTGTTTTTTTAATATTTATAATTATATTTATTTATGAATATTTTAATATTTAAAAGTTATTAGTTTACATGATTAAATTATTGTTAAAAACGATTTAGCCAAAAAAATTAAAGTTGAAAATTTGATATTTATTACATTTTACACGCTCAATTTAATATTTGTTTATATTGAGTTATAAAAGTTAGATTTGGCCAATTTTACGGTTCACATGAAATTCACAAAATAATCTTTAATTTAGTTGTGGTTTAATAGTTTTTTTTCAATTAAAAACTATTCTAAAACTAAAAAGAGAATAAAGTGACGAAATTTAATGTTGAGAATTCTATTCGATTTAGGAAATCTACTTAACTTATATGTAGTTTAGATTATTAGAATAACCTTTATTAACCAAATACATGTTTTAATGTTAAATCTAACGGTTTTTACCTATCTATTAAAGATTAAACGATTTTTATTATTTTGATTATAAATGGGTTTCCTTATTTAATTACAACTATTTTTATGTTTTAACTTTTTGGAAAATTCAATCCTAATATAATATCTTTTAAATTATATCATTTTTAGATAACAATTTCTTTTTATATGATATAATCTTGATCAACTATTTTTAAAAGTATTGGATCTAACGGTTGTGAATGTTTTTGCGGTATTTATGACCAAACTACCAGGATAACATCATTAATTTTTCTTAATATTTATAATTTTTTTAATTTATAATATTTTAAATATTTATTGCTAAAATATAATATACTCTTTTTTGTAATATGTTAATGATGCGGGAACTTTGAACTTTTGAGAAAATAATTGATCAATTAAAATATATTTTTTTTTTGTAATAGTTCTTCTTTTAAAGTAGTACACCGTGACGATCAAAATTCTGTATAAAATTCATTTTTTTTATAGTATATCCCGTAAATATCTATGTTATTATATTAAAGACTAAATAATGAAAGCTTTCTTATAAGTGTGGTCGCTTTGTTTGATCACTCAATCCATAATCGTTGGATCTTTCAAATTAAATTGTTGAGAAACATTACATATAACAGTAAAATTATCATGTAGAATGATCTAAGATTTGAATCTACCAACAACATATTAAAATTTACAGGGTTTTTTTTTGAAAAAAAAGAATTTTTTTCATTTTTTTTTTCTTTCAGACATAGGTTATTTGATAATATTTTTTGTAAAGTACGATTTTTCAGAAAAGTACTATACTAATTGATTAACAAACTTTTAAAGTTTCGAATTTAATAATTTATAATGTATATAGGTTAAAAAAGTTAGGTCTGTTCTGTAGCTGAGTCTACAATTTCAAAATACGGTTTTTTTTAATATGAATATAGTCCTGCTAACAATGAAATTAGGTCTCTATGAGTGCTTATAAAACAAAATCACCATTTGCGTATAATTTATTATTTAATAATAAATTATATTTGATTAGTTATGATCTATAACTTAATAAAATAGGAAACAAATATGCACAATTTTATAAAATTTTATCCTCGTATTATTATATTCTTTGTTGATTTGAATTTTTCTTAGATTGATTTTAATTTTTGAACATAGATTTCTAAATTTAAAATAGTTAGAAAAAAGTAATTAAATTGGCGTTAAAATAATGCTGACATAATAATCAGTATTAGAATTTAAATACTCACTTTACTGATTTGGGTTTTATCTTGTGTTTTAAAAATCAGATTTTGATGATTTTACACCCCACGTGAAGATGATTAAATTATTTTTAATTAAAAGATGGTTTAACAATTTTTATCTAACTGGAATTGTCCATGGAAGAAAGTCACGAATTTTTTACATGAAGAATTCTATTCAATATAGAAAACTTATTTATATTTGGTATATTTGGTTTAAATTATCAAAATACACTTTTTGGAATTTAAATAGAATTCTATTATAAATAAAATACACTATTTTAATATTTGATCAAACGATTTTCAATTATCTAGTTAAGATCTATTAGTCCTTATTAATTTGGTTGTCACGATCAAAATTTTGGATAAATCGCTATAATGTTATTATATAAAAGAGTTTAATATAATAAGGATATCAAGTACATACTGATATAAGTATATTACAAACTGCTTTTACTTTTAATGTTTCGGTTTTATTTATAGTATATATAAAATTTTAAAATACATTATTACTTTAAAATTATTAAACAGAATAAAAATTATGTTATGATTATATAAAATTTTATTCTTATATTATTATAGTCTTTATCGATTTGAATTTGTTCTTAATTTATTTTAATACTTTATTGAAAGAAAGATAAAATTTCTATATTTAAAAGAATTAGTGGAAAAATAAATAAATTGGTGCTACAATTATAAAAAAATATTTATTAAAATTTAGATACTCACTTTACTATTTGGGTTCTATCCGAAGTTTTAGAAATTGAATTTTGACGATTTTACAACCCATGTGAAACTAACGAAACCGAAAAGAAAAGATGGTTAAGTATTATATTCAAAATTATTGTTTATGAATATGAAACCCTCAATATTTTAATAATATTTTGATATTATCCTTTTATGTTTGTTATGTGTAAAATAATATAATTATAATTTGGATTAATCAAATTGTTATGTTCGTTCAGAAAAAAAAATGTTTAAGTTTATTCATGTACATGAGTTCTCCTAAGTCTCTTATAACGCAGGGTCCACATATATCATTGTTATATTATATACATGAGCATTATATTGATAATTTTTAATATTGTAATCGATATGAATTGTTATCTGATATTTGGTCTAACAATTATTATCTAACTCGAACTATACATAAATTAAAGAGAAAAGATATTTAAGAATTTTTACATAGAAAAATTTTAAATTATCAAAATACACTTTTTAGTATTTAAATATAATTTTATTATTAATCAGATACACTTTTTAATATTAGATCTAACAATTCTCATCGATCTATTTAAGATCTAACTCTAATAATTAATTTGGTCGTATAGTGGTCGTACACGGACCAGATCGATTTTAATTTTTTCTTAAATTGATTTTAATATTTTATTAAAATAAACATAGAATTTATAAATTTAAAAGAATTAGGAAAAAAATTAAATTGGTGCTACAATAATAAAAAAAAATTATTAAAATTTAGATAATCACTTTACTGTTTGGGCTCTATCTTGAGTTTTAGACAACAGATTTTAACAATTTTACAGCTCACGCGAAGCTAACAAAATTATCTTTAATTTAATGATGATTTAATAATTATTATCTAACAGGAACTATCCATAAACTAAAGAGAAAAGATAATTACGATTTTTCACATAAAGATTTCTATTCAATATAAAAAACCTATTTATAATTGGTTTAAATTAAAAAAAAAATTAAAATTTAGATAATCACTTTACTGTTTGGGCTCTATCTTGAGTTTTAGACAACAGATTTTAACAATTTTACAGCACACGCGAAGCTAGCAAAATTATCTTTAATTTAATGATGGTTTAATAATTATTATCTAACCGGAACTATCCATAAACTAAAGAGAAAAGATAATTACGATTTTTTACATAAAGATTTCTATTCAATATAGAAAACCTATTTATAATTGGTTTAAATTATCAAAATACACCTTTTAGTATTTAAATACTATCATATTATTAATCAAATACAATTTTTAATATTATATCTAACGGTGACCAAAGTTTTGGATAAGATCTCCCTTACGCTTATTATATATAAGGAGTTAATAATAGAATAATAGATTTTAAAGTTAATTGACATATTTTCAAATCTTTAACATTAATTATTCAAAAAATTGAGAAAATTAGAAAAACAGATCGAAACGATTTGAGAGGGGACTTCGTCTTCTCATTGATTGATGATTGATTCTTAACAAATAAAAAATTTAATTAACTACAAATATACATTACCCACTATATAAATCACCACTCCAACTCCCCTCCTAGTCTCAAGAAAAAGCATTGAGATTCATACATAGAACAGCGTGCCTAAAGAGGAAAGAGTGAAGCAAGAGTGAAAACCCTGATAATGGAGAGAAACGAGGCCTATGATTATGGCACAGGTGTTCCTATCTCTTTTGGTAGTCATTTGATTACCATGCTAATTATTTACTTGAAAATACCCTCCACTTAATCCAAATTTTCACCCAAATTATACTACCACTACTACTTCTAACCCATTTCTTAATCCCAATTTCAATACTCCTATATCCCTACTAAACCTACTTATAATACCCTCTCTCCAAATTATAATTTTCAGCAATTCACAAACACAACCAACACCATTGGTACTTTTCAGGGTGCACCACTTACTACTTACAACATTGGGTTGGCTCAAAATTATGAGAAAAATAGTAATATGTTGGTGAATAGTGTGCAGCAACAGGAGACACAGCTTAACATTGGTGTGCAGCCACATCTTGATGTTGGTCCGGATCAGAACCAGATAATTAATCAAGATGTGCAGCAGCATATCAATATGGGGATGAACAGTGCTGACCATCTGGGATCTTTCGTCTTCTCGGACTGGGAGAATAGTGGGAGCATCAATGGGAGTTTAACCAAGAAGAGGAGGAATGTGAGTAGACACAGGCGCAGCTCGTTCCTTCCCTTTGATCAGTTCGACTTTAATCACCACGTGCCTGCTCCTGAACCTGCACGTGTATGTTGCTCCTCCTACTTCACTACTTCCTTTTCTTATTTTTTCAAATTAAACTTGTGTTATAAAGATTAAGTTACAAGTGGGCAACACCTCGTTGAATCGCAAATCCTTTTTTTTTTGGGGGGGGACAAATATTATTTAATCAAATGAGAGGACGAACTACATATGTTGTATGTTTCTGACAAGGTGTGATAGAGACCTACGTGGATTGTGAACCTTGTCCTTGCATTCTTGCTGGACCATGCCTATATAGTTGAAGTTCACACACACACACATGAAGCTAAATTCCTAGGGTTCTTAATTTCGTTTATCTTAATTAATTATCTAGATCAATTGCTTAATTATACAGATATACGTACTTTCAATTAAAACTTTCTGCACGAATAAATTTCATATATCTACAGGTTTGCTTTTGATTCTAGAACTTTCACCTGTTGGGACAGTCTAAATTCAGATCTAGCTTTTGGAATAATAAAACTAATTAGGCAAGAAAAAAAAACCAGGTATTAGATTTCGATTAAGGTTTGCTTTCGGTTTATTTATATATGATCTCACAATATATTTATAAATTTTTTATTTGGAAAATTAGCATATCTAATGCAGTTTATTATCCCACACACATCATGGCAATTCCTTGATCTCCATTGTCTCTATATAATTTTTATGAAACATTTGCCTAAGAGTTGTGGGCTACATTTGCATAAGAAAGGTTTACTTATGTTGTTCTCCATACATGTAAAATTAGTTGTGGGATTTAATGAGATGAATATAAAGGTATACCAATAGCTCCTTTGACAACAAAAGATATTATTCTACGGCTACCCAATCACATTTGGAAATATTGACCTATCATTTCACAGCTGGTAAGATGATATATCAGTCTCCGTAGTGTTTAATATATTCGGAACCTTTGTTGTACTGTCCTAAGTAACCTATTCATAAATTGTTTAGTTATGTGATATGCATATGTAACTCTTCGGATTCAAGCATATATGAATGATTACGTATGGTTACAAGTTCGTTGACAACAACGTTAATAAGTAGTGGCTGTCCAATAGCAACTGGAAGTATGGGCCTGTCTTTGCATTGGTTGGTGGTTTCGTATATATAAGTTTGTAGTATTTAATATTTCCCCGGGAACGCGTTATTGCCTTGGTCATGAATTTCAGATTACGTTGCTTTGTTTTTATAACTTGTCGGATTCAATTAAATGAATATATAAATATAGGCATGAGTGCATGACTATTTATTAGCCAACAATAGAGATAATTTGCGTTGAAGTATTTGCTTCCCTTCCGTGTGTGCTTAAGGTTTGTGTAGATTTTTGCCCACGAAAGCTTTAGAGAATTTTAGTACTTATTTCCTGGTTTAAATCTCAGCATACAGAAGTATATCTAATTTACACTGGTTAATCTCTATGTATGTTGTCTTGCTTTAATAAATATAAAAGTTCAGCTCTGAGAATTAATCCACATTTTCTCTCGACTTTTTTAGGTAATTGATGAGTCAAGGCTGACGTTCCTCTTCGAGAAGCAGCTCCAGAACAGTGACGTCAATAATCTGAAGAGGATGGTAATTCCCAAGGTTTGCACTCTTGTAGCTTTTTCCATGTAATACATGTATAGATTTAACATGAACCTTGCTATTATCTAGAAAATGTTGATTTTTATTCCAACTGTGACAATCAACTTGTAGTCATGCGACTGGTTTTTATTTTGAAGTATATATATATCTAACTTCAGTAAATTTTGTTTGGTACTTCAACTGATTTCAGAAACCCGCTGAGGCTTTCCTTCCTGAATTAGATAATAGAAGCGGGATTTCTATTAAAATGGTTGAAATTGATCGATCCCATGTTTGGACATTCGGTTACAGGTTTGTGTTCAGCTGGCTCAGAAATTATACTTTAATGCTATATATCCAACTCAATTTCTGTATCTCTAAATTCTAATGTATTTGATATGCCGATCTAAATCAGGGATGTTAGTGCCGTGTCTTTTTTTAATGGAAGAATCTTTAAGTTCTTTATTATATTCTAAAATTGGTACTTCTTTCTTTAAATGAACTTAATCTGTAAATTCTCAGTTAGTAAGGTTTTGGGGGTTAAACAAAAAGGTATTGCAGGTAATAGCATTGCTCATTTTTCTTCTTTGACTTGCAGGTTCTGGCCCAATAACAAAAGCAGGATGTACATTTTAGAAAATACTGGTCTGTTACACTAGAACCTCTCTTTTCTTATCTTTCCTATCATATTGCATTTGTTATTTTAGTTGTTGCATAAATCAGTAATAATGTTTAAGGAGATTGTTAATGTTTTCCAGGGGAATTTGTAAGTAAACATCAGCTTAGGAGCGGTGACTTCATCAGAGTGTTTGAAGATACCGAAAGCAAGGAATATGTACGTACTTCATTAACTTTGTTTTAGCAAATCTTCAATTGCTAATTATACTTTGTATGTATTTTTTTCAGGTCATTGAGGCCAAAACGTTACGTAGGAATGTCTTGTACAAGCCAAAACCGAAAAAGGTTAGGAGACAGTGTAACAAAGCCCAGTCTGAAGCTTCCAAGGACAGGCCTATGAATGATGTGGATGCTGCTCCTTTAGAAGGTGGGAATGCTTTGCCAGTTGCAACTGAAGAGATACAGTCAATGGAAACCACTGTAGACAATTATATGCAACCTAACTTTGGGTTTGACGCGTGTAGTTCATCCAGTATCATGGATAATGTGGTAAACTATCCGACTCTGAATGATGACCAAACCTCGCTCATCTACAATGATATGAATTTCCCCAATGACTATTTGTTCAACATGTGGGAGCGAGGAACGTCGAGCAATCAGTCAGCGCCTTTCTTCCAAAACATGTCGTTTGATGATATAGTGAAGGGTTTGTAGAGCGTCCATATCCAATAGATGTGTTCATTGCTGCTCGGTCATAGAGGTAACATGTTACACTAGTGAAGTGCCTCTGGCTAGCTTCTTGTTCTTTTGTAATCTTTTGTTGTCTTGTGAAAGACATTACTGCTTATGTATAATAATATTTGACTAGGCACTCTTGGTAACATTCTGTATTATGTTTTGTGAAAGTTTGTTGTAACTACGTCTCCTGTGAAAGCGTATTGTAAGTATGTCTTGTGAAAGTGTGACGGAACTGCATGTTCGTGAACCTCGCCATGGCTGTGCTGATGCATTATATTGTTCCCACATTGTTACTTTTAATTACTCTCGATTCTGCAGATGAGCGAACAAAGGATTTATATAAAGGGGGTTAATATATTCTTGCAAGGAAATTGATGTAAATCGATGCTTATAATATTTCTTGGTCCAAGTATCTATCATTTTAAATTTTTGGATCATTGTTTTTTATATAACATCTAATACCATAGTGGACTATAAATCTGCAGTATGAAATCAAAATTTCATGGAAAAAGTAACTACAAAAAATAAAAACTAAATATTAAGCCATGAAAAAGTTAGAAATCATAAACATTTGAATAATACAAATGTTCTTACGAATTAGTGTGCATGTACTTGCTGCTAATGTCATCTTTTACTTCTTTTTATGCAAATGAGTGCGGTACAAAGTATAAAGGGAAGGAAAAATCGAGCATATGACATATCGTAAATAGGATCTTAGCATTTGTCATTATTTTAATGACATTAATGCACTCTTTTTCCTTTTTTTGATGTTTTTTTTTACTAGATTTTGCTCTTGAGAGGTTTTAAGAAATCATTTTTTTTAATCTGAAAAAAAAACTAGAGAGGAGGCTAATACACTACGACGACGTCTTTCATAGGTTCTCTAGGATGAAGGATCCAGGTGAAGCGTTAAGCATTCTGTAATTATATTTTAATTTTCCAATTGCGTTAAAAGGAAATTCAAGAAAGGTTTAGATCTTTACTTTTATAATAATAATGAATTGAAAGGCTATATACACCACAGTTCATACTTCATGTATGCATAACAGACACTATCTAAGTGGGTTCAAACAAGAGAGGGAAGTGTCCTCGTTTGAAGATACTCTGAAAACAATCTTTTACAGAAATACTACGGAAAAAATCATTACCTTAAAATCTTTAGAAGAGGGTAAGACACACGGCCATGGGTATTAATATATTAATTTCTGTAATTATTTCTAAAAACAAAAATATACCTTTTAATCCGAAAAAAAATTGGTTTTGTTCTAGACTCACATGCAAACGTGGATAATTATTGAAGTCTGCAAGTGCACATAGAAAAGGAGCTCCAAAATGAACATGAATTTTAGATAATTGATCAGTGGTAAACTTCCTTCACATAGGGGGGAACAAAATTATAGATAATCAAGCAATTGAAAGACAATAATTTACGGAATCTAATTGTTCTGCATATTATAACTTTATATATAAGCCAAAGGCTTCAAAATTTTCTCTGTATCGTTCCTGATGACTTTTTCACAGAGGAGTGTGTTATGTACATTATACAGCATTACAAGTCTGTAGGATCTTCTACACGTATTAACCAGTACAAAATGAATACACTGCAAAGTTTTAGAATCATGTCAAAAGGAAGCAACAGACTTATAGTATTAAGCAAGCTGTACGAATTAGTCACTGTCGCCTGTCTCATCACTCAGCAGCAAATCCTGAATCTCTAATTTTAAAAATTCAACAAAAAAATCATGTTGAAACAAGTGGAAATGAATAGGATAAAAGTCATCAAGAAAATCATATCTTGTTTTGAAGATAATGTGCATAAACCTGAGAATTAATGATACCATTCCGAGTTATTAATCCTAAACACAATTTTAAAAAAAAAAAGATTAAATTGGGAGGAACTAACCCAGTTCTGTCTGCATGTCTTGAATCATGCAACTAACGACAAATTTCATGGGCTGGATGGCATCGTTCTCAGTTTTAGACACATTGACTGGCTGCTGCACAGCAAAGGTTACCAGCGAGGATTTGGAGTTGGTATTGTCAGGTAATATGGAAAAACCAGCAGGGCATAGTATCCCATCTCCTTCAGTACCAAAAAAAAGACTGGAATAAACATCTCTTTTAGTCATTGGTGCTGCTATAACATAGCTACATAAGCCATCCTTTGAAGCTTCTTGAAGCAGATATTCATTGTCCTATAAAATTAAAGTCACCACAGAATTTAGCAAATCTTAAAGCAAATATAAGGAAATGAAAAATATCAAAGCTATAAATCAATACATTAGGGTTCTCTGAGAACTCATTTCCGCTTCTCTTTAGTAGAGTAATATGATTGCTGTCTGATTCATATTTTACCAGCTCCTCTCGTTCCCTGAAACTCAGTGGTCCTAGCAGAGCCATTGGCCACTGCATAAAGTGGTGGATTAAACATTCACATAGTAAAATAGTAGACAAATGTTAACTGACTTGTCAAGAACAGTGATATTATAATTGTGAACACTACTCTTTTATATGTGCTGTTAACTTTATGGTTAGAACACTTCTTGCAAACAAAATAATATATGTAGAATAGGCTGTTTTTCTGAAAAACAAAGAGTATGTTAGAAATATACCTGTATCTCTACAAGATACCTCGTAAGGAAGTTAAAAGCATTAGATGGGGTAGTTCTGAGTTGAAAGGTAGTTACAGCAATGAAAGAGTATGTGCCAGGAATGTTAACAGTGTCATTTCTACTTCTCATAACCCTGACATTGTTGTCGTTCGACAAAGTTACCCAGTTCCTGTCATCAGGAGTTACATTCACAATGTCTAGAAAAATCATCTTCATCTTCACAGTGAAAGTCAGCAATAGATTCTGAGCTGCAGATCTCAACAGAAAGTATCAAGATTTTGAGCAGGTGCTATAGAACATCACGACAAAGAAGAATAAAGCATCCAGGATTCTATATATTTGAATATATAAAACATGCTATAATTTATTATTACATGTGTAGAAATGTCGTTCTGTGTAGACAAATTTATATCTATAAATGTCAGTGTTATGATAAAATGGACACATTTTAATATTTCAAAATAACATTTACGTGAATAAATCACGATTCTGCATCATCCTTATAATGTAGTTGAAGATTAAACATTAACTGAAACTTGAGTGTCACCTGTAACTAAATAAAGATCAACCCTAGTCATACTCATATACCTCTACATCAAAAATTCAAAATCTATTTGAAAGTCACATTTAATCACTCTTACATTCATAAGTTTATAATTTATTTTGAATCTAATAAATGGTAGTTCCTGTCCCAAATTAATCGAGTGACCACATCTGTTACAGAAAAGTGAAAATAGCTGTCATATAAATAATAGAGAAAATTGCCCCTAAGTACGTACTTAGGGGAGTTATATAAGTACATAGTATATTTTAATAGCAAAGTTGTAAATATTTGATCAAGTTTTGTAATTACAAAAGTACCCTCTTGTATTTACATTAGAAATTAAGAGCATTAACCTCTAAATAATATTACTATGAAAATATCAACTCTAACAAGTTCAGGAGTGAGAAAATTGCAATAGATCTAGTTTTGACTATGTAAATAAGTGTCTCTGGTATATCAGAGAAGTCTGAGAGTTAGAAGTCAGGTCCATAAAGAAAGAAGTAACTGATTACAATTTATATATTCAGTAAGAAACATAGGACCCAGTCACTTATAATTTTAAAAATGTGCAATGCTACTTATAATATAATGCGTCATGTGTGCGATTCAATTTGCTTATAAAGAAACATAAAATGTTGCTTCAGAGTATAAAATTTGAAGACATTCCATAAGACTAAGCCATTAGAACAAATTTACCTCCTCCATTTTATATTTCTAATCTGATTTGCTTGCAAGATATCACCAAACACATTTCTATTGCTCATTTTCAGAAGTAATTGTAAATGCTGCGCAATGTGTATGTATAAAATATACGTCCATCAAAACGCATTAAGAACTTTAGTTAATAGTGCAAGCGTGTTCAAGGAATCGTAAGAAAACTTGTATTCAAGGTAAAGTCACATATCTTTACCATTCACGTTGATCTTATTACTGGTGAAACTACTTTGACTTCGCCTGAACCACCATATCAACGTGCTCAGCCAACGGTTTGCAGACATTCCCACTTTTGAGTTTATCAGTGCAGAATTATCATCTTGCAGTCTGAATGCAAGCGATTGTACATTTTCGACCCAAAAAACCTAAACAAGTCAATAACATGAAAGTTTCAGTAGTGAAGAACATCAAAATCAGATTGGCATGTAGATTTTAAAGAAAGGTAATCTCCGAGGTGATCATACTTTAAACGGGAAATATCAAATAACTCTTCTACAAAAGTACAAATATTTATTTCACTTGCTGTTTAGATGCACAAGGGACAGAATAGTCCAGCAACAAGGAACACTTGTATTTTCAATAAAAGAAGAATTACTACCCTGCATTCCTTGGAGCAGTCATTTGACCTTTGGACTATCACCCCTGATCTACGCCTCCATAAATTCTGTCCCACTGAACCATCATAGCTATGCAGGAAATAATCTGTTGATATGTCAAATATGACCCATGTATTTGCATTAACCTCCTTTATAAATCTATAGAAATTAAAATTTCGTCTCTGAAGCAAGGGTGTTGGCAGCTGGAAATCTGCATTTATCTTTCAAACCAAAAATAAGTGTGCTACGCCTTAAAAAGTGTGGACAGGAAAGTACACCTACTATATCACTTAAAAAATCTTGCATGCTAACATATATAACCGTCACCGGAGAAAATAAGAACTCATCAAGAATATTAAAAGGTCCATATGTCATAATTACCATTAAAATCTCTTTAATTCTTTTATCAGACTTCATCTGCTGAAAGATATGTGGCGGAACATTAGAAGATACAAGATGCACAATGTGGAACAGCGACAAAGCCCATAATTTCTGGGGGGGGGGGGGGAAATAATAATAAAAAGATGTTAGAAGATTTAATAAGGACAGCGGTGATATGTAAAACGTAGACTTGCCCAATCAGAGATTTTCAGATACAGTGCATAGTTTGTTATGTGGAGCATAGCATAAATGAAATCTGGATTTCTTTCTCGAGCATAATTACATTCCAACTTCATTTCACAATAATTAGTTAATAAGTAGAATTTGGAGAGACTCTTTCTTATATCGAGTTCTAGTTTCTCTTCAGCTGTTCCAAAAACAAAACATCAAATACTGAAAACTCCTAAATAAAGCAAGTAAGCAATAAAGATTTTTATTTGCTGAAGAATTTTAATATCAAACTGCTGTACTAGTTACTAGCCTTTAACCTTGCAGTGGTGCATGCATCTTAGCATTAGATATGTCTTACCGTATCTAACATCATGCAAAGCAAAACATCTGAAGCAACCGGAACACTTCTGCTAATGCTAGAATTTTCAATTTCCATCTCAGCTGAAGGGAGGCTGTTGAAAACTTGTTGAATTGCCTCTCCTGCTTGCTCAGTAGAAGGGAAACATTTCAAGGCTTTCTTAAAGTTTTCATAAGCTGTCCAATTGACATCCTTTGCTTTCTTGGATACCTCAATAGTCTCAGTGTCCTCAATGATGTTCATCAAAATAGATGGCTTCTTGTCTATATTTCTGTCGGCGGGATCCATATCAGTGTCAGCAGAAAAATTCTGGTCTTTATCTCCATCGGCAGAATCCATATCTGTGTCAGCAGAGAAATTAAGTGTAGATCTCTCAAGTTCCTGCAACAGAAAAGCCAAATGAAACCTGATAGAAAAATTTTATAGTTAAAAAACAATCAGTTTCTTAGTTATGTAGAGATTTCCTGTCAACTCATTACTTGCTAGACGTTACAAACTTTTATGTCATTTGTAGCTATTAGTAACATAGTAACAAATAAATAAGATGCCTAACATACTAATACATGAAATTGATGTACACAGATACACAACACTCTGCCTATTGATATAAATACCTATATATATTCGCAAGTTTCTGTAAATATTATTTTCAACAAGCAAATCTAGTTAAAATAACAGTATGATGCAGCATAAACTACATCAAAACCTTGTAATTCAAAGTATGAGCATGCACTTATCAATACAGATTGCTTGCGACACATATCATATTGTCAAACTATAATAACATTTAATAGAAGAAGACACGCGAGCGCGCACACACACACATATTCAGCGAGAGATAGTAAGTGTTTTGGTGAGCAACACAAGTTAACTTCAATAAACTTCTGCTAATTAAGATTCTCATCAGTAGAGTAAGTATACAACCATTATTTTATCAACATTAATAGGGAAAAAAAATGTCACAAGGTTCAATACAACGTAAATTACAGCTAACATAAGTTAAAGCTGAAAAGAACATAGAATCATAAATTTACACCAAACTAAATAAAATATGTTATGAACTAAATTCTCCGGATCAAAGTAAATTCCTCGGAAACTAGACACCGTAACGAAGGTAAATCACATTATGATACTGCAAACTGACTGTTAATTCCTCGTAACCTAAGTTTCGAATTGACTCGAACAGAGACACAATAGAAACTGCTTATTGCAAAATACACAAATAACAAAGTAGCGAATCATTACTTTCACTTGAATACTTTGAATGATCACACGGATATCATTATTCGAAACTCATAATTTAACTTTTAATCTCGCAGCGACTGCGATCTATTCACAGAGCCTCTATAAACCACACCGACCTATACAAATATCGTTGAATTTGTGATGAAAACTTGTGATTGATGTTAAAAGTAACGATTCGCCTCTCATCGCAGTATCGTTCAGTAATTCAAACAAACAGATTAACTTATCTACAATATACACACACAATACGCATCAAAATGAAAGATATAGAGCTAGAAAACTGAAATGAAATAAGAATGCTGAAATTAATGAAGAAACTTCACTATATTTGTGGACGAGACTTGCAATGATGAAATTAATCTCTGAATCAGGATTAAAACCAATAAAATCAGGTGGAACAGATCGTGTGAGAAATAGTCTGTACCTGTTGGCGGGAAAAAAGAGGCGAACAGTGCAGAGAATATGAAATGTTTGGATGATTTTGAATTTGGGCCAACACTTTGCATTGTATATTACTATCCCCGTTTCTTTTTATATGTTTTTAACTTTTTTTACATATTTTAAGATATTTTGATCGAGTATTTAAATTTATTATTTTTAAAAAATTTCTTTGTATATGATTAACGTATTAAGCAAAAAAATGGAGTTAGTTTACATCGATAATAATAATAAAAAAAAAAGAAAAAAAATTGATCTATTTTTACAAAATAAATAATTTTGATTTAATTATTATTAGTGAATTTTATAATCATATAAAATCAAACAAAATTTTAAAAAAAAAATCCGTGCGCATTTGACGACGTATCGTGCTACAGTGAGTCTAGTGTAGTAGGAGTAGCAGTAGTAGTACTTGTTTTTGTATTTGAAAATGGCGGTGTGAATACAAGGACTTTTTGGATGCCCTTAAATGCCTGCCTCTGTATTTTGTAATGATTGATAATTTGATATGACTCTCTGACTTCTATATGCAGTGTATATATTTTTATCATATTTTATCAAAACCTCTTTTTTTTTTTTGAATATTTAGAATTATGTAAAAGCATCTTCAATGATATTAGTTAAAATCGTTAGCTAAAATAATATATAATAATCGTTAGCTAAAATTTGCTGAACCTGTAAGGGATTATTCTCCAACGGCATTAGGTATAATGGTTAGCTATAATTCAAAAATCATATTTTTTATTATAATTTCTAAATTCAAAAGAATATGTTATACCAAGTACACAAGCAGACTATCAAAAAATAGAATTTAGATAAATTATTATATTTTTTATAAAATCAAAACCAACAAAAATGGATCCAATAATTGAATTATGAAAATTCAAACACAAGTAAACACACTGCTTAGCTACAAATCATTGGGTTCAATTGGTGTTGGTCCAGCCAGGAGCTTGGTCGACTGAGCTACAAGATTCAGATTACTTTTTTCCCTTTCAACAAAACTCCTTGTCATACTTCTGACCCGATAGAATCCGAATTAACCACCCATTTCTCAAACCCAGTTCACTTTTACCATCAAAATCATTCAAATTCATTTCAAGATTTTGCTCACAACTCTCTTTCACCACCACTTTTCGTGTTTTGACTGAAAGTGAAAAGCTTAGGGGATTTTTTCAGTTTTTCGGTGAAGGTTACAAATAAAGGAAATAGAGATGATTAGATGAAGTAGCGGGAGAGAGAAAAGTTTTTGCGGGAGATTATGTGGAGAGTTTTAAAGGATGGGGGCAGATTCAACACAAATATAGAGGATGGATTTGAGATGTCTATAATTATAGCTAATGGATGTGCTCCCTTGGAGTGATGTTTTTTTTAAAGAATATGTATAATTGCTACTGCTCCTCCAGCTAGACTTTATAGCTAACAGGGAGTCAAGATTGGAGATGCTCTAATGGACTAGAGGTCCCTCCGTTCCCTATTTCTTTTAACATTTTTTTTATTATTTGACACGTATTTTAAGACTCGTATAAAATATATTTTCATAATTTATTTTTAAAATTTTCTTTATTTGAATACAAATTCAAACATTAAATTTTAATTCGAAAGAAAAAAATAATATGTAAAATTATACTTTATAGGAATTTTAAAATATGCACCAAATTCTCCATCTCCCAATGTAAAAAAATAAGGGTGAGCTCCCAAAATACCCACCAAATCAGTTTTTTTGCCCAAAATACCCACCGACGGGATGTTCCGCCCTAAATACCCACGGAATACGCATTACAGACATGCGTATACTGTTTTTACAAAGAATGCGCATCTCATACATGCGTATTCTTTGTAAATGTTTTACGGAATACGCATGTCAGATATGCGTATACACTTTTTGAAAAACAAAGAATTCGCATCTCAGTCATGCGCATCCTTTGTAAAAATTGAATACGCATGTCTGACGTGCGTTTCAGCGGGTATTTTGGGCGGAACATTCTGTTAGTGGGTATTTTGGACAGTCCACCCCGTTTTGATAGGTATTTTGAGCATTTTTACAAAAAAAATAAGAGAAACGGAAGGAGTATCATTTAAGTCATTTCATTTCTTTTTACTCGGACTTAAAAGTGAAACTCTTTAAAAAGTTACCCAACAAGCAAAATATCATCAACAGTGACAAATCTTTCTCATGATTCATTCTTGGGTAAACCAACTTTGGGAGCTCAACAACACCTATAATCTTAAGTAGCACGCGTGCATGTTTGGGCTATTTTAAAAAAAATGACTTATATCTTAAAATGAATAAATGTCATATAAGTGATAAGTGAATGAATTCTTAGGTGTTTAGATAAATTTACTTATAAGTTAGTTACAAATTTGCTAATTTACATTTTCAAAATAATTATTAAATACAATGAGCTAAATACATACATTTTAAATTAAAAAAAACATTTAAAAACACAAATGTAAAAATATGAAATATTAAAAGATAAAGAAATCAAGCAATAAGTCAATAAATTAAGAAAAATGTATGATGTTACTAACATTCAACTTATGAACATATAAGTTATAAGTTGGTTTATAAATTGGGTTAGCAAACACCATTTATAAACTATTACGGGTTTATAAGCTATAAGTTAACGTATACTCCCTCCGTCCCTCTCAATTCTTTACATTGAGGGGACGACACGGAGGTTAAGAAAAAGTGTAAATTAATAAGAAAAGTAAAAAAAATGAGTAAAGTGGTGGGAACAATCAATATTTAATGTATAAAGTGGGTATAAAGTAGGTATAGTGAAGAAAAGTAGTGAATGTGATTGTATTTTATATTATAAAATATTACTATTTTTGGTATGTAAAGAAATGAAAGCGACGTACCAAAAAGAAAAGTGTAAAGAAATGAGAGGGACAGAGGGAATAATTAATTAGTCAAACTAATTAGTCAAACAGACCCTTCGTCTTGCATTTCTTTCTTTGTTTCTTGCAATATTGCTTACAAGTTTTTGTTTTATACTTATTCAAGTGCCTAACAAATGGGGCTCAAGTGTTTTTGGCTCTCCTTATAAATTATTTATAAACTGAAAAAAATGTTCTAAAAATCGTTCGATTTTTCAAAAATCGCCGATAAATCACCGATTTATCGTTTAAAAATATTTGACCGATTCGATTTTTGAAATCCAAAATATCCTATGAATTATTTTTAAATGATTTATTATATTATATATAAGGCTAATATATTAAATATATTTAAAATATTACAATTTATCCGATTTTTGTTCCGATAAATCCTCAATTTACCGATAAATCATTATACGGTATCTCAACCGATTTATTCCAATTTACGAAATCTATAACCATGAAAAAAATACGTATATCTTTTAGCTTAAAATTTACTTGTAAGATAAGTTCGAGGATTCAAAATATCTATGTGCAAAGTCTCACACATATCCAAGCTTATCACCGTTTATGATCCATTTATATAGCCTAGAGCTAGAAGCATGGCAACTTCTGTAAACTTGTACAGTTGTACTGATTACTGAATGTCAGAGATATGAGTTTTATGGTCGTTTTCATACTGGACATTGGGTAACAATCTTTTCCCGTGGGATTCTTCATTTTGCTTGAAAAGTTTGGGTATGAATTTTGTGGTACATAAGTAATTTATACTCTTTATTTTTATATGACACTTGATTTTCTTTTAAGGTGATTTCATCAGGTATTCATAAATATTATTTTACAAAAAAATTAGATAAAAGTATATAAAAGATAGTTTAATTCAGAAAAAAAATTAGAAAAATAATAATTTAAGTGTTCAGTCAAAAACTTTTGAAATGTGTGCAAAAAATTAATCTTCATATAAAAAGAAACGGAGGGAATGTCATAAATTTGAGTTATAATTTGAATCGAGTTCAACAAAATTTGATATTTATCAAATGAGTTCGAATTATCTTATAAATTAGTAAAGTCTATTATAAATAAGTAAAGTCTAGCCACTCATTTGTAAACGAGTTTAAACTTTTGAACAAATTCGACTTAATTATTAAAAATTCAAGTTTACTCACGAGATAAAACGAGTCAAGTTTAAAGGATCCGAGCCAAATTTAATCACAAACTCAACAATTAAAAACATCACAAACACAACAACAACAACAAAAAACTTTTTTTCAATACTTAACTAATAAAAGTAAATTTTAAGAATTATTTACTTAAAATTATGAACAAGTTCGAGTCAAGGTCATGTTTACAAATTCGAGCCGAGTTTTAGTTGAGTTCAACACATAATCATCTCCGTTCATTTAATTAAACTAATTTGAATTATGTCTGAGTTCAACTAGCTCTAAGTATCGAAGTATCGGGTTCGGATCGGATCGACCTATATCCATATCCATATTCATTTATTTTAGTGGATTCGGATTCGGATCGGATCAGGACCGGATTTTTTATAGGCCGATCCATCTTCGGATCCGTTCGGATCACGGATCGCGGATCAGATATCCGATTCATTTATATTTTTCCTTAAAAATTTTGATTTAAATTAAAATTTTACTTAATATTGAAATTTTTTACAATATCT
Organism: Heracleum sosnowskyi; assembly: GCA_030848705.1. NCBI lineage: Eukaryota > Viridiplantae > Streptophyta > Magnoliopsida > Apiales > Apiaceae > Heracleum > Heracleum sosnowskyi. Next base: position 16,961,444 of record CM061244.1, on the reverse strand, counting down.
TGTAATGGTAAACAAAGTAATTAAATAATGTTAGATATGAATATCACTAGTAAACTAGATAGAGGGGGGGGGGGGTGAATGGATAGTTTGATTGTTTTTCGTTTCTTGAAACTAATATCTGTATTAGATTGTGTATGTATGAAAATGCGGAAATAAAATGAACAGAACACACACAATCACTTTAATCTACTTTGTATAAAGTAAATTAAATAATACAGCTTTCAAAATTTCACAAGTGAAATTCTGGCTTCTAAACAAGAACAATGCTTTCTTGTTTTCTTACAGAGAAAAGAGTGCTTGAATAATTCTATGTGTATCTCTCTTACAGTTAACTATAGGATGTGCACAATATATATATTGCCTATACAAACTGGTGCACACCTATTTACACAACTACCCCTAACTGTTACTCCATCTTGTTTCTCCATAAGAGGTTAACTGTGTCAGTAAGGACCACTTGCTTTATGTCGTCTTTTCCCTTATCTGTAGTTGTTTGTCTCTATTCTTTCTCTCCAAGTTTTACTGTAGATTTGCCATTTGTCTTTTGGACCACTTAACCGTAACAGATGCTTCAGTATTTGTCTCCATGAACTCTGATATTGTACCTTGATTTGTCTTGTTGTAAAACGTCTAAGTGTTGACATCGTGAACTCCAACATACTCCTTATCCTGTGACTTGTCGACATAGAGCATTTCTGACTTTGCTATATGAGGACTTTGCTATATGAGTATTTTAAGAGTATGCGATATAGCATATTTCAGACATCACGATATAGCCTTTGAGGACTTCACGATATAGCCTTTGAGGACTTCACGATCTAGTACATTTCAGACTATATGATCTCAACACTTCACGACATGTGCCTTGAGGACTTCACGACATAGTTCATTTCAGACTATGCGATCTCAGCACTTCACGACATGAACTTTGAGGACTTCACGACATAGCTCATTCTGACTTCACGATCTAGGGACTTAGACAAATTTCTGCAACTTATTTCTTCAAGGCCTTATTCATTTTTATCCTGCTGCATGAACAATTTGAACTTCTTCCAGGACAATTATTTCATGGCCTATGTACATTCTAGATGCAGGAAACTTAATAAGCCCATTATAAACTTGAGCATACATAATAGAGCTAAGCACATGAAATTAAGACAAGTACAATAGAGACCTATACTATACCCAAGTGATAAACTTCACTAGGTCATGTAGAGTGACATAGTCACAAGGTGTAGGCTTGTTAATAGTGGTACTCAGACATGCCTTGATCCCAACAATCTCCCCCAAATTGTGAGTAAGAAACTTAGGCACAATTTCATGCCTGATAACAAGTCTACCTTATATTAAAGGAATCATATTTCAGAGAAAACAACAGATGAACATTATGAACAAAATTTGATTACAAACAGAAAATGATAACTTACAGATGATTTTTCTGTTACTGAGCAGCTTCAGATTCCATTTGTTTTTCTAGATAATCATCATAGACTTTCTTCTTTCTAGCTTCTTCCATTCTGTTCATTTCCAGTATGGCCATGAGAATTTCATCCCTTGTTGTCAATTCTTCCAAGAGAGGAGAGTCTTCTAAATCTTCAGCAACACCTCTCAGAGCACTTTCCACATAAGAGTCCAGGAAATCCATCCTTATTTTGCTTTTACCTCCATTTTTGTTTTTGTATTCCACCACATAAGGATTGAACTTCACTTTGCAGAGCCCCTTCTTTCTTAGATCCATAGTCTTCTCTTCCATTTCTGCCATCTCCTTTTCTTTCTGAATTCTTTTCTCTTCATTCCACTTCCTTAGTTCTTCTTGATAATCATATTGCATTTTCAAGTACCTGGCAATCTCTATCTTCCAAATCTTTTCTTCTTTTTCTTCAAAGTTCGACAAGGCATTGATCCTCTCTAGATCATAGATAAGGAAATATTGGCAGCTTCTAGTTTTCATTTCTTTCTTCCTTCCATCAGTGTACTTGATCTCTAGATGATCTTGTATAACTTTGACTTCAAAGATCCTTTGAGCTCTCAGGAATGCTAGGGCTTCTTCATCATAGTCTTCATCCAGAGGAGGTACATTTAGCCCAATAACATTTGTGATCACTCCAGTTTTCTTTGTTATCCTTGTTCTTTTGGCTACACTCTTGATCTTCAAATGCTTCACTTGAAGTAGCTTTATGGAACAAGGAGAGTTAGTCTTTGCTTCCACATCATTTGGAAGTAACTTTGATCATTTCCCTTTAACCCACTGTAGAACTCCACTAGCTGTGATTTTGTGGAAGTGTCTTTTAGATTTTACTTTTGTGGCTTCACTTTCCTTCTGTGGCAAATCAGTTTCAGAAGCCTTGGTTGTAGATTTTGGTGGATCATTACCAACAATATCCACCCTAGACTTAGAGTCTTGTTTTGTGGTTAAAATACTGCTAGCAATGTTCTTGGCTTGCTGATTTCCACTCTTTCTCTTCTCAGTTTCCATCTTTCCATGAGTATCTTTCTTGTCACCCTCAGCATCTTTAGATTTCTTAGATAATTTGCTCATGCTGCTTTCACTCTTCCCATCCTTATCACTCCTGTGGTAAATCCTTCTCCTATCACTCTTATCTTCATCATCCGTGTCCTCTTTCTTTTCTTTCCTCACTTTGGCTGATCCAGGTATTCTGCCAGAAGTAAGAAATGTTTGCAGAATTTGAATTGTCTCTATTCCTCTGCAGTTCTGAATCCCCTCTTTGCTCTCAGCATTTGAATCACCTGATTGATTTTGTCTTTGTTTTTCATTTCCAAGTGAGTAGTAATCACCAGTTGATCAATGGAGTTGGCTTTTAAGATGCTTTGGAATATTATAGTTCTTGGACTTGTGATGACTTCAGGCAGCCTTAAGAATTGATCTCTTTTAAGCTCATCATATAGTCTTTTTTTGTTCTCCCATTTCTTCTCAATAAGTTCTAGAAGTGTATCCAGTTCAGTGTACTTCAGCTTCTCTAGAGATTCAAAGGAGAAATGCCATATGCAATTGTCTTTGGAGATCATGATTATTTCTCTTAGATGGGCTTTTTTTACCTTCCTGACTGCCATTGTGAAACACTTGATTTCTTTATTGAGTTTTTGTCTGTATTTCAGGGTTTGACCATTTACACTAGCTTTGATGACTTTCAAAAACTCCAGGAATGCTTTATCATGATAGATATTTGAGTTTGCAACTTCCTGTAGCTTGGCCTCAGTGATAATATCTGCTTTTACTGGTTGAGCAGTTGATGTGATGTGAGGAATATTGGCATCCATGTGCATTGAGCCAGGGTAGTATGTGGAGGTGACTGTACTTTTCTGACCTTTTTTACTGATGACATCTACTGAGGGAAAGGTGATTGGGTTTAGAGCTCTTTCTTCAATGTGAATTCCCTTTTGTTTGGCTGAAGCTCCCCATTTCTTCCTCAAGATTAGACTCTCATTTTGAGATAGGTACTTCATCCACCAGCTTATCTCCATATTGATTCTTCCACATCACTGAAATCATAGAGTTTGAATTGATGTTGGATTGCACCTGATTTTCTAGCTTGGTAGACAGCTTCTTGAGATTATCAGTGACCAAAGCTAGGGTGCAATCCATCTTGTTGACATTTTGAGCAGTCTTTTGAACTTCCTTGAGGATGCCATCTACCTTGGGAAAATCAGAAAGATAGGAATTCTTTAGCTTGGTCAAGGATTGATCTGTTTCTTCCTTGATAGAGGAGATTTCTGACTGAAGACCATTCCCAAGATAGTGCAGAGCCTTGAGCTGATTTTTGTAGACCTCATTGACTGCATCATACACTTTTGCAGGTGACAGACTTTTGGCATTTGACCCCAAACTTGTAAGATAGTCTTCCCTGAGAAATGCAAGAGCATCCTTGAGCTTCACAGTCCTTTTGGCATCCAACCAAGCATCCACATTACCATCTTGTTGGGCCTCATCAATTATCTTGTCCTTCTGAGCTTCAACATCTTCTTTGTGACATAAGAGAATGGCCTCATAGTCCTTGTTTGGGAGGCCAGCTGTGAGGAGATGTTGAGCAATCTTTGAGAACTCATCAATCTGTGCCACATTTAAGCTTTGGAGGGCTTCTTCCGTCAATAGAGTGGGCATGGATGATGATCCTGAAGGCCTGTCATGGTGCACAGACTCCAACCATTGTGATAGTGTGGCCTGAGCCAAGTTAGATCTAGTTCTAGGCACTTCTGTTGTAGATGAGGATTCTACAACAGGGATGAAAGGTATTTGAGTTTCCTCCAGCCTTGGAATGGCTGTAGAGTATGATGTTGTCTTCATTGAAATGGGATGAGTTACAACATCATCTCTATTTTCCTGTGAAGGCAGTTCCAAGTCCCTAAGGATTGGAGAGGTTGGTATAGAGTCTCCAGTAAAAACTGGTGAATCCTCTGTGTTTTTGTTGGTGTCATTAGAATATTCCCCAGCGTGCATTTCCTGACCAATAGAAAGTAGGTCCTGGGTGGTGAGCACAGTGTCATGCACCATGTCACTTGAAATTGGCTCATTCACAGAATCAAAAAGTGAATGATCAAATGTAGGATTGTCATGAGAATGACTTTCCTGTACAGAAGAAATATTTGCATTTTGAGATTCTGAGAGAGAAGTGGGGTTGAGATTAGATTTTGGCAACTCCCCCTGAGAAATAGGAGGAGTTTCAATAGTGATGTGCTCTCCACTCAGTGTAGTTCCACCCTGTTGTACTCCTGAGCCAAGAGTGAGTTCTTGACTCTGTGCAGACTCTGTACAGGTTGTAATGGGGAGGCTACTCTTTTCTGTTGAAATATAGCATAAGATTCATTTGGGGCCTTCCTCTAACATCTTAAGGTTTTAGATGAGCTGGTTACTCAACATGGTATCAGAGCTCTGGTTGGCGGGAGTCACGAGTTCGACTCCCTGCCACCCCCAATATTCTCACAATTTATGAGGGACACGAAGGCAAATTAATGCCCCAAAAATGGGCACCCGTGATCCACTCTTCAACCCAAAAATGGGATTTCGAGTGAGGGGAAGTGTTGAAATATAGCATAAGATTCATTTGGGGCCTTCCTCTAACATCTTAAGGTTTTAGATGAGCTGGTTACTCAACATTTTCAATGCCAATGACCTGTTGAGAGGGTATTGACAGTAACAGGTTTACCCCTTTTATCACATCTGAATCCTGTTGGGAGGATTCAGTGGTGGCTATTTGTTTAGACTTCTTCCTTTGTCTGGTGAGCTGTGACTCAGGTTCCTCACTACCTAAATCTACAAAATCATCAGTAATGGCAATGGCTCTCTTATTACTCTTCTTTTTAGTGGCAACAACCTTTTGAGAGGTTGGTGCACTTGGCTCCCTAATCACTAGAGTAGTGTTTGCAGATGGTTGACTGGATGGGTTAGGGAGGCTTGGGTTAGACTCTGAAGCTCCATCAGCCTTAGCCTTCCCTTTCCAAGAAAGTGAATGATATATGGGCTTATCAAGTGTATAGGTTTCAAATGTTGCTTGCATATGCTCAGTAACACTTAAAACCACATCCATTTGATTCCTAGTGTCCAATGTTCCAAAAATGACTTTGGACATGGACTTAGGATAAGCCATCTTTGTTGTGTCTATACCTTCTACTTCATGCAACTTATTATCTAGATGATTTAAAATGCATTGAATAAAGCGAGGGTAGAAGATTTCATTACCTCTGCCACGTGGAGTTTTGCCTAACCTTTGAGCCTGTTCTCGAGTGATGATAGCTCCAACATTGATTTCTTGATTGTAGGCCAAGGAGTAGGCAAGCTTCACAATAATGTGGCTAATTTGATCACATCATGTTTTTCTGCACATGAACACTTTCTGAAGAGCATCAAACAGATATAACCACTCCCTCCTAACATTCTTCTTGTTCAGCTTGGCCATCTCAATTGTATCAGCATACTTAATGAAGTCCATAAAATCCACCATATGTTTATCATTTGCTTCAGCATCATGATGCTCAGTCTTAAAGCCAAAAGTCTCATTCACTTCTTTCTCCCCAAACTGCAATTCCTTGCCTCCAACCGTGCAATGTATCTCTATAAATGAAGTTCCATCCTCCTTGGCCATGACAGTACAGGTTGCAATCCTCCGGAAAGCTTCTAATAGGTCAACATACATAGGTGGGTTCATTGTGAGAGCTTGGCGAAGGTAGGAGGTGTTCAAAAAGCGTACAAAGCACTTGTACCTTGGGTTGGATTCGATATCAGAGGGGATAGTGAGAAAATTGGTCTCTTTGGGTATGACTAGGGGATTAGATGATGCAACTGTTTGAGATTTGGGTGCCATTTCTGAGTTTGAGGTTGAAAAGAGGGGGAAAGATTTGAAATTAGGTTTAGGGATTGAGAGTAATCGACAAGATGAAAATGGTAAAAGTGTTTGCAAAAGGTATTTATATGACTGAGACAGTGCGATATAGAGATATGGATATGTACATACTATTTCAATGTCGTGAAGTCTCAAAATAGCCTGTATCGCGATGTCTAGTAAAGTACATCGCAAAGTCTGGAAAAGAGCTATGTCGCAAAATCTAGAGGGTAGGAGTATAGAAGATACTTTGCGATATAGTATAAATACCTTGTCGAGAACTCTCGTTTGGAATTTCAATCAATTTGTCAGACATATATCAAAATTTTAAAATAAAATCAATTTAATTCAAAATTCTGTCAATGTGCGAGGACTTGTCAATATAGTTATTCTGTGTCGCGAAGTCCATTAAGTAGATCGCAAACTCAAGAATTGAACTATATCGCGAAGTCTCACAACTTTGATAGTTTGCGATATAGGTCTGTTTACTTTAAACTAAATTGTGAACTCTTAAAAACACATATACAAAGATGTCTTAAAAGTTCACAGTTCCAGAAATAGATAAGATTTTGAAAAATATGCAGTAGAATACTGAAATATTTATAAATCACATCTCAGCTAATTTTCACTCCAATCAAATAGAGCATTTAAAGACAGTGAAAATTTACTGCTGCAACAATTAACTAGCATAATTACTTAGAACTACTAAATGAAGGATTGAGCATTCCAATTTCACTCACTAGTCTATTGAAGACAGCTTCATTTAGAGATTTAGTAAATATGTCAGCAAATTATTTTTCAGTTGGAACATAAGACACTGCTACAGTACCATTTGCAGCATGTTCCCTAATGAAATGGTACCTTATCTCAATATGCTTTGTAGTAGAATGATTAACAGGATTGACAACGATGGATATTGCACTAGTATTATCACACATCAGAGGAATGTGTTCCAACACTAGTCCATAGTCCATGAGTTGATTTATAATCCAAAGCAATTGAGCACCGCAGCTTCCAGCAGCAATATATTCAGCTTCTGCTGTTGAATTAGAAACTGTTTACTGTTTTTTGCTATACCAGGAAATCAATCTACCTCCTAGGAATTGACAACTCTCAGAGGTACTCTTTCTATCCACAACACTACCTACATAATCAGAATCTGTATATCCAACAAGATTAAAACCAGAATCTTTAGGGTACCAGATACCTAAATTAGGTGTACCCTTAAGATATCTCAAGATTCTTGTAACAACAACGAGATGTAAATCTCTAGGGTCCGCTTGGAACCTTGCACACAAGCATGTAGCATACACAATATCTGGTCTACTTGCAGTAAGATAGAGTAAGGAGCCAATCATACCTCTGTAGCTTGTAACATCTACCTTTATAGAATTATCACAAGCTCCAAGTTTGACAGCTGTTGAAGATGGAGTCCTTGCTGATGCTGAATCCTACATGTGATACTTCTTGAAGAGTTCTTTGAGATACTTGGATTGACAAATAAATATACCATTTGACTTTTGACTTACTTGTAATCCAAGAAAGAACTTCAGCTCACCCATCATACTCATTTCAAAATTACTCTGCATGAGCTTAGCAAATCTCTTACAGAGATCATCATTAGTAGACCCAAATATGATGTCATCCACATAGACTTGGACTAATATCATATCATTTTTGTGTTTCTTAGAAACAAGAGTTTTGTCTATGATACCTCTTACAAAACCATTTTCTAAAAGAAAACCAGAGAGAGTGTCATACCATTTTCTTGGGGCTTGTTTGAGACCATAGATAGCCTTGAAGAGAAAGTACACAAAGTCCAGTAATTCCTGATTTTCAAAGCCAGGGGGCTGTTCCACATATACTTCTTCATCCAGCTCACCATTCAGAAATGCACTCTTAACATCCATTTGATAAACTTTAAAATTTGAATAAGCTGCAAATGCTAAGAACATCCTGATAACATCAAGCCTAGCCACTGGTGCATAGGTTTCATCATAATCAATGCCTTCAGCTTGTGAATACGCTTGAGCAACCAGTCTTTCTTTGTTTCTAGTAACAATGTCATCCTCATCTAGCTTGTTTTTGTATACCCATCTTGTACCAACTACTTTCCTATTCTTTGGTCTGGGTATCACCTTCCAGACTTGTTGTTGTTCAAATTGATTGAGTTCATCTTGCATAGCAATCACCCAATCTGGATCAGTTAGTGCTTCATCGGTCTTCTTTGGCTCCATCTCAGATAGACCCTGAATAATGACATTCATTCTGAGTAGCACTTCTAGTTCTAACTCCAACACCTGGATCACCAATGATCAGCTCAAAAGGATGAGCTCTATTCCACACAATCTGTCTTGGAAGATTTGATCTTGATGATTCACCTTGAAATTCATTCTGGTGTTGTGAATGACTAGTTGACCCTTCATTTCCTCCCCCTGAGTTGTTACTTGATTGCCTTGATGATTCTTCTCCAGTGTTGGTGGTATCTCCATTATTATCAATGTTTCCACCACCACCACCATGATCATTATCATCATTATTATTATCATTACCAGCAACTATCTCAGGTGGAGATTCATCATCTGATTATGAGTCTGGCAAGTTATCAAACTTCAGTTCTTCAGATGAATCTTCAGTTTGGATACTAGGGAGCTTAGTGTCATCAAATGTAACATTGACACTTTCCTTCACTCGGTGATTGTCAATCAAGTACACCATGTAAGATCTTCTGGAATAACCAACAAATATAGCTTCATATGCCTTGGCCTCAAACTTGCCACGTTTAACATCTCCATCCTTAAGCACAAAACATTTTGCACCAAATACATGAAAGTATTTGAGAGTTGGTTTCTTGTTGTTCATGATCTCATAAGGATTCTTCATTAAGTCCTTGTTGATTAAAGTTCGATTCTGAGTATAACAAGCAGTATTTACAGCTTCAGCCCAGAAGTACATTGGAAGTCTTGATTCACTTAACATAGTCCTTGCAGCTTCAATCAATGTACGATTCTTCCTTTCTACCACTCCATTCTATTGAGGAGTTCTAGGGGCTGAATATTGTCTTGTTATTCCTTTATCTACACAAAAGTCATTTAGAACTGCATTCTTGAATTCAGTTCCATTATCTGACCTTATAGCTCTAACAGGAAATCTAGAATCCAACTCAATCAACTTTATATGATCAATCACCATCTGTGGGGTCTCATCCTTGGAATGTAGGAATAAAACCTAAGTATATTTGGAATAGTCATCAACAATCACAAGTGTATATTGTTTCTTTGACATAGACATCACATTAACTGGACCAAACAAATCCATGTGTAGTAACTGATGTGGTTCAGTTATTGATGATGTGTCAGTGCCCTTGTGAGAAGCTTTCTTTGACTTTCCTTTCTGACAAGCCTCACATAGTCCTTCCTGTGTAAATTCCATTTGAGGCAGACCTCTAACCAATTCCCTCTTGACTAGGGAGTTCATTGTCTTGAAGTTCAGGTGAGACATATTCTTGTGCCATAGCCAACTTTCATCTGATGAAGCTTTGGCATAAAAACAATTAACTTCATCTTTGGATCCAGAGTAGAGATCATCTATGAACAAGTCACCTTTCATTACTCCTTGAAGAGCAGGCTTTCCATTCTTCTTGTGAAGGATCTGACACTTTTCTTTCTCAAAGGAAACAACATATCCTCTGTCACAGAATTGACTGATGCTGAGAAGATTGTGCTTCAGACCTTCCACAATGGATACATCTTGAATGATAACATTTCCAGATTCCAAACAGCCATATCCTCTGGTTATACCCTTGCTGTTATCTCTAAAGGTAACTTCTGGGCCAGCTTTCTCAACCACATTTGATATCATGGCTCTATCTCCTGTCATATGCCTTGAACATCCACTGTCCAGAATCCACACAACACGGTTTACCTGTGCCACACCTTGCAATATCAAATTGATTAGTCCTTCCTCGGAACCCAAACTTGATTGGATCCGGCATACTTAAAGAACTAGCCTTTGTCATGCAAAACAACATTTTTAATTCTAACTACTTCAACCTCTTTCACAAAAGAGTGTTTCCATTTATAGCCAGCCTTAACACATTTCTGAGTAGGCTTAGGGATAAATGAATCCACTCTAGTCTTGGGAGGACTAGCAGTCTTAGCTCTAACATGCTTCTTATTATTAACATGTTGACGTAGAGCAGTCTTATCATCAGATACATGCTTACTATTAAAATAAGCATACATAACATTAAATGCACAATACATGCAATTCACCACACCAAATGCTTTATGAGACAGATTAATAGCAGGCATGTTAGTTCTACAGTTGTTTTGATCCACTTTATGAATGCCTGATTTAGTCTCTGTTGTTGAAACAACTTTGACATGATTCTCAGACATACACTTGTTGGACAAATCAAGTTCAAAAGCAAGATCCTCAATACGCATCTCCTCTTGAGTAATGATGGAATATTCATTAAGAGGTTCTGCCAAGGATTCTCTAAAGAAAGGTTTATCAATACCCTTAAGCACATGTGGTACACCCTTTTCTTCAGCACTGACTCTATTAGGGGTGTTAATGCTTAATTCTCCAATAGACTCATTATAGTCATACCCTATTCCTATAGTTTGACCAATAATTTGTTTATTGAAGATTTATTTACCAGTCTTACAAGAATTATAGTAAGCATTGACCTTGGTTTCAAGTTCACTGATCTGATCCTTAAGAATGGTTTCCAATTGAATATAACAATTAACCCTATTCTCAAGAAATGATATCTTCTTAGTGAGTTCATCCTGATTAATATGCACAAGTCTTAATTCTTTTACCTCTTTTTCAAGAGCTGTGTTCAAAAGAATTATTCTATCATTTTCACTACGTGCACAAGAAACAGTACTACTAAGATGATAGATCATTTCAGAATCAGTAAACTTTACCTCTGACATGAATGATGAAGTACTGCCTTCATTAGCCATTAAAGCTAGATTTCCAACTTCACCAGCTTCTTCATCACTATCCGTATCATCCCAACTCTTTCCCTCGGCAACATAAGCTTTTCCAATCTTGTTCTTCTTGCTAGAATCATATGAGTTCCTTCTCACTTGCTTTGGTTTTTTACATTCTGTAGTAAAGTGACCCAACTCATTACAATTGTAGCACCTGATTGTGCTTCTATCCACAGTTCTAGTTTTATATCCACCTATTGTGCTATTTGAAGAAGAAGAACCACCTCTCTGAAACCTGGGCTTGAACCTAAGATTAGGGTTCCTTCTGAATCTGAAGTTGCCAAACTTCTTAACTATCATTGCCATTGACTCATCCTCCAGATGTTCAAGTTCTTCCATAGAATATGAAGAGGTGAGAATTTCCATCTTATTCTCTCTGACTTCCTCTGTCCCCTCATTGATTATCTCTATTGTGTCCCAGATGTGTTTGGCAGTAACACAGTTTAGAACATGATTATGCATGATAGGATCAAGACAATCAACCAGAATCAACTGTGTTAATCCCAAATGACCTATCAGAATTGTAGAAGGGGGGGTTGAATACAATTCTTGATATTTCTTAAACTTAAAAACAACTTACAAATAAAAACTGAACTTAAAGTAAAAATCACAAGCACATAAATAATTTCAGTTGGATTGTTTGATGATCCAACTGAAGTGATTTTTATTGCGGAAATAATCTGTGATACAAAATGTACACAGCTGCTCAGTTACAAGAAGGTAGAGAAGTATGCTCTCAAAGATAGCTAATACAATCTATTTGTTTTTCTTCTCACTTCTTATTTTAACTGCTACACTTGGTTATATATATATTCCCAAGTTTACAAAGCTATTTTTGGCTACACTAAAGGTAACCGCCAGTAGCTTGCTTTTCATCCCTTTTGTCCAATGGTCCTTGGAGATCTTTGTCTTCTGTCTTCAGTCTTATAGTGATCCCACTCAATAACCAGATTGGAAATTGGAATGTTTCCTTATTCCCTATGTCCATTTTGATGGTTTCCAATGCAAAGTACACTTCTACATCTCCTTTTGATCTATCAGAAAACTGTCACTATCACTTTGTCAACTATTCAGAAAAGTGATAATGATTCGTTGATAGCAGTAAGATGTGTTTCGTTGATAGCTTTATTCTTCGTTTCGTTGATGGTATAATCCTCGTTTCGTTGATAGAGTAATCTTCATTCTGTTGACAGATTAATCTTCATTTCGTTGACATGTCTTCACTTAGGCAAAATTACAAGGCACAATATATTTACACTTAACCAACCTATTTTGCCTATCTAGTACATAGTCAACATGACTTAGAAAACCTGACTAATACCTACAACAAATACCTATCAATCTAGTGAAGTATTGTACAGTGCAATTGCTACATCACTCATTTCGTTGATGAGCTTCCTGTCAACGAAACACTGCAAAGCATGTCATTTCGTTGACAGTTACAAAAATGACTTAATACAAAATCTACTAAGTGTTTTATAATTATCATCAAGAACAACATATTCCTAACAAACTGTAAACAGGCATCCAGGCATCCAGGGAAGCATCCTCTTTCTCATCAGTTGTGTAGTCCTTGGGTTCCTTGGTGTACATCCTAGCAGCTCTAGTTATAACATTGTTCTCTATCTGCTCTTCCTCAACAATCATAGGAAGTTTTAGACCATTTTTCAGCATTCTAAGATATTTATAATTAGCCACTTGAAGAAACATGACCATCTTCTTCTTCTTCCACATAGGATAATGCTCCTTACTGAACATGGGGATTTTCAATGTACCAACTTTCTGTTTAGTAGACATTTTTGAGATTTTTGTTGAAGATTAAAAATTTCAGAGTTTAAGAAAAAATCACAAAAAAATGGATCTTTGATTTGTGTATCAATCAAAAGGCTCTGATACCAATTGTTAGGTCCTGATAAGTTTGTAGAAGGGGGAGCTGAATACAAACTATACCGTTTTATCGAATTTGTCCGTTTTAGAATAAAACAATTTAAGAACAAATTAAGGCGGAATTAAATGAAACAAAATTCAAGTTAAATATAACTTATATTAAACTTGAAAGGTGTTACAAAATTGGTACTGATTACAAGATTGAATCTCAAACTAATTAAAACAAATCTAGAATAAATTCGACATGAATTTATCTATTTTTGTAATAAAAAGATATAACAATAAATGATAATTTGAGATACGTTCTAGGGATAAAAATCCGCTAGATAGTTAAAGCAGTACAAGTGAATGAATTCTAGTAGTTTAGATTTAACAATATGTTTTCTAGAAATGATTCACAGAAGAAATGTCCACGACAGTGTTCTTGACAAGTTCTTGACAATAGCTTTCTTTTGATATGAAAATGTTAAGTTCTTTTGTCTTCTGTCTTGATCTTTATTTGATAAAGCTAATCCACTTGACAAGCCACTAATCTGCACGTTTCTTTGTCTTGGAATGACTATCAAAATAGTCATGAAAGACTATTAAAATAGTCTGGAATGACTATGCTTAAGCCTAAATGACTATCGGAATTTAAGAGAATTAATTTAGAATAAATAGAAATGTACTGGGATGACTATCGGGATGACTATTCCTTGATAGTCATTCCAGTTCATTTTTAATTAAAATGACTTGGAATGACTACCGGGATGATTATCCTGGATAGTCATTCCAGTTCATTTTATTTAAGCAATTCTATTTTAATTCTAATTCTATTTTAAATTAATTCTAATAATTAATTTATTTCATAAATTAATTCTGATGAATTAATTTATTTCATAAATTAATTCTGATGAATTAATTTATTCAATAAATTAATTACTTAATTTATTTGTTAAATTAATTCAGAAGAATTAATTTAATAAATAAATTAATAACTAATTTAAAAGAGAACTTAAATTCTTACAAGATAGCAAAACCAATCCTTGAACCACTTGAACTTGATGAAGAATATTCACTGGAATGTAGTTGACACTTGATGCACTGTCTGGTTCATAAGTGACTAACTGAAATGTTTGTTCTTCATCTTGACTTTAAGTTATGGTCCATTTGCTGCTTTTAACTGTTGCTCAACCTTTGTAACCTGTACATTTGATGTCACACATTTGAAATCTCTGTCACTTTAATAAATCCACTTCCTTGAATACTTCACTGAGGCTTGATCAAATAATTGAACTTCTTTCAATGTAGTATTTCTTCAAGTCTGTAGGATGACTTTAATCTGTATTCTTTTGACTGATATGATCTTCTGAGATTCCTGTGATACTGTGACAAATGAATTATTACTTACTTATTACAAACTTGTTTAAGTTGAGTTGTATCCTCGATGTAAACAAATAGGCCTAAACATATGTCTTTCAGAGATTTCACTGTTTTGGAAGCTTTAGAGTTGACACTCTTAGGCTCACATGAAGTCTTTACCCTATCAACTTTGATTGGGGATCATGTCCTGTGAGTGTGCATATGTGTGTGTGATTCACATGAGTGTGTAGAGTCAAGTTTTTGCTTCAAAGATAAGCAGTTGGCAATCAGAGTCACATAGCATGTCATGCAGTTAGATTTACCACAGAAAGAATCATGGATATCATTCATTCCAACAGAATGGTTACTTAGATTATCCACTTCATTGTTAACAGATTTGTTGCACTTATGAGTCAAATGATTAACATATGAGCATTTCTGACATTGTTTCCTAGGGGCATTTGACACATAAGCATAACTGTTACTCTTGTTAACACCTACTTTTCCATTCCTGTTTTGTTTCTTTTTCTTAACAACTTCCTTAGTGATCTTAGAACTCTTGTTAATATTGTCTTTGGTTTCTTTCTGAGTGTCAGATTTAGGAGAGGAAGATATGTCTTTAGCAACTTCATCTTCTTCAAATAACTGTTGTTTGATGACCATTGATTCTTCATCAAACTTAACAACACTCTTTTTGAAGATGAGCTCTTTGACACCAGACAAGATAGTTGGGGAATTTTTGTTTACAAAAGATTCTTTTTCCTTGCCCTTAGCCTTCTTCCTTCCCTTGTCATTCTCATAATCAAAACCAATTCCAACCTTAATGTTTTCAGTATGTTCCTCATGATAAGATTGAACAATCTCAGCAGGGTTTCTATAGCTTCTTATCTTTAATTCATTTTCAGCAATTTGTTCCCTAAGGGCTTTTTCTATTTGTTCAGCACAAACTACTTTATTCTTAAGATATTCAACCTCCTGTTTCAAGCCATCAAGATTCACAACAATTAACTCAAGTTCCTCATTCTTTTCTGTAAGTTCAATATTCTTAGCAGTTAGCATATAAATTTCTTCATTAGTAACTAACATACTAGTATGAATATTAAACATCTCTGTACTCATATCCTCAACATTTTGATTATATTGAGAGGGAGACATTTCAAGAGAAGTAAGAATAGGTACATGATTTGAAGAGTTAGAATCATCATCATCAGAATAAGCCATCAAGGCATAGTTTACATACTCATGTTCTTCTTCTTCATCTGAGTCATCCCAGCATTTTCCCTCTGCAATAAAAGCCTTTCCCTGCTGTTTCTTGAGTAGAGCTTCATACTTTGCTTCAAGTTCCAAGTATGCTTTGTCCTTCTTGACTTGTTTGATCTTCTTGCACTCTGTAGCAAAGTGCCCAAATTCATTACAGTTGTATCATCTTATCTTTGACCTATCCACACTTCCAGTTTTGTATCCACCCTTTGCAGTACCAACAGTTCCTTTCCCTTTGTTGAAGTTATTTGAACCACTTGATCCACCAGCTCCACTAGCATTAAACTTAGACTTAAATGGCTGATTCCTTTTGAATCTTATGTTAGGATACCTCCTAGCCATGTAAGCAAAAGATTTGTTCTCCATTTTATCCGGTTCATCTATGCTATAGAAGTCATCTTCATCAGGCAAGTCATAAGTGACTTGAGGTTCTTCAACACTGTCCTCAACATCCAGCTCTTCAACCTTAGCTTGACTGACTTCCATAGCTTCCATCCTTTGGCTTAAATTATCAGCAATGAGGGCACATGATGTGTTGGCCATTATGCCTTGCTTTGCATGAATGGATATTTTCTGAAACAACTCTAATTCATATGTTTTCAGCACACCATATAGCACATCAAAGCCAATCTTGGTTAGATCTCTTTCCATCAGAGAAGAGATTCTTGGTTCCAAATGGCTTGGAAGAGTCAATAAGAACTTCATGTTAAGCTCTTCAGTTTCATAGTGTTTGTCATAGAGCTTAAGATCATTTATCAACCTGTTGAACCTTTCAAACACTTCTGTGATTCCCTCTTTTGGCTGAGCCATGAAGGCTTCATACTGAGAAACAAGAATCTGTTTCTTATTTTTCCTTACTTCAGGAGTTCCTTCACATAGCACTTCTATGAGATCCCACATCTTCTTAGCACTACTACAATGAGCAACAGTGTCATACATGTTAAGATCCATGGATTTACAAATGATGAGTTGGAGATTTCCATCTAGAGCAACTTTCTCTTTTTCAGGATCAGTGTATTTGGAAGGATCTTTAGGCTCATAATGTTTTGGTATTTTCTCAGTACCAATAGTTGTTTCAGCAATCTCAATCATTGGAATGAAGGGACTATGTTTTAGAATGTCTAAATACACGGGGTTTGAAGATTTGATGAACATCAACATCTTCTTTTTCCATAGGCCGTAATGTTCCTTGTCAAAAGGAGGAATCTTGATACTGCTTAGTTTCTGTGAACTCATTCTTGATCTTTTACTGTTTGTGTTTCAACAGCCTGCTCTGATACCACTTGTTAGATATGAATATCACTAGTAAACTAGACAGAGGAGGGGGGGGGGGGGGTGAATGGATAGTTTGATTGTTTTTCGTTTCTTGAAACTAATATATGTATTAGATTGTGTATGTATGAAAATGCGGAAATAAAATGAATAGAACACACACTTTCACTTTAATCTACTTTGTATAAAGTAAATTAAATACTACAGCTTCCAAAATTTCACAAGTGAAATTTTGGCTTCTAAACAAGAACATTGCTTTCTTGTTTTCTTACATAGAAAAGAGTGCTTGAATAATTCTATGTGTATCTCTCTTACAGTTAACTATAGGATGTGCACAATATATATATTGCCTATAACAACTAGTGCACACATATTTACACAGCTACCCCTAACTGTTACTCCAACTTGTTTCTCCATAAGAGGTTAACTGTGTCAGGAAGGACCACTTGCTTTCTGTCATCCTTTCCCTTATTTGTAGTTGTTTGTCTCTATTCTTTCTCTCCAAGTTTGGCTGTAGATTTGCCATCTGTCTTTTGGACCACTTAACCGTAACAGATGCTTCAGTATTTGTCTCCGTGAACTCTGATAATGTACCTTGATTTGTCTTGTTGTAAAACGTCTAAGTGTTGACATCGTGAACTCCAACATACTCCTTATCCTGTGACTTGTCGACATAGAGCATTTCTGACTTTGCTATATGAGGACTTTGCTATATAAGTATTTTAGGAGTATGCGATATGGCATATTTCAGACATCACGATATAGCCTTTGAGAACTTCACGATATAGCCTTTGAGGACTTCACGATCTAGACATTTCAGACTATGCGATCTCAACACTTCACGACATGTGCCTTGAGGACTTCTGACAAGGCTGTCGTATGCCTATCAAATAATAATATCTAACAAATCCTTCTAACTATGTAGTAGGGCAAGTCAGAGTCGATCCCACAGAGACAAACGTATCAATCACTAGTTATTCTTGATTCAATTCAACTAAGCAGGTAACACAATAAATTGTTGAGAGATTTTTAAACTAATATTATACTAAGGCAAATTGTATTGAATTATCAATTAACTAAAAACATCTAGAATTAAGTATCCCCACTAGCATGAATCAATGCAATCATGATTTTCCACCCCAATTAATCATACGCTACTCAAGAGGAAAGACACGCCCTATAAAATACCAATAACCTCTCTCGAGTATTAATGGCTTCTCTAAAATACACTCAAGCCTATTTTCATGGTATCATGCAATTTAGAGACATTAAACACAGCATCCTAACTTCCTAACAATCCGTTCTACCTATTTTCATGGAGAAGTTCATGTCCTTATTGGATAAATCACAACCATCTAAGTCCAATTTTCGATGATAAATAGATATTAGGTTCAAACAATACGCATAATCACGTCTGACATGTTATTGTTAATTAAGCACAACTCAATAAGCAAGAGCATACAACATAACTAAATTGGGGGGTTATGGAAAATCATACATCAATCATAACTAGGGTTCAACTTAACCCTAGATTAAATATCTACTCACTCATAATTAAATTAACAAAACACATAATATAATAAGAACACATAATAATAATATTAAGAACAGAGAAGAAAACCTTCAATCTTTCTCCAAGAAGAAAAAGTACAAGATCCGCTCCGTATGTATGTACCTGTATATGTATATCTCCCTATCTCTCAGATCTGATGTTTATATACATATTCTCAAATATTTTAATGCCTTGAGAAAAGTACAAGTACGTTTCCTAAACTGATTATGTTTTACAAGGAAAATTCGTAGCTGACTTTTCTTCAGTAATTCTGAGCCGTTCCTGATGTAATTTGATAATTGGACCACTTTAGAATAAAAGAGATTTCCATTATCTTCGCGTGGGCTGTTAAATCGTCCAATTCTGACTTCTAGAACTTAAGATATGACCCAAACAGTGAATTATGTGCAGGCAGCCCAACAAATCCGAATTTCCTTCTAATAAATCTCCAAATTAAGCTTTTTATTCTTCAATCCTTCCAAGTTTAGGATTTCCTTACTTCCTACAATAAAACATTAAAATTTATTAAATAAAAATCCAATTAAATACAAAATATAATAAATATGAGGAATAAAATCATATAAAATATATTTAAATATATACTCTATCAAACATCCCCACACTTAGCATTTTGCACGTCCTCGAGCAAATAAAGAAATAAAAATAATACTAACTAATAGGACCACCACTTTCGTAGATGACACGATTGCATTGAGCATATGCAACAAGCCGTTAAACCCCTAGGCAGCCCTAGTAGGACGAGTTTTGTCTCGTGAGGGTTTATAGAAGATATACCCACAAAATCAAATATTTTCAACCACCAAGTCTCTCAAACATGCAACATATCATAGTACTCCACACATTGTAAATCTCAATCACATAACAACCTGAAAGTGTCTGAAAGTACAAGTACTCTCACTTTAAGCATCATTAACACAAAATAATCCAAGTATGCACACAATGTCTAGATAGACAAAAATATCATGAGATAGACATCAAAATCGCATTCAACAAGTAAGCATGCTATGGATAAATATCTCACATTGCTCTCACTTCACACAAGTGTATGGGTATAAGTGTATCGCTCAAGTTCAATCAATGTACTCATGTGCTACCATATGCTTGGTTGTCCACCAAATCTCCACCACCTCGTACATATGCATACATGAATCAAAAGGTCTTCGTTAAAGGTTGTAACGGGGCTTAGGTACGGGGTAGGATATCAAAGAAACAGGTTAACAAGTGGCTAAACTTGATAACTAATAGAGCATAATGTTCACTTTTAATTAAAGCACCCAACATGAAACTTAGATCATGTAAAAGTTGATCAAGCTTTCACAAGCATTAAACTTCAAAGCACATATACCCCATGTACTTTCCCACTTTCTCATTGTATCAATCAAATGAACACAACTCTACTTTATCTTCCTCTTGCTCATAACTTCTTTTTTTTATCTTTTTCTTTTCAAAGTCAAGTCATTCTCCAGTAACCAAGGGCAGTGAAAAGTCACCAAGAATGTACTTAATACCAGCACACATGGATCGTCCCTTTCATATGACATTGCACTTGCCACCCATTGATCTCAAAGGAGTACTTGATACTTGTTTGCAATTTTCATGCCATATTGTATCCCACCAAAATGTAACCTTTAACCAAAAGAAATCCCCACACTAAATATTCACCAACCCTTGAATTGAATCAATATGCTCTACCAGTAAATCAAGACAAGAATAAATAAGTAGGCTCAAAAATTTTTAGATTGGTGATATACGAAAGAAACGGGTATAAGCTCAAGGGGTTTACTAAGGATTATTTTTCATATGGGTACTGTTTGGGTAAATGAGGTTAATCCTAGTGCCTTTATCATATTCATGCATACACATATCATGTAGTCTCAAAACGGTTTAAAACAAGTTCTAGAGCAACAAGAATCATGATGAACAACACACACAAAAAAAATGGATTGATAAAAAAATATCTATCATAAATTAGGCTCAAATCCTCACAAGGTGAAAGCATGCTTAACTCACTAAAATTGACTAAGAAACATCTCAAGTTTTTAAATGTTCGCAAGCACACACAAGGAATTACCAAGCATCAAATGATTTTTCATGAATGTGACACTCATAATTAATCATGCGAAATTAATCGACACAATGTGTACTTATCCACGCTAACATGCTTTCATTTCAGACTATGCGATCTCAGCATTTCACGACATGGACTTTGAGGACTTCACGACATAGCTCATTCTGACTTCACGATCTAAGGACTTAGACAAATTTCTGCAACTTATTTCTTCAAGGCCTTATTCATTTTTATCCTGCTGCATGAACAATTTGAACTTCTTCCAGGACAATTATTTCATGGCCTATGTACATTCTAGATGCAGGAAAATTACTAAGCCCATTATAAACTTGAGCATACAGAATAGAGTAAAGTACATGAAAACAAAACAAGTACAATAGAGACCTATACTATACCCAAGTGATAAACTTCACTAGGTCATGTAGAGTGACATAGTCACAAGGTGTAGGTTTATTAATAGTGGTACTCAGACATGCCTTGAGCCTAACAAATAATAACTCTAAAGTTTAAAATACGAACTCTAACATACTATTAGAAATTTAAAAACAAATAAAAATTGAAAATTTAGAATAATATTGAGAAAAACACGATGATTCATAGGCCAAACGATGATATTATACTTCGAAAAAATCTTATCTCACATTTTAATTAGTAGTGATTGTATAGACTACAAAGTATAGACTATTAAAAATTGTAAATAATTTTTCATAATATATATTATACAATATATTTATATAAATATTATATATATTATATTCGGATCGGATCTTTAACGGATTAGATCGACCTAAATCCATATCCGCTCTATTTATTATCGGATTTTTTTATCGAATCGAATTTCGGATTAAATTTTTTTTGCCAAATCCATATCCATTAAAACGGCATCTGATCAGATCGAATCAGATCGGATCTCCGCACGAGCCTAGCTCTAGGCCTCAAGCCGAATCGAGTTTGGTTAAACGAGTTTGAACTCGCGTTTGTTCACGAGCAATTTAATTTGAATCACAAGTATTAACTCAAATCCCAGTCATATGACAAGTCGAACAAGGCCGATTTTAATACCTTGGAATGAGAAAGAGAAACCCAATTTTAACACCTTGGAACGAGATATATGTCCATTTTCATAATATATGTTCATTTTCTATTTTTGGATATTTATTTTGAAATGTTTTGAATGAATAGTTACATAATTTATTTATTTAATTTTTTTTGTGAATAAAAGTTTGAAAACTTGATTTAGAAAAAAAAATTGAAAATTTTTTTATGTAACTATCCGATCAATACCCTTTAAAATACATGTCAGAAGTTAAAAGTGAACAAGTATTTTGAAAACGGAGTTTTTCACTCATCCCCGGCTCAAAAGATTTGGAAACCTTGTGTTCTGTCATTTGCGACTGTCAAGGCTTGAGAATCTAATGTGTTGTGTTAGAGCATCTCCAATGAGGTTGACTAAAATAATATAAAATAATGATTTACTAAAATTTGTTGAATCTGTAAGGTATTTTACTCCAATGGGATTAGCTATAATGATTGACTATATTTTGAAATTTGTGTTGTATTATTTTGAATAATATTCTTTCAATAAACATTAAATTTTAATAATTAATATAAACACTAATTGATCTAAAAATGTGATCGTACATTTAAAATTTGAAATTAAAATTTTAATGAATTTTTATATATAAATATATTTACATTCTGAAAAAGTATCTATAATTAACATAATATTTTATAAATGATTAAAAAGAAATATATTGGAATCAACTTTTACACAACTAATTTAATTAAAAATAATTAAAGTAAAATCGGAATATAACATACATGACTTTGCAATTTACCTGGAGCAGAGAAAAATGAGAGTAAAGTTGTTAACACTCGATTCCTTACAGGTCTGCAGTGCTTGACCATATATAGCCAACAAAACATGGTCGGCTATTATTTTGAACAAGGGGATTTGCCGGTTGGAGTCACCAAATTAGAAGAGATTGACTATATTCATCATTCTGCATGTGCCAGCAACACATTTTAGCTAAGGGATTGAGTGCGTTGGAGATGCTCTTAGGGATGGGAATGATCAAATTGAAATGAGAAAATTAAGAATATGAGTGACAATGTGACATCATGAGTCTAAATCTGATGGGCCGGGTTGAACCAGTTTAGGAAAATGAAGCTTCACACTAAACTACAAGTAAAAAGTTGGGAAAAATATCATGGTTTGGTTAAGTGGTTTAGACCAAGTGAAGTTTAGTTAAGAGTTAAGACCAAGTCGGGTTAGAAATGTTTTTTTAAATCCAACCCAATTAAATTGGTTTGAAAATTTTCAACTCAATCCATAAAAAATGAATTCCGTGTCTGTCATACATAGATTTGGGTCGATTTGAATGGATTGAAATATTTAAATTAAAATAATTTATTGGCAGGCTCCTCAACAAAAAATTGGTACTGTGGAATTTTTCTTAAACAAACCAATGACATAATGTTAGCATCTTAGTACAAACTTATGGTTAAATTAAGCAGGAAGATTAAAAGAACAAGCTGGATAGGGAAATGTATAATTAGGTCATAGTGCATGAAAGAAAAAAGAACAATCAAGATCTGAGCAATGAAAAGCATAAGCAAAAGGAGGTACGGCACCACCTAGTCGGCGCACATAATACGAATTGCAATACTCTTTCAGGCATATCCATCCATCCATCCATCGATCAATTATCAATCAATACTATCAATACTATACTATCAATACTATTATATAATAGACAAAACATTAAAAGTTTGGTTGGTCGGTATGGTACATTGTGATTTTACTTAATTACCCTTATATTTGGTTGGTCGGTATGGTATGTTGTGATTTTACTTAATTACCCTTGCTTACTTATATTTTTAATTAGCTCTATTTAATCAATTAATTTTTATATCAATACTATTTTTACTTAATTGCACTTACTTAACTGTATTTCGTGTTTTTACTTAATTAACCTTACTTATTTATAGAAATATATAATTAAATAATAATATTACATATTTATAACTAATTACCTTTTCCACCTAAAATACATTATTTTTTCTAACAAATTCCCCAACTTTTCCAAACATATCACGAACAATTACCTTTTTAACTAAAACATGTTAGTTTTTCTATTTTTCCTTAGTAAAACTCCCTTATTCTCCAAAAATATCACGGACAAACCTTTAGTTATTTATTTTTAAACCTATTTTAATATTATAATTATTTTTTAAAAGTTTACCTAATTTAACGTGCTGATATGGGCTGAAATATAACCCTAGAAGTAAGTAATGACGTATTAATTAAACCTAGTTTGGTCCAAGAATTAGGCCCGATAAAAAGGCCCGAAACCCTAATCATTTATTAATTTCGTAATTAATAAATAAGGAAAAATTACCAGCTCATTAAATGAGTCCAACACATATTAAAACTCTTCAAGAATCAGCAATCAAGATACACAAATCAACTAGGAGTCAGCCTCCTACGAAATAGGATTCACAATCCTGATCTAAGAAGGCTACTTGGCCTCCAAGTCACCTTCTTCTACTCTAAATGCAAGGCTCCAGACGCCTATATAAGGACCCTCGTCCATCATTCTAGAACTACGTTTTACTTGGCTTGATTCTCAATTACGGATTGAGATACGTAGGCATCTTGTGAGGACCTGTTTAGTCACGAACCACAAGAGCAGCCATAAAGACACGATTGTCCACCATCATTCATTGAATACAGCCGTCAAAAATCTAAATCTACTTTTTATTCCATAACATTTGGCGCCGTCTGTGGGAAGACGACATCAACCATGGCTAGAACACGAAGAACAACCGCTACTGAATCAACTGTCACCACCACTACTCCAATCACCACGGAACCAGGATCGTTACCCCTCACTGCAGAGGTGGTTTCTCAACCAGCAAGGACGACACCACTCACCGCGGAGATGGTTTCACAGCCACAAGGGACGAATCCCCAAACTTCCATACCTCAGAATGAGACGAACCCTCTTCAAATGGTTGTCTCACCCCTCGACTATAACCTTCCCCATGGAGCACAGATCTCCACTACTGTGCTTCCTATAAGCACAAATCCGGCTTACGGATTGCCCAACTATCCCCCTGAAACCGGAGGGAGTGGCCATGCAAATCAGGGACCATACATTCGAGGATTGGGACCCATCCCTGAAGGAAGATACTTGGATTATTCTGGGCCCTACTCTGAAGACAACTCGTCTGATGAAGGACAAGATCGAGCACCCAGAAGAAGAAGAGCTAGCAAAGAGCCCCTTGGAAGGAGGACTCGGGGGGCAACTGGAGGGGCACCTATGACTGCCATGGATAGGATAAAGGCTCATGAGGCCGAGATCCAGAAATTAAAAAGAAGCATGGAGATGGAGCAACAAAGGAAGCAGACTCAGCCTTCAAATCAAGGGACAGGGGAAATCCCCTTAATTGATTTAGGAACACCTTCAAGAAGGCAGGAAGGAGCTAGAAGGACGGAGATTCCCAGGTCAGACCCCCGTGTTCTAACACAGCTGGGTGATCCAGACGATCCTATTCCACCTTTTACTGAAGAGGTAATGGACGCTCATGTATCAAGGAAATTCAAGATGCCCACTATCAAGGCATATGATGGAACGGGCGATCCCGCAACCCATGTGAGAACTTTTTCGAATGCACTGTTGCTGCAGCCAGTCACTGATGCTCTTAAATGTAGGGCGTTTCCACAAACCTTGGCTGGCATGGCCCAAAGATGGTATAGCCGCTTGCCACCCAACTCTATCAGTTGTTTCAGAGAGTTGAGCACGGCCTTCATCAGTCAGTTCATTAGTGGAAGGGTACATGAAAAAAGCTCTGCTTCACTCATGAACTTAACTCAAGGAAAGAATGAGACGTTGAGAGATTATCTCAAGCGCTTCACCAAGGAGACATTGAATATACCTGATCTAGACAATAAGGTAGCTATGATAGCTCTTCAACAAGGAACCACGGATGTCTTTTTTAAGATGTCATTGGCCAAACACCCCCCCGAGAGCATGGCTGAGCTCCAACAAAGGGTGGGAAAGTACATAAAAGCTGAAGAGAGCATGAAGAAAACTGACACCCTCGCAGCAGGAAGTGGAAATAATGGTGGGTGGAAGAAGCGAAAAGCGGAACAAGAGTATGATGTCAAGGACAAATATCCTCGTACGACTAGAGACTCTGATTCAGCTCCAAGGAAGAGCGTTCCAAGCGCAAAGTTTACTGAATATGCAAGATTGAATGCCCCAAGGAGTCAAATTCTTTATGACATTGAGAAGGATAGGGACTTCCGATGGCCGAAGCCACTTAGGGGAGATCCAGAAAAGAGAGATAAAAACAAGTACTGTAGGTACCATAAAGATTCAGGACATGATACTGATGACTGCAGACAACTCAAGGATGAGATCGAGTTTCTGATTCGGAAGGGGAAGTTGAATAAATTCACCAAAGATGAAGACAGGAACCCCCCCAGGAGGGACTATGATCGAAGGGATGACCGAGATCAGGGTCGTAACCCGCCAACCCGAGGACCGGTGATCAATATGATCTCAGGAGGACCAACCGCAGCTGGTACTACAAGAAACTCTCGGAAGGCTTATGCCCGAGAAGTAATGCATATTGTTGGAGAAGCTCCCAAGCGTGCAAAAACCGAGGTAACAATTGGGTTTGATGATTCTGATCTGGAAGGGGTGAAGTTCCCCCATGATGATCCTCTGGTGATAGCCCCAGTGATTGGAAATAATGAGGTAAAGCGAGTCTTGATAGACAATGGGGCCTCTGTTGATGTCCTTTTTCATGACACTTTCTTGAAGATGGGGTATAATGATTCCCAACTAACCCCAACAAACATGCCCATTTACGGGTTCAATGGGGTGGAGTCTAAAGTAGAAGGCACAATTCTGTTGCCTGTAACCATTGGTAAGGAGCCAAAGGAGGTAACTCAAATGTTGAATTTTGTGGTAATTAAGGCATCTTCGACCTACAACGCCATCCTTGGAAGGACTGGCCTTCACGCTTTTAAGGCTGTGGCCTCAACTTACCACCTAAAAATTAAGTTCCCAACCAGGAATGGTGTAGGAGAAGAAAGAGGTGATCAAAAGATAGCCAGGAGCTGTTACGTAGCCGCATTAAGGCCAGACGGAATTGGGGGGCAGGTCCTCCCTATCGAAGACATGGATGTTAGAAACGAGGAAGAAAGGAGAGGAAAGCCAGCTGAGGATCTTGTTCCCATTCCCCTCATTCCGGGAGAACCAGACAAAGTCACTTATATTGGAGCTCTACTACCTGATTCTATGAAAAGCAAGTTGACATCCTTTCTTCAAGAAAATAGTGATGTATTTGCTTGGACAGCAGCCGATATGCCAGGGATTGATCCCCAATTGATAACCCACAAGTTGAATGTGGATCCTGAAAGGAAGACAGTGAAGCAAAAGAAAAGAAATTTTGCCCTAGAAAGACAAGAAGCCATTAAGCAGGAGGTAGAAAAGCTTTTGGAAGCAGGCTTCATTGAAGAGATTCAGTTCCCTGAATGGCTGGCAAACCCTGTGATGGTCAAGAAGGCTAATGGAAAGTGGAGAATGTGTGTGGACTTCACAGACTTAAACGACGCATGTCCTAAGGATTGCTTTCCCTTACCGAGGATTGATGCGTTGATAGATGCCACTGCTGGGCACGAGATGCTGAGTTTTATGGATGGTTTCAGTGGGTACAACCAAATCAAGATGCACAAGGACGACATCCCCAAGGTATCATTCATAACCGACTTTGGTGTTTTCTGTTATTTAGTCATGGCTTTTGGACTTAAGAATGCAGGGGCAACGTACCAAAGGTTGGTGAACAAGATTTTTGAACCATTGATTGGCAAAACAATGGAAGTTTATGTGGATGACATGCTAGTCAAGAGCCTCGATAAGGCAGACCACATAAAACATCTCAAGGAAGCGTTTGAAGTGCTGAGGCACCACAAAATGATGTTAAATCCAGCAAAGTGTGCCTTCGGGGTAGGCTCAGGGAAGTTTTTAGGCCTAATGGTTTCCAAAAAAGGAATTGAAGCTAACCCTGACAAGATCAAGGCAATTCTAGACATGGAACCACCCAAGTCTGTTAAGGATGTGCAGAAATTGACAGGAAGAGTTGCAGCATTGGGAAGGTTCATCTCCAAGTCAGGAGAAAAGTGCTTACCTTTCTTTAAAGCACTCAAAAATGTGAAAAATTTCGAGTGGACATCTGAAAGTCAAGAAGCCTTTGAGGCCTTGAAGAAATACATGGCTGAAGCGCCACTGTTGGCAAAACCCAAGTCAGGAGAAATTCTCTATCTATACTTGGCGGTCTCCGATATTGCCCTGGGAGCTGTTTTGATAAAGGAAGAACTGAAAGTTCAGAAACCCATCTATTATGTGAGTAAAATTTTGCATGGGGCAGAAATAAACTACTCAGTGATTGAAAAGTTTGCCTTAGCATTGATAATGGCTTCAAGAAAACTGCGCCCCTACTTTCAGGCTCACAAGATTGAGGTCATGACTGATCAACCTCTGAGAAACATCTTGCATAGTCCTCAAGTTAGTGGAAGACTGATCAAATGGGCTATTGAATTGGGCGAATTTGATATCAAGTATAAGCCTCGAACGGCCATAAAAGCTCAGGCACTCGCTGACTTCATGGTTGAATGTACCATTGACAACCAAGAAGTCGGGGGGCAGGAAGTATTGGTGGAAGATAGCAAAGATGAGGACATGGTGTCCAAAGAATGTTGGGTGCTCTATTTTGATGGAGCATCAAAAACAAAATCGAGTGGAGCTGGTTTAGTGCTACAAAGTCCCGATGGATTCATAATAGAGTATGCACTGAAACTTGACTTCCCAACGACAAATAATGAGGCGGAGTATGAAGCTTTGATTGCTGGTTTGGGGCTGGCTGGAGCCCTGAGGGCCAAAACTCTGAAAGTATGTGGAGACTCGAGGCTGGTGGTTTCCCAAGTAAATGGGGAGTTTGAAGCAAGGGATGAGGTCATGGCCAAATACTTGAAACTTGTTAAGGCCATCATGACTCAGTTTGATGAATGTTATGTGGAGCACATTCCGAGGGAGGAAAATGTGAAGGCTGATGCCTTGTCCAAATTTGCCTCATCTGAAATTGAAAATTATGCAGGGAGTGTATACTTTCAGGTCTTGAAGACCCCGAGCATCAACGGAAAGTTGGTAGCACCCATTGGTATTACCAGCTGTTGGATAGATCCTATCAAAGCTCATCTAGAAACTGGGTGGTTGCCCAATGACACTTCAGAAGCACGAAAGCTGTACGTCAGAGCACTAAGGTATGCCCTAATTGAGGGAATCCTATACAAAAAATCTTTCATCATTCCTTATCTGAAGTGTTTGAGACCCCAAGAGGCGGAGTTGGCCCTAAAAGAAGTACATGAGGGCATCTGTGGGCAACACTTGGGGGGCAGAGCCCTTGCGCATAAAGTTACCCGTCTGGGCTTCTATTGGCCAAGCATGCTTGCTGATGCTAAGAGTTATGTGAGAAAATGTGAACGATGCCAGAAACATGCACCCGTGGTTAGACAACCACCTGAGATGATGACATCCGTTAACTCACCTATCCCTTTTGCTATGTGGGGAATGGATATACTTGGGCCATTTCCAGTGGCAAGTGCTCAAAGAAAATTCTTGATAGTTGCGATTGATTA
Organism: Heracleum sosnowskyi; assembly: GCA_030848705.1. Taxonomy (NCBI): domain Eukaryota; kingdom Viridiplantae; phylum Streptophyta; class Magnoliopsida; order Apiales; family Apiaceae; genus Heracleum; species Heracleum sosnowskyi. The sequence goes on along the minus strand of CM061244.1, from coordinate 16,931,992 downwards.
CTTCACTAAATGGATTGAGGCTAAGCCACTAGCCAAGATAACCACCAAGCAAGTAATGCAATTCTTCTGGGAAAGTGTGATATGCAGGTATGGAATTCCACGAGTCCTTGTAACAGACAATGGGACTCAGTTCAATAATGATGAGTTCAAGAAATATTGTGATGAAAACGATATCGAGCTGCGCTTCACTTCTGTTGCCCATCCTCAAGCAAATGGGCAAGCTGAGGTTGCAAATCGGATAATCCTGGATGGACTTAAAAAAAAGGGTTGAACGCTCCAGAAGCACTTGGGTAGATGAATTGCTCCCCATTCTATGGGCATATCGTACTACTTGCAAAGTCACTACTGGGGCAACTCCATTCCTGCTAGCTTATGGAGCAGAAGCAGTGGTTCCTGTAGAAATCACTCATGCATCTCCTAGAGTTGAAGCATATGAACCAGAGGCGAACGAAGAAGGCTTGAGGTTAGCTTTAGACCTAATTGACGAGGTTAGGGATGAGGCGAATGCCAAGATAGTTGAACATCAGAAACGAGCATCTTTCTACTACAACCTAAGGGTTAAAGAAAGATTCTTCCGTCAAGGTGACTTGGTTCTTAGAAAGATTGAAGCATCTGGAGTTGGACAAAAGGGAAAGTTGGCCCCAAATTGGGAAGGACCCTATCGGGTTAAAAATGTGTATGGACGAGGCTCATATAAGCTGGAAACTCTAGAAGGGATTGAAGTGCCTAGAACTTGGCATGCTGCAAACTTGAAAATTTATTATGTTTGAGTGTGTCCTATTTGGACTCACTAGTAGGACAAGTAGAAATAAGGTCGATGAAACCAATCCAAGTTTTTAAACTTGAGGTAGGAGCAGTATATTATGTAAGGGTTAAACCCATTTTTCAAGTTATGAATTTGTTCAGCATTTTCAAATATATTCTACAAGCATTGCATATTGATATTCAAAGTACTAGTTAGATATATGCAAATACGAGAAATTAAAAGGTAAATAAGTTAAGCAACCTTCAAATAAAGTTATGCCTGAAGGCAGAAGTACATAACATAAATAAAAGCTAAATAACTAGCTGTGGCTAAGCGTCACCCTCCTCAGAGCCAGACTCCTCTCCGGACTCCTCAGTTTCTTCTTCCTCGGCTTCTCCTTCCTCACCAGACTCCTCCTCAGAGCTGGAGTCTTCAGACTCTTCACCAGGCTGAGGGGCAGGTTCAGGACGGGGAACCCTGTCATCCTCCTCCATAACATCCTCTCCGGCCAAGGCCCTCTCCAACTGATTAGGAGCATGGGGACTGGGGAAGTCTGAAATAGTAAGAGATCCGGGCATTCTCCTTGATACCTCCGCCAAAGCCTCGTCCCATCCTTTGGTGAACTGGACGGGAAAAAGTAGATCATCATGCTGGGTAATGATATCCTGGTACTCAGGAGACTCAAAATACTCATCAATGATACGATCTTTGTCCTTCCTGAGTTCCACCAGCTCCGCTTGAGCATCTAACAGCTCCTTCTCCCTTCGAGTCAAGGAAGCCTTAAGTGAACCCACCTCCAGCTGAGACTGATCATACTTAGCCTTGTTGGCCTCAGAAGATAAACGCCAGGCTTTGGCTTGGAACAAAGCCCCTTGATAGTTAGCATTGACCTACAAGCAAGTTACAAGTCAAATACTTAAACTTGAAATACATTGTTAACTACAAAGAAAAGAAGAGAAAAATACTTACAGCAGCCATTGCTTGAGATCCAGCATTCTCCACCCCTTCGATGGTGGAATTGGAAACAAAGTCCTTGTAATCACAAGGAGTCAATGAATGGTGTGACCATTCAACAGCATGAGCAGACACCCCCACTATGGTGTCCTTCTTCCTTATACCCCAGTTGGGGCGCCATACAGAACTCTTAGTAGAGCCCTCAACCTCCTCAGGCACATGTGGCCTCAAAATAGCAGGGCCTTTCTCGGCCAGCCTAGGATCAGTCAAACAAGCCCTCTTGATCCTGGCTGTCTGCCCATCCTCTGGCTCATTCTGCCTGTTGATAAACTCAGCAGCTGCAAACGAGAGTCAAGAAAAACAATTGGTATAAGGCAATCTTAATAAAATTATAAAAACATAAGTAAAGGAATTACCCTTATCAGAGACTCTTGAAAGTCCCAGAGACCTGAGTTGAAACTCGTCCAGGAGCTCCCAAGCCTTGGTGGCATAGTCGTCCTTGGTGAGTTCAGCATAGGCAAAGGCCTCCTCCTCAGTCAGAACTATGTCACCAGGACTACCATCCGAAACTCTACTAAATGAGCTTTGGAATAAGGTACCCCAGTCCCCTCCATCCCAAACCAAATACATAAATTCATTTCTCCACTTAGGATTGTTGTCGGGAATGGATTTTGGGTGGAAGATAGGAGGTGCTGTGGGTCGATGACTAATATATACCCAACCCAAAGTTTTGGAAGAGCTGTTTTTAAATTGAAAAATCTTCCTAAAGAGAGCAACAGAAAGAGGGAAATTGTTTTTTAAACATAAAACAATGAAACACATAATAAGCCTCCAAGCATTGGGGGGGAGTTGACAAGGGTTGACTCCTACATCAGCTAGAAGTTGAGGAATGAAAGGATGGAATGGGAATCGAACACCTGCAGCAATGACCCCCTTGTAAATGCAAAGAGCATCTGGGCGCCAATGGCAGGAACGATCCCCGGGACCAGCAAGAACTAGCCTATAAGGTGGCCTAATTCTATACATGTTCTTGTAATTAGCAATTGCAGCAGCATCATTAAATCTATTACTATGGTTATATGAATCTAAATGCGACACGGAGGGATATTCATCACTACGTTCTAAGATCATATCTTGTAATGACATAGTGGGAGAACGAATGATGATACCTCTTTTGGACGCTTGATTCATCTTCTGAAGACGACTAGCAGAATGATCAGCCATTTCAAAAATCTTCAAAGTAAATCCAGAAAACCTTCAACTGATAAGGGTGGAAACCCAGAAAACTGGAAAAATTCCAGAAAACCTTCTTGGGAAGGAGATTTCTGCCCAGAAAAGTGTATGAACCCAGAAAAATCTTCAAACAATGAAGATCAACGCCAGAAAACCTTCTTGGGAAGGAGATTTCTGCCCAGAAAAGTGTTTAAACCCAGAAAATCTTCTTGGGAAGAAGGTTGGAACCCAGAAATTTAGGGAGAAAGCGGAGAGATTTATAGAAAGTAAAGACTTTTGGAAAGTTTGAAGTGAAGAGTGATAAGTGAAAGCTCACTCTTTTATAGGCGAAATAACCGGGAGCTCAACCGGTTAAAAAATTCGGCCCAAAATAAATATTAAGGCCCAAGGCCCAATGTGAAAGAAAGTCTAAGAAAAATTCAGGCCCAATTAGCGAGCCTATAAGGGTTTTAAGACCATCAAAATAAGCAAGGCCCATAAAATGAACCCAAGAGAGTTCAAGGCCCAACAAGATAGGCTGGATAAAAATTTAAGCCCAAACAATAGGTTACAAACCCATGAGAATTCTAACTCAAAAGTTAGAAGAAAATCCAAGGCAAAACTCAAAATTGAGGTCGAAATTACAAGGAATCATAATCGAAAAATTCAGTTCGAAAATGAACTAAAAAGTCTGGTCGAATATGTCGACCTCGTCTTAATCCTGTTCGAAATCCAGTTCGAAAGTATGCAGGATTGAGTTCGAAAATTCCAGTTCGAAAATGAACTGAAAATTCTGGTCGAATATGTCGACCTCGTCTTAATCCTGTTCGAAATCCAGTTCGAAAGTATGCAGGATTGAGTTCGAAAATTCCAGTTCGAAAATGAACTGAAAATTCTGGTCGAATATGTCGACCTCGTCTTAATCCTGTTCGAAATCCAGTTCGAAAGTATGCAGGATTGAGTTCGAAAATTCCAGTTCGAAAATGAACTAAAAATTCTGGTCGAATATGTCGACCTCGTCTTAATCCTGTTCGAAATCCAGTTCGAAAGTATGCAGGATTGAGTTCGAAAATTCCAGTTCGAAAAGGAACTGAAAATTCTGGTCGAATATGTCGACCTCATCTTAATCCAGTTCGAAAACCTGCTCGAAAATATGCAGGTTTGAGTTCGAAATTTTCAGTTCGAAAATGAACTGAAAATTCTAGTCGAACATGTCGACCTCGTTCCTAATCCTGGTCGAAAATGACCAGGATTCCTGGTCGAAAATGACTTGATTTTGGTCAATTTTTGGTCAATTTTTGGTCAGAAAATACCTCGAAAAATGGAAGATTCCGGGAAAAATACGAATTAATTTCTACTAAAATCTCGAATGATTTTCCTAGAAATTGGGGGGCAAATGATATGGGCTGAAATATAACCCTAGAAGTAAGTAATGACGTATTAATTAAACCTAGTTTGGTCCAAGAATTAGGCCCGATAAAAAGGCCCGAAACCCTAATCATTTATTAATTTCGTAATTAATAAATAAGGAAAAATTACCAGCTCATTAAATGAGTCCAACACATATTAAAACTCTTCAAGAATCAGCAATCAAGATACACAAATCAACTAGGAGTCAGCCTCCTACGAAATAGGATTCACAATCCTGATCTAAGAAGGCTACTTGGCCTCCAAGTCACCTTCTTCTACTCTAAATGCAAGGCTCCAGACGCCTATATAAGGACCCTCGTCCATCATTCTAGAACTACGTTTTACTTGGCTTGATTCTCAATTACGGATTGAGATACGTAGGCATCTTGTGAGGACCTGTTTAGTCACGAACCACAAGAGCAGCCATAAAGACACGATTGTCCACCATCATTCATTGAATACAGCCGTCAAAAATCTAAATCTACTTTTTATTCCATAACACGTGCCTACTTATTTTTCTTAACAAATACAATTACTAAAAATATTAAAATATAAATAATCAAATACCTATTTCTAACCAATTACCTTTTCAGCAAATATACATTATAGATTTTTTCTAACAAAGTCCCTCTTTTTCTAAATATATCACAGGAAATTACCCTTTTCAACTTACCTTTTCTATTTTTCTCACTAAAATCCATTCTTTTTCTAAAAATTTCACTGTCAAACCCTTTATTTATTTATTTTAAAATGTATTTAAATAATTTTAATTATTAAATTTTAAAACCTCATTTTCCAAAAATATCACAGGTATTTAGCTTTTTTAAACTAAATAATATATGTTACATTTTTTATTTTTACTTATTAAACCCCCATTTTTTAAAAATATAACGGACAAACCCTTAGTTATTTATTTAAAAATTTGCTTTAATGTTTTCAATTAATTAAAAGTGTTTAGCTATTTTAACATGTCTATTTTTTTTTAACAAATAAAATTAATAAAATATTAAAAGAATAATAATAAAATAACAATTAGCAATCCGTGCATTGCACGGGTTTTAAGCTAGTACTATTATATAATAGATGAAACATTAAAAATTTGGTCAGTCGGTATGGTACGTTGTGATTTTACTTAATTGCCCTTTCTTAAATTCGTGTTTTTACTTAATTAACCTTACTTATTTATAGAAATATATTATTAAATAATAATATTACATATTTATAATCAATTACCTTTTTCACCTAAAATACATTTTTTTTTAAGTTTTCTAACAAATTCCCCCACCTTTTCAAATATATCACGGACAATTACCATTTTTAACTAAAACATGTTAGTTTTTCTATTTTTCCTTACTAAAACCCCTCATTTTCCAAAAATATCACACACAAACCTTTAGTTATTTATTTTTAAACATAATATTATAATTATTTTTTTAAAAGTTTACTTATTTTAACATGCCTACTTATTTTTCTTAACAAATACAATTACTAAAAATATTAAAATATAAATAATCAAATACCTATTTATAACCAATTACCTTTTCAGCTAAAACATATTATAAATTTTTTCTAACAAAATCCCTCATTTTCTAAATATATCACGGGAAATTGTCTTTTTCAATTTACTTTTTATATTTTTCTCACTAAAATCCATTTTTATCACTAACAAACCCTTTACTTATTTATTTTAAAACGTATTTAAATAATTTAAATTATTAAATTTTAAAATCTCATTTTCCAAAAATATCACGGATTTTTACCTTTTTAAACTAAATATATGTTACATTTTTTATTTTTCCATACTAAAACCCCTCTTTTTTCAAAAATATAACGAGTAAATCCTTACTTATTTATTTTAAAATATATTTTAATGTTTTTAATTAATTAAAAGTGTTTAGCTATTTTTACATGCCTACTTAATTTTTTAACAAATACAATTAAAATAATAATAATAAAATAATAATTAACAATCCGTGCATCGCACGGGTTTTAAACTAGTATATATAATAGGAGCCTGAACTTTTATAAGAAAATCATTCTTATAACCATTGAGTTATACCTGACTTCTTTTGGTTTTGAGTGAAAAATCAGATTACGTAAATCTTGTTAGGAATATGTTGTTCTTGATGATAAACATAAAACACTTAGTAGAATTTGTGTAAAGTTATTTTGTAGCTGTCAACGAAATGGCATGCTTTGCAGCATTCCGTTGACAGGAAGCTCATCAACGAAATGAGTGATGTAGCAATTGCACTGTACAATACTTCACAGTTTGATATGCATTTTGTTGTATGTACTAGATAGGTTTTCTAAGTCATGTTGACTAAATGATAGATAGGCAAAATAGGTTGGTTAATTGTAAATATCTTGTGCCTTGTAATTTTGCCTAAGTGAAGACATGTCAACGGTATGAAGATTACTCTGTCAACGGTATGGAGTTTACTCATCAACGAAACGAGGAAAACACCATCAACGGAATGAAGAATAAAGCTATCAACGAAACACATCTCCCTGCTATCAACGAATCATTATTGCTTTTCTGAATAGTTGACAAAGTGATAGTGACAGTTTACTGAACAGATCTAAAGGTGATGTGGAAGTGTACTTTGCATTGGAAACCATTAAAATGGACATGGGGAATAAGGAAACATCCCAGTTTCCAATTGGGTCTTGGGAGTGATCATAATAAGCATGAAGACAAAAGCAAGGATCTCCAAGGACCACTGGACAAAGGGATGAAAAGCAAACTATTGGCGGTTACTCATTGTACTTTTAGTGTAGCCAAAAATAGGGTTGTAAACTTGGGGATATATAACCAAGTGTAGCAGTTACTTTAATAAAAGAGAAGAAAAACAAATAGTTTGTATTAGCTATCCTTGAGAGCATTCTTCTCTACAACCTTGTAACTGAGCAACTGTGTACTTTTGTATCACAGATTATTTCCGCAATAAAAATCACTTCAGTTGGATCATCAAACAATCCAACTGAAATTATTTATGTGCTTGTGATTTTTACTTTAAGTTCAGTTTTTATTTGTAAGTTGTTTTAAGTTTAAAGAAATATCAAGAATTGTATTCAACCCCCCTTCTACAATTCTGTTAGGTCATTTGGGATTAACAATTGGTATCAGAGCGAGCTTCTAACATACAAGAAGTTTAAAGATCAAGACCAAAAACAGAAACCATGGTAAAGAAGGATGCAGGTGTGAAGATACCAGTTCTTGATAAGGACAATTACTTTCACTGGAAAGTAAAGATGCATTTACATCTCATGTCTATGGATGAGAGGTATGTAGACTGCATTGAGAAAGGTCCACACGTTCCCATAAAGCTTGATTCTAGAGTTGGACTGCCAGATGATGCTACTGATGTAGAGATTCCAAAACCTGTCTCAGAATGGACTGTTGAAGATGTTGCAGAAGTCCATAAAGACAAAAGAACCATGAACATTCTGTTTAATGGTTTGGAGCAAGAGATGTTTGACAATGTCATAAACTGTACAACCTCCAAAGAAGTATGGGACACTGTTAGAACTCTCTGTGAAGGAACTGAGCAAGTCAGGGAAAATAAAATGCAACTCCTTATACAACAATATGAGCATTTTCATTTTAAAGCTGGTGAAACCCTAAATGACACGTTTAGTAGGTTTCAGAAGCTTTTGAATGGATTAAAGCTGTATGGGAGGATCTATCAAACCAAGGATTCAAACATTAAATTTCTTAGAGCTCTTCCAAAAGAATGGAAGCCTATGACTGTTTCTCTCAGAAACACTCAAGAGTACAAAGACTACACTCTTGAAAGGCTTTATGGAACCTTGAAGACATATGAGTTGGAAATGGAGCAAGATGAAGAAATTGAAAAGGTACAGAAGAAGGGTGGATCTATTGCATTGATTGCATCTGTGAACCAACTGGAAGATGACACTGAAGAAGCTGCAAAGGCCACAACTAGTCGAGCTAGTTGTAGAAGTGATGTTAGCAAGGGTAAAGGCAAGATGACAGAAGAAGAAGAACCAAAACCAGCCAACTTGGATGACTTAGATGAGATTGATGAACACATTGCTTTTCTGTCAAGAAAATTCTCTAAGTTCAAGTTCAAGAGAAACTCAGAAGCAAGGCCACCAAGGAGAGACTTTTAACCTAACAAAAGTAACTGGATTGAAAAGTCTAAATCTAAATGTTTCAATTGTGGAATGCTTGGTCACTTTGCTGGAGACTGCAAAAAGCCCAAGATTGAGAAGGGCAACAGGAAATTTGAACCTGTTGATTATAAAAAGAAATACTTTGAACTTCTCAAGAAAAAAGAAAAGGCTTTCATGTCTCAGGAGTATGATTGGGTTGGTAATGGTGAAGATTCTGATGATGATGTTGAATATGTCAACTTGGCTCTTATGGCTAACAATCATGAGCAGGAAGCAAGCTCCTCAAGCAACCAGGTAACAATTACTAATCTTTCTGAGCTTTCTAAAGAGGAATGCGATAGTGCAGTAAATGAAATGTCTACTGTATTATATAATTTACGTGTTACTCTTAAATCACTTACCAAAGAGAATTCAAGAATAAAAGAGACTAATTTGCTCTTAAGTGATAGGAATGCAATGTTAGAAGCACAACTCATTGAATTTGAGAAAATGAGATGTGTTAGTAGGGATGCTAAGAAGGAACTTGAGAACGTGTTACAAAGGGAAGAAATTCTTAAGACACAACTTGAAATAGAACAAAGTGTGATTGCTAAATGGAAAGATGCCAGGAATGTTGCTACCAACATCATTAATGTTCAAGGTATGGAATCTTTCTGTGAACAATCATGGAAAAAGAACAAAGAGAAACTAGGGTATGTTTGTGAAACCTTAGAATCAGAAACAGAGTCAAAAAACAACAATGATCATTTGTTGAAGGTTGATATGTCAACGGAATGCAATGTTTCGTTGACAGATGAACCATCAACCGATCAGGGTGTTTCGTTGACAGAGAAAAGAAAAGATGAACTCACTAGACTTAATAATAAGTATGGTCCTGTCACCAAGAACTTTGTTCAAGGTGAGTCTAGTAAATCAAAGAAAGTTGAGAAGCCTATTGAGAGAGCTAATGTAGGTCACTTGTCCAACAAGCAATTGAAAGATAAGTTAGAGAATGTTCAAGTTGAGGCTAAGGGAAATAAAAAGAATAACAGGAATGGCAAAGTAGGAATTAACAAACACAACAATTACACACCTGATAAATATGCTCCTAGAAAGACATGTGTTAATTGTGGAAGTGTTAGTCATTTATCTACTAACTGCAAATCTGTTAAGAAGACTGTTAAAGTGAAAATTCCCAAGCCTGCAATGAATAGTTCTATGCCTACAATGCCTGTTATGCCTAACATGTTTGCTCCATATGCACAATTTCAAAATCCATATGCCAGCATGCCATTTGTGTCTAATCCATACATGAATATGTTTAATGTGCCACAAATGCCATGGAATATGAATAACATGTTTATTCCTCCAACTATGCATGCTGTGAATGAAAATGTGAGCAACCCTCAGAAATCAACACCAAGGGTAAAGATTGATTTAAATCAATCTGAGCCCAAGGCGAAAAATAATGTAAAAGGGAAAGCAAAGGCTAACAAAACAGGACCCAAGGAAACTTGGGTACCAAAATCAACTTGATTTGATTTTATTGTGTGCAGGGAGACAAAAGGAATCTTTGGTACTTGGATAGTGGTTGTTCAAGACACATGACTGGTGATTCTACCCTGCTCACAGAGTTTCAGGAAAAAGCTGGCCCTTGTATTGCTTTTGGAGATGACAGCAAAGGCTACACAAAGGGATATGGCTTGATTTCAAAAGAGAATGTCATCATAGATGAGGTTGCATTGGTGGATGGTCTTAAGCACAATTTTCTTAGCATCAGTCAACTTTGTGACAAAGGATTTTTAGTTACTTTTTCTAGAGAAGCCTGTGTTGTTTCTAAAGGAGGAAACAACAATGTGGTAATGACTGGATTCAGAAGAGGGAATGTGTACATTGCTGACTTTAGTAGCACAAATCCAGAAACCATCACTTGTCTTTTCAGCAAGGCAAGCAAGGATGAAAGTTGGCTATGGCACAAGAAATTATCTCATCTGAATTTTAAAGTTATGAATGACTTGGTGAGGAAAGATCTTGCTAGAGGAATTCCACAGGTGGAGTTTTCCAAGGATGGTTTGTGTGATGCCTGTCAAAAAGGGAAACAAAGGAAGGCATCATTCAAAAGCAAGACAGAGTCATCAATTGTCCATCAGCTTGAGTTGCTTCATATGGATTTGTTTGGCCCTGTAAATGTCATGTCTATTTCAAAGAAGAAATATTGTCTTGTGATTGTTGATGATTTTTCTAGATTTACATGGACTTTCTTTTTGCTCTCCAAAGATGAGGCAAGTGAAATCATTATCAATCACATCAAGATGGTAAACAATAATCCTGACTTGAAAGTAAGAAGGATTAGGAGTGACAATGGGACATAATTCAAGAATTCAAGCATGAAGATGTTCTGTGAAGAAAATGGTATTTTGCATGAGTTTTCAGCAGCAAGGACACCACAGCAAAATGGTGTAGTTGAAAGGAAAAACAGAACACTTATTGAAGCTGCAAGGACAATGCTAGATGAATCAAAGTTACCAACTTATTTTTGGGCTGAGGCAGTTAATACAGCTTGCTTCACTCAGAATATTTCTTTGATTAATCAGGCCAAAGGAATGACCCTTTATCAGCTACTCAAAAGAAAGAAGCCACTATTGGATTTTCTTCATGTCTTTGGATGCAAGTGCTTTGTTCTGAGAAATCAAGCTGAGCATTTGGGGAAATTTGAAGCAAAGGCAGATGAAGCAATATTTGTGGGATATGCAGCAGGGAAATCCTACAGAGTCTATAATCTCAGAACCAACATTGTTATGGAATCTGTACATGTTGTTTTTGATGATCTCAAAATTCAAGGTCTCTGTGATGAAGGTTTCCATGAAAGTCTTTCTTTTGAAAATGAGGAAGGAGATCAAGTGAATCATGTTAAGGCTACTGAGAAACAGCCTAAAGTTGTTGTATCTAGCACAGATGAAAGCAGCAATGAAGATGAAATTGCTGCATTAAGATTGAAAAGAATAGCTGCTAGCAGACCAAATAGTCATTTCGTTGACAGTCATGATGGTGGATTCGTTGACAGTCAAAATGAGCGTTTCATTGACAGTCAAAATGGTAATACCGCTGACAGTCATAGAAATGCTTCTAGAAGTGATCATTTAGGGACAACAAACTCAGGGGGAGTTTCTCAAGGACAAATATCCAATCAAGGCAATCATGATCATGAAGCTACCTCTTCAAGAGCAAATCTACCTCCCTCAAGGAAATGGACTAAAGATCATCCCTTTGAACTTATTATAGGTGATGTTTCTTCAAAAGTCCAAACTAGAAGAGCAACTCAAGAAGAATGTCTATATAGCAGCTTTCTGTCTCAAGATGAGCCAAAGAAAGTTGAGGATGCACTTCTAGATCCAGATTGGGTTTTGGCTATGCAAGAAGAGCTAAACCAATTTGAAAGGAACAATGTTTGGAAGCTGGTGCCCAAGCCTAAGGACAGGAGTGTCATAGGCACAAAATGGGTGTTCAGAAACAAGATGGATGAAAATGGCATAGTCACAAGGAACAAAGCAAGACTGGTTGCAAAAGGCTATTCACAGGAAGAAGGAATTGATTTTGATGAAACATTTGCTCCTGTTGCAAGACTAGAAGCAATAAGGATTTTCCTAGCCTATGCAGCCCATGCCAATTTCAAAGTCTATCAAATGGATGTGAAGAGTGCTTTTCTGAATGGGGAATTGGAAGAGGAGGTGTATGTAAGTCAACCTCCTGGTTTTGAAGATGATGATTTTCCAGAATATGTATACTTCCTCCTCAAGGCACTCTATGGTTTGAAACAAGCACCTAGAGCCTGGTATGACACACTTTCACAGTTCCTCCTTGAGAATCACTTCACTAGAGGTACTGTAGATAAAACTCTTTTTCACAGGGTTGTGAATGGCTCTACTATACTTGTCAAATTTATGTAGATGACATAATCTTTGGGTCTACAGATGTGAAACTTTGTCAAAAGTTTGCCAAGCTTATGCAAAGTAAATATGAAATGAGCATGATGGGAGAATTAACTTACTTTCTTGGGCTTCAAGTGAAGCAAGTTAATGAAGGCATTTTCATTAGTCAAACAAAATATATTCATGATTTATTAAAGAAGTTTAATTTAATGGAATGCTCTCCTGCCAAAACTCCCATGCCTACTGCCACCAAACTTGAATTGAATACTAAGGAAAAATCTGTGGACATTTCAGGTTACAGAGGCATGGTAGGCTCACTTTTATATTTAACAGCTAGTAGACCTGATATTATGTTTGCTACATGTCTATGTGCTAGATTTCAGGCTGATCCTAGGGAATCCCATTTAGTTGCTATTAAAAGAATTTTCAGATATCTCAAGGGAACACCAAACCTTGGCATTTGGTATCCTAGAGAATCTGGCTTTGAACTAATTGGTTATTCAGATGCAGATTTTGCAGGATGTAAAATTGACAGGAAAAGCACAACAGGCACCTGTCAATTCTTAGGAAACAAGCTTGTCTCATGGTTCAGCAAGAAACAAAACTCAGTTTCTACCTCCACAGCTGAGGCTGAGTATATTGCAGCTGGAAGTTGTTGTGCACAGATCTTATGGATGAAAAATCAACTACTTGATTATGGATTGAGAGTTGAGAAAATTCCTATTTTCTGTGACAACACTAGTGCCATTGCCATTACTGAGAATCCAGTGCAGCATTCAAGGACCAAGCACATTGACATCAAGTACCATTTCATTAGAGAACATGTTATGAATGGTACTGTGGAGTTACATTTTGTTCCAAGTGAACAACAACTTGCAGACATCTTTACCAAGCCACTTGATGAATCCACATTCTCAAGATTAGTAAGTGAGCTAGGTATGCTAAATTTCTCTTAATTATTTTGAGATTTTTGCAAGTTAAAAAGCAGCCAGAAACTTGCTATGTTTTTCTGTAAATTAATTTTCTCAGGAAAAAGTGAAATTTTGTCTAAGTCAAAATTACTATGTCAACGAAACGAATCATTTCGTTGACAGTCTTAGCATTTTTCTGGGTGTTTCGTTGATAGCTCTTTTATATCAACGAAACACAGCTTTATCAACGAAATAAGACGGGACTTTAACCGCCCAATCCTGATTCGTTGATTTAGCGCTTTTAATCTGAACCGTTGATATTTGACACGTCCGTTACCACGATCTGTGCATACACCCCTGTAAGTATAAATCATGGTAATTCTTTAAAAGTAACGGTTATATTTTTAAGCCAATCCAGTAATTTACATTTATTATTGGACTCTTTTTCTGAGAATTTTTGGGGGAGTATTTAAGAAATTCTATTTTCTTTATTTTCTTTTTGCCTGTTCTCAAAAATTCCAAAGGCTTTTCTCTCTTCTTCTCTCTAACAAGCAATTTAGCTCGAAGCTTTTCTTCACACAACAATGGCACCCATAGTCAAGCTTATGTCTGCTGGAGGGTTCATTTACGAAAAGAACAACTCAATCCCATTTGTTGTCAAGGAGGGTCCAAACAGTATCTTTTTCAAGATGATGGACTTCATGAAGAACTGCAAATTGAGCTATGCAATGTTTCACTCAACTCCTCTCTATAATGAGATAATCGAGGAGATTTGGACCTCGTGTGAGTATAGTGGAACAAACTGCACACTGCAATTCACCATACAAGGTAAAGAGTACATAGTTAATTCTGATGTATTGCAAGCATGTTTACATATTCCTGAAAATAACTGTGATGCTTTGCCTACAATCACTGAAATGGTTAACTTGCTAAATTCCATAAATTACTCTTTGCCTACTGATAATCTGGGTAAAATAATTAGGAGAGGTTTGGTTAGGGAATATAGTTATTTAGTTGATGCATTTATCAAGGTCTTTTCTGGTAAGATTAGTAATTTTGATGCATTAACTAATTCCATGTTGATTCTTTTTACCATGCTCCTAACTGATAGATATTACAACTTTAGCACCCAACTTATGTATGAAATTGGTGCTAAGTTGGGTGATAAGGCTAATAGGAAAAAGAATATCTATTATGCTAGGTTTCTGATGATGTTGGCTAATCATGTTAGTCCAACACCATTAGTTATTTCTAACCCTGTTTCCAAGTTTGAGTGTTTTGTGCAAGAAAAGAGAGTACTGACAGACATACTGAGGCTGAACCACAATGGTGAGGTTCCAGTGGTGTATCTGCCAGTAATTGAGGTAACTACTGCTATCCCTTCTAGTATAATTGTTACGTCAACTGTATCACCCAGTACTGTTGCTGTGGAGTCTGTAGTTGTGACCCAACAGGCTCCTGCCCCAGCAACAAAACCAAAATAAAAGAAATCCTCCAAGCCAACCTCAGGTGCTTCCCAAAAAGCACCTGTTGTAAAATCCACTACACAACCTAAGGGGAGTGTTGTAGGTGCTGTGAGAGGTGAGGGAAGGGGTGAACATAAAAGAAACCCTAAGGATAAGGAAGGAAAGATGAGTGAGATCCAGCCAAGCCCCATTGTGTCTTCCCAACAAGGCACAATGAGTAATATGGATTTAAGCAAAAGTCTAATTGCATCCTCCCAAAAGGATGTAATTATTGAAACAAGCTCTTCTCCAAGAGCACACTCCAAGAGGGTAAGGGACACTTCAAGCCCACAGTCTACTTTTTCCCAATACCAAAGGAGGGTGAAACAAAAATCCAAGGGTTCACAGGGTGCACACACTCTAGAAGCTACACTTCCAGTTTCACAAATTCAGTTTGATGTAACCCCTATCATTACTCTGGGGTTACAGTCCCATTCTCTAAACATCAACCTTGAACAATCTCCATCAAATTCACCAACTTTATCTCTAGATGTGGACATGATCCATACATCTATTCCTGATTCTCCAACTCTAATCTTGGAGAAGCCCCACTCTGAAGCTGGTGGCCATCACTTGTTAAGTGATTTGTTGGGCCATCAACCAATTTTTTCTGAAGTTGCAAGAGGATCTATGGACCAATCTCTAAAATCAATCACCACAGATTCTACTGTAATTTCACTTTCTCAAAGTGCTTTATTGACTTCATCAACGAAACAGCTTCTTTCGTTGACAAGTGTTTCTCCATCAACGGTATCCATACCGTTGACAGTTCAATCTACCATTCCGTTGATAGGTCAATCTACACCCCTTATTGAAAATCTAGTTGTTTCCACAACTAGTGTAGATGACCTGGTGGTAGTTGAGACACTTTTAGGTTTGAAAGGGAGTGAAACTGAGAGGCTGGCTTGCAGCCAGGCAAAAGGAGAGTCTGAGAGTGAGAGGCTGGCTATTTCTTCCAGCCAGGCAAAAGGAGAGATTGAGAGTACCACCTTAGTAGGTGAAGGTGAGGGTGTGAGAGGTGTGAGCCATGGGGAGCCCATGATGCAAGAAAAGAGTGGAGAGAGAGAAGGGACTACATGAGCAATAAGGATGGAAGCAGCCATTGCAAGTGAGTTAATGGGGGTCAGTGAGGGAGAAAGGGAACTTACCTTCCAAGAGCATTATCAACAAACTCTGGATAGTATTTCCCTGGATCCTGAGACCTTTACTCATCCTGTGTCAGCCTATCAAGTTATGGCTCAACAGGGCAATGTGGAGGCAGAAAGGTCACTCAACTTAATTCATACTACTGCATCAATGCAAAGAGCAAAGGATGCATTGACCAATCTACCTCCAGGAGCTGCAGCAAGTGGAGAATTTGAGTTTTCTGATGATGAAGACAGCTTTGGTGACAATCTACAGGTGGCCACTACTACACAGACTGGGACTTCTGTGGTGCCTCCTACACCAAACTGGCTTTCTCAAGATATGCATGGTAGATCCAACTTGGATGCTGCTATTACAAGGCAATACAATGAGGCATATCTAGCTCATGAGTCAGCAACTGCAAGGGACAAGAAATTCTATAAGGCCATAATGGATTCTCTGGAAATTCAAAGGCTACAAATGTTGCAGACAAGGATTGAAGCTACAAAAATTAAGGATTCAATTAGCAACCTTAGGGATGCTACTGACAGGAGGCTAGATGAAAAGCTTCCTCTTCGCACTGTCTCCAAGATGTCAAGGTTTTTCACCAAGGAACCTGAAGTGTCCTCATCTTTGAAAACTCTCTCCTCTAGAGTGGACAAAGTTGAGGCTACACTTTCTCACATGCAGAAGGAACAGGAGAAGCAAACTCAGCTACTCACCCAGCTTCTGGCAGCTCAAGGAATCCCTATCATCTCACTTGATGATAACAAAAAGGGGGAGAAAACTAAGGAGCTAGAGATACAAATTACAAAGGTTTTGGTCCCAGCCATCTCCTTGCCAGAAGAGCCATTAGCAATGGGGGAGTTTGGAAAGAAGAAAAAGGATGGCATTGACCTGATCCAGGAAGCTTCTATGAGGATGAGACTTGCAGAACAAATCAAAGATCATTGGTCCAACATAGAAGCAAGGGTCAAGAAAATTGCTGGAACTACAAAGGACTCCAATCCATCAACGGATGCCATGGTTCTAGTGTCAACGGAATGGGAGCCACAGATCAATTCTTTCTATAAGGTAGAGCCCCTTCTACATGGAGTCACTCAAGGTCCAAGGAAGGAAAAAGGACAAACTTCATGCATTAGGGATGTGGAACAAGCTACACTCCAAAGAAGCCTATCTCCCAAGTCCCCTGCTAAACCAAAGGGCAAAAATACAGAAAGGACTTTCTATCCTGCACCTTATCCAGATGAGCTCAAGCTTCTTGGTCTACTTATCACAAAAAGCAAGGAAAGCAATGATTATGAGATAAGGAAGCAAAGGGCAATTGTCTACAGGAATGGACAACAAATTTGTGTTTGGGCTGGTCACCCAAACTTTGCTGAAGCTAAAGCTGAAGAGTCAGAAAGAGCAGCAATGCAAGCCCTTGCTGTTGCTCAGTCTCTTGATGAAGAAGAAAGACAGCAAGAAGAAAAAGCAAGAGAGGAAAGGAGTACAAAGAAGAGCACAAGGCAACCAAAGGCAAGAGCTAGGAGAAACATAGCCTTTGAGAATGATGACTTTCAGAACACTGCATCAGACTCTTCTGTACCAATTGCACCTCCAACAAATCCTGATCCAGTTTCAGAGGTAAAGTTAGCCTGTGATCCCAATCATCCTGTAAATTTCCATGATCAACCAATTGAGCCAAAGGAAGAGCCAATTGAGTTTGATGAGGCCAACTTCCCAAAATTCCTATTTGAAAAGGATCAGCCAATGAAGACCAAGAAAAGGGCTGTCAAGGCAAAGCCAATATTTGTGAGAAAGCCACAACCTCAGAAGCCCCCTTCAAATCCAGAGGACTGAATGTACATTGCTGACATCAGGGAAGAATCTAGCTTACATCTTGATTTAGATAACCTGGTGGAAGTAAGGGGCATTGCAGCTTCTCAAAAGATGCCTGAAAGATTAGTTTTCACATTCAAGGGTGGTAGAGAACAAACATGGCCTCTCTACAGAATTTTAGGAGAAGACTACCAAACACTACTCACAGTGTTTAGATGCTTGAAGAAAGACTTTGGCTTCACCAAAACAGCCAAGTCTGAGGTGGTCTCCAAAATATGTCAAATAAAGGCTAGCTGGAACAAGCCTGAGGCTCTTCCCAGGATGCTTAGAGTGCCCTCAACAGGAAAGAAGATCCATCTTCAACCCTACTGGATGATGGAATTTAAGGACAAGGACAACTGCAGAAGGTTCTTCGGAATGGAAGACCAGCTGGATAAGGCATTTAATCAAACTCTAAAGCTTATGCAATCCAAGCTTGGTGGTCAAGATGAGGAAGAGAAGATCTTCTACAGAAGGCTACAGGTCCAGATTGAGGAAAACAACTCTAAGAGAGGGAAGAAGACTATGCCACAAAGAAGACAAAGATGAATCATTTGCTCAGTCTAGAGGAGCACTTCTGGGCATTAGTCTTGTAAGTCTTGTATTTTGTTCAAAATATTATGAAGCTTAAATGCATTTTCTACTTTTGTAATTTATAATGTATCTGAGTGTTTTTGTTATCATCAAGTCTCTTGATTTATGGCTGTTATTCTATCAGTCATAAATTGGGGGAGATTGTTAGGAATATGTTGTTCTTGATGATAAACATAAAACACTTAGTAGAATTTGTGTAAAGTTATTTTGTAGCTGTCAACGAAATGGCATGCTTTGCAGCATTCCGTTGACAGGAAGCTCATCAACGAAATGAGTGATGTAGCAATTGCACTGTACAATACTTCACAGTTTGATATGCATTTTGTTGTATGTACTAGATAGGTTTTCTAAGTCATGTTGACTAAATGATAGATATGCAAAATAGGTTGGTTAATTGTAAATATCTTGTGCCTTGTAATTTTGCCTAAGTGAAGACATGTCAACGGTATGAAGATTACTCTGTCAACGGTATGGAGTTTACTCATCAACGAAACGAGGAAAACACCATCAACGGAATGAAGAATAAAGCTATCAACGAAACACATCTCCCTGCTATCAACGAATCATTATTGCTTTTCTGAATAGTTGACAAAGTGATAGTGACAGTTTACTGAACAGATCTAAAGGTGATGTGGAAGTGTACTTTGCATTGGAAACCATTAAAATGGACATGGGGAATAAGGAAACATCCCAGTTTCCAATTGGGTCTTGGGAGTGATCATAATAAGCATGAAGACAAAAGCAAGGATCTCCAAGGACCACTGGACAAAGGGATGAAAAGCAAACTATTGGCGGTTACTCATTGTACTTTTAGTGTAGCCAAAAATAGGGTTGTAAACTTGGGGATATATAACCAAGTGTAGCAGTTACTTTAATAAAAGAGAAGAAAAACAAATAGTTTGTATTAGCTATCCTTGAGAGCATTCTTCTCTACAACCTTGTAACTGAGCAGCTGTGTACTTTTGTATCACAGATTATTTCCGCAATAAAAATCACTTCAGTTGGATCATCAAACAATCCAACTGAAATTATTTATGTGCTTGTGATTTTTACTTTAAGTTCAGTTTTTATTTGTAAGTTGTTTTAAGTTTAAAGAAATATCAAGAATTGTATTCAACCCCCACCCCCCCCCTTCTACAATTCTGTTAGGTCATTTGGGATTAACAAATCTCATATCATTCTTAATCATATATTTATTATTATTTAAACTTTTAAGTAAAGTCAAGATGATTTATAATATTTATTAAATTTTATTTTTGAATTCTTTTTTTAGAGTATGTTTGCAAAGGATATTTATAATATTTATCTTTTAATTATTAAAATATCATACAAAACTATATACTACCAATCTTATAAAATTTTTATATTAAATTTCAGAAACAATATTAAGTGTGGTGTATTTTTATCTTACTTTAGTTTTAAATAAATATTTCGGTTTTGTAACTTTAACTATAATATATTCTATTTTCTTATATAAGGGTTTAACTTTTCTTGTACTATATAATATATTTAAATTATTAAATTATATTTATTAATTTCTATAAAAGTTCTTTAAAAAATTTCTTTAAAAATTTCTTTAAAATTTTACCCATATATATTTTGAAATTACATGGCATGCCACTACTCTCTTATCTAAAGAAAAAAAAAAGAGTAAATAATGTTTTTGTGTAGAATCGAACCCCTGACCTTTTATAAGGAAATTATTTTTATAACCATTGAGCTATTAAAATTTTACCCTTATATATTTTTAAATTACATGGCATGCCACTGCTCTCTTATCTAAAGAAAAAAAAGAGAGTAAATAATATTTTTTTGCAGAATCGAACCCCTGACCTTTTATAAGGAAATCATTCTTATAACCATTGAGCTACATGACTTCTTTTGGTTTTGAGTGAAAAATCAGATTACATAAATCTCATATCATTCTTAATCATATATTTATTATTATTTAAACTTTTAAATAAAAGTCAAGGTGATTTATAATATTTATTAAATTTTATTTTTTGAATTCTTTTTTTAGAGTATGTTTGCAAATGATATTTATAATATTTATCTTTTAATTATTAAAATATCATACAAAACTATATACTACCAATATTATAAAAATTTTATATTAAATTTCAGAAACAATATTAAGTGTGGTGTATTTTTATCTTTACTTTAGTTTTAAATAAATATTCCGGTTGTGTAACTTTAACTATAATATATTCTATTTTCTTATATAAGGGTCTAACTTTTCTTGTACTATATAATATATTTAAATTATTAAATCATATTTATTAATTTCTATAAAAGCTCTTTAAAAAATCTCTTTAAAAATCTCTTTAAAATTTTATAATAAAATTAGTTTGATAAATCATGATATATAATTTATATTTTGAATTTAATGTAATATTTTAAATAATAATTCAAATTAATATTTATTTAAAATAAGAGATTAAATAAATATTATTATAATTTAATTGTATTCTACATATGAAAATTTTGAATTAGAAAAATGTATTGAAAGTTTAAACTATAAGAATATATACAAATCATATTTATTCATAATAATTTATATAATATACATGAAAATATATAATATTTTTGTTAAATATAGAAATTGGGGACCGGGAAGCATGGCGGGGAGACACTAATCCCTGACCCCACCCCGATCCCCGAAATGTTTACATATTTCTTCCCGATCGCCGGAAAAGTTCTCAATTCCTCGCCCGAAACCGGGCAGCGAATGGATCGGGGTTGGGCGGAAAAGGGTGAATGCCTATATCTACAATAAGCATTATTATATAGCACATATCGATAAAATGTATACATGATATTTATGATTATTCTTCTTATATATACAAGCATAAAGCTGGTGCAATGCACATATGACTTTTAAATTTGTTATCTTATATGTATTTTAATAATTTATTTTAGAGTAAAGTACACTTCGTGTACTTACACTTTGGTTGTCAGACCACTTGAAATACTGGCATTCAAAAACTCTCACTTGCAATACAACATTTCCAGAATAATTACAGAGTGTGTACTGCCGTCAATTTCGTCTAACGCCGTCTGTTTGAACGAGGGTTGTTAGGTCCTGATAAGTTTGTAGAAGGGGGGTTGAATACAAACTATACCGTTTTATCGAATTTGTCCTTTAATTGATTTAACTGTTTAGAACAAATTAATGCGGAATAAAAACTGAAACAATATTCAAGTTAAATAGAAACTCTATTAAACTTGAGAGGTGTTACAATTTTGATCACTGATTACAAAGAACTTAATAAAACAAATCTAGAATAAATTCGACATGAATTTATCTATTTTTGTAATAAAAAGGATCGAATACTAAAAAGTAGTTCGATATAAAATCTAGGGATTATGATCCGCTAGAAAGCTAAAGCAGTACAAGAGATACAATTCTTATGGATTAAATGTTTAAGATCAAATCAAGAATTAATTCTCTGAAGAAATGAATGCCTTGCCGTTTGAAGAAGTAATGAAGACAGAGAGAAAATGTAATGTTTTTGGTTGCTGTCTCTTTTTCTTCTGTATTGAATTGTGTCACTGAGTAATGTCAACTGTCCTCTTATTTATACAATTCTCTTTTCTTTTGAAACCCACGTGCACTGCATATTAGAATACAAAATGCACTTGGAAGACAAGCAGAAAATCATTCCTTTTTGCCTTGGAAGACAATCGGGAAAACAAGCATTGTGTAAAGAAGACATTCGGGAAGACTTAACTTTGGCTTAGGAAGACAATCGGGAAGACTCACTAGTGAGTCTTCCTAGTTTAAAAACTAAGTCTTCCTAGTGCAAAATCTAAGTCTTCCTAGTTCAAAAATATTCTAATTTAAATAATTAACTAAATAAATTATGTATTAATTTAATTCTTTGCAGAATTAAATTAATAAATAATATACTTAATAATATTAATTATTTATAAGAGAATAAATAGAATTAGTTGACTTCTCAATTAATTCCAGAATCACTTAAAACTTAGATAAATAACAAACACAAAAGTACGTTGACACTCGATGTACTGTCTGGTTCATGAGTGACTAACGACAATGTCTGTTCTTTATCTATTTAACTTTAAGCAGTGATTCACTTCCTTCTCATTCAAGAACTCCGTAATCAGTATCTTTTTCTGTCACCACTTGAAATCTCTGTCACTTTAATAAATCCACTGAGCTTGAATACTTCATTGAGGCTTGATCAATAAATTGAGCTTCTTTCAATGTAGAATCACTTCAAGTCTGTAGATGACTTTAATCTTCATTCTTTGACAGATATAACCTTCTGAGATTTCTGTGACAATTGATTTTTATTATTTACTTATTACATCTTAATTAAAGTTGAGTAGAATCCTCAGTGTTTACAAATAGGACTAGACATATGCCTTTCAAGGGTATTATAGTCAGTTCATATTGTAACGGCTGTTTGGCGTATATATACCCTAAGTCATCCCTTTTGTTCACTTTACTCTTCCCTCTTCTTCTAATTGCAAACCCTAATACTTTTCTTTTCTCCCACAAATCAAAATGTCTGGTAGGGTGGCTCGAACTGAAGCTAAAATTGATGCCATCTTGGATCTCGCTTGCTATTGTGATCAGATGAGTGTGATGAAGACCCAATGGTTTGGGCCAAACGCAGGTAGGAGGTATATGACTTGTTGGAACGACAGGTGTGGCTACGAAGTGTGGGTTGATGAGGAGCCTCTTGGTCCTCGAACGTTAGAGATTATCAAGGAGTTGCAGGACCGTGCTTTCGATAGGGAGGAGAGGTTTAGGCGCAGAATGGATCGTATGACAGAGAGGCATCAAGCTGAGATAAACCAATTGAAGACGAAGCAGCAGTGTGTAGGTGTTGGGATGTTTATGCTTGTGAATGTAATGATGAATATGGCTTTGAACACTGTTAGGTCCAAAGTATCGTAGAAGGGGGGGTTGAATACGATACTCACAAATAATTTAATTTCGTTCGCGGATTAATCTTTCAGTTCTATAACGAAATCAAACACACCAAACCAAATCAAGTTTCGGGGAATATATCTTTTTATAAATATAAACCTCGAGGGGTGCTACAATTTCTAATCCGTAGATTAGCGTCAATGAGTTTAAGGTAACGCAAATACAAAACAATAATCAAGTTCTGAGCACTATTAATTTCTCTGTTAATTTTCTCCGGCTCTTCTCTCTCTCAGTTATGTGTCTGTGTTGAATACCTTAACTGAAGAAGACACAATCTTCTCTCTGTATTAATTGTAGTCTGTTTTGAAAAACCATCGAATGAGAATTGTAGAAACAATCCTGGCCGTTGGATCTTCATCAACCTTTCAGAAAAGGAATTCTTTTCACCTGCTCCCATAATAAAAAACCATCGAATTAAATAAATTAATTTGTCATTCGATAGTTTTTAAATCAAAACTATCGGATGCCAAACTAATTTACTTTGGTTTTTAATTAATCATTTCAACTACCATTCGATAGTTTTTCAATTAGAAAAACCATCGAATTTCTCTTTCTTGTCTTTAGTCCATAAATGATTCCACTGAGCTTCTGGGTGTTTAAGAAATAGACTGTATCAATTTCTTCTGAGACGATAAAACAACTTGATCTTTTTAGTGCCGTCACCTAGTGCAACTGGTCTGGTTCACAGATGAATAACACTTGATCAATTCTTATTTTATATCTTCAATACAATGCTGCTGATACGTCCCTTGTCCTTCTGGTTGCTTCATCACTGGAATCCCGTGGTACTGAACCCTAAATCATTCACATACTTCTGTCGTCTTGAAAGTCTTGTTTCTTTTGTTGTCACTGAGGCTTGAACATTTTCATGAACTTCTTTCCGTGACCTGTTTACGGACTTCAAGAATACATAACGTATTTTGATTTTTTGTGTTTACCTTTTCTTCTTTGATTCTGGATTCCTGTGCTTCAGTTAATATTACTGTCTGTCTTGTCCTTTGTTGAGTTGTAGTTATCTCTTTTAGATCTTATGTTACATTATGCTTTACAATCTCCCCCTATTTGATTGGATAGAGTTCGACAAGCAAATACTTCGAGGATAACTCAACTAACTAAGGAAACATGAAACTACTTAAAGTAAGACAGCGTAATAATATTAATGCATTCTGGATCAGATATTTATACATTTCCAGATTTCATAATTCAAAAAACAATTAAACTTTATACAATGAAGTTGCTCCTCTAGTCTGAGCTGATAGTTCTCTTGTTCTTTGCTTCATCATTCAGTCCATTCCAATCTCACCTTCTTCAATCATTGGATCGGAGTTAGCAGCTTGATAATCAGTCACTGATGGATAGTGCAGTGGTTCTCCAGGTTTAAGGATTGCTCCTCGGATGTGTCTTCCAATATACTCAACCTCTTGACCCACTCCAGCCCACAACCATGCAATATTAACATCTTTCTTGTTTGGCTTTGGCATGTTTGGCAGTCTGGTATGCACTTCCAATCCTCTTTCCACTCTTTTCCTATAGTAAGGAACATTCTCCATTAGAAATCTTCTAAGAGTGTCTGCTGCTTTGTCCTTCTCCGTTGAAGAGAATCCAGTGGATCTGAGATACTTCTCAACTGAGATTAGATAGTTGCTTGGGTAGTCCCTCAGTTTGTCCTCAGCCAAATAGCAGATTCTGAACAAGTCATTCGTCATGAATCTAACCATTGGAGGATCTTCAGTAATCTCTGGACTGACTTTCATCACGATCTCCTTAACATGCTCTCGGAGCAGTTCATTTAGCCTTGTAGTTCTTTGGATCTTGATGAGTATAGCCTGCAATTCTGTATATGTCCTCTGTTCTAAAAACTTAGTAGAAATCACAAATGTACCTTTCTCCAGAAAACTGATTAATAAGCTCCAGGCACCATTTGCTTTAACCCCAGCATTCAGACAGATTATAGAGCTTCTCAGTGCTTTGAAGTAAGTCTGATCATCAAGATTAGCACTTCTGATGTCCTGAATAATGACTTCCACCTCCGCATTATCGTTGACTTGTAATCCGTCTTCAACTCCACAAAAGGTTTTATAAGCCATTTCCCATTCAGTACCATCTTTCTTTGCCAGATCTATCATCTTCTTCTTCCTCACTTCATTATACACCTTCATTCTCTTTAGCTTTTCACTTCTCAGAATTGCTTGCTGTTTTTCTTTCTCAGCTTGCCTGGCATCTATTGCAGCTCTCTGAGCTCTTATTGCTTCCAAGGCAGCTTCTTCTTCTGGTGACAGAGAATTTGATTCTTCTTCCATAATATCCTCATCCAAGATAGGATGTTCTATTGGTTCAGGATAATATGGTTCATGCTCCTCTTGAATAGGTTGCTCTTGCATGAATTCAAATTCCTCTTCACTCTTCTCTTCCTCCACAAGTTCTTCTATCCAGTACTGCCTGATAGGAATAGCTTCAACTGTTTCCCAAACTCTCCATCCATCCTTAGTTTGCTCCTTCTCCCCTTCTCCGACTTTCTCCCCCTTAGTTGAGGAATCCTCGATAAAAGCATCCTCAGCATAAAAGACATTAGAAGGATCAGGTTGTTGATAGGAGGGACCAGGTTGTCCAGATTGTTGGTTTTTCAGCATACTCCATATAGACTGTACTCCATCGCCTTGATTCTCCAAGAAATCCATAAGCTGCTTATTAAAGTCATTTATAGAAGCTAACGACAGGTCAATGTTTTCCAATCTTGAGTTGGTAGTCTTTTCCATATGATCCAGCCTCCTGTTGAGTCTAGACTCCACTCTTGAAAGGTTGTCCATTGCATCCTTCACCCGCGCTTGACCATCCCGGATAACCAGAACGTCCTCTTTCAAAGCTTCATGTCCCTGGGACAGTGCAGTTACTTCATTCATGAATCCATCTTTAAGCTCCCTTATGTCCATCCTCAAATCGACCAGCTCTTCCATAGCTTCCTTCTTTAAGGAGTCCACTGCCTGCTTCGTACCTGTTATAGTGCCAGATGCACTGCCAATGACCCTGAATGTTCTTCTGGAATCAGCTGCAGCCAAGTCAACTTTCTCTTGAATAGACTTTAAAGAAACATTGTCTTGACTGGAGGTGATCCCTTGGTCAAAGGAAGGTCGCAGTGGAACCTTGAATAATGGATTTCCTTCTTTATCATGAACTGTCATCTCCTTGAGGGAAGATTGAACTTGTAGCTCTCTTTCTGTTGGTAACAACAGATCATCAATATGAGTTAGGGTTTGGGTGTCACTCCTCACGTTTGGCTCTGGGTGTTCACTCACAGTTCCTGTTAGTGTTTCACTCATTTTTCCTTTCCCACTCAGGCCAGATGTAAGTGTTTGTGTTTCACTCAAATCCATTGTGCTGGTTGTACCTGCAGAAGAAAACACCGTAGCCGTCCTTAAGGAGGTCACCGGTGGTGCAATGGGGCTTCGCAAGTCCCCGTCCTTGGTTAAACCAAGTTGCTGATCATCCTTAGATGATATATCCTTTGTAGGATCTAGAGTTTGAATCTCTAGGGGGTTAGAAACAGGCTCTTTTAACAGCAGAGATCCCGAATCTTCCCCGTGAGTCTGTAAAGACTTCACCTCAGTTGACTCCTCAATAGTAATTGATTCACTGTCAACGAGTTGCCGATCTGCACCTACGTCAGACCCTTTACCCGCAGGATCCAGATATGTTCCATCTGGGGAGGTAGACAATGACCTTTTAGATTGTGCATTTAGGTCAAAGCCTTCTCTCGACGTCTGTGAAGACCCTTGGTTCAGAGAACCTTCAACCAGTGAACCTGACCGTAATATGGTCGGAACACCAGTTGCTTCCGTCAATTCTTCCTTACTTGATTGAGCTATTGGTTCAGATATTGCTTTCGTTAGCGTAGCCCAATCAGCATCAGAAAAATCAGTAAAGGGCTCTTTGAATGAGAGAAATGAAGTATCAGCAGTTGCCTCAGTTTCTGTTCTTCTCCTTTTAGAGGAAGGCAGAGCTGCTGTTGAAGGGTGTATCTCCTTATGTGGTGCTGCTTTGGCACTATCTCCCTCTACACTCAGGGATGTTTCTTTACTGGGTATAGGAGGGGAAGGAGCATCATTTATGTTTTCATTTGGCTCGTTCAAAGGCTCTTCGACCGTGGTTAGAGGTTGTGGGTTTGCAACCTCCTGGTCTGGAATGGCCACTGAGGGCTCTGGATCAACATCCATTGGTTGAGGTTCAGGTGCCAGTTCAAGTTCAGGAATGTTACCTTGAATTACCTGTTCCCCTGGGGGTAGAAGAGGTAGGGGCACCGTTCTTAGATATTCAGTGAGAACAGTGGGTACCCCTGGAAGATAGTTGTTCTTCCTTATCAGAGCGGTTATGGCATTGCTCTTCATCTTCGTACACTCCATTGTGTCTTCAGCTTCAAATGTCTCACGTTCATCATCTGTTAAGACATCATTGAGAATTAGCTGTAGGAACCTAGGATAGAAACAGAGCACATCTTCATTTATGCCTGTTCTTTCATCCAGTGGTCCCATGCACATGATGACTTGATCAATCACTATCCGTCCTATGTTAATATGCCTATTGTTCGCAATGGCAAACCCTATCTTTTGAAGGAATAAGGGAATGCCATGCAGATTAGTAAGGTTGGCAGTAAAAACATGTATCAGGGTATGAAAGAAAAAGTTCCATGGCTTTGGCAGGTAATGCTTTAGGAACTCTCCCACCAAGAAGTTGGGTTGTTGACTTCTGATAAGAGTGAAAAAAGCATGTATTTCCTCAGTTGAGGGATCCGGAACAAGGTTTTCTGTAGGGAAATGAAGTATTCTATTGAAGTCATGTTCCGTAACCCTAATTGTTCTGCCCCCTGGCACAACAAAACTGAAGGACCGTACATTGTTCTCACTTGTGTCCGTGGCGGTTGTGTACAACGCAGTCAATTGATCAATGCAAAGGACCACGAGAGTACTTACAGCGTATGCCACTAACGAACGTGTATTCAAAAACTCTGCCCATGCACGAATTTGAGGATTCGTTATGGATTGCAGATTTTGAAACGAGACATGATTAGTTTTGGTAACAATAAATTCTCCAGCCATTTTAAAAATTTCCAGAAAATTCAAATAAACCAAAACTAATTTTCCGTTAAATTTAATTAATTATTTCTAATTAATCAACCTCTTAACAAAAATTACCCCCTTTTCCTTTAATACAGAACCTCGAAAACTATCAAATCAAGAACCCTAATTGTTAAAACCAACTATCCAACAAAATCAAAAGAAGTCAATTGTTTAAGTAATTGATTTCTAAAGAGTGTTCTTTTAACAATCGACTTGTGGTTCAAAGTTTGGTTCGATGGTTTCTTCTCCACTATCTTTCAAAACTCAAAAAAATAAACAACTATTCACTGTCAAAAGAGAATCAACAGTGAACACCAGTAACAATTTTAAGTTTTACTCGGTTTCAAATTGAAGAAACTATCGAAGCTTGTTCTTGAAACTGTAAAAATGTTTGTAAGTATATATATAAACGGCAGCTTTTTACTTCTCAGATCTGTGAAGAATGAGAAAGAAAAAGGTTCAAGGCACGCTTTTATACTATTTTACACTGACAGGGGTATTTTAGTCTTTTCAGGTTTCGATAGTTTTTAAAGTACTCTCGATATTTTTCTGCAAGGGGTAAACTTGTCAACGTAATTCGATGGTTTTTGAAAAACTATCGAATATTTGAAATGTTTAGAATTTAAAAAGTTTTACAGAAAAACTATCGAGAATGGTTTAATTTGAAATTTTGAAAAACTATCGAGCTGTGACATTTGGAAAAACTATCGAGAATAGTTTGTTTGAAAAACTATCGAGGAGTTTAATTATTGAAAAATTAAATCCTCCCGATAGATTTTCACTTGGATTTCTAAAAACTATCGAGAATTAAATATTGAATTATATTAATTCACTTCGATATATTTTTAAAATTATTCTCAAAAACTATCGAGAAATTTTTCGATAGATTTTCTTTTTCCCTTTCAAAAACCATCGAAATTAATTTCGATAGATTTATCATTGTACTTTGAAAAACTATCGAATTTCCTTAAATTCGATATTTTTGCTTCTGTCTTCTTTTTAAAACCTGTTCTTGTTTTAAAAATCAGACTTTTTGTATCTCCTGTCAAATTTTAATTCTAATAAATTATTTCAAATTTACCAAAATCAATTCTTAACAGAAAATTCACAATTTTCTTAGAATAAAATCAATTAAATATCATTGAGTGATATTAACCAATTAACAACTAATCAATTGTGCTGCATTAATCTACAATGTTAAAAACAAAGTAAATTAATTCCAATTAAATAAATGCTTGAATATTTAGAACAAATATTAGCACTTAAATAATTTTAGAATTAATAACTAATTAAATGCCAGAAGATATATCATCCATAATCGTGACATGAAATTAGTACAGTAATCCTAACTACGAGAATTGCTCCAGAAAATAAATTCACGAGTCCTAAGGATATAGCAATTCTTAAACTCATGTATTCACCAGGACTCTCTGCAGTTACTGACTTCTAATCAAAATCAATTAATCAGAAAGATTTAACATCCCAAGTTCACCAACCAGCTTATTGAAAGTGGATTCATCAAGCGGTTTAGTAAAGATGTCTGCAATTTGATCCTCTGTGGGTACAAAATGTAACTCCACAGTTCCATTCATGACATGCTCTCGGATAAAATGATACCTGATGTCGATGTGCTTCGTCCTCGAGTGTTGCACTGGGTTGTTTGAGATTGCTATGGCACTTGTGTTGTCGCAAAATATAGGAATCTTTGTCAACAGAAGTCCATAGTCACGGAGTTGGTTTCTCATCCACAATATCTGAGCACAACAGCTACCAGCAACAATGTATTCAGCCTCAGCTGTTGATGTGGACACTGAATGCTGCTTCTTGCTATGCCAGGAAACCAATCTTCTTCCAAGAAACTGACAGCTTCCTGAAGTACTCTTCCGATCAATCTTACAACCTGCAAAATCAGAGTCTGTGTATCCAATAAGATCAAATCCTGTATCTTTAGGGTACCAAATTCCAAGATTTGGGGTCCCCTTAAGATATCTAAATATTCGCTTAACAGCTATTAGATGAGATTCTTTAGGATCAGACTGAAATCTAGCACACAAGCATGTTGCAAACATTATATCTGGTCTACTTGCAGTGAGATAAAGTAATGAGCCTATCATACCTCTGTAGCCTGTGATGTCAACCTTCTTACCAGTTTCATCCTTATCAAGCTTAGTGGCAGTTGGCATAAGAGTCTTTGCTATAGATGAGTCTTCCATTTGATACTTCTTAAGAAGATCCTTGATGTACTTGGACTGACAAATGAATATACCATCTTGTTTCTGGTATACTTGCAATCCAAGAAAGAATGACAATTCACCCATCATGCTCATTCATAACGACTCTGCATTAACTTAGCAAATCTCTTGCATAGATCATCATTAGTAGAACCAAATATTATGTCATCAACATATACTTGCACCAATATCAAATCATTTTTATGCTTTTTGACAAAGAGAGTTTTGTCTACAACACCTCTTGTAAAATCATTTTCAAGTAAGAATTCAGAGAGAGTGTCATACCATGTCCTTGGAGCTTGTTTGAGTCCATAGAGAGCTTTGAATAGAAAGTACACAAAGTCTGCCAGTTTTGAATCCTCAAAACCTGGAGGTTGTTCCACATACACTTCTTCTTCTAACTCCCCGTTCAGAAAAGCACTCTTCACATCCATTTGATATACCTTGTAATTGGAATGTGCAGCAAATGCCAGAAACATTCTGATGGCCTCAAGTCTTGCTACTGGTGCATAGGTTTCATCATAATCTATACCCTCTTCTTGAGAGTAACCTTTAGCAACCAGTCTGGCTTTGTTTCTCGTTACAATGCCATCTTCGTCCAACTTATTTCTGAATACCCATCTTGTTCCAATAACAGATTTTCCCTTAGGCCTGGGTACCAGCTTCCAAACTTTCTGCCTTTCAAACTGATTGAGTTCTTCTTGCATAGCAATTACCCAATCTGGATCATCTAGAGCATCTTCAACTTTCTTAGGTTCTGTTTCTGAAAGAAACCCAGAATAGTGACATTCATTTTGTGATGTTCTCCTAGTTCTCACTCCTGTGTCAGGATCACCAATGATCAAGTGAAAGGGATGATCTCTATTCCATACCCTTTGTCTTGGCAGATGCGATCTTGATGATTCTCCTTGTTCTAGATGTTGTGGAGTGTGACTAGTTGATCCTTCTCCTGCTCCCCCTGAGTTGTTGACAGTTTGATCTGTTGATTCTGAAGACTGACTAGTGGATCCTGTATGTTGAGGATTTCCACTTTGGTCACCACTTGGTCCAGAATCATTATCATTATGATTATTATTAATGACTGTAACAACTTCAGGTACTTCTTCATTGTCAGAGAGATCTCCTGATAGATTTTCAAATACCAAGGATTCAGAGTTCTCTCCAGTTTGCAGGCCTGGTCTTTTAGTGTCGTCAAATGTTACATTAAAGCTTTCCAACACCTTCTTATCTTCAATCACATATACCCTGAAAGCCTTAGATTCCAGAGAATAGCCCAGAAAAATGCCTTCATCTGCTTTGGCATCAAACTTGCCAAGATGTTCTCCATCTTTAAGTACAAAGCACTTTGCACCAAACACATGAAAATACTTCAGTGTTGGCTTCTTGTTGGCCATTAACTCATACGGAGTCTTTTCATGATCTTTGTTGATCAGGGTTCGATTCTGAGTGTAGCAAGCTGTATTCACTGCTTCAGCCCAAAAGTAAGTGGGAAGTTTTGATTCACTCAACATGGTCCTTGCTGCTTCAACCAAGGTCCTGTTCTTCCTTTCCACTACTCCATTCTGTTGAGGAGTTCTTGGTGCTGAAAACTGTCTTGATATTCCTTTCTCTGAGCAGAAATCATTTAGAACTGCATTCTTGAATTCAGTTCCATTGTCTGATCTGATTGTCCGCACAGGTAGCTTAGCTTCCACTTCTATCTTCTTGATGTGATCAATGATTAGTTGTGTTGCTTCATCCTTTGTTTGTATGAACAACACCCACGTGTACTTGGAGTAGTCGTCCACCATCACCAATGCATATCTGTTTCTTGAAAGTGACATAACATTAACTGGACCAAATAAATCCATATGAATCAGCTGTAATGGTTCAGTAATACTTGTCATTCCTTTGCTTCCATGTGATGCTTTCTTCGACTTCCCCTTTTCACATGCTTCACATAGTCCCTCCTGATTGAATTCCATCAGGGGCAACCCTCTCACTAACTCTCTCTTTACCAAAGAGTTCATAGTTTTGAAGTTCAGATGTGAGAGCTTCTTGTGCCATAGCCAACTTTGTTCTGAAGATGCCTTTGCATAGAAACATGTAACTTCTCCTTCACTGGTAGAACTTAAGTCAGCTATAAACAAATTTCCTTTTCTCACTCCCAGTAGAGTAAGCTTCTCATCCTTCCTGTTGGTGATCAAGCACTTGTCCTTTCTGAAATCTACATTGTAGCCTTTATCACAGAACTGACTGATGCTTAGAAGATTGTGCTTTAATCCTTCAACAAGAGAGATGTTTTCAATGATGACATTTCCAGCTTTCAATTTACCATATCCCGTAGTGAATCCTTTGCTGTCATCTCCAAAGGTTACAATCGGGCCGGTCTTCTTAACCACCTCTGTAAGCAGGGACTCTTCACCTGTCATGTGTCTAGAACAGCCACTATCCAGAATCCACACAACCTTTGAGCTTTTAACCTTACCCTGCAATCACAGATTGATTAAGCGGACTTTGGTACCCAAAATTGTTTGGGTCCTGAAGGTTTAGATGATTTAACAGGAGTAACATTTAATTTAGTCTTACCCTGTTTGATATTCATAGTATCTGTGGATTTAACATTATCAGTGCTATTGCTATTATCAGACATCAACTTAAAATAAGCATGCATGATGTTGTACTTACATAGCAAACACTCTTTCTTTCCACAGGGTTCATGATTATCAGGCATGTCAGACATGTTATGCATTTCAGAAGTATTAGCAGTTTCTACTTTAACCTTTTTACATGCATGTGTAAGGTGTCCAGCAGAATTACAAATAGAACACAACTTCCTAGATGCAATGGGAGAAGATGGAACCAATTCCTGATTAACAATCTTTTTCCTCCCATTCCTGTTCTTTTTAACATTACTAACTAAGGAACCTACTTCAGTTTTAGGTAAATCAGGTTTAGGTAATGCATTCTTTACTGATTTCCTAGGTAACTTAGTCTTTACCTCTTTTTCCTTCACTAAATCCTCCTCAAGCAATTCTTGAGCTATGAAAAGATCATCCTCATAAAAGAGAGGTGGAAACGGCTTAACAAAAACTGGACAATCAACATTCTTAAGAACATGTGGAGTATTCCTTTTGACAACTGAAGGTGTCACAGGGAATTCCAAAATCTTCTTACCAGCTTTCTTGTTATAGTCAAATCCTATAGCAGTTTTATTCTCTACGGCCTGAGTATCAATGATTTCCTTAGCCACTAGAGCGGAATTCTTAAAAGCATTCAGCTTCAAATCTAGATCTGAAATCTGCTTCCTGAGGATAGTCTCTATCTCATCATTACACTTGACCTTGTTCTCTAAGTACGCATTCTTTTGCTTAAGATCTTCTAATGTTACAGCTACAAGCTCTAGTTCTTCATTTTTAGATTCTAGCCTTTTAATCTTAAGAACTAGTTTAGCATTTTCCATTTCAGATGCTAGCATGCTTGTGTGTACATTAAACAATTCTACACTAAGATCTTGCACAGTTTTCTTGTACTCAGAATTAGACATATCAATTGTAGTTAAGATAGGTACCTGAGATGATTGAGGTGATTCCTCTGAAGAGTCAGCCATTAGAGCAACATTTACATATTCCTCCTCTTCATCCGAATCAGTATCATCCCAGTGCTTTCCCTCTGCTATGTAAGCCTTCCCTTTCTGCTTTCCAGAGAATGCCTCCAACTGCTGTTTAAGCTTGGCATTCTCCTTCTTCAACTCATCATAAGAATCCTTCTTTCCATAGACATCTTTCATGTCTCTTGCTTGACGAGGCTTCCGGCATTCAGTGGCGAAATGCCCTAACTCATTGCAGTTATAGCATCTTGATTTGCTCCTATCAATCATGCCAGTCTTGTAGCCTCCCTTAAAGCCTGTACTAGGTGTATAATTGCTCTTCTGGAATCTGTTGGTTGAGCCCTTGAACTTGTACTTAGGGTTTCTCTTGAAACGAATATGACTAAACTTTGCAGCTAAGTACGCCATGGTTTTGTCTTCCATTTGCTCAAGCTCTTCTAGGGTGTAGTAATCACTTTCATCAACACCCAGATTCACAGAGTCCATTTCTGCTTCTATTATCACCTCCTTTCTAGCTCTTTGGGTTTGAACCTGAATCTCAGAAGTTATTGGTTCATCCACTACAAGTGCTGCTGATCTCACAAGTGCATTGTGCTTGCTGTCCACTGTCCCTGATCCGTAGATTATCACCCTTTGTTCCTGTTCCATCTCATAGGTCTTCAACTTGCCATAGATCATCTCTAATGACATCTTTGTGAAGTCAATTCTTTCCCTAATGGATGATGACTTGTGTTCTACATGATGGGGCAGCGTCATCATGAACTTCCTGTTCGATTCTCTCAGTGGATAGGTCTTTCCTTTCATTGCCAATTCATTGAGGAGCTTAGTATATTTCTCAAAGACCTGAGTTATACTTTCTCCTGGCAGGGACCTAAACGCTTCATATTGAGAAGTCAGAATGTCCAATCTGTTTTCCTGCACGTCTTCAGTTCCTTCCATTATTAGGTTAATGGTATCCCACATATGTTTCCCGCTTGTACAGTTCATCAACTGATAGCTCATTTCCTTGTCCGCGGAGTCCGCCAATATCAACATTAAACCGGTGTCCAATCGAATCAGTTCTTTGTCAGAATCTGTAAATTCACTTATATCCTTAGGTTGGGTGCCTGAAGGAATCCTGCTACCATCAGGAGCTGTAGATTCACTAACTGGTTTCATTGGTACAAACGGTCCGTTCTCTAATATGCCAATATACAACGGATTAGATGCCTTGATAAATAACAACATCTTCATCTTCCACAAACCGAAATCATCTCTAGTAAACGGGGGAACTTTAATACCAGCGGTTGTCTTTGGAGCACTCATGGTTTCTGAAAATTTCAAATTGTTTAAAATTCAAGAAATTCCAATTAAATGAAAAATTTTGAAAGTTAAAAAATTTGCTTCGAATTTTCACGCTACGTTTGATTTTGGTCTCATTCACCGGATCTAATTTGTATATCAATCAAGTAGCTCTGATACCAATTGTTAGGTCCAAAGTATCGTAGAAGGGGGGGTTGAATACGATACTCACAAATAATTTAATTTCGTTCGCGGATTAATCTTTCAGTTCTATAACGAAATCAAACACACCAAACCAAATCAAGTTTCGGGGAATATATCTTTTTATAAATATAAACCTCGAGGGGTGCTACAATTTCTAATCCGTAGATTAGCGTCAATGAGTTTAAGGTAACGCAAATACAAAACAATAATCAAGTTCTGAGCACTATTAATTTCTCTGTTAATTTTCTCCGGCTCTTCTCTCTCTCAGTTATGTGTCTGTGTTGAATACCTTAACTGAAGAAGACACAATCTTCTCTCTGTATTAATTGTAGTCTGTTTTGAAAAACCATCGAATGAGAATTGTAGAAACAATCCTGGCCGTTGGATCTTCATCAACCTTTCAGAAAAGGAATTCTTTTCACCTGCTCCCATAATAAAAAACCATCGAATGAATAAAAATCCATCGAATTAAATAAATTAATTTGTCATTCGATAGTTTTTAAATCAAAACTATCGGATGCCAAACTAATTTACTTTGGTTTTTAATTAATCATTTCAACTACCATTCGATAGTTTTTCAATTAGAAAAACCATCGAATTTCTCTTTCTTGTCTTTAGTCCATAAATGATTCCACTGAGCTTCTGGGTGTTTAAGAAATAGACTGTATCAATTTCTTCTGAGACGATAAAACAACTTGATCTTTTTAGTGCCGTCACCTAGTGCAACTGGTCTGGTTCACAGATGAATAACACTTGATCAATTCTTATTTTATATCTTCAATACAATGCTGCTGATACATCCCTTGTCCTTCTGGTTGCTTCATCACTGGAATCCCGTGGTACTGAACCCTAAATCATTCACATACTTCTGTCGTCTTGAAAGTCTTGTTTCTTTTGTTGTCACTGAGGCTTGAACATTTTCATGAACTTCTTTCCGTGACCTGTTTACGGACTTCAAGAATACATAACGTATTTTGATTTTTTGTGTTTACCTTTTCTTCTTTGATTCTGGATTCCTGTGCTTCAGTTAATATTACTGTCTGTCTTGTCCTTTGTTGAGTTGTAGTTATCTCTTTTAGATCTTATGTTACATTATGCTTTACAAACACAATCAGAAATGACATTGTAGTCGAGGATGATGAGTATGATTCTCTTGATGAATGAAGGCTGTTGTTGTAGGACTCTTATGCTTTAGTTTGTTTTAGGTTTATGTATGTACTGTCTCCTTGCTTATGAATTAAGCTCAACTTTGTTTTAGGTTTATGTATGTATTGTCTCCTTGCTTGTGAATGTAAGGTTGTTTTCTATGTATGTAAGCTATGTTCTGATTTCAAGGTTCCAATAGCCATGAACAAGAAACAATATGAAACACAATGACCATACTAAAAACATAAAT
The DNA here is from genome assembly GCA_030848705.1 of Heracleum sosnowskyi. Lineage (NCBI taxonomy): Eukaryota > Viridiplantae > Streptophyta > Magnoliopsida > Apiales > Apiaceae > Heracleum > Heracleum sosnowskyi. The sequence goes on along the minus strand of CM061244.1, from coordinate 16,894,856 downwards.
TAGTTTAAAGAAACAATACATTGTTCATGAATACCAAAAGCATATAAGTACCACATTCAACACTGCCTCTACATTGCTTATGCATACCAGTATTTCAAGTGGTCTGACAGCCAAAGTGTAAGTACACGAAGTGCACTTTACTCTTTATTTTATATTTATACTTTTTTTAATGAAGATGGACTTAAATTTGAATAGTTTTATGTGATTGTTGAACTCGATGTTGAATTGACGTATGTGTTTGTGTTTGAGCGTAATTAAATTATGTTTTAAGAATTTTGTGTTTAACAGTATTTAAAAAATATATTTTAATTAAAATTATTGTTTTTAATAAATCAAGGTCAAGTTGCAAAAGTAAAGGGATTAAAGTGCAAATATCAAAATATGAGTATCATTCTAACCGATCCACTACATTATATTTTGATAAAAATCGTTGTTTTTAATAAATTAAGGTCAAGTTGTAAAAACAAAAGAACTAAAGTGCAAATACCAAAATACGAGTACCGTACCGACCAACTACAAATTTTTTTAATGTTTTGGTCTTAATAATACAATATAAATAGATAGATATAATAAAAGTGACTAGATTTATAATTAGATTGGATGTATTGTGTATATGAGACATTTTTAATTATTATCACATGAATTTTAATGTCATTTTATGGAAGAAAATAATTAGTTATTTAGAATTGGATTAGTATATACATATATATAACATATGAAAACTATTTGTTTTGAATTAAAACAATTTAATTATATAGCATACAAAAATATTATGATCGGATCAATCACATTATACACCCCGAGTTATTTAAAATCATAGGCCCCGATCAATCAAATTATCTAAATAAATTAAACCAAGTATATTATAACGAGACAAACAAAAAATGTACAAATATAACTAAATAAAATCTTTAAACCGCAAATAATAAAAAAAATTTAATCACTAGAAAATGACTCGTGCCTTGCACGAGTTCATGCAACAAAACATGAGAATCAAAGTTATAATAGCAAATAATATTTCACGAATGTTAATATTATCATCGGTTAGAGAAACCTAAGTCATTTAAACATAATTATGTTTTAAAATTTTAGTAGTAAAATAAAAATATTTATTGTATGTGAAAATTATATATATATATATATATATATATATATATATATATATATATATATAAAGAATTAATATTGATAATAGATTGAAATATTATTAAATTAAAACATATTGTAACACCTGAGTCTCATATCGAGAAATGTGGGGGTTTTAGTCGAGTTTATAGGACAAAGTACAACTACAAAGTGCACCGACAATCATGATCTTTTAGAGACATGTGGTGGGTTTGTGGATTACCCGCATTATTGCATTTGGGCCAATTGACCGGCTTATTCGGTTGATTCATGAAGTTGCTGGAGGTGAGGACACGAAGGCTGGTGGTATTATTCCACAATGGACCGTCCAGACCTAACGATGACATCAAGAGTTTAAGTGGGGGAGTTTGTACCACTCGAGTCTCAAAATCGAGAAGAGTTGAGACTTTAGTTAAGTTTATAACACAAAGTATTACTACAAATTGCACCAACAAATCATGAGTTTTTGGGAACCTGGGGTGGGTTTGTGGATTACCCAAGGTGTTGCGTTTGGGCTAATTACTTGGCACTGAATTGTTCGATGTTTTGAAAGTCTAAAAGATAGAGGAAGCGAAAAAAGGAAAAGATTGCTTAAAATCAACAAATTGCAAATAAAGTTTTAAGAACTGAAAGCGTAAGACCTAAGTAGAGTATTAGAAGATTTACGAAGTCTTTTGATCAAAATCTGTAATAAAACCTACTCTCCATGAATGTTACATCTTGAAGAATTGGAAGAAAATTTAGGATTGCAATGTTCTAAAACTCATCTAGAACACTCAGTATTTATTCTATCCCGCAAAAAAATTGTAAACTAACATGACAACTATTAGTTATACTCGTATTAGTTTCTAAATTAAAATCTTGAACATACTTAAGTAAGCACCCAATAGCCACATATACCATCAATAAGAAAAACTCTATATCAAACATATACTTGAAACGATAATGATCATGCATAGGATAATTTATAAACACAATTTAAGCTAGCGGCTCGTGCCTTGCACGGGTTTTTATGCTAGTTACTATATATTAAACCACAACACAAGGGCAAAAAGTGTCACTTTAATGTCTGTGAAGTTACGATTTTGCCCCTATTTTTTGAAAAATTACAAAAATGTCACCCCTTTAATGTCTATGCAAAAATTAAATTAAATATGTTAGTTTCGAGAATTGAACTTGTGACCTTCTACACTCAAACTTGCACCACAACCATTATGCTACACTTTGTTTTGAGTTTACTTTCAAAATCTTAATAGATAAATCACATATTCTCCCATCTTTTTTTTTATTATAGAGTAAATAAATATTGATTTATATTATTTCTAGAATATTGCACAATATATAATTACAAAAAATATCTTTATCGATTGAGCATGATCTACAATTTTCTTTTGTCAATTTAAATGATTGATATATGTCATTTTAATACCTATGAATTTACGATTTTGCTCCTATATGTTAAAAAATTACAAAAAGCAGCTTCTCTTTTATATTTATGCAAAGAGTAGATGAAATTATGTTAGTGTTGAAAATCGAACCACTAACCTTCTCTAATCAAACTCATACCATAACCATTATACTATACGTTATTTTGAGTTTTCTTTAAAAATATTTTTAGATAAATCACATTTTCTCCAAAAAAAAAACGTTGGTTTATATTATTTATAGAATGTTGCATATTATATATTCCAAAAAAATATTTTAATGGATTGAGTATACTCTATATTTCTCTTTTGTCATTTTAAATGATTGATATAAAAAATAAAATTTTAAATAATATAAAAGTAATGTAATCGATTCATAAAAAAATATGAATTTATTTACCTTCTGCTTTGTGTAGATATTAAACTATTGAAATAAAAAAAATAAGATTTTTTTTAAGAAATATATAATTTTGTTTATAAAATTATATATAATAAATGATTGTCTCACATAATTTTTATGTATATAAAATTTTAAATACGCGAGTCATATTAGAGATTTTTGGTCGACCAACTATTTAGACTTTCAGCGATTTAAAAGTGTGATTGATCTAAAAACATATATATTAAAAGAAACTAAAATAATTGAATTTATGTTTAAAAAAATGACAACTTCAAAAATAGGATTTATGTTGTATATATAAAAAATAACATAATTAATATTCAACATAAAATGAAAAAAGGATATGTTTTTTTGAATTATAAATATTACAAAATTACAATAATTATTCGCAATGACCAATTAGACTATAACTCAAAGTATGGTAATATGAATTTTAAATAGTATACTAAATTGATCCAATAAACAACATAATATATTCAACAGTTTTTATCTTATAATATATTCAACAGTTTTTATCTTTCTCATTATTAAGGGAGTTACAAAATTGACTTGTAAGTTTCAAAAACAAATACATAAGTTATAAATCAAAAAATCAAAATGCAATTTAATTTTTATTCAAAATCTTTCAACAATATTATCCTTTTTTGAATTTTAAATTACAAAATTATCTCAATATATAAACAATTTCGTGTGAGATTATTGCAATGCCCGTGCCTCGCACGGGCTTTTATGCTAGTATTATATTATTACTGATATTATACATGTCTATATGCACTACAAGAAAGTAAGGCTAATTTCGACAAACCAAATTCGACAGAAACTAAATTCAACAGAACTCCGTCGAAATTATACACTGCGGCTAAATTCGACAGTTTTCGGCCGAAAATGCATTGTGTCGAAATTGATCTGTCGAATTTAGTACTAAATTCGACATATTTTTTTATGTTGTCGAATTCAATACTAAATTCGACAGATTTTTTTGTGTTGTCGAATTTAGTAAAAGATGGGAATTTTGCCGCCTATATTTTTGAATTTGGTAAAAGGTAGGATATTTCTCACCAAAAGTTTTTCATACTATTCAAAACTATATTCGACAGAGTTCCGTAGAATTTAGTACCAGCTCCTAAATTCGACAAAAAACAGTCGAATTTAGCCGCGGTTGAAAATTTGTGCAGTACAAATGAAAATCCCTTAAAAAGAGGGAAATGTCCCATAAAAATATTAAATTTAGAAAACTAAATTCGACCGAATTTGGTCGAATTTGAAAACAAGGTTGGCGGGAATTTTGCTACCTAAAAATTTCCAATTTTGGTAAAAAGCGGGAAATTTGCCGCCCAGAATTTTTGAAACTATTCAAAAATATTTTCAACCGAATTTAGTCGAATTTAATAAATCTGACCGAATTCGATTGAATTTATTATTTTCAGAATTTTAAAAATATGTTATTAATTTTATAAATGTTTTTACACATCATGAAAAATAAATAAAAATACAAGGATAACATTCATTACATGTAAGAATTTAGTTGTACAAAAATTTTACATAATTTTTTTATATGATTAGATAATGTTGAACTTTCATTTTTTGATACTTTTAGAAAAATTAAATAAAATATCTAATTAGTTTTAAAAAATACAAAAAAATATGAATGTATTTATACGACATGTTACATTCAATAAAAAAATTTGAATAAATAATAGTGGGTAGAAAAAAAAATTATAGTTCTGTACATAAACGACATAGTTGAGTTGAATAGGGGGTGTTTAGGGTTTAGATTTAGGGGTTGGACTAGGGTTAGAGTTTTTAGTTTATTTAAAAATTGTTTTGAGTAATCCAACCGTACGGATGTGAAGATTATCAAAATAATATAGTGTGTGCAAAAATTTAATTAATTTAAATATATATATCTTAAACATTTTAACAAATATATATATATGTCACTTACACTAAATTCGACTACAAACCCTAATTGGTCGAATTTAAGCTTTAGTTCGACTCATATCGGTTGAATTTAGCTAAATTCGACCGATATGAGTCGAATTCAGCTAAATTCAACCGACTTCTGTTGAATTTACCCGTGTTTTATTTCGACCAATAATATGTCGAATTTAGCTAAATTCAACCGATTTCTGTCGAATTTACCCGTGTTTTATTTTCGACCAAATTTGGTTGAATTTAGTAAAATCCAGAATAAGTCAATTTTCTCTTGCCACGTGTCACACTTGTAGTGGTTGAAAAACAAGCACATGGATTGCTCTTTTACATTGAATCTAGACCATCCATTTCTTTCCTAAAATATTTCATCCTAACCATTAATTTAATTACTCAGCTCTTTCTCTTTTATATATTTCATTCATTCATTTTTCTCATAAACATTCAATTACTCCTACTCCATTTTTCTCATATTTCATATTTGTGTCTTGTTCTTACTAAGTTATATATCCCATTGTATAACCTTCGAATACTTCATATTTATTATATGGTGATTCCTTTGAAGGGAAATGATTTTGGTTGGAGTGGAGGCTTATTAGCCATACAGTGGTAAATAATTTCCAAATCCCATGTGTGCATGCTCCTGCCTTATCACCTCGCCTTTGAAATTTAATCATTAATATAAGGCTGGGTTGAATTGGTTGTGTTGTTAGGAGAATTTCGTACAACAGTGTGTTGGAGGTTTATGGAAAGTTGTGGCTGGACTTGTATGATGACTCCTCAGAAATTGAATAGAGAATGGGTTTTTTCTCTTGCACTTGCCGAGTGTCAATTGTGTATCATACAAGGTGCCTACGTACCCCTTTATATAGGGATCAAGCCTCACGTAGTTCTTGGAGAACAAGTCATTGAATAAGCCCATTCAGTCCAAGCCCATAAAATAGTCAGGATTTATGTTCCCATAAATAGTTCAAGGATTATCAATCCACTTCATATTCCCATAAATAGTCCCAAGGATTATCAATCCTCTTCATGTTCCCATAAATAGTCCCAAGGATTATCAATCCTCTTCATGTTCCCATAAATAGTCTAAGGATTATCAATCCTCTTCATGTTCCCATAAATAGTCCGGTCGTCACACGTTTTCCTACAATCTCGCGGCATCTCCGCATTTCTTCCCGTGATTGCAGGTCTGTCCCGTGTCAACCAAGTTACATTCCATAAACAGGAATTTCCATATTTTGGGCTTCACCCACGATGCGAGCTGGCCAGGCTCGCGTCGCATAAAACATATGGAAATTACCCTTTCGTAGTTTAAGTGGTGCGAGCTCACCTATGTTCAATTATTCTTATTTCTGATAAGTAGCACGAGCCCATTACTTCATAATGGTGAGAGTCCACAAGCTTATAGTGAGAGTCTATTAATGGAGATGCGAGCTCACCATTGGTGAACTCATAAGAAAGAGAACCCAATATTCATTTTAGCGAAGCGAGCCCAATTATGATGAGATCCTTGTGAGAATCCTTGCTTAAGATGAGAACTCATAAAGATAGGTTTTCACCATAAGTTAATGATGCGAGCCCATCATACTTAAGGATTTTGGGCTTAACATAGCCCATGATGCGAGCCCTAATTCCAGTTCACCCCAATCTAACTCAGCCCCTAGGCCCAAATCACTTAGGGACCTGTCCAGTGCCCATCACCGAAAATCCTGTATAACAACTACCCCCAAAAATTCCTTAGTAATCTGAGATAAGGAATTTTCATTTACTTCAAATAACACGATGCGAACTCGATTTCCAGCTCGCATAACATCCAGCTCGCATAGCATCCAGTTTTGCTCTCTACTGTCAGACGCCTGTTCACCCAATCGTTTGACAGCTGTTCATAAAAAGACGTGCCATCCATTCAAATTCGGACACGTGTCTCTTGTATTCTCTCTCCTATCCTATATAAATACCTCAGAGTTTCATTTCATAAACTCATTCTATCAAAAACAGTAAGGAAACTCTGCCCAATTTTGCTCAAGGATCAAACACGGCGAGAATTATCATAACTTCCCGACGTTCGTCCATATCCTCCTCAAATTCTTCAAGTTCATCCACCAGTTCTTCACAAAGTAAGCATTTTAATCTTTAGGATTACTTTCCTTTGTTTTTCTGTGTTTCTATAATGCATGTTTGTTCGAACCTATAAAGTTGCGAACTGAATTCCCTCATCGAGGCGAACTCATAACCACGGTTCGAGCTGAACCTGGATCTAATACGAGAACGAGACCTGTGTTCGCATCGAACAGTAGTGTCAAATTGTTCGTGCGAAGTGAGGACACTTAGGATTCTTTTTTTTCTTTTTTAGAGGCACACACTAATTTTCACCATCTTTTTTCAGATGTCGAGTGCGACCCCATCCATCTCCGTGGGCTCGCTTGGCGACACACCGAGCCCGATTCGTTCTTCAGCTACTCCCTCCCCTTTGAACTAGTACCCCCCTGAGCTTAGAGGCTCAAAGGAATTCCAACGGGAATTGACCTCCATCTCAGGTCGCCTAAGCCAGCCTATTTCCCCAAATTCGGCCATTACTCCTGAAGGGGCGGCCAACATAGCCAGGATTGAGAGTGCGATGCGAGCCAGTGGGTCTAGTTCGCTTGGACTTCAACTCGACCCAAATTCTGCCCCAGAAAATTAGACTAGAGAGAAAGACTTATATTCATGGAGGAACAAGAAAATAGGGCCAAGTGTTTCCAGTTCGCTTGGTCTTGACTCCCTATTCAACCGTCCTGTACCACCCTTCAATCAAGAAGAAGTAGATGCTCGCGTAGCACAACTTTTACAAAAAAGAGAGAACAAGCTTCGCCTCGCATCGTGCTCAGCAAACAACCCAGTAAATATATCTGTCTCAGAGTCCACAGATAGCTCTTTGGGAAGCGTCTTTTATGAAAAATGTAAGGGAAAAGAGGTGGCTCGCACCGTTACTCCTCAAGAAAGGTTCGAACAGAATGAGGATGATGACACTAGCTCGACTTGGTCATATGACAGTCCTGCTAGCGAGGAGGTAGCAGATGTATCAAAAGAAACAGATTTTTGTAACTATGCTTACGTGCCCGAACCGTCCCCAATTCCATATGATCCCATCAAACAGCCCGAGCTCGAAGGAGTGGTTTTTCTCAAAAAACGTATTATTCCAGATGGCGATGAGAGCACATCCTCTTTTCACGAGGATGGGAAGATTCTAGCTTGTAGAGACATGTCCACCTCGTTGACTGAGGATTCTTTGCGCGACCTCGTGGAGCAGTTTAGGCCAGAGGGTCGTATAATCCTCCCCGCACCGCATATGAGGTGCTATCAGTTTAATCATCCGGAAAATGGAGGACGGGCACCTCGCATGGTTCTTTCAACCTTTCTGTTAAAGCTGGGAATTTCTGCACCCCTTCATCCTTTTATTCAAGAAATTTTGGAGTACTACGGGCTCGCACCGTTACAAATTAACCCTAACGGGTACAGGTCTGCCATTGCTTTGTATATTTTTTACAAAAAACAAGGCTACCCAACTCTCACCGCTAGGCAATTGGGATATTTTTTGAATTTAAAACATTCAGCCGAGTTCGGCTATTTTTACCTTTCTGTATGGCCTTGCTACAACAAGAAAAAATTAATCTACGGGGGCCCAAGCAACTCAGGAAATTGGAAGGACCCCTTCTTCTATGTTCACGAAGTTCCCCGAGTTCAAACTCATTTTTACTAGGATCCTGGTAAGCATTTCATTTGAGCTCGCATCGTTTTTTTGTCACCTCGCATCGTTCTTTGAGCTCGCATCGTGCTTACAGTTTATTTCTATTCGCAGAACCCCCCGTGAGAACGTCTTTGCAAGGCCAAGAAAAGTTAAACGCTGATAATCTCTTAAAGACTCCCGTCTCAGAACGGAATATTAGAAATTTGATTACAACCGCCAACCTTGTCGAGTATGGCTTTTTAAAAGAAGGGACTAGGTTGACCCCTAGCAAGAAATCTAGGAGGAAAGGAAAAGGTAAGTTTCATTCGATGCGAGCCTTCAGCTCGCATCGTTACTTTATTTTGGCACCTTTATTCTTGTACTCTTAACACGTGTATTGACTAACCCTTTTGTCTTCGTTTTATTTCAGAAATGGCGATTTCTCCTCCTCCATTCCTAGACGAGTCAGAGGTTCAGGCTCGCACCGTTCCTTCTGCCAGCCAAACCGGCTCGCAAGCCGTGGGCTCGAATAAAGTTATTCGTACAAAAGAGATCCCTCCCCAAAAAACTACTCTTACAGAATATTTGGCTACTGGGGGGGCTTCTCCTCTGAAAAGGAAGAACAAGCATGCCAAGGACTCTGTTCCTGAGCTCGATGTTGTGAAGCGGGCTCGCAAGGATCTCCCCCCAAATCCTCAAGGAAACGTTGTGGCGAGTACTCTAGTTCGTCTTGGAGCCCCACACGTTTCTGAGAGTGACCTAAGGGCATGGACCTCGGGCTCGTTCGAGGCAAACAACGATGCCCTCACCAAGGCTACAGCTGAGGTGTTTATAAGGCAAATTAATAGGCACAGGGAGCTTCGTTCTATGGGTCAAGCTTCTGCTCGTCTAGACAAGGACAACAGGATTTTGAAGGGTAAGCTGGATGAAGCGAGGAGGGCAAATGTGGCCTTAGTTGAAGAATCTAAGCAAAGCATTCTGGATGCGACCACAAGTCTCGAGAAGGATCTTCGCGAGTCCAGAGCACTTGTGGAAAAATGAAAAAGGAACATTCAAATGCCCTGACTGATGCCACCTCTGAGATTGACTCTCTGAAAACCCAAGTTGCCGAGGCCGAGGCTAAGATGGCGGCTCAAGATGCTGAGTTTGAGGCCAAATTTTCAGCATTGGAAGCGAGCCGGGCTGAAGAGGTCAGGGACGCAAAGGCCCTGGGATCCAAGAACTTTATGAAGGGCTTCATAGCGAAGGTCCCTGAGTTCGATTGGAGCCCTCTGGGTACTGCTACTGTCAATTATGCCGAGAAGCTTCGCAAGGAGATGGAGGAGGAGGCTACAGAGAGGGCTCGCATCGCAGATGAGGCCCAGCTCGTTCCAGAACCTCAGCTCGCTCCTGAAGCTCATGAAGAGACTCCTCAGGCTTGATTTTACTTTGCTACTTTCTTTGGGATGCGGGCACCCCTTTTGCCTCGCAGGTTGTATACATTTGATAATCTTGGTCCATAACACTTAACATTTTATCAAGTATTTTTTGTGCTCGCCCATGATTTTTGAATATCTTCTTGTTCATGCCTTTACTTTTCTTTACATAGTAATTGTTTTGAATGCACACAACTTCCATCGGGTTCACCTCGCATGAGACTACTATGCCTGTTCATGCGAGGTTCCGCCTCACACCGTATTTAGTCTCACTCCGTACAAAGTTTTATCTCGCACAAGTTCCACCTCGCACAAGTTTCTAGTTCACATTTTATTTTCCCAACTTTCCTGAGCTCGTTTCCAGAGAGGGCTCGCCTCTCACAAGCTTTCTTTTCATAATTGATGGGCCGAGGCCCAATCCAATGTACTTCTGAAAACATAAATGATAATAAAAAGAAACTAAAATTTACTTAATGCGTGAAAACACACAATCAACTTTAACTTTATTTAGATAATAAAACTTCCACCTTCTTAGATAATAACAGGCTTAGACTTATTACATCGTATGCCAAGGGAAGGTGCCTATATGACACTACCCCCCCAAGACTTAGGATAAATATCAATGCATGCTAAGTCTTAAATAGATAGAAACTACTGATAATATCTCCTCAAGTGCTCAACATTCCAGGCCCTTGGTATGAGCTTTCCCCGTATGTCATTGAGATGATAAGTTCCTTCCCATAGAACTGATTTGATCTGATATGGGCCTTCCCAATTTGCACCAAACACTCCATGATTAACTACCTTGGTGTTAGGCATTACTCGACGGAGAACCAAGTCCCCTACCCGGAAAGGTCGGGCTCTCACCTTGCGGTTATAATGCCTTGCGGTTCTCTGGTGATATGCTAGCAGCCTTGCTTGGGAATGAACCCGTGTTTCTTCAATCATGTCCAAGTAAAGACGATGATTCTTTTTACTATTCTCTGGGTCATAATGAGCTCTCCTAAAAGATCCAGCTCCCACTTCCACCGGGACCATAGCCTCACATCCATACACCAAGGAGAATGGGGTCTCACCCGTTGTGGTTCGGGGAGTGGTGTTATAAGACCATAGGACTTGGGGAAGTTCTTCCGGCCAATTTCCTTTAGCATCCTCTAGTTTTGCCTTCAACGTGTGCTTCAAAATTTTGTTGATTGCCTCAGTCTGACCATTCGTCTGCGGATGGCTCACTGCACTGAAACTCTTCAGAATTCCTAACCGATCACAAAATTCTCTCATCTCCTTACTGTCAAACTGTTTACCATTGTCTGAGATCAACTTGTAGGGTACTCCAAATCGACAAACAATAGCCCGATACACAAAATCAATGAGCTTCTTTGTAGTTATTGTGGCTAAGGGCTCGGCCTCTGCCCACTTAGTGAAATAATCCACCGCAACCACATCATACTTCACACTGCCTTTGGCCTTAGGCAGTTCTCCAATCAAATCTATCCCCCACATGGTAAAGGGCCAAGGGCTCATGAGTGAGGTTAAAGGTGCCACCGGGCTGTTATGAAAATTTGCATACCTTTGGCACTTGTCACAAGCTCTAGCAAACTCGAAAGCATCTTTCTTGAGAGTCGGCCAGTAATATCCTTGACGAAGTATCTTTTGTGCCAATGAGCTACCCCCGAGTGATTACCGAAGATACCTTCATGAACTTCCCTTAGTATATAGTTGCACTCGTCTCCATCAACACACTTGAGTAGGGGCACATTGAAGCCTCTCCTATATAAGTCTCCATCATATATTGCATACCTTGCAGCCATATATCGCATCAGCCGTGCTTCATTCTTGTCATCTGGTAAAATACCATCTTTGATATAGGCCAAGAGTGGGGACATCCATGTTGCCCCATCCTCTACCACCATAAGCTCTACCTCTGGTATGCTAGGCCTCCTCTGTATTTCCAAGGGTGTTGACCCTAACAGAGTGGTCTCACGACGTGACCCGAACTTAGCAAGCTCGTCCGCCGTCTCATTATGGCCCCGAGGGATGAGCTCCAGGCTGACTTCATTAAATAACTTGATTAACCTTTCTGCACAACGCAAATACAACTCCGTTCTAGGCCCTCGTGCCTGATACCCCCCATTTATCTGGTATACTATGTTAGATCAGAATTCAATGATCGGCAGGAGCTAGACTCAACTGATCAGGATTGCTGACGTCATCAGGATTACATGGTCGTCAGGATCAGAATGCATATCAGGACTGGGATCAGGATTGATCATCAGGACTGGAAGCTGATCAGGATTCCTACTACGAGTTATATTTGGAGTCTAGATAAACATGGAAGTTTATTCTGTCGGTTCCTGGTTTGTAGTATGTAGCTATCAATTATGGATAGGTTTCAATCTTTGTAATTGATTAGGACTTATCATTGATAGAGAAGCTGTGTAGTATATAAACACAGTTTTGGTTTCGATTTATGTATTCATTCGAAGGAGAACATAATCGAATAGAAGCTCTTGAGAACATATAATTTCTTAAGAGAGTTTTTGTAAGCTAGCAGCTCTCAAGAACATCAGAATTTCTTGAGAGAGTTTGTAACAGTTTTATATCAGATTTAATAAAGCTGTTATCTTTCTTTTCATATTTGTGATATATACATTAAGAAGTCGATTATCTTACTCTATTGTATTCAACCCCCTTCTACAATAGATTATTACTGGGCAACAATTGGTATCAGAGAAAACTGATTTGATTCTGAATCAGATACGATCTAAAGATGTCGACAACCAAGTATGAAAGCATGAAGATTCCCATCTCGAAGATATCAGAATATCCTACATGGAGGGTAAAGATGTTGATGTACCTGGAGGCTATGGATCCTGATTACTTGGACAGGATTCGTGATGGACCATATATACCAACAAAGTTCGTAGAACGAACAGATACTGTACCAGAACATTATGTGGTCAAAGCTAAATCTGAATGGACTCCAGAAGAAGAAGCTCACGTACTCAGGGAACCAAAGATAAGAATATCTTGCATAATAGTCTTGACGCTGTCATGTCAAACAGGGTGATTGCATGCAAGTCTTCAAAAGAAATCTGGGATACTTTGGAAACTCAGTGCCAGGGATCTGCATCTGTCAAGAAAAACAGAAGGGCTCTTTTGATTCAAGAATATGAACAATTCGATGCAAGACCTGAAGAGAGCCTGACTGAACTATATGATAGATTTCTGACACTATTGAATAGCTTATCTTTAGTTGACAAAGTATATGAAACTGAAGATTCAAATACCAAGTTTCTAAGAGCTTTACCTGAAGAATGGGATACTCAGACCTCAATCATCAGACACCAGTATGATCTAAACATTGTGTCTCTTGATGAGATCTATGGGATGCTAAGAACTCATGATCTTGAAGTTCAACAGAGAAAGAACAAGAAAAGCAGCAAGGTAAAATCAACTGCTTTGAAAGCAGAGGCTAAATCAAAAGGAAAAGCTATGGAGGTCTCTAGAAGTAAAACAAGAATAGTTGAGTCAGATCCTGATGACTCTTCATCAGATACTGATGGCAATCCTGATGCCAATACTGATGATGATTCTTCTGACTCAGACATGGAAGAGATGGTTGCTATGATTGTCAGAAACTTCAGAAGGATGAAGTTCAGGAAGAGTAGAAGACAAGGCAACTTTCAGAAAAAGACCTTCAATGCAGACAAAGACAAGTATATCAAAAAGGACAGCAAGGGTAGCAAATTTGACAAGTCAAAGGTTAGATGCTACAAGTGCAATGGCATGGGTCACTTTGCTTCTGAATGCAAGAAGACAAAGGCACTTATCACATCAAGCAAGGATCGGATGGACTCTTCCTCAGAATCTGATAATGAGGTGGTCAACTATGCTCTAATGGCCAATGCTGATGTAATTACTGCTCCTAATGATAAGGTACTAAATACTATCTTTGATTTTGATACTGATAATGCTTCTGAGTTAAGACGTTTTCTAAAGTCATTACATATTAGCTTTAGAAGTCAAACTGCTGAGAATACTAGAATCTTATCTGAGATGTCTGACCTTAGAAAAAGGAATGAGATTCTAGAAGATGAATTTTCTCGTATGCAAGAAGTACAAAAGGAATGTGATAATGCTAATCACATGCATTTAGAGATGAAATCCAAATGTAATGCTCTTGAAAAGGAACTTGAAATTGCTAATGAGAAAATCAGAACCTGGACAGACTCTGGTAGAAAATTTCATGAGATTAATACCTCTAAGAATTGGAAAGAGTGTCTAGGATATAAGTCAGATGAGGATAAGAAATTGAAAGAGAAAATTGTCATAGATGAGACAGTCAGTCCAAAGACCTATAGACATGTTTTAGATGAAACCAAAACTAAGATTACTCCTGTTAATTTTGTTTTTGGTAAGGATTCCAATTCTACTTTTGAAAAGGGATCTACCTCTAATCAAGGAATTAAAATCATAAAGTCTAAACCTGTCTTGAATAAAGTCTTAAAGAATGTAGGTCTATTGTCTCAGAAATAGCTTAAGGATAAAATCTGTGAGTTTACAGATAAGGAAAAGGAAGCTACTGTTAAGAGAAACAGGAATGGTAAAGTTGGGATCAATAAAGAGAATGGTTATAAGTATATCCCAAATGCACCTAGAAAGAGTTGTTTTAACTGTGGTAACTCTAATCATCTTGCTATTGATTGTAAGAAGAGTAAGAAGAAGAGTGCTGATATTTCTAAGTCTGATGTTAGGAATAGATCAGTATTCTATAAACCGCAGAAGTCCTGTTTTCATTGTGGTAGTCTATGGCATTCTATTTATATCTGTAAAGAGTATCATGATTTGTACTATAACTTTTATGATCCATTGCCTAAGTTTGAAAGTAGTACAAAGTCTGATAGAACTAAAAATGTCATAGTAAAGCATGCTTTTGTTAATACTGATGCTGACAAAGCAAATCCTGATGGAGTAACATCTGTCAGGACTGCTAAGGTCAGAAAGTCTTCTGCTGTGAAAATTAATAAATTGCATGGAAAAGGAACCCAACATGTATGGGTTCCTAAGTGTTCTAACTAGTGTGTTTCTATTCTGATGCAGGGTAAAAAGAAAAATGTGTTAGTCATGGACAGTGGATGTTCTGTGCACATGACTGGAAACAAAGCCCTGTTATCAGAATATGAGGAGAAAGCTGGCCCAACTGTGTCTTATGGAGATGGCAACATTGGACAAACCTTGGGATATGGCAATATAATCATTGGAAATGTCATCATTGAAAAAGTAGCTCTAATGAAGGGACTAAAACACAATTTGTTGAGTATTAGTCAAATCACTGACAGAGGTTATCATGTCAATTTCTATTCCACACATTGTGAAGTAGTCAGTAAATCAACAGGAAAGATAGCACTAACTGGCTACAGGCATGGTAACATATATGAAGCCAACATTTAATCAAATCTTGATGGCTCCCCTACTTGTCTCATCAGTAAAGCTTCAGTAGATGAAAGTTGGAATTGGCACAAGAAGCTTTCTCATCTCAACTTCAGCAACATCAATGAGTTGGTTAAGAAAGATTTAGTAAGAGGATTACCTAATGTCTTGTATACACCTGATGGACTCTGTGATGCATGTCAGAAAGCAAAACAAAGAAGGACATCATTCCAGAGTAAATCAGAATCCTCTATTGGAGAACCATATCACATGCTACATCTTGATCTATTTGGTCCAGTCAACATCATGACCATCAGTAAGAAAAGGTACACTCTTGTAATTGTTGATGAATATTCTAGATTCACCTGGGTGTATTTTCTGCACAGAAAAGATGAAACTCCTGAAGTTCTGTTGGATCATGTGAGAATGATTGAGACAACCACAAAGTACAAAGTCAAGATTCTGAGAAGTGATAATGGTACTGAATTTAAGAATTCAAAGATGGAAGAGTTCTGCAAATACAAAGGAATTATTCAACAATTCTCTGCTCCTGGCACACCTCAGCAAAATGGAGTAGTTGAAAGGAAAAATAGAACTCTTATTGAAGCTGGCAGAACTATGTTGGAAGAAGCTAAGTTACCTACATATTTCTGGGCAGAAGCAGTCAACACAGCTTGCTATACACAGAATCTCACATTGATAAACAGACATGGTGTTACTCCTTATCAATCTCTCAAGGAAAAGAAACCTAGTCTGAAGCATTTGCATGTGTTTGGCTGTAAATGTTTTGTTCTCA
This sequence comes from Heracleum sosnowskyi, assembly GCA_030848705.1. Lineage (NCBI taxonomy): Eukaryota > Viridiplantae > Streptophyta > Magnoliopsida > Apiales > Apiaceae > Heracleum > Heracleum sosnowskyi. The sequence goes on along the minus strand of CM061244.1, from coordinate 16,878,625 downwards.
GAACTCATCCTGAACAACTAGGGAAATTTGAAACAAAGGCTGATGAAGGAATTTTCATAGGCTATCCTGCATCAAGAGCCTTCAGAGTTTTTAATTTGAGAACAAGGACTGTCATGGAGTCAATACATGTATCTTTTGATGATAAAAAGATAGTTGGAATCAATGAAGACTCGCATGATAGATTGATTTTTGAAAATGAAGCTACCAAGGAACCTGAAGAAAGTGAATCAGATCCTGTCAATACATCAGATCCTGATGGGTCACCAAATCCTGATGACACACCAGATACTGATGATACTAATACTGATGATGCAATCAATAGTGATACAACTAGTAGTGCTAACGTTGAGGGGGAGCAACAACATTCGACTACAAGTTCAGACTCAACTCAATCATCAAGACAGAATTCTTCAGATACTGATTCAAGTGATAATCCTGATAACCTTTCAGGAGGAAATAACATTAATTCAAGGGAAGCTTCAAGACAAGCAAGTTCTTCAAATCAAGATAACACCAATCCAGGGGGAGCATCTACTTCAAGGAACAATTTGACACCAGCAAGGAAATGGACAAAAGATCATACTCCTGATTTGATAATTGGAGATCCTGGTGCAGGTGTTCAAACAAGAAGTGCAACTCAGAATGAATGTCTATACAATAACTTTCTATCCAAGGAGGAGCCAAAGAAAGTTGAAGATGCACTTAAAGATGTTGATTGGGTTACTGCAATGCAAGAAGAACTGAATGAATTTGAAAGAAATGAAGTCTGGAAACTGGTACCAAGACCAAAGAATAGATCAATTGTTGGTACAAAGTGGATTTTCAAGAACAAGACTGATTCTGATGGAGTGATAATCAGAAACAAAGCTAGACTAGTTGCAAAGGGGTATTCTCAACAAGAGGGAATTGACTATGATGAAACTTTTGCTCCTGTTGCAAGACTAGAAGCCATCAGGATATTTCTTGCTTATGCAGCACATAAGAAATTCAAGGTTTTCCAGATGGATGTTAAAAGTGCTTTCTTAAATGGAGAACTGGAGGAAGAAGTCTATGTTGAGCAACCTCCTGGTTTCATTGATCCTAAATATCCAGATCATGTCTACAGATTGGATAAGGCACTTTATGGACTAAAGCAAGCTCCAAGAGCATGGTATGAAACCTTAGCTCTATTCTTACTGGAAAGTGGATTCAAAAGAGGTGCTATAGATAAAACTCTATTTTATTTGAATCATGGTAAGGACTTGTTGTTAGTTCAGATTTATGTTGATGATATCATTTTTGGGTGAACAAACAATAAGCTGTGTGAAAAGTTTTCTAAGCTTATGCAGTCAAGATATCAAATGAGCATGATGGGAGAAATGAGTTACTTTCTTGGTCTTCAAGTTAAACAGACTGATGAAGGGATTTTTATCAATCAGTCTAAATATACAAGGAATTTATTGACAAGGTTTAACATGCAAGATAGTTCTCCTGCTACAACTCCCATAGCTACAGCTACCAAACTTGATCCTGATCAAGGTGCTGAGGTAGATGTAACTCACTACAGAGCAATGATTGGCTCTTTATTGTATCTCACTGCAAGTAGACCAGATATCATGTTTGCAACCTGTCTGTGTGCAAGATTTCAAGCAAAACCTAGAGAACCCCATCTGATTGCAGTCAAAAGAATTTTCAGATATCTCAAAGGCACTTCTTCACTTGGCCTTTGGTATGCAAGGGAATCAGATTTTGGGTTGTGTGGTTATTCAGATGCTGATTTTGCAGGATGCAAAATAGACAGGAAAAGTACTTCAGGAAACTGTCAGTTTTTGGGTGGAAGACTAGTTTCATGGTTCAGTAAAAAGCAAAAATCTATTTCCACTTCAACTGTAGAAGCTGAGTACATTGCTGCAGGAAGTTGTTGTGCTCAGATCATGTGGATGAGAAATCAGTTGTTAGATTATGGCCTGTCATACTCAAAAATCCCTATTTTCTGTGATAACCAAAGTGCTATTGCAATGACAGGAAATCCAGTTCAGCATTCTCTTACTAAACACATCAGTATTCGATATCACTTCATAAGAGAACAAGTTCTGGAAGGAACAATTGAACTTCACTTTGTTTCTACTGATCAACAACTAGCTGATATATTCACCAAGCCACTACCTGAAGCTACTTTCAACAAATTGGTGAATGAACTTGGAAGGATGAACTTTGAGAATTTCTGAGGAAAGTTACAGAGAGGAAATCCTGATAACTGTCAAATCCTGATGGTTATTCAGAAAGGTATGTTTTCTTTGATCAAATCCTGATAGGATGCAATCCTGACATGAAGTCAACTGGTCAATCCTGATATACAGGTTAGTATTTTCATTACTAAATTTGTGCCTATTTTTTCGTCCGTATCTGCTAATGGACGATTGAGTTTTAGTAGGACAACTGTATGCGCGCGTGTGTTGCACTATTATAGATATATCTATACATACACATAAAAAGCGGTGCAGTTTTATTTAATGACACACGTAATCTGTCCACTAATTAGTTATGCACAAATCATATTTTGCCACCTGTCATTGAGAGTAATATTTTGTTTTAACAAAATCTTTTTCATTGTTCTACATCTTTCATTACTCTCTCATCATCAGTTTTTCGTTTTCTATCTCTCTCTGTGCTTTCATACCCTAATTGCTTCAAATCTTAATTCTCAATTTTTCAAAAGCATTACAATGGCGTCTTCATCATTCATGAACAAACAATCAGTAATTCGTGATATTACTTTTGCCACTAGTAACTTTGTAGCCATACTAGACCATCAGGAATTGCCTACTGAGTTCCATATAATTCAAGATTTTCTTACTTCAAGCCCATTGAAGTATGCTTTAACAGAGCCTGCGAGTGTTTCTTTTAAGTCTGTAATGCAGGTTTGGAACACAGTTGTTTTTGGTCAAAGTTCTACAGGAACCATTCTGATGCAGTTCGAATCAAATGGAGTAACTCATAATGTCACCCCTGCTGTTATTGAAGAGGCGTTGCATTTGCCTATTCTGGGTGATAAAGTTCCTAGTGTGATTTCAGACTCTGCTCTATTTGAGTTTGTCAAGAAACTGGGCTACAATGGTGAAGTAAAGAGATATGGCAATCTCTTTAGGACAAAGCTTAAGAAGGAATGGAATTTCTTCTTTGATACGATCAGCCGCTGTTTCCTGAACAAGACATCAAATTTTGATGCTCTTCCATCAGGATCTCTCAAAATTGGGTACTCTCTTATCCATTCTACAGTGTTTGATTATGGGTCTTTTATTTTAAAAGCCTTAAGTGATAGGAAATCAGATAAGTTGGGTTCTGTCTGTTTTCTTAGATTTTTACAGTTGATATTTAATCACTTATGTCCTAATGTTGTTTTTGAGAATGATGTAGTTCTACCAATTTGTAGAATTACTGAGAATAATATTAAGTCCTTAGTCAACAGTGATAAGGCAAATGGTTTTATAGGAAATGCTTTTATTCCTGATGAGGTTAGGTTTTTCTTACATAGGAAAATGCCTACTCGTTATGGTTTAATTTCTAATGCTATGGGGCAAGGCTCAACCCACCCTGTTCCTGACACAAGCATTCATCCTAAACAGTCTAAACAGACAACTGCCACCTCTATTGTCTCTCAAAAGACTTTAGTTGTAAAAGCAAAGAAGTCAGCTAGAACTGATGTGTCAGGAAGACAATCAGGTTCAAAGGACTTTTCCTCTACACCACTCACTAAAAAGAAGTTACAAGGGGGTGTACAAGGGGTCCTGGTGAAGAAAGCTGCAAAGGGAGGTGAGGTTGTTTCTGTAAAAAGAAAGTTAGTTCTCAGGGATGAGACTGATTCAGAGGATGATTTACCTATATCCTCTGTGATGAATGTGAACAAGGAAGTTGCTGATACTGCTACTAAAGCTGTGGTACCTTCATCACTACCATAAAAGAAAAGGAAATTATCAAAAAGCAGGTATCATATTCCTTTGACAGTGCAAATGAAGGATACTGATATTCAGACATCAAATCCTGATGAGTCATCTACTCCTGATGCTCTAGCAAATACTGATGTTAGTATTTCTGATGCAACAACAAAAGTGGTCTCTATATCAGACTCTCCAGCCTCTCCATCTATGTTTAGAGAAATTTCTTGGGAGAAGGTTTCTAAAATTGCTTCCTTGGTTGGTCTTACACCAAACTCAAAGAAAAAGAGGAATGCAGAGGAGTTAGTCTATCAGAGACAAAAGAAGCTGAAAGGATCAAGCCCATAAGAACCTGAATTTCAGAGTAATTCAGCAGCTATTGTTGATCCTGCCACACAAGAACCACTCAATTAAAGTTTGGGTGAAGGCTTAGCTAGTGGAATGGTCACACAAGAACCATTTTCTCAAAGGGAGAATGAAGACATCAACATTCCAGCTACACAAGAACCATCTTCTCAAAGTGAAGATGCAGGCAAAGCTACAGCTTTTGTTGAAAGATTGGTCGAGAACATTGTCTATGAGGGAAGCACACAAGAACCTTTAGCTCAAAGTGTTGAAGCAGCTTCTGAACCTCAAGCTACACAAGAACCATTGGTAGAAAATACTGATGCAAGCATATCACATCCTGACGATGTTCATCCTGACGCTAGTGGTGCTCCTGATATTGAACCTATTCTGATACAGCCACTTCGTTCAAGACCAATAGATCATCCTATCTCAGAATCACAGGATAAATAGAAAGGTATTGCAATTCCTGATCCTGATGTTACTCATAGTACTGATGATGAAGACTCTGATGATAGTGATGATGATGAGAATCGAACAGAGAAGGAACAGCTTGCTACAACACTCAAGATTAGTCTTGGAACTAATTTTGGTTCATCAAGTACATTTATGGCTGACAATGCTTATACTGGGAAAGATCAGAGACAAGATTTTTCTATTCCTTCCTTTGATCCTGCTGAGGCATTTAGACAGAATGAATGGAACAATTCATGGCATAATTATGATGAATCTATCAGTTTTTCTTCTGCTATTGGACATGCCTATCAAGCAGTGAAATCTATAGAGAATCAAGACTTGAAGAATCATCTGAAGGCTACAACTCTGTTATCCAAGAGCCTGAAAAGTGAGATTGATTCTATCAAGAGTTCAACTGATAAAGTGAGGACTGCTATCTTTAATAATTTTACAAAGGTGCCTACTGCTTTTCAGCTAAGGGTAGTAGAATCCCAAGTGAAATCTGTTGTTTCAGAACAAACCTCAATCAACCAAAGGATTGATTCTCTGGATACTAAGGTAACTGACATTCAAGCCTCTCTTTCCTTAATTTTGAATTTATTGTCAAATCCTGATGTCAAAAAGGGGGAGAAGGTTAGTCGGACAAAATGTACACCTGATCTAGTATTAAGGAATAATGATGATAATACTGGAGATGATGGTGGTGACAAAGTGATACAAGGAGAAACCTCTGATGCTGCAGTTTTGAAGTCTACAATTCAAACTTCTCAAAGTCAAACAACGCAGTCAACTCATGTTTCTGATTCTGGAGTTAAGACAGTAAGAACGTTGATGCAATCTCAGATCCTGACGGAAGAACAAATCCTGACACCTGGTCATGGACATATTCTTGCTACAATTCCTAAAGGTGATGAAGATGTGATTATTGATAATCCTGAAGATGCATCAAAATTTATTCCAGAAGTTTTCTACAAAAGATGGCAGAATTGTTACTCTATATCACACTGATAAAAGAGTTCAACAATTATTTGCTAGAAAAGCACTCTCTACAGCAAGTGAAGAATATCCAGATCTCTCACATGAAGAATTTTTAAGACTACAAAGAGAGACAATGGAAAGCTATAATGCTCCTGCTAGAGGTAGAGGAGACAGAGGTAGGAGAGGTGTTAGAAGAAGTAGAAGAGGTTCTTCAACTCAAACAGTACCTAGACAGACAAGGTCTACAGGGTTAAGAATTGAAGAAATTCCTGAACCTATTCAAACTCTAGTAGTTCCTGACAGATCTACTTTTGGTGATGATGGAAATATTGAAGAAGAACCTGAATTGAGAAGAAAATCAAGAAAATCAACTCTCTGCAATACAAATCAAATTGAAGAATCTAATCCTGATGTTGTTCCTGATAATAGTCAAGATCCTGATGATTCTGAAATTCTGCAAGAGGTTGATTTGATAATCTTATCTACTGTTATTGATAGTCACAACAAGGAAGTGGATGAAGAAGAAGAAGCCAGAAGAAGAGAAATTACAAGAAGAACAAGTAGAGATTTCAATATCTATTTACAAAGGCTTAAACTCTCAAATGAAAGAAAGTGGAGGAATCCAAGCAGACAAGAATCTTCACTGGAAAGAAGCTATGCATTTGAAAAGGAAAAAGATAAGAAGTGGAAACACATTAGTACACTTAGGTGTGATACACCTATCAATTTTCAGTATGGTGGAATTATTACAAGCACTTCAAGTGTTGTTGATTTATCTGGTATGGTTAGATCAAAAGCACTCTGGTTAAGGATGTTTTCAAATCTGAAGCAATTGTCAAGCAATTCAAGAGGAGGTATTGGACACAGAGATGCTGAATATCTGAATATGTCATATGTTGATCCTTACTCCTTGACTGAAATTGGAGGTACTTTAACTTCTGAAAACCTGAACAATTTACTAGCTGTTGATATAGTTATAGATTGTCATGATGGTTTTGACAAGAAAGAAAAGCTTCTGTACTTCATGAAAGATGGTAGTGTGAAGATTTTATCTATTCAAGATCTGTTGATGAAAACTACACAGGAACTGAAATATGTTCATTATCTTTTGAGATCAAAGAATCAAATATGCAAAGAATGGAGTGACATGATTTTGTCGACAATAAGAAGAAGACTGGATGGAAACAGTAATTTCAATGGTAATTATACTCCCATGTACTTAAATCAAAGAGGTCAGGATGTGGAAATGCAAAGGGGTACTGCTGTTAAAGAAGTAAATTTTGGCATGACTCATCTTTCTCTCAATCCTGATGGGAAGGAAATTGCTTATCTTATGTTAGAAGAGCATAGTCTTCGAAGAAACTCCATATTGAATCTCAGAGCAGCTATCTACCAGATTAATGAGGAAGATGAAGAACTCAAAAATCTTAAGGAAAGACTGATTCAAATTCTTGAAGAAAAAGAAGAAAATCTGTTATCCAATTTCTTGAAGATGAATCTGTTCTATCAAAGAGTCTAAACAGATAAGTTGTTGATGCAGATTCTGTACATTTTGTATATATGTTTTTGACATCATTGAATATTTGGAATCTATACTTTATTTCACAAAGTATGAGATTGGGGGAGATTGTTAGATCAGAATTCAATGATCGTCAGGAGCTAGACTCAACTGATCAGGATTGCTGACGTCATCAGGATTACATGGTCGTCAGGATCAGAATGCATATCAGGACTGGGATCATGATTGATCATCAGGACTGGAAGCTGATCAGGATTCCTACTACGAGTTATATTTGGAGTCTAGATAAACATGGAAGTTTATTCTGTCGGTTCCTGGTTTGTAGTATGTAGCTATCAATTATGGATAGGTTTCAATCTTTGTAATTGATTAGGACTTATCATTGATAGAGAAGCTGTGTAGTATATAAACACAGTTTTGGTTTCGATTTATGTATTCATTCGAAGGAGAACATAATCGAATAGAAGCTCTTGAGAACATATAATTTCTTAAGAGAGTTTTTGTAAGCTAGCAGCTCTCAAGAACATCAGAATTTCTTGAGAGAGTTTGTAACAGTTTTATATCAGATTTAATAAAACTGTTATCTTTCTTTTTATATTTGTGATATATACATTAAAGTCGATTATCTTACTCTATTGTATTCAACCCCCCTTCTACAATAGATTATTACTGGGAACATACTACAGTCATGGAGTCACTAAAAGCGTTAAGGTTTTCCACCTTTAATTCCAATGCCAACTTGAATCCGTTGATCAAGGCCTCATACTCAGCATCATTGTTTGTTGCATGGAAAGTGAAGTGAACATCCCTCTTCACCCTACATCCTTCTGGGCTTACTAACTCGAATCCAGCTCCAGCTCCATCTCCATTAGATGCCCCATCAACATATAAGCTCCACCAAGGGGCGCTATTCTGATTTTCCTCTGTTGGCACCTCTGGGTAAATTTGCAAGGCCCTAGAGTCCTCTTCTACTTGAGATGAGAATTCCAACACAAAGTCTGCTAGAGCTTGCCCTTTGATTGCGACCCAAGGTTTATATTCCACATCAAACTGCCCTAACTCAACAGCCCATTTCAACATCCTTCCTGAAGTTTCTGGTTTGTGCAACACTTGCCTAAGAGGATAGGCTGTTCTCACCTCGATCTTATGAGCTTGGAAGTAGGGACGAAGCTTCCTTGAGGCGAGGATTAGAGCATACACCAGTTTTTCCATGTTCAAGTACCGAGTTTCTGCACCGACTAGCCTTTTGCTCATATAGTATATAGGGAGCTGAGCATCGCCTTCCTCTCGGACTAGCACCGCACTCACTGCATATTCAGACATAGCCAAGTAAAGCACCAGTACCTCCCCTTGCTGCGGGTTAGACAATAGAGGTGGTGTGCTCAAATGTCTCTTGATATTTTGAAAGGCCCCTTCACATTCCTCTGTCCATTGAAAATTCTTGCCTACCTTCTTAATAGCCTTAAAGAACTCTTGGCACTTGTCAGAAGATTTTGAGAAAAATCTGTTCAACGCCGCAATTCTCCCTGTGAGACTCTGCACATCCCTCACCCTACGAGGTGATCTCATCTCCATTAGAGCCTTGATCTTGGCCGGGTTAGCTTCAATTCCTCGATGGTTGACAATAAACCCCAGGAATTTCCCCGACTCTACCCCAAACACACATTTTTGGGGGTTGAGTTTCATTCTATAGATACGCAAGATAGTGAACATCTCTCCCAAATGCTGAATGTGGTCCTCGGCCTCCTTTGATTTTACAAGCATGTCATCAACATATACCTCCATTGTCTTCCCGATGTGGTCTTTAAACATCTTATTCACCAATCGCTGATAAGTTGCTCCCGCATTAACCAACCCGAAAGGCATCCCAATATAACAGTATAGGCCTCGATCAGTGATGAACGAAGTATGTTCTTGATCTGGCCCATACATAGGAATTTGATTATAGCCTGAGTAAGCATCCATGAAGCTTAACAACGCGTGTCCTGCAGTGACATCTACAAGCTGATCGATACGAGGAAGTGGGAAGCTATCCTTTGGACAAGCTTTGTTCAAGTCGGTGAAGTCAACGCAGGTTCTCCACTTCCCATTTGGCTTCTTCACCAGCACAGGATTAGCCAACCAAGTCGGGTAGAATGACTCCTTGATGAGCCTGACTTCCATTAGTCTGTCCACCTCTTCTCTAAGGGCCTCGGCTCTCTCTCCGCTAATAGGTCTTCTCTTCTGCCTTGTTCCCTTCTTGCTGGGGTCTAAGTTCAACCTGTGGCACATCACTTCTGGGTCGATCCCTACCATGTCAGCGTGAGACCATGCAAACATATCCAGGTTCCCCTTGAGGAATGAGACGAGGTTGTTTCTCATTTCGGGGCCGAGGTTTGCTCCAATCCTCAAAACTTTAGCCGAGTCATTTGGATCCACCAAGATAGGAATGATGTCCTCGAATGTTCCAGCTCCGTCTGGTAGGGGAGGCATTCTTGGGTCCAAATCTTCATCGAAACTTACATCACTGCTAGGCTCTCCTATCTCGGTGACGCTAAGATGAGCCTTATTGTTGATGGATTTCACTGATTCTTCCTGTGGGATGTTCCCTTCTGTTGTTATAGTGACTTCTCGGGAGACCCCGGTTGGTAGGTTTATCAAGATTGAAGTTTCCTTCCTCACCCACTTGCCTTTATTCATCCTAGCGGCCATCTGTTCTAGGCTCTCCTCATCATCGCTAGCCTCCTCTACTATACCTTCCTGCAATACCATTATAGTCTGAGAGGGTTCCATCATTAGGGCCCCGGGCCGAGGCTCCACCTCAATTACCAAACTCTCAAAGTAGTCTTCCGGGAGCTCCTCTATAGATATCATGTTACAAACATCTGGCATGAGAGTGTCCACACGCTTCCTTTTCTTCTCTTCACCATCTTCTACGGGTTCTTGTTCTCTAAGGTCTACCACTTCTCGTAGCACATCTAACTTTTCTGCCCCCTTTATTGCTTGGTTGTAGCATATCCTTGAGTCATATTGACATCCCTTCACTCGTCCGATGCCCGTGGGAGTTGGAAATTTCATAGTTAAGTGATAGATAGAGGTGACTACCTTCATCTCCTTAAGGATTGGCCTCCCAATGATGGCATTATAAGCACACGACTAGTTCACCATAGTAAAAGTAAAAATTTGTGTGGCCACATGGGGGTTATCTCCTAAACTGACCAGGAGCTGGATAGTGCCTCGAATCCCTATAGAAGCCCCGGTGAACCCATAGAGTTGGTTTCCGCTTGAGACCAGTTCTCTGTCTAAGATCCAAGCCTTTTGTATATGTCGTAAGTTAAAACATTTACTGTGCTTCCATTGTCCACCAATACCCGATGTACATTGGTAGACCCGATCTTCATCCTCACGACAAGAGCATCAGCATGTGGGTGGTGCACCCATTTGGCATCTTCTTCGCTAAACATAATGTCATCTCTCTCTTTTGTGAACAGATGGGGAGGCCTTTGTTCAAGGTGATGAACGTTGGTTAGAGGACGGTCCTTTGCCTCTCGGGCATATCTCTCCATGGCTTTCTTGCTATCTCCTCCCACATGAGGTCCTCCGATAATAACGTGAATGCTATCGGGGGCGGAGGGGGCACCTGATGGTACTCAGACTTATGTTTCCGTACTTCCTTCATGACCCATTCCGTTAGCTTCCCCTGTCGAATCAGACTCTCAATCTCATCCTTTAGCTGTCGGCAATCTGCCGTATGATGTCCTGTGGACTCATGGTAAGCACAGTATTTAGAGGTGTCCCTTTTGCTATATTCTGTCAGAGGGGTGGCTTTCTTGAATACCCCCTTCCCAGCATAAGTGGCATATATATGATCAATGGAGGCCACCAAAGGGGTATGATTCTGCCACTTGCTGGTGTAAGGCCTCCCAGTCTCCTTATTGGCAGTTTCCCTAGCCCTGTTAAGCTTCTTTGGGCTGGGGCTCCTTTTGAAAGTCTTTCTACTTTCTTCAGGACTAGGAGATCTCCCTCTCTTCTCCATCCTTCGGCCACTGCTTCTTAGCCTGTTCATAAAATTCAGCCAAAGTCTCTGGCTCCCTAGCCTGTAGAGTCTTCCAGAATTTAGAGCCTTCTCTCAACCCAGCAATTAGGAAATTCTTCTGGGCTTCTTCCGTTGCTCCTCGGACTCTAGGAACCTCAGCGTTAAACCGCATGAAATAATCCTGCAGGGACTCTACCTCTCCCTGCTTAATGTTTGCAAGGGTAGCCACCGGGGGGGGCATAGTGAAGAGTGGACTGAAACTGCCTTAAGAATAGATCTCCCAACTGTCTCCATGTGCTAATGCTAGCTGGTCCTAGCTTAGTAAACCACTGTTGGGCACTTCCCCTTAACGAGGCAGCGAATAATCGACAACGAGTTAGGTCAGGAACCTGGTAGACCTCCATCTCGGTATTGAAGCGGGCCAGGTATTCAGCAGGATCCGCATCTCCATTGAAGGCAAGCTCGAGGTTACTTCTAAATGCCGGGGGAAGAGGGGACATCCTTATTGCAGGAGTGAAAGGAGATGGGGCCGTAGAAGGGGGTGGGGCTCTCTTCTCATGTTCCATTTGCACCAGTAGGCGTCTCAAATCACCAACCCTTAAGTCTCCAATTCTCTCGTCAGACCTCTCTTCACTGGAATGGTGAGAGGAAGTCCTCTCCCTTCGCTCCCTTCTATGAGTTCGAGGTGGAGTCCTCTCTCTTCTTTCTGTTCTAGGTGGAGCCCTCTCCCTTCGCTCTGTTCTAGGTGGAGTCCTCTCCCTTCGCTCTGTTCTAGGTGGAGTCTTCTCCCTTCGCTCTGTTCTAGGTGGAGTCCTCTCTGGCGCCTCCTTCCGTGCCTTAGATTTTTCCAATCTAAGCCTTAGATCGTGCTCAGTTAGCTTCTTCCCAATTCGATCCAAAACACTAGTGGATCTAGCCTCGGACGAAGCTGGCTCATGCCGCGGCTCGCTCGGAGCCTGGCTGCCTCGCTCCTCCTGGCTTGGAGATATCTCATCCGTCTCAAGAGACCCGGTTTTCTTTAGCCCATCAGCTACCTCGTCGAACTCGTGTATGAGTTTTTTAGAGGTTTTATCCGTCTTGTCCCTAGTGCCCTTGAGTCTTCGAGCCTTCCTCTTCGCATTCTTGATTGAGTTCTGCTCGACCTTAGCTAGCCGGACGTTCATAGTTTTGAATTGGAGCTCGATCCCCTCGAGATAGCCTAGGATCTTCTGGCCATCTAGTGTAACCGGTGCGACTTGAGGCATGTCAGGGGTGATTTTGCTTGGTCCTCCCTCTCCGTGGGGTGGAGGATCCGTCCTCGCTCCTTGTGGTATGGCATCCTTCTTGTGCACAATTCCCTTGTCATCGTTCTTGTTGTTCTTCGACATCCTTCTCCTTAAGATGTAGTGCTCAATGAGCCCCCTCCTTCTAGCGCCAATTGTTGTTAGGAGAATTTCGTACAACAGTGTGTTGGAGGTTTATGGAAAGTTGTGGTTGGACTTGTATGATGACTCCTCAGAAATTGAATAGAGAATGGGTTTTTTCTCTTGCACTTGCCGAGTGTCAATTGTGTATCATACAAGGTGCCTACGTACCCCTTTATATAGGGATCAAGCCTCACGTAGTTCTTGGAGAACAAGTCATTGAATAAGCCCATTCAGTCCAAGCCCATAAAATAGTCAGGATTTATGTTCCCATAAATAGTTCAAGGATTATCAATCCACTTCATATTCCCATAAATAGTCCCAAGGATTATCAATCCTCTTCATGTTCCCATAAATAGTCCCAAGCATTATCAATCCTCTTCATGTTCCCATAAATAGTCTAAGGATTATCAATCCTCTTCATGTTCCCATAAATAGTCCGGTCGTCACACGTTTTCCTACAATCTCGCGGCATCTCCGCATTTCTTCCCGTGATTGCAGGTCTGTCCCGTGTCAACCAAGTTACATTCCATAAACAGGAATTTCCATATTTTGGGCTTCACCCACGATGCGAGATGGCCAGGCTCGCATCGCATAAAACATATGGAAATTACCCTTTCGTAGTTTAAGTGGTGCGAGCTCACCTATGTTCAATTATTCTTATTTCTGATAAGTAGCACGAGCCCATTACTTCATAATGGTGAGAGTCCACAAGCTTATAGTGAGAGTCTATTAATGGAGATGCGAGCTCACCATTGGTGAACTCATAAGAAAGAGAACCCAATATTCATTTTAGCGAAGCGAGCCCAATTATGATGAGATCCTTGTGAGAATCCTTGCTTAAGATGAGAACTCATAAAGATAGGTTTTCACCACAAGTTAATGATGCGAGCCCATCATACTTAAGGATTTTGGGCTTAACATAGCCCATGATGCGAGCCCTAATTCCAGTTCACCCCAATCTAACTCATCCCCTAGGCCCAAATCACTTAGGGACCTGTCCAGGGCCCATCACCGAAAATCCTGTATAACAGGTTGTTCTAACTTTTAAATACAAGTCATACAAAATACACTTAACAAATTTGAATCAGGCTGTGGTTGAATTGTTTAGTCTACTTGCTTGTTTGTATCTATTTCTATAATAACCATCCATCCAGTCATAATTTTTGACATCTACAGGTTACTCAATGCAGCAATCCTCTACTAGATAGTGTCAAATGTGTTATAAGTAGAGGGTTATGCACTTGCAGATGCAGACCTAAAGAAGAGCGGACCCAGCTCCTGCTGGGTGAAAAATGGAAGGTAAACACGGGGATAAAATTGGATCAATTCTTGAGCAACAGATTCTGCTGCTTATTTTTTTAAAACTGGTGTTCATTAAATTCGGCCGAATTTGGTCGAATTTAATATGTAATTTCGACTGTGTTCCGTCGCATTTAGCATACTAAATTCGACCACATTTGGTTGAATTTAATGCACTACGGGCACCAAAATTTGAAAATTTAAATTTTTTAGCGGAATTTGAAAATTTGAAAATTTTGAAATATTCGACTAAATTCGACAAAAAATCTGTCGAAAATAATCCGTCGAATTTAGTCTGTCGAATTAACTTAAATTCGACAGAATTTGCTAAATTCGGACGCGAGCATTTTTGACAAACACATTTTCTGTCGAATTTAGTTAAATTCAACAAAATTCCGTCGAATTTAGTCATTTTTCTTGTAGTGATGGTTTATTTATTAAATTATTAAAATTATAATCAGAATGGGTTAGGTCGATTAAAATATTAAAATTTATACCCAATCCATTAAAATTGGGTTAAGATTTTTTCCACCCAAATGTATGCCAGGTTAACATTATTCAGTTGGAATCGATCGAAAATAGGATCAACTTGGATTGGATTGGTCAATTTTGGTAACCCATGAACCCTACTAGCTAATGACTTTAACGTAGATCCTCCACCCACTACTTGGTTCCCAAGTAAAACCGAAGGACAAATTATTCTTGCGCAGCACTTAAGTGTTCCCCAATATATTTGTTGTGTGTGGACCCTAGAAGGAAGCTGCTGCATTAGGGTACCTGTCACAAGCCTTTCCAAGAGGCATGCTTATAGGCATGATTTTTGTCAAAAGGCATGCCCAAATGGCATGCCATTCGTACTTATAAAAAAAATAAAAATTAAAGCACAAGTAGATAATAGTGTCGTGTACTTTTCGTATCGTGTTTTCGTGTAATTTGAATTAATAATAAAAATTAAAATAAATATATATATATATTAAAATATTAAAATTTTTGATAATATTTTTACAAAGATGTATTAAAAATATATATTTATATAGTTGATATGGATAGAAAAGTAATTATAGAAATATAATTGCTGATTCTTTGGAAAGGCCAAGTATTTAAGGCCCAAAACCAGATTATTTATTAATTTCGTAATTAATAAATAGGGAAAATATACAGCTCATAAAAAGAGTCCAAAATATGGTAAATTCATCAAAGAAGGATCCGGAATCCCAATTAAAGGCAATTAATGAGTCATAGCCTTTATCAACAAGGAAACGAATTCTTCAGCAAGAAATACAATGTTTATCCATTATCAAAAAGGAGACTTATTCGCTAAGTCTCCTAAACATACCATAAATACCAGGCTCCAGACGCCTATATAAGGACCCTGATCCTACAATCAGAACTACGTCACAACGCCTCGAAGGCGCAACAAGCCACGAAGGCACCCCTAGAACTACGTTTTAGACTTCATCCTCGAATAAGGACATACAAGTCACTACGTCCTTGGTGTGCCCCTGCCACCATAGCCCCGAGGGCGACACCAAGAACTACATTTTATTGGCTTGATTCTCAGTAATAATTGAGATACGTAGGCATCTTGTGAGGACCGATTTAGTCACGAAACACAAGAGCAGCCATTAAAGCTCAAAGCTCATTAAACCTTAGCATTAAATTCACAAACACGTTTTTTAATCCACAACATTTGGCGCCGTCTGTGGGAAGACAATATCAACCATGGCAAACACACGAAGAACAACTCGAGGTCCTCAAACTTCTGATGGACTTCCTCTTACTTCTGCAACAGAAACTCAGGGGAGCCAACCCCCACCAATCACTAGCACTGAAGGGGTAGACGCCCCCATCACCACTACTCAAGGACCGGAAGTCCCGATTACTGTTGAAGGGACGAATCCCCTACAAATGGTCGTTCATGGACAAAATCCACCAGAGACCACTCTCTAACAACCAATCATAACCACTCCGCTACTTGCAAACGCACCACGTGGTCTTCAACTCCACACCACGGATCTCCCCCAATATACGACTCAAACTCTCGGTATGCCAACCTATGGTATGCCTCCTCGACCCCCGGTGGGCAGTAGCGGTGCAAACCCCATCTATCATGAGGCATATGTGCCCCCATATATTCAAGGTCTGGGACCCCAAAATCAGCAAACTCGACAGACCCCTCTTATACAAGACTACTCGGGTCCTTACACCGAGGATGAGAATTACTCAACTGGAGATGAGAGGGACGTTGCCCCAAGAAGGAGGCGTTCTTCCCAAACTAATCGGGAACAACCTCAAACCACCAAGGAAAAAATAGCGGCCCATGAAACTGAGACTGCAAGACTCAAGAAGCTACTGGCCGAAGAAGAAGCTGCAAGGACACAAAAGCAAGGAACGGGAGGAGTCCCGATAATCAACTTGGATCCAGCACCTAGAAGAAGCAAGAGGGCTGAGTCCCCAAAGGGTGATCCTACTAATTTATTACCCCTAGGAGATCCCGATGATCCAACACCCCCTTCACTCAAGACATCATGAAAGCCAACATCTCCAGGAAATTTAAGATGCCAACGATTAAGGCTTATGATGGAACGGGAGATCCCGCAAATCATGTGAGAACCTTCTCCAACGCACTGCTGTTGCAGCCAACCAATGATGCGGTCAAGTGTAGGGCGTTTCCACAAACCTTGGCGGGCATGGCACAACGTTGGTACAGCCGATTGCCTCCCAATTCTATTGGATCCTTCAAAGAATTAAGCAAGGCGTTCATCAACCAATTCATCAGTGGAAGATTACATGAGAAAAGTTCTGCGTCCCTCATGGGAATTAAGCAAGGAAAGGCTGAAGCCTTGAGGGATTACATTAACCGATTCACTCGTGAGGCTCTGAAAGTCCCGGACTTAGAGGACAAAGTGGCTATGATAGCCCTGCAGCAAGGAACTACTGATGATCACTTTAGAAGGTCATTGGCAAAACATCCACCTGAGAGCATGTTAAAGCTCCAAGACAGAGCCGACAAGTACATCAAAGCAGAAGAGAGTATGAGGAAGTATGAACCCACTGCTGAGGGTAGTGGAAACTCAAAGAAAAGGAAGGAAACCCGAGAATATGATGTTAAGGAAAAATTTCCTAGAACGTCAAAAGACTCTGATTCCCCACCAAAAAGGAGTAATTTTGGCCCAAAATTTACGGAGTATGCAAGATTGAATACTCCCAGGAGTCAAATTCTGATGGAGATAGCTAAGGAAGGAGATCTCAAATGGCCGAAGCCAATGAGGGCTGACATGTCTAAACGGAACCAAAACCAATTTTGTCGGTTCCATAAAGAAGTTGGTCATGACACCGACGATTGTAGGCAGCTGAAAGATGAAATTGAGTTTCTAATACGGAGAGGAAAACTCAGCAAATTCACCAAGGATGGAAGTCAAGGGAGCCATGGAGGCAACTATGAAAGGAAAGATTATGACAGAAGGGATAACGACCAAGATCGTAACCCTAAGCCCCGAGGGCCAGTCATTAATATGATATTCGGAGGGCCTACCGCTGCCGGTCCCTCCCGAAACTCAAGAAAAGCTTATGCCCGAGAGGTAATGACTGTGGTTGGAGAGGCACCGAAGCGTGCCAGAACAGAAGTATCAATAGGATTCGATGATTCCGACTTAGAAGGGGTGAAGTTCCCCCATGATGATCCTCTTGATAGGCAATTCAGAAACAAAGAGAGTCCTAGTTGACAACGGGGCTTCAGTGGACATCTTATTCCACGATGCTTTTATCAAGATGGGTTACACTGATTCTCAGTTAACACCCTCGAATATGCCCATATATGGGTTCAACGGAGTGGAGTCGAAGGTGGAAGGCACCATCCAACTCCCAATGACCATGGGACAAGGAATGAATACATCTACCCAGATGCTGAACTTTGTAGTCATAAAGGCAAATTCAACCTACAACGCGATCCTTGGAAGGACTGGTCTTCATGCATTTAAGGCTGTTGCCTCATCTTATCATCTGAAAATCAAGTTCCCAACGAGGAATGGGATAGGAGAAGAACGGGGAGACCAAAAGTTGGCTAGAAGTTGCTATGTAGCCGCGTTAAGGCCTGATGGAATCGGGGGGCAGGTTCTCCCCATTGAAGACATGAATATAAGTGACAATAAGGACAGAAGAGGGAAACCGTCTGAGGACTTGGTCCCAATTCCCTTAGTCCCAGGTGAACCAGAGAAGGTGACTTATATAGGGGCACTACTGCCCGAGCCGTTAGAAAAGCAAACTCACATCCTTTCTTCAAGAGAACAATGACGGTTTTGCTTGGACAGCGGCTGACATGCCAGGGATTGATCCCCAATTGATAACTCACAAATTGAACGTGGATCCTCAAAGAAAGACGGTGAAGCAAAAGAAGAGAAGTTTTGATCCAGAGACGCTTGAAGCCATAAAACAAGAAGTTGAAAAGCTTTTGAAAGCCGGTTTCATTGAAGAAATCCAATTCCCGGAATGGTTGGCTAACCCGGTGATGGTCAAAAAAGCCAATGGAAAATGGAGAATGTGTGTGGACTTCACTGATTTAAATGATGCATGTCCTAAGGATTGTTTTCCCTTACCAAGGATTGATGCTCTAATAGATGCAACAGTTGGGCACGAGATGCTAAGCTTCATGGATGGTTTCAGTGGATACAATCAGATCAAGATGTACAAAGATGACATCTCCAAGGTATCATTCATCACTGACTTTGGTGTTTTTTGTTATTTAGTTATGGCCTTTGGGCTCAAAAATGCAGGGGCAGCTTACCAAAGGTTGGTGAACAAAATTTTTGAACACCTAATTGGAAAAACCATGGAGGTCTACGTAGATGACATGCTAGTCAAGAGCCTCGATAAGGCCGATCACATTGAGCACCTCCGAGAGGCATTTGAAGTGCTAAGGCACCACAAGATGATGTTGAATCCAGCTAAATGTGTCTTTGGTGTAGGCTCGGGAAAGTTTTTAGGCCTGATGGTTTCCAAGAGAGGAATCGAGGCCAATCCCGACAAAATCAAAGCAATCCTAGACATGGAACCACCACGGACTATTAAAGAAGTCCAGAAGCTAACAGGAAGAGTAGCAACATTGGGAAGATTCATCTCCAAGTCAGGAGAAAAATGTTTACCCTTCTTCAAAGCACTCAAGAAGGTAAAAGACTTTGAATGGACGACTGAAAGCCAAGAGGCCTTTGAGGCCCTGAAGAAATACATGGCTGAGGCACCACTGTTGGCAAAGCCCAAGCTAGGGGAAACTCTATATTTGTATTTGGCGGTCTCTAGCACAGCCCTTGGAGCAGTTTTGGTAAAAGAAGAATTGAAGGTTCAGAAACCCATCTACTACGTAAGTAAGATTCTACATGGGGCAGAAATAAACTACTCAACAGTTGAGAAGTTTGCCTTAGCCTTGATAATGGCCTCAAGAAAGCTACGCCCATACTTCCAGGCACACAAGGTAGAGGTCTTGACCAATCAGCCTCTAAGAAACATCTTGCATAGCCCTCAAGTTAGTGCAAGGTTGATCAAATGGGCTATTGAATTGGGAGAATTTGACATCAAGTATAAGCCTCGAACGGCCATAAAAGCTCAAGCACTCGCGGACTTCATGGTTGAATGCACCATTGACAACCAAGAAGTCGGGGGGCAGGAAGTAATAGTGGAAGACAAGAAAGATGAAGACATGGTGTCCAAAGAATGTTGGGTGCTCTATTTTGATGGAGCATCAAAAACAAAATCAAGTGGAGCAGGTTTGGTGCTATAAAGTCCTGATGGATTTAACAAAATCAAGTGGATTAGGTTTTGTGCTATAAAGTCCTGATGGATTTCTCATAGAGTATGCACTAAAACTGGACTTCCCAACGACTAATAACGAAGCTGAGTACGAAGCCCTGATAGCTGGCTTACGACTGAATGGAGCCTTGAGAATTAATACTCTCAAAGTCTGTGGAGACTCGAGATTGGTAGTCTCACAAGTAAATGGAGAATTTGAGGCTAAGGATGAAACCATGGCCAAATATCTGAAACTTGTGAAAGCCATCATGACCCAGTTTGATGAATCCTGTATGGAACACATCCCTAGAAAAGAAAACATGAAGGCCGATGCCTTGTCTAAATTTGCTTCTTCTGAGATAGAGAACTATGCCGGAAGTGTATACTTCCAAGTCTTGAAGACCCCGAGCATCAATGGGAAACTAATAGCACCTATTGACATAGGTGGCTTTTGGATAGACCCCATTAAGGCTCATCTTGAAACCGGTTGGTTACCAAATAATGCCTTGGAGGCACGAAAGTTGATAGTGAGAGCATTGAGGTACGCCTTGATCGAAGGGATCTTATACAAGAAGTCTTTTGTCATTCCTTACTTGAAGTGTCTACGACCCCAGGAGGCGGAGCTAGTCTTGAAAGAAGTTCATGAAGGAATTTATGGGCAGCACTTGGGGGGCAGAGCCCTTGCTCATAAAATCACCCGTCTAGGCTTCTATTGGCCAAACATACTAGCTGATCCTAAAAGCTATGTGAAGAAATGTGAAAGGTTCCAGAAGCATGCCCCAGTGGTTAGGCAACCACCAGAGATGTTGACATCCACAAACTCACCAATCCCCTTTGCCATGTGGGGAATGGATATACTCGGGCCGTTTCCAATGGCAAGTGCTCAACGAAAATTCTTGATAGTAGCAATCGACTACTTCACCAAGTGGATTGAGGCTAAGCCATTAGCCAAGATGACCACCAAGTAAGTGATGCATTTCTTCTGGGAACATGTAATATGCAGATATGGACTTCCACGAATCCTGGTTACAGACAATGGAACTCAGTTTAACAACGATGAGTTCAAGAAGTATTGTGATGAGAACGATATCAAATTACGCTTCACTTCTGTTGCCCACCCTCAAGCAAATGGGCAAGCTGAAGTTGCGAATAGAATTATCCTAGATGGACTGAAGAAAAGAGTTGAACGCTCCAGAAACACTTGGGTAGACGAATTGCTCCCTATGCTTTGGGCATATCGAACTACTTGCAAAGTTACCACTGGAGCTACCCCCTTCCTGTTGGCATATGGGACAGAGGCAGTGGCTCCAGTGGAGATTACTCACACGTCTCCAAGAATTGAGGCCTATGAGCCAGAAACAAATGAAGAAGGCTTGAGGCTAGCCTTAGATCTAATTGACGAGGTTAGAGATGAGGCAAACGCCAAGATAGTTGAACATCAAAAGAAGGCATCTTTCTACTACAACCTAAGGGTTAAAGAAAGGTTCTTTCGACAAGGAGACTTAGTTCTCCGAAAGATCGAAGCATCCGGAGTTGGACAAAAAGGCAAGTTAGCCCCAAATTGGGAAGGACCATATCGCGTCAAGAACGTATTTGGTCGAGGCTCATACAAGCTAGAAACCCTTGAAGGGCAAGAGGTGCCAAGGACTTGGCATGCCTCAAATTTGAAAGTCTATTATGTTTAAAGTGTGTCCTGATTGGACTCACTACTAGGACAAATAGAAATAAGGTTCGATGAAATCATGAGCTTCCTAGAAAACAAATGAAGGGTTGAAACCCCAGAAACCTAAGACATTCAGTCCAAACCCCATCATGCGATATGCTCAATGAAAGGCTTGAAGCCAAAACAAGACGGTATAAGACATAAAAGGCTTATGCAAATGTCAAGTTAGCCTCGAATAAGGCAAAATCGTCGTAGATGTGTAGGTCGCTCCACACTTTACACCAAGACGATACTCGTGAAATACTAGTGTATATTAAAATCCCCAAAAAGGGTAGTAAGTCCCAGGTAAGGGATAAAAAGACCCTAAGTCTCGAAAAAGACCGGTATAACTTCTATGAAATCTTCAAAGGATGAAGATTGTACCCAAAAAATCTTCAAAGGATGAAGATTGAACCCAGAAAATCAAAGAATACAACCGCGGAAACTTCATCGAAAATCGCCTTACTACGGAATAAGAAGAGAGAAATTTTTAGAAAGTGAAAGTATGAAGTGAAGAATAAAGTGGAAATTCCACTCTTTTATAATCAAAGTGACTGGAAACCCAACCGGATAAGGAAGGGCAACCGTCTATAGCCAGTTAAGGCCCACGAATCCATTATGGATTATAGAAATTAAGGCCCAAATAATTTGGGTCTCAGGCGAATTCGAAGCCCAAAACAATAAGGCCCAATAAGGCCCAAGGCTGGAATAATTTAAGTCCAATTAAAAGTTGGGCTAGTTGAGGCCCAAGAAAAAATGAGCTTTGGAATGAAACCAAGGCAAAAACAAGGATAAAAGATTTGAGGTCGAAAAGACCTTAGATCGAGTTCGAAGGCTTGAGGTCGAAAAAGACCCAGAAAATGAGCTCGTAGCATTCGATCTCGCACCTAAATGAGGTCAAAAAATTAAAGATTTGAGGTCGAAAAGACCTTAGATCGAGTTCGAAGGCTTGAGGTCGAAAAAGACCCAGAAAATGAGCTCGAGGCATTCGATCTCGCACCAAAATGAGGTCGAATGACCGAGGTCGAAAATGACCTGTAAATCGAGGTCGTAACCATCGACCTGGGACCAAAATGAGGTCGAAAGTGTAAGGAATCGAGGTCGAATGACCGAGGTAGAAAATCCTGGTCGAAAAAGCACGACTTCGAGGTCGAAGCCACGAGATCGAAAATGACCTGTGAATTGAGGTCGAAAGCTTCGACCTCACAACAGATTGAGGTCGAATTATTGGTCGAAAAAGACCTAATTCCTGGTCGAATTCCTGGTCGAAAATGACTTGTTTCCTGGTCGAAAATGAGGTCGAAAATGACTTGTTTCCTGGTTGAAAATGAGGTCGAAAATGACCTAATTTGAGGTCGAAAATGCCCTTAAAATGGAAAATTTTGAGGAAAAACACGTTATAACTTCTACGAATACCCCAAGGAGATTTTCCCAGAAGTTGGGGGGCAAATGATATGGATAGAAAAGTAATTATAGAAATATAATTGTTGATTCTTTGGAAAGGCCAAGTATTTAAGGCCAAAAACCAGATTATTTATTAATTTCGTAATTAATAAATAGGGAAAATATACAGCTCATAAAAAGAGTCCAAAATATGGTAAATTCATCAAAGAAGGATCCGGAATCCCAATTAAAGGCAATTAATGAGTCATAGCCTTTATCAACAAGGAAACGAATTCTTCAGCAAGAAATACAATGTTTATCCATTATCAAAAAGGAGACTTATTCGCTAAGTCTCCTAAACATACCATAAATACCAGGCTCCAGACGCCTATATAAGGACCCTGATCCTACAATCAGAACTACGTCACAACGCCTCGAAGGCGCAACAAGCCACGAAGGCACCCCTAGAACTACGTTTTAGACTTCATCCTCGAATAAGGACATACAAGTCACTACGTCCTTGGTGTGCCCCTGCCACCATAGCCCCGAGGGCAACACCAAGAACTACGTTTTATTGGCTTGATTCTCAGTAATAATTGAGATACGTAGGCATCTTGTGAGGACCGATTTAGTCACGAAACACAAGAGCAGCCATTAAAGCTCAAAGCTCATTAAACCTTAGCATTAAATTCACAAGCACGTTTTTTAATCCACAACAATAGTATTTACCAATAATATTAAAATTTTATGTATAATCACATAAATAAATGTTAAATATCTAATAAAAATATTAAAACATCTAATAAAAATATTAAAATATCTAATAAAAATATTAATTTATAAATATTAATTTATTTATTTCGTGTATTTCGTGTCGTGTCGTGTACTTGAAGGGTAAACCCAAACCCGACACTAAATCTCGATCGTGTACTTTCATGTTCGTGTACTTTCGTTCCGTGTATTAAAAATTGAAACCCAAACACTAAATTTTCGTGTCATTTCGTGTCGTGTCGAAAATTGCCGGGTCTAACTGTAATTGTAATTGTAGAACTAAGGAACAGAGAGTTGGTTTTGACTTCTCAAAGTAAAAATAAGGTCAAGTAATAAATTAGTAATCGGACTAATTGTTAATTGGGCTTTGGACTTATATGATTATAAAAAGATTACAAATCAAGTCTTTTAGGCTTTAGCCCACTTTAAAATTCTAATTAGTTATATTAAAATTATATTTATTGTTTATAAAAAATATTTTACATAAAAAATATTTAAAAATTAATTTAAAAAAATAGTAAAAAAGCATGCCAAATAATAAAAAGGCATGCCTAGCTAATTGTGGTCATGGCATGCCCACCTAGACATGCCCATGTCCCTATGACATGCACCCTATGCTGCATGCTGCCTACCCTCAAATAAGTGACAGAATAAAAAAATCGACCCGTGGCGCTGCTGGATGCTTTGATCAATAGGAGGGGAGGAAAATAAATAGCTTAGGCTGACCATCTATTTAAGTCGATCATTTTCAAGATATAATTCAAATTTTTTCTTATGTAGTGAAAGCGTCTTAAAATTTGAAATTTTACATTTAAGCAAATACATTTTCTTGGTTAAGACCGTGATTTAGGGGTTAATCATCATCATAAGTTCGATTTCTTTAGGAGGCATGAAAATAAGTTGGCTACCATGCTATTGCTTAATGTGTATGAATGTATTAGTAGTAGGGCTGCACAACATTCCGGTCTGGACCTGTAAATCGGACCGGACCGGGTTTACCGGTCCAAGACCCGGACCGGACCGAATATAACCGGTCCGGTCCCCGGTCCACAGTTTCAAAAAAATCCGGTCCGCGGTCCGGTCCGGTCCAAACCCTGAAAAAACCCGGACCGGACCGGAATGCATGTATAGAGTTGGTTTTTCTTTACTTTAGGTCTTTAATTATCATGTATCTATACTATTATATTAAAGACGAAACATTGAAAGTTTTTTAGTCTGGTCATGAAAGTTTTTGTAGTCTGGTCACTCCATTCATAGCCGTTAGATATCTCTGATCAAATCAATAAGAACCGTTAGATAAAATATTAAAATTATTATATATAATATCTTTTCTATTTTTTCTAACTAAAACATCTCATTTTCCAAAACTATCGCAGACAGTTTCATTTAATAAAATAACATAATAATGTTATAATTGCTAATAACTAACTCAATACCACTTTTAGCCAAATTGTATATTCTTTTTTATATTTTCGAACTAAAATTTCTACTTTTCTATTTTTCGTAAATAAATCTCTCATTTTCCAAAAATATCACGAATAGTTCTATTTAATAAAATAAAATAATAATATTATAATTATTAATCACATGCAAATCATTACTTTTATATTTTAAAATTCAATGAAAACATGTTACTCTCTATATTTCTTAC
Source organism: Heracleum sosnowskyi (assembly GCA_030848705.1). Taxonomy (NCBI): domain Eukaryota; kingdom Viridiplantae; phylum Streptophyta; class Magnoliopsida; order Apiales; family Apiaceae; genus Heracleum; species Heracleum sosnowskyi. The sequence goes on along the minus strand of CM061244.1, from coordinate 16,853,405 downwards.
TAAAGCCCCTCTTTTTCCAAAATATCACGGGCAAACCATTACTTAGTTATTTTAAAATCTATTTTAATACTTTTTATTATTTAAAAATGTTTAACACACCTACTTATTTTTTTTAATAAATACAATTAATAAAATATAAAATATAAATAATAAAATTAACAATTATTAAAAATAATCTGTGCAGCGCACGGGTTTTAAGCTATATTATTAAAGACGAAACATTAATAATTTGGTAGTCGGACGGACAGACGGTCGGTACTTGTGATTTTACTTAATTACCCTTACTTATTTTTTTTTAAAAACTATCGCTAAATAATTAAATTATTTATAATCAATTACCTTTTCAGCTAAAATACATTATCTTTTTTATTTTTTTCTAACAAAATCCTCTCTTTTTTTCAAAAAAACATGGGCGATTATCTTTTTTAACAAAAACATGTTACTCTTTCTATTTTTCCTTACTAAAACACCTCATTTTCCAAAAATATCACGACAAATCCTTGATTATCTATTTTAATATTTTTAATTATAAGCACTTTTTTAGCTGAAACGTGTTACTTTTTCTATTTTTTATTTTCTAAAGAAATTATTATTAAATAATAACATTTTTATAAACAACTACCTTTTCAGCTAAAATACATTGATTTTTCTATTTTTTCTTAAAAAATCCTCTCTTTTTCTAAAAAAAATCACGGGCAATTACCTTTTTCAACTAAAACATGCTACTCTTTCTATTTTTCCTTACTAAAATCTCTCATTTTCCAAAAATATCCCGGGCAACTCCTTACTTATTTATTTTAAAACTTATTTAAATACTTTTAATTACGGGCACTTACCTTTTTAGCTAAAACACGTTACTTTTTCTATTTTTCTTTACTAAGACATCTCCTTTTCCAAAAATATCACGGACAAATAGTTATTAATTTATTTTAAAATCTATTTTAATACTTTTAATTATTTAAAAAGTTGAACACGTCTACTTATTTTTTTTAGCAAATGCAAATTAATAGAATATTAAAACATAAAAAACAAAAATAATAATTATTAATAACAATCCGTGCATCGCACGGGTTTTAAGCTAGTATAAATTAAATATCAACACATATAGTATATTAATCATCCAAATTAATAGAAAATAATTTGATGAAACAATAGAGATCAAAATTACAAACTAAATAATAAAACATATACTTCTTTTAAAATTTTGAGTAGTGCTAAGCCCCTAAAATAGATCCCAAATTTGATCACACATGTCAAGTGTCGTTTTTAATTCATGAAGTGCATATATATACACACATGGATATTCTTTATATTTTAAATACACGATCAATAAGACCATACTAACTAAATATTTGAGAATTCTTTTGGGAACTTTTGCACTTATCTTAAACTTTTATTATCGTATAAATCAAATAATATGTTTATGTATTTAAATTCAAATGAAAAACAAAAATTAACTAATTAAAATTAAAATCTTATATAAACATTAATCAAACCGGTCCGGTTCCGGTCCGATCCGGGTTTTTCCGGTCCGGTCCGGTCCTAAGACCGGATATATACCGGTCCGGTCTCCGGTCCATGAATTTCAAAAATTCCGGTCTTCGGTCCGGTCCGGGTCCGTCCGGTCCGGTCCGGTTTTGGACCGTTGTGCAGCCCTAATTAGTAGTACTTCAAATTAATCGAGTTGTGCAAAAACTGGTCCGGACACCGGATTATCAAAAAGAAAAAAAGAATCAGAAATTTGAGATAATCGGGATTAATATAATATATATCGTTAAATTTTTATAAATTAATTGAGATTCAAAATCAATTTTTTTACCGATTTTCGACTCATGCATTATTAAGAATTTTTTCTTTTACAGTAATAATTTTCGAAGATCAACCGAAAATGTAATATAAATTGACCCTCCTTTGATTGGGCTCACGAGAATCTTTTCATATAGAACTTGTCATCTGGCATAAGACTATTTTGACCAGTCCATTATGTACAACAAAACCAACTGTTTGTATAGAAACATTAGCTCTCTGCATTGGATGATCTCTCTTACATTGACTTACTGCCAGTTGCTTGCAGCCTACAATTTTACATACTTGGGGGCCAAACAAAATGTCTAAACATACCAAGGACACTACAATTCTAGTCCTATTTATATGAGATAATCAAGCACAAGGTAGTAGAAAGCAAATACTGAACAAATTCTAAGATATGGATACCCTTATACATGTATTAGCTATACCATTTCCAGCCCAAGGCCATGTAATTCCAATGATGGAGCTTGCCCAGATAAATTCTAGGGATAAAAATCCGCTAGATAATCAAAGCAATACAAGTAATCAACTTCTAGTGGTTTGGATTTAACAATACAAACTAGAATTAATTGTTTGAGAAGAAAATGAGATCAAAAGGTTTTTCTTCTTGTTCTTGAGAGAAATGTCTGTGTGCTTTGATAATTCTGTGTTTTGTTCTGTCTGCACAGCCTCGGGTTAATACAATTGCATTTCCTTGTATGACCTTTTAATTAGATCAAAATGACCTAATTAAACTGAGAAGAACCTGTTTTAACTGTGCACAAACACTTGTATGACCATTCAGTAGAACCATGGTTCATCAATAGAACCTGCAAAAACTGTCCGGTATGACCTCAAGTATTCTGACACCTTTTCTCGGTAGAACCTGAAAAGCAACCGGTATGACCTGCTGCACTGTCCTTGTATGACCTGAAGTATAACCTGAAAAGTAACTTGTATGACCTGCAAAAATGACTCTGTATGACCTGTAATAATTCGGTAGAACCTGGCATCTTTTCAGAGCAGGTCATACCGAGTTTATTAAAAGGTCATACCTAGTTTTTGCTTTTAATAAAACAGGTCATACTTAGTTTTTAAGATAATTTCTATTATGTAATTTAGTTAGATTAAATTGTAAATTAAATTAATTCTTTTCTAGAATTAAGTTAATAAATAATTTAAACAACCAAATTAATTAATTAATTAATTTAATAAATTAATTAATTCTAAAAGAATTAATTTATTAATTAAATTGATTAACAATTTAAAAGAAGATAACTTAAAAACATAGTATCCCTCTCTCTTCTGAAGACCACTGAATATAGATGATTTAATTCCACTGATTGATGTCGTCATTCGATGCACTGTCTGGTTTCATGAATAACTGACTTCAATGATAATTCTTCATCTTTAAAACATTTAAACCTGTGGTCAATTGTCTGCTTTTGACTTGATTAATCCTTGTAACCTGTACCTTTGCTATCACAAATCTGAAACCTCTGTCACTTTAATAAATCCACTTATTTGAAGACTTCACTGAGGCTTGATCAAATAATTGAACTTCTTTCAATGTAGTATATCTTCAAATCTGTAGATGACTTTAATCTGTATTCTTCTGACAGATATGATCTTCTGAGATTCATGTGACTGTGATAATTAATCTAATATTTACTTATTACATTCTAGTTTAAGTTGAGTAGAATCCTCGAATTACAAATATGCTATAGCATATGCCTTTCAGTGACCATACTACAAAAAGTTTTAGGACCGACTACAAACTTTCAATGTTTCGTCTTTAATATAATAGTAAAGATATAACATTTTTAACATATTTGCATAAATATATGATAATAACATATGTTTAGTTGAAATAACGAAACAATTTTATAATTGTATATAAAAAATATTATTAAATTTATTCCGATTAATGATCCGATTAATCATTCTGATTAATCCCCGATTACCCGATTAATCCCTAGACGGTGCCTTCACCGATTAACTCCGATTCTCACTTTTTAAAACACTGATCGGAATCGATCGAAAATAGGATCAACTTGGATTGGATTGGTCAATTTTGGTAACCCATGAACCCTACTAGCTAATGACTTTAACGTAGATCCTCCACCCACTACTTGATTCCCAAGTAAAACCGAAGGACAAACTATTCTTGCGCAGCACTTAGTGTTCCCCAATATATTTGTTGAGTGTGGACCCTAGTAGGAAGCTGCTGCATTCTGCCTACCCTCAAATAAGTGACAGAAAAAAAAATTCGACCCGGGGCGCTGCTGGATGCTTTGATCAATAGGAAGGAAGGAAAATAAATAGCTTAGGTTGATCATCTATTTGAGTCGATCATTTTCAAGATTATAAATAGCTTAGGCTGATCATCTATGTGAGTCGATCATTTTCAAGATCTAATTCAAATTTTTTCTTATGTAGTGAAAGCGTTTTAAAATTTGAAATTTTACGTTTAAGAAAAGACATTTTTTTGGTTAAGACCGTGATTTAGGGGTTTATAATCATCATAAGTTTGATTTCTTTAGGAGGCACGAAAATAAGTTGGCTACCATGCTATTGCTTAATGTGTATGAGTGTATTAGTAGTACTTCAAATTAATCGAGTTGCGCAAAAACTGGTCCGGGCACCAGATTATCACAAAGAAAAAAAAGAATCAGAAAATTGAGATAATCGGGATTGATATAATATATCGTTAATTTTTTATAAATTAACTGAGATTCAAAATCAAATTTTTACTGATTTTCGACTCATGCTTTATTAAGAAATTTTTCTTTTACAGTAATAATTTTCGAAGATCAACCGAAAATGTAATATAAATTGACCCTCCTTTGATTGGGCTCACGAGAATCTTTTCATATAGAACTTGTCATCTGGCATAAGACTATTTTGACCATCCATTATGTACAACAAAACCAACTGTTTGTAGAGAAACATTAGCTCTCTGCATTGGATGATCTCTCTTACATTGACTTACTGCCAGTTGCTTGCAGCCTACAATTTTACATACTTGGGGGCCAAACAAAATGTCTAAACATACCAAGGACGCTACAATTCTAGTCCTATTTATATGAGATAATCAAGCATAAGGTAGCAGAAAGCAAATACAGAACAAACTCTGAGATATGGATACCCTTATACATGTATTAGCTATACCATTTCCAGCACAAGGTCATGTTATTCCGATGATGGAGCTTGCCAAGAAACTTGCTCGCCATGGTTTCAAAGTTACGTTTGTTAACACCGACTTCATTCATAGTGTAGTCATGAATGCATCGACGGAAAAAGGAGATGAAGATGATGATGGAATACGCAAGGTCTCAATTCCGGATGGACTTGAGCTTATAAGTGACAGCAGGAATAATTTTGGACGGTTAAGTGAAGCCATGCAAAGAGTGATGCCTCAAAAGCTGGAGGAGCTCATTGAAAAGATGAATGATGATGGTATGAAGATAAAATGTGTTTTTGCTGATAATTGTATGACTTGGGCGTTGAGGGTAGCAAAGAAGATGGGAATTAAGGGAGTGGCCTTCTGTCCTGCACCAGTTACATCCCTGGCCTTATTTTTGACCATTCCAAAGCTGATAAATGATGGAATTATAAATGAAGATGGTGAGCTCTCATCTTATTGATTTTTTGTTGCCATTGTTTCTCATAATGCCATGACAATTTTTTTTTTAGTTTTATCGAAAGAGGCTGTGCAATTGCTGCTAATCATATTATCTTATTTAATTACTCTGTTAGGTATACACCAATAGAAGAACAATTGATCTCTGCTAAAATTGACTATGTAACTTCAAATGCAGGAAGCATAGTGAAACAACAACATGTTCATTTGTCACCAACAATGCCAGCCATTAGTACTGAAACATTTCCATGGGTATGCTTTACCGATATGAACTTGAGAAGAAGTGCTTTTCAACATTTTGTCACCAGCACCGAAGACTTGAAATATGCAGACAAAATAATTTCCAATTCATCCGTGGAGCTTGAGCCTGATGCATTTTCATCATTTCCGAACATGTTAGCAGTGGGTCCACTTTTGGCAAGCAACAGCCTGGGAAATCAAGGAGGCAATTTTTGGCCAGAAGACTTGGCCTGCTTGTCATGGCTTGATCAGCAACCAGTAAGCTCGGTCATTTATGTTGCTTTTGGAAGCTCCGGAAATCCTGATCAGAAACAAGTTGAAGAAATTGGTTTAGGACTTGAACTGACAGGCAGGCCATTCCTTTGGGTTGTGCGTCCAGGTACGAATAACGAAGCAGCTGAAGAATTAGGTCATTTTGAAGAGCGAATAGGGGGTCGTGGCCTGGTGGTGAGATGGGCACCCCAGGAAAAAGTTCTACGACATCCGTCCGTGGCTTGTTTTGTGAGTCATTGTGGTTGGAATTCTACCCTGGAAGGTGTAAGCAACGGAGTGCCTATAATCTGCTGGCCTTACTCTGCTGATCAGTTTCTCAACGAGCGCGTCATTTGTGAATCCTGGAAGGTTGGATTGGGGCTTGAAAAAGATGAAAGCACTGCCATAGTCAAGAAAGATGAAATAGTGAACAAGGTTAATCAATTACTCGGTGACAGGAATTATAAATTAAGGGCTATGGATATGAAAGAGAAGCTTGTGCAGAGTGTCCATGAAGGCAGCTCTTACAGGAATTGGAGCAGTATCATTGAATGGATTGAAAATGAGCAAGTTATTACCTGAAAATTAAGCAGATGGAAGGTGAAGGTGGCATTGGCAAAATAAGCTTGAAATAAATTACAAGTCAATCCATTTTTTTTATGTAGTGCAACGAATTTCGATACACGTTCCTCTTAATTTGAAATTATATTACCTTTGTTTTGTTTAAAGTATCTTGTTTTTCCTGTTAAAGAGATCACTGCTTGTGCAGGCCAGCACATGGTCATAAAAGTTAATATGTATAATCCAAGATGCTTGAAGGCTTCGATGTTATTAACATTATATTGCTGAACATTATATTAAAATATTCATGTGTATTTTAATGACATGTTCGTAAATATTTGATTATGTTCTGCAATTAGTCAATTACAAATATATTACTCATGTACTGACATTAAAAATTCTTTGTATCACATTTAACTTAAATGAGTACGTACTTAAAAGTATGAATTTTACGAAAGTACTATTTAGATTTGTATTATATGAGATTACTTGAATTTCAATGTTTTACGGGACTCGGTTCATTGCACTTCCATAAAACAAGACCACAAGAATGTAAAATGATCGAACATCGCCAGAGTTAATATGAAAAAACATAACAACAATTTGAGTCGACCAGAACGGGTACGTGTATCTAGCCAACATTTCTTACTTGTTGCCAACTTGGGATAGAATCACTTCATTCACCATAATGTCCAAATTCAAATAAGACGAGCCATTGCAGTGTATGGCCCTTTCGCTTTTCCTTTTCCACTCCAAAGCCCTTTTCTTCATTTCTTTCCCCTTCTCTTCTTCCATCAACTCCCTTACCATCTTCTCCACTCCTTCTCTCTTCACATCTTCCTCAACTTCAACTCCAATTTCCCACATTTTGCAAACACAATGTCGGACGCTTAGTTGATCTGAAAAAAATGGCCAACAAATCATTGGTACTCCAGCCGATAAGCTTTCTAGAGTCGAGTTCCATCCACAATGAGTTAAGAATCCTGCAATTGACAAGTGGCTCAACACTTGTTGTTGGTCACACCAACTTGCTAGAAAACCTCTTCCTTTAGTCTGGGTTATAAAATCCGGAGGGAGGGCAGGTGAATCACCCATGACAAGATCCGGTCTGATGATCCAAAGAAAATTTTGCATGCTATTGGCAAGTCCCCATGCAAACTCTTGTAAGTGTTGAGGACTCATGACTGTGATGCTACCAAAGTTCACATAAACCACCGACCCAACTTCTTTTGAATCCAACCATTCAATACAACCCGAGTCTTCTTTCCATAAATTCGATTGTATTGATTTGGTATTGTCGTCTGGACTGAGGGACTTGAAAAGGCTGTGAATTGGACCAATAGAGTAGACAGGAAGATTTATGATGGTTGAGATTTGGCAAACAATATCAGATTCTAGCGCATCAAAAGTGTTGAGAATTACAGCAGAAGCCTTGTGAGTTCTTGAAATTTCACGAACGCAAAACTCAACGAAGTAATCAGGCAACACGGGTTCCCAAATCAAAGATGGAGTGTCACGCAAACGAACATTTCCTATTCCAGGCAGCCAATCAATGATGTGGTCGAAATGCTCATTTTTCAAGCCGGTACTTGCTGCATGGGGGAAGAGTAATTAAAATAGCAAACGTATGCTTACACAGATACTGGATAAATAAAATTAAACATATATGCACAGTTTCTATAAATCGTAGAACAAGGATTAGTGATAATATAAGTATTTAGGAGTATCATATCCATATGATATACTGCCGTTCCTGACTCAATTGTATAGCTACATCAAAAGGTATAGCATTGATGGCCTTCAACAATCCAAAAATTTGATGGTTAGCACTATTACATAGTACATGTATACATGCCAATTTACATTTATTTATAGGCAAAATTTTACCGTAATACCTTAAAGTTATGGCTAATGTTAGATCACGTAATTTTTATATATGTACTACAGTGTGCGACTTGTATATTAGTTTTGATGTTGGTTCTTTATGAAAATTGGCAATTTACGGATACGAAGTATTATATAAACTTAGTTGATGTTACACAATCTGTGATATTAATACTTAAAAATAATGTATTGGTGTGTGAATAATAGATAAAGTATATATAAAACAGTAAACAAATACAGTAAAAAAATAATAAGAATAACGTAAGGAGACAAGGAATAAAATCGAGTTCAGTGCGTGATTGTCTCCTTAAAACGTATGTGCGAGCGAATTGCTTCTCAGGATAAAACGGTTTGCAGTGAGGCTGTCGAAAAGCGTCACTCTCAGCGAGCTTGAGACGAACAAGAGAACTATCACCGGAGGAAGAGAAGAGAGATGTGTATAAGAGAGGATGTGTTTTCGAATGAATAACCCGAATGCTTGTGAAGCCACAAATTTCCTCTCGAAATCCCATGATTTGCACCCCTACGCGCACGTAGGTGATGGAGCAACACATTAATAACACACTTGAACACTACACAAGTGTATTACTATATAAAGCAATGGAAACACCTTTTCCATTTTAATGTGAGATATAAGGTTACAACTTCAATTTTCACTTCCAACGAAGCAACTTTGGATAATCATAATTCATCCATCCCTTAGTCGTTTTGAGTATTTAAACATGCATTGGAAAGCTCTCGCGGAGGAGAACACAATCCAAGCATAACTTGTTGCCAATACGCATACAAGATTTACTCAAATCGGAGCTCAAATTGACTCAACAATGTGGGGGCTAAAACCCACATTTTCCAACGGTTGATATATAGCAAAGACTTTTCTATTAATCAATGAAGCATGATAACTAGAATCAAGTGCGTACCTCGCTGCACAGCGAATTCACGAATACGAGAATAGTGCAAGTAGCACATAAGGGTAAAAGCATTAACGGTCCAAAAGAAAACATTGGGAATGCCAAGCTCCTGAGATACTTCAAGTGTAAAAGACATGTTTGCATCACAAATAATACAACTGACAGGGGGAACATCAGGCGAATCATTGAGCTTAGCTACAACATCACGGAACGGAGCAAGACAATGAATAGAGGTGGAAACACAAAGCTCAATAATGTTTTGGGTGGCGTCAGGGTTTTCTGGGGGAGGAAGCCCATCAGGAATGGTTTCGAAACGAAAGTTGGGAGAGTCGGGAAGTGATTTGAGGCCGCTTGATTTGAGTAAGCGATTGTAGTTGAAGTGAGTGTGAACAAAAGTGATGTAAAAGCCTTTGGTGTGAAGAAGCTTGGCTAATTTTAGCATAGGGGTTACGTGACCTTGAGCCGGATACGGCATGCATACTACATGAGTGATATGATTTTTCTGGCTACCAACATCCATAGTTTTAATTATCGATTTGGATAGCTAGTGACTAGTGAGGAGGTGCATCTTCAAAGATAAGTTGGTAGATATATATATAGGAATATTATTTACTCTGAAATGTGAATAAATCGATAAATGTTGTCATTGAAATGGTTCTAAATCTGGTGTTTTCTATCAGAAAATTGAAATTGTGTGGAGAAGTGATACTGAATAATAAAATAAGTAGTTTAGTCATGAAAGATAACCACTTGAAAATAAAAAGTTGTTAAATTTTTACTAAGAAGTTAATTTTTGCGTTCCTATTTAAATGTTTTTTTTTATTTTGACCGAGTCGAATTGATCAACAGCAAGCTCAACGAGGGTCCAGGTCCCAGGAGGGTACCGTTCTGTTTGTTAAAAATTGTTGTGTTGTTAAAATAAATGATGTTATGAAAATTAGATAACTGTTTGATAATATTTTTGAGATGTGCATGATTTTGGTGTATAATATAAAAAAATAATGTTTCTGACGAGATTTGATGTTAAAACCAGTAGCTGTTTTCCGCAAAAGTTTCAAAAACATAGAAGATCTGCTTTCTCTAAAAATAACTTTTCAATTAAAAACGTTATTAAAAAAATTATTTTAAAATTTACCAAACAGTTTTTCGACAGCTTTTCAGAAAAAAGTTGATGAACAATGCCAAATGCCAAATGCCAAACGGAGCCAACGTCACAGATCACGCGCAAATGATTTTGTCCTTTTTCCACCAAGTTGGCAATTTGGTCCAAAAATCAACAACTCAAACCAATCGGGTCCACTTCATATTTTGAATTTTGGACCAACAAAAAATCACATATAATAACTTGTATTTATGCCCGTCATGCTGGGCGTTTTAAATTTTAAAAAAAAATTATACAGAAAATTAAATAATTATTGTTTTAGAAGTAACAGAAATTCATTGAACTAAATTTGATTACATAATACTTTTTCCAAAAATTTGGATTGAAACAGTTATATTGTTATCTTAAAATTTTGTTTCTTGCGAGTTTTGTTGTTGCTTCTCCTCCACTGATTTGACTGGAAATTTAAGTCGGAAATTCCTTGAAGATTATATGTTGAAGTAGTTGCCTGTAATTGAGAAATGGATATTAATTATTCGTTCATTCGAGTATTGTATTATTACTTTGTAGACGAAATATAACCTGCGAAGTTGACATTTCATTTAGTGTCTCAAAAGTTTGTTGTGGTGGTTTGACGAAACCATTGCAGATGTTAGTTGCCAAGTACACTTGATTGTGATCAACTCTCTGATTCTTATTCCCACTGTGTAGTCCTTTGCAATATCTTTTAGTGTTTGTGGGAATTTGTTCTTCTTTGTCTGTTTTTCAAGTAAAATGATAAGTAAGTTGATAAGGAAATATGAAGTTGTTTAAAGTATTTCATACCTCGTTATGAACATCTCGTGCTCTTTTACCAATGAGTGTTCGTATTTCTCGATCACATAGGATGATGTCTATTCCTCCAGTTGGATCAAAAGCTGCAACATTGATTTTGTACCTACAGTTGCTTACATTTAATATGGTTGAATATAAATAGATTTTGTAATTTAGAAAAGGCTTTATTTTGGCAACTAACTTCTTATCTGGGTGTGGTACTGTTCTTGGACAGTTAGCGCATACCATTAATCCATTACTGAGTTCCGTGTTTCTTCCACAGGTTGTGCAAGCATTAATAAACCATATGGCCGTATCATCAACATTCTTTATGTTGACATGAGTGAAGACTTCAGTCTATTTTCATGAAATATAATTAGAAATGAAATTTGATCATGTAAGGTCTGATAGTGCAAGTAATTATATTTTCTGTGCATTTTTTACCTCAATGTAATCCTTGCCTAGCTGCGTTATTTTCTCTAAGGTTAAGAGCTCCCTTATCTTTTTTGGTTGTTCTTTCATGATTTTTTCTGCAAAATTAGGTTCTGCTAACCTGTAAAGGGACATATTTTTTCTTTATCCTTCATAATGATTTAACTGTGAAAAAAATCAGTCAATAACTTACTTTCTTCTAAGTTGAAACACGCTATGATGCTTGTAGTTTAAGTAAAATCTGGTGACCGAAACATTTGAAATTTCCACCTCATCTGTGCGATTTGAATATTATGTCAAATGTTTAGAATACAATTCTTAACCAATAGAATAAACAACTGACCATTCCACAATCCAATTTTTCCACTGGAGATGATAATGATGATTGGTTTTTCAGTCGCCTGAAGAACTGCTTCATTTATCTTCAATGCAAAATTATCCCAGAAAGTTGCTTTCAGGTTTGAACTATTTAGTATACAGAATATAAAGACGCGAATTGTTAGTCTTCATCAATGGTATTACAATTTTTTAAATACACTTGTAACATGTATTACCTGCCATCCGACATAGTAAATTTAGCTTGTTTATGGCTATTGACCTACTCTTTTTTCAAGTCTCTAAACTCATACTTGGTCATAATCCCTACAACATCTGTATTAAAATTGTATAATTAGTTTTGTAAAGTATGTTCATAATATTGGGTGAATGTTTACAGTACTAACCTGTCAAGTATGTTTTATGTCCAGCTAAACTCCGTAGTTCACTGTGTTCGTACAAATCAAACATTTCGCTTGGGATATTACTTTGCTTATCTTCAACTTCTTCAAATTTGGTATCTTTAGAAATGATCAGTTGCTTCTCATTACGTAGGCATCGGTAGATATCAGCCTCTTTGTAGTTCTGCACTGTGAAATTCTTGATAGTATATACTTTATCCAATTCAATTTGGTCTTCTAAGTTGTCAACACAGAAGCCATGTATGAATGCATGAATCCTTGTTTTCTGCATAATGTCATAAACAAATTATATGTTGTCTCTTTTTTTGGGTTGGTGAGGATCATAATTAAAAAAAAACATTAATTTTTACCATGTTATCAATTAGTAGAACATTGAAAGCTTTGAATTCTTCTCCTGTCCTTGTACATCCTCTCCATTTCCTGATAATTCTGCATTTGATTTGTAGATGATCTACCTGGTTTTAGATCTGAGATTTTGTCGAATCTCTTGTTAGACATGTTTGATGAAAATGAATTTTTATTATGATTTTTGGAGGTGTGTTTTCTTCACTATAAGGTAGTAATTGAATCTTCATTATTATAACTCCCAACTAACTATTTTAGCAATGACTCTTGATTTGAAAGATTTTAATTTAGTATCATTACTTTTTATGTAGCTGTTAATGTTATTGTTGTCAAGAAATTAAATTTGAAAAAGCAACCAGAAAACAATTTTTTTAATCAACCAGAAGTTTTACATAGAGATAACATTTGTACAAATGGTAAAATTTAATCATATTGTCTTAATTTCCCAAAAGTTGACTCGGAAACTGTCCAAAGCTTGCAGCATCTATTCTTGTTTCCATTTTATTTCTGCATGAAATATAAAACAGGATTATTGATTTTGAAAGATTGGTTAGTTAAAAATATAACATATATTACTGGTAATTGGCTTACTTTCTCTTTTTTGATATTTTTCATTGGCGGAATTTCAGACAAATCTTTAGAACCAAAAGCTATTGGTTTTAAATCTTTCCGTGCTCTAGTTTTTATATTTGTCGAATTTCCTGTTTGAGGTGTTCCGTTGTTGCTTTCTTGTACATGAACATCCTGTTTATGACTAAGTAATTTAAATTTTTCGTGTATGATAAAATTTATTAAGCTTAATTAGTTGGAAATTACCTTCATTTCGGAATCCTGATGTGTTTCCACCATTTCCGCCTTGGTTGGATCGAAACTATCCGAAACGTCCATGTTTTCCAGGATTTCTCTTGCTTCATATACTGTTGAACCTTTTTCTATGTTATCTTCATTAATTTGCAATGTAATTGTGTATTTCTGATTGAGAAATAGTTTCAGAATATTTGGGAACTTATCTTCATCATTTTCTTGTATTCAGTAAACTATATTTAAATAAATTTATGAAAAATAATCTTTAAAGAATATAGAGTAAATATTGTTTGATGTTTCTTACATTCAAGCAATCTGCATGGATGTCTAGTACCGTTGTATCCGTAATTCTACTTACTTCAGCATCAGGAAAGATTATAGCAATTGAACCTGTGTTATATGAACATACGGTGCATAGTCTAAATCTATCATTGTTCAAAAAAGATGGAAATTATTTTTCTAAAAAAATACTTTAGAATAGAATTTGGAAGAATCTATTAGATTTGAAACCTCTTGTCTGGGTATGGTATTATCCTTTGGCCTGGGCATTGGTTACATTTGTAAATACCATTTTGACGGTGGATCTCAATATCACACCCTGTACACTTGCTATAGTACCAGTTAGCTTTTTCTTCCAATTTTCTAACAATTACTTGGCATTCAACCTGTTTCTGTAGGATGGTTAGATGTCAAAACAATGTTAGTTTCCAATTTTGTTCTGTACCTAATAAGCATAATAACATTTACCTTGAGGAATTCCTGTTTGAGTTGTTGATTTGTTTGACTGTTAAATTTTTTTTCTCTTCTTCCTCCATAGGCATGCATTTTTCCAACGAATCTTTTTCTTTGAATCTGCAAGAAAAATAATATAACGTTTCCGAAAGAATTTATCATAAGTAAATGATTATTTGTTGTAATATTACCTTGTTTTCAAGTCTTTCACACTATAATGAATGGGATTCACATACACTCTTGTTGCTGGATAATTTGTGAGATTTGGTGCTCCTATTCATATATGTGTCATTAGTAGTAATCAAATAAATTGTTAAATATCTGTTTGTAGATTGTCCTTATACCATCATATCTCCCAACTCTTGCTGAAGCAATGATAACAAAAATGTCATTTGGATCTAATTTCTTGAATTGCTCTTCCACCCGAATTCCAAATTCTTCAAACAATGTTACCTTGACCCTATACCTATAAAAATTTGAGTAGTATTAGAAATTTTTATTTGAATGGTTGTATTTAATAATATTTGTATTTAATTTGACAACGAACCTTCCATCAGTAATTTCGAACTTCATCCGAGTAGTTTCATTGTTGTTTTTAGTTGTTGTAATTCCATCCTGAATGTTTTCAACTTTACCAACCATATCTAGTTAAAAAATTTATATTAGTTTTTGAAACAAACATAAAATAATAGTCTTAGGAGATGAGTTATTGTACCTGTCAAGAATCTATTGTCGTCTGCTAACTTCTCAATTTCTCCCATGTAATAAAAATCAAAGGCATAATCTTCAATTTCCAATCCATTTGATTCGTCCTTTTCCAATTTTGTGTGCGGAGTGAAGAAAATATGTATTTTATTCCTCACTGGGCGGTAGATTTCATCTCCTAAAAAATCTTTCACCTTAAAGTTGGACAAAATGTATATTTGTCCTTCAATTAATTTGTCCAACAAATTTTCGCAGAACTTTTTACTTGCAAAAGCATGCACTCTGGCGTTCTAGTATGAAAACCATTAAATAATTTTAATGTTAATTATAAAATGTAATACCAATTTAGTTAAAATTAAAGACTAAAAAACATCATAAATTACCGAATCATCAGTGAAGATCATATTTAAACCATAAATTTCCTTAGTTTCTCTATTTAAACCTTTCCAAACCGCTTGCAACCTAACTCTAATTTTCCAGTCATAACTTGAGCTTTTAAGATTTTTGATTTGGTCATAGTTGTTTAGTTCCATAACTGTTTAGGCATAAATACAAAAGCACAGGTTTTGTCAGTGAGGTAGTATACAAATTCATTAGCATTAAATTCATGTTATAAAAGATGCAGAGAACTAAAGATTCGAAAGTATTATACTTACATGTATGCAGGTAGATTGTTCTTTGATGAAGAGAGTTGAAATTGGTAGTTGTTAGCTTCAGTTAATATTCTTTGCCTCTTCAGATCAGTGCTTGTTTTGAGTGAATTGATAGTGATAGATTAGTCCTCTTCCTTTTTATCTTTTGTAGATGATTAACACGTGTATGAGATGTAAGGCGTGGATTGCTTTTTGGGGAATGGGTCTTAAATGTTTATATTTTTCCTTTAAAATTTTTAAAAAACTAAAGAATTTGCTTAGACTTTTAGTAAGAGAGTTTTCTAATAATAAAAGTTAAAATTTAGAAATACATAAATTTATGCATAGGAATATTTTTTTAGAATAAAAATTCATATGAATACATAGTATAAATTAATGCAAATTAAATCTTCACCAATTTTTTAAAGAAATTGATTTTTGTTGTAAACAATGTTAATCTAACATGCGAGAGTATGAAATACAGAGCAAATTGAGTAAGAAAACACAGGAAACTTGAATTACATCATAGTAACATAAAACACGAGACATCTTCACAACCCATTACATGGTTACTCAACATACTTCATACATTCTAGGACATATTAATTTCACTTAGCTAATTTGTAGTAGATACTTAAACTTAAAAACAAATTAGACGGAAACATAAAATATGATAGAAATATGAGACGGTAACATTTCTTAATTGAAACTTTCCATTTTGATGCAAAACGATTTTTTGTTCATGCGAACACTGGGACATTTTTCGAATCATCATCATGCACCAACCATTCACCAAAACCATCAATCTCATCATCAATCTCTTCATTCTGCAGGTGCATGTAGTCTTCTTCTTCTATCAGATCAAAATCACCATTAATCAAACCAAAACCCATGTCAAGGTGCCATATCTCCCTAACTAAACCAAAAGGCCTCCCAAAAACCACCAATCGATTCCTGTTTTGAGCTCCATCGGTTGCCAGGAATCTTGCTAAACTATTCTGGCTCTCTCTTATGACCTTGACATGCATGGTGAGTTTCTTATTTTGCCTGCATTTTTGAAGTTGCTCTAGAATTCTGACGTGATTGGGCTCTCGAAACCAGTTGAAGTCATCTCATTCTCGAACAGCATCAGCACTTTCCGTTTCGAGCTGGACTCTACTTTTCTTCTCATAAAAAGCAGTGCGCAGGCCTCTCAACATTGCCCATAGTTCATTTGCTCTTCTTGTTAAATTCCTTTTTGTTCCTGATACCATTACAATGATATCCCCATCCTCGTTTCTTAAGACTACTCTGATCCCGGAGTTATTTCCGTTGGGTAGCGGCTGATCATAATACACTGCATGAACATTGATCTTAATATTACCATTGATAGGAAACTCCCAACCCAAAACCATTTTTGTGTTTGATGTTCAGTGGTATAGTGCTCTGTCTTTTTATGTAGAGTGTGTAATTTGGTTGTAATAAAGTTATGAGTAATCAGTAATAAAGTGTATTGGTTTAGCTGCACGAGGTGAAAACCATTACTGTACTCTATTCACCTAATTGGCCAAAATTTAAAAATATTTAACTGATTTATTGGGAAAATAACTCCAGTTTGAGAGAATTTGGGTTGTGAACAGATTTGGGCTTTTTAATCAATTAGTTATGGGTCATTGAGTTATAAAATTTCCGCTTCTGAGTCATTTGTTATTAGGCCAAATTTGTATAATAGTCATACTTTGCAACATAAATTTAATCGACATAAATATTATTTTTTAAATGAATTTACATGTCGAAAGTTTCGTATACTTTAATGAGGATGACTATATTAAGAAGTCGTGAAAAAAGATGTTTGTAAAATTTTCCTGGATTACATATACTCATGATAGAACCATTAGTTAATTTGATACATTATTTGAATTGAACAATCGTGAAAATAGTTCGACTACGTAACATTTTGTAATTATAAAACGAAGAAGTTGTTTTATTTAAAAAATAGAAAACTGTTTGTAGTAAATTTAATTTTGTTTTATTTTCTTTATCCAAAGTTGTCTAACCTAACTAAACATAGGAAGAGGTGCATTTAGGTTTCAAATCCTCATCTATCAATAGGCGGTAGTATGTCCCGCCTAGGGTAAAAGGGAAAAGGGAAAAGCGTAGCACTTATCATTTAACAGGTACGTAGCCTATTTTGAGAGGCGAAGAATAGTTATTGAGAAAAATGTTTGAAATTTTGAAAATTTTATCTTGTTTACGTAACTGAAATTATCATTAAAAATTGTACTAAAGATCTTTTATAAACCTTATTGCACTCTTATTTTTTTGTTAATTAAGTAAGTACATCTGAATTTGGTTTTATTTTCTTGAATATAAACGAAATCCCATACTAAAATTGAAAACGTATTAACTAAACCTTGGACTACGAATAAGAGCATCTCCGATGCTTCCCAATCCTTACCTATAATATGTCATGTTGGAAGTTTTTAGGGATTCATCTCGAAATTATCAACTCCAATGGGGCTCCTCATCCCCTAAAATTTTTAGGTGAGAGAAATTTGAACCCCTTATTTAGGGGATAGAAAAGCAATCCCCTATAATGCCACATCATCTTTCATCACCAATAATACAATATATATCTACTACAATTCTCCCACTCATTACATACATTACCTAAAATATTGAATAAATAGTACTTTTTAAATTATAGGTAACCAATATAGGTAATACCATTGGAGCAAAACAAATTTTTGATCCCTTTTATTTTAAGTAACGATTATTTTATTATATTTTAGGGAATGAAAATAGGGGTTGCCATTGGAGATGCTCTAAGAAATATTTTCTTTTAAGACTATAGTTGACTTTAGGTGAAGTGAATAATTTGGTTTGCCAACTACCTTCTTTACACTTTAAGCATAGAAAAGTTTTCTTCAGTTACAGAGCATGGCTTCATCTTTTGGTAAAAGGTAGGTCTTCTACTTCGTTTATTTGTTGAATCGTTTGCCAAAATTTGTAAAATACCACTAAATTTTTTATCTGTTATTTTGTTGCAGAATGAGAAGAATGGGAATTGAAGGTAATTGGAAACTCATCTTAAAATAAGTGTGAAGATTGTGTTGGTTATCTCTATTAATTTTTTGTTCGTTTCAGATGATTTGAATCTTTCTGAGGAGAAATATCCAATTCGTTTCTTATGTTTGAAAACAAATTCAAGTGATAACTCTGGATCATTGGTAAATCATTCTTTTGTTAAATAGTGTGTTAAAAGTTTGATTATGTTATTGTTGATATTAGTTGTTAATTTTTTTGTATCAGAAAGTGGTTGATAGTTTTGCCAAATTTTATGGAGCTGAGGTACCTGCTAGAGTTTACCTTCACTTACCATCCGGGGCACTGTGGTTTGGTACTTATGTCCAGAATTTGAAACGCATAATTGGTTTAGATAATTTTATGACTTATTACAATATTAAGCCTTACAATGTTGTTGTTCTTGAGTATTTTGGGGCATCTGATTTCGGGGTTGAAATATTTAATTGTTATGCCTTAGAGATTGATTATTGTTTGAAAGACATTCCATTTTTTAATGGTGTCTGTTGCAATAATCATCTTGGCTTGGTTATTGATGGTTTTCCGGAAAGTAATGAAATTGAAAATGACAAATTCTGGTCAAGTTTAAGTTACAATGCAAAGAGTACATGGTCCGCAGCTCATGAATTGTTGATAAATGAGAAACATTTGCAAGACGACAATTATTATAAGGTATTACTCTTCCAAATTTAGCTCTAGTGTTAATAGATATATACCGAGAAAACATAATTAAGTGTAATACTTGTTGGATTAGATTTTGACAGGGGAGGCTTGTTTGAACTTGGATTTGAACTCGAGTATGAAATGGCTACATTTAGGTTTTAAAAAGCATATGTGGAATATAAATTTAAAGTGGGAGGATGATGAAGTCTATTTTGATAGAGAGTGGAATAATTTTGCCAAGAATATTAGATTAAGTGTTGGTGACATCTGCGTATTTCTCAATACATCTCATCCACAACGTTTCCAGATAGCTCTTTTTGAGAAAGCCACAATTTGTAATTTTTACCGGGCAGGTTTGTTTGGTGGTGACATTTTAACTTATTTATTTTATTAAAACCATCTGATTAAATATGAAATTTTAATGTGTTTTATTTTATTAGGTTGTTCGTCGAGAAAAGGTTTGCTGAAATTCTACAAAGTAATAAGTTATGAAAACATTTATAGCGGTGAAATGGTAATTTGTTTCTTCCATTGTCTTTAATTTATGTATTAAAAATAAATGGTCCTCTTCAGGTTGTATAAGTTGGTTCTTTTATTATACATGTTGTAGGAAGTTCCACGTTTGTTTTTAAATGAATTTGGAGAAGTTAAGGGTGCAGACATAAGACTTTTTCTGGGTGATGGTTGTGAATTTTCTGGTTATGTCTGTGAAAGTAGTCATGTAATGATTGGTTTGAAAGATATGTTGGCAAAATATTCAGTCTCGGAGCATTATGTAGTTTTCTTTGATTACGTTGGTAGTTCTACCTTCTACGTATCTATCTACAACACTTTGGGTATGAATATCTTTAATAAGATGGAGGAGAAGCTTTTGGTAGAAGAATTGATAAAACAGTTGGAAGTTGTTATTAAAGGTTGGTTTATATTTTCCTAAAATTGAAACCTACAATTGTTCTTCAAATTAACTTTTTTCTTTACTTAATCATGTTGTATTATGTAATTTAGGCATGATTGAGATGAATGTTGGAGATGTAGCTGGGGTGAGTGTTGTAGGTGGGCAAATATCAGATGGAGCACTCAATTACTTCACAGTAGACTTAAAAAAATGTAATGTTGCGCAGACTGGTCATGGGGTGGTAAGTATATATCTTAGTCACCAAGAAGGTTACATTACCATTTGACTTCTCTATCATTTAAATTGTATTTTTTTTATAAATTGTAATGCAGTATTTTGCGCGACATATTTTCTCAATCTATCGAACTTGGAGGAATGGGACAATTTTGAATGTAATACATGATGAAAAAACTTGGAGGGTTGCAGTTCACCGAAAGAAAAAAATGTGTCGGTTTGGAAGAGGATGGGATCAGTTTGCTAAGGCGAGCAAATTAAAAGAGGGACAAAAACTTAAATTTTGTCATGTTTCAGATTACACCTTTGCAATATCTTTTGTTTAGAGTTTCATGTGTTGTGCAAAGTTGTTATTCTCGCTTATTTTACTGAAACTTATTTGAATTAAGTATGAAATATTTTTGTGTTATGTAGTGTTGGATTAACAAAATACTATATATTTGGAAGCCTTGTGACAATTTTACATTACTTATCAGCCTGTTTGATTCACTAATCACATTTTCTATGTTCATATTTAATTGAAAATTTGTTTCAACTGAAAACAGAAGTAAATTTGTGATTCTGCGTTTAAACAATTCGTATATAACCTACTTCACACAATCTTTCAATATAATAAACGTGGATTACCAATAGAAATAGTGGAATTATCAAAATCAGAGGATAACCAACATATTGTTTCTTCAAAATAGATTGTATTACATACATGTCCCAAAAAAACTGAATGCAACCAAATCTAAATTTAAGTCTTTTCATACACCTTTTTCCTTCGTGGCAACACATAGAAAACTTCCTTGTACACAACATTCTGTGTTCTATTGGTTGGCAAACCACTATCATCATCGATGAATATTTTCAAACCATGAGGAGATGTGACACGACTTATAGCAACGTAAAACTGTCCATGGGTGAAAACAGATTTAGGCAAGAAAAGACCAACAGTTTGGAGTGATTGTCCTTGAGATTTATTAATAGTCATCGCGTAGCATAGTTGCAAAGGCATTTGTTTTCGGACCAATTTGAATGGCATCCTTGTATCACTTGGTCAAAGCTCCATTCGTGGAATAAAATGCCGAGTACCAACAAATGATCCACAAATAACCTCACACTCAACACAAAATTTTAAACATTTGGTAACAATCATTCTTGTTCCATTACACAACCCTAGTGTTTGGTTCAAATTTCTCATCAACATTACCAAAATACCAACTTTTAACTTCAATTCATGAGAAGGCATACCTGGGAGACTAATTGAATTGAGATATTCAATTGGAAAAGCAAAGCTCAAATCAGCATCACTCCAGCCAAAATCTTCTGCACTATCAACACTATGATAAGACGTCGACTAACCAAACACTTTTTCAAGAATAAGAGCATTAAGATGACCAACAGTTTGGTTAGTAGGTGTCAAGATTGCTCGTTCACTTAAATAACTTGGATCTCTGCAGTTCTCTTCAAAACTTGGATAGGTACTACTAATCATGTTATCAACGGAATTGACATTGGTGAGATCACAAAACTCAGGTGGGACTAATATTTCATCTTCAACAAACTCGGAAACATCAGAATAGGGAACACTTACTTTTCCATCACCAATATCAAGAACCCATTTGGCAAATTCCTTGAACTTGTCAATTTCAACCTCAGATTTCCCTTTGTTGAGACGCATGTTCTTTGTCAGCATGAAAATCTTACAAATAGACCACAATCTGGAGCGAGTTATACATGCAGAAAGAACTTCACCTCTTTCACCATGAGGAATAACCGGAAGAATTTGTCTAAAATCTCCACCAAGCAAAACTGTTATTCCTCCAAAAGGCATGAGAGCACGAGATGGATTAACAGCTTTCATAATATCCCTTAACGATCGGTCTAAGCATTCAAATGCATAGCGATGTTGCATTGGAGCTTCATCCCAAATGATTAGTTTTGTCTGTTTTAAAAGTTCGGCAATATCAGTTTGATGACCAATATTACAGAGAGAGAAATCATCCAGTACAATGGGAATCCGGAACCTGGAATGAGCGGTTCTTCCACCGGGAAGCAATGTTGCTGCAATTCCGGAGGATGCAACTGGTAAAACAATATCACCTTCTGATCTTAATTTGGAAATTATTGTTCTCCATAAATATGTCTTCCCACATCCTCCACTCCCATGAACGAAAAAAAAGCCACCTCCTGTTAATCCCAAATGACCTAACAGAATTGTAGAAGGGGGGGTTGAATACAATTCTTGATATTTTCTTAAACTTAAAACACTTATAAATAAAACTGAACTGAATAAATAAAAACACAAGATATAAATAATTCAGTTGGATTGTTTGATGATCCAACTGAAGTGTTTTTATTGCGGAAATAATCTGTGATACAAAAGTACACAGCTGCTCAGTTACAAGGTTGTAGAGAAGAATGCTCTCAAAGATAGCTAATACAAAACATTTGTTTTTCTTCTCTTACTCTTATTTTAACTGCTACACTTGGTTATATATTCCCAAGTTTACAAAGCTATTTTTGGCTACACTAAAGTACACTAAAGGTAACCGCCAATAGTTTGCTTTTCATCCCTTTGTCCAGTGGTCCTTGGAGATCCTTGCTTTTGTCTTCATGCTTATTATGATCACTCCCAAGAGCCCAATTGGAAACTGGGATGTTTCCTTATTCCCCATGTCCATTTTAATGGTTTCCAATGCAAAGTACACTTCCACATCACCTTTAGATCTGTTCAGTAAACTGTCACTATCACTTTGTCAACTATTCAGAAAAGCAATAATGATTCGTTGATAGCAGGGAGATGTGTTTCGTTGATAGCTTTATTCTTCATTTCGTTGATGAGTAAACTTCATTTCGTTGATGAGTAAACTTCATTCCGTTGATGGTGTATCCTTGTTCCGTTGATAGAGTAATCTTCATACCGTTGACATGTCTTCACTTAGGCAAAATTACAAGGCATGATATACTTACAATTAACCAACCTATTTTGCCTATCTAGTACTTAGTCAACATGACTTAGGAAACCTATCTAATACATACATCAAATGCATATCAAACTGTGAAGTATTGTACAGTGCAATTGCTACAACACTCATTCCGTTGATGAGCTTCCTGTCAACGAAACACTGCAAAACATGCCATTCCGTTGACAGTTACAAAATGACTTAATACAAAATCTACTAAGTGTTTTTATAATTATCATCAAGAACAACATATTCCTAACAATCTCCCCCAATTTATGACTGATAGAATAACAGCCATAAATCAAGAGCCTTGATGATAACAAAAAAACTCAGTTAAATTACACATGATAAAAGTAGAAATTGTATTGAGCTTCATTGAATTTAATTAAAATACAAAGTAGAAAATCTTACAAAACAAGTGCACAGAGTTGCTCCTCTAGACTGAGCAGATTTTTCATCTTTGCCTCTGTGGTCTTGTTTTCTTCCCTTTTCTTGCATTGTTCTCCTCAATCTGAGCTTGAAGTCTTCTGTAGAAAATCTTCTCTTCTTCATCTTGATTCCCCAACTTGGATTGCATTAATCTTAGAGTTTCATTGGATGCCTTCTCCAGTTGGTCTTCTATTCTGAAGAATCTTCTACAGTTGTCCTTGTCTCTGAATTCCATCATCCAAAAAGGTTGGAGATGAATTTTCTTTCCTGTTTGAGGGACCTTCAATACTCTGGGAAGTGCACCAGGCTTGTTCCAGCTAGCTTTGATTTGGCAAATCTTGGAAACAACTTCAGACTTAGCTGTTTTGGTAAAACCAAAATCTTTCTTCAGGCTTTTAAACACAGATAGCAGTGTCTGATAGTCTTCTCCCAGAATTCTATGTAGAGGCCAAACCTGTTCTCTCCCACCCTTGTAGACAAACACCAATCTCTCTGGTAGTTTGTAAGAAGCTGCTATTCCTCTCACTTCAACTAGGTCATCAAGATTGATGTATAAGTCAGACTCCTCCCTGATATCAGCAATGTAGATGAAGTCTTCTGGGTTGGTAGGAGGTTTTTCAGCTTGTGGTCTCCTTACTAGAATTGGCTTAGCCTTGGTAGCCCTTTGCTTAGATTTCTTCTTTGGCTCCATCTCAAAGAGGAATTTTGGAAAGTTGGCCTCATCAAACTCAATTGGCTCTTCCATTGGCTCAATTGGCTGATCATGGAAATTAACAGGATATTTAGGATCAAAGGCTAACTTTTCCCCTAGAGCTGGATCAGGAATTGTTGGAGGTGCAGTTGGTACAGAAGAGTCTGATGCAATACTCTGAGAGTCATCATTCTCAAAGGCTATATTTCTCCTAGCTCTTGCCTTTGGTTGCCTTGTGCTCTTCTTTGCACTCCTTTCCTCTCTGGCTTTTTCTTCTTGTTGTCTTTCTTCTTCATCAAGAGATTGAGCAACTGCAAGTGCTTGCATTGCTGCTCTTTCTGACTCTTCAGCCTTAGCTTCAGCAAAGTTTGGGTGACCAGCCCAAACACAGATTTGTTGTCCATTCCTGTAGACAATTGCCCTTTGCTTCCTTACCTCATAATCATTGCTTTCCTTGCTTTTTGTGATGAGTAGACCAAGAAGCTTGAGCTCATCTGGGTAAGGTGCAGGATAAAAAGTCTTTTCTGTATTTTTGCCCTTTGGTTTAGCAGGAGACTTGGGAGATAGGCTTCTTTGCAATGTAGCTTGTTCCACATCCCTAATGCATGAAGTTTGTCCTTTCTCCTTCCTTGATCCTTGAGTGACTCCATGTAGAAGGGGCTCTACCTTATATGAAGAATTGGTCTGTGGCTCCCATTCCGTTGATGCTAAAACCATGGCATCCGTTGATGGCTCTGTAGAAGAAGCTTGATTCGTTGATGGATCTGAAGTCTTTGCAGAATCAGCTAACTTCTTGACTCTTTCATCTATCCTGGACCAGTGGTCTTTAATTTGTTCAGCAAGCTGTAGCTTCATAGATGCTTTCTGAATCAGGTCAATGCTGTCCAGTTTAGTTTTGCCTGACTCCCCCATAGCTAGTGGCTCCTGTGGTAGGGAAATGGCTGGGACCATAACCTTTGTGATTTGAATGTCTAGCTCCTTAGAGTTCTCCCCATTTTTGTTATCATCAAGAGAGATGACTGGGAGTCCTTGAGCTGTCACTAGCTGGGCCAACAGTTGTGTCTGCTTCTCCTGTTCCTTTTGTATCTGAGATAAAGTAGCTTCCACCTTGTCCACTCTAGAAGAGAGAGTCTTCAAGGAGGTAGCCACCTCAGGTTCCTTAGAGAAAAACCTGTTCATCTTGGACACAGTGAGAAGAGGAAGCTTTTCATCTAGCCTCCTGTCATTAGCATCCTTGAGATTGCTAATTGAGTCCTTGATTTCTCTAGCCTCAATCCTTGTCTGCATCATCTGTAGCCTTTGGATTTCCAGTGAATCCATAATAGCCTTGTAGAATTTCTTGTCATTGGCATTTGCAGACTCATGAGCCAGATAGGCCTCATTGTACTGCCTTGTGATTGCAGCATCCAGGGAGATCCTTCCTTGTAAATCTTGAGAAAGCCAGTTTGGTGTAGGAGGCACCACAGAAGTCCCAGTCTGTGAAGTAGTGGCCACCTGATTGTCACCAAAGCTGTCCTCATCATCAGAGAAATCAAACTCACCACTTGCTGCAGCTCCTGGAGATAGATTGGTCAAGGCATCCTTTGCTCTTTGCATTGATGCAGTTGTATGAATTAGTTGTAGTGACCTCTCTGCCTCCACATTGCCCTGTTGAGCCAAAACTTGATAGGCTGATACAGGATGAGTAAAGGTCTCAGGATCCAGGGAAATACTATCCAGAGTTTGTTGATAATGCTCTTGGAAGGTAAGTTCCCTTTCTCCCTCATTGACCTCCATTGACTCACTAGCAATGGCTGCTTCCTCCCTTATGACTCCTGTAGTCCCTTCTCTCTCTCCTCTATTTTCTTGCATCATGGGCTCCCCATGGCTCACACCTCTCACACCCTCACCTTCACCTACTAAGGTGGAACTCTCAATCTCTCCTTTTGCCTAGCTGGAAGAAATAGCCAGCCTCTCACTCTCATTCTCTCCTTTTGCCTGGCTGCAAGCCAGCCTCTCAGTTTCACTCCCTCTCAATCCTAAAAGTGTCTCAACTACCACCAGGTCATCTACACTAGTTGTGGAAACAACTAGATTTTCAATAAGGGGTGTAGAATGACCTATCAACGGAATGGTAGTTTGAACTGTCAACGGTATGGATACCGTTGATGGAGAAACACTTGTCAACGAAATAGACTGTTCCGTTGATGAAGTCAAGAAAGCACTTTGAGAATGAGAAATTACAGTAGAGTCTGTGGTGATTGATTTGAGAGATTGGTCCACAGATCCCCTTGCAATTTCAGAAAAAATTGGTTGATGGCCCAACAAATCACTTAACAAGTGATGGCCACCAGCTTCAGAGTGGGGCTTCTCCAAGATTAGAGTTGGAGAATCAGGAATAGATGTATGGATCATGTCCACATCTAGAGATAAAGTTGGTGAATTTGAAGGAGATAGTTCAAGGTTGATGTTTAGAGAATGGGACTGTAACCCCAGAGTGATAATAGGGGTTACATCAAACTGAATTTGAGAAACTGGAAGTGTTGCTTCCAGTGTGTGTGCACCCTGTGAAACCTTGGACTTTTGCTTCACTCTCCTTTGGTATTGGGAAAATGTAGACTGTGGGCTTGAAGTGTCCCTTACCCTTTTGGACTGTGCTCTAGGTTGAGAGCTTGTTTCAATAATCACATCCTTTTGGGAGGATGCAATTAGACTTGTGCTTAAATCCATTTTACTCATTGTGCCTTGTTGGGAAGACACAATGGGTCTAGGCTGGGAAACACTTACCTCACCTTCCTTATTCTTGGGGTTTCTTTGACTTTCACCCCTTCCCTCACCTCTCACAACTCCAGACTCACTCCCCTTAGGTTGTGTGGTAGTTTTTACAACAGATGCCTTTTGAGAAGCACCTGAGGTTGGCTTGGAGGATTTCTTAGATTTTGGTTTTGTTGCTGGGGCAGGAGCCTGTTGGGTCACAGCTACAGACTCCATAGCAACTGGGTTGGATGAGACAATGGAAGTAACAGCTATACTAACAGGGATAGCAGTAGTTACCTCAATGATTGGCAGATACACCACTGGAACATCACCATTGTGGTTCAGCCTCAGTATGTCTGTCAATACTCTCTTCTCTTGCACAAAGCACTCAAACCTGGCAGTAGGGTTAGAGATAACTAATGGTGCTGGACTAACATGATTAGCCAGCATCATCAGAAACCTTGCATAATAGATATTTTTCTTCCTATTTGCCTTATCACCCAACTTAGCACCAATTTCATACATAAGTTGGGTGCTAAAGTTGTAATATCTATCATTTAGAAGCATGGTTAGGAGAATTAACATAGAGTTAGTTAATGCATCAAAATTACTAATCTTTCCAGAAAAGACCTTAATGAATGCATCAGCTAAATAACTGTATTCCCTAACCAAACCTCTCCTAATTATCTTACCCAAGTTATCAGTAGGCAAAGAGTAGTTTATAGAATTTAGCATGGTAGTTATTTCAGTGTTAGTAGGCAAAGCATCACAGTTATTATCAGGAATATGTAAACATGCTTGCAAAACATCAGAATTAACTATATACTCATTACCTTGAAGAGTGAATTGCAGTGTGCAGTTTGTTCCACTATACTCACATGAGGTCCAAATCTCCTCGATTATTTCATTGTAGAGTGGTGTAGAGTGAAACATCGCATAGCCCAACTTACAGTTCCTCATGAAGTCCATCATCTTGAAAAAGATGTTGTTCGGACTCTCCTTAACAACAAATGGAATAGAATTGTTCTTCCCATAGATGAACCCACCAGCAGACATAAGCTTGACTATGGGTGCCATTGTTGAGTGAGGAAAAGCTTCGAACTGTATTTCTTGTTAGAGAGAAGAAGATAGAAAAACTTTTGGAATTTTTGAGAACAGATAGAAATGAAATAAAGAAATTAAAATTTCTTAAATACTCCCCCAAAAAATTCTCAGAAATTAAGTCCAATAATTAATCTAAATTACCTGATTGGCTTAAAAAAGTAACCGTTAGAATTAAATATTACCACGATTTATACTTACAGGGGTGTATGTATAGATCGTGATAAAGAACGTGCAATTTCAACGGTTCAGATTAAAAAGCGCTACATCAACGAATCAGAATTGGGCATTTTAGGTCCCTTCTATTCCGTTGATAAAGCTGCGTTTCGTTGATATAAAAGAGCTATCAACGAAACACCCAGAAAAATGCTAAGACTATCAACGAAATGGTGAGTTTCGTTGACATAGTAATTTTGACTTAGACAAAATTTCACCTTTTCCTGAGAAGATCAATTCACAGAAAAATTATAGCAAATTCTTGCCTGCATTTTAACTTGCAAAAATCTCAAAATAATTAAGAGAAATTTAGCATACCTAGCTCACTTACTAATCTTGAGAATGTGGATTCATCAAGTGGCTTGGTAAAGATGTCTGCAAGTTGTTGTTCACTTGGAACAAAATGTAACTCCACAGTACCATTCATAACATGTTCTCTAATAAAGTGGTACTTGATGTCAATGTGCTTGGTCTTTGAATGCTGTACTGGATTCTCAGTAATGGCAATGGCACTAGTGTTGTCACAGAAAATAGGAATTTTCTCAACTCTTATTCCATAATCAAGTAGTTGATTTTTCATCCATAAAATCTGTGCACAACAACTTCCAGCTGCAATATACTCAGCCTCAGCTGTGGAGGTAGAAACTGAGTTTTGTTTCTTGCTGAACCATGAGACAAGCTTGTTTCCTAAGAATTGACAAGTGCCTGTTGTGCTTTTCCTGTCAATTTTACATCCTGCAAAATCTGCATCTGAATAACCAATTAGTTCAAAGCCAGATTCTCTAGGATACCAAATGCCAAGGTTTGGTGTTCCTTTGAGATATCTGAAAATTCTTTTAATAGCAACTAAATGGGATTCCCTAGGATCAGCCTGAAATATAGCACATAGACATGTAGCAAACATAATATCAGGTCTACTAGCTGTTAAATATAAAAGTGAGCCTACCATGCCTCTGTAACCTGAAATGTCCACAGATTTTTCCTTAGTATTCAATTCAAGTTTGGTGGCAGTAGGCATGGGAGTTTTGGCAGGAGAGCATTCCATTAAATTAAACTTCTTTAATAAATCATGAATGTATTTTGTTTGACTAATTAAAATGCCTTCAATAACTTGCTTCACTTGAAGACCAAGAAAGTAAGTTAATTCTCCCATCATGCTCATTTCATATTTACTTTGCATAAGCTTGGCAAACTTTTGACAAAGTTTCACATCTGTAGACCCAAAGATTATGTCATCTACATAAATTTGAACAAGTATAGTAGAACCATTCACAACCCTGTGAAAAAGAGTTTTATCTACAGTACCTCTAGTGAAGTGATTCTCAAGAAGGAACTGTGAAAGTGTGTCATACCAGGCTCTAGGTGCTTGTTTCAAACCATAGAGTGCTTTGAGGAGGAAGTATACATATTCTGGAAAATCATCATCTTCAAAACCAGGAGGTTGACTTACATACACCTCCTCTTCCAATTCCCCATTCAGAAAAGCACTCTTCACATCCATTTGATAGACCTTGAAATTGGCATGGGCTGCATAGGCTAGGAAAATCCTTATTGCTTCTAGTCTTGCAACAGGAGCAAAGGTTTCATCAAAATCAATTCCTTCTTCCTGTGAATAGCCTTTTGCAACCAATCTAGCTTTGTTCCTTGTGACTATGCCATTTTCATCCATCTTGTTTCTGAACACCCATTTTGTGCCTATGACACTCCTGTCCTTAGGCTTGGGCACCAGCTTCCAAACATTGTTCCTTTCAAATTGGTTTAGCTCTTCTTGCATAGCCAAGACCCAATCTGGATCTAGAAGTGCATCCTCAACTTTCTTTGGCTCATCTTGAGACAGAAAGCTGCTATATAGACATTCTTCTTGAGTTGCTCTTCTAGTTTGGACTTTTGAAGACACATCACCTATAATAAGTTCAAAGGGATGATCTTTAGTCCATTTCCTTGAGGGAGGTAGATTTGCTCTTGAAGAGGTAGCTTCATGATCATGATTGCCTTGATTAGATATTTGTCCTTGAGAAACTTCCCCTGAGTTTGTTGTCCCTAAATGATCACTCCTGGAAGCATTTCTGTGACTGTCAACGGAATGTCCATTTTGACTGTCAACGAAACGCTCATTCTGACTGTCAACGAAACGCTCATTCTGACTGTCAACGGAATGTCCATTTGGTCTACTAGCAACTATTCTTTTCAATCTTAATGCAACAATTTCATCTTCACTGCTGCTTTCATCTGTGCTAGATACAACAACTTTGGACTGTTTCTCAATAGTCTTATCATGATCCATCTGATCTCCTTCCTCATTCTCAAAAGAGAGACTTTCATGGAAACCTTCATCACAGAGACCCTGAATTTTGAGATCATCAAAAACAACATGTACAGATTCCATAACAATGTTGGTTCTGAGATTGTAGACTCTGTAGGCTTTCCCTGCTGCATATCCCACAAATATTGCTTCATCTGCCTTTGCTTCAAATTTCCCCAAATGCTCAGCTTGATTTCTCAGAACAAAGCACTTGCATCCAAAGACATGAAGAAAATCCAATAGTGGCTTCTTTCTTTTGAGTAGCTGATAAGGGGTCATTCCTTTGGCCTGATTAATCAAAGAAATATTCTGAGTGAAGCAAGCTGTATTAACTGCCTCAGCCCAAAAATAAGTTGGTAACTTTGATTCATCTAGCATTGTCCTTGCAGTTTCAATAAGTGTTCTGTTTTTCCTTTCAACTACACCATTTTGCTGTGGTGTCCTTGCTGCTGAAAACTCATGCAAAATACCATTTTCTTCACAGAACACCTTCATGCTTGAATTCTTGAATTCTGTCCCATTGTCACTCCTAATCCTTCTCACTTTCAGGTCAGGATGATTGTTTACCATCTTGATGTGATTGATAATGATTTCACTTGCCTCATCTTTGGAGAGCAAAAAGAAAGTCCATGTAAATCTAGAAAAATCATCAACAATCACAAGACAATATTTCTTCTTTGAAATAGACATGACATTTACAGGGCCAAACAAATCCATATGAAGCAACTCAAGCTGATGGACAATTGATGACTCTGTCTTGCTTTTGAATGATGCCTTCTTTTGTTTCCCTTTTTGACAGGCATCACACAAACCATCCTT
Organism: Heracleum sosnowskyi; assembly: GCA_030848705.1. Classification (NCBI taxonomy): domain Eukaryota; kingdom Viridiplantae; phylum Streptophyta; class Magnoliopsida; order Apiales; family Apiaceae; genus Heracleum; species Heracleum sosnowskyi. The sequence continues at coordinate 16,821,724 of CM061244.1, read as the reverse complement.
GGAAAACTCCACTTGTGGAATTCCTCTAGCAAGATCTTTCCTCACCAAATCATTCATAACTTTAAAATTCAGATGAGATAATTTATTGTGCCATAGCCAACTTTCATCCTTGCTTGCCTTGCTGAATAGGCAAGTGATGGTTTCTGGACTTGTGCTACTAAAGTCAGCAATGTACACATTCCCTCTTCTGAATCCAGTCATTACCACATTGTTGTTTCCTCCTTTAGAAACAACACAGGCTTCTTTAGAAAAAGTAACTAAAAATCCTTTGTCACAAAGTTGGCTGATACTAAGCAAATTGTGCTTAAGACCATCCACCAATGCAACTTCATCTATGATGACATTCTCTTTTGAAATCAAGCCATATCCCTTAGTGTAGCCTTTGCTGTCATCTCCAAAAGCAATACAAGGGCCAGCTCTTTCCTGAAACTTTGTGAGCAGGGTAGAATCACCAGTCATGTGTCTTGAACAACCACTATCCAAGTACCAAAGAATCCTTTTGTCTCCCTGCACACAATAAAACCAAATCAAGTCGATTTTGGTACCCAAGTTTCCTTGGGTCCTGTTTTGTTAGCCTTTGCTTTTCCTTTTATATCATTTTTTACCTTGGGCTCAGATTGATTTAAATCAATCTTTATCCTTGGTGTTGATTTCTGAGGATTGCTCACATTTTCATTCACAGCATGCATAATTGGAGGAACAAACATGTTATTCATATTCCATGGCATTTGTGGCACATTAAACATATTCATGTATGGATTAGACACAAATGGCATGCTGGCATATGGATTTTGAAATTGTGCATATGAAGCAAACATGTTAGGCATAACCGGCATTGTAGGCATAGAACTATTCATTGCAGGCTTGGGAATTTTCACTTTAACAGTCTTCTTAACAGATTTGCAGTTAGTAGATAAATGACTAACACTTCCACAATTAACACATGTCTTTCTAGGAGCATATTTATCAGGTGTGTAATTGTTGTGTTTGTTAATTCCTACTTTGCCATTCCTGTTATTCTTTTTATTTCCCTTAGCCTCAACTTGAACATTCTCTAACTTATCTTTCAATTGCTTGTTGGACAAGTGACCTACATTAGCTCTCTCAACAGGCTTCTCAACTTTCTTTGATTTACTAGACTCACCTTGAACAAAGTTCTTGGTGACAGGACCATACTTATTATTAAGTCTAGTGAGTTCATCTTTTCTTTTCTCTGTCAACGAAACACCCTGATCTGTTGATGGTTCATCTGTCAACGGAACATTGCATTCCGTTGACATATCAACCTTCAACAAATCATCATTGTTGTTTGTTGACTCTGTTTCTGATTCTAAGGTTTCACAAACATACCCTAGTTTCTCTTTGTTCTTTTTCCATGATTGTTCACAGAAAGATTCCATACCTTGAACATTAATGATGTTGGTAGCAACATTCCTGGCATCTTTCCATTTAGCAATCACACTTTGTTCTATTTCAAGTTGTGTCTTAAGAATTTCTTCCCTTTGTAACACGTTCTCAAGTTCCTTCTTAGCATCCCTACTAACACATCTCATTTTCTCAAATTCAATGAGCTGTGCTTCTAACATTGCATTCCTATCACTTAAGAGCAAATTAGTCTCTTTTATTCTTGAATTCTCTTTGGTAAGTGATTTAAGAGTAACACGCAAATTATATAATACAGTAGACATTTCATTTACTGCACTATCGCATTCCTCTTTAGAAAGCTCAGAAAGATTAGTAATTGTTACCTGGTTGCTTGAGGAGCTTGCTTCCTGCTCATGATTGTTAGCCATAAGAGCCAAGTTGACATATTCAACATCATCATCAGAATCTTCGCCATTACCAGCCCAATCATACTCCTGAGACATGAAAGCCTTTTCTTTTTTCTTGAGAAGTTCAAAGTATTTCTTTTTATAATCAACAGGCTCAAATTTCCTGTTGCTCTTCTCAATCTTGGGCTTTCTGCAGTCTCCAGCAAAGTGACCAAGCATTCCACAATTGAAACATTTAGATTTAGACTTTTCAATCCAGTTACTTTTGTTAGGTTGAAAGTCTCTCCTTGGTGGCCTTGCTTCTGAGTTTCTCTTGAACTTGAACTTAGAGAATTTTCTTGACAGAAAAGCAATGTGTTCATCAATCTCATCTAAGTCATCCAAGTTGGCTGGTTCTGGTTCTTCTTCTTCTGTCATCTTACCTTTACCCTTGCTAACATCACTTCTACAACTAGCTTGACTAGTTGTGGCCTTTGCAGCTTCTTCAGTGTCATCTTCCAGTTGGTTCACAGATGCAATCAATGCAATGGATCCACCCTTCTTCTGTACCTTCTCAATTTATTCATCTTGCTCCATTTCCAACTCATATGTCTTTAATGTTCCATACAGCCTTTCAAGAGTGTAGTCTTTGTACTCTTGAGTGTTTCTGAGAGAAACAGTCATAGGCTTCCATTCTTTTGGAAGAGCTCTAAGAAATTTAAGGTTTGAATCCTTGGTTTGATAGATCCTCCCATACAACTTTAATTCATTCAAAAGCTTTTGAAACCTACTAAACGTGTCATTTAGGGTTTCACCAGCTTTAAAGTGAAAGTGCTCATATTGTTGTATAAGGAGTTGCATTTTGTTCTCCCTTACTTGCTCAGTTCCTTCACATAGTGTTCTGACAGTGTCCCATACTTCTTTGGAGGTTGTACAGTTTATGACATTGTCAAACATCTCTTGCTCCAAACCATTAAACAGAATGTTCATGGTTCTTTTATCTTTATGGACTTCTGCAACATCTTCAATAGTCCATTCTGAGACAAGTTTTGGAATATCCACATCAGGAGCATCATCTGGCAGTCCAACTCTAGATGCAAACTTCATGGGAACGTGTGGACCTTTCTCAATGCAGTCTACATATCTCTCATCCATAGACATGAGATGTAAATGCATCTTTACTTTCCAGTGAAAGTAATTGTCCTTATCAAGAACTGGTATCTTCACACCTGCATCCTTCTTCACCATGGTTTCTGTTTTGGTCTTGATCTTTAAACTTCTTGTATGTTAGAAGCTCGCTCTGATACCAATTGTTAATCCCAAATGACCTAACAGAATTGTAGAAGGGGGGGGGGGTTGAATACAATTCTTGATATTTTCTTAAACTTAAAACACTTATAAATAAAACTGAACTGAATAAATAAAAACACAAGATATAAATAATTCAGTTGGATTGTTTGATGATCCAACTGAAGTGTTTTTATTGCGGAAATAATCTGTGATACAAAAGTACACAGCTGCTCAGTTACAAGGTTGTAGAGAAGAATGCTCTCAAAGATAGCTAATACAAAACATTTGTTTTTCTTCTCTTACTCTTATTTTAACTGCTACACTTGGTTATATATTCCCAAGTTTACAAAGCTATTTTTGGCTACACTAAAGTACACTAAAGGTAACCGCCAATAGTTTGCTTTTCATCCCTTTGTCCAGTGGTCCTTGGAGATCCTTGCTTTTGTCTTCATGCTTATTATGATCACTCCCAAGAGCCCAATTGGAAACTGGGATGTTTCCTTATTCCCCATGTCCATTTTAATGGTTTCCAATGCAAAGTACACTTCCACATCACCTTTAGATCTGTTCAGTAAACTGTCACTATCACTTTGTCAACTATTTAGAAAAGCAATAATGATTCGTTGATAGCAGGGAGATGTGTTTCGTTGATAGCTTTATTCTTCATTTCGTTGATGAGTAAACTTCATTTCGTTGATGAGTAAACTTCATTCCGTTGATGGTGTATCCTTGTTCCGTTGATAGAGTAATCTTCATACCGTTGACATGTCTTCACTTAGGCAAAATTACAAGGCATGATATACTTACAATTAACCAACCTATTTTGCCTATCTAGTACTTAGTCAACATGACTTAGGAAACCTATCTAATACATACATCAAATGCATATCAAACTGTGAAGTATTGTACAGTGCAATTGCTACAACACTCATTCCGTTGATGAGCTTCCTGTCAACGAAACACTGCAAAACATGCCATTCCGTTGACAGTTACAAAATGACTTAATACAAAATCTACTAAGTGTTTTTATAATTATCATCAAGAACAACATATTCCTAACACCTTCCTTTTTCATTATGGAATCCAAAATTCCTTCGTAAACATGAAGTTGTTCTTCAGTCAGATGACCAAGTAGTTCTTTGTATTGAGCCTCCATTTCTACAACATTGTAATTTGTTTCTTCCAAGATCAAATTATTGGATCCATGGTTCATATAGGATGTAGGAGGCTGTGGCAACTGGAGGAAATTCTTCAACGATTTTCCAATGGAACGAAGCAAATCATCAATTTCTATAAGCAAAAAAACATATAATGTGAACGGAGGTTAAACAAAGAATGAAAAATATGAAGCTCCGTATATATATTATACAATGCAGGAGTGACAAATTTATTAACCAGCAAGAGCATAGAACTGCAGTTGTTTATCATTAAGCATTAGCGTGGAGTTCCGCATTAGATTGTGTCTCTTCATTAATATGTCATCTACCATGTGTTTCCAATGAGAATCCCATAAATGACGCAAATCTGTTACTTTGCAGTTAACTATAATATGCACAAAAAGTTGACGGATTTGTGGAGGTAACCCACCAATAGCACATTGATCAAGGACTTCATGCCATTCTTTGTCGTCATCGAGCAATCCATATTCCTTACATGCTTCGCGAAAAGAATTATAACAAACACCATTCACAGTCCTTAGATTCTTAAAATAAGTAGGGCCAGCAACCTTTGTAAGCAACATACGTAAGAACCATACTTCACCGCTGGTATGATGAGCATAAGAAAGTCTTCCAATTTGATAACCTCTTTTCCTCGGATTCCATTTCCTTTCGGTATCATTCCATACGTAATGTTGAGGAATTTGGTTATAAGTGTATTGTCTGGCAGATTGATCAACAGAATTTAGATGGAAAAATGCCTTTAATTTGCTAAACCTGTACTTTTCTCTTTCTGCAACTTTTTCTAAATTCTCATTGGCACGGAAGGTGCAATTTTTTTGGGCAGGTAAGTGAAATGACAAACGTTCAACAGAGAGTGTACGATGGTGTATAGGAAAACCATATATGCGATAATCAGCTTCTGAACCACAAATGTATCTTCCATCAAAATACGCTTCAATTTCGTCGATTGGTTCATCAACTGGTGATTGTGGGGTCTTGTTCTTCTTACCTGAAATTTTGATAGTTTCCATATCATGTCCCTTCAGGCAATATTTAAATAGATATTTCAAACTCCGAGCATGGCAACAAATTTCAATGTTCATATGACATTGGTATTTAACCAACAAATCGTGATTGTAAGGGACGACCCACTGATTGTCAAGCTCTGCCTTTCGAACATTAACAGTTATGTTTGTTCGCCTACGCATGTACAAAGGGAAACCACTTTCATCAAATATTGTACGTGCAGAATACCTATATATGAAATTTGGTTTTAGTAATCGACAATTAATTTTTTAATAAAATTTTTGGAATAAGTTTAAAATAGAGGTAGGAGTAGCAAAAACTTACTTCTTAGGAAAATGCCGAATACATTTGAAGCCCTTCATGCATGGCGATTTTGGATTCTGTAGACTGCAAGGACCGTGTATCATAAATGCTTTCACTGCAGCGTAACCAACTGGATCTTTTAAAGGATCAGGAATTTCGGCTGAAACAAATTTATCCACATTTCTTTTAAGATACATCTTGGACTCACTATCAAGCCATATGAGCATGTGTACATGAGGAAGACCTCGCTTCTGAAACTCAACGACGTACATAACTGCATTGTTTAAGCTTATTAAAAAAATAAGAAAGGATTAAAGTACGGAAAAGATTTCATGTATAAAGTAATAAAGTATACCTCCAATACAGTTACCAAAGTAGGCTTTTTTCTTAATGTCTGTCATTAGCTGTTGAAGTTTCAGTCTAAAAACCCGGGAAATAATATCAGGGCAGTTCTCAGTTTTACAACCAGGAAGAAAAGACATCATTTTATGTATTTCATCCCAAAGTGGATTGGTGGTCATGGTGAGGAAAATATCTGGGTGTCCAACATGACGACAAACAGCAAGGGCATCTTGAAAATTCTGCTGCATATACCGTTTAGAACCAACAAATCCAACAGGTAAAATTACACCCTTTCCCACATTAGCAGTACTGTCATCTCCATTACGAACAAAATCACATATATGAGTATACAATTCATTGCGTAGAATTGTTTGGTTAATACGAAACCACCATAAACGTGTTTGTTCTATTGCTGAAAAGGCATCAACCATATACTGTTGAAAAAGCCTACCACCCAACCGAGGAGTCATTGTTGCACGAAATAGTTAAAATGAGTTAAAGAACAAATGACCAAGTGGATGGTATATTAAATTAAAATCCCAACAATGATTATTACCTTCATTATCTCGAACTTGAAACCGATAAGAATAATAAGTCTTCATGGAAATCATGTCACGGTCCTTTAAATTATTAAGATCAGCACTCTGTTTTGGAATTTGATCATGATAATCATCTTCACCTGTAGGGAACATAAGTGGATACTGAAGGGCCATTAACTTAGGATGAATATATGATACACGCTTAAAAAAATCATGTTTTGGTTCAATAATAATGTCGCGGTCAGGAGTTGTGTTTGAAGTACTACCGACCATGATACCAGCAACCTCGTTAGAAGGAGAAATATGATTCTCCCTTTCACTCTCAGATCGACAAATTTCCAGCTCTACTTTTAAATCCACCAAATCATTGTTTTCAAAACGATCACGTGCCATTCTAAATTTTTCAACTAATTCGTTGCTTTCATCCAACATTTGAATAAGACCTTCAACAACCTCTGTATCCACAGGGTTGTTATCACCAATAGTAACCCAACGCAAACGATTATTAACTTCATTGGCAGTATCATAGATATACAATTGGCAGAATTTAGGAGTATCTCCATCATCAGGAATTAAAGAGCCAAAGACATGATGATTTTGACCATTCAACCTATAAATATAGGGTCCTCCGCCTTTATTTATAGAATGGTCAATATTTCCCCCCGTGGATTTAAACGAAAACATAGCATTGTATAACCTTATGTTTCGTTGAAAAGAGGAGCTCTTAACCTCGTCATTGTAAAGATCCATGAGATAAGTGGGTGGAGTAGGAGTCGCTGGCAGCTTAACATCACCTTTCTTGCAGCAAACAGAGAACACTGGAGTTTCTTTCGTGACATTTTTATTTACACGTTCCTCTTTCCACATTCGAGCATGACAGTGTTTACATTCAACAGAAGGACTTCCAAGGGAAGCATATTCTTCGGGAATAACATGTTGAGCACGTCTGGGAATCTTACTTGACAGATCTTGTTCAATAATATCTTCTTCGTCCGAATAACTATCAACATAGCCTGCAAATGATTGTGTGGAACAATATTCTTCTGCAACAGGAATTGGCTTGTACGTTAATATGATTTTAACGAAAGAAAAAACAATTAAATACTCAATCTTTATTTATACTAACCGTAAGAATCATCAGAGTCAAATAGTCCATCATCAGAAAAGCACGCACCATCAATAATAGATTCATCTATGGAACAGTGACAAAACTACAATTACAATTTCATCAATGAGTAAAAAGGGTTATGAAATGAACATTAAGATTAAAAGCAAACCTATTTCATAATCCTGAAGGTCAATGTTGTCATCATCCTTGGAAGCAAATTGTTCTTCAAATAAGTTGCAACTGCTTTCTTCACATATTTGCTTTCGGTTACAATTCTTATTGAACTTTAGAGATGATTTCTCTGCTCCGTTACTTTGATTTGTTATGTCAAACATCGGCATCCTTAAAGAACATTTCTGGTCATCAAATTTGTGTTTTCGTCCCTTTTTTCGTCACAGCTAATAACATTTCGTTAAGAAGTATTAAAATTACTAATTTTTTAATGTATGTAATCTCAGACATAGATGTTTACATACCTGAAGTTGAAGGAGTAAGAGGTGTTCTTCCACAAATATCTACTTCGCATGTAAAACATGGAGTATTAACTGTGAAACAAACATAACATACTCAATTTTTTTGGGTATTCTTAACACCTAAAAACAATTATTTGGGACATGTTTGTTTACATACTTGAAGTTGAAGCAGTAAAAGGCGTTCTTTCACTAATTTGTACTTCACAGGCCAATGATGGAGTATTAACTATCAAACAAAGATAACATACTAAAAGTAAGTAACATTAACATTACATTGTAACACATATTATTTGGGAATAATATCATATTAAAGTCTTAAACAGTTACCATCTTCTGTAAAATTGTCTAAATTACAATTGTTCTTTCTTTTTCTGAACTTCTTTGCAACCTTATAACCTTTCACCAAAACATGTCATTAAAGGCCAAAAATATAAACCAGTATAATTGTGGAGTTAAGCACAAAATGGCATAAATTAATGCATAGTAATTAGCAGGGCAGTACTGAAACTGATTAAATTAACACTACATGGTAAATCAAAGTTTCAGTATAATAAATTGGGATTAAAGTATTAAACAGTTACCATTATCCGCAATATTTTCTTTATTACAATTGTTCATCCTCTTTCTGATCTTGTTTGCAACTTTATAACCTAAAACCAAAATCACCCATTAATTAAAAAAATTTAAATACAACAAACTATGATTGGGGACGAAAGCAATAAATGGCATAAATTGAAGGAAAATAATTACCATGGATCATATCTTCAGAAGTGAAAAAAGGCAAACCAGATTTATGGTCATTTTCCTGTTGAAGATTGAAAAGTAAATGAAATCATTAATCACATAATTAACTAATCAAAACAAAACGAAACATGAACGAAGAGTAAAAAGAACACATCATTCATCGCCTGAGACTATTTTTCAATAAACAGAAAGAAGATTTTTCGAATATGAATTGAAGATGAATTGAAGAGAGTGTTTAACAATATTGAGATTTGAATTTGGAGATGGATATAGTAATTAATAGAAGCTTGTCCGAGATGTTGCCCAGTAATAATCTATTGTAGAAGGGGGGTTGAATACAATAGAGTAAGATAATCGACTTCTTAATGTATATATCATAAATATGAAAAGAAAGATAACAGCTTTATTAAATCTGATATAAAACTGTTACAAACTCTCTCAAGAAATTCTGATGTTCTTGAGAGCTGCTAGTTTACAAAAACTCTCTCAAGAAATTCTATGTTCTCGAGAGCTTCTATTCGATTATGTTCTCTCTCGAATGAATACATAAATCGAAACCAAGACTGTGTTTATATAGTGCACACAGCTTCTCTATCAATAACAAGATAAGTCCTAATCAATAACAAAGATAGAAACCTATCCTTAATCGATAGCTACATTCTACAAACCAGGAACAAATAGAATAAACTTCCATGTTTATCTGGACTCCAAATATAACTCGAAGTAGGAATCCTGATCAGCTTCAAGTTCTGATGATCAATCCTGATCATAGTCTGAGTAGGAATCCTGATGATCAATAAGATACTGACGTTTGATCAAATACTGATGACCATGCAATACTGATGACGTCAGCAATCCTGATCAGTTGAGTCTAGCTTCTGACGATCATTGAATTCTGATCTAACAATCTCCCCCAATCTCATACTTTGTGAAATAAAGTATAGATTCCAAATATTCAATGATGTCAAAAACATGTATCAAAATGTACGAGTATCTTCAGAAACAACTTATCTGTTTAAGCTTTTTGATAGAACAGATTCATCTTCAAGAAGTTGGATAATAAACTTTCTTCTTTTTCTTCAAGAATTTGAATCAGTCTTTCCTTAAGATTTCTGAGTTCTTCATCTTCCTCATTAATCTGGTAGATAGCTGCTCTGAGATTCTGTATGGAGCTTTTCTGTAGACTGTGCTCTTCAAGCAAAAGATAAGCAATTTCCTTCCCATCAGGATTGAGAGTAAGTTGGGTCATACCAAGAGTTACTTCTTTAACAGCAGTACCTCTTTGCATTTCCACATCCCGACCTCTTTGATTTAAGTACATGGGAATATAATTACCATCGAAATTACTGTTTCCATCCAGTCTTCTTCTTATAGTTGACAAAATCATGTCAGCCCATACTTTGTACACTTGGTTCTTCCATCTTAACAGATAGTGAACATATTTCAGTTCCTGTGTAGTTTTCATCAGCAGATCTTGAATAGATAGAATCTTCACACTACCATCTTTCATGAAGTACAGAAGCTTTTCTTTCTTTTCAAAACCATCATGACAATCTATAACTATATCAACAGCTAATAAATTGTTCAGATTTTCAGAAGTTAAAGTACCTCCAATTTCAGTTAAGGAGTAAGGATCAACATAAGTCATGTTTAGAAATTCAGCATCCCTGTGTCCAATACCTCCTCTTGTGTAACTTGACATTTGCTTCAGATTCGAAAACATCTTTAACCAGAGTGTTTTTGATCTAGCCATATCAGATAAATCAACAACACTTGAAGCACTTGTAATAATTCCACCAGTCTGAAAATTGATAGGTGTATCACACTTCAGTGTACTTATGTGTTCCCACTTCTTGTCTTTCTCCTTTTCATGAGTGTAGCTTCTTTCAAGTAAAGATTCTTGCCTGCTTGTATTTCTCCATTGTCTTTCATTTGAAACTTTAAGCCTTTGTAGATAGAGATTGAAATCTTCATATGTTCTTTTTGTAATATCTCTTCTTCTGGTTTCTTCTTCTTCATCTACTTCTTTGTTGTGACAATCAACAACAGTAGATAAGATTATCAATAATTAACCTCTTGCAGAATTTCTGATTCGTCAGGATCTTGAATATTGTCAGGATTAGAATCTTCAATTTGATTTGTATTGCTGAGAGTTGATTTACTTGTTTTTCTTCTCAATTCAGGTTCTTCTTCAACAAATTCCTTGTCTTCTTTCTCCATGATATCCTTGATAACAGGATCTGTTAGATTTTGTGAAGCTTCAGGAATTTCTTCAATTCTTAACCCTCTAGACCTTGTCTGTCTAGGTACTGTTTGAGTTGAAGAACCTCTTTTACTTCTTCTAGCACCTCTCCTACCTCTGCTTCCTCTACCTCTAGCAGGAGCAGTATAGCTTTCCATTGTCTCTCTTTGTAGTCTCAAGAATTCTTCATGTGAGAGATCTGGATATTCTTCACTTGCTGTAGAGAGTGCTTTTCTTGCATATAATTGTTGAACTCTTTTATCAGTGTGATATAGAGTAACAATTCTGCCATCTTTTATAGAAAACTTCTGGAATAAATTTGATGCATCTTCAGGATTATCAATAATTACATCTTCATCACCTTCAGGAATTGTAGCAAGAATGTGTCCATGACCAGGTGTCAGGATTTGATCTTCCATCAGGATCTGAGATTGCACCAATGTTCTTACTGTCTTAACTCCAGAATCAGAAACATGAGTTGACTGCGTTGTTTGACTTTGAGAAGTTTGGATTGTCTTCATAACAACAGCATCAGAGGTTTCTCCTTGTATCACTTTGTCACCACCATCATCTCCAGTATCATCATCATTATTTCTTAATACTAGATCAGGTGTACATTTTGTCTGAATAACCTTCTCCCCCTTTTTGACATCAGGATTTGACAATAATTGCAAAATTAAGGAAAGAGAGGCTTGAATTTCAGTTACCTTAGTATCCAGAGAATCAATTCTTTGATTGATTGAGGTTTGTTCTGAAACAACAGATTTCACTTGGGATTCCACTACCCTTAGTTGTAAAGTAGTAGGCACCTTTGTAAAATTATTAAAGATATCAGTCCTCACTTTTTCATTTGAGCCCTTGATAGAATCAATCTCACTTTTCAGGCTTTTGGATAACAGAGTAGTAGCCTTCAGATGATTCTTCAAGTCTTGATTCTCTATAGATTTCACTGCATTATAGGCATGTTCAATAGCAGAAGAAAAACTGATAGATTCATCAGATTGGTGCCATGAATTGTTCCATTCATTCTGTCTAAATGCCTCTGCAGGATCAAAGGAAGGAGTAGAAAAATCTTGTCTCTGATCTTTCCCAGTGAAAGCATTGCTAGCCATATATGTACTTGATGAACCAAAATTAGTTCCAAGACTAATTTTGAGTGCTGTAGCAAGCTGTTCCTTCTCTTTTCGATTCTCATTATCATCATCACTATCATCAGAAGTATCATCAGCAGTATCATGAGTAATATCAGGATCAGGAATAGCAATAACTTTCAGTTTATCTTGTGGTTCTGAGATAGGATGATCCATTGGTCTTGAACGAAGTGGTTGTATCAAAATAGGTTCATTATCAGGAGCACCACTAGCGTCAGGATGAACATCGTCAGGATTTGATATGCGTGCATCAGTATTTGCTACCAATGGTTCTTGTGGAGCTTGAGGTTCAGAAGCTTCTTCAACACTTTGAGTTAAAGGTTCTTGTGTGCTTCCCTCATTGACAATGTTCTCGACCAATCTTTCAACAGAAGCTGTAGCTTTGCCTGCATCTTCACTTTGAGAAGATGGTTCTTGTGTAGCTGGAATGTTGATGTCTTCATTCTCCCTTTGAGAAAATGGTTCTTGTGTGACCATTCCACTAGCTAAGCCTTCACCCAAACTTTGATTGAGTGGTTCTTGTGTGGCAGGACCAACAGTAGCTGCTGAATTACTCTGAAATTCAGGTTCTTGTGGGCTTGATCCTTTCAGCTTCTTCTGTCTCTGATAGACTAACTCTTCTGCATTCCTCTTTTTCTTTGATGTAGGTGTAGGACCAACCAAGGAAGCAGTTGTAGAAACCTTCTCCCAAGAAATTTCTCTAATCTGAGATGGAGAGGCTGGAGAGTCTGATAGAGAGACAACTTTTGTTGTTACATCAGGAATACTAACATCAGGATTTGCTAGAGCATCAGGAGTAGATGACTCATCAGGATTTGATGTCTGAATATCAGTATCCTTCATTTGCACTGTCAAAGGAATATGATACCTGCTCTTTGATAATTTCCTTGTCTTTTGTGGTTTTGATAAAGGTACCACAGCTTTAGTAGCAGTATCAGCAACTTCCTTGTTCACATTCATCACAGAGGATATAGGTAAGTCATCCTCTGAATCACTTTCATCAATCAACCTTAACTTCCTTTTCGCAGGAACATTCTTAACAACCTTATCAGCTTTCTTCACCAGGACCCCTTGTACACCCCCTTGTATCTTCTTTTTAGTGAGTGGTGTAGAGGAAAAATCCTTTGAACCTGATTGCCTTCCAGACACATCAGTTCTAGCTGATTTCTTTGATTTTACAACTAAAGTCTTTTGAGAGACAGTAGAGGTGGTTGTTAACTGTTTAGACTGTTTAGGTTGCATGCTTGTGTCAGGAACAAGGTGGGTTGGACCTTGCCCCATAGCATTAGAAAGTAGTCCATAACGAGTAGGCATTTTCTGATGTAAGAAAAACCTAACCTCATCAGGAATAAAAGCATTTCCGCACAAAATATTTTGCCATATCAGGATTGAAAAAAAAATATTCAATAAGATTAAAATAAAATTTTATTTAAGAAAACAAAATTTATTTTAACAATCCTGAATAGCGTTTTGGTTTAAGAAAAATAACCAAATTAATGGTCATAGAATTAAAACACGCTTACCAGCAAACGAGGCAAAAATATTTATGGAAAACCGAACCGTCTCCTTGAGATTGTAAAAATGACCTGCATTCTTAAAATACATTCTCTATAAAAGAGAACTGTTAATCATAACAGCATCTATCTAACAAAAACCCTCGCCAAAGAATAAAAACTTACCAAAAACTTTCCACCTTATTCATTTTTCAATGGCTGCCAATAATAAAAACAACATACCTGATGAAGAGCTTGACTTGATTTGGCAGGAGATGGAGGAGGCTCTTGCTGATATGGAGCCACAACCAGTTCCTGACCCTCAGGAATATGAAGCGTTTATAAACGCTATGGTTGATGTGGTGTGGCACGACTTTGTGCAAGCCAATCCTGGCTGGAATCCTCTTGAGAATCTCATCTATGAAGAGGATGAAGACGATGAGGATGATGAAGAGGATGAGGACCTCGTTGAAGAGCGAGAGAGGAGAAGAAGGAAAGTGCTTGATGCAAGTGCTTCATGCACGGTGGAGGCAAGGAAGCATCCCGGTGATCACGATGACGATCCGCCTTCAAGTGCATCAGTTCCTCTTCTTGTCCTTTAAGGACATAGAAATCTTCCAATCCTGATGGACTGTGAAGCTGCTCAGGAGCATTCAAGCTAATTTGCAGGGCACGTGTTCATGCTTATCTGTAAAGCACGAGTTCCTGAGTAGAAAATAGACTAGGAAAACAAATATGTAATTTCCATATTTCATGTGTAATGTATCTTCAAGTATTAATGAAATTTGTCTATTTTCTCAATTGTTTTCTTCCTGTTCTTGCCTGCAAAATTTGTTAGTAACACTCATAGTGATATAGAGATGATAAATAATAAACTCTGATAATAATGAAATTGAAATTGATAATTAAGACTGAAAACTTAATCAAAGACTAAGTAATAATCTAATTGTCCAGAGTTTACCAGGAGTGTTAATGACAAATATTAGCATAGAACCTCTGGTTTTCATACCAGCTTCAATATCTGAACATCAGGATTTGACCAATTGATTTCCTGTCAGGATTGAGTCCTATCAGGATTTGATCAAAGATATATACCTTTCTGAATAACCATCAGGATTTGACAGTTTATCAGGATTTCCTCTCTGTAGCTTTTCCTCAGAAATTCTCAAAATTCATCATTCCAAGTTCATTCACCAATTTATTGAAAATAGCTTCAGGTAGTGGCTTGGTGAATATATCAGCTAGTTATTGATCAGTAGGAACAAAGTGAAGTTCAATTGTTCCTTCCAGAACATGTTCTCTTATAAAGTGATATCTGATACTTATGTGTTTAGTAAGAGAATGCTGAACTGGATTTCCTGTCATTGTAATAGCACTTTGGTTATCACAATAAATAGGGATTTTTGAGTATGACAGGCCATAATCTAACAACTGATTTCTCATCCACATTATCTGAGCACAACAACTTCCTGCAGCAATGTACTCAGCTTCTGCAGTTGAAGTGGAAATAGATTTCTGCTTTTTACTGAACCATGAAACTAGTCTTCCACCCAAAAACTGACAACTTCCTGAAGTACTTTTCCTGTCTATTTTGCATCCTGCAAAATCAGCATCTGAATAACCACACAACCCAAAATCTGATTCCCTTGCATACCAAAGGCCAAGTGAAGGAGTGCCTTTGAGATATCTGAAAATTCTTTTGACTGCAATCAGATGTGGTTCTCTAGGTTTTGCTTGAAATCTTGCACATAGACAGGTTGCAAACATGATATCTGGTCTACTGGCAGTGAGATACAATAAAGAGCCAATCATTCCTCTGTAGAGAGTTACATCTACCTCTTCACCTTGATCAGGATCAAGTTTTGGTAGCTGTAGCTATGGGAGTTGAAGCAGGAGTACTGTCTTGCATGTTAAACCTTGTCAGTAAATTCCTTGTGTATTTAGACTGATTAATAAAAATCCCTTCATCAGTCTGTTTAACTTGAAGACCCAGAAAGTAACTCATTTCTCCCATCATGCTCATTTGATATCTTGACTGCATAAGCTTGGAAAACTTTTCACACAGCTTATTGTTTGTTGACCCAAAAATGATATCATCAACATAAATCTGAACTAACAGCAACTCCTTACCATGATTCAAATAAAATAGAGTTTTATCAATGCACCTCTTTTGAATCCACTTTCCAGTAAGAATTGAGCTAAGGTTTCATACCATGCTCTTGGAGCTTGCTTTAGTCCATAAAGTGCCTTATCCAGTCTGTAGACATGATCTGGATATGTAGGATCAATGAAACCAGGAGGTTGTTCAACATAAACTTCTTCCTCCAGTTCACCATTTAAGAAAGCACTTTTAACATCCATCTGGAAAACCTTGAATTTCTTATGTGCTGCATAAGCAAGAAATATCCTGATGGCTTCTAGTCTTGCAACATGAGCAAAAGTTTCATCATAGTCAATTCCCTCTTGTTGGGAATACCCCTTTGCAACTAGTCTAGCTTTATTTCTGATAATGACTCCATCAGAATCAGTCTTGTTCTTGAAAATCCACTTTGTACCAACAATTGATCTATTCTTTGGTCTTGGTACCAGTTTCCAGACTTCATTCCTTTCAAATTCATTCAGTTCTTCTTGCATTGCAGTAACCCAATCAGCATCTTTAAGTGCATCTTCAACTTTCTTAGGCTCCTCCTTGGATAGAAAGTTATTGTATAGACATTCATTCTGAGTTGCACTTCTTGTTTGAACACCTGCATCAGGATCTCCAATTATCAAATCAGGAGAATGATCTTTTGTCCATTTCCTAGCTGGTGTCAAATTGTTTCTTGAAGTAGATGCTCCCCCTGGATTGGTGTTATCTTGATTGAAAGAATTTGATTGATTTGAAGCTCTCCCTGAATTATTGCTATGCCCTCCTGATGTGTTATCAGGATCTTCACTTGAATCAGTATCTGAAGAATTCTGTCCTGATGATTGAGTTGACTCTGAACTTGTAGTTGAATGCCGTTGCTCCCCCTCAACATTAGCACTACTAGTTGTATCACTGTTGTTTGCATCATCAGTATTAGCACCATCAGTACCTGGTGAGTCATCAGGATTTGGTGACCCATCAGTATCTGATGAATTGACAGGATCTGATTCAATTTCTTCAGGTTCCTTGGAAGCTTCATTTTCAAATAACAATCTATCATGCGAGTCTTCAATGATTCCAGTTATCTTCTTATCATCAAAAGATACATGAATTGACTCCATGACAGTTCTTGTTCTCAAATTAAAAACTCTGAAGGCTCTTGATGTAGGATAACCTATGAATATTCCTTCATCAGCCTTTGTTTCAAATTTCCCTAGCTGTTCAGGATGAGTTCTGAGAACAAAACATTTACAGCCAAACACATGCAAATGCTTCAGACTTGGTTTCTTCTCCTTGAGTGACTGATAAGGAGTGACACCATGCCTGTTTATCAATGTGAGATTTTGTGTATAGCATGCTGTGTTGACTGCTTCTGCCCAGAAATATGTAGGTAATTTAGCTTCTTCCAACATAGTTCTGCCAGCTTCAATAAGAGTTCTATTCTTCCTTTCTACTACTCCATTTTGCTGAGGTGTGCCAGGAGCAGAGAATTGTTGAATGATTCCTTTGTATTTGCAGAACTCTTCCATCTTTGAATTCTTAAATTCAGTACCATTATCACTTCTCAGAATCTTGACTTTGTACTTTGTGGTTGTCTCAATCATCCTCACATGATCCAACAGAACTTCAGGAGTTTCATCTTTTCTATGCAGAAAATACACCCAGGTGAATCTAGAATATTCATCAACAATTACAAGAGTGTACCTTTTCTTACTGATGGACATGATGTTGACTGGACCAAACAGATCAAGATGTAGCATGTGATATGGTTCTTCAATAGAGGATTCTGATTTACTCTGGAATGATGTCCTTCTTTGTTTTGCTTTTTGGCATGCATCACAGAGTCCATCAGGTGTATATAAGACATTAGGTAATCCTCTTACTAACTCTTTCTTAACCAACTCATTGATATTGCTGAAGTTGAGATGAGAAAGCTTCTTGTGCCAATTCCAACTTTCATCTACTGAAGCTTTACTGATGAAACATGTAGGGGAGCCATCAGTATCTGAGAGAATGTTGGCTTCATATATGTTACCATGCCTGTAGCCAGTTAGTGCTATCTTCCCTGTTGCTTTACTGACTACTTCACAATGTGTGGAATAGAAATTGACATGATAACCTCTGTCAGTGATTTGACTAATACTCAACAAGTTGTGTTTTAGTCCCTTCACTAGAGCTACTTTTTCAATGATGACATTTCCAATGATTATTTTGCCATATCCCAAGGTTTGTCCAATGTTGCCATCTCCATAAGACACAGTTGGGCCAGCTTTTTCCTCATATTCTGATAACAGGGCTTTGTTTCCAGTCATGTGCACAGAACATCCACTATCCATGACTAACACATTTTTCCTTTTACCCTGCATCAGAATAGTAAAACACTAGTCAGAATGTTTAGGAACCCACACTTGTTGGATTCCTTGTTCATGCATTTTATTAAATTTAACAGCAGAAGACTTTTTGACTTTAGCAGTCCTGACAGGATTTACTCCATCAGGATTTGCTTTGTCAGTATCAGTATTAACAAAAGCATGCTTCACTATGACATTTTCAGTTCTATCAGACTTTGTACTACTTTCAAACTTAGGCAATGGATCATAAAAGTTATAGTACAAATCATGATACTCTTTACATGTATAAATAGAATGCCATAGACTACCACAATGAAAACAGGAATTTTGTGGTTTGTAAAATACTGATTTATTCCTAACATCAGACTTAGGAATTTCAGCAATTTTCTTCTTACTCTTTTTACAATCAATAGCAAGATGATTAGAGTTACCACAATTAAAACAACTCTTTCTAGGTGCATTTGGGATATACTTATAACCATTTTCTTTATTGATCCCAATTTTACCATTCCTGTTTCTCTTAACAGTAGCTCCCTTTTTCTTATCTGTAACCTCACAGATTTTATCTTTAAGCTGTTTCTGAGACAATAGACCTACATTCTTAGTGACTTTGTTCATGACAGGTTTAGACTTTATAATTTTAATTCCTTGAGTAGAAGAAGATCCCTTTTTAAAAGTAGAATTGGAATCCTTACCAAAAACAAAATTAACAGGAGTAATCTTAGATTTGGTTGAGTCTATAACATGTCTATAGGTCTTTGGACTGACTGTCTCATCAATGACAATTTTCTCTGCTAATTTCTTATCTTCATCTGACTTATATCCTAGACACTCTTTCCAATTCTTAGAGGTATTAATCTCATGAAATTTCCTACCAGAGTCTGTCCAGGTTCTGATTTTCTCATTAGCATATTCAAGTTCTTTTTCAAGGGAAGTACATTTAGATGTCATCTCTAAGTGCATGTGTTTAGCATTATCACATTCTTTTTGTACTTCTTGCATACGAGAAAATTCAGCTTCTAATATCTCATTCCTCTTTCTAAGGTCAGACATCTCAGATAAGATTCTAGTATTCTCAGCAGTTTGACTTCTAAAGCTAATATGTAATGACTTTAGAAAACGTCTTAACTCAGAAGCATTATCAGTATCAAAATCAAAGATAGTATTTAGTACCTTATCATCAGGAGCAGCAGTTACATCAGCATTGGCCATTAACGCATAGTTGACTACCTCAGTATCAGATTCTGAGGAAGAGTCCATCCAATCCTTGCTTGATGTGATGAGTGCCTTTGTCTTGTTGCATTCAGAAGCAAAGTGACCCATACCATTACACTTGTAGCATCTAACCTTTGACTTGTCAAATTTGCTACCCTTGCTGTCCTTTTTGATATACTTGTCTTTGTCTGCTTTGAAGATCTTTTTCTGAAAGTTGCCTTGTCTTCTATTCTTCCTGAACTTCATCCTTCTGAAGTTTCTGACAATCATAGCAACCATCTCTTCCATGTCTGAATCAGAAGATTCATCACCAGTATTGGCATCAGAATTGCCATCAGTATCTGATGAAGAGTCGTCAGGATCTGACTCAGCTACTCTTGCTTTCCTTCTAGAGACCTCCATAGCTTTCCCTTTTGATTTTGCTTCTACATTCAAAGCAATTGACTTTGCCTTGCTGCTTTTCTTGTTCTTTCTCTGTTGAACTTCAAGATCATGAGTTCTTAGCATCCCATAGATCTCATCAAGAGACACAATGTTCAGATCATACTGGTGTCTAATGATTGAGGTCTGAGTATCCCATTCTTCAGGTAAAGCTCTAAGAAATTTGGTGTTTGAATCTTCAGTTTCATATACTTTGTCAACTAAGGATAAGCTGTTCAATAGTGTCAGAAATCTATCATATAGATCAGTCAGGCTCTCTTCAGGTCTTGCATCGAATTGTTCATATTCTTGAATCAAAAGAGCCCTTCTGTTTTTCTTAACAGATGCAGATCCCTGGCACTGAGTTTCCAAAGTATCCCAGATTTCTTTTGAAGACTTGCATGCAATCACTCTGTTTGACATGACAGCATCAAGGCTATTATGCAAGATATTCTTTATCTTTGGTTCCCTGAGTACATGAGCTTTTTCTTTTTGAGTCCATTCAGCTTTAGCTTTGACCACATAATGTTCTGGTACTGTATCTGTTCGTTCTACGAACTTTGTTGGTATATATGGTCCATCACGAATCCTGTCCAAGTAGGCAGGATCCATAGCCTCCAGGTACATCAGCATCTTTACCCTCCATGTAGGATATTCTGATATCTTTAAGATGGGAATCTTCATGCTTTCATACTTGGTTGTCGACATCTTTAGATCGTATCTGATTCAGAATTAAATCAGTTTGCTCTGATACCAATTGTTGCCCAGTAATAATCTATTGTAGAAGGGGGGTTGAATACAATAGAGTAAGATAATCGACTTCTTAATGTATATATCACAAATATGAAAAGAAAGATAACAGCTTTATTAAATCTGATATAAAACTGTTACAAACTCTCTCAAGAAATTCTGATGTTCTTGAGAGCTGCTAGTTTACAAAAACTCTCTCAAGAAATTCTATGTTCTCGAGAGCTTCTATTCGATTATGTTCTCTCTCGAATGAATACATAAATCGAAACCAAGACTGTGTTTATATAGTGCACACAGCTTCTCTATCAATAACAAGATAAGTCCTAATCAATAACAAAGATAGAAACCTATCCTTAATCGATAGCTACATTCTACAAACCAGGAACAAATAGAATAAACTTCCATGTTTATCTAGACTCCAAATATAACTCGAAGTAGGAATCCTGATCAGCTTCAAGTTCTGATGATCAATCCTGATCATAGTCTGAGTAGGAATCCTGATGATCAATAAGATACTGACGCTTGATCAAATACTGATGACCATGCAATACTGATGACGTCAGCAATCCTGATCAGTTGAGTCTAGCTTCTGACGATCATTGAATTCTGATCTAACACGAGAAGTTTAGCATTTTGAACATAGATTTGATTTTAATATAGGAATTAAGTACAATGCACACGTGATTTGCTGACAACATGTGTATATTTATTAGAATGTAGATAATGTTCGGTGGCATTTTTGAAATAACTTGAAAATTTGATGGCAAAGACTTAAATTTCAATTTTTACTGTACAAACACTGTACAAAAGAGGCAACAGACACTATTATATGTAGATATAACTAGCGTAAAAGCCCGTCCGAGGTACGGGCCTGTTTATAGACTCGAATAATTTCTCACACGAACCTGTATATATATTGAAATAATTTTTTTAATTAGAAATGTGATAAGAGATAATATTTCGAATTTACCTTATATTTGTTTAGTATTTTTTAAATATTTTTTAATTTCATAAAATTTGGATTAATTTCTATAAGATAAAGATCAAATGATTATTTTTAATTACCAAAATATATATATTTAGTTCTAAATGATCTAAAAAGAATTTTATCAAATTCAACAATTGAATATAATAAAAATAATTAAATTATTTTTTTAATCCATACTCAATTATATTTTTATGTATAATCTATGTTCTAAAAGTTGGTGCTTAATAATCCTGATAATCGTTAGACGGTAACTAATCGCTTTGATTATGTTAAAATCAGTTTTGATAAAAGTTGGTGAAGAGGTCATAAAATTCAGTCTAATCCTACCAATATTGGCCTGATTTGTAAATTTTAGGAAATTTATAGGTAAAAGTTCCAAAATTAAAAGGTTGAAATTTGAATAAAAAATAATAACAATATTTTTTTATATACGTAGTTCTTATTTTAGACGGTCAAAATCACGAATTCTCTTAATTTTATCTCACAACTTGATCACTAATCCAAAATTTAAATCTATAAATTTTATTTATTTCAATCATAATATGTTTTTAAATAAATTTAAATTATGTTATAATATACATATAATTAAAATTATTACACTATATATATATAATATTAAATTGATCCCCACTAATCATTCTAATAATCACTAATTATTCGATTTAATCCATAAGTAATACATCCACGGATTACTCCAATTATGATTGTTCATGATTTACCAACCTGATCAAACTGAACCAACCCTCGCTCTCTTTTCGGCCGACCAAGCCAAGCCTACCCAACTAATTTAAATAGGTTGGGTATGAGTTTTATATTTTTTCGGCCGACCCTACCTAACCCGATTTAAGTTACAAATTTTGTTCAATAATATTTTTACACACACGCGCACATATATACACAAATTATATACAACTATACATTATATGATATATCGTACTTTCAGTTATAGATGTGCTTAAATTTTGTGCATATGCACACGATTTACAACATAATTTACATTACTAAAATTATAATGTTAATCAAACTAAAACATTAGTAGTAAAATCCTAATTTATACGTATTTTATAATGTTCTTAAAGATGGAAATCGACATTAGTCGGTAAAGTTATCTTGTAGTGATTACTCGGATAATAGGTGATCAATCGGATTTATTAAACAGTTATCCTTCGTCCAATATTTGATATTTAAGTGTTAATATTTACATAAAAGAACCGCATATCAATACTTCATACTTGTACATGAACGAAAAGAGTAATTCAATTTGAAAGAACAACTGTATATTAAAGATTTAGTCAATAAATCAATAGCTCATACCCATAAAATTGTAAATATATTGTTTTTTTTTAAAAAAGTAACTTCTTTTTAATTTTTTTTTTCAATTTTGACCGATTAAAATCGATTTTTTACCGTCTCGACCGATTAATTCGGTCTCGCCCGACTTTTGACTGATTTTTTAAAAAGCTACTTTTAAACTCATTTTTTGTTTAACATTATATATATTGATATATATATATATATATATATATATATATATATATATATATATATATATATATATATATAGTTCAGTTCTATGGAGATCACCTTTTTTTGTGGAGACCTGGAGACCACATACGTTCTGCAATCTAAATTTAGCAAAATATAATATTTTATAAATTATGTTCTGTGAAAATAACTATTTTCATTTAAAATCTTTAAAATTATATATGTTTTGCAACTCAAACATAGCAAAACATATTGTTCTGCAAAACATGTTTGGTTTGCAAAACATTCATGTTTAGTTTGCAGAACTTACATGATTTTCAATGAAATAGTGATTTTCATAGAATATAATTTGCAAAACAGTACGTTTTGCAAATTTTTGATTAAAAAATATGATCTATTTTGTCAAATTTAGATTACAAAACGTATGTGGTCTCCAGATCTCCACAAAAAAGGTGCTCTCCATAGAACTTAACTATATATATATATATATAGTTGCACTCTAGGAAGAACACCTTATATAAAGAACAATAAAGAACACCATCATAAACACTTTATTTTTCATAAAAATTGATTTTTTAAAATTAGAATCATAAAATTGAACAACAATTAAGCCTAACATGTCGAATTTAACGTAGAATCTCATCTAAATTTAAAAATTAAACATTACATATAATCCAGTATAGAATCCAGTACATAATCTTGTATATATATTTATCACAATAAAATTACATGTAATCATGTTTTATTTGATTCTAATTTTTTGTTAGATTCTATTTTTATTCGTAATAAACCTTTTTTGGTGAGAAAATTAGAATCAACATGCAATTTATGTAAGATTCTATGGTGTTCTTTATATAAGAGTGTTCTTCATGAAGCAATAGCCTATATATATATATAATTTAAGCCAATTAAAACGACCCAACCTGACCCAAATCGATGTACGATTAAAAGTTGGGTCACGAATTAATATTTTGTGTGGTGGGATGAAATTTTTTCAAACCGATTTAATTGGGTCGGATTGCAAAAGTGCTTTCAACTCGGCAAATACAACCCATAAACACCCCTAACTCTGATTCACACTTTTTATGATACTAATTTTAAATATATTCTAAATTATATTATATTTGTGTATCAATACCTAAATAACCTATATAAAGTATAAATCATATAAAAATTTACAGTATAAATAATATGAACTAACATTTATAAATATAATTGAATACATAATTATATGTAGAATAACGAAAATTTGAAAAATGGAGCTATATAAATAATATGAACTAACATTTAACTTACTAAAAATGTAAAATTAAAAAAATCGAATAAACAGGTTTTTATAAATAATATAAAACAACATGTTATTTGCTCAAAAATTAAAATAAAAAATATATATATATAATGAGAGTGTAGTTTATCTAATAATATTTTTATAATAAACTCAAATTCAATGTTATGCACTTGGGCATTAGATGAAATTATATGAGAAGGTTTGGAATACGATTATCAATGTTCACACAAATCTAATATACTTTAGCTTAAATAATAAAGGGTTAGCATTTCTGTAATTTTTAAAAATATAAGAGTAAAATAATAAATCTATAGTCATTTTCTTACTTTTTTTGACTTTTGTTGGCTTTTAATATATACAAAGTAGATAAAATATAATTATACATTAAGATTTTGAAACTAAAAAAATCAAGTTATATAAATAATATAACCCAACATTTTACTTAAACAGAAAAAATAGGACGAAGAGAGGTGATGTGGCTTATCTAATAAGATTTTTAAGTTAAACCAAGAAGTAAATGTAGCACAATGTTTATGACATGAGTTTTCCAAGAGGAGGTTAGAGGTTCGATTCTTAAGAGCAACCGAAATCTTTTATTTTTACATAAATGACAGAGGGATGGCAAGTTTGTAATTTTTCAATAAATAAGGGCAAAATTGTCATTTCACAGCCATTTTATTGGCTCAAATTGATCCTAGACGGCCTTTAATATATACTAGCTTAAAACCCGTGTGACGCACGGATTGTTAATTGTTATTTTATTATTATTATTTTAATTGTATTTGTTAGAAAAATAAGTAGGCATGTAAAAATAGCTAAACACTTTTAATTAATTAAAAACATTAAAACAGATTTTAAAATAAATAAGTAAGGGTTTGTTCGTTATATTTTTGGAAAAAGAGGGGTTTTAGTACGGAAAAATAAAAAAATGTAACATATATTTAGTTTAAAAAGGTAAATGCTCGTGATATTTTTGGAAAATGAGGTTTTAAAATTTAATAATTTAAATACGTTTTAAAATAAATAAGTAAAGGGCTTGTCCGTGATATTTTTAGAAAAAGAATGGATTTTAGTGAGAAAAATAGAAAAAAGTAAATTGAAAAAGGCAATTTCCCGTGATATATTTAGAAAATGAGGGACTTTGTTAGAAAAAATCTATAGTGTGTTTTAGCTGAAAAGGTAATTGGTTACAAATAGGTATTTGATTATTTATATTTTAATATTTTTAGTAATTGCATTTGTTAAGAAAAATAAGTAGGCATGTTAAAATATGTAAACTTTTAAAAAAATAATTATAATATTAGGTTTAAAAATAAATAACTAAAGGTTTGTCCGTGATATTTTTGGAAAATAAAGGGTTTTAGTAAGAAAAAATAGAAAAGCTAAGATGTTTTAGTTAAAAAAGATAATTGTCTGTGATATATTTGAAAAAGCAGGGGAATTTGTTAGAAAAAATTAAAAAAAATGTATTTTAGGTGAAAAAGGTAATTGGTTATAAATAGGTAATATTATTATTTAATAATATATTTCTATAAATAAGTAAGGCTAATTAAGTAAAAACACGAATTTAAGAAATGACAATTAAGTAAAATCACAACGTACCATACCGACCGACCAAATTTTTAATGTTTCGTCTATTATATAATAGTATTGATTGATAAGTAGATAGATAATTTTGAATTTGGTTGATTTCTGGTCACACTTTTACTTTTATAACGAATATGAAATTACAATTCCCATATTTTATCCATATTATCTTTGTGTGAAATTTCTTTTATTAATGGTAGACTTTTAGCAGTGAAATCTTCATGTTTGTTCTCTCAATAAAAACTTGCAACAGTTACATTTCTTTTATTAATGATAGACTTTTAGCATTGAAATATTCATGTTTGTTCTCTCAATAAAAACTTGCAACAATCGAATGAAAAACTCGACTCGACTCGGCTCTAACTTGTTTTATTAAAAAAAAAAATTAGCTTGAACTCAGCTAATAAGTTTAAAAATAGCTAGTCGGGAGCTACTTTTGGCTTATGGGCCGTTTTCAACTCAAAGTACAGAATCTATCTATCTATTACTATATATTATATGCCAACACAAGGGTAAATGTTGTCAATTAAATGACCGCGAAATTACTGTTTTATCCTCTTTTTTTTGAAAAATAACAAAAATGCCACTCGTATATTATTATACAAAAATGTTTAAATAGATGTTAGTACAAAGAATTGAACCTCCCACCTCCTTCCAAGATATCCATGGGCTTAACCACTATGCTACATGTCTTTCAAAGTTTATTTCAAAAACCTTATTAGATAACCCACATCTTTTATCTTTTATCTTATTTTTTTTACTTTGATGTTTGAATAAATAAAATATTGGTTTGAATTATTTATATAAATATGTTTTTATTTTTTCCTTTTCGTAATTTTATATATCTATATTTTCAATCACTATATATTATTACAGTTGTATGTTTTCAATTTAATATACATTAATTATGTTGATTATAATTCATAATTTATATTATATATTTATATTGTACTTTATTTGAATTAAATTAATTATTCATGCATAAAATATACTATTAAAATTCGATCTAATATAAGAAATATTATACACATTATATCTCTCATTATTAGTTATTTCTATAATTTTTAAATTAAGAACATTAGTATTCAAATTATACAAAAAATATGTCTACCTACTCTGTTCGTCGCATCCATTTCTTAACAATTTTCTTTTCCAGAATGTATTGTTCATTTGTTAACATTTTCTAAAGTAACATGTCATTCTTTATTAACTTATCTATATCTTTTTCCACCTTTCTAACCCCCTCCCCCTCAACCCCAGTAATGTTCGTGTCAAAAATCGGGGTGAGTTTTTAAAATATAGAATATTACACAGTATATAATTACATAATGACCAGTCAGACTGTTAGTAGACGATAAAGTTTGGGAAAATTGAAAATTACAAGTTTTGAAAATAGAATTTCAAATTGTATTCCAAAAATTATTGTACGATGTTAAAAAAAAGTATAATCTTTCATAATAATAATAGAACTTTATAGAATACATTAAATTGATTCGTAATGTCATATAATCATTTTGATAAAATGAAATTCTAAATAGGGTTTCTGGGTCCTTAACGACATCTTCTACAACATATACAATATTTCTTATATTATGTCGAATTTCAATAGTATATTTTATGTATGAATAATTAGTTTAATTCAAATAAAGTATAATAAAGATATATAATATAAAAGTATGAATTTTAAACAACATAATTAATATATATTTAATCGAAAACATACAACTGTAATAAAATTCAGTGATTGAATATATAGGTATATAAAATTACAAAAAGAAGCCTCCGGGTCTGTAGATGAGTTGGTGAGAGCACTGGTTATTGACCAAAGCATTCAAGGTTTGATTCATGGGAGCGTGGGGAATTCTTCCTGCACTCTAGGGTCTGGCGTGATACCGGTTGGGGTGTCCGGAAAATAAAATTTTTGACCAAAATTACGAAAAGATGAAAAGAAAAACTGATTTATATAAATAATATAAGATAAGAGAAGAAAGACGTGGATTATCTAATAATTTTTTTGAAGTAAACTCAAACAGGCATGTAGAATAGTGGTTAAACCCATGAACATCTTAGAAGGAGGTTGGAGGTTTGTTTCTTTGTACTAACAACTATTAATATATTTTTGCATAATAATATATGAGTGACATTTTTGTGACGACCATTTAATTGGAAATTTTTGCCCTTGTGTTGAGGTTTAATATATAGTAATAAATTGGATTAAAATGTGTAACTGTAAAACGATATTCCAGACACATTCTTAATGCATTTACTAAGTGTGTTAATATAATTTAATACAAAGATGAACACATGAGAGGAGTGCAGAATCAGTTCCCAAGTAAAAAACCAAAAACAAATAGGTGACATGAATACTCCAAACTGTAATAGGTGTTCATCTCCCAAAGTGTTTATCACAAACTTGGGTGATGTGAGGGTGTGCAAAAATGCGTCGGCCTTCAGCTTCTTTTTAAAATCCTCTATCTCATTCATGCATGTTCGATTATATTACAATAACATTGCATGCATATAACCTATTCATAACCTAGATTGCAAAAAAAAAACAATCAATTCCCGGAAAACATATAACAACCGCTCTCTAACGCAAATTACCAATCTTCTACAAACTATCCTTTCTCTGACACACAAAACACAGGTAAACCTGCTTATAATCACAAGAAGAACAATAGTACATTCGTGCTTCAAATTCTACATTATTTCAATCTGGTCTCAAAATCAATAATAGTCACTATAAACAAGTCTTAGAGCCTTGGCATAGTTACGTTTGTGATTCAAAGTAATTACACTATTCGCCAAAAAAATTCTTTACTCCTCACTATGCATAAACCATACTTCTCATTTTACGCTCTCAAACTTAAGACTACACAATCCTTAATCTAATAAATCGATCACGATCAACTTTTTCACGATAAAAATTATTGACATCTCTATGCAGGCCCGTGCCTTGCACGGGCTGTTACGCTAGTTATATATATAATAGAGCAACTAAGGGGTTGCTTGAGACAAATAAATAGGTGTGAAATTACTATTTTACCTCTACTTATTATATAATAGGGAAAATAAATTCTTTCGTCCTTAAACTATATGTTGTTTTTGGTTTAGGTCCTTGAACTATACAAAAAAATATTAAGGTACCTAAACTTTCAAATTTTCTGATTCTCGTCCTTCCGTCCAAATTTGACTAACGGACGTTAGTCAATGCTGATGTGGCAATTATATGAAAATAAAAAATTCTCGGAATGTAATGAAATTTTGGCATGTTAATCTACGAATGATTACAAGAACATCGGTAGTGAAAGTTTTCGATTTCGAGTTCACTAACATATGGAAATCTGCAGATTTTAGTAAAAAAAATTTGTGTTCGTGAAATTAAAGTGCAGATTTTTATACGTTAGTGAACTCGAAATTGAAAGTTTTCACCACCCGGGTTCTTGTAAGCAGTAGTAAATTAACATATCAAAATTTCACTCCATTCCAAGAATTTTCGATTTTCACGTAATTGTCACGTCAGCGTTTTTGGACGGAAGGACGAGAATCAGAAAATTTGAAAGTTTAGGTACCGTAATATTTTTTCGTATAGTTCAAGGACCTAAACCAAAAACGACATATAGTTTAAGGACGAAAAAATTTATTTTCCCTATATAATAATAATAATTCTATAATTAATGCATATATTAAATACATCTAATTCATTAATCATCATTAATACATCTATATTTATTACTCCATTGTTATTAAATATAGGAATTTACAATTATATTTCTACTACTACGTAAATGATTAGATAATTAATATCTATAATTATATTTAATTCCAGAAATATTAAAACATTATCAATCATGTCGGACTTTTAGTTTTCGAATGTATCGTCTATCAAACTTTTAATCTATTATATATATAATATAGCAACTAGGGGGTTGTTTGAGACAATTTATTCAGTCTAAAATTACTAAAATACCCATGTTTATTATATAATAATAATTTTGTAATGAATGCATGTATTAATTACATCTAATTCATTAATCATCATTAACACGTCTATATTTATTAATCCATCATTATTAAATATTATAATTTATAATTATATTTATCTATCTACTAATACTTAAATGATTAGATAATTAATATCTATAATTATATTTAACTCATTATCATGCAAGTATTGATTACAAAATAATTAGTATAGTTAATGAAGATTAGTTATTAATAATTAGAGACATTAAAATGTATTAATAACGAAGATATTAATATGAAGTAAATAGAGTAAAGGATTGAAAAATCATTTTATACTTTGAGGGTATAATCGTCTTTTAACGGTGAACAAATTGGCTCAATGTACATCCAAAGAGACAGTAAAAGAGGGATAAGAGAGGGGCCTCCAGAGAGTGACGTCGAAAATAGAAGGCAACCATCGTAGGAAGGGGCATGAAAGGGGAGAGAGAGAGAGAGATCAAAAAACAGATCCAAAACAAAAGTTGAGAAGAAAAAGTGGAGGAGACGGGGAAAAAGGAAAGAAAAGCCAAAGAGACGGTAAAAGAGGGATAAGAAGGATAAGAGAGGGGTCTTCAAAGAGTGACGCCGAAAATAGAAGACAACCACCACCGTAAGAGGAGGCATGAGAGAGAGAGAGAAAGAGAGGCAAATAACATAAATAAATTAACCCCAAAAAAAGCACAAACTCGACAATATCGCTAAAGAACAATTTGTCACTGCCAGCTCAAACAACAACCCATGACAAATATTTACTTTAATGAGCAGACCAACCCCAAGTGAATTTACATGCACAAAGCCTACAAATTTGGTTCAAGCATTCCACCAAACACATAATACACACTCTAAATAAACACAAACTAAACAGTCAAAGAATGTGTTAGATATGAATATCACTAAGAAACTAGATAGAGGGGGGGTGAATGGATAGTTTGAATGTTTTTCGTTTTCTTGAAACTTAAACGTTGTGTTAGATCTAGCCTTTTTGAGAACTTCACGATCTAGCCTTTCTGAGGACTTCACGATCTAGCCTTTCTGAGGACTTCACGATCTAGTACATTTTGACTTTGTGATCTCAACACTTCACGACATAGTTCATTTTGGACTATGCGATCTCAATACTTCATGACATGGATTTTGGGGACTTCACGACATAGCTCATTCTGACTTCACGATATGGGGACTTAGACAAATTTCTACAACTTATTTCTTCAAGACCTTATTCACATCCTGCTGCAAGAACAATTTGAACTTCTACCAGGACAATTATTTCATAGCCTATGTATATACTAGGTGCAAGAAACTTACTAAGCTCATTATACACTTGAGCAAACATAATAGAGCTAAGTACATGATAACAAGACAAGTACAATGGAGACCTATATTATATCCCAGTGATAAACTTCACTAGGTCATGTAGAGTGACATAGTCACAATGTGTAGGTTTGTTAATAGTGGTATTCAGACATGTCTTGAGCCTAACAGAATGCATTTGAGTAAACAATTATGACGCACCCTAAATAAACAAAGCATAACATGCATTTCAGTAAATGTGTTGTAATATATTACGTCTTCCCGAGGATCATCACATAAGAGAGGGGTATCTAGAGAGTTACACCGAAAATAGAAGGCAGTCACCATTAGAGGGGGCATGAAAGGGGAGAGAGCGATCAAAATACAGATCCTAAACAAAAGTTGAGAAGAAAAAGTGGAGGAGACGGAGAGAAAGAAAATAAAAGCCAAAGAGACAGTAAAAGAGGGATAAGAAGGATAAGTGAGGGGACTCTAAAGAGTGACGTCGAAAATAGAAGGCAGCCACCACCGTAGGAGGAGGCATGAGAGAGAGGGGGGGGAGATTTCAGGATGGGGAGAGAATGCAATAATTTTTCAATGAACTAAGAATTTCAATGAGTCAATTTATTCAATGCGAAATTATAATTATACTCTCAAATTTTAAAATGATATTTTAATCTATATTATAATTATCTCACATCAATATATCTGTAACTCATAAAATACGTTGAAATTAAAGAAACTTACGTAATATTCTAGAACATGCACATGTCTCGCACGGACTATAAAGCTAGTTTTATTAAGTTGCTCAACCTGGACTCTATTTTAGCTTAAAGCTATATGGACCTTAACTATAAAACTTGCCAAGCGGGCTCTCAAGTTGCTCCTCAGTTGCAGATTTACAGCCTACAATTCTCTGCACCATGCAAATAAAGCCGAGCTAAAAATCCCCAAGGCCCAACCGTCCCCAAGTAATTAAAAAATTAAAACAACCACTAAAAGAAGAGAAAATATACAAAATGGCAGTTGAAAATATATAGCAGCTATAGTGGAAGAATGAACATCTCTCTTTATTTGCACCCTCTACAACATATTCCTGATTATACATAAAAAAAGGCTGCCCCTACTGGTATTATTCATTTTGTCAAACTTCATATAAAGATTTCAAGTGCATCGTCCATTTCGCTTTTCCAAAAACTAACGACTCCAATTAGTTTGATCATTCCACCTGTAAGGTTCTAATTCTTTTTATTTATGGACACTAGTTTATGACCTACTAGTGGTGTAATTACTACTCAAACTAAAGCAAAGAAATTTAGTAATCAATTAGCATAATCACAAGGTTAAAGATATATTCCCACCTCCATAAGCAAACTCTTTATATGTATTTCCAATTTTATATTGCTAGAAACAAGTACAACTTTTTTTTCCCTCACGCAATTCTTCCTAATAAATTATTATTATTCCTAATCTTCTAGTCTATCATCGAGATTGAACGTTCGAGTCTTTATAAGAGCTTTAAAATGTGTGTCAAGCAATGTAAAAAAACGGTAAAGAAATGAGAGGGACGGAGGGAGGAAGTACTTAGTAATCAAATATTTTTTTCAAATAAAAGAAGGATTTGCATCTTTCTTTCTTTCTTGCTTTGTTTTGATTGATCTTAAGTTGTCCTTGACGGCTTTCAATGGCCAAGAACTAAAAGTAAATCAGGCACATAATTGTAAATGTAATACAATAGAGGAAAAGCCACAAAAATATCCCTGGCCAGTCATTTGACTAGCATATGATTGGATACCACTGAATATTTTTAGTGTGTATAAATACTAAGTAGAAATGTTTCAACATGTAAGAAACAAACCGAGGTCTATTGTCTCTTTAAAACCTCTCGCTTGAAGCTCTACCTTGAAGCTCTACTACTACTGGTTAAGAGCCTCCGCTGCATGGCAAAGGAAGGAGATATTAAGGTGGAAAAGCATGATTCATTTCTTCTCTCAATCTTGCTTTGCTTTTGCAATTAGTTTTGCATAGTATAGTTTTCTTACTTAGTAGTTTGAAACCAAATTGTGTGCCTTTGTTCCAGAGGGTGGAGCTAAAAGTTACCGTCCACTGCTGCGATGGTTGCAAGAAGAAAGTGAAGAAGATTTTACGTAGTATAGAAGGTATGGAGTACGGAGAAATGGTTCATCAGTTTTCTTCATATTGCCCTCATGTTCTGCTGCTAAATTTTCAACTTGCACCAGGGGTTCTTAATGTTGAAATCGACACTATGGAGCCGAAGGTGACGGTCCTAGGAAATGTGGAACCACAAAAATTAATCAAGAAACTATCGAAAGTTGGAAAACAGGCGGAAATATGGAGCTGCAATAATCAAAATGCAACGAAAGAAGACAAGGAAAGTCGAGTGTCTCCATCAACAAAGAGTGATACAGAAAATCTTTCCTCTGGTCGTGAGCCAATGAATCGCTCGGAGACACATCATGAGCCAATGAATCACTTGGAGACACATCGTGAGCCAATGAATCACTCGGAGACACATCGTGAGCCAATGAATCACTCGGAGACACAACGAGCCACAAGCACCGAGAAACATACTGAGAGTGTAGTCAGTAAGGAGGGAGCAGGCAGTAAGGGATTGGATCAAAAAAACGACACCTTGTATGGTTGTACCTCAGGAATGATAAGAACTGGAAATCCGCTACTCTATCAGCCAGAAGCAAGTGGAGTTCTCATACATCCTAGCATCACAACTCATGATGGTGCATACAAAGTTATAAGTAGAGATACATTACCACAACAGTACTATTACATGGTGGAACCAGCTCGCGGTCCAGTTATCCTGCCATATTGTGCAGTGTATCCTTACAACGCACCTCCAGTATGTACTCGCAGGCCAGAACTCTACAACTATGGACAGACAATGCTGGAGCCTCCAGTGCAGGCACCAGCATCAACAACGGTACTCGGAGATTATTTCAATGATGAAAATACAGTTGGATGCCAGATTATGTAAGATGTTAATGACCAGTACACTACTAATTATACATCAATATCTAATTTGCAAGGGAGTAATTGTACTTTAGTCCCACTAAATTAAACACCATGCATGTTGACATGTACACTGATCTTTAGTCCCAAATCAACCTCCATAGCAGCCACATTAGCCTATTTTCTTGCAAATTTAGTGTAATATTTCGTATTCCTAAGTTACTCTGACAACCTAAGGGTTCATGTATGCTCCGCAAGAGATTGCTCAGAGCATCAAAGCCTTCAAGCAGCTGGTTATATATATTACTTTGTATCACCATATATTTGAGTTGTAAAGTAGCATGCACAAGCAGTAATCTCTCTAATTACAAAAACAAGATACGCTAAACAGAACACCAATCATATCGTTTGATAACCACCAAAGCATATAATTTTTAATTTGTGTACGCTAAACAGAACACCAATGCGTAAGATCGCCACTAATATTCGATCAAATTTTATTAAAAAGCAAAAAAACAGATATTAAACTTAAAATATCTCCCAAGCTTTATTTGCCACTTTCACCTCCCCTGTCATTTTTTAATCCATTCAATCATACTGCTCCAATTCTTGCGTAAGCTACCTTCGTTGACACTTTTCACAAGCTTCTCTTTCATATCCATAGCCTTTGATTTATAATTCGTGTCACTAAGTAATTGATTTACTGTTTTCAGTATTTCTTCTTTATTCACTACTAGCATATAACCCAGCTCAATATTAAAATATTAATAAACATTATTAAAAATTGTATTTGTCGAGAATTGAATGATAAAAATTATATAAATAAATAAATTATTATTTAATTATGTAATTACATACAAGTGGATAAAGCTAAATAAATTAAAGTAAATAAAAAAATCTTGGATGATTACGTAGCTTCAAGGTTCGATGAAGCCAATGAATTTAAAGTAAATAAATAAAACTTAATACGTAGTAGTTGTAAAGAATCGAACCCTGGATTTAAAATAAATAAATAAAGCCTAATTACGTAGTTGTAATAAGTAATCGAATCCTGGATTAAGCTAAATAATTTAAAATAAATAAATATTGTATAATAATGTAGTTGCGAGAAATCGAACTCTTGATAACCAAATTTTTGATATTTTGATTAATAACTAAATTTGATACTTTGGTATTTTAATAATGCATATTATGTTTATTATTAAAGAGTATAGATGTCTGTACTTTCATCTTTTTCAAGCCCCAACCCAACCTTCCAACTTCCAAGCATCACAAATAAAGCGCTCATTAAGAAACTGATCAGCAAAGTAGGGCCAGCAGAGGAAAGGTACTCCATCGCTTATACCTTCCATGGTAGAATTCCATCCACAATGGCTAATAAAACAGGCCACAGATGGATGTAGACCTGGCAATTGGACCGTGTCGTGTACTTTCGTGTCGTGTACTTTCGTGTTTTCGTGTACTTAATGTAAAACCCATATCCGACCCGTTTTGAATTCGTGTACTAAATTTGAAACACATATCCAATTCAAAACGTGTCGTGTACTTTACGTGTCGTATTCGTGTACATTAAACAAAAATATAAATTAAATTAAATTAAAATTTATATATTATAAAACTATTTTAATTATGTAAATTTTTATGAAATGTGTATTAAATATGTAATACATACATTTTTACAAAAATTTGTAAATATTACTTATATATATAAATGTATACTTCTTATATATAAATGTATAACTTACTGCTAATTAGTCATGAAACTTTTATTTATTGTTCATATGTAATTCCTTATATATTTTCTAAATATGCAATACTATAAATAATATATATTTTTTAAAATTATTTATTTACTTCATTAATTCGTGTACTTTCGTTTCGTGTCGTGTACCTATTGTGAAAACCCAAACCCGACACTAATTATATTCGTGTATTTTCGTGTTCGTGTACTTTCGTGTTCGTGTACCAAATTTTTGCACCCAAACACTAATTATCCGTGTCGTGTTCGTACCGTGTTCACGTGTCGTGTATCAAATTACCAGCTCCAGATGGATGGCATAGAACTTTTGTCTGGGGTGCCCAACTGACCACTCTGCCAAGGTGCTCTATTTGTTTTTTTACAATAGGCTAATTCTTCATTAATAAATATTAATCTATTAATAATCTATTATCTATACTATATTATTAATGCCGAAATATTGAAAGTTTTGATTTTCGGTTTTCGGTCGGTTGTCGGTCTTTATTCTATTTAATAAATAAAAAAAATATAAAAATAGTAACTAGATGATTGCCTTTTATAATTAAAATATTTTTTTCTAAAAAAATCTACTCCTTTTCCAAAAATATCATGACAATTATCTTTAAATTAAAACATATTAACTTTTATATTTCATATCACTTAAATCTCAGTTTTCCAAAAATATGAGGTGCAATCCTTACTTATTTATTTTAAAACCTATTTTAATACTCTATTTAATAAATAATAAAATAATATAAAAATAGTAACTAGCTGATTGTCTTTTATAATTAAAAAAAATTCTAACAAAATCTACTTTTTTTTCAAAAATATCACGACAATTATCTTTAAATTAAAACATATTATCTTTTATATTTCTTATAACTAAAATCTCTATTTTTCAAAAATATGAGGTGCAATCCTTACTTATTTATTTTAAAACCTATTTTAATAATCTATTTAATAAATAATAAAATAATATAAAAATAATAACTAGTTGATTGTCTTTTATAGTTAAAACATTTTTTTCTAACAAAATCTATTTTTTTTCCAAAAATATCACGGGAAATTACCTTTAAATTAAAATATATTACCTTTTATATTTGTTATCACTAAAATCTATATTTTTCAAAAATATCAAGTGCAACTCTTACTTATATATTTTAAAACCTATTTTAATACCTTTTTTTTAAAAAAAAAACTTAAATATATTAACAAATACAATTAATATAATTAAAACAAATCTATAAATATTACGGGCAATTACTTTTTTTTAATTAAAACATGTTAATTTTTCTATTTCTTCTTATTAAAAAAACTTACTTATTTTAACATGTCAGCGTATTTTTTTAATAAATAAAATTAATATAATTAAAACACTTCTAAAAATATCACGGACAATTACTTTTTTTAATTAAAACATGTTAGATTTTCTATCTGTCCTTATTATTAATATTATTTTATTATAAAATAATATTAATAATACCTCATTTAACTTCCTCAGCCCCATTTGTTTTTTTTATGTTTTTTTATATTCCAATTAATATTTAAGTTTCTCATTTTATAATTTATCATATTAATTTTTACTTTTATTTTAATATTTTTCGTTCACATTAAATTTTTTTAATTTATTATTTTTAAGGTCCGTGGGCTAGTATATCTAATACAGCTAGAGATGCACAAAAAGCCCTTCGGGCTGGGCTTTATTCGGGCTTTAAAAAGCCCTGATTTTTTAACAATCGGGTCGGGCCGGGCTTTTTCAAAAATCGGGCCGGGCCGGGCTTCCTCTAAAATATGAGGCCCGTTTTAGGCCCTTGGATCGGGCCGGGCCGGGCTTTTATCTGGGCTTTTTTAATTTATATATAAATAATTTTTTTCTTTTTTTTTGCAAATTTAATATATTAAAATATAGAAAAAACGACCCTAAAAGAGATACACTCCTCAACTATTAAAATTTAGAAAACATAACAAAGATACCACGATAGCTATTACTAAAAAACTAATAGCATAATGTTTTATCATAAAACATGAGAGCAACTCAAGTACATTCTACACATAATATGCGTTATTGAACTTAACCTGATCGTGAGCCATACAAATCTCCTCGTACATGACCATTTCAGAAGCACATACATTACACTCAATAAATTTTCTTGAAAAAAAGGTTTGTCCTGCACATTGTTGATTCTTCTTAGCCTCATTATTCTTCATATTCTCTCTATTACTAAGTTTAATATTCTTAAAATTTATTTAAAATATTATAAATTTTCAGATAAAATCAAGTTTTTATCCGGATCTATCAAAAAGCCCGGGATTTTATCCGGGCCGAACCGGGCTTTTATCCGGGCTTTTTGAAAGCCCGGGCTTTTCGGGCTTCGGGCCGGGCCGGGCTTGACGAAAAATAGTAGGCCCGTTTAAGGCCCTCGGGCCGGGCCGAACCGGGCCGGGCTTTTTTCGGACCGGGCTTTTCGGGTTTTTTCCGGATCAGACCGGGCCGGATTTCGGGCTTCAGGCTTTTTGAA
Organism: Heracleum sosnowskyi; assembly: GCA_030848705.1. Taxonomy (NCBI): domain Eukaryota; kingdom Viridiplantae; phylum Streptophyta; class Magnoliopsida; order Apiales; family Apiaceae; genus Heracleum; species Heracleum sosnowskyi. The sequence goes on along the minus strand of CM061244.1, from coordinate 16,783,353 downwards.
CATCTCTAAATACAGCAACATGGGGGTTGGCCAAGCAATTTAATTTTTTTGGACCATTTTACCCTCCTTTCTATTATATCTTTTCAAGGTTATTTTGGTCTTTTAAAATCAAAATATTTAATACATATTATTAAATGCTACAAAATTAATATGCATATTACACACATACATAATACATATACATACATACATACTTACTTACTTACTTACATATTAACATATGAGAATATTTCACTCAACGATTTTAATTTTTTTGTTGCATAATCATACGTACATACATACATACACATGTACATAGATTCATATATGCTAACTTATAACATTTGTCATTATACTATTATTTAGATTTATTATAAATTTTTATGAATTAAATATTGTAAAATATATTATTTGAGTAAAATTTATATATCATTGTAATTATTCACACATCTAATAAATCAAACTATATATAATCTATGATATATTTTAAGTATTATATTTATAGGGTACAAATAGGTTCAAACCAACACAAGATAATAAAAATAGAAAAAAATTCATGTATATAAGTGTAATACAAACTTGTACTAACTTTACTTGTCGTATAACTCATAAAATTGCTACTCTAATACGCAAACGTGCAAAGAAAATTTTGAACAAATCAATAATTTACTCATATTTAGAGTATGTGCGTGCATTGCACGGGCTAAAGAGCTAGTTATTTCTTAACCATCAAATAATATCTCCTCTCTAAAACGAGGAAAAAACGAGGAAAAAATCAATATCAATCAATAACGGAAAATATCTCCAAACGATTCTTTCAAATCAGAAAAGAATCACAAATAATGCAAGATAAAATATGTAATTGTCCACATTTAAGTTCTGAGATAAATCGAGACACATTTCAAATCCAACCCCAAACATCCAAAAATCCAAAATCCCCTATTTTTACAATTCATTATTTCACCAATCCCCGAAATTTGTTATCATCAAATTCCTCCGTTTCTTATTAATACCCGGACACAGAACCCAAAGGAAGGGCTTGCCTGTTAGTTCAAGTCCAAAAGCAATTTCTGTACTTGTTTCTTATCATGAATTGTGGTGCTTCCGAAAGCAACATAAATGACGTAGCTGGCTGGTTGTTGATCAAGCCATGACAAGCAGAGCAAGTCTTGTAGCCAAAAATTGCTTCCCTGGTTTCCTAGCCTGTTGCTTGCCGAAAGTGGACCCACTGGCAACATGTTTGGAAATGATGAAAATGTATCAGGCTCATGGTAACAAAATATTCGAAAGCACTTTTTCTTAAGGCCATATTGGTAAAGCATACCCATGGAAATGTTGCAGGAGTCATGGCTGGCATTTTGGGTGACAAATGAACCTGTTGTTGCCTCAAAATGCTTTACCAGCGGAGATCAGTTGAACCTCTATCTGTGACATAATAACGCAAGAAAAAAATAGAAAGTCATGACATAAAAACGCAGAACTGAAACAAAAAATCAATACGTTGACTTGATGAGACTTGAGAGCTCACCATCATTGCTGTCTATAATTCCATCATTTATCAGCTTTGGTATAGTAGAAAATAAGGCCAGGGTTGTAACTGGTGAAGAACAGAAGGCGACTCCCTTAATTCCCATCTTCTTTGCTACTCCCAACGCCCAGCTCATACAATTATCAGCAAATACACATTTGAGCTTCATATTATCACTGTTCATCTTTTCTATGTGGTCTTCCAGCTTTTGAGGCATCACTCTCTGCATTGCTTCACATAATCGTCCAAAATCGGTCCTGGTGTCAAAAAGTTCAAGTCCATCCAGGATTGAGACCTGGCGTATCCCATCATCATCTTCATCATCATTTTTCGTAAATGCATTCATGACTACCCTGTGAATGAAATCCGTGTTTACAAACGTAACTTTGAAACCATGGTGAGCAAGTTTTTTGGCAAGCTCCATCATTGGAATTACATGACCTTGTGCTGGAAGTGGAATAGCTAAAACATGTATAAGGGTGTCCATATCTCAGACTTTGTTATGTATTTGCTACCTAGAGCCTTAAAATCATAGAGTAAAGTGCATTATATGTACCTACATTATGTGTGTCAGACCACTTTCAATACTTAGATTTCAGAAACTCTCACTTGCAATACTGGACAATAAAAAAAAATTATACATCGTGTACTACCGTCAACTCTTGCTAACTCTGTTTGTTTTTGCAGGGGCATAACAGTCTTTTTGTGGTAAGGGGGCACTACAATCGTTCACTTTACCAATTTGTGATGTGTTTTTGTGAGTAGAAGCTTTTTTATTATCTTTCTTCTTATCAGCCAACTAATTCACAAAAGCAGTCAATTGCTTTCCACGAACATTACTATTTTCATCTCCCGTGAATCCACTTCTATCAAATATTACATTTTCTTTCAGTTCTCCACCTTTTCTATCAGCATCATCGAGTGTGTATTTCTTCTCGTGATCCATCGATGACGACGCTGATTTCGACGTCGTCGACGAATCGGATCTCCGGTCAGGAAATTGCCGAGATATACTGTTCACCTCCTGGACCAAACCCACTTCCCGAAACCGTAATTATGTTTGCTTTCTCAAGAATTTCGGCAAAAATGTCCCAAGATCTTGAACCCAGGAAGTGTACCCAAACATAGGGTGCATTTACTCCCCCGTATGTCTTTAATCCCATTGAAGCAAATGTGTTTAGCAGTACATCTACATTCTCCATATAGTAGTCAACCACAGAGTAAATTGCCTAAAAAAGATAGAATTCACTTGATACCCAATGCTCTGACCATATTACAAGATCTGTTGAAGTTGGTTTCAATAAATTACCTTAAGACCGTTTGAAGAAAGACATGCCAAACCACCAGCATGAGTTATGCTGGAAGCACCACTGAATCAAGTGCATACGATACGATTGAAATCATGGATAACTGGAAAGCCATTTAAGTATAGTAGCTCCTCTGGTACCACAATCCATCCAAGACGGATGCCAATAAATCCAATAATCTTGGAAAATGATGAAATTTCTATGACAACCTATGGAATGTTAGGAAAGCAAAACCACTGTCAAATTACTTAAAGTTTATATCAGTTTTATATGGTTTTTGTAATTTTCTTAATTATTTCTTTTACTTCTTTGGCTCCAAGAATTTCATAAATGGAACGAGGAGATCCATCTGTTATAAAAGCAGCATAAGTAGAGTCATAAACGATGATTGAGCCATTTGTCTTGGCAAACCCAACAAGCCGTTGCAATTGCTTGTAAGATGCAGCATGACCAGTTGGATTATTTGGGTTGCAAAAGATAATAATGTCTGTCCAATACCCTCATCACAAAAAGACTGTTATGCCCCTGCAAAAATAAACGTTGTTAGCAAGAGTTGACGGTAGTACACAATGCATAATTTTTTTTATTGTCCAGTATTACAAGTGAGAGTTTCTGAAATCTAATATTGAAAGTGGTCTGACACACATAATATAAGTACACATAATGCACTTTATTCAAAATCATATCTACAAATGCAGGCTGCAATTTTCAGCAAGTCAAATGAAAAGATATACAATGTGCAGAGAGTCTTCTCCGCTGGATTTAACTTTCGTTGTTGGTAAACAATTAATTTTTTTACATATTAGTAAGACTAGTCACGATGGTCTAAGCTACATGACAAATTTTATACATATATTCCATATTATTATGTAAGCTTGGCCAACACTCTGCAGATTCATAATAGAGTAGATACGACCCTACCCAAGTAACTAATTTAGCTGAAGTGAAAGTGTGTTTGGGTAAGGCCACAAGAGATGAACTCAAAATTTAGTTTATTACAAAGCCTCAGGTTTAATTAACTAGTAGTTAGCTACAGCTCATATTGGAGCAGTAAGTTTTGGTTTGAAAGGCTAGCTTGGACTTTCTGTGGCCTTATATTGTCCAGTTTTCTCTCTAAGATTCTGATCTCCAGTTCCTCTTGCCACAGTCTTCTGAATACCTCTGGGATATCCGGAATTTTAAATTCTATACTCGTCTCTTCTATTTTTACATAATACATACCTAGAGGCTTTGTATCTTCATACGCACTATTGCATAACACGGTCAGTGTTTTGGCTCTCGTCCGATCGTTTCCAAAGCATTCCATCTACATATAAATTTCAATACAAACTAATATGTCAATGATTATAATTGTATATGTATGCAATGTACCTTGAGTTTTTGTAGCTTCTCGATGATCTCCATTTCCACTTTCTGCAGTGCTTTAAATACCTTGCGGCTTTTCATCCTATGGAATTGTTGTATGGGAAACGGAACATCCCTGGTGAAGTAGGCTGTACGATCCAGTTTGGTGCTGACAACCTTTGTCTCTTCAACCGTGTTATTAGATGAATTGTTCTGTTTTTTGGCTTTCATCTGTTCTAATTAAAATATTTTTAATTTTTAGCCCATTTTCATGGAAATCTAGTGTTATATTTCATTTTAGTAGTTGAAATCACCTTGTATATATGACCATGTGCTGGTGTTCTCCGCTGAGGCATATATTTGAGTTCTTGAATAGGATGCACAAGCTGTAATCTTTATTACAAAAGATCAAATTTAAGAATACATGTAAAGTTCTGATACTCTAAACAGAACACCAGTACTCTAAAAGGATTTCAATCGTACGTTGATCGAAAAGGATTTCAAACTTGAAATATATCTCAATCTTCATTTGCCACTTTCACCTCACCCGTCATTTCTAATCCATTCAATGATATAGCTCCAATTCTTGTGTGAGCTACCTTCATTGACACTTTTCACAAGCTTCTCTTTCATATCCATAGCCCTTGATTTATAATTCATGTCGCTAAGTAATTGAGTTACCTTGTTCACTATTTCATCTTTCCTGACCATACCAGTTTTTTCATCTTTTTCAAGCCCCAGCCCAACCTTCCAAGTATCACAAATGAAGCGCTCGTTAAGAAACTGATCTGCGAAGTAGGGCCAGCAGAGGAAAGGCACTCCGTTGCTTATACCTTCCATGGTAGAATTAAATCCGCAATGGCTCATGAAACAGGCCACAGATGGATGGCGTAGAACTTTCTCCTGGGGTGCCCAACTCACCACTCTGCCACGATGCTCTATTTGTTCTTTACAATAGGCTAATTCTTCATTTGCTTTCTTACACTTATCTGGACGTAGAACCCAAAGGAACGGCTTGCCTGTTAGTTCAAGTCCTAAAGCAATTTCTTCTACTTGTTTTTTATCATGAATCGCGGTGCTTCCAAAAGCAACATAAATGACGGAGCTGACTGGTTGCTGATCAAGCCATGACAAGCAGGCCAAGTCTTCTGCCCAAAAATTGCCTCCTTGATTCCCAAGCCTGTTGCCTGCCGAAAGTGGACCCGCTGCCAACATGTTTGGAAATGATGAAAATGTATCAGGCTCTAGCTCCTCAGAGGAATTGGATAGTATTTTGTCAGCATATTTCATGTCTTGAGTACTTGCAACAAAATGTTGAAAAACACTTTTCCGGAATGCCATATCCGCAAAGCATACCCATGGAAATGTTGCAGTACTTATTGTTGGCATAGTGGGTGACAAATGAACCTGTTGCTGCCTCAATATGCTTCCTGCATTTCAAGTAAAAATTAATAATTCCAACGGAGTTCAGTTGAAGCTCTATCGATGACATAACAACGCATATTTAAAACAAATAATATATTAAGATGAGAAATCACCATCCTCCCGGCTTATAATCCCATCATTCATCAGGTTTGGGATAGTTGAAAACAAGGCCAGCGATGTAACTGGTGCAGGACAGAAGGCAATTGCCTTAATTCCCATCTTTTTTGCAACTCTCAATGCCCAACTAATGCTATTATCAGCAAAAACACATGTGATTTTCATACCATCATCATTCATCTTTTCAATGAGCTCCTCCAGCTTTTGAGGCATCACTCTCTGCATCGCTTCACTTAATCGTATAAAATCAGTCCTGGTGTCTGAAAGTTCAAGTCCATCCGGGATTGAGACCTGGCGTATCCCCTCATCACCTTCATCCTCATATTTCGTCGATGCATTCATGACTACACTATGAATGAAGTCCGTGTTAACAAACGTAACTTTAAAACCATGGCGAGCAAGTTTCCTAGCAAGCTCCATCATCGGAATTACATGGCCTTGTGCTGGAAGTGGTATAGCTAAAACATGTATTATGGTGTCCATTTTTCTGCTACCTACAGCCTTAAAATCATATTTACATATTTATAGAGGGGGGTTTAAAGTTTAAACTCTTGGTTCTGTTCAAGTTATTTGTTTGGTCCCCAAGCATCTGAAAATGCAGGCTACAACTTTCAGAGAGCCAAACAAAAAGATAAGACAATTAGTATTTGTACTTAGACTTGTCAAAATGGTCTATGCAACATGACATAATTTATGCATATATTCCATATCATTATTAGCGTGGGCAGCACTCAGCAGCTTCATAATAGGTTCCATACCCAAGTAAGTAAAATATATTGAAGCACATATATATACATGATAGTACTTGGACGCCAAGTAGTAGAGATTTTAGTTTTTTTTTTTTTGCTATCCAATCTTAGCTTTATCATGTGGGCTAGCTTGCGCGTACCTCGACTAATTCTAGTGTCCCGTTTATAAATCCATTTTATGCTCAGCTGGAATCAAACTTGGGATCTCGGAGTGGTAAGCCTCAAAGGTCCTGATCTCAACCAGCTGAGACACCGGTGCGGGACGATTTTAGTATTTCAAGCTTGCTTGAAAATTCACGTTTTTCTACTGAATATCATAGAACACTAAGAAAAATCATTTTGTTTTTTGGTAAACTTTGTTGTCGCTTTGAAAGTATTCAAGAACGCTTTTACTTTGTTATTTACACCCCTCATTTTTGTTCACTCTGGTTTTAGTTTCATCCTGTTTCAGCTATGGAGGATATTTACAGCCATATTATTAGTCAAGCTACCAAGTCAGATCAGTATAGCTTTCAATGAAAGGCCAAAAAGGGGAAGAGCCATCTAGTTTACATAAATTTATGTTCATACTGTTTTAATATTGATTTTGCTTGGAAGGTTGGATTGGGGCTTGTAAAAGATGAAACTACTAGCAATCTAGCATCATTAGAAAATCGACAAGGTCAATTAATTACTTGGTCACAATGGCAAATAAAACACTTCCGCTGGTGCTAAGAGTATGATTATGCGATTTTTGTATTGTTTAGCATATCAGAGATACATGTATTCTTTGCTGGATATTATGTACTTGCCCAGTGCCCGATCAGGACGGATCGGGTTTTTGTCGAATCAGATTTTTCCGAATTTTTTCGAATCGTTCACATGAGCTTTTTTCCAATTCAGATTTTATGTGCATATCTAGCCTAGCATCTTCATTATACAGTTGAATGAAGAGTACTAATCTTGGTCATTAACTAGTGTCTACAAATAAAAGAATGTGAACCTTTGCATCAACCAAAGTGGGCATGGGTATGTAAGAACATCAACTGCCATCTATAATTTTTTAAAACATCAAACTGTGAGTCAGTGAACTCCAATTTTATACTACTGCCGTTTTCAACGAGGCTTAGAAAAAATAAATCAAGACTCGGGAGGGGGCAATAAGTTGGCAAACCTTCAGAGCTACAATTAGTTTCTACTAACATGGATGCAAAACCAATTGCCAACTCAACAAAACAAAACCCCAAATGCAAACGTCAACCTGAATTCAAACTATTATACAATACTGTACAGTACATTCCATATTCCGATTATCCAGTTCATGTATATCTGACTCGGATTATATATTAATGTTAGAGTAATCTTTAGTAAAACACAGATTCCGTCGAATATAACCCTCTAAAACAACCAGTGCTTCTTCTTTGGCTTTAGCTGCACAGGAGCAGCTGCAAAAGAGAGTACTTTTTAGTATTATAGCTTATTTAAGTTAATTTTGTAGTTCTTTTTCTTTTAAAAAAAAAATTAGTTGTAAAGGTTTTCAGGCCAAAGCAAACAACCAAGTTAGTAATGACGTACCTTGAATTTCATACAGCGAGTTGTAATGCACCTCAGACCAAAAACTCAGCCACAACCCTGCACAAGGGGAAATGAAGTATGTTATCAAAGATATACCAACAAAAATCTTAAACAAAAAACTGAAAGATATTTTCAAAAGTCAAAACCAAGTTCAAAATATATTGAACAGTTTCGCTTACTACAAAATACATAGTTCAACATATTTCATATGAGTTAGATTTTTGTAGGGGATACAAATCTGACCTATAACAGTTGTTAATAGTTTGTAGACTACCAAGAACGCAAGTAATATTGTTATACCGCCACAACAATTTTAAGTTTCAAACATCATGGTTCAAATCATACATTTTCAAAAAAAAAATTGTGTTCTAGGAACTTCATAACTAAATACATATGCTGATACAAGAATTCATTCATAGCCTAGTGACAGGGCTCCTTCCCCCTTCCTTGTGGCCAAAGTTCATTATTGGTTTGAGTCCTTACTCCCCCTCCCTATCTACATAAATATCTAAACCCCAAAAATTTATATAGATCTGTGTGCTCTGATTTTTAATATTCCTAAACCATGAAGAGCTTAATATTACTTGCCAGAATTGCGTAGAAATAATAATGTATGTTGTAAAAAGTCATGTCTCATATAACAGCTTTTGTTGGTTTGTACAATCACATTCCATCTCACATTTGTGAATTGTGCAAAAAAATATTTTATTTAATGTTGGAAAGTATTTGGCCAAGGAGTTCTTACGGAAATTGTCACATGACTATATATATATATATATATATAGCTCATCCAACTTTTACATGGTAATTACTAATTACAAATGAAATAAAGTAAACATTAATTATTTAACCTAAAGTAATTAGTAGTCTGCCGCTGTTACCTCTTTTAGCTTCCTGATATTGAGGAACGATTTCAATAAAACAAGTATCTCTGAACGAAGTCAAAAGACAGATCTTTGCTGCAAACTGCACATAAAAGTTATTATTCAATTTTTGATCAAGAAAATTAATAAGAAGATAGAAAATCACTCTTTAACCAACGACAAGTAACCAAAACTAATAATTGTTGCAACAGTGTTATTAAATGCGCAACGCAAGCCGAAGCCGCAAAGGCCTCCTGGTCCTGGAGCATAAACGCGACGTGTGGATTCATCGAAGACAAGTAAATATACACAAGTCATGGTAAATAATGTAAATACATTACAATCTTATAGATTAAAAGACATTTATAAGCAAAACTAAATTATGATATTGATAAAACAACTAAAATCAGCACATAAATTCAAGTCTATAATAATTTAAAGTCAAAGTAATAAAAAATTCACAGCTAAATCACTATTGTGCATCTTCATCTTCATACAACACACACAAATTCGGATATATAATTACATATTTACACTGATAATATGTGACTAAGATCAGTATATATAGCTAATAGCTTAGTATAATCAGTGATATATAACTTTATAACTAACTATAGCTTAGTATAGACTAATTAGTGATAAAGAAACAATTACAAGATAGTTATAAGCATACACTGTGTATAATCAGTATATCTAGTATATTAGTGCATGTGTGTCTGTGTGTGTTATGTGTGTGTCAGTGCATGTGTAGTATAACAGTGTGTTTGTGTATGGAAGAATTAGATGTTTTCAGTCGTTTGTATAGATGGAAGGAGGAGAAGAGGTCGTTGTTTGTATAGATGGGCGTAGCGCCCTGCACATAAGCCCCAGAAGTGCGCGCTTCATTGAAGGCGCATCACCTTTGACTGCGCTTCGCATCGCATCTCGCATATGCAAGCGTATATGCGTGCTTTTAACAACACCAACATTTGGTGTAACCTTATAAAATTTGAATGTATTGTCTTACAAAATTAAGAAATCCATAATTCATCTTAAGCAGCCCAAAGAAACATTGCTCAGAATTCTATGTTATATAGATATTTTTATTCTGAGGTGAATATTTTTGGAGAGGGAGGGTAAAATAGTAATGAACAAAATCAAAAGAGTCTAGGTAAGACTTTTTTGAATCCCATTCTGGAAGGATTTTACTCAGCCTCCCATCAAAAGGGAAAAACAGTAAGCTGAATATTATCAATCCAAAATGCTAGGTGTCATCACCAAAAAATAAAACATATTCTGCAGGTCTTCTGGACCTCAGACTATGATAACGGAAGAGAACGACCAAACAATCTTATAATCAATCAATTAAACCTTTGAGTTTCTTCTACCCAAGCAAAACACACTTAGATGTGTCCTCCACCTTATGCACAATTTTATCTAAGCACTGAGAGCCTCAAAATTACATTTTTCCTTAACCTACATGGAATGCATAACAGGGGTGCTTACTGTATGAATTTGTATAATGAAAACCGAAGATATTATGTCCCAAAGCACCGTAAAATAATAACCATTCAGTTCCAGCTTAATGGAGAAACATCATGGCATGTACGCCTGAACAAAATCACAAACAAGCACTCTGATGTTAAAGTGCTTGACACTTAATTTGGTAAGCATCAATGATGCATTCAGATTTTGGAAGATTTTTACGTATTGATAATAATCGATGGATTTTGAATATTGTTGTTGATTTTAATTCTACACAGAATTTGGCAGATTTGATGCGAAATCCCGTAGAGTTCATGTAGAGTCTTGCTGATTTTAGTATAATCCTTCAAAATCTCATAGAATTTGGCTAGATTTCAAAAGATATAGAAAATATTAGCAAATCCTTCAAAATTCATCATTTTATAGAATACAAAAAAACATGACTTTTTAAATACCATAAGATTTTAAAGGATTGTTTCAAATCTTAATTGAATACCACCAGATTTTAAATTATATTCTAAAATCCTGATTGAATGCATCAAGATTTTAAAAGACTTTTTAAAATCCAAATTGAAAACCTTCAGACTTTGATTGATTATTTAAAATCCAAATAGAATACACCCGGATTTTCAAAATCCAAAAAAATCCTTCAAAATCCTGATGGAATCTCCTATTTTAGAACTGCAAAACAGATAGTTTTTCTAATAACTACAGATAATAGTGTTTGTGACTGGGAGCTTTCAGTAATTCCAACTGATATTGAACAAAATAGAGAAATATATAAATTTATTTATGATCACTTCAAAGAATCTATATCATCGCTCCTTGTAAGTTGACACAGTAACATGTACCATCTTATTCTCTATTTCTCTGCATACCAATACTAATATCAAGTAACACTTACAACTTCCGCAATCTCACACGGTATCCAATAGTAACTATAAAATGATAAAGCGGCATCCATTTCTGTCAGCTGAATATTCATAAGTATATTCAAAAATATTTATGTAGCATACAGTTAATTTTGATTTCTTGCCACATTGTGTGTATGACTAGCAAATATAATGGGAGGGGGTAAGCCTTATGTTCCGATGAAATTCTATTTGCTGCAAAGAAGTTATAATTCTTTCCTTTTTATTCAAGTAATACCCTTCCATTAATATTTTATCCTATCCTAATAATTTTCATCATGTGCAAATTGCATTGCAGATGTCAAAAATGACTATTATCCATTTTGCAATTTGCACGCGAGGGGGTGCAAGCACTGGCATATGTCATGTGCAGGCTAAATAAGAATTTTAATATTACTCAACTAGACTGCAAAATCCGTAGATAAAATCTGAAAGCAAGCTGACTAGGTGATAAAGAACAAAAACCAGAACAAAAAATGAAAATAATGTGACCTTATCAGCTGCTGCTTGTAAAGTAACATGGTCTCCCCATTCCCCAGATCTGCAAGGGCCATCAACCAGAGGAAGTAACATTAGTATAGTTTGACAGCAGCGCAAAGCACTATCACCAAGCAAGAAAGAAGTAAAAGCACCATTAATGCTCTTTGGAAAATTACAATATAACTTTAAAAAGGTACCCTACTTGGCCACTTTCTTGTAATACTTCTTGTACTTCATTGGGACATAGCCTTCGTACAAAGAACGGTGTTCCTTAAGCTGAAACAAAAACACATACTAACAGTGACAAAATAATTACCAATAATGTTTTAATATTCAAGCAAGAAATTCCCCTGCACAGCATGCTGATGCTTTCTTAAAAAATTTAGCAGACACAGAGACCAAATAACAAAGGAATAAGTAAAAATTCACGTCTCACGTCCTAGTGAAAACTTTAAAAGGTGCCAGGTTATCAAGGAGACAAGTGTCACAAAGGCACTTATACATATGTGAAAATGGGATGATTTCAAGAAGATGATTACAAAGTACAATTGTGTCACATCGAGGTAGCAGCTTCTTTAATTCAAGCTGACATTTAAATAATAAATAGCTGTCACGACATTCAAAAGTTTCTGGATCAAAGATTAATCTAAAGTCCCCACCCTACCTTTACTTTGTAAAGCTACACGAAAGAGAAAAACTTGAACCTAAAGTAAAAACAAAGATGTACCTAGAATTAAATTATGAAACTGAGAACCAAGCTAATAACAACTCAGCCCTAATTAGTTCATTGCTAGTTCTAGCTGTAAACTTACATCAGAGTGGGAAAAGGATGACTAAGCTTTATTTGGGCCTCAACTCTACTACCACACTGCTGTGAACAACTTTAAAGCTAACTTCAGTACTAACCTGTTTCACTACCTCCTTCCGGACATGCTTGTGATACTCAGGGGACCGATAGAGTTGATCTGAAATTGCACGAAACTGAAAAGAGAACTCCCATTACTACATGTAAGTGTACAAATATCATATTTCTAACAAGAATTAAGCAAACCTGACAATTTCCATCGCCCGAGACCTTTACTTCAAACAAATTATAGGCGTTCAGCCTGAGAGAAAGTGATGCAAGAAGTAATTTATCAGCACGTATCTGATTTAACAAGAAGTTTCATAGCACATATAGTGAAGCTCCTAACAAATAGTACTAAATTTAACAGACCGAACTCATGACTGTGACCTACAAGTAAGGAATATAGGATGTCTGCTTCACTGGTTAATGAGTATCACCAGTAAACAAAATTTAAGACTCCTGTGGTATAAATCATTTAAAATTTTACAGGGAGCAAACGCATAGTTTAAAAGTATTGAAACTTTATACTTGTGATCAACAAGTTTTCATCTTATTCAACAAAGCAATGGTCAAATTGTTTATTTTGGAACTTCGACATTAACATTTAATCTGATTCTTTTGAGTAGACATATAGGGTATATTTGGTTTAGTGTAAGAGGGTCAAAACAAATTTAGGTTTGCAACCTTAACTTACCTATATACTTCGTTTCTCAGGAAATTCGTGTGGCAAAAGATCCTGAATTTGAGACTTTCTACACCAACAATACTCTCTTCAACGAAGGTATTCGTGCTTGGATGGCTGCTCAAGATCAGCCTCATGAAAACTTATATTCCCTGAGGTTCTACCCCGTGGAAATGCTCTTTAATGGAACTTTAGCTTTTATCTGGTCGTGACCAAGAAACCACCAGTTTTGCATGGTGGGCCAGGAATTCCCGGCTTATAGCTTAATTCTTTTAACACTTGCTTACCGAAGTCGTTAATATTATAAGTTTTAGAGGGACCACTGGGCACTGGCTCCTGCTTTTTAATCTTGGTCAATGTAATAGGTAATCTTTGCACTGGTCAATTTATGGAAGGGGTTAAATTTCCCACAAGGTAAAATTTTTATTTGATCCTGTCCCTTTAGTTTGATTTAAAATCCCTGAGTCCTGAACAGATACTAACAAAAATAATGATAATTGAACTCAAATTCTTATTAATATAACTTGTCTCTCAATTCTCAAATGTGCCCATCTCAAGAACATTCAGTACAAAAAGATAGAATATATTAATGAATAATGAATTTTTGTAACAGGGTTATTATTTCTTAAATATCTTAAACTAATAACAAAGTAGGACTGAGATGCTAGTAGCTATAGGACTTCTCACTGAATTACAAAAAAAGGAATAAGCCCGATAGGGCTTCATCACATACATTTCTAATCATTCCAAAATGAATTCTTTACTAGAAAAAAATTGTGGCCTACAGAACTACCGCATAAAACACATACCTTTGTAGCAGCCTTTGGTGATCCAAACTAGCATCACTTATGTTGGGAATGTAGGTATTTATCCGTGGAACATGCTGAAAGATAATATACTTGAATGTTAACAAAAAAATATGAAAGCATTCTTCCATTATGCAAGATAAATAATAAGAATAAGAAATGCTACCAAATAAATAAATTAGGTAGAGTTTGTGCATAGATTAGTTTCTAGTGTTTCATATGTAACTAAGAATTAAAGAATGGAAGTCAGCTATCCCATTTAACGATCTTGTAGTTTACAACAACAAAAAGAGGAAAGAGATGCATTATATCATCATAATTTACGCGAAGAATGTTAACAAATTCATGCTTGGTAACAGCTACCAGTAGATTGGTCACCAACTAGAAGAATTCGGTGTCACGCTTGGCTATTGCAGACAATTACCCCGGGGCATATATGGCTGGTGACATATATGTTACACTACAACGAATTAATGAGGCCATAAAATTGGGTAGAAAGAACATAAGTGATTTAAAAAATAAAAAGTACCAGGAATTTTGACTCTTGATACCACTTAAGTAGAACAATGTTGAAAAAGGAAAACCTATCTTCCCCGTGTATCCTTAAAACACATATAAATCCACAGTGTATCTATAAAACAAAAATAAATCCTAAGATTTATCAAATATTCAACAATTCTATATTTCTAATATTCAACTCTTTGGCTATAAATGAAACTCAGCTGTCCTATAGAAATCTAAGTACTTGAAAGACAGGTAATACCTAATGAAAGTACAACTAATCCTAATCAAGGTAATGCCACAATTAAAAAAAAAGGGGGGGAAACACTATTGCTAAAAATATAGAATATTTCTAATTATCCACTTACCTGATATAACTAAAACACTTAATCAACTATTATTAATTTAATCTCTAAATAATAATGTATAATACACACAATACATGCTTTGCCCGCATCGCTGTTGATAAACAAAGAAACTAAAACAAAACTACTCAAAAACATCAAAAAAGTCTTTGAATGCCAGCCCGCGTTAAGTTTATGAGCTTTCTTTCATATTTATTTCTTATATCAATTAAAATGGCCCTCCTATATATAATAATAATGGTTCCCCTGTTTACAATACCCCCCCCCCCCCCCTTCTCCCATTTATAACTTGTAGATGCATTCCCGCATATTTACAACCCCCCCCCCCCCTCTCTCTAATTAAAAATGTCATGCAATGATGCTTACACCTAATATTATAACGAAGGAAGCATTGATATTTAAATTAATGTACGGAAGCGCATTACAAAAAAGTGAGTGGCCGCTCAAAGTCTTCACCCTCTAAAAAGAATTATGGATAACAGGAATATCTTTTGGAAATATATTAGATATAACAGGATAGAAAGCAATCTTACAGGAACAGGTGCCAAATTGGACAGCCGTCGACCAACACCGCCATCTAAGTTAGCATACTCTTCGGTCAATAGAAGCGCTATCATCCTGTCATCCTCAATATCTTGCTGACTGCTTGCTGAAGTTGAACTAGAACACTCACCAACACTTTCTGTTCCATTTCTCAGCATTTACGTAACAGCTTACAGCTTCTTAACGTAAGTTGATCGGGCAGAAAATTAGTAACTGCTGCAAGTACGAAACCATATAACAAATTTTTGTCAAGGATGGTCATTTATTTAAAGTTATAATGAAAGCAACATCTTGCAGAAAAATTATTTTGCCTACAATGATTATAATCCGGAGAGGGTTATTTAAGCAAAATCTTACAGATCACAATTTATCACTTTACCTTATTTCATGGGGTTTAATAGTACCTGTGAAGAGGGTTGCGTTAGATATAGTATTAATATAGTACATTTTAGATGCGGTTTCTGATTGCATAAAACCAGAATGATCAGTTTACACCTTTTAGACCAAGTTGTGTGCAGGTTACATAATCAAATTCAGCACGCTTTTCATTAGCTAATCATTTACTATAACTAATAATATACATACAAGTATAGCTGAAATAATATCTGGTAAAGAAGATATGATGCTAAAAAGTAAC
Source organism: Heracleum sosnowskyi (assembly GCA_030848705.1). NCBI lineage: Eukaryota > Viridiplantae > Streptophyta > Magnoliopsida > Apiales > Apiaceae > Heracleum > Heracleum sosnowskyi. Next base: position 16,767,251 of record CM061244.1, on the reverse strand, counting down.
TTCTAAAGCCAAGTTTGTTGACCAAATGACACCAAATTGTTTAAAGAGATTGTCATACTAGACTGCAGCCCACAAGTGCCTAAAATTAATCTGTCTAACTACCCCACACCGATAACAATAACATGGCCCGAGGTACAACAAACAACAATCTAAAGAACAACCAACAGTAATCAAACAACCATGAACAACCTACAATAGTTCGAAAAATGACTGAATACTAATTAAAACACCATCAAGAAAACCATAGAAAATTAAAAAAAAATTGTAACTCACACAACCCATCTACCTTTTTCAAACATAACAAAAAACCCATGATCAAGAATCCCTAAAATCACATATGTCAATGGAAGTCATAGCTCATAAACAAGAACACAAAAACAACTAAGAACACAAAAGAACACAAATTTAAACATCTACATAACCACAACTACATATATATACATCTAATTTAACTTGATCATGCTTAAAAAGAATCAAAAAATTACATTAAACTAAAATTTGCAGAAAAATAAGACAGCAATAAAATTAAAAAATTAAAAAAATGAAATAAAAGAAAGGATGAAAATTACTGGTATTGAGATTGCTTGGTGATGTTTTGACAATGGGGTTTTGTAATAGATTTGATTTGTGGGGTGTGTAATGTATATGTATATGTATATGTATGTATATATTTATGCGTTAGATATGGAAAAAGAGAGAAACGCAGACAGAAATAGACAACCAAACACGGGCAGAAGGTGACCTCCCACAAAAAGAATAAGAACATATATACATGATCTGTGTGTATATATTTGTCTTAAAATATTTGGTTTTTTTGATTAATTAAGACTATCTTATAAACTCTTTTTTAATATTTATAATTATATTAATTTTATGTTATTAATTTTTAGATTTTATTTATTATATTTTATATGTTTAATCTATTGTTTTGTTGTATTTGAGTTCTAAAAATCAGATTTAAAAACAAATTTACAGCCCATATAAAACTCACAAAATAATCTTTAATTTAGTATAATTTTAAAAAAATCCAATTAAAACTATACCAAAAAAGGAATAAAATAACGAATTTTTACATCAGTTCTATTCAACGTAAGATTAGAATTAAAATAAAGAAAATCAACTCAACTTAAAATTAAAATATAAATCAAAAATCAAATAAACCTAATCAACTTATAATTTGAACTTACAAAATTTTTACATTGAGAATTCTAGTCTAACTTAGAAAACATACTCATATTTTTTTTATATTATTAATTTTTTTTTAATATAAGATTTAATGGTTCTCATTTATCTATTTTAAGATCAACGATTTTTATTGATTTGGCAGGACCAAAATTTTGAATAAGATCATTTTTACCCTTATTATCTTATTATATATAAGAATTTAATTAGTTGCCGAATTTGCTTTAGAAAAGGGTTAATAACAGAATATTCTCTATTTGTTTAATTTCTATAAATATTACTCCATTAGATAATAACTATTTTGAGTATGAAAAGATTATAAATGTTTTTAACTATTTTAGTTAAATGTAAAAAACGTATAGAAAATAATAATAATAATAAAGTTCTATACCTAAGCACCATGAAATTTACTTTTTAAATATTTCAGAAATCCAACTATAGGAATAAAATAATACATAAAAGTTGGCGAGTGAACGATATTAGGTAGAAACTGATTCTGAAAGCCATACATTTTTAAATAATAATGTAATTAAGATACTTATTCTTTCAACAAATTTTCGTTGGTTATGATAATATAAAAATAGACAGACAGGAGCCTGGGGCTGTCACATTAAATAATCATTAAAATTATTTATGGTTATTATTATGTATAAAATATTGGTTTTTTTTTATTAACGAGCGAGACTTTCGATCGCATCATCATATAATAAAATCATACTCCATGGAAATGAAGCGAACATGAATTACGTGGGAGGAGAGAAATATGTGACCACTTTGGCTGCTTATATTTATTTTTTGTTGCTTGTCGGTGAGAATGAGAATTGACTTTGGGCATCCCATCCATATATCCAATGTTTTTATTTCTATCAACTCGGTTGAGCTGCAGAATCAATTGTTTTGTATCCAAAACACTAGTTTTTTGAATAACTGGTTGATCTTTCCTGAGTTACTACTAGCTAGACAGAATTATAATCAAAAAAACAGTTCCAATTGTATTTCATTATACAGTATTAAGAAATTTATCAATTTCTCGTCTCAAATGAACAAATATACACTGGATAACAGAAGGATCACTGATGATCCGATCCATTTCGTGTACTCGCATATAATTTAAAACATAGCATTTTTCAATAATCCATTGCGACCAATAGCTTAACAAAAACCTTATTAGGTACTCAAAGATACCTCTAGCACAAAAGTTAAGCAATGAAGTACATCAGCATATTACTTAACAGGTCCAAAACGAAATGTGTGAAGGAACAGCAAATATGTTGCATCAAGTACCACACAAATTTTAACAATAAAATTTATATTTTGGGGTCTTCTAAACCCATCTGGGTTCGTCGGGAATTCTTCGCCAACATCTAACCGATCAACATTTTATTCTCCTCCAGAAAGCTGTAACTAGGAATTTCTAGATTGTATGGTGCTGGGCCCTTACGGATCCTGCCAGAGATATCATAATGAGACCCATGGCAAGGGCAGAACCACCCACCAAAATCACCTGCATTTGGCAATGGAATGCAACCCAGATGAGTGCAGACACCAATGACAACAAGCCATTCTGGATTTTTCACCCTGACTGCATCTTCCTGTGGGTCGCGGAGAGATCCAACATCAACACTATTCGCCAATTTGATATCATCCTCAGTTCGTCGCCTGATGAAGACTGGCTTTCCACGCCACTTGACAGTAACAGTTGTTCCAGGTTCAATGCTACTTAGATCAACCTCAAGTGAGGCCAATGCAAGAACATCTTTACTGGCGGACATGCTGACAACAAACTTAAGGACAAGGAGGCGAATAAGTGATGCATAGACAAACCTTCCACCTGTCAAGACAAAATAGGCAGCTGCCCTCTTGCTGGGATCTCCTGGAGGGAATCGCTCATGGTTGGAAATATCATAATCAATCTTTGAGGTTGGGCTCTTCAAGGCCGTCATGGTAGCTGGTTCTTCTGGAATCAGGTTTCTGACATCCTTTGGCAGACTTACGTCAGCAGTAAAACCTGCAACAAAACCATGATAGCAAAACAATAAATACTCGGTTACAAAAATTCTTTGAACACAAGTCAACAATATATATTGTGCAAGAAATAATATGCAGTAACATTTTATTTTTCATAGATAAGCTCGCATATCCATTGTCTTACTTAATATAGTACTAGAACAGAATTACAGCATATCTCAATTCACAAAAATATTAAAAAAAATTGTATGTCAATAATGCCAGATGACCGTTTCCGATCAAACTTACATATAGCTTCATTTTTATTACAAATTTCGAGGGGTGAGGGGTGTTATAATAACAATTGTTTAGAGATATCAGGAACAAAATCACTATTGATGCACTTTGGGGGTTTCAACATAATTATGCTGCCAGAAAATACTTGGTTTCTATAAGATAAAATTCTGGCTATTAAACAATTTATACTTGCAACGTATTAATGCAGGACAGATTTAGAAAAGATGGATAAATGAGATAAAACAAGAATAACAATGAACTTGGGTGAATTACACCACATAAAATCCCCTAACCAAGGCTTCCCAACCCCAGAAGGAAGAAAAATCTTGGATTGCAACCCATAAATATAGAGGATAATGAAGTTTAACGGAACAAGGATACAATAATAAAAAACAGACTAAGATCCATACAAGTCTTAAAAATCTTCTGATTATAGATATATCAAGAACACATAATTAATAACACAAACACTCACTTTTATCTTTACTTGCCTTCTTCATCACATATTATCACTGGAATATGAATCAGGAGGGGTATGACTTAAATTCACATATAACTTACGAGGTTCTTGATCGGTACTGAGTATGGATTTAAGAAATAATTCACCAAAAACAACTAAACTGATTTCGCACAACTCAGATCTCAAAGCAATAACAAGTCTAAAATATGAAATGATATTGCTGAAGTCCGAACCTTTGAGAGGTCAGCTCTCTCCCAATCAGAAAAAAGAAAAACACTACAATAGTCTCAATATTTGTCCCACAAGCACTCCCATTTCCTATATCTCTTTTCTCTTTTACTTTTCTTCCCTTCACCACGTCAATCTGCCCTTGTAACCTTTTATTTCCTTCTAGCATACTGTATGAGTGTTTAATCATTGGGTCCATTCATCCCAATCCATATACCCAAAAATATGTAGTTATATGTACATGTGGGGGTGTAAACATAAGTAGTTCGATCTCAGCTCGTAAAACATTTGAATTCAGCATGACATCATCCAGAGCTCAAACTTCAATTACTTACCTGGGGAGCCTAAACGAGCTTTTTTCTTCATTTTAATCATAAATTATACTATTACTCATAATAAATAAGGATTTTACATGTATAATACATCCCAATTCCCAACTAGAGTCAAACTTATCATATTCAAACTTTTGTCAATATTAAGCACATTCAAATCGAGCTTATCAAACTTCCATTAAGCCAAGCTCTAAAGCTCAATTACCCCATAAATACAAGTACCCTCACCCCCCCCCCCCCCCCCAAAGAGATGGCAAACAGAAGTTGAGCCAAAACAAATTCAATTCAAATCAGAGAACAAAAAAGATCATACCACGATAATAACAACTCCAACATGATAAGACCACATTGTAGCATGGAGTACAGTATAGCATAGAATTCAATACAATAAATTACTAATTAAGTCTTTTCACACAAAACTTCAGCTTTCGGGAGAGGCTAAATGTTCAATTTCTCAACATACTTCACAATTTATTCAATTCACAAATTTCAAAGTCTACCACATCAGATTACTAATTACCACGAAAAACACGAAAAATTTCCAAATAAAAATAAATCTGAGGAAACTTTATACTAGTATAAATCTAAACAACAACTAATCAATCAATCACTAGTAATTAAAACAGGAAACATATATATACGAAAAAACCGAGAAATGAAATGAAACCCTAGAAAAATCAAACCTCTAGATTGAATCAGATACTGATGAGGAATCATCGAGAAAGAGTTGGAGAAATGAGTGACAGATCTGATTTGTTGAGACTCATCGGCGCCGCCGCTGATTGGGTTTGACACGGCGGCGGTGGCGGCGGCGGAGAGGCTCGGAGATCGAGAAGAAAGGGCACAAAGACGTCGACTTGCAACTCTCAACATCCTTGTTTGTGTGTATTGTGTATGTATAGGTGTGTTGATTTGTATCTCTCGCTCTTCTTCTTGCTTCCCCTAAATATTGGGGGGTGTGAATTGGAGTTATGTATGGTCAAATGGGATTCACAGTTGAGCAGCTGAGGCGTGTCATAACATTGCTCTTATATATACATGGCTTATTTATATTTCACCATCGGACTTCGTCAATTTATTCACACAAATCTTGAGTAAACTCAAATGTAACTTTTCAGGGTATAGGTTTATACATTTTAACCCTATTGTGATTAAAATCTTTGATATTGACATTTGGTACAAGTTTTGTACATTTTAGCTCAATGATTAATTTTTTCAACATGGGTTTAATATTATCACTATCAATTAATTAATATAACTTAATTTTTATTAGAGAATTTTTTTCCAAATTTTACTTAAGTATCCGTTATATGAAGTTATTTTAATAATATTGTATGCTAATATGAATTAATAGTTTATCCTGACCGGATTTCATAATATGTTATTGTTATAATAAGGAAAGAATGGGTTTGACAACCTTAATATCCGGATATTTCGAGAACTGATATATATTTTGGACGCACAATCAATATCAACAATGAAGATTTACTGAAGACTTATTTGGCGCGCTAACATCGTTGGCACGAATACTATTATATTGAAGAACGTGATTCTGCATTCTGGTGAGTTAGTCTCATCAGGGAATCATCAATCTATATGTTGAAGGCCCGGTTTTGTATTCCAATAAGTTATCCTTATTGGGGGATCATGGATAATTAAGATTGTCGATACGCTCTTGGGGTCTAGTCATGTATTCTAGCAAGTTATCCTTGTTAGGGGATTATGATATACCCTATGTGACATTGAATTTGGAGAACTTGCCTTGTAGTCTAGTGGGTTATCCTCATTAGGGGGTAAGGATCCGCTCGTGCATTTGGAGTAAGTCTTAACTTTTCCCTGCAACTAATGACTGATGTAATAGTTGGTAGTGGTTGATGTTAGCTCAAATGGTTGGGGATAATGTTATATCCGTGAAGTCACAGTCGTAGTTTAGCCTTGGGATCATTGGGCTAGGCTTCATTGCATGGGTTCTCCTAAGTGGGCTTTTGCACTTGTCATGGGTTAGTAACACCGACCTAACTTTGTGGGCTTTGGGCTTAACAAGTGTAACCCTAGCCCATAAGGTTTCTTGTTCTCCAAGAAATATGTGAGGCTTAATCCCCTATAAATACAGGGTACGTAGCCCCATTGTAAGGGGAAGAAGTTGAGATCTCTACCAACGGCCCCATCCTTGCAATCTCAGCCACCAAAAACCCTAAAATCACCAACTGCATATTAATTCTAGTAACAAACCTCTGAACTTTGTTATCACCAAATTCCTCCGTTGACAGTTATATACAAGCATATATATATATATATATATATATATATATCTATATATAATTAAAAGGAAAAACACATAGTTTGACCATTCAACCGGGGTTAAAAAAAACTTATCCAACCCCTTAATCTATACTTAAAATTAAAATACCTTGTAAAATATAATATAACATAATATATAATAAAAAGTAACGATAACTCAGCATAAGAATAAGATAGAGAATAATATTAGTTGAAGCACAAAATTCAGAAGAATATATGTAAAATCCCTTTTTTATTATTTTATTATTAGATATTAGATATTTAAGTAATTTTATTTAGATAATTATTTTAGTTAAAGATTTTTGAAATTCTTTCCATACAAATTATTTTATTTTAGATCATGTTAAGATTCGTTATTATGGAAAGAAGTGTGAGAGTATTTTTAAGAATCAATATTTTTTTATTTAAGTGAATTGTGTGTAATAGAATATTTTATTTTATATATTACTTGGAGAGATTACAGTTATTTTAGAATTGCCTAATTTAATTTAGGGTTTTAATGAGGGTATTTAACAAACCCTTAATATAACAAGAGAACTCGTACAGATGGCTTCGGTCTCAGCAGCCAGCATGTATGGGCCTTTCGTTGAATTTGTAAAGTTCTATGTGATCTCTTTTGTTGTATGCTGCTTAAACATGAATTTTATATAATTTATATGTGTGTATGTTGTCTCTGCATACTTATATAATTTGTAAACTTATTCCAGCAATGTTAGTTTAGAACTTTTATGCCACATCAAATCAAACTCATATGCTCGCTCCCATGCTCTGATGATTTACGTGTATTAATTATGAATCATGAATTTATTTTATCAATAAATTTTATGTTAGTTACCTACAGATTTATTCTTCTCCGTAATAAATTATTAAAATATTAGTTTATTTGTTAGATGCATTATATGTAATTATGGGTATTATACAATTATGTGTTTATGATCCGAATCTTTCTCACAAGTTTTAAATTCAAGAATTTTGTTAATTAATTATTTCAGAAGTTTTGTTTTACTTATAATTATTTATGATTTTTTTTAAAAAAATAACATTAGTTTCGGGGTTGTTAAATTATTAATTAGTTTGTTGATTCGTTATTGTTGTTAACTGTGTTTGGTGAATAAATGAGCTAATAATTTATCGATGCTAAAATGTAAATGGATGCTTTTGTTTAATGTAATAAAAACCTGGCCAATTTTAGTTTACTAAGTTAGTTAGTTGTTAATACATGCCATGCTAAAGTTGAAAAGCTCAGATACCTCTATGTAATTTTACATATTAAGTGGGCAAGTCTTATGTGCCATGTTGGGCCTTTAAAGTCCATTTGTTTTCTTTTGTTTGTTATAATATGCATATTCATGTATTTAGTTGATACGGTTTCTAGCAAGTACTTAATGCTAGACTTTATGTGTATCCTGTTAAATATTAAGTTGATTAGTTGTTAATAATAGATAAGCGTTTTTAGTTTTAATTAATTGTTGATTACAATGTTTTTTAGGGTTTATTCGTACAATTATTTTCGGTGTGTTCAGTCGACTTCGAGTTAAGTACTTTTTGACTTACTTTTATTTTCGGAAAAGATATTTTGATTTTGCAATTTTCAGATTTCGTATAAGATATAAGAATATTGTTTCGAAATATATAAGATATAAGATGCGGGAATCTTTGAAACTTAGTCTCTACGTTATCGAACCCGTTCGTAATTTACGCTATAATTCCGAAACAAGTCTTAGATACCCTTAGTAGGCGCACAAGTGTGCAACTTTAGATACCTATTAAGGGGCGTAATTATTAAACTTTAGATGTCGGTCACTGACAAAGTGTGGCGTATAAGAATAAGATCCCGACTACTGGGAAAGTGTGGCCGTAGAGCAAGACTGTGGTATTTATAAGAATTTCACTTCTGTTTTTAATTCTGTTTTTGTTCTGAATTTTAAAAATATAAACTTTGGGTTGGATCATTTTTCACAAAGGTTTTAAAATTATTATTGTTTTGAGAAAATCTGTTTTATGAAAACGCCCATTGATTTTTGAGAATATTTGTAAGTCAAACTGTTACTTGCTGAGTTGTGTAGCTCACTATTTTCTAATTTTCAGGTTTGTACATTGTGGAAGCTTATTGAGAATATGGACGTGAACCTGTGAATTTCGTGCTACGTGATTTGATGTAATTTATTGAATAAGAATTATTGTGATATTAGAATACTTTTTGTTATTATGGAGTTGCGTCTCCGAATTTATGTTTTTGAATTATTTGAGTTTGATCGCTTCTTTGACTTTGTGGAATCTTTGATTTATTGAATAAAGAATTAAGTTTTATTTATGTTTCGTATTTAAAATAAAAGTCCGAAAAGTCGGGCTGTTACAATATAAGACTTGATAAATATAAAGAATCAAAATATGAGATGTAACTTTGAAGTCTCTTAAAGGGTCAAAAAAAGAAGTTCATTGTCATGTTCATGCCTTAGTGACGAATAAAGATTCAAGACTTTCAGGACAACACAAGTATTCAAGATTCAGTATAATGTCAGAGGATTCAAGTGATCAGCAATCAACATTCGAAGAAACAATATTGTTGCAGAACTTAGCAATTGGGAATGTAAAGAAAGTGTGACCCTCTGGATCAGTGTTAGTCGGTTGTGAAACAGACCAATGTACATTGCATAAAAAAAAAGGATCGTTATACTAAATATTTAAAGAATTGATTAAGTCAAGGTTACACTATTGCAACCTTGGAACTCATTGAAATGCATAGAATATTAGCTAAGGCAATAATAGTGTAAAATCCGTGATTTTTATTTTATTTATTTAATTAGATAATTATTTTAGTTAGAAAATTTAGAAATTTATTGCACTAACTATTTTGAATAAAAGATAAGATTATGTATTAATGATGATATCGGTTAGAATATTTTAGAAAATCGATATCTGTTAAATTGAGATATTTGTGTAAATTAGAATATTTTTAATTTTAGTTACAGAGATTGGACAATTATTAGAAAAAGATTCTAGCCTTACCTCATTAATTTTAGGGTTTTGTGTGGCTATATAATTAGTCCTTAGAACAAAAAGCAAAACTCGTACAGGCACTTCTATTTTTCGCCGACAGGTACGTCTAATTCGTTTTGCTTGATTTTAACCCTTAGCCTGCCTGAACTACATGAATTATGATTGTATGTGTATGTTATGTCCGCCTATGTTAAAAATTATTGTATGGCCATGAAAATTTTTGTGAGAATCTCCTGCCATATTCTAGCTATATAGGCTTTTGTTAATAAATTAAAATATACACGTCCTCGTTTTTGAATTTCAATATGTATATGAATTTATTATCTTTTCTGTTGGTATGATTATGATTCTAAACATGATTTATAATTTTTCTTTTAATTTAATTAGTATTTTGCACTCAATTTTTTTTGTTAGTTAATGGCTAACTATATTTTTATTAATTTTACATGTTACGTGTGATTAGTTAGTAGTAATAATGCATGATTGTTGTACTGGTTTAAGTGCACACTAATAGTTAATCTTAGGTAGACAAGTGATTTAAAAGAAAGAGCATGCAGGTGACCATTTTGCATAACATACAGTCAGTTAACTGATCAGACCATTTGGTTTACATAATTTGATTAAGTGGCTAGCCCAAATTGCACTGGTTTGATACTTCTAGCTATATGATTTTAAAAGTTTACCCGATTACTCTGCATAATGTGTTAGAATGAATGATTAATCATTTTATTAATTAGGTGTTAAATCAATGATAACCATTTTACAATTTTTCTTGTTAACTGGATAAATCGTTAAAGCCATGTTGGGCCTTAAGCCCAATTACTTTCTTTTTGTTTGTTTGATGATTCTCTGGTCAGCTTGTTTAAATGACTAGTTTCAATTATTTAATTTAAAATCATGTTAAAGTACGTGGTCAACATGTTACAGTAGTTGATAAAGTGTGCTAGGTGTATGTTACTGTTTTGCTTAGTTACTGTCTCTGTCCATTATTTACATAATTTAGAGTTAGTATCTATTCGTAATACACGTGTTTCTAGTATTATTAATTTATGTTTCGATTATTAAATTATAGGAACAGTTCGTGTTATTAATTTCGGATTTAAGTGTCGACTTTGAGGTAAGTACTTTTGACTTACTTTTCGTTTTTGAAAAATATATTTATATTGTGATCTTCAGATTTTCGTATAAGATATAAGAATTGTGTTTCGAATTTTATAAGATATAAGTATTTGAATTTTAGAACACAGTCTCTACGTTTCGAACCCGTTCATAATTTACGCTATAGTTCCGGAACTAGCCTTAGATACCCTTAGTAGGCGCACAAGTGTGCAACTTTAGATACCTATTAAGGGCGCGTAATTATTGAACTTTAGATGCCGGCTACTGGCAAAGTGTGGCGTATAAGAATAAGAATAAGATCCCGGCTACTGGGAAAGTGTGGCCGTAGAGCAAGACTGTGGTACTTTCGATTTTCGTTCTGTTTCCATTTCTGCTTCTGTATCTGCTTTAAATTCTGTATCTGTTTTAAATTCTGAAATTTTAAAATGTAAACTTTGGGTCGGGTCAATTTTGCAAAGGTTTTGCAACTTATTATATTTTGACCAAACCTGTTTTAATAAAACCGCCCATTGATTTTAAAAATATATGTTTGTCAATTTGTACTTGCTGAGCTGTGTAGCTCATCCCTTTCCCTATATTTCAGGTTCATTGTGGAAGCTTAGTAAGAATAAGGATGTGGACTTTGGATTTCGTGCAATTTGATTTCGTTTAAAGACCATTTGAATAAATTTGATTATTTGATATACATTGGATTTTGGTTTATGGAGCTGCGACTCCGTTTCTATGATTTTGGATTATCGTTAAGTTTGACCGCTGCGTTTGACTTTCGTAAATTTTGGTTTATCAAATAAAGTATTATGTTTTATTTAAGTTTTGATTTAGAATAATAGTCCGAAAAGTCGGGCTGTTACAAATAGGTTCCAACACTAATGGAACCATCAAAGAGGAAACCATTTTAGAGCTTGAAAATTTTCTAAGTGTTGAAGTCCATAGGCGCCACTAATGTTCAATGGTGAAGTCTTGGCGCCTATGTCTCAAGGAGGTTGATAAAATGATAGGTATTGGGATTATAGGCACCAATGTACTACCTTGTGCATCTCTGGAGCGCCTATAATCTTTCAGGAGCATGAAGCTTCTAAGTTAAATCACGGACATGTGTCTCATATGCACTAGAAGAAGTCTTTAGCGCCCATCCTTCTTGAAGCTTCAAAGAATCTCTAAAGTACATAGCATGATAAACTCTACAGGCATACAAGAGAAGTAACAAACATCTATAGTAAAAGGAAGGATTGTCGCCTATAGTGTTAGAGTGTGGCATTTGTGGTTCATATTAACAAAACAATATAATCCGTGAAAAAATGAAATATTTGTGAGTATCGTATCAATACTTTCGGACTAAGATACCTGTTAACTTGGAATACTTTATTTGTTATAATTGAAATGAGACAAACAAGTGTACAATATTTTCCCATCACTTTATAAAGGGGCAAAAAAACCCCTTATTAAAATAAAGGAAAATGAAGAACGATGAAAATTCATGCCAGTAAATTGATAAAGAAATTTCGAAGGTTGGTGTTAGGCTCGTCGACATTTTCAACTTTTCTATTAATCTTTTCTTCTCTGTTTCTCCTCATTATATAAATAGCTTAAGTCTATTGGTGTGGTGCTCCTAGATGCTTTAATCAATAGGAAGAAGAGGAAAATAAATAGCTTATGTTGACCATCTATTTGAGTCGATCATTTCCAAGATCCAATTCAAGTTTTTTCTTATATAGTGGGAGCGCCTTATAGATTTTTTCTTCAGTTATTTATTATGTTTTTATTTACTGCGATATAAATGTTAGAGTAATAAATGTTCTTGTAATATAAATATGTATTCTATATCTCTAAGTATGTGACTTAGAAATGAGATTATACGAATAGTGTTTATAATCCTAAATATTCCTACTCGAGTATTATTGTTTAAGGGCAATAATAATGCATAAAAAATAGTATGTTTGTTGACTGATGATCACATCTCATTGATCATTGTTAAATAGCACATATTGATAACATGTATACATGTTATTTATAATTATTTGTTCTTGTTCTTATATATACTACAAGTACAGAGTCAGTGTGATGCATACAACATTCATATTCTTCTTATTTTACATTTATATTTACTTTGTTTAAAGTTCATCTTAAATTTGAATAATTTTATGTGATTTTTGAACATAATGTTGAATTGACGTGTGTGTTTCTGTTTGAGCGTGATTAAATTGTGTTTTAAGAGTTTGTGTTTAACAATATTTTAAAAATATATTTAATTTAAATTGTTGTTTTTAATAAATTAAGGTCAAATTGCAAAAGAAAAGGGACTAAAGTGCAAATATCAGAATATGAATGTCGTATTGACCGACCGACTACCAAACTATATTTTGAATAAAATTGTTGTTTTTAATAAATTAAATAAATTAGTAAAAATAAAAGAACTAAAGTACAAATATCAAAATATGAGAACCGTACCAACCGACTATCAAACTTTCAATATATATATATATATATATATATTAAAAGTGACCAGATTTATAATTAGATTGGATGCATTATATATATGACACATTTTTTGTTATTATCAAATGAATTTTAAATTAATTTTATGAAAGAAAATAATTAGTTATTTGGAATTGAATTAATACACACACACACACACACACACACACACACACACACACACACACACACACATATATATATATATATATATAATAACTTAAAAACATAAATAAAACATATGAAAAATTATTTGTTTTGAGTCAAAATATTGTAAAAGATGAGATAATAAAAATAAATAGATAGTACAACAAAACAATTAAATGAATTATATATTCTAAAATTTTGATAATAATTTGTGTAAACAATAAACAGATTAAAATATATAGTCCATAACAAATTTAAAAAAACATGATATTGCGTATCATACATTATGATCAGATCAAATCACATTATACAACCCAGGTTATTTAAAATTATAGCCCCCGATCAATCAAATTATCTATATAAATTAAAGTAAGTACATTGTAACACACAAAAAAAATATGCAACCATACCTAGAAAAACAAAATTAACCGCAAAGAATAGAAATTTATGTTAATTGCTAGAAAAATGACCCGTGTTTTAATTTGTAAAGATATTTTGCTGGATGAAGTTGTATTTTGAAAAAAATAAAGGATGAATTCATTGTCAAAACACGGACAGTCTTCAGAAGGCATATGAGCAATTTTAACTTACTATAATATAAACAAAAAATATTTATCCAGCAATAATTGATCAATTCTCAAGTTCAGAGTTAAAAAAAAGTCTATTTATTTGGAAGAATTGAAACACATCGAAATGGTACCGAACGTACTTAATAATAGAATGATTTGGCACAAGGTAGTTTCACTTAAGTCAATTAGCTACATTGTCCTATGTTCTGAAAGTTAGATAGACAGGGAAAGAGAAATAAAGGTAAAAAATGCTTAAAATCAAGAGGTCAGAAGAAAAGACATAAAAGAGTTACAAAGAAAGTTTTAAGAACTTAAAACGCAAGGCCTAAGTAGAGTATTATAAGATTTAGGAAGACTTTTGAGTAAAATCAGTACTAAAACCTACAATCTCATACTGCAACATCTTGAAGGCTATTTAGTTACTACCTTGAATATTGTCGGAGATGAACTAAATGACTGCATCATTTTTGAAGAACTGGAAAAATTTTAGGATTATAATTTTAAAAATGTCGTCTTAATTAGAAAATACCCATAGAGCACTCTAATTCTATTCTATGATCCACAATAAAATTAAAAACAGACATGATTTATCAAAACTACTCGTATTAGTTTTCAAATTATAAACTTGAACATATTTAAGCAAGTACAACATAGTCATAACATTAATAATAAACACTCTATGAACATAAAAAATATACAATCATATATGTCAAATGACATTGATAATGCGTAGTTTAGTTTAAAATCACAATCTAAGCTAGCGGCCCGTGCCTTGCACGGGTTTTTATGCTAGTGTTATATTTAATAGGTAAAAGTCCTCTTTAATAGTTCAATATTATATCAAAAATATATTCAAAATAAATATTTATACTATTATAATTAAAAGTATTACTAATATTTAAATATTAAACAATTTATAAATAAATATTAATGAATTAATATAATTTTAAGTATTTTAAAAATATCTGTGCAACCAGATGCAACCTGAAAATATTTGCAAAATCGGCCTGGCAGTTACTTAAGCAACCTATTATGCAACCAAAGATGATTTCAATTATTAAATTTTTATTAGTTGCATTTTTGGTTGATTTTGGTTGATGTTAGTTGCAAATATGGTTGCAAAAGTCGCGAACCGTATTTTTGCAAATATTTTTAAAAAGATAGTATTTTTGCAAATATGAAAAAGTATTTTCGCAAAAATCTTTTATGTAGTGAATGTTTTTGAAAAAAAACCCCTTTATATTAACCTCATTAATAAATAATTAAATCAATCGTTTGATTTTGGTAAGTCAATTAATATATATTATCACATAATATATACAATAAAATATCTAAATTGAATTTTTTATCTTTGAATGTATCAATCAATACTATTATATAATAGACGAAACATTAAAAGTTTGATCGATCGGTATGGTACGTTGTGATTTTACTTAATTGCCCTTTCTTAAATTCGTGTTTTTACTTAATTAACCTTACTTATTTATAGAAATATATTATTAAATAATAATATTGCCTATTTATAACCAATTACCTTTTTCACCTAAAATACATTATTTTTTTTATTTTTTCTAACAAATTCCCCTACTTTTTCAAATATATCACGGGGAATTACCCTTTTTAACTAAAACATGTTAGTTTTTCTATTTTTCCTTACTAAAACCCCTCATTTTCCAAAAATATCACGGACAAACCTTTAGTTATTTATTTTTAAACCTAATGTTATAATTATTTTTTTAAAAGTTTACCTATTTTAACATGTCTACTTATTTTTCTTAACAAATGCAATTACTAAAAATATTAAAATATAAATAATCAAATACCTATTTATAACAAATTATCTATTCAGCTAAAACACATTATAGATTTTTTCTAACAATGTCCATCATTTTCTAAATATATCACGGGAAATTGCCTTTTTCAATTTATTTTTTCTATTTTTCTCACTAAAATCCATTCTTTTTCTAAAAATATCACGGACAAACCCTTTACTTATTTATTTTAAAACGTATTTAAATAATTTAAATTATTAAATTTTAAAACCTCATTTTCCAAAAATATCACGGACATTTACCTTTTTAAACTAAATATATGTTACATTTTTTATTTTTCCATACTAAAACTCCCACTTTTCCAAAAATATAACAAGCAAACTCTTACTTATTTATTTTAAAATCTGTTTTAATGTTTTTAATTAATTAAAAGTATTTAGCTATTTTAACATGCCTACTTATATTTTTAACAAATACAATTAAAAAATAATAATAAAATAACAATTAACAATCCGTGCATCGCACAGGTTTTAAGCTAGTATATTATAATAGATAAAAGTAATATTTTATTCTATTAAAATGTTACTTTCACCATTGTATTGTTTGATAAAAAAATACAATAATTTAATTTATTATTATTATTATTATTATTTATTATAAAATTTATATTTATTTTTTTTGAAATCTCTTATATGTAGCACGAACTATAACCTAATTTTTAACCAAATCTATTATATATATAATACAACAACATAGGAGTTTGGTTAAACAATTTAATTCATGGACACTTTTGCCCTCCTAACTTTTGTTTATTGACAATTTTACCTTCATGTACTATGTATTAATAGTTTTCTAATTTAATATACATGTGTTAATTGCTATAATATTTATGCATATTAATTGTGTCTAACTCATTACTACATAACATTAAATTTATATTTAGGAATACTTGATTATTTAATTATAGTTAATTTATCATACTTTCAACAAAAAATATTATTTGAAGATAACATAATATTAAAAAAAATAACCAATATATACCTAAGTAATCTTGTAACAAAATTTTATATTGTTAGATCATGATTAAATGATCATCAATATCTGGACTACTGGTCAAGATTGTGATACTGATGTCATCAGGATTTTACATCGTTAGTATCAGGATTGCTATTAGGACTGCGATCAGGATTATCGCGAGGACTGGAAGCTGATCAGTATTACTTCAAGATAACTATCGAGTCCAGAAAAATAAGGAAGGTTGATTTGTCGGTTCCTAGTTTATAGGAATGCAGCTGTCAGTTAGGATATGTATCAATATAGTTTGTAATTGATTTAAACATATCTTGTAATTGATAGAGTATACGTGTGCTATATAAACACAATTTAGGTTTTGCATATTGCAATCACATACACGAGTAATATTGTGACCTAGCAGCTTTCAAGAACATTAGAATTTCTTGAGAGAGTTTTGTAACAGTTTTATACTAGAATTAATAAAGCTGTTATTATTTCATATTTGTGTTTATTAAGTCGAGAATCTTATAAAATTGTATTCAACCCCCCTTCTACAATTGTTAATTACTAGGCAACAATTGGTATCAAAGCAAACTGATTTAATTTAAATCAGAAACGATCTAAGATGTCGACAACCAAGTATGAAAGCATGAAGATTCCCATCCTGAAGAAATCTGAATACCCTACATAGAGGGTAAAGATGTTGATGTACCTGGAAGCTACAGATCCTGATTATCTAGACAAGATTCATGATGGACCATACATCTCTAAGAGAATTGTTGGTCAAACAGATATTGTCCCTGAGCACTATGTTATAAAGGTAAAGAGTGAGTGGACACCAGAAGAAAAGGCTCATGTTCTCAGGGATGCAAAGGTAAAGAATATTCTGCATAATAGTCTTGATGCTGTCATGTCAAACAGGGTGATTGCATGCAAGTCTGCAAAGGAAATTTGGGACACCTTGGAAACTCAATGCCAAGGATTTGCATCTGTCAAGAAGAACAAAAGGGCTCTACTGATTCAAGAGTATGAACAGTTCGATGCAAGACCTGATGAGAGCCTTATTGACATATATGATAGAATCCTGACACTTCTGAATAATCTATCTCTAGTTGGCAAAGAGTATGTGACAGAGGACTCAAACACCAAGTTTCTGAGAGCTTTACCTGAAGAATGGGATACACAAACCTCCATCATTAAGCATCAGTATGATCTAAACACTGCGTCTCTTGATGAGGTATATGGAATGCTTAGAACCTATGATCTTGAGGTTCAACAAAGGAAGAATAAAAGAGGCAGCAATGCAAAGTCTATAGCCTTGAATGTTGAAGAAAAATCAAAAGGAAAAGTTGTGGAAGTCTCTAGGAGAAGGACAAGAGTTGCGGAGTCAGATCCTGATGACTCATCATCAGATACTAATGGCAATCCTGATGCCAATACTGATGATGATTCTACTGACTTTGACATGCAAGAGATGGTTGCTATGATAGTCAAGGGCTTCAAGAAGATGAAGTTCAGGAAGGCTAGAAGACAAGGCAACTTTCAGAAAAAGACTTTCACTTCTAACAAAGATAGATACAACAAGAAGGACAGTAAGAGTAGCAAGTTTGACAAGACAAATATCAGATGTTATAAGTGAAATGGAATGGGGCACTTTGCAACTGAGTGCAAGAAGGCTAAAACACTCATTACATCAAGCAAAGATTAGATGGACTCTTCCTCATAATCTGACAATGAGGTAGTCAACTATGCCCTGATGGCCAATACTGATGAGACTACTGTTCCTGATGAAAAGGTATCAAGTACTGTTTTTGATTTTGATACAAATAATATCTCTGTGTTAAGGTCTTTTCTAAAGTCATTGCATATTAGCTTTAGAACTCAAACTGCTAAAAATACTAGGATCTTATCTGAGATGTTTAAACTTAGAAAAATGAATGATCATTAAGAAGCTGAATTTTCTTTTATGCAAGAGGTACAAAAAGAGTGTGATAATGCGAAGCACGTGAAACTAGAAATGCAATTTAAATATACTGCTCTTGAGAAATAACTTGAGTATGCTAATGAGAAAATCAGAACCTGGACAGATTCAGGAAGGAAATTTCATGAAATTAATACTTCTAAGAATTGGAAAGATTGTCCAGGGTACAAGTCAGAAGAAGATAAGAAATTGAAAAAAAAAGTTGTTATTGATGAGACAGTTAGTCCAAAGACCTACATACATGTTATAGATAAAACCAAATCTAAGATTAAACCTGTTGATTTTGTATTTGGTAAAGATCCCAATTCAACTTTTGAAAAGGGATCTACTTCTGGTCACAGATTCTAAATCTAAACCTGTCAAGGGTAAATGAAGTAAGAATGTAGGTCTATTATCTCAGAAATAACTTAAGGATAAAGTTTATGATGAAACAGGTAGACGAAAGTCACCTACTATCAAAAGAAACAGGAATGGTAAAGTTGGGATTAATTAAGAGAATAATTATAAGTTTACCCAAAATGCACCAAGAAAATGATGTTTTACCTGTGGTACCTCTAATCATCTTGCTATTGACTGCAGGAATAGTAAAAAAAGGTCACTGAAATTCCTAGGTCTGATGTTAGGAATAGATCAGTATTTTACAAACCACAGAATTCTTGTTTTCATTGTGGCAGTAAATGACATTCTATTTATACTTGTGAAAAATACCATAATTTGTACTATAACTTTTATGATCATTTACCTAAGTTCAATAAAAGTGCAAATTCTGGTAAACTTAAGAATGTCAATGTGAAGCATGCATTTTTCAATACTGATGTTGACAAAGCAAATCCTGATGGATACAATCCTGACAATATTCTGACTAGTTGTTATTGTCTGATTGCAGGGTAAAAAGAAAAATGTGTTAGTCATGGATAGTGGATGTTCTGTGCACATGACTGGAAACAAAGCCCTGCTATCAGAATTTGAGGAAAAGGTTGGCCCAACTATGTCCTATGGAGATGACAACATTGGACAAACTTTGGGATATGCCAATATAATCATTGGAAATGTCATCATTGAAAAAGTAGCTCTGGTGAAAGGACTAAAACAAACTGAGTATTAGTCAAATCACAAATAGAGGTTATCATGTTCACTTCTATTCCACTCATTGTGAAGTAGTCAGCAAAACATCTGGAAAGATTGCACTCACTGGCTACAGGCATGGTGACATTTATGAAGCCAACATTCAATCAAATACTGATGTCTCCTCTACTTGTCTCATCAGTAAAGCATCAGTAGATGAAGGTTGGAATTGGCACAAGAAGCTTTCTCATCTCAACTTCAACAATATCAATGAGTTGGTTAAGAAAGATTTGGTTAGAGGATTGCCTAAAGCTTTGTATACTCCTGATGGACTATGTGATGCATGTCAAAAGGCTAAACATAGAAGGACATCATTCAAGAGTAAATTTGAATCCTCTCTTGGAGAACCATATCACATGTTACATCTTGACCTATTTGGACCAGTCAACATAATGTCCATCAGTAAGAAAAGGTACACTCTTGTAATTGTTGATGAATTTTCTAGATTCACCTGGGTGTATTTTCTACACAGAAAAGATGAAACTCCATAAATACTGTTGGACCATGTGAGAATGATTGAGACATGCACAAAGCATGAAGTCAAGATTCTGAGGAGTGATAATGGTACTGAATTCAAGAATTCAGTAATGGAAGAGTTCTGCAAATACAAAGGAATCATACAACAATTCTCTGCTCCTGGAACACCCCAGCAAAATGGAGTAGTTGAAAGAAAGAATAGAACTCTTATTGAAGCTGACAAAACTATGCTGGAAGAAGCAAAATTGCCTACATATTTCTGGGCAGAAGCAGTCAATACAACATGCTATACTCAGAACCTCACACTCATAAACAGACATGGTGTAACTCCATATCAAATGCTCAAGGAGAAGAAACCTAGTTTGAAGCATCTCCATGTGTTTGGCTGTAAATGTTTTGTTCTCAGACCTCATCCTGAACAACTAGGCAAATTTTAAACGAAGGCTGATGAGGGTATCTTTATAGGTTATCCAGCCTCAGGAGCCTTTAGAGTTTTTAACTTGAGAACAAGGTCTGTCATGAAGTCAATACATGTATCTTTTGATGATAAGAAGATAACTAGAATGAATGAAGACTCTCATGATAGTTTGATCTTTGAAAATGAAGCTACCAAGAATCTTGATGAACTGGAATCAGATACTGAGACACCATCAGATACTGATGGGTCACTATATCCTGGTGATACACCAAATCTTGATGATGCACCAAATACTGATGGTGCTACTGACATTCCACATGTTGAGGGGGAGCAACAACAGACTGTTACTGATACTGACACAACTCAATCATCAGGACATGATTCCTCAGATACTGATTCAAGTGACAATCCTGATAATCCATCAGGAGAAAACAACAACAATTCAGGGGGATCTTCTACTGATTCAAGCTCTTTTAATGACAACAACAATCCAGGGGGAACATCTATTTCAAGGAATGATTTACCACCAGCAAGGAAATGGACCAAAAGCCATACTCCTGATTTGATAATTGGGGATCTTGATGCAGGTGTTAAGATAAGAAGTACAACTCAAAATGAATGTCTCTGTCATAACTTTCTATCCAAGGAGGAACCTACGAAAGTTGAAGATGCACTTAAGGATGCTGATTGGGTTACTAAAATGTAAGAAGAGTTGAATGAATTTGAAAGAAATGAAGTCTGGAAACTAGTGCCAAGACCAAAGAACAGGGCAATTGTTGGTACAAAGTGGGTCTTCAAAAACAAGACAGATTCTGATGGAGTAATTATCATAAACAAAGCAAGGCTAGTTGCAAAGGGGTATTCTCAACAAAAAAAGGGTTTCTGTTGCTAATAACATGGAGATATTGGTTGAGAACACTGTCATTGAGGGAAGTACACAAGAACCTTCAACTCAAAGTGTTGAAGCAGCTTCTGAACCTCAGGCTACACAAGAACCATTGGTAGCAAATACTGATGCAAGCCAATCTATTCCTGACAGTGTTGCTCCTGACGCAAGTGGTGCTCCTGATGCTGAGTCAATCCTGATACAGCCACTTGACTCAAGACCAATGATGGATCCTATCTCAGATCATCAGGATAAACTCAAAGGTGTTGCTATTACTGATCCTGATCATAATGATGATTCTGATGATAGTGATGATGATAATGAAGATGATGTTGAGAAGGATGAGCTTGCCACTGCAATTAAATCAAGTCTTGGAACTACTCATGGTTCTTCAAGTACTTTTATGGCTGGCAAAGCTAAAGTTCAAGATTTTTCTGGTCCTTCTGCAACAGATACTGCTGAACAGTTAAGAAGACATGAATGGGATAATGAATGGTACATGTCTGCTGATCCTGTGAGCTACCCATGTGCACTTCATCATGCTTCTTATGCAGCTAATTTGATTGAGAATGCAGATTTAAGGAATCACTTGAAGGCTACAACACTTTTAAGCAAGAGCCTCAAGGCTGAGATTGATTCTGTTAAGGCTCCTAATTCTTTGGTAAGGACTGATATATCTCAAAGTTTGGCAAAGGCACCTACTGCTCTTCAACTCAGAGTTGTAGACTCACATGTCAAGTCTCTTATCACTGAACAGTCTTCTATCAACAGCAAAATTGATTCTTTGGATTCCAAGGTAACTAATATTGAAGCCTCTCTATCTTTGATTTTGAATTTATTATCAAATCCTGATGCCAAAAAGGGGGAGAAGGTAAGTCAAACAAAATGTACACATGATCTAGTATTAAGAAAGGATGATGATGATACTGGAAATGATGGCGGTGACATGCTAAGGAAAGGAGAAACCTCTGATGCTGCTATGGTGAAGTCTTCTAGACAAACTACTCAAAGTCAATCCATGCAGTCAACTCATGTTTCTGATTCTGGAGTTAGAACAGTTAGAACCTTGGTGAACTCTCAGATCCTGACGGAAGAGCAAATCCTGACAGGTGACCAAATCCTGACGCATGGTCATGGACAAGTCTTATCTACAATTCCTGAAGGTGATGAAGATGTGTTTATTGAAAATGTTGAGGATGTTGCTAATCTTTTCAAGAAGTTCAAGACTAAAGTTGGTGATGTTGTAACTCTTTATCATACTGATAAGAGAGTTCAACAGTTGTTTGCTAGAAAAGCTATCTCTATTTCAACAGAAGAATATCCTGATCTTTCTCAAGAAGAATTTCTGAGACAACAGAAAGAGATCATGGAAAGCTTTAATAATCCTGATGCTGTTAGAGGAAGATGCAGAGGTAGGAGAAGAGCTAGAAGGGGGAGAAGGTCAACACAGTCTATACCTAGACAAACAAGGTCTAGTGGTATAAAGATTGAAGAAATTACTGAGGACACTCAAAAGCCAACAGTTCCTGATACTCAGGTTGTCAGGACTACTATTCATGATGAAGGAGTAGGTGAAGAATATGAACCCCAGGTTGTTTTGAGAAGAAGACCAAGACAATAATCTCTAATCTGTAATACAATTCAAGTTCTAGATTCTAATCCTGACATTGCTCAAGATCTTGATGAATCTGAAACTCTATAAGAGATTGATTTTCTAATACTTTCTACTGTGGTATATTCTTACAATAAGGAAGTTGATGAATAAGAGGAAGAAAGGAGAAGAGAAATTAGAACAACAACAGATAGAGATTTTAATCTATATGTGCAAAGGCTGATTAAATCAAACAAGTTGTTGTGGAAGAATGAGAGAAGACAACAACACAAGCTAGAAAAGAGCTATGTTCTTGAAAAAGAGAAAGATAAGAAATGGAAGCATATTGACACTGTTGAGTGCAATAGACCTGTCAATTTTCAATCAGGTGGAATTATAACAAATCTTCCTGGTGCTGCAAAAACTACTGGTTCTCAAAGATCCAAGGCACTATGGACATAAATGTTTTCAAGTTTGAAGCAGATGCCACACAACACAAGAGGAGGCATAAGTCATAGAGATGCTGAATTTCTAAACATGCCATATGTTGATCCTCATGCACTGGTTGAAATTGAAGGGAATTTGACTTCTGAACACCTGAACAATTTACAAGCTGTGGATATAGTCTTAGATTGTCATGATGGTGCTGAAAAGAAGGAGAAGCTTCTTTATTTCATGAAGGATGGAAGTGTGAAGAAAATGTCTATCCAGGAGCTATTAGTAAAATCTACAAAGGAACTGAAATATGTTTATTATCTGCTCAAAGACAAGAACAAGGTGTGCAAGGAATGGTCTGGTGTGATTCTGTCAACCATTAAACAAAGATTTGATGAAGGAAGGAACTATGATGACAATTATACTCCCATGTACTTAAATTTG
The DNA here is from genome assembly GCA_030848705.1 of Heracleum sosnowskyi. Classification (NCBI taxonomy): domain Eukaryota; kingdom Viridiplantae; phylum Streptophyta; class Magnoliopsida; order Apiales; family Apiaceae; genus Heracleum; species Heracleum sosnowskyi. The sequence continues at coordinate 16,743,051 of CM061244.1, read as the reverse complement.
AGAGATCAAGAAGTAAAAATGCAAAGAGGCATTGCTGTCAAAGAAATGTCTCTTGGTATGAAACAATTGACTCTTAATCCTGATGGAAAGGAAGTTGCTTATCTCTTGGTTGAAGGATTTGATCTACAGAGAAGTTCTTTTCAGAATCTCAGAGCAACTATCTACCAGATTGATGAGGAAGATGGAGAACTCAGAAATCTAAAGGGAAGACTGATTCAAATTCTTGAAGAAAAAGAAGAAAATTTATTATCAATCTTCTTGAAGATGAATTTGTTCTATCAAAGAATTTAAAGATAAGTTTGCTACTGATATTTACTGTACATTTTGTAAATATATTTTTGGCATCATTGAATCTAGGAATCTATACTTTATTTTACAAAGTATGAGATTGGGGGAGATTGTTAGATCATGATTCAATGATCATCAGGATTTCACATCGTCAGTATCAGGATTGCTATCAAGACTGAGATCGGGATTATCGTCAAGACTGGAAGCTGATCAGTATTAATTCAAGATAACTATCGAGTCCAGAAAAATAAGGAAGGTTGATTTGTCGGTTCCTAGTTTATAGGAATGCAGCTGTCGGTTAGGATATGTATCAATATAGTTTGTAATTGATTTAAACATATCTTGTAATTGATAGAGTATCTGTGTGCTATATAAACACAGTTTAGATTTTGCATATTGCAATCGCATACACGAGTATTATTGTAACCTAATAGCTTTCAAGAATATCAGAATTTCTTGAGAGAGTTTTGTAACAGTTTTATACCAGAATTAATAAAAGCTGTTATTATTTCATACTAGCTTAAAACCCGTGCGATGCACGGATTGCTAATTGTTATTTTATTATTATTTTTTTAATTGTATTTGTTAAAAAAATAAGTAGGCATGTTAAAATAGCTAAACACTTTTAATTAATTAAAAACATTAAAACAAATTTTAAAATAAATAGGTAAGGGTTTGCTCGTTATATTTTTGGAAAAGGCGAGGTTTTAGTATGGAAAAATAAAAAATGTAACATATATTTAGTTTAAAAAAGTAAATGTCCGTGATATTTTTGGAAAATGAGCTTTTAAAATTTAATAATTTAAATTATTTAAATACGTTTTAAAATAAATAAGTAAAGAATTTGTCCGTGATATTTTTAGAAAAAAAAATGGATTTTAGTGACATGTTAAAATAGCTAAACACTTTTAATTAATTAAAAACATTAAAACATATTTTAAAATAAATAAGTAAGGGTTTGCTCGTTATATTTTTGAAAAATGGGGGGTTTTAGAGCATCTCCAACGGGGTTAGCTAAATTGATTGGCTATATTGATATAAATAGATAATTAGCAAAAATTTGTTGAACCTGTAAGGTATTATGCTCCAATGGAATTGGCTATAATGGTTGGCTATATTCTAAAAATAGTAATTGATTATTATTTGAAGTTGTTAAAAATAGAAAACATTATTTTATTATGGTAACCGATGATGTGTAAATTTGCTACAGGTCTCTAGGGGTTCAGCAAATATAGCCAATGTCATCACGTTAGCTAAAATTATAGACAAGGGTTTTGACTCATTGGAGTGATACATTTTTTACATATTTTCTATATATTTTATTTTTAGTATGCCACCTAGGATTTTAGCTAAGGACTTTTGTGGGTTGGAGATGCTCTTAGTATGGAAAAATAAAAAATGTAACATATATTTAGTTTAAAAAAGTAAATGCCTGTGATATTTTTGGAAAATGATGTTTTAAAATTTAATAATTTAAATTATTTAAATACGTTTTAAAATAAATAAGTAAAGGGTTTGTCCGTGATATTTTTTAAAAAAAAATGGATTTTAGTGAGAAAAATAGAAAAAGTAAATTGAAAAGGCAATTTCCCGTGATATATTTAGAAAATGAAGGACTTTGTTAGAAAAAATCTATAATGTGTTTTAGCTGAAAAGATAATTGGTTATAAATAAGTATTTGATTATTTATATTTTAATATTTCTAGTTATTGCATTTGTTAAGAAAAATAAGTAGACATGTTAAAATAGGTAAACTTTTAAAAAAATAATTATAATATTAGGTTTAAAAATAAATAACTAAAGGTTTGTCCGTGATATTTTTAAATGAGGAGTTTTAGTAAGAAAAAATAGAAAAACTAACATGTTTTAGTTAAAAAAGCTAATTGCCCGTGATATATTTGAAAAAGTAGGGGAATTTGTTAGAAAAATAATAAAAATAATGTATTTTAGGTTAAAAAGGTAATTGATTATAAATAGGTATTATTATTATTTAATAATATATTTCTATAAATACGTAAATACGTAATACACTTTTAAGAAAAAAAAAGTAAAATTTTCGAAACGTTTCTTAAAAAAGCCAAAATTATGAAGTAAAAATCTGAAATAAGCCCATCTCCAGAAAACGCACGAACACAGTCTTCGCCCTTGTAGTCGTCGTACATTAATTACGACTTCAGTTATTTTCAAAATTGATTTTGTTATTAATAAATAATAAATAACGATTCAATTTTTCAACAAAAAAAATAAAAAATAAAAATAGGGTAAAAACTTTCAAAGGAAGTTGAAGAGTATTTTCGTTTGTTTTTATAATTTTGCTAAGTGAGCCAAACACACAAGAAAACTTCCGCTAATATACATACATACATACACACAACACACCCCATATATATAATCATTCAATCTTGTTGTTCAATCTCCTCCTATTAATTTCATCAATTACCCAGTTTTCACTTGAACGGCGCAATCAAAAATAGGTGATTTTCAACACTTTTCATTCCCCCTCTCTCTTTTTTCATATATACATACACTATCTGTACGTATATATCAATCTTTGAATTTCAAGTAATTGGGACTCTAAAATTGACGGTTTTGGTGACTTTGAGGATTAGGGTTTGGTGGGTTTTGTTTATTTTTTATTAATATTTTGGTGGTAATTTGTTTAAGGGCTTACTCTGGTTTTTTCATGTGTTTATTTATGAATTTGTGAATTTAACGGCGTGAGAATCTTGGTTTTGGGTTTGGTGATTAGGCTTGGGGTTTGTTGGTGATTCTTGCATGTGGGTTTCGAAAAGTTTGATTTTTTATGGTGTTTTAGTCTAGGGTTTGATTGTTTTTTTGGTTTAGTACTTGTGGGGATATATTGAATTTGTAAGTGATATAGTGGGTGGTGTTTGTGGGTTTTGTTACTTTGTTTGCGGTGTCGAACAAGGTTTGGTTTGTCTGGTTGGGGTTTTGAATATAGAGAGATTAAGCTAGTTTGAATTGCTAAGAGAAATTGGCTTGAGGGTCGAAATTGTTGGGTTGATTACATTGGAGAATTAAGTGGCTGTCAGTTGAATTGAAGTGTTGAGACATTTGAATTGATTAAGGGGATGGATTATTAGGAGGTTACGGTTTTAGCGGAAATAAGTTGTTGTCAAGTGGTGCTATTTAGCACTAAGAGACGGTATACAGAGTTGGCCTTCCCCATTTGTCTTCATAGGATCATGTTTGATATTAGTTATGGAAAAAAGTGAGCCAACATTAGTACCAGAGTGGTTGAAAAGTAGCGGAAGTGTAACTGGAGTTGTCTCTACAAATCACCATAATTCGTCACTGCACCAAGGTAAATGTTTCCATCATGTCACGTGATAGAATAATGGTTTCCATCATTTTTTATATTTATGTTTTCTTGCTTTAATTATGGATTAGTTTTTTTGACAATTTATCATTCTAATTTCCTTACAGATAATCACACTACACTAAAGGCAGCAAGAAATAAGTCACTGGTGAACATTAGTGATCATGATTTAGGTCATCGAACAACATCTGCTTATTTTCGGAGGAGTTCAAGTAATGGTACTTCACATTTGAGGTCTTATGGAAGTTTTGGTAGAAACAATCGTGACAGGGACTGGGATAAAGACTTTTATGACAATCGTGATAAGGAGAAGTCAAATTTAGGGGACCGTAGGCATCGGCAGTTTTCTGATTCCTTTGAAAGCAATTTGTCAAGTAGGTTTGAAAAGGATGGATTAAGACGTACACAGTCGACCATATCTAGGACAGGTACTGAACCTTGGCCCAGAAAAGTGCCATCTGATTTGAAAAATATTGGCAAAAGCAATTACAATAATGGAAATTCCCGTCTGGCCGTAAGTAGCCCCGTTAGCAGTGTACACAAATCTTCATTTGATAGAGATTTTCCATCTCTCGGTGCTGAAGAAAGACAAAAAGATCCCGAGATTGGAAGAATCCCATCTCCTGGATTGGGTACAGCCATTCAGAATTTTCCAACTGGTTCTTCTGCAGGGATTGTGGATGGCGGGTGGACATCAGCCCTAGCAGAGGTGCCTGCAAAGATCGGAAGTAATGGCACTACCATCTCATCTGCTCCTCATGCTGTTCCAAGTTCAGCTTCTGCAGCTCCAAGCATGACAACTGGTCTTAATATGGCTGAAACTTTAGCGCAGGGTCCTCCTCGTGTTCAGACTGATCCTCAGGTAGTTAAATTACGTTGTTTTTTCTTTCTCTTATTAGGGTTTAATGCTAACAACATATATGTTTGTTTTATGATAGTTGTCTGTTGAAACTCAGAGGCTTGAAGAGTTGGCTATTAAACAGTCCAGACAGTTAATTCCTGTCACACCGTCTATGCCTAAAACCTTGGTAAGTATATTATGCTCTTCAATTTGATGATATGCATCCTAATATTGCTACTTGATAATATTGTCTTTTTGTCTAACTTAAATATCTAGGAGGAGCACTATTTATTGGTTAACTATATAAGATGTGTTTTCGAGGTTGAACTGATTCATAGCCCATGATTAACTACTTTTTGGTTTAATATATTAATTAAATGATCAAGCATGTGTAACAATCTTCACAACAATTATTTTAGTGCTAAATGATGTGAAGTATATAATATCAGGTACATGTAACTGTAGTTCATTTAGAAGACATTGCTGCAATTCTATAGCATTCTCAATAGTTGCTCCCCCAAAGTCTTGACATGATTACCATGATGGTGTTAGGAAGAACTAGGATTGTCAATGCATGTTTGTTGGAGAAAATGACAACATAAGTTTGTAATTGTGAAATCCTTTTGCTCTCTCTATAATGACTTCAAGAAACACAATCCTTTGTGCCAAGTTCGTACCATCTGTTCTTTTATATGATCAAATTCCTTATTAAAAAGCTAGGCAGATTTTCATGAGCAAAGCCTGTGATTTCCCACCAACCTTAGAGTTACAGAGACACAACCAAGAACTAGCTATTAACTCCAACTGATAAAATTGGGAAAGAAAGCTACCGAGTACCGAGAAACCTAGTATATAGGCCCATGGGCTGCTTGTTATACATGAGAAAGAAATAAGCACATGACAAAAGAGAGACACTGCCAACCTGTTTTATCTCTAGACTTTTTATCTTTTGTGAAAATTAACTTGTTCAACTCTGCTGTCTGTTGTAGTATCATTCACTTGCGCTCCATTTGGTTGGAGAGACTTGAATGAAAATTGTGAATAAAACTAAAGGGGATTTGAACGAGATAAATTTTTATCACATTGTAGAAAATTGTTAACAAACATGTTAATTTTGATCTCATTTTACTATGAAATTTTCTTCTTATAGTAGGATAATTTAATTTATCTCCTTAAGACATGATGCATCTCGTGAAGAAGCTTTTTGCTCTCATTATGCATGTACAAGATACTTACAGTTGTGTGGGGCAGCAAACTTGTACTCTGTGTCTCCATGTGTCCATGAAAAGTTCAAGCTCTACTATGAGACTTGTTAGATTAATATGGTAATGCTTCACCCTCTTTTATGAGGTGAAGAACTTATATCCATTAATTAGAAAAATATATCCACCTATCCAATAGCTAGATATCATTAAATCTCATTTTTGTAGTTGTCTAGATCCCTTTGTACTAAAATGTCACGAAACAAAAATGGTCTTTAAAGATTGTTCCTTCCATATGTGTTTTTAAGTGCTTTTTGCTATTCGTTTATTTATCCTGTTGGTTTTTATTGTAGTATGATCCTGTGTCCTGACTCTAGTTTTTGGTTAGGTTTTGTGAGTTTTGAACCTTAATCCTAACATCAGAAGCATGTACCAATAACCGTAACTGCACCAGAGGGATACTTTGTTTTTTGTTTTGCATTTTTGTAAAGATAGTTCGCTGATAGTGATTAAAATAAAGTTGTGGAGGGAAAAAGATCAATGCGAGCTAGAATTTTTTAGAGAGTTGCACGGGTATGAGGACTTATTCTTTTTATAATTAACAAGCATGTACAGTGGATAAGATTTCGTGCAAAAATCGGAAATAGTACTCAAATTTAACATGATTTGGCAAGAGGTTTGCAAATTACAGATGGTTTTTCCTTCTCATTGTATTGTTTTATATTGTCATTGCACGTCCACATGAATACCAAACTGTTCACTACTTTTTTGTCGGTTTTTTTAATACTTTCTCGAAAGAATAAAATTACTATTTTGCATCTGTAAGTTTTTCACATGTGGTCTATTAGTTCAAGATGTCTACTTTTTAGTATCTGGTCAGAAATTAAAGTGTCCACTTTTCAGTGGAAGGGTCCTCTGTGTTGCGTGACATGGGTATTCTGGCCGAAACTAAATAATTGGATTAGTAGAGAAGTGAATGGTTGTATTGTAATCTCTCTTGGTTTAAATTTAAAACAGAATAGTGAATCACAAATCCCACCTTAATTTTAAGATGTAACTAGATTGGGGTTTGGGGAGGTAGAGGTTGAGAAGGGGGAAGGCAACAAATCAAAAGGGTTGAAACCTTACCTTGTTTGGATGTATGGGACTAGTGCCCGGGGAAAATACAAAGTTTGAAACGTTCCCTTGTGTGTGAAGGGTTGAGTGAAAGGTTAGGTAAGGAAGGTTCACTTTTTGTACTGGCTGCTGTATATTTTTTTCCCCACATTCTGAAAGTGTAGTTATCTTTGTTGTATAGATGAAATGGATATTTTATTAATATGTTAAATGATATGCTGGACTATATCATGTTTGAACATGGTTCTTGTGAACGTTTGAGCTCCATTATATTGTGAGAGCCATAACCAAGAATACAGATTTTGATGATAGATTAGTTGACCATGTAAGATTCTAATGGAGTTTTGGGAGGAATCAATTTTGAACAGGGTTGGAAGAGACTAATGAGAGACTTTTAGAGAGAAATGAAACAATCGAAGATAGAAATAGAGAGTTAGAAGGGAGAATGAGTTTAGAGCGGTGACTAGATAGAGAATGCACTCAAGGAAAGAGTGATTTTATATGAATCGAATATACACAGACCTATTAGTACTAGGGCTTAGTAAATATACAATGCTATTTTAGGATTGTTGATAAAGATAGCAAGAAAAACAGTTATGGGTGTTGTAGTAATCTTGTCATTTGCTTCTGCTTTGACTGTCTAGACATGCTATTTTGAATATATCATAGCTTTGGTATTAGTGCAATCTCCCTATCAATAAGAGAATGTTTGTTGTCTTGTTCATTTTGGGAAATATTTATAATTAAATCTGGACGATTGTATATGATTTTCAGGTTTTGAATCCTTCAGATAAAACAAAAGGTAAAGTAGGTCTGCAGCAGCAGAGCACTTCTACAAACCTTGTTCATCACTCTCCGCGTGGGGCACCCACAAAGAGCGATATCTCAAAGACATCTAGCTTGGGAAAGCTTCAAGTTCTCAAACCAGCACGTGAGAGGAATGGTGTCTCGACTGCTGCAAAGGATACATTGAGCCCGACAAGTAGTAGTAAATTAGCGAATAACCCGCTAACTCCTGCTTTAGCAACTGTTGGGTCTGCACCTATGAGAAGTTCAGTCAACAACTCTATTCTTGTCAGTGCTGATCGCAAGTCTGTTCCCCCGGTGTTGGTCAGCCCAATATTGGAGAAAAGACCTTCACCTCAAGCAAAGAGCAGAAATGATTTCTTCAATTCAATGAGGAAGAAATCCATGGCAAACTCCTCTTCTACTGTCTCTAATCCTGTCCCTGCTGTGTCTCCATCGGATCTGGGTAAGCATAGCGAAGCTGAGGCTGCTGCTTCCCTTAATTCTCAAAGAAGAGATGCCCCAGTGGTGGAGAGGTCTAACGGGGACAAGATCGACGAGTGTAGGGATGAATCTATCCAGAATAGTTATGGGCCTCAGAAATCCCTCGACAATGGGGTGCATCATTCAAGCGCCGATGTGATACTTTCTTCAGAGGAGGAGGAGGCTGCATTTTTGCGTTCACTTGGATGGGAAGAAAATGCTGGAGAGGATGAAGGCCTTACAGAGGAGGAGATCAATGCTTTCTACAGGGATGTGAGTAAGGTAGTAACTTTTAGAGATTAATGTTTATTTGAATTTGCATTGGTCCAAAAACCAAAAACCAGAGTTTTAAGTTTTAACTATACCAAAAATTTGTTACATTATATATTAAGATGACGTGTTCTTTTTATTTGACAGTACATCAATTCTGTGCCATCCTCGAAAACATTTCTAGGAACTAAACAAAAACTTTTTGGGCCTATTAACTTTCAAATGGGGAACAATGGTGGTGTGTCGTCTGGAGTAAGCTCATCTGACTCTAAGCTGGATTCTTGATGTACTGGATGTCTCTTACTATGTTTGACCAGCATGAAGCTGATGGGAAGGTTTTCGGTTTCAACTCTTTTTGTCGCTTTGTTGATATTGAGATACAGCCCGAGTCGAGTATGCATCAAAAGAAGAGAGGGTTTCTGTGTACTGTGATGAAAGTGAATAGAAATAAGTTACAAATGATCGTTGTGCCTTGACTTGTGTAACTCTCTGAGGTTGAACTGTTGAGATAAGAGTAGGATTAGGACTCTATCAAGCTGCTAATGGTGATATCTTTGGTTGTTCATAGTCTGGATTTTTGTTAGCTTTGAGGGCCGGGATTGGGTTAGTTTTAAACAACTATATTATGCTACATAGTTATTTTACAAAGAAAAAAAGCATTGGATTTATATGTTTTTGGTTTTAGCCTATTATCATTTCTGGTTACCAGTATCCAAGGTTGTTTATTCTTTTTACACCGTCTAATTATTTGTCATGAGTTTTGTTTTACGTACTATACATAACTATTGATGTTTTAGAAAATAGACGTAAAGATGTGGGGTTCAGTCATTTCTTTCAACCGATGAGCCTCAAATTTTAAGCTAAATGCTATAGCAGATATGAGACAACATAGGCCTGGGTTGTTGGGAGTAGATGACTAGGTCCTGCTTCAAGGATGGTAAAATAATTCGATTCGAAATTCGAAATTTTGGATTTATTGAATTCGATTTTTTGGATTTGGATTTAATTTTTAAACCCGAAATTTTTTGGATTTGGATTTTAGACATAACGATCCGAAATTCGATCTGAAAACCGAAATTCGATCAAGACCCGTTTGAATCCTAAACTCGAAAAATATCGACATATATAAAGATGGTTCTCTCCGTGGAACATTGGTATCTATACTATTATATTAAAGACAAAACATTGAAAGTTTTGTAGTCTGGTCATGAAAGTTTTTGTAGTTTGGTCAAATCATGAGATAAAATATTAAAATTAGTATATATAATATCTTTTCTATTTTTTCTAACTAAAACATCTCATTTTCCAAAAATATCACAGACAGTTTCATTTAATAAAATAACATAATAAGGTTATAATTGCTAATAAATAACTAATTACCATTTTTAGCCAAAGTGTATATTCTTTTTTATATTTTCTAACTAAAATTTCTACTTTTCTATTTTTACTAAATAAAACCTCTAATTTTCCAAAAATATCACGAATAACTCTATTTAATAAAATAAAATAATAATATTATAATTATTAATGACTAACTGATTAGTTTTTTTTTCCAAAACTTATTTTTTTTTAAATATTTTCTGACTAATATTTCTCTTAATTGAAACCTCAAAAATATCACGGGTTATTCCATTTAATAGCATAAAATACTAATACTATGAATATATCTATACTATATTATCAAACAAGAAACATTGAAAGTTTTGGTGTGTTTTTTTTTTACATGTTTTTTGATACAATATTTGTCTTATTTAATTGTTTATTTAATTATTATAATCAGTTACTCTTTCAATTAAATTATATTACCATTTTTTTCTAAAAAAATCAGGAGCAATTTCCTTCTCAGCTAAAACATGTTACTTTTTCTATTTCCTTTAATAAAATCCTTTATTTTTCAAATATATCACGAGAAAACCCTTACATATTTACTTTAAAATCTATTTTAATACTTTCAATTGACAATTACCTTTTTCAACTAAAACATGTCACATTTTCTATTTTTCTTACTAAACCCCCTCTTTTTTCAAAAATATCACGGGCAAATCGTTACTTTTATATTTTAAAATTCAACGAAAACATGTTACTTTCTATTTTTATTACTAAACCCCCTCTTTTTCCAAAATATCACGGACAAACAGTTAATTATTTATTTTTAAAATTCATTTTAGTACTTTTAATTATTTTAAAATGTTTAACACGCCTACTTATTTTTTTTAATAAATGCAATTAATAAAATATAAAATATAAATAATAAAATTAACAATTATTAAAAACAACCCGTGCATCATACGGGTTTTAAGCTATATTATTAAAGACGAAACATTAAAAGTTTGGTAGTCGGATAGACGGACGGTCGGTACTTAGTGATTTTACTTAATTACCCTTACTTATTTTTTTTTAAAACTATCACTAAATAATAACATTATTTATAACCAATTACATTTTCAGCTAAAAAACATTACCTTTTTTATTTATTTTTCTTACAAAATCCTCTCTTTTTTTAAAAAAAACACCCACGATTATTTTTTATAACAAAACAGGCTAATCTTTCTATTTTTCCTTACTAAAACCCCTCATTTTCCAAAAATATCACGGGTAAACCCTTACTTATTTATTTGAAAATCTATTTTAATACTTTTAATTATGTTACTTTTTCTAATTTTTTTATTTTCTAAAAAAATTATTATTAAATAATAACATTTTAATAACAACTACCTTTTTAGCTAAAATACATTATCTTTTCTAACAAAATCTTCTCTTTTTCTAAAACAATCACGGGCAATTACCTTTTTCAACTAAAACATGTTACTCTTTCTGATTTTTCTTTACTAAACCCCTCATTTTCCAAAAATATTCCGGACAAATCCTTACTTATTTATTGTGAAGCATATTTAAATACTTTTAATTACGGGCACTTACCTTTTCAGCTAAAACATGTTACTTTTTCTATTTTTTCTTACTAAGACCCCTCCTTTTCCAAAAATATCTCGGGCAAACAATTATTAATTTATTTTAAAATCTATTTTAATATTTTTAATTATTTAAAAAAGTTTAACACGCCTACTTATTTTTTTAGCAAATGCAGATTAATAGAATATTAAAACATAAATAATAAAAATAATAATTATTAATAATAATCCGTGCATCGCACGGGTTTTAAGCTAGTATATATATATATAAATATATATATATATATATATATATATATATATATATATATATATATATATATATATATACACACACTAGCATATAACCCGTGCAAGACACGGACCTTATAAAATAATAAATTAAAACATTTAATGTGAACGGAAAATATTAAAATAAAAGTAAAAATTAATATGATAAATTATAAAATGAGAAACTTAAATATTAATTGGAATGTAAAAAAAATATTAAAAAATACAGATGGGGCTGATGAAGATAAATGAGGTATTATTAATATTAATTTATAATAAAATAATATTAATAATAAGAAAATATATAAAATCTAACATGTTTTAATTAAAAAAAGTAATTGCCTGTGATATTTTTAGAAGTCTTTTAATTTTATTAGAAAATCTAACATGTTTTAATTAAAAAAAGTAATTGTCCGTGATATTTTTAGAAGTGTTTTAATTATATTACTTGTATTTATTAAAAAAATACGTTGACATATTAAAATAAGTAAGTTTTTTTTAATAAGGACAAATAGGAAAGCTAACATGTTTTAATTAAAATAAAGTAACTACCTATAATATTTTTAGATGTGTTTTAATTATATTAATTGTATTTTTAAAAAAAATACGTTCACTGGTTAAAATAGGTACGGGTTATAGGCTAGTATATAATAAGATAAAAAAAACACTAAAATTCATGCGCCTACTATTGAATTATAAAGTAAGTACTAGCTTAAAACCGTGCGATGCACGGATTGTTAATTGTTATTTTATTATTATATTTTTAATATTTTATTAATTGTATTTGTTAAAAAAATAAGCAGGCATGTTAAAATTACTAAACACTTTTAATTAATTAAAAACACTAAAACAGATTTTAAAATAAATAAGTAAGGGTTTGCCCGTTATATTTTTGGAAAGGGATGAGTTTTAGTAAGGAAAAATAAAAAAATGTAACATATATTTAGTTTAAAAAGGTAAATGCCCGTGATATTTTTGGAAAATGAGGTTTTAAAATTTAATAATTAAAAGTATTTGAATACGTTTTAAAATAAATAAGTAAAGGGTTTTCCATGATATTTTTAGAAAAAGAATGGATTTTAGTGAGAAACATTGAAAGTTTTGGTTTTCGGTTTTTAGTCGGTTTTCAGTCCTTTATTCTATTTAATAAATAATAAGAAAAATATAAAAATAGTAACTAGATGATTGCTTTTTATAATTACAATATTTTTTTTCTAACAAAATCTACTTCTTTTCCAAAAATATCACGACAATTATCTTTAAATTAAAACATATTACCTTTTATATTTGTTATCACTAAAATCTCTGTTTTCCAAAAATATGAGCTGCAATCCTTACTTATTTATTTTAAACCTATTTTAATACTCTATTTAATAAATGATAAAATAATATAAAAATAGCATTATTAAAAAAACTTACTTATTTTAACACGTCAGCGTATTTTTTTAATAAATACAATTAATATAATTAAAACACTTCTAAAAATATCAACGGTAATTACTTTTTTTAATTAAAACATGTTAGATTTTCTATTTGTCATTATTATTAATATTATTTTATTATAAAATAATAGTAATAATACCTCATTTATCTTCCTCAGCCCCATCTGTATTTTTTAATATTTTTTTATGTTCTAATTAATATTTAAGTTTCTCATTTTATAATTTATCATATTAATTTTTACTTTTATTTTAATATTAAATTTTTTAGTTTATTATTTTTTAAGGCGTGTGCCTTGCACGGGTTATAAGCTACAACCCGTGCAAAGCACATGCCGAGATTAGAAAATGACAAATTAAAAATATGAATGAGAACGGATAATATTAAATAAAGAATAAAAATCAATATGATAAATTATAAAATGAAAAACTTAAATATTAATTGGTACATAGAAAAAATAAATAAAGAATACAGATGGAGAATTATTACTATTGTTTTATTATTTATTATATTAAAATAAAAGTAAAAATTAATATGATAAATTATAAAATGAGAAACTTAAATATTAATTGGAATGTAAAAAATATATTAAAAAATACAGATGGGGCTGATGAAGGTAAATGAGGTATTATTAATATTAATTTATAATAAAATAATATTAATAATAAGGAAATATAGAAAATCTAACATGTTTTAATTAAAAAAAGTAATTGCCCGTGATATTTTTAGAAATGTTTTAATTATATTAGAAAATCTAACATGTTTTAATTAAAAAAAGTAATTTCCCGTGATATTTTTAGAAGTGTTTTAATTATATTACTTGTATTTATTAAAAAAATATGTTGACATGTTAAAATAAGTAAGTTTTTTTTTAATAAGGACAAATAGGAAAGCTAACATGTTTTAATTAAAATAAAGTAACTACCTATAATATTTTTAGATTTGTTTTAATTATATTAATTGTATTTGTTAAAAAAATACGTTCACTTGTTATAATAGGTAAGTTTTTTTTAAATAATTAAAAGTATTAAAATAAGTTTTAAAATATATAAGTAAGGGTTGCACTTGATATTTTTGGAAAAGAGAAATTTTAGTGATAACAAATATAAAAGGTAATATATTTTAATTTAAAGGTAATTGCCCGTGATATTTTTGGAAAAGAAGTAGATTTTGTTTGAAAAAAATATTTTAATTATAAAAGGCAATCAACGAGTTAATATTTTTATATTATTTTCTTATTTATTAAATAGAGTATTAAAATAGATTTTAAAATAAATAAGTAAGGATTGCACCTCATATTTTTGGAAAATAGAGATTTTAGTGATAACAAATATAAAAGATATTATGTTTGAATTTAAAGGTAATTGTCGTGATATTTTTGGAAAAGGAGTAGATTTTGTTAGATTGTTGTTTTTAATTATAAAAGGCAATCAGTTAGTTACTATTTTTATATTATTTTATTATTTATTAAATAGAGTATTAAAATAGGTTTTAAAATAAATAAGTAAGGATTGCACCTCATATTTTTGGAACACATAGATTTTAGTAATAACAAATATAAAAGGTAATATGTTTTAATTTAAAGATAATTGTAATGATATTTTTGGAAAAGAAGTAGATTTTGTTAGAAAAAAATATATTTTAATTATAAAAGTCAATTATCTAGTTACTATTTTGGTAACTTGACAATAATACAATTCCATAAAAGATTTGATTTGTAGTAGATTTCGTTATCCTAGAAAGAAAGAAGAAGTATATTTGTAGCAGTGTATCCTAAATTTAAACAAATTAGATACCACATTTCCATTTTTTTGATTAGATTTCAATATTATTTGATTTTTATGTAGTGAAATATAGTGAAATATTAATGTAGAATAAAACTTTCCCGAATTTTGATTATATTATTAATTTATTAATTAGAAAAAGTACCGAAAACCAAAAACTAACCGAAAACCGAAAACCAAAACTTTCAATGTTTCGGCTTTAATAATATAGTATATATATATTGACAATCGACTAATTATTCTATGTTAGAAATGAATACTACAAGAAACTAGACAGAGGGGGGGGGGGGGTGAATGGATAGTTTGATATTTTTTTTTCGATTCTTGAAACACAAGATAAACTGTATATGATTATGCTATGTTATATGCAGAAAGTAAACAACACACACAATCACTTTAATCTACTTTGTATTAAGTAAATTAAATACTACAGCTTTCCAAAAATTCACAAATGAATTTCTGGCTTCTAAACAAGAACACTTTGTTACTTGCTTGCTTACAGAGAAAAGAGTGCTTAAGATAAAAACTTTGTGTATCTCTCTCTTACAGCTTACAGTGGTGTCAGGAAGGACCACCTGCTTTTCAGAGTCTTTCCCGTTTCTGTAGCTGCTTGTCTCTTATCTTTCTCTCCAAGTTTAGCTGTAGATTTGCCATATGTTCTTTGGACCACCTTGCCAGAACAAATGCTTCAGTATTTGTCTCTTTTGATTCTTGGTTCTGTACCTTGATTTGTCTTGTTGTAAACGGCTAAGTGTTGATATCGTGAACTCCACTTTATTCCTGACTTCGCGATGTCCCTTGTAAAGACTACACGATATGGCCTTTGAGGACTTTGCGACATAGGCCATTTGATGACTATGCGACATAGGTCATTTGAGGACTATGCGACATAGGTCATTAAATGACTATGCGACATAAGCCATTTGAGTACTTCACGATCTAGGCATCTTTGACTTTGCTGACTTCAACACTTCACGACATGAGTCTTGAGGACTTCACGACATAGTACAAAATTGACTATGCGATATAGCACTTCTCGACATGGATATTGGGTGACTTCACGACATAGCTTTCTTCTGACTTTGCGATATAATGCCTTAGACAAATTTCTGCAACTTATTTCTTCAGGGCCTTATTCATCTCTATCCTGCTGCATGAACACTTCTGAACTTCTACCAGGACAATTATTCAATGGCCTATATACAGTCTAGATGCAAGAAACCTACTAAGCTCATTATAAGTCTGAGCATACATGATCAAGCTAATGTTCATGAGAACAAGACAAGTACATATAGAGACCTATACTATATCCCAGTGATAGAATTCACTAGGTCATGTAGTGTGACATAGTCACATAGTGTAGGCTTGTTAATAGTGGTATTCAGACATGTCTTGAGCCTTACAATCTCCCCCAAATTGTGAGTAAGACCCTTAGGCACAATTTCATGTTTGATAACAAGCCTAACTAACATAAAAAGAACAAGTATAAAGAAGATAAAGTTAAGAACAAAATTTGATAACAACTTGGAAATTTAGTCTTACAGAATTTCTCCTTGAGCTACATAGCTTCAGTTTCCAATTGTTTCTCTAAGAAATCATCATAGACTTTCTTTTTCCTTATTTCTTCATTCTTCTTTATCTCAGAGATGGCTATTATAATTTCATCTCTTGCAATCAGTTCTTCAATGATAGGAGAGTCTTTTAGATCTTCAGCTGCTGTTCTAAGGGCACTTTCCACATATGAATATATGAACTCCATCCTTATCTTGCTTTTTCCTCCATAATGATTTTTGTACTCCACAGTATAAGGATTTTGCTTTACCCTGCACAACCCTTTCTTCTTCAGCTCCTTTGCTCTTTCTTCCATCTCAGCCATCTCCTTTTCTTTCTCACACCTCTTTTCTTCATTCAGCTTCTTTAGATTTTCTTTATAGTCAGAGTGCACCTTCATGAATCTGGAAATCTCTATTTTTCACAACCTTTCTTCCTTTTCTTCAAAATTTAACAAGGCATTGATTCTTTCTTGCTCATAGGTGTCAAAATGTTGCCATCCCCCTTGCTTCATTATTCTTTCTCTTCCATCAGTGTACTTGATCTCTAGATGGTCTAGCTTCACTTTGACTTCAAAGATCCTTTGAGCCCTCAAAAATGCTAGGGCATCTTCATCATAGTCCTCATCTAGTGGAAACACATTGATGCCAACAACATTTGTGAGTTTTCCAGTTTTCTTTGTTATCCTTATTCTTCTTGGTACACTCTTGATCTTCATATGCTTCACAAGAGGTAACTTTCTGGAACAAGGTGACTTTGTCTTTAGTGCCACATCATTTGGAAGTAGCTTCATTCCTTTGCCTTTCATCCACTGTAACACTCCACTAGCTATAACTTTGTGGAGGTGTCTTCTTGATATTCTTTTTGTGGCTTCATCTTTCTTCTGTGGCAATTCAGGTTCATAAGTCTTGGATAAAGATTTTGGAGGATCATTACTAACAGTACCCACCCTAGACTTGGAGTCTTGTGTTGTGGTTAAAGTACTGCTAGCAAAGTCCTTGACTTGCTGAATTCCACTTCTGGTTTCCTTGGCTTTTTCCTTTGTTCCCTTTGAGTCCCTCTTGTCATCATCAGCACCTTTTGATTTCTTAGATGTTTTGCTCCTGCTGCTGACACTTGGTCCATCCTTATTACTCCTTGAATGAGATCTCCTTCTGTAGGTTTTCTCCTCATCATCCTCCTCATCATCCTTATTCTTGCTTCTTTCCTTGAGTGACTCAGGAATGACTCCATGAATCAAGAAGGATTGTAGAGTGTGGACCATTTCAATTTCTTCAGCTGTCCTAGCTCCTCTCTTGGATCTCAGCATCTGCAACACCTGGTTGATCTTAACATTGTTCTTCATTTTTAAGTCAGAGGGAATCACAAGTTGGTCCATGCTGTTGTCTTGAGATAGACTTTGGAAAATTATTGTCCTTGGTTTGGAGATAACCTCAGGCAATCTATGATGTTGGTCTATCTTCAAGTCATCAAACAGTCTCCTGTTGTTTGCCCCATTCTTTTCAATCAAGTCCAGGATTATTGACAGCTCAGTAAATCTCAGTTTCTCCATAGTTTGAAATGATAGATGCCACAAGCAATTGTCCTTGCACACCATGATTACTTCTCTTAGATGGACATCCCTGATTTTCCTGACTGCTACAGTGAAGTACTTGATACTTTCCTTGAGCTTCTCTCTGTAGATCCTTACATCTTCTTGAGCATTTTTGTAGATGGCTTTCAGAAACTCCAGGAAGGCCTCATCATGAAAGATATTTGAATTTGCAACTTCCTGTAGCTTGGCCTCTGAGATTATTGTGGCTTTGATAGGTTTGGCATTAGAAATTGGTTGATGGGCTGAAATGTTTTCTGGCATTGTGGATGGATAGAAGGTGGTTGTGACTGTGCTCTTCTGGCCTTGTGCACTTGTGACCTCTACAGGGGGAAGGTTTATTGGCTTTATTGTTTCTTCAATGAGTTTGCTCTTAAGCTTTAGCTGCTTGGCAGGTACTCCCCCTCTCTTTTTCAGAATGACCTCCTTTTCTTTCTCCCCCTTAGGCTTGGAATCCGACAAGATGTCTTGAGCTTCCCCAGGGATAGGCAGGTTCATGTGTCTCATCATTGAAGTCATCATTTGCTGTTGCACCAACAAGATATTAGAAGTGTTGTTGCCTTGGTCATCCAGCTTGTCATTGAGCTTGTTCAAGGATTGAGATAGTATCCTGTTTTCATCCTTCAGAGAGGCCACTTCTCTTTCTAGACTATCCACCTTAGAGAATAGTTGCTGAGATTTGAAAGAATTGAGAGATTGATCCTTGATCTTGGCAAAGTCAAATTTGGAGATGTTTGACAGAGGGACCTCATCCACCAATTTATCACCATATTGATTCTTCCACATGACATTCATCAGAGCATTAGAGGTTAGGTTGGCCTGGACTTGATTTTCCAGGGTGGTAGCCATTTTCTTGATGTTGTCTGTGACCATGGCAAGAGAAAGATCCATCATGTTGACATTAGAAGATGTTTTCTGGACTTCTTTTAGGATGCCATCCACCTTAGGAAAATCAGAGAGGTAGGAGTTTCTTTGCTGAGTGAGGGATCTTTCTGTCTCCTCCTTGAAAGAATAGATCTCTGATTGAAGCCCTTTCCCAAGATAGTGCAGAGCCTTCAACTGATTCTTGTAAACATCATTAACATCATCATAAATGGCAGCAGGAGAGAGATCCTTTGCATTGGAGCCTAGAGAAGTTAGGTATTCTTCCCTGAGAAAAGTTAGGGCATCCTTGAGTTTGATAGTCCTCTTAGCATCCAACCAGGCATCCACATTTCCCTCTGGTTCAGCTTCATCCACTATCTTCTCCTGCTGAGCTTCAACATCCTCCTTGTGGCAAAGTAAGATGGCTTCATAATCAGCATTTGGTAGATTTGAGGTGAGGAGATGTTGAGCTATCTTTAAGAACTCATCTATCTGTGCCACATGAAGATTTTGTAATTCTTCTTCCGTCAATTGTGGTGGCACAGTAGATGATCCTGAAGCCATGCCATGTTGCACAGGCTTCAGCCATTCTGACAATGTGGCCTTAGCCAAGTTAGAGCTGTTTTCTGGGGGGTTTGATTGATGAGTGTCATCCAGTCTTGGAATGACTGTAGAGGCTGATGCTGTCTCCATTGAAATGTGATGAGTTACATCACCATCTCTATATGCCTGTGAGGGCAAATCCATGTCCATATGGAATGGAAAGTTTGGCATAGAGTCTCCAGTAAGAACTGGTGAATTCTCTATGTTTTTGTTGGTGTCATTAGGATATGCCCCAACATGCATTCCCTGACCAACTAAATGTGGTTCCTGGGTGGTGAGCACAGTGTCATGCACCATGTCACTTGAAGTTGGCTCAATCACAGTTTTGGATTGTGATTGATCAATTTCAGAAAAGTCATGTGAATGACTAATCTGTTGAGAAGAAATGTTAGATGTAGATGCTGGAAGAGAAGTGTGGTGTAGATTTGATTTTGGCAACTCCCCCTGAGAAATAGGAGGAGTTTCAAGTGTGATGTGCTCTCCACTCATGGTGTCATCATCCTTATTTCTCCTAGGGTCAAGAGTGAGTTCTTGACCCTGTGCAGACTCAGTACATGTTGTAGTGGGGAGGCTACTCTTTTCAATGCCAATGACCTGTTGAGAGGCCATTGACAGTAACAGGTGTACCCCTTTTTCCACATCTGAATCCTGTTGGGAGGATTCAGTGGTAGGTTTAGATTTGGATTTCTTACTGTGTCTGGTGAGAGGTGACTCAGGAGTCTCACTTTCTATCTCTACAGATTCTTGTATCACTTTTAAGGCTCTCTTCTTAGTCTTCTTTTTAGTAACATCAATCTTTTGAGAGACTGATGCACTTGGCTCCCTAATTTCTACAGTGGTGTTTGAAGAAGGGTTGCTGGATGGGATAGGAAGGCTGGGATTAGACTGTGTAGCTCCTTCAGTCTTAGCCTCCCCTGTCCAGGAAAGTTCATGGTATATGGGCTTATCAAGTGGATAAGACTCAAATGTGTCCTCCATATGCTTGGTCACACTTAGAATCACATCCACTTGATTCCTTGTGTCCAATAAACCAAATAGAATCTTGGACATGGACTTGGAATAAGCCATTTTAGTTTTATCTATACCCTCCAATTCATGGATATTTGCATCAAGATAGTTTAGAATAACTTGAAGGAAACGGGAGTAAAAGATTTCATTACCTCTACCACGAACTGTTCTCCCTAGCCTCTGAGCCAATTCCTTGAGGATGATTTCTCCAACATTTATCTCCTGATTGTGGGCTAGGGAGTAGGCCAGCTTCACAGCAATGTGACTGATTTGGTCCCATCCTGTCTTCCTGCATAAGAACACCTTTTGGAGTGTATAAAAAACAAACGACCATTCCCTCCTGACATGCTTCTTGTTCAACTTAGCCATGTCAACCTTATATGCATACTTGATGAGGTCCAAGAAAGCAACCATTTCATCATCATTAGCTTCAGCATCATGACCCTCGACCTTGAACCCTAGGGCCTCGTTAATCTCCTTCTCCCCAAACTGGAAGGACTTGCCCCCAATTGTGCAATTCATTTCCTGAAATGAGGTTCCATCGTCCCTTGCCATTGTTGCAACCAAGGCTGTTCTCCAGAACCCTTCCAATACATCCACGTACAGAGTGGGGTTAAGGGTCAAAGCTTGCCGGAGGTAGGAGGTGTTTAAGAACCGTACAAAGCACTTGTACCTTGGGGTTGCCTCCGCCTCTGAGGGAATTGAAAGTAGATTTGTTTCTTTGGGAATGGTTAAAGGAATTGAGGATGATACTGTCTGAGATTTGGGTGCCATTTCAAAAGAGAGAGTGAAGAAGAGAGTAGAGAGTTTAAGCTTAGGTTTGAGAATTGAGAGCAATAGACAAGATGAAAAGTTGTGAACGGTTAGAAAATAGTATTTATATGATAGAGACACTGCGATATGGAGTTATGAATATGTACAGTCTATTTGTATGTCGCGAAGTCAAAAATAACATGTACCGCAAAGTCTTGCAAAGTATATCGCATAGTCTAAAAATGAACTATGTCGCAAAGTCTTAAAGGTGAAAAGATTTGGGGAGACTTTGCGATATAGTATAAATACCCTGTCTAAAACTCTCTTTTTGGAATTTCAAGCAATTTGTCAGACTTTTATCAAATTTTGAAATAAAATTAATTTAAATCAAAATTCTGTCAAATATGGAGACTTGTAGATATAGTTATCCTAAGTCGCGAAGTCATAAAATGAACTATGTCGCAAACTCATCAAATGAACTATATCGCGAAGTCTCACAATCTCAACAGTTTGCGATATAAGTCTGTTTGATTTGAACTGTGTCGTGAACTCTGAAAATCATCTATATCGAGATGTCTCAAAAGCTCACAACTTCACCACCAAATATGATTTTGAAAAATATGCAGTAAAATACTGAAATATTTATAAATCATATCTCAGCTAATTTTCACTCTAAATAAATAGAGCATTTAAACACAGTGAAAATTTACTGCTGCAACAATTAACTAGCATACTTACTTAGAACAACTAAATGAAGGATTGAGCATTCCAATTTCACTCACCAGTCTGTTGAAGACAGATTCATTCAGAGGTTTAGTAAATATGTCAGCTAATTGTTTCTCAGTTGGAACATAAGAGACTTCTATGGTACCATTTGCAGCATGTTCCCTAATGAAATGGTACCTGATCTCAATGTGCTTTGTAGTAGAATGATTAACAGGATTGGAAACTATGGATATTGCACTAGTATTATCACACATCAGAGGAATGTGTTCTAACACTAGTCCATAATCCATGAGTTGATTTCTAATCCAAAGCAATTGAGCACAACAACTTCCAGCAGTAATATATTCAGCCTCAGCTGTGGATGTTGTTGTGGACTGTTGTTTCTTACTGAACCAGGACACTAACCTTTGGCCTAAGAATTGGCAGCTTCCAGAGGTGCTCTTCCTGTCAATTCTGCATCCAGCATAATCAGAGTCTGTGTAACCAACCAGGTTGAACCCAGTTCCCTTTGGATACCATAGCCCAAGATTAGGAGTCCCTTTCAGATATTTGAAAATCCTTTTGATAGCTATCATGTGAGATTCCTTGGGATCAGATTGGAACCTTGCACAAAGGCATGTGGCAAACATGATATCAGGCCTGCTAGCTGTGAGATAGAGTAGTGATCCAACCATGCCTCTGTAAACCTTGATGTCTACTCTTTTGCCTTTCTTGTCTACATCAAGCTTGATTACAGTGGACATAGGAGTTTTTTTAAGGGATGAGTCTTCTAAACCATATTTCTTCAAAAGATCTTTGACATACTTTGATTGGTTTATGAAGATGCCATCCTCCCTTTGATGTACTTGCAAACCTAGAAAGTAGGTTAATTCTCCCATCATACTCATCTCATATTTGCTTTGCATCAACTTAAAGAACCTTTCACAGAGTTTTTCATTTGAAGAGCCAAAGATGATATCATCCACATAGATTTGAACAAGAATGATATCATTTCCATGCTTCTTGAAGAATAAGGTTTTGTCAATTGCACCCCTGGTAAATTGATGCTCAAGAAGGAATTGAGATAGAGTTTCATACCAGGCTCTAGGTGCCTGTTTGAGTCCATAGAGTGCCTTGAGCAGTCTATACACAAAGTTTGGGAAGTCTTCATTCTCAAAATCAGGTGGTTGAGACACATAGACTTCTTCAGCAAGATCACCATTGAGAAATGCACTTTTGACATCCATTTGATACACCTTGAAGTCCGAGTGAGCTGCAAAAGCCAGGAAGATTCTGATGGCTTCCAGTCTAGCTACAGGTGCAAATGTCTCATCATAATCAATGCCTTCTTGCTGACAGTATCCTTTGGCAACCAGCCTTGCTTTGTTTCTAATTACCACTCCTTCTTCATCCATCTTGTTTCTGAACACCCATTTGGTGTCAATAACATTCTTTCCTTTTGGAGGTGGCACTAGTTCCCATACTTTGTTTTTCTCAAATTGATTCAATTCTTCTTGCATGGAAACAATCCAATCAGAAATCTTCAAAGCTTCTTCAACTACTTTAGGTTCCTCTTGTGACAGAAAGCATCTATACAGACATGTATTCATTGTTGCCCTCCTTGTTCTAACTCCCTCACCAGGATCTCCAATGATTTGATCCCTAGTGTGGGCTCTGTCCCATTTCCTTGTGTGCCCCTGTTCATTTCCTTGGTCTGTCCCAAGCTCATTTTGGTAGACAGTTGCATTCTCTTCTTCTCCCCCTGTGTTTGTGAACCCTTGCACAGGTGTTTGAAGAAGATTGTCAACTTCAAGAATTTCATTTTCTAGAACAGTTTGAACAGGTGGTTCATATTCACTTTCAGAATCATCAAGATAACCTTGATTCTCAAATCTTAATGGCACACTGTCTTGATCACTTGTTTTAAGTCCAGGAGTTTTCTTGTCATCAAAGGTAACATCCATGCTTTCCATGACTTTGTGTTGCTCAGGTACAAACACCCTGTATGCTGTCCTTTCCAGAGAGTATCCAATGAAGATACCTTCAAATGCCTTTGCATCAAATTTTCCAACATGCTCAGAGGTATCTTTCATCACAAAACACTTGCTTCCAAACACATGCAGATGCTTGAAGGATGCTCTTTTTACAGTCATTAATGAGTAAGGAGTTTTTCCAGACTTCTTATTGATCAATGTTCTATTTTGCACATAGTATGCTGTGTTAACAGCATCAGCCCAAAAGCTAGTAGGTAGCTTTGCATCCAACAGCATTGTCCTTGCAGCTTCAATGAGAGTTCTATTCTTTCTCTCAACTACTCCATTTTGTTGAGGTGTTCTAGGAGCTGAGAATTGTTGAGAAATTCCTTTATCTTTGCAAAACTCATACAATGTTGAATTTCTGAACTCAGTCCCATTATCACTTCTCAAAGCAACTACAGAGGAACCAGTGCTTTGTGCTTCTCTATCAACTCTTTTGATATGCTCTATTATGACTTGAGGTGCTTCATCCTTGGAGAATAGGAATTCCACCCAAGTATATCTTGAGTAATCATCAACCATCACTAGAGCATATTTCTTTTTGGAAAGGGACATTACATTCACAGGGCCAAATAAATCCATGTGAATTAGCTGCAGAGGTTTTGAGTTTGTATTGAGCAACAAATGCTCAATGCTCAAGAGATTATGCTTCAGTCCTTCAACAAATGCTACATCTTCAATAATGACATTTCCAGATTTAACACTACCATATCCCATTGTATAACCAATGTTGTCATTTCCAAAGGTTACTGATGGGCCAACCTTTTCCTCAAAATGTGATAGCAGGGCTATATCACCAGTCATGTGACTTGAGCATCCACTGTCCAAGATCCATATGACTCTTTTATTCCTGTTGCCCTGCATTCACAAAGTAACTAAGTTGTTTTTGGTACCCACACTTGGTAGGGTCCAGTTGATTTAGAAACATTTTTGTTAACAATTCTTCTGTCATAAATTACTTTCCTCACAGTAGGAGACTTCACTTTTTCTGTGGCTTTGGAGTTTACACTCTTAGGCTCACATGAAGTTTTCACCCTCTCACCCTTGATTGGGGATCCTGTCCTGTGAGTGTGTACATGTGTGTGTGATTCACAGGATTGTGCAAAGTCAAGTTTGTGCTTAAGAGATAAACAGTTAGCAATCACAGTAACATAGCATGTCATGCAGTTTGGCTTACCACAGAAAGAATCATGACTAGAATTTATGCTAGCAGAATGGTTACTCAGGTTATCAACTTCAGCAATCTCAGGCTTACTACACTTATGAGTCAAATGATTAACAGATAGGCATTTCTGACATTGTTTCCTGGGAGCATTTGGCACATAAGCATAGTTGTTACCCTTATTGACACCTAACTTACCATTTCTGTTTTGTTTCTTTTTCTTAACAACTTCTTTCTTTACTTTAGCACTCTTGACAAGGTTGTCTTTGGTCTCTTTCTGACTGACAGATTCAGGAGAGGAAGAAGTGTCTTTAGCAGCCTCATCTTCTTCAAGAAGTTGTTGTTTGATGATCAATAGTTCTTCATCAAACTCAACAACACTCTTCTTGAAGATGGAATTTTCAACACTAGACAGAATGGTTGGGGCATTTTTGTTTGTAAAAGATTCTTTTCCTTTGCCCTTTGCCTTCTTCCTTCCTTTATCATTCTCATAGTCAAAACCAACTCCAACCTTGCAATCTTCAGTGTGTTCCTTGTGATAGGTTTGAATAAGCTCAGATGAGTTTTTGAAACTTCTTAGCTTTAATTCATTTTCAGCAATTTGCTCTCTATGTGCTTTTTCTATTTGTTCAGCACAAATTACTTTGTTTTTGAGATACTCAATCTCCTTATTCAAACCATCAAGGCTTACCACCATTAACTCAAGTTCCTCATTCTTTTCTGTAAGCTCAAGGTTCTTGTTAGTCCTTGTGTATTGCAGAAGGGGGGGGATGAATGCAATACTGATAAAATTCAATCTAAATTTCAACAACTAAAATCAAGATTAAACGTTATCAGCAATATATGCAATCACGAACAGTATTTAGTAAGAACAAGATTCACAAAATAAATGTTTTATTTATTTTGCAAAGTGTTGCTACAACCTCAAGAAAAAGATCTCGAGCTGCGGGTTTTCTTCTAAGACACTTTCTTCTCTTCGTTACTTTCCTAGAATGAGTTGATAGTAGGTATATGACTAACCCTATCACTATCAGTCACGGGTTTGTAAAGCTGCTGTCACTGTCAAGTGGCAGCTTCTTACAGATTGTCTTACCCATGTGACTTTCCTAAATTGCTAACATGTCAGATATACATTACAAAGAAAGCAACCTAGATTCATTCTATTTCCAGCTAAACCAATTCAGCAGATAAAGACTTGACCTTGCTCTTGAATTGATTCGCTTTTGATTTGTAGTGCCTTGAAGCTTCTGTCGTAGTCTTGCAGACTTGGTGCAGCTTAGGGATGCTGCATCACGCCTGTTTCTTGAACATTTAAACTGTCACGGGATTTGACTGAGAAAGATACCTAGCATAAGGATCTTTATTGAGACAGTTACTTTTGCCGCAAAGCTTGCTGTCACAGGAATGATCTTTTGGTGACAGTATGAGTTCCCCGCATAGAGTGCTGTCGAGGATCCCAAACTTGCTGTCGAGGGCAATAGTTGCTGTCGCGTAGTCTTCCGCCAATGTTGCTGTCAGAGTGAATATGCTGTCGTGACTTGCAACATTCTGTCTTCTTGTAATCTTACTGTCACAGCTTTAGGACAGTAACCTTTATTCATGTTGTCATCCAAAAAGCATTCTTTGAGGCTTGAACACACAAGTGAACTTCTTTCAAATAATACAACTAGAATAACATTACATACTGATTACAAGAACATACTTTGGCTATGACAGTATGTTCTACTTAATTTAAAAAATTAAGTACAATCAAAGTTAAGTTGTTTCTATGCTATCACCCATA
The DNA here is from genome assembly GCA_030848705.1 of Heracleum sosnowskyi. NCBI lineage: Eukaryota > Viridiplantae > Streptophyta > Magnoliopsida > Apiales > Apiaceae > Heracleum > Heracleum sosnowskyi. Next base: position 16,716,266 of record CM061244.1, on the reverse strand, counting down.
AATCCCAACAGTTCTTAGCAGTTAGCCTATCAATTTCTTCATTAGCAACTAACATGCTAGTGTGAATATTAAACATTTCAGTACTCATGTCTTCAAATTCAATAGAAGCACCTTGTTGAGAAGGCACATCTAGGGAGGAGTTTATTTCCCTGGTTTCCTCCACAGTCTTTTGGGAGACTGCAGGGTGGCTGACAGTGGTTTTGGTCCTCCTAGCTCTCTTCTTCTTAGGCTCAGGGGGAACCACTGTGGGTTCTGCTTGACTACCTTCCTTATTTGCTGCACTAGGTGCAGTGTCTCCCTCTTGACTAACAGAGCTACCACCAACATCAGCTTCTAAGGATCTTTTTCTGGATTCTTGCAAGGCTTCTCTTTGGGCTTTGGGAAGTCTAGAGGGCCTAGGCTGAGTGTATGGTGTTGAATGGGGGTTAACTGAATTTGGGTCTAATCCAGCTTCATCCTCAAGAGAAAAAGAATCATAACCAGTAGGTAATGGATAATCAAGGTTGGTCACTTGATCAACCATGTGCTGAGTGAAGCAAAGTGGAATATGTGCATTTAGATCCTGTGAAGATAACAGTGTGTGTGTGTTCTTTTTCAAGACAGAACAAACCTCTAGACGAGGGGCATCATTATTAAAGTCACAGAAAGTATTGATACACATCATAAGAAAGCGAGGGTAGTGTGATACCTTCTTACCTATGGCAGCTTTGAGTTGTGCCATGAGGAGAGCTCCAACATTCACCTTGTATCCATGGACAAGAGAATGTGTCAGTTTCTTGATGTAGGAGGGTATCCCATTCCAGCCTGTGGACTTGGTAGAGAACACCTTGACCATTGCATCAAATATCATGCTCCACTCCTTCCTTAGATACTTCCTGTCCATTTCACCAGACGGGTACCACTTGGTTGTTCCCTCTTCGAGAATAGGGCCTGCATACCCAATCTTCAAGAAGAGCTTCTTCAGAGTGTCATCATTAGCAAGTGGAGCAAAGTTTTGGCCTGCTTCCAGTGTAATTCCAAGAGCAGTATTGATGACCTCAGCTGTGAGAATGTATTGTTGCCCATTAATCGTGAATTGAATAGCTGGGTTTTCACCCTCAGTTTGAGCAACAGCAGTGCGCCAAAATTCCTCAAGTTTGTCTAGGTCGAGAATTGGAGTTGAGGTAATGGCTGAACGAAGATAGGACTTGTTCAAGAAAAACACCAGTCCTTTGAAATCCTCACCAGCATCATTTGGGGAAAAGATGCCAGCAAAGTTTGTTTGAGAGAGAGTCTGTTTGGGGGCCATGGAGATTTCAAGAGAAGAAGAAAGTGAGAAAGTGGCTTTTTGCTTGAAGAAAAGTATTTTGCCTTGAGTTTTGTGAGAGTGATATGTCTGAGTAACTGGAGAATAAATATGGGTTTCTCAAACGTTTGCTCAAAAAGTGGAGTTAAAGGACGTGTCTTAATCCACTCTCTTAACACGTGAGTTACTGCCCGTTATTCACTGTCAATCGTGGGGTGAATGTCCAATTACAACGGTCCACTATTGTTGACAGTAACCTGTGCGCTAGAAACAATCTGTCAGTAAGAGGAGGTGGTGACAGTAGGTTTTGCGCGACAGCAACTATTGCGCAAAAACTTGCTGTCACCGTTAAGCATATGAATGACAGTATCCTTTACAAGTCTTGACAGAAAGTCTTTTCCTGCTGTCAAGAAGGTTGCTGTCAAGAAACACATGACAGTATCCTTCTTAACGACAGTAACTTCGATTAGGAAATGGTTCTGTCATGAACTTATTAGAATGCTTGATTCATACACTGAACTTAATATTGACAAATTATGGATTTAGCAATGTAATCTTTTGAACACAGATATTAAGCAATTAACACAGACAAATCATAAACTCAATAACCACATAAACAGGAACTTTTATTATTATTAATAAAATCATTAAACTTGAACATTGAGTACATTATTCTATGATTTTATTAACTAGTTCTAAGACTTCTTCCTTAATCTCTTCTTCAGAGCGGCCTTCTTTTTCAAGAAGGGCCTGAAGCTCCTTCTCTTCTTCCACAGCCTTGGCTTCTTCTTCCTTAGCCTTGGCCTCCTTTTCCTCGTCTATCTCATCGAGGGCATCCAAGAGCACCTCGAAGAGCTCCTCAATCTCTTCATTGTAGGGTTCACTATCACACATCTTTAGACCAACTTCGATTCCTACTTTGTTTTCCATTATTTACTTTAAAACTGAGAGCAGACTGGTGAAACCTAAGGTTAATTTATAGGCAAAACCGTCTAAGGATTAAAGTCTAATGGTCAACAGTTAGAGTACCCATACAACTACCACAAAAGTAATTAATGGTCGTGTCCTCCTTTAATCCTACAGATTAATGCAAAAGAGTGTGAAAGTCCAATGGAACGGATTTTTAACTCTCAAACTTAACAGATAACCACATTAAAGTCATACACGGTTTAAAAATATGAGACTGGCACAAAAATACTGACATGAGTAGTCAAATCAACACATGCTGTCACATAACAGACATAAACCAAGTAGACAGTAACTTCTCTTGACAGCAGGTTTGAAATTGCTGTCATGAGCTTCAAAAAAAAAATTGAAAATTTAGAAACCTTAGTAAATTAACATACCAGATTCAGCATTCCCAATTCACTTACCAACCTGTTGAAGGTTGCTTCATCCAATGGCTTAGTGAAGATGTCAGCAAGTTGCTTGTCAGTTGGGACATAAATCAGCTTCACAGTTCCTTGTTCAACATGCTCTCTGATAAAGTGATGTCTTATATCAATGTGCTTTGTCCTAGAGTGTTGAACTGGATTGTCTGAGATGGCTATGGCACTAGTGTTGTCACAGTAAATAGGAATATCTCTTAACACTAGACCATAATCTAGAAGTTGACTTTTCATCCATAGAATTTGTGCACAGCAACTGCCTGCAGCAATGTACTCAGCTTCTGCAGTTGAGGTAGAAACTGAATGCTGCTTCTTGCTAAACCATGATACCAATCTTCCACCAAGAAATTGACAGCTACCAGTAGTACTTTTTCTGTCAATCTTGCATCCAGCATAGTCTGAGTCTGAGTAACCAATTAGATCAAATCCAGTATTCTTAGGATACCAAAGGCCTAGGTTAGGAGTGCCTTTTAAGTATCTAAAGATTCTCTTGATGGCTACCAAGTGTGACTCCTTTGGATCACTTTGAAACCTTGCACAAAGACATGTAGCAAACATGATGTCAGGTCTGCTAGCTGTTAGGTATAGGAGGGATCCTACCATGCCTCTATAAGTGCTTGAGTCAACTTTCTTTCCTTTAGGATCAAGATCCAGACTAGTTGCTGTGGACATTGGTGTCCTTGCAGGAGATGAATCTTCCAAGTTGAACTTTTTGAGAAGTTCCTTGATATACTTAGCTTGACTTATGAAGATTCCATCAGTTTGTTGAAGAATTTGTAACCCTAGAAAGAATGACAATTCTCCCATCATGCTCATCTCATATTTGTTACTCATGAGATGGGAAAACTTCTCACACAGCTTCTCATTTGTAGAACCAAAAATGATATCATCCACATAGATTTGTACCAGAATGATGTCCTTGCCATGATGCTTGTAGAAAAGTGTCTTGTCCACAACTCCTCTGGTAAACTGGTTTTCCAGAAGAAAGGTGGAAAGTGTGTCATACCATGCCCTGGGTGCTTGCTTTAGTCCATACAAAGCTTTGAAGAGTTTGTACACAAAGTTATGCATGTCAGCATCCTCAAACCCTGGTGGCTGTTCCACATACACTTCTTCTTCCAGCTCTCCATTTAGAAAGGCACTTTTGACATCCATCTGAAATACTTTGAAGTTGCAGTGTGCAGCATAAGCTAGAAAGATTCTTATAGCTTCAAGTCTGGCAACAGGAGCAAATGTCTCATCATATTCTATTCCCTCCTGTTGACAGTAACCTTTAGCCACTAGCCTTGCTTTGTTCCTTGTCACCAATCCATTTTCATCAAGTTTGTTTCTGAAAACCCACTTGGTCTCAATAACTGACTTTCCCTTAGGTCTTGGAACCAATCTCCATACATTGTTTCTTTCAAACTGATTTAGCTCTTCTTGCATGGCTATCACCCAGTCAGAATCCAACAATGCTTCATCAATTGTCTTGGGTTCCATTTGTGACAGGAAGCATGAGAACATGCTGTCAGCAGAGACTTTGTTCCTTGTCCTCACACCAGAATTGGGATCACCAATTATAAGGTCATTTGTGTGGTCCTTGGTCCACCTGGTGATTCTGGGCAAGCTACTTGATTGAACAGGAACATTTGCTTCAGCTTGTTGAGTTGAATGCTCATCAATTTCATTGTCTCCACCATGTTCTTCATTGTCTCCAGAGTCAACACTGTTCTGAATGTTAGATGTTATGGTGTGTGATTGAGCTGGAGTCTGAATGACAGTAGTGGTGTTGACAGCATCTTTGTCAACTTCAACAATTTGAGTGAAGCTAGGTTCTTCATCTACAATCTCCTCAGCTTCCAGGTATCCTTGATTCTCAAATCTGAATGTCTGCATCTTTCCTTCTTCATGCAGTCCTGGAAACTTGGTTTCATCAAATGTGACATTAACACTTTCTTCAATAATCCTGTGTTCCATGACATAAACTCTGTAGGCAGTCCTTTCTGTGCTGTAACCCATGAATAATCCTTCAAAAGCCTTGGTGTCAAATTTTCCTTTCTTCTCATGGTTGTCTTTCATCATAAAGCATTTGCTCCCAAACACATGAAAATATTTGACAGTAGGTTTCTTTCCTGTTAGCAGACAGTAAGGAGTACTTGCATGAGTTTTGTTGATCATGGTTCTGTTCTGAGTATAACAGGCTGTGTTGATAGCTTCAGCCCAGAAATATGTTGGCAACTTAGCATCATGCAACATAGTTCTAGCTGCTTCAATGAGAGTCCTGTTCTTTCTTTCTACAACTCCATTCTGCTGTGGAGTTCTTGCAGCAGAGAATTGTTGTACAATTCCTTCATCTTTACAGAAATTTCCAAGAGTGGCATTTCTGAATTCTGTACCATTGTCACTCCTCAAGATTTGAACTTTTGAGTTTGGGGTTCTATCAAGAACTCTGACTTGATCAATAATCACTTGAGCAGCTTCATCTTTGGATTCAAGAAATTTCACCCAAGTGTACCTTGAGTAATCATCCACCATTACCAAGGCATACCTCTTTCTGGCCATAGATGGTACATTGACTGGTCCAAAGAGGTCCATGTGAATTAACTTGAGTGCTTCTGTGTTGGTGTTTACTTGTTTGGACTTGTGCACAGCTCTTCTCAGTTTGCCCATTTGACAATCTTCACACAGTCCTTCTTGACAGAATTCCTGTTGGGGCAAACCCCTCACTAACTCCTTCTTCATCAGAATATTCATTGTCTTGAAGTTGAGATGTGAGAGCTTCCTGTGCCAAAGCATACTGTCACCAACAGTAGCTTTACTGTAAAAACAGTAAACTTTATCCTTCTTTGTTGAGCTTAGATCAGCAACAAACAAGCTTCCTTTTCTGACCCCTTTTAGAGAGAGGCTTCCATCCTTCTTGTGATAGATGTTGCAAACCATCATGTCAAAGTCAACCTTAAATCCTCTGTCACTGAATTGGCTGACACTGAGTAGGTTGTGCTTCAATCCATCCACAAGAGCAATATCTTCAATGACAACATTTCCAATTTCCAGACAGCCATATCCCACTGTGTAACCCTTGCTGTTGTCTCCAAAGGTTATGATTGGGCCAGCTTTCTCTACATAATGTGATAGCAGGGCTTTATCACCTGTCATGTGTCTTGAGCAACCACTGTCAATTATCCACATGACCTGATTTTTCTTCTTACCCTGCAAAACAGAATGTTTCTAAGTTGCATATGGTACCCAATCTTTGTTGGGTCCTGCAGTTTCAGTGTTCCCTGAGTTTCTTCCAGTCACAACATCACAAGCATTATCAAAGACTTCCTGTTTGACTTCTCTTTTCACCCACTTAGGTTTAGAATTGGACTTGGTCCTTTTCTTAGTGGATGAAGCCTTTTTGCTGTTGCCAGCAGGCTCAGAAGTCTCAACAGTGTTTAGGTATGAGCATTTTTCAGTAGAGAGAACAGGTAAGTTAAAGCATGTACTCATGGCAGTGATTTTGCATGGCATACAATCAATGTTATTACAGACACTCATAGTTCTATGCAAAAGGGGGGTTCTGTGTAAGTTACCATTGAGTTCAGTTGCATTGATCTTATCCTCAATTGGTTTCTTACAAACATGTGTTAAGTGATGTGTAGATCCACAGTTATTGCATAGTTTCCTAGAAGCACCTCCAACATTAGTGTATCCATTTCCTTTGTTGACACCTACCTTACCATTCCTGTTCCTAGACTTGGGAGTCACTGGATTGACAGTATGTTCAGAAGTTGCTGTCGAACTATCCTTGACAGTATCTTTTAATCCTACTGTCTTGACAGAAGGTTTGAGAGTTACTGTCTTGGAATCATTCTTGACAGTATCTTTGAAAGATTCTGTCTTGCCAATCGTGACAACATCCTTTGAACTTACTGTCTGATTGCTTGGTAAGTTTACTGTCTTGGGGATTGTGACAGTATCCTTTCCTTCCTTGAATGTGCTGTCAACACCTTCATCCTCATCAAGAATTTCTTGTTTGATGAGCATGGCTTCTTCATCAAACTCAATTTCAGCAGCTTTGAAAATAGGAGTTTTAACTTTCTTGAGAATGGTGGGTTTGACAGCAGCTATTCCAGGACAATCTTGAATCACAGTTTCCTTTCCAGGTCTTCTACCATAAGAAAAACCTATACCAACAGACTGATTTTCTGTATGCTTATCATTGTAATCCTGAAGTATCTTTGATGAGTTTCTATAGGCCTTAATCTTAAATTCATTTTCAGCAATCTCATTCCTCAGGAATTCCTCAACCTCCTTAGCACATTTTAATTCATTTTTAAGTTTGGCATTCTCTTGAGCTAAAGAGCCTAGAGAACTGGTTTTGAGAAAAAGAGAATCATTTTCAGACTGAAGTGTTTCATTTAGCTTACTTAGTCTAGAGATTTCCTCATTAGCAGCAGATAAGCTAGTATAGACATTGAACATTTCAGCACTTAAGTCTTTAATGGTTTTCTTATACTCATCAGTAGACATATCAAGTAAGACAAGTGAAGGTACCTGACTTGAAGGAGTTGATGCTACCTCATCAGTGCTAGCCATGAGAGCTAGGTTAACATATTCTTCCTCTTCTTCATCATCAGAATCATCCCAACACTTTCCTTCAGCCACATAGGCTCTACCTTGATTTTTCTTAGAGTATCCACCAGTTCCTTTCTCATATCTTTGAACCTGTTTGGGTCTTTTGCATTCAGTAGCAAAATGACCAGGTTCTCCACAGTTGTAACATTTGAACTTTGATCTATCCACAAATCCAGTTTTGTATCCTCCTTTGGTTGAACTTCCCACAGCAGCCTTTGATGAGCTTCCTTTGCTGAACTTGGATGCTTGGCCTTGAGGCTTGTATGACCTATCCTTCTTGAACCTAAAGTTCTTGAACTTCTTGGCCATGTAAGCCATAGTAGGGTTGTCCATGCTTTCCAGTTCCTCCATTGTGTAGAAGTCTTCATCTTCCACATCTTTAATCTGTAGTACCACTTTCTCATCATCTTCAACCACCTCTTCTATCTTCAAGGTCTGTGTTGGGGTTGATTGTGTGATCTGTGGTACTTCACTTGGCTGTGTGATCCTTGGCACATGTGCTACTAGGGCACTTGACATATTAGCCATCTTGTTCCTTGTTCCACTTTGTATGGCTCTCTTTTGAAAGAGTTCGAGTTCATAGGATTTCAGAATACCATAAAGTGTCTCAAAGGTTATAGTGTTGAGATCTCTTCCTTCTCGTATGGCTGTTGTCTTGTGTTCAAGGTGATCAGGCAGTGTGAGCAGGAACTTGACGTTTAATTCTTTTCTGTCATAGTACTTGCCATGTATCTGTAATTCAGTTAAGAGCTTACTGAACCTTTCGAACATGGAGGTTAAGTCTTCACCAGGCTTGGCCATGAATGCCTCATATTGAGATATTAGAATTTGCCTTTGGTTGCCCTTAACCTCTTCACTTCCTTCACAGAGTAAGGCTAACCTGATCCACATCTCCTTGGCTGATGTGCAGCTTATTACACTTCCACACATGGCTTTATCCAGCGTGAGAGAATCGAGCAAGATAAGTTGCAAATGATCATCTAGCACCATTTTCTCCTTTTCAGGTTCCAAGATTTCTGAGGGATCTTTGGGAACCCAATGTGCAGGAATAATCTCACCATTCACTGTTGTGGCTTCAATTTCCTTTCTTGGAATGAAAGGACCATTCTCGAGTATACCTGGGTATAGTGGATTTGCAGCTTTGATAAACAACAAGATTTTTCTTTTCCAAATGCTGTAGTTCTCTTTATCAAAAGCTGGGATCTTGATACTGTTTGATTTCTGCATTTTCTCCGGGATCTCAGATATGTATGTTAATCTGAGAGCTCTGATACCAGTTGTTAGTCCTTGTGTATTGCAGAAGGGGGGGGATGAATGCAATACTGATAAAATTCAATCTAAATTTCAACAACTAAAATCAAGATTAAACGTTATCAGCAATATATGCAATCACGAACAGTATTTAGTAAGAACAAGATTCACAAAATAAATGTTTTATTTATTTTGCAAAGTGTTGCTACAACCTCAAGAAAAAGATCTCGAGCTGCGGGTTTTCTTCTAAGACACTTTCTTCTCTTCGTTACTTTCCTAGAATGAGTTGATAGTAGGTATATGACTAACCCTATCACTATCAGTCACGGGTTTGTAAAGCTGCTGTCACTGTCAAGTGGCAGCTTCTTACAGATTGTCTTACCCATGTGACTTTCCTAAATTGCTAACATGTCAGATATACATTACAAAGAAAGCAACCTAGATTCATTCTATTTCCAGCTAAACCAATTCAGCAGATAAAGACTTGACCTTGCTCTTGAATTGATTCGCTTTTGATTTGTAGTGCCTTGAAGCTTCTGTCGTAGTCTTGCAGACTTGGTGCAGCTTAGGGATGCTGCATCACGCCTGTTTCTTGAACATTTAAACTGTCACGGGATTTGACTGAGAAAGATACCTAGCATAAGGATCTTTATTGAGACAGTTACTTTTGCCGCAAAGCTTGCTGTCACAGGAATGATCTTTTGGTGACAGTATGAGTTCCCCGCATAGAGTGCTGTCGAGGATCCCAAACTTGCTGTCGAGGGCAATAGTTGCTGTCGCGTAGTCTTCCGCCAATGTTGCTGTCAGAGTGAATATGCTGTCGTGACTTGCAACATTCTGTCTTCTTGTAATCTTACTGTCACAGCTTTAGGACAGTAACCTTTATTCATGTTGTCATCCAAAAAGCATTCTTTGAGGCTTGAACACACAAGTGAACTTCTTTCAAATAATACAACTAGAATAACATTACATACTGATTACAAGAACATACTTTGGCTATGACAGTATGTTCTACTTAATTTAAAAAATTAAGTACAATCAAAGTTAAGTTGTTTCTATGCTATCACCCATAAATCCCAACAGTTCTTAGCAGTTAGCCTATCAATTTCTTCATTAGCAACTAACATGCTAGTGTGAATATTAAACATTTCAGTACTCATGTCTTCAACAGTCTGCTTATATTGAAAGGGAGTCATATCAAGAGAAGTAAGAATAGGTACCTGACTTGAAGAGTCACCATCATCAGAAAATGCCATCAAGGCATAGTTTGAGTATTCTTGTTCTTCTTCTTCATCAGAGTCATCCCAGCACTTTCCCTCAGCAATAAAAGCTTTACATTGTTGTTTCTTGAGTAGAGCTTCATACTTGGCTTCAAGCTCTAAGAATGCTTTATCCGTTTTGACCTGTTTAGGCTTTTTGCACTCTGTGGCAAAATGCCCAAGTTCATTGCAGTTGTAACATCTTATTTTGGACCTATCCACACTCCCAGATTTGTATCCTCCCTTAGTTGCACCAGCAATCCCTTTTCCTTTGTTGAAAGAGTTTGAGCTACCTGAACCACCAGCATTTCCACTATTGAATTTAGACTTGAATGGCTGCTTCCTCTTAAACCTGATGTTAGGATATCTCCTAGCCATATAGGCAAAAGATTTGTTTTCCATCTTGTCCAGCTCATCTATGCTGTAGAACTCATCCTCCTCAGGTAAATCATACACAAACCTGTGTTTCATCACCAGTGTCATCACTTTCCAGTTCCTCAATCTTAACTTGACTGACTTTTAGAGATTCCATTCTTTGACCTAGATTGTCAGCAATAAGGGCACAAGAGGTATTGGCCATTAATCCTTGCTTTGCTTGAATATATCTCTTTTGAAACAGCTCTAACTCATATGTCTTCAAAACACCATACATCACATCAAAACCAATTTTTGTTAGATCTCTTTCTTTAAGGGAAGAGATTCTGGGTTCCAAGTGATCTGGAAGAGTTAGTAAGAACTTCATATTGAGCTCTTCTGTCTCATAGTGTTTGTCATAGAGTTTGAGCTCATTTATCAGCTTGTTGAACCTCTCAAATACTTCTGTGATTCCCTCCTTTGGTTGAGCCATGAATGCTTCATACTATGAGACCAGAATCTGCTTTTTGTTCTTCCTTACCTCAGGAGTTCCTTCACATAGCACTTCTATGAGATCCCACATTTTCTTTGCACTACTGCAGTGAGCAACAGTACCATACATGTTGAAATCCATAGACTCACAGATGATAAGTTGGAGATGTCCATCCAGTGCTATTTTCTCCTTTTCAGGATCAGTGTATTTTGAGGGGTCTTTAGGAATATGCCTTGCTGGTATTATCTCAGTGCCTACTGTTGTTTCACCAATCTCAATCATTGGAATAAAGGGACCATGCTTTAGTCTGTCTAAATACATGTGATTAGAAGCTTTGATGAACAACAACATCTTCTTCTTCCATAAGCTGTAGTGCTCCTTGTTGAAGGGAGGAATCTTGATACTGCTTAGTTTCCGTGAACTCATTCTTGATCTTTTTCTGTTTGTACGTTAACAGCCTGCTCTGATACCACTTGTTAGAAATGAATACTACTAGAAATTAGACAGAGGGGGGGGGGGTGAATGGATAGTTTGATATTTTTTTTTCGATTCTTGAAACACAAGATAAGCTGTATATGATTATGCTATGTTATATGCAGAAAGTAAACAACACACACAATCACTTTAATCTACTTTGTATTAAGTAAATTAAATACTACAGCTTTCCAAAAATTCACAAATGAATTTCTGGTTTCTAAACAAGAACAGTTTGTTACTTGCTTGCTTATAGAGAAAAGAGTGCTTAAGATAAAAACTTTGTGTATCTCTCTCTTACAGCTTACAGTGGTGTCAGGAAGGACCACCTACTTTTCAGAGTCTTTCCCGTTTCTGTAGCTGCTTGTCTCTTATCTTTCTCTCCAAGTTTAGCTGTAGATTTGCCATATGTTCTTTGGACCACCTTGCCAGAACAAATGCTTCAGTATTTGTCTCTTTTGATTCTTGGTTCTGTACCTTGATTTGTCTTGTTGTAAACGGCTAAGTGTTGATATCGTGAACTCCACTTTATTCCTGACTTCGCGATGTCCCTTGTAAAGACTACGCGATATGGCCTTTGAGGACTTTGCGACATAGGCCATTTGATGACTATGTGACATATGTCATTTGAGGACTATGCGACATAGGTCATTAAATGACTATGCGACATAAGCCATTTGAGGACTTCACGATCTAGGCATCTTTGACTTTGCTGACTTCAACACTTCACGACATGAGTCTTGAGGACTTCACGACATAGTACAAAATTGACTATGCGATATAGCACTTCTCGACATGGATATTGGGTGACTTCACGACATAGCTTTCTTCTGACTTTGCGATATAATGCCTTAGACAAATTTCTGCAACTTATTTCTTCAGGGCCTTATTCATCTCTATCCTGCTGCATGAACACTTCTGAACTTCTACCAGGACAATTATTCAATGGCCTATATACAGTCTAGATGCAAGAAACCTACTAAGCTCATTATAAGTCTGAGCATACATGATCAAACTAATGTTCATGAGAACAAGACAAGTACATATAGAGACCTATACTATATCCCAGTGATAGAATTCACTAGGTCATGTAGTGTGACATAGTCACATAGTGTAGGCTTGTTAATAGTGGTATTCAGACATGTTTTGAGCCTAACATTCTATATATATACGTAAAATATAAATTAGATATATAATTACTTTAATATATAATTTACGTATTTATACATACAATACATTATAAGCAAGATATAGAATAATTAGTCGGTTGTCAATTTGGTATGTTATAGTTCTTTAATATAATTAATAAATTTATCAGATTAAAATAATTTAAACACCTTCGACCCAATCTCTTCTGTACTTCAGAGAAGTCTTTGTCCTAGTTCAAGTAGAAGCACATTTTATAAAAAATTTATTATACCGATAAGTTGAATAATCGTCGATAATGAAATTTAGTATATTTTACGCTTATATTGTGCTAAATAAAACATATGGAACCCTATTTTATATTCCTAATTTTGTAAAAAAATACTTTAATTATCATATTTTATTATTTTGATTATGTTAATTTTTATTATTTTTCAAGTATCCGATTGAAACCCGAAAAAATCCGACGAATCGGGTTTGGATTTTCATTTTAAATATCCGAACCCGAATTCGTACCAATTCGAATATAATGGATCAGATTTAAATTTTAAGAAATCCGAGTCGATCCGACCCGATTACCATCCCTACGTGGTTCCCGAAGTCATAGTTTCTTTTGTTGTTTGTGGCTGGGTTGCCTGTATAATAAATACTATATGGCTACCCGATTTATTGCAGTTCATGCAGAGGTAAAGTATTGTGTTCTCTTTCTGGAAATGAAGAGGGAATGAGAATGAGTCTAATGATCCTTATAGTTTTTTTTTGACAGGAGCCTTATAGTTATAGCTTGATTATAGAGCAAACACATGCGAATTATGTACTGAACGAGAATTTTGAACATTATATAATATAGCAACTGTCTCGTGAAATTTTTTTTGTGCTCTCGTATTCTGCGTCATGCTGAAACATAATTTTTACGTTGTTATTATCGAGTGAACAAATTGGTAACAATTTTATAAACAGAATAGAATAATAATCAATACTTATATAAAGGAGAAGACGGGGGCGGTGAGGTGGCGCTCTAGAATCGCTCCGTTCTATTTTTCTAATTTTCTCAATTTTTCACACTTTTTAATTTTAATAATTACGACTTCCTTATTATTTTCGAATTTGTAGGACTTGATAAAACTTTCTTTGATTTAGAAAATTATTACAACTTCCTTATTATTTGTAGGACTCTTAAATCATTTGAAAAATATTTACCTTTTTTCTAGAGCTCCTCAATTTTAATTCAATAAAATTAAAATTTCTTATTTACATTAAAATGTATAGGAAAGACAATAAATATTTAAAAGATAATCCTATTAAAAATTTAATTAAACAAATTATTACTATCTTTTTTCAACTAAAATATTACCTTCTTTTTCAATGATTATCTTAATTCTAATTCAAATCTTAGAATAATAAATATATATAAAATAATCCTATATAAAATTTAATTATTCCAAGTTACCTTTAACTTTACAAAATTTTCCATTTTATAAGGTAATTTGATTATTTGACAAAACATTACCTCTTTTAAATCAATTAATGTATATATATAAATGGGCTCTATAAATTTATGTTGTACTATTACTTCTCATGTCTTTTATATATTTTTGTCATGATTTGTGTGTGGACATAATTATGATTATGTTATTTGTTTTTATTATTTTATATCTTAAAAAATTTATATTTGACATTTTAAAGAAAAATTATCAGGGGCTTAATCAAGTAATATTTTTCTAAAATTTTCAAAGTTTAAATATGAAAAAATCTTATTCACTATTTATTCTAATAAACTTTCTCCATACATAAAATAACAATTTTAATTTTTTCTTCAAATCAAATTATATATTCGAAAATGGAAAAGGTATGAATTTATAAAGCATGAAAATTCAAATTTATAGCGCAAACATACACTTATTTTTTACATATTCGAAATAGAGTAGGAATGTTAATAATTTTTAAAGTATAAAAAGAATACTAATAATTTAAAATTTATTTAACATATTAGAATTCATTAGAAAAGAGAATTCGAATTTATAGGAAAGATAAATAATTAAAGTTTTATTAATATATTTGAAATAAAAAAGAATTTGACTTTTATGTGGAAGGATGTTTCAAATTTGTAAGAAAATGACATATTTGGAATTGAAAAAATATCCAAAATTATAACTATCATTTCACAAGATTTGTAAAATGGACCTTTTACATGATATCATGTTGTACATAAACATATTTAATTTTTTTTAAATTAGGTCCGAGAATATTCAAGAAATTATTATTTTTTAATAATAATAAATTTATAAAAAATTGTAAATTATATCTACTTTTAATAATTTATTTAATATATCAATATATGAATATAATATTTAGGGTAAAGGGAATCTAAAGTTACCTTTAGCATTTTTTTGAAAAGTTAACCTATTAAAAATGGTGTTTTTTGCTTCTACAAGCCCCCCACACTTATTTTACTCTAATTTTTAATTAAAATATATATGTTTACGTTATTATAAACACTTTTCATGTAATTATGTAGAAACAGACTCATTGTTAACATTCAGATCCTTGCAATTTGCAAGGTGCCAGCATCAATCTCCTGGAGGTGAGGCATGTTATTGAGCAGTGCAAAGTGTTGTTAGAGACTACCTGCAGTCAGTGTTAAACATATTAGGAAGCAAACCAGCTCATATCTTGGCTAGGATCCCCTGTCATTGTTTTCTCATCTCCTCCTACCCAGTTGGTGGAGATTGTTTCCAGTGATTTACAACATTAATGAAATTAAGTTGCTTTCAAAAAAAAAAAAAACACTTTTCATGTAATAATTAACGTTAGTATAAGATAATTAATATTTTATGAATGTATGCAAGACTTTATACATAAATATCGTAATTCTTGTATTTTTAACCTATAAATTCACTTAGAACACAATTAAAAGGATATTGGTGATGTTACACATAATTAAAATCATAATTTAATGTTAAATTTGAGTGTTAAAGACTAAATAAAATATTTTTTAATAATTAATTTAAGAAAAATTTCTTAAAAAATAACTTTAGATACCTTTTAGCCTAATATTTATTACACGGGGATCATGATGATCATTCCACCCATATCATTTTACTAATTTTGTTCCGTTCAAAATTGGAATCAGATAAAAATCGACGGGGCAGGTAAAATGTCTAACCTCATGTTGTCCTGATCGTAATTTCAATAGGAGTAAAGAAATCCCGAAGTCTCTATATTTGTCATTTAGATTACAAGAATTATTTATATAGAATATATAAGTTTAGGATTAGTAATACATAGCTAGCTAAGACTAAAGATATCAGGTTGTTGCAGATTATCAGGAGGTTCAGTTGCAAGCCATATCTACACTAACCAAGGTTGTTAAACCTTATCATGTTTATTACCCTCCTTCAAACTTGACGTGGGGTGAGCCAAAGTCCAAGTTTGCACTTCAGACCATCGAAATGAGAGCGTGTGAGAGGTTTGGTAAAAATATCAGCAACTTGTTGAGAAGATGGAACAAATCTTGTGGTAAGTGTACCAAGTGCAACCTTCTCCCGAACGAAATGATAATCAATATCAATGTGTTTAGTTCGAGAGTGGAAAACTGGATTGATGGTCATGTGCAGAGCAGATATATTATCACAGAACAAACTCTGAGGCCTTGTCTGGTAGATACCAATATCACGAAGTATAAACGACACCCAAGTTAATTCAGCGGTTGTAGAAGCCAACGCCCTGTACTCAGCTTCAGCACTCGATCTTGAAACAGTTGGCTGTTTCTTAGCACTCCATGAAATACAATTTGAGCCTAAGAAGGTGCAATATCCAGTTGTCGATCGTCGTGTAGTTGGGCAACCAGCCCAATCAGCATCCGAAAATGCATAGAGATCTAAAGAACTCTCTTTCAGAATACGCAAGCCCATTGATATTGTCCCTTTCAAATAATGAAGGATTCGCTTAACCATCAGGAAATGAGCATTTGTTGGAGAATGCAAATGTTGGCACGCAACATTCACCGCAAAAGCTAAATCAGGTCGAGTAAGAGTAAGGTATTGCAGTGTGCCAACAATCTTTCGATAATTGGTAACATCATGATACAATGCATCTCCAATAGCGGAAAAGGTTGGTTTTATTGACATATGAGTCGAAACGGGTTTGCAATCTGCCATGTCAGTGTTGTGAAGCACCCAAGAAATAATTTAAATGCCCAAGGTCTTTGATTGCAAACTGAGCACCCAATTGAGTAACAAATTCATCAAGCAGTTTTGTATTGCTTCCGGTTAAAATGATGTCATCGACATACACCAACAAGATCATGACAGATTCACCATTTCTGTAGACAAACATGGATGGATCAGCCACAATGCATTGAAACCCATAATCAAGGATAAATAAACTCAGCCGATCGAACCAAGTTCTTGGACCTTGCCTCAGTCCATACAAAGAACGCTTTAAAAGGCAAACATGATCTGGAAATTTAGCATCGGTGAAACCTGGAGGCTGTTTCATGAATACTGTTTCGGTAAGAAATCCATGAAGAAAGGCATTTTTTATGTCAAGTTGCCGAAGACTCCATCCTTTGACAGTAGCAACTATTAGTACAGTTCAGATAGTGGTTGGGCGAATGACTGGACTAAATGTCTCCAGAAAATCAACACATTCCCTCTGATTATAGCCTTTCGCAACAAGTCGGGCTTTTAAACGATCCAATGACCCATCAACATTAAGTTTCGTTTTATAAACCCATTTGCATCCGATGACATTCATATCAGGATGTCGTGGTACAAGGACCCAAGTTTGATTATCATGAAGTGCTTTCATTTCTTCAAGCATTGCTGAATACCATCCAATATGTTTAAGAGCACTTTTAACTGTTTTTGGTTCGTGAGGGATGGATAAATGTAAGGTGGCAAGTGCATATTTAAGATTGGGTTTAATGACACCAGCACGACTGCGAGTAGTCATCTGATGAGTATGTGTTGTGGGTGGCTGGGAGTTCGCATTTATAATTGGTGTCACTGGAATGCTAGTAGATGGTGTCACTGGAATGCTAGTAGATGGAAGAGGTGAAGGTACCACCTCTTGATTAAAAAGACGTGCACGATTTTTGTCAAGAGATAACAGAATGGATGGCTCTGTAGAAGATGGCAAGCCATGTTGTGAGATCCAATCTTGAAGTTCGACAGAAGCAATAGGATCAATGCTGCCAATAGTAGAGTCATTGAAGGGAAATTTCACTTCGTCAAAAACAACATGCCGAGAGATATAGACCCGACCAGTAGGAATATGAAGGCAACGATATCCCTTGTGCTTATCACTGTAACCCATAAAGATACAAGGAAGCGATCGAGGTTCAAGCTTATCTTTCATATAAGATCGAAGATAAGGATAACATTGGCAGCCAAAGGTGGGTAAAAAATCATATGTGGGTTGCTTCTTATAAAGCAGATAATATGGCGTTTGCATACCAAGAGAAGGTGAAGGGAGGCGATTTATAAGATATATTGAAGTGAGAAAAGATTCAACCCAATACTTTTTAGGTACTGAAGCATGCAACATCATTGCAAGACCGAGTTCAACTACATGCCGATGTTTGCGTTCGGCTATGCTGTTCTGCTCTGGTGTACCTGGACAGGAGAAGTGATGGATAATACCCTTCCGCATAAGGTGATTGATGAATTTCTGCTTACAAAATTCACCACCTTGATCAGAATGGAAAATTTGGATCTCTTTCTGAAATTGTTTCTCAACCATAGCTTGGAAATTCAAAAATATCTTATAAAAATCTGACTTGTGCTTGAGAGGGTAAATCCATGAAAACCAAGAAAAGTCATCAACAAAAATTACATAATAACGGAAACTTTGATTAGATAAAATAGCTGGACCCCATAGATCACAATGGATCTTTACAAGTGGTGCAGTTGCCCGGTTACTGGAAGGAAAGAAAGGAAGCTTAGAGCTTTTACTTAAAGCACAACTTTTACATAGACCGAAAGTCTTTTTATTGACTGAAATAAATTTATTAGTCTGCAAATAATTCAAAACTCTAGATTGAGGATGTCCTAGTCGTCCATGCCAAGTATCTGCATCTACCACACGAAATCGATTTGAAAATAATGCTTTAGCAGGAACTTTGTCCAGGACATACAACCCATCGTTCTTACTCCCCGATGCCAGAACCTGATTCGTCTTTAGGTCCTTAATAAGAAAACCACGATCATCAAATAAAACACAACAAGGATAATCTCTGGTGAGTTGAGGAATAGATATTAAGTTTTACTTTATATCAGGAACAACAAGCACATCATGTAGAGATAATTGTGAATGTCGAGGAAAAATATTTGCCTGGCCAGTATGTGTAATAGCTAATTGTTCACCATTACCAACCATAACATAATCACATCCTTTATGATTCCTTATATTAGATAATGTACCTGGATTGTCAATAATATGCGCTGTTGCTGCAAAATCAGGATGCCAGCTTCCATCATCAGGGGGAGTAATATGAAGTGTGGCTAAGGCTTCAGGCACATGAGAATCCTGATAGCTGTTATCAAATCGATGCCAGCATTTAAGAGCTTCATGACCCCTTTTCTTGCAGATCTGATAGTGAATACTAGCCGGCGAATTTGGATGAGGATTGCGGGCAGTAGAATGATTCATATTATTAGAGGATTGTGAACTAGCTGGAGTAAAGCCTCGACCTCGTGAATTGAATGAGGGAATCTCAAATCTCGTGAATTTGAAATCTCGAATGTGCTCGTCAAGTGAAACAGATTCCTTTTTCTTTTGTTGAAGTTTGAGAAGCAGTTCGAACTCACGAGCCTCAGAATCCTGTGAATAAGTGTTAGATAACGCTTTCCAGACTTCGGCTGAAGTGGTAAGACCAACAACGGTTCCGAGAGCTTCTTCTGAAATGGTTGCTGTAATCCAAGCTTTTACCAATCTATATGTGCGTGTCCAGGCCGCTAAATCCGGATGTGGTACTACGCTATCACCATCACCAGTAGGTTTAGGTTCTGGTGTCTTTCCGGTGATGAAACCAAGTAAATCTTGACTTTCAATCAATGATAGAACTTGTGTTTCCCACAAAAGATAGTTGGAAGCTGAAAGGCATATGTCTAGGCCTATTTGTAAACACCGAGGATTCTACTCAACTTTAATTAAGATGTAATAAGTAAATAATAAAAATCAAATGTCACAGGAATCTCAGAAGGTTATATCTGTCAAAGATTGAAGATTAAAGTCATCTATAGACTTGAAGTTATTCTACACTGGAAGAAGTTCATTTATTTGATCAGGCCTCAGTGAAGTATTCAAGAAAGTGGATCTATTTAAAGTGACAGAGGTTTCAGAAGTGTGACGGGAAAAAGTACAGGTTACAGTCCTTGTTTCAATAAAAGGAGAAAAGAATCACAGCTTAAAGTTAAAGATGAAGAACAACCATTAAAGTTAGTCGCTCATGAACCAGACAGTACATGGAGTGTCAACGTCAGTCAGTGGAAGTTCGTTATCAGTTTCAGTGGTTCTAAGAATTAGTTTAATTCTCTTTTAATATTATTCTATAAGATATTTAATTTAATCTATGAATTAATTCTTTCAGAATTAATTCATATATTAAATTAATCAATCCTGATCTTAAGTAATTTAATGCATAAATTAATTCTCCAGAATTAATTTATTTATGAAATTATTTGAGTCAGTTATTTTAATTTATTTAATCAGTGAATTAATTCTAAAAGAATTAAGTCATTTATTAAATCAATTAAAAGTAGAATAAAATTAAATCAGTTTTATTTCTATTAGTAGTACTAACATTTTATACTAGTAGTACTATCAATATTAGTACTACCGATAGTACTACCAGTACTAAAGGTTAGTACTATCGAGAGTACTATTAGTTTAAATAGATAGTACTTCTAATAGAAATGCATTCAGTTGGATTGGCGCGTGGGAAGTAATTCTTTTGACTTGTTATAAATACAAGTACATGATCAAAAGAGTCAGGGTATTACAATTGAAAAAGAGACAGAAGCAAAAAGCAAAGTATCATTTCTTTCTTCTGCAGTTTCAAGCGAACCAACCATAAGCATTCAATTTAAATCCTTGTAATAAATTCTAGACATAAATGTTATATCCAATCCACTAGAATTCAATTACTTGTATTGCTTTGACAATCTAGCGGATCATAATCCCTAGAATTTCAATCGAACTACTTTTTAGTATTCGATCTTTTTATTACAAAAACAGATAAATTCATGTCGAATTTATTCTAGATTTGTTTTAACAAGAACCTTGTAATCTGTGTACTGAATTGTAACACCTCTCAAGTTTAATAGAGTTTCTATTTAACTTGAATATTGTTTCAGTTTTTATTCCGCACTAATTTGTTCTAAACAGTTAAATCATTTAAAGGACAAATTCGATAAAACGGTATAGTTTGTATTCAACACCCCTTCTACAAACTTATCAGGACCTAACAATTGGTATCAGAGCCTTTTGATTGATATACAAATCAAAGATCCAATTGTTTTGAGATTTTTCTTTTAAACTCTGATTTTTTATTTTATTCTTAAAAATCTCAAAAGATGTCTACTACACAGAAAGTTGGTACTGTCAAAATCCCAATGTTCAACAAGGAGCATTATTCAATGTGGAAGAAGAAAATGCTCCTATTTCTTAAGGTTGCAAATCCTAAATATATTGATGTGCTGAAGAAAGGTCCCAAACTCCCTATGATTATTGAGGAAGAGATAACAGTGGATAACGTTGTTACTAGGCCTGCTAGTATGTACCCTAAAGATCCCAAGGAGTACACTCCTGATGAGAAAGAGGATGTTACCTTGGATTCCTGTCTACAGTTGATCCTTATTGAGAGTCTTGATCCTGTCATGCATAATCATGTTCTAAATTGTGAAACTGCCAAACACATTTGGGGAACAATAGAGATAATCAATGAGGGGACAGAGGAAGTTAGGGAGAATATGCTGGAAATTCTCACTTCACAATATGAGCATTTCAGATCAAATCCAGGTGAAGGTATCTCTCAGGTGTTTGAGAGATACAACAAATTAATCAATGATCTGAATCTCAATGGGAAGCACTACACCAACAAAGAGATTAACAAGAAGTTCCTTCTTACCCTACCACCTCATTTGGAGCACAAAATTTCTGCCATTAGAGAAGCAAGAGATATGAATGAGATTGCTTTGGAGAGATTGTATGGTGTGCTAAAGACCTATGAGCTGGAGCAGATTCAACAAAGGGAGCTGTATGGAACTGGAAAGATTGTTGGTACCTCCACTGCATTGGCTGCTGAAGTCCCACAGAAACTGGAAGTGAAGGCTGTTCAACCTTCCAGTTCTCACATGAATGTTATTGATGCTGAATATGGATTAACATCCATTGATCAATCTGGTGGTGACTTCTATTCTTTGGAAGAACTTGATCAGCTGGAGGATGGTGATTTGGCTTTGATAGTCAGAAAGTTTGGGAAGTTTAGATTCAAGAGGAATCCCAATCTTAAGTTCAGACCCAGATTTCAGAGAGGTGGATCTTCATCTTCAAGTGGCACAAGGGGTGGCTACAAAACTGGAACTGTGGATAGAAGTATAATCAGATGCTACAATTGCAATGAGTTGGGTCACTTTGCTACTGAGTGCAGAAAGCCAAAGCAAGTAACTAGAAACACATTTGATTCTAGCAAGAAGAACAAGATTGGGAAGGCCTATGTTGCTGAGGGAAAGAGTTGGGATGACACTGACAGTGATGAAGAAGCAGGTGAGATTGGGAACCTTGCTTTAATGGCTAAAGAAGAAAGCACTTCATCCAGATACATGTCAGAGGTAACCTTTACTGATGCTGAAATGATTTATCATCTTGGTGGCACCATAAGTTGTGCACGCACTGAAAATGATAGAATAAATCTTTTAAACACAAATCTTGAAAAGGAATTAAAAGATTTGAAACTTGTGCATGTTAATCAGGATGAGCTTACTGAGAAAATTGCTTTTCTTGAGAATAGGGTTAAATGTTATATTCAACTGGAAACCATTCTCAAAGATCAGATTAGTGAGCTCAAAACCAAAGCTAATGCCTATTACAACTCTTGTAAAACGGCTAAATAAATTTTCAATAAACAAGCTATTGGTAATCATGTCAGTATAGGTTATGATTATAATGAGGCTATAGGATTGCTTGGTATTAATACACCTTGTAGAGTCAGAGAAGAAGGAAAGGTTGTTCCTTATATTCTTAAGGGTATTAAAACACCCTTCTGTAAGGAGTCTGAGGCAGAG
Organism: Heracleum sosnowskyi; assembly: GCA_030848705.1. Taxonomy (NCBI): domain Eukaryota; kingdom Viridiplantae; phylum Streptophyta; class Magnoliopsida; order Apiales; family Apiaceae; genus Heracleum; species Heracleum sosnowskyi. The sequence goes on along the minus strand of CM061244.1, from coordinate 16,693,725 downwards.
CCTCTGAATGAATACTCTATCATTATTGCTGAGGAGATTCATGAAGAAGATGTTGCCTTAGAAGCTGAGCAATCCAAAAAGTGTGTATCTGATATTCCAGTCAAAGTTGCTACAACTGAAAAGACTAAATCAGATATCCATAAGTTGGATCAAAACAATTGTAGAACTAACATGCCTGTTATTAATTCTTCTCATAAAGCATGTGGTGTGAGTAATTGCATGTCTTGTGCTTTTAATGTTATGTATGCTTTCTTTAATAAAAAGCATGTATCTAGTGATAAGACTGCTCCATGTCAACATGTTAATAATAAGAAGCATGTTAAAACAAAGACTACTAGTCCTCCTCAGACTAGAGTGGATTCATTTATCCCTAAGCCTACTCAGAAATGTGTTAAGGCTGGTTATAAATGGAAACGCTCTTATGTGAAAGAGGATGAAGTAGTTTTGGTTAGAAATGTTGTTTTGCCTGACAAAGGCCAGTTTTTTAAGTATGCCGGACCCAATCAATTTTGGGCTCCGAAGAAGGACTAATCAATCTGATATTGCAGGGAGTTAAACAGGTAAACCGAGTTATGTGGATTCTGGACAGTGGCTGTTCAAGGCATATGACCGGAGATAGAGCCCTGCTATCAGATGTGGTTGTGAAAGCTGGCCCAATAGTTACCTTTGGAGATAACAGCAAGGGTATTACGAAAGGATATGGCTGTTTGAAGTACGGAAATGTTATCATTGAAGATGTTTCATTTGTGGAAGGTCTGACTTTCAATCTTCTCAGCATCAGTCAGTTCTGTGACAGAGGATATGCTGTTTCCTTTGAAAGAGAGAAGTGTCAGATCACTCACAAGAAGAATGGAAAGCCTGCTCTTCAAGGAGTAAGGAAAGGTGACTTGTTCATAGCTGATCTGAACTCGGGATTCAAAGATGAAGTTAATTGTTTTTATGCTAAAGCTTCATCAGATGATAGTTGGCTATGGCACAAGAAGATGTCTCACCTTAACTTCAAAACTATGAACTCTTTAGTCAAGAGGGAATTAGTTAGAGGTTTGCCTCAGATGGAATTTACACAGGAAGGACTGTGTGAGGCATGTCAAAAGGGAAAGTCAAAGAAAGCTTCTCACAAGGGCACTGACACATCATCAATAACTGAACCTCTTCAGCTACTGCACATGGATTTGTTTGGTCCAGTTAATGTGATGTCCATGTCAAAGAAACAATATGCACTTGTGATTGTTGATGACTATTCAAAATATACATGGGTTTTATTCCTACATTCCAAGGATGAGATCCCATTCCTGGTGATTGGCCATGTAAAGTTGATTGAGCTGGATTCTAGATTCCCTGTTAGAGCCATAAGGTCAGATAATGGTACTGAATTCAAGAATGCCATTCTAAATGACTTTTGTGCTGATAAAGGAATAACAAGACAGTATTCTGCCCCTAGAACTCCTCAACAAAATGGAGTAGTGGAAAGAAAGAATCGTACATTGATTGAAGCTGCAAGGACTATGTTAAGTGAGTCCAACCTTCCAACGTACTTTTGGGCTGAAGCAGCGAATACTGCTTATTATACTCAGAATCGAACTTTAATCAACAAGGACTTAATGAAGACTCCATATGAGATCATGAACAACAAGAAACCAACTGTCAAGTACTTTCATGTATTTGGAGCAAAATGCTTTGTGCTTTTAGATGACAATGTTAAACGTGGCAAGTTTGATGCAAAGGCACAAGAAGCTATTTTTGTTGGATATTCCAGAAGATCTTACAGGGTCTACTTGGTTGGCAGTCACACAGTAAAGGAAAGTGTCAATGTTACTTTTGATGACACTAAGTTCCCCAGTATCCAAAAAGAAGACTCATCTGAAAAGCTGAAGTTTGATAACTTGCCAGACTCAGAATCAGATGATGAAGCCTTACCTGAAGTTATTGCTGGTGATGATAATAATAATGATGATAATGATTATGGTGATGGTGGTGGAAACACTGGTAACAATGGAGATACCACCAACACTGGAGAAGAATCATCAAGACAAACAGGCAACAACTCAGGGGGAGCAAATGAAGGATCAACTAGTCACTCACAACATCAAAGTGAATTTCAAGGTGAATCATCAAGATCAAATCTTCCAAGACAGACTGTTTGGAATAGAGCTCATCCTTTTGAGCTGATCCTTGGTGATCCAAATGTTGGAGTTAAAACTAGAAGTGCTTCTCAGAATGAATGTCTTTTCTCAGCATTCCTATCTAAAATGGAGCCAAAGAAAACTGAGGAAGCACTGACTGATCCAGATTGGGTGATTGCTATGCAAGATGAACTCAATCAATTTGAACAACAGCAAGTCTGGAAGCTGGTACCCAGGCCAAAGAACAAGAAAGTAGTTGGTACAAGATGGGTATACAGGAACAAGCTAGATGAGGAAGGCATTGTTACAAGGAACAAGGCAAGACTGGTTGCACAAGGGTATTCTCAAGCTGAAGGCATTGACTATGATGAAACCTATGCACCAGTGGCTAGACTTGAGGCCATCAGGATGTTCTTAGCATTTGCTGCTTATTCCAATTTTAAAGTCTATCAAATGGATGTTAAGAGTGCATTCCTGAATGGTGAACTTGATGAAGAAGTGTATGTGGAACAGCCCCCTGGCTTTGAAAATCAGGAGCTGCTGGACTTTGTGTACTTTCTCTTCAAGGCTATCTATGGTCTTAAACAAGCCCCAAGAAAATGGTATGACACTCTCTCTGGTTTTCTTTTAGAAAATGGTTTTGTTAGAGGTATCATAGACAAAACTCTTTTTTCAAAGAAACACAAAAGTGATATGATATTAGTCCAAGTCTATGTGGATGACATCATATTTGGGTCTACTAATGATAATCTCTGTAAGAGATTTGCTGAGCTTATGCAGAGTAAGTTTGAGATGAGTATGATGGGTGAGCTGAAGTTCTTTCTTGGATTGCAAGTAAGTCAAAGGTCAAATGGTATATTTATTTGTCAATCCAAGTATCTCAAAGAACTCCTCAAGAAGTATCACATGGAGGATTCAGCATCAGCAAGGACTCCATCTTCAACAGCCATCAAACTTGGAGCTTCTGACAAATCTATCAAGGTAGATGTTACAAGCTACAGAGGTATGATTGGCTCTTTACTCTATCTTACTACTAGTAGACCAGATATTATGTATGCTACATGCTTGTGTGCAAGGTTCCAAGCGGACCCTAGAGATGTTCATCTCGTTGCTGTGAAAAGAATCTTGAGATATCTTAAGGGTACACCTAATCTAGGTATTTGGTACCCTAAAGATTCTGGTTTTAATCTTGTTGGATATACAGATTCTGATTATGCAGGTAGTGTTGTGGATAGAAAGAGTACCTCTGGGAGTTGTCAATTCCTTGGAGGTAGGTTGATTTCCTGGCATAGCAAGAAACAGCAAACAGTTTCCAATTCAACAGCAGAAGCTGAATATATTGCTGCTGGAAGCTGTTGTGCTCAGATCTTATGGATACGGAATCAATTAAAGGACTATGGCTTTGCATTAGACAAAATTCCCATATTTTGTGATAATACAAGTGCCATAGCAATCTCCAACAACCCTGTGCAGCACTCGAGAACGAAGCACATTGATATCAAGTATCATTTTATCAGAGAGCATGTCATGAATGGAACTGTGGAGTTACATTTTGTACCCACAGAAGAACAGACTGCAGATATATTCACTAAATCTGTTGATGAATCCACATTTATCAAGTTAGTTGGTAAATTGGGTATGTTAAACAGTCTTAGTGATTAACAATATCTCTGTCATGTTTGTTCTCTCAAATTTCATTTTCTTTTGCTTTGTTAATGATATTCACTGAGGGTTCTCATTTAATAATTGCATGCTTGTTGATTTAAATGGTTCTGAATATTTTATTTTCTTTAAAAATATTTTTCTCATATTTTTTTTAAGTGGAGAAATGTATTTTTCTTGAAAATATATTTATTTAGAATTATTTAGATATTTTTCAGATTGTAAATATTGTTGTTTAAATATTTATGCAAGTTTATATTAATTTTATGCATTTCTATAATATTCTGCATATTTTTCTAGGATTTATGGAATTTTCTGTGAATTTTTCTAGGTTTGTAAGTATTTTTCATGCATTTCTATATTATTTCTGCATTTTTCTGTAAAGTTTCAGTAATGTTCAGCATTTCCTTTTTATTTTTATTTAATTTTCGTTAGTATTACTAGTTTTGAACTAGTAGTACTATCGGTAGTACTATCCAGTGATAGTCCTACTAGTTCTTTTTATTAGTACTACCGCTTTTCTCATTTTTTTCTTTTCTGTTTTTTTTTGTACTACCGTAGTCTTTTTTGATAGTACTACTAATTGTTTTTATATTTTTGTTTTTCCTTTTAATTCTTAGTACTACCGTGTCTGGATAATACTTCTAAGCTATTAGTTTTTATTTGTTTTTCATTTTCTTTTTAATTCTGATAGTACTACCGTGTTTTTACCATAGTACTAACAGGTTTATATATATATAGTTTTTTATTTTTTACTTTTTTACTTAGTCCTATCAGTTCATGTTTTTACATAACTGACTTTTATCTTTCTCTCTCGATTTTTCATAGAAACGAAGTGCTGTCCAATTCTTTTTCAATTTCCAGATTCGTTTCTTGCTTGTTTTTAATTCTGAAACCATCACTGAACAGATCTTCTCAAGCCCATTAATTCGAGCACTTAAAATTCAAGTTTCATTGAGTTTTTAGTTTTCGAGTTTTTGAATTTCAAAGGGGTTTTCTCTTCGTTTTTAGTGATTAAAGAGGTGTTTTTGGATTCTAAAAATAGTATTGTGTGTGGTTTGTGTCAAGGATTAACATACTAAAATTTGGTAATTTTTGGAGAACTTTGAAAATTTGGATTTTTAATTAATTTTAATTAATTTTAAAATCCTAAAATTCGAATTATTCATAATTATTTAAGTTTTTGATTTTCTGTGTTAATTCTTACTTAGTAAATTATGGCTCAGAATTTTGAGGTTGTTAAAAACAATTACATTGGGTATTTTGATCCGGTGAGATGTCCGATTGATCGTTTTCGACCTTGGATTCAGTTTTTTAAATTCGCAGTGTTGTGTGAGTCGTGCTATATGTTTATCTGCTGATTTAAAGGTTGAACCACTTAGATTGTTGTGTTCTACTGCTGTAATTTCTGAGAATTTAAATTTTATATCTTTCACTATTGAGCACACACAATATACTATTACTGAGGATTTGTTTTGTGAAGTGTTTCAACTTCCTAGGGATAACTTTGATAGGACTCCTTCTGATGATGAATTAATTCAGTTTTTCACCAGAATTCATTATCAAGGTCCTTTGGAATTGCCTAAACTCAGTAAAGCAAATCTAGTCTGTGAATGGGATATCTTATTTGATACTTTAGCTAAAGTTTTCAGCAATTGTACTAAGAGTAATTTTCAACATATTCCATCTTTGTTGCAGTACATTGCTTATGCTATTGTGTTTGATGTTAGGCTTAACATTGGTCATCTTATTTGGAGTCTTATGGTTAGGAGAGTAGCTAATGCCAGGATTGATCATGATAGTGGTAGAAATGTCAGGTGTTTCTATCCTAGATTTCTCACTATCTTAATCAATCATGTGCTATCTGATGCTCACAAAGAGTTGTTTTCAAATGCTGTATCTATTCCTTCTCCTACTACTTTTAGTAAGTTCTATCAAAGACTCCATACTTCTAGTAAATGGAATATGACACCAGTGGTTGTAAGTCCATTCATGGCTCATTTCATTCACCTACCTACTTTTGAACCCTTTGTTCCTGATCAACAACTAGTCATTGCAGCTGGAACTTCAGAGGAACTGCCACTACAGGTAATACATCCTATCTCTGGATCATCTGGCACCTCTTCTCAAACCCAAGTGGTTGATAGGACAGACCAAGAGGTTGTAGAACCACAATCTCTATCCCAGGTCAGAGAGCCAAACACAGTGTCTAATCCTTTAACCTCTCAACCTGGAACTGCTTCTTTAATAAGACAAAGGTCAAGTAGTGAAGAAACACTGAGTGCACCCACAGCTCTGTCTCCACCATTAAAGAAAAGAAAAACCTATAGAGAGACATATGTAAGCCCATCCATGTCCTCCCAAAAGGACTTGGACCTTGAAATGGCCATTGAACAGTCTCTGGAGACATCCTCTGAACAGGATGAATCTATTGAAATTCGCCATCAGGCCCTGGCAATCTGTAATGAGTCAAGCACTCTCCCATTACTCACAATGGGAGAAGACATCCAAATACAAGAAACTCAGGACACTTTGTTAGGAGAGCACTTAGGATCTGAAACAGTGCCTACCATTGTCACGGTAGAAGTGCCTTCACAGGCATCAGAGGGAAAATCTGATTCTTTGCCATCTATAATAGAATCATTTTCTCCCCTCCCAGAGGGAACATCTCTGGCTCCCCTAAGGGATTTTTCACTCGCAGTTTTTACTGGTGAAAGTGAAAGGCAACCTGATGAGTCTGTCCCTGAAGAAATTCAGTATACAATGTCAAATATTTTGACAGACTCATTCAGGGATCGGGAATTGCGAACTCCCATTGCACCACCACTGACCTCTCTTGAAGGGGCTAGGGTGATTTTTCCTGCAGGTACATCTACTGAGAATCTTGACAGACAGTTAGTGGTGAGAGATATGAATCAAACACCGAGTGAAACACAAGCACGTGAGTTGAGTGAAACACCACTGAGAGCAATTGAGGTGAGTGCACACACTGACACAAACACTGCTTTGTTGAACCAACTAGCTGATCTACAAAGGAAGTTACAAGAAACCCAGGCTGAGAACAATCTTCTGAAAGCACAAGTGGTTGCACAATCTACCACCTCTGTATCAACTCAGCTGGGTACTGTGAAAGATGACCTGGAAGGACTAAAGGATAATCTACTCCCGAGGCTGAATTCAATCCAACAATCTCAAGTACTGGTGGCTTCAGACATCTCTGATATTATAACGTCAAATGCTCAGATATCGGAGAGTGTCAAGGAGATTGCTGCTATTTCTACCAAGGTGGACTTTATTCTGCAAACATCTGATGAAAACCAGAGGTTTAATGAGCAAAGGATATCTAGGATTGAAGGAGGAATGGAGCATCTTAATGAAGGGATGAAGCACCTGTACAACATGATCAAGGAATCACATCAACCTACTGTAGAACAAAGATCATTCTTTGAGGGAGATGATGATGAGGATGATGAGGCTGATGAAGAAAGAGATGGAAGGAAAAGAGGAGAGATAAGGAGAACAACTGAGGTGAATCCTAGGGCTTCCACAGCTCAAACTGTAGAGGATTCCTCAACTAAGGGGGAGAAGGAGAAGAAAGGAGAGGAAAGGAGGGAAGCTGGAGAAGCTTCTGGAGGAGATAAGGGGAAAGGTAAACAATCAATGGAGGAGTCTGCTTTTGATGATGCCTACTACTACCATGGTGAACAGGATGACTTCCACTTTGACACATCTGGTGATCTGGAGAAGACCATACCTGAAGAAGCTTTTGGTGAGGAGGAGGTTGAGGAGGCAGCCAACTTTGATGATTGGGAAGATGAAGCTGATCTATATACACCTGACCCTTTGTTTCAAAAGGAGTTGAAGAAACAGCAAGCAGAGCTAAGGAGAAAGGAGGATGAGGAAGCAAAGGTCTCCGACATCATATCTCAGAAGCTGAAAATTCAAAAGGCTGAACATGAAGACAAACAACGTCTTCATAGTATTCATGTCAAGGAAAGGAGATTGGATGTTAGGATGAAGCAAGGAAGTAAATGGGATAAGGCAAGGGAGATGTTTGATATCCCTCAGAGAGGCACAAACAATGATGCTACTTTTCTGAAGCTGCTTGAGAAGATCAGAACGGTTAATCCAGACAACTCATTATATATGAAGGCATTGAAGGAAGATATCCTAAGGATTACGTCTGCATTTGATCAAGTGAGGCAAGAATTGTTCATCTATGTCTCAAGTGCGCTTGAAGGGTCATTCACCATTTCTCTTGACCTCCTTCAAAGAAGATCTCTATCTGAATTGTGGATTCTGATGAGTAAAGTAAAGAGATCTTCTTGCTTGAATGAGCTTCTCTATGACCGGCTGAGAGATTCTGCTATGAAGGCCAGTCCTCAAGTTGTACATTTTCCCTATGAAGTCAAAATCTACAGAGGTACAACTTTAGAGACAGTGAGGCTGGATCCTGATTCCATGAAGCTACAGACTGCTATGCAACTGGTTAAGTTGGAGAATCTTCTTAGAACTTCTGGGTTTGCTTCTGTAGAAAAGTCTGAAGTTGCTGATATGATTTCAGACTACTGCACGGAGAAAATTCCAAGGTATGCTCAAATGAAGAATAGATTGAAGAAGATCACCACTCAACCAGTGATGCCAAGTGGTGTGGTTTCTGAAAGTGATCGTGTCCTTGACAAAGATCTTCTAGTCACCTTGCAAGAAGCTGAAGAAGGTGAAATTAGAGACTGAAGGCATGATAGGTTTAGCTCATTTGTAAATATTATATGTTTAGAGCTAGGTAAATCAAGATAGGCAAATGTATTCATATGTTCAGTCTAGAGGAACATCTATCTTGTATTTATCTTTACTGTTTGAATCTGGATATTGTTATATTTAATCCAGAACTTTTTATTATTTGCTTGGCTCTTAAAAGTCTTATCTTTTCTTGTTTTAGTTGAGTTATCCTCTAGAGTATTTGGTTGTTATTGTCTAACAAACAAATAGGGGGAGATTGAAAGGCATATGTCTAGGCCTATTTGTAAACACCGAGGATTCTACTCAACTTTAATTAAGATGTAATAAGTAAATAATAAAAATCAAATGTCACAGGAATCTCAGAAGGTTATATCTGTCAAAGATTGAAGATTAAAGTCATCTATAGACTTGAAGTTATTCTACACTGGAAGAAGTTCATTTATTTGATCAGGCCTCAGTGAAGTATTCAAGAAAGTGGATCTATTTAAAGTGACAGAGGTTTCAGAAGTGTGACGGGAAAAAGTACAGGTTACAGTCCTTGTTTCAATAAAAGGAGAAAAGAATCACAGCTTAAAGTTAAAGATGAAGAACAACCATTAAAGTTAGTCGCTCATGAACCAGACAGTACATGGAGTGTCAACGTCAGTCAGTGGAAGTTCGTTATCAGTTTCAGTGGTTCTAAGAATTAGTTTAATTCTCTTTTAATATTATTCTATAAGATATTTAATTTAATCTATGAATTAATTCTTTCAGAATTAATTCATATATTAAATTAATCAATCCTGATCTTAAGTAATTTAATGCATAAATTAATTCTCCAGAATTAATTTATTTATGAAATTATTTGAGTCAGTTATTTTAATTTATTTAATCAGTGAATTAATTCTAAAAGAATTAAGTCATTTATTAAATCAATTAAAAGTAGAATAAAATTAAATCAGTTTTATTTCTATTAGTAGTACTAACATTTTATATTAGTAGTACTATCAATATTAGTACTACCGATAGTACTACCAGTACTAAAGGTTAGTACTACCGAGAGTACTATTAGTTTAAATAGATAGTACTTCTAATAGAAATGCATTCAGTTGGATTGGCGCGTGGGAAGTAATTCTTTTGACTTGTTATAAATACAAGTACATGATCAAAAGAGTCAGGGTATTACAATTGAAAAAGAGACAGAAGCAAAAAGCAAAGTATCATTTCTTTCTTCTGCAGTTTCAAGCGAACCAACCATAAGCATTCAATTTAAATCCTTGTAATAAATTCTAGACATAAATGTTATATCCAATCCACTAGAATTCAATTACTTGTATTGCTTTGACAATCTAGCGGATCATAATCCCTAGAATTTCAATCGAACTACTTTTTAGTATTCGATCTTTTTATTACAAAAACAGATAAATTCATGTCGAATTTATTCTAGATTTGTTTTAACAAGAACCTTGTAATCTGTGTACTGAATTGTAACACCTCTCAAGTTTAATAGAGTTTCTATTTAACTTGAATATTGTTTCAGTTTTTATTCCGCACTAATTTGTTCTAAACAGTTAAATCATTTAAAGGACAAATTCGATAAAACGGTATAGTTTGTATTCAACCCCCCTTCTACAAACTTATCAGGACCTAACAGAAGCAGTGAGTTTCAAAGAAACAAAATTAGCAACATTAAGATTTGCAGGATATGGATATTTGGGTGAAGATTGTCCAGCCATTTTGAAAGAAAAAAATAAATAAATTTAAGAATAGTTGACACTCGTTAGAGTTTAGGCTCTGATACCATAATAAAGAAACCCTGAAGTCTCTATATTTGTCATTTAGATTACAAGAATTATTTATATAGAATACATAAGTTTAGGATTAGTAATACATAGCTAGCTAAGACTAAAGAGATCAGATGGTTGCAGATTATCAGGAGGTTCAGTTGCAAGCCATATCTACACTAACCAAAGTTGTTAAACCTTATCATGTTTATTAGGGAGGTCAGTTCCTGTTGAGATTCAAGATTGTTTTTTGTTGGAGGCTGTTAGTGAATAAAACTTCTCAGCTTTTGTCAAAAAAAAAAATGTATTAGATTAGAGTAACAATAATTGTTAGAGAACAAAAAAAAATTCAAAAAGTTTTTTAAATAACGTAATCATCTTAAGTAGATAAATTAGGAAATTTTAATTAATGAATTCATTTGAATACACACGTGTTCATATCATTTATTATAACAACCGATTATAAAAAGATACAAGTCATTTTGAAATTTTTTTGAATGTTTTTTTGATTTCCTAACAATTTTTATTATATTAACTATCTAATCATTCACTTTACTAATTTCTGAATAACGGGCAATAAATAATAACAAGAAATTTATCAATCATTGAATGGATTCATTTATGGATATTTATACTACTTTTTTTAGTTTTTTTACGATTTTACCATGTTCTCAAAATATTTATAAAAATATAATTTTTTAAAAATATTTTGCAAAAATACCAACTTTTATAAAATATTTGAAAAAATACATTTTACAATCAAATCAACCAAATTTAACATGTTGGTAGGATTTAGTTAATTTTGGTGGATTGTAAATTTTTTAAAATTAAATGGCTGACTGCTGAGTAGGTTGCACGCTCTGTTACATATGTGTGGTTGCCAACATGTTTCATTTAGTTGCAAATGTATTTTTGTAAATATTTTTTTATTAAAAAGATATTTTTGTAAAAAAACATTCTGAATTAAGTATTTATTTACATTATCTCAAGATCTTTATTCTCTTTAAGAATTATAATAAATCAAACTTATGGACATTCATAATATTCACAAACTCACTGAAGAGCTCCGACTATAATTTTTTTTGGTGACAAGCTCCGACTATAAATTTATTATCACGAAAAAATACAAATATTTTCATGAAAATTTTCTGATTCCCTTCATAAACACATTAAAATATGAGATAATTTCAAATTAAGTAGATAAATTCAAGTTTCAATATCAAGATAATAAGAACCTCTTTTTTTCGGCTTTAATTTCAAGTAATACAAAAATTATGTCACAATCAATATAAACTAACCTGTTCACAAATATTATAAGCAAAATTATTTTACGGATATCCAAGATGATTTATGTTATGTTCAAATTTAAATAATTTATGAATTTAATCTCAAGATGTCAGTATTTGGGCCATTTAATTTAAGATATACTTTACGTAAAATGATTAGCTAAAATAATATAAAATAATGTTTGGTTAAAATTTATTGAATCCGTAAGATAATGTGTTCCAATGGATTGACTATAATTATTAAATTTATGTGTGCAGCTTTGTTACAGCTGTTAAGACGTTGATAAATTTCGAGAGGAGATTGACTATAATTTTAGTTAAATATTTTGCATGGTTGGAGCTATGGTATTTATACAAATTATGTATAAGTAGCGAAAAAGTCCGTGCAAAACACCAGCCTCAATTTTAACTCATAATTTTCACAAAATTTATATATTTATAAGCCTCCAATGAAGCCAAGGTAACAAAATTTGGCAAAAAATTATACTCAAAATAGAAATTTTAGAATAGTAAAAGACTACACCAAGTTTCAATGTTCATCATACAATCTTATAAAACTAAGTATGATATACGTTACAAAGCCTTCAACTCTGCATCCACTTGAATCCACCTGGTGCATCTTTGTTAACAGAAGCATTTCAAGATTCTCGGATTCTACGAAAATAGAGGCGACTAACTCTATGCAAGAGATGATATACATGACCTATATCACAAAAGAAAAAAAAAACTCATACACATTTTAATCTACTTGATTATCTAAAATCATATTACAAGATGTGAAATAATATGCGCCAACATAGTTAAGCAAAATTACTGAAAATATTGGAGAAAAATCTACAATAGTATACTAAAATTTGGACTGTAGTGGAATTGGAAGTTAGAGATGTATATACCTGACATCGCCTCTTCCTATAAAATATGCAATTGGAAGGATAGCCTTATATGTATTTCTGAAAATCCATAACACATTGTTATGTCCAAAAATAACAAAACTCGCCTTTTATGCTGACGTTATCATATGGTGGATTCTGTAAGCATATTCATTTGCTAGATATTGGGTCTAACTTAGGCTCATATGAAGTCTAGCCCATTAGTTGACGAAATGCAGATATTGTGTCTAATCTAGGCTCATACGAAGCCTAGCCCAAAACGTGGGTAGTCTCGCCTTCATATGAACTTGGGTTACAGATGAAAATTGATTACTGGTATAAGTAAGGAATGTGACCTTTGGGCTTATTCCAAGGTATAAACTACCTTACTTACCTCGCCACCTAAATATTGAAACCTCGTCTTCTAAAAGATGGAGGTTCCTTAACTTTTATTGATTTATGGAAAATTAACCTGTCCAAGCTGAGAAGCTTCGCCTTGTTGGAAGGATCGAGAAGCCTCGCCTTTTTGAGATTCATAAGAGACTGTCTTTACTTATTTTCCATGGATCAGGATAACCTTTGACTCCGATAAATCCGGGTCAATAACTTATCCCATAAGTTCCAAGAAAATAGTAAGATCATGACAACTCATAATGACTTATCAAAGGCGGTGACCCCGGTCTTTTCGCTGTTAAAGAAGGAAACTCGACCCATGGGTTACTTGTTCCCCAAGAACTACGTTTGACTTGATCCCTATAAATAAGGGTACGTAGGCACATTGTATGACACGATGCGATCTAGCAAAAAAGAGTGAATTCAATATTCAACTTCAATCGCGACCTATTCTCACATACAATCCCAGTCATCCCCAAATCATAAATCCTAATCCTTTCAACCTACGTTACATATCATCATCGGTTTCTACCACAATTCCAGCAACCCTCCCCGAATTGGTTATCACAAAATTCCTCCGTTAACAATTGACGCTAGAAGGAGGGGTTTTTGACATCTCTGGAGGAAGGATGTTGCAACATACCAAAGAACTAGTTGATGAAGATAATCACGTAGACGAGGTTGTGGTTCCCACATGGATCTACCTCCACCACCACCAAGACAACCAAATCTGAGAGACACTTGGGATATGAGAGATAACCAGGTCCTCCCCTAGAGATGGAGCATACCCGCAGTGGGAGCCTACGCCTCAGCAACGGGGACATATACTTCAGCAACCGGAGCCTACGCCTCTGCAACAAGGACCTATACCTCAGCCACAAGGACTGAACATGACTATTTTTGTGGAGATGGTTAAGAGGGAGAAGTTAAGGGAACATTGTCAAAATTGGAAGGATTGGTTGAAGATCGAAGAACGCCATCTACCGAACAGAAAGAAGCCTCGGCTTGGTGTCGGCAACCAGCGTCGCCCGCTGGGAGATCAACAGCAACTTCGGCATCCGCCTCTAAGTGAGACGCCTATGTTTGAGATACTCCATCGAGGTTCCATCTGATCTTGTATTTATTTACACTTATTTGCATCATATATTCATTCGTAGCATTGCATATTCTTAGATTTGTGGTTATATCTGTTCGAAATTCGGTCTTTAAATATATTATTCATGGATTGCTCTAGAGGATGTCCTCCTTTTAGGAGGGTCTCCCTTAGTCTACTCTCTTAGTCTACTTTGGAAGATGTGTATCTCCTTTAGGCCTTAGTCAGTTGTGAATTCTTTTGGGGTAATCACTAGTACAAAAATGATCTTTTACGTCGCCTATTATACGTCGGTTCTATCCAATGGCGACGTATAAAAGTGTTTTATACGTCGGTTCCGCCTAAAGGCGACGTATATAAGTGTTTTATACGTCGGTTGAGGAAAAGGCGACGTATATAATTCTACTATATACGTCGGTTGAGTAAAAGACGACGTATATAATGACATTATACGTCGGTTGAGGAAAAGGCGACGTATATAATGCTACTATATACGTCGGTTGAGGAAAAGACGATGTATATAATGCTATTATATACGTCGCACTTATAAAACCCGACATATATGATAATAATTTATAACTCTTAATTTCTTTTATTCTCTCATATTTTTTTTCACTCTCTCTCTCTCCCGTAGGCCTCTCTGCCGACTCTCTCTCTCTCGACTCTGTTTTCTCTTCCTTTAATCTTCTTTCTTCCCTTCGTTTTCTTTTGATTTGAATGTTTAAATTCATCGGCTTGGTAACCAAATCGATTATCTCTTAATACTCTACATAATAATATCATTTTTGTAGGGTTTTAAGAGAATCGAAAATTGGGGATAATTTTAGGGTTCGGGTTTTTGCGATGGAAATCGTGTTGTTCTTGCTGATTAAGTGATGAATATAGATAGATAAGCTGCTGGGGATATGTATTGAGGCTGAATGGTTACAAGACCCCGTTATGGAGGCTGTATAAATTCGCATCTGGCACAAAGTTGCTGCCTTTTCTGGTATATAAAATCGATTATGTTTTCCCCATTTTTTATATAACTATCTTACCCTTTTGTTATTAGTAATGATCTACAGTGTATAATGTTTGTAGTTTTGAGTTTAATAATCTTGATTGAAATTATACAAACAGGAATGACAGCTCTTGGATTGGGTACATATGGTGCTCATGTTTTCAAGCCCAAAAACCCCACTTATAAAGATGTAATCTTTATTCAATTGTCCAAGCATTTTAATCTTCTCTTTAGTTAATTTGTGTATATAACTAACTATATGTGGTGCTTCTTATTGGGCAGGTTTGGCACACTGCATCTCTTTATCATTTGGTCCACACTGCAGCACTGGTGGCTGCCCCTCTTGCTACCCACCCTCACATTGTTAGTTTCTTTCTTTTTTTATGATTACATTTAATTTTATGTATGATACAACCCAGTTATGAAACTAAAAACTTTAAATGAGTTGAATCGAACACGTTACTTAATCAAAAGTGAAACTGGTGACACCTGCAAGGCTTTTCACATGTCTGTTTAAGATATAGACGGTTTTAGTAAGAACAGGGCGTGCTCAGCCGCCAAAACCTGGTTGGACGTTCCCACTTGGATACATTCTATTGTTTTGATGAGAAGTTCCATAATTTGTACTTAACCTGATCGCAGTGTAGGAGAACCAATTTGATTGTGCTCATAGGATAGTTTATAAAATCTAGTTTTTAGAGCAGGATTAACAAAATGATGGTTAATATATCTTCTGTAAATATACAGTAAAGCTAAAGTACACTTACAACTAAATTAGAATTATAAACTAATTTAGAAATAAAACACTATCTGAATTATAAGCTAATGTATTTTCTAAGTATTATTTTTTTCACTGTTAAAGTTTGAGTTTTCTCTTGATTTGACAACTTTTTAGTGATATTTACATTAATAAATAATAGAGAAAACATTCTAAGATATGTGCTAATTTAGAATTGTTCTGTTGTTCAGTGATGGAGGTGCTGCACTAGTCTTAGTCAGCGGAGAGACAACAGTGAGGCTTGGACTAGAAGTGATTGCAAAGATTTCAGGATATGGTGATGCGGCTCAGGTACTTCCTAATATATTACAAAAGCTGATGCTGCTAATTTCACCATACAGTAAAGTAGATGTACGAGCTACTGCGTTTTTATATATAAAGTATGAAATGCATTCTGCAGTCGCCAGAGTTATTTACGACTTCTCCAGCTCTTGCAATACCAAAAGCTATATCTAGTGCTGGCATAGAGGCTTCTCAAGTTGATTTCTACGAAATTAATGAAGCCTTTGCGGTAATCTTTCGAACAGAGTTCAATTGACATAACAAGTAGGTCAGATCTAGGCCTGCAAGTATGATTTCCCATTTTAAAATTTTCATATGGTACCTGCAGGTTGTGGCTCTTGCAAACCAGAAATTGCTTGGCCTAAATCCAGTGAGTTCCACTTACCACACAATCAATTTCTGCTAATTGAACTTATTAAAGATCAAATTACATGTCTGCGGGCTACCTTTATTATCATACTGCCTGTCTGCCTGTATACTGTATGTAATAACCTTGTTTTTTCTTGCAGGAGAAAATTAATATACATGGTGGAGCTGTCGCTCTGGGACATCCTCTCGGTTGCAGTGGTGCTCGTATCTTGGTTACTCTTTTAGGGGTATGCTTATTGTAGTTTGGCTATAATTTTGAGTGTGCACTTTCAGTTTCTCTAATTTGTACGAAACCTTCACAGGTACGCAAGTAACTTGAAAATAATAATATCAATTGTTCTACATACCACACATAACTTTAGAGTGTCTAATGGTGAAAGACTGAAAGTTGGAAAGTTGGAAACTTGGAACCATAAATCATAACCCTTTTGTTAATAGACATTTCTGAATCCCACCAGTACTTGATATGTGGTTTCTGCAGATTGCACATTTTTTTTCCTAGTAGTGGGTAAACTGATTGTGTTTGTAGTCACTTTAAATATAAGAATCTAATGGTCTACCTACTGGACCTTTGTAATCAGATATTCACATGGTCTGGCACTCTGGTTGAATAATGGGCACTCTGTTTATTGGGGGGTAAATAGATCTGGCACTCTTTCATTCTCACTGATAGTTGTCTTTTGATGCAGGCTAATCACATGGACAAGACAATTGTGCTGTGAAGACTTTGGTTTATGTAACATTTCCATATGTTGTGCTATTTTGCCATTTTTGCACCCAACCCTCTTTAAAAGAATAGCTGCTTTCATTTTTTTTTCCTTTATTTGCCGAAAATCAGATAGTGTTTTTTAGTAAGAACGGAGGCCTTGACTTGCTTCAGAAATCATTCCACATATGCAAGTAATAGACTAACTCTCGGTTTCTGTTATTTCCCACGTACATTTGGTATATATATTTACATATTTCTTCTTATGTAGTACATGATTCATTATGCATAAAGACAGTATCCTGATCTCAGTAATCAATTTGTTTCCTGCAGGAATGCTATTGGTGCTAATCTTCTCAGTAATTGGCTTAGCACAACGTTCATTTACACTGGAATGACAGATTATCCAACTCCTTCTAATTTCCTTAATCCCATGCCAGCTTATCCAGTCAAACAGGTATAATTTTTGCCAAACCAAACTAATGCTACTAGCTAGCGTTTCTTGCTCACATACAAAAATGTCCTACCGAATAAAACACTATTACATTTTACTATAATTCTTGCTACCAGAAACAAAAATCTGAAGGTATGCATAACATTATCTCACACTTCATACTAATCAGTCTTGCTTCCTGTCTATATCTATGACCACTTTGGTGGATCCAATAGGGGTTAAGCCCCGACTAAACAAGAAAAATTAGTGATTTTTTTTATATTAAGTCTAATTTCATACTGAACTCTCAAGTATGAAACATATATATAATGACCAGGTTTATCACACAAAATTCGTATCTGAAAGCCAAAAGGTCTAAATGAAATATATGGGGCTAAATTCAAGTATACCAAAGGAACCCTCAAGTGTATTATAGTTTCATCTTCAACTTTATTGCAGTTTTCACTTGTGTTTTTTTACTTATGAAGGTGATAACTAAAGCAGGCTCTTGTCTCTGCAGATGTTATGCAGGGCTTATCTCGAAGACAGAACATACTCTAAGTTAGCCCCATTTGGTGGCTTTGCATTTATTGCTGGTTGGGCGACCTTGCTATTTTAAGAATTCCTGTCTCAAAAACAATGAGGGTTTATTTGAATTTAGTCAATAAACGTATCTGCTTGGATGGATTTGAACAAGGCAGGCAAAGTTTCCCAGATTTATGCACACTTGTACAATCTTAATTACATGACATGGTTGACCCATTAGATCGGGAATTTGTAAACATTTTGGTTATTGTAGTTTTTTTTCCCCAAAGGTTATTGTAGTTTTTGGTTGTACAAAATTTTGTTAATGTATGTTTTTTTTATTATTGCACAGGTTTCTAGGTATGATTAGATTACAGAGGAACAAAATATTTTTTTTTAAATTTTTTGGACAATATACGTCGGTTGTTTAGAAGAACCGATGTAAAAAGATAACAATATACGTCGCCTTTTTGTTTTATACATCGGTTACTCAGACTTTTATACGTCGGTTATTTTGGTCTTTTACGTCGCCTTTTTAACCGACGTATATTCTACCTATTACGTCGCCTTTTTAACCGACGTAAAAGACTGTGACTTTATACGTCCCCTCTCTATACGTCGCCATTTAACCGACGTATAAGGTCGATTTAACCGACGTAAAAGGCCTGTTTTCTACTAGTGAATCTTGCTTTGAAGGCCCTTAAGGGTAATCTTGCTTTGAAAACCTAGGCTTTTAGGATTGATCTTGTTGTGAAGGTCCTTCATGGTGACCCTAGATTTTGTGGTTGTCTCCCCCGAGATTTGGTTATCAAGAAGACTATCTTTGGAAGACCCCTCAGCAGAAGGTGCGTAGGAATTCGACTTCCTCAAGAAGCGTAAGTTCACTAAACGCATGGAGCTCGGAATCTATTTCTTATAATACCTTGGTAAACCCGTACTTCCGGGGTGCTTATCCGTACTTCCGGAAAGCTCACCAAGAAGAGAGTCCTACCTCTTATGTAGAAGCGGGGTTACCCTTTTCCCCCTAAAACTCTGCTCTTGCATAGAGTATATAGGTGGGCGAGGTTACCTTATTTTCCCCTTAAAACACTGCTTTTGCATAGAGTATATAGGTGGGCGAGGTTACCTTCTTTTCCCCTAAAACTCTATTTTTGCATAGAGTATATAGGTGGGCGAGGTTACCTTCTTTTCCCCTAAAACTCTGCTTTTGCATAGAGTATATAGGTGGGCGAGGTTTCTTTCTTTTCCCCTAAAACTCTGCTTTTGCATAGAGTATATAGGTGGGCGAGGTTACCCTTTTCCCCCTAAAACTCTGCTTTTGCATAGAGTATATAGGTGGGCGAGGTTACCTTCTTTTCCCCTAAAACTCTGTTTTTGCATAGAGTATATAGGTGGGCGAGGTTACCTTCTTTTCCCCTAAAACTCTGCTTTTGCATAGAGTATATAGGTGGGCGAGGTTACCTTCTTTTCCCCTAAAACTCTGCTTTTGCATAGAGTATATAGGTGGGCGAGGTTACTTTCTTTTCCCCTAAAACTCTGCTTTTGCATAGAGTATATAGGTGGGCGAGGTTACCCTTTTCCCCCTAAAACTCTGCTTTTGCATAGAGTATATAGGTGGGCGAGGTTAGCTTTTGCATAGAGTATATAGGTGGGCGAGGTTACTTTCTTTTCCCCTAAAACTCTGCTTTTGCATAGAGTATATAGGTGGGCGAGGTTACCTTCCTTTTTCTTAAAACTCTGCTTTTGCATAGTGTATAAGTAGGAGAGGTTGTCTCTTCCACCTAAGGAGATGTTGTCTTTTCCGCCTGGGGCAAGGTTGTCTTTTCTGCCTAAGGCGAGGTTGTCTTTTTCCACCTAAGGCGATGTTGTCTTTTCCGCCTAGGGCAAGGTTTTCTCTTCCGCCTAAGGCGAGGTTTTCTCTTCCGCCTAGGGCGAGGTTGTCTCTTCCGCCTAAGGCGAGGTTATCTCTTCCGCCTAGGGCGAGGTTATCTCTTTCGCCTAGGGCAAGGTTGTCTTTTCTGCCTAAGGCGAGGTTGTCTTTTCCGCCCAGGGCGAGGTTGTCTCTTCCGCCTAGGGTGAGGTTGTATCTTTCGCCTAAGGAGAGGTTGTCTTTTCCGCCTAGGGCGAGGTTGTCTCTTCCGCCTAGGGCGAGGGCGAGGTTGTCTCTTCCGCCTAGGGTGAGGTTGTCTCTTCTGCCTAGAGCGAGGTTGTCTCTTCCGCCTAGGGAGAGGTTTTCTTTTCCGCCTGGGGCAAGGTTGTCTTTTCTTCCTAAGGCGAGGTTGTCTTTTCCGCCTAGGGCGAGGTTGTCTCTTCCGCCTGGGGCGAGGTTGTATTTTCCGCCTAGGGCGAGGTTGTCTTTTCTGCCTAGGGCGAGGTTGTCTCTTTCCCCTAAGGCGAGGTTGTCTCTTCCGCCTAGGGCGAGGTTGTCTCTTCCGCCTAAGGAGAGGTTGTCTCTTCCGCCTAAGGCGAGGTTGTCTCTTCCGCCTAAGGCGAGGTTGTCTCTTCCGCCTAGGGTGAGGTTGTCTCTTCCGCCTAAGGCGAGGTTGTCTTATACTCCTAAGGCGAGGTTATGAGTTTCCGCATGAGTTGCTAAGTTCATCAACGATTGGTGATGATGGCTCGCCTTTGTAATTTATTCAGATATTTTTGGATAAACTTTTCTTTTACAAGTATTTGTTTCAAGAAAATGGGGGGTAGTTGTTATGCCCAAAAATAACAAAACTCGCCTTCTATGCTGTCGTTATCATATGGTGGATTCTGGAAGCATACTCGTTTTCTAGATATTGGGTCTAACCTAGGCTCATACGAAGCCTAGCCCATTAGTTGACGAAATGCAGATATTGTGTCTAACCTAGGCTCATACGAAGCCTAACCCAAAACGTGGGTAGTCTCGCCTTCATATGAACCCGGGTTACATATGAAAATTGATTACTGGTATAAGTAAGGAATGTGACCTTTGGGCTTATTCCAAGGTATAAACTACCTTACTTACCTCGCCACCT
The DNA here is from genome assembly GCA_030848705.1 of Heracleum sosnowskyi. NCBI lineage: Eukaryota > Viridiplantae > Streptophyta > Magnoliopsida > Apiales > Apiaceae > Heracleum > Heracleum sosnowskyi. Next base: position 16,672,701 of record CM061244.1, on the reverse strand, counting down.
AAATATATAAACCTCGTCTTTTAAAAGATGGAGGTTCCTTAACTTTTATTGATTTATGGAAAATTAACCTGTCCAAGCTGAGAAGCTTCGCCTTGTTGGAAGGATCGAGAAGCCTCGCCTTTTTGAGATTCATAAGATCCTGTCTTTCCTTATTTTCCATGGATCAGGATAACCTTTGACTCCGATAAATCCGGGTCAATAACTTATCCGATAAGTTCCAAGAAAATAGTAAGATCACGACAGCTCATAATGACGTATCAAAGGCGGTGACCCCGGTCTTTTCGTTGTTAAAGAAGGAAATTTGGCCCATGGGTTACTTGTTCCCCAAGAACTACGTTTGGCTTGATCCCTATAAATAAGGGTACGTAGGCACATTGTATGACATGATGCGATCTAGCGAAAAAGAGTGAATTCAATATTCAACTTCAATCATGACCTATTCTCACATACAATCTCAGTCATCTCCAAATCAGAAACCCTAATCCTTTCAACCTACGTTACATATCATCATCAGGTTCTACCACAATTCCAGCAACCCTCCCCGAATTGGTTATCACCAAATTCCTCCGTTAACACACATTATTTACTTCCGAAACCACAATACCTCTAGAAATTAGGCAAAGCCACTAATTTACATTGTTAGGAGTCGTGTATGTTTCAAATATGTGCATTATATTTGTGTGTTCCTCGGTTCAAGTTGCAGAAGTAATTTCACTCAACAGTGTGGAGCATATTGTATCCAGTTAGTCTTCAAAATTTACCAGTAGTCTACTGATATCATCATGGAACAGGTGGCAACAAGCATATTCAACATCGACACTACAAATGACGGATTCAATCATTTTGATAAAAAATATAACATACGTCTTCCATATTTTATTTTCAGAACCTACGACTGGTATATGATACCAGAAGTTAAGATGCCCCAAATAATATTTTTTATCATAATTTGACATCATGAAACACATGGCCAGAGGCATTTTCTACATTGGCATTATGTGTTATATTTTTCATCTTCTATATTTTATCTACAGAACCTACGGCTGTTATATATTACCAGAAGTAAAGATGTCACCAAATAATTTCCCTCCATATTTCAGCTGCGGCAATGGTCTTCCTATCATGTTCTACTCCATGATACATCTTGTTGTTGTCTCAAATGTTATTCTATTTTGGTTTTTATGGTATTTAAAACCTTTGCACCAAACATGTTGACTTTATGTGATATCCCTCTTAAGTGTAGAGTTGGCAATTTCGTACCCGACATGAAAACGACACAAAAATTACGGTTTTGGTTTAACCTTTTCAGTACACGAACACGAAATTACACGAGCGAATTTAGTGTCGGTATTGGGTTTACCCTTGGGTACACGACACGAAACGAAAGTACACAAATTAATTAAATAAAAAAATAAATATTTTAAAATTATATAAATACATATCATAAATAAATACTGTATGTATTATTTTTATACAAAATTATATACTCAAAATATTGTATATCATAATTCATAAATACTTAAAATAATCTGTATGTATTGGTCATGGTCAATGGGCACTCGGCACTTATCGTTTTCGTTTCGTGTACTTTTTGTTTCGTTTTCGTTTTCGTTTTCGTGTACTTTTCGTGTACTTTTTGTTTCGTTTTCGTTTTCATGTACTTTTCGTGTACACGACAAATTTCGTGTATTTTTCGTTTCGTTTCGTGTTTACACGAAATTTTTCATTTCGCTTTTGTTTTGCAAAATGGGTACACGAACTTATTTCGTTTCGTTAATGGTTTAGCCTCTTACTACACGAAACACGAAACACGAAAGTAAACGACACGAAAGTACACGACACGACACGAATTGTCAGATCTACTTAAGTGTCACATACGAACACATAATTCCTATGTGTAATCCAAGCTATAAGTAAGGATCAAAATCACATTCAAAAGCATTTAACCTTGATTTTTTTTATCACAGTTAGTAAAAATAACATATAGAGAAGTAAATGAAAGAAATGGAGCTTAACTAACAAAAAATTCATATAACATTATGGAAAATTCTTTAGAATAGCTTACAACCACTACATCATTATTATAAACATACAAATGTAGCTTTATTTAATAGAAAAATTGATTGTTTTAGTTCATTAAGTTTCTTTTAGATTATTTAGGCTATAAATTTCTAACCAACTCTTAAACAAAGTTGATGCATGTCAACAAGATTTTATTCATGACATGGAAGTCACAAACGGGGGATTACCTTGTAACGTGAAACAAAATAAAGGATCAAAAGTGACAAGAAAATAGAAATATATATTAAATTGATCATTGTGAGTGATGTATGCAAAAGTGGAGTATGAAGAGGAGTTCTCAACATTAAGCTAAAGATCGAAATGTGGAAATAGAGAATAACATAAGAGAACCTTGTGCAATATGTACATCGAATATATATAATGACCATGCTTACAATGTGTACAACTGGTACTTATAGATTATAGCTGCAACAATCTTCTTTGTTTGTGTTAGTAATGCCCATAAGACAAAGCTTAGTTATACGAAATTTTTCGTTTCGTTTTCGTTTTGCTTTATAAACATATCATTATTATAAACATACTAGTGTAGCTTTATTTAATAGAAAAATTGATTGATTTAGTTCATTAAGTTTCTTTTAGATTATTTAGGCTCTAAATTTCTAACCAACTCTTAAACAAAGTTGATGCATGTCAACATGATTTTATTCATGACAAGGAAGTCACAAACGGGGGATTACCTTGTAACGTGAAACAAAATAAAGGATCAAAAGTGACAAGCAAATAGAAATATATATTAAATTGATCATTGTGAGTGATGTATGCAAAAAGTGGAGTATGAATATGAGTTCTCAACATTAAGCTAAAGATCGAAATGTGGAAATAGAGAATAACATAAGAGAGCCTTGTGCAATATATACATCGAATATATATTGACCATGCTTACAATGTGTACAACTGGTACTTACAGATTATAGCTGCAACAATCTTCTTTGTTTGTGTTAGTAATGCCCATAAGACAAAGCTTAGTTATACGAAATTTTTCATTTCGTTTTGCAAAATGGGTACACGAACCTATTTCGTTTCGTTAATGGTTTAGCCTCTTACTACACGAAACACGAAACACGAAACACGAAAGTAAACGACACGAAAGTAAACGACACGAAAGTACACGACACGACACGAATTGCCAGATCTACTTAAGTGTCACATACGAACACATAATTCCTATGTGTAATCCAAGCTATAAGTAAGGATCAAAATCACATTCAAAAGCATTTAATCTTGATTTTTTTTATCACAGTTAGTAAAAATAACATATAGAGAAGTAAATGATCGAAATGGAGCTTAACTAACAAAAAAATCATATAGCATTATGGAAAATTCTTTAGAATAGCTTACAACCACTACATCATTATTATAAACATACCAGTGTAGCTTTATGTAATAGAAAAATTGATTGTTTTAGTTCATTAAGTTTCTTTAAGATTATTTAGGCTCTAAATTTCTAACCAACTCTTAAACAAAGTTGATGCATGTCAACAGGATTTTATTCATGACATGGAAGTCACAAACGGGGGATTACCTTGTAACGTGAAACAAAATAAAGGATCAAAAGTGACAAGCAAATAGAAATATATATTAAATTGATCATTGTGAATGATGTATACAAAAATTGGTGTATGAAGAGGAGTTCTCAACATTAAGCTAAAGATTGAACTGTGGAAATAGAGAATAACATAAGAGAGCCTTGTGCAATATGTACATCGAATATATATAATGACCATGCTTACAATGTGTACAACTGGTACTTATAGATTATAGCTGCAACAATCTTCTTTGTTTGTGTTAGTAATTCCCATAAGACAAAGCTTAGTTATACAATAACTGGATCGCTGCACACGGTTTTTACCGGGCCCGATCCTGACTTTTTTGGGGCCCTAGGCAAAAACATAAATGAGGGCCCTCTCAAAAAGAAAAAAACTATAATAATTCTAAGCCACTACGATTTTATTAATAAAATTACAATATCCAAGCATATTACACAATAATTCATAGAAAATGAGTTCTACAGGCATTCCGTGATGCAAAATCATTGATGATAACATCAGAATCAATAATTTCCAAAAGTTCCTTCCCGATTGATAAAATTGCAAGACCATTCAGTCGTTCTTGTGACATTGATGACCTCAAGTATGTTTTTATCAGCTTTAACTTTGAAAAGCTTCTTTTCGCTGTTGCCACGGTCACCGGAACTGTTAAGAAGATTCTATAAGCGATTGAAGCATTTGGATAACAATCTGCAGATGTAACAAACTCAAGAATTTCAGTGGCTGACATTAGTTTATCTGGTAAATTAGATTGTAATACATTCAATTCAGAGTGAAGGTCATTTAAATCAACATCTGATGAATCACCATAAGAAAAAGTAGAGTAAAAAGTAGCAGAACATTCTCTCAGTTCCTTCCCAGCTAGCAACTTTAACTTGTCTGAATCAAACAAAAATCCAAAGACATTCTAAAAAATCTTTAGTTGCTCAAATCTACTTTTCAAAGATGTAATTACCATCTTTTTGTAGAACAAGAAAATAGTGTATATAGTCGTTGAACAATTCCAAAAAATTAAACAGCTCTCGTGCAAGAGTGTGCCATGTCACTAAGAGCAAGATTCAAAATATGACTAGCACAAGGCATATATAATGCTCTCGGATTAATTTCAAGTAAACGCTTTTGTACACCTTGGTGCTTCCCTTTCATATTGTAGCCGTTATCATAATCTTGCCCCCTAACATCATCAATGTTAAGATCAAGAGACTTTAAAAAATTTTGTAATTCAATAAAAAGTCCTAATCCCGATGTATCATTCACTTCTAAAAACTCTAGAAAGTACTCCTCAATTTTTACTTTTTTTGTTGACATGTTCACGCATCGTATTATTAGAACCATTTGTTCTTGATGAGCAATATCCGGGGTACAATCAAGAATTATAGAAAAATATTTTGCCACTTTTATGATTTTAACTATAGAACTTTTCACACTATAAGACAAAAGGGAAATCAATTCATTTTGAATTTTATACCCAAGATAATTATAATGAATTTCACGATTTTGAATGCGTCTCACATGATCTTGCATTATCACATCAAATTCTGCAATCATTTCAATCAATCCTAGAAAATTACCATTACTATCTTGATATAATTTTTCATTAGATCCTCTAAAGGCCAAGTTATGAGTAGCAAGACACTTCATAGCAGAAAATATTCTAAGTAATACTTGTCTCCATCGATCTTTCTCTTTCATAAAGTAGTTTGGATATGAGAGAAATTGAGAAAGGGGGAGAAGATGAGAAATTAATTTGGTACAAATAAGAACGAATCCTGGAGACTGGAGAGTGCTAAGTGGCTATCGTGGATTTTAATTTTTTGGACTTTTTCATTTTACTCAATTATCAATCTTTTCTCTACTGGCTTAAAAACTCTCTCTTATCAAAAAAAAACTAATAAAATTAAAAAACCTAAACAAATTGGACCCCTTTTGAGTTTGGGCCCTAGGCCATTACCCCTCTGAACTACCCTCAGAACCGGGCCTGGTTTTTACGTGTTAAATTTGTGTGTGCCAGATGTCAATTATTTAATGTAATGCCTAAGTGTGAGTGTGGCACATTCCAGGATTATCACCAGTAATATAATGGAGCATGTACATACAAATAAGTGGCACCTGAAAGGATGTTGAGTTCACATAAGTAAAATTGACTCTTTCATTAACGTGGGTCTATCCGACAAAGATTGATTTGTTTGATCATTAAAGGCCACACAATATTCTAATATAGCAGCTATGTAAAGACTCATAACAACTCAATCATCTACGTTTGATACCAATAAATCTATCTTATGCCACAGTAACTCTTGCCTAGATCTATAACGCTTTATAAAGGCACAAAAGCACTTTTTTGTCAAGATTATCTGAACTTGATAATAAAATGATCATCTTATGAAACCAAGCACTTGTCTAATTAATTAGGTAGGTCAATAATAGATTAATCATTCTATTTTCATGATAAGATTAATTAAAACAATATACCTCCAAAAGGAAATTCAAGTTAACATAATCTTAACTTAGCCCAGAATTCTGCCCTGAAGGAAAATTTATCAAGAAATTCAACAAAATCCAAAACAAGCCAAAAAAAAAAAAATCGCAAGAAATTAGAGAAAAAAACATGTATTCCACTGTGAATTAGGATTATAAAAATGCATACATATCTCATTTTTCATTTGTAAAATGAGGGTAATAGGTATACCCAGGGACAATGATATATATATATACATCCCATTGAAAAAATGTCACCTACACACTGATGCACAATTCCAAAATTGATAAACATACCAACTCTTGTCTACTCCTATGACAACATGGCTGATCAAAAACTTTTAACATGGTACATGTATACTATGGTACTTCCGGTAAACTTTTAAAAACAAATTAATTATGCAGACTCTTATATATATAATATCAGTAGTGCTGTATTGATATAAACACATGTAACAGATTAAATATTCACTACCTTTTGTAAACTCCGAAACTGCTGCCTCAACCTAATAATTTGGAAGGAAGAGGACAAAAAAGTTTTGTTTATCGACTAAAGAGTCTTGAAATGGTAGCGACTTCTAACTACTACAAATGAGTCAAGAAAAAAACAAAGATGTATCTCGTTAGGTAGATCAACGTTTGTTATTTCCCGGCTTTCTTGGCAATACATTTATTATATTAAAATTACCAAATACAAAAATACACATGCAGATCAATATGATTTCTAAAATAATTACTATTATTGGAAAGAAAAGTATTCATCTACAAATGATTTATCCGCATACACACAATATATACATATATAAATGATACTATTGTGTTTAAATTAAATTCGAATAATATTGTGCTAGTTGTCAGAAGGGAAACACGCATGAACTTAACATTTAAACAATAGAAGAACCTCCTTTATATTAAAATTTTACTAGATACTTGTTTAGCTAGATAGATTAATGTAAATTTAAATACGTATATACTGAAAACTCGATAAATGAATAGTCACTTTAAACTAATATATAACACTTTTTAGACATAACTTCATGGGCCTTTTACTGGCTCATATTGTCCTCAAAATCACATGAGCATTGATGATACTCAATATGTGCATGGAACATTAGATAGACTTAAACAGGTTAACCTCCAACCAATGTAGAAAAAGCGATGAACGACGTGTCCTCTTGATTGGATTTTACTTTTTAGTGAACGGTTAAAATTTTTGCATGTCAAAACGAAATCAGACTAAGCAGTTAAGCAAGTGTCCAAGCACTGAGAGCATGTAATTATCTTTTGCATTTTATTAATTACACAATTGTTAAAGTATCTGGCCGAAGTAGAATGTCTACCGTAAATATCATAAAATGGGAGATTAAATTGACATCCCTCCAAGTCATCCAAGTTAAATGTTCGGATCAACCTATTATTCCTATTTGTTAATTCAGACATTATCTCCCATGAATATTATTTCAGTGTGTTATCATACTAAATGTCGTTATTGTGGTGTTGACCATACATTTGGGGTACTTCAGTAATGCCAACATTACTACCCTGCAAACATTCTAGAGATGGCTAGGAAGTTGGAGTATTACTATCCAACACTCCAACAACCTCCAACTTTAAATTTTATTGGGTTGCATATATCTTTACTTGGTCATAATTCCTATATGCTATTTTTCCTCTTTCTTACTTGGTCATAATTCCTATTTGCTATTTTTTTTCCTTTTTCGATGCACGAGTGGTGGGGAACTATGTGAACCACTAATTTCATAAAATATCTTCTTACCTAAACAACAAGTCCAACCTACAAAATTTGTATCCCCTAGAGTCTTATATGCTCTAAAATATTTGCTTTAAAACTGTTTTTTCAATTTTCATAATTAATAGATGTTTAATGAATGTTTTTTCATAACAATCTTATTAAAAAAAATATCATTTTGTTTGATACGACGTAAAGTATTATCTCATGCAAAGTAGGTGATCAAGAGTTATATTCATAGTTATAATCTCAAGCAATTATATTCAGACTATTATTCAGAGTTATAGCATTTGCTTTCACACAAAATAATTGTAACTATAATGTCCTTGTATGTAATCACTATAATTTAGCTAAAATTTCAAAACTTATGCAGGATAAACAAACTTTACCTACTACTAAACACAGAGTATGCGTTACGAGAAACAAAGAATGGCCATGATTATATATATTGAGTTGAAAAGAACCCTGAAACCTCCAAAATAAATTTAGCAAATAGGCATCACAAAAACTACATTCAATTTCTCAACACGATGATACCAGTCAAACCACAGAAATTTAGTCTTAACAAAATCCAGGACCAGGATAATTGTACCCTAACTTACTAATGTAAAATTACACTACCCTCCTAGATTAAATTCAATAACACAACTAATGATAAGTGTTAGGATTTATGGGTGATAGCTATGAGACAACTTAACTAGATATTTTATGTACTTAATTTTATTAAGTATGAACATACTGTCACAGCCAGAGTATGTCTATTTAACCGTTTTTGTTTGCTGTAAATAAGATTCTAGTACATCTTGGTAGAAGTTCATTTATTTGTTCAAGCCTCAAGAAGTGCTCAAGATGAACAGCAAGAATAAATATTACTGTCACAGCATTGACAGTAAGGTTACTTGAAGACAACATGTTGCAAGTCACGACAGTACTCACTCTGACAGCAACATTGGCGGAAGCCCTCGGACATCAACTTTACCTTAGCCTGACAGCAAGCTTGGAAATCCTGACAGCACCTTCTGCGGGGATTTCTTACTGTCACCAAAAGTGCATTCCTGTGACAGCAAGCTCAGCCATCAGGATACTGTCATGAAGGGATAACATTTGTATTGGGGAACAACCCAGTCAAACTTGTGACAGTTTGGATGTTCAAGAAACAGGCGTGTTGTAGTATCCCAACACTGTAACAGGTCTGCAAGACTACAACTGAAGCTTGAGAGATCTCATGACAAAGCTCACCAATTCCAGAGTATGACAAATCTACATCTACTGAATTGTGTTAGCTTAAAATAGAATGTTTCTAGATTGCTTTGCTATGTACTAATAAGCTGTTTGTATAGCAATTTAGGAAAGAATCACGGGTAGGCAATTTGTAAGAAGCTGTCACATGAAAATGACAGCAGCTTCACAAGACCCGTGTTGATAGTGATAGGTTTAGACTACTTAATCTATCGCTCAATCCATTCTCTGTAATCACTCGAGAAACCGAAGCTCAAGAAAACAAACATTTTCTTGAGGTTGTAGCAACCCATTGCAAAATAAATAAAACATTTATTTTGTGAGAATTACTCGTGTGTCTACTTGTGTTTGCATTCGATAAACTGATAATCCTTAATCTTAGTTTTTGTTGTTGAAACGTAGATTGAGATTTATCAGTATTGCATTCAACCCCCCCTTTTGCAATAGTCAAGGACCAACAATAAGCATCTCCCAACGACTAACATGGGCCCAAGCTTGCTAATTAGAATCAATAGAACCTTCAAATCCACAAAAAATCTTACCTGATTATTTGCCATACCTTTTGGGCCAGTTTCGATGAATCTGGTTATGCAATTGTGCAGCAGATAACGATGAGACAAAGCAGAAAAAACAAGCACCAGGAGCAAATATTGAAGGTCGTCCCTGGGCGGACAACGATGAATCTGGGGATGAAACTATGTACCGGACACAATGTAAATTTGGAATCAAATTGTGTAGATAACGTAGTGCAAGCAAATGGGATATTATTGTTGTGGGTTAAATATGAAAGTGGTAAGTGAAGACCATATATCATTTTCATCACTGATGTCAACGGGTATCACTTCAATCACTAAAGTCATCATTAATATCAAATGGATACCTCTAAATATGTGTTTGAAAAGTAAAAATAATTTATATCGAGTTCTACACATATTTCTTGAATGCTACCACAACCAAATGAAAAGTTGTGAACACTAGTATTTAAGATATTATATTTAGATTATAAAAAAATTATTTACTTTTTATTTTTAATTTTATAGTTATTTACTTTGATTTAATAAAAAATAAATAGTAAATAAATTGTTGTATTTTATATTTAATTAAATTATCTTTTGATTTTCTTCTTGAAAGAATTGTAAATAATATCTCCAATCTCATTAAGTTGACGATACTTATTTTATTAACCTTAATATTTACTATTTTAGTTTTTAATGTATTTTTGCATGAAATTTCATGTTTTTCTAATTTTAAAATTATTAAAATTTATAATTTCTTACCTTTTCACTCAATTATTTTATTACACTATATATTTTTTTGATTTTTTTGAAAAAAGTACAAAATAATATCTTCAAATCATGTTCATAATATTTGCAATAAGTGCACAATTTAACATTAATTATGATAGATATAATTGCTGACGTTTGTTCATCAGTGTTTAAGTACCAGGTACATATCAGAGTTTATATAGAAGCCAGTCAGAGTTTGATAAAGTCTGACAGGGTGATAGTTGACTTAGCTGTCGGTGCAAAGATAAAGATTCTAGAAGCAATATATTCTGAAGATGGAAAGAAGCAGAATATATTGATACAGCTAAGGAGACTGGACAGAAGACTGAAGCAATCCTTAATTGATAATAATTGTATAGCTAATTTATAGGAGTATCAATTAGATAAGGATTGTATGTAGCTGTGTACTATATAAACACAGATAGGTTATCTCTAGAAGGGATACGCGAACATTGAATATATTATTCTTGTAACCTAGTAGCTCTTTGTGATTCATTAACATCACTAAGAGAGAAACTGTTAATATAATTACAGTTTGTTGATTTATAAAGTGTTCTTGATTGTTATTCTCATATACATACTTGATTATATTGTGTATTCGACCTAACAATTGGTATCAAAGCCAAGGCTGTTTAATATATACAGTTTTATGATTCAAACACAGTAATAATCATGTCTGAAGAAAATCAAACTGCTCCTAAGGCTGAACAGGTTAAGCCCAATTCTGTGAGTCGATATGAAACAATCAGGGTTCCAATTCTCAGGCCAGTAGAGTATCCGATTTGGAAGGTGAAGATGACCATGTTTCTGGAGGCTACAGATCCAGAATACCTTGACAGAATCTATGATGGTCCTCATATGCCGACTAAATTGTCCCCTGTTGTTGATGGTCAAGAACAAAAGACTGTTCCAAAGGAAAAGAAAGATATGACTCCTGAGGACATCTCATCAATTGCAAAAGATGCAAAGGTTAGACATCTTCTCCATAGTGCTTTAGATAATGTTATGTCTAACAGAGTAATTGGCTGCAAAACTGCCAAAGAGATATGGGATGCTTTCGAAGTCAGATGCCAGGGAACAGGTTCTATCAAGAAGAACAGAAAGACAATACTCACACAGGAGTATGAGCACTTTGATTCAAGAACTAATGAAACCTTGACTGAGACTTATGACAGATTTTGCAAACTATTGAATGATCTGTCTCTGGTTGATAAAGAATATGAGCTTGAAGAGTCTAATCTCAAGTTTCTGTTATCTCTACCTGAAAAGTGGGATTTAAAGACAACCACAATAAGAGATAATTATGAGCTTGCTGATACAGATCTTGATGAAATCTATGGGTTGTTGAAAACTCATGAACTGGAGATAGAACAAAGGAATAGAAGATTGAGTAAAAAGACAAAATCTGTTGCTCTCAAAGTTGAGGAGAAGCCCATTAAGAAGGAATCATCAAGGAAGAAAGCCAAGGGAAAGGCTTTAGTCATTAAATCTGAAAGTGAGTCATCAAACTCTGATGATGACTCAAACTCTGATGAATCTTCTGACTCTGAGGATGATGAAGAACATATGATGCAAATGGCTGCACTGATGGTGAAGACCTTCAAGAAGATGGGATTCAAGAACTTCAAGAAAGGAAAGAGATTCTCAAGGAAAGACTCAAACTCTGAAAAGAAAAGTTTTAGAAAGTCTGATGGAAGAGAGACCAAGTCTGGCAAGAAGGATAAATCTGAAATCCAGTGCTACAGGTGTAAGGAGATGGGTCACTATGCTCCAGAGTGCAAGAAAGGCAAATCTGAGAAAGCACTCATCTCTAAAGGCAAAGACTGGGCAGATACTTCAGACTCTGATGATGGAGAAAATTATGCTCTTATGGCAACTGTCAGAGATGAGACTGAATCATCTGAAAATAAGGTACCCCTAACTACTTATGCTTATGATACTGATAATATATCTGAGTTAAGAGTATATCTGAAAAGCGTACATGTTAGCTATAGGGATCAGACTTTAGAGAATGAGAGAATTAAAGCTGAGAATCTTAGTCTTAAAGATAGAAACAAGTTTCTTGAAGGAGAACTTGAAAAGATGAAGCAGATTCAAAAAGAAAGAGATGATGCTGTTTATGTAGAACAGGAATTGCTCAAAAGATATAAGCAATTAGAATCTGATCTAGAAAAAGAAAGAAAAATAATCAAGACTTGGACAGATTCTGGAAGAGACACTCATCAAGTGTTTCAGACAGATTCTGTAGGTTTAGGCTATTGTGAAAATGATGAACTTAGGTTTAAAGACAAGGTTAAGATTAAACCACAACTTAAACCTGTAATATTTGTTCCAGAAGCCAATAAGTTAAAATCTGTTGTAATAAGAGAAGCTGATATGGAATCAGATGAAGCCTGTGAAAGACAGGAAAATATTATAACAGAAAAACTTATGGAAAGAGAAGCTGTTAGAAAGCCAGTAAAAACTTGTGAAAAACAGGTTAATGTTGGTTTGATGACAGGAAAACAGTTCAATCATAAGCTCAAAGAGGTAAAATCTGCCATGAAACCAAAAGGGTCCAAGAAGAATAGGAATGGAAAGATAGGCATAAATAAAAGAAATAATCATTTGCCTACTGGTGCTGCTCCAAGGAAAACATGTTATAATTGTGGTAGTTCTAATCATCTTGCTAATTACTGCACAAAGAATAAAAATATCAATTCTTTACCTTCTACATCAGGAGTAAAGAATGATTATGTTAGGGTTAGACCACAGACTTTATGCACACACTGTGGGAGCACTTGGCATTCCATTTATACTTGCAAGAGTTATCATGCTATTTATCACAATTATTATGAGCTAAAACCCAATCTGAAGTGGGTTAGAGCAAACTCTGCAAGTGTAAAGTCTGACAATGTTAGTTTAAACTCTGTTGATAGTCATTCCGCTGCAAAAGCTAACACTGTTAAGAAAGCCAAAGGATCCAAGCAAGTCTGGGTCCTTAAAACTAACACTTAGTGTTTGTTTGTGATTGCAGGGTATAAAAGAGAGCACACTTATCTTGGACAGTGGATGCTCGGGACATATGACTGGAAATAAGGCCCTGCTATCAGACTTTGAGGAGAAGGCTGGCCCAAAGGTTTCCTATGGAGATGGCAACATAGGACACACTCTGGGATATGGCAATATTAATCTTGGAAGTGTCATCATCACAAATGTAGCTCTAGTCTCAGGACTCAAGCATAATCTGCTATCTGTGAGTCAAATCTGTGACAGAGGAAACCATGTAGATTTTCATACTGAATACTGTGAAGTTATCAGTAAATCTACTGGAAAAGTTGTTCTAGTTGGACACAGGCACAACAACATTTATGAAGCAAGTTTGGTAACAAACTCTGATGGAAGAACAGTGTGTCTGACTGCAAGAATGTCAAATGAAGAGAGTTGGAATTGGCATAAAAAGCTCTCTCATCTCAATTTGAACAACATCAATGAGCTAATAAGAAAGGATCTTGTAAGGGGACTCCCAAAATCAATACTCAGTCTAGATGGCCTATGTGATTCTTGTCAAAAGGCTAAACAAAGGAAGTCATCTTTCAAGAGCAAATCTGAATCTTCAGTAGTGGAACCTTATCATCTTCTACATGTTGATCTCTTTGGACCAGTGAATGTGATGTCTATGGGCAGAAAGAAATATGCTCTAGTAATTGTTGATGAATATACTAGATATACATGGGTGTATTTCTTATCAAAGAAGGATGAAACTGCTCAAACTCTGATGGATCATGTAAATCTACTGGACAAAGGATCACAGCACAAAGTCAAAATTATAAGGAGTGATAATGGAACTGAATTCAGAAACTCAATCATGGAAGCTTTCTGCAAGGAAAGAGGAGTGAAACAAGAATTTTCTGCACCTGGAACTCCACAGCAAAATGGTGTAGTTGAAAGAAAGAACAGAACTTTAATTGAAGCAGCCAGAACTATGCTTGAAGAAGCAAAATTACCAACTTATTTCTGGGCAGAAGCTGTTCAAACTGCTTGTTTTACTCAAAATGCTACACTGATCAACAAGCATGGGAAAACACCATATGAGATGGATGCAAATGCTTTGTGTTGAAGACTCATCCTGAACAGTTGACCAAGTTCGAGTTAAAAGCTGATGAAGGAATCTTTGTTGGTTATCCATTGTCAACAAAAGCATTCAGAGTCTACAATCTAAGAACTAAAGTGATCATGGAATCCATACATGTGTCATTTGATGACAAGAAAATAACTGGACTTGATGACTTAGATGGATATGATCAACTGCGTTTTGAAAATGAAGGTTTATTCTCTGATGATGTAAACTCTGATGAAGTAGTACCGACAAACTCTGATGAAGCGGTTCTGACAAACTCTGACGAAGCATACTCTGAACCTCTACTGGTAAATACTGGAGAAACTGGAAATTCTCAAATTGAACAAAATAGAGAACCAGTTGAGGGGGAACATGAAGAAGCTCAACAAGACACAGCAAGTGAGTCAGTTGAGGAAACTGATTCAAACTCTGACAGTTCAAACTCTGAGCCATCCAATTCAGGGGGAGCCTCAGATACTGCAGAAAGTCAACATATGAATCAGGAAAGCATGGATCAAAGGGGAGGATCCAATAATGATGCAAGAAACCACTTACCAACAACAAGAAAGTGGACACAGGCACACACACCTGATCTCATAATTGGAGATCCTGATGCTAGTGTGAGAACTAGAAGTGCAACAAATAATGAGTGTCTGTATCATGCTTTCTTGTCTCAAACAGAACCAAAGAAAGTGGAGGAAGCTCTTCAAGATGCTAATTGGATTACAGCAATGCAAGAAGAGTTAAATGAATTTGAAAGAAATGAAGTCTGGACACTTGTACCTAGACCAAAGAATAGATCAATAGTAGGTACAAAGTGGGTTTTCAGAAACAAGACTAACAGTGAAGGTGTGATTACAAGAAACAAGGCTAGACTTGTGGCTAAAGGTTATTCACAACAGGAAGGGATTGACTATGATGAAACCTTTGCTCCAGTTGCAAGATTGGAAGCCATAAGAATTTTTCTGGCCTATGCTGCACACAAGAAGTTTAAAGTCTTTCAGATGGATGTAAAAAGTGCTTTTCTCAATGGGAAGCTTGAAGAAGAAGTGTTTGTTGAACAACCACCAGGGTTTGTAGATCCCAAACATCCAGATTATGTCTACAGGCTTGACAAGGCATTATATGGACTAAAGCAAGCACCAAGAGCATGGTATGAAACTCTTGCTCAATTTCTTTTAGAAAGTGGGTTCACAAGAGGTACAATTGATAAAACTTTGTTTTATTTCAATACTGGTGATGATTTGCTGTTAGTTCAAATCTATGTGGATGACATAATTTTTGGATCTACTAATGACAAACTCTGTAAGAAATTTCCAAAGCTTATGCAGTCAAGATATCAAATGAGCATGATGGGAGAGCTTAGTTATTTTCTAGGCTTACAGGTCAAGCAAACAGATGATGGGATTTTTATCAATCAAGCAAAGTATACCAGAAATCTTCTAAAGAAATTTGGTATGCTTGATAGTTCATCTGCTCCAACTCCCATGGCTACTGCAACAAAGCTAGACAAAGACACAGGTGCTAAAGTGGATATGACAAACTACAGAGGCATGATTGGGTCTTTACTGTATCTCACTGCAAGTAGACCTGATATTATGTATGCCACATGTCTTTGTGCAAGATTTCAAGCAGATCCCAGAGAGCCTCATCTAACAGCTGTAAAAAGGATTTTCAAATATCTCAAAGGAACCATAACCTTGGGTTTGTGGTATCCTAGAGAATCAGAGTTTAAGCTAATTGGTTACTCTGATGCAGATTTTGCAGGCTATAAAATAGACAGAAAAAGTACAAGTGGAAGCTGTCAATTTTTAGGTGACATATTGATTTCTTGGTATAGCAAGAAACAAAAGTCTATTTCCACATCCACTGCAGAAGCAGAGTATATAGCAGCTGGTAGCTGTTGTGCACAGATTCTATGGATGAAGAATCAGTTGCTGGATTATGGTTTGAGGTACTCTAAAATACCTATTTTCTGTGATAACCAAAGTGCTATTGCTATGACAGGTAATCCAGTACAACACTCCATGACCAAGCACATCAGCATAAGGTATCATTTTATCAGAGAACATGTGGAAGAAGGAAACATTGAGCTTCATTTTGTGTCTACAGACCAACAACTTGCAGATATCTTCACCAAACCTTTGAGTGAAGCTACTTTTACAAGATTGGTAAATGAACTTGGAATGATCTCTGGTTCTGACTAGAGATACGGGTTAGACTCAAAAACTATACTTGTTTGATTTTTATGCTCATGATTCCTTGCATGTATTAACTGTTATTTGTACCAGCATGTTATACTCTGATAAGTAAACTCTGTTAGTCATACTCTGACAGTCATACTCTGATAGTTACAGTCTAATGTTATACTATGATTGTAATTTTGTCTGAAACACATGGACCGATGAAGAAAAATGTATGAAGCATGATTTTCAGTAAGTAATCATGAATCCTTCTAAGTATTATAAACTCTGATTACAAAATGTGCAGAAATTTTACACAGCATGATACTGTCTCTATATTTATAGCATCTCTTAGTTTATTGATCCTATACACTGAGATTGTATTAGCTGTTTGCATTTTCTCTCATAAATTAATTGTATTAACTGATGAAAAGTCTAAACTCTGATTATTAATTGCAAATAATTCACCCTCAAATCAAAAGATGCCAAAAAGAGCACAAATTCCTTTGAGATCATGTTGTGCCTAGGAAGATCCAGGAACTTATTGTATGAAATAAGGGCTAAAATCTTTGATTTTTGGTGACTAGTGCCAACCACTGATTACTGGAAAAATATAATAATAAAAAAATAAATTTTTTTTTTAATTAAAAATATATATGAAAGCATATATAGAAAGGGGGTGAAAAATAAAAGATATATCCAAATGAAAGGATATCAGTATACAGAGTTTAGACATGAGAATCAGATTTTATTTTATACATGAGAGTTTAGGCAACCAGTTATTACTGCTTTAGTTTGTGGATTTTATGCACTTTGAGATGGTCTAAATATTTATATTCAGTAAACTCTGCTAATTCACACACAAATACACACACCTGTACAGTTTGTGAAAAGAGTTTATGTATAAAGGAGGAGAATTGATAAACACTGATGATTTGTGTACTCTACGCCGAGGTAATTTAATTTTAATCTCTGATGGTTAAAATAAATTTTGTTGGTTTCAGACATATTATAATTTTGAGAAAAAGACATTTGTTTTGAAAATTTAAAAAGAGTATGATTGGACAGTTGTTCAAGGATGTTTTTGAACAGAGGAGAGCGGTTAATGCCTAGAAAAGTGTAACAGACGGTAATTATTGATGTTTTTACTACGCATGCGCATTGAAAACTGTCAATTATTTGCTGTCAGTCATTGCATGTATGCCACGTGTCCCACTAACACAGTTAACGGAGTAAGACAGTTGTGTATTAATGATTAAAAACTGTTCAGTTTTTAATTTTGAATTTTACATTTATACAATACACACACCTTCGTCAAAACTTTTCACATCTTACTCCAACACACATCAATTGTCACACAAGCATATTCACAAACACTTTTCTACACACAAACTCTTTTGAATCAGTTTCTTTGATTTTTCTTCTCGATTCGTACTAATGGCTACTACAGTTTTTGTTGCTTCTGGGTTAGAGTTTGTTCCTAATAATTATTCAGCCCCATTAAACACTGTCAATGCACCAGAGGTGTTTCATATCATACAAAACTTTCTTGCTCAGTCAGCGATTGGGCGTGCTTTGGTGGAACCTGAAAAACTTTCTAGTTCACAGATAAAGGCGTTCTGGGAAACAGGATTGTATGATGATGGTGGTGAAACAGGTAACCCATCGATTATTTTTGAATATGAAGATACAGAGTATGTAATAACTGCTGGAACCATTCGCGCTGCAATGGGGTTTCCTGAATTTTCTTCGTATACAATTGGAATGGGTGATGAGGACTTGATAAGAATGATGCGAGAAATTGGGTATTCTGGACCCTTGTCGAAGATTGGACAGCTAAAACGACCATTCTTAAGGAAGGAGTGGAGCTTCTTCTTTGATTGCATCACAAGGACTTTTAGCAAGAAATGCACAAACTGGGATGCTATTCCCACAGACAGTCTGCAAATCGGGTATTCTCTTTTATTCGATAATCATTTTGATTTTGCACGACTTGTTTTGAATAATCTAGGAGAGAAAATGACAGAGAATAGAGGAGTAGTCTATTTCTCTAGATTCTGTCAGACTTTGTTCTCTTACTGTGTTGAAGGAGTGGAAGTCGGTGAAGAAGATGTTTCTTGTTTTAAATTACATAAGAGAATATTTTCTGATCTTATTAATAAAGATGTTAAGAAAGGGGTTGTTGGAGACTTGTTGCTACCTCAATCTGTGCAACAGTTTTTAAATGCTCAAGTCAATCCACCACCACAAGCTTCTTCTCAACCTGAGCCTCTACAACAAGAACTGCCTCCGTCAACTTCTGTTAAATCTAAAAGGGGTGGTAGGACTAAGCATGTTGGTACTAAACCTGCCAGGGTTGCTAAGTCAAATGCTGAAGCTGGGGCATCAAAAACTGATGGTATGCCTCAGGAGAAAAGGCTAAAGAAAAGAAGAGCCAACAGAGCACAGTCTGATGCTGCTGTTGAAGATAGTGAAACTGATGAAGAAACTCTTCATCAGAGAAAAAGAAGATTAGTAGCAGCACATCTATTTTATGCTGAGAATATTTCTTCCAAAGCTGTAGAAAATCTTGAAGTTCAGATTCAAGAGGATGAAGCTGTCTTTAAGGACATAGTTTCTATGGAGAATGTAACTCCTGAAGTACAAGAGGAGAATTTTGATACTACTGTGCCTACTAAGGACAGAGTAAATACTGCAACAGAAGCTCCTACATCAAATGCTGATGATGTAGTTGAGGAAGATGCTGATCACTCTGATAGCAGGATTTTTGAGCCTCAAGAATTTCATATGGAAGTTGAAGCAAACACCTCTTTAAACTCTGAACATTTCACAGAGGGTTTGGAAGCTGATCTAGATACTGTGAGAATTGAAGAATCTATGGCTTCTCACACAGAAATACTTACTTTTGAAGTTGAGAAAGGTGAGGAAGTCAATCAGACTTTAGCTGCTAATGCTACAGAAACTGTTGCTGCAAATCCTGATGTTGTTGAAAAGGATGCAACAGAAAATGTTCCTTTTGAAGCAGAGTTTGTTGCAAACTCTGAGGATGCTCTTGTTCTTGAAGCTCTACAACAATCTGTTGTTGAGATTGTTCAAAGAGAAGCAGAGTATAGTAATAATGCACACTCTGATGATCCTGAAAAAGTGGCAGAGAATGTTATTACAGAGAATGAAGCAGAGGATGACAATGCTGAAGCTAGTCCTACTCATTCCAATCCTGATATTCAAGTAGAGTTATCTGATATTCAAGCTAACTCTGATGAGACAAGAGAAGTCAATCGTGCTACTGCAGAAAATTTTCAGAATATGTACTTCTCAAATTGGTCAAGCAAGGATACTATCTTTTCCAATGAACGAGCTGCAGATTTTGTGACAAAGTCTTCCAAAGAGATTAAAAATCCAAAACTTCTCAGTCATCTCAAAGCAACTATTGTACAAATCAAATCATTAAACAATCGTTTTGATGCTTCTGACAAGGTGATTAAAAGTTTGAGGAATGATATAGCTACAAGAGAGCTTACACAACAGAAGGATAAATCATTGTATATTTCTTTGTGTAAAGATCAGAAGAATTTTGATTCCAGGTTGTCCAAAGTTGAAGAAAATCAAGTCAAAATGTCAACTAAGTTGGATGAAATTGCAAATTCCATTGAATTGCTCACATCAGTTTTGCTGTCTGATGATGTCAAAAAGGGGGAGAGAGTATCTAAAGACAAATGCAAGAGCTCTCAAACTCTGACTCAGAAGGATGATACTGCTGATGGTGGTGCAAGAGACAAACATCATCCAAGATCAAAGAATGTTCAAAGGCAAGGGAGGAGGTCAAACTCTGATGCTCAGAAAATGCTGATGGAAAAAGATATACACTGGAGGGCAGTCTTCTTCAAGGGTTAGAAGTTTACTTCTTTCCTCTAAATCTCCAGTTACTGATGAAGAAGTTGCTACACAGTTATTCTTAGCAGAACATGGTAAAGATGTTACTATTGAAGATATCCAGGCAGAAGAGCAATTGCTTGCTGAAGAACACAGGAAAGATGTTGAAGCTGGAATTTACAAACAGAAGGTTATCAAGGCTCCGAGGAGAAAAGAAAAAGGAATTGTTATCAAAGAGAATGTAAACTCTGATCAGAGTTTACAGTACTCAAGGAGGCCTATTTGTTCAAATGCTGATAAAGGTAAAGGCGTGATGATTGAAGAGCCTAACCTGAATAAGAAGTTTAAATCAACCTCTGACATTGCTCAAGTTGAAACAAGATTAGCTAAATCAACCTCTGACGCTGCTCAAGTTGATGTTATTACCAAAGTTATGACAACCTCTGACGTTGCTCAAGTTGTACATAAATCTACACTACTTCCAGGATTCAGCAAACCAAAAATTCTTGAAGACTTAAAGCTTGAAGCTGTGAATTTCTCAGAAACCAGAACAGTATTGGGAAAAGAAGCCTTTGATAAATCTGGACTGGGTTCACACAGAGAGAGAAGAACAAATAACAGATCTCAAGACAACATTTCACTGGCAGAATCTGGTATTGGGGTTACACAAGAAAACCTCGATAAGTTAGAGTCTGTTCAGTTGATTTTTCACAGAGTATTGAAGAAGCAATTTTTGTTATACTTCATGAGTGATGGAAGAGTTTATAAGGTTGGAGAATCTGATGTCAATCTCAAATCATGGGAAGAACTTGAATATGTACTTTATCTTTTGAAAGTCAAGAACAGACACACTCATGATGTTGCTCAAGTGTTGAGAGAAAAGATGCTGAGATCTAAAGCTATGCTTGGAGGAGGAGTGTCAAGTGTTTATATTCCAAAGTATAGGGATCATGCTGGAAAAATAGTGGAAATGAAAAGAAACAGTGCTAGATTTAAAACTGCACTTGGAATAAAGGTTTTAGAATTTAACCTAGAGTCAGACAAAGCTCATTACATTCGACTAGGGAATGACATGAAGAAAAACAGTATCTATTCTCTGAGGGCTGCCATATATCAAACTGGTGAAGGAGATCCAGAGTATAAGGAGCTGAAAGAGATTATGATAGCTGAACTTGAGAATGCTGAAAGAAGACTGTTGATTGATTATCTCAGGACAGTACCTGATGTTCAAGAAGTCAAGTAAAGTCTGACTGTAAGTTTTTATGTTTTCTATTCTAAGTTAAAATTAAACTCTGTTATATTTTAAACACTGCATTTGTTATATGTTTTGACATCATCAATTATCTGTTTAACTTGTACATTTTGGTATGAACAAGTTGGGGGAGATTGATAGATATAATTGCTGACGTTTGTTCATCAGTGTTTAAGTACCAGGTACATATCAGAGTTTATATAGAAGCCAGTCAGAGTTTGATAAAGTCTGACAGGGTGATAGTTGACTTAGCTGTCGGTGCAAAGATAAAGATTCTAGAAGCAATATATTCTGAAGATGGAAAGAAGCAGAATATATTGATACAGCTAAGGAGACTGGACAGAAGACTGAAGCAATCCTTAATTGATAATAATTGTATAGCTAATTTATAGGAGTATCAATTAGATAAGGATTGTATGTAGCTGTGTACTATATAAACATATACATACTAAGAGAGAAACTGTTAATATAATTACAGTTTGTTGATTTATAAAGTGTTCTTGATTGTTATTCTCATATACATACTTGATTATATTGTGTATTCGACCTAACAAATTATCTTTAATTTTTATTTAATATTATATTGTATAGAATTATTAATAATAATTCTGAAATGACAGGTTTACCCTTGACGACCAAACCGCATTAATTCACTTACACTAATTATATATAAGATATTATTTCCTGAAAGGGTAAATTGATCCTTTTACAACTAATATTCTGGCACTTTTTGCTCTTATAATAATAGATATGTGCTACATAGAATTATAATGCTAAGGGCTTTTTTCATCGAGATGCTCTAAGTTACCAAACCATTTGTAAATATAAGGAATCATTTGCATCACTAAGTCGCGAATTTATTCACACTATGGCTCAAATTAGAGAAGAACAAAGATTTGACTTTGAGATTTTTATTGCGTTATATGTTGGTAGTTATGTCGTTTTGGGATAAGTTTAAAATTATTATTTATAATTTAAAGTTTTTTAAAATAATAAATGAAATGTGAAAATTTTAAGTCAAAATGTGCGTGGGTAATTTTTTTAATTATAAGTAATTTATGAGTTATTAAATTATAAATAAAATTGATAAATAATATATTTGAATGATGATATTAACTTTTATCAAATAAAATCAACAAAATAAAATAAATTGTTCAAAAAAATAAATTTTATTAACTTTTGAATTTAAATTATTTTTTAATTTATTACACAAACATATTTTTTTAAAGTTAAATCATTTTAACTTTAAGCTAGCCTATTTAAGCCGAGCCAAATGAACTCTATTGAGATTATACAAACTCATATAATAGAGCTTAAATTATAAGAAAAATGAATAAATAATACCAAGTTAAAATATTATAATTAGATTATAAAGTTTTGTTTGATTTTCATGACTAATCAAATGACTCTCTCTCTCTCTCCCCTGAAACTTACATTTTTCATTGTCAAAACTTAAGCCCTTTTCCTCTTCTTTTCTTACGAGGGTTAAATGGCAAAAATGTCACTCAATTCGGGCTAAACTTGCAGTTAGGTCATCCAACTCAAAAAACTTGCAGTCAAATCAATAAACTGTTTAAAACTTTCAATTAGATCATTGCCGTTAGAAACCGTTAAAAATCAAACGGGATTGTGACGTGGCATGGTGATGCGACTCCTTAATAATGGATTTACTTAGATAAACAATCAAACGGAATTGTGATGTGACATGGTGACATGGTTTACTTGTGGGATAAAATTATTTATTTATAAAGTTATACTAATTTAAAAAGCATTTTTGAACCAAATTTGAAATTCATTTAGTTTGTATAAAAATAATAAGAAAATAATACATCACTTAGATTATTTTAATTTAAAAAGAAGTTAGTTTATAGTTTGTAATATGAATATAATTCGATAATTTACACTAGTAGTGGAATTATTATGAGAAAGATGATATATACACAAATTCGATAATTTTTTAGGTATAAAGTGAAAAATACATTATTTAATATAAAAATTTTAACAATAAATTTTGTGACCCACTTGCAAGTTGAGTATAAGTTGAGTGACCCACTTGCAAGTTGAGTATAAGTTGAGTGATCTTTTTGATATTTAATCTTTTAATTTACACATCATTTTCTTACATGGCGAGTGAGGTGGACTAATAAAACAATATTTAACGGACTTCCGTTAAAGTCAAACTCAACTTAACGGACGTGAAATTTTTTATATGTTTAGTGATAAGATTGCAAGGTTTAATTGATTGAGTGATACATTCGAAATTTTTTTGAGTTTGATGATTCACTTGTAAGTTGGACGTCATTTAAGTGATGAAAATGCCATTTAACCCTTTTTTATAATTTCTTCTCACACAACGATCTTTCATGATGATTTCTTCATATTGATCTTTATTTCCTCTGGAACTTGTATCATGTGTCGGTTATTTCTTTCGACAAATGCTCTTAGAAAATAATTTTATCCAAACTCATTGTGTCCTACTCGTTCCAGAATATTTTGGAACAAGGTCCGTGAATATTGTTGTTCAAATTTTTATTGAGATCCTGACAAAAAATAAATAAATTATATTGAAGATAGACACAAAGAACTCGTGCTTTTAAGGCTTCAATTTGGGGGCTCTTGGAAACCTCAACCTGGAGATTCACTAAATTTTGGGATCAATTTTTCATCAATCTTATCAGATCCAAGATTTGTCGCAACACAAATGGGCTGTCAATACTCTCATGAATCATTTTAATAAAAAGAGGAGCATAGAAATCTTATGGCTTCTAAATTAAAGGGTAAACATGTTTTGCCATTTCGCTTTACTCCTATTCCGAATGATTTTTTTTAAAGTAAATATATATATTCAACACCAACATTACATATTACCATTGTTGTAAAAACTGGGAATCAGAGTTAATCGATAAAGTCATCGGGATTAATCGGATCATTAATCGAAATAAATTTAATAATATTTTTTATATACATAATTATTATTTCAACTAAACATATGTTATTATCATATATTTATGCAAATATGTTAAAAATGTTATATAATTGTAATAAATAAAATTTTGAAGGTTTAACTTTTCAATTAGAGATTAATTTAAGAGGAAAAATAAAGAGAATTTATGATTTAAGCATCTAAAATTATAATTATATGTACAAAAATAAATTTTTTCCTATTGTTTAATCAAGTTTCTACCTTTTAAATTTTTAATTTTAACTATTTTTTTTACTATTTCTAAATAATTAGCCCGATTTTTAACCGATTCAGCCGATTTTTGAACGTTTTTCTAAAAAATGATTAATTAACCGATTTTCACTTAATCAGTTCGGTGTCAGTGATTAATCCCTATTAATTGTCCAATAAAACCTGATCAACACATGTGGGTAAAGACCCTGGCCAGGAGCTACTTTCTTTGACAACTAAAGAGGTCTTGGCGAGAACACGAGCCACCAAATTTGTCTCTCTTACAAGCGAAAAAACTTACTATATAATTCTCTTATATCCATAATAATAGCATCAAAACACTGCACCCTAGATCTTTCCTCGAAATCAAAGATAAAGCATTACTACAATCTGATTCTATCCAGAAATTATTACACCTCATACTAATAGCAAATATGAGAGCCTCTTAAATAGCAAATAGTTCAACAGCAAGAGCTCCAAAACAATGATTCTTGTAAACCATCCCTGAGGTAATAACACCTCCATTATGGTCTCTAATCACCACTCCAAGTCCCATACCATTCCTCTCCGAGCTAGTTGCTGCATCAACATTGATCTTTAAACAATCACGATTAGGTGGTTTCCACTTCACCCCTTGTTTTGGAATTGCCTTTAATTGCTTAGCATTATACTTGTCAAACTCTTGAAGGAAAGATATACAGCAATCAACCACAGATGCATCTTGAGGGATAGCAATATTATGCAGCACTTTGTACCGCAATATTATTAGATCTAGTATTGAAAGCCAATGTGTTTGCTTTCAATACTAGATCTAATAATTGTATGTTGATCTTGATGTTGTTGACGTATAAATGAGCGTGAATTAAAGATGTCATGTCATATGCGTCCCTCGAAATGACAATTACAGGGATCCTTTTTAGCCAATCTTGATTGACGTATAATTGAATCTTGTTAGCATGGTAGATAATTTTTCACACAAACTAGCATTTATGGTTGTTAAACTTGAACTTGTTGAGAATTTGATGGATGACATTAGGAGGGGTTCTTTCGTTTTGAACCTGCTCATTGACATGAACTTGAAAGTGGAGCTTTTCTCTTGGGTTAAATTATGCTTCATGTATGTCCACTTTGAATTTGTTGTCCGAACATGTCCACACTTAATTAAAAGACTGTATCTTTTCTTAGTTCTTGTCCCAAATTATGAGATCTTAAATGAATGTGAAGATGGAATTGGACATGCTGCTAAATGAGGAGTTGATTCGAAAGGGCCTGCTGAAAATGCTATTCAAGGCCATTGCGACTTGAATGATTGCAGTAAAATTCATAACATTGAAAATGAAAACAAGGATTGAATTTATTCCTCAGACTTAACATGTCATACGTATATTTCTCTAAACTTTCTTGTGCAGGATGTTAATGATATTGCAAAGGGTATGAGCACCTCTTTAGGTGCTCTAAAAAGTATTATTGATGGACTAAAAATGTTAGACTTCTCTACTTATACCAGTAATGTGATTATGCAAACCAGGAATGTTGTTGAAGTACTCAATACGAGAAGATCAAATCAGAAAATGGGAAAGCCCGGGTGTTCCTCCTTTGAATAACTACGAATAATCTCGTGCTCAAGCTCATTGACACAATAAAGTGGGGTGATTTTATGCCCTTTTTTAGTTATGTATCTTATTCAGTAAAGTTTCTGTTACGATTGTGGGTTGTAACTTGTAACTCTGAATTTGCTTATTCAATTTTTTTATATAAGTTTGAACTTACTCTCTCGTGGAGTCACTCTACTGCTTCGGACGTGTGAATGTGGTCTAAACTGTAGGCGTTACGTGTAGTGTCGTTAATTTATCACATGGAACAAAACTTCAAAAGTGCAAATAAACTATTAATCAAGTTAATTACTACAATTTTCTAAAAAAAAATCAATAAATATAAAATCTTTTTTCCTCAACAATCTTTGAAATATTGAGAGTGGTTTGAGTAAACTTCAAAGTTAAGGCCGAACTTTACTCACTTTGGCATTTTGATGGTCATAATTTTTAATTTACAATACGGTGGTCAGACGTTACTTTTATTTTTCAAAAAGGTGGCTACAGACCACTTTTTTAAGTTTTTTTTTTCAAAAAAAGTAATAATTTGCAATAGATAGCCGAACATTACTTTTATTTTTTAAAAAGGTGGTTACGGTCCACTTTTTTAAGTATTTTTTTCTCAAAAAAGTGACTCTTAGCCATCTTTTTGAAAACCGAAAGTTATGTCCGGCCACCGTATTGCAAATTAGAAATTATAACCATCAAAATACAAAAACGGGTAAGTTTGGCCACCACTTTGAAGTTTACTCAAATATTGATTTAATCTAAATGTGAACCTACATATGAAATATCAATTAATTAACACTTTAATTTACAATCCTATAATTAAATTGAGATGAAATATACTCATTTATTTACATTTTCCTTTTTGAGATGTCACTTCAATTCTTTACATTTCAAAAAATTTCTAAAATAGTAAAATTTTATAATATAAAAATTAACTACATCCACTACTTTCTCCCACTATCTCCATTTTATACATTAAATACTAATTAGTTCCACCACTCTACTCATTCTTTTTTTCACTAAATTACACTTTTTATTAATATCCGTGTTCAATCTCAATGTAAAAAATTGAAAGGAACCGATGGACTAGTTCATTAACTTGTAATGTGTAGACGCATCACCTGACAGGCAAGTTGACTTGAGTTTATTTTACATCAACGACCCAATCGACATTACAAAAAGATAACTGGAGAAGGGAGATTATGAAGTGGGATTACAGGAATATTTAAAACAAGCAAATTAAGAGCAAGGATTAAAAAGTCAAAGCTGTGAGTTGACATTAAGCTTGTCTTCTTGCCAAAATTTCAATTTCATTTCGTAGGACGGGAAATATGGTGCAGCAGTCACCAGCAGGTTCTGTGAGTAGAGATTTTATGTTTGTACATTTTGACAAGAAAATTAAACTTATGAATTGTTTGAACATAATATGTTTAGCAGTTAAAGATGCGTTTTGTTATGGTTGGTTCCATGTAGTACAGATTGTAAGTCACACATGCATTTTATGTAGGATTTATAAATCGAAACTTAAGCATAATAAAACTCAAATCTAAATTTAATCACCATTTTTTTGATAGATTTTATAATTATACAATATATAAAAACAAATAGACGAATACAGTAGAAGCTTTATACAGTAATATCTTTATTTTTGGGATCGAAAAAAAATATTATTATAAGGAGGTTATTCTTAAATAAAGATAAATTTTGAATTGATTATATAGTGTTGGTACCGTATTTTTTTATTATTACAAGTAAGTTATTCTTGTATTGTATAGAGTATTCTTATAGAGTATTTTTTTATTATTACAAGTAGGTTATTCTTGTATTGTATAGAGTATTCTTATAAAGAGATTTACTGTATATCAAAATTCAAAATTCGGAACCAATTTCCAGTGAAAAATTAATTGTGTTTGTTAAAACAAAAACGATAAAGTAATAAATTGGATAATTTCTTTTTTTATCAAATGACACGTTTATACTTCAATTGGCTTTAACTTAATCAAATATACATGTGTACATTAAAACCGATATCAACTAATAAATATATTCTACCACATCAATATCATTTATAATTTATTTTTGGTAATCATCAATTCAAAATATTTTATTAAAATGACACAACGTACAATGGATTTTTGATTTATGTGTGTATG
The DNA here is from genome assembly GCA_030848705.1 of Heracleum sosnowskyi. Taxonomy (NCBI): domain Eukaryota; kingdom Viridiplantae; phylum Streptophyta; class Magnoliopsida; order Apiales; family Apiaceae; genus Heracleum; species Heracleum sosnowskyi. Next base: position 16,643,986 of record CM061244.1, on the reverse strand, counting down.
TATACATTTTGCATTTACATATCATTATTTAAAAAGTTTCAGGATCATATATTATATTCTAACACTCTCCATCACTTAGAGTTCATTTTTGGATTGAAAAGTGGATCATGGGCGCCCATCTTTGGGGCATAACTTTTGCCTTTCGTGTCCCTCATATATTGCGAGAATATTGGGGTTGACAGAGAGTCGAATTTGTGATCCTGCCGATCAGATTTCTGATACTATGTTGAGTAACTAGTTCATTTAAAACTTTCCTAAATAAATCTTATGCTATATTTTAACTGGAATTTGTTAGACGGAGATTAGATATAAATATATGTAGTGTGCAACGTTATTTGGATTTCAATAAAATACAGGTATAACGTGATCCGAGAATTAGCTGCGGCGACGTTTGCTCTGTCCTTAAGTCCACGGCTCAACTATATATAGAATTGTGATAGATCTATTTCCTCAAGAAAGTCACCTCCTCTGTCCAATCACAAACAGATTCCAAATCTCTTAATTAAGGTTTTACACGCTCCCTATTAATCAATAATTTTGTTACTACTCCCAACTAATTTCTTATTGAGTTCAACTTCTCCCGTCAATTCTCTAGGTTTATAATATTTTTCGATGATTTCATGATCGATTCTTTTCTGTTCTGTTAATCAAGTTAGTTTCACACTCTTGCTGTCATTAGCAACAGAAATGGTTGAACAAACAACCTATGGCGAGTGTCTTTTAGAATTTAAAATTTTTGTAGATTTCTTTTATTAAGGGTTTACTACAGAAGAGCTCTTATTTTTTTTAGAGGAGGTGTCCTTTTTCTGTAGGCTTTCATATTGTTTCCATGAGTTACGGTAAAGAATATCAAATTTGAATAGATCATATTCAATTATTTTCTTAGCTAGTTAAACACATTTATACGCAACTTATTTTTGACAAAATTCGAATTTCAAGTATTGCGTAAATGAAGTAAGGAAGACACCGCTATATCAAAAGATACCTGGATATTCAATTTTCTAGCACTTAGGATGAAAATTAATTTATTTTAAATAATACTATCTTGATAAGATCATTTTATAAATAAAATAAATATATTTCTAATTTCCAGTTACAGTTGCGCAATTCCCAAAGGGTGGCAATTAAAAAAGTAGGGTTGTAATCATATAGAGTGGAAAGTGGTAAGGGAGGTCTCCCATCCCAGTTGACAAATTCAAGATTTGAGCCCTAGTTACGCCCACTTCCTTGCATGATCTTGTATTTTGGGATTTTAAATCACACAGCTCGCAAGTTACTGTACTTGTTTATTTACTTAATTTAAATTATACAACACAAAAGCCGACTGCTTAAATAAAATTCCACGCTTCAATCAGAAAGAAGTAAAATAGAACATGGGTGTGTGGAAAGCTTAATTGTGTGTCAAACAAAAAATACATATAAAATTGCTACTCGTTCTTGGTGTACATGTATCTTTCTCGCTCACTTTATGGAATGTCGAAAATTCAAAGTTTATCAAAAATAAGATAAGGGGTATGTGTGTGTTTAATTTAATTAGAAAAAAAATACATACAATATAACATTACATTTATTTATCTATGTATCTTTGAGAGTTGAGTGAGCCTATGGGATTTGACTTTGGTACCTTAAAAGCATATATATCATGTAATACTATATATGAAAGAGATCAAGGTAGCAAAACTAGCTAGAGAGAGATCAAGCCAAGTACCATGGGCAGATCCAAAGAAAGTGAAACTAAAATTGATCTTTCTTTAAAGTTGGATTCTCATGATGATCAAGCTGAAGATGGTCATGAACATGAACATCAGTCACATAGTGATCATCATCAACAAGTTCTTGTACAAAATATAAAAGAACCTTCTGCTGATAAAGCACAAGAAGAAGAATCGAATGATATCGAGTCTCGTAGCGTCTCCCAGATTCATAAAGATTCGAAGAAACAAGAGGTACGTGCATAAGTATTAGCTAAAAACCCCGAAAATAATTAATTTAGTTTCTCTAATCTTACAAATAAAGATATGTGTATATGTAAGAGGCAAACTAGTGATCTCCAGATCTTTATAATCACCCACGCATGTGTTATATGATTCGGTATCATATTTTTATTTTTCTCCATCACAAACGGATCAATGTTTTCTTTGTTAATTACAAGCTTAATTAGTTTAATTTCTGTCATGTGCTTAGCTATCCGGGTTACAGATGGAAGTGAGGCGAATGAAAGAAGAAAATAAGTTGTTGATGAAGGTGGTAGAGCAAACTTTGAAAGATTACAGTGATCTTCAACACAAGTTCTCCATCATTGCACAGGATAACTGTGTCAAGGTACGTAACTTGATCGAATTTTAAGTACAGCCATCTATTCTTTGACTCCTGTGTCCTGTGTCCAAATTATGTATTCCCATGTATAACTATCCACTTTCTGTATAATATACGGACAAAATTGAACCGTAAAATACTTGTGGTGAACAAACTGTCGTCGGTCCGAAATATCGTAGTACGTAGGTACACCACCGCGGCTGATTTGGTATAAATTAATGATTTTAGTATACACATGCAATACAAATTGCAGGAACCAAATTTTTTTCTGTCACTCCATGGAAATGGAGGTGATGCTGATCATTTTCGAAAAAGAAAGAGCAGTCCACCATTGAATCCGGAAAAGAATGATAATGATGATAAAGAAAGTGAATTAGGGTTATCACTGAGAATACAAAGCCAGCAAGATCAAATTCGAGAAAAGGATGACGATGAAGCTGAAGACGAAGAAAAGAACAATTGCGAGCAAGACATCACGAAAAAGGCTAATCCAGTGGAGAACAAGTTACAGCAGGTTGACTTGCGTGGTCTGATTAACAATGCTGCTTCTCCTGCTAACAAAAAAGCTAGGGTTTCTGTTCGAGCTCGATGCGAAACCCCCACCGTAAGTGCAGCACTACCTTATTAATATTACCTACAGTTTGATATTTCTACATTTATATATATGATAAGCTATCATATGATAGATGAATGATGGATGCCAATGGAGAAAATATGGACAGAAAATCGCAAAAGGAAATCCTTGCCCACGAGCTTACTATCGTTGCACGGTAGCTCCAGGTTGCCCAGTTAGAAAACAGGTATCTTTCTTTCATGCTACATAAAACAGTCAATCTCAACTCAGTTCATTTCCTACATTCTCAATTTAATCTTTTGATTGTTATTCAGGATTTAATTTATCACATATAAAATCATTATAAAACCCAATATTCTTTGTATCGATGACTAGTGATCTAATTAGTTGCTCCTTGATTTGTTGATTGTGACCAACAACTAAAAGGTACAAAGATGCTTGGAGGACATGTCAATACTCATAACAACCTACGAAGGAAGCCATAATCATCCTCTCCCCGTTGGCGCAACAGCCATGGCTTCTACAGCATCAGCAGCAGCATGTTCATACATGTTGGTAGATAATAATAATGTCAGCAACATCTCCAGCTTCAATCAACCATCAAATTTTCCTTACCACAACATCAATTACAATACTACATCTTCAAATCATAACTCATCATCGATACCATTTACGAGTAGTACTATCAATGCCCTTGATTACACAAACATGGCCAAATTCCCTCATCAATTCCTCATGGCTAGCTCCTCAAACTCCTCATCTCAACATCCTTGGATTCCTAGAAACTCAAATATTATTACTAATAATAATATGTCAACGCATCCGTTTCGTGTTCCTCCATTACATTCGGATGATAAGTTGATGGCTGAAAACATGAGTGCAATTACATCTGATCCAAACTTTAAGGTGGCTGTCGCCGCTGCTATTTCGTCCCTCATGAATAAAGAAAGCCAAATAATGAATCCTCTGCAGCTGCATAAAGATGGCGATCATATCGGTGGTAACCCTCCGGTTCTAAATTCAGCATTAGTCGGAAAGGAACTTCCTGATGATCAGCAATGAAAGGAACGGAGGGAGTATTATTTACATACACATACATTTTTACGCGTATATTGATCAGAAACACATACATATATAGGTACACTTGTGTACCAATTGCAGCTTGTATATTATTGATTGGCCTTGAATGTTAATGTTGTACTTCTTGAAGACATCAACTCCACATTTTTATTGAATAGGGTTCCCATGTGAGTCCTTAATTTAAGTAATATTTCAAAGTTTTTTTAGAGTTGAAGAATAATATTCTCATTTTCTCCTTCTCGTTTTAGATTTTCCCAACTTTCATTTTTTAAGTAATTCTCAACTTAGCATTAGTACTAAATTTTAGTGATTTCATAATGAATATAGGGGTCTGGTCTTGCCAATTTAACCACGAGAGTCAAGTTTTATTCAGAGGACTTACAAAAACTTTGTTGGAAATAATCATATACTAATTTATAAATGAGTTGCCCCGCAATGTGTGTGTTATGTTTAAGTAACTACTCGAAGATGTTTTTTAAATAAGATGATTTAGGATGCGCTTTAACAATGGTTGACGAGAGTCTTTCAAATTAATAGGAAAAAAACAAGAATAACACTACAAGAAAAACGGTCATTTTCTACCATTCAATTAGTTGGAAATGGCCACATTTTGGTCGGAAATGGAATCAATTCCAACCAAACCCGTCGGTTGGAATTGCTCAAGTCGGAAATGCTTAATGGTAGGAATTGCTAGGTTATTTCTAAAAGGCCCCCACATGCCAAGTGGCTGCCCATGTGGCTTGCCACATGGGTAGCCACTTGGCATGTGGGGCCTAGACACATCACTTGACACGTCAAGAGCCACGTCAGCTTAAAGTGGTCCCCAATGATGACATGTCATCCACGTGTTAAGTGGGACCAATCCACGTCATTTTTGCCACACCACATTTGACTTCAGTCAAGATCTATTTCCTACCAATTTCTAATATGTCAATTGGTTGGTTTTATATCAGAAACCATGTAAATTAGCATTTCCTACCAAGCATTTCCTACCATTATGGGTTTCGAATGGTAAGCTTGGTAGGAAATGTGCAAATTTGGTAGGAAATGGTAGCTTTTCTTTTTGAAAAATTCTCTTTTTTTTGGTCATTTCCTGGACAATCCACAATCCACATTCATCAAAATCAATCATAACATCCAAACCAAATAATACACTATAAATACAATGACTAGTAACTAAAATTACTTTCAATTAGATTAAAACATCCAACAAGTTTCTAACAACTTCATTATACATCCAACTAAAATTAAGAGTTTTAAGGTTTAATCTTCCTCACTATCCGAGCCTTCACCTTCAGATTCACCATCTCCACCTTCCAAATCTCCTTCTGCATCTTCCATTGCACATGCACCTTCCATTGCACAAGTTTTACCTTCACAATCAGCCTTAACATCGCCTTCATCGTCGGAAATGTTCGTCACATCGTCCTCCTCATCGGAACTATCACCCATGACCTACAACTGAAATAACACAAAAACACAGAGAAGAGCATTTGAGTCACCACATTTGAGCACATCTTATATACATTTGCAAACCAATGTAACTCTTATATTTATTGATACAAATATCCTAGTTTGTAATTTTTAAATCATGATTATACATGTATGGACATAGAGTGTTCTGCATTTGGTTCATCTACATAGCATTAGATAATCAAGCCAGGCACATCAATATCTAAACTTTAGTAACATCAAGGCATTCTTCTATATAATTTTAAGCTTATTTTTTTATTCTCACTCAAACAGGGTGTTGATAACGGATTTGATCATTATGTGGATCCAACATTTTTCAACACCAGTTCAAAGGTAAAAACACCCGCTTTCTCACAAGATCTTTGCTGCCATAGCACTATTGGATTAGCTTGCCGGAGTAGAACAGAAAAAAGAATTAGATGTGCAAGTAGTTTAACCTCATATAGTAAACCAATATGTCCATATGTAATTAAGTCCAACGAAATGGAAACCTCGCACAAAAATATCCTTATGATACATGATATACTTATTAAAGTTATTTCTACGACGAGTCTCCATACTTTTGTTATGAATGCATGTCACCAGGATAAAATTTTCTTTTACCACTAACCTCTCTGATTTTATCCATTGATCCAAAATAGTTCGCACAAACATTATAAAAATAAATTACTTCTATACTTTAAAAAAAGACAGAGCAGATGCAAACCACTAATTTGACAATACATTTTACATGAAATAAATGTACCAGAGGGTATACTCGTCCAATACACACACACACACCTATACTGTACTACATATCTATCTATGTCTAATCCAAAAATTAACTTACATCTTTGGAGGTTGTTTGTGGTTCTGACTTGAGAGATCACCCCAAGTAATGTCTTCCACACCCCAGGAGGCTTCACACCAGCTTGAGGGTCTTTAAATGCCTGCCGCAAAAACAAAGGCATGTGAGAAATGATAGGCAGTACTAGAACTAAAACAAATAATACTGAGAATTATGTCAATTATCTTGTCGAGGAAAGGACACTATTGAAAAATAAATTTCTGGCAATACAGTATAGTTCCTTGATATTCTTCCTTGATATTTCAGAACAAAATAAGGAGTTTTCACAAACAAACTAGCGCAACTGAAATGTGGAAATATAACAAGAGTAATCTTCCCTCTGGTTTTACATCTTGTTCAAAAATTGATTATTGCCAACTATAGAAAGGTACTCCCTCCTTAACCGTTCATAAAAACAAACACGACTAGTCAATTACAAGGTTGTTCCACTTTATGCCGCCACTTTAAAATCAAATGGCACATTAAAGGACATATTGGAAGCTATATACTGCCACTTTAGCGGACCAAATGTTCGTATCAGCTTGCAAAAGAGACTGGTATCGAGAAGTCCGTTACTTACACAACCACTCAATCATGGACTAAGATGTACAAGAGGAATATTGTACAATCATCTGGCATTGCGGGCACAAGCAATAAAATAACCTCCTCTACCATTACACGAGCTTTGGAGGCAGGGAAATGAGTATAAATTTACACATACACATAATTAAAACAAAATATAATGGAACCAAATATACACATACACATATGTTTATACATGCATACATACACTTAATATATACACACATACATACATCAAAGAGAAAAAGTAGAACAGGATGTACCTTACGAAGATATAAACCAACTAGAACCAAATGAACCAACTGGAACCAGCTCAAATCTGAATCTCAAACAAAGATAAACCTTAATTAAAGACGGAAATTGAAGAACCCTAATTTAAACCCCAAATCGATTGAAGCCCAAATCGATTGAAAACCCTAATTTTATTGAAGTTGGTTGAAGCCCTAATCGATTGAAGCCCCCAAATCTATTTGTGAAATTGATTAAACGCCAATTGTTTGAGTGATTTGATTTGTTTACCGTCGAGAGAGTGCGAGAGATGGAAAAGAGATAAGAGTGTGAGAGTGTAAAGAGATAAAGTGTGAGAGTAAAAAGAAAAGAGAGAAGAGTGAGGGCGGTATATTTGCCGCTCGGTTTTTTGTCTGAAATTTTCAGCCCCCCGCTCTTATTTTCGTGTCTGTCTGCTGTGAGCTTTTAACAAAAAAATATTTTCTATAGCAAAAATTGGGTTGTGTAGAATCGAACCCCTGCCTTCTCCCAGAATAACCAACTGCCCAACCACTGCGCCAACCATGCTTTTGTACTAAATTAGCAGTAAATTATATGTATCATGCTCCGAATCAATTTTGTAAATTATAAGTTTGATAGATAGATTCATTATAAAAATGTAGGAGCTTAAATTAAAAAAATCTAAAATTTCACATACAACTAAGAAATCAACATATTTAATCATCCGTAAGGTTAGATCTTTGAAAAAAAAATTAAAAAAATCGAAAAGCGTAACCCTAGACAACCCCTAAAATATAAGTATAAACTCTAACTCAATCTTCGAACACCGACACTCTTTCGTTTTCTAAACGACTTTAACTTTTTGTAATTCTTTTTTGTTTAAATTTTTTTCCTTACCTTCATCAAACTACAAAACAACACTTCATCTAAAAAAAATTAATTTATCAATATGTCTTTATATTTTTAATTTTTTTTCGATATAATTAGGTTTTAGCGAATAACATAAAAACATAAGAATGTAAGTTTAAATCAACTAATTTTTATCCTCCACTACTAAAATGAGTAGATCTTTGGTAGGTTTTGATGTGCGAGGGAAATTCAAATTTTTCGTGCCATTTTTGGCGGAAATTGCCAAAAAAATTGGGTTCTGCAGAATCGAACCCCTCCACTCTCCGAGAATGACCAAGTTCTAAACCACTGCACCAACAACACTTTTGCACTAAATCAACTGTAAATTTTCTATATCATACCCCAAATCTATTTTATACATTATAATTTTGATAGATAGATTCATTATAAAAATATAGGAGTTTAAATTAAAAAACTCTAAAATTTTACATACATCTAAGAAATCAATATATTTAATCATCCGTAAGGTTAGATCGTTGAATTTATTTTTTTTAAAAATCGAAAAGTGTAACCCTAGACAACCCCTAAAATATGAGTATAAACTCTAACTCAATCTTCGAACACCGACACTCTTTCGTTTTCTAAATGACTTTAACTTTTTGTAATTCTTTTTCCTTACCTTCATCAAACTATAAAACGACGTTTCATCTAAAAAAATATAATTTATCAATACGTCTTTATATTTTTAAATTTTTTTCCCGATATAATTAGGTTTTAGCGAATAACATAAAAACATAAGAATGTATGGTTAAATCAACTAATTTTTATCCTCCACTACTAAAATGAGTAGATCTTTATGTCGATAGAGTTTGATTAACAAAAAACATGATAAGCGATAACAAAAAATATAATAAAAACACATTCTCCCCTAATTTGCATTCTGCAACCCTTTCCTACCAATTTTGGTAGGAAATGCACTTAATAATTGGACCAATAACAAACAGCCACGACCGATGACATGGAAGCAGGGACCAGAAAAAGTTAAAATTTTGCATTCGGGTCTTTTCCTACCAATATTGGTAGGAAAAACACCTGGAAAAATAATAATATTTATATTTTAAGAAATTGTTTATTAATCTAAAAATGTGAGGGATTGTGACGTGGAAGGTGGGGTCCTTTCATTATCAAAATGCAACTAAAACCTACCAAAATCGGTAGGTTTTGTTTTCCTACCAAAGTTGGTAGGAACAGGTTGCTGGTTGTTTTTGTTGACGAGACTACTTACGTGGATGGTGGGGTATCATCACATTCATTTCCTACCAGTTTTGGTAGGTTTTGATTTCCCATCAAAACCTACCAAAATCTAGTAGGAAATGACCCTGACAAAATTTCGTTATTTTTTTTCCCCGAAATTGTTTATTAATTTAAAATACGTGAGGGATAATGATGTGGAATGTGGGGTCGTTGAAAAGTCAAATTGTGACCAAAACCGACCAAATCTGGTAGGAATTGATTTCCGACCAAGAATTGGTAGGAATTGATGCTTGCGTGTACAAAACTTGGGACCCACAGACACCATTTCCAACCAATTTCTTTGTTGGTTGGAAATGATCAGTCATTTCCAACCAAATTTTTTTGGTATGTTTTAAATGGTAGGAAATGGTCGTTTTTCTTGTAGTGTGAGTAGAGTTACGAACAAGTAGCGTCTCTGTGTTAACAAATGTGTTATGGATGAAAGAATTGCCTTCACAATCAAAGTGCATCATTTGCACTTAGCAAAAAAAAGTGTATAATTTGATGAGATCATATGCATACGTAATTATATGCGGTTCTATGAGATCATAAGCATGCGTAACTATATGCGGTTCTATGAGATCATATGAGGTCTTCACAAGCCTCCTCGCTATTTTGATGAGTTAGTTTTTTCTTTTTTAGATAATTATTTTAATTTATAAATAAGCATACGTAACTATATGTGGTTCTATGAGATCGTAGGGCAAGAGTCATCACAATAAAATAAGTGGGCATAAAGCCACATTCACTAAATAAATGGGTAAAAAGCAAGACTAAAAACCTGCTAAATCCTTCTTCATGCCACTACTGCTGATATTAGAGACTTTTGCTGGTATCCCATTACAAGAAAAACTGAATTAGACGATGACCTATGTCCGTTGTCTATTGCCCCTGAAAACCGATGACTATTGAGATACCGTCAGATAGACCTTAGAAAACGGTTAAAAATGTTGTGTGAAATGATTGACACAACAGTCACCGATTAACAAAGTGTTGTATAACAGCCAGAAAGGACAACAGTTTCTGATAGAATGTGATATGTAAAAGACCAATTCACAAATTAAAATCAAACCCAAGTCCAGAACAAGGCCTGCAAGGTCCATAATGCGTGCAAGGTCCACAAAGCCTGCAAGGTCCACCAAGCCCACAAGAATTGAACATGACACGTAACACAACAGACAAGTACACACAAGACAAAGCTGACAAGAACAAGACATTGATACCTACAACAAAGCTGGCACAAGTACATGGTCCAAACGTCAGGACAGAATGCAACCGACACAATGTGGACATTGACCCCCGACCAAGATCCTAATTTGTAGCACTTGTCCCCCATGTGGACACTCAGTCATGTGCACTGCACATGACATGAGCCTATATATACCCCCTAATCACTTCAATGAAGGGGGTTCACAACATTCATCACACTCACACCACATTTAATTTTTGATAGGTTTTGCTCTACCTTCTCTCTACTTTCTCTCTCTAGAAATTAATAAACATTTACATACTTGTATTATGTTTTTCCATTCACCGGATACTTATTCTCACGCCGGAGGTGCTTACGGGGACATAACCCCCCGCAAGAATTTCCGTTTCAGGGAGCTTGGAGACGATTCCGGAGAAGTTCAGACAAGACCCGCAAAGCGCAACAAGCCCGACAAAGCCAACCAAGTTTGACAAGCTCAACAAGGCCAACAAAACCAAACAAGCATTACCAGCCAAACAAGCCAAACAAGCACCTATTCCAACATAATACTAAGGAAGTAGAGCCCGACGGTAGAACGACTTATCATTTGGCGCTAGACGGAGGGGGCTTCCACGCTCTCCGAACCAGCATCAAACTTGCCATTTTCATCTAGACACTTTGCAAGCCCAATATGGCACTTGTCACACGTAGTTCTAATCAACAACCCCTTGTCATCCAGGAGGTTGGTGGCCCTAGTCACCCCAACTACGTTCGAGTCCGTAATGCCGACACCGACTCAACCCTCAATGCTGATCGCATAGCTCCTAGAGACCTAAGGGGTGTGATCAACCAAAACCAAGAGGTTCCGGCTGCCCGAGTGGTTCATGCCCAACAACAACCGGAGCAAGTTCAACCTGTCATTGCCCCAACAACCCCGGACGCACCTATGGCCCTGAACCCTCAACACACTACACCAAAAATGACCTATTGCAACCTCACAAAAGTGTATTGTTAGACCCCAAAAATGTTACAGTAGATGTTTATGTAACGTTTTGGCCAAAATTCGGCGTTACATTTACTGGCGTTGCCTATGGCCTCTATTGCAACACTATGTCCACTTATTGCAACACATTTATTAATATTACAATAGCACTTTTTTGTAACACTTTGATCTGTTTTAGTAACATTTTTAAGGTGTTACAATAGACTAATGCAACACCTTCTTGCAACATCTATTGAGTAAAAATGTTACAAAATCAGTTCATTGTAACACTTTGATGCAACATTTTGATGCCTTTTGCAATACATTAAGGTTTTGTTTGCAACTATTATCTGCAACATTTTTATCCCTATTGTAATATTTTTTAGTATTACTGGAAACACTCACTTGCAACACTTTTTATGAATCCAGATTACAATGTCCTGTTTGAAACTTAAATATACCATGCACAAAAGCATATACCAAACAAAAAATGACATTTCAACTTTCCCAAATGGCAAATCCAGCAATACATATGTCAATAAACCACATACTAAATCAACTTTTATCACAATATTATCTAATATGCAAGTCGAAACACATGTCGACTTACACCACAATACTACATTAAACTTAGTCTTTCATGTCAAAATACAAACATGTGAATCAATGTAGTCCCTTGGCTAACTACTATACCTACGACTAACTAATCTACAGAGGTTAAAGGGTAATACTATGTGTTGTATTCAAAATATATAACCATTGCACATCTGAATCAATAAAGTCTCTCGACTAACGCCATGCGGCTACCACCATCTAATTTTGACTCTCTTGGCTTCTTGTATAAATTCCACAATCCCTTGGACCTCGTCAACATGCTGCATTGAATAAATAATATATTTAGTAAAGAAAACTTTAACATTTGCGTATATAAATGTGAAATGAGAAACCTGTGAAGCAAAATACTGTTAAACAACATCAAACAACTACTCCTTCGAAGGATTACAACTTACGCTTCCATATGAACATAGATATATAGAAAGTGGCCGAGTTTAAAAATTACTAGTGAAAAAATAATAGCAGAAAAGAGAATTAACAAAAAAAAGTATTCAACAAAAACAAGGGGTACACACAAGGTTGTAGGTGCTCCAATATTTCCAATAACGAAATCAGTTAGAATACTAAAGGAAAGCAGATGGAAACGCATCATGTAAACTGACCTTTACATGATGCAATTTATATGATGCAGTTTACATGTTAGTAAACGAAAGCAGTTAGACTTTCATGTATCGCTTCATCGCATCCTAAAGGTCATCTGCAGGACTTACTGACATTATACAAACAGGCAAAATACGTCTAAAGGAGAGCAAATATTTAGAGAGATTTTTGTAGAAAAGAACAGAAAGGAATATAATTGCAAGCTGCCTGAAATAGGAACATAATTTCAGCAAGTAAACTATCAAGTTCCCTTCATTTGTGTATATTATTATAGATAAAACAGTGGTTTAAATTATCATGGTCATGCACATGGACAAAGAAAGAGTGATTGCGCAGCTGATGCATTGTAATCTACCTGAAAATCCCAAGCAAGAATGCAGTGGGGGAAGGTACACATTGGATGCTAAATAAGGACTTATATTGAGTTGTCAGACAGATTCCTTTGTTATATATATAGAAAGCGCAGTAAATTGATCCTTAGACCAGTGAAGGCTTATAAAAATTGTGGAACGAGGCAAAAACCGAGATATTCATCAATGTCGAATTCTAATTTAAGTCCGTATTTTAGGAGTTAATACTAGATTCTCGAGCATCAGATCAGATTGGTAAAAAAAATCGGACAAAACAGTGACACATAGAAAAATTTGGACTATATAAGATTTAGATTCACCGCTTTCTCAAGCCAATCCTGCAATATTAGCATCTTGAACCTGTAGGGACAACACAAACAGCGCTTGCATAATCAGGAAATAGAAGAGTTGTAGTAACAAAGATATAGAAAAGTATCAGAAGTGTACCTTAAATCACGAGGCCTCAATAAAGGGACATCTGAACTCTCACTTTGGTTAAACTTGTCATTTGCATTATAAACACGTCTAAGTGGAGATGTCAGCATTAATCCATGATTCCTTCTAGATGCACGTTTCCAATTAAGCCTCTACAATTCATACAAAGCGATCCCAATGATGTCTCGGTTTGTCACAATATCAAGTCCTAAGAGCGTATCGTTGTTTAGGTCTGAGGCCTTTGATCTCGGGTCCTCCACACACCTTCCATTAACAACCCCAAACAGGCTCCGTCCAGAGGATATCTTAAAGAGCTCCTGTTAATTGATAAGAACATAGATGGTTGAAAGTCTGTAAGCTTCAAGTGATTAAATGTAAAACTTGAAGCACGCATCATCAAAAGGGTTATAAAACACAGAACTACTAAAGGAGAAGAGAAAATCACACATGCAGCACAAGAACAACACACCTCAGGATTTCCTGTCTCAGGCCAAATCAAAAAATCTTCTCCAACTTGAGATCCCACAATATTTAAATTAAGTCTTCGACAAACCTCAATGTAAATGATGCTCAAGATAATTACTACCAGAGTTTGACCGCAGTGTTAACCATGCATTATATATATCATGCAATAGAACAAATACAAAATTTATCTTCTTGGATTTTAAGATATGAATTTCAAAGATTATAAGCAAAGAAGCTGAAGATGTGTAGGAGAAAGCAAATAAAAAACACACCGCTTCCACGTCCGGAGCTTAACACTGAATGCATGTAGGAACACTTCGAATCCACCATAACAGGGGACCTTTGGAAACCTCGGGACTCAAAAAGAACTATGTTCACAGCCTCCAATACTTCAACCAAATGACAACCTATATCCCTTGAAACTAGCTCAGCCTGAACTTCTTTGGCAATGGCATCCAATTCCTACAACCATTGGGATATATTTTTTCCAGCCAAGGGCATTGAATCAATGGTATCCCACTCTTGAGAAATAGATGCACCTGAAGCACCTCGTCTTTCATTTTCGAGAGAACGAGCATCCATTTCCCGATTATAGGCCATAAATGCCTCATCTTCAGCAGCAACATAAAGTAAGGCCTGGGAAATGAATCTGACAGAAAGTAGACATCTTTTAACGAAAAATAACAACCAAATACTCCCAGCATGGAGTACATATTAAAATGAAAGATCAAAACAACATGAAATTGAATTCAAAGTCTTTTGCATAACGTCAGGTCAATTACACTGTGACTGTAAACAACAAAGCCTAATAAAGGTAAGAAACTAACACCTTGATCTAAAAACTTGTTTGTACAGGTTATATCTAACAAAGAGGCGAAAAATTAAGGTTTCTAAATGTTGGAAATAGAGACGAAGACCTCAAGATAGCCAATTTTATTCGTAGCAAAAAATCTATGAAAGAAAAAGACTATGCACCTTCTTACCCAACACTTTTAATTTATAAAGGAGAACAAAACTGGCGGGCGCCAAGAGTAAGACAATCTCCCCCTCACTCTCAGCTACCATATTATCAGGCAACAGAGTAAATTATATGTCACAAGAAGATACCAAAGAAGTAACAGGGCAACCAAAACATAACTTCATTTGTCCCATAATCTTTAATTAAACTCACATCTTCCTTGTTAATACATCAAAATGGAAATAGATACACAAATATGTCTATTCTTAACATTCTAATATTTCAACCTAGTGCTACTAAATTAATCAAAGATCATAGATTATCTCTATCTCAGTCACATACTCGCAAATTCCTTGTTTACACATGACAACACATAGAAATACTTACATAAATCTACATCAAAAATCAGATTCAGCATTGTTAAACATACGAAATGGAGCATATTACACAAATACAGAACATAATAACTGAATACCTCCTAAATCATCGGTAATTTTCCATTATTAGTATAAAATTGACAATTTAAACATAAATCAACAAGAACAAACAAAATGTCTTCCAAAAATTTAATCGAACACTTACAAGCCCTGGCTTAGTTGAAGCGGAGTCACCGATTTTGCAGCTATCACTCAAAATAGGACTACAGATAACATAAAGCAATAGTATTAGAAACCTTTGAAGTCGATTTTAGGGATTAGGTTTTGAAATCGATTTTGGGGGTTTTTAAGTTTTGAGTGAGGTGTGAGATATGAGTGAGGTGAGAGAGGGGTGAGGCCGAGAGAGATGGTCGGGAGAGAGGTGAGAGAGGGTGCGGCGGAGAGAGAGAGTCTGAGAGAGAGAGAGGTCGGGATAGTGTTTTAGATATGAAAGTAATATTTTTGTGTAATAAAATTTTGGTACCAAAATATTTGGTACTGAAATTGCCCGCTCAATGAAAATATCAAACTCCCGCCTGCATATTTCGGTCAAATTAATCAAAAGCGTATCATGTTATTGTAACGCTTTTCTGAAGTATTGCTATAGTTCTAAAATTTTCAAAATGCTTTTTCGGCTTGCAACGCTTTCCCATTTAAAATAACATTTTTCGAAAGTATTACAATAGATATAGACATTTCTTGTCTATAGCAACATTTTATGCAACACAATCATATGATGGGGTTGCAATAGGTCATTTTTGGTGTAGTGACACTTGACACAACAATAGGTCCAACCGATGAACCCTCAACAAAAGGATGCGCTCATCGCATTCCTCCAATCTATGGTGCAACCGGCAGCCCCGGTCATACAGCCCCTGGTCGATCCAAATGAGGGCGAATCCGAAGGAAACTCAAGGCACTCTCGTGCTCCACCCTTACCACAAAGATCAAGGTCAAACGTTCACAATCGCCTTGGATCCTCATGTGATCCTGATCATGAAAGGCACAATGGGGATCACCACAGAGACGTAACCTGGGCTCATTATAGAAGAAACCGCGAGTACGATTTGAGACACCAACTTGACGATCGCCGTCAACAAAGACGCGCAGAATCCGAGCAGCCAAGAAACATGCAACAAAGTCCCCCAAGAGGCCCTATCCCTCAGAGACGCAATGAACAAAGAACTCGGGAGCGAATTCACGATACAAGGGATGGGCTCACAGCTGAGCAACTTGCGGAGCAGAATGCTCGTTTTCAAAAATAACTTGACCAACTCAATAAGAAAGTCGATGGGGGACCCCGACTTTGAGATAATTGAGTCTCCGTTCACATTAAGGCTGGAAGCACAACCTCGAGACAAGAAAGCAAAACACCCTCAACTCAGGTTCTACAATGGGGACAAGAACCCGGGCGATCATACCCAATTTTTCGATTAACAAATGGCGCTGCATGACTATAATGACCTAACTAAGTGTCGGTTATTCGCTTCCACCCTCGAGGGTCATGCTCAAAAATGGTTCTCCCTATTAACTCCACGGAGCATCGATACATGGATGGAATTCAGAGCTGCTTTTCTCCGAAGGTTTCGGGCAAACCGCCCGCACGATATCCACACCGTCTCTCTTGAAGGAATTGTTCAGAAAAAGGATGAAAGCCTTGATGATTACATTCTCCGTTTCAAAGAAGGAGTAAATCGTGTCACTTCTGTAGATCAAGGTGAAGCAATCAGCGCCTTCATACGAGGTCTGGACTCTTACGAATACAAAGACTGTAACCTTGATCTCATTCGCAAAGACCCTAAAGACTTAGCTAAGGTCTACGCAATGGCATCCGAGTACATTACCAGAGACAATGCGCTTCGGGCCATGAGGCTTACCCGAAAGAGAAAGCACTACGAAGTAAAAATTGATCAGCATGCTCCTAAAGAGTTCAGCAACCATCACAAAGATAAGAAGCATAAAAATAATGGTTCCGGCTATCATAACAACATTACACATGATCATGGTCCACATCGTGGCACACAATTCAATCGAAATGCCCGACCCCAAACTCAGAACACACCTAGGTTGCCTCAAAAACCAAATCAAGAATGGACAAGGTTCAACCGGAGCACTGCGGTCATTCTCCAAGAAATTAAAGGCAAGCTGTTCTTTGAAAAACCAAGGCCCATGACGGCCCCCATAACAAGCAGAAACCAAACCAAGTTTTGTGACTATCATGAAGATGTTGGGCATGCGACTAACGACTGTGTAACATTCAAATATTTCCTCGAGAGACAGGCTAAAGCTGGAAAATTAGACAACTACCTCTCGCAAAAGAATGTAAAAAAAAGCGGAGCCAGAAGGATCTAAGAAGCTTGTGATCAATGTAATGGTCGGAGGTTCTCCACCACGACCGCGTAGACCTGACACCTCTGGGCACGACGATGTCATGGAGGTTGCGCATAGCCCGTCAATTTGCAATGTCATCTCCTTTAGTGATGAGGATTACGAAGGTGTAGATCCGAATCACAATGAAGCCATCGTCGTTACTCTAGACGTAGCCAATCATGATGTTCGCAAAGTATTGGTGGACAATGGATCCTCTATAGACATTATCTTTCTCCATGCACTCAGAAGGATGAACGTAGAGCCTTACAAACTGGAACCAAGTGAACAGTCATTCTATGGGTTCGGACACAATTCTGTGCAAGTCGACGGGACTATCCGACTTCCCGTCATTTTTGGATCCAAGCCAAGACTGGTCCATCACATGATCAAATTTTATGTTATAAACTCTGCATCACCATACAACATCATCCTTGGAAGACCCACATTGTCAAAACTTAGAGCAATAACATCTACACCACACCTCAAGGTGAAGTTCCCAACCCCCCAAGGGGTAGGAATACTCAAGGCGGAACCTGAAGTTGCGGAACGATGCTACGGGGTTGCCCTCGCAATGGGAGAAACCCACAAAGCCAACAGAAAGAAGACTGCACTCAAGCAACAACAAGAATATGTGTCTTTGCGTGCCACTAAGAAAGCAGCAAGACAATCTGCACACCAAGCTCGCATAGCCGAACAAAGGAAAAAACGAAAGTTTGGACAAATACTTGCAGTAGAAACAGACCCCTGCTGCGGGATCCACTAGAGCCTGCTGGTCATCCAAACGCACACTACTAGAAAACAGTCAATAGACATCAGCTAAAAACCGATGTCTGCCAATTTTTCAACCGATGTCTTGGTGGGTGTAGAGAAAGGTCCAGAGCTTTGACATCGGTTTTTACCCGATGTCTTAACTATCTTTTCACATCATTTAGTTGCAACAAACTAATGTATATTCGTCAACTTTAAATTTGCAAGGACTTGGTATCTTTTCAGTATTTATATCCTAAGAAATTGTTATGAATTTAAATGTATCATACACAAGGTATAAATATGTATTTACATCGATAAGTAGTTACAAAACGATGTTATAAACATATATAGACATCAGGTTGTCAACAGAAATGATGTCTAAGAATGTAAAGACATCAGTCTACAACCGATGTCTAAGAATGTAAGTCTACAACCGATGTCTAAGAATGTAAAGACATCAGTGCACAACGGATGTCTAAGAATAAAGACATCAGTGCACAACTGATGTCTAAGAGTAAAGAAATCAGTGCACAACCGATGTCTAAGAATAAAGACAGCAGTCCACAACTGATGTCTAATACTCTACAAATCAGTGCACAACCGATGTCTAATAATAAAGACACCAGTCCACAACTGATGTCTAAGACTCTACATGACAGCTCCTGTATGATCTTTAACATCGGTTCTACAAAGAAAAAACGATGATGTTTTGTTTATATTACATCAGTTTATTCATTTCATTGCATTTAACTGATGTATAATTGAATAACAATATCAACCTAATTCAATACCATAAAATACCAAAACCTTTCCAAAAACAAGAACAAACTATAATGGTCGCAAATAAATAACAAAAACCACATTCAACAAAAATCCTTAGCCATGACATCTTATCTGAGAATTCCAATCCTTACATACCATCTTCAATAACATATCATTTACGAAATTCATCCACATTCTACATATCATCCACCTTGAAAAGATTACAAAAGTAGACTATACCCAGCAAACCAACAAAAGAAACCAAACTGTTTGGGTTGAATTTCACTTGATAGTAGAGTAGAGAATAAAGGCAGCTAGCTAGTAGTACTCGTTAATAATCTAGTACACGAATCCTTGGATATGACCAAGAGTCTCGAAACGCACGTCATCCAGCTCCTCCCTTTTGTAAGACTTTCTAGTCTTAGCGGCCCACTATAAACAGTCAGAAAAGTAAAATCGAAGCAAATGTTAGCATTTTTAAAAAATGTATTTTTTCTAAAGTGTGCAGATTAAACAACTACATCCAATTGAAAACCACAAATTAAAGCATACCTTGGCTATGAATTTCATGTCCTTGTCTTCGAAGATATCCTTCATATAGCGCATAACAACATAACCGCATTCGATTCCACCCGGTTGTTTGGGGGATCCCTATTTCAACAATACATTGGATCAGTGGGTAAAAAATGAAAAAAAAACTACAAAAAACTTACTAAAGACAAAGACAAAGTGTGCACATATACTTACACTAAGATATTGAACTTTGGGATTTTTGTTTACCCTTCCTGTTTGAGCATTATAAGATCTAACTGCTCTGTAAAGGCGAATTAACAGAATTAGCAGTATGAAACCCAAGTCCGCTACATATAGTTCTCAAAGTTCTAGTAGTAAATAAGTAAATAAATATTACCGCATTTATGCTGCTTCTAGTTCGGAAAACTTTTTCGGATTAGACAATGGATTGAGAATGAAAATTTCAGATTCCCAAATCATGACCAAAATCCAATGATAACTGTTTTTATAAAATAAAAATTAAAGTGAGAATTTATAAAATATACTAACAAGTCCAACTACTATAACAAGTCTTAACTACATATCCACACTTGACTTACTTTTCATTATGAGGCATGAGGAATATCTAAGAAGGTCCAGATTTCATCCTTTCAACAACATAACTTTCAAAATGATCGTTGAGTTTAAATGTGGCTGCCGGATCAATAAATGCATACAAGTCTGTTTGTTTTTTCTTCTGAATTTCAGTGTGCAAGTACCTACAAAAATTTATATACATTTTGCATAAAATATCTTTAAGGAAATATAGAAAATATGAGACAAGATTCACAAAAAAGGGGAAAAAACTTACGCCATATAGGTTGATATTACAGCCTGACCAATCATTTTAAACTCTAACAACGCCATTACATTCTCATGCAATAAGAAAATAGTTTTTTCCATTCCGAACACCTCAGCATCACAGGGGATTTGAATTGAGTCGCTATTTTCTTTCAAAATTGTTACTGTGTGTGTATACAGCAACATAAAGCAACGAGGCACATTTTCATTTGGCTTGACACTCTTCATCAGTGCATGTATTCTCTGAAACTCATTCTTCCCATTCTTCTGTTTCCTTGAACTCGCAACTTCATCTTTATTTTTCTACAACAATACAATGGGTTAACTACGTAAAAAATCAGCAATTGGGTTTATCTAATTATTTTAGATGCATTTAAATATATACCTGACCAGTTGGATTAAAGATGATCATGTCTTTAGGCCATGCTAAAAGAGAGCCAACAGCTTGGCGAACCGTCTCTATTTCACCCACTATAGGTACCGGAACCAAGGCATCTTCCTTGTCCTTGATGATTCCATCCACAGAGACACGAGCATGTCCCGGTAGCAAAGGTACTCCATGTACTGAGCTACACATGCCTTCCTCAGAGAAAACAATACCAAAAGCTACCTTGTTGTCAATGAAGTCCACTGCCAACTCATATTTTTGCGGATCCTAAATTTATAAGATTAGGTTAGTCATAACTCTCCCTATCATAAATCAACAATATTCAGAGATATCCATGTATACAATATTATTTACCTTTTTTTCAGGTGGAGAAGGGTCCACAGGACCAATAGCAACACAACCATCATCTTCATCATGCTCTTCTTGTTCTTCTTGCTCTTCTTGCTCTTCTTTGTCTCCTCGACAACTTGCTTTGCAAGACATCGGTGAGTTAATATTGGATGCATTAACCACCGCCTTTAGCTCAGCCTGCAGCTCAGTGATCCGCGCCATTAAGTCCTTATTTGCTTTCTCAAAGTCATCCTTTGTTTTCTCAAACTCAGCTTTCGTTATTCGGGTACTTTTATCTTTCACTTTCGGCAATTTGAAGTAGGTTGTTGGACTTACGAAGCTTCCAACTCCCCGAACCCTACCTGAATGCTCAGGAGTTTCCAATGCAATAGTTAGCACATCTTCACTTCCAGACGGTTTGAACTCACCCTTTTTCTTCTTTTCAAGTAACTCATCCTGTCAAAAACAAAATTAATATAAACTATTTCTGGAAATAAAAAAGTGAAATAAATAAAAACAAAAATCTTACAATTTTTTCAAATTTCTCTGCCAAATCTTCATCAATTATTTCATCCTTTGGCGGCTTACGGGCCATTTTCCATAAAATTGCCCGATCAGGATCTTCATCAGGATCCAGGCGCCCAGCTTTTACCTGTTCAAAAAAAATAAAGGGACAGTAAAATACATTCAAGAAAATGAATATTTACAGAAAAAATAAACTCGTACTTCTTCTTCTTCCAAACCGATGTATCCTTTCCTTGACATTCTATGTGGATATTTCCGCTGCCTCACTCTCCCACTTTGGTTGGTACTAAGTGTCTGCATAAAAATAATATATGGATATAATCACATATACCACATATATAGGTTTTTACATAATAATATTTATATTTAACGCATGTAAATCATACCCCCCAACTATTAGTGGTTCTCACAACAACAAATCGTTTCCAAGCCTCCTTACCAACAAATGCATACTTTTTTGGGGGCTTCATCAGCTTTTTCTTTTGTCCAATAAAGGGCTTTACATATTGTTTAGTCAATTTAGTCTTAAATTGTCTCCACTTTGTACCTGACGACTGTAGAATCATCGCCTCACTTTCCGGAGCCACTATGAATGTATCCTAAAGAACAATCATATGTATTAACAATTGACAACAAGATTAAAAATACAATATGGGGAAAAATTATAGAGCATGAAGATATTAGATTGTACCTGAACATCCTCCCATATCTTACCCTTTAAATCAGGTTCCATATTTGGCCAAGATGGAATATCAATTGGCACAATATTCCTAGCTACCATGCCTACATACGAGGCCAAGACGTGCCTTTTTTCTCCAATTGGAACTCCAAGTTTATTGTACCTGATTTTGATCTTCTTGCCTTGAGCTTTCTTCAACAACACTTTGTGCATAGCACAAACACCTCGCACTGATCCAGGCTTCCTTTTCTTAGGCTCTGTACTAGTAACATTAAGATCACAGTCTGCCACGGGGGGGTCTGTAGCTTGTGTAGAATTTTCCGGTTCAAGTGTCAATGCTTTCACCTCCTTTTGTTTTTCATCTTCATTGCTGTTAGATTTTTTCTGCTTTTTTGCCATTTCTTTTATCTCCCTTCAATTATGAAAATTCCTGAAATAAAAGAGGTAGATAATTAGCTATAACAACAGTTAGAATAAGTGAAAAATATTGACGGTAAATTGTGCAACTAAACAAGTGAAAAATATTCATAGCAAACATTGACAGTAAATTGAGTAACAAGTGAACAATATTCAAAATCTAAGTAAATGCTAATAAGTGCATTACAAACTAACAATAATATTCAAATTACAATTATGCATCAAATGGTGAGAGGAACGACACAAAATATTGAAATACGTAATATGTGTCAGTTTTTAATCCAAATTCCCTCAACCCCCTCTCTTTGATTGCTAACACTAGGGTCATCATCAGCATCGGCAGCAACATTGACTATAAGGATTTCGGAGCAGAATGGAGGATTTTCCATTGTCGTGTCTCCTAAATCATCATCGTTATACACCTTGTGATAGTCTCGATTCGTGGAGGTTAATACAACTGACCAGGTAGCATCAACCGGATCTTGGACATAGAAAACTTGCTTCACTTGGTCGACGGACACATATTTGTCTTTTTTGTGACCTTGTCGACTAAAATCCACAAGTGTGAAGCCCATATCATCCACCTTTACGCCTCTATCACTATCTGCCCATTTACACAAAAACAACGGGGCTTTGAATGCATGATAATCCAACTCCCATATTTCTTCAATGATACCATAAAATGTCATATCACTCTCCACAAGATTTAAGTCCTTGGCACTAGACACTTGGACCGTCTTAGCAACTACAGAGACGCCACTGTTTTGGACAACCCTTGAATCATCTCGTTCTTTTGTGAAATACCTGACCCCGTCAACGAGAAAACCTTCATAAGTCATGACAGAGAAAGACGGTTTGCCAGCCAGCCATCTTATCGTTTCCGAAACACCTTCCCCGTTGCATATCATTTCACTGACCTTTTTTTCAAACCAAGTAGCAAATAGCTGATTGTGCTCTCCAATCAGCCAATGCATAGTCTTTTTTTTTCCTCGGTATGTTCTTTCCAGAAAATCCTTATGCATCCTTGCAAAATTCATATTAATTAGAAACTAAACAAATACTTGCTAAAAGAAGATGAACTGTGAAAGGGGTGAAAGGATAATTAATTTGACTTACATAATGTATGGATACACTTCAGGATTGTTTAGAAGAACATGTAGATGAGCCTCATCTCGTTCTTTTTCTTCGATCGACTTCATTATTGCTGCAGATAATGGACCAGAAAGCTTGCTTTGGTCCTTCGGAAGACCGGCAGTTGTGCAACTGTGTCGAATAAACTCGGTGCAAAATTCTACAGATTCTTCTCCTAGGTAACTTTCAGCTATACAACCCTCCGGATGAAAACGGTTTCGCACATAACTTTTTAATACTTTATTGAACCGTTCAAATGGATACATCCATCTATAAAAAACTGGTCCACACAAACGCAATTCTCTAACCAAGTGAACTATGAGATGTATCATTACATCGAAAAATGAGGGAGGAAATATTTTTTCCAGCTCGCACAAGGTTAATACCACATCTGACTGCAACTTATCCAATTTTGATACATCGACAACTTTGTTGCACAAAGAATTGAAAAAGAAACATAGCCTTATAATGCTAACCCTAACATTTTTTGGCAGAACGGAACGAATGGCAACGGGTAGCAACTATTGAAGGAGTATATGATTGTCGTGGGATTTCAGCCCAAACAACTTCAAATCGGACATTGATACACAGTTTTTAATGTTCGACGAATGCCCGTAAGGAAGTTTCATTGACGCGAGTGATGACAACATTTTTCTTTTTTCTGCCTTTGAAAGAGTAAAAGAAGAAGGGGGCAAGTAGGTTTTCCTTTCTCCTACTTTTTGTGGAGCCAAATCTTTCCTGATGCCCATTTCAAACATATCACGACGAGATGCCTCACTATCCTTAGACTTATATTTTAAATTCAGTAGTGTTCCAATCAGATTATCGCACACATTTTTCTCGATGTGCATAACATCGAGACAGTGACGAACATGATGAAACTTCCAATATTCTAACTTAAAAAATACTGACTTTTTCTTCCATGCACAGTCCACTTTCTTTGACCTTTTTACTTCATTTCCAAAAATAAATTTTATTTTCTTCTGCTATTCTAACACCTCTACTCCAGAAAGGGGTTGACGTGCATGTCCAAGCTCTTGCTCACCATTAAAAGCTGCCTTCTTCCTCCTATAGGGATGATGCCTAGGCAAATAGCGACGATGACCTTGGTAACACATTTTCTTGCTATAACTTAAATATTTAGCTACGGTATTATCACCACACACTGGACATGCCATATAACCCTTATTCACGCAGCTAGATAAATTTCCATATGCCGGGAAGTCATTTATCGTCCACATTAATATTGCCCTCAAAGTGAAAAAAGATTTAGTATTAGCATCGTAAATGTTTGGTTCTCCTTCTTCCCAAAGCTTCTTCAAATCATCAATCAACGGTTGTAAAAATACATCAATGTTGTTACCTGGCTCGTGCGGACCAGAGACTAATATCGTTAACAACATAAACTTCCTCTCCATGCATAACCAAGGAGGAAGATTATAAGTTGACAATACTACTGGCCAGCAGCTATATTTATTCTTAAAGCCATTATTATGTGGATTTATACCATCTGCGGCTAAAGCTAATCGAATGTTTCTAGACTCACGGCCAAAGTCTGGCCACATATAATCTATATTCCGCCATGAGGGAGAGTCAGCTGGATGGCGCATGAGGCCATCTTCAGTTCTTTGGTTTGCATGCCAAGTCATTAGTCTAGCAGTAGAAGCAGATTTATACCACATAACTTTGGCCGGAATGTTAGCCCTCGCTTTACCATCCTTCCCTAGCTTTCAGCGAGATATGTGGCACTTGGGACACTCACTAGCATCGACATTTACACCCCTATATAGAATGCATTCATTTGGACATGCATGAAATTTTATATACTCAAGGCCTAAATCAGATAGGTTTTTCTTAGCTTCGTATGCATTAGTTGGCAAGACATGATCTGTAGGAAGTAAAGAGCCTACAGAGGAGAGTAAATCCGAAAAGGCACTATCGCTAATACCAAATCTCGCTTTCCAATTATATAATTTTAACATTGAATCTAGCTTAGTGCACCCACTACCCTCAAATAAAGGTTGCTCAACATCAGCCAAAAACCTACTTGTGCTTCTTCACAAACATCACCTACTTGTGCCTGTGATGCTTGTGATACAGCAATATTCTCTAGAGGGCAAGCCGAAAATGTACTACCAACAGATGATCTACCCTTACCCTTAGCTCCATGCAAAATCCAATCAGTATACCCCAAACTAAAACCCTTTTCATACAAATGACCCCTAATTACTTTCACAGAGAACTGTTTGAAATTAACGCAACGTGCACATGGACAAGGTATTCTCTTAGGATCTTTACAATTTTCTTCCGCATAGATCAAAAACTTTTCAACCCCGATTTCATACTCTAATGAATCTCTATCTGTGAAAATCCACGACGTATCCATTTTCTCGAAATAGGTAGTGTAACTGATCATTATTGATTGTCAAATAACTTATAGTTTAATAATTCACTAACAATTGTTGTTCATATTATTTAATTTAGGAATTTATCAAGTTAAATTGTTTATTTATTATTTATATCAAATAATTTTTATTTTGTTCACTTGGTATACAACGTAAATATTCTGTTACAATATTACTTGCTATCAAATTCATAAAATAGAGCAGAGCATTGTACCTAAATATTTGTGCATTGTACCTAAATATCACTCCATATCTTAGCTTTCAAAATAGAGCAGAGTGATAATAAAATACTAAGACCTTCATGTCGAATTCATACCAAATATTATAAACATAAAATAGCATGTTAATCATAATTTATGCAGAGTGTAATAATCAGGAAATATAACCCACAAAACTTGCACAAAAAGCAGCAAAGAAACAGTTAAAATAAATTAAAAAAACAGAAGACATTCTTCAAACAAATACATGCTTATAACAAATGCATGCTTATAACAAATACATGACAAATGTTTATGCTTATAACTAAATGATAAAATAAAACCCCAATTAGGGTTTCAATTTTTACAAACCCCCAATTTTAAAAATCAGGGTTTCGATTTTTACAAACCCCCAATTTTAAAAATTAGGGTTTTGATTTTAAAAACCCCAAAGTGAAAACTAAATTAGGGTTTCAATTCAAAGACATGCTTACAAATACTTATTATACATACAAATGGGGCTTCAAGCACTTACCAATTTGAGCTTTAATTCGAGCTTCAAACAAACCAATTCAGCTTTCGAGCTTTAAGCTTTCGAGCACTGAGAGTTTCTTCAGAGGGGTGTGAGGTGAGTTCAAGAGAGTTCGAGAGAGAGAGGTGAGTTCAAGAGAGTTCGAGAGAGAGAGTTCAAGTGAGCACTGAGGTTGAGAGAAAGTTTCTTCGTGAGATTTGTTTTTACTTTTGTTTTAATTTGTTTTTACTTTTGTTTTAATTTATTTTTACTTTTGTTTTAGTAAAAGGGGTAGGGAAAAAGGGGGGGAAAGGGGTGGGGAAATTGGGGGGGAAATTGGGGGACGAAAAAATGGCTAAGGGGGGGAATTTGCAGAGGGAAAAAAATTAGGCAAAGGGGGGAAAGTATTAGCGGGCTGAAATGTTTTTTTAAAGATAACGTTTAGACATCGGTTAAGACATAATCTGATGTTGTAAGAATACAAAGACATCAGCTATTTTTATACTGATGTTAATAAAGCTCTTTTACATCAGTGGCATCACAAACCGATGTCATATGGGCGATGTCTATTGACCGTTTTCTAGTAGTGGCAAGGCCCTCGCATGTGGAAGAGACCGAGCATAACAAAGAATGAAATATTTTGCTGATCAGAAAAGGACTGACAGAGTTTTGGAAGTGGGGGATTGAGTTTATCTCAAGTTTCAACCATACAGGCAGCAGTCTGTAGTAATTCGAAGTTCACTAAAGTTTGCAGCTAGATTCTTTGGACCGTTTCAGGTGTTACAGAAAATTGGTACAGTGGCCTACAAATTGAAGCTACCGGCTCACTCCAAAGTTCATCCAGTTTTTCATGTGTCTTTTTTCAAATGTGTCTTTTCTCAAGAAACATGTGGGAGCAGCTCCGATTTCTACGAAAAATTTACCGAGTATAATCAAGATGATTTAGTTCTATTGGAACCATTAGCAGTTTTGCAAAGGAGACAAATCATGAAAAATGATGTAGCAGTTGTTCAATGGCTCATTCATTGAAAGGGAATGGATAAGGTAGAGGCTTCATGGGATGATATGACATTCATTCAACTACAGTTTCCTGATTTTAAAGCTTGAGGACAAGCTTGTGTTTTAGGGGGAGCAATTGTCATGACCCGACCTGATTGTTATGATCAACTTCAGTCAATTAGAAAAGATTGAATTGGGATTATAAATACTCTAGGGATTAGTATGTTAGATCCATCTTGGAGAACTTGTAACACATTGGTGCTGAATTCTGGTTCTTCCTCTTCTCTTCAATTTGTATTTTTTTTTACCTGTAAACAATTGTAATTCTTGTTCGATTCTTCAATTCGATTAGTAATAATAAGTGAGTTCTTGACAACTTAATGATCTAGTAACGGGCCCAATACACATGAATCCTTTTGGGCCAACATCCAAATTACACTGGGCCAACATGATTCTTTATCCAGAAAAGAAGATAAACAAAAAAAAAAAATCTTATAATTCTTTTTTTTTTTTTTTGAGAATTTTTTTATATTTTGTTTTAAGTAACAATTATAAATACTGAAATGTATACTCACAAGCTTGTCGAAACAAGAAAATCACAGTCTTACATTTGTATTTGCATTGAATATAATAATATCACAGAAATACTTCTTCCGTATATAAAAAGTTTGAAAAGTATAATATAAGATAAGTAGAGAGCAAAAATGGCCTAATAATATTCAGTATATAAATATGATCACCAGTATAATATAATTTTTTTTTGATCGGTGATCACTAGTATAATATTATTTTTAAAAACGTTTCAATTGCTAATTGATTGATACGATCAAGCGGATTGAACGAAATTAGAAATACATTCGATGACTTGCGAATGATCTGGAAAGTAGAAAGGTTGTTATCGAAACATGCAGGAAAGAAAGCAAAGTGTCGATTGCAGTTGCAGATCTCAACTTATTTCATCGTTAATAAATATAAAAAAGAAAAAGACTGTGACTTAGCAATAGATAAATATGGAAGAATGCGTTTACTTTCCTTGGTCTTTTCTGCTTTAATGGGTGAGTAATGTGCTCAGCTTCATCGCTATCTTCTTCTTCTTGAAAAATTTAGATTAGATAACATGTCTTTGGCTTACCTTTACCACAATTTCCCTACTTTTCTCGTCGTCTATACATTTCTTTTAGAGAAATGTTAGAGTTGTGTTACCAAAAAAAAATGCTAGAGTCGTTAAAACGGTTTTTTGTCAAATTTGTGATTAGTTAAATTTTCATAAATAAGATAAACCCATGTATATAAATATGAGTTCACAAATAAAAAAATGTCGCGTGTTATTGTATAATATTTTGAAATCCTTAGCATTACTTTTTCTTTTAGGGCAAACCCAGATCCAAATATCCAAATTTGGAGTAAATTATCCCAAATTTTTCTCCTGTGATCCAAATTTATATCAATGAATAGTGTTGATCCAAATTTATATCAATGATCCAAATTTGGATCAACACTATTCATTGAATTTGGATCAGTTGATTTAATATTAAAGTAATGGTTTTGTTATTTGTATATTTTTAGTTTATTAGATTTAAAATTGATTTGTGACTCTTTAATTAATAACAATATGTAATTAATAGTTAATAAAATTTAAATTTAGAATAAAACTTATAATATAATTTACGTATATAATTTTAATGTTATTTACGTATATTAAACAAATTTATATCTCTAATTTAATTATTCATTAAATATAATATAAATAATTAACAATGATTAAACATTAAATTTAAGATTAAATAGTTTGATATAATATTTTTGTAATATAATATGTAAATAATATTTTGGATCAAAATTTGGATCATGCTATATATATCAATCCCACAAATTAAAATACCGAAATTCTGAAACTCATTTGAAATCCCGTTCAAGATATATAGCATTTCCCTAAAAGGAATTATGATCATTTGCTGAATGATAATGTGAGTTTTCCATTTGATTGCTAACACACATGATATTTGATGATTAAAATAAAAGTAATTTTAGACAATCCAAAAATACCTCAAAATTGTATAAAATGATACATATTATATTTTAATTTGTGGATGTATATATGTTAGGTATTTTTATTAAAAAATTATCAATTAAAAGAAGACACATAAGCATTTAGTAGATTTTTTGGGACAATCTCTTCAATTCTTTAGCATTTTCTTAAAATAAAGTGACAAAAAAGATTATAAGTTTTTAAAATAAATCGAAACCAAATATATAAGAAATGCTTCAGTTCTCAAAAACACCTGTAAAAACGTAGATAAATGCTGATAATTGAGTGTGTAATTTAAAAAGCTTACTCCAGAGATGAATACGTGAACCTTAATATAGTGTATTTTAGTTATAAAATTATAATTATTTAGTCAAAATCTGTAATTAAAAAGTTAATTCATTTATAAAAGAGTTCAATTAATCAAAGTAGTCTATCAATTAATTGCTAGATTAATTGTCATTGATATAATTATGTTAATATTGGTCAAAAATTAACTTTGCAATACATTAAAAATAGAAATTACCAAAAACATCATTTTTCTAAGTTTTATATTTTGTAATTTTATCATTTTCTGAAAATATTTACAAAAAATACGTTCTGTAATCAAAGCGAACCGATACAACCTAAAAATATTTGTAAAAATACGGTCAGCAATCAGATGTTACTTGAAAATATTTGCAAAAATCGTCCGGAAGTTACTTATTTTTTTTTTATTTTTTTTTGCTAATGAAGGAAGTTACTTATTAGTTACTTATGCAACCTATTATGCAACAAAAATGATTTCAATTATTAAATTTTTATAATTTGCATTTTGATTGATCTCAATTGCAAATTTGTTGCAAAAGTTGCAGATGGTATTTTTGCAAATATTTTCAAAAAAAATTATATTTTTGCAAATATGAAAAAATATTTTCGCAATTTTTTTATGTAGTAATTATTTTTGAAAAAACCTTGATAGGGGCTAAAATAAGCCTAAAACACCTTAAATGCTACATTAGTCAGGTAATGAGGCTCGAAATCCTAACTGTGATATTAAATTCGTAGCCAACAATTAGGCCAGGTACAACCATTGTCTCAGACACTAAGGCATTGGTCGGGTCGACCCAGTGATTGAAAACCATTAGGATGCTTCCAAGAAAACGTCCAACATGAAACAAACTTCAACATGAAAACAAATTCTGATAAGAGTTATCCACCGTCAAGGAGGTTGCTTGGTCACCAAGCAACCTAATCGTACTACGATTCTAAAGCTTACAAACACTTATATAAATATCTGATATCTCAATCTCAGAACTATGTTGGCTTGATACTTAACAAAGGTACGTAGACAGTTTGTGAGGATCATGCAGTCTCGAAACACGAATGCAGTCATAAACAAGCTCGAAGTTTTAACACTAACATTAAATATCCGCCGTCATTCGAACCATGTTTTCGTTCCACAACAACCCTATTAAAAATCAACTAAAAATAAAATTTAGAAAAATGAGCTTAAACATAATTAAGAAGATAATTTTCTCATAATTTTAGATCTTATTCTAAACGACACAAAAAATTCATTAATTCGTTTCCTCCATCAGAGACCTCAAATACAAAAAAAAAAAAAAAAAAAAAAAGGAAAACAAACAAACAAACAAAAACAGAAATCATTGACAAGTGATAGGACTGGAACATCTTAAGTCGAGTTAAAACGGTAATAAAGGAAACACCAATCCCATATAAACCGTATATATCTTATAAACACACACACACACACCCAGAAAAACAAGACTACTCCTCCTAAGGTGGTGGGGACTTCTATCTTTCCTAATTCTACTAAAACAACCCAAACCCCACAACCAACCCTGGCTCGCAAAATGACCACCGCAACTCCACCCACCACCACCACCACCACACCCCACCGTCCTCCACCACCCCACCACCACTACTACCCACCAACTCACTCTTCCTCCTCAGCCTCATTCAAAGGCTGTTGCTGCTGTCTCTTCCTCTTATTCTCCTTCATAGCCCTCCTCATCATAGCTCTCCTCCTCATCATCCTCCTTGCCGTCAAACCCAAAAAACCATCCTTCGATCTTCAATCCGTTACTGTTCAGTACGTGGGCATCACTCCCTCTCCCATCACTACACCTTCTGTGACAACAGCTTCTGTTTCGTTGAATATAAGGCTCTTGTTCACTGCTGCTAATGATAATAAAGTGGGGATAAAGTATGGAGAATCGAGATTTAGTGTTATGTACAGAGGCATTCCGTTGGGGAGAGGGAATGTAGCTGCGTTTTATCAACCAGCTCATAGTGTTAAACAAGTTGCGGTTAATATTGGTGTTGATAGATTTAATTTGTTACAAGCTGATGCTGCTAATTTGTTAAGAGATGCTAGTTTAAATGATCGGGTTGAGTTTCGGATCTTTGGTGATGTGGGTGCTAAGATCCGGATTCTTGGTATTACTTCTCCTGGTGTCCAGGTTAGCACCTTTTTACCCCTCCCTCTCCCTCTCTCTCTCTCTCTCTCTCTCTCTCTCTCTCTCTCTCTCTCTCTCTCTCTCTCTCATCTCTCTCTCTCTCTCTCTCTCTCTCTCTTACTTTTTACTGTTTTTCATTACATACACAGATGTTGTTACTTGTTTGTGTGTTTTACTTTCGGACAGTAAAAAAAAAAAAAAATGGATGCGTAGGTTAGTGGTGCATGTTAGTATTAAAGTAAAAAAAATATGTATGACGTGGAATATGAGTGAACATAGTGTGTATAAGTGCATATATGTCAAAGTGAGTGGGGACTTGTAAGACTGCTATTAGTTTCTCTGTGTTCATTTCTGGTGGTGTGCTTGTCTGGGTTAAGTTTTGGGACTTAGTGACATTGTGTGTGCTAAGCTGCCAGCAGGTGGGTTTTGTTTTCTGGAGTGATAAGGATGCTAACGTGAGCTGCTGTAAATTGGGTTATTTCAATTTTCACACTTGTTTTGTTTGTTGGTATAGGGTGTTTAAATGGTCTTTTTTGTGTGGCAAGGAAATATTATGCGGTGAGTATGCTAATGGTCCGGTTCATGTGATACATGTTGCCTAGAAAATCCGAATAATGCCTAATTCGAAAATGCTAATGGTCCGGGTCATGTGATACATTTTGGCTTGTAAAATCGGAGGATGGTGTAGTCGGAAATTAGTGTTACCGGAGTTGGAAAAATTCAATTTGTTTCGTAAATTATCTAAATATGGCCAAAAATATTAAGTATACTTAAAGTCACATTCATGACATGGGTACTGTACTAGTCTAAATAGTGATCAATTTGTTGCAGATGAATTTCTGGCAAAATTAGTTGTCAATTTACAATGCATATAAAGTGATTAATAATGCGCCTACTACTTTTACTGTAACCTATAGTAAAAGCTAATTTGATTTTGATGCCCTTTGAATTTACTTATGCAAGGTTTTAGATGCTGTAGTGTTGTGTGTAACTTAATAATTGTACATGGACCAAGTCAGATGGGAGCAGATAGGTAAGAAAAACCGATCGGTGGGGTGAACAATTCGAATTTTTTGTTTTCATATAAGTAATAATCAGTATTACAAACCATAGAGCCCACTTCTAGCATACCTACAACCCTGTTTACTTCAACACAAGTAGTATAATTTTGGGTCTAACTTGTGTGAGTGCATTATCTCCTATGGTTTTGGCTAAAATGATATAAAATATTGATTATGTAAAATTTGTTGAACTCGTAAGGTATTTTGCTGCAATGAGGTTGGCTATACTGATCGGTTATATTTTAAAAATAGCATGTTATTATTATTTCTAGTTATTATAAACGTAAATTATTATTTCAGTATGGTAATAGATGACGTGGAGTTTTGTTACAGGTCCCTAGAGGTTGGTCAAATATAGCCAACATGAAGAGATTGACTAAATTTTTTGCTAAAGGTTATGATCCGTCAGAGAGCCAACATTTTTACATAATCTCTACAAATCTTATTTAAGACATGTCACATAACATTTTAGCTAAGGGTTTCTCATGGTTGGAGATACTCTTACAAGTTTACCTCCTCCAGTAAGGTTGTAAAAGTTAAAACATTACGGTGCCTAGGCATATCTAGAAGGCGTAAAACGGAGGAATTGAACAACCCAAACATCATAAACATAATGTCGAATCTTTAAGAGAAAATGCATATGAACCAAATATGACATTTTGCAATATTGGTTTCACTTTGAGGACGAGAAGTTAATTTGACAATGGGACATATATTATAATGCCGAAACTGTAAAAAAATCTGCTTGTTGATAGTATATGAACTTATTTAGCAGAGTCATAAACAATGAGAGGGAGAGCATAACAAGAGGAAGTGCAGTGGTTGTATTCCCTCCCACACACCATACTTAAGTTGATGGGAATGTTTTCTTTGCCTTTACGTTCCAATCAAGATGGACCCACGAGGGTTTTGCCAACCCTACACTAATTATCTTTGTACCCTGTCTTTGGATTCTGCACCTAGCACATGGCTTGCACTAGTTGTGTTGCAATGCTCGACGGGATAGTTTGCAAGTTCTAACTTTGTGTTAATATAAAATGTACCTTTCGTTTTCTACCTTAAGTTGTTAGGACGAGACCGATGGATTAAATTATACACATCCCGGAACTCTGAAACCGTAACTTGTTAGAGCATCCGCAATTATTTCCGGCCTTCAATCCGTTAATTCGTCAATTTACTTGATGGAATTTATTACTATGCAAATAAAATTAACTATTTTGCGATTTTTTATGCGGCAGTATTTAATCCATCTAACGAATCAATGAATTGATGGAGTTTTATCAATGCAACAATGTTTTTTGGTCCATCAATCAAATTGATGGTCATCAATCCATCAATTACTCCATCAATTTTTGATGGAGTAGCTAACGGATTGACGGAATTCAATTTTATTGCCGGACTAAAAAAGCACTGTTGCATAACTAAACTCCGTCAATTCGTCAATCCATCTAGCAAATTAACTATTTTTTTCATTGGTGCATATAATCTTAGGATGAGATCGTAGATGGATTAAATTAAACACACCCCGTAAGTCAATTAAGCTCTGTAGTTTTAACTTGATTACATTTTTCTTTGAGCTATAAATAACCCCTGTCGTAGGGTGTGAACATGTCGTAGAAGCAGAATCTTTTAAGATTTAGGGCCTGTTTGGCTGCAACTTTAAGTTGCAGCTTATGGCTTATAAACCCAATATTGCTTATTGGGGGTGTTTGCCAAAATAAGTGAAACCAACTTATGACTACTTAAAATGGATAAGTTGAATGTTAAGAATCCTTAACATTCAACTTATAACTTATAACTTATTCTCGATACACGGAATATATAATATCCTTCAAATCTTTAAAACCATATATCTTTTGATCCGTTCATTAAAAAATTGATATGTATATATCAAATTTCTCTACTCATCGAGATCTATCCATTGATATCCATTTATATATATTAAAAAATAAATATTTTAAAAATAATAAAAAAAAGTTAACTTATAAGTTCTGATTTACCCAAACACTCTACTGCTTATAAGTTCTGATTTACCAAACACTCTAGGACTTATAAGCTCAGCTCTACTTATCACTTATAAATCACTTACTCATTTTAAGCTATAAGTCAACTTTTGCTTGATACCCCAAACGCCCACTTACTTGCTTTGCAAACAGGGTAACAGTAGTTAATAAACAAGTCCAAATAAAGCTTAGCTAGTGGTGCGTGCTGGTTTGTCAATGGAATGTGCTGAAACTTAGCGACCCACTAATTACGCTTAAATCAAGTTAAATTGCCGGTTTGAAATGTCCGATTTAGTAACATACTGGCCTACATTTAGTTGAGCACTATCGTAAATGGTGAAAATAGGAGGTGATTGATCTTGTTAGGTAAATTTGCACCGCAATTACGAAGTGAAAAACAAAGAGTAGCACATTTTTATAAGTGGTCCATTGTTCTGAAATAGGCATAGTTATATGTTTTTATGGTGCTGGGACAGCTGACTCGCCCTTGTAAATTAGTAAGCCTACAGAGGTTCATAATTCTCCTACTTCACCGCTTCCCAGCAGCTCTTCTTAAAAACTGACTTTAGTTATCCTACTGTAAGTTCATCATTCTCCTACCTCTTGATTGCCTCTTTGCTCAATTTGTTAAAATATAGCATAAGATCCATTTGGGGCCTTTAGATGAGCTGGTTACCCAACATGGTATCAGAGCTTTGGTCGGCGGGGGTCACGTCAAATTCTGAGATTGTAGTCATAGATCATATCCATATTACCATGACCTGTAGTCCTTAACCTCTTGATCACTACGTAATTACTACTTTTTTCCTTTTCGTTTTTTCGTTATTTGATTTTAATTTTACGTATTGCTGTTGGGATTTGCAGGTATCAGTGGATTGCTTAATAGTGATCAGCCCAAGGAAGCAAGCTCTAACATACAAGCAGTGTGGAGTTGATGGCTTAAGCGTTTGACTACCATTTTCTCTTCGCAAGAGAAGAGAGAATAATTTGGCCCACCATCATAGATGGGATTTACTAGAAAACCAACAAAAATTAGTTGAGTATCTAATTATTCTTAGGACAATTACAAGTAGTAAAGGGGATGTTTTCTTTCTTGAATCTGTTTGTTAATCATACTTATTAAAGAAAAAGAAGGGAAAAATCTACTAATCTTGAGATGTAAAGCTTGGAAATTTTATATGTATCGACAGCCAGCCAGCCCCATTTGCCTTTTCTCCATTAAAGAAAGAAAGGAAAAAGGAGATTCTTCAACTTTCTTTACTTCATGTTTAAGCATTGTCTCAATTTTATTATCTGCCTACTTTATATTAATTTTGTAATACAGTGGGGCCTAGTAGCTTCCTATCTTCTACAATTGGAAACTATTTTGGACGCATTATATCCTAAAAATCAAGTTCTATTCTTAACTATTACAAACACTATCTTAATATTAGTGAAATTTATTATAGTTTGATCACTCGGTCATCTTAAAAGTAATATCATCAAGTAAGACATCAACTAACACTAGCTTAGTATTTTTGTTAAAGAAATTTTTTTATGATTCAACATTGAAAATTGGATTAATTCTATAAGTAAAAATTAGTAGACTTTCTAAAATTGTAATTATATTAAATTTACATGTTAGAAAAAAAAATCATTTTTTCGGAAATCGGTATTAGTCGGTAAAGGTACCTTCTAGTGATTAATCGGATAATTGATGATTATTGTGATTGATTAATCAGAGCACTAATCAAGTATATTTTAATTTAATAAATAATAATATATAATTTTATATTAGTACCATCAAGTTAGTTAAAAGATTTACAAAAAAAAATATAATATATTAACCAATATTGATATATAATTATCAAAATTTACAAAAATAAATCACATATCTATATATGTTAGTGTATACATAATATGAACGAAGAGAACAATTCACTTTAGAGAATAATCGGTATATTAGAGATCTTAGTAAAGTATTAAGTCAATAAATCAATAACTCATACCCATATAATATTCATATATGTTTATTAACTATTTTTTAAAAAAAAATAACTTTTAAAAAAAAAAAAAAATTTAACTTTAAAGATTTTTGACCGATTCGATCGATTAATACCGTCTCGTCCGACTTTTGACCGATTTTGAAAAAAATCGTTCTTTGACCTGATTTTCGTTTAATCGAGACGGAACCCATCTAATTACCGATTAATCGGCCGATTACTCGATTAGTTGACCGACTTTTGGAAGTAATTATTTCACTGTTGCGATACTTACCTGAGACATCTTGAGAAAAGTTGATAATTTGATACCGCATCACTTAACTTGCATGGGACAACATTCTGCCAGATTTTAAAATACGGTAGAACCTCGATAAATGAATAATCTCGTTAAATGAATAATCTCGTTAAATAAATAATTTTTTCCGATCCCAACCTGGGATAATGGGCTTAATGAATAATCTCGCTAAATGCATTAACGAATATTTTTTTTCTAAGTCTTTATAGGCCCTATGTAAATATAAATGAATAATCACTATATTTTAAATAATATTTTTATATTTATGGAATATATGAATATATTTGATCCAATAAATAATTTGCATACACATTAATAAATAATAGTGTAAGTCATATCTTCTCGAAAAATGCTTCTAAAGTTAATTGCTTGTTTTTTTTCTCTACCGAAATGCATATAGTAATTTTATGATTGTGTGATCAAAATAAGAATTTAAAATTATATATAGCTTGTTATAGGTGGTTCTGTATATATCTTAGTCGAGTGTATATAGCGTTGTCTCGTACACTGTATCTATGTGTAACTTATCTAAAATTCAAAACAAAATGAATGTAATTAAACATTACATAAAAATTATAACCATGATAAATTTTAGGTACATTAACATAAAATGTATAAAAATCTTGTTAAAACAAAATGTACAAAATAATTAATTATAATAAAAAAATCTGAAAATAATATCTAAATGAATAAATATTCATTTATCGATAATTGAATAAAATATTCATTAATCGATAAATAAATAATCTCACTAAATGAATATATTTTTTTAGTCCCAAGTGTTCATTTATCGAGGTTCTACTGTACTTCAGTATGTTAACGATTACTAAATTGTTTACTGATACGGATAATATTTAATTAATTTTAAATACAGATACAAATATTTTGATCATATTTTTTGAATATTTTTCAGTGCCCTAGTGCTTGGATCTATATATTTCAAGTAATTAACTTCTTTTTGTTTCTGCAAGTCCATTTCTTATAATTTAACGTGTATGAATATAAATTCTGTTGTCCTCCTTCTCGATATCAATCAGCTTATGGTCTGATGAGGCCCTTATATGATTTGGATTTGGATGAAGCCCATGAGGCTTTGGACTTATCTTTACCATATACAGTACCAAGTTCCGGTGTTAAAGTGATCAATTAATAATATCATTATTGGTCGCTTTTAAGTCTCAGGGTTGCAATTTTGGGCAATGAAATGAGTTTGTGTTAGTTTTGCTGTACCTGATACTGATTTTAAATAACTCAACCCTGATTCAAAACTCAAAGTGGATTGAAAATGTATGTGATAACTCTGAAAAGACCAGTTTTAACTTGAAAACTAATAAAAATTAATTATTTTAAATATATAAAACAATTTTATATAATACATGTAGATATGTATCACGTATATATAACTGTACGTGTGTTATTTTGCAAAATAAATGTATTACATATAATATGGTGTTTCATTAAATATTGGATGAAGGGTATTTCACATCAAGTCAAAACTGTTAAACTTTGTTTAAGTACTTTTTTAACCCAAGGCAAATTCAATATCGAAACTGTCAATTTAAATTCATGTTTCTCCGTATTATTTTTCGGTGTCAAATTTTAGGAAAATGCGAGAGAGTCAAATTATGTACCAAATTTTTTTTCAAAAATTAACCTATCACACTTTTAATTGATAACTTACTTAATAATAATATGAGACTTCACGTGCATACATATGCACATCAAATCAAAATCTTTCATCTCTCGTGCCAAATTATTTAGAAATATTTTTGGCATACAATTACCCCAAATTTTAACATCACCAGGGATGTGCACGGATCGGTTCGGCTCGATTTTTACCGAAAATTGTTATCAAACCGTATATGTCGGTTCGGTTTTTATGTATAAACCGTAACCGAACCGTCCGAAACGGGTTTTTTCGGTTCGGTTAATCGTTTGTCGGTTTCAATTTTTTTCTAATTACAAGTATTATACAAATTTAATAAGATTAAGCTTGAAAATTATTATAACATAAAAAAAATTTAAAATGACGCAATTTTTATTATAATAAATGATTCAATCTGGTATTTGCTTAATTCAGAATCCTAATTATTGGACTATTAGTGATGCTGCCAAATAGATTCATTTTGTCTAGTTTGATTGCTCATGAAAATATCAAAATATAACTAAAGTAACATTTGTGATTGACTAACTAATTTCTAAATTTATTAGTTTATGATTGCTGATTATACGAGGTTTGATATAATAAATAATGTATTTTATATAATTATATAAATATATATATATATATATATATATATATATATATAATATTATATTTATGTTTTTCAAAAATTAATGTGTCACACTTTTAATTGATAACTTACTTAATAATAATATAGGACTTCGCGTGCATGCATATGCACATCAAATCAAAATCTTTCATTTCTCGTGCCAAATTATTTAGAAATTTTTTTGACATACAATTACCCCGAATTTTAACATCATACCCACTAAGGATGTGCACTGGCCAGTTTGGTTTTTACGTATAAATCGTAATCGAACCGTCTGGAACGATTTTTTTATTCGGATAACCGTTTGTTGGTTTCGGTTTTTTTTTCTAATTAAAAGTATTATACAAATTTAATAATATTAAGCTTGAAAAATATTATAACATAAAAAAAATTAAAATGGCGCAATTTTTATTATAATAAATGATTCAATTTGGCATTTGCTTAATTCAGAATCCTAATTGTTGGACCATTAGTGTTGTTGCCAAATATATTCATTTTGTCTGGTTTGATTGCTCATGAAAGTATGAAAATATAACTAAAGTAACATTTGTGGTTGACTAACTAATTTCTAACTTTATTAGTTTATGATTGCTGATTATAAGAGATTTGATATAATAAATAATGTATTTTATATAATTATATAAAAAAATATATATAATATTATATAAACGGTTCGATTTTTCGGTTCGGTTACAAGAATAAAACCGTAATCATTACCAAACCGTTCCATTAGTTCAGTTCGGTTACAGTTTTTATTGATTTCAGTTTTTTTCGGTTTAATTTTTTAGTTTTTCGATTCAGTTTCGGTTTTTTGATTTTTTTTCACTCCTAATACCCACGATGACATACGTAATCAAAAAATTTTGGTATAGAAGGAAAGGATCAAACGGTGCATATTTTCAAGACATTACTATATTTAAGTTTTCAAATATCAAAGCTCAAAGCAACTGCTATTTTTTAGGCCGTAAATTTAGTACTCTAGATTTGGCTATTTGTCACGGTTTGGTATTATTTTATTTTAATTTATAATTATAATTTCAATTAATCTATATAATACAACTAGGTTACTAAGCCGCGCTTCGCAGCGGCATTATAATATATTTGTTAAGAAAAAGAATATTAGAATAAAAATTGTGAAATTAATATCTATAAAATTATTTAAATTATCAAATAAAATATATTCTATAATTAAAACACTTTTTTCTAACAAATTCTACTCATCTTCAAAAAATATCTCGGGCAATTACCTTTAAATTAAAGCATCCCGTGATATTTTTGGAAAAAGAGTAGATTTTGTTAAAAAAAAGTGTTTTAATGATAAAACGTAATAAGCTAGTTAGTATTTTTATATTATTTATTATTAATGGTAATATATTTTAAATTAAAGGTAATTACCCGTGATATTTTTGAAAAAATGAGTAGATTTTGTTATAAAAAAGTGTTTTAAAAATAAAGGCAATCATCTAATTACTATTTTTATATTATTTTATTATTTATTATAAAAGGTAATATGTTTTATTTTAAATATAATTACCCATGATATTTTTGGAAATGAGTAGATTTTGTTACAAAAAGTGTTTTAATCATAAAAGTCAATCATCTAATTACTATTTTAATCAAATTTTGATTTCATTGAAAGTAGTAAAAGCAAAGCAAGTAACAACCTTGTCATGATCAGATTATGTGTCAATTATATTGTAGACTATAATATTTGGTAGATGTAAGTTGAGCATCAATTGCAGGACTATATTATAATTTGTAATATTTCAAATCTTAGCAAAATTTCATCCTTATTGAAACAAACATAATAATTAAAAATAACTAAGAAAATGACAGTAATTATCAATCTCAATAGACCTTTAGTGCATATTCATTGTTGAATATAATTATATTAGACCTTTAGTAATTATATTTATTTTTGGAACATCATTGTTGTCTAAAGATAATTTATTCACTATCTTATTTGTTGATGTGTCTAGCAATGGTTCTGATATATTGTTGAATAGTACAAACGTTGTATTTCCCGTCTTATCCTTAACTTTTATTTGTATTCTAAACCTGTATAAACACACAAATCATAGTAAGATTAATATATGTATAAACAAAATATAAAATAAAGTTATTAAATTAATTTCTTATATGATAAGAGGATGGTCAATAATTTCGTTGCAAGGCTTGCATCTATAATGTCCCTCACAAAAGTCCAACTTTGTGGAGCATGTTTTAAAGCCAGTGTAGTACCAGTTATGGGTATTATCAATCCCAAAAATCTCAGCTCTTACCGTAACAATTTGTTCCTATAGTAATATGATTAGAGTATAAATATGATAACAAAAATAACATTGATAATAATTGAGGTCAAGTGTAAGGTACGTAAAATAAATTAGCTAAAAAAAATGTGCAAAATTAACCTTTAGGTCTTCACTCCACTCTGCTTCTAGCAATTCCTCGATGTTCATCCTATTAATAAACATTTTTTCCCACAAAGTTATGGTACTGGTGATGGAGCTGTTTAAGAAAAAAAATTATAACAAATTAAATAAGTAAAACAAATAAATTGGGGTAACCAAAGAAGTAATATAAAATTACAAGAACAATAAAAAACAATTAACATTTATATTAAAATTAATATAATGCATAACTTACTAATTTGTGACAATTTTGAGATCTCTTTTTTTCCAACCGCCTTTGACAACT
The DNA here is from genome assembly GCA_030848705.1 of Heracleum sosnowskyi. Taxonomy (NCBI): domain Eukaryota; kingdom Viridiplantae; phylum Streptophyta; class Magnoliopsida; order Apiales; family Apiaceae; genus Heracleum; species Heracleum sosnowskyi. The sequence goes on along the minus strand of CM061244.1, from coordinate 16,601,139 downwards.
TCAATACCACCCAAGTAGGTCAAGCAGCCCACAACATCTAAATCAACATAGAAAAAATAATATTAGAACATGATAGTTTGAATTATAACTTATATAATAGTATTACTTATATATTACTTTAATATATTACTGCATCAAAAACCTGAGAGTATGTTGGTGTCATTAATACGTGCATCAATCATATCCGGACATATGAACTGAAATCCATGCAGTGATATGTTGACGATGCCTTCTTCCAATCTCTTAGGCAACGTTATGCGTATGAAGAGCAATTTAGACCCATGTGATAGTGGTCTATATTTCTCTGTACTGGAAACAACTTTCAGATTTTTGATGCTGTACACGGAGCCTTCCTCTAAAAGATTTTTGAACCGAGAGACCAAAATCTTCGGGATCGTAGCATGGATCAAATTTTCCTTTCATACAACATATCTTAGAAAATTTAATAACATCATACAATTTGACAAACTAATAAGTTATAAGTATATTGATTTATTAACCTTTTAGTCGATCAAAATCATGTCAAGACTGACCAGTTCTTCAGTATTTGGATTGACGGATTCCCACATTCTACAAACTCGTACTCTTATCATCCAGGTATAGCTGCTGTCGTTCAAAGCATCCAACATGGTGTAGGTCATAGTTGTATTGATCGTAAATATGGTTGAAAAAATTTGAAGCTATGTAAAAAAGTTTCGGTGTAGATTTTTTGTTATGAGTGACATTTAATTTATAGGTGTTTGTAAGGTGAATAACATGAAAATCCATTATGTTTAAAAGTCAAGAAGTATTATAAAAAAAGTTCTATAAAGTTTGAAAATAATAAAAGAAAGTTCTATCAAGTTTGAAAATAATAAAAAAAAGTTTTATCAAGTATGAAAATAATAAAAGAAAGTTCTTTCAAAATTGAAAATAATAAAAGAGAAAATTGCAATTATTAACATAAGAGCCTACAAATTCGAAAATAATAAGGAAGTTGTAATTTTCTAAATCAAAGAAAGTTCTATCAAGTCCTACAAATTCGAAAATAATAAGGAAGTTGTAATTTTCTAAATCAAAGAAAGTTCTATCAAGTTTGAAAATAATAAAAGAAAGTTCTATCAAGCCTACAAATTCGAAAATAATAAGGAAGTTGTAATTTTCTAAATCAAAGAAAGTCCTATCAAGTTTGAAAATAATAAAAGAAAGTTCTATCCAGCCTACAAATTCGAAAATAATAAGGAAGTTGTAATTTTCTAAATCAAAGAAAGTTCTATCAAGTCCTACAAATTCGAAAATAATAAGGAAGTTGTAATTTTCTTAATCAAAGAAATGTTCTAAATCAAAGAAAGTTATATCAAGTCCTACAAATTCGAAAATAATAAGGAAGTTGTAATTCTCTAAATCAAAGAAAGTTCTATCAAGTTTGAAAATAATAAAAGAAAGTTCTATCAAGCGTAAAAATTCGAAAATAATAAGGAAGTTGTAAATTTCTAAATTAAAGAAAGTTCTGTCAAGTCCTACAAATTCGAAAATAATAAGGAAGTTGTAATTTTTTAAATCAAAGAAAGTTCTATCAACTTTGAAAATAATAAAAGTGTAATTTTTAATTTCCTTCCTACAAAATCGAAAATAATAAAGAAAATTGTAATTATTAAAATTAAAAATTGAGAAAAATTGAGAAAATTAGAAAAATATAACGGAGCGATTCTAGAGGCGCCACCTCACCGCCCCCGGCTTCTCCTTTATATAAGTATACTAGTCGAAAAAGCCGCGCTTCGCGACGGCGTAATAATTTTTTTAAAAAAATTTATCAGTTAAATTACGAAAATTATTCGATCCTCGCTAATAAGCCGTCCTCCCGTGAAACACGATTTCCTTTTTAATATCAAAATCTCAAATTTAATATATTAAATATATACTTGTCTTATATATTAATTTTTATGTTATCATACTCCTTTCTAATGAGCGACTATGTCGTTGAAAAAACACATATTTAACTTCACATATTTTACTTCAAATAAAACTTTTAGTTATGTATTACAAACACTTATTCTACTTCCAATAGAATTTTTTATTGCAAGTACTTCTTTTATATCCGAACTCTTCTCCTTTATAAATCGAAACACCTATTCTACTTCAAATAGAACTTTGCAAGAACTTCTCTTATATTTGAACTCTTCCCCTCTACAAATTCAAACACATATTCTACTTCAAATAGAACTTTTAGTTATATGTCTTCGCTATAAATTCGAATTCTTCTCCTCTATAACTTCGAACACCTATTCTACTTCTAATATGCTAAAGAATATTTTTTGATTTATTAGTAATTAAAATTCTAAAATTCTAAAAAATTAGAAAAATAGATTAAGACAATCTTAGAGCGCCACATAACCTCCCGCGTATCCTCTTATATATATATATTGATGATTGATGATAGATTATTGAATAAAAAAGCTACAATGTATTAATCTAGAAACAAAAATAAAGCAATATTTTACAATGTATTATTGTAAAGCCGCGCTTCGCTGCGGCGTTACAATATTTTAAAAAAAAACTATATCTATAAAATTAAAACAATCACTCATTTCTCCCTAATAAGTCGTCTTCTCGTTAAACACGCTTTCTTTGTTAAGATTGAAATCACAAATTTTATATATTGAATAGTTGTCTTATATATTAATTTACATTTTAACATATTTTTTTCTAATGATTCGCTATCTCGTTGAAAAACTCTTATATAAATTCACACTTCAATTTTACTTGCAATAGAAATTTTAATTATATTTGTCTTACAAACACGTATTCTACTTTCAATAGAACATTTTTTTTTAAATATGTATTTCTTATAAATTCGAATTCTTTTACTCTATAAATTCGAAAATCTATTCTACTTCTCGTAGAACTTTTAATTGCAAGTATTTCTTATGTATTCGAATTCTTCTTCTCTATAAATTCAAACACATATTCTACTTTAAATAGAACTTTTAATTCTTTGTCTTACCTATAAATTCGAATTTATTTTTCTTTATAAATTCGAACACCTATTCTACTTCAAATCAATCTTTTATAACCTATTCTACCGATAAAACTTTTAATTATATATCTAACATACAAATTGACAAAGCCGCGCTTCTCGACGGCGTTCCAATTTTTTTTTTAAAAAATCTCTATAGATAAAATTACAACTATCACTCATTTCTCCCTAATAAGTCGTCTTCTCCTTAAACACGCTTTCCTTGTTAAGATCGAAATCGCAAATTTTACACATTGAATAGTTGTCTTATATATATATTTTTTTGTTAGCATACTCCTTTCTAGTGAGTCGCTCTCTCGTTGAAAAACACATATATAAATTCGTACTCCTATTTTACTTCCGATGGAACTTTTAATTATATATGTCTTGCAAACAACTATTCTATTTCCAAAATAACTTTTTTTTAATATATATTTCTTATAAATTCAAACTCTTTTACTCTATAAATTCGAAAACATATTTTACTTCCCATAAAACTTTTAATTATATATCTAACATATATATAAAGTCTTTATAAATTCGAACTCTTCTCTAAACAAAAAGTTTCAATAATTCTAAAAAATTAGAAATATATAATGCTACAATTTGAGAACGTCACCTAACTAAACTGCGCATCCTCTTTTACGTATTGATCGAGTAAATATAATTAAAGATATTAATTTAAACATTTATTTTATTTTCAAAAGAACTTTTAATTATATGTATTATCTATAATTCCAGTTATTTTTCTTCATGAATTTGGATACCTATTCTACTCTAAATAGAAATTTAATTATATATTTTACTAATAAATTTGAACTATCATACTTTATAAATTCGAACACTTATTATACTTTCGAAAGAATTTTAATTATACGTGTTTTTGCAAATTCGAGTTGTTCTCCTCCATAAATTCAAACATTTATTCTAATTATATATGTTGAAGATATTTTTTTAATTATTAATGTTTAAAATTCTAAATTTTAGAAAATAGGATAATCTTAGAGGCGCGTAAGATTAGGTAAGTGGACTAAATTCTGGAGTAAATAAAATTTTGACATGTTTTTCTTCTATTAATATAGTTGCTTCGACTTGTGTATGAATGTACGAAGATGGAAAATTGGACCAAATTGATCTAACTGAATTGAAAGAAACTTTTCTTTTCAGTAATTAATATTTTAAATAAAATTGCGCTCCGTGTCCGCATTTTATTTTTTTATTTTTATTTTTTATAAGTTTATTAAATTAATTTCATAATTAAAAGAATTTAAACAACATTCAACTGTCTCGTTGAATTTTGAATAGGTAAAACAGTTCATGAGCAATCCCTTCGTTGAATTTCGAAACAGTTAAGATAGTCCGAGAGTCGTTTGTCCGTCGAACAATATTTATTGTTATTTCAAGAGAATTATAAATATAAATTTGAGAAATGATCAAAAATACTAATTTTTTTAATTTTTTTTATGATTTTATGATTTTATAAAAATATTTGTAAAAATATGATCTGTGTTTTTAATTTTTTCTAAAAAAATAATTGAAACTTTTTTTGGGATTAAATTTGATTGCAAAAATATGATATGTGTTTTTACGTTTTTCAAAAAAAAAAAATTAAAATTTCTTTTGGAATTAAATTAGTTGTATTTAAAATTTATGCTCAAACCTTGTCCGCAAAAAGAGTTAGAACTTGGAATGTCAAAGAAATTTAAGATTTTCTCATAAATGATACGTATACGGTTTGGGAATTGCTAATGTAGGCTGAAGAATCACTCTCGTAGCTATAGTGATCTAAATCAATATATACATTAAGATTTAAAGAACAACTCAAGTTAAAACTTGGAGCATATAATTGGCCAACTAATTCATTCGAATGAAGTGACCAAGAGGATATGTCATTGATAGATGCACAATCTACATAAACCTACAACATATATGAGGAAAATATATCTCTTTCAAAATTAAGCAAAACGAAATATAATCACACACACAAAGGCGAGTTTAAAGAAAATAGCAAAAAGGTTTGGGAGTTTAAAACCTTCTTGCAAATGTTTGGAAAGCATCGAGGAAGAGTTACGAATTCATATCTATCCATCAAAACAATGCCACATATCATCTGACACATATCATCGACGTGCAGAAAGTATAAAATCTTTCATGTTGAAAGCTTAAGAAAATAAAAAGAATTGATGAATGAAAGAAGATGTACGATTCTTTGAAAAAAATAAGCTTATATAAATTAATTTGAACTCTTATCCTCTATAAACTCGAATGCTTTTTCTACATTGAATATGTTTAAAAAAAACCTTAATTTGGATGTCTTAATCTGTTCGAACTCTTCTACTATATAAATTCCAATACATTTTCTATTTAAATAATAAATTTAAATTCTTCTTCTTTATAAATTCGAACATCTATTCTACTTTTAATACGTTAAAGTATATTTTTCATTTATCAGTATTTAAAATTCTAAAATTCTAAAAAATTAGAAAAATAGATTGGGACGATATTAGTGGCGCCACCTAACCTCCCACGTATCCTCCTTTATATATATATATTGATACTGATCGTATATTAATTTTTTTGCTATAACTTTTACATAAAAAAACACAGCAGTTGAGGCCTTAATTTGTGGATTATAAGCGCTGGTCTAAACAAAGCTACCCGCAAAGTAAAATTTTCATTTACGAAATAGATTAATTTTGTTGTGATAAAATTTGAAATTTAATAAAATCCATAGAAAGACAGTTTTTTATTAATTGTTTTTTTCTTTTTGATAATCAGTTTTTTGTATCGAATGTCAAGTTACAATATTTTTAGAGACGCAGCTATTGGATGGGTTGGTCCGGAATTTGACCACAATAGTTAGTCCAATGTCCAATGTCCCATGTCCCATGTCCCTTTCTTTGTTCTTTTTTCTTCGACGAGATGTCCCTTTCTTCATTTTCCAACAAAATATGTTACCTATTTCTCGGTGTATTCATAAATTTGTAGCATATTCTAACACCAAATACTATAAATAGCTGAAAAAAAATAATATTCTGAAAATAATATAAAAAATAAAGTTCTGAAAATAACATTTTCCTATTTATAGACATAGAAGTAACATTTTATTTTTCATTTTATTTATAATTAAAATGTGTTGTCGTAATTTCCCCTCCCCACCCTCAGTCTTCAATCTTCATCATTATGCAAAAGAATACCCAGACAGAGGGCAGAGAACATGCATGGAATCCCAATATTCTCCTTTAAAAATAGGCAAACACCAAAACACTCTATTTAACAGTAACCCGTACCAGCGTATATATAAAAAATTAAAATTTACACAGATTACGTTTGAGGCAAAAGATGAAGATGTTGTCTAGCTCGTTAAAAAGTTATAAAAACCAATTACAAAGGCTTGGTGACATTGTAGAGATCAACAAGAGACCTAAATTTCGTAAGTTTCCTCTCCGAGCCAACTGCTTTAGCACCTGCATCTTCATCATCAATATTGTCGAGGAGATCAAATGCATGAGTAGAAGCTGAGCATGGTGTAACTATATCATTCTTCAGAGAATAACGAAGCTGAATCAACTGCCAAGCTGCTACAATTTCTTCCTCCGTGTATATATTACTTCTCTTCTTCATCGTCTTCTTCTTCATCATCGTTTCCGTACGACTCAAATATGAATATGATTTCTTCATCTTTCGGAACAAGCTTCACGCTTACTAAACAAAAGGAGAACAAACATGGATCCTGATTAAAATTCTACAGCAAATTAATTAAAAACAATTGCACTCAACAAGAACCCATATGTGTTCTCGAACTTAAGTCTGAACGTTGTTAAGCAACCAACTCATCTGCGTTAAATGAAGTTTTGGATTATATTATTCACACAGCAGTGGAAGAAACATATTTAAAAAAAATTGGCACACATCAATAAAACCCGTAATTTTGAAATATGTGTGGCACCCTTGTATTACAAAATTATTTATAACTCATAAGGAACACAAGTTGTCGCTAATTCATATACATATACGTACACATACATATATGATATGTATTATTCCTCCTACATATTAAGAATTATCGACACGAAAGATGAAAGAGGAGGAGACGTAAAAAAGTGAGTACATAATCTGTAATTAGTTAATGTTTAGCATTCACTTACGTGAAAATGTTGACAAGCAAATCCGACCCGTAGTAGTCCGTATGTGAAACAAGTGCTGGAGAAAGAGATAGTTATGGAGATGTGGAAGAAGCAATTTCAAGAATTTGAGTTGATGAACAGTTTTCGCTGTTTATATAGGAGAGAAGCCCATGGCCCAATAAAAGGGGATTTGAATCCGGAACAACCTTCAAATAATTAAGGCCCTGTTTGGTGTATTATATAAGTTATCATTATAATTTACTAGCATACCGCCCGTGTAAGTCAAAAGATCGTAAAAAAGATTAAAAAATGATAAACTAAAACAATTAATGAGAATGAAAATTATTAAATAAAGAATAAAAATCAATATGTTAAATTATAAAATGAGAAACTTAAAATATTAATTGGAACATATAAAAAAAAATAAAGAATACAAATAGAGAATTATTAATATTTTTTAATTATTTATTAAAATAATATTAATAATAAGGACTGATAGAAAATCTAACATGTTTTAATTAAAAAAAAATAACTGCCCTTTACATTTTTAGAAGTGTTTTAAGTATATTAATTGTGTTTGTTAATAAAATACGTTGTCATGTTAAAATAGGTAAAAAATTTTAAATAATTAAAATTATTAAAATAGGTTTTAATAAAATAAATAAGTAAGGGTTGCACCTGATATTATTGGAAAATAGAGATTTTAGTTGGTAAAAAAGTGTTTTAATTATAAAAGACAATTAGCTAGTTACTATTTTTATATTATTTTATTATTATTAAATAGAATAAATGACCAAAAACTTAAAATCGAAAACCAAAATTTTCAATGTTTGGGCTTTAAAAATACTAGTTTAAAACCTGTACGATGCACGGATTGTTAATTGTTATTTTATTATTATATTTTTAATATTTTATTAATTTTATTTGTTAAAAAAATAAGTAGGCATGTTAAAATAGCTAAATACTTTTAATTAATTAAAAACATTAAAACATATTTTAAAATAAATAAGTAAGAGTTTTCTCGTTATATTTTTGGAAAATGAGGGGTTTTAGTAAGAAAAAATAAAAAATGTAACATATATTTAGTTTAAAAAGGTAAATGTCTGTGATATTTTTGATATTTTTGAAAAATGAGGTTTTAAATTTTATTAATTAAAAGTATTTAAATTCGTTTTAAAATAAATAAGTAAAGGGTTTCCTGTGATATTTTTGGGAAAAAATGAATTTTAGTGAGAAAAATAGAAAAAGTAAATTGAGAAAGATAATTTCCCGTGATATATATAGAAAAGAAGGGACTTTGTTAGAAAAAAATTTATAATGTGTTTTAGAGTAATTGGTTATAAATAGGTATTTGATTATTTATATTTTAATATTCTTAGTGATTGCATTTATCAAGAAAAATAAGTAGACATGTTAAAATAGGTAAACTTTTAAAAAATATTTATAAAATTATAGGTTTAAAAATAAATAACTAAAGGTTTGTCCGTGATATAGAATAGAAAAAGGTAATTGCTATTGATATGGGCTAAAAATAACCCTAAAAATGCAATTAATGACATATTAATTAGACCCGAATTGGTCCAAGAACACGGCCCAATATTCAAGGCCCGAAACCCTGATTATTCATTAATTTCGGAATTAATGAATAGGGAAAATATACAGCTCATAAAAAGAGTCCAAATTATGGCAAATTGGTCAAAGAAGGATCCAGAATCCCAATTAAAGGCAATTAATGAGTCATAGCCTTTATCGACAAGGAAAAGACTTATCCTGCAAGCAATACAATGTTTATCCAACATCAAAAAGGAGACTTATTCGCTAAGACTCCTAAACATACCATAAATACTAGGCTCCAGACGCCTATATAAGGTCCCTGATCCTACAATCAGAACTACGTCTTTGGCTTGATTCTCAATAACGATTTGAGATACGTAGGCATCTTGTGAGGACCAATTTAGTCCGGAAACACGAGTGCAGCCATTAAAGCTCGAAGCTCATTAAATTCACAAAGTACGTTTTTTAATCCATAACATTTGGCGCCGTCTGTGGGAAGACAACATCAACCATGGCAAACACGCGAAGAACAACCAGAGATTCTGATACTTCTGAAGGCCTCCCTATCACCTCCGGGGCTGATACTCATGGGAGCCAACCACCGCCAACTACTGGCACTCAAGGGGCGAATATCCCCACCAACACTCAAGGACAAGAAGTCCCGATTACTGTTGAAGGGACGAATCCCCTACAAATGGTTATTCATGGATCTAATCCACAAGAAACCGTTCACCAGCAACCAATTACAACCTCTGCGCTGCTTATGAACGCACCTCGCAGTCTTCAACTCCATACTACTGATCTCCCTCACTACGCAAATCAGACTTTGGGGATGCCCGGCTATGGCATGCCCCCTCGCCCTACAGCGGGTGGTAGTGGAATGAATCCAATCTACCATGAGGCTTATGTGCCCCCTTACGTACCAGGTTTGGAACCCCAAAACCGTGAAACCCAAACTCGTCAGATGTTTCGAGACGATTTTTCTGGGCCCTACACCGAGGATGAGGGTTATACAACTGGGGACGATGTCGCTCCTAGAAGGAAACGATCTTCGCAAACCAACCGAGATCAACCCCAAACTACTAAGGACAAGCTTGCGGCCCATGAGGCAGAAGTCGCAAGGCTTAAGAAAGTATTGGCAGAACAAGAGGCCGCAAGAGCAAAAAGTCAAGCTGAAGGAATCCCAATTATCAATTTGGATCCACCACCAAGGAGAACCAGGAGGGCCGAAGCCCCAAGGGGTGATCCTAGTATTCTGTTGCCCCTAGGAGATCCTGATGATCCTACACCACCATTCACTCAAGACATCATGAAAACCACCATATCCAGAAAATTCAAGATGCCAACAATCAAGGCTTATGATGGAACGGGAGATCCCGCAAATCACGTAAGAACCTTCTCCAATGCACTGCTTTTGCAGCCAACCAACGATGCGGTCAAGTGTAGGGCGTTTCCACAAACCTTGGCAGGCATGGCCCAACGCTGGTATAGCCGTCTTCCTCCCAACTCAATTGGGTCTTTCAAAGAACTAAGCAAAGCTTTTATCAATCAATTCATTAGTGGAAGGGTGCATGAGAAAAGTTCTGCATCACTCATGGCAATCCGGCAAGGACAGAATGAAGCCCTAAGGGACTACATCAATCGATTCACTCGAGAGGCTTTAAAAGTCCCGGACTTAGAGGACAGAGTGGCTATGATAGCCCTGCAACAAGGAACCACTGATGACCACTTCAAAAGGTCGTTAGCTAAACATCCACCCGAGAGCATGCTGAAGCTCCAAGATAGAGCCGGAAAGTATATCAAGGCTGAAGAAAGCATGAGAAAGTATGAACCCACTGTTGAGGGAAGTGAAAACGGAAAAAAGAGAAAGGAGACTCAAGAGTATGACGCTAGGGACAAATATCCCAGGACAGCGAAAGATTCTGACTCTCCACCTAAAAGGAACAACTTCGGACCCAGGTTCAATGAGTATACAAGGTTGAACACCTCAAGAAGTCAAATTCTGATGGAAATTGAGAAGGAGGAAGATCTTCGATGGCCAAAGCCGCTAAGATCCGACTTGGAGAAACGGAACAAGAATCAATTCTGCCGTTTCCATAAAGAAGTTGGTCATGACACTGACGATTGTAGACAACTGAAAGATGAGATCGAGTTCTTAATCCGAAGAGGAAAACTCGATAAGTTCACTAAGGATGGGAATCGAGGATATCAACAAGGAAACTATGAAAGGAAAGACTATGATAGGAGGGACAACGACCAAGATCGTACTCCTAAGCCCCGAGGGCCTGTCATCAACATGATATTTGGAGGATCGACTGCTGCTGGGTCCTCCCGAAACTCAAGGAAAGCTTATGCCCGAGAGGTAATGACTGTTGTAGGAGAAGCACCGAAACGTGCCAAGACAGAAGTGGATATTACCTTTGACGATTCTGATCTTGAAGGGGTGAAGTTCCCCCATGACGACCCGTTGGTCATTATACCTGTAATAGGCAACTCTAAAACCAAGAGGGTTCTGGTTGATAACGGAGCTTCCGTGGACATCTTGTTCCATGATGCCTTCATCAAGATGGGATATACCGATTCGCAACTAACTCCTTCAAACATGCCCATATACGGGTTCAATGGGGTTGAATCTAAAATAGAGGGAACTATTCAGCTCCCTATGACAATAGGGCAAGGTTCACAAACAACAACTCAAATGCTGAACTTCGTGGTGATAAAGGCAACCTCGACTTATAATGCAATCCTTGGGAGGACAGGCCTTCATGCATTCAAGGCTGTTGCCTCAACTTACCATTTGAAAATCAAGTTCCCAACAAGGAACGGGGTTGGTGAAGAACAAGGAGATCAAAAGATGGCTAGGAGTTTCTATGTAGCCGCGTTAAGGCCTGATGGAGTCGGGGGGCAGGTTCTCCCAATCAAGGTTATGGATTCGAGAAACAATGGAGAACCAGACAAAGTCACTCACATTGGAGCATTGTTGCCTGAACCCTTGAAGGGACTGAGGTGCCAAAAACTTGGCATGCCTCAAATTTAAAAAAGTTTATTATGTTTAAGTGTTTCCTTAAGGGATCCACTAATAGTACAAGTGGCAATAAGGTCGACGAAACCATTATGAGCTCTTAAGCTCTTAGTAGGAAGTAAAGCACTATGTAAGGGTCGAACCCTCTTTTTCAAAGGAAATATTTCAAGTTCTCATTCACTATTTTATTACTTATCTTTGTTTGAGTATTTCCTTATTGTTCTACTAAAGAACAAGTTGTACCAATAACACTTGATCAAAGTGCCAGCCCATTCAAGAGGCCAAGTACTAGGAATTGCCTTACAAAAGAGAAGCTAAATAAATATAAGTGAATGCAAGAACGAAGAAATATAATATGCATAAATAACATGCATGGATAGAAGATCCCGAAGGATCAAAAAGTATGTTACAAGCTCAACTAAAAGCCTAAAGAGGCATATTGGAAGAAGGTTACTATAAGGGTTGAAACCCCTGAAAATTCGAGGAAGTAGAGCTCAGAACGAGCTTCGATTCGATATACTGGAAGCTCAAATTAAAGAAATAAGTGAAACATTATGTCTGTCTTCGTTCATGAAGACCTCTCGATGTGAAAATTAAGATGTTGAACCTCAAAATCAGGTCCTCTACCTATAAGCCACGTTTGGCGTTGTTGAAACCTCAAATGAGGTCTAAGGTGTCAGAACTCAAGTTAGTTCTTGTATCTATAAGCCACGTTTGGCGTTGTTGAAACCTCAAATGAGGTCTAAGGTGTTAGAACTCAAGTTAGTTCTTGTATCTATAAGCCACGTTTGGCGTTGTTGAAACCTCAAATGAGGTCTAAGGTGTTAGAACTCAAGTTAATTCTTGTATCTATAAGCCACGTTTGGCGTTGTTGGAGCCAACCGAGGTCGAAGAAACTCTACACTGAAGTCGAAAGACCGAGGTCGAAAAAACACGAAAAAATGAGGTCAAATTGCTCGACCTGGGACCAAATTGAGGTCTAAAATACCTCAAAATTGAGGTCTAAAACACCTCAAAAATGAGGTCGAAGGAGACTGGGTTTGAGATCGAACGACCAAGGTCGAGAAAGCACAAATTAAAACAAAGCCCTAACCCGCACAAATTAAATGGCGGAAAATTTTGCAAAATCATGTATCAGAATACAAGGATTCCTTTCCTGGTCGATTTCGACCAGGATTCCTGCTCGAATTTACACCGCATCCTGGTCGAACAAACCTGTTCGAAAACGAACTAAAAAATGAGTTCGACATGTTCGATCTGAAGACAGTTTGAGGTCGAAAAACTGAATAAAGTTTCTGGTCGAAATTACACGAGGTTGAGGTCGAAACTTTGAGCTCGAAAATACACTGTAATTCCTGATCGACATGTTCGACCTTGTCCCCCTTCCTGGTCGAAATAGACTGGATTCCTGGTCGAAAATTCCTGGTCGAATTTATACTAAAATTCCTGGTCGAACCATTCGACCTCACTCCACTTCCTAGTCGAAAATGAATACTGGGAATGAGATCGAAATTAAGCTATAATTCCTGCTCGAAAATGCAAAGAAACGAGGTCGAAAATTCCTGCTCGAAAATGCAAAGAAATGAGGTCGAAAATTTGAGGTCGAAAAATACCTAAATTTCCTGGTCGAACTGATTGACCTCATTCCAGTTCAGGTCGAAATTGACTTGACTTCCTGGTCGAAATTGACTTGACTTCCTGGTCGAAATTGACTTGACTTCCTGGTCGAAATTGGCTTAATTTCTGGACGAAAATTCCTAAAATATTAGGAATAAATGTTAAAAATACCTGTGGGTACACGAAAATTCCTAAAATATTAGGAATAAATGTTAAAAATACATGTGGGTACACGAAAATTCCTAAAATATTAAGAATAAATGTTAAAAATACCTGTGGGTACACGAAAATTCCTAAAATATTAGGAATAATTCATATAAATGTCAAATTAGCCTCGAATAAGGCAACAATCGTCGTAAATGTGTAGGTCGCTCCACACTTTGCAATAAGGCGATATTTGTGAAACACTAGTGTGAATGAAGTCCTAGGTAAAGGATAAAAAAGACCCCGAATCTCGAAAAAGGTCAATATAATTTCTACGAAAGCTTGAAAAGTTTTCCTAGAAATTGGGGGGCAAATGATATGGGCTAAAAATAACCCTAAAAATGCAATTAATGACATATTAATTAGACCCGAATTGGTCCAAGAACACGGCCCAATATTCAAGGCCCGAAACCCTGATTATTCATTAATTTCGGAATTAATGAATAGGGAAAATATACAGCTCATAAAAAGAGTCCAAATTATGGCAAATTGGTCAAAGAAGGATCCAGAATCCCAATTAAAGGCAATTAATGAGTCATAGCCTTTATCGACAAGGAAAAGACTTATCCTGCAAGCAATACAATGTTTATCCAACATCAAAAAGGAGACTTATTCGCTAAGACTCCTAAACATACCATAAATACTAGGCTCCAGACGCCTATATAAGGTCCCTGATCCTACAATCAGAACTACGTCTTTGGCTTGATTCTCAATAACGATTTGAGATACGTAGGCATCTTGTGAGGACCAATTTAGTCCGGAAACACGAGTGCAGCCATTAAAGCTCGAAGCTCATTAAATTCACAAAGTACGTTTTTTAATCCATAACAGCTATGTTTGAAAAAGCAGGGGAATTTGTTAGAAAAATAATGTATTTTAGGGAAAAAAGTAATTGGTTATAAATAGGTAATATTATTATTTAATAATATATTTCTATAAATAAGTAAGGTTAATTAAGTAAAAACACGAAATACATTTAAGGACAATTAAGTAAAATCACAACGTACCATACCGACCAACCAAACTTTTAATGTTTCGTCTATTATATAATAGTATTGATATTATTTTTAATTAGGACAAATTAACGAAAATCGATACCAAAACTTTCAATATTTCGGCTATTATATAATAGTATAGATAGCTTAAAACCCGTGTGATGCACAGATTATTTTTAATAGTTGTTATTTTATTATTTATATTTTAATACTTTTATTTATTGTATTTGTTAAGAAAAATAGGCATGTTAAAATAGGTGAACTTTTTTAAATAATTACAAATATTAACATTGGTTTTAAAATTAATAACTAAAGGTTTGTTTGTGATATTTTTGGAAAATGAGAGATTTTAGTAAGGAATAGAAAAGGTGACATGTATTAGTTGAAAAATATAATAGCCCGTGATATTTTTGGAAAAACATGGATTTTGTTAGAAAAAAATAAAAATAGTAAAAGTTAATTGTCCGTGATATTTTTGGAAAAAGGAGAAGATTTTGTTAGAAAAATTGAAAAATGTAATGTGTTTTAGTTTAAATGGCAATTGGTTATAAAATGTATTGTTATTATTTAATATTTTTTTAATAAATAAGCAAGAGCAATTGAGTAAAATCACTTTGTACCAAAAAACAACCGACCAAACTTTAATGTTTCGTCTTTAATAATATGAAAAAAATAATTGTCCATGATATTTTTGGAAAAGCATGGGATTTTGTTAGAAAAAATAGAAATAGTAAAAGGTAATTGCTAGTGAAATGTTTGGAAAAGGAAAAGATTTTGTTAGAAAAATTGGAAAATTAATGTGTTTTAGTTTAGGAGTAATGCTAGAGGTACCGAATTGGGGTATAAAATTTAGGTACAAAATGACGTGACAGTTTGAAATGTTTTAATTGTTGAAAACAATGTGAATACATGTGGGTCCATTAATTTATAGTCAATCAAATAATGACGTGTGTCATTTTGTAACTATTTTGGTACCTAATTCGGTACCTCTAGCATTATTATTTAGTTTAAAAGGCAATTGGTTATAAAAGGTATTGTTAAAAAAATAAGTAGGCATGTTAAAATAGTTAAATACTTTAAATTAATTAAAAACATTAAAACAGATTTTAAAATAAATAAGTAAAGATTTGTCCGTTATATTTTTGGAAAATGAGGGGTTTTAGTAAGAAAAAATAAAAAATGTAACATATATTTAGTTTAAAAAGGTAAATGTCCGAGATATTTTTGGAAAATGAGGTTTTAAAATTTAATAATTAAAAGTATTTAAACACGTTTTAAAATAAATAAGTAAAGGGTTTACTGTGATATTTTTGGGGAAAAAAATGAATTTTAGTAAAAAGTAAATTGAAAAGACAATTTGCCGTGATATATTTAGAAAAGTAGGGAATTTGTTAGAAAAAATCTATAATGTGTTTTAGCTAAAAAGATAATTGGTTATTAATAGATATTTGATTATTTATATTTTAATATTCTTAGTGATTGCATTTGTTAAGAAAAATAAGTAGACATGTTAAAATAGGTAAACTTTTAAAAAATAATTATAATATTATAGGTTTAAAAATAAATAACTAAAGGTTTGTCCGTGATATATTTCGAAAATGAGGGGTTTTAGTAATGTAAAATAGAAAAACTAACATGTTTTAGTTAAAAAGGGTAATTGCCCGTGATATGTTTGAAAAAGTAGGGGAATTTGTTAGAAAAAATATTGTATTTTAGGGGAAAAAGGTAATTGGTTATAAATAGATAATATTAATATTTAATAATATATTTTTATAAATAAGTAAGATTAATTAAGTAAAAACATGAAATACAGTTAAGGGCAATTAAGTAAAATCACAATATACCATACCGACCAACCAAACTTTTAATGTTTCGTCTATTAATATATAATAGTACTTATAGATAAGTTGAAAAAGTGTCGTGCATTTTGGTTTTTCATATTATTTTAACTATTTAAACTGCAAAATCAAGTATAGAATGTCATTTTTTAAATTTGCAAAGATACAATTGTTGATTACAATTCATTTTGCAAAGAGCGAAATATAGAATTGGTCACTAAATGAGACACAAATATGAAGAAATTAATGAGACACTGATACCCTAATTTTACATACTTGAGCACTTATACCCGTATTTTTTAGTACCTGTATTTTCTAGTAGTGAGAGGATTGTTATTAATAAAGGAAGTTTTTGCTCTATCAATGGCAGGGCTATGAGAACGAAGCTAGCGGATTTGTGGAAACCTGTCATGGGCATCAATATCAAGGATGTTAAGCCTGGTTTGTTCCTGTTCCAGTTTTACCACAAGGATGACATGAATTGGGTAATGAATAATGGGCCATGGACGTTTGATAATGCTCTTCTGGTATTAAACGTTATCAAAACAGGGGAGGACCCAACTAAAGTTTCTCTCGTTGAAGTCGATTTCTGGATACAAATTTATGATCTGCCGGTGGGATACATGACTGAGGTAGTGGGTAAACAGCTTGGTAATTTCTTTGGTACGTTTGTGCAATATGATTCAAGAAATAATTCAAGTATATGACGAGAGTACATGAGGCTTAGAGTCAGACTGGATGTACGCAAACCATTGAAAAGGAGGAAAAAGATTGTGAAGAAGGACAAGTCAGAAGTGATGGTTAATTGCAAGTATGAAAAGCTTGGCGATTTTTGTTTTATTTGTGGTCTAGTGTCTCATACTGAGAGGTTCTGCAAGAAAAAACTGGAAGCAAATGAGGCTCTGGTGAGTAAAGATTGGGGTCAGTGGCTCAGAGCTCCGCCTCGAAGGGTGGTGGGCGGCGGTAGAAGCAAGTGGCTCAGGGGAGATGACGACGGTGATTGGGGAAAGAAAGAAGGAAACGATAATGTCAAGGAGAAAAATCCGGGATTTCAAACACCTGATTTCATGTGTACAGAGGTGCATAAGCGAGATTGTAGGGATAAGGCAACAAACCATTCTGTTAATGAGGGCAAGTCTATAATTGGAGCTAATATCTCGGGAGGCAAGGAGGGAACTTTACATTCAAATGATTTTGAAACGGGTGGGCTGGATACAGAAGAATTGTATGGGCTTAAACTTGAGGAAAGAAAAAGACAACGTAGCGAGGCCCATGGACGCAAAGTCCAATTTCATACAGAAGACACAGCACCAAAGGACTCTACTCTTTCTACAAATGATTGTGTAGAGACCAGTTCTACTTATTTGGCTAAGCTTGCTCAGCAAGCTAGCCAGCAACAATGAGTTGCATGAGTTGGAACTGCCGGGGGCTTGGGAACCCTCGGACAGTTCGTGCTCTTTATGATCTCATTAAAGATCATAAACCCAGTTTTGTATTTTTAATTGAAACAATTTCTGTAGCTAGTAAGATTGAAGATTTGAGGATTCGTCTCGGTTTTGATTATTGTTTCTCAGTTGATAGAGTTGGTAGAGGCGGTGGGCTTGCAGTATTGTGGAAAGGTCCTTTACAGTGCCAAATATCAGGTTACTCACAACACCACATTGATGTTGTGTTTCTGGAGAATAATGTAGAGTCTTGGAGACTCTCCTGCTATTATGGTCACCCTGAACGTACAAGACGTAGAGAGTCGTGGGCTTTAATTCGGCAGTTGGCTAATATATCTGGGCTCCCCTGGTGCATATGGGGAGATTTTAATGATCTTATGAATGTAGCGGACAAGAAGGGTAAAACTAATCATCCTCAATATCTTTTGGATGGATTCAGTAAGACCATTCACGAGTGCAATCTTTCTGAATTATCACTAGGTGGAGGAAAATTTACCTGGGAGCGAAGTCGAGGTACGGAAGCTTGGGTTAGAGAGAAGTTGGACAGAGGTTTTGCGTCTGCGAGTTGGTGGAAGAAATTCCCACTGCATGATTTAAAAGTTGTGCATTCATCTGTATCTGATCACGAACCTTTGGTGTTGGAGTTATTCAGAGTAAACATGTCAAAGAAAGTGTTCAGATTCCGCTTTGAGAATATGTGGTTAAAAGAACCTGATTTTACCAAGGAGGTGGCTAAAATCTGGAATACTCTTCCCCCAGTTCATCTACTTCCAAAGTTGCTGGAAGTTTCGTCTTTTATGGCTCGTTGGGGCAGGACGTTCTTTCACAAGTTTATAGAAAAAATAAAGCAACATAAGATGAATATGGATAATCTGGTTGACTGCACTGATCATGAGAGTGTCCAGGCATATATCAATGAGAAAGATAAGTTGAATTCTCTATTATTGCAGGAAGAAACTTACTGGAAACAAAGAGCTAAGATCTTTTGGCTCAGAGAAGGTGATGACAATACAAAGTTCTTCCACTCTTCTGCTACGGCAAGGAAGAAGGCTAATAAGGTCTCGTTTTTGATTGATAATGATGGCTCAAAAATAGAAGATCAGGAGGGAATGTGCAGGGTGGTTCGAGATTACTTTATCTCATTGTTCACGGTTGAGGATCAGCATGAGGAAAATACGATGCCTGGACATCGATTGGTGACTGCGGAGCAAAATAAAATGCTAACGGAAGAATTCACGTTTGATGAGTTTACTTTGGCAATTAAACAGATGCATCCGGATAAGGCGGCAGGTCCCGATGGTCTCAACCCAGGTTTTTTTCAGCATTTTTGGACAATTCTAGGCCATGAAGTTTTCAGATTCTGCATAAACTGGCTTCGAGATACTACTTTCCCTGGAGAGCTCAACAACACTAATGTGGTCCTTATTCCAAAAAAAGAGAATGCTTCAAGTATGAAGGATCTACGACCGATTGCTTTATGCAATGTGTTGTATAAAATTCTGGCCAAAGTCTTAGCAAATAGACTCCGCGTTGTTCTTCCGTCAATTATCTCTGAAAATCAATCGGCTTTCGTTAAGAATAGAAGCATAACGGATAATGTCTTGGTTGCGTTTGAAATACTCCATCATATGGGAAGGAAAAACCAACAGGGAACGGGAGAGGTCGCCCTAAAATTGGACATTAGTAAGGCCTATGATAGGGTGAATTGGTCGTTTCTGAAACAAAGATTGCAATGTATGGGGTTCTGCAACACTTGGATAGATTGGATGATGCTTTGTGTTAAAACAGTGAGCTATAATTTCTGCTTCAATGATGCTCTAATTGGACCTATCATTCCCAGGAAAGGGCTGCGACAGGGCGATCCCCTCTCACCCTACCTATTCTTGGTGTGTGTTGAGGGCTTGTCAAATGCATTGGATGTAGCAGCAGGGTTGGGTGAAATTCACGGGTGCAGGATAGCACCAACAGCACCATCAGTGTCGCATCTCTTATTTGCCGACGATAGTTTCCTATTCTTCCAGGGAACAGCAGAAGAGGCTGGTAATGTCAAACGGGTGTTAGAAAAGTATGAGAGGCAATCGGGACAAGCTGTGAACCTTATGAAGTCTGGAGTCTATTTTAGTGCGAACATTAGGCGTGACAAACAAGCGGAGATATGTGACATTCTGGGAGTATACAATGAAATTACAGAGACTAAATATCTTGGGCTACCATCTTTTGTAGGCAGATCGAAACGTAAGGTCTTCGGTTACTTGAAGGAAGAGGCCAATAAGCGTATACAGAAATGGCAAGCTAAGCCAATATCACAGGCTGGGAAGACAATTCTGATTAGGAATGTGGCACAAACGATTCCAGCGTATAGCATGTCATGTTTTCTTATACCAAAAACGTTATGTCAAGAGATAGAGCAGATGTTTAACAACTATTGGTGGAGATCGGGTAGGGCGGAATCTCAGAAAGGTCTTAACTGGGTGTCTTGGAACAATATGAGTGTACCCAAAAGCAAAGGAGGGTTGGGGTTCAGAAACCTATTTGGCTTTAACATTGCACTCCTGGGTAAACATATTTGGAACTTCATGCAGAATCCAAGCTCCCTTGTTTCTCGAGTTTTTAAGGCTAAATATTTCCCTACGACTCATGTTCTGAAAGCAGCAAAAGGTTGTTACCCAAGTTTTATCTGGTCGAGTATTTGGGCAGCAAAGGAGGAGTTAAAAACAGGATTTAGATGGGTCCTTGGCAATGGCAATGACATCACTGCAACTACTGATCCTTGGTTGAGGAAAAAGGCTGATTTCTGTGTTGACAAAGATCCCATGTATAATGGAAGGAATGAGAAAGTGTCAACTCTTTTTCTTCATAATCAGAAAAAATGGAACACAACACTGGTGAGAAGTATGTTTCTTCAAAATGATGCTGCTGCAATCCTGGCGGTACCAATCCCTCAGATAGACTCAGTTGATCGTATAGCATGGATGGGATCAAACAACGGAATCTACACTGCTAAAACTGGGTACCATTTTTGGTACAGTATGAAGTTTGGGAATGGTGGGGCTCCGCAGAATGTAGGTTGGAAGAAGATTTGGCACTTAAATATTCCAAATAAAGTTAAGGTTTTTATCTGGCGTTTTTGTCGAAATGCTGTTCCAGTGAGGAGACGGCTAAGTTCTAAAGGTATACGTGTTCCCATTACTTGCCCCATGTGTTTATCTGATATAGAGCATCTAGCTCATCTGTTCTTTGATTGCCCGTTTGCTGCTGCTTGTTGGGAGCATGTGAACATGAGTTTCAACATGCAAGAGATTGAGTTCGTCCATGTCTGGCTGTTGGAGAAGATCACTACGTTGAATTCTAAGGACCTAAGTACGGTATGTATGGTGCTGTGGGGTATTTGGCACCGGCGTAATAAAAAAGTCTGGAACGAGAAAGTTGTTAGCCCAGGTTTTGCCATGGATAGCAGTTTGAAGGTGCATTCTGATTGGGTCGATGCAAGGAAAGGCATTGCTAAAGCTCATCATGCAGGCAACACAGCAGCTAAGTGCGATAATAATTGGAAGAAACCAGAGGCTGGTACGGTTACAGTTAATGTAGATGCTTCTGTGTTCGTTGGTGCATCAACGTTTTCTATTGGAATGGTAGCAAGAGACCACAGAGGTGAGTTCTTGTCAGGCAAAACCATGTGCTTACCGGAGGTTGTGTCAGTCTTCGAGGCTGAAACAATAGGGGTAAGAGAAGCACTGACTTGGCTCAAAGATCAGCATTTCCACTTGGATCGAGTTGTTGTCGAGACTGACTCCATGCTTACAGTCTCTGCGATCACAGGAAAAGGGGAGAATAATTTGGAAGTACACGAACCTCTGGAGGACTGCAGACAGAAGCTTAGTGAGATGCCGTTGACATCAATTCGTTTTGTTCGGAAGAATGCTAACAGGGTAGCACATGAGATTGCTAGATACCCGTGTTTAGCTGATGACCATATTGTATTCACGTCTCCTCCTACGTGCGTGTTGGAGGCCCTTACTATTGATCGTTTGAATTAATGCATTACTCTTGGTTTCAAAAAAAAATAAAAAAATAAAGGAAGTTAATGAATATCTTGCAAATTATGTTAAATAAATAATCTCATCGGCAAACACACATGATTTTATACATAAATATGCGTATAAATTACTAACATAGCTAATTAATTGGATAATATAAAAGCGCTTTCATAGGATTCAAGTTTGTACTCAATAGGTTTATATTTCAAGTTCAACACTTTAGAGCAATTTCAACAATTTCTTCAAACACCTTCCTTAGTCATTTTTTGAGGAAATTGAAGTTTGAAAGATCTCCAACAAACTCTTAACCTTTCCCTAAATCTTTAAGAGCTTCAAATCTTTCCTCAAACATGAGGAGTGTACCGTCTCTCATTTCATTTTATATTAATATAGGTGAAATCATAAACTGGCTCGAGAGATATTGCAGGTCTTGTTGCTTCGATATATAATATTTAATTAATAAAAGAATAAATAGAGAATGCATGCGTTTGAAGATGATTGTTGGAATGAATGAATATTTTTGTATCTTAATTAAATAGTTAAGAGCTTATTTATATATATTATTTTTGAAGAAAAATTTAAGAGATTGTTAAAGTTGCTCTTATGTAGTCATGCACAAATGGATTCGCATATGCTATTCTTCGAACTCCGTAATTCAAGAGCTTGTTGAATAAGTTTTTTATATCTGCCTCTTTATAACTTGAATGACAAGAAAATAAATTTTCAAACGAATTAAAAAGAAATTCGAAACTACTTTAATTTAAAGTGCATTACTGATTAATACTGACTATGAATGACAAAACTTACCATGTACACGTTGACGTAAAAAGGTAGCTCAAATATAAAGATAGAGTACTAAATATCTTCTTGGTTAAGTAATTACAAAAGCTTGGTGACACTGTAGAGATCAAAAATGGACCTGAACTTCTTCATCTTCTTCCCATGATTACTAACTGCTTCTCCTGCATCTTCATCAGAATTATTTTCGAGATCAAACTTAACACAAGAACTACATGATACAGTACCATAACTCTTCCTCTTCTTGATTTTGTAGTTGTCGACGTTGTCGTCGTCCTTGTTTTCGTTGTTGACGTACATTTCTTGTACTTGACGAAATTTCTCAGACTTGGGTACGATCTTCATGGACGGTTCATGGAGATGATGATGATAATTAGTTGTTTGAAAATTAATAGGGCATGTAGGATGACTACTGTTGAGGTGAATCAACTGTAAAGCTGCCTCCGTTTCTTGGTCCGTGAACAACGTCTTTTGCTTCTTCTCTTTCCTCATCTCCATTTTACCGATTCTGTTAATAATTTCTGATGACATACCTGACATCTTCATTTACTGGACGATCGAGCATGCAGGATGACTACTATTGAGGTGAATATTTTACGTACACAAGTTACTGAACAGGTCCATTTATATAGCGGAATTTTTGCCGACTTAAACATGCGGGTCCCATGAATGTTATTGCTTTCTCGGATTTTAATTCCTAGCAATATTAAAACTAAAACAATCAAATATATCATCCATATAAACATTGAAAGATTATAAAATATTTGTCTAAGAGACATGAATATTTTTTTAATTATTTCTTATAGTCATCGTTAATCCATACTAGCATCGATATTAAAATATTAATATTAATTAAAAAAATTATTAATAAAAATTATTAAAAATTGTACTTAACAAATAAAAATATGTAATAAATAAACAATATTTAATTATGTAGTTATAGGTAATTGAATCTTGGATGAAACTAATAAATTGAAGTAAATAAGCTAATGAAATTAAAGCAAATAAATAAATTTTGTATAATTACGTAGTTAAAAGGAATCGAATCTGGGTGAAGGTAAATAATTTAAAGTAAATAAATTTGGTATAATAACGTAGTTGCAAGGAATCGGATTTAGAGATAACCAAATTTGATATTGCACCCCATTTAAACATCATTTTTCTTATTACAGTAGAACCCCTCTAAATTAATATTCTCTAAATGATAACCTTTCTATGGTGATAAAAAGTCTCGTACCAGTTGATAATGGGTAGTAGTTATAATTTTACCCCTCTAATGTGATAACTTGTGATAAAAGAGAAAATACTCTTGTATATAAGTGAGCCAAATAAACTCCATTTGGATGAGACCTTTTGGGAGTGACCCAAAAACAAATTTGTGCGGGCCTAATCAAGAGCGGACAATATCATACTAGTGTGGAGTTAAGGTTTGCTAGCGGTCCAACAAGTGGTATCAGAACCCATGATCCGTAGTTGGATCCTGGGGGTAACGGGCTGCGGTTGTTCGATGTTGGAGATTTGTCGGTGCATTGTATCGAAAGTCTTCTTGAAAGGTGTTCAAACAGCGGGTTCTGCGAGGTGAATCGTGATGGTGCAAGATGTAGATAGATTTATCGCGGGTGTAAGATCACGGATTATGTGGTTCTTGGTTTGTTTGAGGGGAGTATTGTTAGGTGGTGTCAACCCAAGTATCACATCGAGGAAAAAAGAGAGAAAATATTCTTGTATATAAGCCAGTCAAATAAACTTCATTAAGATTAGGTTTTTGGGAGTGAACCCAAAAACAAATCCGTGCAGACATGATCCCAGAGCGGATAATAAATGTGAAGTTAAGGATTGCTAGCGGTCCCACGGGGTTGTACCGTATTAAAGAGTATAGATTCAAAAGGTGAGGATTAACTCGTTTGGTAGTTCCTTGTTTTGTGTTTCACAAATTCAAGAGTTCGGGATGAAATTGTTTCAACTGAGTGGTGTATTCGTGCGGTTATGCAAAGATCTGGGTTTACTCGATGGAAGAAGAGTTTCGATATATGAAGAATGCTTGGTGTGACACATTAACCAGAAGCCGGAGTTGCTGGAAATTAATCTTGCTGAATATTATTAACTGGTTATGATGAGCATTGATTAATTATTAAATCAATAGTTTGAAGCTTGGATTTTGCAAATACCTCAGGACACTAGACGCAGGGTATAGACAGAGAAATTGGTATTAGACACAGGGAACACCCAGAGGATTTGGTACCTCAAAACACAGAACCAAAAGGCAAAATCTTCAGACAAAAGACACTAAGTATTCATCAACACAGGCAACTCAACATATAGAAAAAAGATATGTTGTTCTTGGCCAAGTAAACCCAAATCAACTACAAAGCCTTAGTTACATTATAAATGTCAACAATAGACCTAAACTTGTTCATCTTCTTTACAGAACCAACTGCTTCATTAGCATCTTCATCACTATTGTCATCAAGATCAAACGTTATAGAAGACGAGCACCATGCAGTACCATCTCTCTTCCTCTTACAGATATTTTTCTTGTGTCTGATATCTCGTGCTTTAAGAAATTCCTTGGGCTTGAGGACGATCTTCGTCAACGGTTCATCAACTTCACAACGAAGATGATCATCAGAGTTCGTAGTAGTAACAAATTGTCCATGACCATTCTTAAGCATGATCAAGTGTAGAGCTGCTTCAATATCTTGTTCCGTGATTAAACTTGATCCCCTCTTGTTCTTCGTCATCATCATCTCTGTATGAATTAAGTATGAATCTGTTTCGTTCATATTCTAGAAGCTTCCTGCTTTAAAGTGTAACCAACAGAGCCTGTAAAGAGAGCAAAGATATTGTTTTGTCTAAACCTGGTAGCGTAAATACACAAACATATCTATCATCGAGTCATCCCTTTCTTTATATAGGAAAAATAAGAAGTCTTGCCGCCTTCACCAAGTGGATCCCACACTTTGTGAATCCCATCTTGAATATGAGGGTTTTTATTTCTTGCTGATACGTATTAATTTAATTTAATTATTTTTATGTATCTGTAATCTCTTCTGCTAAATAACTCATAAAATTCTTACCTTTGAATTAAATTTCAAGCATGATATTAGTTAATGTAATAAACAGTTCATGATATTAGGAAATGTATAAACATCAACTAATATGCATTTTGAGAAATGTTAGAGCTCCCAAATATGTTGTAAAAATGGTTTCCAAATTTTGGGATCCGTTTTAGTATATCAAGCATTGCTCATCTTCGTAAAAGGGGGTCTAGTGCGACCACCTCAGGTCTCTTGCACTACATGACTACATCAGTCCCTGGTAGCGACATCTGCAAAGTCGTCACCTGGAAGTTCATAGTACTTTATGTGTTGTAGTAGAATTAGATTGTTGACCTTGTGAAGGCAAGATCACTATCAATTAAGACAGTGCCCCTCAGTTTTTATCTTGGTACGAGATATTAATCTGATTGGCATGAGCATCAATCCACATTAAAATAGATCGATAGGTCCTTAATGTTTTTTGCATGCAGGAAACCTAGTCATGAGATGTATTATTTACGAGTAAACTTATTATCATTAGCTGACAGCTCTTAAATAATAGGAGTATTGTCGAAGGTGAAGTATGAGTTGGCGGATTCTCAATTTATAGAGATTTATACGTAGAGGATCTGAACTAGTAATTTTCATGAATTGAAAGGTCGAGCACGAACTCGAGCCTGACAGTTTTGGGCTTGGCTCGACTCACTGAAACTATGTTGATGATTTCGTGAGGATGCTACATATGGATTATGCTTGCTCTATAATTGGTTACTTCTGAGTGCACAAGTACTCTTTAAAAAACAGAGCTGCTTTATCTGGTTAATTGCAGAAGTAATGGAGTTGCGAGTTAACAGGCAAAGCCGTGAAGTAATCATGCAGATCGATGCTCGTGTCATGTTACTATTCTCTGGGAGCTTCAAAAACAATGTGCATGAATATACGTTATGTTGGAAAGGCAACCCAGAATATTAAATAACATGCTCCTTAACCAGATCATTGTCATAGATGTCTCGAAAATTTCTATAGTTTTCCTTGCGACACCACTGTAAAACATGCAGCGGAATTGGTATGTCGAAACACTAAAACGGAACGGAAAAAATGTTCAGACAAAAGGCACTAGCAATTCATCAACGAAGGGAAAAAAGATATGTGCTTCTTCGCCAAGTAAATTAAGAATACAAAGGTTTAGTTACATTATAGATGTCAACAATAGACCTAAACTTCTTCAACTTCTTCAACTTCTTTACAGAACCAACTGCTTGATTAGCATCTTCATCACTATTGTCATCAAGATCAAACGTTATAGAAGACGAGCACCATGCAGTACCATCTCTCTTCCTCTTTCTATTATTCTCATCACCGCCCTTAGAGATATTTTTCTTGTTCTGGTTGATATTTAGTGCTCCAAGAAATTCCTTGCACTTGAGGACGATCTTCATAAACGGATCATGAATTTTTCGACTGGGGAGATGTTGATCAGAAGCAATAAAATTTGGACGACAATTTTTGAGGTTAATCAACTGCAGAGCTGCTTCAATGTCTTGTTTCGTGACTAAACTTCCCCTCTTGTTCTTCTTCATCATCATCTCCGTACGATATAAGTATGAATCTAATTTGCAGCAGTGAAGCTTCCTGCTTAAATATTAACAAACAGAGCCTGTGACTGTGAGAGCCGAGAGGGAGAGCAAAGAAACTGTTTTTTACTAAACCCGGTAGCTTAGCCTCGCAATATACACATACATATAGCCAACTCATCCTTTATATAGGAAAAAGTAGGAAGTCTCACCGCCTTCACTAAGTGGGCCCCACACTTTCCCATTATGATTTGAAGAAGGTTTTTTCATTTCTTACTGGATACGTACCAGTAGTGGACCTGCAGGCTGCAGCCAGGCCAGAGTATGCTTGGGCTGTGCTGAATGTTTGGGCCCTCAAGTGTTGTAACAGAGCCCATTTGTTCAAACATGCCATAGCCCATTGGTTGAAACATGCCAAAGCCCATTTGTTCAAACATGCCATAGCCCATTTGTCATTTTGGGCTGAGAAAAGTTCAGGCCCTACTTCTGAGATGATACTTTATATTCTAATGTTTGCTTTTCAGTCTCATTTCAATGCTTGGTATTTTCAGAATTCACTGGCCTCAAATATTTGTTGCAACTTTTATCTCGTGCAAATACTTAAATTTGTATATATCATAGTCATCATTTCTGTTTTTTAGCTACCATTTGCATTCAGTTGTTTAAGGCAACTGTTGGCTGCACTTTATATTCATTTTCCAAAAAAATTGCAGGGACTCTCTCAAAGTTGCGACCAGTATAAATTCCATGATCTCCAGCAGACTTTTCATTTATCTGGAACCCGTAACACAAACAAAAAATTGAATGTGAAATCATTACTACTTGACATTATACGTGTAGAACACATTATTGAAAACCAGGCTTCTAAAAATGATTTGGTCGGAAGTTGTTCACAATTAATATCTGGAATTTGGATGGAAGTTCAGGAGGACTAACATGCAAACATTAAATGAAATATACATGTGGTTCATGTAGCCTACCACAATTTTGCAGGAGGCTCTGCCGATGATGACAGTGAATTCATTGAGATCATTAGGGATGTGAGTACCAACACTATCCATCTCCACTTCTTTCCTTCCGGTCTATTATAACTCTTATAACTTGGCAGGCAAATGGAACATCTTCCAAGAAAGGGGCAGATCAAGGGTTGTCATTGTTGAAGCCGTACTTGGGCAGTGGACGCTTGCTAAGCAACCTTGTGCATGCATGCAAGAAGTAAGCTCTGCCATTGTTCAATTTTGTTTTCTTTACATGCTTGTAGGATTCCTGAAAGGTAGAGATGCTTCTCTATGCCCCAACTAAAAAGCATCTTACTCTTACTAGCTAGGGGTTGCTCTTGTTATCCCTAACAAAGCAGGCGGCCCATCCTTCATCACAAATATGATTGAGATCAAATGTTTAGAAAAGAACAACATGATACAGTACCATCACTCTTCCTTTTCCACTTCATAATATTACACATGTTGATGCTGCAGTTGTTTTCGTCGTTCTCGTTGTAGATTTCTTGTACTTGAAGAAATTTATTGGACTTGGGGTACGATCTTCATGGACGGTTCAGGGAGATGATCAATGTCAATATTAATAGGGCATGTACTGTTATTGAGGTAAATCAGCTGTAAAGCTGCCACTGTTTCTTGGTCCGTAAACAACATTTTCTTCTTCTTTTTCCTCATCTCCGTTTTGCTCATTCTGCTTGATGATGAATATGATCCTGATGCAGAAAATCAGAATGCTAAGGCTATTGTTGAGCCAACTTGGCAGAATAAACTGCTTTGACCTGGAAGGTTCTAGGTGCAGTGTGATATACCATTGAAAAGGTATTGAAGTCTATTTTTCAGTAAAATTTACGGCTCATAAAAATACATTTTCTACAGAAAGTTATCTCAGTTTTAGTGAAAAGCGGTCAATCTGTCCAGAATAGCACATCTCTGAGAAAAAACATCTGCATTAAGGATATTTCCTTTGTTCTATCATTCCCTAGACTAGTTCAATGTATTACTAAAGTTCCTAAGAATGATATTAAGTATATTTATCAGTTCCCCAAGTCTAGAAAGCAAAAGGTCAGCATTTATTCTAGTACATTGCATCTACCTAAGGTAGAAGGGATGTTTCTGGCCAAGTATCTATCAAAACTATCTCAGCAATATGCAAATGATGATCTGAAGTTTGGAATACAAAAAAATTAGTAACATTTTCTTTTTGTTGAAAGAATATTGTTCTTCATACTCTTATCCCTTAGGTTGGGTTCCTTTGGGTGGCGAGATTGCTCTTATCTCTAGGGTGGATTCCTTAGAGTGGCGAGTTTTTTTACCCAATTCTACGTTTATCTATTGTTTTCGGTATCAATTTGGTATCAGAGCTATGCATCCATGTCGAAGAAATGTCCGTGACATTGAATTAGAGGAGTTGAGAAAGCAAGTGGAGCATCTGCAGCAGCAACTGCAGCAAGGAGAAGGCAGAGGACAGAACGCAGGCAGCCA
The DNA here is from genome assembly GCA_030848705.1 of Heracleum sosnowskyi. Classification (NCBI taxonomy): domain Eukaryota; kingdom Viridiplantae; phylum Streptophyta; class Magnoliopsida; order Apiales; family Apiaceae; genus Heracleum; species Heracleum sosnowskyi. Next base: position 16,571,415 of record CM061244.1, on the reverse strand, counting down.
TGAGTCAGAAAATAACTCATCAACGCAAGATGATGAGGACTACAATCCTTTCCATGAAAATTCAGGTGATAACTCAAGTCGTGCATATGTTCCGAGACGACCTCGTCGCAGAAACAACAATTTTCATGGTGATTACAATTTTAAAATCACAATTCCAGATTTTTGAAGGAAGAAACCATCCAGATGAATTTCTTGATTGGCTTAACACGGTGGAAAGAGTTTTTGAATATAATGATGTTCATGATGAACAAAAAGTTAAACTTGTGGCCGTAAAGTTGCAGAAGTATGCATCCTTATGGTGGGAACATCTTAAAAGGCAACGAGTTCGTGACGGAAAGAGAAAGATTTGTACTTGGGAAAAGATGAAGAAAGAGCTCCGTAGAAAATTTTTGCCAGACAATTATAAGCAAGATGCTTTTCTCAAATTTCATAATTTTAAACAAGGAAACCTGTCCGTGGAAGATTATATGACAGAATTTGAAAATCTTATGATGCGCTGCGAGGTGATAGAACCCACGGAACAAACCATTGCTCGATTTCTTGGTGGACTTAAAGAAGAAATCAGTGATGTTGTCAATTTACAACCTTTCTAGACTTATCAAGATGTTTGTAAGCTTGCTCTCAAGGTGGAGAAATCTCAAATTTTCAAATCAAGCTTTGGGTTCATCCCATTCAAGTGTTTCAAAAAAATCTCCTCTTACCGATATGAGATCAGCTCCTAAACCATCAACAAAGAATGATAACACAGCTGGTCCTAGTCGAGGGAGTGTCCTGAAAGCCTCAATAAAGTGTTTTAAATGCCAAGGTTTCGGACATATTGCCTCTGATTGTCCAAACCGTAAAGTTGTCACAATTTTTGAGGAAGAAATAGAAAGAGAGACTAAATGGGATGCTGAAGGAAGTGAACAAGAGGATGAGGAGATCACATATGGAGATCAGGGAGAATCTTTGGTCATCCGAAGAAGTTTAAATTCTATGCAATCTCAAGAAGATTCCTGGCTTTGTAGCAACATATTCCACACAAGATGCACTTCACAAGGAAAAGTGTGTAACATCATAATAGATGGAGGAAGCTGTGAGAACGTGGTATCCAACGAGATGGTTCAAAAATTAAAGTTGAAGAGGGAGAAACATCCTTGTCCTTATAAGCTTTCTTGGTTTCGCAAAGGCAATGAGGTAAAAGTTGATAAACAATGTTTGGTTCAATTTTCTATTGGTAGAAAATATAAAGACGAAGTATTATGTGATGTTGTTCCTATGGATGCTTGTCATTTACTTCTTGGTAGACCTTGGCAATATGATAGAAAGATTCAGCATGATGGTTTTAAAAATACTTATACGTTTGTTAAAGATGGTGTGCAAGTTATTTTGAGTCCTTCAAAGATGGACGACATTCCTAAACCTTGTAAAGGGGATGGAAACAATCTTCTATCAAGGGCAGAAATTTGCAGGGTTGTTCATGAGTCCAAGGAAACGTATGTTTTGGTTGTTCTAGAAGAAAATGAAGAGGTATTTGATATTCCAGCACTAGTGCAGCCTCTACTCCATGAATTTTCAGATGTAGTACCTGCAGAAATACCTCCTGGACTCCCTCCAGTGAGAGACATACAACATTGTGTTGATTTAGTTCCGGGAGCTTCATTGCCTAACAAAGCAGCCTATAGAATGAGTCCACAACAACATGAAGAATTACAACGCCAAGTTGATGATCTTTTGAATAAAGGAGTGGTGAAAGAAAGTAAGAGTCCTTGTGCAGTCCCTGCACTCCTTGTGCCAAAGAAAGACGATTCATAGAGAATGTGTATTGATAGTAGAGCAATCAATAAAATTACTATCAAGTACCGCTTCCCTATTCCGCGTTTTGATGACCTAATTGACCAACTTTCTGGGTCTAAAGTGCATAGCAAAATCGATTTACGCAGCGGCTATCATCAAATTCGTATAAGACCAGGAGATGAATGGAAAACGGCTTTCAAGACAAGAGATGGGTTGTATGAATGGATGGTTATGCCTTTTGGAATGTCTAATGCTCCATCTACATTCATGAGGCTTATGAATGATATATTCAAACCGTTCATCGGGAAGTTTGTGGTAGTATATTTTGACGACATTCTTATCTATAGTCGTGATGAACAACAACATTTAGAGCATCTCCATAAAAAATTTCAGGTGCTAAGGGAGCAAAAATTGTATGCAAATTTGAAGAAATGCCACTTCTTTGCAAGAAACCTTGTTTTCCTTGGATTTGTCGTATCAGCTAATGGATTGAAGATGGATAACAATAAGGTTGAAGCAATAACTAGTTGGCCTACACCAGCCTCTCTTCATGACATCCGAAGTTTTCACGGTCTGGCGTCATTTTATCGACGATTCATAAGGAATTTCAGCACGATCATTGCACCTATCACTGAATGTTTGAAAGGTGGGAGCTTTACATGGACTGAGAAAGCACAAAGGAGTTTTGAACTTCTAAAGAAGAAGGTATCTGAAGCTCCTATTCTTGCACTACCAGATTTTAGCAAAGTTTTTGAAGTTGATTGTGATGCCTCAAATGTTGGTATTGGTGCTGTGCTTAGCCAAGAAGGACAGCCCATTGCCTACTTTAGTGAAAAATTGAATAATGGTCGAAAGAATTACTCAACTTATGACAAAGAATTCTACGCTATTGTTCGAGCATTAGACCATTGACAACATTATCTTTTGCATAAAGAGTTCATTATCTTTTCTGATCACGAGGCGCTAAAGTATATCAACTCCCAACAGAAGCTAAATGTTCAACATGCCAAATGGGTTGAATATCTTCAATCATTTACATTTGCTATCAAGCATAAATCTGGTGTTCTAAACAAAGGAGCTGATGCTTTAAGTAGAAGACGATCATTGTTGTCCACAATGCAAGTAAAGGTACTGGCACTTGATGTTCTAAAGGAGTCATACAAAGATGATCCTTTGTTTGGTCAGATTTGGGGAAATTCTGTTAATAGACCAACTCGTGATTATGTTATTCAAGACGGTTTTCTTTTCAAAAATAATCGTCTTTGCATTCCCTCTTGTTCTTTAAGGGAAGCTATCATTTTGGAAGCTCGTGGAGGAGGACTTGCTGGGCATTTTGGTAGAGACAAAACTCTTACCCTCGTACAAGAAAACTTTTATTGGCCAAGAATGGAATGTGACGTGAAACGACATATAGAATGATGTCGAACTTGCCACAATGCAAAAAGTCATTCTCAAAATACCGGATTATACACCCCACTTCCTGTTCCAGTTGCACCTTGGGAAGATGTGAGTTTAGATTTTTTGGTGGGATTACCAAGAACTCAACGAAGCAAAGATGCAATTATGGTGGTGGTTGATCGATTTTCAAAAATGGCTCATTTTGTGCCATGTTCTAAAACATTAGATGCTTCTCATGTGGCTGATTTATACTTCAGAGAGATAGTGAAGCTTCATGGAGTTCCAAAGACAATAACTTCAGATCGTGATACAAAGTTTACGAGTCACTTTTGGCGTACATTATGGAAGAAGCTGGGAACTCATCTGCAATTCAGTTCGTCCCATCATCCACAGACGGATGGACAAACTGAAGTTGTTAATAGAAGTCTGGGAAATTTGTTGAGAAGCTTAGAGATCTAACCTTAGCTCAAGCTGAGTTTGCTTATAATCGATCAGCAAGTCAAACAACGGGAATGAGTCCTTTTGAGGTTGTGTATGGTCAGAATCCTTCTAGTCCATTAGACTTAACTCCACTACCTACTACTCATCACTTCAGTGGAGATGTAGCTGATAGAGCTGATTACATCAAGAAACTCCATGAGCAAGTCAAATTTAAGATAACAAGGCAAAATGAGAAATATAAGAAGCAAGCAAACAAGTTCAGAAAACCAGTTGTTTTCAAGGAAAGAGATTTAGTATGGATTCATTTTCATAAAGAACGCTTCCCTAGAGGAAGGGCTGGAAAGTTAAGTCCTAGAGCTGACGGGCCATTCAAAGTGTTTCAAAGAATTGGCGAAAATGCCTACAAGATTGAACTACCTGGTAACTATGGTGTATCAGCTACATTTAATGTGTCTGACCTCTCACCTTACATAGATGATGATAGAAATAAAGACTCGAGGACGAGTCCTTTTCAACCCGGGGAGAATGATGCAGAAAATCAGAATGCTAAGGTTGTTGTTGAGCCAACTTGGAAGAATAAACTGCTTTGACCTGGAAGGTTCTAGGTGCAGTGTGATATACCATTGGAAAGGTATTGAAGTCTAGTTTTCAGTAAAATTTACGGCTCATAAAAATACATTTTCTACAGGAAGTTATCTCAGTTTTAGTGAAAAGAGGTCAATCTGTCCAGAATAGCACATCTCTGAGAAAAAAACATCTGCATTAAGGATATTTCCTTTGTTCTATCATTCCCTAGACTAGTTCAATGTATTACTAAAGTCCCTAAGAATGATATTAAGTATATTTATCAGTTCCCCAAGTCTAGAAAGCAAAAGGTCAGTATTTATTCTAGTACATTGCATCTACCTAAGGTAGAAGGGATGTTTCTGGCCAAGTATCTATAAAAACTATCTCAGCAATATGCAAATGATGATCTGAAGTTTGGAATACAAAAAAATTAGTAATATTTTCTTTGTGTTGAAAGTATATTGTTCTTCATACTCTTATCCCTTAGGTTGGGTTCCTTTGGGTGGCGAGATTGCTCTTATCTCTAGGGTGGATTCCTTATAGTGGCGAGTTTTTTTACCCAATTCTATGTTTATCTATTGTTTCCGGTATCAGATCCTTTCATTTACTGGACAAAGAAGTGCAAAGTGTTGCATGAAAAAAAAAATTAATCTTAATCCAGGGGTGTAACGTGGTGACTGGTGAATATATTACACAAGTTATTGAACAAGTCATTTAATATAGGAGAATTTTTGCCGAATTTAACATGAGAAATATGATAGAGGTACTTCTAGCGTTGCTCTTTAAACATGACGTCCCATACATGTTATTTCCTTTCGGAATTGGAGACCAAATTGACTTCCTTAATTTGCTAGATCATAAATATTTTAGAAATGCTAAAATTTTCAAATTTGTTCTCAAATGCTGAATTGTCATAATATTATTATTGATTCTCTTGTAAATGAAATGGAGCCCTCATGCATATAAATGGATCCTACAAATAAAAACACGATACATGTCATTCGGAACATTTTCATTCCATATTTATTTTAAAATAATGCACAAGTTCTAATTTGTGATGTTATAAGTATACATTGGTTCAGTAATTTAAAAGAGACTGCCAATTATCATTGAACATCTACCTGTCTGAGATATTTTTATTGACCTTTAACATTTCTCATAAGATTAAACACATAGTATCAAAATTTTCTTTTCCTTTATACCGAAAAATCATCCGAATCTCCACCTTGAAAGATTAGAAAGACTTTTGTGTAAAAAAGGATGAATATCTTCTGAAGGAAGGGCCAACTCATGTTGTAGTTCCTTATCTAGTGTTTAACAGGATCAAGTGTTCCACTTTTCTCTAATACAAAATTTACTATAAGCGACTAAACTGATGCAAAGATCAGGGTTTACTGATCAATGGAAAAAGAGTTTGGATAGCGTATGTTTGGTCTGTTGGGTTTATTCAAAACTTGTTTTAAATAATTATGTTTTTATTTGTATTCGTTAGAAGTTTATTGGGCTGAGACTTGGTCTATCAGCTAGTGGAGTTTTTATCGGAGTAGCTTGCAAAATAAATGACAAGTAGTAGAGTCAGTTTAGGAAGTCAGATCCTAGTTTTTTGCTTGTAAGCCTATGTATCAGGTATTTATATTTTGTATTGTTGCATTGAATAAGATTAACACGTTCAATACACTCTTTTGTTTTCTCAATTTCAAAGGCAAACACTTATATTAGTAGAATTCATTAACAATCTGGTATCAGAGCACTGGTTTCAACGGTGAATGCCAAAGTATATGCCAAAGGCGGCTGTGATGGAAACGAACAAAGCAAAAGATGGAACAATCGGTCTGAGTTATCCTATGTTAACCAGAGGGAATTACACTGCGTGGGCACTCAAAATGAAGGTGTTCATGCAACCACATGGGGTATGGAGCGTTGTGGAACCTGTGGATCCAAAAGTGGAGGTGGAAGACAGGACGAATAAGATAGCTTTAGCTGCTATCTACCAGGGAATACCGGAGGATATACTATTGTCTCTGGCAGAGAAAAAGACAGCGAAGGAGGCGTGGGACGCCGTGAAGACCATGTGTTTGGGAGCCGAACGTGTGAAGAAAGCTAAAGTTCAGACTCTAAAATCGGAGTTTGAGTCTTTATGCATGAAAGAAAGTGAACCCCTGGATGATTTCTGTATGAAGCTGAATAGTTTGGTGACAAATATTCGAGCTTTAGGTGAAAAAGTTGAGGAGACATATGTAGTGAAAAAACTGTTGCGAGCAGTCCCCACCAAATTTCTGCAGATAGCATCTACTATCGAGCAATTCGGTAATTTGGAGACAATGACCGTGGAGGAGACGGTGGGATCACTGAAGGCGCATGAGGAGCGTCTGCGAGGAAAAACTGAGACTGGTGGAGGCCAGTTGCTACTCACAGAGGAGGAGTGGTCGAAACGAGAAAGAGAAGAGAGCAAACTGCTATTGACAAGAGAGGAATGGTTGAGACGAACTGCAAAGGGAAGCTCAGACGTGTCACCTGGTCAGAAATCACGGAGTAATAAGGATTTTGGACGTGGGCCTCGTGATAAGAGCAAGGTAAGGTGTTTCAACTGTTTGGGATACGGTCACTTCGCAGCAGAATACAAGAAACAAAAGCGTGAAAAGGAGCACAGAGAAGTGGTTAATATAACCCAAATGCAGGATGACGAACCAGCACTCTTATTAACTGAAGGTACAGAGGATGATGGCAAAGTAATGCTGATAAATGAAGAAAAAGTGAAGCCAAAATTAAACCTAGGAAGTGACAACAGGCAGGGGAACTCAAACCTTTGGTACTTAGACAACGGCACCAGCAATCACATGACTGGGCAGTTGTCTAAGTTTCGAGAAATAGATGAAAATGTAAAGGGAAAGGTCAGATTCGGAGACGGGTCTACTGTGCTTATAAAAGGCAAAGGGAGTGTCACTTTGAGCTGCAAAAATGGTGAAGAAAGAATTCTGAAAGAAGTGTATTACATTCCAACGCTATGTAATAATATTATCAGCCTTGGACAGTTATCTGAAGAAGGAAATGAGGTCATTCTAAGAGGGGATCACTTATGGGTGTACGACAAGAACAAGAGGTTGATCATGAAGGTAAAACGCTCTATGAACAGATTATATAAGATTTTTATTGAAAGTAATACAGCTGAATGTTTGATGTCAAAGTGTGATGAAAACACTTGGCGCTGGCATGCACGTCTAGGGCATGTCAACTTCAAGGCTATGTCACTCATGTCTTCAAGCAAAATGGTGCTGGGTATGCCTGAAATTAAGATTCAACATGAAGTATGTTCAGGGTGTCTAATGTCGAAGCAGTCAAGAAAAAGCCATTTCCTAGACAAACCACATATAGCTCCAAGAAAGCTCTCGAATTGGTGTATGGCGATTTGTGTGGACCTATTACACCCTCCACAACAGCTGGAAATAAATACTTTCTCCTACTAGTGGACGACTACAGCCGGGTAATGTGGGTCTTTCTGTTAAAAAGCAAGGATGAGGCACTTGATGCGTTCAAACGTTTTCGAGCACAAGTTGAGGATGGTGTAGAAAGAAGGGTAAAGAGTTTCAGGACGGACAGAGGGGGGGAGTTCACCTCCAAAAGCTTCACGTCTTACTGCAATGAAGTTGGGATTACACGGCAATTTACAGCTCCGTATTCGCCTCAACAAAATGGAGTAGTTGAGAGGCGAAACAGAACTGTAGTAGAGATGGCTAGGAGTTTCTTGAAGGAGAAAAGCTTGTCTTTAATTTTCTGGGGAGAGGCGGTAAGACACTCAGTGTATGTGCTAAATCGATTACCTACGAGAGCAATTTCAGGAGTAACTCCGTTTGAGGCATGGTGTGGAGAGAAGCCAGACATTGGTCACATACGGGTGTTTGGGTGTTTAGCTCACATGAAAATACCATATGTGCACACAAAGAAGCTCGACGATAGAAGCAAGACTGTAATCAATCTCGGAAAAGAGCCAGGCACAAAGGCCTACAGATTGTATGATCCGGAGAATAAATCAGTGCACGTGAGTAGAGATGTGGTGTTCGAAGAAGATAAAGCTTGGGTGTGGGAGAAAGATACAGAAGTTCAAGTGACGACTCAGGGGACGTTTGTAGTAACTGGTTTGCCTACCAGAGAAGTAGAGTATACTGGTGAAGGGAATGAAATGAATGAATCTTCAGATGTCTTACAAAGTGGTGGTTTAGGTGTTTTTACAGAAATGATAGGAAGTGACACTGAAGCATCTCATACGGCTCAAGTTTCTGTGGAAGCTTCAGATGCTGAAACAAGTGAAACTGCGAGTAGTGAGCCCAGGCGATATAGGCCTCTAACAGATGTGTATAATGAGACCGAGGAGGTTGAGTTGGATGAAGATGAACTTTTCTTTGCAGGGGTGGAAGAACCTGTAAATTATAGTGCAGAAGCTCGTGAAAGTAACTGGAAGCAAGCCATGAGAGCTGAAATCGATGCAGTTGAGAAAAACAATACCTGGGAGCTAACGGAATTGCCTCCAGGTCAAAAAGCCATCGGTTTAAAATGGGTTTACAAATTGAAAAAGGACACGAACGGGAAAGTTGTGAAGTATAAAGCAAGAATTGTTGCCAAGGGTTATGTTCAGAAACAAGGAAGGGATTATGAGGAAATTTTCGCACCAGTTACCCGTATTGAAACTGTGAGACTCTTGTTAGCACTTGCTGCCAAGAACAGCTAGGAAGTACATCATTTAGATGTAAAATCTGCATTTCTAAATGGGGAAATTCAGGAGGAGGTGTATGTCACACAGCCCGAGGGTTTTGTTAAAAGGGGAAAAGAACATCTCGTCTACAGATTGATAAAGGCGTTGTATGGGCTAAAACAAGCACCTCGTGCTTGGTATGCAAAATTAAGCAAATGCCTTGGGGAACTTGGTCTTAAAAGATGTCCATATGAGCATGGAGTTTACACGAGAAAAGTGGGAGAAGAGCTGTTAATTGTAGGTGTATATGTCGATGACTTACTGGTAACAGGAACATCACTTGCAGTTATAGATGAATTCAAGGAGCAGATGACCAGGAGGTTTGATATGAGTAATCTGGGCAAACTATCTTATTATTTGGGAATAGAGGTCGAACAAGGCGTGGGTTACATTGAACTGAAGCAATCTGCATATGCTAGAAAAATCTTGGAGAAAGCTGGAATGTTAGAGTGTAATCCAACTAAGTTTCCTATGGACCCCAAGGAATGTCTCACGAAAGATGAAGGAGGGAAGCTCGTAGATACTACGGAGTTCAAAAGCATGGTTGGAGGGCTGAGATACTTAGTTCACACGAGGCCGAATATAGCGTACTCAGTGGGGATTGTAAGTCGATTCATGGAGAAACCAACTTTGGTGCATCAGCATGCTGTGAAACGCATACTCCGGTACATCAGAGGTACACTTGATTTCGGTTTAGTTTACACAAAACATAGCAGCAATAATTTGTTGACAGGTTACTCGGACAGTGACCTGGCTGGTCATATAGAGGATCGAAGAAGTACAGGTGGAATGGTGTTCTACCTAAACGAGAGTTTAATAACTTGGGTTTCTCAGAAGCAGCGTTGTGTAGCCCTTTCTTCATGTGAAGCAGAGTTTATGGCGGCAACGGCTGCAGCGTGTCAAGCCATCTGGTTAAAGAATTTGCTTGGGGAAATCACTGGTAATCAGGTTGGGCCAGTAGTATTGTTTATTGATAATAGGTCTGCAATCGATCTTGCCAAAAATCCTGTGTTTCACGGAAGGAGTAAACACATAGACATTAGATACCACTTTATTCGTGAATGCATCGAGCGACGGGAAATTGTTGTCAAGCATGTCACCACAGAGAAACAACGAGCAGATGTGCTTACTAAGGCGCTGTCAACAGTCAAGTTTGAGATGATGAGAAAGCTGCTAGGTGTCAAGGATCTTGGAAAACAAGTTTAGACTACAGGGGTGATTGTTGGGTTTATTCAAAACTTGTTTTAAATAATTATGTTTTTATTTGTATTCGTTAGAAGTTTATTGGCTTGAGACTTGGTCTATGAGCTAGTGGAGTTTTTATCGGAGTAGGTTGCAAAATAAATGGCAAGTAGTAGAGTCAGTTTAGGAAGTCAGATCCTAGTTTTTTGCTTGTAAGCCTGTGTATCAGGTATATATTTTGTATTGTTGCATTGAATAAGATTAACACGTTCAATACACTCTTTTGTTTTCTCAGTTTCAAAGGCAAACACTTATATTAGTAGAATTCATTAACATGGTCTGACACATTAACCAGGGTGGTAGAGTCCTGAGTTGCTGGAAAAAAGTTCCCGAAAATTAACTGGTTATGATGAGCATTGATTTTTAAGTTAACACTTGAAGCTTGGTATGTCGAAACACAGAACCGGAAGCCAAAAATCTTTAGATAACTATTCATCACCGCAGGGAACACAACATACAGAAAAAAGGTATGTTGTTTGCCAAGTAAAATAAATCAACTACAAAGGCTTAGTTGCATTATAAATGTCAACAATAGACCTAAACTTCTTCATCTTCCTTACAGAACAAACTGCTTCATTAGCATCTTCATCACCACTGTCATCGAGATCAAACGTTAGAGAAGACAAGCACGATGTAATACCATCGCTCTTCCTCTTTCTAATATTTTCATAACCACCCTTACAAATTTTTTTCTTGTTGTGTTTTATATCTTGTGCTTCCAGAAACTCCTTGGACTTGAGGACGATCTTCGTGAACGGTTCATCAATTTCACAACGAGGATGTTCATCAGAGTTAGTAGTAACAAAATTTTGATAATGATTTTTGAGCTGAATCAACTGCAGAGCTGCTTCAATGTCTTGGTCCGTAACTAAACTTATCTTCTTGTTCTTCGTCATCATCATCATCTCTAGCGAATAAGCTTCCTGCTTAATTTTTAGCGGGCAGAGCCAATTTGTACATACATGAGATTACCAAGTCATCCTATATATAGGAAAAATAGGAAGTCCCACCGCCTTCACCAAGTGGGCCCCACACGTCCCATTTTGATTCGAAGAAGGTTTTTGCATTTCTTGCTGGATACATACCAGTAGTGGACCTGCAGGAAGGCCAGAGTATGCTAGGCCTGTGCTGAAATGTTTGGGCCTTCAAGTGTTCCATTTTGTTCATAATAGCCCATTTGTCATTTTGGGTATAGGTTTTGAGAAATCTACATTTGTGAAGTTTCGCCCCTACTTCTGAGATCATACTTTAACATTCTCAATGCTTGCTCTTCAGTCTCATCAGTCATCTCAATGCTTGGTATTTTCATTTTATATGTTCTTTCTATTATGAGTTTTTTATGGTAAATAAAAGAAAGAAGCAAATTTGGTACCATGCATTATTTGTAAAAGAGGTAGTGGACATCTCTTCTCGTGATCAGATTAATTAGAAAAGCAAACTCTTTTGCTTATAACTTCATACAACAAATTTAGCGGAGTAGAACCCAAAACTTCTTGGTGTAATGGTATCTCTGGTTACATTTATGCATAAGGGAATGTCACAGTTCTTATGAGTATTGTATAACTTGAACGGAATAATAACAAATTAATTTTTTTCAACGAATTAAAAGAAATGGCCAAAGTACTCTAATTTAATAACATGATTAGTGAGTATGAATGATAAAACATTGAGTATTGCCTGCATGTACACGTTAAGACAAATATAAAGATACTATCTATCTTCTCTGTTAAGTAATTACAAAGGCTTGGTGACGTACTACAGATCGAAAATAGACTTAAACTTCTTAATCTTCTTCACATGAAGCTACTGCGATCTCTCTAGCATCTTCATCACAACTATGATGGAGATCAAACGTAATAGAAGAACTACATGGTACAATACTACCATCACTCTTCCTCTTCCTCAAATCCTCATATTACACATGCATGTTGATGTTGTTGTCATCGTCGTTCTTGTTTTCATCGTTGTCGTAGATTTCTTGTACTTGAAGAAATTTGTAGGAATTGGGTACGATCTTCATCGGGCGGTTCTGGAGATGATCATGATGAGAGTTAGTAGTGATCAATTAATACCAACCCTTGAAGCTTGCATTGCTGATCAAATAGCTAGCTCAGGACATTGAAGACAAGGCAAAATTTGTTCAGACAAAAGAGATCGACTAATAACTATACACGGCACACAACACTGGTAGTTAGAGAAAACATATGTTCTTCGATCTCGGCCAAGTAATTAAAACAAATCAACTACAAAGGTTTAGTTACATTATAGATGTCAACCATAGACCTAAACTTGTTCATCTTCTTTACAGAACCAACTACTTGATTATAAGCATCTTCATCACTATTGTCATTGAGATCAAACGTTACAGAAGACGAGCACGATGCAATACCATCGCTCTTCCTCTTTCTAATATTTTCATAACCACCCTCACAAATACTGTTCTTGTCATCATCGTTGTCGTCGTAATCGTGGTTAACGTTGATATCTTTTGCTTGAAGGAATTCCTTGGACTTGATGACAATTTTCATCAACGGTTCATGAATTTGACAACCAAGATGTTCATTTGAGTTGGGAGTAATGACAATATTTCGATGACAATTCTTGAGCTGAATCAACTGCAGAGCTGCTTCAATGTCTTGTCTGGTAACTAACCTTTTCTTCTTGTTCTTCGGCATCATCACCTCTGTAGGAAATAAGTATGAATCTAATTTGTTCATTATCTAAATTTTTATGGACAAAGCCTTTAAACAGAGCAAAGCAAAACTTTTTTCCTAAACCCAGTAGCGTAACGTCGCCAACATATGCAAACATACTAACAAGTCATCCTTTATATATAGGAAAAGTAAGATGCCGCCTTCACCAAGTGGGCCCACACGTTGTCATTTCTATTCAGACAGAGTTGGAGATGGATTTGTATTCCTTGCTGTGTACGTAACTGCGTACTATGGTCCGTTGTTTACTTGTTTATGTTCAAAAAATAAAAATAGTGTTAGGTATCCGGACATTTATTTTTAAAATTATTCTTAAATAATGTGATCGTCAAATGTCAAATTATAATTTAAGTTCGTATATGTAAGGGTCCCATTATATTAATAGAAAAATTATCGATTATATAAGTATTTGGTATTAAATTTGGGATTATCGAATTTTTTTTTTGTTTCAAAAAAAAATTTGGGATATTTTTTTGGAGCTTTTAGCATGTTTCAAAAAAAAGATAAAGTTGAATTTTGACATGTAACCGTAGTCGTAGATTTCGTAAATCGGAACAAATCGATTCAGGTACCGTATAGCGATTTATCGGCAAATCGGGGATTTATCGGAATGATAAATCGGAACAAAAATCGGATAAATTTTAATATTTTAAATATATTTAATATATTAGCCTTATATATAATATAATAAACCATTTAAAAATAATTCATAGCGATATATCGGATTTCAAAAATCGAATCGGTCAAATATTTTTAAACGATAAATCGGTGATTTTTGAAAAATCGGACGATTTTTAGAACACTGATGTAACTGCATTTATTGAGATTAATAAAATATTAAAAAACAAATCTATTAACAAATTCAAGAATTAACAGTTATAATCTATATCTATACCTATTTATTTATACTATATTATTAAAGATTAGCTTTATACCCGTGTAATGAACTGATTGTCTTACAAATTATTTATATAAATATGTTTTTTTAGGTTTTTTTATTTTTTTCTAAAATATCTATTTAATTAAAATTTAATTTTATGAATTTATTATAATAATTAAAGTATATATATGTTATTTAATAACTTTAACTTTTAAGATATATTGATTTTTTGACAACTAAATTATATTAATTTTATTTAAAAGAAATATTAATGTTTGTATTCGGGAGAAATCAAACTTTGGTACAATTAATAATGTTACTTTAAAATTGACTATTAAACCCCTGACAACTATACGATTTTAACTATTTTACGCTAATTATATACTCTATGTGTTCCAACCAATTGTCTATACTTTCGTTTTTGGATATTTCATCTTAATGTTAATATTTTCTAAAACATATTTTTTATTTACTAATTTTACTAGATCCCACCAATTTACCTACTATTTTTCCCTTTTTTTTTTATTATTTTTAATCTTCATTCCCCATTCAAATATTAATAATTGAATGGGGCGGATGGGCCGGAGGGAGTATAGGATATAATAAAATGATATTTGGTCCATTTATAAGTGTTTTAGTAATTCGTGTATACCTAATTACTCTTACTTACTTTACGTTTTTTGTTTTATAACTTTTACTTAGTTATCTTTTACTTAATTTGTTCTATTATAGACCAAAGTAAAATATATCTTTAGGAATTTATATGAAACTTATTAAATGTATTCTATAAATACTTAAAACACATTCAACTATTTAATTTAAACACATAATCTCATTTATCTTAAAACATGTCATTAATTATTTTAAAATTCATAATAATAAAGATATTTTCACAAAAATTAATATTCAAAAAATAAAAATATAAAAAAACAATATTTTAGAGTAACCGTAAATTTTAAGAATTTTACAAAATAAAGAAAGTTTATAGTTCAAAAAATTCTAATCATTATATATGCATTTTTAATCTCTTCCATGGAATAACTAAATCTATATATAAATTTATACTATATTATTAAAGACGAAACATTAAAAGTTTGATCGGTTAGTCTGTTGGTCGGTTGGTACTTTGTATTTTTACTTAATTACCCTTACTTATTTGTAAAAAAAATATTTTTAAATAATAACATCGTCTATTTATAACCAATTACCTTTTTAATTTTTTAATTTTTTTTAAAAAAATTTCCTCATTTTTCAATAATATCACGGATAGTTACATTTTTTAACTAAATCATTCTCCTATTTATAACCAATTACTTTTTTCAGCTACTTTTTTTATTTTCCCAACAAAATCCTCTTCTTTTTGCAGGAAATTTCTTTTTTTCAACTAAAACACGTTACCTTTTCTAAAACCTCTCTTTTTCCAAAAATATCACCGGGAATCGTTACTTATTAATTTAAAACTATTTTAATTTTTTTGATTTTTTTAAAAATTTTATATATTTTAACATGCCTACTACTATATTACGGATAATTACCTTTTTAACTAAAACATGTTATTTTTTATAGGATATTTATCAAAAATACTACTTTTTCCAAGTTTTTTTTGTAATTTTACCATCTTCTGGAAATATTTGCAAAAATACCAACTTTTTGAAAATATTTGCAAAAATACGGTCTGCAACTACTTTCAACCATCTGCAACTGCAACCAAAATCAACCACAGATGCAACCAAAAATACGGCCTGCAACCAGAAGCAACTTTTTAAAAAAGGATTGAAAAATAGCTGAGAATTCAAAAAAAATTGTTAGTAAGATGTTTGGTAAGCTTGTGGTCTTGATTAAGCTGTTCCCCTATGGTTCAATAGTTAACCTTTGGGGTTCAATGTTGGGTTTTAAAAATATTAAGAATGAGGAATAATTCGTATACAGACTTAGGGTTTAGGGTTTAGGTTACCCTAGACTCTAAACCATAACCTACCATGATTTTAGGGTTGTAAACAACCATTCACGCCGGAAAAAAAAATCATTTTTGAGATATGGTTGAAAGTAGTTTTTACAAATATTTTCAAAAAATTGGTATTTTTGCAAATATTTTGGTATTTTTGCAAAAAATTTAAAAAACACATAGTATTTTTGCAAAAAAAAAAATTGAGTTGGGTATTTATGAAAAAAGCCATTTTTTATATATTTTTATTACTAAAACCCCTATTTTTTCAAAAATATCACATGAAGCCATTATTTATTTATTTTAAAACATACTTTTAATACTTTTAATTATTTAAAAATTTTTACCTATTTTAACATGTTTACTTATTTTTCCAAAAATTACAATTAATAAAATATTAAAATATAAATAATAAAATAATAATTATTAAAAATAATCCGTGCATCCCACGGGTTTTATGCTAGTTTGAATAAAATCTTAAACATGATATTAGAAAAATGTGGTGCACGATTAATAGTATGTGTTGTAAATCTTAATAATTATCTACCGAGAAAGATATATATATAAGAATAGAAAAGTAGAGAGGAGGTATAAGAGAATAGGAGATGCAGAGAGAAAGTTATATTTATAGATTTTTCTGTGTATTCATTTGTACCAACTAAATGTCCTATTTATAAGAGTTGGTTTACAAAGCTTCTTTAGGAAGTTAAACAAGTCTTCCTTATTAAGTATTCAAATCTTCTTTGATAAGTATCAAAGCTTCTTTAGGAAGTTAAACAAGTATTCCTTAGTAAGTTTTGCGAGACTTCCTCAGTAAGCTTTGCGAGACTTCTTGAGTAAGATTTGACAATCACCTTTATTTATTTATATTATAACACTCCCCCTTGATTGTCAAATGCGAGTTATTATAGGGATTAACTGCCTCGTTAAAACCTTGCAAGGAAAAACTCAGTGGGATAAAAACTTTGACGAAGGAAAAAGAGTACAGTCTCCCCCTGAATCAAATGTCTCAAAATTTGACATCTTGATGTAGAAAGGTTCTTAGTCTTCGCATGCCAATATTATTCCGTAGATGTTCAAACGTTGATGTGGGGAGTGACTTTGTTAGTATATCAGCCAAATTATTACTTGAACGAACTTGTTGTACCTCAATGTCACCATTCTCTTGTAGTTCATGAGTGTAGAAAAACTTCAGTAATATGTGCTTTGTTCGATCTCCTTTAATGTATCCTTCCTTCAACTGCTTGATACAAGCTGAATTATCTTCAAACATAACTGTAGGACTATCTGTGATATTTGGTAATCCACATGATCGCCGAATGTGTTGAATGACGGATCGCAGCCAGATGCATTCTCTACTTGCTTCATGGATTGCTAGTAATTCTGCATGATTTGATGAAGTTGCAGCCATAGTCTGTTTTGTAGACTTCCAAGAGATAGCAGTCCCACAATATGTGAATAAATAACCTGTTTGTGACCTTCCAAAGTGAGGATCTGACATGTACCCAGCATCTGCATATCCAACCAGTTGTGATTTCGAGTTGTTTGTAAAGAACAATCCAAGGTCAATTGTCCCACGAAGATATCTCAATATATGCTTAACTCCATCCCAATGTCTTTTAGTTGGATCAGAACTGAATCTTGCCAATAAGTTCACAGCAAATGCAATATCAGGCCGTGTGTTGTTCGCAAGATACATAAGAGCGCCAATTGCACTTAGATATAGAACTTCAGGTCCAAGAGCATCTTCATCTTCTTTTCTGGGTCGGAATGGATCCTTTTCAACTTCAAGTGATCGAACAACCATTGGCGTAGTCAGTGGATGAGATTTGTCCATGTAAAATCGATCAAGAATCTTTTCTGTGTAGGTTGACTGATAAACAAATATGCCCGAGGATAAGTGTTCCACCTGTATACCTAAACAAAACTTTGTCTTTCCAAGATCTTTCATTTCAAACTCATTTTTCAAATAATTAGCAGTGTTAGTAATATCTTCAGAAGTACCAACAATATTTAAATCATAGAACAATATCCAAGGCTTATTTGAATTTAAATAAGTCATGGATAATTTTTAAATCAAAAATCGGATTATTAATCCCAATATGAGTATTTAAAATTAATTGACACTTTCTAAATGCTCAAACTATTTTTAAATAATTAAAACAAGCTAGAAAATAATTGAACTTAATTTAAATTAATTAAATCTAATTAATAATTAATTAATAAGAATTAACTGATTAACAAAATTAACCAATTAATTAAATTAATTAATTATTAATCAAAAATAATTAAAACAATTAAATTTAATCAGTTTTCGAATTTAAATAAATAATTATAATTTTTCAGAATTTTCTAAATATAAAAATGTATTTTTAAAATAAAAATATGATTTTTATAAATATTTAAACTATTTTCGAATTATTTTTAAAAATAAAATCCAAAAACAGTTTTCTGAAAATGAATTAGGGTTTTGAAGATTGAAACCGGGTCAAAATTCGGGTAAACGGGTCGGGAAGAACAAAATCGGGTCGCCAAGAACAACCCGCCGGAAACTGGGTTTTCCAGAATCCGGCCGGTTGTCCGGCCACCGGATTCCGTTCCCGTCCAAAAACTGGCCAAAACTCACGTTTCTTTGAGGGCTTTTGATCAGGAAAACAAAACAAACACAACCCACATCATATCATACCACAAACATCACGGAATCGTTCCAAAAATCCGGTCAACCCAACCGGGTTCGGTTTTCCGGCCAAAAACACGATCTCACTTATTTCTACATGAAACTCTACGTTCTTTATGTTAAATCAAAGCTAAGAACACATACAATGAAAGCCCTCTATCAAAAACAACGTCAGATCATCAACATGAACGGACTATTCAAAAGAAAATTTCGGGTAAAAACCCTAAAATCAAAATTCTCAAAATCGAACATAAACATGAAATTAAAGCATGGATTCCTACTAATTAGAACCCTAGGAACATGTTAGAAGCAATCAATTGAAAGAAGAATCAACAAAACAGAAATCCCCTAATTTAATAAGAACCCTAATTTTAATTCGAATTTCAAAAATTCATAACAATTCGAAAAATTACCAGATGATGATACGGTTTGAAGATTCTGAATCTAGAGATCAAGAGCTTTGATTTGAGTATTTGAACTTGAGATTTAGATTCCAATAACACTTCCAAAATTTGGTTTGATCTTCAAGAACACGAAGAACACGGTTCGGGGATTTTTATATTTTTACTTATATGTAATGCGGATTATACGAAGGATAATGTACGATTCGTCTTTATATATTTATTGAAAAATAACACCCCAAACGACATTTTTGGATCGATATAGATCCACTGGATCGCTTTAAATCTTTAATAAAGTAAAATACACGTTCTACGAGGTGATAATCATCCAAAAAGACTGATAATTATCCCAATCAATACATATCATTTAAATAACAAATGCTCAAGAATACTGGGGCTATAACAGATGTATTATTGATATGAACGATATATCAATGGCCCTAAACAATTAGGGTTCGGAATAATTTTTCCTTTTTTGAATAAAACCAATAATATTGATAGTACCGGATAATTAGGAATATAATGATACGAAGAAATCTTCCAATTATGATTCGGATACGAAAGACGAAGGAATAATAATGATGTACAAAATTTCAACGGGGCCCTTGAATTTTCAAAACAGGGCTCAAAACTGAAGATATTTTTAAATGACAAGATATTCGAAAGGGGGTTTCGACACAACAATTAGCATACTAATACTCAATAACCTTAACCTTTAAGACTCCAATATTCCACAATAATCATTCTACACATAAAATATAATTTATATTATTAATAAAGTTTACGGATATTACACTATGTACGGACCAGACCAAGAGCACACTTCATTCATCACTGATAGGGGACTTTATTGCTACATTGGAATGGCCTTTGGTATCATCAGTGCTGGAGAAACATATCAAAGGTTGGTAAATATGATGTTCAAAGATCAGATAGGGAAGACCATGGAAGTCTACGTGGATGATATGCTTGTCAAATCTAAGGAAGCAAAAGACCATGTAAAGCACTTGGAAGAAATGTTTCATATACTACGGAGATACAGGATGACGTTGAATCCATAGAAGTGTGTCTTCGGTGTTGAGTCTAGAAAGTTCTTGGGTTTTATTATGAACCATAGGGGAATTGAGGCTAATCCAAAGAAAATCAAGGCACTTCTTAAGATGAAGTCCCCCGCTAATGTGAAGCAGGTGCAGAGTCTTTGTGGGAGGATTGCAGCTTTAAACCATTTTATCTCCAAATATTCTGATCATTGTAAAGAATTCTTCAAGGCAATCAAGGGAATTGGCAAAGACTTTGTCTGGACGGTGGAGTGTGAAGAAGCCTTTCAGAGGATAAAAGAACAGTTAGGAAAACCTCCTCTCTTAGCCAAGCCTGTGGATGGTGAAACATTAATTCTATATCTGGCAGTCTCAGATTATTCTATCAGTGTTGTTCTGGTACGAGAAGACGAGGATTTTCAATCCCCGATTTACTATATGAGTAAAAGATTGTTAGATGCAGAAAACCGATATGCAAGTATGGAAAAGTTAGTCTATGCTCTGATATTACCTACACGGAAGTTACGTCCTTACTTCCAAGATCACAAGATTGAAGTTCGTATTGCCTATCCCATGAGGCATATTTTTCATAAACCTGAAGCCTCAGGTAGGATGTTGAAGTGGGCGATTGAATTGGGTCAATTTGACTTGGAGTATACACCTCGGACAACAATCAAAGGACAGGCCCTAGCTGATTTTATCTTGGAAATTGAAGGGGAGGATGTTGGCCGGGAAATAATCTTGTTGAATCCCAACCCTTGTGATGAGGGGGCAAGTCCTTCAAGGCAAGAGTATCATTTCCCTTGGTGGATGATGTATGTGGATGGAGCAGTCAACAGCGATGGTGCGGGAGTAGGAATCGTTTTGACAAGTCCCACGGGACACCACTTAATGAGTGCCATTCACTTCAAATTTTAGGCCACCAACAATGAAGCTGAATATGAAGCATTGATCAATGACTTGAAGTTTTCTTTGGATATGCAAGTAAGGAATTTGGTGGTGTTTAGTGACCCAAAGTTGGTCATTCAGCAGGTGGAAGGTGGATTCCAGACCAAAGGTCCAAAAACAGAAGCATACATGTGGTGTACACGCCGGTTAATCCAAAAATTCAACAGAGTCCCTCATGAAAATAATAGCAAGGTAGATGTTTTAGCTAAGCTAGGTTCACAGAAGGATTGTTAGGTCTTGATATGTTTGTAGAAAGGGGGGGTTGAATACAAACTATAATATTTTCTCGAATTTGTTCGATTCGTGATATAACAATTCAAGAACAAATATATGCAGAATAAAATGAAACAAGATTCAAGTTAAATATACCTTATATTAAACTTGAAAGGTGTTACAATTACAGTACAGATTACAAGGTTTGAATCTCAAACTAATTAAAACAAATCTAGAATAAATTCGACATGAATTTATCTATTTTTGTAATAAAAAGATTGAATACTAAAAAGTAGTTCGAGATAATTCTATGGATAATGATCCGCTGGATAGTCACACAACAACAAGTAACTAACTTCTAGTGGTTTAGATTTTACAACACAATCTAGAAATTAATTGCTTGAATTAATGGAGCTCGGGCAGTTGTGTAGTAAAGATAGAGAGAAGAATGATATATTTCTATGAATTTATGTCTTGTTTTTTACCCACTCATTTATGTCTGTCAACTGCCCTTTTTTATATAAGTACGACATTTTCCCTTTTTAACCAACAGTACTATCGGTAGTACTGACCAAAGGCTTGGCAGTACTATCGGCAGTACTATCCTTAGCCTTGGCAGTACTATCGGTAGTACTAACCAAAGGCTTGGCAGTACTATCGGTAGTACTAACCAAAGGCTTGCTGTGGATTATTTTATCAAGTGGGCAGAGGCTATGCCCTTGGCAAAGATAATGATTAAGAAGATCAGAGACTTTGTTTTCAACTCCATTGTGTGTAGATTTGGTATTCCTTACAAGCTTATATCTGATAATGGGAAGAAGTTTGATAGTAAGGAGTTAAAGAAGTTATGTGAAGACTTGAAGATCAAGAAAGATTTTGCAGCAGTGTACCATCCTCAAAGTAATTGGCAAATTGAAGCTATCAATATGATAATTAGGCATACCTTGAAAACCAAGTTGGAAGAAAGTAAAGGTAATTGGCCAGAGGAGCTACCTATGGTATTATGGTCCTACAATACAACACCAAGGACTACCACCGGTGAGTCTCCCTTCATGCTATCTTATGGGTTTGAAGCTATGGTACCCGTAGAGGTTGGATCGGGATCATTTAGAAGAGAGTACTATTCTGAGGAATCTAATGAAGTCAATCAACGGCTCCATCTTGATTTTTTTAGAAGAAACAAGGGCTATATCATCATTAAGATTGGCTGCATATCAGCGAAGGGTTGCACGATTCTATGACAGAAAAGTAAGAGTACGTCATCTCAAAGTAGGTGATCTTATACTGCGAAGGGTAATGCCTCATACCAAAATTGCTAGTCATGGAGTATTTGGAGCTAATTGGGAAGGACCTTAAAAGATCAAGGTTGTGCTTTTGGAAAGAACTTA
Source organism: Heracleum sosnowskyi (assembly GCA_030848705.1). Classification (NCBI taxonomy): domain Eukaryota; kingdom Viridiplantae; phylum Streptophyta; class Magnoliopsida; order Apiales; family Apiaceae; genus Heracleum; species Heracleum sosnowskyi. The sequence goes on along the minus strand of CM061244.1, from coordinate 16,549,044 downwards.
TCACTTGGAAGATTTGGGTGGAAATCCTATACCAAGAGCATGGAATATGTAACAGTTGAAGAAATATTATCAGTAGGGAGTGGTTGTGTACCCCCTGTATTATCTATCTAGTAGACCAATAGCAATAAATTCCTCCTAGTCTAGGGGTGTACACCTTCTTAGACTAGTTGAGATGTTTGTTTTCAGTATTTTTCATTTCCCCAAAGAGCATTAGCCTTGGGACCAGTGTGGTTCACACCGGAGTGCATTATCTATGAAGTTTATTCAAAACTTTCAAAATTTTATCAAGACTTTTAAAGATTTATTTATCAAATATTTGATTGTTCACAATGTCGAAGAATTTATTAAGTCTTTTATTAAATCAATTTGTGACAAAGTAAGGACACGTCCTCAAATAGACCATAACAAGGCGCACCCTATACTGATGACATGCAGATACAAGATAATTACATGCTTTTAAAGAATTTGAAGAAGATGTGTATCCTATGAGGACACGCCTAAAAGTTTTTATGTAAAATACATTACAAGTGTGGCAGATATTAGCATTATCGGGATGCGTCTTTAAGGATATAAAGTTGTTCTCCTCAAATAAAACAAGGCGCACCCTCGATGACCTTATAAACAAAAGATGCAGTAAAAATGGAAAGCATAAATAATATGAAAATAATTAAGATAGAAGCATCAATTTAACAAGGGAACATGCCCTCGTGGAGTTAACAAAAGAGCATTTAAGTCAATTACAACTTGCAAGACATTAAGGGAGGGCCTGCACCTCAGATTGCTTAACTTAATAAATACTACTCAAGGCGCGTCCTGAGTATTGTCAGCAGGAGGAGAAGAAGTGCCCTTAGGGATGTCATTAGCCTTAGTAGCAGCATCAAGAGTTGCATTATCCTTGGAAGCATCAATTTCTTCTTTCTTAGGAGGCATGCCATCAGAGGACGCGTCCTCTTCTTCACCATGGAGATGAGATGCCTCTTCAAGGCCTAGATGAACTCTTTTGGCCTTGATCTCTGCAGCCTCATCAATCTAGAACTTCTCTATCCACTGGACAACCTCCTCACTAAATTTAGAGAAGTCGTAATTAGGATCCTGGGCTAAGAAGCCAAAGGCATAGTTTCTGAAACCTTTCTTGAAAGATGGTCTTTCAAGCTTCTTCTTCTCCACTGCCCAACCATTCTGTTGATCTTCAATAAGCTCAACAACTTGTTCTTTTAGCTTGCGGTTCTCCTCTTTCAGGTTGTCAATAGTAGTACTTAACCCACTTGCAACCTCCTCTTGGGTCTTCAACTCACTTTCATAGTAACTCTTCTTTTGTTGAAGATCATCTTTTAAATTAGTGATGACTCTGTCACGGTCCTCTACTTTCTTGGACGGCTTGTATTTCTCTTTCTCCAGGGCTTTAAGGCGCGTCCCATATTTTTGCAGGGTTGATTGTCTGTGGAGGGCTGAAATAAGAATTTCGGAAGAGGCTTTGATGATGGCCTCATTTTCTCCTATTGGGTCTCTGTTTCTCCATTTCACTATGTCATCATCAGAGACATATGGAATGACCAATGGATTTAGAGCGACAGAAACTAAGGTGAAAGATTCGGAGGGTTGCAGCTTCTTAGAGGACGCGTCCTCTTGCGAGATGATAGCTTCAGGAATTTCCTTCCTCTTCTTGTCTCTTTCAAGGTCAACAACCACCTAAGGCTTCTTAACTAGCACCTGAGATTTCTTGTCCTTCTCAGAAGGACGCGTCCTTACAGTTTTGGTTGCCCCAACAGCAGGGGCAACACCCATTTCCAAACCCCAGCCTTGTGGAAGATCATCCATAGCTGAAATAAGACAGAGAACTTGTTAGGCCGAATACACAATATATAATCAATATATGTATGAGAATAACAATCAAGAACTCTGTTTATGAACAATAGACTGAATTATATTAAATAACTCTTCTCTCAGTGATGTAAATTATCACAGAGAGCTGCTAGGTTACAAGAATAATGTATTCAGTATTCGCATCCCTTTTAGGGTTAACCTATCTGTGTTTATATAGTACACAGCTACATAATCAATCTCTAATTGATATTCCTATAAATTAGCTATACAATTTATATCAATTTAGGATTGCTTCTGTCTTCTGTTCCGTTTCCTTAGCCATCTCAATATATCTTGCTTCTTTCCATCTTCAAGATATATTGCTTCTAGAATCTTCATATTAGCACCGACAGCTTCAGCAAACTTTCACCCCGTCAGACTTTAATAAACTCTGACTGGCTTCTAGCATAAACTCTGATGAGTACCTGTTTCTTAAACACTGATAAATAATCATCAGCAATTATATCTAACAATCTCCCCCAACTTGTGCATAACAAAAATGTACAAGTTAAAAGATAATTGATGATGTCAAAACATACAACAAATGCAGTGTTTATAACATATCAGAGTTTAACTTTTTACTTAGAACAGAAAACTTTAAAAACTTATAGTCAGCCTTTACTTTATTTCTTCAATGTCAGGCACTGTTCTGAGATAATCAATGAGTAGTCTTCTTTCAGCCTTTTCTAGCTCATCTACCATGATTTTCTTCAATTCCTTCAATTCTGGATCACTCTCTCCAGTCTGGTAGATAGAAGCTCTCAGAGAATAGATGTTATTTCTCCTCATCTCATTCCCTAGCCTGATAAAATAAGACTTGTCTGACTCCAAGTTAAATTCCAACACTTTAATTCCAAGTGTTGTATTGAATTTAGCACTGTTCCTTTTCATCTCTACAAGCTTTCCATGAGCATCTCTGTACTTAGGAACATAAGCACTTGAAATTCTGGCTCCACACAAGACTTTAGACTTCATCATTCTCTCTCTTAAAACTTGAGCAGCATTGTGAGTACTTTGATTTTTCACTCTTAGCAGATATAAAACATACTCCAGCTCTTCCCATAGTTTTAGATGAATATCAGCTTCTCCAACTCTATAAACTCTTCCATCAGCCATAAAATATAACAGAAACTCCTTTTTGATTCCTCTGTGATAGATCATCTGAACAGACTCTAACTTGTCAAGGCTTTCTTGAGTTACCCCAACACCAGATTCTGCCAGTGATGTATGATCTAAAGGACTGTTATTCACTCTTTTCTCTCTATGTGAACCCAAGCCAGATCTATCATAAGATTCTTTTCCCATTACAGTTCTGCTTTGTAAAATGTTCACATTTCCTGGCTTCAGAGTTTCATCTTTAGATGATCTTCGAAAAGTACCTTGGAGTTGTGGAGATATTAATTGAGTTTGTACAACTTGAGCAGTGTCAGAGGTTGTCACAACTTTAACAGAATCATCAACTTGAGCAACGTCAGTGGTTGATTTATTAGATCTTGATTCAACATGAGCCATGTCAGAGGTTGAATAAGCTTTCTTTGATAACTCAGGCTCTTCAATCAATTTGCCTTTTCCTTTGTCAGTGTTTGCTCCAGCAGGCCTTCTTGAGTATTGTAAACTCTGTTGAGAGTTCACATTCTCTTTAATAATAATTCCTTTTTCCTTTCTCCTAGGAGCCTTGGCAGCTTTTTGCTTGTAAGTTCCAACTTCAACTTTCTTTTTATGCTCTTCAGCAAGAATCTGCAATTCAGCATCAATGTCTTCAACTGTGGCTTCACCACCATGTTCTTCCAAAAAAAGTTTAGCAGCAATCTCTTCATCAGTAATTGGATTAGCTGAAATTGCTAGATTTTTAAGTCTTGAAGAAGATTGAACACCAGAATTTATTCTTTCAGAGTTTGTCAGCTTAGCAGAGTTTGACCTAAGTCTCCCTTGCTCTTGAGAATTCTTTGACCTAAACTCTGAATCCTTGCTTCCACCATCAGTTGCATCATCCCTCCGTCTCAGAGTTTGAGTCCTTTTGCATTTGTCTTTAGGAACTCTCTCCCCCTTTTTGACATCATCAGGAATAAGCACTGATGTCAGCAACTCCAAAGATGCAGCAATAGAATCAATCTTTGTAGACATTTCATCTTGATTGCTCTCAACTTTGCTTAGCCTCTGCTTGATTTCCACTTGATCCTTGATCATAGAGGAATATTTAGCTCTATCAATCTTCAAAGCCAACTCCTTAGTTACTATATCATTTCGCAGGCCTATGACATCTTTATGAGTCTCATCAAATCGATTATGCAAAGATTTGACTTGAACAATTGTAGCCTTCAGATGTGTCAACAGCTCAGGATTTGAAATCTCTTTTGCAGACTTAGCAACAAAATCAGCAGTCCTTTGCTTAGAGAAAATACAATCTGCCCCTGACCAGTTTGCATAGTACATATCTCTATAATGAGCTTCAGTGGCATTTTGATTTTCCTTAACAGTCTCAGCAGTAGGATCCCTTAGAAAAGGTATGGATTCATCAGAGTCTGCATGATCAGAATTTACAGAAGTGTGATCATGACTATCAGAATCAACCCTGTCTTCAACAACATTTTCTACTAAGGGCTCTGCAGCTTCTTCAACTACATTCTCTGCAGTAACTTCAACATTTGACTGTGCAGCTTCATTAAGAACTTTCTCTGCTACAGCTTCATTCTTCTCAGCAATTTCTTCTTCTGCTAGAACAGCTTCTTCTAACACAATCTTCTTCTCAGCATTTTCAACAATCTTCTCAAAAGAGACAGATTGTGCTTCCTGATCAACTTCATCACCAACTTCAAGAATTTGATTGGTGACAGAGAGAATCTATGTATGAGTTGCCATAGACTCTTCTATTACCAGAGTGGCTTGATCAGCTGCCACATCCTCAGTGTCACAAACACTGATGGCAGGATGTGCTTCAATATTCTCTTCAATATCCATCTCCAAGATAGGCTCAAGAAAATCATCATTTAAAGCAGCATTATCATCAGTATGTGCTCTGGCTTCTTCAGGCACAGTAGCATTTGCAGAAATATCCTCAGTTACAATCTCTGGAGCTGCAGCAGTTGTAGAATCTGGAATCAATCCATCAAATAGGTAAGCAGCAACCAGCTTCCTCATCTTGGTGTGGATAGACTCATTTTCATCAGAAGCACTATTCTCATCAGAAATAGGTCGATTTGCCCTCCTCTTTTTCCTTGAAGTGCCAACAGAGTTTGGTAAATCATTAGCAACTGAAGGTTTAGCAGCCTTGAAAGCTCTATGCTTAGTCCTACCCCCAGCTTTTGGTCTTTGGGATGTAGATGGAAGAGGCTCAGAGTTTAGTTGTGGTTGAGGTTGTAGAAATTGTTGGATTGAGGCTGGAAGTAACAAATCCCCAACATTTCCTTTCTTAACATCTTTATTTGTTAAGTCAGAAAATACTCTCTTATGCAACTTAAACGAAGGAATAACATCATCTTCAATAATTTTAACCTCAGTTACACAAGTAGAAAATATTAACTGACAAAAACGAGCAAAATAAACCACACCCCTATTCTCTGTCATCTTTTCTCCAATATTATTCAAAACAAGTCTAGAAAAATCAAAGTGAGCATCATAGAGAAGAGAATACCCGATTTGCAGACTGTCAATTGGAATAGCATCCCAATTGGTACACTTCTTCCCGAACGCCCTTGTGATGCAGTCAAAGAAGAAACTCCATTCCTTCCTCAAGAGCGGTCGCTTCAGATTACCTGTCCTTGCCAAAGACCCAGAGTAACCTATCTCCCTCATCATCCTTTGAAGCTCAGCATCACCAACAGAAATAGTGTATGCATTAAAGTCTTCAAACCCAAGAGCATCACGAACTGTGGTTGGAGTAACCACATACTCTTGTTCATCAAACTCAAAGATAATAGAAGGATTTTCAGCCTCTCCTCCATCATCATAAACACCAGTTTCCCAGAATGCTTTGATTTGAAGTCCAGACAGCCTTGCTGGTTCCACAAGCGCTTGTCCAATATCTGATTGAGAAAGAAAATTCTAAAACAAGTGAAACGCCTCCGGTGCGTTCACAGTAGATAAGGGTGCTGCATAGTTGTTAGGAACAAAATCGAGACCAAAAGACTGAAACATGGTTGTTGCCATTAGAATATTCCACAGAAATCAGAGTTTATGCTTCAAGAAAGTGTTCGAAAAAGTGATGCAGAAAAGTGTTTGTGAAAATGTGTAAGTGAAACTGTGTTGTGAATAGAGTAAGTCTGTAAAAGATTTGAACGAATATGTGTATTGTATATTAATACAAAAAGAAAGAATTAAAAACTGAACAGTTTTTAATCAATACACACAACTGTCTTACTCCGTGAATCATGTGAGTGGGACACGTGGCACATATACAATGACTGACAGCAGTAAATGGCAGTTTCCAATGCGCATGCGCAGTAAAAAGAGCAATAATTACCGCCTATTACACTTTCCTAGACACTCAACCTCTCTCCTATGTTTAATACATTTTTGAACAACTGTCTAATCATGTTCTTTTGAATTTTCAAAACAAATGTCTTTTCTCAAAATCATAATATGTCTGAAACAAAGAAATTTATTTTAATCATCAGAGATTAAAATTAAATTACCTCGGCGTAGAGTACACAGTTCATCAGCTTTTATCAATTCTCCTCCTTCATAAATAATCTCTTTTCTCTAAGTGCACAGTTGTGAGAAATTGTGTGTGAATAGCAGAGTTTACTGAATATAAATATTTAGATCATCTCAAAGTGCATAAAATCCACAAAATAAATCAGTAAAAACTGGTTGCCCAAACTCTCATTTAAAAAAAATGATATTGTCTAAACTCTGTACGTATAAATTTATTATTTTCACCCCCTTCGATTTTTTTTATTATTATTATTATTTTTCCAGTAATCAGTGGTTGGCACTAGTCACCAAAAATCAAAAAATTTAGCCCTTATTTCATACAATAAGTTCATGGGTCTTCCCAGGCACAACTTGATCTCAAAGGAATTTGTGCATATTTTTGCATCTTTTGATTTGAGGGTGAAATATGAGCAACTAATTATCAGAGTTTAGACTTTCATCAGTTAATACAATTAATTTATGAGAGAAAGTGCAAACAGCTAATACAGACTCAGTGTATAGGATCAGTAAACTAAGAGATGCTATAAATATAGAGACAGTATCATGCTGTGTAAAATTTCTGCACACATTTGAGATTAGAATTTATATCACTCAGAAGGATTCATGATTACTTACTGAGAATCATGCTTCATACAATTTTCTTCATCGGTCCATATGTTTCAGACAAAATCACAATCAGAGTTTAACATCAGAGTTTAGCATCAGAGTATAACTTATAGAGTATGACTGACAGAGTTTAACATTATGACAGAGTATGATTTCAGAATTTTGACAAACTGGTATGAATGACAGTTAACATATGCAAAGAATCATGAGCAACAAATCACAGAATGAGAAATTTTGAGTCTAACCAATATCTCTAGTCAAAACCAGAGATCATTCCAAGTTCATTTACCAGTCTTGTAAAGGTAGCTTCACTCAAAGGCTTGGTGAAGATATCTGCAAGCTGTTGTTCTGTAGACACAAAATGAAGCTCAATATCTCCTTCCTCCACATGTTCCCTGATAAAATGATACCTTATGCTGATGTGCTTGGTCATGGAATGCTGTACTGGATTACCTGTCATAGCAATAGCACTCTGATTATCACAGAAAATAGGTATTTTAGAGTACCTTAATCCATAATCCAGCAATTGATTCTTCATTCACAAAATCTGTGCACAACAGCTACCAGCAGCAATATACTCTGCTTCTGCTGTGGATGTGGAAATTGACTTTTGTTTCTTGCTGTACCAAGAAACTAATCTGTCACCTAAAAATTGACAGCTTCCACTTGTACTTTTTCTGTCTATCTTACAGCCTGCAAAATCTGCATCAGAGTAACCAATTAATTTAAACTCTGATTCTCTAGGATACCACAAACCAAGAGTTATGGTTCCTTTGAGATAATTGAAAATTCTCTTCACAACTGTTAGATGAGGCTCTCTGGGATCTGCTTGATATCTTGCACAAAGACATGTTGCATACATGATGTCAGGTCTACTTGCAGTAAGATAAAGAAGAGACCTTATCATCCCTCTGTAGTTTGTCATATCTACTGAGGCTCCTGTGCCTTTGTCTAGCTTTGTTGCAGTAGCCATAGGAGTTGTTGCAGATGAACTATCAAGCATACCAAATTTCTTGAAAAGATTTCTGGTATATTTTGCTTGATTGATAAAAATCCCATCATCTGTTTGCTTTACTTGTAAGCCCAGAAAATAACTAAGCTCTCCCATCATGCTCATTTGGTATCTCGACTGCATAAGCTTTGCAAACTTCTTACAGAGTTTGTCATTTGTAGACCCAAAAATTATATCATCCACATAGATTTGAAATAACAGCAGATCATTACCAGTATTGAAATAGAACATGGTTTTATCAATTGTACCTCTAGTGAACCCACTTTCTAAAAGAAATTGAGCCAGAGTTTCATACCATGCTCTAGGTGCTTGCTTTAGTCCATAAAGATCTTTGTCAAGCCTGTAGACATAATCTGGATGTTTGGGATCCACAAATCCAGGTGGTTGTTCAACAAACACTTCTTCTTCAAGTTTCCCATTAAGAAAAGCACTTTTTACATCCATCTGAAAGACTTTAAACTTCTTGTGAGCAGCATATGCTAGAAAAATCCTTATGGCCTCCAATCTTGCAACCGGAGCAAAGGTTTCATCATAGTCAATTCCTTCCTGCTGTGAATAGCCTTTAGCCACAAGTCTAGCTTTATTCCTTGTAATCACTCCATCACTGTCTGTTTTGTTTCTGAAAACCCACTTTGTACCAACAATAGATCTGTTTTTAGGTCTTGGTACAAGAGTCCATACTTCATTCCTTTCAAATTCATTTAACTCTTCCTACATAGTTGTTATCCAGTTTGCATCTTGAAGAGCTTCTTCCACTTTCTTGGGCTCAGTTTGAGACAAGAATGCATGAAACAGACATTCATTAGTTGTAGCACTTCTAGTTCTCACACTAGCTTCTGGGTCTCCAATTATCAAGTCAGGTGTGTGAGCTTGTGTCCACCTTCTTGCTGTAGGTAATTGGCTTCTATTTTCATTAGATCCTCCCCCTTGATCCATGCTTTCCTGATCTTCTTCTTGACCATTTTCATTCTCTGAGGCTCCCCCTGAATTGAACTGCTCAGAGTTTGGATTTTCAGTGTATGACTCAGAGTTTGGAATAGATTCTTCAGCTGACTCATTTTCAGAATTTGAGACATCATTTTGAGATGTTGCTGAAGTATCTTCACGCTCCCCCTCAACTGGTTCTCTATTTTGTTCTGTCAGAGAAACTCCCTCAGTGTTTACCAGTAGAGATTCAGAGTATGCTTCATCAGAGTTTGTTGGATTTGCTTCATCAGAGTTTATGTCATCAGAGTTTAGATCGATATTTTCAAAGCGAAGTTGATCATGATATTCTTCATCTTCGATTCCAGTTATTTTCTTGTCATCAAATGACACATGTATTGATTCCATGATCACTTTAGTTCTCAGATTGTAGACTCTGAATTCTTTAGTTGACAGCGGGTATCCAACAAAAATTCCTTCATCAGCTTTTAAGTCAAACTTGGTCAACTGTTCAGGATGAGTTTTCAGCACAAAGCATTTGCATCCAAAAATATGAAAATATTTCAAATTTGGCTTCTTTTCTTTCACCATCTCATATGGTGTTTTCCCATGCATGTTGATCAGTGTTGCATTTTGAGTAAAACAAGCAGTTTGAACAGCTTCTGCCCAGAAATAAGTTGGCAATTTTGCTTCTTCAAGCATTGTTCTGGCAGCTTCGATTAAGGTTCTGTTCTTTCTTTCAACTACACCATTTTGCTGTGGAGTCCCTGGTGCAGAAAATTCTTGCTTCACTCCTCTTTCTTTGCAAAATTCTTCCATTATTGCATTTCTGAATTCAGTACCATTATCACTCCTGATAATTTTCACTTTATACTGTGATCCTTTGTCCAGTAGCTTTACATGATCCATCAGAATTAAAGCAGTTTCATCCTTCTTTGCTAAGAAATACACCCAAGTGTACCTAGTGTACTCATCAACAATGACAAGAGCATATTTCTTTCTGCCAAGAGACATTATATTGACTGGACCAAATAGATCAACATGAAGAAGATGATAAGGATCCACAACTGAAGTTTCAGACTTACTCTTGAAAGATGACTTCCTTTGCTTGGCCTTTTGACAAGAATCACACAGACCATCTAAGCTGAGTATTGACTTTGGAAGTCCCCTTACAAGATCTTTTCGAATTAGCTCATTGATGTTGTTCAAGTTTAGGTGAGAGAGCTTCTTATGCCATTTCCAACTCTCTTCATTTGACATTTTTGCAGACAGACACACAGCTTTTCCTTCAGAGTTTGTTACCAAACTTGCTTCATAGATATTGTTACGTCTGTGTCCAACTAGAACAACTTTCCCTGTAGATTTACAAACAACCTCACAGTATTCAGGTTGAAAATCTACATGATATCCTCTGTCATAGATTTGACTCACAGATAGCAGATCATGCTTGAGTCCTGGGACAAGAGCTACATTTGTGATGATGACACTTCCAAGATTGATATTGCCATATCCCATAGTACGTCCTATGTTTCCATCTCCATAGGAAACTTTTGGGCCAGCCTTCTCCTCATAGTCTGATAGCAGGGCTTTATTTCCAGGCATGTGTCCTGAACATCCACTGTCCAAGATGAGGGTACTTTCCTTTATGCCCTGCAATCACAAACAATTACAAAGAGTTAGATTTAAGGATCCAGACTTGCTTGGATCCTTTGGCTTTCTTAACATAGTTAGCTTTTGCAGCGGAAAAACTTTCAACAGAGTTTGAGCTAACTGTGTCAAACTTTACACTTGCAGAGTTTGCTCTAACCCATTTCAAGTTGGGTTTTAACTCATAATAGTTGTGATAAATGGCATGATAGCTCTTACAAGTATAAATGGAATGCCAAGTGCTCCCACAGTGTGTGCATAAAGTCTGTGGTCTAACCCTAACAAAATCATTCTTCACTCCATACTTGGAGGGTAAAGAATTAATATCTTTGTTTTTCGTGCAGAAACTTGCCAGATGGTTAGTACTACCACAACTATGACATGTCTTTCTAGGAGCATCAGAATTAGGCAGATAATCATTTCTTTTATTAATGCCTACTTTTCCATTCCTATTCTTCCTGGACACTTTCTGTTTTTCAACAGACTTTACCTCTTTGAGCTTATACTTGAATTGTTTCTCTGTCATTAAACCAACATTCACCTGTTTAACACAAGTTTTTACTGATTCTTAACAGCTTCTGTTTCAAGTACAGAGGTTTGCTTACTTGATTCAGAGACAAATTTCACAGGTTTAAGTTGTGGTTTAACTTTAACTTTATCTTTAAACCTTAGTTCATCTTTTTCACAGTAACCTAACCCAACTGTATCTGTTTGAAAAACTTGATGAGTGTCTTTTCCAGAATTAGTCCAGGTTTTAATTACCTTCCTCTCTTTTTCCAAATCAGATTCTAGTTGTCTAAATCTCTTTAACAACTCTTGCTCAACATAAACAGCATCATCTCTTTCCTTTTGAACTTGTTGCATGTTAACAAGCTCTTCTTCAAGAAATTTATTTCTATCTTTAAGCTTAAGATTCTCAGTTTTAATTCTCTCATTTTCTAAAGTCTGATCTCTATAACTAACATGTATGCTTTTAAGATAAATTCTCAATTCAGATATATTATCAATATCATAAGCATAAGTTGTTAGTGGTACCTTATTCTCAGATGTCTCAGATTTATCTTCAACAGTTGCCATAAGAGCATAGCTGACATCTTCATCAGAGTCTGAAGTGTCTGCCCAGTCTTTTCCTTTAGTGATGAGTGCTTTCTCAGATTTTCCTTTCTTGCACTCTGGAGCATAATGACCCATATCTTTACACTTGTAGCACTGGATCTCAAACTTGTCTTTCTTTCCATACTTGGTATCCTTTCCTTCAGGCTTTCTGAAACTCTTTCTTTCAGAGTTTGAATCTTTCCTCGAGAATCTTTTTCCCTTCTTGAAGTTCTTAAAACCCATCTTCTTGAAGGTTTTCACCATCAAAGCAGCCATTTGCATCAGTTGTTCTTCATCATCCTCAGATTCAGAAGAAGCATCAGAGTTTGAATCACCATCAGAGTTTGATGACTCACTTTCAGAGTTTATGACCAAAGCTTTTCCCTTAGCTTTCTTCTTTGATGTTTCTTTCTTCATGAGTTTTTCTTCAACTTTGAGAGATACATATTTTGTCTTCTTTCCAGACCTTTTGTTTCTTTGTTCTATCTCAAGTTCATGAGTTTTAAGCAACCCATAAATTTCATCAAGATCTGTTTCTGCAAGATCATAATTATCTCTTATTGATGTTGCCTTTAAATCCCATCTTTCAGGTAGAGATAGTAGAAACTTGAGATTTGACTCTTCAAGATCATATTCTTTATCAACAAGAGACAAATCATTCAACAATTTACAGAATCTGTCATATGTATCTGTCAAAGTTTCATCAGATCTAGAGTCAAAGTGTTCATATTCCTGTGTTAAAATAGTCTTCCTGTTCTTCTTTATAGCACTTGTTCCTTGACACCTGACTTCTAAAGCATCCCAGATTTCTTTGGCAGTCTTGCAACCAATAACTCTATTAGACATGACATTATCTAAGGCACTGTGAAGAAGATGTCTAACTTTTGCATCCTTCGCAATTGATGAGATGTCCTCATGAGTCATATCTTTCTTTTCCTTCGGAACAGTATTTTGTTCTTGTCCAGCAACTACAGGAGACAGTTTAGTTGGCATATGAGGACCATCATAGATTCTATCAAGGTATTCTGGATCTGTGGCTTCTAGAAACATGGTCATCTTAACCTTCCATATTGGATATTCCACTGGTTTGAGCATTGGAACCCTGATTGATTCATATCGACTTACAGAAGCAGATTGAACCTTTTGAGCAATAGAACCTTCCTGAGAGTTTTCAGTCATGATTATACTTGTGTTTTAGATCAATAAACTGTATATATTAAACAGCCTTGGCTCTGATACCAATTGTTAGGCCGAATACACAATATATAATCAATATATGTATGAGAATAACAATCAATAACTCTGTTTATGAACAATAGACTGAATTATATTAAATAACTCTTCTCTCAGTGATGTAAATTATCACAGAGAGCTGCTAGGTTACAAGAATAATGTATTCAGTATTCGCATCCCTTTTAGGGTTAACCTATCTGTGTTTATATAGTACACAACTACATAATCAATCACTAATTGATATTCCTATAAATTAGCTATACAATTTATATCAATTTAGGATTGCTTTTGTCTTCTGTTCCGTTTCCTTAGCCATCTCAATATATCTTGCTTCTTTCCATCTTCAAGATATATTGCTTCTAGAATCTTCATATTAGCACCGACAGCTTCAGCAAACTTTCACCCCGTCAGACTTTAATAAACTCTGACTGGCTTCTAGCATAAACTCTGATGAGTACCTGTTGCTTAAACACTGATAAATAATCATCAGCAATTATATCTAACAGAACTGAATTAGGGCGCACCCTTATAGAAGGAATGTAATCTACAAGTACAAGATAGAAGAACATACGAAGAAAGGTAAAAAGATTAAAAAGAAATAAAAATTATATTAGTCAGATACCAGGTTGATAGGACGCGCCCTCATCAATATGGGCACCTTCCTCAGCCTCAACCTCATCATCTTCTTCTTCCTCGTCAGAATCATAATTTTTTGATCCTTTGATAGGAACTCCTTTTCTAAAACGTTGAAAGGGGATGATAGATCCCACTTTCTTTCTAAGAATCCCAACCCTCTTCAGGTTGTCTTCGGTAATTAACGTCTTTAAATTAAACCGAGAAGAAGGTAGAGATGTGATCTTATCAGCTCTTTTCTTGGATTCACCAAAGAGCTCTTTCGTGTTTCTGTTATCTAGAAAACAACAAATAAAAAACAACTAGAAATTCATACAAAGGAAAACAGAATTCAATCAGGGCGCGGCCTCAAAAGCCACGCACCCGTTGAAGAAATTTCAAAATAAGAAGAAGGCGCGCCCTTACTGTAGTTGCAGTTGAAAATAACCCTAACTCTTTCTACATTCCAGAGATAGAAGAATGGCTCTTTCCGATTCTTCTCATTGCTTATTTTGCCACTTGAAAAACCCATTTTATTATCCTTATGTTGGGCAGTAAAAATGTTGCCCAGTAATAAACAATTGTAGAAGGGGGGGTTGAATATAATTGTATAAGATTCTCGACTAACTAAGATAAATATCACAAATATGAAAGAAAGATAACAGCTTTATTAAATCTGATATAAAACTGTTACAAACTCTCTCAAGAAATTCTGAGTTCTTGAGAGCTGCTAGGTTACAAAGATACTCGTGTATGTTATTGATCTCGATCAATGTATATCGATATCAAAACCTAAACTGTGTTTATATACTACACATCTTCTCTATCAATGATAAGTCCTAATCAATTACAAAGATTGAAACCTATCCTTAATTGATAGCTACATTCCTACAGACCAGGAACCGACGGGATAAATATCCTTATTTAACTAGACTCCAAATATAACTCGAAGTAGGAATCCTGATCAGCTTCCAGTCCTGATGATCAATCCTGATCCCAGTCCTGATATTCATCTTGATCCTGACGACCATGCAATCCTGATGACGTCAGCAATCCTGATCAGTAGAGTCTAGCTTCCGACGATCATTGAATCATGATCTAACAATCTCCCCCAATCTCATACTTTGTGAAATAAAGTATAGATTCCTAAGATTCAATGATGTCAAAAACATATGAGCAAAATGTACAAGTATTTGCAGCAGCAGCTTATCTGTTTAAATTCTTTGATAGAACAGATTCATCTTCAAGAAGTTGGATAACAAATTTTCTTCTTTTTCTTCAAGAATTTGAATCAGTCTTTCCTTAAGATTTCTGAGTTCTTCATCTTCTTCATTAATCTGGTAAATAGCTGCTCTGAGATTTTGAATGGAGCTTCTCTGTAGACTGTGCTCTTCAAGCAAAAGATAAGCAATTTCCTTCCCATCAGGATTGAGAGCAAGTTGAGTCATGCCAAAAGTCACTTCTTTAACAGCAGTGCCCCTTTGCATTTCCACATCTTGACCTCTTTGATTTAAGTACATGGGAGTATAATTACCATTGAAATTTCTATTACCATCCAGTCTTCTTCGAATTGTTGACAAAATCATGTCACTCCAGACTTTGCACACTTCATTCTTCCATTTCAAAAGATAATGGACATATTTCAGTTCCTGTGTAGTTTTCATCAGCAGATCTTGAATGGACATAATCTTCACACTACCATCTTTCATGAAGTACATAAGCTTTTCTTTCTTTTCAATACCATCATGACAATCTATAACTATATCAACAGCTAATAAATTGTTCAGGTTTTCAGAAGTTAAAGTACCTCCAATTTCAGTCAAGGAGTATGGATCAACATATGACATATTCAAATATTCAGCATCCCTGTGTCCAATCCCTCCTCTTGAATTACTTGACAATTGCTTCAGATTTGAAAACATTCGTAGCCAGAGAGTGCTTTTGATCTAACCATATCAGACAAATCAACAACACTTGAAGCACTTGTTATAATTCCTCCAGTCTGAAAATTGATAGGTGTATTACACCTCAGTGTACTTATGTGTTTCCACTTCTTATCCTTTTCTTTTTCAAAGACATAGCTTCTTTCCAATAAACATTCCCGTCTGCTTGAATTTCTCCATCTTCTTTCATTTGAAAGTTTAAACCTTTGCATATAGAGATTTAAATCTCTATTTGTTCTTCTTGTGATTTCTCTTCTTCTGGATTCTTCTTCTTCTTCATCTACTTCCTTGTTGTGAGAATCAACCACAGTAGATAAGATTAACAACTCAATCTCTTGCAGAATTTCAGATTCATCAGGATCTTGAACATTGTCAGGAACAATATCAGGATTAGAATCTTCAATTTGATTTGTATTGCAGAGAATTAATTGTCTTGGTTTTCTTCTCAATTCTGGTTCTTCTTCATTAATTCCATCATCACCAAAAGTAGACCTGTCAGGAACTACTAGAGTTTGAGTAGGTTCAGGAATTTCTTCAATTAATAAACCTCTAGACCTTGTCTGTCTAGGCATTGTTTGAGTTGAAGAACCTCTTCTACCTCTTCTAGCACCTCTCCTACCTCTGCCTCCTCTACCTCTAGCAGGAGCAGGGTTATTAAAGCTTTCCATCACTTCTCTCTATTGTCTTAAGAATTCTTCATGAGAGAGATCAGGATATTCTTCACTTGCTATAGAGAGTGCTTTTCTTGCAAACAATCGTTGAACTCTTTTATCAGTGTGATATAGAGTAACAATTCTGCCATCTTTTGTAGTGAACTTCTGGAATAGATTTGATGCATCTTCAGGATTATCAATAATCACATCTTCATCTCCTTCAGGAATTATAGCAAGAGTTTGTACTTAACCAGGCATCAGGATTTGATCACCTGTTAGTATTTGTTCTTCCGTCGGGATCTGAGATTGCACCAGTGTTCTTACTGTCTTTACTCTAGAATCAGAAACATGAGTTGACTGCGTTGTTTGACTTTGAGAAGTTTGAATTGTTTTCATAACAGCAGCATCAGAGGTTTCTCCTTGTAGAATTTTGTCACCACCATCATTTCCAGTATTATCATCATCATCATTATTTCTCAATACTAGATCAGGTGTACATTTTGTCTGACTTCCCTTCTCCCCCTTTTTGACATCAGTATTTGACAATATATTCAAAATTAAGGCAAGAGAGGTTTGAATGTCAGTTACCTTTGTATCAAGAGAATCAATCCTTCTGTTGATGGAGGTTTGTTCAGAAACCACAGATTTTACTTGGGATTCCACTATCCTTAGTTGAAGAGTAGTGGGCACCTTTGTAAAACTCATAGAAATATCGTCCCTCACCAACTTAGTTGCAGCTTTGACAGAATCAATCTCATGTTTCAGGCTTTTAGATAACAGAGTAGTAGCCTTCAGATGATTCTTCAAGTCTGGATTCTCTATCATCTTCACTGCATCATACGCATGATCTAAGGCATATGGATAGCTGACAGATTCATCAGATCTATACCATTCATTTTCCCATTGATGCCTTTTCAATTGTGCAGCAGGATCAATCTCAGAAGGAATAGAAAAGTCTTGTCTGAAGTCTTTTCCAATAGAAGCCTTGCCAGCCATGAATGTACTTGATGAACCAAAGTTAGTTCCAAGACTAGATTTTAAAACTCTGGCAAGCTGATCCTTCTCAAGTTGATTCATATCATCAGAATCATCACCATCAGTATCATGAGTAATGTTAGGATCAGGAATAGCTATACCTTTCAGTTTATCCTGTGAGTCTGTGATAGGATGATCCATTGGTCGTGATCTTAGTGGCTGTATAAGAGTTGGCTCAGCATCAGGAGCGCCACTATCATCAGGAGCAACACCGACAGGATTTGATAAGCTTGCATCAGTATTTGAGACTGATGGTTCTTGTGTAGCATGAGGTTCTGAAGCTGCTTCAACACTTTGAGTTGTAGGTTCTTGTGTGCTTCCCTCATTGACAGTATTCTCGACCAATCTTTCACCATAAGTTGTAGCTTTGCCTGCATCTTTACTTTGAGAAGATGGTTCTTGTGTAGCTGGAATGTTGATGTCTTCATTCTCCCATTGAGAAAATGGTTCTTGTGTGACCATTCCACTAGCTAAGCCTTCACCCAAACTTTGATTGAGTGGTTCTTGTGTGGCAGGATCATCAGTAGCTGCTGAATCACTTTGAAATCCAGGTTCTTGTGGGCTTGATCCTTTCAGCTTCTTTTGTCTCTGATAGACTAACTCCTCTGCATTCCTCTTTTTCTGTAACGGAGGTGTAAGACCAACCAAGGAAGCAATCTTAGAAACCTTCTCCCATGAAATTTCAACAATCTTTGCAGATGGAGAGGCCTTTGCTGGAGAGTCTGAGATAGAGACAACTTTCGTTTGTGCATCAGGAATACCAACATCATGATTTGCTAGAGCATCAGGAGTAGATGACTCATCAGGATTTGATGTCTGAATATCAGTATCCATCATTTGCACTGTCAAAGGAATATGATACCTGATTTTTGATAATATCCTTTTCTTCTGTGGCTTTGATGAAGGTACCACAGCTACAAAAGCAGTATCAGCAAATTCCTTGTTCACATTCATTATAGAGGATATAGGTAAATCATCCTCTGAGTCAGTCTCATCCCTGAGCACTAACTTTCTTTTAACAGGAACAGCCTCAACACCCTTAGCAGCTTTCTTCACCAGGACCCCTTGTACACCCCCCTTGTATCTTCTTTTTAGTAAGTGGTGTAGAGGAAAAATCCTTTGAACCTGATTGCCTTCCAGACACATCAGTTCTAGCTGATTTCTTAGATTTTACAACTAAAGTCTTTTGAGAGACAGTAGAGGTGGCTGTTGACTGTTTAGGTGGCATGCTTGTGTCAGGAACAAGGTGTGATGGACCTTGCCCCATAGCATTAGAAAGCAATCCATAACAAGTAGGCATTTTCTGATGTAAGAAAAGCCTAACCTCATCAGGAATAAAGGCATTGCCAATAAAACCATTTGCCTTATCACTGTTGACTAAGGACTTAATATTATTCTCAGTAATTCTACAGATAGGTAGAACTACATCATCCTCAAAAACAACATTAGGACATAAGTGATTAAATATCAACTGTAAAAATCTAAGAAAACAGACAGAACCTAACTTATCTGATTTCCTATCACTTAAAGCTTTTAAGATAAAAGACCCATAATCAAACACTGTAGAATGGATAAGAGAGTACCCAATTTTGAGAGATCCTGATGGAAGAGCATCAAAATTTGATGTCTTGTTCAGGAAACAACGACTGATTGTATCAAAGAAGAAATTCCATTTCCTCTTAAGCTTTGTCCTAAAGAGGTTGCCATACCTCTTTACTTCACCATTGTAACCCAACTTTGTAACAAACTCAAAGAGAGTAGAGTCCGAAACATTATCAGGAACAGCATCACCAAGAACAGGTAAATGCAGTGCATCCTCCACAATTGCAGGAGTCACATAGTGAGTAATTCCATCATATTCAAAACTCATCAAGATTGAGTCAGAATGCCCTTTGTCAAAAGTAACTGAGTTCCAAACCTGCATAACCGACTTAAAAGAAACACTTGCAGGTTCTGTTAAAGAAAACTTCAATGGGCTTGAAGTCAGAAAATCTTGAATAATGTGAAACTCATTGGGTAATTCCTGATGGTCTAGAATAGCTACAAAATTATTAGTGGCAAAAGTAACACCACTAATCACAGTCTGTTTGTTCATGAATTATGAAGACGCCATTAAAACAGTATCAAAAACTTGAGAAATTGAGATTTAGAATTTAGGGTTCTTGAACACAGAGGGAAACAAATGTAAAACTGATGATGAGAGGGTAATTAGGTTTTCAGAAAATCAAATGTATTTTGTTAAAACAAAATAGTACTCTCTCAGCGACAGATGGCATGATGTGATTCGTGCACAAATAATTAGTGGACAAATTACGTGCGAATTTTAAACATATCTGCACCGCTTTTTATGTGTATATATATGTATAAACTATCAGTGTGACACACGCGCGCATAAAGTTGTCCAACTAAAACTCAAACGATTCTTATCAGATACTGACTAAAAATCAAGCACAAATTAAGCAATGAAATACTGACCTGTACATCAGGATTGACCAGTTGACTTCCTGTCAAGATTGTGTCCTATCAGGATTTGATCAAAATTACATACCTTTCTGAATGACCATCAGGATTTGACAGTCATCAGGATTTCTTCTCTGTAGCTTTCCTAAAAAATTCTCAAGGTTCATCATTCCAAGTTCATTCACCAATTTATTGAAAGTAGCTTCAGGCAGTGGTTTGGTGAATATATCAGCTAGTTGTTGATCAGTAGGAACAAAGTGAAGTTCAATTGTTCCTTCCAGAACTTGTTCTCTTATGAAGTGATATCTAATACTGATGTGTTTAGTAAGAGAATGTTGAACTGGATTTCCTGTCATTGCAATAGCACTTTGGTTATCACAATAAATAGGGATCTTTGAGTATGACAGACCATAATCTAACAACTGATTTTTCATCCACATAATCTGAGCACAACAACTTCCTGCAGCTATGTACTCAGCTTCTGCTGTTGAAGTAGAAATAGAATTTTGCTTCTTACTGAACCATGAAACTAGTCTTCCACCCAAAAACTGACAGCTTCCTGAAGTACTTTTCCTGTCTATTTTGCATCCTGCAAAATCAGCATCTGAATAACCACATAAACCAAAATCTGATTCCTTTGCATACCAAAGACCAAGAGAAGGAGTGCCTTTGAGATATATGAAAATTCTTTTGACTGCAATCAGATGAGGTTCCCTAGGTTTTGCTTGAAATCTTGCACACAGACAGGTTGCAAACATGATATCTGGTCTACTTGCAGTGAGATACAATAAAGAGCCAATCATTCCTCTGAAGTGAGTTACATCTACCTCAACACCTTGATCAGGATCAAGTTTGGTAGCTGTAGCTATGGGAGTTCTTGCAGTAGCACAATCTTCCATGTTAAACCTCTTCAATAAGTTCCTTGTATACTTTGACTGATTGATAAAAATGCCATCATCAGTCTGTTTAACTTGAAGACCAAGAAAATAACTCATTTCTCCCATCATGCTCATTTGATATCTTGACTGCATAAGCTTAGAAAACTTTTCACATAGCTTATTGTTTGTTGACCCAAAAATGATATCATCAACATATATCTGAACTAAAAGCAGATCCTTACCATGATTCAAATAGAATCGAGTTTTATCAATAGTACCTCTTTTGAATCCACTTTCCAGTAAGAATTGAGCTAAGGTTTCATACCATGCTCTTGGAGCTTGCTTTAGTCCATAAAGTGCCTTATCCAATCTATACACATGATCTGGATATTTAGGATCAATGAAACCAGGAGGTTGCTCAACATAGAATTCTTTCTCTAGTTCACCATTTAAGAAAGCACTTTTAACATCCATCTGGAAAACCTTGAATTTCTTATGAGCTGCATAAGCAAGAAATATCCTGATGGCTTCTAGTCTTGCAGCAGGAGCAAAAGTTTCATCATAGTCAATTCCTTCTTGTTGAGAATACCCCTTTGCAACTAGCCTAGCTTTGTTTCTGACTATAACTCCATCAGAATCAGTCTTGTTCTTGAAAATCCACTTTGTACCAACAATGGACCTATTCTTTGGCCTTGGTACCAGTTTCCAGACTTCATTCCTTTCAAATTCATTCAATTCTTCTTGCATTGCAGTAACCCAATCAACATCTTTGAGTGCATCTTCAACTTTCTTAGGTTCCTCCTTGGATAGAAAGTTATTGTATAGACATTCATTCTGAGTTGCACTTCTTGTCTAAACACCTACATCAGGATCTCCAATGATCAAATCAGGAGTATGACTTGTAGTCCATTTCCTTGTTGATGGTAAGTCATGTCTTGATGTAGATGCTCCCCTGGATTGGTGTTATCTTGATTTGAAGAATTTGCTTCATTAGAAGCTCCCCCTGAATTATTGCTATCTCCTCCTGATGAATTATCAGGATCTTCACTTGAATCAGTATCTGAAGAATTCTGTCCTGATGATTGAGTTGACTCTGAACTTGTAGTAGAATGTTGTTGCTCCCCCTCAACATTTGCATTACTAGATGTATTACCATTAGTTGCATCATCAGAATTTGGTGTTCCATCAGGATTTGATGGAACATCAGGATATGATTCAATTTCTTCAGGTTCCTTGGTAGCTTCATTTTCAAATACCAATCTATCATGAGAGTCCTCATTCAAGCCAATTATCTTCTTATCATCAAAAGATACATGTATTGACTCCATGACAGTCCTTGTTCTCAAATTAAAAACTCTGAAGGCTCTTGATGCAGTATAGCCTATGAAAATTCCTTCATCAGCCTTTGTTTCAAATTTCCCTAGTTGTTCAGGATGAGTTCTGAGAACAAAACATTTACAGCCAAACACATGCAAATGCTTCAAACTTGGTTTCTTCTCCTTGAGTGATTGATAAGGAGTAACACCATGTCTGTTTATCAATGTTAGATTTTGAGTATAGCATGCTGTGTTGACTGCTTCTGCCCAGAAATATGTAGGTAGCTTTGCTTCTTCCAACATAGTTCTGCCAGCTTCTATAAGAGTTCTATTCTTCCTTTCAACTACTCCATTTTGCTGAGGTGTGCCAGGAGCAGAGAATTGTTGAATAATTCCTTTGTATTTGCAGAACTCTTCCATCTTTGAATTCTTGAATTTAGTACTATTATCACTTCTCAGAATCTTGACTTTGTACTTTGTGGTTGTCTCAATCATCCTCACATGATCCAACAGTATTTCAGGAGTCTCATCTTTTCTGTGCATAAAGTACACCCAGGTGAATCTAGAATATTCATCAACAATTACAAGAGTGTACCTTTTCTTACTGATGGACATGATGTTGACTGGTCCAAATAGATCAAGATGCAGCATGTGATATGGTTCTTCAATAGAGGATTCAGATTTACTCTTGAATGATGTCCTTCTTTGTTTAGCCTTTTGACATGCATCATAGAGTCCATCTGAAGTATACAACACATTTGGTAATCCTCTCACTAAATCTTTCTTAACCAACTCATTGATATTGCTGAAGTTGAGATGAGAAAGCTTCTTGTGCCAATTCCAACTTTCATCTACTGAAGCTTTACTGATGAGACATGTAGGGGAGTCATCAGTATTTGAGAGAATGTTGGCTTCATAAATGTTACCATGCATGTAGTCAGTCAATGCAATCTTCCCTGTTTCTTTGCTGACTACTTCACAATGTGTGGAATAGAAGTTGACATGATAACCTCTGTCAGTGATTTGACTAATACTCAACAGGTTATGTTTTAGTCCCTTCACTAGAGCTACTTTTTCAATGATGACATTTCCAATGATTATATTGCCATATCCCAAAGTTTGTCCAATGTTGTCATCTCCATAAGACACAGTTGGGCCAGCTTTTTCTTCATAATCTGATAACAGGGCTTTGTTTCCAGTCATGTGCACCGAGCATCCACTATCCATGACTAACACATTTTTCCTTTTTCCCTGCAATCAGAATAGAAACACACTAGTTAGAACATTTAGGAACACATACATGTTGGGTTCCTTTTCCATGCAATTTATTAACTTTAGAAGCAGAAGACTTTTTGACTTTAGCCGTCCTGACATGATTTGCTTTGTCAGTATCAGTATTAACAAAAGCATGTTCCAACTTGACATTCTCAATTCTATCAGAATTTGTACTTTTATCAAATTTAGGCAATGGATCATAAAAGTTATAGTACAAATCATGATAATCTTTACAAGTATAAATAGAATGTCATATACTACCACAATGAAAACATGACTTCTGTGGTTTATAAAATACTGATCTACTTCTGACATCAGAAATAGGAATTTTAGTACTTTTTTTTAAACTCTTTTTACAATCAATGGCAAGATGATTAGAGTTACCACAGGTAAAACAACATTTCCTAGGTGCATTTGGGATATACTTATAACCATTCTCTTTATTAATCCCAATTTTACCATTCCTGTTCCTCTTAACAGTAGCTTCCTTTTTCTTATCTGTAACCTCACAGATTTTATCCTTGAGTTGTTTCTGAGACAGTAAACCTACATTCTTAGAGACTTTATCCAAGACAGGTTTAGACTTTGCAAGATTTATACTTTGAACAGAAGTAGATCCCTTTTCAAAAGTTGAATTGGAATCCTTACCAAAAACAAAATCAACAGGAATAATCTTAGATTTGGTTTTGTCTATAACATGTCTATAGGTTTTTGGACTAACTGTCTCATCAATAACAACTTTCTCCTTAAATTTTTTATCTTCATCTGACTTATAACCTAGACACTCTTTCCAATTCTTAGAAGTATTAATTTCATGAAATTTTCTACCAGAGTCTGTCCAGGTTCTGATTTTCTCATTAGCATATTCAAGTTCCTTTTCTAGAGCAGTACATTTAGATTTCATCTCTAAAAACATGTGTTTAGCATTATCACATTCTATCTGTACTTTTTGCATATGAGAAAATTCAGCTTCTAGATGCTCATTCCTTTTCCTAAGTTTAGACATCTCAGATAAGATTCTAGAATTCTCAGCAGTTTGACTTCTAAAGCTAATATGTAATGACTTTAGAAAACGTCTTAACTCAGAAGCATTATCAGTATCAAAATCAAAGACAGTATTTAGTACCTTATCATCAGGAATAGCAGTATCATCAGTATTGGCCATTAGAGCATAGTTGCCCACCTCATTATCAGATTCTGAGGAAGAGTCCATCCAATCCTTGTTTGATGTAATGAGTGCCTTTGTCTTCTTGCACTCACTAGAAAAGTGACCCATACCATTACACTTGTAGCATCTAACCTTTGACTTGTCAAATTTGCTACTCTTGCTATCCTTTTTGATATACTTGTCTTTGTCTGCATTGAAGGTCCTTTTCTGGAAGTTGCCTTGTCTTCTATTCTTCCTGAACTTCATCCTTTTGAAATTTCTGACAATCATAGCAACCATCTCTTCTATATCTGAGTCAGAGGAGTCACCATCAGTATTGACATCAGGATTGCCATCAGTATCTGATGATGAGTCATCAGGATCTGACTCAACTATTCTTGATTTCCTTCTAGAGACCTCCACGGCTTTTCCTTTTGACTTCGCCTCTGCTTTCAAAGCAATAGATTTTGCGTTGCTGCTTTTCTTGTTCTTTCTCTGTTGAACCTCAAGATCATGAGTTCTTAACATTCCATAGACTTCATCAAGAGACACAGTGTTGAGATCATACTGATGTCTAATGATAGAGGTCTGAGTATCCCATTCTTCAGGTAAAGCTCTTAGAAATTTGGTGTTAGAATCTTCAGTTTCATATTCCTTGTCAACTAAAGATAAACTGTTCAGGAGTGTCAGAAATCTATCATATAGATCAGTCAGGCTCTCATCAGGTTTAGCATCGAATTGTTCATATTCTTGAATCAAAAGAGCCCTTCTGTTTTTCTTGACAGATGCAGATCCCTGGCACTGAGTTTCCAATGTATCCCAGATTTCTTTTGCAGACTTGCATGCAATCACTCTGTTGGACATGACAGCATCAAGACTACTGTGCATGATGTTCTTTATCTTTGGTTCTCTGAGCACATGTGCTTTTTCTTCTGGAGTCCATTCACTCTTTGCCTTGACCACATAATGTTCAGGTACAGTGTCTGTTCGTTCTACAATCCTTGTAGGAATATATGGTCCATCACGAATCATGTCTAAATAGTCAGGATCCATAGCCTCCAGGTACATCAACATCTTTACCTTCCATGTTGGATATTCTGATTTCTTCGGGATGGGAATTTTCATGCTTTCATACTTGGTTGTCGACATCTTAGATCGTATCTGATTCAAAATTAAATCAGTTTGCTCTGATACCAATTGTTGCCTAGTAATAAACAATTGTAGAAGGGGGGGTTGAATACAATTGTATAAGATTCTCGACTAACTAAGATAAATATCACAAATATGAAAGAAAGATAACAGCTTTATTAAATCTGATATAAAACTGTTACAAACTCTCTCAAGAAATTCTGAGTTCTTGAGAGCTGCTAGGTTACAAAGATACTCGTGTATGCTATTGATCTCGATCAATGTATATCGATATCAAAACCTAAATTGTGTTTATATACTACACAGCTTCTCTATCAATGATAAGTCCTAATCAATTACAAAGATTGAAACCTATCCTTAATTGATAGCTACATTCCTACAGACCAGGAACCGACAGGATAAATATCCTTATTTAACTAGACTCCAAATATAACTCGAAGTAGGAATCCTGATCAGCTTCCAGTCCTGATGATCAATCCTGATCCCAGTCCTAATATTCATCTTGATCCTGACGACCATGCAATCCTGATGACGTCAGCAATCCTGATCAGTAGAGTCTAGCTTCTAACGATCATTGAATCCTGATCTAACAAAAAAAGAAGTACCCTTTTAAGATTTTTCTGATGGCAAAGAAGTAACTAAACTCTTCTATGGTGGGGGGAGTGGATATTTTCTCATCATGATACAAGATAAACAAAGCGAGAGCCAGCTTGTATGAATTTAGAGAAAGTTGGATATGAGCAAGGTCATATCACTCCAAGATACTTTTGAGATAAGGGTGAAGAGGCGCGCCCACACCCAATGACATCAATTTTGGGGAGGTAACCATCCGAGGCACTTTAAAAGGCTCAGGCCATTTGAAAATATGAGGCCTCATTAGAGAAGGAAGACGTGCCCACTCTTCCATGGTGGGGGAGTGGATATTTTCTCATCATGATACAAGATAAACAAAGAGAGAGCCAACATATATAAATTTGGACAAAGTTGGATAGGAACAAGGTCATGCCACTCTAAGATACTTTTGAGATAAGGGTGAAGAGGCGCGCCACACCCAATAACATCAATTTTGGGGAGGTAACCATCTGAGGCACTTTAAAAGG
The DNA here is from genome assembly GCA_030848705.1 of Heracleum sosnowskyi. NCBI lineage: Eukaryota > Viridiplantae > Streptophyta > Magnoliopsida > Apiales > Apiaceae > Heracleum > Heracleum sosnowskyi. Next base: position 16,522,443 of record CM061244.1, on the reverse strand, counting down.
CTCAGGCCATTTGAAAATATGAGGCCTCATTAGAGAAGGAGGACGCGCCCACTGACCCTCCATACCATAGTATGGCATGCTCCAGGTTATTTCGGCTACAGACACAGTGGATGACATTCCAACACAAAACAGTTTTTTGTGTTGTTTTCTCACTCTCCTTTTTTCTACCTCAGTGAGTGTGTCTTCATACTGACCCCAGTCAAAATCCGTCTCTTCTTCGGTAACCTTATGATGGATGAATGGGATAGGTGAGGCTGTAGGGGGGGTAAGCGGTCATCCTCGTGATCGTACTCACCTTCAGAATTAGGCGCGCCTTTAGTGTCAGAAGATGCTATTTCTTTTCCTTTTCTCCTCTGCATATTGGCCCCTATATCATTGTCTGTAACACCTTCTATGTCGCCAGTGACTGGTTTAAAATCATGAAGGTGCGCCCTACTTTGTTGGCTTGTCACTTTAGGGTTAAGATCATCAACGTGTGGAAGAGAAGAGTTAGAGACAGTTGGGGATGACATAATCTCAGTAGAACCTCTGAAAGGCGATGCCCCGCGTAGCTGCTCTATGGCTTGGGTATGAAAAGATTTGATTGATGATGAATTTTGTGCTGGAAATGACAAAGAGGGTGGAGAGTAGATCCCAATACGTCTATTGAACTCTTTGAATGAATGAAAAGGGGAGGACGCGCCCTTACCCTCTAGCTGAAAAGAAACAAAAGAGAGGTAAGGACGCATCCTAAAAGAAACTAAATGAAAAGAAGACGAGGAACATGATTCAACTAAGTTAGAAGAATAAAATCAAAATTTCAGAGACAAAGGGGGAAAGGACGCGCCCTCAGTATGGGGTACACCATCACAGAACTCATCTATTTGGCTATGTAATTTGAAGGCAGAAGAAGAGATTTGAAGCTATAAAGAACGCGCCCTAGATAGAGGTTACGCCCTCAACTTTAAACCTATTCGGTATGAAGGAATTTGGACATGCAATTCGTAGGGGAGCTAAAACTACAAAGGATGCGCCCTAAATGTTTGACGCGCCTTCGATTCCAAACTTATTACTAAAATAACCAAGAACATGATTTTAATTGAAGTAGCAGCAAAAAACGGATCAAATATAGATAGATACAAATATATATACACATGCATTTCATCAAGAACATACAAAGAACCCAACGGTCACAAGGTCGATTTAAGCAAAGTATATGGTGAAAACATGAAATGAAGACATGAATCGGTACCTTTTAAGTTGATGAGTAAAGATATGAGAAGAAAAACGTCAAAAACATGATGATTTGCTCGGATTATTGCCCAGAAAAAAAAAAGGAGTGCGGCGATGGTTTGTTTTTTAGAAAGAAAGAGTAAAGTAAAAAGTGAAAAATGATTTTTGGGGTATTTATAGAAGAAGAAACGCCTGGTGGATGACAGCTGTTAGGCACTTATGACAAGGGTGAAGCATGAAGGCGCGCCCTACTGGAGGACGCGCCCTATAGATATGATGATTGTAAAATTTTGGGTAGAATAGTAGAAATTCATTGTATTGTTTTTAACTTCACACTGAATGGGGGGGGGGTAGTTGTTATAGCCAAAATTTGATATCGGGTTTTTAGATTAGATTCGGGTCAAGTAGGATTCAATTGGGGATATTAAAGGTTCAATTAGGGCTTATCCACATAGGAAGGAAGGCTTAGGGCTTGTCCTCATAGGGGAGATGGTGTGCCCCTTTGGTCGTCCAACCCCTAAGGACGCGTCCTCTTGGTGTGGACTGATAACTTGACACGAATGATTTTATTAACTTAAATAAAGAATTAGGGCTTGCCCTCATAGGGGTAAAGGCACGCCTCTTTGGGCCGACCACCCCTTGAGGGCGCGCCCTCTTGATTTGAAATAACTACTTGGTCATGAAGGATGGCTCCCTTAGCTTGATACTGACAATTTATTGAAGACTTCTCCCTTAGGATGTACCCTAGGGGAGGGATGTTCGTGATTGAAGGCCTCCAGGGGTTTGCCTGATGATTGAAGGCCTCCTCCTGTATTCAATGGGCGCGTCCTCATTGGGGATGTGGGGTGAACCTTGGTGTGTGCTTTGGGAGATCTGTTCCTGTACTCAACGGGCGAGTCCTCATTGGGGAACTTTGGAGTAATGCTGCACTTTGCACCCAAATGCTTGGGATCACTTGTACTGCTATCTGGTGGGTGCTTCTCATTCGGGGAACAAGGATGCGTCAGACATTTAGGGTAAGTCATGGCTATACATGCGTCTATGAAATAAGGAAATAGCTTGTAATGGAAAGGACTAGTCCTCGACGGGAGAAGTTTCCTTATCTGTGAAGCCCCAAAATAATAGACGAGCCTTGGGCCTTCGTGACTAGGCCTCGTCGTTGGATTTTCCTAAAGCGAGTCAGAGTCTAATTATGGAAGGCGGTGCAAGTCCTCTACCGGGCTTCGAAAATCAGAAACCAAGCCCATGGAGGTGATTTGTTATACAAGAACTACGTTGGCTTGATCCCCTATAAACTATAAATAGGGGTACGTAGGTACATTGCAAGGGGTCGAAGATTGAGAGATCTGAGGCAACCCCATAAACCCTAAGCAATCTTAGCCACCAATTATACACAACCATCATACTCCGACGAATTCACCACCCAAGAACCATCATTGTAAATCTTGATTTCGACGATAAAACTCAAACTTTGTTAATAACCAAATTCCTCCGTTAACAGATCACAAATGAATTAGAGTTAGTAACCAGTAATTTAAATACCTTTGTTGTCAATGAGCCAAGAAAAAAGACGGGGGAAAGAACACCATAGCTATGATATAAGTTTGTTATTGCAGGAATTAGGAAAGCGACAAGGAAGTTGGAGGTACCAAGTCGGTGACAAATAATTGACAAATGCAGGCAAAGTACTGCAATGCAAGGAAGCACCGTCTGTCCTTTAAACCAGTAATAATAATAGATTAATAAAACACACGACCTGGGTTGTATAGTACTACAATACTATTTTATTTGATTGTTCAATATTGCTAAGATTACAGATGTCGAATAGTCAGTGAATTGTCTTTTGTACTTTGCTGAAATGGAAGCTCCAGAAACAACCATCTATTCTGACATTATTCTTAAAAAATTAAAAGCAACGTATACACTGCATTATTATGTTCAAGTTTTTTGGTGATGGTTGAACGATGATACATATCGGCATTGTTAGCCGTTCTTGGCCCTTTTTTTCGAACATATGATCTAGGACAATCGTTTGTTATAACAAAAAATGTCACTGAAAATTTTCGTAATACGTATAAATGATGCGCTTTAGCCCAGTCTCATAACTATTGTACCTTTCGGAAAAATAAGAAAAGAAAGTAACGTCTCTGAAATCTTGCCATATTTGGTGAGTTAACATAGAACGACTCTGACTCAACTGAACTGACTTGTAATTTTAAATGGCTGCAGGCCCGTCTCCGAGGCTGGCCGGTGTTATCCATACACTTACACAATCTGTAAATAATTAATAATCCAACACCATTTTTCATTTCCCAGGCTGTGTTTTATGTGTATATATAGTATAGGGTGTTAAAATAATTTTTTAATTACATTCTAGCTTTTGTTGTTTGGTGATTAAATTTTACATTCTAACAATTTAAAAGCTAACTTATGCATTATAAGTTGATAATAACTTATGAGTGGTGTTTGTTTACTCAACTTATTTGATAACTTATAACTTATAAGTTGATAAGTTGAATGTTAGAAATCACCACCATTTTACTTAACTTATCAACTTATTCTTTGTTTTTTTTAATTTTTTTAATACTTTATATTTTTTCCTTTCTGTTTTTAATTATTTTTTTAACTTAAAATGCAAGTGTTGAAATCATTTTATTTAATAATTATTTTTTCAAATTTAATTTAACAAACTCTTAACTAACTTATAAATAAATTTATCCAAACACCCGTATAACTTATAAGAATCCATCAACTTATCACTTATAAAACACTTACTCATTTTAAGTTATAAGTTAACTTTTTTGTGATACCCCAAACACGCACATTCTTTCGTTCAATCCGAAATACAATTCATGCAACGTGAATTAACATTTTTTAATAGAATAAGTTATTGAAAATTAGCTGCTGTAGAGGGTGTTACGGCTTCAAGACGTAGTTTAAAGTGATTTTTGATTTAAATCAGAAAAAATATTTGTTTGTGTAATAAGTTTAAAAATAACTTAAAGTTAAAAAAATAACTTAAAGTCAAAAGTTGGTTGAAGATACTTTTTTGAATGACTTATTTCATTTTAATAATTTTATTTGATAAAAGTTAATATAATCATTCAAATATATTATTCATCAAACTTGACTTTATATTTACATTTTTAACAACTCACAAGTTATTCATAATACAAAATTACATAAACAAATATTAATTTAAATTTTTTTCTTTACACTTATAATTTTAAGCAACTTTAAATCATAAATAATAATTTTAATTTTACCCAAACGGACTTAGGTAATAGATCGGACCTAGTCAATAAATTTTGTGAAATGCTCGATGGTGTTTTCATAATTTTAGTCTTTTCACCATACATCAAATAATTTTGACTTGTACTAATCTCCCTCCGTCCCAAAAAAAAATGAGTCACTATGTTTACAATTATTTCAATAAAATTCATTAAAGTACTTATAAATAATAATTTTTTTGAATTTTTTGTTTTGTATAAAAATATAGACTTTATATTTTTATACAAATAAAAAAAATTAGAAAAAAATTATTTGTAAGTATCTCAAACCAACGCATTAAAATGCGTGAAAAATCAAAAGGATAGTACAATTTCGAACGGAGGTAGTATCATTCTACTACTATAATATAATATCATTTTATGTTATATTCCTATTACCAATTCTCGTTCATCAAATTATATCTTTATATATAATAAATGTAGAGCAAGATTGTGAAAAAAAATACATATTTTATAAACTTTCGTAAGTCCCTACCTAATGCTTTCATTTTGATCACATAATTTGATTTTCCAAAAAGCCCTTAGATGTAAAAAAATACTGACCCTCTCATTTTTTTACACTTTCCTTTGAGCCCTCTCATTTCTTTACGTTTTTATTTGATGGGAGAGAGAGTATATTCAAAGATAAAAAAAATAAAATGAATAGGAGTAATAAATAAAGTGGGATAAAAGGACAAAAAAGGTCCCATCCCAAAGACCAAAACAACAGAATGCCAAAATTTATGTTCTGTCTAGATAGTCTAAAATGTTTTACTACACCATTACATACATGTATGTATATATACAACCTAACTCCACAAGCCTCAGTCAGTTCCGATCAACCAAACACAGCCTAACAAAACTAATTATATGGCATCTTCAAAGGTGATGGCTTCTACCTCACCGTCCAATCCGGATCTGCCACGTCACCAATCCTCTTCTTCCTCCTTACATTTACTCCCCCACCAAACCCCCACCCCTTTCTCCTCCATGAACATGGACGATCTCCTCAAAAACATCTACTCCGACTCCGATCACTTTCCGGCCAATCACGTCGCCGTCTCCGACCCGAAAAAATCGGTGGATGATGTTTGGAAGGAGATCGTCAACCAGCCGGTCGGCGGGACGAGTGCGCAGCCGGCGATGACGTTAGAGGACTTTTTGACGAAAGCTGGTGCGGTGAGAGAGGAGGATGTGAAAGGCGTGGAGGAGAGTGGTGGTGTGTTTGGTGGAGATGGTGGTGGAGTGATGAGTGGTGTGATTGCGTATCCGGTTGCGGCGAATCAGGTGTTTGGGAATGGAGGTGTGGCGAGAGGGAAGAGGAGAGCGGTTGAAGAGGCGCCGGTTGATAAGGCTACTCAGCAGAAGCAGAGGAGGATGATTAAGAATCGAGAGTCCGCTGCTAGGTCACGAGAAAGGAAACAGGTCGAATTTCGTGTTTTTTCGTGTTTTTAATGAATGACTGTTGGGAGTAAATTTGAACTGTGTTGTGTTATTAATTGGTTTAATTTAATGGAGGGTTGAATTTAGCGTTGTATTGTCAAATTTCGGTGTTCCGTAAAATTGTTAGTAGTAGTAATTGGAGCTGTTAGTCCAATTTAGTAAAGTTTTGTGTTTTTCCTGAATAATTGTTAGTAGTAAATTTGAACTTGTTATGTTATTAATTGGTTTAGTGAAGTGTTGAATTTAAACGTCTACTGTCGAATTTTGTATTTATTTAAATTTGTTAGTTGTAAATGGAGTTGTTGACCCCGTATTTTACTTTTTCGTGTTTTTATGAATAGGTTTTAGTAGTAAATTGAACATGTTATGTTATTAATTGATTCGTCGAGTGTTGAATTTAGGCTTATATATTGTCGAATCTCGTATTTTTAAAAATTTGTTAGTAGTAATTAGAGTTGTTAGGTTATGCATTAATTTTTTGTAGTGTTTTAGGCTTGTACTTTGGAGTTGGAATAATTTGTTGATATTTCTTAAAAAATTGTTAGTCGTAATTGGATTATGTCGTGTTGGAATTGATTAATAGTTAAAATTTTTAGAATATGTTAGTAGTAATTGGACTATGTGTTGTGTTGATTAGTTCGATTGTGAAATTTAGGCGTATACTGTGGAGTTGGAATCGCTGGTGACACATTTGGAGGAGGAAAATGCAAGGTTAATGCAAGAAGAGGTATTGATTCTATATAACTTACATGTTTGATTGTGTTATTAGATGCTAAAAGTGATTATCTTTTTTTTTTGATTCATGATCGGAAAAATGAAATATTTGAGTTGTGTAGGCATAGTAAGTCTCCTATTGATTAGACAAGAAAGTTATTATTTATGTATATACGTTGCTTAACTATTGATTTCATTTATTGTTAAACTTAGGCACACCACGATATAGAGTTGAAATTTCAGAGTAGCACTATCTGTGGCATAAGACCATCTCCGATGAATGAGTCCCTATCCAATGTTTTTGGTACCCATTAATATGCCCAATCAGAAAAAACTGGTTTTGGTATACAATAAAGTAAAACAAATGTAGAAAATAGACACACTCACCAGTGAAAAAGTAGGAAGTGGGTGAGCCCAACTTGGTGGTATGGCGGGTTTTTTAACTGTTCTCCAACATTGCATACATTGCATAAATAACTTGGATCATTTTCACAGATTCTAACGCAGCAACTGAGCTTGCGTTGGAGATGGTCTAATAGACATTCTTTCAATTGTGGTTTTCAGTGGAAGAACTTGTATCTTGCATTATGATTCATGTTGATTTTACTAATATCTAGTAAATAATCTTTTTGAACTGCCTACTTCTTTGAATTTATGGGGCTTATTATTTGTCTCTGTTTGATGCCTTAGGGGTTATCTATACTCTACAATAAGCAAAATGAGGTATAATTTGTAGTTTGGTTCACACCTCATTTTGGTTATCCCTTTCAACCACAACCGTTTAAGAATTCTCAAATTCCTTTCCAGTCCAGTATTTAGATCTTTCAAGTCAAGTTAATTAGAACCGTTAGATGTAATACTTCGAATCCCACCAACAACATATTTAATTAACATTTATTGTATTAGTTCTAAAAATATAAATAAACTTAAAATTATATCAACTGACATATTATTATATTCTATTTTATTTAGTCATAAAATGTAAAATTAAAAAAAATAGATATTTTAAAGGTACTCGGGCTTTGCACGGGCTATAAGCTAGTATATGTTAAGTATTAAATACATGATATGTTTCATGTTGTTAAATTATACGATTAACCCTGTATTTGCAGCTTCTATTAATGCATGCCATGTAATTTACTGAATTTTCGTGCGTTGATGCTTCTATCTTGGTAGAATTAGGCTTTTGTTAAGATGTAAGAATGTTTGTTGTCGAGGACATACTTATAACTCATCTGTTTATTTATTGTAGGCTGAGCAGACTAGAGAGCGATTTAAGCAGGTAATGATGCTTAATTTTGATTGCTTCCATAAAGATATATATAAAAGCCTGAATCATCTACTAGACTACAATAATTTTTTTTTCTAGTTCCTACTTGATATTTATAATTACATTCTTTCTTGTCTACATATTGCTGATTTGCTCTGTGAATTTCTACCTGGCCTACTAAATGTATATAATTGTGCTAAAGATTACTGAAAGTTTTTTGTTGGTGACTTGGCACGGATGTTTGCGGTTTGAGTACATGATGTGGACTTAAAGTGTTGGTTCATTGCTGTCTAAGTGTCTATAACTCTGCTTTGCAGGCCAAGTACTCGTTTCTGGTGCTTGAACTTTATGAGTAAGAACTTTCATTTTACTAGCCCCAATTCTCTAAAAGATGCCTCACCTTGTCCTACCTTCTCGAGTCTGTAGCTCAAGCAACACTTCTGCTTTAAATTTCTGGGATCCGGGTTCTTTTTAGTTGTGGATATCATATATGAGATGCGTGAGTTGGGTAGTTGGTTTTCTTGGTCACTAATCCCTCGAAAGCAATTTAATGAGTCGTGGTGCCAGTAAGGACATTTGTTCGTACCTGTGTCTATTAAATTAAGTTGTTTTTTCATCTAGATAAGCTGTGCAAGATGGAAAGCATTCTCCCTTTTGTCATGTCTGATCTTTAGATTATGGCTCTTATGGGCCAAGACATTTTGTTTCCCTCACCCATAGAGTAATTCAGCTTTATGTTCTCATTCTGGTCTTCATCAAGATTGAAGGACCTTTGCACACGGACTCTTCAGAAAATATATGACCATTGTTACCATACTGTTCACCAGTCGTTGGCTTCTGTCCTATGCATTTTACTGCATCCTTTTAAATAGAATTTTCTTCCACTATTTCATTCTCACCATATGGTTTCCATCCTTAGAAAAACTCAGACAACAGACTAGCATGTTACTTCTCAGTGTAAACTAAATGGTTACTATTGAGTATTAAGTATGTGTCAGTGATGGATTTTATTCTTCATCATACAGAAATCTAGTTGATATACTGGCTGTTTTATCAAGTTATGACAATGTCAGACAGTATAATAGTATATAACATTTTTCCAGACATATTTAGTAAGTAGATAAGTACATTATAACCTACATATTGAAGACTAATGTGTTTTATTGATAGTTTTGAACTTGGATGAATCGTCTTTTCTGATTGTCATATGTTGACTTATAATTATTTTGTATATGGTTATGCAGCTCATGGAGAACTTGATTCCGGTTGTGGAGAAGAAAAGACCACCTCGAGTTCTTCGAAGAGTGCACTCCTTGTAATGCTAGTTCCTTGGTTATTTATGCTCATAAATAAAGTTATAGAAGAACTAGCATCTTGGTAGCAAAGGTGGAATGAGAACAATGACAAACTTATAATAGGAGCCAGCAGTGTTCATATGTAAAGAGGAGCTGAATGTAGCTGGAAAAGTACATATCCTTTGGATAAACTTAAAGAGAGGTTTTGTCAAAAGAGGCGACATGTGTAGTTCAATATTATTCCATAACGTATGTGTAGTTAGTATCATGTAGGTGTAGCGGATGAAAACCTTGGTGTTCTGTAGTTATAGTTGATCGAAAAGCTGTCGGAGGGGACCTCGAATCAAACTAGTAGTATACTTGACCAATACAGACTATGCTTATAACAAAATATAGTCTCGAATGACCAATTAAATCCATCTTCTTTGATCTTATTTTTGATATGATTACCGATTTACCGGGACCAAGTAACCTACCCGTTCCTCGCCATTCAATTAGAGCATTTTAATGGTGAGTAGAACATGTTTAGGACTAGATTTCAAAGGACAGACAAGTTACTGAAAAATGATCGCTGAACAAGTTGGTGCACGAAGTTGGTCTGTACAAAGGACATGTGAGATGCTGTCAAGTGTTATTGCATTCACCATTACTTGTTAATTAAGATTAATAAACTAGTAAATAATTATCTTAAACATTCTTTGCGAAATAGTTAAAATGTGAGCTACTTGATTTCCACTCTTGCAAACGAATTGAAATTCGACATCTTTAACAATCTTCTTCCTCATCATTCATTTTACAACTTTCCTCAACTATTCTAATACCAAAAGTACTAATACAAGAAAAGCAAGCTCCGTTAAAGGACACCATAATACTCTGACTATAATTTGTGGTTGAATTATTATATTTATTAAGACTATAATTTAAAGTATACACACGTTCATTCCAGCCTGTGGGATAATCTCTTCAATGTTTTTGGAAAATAAGACTAGGGGGACCAATATATAACAAAACTTATGTAATTGATGCAAACCATGGGATGGGAATGGGAGCCTAGGACTGATGCTTTATACCTTCCAGTCCCATCTCAATTATATAATACAACCAAGTCCATTGTTGTGAAATGTCAACAGCAAAGCAAATTGCTTTTTATTTTGAATTGATAGTTCAACTATCTTATTTGCTCACTTGTAGGAAATTCATGCAACTTTCCAGTGTCCAGCTTGCGAGCACCTCGACTAAACCTGGAGAGGGCTAGCACAACAACCCACCGCCATGACCCCCAACTTAAATCCGAGCGTTACACTGGAATCAAACCTGGGACCTTAGGGTGGTAAGCCCCTAAAGCAACCACAAACTAATGTATGAAAAGCATGTCAAACATAATAGAAGTCTACTACCAAGGATCATGTGAATATATTTCACATGTCATGTTCATAAGAAACGATAGCTGTCCTATTATGAAATCTTAACTGCCAAGAGTGCATGGGGTTGAACAATCACCTCAGCGTCAAATTGTGGATATAAAATCACAGAAAAGTTTCAATAATACAGCATTTCCTTAACGGTGATGCAACAAGGCTATATGTTAATATCAGAGAAACATGATATAAATGAAAAGCTAATGCCTGGTGGGAGATGATAACAGAAACCTAATCTTGTCTCCAAACAACCAAACATCTCTTCAATAGGATGCATTATAATACTCAACATGTCCATATAATTTACAGTTCCCACCACTAATTGAACAACAGGATGATAACGTTTCAGTATAAGCTACTTTGGCCACGTTTGGAAGTTCATTAACATAGATACTGACCGAAATTTGTGCAATTCAGTATCTGACAACTGTGACAAAGCGAAACGTTAGGAAGAGGGACTGCGTTGAGGATTAGATGCAGCCTACTTTCCCTCTAAAGATTGACAGATAATGAAATCTCTGTTTAACAGCAAAAGGACATTCATTTTATCAGATGATTCTACAGTTCAGCTTCAAACCAACTACTCTTGCACGAATGTCAAATTTAATGGATATAACTTGTGGTTTCAACAATACTTTTAGCAACTAACTGAAGAAAAAACAATACATGTAGCAACTTCTACAAATTTCCCATCCAACACTATTTACACATAAATTAATGTCTTTATCACCAATCCTTGCATCAGTGTTGGATAACAAAAAAAATATTATTTGCTTCAGCCACTTTAAATATAATCATCATCAACGAATACACAAAAGCTTAAAAACAAACTTGAAAATTAACTTGTCATATTTATATCATCATCAACGAATGGCCTAAATGATATACGATGAAAATGAATAACAATAGTGTGTGTCAAAATGGATACGCAATTGTGTGTCGTGCTATATCTTTTAAAAGAATCTTCTCATATACATAAACTTGCTCCTTCAATCAAACCTCGCGAAAAGATATAGACAAACAGAAAACCAATCAAGTAATATGGATAACACCCTAGTTGAGGATGGTCCTATGTAAACACTCTTATACTCTTATATTCTTATATTCTTTACATGATAAGGGATGCTTGTAAATACAAAAGTACCTGCAACATTACAATCGAGGCAACATTTCCTGAGCTAGGGTGGTCAAAACACAAAGTGCAGATTCTTCCGATTCTTTTGTTTCTTCTTCATTAGTAGTGATCTAAATTAGCAAGGCTAGTTTCCCCTCCCTAATATTGCAAGACCCTCAATTCGGGAACTCATAATTTTGCGAAACACTTCCATCAATTGTCGTTCGAGTGGATCCATTTCATTTCTACAAGTTTCACACACCAGAGTTGACTCCTTAACTGCAAGCTTCGATTCTTCCTTTTGTTCCTCTGTCATAGGAAAGTGGACAGAATCAACAATGTCCGTGATGCGTCTAACACTACTTTCTAGTTGATATATCTCCTGCAGCAACCCAATAGAGCTTCTGCGATCTCTCTTCTTAGATTCATCCATGATTCGGACATGAATCAAGTAAAAAGGAGTGGACCATGAGAACTGCCTTGGAATCGAGAAGTGAATTTGAAGGCTGCGGTCTTGGCAAGGAATAGCTGCAACCAAAGCCCACAGTACAAACATGAGCACGAAACTCATTGTAAAGACAGGAACTGCAAGCCCATTAGTTTCTGTAATCTCATGAGCACGCGGTGGAACTACTGTGCTTGCAATAGATTGAAGCTGCTTTGTTGCTGACCAAGAATGTGATACACTCCAAGACAAAGACCTTGAGTGTCCTGGTAATCGATAATGCTGCTCTTTCCCCTTATTATGCCACCCAAAAGACTTATTCCGGTGTGAAACAACACTCCCCGAGCCCTTGTCATCGAGCATTACAAGTGCTAACTCTGTCAAAGCTTTTCTTGCTCGACGAAACGTACCTTCGCCAATAATCCTTTGTTGAGAACCAAAGGCACTAAGAACCATATCCAAATGCTTATTCCAAAGCCTAATCATATCAATCCCATCTCTAGTAGCATTACATATATCAAGCGCCTTAATGCTCCTCTCAAAATAATCCAAAACCATCTTATCTATAGGCGGTTTTGAAATTTCAACCTTATGCTTACATAACAACACCCCAAATTCCTCTTGGCAATCAATTAACGCATCAAGCAACTTACTTACCCACGTAAGCGAAAGAAACTCATCAGCTTTAGCAATCGAAAGATCATGAAACCTCTTAAAAACTTTATTCTGAAATAACTCAAACTCCGTATTCTGACCAACCGGACTACGATTAGATTCCAACGAATGAATTCTATCACTCCCTAAACCAAAAACTGAACGCCGAAATGTAGCAAATGGCATTGACAAACCAGGACTATCCGAAGAAGGCATTTTTTCAATTCAACCAAAACCACCTCTAAAATCTCTAACACCTCAATAAAAACTACAATAACATCCAAATCATCAATTCAACCAAACCCACCTCTAAAATCTTTAAAAACACCTCAATAAACACTACAATAACACCCAAATCATCAATTTAACCAAAACCCAAAAACAACATACGATCAAAAACCCCTCTTAAGATACAAAAAGGGTCACCATTAATTCCCACAAAACATATAAAAACATAAAAAGACTTAAACTTTCTCAACCTAAAGCAATAAAAATGCAAAACCCAGATAAGAGAAGCTTATAAAACAAGATAAAGCATATGCAAAACAGCTCATACCTTGAATGAAATTGCAAGAAAATCTTTAGTTGGGGTTTAAATATGTGTGTATAGTTGCATATATAATAACATAATTAAGTTCTTGGATTCTTAATAGCTCCTGAAAGAAAGGAGATTTAAGAGCAATATAGTATTGTCTACAAATCTCCAGAAACTTGTATTGTATTGCTATCAAAATCTAAAAGAATAGATTTTGCAGTAGTTAAAGTTTGGTGCTTTGTGCTTTGTTTTAATGATTCAAATATATATTGTTTGTTTATATACTAGTTCAGCTCAGACTTACCGGACACATTTTGGATTGGGTTAAATATGAAATTGGAAGCGGAGCTCATGGCGTCTCATTTGAATTATTTAAATTATAATAAATATTAAATAAATATTTTTAAATATATAATCGAGAAATAAAATAATTTTTTTTTATTTTACACATTTTTATTGAACGTCAAACGAAAATTCATGAACTCTAAGTATTTTAGATAATATATTTAGTGTTTTTTAAAATTGTTTATTATTTATTTTTATTTTTATAGTTATTTTCTTTTTTTAAATTAAAATAAATAGTAAATAAATTTTAACATATATATATTATCTAAAATACTAGAATTCATGACTTTTTATTTGGTTATGGTGGCATTGAAGAAAAATGTATGAAACTTAATAAAAAATTATTTTACTTTTCAATAACATATTTAGAGGTATGTGTTTGATACTTATGACTTAAGTGATTCAAATGAAATCGTTGAAATCAATGAGTAAAATGATATATACCAATTTGATATTTAATCCATTTTGGATCATAATATTCTTGCAGAAAGAGATTCAATTATTCTTCTAATCATTTTTTTAATTTTTTTTTTTTAAAAAGTTGATTAGCATATTAAAACTTTGAAATTTTATTTAAAAAATCACATTTATAGTCATATTTATTTGCATTATTTTAAGTGTTTAAGAAAAAAAGTTAAAATTAAAATTTACAAATATAACAACTAAACATATTAATGATAAAAAAAACAGAGTGAGGAGGTCAATCGTAGAAAATCTATTTAATTTGACTTAAGGATAAGGTTGGCATACAAATTAAATGTCAAAGTTAAATGATTGTATTCAAATGTGCAGCGGTACTCAAATTGGATTTGATTCTAGATGGAAAACTTCAATAGAATACGAAAAACACAATAAGAGAAGTTCTATGACAACACAATTTTATTGTAAACCGAGAGATAGTTATGTAATTAAAATATCATAAAATAAATTATATTTTTTAATTAAAAAATTATAAAATAGATTATTTTGCAAAACATGTCCCGAAAAATTATCATTTCATTAAAAATCTTGAAAATTATGTATGTTCTACAAATTAAATATGTATTTTCAGCAAACCGAACATGAACAATATATTTTGTAATGTTCTACTTGCAAAACATGTACAATTTTAAAGATTTTCAATGAAACATTCAGTTTCATAAAATATAATGTATAATATATTACATTCTACAATATCTTACTTACAAAACATTTATGGTCTTTAAGATCTCTAATAAAATAGTGTTTTCATACAATTTAACTCATAACAACAATACAATTTTCTCGATATTTGTTTTCAGTGTATACAAATTTGTTAATTAAATTTTCAAATGTTACAAATTTGACTAGGGGTCAAAGATGTCGATTATTGGTCAAGTATTTCAAGAAGAAGTATATGAATTATGGTTGAGTATCAAATTTGTAGACCCTAACATCCATTAATATATTTCAAATAAATATTCTTTCTCTTGTCTGCCATTTGTCAAATTTAATAAAAAGTTATTTAGGCTTATATTTTTACTATAACATCCTAGTTATTAGATAATTAAATAAATATTTTTTTTCTTCCCTCCTAGACCTAGTTATTGTTGAAACCTACAGGCAGGATACAACAGCCAAAACTTGAAGTTTACTAACCTTTTTGATGTCCCGTACTCTCTTAGTCCCGCTCATTTGTTTACATTTAATATTATTAAAAGCTTAGTATGAGTAGAATATTGAATGGGACCAAATTAATTCCAGAGTTTGACATATTACTTAACACAGGTCCTCATTCTTGGCCAAGAAAAAATTTGTGGCACCTTCTTGAAATTTATTTCTTGGCCTGCGTGCCTTCCAACACAGCTGTCATGCAGCTGCGAATATCAAGTGTCATTCGTTACAGATTCTTGGGCTCACGGCCTTTTTAATTAGCCATCAGTGGTAGCTGTACTGCTCTCAAGCTGTATTTCTGGTTACATCGTCAATTATAATAAGCTGAAATTTTGCCTCTTGCTAATAACCATTGTTGCTCTGCCTCCTCTATTTTAACTCCGTAATCGTGTTAGACACTCGACACTTAGATATGATTATGGCTCAATTTAAGCCAAAACCATGAAATATGGAGTTGGACACTTCTGATCACATCAGCCAACCAATTATACTGCACTATGGATATCTCATTTAGGTTTTTGTCCATACTCATACAGATTCTCTGTAGGTTTCCCTCTGCAGCTAGCCAGCTATTGACAATTTATTAAGAGCCTTGCTATTGACTATTTGTATGCATCCCTCAGTTTGTCCTAGCAGCACCACCTTGACAATACTGCATTGTGCTAGGAAGTGATACGATACTGCATTGTGCTAATTTACCCAATCTACACATAACACTGAAGCCGCCGCGTAGAGAAAATGATCTTAATTCTGTGTGAAGTATCAGTCCTTGCACCACATATTTGAATTTGCAGGATCATTACCCAAATTTAAGGCATCAGTTATTGTAGCAACTAGGGGTGCCACTGACACCTTTTTCGCAGTGACCCCAGTTGCTTGGAGTCTTCGACACCCTACCATCAACAAATGAGAGTAGAATTATTTACGAGGAAATCAAGTTGTCTTTTCTTGATTGATCCTTGTGTGATGTGTCTAAGTGCGCCAAGGTGTCTTGCTTGTACAAGATAAGGCATTAATGAAGATTTAACTTGGTTCTTTATGGCTGGTCCTAGTTGATGTTACTAGTTCCCGATTGGCATCTTTCTTTCCTACCAGCATATTACATATACAACCTTGCCTTACACTATTCTCCTAGATTTAAGGGTTCTTCACAGTACTCTGTTTTTGCTCACATGTGTAGTATTTTCTTGAGAGTTGATGTAGGCCTTGGTCTTTTCTGTTTAATTTTCCACATTCTTCCTCTATTGATGAAAATTAATTGTCTTGTGGAACTATATACATATATGGTTTCAAAATATACATATAAGTCTAACTACCAACTCGAGATTTTAAGTGAGCTGGTAACTTGACATGGTTTCGAATGACAAGGGTGTGACAACAGATTAGCAATCTAGACACCATTCAAAGCTTTTCTAAGCAAAACAATCGAGCTAATTGTAACGGTTTAATTACATGCTTTATAATGTACTGCTATTAGCAATACAAGTTGCTGGCCAAACCATGTGGCCTTTGATTTTGATGTCTCAAGCTACAAATACATAAAACCCTGCCATTTTTTCGCAAAAAGGAAAGACAATTATCAACCCTTTTCTCTTCACAAGATATATTCACTTTCACGTTTCACCCTTTTTCGAAATACAGGACAAAAGATAATATTTGTGCTCTTTACAATAAGAAAATAGCATACAAGTTTACAATCAAGTTTATTAACAAATTTGCACAACACAACATAGATATAGACATCATATAGTGCTGAACAAAAGGTTCTCACCCTGTCACACAT
The DNA here is from genome assembly GCA_030848705.1 of Heracleum sosnowskyi. NCBI lineage: Eukaryota > Viridiplantae > Streptophyta > Magnoliopsida > Apiales > Apiaceae > Heracleum > Heracleum sosnowskyi. The sequence continues at coordinate 16,505,314 of CM061244.1, read as the reverse complement.
TAAACTGGTTTTTACGTGAACCTTCGCTGTTAGCATATTTATTATATAAAAGTCGGAAAGAGTTTGAGGGAGGGCGATGAGCAGATAAAACTGAGATTAGAAAGGCGAAGCACCCAAAGAGCATCATAGGGATACTGTTACAGTTGAGTTTACAACAAACATGACACTAGCAAGAGTCTCTGAACCTAGTGTCAAAAGGAGAAGAGACTTGGACAAAGAAATTAATAATACAGAAGACATACTATTCCTCTTTTATGCAATCCTTTAATAGCTCTAGAGTTGAATATAATCTTCTTTTTCAATCTTTTATTCACAAGCCAATTTGGTATCGAAGCTGCTCAAGCAAATTGCAAACGCCTGGAAAGCAGACAATGGATAGCGATAATCCATAGTAAACATATCTTTTCCAACCTTGCCGAACTGCAATATGACCTTATCATGTTCAGGTTGGGCTGGCTGGGAAGTTGTTGGTGCAGCCATGGCAGTGGGCTGTGTGGAAGCAATTAACTGAAAGTTCTTAACAGAAGCTACTGTCACTCGTCCTCGAAAATTTAGGCACCAGCACTGTAACTGTTCGTGCCATCTCGGTGCCTTGTTTTTCAAAATCAAGGGTTTTGATTTCCCTTCCTCGTCTTCATTGCAAGTAATAGCAGCTGCACCAATTTCAGAAAAGCGCGAGCTGCTGAACTCTACAGAGTGGTCAAGAGACTTTGAGAAGGAAATGCTTCGAAATGAGTCATCAAGAGAGCGAGGCAGGAGCTCTGGTTGCCCGGGAACGGTGCCACCTGCCTCGAGTGCTGAGATGGGGATTGAGTGCATAATGCAGTGCATTCTTCTCGGACCACGAGTGCCAAGGACATTAAGCTCATATGTGATGTGAGCTATGTTATAGCTGCCTGTTGGGACTTTGGGAGAAACCTTTTTGGAATAGAATCTACGGCTTGATCTGCCTGGTGGCGGAACATGGGTACCAGCATGTGGAGGCTGAGTGTCGTATATTATAAATTTTGTTCCAAGAAAATTCGATCTGAAACAGACAGCAGCAATGATATTAATCACACAAGATTTGATGCATATAGAATTTTTTTGATAAATCACATATGTAAATCTACTGGCATTAACAAACAGAAGATAACTCCAAATTTGCACATTTTGAGAAAGTTATAACAAGGAAACATTGCATTCATGGGGAGAAAAAAGTTGCATTACCAATTTAAGTTGTTAAACAAACAAAAACGCCTAGCAATTAATTTGACAAATTTAATACACATCAACTGATTAAGTCAGTCTAACCAAAAGTTCTTCATATTTTTTCAATCCCCACGTACAATTAACAAAGAAAAACATGCAGCCGCAGTTCTTAATCTGAGTTCACACGGTATTACATAGGTGTTGCTTGTATAACTCAGGTGTCTCCCAATTGACCTATTTTGGCTTTAGCCCAGCAAATATGTTTTTGGTTTTGCTTCTCAATAAATAAATCAAGACATTACATGGATAAGGTGAAATTTGAAGACTTAAGCCAAAGAGATCAAAGAAATAATGTATATCACAACTCTATTTTGTTACCTTAGCTTTCCAATGTAGGTACTGCTTGACCTTGATATATTGTCTGCATCCATAGAGATCACATACTCTGTGCAAGTCGTTCGTCGAGTTCTTTTTGCAGACAGAAGAAACTTCCCATTTTCAACTAGTAAAGCTACAATAGGGAAAAGCCACAAAAAATAATATCAGTGCCTTTAGAATAAACATACATGTACAACTTGTATATAAAAGCATAACCAATATTGCCTCACTAGCAAGAGCATAAAAAGAGAATCATGTCCTAGTATATGTAGAATACAAAATGCATACAAGAGCTGGAAAAAATAGAAAAAGACAAAGAACAAAGCCCACATGAAAATTCTCTGCAGAAATTTCCTAGTCACTATTGCTATCAAAGAAGTCATTTGTACTGCACCCTGCACACCAAGATAATCTATGCGGGGGGGAAATTATCTTGTTTTTGACGAGTCAACTGATAAACACAACCCACAAATAATTGTAGTTCTAATAATAGTTCACATTTATCTCTTTCAATCACGACAAAAAAAACGTAACAGATTCATTACCATTACCGACAAATTTATGTTTTTGACGAGTTCACTGATAAACACAACCCCCAAATAATTGTAGTTCTGATGATAGTTCACATTTATCACTTTCAATCACGACAAAAAACATTAACAGATTTATTACCATTACCGACAAATTTATTGGTCCAGTGAGACTAAGGCAGCAATAATATCATTATGTTCCCGATAAGCCTAGTAATAACTGCAGTGCTAATAACTCACATCCATCTTTTTCCTTAACGACAACAAAGCTCAACAGATTCAATACCAATACTGAGAAATAAGTGATATCGTCAGACCAAGATGGTATTCTAGAGTCTAGACAACAATTAAAGATTAGTAGTTTTTTATATCCCTCTATTAAATGAAACATTAAAGATATGTGCATCACAAGAACATCAAAGCACAGAGATAAATCTTCTGTAAGATTGGAACAGATTGCTCACCAGGGCTAAGACAGAGGAAAAGATGGTAAGTCAAATTAGATTTATCCCTCTTTATAAAGCACTGAATAGCTCCGTCACGAGATCCTGGCTGAAAAGACAATAAATATAGTTTAGTTTTTTCGTGATACTAAAATATTTGTCAAAAGAACTACCACGATGGAAATAGCAAAAATCAAACTCCAAGACAAAATGTTGGTTATTTATGAGATACATCTACAGCAGTGGATATTATCTTGTACTTGTAAACCACAGTTAGGCACAAGCAAAGAAAAAATAGAGCTACCTGTTTCAGCGAAACTGGAAATGTCAGCTTCCCACAAAACTCTGGATTTCTAACAATATCCTTGCACATACTCCTCCATGATTTGCAAACAGCAGAGCATGCAACAACATGCTTCCGACCTGGCCATGTACTCTCACTCTCCTCCAACCTTTTAATAACATCATAAAGTAGCTCAGGAGGTAGATTAGCCCAGCGGCTGTTCTGTACTATGATGGGGTGATCATTTAGTTCATTAAATGAACCATGTGATTTTCCTCTGTGATGACCTGACACCCTGACATCAAAACTTCGCCTGGATAAGCTCCCGAAACTATCCCGTACATCACGAACTATACTGCGAAATGACATTTATCTCCAAATCCAACCGGTAGCAATTGAAACACTGCTATCAGAATTCTAGTGACAACTACTTTCACTCTTTTTTTAGAATCTTATTACCCTTCCTTCACATGTGAATAAAGCTGCAAAAAAACATAAAAGGTAAATTAGATTTACGAGGCAAAGACTTATATCCTCCTATAAAGAAGAAGGGAGAAAATCATAAAGGCATCTAAAGGAAAAAGAAAAGAAACAAGATGAGTAGATAAAGACACCTTCATAGGGACTCTAGACTAGACTGATTTGTGAAACTTTTATTACATATATTTACTGATACTTATTAACATCTAGTTAACTCATACAGTTCCACTAAAAAAAGTCCATGGTTGTTTGTTTAAACTTAATTCTGTGAAAAAACATTTGATCGAGTTCACTCATATGACAATTTGCGGAAACAAATAACATTTCAAATGCAGGTTTGGTTTTTTCCGTAAATAATTTTCAATTCACAACAATATACTTCAATAAAACATAGTAATATGTACCTGATATCTCAATTTACAACAGATTCTTAATATAACCATATAGTATGTTCACAAGCATACAAAAGTATAAACTAACATATAGCTTCCAGGAAAAACACAACGGCTGAGAAGTCTAACCTGCTCAATACCCAATTTTTTCAAATCTGCACAGCAACTTCAAGATCTGCATCCACAAACTAAAGTTCAGAAATCACAAGAAAAACATCTAAGAACTAAATCAAATACTCAAAAAAGTCAAAACTGATCCATCTAAAATCAGCCCAACATTTCACAATCAACCAACCATTTCCACCTTCAAACATCTACAAAATCACAAACTAAAACTACTACAAACATACCCAAGTCTTGAAAATCAAAAAAAAATCAAAAAATCAAAAAGCAAGAAACTTTACTTTGATTCTTGTGACCAACTGAACCAAAATGAAAACCACTAAAATCACAACATTATTAAGTCCTAAACACCCCATGTAAACAACAATAACAAGATCTTAAAGACTAATATTCATCATGAATCAACAAAAAGGTGCTATCTTTTTCATAAATACACAAAGAATCAAAGATCTACATACCTTAAAGAGAACCTAGAACAAAATCAAGAAAAACCCAAGTGTATATACCTACAAGAACCTAAGATGATGAATAAAAATGAGATCTTTGAGACAGAGAAGAGAAGCATATCAAAAAAGAACAAGTGGGTCAGACCCAAAAGTCATTTATATCACCTAAATCTAGTTCAACTAACCAAAAACAAAGATGGTAAAAAAGTCTAATCATGTAGGTTTTTATTTTTTATTTTTTATATTTATTAATTAATATAGAATAATACCCACTACATCAACAAATCCTGGCTAGAAAGCAACGACTAAAATGGTGTTGACTTTTTGAGTTTGTGAGTTGGGTGCTCTGTGGCCTGTGCAGATACAGGGCGATAGAGATATATACATACATGATACATATAAACGTAACCAGGAAAGTCTCTTATGAACAAACAGTGCCTGTTTTTTTTTACTATTATTTTTTAAAGTGGACTCTTCCATAGTCATCGTCACCCGCAATAAAACATATTGTAAGCAATCATCCCGTAATAAAATATAATGGAGTCTATATCACCCCGTAATGAAACATAACGACATGTGACCCAAATCCTTTTTTTAAACCGGGTCATGTTTGGATGTTCCAAAAATGAAACTACTCTTTTATTAGTTTATTCCGGTGTTATAAAAATCGTTTGATTTTTTAAAAATCGTCGATAAATTTCCGATTTATCATTAAAAAATATTTGATTGATTCGATTTCTAAAATTTGATTAATCGCTATGAATTATTTTGCAATGATATATTTTATTATAAATAATGCTAATATATTAAATATTATAAAAATATTCAAATTTATCCGAATTTTGTTTCGATAAATTATTGATCAATACCTCAACCGATTTATTCCGATTTCTGAAATTTTATAATCATGGTTTATTCTGGTCTTGTTATTCATTTTTATTTTCTTTTTCTTCTAAATACGAAAAAAAGGTATTGTTACCCATTTTGAACATTTTAAAACAAGTTGATGTAATCAACTCCGTTCTAGAATCGCTCTGTTCTATTTTTCTAATTTTTTCAATTTTTCACAATTTTTAATTTTATTAATTACAATTTCCTTTATAATTTTCGATTTTGTAGGAAGGAAATCGAAAATTACACTTTTATTATTTTCAAACTTGATAGAACTTTCTTTTTTTATTTTCAAACTTGATAAAACTTTCTTTGATTTAGAAAATTACAACTTCCTTATTATTTTCGAATTTGTAGGACTTGATAGAACTTTCTTTGATTTAGAAAATTACAACTTCCTTATTATTTCGAATTTGTAGGCTTGATAAAACTTTCTTTTATTATTTTCAAACTTGATAGAACTTTTTTTGATTTAGAAAATTACAACTTTCTTATTATTTTCGAAAATTTGTAGGACTTGATAGAACTTTATTTGATTTAGAAAATTTATTTGATTTAAAAAATTACAACTTCCTTATTATTTGATTTAGAAAATTACAACTTCCTTATTATTTTCGAATTTGTAGGCTTCATAGAACTTTTTATTATTATTTTCAAACTTGATAGAACTTTCTTTGGTTTAGAAAATTACAACTTCCTTATTATTTTCGAATTTGTAGGACTTGATAGAATTTTATTTGATTTAAAAAATTACAACTTCTTTATTATTTTCTAATTTGTAGGACTTGATAGAACTTTTTTTGATTTAGAAAATTACAACTTACTTATTATTTTCGAATTTGTAGGCTTGATAGAAGAAAATTGAAAATTACACTTTTATTATTTTCAAACTTAATGGAACTTTCTTTTATTATTTTCAAACTTGATAAAACTTTCTTTGATTTAGAAAATTACAACTTCCTTATTATTTTCGAATTTGTAGGACTTGATAGAACTTTCTTTGATTTAGAAAATTACAACTTCCTCATTATTTTCGAATTTGGTGATAGAACTTTTTTTTATTTAGAAAATTAAAACTTTCTTATTATTTTCGAAAATTTGTAAGACTTGATAGAACTTTCTTTGATTTAGAAAATTAATTTGATTTAAAAAATTACAACTTCCTTATTATTTGATTTAGAAAATTACAACTTCCTTATTATTTTTGAATTTGTAAGCTTGATAAATTTATTTTTTTTTTCAAACTTGATAGAACTTTCTTTGGTTTAGAAAATTACAACTTCCTTATTATTTTTGAATTTATAGGACTTGATAGAACTTTCTTTGATTTAGAAAATTTCTTTGAGTTAGAAAATTACAACTTTCTTATTATTTTCTAATTTGTAGGACTTGATAGAACTTTCTTTGATTTAGAAAATTACAACTTCTTTATTATTTTCGAATTTGTAGGCTTGATAGAACTTTCTTTTATTATTTTCAAACTTGATAGAGCTTTATTTGATTTAGCAAATTACAACTTCTTAATTCTTAGGATCTTATTTTAATAATTGCAATTTTCTCTTTTATTATTTTCAATCTTGATAGAACTTTCTTTTATTATTTTCAAACTTGATAAAACTTTCTTTTATTATTTTCAAACTTGATAGAACTTTCTTTTATTATTTTCAAACTTTATAGAACTTTTCTTTTATAATACTTCTTGTCTTTTAAACATAATGGATTTCCATGTTATTCATCTTACAAACACCTATAAATTAAAGGCCATTCATAACAAAAAATCTACACCGAAACTTTTTTACGTAGCTTCAAATTTTTACAATCATATTTACAATCAATACAACTATGGCCTACACCATGTTGGATGCTTTGAACGACAACAACTATACCTAGATGATAAGAGTACGAGTGTGTAGAATATGGGGATCTGTTAATCCAAATACTGAAAAACTGACCAGTCTTGACATGATTTTGATCGATGAAAAGGTTAATAAATCAATATATTTACAACTTATTAGTTTGTTAAATTGTATGATGTTATTAACTTTTCTAAGATATGTTGTATGACAGGAAAATTTGATCCATGCTACGATCCCGAAGATTCTGGTCTCTCGGTTCAAAGATCTTTTAGAGGAAGGCGCCGTATACAACATCAAAAATATGAAAGTTGTTTCAAGTACAGGGAAATATAGACCACTATCACATGGGTCTAAATTGATCTTCATACGCATAACGTTGCCTAAGAGATTGGAAGAAGGCATCGTCAGCATATCACTGCATGGATTTCAGTTCATATGTCCGGATATGATTGATGCACGTATTAATGACACCAACATACTCTCATGTTTTTGATGCAGTAATATATTATAGTAATATATAAGTAATACTATTATATAAGTTATAATTCAAACTATCATGTTCTAATATTATTTTTTCTATGTAGATTTAGATGTTGCGGGTTGTTTAACCTACTTTGGTGGCATTGAAGTTGTCAAAGGCGGTTGGGAAAAAAGAGATCTCAAAATTGTCACAAATTAGTAAGTTATGCATTATATTAATTTTAATATAAATGTTAATTGTTTTTTATTGTTTTTTCAGTTCATATGTCCGGATATGATTGATGCACATATTAATGACACTAACATACTCTCAGGTATTTTTCAGGTATTTTTCATGAAGTAATATATTAGAGTAATATATAAGTAATAATATTATATAAGTTAAAATTCAAACTATAATGTTATAATATTATCTTTTCTAATAATACTATAAATATAAGTAATATTATAAGTTTATATTTATTTTATCAATATAATTTTTTAAATATATATCTGGCAATGGTATCGGTACAACAAAAGTAAAAAAATCAAACTCTATAAACAAAAGGAATATGTAAATAATTTATAATATTACTTACCCAAATACAAATTTTACAAAATATATTTTATTTGATAATTTAAATAATTTTGTTGATATTTATCTCACAATTTTTATTCTAATATTCTTTTTCTTAACAAATATATTCTAATGCCGCTGCGAATCGCGGCTCAGTAACCTAGTTATTTACATAAAATAAAGCGATAGAAATATTTAAAAAAATCTCTAAATAAAAGTCAACAGTGTATAATACAGGGTTATTATTTTATTTTTTTGAAAACGTATAATACAGGGTTATAATTTACATATATGATTGGAATTTCTTTTAGTCTAAACTATTTAGAACTTTTGTTGTTGTAATCATTAACAAAAACATGAATTATAAATAATCCAATATGAAATATTGTATAGGTTAATTTTAGAATTTTTTTCTGAAATCACAATCAATACATACAAATAACAAAATGTTACTAATATTTATCTATCATTTATTCTGACTTATTTATAAATTAAAATATTATTAATATATTACAATCAAGTTAATAACAATCTCGCAAAAATGTATCAAAAGATCTAATTTTAACTAAGTTGAAAGATATGTTTAACTTACCTTCAAATTTTTAAAGTTATCAAATTCTTATCTTTATAATTTTTGTAGTGGACAGACCACTGACTCGTAGCTTAATGGTGAACAATAAATCCAACTAAAACTTGTACAATACCCTTTTTTTGCGAAATACTCCCTCCGTCCCTCTCAAAGTAAGACGACACGGAGCTTAAGAAAAAATGTAAATTAATAGAGAAAAATAAGAAAAATGAGTAGAGTGATGGGATCAATCAATATTTAATGTATAAAGTGGGTATAAAATAAATATAGTGGAGTAAAGTAGTGAATGTGATTGGATTTTATATTATAAAATATTATCATTTTTTATATGTAAAAAAATGAGAAAAACTTATCAAAAGAGAAAGTGCGAAAAAAATGAGGGGACGGAGTAACTGATACTTATACTTGAAATTGTGACTCCAGCTCATTCGAAATTACTTTCTTAGTGTCCTTACTCCTTATTCATGTCAATCGTTTGTTGTAATGATTTATTTATTAAAAAAAATTACGGATAACTTTAAAATTGAAAATTGATATAAATGTTGGAGCTATGTCATCCTATTCACCGTTATTTTATTTTATTTTGAGTTCCACCTATACATGAAAATTTTTAGCTGATAAATGGTTTGACAATTATCGATTATTAGGGACCAACTTTCTTCTTTAAAAGTAAGAATATATTTTCAAAAAATTAAATGTTCATGTACACATGTCAAATTAATCGTATTAAATCAAATTTAAGATATTTATGTAGTTATTTCTGTATGATACAAAATATCAAATTTTTACTATATAAAAAAGGAGTTTCAAATCATCTAAAAAGATCTATAAATGTGGGCACATAACACATAAAGAAAATAATAAAACTCTAAAAATTCTTTCAAATATATCATATATGTAAATGATAATTTTTGTAACAATACGAGATCTTCGTGTAAGAAACCCACAGATTAATTATGTTATGTGCCTACTATATCGGGAAAAAAGTTGAAATTTCTTTTAATTTATTTTTGCACTAGAAGAAAAATGAAAATGATAGAAAAAAAGAGAAAAAAGAGAAAAAAGAAAAAATAGGGATAATGAGATTGTACACGTATGACGGTAATACGTACGTGTCTCAACGTCTCAAGGAAAGTATTAATAAAAGAAAGCTGCCATATTAACCGTGGCTGCCGGGTGGTTTCACATTTATTAGTAAGAGCATCCGCACTCATTCCCGTTCCGTTAATTCGTCAATTTACTTAATGAAGTTTATTACTATGCAAATAAAATTAATTATTTTTTATGCAGCAGTACAAATCAAAGTAGTTAATCAGTCTAACGAATCAATGAATTGATGGAGTTTTATCAATGCAACAATGTTTTTTGTTTCATCAATCCATCAATTACTCCATCAAATTGATGGAGTAGCTAACGGATTGGCAGAGTTCAATTTTATTTAAGGACTAAAAAAGCACTGCTGCATAACTAAACTTCGTCAATCAGTCTAACGAATCAACTATTTTTTTCATTGGTGCATATGTTCTAAGGACGTAAAGGATTCAAACAGTTCTAGGGATGGGCATTCTCCCCGCCCCACCCGATCCCGTTCGGATCGAGGAATCAGGGATTTTTTTCGGGTACGGGATGGGGATCAGGGATAAATATATAAAAAATTCGGGGGTCGGAGCGGGGTCGGGGATTAGGGTATCCCCGCCCCGATCCCCGTCCCTGCTCCCTGATACAATTTAATTATAATAATATTATTTTTACCTATTATTAATAGTATAAATTAATTTTAATTCAAATTAAAGTTTAAAATATTAGTTTAAATAAAAATAAAAATAAAAATTATGATTTACAATTTTTTTTTAAAAAGTAAAAAAAAAATCCCGATTCCCCGCGGGGATCGGGGAGTAAACAAATCCCCGTTCGGGGATCGGGCCGGGGTCGGGGACGAGTTTCGGGGATCCGGGGATCTGGGGCGGGGATAGCAATCTCCGGCCCCGAAGTGACCCGATGCCCATCCCTAAATAGTTCGTAAGCTATTCCAACTCCATTGTTAAATATTTAAATTTAATTCGGTAATAATTGTGCCGAGCTCGAGCTCCAGTTGTTCAAATATTCTACCCAACCGAGTTCGAACTTTAAATTACTCGGCTCATAAAGTCAGCGGGCTTAATTAAACCTTAATTATCTTTATTATATATATATATATATAAAGATCCAGAGAGAACCTATCTTTTTGAGAGAACCGAGAAAACTAATCAATCACCCTTAATTTCTCACACCATCCAACGGCTGATATGTTTTAAAGATTTACTATAATACTTTTATTAGTACTTTAAGATTCTTTTAAGTGTTTTAATAATTTTATAAGATTATTTTAAGTGTTTTAATAATTATATTAAAATTAGGGGTCTGTTAAGTATTCTATAAAGTGTTTTATAATATATTTCAATATAAAATTTATTTATAATAAATTTTAATTGATAATCAAGATTCTTTTAAGTGTTTTATTAAGATTCATTAATTATATTATAGTATATCAATGGTTTTAGAAGGGTTCTCTCGGTTCTCTCGATAAAATGATTATCTCTAGAACCTTACGTAAATATAGATTTATACATATGAACGAGTCGAACTCGAGCCGAACCGATCATATTCGAGTTTTTATCAATGTTTGGTGAAGTCGATTCGAGCTTTCAAGTCGATCTCGAATATATCAAAAAATTTACCAGCCGAGTTTCGAGCTTGAAAGTGAAGGTTGATCGAGTTCAAACCCGAGCTCAATCCCGAACTTTTTAGTCAAGCTTCTTGAAAGTGAAGGTTGATCGAGTTCAAACCCGAGCTCAATCCCGAACTTTTTAGTCAATCTCAAACTCGAGACTGACAGTGTTCGGTTCGGCCCGGTCCGAATCCTTTCCGCCCCTATTTACTAGTTACTACCCTCCAATCTAAGGCCATGTTGGCTGTTTATAAATTCAGAAATACCTTTTCAATTTAGGGGGAATTTTTTCTGTTAAGACTTAATAGCATTAATTAATATTTTCTAGCGCCATTTTAGATTATTTTTTTTGTCATAAGCGCCATTTTAGAATATTTAATTTATATATTCTAGTGGTTGGATCTTATTACTCACCTCTACCCTTGTGTCTGGTTCTTTAATTTGGAACTTCCTGGAGTGGTTGAATTGAATCCTTTTCAGTTGGTTCTTTAATTTATATATTATGACTATTTAAAACATACAAAAAACCGTGTCTTGTATGAAATCTAGATATTTGTTAATTTGTATGAACAATTTTTTAAACCAGAGATATTATTATCATATTGAGCCCAAAAATCGGTCCTTTTCTGCCTGGTTCCCCTGAAAACAAATGAGGTCCAGCCGTCATGGTCCTAATTGTTGTTGTAGTTTTTATATGCAAAGTTTGCCAACTTGTTCCATTTTTTACGAATTTAAGCAAATTAAATAATCTCACTGGATTGGACAGGCCACCTAGTTGAGCAATAAAATAAACTGATGAGTTTCTTCCTAAACACGCTTGGGTGTGATTAAATACACCTTTCTCTGCTTGCACATTTTTTTAATAGAGTTTATAAGTTAAGACGATAATATTCATTCTCTAAGTAATATTTAGGATAAACGAAAATCGAATTCAGATACAGATGACCTGTGATAAGTTTTACTATTACTTAAGTTATCCGATCATGCTTTGTCGTTGTTTGTTTTTGTTCAAGTGGTGCATGCAAAATTATAAATTTTTACTTATCAACAAAAATTTGTTGCGTAGATATTATGTGTAAATTTAATAATGCTAACTCTAGACAGAAGCAAAGGGGTAGTTCACTCAGCAATTGATTTTTTTTTTCTTTTAAAAATTAAAATCTGGTGCGGATCTTCGGAAAGCGGGTCTTGATAAGATAGTCTCTAATTTAGGATTTAATTAGGTTTACTTGTAATTAGCAGTTGGTGTATATTAGTTATGTTGTAATTGTTTTGTTTTAGTAGTTTTGGCACTAATCTTTCTCGGATCTCCAATTTTCTAAAAGATATATTCGAATTGATTCAAATGCACTAGCGTGATTCCTTCCACTGTCTTAAGGTGATACAGTTGATCAATTTGAATTTTTAGTTAGATTTTTGGATGTTTCACCGTCTTTTTCATAGTGTGCGTATATAGGGATTATGTCTCTACTGTTGTGTAATTTCCGAAATGTAAGTTTTCTCTTGTTGTTTTAAGAGAAAACTAGCGTAAAAGTTCGTGCGATGCAGAAACATGTTTATATACTGAAATAATTTCTTGCACGAATAAAAAAATTTGTAATTAAAAATGCTGTAAATGATAGTATTTCGTATTTATCTTAAATTAGTATTGTATTTTTTTCAAATTTGATAAGATTCCATACAATTTGGACAAATTTATTTGAAATAAAGATAAATGATTATTGTTAATTCCTAAAATATTAATTTAGTTTTAAATGATGTAAAATTAACTTTATCAAATTTAATAACTGAATACAACATAAATAATATTTTAATATAGGTGTTCATGTATAATATGAACGTATGTAAACTCATATATTTTTATATAAATAAAAGTATATTTATAAAATACAATGTTGGTCACGTATTTAAGACTATACCGTGAACACATCATAAATTCTCTTAATTTTATGTCCTTGTGTAGCTTGGACATACATAAATTAATATAATTTTAATAAAATAAAAGTATATTTGTAATATATAAATTTGTCGTTTATGTAAGACTACCAATGAACACATCGTAAAATCTATTCATTTAATTTAAAGGTCAACCTTGATATTGTTTTACTTTTTTTTTCTTCTTATTTACATATTTGCACACTTTTAAACTCAATTTTTTTATTTTAATCTAATGTTTATTATACAGTATATGAGATCTTATTTATTAAACTACACAAATTGAAACATTTTTATATACAATTTTTAATCATTTTTTTAACTCAACCTTAAAATTATTTCCCACCGATTTTAATATTCGATCATAATTGATCTTAATATTTGATCTTGTATATCTTGTATAAATACACAATTTGATTAAATAGTTTGATATCAATATAGAGGAATTGTTAAATAATTTTATTTTTTATTCATACTCAGTTATATCTTTATGTAAAATCTATGTTCTAAAAACCGGTGATTAATCGTAATTATTCATTGATTAATCGTTAGACGGTGACTAATCATTTCGATTGTGTTAAAATCAGGGTCAAAAAGTAAATTTTTATAAAAAAATGATCAAGAAATCATAAAATTCAATCTAATCGAATAAAAAATGGGTTAATCAGTTGATAATCATCCTAATTTGTAAAAAAATATAAATATATGGGAAATAATTGAAATTAAAAATTGCTGAAACATTATTATAGTATACATAATGTTGGGATTTATGGGTGATAGCATAGAAACAACTTAACCTTGTATGTACTTAATTTTTAATTAAGTAGAACATACTATCACAGCCAAAGTATGTTCTTGTAATCAGTATGCAATGTCATTTTAGTTGTGTAATTTGGAAGAAGTTCACTTGCTGTGTTCAAGCCTCAAAGAATGCATATTAGATGACAGCATGAATAAAGATTACTGTCATAAGCATTGACAGTAAGATTACAAGAAGACAGAATGTTGCAAGTCACGACAGCATATTCACTCTGACAGCAACATTGGCGGAAGACTACGCGACAGCAACTTTAGCCCTCGACAGCAAGTTTGGAAACCTCGACAGCACACTATGCGGGGAACTCATACTGTCACCAAAAGAACATTCCTGTGACAGCAAGCTTTGCGGCAAAAGTAACTGTCTCGAGAAAGATCCCTGTTCTAGGTATCTTCTCAGTCAAATCCCGTGATAGTTTCAATGTTCAAGAAACAGGCGTGTTGCAGTATCCCTAAGCTGCACCAAGTCTGCCAGACTACGACAGTAGCTTCAAGCACTACAAAACAAAAGCGAATCAATTCAAGAGCAAGGTCAAGTCTCTATTTGCTGAATTGTTTTAGCTGGAAATAGAATGAATCTAGGTTGCTTTCTTTGTAATGTATATCTGACAGGTTAGCAATTTAGGAAAGTCACATGGGTAGACAACTTGTAAGAAGATGCCACTTGATAATGACAGCAGCTTCACAAACCCGTGTTGACAGTGATAGGATTAGTTTTATACTTAGACTATCAATTCATTCTAGGGAATGAAACGAATGTAAGTAAGTGTCTTGAAGAAAACCGAAGCTCAAGAATTCTCTCTTGAGGTTGTAGCAACACATTGCAAAATAAATAAAAACATTTATTTTGTGAAACTTGTATTTAGATCATACTGTTTGTGAATGCATACATATTACTGATAACGTTAAATCTTAGTTTTGGTTGTTGAGATTGAGATTGAATTTTATCAGTATTGCATTCATCCCCCCCCCTTCTGCAATACACGAGGACCAACAACTGGTATCAGAGCCTACAGATTAACATACATATCTGAGATCACGACGACAATGCAGAAATCAAGCAGTATCAAGATTCCAGCTTTTGATAAAGAGAACTACAACATTTGGAAAAGAAAGATCTTGTTGTTTATCAAAGCTGCGAATCCACTATACCTAGGTATTCTCGAGAATGGTCCTTTCATTCCAAGGAAGGAAATTGAAGCCACAACAGTAAATGGTGAAATCATTCCTGCACATTGGGTTCCCAAAGATCCCTCGGAATTTTTGGAACCTGAGAAGGAGAAAATGGTGCTAGATGATCACTTGCAACTCATCTTGCTCGATTCTCTCACGTTGGATAAAGCCATGTGTGGAAGTGTGATAAGCTACACATCTGCCAAGGAGATGTGGATCAGGTTAGCTTTACTATGTGAAGGAAGTGAAGAAGTTAAGGGCAACCAAAGGCAAATACTGATATCACAATATGAGGCATTCATGGCCAAGCCTGGTGAAGACTTAACTTCCATGTTTGAAAGGTTCAGTAAGCTCTTAACTGAACTACAGATACATGGCAAGTACTATGACAGAAAAGAATTGAATGTCAAGTTCCTGCTTACACTGTCTGATCACCTTGAACACAAGACAACAGCCATACGAGAAGGAAGAGATCTCAACAATATAACCTTTGAGACACTTTATGGCATTCTGAAATCCTATGAACTTGTACTCTTTCAAAAGAGAGCCATACAAAGTGGAACAAGGAACAAGATGGCTAATATGTCAAGTGCCCTAGTAGCACATGTGCCAAGGATCATACAGCCAAGTGAAGTACTACAAATCACACAACCAACCCCTGCACAATCCTTGAAGATAGAAGAGGTTGTTGAAGATGATGAAAAAGTAGTACTACAGCTCAAGGATGTGGAAGATGAAGACTTCTACACAATGGAGGAACTGGAAAGCATGGACAATCCTACTATGGCTTACATGGCCAAAAAGTTCAAGAACTTTAGGTTCAAGAAGGATAGGTCATTCAAGCCCCAAGGCCAAGCATCCAAGTTCAACAAGGGAAGTTCATCAAGGGCTGCTGTGGGAAGTTCAACCAAAGGAGGATACAAGACTGGATTTGTGGATAGGTCAAAATTCAAGTGTTACAACTGTGGTGAACCTGGTCATTTTGCTACTGAATGCAAAAGACCCAAACAGGTTCAGAGGTTTGGGAAAGGAACTAGTGTATACTCTAAGAAGAATCAAGGTAGAGCCTATGTGGCTGAAGGAAAGTGTTGGGATGAGTCTGATGATGAAGAAGAAGAAGAATATGTCAACCAAGCTCTCATGGCTAGCACTGATGAAGTAACATCAACATCTTCAAGTCAGGTACCTTCACTTGTCTTACTTGATATGTCCATTGATGAGTATAAGAAAACCATTAAAGACTTAAGTGCTGAAATGTTCAATGTCTATACTAACTTATCTGCTGCTAATGAGGAAATCACTAGGCTGAGTAAGCTAAATAAAACACTAAAGTCTGAAAATGAAACTCTTGTTCTCAAAACCAGTTCACTAGACTCTTTAGCTCAGGAGAATGCTATATTTAAAAATGAATTAAAATGTGCTAAAGAAGTTGAGGAATTCCTGAGGAATGAGATTGCTGAAAATGAATTCAAGATTAAGGCTTATAAAAACTCATCTAAGATAGTTCAGGATTACAATGATAAGCATACAGAAAATCAAACAATTGGTATAGGTTTTTCATATGGTAGAAGACCTGGAAAGGAAACTGTGATTCAAGATTGTTCTGGAAATGCTGCTGTCAAACCCACCATTCTCAAGAAGGTTAAAACTCCTATCTTCAATTCAAGGATGGAAAGGATACTGTCACAATCCCCATGACAGTAAACTTACCAAGCAATCAGACAGTAAGTTCAAAAGATGCTGTCACAGTTGGCAAGACAGAATCTTCCAAAGATGCTGTCAAGAATGTTTCCAAGACAGTAACTTCCAAACCTTCTGTCAAGACAGTTGGAATAAAAGGTACTGTCAAGGAAAGTTCGACAGCAACTTCTGAACACACTGTCAATCCAGTAACTCCCAAGTCTAAGAATAGGAATGGTAAGGTAGGTGTCAATAAAGGAAATGGATACACTACTGTTGGAGGTGCTTCTAGGAAACTATGCAATAACTATGGATCTTCACATCATTTAACACATGTTTGTAAGAAACCTATTGAGGATAAGATCAATGCTACTGAACTCAATAGTAATTACACAGAACCCCCCTTATGCATAGAACTATGAGTGTCTGTAATAACATTGAATGTATGCCATGCAAGATCACTGCCATGAGTACATGCTTTAACTTACCTATTCTCACTACTGAAAAATGCTCATACATGCACACTGTTGAGACTTCTGAGCCTGCTGGCAACAGCAAAAAGGCTTCATCCACTAAGAAAAGGATCAAGTCCAATTCTAAACCTAAGTGGGTGAAAAGAGAAGTCAAACAGGAGGTTTTTGATGATGCTTGTGATTTTATGACTGGAAGAAACTCAGGAGACACTGAAACTGCAGGACTCAACAAGGATTGGGTACCATATGCAACTTAAACACATTCTGTTTTGCAGGGCAAGAAGAAAGATCAAGTCATGTGGATCATTGACAGTGGTTGCTCAAGACACATGACAGGTGATAAAGCCCTGCTATCACACTATGTAGAGAAAGCTGGCCCAATCATAACCTTTGGAGACAACAGCAAGGGTTACACAGTGGGATATGGCTGTCTGGAAATTGGAAATGTTGTCATTGAAGACATTGCTCTTGTGGATGGATTGAAGCACAATCTACTCAGTGTCAGCCAATTCAGTGACAGAGGATTCAAGGTTGATTTTGATATGATGATGTGTAACATCTATCACAAGAAGGATGGGAGCCTCTCTTTAAAAGGGGTCAGAAAAGGAAGCTTGTTTGTTGCTGACTTAAACTCAACAAAGAAGGATAAAGTTTACTGTTTTTACAGTAAAACAACTGTTGGTGACAGTATGCTTTGGCACAGGAAGCTCTCACATCTCAACTTCAAGACAATGAATATTTTGATGAAGAAGGAGTTAGTGAGAGGTTTGCCCCAACATGAATTCTGTCAAGAAGGACTGTGTGAAGATTGTCAAATGGGCAAACTAAGAAGAGCTGTGCATAAGTCCAAGCAAATGAACACCAACATAGAAGCACTCAAGTTGATTCACATGGATCTCTTTGGACCAGTCAATGTACCATCTATGGCCAAAAAGAGATATGCCTTAGTAATGGTGGATGATTACTCAAGGTACACTTGGGTGAAATTTCTTGAGTCCAAAGATGAAGCTGCTCAAGTGATTATTGATCAAGTCAGAGTTCTTGATAGAACTCCAAACTCAAAAGTCCAAATCTTGAGGAGTGACAATGGTACAGAATTCAGAAATGCCACACTTGGAAATTTCTGTAAAGATGAAGGAATTGTACAACAATTCTCTGCTGCAAGGACTCCACAGCAGAATGGATTTGTAGAAAGAAAGAACAGGACTCTCATTGAAGCAGCTAGAACTATGTTGCATGATGTCAAACTGCCAACATATTTCTGGGCTGAAGCTATCAACACAGCTTGTTATACTCAAAACAGAACCATGGTTAACAAAACTCATGCAAGTACACCTTATTGTCTGCTAACTGGGAAGAAACCTACTGTCAAATACTTTCATGTGTTTGGGAGCAAATGCTTTATGATGAAGGATAACCATGAGAAGAAAGGAAAATTTGACACTAAGGCATTTGAAGGACTATTCATGGGTTACAACACAGAAAGGACTGCCTACAGAGTTTATGTTATGGAACACAGGATTATTGAAGAAAGTGTTAATGTCACATTTGATGAAACCAAGTTTCCAGGACTGCATGAAGAAGGAAATATGCAGACATTCAGATTTGAGAATCAAGGATACTTGGAAGCTGAGGAAATTGTTGATGAAGAACTTAGCTTCACTCAAATTGTTGAAGTTGACAAAGATACTGTCAATACCATTACTGTCAACCAAACTCCAGCTCAGTCACATACCATGACTTCTAACATTCATAACAGTGATGACTCTGGAGACAATGAAGAACATGGTGAAGACAATGGAAGTGGTGAGCATTCAACTCAACAAACAGAAGCAACTGTTCCTGTACAATCAAGTAGCTTGCCCAGAATCACCAAGTGGAACAAGGATCACACAAATGACCTTATCATTGGTGACCCTACTTCTGGAGTGAGGACAAGGAACAAAGTCTCTGCTGACAGCATGTTTTCATGCTTCCTGTCTCAAATGGAACCCAAGACAACTGATGAAGCATTGTTGGATTTTGACTGGGTGATAGCCATGCAAGAAGAGCTAAATCAGTTTGAAAGAAACAATGTATGGAAGTTGGTTCCAAGACCTAAGGGAAAGTCAGTCATTGAGACCAAATGGGTTTTCAGAAACAAGCTTGATGAAAATGGATCAGTGACAAGAAACAAATCAAGGCTAGTGGCTAAAGGTTACTGTCAACAGGAAGGAATAGATTATGATGAGACATTTGCACCTGTTGCAAGACTTGAAGCTATAAGAATCTTTCTAGCCTATGCTGCACACTGCAACTTCAAAGTATTTCAAATGGATGTCAAAAGTGCCTTCCTAAATGGAGAATTGGAAGAAGAAGTGTATGTTGAACAGCCACCAGGGTTTGAGGATGCTGAAATGTATGATTTTGTGTACAAACTCTTCAAGGCTTTGTATGGACTAAAGCAAGCACCCATGGCTTGGTATGACACACTTTCCACCTTTCTTTTGGAAAATCAGTTTACTAGAGGAGTTGTGGACAAGACACTTTTCTACAAACATCATGGCAAGGACATCATTCTGGTACAAATCTATGTGGATGACATCATTTTTGGTTCTACAAATGAGAAGCTGTGTGAGAAGTTTTCCTCTCTCATGAGTAACAAATATGAGATGAGTATGATGGGAGAATTGTCATTCTTTCTGGGATTACAAATTCTTCAACAACCTGATGGAATCTTCATTTGTCAAGCTAAATACATCAAGGAACTTCTCAAAAATTTCAACTTGGAAGATTCATCACCTGCAAAGACACCAATGTCCACATCAACTAGTCTGGATCTTGACCCTAAAGGAAAGAAAGTTAACTCAAGCACCTATAGAGGCATGGTAGGATCTCTCCTATACCTAACTGCTAGCAGACCTGACATCATGTTTGCTACATGTCTCTGTGCAAGGTTTCAAAGTGATCCAAAGGAGTCACACTTAGTAGCCATCAAGAGAATCTTTAGATACTTAAAAGGCACTCCTAACCTAGGCCTTTGGTATCCTAAGAACACTGGATTTGATCTAATTGGTTACTCAGACTCAGACTATGCTGGATGCAAGATTGACAAAAAGAGTACTACTGGTAGCTGTCAATTTCTTGGTGGAAGATTGGTCTCATGGTTTAGCAAGAAGCAGCATTCAGTTTCTACCTCAACTGTAGAAGCTGAATATATTGCTGCAGGAAGTTGCTGTGCACAAATTCCATGGATGAAGAATCAACTTCTGGATTATGGTCTAGTGTTAAGAGACATTCCTATTTACTGTGACAACACTAGTGCCATAGCCATTTCAGACAATCCAGTTAACACTCTAGGACAAAGCACATTGATATAAGACATCACTTTATCAGAGAGCATGTTGAACAAGGATCTGTGAAGCTGATCTATGTCCCAACTGACAAGCAACTAGCTGACATCTTCACTAAGCCATTGGATGAAGCAACCTTCAACAGGTTGGTAAGTGAATTGGGAATGCTGAATCTGGTATGTTGATTTACTAAGTTTTCTGTATTTCCAAATTTTTTTGAAGCTCATGACAGCACCTTCAAACCTGCTGTCAAGAGAAGTTACTGTCTACTTGGTCTATGTCTGATATGTGACAGCATGTGTTGATTTGACTTTACATGTCTGTATTTTGTGCCAGTCTCATACTTTTAGACTCTGTATGACATTAATGTGGTTATTTGCTAAGTTTGAGAGATAAATATCTGTTCCATTAGACTTTCACACCTTTTTGCATAAATCTATAGGTTTAAAGGAGGACACGACTATTAATTACTTTTGTGGTAGTTGTATGGGTACTCTAACTGTTGACCATTAGACTTTAATCCTTAGACGGTTTTGCCTATAAATTAACCTTAGGTTTCACCAGTCTGCTCTCAGTTTTAAAGTAAATCATGGAAAACAAAGTAGGAATAAAGTACAGGCCCAAAGTCTCGTGTGATTCTCCCCTTCGCGAAGAAGTGGAAACCTTGTTTGATGAACTTGACGACTTGCTTCATGAGGAAGATGAACAGTCTCAAGCCATTCAAGCATAGGAAGAAGAAAAATGGCAGATTCAAGAGGAAGAACTTCAGGCACTTCTCAAGGAAGAAGGTTGCACTGAAGAGGAGATTAAGAAAGAAGTTTTAGAATTAGTTGATAAAATCATAAACTGATGTACTCAATGCTACGTTTAAATGATTTTATTAATAAAAATAAAGTTTCTTGTAGTTGTGTTTATTGAGTCTTTGTTTCGTCTGTGTTAACTGCATAGTATCTGTGTTCAATAGATTACATTGCTAAATCCAAACTCTGTTAATTTTAGGTTAAGTTTTTGAATAAAGCATTCTGGTAAGTTCATGACAGAAACAATTCCCCAACTAAGTTACTGTCGTTAAGAAGGCTACTGTCTTGTGTCTCTTGACAGCAACTTTCTTGACAGCAGGGAAAGACTTTCTGTCAAGACTTTTAAAGAATACTGTCATTCAAATGCTTAACGGTGACAGTAAGTTTTTGCGCAATAGTTGTTGTCGCGCATAACCTACTGTCACCACCGCTTCTCACTGACAGATTGTTTCTAGCGCACAGGTTACTGTCAACAATAGTGGACCGTTGCAATTGGATATTCATCCCACGTTTGACAGTAAATAACGGGCAGTAACTCACGTGTTATATGAATGGGTTAAGACACGTTCTTTAAATCCACTTTTTGTGCACAAACGTTTGAGATACCCCTTTTTATTCCCCAGTTACTCAGACATATCATTCTCGTCAAACTCAAGGCAAAATAATTTTCTTCAAGCAAAAAGCTACTTTCTTACTTTCTTCTTTTCTTGAATCTCCATGGCCCCCAAACAGACTCTCTCTCAAACAAACTTTGCTGGCATCTTTTCCCCAAATGATGCTGGTGAAGGTTTCAAAGGACTAGTGTTTTTATTGAACAAGTCCTATCTTGGTTCTGCCATTACCTCAACACCCATTCTCGACTTAGACAGAATTGAGGCATTTTGGCAAACTGCTATTGCTCAAACAGAGAGTGAGAACCCATCTATTCGATTCACAATCAATGGGCAACACTACATTCTTACAACTGAGGTCATCAACACTGCTCTTGGAATTACACTTCAAGAAGGCCTGAATTTTGCTGAACTTGCTAATGATGACACTCTCAAGAAGCTCTTCTTGAAGATTGGGTATGCAGGCCCTATTCTCGAAGAGGGCACAACCAAATGGTATCCGTCTGGTGACATGGATAGGAAGCATCTGAGAAAGGAGTGGAGTATGATCTTTGATGTGATGGTCAAGGTGTTCTCTACCAAGTCCGCAGGTTGGAATGGAATACCCTCCTACATCAAGAAACTGACACATTCTCTTATCCATGGATACAAGGTGAATGTTGGAGCTCTCCTCATGGCACACCTCAGGGCTGCCATAGGTAAGAAGGTATCAATCTACCCTCGTTTTATTATGTTGTGCATCAACTCATTCTGTGATTTTAATACTGATGCCCCTCGTTTAGAGGCTTGCTCTGTTTTGAAAAAGAACACACACACACACACTATTATCATCACAGAATCTCAATGCACATATTCCACTTTGTTTCACTCAGCACATGGTTAATCAAGTGTCCAACCTTGATTTTCCATTGCCCTCTGGTTATGACTCTTTCACTCTTGTGAATGAAACTGAATTAGACCCAAATTCAGTTAACCCCCATTCAACACCATACACTCAGCCTAGGCTCTCTAGACTTCCCAAAGCCCAAAGAGAAGCCTTGCAAGAATCCAGAAAACGACCCTTAGAAGCTGGTGTTGGTGGTAGCTCTGTTAGTCAAGAGGGAGACACTGCACCTAGTGCAGCAAATAAGGAAGGTAGTCAAACAGAACCCCCAGTGGTTTCCCCTGAGCCTAAGAAGAAGAGAGCTAGGAGGACCAAAACCACTGTTAGCCAAGCTGCAGTTTCTCAACAAACCGTGGTTACTGAAAGGGATTCAAACACCTCCCTAGACGTGCCTTCTCAACAAGGTGTATCTATTGAAATTGGCCTGTCTCCCAAGACACCCTGTACAGAGTCTGCACAAACTCATGGTTCACAACCTGAGGAACCCCCACTTGAAGAAACACACAGTGAGTTAGGGCATAGTGAGGATTTCTCTATTTCTATTGATGGTTCACATGTTTCTCCTGTGAATCAGCCCCCACTCTCTGCTACACTTTCACCTTCTTCCTTCCCTATACATTCTTTTGTTTCTTCTCCACAACCTAGAGAAGGGGACAGTTCCAACCCTTCAGGTTTTGATCATCCATCTCCAATCATGGATGAGCCCCCATCTGGTGGTCCATAAGAACCCATTTCTCAAAGTGAAATGGATACCACTCCTCCAAACACTGAGCAAGGGCAAAGTGGTATTTTGTCAGAAAATGAAACAACCAACACTTTGTCTGAACTCCAAGGAGCATCTTACCTTCAGGAAGATGCTGTCACAGCCTCTGTTGCTGTCAAAGACACTGGCAATGTTGCTGTCTTGGACACAGCTGCTGTCATGGGTGGAGAGAAAGATACTGTCAACACAGACTCTACTGTCACTCCACATCCCAAAGATGTTGTCATGACAGAACCTGCTGTCCACGCTTTGGCTGACAGTAACATTCCTGCCAAAGATGTTGTCCAGTCCTCCCAGCCAGATTTTGATGCTGTACTCATTGAGGATGCCTCTGATGATGACCTACCTCTTGCCAAACTCTTGAAGGTACATTCTAAATCTTCTCCTTCAATGCATGTTAGTACTGCTCATACCCATGCATTTAGGTTGAGTGTGGGTGTGCAAAAGAAAAGAGAGATAAAAGAAAAGAGAGGTGAGCATAAAAATGAGAGGCAGCCAAATGAGCTGGCAAAAGGAGAGGGACTTGAGCATGTCCAGAGAGATCTTGAGGGAGCCCACACTATTCAGGCATTAGGCCTTGAGAGTCAAACAGTGAGGGGTGATGAGATCACTCAAAAACACCCTAAGAGTGTGAGAAACCCCATAGCCTCCAAGCCCCTTTCCTTTCCTTCCCCTCCAAGAAGGTTAAGGAATGGTGGCCCCTCTGCAAATTTTGGTAACAGGATTGAAGCTCTGGAAGGACAGTGTGCTACTTTGAACTCCAAACTGGACTCTCTCTCTCAACTGGTGGTTGATGGTTTTGCTGCTACTCAACTCTCTATCCAGTTCCTTACTGACCTAGTAGCTGCCAACTCAACTAAGGGGGAGAAGGTAGCAAGATCAGAATCAATATCTATTCAGGAATCAGGTGGAACTCAGGGGGAGCAAGTAACTATGAAGACCAAAGGGGGAGCAAAACAAGTTTCTGGAGTCAAGAGTAAAGCAATGACAAAGGGGGAGCAAGTCAAACCAAGCAGTGGACAACCAAAGGATAAAGCTGAAGATCTTGTTGAAGGTGACTTGGATGGTGAAAAGGTGTTAATGTCTAAGGCAACTCAAGATACATTGCAAAGAAGACATGTATCTAGACACCCAATTCTACCTCATGTGACAATTAGAGAACCAACTTCAGCAACTCAAGAAACTGCTTTACAGAAAAGATGGAGAGAAATGGAGGAACAAAACAAGCTTGGGAAAGGTAAAGGGAAACTGCCTGAATCCATCCATAAGGGAAATACTTGGTCCAATGGTGCTGAGTTTGATCAAGAAGAAGCCAATACTATAATGGTGGATTACAGGGAGAGCACATTACTCAATCATGACATTGAATTTAGCAGTCTGGTGGATGAAGCAATGAATGCACCAAGCAATAGTCCAACCAACACCACAAAACTGTTAAAGGATCAAATCATCAGTGTCAGTGTAATGGTGAATAATGAGAAAAGATGGGCTGTAAGTATCTATCTCACTTCTGGCTTATCTTATTTCATCACAATGCAGTTATTGCAGAGTCTGCCAGCAAAGGTTTTGTGTATTATGAAGGGAAAGATCAAGGCAACTCAAACACCATTCAATGAAATATTGAATATGCAAATCCAGAACATGATCACACAGAAGCTACCTGAAGTCTACACAAATCCACCATGTGTTTTCTACAGATCTACTACAAAGGATGGCACAAGAAGGAACAACTTCATGAATTTGATCAGTCCATCCAGGATGCAAACTGAGTCAATTCTGAAAGTGTTAGATGGAATACTCAGCTCAAATGCCAATCCAGGAAGAGTCTATGCTGTTCAAGAGATCTACAAAATACTGGTGTTGAGAGACAAGGCACTGGGAGCTAGAGTGAAGGAGCTAATCACTAGAGCCAATGCCAAAAGAGCTGATCAAGGTGGAAGCTGCCTCTATGATATTCCTTTTCAAGATGATGATGATGATGAGATTGGAGGTGGTGAAGCTTCTGGAAATGTAGGTAATGCTGGTGGAAGTAATTCTGGGAATACTGGTATTCAATCTCAGAATGAAGGCAATGAAGAAACTCCTAGTCAAGAAAAGAAAGATACTGATGCAACAGATGAAGAAGAGCCAAGAATACTGGAAGCTTTGGAGGCAAGCATTCTTAGATGTGTTATTGATTGCATAAATGCAGAAAAAGATGTTGTCACCAAAGATACTGTCGACAAGGAAACTGTCATAGAAGATGTTGTCATGGAAGATACTGTCGACAAAGGTACTGTCAAGGAAGGTTCTGTCAAGGATGAAGCCAAAGCTACTGTCAAGCCCAAAAGACTGAAAGCTAAAGCAAAAGCATGGTTTTCTAGACAAAAACCTAAAGGAAAGCACAAGTACTCAGGAAAGGAAAAGGCCACTGGATTAGGCAGAAATCTTAGGATGCCAATTCAATCAATACCTCCTAACAGTCTTAAGGTACAACAGATGCAATCTAGAGAAATCAAGAGTGTTGAGATTAAGCTGGATGCAAATCAAGAGGTCACTGAGTACATACTGTGGTGACCAGAATCAAGATCTGCCAAGGTTAATAAGGACTTCGATCTGGTAGCCACATCAATCAGTGGTAACATGATGACCATAGATAAAAGGAGAATTGAATTCTTCTACCTGGAAAGAATGGTAGAGTTGCTAGAGAGCTATGATAATGTTCCAGAGTCTGTCATGGAACATATTCTGAAATATCAGGCTGATAGGGATGCTGAATTCTATCAGAAATTTGGCTACAATTTTGCAGATTTTGATGATGCTGATATTCTAACTGATCTACCAGCTTCTCCTATACCATATCACTGGAACTATGAGGTTGATGATTTTCCCATAGTAGAAGAGCAAACCCAACCGACTCAGGAAGGGCAACCCAAGCCAAGCCAAGGACCTGACTCTTCTCAATATTCTCAATATCAGTCAACTTGATAAGAAGGAAGCCGAACTCCTGGAAAGATGCAAAACTGCCAACAAGGCATAAAGTGAAGCTCCAAATTATCAAACATGTATGCTGGAAAATCCCTTAAGAATCAAGCACCTAAAAGAAGAAATCTACGTTTGCAGCTTGCACAAGCTAAAAACAACAATTCTAAAGGATTTACAGTATATGGTAGCTGGATCAATTCATCCCTTGGAGCAGATTTGTTCTGATGAGATAGAGGAAATATTGGAAAGGAGAAAAGGAGAATGTTCAAAGCCGAACAAGCAAAGGAGGATGTCTCTCAATGCTTATCCTGGAAGTAGATTCAAGCTCATTCATGAAGAACTCCACTTCAGAAGCTATCCATATGATCAAGAGCAATTGATGAATCTCAGGGATGCTAGTTCTCTTATCTCTCCTACTATCAAGAAGATCATTGAAGAAATAGAAGATGCTGCAGTCACTCCTGCTGAAATCTCTCTTGTAGAAGGTCTAAGAGGCTACTTGGTAGAAGCTCTCAAAAGAGAGGATGTAGCAAGACAGAAGAGGAAATCTCAAGCTAAGTAAAAATTCTTAATCCATTCTGATCTTGTTAGTTAAGTTGTCAGCATATATTGTAAATTTGTTGTTATTATCCATAAAAACAAATTGGGGGAGATTGTTGGGATTTATGGGTGATAGCATAGAAACAACTTAACCTTGTATGTACTTAATTTTTAATTAAGTAGAACATACTATCACAGCCAAAGTATGTTCTTGTAATCAGTATGCAATGTCATTTTAGTTGTGTAATTTGGAAGAAGTTCACTTGCTGTGTTCAAGCCTCAAAGAATGCATATTAGATGACAGCATGAATAAAGATTACTGTCATAAGCATTGACAGTAAGATTACAAGAAGACAGAATGTTGCAAGTCACGACAGCATATTCACTCTGAC
Source organism: Heracleum sosnowskyi (assembly GCA_030848705.1). Classification (NCBI taxonomy): domain Eukaryota; kingdom Viridiplantae; phylum Streptophyta; class Magnoliopsida; order Apiales; family Apiaceae; genus Heracleum; species Heracleum sosnowskyi. Next base: position 16,477,607 of record CM061244.1, on the reverse strand, counting down.
AGCAACATTGGCGGAAGACTACGCGACATCAACTTTAGCCCTCGACAGCACACTATGCGGGGAACTCATACTATCACCAAAAGAACATTCCTGTGACAGCAAGCTTTGCGGCAAAAGTAACTGTCTCGAGAAAGATCCCTGTTCTAGGTATCTTCTCAGTCAAATCCCGTGATAGTTTCAATGTTCAAGAAACAGGCGTGTTGCATTATCCCTAAGCTGCACCAAGTCTGCAAGACTACGACAGAAGCTTCAAGCACTACAAAACAAAAGCGAATCAATTCAAGAGCAAGGTCAAGTCTCTATTTGCTGAATTGTTTTAGCTGGAAATAGAATGAATCTAGGTTGCTTTCTTTGTAATGTATATCTGACAGGTTAGCAATTTAGGAAAGTCACATGGGTAGACAACTTGTAAGAAGATGCCACTTGATAATGACAGCAGCTTCACAAACCCGTGTTGACAGTGATAGGATTAGTTTTATACTTAGACTATCAATTCATTCTAGGGAATGAAACGAATGTAAGTAAGTGTCTTGAAAAAAACCGAAGCTCAAGAATTCTCTCTTGAGGTTGTAGCAACACTTTGCAAAATAAATAAAAACATTTATTTTGTGAAACTTGTCTTTAGATCATACTGTTTGTGAATGCATACATATTACTGATAACGTTAAATCTTAGTTTTGGTTGTTGAGATTGAGATTGAATTTTATCAGTATTGCATTCATCTCCCCCCTTCTGCAATACACGAGGACCAACACATAATTCATATTTTAGATGGTTAAATCACGAACTAACCACAAATTGAAAAGTTAGATCTATGAATTTTATTTATTGCAATCATTAAATATATTTAAATATATATGTATAATCATTTGATAGTTACATTTGTAAAACTAAAAAAATTCAACAATTATATATATAAATAACATTTAAATTGATTTTGACCCAATAATCCTCAGTTATTTGTTTAATTTTTAAACGGTGCTTCCACCGATTATAGAGTTCATGCTTTACCAATCCGATCACACCGAACCAACTCAACATTCTTTTCAACCGACCAAGTCGATTAAAATAATCTGATTCTTAAATGGTTTAGAAAAATTTCAAATAAAGTTTAAATGGGTTGGGTATGAACTTTATATTTTTTGGGTTAAACCCAACCTAATCCGATTTAAGTTACAAATTGTATTCGACAATATATATACATACACACACTGACACATTATATGCAACTATATATCATACTTTCATTTATGGAAAATGACTTATGACATAATTTACATTACTAACATTATAATGATAATCAAAATAAAATATTAAAACTAAAATCGTAAGTTAAACATATTTTACTTTATTTAAATTTTCAAAATGAGATACCCAACTCAACTCAGATCGATGGACGATAGGTAGGGTTGAGTCAAGAGTTTATATTCAGTGGGTTAAGTTAAAAAATTTCAAAACCGATTTAATTGGGAGCTGCAAAAATACTTTCAACCCGACTGTTATAGATTAAAAAACGTGCTTTGTGAATTAAATACTAGGGTTTTTGAGCGTTCAAGCTTTAATGGCTGCTCTTGTGTTTCGAGACTAAATCGGTCCTCACAAGATGCCTACGTATCTCTGCTGTATAGAGAATCAAGCCAAAAACGTAGTTCTGATTGTAGGATCAGGGGTCCTTATATAGGCGTCTGGAGCCTTGTAATTAAGGTAGGTTTAGGAGACTCAATGGATAAGTCTTGTTATTGATAACCGATAAGGAGTGTTTTACTTGGCAGGCAAGTATTATCCTTATCTGATAAGTGTTATGACTCATCATATTATTTGATTGGGATTCTGGATCCTTCTATGAAGATACTACTTTGATTTGGCCTCTATTTATGAGCTGTGTTTTTCCCTCATTTATTAATTACGAAATTAATAAATAATTAGGGTTTCGGGCCTTTTGTCGGGCCTAATTCTTGGACCAAACTAGGTCTAATTAATATATCATTAATTACTTCTAGGGTTATATTTCAGCCCATATCATTTGCCCCCCAATTTCTGGGAAAACCTTTCGGGATTTTCATAGAAGTTCTCTCACTGGGGTTTCGAAGATTTATTCCATTTAACGGGTTTTATTTTCCCAAATTTGTGAACCTTTTCTGGAAATATATATATATATTTTTTTTTTTTTATTTTTTTTTTTTTATTTTTTTTTTTAAAAACTCTGCAAAATTTCGATCAGAATTCTGGTCGAAATTCGACTAGAAATCTGTTCGAATTTTTCTCAGTATTTTGGCTTCTAGTCGAACGATTTCGACCAGAATTCTTTCGACTAGATTTCTGGTCGAACAATTTGGCAATTTCAGCTTCTGGTCGAATGGTTTCGACCAGGATCCTTTCGACTAGGATTCTGGTCGAACATTCTGACCATTTTGGCTTCTAGTCGTATGATTTCGACCAGAATTCCTTCGACTAGGATTCTGGTCGAATATTTTGGCCATTTTGGCTTCTGGTCGAATGGTTTTGACCAGGATCCCTTCGACTAGGATTCTGGTCGAACATTTTGGCCATTTTGGCTTCTAGTCGAATGGTTTCGATCAGAATTCCTTCGACTAGGATTCTGGTCGAACATTTTGGCCATTTTGGCTTCTAGTCGAATGGTTTCGACTAGAATTCCTTCGACTGGAATTCTAGAATTCTGGTCTAAATTTTATTTTAGACCTCAATTTTAGTTTTAGCTTTTGGACTTTCTACCTTGGGTCTCAAGTCTTTTGGGCTTTTAGTCTTATTGGGTCTTGAGTTTTTGGGCCTTAGCCTTTTACCGGTTTTTATACCGTTACTTGGACCTTGGCTTTTTAGTGGTTTTATACCGTTACTTGGGCCTTGGCTTTTTAGTGGTTTTATACCGTTACTTGGGCCTTAGCCTTTGGGCTTTGGCTTTTTGGCCCATTTCATCATTATGGGCTTTTAACCGGCCATTGGCGGTTGCCCTTCCTTTTACCGGTTGGGTGACCGCCTGTGTTGGCTATAAAAGAGTGTCATTTCCTCTTCATTTGTCACTCAACACTTCTTATTTCTAAAGTGTCACTCTGCCAAAATATTTCTAAAAATTTTCTCTGCTAGGGTTCTGCGGTAAGGCGATTTCCGGCGAGCCTTTTCGTCTATCTTCAACGGTTTCTGGGTTTTTGTTTGAAGATTCTGGGTTTTATTCTTTGAAGATTTGAAGATTTCTGGGTTTCGTTTGAATATTTGAAGATTTTCTGGGTTTTCAAATGGCTGATCGCACTAACGCTCGCCTTCTGAAGATGTCAACCGCATCTAAACGAGGTACCCCCATACCTATTCGTTCTAAATACATGTCTTTGCATGATATGATTAACGAACGTGGGGATGAGTACCCATCTGTGTCTACCTTAGACTCATATGACCATAGCAATAAGTTCCATGAGGCAAATAAACTTAAAGATTATCACAAAATGTATAGGATTAAACCTCCTTTGAAGCTAGTTCTCGCAGACGCCGGTGATCGTTCTTGTCACTGGCGTTCTGACGCTTTATGTGTTTATAGGGATACCATTGTAGCTGGTGTTAGGTTCCCTTTTCACGAATTTATTCCTAGGCTTTTGGCAGATGTTCAGATAAATCCTTGCCAATTGCCCCCCAATGCTTGGAGGATTATAAACTGTTTTATGGTTAGATGTCTTCAAAACAATTTCCCCCTTTCCATTCCTTTATTTAGGAAAATCTTTCAGTTTAAGAATAGTGCGGTCAATAATTTAGGATGGGTTTATATTAACCATCGTATTGGTGTCCCCCCCATTTTTCACCCCAAGTCCATTCCTGACAACAATCCCAAATGGAAGGACGAGTTCATGTACCTTGTCTGGGAAGGTGGGGACTGGGGGTCTTTATTCCGTAAATCATTCGGAAAGGTTACGGATGGTAGTGCTGCGGACATAGTCTTGAATGAAGAAGAGGCTCATGCCTATGCTGAGTTGACCAAGGATAATGGCACTACCGTGGCTTGGGAGCTCTTGGACGAGTTTGTTCTCAAGTCCGTGGGCCTTTCTAAGGTTTCTGACAAGGGTAAATCTCTTGTCTTGACCTCTTTGTTCACAATTTTTCAAATATCTTCTAATATTGATTTTTATGTTTGTTTTGCAGCTGCTGCCTTTATCAACTCAACAAATGAGCCAAAGGATGGCGAGACGACCAATATGAAGAGGGCTCGCCTAGGGCTTGACCCTCGGAGTAGGCTTGATGCTCCGGCCTTTCTGATGCCCCATGTGGACCTTACTGGGGAGGTCACTGGCGGGGTCGAGGTTCAGGCTGAGGCTCCTCCTTCGACCAAATCCTCGGTATGGCGCCCTAATTGGGGTATTAGGAAGAAAGACACCATTACCGGGGTGTCTAAGCATGCCATTGACTGGTCTTACCACTCTCTGACCCCTTGCGATTATAAAGACTTTGTTTCTGGGTCTACTATCGAAGGGGCTGAGACTCTTGGATGTCAGGCTTTGGCTGCGGTAAGCTTCTTTACCTTAACTTTTGTTTATTTGTTATTTGTTCTCGTCTTATACTCAACTTTCTGTAGGTGAATGCTAACCTCCAAGGGGCCCTGTTTCAAGCCAAATCTTGGCGTACTTCTTCCGAGGCCAACAAGGCTAAGCTGGACAAGGCTGAGGAAGAGGTAGCTGCTTTGAAGGAGGCTTTGGCTAGGAAAGAGAAGGAGCTGGGGGATGCTCATGCTGAGTTGGTGGAACTAAGGAAGGGGAAAGATGTCATGATCGATAAGTATCTGGACTCGCAAGAGTACCATGACTTGATAGGGAAGCATGACGATCTTCTGTTCCCAGTCCAGTATTCTGCCGGATGGGACGAGGCTTTGAATGCTGTCCTAGACAAGCATCCAGGTGCTTTTGATCCATCTCTTTTTCCCAGTCCTTTCCCTCCAACTCCGTTAGAGATGGCTCTAGCGGGGAAGGATGCCATGGAGGGGGATGAGAGGATTCTGAGTCCTGGGCATGCCACTCCTCCTGGGAAGGATGCCGAAGGTGGGGAGTCTGAGGCTACATGTTCCAGTTCTAGCTCTAGTTCTAGTTCTGAGGAGGAGACTGCTTCCAGGAGTCAGGAAAAGGAGCATCAACCTTAGTTTTACTTTCCTTAGTTGTTGTTGTTTTTTGTTGCCATCTGTGGCTTTTATGTTATTTCTAGCCTTCGGGCTTTAACTTAAACTCATTGTAAGTTTAATTTTATTTATTTGCAGTTCTTCATATTCTTGCCTTTCGTGCTTATTTATCATTCCTTGCACGTATATTTCAATAAGTAATGCTTTGCAGAAATTTGAATAGTTCATAACTTTGTAAAATGGGTTCAACCCTTACATAATACTCTACTTGCTACCTCAAGTTTAAAAAACTTGGATTGGTTTCGTCGACCTTATTTCTACTTTTCCAACTAGTAAGTCCAGTTAGGACATACTTAAACATAATAGACTTTCAAGTTTGCAGCATGCCAAGTTCTAGGCACTTCAATCCCTTCCAGAGTTTCCAGCTTGTATGAGCCTCGTCCATACACATTTTTGACACGATAGGGCCCTTCCCAGTTTGGGGCTAACTTTCCCTTTTGTCCAACTCCAGATGCTTCAATCTTTCTAAGGACCAAGTCCCCTTGACGAAAGAATCTCTCTTTAACCCTTAGGTTGTAGTAGAAAGATGCTCGTTTCTGATGTTCAACTATCTTGGCATTCGCCTCATCTCTAACTTCGTCAATTAGATCTAAAGCTAGCCTCAAGCCTTCTTCATTTGCCTCCGGTTCATAAGCTTCAACTCTAGGAGATGCATGAGTGATTTCTACAGGAACCACTGCTTCTGCTCCGTAATCTAGTAGAAATGGAGTTGCCCCAGTAGTGACTTTGCAAGTGGTACGGTAAACCCAGAGTATGGGGAGTAATTCACCTACCCAAGTATTTCGGGAGCGCTCAACTCTTTTCTTCAGTCCATCTAGGATAATTCGATTTGAAACCTCAGCTTGCCCATTTGCTTGAGGATGGGCAACAGAAGTGAAGCGCAACTTGATATCATTTTCATCACAATACTTCTTGAACTCATCATTGTTAAACTGAGTTCCATTGTCCGTAACCAGGACTCGTGGAATTCCATATATGCATATCACATTTTCCCAGAAGAAATGCATCACTTGCTTGGTGGTTATCTTGGCTAAAGGTTTAGCCTCAATCCATTTGGTGAAGTAGTCTATTGCCACTATCAGAAACTTTCTTTGTGCACTTGCCATTGGAAATGGCCCAAGTATATCCATTCCCCACATAGCAAAAGGGATAGGTGAGTTTACGGATGTCAACATCTCAGGTGGTTGCCTAACCACTGGTGCATGCTTCTGGCACCGTTCACATTTCTTCACATAGTTTTTTGCATCAGCAAGTATACTTGGCCAATAGAAACCTAGACGAGTGACTTTATGGGCCAGGGCTCTGCCCCCCAAGTGCTGTCCACAGATTCCTTCATGCACTTCCTTTAGGGCCAATTCTGCCTCTTGAGGTCTCAAACACTTCAAGTATGGAATAACAAAAGATTTCTTGTATAGGATTCCCTCAATTAGAGCATACCTTAATGCCCTGACGTATAGCTTTCGTGCTTCTGAAGTGTCATTGGGCAGCCACCCAGCTTCCAAATGAGCTTTGATGGGGTCCATCCAACAACTAGCAACATCAATAGGTGCTATCAGTTTTCCATTGATGCTCGGGGTCTTCAAGACTTGGAAGTATACACTTCCCGCATAATTCTCGATTTCAGAAGAGGCAAACTTAGACAGGGCATCTGCTTTCATGTTTTCTTCCCTTGGAACGTGCTCCACATAGCATTCATCGAACTGAGTCATGATGGCTTTGACAAGTTTCAGATACTTAGCCATGACTTCATCTCTGGCTTCGAACTCTCCATTTACTTGAGAAACGACTAACCTTGAGTCTCCACATACTTTGAGAGTCTTAACTCTCAGGGCCCCAGCTAGGCCCAAACCAGCTATCAGAGCTTCGTACTCAGCTTCGTTGTTTGTTGTCGGGAAGTCTAGTTTTAGTGCATACTCTATGAGAAATCCATCAGGACTTTGTAGCACCAAACCTGCTCCACTTGATTTTGTTTTTGATGCCCCATCAAAATAGAGCACCCAACATTCCTTGGACACCGTGTCTTCATCTTTGTTGTCTTCCACTACTACTTCCTGCCCCCGACTTCTTGGTTGTCAATGGTACATTCAACCATGAAGTCAGCGAGTGCTTGAGCTTTTATGGCCGTACGAGGCTTATACTTGATATCAAATTCCCCCAACTCAATAGCCCATTTGATCAATCTTCCACTAACTTGAGGGTTGTGAAGAATGTTCCTTAGAGGTTGATTAGTCAAAACTTCTATCTTGTGCGCCTGGAAGTATGGACGTAGCTTTCTTGAGGCCATTATCAAGGCTAAGGCAAACTTCTCTATGGTAGAGTAGTTTATTTCTGCCCCATGCAGAATCTTACTCACATAGTAGATGGGTTTCTGAACCTTCAATTCTTCCTTTACCAAAACAGATCCAAGGGCAGTGTCGGAAACTGCCAAGTACATATAGAGAATCTCTCCTGGCTTTGGTTTTGCCAACAGTGGTGCTTCAACCATGTATTTCTTCAGGGCCTCAAAGGCTTCTTGGCTTTCAGGTGTCCACTCGAAATTTTTCACATTTTTGAGTGCCTTGAAGAAAGGTAAGCACTTTTCTCCTGACTTGGAGATGAACCTTCCCAAAGCTGCAACTCTTCCTGTCAATTTCTGCACATCCTTAACAGACTTGGGTGGTTCCATGTCTAGGATTGCCTTGATCTTGTCGGGGTTAGCTTCGATTCCTCTCTTGGAGACCATCAGGCCTAAAAACTTTCCTGAGCCTACCCCGAAGGCACATTTTGCTGGATTTAACATCATCTTGTGAAGAATGTTCCTTAGAGGTTGATTAGTCAAAACTTCTATCTTGTGCGCCTGGAAGTATGGACGTAGCTTTCTTGAGGCCATTATCAAGGCTAAGGCAAACTTCTCTATGGTAGAGTAGTTTATTTCTGCCCCATGCAGAATCTTACTCACATAGTAGATGGGTTTCTGAACCTTCAATTCTTCCTTTACCAAAACAGATCCAAGGGCAGTGTCGGAAACTGCCAAGTACAGATAGAGAATCTCTCCTGGCTTTGGTTTTGCCAACAGTGGTGCTTCAACCATGTATTTCTTCAGGGCCTCAAAGGCTTCTTGGCTTTCAGGTGTCCACTCGAAATTTTTCACATTTTTGAGTGCCTTGAAGAAAGGTAAGCACTTTTCTCCTGACTTGGAGATGAACCTTCCCAAAGCTGCAACTCTTCCTGTCAATTTCTGCACATCCTTAACAGACTTGGGTGGTTCCATGTCTAGGATTGCCTTGATCTTGTCGGGGTTAGCTTCGATTCCTCTCTTGGAGACCATCAGGCCTAAAAACTTTCCTGAGCCTACCCCGAAGGCACATTTTGCTGGATTTAACATCATCTTGTGGTGCCTCAGCACTTCAAACGCTTCTTGAAGATGCTTTATATGGTCTGCCTTGTCGAGGCTCTTGACTAGCATGTCATCCACATAAACTTCCATTGTTTTACCAATCAGTGGTTCAAAAATCTTGTTCACCAATCTTTGGTACGTTGCCCCTGCATTCTTAAGTCCAAATGCCATAACTAAATAACAGAAAACACCAAAGTCGGTGATGAATGATACCTTGGAGATGTCGTCCTTGTGCATCTTGATTTGGTTGTATCCGCTGAAGCCATCCATGAAACTTAACATCTCGTGCCCAGCAGTGGCATCTATCAAAGCATCAATCCTCGGTAAGGGAAAACAATCCTTAGGACATGCATCATTCAAGTCGGTGAAGTCCACACACATTCTCCACTTTCCATTAGCCTTCTTGACCATCACTGGGTTAGCCAACCATTCAGGGAACTGAATTTCTTCAATGAAGCCTGCTTCCAAGAGTTTTTATACCTCCTGCTTGATGGCTTCTTGCCTTTCTGGAGCAAAATTTCTTTTCTTCTGTTTCACTGTCTTCCTTTCAGGATCCACATTCAATTTGTGGGTTATCAATTGGGGATCAATCCCTGGCATATCAGCTGCTGTCCAAGCAAATACATCACTGTTTTCTTGAAGAAAGGATGTCAACTTGCTTTTCATAGATTCAGGTAGTAGAGCTCCAATATAGGTGACCTTGTCTAGTTCTCCTGGTATCAGGGGATGGGAACAAGATCCTCAGCTGGCTTCCCCCTTCTTTCTTCATCGTTTCTGATGTCCATGTCTTCAATTGGGAGAACCTGCCCCCCAACTCCATCAGGCCTCAACGCGGCTACATAACAGCTTCTAGCCATTTTCTGATCGCCTTTCTCTTCACCAATTCCATTCCTGGTAGGGAACTTGATCTTTAAATGATAAGATGAGGCAACAGCCTTGAATGCATGAAGACCTGTTCTTCCCAGAATTGCATTGTAGGTTGAAGTCGCTTTGATAACTATGAAGTTCAGCATTTGAGTAGACGTCTTTGAACCTTGTCCCATTGTCATTGGGAGTTGAATCATGCCTTCTACCTTCGATTCCACTCCATTGAACCCATAAATGGGCATGTTTGAGGGTGTTAGCCGAGAGTCAGTGTAACCCATCTTGATGAAAGCATCATGGAACAAGATGTCCACTGAAGTTCCATTGTCAACAAGAACTCTCTTTGTTTCGGAGTTGCCTATCACAGGTACTATGACCAGAGGGTCATCATGGGGAAATTTCACTCCCTCAAGATCAGAATCATCAAAATTCAAAGATACTTCAGTCTTGGCACGCTTTGGTGCTTCTCCAACCACAGTCATTACCTCACGGGCATAAGCTTTCCTCGAGTTTCTGGAAGGTCCGGCAGCAGTTGGCCCTCCAAATATCATGTTGATGACAGGCCCTCGGGGCTTTGGATTTCGACCTTGATCATGGTCTCGTATGTCATAGTCTTTCCTTTCATAATTTCCTCTCTGACTTCCCTGGTTTCCATCTTTGGTGTACTTACCTAGCTTTCCTCTTCGAATCAAGAACTCAATTTCATCTTTCAGTTGTCTGCAGTCATCTATCTCGTGACCAACTTCTTTGTGAAACCGGCAGTATTGATTTTGATTTCTTTTTGACACATCGGCCCTCATAGGCTTCGGCCATTTAAGGTCTTCTTCCTTTGCAATCTCCATCAGAATTTGGCTCCTAGGAGCATTCAATCTTGCATACTCCGTAAACTTAGGCCCAAAATTGTTTTTCTTAGGTGGTGAATCAGAATCCTTTGATGTCCTAGGATACTTCTCTCTTGCATCATACTCTGGAGTATCCTTTCTCTTTTTTGGATTTCCATTGCCAGTAGCAACGGGTTCATACTTTCTCATGCTCTCCTCAGCCTTGATGTATTTTCCAGCTCTATCTTGTAGTAACAACATGTTTTCGGGGGGATGTTTAGCCAAAGACCTCCTGAAGTGGTCATCGGTAGTTCCTTGCTGTAGGGCTATTATAGCCACTTTATCTTCCAAATCTGGGACTTTTATAGCCTCCTTAGTGAATCTACTTAAGTATTCTCTCAACGTTTCATTCTTGCTTTGTCGAATCCCCATAAGAGAGGCGGAACTTTTCTCATGTATCTTCCCACTAACAAATTGATTGATGAATGCCTTACTCAGCTCTTTGAAGGATCCAATAGAATTGGGCGGAAGGCGACTATACCAACGTTGAGCCATGCCCGTCAGGGTTTGTGGAAACGCCCTACATTTTACAGCGTCATTGGCAGGCTGCAACAACAGTGCATTTGAGAAGGTTCTTACATGATTTGCGGGATCTCCCGTTCCATCATAAGTTTTGATGGTTGGCATTTTAAACTTCCTGGATATAGTGGCCTTCATTATCTCTTGAGTGAAGGGTGGTGTAGGATCATCAGGATCTCCTAGGGGTAACAATACAGTGGGATCTCCTCTTGGGGTTTCAACCCTTCTAGATCTCGGAGGAGTAGGATCCAGATTAATTACCGGAGGCCTCCCTGATGATTTTGCAGCCTCTTCTTCCTCTAATTTCTTTTTGAGTTTTGCAACCTCTGCCTCATGGGCTGCAATCCTTTCCTGAGTGGTTTGCTCCTTGTTTGCAGGACGTCTCCTTCGTGGGGGATAGTCATCATCAGTATTGTAATTTTCATCCTCAGTGTAAGGACTAGAGAAATCGTCTCGAAACATCTGACGAGTTTGGGTTTGATGGTTCAGGGGTTCCAAACCTTGTACGTAAGGGGGCACATAAGCATCATGGTGTACTATATTAGTGCCACTACTGCCCACCGGGGGTCGAGGGGGCCTGCCATGGGTAGGCATCCCAAGAGTCTGGTTCAAATATTGAGGGAGATCAGTGGTATGAACTTGAAGGTTGTGTGGTGCATTCATAAGCAGTGGGTTAGTCGTGACTGGTTGCTGGTGAGGTGTCTCTTGAGGGACAGATCCGTGGACGACTATCGTCCCATCAAACGTAATTGGGACCTCGGGTCCTTCAATGGAGGTGACGGGAACATTCTCCCCTTGAGCGCCAGTGGTTGGCGGTGGTTGGGTTCCTTGAGCACCGGCCTCGGAGGCGACAAGAGTTCCTTCAGAAGTTTGATTTGTTCTTCATGTGATTGCCATGGTTGATGTTTTCTTCCCACAGACGGCGCCAAATGTTATAGATTAAAAAACGTGCTTTGTGAATTAAATACTAGGGTTTGTGAGCGTTCAAGCTTTAATGGCTGCTCTTGTGTTTCGAGACTAAATCGGTCCTCACAAGATGCCTACGTATCTCTGCTGTATAGAGAATCAAGCCAAAAAACGTAGTTCTGATTGTAGGATCAGGGGTCCTTATATAGGCGTCTGGAGCCTTGTAATTAAGGTAGGTTTAGGAGACTCAATGGATAAGTCTTGTTATTGATAACTGATAAGGAGTGTTTTACTTGGCAGGCAAGTATTATCCTTATCTGATAAGTGTTATGACTCATCATATTATTTGATTGCGATTCTGGATCCTTCTATGAAGATACTACTTTGATTTGGTCTCTATTTATGAGCTGTGTTTTTCCCTCATTTATTAATTACGAAATTAATAAATAATTAAGGTTTCGGGCCTTTTGTCGGGCCTAATTCTTGGACCAAACTAGGTCTAATTAATATATCATTAATTACTTCTAGGGTTATATTTCAGCCCATATCACCGACCAACCCAATTCATATACACTTCTAACTCTGATTCTTACTTTTCATGATACTGCATACAATTTAGAATTTTTCAAAATTTAATAAGCAACATTTAATATATTACTTATATTGTATCAAATTTTAATATTATATTTATGTATCAATTCCTGAATTATCGATATAAAGCATAATAAGTGACAATGTTATATAAAATACAAGTTATAAAACAATTAATAACAAAATCGATATTCAATACAAAACTAAAAGTGAAATTAAAATTAAAATTTATTAAGATAATTCAGTACATAATCATGTATAAAACTACGAAAACTAAAAAAAGGGAGTTATGTAAATAATAGAAACTAACATTTAAAAAAATGGATTGACATGTTATATAGATAATATAGAACACGTTACTTACTCAAAATTTGGAATAATAAAAATTGAATATGATGAGAAAATGTGCTTTATCTAACAATATTTTTATTAATCTCAAAACTCAATGTAACACACTTGGTTGTGAGTCTTGTGACATGAAATGATAGGAGGAGGTCAAAGGTTTGATTCTCAATATTTACACATTTAACCTTTTTAGCTTAAAAAATAAATGAATAATAAAAATACAGGGGTAAACTTGTAAATTTACACCCATTTTTTGAGTTCTTTTTACCTTTAGTTGGCTTTTAATATATAGAAAAAGTAGATATAAATCAACATTTTATTTACTCAAAAAATAAAATAAAAAATAAAATAAGATAAGTCGAAAGGATGTGGTTTATCTAATATGATTTTTAAAGTACACCCCAAAGAGTAAGATAGCATAATGGTTAAGACATGATACTTTTGAGAGGAGATTAGTGATTCGATTACCTCTAGTGACAAAATCCATTTATTTTTGCAAAATTATAGAAGAGTGACATTTTTGTAATTTTTCAAAAAATAGGGATAAAATGTTAGATTCATAGCCATTTTATTGTCAAATTTTGCTGTTCGTTGACCTTTAATATATAGAAGAAAATTTTACTTTCATGCTGTTGTACCTCAATTTGAGTAGTGTTTCTTATTAATGAATTAGGGTCCGGTTCTTCCTACTCTTTTCTTGTAAAAAAAAAGTATCGTAATGGACAAGATCACAAGAATGAACAGATTTGAAATGGTCGTAGTTTGATGGCAGTAAATATATATTTGGTAACCATTTAAAGGACATTTCCCTCAATAATTTGCATGTCACTTTCACCGCAAAAGTCTAATTTCCCTAGTTTATTTTTCTCCCTGTTTTTTCAAAACAAGTGTTTCTTTTATTGTTATGTACATAATAGCTTTATAATAACCTATATCCAATTTTAACAAATATTAAACGTTCATAATAGATAATTAATATCAGTAAATGTTGAGTTTTATTTTTTTATTATAGCGTGCATGAGTTCGATTGTAAAAATACTTACCGCTTGGCTGGAATTTTTAACTTTTTGAGTTTAATTTTACAACGCGTATTCAAATGTTATTGATTCACAGAAAAGTTGAATTCGAAAAAAAAAACTATTCATCGTGCCAAACAAGGCTAATATGGGTGAAAAGTGAAGAATAAATTTGCGAGGAGGCCAATAAAATATAGGTTGCCGTCTTATCAGAATTGAAAATGAGAACAAAATGCATGTGCATAGAGACAGGGTACCTCTATAAATTGGTCCAAATAGATTTGAGAAGGAAAAGGTAGAGAGACTCCTATTTTTACTTTTAGCTTTTGCCTTCTTTCACGCTTCGTTTGCCGCTCTAGACTTTATTACCACTTTCTTCGCAACGCGTAAAGCCAAATAACAAATCTACTTAGGCATACAAGAGCATCTCCGTAACATTAGCTAAAATTGTTGATTATAAATTATAATGACATAAATTAATAGTTGATTAAAATTTACTGAACGGATAAGGTTATGAACTTCAATGTAATTGACTATAATGATTGACAATTTTTTTAAAATAGTATGTTATTATTATTTTAAGTTGTTAAAAATAGAATATATTATTTTAATATAGTAACAAATGATGTGGAAGTTTGTTACAGGTCCTTCGACAAAAATAACCAACGAAAACGGATTGAATAAAATTACATATAACAGTTATGTGTCATTATAGTGATGAAAATTTTAAAAATTATATATAATTTTTATTTAACATATACCAACAAGGCTTTTAGCTAAAAAAATTCACACATTGAAAATGCTCTTATCTATAGCATTGTTAAAGTATCTTATATTGCGAGTTGTGAAGTTTTAAAAAAAAATAGACCAACAGGAGATTGGCACATCAATTATATAATATGAGTTAAATTCCATGGAGATCACCTTTTTTTGTGGAGACCTGGAGATCACATACGTTCTGCAATCTAAATTTAGCAAAATATAATATTTTATAAATTATGTTCTATGAAAATAACTATTTTCATTTAAAATCTTTAAAATAATATATGTTTTGCAACTAAAACATAGCAAAACATATTGTACTGTAAAACATGTTCGGTTTTTAGAATATTCATGTTTAGTTTGCAGAACTTACATGATTTTCAAGATTTTCAATGAAATAGTGATTTTCATAGAATATAGTTTGCAAAACAGTACATTTTGAAATTTTTTGATTACAAAATATGATCTATTTTGCCAAATTTAAATTGCAGAACGTATGTGGTCTCCAAGTCTCCACAAAAAGGGTGGTCACTACATAATAAACATATATAATACGCAAAATGGCGATAATTTATGTAGAAAATGGCGATTAGCGTGAGGGGTGCCGTGGTGGTGCACAAGTGGGAAGAATAATGCCCTTTACAGGCATGCTTTCTTTCTTTTTCTTCATCATTGATAGCCCAAGCCTGACTTTATCATATTCTTGACTAAAAAAAATATGTGATTATTTAATTATATTTTTATATATTATTTGAGTAAAGGTTTTAAATGATATGGCGTGGTCGTCAGTTTACTATTAAAACACTTAGTATCCTACTTAATTAATTAAATGAACGAATGAAGATATTATATCTATACTATACTATTAATTAAAGTTTATCTATACTATTATATTAAAAGTTTTTGTAGTCCGTTTGTATAGATATTATATCTATACTATTATTATGAAGTTATGTTTAGAAGATGAGTTGTTTTAGTTAGAAAATGTAGAACATATAATGTGTTTTTGCTGAAAAAGGTAATTAGTTATAAATATTTAATAATATTACCATTTTATATATATGTTACCTATTTTATTTTTAGAAAATCAGTTGTTTTGGTTAAAAAATATATATAATAGGTAATGTGTTTTAGCTGGAAAAATATAAAATTATATTACCTTTTTATATATATGTTGTTCGTGTTACTTTTAGAAAATTAGTTGTTTAAGTTATAAAAAAATAAAAAAAGTTATGTGTTTAGCTGAAAATGGTAAGTGGTTATTTATTAATAATTGTATATAACAATATTACCATTACATATTTATTTTCCATGTGTTAGGTAATCAGTTATAAATATGTAATAATATTACCATTTTATATATATATATTACCTATTTTATTTTTAGAAGATAAGTTGTTTTGGTTAGAAAAATATATAAAATAGGTAATGTGTTTTAGCTGAAAAAAATAATTGGTTATAAATAAATTTATTATAGATAGGCCCGACCCAAATTATAGATAGGCCCGGCCCAAATACCGACCGACCGACCGACTGACGACTGACCAAAACTTTTAATGTTTCGTCTTTAATAATATAGTATAAATATATATATAGTACCATTCTAGGGAGAACTTCTTATATGAAGTCCGGAAGAGAACCACTATATAAATATATATAAAACACATATTTATTTCATTTTTAATTAAATATAATTAAAAATGTCAATTCGTAAATAAATACAATTAAATTACACTACTTTTTTTATTAAAAAATCATTAAAAATTAATGAAATAGTTCAAAGTGATTCTATAGTAGAATCGCACTTATTCAAAGTGATTCTACAGTAGAATCAATTTTAAAATCATTTTTTTGTTCAAATTTTGAATGTTTCATTTTTTATAAATTTATATGTAATTAATATTCTAAATTAGAATCAAAATTTATATTTTGTGAAATAAAAATTTTAAATTATTTGAGAGATTCCGTGGTAGAACCAACGGTTCTCTCTGATTCTATATATAAGATGATTCTCTCTAGAACAATGGCATATATATATATATATATCGATTCTCTCTATATAAAATGATTCTCTCTAGAACAATGTCATATATATATATAGTTGCAAATCGTTCAATCAAAAACTACAATTATACCTTCAGAACTATTAAAATCTTCGCTACCTCCAAATCTACTCCCAGTAAGAAAAAATCAAAAAATATGAACAAACATCCTTTTTGTTGATGAGATTTTTTTTTATTAATAATGATCTATTTTTATCAAAACAAATAACAACAAAAACAACAACAACCTCTTCCTTTTTAAAAATAAATAAATTAATGACCTCTTCTCAATGTTTCTTATTCTTGTATGACTTTTGTTAGAGATGCACCGACTTATTGAATTTTGTTAAAAATGCACACACTAAATAAATTCTTCAGTCGAATAAATCTTAACATGATATTTTCGAAATACATACACTATAAATTTCTTAATTTACAATTTTTATCTTTGAATTTTCGTGTATGAATTGCAGAAAATATTTTACTAAAAGATATAATCTTTTCTCATAAAAATTAGAGCAATAACTATCTAAACGTTAAAAACAATAATAAAACTAATTTTTGAAGACATGATGAATTCTCCACTTTCGAATTACCTTATATACAGATGTATCAACTTTTAACTATAAATTCAAAAACTAATAACGTACACACATAAACATATAAATTAATTCATAACTGAATGTACATGAAAATCACCTTGCTCGGCCTATTATTTTAACTGATTGATTAACTGATGAATCTCCCTCCTTATTAATCTATGTCTTAACTCAATCAACACTAATAACAAATAATTTGTCTTGTCAAAGATTTTAATATGATCCTGCATTAGAATACAAACAAACGTTTTTAATATGATCCTGCATTAGAATACAAACAAACGTAATAAGATAAATAACATAAAGGAAAAAGTCTCATACTCATGTACTCACATACACACTTTTAACATGAACAAACAAAAACGTAAAGAAGAACAATGTTGACAACAAAAATTGCAGTAGACAATTAACAGAGTTTAGGTGTATATTTATACTATTAATTAGCTGTTTGTATGAAAATATTAAAGATAATTAATTATTTACCAAGTAATTACTTAATTTCTTATGCAAGACCGATCTAATTTCTTAAATTCTTATTTACCAATATGTTCTTGTATTTTCTATTATATTACATTAAAAAAGAAAGTTTAGGAGAGCAGAATGTTAAGATGATAATTTCATTTGAAAATAAATATTATGAGAATATCTAGATAATAATAAAAGAAGTTCAAAATAATGTAAAGTAATACACTTTTTTTTTAATTTAGATATTTGAAGGCAAAAACATTATAATTGAATATTTAGTTTTCTCCATTTGTAATATTTAGTTTCCTTCATTAGTTAAGATCTATTGTATATTTACTTTCTCCATTAGTAGAGATTTTAAATGCAATAATATTATATTTATTTTCCTCCATTAGTAGAGATTTTAAATGCAAGAATATTGAAATTTTATATTTAGTTTCCTGCATTAGTAAATATTTAAAAGGCAATTGAGTTTTTTTTTCTAGTTTTTGGCATTAATTACTTAATTTATTATGCAAGACCGATCTAATTTATTAACTTCTTATTTACCAAAATGTTCTTGTATTTTCTATTATATTACATAAAAAGAAAGTTTATGAGAGCAGTATGTTAAGATAGTAATTTCATTAAAAAAATATTATGAGAATATTTAGATAATAATAGAGGAAAGTTTAAAATAATGTAAGGTAATACACTTTTTTTTTATAATTTAGATATTTTGAAGGCAAGAATATTATAATCGAATATTTAGTTTCCTCCATCAGTACAGATCTATTGTATATTTACTTTCTCTATTAGTAGATGTTTTAAATGCAAGAATATTATATTTACTTTCCTCTATTAGTAAAGATTTTAAATGCAAGAATATTGAAATTGTATATTTAGTTTTCTTCATTAGTAAATATTTAAAAGACAATTGAGATTTTTTCTAGTTTTTGGCATTAATTACTTAATTTCTTATGCAAGACCGATCTAATTTATTAACTTCTTATTTACCAAAACATTCATGTATTTTCTATTATATTACATAAAAAAGGAAAGTTTAGGAGATTAGTATGTTAAGCTAGTAATTTCATTAAAAAAATATTATGAGGATATTTAGATAATAATAGAGGAAAGTTCAAAATAATGTAAGGTAATACACTTTTTTTTTTTCTATTTTAGATATTTTGAAGGCAAGAATATTATAATAACTGATGAATCTCCCTCCTTATTAATCCATGTCTTAACTCAATCAACACTAATAGCAAATAACTTGTCTTGTCAAAGATTTTAATATGATCCTACATTAGAATACAAACAAACGTAATAAGATAAATAACATAAATGAAAAAGTCTCATACTCATGTACTCACATACACACTTTTAACATGAACAAACAAAAAAGTAAAGAAGAACAATGTTGACAACAAAAATTGCAGTAGACAATTAACAGAGTTTAGGTGTATATTTATACTATTAATTAGCTGTTTGTATGAAAGTATTAAAGATAATTAATTATTTATCAAGTAATTACTTAATTTTTTATGCAAGACCGATCTAATTTCTTAAATTCTTATTTACCAATATGTTCTTGTATTTTCTATTATAATACATTAAAAAAGAAAGTTTAGGAGAGCGGAATGTTAAGATGATAATTTCATTTGAAAATAAATATTATGAGAATATCTAGATAATAATAAAAGAAGTTCAAAATAATGTAAAGTAATACACTTTTTTTTAATTTAGATATTTGAAGGCAAGAACATTATAATTGAATATTTAGTTTTCTCCATTTGTAATATTTAGTTTCCTCCATTAGTTAAGATCTATTGTATATTTACTTTCTTCATTAGTAGAGATTTTAAATGCAAGAATATTATATTTATTTTCCTCCATTAGTAGAGATTTTAAATGCAAGAATATTGAAATTTTATATTTAGTTTTCTGCATTAGTAAATATTTAAAAGACAATTGAGATTTTTTCTAGTTTTTGGCATTAATTACTTAATGTTTAATCACCTCTCCTGTTGTGTCCTGTTTGAGTTTAAATACCCATTTCAGAGCGATGGGTTTCTTTCCCTTTGGTAAATCAGTGAGTTCCCATGTGTGATTCCTTTCAATGGAATCAATTTCGCTGTGCATAGCTACTACCCAGGACTTATCTTTGACAGCTTCGTCAAACGTGACGGGTTCATCAATTCCAGAGAGTAAAAGCTCTTCCTCAAGCTCCACATTGACTGTGTTGTCATAAATTTCAGAGAGCAAACGAAGTCTGTGTGGTTCCCTGTCGATGTGCGAAGTGCTGGAGACACTAGAGCTGCTAGCTGTTGTGTCTATGGAATGTTGACTTGTGGTGGCTGGTGTAGATGGTGTGGGGCTTTGTTCCATGCTCGAGACAGTGGAGTCTGAGGGTTCATTAGTTGGAGAATCGACAATAAACTCCTCCAATATAAAATGATTTCCTGGGTGCGCAGTATCAGTACTTGAGTGTATCCAATCCCAGCCTTTTGCCTCATCAAACGTGACGTCGCGACTAACATGTATGCGACCAGAAACGGGATCAAACAGCCTAAAGGCTTTGGTGCCTGGTTCTCGACCAAAATAAACCACTTGTTTGCTCCGGGGGTCGAGTTTCTGAGTATGAACGGCTGGAACCTTCATATAAGAGAGACAACCAAACACTTTTAGATAATCAACACTTGGTTTCTTACCATACCAGGCTTCGTGGGGAGATAGTTTTGACAGAGCTCGTGTAGGCAATTTGTTGAGGATGTAAACAGCGTGTCGAACAGCCTCTCCCCAAAACTTGGCAGGCAGATTTCGTTCTTGTAAAAGACTCCTGGCCATGGCAACAACTGTCCGATTTCTACGCTCAACGACACCGTTTTGTTGTGGTGTATACGGTGCCGTGTAATGTCTTAAAATACCTACATTCTCACAGAATAATTCAAAGTCTTTTGAGCAAAATTCTCCGCCCGGTCCGTTCTAAACACCTTAATGCCGTGCGTAGCTCCATTTTCAACCAAAGACTTGAAACTTTTGAAATGATTCAATGCTTCACTTTTAGTTTTAAGCATATAAACCCACATCATTCTGCTAAAGTCATCAACAAGCAATAGAAAGTAACGATTTCCCGCCGGTGTCGGTGGTGATATGGGTCCACAAATATCTCCATGTATTAAATTTAAAGCAGTGTTAGACATATAATTTGACTTAGACGGAAATGGCTTACGAGTTTGTTTGGAGAGGAGACAGCCACTGCAAAGATCTTTTGGCTGAGTAAAAACCGGTAGCCCATGAGCCATATTATTTCTGGACATCAGTTCCATTGCTTTAAAATTTACGTGACCGAGTCGCAGGTGCCACAACCAGGCTGCTTCTTCTGATTTCGTAAGGAGGCACATATGTTTTCTGTCTTCAATATAGATTTTGTAGAGACGGTTTCCAGACCTTTTAACTTGCATAAGTAGCCGGCCACAGCTGTCGTAAATCCACAGAAAATCACCATTGAAGACCACACGATTTCCTTCTTCAGATAATTTCCCAAGGCTTATGATATTGCTACGAAGTGTAGGAATGAAATATACTCCATGCAGCATCTTTGTTTCACCATTCTTGCACACCATTCTAATAGACCCTTTCCCTTCTATTTTTACCAACGACCCATCTCCGAATTTCACTTGTCCCTTTATCGTTCTGTCCAATGTGTCAAATTTTTCCCTGCACCCTGTCATATGGTTACTAGCCCCATTGTCTAAATACCAAGCGTTTGTCTCAATCTCCTATTTTCCAGTTGGAGTTTCATCACCAGTCAAAAGTACTACATCCTCTGCAACGTCGTGTTTTTCAACCATCAACAATGCAGGCTCGTCATCAGTTGTTTTTAGTAAATTTGCTTCGCCCCTCTGCATCCTGTCCTTCTTCGGCTTGCGGCACTCAGCAGCATAGTGCCCGTAAGCTCCACAGTTGAAGCACTTCACTCGGCTTCGATCAAACCTGTCACGACCACCTGCACTGCTACGGAAATCATTCCCTCCAGATATGTTTCCTCTTTGTGACTTTCGAAGCCACTCTTCACGGGTGAGTAACAGTTTTTCACTGCTGTTCTCACGTTTTGCCCACTCCTCAGCGGTTAATAAGAGCTGTTGTCCCCCTTCCTTGCTGTCGTTTTGTCCATTAAGGCGTTCTTCATGAGCCTTAAGTGAGCCGGTCACCTCCTCAACCGACATGGCTTCCAAGTCCCCGAATTGTTCGATAGCAGAAGCTATTTGGAGGAACTTGGGTGGGACTGCTCTTAGTAACTTCTTTACAACATATGCCTCTTCAACTTTCTCCCCCAATGCCCTGATATTCGTGACAAGACCATTGAGTCTCATACAAAAATCATCCAACTGATCTGTCTCCTTCATGTTCATAGACTCGAACTCAGCCTTAAGAGTCTGTGCTTTAGCCTTTTTAACCTTGTCAGCACCTAAACTTACAGTCTTGATAGCTCCCCATGCATCTTTCGCGGTTTTCTTTTCTGCAAGAGTTAACAATAGGTCTTCAGAAATCCCTTGGTAGATAATAGCTAAGGCACGTTTGTCCATTTTATCGTCAACTGGAGCCTCTGGAACCTTTGGATCTTTAGCTTCGATTGCATCCCATACACCGTGTGCCTGCATAAACACTTTCATTTTCATCGCCCAAGCAGTGTAATTCGTTTTCGTGAGCATCGGATAACTCAAGCCAAAATGGCTCTCTTTGCTCTTGCCTGACTCCATCTCGGTTGAATGTGGTGCTGACTATGTAGAGGCTCTGATACCAGGTGAAAGAATATATATGAAAGAAACAGAACTGTTTGATTTATTTCTGAATGGAAAGCATACAACTTGATGATTAAAACTAGACAAACATATACACCATATATATGATGTATACCAACAGCACGACTCCTACAAAATAGAAAAGTAGCTCCTGGTTTTCCTCCACAACTCCTAAACTGGACTCCTATTAGATAGCAACTACCTGAGACTAAGTCTCTCTAATACAACGTTCATAAAACTTATACACGTTGATTTATTTAAACAAAATAAATAAACATCTGTTTAGATTAATACTCAACACAGATTCGTAGAAAATATTCTTGATATCCTGTTACTATGTATGATCTACATTTTATTTTTATTTCATTTTATTTTATAATGATGAATAAATTAACCTGTAGATTTGCCAAACCCTGAAAAGATGAAGCAACTGTAGTAGTCTTTACTGGACCACTTGACTTGAAAGTGTTAAATTATTCAAATTTACACCAGACACTTTCTTCAAGCAATTGCTATTTAAGGAAACTCGTATAATTATAAACATTTTAGAAATGCATGATGTTCCGACTTCTGAGCTATTACATAATTAGAGAGCAGGCTAGCATTCCTAGAAATCATAGAGCCAATGAACAAAGGTATTGTTAAAAAAACATGTTAAGACACTACAACAGATGCATCAGCAGGGGTGGACGGTAAACCCAAGTAGTACCAAGGGTGGTACTCTGCCGATTATCGAACATCCTGAATTTCAGAATATTAGGTATAAGACTACGTATTGTAGTCTTAATAATTAGCATTCGAATATTCACAATAACTAAGTGATGAGTCAAAATCTTTGCGTATTGTAGAACACATTTTTATCGTATCTTTTTGTAATAATTTATACTGGCATGATGTATCTTACAATACATTATAAAGTACCCAGAATAATTATTATGGGTCTGCCACAAATGTATGATAAACATTAAGGTTGTGTTTGGTTGGGGTGAATGGAATGGAATGGAATGGAATGACATTTAAATCTTCCCTCCAACTCCCATTACTTTCCTTTAATTTCATCATTCCATTCCATTCCATTCCATTCACCCCAACCAAACACAACATAAAGAGGTTTCTTGATCATTAGAATAGATGTAAAGGATTAGTATGATTTAATTTAGAACATCATTAAAAGCCTATACTAGGGCAAGTTAGGAATAGTAAATTACCTTAATTTTTTCAATGTATTGTTGCTCAGCATTCTCATAATTGAATGTAACAGGCTCTACCCCGTGTTGTCTTTATTTGGTTTTATTATTTTCTTTTCCCTTTTTTTAATGTTTGTATTTGACGTCTATGTTGTATATTTTAATTTTACTTTGCTTTTCCACGTAATCTGCCACATATGATTGACCGACAGATTCTGTTCAAATTTAACGTTGACTGTGAAGTTTTTAAAAAAAAGATAACGGAGTGATATATATTATCATTATAGTGTTTTAAATGAGTCACCGTGGAGATCGGGGAGCTACTTGATACTTTTTAACGAGATGGGTGGGCAGTTTGATATAAAACCCTATTAGATATTATATAATATTAAAAAAAATCTGCACGGGTATCAGTGTTCTAAAAATGGTGATTAATCGAGATTATATACTCCCTCTGTCCCTATTTAGTTGTCCCTTTTGAAAAAAAAATTTGTCCCAAATTAGTTGTCCAACTCTTCATCCAACACAAAATTTTGATCATTTTTCCACTAATACCCTCATTTATTGTCATTTCCAATGAAAATAAGCATAGCATTTAAAATTTCTTAATATGCGTAAAATTTTCAAAGGGGACAACTAAAAAGGGACGGAGGGAGTATTAAATTAATCGCTGTTTTGTTCCTGGATAAATAAAAGTGAAGAGATCAATTATTAGACAGAACGTAAAGTAACTCACGAGTCACCACCGGCTTACTATCTACTTAGCCCTAATTCTAAAGATCTCCCGCTGTTCGATACGCTCCTACTCGATCAACTAGCTATTTGGTATGTTCTCCAACTAATTACTCTCTTAACTTTGTGTAATCTTTTGTTTGATATTCATGATTATATGTGTATTTTTGTATGTATTATGTGTAATTACCCAAATTGGTTATGAAAGTTTCATTCGAATTGTTACTGAGTCAGTTAGTGTTATTGATATAGATATGTGCTTTTGATAAGTGAGATAGGGATAGCGAAAAGTTTGGAATTTTAGTGTTTGTGATTAAAAGGTTAGAATGTTACAAGATCAATTCAGTGTTAGTGTTAATCATGTTCATGCTAACACTAACACTGTTCTCAATTTCTGTTGTTGCTGAATGGGGATTGGGTTGTTCAAAGATGATTGGGTTAATTAATCTGATGCTTGGAATTATTTTTATTTACGGAGAAATGGATTATCTGTTGATGATTGTAATTAGGAATGAAGCTGATGATTTAGTTCAGTCTGGCCCTGTATTGACTTGCTTGTAGATTCTTTCAATTTTAAGTTCTCATAAACGTGTGGATCAGTTTGTGGTACTGTTGTTATTACATTGCCATTCTGCCAAAGTAGGATTCACAGGCCTTTGATTATATTAAGTCATTCCAACTCTGCATAACATTGTACTCTGCATTAACTCATTCTTTCTTTTCTTGGCATATCATGCCTTGAATATTTCACTGAGCTAATATTGTTTTGTTTTGATTACATAGTGATATGCTGTTTTAATTTTGACTTTTCATTATTACGGGAACTGAATTTCTCTAAGTTGCTAGTTAGAATCTCAAAGTTGCTAGTGTTGAATTTGTTTGTTGGTGTGCGTAGCAGCAGACCTCGTACTTGACCCTAACTCACCAGCTTGGTCTTATGTAGGCTTACTTTCAAGTACACTGACAATCTTCAAGATGTGTAAGGGTAATAAGACCAATATGTACGTCTGTTATGAAGAAAAAGATGGCACAGGAAATCACTCATACGTGATATACTCGGTGAACATGGCTGATTTAATGTTCGGGTCATGTTTACCCTTAAGGTTCACTCGTGAAGCTAGCATTGTCGGTGTTCCATTTATGGGTTGTGGTATTTTTGGTACCAAAGTTGTCCTCGCTGGTGGATTACTTCAACTAGACAAGGCACTGTATCAAAAAGATCACCTAGTGCATGAAACACATAAAGCCGTTTATGTAAAAAATAAAGGTGTGATAACTTATGATATCATCACTAAACAGGTGTCAACCATAGATATTCCTGATATGCGTGGAGGCAAAGTCAAACCATTGGTATTTGAGGTTAATAAAAGGCTATATGTGTTGGATACTAATGGAGACTTATCCGGTCGCTCATTTGAAGTCTATTATCCCAAACAAAAACAATGGCACCAAGTAGAGAACCCCTACTTTCATCGATCTTCTCCTTATATCGTTCCTTCATTATCATTTCAGAAGGGACTTCGGTGTTTCTCTTGGTTTGTTTTTGGAGACTGCATTTGTATTTCTTTACCGAATTCTAAGCTCGCATATTTGCACCATACCAAGTACATGCTGAAGACATTCAATACATGTTTCAGTGCACCACTCCCTTTTAGTGGCATGGCGCCATCCTGACTTTGAAGATAGTGTTTTAATATCCTTTCATAAAGGACTTGTTGAAGGACGTCGGTTGAGTATGTCTTTCTATGGTAGTTACGAAGAACCTGTGCTGATTTTTGATACTAAAACTCATGGGGACATGTCTGGCTTCCTTACCGGTTTCGGAAAACGTCGCTTCTGCCTAACTGTTTATGATAATGCCAAGATACGTTTCTATACGTTTAAAATTGGCCGACTTAGAAACCAAATTGATGACAAACTGAATTTGGAACTGCAAAAACTTAATATGTTGGAATTTCATCATGCTTATTTTAATTTAAATATGGTGAAAACCTTCACAAGTTTCAGTTTTGCAGGCTGCTACCCATTGTGAGTTATATTCTTCCAAATTGATTATATTTTTTTCCGTGACATTGACATTAGTGTTATCTTTAGTATTATATTTGTGTTGCTCTGCAGTGTACGAGCTGGTTGTGGTTGGGGTGAGGAAACTGTCGAGGCAGGTTTATATCATCGCAAGTTGTCACTGTAAGGAATACTTTTTGTATCTATTTAATCATTGTTGAGAATGTTTGGGTACTTCAATGAATATTTTTGTTTCTGATTATTCTTTCCTTGTTGATGTGAGAAAACCTGGACTTTCGTTATATTCTTCCAAGTTGGTTATATATATATTTTTCCGTGACAGTGACATTAGTGTTATCTTTGGTAATATATATCTTTGACTCTGCAGAGTAGGAGCTCGTAGGGCTAGGGAAACTTCCGAGGCAGGTTTATATTGTTGCAAGTTTCCACTGTAAGGAATACTTTTCTGTATCTTTTAATCATTGTTGAGCATGTTTGGTAGTTTTTTGTCTCAAATTATTCTTTCCATACTGATGTGAGAAGACCTAGACTTTTGTCCCAAATCGCTGATGGAATATTTTTTTTTCTTTTTGGTTTTTGACATGCAGTGTTAAGGATGAAATAAGAGATGATGATATTCCTGGTACTAAGGTACGTTTACCTTAATTTGACTATGTCATTTGAGACGGGGGACATACAAATTTTGTTGGAAACTAATGAACCTTGTTGGCCTTTTTCTATAATCTTTGCAGTGTATACATCTTTCAGATGATGAAGAAGATTCTCTCGACTTAGATACAGATTTTGATCTCTGATTGAATATATAGGTCAAAAGTAGAAGGTTTACTTTGAATCATTAGCGCTAAAATTATGTCAGTCAGTTTGGTGTATTGGGAACCATACAGTTTTTGAATATGTTTGTGGTAAAACATGTCAGATTCTGCACAGAATATTAATTCCTCCTTGTTTCAGTAGACCCTTATTATAATGACATTCATTCAGACCATTTCTCCTTGTTTTAGTAGGCCCTTCAGTAGAATATCCATTTCATCTTATGTGCGTAACCGGATTGGATCGTATGCACAGGCTCTATCACTTGGCATTGATAGTCTTGAAAGTTGGAGGTGTGCTTTTGCAAACATAAACCATAGTACACAGGTGGAGTGTACTTAATATAATTGATGTACATAGAGAAGTAGTGGAGGTAAGCATAATTCACGGCTATCTAGAAGTTTCACATCAGTGGTAGAACTCCTTGAAAAACGTTTTGTATCTTGTCGAAGAGATGATCTCATGGTGAATAGTTTTGTTTGAACGAAGACTGTGGTATACCGACTAATGTGAAGGCCAAAGGGTATTAGCTAACGTCGTATAGTTGATTGGTTTTTAGGGAGATTAAGATGCATAAGATTTTGTATTTGACGATTTTGTGTTATATTTATTTCAGCCACTGTCCGTTGCATTAAATATATATAAATAAAAATTACTAAAAATATTAAATAATAAAAATTTAAGTATTAACCACCGTTTCAAACTTCAACCATTAGTATTATCACAAAAATTACAAATATCTTAAATATTGTTGTACTTTATATGCCGATTTTGTGCCATGTTTTCTTGAGCCCACGACCATTTCTTAAATATCTCCATACTTTATATGGGATGTCATATTTTCTTAAGCCGACGACCATTGCACAAAATACATAAAAATTAAAAATACTAAAAATAAGCAATGATAAAAAATTTAAGTATTAACCACCACGACATATATCTGCTCAACAAATATTTTCTTAAATATTCATATACTTTATATACCAATTTTGTGTCATATTTTCTTGAGTCGACGCTAGTTGCACTACATAGAAATTGAAAATGCTAAAAATAACCAATAATAAAAATTTAAGTATTAACCATTGCTTCAAAGTTCAGCTATTCGTATTATCACAAAATTATAAATTTGTTAAATATCCCTAGAAGTTATAATAATTTTTTTGGGTACGTACATGTGCATCGTTATGATATAAAAGGTTAATCATGGAAACATAATTGATTTTTATCTAATCATTGTCTTTCCTATGAATTTGAATGTAAATAAGGGAATTCAATTTTATTTTAGTTAAGAAAAAAATTAACATTTGTTTAATTGAATTTTAAAGATGATTGACTTTTATATATTTATTATATTTAGTATGAATTTGAATGTAAATAAAGAAATTGAATTTTCTAAACATGATTAATTAAAAAACAAATATATAAAATTTTGAAAGTTATCATGTCTCTCATAAAAATGAGATAATAATATTGAATATAACTCTAATTAATTATTAAATTCACAAAAAAATATCAAAAACTATATACAAAGATGACATTCAATAAATTATTATTAGCTTCAGAAATCAAGTATAACTATATGTATGTAATATTAATCGTCACATGCTTACATGCGGCTATTACAATAGATCTAGATGTTTATCTTCTTATCATGAGTATGAGTATGTAGTGAGTATGTAGTGTTATTACTGTACACGAATATACTCGTTATCAAAAGATCCTCAAATAAATCCACAAAATGGTGACTTGAGAAAAACAAATCAGCCATGATTATTTTAAAATATTTTTCTATTTTAATATCTAAAATACTACTAAAGATTACGTCAACGATTTATTAAATTAAAATATTTATATTGTTAGATACATAAATCCAATTTATTACATACACATATAAATATATATCAAAATTTCATCAAAAAAAGATATAATTACAAAAATCTAAATAAAAATAATAAAATATTAAAAAAAACCGCGCATCGCACGGGATATAAGCTAGTGTATATATATATATATATATATATATATATACATATATATATATATATATATATTGCACTCTAGGAACAACACCTTATATAAAGAACAATAAAGAACACCATCATAAACACTTTATTTTTCATAAAAATTGATTTTTTAAAATTAGAATCATAAAATTGAACAACAATTAAGTCTAACATATCGAATAAAGAACAATTAAGAACAATAAAGAACACCATAGAATAAAATTAAGGGTATTGTTGGAATAAAAGGATTATATATATTCAATCAACCTTAGAACATGCAATCAACTCATTTTTGTATTCAAAATCTTATAAGGGCATTGTTGGAATAAAAGGATTCTACTGCCGAATCTATTTTGTTTTATAGTATAAATCCAGTGTTGTGCAACTGAATTTTAAAAGTTATGCATATGAACTTCAAAGTTCTACAACTGAACTTACTTTTTTTCACGAAATTCTACAAGTGAACCTGATTATTTTTATAATGTTCAGTTGTTGAACAATGTTATTCACATTATTTTCATACCATAACTTTCGTGTTCTACCGCTGAACATAAAAGTAATGCATCGAATTTGAAATCAAACACGTAAATTTTAAAGTTCTGCAACTGAACTTACTTGTATTTAAATGTTCAGTTGTTGAACACTATTATTTGATATTGTGTTTATACTATAACTTGTATATTTTCACAAAAATTGATAAAAATAATTGAGGGAATTTTATGATGATGATAGAGAGTTTTGTGATCGATATCGATGTACGATTATTATCATTAATCAAATATTAATTAGCTCTAAATTATGTATTTTGTATTTTTGGACAATTTTACCCATGACCTACATATAATAAATACATATTATTTTAAAATATAAGATATAGTTCTAAGAGTTCTTAGGTTAAGGGTTCTACAAGGAACATGACCCTATAATGTTAATGGTAAGACATTTTTCTTTATTTCAAAGCAAAATTTCACTTTCTTTTACAATTTAACTTTTAAGAATTGTTTTGACATAAAATTTGTGAGCTAACTTTTGTTATTTTGCAATTTATTATAATTTTTATATTGACATTGTTAGATCGCATAGACCGCACCGCACCGCATTTATGTAGTGTAGTTTACGCGATTTTTGAGTTATGTGGTGTATTCATTGTTTGAAAATTTAAACAAATCGCATGTGCGGGTTAGTCTGCGCAGTTATAGGGAAAAACCGCACCCCTCGCACCGATCCCTAAAAAATGCCCATCACACGGTTCAAAGTTTTGAATGAAATGAACTCTTCTTCTATTTGTTCTTTATTTAACGGAACTGAAATTTTTAATATTCTCTACAATCCAATGGAGTACATTTTTTTTTGCCAATAATAATAAAAGTTGATAAATATTAGAAACTTTCAGTTCCAAAACTCTATTTTGAAGGTTATAATTTTATTTGTTTCTAAACTATATTTTCATTTTTTTTGTTAGTTTAATTAAATTGCCGAAGTAGTTTTGTTCATACGACATGTTTCAATAATTTGATTTGTTAAACCTAGTAAAACCTTTGTATCTTTTGTGCAGTGTTAACTTTTCCGGATTGGTTCACTGTATGAACCTTTCTTTTAACTAGTTAGGCAAATTGCATTAGGGGTGATCGCGTATCGGTTTGGTTCGGATTAGATATCAAATTGGAACCAAACCGCAAAATAGCGGTTCTTGAAAAAATTAAACCAAACCGTAATCCGTAAACCAACAAAATCAAACTATTCGGTTCGGATTAACGGATTTTGACGGTTCTCGACAAAATTTGGTTAACAAAATTATAAAATAAAATAATATTTTTCCGATTTAAATTTTTCCAGATAGTTTGATTAGTAAAATTAGGAAATAAAAATACTTATGAAATTCAAATTTTCCTTCTTTAAATGTGCATAAATAATAAAAATTATTTCTACATAACAAAGTATATCACTACAAGAAATTTAGTATTTGCCTACCAATTTTAAGTGTAGGTAAAAGTACTAAATTGGTAGTTAAAAGTTCTATACTTAGATAAAAGTTGGTAAGGAAAGAGTTTTTACCTACACATATCTATATTGGTAGGTAAATACTACATGGACCCCACTTTGTTGACTAATCAATGTTGAGTCATTCGCTGACATGTCAGTAACCTACGTGGCTTTTATGGTCTATGTGGAGCCTCGTCATCACTCCATGTGGGGCCTCATTAGTGGTCCATTTGGAGCCTCATAAGCGATCCACGTGGCACCTTGTAGGGATCGACGTGGCACTTCGTGATTGGTAAAATAAATATTATTTATTCTTAAAATAAATAGATTTGATTTGCTGATATAAATTATAAACATATTTAATTAATAACAAATTTTATAATTATTTTAATAACAATGTAGTAACCAATAATGACAATTAATAACGGAAGCAAATGCAAGTAGAACACTAAACCAAACCTTTAAAATGTTAAGTAGTCTGCAACTATTCCAACTTTGGCATGAATAGTTGACTGATTGTCATTGCAATTTCAAGATGCATTACCTAACAAACAAAGACAGAACCCATAATGGATTAAAAATTGACTGGACAAAAATTAAAGAGGAGAAAATTAAGAGAAAAATGTAAGACTTATGATTCGTAACACTATGTCGATCCCAACATCCATGTCCAAATCAAGGCAATTTCGATAGCAATCATGGACTCATGGGGAGGTTTTGACTCTTGTTCGTGGCTTTGAGGAGAGCGGATATGGATAAATGAGGATTAGGCGGTTAGATGATTTTTTCGGATAAACTTTACAAACCCACCTCTTGTAGCGGGTTGTGGGATAGTTTTTCGCTCAAAAATTTAAGCGGGATCTTTTTCCCTCGTACCGAGATTATTTTTTGCTTAGAATATTTTTACTTTAAGTACCTTTTTTGAATTTTCTTTTTGTAGTATACTAGCCTATAATTTCGTGATGCACGGACTTTTTAATAACGTGATTGAATAATTATTATTTTATTATTTTTATTTTAATTTTATATTAATTACATTTGTTAAAACATAAGTACATGTGTTAAAGTTTTTTAATAACTAAAAGTATTGAAATAAGTTTTAAAATAAATATGTAAGTTTTTGTACGTAATATCTTTGGAAAAGGAGGGGTTTTATAAGAAAGAATAAAAAACGTAACATGTTTTAGTCGAAAAAGATAATTGTCTTGCCTTTGTTAAAAAAATAAGTATACATGTTAAAATAAGTAAACTTTTTTAAATAATTTAAAGTATTAAAATAAATAATGTGTTTTAGCTGAAAAAAACAATTGCTTATAAATATATAATAATATCACCATGTCGCCGTTGTTATTTTTAGAAAATTAGTTGTTTTAGTTAAAATATAGAAAATAGGTAATGTGCTGAAAAACACATAAATTTATTTATTAAATAATTATATCACCTTTATATGTGTGTGTATGTTGTCCATGTTATTTTTAGAAGATAAGTTGTTTAAGTTAGAAAATATAAAATAGGTAATGAGCCTGTGTTATTTTTAGAAGATGGGTTATCTTTCTCTATATATTAAAAGCCAACAAAGGGCAAAGTTTGCCATTTTAATGCTTGTGAAGTTACGATTTTACCCCTATTTTTTGAAAAATAACAAAAATACCATTGTTATATTATTATGCAAAAATATGTTAATATTTGTTACTGTAGAGAATCGAACCACCAACCTCCTTCTAAGAAGTCCAAAACCTAACCACTATGCTAAGTTGTTTTTTGAGTTTATTTTAAAGATTTTATTAGATAAGTCATATTATTTCCTCTAATTCTATATTTTTTTTTATTTTGAACCTTTGAGTAAAGAAAATATTGGTCCATATTATTTATATAAATCTGTATTTTTTATTTACGTTATTATATATATATAGGTAAATGATCAATCATGGTTTTAAATTTTTATTATAGTTGTATATTTTTGATTAAATATACTTTAGTTATGTTGTTGATAATTCATATTTTTATATCATATTATATATCACTATTTTACATTATTAGAATTAATTAATTATACATAAAATATAGTAATGAACTTGATCTAATATAAGAACTATTGTATATGTTATGTATCTCATTGTTTGTTAAGTCTATAATTTAAAATTAAGAAAATTAGCATCAAAATTATGTAATGCTAATGCTTATACACTATGTTCGTCACATTCATTTCTTAACAAATTTCTTTTCAAAATGAACACTTCATTTGTTGATATTTTCTAATACCACATGTCATTCTTTATTAACTTCGACATATCTCTAATTTACTCATTTGTTTCGTCAATTTTTTCACTTTTTCCACCATTTTAATCCCCCGGTTGATGTCCGAATCAAAAATCGGGGTGATGATTTAAAATGTAGAATATTACGGAGTATATAATTACAAAAAAAAAGATTTTTTTCATTATAAATGATAAATGTAAAAAATAAAATATCTACACTCTCTTTGTCATGATAAATGATGAGTATGGAAAATAAAATTTATATAATATAATTTCACATGTTACACATGAATGTAAATTATTCCGGATAAAAAAAATATTTTCATTTTCATTTTTCTCTTTGGATATATATAAATGTATTATACTATTTAAATAAAAATATATAAATTCTATCTATAAAATCATACATAATATATAACTACATCAAATATGAACTATATATCATAATTTTTAAGTATATAAAATATCAAATATTAGAGTTAAATTAGAAATGTTTTATTGATCAAACATTTAGACTTTGAGGGGTTTAAATGTATAATTCGACTAAAAAGATAAATATTTGAAAATGTAGAAGATACAATTGAATTGATTCCAAAAAGACGATAACTCAAAAACATGGTCTATATTTTAAATAAAAAATCAACATGATTTATATGCAATAGATGAAAATAAGATATGATTTCTCTCGATCATAAGAATTATAAAATTGTCTAACTATTAATGACGACCAGTTAGACTATAAGTTTTAAAAATAAAAATTCAAATTGTATGTAAAAAATTAATGAATGATATTAAAAAAAAAGGATAAGTTTTTAATAATAATAGAATTTTATATAATATATTAATTGGATGTGTAATATCATAAAATCATTCTCATAAATGAAATTCTAAATAGGGTTTTTGGGCTTTGAGGACATCGTCGAATTACAACACTGAAGCTAATGCACAATAAATACAAGTAAAGTTTATTTTTTGTATATGAAAAGGTTGAGTTTATTATTACAAAAATGTCATTCAATATTTGTATTGAAAAAACAGTATAACCTCGTATAAGTTTTCAGGTCAAAATCATGGTTATTTTTCACTTTTAAATAGATGAATAATCCTGGACATTTATAAAGTTATCACATTTACCTTACTTTTTTTAAAATAAAAAATTAGACTTAAAAATGATATATTTATAAGTATATATTTATTTATAACATGTGCAAAGCACGAGTTATTTTTTGTATTATTTTACCTTTTTATTTAAATTATTATAATCAAATTAAATATAGTAACGAGTGGTTCACGTATTTTACCTTTATTTATGTTTTTAATTTTTGAGTTGTTCTGCAGAGTAAATTTTAATTTTAACATATTTGTAATAAATGCTTATTTTAATATGTTGTTGATGAGATTCGAACATTAAACTTCTATGTAGCATAACTTTTAGTAATACATCTAGATGTTCCAATCAATTTGACTTCAAAGACCCATCAGTATCGATTGTGATTGAAAAGGATAACCAATATGAGTTGTGAACCAAATGATAAATTATACCTCATTTTGTTTATTATAGTTTAGTATAGATTATAGTTAATTCAGAATTCATTAATTTGTACCATATATTTATAAAATTATATAACTGAGCAAAATACATGAATTTTGAGAAATATATATAAGATAATTCAATTTGAGTTATATATGAATTTTTAAAATTTAGGATTTCAATTATTTATGATGATTGAGTTGAAACATTTACTTACGTCATTATAACATGAACCCACTCTATACGAAGGGAGAAAAAGATGGAACCGAAAAATAGTTGTTTGGAAATTATATATATGCACAAGTCATTAATGTTGTCTAATCATTCTTACATCGATAAAAATAATCATGTGCCTTTTATCATATAGATATTAGTTGAATATTACGAAATCCAATCAAATTTACAAGTATTTGATTCATGAAAATGGTACGCAATATTACAAATTTACGATAAATTGCAAATATTATCATCTAATGTATTTTTAATTATAAAATTATTTCGATATATGAACAAATTTAGTGAGAAATTATTTAATTAATATATGAACAAGTCTCAAAACCTGACAAGGGTACGTTCATCATTCAAAGTAGTTACATTATTTGCCAACAAAATTTCTTACTACTCTACACAACTCACACTTTTCATCTTACACAATCAAACTTACGATTACACAAACGTCACGTTAATAAATCGACCTACTCGCAAAAAAATTATTGACATTTCTATGCAGGCCCGTGCCTTGCACGGGCTGTTACGCTAGTTTTAGTTAGAAAAATAAGAAACAAGTAATGTGCTGAAAAAAACAGTTGGTTATTTATTAATAATTATACAACAAAATTTTACGTTTTTATATATATGTTGCCCGTATTATTTTTAGAAGATGAGTTGTTTAAGTTAGAAAATATAAAATATGTACTTTGCCTGTGTTATAATTTCTAGAAGATGAGTCATTTTATTTAGAATATATAAAACAGGTAATATGTTTTAGGTGAAAAATATAATTAGATAGTTATTAGTAATTATAATATAAAATATTTAGAAGATGAGTTGTTTAAGATATAAAATAGATAATATTAATTGTTTTATTTAGAAAATATAAAACATGTAATATATTTTATTTGAAAAAGGTAATTACATAGTTATTAGTAATTATAATATAAAATCAGTAATGTGCCCGTGTTATTTTTAGAAGATGAGTCGTTTTATTTAGAAAATATAAACAGCTAATATGTTTCAGTTGAAAAAGGTAATTAGATAGTTATTAGTAATTATAATATAAAATATTATATATATATATATATATATATATATATATATATATATATATATATATAGGATGAGGTTCAAATTAGAACCTATATTATAATCAGAACTTAGGACCATTCATATTCCTTAGATTAAATTAATTTAACGGTGAAGATCTTTTTAAATATTTAAAAGAAAATCAATATACCAGACTAATACACAGTTCATCGTATACATGTGACAGCTTTATTCAGTAATAATTAAATTGATTTTGATTGAGATGAATAAAAAACAATCAGTAACGGGTCATGATTACCACAATTATAGCTATTTAAATCCCACACAATCATCAATCCTAACTTTCAACAGATATTGCATCAGAACAAAAGCTCTCAAATCTTGTTCTATAAAAGTATAGGATTGACACTCAATATTTCACTTGCCGGTTGCATTATAGGATTGTCACTCGATATTTCACTTGCATGCTGCATTGTAGAACTAAATACAATCAATTCAAAAGTGGACATGGTGACGATCATAGAAAACGATTCAGGTACTCGTACATGAAAACCATTTGATTTCATTTTTGATATATATATTCTGTTTGATTTTAACTATTGAGATTTGAAATGTTTAGTTAAGTACCTATTTAATATGTTTGTTCTGCAGCAGTATAAGTATTACAAAAATATAGATGAATTTAAGTATACAACTTACTTGTTTATTATATTGTTGTAGGCGGTAACGATTGTTCACCCGAGAATGTTGAATATCCTGTCGATGCCGAAAATACAAATTAATGAACCTTTTCATTTTGATGCGTTATACTATACATCACCCGCGGGAGTTGAGTACTTTACACCTAATTGTGATGAAAAGTATAAGCCATATGTAAACAGGTTTTTCCCTTCTGTTGATGCTGCTGGATATGAATTCTACAAAGAATATGGACGTTTAAGTGGATTCGATGTGCGTAAGAGTACATCCAAACACGCTCCTGATGGACCCTCATTCTGAAGTATATCGAATGCAGTAGGGCTGGTATACATGACAATAATAACCATGCAGCATCAGAAGTTATTGTTGAGCAACGTACTAAACGTCGAAGGACAACTTCTCGTAGGTGTGATTGCCATGCTATGATCAAACTAAAATTCGTTGGTTTACGTGGTTATGTTGTTTCCACTTTTGTCGATGATCATAATCATTCGTTAGCTTCTGCCGCTGGTAAACAGTTCTTGAGATGTAGTAGACAATTGAACTTTTTTCATCAGAACTTCATTTTTGACTTTGGCAGGGCAAATGTTGGTCCAGTAAAAACTTTTAATATAGTGAAGGAGATGGTAGGTTCTTATGAGAATGTCTGCGCTACTTCAACGGACTTCAAAAATTTTAATCGAGACTTAAGGTCTCGTATTGGTAAAAATGATGCAGACATGATCATTGAAAAATTCAGGTTGAAACGTGAAACATCGAACAATACTTTCTTTTATGAGTATAAACAAGACAAAGATGGTCACTTAACTGGCCTTTTCTGGGCTGATGCTACTGGGATACGTAACTATAGCATATTTGGTGATACTCTGTCCTTTGATCCAACCTACCGTACGAACAAGTGAGTCTATTCATGTCATCTTTCTTTAGCAATTATTTACCTGATGCATTTTATATTTTTATTTTCAAAGGATCCTACAATAGTATAGACTTAAATTTAAATTGTTCAGCTACGCTATACTTATTTGAACTGATCTTTACAATTTCTCTAAATTGTCAACAGATATTGCATGGTATTTATTCCTTTCACCGGGGTTGATAATCACTGGAGTAATGTGACATTTGCTTCTGCTTTAATAGAGAACGAAAGTCATACCAGCATTAAGTGGGCTTTGGATGCTTTTGACAAATGCATGGATCATATTCCACCGTGTGTCATAACTGATCAATGTCGTGGTATAAAGAAGGCTATCTCACTTGTTTGGCCAAATATAGTACATCGTTATTGTATGTGACACATTATGAACAAATTGTCTGGAAAGGTAATTAATTTACTTTATGCACTATAAATTTTATGCATTAAATAATGGCTAGACCATATGTTTATCTATTTTTTCCTACTAACTCACACAGATTCGACCGTCATTGGCTTCTAATAAAATGTTCATGGACAAAATGAAGTCTTTCGTTTGGGCTGATCATTTATCAATTGAAGAATTTGAAGAAGGTTGGAAGTCTGTTATTGAGGAATATGATTTGGCTGATAATGATTGGCTAATTGAGATGTATGACCTCCGTAAAGAATGGATCCCTGCATATTTTAATAATGTTGAAATGGCTGGTTTGCTTAGAACAACATCACGTTCGGAGAGCTCAAACTTCTACTTCCAACACTTTCAGCAGAGTGGAGATACATTGGTTGAATTTTACTCCAAATATGAGAGTGCCATTGACAAACAACGTTATTTATATGCACAAAACAATCAGCTCTCAGAATTTGTGCCAATACTGCCACCCACCTAAAAATTGAAAATGATGCTGCTAAAATATATACGCGTCAAGTTTACTACCTTGTTAGGGAAGAAATACAGTCAGCCTGGTATCATACAAGCATTGATGACATGACTATTTCAGAAGGGGTTAAAAATTTTAAAGTCAAAGACGTGTTACTAAATGGCAGATTGTTTGAGGTATGATGAACTTTTAATTTTCTGCACTTTGATGTATGTTGATTAGTATATTTTCTGCACTTTTAATTAGTATATTTTTAAACAATTTTACAATACCAGGTCACTGTTAGACTATCAGATCAAGATGTCAATTGTGAGTGCAAATTCTATCTCCGAAAGGGATACTTATGCCGACATGCTTTTGCAAGTTTGCATCAATGCGGTGTTTCTAAGATTCCACTGTCGTATGTTAAAATGCGCTGGATAAAAAAAGCTGAGAATCATCCTTCAGTTATTGGGTCCAATGTTTCTGCTCAACATTGTGTTGAATTAGACGATGTCAAGTTACAAGTGAAAGAAAATTGGTTTGATTTTCAGTCATGTATGAGTATTGCTGGGTTTGATAAGGCCGCGGTAGAAATGATGCGCACACATGTCCAGGCCATGAAAGTTGACATGAATGAATTTTTACCTCATAAAAATGGGAATGTTGATAAGTTTGTTGGACCTAAACCTCATTCACATCCTGTAATACTGAATCCTAATACCAGTAGGAATAAAGGATGTGGCAGCAGGATTAAGAGTGGGAAAGAAAAAGCGATGGATGCTTACAAAGACAAACGCCGAAAGTGTAGCAAGTGCGGGGAAATTGCAGGACACAACGTGAGGAGTTGCCCCAAAAACCAAAAATAATGCATAATTCACTTTTTTGTATTCTGTCATTTTAATTTCTACAAGTTGATTCTCAACTTCCATTCTCATTTCAATGTCGTCTGTGTGCGTAGATGGTTTTTATCTACTTATTTGAATCTAACACTTGGTTTATGCAATATCTATTTCACTTTACATTGTTTTAGTATCTATTTTATGAGTTAGGTTCAAATTAAAACCTTGTTAGAACTTAGATAAAAGACTGGTCAGAACAACCAAGTGTAAATCAATTTGACTCTCGAGCCAACTGGTTAGAAAGATAAAAGACAGAAAAAAAATTGACTCTCATTGACCTGAACTACTGAAGTGCAGGAAGTAGGTGTTCCTATAAGGATGTTAGCATATTTGCTTTTTTACTTTCCTGTTTTCCAAGTCATTCTGGAATTAGATCAGTGATCTTTACTAATGTAGTTATGTTACCTATTCTGGCCTTCGAACTTATTTCTTTCAGATCCAGCAGCTCCAGATACGATGTTCTTATCAGAAAATATAGGAAATCAATTTGTACTCAAACCAGCAAAACTATATCAAATTCATATTATATTTTTCACACAAGAGTACAATCAACATTTGGTATTGAGCTGATGCAAACAATATCAAGCTCAAAACTTTAGAAAGTCTCAAAACATTTGGTATTAAAATGCTTGACAATAAATTAACAAAATCTCTTTAGAAAGTCTAGTATATGATCTTATGAAACAAATATAAGTGAATTCCGAACATAGTTACAAAGCATTTTAGTCCTGCAAATGTTACAAAGGAAACCAAGAACAACACAATTTTGTGCATGAATAAATTAAAATAACTTAATATAAGTATAATAATACAGCAACTATTAGAGCAAACAAAGTTAGCAAATTAGCATAACATTTTTCTGAAGTATGCTAATGCCTTGCAAGTAGCTGTCTTACATTTTGGGTAGTGCTTATGTTCAGATCCAGCCAGCGGATATGCACGCTAGATTAATGATCCCTAAAACTGCTGCTGTTTTTTTCTGCCCATATCTAATAGAGGTGATCTATTCAGTGTGAGGTGATATTGCAAGCGCTGAACAATGAAATGAAGAAAGGGAAGACGGAGTTGAGGGACATGTGATGCTAATATATCAGATTTTATGCAAGCCGATTGTTATTTGGTTGCTTACAAAGAATCATACAACAAACTCCCACACACATTGCAACCAGAACATGCATAGAGAAAGATTAGCATACTTAGTACAGCTCTCCACTTAACATATATATACAAGCATACATGTACTTGCATGAGGCTGGTCTGTTAATCTATTTGTGGAGTCGAAAACAATACGAAGTCTGTGAGGATGCACAAGATAATGAAGGAAGGAGAATCTGGATAAAAGTGACTCTAATTGCGTAAAACTGAGGTCTGCCTATTGTACTGTACAACTTAGCTTGTAGTAACTCAGTAGCAAGATTCAAACCACAGAAGTACGCTATGTTTCAACAATAAAAATGCAGAAGGTGGTAGGTTACCGTACTAAGGTTAGGTTCAAATTAAAATATTTTAAGATTTTGTACTTATGCAGTACACAATATTCTATGTAGCTGTATAATGTACTTATGCAGTACACAATATTATTAATTTTCCTAACATACATGATTTTAAAATAAATAAATTATATTCTATGTAGATCAACCTATATTTTATCCTTATAATATATGCAGAAGGTAGAAAAAAATGTAGTGCAAAAAAATGCAGAAGGTGACATGGCTTCTTAGTTGTGTACATAGCTCAAGTTAGTGTACTAAGATCAAGTACAAGATTAATCTAGTTTTGCGTAGTTATGTAGTATACAATTTTTATTTTGCTAACATACATAATTTTTTCTAAAAATGAATTATATTCTTTGCAACTCAACTTATATTATATGATTTATGTTCTTTGAGATCTTTTTATGATGAAGATCATGGGTAAGTTATATGTGTATCTTTATTTTACTAACCATGTGACAATGATATCTATAACATCCTCCCTCCCACCTTCATTCCCGGATATCTAAGGTCTGACTTTTGTAGTGTACAACTTAGCTTGTAGTAACTCAGTAGCAAGATTCAAACCACCGAAGTATGCTATGTTTCAACAATAAAAATGCAAAAGGTGGTAGGTTACCGTACTAAGGTTAGGTTCAAATTAAAAATTTTTAAGATTTTGTACTTATGCAGTACACAATATTATATGTAGCTGTATAATGTACTTATGCAATACACAATTATATTAATTTTCCTAACATACATGATTTTAAAATAAATTATATTCTATGTAGCTCAACCTATATTTCATCCTTATAATATATGCATAAGGTAGAAAAAAATGTAGTGGAAAAAAATGCAGAAGGTGACATGGCTTCTTAGTTGTGTAAATAGCTCAAGTTAGTTTACTATGATCAACTACAAGATTAATCTGGTTTTGCGTACTTATGTAGTATACAATTTTTATTTTGCTAACATACATAATTTTTTCTAAAAATAAATTATATTCTTTGCAACTCAACTTATATTTTATCCTTATAATATATTTTAAAAATAATAATTGATAATAATTAAAATATTATAAAAAAATTCAAAAATTAAAATGTTCCTAGGTCATAGTATATTAATTAAATTTTAAGGTTCTAATATTTAATTGTAGTACCATTCTTAGTGGCTACTGCTGTTTTGACATGAGATTTAATTTCTCACAGTTTTGTATAGTTTGCAAAAAAAAAAATGC
The DNA here is from genome assembly GCA_030848705.1 of Heracleum sosnowskyi. Classification (NCBI taxonomy): domain Eukaryota; kingdom Viridiplantae; phylum Streptophyta; class Magnoliopsida; order Apiales; family Apiaceae; genus Heracleum; species Heracleum sosnowskyi. Next base: position 16,435,412 of record CM061244.1, on the reverse strand, counting down.
AAGTGGTGGCATGGTTTCTTAGTTGTGTTCTAGCTGCAAGTTACTGTACTATAAACAGACCTGCAGGACCATTCTCTATAACTCTCATGATATAGAGGAGTGTATTATCTTTAGAAAGAATTTATATGAATGTTTCAATAGAAACTCTTACATTGAAACAAAAAATGTACAATACGTGAAAAAGAACTACAACTCAAGTTAATTACCTGATTTACCTAACTCATCATGAAGTAATTTATTCTTTTTTAGAATAATTAGGAAAATAATTATCAAAATTTTATAACTTACTATGGAAAATAATTAAAAATTCAAACTCTCGTAAAACCAATCCTACTAGTGCATTACTGTCCGGAACCTTAAAACCAAAGATTCAAACTGTCATTACATAATCATTAACCACATCAAATAAAAGCATGCATATACTGCAATGGTACCATCCAAAATTATTAAAATAACACCCTGCAGAGTTTTTAACTAGTCACCAGCAACACTTTTTATGCCCCTCTTCTGATAGGTTTTCATTATTTTTCTCCCAGCCATATGGTTCCTAGCAGGTGCCTTTTCTGATGCTTTGTTATTTTTCAGACTTTTGTATGCAACATTCATAATCTCTTCTCTTTTTTCATTCAGCGAGCTTGTGAGAATCTGATGACAATATATTTTCCGGAGTTTCTCCAACTGGTGCTTTTGAACCTATAAAAAAAATTAATCTTTTAGATGTATCCGAGAGGTCTACAAACCATGCATCTTAATATCACTTTTTTAGATTCGGTAATGTAACCGTATAAAGGAACTACTTCAATACACGTCATCCGAACAAAGCATACATGTAATTTAATTTTATTGTATAATAGTGACTTATACTATGTTTGACTAAACTTACTTTTTCTGAGGGAAGTCTACCAGTCCACGGGTTCCCACGTCCGCCCATGTAAGTCTCCATATGCCGCATTACAAATATTCCGCAATCAACACCATTCTCCTTTGTTTGCCATTCCATTTCAACAAAAGCAGGTTTCAAGGCAGCTACTTCTTTCCAGCAAGAAATGTTTTCATCCCTCAAAAACTTAACAAACAGCGTGTGCTATTTGTCATCAACACAACAGAAAGCCATAAACAACTTTATTGTCAGGTATAATTTTTATACTACAAGAGGTCCTGCTTATTTTTTTAAAGAAATGCTTACCAGACTAAATGGTACACCTCCATACATCGTCTCAATGTCATTCCAGTATGCAATGTTGTCAATGATATCCCAGGAAGGATGCTTTATATCATAACAAATAAGATAATGATGTGTGCCTTGATGTATTGGGAAAAAGACCTACAAAATAAATAAATTCAATAAATTATTTACGAATTCCCTCACCAAATCATATGATATCATAGAAGGTGGTACTGCAATAGTATATACTTTAATGTGGTACTGCATTTCAAACTCTTGTCCACTTTATAAGCAACACTTACCATGTCAAAATCACCCACTGCATATGTTTTCTCATGCTGATAATTAACGCTGCTAACACACATGTCAATGTGTTCCGTAAAGTTTGCATATCGATCATCACGACCTTTTTTGTTGACTCCCAGCGCAACCAACTACAGTGGAATGACAGAAATTCGATAATATTACATCATTAAAAAAATGCTTATGTAGAATGCAATTGAATACTATTACAGCACATTTAAAATTCTAATACAGGACATAGGTTGTCTGGTAAGTCAATTTGAAACTTCCTCAAACTTATATCTGAAACTTTCTATTTCCTCGTGATTCTGATTTTTCTTTTTATATCTCTCCATCTTTGGAGACTGTGTAACATGCTTAAAGACAAAATAATATCAGAACAATCAATATTTTCCATCTTAAGTCTCCACGTCAACCTCATAACCTAGGCTAATCAGAAATGTCTAAAAAATAATGTCCATCAGCATTACGATTAAATGAGCAGTTAAGTTTAAATGTCTTGTTATTGCATCCCAGGAACACACACAAAATAGTTACTATGGCAGAATGTAACATGTGCCCTAAGATCAGGAAGAAATTGCAAAAACACCAAAAGAGCATTATGATTGCAAACAGATGGCAACATTTAAATGCTAATAACACAGAAATGAACCTTTTTCAGTACGCTGGCAACTTCTTGTATAAGCTTTTTTTCATATCCAGGTGGTGGAAATGGAAAGCAACGAGACATTGCACAGTATCACACAAGAAGCAAATATAGCACTGTCTCAAAACAAAAATGCTTCTACAACTTTCACACAACAATGTACCAATAAGAGGATCTTCTATACGTTTTAATACCTAATACTATTATATAATACCTAATACTATTAGAGAACATTGCCTATTCTATTACAGAACATAGTGTAGAATGCAATTGAATACTATTACAGCTTCTAATACAGGACATAGGTTGTCTAGTAAGTCAATATGCATACAGATGATCTTCTATACTTTATAATACCTAATACTATTAGAGAACATTGCCTATTCTATTACAGAACATAGTGTAGGAAATAACTATAACAATAATCTAAAGTACACTACTACAGTATCATTGAATAAGTTGTTAAGAAAATTGACATAAGTTAAAAAATTTACATACCGTCGTTTCAACAGTAAGAAATAATCTCATAGGTGAATTCGGTGCTTTTAGCCTCTCTTTATCATTCATAAAATATGACCAACAGTCGATAACGGTTCCTTCAACCCATGAGTTGTACTTTAAAGACTGAAACTGCGCTTTAGTACAAAATTTGTCGATCCACATAAAGAGAGCGTCACTGTTCAGCAGACAGAATGCAATAAAAATATAAAAATATGACAAAACAACAATAGTCATGTTTATACTATCAAATATTTTGCAAAAGACAAAAAGCTTACTCTCTTCCCTTTCTATTATTGAACAACCACTGCCAAACTGCTTCCTCTTCGGGCTTAATTTGTCTTGCCTTAAGGTCATTCACTCTAATAACATAAGGTGATTTCAGGTTATCAGATAGATGCACTTCGCGTCGAGGTCTCTTCAACTTTACATTAGTCTCATCTTCAGCTACAATTTCCTTACCTTCCTTTGTTATTAAATCATCACAACTTTTGGTGTTTTCATCTTCTGCATAGACCCTAGCGATATTCACCACATTCATAGCCTCATCCATGTTCTCATTTTCTATCTGTGTTAGCCCTAAAGAATAACTAGGGAAGAAATCATCTTCCACTCTCCGAACAGAATCATTGCCCTTGCTAGCCGAGTATTCAATAATGGCTCTATCAATTTCCATTATATCTTGCGTAGACAAAGGTTCAAACATGTCCAAATCGTGGTTTGAAACACTTGAACTTTTTATTAAAGGAGTTTCCGCTGAAATATCAAAGATGCCTCTATACCCACTGAATATAACACTTAATTTCTGTTTAATCTCATTATTTCTCTCACTTTTTGGAAACATTTCAACTGCTTTTGCTTGAGAAGTCATACAATCCTTGAAAATTTTATCCATCATTGCAACCTTCTTATCCAAAATTTCAAAGACTTTCTGACATTCAAATGGATGAATTTATTAGATATTTACAGATATGAAAAGTTGTAATATCCTTGCTTTGCATAATAAACCTGCTATAATGAGAAGAAAAAATAAATTAACCCAACATGTACTTCATACCTTCTCATCCACTAACTCCTCGAAGACTACATTGAAGAGCGATTCGTCATCTTCTTTCTCAGTCATATCATTCTCTGAGTAATTCTGTCAAAAAAAATCAAAACATGCACATATTAACCTAGCTAGAATATTTAGTGAAAACGAGACTGAGGCAAACACATACAGAGCAATCAGTATATATGGCTACATGTGCCAGAGTATTTGAGGCAATCCCTGGTTCATCAATCTGGTGAACTGATAAATTGCATTTTAGTAAATATTTGTGATAAAAGATGGAGATTGAACATGAATTAAGTCAAACGACAGAGATCAGAAGGATTAGAAAGAACGTCAGTACTCAGTTTGAAGAAATGAATCTTTAAGAAGTATACTTACATTTAAATATGGAAAGTGAGAATAATGAGAAGTTCTATTAGAAATTAGAGTCTAATTTGAGATAGGCAGAAAGATGAGAGTAAAAGCGATCTAAAGTCATTGATTAAAGGAGGCCGTTGCTGTTTAGTTCTATGTACCAATTTTTTTTGTCTCTGAAGCCCTCAGTGAAGTGAAAGTTACATACAAGTTTCATATCTGATATGTTCCATAACTCCATGTAAGCACAGGCTTCTCGATGTTGGTAAATGCGTATTCCATCAAAAATATTACCATGATCCTAAACACTGTTGGGTACTTTAGTTCATATATGATTAGTTATTACACTGTTTAAATTGTCTAAGGTATAAAAGTATCTTGTGCTTTACTGTTATTGATATTTATTTTAAAATTAGGTTGGTCACCTATAGATTCTTAAATTACCTTATATATAGGGTGTATTTTATTTTGCCATATGTATAATTCATTCAAAACAAAGATAGGTATAATCCAGTGACCTGAATGTTGACCTGAGTGTTGGAACCAAAGATGCCCCTCAAGATATGACTACGAGGATTTATATCATACAAAATGTATGAAAATTGTGATCTGCGTCGGAGAGAAAAATTTACACTACAGGATTTACACTTCAGGATTTGGAATGCCATGGCAATCCAGCCAGTGCTAGCCGTGCTGGAATGTGTCCAAGCCTGCCAGATGCGGTTGCGGTTGAACAGGTAACTGATTTTCTTACCTTTTAAAACTTGGTCACCAATATTCTATTTTTACATACAGAAAAATGCCACTTGAGAGAATATATGCAAACTAGTACAGTTTTATAAAAGAGAGAAAAAAAAACTTAATTAATTCAACCAAAAACAAAAGCAAAAAGCAAAAACATTGTAGGTAGTCTCTCCTAACGGCTACGGTTTAGGCTTATTACCTAATAGTATCTCCCTAAAGTATTAATAAAGAAACCCAATCTCGTATATGGATTTTATCTACTTATTTGAATCTATCACTTGGTTTATGCAATATCTATTTCACTTTAAATTATTTAGTATCACATTAGTAACCGTTTATTATGTCGACCAAGAACATTTTACAATATTAACCTAATTACTATAAATAATGAAGCAGCACATATGGTACTCAATCAGCACGTACAATACCGCTTTTGTAAAGCTCACAGAAACCTCACCATTGATAATTTAGGTTGCTTGCTGGAAAACAGTGCAACTTCTTTAGACACCATTTGGAATACAGACAACCTTTAAGTACAATATAAACACAGTTCAGTGGACACAACTGATGGTTCCTAAATACTTCCATTTTTGACTATATGTAGGCAGCTTTCATCATAAAAAAATATCTTTTGCTAAAATATTATTTGAGCTCAATAGTTTGGCTAAAATTTTTTAAATCAACAGGGGACAGTATGACAAGAGGTCCAAATATAAGCAATTTAAAGCTTCCTCTTCAAGTCGACTCATTATAAAAGCAACATGAAATATATGTTACTAATCAACAAGCAATTAATTGAAACCAGGGGTTCCGGTTTTATCTGAATACTTCTGAATCTGAATATCTAACAGGGGTTCCGGTTTTATCTGAATACTTCTGTTCTATTCACCTAATTTAATTTAGAAGTATTTAACTTTATGCGGCAAAACCAATATTTCACTACTTCAATCCTTAATCTTTCTCAAACACTAATCACTAGTTCCTGAAAGTAAATTTCCTATATCTTTTGTGTAAATTCTCAGGTTCGCATAATTCCATGACAACAAAAAGTTTATTGCTTTCATAGATATCTCTATCCTACGGGAATTTTTTAACAGTCAATTTCAAATATCATTACTTAGCAAAAAAAAAAAATCAATAAGCAGTCTCAATTCACTAGAATTAAGCATGGAAGAAATACTCAACTTGATCATAATTTATAATTAAGTATCAAGCTTCATTAGCAGAGTGATATTTGAGTTTCTCTCTCTCTGTTTTTCAGCTTTAAGGATAATGTGCTTATGAGAAAATCGGCAATAGAACACGCAACCTCCAACAGGCACAATTTATTATTTGACAGAATATGCAGTGACTTATATTACTAGCATTTCATTCTACAACGAACTGCTAACAAATCTTATTAAATCTCGGTCACAAAAAGGTTCTAAAAATCAGGTAGATGAAGCATTTCTAAAAGCTTCAGGTGGAACCCCAGGGGGACTCTAATTGATTTCGATCAGTTTGGAATGTGAATCTGGTTTTTACTTAGAGTCGATATTAGAGAAAATTAGAGCATAAGTACAGAATTTAGAGAAAATTAGAGGAAAAACCCGAAAGACAAAAGAAAAGGAAAGTTCAGCCACTCCTTGAATTCAAGTTTTAATTATCAGTACTACATAGAGCCATAGAAGCAGAACTCTGTCTAGGCCCCTTCTATTTATATGCGAATAGCACAGAGTTCATTTCTCTTTTAGCCTGCTTACTAGAATATTAACTATTACTTACATGTCTAATCTTGTGTTTTTTTAAAGTGGCACAACTCAAAACTAAGATCAAACACCTCTCTTCAACTTTGCACAAGAAGGTGTGTCAAATTCCATCTTTCAGCAATAACATTTTGGTTAAACGTTACAAGCGGTTCATCGGCCTTTTTTCTACAAGTGTTTATTGGTCGATGACGTGATCTTAATATTTCAAAATATTGTTAGCCCCGAGTCCTGGGCCTAGAACTGAAACTGAAAATTGATAACAGAAGAATGCTAGAGTGGTGGAATGACCAGGGCATAGAAGGGAGAAGCACTAAACAGATATCACTAATTCCAAATCAAATCTTAATTGATGCTAAATATTATCAAGAATGAGTTATCAAACTTAGGATTTACACATATAGAATGAGTCATCTTCAATAGGAATAGACGCGTAATCTATACCAAAATTACACCAAGGTGTATAGCACTTTCCTGGAAAGTATACTTAAATCTTGATTTTAACTTTGCCAGACGATTATCAGGAGTTCACACTACTACTGTAGTTTACTAACAATCAATTTGAAAACTAACACTACGACAAAAGAACTAAACAGAAGAGATCACACGAATCATGCAAGTGATTCTTTTGTCAGGTTACCATACTAAGGTTAGGTTCAAATTAAAATATTTTAAGATTTTGGTATGGTAATACAAGATTAATCTAGTTTATCTGGATAATGTACTTATGCAGTACACAATATTATTAATATCATACCTTATCTCCTTTATTCACACGTGGTGGAACATATGTCACATCTTCAGCCAAATTAGATGTTCTAACATTGTCAATCCCATTTCCATCATCATTAACCTAACAAAATGTGAAATATAAGTAATGCATCAAAGTGACAAAGCACAACATTTTCCAATTAATTTTGACTTACCATATGGTGTACTACTACAGCATCCCATTCTAAAAATTCACCAATGCCAAAACTTTCGTATGCTATTTCATTCTTCTGCCTCTCACGTAAACCCAATCGGCAAACCCAGAACCTTGTTTACTACAGATTCAGATATCTGAATTGTACCGTCTCTCAATATTAGAGAACATGTTCTTTTGTTGAACGACTCTACAACATTGCAGCCTAATCTATGTGGGTAGCGTTCCATTCTAAATTTTAGTAATCCTCCAAATCCTGTCTTAATGACCCATTCCCTCTGATTGTCATTCAGACCTGCAATAGTCTCAGAGAAAATTTCAGGGGTAAATTTCTTTTGTATGTACCTTTCATAAACTTTGCTTTTCTTCGGTTCGTCGGACTCATTTTCTGAAATTTTTTCAGCAAAGCAACAGACATATTCTTATTTACCGGTGTATGCTTAGCCTTGTCATCTGCCTGTCCATCCAATTCCTACAAAAAAAATTAAATAACACAACAAGAACATTTAAGTACCTAAATAAGGCACATACAAATTTAAATTGTAAAGAATAACAAAAAACTTATACCTCCCCGTCGTTTTTTAACTATGTCGTATTTCTTTCCATTTGAACGTACTGCATTAGTATCATTTTTATCCTTTGTATTTTCAACAACTCCAATCACCTTCACACCCCGTTTCTTATGCTTTACCACCATGTTTCTCTTACATTTTCCACCAACAGCCAATGGTTGAGCCACAAAATCATCGTCCATGTACTTTGTTTGCCTATCAATAGTTGGCGATACTACACCAATCAATTGTAGATGATTCTCTACCGCGCTGATTGAGGAATTGCTTTGCTGTGTTTAAGGAATATATACTCCTCCCCCAATTGCCGCTTGCTAATTTATTTTAATCAACAATATTTTCATGTGTACTGTATTATAACCGTGTATTATAATGTGTTCTGTATTTCTACTTACATTAAATCACAGCCGTTCACTTCAATTTCATCCCATGGTTATTAGTCTAGGTCTAAGGTTCTAATTTTAACGGGTTCTATAAAACAATTAAAGCATCAATATTTTGTGCAGTGTTAACTTTTCCGGATTGGTTCACTGTCTGAACCTTTCTTTTAACTAGCTAGGCAAATTGCATGGCATCAACTTAACTATGTACAAAAAGACTAGTTACTTAACTAGGTACAAAAAGAGTAGTTCTGTGTTTGCAACTAAGGGGCTCAGAAGATATTAGTGTTTCACCAGGTTCTATCTTATCAGTGTGAAATATGCTATTATCAGTACCCGTGGTTGTTCATGCAATAAAAAAAAAGGAAATAGAGGAACCAAGTAAACTTGGAGTTACCAAATGAAGTCAACTCAAAGGTTATCTTTAGTTTAAAGTTGTGATGTATCCCGACATGCGTGCACCATGTAGTTAGAAATGATTCCTCTCCTAAATAAAGATTAAACAAAAGTGATTACACAATTTTTTAGAAAGTCATTAAACCTAACAGTCATCCCAATAACTCCCCAAAAGCTTCCCAATTCTATATTTTCAACATCTTAACTAGTTGTTCGCCCATTTCTTCCAACTTCTTCAAGTAAAACTACAAGGAACACTTAATTGATTGTGTAAAGTTAGGAATAAAGTGTGTTTAGATGTTGAATTAACACGTGTTACATTTTTGATAATTCACTTGTATTAAAATAATGCTTTTTAACATGAATTAACTCACAGTCACACATATTAAAAATTATGAAGGTAAAGGCAATAATAAACTCTTAATTATATATCATACCCTAATACATGTGTCAAGTGATGTGGCTACTACTGTCATTTCCTTATCGCAGTATCTGCTATTGCTCAACCAATAAAATTTTGCTGAAAAGTGAGATCAAAGATTTTATTAGCTTTGACACAAACTATCTATTATGCAATCATTAATTTTGTTAGATATTTTACCTAGGAGGTAATACATGAATCTCAATGCTTCCACTAAACGAGGTATGCAGAAACGTCCATCTCCACTTTCCGCAATGTTGGTGACATATTCCAGAAATTTCAATGCATAGCGCTCAGGACTTGGATAAGAAATTACTCAAAAATAATAAATATATAAGTGGTCTCTTTATCAAATAAACAATTGATTCAAATTGAAATCTTACCCAAAATGAGCATTCAGACCATATGCGTGCATGAAGGTGAACATTTGAAGCACGTAATCTGGGAATAAGAGTTGTATCTGCTCATGAATTGCTTCCACCGACCAAAAGCGGGTCTGATTTCAGGAAAAACAAAACAAATTAACATTGAAAATGAGAAAAATAGAAAACACTAACTATATATATATTCACATATTAGTACCGATTGGGGGGAATTGACGTGTTTCATCGTGTTATGTGTAAACACGTGCATATCAAATGGCGTGTCGCGATATTCATACAATTCACCATTCACTATTCTACTCGTCAGCATATCCACAATATATGGATGACCCTCCTCCTCAACTTTTGACATCCAAGAAAAAAAATTGAACATTTCATTGAACTTGCGACGGTTGATGGTGTTGCATGTCCATATTACACTGCAATCAATATGGTAAAAGGGCAAGTCATTTGGTTCAGTCATGTATGGATGTTTATGCATACTTTGATAATCCACCCTGAAAGAAAACATAAGAATTTTAAGCACATAACAAATACTAATAAATAATAACTATACTGTTATTTTGAACTAAACATTACACTTACAAATCTTTGCAATTGTATAGGTGATATCTAAAATCTACATATAGAGGATTTGTAAGTTCTGCATCTCCAACTATGTGATCAACAAGTTCACATATCTGCCTCTGTTGTGTCTGAAACATGGTCCGGTATGAATCTAAATTGGGCAAATACACCGGCAAACACTTAAGTTTTGGCAGATTATTAACTGCCACTACACTAGTCCATTGCAAGTTGGCATGTAGGATTCCCATCAGGTCTAGCTGAACACCCATTTGAAGAATATGTCTGTCCACCATTTAAAAAAAGATATGGTTAATAAATTTTACATATTTCTAGTAACTGTAGAGAATTGAACAAGGTTCATAAATAAAAGAGAATTTAACAAGAACAAACCCAATAGCATTCAACTGCAGGTGCTGAGGAGCAGGAGATGGAAATATAAAGCTTCTTTCCATGGCCAGATATAATCAATACCATCCACTCTGCAAAGTAAAAAACACTGTAAAAAGTGTTGTTGGGGAAGTTTTGAAATTCCATCCATCCACCTAATGGCATCCTCATTACTTCTAAACGGTAACAAGTCCAGATCTCGTATTCGAGGATCATCACGTTTCATCTCCATTTCCTGCCAATATAAATCAAAATATCAAACTGTAAACATTAGATATAATCGAAAACGAACTTATTAGTTACTAATAATATGACGGTATTTATAAGAATCTCAAGTTTAGCTAAGAGATCTGGTATTGTTTTCAATTGTATAAATTGCCACTAAAAGCAGCCACAACAATCATGATATACTTGAAGAAAGTGAAGGGGTCTGTTTTTAAATAAAATCAGCAACACAATCAAATCACAGAGAAAGGTTAGTTCCTAATTACTTCTGTTGCCAGTCATTTGATTCTTGTTCCTTTAAAGATTTTATTATGATTGATTATCTTTTAGGCTATATAGATGTTACCAGATGATCACGGAGAACAAAAGCCTTTTCTTATATTCTATATTGGTTTAGGATATGTTGAATTTTACTCTATCCATTTTTTCGGTTTGATTAATGATCGTCTCTAAGAACGAAAAATGAACATGTAAACGAGGATTATCCGAAACAGTGTAGTCGGATATGATGACTGGCACCATGTTACAATATATAAAGTTCATTCGGACATGCTCATTCAATTGTAAGAACAGTGAGAATAGAGCATAAAATGCTTGAATCAAATGATAGAGACACACACATACAACTGGTAAAAGAAATGAATGAGACACTTCACAAAAACTGTTGGTTAATTTGTTTGGGGAATGAAAGTTTTCAGCTGATTGTGTGGCATCTTTTCTGGGCACCACAACATGTTGGTTAATTTGTCTTCTGATAATGATTTATATTTATTCTCATGTGTGCATTGATCAATTCACTGTCATCTGAATGTACTCTTTTTATCTCTTTTAGTTAGTTGGGTCTGGAAATGAAATCATGTAATATGTACTATGTAGTAACAAAAGGAGAAGGCATAAAATGCACAAGTAGTAAAAAGAACAGGAGGTGATAAGAATGAAAAAGTCATAAGGAGGTGATAATGGAGTATAAACTTGGGAAGAAAACTAATACTATGTCGTAGATAAGTGTATGATTCAAATTTTCAACACCTAAGAAGCAAGGTTGTTGAGTAGTTGATATAAGGAGTTGGACAAGGTTTCTTAGTTGTTGATATTAGTTTAATGATTGCGTAGGTCAACTGAAGCCAGCACGCTTATCATTCTAATAAATAGTGATTTTTTCTTCTCTAAATTGTACTACTGTAGAAACCATTTTTCACTTGGTTGAGAGTATGATATTTTAGTCTGACATGCATCGGCCAGCTGTAAAAAATCGGGAGCTCTCACATCTTTCATAGCATTAGTACTTGATTCTTAAAATGTTAGCTTTTACTTAATCAGTACCTCTTACCTTTGTAAAGCATGCACTCTGCTCTACTTTTCTACATGGCCACACTTTGAAATTTACGGGGAATGGATAGGGGAAGTCACTGAATCACCACCCCAGGAAGGCGGTTGTATGAAGAAATTTAGGCAAACCATTACTAAAATTCTGCGGGCTATTCCAGTTATATATTAGATATAAAATATGATTCCCGGCTTCAATTTTCGAGGATACTAAATCAATTGTTGAGTTGCTCACAAGAAAGAAACTAAAAAATGCACACATCCGCTAGCATATTTATACTATGTACCTTATTAAGATTGGCCATCATAGAGAGAAAGAAACCAAGAAGTGGTCAGATAAATTAATGTCCAAAGTCACACGGACTAATTTTTTAAATTCTAAATTCTCTGGTTAGATTCAGTGGCTCCAAAAAAAACAAGGAACCTGTTGAACAAAGTCTTAAAAAATGAAGGAGGCCTAACATCAAAGTCTAGTTCAACATATATACCACACATGTTATTCTATAAATTAAATTAAAAATTACAAAATCATGTAAGTGGTCCCCTAATTTAAAAATATGAATTGCATGTTTAAAGTGTTGGTAAAATCAAAAGAGCATTGGGGTTAGCCAGCCTCAATTCTTTTTCACTTATACTTTCCAAACAAATATCAACAATGAGTTAAAAAATAATGGAAAGTGTATAACAAGATATAAACCCAAAAGATTGATACCTAAGATCTAACTAACAAACTATATTTGTAACATTGAGAACAAAACAAAGTGACATAATCATCCAAAACAAAGCATACACTTCAAACCACATACATTACTATAAAAACAAAGTGACGTAATCATCCAAGAGCAAGAAGAAAAATACTCACAGCGAGGAGACTAGCAGCGGAGTAGACAGGGTAGATTTAGTTTCAATTTTACTGTGTGTTGCTGTAATTAGTTATTTACACTTCCCGGTAATAAAATATGTACCACTTCCACCTCAAGTGGGGTAGGGGGGTCTACACTGTACAGTACAGTCAAAGCATTGCTTCTTCTGCATCGTTTATACTTTATAGTAATATTAATTTATGAGTTCTAAAAAAAAATGATACCTTAAACATGCATAATATTCTACTTAGATAAATTAAAGTATATAGTCTAATTTGAAAAGATAGATTATAAAGTTTAATTAAATTATTAAATTTAAATATCATAACTTGGAAAAAAAACACTGGTATATATTTTGAAGACATGATTTTTTTAGCTCACTTTCAAAACTAATTTAGTAACTATATAAAATAATTGATTTTCAGAAAAATACATTTAACGATTAATTTTATTTGATAGGGATTCATATTTCATAAACCTTCAAAAGTTTTAGTAAACTTCCTCCTCAAATAAACAAAATTACTCAACAATATAAACTCCTACTATTGTCATTTAAAAATTAAAATCATGTAAAATCTCTAAAATTAATCAACAAATTAATGAGATTTGATGTTTTATTTTGCAACTTTTTCCAGAAAAGTAAAAAATAATTCAATTAAAGTTTAAACTTTTATAAGACATCCCAAGTATAAGGTTAACTTAATATTATTGGTATATTTTTCAATTTTAAAATGATAATTAGATAACATATTACTTTACTATTATATCTTTATGTATAATTAGGGTAAATTGGCTTGGTATGGTACAACCAGTCCTATACATATATAATAATTAGTGTAAAGCACCTATGGTTTGGTATGATATTGGTATGGTCGTCTCTAAAAAATTTCTCCTATGAAACAATCACACAATTAGAGTTATTAATAATACTCTACTTTAAAAAAAACGTAATATTTCTATAAAATTAAAGAATAATAGAAGCAGTATAATTTTAATATTTTAAATATTTACACTAAAATTTATTAAAATTAAATTTATAAAAACAATGAATCAACATATAAATAATCATTTAAATCATTTATTTTTTAGTGATTCTATATATATATATAAAAATCAATCATTTTTATCATTTCAAGAATTACAACATAAACCGAAATCTATACTATATTATTAAAGCCGAAACATTGAAAGTTTTGGTTTTCGGTTAACGGTTGGTTTTTGGTTTTCGGTCATTTATTATATTTAATAAATAATAATAAAATATAAAAATGGAAACCAGATAATTGCCTTTTATAATTAAAATATTTTTTCTAACAAAATATACTCTTTTTCCAAAAATATCACGGCAATTATCTTTAAATTAAAATATATTACCTTTTATATTTATTATCACTAAAATCTCTGTTTTCCAAAAATATGAGGTGCAATCCTTACTTATTTATTTTAAACTTATTTTAATATTATATTTAATAAATAATAAAATAATATAAAAATAATAACTAGCTTATTTTCTTTTATAATTAAAAAAATTTCTCACAAAATCTACTACTTTTCCAAAAATATCACGACAATTACCTTTAAATTAAAACATATTATCTTTTATATTTATTATCACTAAAATCTTTATTTTCCAAAAATATGAGGTGCAATCCTTACTTATTTATTTCAAAATCTATTTTAATACTTTATTTAATAAATAATAAAATAATATAAAAATAGTTACTAGCTGATTGCCTTTTATGGTTAAAAAAAATCTAACAAAATCTACTTATTTTCCAAAAACATCACGGGCAATTACCTTTAAATTAAAATATATTACCATTTGTTGGGATTTATGGGTAATAGCATAGAAACAACTTAACTTTGAATGTACTTAATTTTTAATTAAGTAGAACATACTGTCACAGCCAAAGTATGTTCTTGTAATCAGTATGTAATGTTATTTTAGTTGTGTAATTTGAAAGAAGTTCACTTGCTGTGTTCAAGCCTCAAAGAAGCATAACTAAATGACAGCATGAATAAAAGTTACTGTCCTGGAGCTATGACAGTAAGATTACAAGAAGACAGAATGTTGCAAGTCACGACAGCATATTCACTCTGACAGCAACATTGGCGGAAGACTTTGCGACATTGATATCGTGAACTACATTTGACTTCGCGATCTCCCTTGTGAAGACTTTCCGACATAGGCCATAATATGACTATGCGACATAAGTCATTCAACGACTTTGCGACATAGGCCATAATATGACTATGCGACATAAGTCATTTGAACGACTATGCGACATGGGGCGAAGATCTTTGTTCTAGGTATCTTTTTCAGTCAAATCCCATGACAGTCTCAATGTTCAAGAAACAGGCTTGTTGCAGTATCCCTAAGCTGCACCAAGTCTGCAAGACTACGACAGAAACTCTAAGCACTGCAAAACAAAAGCGAATCAATTCAAGAGCAAGGACAAGTCTCTATTTGCTGAATTGCCTAAGCTGGAAATAGAATGAAACTAGGTTGCTTTATCTGTAATGTATAACTGACAGGTTAGCAATTTAGGAAAGTCACATGGGTAAGACAATCTGTAAGAAGCTGCCACTTGATAATGACAGCAGCTTCACAAACCCGTGTTGACAGTGATAGGATTAGCTTTATACTTAGACTATCAATTCATTCTAGGTATGTATCGAAGACTAGCAAGTGTCTTAGAGAAAACCGAAGCTGAAGAATTCTCTCTTGAGGTTGTAGCAACTCTTTGCAAAATAAATAAAACCTTTATTTTGTGAAACTTGTTTTTACTTCATACTGTTCGTGATTGCATATATATCTGATAACATTTAATCTTAATTTTGGTTGTTGAAATTGAGATTGATTTTTATCAGTATTGCATTCATCCCCCCCCCCCCCCCCCCTTCTGCAATACACGAGGACTGTTAGGCCGAATACACAATATATAATCAAGTATGTATGAGAATAACAATCAAGAACACAGGTTTGTAAATCAACAAACTGAATTATATTAAATAATTCTCTCTTAGTGATGTTAATGAATCACAAAGAGCTACTAGGTTACAAGAATAATAATTCTATGTTCGCATTCCTTCTAGGAATAACCTATCTGTGTTTATATAGTACACAGCTACATACAATCCATCTCTAATTGATATTCCTATAAGTTAGCTATACAATTCATATCAATTAAGGATTGCTTCTTATCTTCTATTCCGTTTCCTTAGCTGTATCAATATATTCTGCTTCTTTCCATCTTCAGAATATATTGCTTCTAGAATATTCAATTCAGCACCGACAGCTAATTCAACTATCACCACGTCAGACTTTAACAAACTCTGACTGGCTTCAATGTAAACTCTGATGATCACCTGTTGCTTAAACACTGATGAACAAACGTCAGCAATTATATCTAACAATCTCCCCCAACTTGTGCATAATAAAAACGTACAAGTTAAACAGATAATTGATGATGTCAAAACATATAAAAAATGCAGTGTTTAAAATATATCAGAGTTTAACTTTAACTTAGAATAGAAAACTTTTAAAAACTTACAGTCAGTCTTTATTTGATTTCTTGAATATCAGGAACAGTTCTGAGATAATCTATGAGAAGTCTTCTTTCAGCCCTTTCCAGCTCTTCAACCATAACTTTCTTCAACTCTCTCAACTCTGGATCAGATTCTCCAGTCTGATAAATTGCAGCTCTCAAAGAATAGATGGAATTTTTCCTCATCTCATTCCCTAGCCTAATAAAATATGGTTTATCAGATTCTAGATTGAATTCTAAGACTTTAACTCCCAGATCAGTCCTTAGTCTTGCACTGTTTCTTTTCATTTCTACAATCGTTCCATAAGCATCTCTGTACTTAGGAATATATGCACTCGAGACTCCTCCTCCAAGCATTATCTTTGATTTCAGCATCCTTTCTCTGATAACTAAAGCAGCATCATGAGTATTTCTATTTTTGACTTTTAACAAATACAGAACATACTCCAATTCTTCATAAGATTTGAGATTGATGTCAGACTCTGCAACCTTGTAAACTCTTCCATCAGCCATAAAATACAACAAAAACTCTTTCTTTAACACTTTATGACATATCATCTGAACATATTCTAGCATATCAAGACTCTCTTGAGTAATAATACCAGATACTGCCAGTGATGATTGATCTCCAGGCCTGTTGTTTATTCTCTTTTCCCTGTGTGAACCTAATCCAGATTTATCATAAGATTCTTTACCCAATACAGTTCTGGTTTCTGAGAAGTTAACAGTTTCTGGCTTCAGAGTTTCAGGAAGTATAGGTCTTCTAAAAGTACCTTGGAGTTGAGGTGCTAGTTGAGTTTGCACAACATGAGCATTGTCAGAGGTTGTTACAACTTTAGTAGAAACATCAACTTGAGCAACGTCAGAGGTTGATTTACTTATCCTTGATTCAACTTGAGCAATGTCAGAGGTTGAATAATTCTTCTTAGGTAACTGTCCTTCTTCTTCCAGTTTACCCTTACCCTTATCAGTGTTTGCTATCATAGGCTTCCTTGAGTCTTGTATACTCTGTTGAGTATTCTCTTTGATAGAGATTGCAACCTCCTTCTTTCTAGGAACCTTGACAGCTTTCTTTTTGTAAGTACCATCCTTCAATTTCTTCTCATGCTCTTCAGCAAGACTCAGCATTTCAGCTTCCATGTCTTCAACTGTAGCTTCATTACCATGTTCTTCTAGAAACATTTTTGTAGCAATTTCTTCATCAGTAGATGGATTGGCTGAAATAATTAAACTCTTAAGTCTTGAACCACTGGCAGAGTTTGAGATTCCTTTACCAGAGTTTGTCAACCTATCAGAATTTAATCTTGATCTTCTTTGCCCTTGAGCAGAACTTTGCTTCCTCTCAGTTTCCTTGCTTCCACCATCAGCAGAATCATCCCTCCGTCTCAGAGTTTGAGTATCTTTGCATTTGTCATTAGGTACACTCTCCCCCTTTTTGACATCATCAGAAAGTAGTACTGATGTCAGCAATTCTAGAGCAGTAGAAATAGAATTCAATTGTGCAGACATTGCAGTCTGATTCTCCTCAACTTTCCCAAGCCTCTTCTTAATTTCATCAGAATCCTTGGCTTGCTGCTTGAACATGGCAGAATAATAAGACATATCAGTCTTTAAAGTAAGATCCCTTATACCAACTTCATTCCTAAGATTGGTAACCACTGTTTGTGTTTCATCAAACCTATTGTTTAAGGCTTTGACTTGAACCACAGTGGCCTTTAGACTTGTAAGAACATCAGGAGAAGAAATTTTCTTAACAGAATCATCAAGAAAATCAGCAGCCCTCTGTGCAGAAAAGATACAATCTGCAGCTGCCCATCTTTTGTAGTACATATCCTGAAAATGCTCAGCAGTAGCTCGATTGACCTCTCTTTCCTCATCAGAGTTTGCTTGAATATCAGATAACTCCTCTTGTATATCAGGATGTGAATGAGCAGGACTATTTTCAACATTGTCATCCTCTGCTGTATTCTCTGCAGGAACATTCTCAGCCATTCTTTCTGGATTATTAGAGTGTGCATTAGTATCAAACTCTGCTTTTTTTTGAACAATCTCAACAACAGATTGTTGCAAAGCTTCAAGAATAATATCCTCAGAGTTTAGCTTATCAGCAGCCTCTTGTACATTCTCTGCTACAGCTTCATCAAGAATTGGCTCTATAGCAACTTCTATCCTTTGATCAACCTCCTCACCTTTGTCAGAATGTAAATTGTGAACTGAAAGAATCTCTGTGTGAGAAGCAACAGAGTCTTCAATGACCAAGGTGGCTTGATCAGCTTCTACATCCTCAGTATCACAAATACTGATACTAGGATTTGCATCTAGAATATCTTCATCAACAAAGAAATCCATATTCTCAAAAACTCTGCTGTCAGAATAATCAGCAGCTTCCTCAACTACACATCAGCCTTTGATGTAGGAGCTTCTATCTCAAAATCCATCATGCCAACATCAGCATTTACTCTGTCCTCAGTAGGCACAGGAGTGTCAAAAATCTCTTTTTGAAGAACAACTTCAGGAGCTACATTTTCCATAGAAACTCTGTCCACATTGACAGCGTCATCCTCCTGAAACTCAACTTCAGGAGTTTCAACAACTTTTGAAGAAACATTCTCAGCACCAAATAATTGTGCTGCTACCAATCTTCTTTTCCTTTGATGAAGAGTTTCATCATCAGCTTCACTCACCTCATCAGAATTTGGCCTGTTGGCCCTTCTTTTCTGTAACTTTTTCTTCTGAGGCATACCATCAGTGATTGATACCCCATCTTCATTTTCTGATGGCTTCACTCTTGCAGACTTAACAGCTCTCAACTTAGACTTCTTTGACCTCTGTGATTGAGACACAGAAGGTCCAGCTTCAGAGTTTGCGAGTTGTTGTTGTTGTGACTGGACTAGAAATTGTTGCACAGACTCAGGTAACAACAAAACACCCAAATCACCTTTCTTGTTATCTTTATTAGTTAGATCAGAGAATATGCGTTTATGTAACTTAAAACAAGGAATCACATCATTCTCAACTATTTCTACCCCAGAAACACATTCAGAGAATATCAACTGACAAAATCGTGCAAAATAAACTACACTTCTATTTTCAGTCATTTTCTCACCTATATTAGTCAAAACTAGCCTGGCAACATCAAAATTATTTCCATAAAGAAGAGAATACCCGAGTTGCAGACTATCAGTGGGAATTGCATCCCAATTCGTGCACTTTTTCCCGAACGCCCTTGTTATGCAGTCGAAAAAGAAACTCCATTCCTTTCTCAAGAGCGGTCGCTTCAATTGACCAATCTTTGTCAGTGGTCCAGAGTAGCCAATTTCTCTCATCATACGAATCAACTCAGAATCTCTAACAGAAATTGTGAAAGCATTGAAATCCTCAAGGCCCAAAGCATCACGAACAGTTGTTGGAGTAACTGTAAATTCTGCTTCTTGAAATTCAAAGATTATGGACGGAGACCCAGTTTCTCCTCCATCGTCATAAGTTCCTGTCTGCCAAAAAGTTCTGATTTGAGATGCAGACAGCTTCAATGGTGCGGTGAGAGCAGTACCAATATCAGAGTTTGACAAGAAATTCTGAATCAAATGAAACGCCTCCGGTGCGTTCTCATTTGCCAAAGGAGCATCATAGTTATTTGGAACAAATTCTAACCCAGAAGCAGTAAACATTGTAGTAGCCATTAGAAAAGTTTAGAAGAAAGCAAGAAATAAGACAGAGAAAAGTGTAGAATGTATGCAGTGAAAGTGTTTGAGACAATGTTTGTGAGTAAAAACTTATGAAAATATGAAGTGTGTAAAAGAATGAACCGTTTATGTGTAGTAAGTTTAAATAATAACTATGAAAATTAAAACCCAATCGTTTTAATCATTACTAAACACAGCAGGCGTCTTTGAAAAGTGTGTGAGTGGGACAAATGTCAAACATGCATACGCTGACAGCTGTATGTAACAACTTCCAATACACACGCGCAGTAAAAATAGCCATAATTACCGCTTATCACATTGTTCAAAACACTCAACCTCTCTCTCTCTCTGTTTAATACAAATATGAACCGTTTGTTAGCATACTCTTTTGAATTTCAAAACAAATGTCTAATCTCAAAATTATAAAATGTCTGAAACAAAGAAATCATTTTAACCATCAGAGATTAAAACAAAGTTACCTCGGCGTATTTCACACAATACATCAGTGTTTACCATTTGTCCTTCTTTGTCAATAAACTCTTTTCTCAAACTGTACAGGTGTGAAAATATGTGTGTGCAATAGCAGAGTTTACCGAAATCAAATATTTAGATCATCTCAAAGTGCATAAAATCCACATACTAAAGCAGAGTATATAGCAGCTGGTAGCTGTTGTGCACAGATTTTATGGATGAAGAATCAATTGCTGGATTATGGGTTAAGGTACTCTAAGATACCTATTTTCTGTGATAACCAAAGTGCTATTGCTATGACAGGTAATCCAGTACAGCTCTCCATGACCAAGCACATCAGCATAAGGTATCATTTTATCAGAGAACATGTGGAAGAAGGAAATATTGAGCTTCATTTTGTGTCTACAGACCAACAACTTGCAGATATCTTCACCAAACCTTTGAGTGAAGCTACTTTTACAAGATTGGTAAATGAACTTGGAATGATCTCTGGTTCTGACTAGAGATACAGGTTAGACTCAAAAACTATGCATTTTTGATTTTTATGCTCATGATTCCTTGCATGTATTAACTGTTATGAGTACCAGTGTCATAAACTCTGAAAGTAAACTCTGATGCTAAACTCTATTAGTCATAAAGTGTTGGTCATACTCTGATAGTTACAGTCTAATGCTATACTCTGATTGTAATTTTGTCTGAAACATATGGACCAATGAAGAAATTTGTATGAGGCATAATTCTCAGTAAGTAATTATGAATCCTTAAGAGTTATATAGATTCTGATCTCAAATATGTGCAGTAAGTTAACACAGCATGATACTGTCTCTATATTTATAGCATCTCTTAGTTTATTGATCCTATACACTGAGTCTGTATTAGCTGTTTGCATTTTCTCTCATAAATTAATTGTATTAACTGATGAAAAGTCTAAACTCTGATTATTAATTGCAAATAATTCACCCTCAAATCAAAAGATGCAAAAAAGAGCACAAATTCCTTTGAGATCATGTTGTGCCTAGGAAGATCCAGGAACTTATTGTATGAAATAAGAGCTAAAATCTTTGATTTTTGGTGACTAGTGCCAACCACTGATTACTGGAAATATATATATATATATATATATATATATATATATATATATATATAAAGGGGGTGAAAAATAAAAGATATATCCAAATGAAAGGATATCAGTATACAGAGTTTAGATATAAAATCAGATTTTATGTTATACATGAGAGTTTGGGCAATCAGTTTTTACTGTTTTAGTATGTGGATTTTATGCAGTTTAAATGAGAGGATAACATCATCCTCTAGGATCTCAACATTAGGGCAACAAAAGTTGAATAACAATTGACAAAATTACTGAGGCTCCTGTGTCTTTGTTTAGCTTTGTTGCAGTAGCCATGGGAGTTGTAGCAGATGAACTATCAAGCATACCAAATTTCTTTAGAAGATTTCTGGTATACTTTGCTTGATTGATAAAAATACCATCATCTGTTTGCTTGACCTGTAAGCCTAGAAAATAACTAAGCTCTCCCATCATGCTCATTTGGTACCTGGACTGCATAAGCTTTGCAAACTTCTTACAAAGTTTGTCATTAGTAGATCCAAAAATAATATCATCTACATAAATTTGAACTAAAAGCAAATCATCAACAGTATTGAAATAAAACAAGGTTTTATCAATTGTACCTCTTGTGAACCCACTTTCTAAAAGAAATTGAGCAAGAGTTTCATACCATGCTCTTGGTGCTTGCTTTAGTCCATATAATGCCTTGTCAAGCCTGTAGACATAATCTGGATGCTTAGGATCTACAAATCCTGGTGGTTGTTCAACAAATACTTCTTCTTCAAGCTTCCCATTGAGAAAAGCACTTTTTACATCCATCTGAAAGACTTTAAACTTCTTGTGTGCAGCATAGGCCAGAAAAATTCTTATTGCCTCCAATCTTGCAACTGGAGCAAAGGTTTCATCATAGTCAATTCCTTCTTGTTGTGAATAACCTTTAGCCACAAGTCTAGCCTTGTTTCTTGTAATCACACCTTCACTGTCAGTCTTGTTTCTGAAAACCCACTTTGTACCTATAATTGATCTATTCTTTGGTCTAGGTACAAGTGTCTAGACTTCATTTCTTTCAAATTCATTTAACTCTTCTTGCATTGCTGTAATCCAATTAGCATCTTGAAGAGCTTCCTCCACTTTCTTTGGTTCTGTTTGAGACAAGAAAGCATGATACAGACACTCATTATTTTTTGCACTTCTAGTTCTCACACTAGCATCAGGATCTCCAATTATGAGATCAGGTGTGTGTGCCTGTGTCCACTTTCTTGCTGTTGGTAAGTGGTTTCTTGCATCATTATTGGATCCTCCCCCTTGATCCATGCTCTCCTGATTCATATGTTGACTTTCTGTAGCATCTGAGGCTCCCTCTGAATTGGATGGCTCAGAGTTTGAACTGTCAGAGTTTGAATCAGTTTCCTCAACTGACTCACTTGCTGTGTCTTGTTGAGCTTCTTCACGCTCCCCCTCAACTGGTTCTCTATTTTGTTCAATTTGAGAATTTCCAGTTTCTCCAGTATTTACCAGTAGAGGTTCAGAGTATGCTTCGTCAGAGTTTGTCAGACCAGCTTCATCAGAGTTTACATCATCAGAGAATAAATCTTCATTTTCAAAACGTAGTTGATCATATCCATTTTTATCTTCAAGTCCAGTTATTTTCTTGTCATCAAATGACACATGTATGGATTCCATGATCACTTTAGTTCTCAGATTGTAGACTCTGAATGCTTTTGTTGACAATGGATAACCAACAAACATTCCTTCATCAGCTTTTAACTCGAACTTGGTCAACTGTTCAGGATGAGTCTTCAACACAAAGCATTTGCATCCAAATATATGAAAATATTTCAAATTTGGCTTCTTATTTTTCACCATCTCATATGGTGTTTTCCCATGCTTGTTGATCAGTGTAGCATTTTGAGTAAAACAAGCAGTTTGAACAGCTTCTGCCCAGAAATAAGTTGGTAATTTTGCTTCTTCAAGCATAGTTCTGGCTGCTTCAATTAAAGTTCTGTTCTTTCTTTCAACTACACCATTTTGCTGTGGAGTTCCAGGTGCAGAAAACTCTTGTTTCACTCCTCTTTCCTTGCAGAAAGCTTCCATGATTGAGTTTCTGAATTCAGTTCCATTATCACTCCTTATAATTTTGACTTTGTGCTGTGATCCTTTGTCCAGTAGATTTACATGATCCATCAGAGTTTGAGCAGTTTCATCCTTCTTTGATAAGAAATACACCCATGTATATCTAGTATATTCATCAACAATTACTAGAGCATATTTCTTTCTGCCCATAGACATTACATTCACTGGTCCAAAGAGATCAACATGTAGAAGATGATAAGGTTCCACTACTGAAAATTCAGATTTGCTCTTGAAAGATGACTTCCTTTGCTTGGCCTTTTGACAAGAATCACATAGGCCATCTAGACTGAGTATTGATTTTGGGAGTCCCCTTACAAGATCCTTTCTTATTATCTCATTGATGTTGTTCAAATTGAGATGAGAGAGCTTCTTATGCCAATTCCAACTCTCTTCATTTGACATTCTTGCTGTCAGACAC
The DNA here is from genome assembly GCA_030848705.1 of Heracleum sosnowskyi. Classification (NCBI taxonomy): domain Eukaryota; kingdom Viridiplantae; phylum Streptophyta; class Magnoliopsida; order Apiales; family Apiaceae; genus Heracleum; species Heracleum sosnowskyi. Next base: position 16,411,139 of record CM061244.1, on the reverse strand, counting down.
ACTGTTTTTCCATCAGAGTTTGTTACCAAACTTGCTTCATAAATGTTGTTGCGCCTGTGTCCAACTAGAACAACTTTTCCAGTAGATTTACTGATAACTTCACAGTGTTCAGTATGAAAATCTTCATGGTTTCCTCTGTCACAGATTTGACTCACAGATAGCAGATTATGCTTGAGTCCTGAGACTAGAGCTACATTTGTGATGATGACACTTCCAAGATTGATATTGCCATATCCCAGAGTACGTCCTATGTTGCCATCTCCATAGGAAACTTTTGGGCCAGCTTTCTCCTCAAAATCTGATAGCAGGGCTTTATTTCCAGTCATGTGTCCTGAGCATCCACTGTCCAAGATAAGGGTGCTCTCTCTTATGCCCTGCAATCACAAACAAACACTAAGTGTTAGTTTTAAGGACCCAGACTTGCTTGGATCCTTTGGCTTTCTTAACAGTGTTAGCTTTTACAGCGGAATCACTATCAACAGAGTTTAAACTAACATTGTCAGATTTTACACTTGCAGAGTTTGCTCTAACCCATTTCAAGTTGGGTTTTAGCTCATAATAGTTGTGATAAATAGCATGATAACTCTTACAAGTATAAATAGAATGCCAAGTGCTCCCACAGTGTGTGCATAAAGTCTGTGGTTTAACCCTTACATAATCATTCTTCACTCCTGATGTAGAAGGTAAAGAATTAATATGTTTGTTCTTAGTGCAAAATCTAGCAAGATGATTAGAACTACCACAATTATAACATGTTTTCCTTGAAGCACCAGCAGTAGGCAAATGATTATTTCTATTATTTATGCCTATCTTTCCATTCCTATTTTTCTTGGACCCTTTTGGTTTCATGGCAGACTTTACCTCTTTCAGCTTATGATTAAACTGTTTACCTGTCATCAAGCCAACATTAACCTGTTTTTCACAAGTTTTTACTGGCTTTCTAACAGCTTCTACTACCATGGGATTTTCTGTTATAATATTTTCCTGTCTTTCACAGGTTTCATCTGATTCCACATCAGCTTCTCTTACTACAACAGATTTTAACTTAGTGGACTCTGGAACAAATATTACAGGCTTAAGTTGTGGTTTAACCTTAACTTTGTCTTTAAACCTAAGTTCATCATTTTCACAATAGCCTAAACCTACAGAATCTGTTTGAAACACTTGATGAGTGTCTCTTCCAGAGTTTGTCCAAGTCTTAATTATTTTTCTTTCTTTTTCAATTTCAGATTCTAGCTGCTTATTTAATTTAAGCAATTCTCTTTCTTTTTGAATCTGCTTCATGTGTTCAAGTTCTCCTTCAAGAAACTTGTTTATATCTTTAAGACTAAGATTCTCAGATTTAATTCTCTCATTCTCTAAAGTCTGATCCCTATAACTAACATGTACGCTTTTCAGATATACTCTTAACTCAGATATATTATCAGTATCATAAGCATAAGTAGTTAGGGGTACCTTATTTTCAGATGATTCAGTCTCATCTTTGACAGTTGCCATGAGAGCATAATTTACTCCATCATCAGAGTCTGAAGTATCTGCCCAGTCTTTGCCTTTAGAGATGAGTGCTTTCTCAGTTTTTCCTTTCTTGCACTCTGGAGCATAGTGACCCATCTCCTTGCATTTGTAGCACTGGATTTCAGATTTATCCTTCTTGACAGACTTGGTCTCCCTTCCATCAGACTTTCTAAAACTTTTCTTTTCAGAGTTTGAATCTTTCCTTGAGAATCTCTTTCCTTTCTTGAAGTTCCTAAACCCCATCTTCTTGAAGGTCTTCACCATCAATGCAGCCATTTGCATCATCTGTTCTTCATCATCCTCAGAGTCAGAAGCTTCATCAGAGTTTGAGTCATCATCAGAGTTTGATGACTCACTTTCAGATTTAATGACTAAAGCCTTTCCCTTGGCTTTCTTCCTTGATGATTCCTTCTTAATGGGCTTCTCCTCAACTTTGAGAGCAACAGATTTTGTCTTCTTGCTAGATCTCCTGTTTCTTTGTTCTATCTCAAGTTCATGAGTCTTTAACAATCCATAGATCTCATCAAGATCTGTATCTGCAAGATCATAATTATCTCTGATTGTTGTCGCCTTTAAATCCCATCTTTCAGGTAGGGATAAGAGAAACTTGAGATTTGACTCTTCAAGGTCATATTCTTTATCAACCAGAGACGGATCATTCAATAGTTTACAAAATCTGTCATAAGTCTCAGTCAAGGTTTCATTAGGTCTTGAATCAAAGTGCTCATACTCTTGTGTGAGTATTGTCTTCCTGTTTTTCTTTATAGCAGTGGTTCCTTGACACCTGACTTCCAAAGCATCCCAGATTTCTTTTGCAGTTTTGCAACCAATTACTCTGTTAGACATAACATTATCTAGAGCACTGTGGAGTAGATGTCTAACCTTTGCATCTTTTGCAAGAGATGAGATGTCCTCAGGAGTATAATCTTTCTTTTCCTTTGGAACAGTCTTTTGTTCTTGGCCAGCGACAACAGGGGCTAGTTTGGTTGGATAATGAGGACCATCATTGATTCTGTCAAGATATTCTGGATCTGTAGCCTCCAGAAACATGGTCATCTTTACCTTCCAGATTGGATACTCCACTGGCCTGAGAATTGGAACCCTGATTGTTTCATATCGACTCACAGAATTAGGCTTAACCTGTTCAGCCGTGGGAGGAGCTTGATTTTCTTCAGACATGATTATTACTGTGTTTGAATCATAAAACTGTATATATTAAACAGCCCAAGCTCTGATACCAATTGTTAGGCCGAATACACAATATATAATCAAGTATGTATGAGAATAACAATCAAGAACACAGGTTTGTAAATCAACAAACTGAATTATATTAAATAATTCTCTCTTAGTGATGTTAATGAATCACAAAGAGCTACTAGGTTACAAGAATAATAATTCTATGTTCGCATTCCTTCTAGGAATAACCTATCTGTGTTTATATAGTACACAGCTACATATAATCCATCTCTAATTGATATTTCTATAAGTTAGCTATACAATTCATATCAATTAAGGATTGCTTCTTATCTTCTATTCCGTTTCCTTAGCTGTATCAATATATTCTGCTTCTTTCCATCTTCAGAATATATTGCTTCTAGAATATTCAATTCAGCACCGACAGCTAATTCAACTATCACCACATCAGACTTTAACAAACTCTGACTGGCTTCAATGTAAACTCTGATGATCACCTGTTGCTTAAACACTGATGAACAAACGTCAGCAATTATATCTAACAAGGACCAACAACTGGTATCAGAGCTTTCAGATTAATATACATATCTGAGATCACGAAGAAAATGCAGAAATCAAACAGTATCAAGATCCCAGCTTTTGATAAAGAGAACTACAGCATTTGGAAAAGAAAAATCTTGTTGTTCATCAAAGCTGCGAATCCACTATACCCAGGTATACTCGAGAATGGTCCTTTCATACCAAGGAAGGAAGTTGAAGCCACAACAGTAAATGGTGAGATAATTCCTGCACATTGGGTTCCCAAAGATCCCTCGGAAATTTTGGAACCTGAGAAGGAGAAAATGGTACTAGATGATCACTTGCAACTCATCTTGCTAGATTCTCTCACGCTGGATAAAGCCATGTGTGGAAGTGTGATAAGCTGCACATCAGCCAAGGAAATGTGGATCAGGCTAGCCTTGCTGTGTGAAGGAAGTGAAGAAGTTAAGGGCAACCAAAGGCAAATACTAATATCTCAATATGAGGCATTCATGGCCAAGCCCGGTGAAGACTTAACTTCCATGTTTGAAAGGTTCAGTAAGCTCTTAACTGAACTACAGATACATGGCAAGTACTATGACAGAAAAGAATTGAATGTCAAGTTCCTGCTTACACTGCCTGATCACCTGGAACACAAGACAACAACCATACGAGAAGGAAGAGATCTCAACAATATAACCTTTGAGACACTTTATGGTATTCTGAAATCCTATGAACTTGAACTCTTTCAAAAGAGAGCCATACAAAGTGGAACAAGGAACAAGATGGCTAATATGTCAAGTGCCCTAGTAGCACATGTGCCAAGGATCACACAACCAAGTGAAGTACTACAAATCACACCACCAACCCCTGCACAGTCCTTGAAGATAGAGGAGGTGGTTGAAGATGATGAGAAAGTGGTACTACAGCTCAAAGATGTGGAAGATGAAGACTTCTATACAATAGAGGAACTGGAAAGCATGGACAATCCTACTATGGCTTACATGGCCAAAAAGTTCAAGAACTTTAGGTTCAAGAAGGATAGGTCATACAAGCCTCAAGGTCAAGCATCCAAGTTCAACAAAGGAAGCTCATCAAAGGCTGCTGTGGGTAGCTCAACCAAAGAAGGATACAAGACTGGATTTGTGGATAGATCAAAATTCAAGTGTTACAACTGTGGTGAACCTGGTCATTTTGCTACTGAATGCAAAAGACCCAAACAGGTTCAGAGATATGAGAAAGGAACTGGTGGATACTCCAAGAAGAATCAAGGTAGAGCCTATGTGGCTGAAGGAAAGTGTTGGGATGATTCTGATGATGAAGAAGAAGAAGAATATGTCAACCTAGCTCTCATGGCTAGTACTGATGAGGCAGCATCAACATCTTCAAGTCAGGTACCTTCACTTGTCTTACCTGATATGTCTATTGATGAGTATAAGAAAACCATTAAAGACTTAAGTACTGAGATGTTCAATGTCTATACTAGCTTATCTGCTGCCAATGAGGAAATCACTAGGCTAAGTAAGCTAAATGAAACACTACAGTCTGAAAATGATTCTCTTGTTCTCAAAACCAGTTCACTAGGCTCTTTAGCTCAGGAGAATGCTAAACTGAAGAATGAATTAAAATGTGCTAAAGAGATTGAGGAGTTCCTGAGAAATGAGATTGCTGAAAATGAATTCAAAATTAAGGCTTATAAAAACTCATCAAAGATAGTCCAGGACTACAATGATAAGCATACAGAAAATCAGTCAGTAGGTATAGGTTTTTCATATGGTAGGAGACCTGGAAAGGAAACTGTGATTCAAGATTGTTCTGGAAATGCTGCTGTCAAACCCACCATTCTCAAGAAGGTTAAAACTCCTATTTTCAAAGCTGCTGAAATTGAGTTTGATGAAGAAGCCATGCTCATCAAACAAGAAATTCTTGATGAGGATGAAGGTGTTGACAGCACATCCAAGGATGTAAAGGTTACTGTCACAATCCCCATGACAGTAAATTTACCAAGCAATCAGACAGCAAGTTCAAAAGATGCTATCACAGTTGGCAAGACAGAATCTTTCAAAGATACTGTCAAGAATGATTCCAAGACAGTAACTTTCAAACCTTCTGTCAAGACAGTAGGAATGAAAGATACTGTCAAGGAAAGTTCGACAGCAACTTCTGAACATACTGTCAATCCAGTAACTCCCAAGTCTAAGAACAGAAATGGCAAAGTAGGTATCAGTAAAGGAAATGGACATACTGGTGTTGGAAGTGCCTCTAGGAAACTATGCAATAACTGTGGATCTACACATCATCTAACACATGTTTGTAAGAAACCATTTGAGGATAAGATCAATGCTACTGAACTCAATGGTAACTTACACAGAACCCCCCTTATGCATAGAACTATGAGTGTCTGTAATAACACTGATTGTATGCCATGCAAAATCACTGCTATGAGTACATGCTTTAATTTACCTGTTCTATCTACTGAAAAATGTTCATACTTGAACACTGTTGAGACTTCTGAGCCTGCTGGCAACAGCAAAAAGGCTTCATCCACTAAGAAAAGGACCAAGTCCAATTCTAGACCTAAGTGGGTGAAAAGAGAAGTCAAACAGGAGACTGTTGATAATGTTTATGATCTTATGACTGGAAGAAACTCAGGAGACACTGAACTTGCAGGACCCAACAAGGATTGGGTACCATATGCATCTTAGAAACATTCTGTTTTGCAGGGCAAGAAGAAAAATCAAGTCATGTGGATTATTGACAGTGGTTGCTCAAGACACATGACAGGTGATAAAGCCCTGCTATCACATTATGTAGAGAAAGCTGGCCCAATCATAACCTTTGGAGACAACAGCAAGGGTTACACAGTGGGATATGGCTGTCTGGAAATTGGAAATTTTGTCATTGAAGATATTGCTCTTGTGGATGGATTAAAGCACAATCTACTCAGTGTCAGCCAGTTCAGTGACAGAGGATTCAAGGTTGATTTTGATATGATGATGTGCAACATCTATCACAAGAAGGATGGAAGCCTCTCATTAAAAGGGGTCAGAAAAGGAAGCTTGTTTGTTGCTGACTTAAGCTCAACAAAGAAGGATAAAGTTTACTGTTTTTACAGTAAAGCTACTGTTGGTGACAGTATGCTTTGGCACAGGAAGCTCTCACACCTTAACTTCAAAACAATGAATATTTTGATGAAGAAAGAGTTAGTGAGAGGTTTGCCCCAACATGAATTCTGTCAAGAAGGACTGTGTGAAGATTGTCAAATGGGCAAACTAAGGAGAGCTGTGCACAAGACCAAGCAATTGAACACCAACATGGAAGCACTCAAGTTGATTCACATGGATCTTTTTGGACCAGTCAATGTACCATCTATGGCCAGAAAGAGATATGCCTTAGTAATGGTGGATGATTACTCAAGGTACACTTGGGTGAAATTTCTTGAATCCAAAGATGAAGCTGCTCAAGTAATTATTGATCAAGTCAGAGTTCTTGATAGAACTCCAAACTCAAAAGTCCAAATCTTGAGGAGTGATAATGGTACAGAATTCAGAAATGCCACTCTTGGAAATTTCTGTAAAGATGAAGGAATTGTACAACAATTCTCTGCTGCAAGGACTCCCCAGCAGAATGGAGTTGTAGAAAGAAAGAACAGGACTCTCATTGAAGCAGCTAGAACTATGTTGCATGATGCTAAGCTGCCAACATATTTCTGGGCTGAAGCTATCAACACAGCTTGTTATACTCAAAACAGAACCATGATCAACAAAACTCATGCAAGCACACCTTACTGTCTGTTAACTGGAAAGAAACCTACTGTCAAATATTTTCATGTGTTTGGAAGTAAATGCTTCATGATGAAGGATAATCATGAGAAGAAAGGAAAATTTGACACCAAGGCTTTTGAAGGACTATTCATGGGTTACAGCACAGAAAGGACTGCCTACAGAGTTTACATTATGGAACACAGGATTGTTGAAGAAAGTGTTAATGTCACATTTGATGAAACCAAGTTTCCAGGACTGCATGAAGAAGGAAAGATGCAGACATTCAGATTTGAGAATCAAGGATACTTGGAAAATGAGGAAATTGTTGATGAAGAACCTAGTTTCACTCAAATTGTTGAAGTTGACAAAGATGCTGTCAATACCAATACTGTCAACCAAACTCCAGCTCAATCACATACCATAACATCCAACATTCATAACAGTGATGACTCTGGAGACAATGAAGAACATGGTGAAGACAATGGAATTGGTGAGCACTCAACTCAACAAGCTGAAGCAAATGTTCCTGTACAATCTGGTAGTCTGCCCAGAATCACCAAGTGGAACAAGGATCACACAAATGACCTTATCATTGGTGACCCTAATTCTGGGGTGAGGACAAGGAACAAAGTCTCTGCTGACAGCATGTTTTCATGCTTCCTGTCTCAAATGGAACCCAAGACAACTGATGAAGCATTGTTGGATTCTGACTGGGTAATAGCCATGCAAGAAGAGCTAAACCAGTTTGAAAGAAACAATGTATGGAAGTTGGTTCCAAGACCTAAGGGAAAGTCAGTCATTGAGACCAAATGGGTTTTCAGAAACAAGCTTGATGAAAATGGATTAGTGACAAGAAACAAAGCAAGGCTAGTGGCTAAAGGTTACTGTCAACAGGAAGGAATAGATTATGATGAGACATTTGCACCTGTTGCAAGACTTGAAGCTATAAGAATCTTTCTAGCCTATGTTGCACACTGCAACTTCAAAGTATTTCAGATGGATGTCAAAAGTGCCTTCCTAAATGGAGAGTTGGAAGAAGAAGTGTATGTTGAACAGCCACCAGGATTTGAGGATGCTGAAATGTATGATTTTGTGTACAAACTCTTCAAGGCTTTGTATGGACTAAAGCAAGCACCCAGGGCCTGGTATGACACACTTTCCACCTTTCTCTTGGAAAATCAGTTTACTAGAGGAATTGTGGACAAGACACTTTTCTACAAACATCATGGCAAGGACATCATTCTGGTACAAATCTATGTGGATGATATCATTTTTGGTTCTACAAATGAGAAGCTGTGTGAGAAGTTTTCCCATCTCATGAGTAACAAATATGAGATGAGTATGATGGGAGAATTGTCATTCTTTCTGGGGTTACAAATTCTTCAACAAAATGATGGAATCTTCATTTGTCAAGCCAAATACATCAAGGAACTTCTCAAAAAGTTCAACTTGGAAGATTCATCACCTGCAAAGGCACCAATGTCCACATCTACTAGTCTGGATCTTGACCCCAAAAGGAAAGAAAGTTGCCTCAAGCACTTATAGAGGCATGGTAGGATCTCTCCTATACCTTACTGCTAGCAGACCTGACATCATGTTTGCTACATGTCTCTGTGCAAGGTTTCAAAGTGATCCAAAGGAGTCACACTTGGTAGCTATCAAGAGAATCTTTAGATATTTAAAAGGCACTCCTAACCTAGGCCTTTGGTATCCTAAGAACACTGGATTTGATCTAATTGGCTACTCAGACTCAGACTATGCTGGATGCAAGATTGACAGAAAAAGCACTACTGGTAGCTGTCAATTTCTTGGTGGAAGATTGGTCTCATGGTTTAGCAAGAAGCAGCATTCAGTTTCTACCTCAACTGCAGAAGCTGAGTATATTGCTGCAGGCAGTTGCTGTGCACAAATTCTATGGATGAAGAGTCAACTTTTGGATTATGGTCTAGTGTTAAGAGAAATTCCTATTTACTGTGACAACACTAGTGCCATAGCCATCTCAGATAATCCAGTTCAACACTCTAGGACAAAGCACATTGATATAAGACATCACTTTATCAGAGAGCATGTTGAACAAGGAACTGTGAAGCTGATCTATGTCCCCACTGACAAGCAACTTGCTGACATCTTCACTAAGCCATTGGATGAAGCAACCTTCAACAGGTTGGTAAGTGAATTGGGAATGCTGAATCTGGTATGTTAACTTACTAAGGTTTCTAAATTTTCAATGTTCTTAAATGAAGCTCATGACAACACCTTCAAACCTGCTGTCAAGAGCAGTTACTGTCTACTTAGTCTATGCCTTTATGTGACAGCATGTATTGATTTGACTAGTCATGTCTGTATTTTGTGCCAGTCTCATACTTTTAGGCTCTGTATGACATTAATGTGGTTAATTGTTTAGTTTGAGAGATAAATGTCTGTTCCATTAGACTTTCACACCCCTTTGCATTAATCTGTAGGATTAAAGGAGGACACGACCATTAATTACTTCTGTGGTAGTTGTATGGGTACTCTAACTGTTGACCATTAGACTTTAATCCTTAGACGGTTTTGCCTATAAATTAACCCTAGGCTTCATCAGTCTACTCTCAGTTTTAAAGTAAATCATGGAAAACAAAGTAGGAATAGAGTACAAGCCTAAAATCTCGTGTGATTCTCCTAGTCGAAAGGAAGTAGAAGTCTTGTTTGATGAACTTGATGATCTGCTTCATAACCAAGATGAACAGTCTCAAGTTTCTCAGGCACAGGAAGAGGCCAAATGGAAACTTCAGGAGGGAGAACTTCAAGCACTCCTCAAGGAAGAAGGGTGTAGTGAAGAGATGATCAAGAAAGAAGTCTTAGAAGTAGTTAATAAAATCAAAGAATGATGTAATCAATGTTAAATGAATGATTTTATTAATAAGAACAGAGTTTTTGTTGCCATTGAGTTTTACCAAAGTGTTTATGCTTTATTTGTCTGTGTTAACTGCATAATATCTGTGCTCAAAAGATTAAATTGCTAAATCCATATTCTGTTAATTCTAGGTTAAGTATATGAATAAAGCATTCTGATAGGTTACTGACAGAAACAATTTTCCATCAAAGTTACTGTCACTAAAAAGGATACTGTCTTGACAGCAACCTTCTTGACAACAGGAAAATACATTCTGTCACGACTCTTAAGGATACTGTCATTCAAATGCTTAACGGTGACAGCATGTTTTTGCGCAATAGTTGCTGTCGCGCAAAACCTACTGTCACCACCGCTTATTACTGACAGATTGTTTCAAGCGCACAGGTTACTGTCACAAATAGTGGACCGTTGGATTTGGATATTCACCCCACGTCTGACAGTGAATAACGGGCAGTAACTCACGTGTAATAAGAGTGGGTTAAGACACGTTCTTTAATTCCACTTTTTGTGCAAACGTTTGAGATATCTCCTTTTATTCCCCAGTTACTCAGACATATCACTCTCATCAAACTCAAGGCACAATACTTTTCTTCAAGCAAAAAGCTACTTTCTCACTCTCCTCTTTTCTTGAAATTTCCATGGCCCCCAAACAGTCTCTCTCTCAAACAAACTTTGCTGGCATCTTTTCCCCCAATGATGCTGGTGAAGGTTTCAAAGGACTAGTGTTTTTCATGAACAAGTCCTATCTCAGTTCTGCCATTACCTCTACACCCATTCTTGACCTAGACAGGATTGAGGCATTTTGGCAAACTGCTGTTGCTCAAACAGAAGGTGAAAACCCAGGTATTCAATTCACACTTACTGGGCAACAATACATTCTCACAGCTGAGGTCATCAATGCTGCCCTTGGAATTACACTTCAAGCTGGCCAGGACTTTGCTCAACTTGCTACTGATGACACTCTCAAGAAGCTCTTCTTGAAGATTGGGTATGCAGGCCCTATTCTCGAAGAGGGAACCACCAAATGGTACCCGTCTGGTGAAATGGATAGGAAGTATCTTAGGAAGGAGTGGAGTATGGTATTTGATGTCATGGTCAAGGTGTTCTCTACCAAGTCCACTGGCTGGAATGGAATACCATCCTACATCAAGAAACTGACACATTCTCTTGTTCATGGTTACAAAGTGAATGTTGGAGCTCTCATCATGGCACACCTCAGGGCTGCCATAGGTAAGAAGGTATCAATCTACCCTCGCTTTCTTATGATGTGCATTAACTCTTTCTGCGATTTTAATAGTGATGCCCCTCGTTTGGAGGCCTGCTCTGTCTTGAAAAAGAACACACACACACTGTTATCATCACAGGATCTCAATGCACATATTCCACTATGTTTCACTCAGCACATGGTTGATCAAGTGTCCAACCTTGATTTTCCATTACCTTCTGGTTATGATTCCTTCACTCTTGTGAATGAAACTGAATTACTCCCAAATTCAGTTAACCCACATTCAACACCATACACTCAGCCTAGGCCCTCTAGACTTCCCAAAGCCCAAAGAGAAGCCTTGCAAGAATCCAGAAAAAGATCTTTAGAAGCTGGTGTTGGTGGTAGCTCTGTCAGTCAAGAGGGAGACACTGCACCTAGTGCAGCAAATAAGGAAGGTAGTCAAATAGAACCCCCAGTGATTCCCCCTGAGCCTAAGAAGAAGAGAGCTAGGAGGACCAAAATCACTGTTAGCCATGCTGCAGTTTCTCAACAAACTGTAGCTACTGAAAGGGACTCAAACACCTCCCTAGATGTGCCTTCTCAACAAGGTGCATCTATTGAAATTGGCATGTCTCCCAAGGCACCCTGTACAGAGTCTGCACAAACTCATGGTTCACAACCTGAGATACCCCCACTTGCAGAAACACACCGTGAGTTAGGGCACAGTGAGGATTTTTCTTCCCCTATTGATGGTTCACATGTTACACCTGTGAATCAGCCCCCACTCTCTGCTACACTTTCACCTTCTTCCTTCCCTACACATTCTTTTGTTTCTTCTCCACAACCTAGAGAAGGGGACAGTCCCAACCCTTCAGGTTTTGATCATCCATCTCCAATCATGGATGAGCCCCCATCTAGTGGTACACAAGAACCCATTTCTCAAAGTGAAGTGGATACCACTCCTCCAAACACTGAGCTAGGGCAAAGTGGTATTCTGTCAGAAAATGAAACAGCCAACACTTTGTCTGAACTCCAAGGAGCATCTTACCTTCAGGAAGATGCTGTCACAGCCTCTGTTGCTGTCAAAGACACTGGAAATGTTGCTGTCTTGGCTGCAGCTGCTGTCATGAGTGGAGAGAAAGCTGTCACAACAGACTCTACTGTCACTCCACATCCCAAAGATACTGTCATGCCAGAACCTGCTGTCCAAGCCCCTGCTGACAGTAACATTTCTGCTCAAGATGTTGTCCAGTCCTCACAGCCAGATTTTGATGCTGTAACTCTTGAGGATGCCTCTGATGATGACCTACCTCTTACCAAACTCCTAAAGGTACATTCTAAATCTTCTCCTTCAATGCATGTTAGTACTGCTCATACCCATGCATCTAGGTTGAGTGAGGGTGTGCAAAAGAAAAGATAGATAAAAGAAAAGAGAGGTAAGCATAAAAATGAGAGGCAGCCAAATGAGCTGGCAAAAGGAGAGGGACTTGAGCATGTCCAGAGAGATCTTGAGGGAGCCCACACTATTCAGGCAATAGGCCTTGAGAGTCATACTGTGAGGAGTGATGAGATCACTCAAAAACACCCTGAGAGTGTGAGAACCCCCATAGCCTCTAAGCCCCTTTCTTTTCCTTCCCCTCCAAGAAGGTTAAGGATTGGTGGCCCCTCTGCTAATTTTGGAACCAGGCTTACAGCTCTGGAAGGACAGTGTGCTACTTTGAACTCCAAACTGGACTCTCTCTCTCAACTGGTAGTTGATGGTTTTGCTGCTACTCAACTCTCTATTCAGTTCCTTACTGACCTGGTAGCTGCCAACTCAATTAAGGGGGAGAAGGTATTAAGATCAGAATCTACAGCTATTCAGGGAACAGGTGGAACTCAGGGGGAACCAACAATTGTGAAGACCAAAGGGGGAGCAAAACAAGTTTCTGGAGTTAAGAGGAAGGCAAGGACAAAGGGGGAGCAAGTCAATCAAAGCAGTGAACAACCACAGGATAAAGCTGAGGATACTGTTGAAGTTGAATTGGATGGTGAACAGGTGTTAATGTCTAAGGCAACTCAAGAAGCAATGCAAAGAAGACCTGCATCTAGACACCCTATTCTACCTCCTGTGACAATTAGAGAACCAACTTCAGCAACTCAAGAAACTGCTCTACAGAAGAGATGGAGAGAAATGGAGGAACAAAACAAGCAAGGGAAAGGCAAAGGGAAACTGCCTGAATCCATCCAGACAGGAATTATGTGGTCAGATGGTACTGAATTTGATCAGGAAGAAACCAATGTTCTGATGGTGGATTACAGGGAGAGCACATTACACAACCATGACAGTGAATTTAGCAGTTTGGTGGGAGAAGCAATGAATGCTCCAAGCAACCGTCCAACCAACACCACAAAACTGTTAAAGGATCAAATCACTAGTGTCAGTGTAATGGTGAATGATGAGAAAAGATGGGCTGTAAGTATTTATCTCACTTCTGGCATATCTTATTTCATCACAATGCAGTTATTGCAGAGTCTGCCAGCCAAGGTGTTGTGTGATTTGAAGGGAAAGATCAGGGCAACTCAAACACCATTCAATGAAATATTGGATATGCAAATCCAGAACCTGATCACACAGAAGCTACCTGAAGTCTACTCAAATCCACCAAGTGTTTTCTACAGATCCAAGACTAAGGATGGCACAAGAAGGAACAGCTTCATGAATTTGGTTAGCCCATCTAGAATGGAAACCAAGTCAATTCTGAAAGTATTAGAAGGAATACTCAGTTTAACTGCCAATCCAGGAAGAGTTCATGCTGTTCAAGAGATCTACAAAATGCTGGTGTTGAGAGACAAGGCACTGAGAGCTAGAATGAAGGAACTAATCACTAGAGCCAATGCCAAAAGAACTGATCAAGGTGGAAGCTGCCTATATGTCATTCTTCCTCATGATGATGATGATGATAATGATGAGGTTGGAGGAGGTGAAGCTTCTGGAAATGCAGGCAATGCTGGTGGAAGTAATTCTGGGAATACTGGTATTCAATCTCAGAATGAAGGCAATGAAGAAGCTCCTAGTCAGGAAAAGAAAGATGCTGGTGCAACAGATGAAGAGGAGCCAAGAATACTGGAAGCTTTGGAGGCAAACATTCTTAGATGTCCTATTGACTGCATAAATGCAGAAAAAGATGCTGTCACCAAAGGTACTGTCGACAAGGATACTGTCATAGAAGATGCTGTCATGGAAGATACTGTCGACAAAAGTACTGTCAAGGAAGGTTCTGTCAAGGATGAAGCCAAAGCTACTGTCAAGCTCAAAAGACTGAAAGCTAAATCAAAGGCATGGTTTTCTAGACAGAAACCAACAGGAAAGCACAAGTACTCAGGAAAGGAAAAGGCCACTGGATTTGGGAGAAATCTTAAGATGCCAATTCAATCAATACCTCCTAACAGTCTTAAGGTTCAACAGATGCAATCTAGAGAAATCAAGAGTGTTGAGGTTAAGATGAATGCAAATCAAGAGGCCACTGAGTACATTCTGTGGTGGGAAGAATCAAGATCTACCAAGGTTGATAAGGACTTCAATCTGGTGTCCACATCAACCAATGGTAAGACATCAACCATAGATAAAAGAAGAATTGATTTCTTCTACCTGGAAAGAATGGTGGAATTGCTGGAGAGTTATGACAATGTTCCAGAGCCTGTCATGGAACATATTCTGAAATATCAGGCAGATAGGGATGCTGAATTCTATCAGAAATTTGGCTACAACTTTGCAGATTATGATGATGCTGATATTCTAACTGATCTCCCAGCCTCTCCTATACCATATCACTGGTACTATGAGTTTGATGATTTACCCACAGAAGAAGGGCAAACCCAACCAACTCAGGAAGGGCAACCCGAGCCAAGCAAAGAATTTGAACCTTCTCAACCTTCTCAATATCAGTCAGAATTTGATAAGAAGGAAGCTGAACTCCTGGAACAATGCAAGATTACCAACAAGGCAGAAAGTGAAACTCCAGGTTATCAAACATTTATGCTGGAAAATCCTTTAAGAATGAGGTACTTAAGAGAAGAAATCTATGTTTGCAGCTTTCACAAGCTAAGGACATCTAAACTGAAGGATTTACAGTACTTGGTAGCTGGATCAATTCATCCCTTGGAGCAGATTTGTTCTGATGAGATAGAGAAATTGTTGGAAGGGAGAAAAGGAGAAGACTCAAAGCTGGACAAGCAAAGGAGGTCCTCTCTCAATGCTTACCCTGGATGTAGATTCAAGCTCATTAATGAAGAACTTCACTTCAGAAGCTATCCATATGACATAGAGCAATGGCTGAATCTCAGGGATACTGAGTCTCTTATTTCTCCCACTATCAAGAAGATCATTGAAGATATAGAAGATACTGCAGTCACAGCTGCTGAAATCTCTCTTGTAGAAGGCCTAAGAGGATGCTTGGTAGAAGCTCTCAAAAGAGAGGATGTAGCAAGACAGAAGAGGAAATCTCAAGCTAAGTAAAGATTCTTAATCCATTCTGATCTTGTTAGTTAAGTTGTCAGCACATATTGTAAATTTGTTGTTATTTTCCATAAAAACAAATTGGGGGAGATTGTTGGGATTTATGGGTAATAGCATAGAAACAACTTAACTTTGAATGTACTTAATTTTTAATTAAGTAGAACATACTGTCACAGCCAAAGTATGTTCTTGTAATCAGTATGTAATGTTATTTTAGTTGTGTAATTTGAAAGAAGTTCACTTGTTGTGTTCAAGCCTCAAATAAGCATAACTAAATGACAGCATGAATAAAAGTTACTGTCCTGGAGCTATGACAGTAAGATTACAAGAAGACAGAATGTTGCAAGTCACGACAGCATATTCACTCTGACAGCAACATTGGCGGAAGACTTTGCGACATTGATATCGTGAACTACATTTGACTTCGCGATCTCCCTTGTGAAGACTTTGCGACATAGGCCATACTATGACTATGCGACATAAGTCATTCAACGACTTTGCGACATAGGCCATAATATGACTATGCGACATAAGTCATTTGAACGACTATGCGACATGGGTCAAAGATCTTTGTTCTAGGTATCTTTCTCAGTCAAATCCCGTGACAGTCTCAATGTTCAAGAAACAGGCTTGTTGCAGTATCCCTAAGCTGCACCAAGTCTGCAAGACTACGACAGAAGCTCTAAGCACTGCAAAACAAAAGCGAATCAATTCAAGAGCAAGGACAAGTCTCTATTTGCTGAATTGCCTAAGATGGAAATAGAATGAAACTAGGTTGCTTTATCTGTAATGTATAACTGACAGGTTAGCAATTTAGGAAAGTCACATGGGTAAGACAATCTGTAAGAAGCTGCCACTTGATAATGACAGCAGCTTCACAAACCCGTGTTGACAGTGATAGGATTAGCTTTATACTTAGACTATCAATTCATTCTAGGTATGTATCGAAGACTAGCAAGTGTCTTAGAGAAAACCGAAGCTCAAGAATTCTCTCTTGAGGTTGTGGCAACTCTTTGCAAAATAAATAAAACCTTTATTTTGTGAAACTTGTTTTTACTTCATACTGTTCGTGATTGCATATATATCTGATAACATTTAATCTTAATTTTGGTTGTTGAAATTGAGATTGATTTTTATCAGTATTGCATTCATCCCACCCCCCCCCCCCCCCCTTCTGCAATACACGAGGACCAACACCATTTATATTTGTTATCACTAAAATCTCTCTTTTCCAAAAATATCAACTGCAACCCTTACTTATATATTTTAAAATCTATTTTAATTATTTTAAAAAACTTACCTATTTTAACAAGGGGTGCTCTTCCACAGCCATCGTGGGATACCAACCACCCCCTGCAATGAAATATTACGGGGGTGATATGAAACATATTGGGAGTCCATATCACCCCCGCAATGAAACATAGCGGGGGGTGGTTGGCATCCATCGATGGCTGGGGACCAAATCCCTTTAACAAGTCAACGCATTTTTTAACAAATACAATTAATATATTTAAAACATATCTAAAAATATTACGGGCAATTACTTTTTTTAATTAAAACATGTTAATTTTTCTATTTGTCTTTATTAAAAAAAGGGTTTTTTTTCATAAATACCCAACCCAAAAATGTTTTTTGCAAAAATACTATTTGTTTTTTAATTTTTTTGCGAAAATACCAAAATATTTGCAAAAATACCAAAATATTTGCAAAAATACGGTCTGCAACTACTTTCAACCATATCTGCAACTGCAACCAAAATCAACCACACATGCAACTTTTTAATAAAAATGATTTTTTTCCGGCGTCCTGATTTTAGGGTTGTACACAACCCTAAAATCAGGGTAGGTTAGGGTTTAGGGTTTGGTTGCAGTTGCAGATGGTTGAAAGTAGTTGCAGACCGTATTTTTGCAAATATTTTGGTATTTTTGCAAATATTTCCAGAAGATGGTAAAATTGCAAAAAAACTTAGAAAAAGTAGTATTTTTGGTAATTTCCCTTAAAAAAACTTGCTTATTTTAACATGTCAACGTATTTTTTTAATAAATAAAATTAATATAATTAAAACATTTCTAAAAATATCACGGACATTTACTTTATTTAATTAAAACATGTTAGCTTTTATATTTGTCCTTATTATTAATTTTATTTTATTATAAAATAATATTAATAATACCTCATTTATTTTTCTCAACCCCATTTGTATTTTTTTTATTTTTTTTATGTTCCAATTAATATTTAAGTTTCTCATTTTATAATTTATCATATTAATTTTTACTTTTATTTTAATATTTTTCGTACACATTAAATTTTTTATTTTATTATTTTTAAGCCCCGTGCCTTGCACGGGTTATAGGCTAGTAATATATACATATGAAAAAACATATTATTAACTTAATTTATTATCAACATTTTGTAATATAAAAAATAAATTTATATTTTTATGAAAATACACATAGATATTAATAAATAAATAAAATTATAAAAACACTTAAATAAAATAATTTATTAAACGTTCAGTGCATTGCACTAGTATAAAGCTAGTTATATAATAAGAATAAGAGCTATGATAATAAGCATGTACATAGGTTAACAGTTCGACTCCATTAACCATACAAATTTTTTGTATATAATTAAAGAGTGTTCTTAAATATGTGCGCGCCTAAGTTCTACATGAATTAAGGTGAATTGCTAAAATAGTGTAACTTTTTCACCTTTAATGTATATATCATATAAGTTTTGCTCGAATTTGATAGTAGAAATCCAAATTAGTTAAAAGGAATATTAACTTCCAAATGAATTAATAATTATTTAATTATTTTCATAAATGTATGATGTTTAGATTTTTTGTACATATTTTAAAGTACAATGATTATATATTTGTTTATTCAAAAAAATAAACACATTGAAAATAATAATTTTAAGTTCACGATAAAAGACATTTTGAAAAAGTCGCAGAAAATTGAAGCATTATTATACATTTAAAATGCGGGTGTATTAAATCTAAGAAAATATTAAATTACACCAATATTTTCCCATATTAAAAAAAATTATTTTATAAATAAATTGTTTTAATATTTAAAATGCTTTTTCATTTGCTTTTAGATGTCCATTTTTAAAAATTAGGCATATTAAGAAAATATTAGGTGAATAATTTTTTATGAATACCCCTAATTATTACCTTAAAAATAAGCATTATAGAGATTTTATTCAAAAATTTGGTAAGTATGGTACAATACCGCTAAAAGAAATGTTGAATCTAATATTAAGAAAATAAAACTATATAAAATCTTATAAAGATATTAAGAAAACATTTCTAAAGTGACTGTATATTGCTGGTTTAAAATAAAAGAGCAGACGCACATATAGCATGACTAACACAAGTCTGACTATTCAAAAACTAAATCCATGGTTTAAATCGTTCAACACTTAGACGGATCAAAATACTCAATGTAATTGTTTAAAACAAGTTCAAAATTAGGATCCATTTGAAAAACAAGAAATTTTAATTAATTTAAAATAAAATTCGAATTTTAGGGATTTTTAGAATTAATCAAAATTAATTAAAATCCACAAAATCAAAATTTTACCAAAAATTAACCAATATTAATTTTTATCCTAAATTCGAACTCAACACTTTGAAATCAAGAAAAAACGGGTAAATGATCTACAACCACACACAAACCAAGAATACAGAAGATTTCCTTACCAAAATCACACTCAATTCAAAAATTTTAGAACACAAAAAAAACTTAAACACACAAGAATCGAAAACAAATGGACAGAGTTTCGACTAAGTATGTTAGTTTTCGAAAGTACTGAATTGAATTGCTAAGTAAGAACTTGAGCAAGATTATGATAGGCACTCGGTACTCCTAAAAGTTGAACTACTTTCATGTACAAGCATCATTTACGGGGTCAAAGTTTGTTGCGAAGCACATCGTACAAGCTTTAAGGTATAAAAATAAAACTGAACATAGCCAATGGTAGTATGATCCAGAATCCACTAATATGTACTCCACAACATGTACCAATGCACATTAGCAGCAGAACCACTACGCAAGGATGGAACTATATTATCTGACTAGTAGCCAAAGGTTACTGTCAACAGGAAGGGATAGATTATGATGAGACATTTGCACCTGTTGCCAGACTTGAAGCTATCAGGATTTTCCTAGCCTTTGCTGCACACTGCAATTTCAAGGTGTTCCAAATGGATGTCAAAAGTGCTTTTCTAAATGGAGAGTTGGAGGAAGAAGTGTATGTTGAACAGCCACCTGATTTTGAAGATGCTGAAATGTATGATTTTGTGTACAGGATGTTCAAGACACTTTATGGTTTGAAACAAGCTCCAAGAGCATGGTATGATACCCTCTCTGCCTTTCTATTGGAAAACCAGTTTACAAGAGGTGTAGTAGATAAGACTCTATTCTACAAGCATCATGGCAAAGACATCATTCTGGTTCAAATTTATGTTGATGATATCATCTTTGGATCATCAAATGAGAAGCTGTGTGAAAAGTTTTCATCTCTAATGAGAAACAAATATGAGATGAGTATGATGGGAGAACTGGCATTCTTCCTTGGTTTACAAGTTCTTCAGAAAGATGATGGAATCTTCATTTGTCAAGCAAAGTACGTCAAGGAACTTCTCAAGAAGTTCAATCTGGAAGATTCATCACCTGCCAAGACTCCCATTTCAACTTCAACTAGTCTAGATCTAGACTCCAAAGGGAAGAAAGTGGACTCTAACAGAGGCATGGTTGGATCACTTCTCTATCTAACTGCTAGCAGACCTGACATAATGTTTGCTACATGTCTCTGTGCAAGGTTTCAAGCTGATCCAAAGTAGTCACACTTGGTAGCTATCAAGAGGATTTTTAGATATCTTAAGGGCACTCCAAATTTAGGCCTCTGGTATCCTAAAAACACTGGATTTGAGCTAGTGGGGTATTCTGATTCAGATTATACTGGATGTAGGATTGACAGAAAAAGCACTACAGGAAGCTGTCAATTTCTTGGTGGAAGATTGGTATCATGGTTTAGTAAGAAGCAACATTCAGTTTCTACATCTACTGCAGAAGCTGAATACATTGCTGCTGGAAGTTGCTGTGCACAAATTCTATGGATGAAGAATCAACTGTTGGATTATGGTCTAGTGTTAAATAATATCCCTATCTACTGTGATAACACTAGTGTCATAGCCATCTCAGACAATCCTGTTCAACACTCTAGGACAAAGCACATTGAT
Source organism: Heracleum sosnowskyi (assembly GCA_030848705.1). Classification (NCBI taxonomy): domain Eukaryota; kingdom Viridiplantae; phylum Streptophyta; class Magnoliopsida; order Apiales; family Apiaceae; genus Heracleum; species Heracleum sosnowskyi. The sequence goes on along the minus strand of CM061244.1, from coordinate 16,390,298 downwards.
ATTAGACATCATTTCATAAGGGAGCATGTTGAAAGAGGAACTGTGAAGTTGATCTATGTCCCTACAAAAAAGCAACTTGCAGACATCTTCACAAAACCACTGGATGAAGCGACCGTTAACAGGTCGGTAAGTGAATTGGGAATGCTAAATCTGGTATGTTAACTTACTAGTTTTTCCATTCTAATTTCTTTACGAAGCTTGTGACAGTAACCCTAACAAGTTGCTGTCATGAGAAAGTTACTGTTGTTAGATCAGGATTCAATGATCGTCAGGATCTAGACTCAACTGATCGGGATTGCTGACGTCATCAGGATTGCATGGTCGTCAGTATCAGGATTGATATCAGGATTCCTATCAGGACTGGGATCAGGTTTGATCATCAGGACTGGAAGCTGATCAGGATTCCTACTTCGAGTTATATTTGGAGTCTAGTTAAAGAAGGAAGTTTATTTTTTCTGTTCCTAGTTTATAGGAATGCAGCTGTCAATTTAGGATAGGTTTCAATCTTTGTAATTGATTAGGACTTATTTTGTAAATTGATAGAGAAGCTGTGTAGTATATAAACACAGTTTAGGTTTCGATTTATATCGATAACACACTCGAGTATTTTGTAACCTTGAAGCTCTTAAGAACTCATTGTTTCTTGAGAGAGTTTTGTAACAGTTTTATAACAGATTTAATAAAACTGTTATTATTCATATTTGTGTTTAATAAAGTCGAGAATCTTATACTATTGTATTCAACCCCCCTTCTACAATAGTTTATTACTGGGCAACAATTGGTATCAGAGCAAACTGATTTGAACATAAATCAGAAACGATCTAAGATGTCGACAACCAAGTATGAAAGCATGAAGATTCCCATCCTAAAGAAATCTGAATATCCAACCTGGAAGGTAAAGATGCTCATGTACCTGGAAGCTATGGATCCTGACTATTTGGACAGGATTCGTGATGGACCATTCATCCCTACAAGATTAGTTGGACAAACAAATACTGTACCTGAACACTATGTGGTGAAGGTAAAAAGTGAGTGGACTCCAGAAGAAAAGGCTCATGTACTCAGGGAGCCAAAGATAAAGAATATCCTGCACAATAGTCTTGATGCTGTCATGTCTAACAGGGTAATTGCATGCAAGTCTGAAAAAGAAATTTGGGACACTTTGGAAGTTCAATGCCAAGGATCTGCATCTGTCAAGAAAACCAGAAGGGCTCTTTTGATTCAAGAATATGAACAATTTGATGCTAGACCTGATGAGAGCCTGACTGACATGTATGATAGATTCCTGACACTATTGAATAATCTATCTTTAGTTGGCAAGGAATATGTTTCTGAAGATTCAAATACCAAGTTTCTGAGAGCTTTACCAGAAGAATGGGATACTCAAACCTCAATCATTAGACATCAGTATGATCTCAACATTGTGTCTCTTGATGAATTCTATGGGATGTTAAGAACCCATGATCTTGAGGTTCAACAGAGAAAGAATAAGAGAAGCAGAAAGGCAAAGGCTATTGCCTTGAATGTAGAGGCTAAAACAAAAGGAAAAGCTGTGGAGGTCTCAAGAAGGAAATCAAGAATGATGGAGTCAGATCCTGATGACTCATTATCAGATACTGATGGCAATCCTGATGCCAATCCTGATAATGATTCTACTGACTCAGACATGGAAGAGATGTTTGCTATGATAGTCAGGGGCTTCAAAAAGATGAAGTTCAGGAAGGCTAGAAGGCAAGGCAACTTTCAGAAAAGGACCTTTAATGCTAACAAAGAAAAGTACAACAGGCAGGACAGCAAGGGTAGCAAATTTGACAAATCAAAGGTTAGATGCTACAAGTGTAATGGTATGGGACACTTTGCTATTGAGTGAAAGAAGACTAAAGCACTCATCACATCAAGCAAGGACTGGATGGACTCTTCCTCAGAATCTGACACTGAGGTGGTCAATTATGCCCTAATGGCCAATATTGATGAATCTGCTGCTCCTGATGAAAAGGTATCAAATATTGTTTTTGATTTTGATTCTGATAATGCTACTGAGTTAAGACATTTTCTAAAGTCATTACATATTAGCTTTAGAAGTCAAACTGCTGAGAATGCTAGAATCTTATCTGAGATGTCTGAACTTAGGAAAAGGAATGAGCATCTAGAAGCTGAATTTTCTTTTATGCAAGAAGTACAGAAAGAATGTGATAATGCTAAACACATGCACTTAGAGATGAAATTTAAATGTACTTCTCTTGAAAAGGAACTTGAATATGCTAATGAGAAAATCAGAACCTGGACAGACTCTGGTAGAAAATTTCATGAGATTAATACCTCTAAGAATTGGAAAGAGTGTCTAGGGTATAAGTCAGATGATGATAAGAAATTAAAACAGAAAATTGTTGTTAATGAGACAGTTAGTCCAAAAACCTATAGACATGTTATAGACAAAACTAAATCTAAGATTACTCCTGTTAATTTTGTTTTTGGTAATGATTCCAATTCAACTTATGAAAAGGGATCTACTTCTGTTCAAAGTATTAAAGTTATTAAGTCTAAACATGTCTTAAGTAAAGCTTCTAAGAATGTAGGTTTACTGTCTCAGAAACAACTCAAGGACAAAATATGTGAGGTTACAGATAAGAAAAGGGAAGCAACTGTCAAAAGAAACAGAAATGGTAAAATTGGGATCGATAAAGAAAATGGTTATAAATATATCCCAAATGCACCTAGAAAATGATGTTTTACCTGTGGTAATTCTAATCATCTTGCCATTGATTGCAGGAAGAGTAAAAAGAAGGTTACTGAAATTCCTAGGTCTGATGTTAGGAATAGATCAGTATTTTATAAACCACAGAACTCCTGTTTTCATTGTGGTAGTAAATGGCATTCTATTTATACATGTGAAGAATACCATGATTTGTACTATAACTTTTATGATCTTTTGCCTAAGTTTAATAAAAGTACAATTTCTGGTAAAGTTAAGAATGTCAATGTGATGCATGCTTTTATTAACTCTGATATTGACAAAGCAAATCCCGATGGACACAATCCTGACAGAATTGCTAAAGTCAATAAGACTTCTGCTGTTAAATCTAATAAAATGCATGGAAAGAGAACCCAACAAGTGTGGGTTCTTAAAAGTTCTAACTAGTGTGTTGATTATTCTGATTGCAGGGAAAAAGGAAAAATGTGTTAGTCATGGATAGTGGTTGTTCTGTGCACATGACTGGAAACAAAGCCCTGTTATCAGAATATGAGGAAAGAGTTGGCCCAACTGTGTCTTATGGAGATGGCAACATTGGAAAAACATTGGGATATGGCAATATAATCATTGGAAATATCATCATTGAAAAAGTAGCTCTGGTGAAGGGACTAAAACACAACTTGTTGAGTATTAGTCAAATCACTGACAGAGATTATCATGTCCACTTCTATTCCACACATTTTGAGGTAGTCAGCAAAGCATCAGGAAAGACAGTTCTCACTGGCTAAAGGCATGGTAACATTTATGAAGCCAACATTCACTCAGATACTGATGGCTCCCCTACTTGTCTCATCAGTAAAACATCAGTACATGAAAGTTGGTCTTGGCATAAGAAGCTTTCTCATCTCAACTTCAGCAATATCAATGAGTTGGTTAAGAAAGACTTAGTGAGAGGATTACCTAAAACAATGTATACTCCTGATGGACTCTGTGATGCTTGTCAGAAGGCTAAACAGAGAAGGACATCATTTAAGAGTAAATCAGAATCCTCAATTGAAGAACCATATCACATGCTACATCTTGATTTATTTGGACCAGTCAACATTATGTCCATCAGTAAGAAAAGGTACACTATTGTAATTGTTGATGAATATTCTAGATTCACCTGGGTGTATTTTCTGCACAGAAAAGATGAAACTCCTGAAATACTGTTGGATCATGTGAGAATGATTGAGACAACCACCAAGTACAAAGTCAAGATACTAAGGAGTGATAATGGAACAGAATTCAAGAATTCAAAGATGGAAGAGTTCTGCAAATACAAAGGAATTATTCAACAATTCTCTGCTCCTGGCACACCCCAGCAAAATGGAGTAGTTGAAAGGAAAAATAGAACTCTTATTGAAGCTGGCAGAACTATGTTGGAAGAAGCCAAATTACCTGCATATTTCGGGGCAGAAGCAGTCAATACAGCATGCTATACTCAAAATCTCACATTGATAAACAGGCATGGTGTTACTCCTTATCATTCACTCAAGGAGAAGAAACCAAGTTTGAAGCATCTGCATGTGATTGGCTGTAAATGTTTTGTTCTCAGAACCCATCCTGAACAGCTAGGAAAGTTTGAAACCAAGGCTGATGAAGGAATTTTTATTGTCTATCCAGCCTCAAGAGCTTTCAGAGTTTTTAACTTGAGAATAAGGACTGTCATGGAGGCAATACATGTATCTTTTGATGACAAGAAGATAATTGGAATAAATGAAGACTCTCATGATAGGCTTATCTTTGAGAATGAAGCAACCAAGGAACCTGAAGAAATAGAATCAGATACTGATACATCATCAGATACTGATGGGCCATCAAATCCTGATGATCCATCAAGTCCTGATGACTCACCAAATACTGATGGTGCTAATAATGATACTGACAGTTCACATGTTGAGGGGGAGCAACAACAAACTGTTACTGATACTGATAGTGATACATCTAGTAGTGCTAATGTTGAGGGGGATCAACATCAAACTACTACAAATTCAGAGTCAACTCAATCATCAGGACAGAATACTTCAGATACTGATTCAAGTGACAATCCTGATAATTCATCAGGAGGAGATAGCAATAATTCGGGGGGAGCTTCAAATGAAACAAATTCTTCAAATAATGATAACACCAATCCAGGGGGAGCATCTACTTCAAGGAATGATCTACCACCAGCAAGGAAATGGACTGTAAGTCATACTCCTGATTTGATAATTGGGGATCCTGATGCAGGTGTTCAAACTAGAAGTGCAACTCAGAATGAATGTCTATATAATAACTTTCTGTCCGGAGGAACCAAAGAAAGTTGAGGATGCACTGAAAGATGCTGATTGGATTACTGCAATGCAAGAAGAATTGAATGAATTTGAAAGGAATGAAGTCTGGAAACTGGTACCAAGACCAAAGAATAGGTCTATTGTAGGTACAAAATGGATTTTCAAAAATGAGACAGATTCAGATGGTGTGATTGTCAGAAATAAAGCAAGATTAGTTGCAAAGGGGTATTCTCAACAAGAAGGAATTGACTATGTGAAACTTTTGCTCCTGTTGCAAGACTAGAGGCCATTAGGATCTTTCTGGCATATGCTGCTCATAAGAAATTCAAGGTTTTCCAGATGGATGTGAAAAGTGCTTTCTTAAATGGTGAACTGGAGGAAGAAGTATATGTTGAACAACCTCCTGGTTTCATTGATCCTAAATATCCAAATCATGTTTATAGATTGGATAAGGCACTTTATGGACTAAAGCAAACACCAAGAGCCTGGTATGAAACCCTAGCTCAATTCTTACTAGAAAGTGGATTCAAAAGAGGTACCATTGATAAAACTCTCTTTTATTTGAATCATGGTAAGGATTTGCTTTTAGTTCAGATTTATGTGGATGATATCATTTTTGGGTCAACAAATAATAAGTTGTGTGAAAGGTTTTCTAAGCTTATGCAGTCAAGATATCAAATGAGCATGATGGGAGAGATGAGTTACTTTCTTGGTCTTCAAGTTAAACAGACTGATGATGGCATTTTTATCAATCAGTCTAAATATACCAGGAATTTATTGAAAAGGTTTAACATGTATGATTGTGCTATTGCAAGTACTCCCATAGCTACAGCTACAAAACTTGATCTTGATCAAGGTGCTGAGGTAGATGTAACTCACTACAGAGGAATGATTGGCTCTTTATTGTATCTCACTGCAAGTAGACCAGATATCATGTTTGCAACCTGTCTGTGTGCAAGATTTCAAGCAAAACCTAGGGAACCTCATCTGATTGCAGTTAAAAGAATTTTAAGATATCTCAAAGGCACTCCATCTCTTGGTCTTTGGTATGCAAGGGAATCAGATTTTGGTTTGTGTGGTTATTCAGATGCTGATTTTGCAGGATGCAAGATAGACAGGAAAAGTACTTCAGGAAGCTGTCAGTTTTTGGGTGGAAGATTAGTCTCTTGGTTCAGTAAAAAGCAAAAGTCAATCTCTACTTCAACAGTAGAAGCTGAGTACATTGCTGCTGGAAGTTGCTGTGCTCAGATAATGTGGATGAGAAACTAGTTGTTAGATTATGGACTGTCATACTCAAAAATCCCTATTTATTGTGATAACCAAAGTGCTATTGCAATGACAGGAAATCCAGTTCACATTCTCTTACTAAGCACATCAGTATTAGATATCACTTCATAAGAGAATAGGTACTGAAAGGAACAATTGAACTCCATTTTGTTCCTACTGATCAACAACTAGCTGATATATTCACCAAGCCACTGCCTGAAGCTACTTTCAATAAGTTGGTGAATGAACTTGGGATGATGAATTTTGAGAATTTCTGAGAAAAGCTACAGAGAAGAAATCCCGATGACTATCAAATCCTGATGGTCCGTCAGTAAGGTATGTAATTTTTGATCAAATCCCGATAGGACAAAATCCTGACAGGAAGTCAACTAGTCAATCCTGATATACAGGTCAGTATTTCATTACTTAATTTGTGCCTGATTTTTCGTCAGTACCTGATGAGAAACGTTTGAGTTTTAGTTGGACAACTGTATGCGCGCGTGTCTCACACTGATAGATATATACACATAGATACACATCAATCGCGGTGCAGGTATGTTTAAATACACACGTAATCTGGTCCACTAATAATTGTTGCGCAAATCATATTATGCCATATGTCATAGAGAGTAATATTTTGTTTTAACAAAATACATTTGATTTTCTAAAATTCCTAATTACTCTCTAACCATCATTTTTTCATCTTCTTCTTTCTCTCTGTGTTTTCAAAACCTAGCTTTTCTAATCTCAATTCTCAAGTTTTTATACAGTAAAAATGGAATTCATGAATAAGTAGACCGTGATTAGTGGTGTTACCTTTGCCACTAATAATTTTGTAGTTATTCTAGACCATCAGGAATTGCCTACTGAGTTCCATATAATACAGGATTTTCTAGCTTCAATTGCATTGAAGTATGCTCTAACAGAACCTGCGAGTGTTTCTTTCAAGTCAGTTATGCAGGTATGGAATAAAGTTTCTTTTGGCAAAGACGATTCTGGCTCAATCCTGATGACCTTTGAATGTAATGGAGTTAATCACTGTGTGACTCCTGCAATTGTGGAGGAAGCCCTGCATTTACCTGTTCTTGGTGATGATGTTCCTGATAATGTTTCAGACTCGACTCTTTTTGAGTTTGTTACAAAATTGGGTTACAATGGGGAAGTTAAGAGATATGGTAATCTCTTCAGGACGAAGCTTAAACGGGAGTGGAATTACTTCTTTGACACAATCAGTCGATGTTTCCTGAATAAGACATCGAAATTTGATGCTCTGCCATCAGGATCACTAAAAATTGGGTACTCTCTTATCTACTCTAAAGTTTTTGATTATGGTAGTTTTGTGTTGAAAGCTTTAAGTGATAGAAAAGCAGATAAATTAGGTTATGTCTGTTTTATTAGATTTTTCCAATTGATATTCAATCACTTATGTCCTGACGTTACTTTTGAGGAGGATGTGATTCTACCCATTTGTAGAATTACAGAGAACAACTTGAAGTCCTTAGTCAATTGTGATAAGGCAAATGGTTTCATAGGCAATGCCTTTATTCCTGATGAGGTCAGGTTTTTCTTACATCAGAAAATGCCTACTTGTTATGGTTTAATTTCTAATGCTATGGGGCAAGGCCAATCACACCTTGTTCCTAACCCAAGCATTCATCCCAAACAGTCTAAACAGTCAACAGCCACCTCTATTGTCTCTCAAAAGACTTTAGTTGTAAAATCTAAGAAATCAGCTAGATCTGATGTGTCTGGAAGACAATCAGGATCAAAGGATTTTTCTTCTACACCACTCACTAAAAAGAAGTTGCAAGGGGGTGTACAAGGGGTCCTGGTGAAGAAGGCTGAGAAGGTGAGTGAGGCTGTTTCTGTGAAGAGAAAGTTAGTTTTAAGAGATGAAACTAATTCTGAGGATGAAATGCCAATTTCCTCTAAATTGAAGATAAGCAAGGAAGTTGTTGATACTGCTACTGTAGTTGTGGCTACATCTACTAAGCCATAGAAGAAAAGGAAATTATCTAAGAGCAGGTATCATATTCCTTTAGAAAAGAAGCAGGATACTGATGGATAGGACACTTCAAATCCTGATGAGCAGTCAAATCCTGATGCTCTAGCAAATCCTGACGTTGCACCAAGTCTAGTGATAGATGTTTCTGATTCTCCTTATAAAGCCTCTCCAACAACAAGACATGTGGATATTTCATGGGAGAAGGTTGCTGAGACTGCTTCCAAACTTGGATTTTCACATCCTTTGGATAATAAAAGGAAGGCAGAAGAGATAGTTTTCACAAGACAGAAGAAGATGAAAGGATCAAGCCCACAAGAACCTGAATCTCAATGTGATTCAGCGGCTATTGAAGATCCTGCCACACAAGAACCACCCAATCAAAGTTTGGGTGAAGGCATAGTTATTGGAATGGTCCCACACGAACCATTTTCTCAAAGGGAGAATGAAGACATTTCAATTCCAGCCACACAAGAACCATCTTCTCAAAGTGAAGATGCAGGCAAAGCTACAGCTTCTGAGAAATTTCCTTACGTTGCTCAAGGGGTTTCTGGTGCAGATGAAATGGAGAGATTGGTCGAGAACACTTTCAATGAGGGAAGTACACAAGAACCTTTAACTCAAAGTGTTAAAGCAGCTTCTAAACCTCAGGTTACACAAGAACCATCAGTCTCAAATCCTGATGCAAGCCAAGCAAATCCTGACGGTGTTGCGCCTGATGCTAGTGGTGCTCCTGATGCAGAGCCAATCCTGATTCAGCCACTTAGCTCAAGACCAATGATAAATCATATCACAGCGTCACAGGATAAACTTAAAGGTGTTTCTATTCCTAATCCTGATGTTACACATGATTCTGATTCTGGTGATAGTGATGATTCTGATAATGATAATCAAGATGAGAAGGATCAGCTTGCTACAGCAATTAAATCTAGTCTTGGAACTAATTATGGTTCATCAAGCACATTCATGGCTGGCAAGGCTTCTACTGGAAAAGATCAAAGACAAGATTTTTCTGTTCCTTCTACAATTTCTCCTGCTTAGCAGTTGAAAAGGCATCAATGGGAAATTGAATGGTATAGATCTGATGATTCTGTCAGCTATCCATATGCCTTGGATCATGCTTATGCTGCAGTGAAACTGATAGAGAATGAAGACTTGAAGAATCATTTGAAGGCTACTACTCTGTTATCTAAAAGCCTCAAACATGAGATTGATTCTGTCAAGGCTGCTTCTGATTCAACAAGGGATGGTATTACTCATCAATTTACAAAGGTGCCCACTGCTCTTCAACTAAGGATATTGGAATCCCAAGTAAAGACAGTTATTTCTGATCAATCATCCATAAACAGAAGAATTGATTCTCTTGATTCAAAGGTAACTGACATTCAAGCCTCTCTTGCCTTAATTTTGAATTTATTATCAAATCCTGATGTCAAAAAGGGGGAGAAGGTTAGTCAGACAAAATGTACACCTAATCTAGTATTAAGGAATAATGATGATGATACTGGAAATGATGGCGGTGACAAATTTCTACAAGGAGAAACCTCTGATGCTGCTGTTGTGAAGTCTACAATTCAAATTCTCATAGTCAAACAACACAGTCAACTCATGTTTCTGATTCTGGAGTAAAGACAGTAAGAACAATGGTGCAATCTCAGATCCTGACGGAAGAACAAATCCTGACAGGTGATCAAATCCTGATGGATGATCAAATCCTGACGCCTGGTCATGGACAAACTCTTGCTACAATTCCAGAAGGTGATGAAGATGTGATCATTGATAATCCTGAAGCTGCATCAAATATATTCCAGAAGGTCAAAACAAAAGATGGTAATGTTGTTACTCTTTATCATAATGATAAGAGGGTTCAACAATTATTTGTAAGGAAGGCACTATCTACAGCAAGTGAAGAATATCCTGATCTCTCTCATGAAGAATTCTTAAATCAACGAAGAGAAATGATGGGAAGTTTTAAGAATCCTGCTCCTGCTAGAGGTAGAGGAGGCAGAGGTAGAAGAGGTGCAAGACGAGGAAGAAGAGGCTCATCAATTCAAACTATGCCTAGACAAACAAGGTCTAGAGGATTAAAGATTGAAGAAATTCCTAAAGCTTCACAAAATCCAATAGTTCCTGATACTCTTGCTGTTAGGGCTATTATTCAAGAAGAAGATCAGTGTATAGAAGAAGAACCACAAATTATTCTGAGGAGAAAATCAAGACAATCAACTCTCATCAGTAATACAACTCAAATTGAAGATTCTAATCCTGACACCGTTCCTGACACAGTTCAAGATCCTGATGAATCTGATATTCTACAAGAGGTTGATCTGTTAATTCTTTCTACAATGGTTGATTCTCATAATAGAGAAATGGATGAAGAAGAAGAAACAAGAAGAAGGGAGATAACTAGAACATCATCTAGAGATATTAATCTTTATTTGCAGAAGCTTAAAAATTCAAACAAGTTGTTGTGGAGAAATTCAAGAAGACAACAACACAATTACACAAGCTGGAAAGGAGCTATGTTCTTGAGAAAGAGAATGATAAGAAGTGGAAGCATATAGACACTGTAAGGTGTGATAGACCTATCAACTTTCAGTCAAGTGGAATCATATCAAATGTCTCCAGTGTTGCTAATGTTGCTGATTCTCAAAGATCCAATGCACTCTGGTTACAAATGTTTTCAAGCTACAAGTAGATGCCACAAAATACAAGAGGAGGTTTAGGTCACAGAGATGCTGAGTTTCTGAATTTATCATATGTTGATCCTCACTCTTTGACTGAAATTGGAGGTATTTTAACTTCTGAACACCTGAACAATTTATTAGCTGTTGATATAATTATAGATTGTCATGATGGTACTGCAAAGAAAGAAAAGCTTCCATACTTCACGAAGGATGGTAGTGTGAAGGTTTTGTCCATTCAAGAATTGTTGTTTAAATCTACAAAGGAACTGAAATATGTTCACTATCTTCTGAGATGGAAAAACAAAGTGTGCAAAGAATGGAGTGATGCAATTCTGTCAACAATTAGAAGAAGACTGGATGAAGGAAGAAATTTTAATGGTGATTATACTCCTATGTATTTAAATCTAAGGAGTCAAAATGTGGAAATGCAAATGGGCACTACTGTTAAAGAGGTGACTTTTGGCATCACACAGCTTACTCTTAATCCTGATGGGAGGGAAATTGCTTATTTATTGCTTGAAGAGCACAGTCTACAAAGAAGCTCCATACAGAATCACAGGGCAGCTATCTTTCAGATTAATGAAGAAGATGAAGAACTTAAAGATCTTAAAGAAAGATTGATTCAAATTCTTGAAGACAAGGAAGAAAGCTTATTGTCAAACTTCTTGAAGATGAATTTATTCTATCAAAGAATCTGAACAGATAAGTTGTTTCTGTAAATACTTGTACATTTTGTAAATAATTTTTGACATCATTGAATCTATGGAATCTATACTTTATTTTACAAAGTATAAGTTTGGGGGAGATTGTTAGATCAGGATTCAATGATCGTCAGGATCTAGACTCAACTGATCAGGATTGCTGACGTCATCAGGATTGCATGGTCGTCAGTATCAGGATTGATATCAGGAATCCTATCAGGACTGGGATCAGGTTTGATCATCAGGACTGGAAGCTGATCAGGATTCCTACTTCGAGTTATATTTGGAGTCTAGTTAAAGAAGGAAGTTTATTTTGTCGGTTCCTAGTTTATAGGGATGTAGCTTTCAATTTAGGATAGGTTTCAATCTTTGTAATTGATTGGGACTTATTTTGTAAATTGACAGAGAAGCTGTGTAGTATATAAACACAGTTTAGGTTTCGATTTATATCGATAACACACTCGAGTATTTTGTAACCTTGAAGCTCTTAAGAACTCATTGTTTCTTGAGAGAGTTTTGTAACAGTTTTATAACAGATTTAATAAAACTGTTATTATTCATATTTGTGTTTAATAAAGTCGAGAATCTTATACTACTGTATTCAACCCCCCTTCTACAATAGTTTATTACTGGGCAACAACTGTCTACCTAAGTCACTATCTGTTTTCAACAGCACGTTTACTTTGACTTTGTTAAATGGAATTTTGTGCTAGTCTTATACCTGATAGTTTGATTATGTATGACATTAACTTGCAGGGTTTTTAATGTTGAAATTAGTCAAGGATTATTCCTGATTGGTCAGTTTTGCTTTGATTGTTGGATTAGTGGTAGACATCACTTAATTGAAATCTGTGGTAGTTGTATGGGTATTCCAAACTGTTGATCATTTACATCCCTCTTAACCTAGTATGCCTATAAAATGAATCTTAGGCCATATTAGTGAATCATTTAGAAAAAGGGTAAAATGGAAAACAAAGTAGGAGTCGAATACATGACTAAGTCTTGTGGAAGTGAGCCCTACAATGAAGAAGTAGAAGCTTTGTTTGATGAGTTGTGGGATGCCCTCGATGAGGAAGAAGAAAGAGAACTTGCTGCCAAGGCCGCTGAGGAGGTTAAGGTGCAAGAAGAGGAAAAGGAGTTTCAAACACTCCTCAAGGAAGAAGGAACCTCATGTTCGCACAAAATCACGCAAGCGTACGCGGTCACAAGTAATATATGAATAAGTAGAGTTCGTTCCCACAGAGACTGGTTTACTATAGTTATGCACTTATGCAACAATGTATGGCTATTATTCAATGCTAATACAAGTATCAAATTTGAGTTTTGATTAACTAAATTAACTAATCAAATTACCAAGACTATAATTAACTAAGGAGTTTACTGTCGAATTACTTATGAGAATAAAACATGGGATCCAAACTTCATTAAATACTTCATTCAGAGTCTTTTGTCTTTAATCAATGCATGTGACGGTTGTGACAACTAATCGGATAACACGAAATCAGTACACGCTACCTTTCAGTATACGTATACCAAACCACTCAAACATCCACAAGAAGATAGAAGTTAAGCAGACACCAATTATGCTTAGACCCTATACGTCTATAAGATTTGAAAACATAACGGTTTAACGAGCAAGTTATCCATTCAGATTACATAGGGCAGGTAAGATGGTTAAAATTACCTACGAATCATGCATGACAAACATACATAAACCTATGCTATCATGGCAAGTTCTAAACCTCTATATCCACTTTCGTAATCAATAGAGATTAACAAACAACTTAGATGTTAGCTACGCATCCAAGAAGAATAAGTACAACCATACTAGGAAGCCAATAATTCATCACACACAAATCTTTAAAACAATCAACTACTAAAATCCATAGATAAATCCGTTAGAATCCCACGATAACGATTAGTTCATAATCGAACCGTTCTGGAAGATCCCAGATTTTGGGTAGAATTAAAACTTTTATTATATGTTGATGTATATATGAATAGTAGTAATGAATTGAGAATCAAGTTATGAAATGAATATGGATTTCAGTTTTCAAGTATTTTGTGAATAAGTGAGAATGGACTGACCATTTAGATAAGAATAATCTCTCTGGAAAATAAGAATATAACACCCCAAGGAAGAAAAGTATTTTTATGTCATCCAAATCGATATCTGGTATGCATCCGACAACTCCGTAAACAAGATAGCGTATGCCCGAGAAAGCACTAGAACATTTTCTAAGTGCAAGAAGTAAAGAGGAAATAAACCAAGAATCTTGGAACTGATATTGATCCCAATGATTATGGTGAATAGTAGATTCCTTAAGATGAGAATGGGAATCACACCGCACTATATGCGAGTCTACAAATGGAATTATAATATAAGATTTTACTTAAGATACTCAGGACATTCAGAGAAAACATTTCAAGGGGATTATAGAGAAACCACTGGAAACATTTACGAAGCAGAGCAGTATCGGATCAACAAAATACGAATAAATAAATGTGACGTACAAGTATATTATTATTTTGTTACAGGAATAAAAGAGAAGCTAGTTGGTGAAAGAAGGAAACTCAGGAGTGACCAAAGTGAAAGTCAACTAAAAGATGAAGGACTAGGATGCAAAATGGCTAAAGTAAAAGCAACCAAGGATAAGCCAACAAGAGGATGGCTATGATGCAACCAACACAAAAGTAGAAACATCATCCAATGGCTAGCATTGAGTCTTGCAAAAGTAAGATAAATACATATTAATACATGTATTAAAGTTAAAAGAAAAACAAAACATCACCACCACCATCAAGAAGCTTTCGGCCAAGAAGCTTCAACAAGGGGATTTGGAGATTTCTTCCACCAACAATTGCAAGCTAGAGCTTAAAACAAAGCTAGTGATTAGTACAAGGTGAGCCATGAATCTTATAGCCTTTCTTTAAGTCTTTCAATTTCAAATAAATGGATGAAGGTGATGAATGAATAGTAACCAAGTTTTTGTTTGGTTTTAATCTTGAATCTTTGGCTTCTAAAGGTTATATCAAGCAAGGATCTAGGCTTATATAGGTGTATTGGGAGTAAACAAGCTTGGAGGAGGTATGAACCTTGAACCCTTGGATGTATTAAGTGATTTTTGAAGCTTTAATGGTGTAAAAGCATGTTTATGATCTTAGTAGCTATGATTGGGCTTTGTTATAAGTAATATTGAGTTTTAAGAACGGAAAGGCATTGCTTGGCCTCATTTCTTGGTTAAATAAGATGTATATGTTGTGTGAAGTGATTGGTGAGCAAGTTGAATGGCTTGAATTTTGGGATTATCCGATTTATAGCCGTCGTAATGTCGAAATTTCTAAAACCTTTAAAACAGAGCATATCAGTTGGGATAGGTCTCTGACCTTGATGAGTATATGACTTTTACTTATAGATTTTTGAACGTAGATCGTTTTAGCGTGAAAATCGAAGCTATCCGATTTACGGTTTAGGAGATATGGCTAAATTAGTAAAAGTGGCTCGAAAACGAGAAGAAAAGTTCGTAACTGAAATTAAGCTTCCTTAGCTCGATCATTGCAGGGGATAATCTTGATAATTAAATATTAGAGACAGTAAGGAGAGTGTAGGAGAAGACCTTGTGTGAAAATGATCGTTTTTCAATTTTATAAAAATGTTTGAAGTAAGGCCAAGTGCGAGGAACCCCTTAAAACAAGTACTTAGATGCAACTTTAAAAAACCCTGAGAAACGAATCGAAAATCTTGAAATGGATCATAAGAGGTTGACTCTAGAGCATTTATAAATTCAAGTAAGGACAAGGGTAAGTTGGGGTGATGTCCCTTGATAGCAAACAAGTACCCAATTATAAGATGTTAGTAGAGATTGCAATGGTTATGATCATGTAGTTGCATTGGTGTGGTGTTTAAGTTTAAGAACAATGTTTGCATGATTCCTAAGTATAAGTTATTGATAAAAGGTATCTTTATTGTTGATAGATTACCGGACCACTGCCAGGCACCACCCTCAGACACAGAGATCAGGCAAGTTTTCAAACCTATGCCTCTATAAACTGTTGTTGTGATAAATAAAAGATTTTGAGATGTATGCCATGTGTTCATGATTTCGAATCGATACTTATGTTGCTAAGTAAAAGTTACTGTTGTAAGTTGAACATATAAGCTATGGTTATGGCAATATTTATAAGCCGATATGTTAAGAAAAACCCTCAGTAGGGGGTATATACTCCGTATTTATACTACGTACCGAGAATGGTATCAGTTGCTATCTAGGGTTATTTTATTATATTATAATTAATCCGGTTAAATGATTTATAAACTGAAGATTATTTGGGGTTTAACTGCTAAGGATGTACCTAAGTATAAGGTGATTAATTTATTATAAATTCTTTTGTTAAGAAAGTATTTGGAAATTTCTTCTAAATAAATATTCTTTATTAAATATAGTTTTCATTAATTATTTAAAGCCCTACTTCTTAAGGAAGTATTTTTGTGAAAATTATTCTTTAACCCTAGATAGCTAATAAAGTTTTATTCAGTTAATTATAAATATAATTAGAGAAGGTTCCCAAATCTATTTCCCTTTTAAGTCTATATTCAGAAAGACTTAAATGTTCGCTCAAACTACAAAGATGCATGGGACCTTTCTCGAGATTTTATGTTTGTTCCAAGTGGACTGCCCGGTCCTAAATCTTTTTGAAACTATTAATTTAACAGCCTTGTATGCTACATCAAAATGATTTTGATTACTTCCTCAAGACTCGAGGAGTAAGATCAGTGGAATAAGTTGTATCCATGAACAAGCATCAGCTTGGGAAATATGGGTGAATTTTCCTTTCCAACCAGATATGACTACTTTGTGGAGTCGTATGCTAGGGGAAAAGGGAAAGGAACTTTATGTTTCAGAATTATGGATTTTCTTGAACTCGGAGAATATGTAAGGGACTGAGTGGCGCCTGTCCCCTAAGGGAATTACGCGTAGACTGACGGACTATGAACGGGTATGTTCTTCCCTTAGATTATCAGTATGTGCCCGACCGTAGGGTAAGAGGAGAGCATCAGACCGACGGACTATGAACGGGTCTGCTCTTTCCCCTACAACCGAAGGCGGGGAGGTAGGTCAGTTAGAGACTGTCTATTCTTCCCTTCTACGTAGAAAAAGATCATGGGGGATACGCCTTGCGACTGATCATCGTAGGGGTATTCTTGTCGCCTAGAATCTCCATCTACAGTTCATCATCCATGAAAGAACATGTTTTCAGCAAGTTTCCAGAAAAGCAAAGTTATTCAAGTTTATTCAAGTTATTCTAGTTTATTCAAGTTCATGCAAGTTTATTCAAGTTTAGAAAGTGGATTGGAAATATTTTGCCTTGTCTTTATTTCCAGAATATGATATGAGATAAATGCTTAATACGAAAGATAATGCTTGGGTTTGTATATATATTGTTTATCAGTTCAGTATTATTTTGGTGGGCCTTGTTGCTCACCCTTGCTTGTTTATTTATATCACAACAACAGATAAACCAGATGGAACGTACCGAAACTACCATGCGCAAGAGGGCGCGAGTACCCAGAGGACTCTCCCCTGACACTGTTGTCGCCATAGCTGAGGTAGAACTTACTAGTGTTATAGACTGGTAGTTTGGATTCAGCTTTTAATTATATGTATGACATAACTTAAGAAGTGGCAGCAAACATAAACTTGTAAATTATATTTGGGCTTGTAATCACTTAAGATATGTATGTGGACCCTGTTAGCATTACTTATTTCAAGTTCATCTCTGGGACTATAACTTGTATGTGTGTATGTGAGATTAGATGGCGGGGTCATAGCATGTTGTTTATTTATATTGATTCAAGTCAAGCATGATGTATGGAATGATGACCGTAACGACCAGATTTCTGACCCTGGATCTGGGGCTGTTACAGAGATGGTATCAGAGCTAAGAGTTAGACATCCCAGAGATGATGAGACGTTATAATTATAAACTCACAAAAAGTAATAAGAACCCTTGCCAGGTTCACCTAAAACCCTTATGGGAACTTTTAAATACCATGATAGTAATATAGTTCGTTATTGTGTAGGCGGGCGATATCCCAGACCCAGAGGCGTTTGAGCGGCAGCACGATGAGGAGGTACTCCGGGCCTCGGATCCCCACTATGAGAGATCCGGAGATGAGCACCAGGAGGAGGATCCGGAGGAGGACCCAGAGGAGGCTCCGGCCACTGAGTTTGACGAGGAGATTCCTGTTATTGAGATAGATTCAGAGGAGGAGATGGAGAGTGAGGCTCAGGCTGAGGAGCAGTATTGGGGTGAGTCGGGGAGTCCAGTTTCTGTCTTACCTCCACTTCCCTATGGGAGTCCCCCTAGTCCCCCACCTCTCCCGCTGAGTCCTCCTGAGGATTATGAGGAGCCGACCCCAGAGCCCACTCAGGCAGAGGATGTTCCGCCAGTGAGCCCAGTTACTCCGCCCCATGTTCCCTTAGATGGTGTACCGGTTTTTGTGCATGGATGGATTGTGAGCAGGATGATGACAGACTTGACAGCGGCAGAGGCCCGGTTGGCAGAGTCTCGGCTACAGCTTGCCACAGAGAGGGCTGATAGGCTTAGGCTCCAGCGTGTTAGGAGGACCATTCGCCCTCAGGCTTTTAGGAGGGAGGTGACCCGCATTGAGCGCCGGACACGAGCGAGGATTAGGGCTTTACAGACAGACGAGGGTGGCAGAGTGTCCCGGTTTGATACTGAGGAGATCGTTCATCTTGCGATGATCAGGGTGAGGGCTCTGACCCGCGCTCGTGGCTGATTCCAGATGCAGTGATATGGTAGTCTAGCCTCCTAGCCTTACACGGCAGTAGTATAGTGCCGACTTTTGGAGGGTTTGTTTTGTTGTATATAGTTTCCCGTAGGCAGGCTAGATGGATAGACTTTGTATCTCACTTTTATGCTAGTTGTTGTTATCAGGCAGATGTACTCTAAAACTATGATGTTGGTTTAGTTGTTGTATTTTGGCAGCCCTATGTATATATGGGTTTTCGTTTCAGTTACACCAGTTTTAGTGACAGGGTCACCAGTTTGTTTGATCTTTATTTGTGCGTACTTTCCGATTAAATTGCCATCATATATAGAACTGGGGATCCTAAATCCCAAATATACTATCATTGTGTAAGGAGAAATCCTACAAAGCAGGTGCGTAAATTTAATGTGATTTTCTAAAATTTCAGAAAGATGCCTCCGCGAAGAGTTGGAACTAGGGCTAATCCCCATGAGTCTACCAACCAAGAGAGTCACAACCAACATGGTGAAAACCCTGAGTATGATGAAGAATATGACGAAGATTATAATGAGCAGGAAGACTCCCGGTATGGGGAAAGAGATAAAACCTTCTATACCGTGGAGTTTGAGGATGAAAGGGAAGAAACTGAGGTTGAGCAAGAGAGGGAAAATCAGAACAGAGACCCTATGAGTCAGTTCATGGACTTGCTTAGACAAAATTTGGTTCGACAACCCCAACCACCTCAAGGGGAAAACAGTAATGTGGCCAACTCTTTCAGGGCCTTTAAATCACTAAAACCTCCTGAGTTTACAGGATCAGCCGACCCAGTAGAGGCGAGGGCATGGATTAAGGAGATGGAGAAGTCATTTGAAATTCTGAGTATTGAGGAAGCACAAAAGACCGTTTTTGCAACGTACATGTTAAAGGGAGAGGCCAACTATTGGTGGGAGGCCAAGAGAAATATGGAAGCAGGGGCTGTGATAGCATGGGAAAGGTTTAAGCAGTTATTTCTAGAAAAGTATTATCCAAGGTTTATGAAGACTCAGATGGAGCTCAAGTTCTTGGAGCTAAAACAAAATAATTTATCAGTAGCAGAGTATGAAGCGAAGTTTACTGAATTGTCAAGGTTCGTGCCCGAGTTCGTGGACACGGAAGAAAAGAAAGCTAGTAGGTTTCAGCAAGGGTTGAGGCCAGGGATCCAAAATCGAGTGGCTATTCTGGAAATTACAGACTATGCCACCCTAGTACAGAAAGCCTCAATCGCAGAAGCAGGCATTGACCAAGCCCAGAAAGAAAGAGGAGGAAGAAAAAGGAAGCATGTGAGTATGGGAGGGGGTTCGAATGGAGGCAACCCTTCAAATAAGTTCAATCGCAGGGCGTTTTCCCTACCTGGTAGAAATGAAGGATCCAGGCCAACCATGAGCACCAACGTAAACCAAAGTAATAAGCAGTCGGGAGCACCACAGTCCCAATCCTCTCGACCTTCATTTCCGATATGTGCCACTTGTGGAAAGAGACATCCAGGTGTATGCAAAAGGGGTACGACGACTTCTTATAAATGTGGACGACCAGGCCATTATGCTAGTTCTTGTACCATGGGTCCCCCTAGTGCCAGCAAGGGTCCTACTTGTTATAACTGTGGTCAGCAGGGACACGTATCTCGAGGTTGTCCGAGGAGCCAGCCAGCGGCATCAGGGGCCAGCAAAGCTGCCTCCAACAAGCCACCAACGGCCAGGACTTTTAACATGACAGTACAGGACGCAGTGAGGGATACCGATGTGATAGCAGGTACTTTTTCCCTAAATTCAGTGGGTGCAAATGTTTTATTTGACTCTGGAGCGACTAGATCTTTTATATCAAAGGACTTTGCTTATAAATCAAGACTTATAGCTCAAACCCTGAGAGATTCCTTGCAAGTAGAAATAGCCAATCGGGAGATAGTCCCAGTTAATCAGATTCACCCCGAATGTGAGATAAAAATAGGAGATCAATCTTTTTCGGTTGATTTGATTCCTTTCAAGTTAGGGGAGTTTGATGTTATTTTAGGAATGGATTGGTTGTCCCGTAATAATGCTCAGATAGATTGTAAAGGTAAGAAGATTAGATTGAGTACCCCAGGGAGGAAGGATATAGTGATTAAAGGGATAAGGCATACACAAAAATTCTTAACTATGGCCCAAACCAAGAGATTGTTGCGAAAGGGAAACGAAGCTTACTTAGCTTACGTTGTGGATACCCAGAAGGAGGTGCCCAATCTGCAAGATATTCCGGTAGTAAATGAATTCGAGGATGTGTTTCCCCAAGATCTTCCAGGGTTACCACCCGACAGAGAAATTGAGTTTGCGATTGAGCTAGCCCCAGGAACGGCGCCCGTGTCCAAGGCCCCGTACAGATTAGCCCCAGTAGAGATGAAGGAGCTGGCTACCCAGTTGCAAGAACTGTTAGAGAAAGGTTTTATAAGACCTAGTGTGTCGCCTTGGGGCGCACCAGTGTTGTTTGTTAAAAAGAAAGATGGGAGCATGAGATTATGCATCGACTATCGTGAATTAAACAAGTTAACCATAAAGAACAAGTATCATTTGCCAAGAATCGATGATTTGTTTGATCAGCTAAAAGATGCTGTCTACTTTTCTAAGATTGACTTGAGAACTGGATATCACCAGCTGAAGATTAAACCCGAGGATATCCCTAAGACTGCATTCCGTACTCGTTATGGACATTACGAGTTCTTGGTGATGTCATTTGGATTAACCAATGCCCCCGCAGCCTTTATGGACTTGATGAATAGAGTGTTCAAGAAATATTTGGACAAATTCGTCATAGTTTTCATTGATGACATTCTTATCTATTCCAAGACGGAAGTAGAACACGCTGAGCATCTGAGGATAGCCCTAGGAATTCTCAGGAAGGAGCAGTTGTACGCCAAGTTCTCGAAGTGTGAATTCTGGAAGGAGGAGGTGCAATTCTTAGGGCACGTGATTAATAAAGAAGGAGTGTTGGTTGACCCCTCCAAGATAGAAGCAGTGTCGAATTGGGACCGTCCAACCACCCCAACGGAGGTAAGGAGCTTTATCGGATTGGCAGGGTATTACCGAAGATTTGTGCAAGATTTTGCAAAAATAGCAGCCCCGTTAACGCGACTTACCCGCAAGAAGGAGAAGTTTGAATGGACAGATAAATGTGAGAAAAGCTTTCAAGAGCTGAAGAAAAGGTTGGTGACGGCCCCCGTGTTGGCGTTACCTGATGGAAAAGGAGACTTCGTGATTTACAGTGATGCTTCGCACAAAGGATTAGGGTGTGTGCTTATGCAGCATGATAAAGTAATCGCGTATGTGTCAAGGCAGCTAAAGGACTACGAGATTCGATACCCAACTCATGATCTAGAATTGGCGGCGATAGTTTTTGCTTTAAAGATTTGGAGGCACTACTTGTATGGGGAGAAATGTGAAATCTACACCGATCATAAGAGCCTCAAGTACATCTTTACCCAAAAAGAGCTTAACATGCGCCAGAGAAGATGGCTAGAACTGATTAAAGATTATGACTGTGAAATTCGTTATCACCCGGGTAAAGCCAATGTGGTGGCTGATGCCCTTAGCAGAAAGGAGAGACTTAAGATGATGACTTTGGAGGAAACCCTGATAAGAGATATGGAGAAGTTGGAAATTGAGATCAGAATGCCAAGAGATAGTCAAGAAAAATTAATGGGAATTCAGGTCCAACCTCCATTGTTAGAGAAGATCAAGTTGTGCCAAGAACGAATGATCCAAGAGGAAAGAGAGTCCCTGACAGGGGAAGAGACGAAGACTGAGAAAGACAACCAGGGCATAATGAGACATACTTACAGAATTTGGATTCCTAACGTCCCAGAGCTAAAAGATGAGATTCTGCATGAAGCTCACAATACCAGATACTCAATTCACCCAGGAGGAAATAAGATGTATCAAGATTTGAAAGAGTATTACTGGTGGCCTAACATGAAAAGAGACGTGGCGGAATGGGTAGGCAAATGCCTGACCTGTCAAAGAGTGAAAGCTGAACACCAAAGGCCCAGTGGACTTTTACAACCTCTGGAAATTCCCGAATGGAAATGGGATCATATAGCAATGGACTTTGCCGTGGGTCTACCAAGGACCAAGGCCAATCATGACGCCATATGGGTGATAATATACCGACTAACGAAGTCAGCCCACTTTCTACCAATTAATGAAAGACTCACTGTTGACAAACTAGTAGATATCTATGTGAAGGAGATTGTGGCCCGACATGGAGTCCCGGTGACCATTGTATCGGATCGAGACCCTAGATTTAATTCAAGATTTTGGAGGAGCTTTCAAGAATGTGCCGGAACCAAGCTGAATATGAGTACTGCCTATCACCCTCAGACAGATGGGCAAAGTGAAAGGACCATCCAAACACTTGAGGATATGCTGAGGTTCTGTGCCCTGGACCTTAAAGGAAGTTGGGATGATCACTTGCCATTGGTTGAATTCTCTTATAATAATAGCTTTCATGCGAGCATCGGAATGCCGCCTTATGAGGCCCTTTATGGAAGAAGATACAGATCTCCCTTGTATTGGGATGAAGTTGGTGAACGTAAGTTACTAGGGCCTGAAATGGTTCAAAGGACAAAGAACATAGTTGATTTAATCCGAGGACGGCTAGTAGCAGCCCAGGATAGACAAAAGAAGTATGCAGATTTGGCTCGGAAAGGCAAAGAGTATGAAGTAGGGGACCTAGTGTTCTTAAAAGTATCTCCTTGGAAAGGATTGATGAGATTTGGAAAGAAAGGAAACTTGAGCACTAGATACATTGGGTCGTTTGAGGTTTTGAGACGTATTGGAAAGCTAGCGTATGAACTGGCACTACCCCCATATTTGCAACAAGTCCACAATGTGTTTCATGTTTCGATGCTAAGGCCCTACAAGTTAGATGCTAAGCATATAGTGGAATACGAGCACGTAGACATACAACCCGACTTGGCCTATGTGGAGCAACCAATGGAAATTATAGATCGAAAGGAACAAGTGCTCCGAAATAAGGTCATCAAACTAGTCAGAGTGGTATGGAGAAATCATAATGTGGAAGAATCAACTTGGGAGCTAGAAAGCGAAATGCTAGAAAGATATCCCCATTTGTTTTCAGAGTGATTCCGGGACGGAATCCTTTTAAGGAGAGGAGACTGTAAGATCCCAGATTTTGGGTAGAATTAAAACTTTTATTACATGTTGATGTATATATGAATAGTAGTAATGAATTGAGAATCAAGTTATGAAATGAATATGGATTTCAGTTTTCAAGTATTTTGTGAATAAGTGAGAATGGACTGACCATTTAGATAAGAATAATCTCTCTGGAAAATAAGAATATAACATCCCAAGGAAGAAAAGTATTTTTATGTCATCCAAATCGATATCTGGTATGCATCCGACAACTCCGTAAATAAGATAGCGTATGCCCGAGAAAGCACTAGAACATTTTCTAAGTGCAAGAAGTAAAGAGGAAATAAACCAAGAATCTTGGAACTGATATTGATCCCAATGATTATGGTGAATAGTAGATTCCTTAAGATGAGAATGGGAATCACACCGCACTATATGCGAGTCTACAAATGGAATTATAATATAAGATTTTACTTAAGATACTCAGGACATTCAGAGAAAACATTTCAAGGGGATTATAGAGAAACCACTAGAAACATTTACGAAGCAGAGCAGTATCGGATCAACAAAATACGAATAAATAAATGCGACATACAAGTATATTATTATTTTGTTACAGGAATAAAAGAGAAGCTAGTTGGTGAAAGAAGGAAACTCAAGAGTGACCAAAGTGAAAGTCAACTAAAAGATGAGGGACTAGGATGCAAAATGGCTAAAGTAAAAGCAACCAAGGATAAGCCAACAAGTGGATGGCTATGATGCAACCAACACAAAAGTAGAAACATCATCCAATGGCTAGCATTGAGTCTTGCAAAAGTAAGATAAATACATATTAATACATGTATTAAAGTTAAAAGAAAAACAAAACATCACCACCACCATCAAGAAGCTCTCGGCCAAGAAGCTTCAACAAGGGGATTTGGAGATTTCTTCCACCAACAATTGCAAGCTAGAGCTTAAAACAAAGCTAGTGATTAGTACAAGGTGAGCCATGAATCTTATAGCCTTTCTTTAAGTCTTTCAATTTCAAATAAATGGATGAAGGTGATGAATGAATAGTAACCAAGTTTTTGTTTGGTTTTAATCTTGAATCTTTGGCTTCTAAAGGTTATATCAAGCAAGGATCTAGGCTTATATAGGTGTATTGGGAGTAAACAAGCTTGGAGGAGGTATGAACCTTGAACCCTTGGATGTATTAAGTGATTTTTGAAGCTTTAATGGTGTAAAAGCATGTTTATGATCTTAGTAGCTATGATTGGGCTTTGTTATAAGTAATATTGAGTTTTAAGAATGGAAAGACATTGCTTGGCCTCAGTTCTTGGTTAAATAAGATGTATATGTTGTGTGAAGTGATTGATGAGCAAGTTGAATGGCTTGAATTTTGGGATTATCCGATTTATAGCCGTCGTAATGTCGAAATTTCTAAAACCTTTAAAACAGAGCATATCAGTTGGGATAGGTCTCTGACCTTGATGAGTATATGACTTGTACTTATATATTTTTGAACGTAGATCGTTTTAGCGTGAAAATCGAAGCTATCCGATTTACGGTTTAGGAGATATGGCCAAATTAGAAAAAGTGGCTCGAAAACGAGAAGAAAAGTTCGTAACTGAAATTAAGCTTCCTTAGCTCGATCATTGCAGGGGATAATCTTGATAATTAAATATTAGAGACAGTAAGGAGAGTGTAGGAGAAGACCTTGTGTGAAAATGATCGTTTTTCAATTTTATAAAAATGTTTGAAGTAAGGCCAAGTGCGAGGAACCCCTTAAAACAAGTACTTGGATGCAACTTTAAAAAACCCTGAGAAACGAATCGAAAATCTTGAAATGGATCATAAGAGGTTGACTCTAGAGCATTTATAAATTCAAGTAAGGACAAGGGTAAGTTGGGGTGATGTCCCTTGATAGCAAACAAGTACCCAATTATAAGATGTTAGTAGAGATTGCAATGGTTATGATCATGTAGTTGCATTGGTGTGGTGTTTAAGTTTAAGAACAATGTTTGCATGATTCCTAAGTATAAGTTATTCATAAAAGGTATCTTTATTGTTGATAGATTACCGGACCACTGCCAGGCACCACCCTCAGACACAGAGATCAGGCAAGTTTTCAAACCTATGCCTCTATAAACTGTTGTTGTGATAAATAAAAGATTTTGAGATGTATGCCATGTGTTCATGATTTCGAATCGATACTTATGTTGCTAAGTAAAAGTTACTGTTGTAAGTTGAACATATAAGCTATGGTTATGGCAATATTTATAAGCCGATATGTTAAGAAAAACCCTCAGTAGGGGGTATATACTCCGTATTTATACTACGTACCGAGAATGGTATCAGTTGCTATCTAGGGTTATTTTATTATATTATAATTAATCCGGTTAAATGATTTATAAACTGAAGATTATTTGGGGTTTAACTGCTAAGGATGTACCTAAGTATAAGGTGATTAATTTATTATAAATTCTTTTGTTAAGAAAGTATTTGGAAATTTCTTCTAAATAAATATTCTTTATTAAATATAGTTTTCATTAATTATTTAAAGCCCTACTTCTTAAGGAAGTATTTTTGTGAAAATTATTCTTTAACCCTAGATAGCTAATAAAGTTTTATTCAGTTAATTATAAATATAATTAGATAAGGTTCCCAAATCTATTTCCCTTTTAAGTCTATATTCAGAAAGACTTAAATGTTCGCTCAAACTACAAAGATGCATGGGACCTTTCTCGAGATTTTATGTTTGTTCCAAGTGGACTGCCCGGTCCTAAATCTTTTTGAAACTATTAATTTAACAGCCTTGTATGCTACATCAAAATGATTTTGATTACTTCCTCAAGACTCGAGGAGTAAGATCAGTGGAATAAGTTGTATCCATGAACAAGCATCAGCTTGGGAAATATGGGTGAATTTTCCTTTCCAACCAGATATGACTACTTTGTGGAGTCGTATACTAGGGGAAAAGGGAAAGGAACTTTATGTTTCAGAATTATGGATTTTCTTGAACTCGGAGAATATGTAAGGGACTGAGTGGCGCCTGTCCCCTAAGGGAATTACGCGTAGACTGATGGACTATGAACGGGTATGTTCTTCCCTTAGATTATCAGTATGTGCCCGACCGTAGGGTAAGAGGAGAGCATCAGACCGACGGACTATGAACGGGTCTGCTCTTTCCCCTACAACCGAAGGCGGGGAGGTAGGTCAGTTAGAGACTGTCTATTCTTCCCTTCTACGTAGAAAAAGATCATGGGGGATACGCCTTGTGACTGATCATCGTAGGGGTATTCCTGTCGCCTAGAATCTCCATCTACAGTTCATCATCCATGAAAGAACATGTTTTCAGCAAGTTTCCAGAAAAGCAAAGTTACTCAAGTTTATTCAAGTTATTCCAGTTTATTCAAGTTTAGAAAGTGGATTGGAAATATTTTGCCTTGTCTTTATTTCCAGAATATGATATGAGATAAATGCTTAATACGAAAGATAATGCTTGGGTTTGTATATTTATTGTTTATCAGTTCAGTATTATTTTGGTGGGCCTTGTTGCTCACCCTTGCTTGTTTATTTATATCACAACAACAGATAAACCAGATGGCACATACCGAAACTACCATGCGCAAGAGGGCGCGAGTACCCAGAGGACTCTCCCCTGACACTGTTGCCGCCATAGCTGAGGTAGAACTTACTAGTGTTATAGACTGGTAGTTTGGATTCAGATTTTAATTATATGTATGACATAACTTAAGAAGTGGCAGCAAACATAAACTTGTAAATTATATTTGGGCTTGTAATCACTTAAGATATGTATGTGGACCCTGTTAGCATTACTTATTTCAAGTTCATCTCTGGGACTATAACTTGTATGTGTGTATGTGAGATTAGATGGCGGGGTCATAGCATGTTGTTTATTTATATTGATTCAAGTCAAGCATGATGTATGGAATGATGACCGTAACGACCAGATTTCTGACCCCGGATCTGGGGTTGTTACAGAGTCATCATGGGATCTGATGAAAACATGATAATAAATATGTCTGGAATACTAAATAGAATACTAGGAATAAGGTTTATGAAAAACAACTCTACGAGAATCCAAAGTATCGCCTAATTAGAAGAATACAAAGATAAGATGAAAACTAGATCTTCGTAATCAGTCGTCTTCTTGTTCTCCTCGCCGGTGGAAAGATATGCAGGTATATGGATATGTGTATGTCTCTGAAATCGTCCACCAAGTGTTTATATAGCCTCTGCTGTTGACTGGACTCTGGCCCTTTCCATATCAGAACAGAAAAAGGCTTCTTCAGCATTGGTCAAGCGCGGGCGCGCTCCACAGAGGCGCGGGCGCGCTCCTACTTCTGTCAGATTTCTTCAAAACAATTTTTCTTGACTTTTCTTCGCGCTCTCGAGTCCCGCAACTACATGGCTTTCACAATGATGCTCAATCACCACCATACAATCAAGATAGCTCCACAACTCCGCCAACAATGCAACCCTGCACTTTCTAACTCAAACCACATTAAAAACACCAAGTACTTGAGTACAAACAGTCAATTTAAGCCGATTTGAAGCGTTCTAAGTAGATATAAAATCCACTTATCACACCCCCAAACTTAAACCGATGCTTGTCCTCAAGCATAAACAGACTCTATATAACTATAATGCAATGCATGAATGCAACTAATATGCTAATGCAAACGATCTCCTCAGACTAACCATAACCAATCAACAAGCAAATATCTCAAAGAATGCAATCTTCCAAACAAAGCTCGACCAAATCCCCGTATACCAACAATACAAACACAGAAACGTGCGTGTGTGCAATGCTCATCAATATACTCCCAAACTAAATCAAGACCATATCGTATTCTTCACCAAAACAACCACAAGCTTATGAACAGAATGAACTCTAGACACAAGAAATCACTAAAAGACACCTCATAATCCACTTGAGTTAGACAGGAATTCATGCTTTATTACGACACATATGATTACTTGACCGTGCAATGGATGAGACTCCAAAAGGCTTATACAATAATACCCATGTAGCGCGCGTTAGGTTAGTGGATCCCAGACCGGAAAAGTCTTAGGTCACTAGGCACAAAGTCCCCTAGAACTTAATTGCTCGAGTATTAAAGAGCTCACCCTGATCAATTCTGCATAAACACAACTCTTTTTTTTTTATTCTTTTTTTTTATTTCGGAATGAGTGCCCTTTGCTTTTTCTCATCCCACCCTAGACTACTCATTTTTCATGAGCGGCTACTAGCCATTTGACGCCTAGCTTTTATTAACAACTAGCATGAAATCCCTGTTTTCCCCCAAACTTAGACTTAAGTGCTTCTTTGTTTTCAAGAGCATAGATGAACATTATTAATATAAGCAAGTGATTAAATTCTAACATCCAAACAAGTATGGTCTGATCAAATCCAAAAGCAACCAATGAGACTTATGAAATTAATTTGTTTCTGGCATGCAAATCAATTCCTAGGAACTTAACTCAACCCTCTATTCATCATAACCACACTCCAATCAATATCGACTCACTAACGGAAACAGTCAAGTCCTACGGGATCATGAATTATGCTATGCAAATGCAACTAAATGGACTCACATGATAGATATAAACACTAATGCAAACAGATTATTAATATAAGCAAGTGATTAAATTCTAACATCCAAACAAGTATGGTCTGATCAAATCCAAAAGCAACCAATGAGACTTATGAAATTAATTTGTTTCTGGCATGCAAATCAATTCCTAGGAACTTAACTCAACCCTCTATTCATCATAACCACACTCCAATCAATATCGACTCACTAACGGAAACAGTCAAGTCCTACGGGATCATGAATTATGCTATGCAAATGCAACTAAATGGACTCACATGATAGATATAAACACTAATGCAAACAGAATGCTCTAAATGACATAAACATGCAAAGATATGAATGAACTAACTATAAATGCAATATGAATCCTATATGAACACACACACTAACACTGCTATTCCTTAATTATCACCCCCAAACTTACAATATTCAATGTCCTCATTGAAGGTAATAACAAGGAAATTGCAGAGAATACCTAATCATCAGCAGGACCACCCTCCTCGGGTGGTGTATCCGGTGGTGGATAAACAGAATCCGCTCCAAAGTCAGGCCAAGCAACATCAACTCCAGTGGCTCTGAATGCAGTACCCAAAGCCTGAGTCAAATCCTGAGCAAAGCGGCGATGAATGTCATGCATGGCGTCTATACGCCGAGTCAGCCGCCTATACTGAACATCCCCAAAACCAGACCTATCAACCTCACGCTGAATCCCAGATGGACCCCCTCTCTGTGCTGCAGGCTCACGAGGTGGAGCATCTCCTTCCTCTTCATCAAAATAAGTATAGCCCAAACCAGAGTAGTCAGGAGCACCACCTGTCCAATCCTTCATCCGTGATATCGTCGAGTGATCAATAGGAGCACTAGGTAACTGAAGCTGCTCCTCCTCGGACCAACAAACACCAACAGCGGAACACAGTTTGGTAACAACAGAGGCATGAGGAATCGCTCCCGTTGTACCACCACGCAAAAACCTCAAAATATTCTTATGAATGAGAGCCCCAAGATCAATGTACTCCTCATTCAGAATCCCCCACAGAATAATAGTGATAAGTGGATTTCATATCCACTTAGATCGTCCTAAATTGGCTTAAATTGATCGTTTGTTCTCAAATGTGTGGTGTTTGTGATGTGTTTTGTGTTAGTATTTGCAGAGTTGATTTGTCAGCAGAGAAGTGGAGTTCTTATGGTTTGCAGTGGTGTTTTGAGCATTTCTGTGAAGGCCAAGTGGTTGCGGAGCGAGAGAACGCAAGGAAAAGTCAAAGAAAAGCAAAGTGGAGATTCTGGACAGAGACCAGGCGCGCCCACGCCCTATCACGCGCGCCCGCGCTCCACAAAATCCTGAAAAAGGCAATTCTGATTCTGAAAAGGAAATTTGCTGAAGACCAGTCAACCCTACAGCCTATATAAACTATTGGTGGACGAATTTTGAGATATACATTGACATAAAATCATACATATCCATCCACCGGTGAGGAGAACAAGAAGACGGCTGATTACGAAGATCTAGATTTCATCTTTTCTTTGTATTCTTCTAATTAGGCGATACTTTGGATTCTCGTTTGTTTCTTCATAAACCCTAGCACTTTTATTCAGTATTCTAGACTTATTATTATCATGTTTTCATCAGAACCCACGATGATGAATGGTTCGATTATGAACTAATCGTTGTCGTGGGATTCTAACGGATTTATTTATGGATTTTAGTAGATAATTGTTTTAAAGATTTGTGTGTGATGATTTGTTGATATCCTAGTTTGGTTGTGCTTATTCTTCTTGGATGCGTAGCTAACATCTAAGTTGTCTGTTAATCTCTATTGATTGCGAAAGTGGATATAGAGGTTTAGAACTTGCCATGCTAGCATAGGTTTATGTATGTTTGTCATGCATGATTCGTAGGTAATTTTAACCATCTTACCTGCCCTATGTAATCTGAATGGATAACTTGCTCGTTAAACCGTTATGTTTTCAAATCTTATAGACATATAGGGTCTAAGCATAATTGGTGTCTGCTCATCTTCTATCTCTTTTGTGGATGTTTGAGTGGTTTGGTATACGTAAACTGAAAGGTAGCGTGTACTGATTTCGTGTTATCCGATTAGTTGTCACAACCATCACATGCATTGATTAAAGACAAAAGACTCTAGATGAAGTATTTAATGAAGTTAGGATCCCATGTTTTATTCTCATAAGTAATTCAACAGCAATCCTTAGTTAATTATAGTCTTGGTGATTTGCTTATTTAAATTAGTTAATCAAAACACAAACTTGATATTTGTCTTGGCATTGAACAATAGCCATACATTTTTGCATAAGTGCATAACTATAGTAACCAAAAGCAGTCTCTGTGGGAACGAACTCTACTTATTCTTATATTACTTGTGACCGCGTACGCTTGCGTGATTTTGTGCGAACAAATAGCCCTGTCAACTGTAACCTCATGCGAATGTGAAGATGGCAAAATATTAGCACACATAAACATATTCCAGGCCCTCGCATACCTGTTCATTGCAGACGCCGAGAAAGTAACCGGCTCAGTGGTGCCAGGCCTATACTTCCAAGTTTTACCTGGAACACAAATCTCCCCTACTATGTACTCGAGATCAACATCCTCCCGGGTCTTCAATGACCAATCTTCTTCTCCCTTCTTCTTCCTTTTCACAAAAACTCTCCCAACCCTTCTTTGTAATCATTCGAAACAAATACCCATCGGTAGGTTGAGGCAAAAACCCCCTTTCCTTGGCCACGGCTGTTGCCCAGTAATAAACTATTATAGAAGGGGGGGGGGTTGAATACAATAGTATAAGATAATCGACTTCTTTGCGTATATATCACAAATATGAAAGAAAGATAACAGCTTTATTAAATCTGATATAAAACTGTTACAAACTCTCTCAAGAAATTCTGATGTTCTTGAGAGCTTCTAGATTACACACTACTCGTGTATGTGATCGATATGTATGATGTGATCTCGTACATAAATCGAAACCTAAACTGTGTTTATATACTACACAGCTTCTCTATCAATTACAAGATAAGTCCTAATCAATTACAAAGATTGAAACCTATCCTTAATCGATAGCTACATTCTACAAACCAGGAACCGACAGAATAAACTTCCATGTTTAACTAGACTCCAAATATAACTCGAAGTAGGAATCCTGATCAGCTTTCAGTACTGATGATCAATCCTGATCTCAGTTTTGATATTCATCCAGATCCTGACGACCATGCAATCCTGATAGATATGCATTACTGACGACGTCAGCAATCCTGATCAGTTGAGTCTAGCTTCTGACGATCATTGAATTCTGATCTAACAACGGCTTTAGACAGCAACCGTGTAAACTCAGCCTGTGCCTCTGGTGTGGTGAATTTCTCTCCCCCAAAACCCATACTCGAATCATCTTCAGAGGAAGAACGGGTAGCGCTACTGCTACCAGCAAATCGGGGTCTCTTTGGTGGTGCCATGGATTGAGATGTAAAGATGTATGTAAGTGTATGTATAGGTGTGTGAATGGAGAATGAAAAAGAGAGTGGGAGGCTAGGGTTTGATAGATAGGGGCTGAGAAAGTGATGGGTAGGGTTTAAGTAGGGGAAACAAACACAACAATTTCTGTTTTTGGGATTTTTTTTTTGATTTTTTTTGTTCCTGGCAGACACCCATGCGCGGGCGCGCTCTGTGGAAGCGCGGGCGCGCTCCACATTCTGTCCAGAAATTTTTTTTCTGATTTTTTTCAATTTTTTTTTAAAGAATAATGCTACAATAATCGCGTGGGTTGCCTCCCACGAAGCGCTTGTTTTACGTCAATAGCTTGACGTGATTCCATTCTCTCATTCAGTCGTAACCAGAACCACGGTCTCCGCCTCGCGATTCACACGTTCACCAAAATACGGTTTCAACCTCTGTCCATTTACCTTGAATGCTTGGTCCGGTGACTTATCAAAAACTTCCACTGCACCATGTGGAACACCGTTTTTACCGTGAATGGTCCCGACCACCTTGACTTTAGTTTCCCAGGAAAAAGATTGAGACGAGAGTTGAACAGCAAAACTAGTTGACCAGGCACAAAGGACTTGTGCACCAACTTTTTATCATGCCATCTCTTGACCTTCTCCTTGTATAACTTGTGATTTTCATAAACCTGTAGACGAAACTCATCCAACTCGTTAATCTGAAGCATTCTTTTCTCTCCAGCAGCTGACATATCAAAATTCAACTTCTTCAATGCCCAATATGCCTTGTGCTCTAACTCGGCAGACAAATGACAAGCCTTGCCATACACCAGTTGAAAAGGTGACATACCCAATGGTGTCTTGTAAGTCGTTCTATAAGCCCAAACAGCTTCATCAAGCTTCAATGACCAATCCTTCCTCGAAGGATTTACCACTTTCTCTAGAATGCGCTTGATTTCCTTGTTAGAAACCTCTGTTTGACCATTTGTTTGAGGGTGATAAGCGGTAGCAACCATCTGATCAGCTCCCTGTCTGAATAAGAATGGTTCGTCCCAACGGTACCACTTCACATCATGCAGAAACTTCTTCCTTTGAGCATAAGAGAATTCAGCAGGGATGACATTACTCACAAGATAGTTCACAATATCTGCAAACCATGGTTCTTCATCTTGCACCCCAAAAAGTTGCTCATCAGGAAAAGATTCATTGATTAGAGTTTTATCCCCTGACTTCTTATCGTGGTCTTCCAACCGTGACAAATGATCCGCTACCTAGTTTTCTGTACCTTTTCTGTCCATAATTTCCAAATCGAATTCTTGAAGCTAAAGAACCCAACGAATCAACCGAGGCTTTGAATCTTTCTTCGAAATAAGATATCGAATGGCTGCATGATCAGTATAGACTATCACCTTCGTTCCAAGCAAATACGACCTGAATTTCTCGAAACTATAAACAATTGCCAAGAGCTCCTTCTCCGTAGTAGTGTAATTCAGCTGTGCATCATTGAGAGTTTTGCTAGCATAGTAGATCACATGGAACACCTTGTTCTTCCTTTGACCTGGAACAGCTCCCACCGCATAGTCACTAGCATCACACATCAACTCGAACGGTTCACCCCAATCAGGTGCAGTGATAATAGGTGTCGTAGTCAACTTCTTCTTCAAAAGCTCAAAAGCAGCTAAGCAATCTTCATCAAACTTGAAAGGAATATCTTTCTCCAACAAATTACATAAGGGCTTAGAGATTTTGGCGAAGTCTTGAATGAATCGCCGATAGAAACCCGCATGACCAAGAAAACTACGAATTCCCTTAACTGAGATTGGTGGAGGAAGATTTTCAATCGTCTCCACTTTGGCCTTATCCACTTCAAGCCCCTTGCTAGATACCTTATGCCCAAGAATGATTCCTTCTTGTACCATGAAGTGACATTTTTCCCAGTTGAGCACCAAATTGGTCTCAACACACCTTTTCAGCACCATGCCAAGATTCTGTAGGCACTCATCATATGAAGTTCCAAAAACTGAGAAGTCATCCATGAACACCTCCACATTTATGCCAATCATATCTGAGAAAATGGCCATCATACACCTCTGAAAGGTGGCAGGTGCACCACAGAGTCCGAAAGAAACGCGACGGAACGCAAAAGTGCCAAAAGGACATGTGAATGTGGTCTTCTCCTGATCTTCTGGAGCAATACAAATATGGTTGTGCCCTGAATAACCATCTAGAAGGCAGTAGAACTCATGGCCAGCCAACCTGTCTAACATCTGGTCAATGAACGGAAGAGGGAAATGATCTTTTCTGGTGGCCTTATTCAGCTTTCGGTAGTCCATGCAAATTCTCCACCCTGTAACTGTACGAGTAGGGATGAGCTCATTCTTCTCGTTAACAACTATTGTCATGCCTCCTTTCTTAGGCACACATTGCACTGGACTCACCCATGAGCTGTCTGAAATAGGATAGATGATTCCTGCATCCAGCCACTTAAGAATTTCTTTCTTCACTACCTCCTTCATGATAGGATTAAGCCGCCTCTGAGGATCCACAGTTGGTTTACATCCTTCTTCCAGCGGAATTTTATGCATACAATACGAAGGTCTGATTCCCTTGATATCCGCTATGGTCCATCCAATTGCTGATTTGAACTCTCTCAGGATTCGCAAAAGTTTTTCTTCTTCACTACCTGACAAGTTAGATGCAATAATCACAGGTAACGTAGATGCATCACCTAGAAAAGCATACCTCAAATGCTCCGATAGTGGTTTGAGTTCAAGTGTAGGATCTTCTTCAATAGATGGTTTGAGACGCTCTTGAGACGTCTTCAACTCTACTATTCCAAGAGAATCGAATGGCATGTCATCTTTCCTTTTCCACGAAGATGCATTCAAGTACTGTAGTTGCTCTTCTCGATCTTCGTCTTCAAACTCAGAATCCCCCATCAGTACCTTCTCAAAGGTATCTGACTTAAGCAATTGCTCAATCTCCGTGTATACTGCAGACTCAACCAGGTCCACTTTAAAGCATTCTTCTTCCTCTGTAGGAAATTTCATTGCATTGAAGACATTGAAAGTGACATTCTAGTCATGCACCCTCATTGTGAGCTCTCCTTTCTGCACGTCTATCAAAGTTCGTCCTGTAGCCAAGAACGGTCTTCCCAAGATAATAGGAATCCTCTTATCTTCTTCAAAGTCCAGAATACCAAAATCCGCAGGAAAAATAAGCTTATCCACACTAACCAAAACATCCTCCACTATACCCTTTGGATATGTGATCGACCGATCAGCCAGCTGTAGGGACATGTTTGTAGGTTTAGGCTCAGGAAGTCCAAGTTGCATGAAGACAGGCAATGGCATCAGATTAATACTAGCTCCCAAGTCACACAAGCACTTGTTGAAAGATAGATTGCCGATAGTGCACGGTATGGTGAAACTCCCTGGATCCTTGAGTTTAGGAGGTAACTTCTGCTGTAGAATAGCACTTCATTCTTCTGTTAGAGCCACAGTCTCCAACTCCTCGAGTTTCAACTTCCGAGATAGAATACCCTTCATGAACTTTGCGTAGCTCGGCATTTGTTCTAGAGCTTCCGCAAAAGGTATATTGATATGCAACTTCTAGAGCTTCCGCAAAAGTTTATCACATTCTTTTTGTACTTCTTGCATACGAGAAAATTCAGCTTCTAAAATCTCATTCATTTTTCTAAGTTCAGACATCTCAGACAAGATTCTAGTATTTTCAGCAGTTTGACTTCTAAAGCTAATATGCAGTGACTTTAGAAAACGTCTTAACTCAGAAGCATTATCACTATCAAAATCAAAGACAGTATTTGATACCTTATCATCAGAGCAGCGGTTACATCAGCATTGGCCATTAAAGCATAGTTGACCACTTCAGTATCAGATTCTGAAGAAGAGTCCATCCAATCCTTGCTTGATGTAATAAGTGCCTTTGTCTTCTTGCATTCATAAGCAAAGTGACCCATACCATTACACTTGTAGCATCTAACCTTTAACTTGTCAAATTTGCTACCCTTGCTGTCCTTTTTGTTATACTTGTCTTTGTCAGCATTGAAGGTCCTTCTCTGGAAGTTGCCTGGTCTTCTAGCCTTTCTGAACTTCATCTTTTTGAAGCCCCTGACAATCATATCAACCATCTCTTCCATGTCTGAGTCAGAAGAATCATCATCAGTATTGGCATCAGGATTGCCATCAATATCTGATGAAAAGTCATCAGGATCTGACTCATCTATTCTTGTTTTCCTCCTAGAGACCTCCATAGCTTTTCCTTTTGATTTAGCTTCTACATTCAAAGAAATAGACTTTGCCTTGCCGCTTTTCTTGTTCTTTCTCTGTTGAATTTCAAGATCATGAGTTCTAAGCATTCCATAGACTTCATCAAGAGACACAGTGTTGAGATCATACTGATGTCTAATGATCGAGGTCTGAGTGTCCCATTCTTCAGGTAAAGCTCTTAGAAACTTGGTTTTTGAATCTTCAGTTTCATATTCCTTGTCAACTAAAGATAGACTGTTCAAGAGTGTCAGAAATCTATCATATAAATCAGTCAGGCTCTCATCAGGTCTTGAATCGAATTGTTCATATTCTTGAATCAAAAGAGCCCTTCTGTTCTTTTTGACAGATGTAGATCCCTGGCACTGTGTTTCCAAAGTATCCCAGATTTCTTTTGAAGACTTGCATGCAATCACTCTGTTGGACATGACAGCATCAAGACTATTGTGCAAGATATTCTTTATCTTTGGTTCTCTGAGTACATGAGCTTTTTCTTCTGGAGTCCATTCACTTTTAGCCTTGACCACATAGTGTTCAGGTACATCATCTGTTCGTTCTATGAACTTTGTAGGTATATATGGTCCATCATGAATCCTGTCCAAATAGTCACAATCCATAGCCTCCAGGCACATCAGCATCTTTACCCTCCATGTTGGATATTCTGATTTCTTCAAGATGGGAATCTTCATGCTTTCATACTTGGTTGTCGACATCTTAGATCGTATCTGATTCAGATTTAAATCAGTCTCCTCTGATACCAATTGTTGCCCAGTAATAAACTATTGTAGAAGGGGGGTTGAATACAATAGTATAAGATAATCGACTTCTTTGCGTATATATCACAAATATGAAAGAAAGATAACAGCTTTATTAAATCTGATATAAAACTGTTACAAACTCTCTCAAGAAATTCTGATGTTCTTGAGAGCTTCTAGATTACACACTACTCGTGTATGTGATCGATATGTATGATGTGATCTCGTACATAAATCGAAACCTAAACTGTGTTTATATACTACACAGCTTCTCTATCAATTACAAGATAAGTCCTAATCAATTACAAAGATTGAAACCTATCCTTAATCGATAGCTACATTCTACAAACCAGGAACCGACAGAATAAACTTCCATGTTTAACTAGACTCCAAATATAACTCGAAGTAGGAATCCTGATCAGCTTCCAGTACTGATGATCAATCCTGATCTCAGTTTTGATATTCATCCAGATCCTGACGACCATGCAATCCTGATAGATATGCATTACTGACGACGTCAGCAATCCTGATCAGTTGAGTCTAGCTTCTGACGATCATTGAATTCTGATCTAACAACGACTTTAGACAGCAACCGTGTAAACTCAGCCTGTGCCTCTGGTGTGGTGAATTTCTCTCCCCCAAAACCCATACTCGAATCATCTTCAGAGGAAGAACGGGTAGCGCTACTGCTACCAGCAAATCGGGGTCTCTTTGGTGGTGCCATGGATTGAGATGTAAAGATGTATGTAAGTGTATGTATAGGTGTGTGAATGGAGAATGAAAAAGAGAGTGGGAGGCTAGGGTTTGATAGATAGGGGCTGAGAAAGTGATGGGCAGGGTTTAAGTAGGGGAAACAAACACAACAATTTCTGTTTTTGGGATTTTTTTTTTGATTTTTTTTGTTCCTGGCAGACACCCATGCGCGGGCGCGCTCTGTGGAAGCGCGGGCGCGCTCCACATTCTGTCCAGAAATTTTTTTTCTGATTTTTTTCAATTTTTTTTTTTAAAGAATAATGCTACAATAATCGCGTGGGTTGCCTCCCACGAAGCGCTTGTTTTACGTCAATAGCTTGACGTGATTCCATTCTCTCATTCAGTCGTAACCAGAACCACGGTCTCCGCCTCGCGATTCACACGTTCACCAAAATACGGTTTCAACCTCTGTCCATTTACCTTGAATGCTTGGTCCGGTGACTTATCAAAAACTTCCACTGCACCATGTGGAACACCGTTTTTACCGTGAATGGTCCCGACCACCTTGACTTTAGTTTCCCAGGAAAAAGTTTGAGACGAGAGTTGAACAGCAAAACTAGTTGACCAGGCACAAAGGACTTGTGCACCAACTTTTTATCATGCCATCTCTTGACCTTCTCCTTGTATAACTTGTGATTTTCATAAACCTGTAGATGAAACTCATCCAACTCGTTAATCTGAAGCATTCTTTTCTCTCCAGCAGCTGACATATCAAAATTCAACTTCTTCAATGCCCAATATGCCTTGTGCTCTAACTCGGCAGACAAATGACAAGCCTTGCCATACACCAGTTGAAAAGGTGACGTACCCAATGGTGTCTTGTAAGTCGTTCTATAAGCCCAAACAGCTTCATCAAGCTTCAATGACCAATCCTTCCTCGAAGGATTTACCACTTTCTCTAGAATGCGCTTGATTTCCTTGTTAGAAACCTCTGTTTGACCATTTTTTTGAGGGTGATAAGCGGTAGCAACACGATGATTGATATTATATCGAGCCATTAAGGCTGTGAACTTGCGGTTACAGAAGTGCGTCTCCTCATCACTGATGATTACCCTTGGAGTTCCAAAACGTGTGAAAATTTGCTTATGCAGAAAACTCAGCACCACTTTAGCATCGTTGGTCGGTAAAGCCTTTACCTCGACCCATTTAGAAACGTAATCCACAGCTAACAGTATGTACTGATTATTGCATGAAGAAACAAACGGTCCCATGAAATTGATTCCCCACACATCGAAAATCTCCACTTCAAGCAGCATATTAAGAGGCATCTCGTTCCTCCTAGAGATATTACCAACCCTTTGGCATCGATCACATCTCAACACAAACTGGTGAGCATCTTTAAACAGAGTCGACCAGTAAAATTCCGCCTGAAGTACTCGAGTAGCTGTCTTCTCTCCACCATAATGACCTCCATAAGTGGTGGAATGGTAATCACGCAAAACACCCTCAGTTTCACTATATGGAATGCATTTTCTTATCATCTGATCAGCTCCCTGTCTGAATAAGAATGGTTCGTCCCAACGGTACCACTTCACATCATGCAGAAACTTCTTCCTTTGAGCATAAGAGAATTCAGCAGGGATGACATTACTCACAAGATAGTTCACAATATCTGCAAACCATGGTTCTTCATCTTGCACCCCAAAAAGTTGCTCATCAGGAAAAGATTCATTGATTAGAGTTTTATCCCCTGACTTCTTACCGTGGTCTTCCAACCGTGACAAATGATCCGCTACCTGGTTTTCTATACCTTTTCTGTCCATAATTTCCAAATCGAATTCTTGAAGCTAAAGAACCCAACGAATCAACCGAGGCTTTGAATCTTTCTTCGAAATAAGATATCGAATGGCTGCATGATCAGTATAGACTATCACCTTCGTTCCAAGCAAATACGACCTGAATTTCTCGAAACTATAAACAATTGCCAAGAGCTCCTTCTCCGTAGTAGTGTAATTCAGCTGTGCATCATTGAGAGTTTTGCTAGCATAGTAGATCACATGGAACACCTTGTTCTTCCTTTGACCTGGAACAGCTCCCACCGCATAGTCACTAGCATCACACATCAACTCGAACGGTTCACCCCAATCAGGTGCAGTGATAATAGGTGTCGTAGTCAACTTCTTCTTCAAAAGCTCAAAAGCAGCTAAGCAATCTTCATCAAACTTGAAAGGAATATCTTTCTCCAACAAATTACATAAGGGCTTAGAGATTTTGGCGAAGTCTTGAATGAATCGCCGATAGAAACCCGCATGACCAAGAAAACTACGAATTCCCTTAACTGAGATTGGTGGAGGAAGATTTTCAATCGTCTCCACTTTGGCCTTATCCACTTCAAGCCCCTTGCTAGATACCTTATGCCCAAGAATGATTCCTTCTTGTACCATGAAGTGACATTTTTCCCAGTTGAGCACCAAATTGGTCTCAACACACCTTTTCAGCACCATGCCAAGATTCTGTAGGCACTCATCATATGAAGTTCCAAAAACTGAGAAGTCATCCATGAACACCTCCACATTTATGCCAATCATATCTGAGAAAATGGCCATCATACACCTCTGAAAGGTGGCAGGTGCACCACAGAGTCCGAAAGAAACGCGACGGAATGCAAAAGTGCCAAAAGGACATGTGAATGTGGTCTTCTCCTGATCTTCTGGAGCAATACAAATATGGTTGTACCATGAATAACCATCTAGAAGGCAGTAGAACTCATGGCCAGCCAACCTGTCTAACATCTGGTCAATGAACGGAAGAGGGAAATGATCTTTTCTGGTGGCCTTATTCAGCTTTCGGTAGTCCATGCAAATTCTCCACCCTGTAACTGTACGAGTAGGGATGAGCTCATTCTTCTCGTTAACAACTATTGTCATGCCTCCTTTCTTAGGCACACATTGCACTGGACTCACCCATGAGCTGTCTGAAATAGGATAGATGATTCCTGCATCCAGCCACTTAAGAATTTCTTTATTCACTACCTCCTTCATGATAGGATTAAGCCGCCTCTAAGGATCCACAGTTGGTTTACATCCTTCTTCCAGCGGAATTTTATGCATACAATACGAAGGTCTGATTCCCTTGATATCCGCTATGGTCCATCCAATTGCTGATTTGAACTCTCTCAGGATTCGCAAAAGTTTTTCTTCTTCACTACCTGACAAGTTAGATGCAATAATCACAGGTAACGTAGATGCATCACCTAGAAAAGCATACCTCAAATGCTCCGATAGTGGTTTGAGTTCAAGTGTAGGAGCTTCTTCAATAGATGGTTTGAGACGCTCTTGAGACGTCTTCAACTCTACTATTCCAAGAGAATCGAATGGCATGTCATCTTTCCTTTTCCACGAAGATGCATTCAAGTACTGTAGTTGCTCTTCTCGATCTTCGTCTTCAAACTCAGAATCCCCCATCAGTACCTTCTCAAAGGTATCTGACTTAAGCAATTGCTCAATCTCCGTGTATACTGCAGACTCAACCAGGTCCACTTTAAAGCATTCTTCTTCCTCTGTAGGAAATTTCATTGCATTGAAGACATTGAAAGTGACATTCTAGTCATGCACCCTCATTGTGAGCTCTCCTTTCTGCACGTCTATCAAAGTTCGTCCTGTAGCCAAGAACGGTCTTCCCAAGATAATAGGAATCCTCTTATCTTCTTCAAAGTCCAGAATACCAAAATCCGCAGGAAAAATAAGCTTATCCACACTAACCAAAACATCCTCCACTATACCCTTTGGATATGTGATCGACCGATCAGCCAGCTGTAGGGACATGTTTGTAGGTTTAGGCTCAGGAAGTCCAAGTTGCATGAAGACAGACAATGGCATCAGATTAATACTAGCTCCCAAGTCACACAAGCACTTGTTGAAAGATAGATTGCCGATAGTGCACGGTATGGTGAAACTCCCTGGATCCTTGAGTTTAGGAGGTAACTTCTGCTGTAGAATAGCACTTCATTCTTCTGTTAGAGCCACAGTCTCCAACTCCTCGAGTTTCAACTTCCGAGATAGAATACCCTTCATGAACTTTGCGTAGCTCGGCATTTGTTCTAGAGCTTCCGCAAAAGGTATATTGATATGCAACTTCTTGAAAACCTCCAGAAACTTAGCAAACTGCTTATCTAGTTTCTGCTTCTGAAGACGTTTAGGGAATGGCGGAGGAGGATAGACTTTCTTGCTCTCTGTAACTTGCTTTGGAACAGGTTTCTCAGTAGAATGGTCACTCTTCTCCGGATTGTCCCCCAACTGATCAGCTTTTTCTCCATTTTTTTCACTTTCTGGCAGAATGGGAGGCGCGGGAGCGCTATGAACAGTGCGGGCGCGCCCTAGGTACTGTTCACCTTTCAAATTTTCTTCATTTTGCGTTGTTTCTGAGTTCTGATCATTCGTAACCCTTCCAGATCGCAAGGTAACTGCTTTTACATGTTCCTTGACCTCCCATTTTCCTGGATTAGCTTCCGTATCACTAGGGAGAGTTCCCTGTGGTCTATTCAACAAAGCATTGACAATCTGACCGATCTGATTCTCCAGAGTCTTGATGGAAACAGCTTGGCTCTTGCACATTAGCCTCAATTCCTCCAATTCAGATTTTTCATTAGACGACTGACCAACATTGCCATGAGATGGTTGTTGAAACCCTGGTGGTTGATATTGTTGCCTTGGAGCATACTGTTGCTGAAAACCAGAAGAATTGAATGGTCTAGCTCCATACTGCTGGCCCTGAAACTGCTGATTCGGCTGTTGTGATTGTTGCTGGCCACCCTGATTGTTACTAAAAACTGAAATTAGGATGGTTCCTGTTATTAGGATGATAAGCGTTAGGCACTGGCTGCTGTGATCTCTGGAAATTGCTCACAAACTGCGCCGATTCACTAGATATGGCACATTGAGTTGTATCATGTGCGCCTGCACATAGCGCACAAACACTAACCATCTGCTGAACTCCATAGTTGGACAGAGAATCCACCTTCATGGACAAAGCCTTTAACTGAGCTGCTATTTCCGTAGCTGCATCCACTTCCAGAATTCCTGCTACCTTGCCTTGTGATAACCTCTGAGTTGGATTCTGGTATTCATTAGCAACCATCATCTCAATAAGTTCGTAAGCTTCCTCGTAGCTTTTGGCCCAAAGAGCTCCACCTGATGCCGCATCAAGCATTGGTCGTGATTGACCTCCCAGACCATTATAGAAACAATTAATCACCATCCAATCAGGCATTCCATGATGAGGACACTTCCTAAGCATCTCCTTGTAACGCTCCCAAGCTTCACATAAAGTTTCCCCTGAATGCTGTGCAAACTGAGTAAGAGCATTCCTGATTGCAGCTGTTTT
This sequence comes from Heracleum sosnowskyi, assembly GCA_030848705.1. NCBI lineage: Eukaryota > Viridiplantae > Streptophyta > Magnoliopsida > Apiales > Apiaceae > Heracleum > Heracleum sosnowskyi. Next base: position 16,346,529 of record CM061244.1, on the reverse strand, counting down.
AGCCATAGGAAAGAATTTAGTGAGAAACTTCTGAGCAAGATCCTCCCATGTAGTAATAGAACCTGCTGGTAGAGAGTGCAACCAGCCCTTAGCCTTATCCCTCAGAGAAAATGGGAAAAGTCTCAATTTCACAGCATCTTCCGACACTCCGTTGAATTTGAAGGTGTCGCAAATCTCAATGAAATCCCTAATATGCATATTAGGATCTTCCTTTGGAGCACCCCCAAACTGAACTGAATTTTGCACCATCTGAATCGTGCCAGGCTTGATTTCAAAAGTATTAGCTACAATAGCTGGCCTGACAATGCTAGATTGAATGTCATTGATCTTTGGCTGAGAATAGTCCTTCAAAGCCTTCGTTTCTGCTACTGGTTCTCCCATAACTAGATTCAATTCAAGTGATTCCTTACGAGATTGAGAACGTGTTCGCATACACGCTCACTAGAGTAACTGAAACACACCAAACAAAGTAAAATTGATGAGAGAATAATCCGAGTCAGTGAACTTTAACGACCACTGATGACAAGCACATAAACTATATAAATAACACCGAGTCCCCGGCAGCGGCGCCAAAAACTTGTTCGCACAAAATCACGCAAGCGTACGCGGTCACAAGTAATATATGAATAAGTAGAGTTCGTTCCCACAGAGACTGGTTTACTACAGTTATGCACTTATGCAACAATGTATGGCTATTATTCAATGCTAAGACAAGTATCAAATTTGAGTTGTGATTAACTAAATTAACTAATCAAATTACCAAGACTATAATTAACTAAGGAGTTTACTGTCGAATTACTTATGAGAATAAAACATGGGATCCTAACTTCATTAAATACTTCATTCAGAGTCTTTTGTCTTTAATCAATGCATGTGACGGTTGTGACAACTAATCGGATAACACGAAATCAGTACACGCTACCTTTCAGTATACGTATACCAAACCACTCAAACATCCACAAGAAGATAGAAGTTAAGCAGACACCAATTATGCTTAGACCCTATATGTCTATAAGATTTGAAAACATAACGGTTTAACGAGCAAGTTATCCATTCAGATTACATAGGGCAGGTAAGATGGTTAAAATTACCTACGAATCATGCATGACAAACATACATAAACCTATGAACATACTGTCACAGCCAGAGTATGTATGTGTAACCATTTTTGTTTGCTGCAAATAAGATTCTAGTACATCTTGGCAGAAGTTCATTTGTTTGTTCAAGCCTCAAGAAGTGCTCAAGATGGACAGCAAGAATAAATATTACTGTCACAGCATTGACAGTAAGGTTACTTGAAGACAGCATGTTGCAAGTCACGACAGTACATTCACTCTGACAGCAACATTGGCGGAAGCCCTCGGACAACAACTTTACCTTAGCCTGACAGCAAGCTTGGAAATCCTGACAGCACCTTTTGCGGGGATTTTGTACTGTCACCAAAAGCGCACTCCTGTGACAGCAAGCTTAGCCATCAGGATACTGTCATGAAGGGATAACATTTGTATTGGGTATCTACCCAGTCAAACTTGTGATAGTTTGGATGTTCAAGAAACAGGCGTGCTGCAGTATCCCAACACTGCATCAAGTCTGCAAGACTACGACCGAAGCTTGAGAGATCACATGACAAAGCTCACCAATTCCAGAGTATGACAAATCTACATCTACTGAATTGTGTTAGCTTAATATAGAAAGTTTCTAGATTGCTTTGTGCTGTACTGATAAGCTGTTTGTATAACAATTTAGGAAAGACTCACGGGTAGACAATTTGTAAGAAGTTACCACATGAAAATGACAGCAGCTTCACAAACCCGTGTTGATAGTGATAGGATTAGTCTACTTAGACTATCTTTCAAATCCATTCTTTGTAATCACTCGAGAAACAGAAGCTCAAGAAAACAAACATTTTCTTGAGGTTGTAGCAACCCATTGCAAAATAAATAAAACATTTATTTTGTGAGAAATACTCGTGTGTCTACTTGTGTTTGCATTCGATAAACTGATAATCCTTAATCTTAGTTTTTGTTGTTGAAACGTAGATTGAGATTTATCAGTATTGCATTCAACCCCCCCCCCCCCCCTTCTGCAATAGTCAAGGACCAATAGTTGGTACTTCGTGATTTTACTTAATTACCTATACTTATTTTTAAAAAAGAAATTATTAAATAATAACATTATTTATCAACTCAAAAATGTTACTTTTTTTATTTTTCATTACTAAAACCCCTCATCTTCCAAAAATATCACGGGTAAATTGTAACACCCCCAGATCCGGGGTCGGAGATCCAGGTTGTCACGTTCCTTTATTCCGTACAAACACTTGATACTTGAATCATAATATAATAAATCAACACACATGGTGACCCCACCATCCATATACTCACGCCAGTTATGTCTCAGAAACGAATTTACAAAAACAGTAGTCATATGATCCATAATTTAAAGTTATTACAACCCAACAGTAAATACTTGCCACCTACTGCCAGTATGATCTCTATGTGAAACCATAAGGCAGCGCAAAAGTTTGTTCTTGTTCATTAATATACATAAGTGATACTTATAAATAAAACGGAGCAACAAGAGTTACTCTCCGAACCAACTCAGTACTTCTACCTGAGGTGCTGCAAATGCCATCCTATGGGCGGTCTGCGCGGCCCATACGCGCTTCCGAGCGGTATGACGAATCCTGGCCATCTACCCTAGCTGTTGTGTTGTGATATATATATATATATATATATATATATATATATATATATATAAGAAAGCAAGAGTGAGCACTAAGCCCAGCAATAATATAAAGCAGCATAAGCATATGTATAAGCTTATATCGTAAAGGAAAACCTTTTGTTAGGTCCCGAAGTATCGTAGAAGGGGGGGGTTGAATACGATACTCACAAATAATTCAATTTCGTTCGCGGATAATTCATTCAGTTCTATAACGAAATTAAACACACCAAACCAAATCAAGTTTCGGGGAATATATCTTTTCATAAATATAAACCTCGAGGGGTGCTACAATTTCTAATCCGTAGATTAGCTTCAATGAGTTCTAGGCTATTCATAATCAATACTTTGATCGAATTCTGAGCACTATAAATTTTCTGATCTTCTCCGGCTCAGAACTCTCTCTCCGTGAATGCTACTATGAAAAAGCCAGACTGAAGAAGACACTCTCTTCCTCTGTATAATTGTAGACTTCTGTTTATTGAAAACTATCGGACCTTAATTGTTAAAACAATCTTGGCCGTCCAATTCTCATCAACCTGACAAACAAATAAACTTTTCACCTACTTTTCCAAATGAAAACTATCGAATTATTAAAGTAATTATTCAATTCGATAGTTTTTAAATAAAAACTATCGAATGGAATACTTCCTTTATGATTTTCATTCGATGGTTTACAAATAAAGAAAAGTATCAAATAATAAAGTAATACTTTACTAAATCATTCGATGGTTTTTCTTGAATAGAAAAACTATCAAATAATAAAGTAATGTTTTACTAAATCATTCGATGGTTTTATTTTTGCTTAGAAAAACTATCAAGAATTGAAGTAGTCATGTCAAGTCATGATTACTTCAATTCGATAGTTTTCAATAAAGAAAACTATCAAATATTAAAGTAATCAAGTCATGCCAATAGTACTTCAATTCGATGGTTTTTAAATGAAGTAAATAAAAAACCATCGAACCTTTTCATTTGTTAGCCTTCAGAAAAGTTTCAGGGTGTTTAAGTTTCAGACTGTATCATTTTCTTCCGAGACGATAAAACAACTTGATCTTTTCAGTGCCGTCACCTAGTGCAACTGGTCTGGTTCACAGATGAATAACACTTGATCAATTCTTCTTTTATGTCTGCAATTCAATGCTGCTGATAAGTCCTTTGTCGTCGTGGTTGCTTCATCACTGGAATCCTGTGGTACTGACTCTAAATCATTCACATACTTCTGTCGTCTTGAAAGTCTTGTTTCTTTTGCTGTCACTGAGGCTTGAACATTTTCATGAACTTCTTTCTGTGACCTGTTTACGGACTTCAAGAATACATAACGTATTTTGACTTTTTGAGTTTACCTTATCTTCATTGATCCTGGATTCCTGTGCTTCTGTTAATATTATTGTCTGTCTTGTCCTTGGTTGAGTTGTAGTTATCTCTTTTACATCTTATGATACATTATGCTTTACAATCTCCCCCTATTTGATTGGATAGAGTTCGACAAGCAAATACTTCGAGGATAACTCAACTAACTAAGGAAACATGAAACTACTTAAAGTAAGACAACGTAATAATATTAATGCATTCTGGATCAGATATTTATACTTTCCAGATTTCATAAATCAAAGAAACAATAAACCTTTTCACATTGAAGTTGCTCCTCCTGTCTGAGCTGACAGTTCTCTTGTTCTTTGCTTCAATATTCAGTCCATTCCAATCTCACCTTCTTCAATCATTGGATCGGAGTTAGCAGCTTGATAATCAATCACTGATAGATAGTGCAGTGGTTCTCCAGGTTTAAGGATTGCTCCTAGGATGTGTCTTCCAATATATCCAACCTCTTGACCCACTCCAGCCCATAACCATGCAATGTTAACATCTTTCTTGTTTAGCTTTGGCATGTTTGGCAATCTGGTATGCACTTCCAATCCTCTTTCCACTCTTTTCCTATAGTAAGGAACATTCTCCATTAGATATTTTCTTAGAGTGTCGGCTGCTTTTGTCCTTCTCCGTTGATGTGAATCTAGTGGATCTAAGATACTTCTCAACTGATATTAGATATTCGTTTGGGTAATCTCTCAGTTTGTCCTCCGTCATGTAGCAGATTCTGAACAAGTCATTCGTCATGAATCTAACCATAGGAGGGTTTTCAGTAATCTCTGGACTGACCTTCATCAAGATTTCCTTAACATGCTCACGGAGCAGTTCATTTAGCTTTGTAGTTCTTTGGATCTTGATGAGAATCACCTGCAGTTTTGAGCTGCTTGGTGTCTTTCTTCCAGTGATAGAGAATTTGCTTCTTTGGCTCATGCTCCTCCTGATTCGGTTGCTCTCGCATGAATTCAAATTCCTCTTCACTTTCTTCTTCTAGTACAATGTCCTCAATCCAGTACTGTCTAACTTGAATAGCTTCATTGGTTTACCAAACTCCCCATCCAGTTGTTTGCCAACCTTCATTAGTCACTTCATTTGTTTCCCCTTCTCCAACTTTCTCCCCCTTAGTTGAGGAATCCTCGATGAAGTTATCCTCATTATAAAGGGCAGTAGAAGGATCAGGTTGTTGTTGTGAAGGTTCGGGTTGTTGGTTCCTCAGCATATTCCAAATAGACTGTACCCCGTCACATTGATTCTCTTTGACATCAGTCCTCAATTCGACCAGTTCTTCCATAGTGGATTTCCTTGTATGTTGTGAACTGTCATCTCCTTGAGGGTGGATTGAACATGTACCTCTCGGTAATAGCAAATCATCAATATTTGAAAGGGTTAGGGTGTCACTCCTCACGTTTGGCTCTGGGTGTACACTCAACGTTTCTGTCAGTGTTTCACTCATTTTTCCTTTCCCACTCAGGCCAGGTGTAAGTGTTTTTGTTTCACTCATTCCCTTTGTGCTCAATGTACCTGCAGAAGAAAACACCGTAGCCGTCCTTAAGGAGGTCACCGGTGGTGCAATGGGGCTTCGCAAGTCCCCGTCCTTGGTTAAACCAAGTTGCTGATCATCCTTAGATGATATATCCTTTGAAGGATCTAGAGTTTGAATCTCTAGGGGGTTAGAAACAGGCTCTTTTTAACAGCAGAGATCCCAATCTTCCCCAATAGTCTGTGAAGACTTTACCTCAGCAGACTCCTCAATTAAAATTGATTCATTGTCACCGAGTTGCCGATCTGCACCTACGTCAGACCCTTTACCCGCAGGATCCAGATATGTTCCATCTGGGGAGGTAGACAATGACCCTTTTAGATTTTGCATTTAGGTCAAAGCCTTCTCTCGACGTCTGTGAAGACCTTTGGTTCAGTAAAGAACCTTCAACCAGTGAACCTAACCGTAATATGGTCGGAACACCAGTTGCTTCCGTCAATTCTTCCTTACTTGATTGAGCTATTGGTTCAGATATAGCTTTCGTTAGCGTAGCCCAATTAGCATCAGAAAAATCAATAAAGGGCGCTTTGGATGAGAGAAATGAAGTATCAACAGTTGCCTCGGTTTCTGTTTGTCTCCTTTTAGAGGTAGGCAGAGCTGTTGTTGAAGGGTGTATCTCCTTATGTGGTGCTGCTTTGGCACTATCTCCCTCTACACTCAAGGATGTCTGTATACTGGGTATAGTAGGAGAAGGAGCTTCGTTTATGTTTTCATTTGGCTCGTTCAAAGGCTCTTCGACCGTGGTTAGAGATTGTGGGTTGCAATCTCATGGTCTGGATGGCCACTAAGGGCTCTGGATCAACATCCATTGTTGTGGTTCAGGAGCCAGTTCAGGTTGAGGATTATTACCTTCATTTACATGTTCCCCTGGGGGTAGAAGTGGTAGGGGCACCGTTCTTAGATATTCAAGTTTGAACAGTGGGTACCCCTGGAAGATATTCTTTCTTATCAGAGCGGTTATTGCATTGCTCTTCATCTTCATGCACTCCATGGTCTCCTCTTTGGCGAATGTCTCACGGTCATCATCTGTTAAGATATCATTGAGAATTAGCTGTAGGAACCTAGGATAGAAACAAAGCACATCATCTATGCATGTTCTTTCATCCAGTGGTCCCATGTCAGGTAATGCTTAAGGAACTCTCCCACAAAGAAGTTAGGTTGTTGACTTCTTATGAGAGTGAAGAAAGCATGTATCTCCTCAGTTGTGGGATCCGGAACATGGTTTTCTGTAGGAAAATGTAGTATTCTGTTAAAGTCATGTTTCGTCACCCTTATTGTTTTGCCCCCTGGCACAACAAAACTGAAGGATCTTACGTTATTCTCACTTTTATCCGTGGCGGTTGTGTACAACGCAGTCAATTGATCGATGCAAAGGACTATGGGAGTACTCAAGGCATATGCCACTAATGAACGTGTGTTCAGAAACTCTGCCCATGCACGAAACTGTAAATTCGTAATGGCTTGCAAGTTTTGAAACGAGACATGATTAGTCTTGGTTACTTTTAAACCAAAACTAAAACCAATTAAATTTAATTAATTATTACTAATTAATCAAACTTGACACAAAATACCCTTAAAACAAAATTACCCCTTTTTCTTAATAAACACAACTTCGAATCACTATTATCAAGAACCCTACTTTTGGTAACACAAATAATCAGAATTATCTGAAGAAATCAATTGAAAACAATTAACTTCTAAAGAACAATAGTGAAAATAGTTTTCTTAGAAACAAGTTCTTGAGGCAGTGATGTTCTTGGTTATATGTATTCTAGTAAGTATAAACAAAAGCCCTTAGATCTGATAATAAGAAAAAAAATGTAAGGGGTTGTTAAATACTTATTGAATTGACAGGGGCAATATTGTCTTTACAGTGTTCGATGTTTTTAATAGTATGTTCGATGGTTTTCAGAAGGGGGTAAAACTGTCAACTTTACTTCGATAAATTTTGAAAAATAACGAAGAGTTTGAAAATCAGAATTTAAAAAGTTTTTCTGAAAAACTATCGAACTTGTTTCCTTTTAAAGCTTGAAAAACTATCGAGGGATCCTTTGTGGAAAAACTATCGAGAATTAAAATAAAGGAAAAATTAATTCTCTCAGATAGATTTTCATTTTAATTCAAAAACCATCGAGAATTTAGATAAAGAATTAAGAAATTCAATTCGATGCTTTTTCAAATTTTCCTCAAAAAGTATCGAGAAATGTTTTCAATAGTTTTTCTTTTTCCTTTTCAAAAACTATCGAAAATTTATTTCGATAGATTTATCTATGTACTTGAAAAACTATCGAATTTCCTAAATTCGATATTTTTTGCTTCTGTTCAAATTCTAGAACCTGTTCATGTTCTAAAATTCAAACCTTTCATTTCCTGTCAAGTTTTAATTCTAATAAATCTTTTCAAATTTACCAAAATCAATTGTCAACAGAAAATTCACAATTTTCTCAGAATAAAATCGACTAAATATCATTGAATGATATTAACCAATTAAAATCCAATAAATTATGCTGCATATTTATTTTATGTATTTTAAATTATGGAGCAAATAAGATATTGAACTGCTTCAATTTCCATAATTCAAATTTCATAAAATAAATAATAATAAATTAATACTAAATATCTATGAGCTAGATATTAGCACTAAATTATTAATGTGAGGACTGGATGTTTGAAGACATGCTTTCGAAAGAAATGATACCTGTTGTCAAGGTGCATTGTCGTGGAGTGGTCCACAGAGTTGTTGGAGAAGAATTTATTTCCTTTTATCATAAAAAGAAATCAATCTTCCTCCACGAAGTTGACAGCTTCTAGAGATGCTTCTCCTGTCATTTGGGTTGACAGCTTCCAGAGATGCTTCTCCTGTCTTTCTTACAACCTGTGTATTTTATATCTAAATAGCTAAACATGTTAACAAGTATCTTTAGGTTACCATATTCTGAGATTTGGTATTCCCTTAAGATATCTAAAAATCATGTTAATAGCTATAAGACTAGATTTTCTTCCACTCGGAACCTTGCACATTGGCAACTTGAGAATAAAATATGTGTTGTCAATTTGCAGCTAATAACTTAATGAGACGCATACCTCTCTAGCTTGTCATTTCTGTCTTTTACCTGATTTGTCCTGATCAAGCTTTAGTGGCTGCTGTTGGCAGGGAGTCTTGGCATGTCTAGAATCTTCTCAATTGTGCACATTCAAAAGATTCTTGACTTACTTTTATTGCCATCACTCTTTTGGCTTACTTGTGCTCCTAAAAGAATTATTCTTCTGGCTTGCTCAAAGTAATTCCAAAAAGAATTGCAACTTTCCCAACTTACTCATCTTGTACATTCTCTGCAATGACTTGGCAAATTTCTTGCACAAGTTTTCGTTAGTAGACCAACATATAATATAATCATGATATCACTGCACATATATGACATTATGTTTGTGCCTTATGACGACTCTAATAACTTCATATTCTGTTAAAGTTCAGTTGGAGTGTCATACCATGTCTTTGACGATTGCTTGAGTATTGATACTGGTTCATACCAACCTGTAGTGATCTTGTGAAGAGAAGTTATACAACGTCCAATTGATCTGCAACAGCAAATGTCATGAGCTGTTGTACATTGACTTCTTCTACTATCTCACCAACCAGGAGTGCACTTGAACATATTCACCATATAGATATTAAAATTTGAATATGCAGTAGGTGCCAGATATATCCTGATATCCTCAAGTCTCGTCACTGGTGCTTCTTGTTAGATACTGCTTCCTAATAGTAACCTAGCATCCAGTTTGGCCTTGTCCCTCATAACAATGCCAATGTTGTCCAGTATCCTGGATACCCATCTTGTTCCAATAACAGATTTTCCCTTAGGCCTTGGTACCAGCTTCCAAACTTTCTGCCTTTCAGATTGATTGAGTTCATTTTGCTTTGCAATCACCCAATCTGGATCCATCAGAGCTTCTTTACCTTTCTTTGTTTCTTCTTCAGAAAGAAAACCAAGAAAATAATTATCCATACTATACAGCTCCAGTCTTTACTCCACCACTAGGATCACTAAGAACTAGACATCAGGAATGATATTGAATCTAAACCCTTTGTCTTGACAGATATGTTCTTAAAGTGTCCTCTAGATTTTCATTGTGGTGTTGATCTGACTAATTGATCCTTCTTTTGCTCCCCCTAAGCTGTTGCTGGGATTTCCTGAGAATCCTCATCCTCGCTGAGTGGTTCTGTTGAAGTACTGAGCTGTGTAGTTAAACTACCATTACCACTGCTTGGATTTGAATCATCATTACCATTAATTTCACACATAACAGCTGAGAGCTTGGAGTTGTTGAACATCATATTCAGACTCTCAATCACCTCTTGTTGATTAATCAAATTTACCTCGTAGGCTTATTCCACTGATTAGCCGAGGAACATATCCTAAAGAGCCTTAGCTACCAATCTTGCCAAGATGCTTACTTGTAAAACATTTTCCTCCAAACCCCTGAAATAAATTCAGTGTTTGCTTCTATTGGCCATCAGGGAAATGTGATTAACCTCATCTGTGATGTCCTGTCCTTCAGATTGAACAAACAACACCAGTTTGTATTAAGAGTAGTCATCAACCATCACTGAAGTATATCTTTACTTTGTTGTAGACAAGACATTAACTAGTCCGTAGAGTTCCATACGTATCATCTGAAGCGGCTCAGTAATGCTTATCACATTATAGCTTTTCTGTGATGTTTCTTTGACTTCCCTTAATGACATGCCTCATATATTTCATCCAGCTTGAATCCCAGATGAGGCAGTCCTCTCACCAATACCATCTTTAGAAAAGAGTTCCTTGTATTGTCATGCAAGGGTGAGAGCTTCTCAACCTTCCTGCTTGAGATAAAACACTGCTCCTTCATTGAATAAAAAGATTTGTGCTTTGAATCTTCAGCAAGAAAGTTGCTTCTAATTGTTATCCTTGACTCCAATTATTAGTTGTTATCAATGATACCAATTATTGTAAACATGATGACATTCCATTTCCAACGTAGCCTTGTCCCGTGATGAAAACCTTTGCTGTCATCTCCAAAGATTATTGACGGAACAGCTTTCTCAATCACATTTGATGGCAAGTTCTTTCTTCGATCATATGTCTTCAGTAGTAAAGACCAAGAAAGCATATAAATCGATTAACCTGATTTGCCTGCACTCACAAATGGATTGACAGTTCTTGGTACCCAACTTATTTGTTTGGGTCCAGATGGATTAGAGATTTTGCTTTTAAAAGTGGTAACAACAGCTTCAGCCTATACATGCTTATTCTTATCTCTGACTGACCTTGCAGTCGTTGCTCTAATGTAATTCTTTAAACATGCTTTTTCTATGATTAATGCAAGTTCTAAGAGATGCATTCATAATATTTAAATAAGCAAACATGTTAATAAGAATAAATGGCATACATTGAGCATTTTGACATTGCAGATAAGAGATGTGCAAATTAGGCATTTTAGAAAATTCAGTACTTTCTACTTTAACCAATATACACAAGTGTAACAGGTAGCAAGTAGATTTACAGATATTCAATAATTTTCTAAGCACACATGGAATAAAAGAATTAACAATTAAATCACTAATTCTATCTAATCCATTCTGTTGTTGTATGGCATCTAACTTTCTCTATTACCTAAGTCAGTTTTAGATACAGCTTGGTGTTCTACAAATTCTACTGACTCTAAAGGTAATTCCTCCATCCTTCAAACTGATTATCCCTTAACAAACAATTCAGAATAAATGAGCAAATCTTGTTCTACTAGGGATACTGAAACTTAGATTAACTAAGGTCTTATGTGCCAGAAACTTAACCCCTAAAACTAAGAGTTGTTTCTTAAGAAAGCTTCTATCTCACTTGCAAATCTTATTCTACAAATATTCATACACACATATATAAGATCTTCTATATACATGCTTTGAATAGTGAGAATTAAATATTGCATTGGTTCAAGGAAAAGATACCTGAGATATGTGAGGTGAATCATCTTCAGAGATTGCTATGAAAGCAAGATATCCATGATCTTCTCGTCATCTGATCCATCCCAACTCTTTCCTTAAGCAACATAAGTTTTGTGCTGATGCTTCTTCAACAAAGCATTCCACTTCTGTTTCAGCTATTAACTGAGTCCCTATTCTTCTTTGTTTGTCAGGCTCCTTCATTGTGTAGCACACCCTGATAGCTTCTCGTTACATAGTTCTTATCATAGTTGAAACTATCATTCTTGATTTTGTTACCATCTCAGTCTGTAACTACCTCTTGAACTGAATCCTGAAGAATCTTTGCTTCGTAATAAATAAGCCTGATCCATGGATGTGGCTTTTGTACTCCTTCTGAATCTGATGTGACTAAACTTCCTTGACAAGTGAAACACTGATCTTTAGTCTAGTCTCTCGAGGTTTTCTACCTGAGCTTCTTCTGATTCAGCTACTAGTAATTCTTCTATTCTGTTCTGAGGTTCCAACATTAATAAACGTTACTGAGATATTTGTTTGTCCGTTCAATTCTCTAACACCCTTTATTCCTCCCTTCATAATCTCTTTGATTAAATCTCCTTAAAAAAAATATCCGTAGAAACTTCTTCCTGAAATCAGCTTCATGGTCATCTTTTTCTTCGAAAGATAAAAAACAGTTTAACACCCGGAGGAATCTTCTTCTACAAGCCCTTGAGCACCCTCAATTTAATACTTAAGAAAAATTTAAATATTCAGAATTTTTAAATTTCCTTAAAAATAAATTAATCAAAAATAAATATTTACAAAACATTTAATTTTCAAGAATTTCGAATTTTCTTAAAAATTAAATCATGTAAATTAATATTTAAGAAAAATTAGAATTTAAGAAATTTTTTAACAAAAATTCGAAATAAATAAATAACTCAGAAATATATTAATTCGGGGTGTTTTTGTAAAGCTGGCCAATTGTTAGGTTAATGGCTGACCATTTGTTAAAAACTAAGAAACTTAACACTTCGATAGTTTTAACAAAAAAACTATCGAAGTCAAATAGACTTCTCAGACTCAAAACAAAATTTGGCCACCTAAATTGACTACACTCCACAAATTCTAAGGGGTCTCTTTAGCACACTACAAATTGCTCTGTGCCGCACCTCTAAAATAAATTCATAACATAAATTAAATTTACTTAAGTTTAAAAAATAAATTTATTTAACTTGAATTTATAAAATAAATTTATTTAAATTAAGTTAATCAAATAAACTTATTCAAGTTTAAATAATGAACTCATTTAAATTAAATTTATAAGATAAATTCATTTTAACTTAAATTTATAAAATAAACTTATTAAAATATAAATTCATAAAATAAATTTATTTAGAAGTTGGCCTCCTCAGAATTCTTGTCTGACTGGTCTGAAATACCCGGATCTAATCTGTATGTCGATTAACAAGCTTTGATACCAATTGTTAGGTCCCGAAGTATCGTAGAAGGGGGGGGGGGGTTGAATACGATACTCACAAATAATTCAATTTCGTTCGCGGATAATTCATTCAGTTCTATAACGAAATTAAACACACCAAACCAAATCAAGTTTCGGGGAATATATCTTTTCATAAATATAAACCTCGAGGGGTGCTACAATTTCTAATCCGTAGATTAGCTTCAATGAGTTCTAGGCTATTCATAATCAATACTTTGATCGAATTCTGAGCACTATAAATTTTCTGATCTTCTCCGGCTCAGAACTCTCTCTCCGTGAATGCTACTATGAAAAAGCCAGACTGAAGAAGACACTCTCTTCCTCTGTATAATTGTAGACTTCTGTTTATTGAAAACTATCGGACCTTAATTGTTAAAACAATCTTGGCCGTCCAATTCTCATCAACCTGACAAACAAATAAACTTTTCACCTACTTTTCCAAATGAAAACTATCGAATTATTAAAGTAATTATTCAATTCGATAGTTTTTAAATAAAAACTATCGAATGGAATACTTCCTTTATGATTTTCATTCGATGGTTTACAAATAAAGAAAAGTATCAAATAATAAAGTAATACTTTACTAAATCATTCGATGGTTTTTCTTGAATAGAAAAACTATCAAATAATAAAGTAATGTTTTACTAAATCATTCGATGGTTTTATTTTTGCTTAGAAAAACTATCAAGAATTGAAGTAGTCATGTCAAGTCATGATTACTTCAATTCGATAGTTTTCAATAAAGAAAACTATCAAATATTAAAGTAATCAAGTCATGCCAATAGTACTTCAATTCGATGGTTTTTAAATGAAGTAAATAAAAAACCATCGAACCTTTTCATTTGTTAGCCTTCAGAAAAGTTTCAGGGTGTTTAAGTTTCAGACTGTATCATTTTCTTCCGAGACGATAAAACAACTTGATCTTTTCAGTGCCGTCACCTAGTGCAACTGGTCTGGTTCACAGATGAATAACACTTGATCAATTCTTCTTTTATGTCTGCAATTCAATGCTGCTGATAAGTCCTTTGTCGTCGTGGTTGCTTCATCACTGGAATCCTGTGGTACTGACTCTAAATCATTCACATACTTCTGTCGTCTTGAAAGTCTTGTTTCTTTTGCTGTCACTGAGGCTTGAACATTTTCATGAACTTCTTTCTGTGACCTGTTTACGGACTTCAAGAATACATAACGTATTTTGACTTTTTGAGTTTACCTTATCTTCATTGATCCTGGATTCATGTGCTTCTGTTAATATTATTGTCTGTCTTGTCCTTGGTTGAGTTGTAGTTATCTCTTTTACATCTTATGATACATTATGCTTTACACCTTTAAAAACTTCATTCATATACGGAATGATATATTTACTTTTCTTTTCGTCAAAACATGCCATACAGTACAAATACTGTATGAGGTATAGTACTTTGTTAAAATATTATTAACAAGTATCCGTAACCGGTATTTAATCCAAGTTACCAAACATTTCTGAAATTCCAATCCTTGGAAAACATGGGGAGTTGTACAGGGCTACGCACTGGTATACGATGATCAGTCGTCATACCAAAGATTCTCTACTAGTAGATGGATAATCCCGAAGGTCATTACCCTAGCCGCATATGGGCTTTTAGGTTGGACCGGCGTCACTCGACCGCTTACTCATTTGTAACCACATGGCGACATCAAGGTCACACAAGTGGACCCACTCCCTGCCAACGGATTTCACTGGACTGGCGTCACCCAGCCTCTTATTCATTTTCACCTGGCGACATCAAGGCCAGCAAAATAATTTTTATTTGCGGGACCGTGCGTTACTCGGCCACTTACGCGGAAATATCGTTTCCCCCAAACATAAGCTTGTTGATAGGTTTTGTAAAAATATCCTTACTTCCGGGTTATATCAGAAGTAAGTCACAATGTGGGTTGACCGTTGTCAACTGACCTCGATCCTCGAGTAAAACATTTTGAAATCACGACCTGGGAGTTTTGCAAAATATCTTTAACTCTGATAATTCAGAAACCCAAACTATAACACTTTTAATGAAAGAGGCAAGTGAAATCATATGTTCACTTCCTGGAATGGATTCCCAATTTTTGATAAGTCCAAAACCTTATTCCTCATTTGGGATAAATAATTTAAAAGTAGTTGGGAACCCCTACTATAGTCACATAAATCTCTTTTGAGATCAGAAAATATTTTAAATAACTATTGGAACCTTACGTAATATTTAAATAAGGTTCTATGATTTTTAAATCATTTTTGGAATATTTAATAAATATTCAAATAATAAATATTGAATTATGATTCAATATAAATCCACTTAAGTGAATATTCAAGTTAATATTCACTTACTTAAATAAATATTCAAAATAATATTGTTTTATTATTCGATAAGATTCTACTTAAGTGAATTTTCAAAATAATATTCACTTAATTAAATGATATTCAAATAATAAATATTGAATTATTATTCAATAAAATTTCCACTTAAGTGAATATTCAAATTAATATTCACTTAATTAAATAATATCCAAATAATATTTATAATAATATTATTTAAATATCTCACATTAAATATCCAATAATATATATATTGGGATATTTAATCAACATATTTAAAATATAACTGTCCCTGGAACCCTCCAGCTTCTGACAGTATAATTAAGACCAAAATACTAATTTGACTCTCGGTCTAAGTTTTAAAATTCGCATACGAGTGCTCTACCCTTAGAGCCTCTATAACAGCTCGGTTTATATCTAATATTTACTTAGCATATAAACCCTTATATAACACAAAGCTTTTTACCAAGCGTACTCAGTTATAACTTCTTTTCACAGTATTAAAACAGAATATATCACAAACACAACAGTAATCACAACAGCATCACTTATATGATGTAGGGTTTGAAAACTTGCCTTGGTGTCTCGGTGGTGTGGTAGTGGGGGCTTGAGAGTGCGCTCGTCGATCTATAACAAGATACACAATTCACAGTCAGTCCCCTAGAACCAAGTTATGTGCTATTATCTAAGCACTAAAGTTCTATTACTGAAAATCAAATGTCTCGCTCTCGGTCATCTATAACCTCATGACATTCCGTAAACTTCTAAGTCAAAAGTTTGGGTGGAAATCTATCCTCAAAACACAAGTACTTTTCCATTACTAACTTCTTGTTTTTAACCCTCCCCTTAAGGGTATTTCACTCGCGCAACCTTTGTTTGCGTATTTTTACAAAATCACCAACTTATCTTTTTAACTCAAAACCTTCTAGGTTTCCTTTCTAACAATCTATGCTAGTATCTATTTTAATATCTCGACCCAATTCCATTTTTAAAGGGCTTGATCATAATCTCAAAGTTCATGTAATGAACTACTTAGTTCTTTGAAACCGCTTTCACTAAAACGGACGTTTCTCCTAAACCGTAAATCGAAACGATACGATTCTTTCGCTAAAACAAACTATGAAACAGAGTCTACATGATCATGGTTAGAAACCTTATGTTTATGCCCTTTAAGGTATTCGTGATCTCTGTCTAAACTTCCTAAGTAAAATTCGACATGGTAACGACGCTTAAACGCGATTCCCGTGTTTAAAACACTCTAATCAATTCATCAATCCACAACCAAACAATCACAACCCAAGGATCTCATCCAAACCACTTTATTTCTGTCTACACAAGCTCATAACACTAACCACTAGTTCAACCATCACTTACTCCATTAAACATCCTACATATCATGCAAAGTATCTCTACATCATACTATAACTAACAATCATCCATTTACTCACTAATATCAAATCATAAGAAAAAGGGTGAGAGGGTTTATACCTTCCTTGGTACTTAGTATGGACTATAGATGGCTAGTATACCCTTCCTTGCTTCTTGATTATCCTTTACAAGCCTTAAACTTCAAGATCAAAACAAGAAATCAAGAATTACTATTCATCTTTACTATTCATCATCAACTTTGATTCCATTTTTGAACAAACTAACAATCATGGATGAAGCTAAGATCAAAGATTTACCTTAGTTTATGGATGAGGGTGATTTAGAGCCCAAGATCTTGAATTATGGTTGAGTGAAAGTGGAGGAAAATTTCTTAAGGTTTGGAAGAAGAAGGGCCGAAAGTTTGCTCTTCAAGAATGCATCTTCTTTTGATTTGTTTTCTTTTCTTTTTGTTTGTCTAATTACTCTTAATTGCTTGCCAATTAATTTGTGTGGCCATAATCAAGACTTGTCACCAATGACACATGCCATTTGAATTTGTGGTTGTGGTGAAAGTGGTGACAAGGTGGTGATTCATCACCTTGTCATCACCTTGTCACACCCCTTGTCATTCCTATGTCACTCTTCTGCATCATGCTTATGTCATCATTTGTATCCTCAATCCTCTTATATGTTACACTTGATGATCTTATATGATACTTCTACCTTGGTTAGGGTTTAATCCATAATTCGTTATGCTTTTGTTTCGCGATAGTTTCAAGTGATTCTAAAAACGTTTCTTTGTACCTATGCTAGGGGATACTTCCTTGATCTTTCCATTTCCTTGGTTTAATATATGATCTTAAGTTTCTCACCTTGGTTTAAGATATGATCATGGATTTCTCATTCCACATATTTTCTCAAAACGATCAAATCAATACATCCTTTATTGTCCGATGAATAGTGATTTAAAATTCGAATGGGAATCTCCTGATTCTGATCGCGTTTACATTCTTTTATTCTTCCTATACATCAACAAAATAACTTCGAAACATTCATTCCGTATCATCCACATAGTGTGGTCTGAAAAAAATTCATCAGCAAATTTACTATTCATCAGGGGAATTTTACTATTCGCCAGGGTTTCAAATATTAAAAAAATTTGGGATATTACATAAATCTGTACTAATTTATTTTAAAAACCTATTTTATTACTTTTAATTACGGGCAATTACCTTTTTCAACTAAAATATGCGATTTTTTTTCTATTTTCCATTGCAAAAACTACTTCTTTTCCAAAAATATCACGGGCAAACCGTTACTTATTTATTTTAAGCCTATTTTAATACTTTTAATTATTTAAAAAAGTTTAACATGCATACTTATTTTTTTTAACAAATACAATTAATAAAATATTAAAACATAAATAATAATAAAAATCATTGAAAACAATCTGTGCATCGCCCGGGTTTTAAACTAGCATTTATTAATACTTGCATGCTTATATTAAGTAAAAGTATGTGAAAAAAAATTAACATGAGTTCTGTTATATATTATTTTTATAATTGTTTTAAATTTTTTAAAATTTAATTTTTTTTATGATTATGCTTATGGTGCGAAACACGGGTAAAACGCTAGTATTTATTATTACTACTTCTGTTTTTTCTACTATGACTCTACTTTTAAAAAGACTTTATCTATTTATCTATACTATCATATAATAGTCGTTTCATTGAAAGTTTTGGTTTATAGATTTTTTATTTTCTGGTTTTCAGTCTAATTAATAAATAATAAAAATAATAGTAACTAGCCAATTGTCTTTTTTAATTAAAATCATATTATCTTCTATAAATACACCTAAAATATCGATTATACAATATCTTAATAGAGTCAAGTTCTATGAAAACCATGATTTAATTGGAGACTTGGAGACCATTTACGTTCTGCAACGTAAATAACGTGTATAACATATTTTACATAACAAAAATCATTATCAAATTAACTATCTTGCAGGATAAAATCATCATCAAATTGGATATTTTTATAAATCATGTATGTTATAATTGAAGAATATTGTTATGCATATTATTCTATTATAAATGTCTGCAAATAAAATATGTGTATAATATATTTGTAGAACAAAAATTATCATCGAATTGGATATTTTGTAGACCATATATGTTATGTTTGCAAAACATTACTCTACATATTACTTGATAGAGCATTTTATGAACGTATTTTACTTGCAGAACATATATGATCTCCAAGTCTCCGACTAAACATTGGTCTTCATAGAACTTTTATCTATCTTAATATTGTATTTTCTAAATAAAACACGTTACCTTTTAATCAAACCATATTACTTTTTTCAAATAAACACACCTAAAAATATTATTTTTTCCAGCTTTTTTCAAGTATATCATGTCATGTTTAGAAAAATATCACGGGCCATTCTATTTTATTTAACAAGTTACCTTCTAATCAAACCGTATTACCTTTTTTAAATAAACACACATAAAAATATTACCGTTTTTCAGCTTTTTCTAACTAAAATCCTCTCATGTTTGCAAAAATATAATGGACCATTCTGTTATATTAAATAAAATAATAATATTATAATTAATGATAACTAAGTGATTGATAATATCTTTCATATATTAAATAGAGTTAAGTTCTATGGAGACCACCTTTTTTGTGGAGACCTGGAGACCCATATGCTCTGCAATTTAAATTTGGCAAAATATATCATATTTTGTAATCAAAAAATTGCAAAACGTACTGTTTTGCAAAGTATATTTTATGAAAATCACTATTTCATTGAAAATTTTGAAAATCATGTAAGTTCTGCAAACTAACTAAACATGAATGTTCTGCAAAGCGAACATGTTTTGCACAACAATATGTTTTGCTATGTTTTAGTTGCAAAACATATATAATTTTAAAAAATTTAAGTGAAAATAGTTATTTTCCTAAAACATAATTTATAAAAAATAATACATTTTGCTAAATTTCTCCAGGTCTCCACAAAAAAAGTGGTCTCCATAAAACTTAACTCATATTAAATATTATATAATATTAAAAAAAATCTGCACGGGTATCAATGTTCTAAAAATGGCAATTAATCGAGATTATATATTAAATTAATCGCTGTTTTGTTTCTGGATAAATAAAAGTGAAGAGATCAATTATTAGACACAAGGTAAAGTAACTCACGACCGGCTTACTATCTACTTAGCCCTAATTCTAAAGATCTCCCGCTGTTCGATACGCTCCTACTCGATCAACTAGCTATTTGGTATGTTCTCTAATTAATTACTCTCTTAACTTTGTGTAATCTTTTGGTTGATATTCATGATTATATGTGTATTTTTGTATGTATTATGTGTAATTACCCAAATTGGTTATGAAAGCTTCATTCGAATTGTTACGGAGTCAGTTAGTTAGTGTTATTGATATAGATATGTTATTTTTTCTATTTTTCCTTACTAAAACCCCTCATCTTCCAAAAATATCACGGGTAAAACCTTTACTAATTTATTTTAAAAACCTATTTTATTACTTTTAATTACGGACAATTAAAATTTTCAACTAAAACATGTTATTTTTTCTATTTTCCATTGCTAAAATCACTTCTTTTCCAAAAATAGCACGGGCAAACCGTTACTTATTTATTTTAAGTCTATTTTAATACTTTTAATTATTTTAAAAAGTTTAACATGCATACTTATTTTTTTTAACAAATACAATTAATAAAATATTAAAACATAAATAATAATAAAAATTATTAAAAACAATTCGTGCATCGCACGAGTTTTAAACTAACATTTATTAATACATGCATGCTTATATTAAGTAAAAGTATGTGAAAAAAAATTAACATGAGTTCTGTTATATATTATTTTTATAATTGTTTTAAACTTTTTAAAATTTAAATATTTTTAAGATTGTGCTTACGATGCGAAGCACGTGTAAAACACTAGTATTTATTATTACTACTTCTGTTTTTTCTACTATGACTCTACTTTTAAAAAAAGACTTTATCTATTTATCTATACTATCATATAATATTCGTTTCATTGAAAATTTTGGTTTTCAGATTTTTTGTCTTCTGGTTTTCAGTCTAATTAATAAATAATAAAATAATAGTAACTAGCCAATTGTCTTTTTTAATTAAAATCATATTATCTTCTATAAATACACCTAAAATATCGATTATACAATATCTTAATAGAGTCAAGTTCTATGAAAACCATGATTTAATTGGAGACTTGGATACCATTTACGTTTTGCAACGTAAATAACGTCTATAACATGTTTTACATAACAAAAATCATTATCAAATTAGATATCTTGCAGGATAAAATCATCATCAAATTGGATATTTTTGTAAATCATCTATGTTATACTGGCAGAACATTGTTATGCATATTACTAAATTAGCATACTACTAATCCCAAGTTATATTGACATGACCTTAATCTAGGTTTTCTTTTCCAAGTCCACCTACATTACCAATTCAATTCCAAGGTTGATCATTCCTTGAAAAGCATTAAACACAAATCAATATAAACAATTGTAATGAACACCATACCTAGAGAATTAAAGAACAAACTTATATCAAAACACAAGTATCCATTAAAGGCATAGAAGGAGACTTAGTTCAACATCACAACAAAAAGTACTAGATACAAGATTGAAGACATAATAGCAAAGATACAATAAGGAAAAGTAAGATAAGAGAAGATAAAAACTCTAGGATTTGATCTTCTCCACTGATTTCTCCTCTTCAATCTTCCTCTGTTCTTCTTCCTCGTGTCTTGTCTCTGTTTTATGTATAACCGTTATATCTCACAATAGTCACGTACGTGTCTATTTTTGTATATACTGAATATTTATAATACCTTACTGAACTATGTCTAATAATAATCTATTTTACTTATTTAATAATAAAACAAAGGAGTTTCCTTAATAGAGTAGGATTCCAAAGTAAGAAATCCGAGATGTCTGCTTCTGGCAATATTCTGGGCAGTTTGGAGTACCAGTAAAATCTGAGACCATACTTGAATTAAAGGTCTTCTCGCAAGCTTTCCAACGGCGCCTGAATCACCTCAATCCGACTTCCGAAGCTCCGGTTATAGCCAAAATAATGAACACCGCACAAGCTGTCCCAAAAATCCGAATTTTGCTAGAATTTACTCCAAATATTGCAATTTCAGCCACAATCCTTCTATTATAAGAAACTAGCTTTATACCCGTGCAATGCACGGGAAGTTTAATAAGTTATTTTATTTTAGTGTTTTCATAATTTTATTTATTCATTAATATCTTTGTGTATTTTTATAAAAATATAAATTCATTAAGTTAATAATATGTTTTTTCATATGTATATATTATTTCGGTTTATGTTATATTCTTGAAATGATAAAAATTACGAATTTTTTATATATACAAATTCACTAAAAGAATGATTATTTATATGTTTATTCATTGTTTTTATAAATTCAATTTTAATAAATTTTAGTGTAAATATTTAAAATATTAAAATTATACTACTTATATTATTATTTACTTTTATAGAAATATTACTTTTTCTCTAAAGTAGAGTATTATTAATAACTCTAATTGTGTAATTATTTTACGTTTTATAGTAGAGAGTTTTTAGTTATGTAGGACCCGCTGACGACCAAATCAAACCATATCATTTAAGTGCTTTACACTAATTAAGCTATGTAGGACCCGCTGACGACCAAACCAAACAATACCATTTAAGTGCTTTACACTAATTATATATAAAGATATAATTCCTTTTTTCTACAATAAAACATAAAAATTAATTAAATAAAAATCCAATTTCATGCAAAATTAACTAAAAATATAGAGAAAATATGATCATAAAGATCATATATCAATATTACTCTATTCTAAATGTTATGCAAATAAAATATGTGCATAATATCTTTGTAGAACAAAAATTATCATCGAATTGGATGTTTTGTAGACCATATATGTTATGTTTGCAAAACATTACTCATGTTACTTGATAGAGCATTTTATGAACGTATTTTACTTGCAGAGAACATATATGATCTCCAAGTCTCCGACTAAATAGTGGTCTTTATATAACTTTTATCTATCTTAATATTGTATTTTCTAAATAAAACACGTTCCTTTTTTTTTCTAATTTAAAACACGTTACCTTTTAATCAAACATATTACTTTTTTCAAATAAACATACCTAAAAATATTATTTTTCCCGTTTTTTTCAACTATATCCTGTCATGTTTACAAAAACATCACATGCCATTCTATTTTATTTAACAAGTTACCTTCTAATCAAACCGTATTACCTTTTTTAAATAAACACACATACAAATATTATTGTTTTCCAGTTTTTTCTAACTAAAATCCTCTCAGGTTTGCAAAAAAATAATGGACCATTCTATTATATTAAATAAAATAATAATATTGTAATTAATGATAACTAAGTGATTGATAATATCTTTCATATATTAGATATTATATAATATTAAAAAAAATCTGCACGGGTATCAGTGTTCTAAAAATGGCGATTAATCGAGATTATATATTAAATTAATCGCTGTTTTGTTCCTGGATAAATAAAAGTGAAGAGATCAATTATTAGACACAAGGTAAAGTAACTCACGACCGGCTTACTATCTACTTAGCCCTAATTCTAAAGATCTCCCGCTGTTTGATACGCTCCTACTCGATCAACTAGCTATTTGGTATGTTCTCTAATTAATTACTCTCTTAACTTTGTGTAATCTTTTGGTTGATATTCATGATTATATGTGTATTTTTGTATGTATTATGTGTAATTACCCAAATTGGTTATGAAAGCTTCATTCGAATTGTTACGGAGTCAGTTAGTTAGTGTTATTGATATAGATATGTGCTTTTGATAAGTGATATAGAGATAGCGAAAAGTTTGGAATTTTAGTGTTTGTGATGAAAAGGTTAGAATGTTACAAGATCAATTCAGTGTTAGTGTTAAATCATGTTCATGCTAACACTAACACTATTCTCAATTTCTGTTGTTGCTGAATGGGGATTGGGTTGTTCAAAGATGATTGGGTTAATTAATATGATGCTTGGAATTATTTTTATTTATGGAGAAATTGATTATCTGTTGATGATTGTAATTAGGAATGAAGCTGATGATTTAGTTCAGTTATTGACTTGCTTGTAGATTCTTTCAATTTTAAGTTCTCATAAACGTGTGGATCAGTTTGTGGTATTTATTGAATCTACTGTTGTTAGTACATTGCCATTGTGCCAAAGTAGGATTCACAGGCCTTTGATTATATTAAGTCATTCCAACTCTGCATAACATTGTACTCTGCATTAACTCATTCTTTCTTTCCTTGGCATATCATGCCTTGAATGTTTCACTGAGCTAATATTGTTTTGTTTTGATTACGTAGTGATATGTTGTTTTAATTTTGACTTTTCATTATTACGGGAACTGAATTTCTCTAAGTTGCTAGTTAGAATCTCTAAGTTGCTAGTGTTGAATTTGTTTGTTGGTGTGCGTAGCAGCAGACCTCGTACTTGACCCTAACTCACCAGCTTGGTCTTATGTAGGCTTACTTTCAAGTACACTGACAATCTTCAAGATGTGCAAGGGTAATAAGACCAATATGTACGTCTGTTATGAAGAAAAAGATGGCACAGGAAATCACTCATACGTGATATACTCGGTGAACATGGCTGATTTAATGTTCGGGTCATGTTTACCCTTAAGGTTCACTCGTGAAGCTAGCATTGTCGGTGTTCCATTTATGGGTTGTGGTATTTTCGGTACCAAAGTTGTCCTTGCTGGTGGATTACTTCAACTAGACAAGGCAGTGTATGAAAAAGATCACCCAGTGCATGAAACACATAAAGCCGTTTATGTAAAAAATAAAGGTGTGATAACTTATGATATCATCACTAAACAGGTGTCAACCATAGATATTCCTGATATGCGTGGAGGCAAGGTCAAACCCTTGGTATTTGAGGTTAATAAAAGGCTATATGTGTTGGATACTAATGGAGACTTATCCGGTCGCTCATTTGAAGTCTATTATCCCAAACAAAAACAATGGCACCAAGTAGTGAACCCCTACTTTCATCGATCTTCTCCTTATATCGTTCCTTCATTATCATTTCAGAAGGGACTTCGGTGTTTCTCTTGGTTTGTTTTTGGAGACTGCATTTGTATTTCTTTACCGAATTCTATGCTCACATATTTGCACCATACCAAGTACATGCTGAAGTCATTTGAAGCATGTTTCAGTGCACCACTCCCTTTTAGTGGCATGGCAATCACTTATTGCCATCCTGACTTTGAAGATAGTGTTTTAATATCCTTTCATAAAGGACTTGTTGAAGGACGTCGGTTGAGGATGTCTTTCTATGGTAGTTACGAAGAACCTGTGCTGATTTTTGATACTAAAACTCATGGGGACATGTCTGGCTTCTTTACCGGTTTCGGAAAACGCCGCTTCTGCCTAACTGTTTTTGATAATGCCAAGATACGTTTCTATACATTTAAAATTGTCCGACTTAGAAACCAAATTGATGACAAACTGAATTTGAAACTGCAAAAACTTAATCTGCGGGAATTTCATCATGCTTATTTTAATTTAAATATGGTGACAACCTTCACAAGTTTCAGTTTTGCAGGCTGCTACCCATTGTGAGTTATATTCTTCCAAATTGATTATATTTTTTTCCGTGACATTGACATTAGTGTTATCTTTAGTATTATATTTTTGTTGCTCTGCAGTGTACCAGCTGGTTGTGATTGGGGTTGGGGTGAGGAAACTGTCGAGGCAGGTTTACATCGCAGGCTTTCACGGTAAGGAATACTTTTTGTATCTATTTAATCATTGTTGAGAATGTTTGGGTACTTCAATTAATATTTTTGTTTCTGATTATTCTTTCCATAGTGATGTGAGAAAACCTGGACTTTCGTTATATTCTTCCAAGTTGGTTATATAAATTTTTTTCCGTGACAGTGACATTAGTGTTATCTTTGGTAATATATATCTTTTACTCTGCAGATTACGAGCTTGTAATAGGGGAAATTTTGAGGCAGCTTTATATTGTTACAAGTTTCCACTGTAAGGAATACTTTTCTGTATCTTTTAATCATTGTTGAGCATGTTTGGTAGTTGAATGGATATTTTTGTCTCAAATTATTCTTTCCATACTGATGTGAGAAAACCTAGACTTTTGTCCCAAGTCGCTGATGGAATATTTTTTTTTCTTTTTGGTTTTCGACATGCAGTTCTATGGATGAAATAAGAGATGATGATATTCCTGGTACTAAGGTACGGTTACCTTAATTTGACTATGTCATTTGAGACGGGGGACATACAAATTTTGTTGGAAACTAATGAACCTTGTTGGCCTTTTTCTATAATCTTTGCAGTGTATACATCTTTCAGATGATGAAGAAGATTCTCTCGACTTATTTTGATCTCTGATTGAATATAGAGGTCAAAAGTAGAAGGTTTACTTTGAATCATTAGCGCTAAAATTATGTCAGTCAGTTTGGTGTATTGGGAACCATACAGTTTTTGAATATGTTTGTGGTAAAACATGTCAGATTTTGCATAGAATATTCATTCCTCCTTGTTTCAGTAGACCCTTATTATAATGACATTCATTCAGACCATTTCTCCTTGTTTTAGTAGGCCCTTCAGTAGAATATCCATTTCATCTTATGTGTGTAATCGGATTGGATCGCATGCACCGGCTCTATCACTTGGCATTGATAGTCTTGAAAGTTGGTACACTACATTGTACATCCTGGAGTTTCCTGAAAAAAGATTAGTTTTTATTTGCTCATCATTGTGTGTAGGGCCAAACACTCGCTACTTACTTTTCACAATAGAAATTGAAATTACATGAAACACATGCATGCACTGAGAGAAGTGTGGTAACCTCAGATGTACAGAACAAGTTTATCCAATTTTATTGTACCATATTTAATCTAATTTTTCTTATACAGTTGACTTCTCTGAAGTTTGTGAAGATTCTAAATCAAGGACTTATACATGCTTGTAATGTTTTATTGCCATTTCATATCTTTCTAGGACTCTTGGACCTAGGAATATATGCTTGTCAATGCAAAGAGTTAGTGAACAAATACTCAAATGAATTGTGGAATATGTAAGACTTGCGGAAATCACCCCGAGATCATGAGATTGGGAAAACATTTGCAGTATTATTAGTCCTTATTTGATTTTATTATAATGAAGTAATACCAAAGGCCACCTGGGAGATGTGCTTTTGCTAACATAAACCATAGTACACAGGTGGAGTGTACTTAATATAATTGATGTACATAGAGAAGTAGTGGAGGTAAGCATAATTCACGGCTATCTAGAAGTTTCACATCAGTGGTAGAACTCCTTGAAAAACGTTTTGTATCTTGTCGAAGAGATGATCTCATGGTGAATAGTTTTGTTTGAACGAAGACTGTGGTATACCGACTAATGTGAAGGCCAAAGGGTATTAGCTAACGTCATACAATCGTATAGTTGATTGGTTTTTAGGGAGATTAAGATGCATAAGATTTTGTATTTGATTGTAAGTGGTACTACCATGTACACTCTAAGCTGAGAAGGTGTTGGTTTGATTAATTCAAACGTAACTGCTTATAGGTACCAGACCAAAAAGAACATTTTTGAACACGCTAAGCAGAAGGGAGAAGAGCCATGACTTACGTATGAGTGGATTCAGTAAGGAAATGCTAATTACTGTGACACTTTAATTTAGAAAACTGTCAGAAAACAAAAGGAGTGGGAATTGACATTAAGCCGTTGTATTATGTGAATGAGTGGTGTAGTATTGAATTTCTTGGAAGACATTACTCTTCCACCCTTGAGTTTCATGACAGTTAGAGCATGCTGAAAGAAGCATACTGGGGTAAGAAGTCGGACATTAGTATTATGTATAGGTCCACTGAGGTTTATATCTTGAGGTAGTTATATTATGTAGATGATGTATCAAGCAAACTACCTTTAAATTAAACAAAATGTTCTTGTTGATTGTGAAGTGGGGAATTCAGAATAGTTTGATGTTAGTCTAAGTAGTATTCTTGCTGTGCTAAATCTTTGCTCACTTGTTTGTTTTCACCTAACAAAGGTAGTGACACGTGAGTCCTGAAGAATTGAAAAATTGACAGGCTAGTGATTGTAAGGGAACCTGTTATGTTGAAAGTGTGCAAGTGGACTTGATGGTGATGAGTAATATTTAGTTTTATTTTAAGAGAATTATCATAAATTGGTGCTACTATACGAAAAAGTTTGAAGTAATAAAATGGACCGAATATTTGAGATCTTATTAATGATATCTATTTCTAACTATTTGTTAAATTTACCCGCATAAATATATTACGAGGAATTTGGAGGTCTGAATAAGGAGCATTCCTCGTTCTTGCCCCGAATCCTGAATTTTATACGAAATTATCGGGTTAATAATCAAGTGAGTTATTAAAGTTAGCTCAATGTATTAAGTTGATCATAGAACTAAAAACGGTATCAATAAGGTCACTAAAGTGAGTTACGGGTACATTCCGTTAATTGTCCTGAATAGTTCTTGACGGGAAATGCTGATGTGTTAAAAATGATATGATGTGGCAATCAGTTGTAGGGTAACGTCTCTTTTGGTTCCATATCAGCAAGTATAACGACTTTATTCTCAAATATTATGTATATTAACCCCATCTGTATCTAATTTAGGGTTCATACATTTGTTCATAAAATTCTCTCCAAGTTGTTGCAAAATAGTCAATTCCCTCTAATATACAAATCTAAAGATGTTCAAATATGGAAGCCCTATGCTCAACAATTCATCGATTCTTCAATTGGTTCAGAGCTCAAAAATTGTTATTGTGGGTAACTGGGGAGAATTTTTATGTCACGGTCTTTAAGAAATTCTGGAAGAAGATTAGTCGCTACTCGGCCAAGACGATATGTGATTTTAGGGTTTTTCCCCCAAATTAGCTGAAGAGCGATGTATGACTTGATTTTAGAAAAATGAACTATTTTCATTTATAATTTGTCTACGTTATACAAGGGTTAACTTAACGGACGTTTATAAGATTCTTGCCACATCAGATTATACTAAACACGTCATCATTTACCGTTAACAAAAGTTAAGAAGAATTAATCGAATGTATCCGTAACTCAATTTAGTGATCTTATTGATACCGTTTTCAGTTCAGTGACCAACTTGATACATTGAACCAACTTTAGTGACTCACTTGATTATTAACCCCGAAATTATCTCAGTTCTCAGCGATTGCCATTTAAAATTCGAAAAGATACATCAACTTCCATCCTGAATGGAACAAAAATTGAATGGGAATCGAGCGGGAGCGAGAATAATGCCCATCCAAATGTGTCAATGCCTTGATAAATTTTGTATGATAAAATATTTATTTATTTTGAGTGTATTAAATGCGATGAAGCTCCTTCGTATCAATATCTCGGTAAATTTCTTAAAATTTTTAAATCTTAAAAATTTCAAAACAATTATAAATATGTTATATAACAGAACTTATATCAATTTTTTACCACATACTTTTACTAAATATACACATGCATGTATTAATAAATATAAATTATGTTAATAATAAAACCGTTGTTACAATTTCTGGTCTGAATCTACAAATCTGAAAATATCACTGAAGGGAAACTCTACAATCGAGGCTTTGAGGCGCCCCATACGGGATCAGGGCGGGTTCAGGGACTAATTTCGGGGTCGGGGGTCGAGTGCGGGGATAACACTCCCCGACCCCGAAGTGATCCGACGCCCATCCTTAGTTATGTTATTGGTTGCTAAGAAAATAGATATTTATAATCTACTATAAATATTATAGGAGAACAGCTTCGTTGCTCCTGAGCAAATTTATTCAGTCCCGAACCTACTTTCTTAATCTCCCAGACTTATTTTTTAGCCTCCCCCTCCACCACTTCATCAACTTTCTTTTTTGTCTTCGCTTCATGTCTCATATACACACGCACAAGAGTGATTAAGCGCATTGAGTGACCAAAACTATATTAATTGTTTTTGCGTAATATTTATGTTGATTTGAATAAAATTACATTGAAACATGTTCAATATTTATTCTTACAACTAAAAAACAAACTCAAAGGCAATGATGTGTGATAGGATGTTCGTATATGGGGGCAACATAAACCTTATCTTTGATGTTTTTCTTGATGTACTTTTGATCATGTGGTGTCAAGTAATTCAGAATTGCAATGTATTTACATCAAACCTGTTAACGGAGGAATTTGTGATAACAAAATTTGAGGTTATATGTCGGAATCAAGATCTATGATGGTGGTTCTTCGCCGAAAAAGTCACCGGAGTGTGGTGGTTGTGATGAATTGGGGGCTGAGATTGCAAGGGTTTTATGGTGGTGGCTCGATGAGCACTTCTCTTCCAACCCCCCACAATGTGCCTACGTATCCCTATTTATAGGGAATCAAGCCCACGTAGTTCTTGTAGGAAAAGGAACCTAAGTCCATTAGAGATAGGTCTCCTTCGTGATAAGCATCAAGCATAGTCCATGTCGGACTAGAACTCTTAACTTATCATGAAATGCATATCCAAGCCCACTAAGGAGAGCCCATACGATGAAGCCTAGCCGATGACCCCAAGGCTCAACTATGACCGTGCCTTCACGGATATAACATTAGCCCTAAATATTGGAGCTAACATCAACCGCTACCAACTACCACATCAGTCACTAGTTGCAGGGAAAAGTCATGACTTACTCCAAATGCACAAGTTGGTCCTTACCCCCCGATGAGGATAACCCACCAGACTACAGGGCAAGTTCTCCAAAGTTATCGTCGCACCAGGTGTATCTTACTCCCCCAACAAGGATAACTTGCTAGAATACAGGAATAGACCCTTTGAGTGCATAGACAAGCTTAATCATACCATAATTCCCCAATAAGAATAACTTATTAGAATACAGAATCAGGCCTTCATCTTGTAGTCTTCAATAAATCTTCAATACATATCATCAATTAAATAATACTCTATCTCTTCTTCATGGTACCTCCAAGTTGGCGCCCCAACTTGGTCTTCTATAGCATGTTGGCGCGCCAGCTTGTGGTTCGCCCAAGGTTGGCGCTCCAACTTTGGTCCTACTCATGGTTGGCCCTCCAACGCATCCCCACTCCTGTTTTGAAGCTCCAAATTCACCTCATGTTTCCTTCATCTATCATTCATATTAATATATTCCTTGGCATGCCCAACGTTGGCGCTCCAACCTTGGCACGCCCGACGTCGGCGCTCCAACCTTGGCACGCCCGACGTCGGCGCTCCAACCTTGGCATCCCCGACGTCGGCGCTCCAACCTTGGCACGCCCAACGTCGGCGCTCCAACCTTCGCTCCAACCTTGGCACCCCCGACGTGGGCCCTCCAACCTTGGCACGCCCGATGTCGGCGCTCCAACCTTGGCACGCCCGACGTCGACGCTCCAACCTTGGCACGCCCGACGTGGGCGCTCCAACCTTGGCACGCCCGACGTCGGCGCTCCAACCTTGGCACGCCCGACGTCGGCGCTCCAACCTTGGCACGCCCGACGTCGGCGCTCCAACCTTGGCACGCCCGACGTCGACGCTCCAACCTTGGCACGCCCGACGTCGGCGCTCCAACCTTGGCACGCCCGACGTCGGCGCTCCAACCTTGGCACGCCCGACGTGGGCGCTCCAACCTTGGCACGCCCGACGTCGGCGCTCCAACCTTGGCACGCCCGACGTCGGCGCTCCAACCTTGGCACGCCCGACGTCGGCGCTCCAACCTTGGCACGCCCGACGTCGGCGCTCCAACCTTGGCACGCCCGACGTTGGCTCTCAAACACCTATCCACCCCTGTTCTGGAGCTCCAAGTTCATCTTCTGTCATTTTTCTTTCCTTAGTCAAATTTCGGGTATAACAACTACCCCCCAAGTCCTTGTAATATCAAGGATGTTACAGGGACTTATATAAAGAGCGGAATTTGATATCGTCTCCCGTTTTCAGAATGTGTCTTCCAAGTGAGAATCCATAATTCCAATCCTCTTTGTGTCTTCAAAATTCACCTTCAAATAAAGTGTATTCTTCTCACAGGGCGTAACCTATGTTGTCTTCAAGCAATCTCATATTTTCGTGCCAAGTGCTCAGATGTAAACATACTGAAAATTGCACTTGTAGGCACTCCAACATCACATTGCGAAGGTGAGGTGAAAAAATGAACCTGAAACTTTGCAAATATTTGGCATGCTAGGAGAAGTCCCTTGACAGTAAGAGCATGATCCTAGAAGTTGCCAAGAAAAATAACATTGTAATTTTGAGAAAAAAGAGCCACGAGCGGACCAACTAGTTCGCTAATTTTTCCAATATAGGAGCAGATGATTGCTGCAGAGAGAGCAAATGTGGCGCGCCAAGAAGATGAGGCGGCCAATCCTCTAGAAAACAAAGTTGGTGAAGACAATGCCGAATCTTGATTTTCATCATCTCAGTTCCTGAATATTTGTATGCAATCCATTTGGCTAAGAAAAAAGTAACTCAGTTGAGCAAGACCATGTAGTTGACGCAACAACTTATTTGGCGCGACAATTGAGTTGATGATCCAAGCTTGTTCCTGTAAATAAAATTTGATCCTTAGCTTGGTGAGGTAGAGCTATTACCCCCCGAGACTAGGAAAGATTAGTTGTTGCTTCTCTGTGTAAGTAAGTGGGAAAGTCAAATAGACTTCTCTATAGATAATATCTTTCATCTCAAGTGGGTGGCTTACACCCCGCACTACTAACAATATTTCTTACTTTCTCTAAGTAGGTGGTCGTAGCCCCGCACTACTTGTATCATTCTTCACTTCATTTAGTAGGTGCCCGCAGCCCTGCATTACTTGTAACATATCTCATAGTTCTTTCGAACATTCAAATTCATTTTGGAGGGTGTACGCATACTACCCCCCGAGTGTAGAAGTATTTTATATAGCCTTCCCTTACCAGGGCATCTCACGAAGAGGATTAAATTTAAGAGTGACGATGTCACAAATTATTATCATCCCTTATAGGGGCATCTCACGTAGAGGATTAAATTTAAAAGTGACGAAGTCACAATTTATCCAGGCAAACTCCTGGTAGTCTTCGACCAAGTAAACCCTTGGAGGCCTTGACCAAGAAAACTTTTGTTATCTTCAATTCCTATGAAAGATAAATCACCACTATAAAGAATACAAATATTAATTTGTTACCTGCGAATGTCTCGGTAGAGGAGTTGGCGTGCCAACTTGGAGTTAAGGGGTCGACTTGTCAATGTTGGCGCGTCAACTTATTAGAACGCATCCTAGCTCAACTCCTTACAACTCCTTTAGAAAACTTCCTTACATTCACCTGCTATAGAAGGTAGACTACAACAAGAATGTCATATAACATTAGTTCTCTTACCTGTTGGCGCGCTTGGAGAGGACTTAGCGCATCTACTTGCAGTGGCAAATTGCAATCACAACTTCAAACTCCTTCTTGAAGATACATTCAAAGAATCCTTGCATCCTTTCTTCATGTAACCTTTTTGCTGAAGGA
Organism: Heracleum sosnowskyi; assembly: GCA_030848705.1. Taxonomy (NCBI): domain Eukaryota; kingdom Viridiplantae; phylum Streptophyta; class Magnoliopsida; order Apiales; family Apiaceae; genus Heracleum; species Heracleum sosnowskyi. The sequence goes on along the minus strand of CM061244.1, from coordinate 16,313,139 downwards.
TACGTTCCAAGAGAACTTAGCGATGTTGTCGCGCCAACTTGTCTAGAGCGCTTACTGATGTAACTTCTACCATACTTTGAACAACTTCCTCCACCTTATTACCTGGTTTGTGCACCCTGAGATGGTTTGGCGCGCCAACTAACATGAGAAGGTAAACTCGGCAAAGTTATCGCGTCAACTTGGTTGAAAAGGCTTCCTAAGAATACTTCTTGTCAGCGCGTCAGGTGAGGAGTTGGCGCGCCAATATATGGGTTGTTCCACTTGTATTTTTCTTATAGGATCATATCAAAATTAAAGAGAATTCCATAAGCTTCGCGTGGACTGTAAGATCATCAAAATCGGACTTCTGGAACTCAAGATATGACCCAAATATTATAGGCAGCCCGTGTAGCCCAGTAAATCCGAATTATCTTCTAATTAGACTCAAAATCAGTTATCCCTTCAAATCCTTTCAAGTTCAGAACTTCCTTGTATCCTGGTGCGCCCTAACATAACTTGAACATGTTGGCGCGCCAACTAAGTTAGAGATCGTTGTAGCTGCTATGTCAACCTCACAGATGTAACCCGAAACTTTAGGACTTTCCAACTATATAGCCTTTTTCCTTGTTTTTAGGACCTCACCATCTTCCTTGTTTTTAGGATCTCACCTGTTTCATATCACCACCAGAAAACCTTGCTATTAACTTGAATTCATATCCAACACCTTTCTGATGTCTTTAAACCATGCCCAACACCTTGCTGCTGCCTTGAAATCATGTCCACACCTTGCTGTTGGGGTAGAATTTCGCTTGAAGCTCCCATCGATATAACAAACTTCTCCATAATAACCACGTCATGATGAACATCCTTCCTCCTAGATGTAGATCTTGAATTCCCCTCCTTCTAGCGCCAATTTGTTAACGGAGGAATTTGTGATAACAAAATTTGAGGTTATATGTCGGAATCAAGATCTATGATGGTGGTTCTTCGCCGAAAAAGTCACCGGAGTGTGGTGGTTGTGATGAATTGGGGGCTGAGATTGCAAGGGTTTTATGGTGGTGGCTCGATGAGCACTTCTCTTCCAACCCCCCACAATGTGCCTACGTATCCCTATTTATAGGGAATCAAGCCCACGTAGTTCTTGTAGGAAAAGGAACCTAAGTCCATTAGAGATAGGTCTCCTTCGTGATAAGCATCAAGCATAGTCCATGTCGGACTAGAACTCTTAACTTATCATGAAATGCATATCCAAGCCCACTAAGGAGAGCCCATACGATGAAGCCTAGCCGATGACCCCAAGGCTCAACTATGACCGTGCCTTCACGGATATAACATTAGCCCTAAATATTGGAGCTAACATCAACCGCTACCAACTACCACATCAGTCACTAGTTGCAGGGAAAAGTCATGACTTACTCCAAATGCACAAGTTGGTCCTTACCCCCCGATGAGGATAACCCACCAGACTACAGGGCAAGTTCTCCAAAGTTATCGTCGCACCAGGTGTATCTTACTCCCCCAACAAGGATAACTTGCTAGAATACAGGAATAGACCCTTTGAGTGCATAGACAAGCTTAATCATACCATAATTCCCCAATAAGAATAACTTATTAGAATACAGAATCAGGCCTTCATCTTGTAGTCTTCAATAAATCTTCAATACATATCATCAATTAAATAATACTCTATCTCTTCTTCATGGTACCTCCAAGTTGGCGCCCCAACTTGGTCTTCTATAGCATGTTGGCGCGCCAGCTTGTGGTTCGCCCAAGGTTGGCGCTCCAACTTTGGTCCTACTCATGGTTGGCCCTCCAACGCATCCCCACTCCTGTTTTGAAGCTCCAAATTCACCTCATGTTTCCTTCATCTATCATTCATATTAATATATTCCTTGGCATGCCCAACGTTGGCGCTCCAACCTTGGCACGCCCGACGTCGGCGCTCCAACCTTGGCACGCCCGACGTCGGCGCTCCAACCTTGGCATCCCCGACGTCGGCGCTCCAACCTTGGCACGCCCAACGTCGGCGCTCCAACCTTCGCTCCAACCTTGGCACCCCCGACGTGGGCCCTCCAACCTTGGCACGCCCGATGTCGGCGCTCCAACCTTGGCACGCCCGACGTCGACGCTCCAACCTTGGCACGCCCGACGTGGGCGCTCCAACCTTGGCACGCCCGACGTGGGCGCTCCAACCTTGGCACGCCCGACGTCGGCGCTCCAACCTTGGCACGCCCGACGTCGGCGCTCCAACCTTGGCACGCCCGACGTGGGCGCTCCAACCTTGGCACGCCCGACGTCGACGCTCCAACCTTGGCACGCCCGACGTGGGCGCTCCAACCTTGGCACGCCCGACGTGGGCGCTCCAACCTTGGCACGCCCGACGTCGGCGCTCCAACCTTGGCACGCCCGACGTCGGCGCTCCAACCTTGGCACGCCCGACGTCGGCGCTCCAACCTTGGCACGCCCGACGTTGGCTCTCAAACACCTATCCACCCCTGTTCTGGAGCTCCAAGTTCATCTTCTGTCATTTTTCTTTCCTTAGTCAAATTTCGGGTATAACAAAACCCAATAATACTTTCAAGTATATTTGCGATTTGCCTTTCACATCTTGATTTTTCCTTACATTTTTTCTTGATCACCATTTTTCCTTACATTTTTATTTGAACTCTACGAGACGATTATGACTTCAAGTGCTGCATATATTATATACCTATATATAATTGGAGTAAAAGGGTTTTCATTTAAAATAATTACTAATATTCAATTTAATGTAATTTAAAGTAGAAACTTAATAATAGAATGATTATAAATATAGTTGTATTTACAAGTTATAATAATTTTATATTAAAAAATTTATTAATTTTTAGAAAACCTAAAAAAATAATATAAATAATGTAAATTTGCTATTTAATTATTTCAAAATAAAAAATGTTTAATTTCACAATAGTATTCGTATATATTAAAAGAATAATATACACTAAATTATTAAATATTAATACTAATAGAAAATCAACTTCATTTATTATTATTACAACATACCAAAGTAAAATTAAAAATTATATATATAATACAGAAAAACCAAAAAGAAAACTATATATTACAACAACATAAATATATCATTACTAAAAAATATTAATAATAAATATACATAAATTCCATCAACTTATGCTAAAATATTAATATTAAAAATATATGAACACCATAAACATAAATTTATATTAAAAGAATACAAAGATCATCATGTGCGCACTAGGACCCACAATTGCTAAAAAGAAAAATCTATAATAGTTATTAATATTCAATTTAATGTAATTTAAAGTAAAACCTTTATAATAGAATGATTATAAATTTAATTGTATTTACAACTTACAGTTATTAATAATATTTTATTATAAAGAAATACTTTTAGAAAACCTAGAAAAATAATATAAATAATATAAATTTATTATTTAATTATTGTAAATATAAAAAAATGTTAAATTTCATAATAGTATATATTAAAATTTAATATATACTATTAATATGTTAAAAATAATAATAATTTAGATATATCGCCATAAAAAATTTATTTAAAAAATTTATTTAAAAAATTTATAAGTATTTCTTGCACGGGTTTAAAACTGGTATGTAATGCATTTACGGTTATTCTACCGTCAAAAGTAAATTTCATTAAATAATGCTAATAATTATATACTACTTACGCATTAATTTGTTATCTGATTAGTAACTTGCCATTTTTATCTTGTACATTTTGGAAGGCAGATGAATCAAAGACCTAGAATGGACTGTTAGTCATACAATTTATAATTGTTGAACTCTTGATGAGACTCCTGAATTCATTAAGCCTGTGATTGTGTGAAGTGAACCCCAATTATAAATGCTTAAGATCACATGATTGTACAAATTATATAGACTTTTCAAACAAAATTTTATTGGATTTTATAAACCGCGTCTCCAACACCAACCTGGGATATGAGGGATAATAGGTTGTCAAGCTATTAGAATCTGAAATAGCGGTCAATAAGGTTGGCGTGGACAACGATGAAATGACAGCAAAAAGGCCACACATTACTTAGGGTGCATAACCACTATCATAAAATGGTTCTAACTATTATCCACAAATAAAACATGTACCCGGATCACCGAACTAATAGGCACTACTATGGCAAAAAATTATACCTTTATTATGAACAACCTAATATAATTTAAGTGACAGCTTTGGCATTTACAACATTTGCGAGTCTCCCTACATTGGGATCTCTTTTACTTGCCTGCTAAATTTCGGTGATACTTTAATTTCTTTACCATCTACTTTAAAACTTAGTTTAACTTATAAATCAGAATGCTGTTTCAAACAATTACCACCCACCTTCTGGAATTTATTTTTTCTAAGCACAAAATTTATCTTACAATGTCAATTTTTTCACTAAAACTTCTTCGATTGAGTACAAACTCTGCCCACAACTGCTGACAATGATGACTTAATTCTTTCCTCGGGCGCAAATATATATTTATTATCTATTTCATATTAGTATATAAAGAAAGTAGCTAAAACTTATAAAAAATGTGCATCATTTGTTATTTAATCATACATGCCTTAACATAACACACAAACCTCTCGGCCAGTATATGCAATGTCATTACCAACTCTCATTCAGACCGTACAACAGACACAACCATTCCTCCTATCGAATAAAAGCTGACTTTAAACACGTAAACTTGTGTGCCCGTGCAAGTGCTAGTTAAAACTAGTTTACTAAGCCGCGCTTCGCAGCGGTTTTATAATAATAGCTCTAAATTTTCTCAAAAAATATTCCACAAAATACGTTTTTAAATAAAATAATATTTTTAATATAAAATTAAGTTTTGTTTTGAATTATATATATATATATATATATATATATATATATATATCAATACTATTATATAATAGACGAAACATTAAAAGTTTGGTTGGTCGGTATATTACGTTGTGATTTTACTTAATTGCCCTTAACTGTATTTCGTGTTTTTACTTAATTAACCTTACTTATTTATAGAAATATATTATTAAATAATAATATTACCTATTTATAACCAATTACTTTGTTTCCCTAAAATACATTATTTTTTCTAACAAATTCCCCTACTTTTCAAACATGGCAATTACATTTTTAACTAAAACATGTTAGTTTTTCTATTTTTCCTTACTAAAACCCCTCATTTTCCAAAAATATCACGGACAAACCTTTAGTTATTTAATTTTAAACCTATAATATTATAATTATTTTTTAAAATTTTACCTATTTTAACATGTCTACTTATTTTTCTTAACAAATGCAATCACTAAGAATATTAAAATATAAATAATCAAATACCTATTTATAACCAATTACTCTAAAACACATTATAGATTTTTTCTAACAAAGTCCCTTCTTTTCTAAATATATCACGGGAAATTGTCTTTTTCAATTTACTTTTTCTATTTTTCTCACTAAAATTCATTTTTTTTTCCAAAAATATCATAGGAAACCCTTTACTTATTTATTTTAAAACGAATTTAAATACTTTTAATTATTAAATTTTAAAACCTCATTTTCCAAAAATATCTCGGGAATTTAAATTTTTAAACTAAATATATGTTACATTTTTTATTTTTTCTTACTAAAACCCCTCATTTTCCAAAAATATAACGGGCAAACCCTTACTTATTTATTTTAAAATCTGTTTTAATGTTTTTAATTAATTAAAAGTATTTAGCTATTTTAACATGCCTACTTATTTTTTTAACAAATAAAATTAATAAAATATTAAAAATATAATAATAAAATAATAATTAACAATCTGTGCATCGCACGGGTTTTAAGCTAGTATATATATAAAGTTCTAGATCGTTTAATCAAAAACTACAATTATACCTTCAGAGCTATTAAAATAGTTACTAAATATTCACAACCTCCAAATCTACTCCCAGTAAAAAAAAATCAAAAAATATAAACAAACATTTTTTTTGTTGCTGGGAGAATTTTTTATTAATAATGATCTCTTTTTGTCAAAACAAATAACAATAAAAACAACAACAACCTCTTCCTTTAAAATAAATAAATTAATGACCTCTTTTCAATGTTTCTTATTCTTGTATGACTTTTGTTATAGATACACCGACTTATTGAATTTTGTTAAAAATGCACACACTAAATAAATTCTTCAGTCGAATAAATCTTAACATGATATTTTTGAAATACACACACTATAAATTTCTTAATATACAATTTTTATCTTTGAATTTTCGTGTATGAATTACAGAAAATATTTTACTAAAAGATATAATCTTTTCTCATAAAAATTAGAGCAATAACTATCTAAACGTTAAAAAACAATGATAAAATTTGTTTTTGAATGAATTCTCCACTTTCGAGTTATCTTGTATACATGTGTATCAACTTTTAACTATAAATTCAAAACTAATAACGTACTCACATAAACATATAAATCAATTCAGATTCTGTACATGAAAATCACCTTGTTCGGCCTATTATTTTAATTGATTAAAATCGCCCTCCTTATTAATCTATGTATTAACTCAATCAACACTGATAGCAAATAACTTGTCTTGTCAAAATTTTTAATATGATCCTGCATTAGGATACAAACAAACGTAATAAAATAAATAACATAAAGGAAAAAGTCTCATACTCATATACTCATATACACACTTTTAACATGAACAAACAAAAAAGTAAAGAAGAACAATTTTGACAACAAAAATTGCATTAGACGATTAACAGAGTTTATGTGTATATTTATACTATTAATTAGCTGTTTGTACGAAAGTATTAAAGGTAATTAATTATTTACCAAGTAATTTCTTATGCAAGACCGATCTAATTTCTTAACTTCTTATTTACCATTATGTTCTTGTATTTTATATTATATTACATTAAAAAAGAAAGCTTAGTAGAGCAGAATGTTAAGATGGTAATTTCATTTGAAAAGAAATATTACGTGAATATCTAGATAATAATAAAGAGAAGTTCAAAATAATGTAAAGTAATACACTTTTTTTTAATTTACATATTTGAAGGCAAAAATATTATAATTGAATATTTAGTTTTCAGTAATATTTAGTTTCCTCCATTAGTAAAGATCTATTGTATATTTACTTTCTCCATTAGTAAAGATTTTAAATGCAAGAATATTATATTTACTTTCCTCCATTAGTAGAGATTTTAATTGCAAGAATATTGAAATTGTATATTTAGTTTCCTCCATTAGTAAATATTTAAAAGGCAATTGAGATTTTTTCTAATCTTTGGTATTAATTACTTAATTTCTTATGCAAGATCGATCTAATTTCTTAACTTTTTATTTACCAAAACGTTCCTGTATTTTCTATTATATCACATAAAAAAGAAGAAAGTTTAAGATAAGAGAATGTTAGGATGTTAATTTCATTTGAAAAGAAATATTATGAGAATATTTAGATAATAATAGAGGAAAGTTTAAAATAATGTAAGGTAATACACTTTTTTTATAATTTAGATATTTTGAAGGCAAGAATATTATAATCGAATATTTAGTTTCCTCCATTAGTGATATTTAGTTTCCTCCATTAGTAAAGATCTATTATATATTTACTTTATCTATTAGTAGAGATTTTAAATGCAAGAATATTATATTTACTTTCCTATATTAGTAGAGATTTTAAATGCAAGAATATTGAAATTGTATATTTAGTTTTCTCAATTATTAAATATTTAAAAGGCAATTGAGATTTTTTCTAGTTTTTTGTATGAATTACTTAATTTCTTATGCAAGACCGATTTAATTTATTAACTTCTTATTTACCAAAACGTTCATGTATTTTCTATTATATTACATAAAAAAAAGGTTTAAGAGAACAGTATATTAAGATAGTAATTTCATTAAAAAAATATTATGAGAATATTTAGATAATATATAATAGAGGAAAGTTCAAAATAATGTAAGGTAATACATTTTTTTGTTAATTTAGATATTTTGAAAGCAAGAATATTATAATTGAATATTTAGTTTCTTTCCATTAGTGATATTTAGTTTCCTCCAGTAGTAAAGATCTATTGTATATTTATTTTCTCCATTAGTAGGGATTTTAAATGCAAAAATATTATATGTTTCCTCTATTAGTATTGATTTAAAAGGACGTAATTGAGATTTTTTTCGAATTTTTAATATTATTAATTCAAAAAATTGAGAAAATTAGAAAAATAGAACGAAGCGATCTGAGAGCGCCACCTCACCGCCCCCGTCTTTTCCTTTATATAATAGTATTGATTTAAATATTCAATCACATAAAATATTGATTGAACAAATATACAAAATGTTGCCATCATAACAAAATAACATATAATACGATATTAAAATTTGTTTGAAATGTACCATCAGTTTTTAAATTAATAAGAATATGGAACGTCCTAACCCATTTTAGAATTATACGACTTTTTAACTCTATCATCATTGACGTGTATATGCATTTATTTGTTCCTGATTTTGACTCTAGATTATCACAATAAAATTATCATTATTAGTTGAATCATGCAATTACTGGATACATTATTTTTTTGTAACTAAAACAAATATGTAATACATGGATATTTTAAATCAAGTAATTACTGGATTTAATTTAGAGTTGTCAACTAATCATGATTATTAAAATAGGATGAGAATGATGAATAAGAAAAACAAATCTGTAATATGTTTGGTCTAAATTTATGAGTGGTTTTTGATTGATCTTAAAATAATTAATATTTTCTGATTGATGAAGTATATAGCATCTAGACTCAAACATTATAATAAAGGATTACAATAATTTTATACACAAAAAATCCAAAAAATAAAATCAATCATTTCAATTATCTATTAATATATTAAGTAACATTTTCTTTAATTTTTTTAACATAATCCATTAACATCGAATTTTTTAATTACAATAAATAATATATTGTATAATTAGCCTCACATCTATGTAAAAACATGAAATTAAGACCTTTAACAATTAAATAAACAAAAACATAAATTATAGATTAAAGTTGTAAAAGTTATACATTTACTCAAAAAAATTCCTCATTAAGTGTTAGATCATATAGTGGTATTAGAAATTTATCTATAAAATATATGATTATTTATTGAACGCATAGTTCAACAAATGATTGTAATCTTGAAGTATATAAATATAAAAAAAGATTATATTATAATTAAAAATAAATTAATTTTAATTGATAACCAAATTCCCGAAATAGAAAAATATAATAGTGAATGGATTTAAATTTTTTAATATAATCAATTAACATAGGATTTTTTTTTGACTTTAGAGTACATCTCTATGTAAAAACCTTAAATTACGACTTTTAACAATTAAACAATAAAAAAGATAAATTATTTATTAAATTCGTAAAAATTATACATATACTCGTAGTGCTTTCTCACTCAATATGTTGGGTCACACGGGGTGATATTAGAAGTTTATCTGTAAAATATAGACGCTTTTATATTAAATAGATAATACAACTAATGATCAAAATCTCGAAATATATAAGTATTATAAAGGATTTAAATTCTAATAAAAAATTAAATAATTTTAATTGATAATCAAATTCTTGAAATATATAAATATAATAGTCTATGATTTAAATTCTAATTAAAAATAAAACAGTTTTTGAATTTTGATTGCTTATCAGGCTACATGGATAGTCTAAACACCTTTAGTTAATAAAATTATATGAGTAAAGTTTTAATGAATTTAAATTATAATTAAAACCAAAATAATTATTGAATGTTGATTGATTAATCAAGTTGTATGGATAGTCTAACCACCCCTAGTTAATAAAATTATATGAGAAAAGTTTTAATAGATTTAAGTTCTAATTAAAAAAAAAAATTGAATTTTGATTGGTTAATTGTGTTATATGGATAGTCTGACTACGATTGGTTGATAAAATGATGTGAGGAAAGTTTTTTGGCTCTTGTGACTGATCTAATATTTACTATTAACATGTGACAGGTCAACCGGTTAATAACATTATATGAGGAAAGTTTCATTGAATTTAAATTTTAGTTAAAAAAAATAATTTTTGAATTTTGATTGGTTAATCACGTTGTATGAATAGTTTAACCACCCTTGGTTGATAAAATTATATAAGGAAATTATCTGAGGAAAATTTTTAGACTCTTGTGATTGGTCTAAAATTTAGGATTGACCGACCCTTAGTTAATAAAATTAAATGAGGAACGTTTTAATGGATTTAAATTCTAATTAAAAAATTAATTTTTGAATTTTGATTGGTTAATCGCGTTGTATGGATAGTATAACCGCCCCTGGTTAATAAAATTATATGAGGAAAGTTTTTAGGTTCTTGTGATTGGTCTAAAATTTAGGATTGAAATCTGATTGGTCCTAAAATAATTCAAAATTTTCAGATCGGTTAACTGATATGTGATAGATTCGGGTATTATAATAAATGATTTGGTGTATTACTTTTTAAAAAATCAACTGGGATGGAAAAAAAACTACCTTTTTTGAAAACATGGAAAAACTACCTTCTTAGACGTGTATTCCAACTTTCAAGGATGTGCTCAAGCTTTTGAATAGTTGAATACATTGTCAATTTGCTAGGACTCAAGAGGTTGATATATGCGTGTCCAAATGAAAAATTTACTAAGCTTAATATTTTTTGTTTGCGGTGGTATTGCTTTTCTAAACACAATAACAACGGTGGTAATTTAATTTTTATATCACCTACATGTATATTGGTTTTTATACCACTAAGAGCATTTCTCCAAAAATTCTTAAATTACTTTTGAATATTATATAAAATAATAACTTTTAGTAATTTAAGAATATTATTATCGAGAGGTTGTCAAAATTGATGTAACATGTCACGCTTGGTTACTTTTCGCAAGTAATGTGACAGAGTGGGGGAACTTGCTTAGAGTCTGCAAACAACACCTCTCACCTCTCCTTAGCCTGTGATCTGTGAAGGCACATGCATGCTTAAACGTGTTAGTTTTACCTGTGGCATATTAAGTAGGATTTAAACTGGTATAATGTTTGGATGAAATAACGTGATTTAGCACGCCAGGTGTGGAATCTAGAACGGGAGTTTTAATGTATGTCAATGCAGCATATGAAGAGGTAGTTAGTTTTTGGCATTTTGCTACTTAAAGTAATTCCCTGTTTTTTTCTTTTGCCTGCCTCGAGAGCGTTACATGACTTTCTTCTTTTGACAAAAAACACATAGAACTTCATTCGTAATCACACCTGAAAAGTGAGGAAAAGATACAAGGTGGACAAGCAACCCAGTTATTTCTGGTAAAGATGAGTTACAAATCATTTTAGCTAACCAAAGCAGGAGCATTAAAAAGCTTAGAAATGAAATGGAACAGCAAGTTAGGAATGGAAGCAAATGATCTAATGGCCCCCGTTTGGTAACAAGAAATTCATTTCAAATCTAGGAATTGATCAAATCAAGTGTTTGGGAATTTGAAAGCACTAGCTTTACAGGCATGTTTTAGACCGCACAAAATATTTCAGCCTCAGTCTTTATTCATGATTTTTGTCGTTACAGTTTTTAGGGTGGAGACAACCATCTTTAAGAATCAGATAATATTGGCCGGTTTCGTGTCCCCACTTCCGGACCTCTGTCCATTATGGGATAATACCATCAGCCTTCGTGTCCCCACCTTCGACAACTTGGCGCATCAAGCTTTCGAGAGTCGGCTCTGATACCATATGTGATAACCCGGGTCAAATCCCGAGTCTTTTTCGAAATTCGAGTCAAGTCTCGATTTCGAGTCCGGATAAGCCAAAGCATATTGACCCAAATGCAGCCAATTTTGGTAACAACAAGCCTACCACATGCCCCCAAAAGATCATGATTTATCGGTGCTTATTGGTAGTAGTACTTTATCTTATAAACTGAACAAATGTCCCAAATCTACTCGACGTGGGACTGAGATGTTACAATAACTCTATACATATTTCAACCTCATTCTAATGTTTGTGCAGAATCTCAAAGGCGAACTCAGGGGTTGATATATTTACCTTGCCAAAGTCTAATAGGGAGGCAAGAAGAATTTGATGATGTGTCTTTCTATTTTTAATTTTTTATGTCAAATTGCAGTATCTATGTTAAACTTTATGGATGTAGAAATTTTTAGCATTATTAAGACTTCTCTTTTTGTTTAGTATATGTGTTGGCTGAACACTTCTGAAATGCTTTTGATACAATTTATTTGTAACTATTTATGGAATAAGAATCTCCACCTTCTAAATTAGATTAAATATTTATTGGTTATAGTTTGCAGCTAGTAATGCTTTTAATTTGCAGCAGTATCCATTAATGTCATCTCTCTTGCTTTCATTCACAAGCTGATTAGCATTTTGCTTCTTGCTTCAATAGTCTCACAGACAAAAAAATAGTAATGTTTGTGATCACTGGTACATTTAACTTGCAACTTAAGTTCCTTGAGCCTCTTCGTTGTCAAAATAATATGTGACACGTGATGTTTTGGGGACAGGGAAAGCTATGGAATCTGAAATTTTTTAGCAATAATATGGAATACAACTATACAAGTGCACACACATATAATTTACAGAAGGTAATTTCACACGAACAGAAAATGTCACTTCATTACTTATCCGAGTGCATACAAATAGCTGTGTTGTACAATATACATTAATAAGTAGTTATGACTTGTAAATTTCAAAAATTCTTATCTATATAAACTCTCTATCACTATAGTATCTGAGCCTAAGACCTCCTAAATAATGGTCAAAGAAACAAAAAGAAGTATTAGATAACACTGACTTGTATGCAAAGCATTTTTCGATATTGGCCAATAGTTCATAGATATATAACAGTGTGTCAAACTGTGTATATCATACAGTAAAAGTAAAGAGAGAATTGAATCTCTAACAAACTCTCTAACTAACTTTATATACAAACTCTGATAAAATGAAATGTTGACTAAATTGTATTTATATGTTGATCCAGCTCAGCATTCTTATGTGTAGTCTCTGCTGATGTGTCACCCTCTTTATCTACATTACTAACATCCCCCCGCAAGTTAGGAGTGAAGAAGTTGCAGACTCCTAACTTGGAGCTTAGAAAACTGAGTTGTGCTGCAGAAAGAGACTTCGTAAAAATGTCCGCAGGCTGCAGTTTAGAGGCAATGTGAAATGGCTTGATCACACCCTGCTGCAACTTTTCGCGAACCAAATGGCAGTCAATAGCAATATGCTTCGTGCGTTCGTGAAACACAGGATTTGAAGCAATATAGATGGCAGATTTGTTATCACAGAAGAGAGCAGTAGGAGCAAATTTGGGAAGCTTGAGCTCAGAGAATAAAGACAGCAACCAGGAAACCTCACAAGTAACATCAGCCATAGCCCTATATTCAGCCTCAGCCGAAGAACGGGACACCGTAGCCTGTTTCTTACTACGCCAACTGATCAATGAGGAGCCCAAGAGAACACCATATCCAGTGACAGAACGGCATGTGAGTTGGCAACTAGCCCAGTCAGCATCACAAAAGGCTGTCAAAGAGAGAGTACTCGTAGCAGAGAGAAACAACCCTTGACCACAAGTGCCTTTCAAATATCGTAACAGTCGATAAGTAGCTTGTAGATGAATAGGCTTGGGATGGGCCAAAAACTGGCAAAGAGTGTGTACCGTGTAAGCAATATCAGGCCGGGAAATTGTAAGATAAATCAACCGCCCCACAATACGTCGATAAAGACTAACATCAGATATATCATCCACATCCTGAGCAGTAAGTAGAGCATGATTTTGCTCTAACGGTAAAGGAGATGGTTTGCAATCTAAGCACCCAGTATCTTTTAATAAATCCATAGTGTACTTACGCTGATTCAAGTAAATACCAGCATCAGAACGGGCAATTTCGATGCCCAGAAAATACTTAAGAGTCCCCAAATCTTTAATTTTGAACTGAGAACTCAAAAACGTTTTAACAGCTTGTAATTGGGTAACATCGTTACCAGCCAAGACCATGTCATCAACGTAGACAAGTAACACTGAGATAGAGTTGGCAACATGTAAGACAAACATGCTATTATCACTATGAGCCTGCTTGAACCCATACTTCAATAGAGCAGCAGATAACTTGAGAAACCATTGCCTAGGCGCTTGACGAAGACCATATAAAGACTTCTTAAGACGACAAGCAAGAGGTTGACCAGGATACTTTTGTAGAACCTCTAGTGGAGGAGTATAACCGGGAGGAAGCGTCATGTAAACCTCCTCCAATAGGTCACCGTGTAAAAACGCATTAGTAACATCTAACTGGCCAATAGACCACCCCAAACTGGCAGTAAGAGCAAGAACAACACGAAATGAAGTCATCTTAGCAACAGGAGCAAACGTCTCGAAAAAGTCCAAACCATGCGTCTGTGTAAAACCCTTGGCTACCAGGCTAGCCTTGTAACGTTCCACTGACCCATCAGGAAGGTATTTAACCTTGTATATCCATTTACAACCAACCAAATGATGATTCGGAGGAGCTGGTACAACCTCCCAAGTGTCATTAGCCTCTAAGGCAGCCAACTCAACAGCCATAGCATGACACCAGTCCTGATGTTTAACAGCTTGATGGAAAGCATATGGTTCTGGAATCTTAGACACAGATGCTAGAAAACGAGTGTATGTAGGAGTAAACTGATTATAGCTGACAAAGTTAGATACATGATAAGACGAAGGTTTAGCAATACAACTAGGTAAGCCAGAATAATCCTGAAATTTAGCAGGAAGTACTTTGGCTCTAACTGGACGAGAGGGACCTTGAACAGGAACCACTGGAAAAGGAGTATGTATGGATAAAGTAGGAGACTCAGAAAGTCCAGTAGAAGACTCAGTAGTAGGTTCCACAAATGTGTCAGGCACAGACTGATCACACATTTGTTCATCAACCATAGGAACTTCAACAGACAAAGGCTCATCAGCCCAAGAAGGTGGTATAGGAAACATAGATGAGGGAGATGAGCTTATTTCAGAAAATGGAAATATATGTTCATAAAATTTCACATCCCTTGAAACGAACACCTTTTTAGTAACCAAATCCAGAATTTTATAACCTTTCTTACCATAAGGATAGCCAAGAAAGACACCTTTAATAGCTCTAGGAGCAAATTTATCATGAGGGTGAGGAAGATTAGTGGCATATCAAAGTGAACCAAACACTCGTAGATGATCAAATGTAGGAGTTTTATTGAATAAAACTTCATATGGAGTTTTATTGTGAAGAATAGGCGTTGGTGTTCGATTAATCAGATACGTAGCTGTGAGAAGACAATCCCCCCAAAACTGAATAGGCAAATGGGCATGAAAACGAAGAGATCTGGCAGAATTAAGTAAATGACGATGTTTTCGTTCAACCTTACCATTTTGTTGTGGTGTATACACACAACTGGTATGGCGAACAATTCCCAAGGAGGACAACAATGATGCTAGATTCTGATTTACAAATTCTGTTCCATTATCAGAACGAAGTGTTTTAACAGTAGTGTGAAATTGAGTTTGAACATACTGAAAAAACTGAGTAAGTATAGTGAACACTTGAGACTTAGCTGATAAAAGAAACGTCCAAGTAGTACGAGACATATCTTCAACTATAGTCAAGAAATAAGAACAATTATTATGTGTTTTAACATGATAAGGCCCCCAAATGTCAACATGAACTAGTTCAAACAAAGAAGTACTTGTAGTAACACTTGAAGGAAAACACTGCCTTGTTTGTTTAGCTACATGACAGTTATCACACACAAGATTTGTATTTTGATTACAAGAAACATTTAACTGTTGTAGAATATGATTTGGAACATGTCCAAATCTGGCATGCCAAATTTCTGCAGAAATAGAATTACAACTAAGACTTGATAAGTTCTTTACAGCTGGTTGAGAAGAAAGTGAAGGTTGTGGAAGTGAAGACTGACTGAAGAGATATAGACCATCATGAAACCTACCAATCTCTAACTCCTTCCTCCATGAATGGTCCTGGAGAAAGCAAGCAGTGGCAGTAAAAAAGACAAACTGAAAAGTTTTTGCTAAAAGTTTAGGAATGGACAACAAGTTATACGCAAATGTAGGTACACACAGCACTTGATACAGGGTAATATGAGCATTTAACTTGACATTACCAATATAAGTGACTGCAGCTTGCTGTCCATTAGGTAGAAACAACACAGAGTTACTAGGTACAGGGTCAACAAGATTATTAAATGAATGTGTGATATGATCAGTGGCTCCTGAATCCAGGATCCACTGATTTTGCAATGATGAAGACACAGGGGACACAGACTGAATAGAATGATGAAAAGTACCTGCAAACTGTACAGAATTTGCACTAGCACCCCCAGGCCAAAAAGCATTTGTATCAGAAATGTCATTAGTCACAGGAGAAAACTGCATAGAGTTCTGAATTCTTTGCACAAGCTGATTATACTGCTCCTCAGACAATCCACAAGATGAAGTATTGAGAGCAGTAGTTATGTTGTTAGGGGAGGAATCCACATATGAGACAGCATTGTTAACAGTTGACACTTGTGCTGCTGAGCTGACTTTACCAGTAGCTATCTTAGGTTTGGGTTTAGGTTTCCCAAATAATTTGTGCCATGGAGGGTAACCAACAAGACAGAAACACCTATCTTTGGAATGTCCAGTAAGTTGGCAATACTCACAAATCACTGAGGAATCCTTTTTGGCAGCTTGACCTGAAGTATTAGTAGAAGATGAGCCTCTGAAATTAGGAGTATTATTCCTGAAATTAGGAGTATTATTCCTCACAGACATAACAATGGTACTGGAATTCATGCCAGTAACATTCTGCACTTCTCTCTGATTTTCATCTTGCAAAAGCATTGAGTAACACTGATTCAGCGTTGGTAAAGGATTCATAAGTAATATCTGTCCTCGAACAGCAGTATAGTGATCACCCAGGCCCATCAGAAATTGTGTAAGATGTGCAGATTGTTCATAACTAGTGAGTTTGTTATTAACATCACACTCACATTTGTTGCAGTTACATTTAGGCTTAGAGACAAGACAATCCAGTTCATCAACTAGTGTCCGATGCTTAGTGAAATAAGATGCAATTGACAAATTGCCCTGTGTCAGTTGAGATAACTCCTTTCGAAGATGAAACACTCTAGGCATATTACTCTGTGCATAACGCACAGCAAGATCATCCCAAATCAACTTTGCAGAACTCAAATAAACCACACTATTACGAATCTCCACTGAAACAGAATTAAACAACCAAGACGTAACCATATGATTGCACCTAGTCCAGTACTGAACAAGTAAACCAGTTCCAGAAGGCTTGACACAAGTTCCGTCTACAAATCCTAATTTCATTTTTGAAGATAAAGCAATCTCCATCGAGCGACTCCATTGAGAGTAATTAGACTCATTTAGCACCAAATTAATCAATGTCATGCCAGGATTATCCGATGGATGAATATAATAAGGATGATTAATATCCATAACAGTTGTATTAGCAGCGGTAGATGTAGATCCAGTCATAGCAGAAGAATAAGTATGATTTGCAGTCATGATGAAAATAAACCCTAACAATATCGTAGATCAAGTGTAATTGAACACAATTTAGGATTTAGAACTAGAAGAACATACGCAATTGAGATCTGTAGCGAAGATGTGCGAGCGCGATGCGAGCGTGTGAGCTTTAATCAATGGCGAAGCAGCAGTTGCAGCAGTTGCAATAGTTGCATCAATGACGAAGCACACGAAAGATCGATACGAGCAGCTCTGATACCATGTCAAACTGTGTATATCATACAGTAAAAGTAAAGAGAGAATTGAATCTCTAACAAACTCTCTAACTAACTTTATATACAAACTCTGATAAAATGAAATGTTGACTAAATTGTATTTATATGTTGATCCAGCTCAGCATTCTTATGTGTAGTCTCTGCTGATGTGTCACCCTCTTTATCTACATTACTAACACAGTGACTGGGATGTGAAGCACTTGTAGCCTAAGACCATAGGCATGTTCAATGATTTATATTCACGTCCTGTTCCTGAATCACCTCACTTGGTTCTGCCAATTGCCTCTGAATCTTTTCGGCAAGCTCAATTTGATAATCACGACATTCTTCGTGCAAAATGCACATATCATGCATCATTGGACTATTGTAGAAAATGACCCTGTAAATTAACATTGACTAGCTATATACATAAGCATAATAGGGAAAGAATAAAAACTTGCAAGCGACAATGCAAGGAGAGCTTGTGTGAACTACCAAGTATGTTAACAAAGTTTACAATAAAAAATTGGATAAATTAATTAGATGAATGAGCATTATAAATAAATGTTACATTTACAATTTGACTAATCAAATTAAATACAATCAAATACTATGCACTATTTAGAGACAAGAAACATATAGCAAATAAAAAAATTGACGATGCTAAACAAATAAAGAAAATAAATTACCAATAACTAAGTTTAAAAATAATTGATTTAATATCATATTATTTTATCATATAATTTTCGATTCGGTTATTTTCGATTTCAGATTTACATCGATTTTAATATTTAGAGTCATATTCGGATCATATATGTTTTTTGTTCAGTTATGATTGGTTTCATGTCAAAATCGAATATAGTATTTCGAATTATTTTTGAATAAATTTCCGATTTGGATAATTTCCGGATTGGATAAATTTCATCTGCGGATAATTATTGAATTTGACTAAATTAAATTGAATTCAATTCGGATCGAATTGCTTTGAATTCGGTTAAATTTTGGATTTTATAATTCAGAAATAAAATCGGATAACGATCCTACATTTTCGGTGGATATAAAACCATTTTGCAAAGCCCTAATTAAAACGACCCACTAAGCCCAACACAGTCCAGCAAAGCACAACAAAGTAATGGGTCCATAATACCGCTTTTCCTATTCTTTGTAGCTTTGACACAAGTCAAACCGTAAACTCATATGTATTTTGGTTTTGGATGTATATATTCTTCTCTCGCTCAATTACAATATATTTTTATTCCTTCGATCTTCCTTATTAATTAGATCTGTAAGCGTTTGTGATTAGATTATTTGGTGTTAGAATTTATATTTTTTTAATATAGGTATTTATATGCAGGTGAATCTCACAAACAAGTTGATTTAGACTTTCATATTTCCATTACAAATGTAAGTATCCTTAATTTTTAACAAGATGAATCTATATATGTGTTAAATTGTATCTATATCTGTGTGTATTTTTCTGTTTTTGGTTTCATTTCTTGGTATGTTAGTGCTACAAAAGTTGCTCTTTTTTATTTGGGTTGATTACAGAAATTTAGAAATTACTCGTATGGTTCTCAACCTCTTGCTACCAAGAGAATAGGGGTAGTAGCTAAAATGTCAGGGATAATAGCTTTTAGGAATGCCGACAAGTTTGTTTTCTATTTGTACCGTGTTTGCAGTTTGGCATTGTTGTTCACTTGCTGGTATTTGAAAACTACTTATGCTGTTAAGTTTCTAATGTTTCGAAATAAAAATGTAATCCCATAGGGGTGGAAGTGCGGAGCCATCCCTGGACATTCCCTTGATGTGTGTAATAGACTCTCTTTTTTTTTTGCTTACTCGGGATCAAATAAAACCTTGAGTGAATAAAAACAAAACAACCTAATGAGGACCTGGAGCTTTATACTCATGAATATTAATTTGGTGTCTTTACTCCTTTCATATAGGAGTAATGATGAAGAATGTAAAATGAAAGATTGGGAGAATTCTTAAAAAGGCGGAAGGTTTTTGATGTAAATAATTGAAAGTCGCTCTCAGTCTTTCAAGTGTCAATATTTGGATTCTAGATTATTTAAATTTATCAAGGTTGCTAAATTGATTAAAACAAAGTCCAATTGGTTGGTAAATCCTTTGTTACCCGGACTTGGCCAAAGTGTCCAACATGAATACGTATCCAAGTGTCGGACTAGGCAATGTTTTGAAAACAATACATGTTTTTGGCCTAAAATTCATGTCCGAGTTTCCATACCCATGTCCGAGTGTCCGACACGGGTATTTCAGACAAAATGAAGAGTCGGGGTAACAGAGGGTAAATCAACAATTATGTTTTTTGTCGCAGTCTAGAACACTAGATTTTCACTACACAGTGAAGGAGTCGCTTGAAGCTGATTACTGATTACAAATGATTTGGGACATCTTATATTTACTATCATAATTCTGGCACAACTTTCTTGAAATGAATGGTATTCTGCACAGTGACACCCCGTTGCTGTGCTGGTAGAAGTGATTATACACCTTTGTATGCAAATGTTACTCATATTTTATATAAAAATCTGTTTCAGATGACAGACTTATCTGCTATTGTGACTATCTGTCGATGTTCTTTTCTTTTCCAGAAATATTAGAATTTTATTTGGGTTCTCATTAACTATGCTTGCTCAATTTTGTGTGAAATTTTAATTTGATAATCCTCCTTTTAGGGCCGACGAGGATCCGAGTGATCAGAAGAAGTACCTTGAGGACTCATGCAAGCCCAAGTGTGTTAAACCTTTACTTCAGTATGAGGTGACTTCAGATATGCTTTAAGATTTAATATGAGCTTTTCATACATTGTTCCAGCGTCAATCTTATAAGATTAATGTGCTCTTCTTCATGTAACCATGTTTAGTATACAGTAGACTTCCATCTACATTTACACAATAATGTCCTCGGGTCATCCTATCAATTTACGTAACATTTTTCTGTCACTGCCCTATGGATTCCTCTCTCAACCAACATCCTGCCATCACATACATCATCCTACTGAATTATCGTGGCTTACCCTAAAGTACCCTTATTCTTATGCCTACCAAAGGTGAGCACTGGGCAGTACAGGTCACTTTGAATGGTCCATTACTATATATAGCTTTTATTTTATGTGTATCTAGATAAGAGTAAATTTGTCAATTTTTTCTGAAGAAATAAGAATTAGGAGACTGAAAGGAAGAGAGTAAATTTGTCAAATTTTTTCTGAAGTTGTCAAAAAGTGCAATTGTTCTGAAGAAATAAGAATTAGGAGACTGAAATGAACAGAGTAAATTAACAAAAAAAATTATGAAGTCGTTAAAAAATGCAATTTTACTGTTATGTTTTGGAAAATTTCTTGGACAAAGTAAGGTTTGGAATTACAAACACAATATTATGAAATTCGTTTTTAAATAAAATATATTAATAAATCGGAGGAATGTCATAAGAATTCTCCTAGTTTGTTTTTTTGGTAAAGATATGTGTCTGTGTGTGAGGATATATACATATATTTACTTATTTCAAGGCCTTTAAGAATTGGAGTTCTAAGGCAATTTGCATTATTGGCTTGTGGAATTGCCAGTTCTAAAATTGTCTTTTGGCTTAGTAGTTGGTACCTTGTAACTTTATGACCAGTTGTTTCTAAATATCACTCTTTTAGTATGTTCGTTTTGATTGCGTGAGACTGAAATGAATTTGAACTAATTTTTATGCATAATACTCATTCAGTCTATTTCTTTAAATTTGAATAGCAGTTTAAATCCAACAATTTGCTAAATGATTCCATGCCTATCTCCTACGCATATTCTCTGCAGTTCTCATTAAAAATAATGTTTAGACCCTGTCATATTATTAACTCTGACCTAATTCATCATTCTCTCACATATCTAATTTCCTTCGCAATTGTTTCTTGGTATTACTACCGAATTGCATTCCAAGTTCCAACCAACCAACACAACATTAGGCTTTTCAATTTTCATAGATGGTTGGTAAATTATAGAGCATATGACCTTGTAACTAGGTTTTTCCTCTTTTGCATCGGAAATTTAAAATTGCACTTACACTTAAGCAGTTAATTGCATATTTTTTATTTTTTAAGTTTTAATTTGAATCATTTTATCGTAAAATCCCTCTAGCTTTTACAGGTACCTACTAGGATATTAGCAGTAATAGAAACATCGGACGTTTTTAGTTTGTAGAGAGAGGATACTACCCTCTTTTCAGTTGGCAATAGAGATGTTAGTGGCTGTTGGTCTGTTATTAATTTGAATCTGTTGTACTTAAACAGGCATGTGTTCAAAGGATTGAAAGTGATGATTCTGGGCACAAGCATTGCACTGGACAATATTTTGATTATTGGCAGTGTGTTGATAAATGCGTAAGTCCCTATTCTGCTTTTCTCAGTCACTCCCTTTATATTAATAACTAAACATCATATAACTAATTTTTATTGCTGACCCCTTCAAAAAAAGAAAGAAAAAAAGTTTTGTTGCTGGCACTACCCTTTCCTGGTACTAAAATAGTTTGTGTTGATAGGTTGCACCTAAGCTCTTGGTGACGCTGAAGTGATTAGAGAGAGAGGGATTATGGGAATAATTATGCATCACCTTGCACCATTGTTTTAGAATTGACTTTTGGGTCTTTGAAACTGTTTGTCTTGAGTTATGCCAGGGATAGTTGCACTCTTGTCCCCGCAACATGGTATGTTTTTTGTTGGAATTCAATTACAGTAACTGTAATAAAAGAGTATACTGGAATAAGAATTAATCATCTACAGTTGTCTCTAGAGTGTTATACTTATTTCTGTTATTATGAGTTTTTTTTTTTGCCAAGTATTATTATTATTATTATGAGTTTTTATTTGCCAAGTAATATATTATGAGTATTGTGCAAGCTAATGATTTAATATTCAACTTGGACTTGGTAAAAATCTGCCAGTTTGGGTTATGTAGTGAGTAGTGCCTCTTTTGTTTTTGCCACATTTTGAAGAAATTACCTGTGATGTTTATAGGCGTTTTTAAACTTTGCTAACTGAAAACCAGTAATGTAAAATGTGTATAGATTTGTATGTGTGAGTTGACCAGTGAGTTGGAAGGAAATTTGATTTATGCAAGTGAATACAAGTTATGAACGCGTCAGACGTAAGTGTTTTGAATCAAGGAATAGAAAACCTCTTCCTTAACGATTGTTCTGATATTGTTAATAATAGGTAGTCATTATAATGTCGGGTGCTGTAGTACACTGTTATACCTCTGCTAGAAATTAGCAAGAAAATGTGGGAAGGAGGTTGGAAGTCAGTATCTGCATACGGAGATCAAGTGATTGCACTCCTATCCATCGGGGAAATATATCTCTCAAATTATTCTTCCTCACATCAAGTACAGCCACCCCTCTCAGATTCTGAAAGGATAAAGGGAGTTTCCCTTGAACTTGTTCTTGTGCAGGTTTTAATAACAGAGATTTCCCAGATAACCCAAAGAAACAGGAATATCACCAGAGAGATTGTTATTCATCAGGTAAGAGCAACTCCAACCCAACACTAAATCACCATAATAGTGATGGATATAGTGTCAAAACAACTCCAATGCAACACTAAAATAGTAATCCAAAAACACCAAATTTGGCGACTTTCATAATTTCCACTATACCCTTATGTTTGTTAATAAAACAAGTTTTTTTTTTGTCCTATTGAATTTATTCTTTTGTACTTTTCAACTTTAGATTTTATTGACAATATAAAAATAAAATAAAAAGTTAGAATATTTTAATTTTAATGTGAAAGATTCCTTTTAGTGTCAAATTATAGTGTCAATGGGTTGGAGTACATTTTATGGATGTCTTTTTGACACCAAAATAGTGTTATAGTGACACTATTTTAATGTCATGGGTTGGAGATGGTCTTAAAGTTCCTTCAGTCCTGTCAAGTTTCCTAAGCATTGTGGTAGCTATCTCGAAATTTTTTTGTTAGAGAGAACTATAATCGATAGTGATGTTAGATTGCAGATAAATGAAGGAATGCACCTAACAAACGGTTAACTGAGAGTGCTAAAGTAACCAAATGATTTGGAGCTGCTGAAATTAATGAGAGCTGTTCTCCGTAGATGTCATTGTTGGATAGATCAACATCCCTTAGCTAAGAGCAGTCACAAATCTATCAACCGGAATGGTATCGGATTTGCTCGTATTTGGGGAAATTGGGATCCTACTTTCAAGTAGTTCATGTTTATATCTTTTAGTTGAAATGGTGGAATCCATTCAGAACTAACATTCAACACTAGGTTAGGCCTTGAGGAAATAGACAATAAAGTCATTCTTGAAAGGTTAAGGTTAACAAAGTGATGCTCCGATAGAATACTGTCCCACGAATTAGAAGAAAGTTCTGACGTTGTTAGATTTGATAGCTCTCCGGTGCATTTAGAAATGGGCCCACTTAGTTGATTATTAGCCTTTGATAGCTGGCAAAATGCTCCTGGTAGACAAGCCCTGAATGCCAATGTTCCAATGGACTCTGGAACTGAACCTAGAAATTTAGTACTTGAGAAATCAAGTGAGCACAGAGAAGTCAAGCTTCCAGTAGACTTTGGAATTGAACCATTAAAAAGGTTATGTGAGAGATCAAGATGAAGAAGAAATGCAACCTTCCGATCTATTCAGGGATTGGACCATTGAAATAAATGCTGAAGAGGTGAAGATGTGCAAGGCCAGGATTGTTATAAATAGATAAAGGGAAAGGAGCTAAGAAAGTTATGACCAAGATCAAGGGAAATAAGAGATGTTAGATTTATAAAGGGGTGATGATGGCGAATATTGGTTGGTAGCTTACAAGAGAACAATGTAAGTGCAAGCTAACATAGAATTTGGAAGCATATTAATGGTCGTAGTCCAGTCAGTGGCTCTTGAAAGATTAACATAGGGGAGAACCAAGTGTTTTAATGAAGAAAGCTTAGATAACCACCCCATGATATCGATGCTTACTTCATTATTTTACGTTAAATTAAGGTACTGCAAACTTGAAAAGTTTCCAAGATGATGGGGACTAAACCTTTAAACAGGCAGGCTGATAAGTTAAAGATATGATAGGTCCTTGAAGGAACCCAAAGATTCGGGAGTTTTGATTCCTTTAAACCTGTTCCAACTCAAGTCCAAGTAAGTCAAATATTTTAGAAAGTACTGCACCTTTTAGAAAACCAAATCGAAGATCAAGTTGCATGACATGACCAGTTCTGTTGTTGCAACCAATTCCATGCCATGCACAACAACCATCTCCAACCCATGACGACACGTAATTTAATTTGTCAGTAGAGCTTGTTTCTCACCGTCAATGCAGCTGCTATTCGATTATTGTCCAACTATGCCCCCCCACATGACACATCCAAGCTTTGAACTCGCCAGAACACCTAATGCATAACAAGAACGAGTAAACTTATATGGTTTTGCATTTTCATAGCCAGAATCATATAATAAATATAGAATGCCTATTTGTTAACTATTTGAACATAAATATATTCTGATCGACGTAGAAGTTTGTTGGATGGAAGAGGCAGCAATGTATTAATTATTTGCAGTGATCAGTACTAGGTAATGTTAGAAAATTGATAGTTTAAGGATATAATTAAGTATATTCTTGATGTTAATTCAAATTTCTAATGATGAAGGTAGTAGCTTGAAAAAGCTTGTTATAATGATGTTTCATTTATCCCACATAGAAAAGAATAAGGGGACTTGGTGGCTTTATATAGCATTACACACATGAGTAGTATACAACTACTAAGGTGTGTGATGGTGCATGGTGTTGGTGTGTGCTTCACGCGCGCACACACACACACGCGCCGCCGCCGCCGCCCGCCACGCCCCGCCCCGCCCCAGACCGGACCGAAGGGCGATTTGGGCGAATGTCTCGGCGTCTCGCGTACGCGAGGCGACCTGGGCGAGAGTTTTTATCTATGTGATTTAATATTTTATTAAAATTAATTTATCAAATTGGGCTGGGTTATCAGTTGTCAAATTGGGTTGGGTTATCAGAATTTAACTAGTAAACTCTGATGGAGTTGGTTTATCAGTATTTAACTAGTAAACTCTGATGGAGTTGGTTTATTAGTAAACTCTGATGGACAACTAGTTAAACTCTGATGGACAACAAGTTAAACTCTGATGGTCAACAGAAACTAAACTCTGATGGGCAACATAAACTGATATGAACCTGGACATGATTTGATGGATATGTTTAAAATAAATATTAAATCTGTATATGTGGATAAACATGAAAAAGATGTAACAGCTCAGGTTATTAAATTTAAATCAAAAACGTTTATTCATTAAATGGTCAGTTTTGATTTTTTTTTTATTTAATATGATCAGCTGTTACGGAAAGAATTAATGTGTATGCTTCAGTTACAGAAAGGAACCACTATAAATAGTGGCCCTTGTAGCTCAGTTGAAGACACACAGAAGTTTGCAAAACACACTTCTCTCAAAAACTCTCTCTGCCCTCCCTCTCCAGATAGTATTCTCTGTAGTTTTCTGGTTCTCCGGCGACTGAGGTGCTAGTCGTAGTTGAGCGCTGCTGTTGCTGTGAACACCTTGCTCGGAGCTGTTTTATCCTGGAAGTAGTATCTCGCCGACAACCTGACACAGTAAGTGGGGGCGAATAACTCTTCAAGAACAGTCAGGATTTCTCGAATTCCTGACGACTCAGCTGTTGCTTCGTTATTTCTGTTCTTTTATACACCGTTAATCAATGGCTACAGGTACTGTTTCTGTCTCCCTGGTTATTTATCAGTTTCTGATATGCATGCTTTCGACTTTCGTGCTTTGTTTTGTTAACTTTGGTCTTGGCCTGTCAATGCTATATCTATTATATAACTGCCTCCATGTTGCTGTAGTACTTGTTATTTCCAACAGGTAAACAATGGATATAAGGTTTGAGATTATTTTTGAATGTAACTTGTAAGTGTTTTGTAGAAGTTAGGTGCTGCAATTATGGCAATGAAATAATACTACGCTACTAGAATTTTGTCGATCTATCGGTTAGATAAACTCATGATGCTAAAACAAATAAAGACATCAGTTATTATCCGGTGTCTATTGACAAAATTCTAGTAGTATTACGAGAGACTCTTTCATGGTTCAGTAATCGCAACTACAACAATACTGGTTAGTCCTCCCACTTTTGTCTATATATTGAATACAAAGTTAAATATGCTTTCATGTTAATCGTAATACTAGGTCAATGCCGTGTTGGACATGCGACTTTTACAACTGGATATAATAAGAACTAAGGAACAAATGCGAAAATATCCAAGTACGATGTGTAATACAAAAAGTTTCAGAGCAAAAAAATACGGAGGGAAATGAACATTAAAGCACAGCTGATATTTAGGTAAATAAATAAAAATTTAACAAATAAGAGGAGACTAGTTGGGTTCTGTATCTTAAGATTCATGAACATCGATCAAACATATACACAACAATCTTCATTGATACACAACTCCATTGTTACATGAGAGAGAGAGTTTTACATTCTTGTTTGAATAGAAAAGTTAAGTACATAGAAGAATGATTACTAATCTATATATACAAAGCTATTTGCTTAGCTGTAGCTTAGCTGTATAACAGAATTCTGTTATAACAAGTGGACTAGTGGATGATGTGATAATATGACTAAATGATAAGTTGACTAGAGGATTGTGGTGATAAGCTATATAGTGCAATAGTCCCCCCTCAGAGTGAATGTGGTTGCTTAACATTCAGTCTGGACAGGAGATGCCAGTGAGCCCGTCGACCAAGACCCTTGGTGAAAACATCTGCCAACTAATGTGAACTGGGAAGATAGGAAGGTTGTATTAAAAGAGATTGAACTTGCTCCTGAACGAAGTGACAGTCTAGGGCAAAATGCTTTGTTTTGGGATGAAAGACAGGATCAACAGCGATGTCCAATGCAGCTTGATTATCAGTATGAATGGTAACGGGTAAATCTTGTGGAACCTGTAATTCTTCAAGCAAAAGGGTTAACCAAGATAATTCACAAGCAGTGTCGGCAATGGCACGAAGTTCTGCCTCAGCAGTGGAGCGAGAGATAACCTTTTGTTTGCTTGAATGCCAGATAACAAGAGAAGAACCAAGTAGTAAACACATCCCAGTAATGCTTTTAAGCATACCATTAGAATCTAGATTCGAACCCCAATCATTATCACAATATGCCTCAAGTTTAAGGGTCGAAGTAGCAGAGTAAAATAATCCTTGGAAAGGAGTGCCCTTTAAGTAACGTAACACACGTTGAACAGCTAGCATATGTGGTACACGAGGAGCTTGCAGAAATTGACTAAGGTGGTGCACGATAAAAGCAATGTCAGGCCGAGATACAGTCAAGTATAATAATTCGCCAACAAACTTTCGATAGACAGAGAGATCATCAAGAAGAATTCCATCATGTGGATACAATTTAACAGTGCTATCAACAAGGAAAGAAAGAGGTTTGCAATTGTCAAGGCCAGCCTCAAGAAGAAGATCACGAACACACTTATGCTGATGGAGATAAAGACCAGCATTCGTCCTGTGAATTTCCAAGCCAAGATAATATTTTGCCAAACCCAAATCCTTTATCGTAAAAATGGAGTGTAAAACGGCTTTAACCCTTGTAATGAAACCTGTGTCAATACCAGTTAAAAGGATGTCGTCGACGTAGACCAAAGCAGTGACAAAAACATCGTCAACCTTGTAAATGAACAAAGAGTAATCAGCAACGCTCTGGATGAAACCAAGATCAAGAAGAACATAAGCTAATTTCTCAAACCAGACGCGAGAAGCTTGTCGTAAGCCATAGATTGACTTAATCAGCTTACAAACAAAACCTGTACCAAAAAGAGGATGTCCTTGAGGGATAGACATATAGACTTCCTCAGATAATTCACCATGTAAAAAAGCGTTATTGATATCAAGTTGGTGAATATCCCAACCTTTAACAGCAACAATGGCTAAAAGAGTACGGACAGTTGCCATTTTTGCAACCGGAGAGAACGTGTTGTGATAATCCTGACCTTCAATTTGGGTATAACCCTTGGCAACCAGACGGGCTTTAAATTTATCAAGTGAACCGTCTGCTAGATATTTTACTCGAAAAACCCACTTGCAACCTACTAATTTCTTGCCAGGAGGAAGTTGAACAATGGACCAAGTATTATTGGTTTGCAAAGCAGAAAGTTCTTTGTCCATAGCGTCGACCCAACGAGGATCTTTAACAGCTTGAGCATACGTAAATGGTTCAGGAATAACAGTTGGAGAATGAACAGTACAAGAATAAATGGAAGTAGGCAAATAATAGTGCAAAAAATTATATTTAGTGTCATCAATAGGACATTAGAGCAAAACCGAATAAGATGAACACGAGGGTTTATCAGTTTTAGCAGTGGTAATGTAATCCTTCATCCAGACATGTTGAACTTTGTGTCTCAAAGAAAGACGTTGTGGAACAGACAGAGGCAGATTAGATTGAGAACTATGTTGTATAAGGGATGAAGATGCATTATGGTCAGAATGAAGAGTGGAATTATCCAATACAGAATCAGAGGTAGAGGATTGTGGTGATAGAGTAGGGGCAACATCCATAGCAACATCAACATCAAGAGTATGATAATCAGCTAGAGGTGTTGAAGAAATATCAACATCACCAGAATAAGTTGGACCAGGTGGTGTGTATAAGAGAGAGTTGAAAGATGAGGTTAGAGTAGCAAAAGGAAAAAGAGATTCGGTAAAGATCACATGGCGAGAAACAAAAAATTTATGAGTTAAAGGAACAAAGAGTTTATAGCCCTTTGAGTGACAGAATAACCAATGAAAACTGTACTAACTGCACGAGGTGCCAGTTTATCAGAATCGTGAATAGACATGTGAGCTTGGCATCCAAAAACCTTTAAATGACTATAAGAAGGTGGTTTATTATATAGTTTTTGGTAAGGAGAAATGAAACCTAACACAGAAGAAGGAAGGCGATTAATGAGGTAAGTAGAAGTGAGAATACAATCACCCCAAAAAACGGAAGGAAGATGTGCTTGGAACATAAGAGCTCTAGACATTTCCAATAAATTTCTGTGTTTTCGTTCAACTCGGCCATTTTGCTGAGGTGTATATGGGCAAGTGGTGTGATGAATGGTACCTTGTGACTGTAAAAAGGATGTTAAATCTGTGTTAAGGAATTCACCTCCATTATCAGTACGAATGCATTTAACAACAGTAGAAAATTGGGTATGCACGTAAGAGAAAAAATCTTTCAAGCATTGAGTAATATGTTGCTTAGTAGGCAAAAGAATGGTCCATACACCTCTGGTACAATCATCCACAATGGTTAAAAAGTACTTACAACCATTATAAGTGGGAGTCCTATAAGGACCCCACAAGTCACAATGGACAAGATCAAAAACAACAAGAGCTTGAGATTGACTCAAAGAAAACGGAAGCCTACATTGTTTTGCTAAAGGACAAGTAGAACAAGGTGTATGACTATTACTGACAGGAGAAAGAGGATGAAGTACATCAATCTTGGAAATGACTTTGGCTGAGACGTGACCTAATCTTCTATGCCAAAGTGAATAGTCTGAAGGAGTGCGAGAGACAGTGAGAGCAGAAATAGAAGATGGAGTGTTGAAAAGCTGATAGAGACCTCCCACTAGATTAACAAGAACCAATCCCTTCTTCTGGTATTGGTCCTGCACAAAACATTTAGTAGGAGTAAAGGAAATAGCAGAGTTTAATTGTGAAAATAATTTGCTTACGGAAAGGAGATTAAAGGTGAAAGAAGGAATGAGAAGCACATCAAGTAAATATAAGGACAAAGGTTTGAGATAGACAGATCCAATATGAGTGACATTTGTTGTTTCACCATTTGGAAAGTTTACAACACTACACCATAAATGGCCTACTACAACATTTAGAGGTGATGTTGCCTTTGATTTTGTTGGCTTTGCCATGCATATTTTTGACTACTACAACATTATCAATTTGGTGTTGGCTCAGTCATCAGAAAAATGTTGCTGTAGGTATAAAGTGTTGGTATGTTGGCGTAGGTATGAAATTGTGTTGCCATAATTTTATAATAAACATATTTTTTTCTTTTAACTAAATGTAAAACTATTTATTTTTATTTGATATTAAAATTAATAGATTTAATTGGATAATTTATAATTTTCATAAAAATTAAGAATATGACAAAATAAGTGAACAACAAAATAAAAAATGTTAAAAATGATTTTTTTGAGATGAATTTTTTATTTTATAATTATTAAATTATTATTCAAGAAATTTAAGTAAATAATTTAGTGTCTAAATGTATTTTAATATACTAATAAATCTTTTGTGAGTGATAAAAAGTATTTGAATATATTAGAATAAATATGTAAAAAGAAATTGAACAATAAATTAAAAAGTTAAAACATTTTTTTTAAATTAAAAAAAATATATTTACAACTTAGATATACAAAGTAACATATATATATTTAGAAAAACATGAAAAATTGGTGAGAATTTGTTGAGCGGTAAAAAGACCGCTCAACCAAAATTCAGAAGACCCGCTCACAAAATTGCCAAAACGAAAATTGCCTAGACTTCACTATTCACTTTCTTCTTTTCTTCTCTCTCTCTGCTAAACTACTCACACGGCTGCGCACTTTTACTATTCACACGACTGCACACGACTACCCACTACTCTCTTCTTTACGCACATACACTGTGTGACTGCTCAATTAAGATTTTTTTCTTCGCTACTTTAGGGTTCTTCAAATCAGTGCTTTTCAATTTGCTTTTATTTTAGGGTGTTTTCACTATATTACAATTGATTTAGGCTTTCTTTGTGTTCAGGGCTGATTTCTGAAATTAGGGCTTCAATTTGAATTGTGGGTCTTCAATCGGGTTCAATTTTGGATTTCAAAATTAGGGTTTCAATTGGGTTTAATTTGGGGCTTCGAGTTTAAGGTAATTCTATCTCTTTCTATTTGATATGTGGATTATATGTTTTTTGTGTTATATATATTATTTTGGATTATATAGCTATTGATGTTAGTATAGATTTTGCAAGCAACTCGTAACAATATTTTTGGTTATGCTTGTAGAGTTTCCCTTCTTCTGTAGTGATAGAGAATACATCATTGGACGTCGGATATAGAAATCAGGAAGATCATACTACTGTGTTACTAAGGTATTTCCAACAGTAAAACCTTCAGTTACATAATTAAAAGAGCAGTACAATTCTGGTTTGCTGTGTTAGTTAGCATTTTACACTTTTATTGCCATTACACTTAATCCCCTGCGTAGCCAAAATAATTAGCATTTTACAAAAATAACTCGAAAATCTAAATAATCTCAATAGTAACTTGTGGAATGTTGGCAACTTTTTCTAAAAATAACTTGTACGTTCTTGGATTGGCAATTGGTAATGTTATTAATCGTTAAGTTTAGTCTAGAAAGTAATGACCAATACTCTAGTAAAGATTGTTAAGTCCATTCAGACGAAGACTCTTGTCAGAGTTGTAAACTGTTCTAAACTTTAGAATTTTGTTGTATAGCATTACTTACTTGTACTGATATTTGTTCTCTACCAGGGAGTGCCATTCTCTTCTATTGCCAGACGACAAAAACCAAGACTTGTTGACCTATTTTACTCGAGCTGGTTCATTAAAGCAGGTATGTTTAGTCAAGAAGCAATGCAAAATTTGTTTGCATAATTATCTGTTTCGGTTAACTAGCTGATTGTCAGAGGTTAGATTAATCAGAAAATGCTACATTAGTGAAATCTATGTACAAATGATTAGATTTGGTATGGATGCTCTTGATAATACATGTCCACGTCTTTATCATATTAGATAGAGTTCAACTGAGTGCATGTGAAGTGATACTTTTCCATCAAGAAGATATGGGAATTCCATGGGAAGAGTGAGAGAGAGAGAGAGAGTAATTTATGCATCCTACTATTTTTTGTACTGTTTTGCATATTTCACAGGTACTCTATGTTTGGTCGACGTTACTTTGCCTTTTCCTAGATTGACCATTTATGGGGGTTGCCAATCACAAGTTGATCTCTGTCTATGTCCACTTATAAACACAGACAAATTCATGGTTGCTTTAATGTATGTATTTTGTTAATAGGGCCAAAAAATACCCAATTAAAGTGGAGACCGAGACTTCAGCAATATACTGCTTTAAACACAGAACATACTTCACTAATGAAACCAACTATGGGTTTGAATGCTGATTCAGTAGAAAAGTCTACAAAAAGTGACGGTTCTTCATCGAAGGTCCGCCATTTCTTTAAAAAACTTGCCAAGAAGACTTCTAAGAGTGGTGCAGATTATAAGGCAAACTGGAGTTAAGATGTAGGTTGTGAAGGGAAAATGTGAATGAAAAAGCTGGTCTACATCAGGAGTCTGTTGCAGCAAAAGGCTCCGTAAAGCCTGCTCCAGTTGGAAGAGTACTTAACTCCAGTTCGATGGATTCTGTCGTGTGGAAGTCAGGTTGGCCTTTTAAGGGCCAATTATGTTTTCTTTTACAATTTGTTTGATTAATAACCACTGGCCACTTTGTTTTTACATGATTAAATATGAAAATTTCCTTTAAGTTGCAAATATTCTGACTGGGATTGCTGCTGAACAGAAGGGGAGGAAATAGTGGGCCTCAAATGGATGTTCAGCATGATGTTGATGGATATGATGCATAAACACCACCTGTTGTGGGTTGAGGTAAGTTTTAAAGCTATCAAAACTACCAAAGTTTCTGGTATTGATAATTCATGTCCGACTTAATATCCTTTTGTCAAAAATAAGCACATCATTGGTTGCATAATAGAACTGAGTTTTCTTTGACTCTAATTGGTATTAAGATTATAGGTTTTGTATTGTAAGGATGAACTAAAGGCGCTGAGTCTTTATATTTTAGTTCTTGTGTTCTACAATTTTAGTGAACCTAAATTCATCTTGGCGGTGTCGAAATTTCTCTGGTGGCATACCAAATATAATTAACTTATTGTTTTTGGTTTTGTTTTGCTTATGTTCTTTATGCATGGTTTTTACTATCTTATAGATTCTGCACGTACGCAGCTTCAACTAACAGTACAGAAGTAAGACAAGTTATATTAATAGTTAGCTACATTGCTAAAACAGACTAAAAAGAATAATTGCTAATCTTCTACTAATATTGTGGTATTATTATTCTTGATGGGTTCTTCCAAAGTCTTTTTGGTGTGACTTACGTGTCTTAATATTGTGAAACAGGATGTAAAGATGCTATTAATTATCTCAACTCTTAACTCGTTTGTTTCCCATTTTCTTTATAGGTGAAAAGGCATCAAGCTTAATGGGATTGTACACCTTTTCTTTTCAGTAATGTTTAACTGCGGGTACAATCATTTTTTAAAAGTTTTTAATGTTTTTTTGAAAATCTTAAGAAGCGTTCCACTGCTTCTGCTTCTGCATACTGATTTTTTAAGATTTAATTTGTTGTTGTGGAATAGAATCATATAGGTATAGACATCGA
Source organism: Heracleum sosnowskyi (assembly GCA_030848705.1). NCBI lineage: Eukaryota > Viridiplantae > Streptophyta > Magnoliopsida > Apiales > Apiaceae > Heracleum > Heracleum sosnowskyi. The sequence continues at coordinate 16,278,845 of CM061244.1, read as the reverse complement.
GAGCATCTTGTGATTACTTGCAGATGGGTAATGCAGGGTCCCAATTCCTACCCTAAGACCTAGTGGAGCTGCATATGCATCAATAACCTCTACTTCGCTTGTGAGTAGTAATTTGTTTATTAACTGGTTGATGTTTTGTCATCTTTGATGTATGATATATAATTTATTTTTTCCGTCACACCTGTGTAGGCAACGCCACGTACACAGAATTAAACTGTTGTCCAGAATTCGATGTCAGTTGATGAAAGTGGCAAACTGGTAAGATTTCCTTGGTTTTAGGCAAACAAGAGGTCCTAGAAGTGCTTTTGCTACTGCTGAGAGGATTTTCCGGAGATTTAAAACTCACGCTTTTAGATAGAAAGGTTTTACTTTAGCTGCTACCTAGCTGCTACTATGACAATGTAAGGAGTATGGCATTTAAAAACCCTGTAGCATGGAAGGCTGGGCAAAAGGTGTCTAACAGATTATTTTTTGTCCTTGTGTTTGGAGATACTCTCGTATGTGGTTGAATATTGTGTTTAGAGATACTCTTGTAGTCGATTGAATTAGAATTGTTGGTTTGGATTATTATGTAATATGATGTTAAATGAAAAAACAGGTTATATTGATTTGGTTGTTTTAGAATGCATATATACAAATTATGTATTTGTTTTGTAAACGAAAAAGTGTTTTCATTGATGCTTAAAGTGTTGAGAAAAGAACAATTGACGTTAAAAAGATGTTTCTAGAACATGTGAGCCCCATATTAGACCCCACAGGTGGGGCTCACTTTGTGGGCCAGCGGTGGGTCCCACTTCATTTTACTGAAAATATAACACAAAGGCAACATAGATATTATGTTGGTGTAGGGTAATAATATTGTTGTCATAGCAGTCTATTACAACACCAAAACTCATGTTGCCATAGAGGAGGATAATGTTGGTATAGACCCCAAAGCTAACATAAAAAAAACCAACACAAAAAAAGTGTTGGCTTTGCAATTTTTGGGCCTACAACAACATATTTTGGACATACGCCAACAATTTTCAGGGCTTGCCGTAGGCCATTTATGGTGTAGTGCAATTAACGGTTCAACCAAGGAACAAACGTCTTTCATGCAATTGAGAGAGCAGCACATATGGTTAGTTGCGCCTGTATCGATTATCCAAGTGTCATGGGATATGTGAGTAGACATAGAGTAGATAGTACCTACTAAATGAGTTGCAAGGCTATACTGTGTAGATGAACCAGAATTAACGGGACATTTGTTGAGGCTCTGCATGAGAGAATTGAGTTGAGTCTGCAACTCTTCCATTTTAGTAGAAAGAACAGAGTTATCGGAATCATTGGAGGGATTTGAAACGTGCACAGCTTGAGCAGATTTTGAGAATCTAGAATTAGTAGGAGCCCTTTTCTTTCCTTTGTTATTAGGGTGATGAGGATGATCCAAAGGATAGCCAACTAGTTTGTAGCATCTGTCCTTTGTATGACCTTTAATATGACAGTGAGAACATTCCTGGATAGGTGGAGAGGAACGCTCACTGAATTTGTTGGGGATATAACCAGAGGGTGATGTAGACGGTTTGGGAACATTTACCATTAAGGCAACATGACTAACAGTAGAATTGCGAAATTGTCTTTGTTTCTCTTCTTGTTTCAATAACATGAAAGCCTGATTAACTGTAGGCCAGGGAGACATCATCAGCAATTGTCCCCTTGCAGCAGTGTAACTAGAGTGTAGTCCCATTAGAAATTGAATAAGCCTAGTTTTTTCAAGCTGAAGTTCCCAATCTTTATCTGCGCCACATATGCATTTGATAGGAGGTTCTAATGCCTTAATTTCATCCCAAAAACCTTTGAGCTTGTGAAAGTAAATTTCAATAGAATCATTGCCTTGCTCCAGTTTGAACAATTCACGTTGAGTTTCATAGAATTTATGACCGCTTACTGCAGAGAAACGCTCGTTGAGTTCATGCCAAACAGCAAAAGAACTATCCATGAAATTCATGTTGTTACCTATTTCATCAAAAACTGTGTTCAATATCCAGGTAATAACCATGTCGTTGACTCGTTTCCAGTGAACATAAAGAGGTGAAGACTCAGGAGGGGCAACAAAATCACCAGTAACAATGACAAGCTTATTCTTAGCAGAAAGAGCAATTTGTAAAGAACGTTTCCAGGAAGTATAGTTTTCGAAACCGATTAGTTTCTTTGAGATCAAAATCATTCCAGGCTGATCATTATTATGAAGGTGAAGAGGATGAGAATTGTTATCAATAGCTTGAGAATACGGTTGAGAGTGATTTTGAGACGACGTATTATTGTTTGGTGACGAGGATGAATGTGGATCTATAGTGTTGTTACGAGTATTGACAGGATTAGACATTGTAGGTGAATTACTAAAACGACATTGACATAAGATCGTGGAGCTAAATGATGAAACGAATCATATAACATTCAATTGATGCATTATAGACGATCCAGATGATGAACACCACAACAAGATTTGCAGAAAACAACAAGATTTGCAAGAAGACAGAGATGCATCATCTAAAATTCCAGAAAAAATGATCAAGAAAAAGGATAGTAAGATCAAGAAACAACTCACAAAACCGGTGAATCTGTGAATAAACTTCAAATAGCAATGAAGAAGATGGATCACTGAAGACTATGCTTGACAACGATAAAGAAGACGAATAAGACGAATTTGCGGAAGACTTGCTCTGATACCATCTTAAGATTCATGAACATCGATCAAACATATACACAACAATCTTCATTGATACACAACTCCATTATTACATCAGAGAGAGAGAGAGAGTTTTACATTCTTGTTTGAATAAAAAAGTTAAGTATAGAGAAGAATGATTACTAATCTATATATACAAAGTTATTTGCTTAGCTGTAGGTTAGGTGTATAACAGAATTCTGTTATAACAAGTGGACTAGTGGATGATGTGATAAGATGACTAAATGATAAGTTGACTAGAGGATTGTGGTGATAAGCTATATAGTGCAATACTGCAGGCTTTAAACATGTCTTGATTTAGACTCCCTTTTCATGCTGTTTATTGGAAAAAAGTAATACTACATAACTCAAAAAAAATTAAAAATAAATAATGCAACACATCTCGAAAACTATTCCAAAAATATTTCAAATTATACATATATTCATATATTCTTTTTTGTAGGATTCATATATTCATATCAATGGATGATGAATCTACTTCCTTCATGAGAAATATAATAGCTTTGCATTTGAAAGCATTTTGGGAAACTTATTTAATAACTCTAAGCCTTACTTGGTAGGAACTGTTAACACTTTTATTCATCCTCCTTCCTGTGTGTTGGAGTATGTTTTGGATGATTCTTTTTTTTGATTAATGAAATATATATTTTTCAAAAAAAAAAAATCTAACATTTATCTTTTCAATATTAGACTCAATGTTTATTAAGTTATAATTAGTCAAAGTTTACCGATCTTAATAGTTTTTATGTTCAAATATAGCTATTTCTAGACTATAAGTTCTGTTAAAATTAATTATTATGTGTTAAGTATTAAAATGAAATCTGAAAGCATAACATGAAAATCACAATTTTTTGGATTTCTAAACAATTCTTAAATCTATAATTTAAGTAAATAAAATTACAGAAAAAGGTTAATATAATTTATCCTCCTTTTAATCTCTTTAATATAAATGAATAAAATAAAAAAAAAGGTAGATACAAATTCTCCTACCATTTGTTTTGCACCAAACCTCCACTACACCATAAATGGCCTACTACAACAATTTGAGCCCATGTTGCCTTTGATTGTGTTGGCTTTGCTATGCATATTTTTGGCTACTACAACAATGTCAATTTGATGTTGGCTTACGTAGAATAAAAATGTTGCTGTAGAATAAAAGTGTTTGCATGTTGCAATATGTAACAAATATGTTGCCATAGTTTTGTAGGAAACAAAATTTCCCCTTTTAACTAAAAATAAACATATTTAATTTTATTTGACATGAAAACTACTTGATTTTGTTAAAATAATTAAATACTATTTATAGAAACTAAGATTGTGCCAGGAAAGATGAATAATTAATTAAAAAATTAAAATTAATTTTTGAGATTAATAGTTATATTTTTATAAATACAAAATATTATTTAATAAATACAAAATAATTTTAAAATATTAAAATGTTTTTTGAGGTGAATACTTTTTTTTATAAGCATTTAAAGTAGCGTTGAACAAATTTAAAATGAATAATATTTTCTAATTTATTTTTTCATATATACTAAATTAAATATAAAAATAATTGGTTTTGATGAAAATAGTATATAAGTTTTTATAAAAATTAAGAATATGAAAGAATTGAATAACTAATTAAAAATATAACATTTTAATTTTTGGATGAATAATTTTATTTTTTATCCATTAAAATGAATAATCTATTTTCATTTTTTTTATAATTATTAAAATAAAAATATTTTCATACATGATTAAAAATATCTTAATATATTATTCATAATATTTTAATATAAATATTTTACAAAAATCAAAATATCTATTTTATTTGACATGAAAAATAATTTATTTTGATAAAAAATTAAACTTTAAAAAAGTTACAAATATGCATAAAAAGTGAATAAATAATTAAAATTATTTTGAGGTGAATAATTATGTTGTATCGATAAACGTATAAAAGTACCCTTGTGTATTACAATGAAAATAGGAATGTATGAAAATCAAGAGCGGCAAAAAGGCCGCCCATTCTAATTTTTGCCTTCAACAAAACACCGCCCAAACAAAACAGCTTATTCACTCTCTCTCACATTCATCCCCCCTCTCTCTCGATTACCTCTGTCACTCTCACTTTCACCCCCTCTGTCTCTATCTCTCTTTCAAAGGCCGGAAACACTATGAATTACAGTCTTCTTGAGTTAAAGGCTTCCAATTAGTTTGATTTCTCTTTGATTTGGGCATCCTTCGAATTAGGTTTCTTGGGCTTGGGTTCAAATTGGTTTCGTTTTATTATGTTTCATCGAAACCTCATGTTTACTTTTTTTGATTAGGATTTTCTCTCTTTATTTAGGGCTGATTTGAATTCAAAATCATGGCTTATTTGATTTGAATTTCGTCTTGGATTTGGGATTCAAATGAGGGGTTTTTTGTTTTACAGTAGGGCTTCGATTTGTAGGTATTATCCTCTTTCTTTTATGGTTTGTATCATGTTTTACATCTCCAATTTATTTTGTGTGTATGTATATTGTTACATATATATGTATGGATTTTGTGTGTATGTGTATAAGCAGTTGGTGCACGGATAGCTTCGAAAGCAACATCTAAAAGGGTACCTGCTTTCTCTCACTATACTAACTATCTCAATCAATTTGTTAAGTCCTCCTTATGCAGTTTCTTGTTTATACCGAAGATTGAACTTTTAATTTCTTCGGATTTTAAATGAGTTATAATTTTATACTTTTCGTGTTTCTGATTTACGGCTAACCTTTGAAATGAATTTTTTTTAGTGGTTTAAATGTTGCACAATTCCAAAGAGTTAAATTGTGTTTGTGTGACAGTTAAATTGAACTATAGTGTTTTTTGGTGATAAAACAAATTTGTTGTATTTTGTTTCTGAAACAGGGCTACGCATCAGAAATACAAAGTGCTGAAGGTGGAAATGGTCTACATGAGGTCTTATGTTTTCAATATGTACATGGTAAGATATTTGCAGTCAAGCCATTCTTTCTTTTTAAATTTCTGTTCGCATATTTTATTTCATCCATTCCATATGTAGGTATTTGTGTTTATTATCTTTGTCTGAGACATAATATACTTTGTACCCCAAGTATTTTTGTGATGTCATTTGTCAATGCCATATATCCATCTTAATACAACCTTGCATTTTTACTGTTGAGAATACACTTTTCAGAATAAGTTATGTTCATTATGTATTGTCTACGTCACTTAGTGTTTCCTGGTTCATGGTTTCCTAAGGAAAGATTGTGAAAGTAATCCTTATGATGCCCATGTTTTTTTTATGCAGTAAGCTGATCATCTGACTCTTTCTTTCTTAGGTGTTACTAGTAGGGGTGGCAATTTCGGGTAATGGGTCGGGTTCGTGTCGGGTTTGCTATACCCGGTCCTATTTTTCAGTCAACCCGAACCCGACCCGACCCGAAACGGGTTAAATTTTCTCAACCCGAACCCGACCTGTTAGTACCCGATCAACCCGAAAATGACCCGTTTGACCCGAAAATAATTAAAAATAATTATTTATATATATAAAAAATTAAATTTTATTTATAAAATATTAAAAATATATAATAAAAAAATTTATTATGTGATATATGAATTAAATTATTTAAATATTATGAATATATATCACATATGTCTATAATTATTAAATATAAATTCATATATTTTAAATAATTTATTATATATATTAAATTTTCGGGTCGGGTTCGGGTATTTTGGGTCAACCCGAAACCGACCCGAAAATTTCGGGTAAATTTTTACCCAACCCGAACCCGAAACTCAAAATACTCAACCCGAATTCGTACTTTTCCGTGTCGGGTTCGTGTCGGGTTTCGGGTCGTGTCAAATTTTGCCACCCCTAGTTACTAGTGGCATCGATGTAACTGGATGGAATCCATCTACTGATGAGCATATCACTTCACATTATTCCATTGAGGATCTCATTGGCAAGATTTAATTTCCTCCAGCTGATGTGTGACAGTTGTTGCATGTTTATATACCTTGACTGTATGTCTAGTTAGGCTCTCCAAACATTAATGTAGGCACCTGCCACTTCTTTTACCATAACTTGTGGATCTGTGAATGCTTGACCCCCAGATTTTTGTTAATTAATGTGTGAAAGCATAAGAATATTCTACCTATATATATATATATATATATCTCTTTAATATTTAACAGATGACACATTGAACAATACAAACTGATACATTAATAACATTAATAATGACACAAGGAAGACATCATTACTCCTTATTACCTGAACAGAAAACACAAACTCCAATTAGATCTTAGAGATTCATTAATAATTATTTTTTGAAATATTGAAATTTGGCAATTTATTCTGTTCATCTGATCTGCTGGTTTGCATTGTCTGCAGACTGCTGAACTGAAGCTTGTGACAGATACATTGCGGTTGCGGGTGTCATAGTTTGATACTGAGGAGGTGGAGGCAGCTGAGAAGCAGGATTCTGCGTATAGAATACTTGCTCATGTGTTGGTTGTGCATATTCGTAAGCATAATTAAGAGTCGGAGCAGGAGACTGTGAGGCATAAGGCATTTGTCAGACACTAACAAATTGCTGCTGATATTGATTAGGCTGAACTTGCAGTAGGGTTGGTTTAGTTGCAGAGGGAGTAACTACGGACGAATTTTGTGGATAACTTGAGTCTGATGCTACATTTGAATCTGGCACATTGGGTTGAATAGTCATGTTGCATTGTTGAGTTTGCTGGACAGGCATCACATACATTGAGTATTGTTGATCGACTTGATGATATTGAGGCTGTGCGGGAGGAGCACAGACTGGGTAGTATGACGGGACTTGTACTTGACATGTTGCTGTTTGTTGGAGATAATGTGTGCCAAGATGAAGATACTGTTGTTGCTGTTGAGGTTGCATGTACACTTGGGTTGGAACTTGCTGCACTTGGATTTGGGAATTCGGGTCTGAAGTTATGCTGTTTGAACTAACTATTCCATTTGTAGCAGGCCTGGTAGCTTCCCTTGTAGCAACTTGAGTTGGATCTTGAGATCGCTAATTTGTTAGTATAGTAAATATCTACTTAGTGAAACATTGTGCGTAACTAGTTTGTGAAATATTGCACACGCATTGATGTAGTTGGTTGAATATTGTGGTTGGAAATACTCTTGTAGTTGGTTGTGTTGTTGATTTGGTTGGTCTGGTATTTATATATACAGATTGTGTGTTTTTAATTGTAAATAGAAAACTGTTGCTATTGATGCTATAAAGTGTTGGCAAATAGAACAAATAATGTATAACAAAATGTTGCTAGAGCTAAAAATTGTGTTGGCATAAATGTGGGACCCACACTGGACCCCAAATTGTACCCAGATTGGACCCCACACGTGGGGCCCACTTTGTGGGCCAGCAGTGGGTCCCACTTCATTTTACTGAAAATATAACACAAAGGCAATATATATATATATATATATATATATTGTTGGTATATGGTACAAATATTGTTGCCATAGCATTCTATTACAACACCAAAACTCATGTTGCCATAGAGGAGGATAATGTTGGCATAGACCCCAAAGCTAACATCAAAAAAACCAACACAAAAAAAGTGTTGGCTTTGCAATTTTTGGGCCTACAGCAACATATTTTGGACATTTGCCAACAGTTTTCAGGGCTTGCCGTAGGCCATTTATGGTGTAGTGCTCATAAAGTTGAAAACACTAAAAGTTTAGTTTACTCTCACATTTGTAGGAGTATTTTTGAGCTTTTATGCTTGGGAATAAGAATTTTAACATTAACTTTAGTATTATTATTTTTGAAATCATAACAAAATGCATGTAAAAATGTAAATTTAATTATATATATTTAAATATTTATTTACAATTATTTTGCTTATTTATAGATTAAAAGATGAGTAATTATGTATTTAATATAATACATCATAATTGTCCTCACTCAAATCAAAATCTTTCCCTCACAATTTCAAAAAATGTTTCCTAATATTTAGCTTAGGATCCTATTCTCTTTATATTTAGTATCTTTTCATTGAATGATACAAATATGTTTATATTTTAGTGCTTTTAGGTCCTGTATTTATTTATTCAATTATGATGATAGGTACAATTATAAATCAAAAATAAAAGTTAAAAAATTGATTGTCCGCGTTATTTAAGTGTGCCATGATATTGGAGGAATAAACAAGAAAACACAAAATATGAATGAATTTTCACTAAAAAAATACTAAATAAGTTTAATTAAAATTAAAGAGGACCAAATTTTAGGAAAGCAGGTTAGTGATTAAAAGAACCCTAAATTTATCTTTTATAGTGAGAAATGAGATCAAATCTCAGTTCTTTATTTATAACAACAATAAAATAAAATTCTCCAGTACATATCTATCATCCTTCTATCGACATCTCCTTCGTTCCTCTTTCAACATCTTCGGTTTCTTTTACGGCCGCCGCTCGCTCAACCTTCACCATCTTCAATACATACATATATACTCTCTCTCTCTCTCATAAAATCAGATCTGAAATTGAATCCACCTTTAATTTTCGATAACATTCGTTTCATCCTTCTTCCTCAAGATATGTAACCAGTATGGAAGATTATGCAAATCATCCAAAAATCATAAGAATCAGATACGTACTGCGATGGTGTCACCGTTACCGGCGATGTTCTCCATTGATGCGACCATTGTTGACGATCTAATACCTAAACCAAAGAAATCAGTTCTTCAGATCTAAATGAATGGTGATTTATTTAATTTAGGTGATTTGTGTATTAACATTAGTGATTTGTGTATAAAAATTAGTGATTTTGTTCACATTTTGGTGACGTGGTGGTGGTAGTGATAGTTATGGTTATTAATAGTGGTTGTGTAACTGGTGTTGTGGTTATGACAATATAATCATTTAAATATTGGTGATTTTTGGGTTGATTGTAGTGATTTTGAGGTTGATTTTGTTAATTAATATTCGATTTTTGTGATTTTGATATCATGTTGGATGATTTTTAGGTGATGGTCGGAGATTGTAGTCGGAAGTGGTACGTCAATGTGATTCATTGTTGTTTGACTACAGTGATTTTTTACAATTTTTACTTATGTGATTCTCACGAAGGTGGGTGATGGGCGGAGTTAGTGACGGAAAATGGGAAGGAGATGGTGGTAATTTTTATTTGACTATGGTGATTTACTGCTGATCGTCGGAGGTGGTGGTCGACGAAAATGGTGGTCGGCGATGGTTGGAGGTGGTGGGTGGTTGGTGATTTGGGGTGGAGTTGTTGGTGGTTGAATAAAGGATCGGTTTTTAGAGAAAATGAATACTGATATGAGACGAGAGAGGAATGATGCATATGAGAATAAAAATTTAAATTGGATGGCTCAGATTTAAAGTTAATATAAATAATGTTGCTCTACTATTCTGACCTAGCTAGGTTGAGGAAGAGTTACAAGACGTAAAATAAAAAAAATACTAAATGAGCCTTCACTGCCCGCCCATAAAACGGGCTTTCTAGAGATCCCCAATAAAGCCAGTTCTTGTTTTTCAAAAAGAAATCAAAGGTTTAAAAGTAAAATTTGTTGAAATTGAGAAAAGTATTTCGATTCAAAGTGTATCACTACTAGTACCAGGTGAACTCATATTGACCCATGGACGGTAGTTGGAGTCGGCGGGTCTCCTAGGGTTCTAGAACGGAGATTCTTTTAATTAAATGACGACCGTAACAGATGTCGGCTCAATCAGTGCTCTCTCGACACTGATGGCTTTTTCTGGGCGTGCGTCTCACCCCTATGCCGTCTCTGTCTCATGAGAATGAGAAGCATAGTGCTAAGATCGATCGGCGGGGGATTCTCATAATCCAAGAATTTCCGGGGGCACTAGCACGAGCAAAAATGGTTGAAAAGTCGTCGAGCCTTTCCTTTAATAGTTTGGGGAAATCATTCCCTTATCTGTACTTGGCTGTGATTAGATCTCAGCTCTCACGTTAAAAGGTGTTCTCATTTGAGCGAGACCCTATATATATATAAGGATCAACCACAAACTTTTAAAAGTTACAAACTTTTCCGATTCAACACAACTTGGTTTCAACATCATTTATTAAATAATAATTAAAATTTCATTAAATAAACATAGTTTTTAAAATTTCATTAGATATACATAATTTGATTTTTTTTCAATATCTTCATAGGGTCAACCAATACTAGATTAGGGTATGAAATATGAAATTTATATTTCAATGTGTTGAACCTTAGTTATAATCTTCTTCAATCATATTATATAATTCTCAACTATTCTTCTAAGGTTCACCAATACCAAATTAGGGTATAGAAACATGAAATATTAATAAATAAATATAATTTTTTTAATCATACCAATGCAATATTATTTTATATATTTGAATTCAACAGAATTTTAACTATTATTAAACAGATGATGTTGAACTTATATTCAATTTACATAATTCATGTATTTGATCAACATAACTTATATTTAGATGTATTAATAAAATTTATCAAGTAATTGACATTAATTTTTCAACATTACTATTATTAGTACATTGTTAAAAATATTACAAAGTATAATATATATATATATATATTAGGTTATTAGTTAATTACAAAAAAATGTAACTTTTAACATTAGTACACTAAATTACGACATGTGAATTTAAAATTTTGAATACTGATTTTTTCAGAACTAAACGAGTTAAATCGATTTCAACTTTTACAACCTTGATTTTAACCTTTCTACATTTTTTTTGACGTATATGTTAACTAATTTGAAATGATGTATATACAATAAAATTTATAACACCAATAACAAATTCTACATGTTAATATGTTTTTTTGAATGAGCCATTTTTGGTTAAATCGTTTCTTTTAAAAGAGTCATTCTCTTTTTTGAGGCTTACGTCTAATTTAAAAATTAGGGTGAGCATATATCATTATTCTGTTTAGCAGGGTATGGTGGGCCTACATCTTACCCTCCCAACTCTAAGTGAAATATACGGGGTACATTTGATTTGGTACATGTCATTATTTGTACATTGTTTAAAGTTTACTGATCTAGTTTAGTATTTGTAAAAATCAAAAATTGGACCCAACCGTTCGTGATATTGGTTAAAAATAATCGACAAATCGAAAAATAATCCGAAGGATTATTGAAAAAAAATCGAATGAATTTAAATATCATAATATTATTTAGTTTATTATTTTAATTTTATTAATTACTTATTAACTAATATTATTTATCACACCACAAAATCTAAAATTATTTATATATAACTAATATAATATTATAATTATAGTAATACATTATAAAAACTTTGATAAAAAAGTACTTATATTAAAAAATTTAGAACAATAATTTAGACATACTTCTTTGTTTTAACAATTATACATTTATTATTGAACCGTAACATAATACATATTAATAAATGTTAATAAAATGGAATTTCGAAGTGTTATAACTTAATATTTAATACATATTGATAAATTTTTAAAAAATAAATATGCATTTGAATCAATTTTTTTTCTCTTTGTAATAAGTAAACCTAAAAATTGGGTAATTTATAATTTATTCACAAATTTCTTAACTACCCAAATTGGACACATATACCTTTTCACAATATAAAATTTTAATTTACTCACATACCTCTTAACCCTACCTTTTGTAAATTTAATAGTTTACATTTATATTTCATAACACTATCAATTGGTAATCTTGACATTTTGAAAATATAAATATTTAATTTTACTCTTACATCTTATAAAATTCTAAGTCATAATATAGTTTCATTTGATGATATTAGCTTCAAATGGTAGATATTATCTTATCAAAACATATCACGATGTATGTATGAATCGAAGAACATCAAATAAATATGAAGACAGATATACGAAGTAAGCAAATGTTAGTGTATATATAATTTCACATAATTTTAAATAACAATTAAAATTTTATTAAAAACACGTAATTTAATTTTTTAGTATCCATTTGGGTTCAGCAATACCGAATTATAACATAAAAAATAAATAATGTGTTGAATGGTAGTTTAAATTTTGTTGAGTAAGTGTTTAAATAGCTCTTAATTATTATTAGGGTCATTAATATCCAATTAGGGTATACAAAGATGAAATATTATTAATTTATTATAGTTTTTTAATCATATCAATATAAAATTATTTTAGATATATGAATTTAACAGAAGCATGACTATTGTTTAACAAATGATGTTGAGCTCAAATTATATATTTTTTGAATACTCGTTATAAATAAATTTCAATTTTTAATGCATATATGTTTTTAATAAATTATAAAATGTTATAAACATGTTTTTGTTAAAAAAATATGTGTATTCAATAAAATATAAAATTTTATTTTATAAATTATGTTAAACTCAAGTTATATATGCGTTGAATAGAAAATGTTTATAAATTTGTAATTTAATTTTTTTTACTAAAACTCACTCATTATATATATTTATACTGAATAAAAATATATGTTTTTAAATAGTATAATATACGAGAGATAATTGTTTAACACGATTCTACATCATTGTTTACCGCCCACTTGAATTTCGTATCTTCAAGTTAATAAACAACAATTATTTCAAGAAAAGTGAAACTCATCAAAATGAAAATAAAATAAAAAAGTGTACCGATTTAGGTTCGGTCGTTCAAATTAGGGTATTATATACAAATATTTGGACTGTACACTTGTAAATTTGGTAAAACAACTTATTTATCCTTATAATTTTAATTATATATTAACGGAGTTTTGTAAATCTCACAAGTTACACAAATATAACAATAATATAAATTCAAGATTATAAATCAAGTTTTTTTAAAGTGTTGTCTAGTTTAAAATGCAAATGCATTTTATTAATAGAGTTAATCCAAACTAACGAAATGCAACAAAACGTATTTAAAAACAAACATTAATATTTCAAATACTCGATTTTAAACTATAATAACATTATTAATATCGTGAGTAAACTACGAGCATAAAAAATATACTTCAACTTTTTTTTTTGACGCAAAGAAAAATTTATATCATTAAATCACCCAACAATACATTCTTCAACTCAACAGGGACAGCTCCCCCATTGAAACATCGATTTGGAAAGGAATATGACATTTTGGCCACAAAATGGGCCGCCATATTAGTAGACCGTCTCACGAATAACAACGAAATTTTGTTTAATCGGCTAAGAAGATTTCTACACTCCTCAACCACTACTCCAAATGGCGAGTTCATTTGAATCCTGCATCTGATAGCTTGTGCTGCTACCAAGCAGTCCGTTTCTATCGTTCCCTCATGCCAGCCATTCGTCTCCATCCAGCTCAATGCCTCCTTAATAGCCATTGCTTCTGCAAGCTCAGGCTGTACTACACTAGGAGACAACACCGTTCTTGCTTGAAGTAACTCACCTCTGAAATATCTGGCCACCATTCCAGCACCAAATGAAACATGTTCATGAAATAGGGTTGCATCAACGTTTACCTTAACTGATAACTCCTGTGGTTTTACCCAAGAACTAGCTCCATCTTCTGCAAGACCTACACGAGGTAGAGCCATAAACGAACGACTTTGGGTTTCTCTCCATTGTGTAAGATAACTTTTCGATGAATACAACACACTATTTGCAGAACTGCTCTTATTGTTCCACACCTTATCATTCCTCGCCTTCCATATAGCCCAACTGACTGTTGCTACTAAAGCTCTGCGATCCTGATTTAATGGATCCAATACCCCATCCAGCCAGTCAAAAAAATCTCCCTGGGTCTGCTGATGAACGTCTGAGATGATCAAACTCCAAATATGAGTGGCTCTAGGACACGTAACCAGGGCATGTATAATAGTTTCATCAACACCATCACATATAGGGCAAGTACTAACAACAGGTACATGTCTATGTTTCAACGTAGTAAGCGTAGGTAACGAACCGGAGGCTGCTCTCCAAAGAAGGTTCAAAACTTTGGCTGGAGCCTTGATTCGCCACATAGTTTTCCAGAGCTTAGAATTATCTCTATAACTCCAGTGGTGTTTCTTCTCCTATAACATTCTATATGCACTTTTAACTGAGTACCCTCCTGAGGTCTCTTTACTCCAGTACATAGTATCATCCGCCAACCTATTATGCACCCTCGTGGAAAGAATACATCGCTGGTCTCTGTCGTTAAATAAATCTTTGATTATCTCTTCATCCCAACGCCTGGTCCCAACGCCCATCAATGATGAAACCTTATTTTGTTGAAGGGCTTGGTTGTCAGAAGTGATATATGGATTAGCCTCGTCTTGAATCCATGGTTGATTGCAAATGTCGATATTATCTCCTGACACCACCATCCATCTGACCCCCTCTTTGATTATATCTTTCGCTTCCCAAATGCTTCTCCAAACAAAGCTCGGGTTACTTCCCAATTCAGCCGTCAAGAAACTCTCATTCTCAAAATATCGAGCTTTGAAAACTCGACTAACCAAGCTGTTAGTGTTAGAACACAGCCTCCAACCCTGTTTGGCTAACATTGCTAGATTGAAATCTCTAAAGTTTCTAAAGCCCATGCCTCCATTTACTTTGTGACGGCACAATCTTGTCCAACTCATCCAATGAATACTTGCGGTTTGATTTGATCCTGAGTTCCACCAATATTTTGATAATACCTTCTCCATCTCCTTAGTGATTTCCAACGGGAGTAGAAAGACACTCATGGCAAAGCTAGGGATAGTTTGAGCCACATTTTTAATGAGAATTTCCTTGCCACTTTTAGAGATCCATTTTCCATCCCAACTTTGAACTCTTGACATTACTTTATCTTTTAAGTAACCAAGTAGCGCTGATTTTTTCCTACCCAATATACTTGGCAGACCCAAGTACTTGCTGTTTTCATCTGCTTCTGTCATGTGTAAAAGTTCACAAATGCTGGCCCGATTTTGATTCACTATATTAGTACTGAAAAATACTGATGATTTTAGAGTATTGACCTTCTGTCCTGTAGCCTTCTCAAAGACATCCAGCATTTCCAACATTTTGCCAGCCTCCTCCACATTTGCCCTACAGTAGATATAACAGTCATCCGCGAAAAGCATGTGACTTATAGTTGGAGCTCGTCTACTTATTTTGACTCCATGCAACCACTTCTTCGTTTCATACTTGCTAATTATTGAAGACAGACCTTGTGCGCATAAAATGAATAAGTAAGGTGACAATGGGTCACCTTGACGAATTCCTCTGGTTGGATTAATAGGACCCATCTTTCTAAAACCGTGGGTGACCATATATGAAACTGTCGTGACACATTGGAGAGTCAGATGTATCCACCAATCATCAAACCCCAGTTTACTAAGTAAGGCATGAAGAAAACTCCACTCAATTCTATCGTAGGCCTTGCTCATATCTATTTTTACTGCCATACTACCTTCCCCCCCCCCCCCCCTCTTCTCTTCCGTTTCAAATGATGCATCACCTCATACGATATCATAATATTGTCTGAGATTAACCTGCCCGGCACAAACGCACTCTGATTCTCAGCTATGATGTCCTTCAGAAACTCCTTCATTCGGTTCGCCATAACTTTTGTTATGATCTTAGCCAATACATTACAAAGGGAGATTGGTCGAAGCTCACTCATCTCAACTGGACTTTTCTTCTTAGGAATCAATACAATATTAGTGTCGTTTAGTCCATGAGGAAGCTGACCATTTTGAAAAAAAATTCGCACCATAGCAACCACATCTTTGCCCACAATTGACCAATGTTTCTGATAAAATGCAGGCGTCATCCCATCCGGCCCCGACGACTTGTCAGGGTGCATTTGAAACAAAGCTTTTTTAACCTCCTCATCAGATATTTCATTCAACAAAAACTCATTCTTATCTCTGGTGATAACATAGTCGATGCAGTCTATCACCAGCTCCCATTCGGCTACCGAAGCCGTAAAGAGGTTTTTGTAATAGTCTGTAATAACATCTTGCAAACCACTGTTCCCGTCCCTCCACTCCCCTTCAGTAAAATATACTTCAACTTGATTATGATAATATACGACAAAATATATATTTTAGTAAAAAATTATAATTCAACGGGTTTTTTACAACAGAGTTTATTTTCCCTGTACTCCCATTTTTTAATCTTCGATTTAATGGACATTATTTGTTTCAAGAAAAAAAATTCATCAAAATGAGAAAAAAAGACGAATATCATAATTTGCACCGGAAATTCAACCTGTCAGCTAAAAGGTGAAAAACAACATGAAAGATGTCACAACTGTGCTTACAAACTATAGCTGATCAAACAAGTCCCTCCCCCAAATCACACGTTCATCAAACCCTAACCCTAATTTGAATTCCCCCAAATTCACCACCATGCAACAAAATCAACCCAAAAAAACCCAATTAAAACCCACCACAAAGCCACCACTCCCTTCCCCATCACAATCTCACAAACGTCTCCTCGTCAATTCAAACCCTAACCCTAATTTCACCACTCCTTCCCCTCAATCTTCAATCTCCTCTGATTCATCGGAAGATGATCCTCGTAAAAAGACTAGAGATTTGCCTAATTTGTATGATTGTCATTCGTGTAATCGTCATGTTAATTTTTCTAATCCTAGTGATAAGCTTAGGATTCTCGAAAGCGCGTGGCGTGTGGTTTTGTTGTGTAAAGAATGTAATAGGTGTGTTGAATTGGGGAAAGATTGTTCGTATTGTTTGAGTAGTGTTTCGGGTTTCGAGTGTTTTAAGTGTGGGAATTGTGATAGGTTAGTTCATAAGGAGTGTGTAGGGAAGTATGGGGTATGTCCTCCGTGGTCGTATTGTCCGGTGGAAATGAGGTTTAAGGTTTGTGTGGATTGTTGGGTGCCGAATT
This sequence comes from Heracleum sosnowskyi, assembly GCA_030848705.1. NCBI lineage: Eukaryota > Viridiplantae > Streptophyta > Magnoliopsida > Apiales > Apiaceae > Heracleum > Heracleum sosnowskyi. The sequence continues at coordinate 16,261,271 of CM061244.1, read as the reverse complement.
CGGTTAAGAGTGGGAAGGGAGTGAGGTTTGAGGTGTTGGAGGATTGCGTGAGGGAAGCGGAGTGTGTGGCGGGGAAGAAGTTTGAGGTTTCGGTTAAGGCTAAGGAGGATGCGTTGAGGAAGAGGGATGTGGCGAGGAAAGCGGTGGATTATGCGAGCGGTGTGTTGAAACGGGATGGGTTGGAGGATGGGGAGTTGGCTTTGCAGTTGCATCGGGCGATGAATAGTTCATCAAGGATTTCGAGGAGTTTTGGACCGGTGAATTATAGTTGTTTGGGTGGTGGGAAGAGTAGGAAATTGGGGTTTTTTGGGAAGATTAAGGTACGCGGGGATAAAGAGTTGGATAAGGTACTTGAGGCGAGGATGAATTCGGAAAATGTGGGTTGTGAAAATGGGAAGGGGTTACGAGATGGTGGCAATATTGGCATGGCTAAAGAAGGGGTTGTTGGAATATGCAGTCCTGGTGTGGATAATGGAAAAAACTCCGTATTAAGGTATTATCAGAGGCGGAATAAGCAGAGGCAAATGTTGCAATCTGTGACCAGAAGCGCCCAAAGTGTTGATAAAAATTTTCAACCAGGATTGAAGTGTTATCAGAGGCAGAGGCGTAATAAGCTGAAGCGGGTGTTGGAGTCTGAGGTGAAGAGCACCCAAAGTGCAAGGGACAGAGTTATGTTGTACTACAGCAGAAGAAAGCATGATCGCTTTATGTCCAAGTATAGGAGGAGGAATTTGGGTTCAAAAGTAGTTACAAATGGTCAAAGGAGAAATCTTTACGATAGCTTGCGGCTTCATGAATATGTATTAGCTCTGCCAACACCTTCAAAATGTCCAACAAATTGAAGATACCATCCTATGCTCCATGATTACAATGCTGTGATGTTACTCTGCAAGAGTTTGCTGGCGCAAGCGGTTCATGCCAAGAAGAACTAGGAAAGAGATAGGTATGCATATCATTTCAATATCAAGTAACAACTAGATATTCATTTTCGTTCTAATGCCCTAAAATTGTTTGAAATGCTTGTGAGATTTACTTGCTTTAAGACAATGTCATGTTGCTTTTATTTGCTCACGTTTCAATTATACTGATGATCTGTCGTACCTGATCAACTTTGTCTTATATTCACATTCCTTATGTTTATATTTGTAGATCTTTACAGTTTTCAATTATCTAGAAAATGCACTTTTTTTGCTTGCTTGTTTTTATCCTAAAAACGGTCGATTACTTTGTGCCAATCTAGTTGCGGTTTATATTTCTTTGAAAGTGATAGTCATACATTACCATAATCATTGTTTGTGCATTAAGGCTGTGCATTACGCATTTATCAAGTTTTGCTGCTAGTTTGTAGGGTTCGAACCCCTAGAAACAGCTCTATTTTTCCAAGACCTTAAATGGAGACCCGCATCTATACGGGATACTGTACGCTGTGTATGACCTACGATCCATGTAAGTGCATACTTTGTAGGTATAGGTGGATCGAATTTCCAACAGAACAAATTATTGCTTCCTATAAAACATCAACCTCCTAAGAATGAGTTATGTGCAACAAGCTCCTGAAAAGAAGACCGATGGCCAAAGTAAGACACTGCCTTGTAACCAAATTTGAGCATTCAAGATCAAATGATTCTTCTATATCAGAATCTTATCTTTTCCACCATTCTCGCCATTTTAGGAACAGACTTCAACATTAGCGAGGAGATGTAACACCATAGGAAAACCGCTGTTTTCAGTTGCCGGCTCTCCAGTGGAGTAGAGTGAAATTTCGGTCATGTCTTCTAAAGACTCACAACAGACCTATTATGATGCAGTACAACTTTAGTAACCATGGATTTATGAATTAAAAACGATAATAGTGATGAAACTTGGGTGGATGAACCACAGAATACCCAATTCAGTATTCAATAAATTCCAATAATTAAGTCTTATAATAATTTGGGGTTACAAGACTTATATAGGGAATATAAACCCTAAAACATAACCTAATGGACCAAGGCCTGTAAATGATTGGGCTTATTATAAATTAACTACTTAAATAATAATCTACTAGCCCAACATAGAAAACATATGATAAATATCTATTTATGTCTACAGTAAATACAGATAAACTGACTATTAACAAAAATATAAATTCTTCACTTCCGTCTCCGTTATATTATAGAAGGGAGCCCTCTCCGTTGTAATTATTTTAAGCAAGGATTGTAGCCAAGCTTTTCTTCAAGAGAAAGTACCATCTTTGAGGTGTTTGTGTTTCAGCTCTGTAATTGTTATATGTCCAAATATAGAACGGATTAACCTCCTGCCTCATTAAACTCGGTGTCTCGGTCCATGCAAATTTGGTTACATGTAACTTTCCCATATAGTCCTGTGAAATGTACATTGGTCACTAGGTCAAGAAAAGCCTTGTCCACTACATATTACTCCACATTTATTCTATAATGGATTTTCCACTCCAACCAAATTTTGTCAAAACTAGCAGCAGAGTTAATATGGCTACATAACATGACAAATAAAGACCAAGATTAGTCCACGTGAACTTTGACATGTTATGACACTTGTTTTAAGACATGTCAAAATAGATGAATTTCGAAAGACAAAACAGAGAGACCTCCCCTTGTTATTCATTAAAATGTGCCTTGTCTCAAACAAAACAAATGTGTACCCTATTGTTTTTCAATTGAAAGTGAAGAATAAAGAAGCGCCAGTTGTCCCAATATTTCTTCAAAAATGCGTTGAATGCTAATGTTATACAATTCTCATGTCAAATTCTTTCTTCATTGTTCCAATAATTGTGATAGTCTAACCTTGAGATCTCGAGTTTAAGATGGAAACTAGATCATCGTGAACTCTTTGCATCATTGATGTTTGGTTATTCGTCAAAATGCTTTAATATCCTCAAATTTGTCCCCCAAAAGTAAATAAGACGCCACAAATGATGCAAGCTATTTAAAGATGCTGAGGAACCTTGATTGTGAATCCTCAATTTGTGTTCTTCACATTTACATGTCGTGTGTGTTTATCGATGAGGTATCGTTTGAAAATAACTTAAATTACATATTCTAAAAGAAAATAAGATGGAATCTAGCCAGACAGGGAAAATGTCATACAAACTAATTTAGTCACCATATGTATAGGGCACTGTGCTGCTAGGGGTTCAGGGATTTACACGGTGATACGTGAAGAGGTACGCCAGTAAAGACAACGAACTTAAAGTAATCGTGTCCTGTCTTTTTGCTTTGCATTAGGGTTTTGTAAATAAGCTGATCCTCTGTTCCACCCTCGACTATTATCTACTGTTGCTTTACTACCTCCACTTCAATGCACTTCTCTACTGTTGCTCTACTACCTCCACTTCGATGCACTTCTCTACTTTGGTTCTGGTTTTTTCGTTTTATACATGTTTCAAGATATATTCCTCTTCCTTTTGGATGATTTATGGTTAATAGAATGCTTAGATTCTTGCATCTACTTTTGTTCTTGAGTTATTCATGAATGAAAATGTGTTTACTGTTGCTTACTATCAAATTTTGTTGCCCAAAATGTCGGCCCAAAGTGAACAGACTTCTTTACTGTTAAAAAAAGGTTTACTTTGCGGATTTGACTTAATAATAAATTATTGTCTAGATTCTCTCATAATAAGTTTCATTCTCAAGTAAAGTTATCAGCTAGATTTTACGAGTACTTGAATCGATGGATATGTCTTTTTTTTTTTTTGGAAGCGGTTCAAAGGCATGAAAGGTGGCTGGCCTTTGAATAAATCCTTGTTTCTGTGTAAAAAAGTGCATCATTTGATTTAGCAGTTTTATGTTTTTCTTGATATAATAGTTTTTATTATCTAGGAGAATGCTCTTAATACTCTAGAGGTTAAGGTTAAGCCTTATTGTTTCTTGTGCATTGGGCACTTGTTAAAAGCTGAGACATGGCCTTCTCTTTTGAAGCTAATTTAGGCGTGAAACTTCGAAACCCGTGTCTTATTAAATATTTGTTTTTAATATTTATTGACCTTGGTACTTCGGTAGTGCCAAATCCATTAAAGATAGTGGCACCATGGATTTGAAATCGTGGTGTGTGTTCTTGAAGATTCGTCATTAATTATTAAAATGTAATTCTATATCAGAATACAACTCTAAAGCTATTTGGAATAACTTCTTATATTGAGATAGTTGGAGTACATATTTCTTTATTAACCCTTTCAGAAAATAGATAGTAAAGACTTAAGATACCCATATTGAAAACAAGATACTCATTCAAGTTGAACCAAATTGCCGAATGTGTAACATCCTAATGAATCTATGGTACCTAATTAGACAAAAGATTAAACATCCAAGTCAAAACTGACATTAATCATCTTGAAAATTTATGACTTCTGTGAGGCTCATAAAAGTGAAAGATTCAATTTTTCAAGCTCCTTGGCACCATGAAGTGGATCAAATTGATCGTCCACACTCTTCAGCATCTCACAAATTTGTCTTCCCTTTGAACTATTCTTCACTCAACTAAAGAGTTGAAGATCATTGTGCACAAAAACCAAATCGTTTGCGCAAGTGATTTCTTGTTCATATGAGTGGGGTTATAAGGATTATATACTCCAATTTGTCCGCATCAAGGAAAGCCAACATTGTGCTAATGCCTTCAAATCTATCTTTTTGATATTTGTTGTTGAATCTTCATTCACATGTATCAATATAGTTGATATTTTTTTTGGCACTACCGAAGGTATCAATAGGAATGAAATAATTTTGATAAAATACAAAAGTTTGGAAGTTACTAATATAGGTGAACTTGGAAAGGGTAGTGTGTCAGGAATAGTAATGCTATAGTATAGTAATGTTAGTTGTAATAAGGGTAGTAGTGTCTTTTCCTTCCCAGAAGTTAGTTATAGGAGTCAGAGTCTATAAATAGTGTTGTGTGTCTTGTATTTCAGATTATGCATTATGAATATTTGAAAAGGGACATTGTTCTACAACTGTTCTCTCCCTTTCTCTCTAGGGTTTCTCTCTAGAAACCTATCTTTCTCTACAAGTTTCTAACTGAATTCTCTCTCTATCCTCTACATTTCTGATCTGATTCTATCTGTTCTATCTCTAAATCTCTGTTCTTACTCTATTTCTCTGCTAAAACAGCTCTATTTCTATCAATTCTATCCTTACAATAGTGTAATTCAGCTTATAATATCATAAAATACCAAAAATACATGAAAACTTAGTTTCAGGAACTAGAACAAATTGGTATCAGAGCTACAAATTTAGATCAACTACTGCTTCAATTGTGTTGTGCATTCTAATCCGAGTTGAGCGAGCCTAGGATCACAGTAATCGCAACTCAAAGTTCAGAACTTTAGTAATTTTCATCTCAGTAAGTGTCGATTGTGATTGCTGTGCATCTGGTGAGTGATTCTGTTTGGTGAATATACTTGAGGAGTTGTGAACAGTACAATTGGTGAACTTACTGTGAGTAAGTAAGTGTGCACTCCAACTGTTTGAGTAATTGTCTGTGAGAAGAAGAAGTGACAGTTTTGTGTTATTGTTGCTTGTTCTGAGGTAAAGAAGTTATCCAGGGGAATTTACTTGAATTCTTGAGTGATTTTGTGGTGATCTGCTTGCAATCACTTTTGTGCACTTTAAGTGTTTGAGGAATTGTCAAGGTGTACTTGCTGTGTGTATTGAAGACTAGTAACTGAGAAAATCAGGTGTTGTTGTGGAGTGTTATTCTGTGAAGAAAGAGAAGAATAATTGATGGAGCTAGTAGTGGCAGAAGCAAGTGATAAAGCCTTTGATGAGGCTGTCTTAGAGATACAACAACAGGTAACAGATTACAAGGACAGGACTAGTCAGAAATTACAGAAGTTAGAGGCTACTATAGAGGTAGCTAGAAAGTTGATGCTAGAACTGATGAAGATGAAGGCACAACACAATTGGAAGAAGGATTAGTAGACTTTGAGCCTGATTTTGGCAGAGGAAATATGACACAGAAGTGGCCAATCCTTATAGAGGAGGAAATTGTTGAGTGGAAAGAGGAACTTCCAGCTTTAAAAAAAGAAAAAGGAATGTTTCGAGACACCTCTCAGATTGCTTTGGAAACCTACGTTGGCGAACCTATATATGATGATGAACCAGAGGAGGGTCAGGAGTGCTGGAAAGGATAGGAATTCATCTTAGCAGCACTAATGGGAGATAACTCAAACTCACCTGACATCTTACACTCTGAACTTTGCGCTAGTGAAGGATTAGAGGCATATCTGAAAAACGAACCAAACCAGGCACTTGAAGATGGTGACAAGCCAAAGCTTGTGGGTTTCAAAGGTGAAGAGACACAAGGTGCTGTTGTTGAAAAAGAATCTTCAATTATCCATACCAACAAGAGAAAAGAATTAATTGAGGATGTCCCTTACGGAGATAGTCCAATAGCTGCAAATGCTTTTGGTTTGGAAGAGAAGTCTAGCCATCTTGCTAAGAAGAACATGATTATATTTGACCCAGGTGGTCTCATGCAAGAAGGTCATTGTGAAGGTGTTAATAAGATGTTCAAAGACATAATCTGCATCAAGGAAGTGAAATTAGAGAAAGTTGCACTAATAAACTCTGTTTGTGGCCAACCTGGACAGTGGCAGGGGAAGCCTAATTTTGTGGTTCAGATTGAATTTTCAGATGGAATACAGGGCAAACAAGGTAAACCTAAAAGAGTATTGAGATTTGAAGTCCACGAGGCCTCAAGGAAAAGGGAAACAATCACCATATTTGATCCAGGAGGATATCCAAGTTGTTGTACGAGGACAACTTTGCAAGAAGGTTAGATGTACCAAGTGAAAGATCAACCATGAGGACATGGTTGTTTTTAAGGAGGGAGGATTGTCAGGAATAGTAATGCTATAGTATAATAATGTTAGTTGTGATAAGGGTAGTAGTGTCTTTTCCTTCCCAGAAGTTAGTTATAGGAGTCACAGTCTATAAATAGTGTTGTGTGTCTTGTATTTCAGATTATGCATTATGAATATTTGAAAAGGGACATTGTTCTACAACTGTTCTCTCCCTTTCTCTCTAGGGTTTCTCTCTAGAAACCTATCTTTCTCTACAAGTTTCTAACTGAATTCTCTCTCTATCCTCTACATTTCTGATCTGATTCTATCTGTTCTATCTCTAAATCTCTGTTCTTACTCTATTTCTCTGCTAAAACAGCTCTATTTCTATCAATTCTATCCTTACAATAGTGTAATTCAGCTTATAATATCATAAAATACCAAAAATACATGAAAACTTAGTTTCAGGAACTAGAACAAATTGGTATCAGAGCTACAAATTTAGATCAACTACTGCTTCAATTGTGTTGTGCATTCTAATCCGAGTTGAGCGAGCCTAGGATCACAGTAATCGCAACTCAAAGTTCAGAACTTTAGTAATTTTCATCTCAGTAAGTGTCGATTGTGATTGCTGTGCATCTGGTGAGTGATTCTGTTTGGTGAATATACTTGAGGAGTTGTGAACAGTACAATTGGTGAACTTACTGTGAGTAAGTAAGTGTGCACTCCAACTGTTTGAGTAATTGTCTGTGAGAAGAAGAAGTGACAGTTTTGTGTTATTGTTGCTTGTTCTGAGGTAAAGAAGTTATCCAGGGGAATTTACTTGAATTCTTGAGTGATTTTGTGGTGATCTGCTTGCAATCACTTTTGTGCACTTTAAGTGTTTGAGGAATTGTCAAGGTGTACTTGCTGTGTGTATTGAAGACTAGTAACTGAGAAAATCAGGTGTTGTTGTGGAGTGTTATTCTGTGAAGAAAGAGAAGAATAATTGATGGAGCTAGTAGTGGCAGAAGCAAGTGATAAAGCCTTTGATGAGGCTGTCTTAGAGATACAACAACAGGTAACAGATTACAAGGACAGGACTAGTCAGAAATTACAGAAGTTAGAGGCTACTATAGAGGTAGCTAGAAAGTTGATGCTAGAACTGATGAAGATGAAGGCACAACACAATTGGAAGAAGGATTAGTAGACTTTGAGCCTGATTTTGGCAGAGGAAATATGACACAGAAGTGGCCAATCCTTATAGAGGAGGAAATTGTTGAGTGGAAAGAGGAACTTCCAGCTTTAAAAAAAGAAAAAGGAATGTTTCGAGACACCTCTCAGATTGCTTTGGAAACCTACGTTGGCGAACCTATATATGATGATGAACCAGAGGAGGGTCAGGAGTGCTGGAAAGGATAGGAATTCATCTTAGCAGCACTAATGGGAGATAACTCAAACTCACCTGACATCTTACACTCTGAACTTTGCGCTAGTGAAGGATTAGAGGCATATCTGAAAAACGAACCAAACCAGGCACTTGAAGATGGTGACAAGCCAAAGCTTGTGGGTTTCAAAGGTGAAGAGACACAAGGTGCTGTTGTTGAAAAAGAATCTTCAATTATCCATACCAACAAGAGAAAAGAATTAATTGAGGATGTCCCTTACGGAGATAGTCCAATAGCTGCAAATGCTTTTGGTTTGGAAGAGAAGTCTAGCCATCTTGCTAAGAAGAACATGATTATATTTGACCCAGGTGGTCTCATGCAAGAAGGTCATTGTGAAGGTGTTAATAAGATGTTCAAAGACATAATCTGCATCAAGGAAGTGAAATTAGAGAAAGTTGCACTAATAAACTCTGTTTGTGGCCAACCTGGACAGTGGCAGGGGAAGCCTAATTTTGTGGTTCAGATTGAATTTTCAGATGGAATACAGGGCAAACAAGGTAAACCTAAAAGAGTATTGAGATTTGAAGTCCACGAGGCCTCAAGGAAAAGGGAAACAATCACCATATTTGATCCAGGAGGATATCCAAGTTGTTGTACGAGGACAACTTTGCAAGAAGGTTAGATGTACCAAGTGAAAGATCAACCATGAGGACATGGTTGTTTTTAAGGAGGGAGGATTGTCAGGAATAGTAATGCTATAGTATAATAATGTTAGTTGTGATAAGGGTAGTAGTGTCTTTTCCTTCCCAGAAGTTAGTTATAGGAGTCACAGTCTATAAATAGTGTTGTGTGTCTTGTATTTCAGATTATGCATTATGAATATTTGAAAAGGGACATTGTTCTACAACTGTTCTCTCCCTTTCTCTCTAGGGTTTCTCTCTAGAAACCTATCTTTCTCTACAAGTTTCTAACTGAATTCTCTCTCTATCCTCTACATTTCTGATCTGATTCTATCTGTTCTATCTCTAAATCTCTGTTCTTACTCTATTTCTCTGCTAAAACAGCTCTATTTCTATCAATTCTATCCTTACAATAGTGTAATTCAGCTTATAATATCATAAAATACCAAAAATACATGAAAACTTAGTTCAGGAACCTCTAGTTCCTGACATAGTGTCATAATGAAGTGTAACCAATTCATAAGAAACAGTAAGCCTGAACTTGAACCTGAACCTGTAGACTGTAGCCGGCACTATATTAGTTATTCTCAACTACTATTCTAGAAAACATAAAAATGTGAATTCTAGTGTCCTCTACTAATAAAAAGACATATACATAATTGTTTATTTCAAATTTATAGCATAAATTAAAAGGATACCATGGAAATAGTAATTTATAGACATCTCTCTCTAAGAACAAGTTGTTGTGAGGCCTAGTAAATCATTTTGAACTGGATTAGTGGAAGTTGAAGTGTCCAGTTTTCATACGAAGGATCCAACTCAGATCCCATACCCACACCCAGTCATGTCTGGTCGCCACGGGTATGAGGGAAAAACTGAAGAGTCTGGGTAACGTAGATTTTATCTATCGAGTCAGATCATCAAACATTGTATGCGCACTGCAAATTAAACTGTAATAAAGTTTACACAATAAAAGTTTACACATTCTCACTCTTAAGAATTTAAGCATTCTGTTGAGTCGAATCAACAAACCTTCTATGTGTTAAAAGGTTGATATTGTTCGATAAAAGTAGCCAGTAGTCATTACTCTCGGTCTACAAAAGTAAATGAAGTACCTCCTGGTTTGCAGAAAGTCCACTACCAGGGCTTGGACAAGTGGATACTGATGTTAGTGATGGTTTGTTTTATGTCTGCTTTCATGTTATGGTATGATAAAGTCGGACTCTATGCATTTAACATTAGGATATGGAAATTCTAATTCTTTTCATGCTGAATGCTGATGATAAGTTGACAAGTCGTCCTACCCCATTGCATCTACTTAATCACATATCTCGTTGAAATGCCTCGTGATTATGGGGATTGAGAAGGCCTGGTGATGTGGGCTGTGTCTTAGACCTATGATTTATATGTAAGACGTTCTTGACTCATAGAAATCTATATGTTTTTTTTTCTGTTTTTTTATATTTTACGTATTATTTTCTTTCATTCCTCTGGAATGTTTAGTTAAATAATCTTATCCAGATACTTTTCCTATCGGGTGGTCGTTGATAGATTTGATTAATTAGTGAAGAACCGATTATATGGCAAATAGTAGAAGTATAAGCTTACCTACATGTGTGAAGCCATATGGTGCGGAAGAATTGAATTTGAGAACTTTGGATATTATTAAGAGAAAGAATATGGTTGATTATTATAAATTGCTCCTTTAAGATGTCAGAGAGGCTTTAATGGTCTACATTGACTTTGTGTTAGTGTAATAAACATGAGTGTTGTAGGTAATAAACGTACCTACATGTTTGTAGGGATGTTTATAATGCTTCTGGTGAAGAGCCAGTATATAGATCAACGTCACCATCACGAGTGACCAATGCAAACAAAAGGAATGTATCATCTGGGTCATCTTCTAGGCATCTAATGGACGAGATTAAAAATGAGGAGGTTTTGCGGAAATATGAAAATGAGTAGGAAAAGGAGATTGTATTTGTGGAGAAAAGTGTCTTGATCCCAATAATGATGATGATTCAGGCCAAGAAGATGTTGATGCACGAACCAGTTTTTATGAGCTTCTTGATGTCATAAATTAGTTTTTATGAACTAAGTTGCCGGAGGCCCTTGCGCTTTGCTGTGTTTTTTGCCTTTAATAACAATGCTTTGTATATGCTTGATATCTACCATTAGCTTCCACGGATATATTCCAGTAATTGTTCGAGGTTATGCTACCATGAATGTCATTATATTTATGGAGTGTTGTTAGAGGTTTTTGGATTACTTCTTCCTTCTAATACTCGAGGTAGTTTTGTTTTGAGAGGAGGGAAGAATGATGAGGAGCAGAAAGTAATTAAAGTAGCTGTAAATTATATGTATTATTTTCTAGACACGAGTGCTTTTATAATTCAATATTTCAATCATCTAATTAAAAATATCTTAGAGTTTATATATATTGTAATACTTATCTAGTAGGATTCAATAGTCTAGATAATTATTAATTTTAGCCCTCTGTTGTAAAGAATTCTACTCATTTTCCACATTTTAGTATGTTCGTTATATCTCTGCAAAGATGGTATTAATCCCCTGTACTAACCTTAGCCTATATCAGATAACTAATAATATAGGTGCACGCTATTGTTAATGGATGAAGGAAATTTATGCGTCGTAAAAGCAGATAGAGGAGTACAGATCTTGTGGTTAATGTTGCCAGCCAGCTCTCTGCATCCCTTAATCTTGGAAACTGTATTACGAGAATAAGATCAAGAAATGAAGACTATACCCTACATGGGTTGTTATGAAAAAATACCCAATAGAACCATGGATTATCATTAGGTTCAACAAAGTGTCAACTGGGGTGCCATTATTTGTGGAGAAATTGACTAAAGATAGAACTTATCATGTTTTGTTTTGTGTTGACCTTAGCAGCTGAAAAAGGGGTTACTTTCTATCAGGGTGAAGGAGAGGAGCAAGATGAACATCTTTTTCTGAGAGCCACGAATCTGATCAGCCGTGACAATCTGCTTTTCTTAGCAAATTCATTTAAAGGAATGTTTGGTAGATTCGATGTATTGCATTCTGCGGGGGCTATGGCATTGCAGCTTGGAAGAGGTCATAGATTTCGCCACCTGTCTAGCCACCTCAAATTTATTCATTTTAAAACAGCCGATAATTGTTTAGTGTAAGAGCTTAGGAATTAGGGCAAGCACATACACTAAAAAGTTCCAACAAGATTCCAGGATAGTTTTATCAAGTCTCCAAAACAAAGACCCCCCCCCCCCCCCCCCCTCGCACCTCTCTCGGCAGGCTCTCATGGATACAGTAAATCAACCACTATTTTTTGTGATGTTTCTTCTGTTTTTCATTCTTAGTTACTTTGCGAAAGATGTTGGGGAATTGATGCTCTCAGGTTGCCTCTCACTTTGTATTCATGGTGTTTCCAGCTAATGAATGAAATTTAAGCCAAAGCTGAAAGAATCAGGCAAGAGTTTGCGTTTACATATTTCTACCGTGCAAGCTAGAATATGCCCTTGGCTTGGTATATTTCTAATTGTGTATGCTAGAATTTGCTCCGCATTATTCCCTTCTCGGAGTTCCAAGTGTAATGTGATCTGCTACAAACATACATTTACAATCATACATTTCTTCTGCATTCCAGAAAATTGAAACAAAAGCTGGATACCAGAATGCTTTAAATTGGGTTTCTCTACACAAGTAATTGTAGTTTTGTGGGGGTATGTATCGGAATCTATGTGTATGCTGAGTTGGTAATTGGTTGAATTAGAAGCCATGCGAAACAATTCGTTGAAAACAAATGATCAGTTGTATTTATAAATGTGCAAACGTAGCCCAAGGTTAAGATTATTCACAACCATTTGAACATGAAAGTGTTATAATCTATTGCTGACAATTGTATTTTGCTAAACTATTGCTGGCAATTTAGTTAACAATTAGGAAAGAAACAAATAGCTTTCTTCTTGGTTGTTTTTTAATAACTGGACATCGCGGTCTTTATGTGGATTCAGCACTCCGATTAATTCTGTATGTTTGTCACAGAACATAAGATTTTGTGCTTGAATGCAGAACGAGTCATATTTTTATTGCATGTATTGCTTCATTACAGAGCTGTATTATCGGTTCTAATCGTGTAAGTTGATTTACTGACAATTTTTTTGCAATTTACTGTAACAAACAGGATACTATAAAGTTGCAATTTACCGACAATTGTTTCAAATGACACTGAAGTGTTTCTATTTATAGAATTCATATGCATGCACTATGAACTCATCTTATTTTTATTTTTAAGAGAATAGTTACAACTCAGCATTAGAGAATTATTTTCGAAACTTGAGTATGGTTTTTGGGACTAGCATTTTTCGATAAAAATTGAGTCAGAAATTAAGTGTTTATGCATGTTTATAACTTGTCGACACTTGTTTATGCATCTTTGTAACTTTTAGACACTTGTGCCCGTAACTATTGATATCAATATTAATTTATCATCTTATTGGCTTTAATCCAATCATATTTGGTATATTTGTTTTCTTGGGTACCAAAACCTTTCGCCGTGCATTAAGTTTTCTGATAGGGTGACATTTTAAAGAAAAATTCTTATATAGAGTTCGAGAAACAATCATTACATAAATATTCATAATACATATTTTTATCACATTTTATATTAGATATGATTATAAATTTTAATTATTAAATCAAAAAACAAAATTAAACTCTTTTTTTAAAAAAATAATTGAAAATTAGTCAAATAGTCCAAAATGATTCTACAACAGAATCAAATTTAAAAGTCAATGTTTTAATTCAAATTTTAAATGTTAATTTTTTTATAAAATTTGTATATATACTAATACTTTACGTTAGATTATATATTTTATGTAAAAAAATTAAAATTATTTATAAAATTTTATAATAAAATATATAATTTTTTCCGATTTTCTACATAACATAGTTCTCCCTAAAACAATGTCCTGCTTATCGATTAATCCTATTGTAAGCATAGGCGCCCTCTTTGTAATCACTCTCATGGCAACTTTTTTCAGACCATAATAAATAATGCCAACTTTTTCCATTAAGCTCCACGATGAAAAGAGGATATTTATGTGGTCTCTTTGTGTGAATTCCACACTCAGAACAAATTTTTATTAATATTTAACAAATCGTTTGTGTGGAAGGCACACTCCCATCAATTTTATAGTAATGAAAAATCCAGCTTGTCGTGCAAAAACAAAGAGACAATGCTTGAATGGAAACCTCATTGTTTCAACAGAACTGGGAATTTTCACACAAGCGAATTCTGTTACACGATATTGTTGATGCCAAACGTCTCATCAATCAGACCATCTACGCAACATGGTGTGACATATCGTATATAGTTGTTAAATATGATACATATTCAGTTGCGTCTTCCTCTCAACACTTTCAGCTTCTGCATCATGCTGGTAACTTGACAACATGTCTCCATTTGTAGAAATCTCAACATCTATGCAACACGATTTTGTCATTTGTGTTCATTGTATTTGTTGCTCGAAATCAAATAATCGACTTTCTGTATGATGCAGAATTCCACAGTCAAGTACATGAAATATATGGGAATATCTGCTTTCTTATGCACTAACTTCTATCGAATGATGAATTTAAGAATTCATGTAGAACTAATGAGGCAAACATAAACAACAAGTATCACAAGTATATGATGATCAAAACTAGTCGTGTAAGGGAATTATACTCTTTTCCTTGATATTAATTTGAATATCAAGTAATCATAAACAACAAGTATCACAAGTATATGCTTTGTATGGACTCCACACTCCAAACAATTTAGTTGCTTTTTTGTGGAATGCACGCTCCCAGAATTTTATATTAGTAATGTATCTTCATAAAATCTCTGCTTCCTCTGGTGCTCTCCTATGCACATATCCACCTTCAGAGCTTCTGATATCCAAATGTTGTTTCCTTTACATTTTTTAATGAGAATCATCAAGTTATTGTAAGTGCTCGATGATAGTGCTCACATTTTTGTTCTTCAATCTGCTAAAGATATCAGATTAGTTAATCTTCTAAAGATATCAGATTAGTTAGTTAATCATAGACGGCTTGTGGCTAACACACTCACATAATTCTTTATATAGCTAGCACTATTGCTCATTGCACAATCAATACTGACCGAAATTGTTACTACTAGTCTATAAATATCCTGCATGCATGAATGTTGTCTCTACAAGCAAACTCATAATTTCATATATTTCCTCTTCTTGGTATAGTGAAAATTATAAGCCTTCGCCTAGAGACAACAATGGCAACCATAACTAACACCCAAGTGATCGTAAAACAACAGTTATCCGAAGAGAAGGAAGAGATAGACTATTCTAAAAGAGGACAATGGCTTCGTGCAGCTGTGTTAGGAGCCACTGATGGACTTGTGTCCATTGCATCGCTGATGATGGGTGTTGGAGCTGTTAGAAAAGATGTCAAAGCCATGATACTTAGTGGCTTTGCAGGGCTTGTAGCTGGTGCTTGTAGCATGGCGATTGGAGAGTTTGTATCCGTGTACTCTCAGCTTGATATTGAAGTAGCTCAATTGAAGAGGGACACAAGGACTCAAGCTATTACGGGTAATGTAAACCGTGAAATTGAGAGGGAAAAACTGCCAAGTCCAGCGCAGGCAGCTGTGGCATCAGCACTTGCCTTTATGCTAGGAGCCGTGGTTCCATTGTTGGCTGCAACTTTTATAGGAGAGTATATGTTGAGGCTTGAAGTGGTGGTTGTTGCAGTGACCTTGTCATTGGTGGTGTTTGGTTGGATCGGAGCGTTGATGGGAGGTACACCGGTGTTCAAGTCTTGTGTTAGGGTGTTGATTGGAGGCTGGATGGCAATGAGTATCACTTTTGGATTCACCAAGTTGATCGGATCTACCGGACTCGAACTTTAAAAAAATTTGTGTTACTAATAAATGGTTCTGAATGTGAACTCTATAGACTTAGCTTAAAGAAAAATAGCAAGTCTTGACTCTTAATTCGGGATTGAGGAGACTATGGGATTGGATTCTAGTTGTAATTTCGAATGTCTGTCATATGTATCATTTATGAATTTACTTTGCATGTTGTGCTAGAACTATAAACTTGTATTATGGCTTCCTTCTGTACAAGAATAAACTAATATGCCAACGAACGAAATTTACCAACGGAAATTCATAGATTGGTAGTTACTAACAAATTACTTGTACTACTACCACAGACAGCAGACTAGTGTTGTGCGATTTATAGGACACACCAATTAAACGAAATCACAGTTTCTTGTATTTCCTCAAATTGTTATAATAGATAGATAGGTTACAAAAATTTAAAACCACACTAGGCATTTTTTAAAACACACTGGTCCAGTATTGTCACACATAAAGACCATCAAAAACACTAAATCAGACCATGGAATTCATGGATTTTAATAGATTGTCGCTACGTTGAATCTACGAGAAATCGGTAAAGTTCATGCAGAATTAGAGTTGAGCATGAATTCAATAATTTTTTTTGCATTTTGGTGAGATTTCAAAAAGTTTAAAAATACACTATGAAATCCAACAAAATCCACTGATTTTCAAAATCTTTGAAAGTCAATAAGGATTTGAATACCACCTTATTTTGGAAGATTGTTTATAATTCATACTAGCTTATAACTATAATATTTTTTTTATAGTAAAAATATTTTATTATATAATATTTTTATATTAATAATAGAAATAAATGAAATATAGTTTAATTAACATTTTTATTAAAAACTTGTTGTGTTTGATATTTTTTTAAAATGAATTAATAATTAAAAAATATATAAATTTCAAAAAATTTAAACTCTAAACTAAATATTAATGTTCGTTGTCGCTTTCTTTCCATCGCAACAAAATCATTCGGTTGGCCGAAAATATATTTTCATAACGTAAAATATATTTTCATAATCTGACGTAATCATTGAAACTCATCCCTTAATCATTGAAACTCCATCCCTCAATATAAATCACATAGGTCCACGGATAATGTTTATAAAAGATAATATATTTTCATTAAAATATAATATGTTTTAAGTATAAAAGGTAATCTGTTATTTACTATTTTTATATTATTTTATAATTTATTAAATAGAATAAATGACCAAGAATCGAAAACCAAATTTTTTAATGTTTCGGCTATTATATAATAGTTTTATTTAAAACTCGTGTGATGCACATATTGTTTTTAATAATTGTTATTTTTATTATTTATGTTTTAATATTTTATTAATTGGATTTGTTAAAAAAATAAGTAGGTGTGTTAAATTTTTTAAAATAATTAAAAGTATTAAAATAGATTTTAAAATAAATAAGTAACGGTTGGCCCGTGATATTTTTGGAAAATGAGGGGTTTTAGTAAGAAAAAATAGAAAAAATAACATGTTTTAGTTGAAAAAGGTAATTGTCCGTAATTAAAAGTATTAAAATATATTTTAAAATAAATAAGTAAGGATTTATCCGTGATATTTTTAGAAAATGAGGGATTTTTGTTTTTAAAAAAAGTAGGTGTATTAAACTTTTTTAAATAATTAAAATTATTAATATAGATTTTAAAATAAATAAGTAACGGGTTGCCCGTGATATTTTTGGAAAAAGAGGTGTTTAGTAAGAAACAATAAAGAAAATAACATGTTTTAGTTAAAAAGGATAATTGCCCATAATTATTTTTTTATATTAATAATAGAAGTATATGAAATATAGTTTTATTGACATTTTTATTAATAAGTTGTTGTGTTTGATATTTTTTAAAATGGATTAATAATTGAAAGATATATAAATTTCAAAGTTTTTAAACTCTAAACTAAATAATAATGTTCGTTGTCGCTTTCTTTCCATCGCAACAAAATCATTCAGTCGTAAATATATTTTCATAATCTGACGTAGTCATCTACAACTCATAGGGTCATCCCTTATTATAAATCTCAGTCCACCGATAATGTTTATAAAAGATAATATATTTTAATTAAAAAATAATATGTTTTAAATTAAATATAAAAGGTAATCTGCTATTTATTATTTTTATATTATTTTATAATTTATTAAATAGAATAAATGACCTAAAACCAAAAACTAAAATTTTCAATGTTTCAGCTATTATATAATAATTTTAATTTAAAACTCGTGTGATGCACAAATTTTTTTTAATAATTGTTATTTTTATTATTTATGTTTTAATATTTTTTTAATTGCATTTGTTAAAAACATAAGTAGGCGTGTTAAAATTTTTAAAATAATCAAAAGTATTAAAATAGATTTTAAAATAAATAAATAACGGTTTGCCCATGATATTTTTGGAAAATTAGGTGTTTTAGTAAGAAAAAATAGAAAAAGTAACATGTTTTAGTTGAAAAAGGTAATTGTCCGTAATCAAAAGTATTAAAATAGATTTTAAAATAAATAAGTAAGGATTTGTCCGTGATATTTTTGGAAAATGAATGGTTTTAGTAAGGAAAATTAGAAAAATTAACATGTTTTAGTTGAAAAAAGTAATTGTCCATAATTAAAAGTATTAAAATAGATTTTAAAATAAATAAGTAAGGATTTGTCCCTGATATTCTTGGAAAATGAGGGATTTTAGTAACGAAAAAGAGAAAAAGTAACATGTTTTAGTTGAAAAAGGTAATTATCCGTAATTAAAAGTAGTAAAATAGATTTTAAAATAAATAAGTAAGGATTTGTCCGTGATACTTTTGAAAAATGAGGGATTTTTGTTCTAAAAAAAGTTAGGTGTATTAAACTTTTTTAAATACTTAAAATTATTAAAATAGATTTTAAAATAAATAAGTAATGGGTTGTCTGTGATATTTTTGGAAAAGAGGAGTTTTAGTACGAAAAAATAGAGAAAATAACATGTTTTTAGTTAAAAAGGATAATTGTCCGTAATTAGAAGTATTAAAATTGGTTTTAATTTAAATAAATAAGTATTTGTCCGTGATATTTTTGGAAAATGAGGGATTTTAGTAAGAAAAAATTACATGTTTTAGTTGAATTTTTTTATTAAAAGATAATATGTTTTAAGTATAAAAGGTAATTTACTATTTACTATATTTATATTATTTTATAATTTATTAAATAGAATAAATGACCGAAAATCGAAAACCAAAATTTTCAATGTTTCGGCTATTATATAATAGTATTAATTTAAAACTCGTGTGATGCATAAATTATTTTTAATAATTGTTATTGTTATTATTTATGTTTTAATATTTTATTAATTGCATTTGTTAACAAAATAAGTAGGCGTGTTAAACTTTTTAAAATAATTAAAATTATTAAAATATATTTTAAAATAAATAAGTAACGGTTTGTCCGTGATATTTTTGGAAAATGAGAGGTTTTAGTAAGGAAAAATAGAAAAAGTAACATGTTTTAGTTGAAAAAGGTAATTGTCCGTAATTAAAAGTATTAAAATAGATTTTAAAATAAATAAGTAAGAATTTGTCCGTGATATTTTTGGAAAGGAGGAATTTTAGTAAGAAAAAATAAAAAAAGTAACATGTTTTAGTTGAAAAAGGTAATTGTCCGTGATTTTTTTTTAAAAAGATGGGATTTTGTTAGATTAGATAGAAAAAGTAATGTATTTTAGCTGAAAATGTTATTCGTTATAAATAATTTTATTATTTAATAATATTTTTTAAATTAAGTAAGGACAATTAAGTAAAATCACTAAGTACCGACTACCAAACTTTTAATGTTTCGTGTATTATAAGATACTAGCTTAAAACTCGTGCAATGCAGGTATTGTTAATTGTTATTTTATTATTATTTTTTTAATATTTTATTAATTGTAGTTGTGCAAAAAATAAGTAGGCATGTTAAAATAGCTAAACACTTTTAATTAATTAAAAATATTAAAACAGATTTTAAAATAAATAAGTATGGGTTTGCCCGTTATATTTTTGGAAAATGAGGGGTTTTAGTAAGAAAAAATAAAAAATGTAACATATATTTAGTTTAAAAAGGTAAATGTCTGTGATATTTTTGGAAAATGAGGTTTTAAAATTTAATAATTAAAAGTCTTTAAATACGTTTTAAAATAAATAAGTAAAGGGTTTCCTATGATATTTTTGGAAAATGAATGGATTTTAGTGAGAAAAATAGAAAAAGTAAATTGTAAAAGGCAATTTTCCGTGATATATTTAGAAAAGTATGGACTTTGTTAGAAAAAATATATAATGTGTTTTAGCTGAAAAGATAACTGGTTATAATAATCAAAAAATAAGTAGACATGTTAAAATAGGTAAAATTTTAAAAAATAATAATAATATTAAATTAGGTTTAAAAATAAATAACTAAAGGTTTGTCCGTGATATTTTTGGAAAAGGAGGGGTTTTGGTAAAGAAAAATAGAAAAACAAACATGTTTTAGTTAAAAAGGTAATTGCCCGTGATATATTTGAAAAAGTAGGGGAATTTGTTAGAAAAAATAGAAAAAGTAATGTATTTTATGTGAAAAAGGTAATTGGTTATAAATAGGTAATATTATTATTTAATAATATATTTCTATAAATAATTAAGGTTAATTAAGTAAAAACACGAAGTACAGTTAGTTAATTAAGGTCAATTAAGTAAAATGACAACGTACCATACCGACCAACCAAACTTTTATTGTTTCGTCTATTATATAATAGTATTTATAGTATTGATTGATTAAAGTATATCATAGTAACATGTTATAAATAATTTGGTTATTAATAACAAATAAATAATTTAGTTTTATTAAAGATAAATAGAAAAATTAACATGTTTTAGGTGAAAAAGGTAATTGGTCGTAGTTAAAAATATTAAAATATGTTTTAAAATAAATAATTAAGGGCTTACCCGTGATATCATTTTTGAAAAAAAGGAGTTTTAATAAGGAAAAATAGAAAAAATGACAAGTTTTAGTTGAAAAAGATAATTTAAAATAAGTAAGTATCGATTTACCCATGATATTTTTGGAAAATGAGGGGTTTTAGTAAAGAAAAATAGAAAATATAACATGTTTTAGTTAAAAAGTTAATTACCGGTGATATTTTTGGAAAAAAGGGGTTTAGTAAGTAAAAATAGAAAAAGAACATGTTTTATTTAAAAAAGGTAGTTGCCCGTGATTAAAAGTATTAAAATATATTTAAAAATAAATAATTAAGGGTTTGTTTGTGATATTTTTGGAAAAAGAGAGGTTTTAGTGAGGAAAAATAGAAAAATTAACATGTTTTAGTTGAAAAAGTTAATTATCGTGATTGTTTTATAGAAGATTTTGTTAGAAAAAATAGTTTAGGTAATGTATTTTAGGTGAAAGGTAATTGTTTATAAATAATTTTATTATTTGGTAATAGTTTTTTTAAAAGTAAGGGTAATTAAGTAAAATCACAAAGTACCGACCGTCTGTCCGTTGTCCGACTACCAAACTTTTAATGTTTCGTCTTTAATAATACTAACTTATAACCCGTGCGAAGCACGAGTTTCTTTTTATATATTATAATATTTCTTTTATAGTAAAAATATAATATAAACTTTTTATATATTTCTTTTATATTATAATATTTTTCAAAAATAAAAGATTTTAGTAAGGACAAATAGAAAAGGTAACATATTTTAATTGAAAAAAGTAATTATCCGTTATTTTTTTAAAATGGAGTGATTTTGTTGTTTCAGCTATTATAAGGTAGTAATAAAAATATTTTGTTAAAAATAATTAAATAAGGCAAGTACCGTACCAAAAAACAAGTACCAAAACTTTTAATGTTTCATATATTATAATAAGATAGTATATATAGATAGTATTAATTAAATTAATCTATACTATATTATTAAAGACGAAACATTGAAAGTTTTGTAGTCTGGTCATGAAAGTTTTTGTAGTCTGGTCACTCCATTCATAGCCGTTAGATATTTTTGATCAAATCATTGAGAACGATTAGATAAAATATTAAAATTAGTATATAGAATATCTTTTCTATTTTTCCTAACTAAAACATCTCATTTTCCAAAAATATTAATAAAATAACATAATAAGGTTATAATTGCTAATAAATAACTCATTACCATTTTTAGCCAAAGTGTGTATTCTTTTTTATATTTTCTAACTAAAATTTCTATTTTTCTATTTTTCATAAATAAAACATCTAATTTTCCAAAAATATCACGAATAGTTCTATTTAATAAAATAAAATAATAATATTATAATTATTAATGAATAACCGATTAGCTTTTTTTCCAAAACGTATATTCCTTTTTATATTTTATAACTAATATTTCTCTTAATTAAAACCTCAAAAATATCACGAGCTATTCCATTTAGTAGCATAAAATACTAATATTATAAATATATCTCTCTATCTATACTATATTATCAAAGACGAAACATTGAAAATTTTGGTACATGTTTTTTGATACGATATTTGCCTTATTTAATTATTTATTTAATTATTATAATCAGTTACCCTTTCAATTTTATATTACCATTTTTTTCTAAAAAATCAGGGACAATTTCCTTTTCAGCTAAAACATGTTACTTTTTCTATTTCCTTTGCTAAAATCCTTCATTTTTTAAATATATCACGAGAAAACCTTACATATTTACTTTAAAATATATTTTAATACTTTTAATTGACAATTAACTTTTCAACTAAAACATGTCACATTTTATATTTTTCTTACTAAACCCCCTCTTTTTTCAAAAATATCACGGGCAAATCGTTACTTTTATATTTTAAAATTCAACGAAAACATGTTACTTTCTATTTTTATTACTAAAACCCCTCTTTTTCCAAAATATCACGGACAAACCGTTACTTATTTATTTTAAAATTCATTTTAATACTTTCAATTATTTTAAAATATTTAACACGTCTACTTAGTTTTTTTAATAAATGCAATTAATAAAATATAAAATATAAATAATAAAATTAACAATTATTAAAAACAACCCGTGCATCGTACGGGTTTTAAGCTATCTATCTATACTATAATATTATAAGCAAACCACCATCTATTTGGTTGGTAGTTTGGTCCTCTAAATAATAACCGTTAGATGTAAATGAGAACCGTTGGATGTAATATTAAAAAAATATTCTCTTTTTGATATCTAAAATGCTCCTACGGGTTCAAGGTTCGAATTCCGTCAACAACATATTAAAATTTTTTAAGATCAAAATACAAATAAATGTTAATAAAATAAGATAAAAAATACTAAAAAATCATATAAAAAAATACTATTGTAAGCAAACTACCATCTATTTGGTTGGTTGGTAGTTTGGTTCTCTAAATAATAAACGTTAGATGTAAATAATAACCGTTAGATGTAAATATAGGTAAATGAGAACCGTTGGATGTAATATTAAAAAATAATTTTTTTGATATCTAAAATGCTCCCACGGGTTCAAGGTTCGAATCCCGTCAACATCATATTAAAAATTTTTAAGATCAAAATACAAATAAATGCTAATAAAATAAGATAAAAAATACTAAAACATCATATAAAAAATACTATTATAAGCAAACTACCATCTCTTTGGTTGGTTGGTAGTTTGGTTCTCTAAATAATAACCGTTAGATATAAATATAGATAAATGAGAACCGTTTGATGTAATATTAAAAGAATATTATTTTCTTGGTATCTAAAATACTCCCACGGGTTCAAGATTCGAATCCCGTCAACAACATATTATTATTATTAAATATTTATATCATCTATTTTTCTAAGCTACATTCAAAAGTTCAAGATATTATTCCGTTGACAACATATTAAAAATTTTTAAGATCAAAATACAAATAAATGATAATAAAATAAGATAAAAAATAATAATAAATCATATAAAAATAATAAATTAAAAATACTAAAATTCATCCGTGCATCGCACGTGTTATAGGCTTGTACTTATTATATAATAGACGAAACATTAAAAGTTTGGTTGGTCGGTATGGTACATTGTGATTTTACTTAATTGCCCTTTCTTAAATTCGTGTTTTTACTTAATTAACCTTATTTATTTATAAAAATATATTATTAAATAATAATATTACCTATTTATAATCAATTACCCTTTTCACCTAAAATACATTATTTTTTTAATTTTATACTTTTTCAAATATATCACGGGCAATTAACTTTTTTAACTAAAATATATTAGTTTTTCTATTTTTCCTTACTAAAACATCTCATTTTTCAAAAATATCACTGACAAACCTTTAATTTATTTATTTTTAAACCTAATATTATAATTATTTTTTTAAAAAGTTTACTTATTTTAACATGTCTACTTATTTTTCTTAACAAATGCAATTACTAAAAATATTAAAATATAAATAATCAAATACCTATTTATAACCAATTACCTTTTCAGCTAAAACACATTATAAATTTTTTCTTACAAAGTCCCTCATTTTCTAAATATATTACGGGAAATTGTATTTTTCAATTTACTTTTTCTATTTTTCTCACTAAAATCCATTCTTTTTCTAAAAATATCACGGACAAACCCTTTACTTATTTATTTTAAATCGTATTTAAATTATTAAATTTTAAGATCTCATTTTCCAAAAATATCACGGGCATTTACCTTTTTAAACTAAATATATGTTACATTTTTTATTTTTCCATACTAAAACTCCTACTTTTCCAACAATATAACTAGCAAACCCTTACTTATTTATTTTAAATCTGTTTTAATGTTTTTAATTAATTAAAAGTGTTTAGCTATTTTAACATGCCTACTTATTTTTTTCACAAATACAATTAAAAAAAATAATAATAAATTAACAATTAACAATCCGCGCATCGTACGGGTTTTCAGCTAATACCTCTAAGTTTAAAAAGAAGAAAAATGCGATACCCCAAATTGATTCCCAAATATGTATCAATTTAATTGGTTATAATAAAATGGCCTCAGCATTCATACTAAACACTCATATTAAAAATTTCCATTATGCCATATCACCTTCATCAAATCATTTGGAACGATTTTTGGAAACAAATTTGGGATATATAGCATTACTCTTAAAAAGAATATTTGAAATTTGAAGTGAATACCCCAAAATTTTAAAAATCTAAATTGAATTCCATCACATTTTATAGGATTATTTAAATTCATTGTGGAATACACCCAAATTTTAATAATTTTTTAAAAATCTAATCTAAATACCCTCAAAGTTTTGAAATCCAAAAAAATTCTATAAAATCTAGACCTAAATAAGACCATAAGCATAATTTTTTAAAACAAGATCCGAGATACTAAAATATAGGAATGAATTGTATTTACGGGATAAATTAAAATATTAAATTTTGTTATAAGATACTAATTAATAATATAATTTTTTATTGATAAATGACGTATGGTTGGTTTAAGATAAAAAAAACAGCGAGACTCGATGTGACGATGTCATTTGTTTTTTTTTTAAAACTTTGGGCTGGGTTTTTGGTTGGGCTTATCAACTTTAAATCCACTATATAAAGGTCCCAGTCCGTCCAAATCAAATAGTCTAGGCTTTTGGGGCCTGGGTTTTGTGGTAGTTGTTTTACAAAACAACATTCTTGAATCTCTTGATACATACAAACATAAATACAAATAAACCCTGCGCCTTGCGGCTAAAACCCCACCCATCTCCGTTCTATATTTACTGTATAAACACACACACAGAGAGAGAGAGGGAGAGAGAGAGAGAGAGAGAGAGAGAGAGGGAGAGAGAGAGAGAGAGAGAGAGAGAGAGAGAAGGGTGAAGGAGGATGTGGTACTTGTGTGTGTTTTATCACAGATTGTTGGATTATAGAAAACCAGAAGTTGAATCTTTGGCTGAGCTTTTTGGGGTATTTGATGATTACCCAACTGACCAACAACACTCATTAGAATGGAAGTTACCTCAATATCATCACCCTGATTCTCCTTTTCATTTTGTTAATCTCCCTTCTGAGGACATTGCCCGTAGTATTGCTAATCGAAGTAAGTTCTTGTTTTTGTGTGTCAAGTTAGATAACTAAATATTGTATGTATGACCTGATTTATGCTTGGTATAGTTTCTTGGTTTTGATTAGTGTTTTCAAGTTGATGGTGTTACGTAATTTCGCTGATTTCGTAAAAAGTTGTAAAATTTGGTTTTGTGCCAAGTATGCTTCTGTGTTTATAGGGTTCTTGAAGAAATATTTTGTGCTGTTTTTGTTAGTATCTCGGAGTCTTGAAAGAGTATTCTACATGCCTTTAGTATAGGTGAAGGGGGTTTTGATTTAGTATATACATGTTTGGCTTAGTTTTTAGTCTAGGTTTTTCTGTGCTCTATATGGATGAAAGTATACTTTTTGTTATTTAATTACGAGGACTTTTAATCTATTTGAACATTGGGATGGCTATCGATTTTTCTTGCTTTTGCTGTCCCACACACACTAAAAGTACTGTTATTTTTCTTTTAATTAAGCTAGTTTTTATGGGACAGAGGGAGTAGGACTGTTTATGAGGAATTACTAAATTTTTATAGCATGTAACTTGAGGACATCTAAGATAGTTTCGAGTGGAGGGTTTGTTTTTAAGGGTTTTTACTCAAACAATATAGAAGGTCCTCACACAGAGCATCATATCATAGAGGACCTCTACTTGAACAATGACACAGCCACACAGGGATCAAAAGATAGAATGTATGGGGATTTACCATCTATTACGATTTACGACTCACAAGTATATATTTCCCCTGTTCATGACGTATTAAATCAAATGTTTATTCCATATTTGGTTGAAGTAACATACAATATGTTGAGGGTAAAGTGTAAGTGTCCATATGTATGTAGAAGTATAAATGTCACAGGTACTAGCATCAGGTTGTAATGAACATTTCTTACTACGTCATTTAAGATTACTTAATTCTGCATCAGAAATCTTTCACTCCACAAGATTTGGGTATTTAGTTTTATATGATTTATCTATAGAGATTTTCTTGCTTTTTATCCTTTATTGGGTGTTATATTCTTAATTTACAGTATACACATATCATTTGATCTAAAGCTGAAGCTTCAACTTAGTCACCTTTTACTATGTGTTTTAACTTATCAAAACGTCGATTCTTAAATATGTAGGTATTCTTGTGAAAGGGCTTTATGAACTTTGGGGTGAAGGAAATAGCTATGAGGAACTGGAGGAATCTATAAAAGGATATCCAGAAGAGCGCAAGTTGCCGTACTTGAATTCAGACAGCACCTTTAGAATCAGTATGGACACTTTTGGAAAGGTCATGAGCTTTACGGAACAAAATGAACGCATTCGAGGGCTCTCTTACATCCCATTTAAGGTTTGTCTTGTTCTATGGCATGATTAAGTATGTTGTAACTGTTTTCATCAAGTTTTATCACAATGTTTTGCTATTATCTTCATGATATATAACTTTTAGGATTAAATTTATTGATGAATATAACTTTTTCATTATAAAGACATCTAGAGAATACCTTAAGTAAGTTCTGGCGTCTCGCATGGTGTGAGAAGCGCAGCCTATCATATGTTTTTTCAACAGACAAATATTTGCACCTCCTCAGGCTTTGAAGACTGAATTTCGCTAGGTACACCTAAACACCTAGTACTAGTAGCCATGAAGTTCCAGAGTAAAAGTAAACTTCCTGGTGCATATGAAATACTTTACGTAAGACCATAATGTTATACCCTTTTTTTATTTATTCAATTTTTTTCTTAGGTTTCTGCATCAATGTTTAAAAGGTGCTATAATTTGCACGTTATGCCTTGGTGCAAAAATTAGATTACATATTTAAGTATAAACTAGTAACTGTCAAATACTGTGTTTCTAGTAGCCAAATCATAAATTTACCTCCATTTTAATCAAATAGCATTGATTGCTGCTTTACTTTCAATTTTCTTGCACATCTTAAAAGCAGCGTCTTATATGTTGTAAAGATTTAGCTTGCAAGATAACATTCAACTGTCTCCATTTCTTTGTCAACATGAATAATGTTTCAGGGTCGTGTCAATTTAAAAAACCCAGAGCATAACTTTTGGATCATGGAAACAGATGACTACGGATCTAATAATGGGCTCCCGCCTGTTGTTAAAAAGAGAATATTTTTTGGTCGAGAAGTTGGAGCTGCTGACAGGAAGCTCTTACCAACCTATGAATTAAAGAGCCGTAATTATCTTGGGCCAACAGCCATGGATGCAGAAGTTGCTTTCTTGATGGCCAATCAAGCAAAAGCCACACATGGGAAACTTGTGTATGATCCTTTTGTGGGGACCGGGAGCATACTGATTGCCGCGGCTCATTATGGAGCTATGACAATGGTAAGGTCTTTTTCTTTTTGCCAACTAGTTATATATCAGATACTTACCTTTAATATTTCTGCAACTAATAACCATCTTGCAAATTTTATCAGGGTGCAGATATTGACATTAGGGTAGTACGTGATGGGCGTGGCCCAGATTGTAATGTTTGGAGCAATTTTAAGCAGGTAAAAACTTTGTAGAACATTCTTATACACATGACTTGCAATGTTTTTGTTCGTTGAATGATTCCCTTCCAAATGTTACACTACAGCCTTTAAATTTCTTCTTAATTCTTTACACAATGCCACTTAATAAAAATTACTCCACTAAGATTCCCATCCGTTATGTATTGAGACATCTCTTGAAAGTCTGAAATAATATTTTACATAATTGACTTTTAGGTCTGTATGTTAGAAACCTATAGAATATATATCATATTTATTTATCTAAAAAAAAGAACTGATCATAAGAAAACATCTGTTCTAGTATCTTAGGGTAATTTAGTGTATACTTTTTCACTTTTCTTCCAGTCAAATGTTTCTTCATATACATTTTTTTTACAATAATGCTCTAACTAAAAGCTCATTTCATTTTTCTGTACTTGAAGTGAGTGTTAATAGACATTAAACTTCATTGCAAAACTCGAAGTTAAAATTGGTAGGCATATTAGGTCAGGCCAGGTTCGTAGACTGGGTTCACATAGGAAGGGGGAACACTTACTAAAAATAACTCCAGAAGTCAGCCAGCAAATACTGTTGTTATCTACCTTTAAGAAAACTTGTATTGATTGATGCTTTACAGAACATTGGTTTGGTTGATTTTTGCTATACAAGACTCATTTAATATAAGAATAAGCTCTATCTACTTGCAGTATGGACTCCCCATGCCAATTTCCCTGTTACGAGCAGATAATAACCTTCCTCCTTGGCGCCCAGGGTTATTTGAGGTAACTCCCTTTTTTCTTTCTGGTGCTAATTTAAAGAATTTAATTTTTCCTGGTTTAAGTTCCTACAACTGGTTATCTATTCTATCATCTAAAATTTTATTGTCATAAATGCACCATTTTGACCTTATCCTCATAACTCTGGATGCACCTGTTAAGTCATGTAAGTTTATTCTCAAAATAGTCTAGGGGTCACAGGTTTACTTGAAATTTACCCCGATAAAGAGAAGCTTCCAGAACCTGAAGTTCTCAAAACAGACTTAAAATTAAAAATGAAGTTTTTTCAAATTTTGTCAATTAATTTTTTAAAAATTTTGTAATCTCTGGATCCTTTTATCTGATCTTGGTCCTTCGGTTTTAATTTAGTCCTTTATTATCGCTTTCTTGTAAGAAGATAATTTATGAAATTACCATGGACCAATTGTAAATACCATGAACGGAATAAGTAGGAGCGCCCCCCAATTATCCATAGAATCAAGTAAAAATAACCAATAAAACTATATATTATTGTTTTGACTTTTATTCTTGAATATGAATGTTTGTAATATGTCATATTTTGCCTCCCAATTTCATAATTTATGATATTTAAAAGAAATGTAGATAATTTTTTGTTTACAAATTTTTCTGATTTTACATTTCTGAAATTTACTATATTCTTTGCCTTGAATATGTTTTTTTAATGATAAAGGAATTGTTAATTTAAAATTTATAGTTAATTTTTATGTTATATGTGCTTGGATTGCTCAAATATAATGATTTCAAAATTTCCGCACACCCATTACAATTTTCGGCATACAATAGTAATTTGAATACACATATTTTCATCATTGTTTCAACTAACTATTAAGTACCCGATACTCTTAGATGTTTGATGCCATAATATGTGACCCTCCCTATGGAGTTCGTGCCGGGGGTCGCAAATCTGGTGGCCGGAAGCTGCTGAAAGGTATCGTGGGTCCATATATTGTTCCAGAAGAAAAGAGGACAAATCATATACCCTCAACAGGTGCTTACAGCTTAGTGGAGTGCGTGCATGATCTGCTCGATCTGGCTGCTAAGATGCTTGTAATGGATGGGAGACTTGTGTACTTCTATCCTGTTGTACGAGAAGATGATTCCAGCAGTCCTAGTTTCCCAGAACACCCGTGCTTTAAGTTGATTGCTTCTTGTGAACAGATACTAAGTTTTCGTTACAGCCGAGTGTTGCTAACAATGGTGAAGATCAAGCCATACACTGAGGACATTGCTGAGTCAGCTCGGTTGAAGCACATGGATTTTAAAGAAAACCATCTTAAATGGCTAGAGGAGGGAAATCTACATTCTGCAGTGTTCAGCCCCGCTGACAGTAACTCCAGTGCTGGAGATGATGGGAAATGTGGTAAAGAACTGAAGCCAAAATATAGAGGAAAATACGTGTAGCTCACTCAAAGCTTTAGTTATGCTGCACCGATGGGATGCCATTTAATTATGTATTACTACCAACAGTTGGTTGTTTTGACATTGCTGATTTATGTTGTATGATCTACTTGTATCCTGATACTGACAGAGAACTTGCTATCTTTATATATCTTGAATCTCTAGATATAATATAAACTGGGAATTTATGTTACTACACCGTATTGGTGCAGTTTGCGAAGATTAAAGAGTTGGTAACAGTTTTTACGATTTTTATTTAGAACTGATGATGACATTTCACTTGAGATGGGAGAAGATTTGTACCATATTATGCATAATCGACCTGACATAAATGTCAAGTTTAAATTGACAATTAAATGACATGTGTTGTGTGTGTATTCCACAAAAAAATTCCTAACGGTGCTAAAAAGGAGGATTATGCATGGTGTACTTTTGACATTTTTAGGAGGAAATGACGCAACCTAAACAAGGAGGGGGGGGGAGAGATAGAAAGAGCCTCCTTCTGAGTTCTGTCTTCTCTTTTCTTTTTTTCTTTTCTCGCACAACTTTAAGTTATAAGAAATTATTAACAGCGTGAATAAAAATCTCGCAAAGAATTATATTAATTTCATCACTGGTTCTGTTTATCAATTTCAAATCTAAATTGTTTGGATTATTCCCCTGTTCAGGTAAATACATGCAATTCTGAACTCTTCCGTTGCATGTCCATTCTTTTTGATGCATATACGTGCGGAAATTACTTATAAAATGTAAATACGAATGGATTTGGAGGAGGTACCGAATCTGTGACCTAAAAGAACTATACCAACATGCATGTATATATTATGATATCAACATGCACAAACTATGGCTGTTTTGTATTTAAAGTAATATATGGCAAATTTATCATTCAGGTTGAAACTTCTCTCAAGCAATTTGATTACACCTGCATATAAACAACAACAAAAAAACAATGTCTCGGAGCAAGTTCATACAAGCTATTGGAGCAGTGAAAGATCATACGAGCATAAGCCTTGCCAAAGTTGCTAGCAGTACCGCTCTAGCTGATCTCGATATCGCCATTGTCAAGGCCACCCGACATGAACAATATCCAGCCGAGGAGAGGTACATACGTGAAATCCTAAGCTTAACTACTTACTCTCGGTCCCACATTGGTGCCTGTGTTGGCACCATTTCAAGACGCCTTAACAAGACCAAGAACTGGGTTGTTGCGTTGAAGACCCTTATTTTGATTCAAAGACTACTTTCTGATGGTGATCCATCTTATGAGCAAGAGTTATTCTTTGCTACAAGGCGAGGGACACGCCTTCTTAACATGTCCGACTTTCGGGACACTAAAAGAACTGATTCTTGGGACTACTCTGCATTTGTACGTACCTATGCGCTGTATCTTGATGAACAGCTTGAGTTCAGGATGCAAGACAAGAGGGGAAAAGGTAGCATGTTCTCCTATAGAGATGAGGATGAGGCTAGTCAAGGTGCGATCTCTGTCAGAGGAATACCTGTGCAGGATATGACGAATGGACAGATATTTTCAAGAATTCATCACTTCATGCAACTTCTTGAAAGGTTTTTAGCATGTCGACCAACAGGTCAGCTTACATAATTGATTGTTTATATGCTTCTTTCTTCTACGCTTTTAATTCTTCAAACTGAAAAAAACTACACTTGATAATAAAACAGGTGCTGCGAAGACTAACAGAATTGTCATTGTTGCTCTCTACCCAATAGTGAAAGAAAGTTTCCAGATTTATTATGACATATCAGAGGTTATGGGTGTCTTTATTGATAGATTCATGGTGCTTGATATACCTGACTCTGTAAAAGTTTATGAGATTTTTTGTCGGGTTTCAAAACAGTATGATGAGCTTGACAGTTTCTATGAGTGGACCAAGAGTGTTGGTGTTGTACGAACATCTGATTATCCCGATGTTGACAAGATCACACAGAAGAAACTGGATGTCATGGATGAGTTTATACGAGAGAAATCAGTGATGCTAAGAAACAAAATGGCTGTGAATGCAGAATCAGAACCTGTTGAAGAAAAAGAGGAAGAACCTGAAGAGGATCTGAATGCAATGAAAACGTTACCTCCACCTGAAGGATTTGTAGAAGAAACAGAGACAGAAGAGGAAGTGGAAGTAGAAGTTGAAGAGCCAGCAGAGGAGGATAAAGAGGAACCCAAGAAGCAGGATGTGGGTGATTTGCTGAACCTGGGTGAAGATGCCCCAACAAGCGAAGAACAATCAAACAGATTGGCCTTAGCATTGTTTGATGGTGGTCCTTCAATCACAACATCAACAGATGGGACTTCAGCATGGGAAGCCTTCAAAGATACAGGAGACTGGGAAACGGCCCTAGTCCAAACCGCAAGCCACGCAAACCAGAAGGCTTCACTTCCAGGGGGTTTCGATACATTGATGCTAGATGGTATGTATCAACAAGGAGCAACAAAACATGCTATGGCTTCTTCAGGTATGATAGCAACAGGAAGTGCCAGTAGTGTTGCACTAGGATCAGCCGGGAGGCCAGCAATGCTAGCATTGCCAGCACCTCCTACGGCAGAGGGTGGATCTCAGATGACATCTGGGGGTGATCCATTTGCTGCTTCACTTGGGGTGCCACCACCTGCTTACGTGCAAATGTCAGAATTGGAGAAAAAACAGAAGTTACTAATGGAAGAACAATTGATGTGGCAGCAATATGCAAGAAACGGAATGCAAGGAGAGGTAAGTCTAGCACAATTACAGCAACAGAATGCATATCCATACAATAATGGAGGCTATGCCTTATAAATCTGTTAATAAGTATGTATTTAGTATACCAGTTATCAATAGATTGTAACCTTGCCAAAGGGGAGAGAGCAGTTGAGGTCTGATTCGGACCATTTTGATATCTTCAGACTGCAGTGTACTCCATATCTCCATTTAAACTATTAGATTAGACACTTCTAGTCAGCAGTATATGATAACCTGGTAAACTTAAGTATTTCCAAAAGCTAAACTTATCTTAGACTTTCAACATTGTTCCTTTTTAAACTGTGTAACCTACTTCATCAAGAAGATAGGAAGTCGGTCACATGAATAGAACAAGTGAATATAAAATAAGATATACATGTTTGCTTTTAACTATAGCCCAAAACAGGTATGAACTACGCATATAGACCACCATCATAGTGCCTAGATAATTTAATTAAAATATAATTGTTGCAACTAGGAACTAGTTTAAAATATAATTGTTGCAATTAGGAACTATTTTAAAATTAAAATAATATATTAACAATCCTATCGAAAAGATATCTTCAGGAACTGGAACAAAGTTCAGAAGCATATGCTGCTGTATAAACATGAGGATGAATATCGATACATACATGTATAAGGGCCACTGGTCAAGACTCTAAGGCAAGGTTTTTCATAAAAGATATGGTGCCACTTGTGGACTCCAAGGCAAGGTTCTTCATATCTGGCATCTGAATTTGATTCCATTTCTTTATGGAGACCCCCAGTTTCTTTCCAACACAAACCAACGTTTCGACTGCTCATGCACTCTTTGGTAAGAGGTCCTCATCAATCTCAATGGCATCTTGCAGAATTTCTCTGGGATCACACTGTAGTTCTGACATATTTTCTGAAATTATTCAATTAATTGTGGAGGATGGAGAAGAACTAAGGTAAATCAGATCCATAGCCTGGTTTTAACTATGCAGTTCATTAACACTCCAGGGCATTCAAGAAGGAAGACCTGGTCCTAGACTTTTTTGTTAATAATTGATTGCCAAGTTTTAAATGAACTTATGAGGATTCAAACTTATGATGAAGCCATGACCTAGTCCTAAGAAAAGCGGAAGGGAGATAAACCATTACCATTGGGCTATCCCAAAATCCCCGTCAATATGTAAATTGTGTATACAGAATGCTAACCTTTTTCAAAGACGCATGACATAACTACAGCAAACGAAAAATATTCAAAGTCAGAACTGAGATCGAATGGAATAATAGATCATGGCATTTCTCAACTAAAAACTAAAGAGTAATTGCAATAATCTATATAAGAATGAAGGATTAAAATAGAACTCATCAAATAGTCAACTTCGAACCACATCCCCCTTTTAGACAGACCCCCCTACTTCTGAGTAAAAGTTATGCTGCCAACCATCATGGGCCTCATGGCTCCAGTTGCACCAAATGCCACCTGTAGTAACATTGATACATATAAATATCAACCAAATGACTTTCCGTCTAAAAGTGTACAATGAACAGCTAAAGCATAAGTTCTGTTTGACACCTGAACCTGTTTTACAAGCTGAAAAGAATCTTTTCAAATGAAAAATTAGACATGAAACAAACTATGCGCATTGCAATGATATGGTTCAGTAGACCTGAGGGCTGAGTTGAAGAACAGATGACATGGTTAATAAGGCATCACCTAGTCACAATTGCGACAAGCCAAGACCTCGTCTAAAGGAATCTTCAAACATGAGTGCCTAAGCTCTACACCCTTGTGTAGGTGATTGCTTGGGCCAACTTACTGATAGGCATATAGCTTTGATTCTATCAGCAGCCAAGAATTGGCCCCTCATTGCACATGTGGTGGAGGGGAGGTGAATAGACCCCATATGCCGATCTGCTACCAGTCAGTGGCTTGTTCACAAGCATTACCAGATGTTGCCTCAAGCAAATAATTTAGTAATATGTAATGGTCACCAGATTTCAGCGTGGCCCGATAAATGTACAGTACAACGATACAAGTATATGAATAAGGACATGCCAACCTTTCCAAAATCTTCTGTTGTAATAATAGATACTGTACACTTCTCCTCTATGAAGACATTCCAATATTTGATAGTTACTGCAACTGAAATGACCCACAAGGTATTAAACAAGACAGCAGCAACCAAGAAATCAAGCTGAGCAAGATGTGAATTCAACTAAACAAATAATTTTAAAATATATATACATAAACCAAATATGGAGCTATGGCTACGTGCACAGAAACTTTACAGTTCCAGGAATTGGAAAATTTAAACCATGATAATACTGCAATAATTTAACAGGATTATACAAGTGGTGATCCTATCACGAGGTTGTTATCATGATATATATAAAGAGAAACTGGCATAACAGTATACACATCTGTGGTGCCAACCGGCATATCACCAAAATTCCACTAATAAAAGGACAGTGGCCCTGCTCCTCCCTAAAATCCCTCACTTTATGACAAGAAATATTACCATACTGTTCAGCAAAAAAAAAGTAAGAGGTAAGATTTGACAAGATCCCATCATAGCTGACATGGATTTTCCCCTTCGACAATCCGATTAGGTATAATGCCCAGCACTGGGAGCAAACTTAGCCATCAGAACAAAATTGCAAAGATATGCAATTACAATAGTCATTAGCTAGCTGCACTTCGTAACATGCAACTTTAAAGTGACTGATTAATGTAAATTGTACTTGACATACAAGATTACCGTATGTGACACATCCCAGCCAAAGAAAGGATAAAGATTATGTAAATTAGAATTTCAAACACAGCAATGTGAAACATCTTGCAGAATTGGTTGCATTATTCATAATATAAAAATTTACTGATCTAACTTGGTGTGCAAATGACATGAAAATAGTGTAGGGGAAAGTAGTTTATAACCTTAATCCAAAATCTTAAAAGCATCTTTGGCAGTTTCGAACATCATTGTAAAATTAAGAATGACAACCACAAACATCAATTTTTACAAAAAACTACACTCCTTACGTATCATACCAAGTTGCCATCCAGCCACATGTAAACCAGAACAAAGCCAACATGACTATAAAATAGGCCAGGACAAAAACCATATCATTTCCAAATCTTGTATAGCCTGCATTTGGGTTCAACAAGTAATAGGAAATTCGAACTCCCTATGCAGCTAGGCCATACAGTCATACACCTAATGTACATGTAAAATATTACATACTCATATGTGTAATCTATAGAGAGTATTGTGAATTGTGATCATTAAAAAAAATGCTAAATTTTACAAATGCAGTATGTATAATATACAGACAGTCATTTGCTCTTAAACATATGTCAGAGGACTAACGTGGGGAGAACTACCAATAGTCCATGCATGAGCACAATCCATTTTCAATGTGATGAAAGCGCTTCCGATCCCTTATTACAATCTTACGTTTATACAGTCTGGAAATAAGTTTCATTGTAGAGTGACAATCATGACATATCCGGAGGTTCTTAACTATTCGAAGTGGTGTTCCAGGGCTCGTACTGATCAATCCGAAGGCAAGTGCTATCTTTTCACTATGATAGTGCAAGGCACTTGCCTTCTCATTGTCATCTATATTAAGAAAAACTTGTTTGGTGTCAGACCTATACCCTGTCAAACTCAATTGCTCTGACATCTCTTCCAGCATGAATTTGATTTCTTTGGTTCTTGGATGAGTATCATCTTCCACCAAAAACTCATGAACCAGCCCATCTAGCTCTATCCAACTGCATCCAGGATCTTTTCTTACATCCAGTTCCTTCATCCGCAACCTAACATCAGCCACCTCCTCCCAGTTACCCAAAGAAGCATACATATTTGACATAGCCACATAAGAACCACTGTCATAAGGAGACATCTCCATTAAATGATTTGCAACTCGTTTGCCCAATTCAATATTTCCGTGTATTTTACAAGCACCAAGCAAGGCCTTTAATATTACATCATCTGCTGTACAAGGCATCTCCAAAATAAGTTGTTCAGCTTCTTCTAAAAGGCCTGCTCGACCTAATAGATCAACCATGCAACCATAATGTTCAATCCTAGGTTCTAATCCCACTTTATGCATATAATTAAAAATTGATCTACCTTCAGCCACTAAACCGGCATGGCTACACGCAGTCAACACATTGATGTAGGTTACATCACTCGCTGCTATTCCTACTTGCTCCATCCTCCAGAAATAATCAATTGCATCCCTTGCTCGACCATGACTGGCAAACCCATTTATCATAGCATTCCAGGTAATTACATTCTTGTGCTGCAGACTCTTGAAGATCTGAAGTGCTTCAACAATGCTTCCACAACTGGAGTACATATCAATCAATGCGGAACCAAGCACCTCATCAATTTCAATTTCATTCCTCAACGCATAAATATGAATCCATTTACCCAACTCAAGTGCCCCAAGTCGCGACACTGCAGGCAAAACACTAACCAATGTAACATAATTAGGACTAACACCCCCCATTTGCATTTCCCTAAACATTTCCACCGCCTCCTTGTAAAATCCATTTTGTGCAAACCCCGAAATCATCGAATTCCACGAAACCACACTTCTTTCTGGCATCTCATTAAACATGTCCAACGCAACACTGAAATTCCCCGCTTTAACATACCCATCAATCATCACATTCCACAAAACAACATTACCCGAATTCATCTTCTTACAATCACTGCTACACACATTACCATTAAACAACACAAAAGCATCACCCATTCCCCCACACACAACATACATTCTCACAAGATTACTCAAAACAAACTCATCTCTTTCTATTCCATACTTCTGTATCATCCCATGAACTTGCTTCCCTACTTCAACAAACCCAACATTAGCACAAGCCTTAAGTACAGAAGGGAAAGTAAACTTATTGGGCCCCACAAACTCACTCTCTAACATAACACAAAACATATTTAATGCTTGTAATGAATACCCATTATCACCAACTTCTACAGAAGCTCTAATAATAGTGTTCCAAGAAAAGCAATTTGGTTGAGGCATTTGATCAAACACCTTGTATGCATAGTGAATGTCACGTTGAGATGGGGCTGAAAGGGCGCTGAACTTGAGAAGTTGGGAGGCCACAAGAGGGTCGGCAATGAGGCCTGTTTTGATAAGGTTGGCGTGGATTTGATTCAAGTCTCGCATGGTTTTGCATGTTGAAATTTCAGGGGAATGGTGTGGAAAAGTAAGTGTAGGCTTCAGAAATGTTGTCGAATTCATGACGATAAAACCTGGGAATTGTCATCACTTGTGGATAGATTATTAGATAGGCTACCCATAAAAAAATCTACTAAAACCAAACCAAACCAAAACACGTGTAGGCGGGGGTGACGATCCTCGGCTCGTGTGATATATATTTACAAACAAATGAGAAAATGCCCATTATATCATTCTTTTAATATTCATATGCCCAAAATAGCCTTTGTCGTTTAAAGTGTCCAAACTACCCAACTATATTCGCATTTCTAGCATGCGTATACGGTACATTAATAGACATACTTTCACTATATTAGGTATATACAATATACACATATATCTGCATTTATAGTCCTACAATAATAGTATCAATGTCAAAGTTTTTTTTAAAAGATAATTGAGATTTTTTCGAATATTTAATATTATTATTTCAAAAAATTGAGAAAATTAGAAAAATAGAACGAAACGATCTGAGAGCGCCACCTCACCGCCACCTCACCGCCACCTCACCGCCCCCGTCTTCTCCTTTATATAATAGTATTGATTTATCTCACTGTAACAATCCACTGTATTACATTACATCTCATCTTGTTTGGGTTTACATATATAACTATTGAATACACATGTGTAATTATACATAAACATACATAGAAATTGGTAGATGGATTTGTTTTATCATTTGGTGTCCTTGGTACAATACTGGCGAAAACACATCGATGGAATCGTGGCGACAACACATTAATCAGAATTGAATCAACCTTTCTTAATAGTCTCCGACTTTGATCTGTTGTTATGTCGATGACCGAGACATGGGGCTACTTGGATAAGTTACAGCTACGCATATTACCGATGCATGTACGATTGTCTCCGCATTCAAAGGATGCGTGTGCGGCTTCTTTTGCATTCGATGTATGTTGTCAAGATGATTAGATGATAGTGATAAGAATATCAGTTTTGCAGGGGATAAAGGAGGGGGGGGGGAGATTGTGATCCAAAAGAGAATTATGAGTCTAGTTTAAGGCACCATACACGCATCTGGGGTATGCGTGTCCACATCCTTGGCTTGCGTGTGCTGCATAGGGGAAGACATGGTTGCATTGTTTGCGCATTTTCAGAATACGCATGTTACCCTCGCATTCGTGAAATGCGTATCGTTCTGATTATTTTGGACATCATTCCCGCATATGATTATTTTGGACATTGTTAGATAAAAAATCGTTATTTAGGACTTTTACCCCAAACAAATAGATCAAAAATCAAACAATACACTATAATAATTATAATAAAAATTGAAAGTTAAGAATACGTAACTTTTACTAGATGAAAATCTAATATATATACATCCAACTATCAAATAAATTGAACCCTTAAATTAAAAAAATTAAAAAAATAATTAAAAAATAATATATAAAAAAAATATTTTTTAATATTAAATATTTTAAAAAAAATATTTTTTTAATATTACCCTTAAATATTTTTTAAATTTTTTTTATAAAAAATATTAAATAAAACAATATTTAATATATAATATTAAAAATATTATATATAATATATAATATTAAAAATAATATTAAAAATATTACATTTAATAAAATATTAAATATAATATTAAATATAATATTAAATATAATATATATTAAATATTATATATAAAATAATATAATATTATATATAATATATATAATATATTATATATAATATATAATATATTGTACATATATATATAATATAATATAATATTATATATTCTATATAATATTCTAATATTATATTTTATATTAAATATAATATTAAAAATATTATATATAATATTTAATAATTTTTTAATAGAAATAATTAATATTTATTTTTTTTTTATTTAATTTTTTTAAAAAAATATTTTTTTATTTAAGATGTTTTTTTTTATTTAATATTTTTTTAATATTA
The DNA here is from genome assembly GCA_030848705.1 of Heracleum sosnowskyi. Taxonomy (NCBI): domain Eukaryota; kingdom Viridiplantae; phylum Streptophyta; class Magnoliopsida; order Apiales; family Apiaceae; genus Heracleum; species Heracleum sosnowskyi. The sequence goes on along the minus strand of CM061244.1, from coordinate 16,220,920 downwards.
CCCTTAAATATTTTTTGAATCCTTAAATTCATAATTAAAAAATCTACTAAAAAAGAAACCCAAATCGATCTTTCTAATTATTTAAAAAAAACCGGTATTTTTGAATAATACCAAAATCCCATTATGAACCTACTAATCTGCATCGTGTATTTATCTTATATATACAAGAAGACATCCGATTAGACCCTTGTTAAAATGAGAAATGACTCCCCAATCACTAAATTATTAAAAATTAATCAATATACTTGTATAAAAAAGAATATAAGGGCGATGGGGTGACTCACATCTCAAATCGTTTATTTTTTCTAATTTTCTTAAAATTTTAAATTATTAATATTAAAGATTCGAAAATATCTCAATTTTATTATTCTTGTGTTTAAAATCTTTATTAATGGAGGAAACTAAATATATAATTTTCAGATTCTTGTCATATTCTCCTAGATTTTTTATTAGAAAATATTTCAATTATCTTTTAAATCTTTACTAATGAAAGAAACTAAATATACAATTTTATATTCTTGCCTTTATAATATTCGATAAATTAATTCTTAATTTCTTCTTACTATTTTCTAGCGGAGAAAACTAAATATACTATGCTAATATTCTCCAAAGTGTTCTCTACTAATCCAATTTATATACTAATGTCTTTAATATCTTTCAAGCAAGTAAGCTAAAAATGTTATATTAATATTTTTCTAAACTTTCTTTCAAGTTCAATTTATTTATTAATTCCTTCCTACTATCTTGTAATGAAGTAAACTAAGTATATTGTATTAATATTCTTCTAAAATTATTATACGAGTCCAATTTATTTACTAATTTCTTTTTTACTATTTTTTAATAGAGAAAAATAATAAAGGAGACGATTTGAGAAATTTCCTTTTAAATCTTTATTAATGAAAATATTAATTATCTTGTTAACGGAGGAATTTGGTGAAAACAAATTCGGGGAGGGTTGCTGGAATTGTGGTGGTAGTTGATGACGGTGTGTAGCGTAGGTTGAGAGGGTTAGGGTTTATGATTTGGGGATGACTGAGATTGTATGTGAGAATATGTCGCGATTGAAGTTGAATATTGAATTCACTCTTTTTCGCTAGATCGCATCGTGCCATACAATGTGCCTACGTACCCTTATTTATAGGGATCAAGCCAAACGTAGTTCTTAGGGAGCAAGTAACCTATATGGGCTGGGCTTCCTTATTTCTAGGAAGCCGAAAAGACCGGGGTCACCGCCTTTGATACGTCATCATGAGCTGTCATGGTCTTGCTATTTTCTCGGAACATGGTAGATAAGTCACTGACCCGAGATTATCGGAGTCAACACTTATCTTAAATCACAGAGAAGAATAACGAAAAACTAGCCCTGTGAGCATCAAGGGGCGACGCCCATCAACCCCCCTAGTAAGGCAAGGCTTACTAGCCTGGATGGAGTCTAGTCTTTTGTGAAAATAAATATGATTCAAACAGTTTCCATTCCTTCTAGGCGAGGTTCCTTCAAACCTCTTAGGCGAGGTTCCCCTCAAGCCCCCCGGGCGAGGTTCCATTCAAGCCCCCTCGGCGAGGTTCCCTACAAGCCTCCTGGGCGAGGTTCCCTACAAGACCCCTGGGCGAGGTTACTTTCGGAGGACGAGGTTCCATATCCTGTAAGTGATCATGTGAAGGGTGATGCCCCACCGGAGGGCGAGGTTACTTTCGGAGGACGATGTTCCATATCCTGTAAGTGATCATGCGAATGGTGATGCCCCACCGGAGGGCGAGGTTACTTTCGGAGGTCGAGGTTCCATATCATGTATAATGCTCATGCAGAGGGTGATTTCCCACCGGAGGGCGAGGTTACACATTTCTTCTATGATAATTGTATCTCTCCTTGGTAAATAGTCCACAGCCGAGGCTTCCCACAATTATGAGAGGCTACTTCCAGAAGTCAAGGTCTTTCTAGAGATGAGAGGTCTTTCTAAGCTGATAACCTAGGCTTCCTATCCTGCAGAATGCTTCACATGATGTTAGGTTGTCCTTGTATACGTCCCGAGTTATACATTTCTTCCCCGATAGTAACAGTTGTCTCCTTGATAGTTAGTTCGTGGATGACGCATCAGGGAGAGACGACGCTTCCCATGGACGTGGGCTAGGCCCAATAGATGTACCCTCTTGAGCTTTCCTTCTTTATATATGTATGATATGGGACTGACCCTACTAGTCTTCTTCCTTAAGTACATTTAACCTAGGTCAATTTCATCATGTAGCCTAGGTTGATGCTAGTGAGTGACACCATTGATTGCGGGCGAGGCTGAGAAATGCGGTGGGCAAATTTTGCCCATTACATATCTTATATTCTCCCAAGCTTTCTTCTTAAGTCAAATTATTATCTTAATATTATCCTAAAATTTATCTCCAAGTCAAATTACCATGTTATATTTTCTTAAACTTTCTTTTGAACTTAGATTACCATCTTAATATTCTCAAATATTTTTTTCTTGAAAATTAGAATTTTGAAAAATGTTTAAATTAAAATTTATGCTATAAGAAAATTGATCAATAGATGATATAATTTATTTAGTAATTAATTTGTTATCTGTTAAAAATTGGTAACAACAAGAAAGCGGGTCACAAACATGTTTAACGAAAAAGAGATTCATTAGGAGGAACATATTATATGATAGAATTTAATATTGATGTTATATTATGTATTTTAAAAATATAAGGTGCAATGTGAATTTTAAGAAAATTAAAATGATAAAATATACTAATATTTGATAGAATATTAAAATAATGAAATATATTGAACAAGTGCTCTTTTCTATTAGGAGGAGCATATTATATGTTCGAATTTGATATTGATGTTATATTATATTTTTTAAAAATAAAAGTTGCAAAATGAATTTTAAGAAAACTAAAGTGATAAATATACTAATTTTTGATAGAATATTAAAATAATGAAATATATTGAACATTCTTTTCTATATTTATTAAAATTTCGGTAATGAATAAGACTAAATGGAGAATTCCAAAGAAACCTTAATTTTATGTTAGAAATATTATTTTAACTAAAAACATATTTTGTATTATATTTTTAAAAAAAAATTGAAGAAATTATAACAAAATCGTTGCTAAGCGCGGCTTAGTAAACTAGTTATTATAAATAAATGATCAAATGAGAACTTGAGATAATCAATCTCAACCACACATTTTATATTATTTTATTAAATCACAACCATACAATTATATATCAAGCAAATGTCATCCATATCTCTTTGTCTTTCTCACCTCTTCACTGCCAACACCGCTACTACTTCTCTCTCTCCAACCATTAAAATTTCCGGCCAATAAATCTCCGGCTATATATATATATATACTCATTTCCTCAGATCTGACACCTCTTTTCTTTATCTCCGGTATTGTTTATACGACGTCATTATGGCGGTAGGGTGGTAAAAAAACTTATGACATCTGCCTCGTCAGTACACTTATTATATAGCGTCGACACGGCGTGTTTGGCATCCATATGGCGTGTTTGTCCGCCATGACGCTTGGTGTTATCACAAAATCACGCAAGCGCACGTGGTCACAAGTAATATACGAATAAGTCAAGTTCCTTCCCACAGAGATCTAATGAGGTGTTCAATTCAATTAATGTACCTATGCAACAATGTATGATTTTTATCCACTGCTAAGACAATTAACAATTTGGGTTTGATTATCTAAAATTAACTAGAGAACAAATTATTAAACTAAGAATTAACTAACTAAGAGGAATTAAAATCGATTTATGTATATGAGAATAAAACATGGGATCCTAACTTCATTAAATACTTCATCTAGAGTCTTTTATCTTTAATCAATGCATGTGACAGTTGTGATAACTAATCGGATAACACGAAATCAGTACACGCTACCTTTCAGTATACGTATACCAAACTACTCAAACATCCACAAAAGAGATAGAAGTTGGGTAGACACCAATTATGCTTAGACCCTATATGTCTATAAGATTTGAAAACATAACGGTTTAACGAGCAAGTTATCCATTCAGATTACATAGGGCAGGTAAGATGGTTAAAATCACCTACGAATCATGCATGACAAACATACATAAACCTATGCTAGCATGGCAAGTTCCAAACCTCTATATCCACTTTCGCATTCAATAGAGATTAACAAACAATCTTAGATGTTAGCTACGCATCCAAGAAGAATAAGCACAACCAAACTAGGATATCAATTAGCCATCACACACACATCTTTAAAACAATTAACTACTAAAATCCATAAATAAATCCGTTAGAATCCCACGATAACGTTTAGTTCATAATTGAACCGCTCGTCACCATGGGATTTGATGAAAACATGATAATGAACAAGATTTGAATAATATGAATACTAAAGTAATAGAGTTGAGAAAACAAATCCCAAAAGCATCCAAGAGTATCGCCAAGAAAAATACAAAAGAAAAGTAGATCTAGAACTCCGTTGCTTGTCACGCGCGTAGGAATCCTTCGTCAAACTTGAATCTCCGTGTCTCGACTCTCTCTCTATGTGTTGCTGGGAATAGGTTGTGATTATTGGTGAAGGGTTGTGTTTATATAAACTCCAGGAGACTTTCTCAGCAAGATATTTCCAATTAAAAATCGAAATCAGAAAAATTTCCAAGAATTTTGCCAGGCGGCCGCGCCCTAGGCGCGCCCCCGCGCGCTCCAATTCTGCCTCGCGCGCGCCCGCGCGTTTGGTCCGCGCCCGCGCGTTTGTCCGCGCCCCCGCGCGCCAGGTTACTGTTCTGAATTATAGAAAATGTTGTCCTCTTCGCGTGAGCTGTAAGATCGTCAGAATCGGACTTGTAGAACTCCAGATATGGCCAAAACAGTGAAGACTGCGCAACCTACCCGGAAAATCCGAATTTTAATCAAATTAACCTCCAACTCTTGGTTCTGCAAAACTTAATGAAAACACATTAAACACACCACATACTTGAGTTCAAGTCATAAATTTAAGCCGATATGAAGCGTTCCAAGTAGATATAAAATCCACTTATCACACCCCCAAACTTAAACTGATGCTTGTCCTCAAGCATAAATAATATAACTATATACAACTAACTAGTACCACTTCCGTAGGTGATCACGGTTGCATTTGGCATATGCAACAAGCCCTTTAAACCCCTAGGCAGCCCTAGTGGACGAGTAAGGTCTCGTGAGGGCCTATAGCGAATGTACCCACAAAATCCATGTACTCATGCAACTAACAATGCAATGCATGTATGCAACTAATATGAAAATGCAACGATCCCTTCAAACCAACCAAAACCAATCAACGATCCAACATCTCAAAGAACACAGTCTTCCAAACAGAGCTCGACCAAATTCCCATCGACCAACAAGACAAACACAGAAACGTGCGTGTGTGCGATGCTCACCAATATACTCCCAAACTAAATCAAGACCATACCTACTCTTAGCCAAAACAACCACAAGCTTACAAACAGAATGAACGCTAGACACAAGAACTCTTAAGAGACACCTTCGCAGTCCATCTGAGTTAGACAGGAATTCATGCTTTATTACACAAAAACAACTACGCACAACACACATGCTTATTTGACCGTGCAATGGATGAGACCTCGGAAGGATTTTGCAATAATACCCATTTAACGAGCTTTAGGTCAGCGGATCCCAGACCGGAAAAGTCTTAGGTCACTAGGCACAAAGTCCCCAAAGAACTTACTTGCTCGAGTACTAAAGAGCTCACCCTGATCAATTCTGCATAAACACAAAACAAACACAACTCTTTTTTTTTTTTTTTTTCCTTTTTTTTTATTTCGAAATGAGTGCACTTTGCCTTTTTTCTCATCCACCCTAGACTACTCATCTTTTCAATGAGCCGGCTACTAGCCATTTGACGCCTAGCCTTTATTGACAACTAGCAAGAAATCCCTGGTTTCCCCCAAACTTATACATAAGTGCTCCTTCGTTTTCAAGAATCTAGCCAACATTCTAAATGTAAACAAGTGGTTAAATTCTAACACCAAACAAGCATGGTCTGATCAAATTCAAAAGCAACCAATGAGACTTATGAAATAGATTTGTTTCTGGCATGCAAGTCAATACTTAGAAACTTAATCAACCCTCTATTCATCACAACCACACTCCAATCAACATCGACTTACCAACGGAAATAGTCAAGTCCTACAGGATCATGAAATATGCATGCAACTAAAATGGACTCACATGATAAATAAAAACTATGCAAACAGAATGCCCTATATGACATGAACATGCAAAACTACGAATAAAACATGAATGAATTACCACAAACATGCAAAATATGATTTCCTACATGAACACATAACACCACAACACTACTTATCCCTAAATCACCCCCAAACTTAGAATATTCAATGCCCTCATTGAAGGTAATAAGAAAGATAGTAGAAACATACCTAACACATGGGTTGCCTCTCACGAAGCGCTGTCGTTAATGTCATTTAGCCGGACAAATGTGAATCAAATCATGGTGGCTCGAAGATCGCATTTGACTTGTCCTTAGCAGAAGGACCATTCACCCATTGTTTGATAACCTTCTTGCTTTCTTCCCACATCTTTTCCAAATCAAACTTCACCTTGACTTTTCCACCAATCGTTTTTTTCTTTTTCTTCTTTACACCTCTAAGGTGTTTATGCTTCTCCGTCGATTGATAAGAACACTCTTTTACCTCATCATCCTTGTTCCACCTTCTCAACACATTATCTTCACACTCTTTAAAAATCACCAACTCATCATTCAGAAGGACATACTTCAAATGTGGTGGAAGTTTTCCAAGCTTGACATTCGAAAGATCTCGAATGGAAGAATTGTCAATGGAATCACTGATGTGATGCTCGAACTTGTGCATGTCCGAATTTTTGCTCAACAGCTGATCGAACTCCTTTCTCTGACCCGTATCAACCATCTTCAAGCTAAAACACTCTTCCTCCTCTGTCGGAAATTTCATAGCCTTGAACACATTAAAGATGACCTTTTGATTACTCACCCTCATTGTGAGCTCTCCTTTCTGAACATCGATCAACGCTCGGCCAGTAGCCAGAAAAGGTCTTCCCAAGATGATAGGAATCTTCTTATCCTCCTCAAAGTCAAGAATAACAAAATCAGCAGGAAAAATCAGCTTATCCACCTTTACCAAGACATCCTCCACTATACCCCTTGGATATGTGATCGACCGATCAGCCAACTGTAAGGTCATATTAACTGGTTTCGGCTCAGGCAACCCAAGTTGCTTAAAAACAGACATTGGCATTAGATTAATTCTAGCTCCCAAATCACATAAGCATTTGCTAAAAAGTTGATTGCCAATAGTGCAAGGTATGGTAAAACTTCCCGGATCTTTAAGCTTCGGTGGCAATTTCTGCTGTAGAACTGCACTACACTCCTCTGTCAAAGCAACGGTGTCCAAATCCTCGAGTTTCAACTTCCGAGATAAAATACCCTTCATGAACTTAGCATAGCTCGGCATCTGTTCAAGAGCTTCTGCAAAAGGTATGTTGATGTGTAACTTCTTGAAAACCTCGAGAAATTTGGCGAAGTTTGTGTCAAGATTCTGCTTCTGTAGCCTCTTTGGATATGGAGGAGGAGGATAGATCTGGTTACTCTCTGTAGTCTTCTTCTGGAGCCTCTTTGGGTATGGAGGAGGTGGGTAAATAGTCTGCTCCGAAGTAGACTTGTCAGCAGAATTTTTGCTCTTTTCAGCCTCACCGTCCAACTGCTTAGCTGCCAAATCAAAAATTGGCTTTTCCTTAGAAGGTTCCACCTGATGCTGCTGAATTTCTTCCTCTTCTTCAACTGCTGATTTTTGATTGCCCGTGACCGTTCCCGATCTCAAGGTAACTGCTTTCACATGTTCTTGGACAACTGTCTTTCCTGGATTAGGTTCCGTATCGCTAGGAAGAGTTCCCTGAGCTCTGCTGAGTAAGGCACTTGCCAACTGCCCCATCTGATTCTCCAAAGTCTTGAGTGATGCCGCCTGGCTTTTAACTATCATTCTCAACTCATCCAATTCAGATTTTTCATTCGAAGACTGCCCCGCACTAGCATGAGGTTGTTGCGGAAATCCTGGTGGCTGAAATTGTTGCCTAGGAGCATACTGTGGCTGAAAATTCTGCCCTTGCTGCTGCTGAAAATTCTGAGGATTGTAAAGGCTTTGCTCCAAATTGCTGACCTTGGAATGGCTGATAAGGCTGCTGAGATTGTTGATTGTCGCTCTAGCTGAAATTAGGATGATTCCGGCTATTAGGATGATAGGTGGCTGGAACTGGCTGTGATGGTCTCTGAAAGTTGCTCACAAACTGCGCCGACTCACTAGATATGGCACAATTATTCGTCTCATGTGCGCCCGCACAAAGCTCACAAACACTAGCCACCTGCTGAACTCCATAATTCGTCAAAGAATCCACCTTCATTGTCAAAGCCTTCAACTGGGCTGCTATAGCTGTAGCTGCATCAACTTCAAGAACTCCTGCTACTTTGCCTTGTGATAATCTCTGAGTAGGATTCTGATATTCATTCACAGCCATCATCTCAATTAACTCATAAGCTTCCTCGTAGCTCTTAGCCCATAGAGCTCCACCTGATGCTGCATCTAACATTGGTCTTGATTGTGCTCCCAGACCATTATAAAAACAATTAATCACCATCCAGTCGGGCAATCCATGATGTGGACATCTCCTAAGCATCTCCTTGTATCTCCCAAGCTTCACATAAAGTTTCTCCAAAATGCTTAGAAAACTGAGTAAGAGCATTCCTGATCGCAGCAGTTTTAGCCATGGGGAAGAATTTAGTAAGAAATTTCTGAGCAAGATCCTCCCATGTAGTAATAGAACCTGCTGGTAGAGAGTGCAACCAGCCCTTAGCCTTATCCCTCAGAGAAAATGGGAAAAGTCTCAGCTTCACGACATCTTCCGACACTCCGTTGGTCTTGAAGGTGTCGCAAATCTCGATGAAATCCCCTAATATGCATATTAGGATCTTCCGTTGGAGCACCCCCAAACTGCACTGAATTCTGCACCATCTGAATTGTGCCAGGCTTGATTTCAAAAGTATTAGCTGCAATAGCCGGCCTGAAAATACTCGACTGAATATCATTGATCTTTGGCTGAGAATAGTCCTTCAAAGCCTTAGCTGCAGGTGCTACTCCTTCTGGTACGTCTCCCATCTTTACTAACTTTAATCTTTCTTCTTCCAATTTACGAGTCTGAGAACGTGTTCGCATACACGTTCAAGTACCTGAAACACACGGAACAAACAACTACAATCCGAGTCAGTGAACTCTAACGACCACTGATGACAAGCACATAAACTAAAATAAAACACCGATGATCCCCGGCAGCGGCGCCAAAAACTTGTTATCACAAAATCACGTAAGCGCACGTGGTCACAAGTAATATACGAATAAGTCAAGTTCGTTCCCACAGAGATCTAATGAGGTGTTCAATTCAATTAATGTACCTATGCAATAATGTATGATTTTTATCCACTGCTAAGACAATTAACAATTTGGGTTTGATTATCTAAAATTAACTAGAGAACAAATTATTAAACTAAGAATTAACTAACTAAGAGGAATTAAAATCGATTTATGTATATGAGAATAAAACATGGGATCCTAACTTCATTAAATACTTCATCTAGAGTCTTTTGTCTTTAATCAATGCATGTGACAGTTGTGATAACTAATCGGATAACACGAAATCAGTACAAGCTACCTTTCAGTATACGTATACCAAACTACTCAAACATCCACAAAAGAGATAGAAGTTGGGTAGACACCAATTATGCTTAGACCCTATATGTCTATAAGATTTGAAAACATAACGGTTTAACGAGCAAGTTATCCATTCAGATTACATAGGGCAGGTAAGATGGTTAAAATCACCTACGAATCATGCATGACAAACATACATAAACCTATGCTAGCATGGCAAGTTCCAAACCTCTATATCCACTTTCGCATTCAATAGAGATTAACAAACAATCTTAGATGTTAGCTACGAATCCAAGAAGAATAAGCACAACCAAACTAGGATATCAATTAGCCATCACACACACATCTTTAAAACAATTAACTACTAAAATCCATAAATAAATCCGTTAGAATCCCACGATAACGTTTAGTTCATAATTGAACCGCTCGTCACCATGGGATTTGATGAAAACATGATAATGAACAAGATTTGAATAATATGAATACTAAAGTAATAGAGTTGAGAAAACAAATCCCAAAAGCATCCAAAAGTATCGCCAAGAAAAATACAAAAGAAAAGTAGATCTAGAACTCCGTTGCTTGTCACGCGCGTAGGAATCCTTCGTCAAACTTGAATCTCCGTGTCTCGACTCTCTCTCTATGTGTTGCTGGGAATAGGTTGTGATTATTGGTGAAGGGTTGTGTTTATATAAACTCCAGGAGACTTTCTCAGCAAGATATTTCCATATTTCCAATTAAAAATCGAAATCAGAAAAATTTCCAAGAATTTTGCCAGGCGGCCGCGCCCTAGGCGCGCCCCCGCGCGTTTGGCCGCGCCCCCGCGCGCCAGGTTACTGTTCAGAATTATAGAAAATGTTGTCCTCTTCGCGTGAGCTGTAAGATCGTCAGAATCGGACTTGTAGAACTCCAGATATGGCCAAAACAGTGAAGACTGCGCAACCTACCCGGAAAATCCGAATTTTAATCAAATTAACCTCCAACTCTTGGTTCTGCAAAACTTAATGAAAACACATTAAACACACCACATACTTGAGTTCAAGTCATCAATTTAAGCCGATATGAAGCGTTCCAAGTAGATATAAAATCCACTTATCACTTGGGGCAACCCAAAATTTGTTATAAAAACGGGCCCAATAGGCCCAAAATAATATACATGATAAGGTTATAACTTAATAAATCCAATATCTACTAAAAACCTAATTAAGAGTGCAGTTTTCTCTCATTCACCGAAGTCTCTCAAGTCTCAACAAAGTCTCCAATCCACTAGGTACTTTCTTCTTCTTATGTGGTCACTATAATGCACACTATGTGGGAAAAATATTCGTTCTGGAGTAAAAAAACTAAAGCAACATTTAATTGGAGGATTTGGTGTTAGGTCCCGATAAGTTTGTAGAAGGGGGGTTGGATACAAACTATACCGTTTAATCGAATTTGTATTGTTCTTAATTTAACAATTTCAATAACAAATTACTGCGGAATAAAATGAAATAAGATTCAAGTGAAATAAAACTATATTAAACTTGAAGGGTGTTACAAATCAGTTTACAGATTACAGAGTTCTTGTTAAAACAAATCTAGAATAAATTTGACATAAATTTATCTATTTTTGTAATAAAAGGATCGAATACTAAAAAGTAGTTCGATATAAATTCTAGGGATTATGATCCGCTAGATTGTCAAAGCAATACAAGTAATCAATTTCTAGTTGTTTGGATTGTACATTTACTGCTAGAAATTAATATCCTGATGAATTTAAAGCTTTGGACAGTTGCTTCTATTCAATGGCAAAAGTAAAGGAGTTTGATGTTTGCTTTCTTTTTTTCTGTCTGTGTTGAATGTTCTACCTTGTTTTGATCACTAATACTTGTATTTAAACAAGTCACATAATCATTTTACACGCGCCAAAACAAAACCATTCTGATTTACTACTAGCAGTACTATCCAAAACACTTGGTAGTACTATCGGTAGTACTATCCAATTGTATTGGTAGTACTATCGGTAGTACTATTGAAGATAGTACTACTAGTATTAAATGAATAGTACTACTAGTACTATAATTAGAAAGTAATAATTCTGATTTAATTCATTTTACTTTAATTGATTTAATAAATGAATTAGTTCTAAAAGAATTAATTCATAGATTAAATAAATTAAGTTAATGACTTAAATAATTCAATAAATAAATTAAATCTTGAGAATTAATTTATAAATAAAATTATTTAAGATCTAGATTGATTAATTTAATATATGAATTAATTATGAAAGAATTAATTCATAGATTAAATTAATTATCTTATAGAATAAATTAAAAGAGAATTAAAACTAATTCTAAGAACCACTTAAATTGACGACGAACTTCCACTGAATGACGTTGACACTCCATGTACTGTCTGGTTCATGAGTAACTAACTTTAATGACCGTTCTTCATCTTTTGACTTTAAGTTGTGGTTCTTTCTCCTTCTACTTAACAAAGGACTGTACCCTGTACGTTTCCCGTCACACTTCTGAAATCTCTGTCACTTTTAAACAGTTCCACTTCCTTGAATACTTCATTGAGGCTTGATAATTAAATTGAACTTCTTTCAAATGTAGAATAACTTCAAGACTGTAGATGACATTAATCTTCATTCTCTTGACATATACTATCTTCTGAGATTCCTGTGATAATTGAATATATTATTTACTTATTACATCTTAGTTTATGTTGAATAGAATCCTCGGTGTTTACAAATAGTCCTTGACATATGCTTTTCATTTGGGGATGCTACAACATGTCCTAATTCAAAAAAAGAGATACGAGAAGAGATGCTAGCAACTTTGAATTCCCAAACAAAGAAGAAGTTCCCAAGAGTCCACTTAAATGAATATTATGCTGATGATGACAACGAAGCGAATCCAAGTTCTAATGTTGCATCTGATATGGGTTCTAATTTGATGAAGGTACCAAGTTCTGAAACAGCAGCAAAAAGAATGAAAGTGTCAGCTTTTTTTTTTCCAGCCTAATAAGCCTTCCAACACACAATGGAAATTCAAAATCGGTGGCTTCGATGTTACGAAAGTCCATGGAAGAAGTTGTCGATGAAAGGCATAAAAAAGGCCCATCCTAGAGAACACTCGAGGCTATTACAAGATCAAAAGAGGAACGTGAAGAAGTCTTTGATTACATTGTTGATTTCTTCTACGAGAATGGTATACCATTTAATGCAGTCAATTCGAGGAGTTACGAGTATATGATTGAAGCTATTGGACGGTTTGGTCCGAGATTAAAGCCACCTTCAAGTTACGAATTATGTGTGCCACTACTTCAAAAGGCAAAGAAAAAAATAGATGAGATAAAGAAAAAACATAAAGCCGCTTGGAATGTGTATGGTTGTACTCTTATGACAGATTCCTGGAAAGACAAAAGAGGAAGGCATTTAATAAATTTTCTTGCAAACAGTTCTCAAGGAACATTCTTTATAGACTCTGTAAATGCTTCTGGTGAATCACATGATGCGACATTGTTGGCAGGCTTAATTGACAAAAGGATTCAAAAAATTGGAAAAGACAAAGTGTAATATCCCGTAATTTTTAGATTAATAATAATAACAGAATAATAGAAAAAATGATTAAAATTTGAAAAATAATAGGATTTAAAATTAAATTAGACTAATAGGCCTAAAATTAAATTAAATGATTAGAATAATAATCAAAACATGGGCTAAGTGATTATATTTTGAAGTGATGTGTATTATTTGATATGTGTTATGTGTAAGCAATAGACTTGAGATTCTAATTTGTGCCATGAATTGTGGGTTTCATGTTATTATTGTGACGTGGTGTCGTATATCATATCGAATAAGAATTAGAATATGTGTATCGAAGTTTTGTGTAGTATAATATTATTGTATCGTATAGAATATTGGATTATGTTATGTGTATACATATTATTTTCCCGAATAGTTGGATCGATTGGTTTCTTGTTGGGGTGTATTGCTCATTCCTTACAATTTTCAGGTTCAGTTTAAGATCGAGTTGGATAGCATTGGAGTTCGACGAGTTTAGGTTCAGAGTAATTTGACTTTTAGATTATCGTTAGGTGCGCTTTTGTGATAATTGTTTTTGTAATAGAACCTTTGTCACACTTCCGTCTATAATTGTCATTGTATAGTTTATTTTTGATTTAAAATTAATAGTCCGAAAAGTCGGGCTGTTACACAAAGTAGTCCAGGTGCTTATTTTGTAATCTCAATTTTCAAAAGTCAATTTTGTTTTTTTAATCTCAAATGTTAATTTATAGTTTAGTATTTCAGATTGTAACCAACAATGGATCCTCTTTCAATTCTACTTCTTTCATCAAGCTGTATAGGACTCCTTCCTTAGTGCATAGTAATCTAAGCACAAAGATTAGAATATAACCACAAAAGACAGCCACATCCTGGAAAAATATATTTATATATAATAACTAGTTGAAAAAGTCGCGCTTCGCGGCGATGTAATAATTATTTTAAAAAACTTTATCAAATAAATTACGAAAATTACTCGGTCCTCGCTAATAAGCCGTCCTCCCGTGAAACACGTTTTTCTTTTTAATATCAAAATCTCAAATTTAATATATTGAATATATACTTGTCTCATATATTAATTTTTATATATTGATGCAGTGGAATCAATATATATTTAAAACAAGTATATATTCAATATATTAAATTTGAGATTTTGATATTAAAAAGGAAAGCGTGTTTCACGGGAGGACGGCTTAATAGTGAGTACTGAGTAATTTTCGTAATTTATTTGATAGAATTTTTTAAAAAAATTATTACGCCACCGCGAAACGCGGCTTTTTCAACTAGTTTAATATATTGCCCGTAAGTTCTAGGCTGCGAACACTTCATTGAACTTGACTAACTCTATAGTAGTGCACACAAAGGTGGAGTCAAATAGAACTGGTTTCAACCATTAGAATATAATAATGAAATGTTGTTCAAAGATCGCTGACGCGAATGAAGTTAAAAATCACATAGCAAAACCCCAATAAAACACAAAAATACAAGTAGACATCAATATTATCAATTTACAATCATAATTGACTTATAATACCTTGTGTAGCATAATAAACAATATGATAAATGATTATCGAGGTCTAATAACAATAGCTGAGGTGCATAAGATTATCATAGTCTTATTATGATCATTCGACATTCTGCTCAGTCGATCCTTTATACTAATGAGTTTTCTTCATAATCCTTTGTCTATTCATTTTGCTTGTCTATCTTCCATCGTTGCATCACCATGGTTTGTTCTGAACTTTTGAACTTTCGATCATTTTGAGAAACCTGATATTGTTCTATTTTTTTTGCAATAATAAGGTGTTGAGCCTGGTATGATACCTGACTATTTTCCTTGTCCTATTTTCCAGAAAGCTGAAAGAGAAATTAAATTATTCAGAAATTATTAGGTTTTTATAATAACCAGGCTAAAAGTATTGCATATCTCCAAAGTAAGTGTCACGCTCATGGTGTCCCTGCTCATATTATAAGTACCAAATAAAATGATGTAAATTTCATATAAAAATCCTAGCACAAATATTGTAATCTTCATCTTGGCTCACTGAAACTCCTGCAAAGTTCTCATGGTGCCTTCACAAAGTCATGGCCTTGAGGTGCGCTCAAATCTATCACAACTTTATTGATCACCAAATGGTGAATAAAAAATATTTTATATAATCCAAGTTTGGTTTGCTGGTAAACAACTCTAGTACATGTTCTCCAAATGGCTCTTATTAACAATGCTATTTGGTTATGATGGACTAATAAAATCATTAACTTCATTCACTTTTTGTTTTCAGTATAAAATAATGCTGCATTATATGTTTCTAATTGTTTTTTAAATATAAGTTGGGATTCCAAAACTGGTTATTTCTTAAAATTAAGCCTTTTGGTTGATTTTTCTACACTCTTAAATTAGAACTTTCTCCCTCATATCCTGAAATGATCTTATTGGGCACAAGCATCACACCTGTCATTCCGCTACCTCACAACACATAGATGCATTCACACACCACTCGCACAAAATGACATTTATAAATATTAACTTCTCAAATTGTAAATGTCTCTTGCAGAGTACATATAAGAGAAACTGGAGTAAAGAAATCAAGTAATCACAATATTCCTGTATTACCTTCTCACTAAACACTCATTCCCTCGTGATTGCTTCATTTTAGATGTAATCTTCTATCCACGTAAATAGATACTCCCAAATTCTACACGACCAAATTCACCGATATTTTTTTTATCAATAACTAAATCTACATATATATGCTTGTCCTAAATATTTAGGCATTCGAAGTTGTGCGCAATTAAAATAAATTATACCCTGAAAGCATATGAGAATAATTGTTCAGTTACATGTTTACACTCAAATTGTCATATATTAAATGAAAAGGTAAGAGAGCCAAAATAAGTCACCAGGAATGTATGAATAGCAAATGACCGAACACGACTGATCTGGCCACTTTCCAAGTGATTAAGCACCAAACAATTTTCTTCTACTTGTATTAACAGACCAGCTATTTTCATTTAAAGATATATTAAGAAAATGTAATTTATTATATATAATAATGGTATGACAAAAACCATTTAACCAGGGAATAGCATGACCAACGGAGTCTGTCCCAACCAATGTCTACCAGCACAGCACACCACATACCACCACATACCAGGATTCCACACAAATATAATGATTATATGCATATTATATATTTAGCAAGACACACTAAACCAAAGATGTGCATAGTTCATATGAGCACAAATTGTAATTATGTCATATAAAATGAGAAGGATACGGTCATATGGCTCATACATGATCAAGTACGTTAGTTAGGATGACATTCGTGTGCGGTCGAATACAATTCTTCCTAGTATATCACATGACCAACCAAGAACACATATCTATATTTCTAAAACATCCTAAAGCTACAATAAGTATCCAGTGTTTAAAATGTAATGTTATTATGATATAATCATTTTAAAAAATGTAAGACTAACAAAAAAAGACTAACAATGCAAGCTCCCATGTAATACCCACCTCCGCCTCCTGAACACATACATGTAGAGATGATGTTTATGACAACCTCATCAAGCATGAAAGGAGCTTTATTTCATTTATCTAACATGCTGCCCAAGCGAGACTGAAGTTCCTATACTTCAATGGCTCCAATAGCTTTGTCGTCATATACATGTTCACCAATCTGCACTCAAAAGAGGATATGGGAGAGAGCTTTAAACATAAATTAGTCAAAGCAAACCAAGCATCCAAAATTTCAACCAACACAATTAAGGAAAAGGTACAGAACCATGTCATCAGCTTCCTCTACGCTTTGAAGCATCTGTTTCAGCTCTTTCACATTGGTAAACATAACCAAGCCCCTGACGAGCAGCTTGTTCCTGCACTTTATATAGTGTCTGCTTTGAGACCATCAAACTGAATACCGACTCCTAGATTACACTCACTTTCATGTCATTTATTATCGTGGATACGATTCAACTCACTACACAACCTAGATTACACGACATCAATCATCGAACCTTATCCACGATAATGAGTTTTTTTTGGTCATATTATACACTCACTTTCGATGATTGATGTCGTGTTGATAGAGTAACTATTGTTACTGGACCTGTCGCTCACAGTTGAATTAACATTGTCTGTAAGTAGTGTGGCACTACTGGATCAAAACTACTCTGCATGAAGAAAGTAGGCTCTGTGGGTGGTGCAAGATTGAGAAAATGTAAGACTTCGTTGGAAACCCTTCTTGTTCTCGCCAATTGTTCCATGTCTGTAAGAATTTAAAATGACAAAATGTGATAATAACATTTAGTACTTAGAAATGATGCATGGACGTAGCAATAAACTATATGCATAATCCAACTTACAAAGCCAGCGAAGTCCACTACATTCTCCCCCTTCCGAAAACAGTGGTTCTTCAGACCCCTTAGTATTTCCAAAACATATATACCAAAGCTAAACACATCAGACTTAATTAAAAATTGGCCATACATTACATAATCCGGTGCCATATATCCACTGCAACACACGAATATAGATTATTTACACATATTTTTTTTTTTCTAAATATACACATAATTCATTGGCAGAGCACTGATGAAATGTAATTTGCAAATGCCTTGTTGTGAACTTGTACTATGTTATTCCCCTTAATATGTGGGATCAGACGAGTACACTCTTCTACACCAGCAATGAAACTGCAAACTATTATATAACGAAACTCTTAGTTCCCTTATTTTACAGAAACAAAAGTACTATTTATGCAGCCTGCCAAAACTCTTTGGAATTCATGGAAGCAAAGTAGAAAAGCGTTACTTTAGTCTCAACTTCAGCCCAAAAACCAAGACTACTACAAAATGACGCAGATTAAATCCTATTTTGCTTTGTAAGCCTACAGGACTTTTACAAAACAAGGTACACACATCGAGAATGGTTCTCCCTCCTCAATCACAAGTCTACAAGCAGGTCAAAGCTATATGTCTTATGCACAACCTGAATCACTACCAGAGATGACCTTTCAACACAGAGAAAGGTCCCACTCACCACACAACCTATATTGCATTTTACTGCATACAAATTGTACATGATATTCATACTTTTGGCCACAAGTGGAGTGTAAGAAGTGGTTTTTAATGGTAAAATTCTTGGGAATATAAACAAATAACATTGTAGCAAACAACTTTATATATAAATTGATGCAGCATGCTAAATAACCTGAGATGCTATGCTATCTATTTGGGTCAGGAAAATGAAAATTTCCTCAACTTGTGTTAGCAGAAGCACAATACTTAGTGAACCAACTCTGATTAACTAATTGTGGACCTTAAATTTTAAACTCAAACGAATTAGAGGAAAATTACCCCTCTCCCAAATCAGCCAAAAAAAAATCAGCCAAAAAAGGTTTTTTTTATAATTTAACAAAATAAAATTTAAAATGGATTTATATGATCGCAAATGGGTTCTACTGCCCTGCCAGTGACATTGGCATTGAAAAAAAATAATCAACTTGTTGTACCAAAAGCAGTATGTAATCAAGCAATTTTTAAATTATCTATTCAGAATTTATATAGAATATTTAAATACGTAATTGTTGCCCACGCAGGCTCCTCTGAGTAGTCCACTAAAGACTTATACAAAAGTTAAAAAGTTAGGATACAAGCCTTCATCCTCCACACAACTACACTTACTGTTTATACTTACTGTTTATTTGTTAAGAAGTGAATATGGCACCTAAAAGGTCAAGAAAGTTGCTCATCTTTTTATATTAATTTTCAAATTACTTACAAATACAATATAAATCAAACATTTGAGTACCTTCTTTAAAAAAAATGGAAGCCAATGTTCCCTTTTTCTGAAGGAAATTTTGAAGTGATTTGAGTTCACAAAGTTCTACAGCTCTACTCCAAACATATTCCAGCGTATTTAAAAAAAAGAACATATTCCAACTTTCCCTTGCCTTCCTGCATCTTCATTTTGCAAGAATCAAACGTTCCACAAGCACAAGCGACAAGATTCTATAAAAAAAACACTTGCATGTAATCCCCATCCTTTTTGCTAGATGATTTCCTTTTTCTAGTTGCTCGCGTGGACTTCTCTGCAATTGTCTTCCGATCTGCGTCTTACTAACCTGCCCTAGCTTTCACTCTTGTAGATATTGACAGAACTGCAGTAGATAGCTTTACGATAGATGCAACAGTTATTGGCCAAGGATATTCAAACAATGATGGTTTTGCATGATATAAGAACTCGAACCCGGGTACTCATAAGTCATGTATTCCTATTAAAGTTGTTGCTAAACAAACCAAGCTAATGAAATAAATTACTGAATACCAATACCAAAGCTGGTTAAAAACAGCAAGACCAATTACTATTTTCATTTTATAATGTCTTGTTTTAGAAAGCGAGAGCCTGGCTTGACGATCTGAACCATCACTATAGCCATTGCTCCATAAGATAATAATTGTTAAAAAAATGTGTTTAAAATTGTGCTAATTTCTAAAGTAAGCATCAACTTTAACTACAGAAAAAATTAAGACTAAAGAATGTGGACATGTAAATGTTGGTGATAAACATGCAACCAGAGTTTAACTATATTGGTTCTGACATCCTCTCCCAAGGGAAGCAGTGCAGATACTTGCAGTTGTCACTCAAGAAATTATCAAAAAATAGCACAATAGCCCAAATATGCTTCAAATATACGAAGTTGAGGTTCATCCGTAATGGAAGACGCCCTTGTTTGGAAAACAAAATTGAGGTTGATGTTAAAGAGTGCAAAATTCATTCATCTAATATTCTCCACTAAAAGCATGATTATTTGCAAAACACACAAAAAAGAAAAATAAACCCATAAAAATAATAAACATTCATACACAAGGATGAGAGATACATCGAGTTTGAAGGCAAACAAAACCAAACTGACATTCCAAACAAAACACTTGGTAAGGTCAAGTAGACATAATATCAAACAGGTGATGGTGTTCAAGGTAAAAAAAAAACTACATATCTACATCAATCCTTTCAAGCATATAGGTGGAAAGACATATGTCTGTGCTTTTTAGGTGGATAGATTAAAGATTTACCGGCATAGTGTTTGTGAGGTTGCAGAATTGCTGTTGGAGGACCTGTCACTCATAAAAATGACCGATAACAACTGCTTCCACCTGGTTATCCCATCTTTCCCTTCTCAAACGGCTGGTACAGTGTCAGAGCAGACCCAAAGGTCCGAAGAAGCAGAAGAGTTATGATTGCCAGATACATAAACACGCACCAGACGACAAAGCTGCAAAATAAAACAGAATATGACGTGGCTGATGAGTGGTTGCTGAGGTGGAATAAAATCATTCACAAACATATATGTATAGATGTTATTTGGATTTTATGTTTAATATTATTCGGATTTTATATATTCTATACTTATATTATATTATATAATTATATAAGAAGGTTTAATGAGGAACCAATTTTAATGAGTAACCTAGTAACTTGTTCACTCGTTAGATTGTATTATATATATATATATATATATATATATATATATATATATATATATATATATATATATATATATATATATAGGTTCGCGCTCAAATGAGAACTCTCATTATTGTGAATATATAGGTTCGGAAAGTATATCGTTAGAGGGTCCTAAGTATATCGTTAGAGAACTGAATATATAGTAGTATGGTGGAAAATATTTGGAACCTCATCGTAGAAAAATCACACTGGTAATTAAATAATGTAACAATACCTGTTTGGCAGGTGTTTTTTCCGAGCTACATTGTACGTAGATTTTCACCATAAGGTATGATAAAGGTGAAAGGTCATGTATTTACTCATGTTACTACACAATGTGTGACATAGAATAATAACACAGTGATGTATGGATAAAATATATAGAATGATATAGAAAAAGCTATTCTCAATACGTATAACACATAATTTTTATATATTAGTATTTATATAATAGGAAATCTGATGGAAGTAGCTTGGTCAATTGACTGTTGGAGAGAAGCCGGAAGCATCACCTGCTCCTTGAGTGTCTCTTTAATATTTTTCAAGCCTATGACATCCTCAAAATGTGACCCCAATATCATTAGGCCCGATTACTTGGTCCAAAAGTTTCTTCTGAAACTCATTATGAGTTACAACAACCTTTTCAATGTCAAACTTTATTGGATTTGGAGGAAGGATTTTTCATTGATGTCATAATTACTGATGACATGTCATTTGAGACTAAGCTCAAGCAACTGAGTTTAAGTGAATGCAGTGGGGTTGAACATTTTGGATCCTATTCCAAAAATTGTAACAATTTTACTAAGTTGACTATCATAGACAAAATAGAAATTAATTGGCCCTTGTTTGAATGCACCCGAATGATGCAACTTAGTACTTTGGGATTAATGTTGGGAAGTGTGAAAAATATCACGAAGAAATCATCAATTTAGACAAGTCAGTTTGCAATATGCCTAGAATCAAAACTCTTTACATTGATGGCTTTCTCCTCTATGTAAGTTATAACCTTAGTAATATGATTAACTGATTTTTTTATTAGCTAATTTGGTTAGAAATATGAATGAAAAATTGGCCAGTGTCTCATTTTTTAATTTTCCTAATTCTGCCTACATATATGTATTTATAGTCTTTACAATGAGATGTTGCCCTATTGAAGAGGCCTATAACACCATTGGTGATTTTGAATCTTGAACGTGTTCGATTTGAGAATATGGTTCAGATTCACAATGGTCATTCCTTGATCATAAGCCTTCCCAACGTGCGATATCTTCGGTTAATAGCGGTAGGTACTAGTACTATAATCTAACGTTGTCTAGTAAATTTTTTGCAATTGTAGTAATGACGGTGCTTCAAATTATCTAATTGTTATTATTTGTTAATTTTCGTTGTACAATTGGTTTTTGAATGTCAAGGTTTGTGCTCAAAGACACCAGCGAGGAATTTGGATTACTTTCCTCCTAATCTGAATTTGTCCCTTTTACGATAAAAGTTATCAAAATTTTTCTCTAGATTCTAAGTCTGTCAACACAAATCTTGCAATTTAAAAACCAATGATCCATACAAAATAATAAATAACAAATAACAACAATTAGATAATTTAAAGCACCGGCATTTCTATGAAGAGTATATGATTTACTAGACAACATGAAATTATAGTACTGGTACCTACCAGTATCAACCAAAGATATAGCAGACTGGGAAAAAGCTTCTAATCAATCAAGAGTATTGTGAATCTTAACCACATTCCCTAATGGAACACAATCAAGATTCAATTGACTTATTTTTCTTTTGTAACACTAATTAAATCAGTGAATGACAAAACCAATTAATCAAATTAGTAAGGTTTCAAATTACGTAGAGGAGAGAGAAATTAAGGTAAAGAGTATAGATTCTAGAAATATTACAAAATAACTTGTCTAGATTGATGAATTTCTTCTTAACATTTATCACTCTTCCCAAAATTATCCTAGAGCATTAAGTTACATCATTGGGGTACATTCAAACTGTTAGGATCGCTTCCACTATAGATCAACGTTAATCAAACACAATAACAAACACGAAAGTAAGGAACTCAATAATTTACCGTGGAAACCTCTCAAGGGAGAGTAAAACCACAAATCCACTATGAATATATTACAAGTTGGAGTCGCTCCCTCACTCAAAACTCTTCAATACAATCACCTCACCTTGATTACAAAAGCTCTCTCTTGTGTATCGCACACAACTCTCTAACTTTTGTAATACTGCAAAACCCCTACAAATATCTATATTTATAGGCACCACAAATATTCTAATCCTAATATATCTCAATTCTATTTGTGACAGTTACCATCTTTTCTTATCTTGGATAGAAATCTTCCACAATTCTTATCTCTATCAAAATAAGACTTTTCTCAATTATCACAAATTAGAATACTGCTCATAATAGGATTCTGAACTTATATTGGAATTCGGGGCGGACCCCAACAAATCCTCCCACGGCTCGAATTCCCTAATATCTCAACCGATTCCGAGAATTTCACCTTTTTCTCGGTCTTCATCATTGTTGCTCTACCATCTAAACAATATATGTTCTTCTTATGCATCATCCCTTGTAGAATCAAGTTTCTTCCTTTATACACCTTGCAACTTCGCCCTCGTCCAATGAATCTGTACCCACGTGATGCCAACACACTCAAAGATTATACAGTCTTTGATGCATATGGTACATATCTCACATTGAGAGCTTTCTTGATCATACCATCATGGAGTTTAAGACGAACAGTTTCAACTCCTTGAACCTTCATCGTCTCATCATTCCCCACAACAATATTACCAAGACTATCATTAGTGCATAAACTCTCAAACATTGCTCGATCCCTAAATATATGCATAGAAGCAGCAGAGTCCATCACCCATTCTGATTTATTCTTTACCGAACCAGGAACGGTATCCTCACTCGTCATCAAAAACTCTCCCTCATCGATCACAAGTATAGAGTCTGCATCATCAACTTTGTTCTTTCCCTTCATCTGCTTAAAGGACTTCATATCTTCTTTAAAGCTTGGACATAACATCTGCATATGACCCATTTCACCACAATAATAGCACTCAACAGTGCTCATATCCCTCTTACTCGGCCGAGATTTACTTCTTCCTTGCAGGTCATTGCGGTTGCGACTCCTTCTTTCGGTTCTTTCGACAGCTAAAACTGCCCCACTTTGAGAAACAACATCCTTTGTCATCCTCTCATTATCTCTTAACGCCTTTAACACATTATCAAGCATAAGAGTTGTCCTCCCTACTAAAATCGTTTGCTTAAAATACTTGAAGGACTTCGGCAACAATGACAACAAACACCAAAGCTCGTTCCTCGTCTTTCATCGGCTCATCAACATTAGCCAGATGACATACTAGTTGATTAAAACAACTAATGTGATCATGGAGACTACTTTCTTCATCCAGTTTTAAAGAGTACAACTCCATCTTCAAATTAAGTCTGTTGGTCAACGACTTCGAAGCGTATATGCTTGCTAACTTGTCACATATCTCCTTCGGTGTTGACTCCTTCAACACATTATATCTCACATCGGGTGCAAGTGCCAACCTGATTGTACTCGCCACTCTCTTCTGGATCTTCGCCCAATATGTATCACTCATCTCTTTTGGCTTTGCCTTCTCCAAGGCATCATCAAGCCCTTGTTGAATTAACACATCCTTGACGGTTAATTGCCACATAGTGAAATCCATTTTTCCAGCATACTTGGGTGCATCAATCCTCAACGACTTTAGATCTTCCATCAAGCCAAGAAAAGATGAACTCATGACCAACTATCCACGCGCAAACAGTCAACTTCGGACACCAGATATCACACCCTCCCAACCCAAAATCCGATCTCCACCATTCAGATTTTAGATATTGATGTAACGAATCTACTTTCCCAAAATCAGGATGATTACCATCTTTTCTTATCTTGGATAGAAATCTTTCACAATTCTTATCTCTATCAAAATAAGACTTTCCTCGATTATCACAAATTAGAATACTGCTCATAATAGGATTCTTAACTTATTTAGGAATTCGGGGCGGACCCCAACACAAACAACCATCAATAAATTTCTTTACATGTCTACTATAATCAACAAAGTCAAATTGTCACAATTTATGAAATGGGATCCAAAATGTTCAATCCGTCTGCAACCACTTAAACTTAGTTTCTTGAGCTGAGTCCTAGATGACATGTCACCAGTAACTAGTTTTCTAAAATTTTGTAGAGTGAGAGAGATATGGCTTATATAGGAAGAGGAAGGCCAAATAGTTTTGGTTATGAATTTGAAAAATGTTTTTAAAATAACGGTGAAGGAACTATTGAATCTATGTCTGAGATTACTTATATTTTTATCTATGGTTATAAAATGATAGTGTTAAATACCAAGCTTTTACATAGAAAAATACCCAACTTTTTGCGAGCTTCATTTGGATAAGAATTCTCAACAAAACTTGATGTTGATTGTTGAGGCATTTTACAACTCAAATAAAAATAGAAAATCATAAAATAAAAATGAAATTCAATTAAAAATCACTCGCAAAAATTCACTAACAAAATCAAGAAATTGAAGACTCAAATTTCAAAAACAAACCTTTTCCCTGTTAAGAGATGGAAGCTTGGCTTGGGATGAATGAAGAAGATCTCTCCAGCCGTCTTTGTTACACAGAGACCCACTAGTCTCTTCTTCTGATGGAGTACATTTTGGCTTCAAACAAATGAAAATTAAAGCATATAAACAAAATCTTTATGGAGGGTTACTACAATGAGAACCTGAACCAAGAACTTAGGCTATAATTTGATAATTAACTTTACTTTATTTTAACTAACACAACTAAATACAAGTACTGTAATTGTATATAGTACACCACAGTTGTGTTGCCTCATGCACCACCATCCAATGTTTGGTGGAAAATATTTGGAACCTCAACGTAGAAAAATCACACTGGTAATTAAATAATGTAACAATACCTGTTTGGCATGGTGTTTTTTCCGAGCTACATTGTACGTAGATTTTCACCATAAGGTATGATAAAGGTGAAAGGTCATGTATTTAGTCATGTATTTACTCATGTTACTACACAGTGTGTGACATAGAATAATAATACAGTGATGTATGAATAAAATATATAGAATGATATAGAAAAAGCTATTCTCAATACGTATAACACATAATTATATATTAGTATTTATATAATAGGAAATCTGATGGAAGTAGCTTGGTCAATTGACTGCTGGAGAGAAGCCGGAAGCATCCCCCGCTCCTTGAGTGTCTCTTTAATATTTTTCAAGCCTCTGACATCCTCAAAATCTGACCCCAATATCATTAGGCCCGATTACTTGGTCGAAAAGTTTCTTCTAAAACTCATTATGAGTTACAACAAGCTCAAGCAACTGAGTTTAAGTGAGTGCAGTGGGGTTGAACATTTTGGATCCTATTCCAAAAATTGTAAGAATTTTACTAAGTTGACTATCATATACAATATAGAAATTAATTGGCCCTTGTTTGAATGCACCCGAATGATGCAACTTAATACTTTGGGATTAATGTTGGGAAGTGTGACAAATATGACGAAGAAAGTCATCAATTTAGACAAGTCAGTTTGCAATATGCCTAGAATCAAAACTCTTTACATTGATGGCTTTCTCCTCCATGTAAGTTATAACCTTAGTAATATGATTAACTGATTTTTTTATTAGCTAATTTGGTTAGAAATATGAATGAAAAATTGGCCAGTGTCTCATTTTTTAATTTTCCTAATTGTGCCTACATATATGTATATATAGTCTTTACAATGAGATGTTGCCGTGAAGAGGCCTATAACACCCATTGGTGAAATTGAATCTTGAACGTGTTCGATTTGAGAATATGGTTCAGATTCACTATGGTCATTCCTTGATCATAAGCCTTCCCAACCTGCGATATCTTGGGTTAATAGCGGTAGGTACTAGTACTATAATCTAACGTTGTCTAGTAAATTTTTTGCCATTGTAGTAATGACGGTGCTTCATATTTTCTAATTGTTATTATTTGTTAATTTTCGTGGTACTATTGGTTTTTAAATGTCAAGGTTTGTGCTCAAAGACACTAGCAATGAATTTGGATTACTTTCCTCCTAATCTGAATTTGTCTCTTTTACAAGGAAAGTTATCCAAATTTCTGTCTTGATTCTAAGTCAGTAAGCACAAATCTTGCAATTTAAAAACCAATGATCCATAAAAAATAACAAATAACAACAATTAGATAATTTAAAGCACATGTATTCTGTCATGAGTATATGATTTACTAGACAACATGAAATTATAGTAGTGGTACCTACTAGTATCAACCAAAGATATAGCAGACCGGAAAAAAGTTTCTAATGAATCAAGCAAGAGTATTGTGAATCTCTAATGTTGTTATAGGTCTCTCAAGTAGAGCTGCATCTCGTTCCAGAGACAATATATACATATATGTATGCATAACATTAAAAACCAAAAAGTGAGACACTGACTTATTTTTCTTTTGTAAGACTAATTAAATCAGCGAATGACAAAACCAATTAATCAAATTAGTAAGGTTTCAAAT
Source organism: Heracleum sosnowskyi (assembly GCA_030848705.1). NCBI lineage: Eukaryota > Viridiplantae > Streptophyta > Magnoliopsida > Apiales > Apiaceae > Heracleum > Heracleum sosnowskyi. Next base: position 16,193,521 of record CM061244.1, on the reverse strand, counting down.
TATGTAGAGGAGAGAGAAATTAAGGTAAAGAGTATTGATTCTAGAAATATTACCAAATAGCTTGTCTAGATTGATGAATTTCTTCTTAACATTTATCAGTCTTCCCAAAATTATCCTAGAGTATTAAGTTACATCATTGGGGTACATTCAAACAACCATCAATAAATTTCTTTACATGTCTATGATAATCAACACAATCAAATTGTCACAATTTATGAAATGGGATCCATAATGTTCAATCCGTCTGCAACTACTTAAACTTAGTTGCTTGAGCCGAGTCCTAGATGACATGTCACCATTAACTAGTTTTCTAAAATTTTGTAGAGTGAGAGAGAGATATGGCTTATATAGGAAGAGGAAGACCAAATAGTTTTGGTTATGAATTTGAAAAATGTTTTTAAAATTACGGTGAAGGAACTATTGAAGCTATGTATGAGATTGCTTATATTTTTATCTATGGTTATAAAATGATAGTGTTAAATACCAAGCTTATACATAGAAAAATACCCAACTTTTTGCAAGCTTCATTTGGCTAAGAATTCTCAGCAAAACTTGATGTTGATTGTTGAGGCATTTTCCAACTCAAATAAAAATAGAAAATCATAAAATAAAAATGAAATTCTATTAAAAATCACTGGCAAAAATTCACTAACAAAATCAAGAAATTGAAGACTCAAATTTCAAAAACAAACCTTTTGCCTGTTAAGAGATGGAAGCTTGGCTTGGGATGAATGAAGAAGATCTCTCCAGCCGTCTTTGTTACACAGAGACCCACTAGTCTCTTCTTCTGATGGAGTGCATTTTGGCTTCAAACAAATGAAAATTAAAGCATATAAACAATATCTTTATAGAGAGGGTTACTACAATGAGAACCTGAACTAAGAACTTAGGCTATAATTCGATAATTAACTTTACTTTATTTTAACTAACACAACTAAATACAAGTATTGTAATTGTATATATATACTACACCACAGTTGTGTTGCCTCATGCACCATCATCCACTGTTTGCCATCAGGCTTAGGGCCACACCATAATCACCACTCACCACTGTCACAATTACCAACAACATCATCACAATCACAAATCTCAAAACAAAATTAAGTAAATTCAAAAGTAACATCATCATTAATTACCTCGGCTGCACTCTACATGAAATCAAAAAATTCTTAAACAAATCACCAAAAAAAAAAGGTTATTTGTATTGTAGAATTAAAAGGCGATTTGTATTAAAAAAAGATGATTTTTGTTGAAAATTCACAAATATGCACCTACTATTACATAAGCTACTCATTTTGTCTATCCTCTACTCGTACCTTTCACCAATTCAACGCACTAGTGTTTCTCTGATTTATGATTTACACGGCCATTAGATGTAGAAATGGAGCGGGAGACGAGCTAATCCACCACTCCAATGGAAAAGCACGCAAAGATCACGTTTTGAAGACAAGAGATGATATAAATATATGTATCATCATTGTTGAATATGGATCTAAAAATGATGAAGTGAAGATGGAGCTACAGAGGCCAGTAGCGGCTAGGTTTATAGGGCTGGTCTTTCCTGCTTGATTTGGGTTTTTAAGGAGCTACCACTAAAATTGATTGTGAAAATTAAATATAACTTGGAATTTAATTAATTATTAATTTAAAAAAATTTAAATTAATGCATGTGCAATTCTTTTTCTTTTTCATTTACTTGAATGGGTTTATCAACTGTTTGAATTAATGTTGGCCTCTAAACGATATACAACCAATTATAATGAGTTTTGAATTTTAACAAATGTTTTGAATTTTGAATATTGACATATACTAATAATAGATTTCAAATCATTTATTTAAATTTAATAGAATCCAGCTAGGATATTAAAAGATTATATTATATTTGTGAATATTCCATCCAAATTTTGTATTTTTATTCAAAATTTAATGGTATTCGATTAAAAATTCTTTTGAATCTTTAAAATTCGATGTTATTCAAAAATTAATGGATTATGTTTAATTTAAAATATAATGAACATTCTACTATTTACGTACTTTTTCAAATTTGGTAATAATTTATGAAATTTGAAATATTATTCAAAAAATCGACTTTAATGGCAAAGAATCTACATCTTAAATTCATTGAAGATAATCTTAGAAAATTCATAATATTTTTATCAATCTTTTAAAATCGGAATCGATTATACACACTTTTAACTAGAAGGGACGTATTAAATTTGGATTTGATTTTTTCTATTTACAAAAATGCCGAGTGGTTTTTAAATAATTCATTAAAATACAATGTTATTGAATAGGTATTTAAAAAATGCATTTAAAATTTTGGGTATTCACTTAAGATTTTAGATTATCCTTTGAATTGCGATGGTGTTTATTAGAAAAATATATTTAATATATAGTATATTTTATTTTGGATATTTATTAGAAATCCATAATATTTTAATTCATGTTTATATATATATCCAACATATATTATTTGAGAGGTTGAATGATTCACTCAGAGACAATACTTTTATCAATTTTGTGATGGGATTAGAATCATGTCATGTAACAACTTATGAATCACTATGTGTGGTCCCCATTTTCCATGAAACAATGACAAGTATAGATTATATCCTCTAAAAAATATGGCATATCAATTAAATAGTGAAATTATCAACCCTTTAAATCTTGTAACACCTAATGAATATACATTTGAAGAAGTCTATAGACTGAATGCTTGTTGGTTTGCCAAACAGTAAGAAAAAGTAGCAAATAACAAGGAATAGTACCACCTTATCACTTTTGTACACTGATAGTAAGATTTCATTACACATTTAAGACATAAGTTTCTCCACTTTGCTACATGGGTCATTGACTTGTGGAGACTTTATACTTCTTAATATGGATATTTGATTTGTCAACATAAAGAGTTCACCCTTTAGTATTTTGAATTCACTATATGGGACTTCGCCTCCACGTAGCTCTTTCTAGACTTCTTGGTATAAGGCCTTAGAAATTTTCTTCCGTTTTGTAGATTTATTCTTCATGACTTTATTTATTCTTGTTTGAACAATACTTGAATTTCTATGTCACTCATTTATTTTAATGGAGATATCCAAGTAACAAGTGACATAGTCACTTAGGCTAGTTCTAAGTTATGTATGCCTAATTTCTAGCACAAATGGTATTTTAAATCAATGCTTTGAATTAGTGGGTTTGAAATAATACTATAAATATCTAAGATACAATTAAATTAATTTAATGAGAACTTTGTGAAGATATATGAAAACTAGGTAACTACCCAACAACATTTGCTTGCCAACCTATTGTCATAAATCATCATAATAATCACAGTGGTTCACAACAAATTCACCCACAGCAGCACATAAAACTCTGGCACATTTCTGATGCTTTGTATTTTTTCTTTAACGGTAAGTTAGAAATTAAAAAAGGAGTCCTCACATTGACAAGACCCGTAAAATATGGGGGAAAACAAAGTAAGAATACTCACCCGTGAAATGGTGGAAGATGGCTACCCTAATTTCTTCATATCAACCATCTCAATTTAGGGTGCACATATCACAAACTACATTTAACTTAGAAAGACAAATACTTTATTGTACCTCTAAAATAGCTTGACTTCATGACATTACACGAAAGCTGTCATTTTGCTTAGTAGATGAGGGTGCTGAGCACCGAATACAATGATTTGTATAGATAAAAAATAGCATCTAAATAAAGTAACTCTGATCGTTTTTTCTTCTAAAGTCCTCTTCAAACAGTTCATTTCATTTTTGAAGCTCTGGTGCTACACTTGTACAAACCTCTCATGATCAAATGAAAAAATGTAGATCTAGCGGTCCATTTAAAACATATATATGTATATATTTGTTTTTACATGTTACTATCTTAACTCTTCATAAAGGATGTATATGTGCACTACCCTTTCTAGATAATTGTATCCATACACGCTTTTTATTTCAATAATAGTCATGAGTTGATGTCATCAATATATCTTACAATGGAATATACTTCTTAATCTTGTGATGTGGAACAGTCATATACAAGTTCTGCAAAATAAATTATTCAAGTGAAAATTAACATTCTTCTCAATAAAAAAGCACATTCCTCAAATATTTAAGTTATAAAATAGAACATTTAGGCCACTTCCACAATACACGTTATACTTTTTGCAATTGCTAGCGCCCCACCCGCTCTCTCCCACCATAACCTAATGGGATTTTAGTGGTTATACATTGGTTATCACTAATCAGCATTCAAAGCAATAATAATACTATAGACTTATCAATTGGAATTAAAAGAAGATGTGAAGATTCAAATCAGTGTTCGTGATGCACTAAGCGTCTACACAATAGAAAACGACGGTGACATTTATTATTCAAAGGAAGAATTGATAAAGTACAAGTTCACAAAGTTTTGGAAAATTAACTATGTACTATATAAGACTGGAATAGCTAGTCGCCTATAACTTTTCGGACAAGCAAAATTTTCTACGTGTTATAGTCTTGAGAAGCAAGGGCGCACATCTTGAAGTTATCAAGCAATACAGACACACCTCACAATAGAAGCTCAAAACTAGAGTACCAAGCGAACATCCTTCCATTCCTTCAAAAACTTTTAAGCAATCATATAGGAAGTAGTGGTGCCTATCTTCAAGCACGCATAAACACTTTGGAGCCTATGCTCTTAATCTCTTGGCGCACGTATGTGAAAAGTGCAACAAATCTTATTACTTATCGAAAGCAACCAATGTACTTGGCTAACATTAATCTATGTTGAGGGGTTGATCAACTCTATACAAAGGAAGAAGACACATTACATTTCTGATGTTCTTCTTCATTGGAAACAAAAAATATGAGACCAAAATTCAGAAAATACTATAAGTAAACGGTTCAACTGTATTTATAGTTTGTGAGAAAAAGTTATTGAAGCTAACTATTTGCTTTGGAACTTAGGACCCTCTAACAATATACTTTCCAAACATTTCATTTGTTTTTTATTGTTTTGATTTTGAGTTTAGAAAATATTAAATCACGGAAGAAATTTAAATAATGGTGAGTATGTTTACATCTCATAACATACTACCATATATGAAAATTTTCAGGTTTAAGGACTAGAGAACTGAATATATAGTAGTATGGTGGAAAATATTTGGAACCTCAACGTAGAAAAATCACACTGGTAATTAAATAATGTAACAATACCTGTTTGGCATGGTGTTTTTTCCGAGCTACATTGTAGGCAGATTTTCACCATAAGGTATGATAAAGGTGAAACAGCATGTATTTACTCATGTTACTACACAGTGTGACATAGAATAATAATACACTCTTTCTTCTATCGTTCGTATGTGTTTTTTCCGAGCTACATTGTAGGCAGATTTTCACCATAAGGTATGATAAAGGTGAAACAGCATGTATTTACTCATGTTACTACACAGTGTGACATAGAATAATAATACAGTGATGTACGAATAAAATATATAGAATGATATAGAAAAAGCTATTCTCAATACGTATAACACATAATTATATATTAGTATTTATATAATAGGAAATCTGATGGAAGTAGCTTGGTCAATTGACCGTTGGAGAGAAGCCGGAAGCATCCCCGCTCCTTGAGTGTCTCTTTAATATTTTTCAAGCCTCTGACATCCTCAAAATCTGACCCCAATATCATTAGGCCCGATTACTTGGTCGAAAAGTTTCTTCTAAAACTCATTATGAGTTACAACAACCTTTTCAATGTCAAACTTAATTGGATTTGGAGGAAGGATTTTTCATTGATGTCATAATTACTGATGACATGTCATTTGGGACTAAGCTCAAGCAACTGAGTTTAAGTGAGTGCAGTGGGGTTGAACATTTTGGATCCTATTCCAAAAATTGTAAGAATTTTACTAAGTTGACTATCATATACAATATAGAAATTAATTGGCCCTTATTTGAATGCACCCGAATGATGCAACTTAATACTTTGGGATTAATGTTTGGAAGTGTGACAAATATCATGAAGAAAGTCATCAATTTAGACAAGTCAGTTTGCAATATGCCTAGAATCAAAACTCTTTACATTGATGGCTTTCTCCTCCATGTAAGTTATAACCTTAGTAATATGATTAACTGATTTTTTTATTAGCTAATTTGGTTAGAAATATGAATGAAAAATTGGCCAGTGTCTCATTTTTTAATTTTCCTAATTGTGCCTACATATATGTATATATAGTCTTTACAATGAGATGTTGCCGTGAAGAGGCCTATAACACCATTGGTGAAATTGAATCTTGAACGTGTTCGATTTAAGAATATGGTTCAGATTCACTATGGTCATTCCTTGATCATAAGCCTTCCCAACCTGCGATATCTTGGGTTAATAGCGGTAGGTACTAGTACTATAATCTAACGTTGTCTAGTAAATTTTTTGCCATTGTAGTATTGACGGTGCTTCATATTATCTAATTGTTATTATTTATTAATTTTCGTGGCACTATTGGTTTTTAAATGTCAAGGTTTGTGCTCAAAGACACAAGCGAGGAATTTGGATTACTTTCCTCCTAATCTGAATTTGTCTCTTTTACAAGGAAAGTTATCCAAATTTCTGTCTAGATTCTAAGTCAGTAAGCACAAATCTTGCAATTTAAAAACCAATAATCCATAAAAAATAACAAATAACAACAATTAGATAATTTAAAGCACATGCATTTATGTGATGAGTATATGATTTACTAGACAACAAGAAATTATAGTACTGGTACCTACTAGTATCAACCAAAGATATAGCGGACAGGAAAAAAGTTTCTAATTAATCAAGCAAGAGTACAGTAAAACCTCTACAAATTAATACTCGATAAATTAATAATCTCGATAAAATTAATAATTTGTCCAGTCCCAACTTGGGACAAGTATAAAATTGGACCCCAATCGATAAAATAATAAGATAATAACTTTTTTGAAATCCCAAAATATATATATTGTTCCCAACGAAACTATAAATTAATAATCATTAAAAGATTCCATACATATTCTAAGATTGTCTAGTAAAAAATGAATCTATAGTCACTTGTTTTTTTGTTGAACTTCAAATCTATATTGACTTCATCTTTAAATCTTCTCACTGCACTTAAGAGTTGGGGCATTGTCTTCTCGTATTGCAACAAAAAGGCTCATAACATTAATCTTTTCCGGAGAAGAAATTTCCAACTCATAACCTTCCAAAATCTGACGGTAAAACCTTTTACGGTAGTACATTTTAAAGGCTCTAATTATCCCAGCATCACATGGTTGAATTTTTGAAGTCATGTTTGGTGGTAGAAAAAACAACTCAATGTTTTGCAACTATAGTACATTAGACTTGGAAATTTAAAGGTCTTATGTAAATCCTCTTTAAATTAATAAATTATTAATTTATCGATATAATAATATCTCTCTAAATTAATAAAATATCCCGGTCCCAACATTATTAATTTATAGAGGTTTTACTGTATTGTGAATCTTAACCACATTCCCTAATGGAACACAATCAAGATTCAATTTCTCTAATGTTGTTATAGGTCTCTAAGTAGAGCTGCATCTCGTTCCAGAGACAATATATACATATATGTATGCATAACATTAAAAACCAAAAAGTGAGACATTGACTTATTTTTCTTTTGTAACACTAATTAAATCAGCGAATGACAAAACCAATTAATCAAATTAGTAAGGTTTCAAATTATGTAGAGGAGAGAGAAATTAAGGTAAAGAGTATTGATTCTAGAAATATTACCAAATAGCTTGTCTAGATTGATGAATTTCTTCTTAACATTTATCACTCTTCCCAAAATTATCCTAGAGTATTAAGTTACATCATTGGGGTACATTCAAACAACCAACAATAAATTTCTTTACATGTCTATGATAATCAACACAATCAAATTGTCACAATTTATGAAATGGGATCCATAATGTTCAATCCGTCTGCAACCACTTAAACTTAGTTGCTTGAGCTGAGTCCTAGATGACATGTCACCAGTAACTAGTTTTCTAAAATTTTGTACAGTGAGAGAAGCTTATATAGGAAGAGGAAGACCAAATAGTTTTGGTTATGAATTTGAAAAATGTTTTTAAAATTACGGTGAAGGAACTATTAAAGCTATGTATGAGATTGCTTATATTTTTATCTATGGTTATAAAATGATAGTGTTAAATACCAAGCTTATACATAGAAAAATACCCAACTTTTTGCAAGCTTCATTTGGCAAAGAATTCTCAACAAAACTTGATGTTGATTGTTGAGGCATTTTCCAACTCAAATAAAAATAGAAAATCATAAAATAAAAATGAAATTCTATTAAAAACCACTCGCAAAAATTCACTAACAAAATCAAGAAATTGAAGACTCAAATTTCAAAAGCAAACCTTTTGCCGGTTAAGAGATGGAAGCTTGGCTTGGGATGAATGAAGAAGATCTCTCCAGCCGTCTTTGTTACACAGAGACCCACTAGTCTCTTCTTCTGATGGAGTGCATTTTGGCTTCAAACAAATGAAAATTAAAGCATATAAACAATATCTTTATAGAGAGTTACTACAATGAGAACCTGAACTAAGAACTTAGGCTATAATTCGATAATTAACTTTACTTTATTTTAACTAACAGAACTAAATACAAGTATTGTAATTGATACTACACCACAGTTGTGTTGCCTCATGCACCATCATCCACTGTTTGCCATCACCCTTACCACCACACCATAATCACCACTGTCACAATTACCAACAACATCATCACAATCATAAATCTCAAAACAAAATTAATTAAAATTCTAAAGTAACATCATCATTAATTACCACGGCTACACTCTACATGAAATCACAAAATTCTTAAACAAATCACCAAAAAAAAAGGTTATTTGTATTGTAGAATTAAAAGGTGATTTGTATTAAAAAAAGATGATTTTTGTTGAAAATTCACAAATATGCACCTACTATTACATAAGCTACTCATTTTGTCTATCCTCTACTCGTACCTTTTCACCAATTCAACGCACTAGTGTTTCTCTGATTTATGATTTACACCGCCATTAGATGTAGAAATGGAGCCGCAGACGAGCTAATCCACCACTCCAATGGAAAAGCACGCAGAGATCACGTTTTGAAGACAAGAGATGATATAAATATATGTATCATCATTGTTGAATATGGATCTAAAAATGATGAAGTGAAGATGGAGCTACAGAGGCCAGTAGCGGCTAGGTTTATAGGGCTGGTCTTTCCTGCTTGATTTAGGGTTTTAAGCAGCTACCACTAAAATTGATTGTGAGAATTAAATATAACTTGGAATTTAATTAATTATTAATTTAAAAAAATTCAAATTAATGCATGTGCAATTCTTTTTCCTTTTCATTTACTTAAATGGGTTTATCAACTGTTTGAATTAATGTTGGCCTCTAAACGATATACAACCAATTATAATGAGTTTTGAATTTTAACAAATGTTTTGAATTTTGAATATTGACATATACTAATAATAGATTTCAAATAATTTATTTAAATTTAATAGAATCCAGCTAGGATATTAAAAGATTATATTATATTTGTGAATATTCCATCCAAATTTTGTATTTTTATTCAAAATTTAATGGTATTCGATTAAAAATTCTTTTGAATCTTTAAAATTCGATGTTATTCAAAAATTAATGGATTATGTTTAATTTAAAATATAATGAACATTCTACTATTTACGTACTTTTTGAAAGTTGGTAATAATTTATGAAATTTGAAATATTATTCAAAAAATCGACTTTAATGGCAAAGAATCTACATCTTAAATTCATTGAAGATAATATTAGAAAATTCATAATATTTTTATCAATCTTTTAAAATCGGAATCGATTATACACCCTTTTAACTAGAAGGGACGTATTAAATTTGGATTTGAATTTTTCTATTTACAAAAATGCGGAGTGGTTTTTAAATAATTCATTAAAATACAATGTTATTGAATAGGTATTTAAAAAATGCATTTAAAATTTTGGGTATTCAGTTAAGATTTTAGATTATCCTTTGAATTGTGATGGTGTTTATTAGAAAAATATATTTAATATATAGTATATTTTATTTTGGATATTTATTAGAAATCCATAATATTTTAATTCGCGTTTATATATATATATATCCAACATATATTATTTGAGAGGTTGAATGATTCACTCAGAGACAATACTTTTATCAATTTTGTGATGGGATTAGAATCATGTCATGTAACAACTTATGAATCAATATGTGTTGGTCCCCATTTTCCATGAAACAATGACAAGTATAGATTATATCCTCTAAAAAAATATGGCATATCAATTAAATAGTGAAATTATCAACCCTTTAAATCTTGTAACACCTAATGAATATACATTTGAAGAAGTCTATAGACTGAATGCATGTTGGTTTGCCAAACAGTAAGAAAAAGTAGCAAATAACAAGGAATAGTACCACCTTATCACTTTTGTACACTGATAGTAAGATTTCATTACACATTTAAGACATAAGTTTCTCCACTTTGCTACATGGGTCATTGACTTGTGGAGACTTTATACTTCTTAATATGGATATTTGATTTGTGAACATAAAGAGTTCACCCTTTAGTATTTTGAATTCACTATATGGGACATAGCCAAAACATCAACTTCTCCACCTAGCTCTTTCTAGACTTCTTGGTATCAGGTCTTAGAAATTTTCTTCCGTTTTGTAGATTTATTCTTCATGACTTTATTTATTCTTGTTTGAACAATACTTGAATTTCTATGTCACTCATTTATTTTAATGGAGATATCCAAGTAACAAGTGACATAGTCACTTAGGCTAGTTCTAAGTTATGTTTGTCTAATTTCTAGCCCAAATGGTATTTTAAATCAATGCTTTGAATTAGTGGGTTTGAAATAATAGTATAAATATCTAAGATACAATTAAATTAATTTAATGAGAACTTTGTGAAGATATATGAAAACTAGGTAACTACCAAACAACATTTGCTTGCCAACCTATTGTCATAAATCATCATAATAATCACACGTGGTTCACAACAAACATAAAACTTTGGCACATTTCTGATGCTTTGTATTTTTTCTTTAACGGTAAGTTAGAAATTAAAAAAGGAGTCCTCACATTGACAAGAACCGTAAAATATGGGGGAAAACAAAGTAAGAATAGTCACCTGTGAAATGGTGGAAGATGGCTACCCTAATTTCTTCGTATCAACCATCTCAATTTAGGGTGCACATATCACAAACTACATTTAACTTACAAAGACAAATACTTTATTGTACCTCTAAAATAGCTTGACTTCATGACATTACACGAAAGCTGTCATTTTGCTTAGTAGATGAGGGTGCTGAGCACCGAATACAATGATTTGTATAGATAAAAAATAGCATCTAAATAAAGTAAATCTGATCGTTTTTTCTTCTAAAGTCCTCTTCAAACAGTTCATTTCATTTTTGAAGCTCTGGTGCAACACTTGTACAAACCTCTCATGATCAAATGAAAAAATGTAGATCTAGCCGTCCATTTAAAACATATATATGTATATATTTGTTTTTACATGTTACTATCTTAACTCTTCATAAAGGATGTATATGTGCACTACCCTTTCTAGATAATTGTATCCATACACGCTTTTTATTTCAATAATAGTCATGAGTTGATGTCATCAATATATCTTACAATGGAATATACTTCTTAATCTTGTGATGTGGAACAGTCATATACAAGTTCTGCAAAATAAATTATTCAAGTGAAAATTAACATTCTTCTCCATAAAAAAGCACATTCCTCAAATATTTAAGTTATAAAATAGAACATTTAGGCCACTTCCACAATACACGTTATACTTTTTGCAATTGCTAGCGCTGCACCCGCTCTCTCCCACCATAACCTAATGGGATTTTAGTGGTTATACATTGGTTATCACTAATCAGCATTTAAAGCAATAATAATACTATAGACTTATCAATTGGAATTAAAAGAAGATGTGAAGATTCAAATCAGTGTTCATGATGCACTAAGCGTCTACACAATAGAAAACGATGGTGACATTTATTATTCAATGGAAGAATTGATAAAGTACAAGTTCACGAAGTTTTGGAAAATTAACTATGTACTGTATAAGACTGGAATAGCTAGTCGCCTATAACTTTTCAAACAAACAAAATTTTCTACGTGTTATAGTCTTGAGAAGCAAGGGCGCACATCTTGAAGTTATCAAGCAATACAGACACACATAACAATAGAAGCTCAAAACTAGAGTACCAAGCGAACATCCTTCCATTCCTTCAAAAACTTTTAAGCAATCATATAGGAAGTAGTGGTGCCTATCTTCAAGCACACATAAACACTTTGGAGCCTATGCTCTTAATCTCTTGGCGCACGTATGTGAAAAGTGCAACAAATCTTATTACTTATTGAAAGCAACCAATGTACTTGGCTAACATTAATCTATGTTGAGGGGTTGATCAACTCTATACAAAGGAAGAAGACACATTACATTTCTGATGTTCTTCTTCATTGGAAACAAAAAATATGAGACCAAAATTCAGAAAATACTATAAGTAAACGGTTCAACTGTATTTATAGTTTGTGAGAAAAAATCATTGAAGCTAACTATTTGCTTTGGAACTTAGGACCCTCTAACGATATACTTTCCAAACATTTCATTTCATTTTTATTGTTTTGATTTTGAGTTTAGAAAATATTAAATCACTGAAGAAATTTAAATAATGGTGAGTATGTGTACATCTCATAACATACTACCATATATGAAAATTTTCAGGTGTAAGGACTAGAGAACTGAATATATAGTAGTATGGTGGAAAATATTTGGAATCTCAATGTAGAAAAATCACACTAGTAATTAAATAATGTAACAATACCTGTTTGGCATGGTGTTTTTTCCGAGCTACATTGTACGCTGATTTTCACCATAAGGTATGATAAAGGTGAAAGGTCATGTATTTACTCATGTTACTACACAGTGTGTGACATAGAATAATAATACATTGATGTATGAATAAAATATATAGAATGATATAGAAAAAGCTATTCTCAATACGTATAACACATAATTATATATTAGTATTTATATAATAGGAAAACTGATGGAAGTAGCTTGGTCAATTGACTGTTGGAGAGAAGCCGGAAGCATCCCCCGCCCCTTGAGTGTCTCATTAATATTTTTCAAGCATCTGACATCCTCAAAATCTGTCCCCAATATCATTAGGCCCGATTACTTGGTCGAAAAGTTTCTTCTAAAACTCATTATGAGTTCCAACAACCTTTTCAATGTCAAACTTAATTGGATTTGGAGGAAGGATTTTTCATTGATATCATAATTACTGATGACATGTCATTTGGGACTAAGCTCAAGCAACTGAGTTTAAGTGATTGCAGCGGGGTTGAACATTTTGGATCCTATTCCAAAAATTGTAAGAATTTTACTAAGTTGACTATCATATACAATATAGAAATTAATTGGCCCTTGTTTGAATGCACCCGAATGATGCAACTTAATACTTTGGGATTAATGTTGGGAAGTGTGACAAATATGACGAAGAAAGTCATCAATTTAGACAAGTCAGTTTGCAATATGCCTAGAATCAAAACTCTTTACATTGATGGCTTTCTCCTCCATGTAAGTTATAACCTTAGTAATATGATTAACTGATTTTTTTATTAGCTAATTTGGTTTGAAATATGAATGAAAAATTGGCCAGTGTCTCATTTTTTAATTTTCCTAATTGTGCCTACATATATGTATATATAGTCTTTACAATGAGATGTTGCCGTGAAGAGGCCTATAACACCATTGGTGAAATTGAATCTTGAACGTGTTCGATTTGAGAATATGGTTCACATTCACTATGGTCATTTCTTGATTATAAGCCTTCCCAACCTGCGATATCTTGGGTTAATAGCGGTAGGTACTAGTACTATAATCTAACGTTGTCTAGTAAATTTTTTGCCATTGTAGTAATGACGGTGCTTCATATTATCTAATTGTTATTATTTGTTAATTTTCGTGGTACTATTGGTTTTTAAATGTCAAGGTTTGTGCTCAAAGTCACCAGCGAGGAATTTGGTTTACTTTCCTCCTAATCTGAATTTGTCTCTTTTACAAGGAAAGTTATCCAAATTTCTGTCTAGAGTCTAAGTCAGTAAGCACAAATCTTGCAATTTAAAAACCAATGATCCATAAAAAATAACAAATAACAACAATTAGATAATTTAAAGCACATGCATTTCTGTGATGAGTATATGATTTACTAGATAACATGAAATTATAGTACTGGTACCTACTAGTATATCAACCAAAGATATAGCAGACATGAAAAAAGTTTCTAATTAATCAAGCAAGAGTATTGTGAATCTTAACCACATTCCCTAATGGAACACAATCAAGATTCAATTTCTCTAATGTTGTTATAGGTCTCTCAAGTAGAGCTGCATCTCGTTCCAGAGACAATATATACATATATGTATGCATAACATTAAAAACCAAAAACTGAGACACTGACTTATTTTTCTTTTGTAACACTAATTAAATCAGCGAATGACAAAACCAATTAATCAAATTAGTAAGGTTTCAAATTATGTAGAGGAGAGAGAAATTAAGGTAAAGAGTATTGATTATAGAAATATTACCAAATAGCTTGTCTAGATTGATGAATTTCTTCTTAACATTTATCACTCTTCCCAAAATTATCCTAGAGTATAAAGTTACATCATTGGGGTACATTCAAAGAACCAGCAATAAATTTCTTTACATGTCTATGATAATCAACACAATCAAATTGTCACAATTTATGAAATGGGATCCATAATGTTCAATCCGTCTGCAACCACTTAAACTTAGTTGCTTGAGCTGAGTCCTAGATGACATGTCACCAGTAACTAGTTTTCTAAAATTTTGTACAGTGAGAGAGATATGGCTTCTATAAGAAGAGGAAGACCAAATAGTTTTGGTTATGAATTTGAAAAATGTTTTTAAACTTACTGTGAAGGAACTATTGAAGCTATGTATGAGATTGCTTATATTTTTATCTATGGTTATAAAATGATAGTGTTAAATACCAAGCTTATACATAGAAAAATACCCAACTTTTTGCAAGCTTCATTTGGCAAAGAATTCTCAACAAAACTTGATGTTGATTGTTGAGGCATTTTCCAACTCAAATAAAAATAGAAAATCATAAAATAAAAATGAAATTCTATTAAAAACTACTCGCAAAAATTCACTAACAAAATCAAGAAATTGAAGACTCAAATTTCAAAAACAAACCTTTTGCCGGTTAGGAGATGGAAGCTTGGCTTGGGATGAATGAAGAAGATCTCTCCAGCGGTCTTTGTTACACAGAGACCCACTAGTCTCTTCTTCTGATGGAGTGCATTTTGGCTTCAAACAAATGAAAATTAAAGCATATAAACAATATCTTTATAGAGGGTTACTGTTGGAATTAATCTAAACTAAGTTGTTATTTAATTATTTGTTTTAATCATGTATTGACTTGGTAATATTCAGGTCTTAGTAGTGGGAGATTTATTAGGAAGAGTAACGTTTGAATAAGTTAGTTTCTCAGAGTTTCTGTAGGAGTCAGTTTCCTAAGTTGTAGGAGACATTCATGGTAGTTCATTTTCCTTTGTATTATTTAAGTCTGTCATCTTTTGGAAATAAAAGAATCCTCTGCATTTCTAGTTTAATCGCAATACATACAGTTATATATATATTGCAGGTTGTTTTCTTCACGTGGTATCAGAGATAGGTTATTGGCGGATGCCAAAGTACATGCCAAAGAAAACAACGATGGAAGCAGGGAAGGTGAGAGAAGGAGGAGTCAATCTGAGTTACCCGATGTTGACACGTGAAAACTACACCGCATGGGCCATCAAGATGAAAGTGTTTATGCAAGCAACTGGCGTATGGCAGGCTATTGAATCAAAAGAGAAAGACGCTGAGACAGTTGTGGATGAGAAAGTAGATAAACTCGCACTGGCAGCCATATTCCAAGGAATACCTGAAGATTTTCTGTTGTCATTGGCCGAAAAAACCACTGCCAAGGAAGCATGGCAGGCACTGAAAACAATGTGCCTTGGTGCTGAACGTGTTAAAACAGCGAAAATACAAACACTAAAGGCAAAGTTCGAGTCCCTCAAGATGAAGAACGAAGAATCACTGGATGAGTTTTATCTTAAGCTAAATGGACTAGTGGCAAATATTCGAGCTCTGGGCGAAAGTGTAGAAGAAAGCTACGTTGTGAAGAAACTGTTGAGAGCAGTTCCAACAAAATTTCTGCAGATAGCATCCACAATTGAACAATTTTGTGATCTTAAGACAATGTCGGTAGAAGAGACGATCGGGTCGTTAAAGGCTCATGAAGAATGACTTAAGGGTCACGAAGAACCTGTGAGTGGCAAATTACTACTCACGGAGGACGAGTGGGTCAAAAGGGAAAAACAAGAGGAAGGAAAATTGCTTCTAACCAGGGAAGAGTGGCTAAAGAGATCCAGGGGACGGCAAAGTGGAGATGACTATAGAGGCAGCAGAAATGGACGAGACAGAAGCAAGATTAGATGTTTCAATTGTCTCTCGTATGGGCACTATGCGGCCGAATGTCGAAAACCAAAACGTGACAAAAATCACCAGGTTGAGGTAAACATGTCACATGCCATTGATGATGAGCCAACACTTCTTATGGTGGAACGTACACACGGACAATTGTTCTTGAATGAAAGCAATGTTAAACCCGTATTGACAAGAGATGGGGAAAGCAACAAAGAAGTATCGGATTTTTGGTACTTGGACAATGGTGCAAGTAATCACATGACCGGGCAAAAGTTTAAATTCAGTGAACTTGATGAAAGTGTTACAGGGAAGGTACGTTTCGGAGATGGTTCAACCGTAGACATAAAAGGCAAAGGGACTGTCACTTTCAAATGCAAAAACGGAGAAGGCCAGAGCTTTCACGAGGTATATTA
The DNA here is from genome assembly GCA_030848705.1 of Heracleum sosnowskyi. Taxonomy (NCBI): domain Eukaryota; kingdom Viridiplantae; phylum Streptophyta; class Magnoliopsida; order Apiales; family Apiaceae; genus Heracleum; species Heracleum sosnowskyi. The sequence continues at coordinate 16,176,524 of CM061244.1, read as the reverse complement.
TATCCCAAACCTTCGAAATAATATTATAAGTCTTGGTCAGCTAACTGAAGTTGGAAATAAAGTAGTCTTAAACGGGGATTGTTTGTGGATATATGATAAATCGGGAAGATTGCTTATGAGAGTCAAAAGGTCGGGAAACAGGCTATATAAAATTCAACTTGAACATTTTGATACTACTTGCTTACTAACCAAGACAGATGAGACGTCCTGGTTGTGGCACAAGCGTTTAGGACATGTTAATTTCCAAACTTTGAGCTTTATGTCGAAGAATGCAATGGCGGACGGTTTACCGGGCATTACACCCCCAAAGGAAAACTGTTCAGGATGTTTGATGGCAAAACAGGCTCGAAAACCATTTCCCGAACAGACTCAGTACCGAGCAAGAAAAGTTCTTGAACTAATCCATGGGGATATTTGTGGTCCAATGACACCAGAAACGCCAAGTGGAAACAGGTATTTCTTACTTCTTGTCGATGATTATAGAAGATATATGTGGGTTTACATGCTCAGGGAAAAAAGCGAAGCTTTTGGTGTTTTTAAACGATTCCGAGCTCTGGTGGAAAAGGGGTCAGAACAAATAAAGATGTTTCGCACGGACCGTGGAGGGGAGTTTTGTTCAAATAGTTTCAAGTCTTACTGTGAAGAAAATGGCATTCAAAGGCAATACACAACCCCTTACACGCCCCAGCAAAATGGGGTTGTCGAAAGGAGAAACCGGACAGTTGTGGCAATGAGTCGAAGTTTTCTGAAGACGATGGGTTTACCAGTTTTCTTGTGGGGCGAAGCGGTTAGGCACTCGGTTTACATCCTAAATCGGTTGTCCACTCGAGCTTTATCTGTCCAGACACCTTATGAAGTGTTAACGGGTGCAAAACCAACTCTTGGGCACATCCGCATTTTTGGATGCATTGCTCATATGAAGGTTCCAACTGCACATACAAGGAAATTAGATGATAGGAGCAGGATGCTTGTTAATCTTGGCAGAGAAGCGGGCACGAAAGGGTACAGACTGTATGATCCCATTACTAAACAAGTATTGATAAGTCGAGACGTGGTTTTTGATGAAAAGACGAGCTGGCCATGGGAGCAGAAAGCGGACAATTCAACAACAGCTTATCCTGGAAATTACACTGTGTTTGCAAAGATGCTAGGAGAAACAGATGTTGACACCGACCCCGAGCATGTCACTCCGATACAGTCCCAGTACAGTGGTGCTGGTGACACTGTCGTGTCACATGAAGAAAGTCCAACGACCGAGGCATCCACAGGTTTTTCAGGCCATGAAGAGAGTGATCAGAGTTCTGTCAGTAGCCAACCAAGACACTTCAGGACACTCCAGGAGTTGTATGAAGAAACAGAAGAATTGTATCTCGTGGGTTTAGATGAACCCACAAATTACAGTCAGGCATCAAATAAAAGGGAATGGCGAGAAGCAATGGAAAGAGAAATTGAAGCTGTCGAAAGGAATCAGACCTGGACTCTCACGAAGCTTCCTGAGGGCCAAAAGGCAATCAATCTAAAATGGATATTCAAAGCTAAACGAGACACGAGTGGAAACATAGTAAAATACAAAGCAAGAATCGTGGCAAAGGGCTATGTTCAAGAGCAGGGCATCGACTTTGACGAGATTTTTGCTCCGGTAACTCGCATCGAAACAGTGAGGCTTCTACTCGCTTTGGCAGCCAAAAATGGATGGGAAACTCATCACTTAGACGTCAAGTCAGCTTTTCTCAATGGGGAACTAAATGAAGTGGTGTACGTGTCTCAACCCGAAGGTTTTATCAAAAAGGGCCAGGAGCATCTAGTTTACAAACTAAGCAAAGCTTTGTATGGTCTTCGACAGGCACCACGTGCGTGGTACTTGAAGCTAAATAAATGCCTGGAAGGAATGGGTTTGATTCGATGTCCTTTCGAGCATGCTGTCTACACAAAGCGAGAAGGAAGTGAGGTTTTAGTGGTTGCGGTTTACGTGGATGATCTCTTAATAACAGGAACTAGCACGGCTGGGATTGAGAGGTTCAAACGACAAATGGAACAACATTTTGAGATGAGTGATCTCGGTTTACTGTCTCACTATCTGGGAATTTAAGTAACTCAAGGAGAAGGATTTGTGGAGCTCAAACAAACTGCCTATGCAAATAAGATTATTGAGAAGGCTGGTATGGTGGGATGCAACCCTACAAAGTATCCGATGGACCCAAAGTTGGTGATTACAAAAGACCCAGAAGGAAAAGCTGTAAACCCGACAGAATACAAAAGCTTGGTGGGTGGGCTTCGGTACCTGGTTCATACCAGGCCGGACATAGCATTCTCGGTAGGTGTGGTGAGCCGCTACATGGAACGTCCAACGTTGCTTCATCTCACTGCCGTAAAACGCATATTGAGGTATATAAAGGGTACAACAAATTTTGGTTTGATATACAGCAAGAACAGTGGAAATAACGAACTCACAGGGTATTCGGATAGCGACTTGGCTGGACATATTGATGATAGAAGGAGCACATGAGGAGTTGTATTTTATTTGAATGAAAGTGTTATCACTTGGGTTTCACAAAAACAGAAGTGCGTGGCGTTATCCTCATGCGAAGCGGAATTTATGGCAGCCACGGTGGCAGCCTGTCAAGGTATTTGGTTGAAAAATTTACTAACGGAGGTTACAGGGGATGATCTAGGTCCAGTGATACTTTATGTGGACAATAAATCAGCTATAGATTTGGCTAGAAATCCTGTTTTTCACGGGCGTTCAAAACACATTGATATACGATACCATTTTATTAGAGAATGCGTGGAACGTGGGCAGATTGAAATAAGGTATGTGAAGACAGATTGGCAACGGGCTGATACACTTACAAATGCATTGTCTATTGTCAAGTTTGAAAGGATGCGGAGTCTCCTGGGAGTCAAGAATTTGTCTGAAGTAAAGTAGTTTAGATTACGGGGAGCTTGTTCGAATTAATCTAAACTAAGTTGTTATTTAATTATTTGTTTTAATCATGTATTGACTTGGTAATATTCAGGTCTTAGTGGTGGGAGATTTATTAGGAAGAGTAACGTTTGAATAAGTTAGTTTCTCAGAGTTTCTGTAGGAGTCAGTTTCCTAAGTTGTAGGAGACATTCATGGTAGTTCATTTTCCTTTGTATTATTTAAGTCTGTCATCTTTTGGAAATAAAAGAATCCTCTGCATTTCTAGTTTAATCGCAATACATACAGTTATATATATATTGCAGGTTGTTTTCTTCAGTTACTACAATGAGAACCTGAACTAAGAACTTAGGCTATAATTCGATAATTAACTTTACTTTATTTTAACTAACAGAACTAAATACAAGTATTGTAATTGATACTACACCACAGTTGTGTTGCCTCATGCACCATCATCCACTGTTTGCCATCACCCTTACCGCCACACCATAATCACCACTGTCACAATTACCAACAACATCATCACAATCACAAATCTCAAAACAAAATTAATTAAAATTCAAAAGTAACATCATCATTAATTACCACCGCTACACTCTACATGAAATCACAAAATTCTTAAACAAATCACCAAAAAAAAAGGTTATTTGTATTGTAGAATTAAAAGGTGATTTGTATTAAAAAAAGATGATTTTTGTTGAAAATTCACAAATATGCACCTACTATTACATAAGCTACTCATTTTGTCTATCCTCTACTCGTACCTTTCACCAATTCAACGCACTAGTGTTTCTCTGATTTATGATTTACACAGCCATTAGATGTAGAAATGGAGCCGCAGACGAGCTAATCCACCACTCCAATGGAAAAGCACGCAGAGATCACGTTTTGAAGACAAGAGATGATATAAATATATGTATCATCATTGTTGAATATGGATCTAAAAATGATGAAGTGAAGATGGAGCTACAGAGGCCAGTAGCGGCTAGGTTTATAGGGCTGGTCTTTCCTGCTTGATTTAGGGTTTTAAGCAGCTACCACTAAAATTGATTGTGAGAATTAAATATAACTTGGAATTTAATCAATTATTAATTTAAAAAAAATCAAATTAATGCATGTGCAATTCTTTTTCCTTTTCATTTACTTAAATGGGTTTATCAACTGTTTGAATTAATGTTGGCCTCTCAACCAATTATAATGCGTTTTGAATTTTAACAAATGTTTTGAATTTTGAATATTGACATATACTAATAATAGATTTCAAATCATTTATTTAAATTTAATAGAATCCATCTAGGATATTAAAAGATTATATTATATTTGTGAATATTCCATCCAAATTTTGTATTTTTATTCAAAATTTAATGGTATTCGATTAAAAATTCTTTTGAATCTTTAAAATTCGATGTTATTCAAAAATTAATGGATTATGTTTAATTTAAAATATAATGAACATTCTACTATTTACGTACTTTTTGAAAGTTGGTAATAATTTATGAAATTTGAAATATTATTCAAAAAATCGACTTTAATGGCAAATAATCTACATCTTAAATTCATTGAAGATAATATTAGAAAATTCATAATATTTTTATCAATCTTTTAAAATCGGAATCGATTATACACCCTTTTAACTAGAATCATGTCATGTAACAACTTATGAATCACTATGTGTGGTTCCCATTTTCCATGAAACAATGACAAGTATAGATTATATCCTCTAAAAAATATGGCATATCAATTAAATAGTGAAATTATCAACCCTTTAAATCTTGTAACACCTAATGAATATACATTTGAAGAAGTCTATAGACTGAATGCTTGTTGGTTTGCCAAACAGTAAGAAAAAGTAGCAAATAACAAGGAATAGTACCACCTTATCACTTTTGTACACTGATAGTAAGATTTCATTACACATTTAAGACATAAGTTTCTCCAGTTTGCTACATGGGTCATTGACTTGTGGAGACTTTATACTTCTTAATATGGATATTTGATTTGTCAACATAAAGAGTTCACCCTTTAGTATTTTGAATTCACTATATGGGACATCGCCAAACATCAACTTCTCCACCTAGCTCTTTCTAGACTTCTTGGTATTAGGCCTTAGAAATTTTCTTCCGTTTTGTAGATTTATTCTTCATGACTTTATTTATTCTTGTTTGAACAATACTTGAATTTCTATGTCACTCATTTATTTTAATGGAGATATCCAAGTAACAAGTGACATAGTCACTTAGGCTAGTTCTAAGTTATGTATGCCTAATTTCTAGCCCAAATGGTATTTTAAATCAATGCTTTGAATTAGTGGGTTTGAAATAATAGTATAAATATCTAAGATACAATTAAATTAATTTAATGAGAACTTTTTGAAGATATATGAAAACTAGGTAACTACCCAACAACATTTGCTTACGAACCTATTGTCATAAATCATCATAATAATCACACGTGGTTCACAACAAACATAAAACTCTGGCACATTTCTGATGCTTTGTATTTTTTCTTTAACGGTAAGTTAGAAATTAAAAAAGGAGTCCTCACATTGACAAGAACCGTTAAATATGGGGGAAAACAAAGTAAGAATAGTCACCCGTGAAATGGTGGAAGATGGCTACCCTAATTTCTTCATATCAACCATCTCAATTTAGGGTGCACATATCACAAACTACATTTAACTTACAAAGACAAATACTTTATTGTACCTCTAAAATAGCTTGACTTCATGACATTACACGAAAGCTGTCATTTTGCTTAGTAGATGAGGGTGCTGAGCACCGAATACAATGATTTGTATAGATAAAAAAATAGCATCTAAATAAAGTAACTCTGATCGTTTTTTCTTCTAAAGTCCTCTTCAAACAGTTCATTTCAATTTTGAAGCTCTGGTGCAACACTTGTACAAACCTCTCATGATCAAATGAAAAAAATGTAGATCTAGCCGTCCATTTAAAACATATATATGTATATATTTGTTTTTACATGTTACTATCTTAACTCTTCATAAAGGATGTATACGTGCACTACCCTTTCTAGATAATTGTATCCATACACGCTTTTTATTTCAATAATAGTCATGAGTTGATGTCATCAATATATCTTACAATGGAATATACTTCTTAATCTTGTAATGTGGAACAGTCATATACAAGTTCTGCAAAATAAATTATTCAAGTGAAAATTAACATTCTTCTCCATAAAAAAGCACATTCCTCAAATATTTAAGTTATAAAATAGAACATTTAGGCCACTTCCACAATACACGTTATACTTTTTGCAATTGCTAGCGCTGCACCCGCTCTCTCCCACCATAACCTAATGGGATTTTAGTGGTTATACATTGGTTATCACTAATCAGCATTTAAAGCAATAATAATACTATAGACTTATCAATTGGAATTAAAAGAAGATGTGAAGATTCAAATCAGTGTTCGTGATGCACTAAGCGTCTACACAATAGAAAATGATGGTGACATTTATTATTCAATGGAAGAATTGATAAAGTACAAGTTCACGAAGTTTTGGAAAATTAACTATATAGTGTATAAGACTGGAATAGCTAGTCGCCTATAACTTTTCAGATAAGCAAAATTTTCTACGTGTTATAGTCTTGAGAAGCAAGGGCGCACATCTTGAAGTTATCAAGCAATACAGACACACATAACAATAGAAGCTCAAAACTAGAGTACCAAGCGAACATCCTTCCATTCCTTCAAAAACTTTTAAGCAATCATATAGGAAGTAGTGGTGCCTATCTTCAAGCACGCATAAACACTTTGGAGCCTATGCTCTTAATCTCTTGGCGCACGTATGTGAAAAGTGCAACAAATCTTATTAGTTATTGAAAGCAACCAATGTACTTGGCTAACATTAATCTATGTTGACGGGTTGATCAACTCTATAGAAAGGAAGAAGACACATTACATTTCTGATGTTCTTCTTCATTGGAAACAAAAAATATGAGACCAAAATTCAGAAAATACTATAAGTAAACGGTTCAACTGTATTTATAGTTTGTGAGAAAAAATCATTGAAGCTAACTATTTGCTTTGGAACTTAGGACCCTCTAACGATATACTTTCCAAACATTTCATTTCATTTTTATTGTTTTGATTTTGAGTTTAGAAAATATTAAATCACTGAAGAAATTTAAATAATGGTGAGTATGTGTACATCTCATAACATACTACCATATATGAAAATTTTCACGTGTAAGGACTAGAGAACTGAATATATAGTAGTATGGTGGAAAATATTTGGAACCTCAACGTAGAAAAATCACACTAGTAATTAAATAATGTAACAATACCTGTTTGGCATGGTGTTTTTTCCGAGCTACAGTGTACGCAGATTTTCACCATAAGTTATGATAAAGGTGAAAGGTCATGTATTTACTCATGTTACTACACAGTGTGTGACATAGAATAATAATACATTGATGTATGAATAAAATATATAGAATGATATAGAAAAAGCTATTCTCAATACGTATAACACATAATTATATATTAGTATTTATATAATAGGAAATCTGATGGAAGTAGCTTGGTCAATTGACTGTTGGAGAGAAGCCGGAAGCATCCCCCGCTCCTTGAGTGTCTCATTAATATTTTTCAAGCCTCTGACATCCTCAAAATCTGACCCCAATATCATTAGGCCCGATTACTTGGTCGAAAAGTTTCTTCTAAAACTCATTATGAGTTACAACAACCTTTTCAATGTCAAACTTAATTGGATTTGGAGGAAGTATTTTTCATTGATATCATAATTACTGATGACATGTCATTTGGGACTAAGCTCAAGCAACTGAGTTTAAGTGAGTGCAGTGGGGTTGAACATTTTGGATCCTATTCCAAAAATTGTAAGAATTTTACTAAGTTGACTATCATATACAATATAGAAATTAATTGGCCGTTGTTTGAATGCACCCGAATGATGCAACTTAATACTTTGGGATTAATGTTGGGAAGTGTGACAAATATGACGAAGAAAGTCATCAATTTAGACAAGTCAGTTTGCAATATGCCTAGAATCAAAACTCTTTACATTGATGGCTTTCTCCTCCATGTAAGTTATAACCTTAGTAATATGATTAACTGATTTTTTTATTAGCTAATTTGGTTAGAAATATGAATGAAAAATTGGCCAGTGTCTCATTTTTTAATTTTCCTAATTGTGCCTACATATATGTATATATAGTCTTTGCAATGAGATGTTGCCGTGAAGAGGCCTATAACACCCATTGGTGAAATTGAATCTTGAACGTGTTCGATTTGAGAATATGGTTCACATTCACTATGGTCATTCCTTGATCATAAGCCTTCCCAACCTGCGATATCTTGGGTTAATAGCGGTAGGTACTAGTACTATAATCTAACGTTGTCTAGTAAATTTTTTGCCATTGTAGTAATGATGGTGCTTCATATTTTCTAATTTTTATTATTTGTTAATTTTCGTGGTACTATTGGTTTTTAAATGTCAAGGTTTGTGCTCAAAGACACCAGCGAGGAATTCGGATTACTTTCCTCCTAATCTGAATTTGTCTCTTTTACAAGGAAAGTTATCCAAATTTCTGTCTAGATTCTAAGTCAGTAAGCACAAATCTTGCAATTTAAAAACCAATGATCCATAAAAAATAACAAATAACAACAATTAGATAATTTAAAGCACATGTATTCTGTCATGAGTATATGATTTACTAGACAACATGAAATTATAGTACTGGTACCTACTAGTACCAACCAAAGATATAGCAGACCGGAAAAAAGTTTCTAATGAATCAAGCAAGAGTATTGTGAATCTCTAATGTTGTTATAGGTCTCTCAAGTAGAGCTGCATCTCGTTCCAGAGACAATATATACATATATGTATGGTTGTTGAGTATACAACAACGAAAGCAAAACCCAAAGCGAATAAACAAGAACAAGAAAATAAACGACAATCACACAAGACAAAGATTTACGTGGTTCGGAAATTCCTACTCCACAAGCCGCACTAATTTTGTATTGATCTCTCACAACTATGTTGTTCTGTTGTGTTATGATGTGTTGGTGTTTTACAATTACATGAGACTATTTATAAGAGAAAAAACTGGGCCTAAAACTAATCAGAGTCTAATTCTAAATTCTGAAATTACTAACTCTAATTAGAATTCAGATCTGGAAATTCTAACTCAAATCAGAAACCAATTCTGAAACCTGTTAGACTCCACAAACCCAACAATCTCCCACTTGGAGTCTGACCACATCTTCTCTTCACTCTTGTAAATCTAGTAACACCCGATACTTCGATCAATAACTCTAACTAGTGCAGCGCCTTCTCATCAATCAATTCTGAAGGCCAGTTGAAGCTATGCAAAGCTTCAACTTTTCATTGGTAACCACCTTAGTCAACATATCTGCAGGATTCTTTGAACCAAGGATTTTCTTCAAGGACAAAGTACCATTGCTAATCAACTCCTTCGTAAAGTGATATCTCAGCTGAATATGCTTCGTCCTAGCATGAAACACAGGATTCTTCGCAAGATGAATGGCACTCTGACTGTCGCTATACAAAGCATTGTCCGCCTGTTTCTTGCTCAACTCTTCAAGAAAATTCTTCAACCAAATCATCTCATTGCCAGCTTCAGAGACAACCATATATTCTGCTTCTGTGGTTGAAAGAGCAACACTCTTTTGAAGTCGAGACATCCAACTAACTGCTGTGCCACCCAAAGTGAAAATATATCCCGTAGTACTTTTTCTTGTATCCAAGCATCCGCCCAAATCTGCATCAGAGAACCCTTCCAAGATAACATCTTTCTTACTGAAACATAATGCAAACTTGGATGTGCCTTTCAAGTAGCGTAACAACCACTTGACTGCTTCCCAATGCTCTTTTCCTGGATTAGACATGAACCTGCTAACAACTCCCACTGCATGAGCAATGTATGGCCTTGTACACACCATAGCATACATCAAACTGCCAACTGTAGATGCATACGGAACTTTAGCCATATCTTTCTTGACTTCATCCGTTTTAGGTGACTGCTTCTTCGTGAGATTAAAGTGAGTTGCCAACGGTGTACTTCTGGTCTTCGCATCTTGGACACTGAATTTCTGCAATAATTTCTCAATATACTTCTCTTGAGATAATTTCAAAGTACCTTCAGATCTATCCCTTATGATGCTCATACCAAGTATCTGTTTTGCTGCACCCATATCCTTCATATCAAACTCTTCAGACATCTGTCTCTTTAACCTGTTGATTTCCCTCATGTTTGATCCTGCTATCAACATGTCATCAATATACAACAACAATATGATATAAGATGAATCAAATTGTTTAAAGTAACAACAATGATCCATAGCACTTCTCGTGTACCCATTCTTCATCATAAAGCTGTCAAACTTCAACTACCATTGTCTTGGTGCTTGCTTCAAACCATACAAGCTTTTTATAAGCTTGCAAACCAAGTTTTCTTTCCCAGCTACCTGAAATCCCTCTGGCTGAACCATGTAGATGTCTTCCTCAAGATCACCATGTAAGAACGCGGTCTTAACATCTAGTTGCTCTAGATGTAACTCCTCTGCAGCCACAATGTTTAGCACAAGTCTAACAGTAGTCATCTTAACAACCGGAGAAAATATATCAGTATAGTCAATACCCTTTTTCTGTTGATATCCCTTGGCTACTAACCTTGCTTTGTACCTTTTGCTGCCATCTGGTTCTTCTTTGATCCTGAACACCCACTTATTTTGTAAAGCCTTCTTTCCTGCTGGTAATTCTGTTAAAGACCAAGTCTCATTCTTCTCAAGAGAATTCATCTCTTCTTTCATGGCTGATTTCCACTTAACTGAATCATTCACCTGAACTGCCTCTGAATAACACTGAGGCTCTCCGTCCTCGGTCAATAACATGTAATATGCTGAAGGAGAAAATCTTTGTGGCGGCCTCACAGTTCTGCTAGATCTTCTTACCTCGGCCTGTGGAGTAACTGAACCTGTCTCATCAGCATTCCCAGAACTCCCACTATTTCCTGCAAGATCTTCTTCAGTAATATCTTCAAGCACTGCTTTCTCTTTTTCAGATTGTTCCTTTGTAAACTCAGAATCGACTGCAAGCTTATCCTTGTACACCACATTTTCATTAAAAGTAACAACTCTACTTCTAACGACCTTCTTCGTCAGTTCATCCCAGAAACCCATATCATCTGAGCCATAACCAATGAAGATACACTTCTTTGCTTTCGGATCAAGCTTGTCTCTGTCTGAATCTTTAACACGCACATAAGAAACACAACCAAAAACTCGCAAGTGTGAAAGATTTACCTCTTTTTTCTGCCACTCTTCATCAGGAATCTTGAACCCCAAAGGAACTAAAGGTCCTCTGTTTATGAGATACGCTGCTGTGCTAACTGCATCTGCCTAAAAAATCTTCGGCAACCCTGCATGTAACCTCATACTCTTGGCCCTCTCATTCAAGGTTTTGTTCATGCGCTCTGCAACACCATTCTGCTGCGGTGTCTCTGGAATAGTTTTAATCATTCTAATCCCGTACTCTGCGCAATAGCTTTTAAACTCATCACTACTATACTCACCACCATTATCTGACATCAAACTCTTAACCTTCAAACCAGTCTGAGTTTCAACTTTAGTCTTCCACTTCTTGAAAGTATCAAACACATCTGATTTTTTCTTCAAAAAATAAATCCATACCTTTCTAGTGGAATCATCAATGAAAGTAACATAGTAGAGAGATTCTCCCAACGACGCAACTGTTGTTGGACCATATACATCTGTATGAACTAGCTCTAACTTCTTAGCCTTCGGGGTCCTCCCTGATTTTGCAAAAGTAACTCGTTTCTGCTTTCCAAGAACACATGGTTCACAGAACCCAACTTCCACATTCTTCAGCTCTGGAATCTTCCCCTTTGAAGTTAACAGCTTCATACCCTTTTCACTCATATGACCAAGTCTTTGGTGCCACAAAGTTGAAGACCCAATCTCATCAGCAACTGCATTTGCTTCATAACTAGATTGTTAAACTATGTACAAAGTCCCCTTCTTCTCTCCACGAGCAACAACTAGATTCCCCTTTATAACCTTCCACTGTCCGTTTCCGAAAGAAACTCGATACCCTTCCTTATCTAACTGACCCACAGATATCAACATCTTCTTAAGTCCGGGAATGTACCTTACATCTTTCAACGTCCAGCTTGTCCCCAAAGAGGTCTTGAGATTAATATCTCCCATGCCCGCAATATCCAAAGTCTCATCATCAGCAAGACGAACTTTACCAAAATTTCCAAGTCTGAAATTTAACATCAAATCCTTGCAAGGGGTCGCATGGAATGATGCACCAGAATCCATAACCCATGATTCAACCAAACATTCAACACAACAAATCAAAGCATCGTCGCTCACCACTTCTTCAACTACATTAGCTGAATTATCCTCTTTCTTTTTTCCTTTAGGAGCTGCCGGAGCCGTACACTGATTTCTGAAGTGGCCCTTTTTCTGACAATTCCAACAAACAATCTCCTTGCGATCTTTGGATTGCCCTCTTTTCTGTGACTTCGATCTACTACGCCCCTGATTCTGCCCCCTCTCGGACTTTCTGCCTCTGCTCTCTGTACTCAATAAGGAACCTGACGACTCTCCTGAGTTTCTCCTACGAATATCTTCTCCAAGAATCGAATCTCGAACTCCATTAAAAGTCATCTTACCGCTCCCAGATGAATTACTAATAGCAGTGACAAATCCTGACCAACTGTCAGGTAACGAGGATACCAACAACAAGGCTTGTACTTCATCATCAAATTTAATATCCACCGATGCCAATCTTGATAGGATAGAATTAAATTCGTTCACATGATCAGCAACACAATCACCTTCATTCAATCTCGCGGCAAACAACAAACGACACAAATACACCTTATTCGAAGCAGATGGCTTCTCATACATATTTGTTAACGCCTTGATCAATCCATAAGTTGTCGTTTCCTTGACGATATTGTAAGCAACGTTCTTCGCCAAAGTCAATCTGACAACACCCAGAGCCTGCCTATCCAATAGCTTCCATTCAGTCTCATCCATTGAATCTGGCTTCTTCTCCTCTAGCGGTTGGTGTAGTTTTTTCTGATACAAATAATCTTCAATTTGCATCTTCCAATATCCATAATCTTTGCCATCAAATTTGTCGATCTTTACTTTCCCATCTTCTGCCATCGCTCCCACACTCGCCTGAAAACCTAGGCTCTGATACCAGTTGTTGAGTATACAACAACGAAAGCAAAACCCAAAGCGAATAAACAAGAACAAGAAAATAAACGACAATCACACAAGACAAAGATTTACGTGGTTCGGAAATTCCTACTCCACAAGCCGCACTAATTTTGTATTGATCTCTCACAACTATGTTGTTCTGTTGTGTTCTGATGTGTTGGTGTTTTACAATTACATGAGACTATTTATAAGAGAAAAAACTGGGCCTAAAACTAATCAGAGTCTAATTCTAAATTCTGAAATTACTAACTCTAATTAGAATTCAGATCTGGAAATTCTAACTCAAATCAGAAACCAATTCTGAAACCTGTTAGACTCCACAAACCCAACATAACATTAAAAACCAAAAAGTGAGACACTGACTTATTTTTCTTTTGTAAGACTAATTAAATCAGCGAATGACAAAACCAATTAATCAAATTAGTAAGGTTTCAAATTATGTAGAGGAGAGAGAAATTAAGGTAAAGAGTATTGATTCTAGAAATATTACCAAATAGCTTGTCTAGATTGATGAATTTCTTCTTAACATTTATCACTCTTCCCAAAATTATCCTAGAGTATTAAGTTACATCATTGGGGTACATTCAAACAACCATCAATAAATTTCTTTACATGTCTATGATAATCAACACAATCAAATTGTCACAATTTATGAAATGGGATCCATAATGTTCAATCCGTCTGCAACCACTTAAACTTAGTTGCTTGAGCCGAGTCGTAGATGACATGTCACCATTAACTAGTTTTCTAAAATTTTGTAGAGTGAGAGAGATATGGCTTATATAGGAAGAGGAAGACCAAATAGTTTTGGTTATGAATTTGAAAAATGTTTTTAAAATTACGGTGAAGGAACTATTGAAGCTATGTATGAGATTGCTTATATTTTTATCTATGGTTATAAAATGATAGTGTTAAATACCAAGCTTATACATAGAAAAATACCCAACTTTTTGCAAGCTTCATTTGGCTAAGAATTCTCAGCAAAACTTGATGTTGATTGTTGAGGCATTTTCCAACTCAAATAAAAATAGAAAATCATAAAATAAAAATGAAATTCTATTAAAAATCACTAGCAAAAATTCACTAACAAAATCAAGAAATTGAAGACTCAAATTTCAAAAACAAACCTTTTGCCTGTTAAGAGATGGAAGTTTGGCTTGGGATGAATGAAGAAGATCTCTCCAGCCGTCTTTGTTACACAGAGACCCACTAGTCTCTTCTTCTGATGGAGTGCATTTTGGCTTCAAACAAATGAAAATTAAAGCATATAAACAATATCTTTATAGAGGGTTACTACAATGAGAACCTGAACTAAGAACTTAGGCTATAATTCGATAATTAACTTTACTTTATTTTAACTAACAGAACTAAATACAAGTATTGTAATTGTATATATATACTACACCACAGTTGTGTTGCCTCATGCACCATCATCCACTGTTTGCCATCAGGCTTAGGGCCACACCATAATCACCACTGTCACAATTACCAACAACATCATCACAATCACAAATCTCAAAACAAAATTAATTAAATTCAAAAGTAACATCATCATTAATTACCACGGCTACACTCTACATGAAATCAAAAAATTCTTAAACAAATCACCAAAAAAAAAGGTTATTTGTATTGTAGAATTAAAAGGCGATTTGTATTAAAAAAAGATGATTTTTGTTGAAAATTCACAAATATGCACCTACTATTACATAAGCTACTCATTTTGTCTATCCTCTACTTGTACCTTTCACCAATTCAACGCACTAGTGTTTCTCTGATTTATGATTTACACCGCCATTAGATGTAGAAATGGAGCTGGAGACGAGCTAATCCACCACTCCAATGGAAAAGCACGCAAAGATCACGTTTTGAAGACAAGAGATGATATAAATATATGTATCATCATTGTTGAATATGGATCTAAAAATGATGAAGTGAAGATGGAGCTACAGAGGCCAGTAGCGGCTAGGTTTATAGGGCTGGTCTTTCCTGCTTGATTTGGGTTTTTAAGGAGCTACCACTAAAATTGATTGTGAAAATTAAATATAACTTGGAATTTAATTAATTATTAATTTAAAAAAATTTAAATTAATGCATGTGCAATTCTTTTTCTTTTTCATTTACTTGAATGGGTTTATCAACTGTTTGAATTAATGTTGGCCTCTAAACGATATACAACCAATTATAATGAGTTTTGAATTTTAACAAATGTTTTGAATTTTGAATATTGACATATACTAATAATAGATTTCAAATAATTTATTTAAATTTAATAGAATCCAGCTAGGATATTAAAAGATTATATTATATTTGTGAATATTCCATCCAAATTTTGTATTTTTATTCAAAATTTAATGGTATTCGATTAAAAATTCTTTTGAATCTTTAAAAATCGATGTTATTCAAAAATTAATGGATTATGTTTAATTTAAAATATAATGAACATTCTACTATTTACGTACTTTTTGAAATTTGGTAATAATTTATGAAATTTGAAATATTATTCAAAAAATCGACTTTAATGGCAAAGAATCTACATCTTAAATTCATTGAAGATAATATTAGAAAATTCATAATATTTTTATCAATCTTTTAAAATCGGAATCGATTATACACTCTTTTAACTAGAAGGGACGTATTAAATTTGGATTTGAATTTTTCTATTTACAAAAATGCGGAGTGGTTTTTAAATAATTCATTAAAATACAATGTTATTGAATAGGTATTTAAAAAATGCATTTAAAATTTTGGGTATTCAGTTAAGATTTTAGATTATCCTTTGAATTGTGATGGTGTTTATTAGAAAAATATATTTAATATATAGTATATTTTATTTTGGATATTTATTAGAAATCCATAATATTTTAATTCGCGTTTATATATATATCCAACATATATTATTTGAGAGGTTGAATGATTCACTCAGAGACAATACTTTTATCAATTTTGTGATGGGATTAGAATCATGTCATGTAACAACTTATGAATCAATATGTGTTGGTCCCCATTTTCCATGAAACAATGACAAGTATAGATTATATCCTCTAAAAAAATATGGCATATCAATTAAATAGTGAAATTATCAACCCTTTAAATCTTGTAACACCTAATGAATATACATTTGAAGAAGTCTATAGACTGAATGCTTGTTGGTTTGCCAAACAGTAAGAAAAAGTAGCAAATAACAAGGAATAGTACCACCTTATCACTTTTGTACACTGATAGTAAGATTTCATTACACATTTAAGACATAAGTTTCTCCACTTTGCTACATGGGTCATTGACTTGTGGAGACTTTATAATTCTTAATATGGATATTTGATTTGTCAACATAAAGAGTTCACCCTTTAGTATTTTGAATTCACTATATGGGACATCGCCAAACATCAACTTCTCCACCTAGCTCTTTCTAGACTTCTTGGTATCAGGTCTTAGAAATTTTCTTCCGTTTTGTAGATTTATTCTTCATGACTTTATTTATTCTTGTTTGAACAATACTTGAATTTCTATGTCACTCATTTATTTTAATGGAGATATCCAAGTAACAAGTGACATAGTCACTTAGGCTAGTTCTAAGTTATGTTTGCCTAATTTCTAGCCCAAATGGTATTTTAAATCAATGCTTTGAAGTAGTGGGTTTGAAATAATAGTATAAATATCTAAGATACAATTAAATTAATTTAATGAGAACTTTGTGAAGATATATGAAAACTAGGTAACTACCCAACAACATTTGCTTACGAACCTATTGTCATAAATCATCATAATAATCACACGTGGTTCACAACAAACATAAAACTCTGGCACATTTCTGATGCTTTGTATTTTTTCTTTAACGGTAAGTTAGAAATTAAAAAAGGAGTCCTCACATTGACAAGAACCGTAAAATTTGGGGGAAAACAAAGTAAGAATAGTCACCCGTGAAATGGTGGAAGATGGCTACCCTAATTTCTTCATATCAACCATCTCAATTTAGGGTGCACATATCACAAACTACATTTAACTTACAAAGACAAATACTTTATTGTACCTCTAAAATAGCTTGACTTCATGACATTACACGAAAGCTGTCATTTTGCTTAGTAGATGAGGGTGCTGAGCACCGAATACAATGATTTGTATAGATAAAAAAATAGCATCTAAATAAAGTAACTCTGATCGTTTTTTCTTCTAAAGTCCTCTTCAAACAGTTCATTTCAATTTTGAAGCTCTGGTGCAACACTTGTACAAACCTCTCATGATCAAATGAAAAAAATGTAGATCTAGCCGTCCATTTAAAACATATATATGTATATATTTGTTTTTACATGTTACTATCTTAACTCTTCATAAAGGATGTATACGTGCACTACCCTTTCTAGATAATTGTATCCATACACGCTTTTTATTTCAATAATAGTCATGAGTTGATGTCATCAATATATCTTACAATGGAATATACTTCTTAATCTTGTAATGTGGAACAGTCATATACAAGTTCTGCAAAATAAATTATTCAAGTGAAAATTAACATTCTTCTCCATAAAAAAGCACATTCCTCAAATATTTAAGTTATAAAATAGAACATTTAGGCCACTTCCACAATACACGTTATACTTTTTGCAATTGCTAGCGCTGCACCCGCTCTCTCCCACCATAACCTAATGGGATTTTAGTGGTTATACATTGGTTATCACTAATCAGCATTTAAAGCAATAATAATACTATAGACTTATCAATTGGAATTAAAAGAAGATGTGAAGATTCAAATCAGTGTTCGTGATGCACTAAGCGTCTACACAATAGAAAATGATGGTGACATTTATTATTCAATGGAAGAATTGATAAAGTACAAGTTCACGAAGTTTTGGAAAATTAACTATATAGTGTATAAGACTGGAATAGCTAGTCGCCTATAACTTTTCAGATAAGCAAAATTTTCTACGTGTTATAGTCTTGAGAAGCAAGGGCGCACATCTTGAAGTTATCAAGCAATACAGACACACATAACAATAGAAGCTCAAAACTAGAGTACCAAGCGAACATCCTTCCATTCCTTCAAAAACTTTTAAGCAATCATATAGGAAGTAGTGGTGCCTATCTTCAAGCACGCATAAACACTTTGGAGCCTATGCTCTTAATCTCTTGGCGCACGTATGTGAAAAGTGCAACAAATCTTATTAGTTATTGAAAGCAACCAATGTACTTGGCTAACATTAATCTATGTTGACGGGTTGATCAACTCTATAGAAAGGAAGAAGACACATTACATTTCTGATGTTCTTCTTCATTGGAAACAAAAAATATGAGACCAAAATTCAGAAAATACTATAAGTAAACGGTTCAACTGTATTTATAGTTTGTGAGAAAAAATCATTGAAGCTAACTATTTGCTTTGGAACTTAGGACCCTCTAACGATATACTTTCCAAACATTTCATTTCATTTTTATTGTTTTGATTTTGAGTTTAGAAAATATTAAATCACTGAAGAAATTTAAATAATGGTGAGTATGTGTACATCTCATAACATACTACCATATATGAAAATTTTCACGTGTAAGGACTAGAGAACTGAATATATAGTAGTATGGTGGAAAATATTTGGAACCTCAACGTAGAAAAATCACACTAGTAATTAAAAAATGTAACAATACCTGTTTGGCATGGTGTTTTTTCCGAGCTACAGTGTACGCAGATTTTCACCATAAGTTATGATAAAGGTGAAAGGTCATGTATTTACTCATGTTACTACACAGTGTGTGACATAGAATAATAATACATTGATGTATGAATAAAATATATAGAATGATATAGAAAAAGCTATTCTCAATACGTATAACACATAATTATATATTAGTATTTATATAATAGGAAATCTGATGGAAGTAGCTTGGTCAATTGACTGTTGGAGAGAAGCCGGAAGCATCCCCCGCTCCTTGAGTGTCTCATTAATATTTTTCAAGCCTCTGACATCCTCAAAATCTGACCCCAATATCATTAGGCCCGATTACTTGGTCGAAAAGTTTCTTCTAAAACTCATTATGAGTTACAACAACCTTTTCAATGTCAAACTTAATTGGATTTGGAGGAAGTATTTTTCATTGATATCATAATTACTGATGACATGTCATTTGGGACTAAGCTCAAGCAACTGAGTTTAAGTGAGTGCAGTGGGGTTGAACATTTTGGATCCTATTCCAAAAATTGTAAGAATTTTACTAAGTTGACTATCATATACAATATAGAAATTAATTGGCCGTTGTTTGAATGCACCCGAATGATGCAACTTAATACTTTGGGATTAATGTTGGGAAGTGTGACAAATATGACGAAGAAAGTCATCAATTTAGACAAGTCAGTTTGCAATATGCCTAGAATCAAAACTCTTTACATTGATGGCTTTCTCCTCCATGTAAGTTATAACCTTAGTAATATGATTAACTGATTTTTTTATTAGCTAATTTGGTTAGAAATATGAATGAAAAATTGGCCAGTGTCTCATTTTTTAATTTTCCTAATTGTGCCTACATATATGTATATATAGTCTTTGCAATGAGATGTTGCCGTGAAGAGGCCTATAACACCCATTGGTGAAATTGAATCTTGAACGTGTTCGATTTGAGAATATGGTTCACATTCACTATGGTCATTCCTTGATCATAAGCCTTCCCAACCTGCGATATCTTGGGTTAATAGCGGTAGGTACTAGTACTATAATCTAACGTTGTCTAGTAAATTTTTTGCCATTGTAGTAATGATGGTGCTTCATATTTTCTAATTTTTATTATTTGTTAATTTTCGTGGTACTATTGGTTTTTAAATGTCAAGGTTTGTGCTCAAAGACACCAGCGAGGAATTCGGATTACTTTCCTCCTAATCTGAATTTGTCTCTTTTACAAGGAAAGTTATCCAAATTTCTGTCTAGATTCTAAGTCAGTAAGCACAAATCTTGCAATTTAAAAACCAATGATCCATAAAAAATAACAAATAACAACAATTAGATAATTTAAAGCACATGTATTCTGTCATGAGTATATGATTTACTAGACAACATGAAATTATAGTACTGGTACCTACTAGTATCAACCAAAGATATAGCAGACCGGAAAAAAGTTTCTAATGAATCAAGCAAGAGTATTGTGAATCTCTAATGTTGTTATAGGTCTCTCAAGTAGAGCTGCATCTCGTTCCAGAGACAATATATACATATATGTATGGTTGTTGAGTATACAACAACGAAAGCAAAACCCAAAGCGAATAAACAAGAACAAGAAAATAAACGACAATCACACAAGACAAAGATTTACGTGGTTCGGAAATTCCTACTCCACAAGCCGCACTAATTTTGTATTGATCTCTCACAACTATGTTGTTCTGTTGTGTTATGATGTGTTGGTGTTTTACAATTACATGAGACTATTTATAAGAGAAAAAACTGGGCCTAAAACTAATCAGAGTCTAATTCTAAATTCTGAAATTACTAACTCTAATTAGAATTCAGATCTGGAAATTCTAACTCAAATCAGAAACCAATTCTGAAACCTGTTAGACTCCACAAACCCAACAATCTCCCACTTGGAGTCTGACCACATCTTCTCTTTACTCTTGTAAATCTAGTAACACCCGATACTTCGATCAATAACTCTAACTAGTGCAGCGCCTTCTCATCAATCAATTCTGAAGGCCAGTTGAAGCTATGCAAAGCTTCAACTTTTCATTGGTAACCACCTTAGTCAACATATCTGCAGGATTCTTTGAACCAAGGATTTTCTTCAAGGAAAAAGTACCATTGCTAATCAACTCCTTCGTAAAGTGATATCTCAGCTGAATATGCTTCGTCCTAGCATGAAACACAGGATTCTTCGCAAGATGAATGGCACTCTGACTGTCGCTATACAAAGCATTGTCCGCCTGTTTCTTGCTCAACTCTTCAAGAAAATTCTTCAACCAAATCATCTCATTGCCAGCTTCAGAGACAACCATATATTCTGCTTCTGTGGTTGAAAGAGCAACACTCTTTTGAAGTCGAGACATCCAACTAACTGCTGTGCCACCCAAAGTGAAAATATATCCCGTAGTACTTTTTCTTGTATCCAAGCATCCGCCCAAATCTGCATCAGAGAACCCTTCCAAGATAACATCTTTCTTACTGAAACATAATGCAAACTTGGATGTGCCTTTCAAGTAGCGTAACAACCACTTGACTGCTTCCCAATGCTCTTTTCCTGGATTAGACATAAACCTGCTAACAACTCCCACTGCATGAGCAATGTCTGGCCTTGTACACACCATAGCATACATCAAACTGCCAACTGTAGATGCATACGGAACTTTAGCCATATCTTTCTTGACTTCATCCGTTTTAGGTGACTGCTTCTTCGTGAGATTAAAGTGAGTTGCCAACGGTGTACTTCTGGTCTTCGCATCTTGGACACTGAATTTCTGCAATAATTTCTCAATATACTTCTCTTGAGATAATTTCAAAGTACCTTCAGATCTATCCCTTATGATGCTCATACCAAGTATCTGTTTTGCTGCACCCATATCCTTCATATCAAACTCTTCAGACATCTGTCTCTTTAACCTGTTGATTTCCCTCATGTTTGATCCTGCTATCAACATGTCATCAATATACAACAACAATATGATATAAGATGAATCAAATTGTTTAAAGTAACAACAATGATCCATAGCACTTCTCGTGTACCCATTCTTCATCATAAAGCTGTCAAACTTCAAGTACCATTGTCTTGGTGCTTGCTTCAAACCATACAAGCTTTTTATAAGCTTGCAAACCAAGTTTTCTTTCCCAGCTACCTGAAATCCCTCTGGCTGAACCATGTAGATGTCTTCCTCAAGATCACCATGTAAGAACGCGGTCTTAACATCTAGTTGCTCTAGATGTAACTCCTCTGCAGCCACAATGTTTAGCACAAGTCTAACAGTAGTCATCTTAACAACCGGAGAAAATATATCAGTATAGTCAATACCCTTTTTCTGTTGATATCCCTTGGCTACTAACCTTGCTTTGTACCTTTTGCTGCCATCTGGTTCTTCTTTGATCCTGAACACCCACTTATTTTGTAAAGCCTTCTTTCCTGCTGGTAATTCTGTTAAAGACCAAGTCTCATTCTTCTCAAGAGAATTCATCTCTTCTTTCATGGCTGATTTCCACTTAACTGAATCATTCACCTGAACTGCCTCTGAATAACACTGAGGCTCTCCGTCCTCGGTCAATAACATGTAATATGCTGAAGGAGAAAATCTTTGTGGCGGCCTCACAGTTCTGCTAGATCTTCTTACCTCGGCCTGTGGAGTAACTGAACCTGTCTCATCAGCATTCCCAGAACTCCCACTATTTCCTGCAAGATCTTCTTCAGTAATATCTTCAAGCACTGCTTTCTCTTTTTCAGATTGTTCCTTTGTAAACTCAGAATCGACTGCAAGCTTATCCTTGTACACCACATTTTCATTAAAAGTAACAACTCTACTTCTAACGACCTTCTTCGTCAGTTCATCCCAGAAACCCATATCATCTGAGCCATAACCAATGAAGATACACTTCTTTGCTTTCGGATCAAGCTTGTCTCTGTCTGAATCTTTAACACGCACATAAGAAACACAACCAAAAACTCGCAAGTGTGAAAGATTTACCTCTTTTTTCTGCCACTCTTCATCAGGAATCTTGAACCCCAAAGGAACTAAAGGTCCTCTGTTTATGAGATACGCTGCTGTGCTAACTGCATCTGCCTAAAAAATCTTCGGCAACCCTGCATGTAACCTCATACTCTTGGCCCTCTCATTCAAGGTTTTGTTCATGCGCTCTGCAACACCATTCTGCTGCGGTGTCTCTGGAATAGTTTTAATCATTCTAATCCCGTACTCTGCGCAATAGCTTTTAAACTCATCACTACTATACTCACCACCATTATCTGACATCAAACTCTTAACCTTCAAACCAGTCTGAGTTTCAACTTCAGTCTTCCACTTCTTGAAAGTATCAAACACATCTGATTTTTTCTTCAAAAAATAAATCCATACCTTTCTAGTGGAATCATCAATGAAAGTAACATAGTAGAGAGATTCTCCCAACGACGCAACTGTTGTTGGACCATATACATCTGTATGAACTAGCTCTAACTTCTTAGCCTTCGGGGTCCTCCCTGATTTTGCAAAAGTAACTCGTTTCTGCTTTCCAAGAACACATGGTTCACAGAACCCAACTTCCACATTCTTCAGCTCTGGAATCTTCCCCTTTGAAGTTAACAGCTTCATACCCTTTTCACTCATATGACCAAGTCTTTGGTGCCACAAAGTTGAAGACCCAATCTCATCAGCAACTGCATTTGCTTCATAACTAGATTGTTAAACTATGTACAAAGTCCCCTTCTTCTCTCCACGAGCAACAACTAGATTCCCCTTTATAACCTTCCACTGTCCGTTTCCGAAAGAAACTCGATACCCTTCCTTATCTAACTGACCCACAGATATCAACATCTTCTTAAGTCCGGGAATGTACCTTACATCTTTCAACGTCCAGCTTGTCCCCAAAGAGGTCTTGAGATTAATATTTCCCATGCCCGCAATATCCAAAGTCTCATCATCAGCAAGACGAACTTTACCAAAATTTCCAAGTCTGAAATTTAACATCAAATCCTTGCAAGGGGTCGCATGGAATGATGCACCAGAATCCATAACCCATGATTCAACCAAACATTCAACACAACAAATCAAAGCATCGTCGCTCACCACTTCTTCAACTACATTAGCTGAATTATCCTCTTTCTTTTTTCCTTTAGGAGCTGCCGGAGCCGTACACTGATTTCTGAAGTGGCCCTTTTTCTGACAATTCCAACAAACAATCTCCTTGCGATCTTTGGATTGCCCTCTTTTCTGTGACTTCGATCTACTACGCCCCTGATTCTGCCCCCTCTCGGACTTTCTGCCTCTGCTCTCTGTACTCAATAAGGAACCTGACGACTCTCCTGAGTTTCTCCTACGAATATCTTCTCCAAGAATCGAATCTCGAACTCCATTAAAAGTCATCTTACCGCTCCCAGATGAATTACTAATAGCAGTGACAAATCCTGACCAACTGTCAGGTAACGAGGATACCAACAACAAGGCTTGTACTTCATCATCAAATTTAATATCCACCGATGCCAATCTTGATAGGATAGAATTAAATTCGTTCACATGATCAGCAACACAATCACCTTCATTCAATCTCGCGGCAAACAACAAACGACACAAATACACCTTATTCGAAGCAGATGGCTTCTCATACATATTTGTTAACGCCTTGATCAATCCATAAGTTGTCGTTTCCTTGACGATATTGTAAGCAACGTTCTTCGCCAAAGTCAATCTGACAACACCCAGAGCCTGCCTATCCAATAGCTTCCATTCAGTCTCATCCATTGAATCTGGCTTCTTCTCCTCTAGCGGTTGGTGTAGTTTTTTCTGATACAAATAATCTTCAATTTGCATCTTCCAATATCCATAATCTTTGCCATCAAATTTGTCGATCTTTACTTTCCCATCTTCTGCCATCGCTCCCACACTCGCCTGAAAACCTAGGCTCTGATACCAGTTGTTGAGTATACAACAACGAAAGCAAAACCCAAAGCGAATAAACAAGAACAAGAAAATAAACGACAATCACACAAGACAAAGATTTACGTGGTTCGGAAATTCCTACTCCACAAGCCGCACTAATTTTGTATTGATCTCTCACAACTATGTTGTTCTGTTGTGTTCTGATGTGTTGGTGTTTTACAATTACATGAGACTATTTATAAGAGAAAAAACTGGGCCTAAAACTAATCAGAGTCTAATTCTAAATTCTGAAATTACTAACTCTAATTAGAATTCAGATCTGGAAATTCTAACTCAAATCAGAAACCAATTCTGAAACCTGTTAGACTCCACAAACCCAACATAACATTAAAAACCAAAAAGTGAGACACTGACTTATTTTTCTTTTGTAAGACTAATTAAATCAGCGAATGACAAAACCAATTAATCAAATTAGTAAGGTTTCAAATTATGTAGAGGAGAGAGAAATTAAGGTAAAGAGTATTGATTCTAGAAATATTACCAAATAGCTTGTCTAGATTGATGAATTTCTTCTTAACATTTATCACTCTTCCCAAAATTATCCTAGAGTATTAAGTTACATCATTGGGGTACATTCAAACAACCATCAATAAATTTCTTTACATGTCTATGATAATCAACACAATCAAATTGTCACAATTTATGAAATGGGATCCATAATGTTCAATCCGTCTGCAACCACTTAAACTTAGTTGCTTGAGCCGAGTCGTAGATGACATGTCACCATTAACTAGTTTTCTAAAATTTTGTAGAGTGAGAGAGATATGGCTTATATAGGAAGAGGAAGACCAAATAGTTTTGGTTATGAATTTGAAAAATGTTTTTAAAATTACGGTGAAGGAACTATTGAAGCTATGTATGAGATTGCTTATATTTTTATCTATGGTTATAAAATGATAGTGTTAAATACCAAGCTTATACATAGAAAAATACCCAACTTTTTGCAAGCTTCATTTGGCTAAGAATTCTCAGCAAAACTTGATGTTGATTGTTGAGGCATTTTCCAACTCAAATAAAAATAGAAAATCATAAAATAAAAATGAAATTCTATTAAAAATCACTAGCAAAAATTCACTAACAAAATCAAGAAATTGAAGACTCAAATTTCAAAAACAAACCTTTTGCCTGTTAAGAGATGGAAGTTTGGCTTGGGATGAATGAAGAAGATCTCTCCAGCCGTCTTTGTTACACAGAGACCCACTAGTCTCTTCTTCTGATGGAGTGCATTTTGGCTTCAAACAAATGAAAATTAAAGCATATAAACAATATCTTTATAGAGGGTTACTACAATGAGAACCTGAACTAAGAACTTAGGCTATAATTCGATAATTAACTTTACTTTATTTTAACTAACAGAACTAAATACAAGTATTGTAATTGTATATATATACTACACCACAGTTGTGTTGCCTCATGCACCATCATCCACTGTTTGCCATCAGGCTTAGGGCCACACCATAATCACCACTGTCACAATTACCAACAACATCATCACAATCACAAATCTCAAAACAAAATTAATTAAATTCAAAAGTAACATCATCATTAATTACCACGGCTACACTCTACATGAAATCAAAAAATTCTTAAACAAATCACCAAAAAAAAAGGTTATTTGTATTGTAGAATTAAAAGGCGATTTGTATTAAAAAAAGATGATTTTTGTTGAAAATTCACAAATATGCACCTACTATTACATAAGCTACTCATTTTGTCTATCCTCTACTTGTACCTTTCACCAATTCAACGCACTAGTGTTTCTCTGATTTATGATTTACACCGCCATTAGATGTAGAAATGGAGCTGGAGACGAGCTAATCCACCACTCCAATGGAAAAGCACGCAAAGATCACGTTTTGAAGACAAGAGATGATATAAATATATGTATCATCATTGTTGAATATGGATCTAAAAATGATGAAGTGAAGATGGAGCTACAGAGGCCAGTAGCGGCTAGGTTTATAGGGCTGGTCTTTCCTGCTTGATTTGGGTTTTTAAGGAGCTACCACTAAAATTGATTGTGAAAATTAAATATAACTTGGAATTTAATTAATTATTAATTTAAAAAAATTTAAATTAATGCATGTGCAATTCTTTTTCTTTTTCATTTACTTGAATGGGTTTATCAACTGTTTGAATTAATGTTGGCCTCTAAACGATATACAACCAATTATAATGAGTTTTGAATTTTAACAAATGTTTTGAATTTTGAATATTGACATATACTAATAATAGATTTCAAATAATTTATTTAAATTTAATAGAATCCAGCTAGGATATTAAAAGATTATATTATATTTGTGAATATTCCATCCAAATTTTGTATTTTTATTCAAAATTTAATGGTATTCGATTAAAAATTCTTTTGAATCTTTAAAAATCGATGTTATTCAAAAATTAATGGATTATGTTTAATTTAAAATATAATGAACATTCTACTATTTACGTACTTTTTGAAATTTGGTAATAATTTATGAAATTTGAAATATTATTCAAAAAATCGACTTTAATGGCAAAGAATCTACATCTTAAATTCATTGAAGATAATATTAGAAAATTCATAATATTTTTATCAATCTTTTAAAATCGGAATCGATTATACACTCTTTTAACTAGAAGGGACGTATTAAATTTGGATTTGAATTTTTCTATTTACAAAAATGCGGAGTGGTTTTTAAATAATTCATTAAAATACAATGTTATTGAATAGGTATTTAAAAAATGCATTTAAAATTTTGGGTATTCAGTTAAGATTTTAGATTATCCTTTGAATTGTGATGGTGTTTATTAGAAAAATATATTTAATATATAGTATATTTTATTTTGGATATTTATTAGAAATCCATAATATTTTAATTCGCGTTTATATATATATCCAACATATATTATTTGAGAGGTTGAATTATTCACTCAGAGACAATACTTTTATCAATTTTGTGATGGGATTAGAATCATGTCATGTAACAACTTATGAATCAATATGTGTTGGTCCCCATTTTCCATGAAACAATGACAAGTATAGATTATATCCTCTAAAAAAATATGGCATATCAATTAAATAGTGAAATTATCAACCCTTTAAATCTTGTAACACCTAATGAATATACATTTGAAGAAGTCTATAGACTGAATGCTTGTTGGTTTGCCAAACAGTAAGAAAAAGTAGCAAATAACAAGGAATAGTACCACCTTATCACTTTTGTACACTGATAGTAAGATTTCATTACACATTTAAGACATAAGTTTCTCCACTTTGCTACATGGGTCATTGACTTGTGGAGACTTTATAATTCTTAATATGGATATTTGATTTGTCAACATAAAGAGTTCACCCTTTAGTATTTTGAATTCACTATATGGGACATCGCCAAACATCAACTTCTCCACCTAGCTCTTTCTAGACTTCTTGGTATCAGGTCTTAGAAATTTTCTTCCGTTTTGTAGATTTATTCTTCATGACTTTATTTATTCTTGTTTGAACAATACTTGAATTTCTATGTCACTCATTTATTTTAATGGAGATATCCAAGTAACAAGTGACATAGTCACTTAGGCTAGTTCTAAGTTATGTTTGCCTAATTTCTAGCCCAAATGGTATTTTAAATCAATGCTTTGAAGTAGTGGGTTTGAAATAATAGTATAAATATCTAAGATACAATTAAATTAATTTAATGAGAACTTTGTGAAGATATATGAAAACTAGGTAACTACCAAACAACATTTGCTTGCCAACCTATTGTCATAAATCATCATAATAATCACACGTGGTTCACAACAAACATAAAACTCCGGCACATTTCTGATGCTTTGTATTTTTTCTTTAACGGTAAGTTAGAAATTAAAAAAGGAGTCCTCACATTGACAAGAACCGTAAAATATGGGGGAAAACAAAGTAAGAATAGTCACCCGTGAAATGGTGGAAGATGGCTACCCTAATTTCTTCATATCAACCATCTCAATTTAGGGTGCACATTCACAAACTACATTTAACTTACAAAGACAAATACTTTATTGTACCTCTAAAATAGCTTGACTTCATGACATTACACGAAAGCTGTCATTTTGCTTAGTAGATGAGGGTGCTGAGCACCGAATACAATGATTTGTATAGATAAAAAATAGCATCTAAATAAAGTAACTCTGATCGTTTTTTCTTCTAAAGTCCTCTTCAAACAGTTCATTTCATTTTTGAAGCTCTGGTGCAACACTTGTACAAACCTCTCATGATCAAATGAAAAAATGTAGATCTAGCCGTCCATTTAAAACATATATATGTATATATTTGTTTTTACATGTTACTATCTTAACTCTTCATAAAGGATGTATACGTGCACTACCCTTTCTAGATAATTGTATCCATACACGCTTTTTATTTCAATAATAGTCATGAGTTGATGTCATCAATATATCTTACAATGGAATATACTTCTTAATCTTGTGATGTGGAACAGTCATATACAAGTTCTGCAAAATAAATTATTCAAGTGAAAATTAACATTCTTCTCCATAAAAAAGCACATTCCTCAAATATTTAAGTTATAAAATAGAACATTTAGGCCACTTCCACAATACACGTTATACTTTTTGCAATTGCTAGCGCTGCACCCGCTCTCTCCCACCATAACCTAATGGGATTTTAGTGGTTATACATTGGTTATCACTAATCAGCATTTAAAGCAATAATAATACTATAGACTTATCAATTGGAATTAAAAGAAGATGTGAAGATTCAAATCAGTGTTCGTGATGCACTAAGCGTCTACACAATAGAAAACGATGGTGACATTTATTATTCAATGGAAGAATTGATAAAGTACAAGTTCACGAAGTTTTGGAAAATTAACTATGTACTGTGTAAGACTGGAATAGCTAGTCGCCTATAACTTTTCAGACAAGCAAAATTTTCTACGTGTTATAGTCTTGAGAAGCAAGGGCGCACATCTTGAAGTTATCAAGCAATACAGACACACATAACAATAGAAGCTCAAAACTAGAGTACCAAGCGAACATCCTTCCATTCCTTCAAAAACTTTTAAGCAATCATATAGGAAGTAGTGGTGCCTATCTTCAAGCACGCATAAACACTTTGGAGCCTATGCTCTTAATCTCTTGGCGCACGTATGTGAAAAGTGCAACAAATCTTATTAGTTATTGAAAGCAACCAATGTACTTGGCTAACATTAATCTATGTTGACGGGTTGATCAACTCTATAGAAACGAAGAAGACACATTACATTTCTGATGTTCTTCTTCATTGGAAACAAAAAATATGAGACCAAAATTCAGAAAATACTATAAGTAAACGGTTCAACTGTATTTATAGTTTGTGAGAAAAAATCATTGAAGCTAACTATTTGCTTTGGAACTTAGGACCCTCTAACGATATACTTTCCAAACATTTCATTTCATTTTTATTGTTTTGATTTTGAGTTTAGAAAATATTAAATCACTGAAGAAATTTAAATAATGGTGAGTATGTGTACATCTCATAACATACTACCATATATGAAAATTTTCACGTGTAAGGACTAGAGAACTGAATATATAGTAGTATGGTGGAAAATATTTGGAACCTCAACGTAGAAAAATCACACTAGTAATTAAAAAATGTAACAATACCTGTTTGGCATGGTGTTTTTTCCGAGCTACAGTGTACGCAGATTTTCACCATAAGTTATGATAAAGGTGAAAGGTCATGTATTTACTCATGTTACTACACAGTGTGTGACATAGAATAATAATACATTGATGTATGAATAAAATATATAGAATGATATAGAAAAAGCTATTCTCAATACGTATAACACATAATTATATATTAGTATTTATATCATAGGAAATCTGATGGAAGTAGCTTGGTCAATTGACTGTTGGAGAGAAGCCGGAAGCATCCCCCGCTCCTTGAGTGTCTCATTAATATTTTTCAAGCCTCTGACATCCTCAAAATCTGACCCCAATATCATTAGGCCCGATTACTTGGTCGAAAAGTTTCTTCTAAAACTCATTATGAGTTACAACAACCTTTTCAATGTCAAACTTAATTGGATTTGGAGGAAGTATTTTTCATTGATATCATAATTACTGATGACATGTCATTTGGGACTAAGCTCAAGCAACTGAGTTTAAGTGAGTGCAGTGGGGTTGAACATTTTGGATCCTATTCCAAAAATTGTAAGAATTTTACTAAGTTGACTATCATATACAATATAGAAATTAATTGGCCGTTGTTTGAATGCACCCGAATGATGCAACTTAATACTTTGGGATTAATGTTGGGAAGTGTGACAAATATGACGAAGAAAGTCATCAATTTAGACAAGTCAGTTTGCAATATGCCTAGAATCAAAACTCTTTACATTGATGGCTTTCTCCTCCATGTAAGTTATAACCTTAGTAATATGATTAACTGATTTTTTTATTAGCTAATTTGGTTAGAAATATGAATGAAAAATTGGCCAGTGTCTCATTTTTTAATTTTCCTAATTGTGCCTACATATATGTATATATAGTCTTTGCAATGAGATGTTGCCGTGAAGAGGCCTATAACACCCATTGGTGAAATTGAATCTTGAACGTGTTCGATTTGAGAATATGGTTCACATTCACTATGGTCATTCCTTGATCATAAGCCTTCCCAACCTGCGATATCTTGGGTTAATAGCGGTAGGTACTAGTACTATAATCTAACGTTGTCTAGTAAATTTTTTGCCATTGTAGTAATGATGGTGCTTCATATTTTCTAATTTTTATTATTTGTTAATTTTCGTGGTACTATTGGTTTTTAAATGTCAAGGTTTGTGCTCAAAGACACCAGCGAGGAATTCGGATTACTTTCCTCCTAATCTGAATTTGTCTCTTTTACAAGGAAAGTTATCCAAATTTCTGTCTAGATTCTAAGTCAGTAAGCACAAATCTTGCAATTTAAAAACCAATGATCCATAAAAAATAACAAATAACAACAATTAGATAATTTAAAGCACATGTATTCTGTCATGAGTATATGATTTACTAGACAACATGAAATTATAGTACTGGTACCTACTAGTATCAACCAAAGATATAGCAGACCGGAAAAAAGTTTCTAATGAATCAAGCAAGAGTATTGTGAATCTCTAATGTTGTTATAGGTCTCTCAAGTAGAGCTGCATCTCGTTCCAGAGACAATATATACATATATGTATGGTTGTTGAGTATACAACAACGAAAGCAAAACCCAAAGCGAATAAACAAGAACAAGAAAATAAACGACAATCACACAAGACAAAGATTTACGTGGTTCGGAAATTCCTACTCCACAAGCCGCACTAATTTTGTATTGATCTCTCACAACTATGTTGTTCTGTTGTGTTATGATGTGTTGGTGTTTTACAATTACATGAGACTATTTATAAGAGAAAAAACTGGGCCTAAAACTAATCAGAGTCTAATTCTAAATTCTGAAATTACTAACTCTAATTAGAATTCAGATCTGGAAATTCTAACTCAAATCAGAAACCAATTCTGAAACCTGTTAGACTCCACAAACCCAACAATCTCCCACTTGGAGTCTGACCACATCTTCTCTTTACTCTTGTAAATCTAGTAACACCCGATACTTCGATCAATAACTCTAACTAGTGCAGCGCCTTCTCATCAATCAATTCTGAAGGCCAGTTGAAGCTATGCAAATAACACCTTATCACTTTTGTACACTGATAGTAAGATTTCATTACACATTTAAGACATAAGTTTCTCCACTTTGCTACATGGGTCATTGACTTGTGGAGACTTTATACTTCTTAATATGGATATTTGATTTGTCAACATAAAGAGTTCACCCTTTAGTATTTTGAATTCACTATATGGGACTTCGCCAAACATCAGCTTCTCTGCCTAGCTCTTTCTAGACTTCTTGGTATCAGGCCTTAGAAATTTTCTTCGGTTTTGTAGATTTATTCTTCATGACTTTATTTATTCTTGTTTGAACAATACTTGAATTTCTATGTCACTCATTTATTTTAATGGAGATATCCAAGTAACAAGTGACATAGTCACTTAGGCTAGTTCTAAGTTATGTATGCCTAATTTCTAGCACAAATGGTATTTTAAATCAATGCTTTGAATTAGTGGGTTTGAAATAATAGTATAAATATCTAAGATACAATTAAATTAATTTAATGAGAACTTTGTGAAGATATATGAAAACTAGGTAACTACCCAACAACATTTGCTTGCGAACCTATTGTCATAAATCATCATAATAATCACACGTGGTTCACAACAAACATAAAACTCTGGCACATTTCTGATGCTTTGTATTTTTTCTTTAACGGTAAGTTAGAAATTAAAAAAGGAGTCCTCACATTGACAAAAACCGTAAAATATGGGGGAAAACAAAGTAAGAATAGTCACCGGTGAAATGGTGGAAGATGGCTACCCTAATTTCTTCATATCAACCATCTCAATTTAGGGTGCACATATCACAAACTACATTTAACTTACAAAGACAAATACTTTATTGTACCTCTAAAATAGCTTGACTTCATGACATTACACGAAAGGTGCCATTTTGCTTAGTAGATGAGGGTGCTGAGCACAGAATACAATGATTTGTATAGATAAAAAATAGCATCTAAATAAAGTAACTCTGATCGTTTTTTCTTCTAAAGTCCTCTTCAAACAGTTCATTTCATTTTTGAAGCTGTGGTGCAACACTTGTACAAACCTCTCATGATCAAATGAAAAAATGTAGATCTAGCCGTCCATTTAAAACATATATATGTATATATTTGTTTTTACATGTTACTATCTTAACTCTTCATAAAGGATGTATATGTGCACTACCCTTTCTAGATAATTGTATCCATACACGCTTTTTATTTCAATAATAGTCATGAGTTGATGTCATCAATATAACTTACAATGGAATATACTTCTTAATCTTGTGATATGGAACAGTCATATACAAGTTCTGCAAAATAAATTATTCTAGTGAAAATTAACATTCTTCTCGATAAAAAAGCACATTCCTCAAATATTTAAGTTATAAAATAGAACATTTAGGCCACTTCCACAATACACGTTATACTTTTTGCAATTGCTAGCGTTGCACCGCTCTCTCCCACCATAACCTAATGGGATTTTAGTGGTTATACATTGGTTATCACTAATCAGCATTTAAAGCAATAATAATACTATAGACTTATCAATTGGAATTAAAAGAAGATGTGAAGATTCAAATCAGTGTTCGTGATGCACTAAGCGTCTACACAATAGAAAACGATGGTGACATTTATTATTCAATGGAAGAATTGATAAAGTACAAGTTCACGAAGTTTTGGAAAATTAACTATGTACTGTATAAGACTGGAATAGCTAGTCGCCTATAACTTTTCAGACAAGCAAAATTTTCTACGTGTTATAGTCTTGAGAAGCAAGGGCGCACATCTTGAAGTTATCAAGCAATAGAGACACACATAACAATAGAAGCTCAAAACTAGAGTACCAAGCGAACATCCTTCCATTCCTTCAAAAACTTTTAAGCAATCATATAGGAAGTAGTGGTGCCTATCTTCAAGCACGCATAAACACTTTGGAGCCTATGCTCTTAATCTCTTGGCGCACGTATGTGAAAAGTGCAACAAATCTTATTACTTATTGAAAGCAACCAATGTACTTGGCTAACATTAATCTATGTTGAGGGGTTGATCAACTCTATACAAAGGAAGAAGACACATTACATTTCTGATGCTCTTCTTCATTGGAAATGTTGGAGTTTTATTAATCTAAACGTTATTAGTATTATTAGTTTGTTTTATTTGAATAAATCAGCTGTGTCTAATGTAGTAGTTGCATGAGAATAGGTCTTTGGTAGTTGAGGTTTAGTCGGGAAGGTGGTAGAGCTACACCAGGTCGTGCTCCTGGTTTTTAGCAGTAAAACCACAGTTGGTAGTTACTATTTATATTCATTAGCATTATCCATCAGAAATCAAATAAAGTTTGTTAACGTATGAGTCATTTGTGTTTTTTCAATATCTGGTATCAGAGCAAGGTTCAGATCCATACAAAGAAACATGGCGTCCAGCAACGGTAAAGAAAGTTCATTTGGTTTAAGTTATCCTATGCTGACAAGAGTTAATTATACTGCATGGGCATTGAAGATGAAAGTTTTCATGCAAGCTCATGGGGTGTGGGATGTCGTGGAAGTTAAGGATCCTAAAATAGTTGCGGAGGATAAGATAGACAAAAGAGCTCTAGCCATCATCTACCAAGGAATCCCTGAGGATATCCTACTGTCTTTGGCCGAAAAGAAAACGGCGAAAGAAGCCTGGGATGCAATTAAAACAATGAGCTTAGGCGCAGATAAGGTTAAGAAGGCAAGAGCTCAGACTTTGAGGGCAGAATTCGAAGGATTGAATATGAAAGAAATGGAGTAGATTGACGATTTCTGTATGAGGTTGAATAACTTGGTGACTAACATCCGAGCGTTGGGAGAGACAGTTGATGAGTCCTATGTGGTGAAAAAGCTACTTCGGGCAGTGCCTACCAAGTTTTTACAAATTGCTTCAGCTATTGAGCAATTTGGAAATTTAGAAACCATGTCCGTTGAGGAGACTGTGGGAGCACTCAAGGCGCATGAAGAAAGGTTAAAAGGGCAGGCAGAGAATAACGGTGGACAACAACTTCTTCTTACGGAGGAAGAATGGACAAAGAGGGAAAACACCGAAGGAAAATTGCTGTTAACCAGGGAGGAGTGGCTGAAGAAGACAGGTAAAGGTGCACAAAGGAACAACAATGAGAATCGTGGCAGAGAATATGTACGAGGTGTTCGTGACAGAAGCAGGGTAAGGTATTTTAACTGTCAAACCTATGGGCATTTTGCAGTGGAGTGTAGAAAGCCAAAGAGAGAGAGAGAACAGAAAGGAGAAGTTAACCTGTCACAGACGATTGATGATGAACCTGCACTCCTCATGCTTGAGTGCAGAGATAATGCTAAAGGAATGCTGATGTTGAACGAAGGGGGTATAAGTCCGTATTTGAATAGAAATGAAAACGACACATGTGATGATTCAAGCGTGTGGTACCTTGATAACGGGGCTAGCAATCACATGAGTGGACAACGGAAAAGGTTCACATACTTGGACGAAGGAGTAACTGGTCGAGTACGCTTTGGAGATGGGTCAACAGTTGAAATCAAGGGAAAAGGATCTGTGGTCTTCACTTGCAAAAATGGAAAAGAAAAAACACTGAATGAGGTATACTTTATTCCCACTCTCCGTAACAATATAATTAGTTTGGGACAGTTGTCAGAGAATGGTAATAAAGTCATACTTAATGGTGAATTTTTATGGGTGTATGATAACTCTGGAAGTCTGTTGATTAAAGTAAAGAGAACCTTAAACAGGTTATATAAACTTGTTATAGAGGAGAATATGAATATGTGTATGCTAACGAAAACAGAGGAAGACTCATGGCTTTGGCATTCACGATTGGGTCACATCAATTTTCAAGCAATGCTTCTCATGATGAGAAACAAAATGGTGTATGGAATTCCAGATTTCGTTAACCCAAAGGCTGTGAGCAGAGGTTGTCTTTTGTCTAAACATGCTCGACGACCATTCCCCTCTAAAACTAATTTCTCCGCCAAGCGATGTTTAGAACTGATTCACGGGGATATTTGTGGTCCTATATCGCCCCAAACACCTGCAGGGAATAAATATTTTCTCCTGTTGGTTGATGACTACAGTCGTTGGATGTGGGCGTATATGATAAAGACTAAAGATGAAGCCCTGGATGTGTTTAAAAAATTCAAGACTCTAGTTGAAAGGGAATCAAAGCAGGTTGTGCAAGTACTAAGGACAGATAGGGGAGGAGAAATTTGCTCAAGGGAATTCACGAAATATTGTGAAGATGTCGGGATAGTCAGGCATTACACAGCTCCATATTCTCCACAGCAAAACGGAGTTGTGGAGCGTCGAAACAGAACAGTGGTGGCAATGGCTCGAAGTTTGTTGAAAGAACGCAATATGCCATCTTACATGTGGGGGGAGGCTGTTAGATATGCAGTTTATTTGTTGAATCGACTCCCTACACGAGCTGTGAGTGGAAAGACTCCATATGAAGTATGGCTTGAAAGGAAACCAAAAGTTGATTATCTAAGGATATTTGGTTGTGTGGCCTACATGAAAGTTCCTAGTGTTCATGTAAAAAAATTAGATGACAGAAGTAAAAGGGTTGTACATCTTGGTCGCGAGCCTGGAACTAAAGCTTACAGATTGTTTAATCCAAACACAGGATCTATACACATCAGTAGAGATGTTGTGTTTGAGGAAGGGAAAAGTTGGGAATGGAATCATGAAGAAAGTGGCGATATACAGACAGTGAGTACTTTCATTGTGGCGGGCTTTCCTTTGGAATTTAATACAGAAAGTGGTGAAAGGGATGGTGAAATTGGAACACCACAATCATAAAGATCAAGTACAAGTACACGGTCGACAGATACAGAGTCATCCTCACCAGACACAAGTATACAAACGACAGATGCAAGTGAGGGAAGTGAAGTTGAAGTCTCAGGTGATAGCAGTGAACCACGACAATTCAGGCTTATTGATGACATTTATAACACCATTGAAGAGGTCGAAATAGCAGACGAACTACTGTTGTCAATTGATGAACCAGTTACTTATGCACATGCGGTGAAAGAAGATGATTGGAGGACTGCTATGAGAAATGAACTTGAAGCAATAGAAAAGAATAAGACCTGGGAACTAACAGAATTACCTGCAGGTCACACAGCCATCGACTTAAAATGGGTTTTCAAGGTCAAGAGAAACTCAAGTGATGAAGTGATAAAGTACAAAGCCAGATTGGTTGCGAAGGGGTACGTTCAGAGGCACGACATTGATTATGAAGAAGTTTTTGCTCCAGTATCGAGGATAGAGACAGTTCGTTTATTGATAGCACTTGCAGCCAAGAACGAGTGGCAAATTCATCATGTAGACATAAAGACAGCTTTCTTGAATGGTGAGTTACAAGAAGAGGTTTACGTACGTCAACCAGAAGGCTATGTAAAGGAAGGTCAGGAACGCAAAGTGTATAAACTACTGAAGGCACTATACCGGCAAGCCCCACGAGCCTGGTATACTAAACTTAACAAATGTCTGGAGAAGATGGGCTTCACAAAATGTCCATTTGAGCATGCAGTTTATGTAAAGCGTGAAGGTAATGAGTCTTTAATACTTGGAGTATATGTAGATGATTTACTCATTACTGGAACAAGTGTTGAAAATATTATCAAGTTTAAGAAACAAATGAGCACTGAATTTGAGATGAGTGATTTGGGCAAGTTGTCCTACTATCTTGGTATAGAAGTTGAGCAAGGTGATGGTTTCATTGAGTTAAAACAGATGGCTTATGCGAAGAAGGTACTAGAAAGGGCTGGGATGTTAGACTGCAACTCAGTTAGATACCCGATGGATCCAAAAATTGAGCTACATAAGGCTGAGTTTATGGCAGCTACAGCTGGAGCATGTCAAGGAATCTGGCTACAAAGGGTGCTAAATCAAATAACGGATGTGAAGACTGGGCCTGTGATATTGTACATTGATAATAGGTCAGCCATTGATTTGGCGAAAAATCCTGTTTTCCATGGTCGTAGCAAGCATATAGATGTTCGTTATCATTTTATCAGAGAATGTGTTGAGCAAGGCTTGATCATAATTAAGCATGTTAATACAAGTGAACAGCGTGCAGATGTTTTAACAAAGTCCATGTCAACTGTGAAGTTCGAGAGGATGCGTGCGCTTCTGGGAGTTAAAGACCTCAAACACGTTTAGATCACAGGGGGATATGTTGGAGTTTTATTAATCTAAACGTTATTAGTATTATTAGTTTGTTTTATTTGAATAAATCAGCTGTGTCTGATGTAGTAGTTGCATGAGAATAGGTCTTTGGTAGTTGAGGTTTAGTCGGGAAGGTGGTAGAGCTACACCAGGTCGTGCTCCTGGTTTTTAGCAGTAAAACCACAGTTGGTAGTTACTATTTATATTCATTAGAATTATCAGTACTGTTTACTCATTTTCAATTGTATGGTGTGTTATCCATCAGAAATCAAATAAAGTTTGTTAACGTGTGAGTCATCTGTGTTTTTTCAATAGGAAACAAAAAATATGAGACCAAAATTCAGATAATACTATAAGTAAACCGTTCAACTGTATTTATAATTTGTGAGAAAAAATCATTGAAGCTAACTATTTGCTTTGGAACTTAGGACCCTCTAACGATATACTTTCCAAACATTTCATTTCATTTTTAATGTTTTGATTTTGAGTTTAGATAATATTAAATCACTGAAGAAATTTAAATAATGGTGAGTAATGAGTATGTGTACATCTCATAACATACTACCATATATGAAAATTTTCACGTGTAAGGACTAGAGAACTAAATATATAGTAGTATGGTGGAAAATATTTGGAACCTCAACGTAGAAAAATCACACTGGTAATTAAATAATGTAACAATACCTGTTTGGCATGGTGTTTTTTCCGAGCTACATTGTACGCAGATTTTCACCATAACGTATGATAAAGGTGAAAGGTCATGTATTTACTCATGTTACTACACAGTGTGTGACATAGAATAATAATACATTGATGTATGAATAAAATATATAGAATGATATAGAAAAAGCTATTCTCAATACGTATAACACATAATTATATATTAGTATTTATATAATAGGAAATCTGATGGAAGTAGCTTGGTCAATTGACTGTTGGAGAGAAGCCGGAAGCATCCCCCGCTCCTTGAGTGTCTCTTTAATATTTTTCAAGCCTCTGACATCCTCAAAATCTGACCCCAATATCATTAGGCCCGATTACTTGGTCGAAAAGTTTCTTCTAAAACTCATTATGAGTTACAACAACCTTTTCAATGTCAAACTTAATTGGATTTGGAGGAAGGATTTTTCATTGATATCATAATTACTGATGACATGTCATTTGGGACTAAGCTCAAGCAACTGAGTTTAAGTGAGTGCAGTGGGATGAACATTTTGGATCCTATTCCAAAAATTGTAAGAATTTTACTAAGTTGACTATCATATACAATATAGAAATTAATTGGCCCTTGTTTGAATGCACCCGAATGATGCAACTTAATACTTTGGGATTAATGTTGGGAAGTGTGACAAATATGACGAAGAAAGTCATCAATTTAGACAAGTCAGTTTGCAATATGCCTAGAATCAAAACTCTTTACATTGATGGCTTTCTCCTCTATGTAAGTTATAACCTTAGTAATATGATTAACTGATTTTTTTATTAGCTAATTTGGTTAGAAATATGAATGAAAAATTGGCCAGTGTCTCATTTTTTAATTTTCCTAATTGTGCCTACATATATGTATATATAGTCTTTAGAATGAGATGTTGCCGTGAAGAGGCCTATAACACCATTGGTGAAATTGAATCTTGAACGTGTTCGATTTGAGAATATGGTTCAGATTCACTATGGTCATTCCTTGATCATAAGCCTTCCCAACCTGCGATATCTTGGGTTAATAGCGGTAGGTACTAGTACTATAATCTAACATTGTCTAGTAAATTTTTTGCCATTGTAGTAATGACGGTGCTTCATATTATCTAATTGTTATTATTTGTTAATTTTCGTGGTACTATTGGTTTTTAAATGTGAAGGTTTGTGCTCAAAGACATCAGCGAGGAATTTGGTTTACTTTCCTCCTAATCTGAATTTGTCTCTTTTACAAGGAAAGTTATCCAAATTTCTGTCTAGATTCTAAGTCAGTAAGCACAAATCTTGCAATTTAAAAACCAATGATCCATAAAAAATAACAAATAGCAACAATTAGATAATTTAAAGCACATGCATTTCTGTGATGAGTATATGATTTACTAGACAACATGAAATTATAGTACTGGTACCTACTAGTATCAACCAAAGATATAGCAGACAGGAAAAAAGTTTCTAATTAATCAAGCAAGAGTATTGTGAATCTTAACCACATTCCCTAATGGAACACAATCAAGATTCAATTTCTCTAATGTTGTTATAGGTCTCTCAAGTAGAGCTGCATCTCGTTCCAGAGACAATATATACATATATGTATGCATAACATTAAAAACCAAA
Source organism: Heracleum sosnowskyi (assembly GCA_030848705.1). Taxonomy (NCBI): domain Eukaryota; kingdom Viridiplantae; phylum Streptophyta; class Magnoliopsida; order Apiales; family Apiaceae; genus Heracleum; species Heracleum sosnowskyi. Next base: position 16,135,613 of record CM061244.1, on the reverse strand, counting down.
AAGTGAGACACTGACTTATTTTTCTTTTGTAACACTAATTAAATCAGCGAATGACAAAACCAATTAATCAAATTAGTAAGGTTTCAAATTATGTAGAGGAGAGAGAAATTAAGGTAAAGAGTATTGATTGTAGAAATATTACCAAATAGCTTGTCTAGATTGATGAATTTCTTCTTAACATTTATCACTCTTCCCAAAATTATCCTAGAGTATTAAGTTACATCATTGGGGTACATTCAAACAACCAGCAATAAATTTCTTTACATGTCTATGATAATCAACACAATCAAATTGTCACAATTTATGAAATGGGATCCATAATGTTCAATCCGTCTGCAACCACTTAAACTTAGTTGCTTGAGCTGAGTCCTAGATGACATGTCACCAGTAACTAGTTTTCTAAAATTTTGTAGAGTGAGAGAGATATGGCTTATATAGGAACAGGAAGACCAAATAGTTTTGGTTATGAATTTTAAAAATGTTTTTAAAATTACGGTGAAGGAACTATTGAAGCTATGTATGAGATTGCTTATATTTTTATCTATGGTTATAAAATGATAGTGTTAAATACCAAGCTTATACATAGAAAAATACCCAACTTTTTGCAAGCTTCATTTGGCTAAGAATTCTCAACAAAACTTGATGTTGATTGTTGAGGCATTTTCCAACTCAAATAAAAATAGAAAATCATAAAATAAAAATGAAATTCTATTAAAAACCACTCGCAAAAATTCACTAACAAAATCAAGAAATTGAAGACTCAAATTTCAAAAACAAACCTTTTGCCCGTTAAGAGATGGTGGAAGCTTGGCTTGGGATGAATGAAGAAGATCTCTCCAGCCATCTTTGTTACACAGAGACCCACTAGTCTCTTCTTCTCATGGAGTGCATTTTGGCTTCAAACAAATGAAAATTAAAGCATATAAACAATATCTTTATAGAGGGTTACTACAATGAGAACCTGAACTAAGAACTTAGGCTATAATTCGATAATTAACTTTACTTTATTTTAACTAACAGAACTAAATACAAGTATTGTAATTGTATATACTACACCACAGTTGTGTTGCCTCATGCACCATCATCCACTGTTTGCCATCACCCTTACGGCCACACCATAATCACCACTGTCACAATTACGAACAACATCATCACAATCACAAATCTCAAAACAAAATTAATTAAATTCAAAAGTAACATCATCATTAATTACCACCGCTACACTCTACATGAAATCACAAAATTCTTAAACAAATCACCAAAAAAAAAGGTTATTTGTATTGTAGAATTAAAAGGTGATTTGTATTAAAAAAAGATGATTTTTGTTGAAAATTCACAAATATGCACCTACTATTACATAAGCTACTCATTTTGTCTATCCTCTACTCGTACCTTTCACGAATTCAACGCACTAGTGTTTCTCTGATTTATGATTTACACCGCCATTAGATGTAGAAATGGAGCCGCAGACGAGCTAATCCACCACTCCAATGGAAAAGCACGCAGAGATCACGTTTTGAAGACAAGAGATGATATAAATATATGTATCATCATTGTTGAATATGGATCTAAAAATGATGAAGTGAAGATGGAGCTACAGAGGCCAGTAGCGGCTAGGTTTATAGGGCTGGCCTTTCTTGCTTGATTTAGGGTTTTAAGCAGCTACCACTAAAATTGATTGTGAGAATTAAATATAACTTGGAATTTAATTAATTATTAATTTAAAAAAATTCAAATTAATGCATGTTCAATTCTTTTTCTTTTTCATTTACTTAAATGGGTTTATCAACTGTTTGAATTAATGTTGGCCTCTAAACGATATACAACCAATTATAATGCGTTTTTAATTTTAACAAATGTTTTGAATTTTGAATATTGACATATACTAATAATAGATTTCAAATCATTTATTTAAATTTAATAGAATCCAGCTAGGATATTAAAAGATTATATTATATGTTGATGATTATAGTAAGAAGATGTGGGTCTATATGTTGAAGGAAAAGAGCAGTGCGTTTGAAACCTTCCAGAAATTTAAAGTAATGGTTGAAAAGGGCTCTAATCAAAGCATACACATTCTAAATAATTCATTAAAATACAATGTTATTGAATAGGTATTTAAAAAATGCATTTAAAATTTTGGGTATTCAGTTAAGATTTTAGATTATCCTTTGAATTATGATGGTGTTTATTAGAAAAATATATTTAATATATAGTATATTTTATTTTGGATATTTATTAGAAATCCATAATATTTTAATTCACGTTTATATATATATCCAACATATATTATTTGAGAGGTTGAATGATTCACTCAGAGACAATACTTTTATCAATTTTGTGATGGGATTAGAATCATGTCATGTAACAACTTATGAATCAATATGTGTAGGTCCCCATTTTCCATAAAACAATGACAAGTATAGATTATATGCTCTAAAAAATATGGCATATCAATTAAATAGTGAAATTATCAACCCTTTAAATAGTGAAATTATCAACCCTTTAAATCTTGTAACACCTAATGAATATACATTTGAAGAAGTCTATAGACTGAATGCTTGTTGGTTTGCCAAACAGTAAGAAAAAGTAGCAAATAACAAGGAATAGTACCACCTTATCACTTTTGTACACTGATAGTAAGATTTCATTACACATTTAAGACATAAGTTTCTCCACTTTGCTACATGGGTCATTGACTAGTGGAGACTTTATACTTCTTAATATGGATATTTGATTTGTCAACATAAAGAGTTCACCCTTTAGTATTTTGAATTCACTACATGGGACTTCGCCAAACATCAGCTTCTCCGCCTAGCTCTTTCTAGACTTCTTGGTATCAGGCCTTAGAAATTTTCTTCCGTTTTGTAGATTTATTCTTCATGACTTTATTTATTCTTGTTTGAACAATACTTGAATTTCTATGTCACTCATTTATTTTAATGGAGATATCCAAGTAACAAGTGACATAGTCACTTAGGCTAGTTCTAAGTTATGTATGCCTAATTTCTAGCACAAATGGTATTTTAAATCAATGCTTTGAATTAGTGGGTTTGAAATAATACTATAAATATCTAAGATACAATTAAATTAATTTAATGAGAACTTTGTGAAGATATATGAAAACTAGGTAACTACCCAACAACATTTGCTTGCGAACCTATTGTCATAAATCATCATAATAATCACACGTGGTTCACAATAAATTCACCCACAGCCGCACATAAAACTCTGGCACATTTCTGATGCTTTGTATTTTTTATTTAACGGTAAGTTAGAAATTAAAAAAGGAGTCCTCACATTGACAAGAACTGTAAAATATGGGGGTGTTTCAGGATACGTGGGTGCACCCAGAGTTTGATTTGATTTGTGATTTGATTTGACGGCGACGTTGTATATGCCGTACACGCTATCCGATTTGTTGCATACATTACCGTACCCTATGATGTATGTATCTATATTTGTTCTATTCTTATCTCGGTATGAAATATCCTACCCCTTTCGTTGCTTCAGCCATGCTTATTTTTTTAAATAATTATTTATTATAAATTGTCAAATATGTATATCCGTTTTTCTGTTTTATAAACTGTATTCCAAATCCGTACTGGGCGTTTGGCTCATGCCGTATTCTTTTTATGGCAGGTGTTTAGGGGGATCTGGGATTGTGTGAAGAGAGCTACCCTCTATTTTCACTGATTACGATTATGGACTTCTAGAATTATTTAGACTGTTTAATTATTATCTTAGAGATTTTAGTGCTCTGTATTCAGATTTGTGGTTTAATAAGTAGCCCCTCATTTAATTATAAATGGGGGTGTTACAAATATGGTATCAGAGCCGACTCTCGAAAGCTTGTCGAGGCAAGTTGCCGGAGGTGGGGACACGAAGGTTGGTGGTATTATCCCACAATGGACAGAGATCCGGAGGTGGGGACACGAAGCCAGCCGGTATTATCCCACAATGGCTAGGGAGGAACGATCTTGGAACCTATGGGCTATCCGTTCAGGCTTGACGAGGACGTCAAGAGTTTAAGTGGGGGAGTTTGTAACACCCCAGTCCCACATCGAGGAGATTTGGTACTTCTGTTCAGTTTATAAGGCAAAGTACTACTACTAATTAGCACCAACAAAATCATGATATTTTGGGGGCCTGTGGTGGGCTAGTCGTTACCCAAGTTGGTTGCGTTTGGGCCAGTAGGCTTCGGCTTATTCAGACTGGAAATCGGGACTTAACCCGATTTTCGAAAAATGCTCGGGATTTGACCCGGGTTGTCACAAAGATGGTATTAGAGCTTAGGTTCTTTCTTGTAGAAAACTTATTTAGGTTGACCTGTGAGGTTGGGTAGACGTTAGGATGAGTATTATTGTTTTCAAAATTCATTCAGTTTTATATCCAGTTGACAACTATTTTACTTTTATGATATTTTCATACTACTTCGACTCATTTCTTTATTATCAACATTGTTCGTATATCTATCTGACTTTGTGGAAATTTTTATCAAAAGTGAAACTATTCTGTTATTTGATTATGATTTGACTCGATCAATTATTTCGTTCTCATCAATTCAGTGCCTTTGAGTTTTGTCTTTGTTAGTGAGTCATCTTACGTCTTTAGAGACACAATCATTAATGTTACTGCTTTTAAGTATCGAAAGGGTTAGATTATTGTAAGATATGTTGCTTATGATGATGATGCATGATTATCAATCGTCCCAAGTGTAGTTTGGTTAAGTATAATTCGTGCAACAATTGATTTACAAGGAAAACAAATAATCTTTTAAGACACGATCGAATATATAAGAATCTGTTTAACAAAAGTCTCAACTCAAAATAGACTTGAAAATTTGTTAGCTTCACAAGAGATAACAAGTTTTCTATAAGGATCTTGTTGACTTAAGATTTTACCCTATGATAAGATTATATGAGTTTAGATTGAGTTTCCGTAGACTGTCTATAGGGTTGACATGTGAGTTGTGGGTTGTCTTCGTATGCGTAGTTTTAATAATTCTGATTTTGAATTTATGATATTATTCTCATGTATTTTGTGATATATATGATTATATGATATATTGAGTACCAACCTAATCCTCTTAATTATTTTTGTATTTTATTTTAAAATTTTGAATATAAGTTTTACTTTTTTCATGTATATGGGTCATTCTTTCATTTTGAATTATGTAATAGAAATAGATCAACATTTGTTCTTATATCTTTATTTTAATTTTTCAAACTCGTATATGTTCGTATATGTTTCAGTAATTTACTTGTAAGATTATAGGATATTCACACTATTTCGATACCGGTTGCCTTAATTTCTTATAAAATATTAATATTAAAATATATATTTTCTCTCAATTTTACGAAAATTATGTCTCAAGCACTTATGTTCCAAAATTTTATAAATTAATTATTTTATTTTGGGGACGCTCAAAATAAATAATTAAATGAAATGATATTATTAATTTTAGGGACGCCTGAAATTAATGATTTAGTGAAGGAATATAAGTGTTGTGTATTTTTATGAATTTATCTCTAATAGGCTTTTAAAACTCATAAATATAATTTTAATTTCAATTTATTTTTACTTTGTTAATATGAATAATTATTATTAGAAAAAAAGCCAATAGCTTAGTTTAACGTGCCCTGATAGTGGAATTCTATTCTTGTGGTGTAATTGAACACTTGTTTTCTTTAATGTTCGAATTGTATGTATGTGATAAAAAGTTGAAGTGTTGTAAAGCAACATGTTCAATGGAACTTCAATAGCTAAGTTATTTGTTATGATATAAATTTTATGCATGATACTTAATATTTAATTATGTGCTTTGGAATATAATTTTATTTGAGACTATTACTTTGCCTCTTTGTTTATATTTGTTTCTCCCTGTGCATATAATTTACACATGATATTTTATGGCACAAAAAAAAAATCTAGATTTTAATTCTTGGTTTTATTTAAAAATTGTAAAACACCTTATGCATGACAAGATTGAGTTGTCAAATTGTCACCAAAGAGTTTCAATATGTGAGAAGCAATTAGAAGAATCGATCTGTCTATTTGTTTAAGTTATTGGAATATAATCAAATCTTTAATTTCGAGCATGAAATTTTTATGAGGTATGGAGTATTCCATGATTTTAGTTTATTTTAATTATTTTGAATTATCTACACATATTGATTGTTCTAAGTGCAATTAAATATTATTTATATTTTATTTAAAATATTTGATAGTTAAATTTGTTTCAGTTTGGATATATATTCTGCATATATTTTATTCTCAGCTAATTTGACACATGGCTAGTGAACATCTAGAGGTCCATATTTTTTCTTTTAATCTTAAATAATTAGAATAATGAAAATCTTTATAAATAAAATTAATAGATGAATAAATATTCTATTAGTGAACTTTAAAATTAGGAGTTATATTGTGTATTTAGAAAGGGGAGAAACAATAAGAAGACCGTAAATGTTTTATAATTTTAGTCATGTACAAATAAAAATTATATTTTGTAATTATGTGATATGTCTAATTGATGCAATTAATTAATTTCTAACATGTTGTCTGTAAGTTGTTTAAGCATGCATTTTAAGTTAATGACGGTGTTCTATTGTGAATCAAGGTATTTGTTATTTCATTGAGTATATATAAAAAAAACTTATATTATTCATTTGTGCAATGCACATCGATTAATTTAAATCGTATGAGGCTAGTTTGTGGCTAATTTAATTAAACTTGCATATTTCTAGCATGAGAATTATTTGAAATTTTTCACAAAATGTAGAATGGAGTATGCATAACGTGCTTCTTTATTTTATTTGTACAAATGCGAAAGTCTGTATCATCATATATTTTATTATATATTTTTGTATTATTTTTAAGATTCTAATTTATTTATGTATTTATTTATTTTGAAAAATTAGTGTGTTACTTTTCAAGGTTATTGCAAGTATGTTTTATCTGGTTTTTGGTTTACTCTAGGTTAGCTCAGGTGGTGATAATTAATAATTTTTATGATTATATATATTAGTTAGCTAATAATTATTTGTTTGTACAAGTATATTATTATTTTATAGTAATGAAAGTGATATTTTGTTTTTCACTGTGTTATTTTACTGGTTGAGTGTGCTTTATCTAGTAAGGTCCGAATTATGTTGATTATATTATTTCATTAATAATTTGTGGGCATCAGTTCATATAATAGTTATCGTTGTCAAACGATTACTATTATATGTTCATTTATTATTCTTTTAAGTTAATTAAATTTATTACTGGTTGGCTTGGTTTATTTTATTTTTATTTTTAAATTTGAATGTATATATGTGTGTTTAGTTCTAATTAATATAGATTCTAAAAGTTTGTTTTTAAATTTAGTTAAGTATTATTAGCGGCACGATCCTTAATATTTTAGCTTAATAATAATCATGTACATGATTGTTTTGTTCTTCATGTACCTCTCTATTTAAATAGTAAATATTAAGAATGTTGTCAATTAATTTTCTTAAATTATGACCATTTTGCACTTACCTATCTACCCAAAGACTTAGAATTTGTCGTTGTTGTCTTGGTATAAAATTTGACGGCTTTATTTATATGGACATACTTGTGATGTTGAAATTGAATAAACGAGTAATGGGGATTAGTGTAAAAACATGTGTGGTTTTGAACCCCATAATTTTTAGATATTGAGACTTTCATAGTTAGGACCTTAAACATTGGCATAGAAGGACAATTTGGATTCACATATATTCTAGAGAATGTAAAAAAACAATTATTATACTTGGTGTGTCATTGTAACCTAAATTATATTATTTTTATAATTTACTTGATAATCATATTTTGAGAGATTATGAGTATCATGTTGTTCAGCTTAGTTTAGAATTGATAGCATAAGATTAGATATGATTTTTCAAGAAGTGACTTCTATTATTATTATTATTTTGTTTTTGTTTTTGTTTTTGTAATTTTGTGAAAGGAGTTATGAATGGTCTAGGATATTTTATTAAAATTTTGTAGTGAATTCTTTAGGATTATACAATCATTTCGCAAATAGGATATAAAGTCAAGAGCATTACTAGAAACTATTCAATTTAGTTTTACATTTTAGTGTCATTCGATTCCGGGAACGGAATCTTTTTTAAGGGGTATATATGTAATATACATGAATTTTAAATAATAATAATAATAGGGATATTAAAAAGTGGATTTATATTACTTTGTATTTGCTAATAAGAGAAGAATTATTAGACTCCGAATCATGATAAATGAATAAGTAAATTATATTTTATCTATAAAATCCATGAATAAAACCCTATTCTTAAAAGCCGCCGCACAGAGAGAATCAGAGATAAAAAAACAGGGCCTCACTAGGAATTCAAGAAGCAGTTTACGCAGATTAGCACTAGACTAAGTAAGATGATTTCTTTTATCCATTATTATAATTGTTTATTAGCCAAGTTAGACATACTTACATGTGAAAATAAAGGTGGATTTAATGGTATGAATTATTTATGGTACATATAATTCTAGCATAGTCTAAAGCATGAGTTATATTTTTAGAGTCATTTATTTGTGTGATCATCGTTTTGTATTTAATAAATTAATTATTAAGTCATTGTTTTAGTATATTGCTGCCATGTTTACACACCACACACACTAGTACGTGCACTGACACTTGATGGTTATAATATTTAATGTTTAGATTATGTACTTTTGTTAACTAATAGTATTTTCTTTTAATAGGATAGTTAATGTGTTTCTGAATATGTGTATGACTAAGTAATCAAATTTGTCCACTGCATTCCTACCCGAGTCAAAATCATGGTTTTACATGTCACGTACTATTATTTTTAATTTGTTTTAATTGTTGAGCCAGAGCCAATAAAATTACTTGTTATTAATCTTAGTGGTTTTATATAAAAAAAAAATAGCACGAGGTGTATAAAATTGAAACAGGTGGTTGTACGGGTAAGACTCTTGCACGTTAACAACTAATATTGTCGATAATATATATAATAATGATAATTTAAATTTAAATATCAAATTTAATTTTAGTTATATTTTTGTAAATTAGATTATGAGCGGAGAAGTTAGCGGATTGTTTCAGAATTTCGTTAGTGTTTAATGTTGCTATTAACGAGGTACAGATTCTCTCTTTTTCATTCAACACTACTCATATTAGGAATAGCTATGTATGTTTCCATCAGTTTTCAAATTGGTTCAGCTATTATCCGTTTTGACGATTTTGACTTTTTAAAAATATTTTGCAATATTTGAAAATCTAACTTTGAGGTTTTCTAAAAGAATATGCATCTTAAATATCCTTTTAAAATATTTGAATATCTCTCAGTTTTGTTCAATAATATTAAAGTATTTGTTTTAGTTTTGATCTGAAACATTTCAATACAAGTCTTGGTGATTTTAGAAATTTTGCTTATAAATATCTATTTCTGCGCTTTCCAAAAATTGTGTACGTTTTGTATCTGTTTTGAATATTTGAAATATGTGTATCAAGTGATTATGAAAATTGTGAAATATTTTATTTGAACCCTTAGTCATATACGGTATATCGAGTTAACCAGTGGGTACTACAACCATGTCATTGCGGCACCAGTGACATTGACATGACACTTCCGTGACAGTGATATTGGTCACGGCGTATCCTTCTGATAGCTCAGGAGGCGAGCTTTTGCGCATTTTGATATTTGTTTCAGGATACGTGGGTGCACCCAGAGTTTGATTTGATTTGTGATTTGATTTGACAGTGACGTTGTATATGCCGTACACGCTATCCGATTTGTTACATACATTACGGTACCCTATGATGTATGTATCTGTATTTGTTCTATTCTGATCTCGGTATGAAATATCCTACCCCTTTCGTTGCTTCAGCCATGCTTATTTTTTTAAATAATTATTTATTATAAATTGTCAAATATGTATATCCGTTTTTCTGTTTTATAAACTGTATTCCAAATCCGTACTGGGCGTTTGGCTCATGCCGTATTCTTTTTCTGGCAGGTGTTTAGGGGGATCTGGAATTGTGTGAAGAGAGCTACCCTCTATTTCACTGATTACGATTATGGACTTCTAGAATTATTTAGACTGTTTAATTATTATCTTAGAGATTTTAGTGCTCTGTATTCAGATTTATGGTTTAATAAGTAGCCCCTCATTTAATTATAAATGGGGGTGTTACATTTAATCTTTCTTCTCGATCGTCACAACCTCGCCATTTATCTTCCCCTCCGTTTTCTTCATTTGATTTACACAACACATGTTCTCCGACTTCTTTCGTCACCATTGTCGTTTTCAGATAATGATTCTCTACTGGCAGTCTAGCACCCACTCTAGCATCACCATCTAAGTCCACCAATTTTTCTCAGGCGTCATCTTTAAATCCGGTAAAAATATAAATAACGAGATTGCTAGTATGATGAAATCAAATATGAAAGAAATAACATTGTAGAGGGTATGAGTGGTGGACAGAATGAAGACAAGCTCTCTTATGCAATCACCGTTGTTCTGATTCTGATTATCTTTGCAATTTTTTCAAATGTTTTGGTGATTTGTATATAGATTTTAGTGATTTGAGTTGTTAGGCTTAAGTTTAGTGATTAAGTGGGTGATGATGATTGATGGCAGAGATGGCGGGGCTATAATTTAGATTTGGTGATTATAATTCTGAAGTTGGCGTTAATAGCGGTGAAGGCACAAATGTGATGATGGAGATGATTTAAATATGCATTCTAAATTAATTATGAAACTGTTTGTTGTAAAATTGTTCTACTCAAGGCAATGTAGATGTAGCCTGTAGGTAGAATTATTGCTAAATGAATCATGAGTTGTTTGAAGTTGTATAAAGGCAAGGGATGTTAAAATCATGAGCACACTAGTTATGGAAAATATCCTATACTAATGGCATAATTACTTTTGATAAATACTTGACACAAGTAAAATCAAAGTGAATTTTGTGTATTAATTTATGATTTGTGTGTTTTTTTAATAAAAAAAATTAGATTGTTTTTTGTAAATAATTATTTCTTTAACAACAAAAGGCGTTATACTTGGCAAAAAAGGGCAATTTATGTGCATCTTAATAAATATTATTTAATAAATGTACAAATTTTTAAGTACGCACAAAATGTGCTTTGTTGCTAATTTTCTTTTAAAATATACAATACAAATAATAAGTAAGATATTTATGAATTCCTCGTACAGTAAATATAATTTGTATTTTTTTTAAATATGTAATACAAATTAACATTAATTTAATAAAAAACAAAGTTTAGATTATATACAAAGTGATTTGTGTATAACGTTTGGAGATTTATGTGTTTTAAACTCTTTAATTATAAATGAAGTTATATATTTGTATTTTCCTAGTGATTTGTGCGTAGTTTTTTTAGGTACATTAATAATGATAATTAATAACAAATAAGGTGGTTTTTGTGTAATTTTGGTGATTTTCATGTATTTGTTTTATAAACAAGGTGATTTGATATTTGAATAATAATTTTTTCTTTCCAAAATTACTCACATCTTTAAGTGAAAACAAAGTGATTTGTTCATATATTAGTTATTTTTCTTATATATCTATTCAATAATACTAAATAATATTTTTTTTATAAATGCCTGTCATTTTAAATATAATTAAGATAATTGTGATTATTTGTTTTGGTGATTTGTGTATTTCTTCTAATGAATATTCCGATTTTAAAATATAAAAGTTATAATGTTAATATTTTTGGTGATTTACGTGTATTTGTTTTATAAATATATGATATGAGTAACATATAATATTTTTATTAGTGTTCCTCTATTTTAAGTAGAAAGAGGTGATCTATTTGTATTTTTCCGTGATTTTGTACATATAATTTTTATAATTGTAAAATACAAATATCTTTTAAATGCTTTTTTTTATGTAGAAATAAGATTAATGTGTAATTTTTGTAAATATGAAATAAAATAAAAGAATATTATCCACTTTAAAAATGGCAAAACTATGTCACATAGTAAAGCAACATAATCTAATTTAACTTATACCCTTCACATTCAATAACATCAGTATCAAAACCAAACAAACAACCTCAAACCTGCAACTCCTAGTTGCAAAACAACCCCAAAATTAAACATCAAACTTAGCCTTAAGTGGCAATCCCAACACCAAAACTTATAGGGAGTATAAATTATGTCAACTATACTTGAAAGATTCTTTATTAAATATAATCCCAATACAATAAACAACAACATGCATAATAACTTTTAACATTTGTATAGACCACACAAATAACCATTAAGAGTATAAAGCAAACCGATTGGCATTACAAAATTCAAATAAAAATCTCTAAGCCATAGTGACGGGCTCAACAATCTTGAAAATTTTAACAAGAATAAAAGCAAGTGATGAACAAAAGGCCTTGTGAATCATTCTTAGTGTGATGGGTACGGCCAGGAGCATCTACTCTTGAACATACATAGTTACAAATGCTTGCTCAGGCACCTAAACATTTTGTGGATACAAGTTGAATTTCAAATGGATGTAGAAGCCATTTTCTAGCCTATAGGTAGGATGTCACAAACATTAGTCAGGATATACTCTCTGTTAAGTAACAAGAATTCTTGTTATTGACATTCATAGCTCACCAACATCTTTTATGCCCATCTTTCTTTCTCCTAAGAGTCTGTCAAATTAAAAGAAATCATTATCACTATGAATATCAAGTACAACACCTTTTTTTCTAATCACTAAATCTACAAAAAAGAAATACATATAACAAGACTACATTCTCATCTTCGCATAGAAAAATAGATGTCGTTCATAACACAAACCATATTTTCTCTAATTAAATCAACAAAAAAAACTACAAAAACATGACAATTCTTTTAAAAAAATTATACCAGTATTAAGAAAATCACTTTTTCATGTTGCTGAATCACAAAAATGATAGCTCTGTATACTACGATAGAAGACTAACAACCTATCTTCGAATAAACAATCACTATCTAGCACCTTATATAGCATGATTACACAGGATCTCTAACGATAAACAAATAGTATTCATAACATAAATCACCAAAACAATATGCTAAATAGTGGAGCGAAATCTTATCTACCAAAAACAAATCACTATGAACTATGAAGTAAATCACTGGATCACAAAAAAATGAACAAAAAGACAAAAGTAAAATCTTCTAAATTAACCTTGTCTATGTTCAAAGGCACAAATTAGTACATGAAACTCTAGAAATTATATATAAATAACGCAAATATATGAGATTAGATACAATCTAAGTGATCATAGAGTGTAGATTGAACATATTTTAGAGAAAATAAAATTAATATACGTGAATAGTTTGGTGATTTATAGTAGATGCAATGATACGAGACATAGTTATAACTTCAAAGTCAGTAATTGTTCATAGTTCATGGAGGTCTTGAAGCGATTTTGAATGGTGATTTTGGATGACTAGATCTAACAGTGAAAAAGAGATGAAGGGGGAGGGCGTGACTTTTCATAAAAAAAATAACAAAAGAATAATATTTATCAGAACAGTTTAGACTATAAAACCAACGCGCGCTTTTGCTTATTGGGCTTACTTTAGGCCAAGTTCTCAGTTCTCACCATAACAAGGTTCTCACTAGAGTAGCTCCTTATATATATATATATAGAGCCAGATGCTCTAATGAGACCCTACTATAATGAGAACTGAGACCCCAATGACAATTTTGTAATAAAATTGAACTGCGGGATAGTTACAAATTCTAATAAAAAAAAACAAAAATACATGTACATGTTCGTTGAATGTGTTGCAGTCACCATAACTTTACTCGATAACATCATATTGACCATCATCATACAAATCCGATGACATTACTCCGACCAACACCATCACATCACTGTCACTACAACTATTAGTGCACCGTCATCACTACATCATCACACAATAACGATTAACAACGACACTATCATTACACCAATCGCATCATCAGAACACCAACACCATTACCAGAATTACTAAATACAAAATCAAATCACAAAAAATTAAACTATGACCACTGCAACTACCTCTAATAACTATAGAATCACCAAATTCAGAAACGAATCACTAAAATTTAAACTAACATCACCAATTTCTATATAAAAACCGCAATTTATACTTATACAAATCACCAAATAAAAAGGTGATTTGTACTAAAAATATACTACCACCTCCACAAAAAACAACAGAATCACCAAAATTTCAATACAAATCACTGAAACTTATCGCAAAACACCAAATATACCGTGCAAATCACCAAACAATTCAATCTAAATTACCAGAAATTTTAAAGACAAATCACCAGAATGACTCATCTATATACACTTTAAAATTTTATCCCAAAACAAATCACGAACTATCAATGAGCTACGATCACCACACCATTTGTGCCTTCATCACTATATATCTCCGACATCTTCTATATCCACCCATCCATCCGTCGCCCCTAAACCAAACTCGCAAGTTGTTTGACTTCTTCTGGATCAGATTCAATCTTTGAATCATTATTTCAATTTGAATCTCAGGCAGTGTCACCGAAATAGTGTTTAGATGAAATAAAAAAGAAGATCAATAAAGAAAAAGTTAAATTAGATGACAAGAAGAGATGGAAATAGATCGAAAAGTGAGATGAAGAGTGAAAAAGAGAGATGTGTGGGAGGGAGAGAGAGAGGGAGAGAAAGGCAAACAATTGAGAAATAAAGAGATAAGATCGAAGTGGGTGGTTGACTGGTTGTGAGGAGAGAGAAATAGATCGGTGGTTGACTGGTTGTGAGGAGAGAGAAATAAATAGAGATATATGTCTTTTTAGATGTAGAAAATCTAAATAATGAATATGTGGTCGAGATTAAAAGTTGTTAAAAAGATTGAGTGGCTCAGATTCAGTCTCAGTTCTCATTCTAATAGGGGGGTCTCATTTGAGCACTTGTATATGTATATATATATATATAATTGTATATATTATTAAACATATCTAATTACATATGGCGTCCGCTATGTCATCCTAACCCTCTACCGGCGACTTGTCATCATAACGTCGTACAAACAATGATCTCCGGCCACATCTCCTCCTACTCCACCGCCAGTAACAATCACCTCAATCTCCAATTTGAAATTTTGACTTCAGATCTAACATCGTTGTTGAATCACACTCGAAATTGATGTTGATCGATTAAAGCAAGGAGACAACGATGATGTTTTCTGATGCATATGTACATTTTAGTTTACAAAAAAGGTGTGCACAAATCTAAGTAATTTAATTTTGATTCCAGAAATTTTAGTGATTCGAATTTAGTATTTAGTGATTTGCGTTCAAATTTGCAGTGATTTAGCTCTAAATTTTTGAATCTGTAGATGGTGGTGATATTGGTGGGGTTGCGATTTTATTTCAGTGATTTTTGTTGAATTTGATAATTTTTGAAGTGATTAAGATGATAATATAACTTTGTGATGATTTTGATTTTAATTTGGTGATTCTGCTCCAATCTGGTGATTCTGGTGGTGATGATTGCGGTGGTCGGTGGTAGTAACGTGGTGGTGACGGTGTTTAAGACGAAATTGACGAAGAAAAAAAAGTGTAATTCTAACACCCTGATCCTCTAACGATATATAGTAGAAAAATCACAAAAGGTCATCTTTAGAGGGTGTTATAATTAGAAGAAATGTTCGAAAAGTATATCGTTAGAGGGTCCTAAGTATATCGTTAGAGAACTGAATATATAGTAGTATGGTGGAAAATATTTGGAACCTCATCGTAGAAAAATCACACTGGTAATTAAATAATGTAACAATACCTGTTTGGCAGGTGTTTTTTCCGAGCTACATTGTACGTAGATTTTCACCATAAGGTATGATAAAGGTGAAAGGTCATGTATTTACTCATGTTACTACACAATGTGTGACATAGAATAATAACACAGTGATGTATGGATAAAATATATAGAATGATATAGAAAAAGCTATTCTCAATACGTATAACACATAATTTTTATATATTAGTATTTATATAATAGGAAATCTGATGGAAGTAGCTTGGTCAATTGACTGTTGGAGAGAAGCCGGAAGCATCACCTGCTCCTTGAGTGTCTCTTTAATATTTTTCAAGCCTATGACATCCTCAAAATGTGACCCCAATATCATTAGGCCCGATTACTTGGTCCAAAAGTTTCTTCTGAAACTCATTATGAGTTACAACAACCTTTTCAATGTCAAACTTTATTGGATTTGGAGGAAGGATTTTTCATTGATGTCATAATTACTGATGACATGTCATTTGAGACTAAGCTCAAGCAACTGAGTTTAAGTGAATGCAGTGGGGTTGAACATTTTGGATCCTATTCCAAAAATTGTAACAATTTTACTAAGTTGACTATCATAGACAAAATAGAAATTAATTGGCCCTTGTTTGAATGCACCCGAATGATGCAACTTAGTACTTTGGGATTAATGTTGGGAAGTGTGAAAAATATCACGAAGAAATCATCAATTTAGGCAAGTCAGTTTGCAATATGCCTAGAATCAAAACTCTTTACATTGATGGCTTTCTCCTCTATGTAAGTTATAACCTTAGTAATATGATTAACTGATTTTTTTATTAGCTAATTTGGTTAGAAATATGAATGAAAAATTGGCCAGTGTCTCATTTTTTAATTTTCCTAATTCTGCCTACATATATGTATTTATAGTCTTTACAATGAGATGTTGCCCTATTGAAGAGGCCTATAACACCATTGGTGATTTTGAATCTTGAACGTGTTCGATTTGAGAATATGGTTCAGATTCACAATGGTCATTCCTTGATCATAAGCCTTCCCAACGTGCGATATCTTCGGTTAATAGCGGTAGGTACTAGTACTATAATCTAACGCTGTCTAGTAAATTTTTTGCAATTGTAGTAATGACGGTGCTTCAAATTATCTAATTGTTATTATTTGTTAATTTTCGTTGTACAATTGGTTTTTGAATGTCAAGGTTTGTGCTCAAAGACACCAGCGAGGAATTTGGATTACTTTCCTCCTAATCTGAATTTGTCCCTTTTACGATAAAAGTTATCAAAAAATTTCTCTAGATTCTAAGCCTGTCAGCACAAATCTTGCAATTTAAAAACCAATGATCCATAAAAAATAACAAATAACAAATAACAACAATTAGATAATTTAAAGCACCGGCATTTCTATGAAGAGTATATGATTTACTAGACAACATGAAATTATAGTACTGGTACCTACCAGTATCAACCAAAGATATAGCAGACTGGGAAAAAGCTTCTAATCAAGCAAGAGTATTGTGAATCTTAACCACATTCCCTAATGGAACACAATCAAGATTCAATTTCTCTAATGTTGTTATAGGTCTCTCAAGTAGAGCTGCATCTCGTTCTAGAGACAATATATACATATATGTATGCATAACATTAAAAACCAAAAAGTGAGACACTGACTTATTTTTCTTTTGTAACACTAATTAAATCAGCGAATGACAAAACCAATTAATCAAATTAGTAAGGTTTCAAATTACGTAGAGGAGAGAGAAATTAAGGTAAAGAGTATAGATTCTAGAAATATTACAAAATAACTTGTCTAGATTGATGAATTTCTTCTTAACATTTATCACTCTTCCCAAAATTATCCTAGAGCATTAAGTTACATCATTGGGGTACATTCAAACTGTTAGGATCGCTTCCACTATAGATCAACGTTAATCAAACACAATAACAAACACGAAAGTAAGGAACTCAATAATTTACCGTGGAAACCTCTCAAGGGAGAGTAAAACCACAAATCCACTATGAATATATTACAAGGGAGAATTTCACCTTTTTCTCGGTCTTCATCATTGTTGCTCCACCATCTAAACAATAGATGTTCTTCTTATGCATCATCCCTTGTAGAATCAAGTTTCTTCCTTTATACACCTTGCAACTTCGCCCTCGTCCAACGAATCTGTACCCACGTGATGCCAACACACTCAAAGATTATACAGTCTTTGATGCATATGGTACATATCTCACATTGAGAGCTTTCTTGATCATACCATCATGGAGTTTAAGACGAACAGTTTCAACTCCTTGAACCTTCATCGTCTCATCATTCCCCACAACAATATTACCAAGACTATCATTAGTGCATAAACTCTCAAACATTGCTCGATCCCTACATATATGCATAGAAGCAGCAGAGTCCATCACCCATTCTGATTTATTCTTCACCGAACCAGGAACGGTATCCTCACTCGTCATCAAAAACTCTCCCTCATCGATCACAAGTATAGAGTCCGCATCATCAACTTTGTTCTTTCCCTTCATCTGCTTAAAGGACTTCATATCTTCTTTAAAGCTTGGACATAACATCTGCATATGACCCATTTCACCACAATAATAGCACTCAACAGTGCTCATATCCCTCTTACTCAGCCGAGATTTACTTCTTCCTTGCAGGTCATTGCGGTTGCGACTCCTTCTTTCGGTTCTTTTGACAGCTAAAACTGCCCCACTTTGAGAAACAACATCCTTTGTCATCCTCTCATTATCTCTTAACGCCTTTAACACATTATCAAGCGTAAGAGTTGTCCTCCCTACTAAAATCGTTTGCTTAAAATACTTGAAGGACTTCGGCAACAATGACAACAACACCAAAGCTTGTTCCTCGTCTTTCATCGGCTCATCAACATTAGCCAGATGACATACTAGTTGATTAAAACAACTAATGTGATCATGGAGACTACTTTCTTCATCCAGTTTTAAAGAGTACAACTCCATCTTCAAATTAAGTCTGTTGGTCAATGACTTCGAAGCGTATATGCTTGCTAACTTGTCCCATATCTCCTTCGGTGTTGACTCCTTCAACACATTATATCTCACATCGGGTGCAAGTGCCAACCTGATTGTACTCGCCACTCTCTTCTGGATCTTCGCCCAATATGTATCACTCATCTCTTTTGGCTTTGCCTTCTCCAAGGCATCATCAAGCCCTTGTTGAATTAACACATCCTTGACGGTTAATTGCCACATAGTGAAATCCATTTTTCCAGCATACATGGGTGCATCAATCCTCAACGACTTTAGATCTTCCATCAAGCCAAGAAAAGATGAACTCATGACCAACTATCCACGCGCAAACAGTCAACTTCGGACACCAGATATCACACCCTCCCAACCCAAAATCCGATCTCCACCATTCAGATTTTAGATATTGATGTAACGAATCTACTTTCCCAAAATCAGGATGATTACCATCTTTTCTTATCTTGGATAGAAATCTTCCACAATTCTTATCTCTATCAAAATAAGACTTTCCTCGATTATCACAAATTAGAATACTGCTCATAATAGGATTCTTAACTTATTTAGGAATTCGGGGCGGACCCCAACACAAACAACCATCAATAAATTTCTTTACATGTCTACTATAATCAACAAAGTCAAATTGTCACAATTTATGAAATGGGATCCAAAATGTTCAATCCGTCTGCAACCACTTAAACTTAGTTGCTTGAGCTGAGTCCTAGATGACATGTCACCAGTAACTAGTTTTCTAAAATTTTGTAGAGTGAGAGAGATATGGCTTATATAGGAAGAGGAAGGCCAAATAGTTTTGGTTATGAATTTGAAAAATGTTTTTAAAATAATGGTGAAGGAACTATTGAATCTATGTCTGAGATTACTTATATTTTTATCTATGGTTATAAAATGATAGTGTTAAATACCAAGCTTTTACATAGAAAAATACCCAACTTTTTGCGAGCTTCATTTGGATAAGAATTCTCAACAAAACTTGATGTTGATTGTTGAGGCATTTTACAACTCAAATAAAAATAGAAAATCATAAAATAAAAATGAAATTCAATTAAAAATCACTCGCAAAAATTCACTAACAAAATCAAGAAATTGAAGACTCAAATTTCAAAAACAAACCTTTTCCGTTTTAAGAGATGGAAGCTTGGCTTGGGATGAATGAAGAAGATCTCTCCAGCCGTCTTTGTTACACAGAGACCCACTAGTCTCTTCTTCTGATGGAGTACATTTTGGCTTCAAACAAATGAAAATTAAAGCATATAAACAAAATCTTTATGGAGGGTTACTACAATGAGAACCTGAACCAAGAACTTAGGCTATAATTTGATAATTAACTTTACTTTATTTTAACTAACACAACTAAATACAAGTACTGTAATTGTATATACTACACCAAAGTTGTGTTGCCTCATGCACCACCATCCACTGTTTGGTGGAAAATATTTGGAACCTCAACGTAGAAAAATAACACTGGTAATTAAATAATGTAACAATACCTGTTTGGCATTGTGTTTTTTCCGAGCTACATTGTACGCAGATTTTCACCATAAGGTATGATAAAGGTGAAAGGTCATGTATTTACTCATGTTACTACACAGTGTGTGACATAGAATAATAATACAGTGATGTATGAATAAAATATATAGAATGATATAGAAAAAACTATTCTCAATACGTATAACACATAATTATATATTAGTATTTATATAATAGGAAATCTGATGGAAGTAGCTTGGTCAATTGACTGTTGGAGAGAAGCCGGAAGCATCCCCGCTCCTTGAGTGTCTCTTTAATATTTTTCAAGCCTCTGACATCCTCAAAATCTGACCCCAATATCATTAGGCCCGATTACTTGGTCGAAAAGTTTCTTCTAAAACTCATTATGAGTTACAACAACCTTTTCAATGTCAAACTTAATTGGATTTGGAGGAAGGATTTTTCATTGATATCATAATTACTGATGACATGTCATTTGGGACTAAGCTCAAGCAACTGAGTTTAAGTGAGTGCAGTGGGGTTGAACATTTTGGATCCTATTCCAAAAATTGTAAGAATTTTACTAAGTTGACTATCATATACAATATAGAAATTAATTGGCCCTTGTTTGAATGCACCCGAATGATGCAACTTAATACTTTGGGATTAATGTTGGGAAGTGTGACAAATATGACGAAGAAAGTCATCAATTTAGACAAGTCAGTTTGCAATATGCCTAGAATCAAAACTCTTTACATTGATGGCTTTCTCCTCCATGTAAGTTATAACCTTAGTAATATGATTAACTGATTCTTTTATTAGCTAATTTGGTTAGAAATATGAATGAAAAATTGGCCAGTGTCTCATTTTTTAATTTTCCTAATTGTGCCTACATATATGTATATATAGTCTTTACAATGAGATGTTGCCGTGAAGAGGCCTATAACACCCATTGGTGAAATTGAATCTTGAACGTGTTCGATTTGAGAATATGGTTCAGATTCACTATGGTCATTCCTTGATCATAAGCCTTCCCAACCTGCGATATCTTGGGTTAATAGCGGTAGGTACTAGTACTATAATCTAACGTTGTCTAGTAAATTTTTTGCCATTGTAGTAATGACGGTGCTTCATATTTTCTAATTGTTATTATTTGTTAATTTTCGTGGTACTATTGGTTTTTAAATGTCAAGGTTTGTGCTCAAAGACACCAGCGAGGAAATTTGGATTACTTTCCTCCTAATCTGAATTTGTCTCTTTTACAAGGAAAGTTATCCAAATTTCTGTCTAGATTCTAAGTCAGTAAGCACAAATCTTGCAATTTAAAAACCAATGATCCATAAAAAATAACAAATAACAACAATTAGATAATTTAAAGCACATGTATTCTGTCATGAGTATATGATTTACTAGACAACATGAAATTATAGTAGTGGTACCTACTAGTATCAACCAAAGATATAGCAGACCGGAAAAAAGTTTCTAATGAATCAAGCAAGAGTATTGTGAATCTCTAATGTTGTTATAGGTCTCTCAAGTAGAGCTGCATCTCGTTCCAGAGACAATATATACATATATGTATGCATAACATTAAAAACCAAAAAGTGAGACACTGACTTATTTTTCTTTTGTAAGACTAATTAAATCAGCGAATGACAAAACCAATTAATCAAATTAGTAAGGTTTCTAATTATGTAGAGGAGAGAGAAATTAAGGTAAAGAGTATTGATTCTAGAAATATTACCAAATAGCTTGTCTAGATTGATGAATTTCTTCTTAACATTTATCACTCTTCCCAAAATTATCCTAGAGTATTAAGTTACATCATTGGGGTACATTCAAACAACCATCAATAAATTTCTTTACATGTCTATGATAATCAACACAATCAAATTGTCACAATTTATGAAATGGGATCCATAATGTTCAATCCGTCTGCAACCACTTAAACTTAGTTGCTTGAGCTGAGTCCTAGATGACATGTCACCATTAACTAGTTTTCTAAAATTTTGTAGAGTGAGAGAGATATGGCTTATATAGGAAGAGGAAGACCAAATAGTTTTGGTTATGAATTTGAAAAATGTTTTTAAAATTACGGTGAAGGAACTATTGAAGCTATGTATGAGATTGCTTATATTTTTATCTATGGTTATAAAATGATAGTGTTAAATACCAAGCTTATACATAGAAAAATATCCAACTTTTTGCAAGCTTCATTTGGCTAAGAATTCTCAGCAAAACTTGATGTTGATTGTTGAGGCATTTTCCAACTCAAATAAAAATAGAAAATCATAAAATAAAAATGAAATTCTATTAAAAATCACTGGCAAAAATTCACTAACAAAATCAAGAAATTGAAGACTCAAATTTCAAAAACAAACCTTTTGCCTGTTAAGAGATGGAAGCTTGGCTTGGGATGAATGAAGAAGATCTCTCCAACGGTCTTTGTTACACAGAGACCCACTAGTCTCTTCTTGTGATGGAGTGCATTTTGGCTTCAAACAAATGAAAATTAAAGCATATAAACAATATCTTTATAGAGGGTTACTACAATGAGAACCTGAACTAAGAACTTAGGCTATAATTCGATAATTAACTTTACTTTATTTTAACTAACAGAACTAAATACAAGTATTGTAATTGTATATATATACTACACCACAGTTGTGTTGCCTCATGTACCATCATCCACTGTTTGCCATCAGGCTTAGGGCCACACCATAATCACCACTCACCACTGTCACAATTACCAACAACATCATCACAATCACAAATCTCAAAACAAAATTAAGTAAATTCAAAAGTAACATCATCATTAATTACCACGGCTACACTCTACATGAAATCAAAAAATTCTTAAACAAATCACCAAAAAAAAAAGGGTATTTGTATTGTAGAATTAAAAGGCGATTTGTATTAAAAAAAGATGATTTTTGTTGAAAATTCACAAATATGCACATACTATTACATAAGCTACTCATTTTGTCTATCCTCTACTCGTACCTTTCACCAATTCAACGCACTAGTGTTTCTCTGATTTATGATTTACACCGCCATTAGATGTAGAAATGGAGCTGGAGACCAGCTAATCCACCACTCCAATGGAAAAGCACGCAAAGATCACGTTTTGAAGACAAGAGATGATATAAATATATGTATCATCATTGTTGAATATGGATCTAAAAATGATGAAGTGAAGATGGAGCTACAGAGGCCAGTAGCGGCTAGGTTTATAGGGCTGGTCTTTCCTGCTTGATTTGGGTTTTTAAGGAGCTACCACTAAAATTGATTGTGAAAATTAAATATAACTTGGAATTTAATTAATTATTAATTTAAAAAAATTTAAATTAATGCATGTGCAATTCTTTTTCTTTTTCTTTTTCATTTACTTGAATGGGTTTATCAACTGTTTGAATTAATGTTGGCCTCTAAACCATATACAACCAATTATAATGAGTTTTGAATTTTAACAAATGTTTTGAATTTTGAATATTGACATATACTAATAATAGATTTCAAATCATTTATTTAAATTTAATAGAATCCAGCTAGGATATTAAAAGATTATATTATATTTGTGAATATTCCATCCAAATTTTGTATTTTTATTCAAAATTTAATGGTATTCGATTAAAAATTCTTTTGAATCTTTAAAATTCGATGTTATTCAAAAATTAATGGATTATGTTTAATTTAAAATATAATGAACATTCTACTATTTACGTACTTTTTCAAATTTGGTAATAATTTATGAAATTTGAAATATTATTCAAAAAATCGACTTTAATGGCAAAGAATCTACATCTTAAATTCATTGAAGATAATCTTAGAAAATTCATAATATTTTTATCAATCTTTTAAAATCGGAATCGATTATACAAACTTTTAACTAGAAGGGACGTATTAAATTTGGATTTGATTTTTTCTATTTACAAAAATGCGTAGTGGTTTTTAAATAATTCATTAAAATACAATGTTATTGAATAGGTATTTAAAAAATGCATTTAAAATTTTGGGTATTCACTTAAGATTTTAGATTATCCTTTGAATTGCGATGGTGTTTATTAGAAAAATATATTTAATATATAGTATATTTTATTTTGGATATTTATTAGAAATCCATAATATTTTAATTCACGTTTATATATATATCCAACATAGATTATTTGAGAGGTTGAATGATTCACTCAGAGACAATACTTTTATCAATTTTGTGATGGGATTAGAATCATGTCATGTAACAACTTATGAATCACTATGTGTGGTCCCTATTTTCCATGAAACAATGACAAGTATAGATTATATCCTCTAAAAAATATGGCATATCAATTAAATAGTGAAATTATCAACCCTTTAAATCTTGTAACACCTAATGAATATACATTTGAAGAAGTCTATAGACTGAATGCTTGTTGGTTTGCCAAACAGTAAGAAAAAGTAGCAAATAACAAGGAATAGTACCACCTTATCACTTTTGTACACTGATAGTAAGATTTCATTACAAATTTAAGACATAAGTTTCTCCACTTTGCTACATGGGTCATTGACTTGTGGAGACTTTATACTTCTTAATATGGATATTTGATTTGCACTACAAGGATTTTTGCTATAGACAACAGGCAAAACGTGTTGTCTGAACATACCAAAAACTGTTGACTATTGAGAAGTCGTCTGATACACACCTCAGACAATACACGGCAAACTGTTGTGTGAAAGTTGAAAGACAAGTAAAAGTCACCTGAAAACTGTTGTCTGATACCCAGAAACAACAACACTTCTTTGAAAACCTATTGTCAAAACTCCAATAACACAACACTTTTTAACGAATATATTGCTGTTATTAAGCAGAAAGACAATGGTTTTTGAAAAAAAACCTATTGTTTAAGTGGAAAAGATACAATCTTTTACTTGATCAAGGATGTTGTTGTATGTCACTACAGACAATGGTTTCTTAGCAAAAAACCATTTGTTTTATGGTTAGATGTACAACATGTTATCTCATATGGCATGTTGTTGTACGGTAGGAAGGATAACACTTTCTTAGTATATAACTCTTGTTTGAAATTATTTCAAACAATGGTTTTGCAGAGTATAACATGTTGTTATTTGTTCATGAAGACAATGGTTATAGACATTAAGTGTTTGTTCTTTGTTAAAAGAGACAACAGTTTTGTGGTTGTAACCTGCAGTGTGTATTCTTCTCCCACATTACTTTGTTAAATGGTACATGTTGTTTGTTTGTATTTTTTACAACTGTTAACATTAAGTAATTTTTATTTTCGTGTTGTGTGAGTCATTTTCTCACAAGAGATTTTAATAAAAGCATTGCTTGATAAACAACTTAAACAATGGTTCTGGACAGAAAACCAAACTACACTATAAAATGAAAATGCAAGAAACAAACAATAGAAACCAATTCAATCCATCCATTACGACCAATATTCACCATACCATCAACCAAAACTACACAAGCATTTTTTCACCTTATAACGCCAACACCACCAACAAACGTACACAACCAACCAACCAAGTACATAATTAAAGTCTATCCACATCCAAAACAACTAATACATAAGTCATATTTTTACGAAACACATCCACAAAAGAGACGGACTAAAAGTTTAATTTCCGCTACTACCAAGAACATGTTCAGGTCAAAATACCAAGTTCAATAAAAGACGACAGTTCAAGGAGCCAGGTGCTTCAACATATAATTCGCCAAGTCAGTCCTTATATCATTAAGCTCAGGCATGCCATAGTGCAAGTTGTTTCTGCGTCGCCACTGCAAAATGGAACATGTATTGGAAGTCATATATCTTCACCACAAAACACAAGGATATCAGAAAAAAAAATGCATTGTTACCTTCTTAGCAAATTTCAATTCCTTATCAAGACATATCTCCTTCATATAACGCATCACAAACACGCCACAGTCCTTGGACCCAGGTTGAAGAGGAATTCCCTGAAGAACATGTAGAATTAATTATATGTCAACACTGTCCTTGTGGAATTCAGAGATAGAAAAAAAATTAATTAAGGAAAGGATAATACCGCCAGGTTCTCCCATGTAATTTTGTTTTTGGTAAACTTCTTCGCATCGTCATTATAGAGATTGATGGCACTACGAAATATAATGTAAATCAAATTTATGACATTTAACTTAAAAAGTGCTCTCAAATGAAATTAAGTTAATATAAAATACTCACTTGTCGACCACTTCCGTCCATTCTTCACTTGTAATTCGGCGCTTCAAAGGATCCATCTGGTAAACGATTTGAGCATCTGGATTTACAGCGGTGAGTGTCCAATGGTTCCTAATAATTCATGAAATTAAACTATATTAAAGTGTGCATTTAAAAAACATTAACACTAGCACCACACATTAAATAAAATAAAATTATAAATAAAATCATAAAAAAAAAATTAAACGAACTGTGTTCAATTATATATACCCCGACTGTTCTTGTGTCCGATCTAAATTCATAATGAATTTTCTAATTATGAATATTAATAAATCAGATCACATGGTCACTCCTATAAAATTAATAGACTTGATAGCATATAAGTGTTAAAAAAAAAAAGAACTGACCCGGAGTTATATGGTAAGAGAAAATACTGGCCAGGCTGAGCATTCTTGAACCTGAGAGATAGGGATCGCGACCTCTCTGCTGGATTACCACAACCGAGGGCACCAATCTTATCAGGATCAACAAACGCTATCATATCAGTCATCTTGTGTTTTTTCAAATATACCTGCAGAAAACTGTATAAAAAAAGTCATTACACAAGCAGTCCATTTTCATTTAAGAACTATTTACAAAGTCAAATAAATTTTTGAACGTCGATACTTACTTAATGTATAAGCAAATGATGCCCCCTGACATCTCACCCCCACAGCTCAAAGCATGAATATCCGACAAAAAAAGAGCCTTCTTAGCAGTTGATCCGAAAGCTTCTTCGGATATCAGAAAAGTAGATGCTCGGCCGTCCGCCAAGGCATCCTTTGCCCAAAGCCACAAACGCTTCATGGTAGGGGGAAAGTCAGGACCAATGTCCACCCAATACTCTGGGACTAATCCCAGATCTTCCACCTTCTTCCACTTCTTTTGTCCATTTTTCTTGCTTCCCTGAAATATGACATTAAAAAACAATTGTGAATGAAAACTGCCTAATATATTAGGTTCGTTAAAGTAAACTGCCTAATATGTTTATTTTAATTATGATTTAATAGATTACAACGAATTTAACCTTTGTACTTCCATTCTGTCTGGCAGTGGTTGTCTTCAATTCCGTTATGAGATCTTTTGGCCATGCAATATAAGTCCCGACAGCTTGCTCCACAGTTATGATCTCATCTTGGATTGGAAAAGGAATCTTTTCAGATCCTTGAATTACACGAGTGATAGAGACTCGGGCATTCTCTTTTGTCAAAGGTTTCCCATGAAGAATCTGACTCTTTGTATCAACAGCAGCGTGTGCAACAATATTATTTGGGGAGTTAATTGCCAGTCCCCACTCTGTATCATTATCATCTTCCACACACAAATTTACAACCAGCTCCTGATCATCCTCCAAATGAACCCCCTCAACAGCCTCCTCAATTTTTTCTACCACGTCAACAATCTTCTCAGTCCTTTCTCCACCCTCCACAACCTTCTCATTCTTTTCTTCCACATCAACCTTCCCATTCTCTTGATCCCCTTCAGGAAGATTATAATCACCTTCGAGGAGATTGAGTCTCTTCTTTGCACCTGCCAACTCCAACTCCTTGATACCCTTAGAACAACTTGCTTGCTGAGATCCAATATTTGGACTACCTTCAGAATCAATTTTCTCACATAAAGCACTTTTCAGCTTTTCAACCTCAGCAGACCAAAAGGAATCTCGCTCTCGGACTATCCTCTCTGATTCCTCTCTCATATACTTCTTAATGCCCTCCTGAATCCTCTCATCCATTGACTTGCCGGTCTTCTTCTTCCGTGGAAGATTAAAGTATGTAGACTGCGTGACATAAGTACCTTGTCCACGTACCCTTCCTTTCTTCTCAGGGTTACCGAGAACCTTGGTCAAGACATCGCTTGTGCCTTCCACGGAAACTTCTCCATCCCTAACCCTCTTCTTCATTATCTCCTACAAAAGTGACATAAAAAATATAAGTACGTTAACTAAAAAAATAGATATCACATTGAAAGAACTCAAAATATAAAATAAATGAAAAACTTACAATATCTTTTGCAATTTCTACAACTTTTACAGACTTATAATTCCCATTTTCATCCTGCCGCGCACGGAGCCACGTATCCGCTCGATCTATGTCAAATTCCTCAGGATCACCAAGAGCGAGAATCTGTAAAACAAAGTATTATTGTATTGTTTAACATACAAGTCATCGTAAAATTAAACACAATTATCATGCATGTTTGAAAGGGATATATGTATGATTACTAACCATTTCCTGTTCTAGGTTAGCATAACCTTTTCTTGACATGTTATGAGGATATTCGCTCAACTTCCTCCTTTTTGTGAGTTCTTCGTGGATCACCTTAAGGAACAATGATCAAAATGTTAGTAACAAAGCTGTTCAACTATATATTTTTGTAATCTCAGAAATTCAAAAACAAATATGGTAAGAAAACTTACACCAAATTTTTTTGACAGACGGTCAACAACGAACATGTCCCAATGATCCTTCTCAATAAAGGTGTAGTCAGCAGGAGGAAACTGTAGCAAATCAAGCTGATCATGGTGTGGCAGGACGTATTTGGTTGACAAGCGGCTCTTGAACTCTCGCCATTTTTTGCCCGCAGATTTGAAAACCACCTTCTTGGCGGTTGGTGGTACATCAAACGCCATCTACGTAGATAAGTATTTTAATTAGCATACATGTATTAACTAAATAGGTGGTCATGAATGAAAAGTTACTTCATAAGATGTAATTTGTTTTACCTCCACACATTTCCAAATCTTGTTTTTCCTTTCAGTCGGAACAATTAGCCAGGAAGCATAGCAGATTGGGACTTTACTTCTCGCAAGAACACCAATATAAGATTCCATTTCCGTGGCTGCTTTACCGTAAGGCTGACCCTTTTCATTGAAACTCACCAAATGCTTTTCTCCCAACATCTTACGCCTAATAATCTTGTGCATCGTTACAGGTCCGCGGTTTAAAAGCTTCAGTCCAGTTTCCTTTTTCGTAGCCAACGGTTGCTCCATTCGTTTCCTTTTCTTAGATAAAGTGGCTTGTAGGTTCTTTGAAATAGACTTCTTCACAGATACAGGGGATGCTGAAAGAGCCCGTGTCACCGGTCGATTAGGGGAAAACTGCACCACCTTATTCTTCAGGTCAGGGCATGACTCCGTCGGCTTTTTCTTTATTTTCTTCACTGCAGGGGTAGACTGAACCGGTGAGTTCTTTTTTAGTGCCTTCATAATGGTTGTCGTACTTGCTTTGGGAGCGGATTTTCTCTTCGGCTTCATGATCAATCTACAACACCACATGTTAAGTGAATTATTTATATAAATGTAAGCATATTACACTAAGCATATTACATTCCACAAGATTGCTTATGCCGTTGTAAAATCATCATCTATTGCACCTGATGTGAAGTCGAATAGATGATGATTTTACGACGGCAAAAAAAATCTTTGAGGGAGCTTAATTCAGTAAATCAATCCCAACAATACATAACCAAAACAAAACAAAACTAATTAAGCTAAACATAATGAGAGAGAGAGAGGGACAGAGGGAGAGAGGGAGGCAGGGAGAGATATAGAGAGAGAGAGGGATGGAGAGAGGGAGGGATAGACAGAGAGAGAGAGACATAGAGGGAGAGACAGAGAGAGGGGGAGGGAGAGATAGAGAGAGAGAGAGAGGTAGAGATCGATTTAAGAGCATGCATAACCATATATCATAGTATCCATAAGCATATAACAGAAAGAGAGATGGAGAGAGAGAGGAGAGAGAGAGAGAGAGAGAGAGAGAGAGAGAGAGAGAGCGACGATCTAGGGAGGGAGAGGGGGATGAGTTGTGGAATACCTGAGTGAGCTCTCGATTTTGGGGGAGTGATTTAGGGGGAGCTCTCGATTTTGGGGGAGGGATATTAGGTCAATTGGGGGGGAAAATTTGGGGAAAAGAGGGGGAATGAAAATTTGGGGAAACGATTTTGGGGGGAGTGATTCTGGGGGGAGGGAGATGTTGTAATTATGTAAGTATTGTAACGTATATTAAGATATAATATTTATTTTTAATTAGTAAATTTTAGAAATAAATATTTATGTGTAATATTTTATGTGGGCTGATATAAAATATTAATATAAAATATTAAAATATTCTAAAATATTAATAAAAAATATGAAAATATTAATGTAAAATAACTGTACCCATATTCTCCAACCGGGATTTCGAAGCCCGGGTCGTACGGTCTCAAAGATCCATAGTCCGGTATGTCCATAGGGTTTAGGGTTTAGGGTTTAGGGTTTGACCGTTAACCCCTAAACAGGTACGGTTGACCAGGTGAATGTACGGTCAAACCCAGGTTTGACCGTTTAGTACTAAAAAGGTACGGTTGACCAGGTGAATGTACGGTCAAACACAGGTTTGACCGTTTAGTCCTAAACAGGACTACGCCCCTCTTAACTGTACCCATATTCTCCAACCGGGATTTCGAAGCCCGTGCCATACGGTCTCAAAGATCCATAGTCCGGTATGTCCATAGGGTTTAGGGTTTAGGGTTTGGGGTTTAGGGTTAAGGGTTTGGGGTTTAGGGTTAAGGGTTTAGGGTTTAGGGTTTAGGGTTAAGGGTTTAGGGTTAAGGGTTTAGGGTTTAGGGTTAAGGGTTTAGGGTTTAGGGTTTAGGGTTTAGGGTTAAGGGTTTAGGGTTTGACCGTTAACCCCTAAACAAGTACGGTTGACCAAGTGAATGTACGGTCAAACCCAGGTTTGACCGTTAACCCCTAAACAGGTACGGTTGACCAGGTGAATGTACGGTCAAACCCAGGTTTGACCGTTTAGTCCTAAACATGTATGGTTGACCAGGTGAATGTACGGGCAAACCCAGGTTTGACCGTTTAGTACCAAAAAGGTACGGTTGACCAGGTGAATGTACGGTCAAACCCAGGTTTGACCGTTAACCCCTAAACAGGTACGGTTGACCAGGTGAATGTACGGTCAAACCCAGGTTTGACCGTTTAGTCCTAAACAGGTACGGTTGACCAGGTGAATGTACGGTCAAACCCAGGTTTGACCGTTTAGTACTAAAAAGGTACGGTTGACCAGGTGAATGTACGGTCAAATCCAGGTTTGACCGTTTAGTCCTAAACAGGTACGGTTGACCAGGTGAATATACGGTCAAACCCAGGTTTGACCGTTTAGTTCTAAAAAGGTACGGTTGACCAGGTGAATGTACGGTCAAACCCAGGTTTGATCGTTAACCCCTAAACAGGTACAGTTGACCAGGTGAATGTACGGTCAAACCCAGGTTTGACCGTTAACCCCTAAACAGGTACGGTTGACCAGGTGAATGTATGGTCAAACCCAGGTTTGACCGTTAATCCCTAAACAGGTACGGTTGACCAGGTGAATGTACGGTCAAACCCAAGTTTGACCGTTAACCCCTAAACAGGTACGGTTGACCAGGTGAATGTATGGTCAAACCCAGGTTTGACCGTTAACCCCTAAACAGGTACGGTTGACCAGGTGAATGTACGGTCAAACCCAGGTTTGACCGTTTAGTACTAAAAAGGTACGGTTGACCAGGTGAATGTACGGTCAAACCCAGGTTTGACCGTTAACCCCTAAACAGGTACGGTTGACCAGGTGAATGTACGGTCAAACCCAGGTTTGACCGTTTAGTCCTAAACAGGTACGGTTGACCAGGTGAATGTACGGTCAAACCCAGGTTTGACCGTTTAGTACTAAAAAGGTACGGTTGACCAGGTGAATGTACGGTCAAATCCAGGTTTGACCGTTTAGTCCTAAACAGGTACGGTTGACCAGGTGAATATACGGTCAAACCCAGGTTTGACCGTTTAGTTCTAAACAGGTACGGTTGACCAGGTGAATATACGGTCAAACCCAGGTTTGACCGTTAACCCCTAAACAGGTACGATTGACCAGGTGAATGTATGGTCAAACCCAGGTTTGACCGTTAACCCCTAAACAGGTACGGTTGACCAGGTGAATGTATGGTCAAACCCAGGTTTGACCGTTAATCCCTAAACAGGTACGGTTGACCAGGTGAATGTACGGTCAAACCCAGGTTTGACCGTTAACCCCTAAACAGGTACGGTTGACCAGGTGAATGTATGGTCAAACCCAGGTTTGACCGTTAACCCCTAAACATGTACGGTTGACCAGGTTAATGTACGGTCAAACCCAGGTTTGACCGTTAACCCCTAAACAGGTACGGTTGACCAGGTGAATGTATGGTCAAACCCAGGTTTGACCGTTAACCCCTAAACAGGTACGGTTGACCAGGTGAATGTATGGTCAAACCCAGGTTTGACCGTTAATCCCTAAACAGGTACGGTTGACCAGGTGAATGTACGGTCAAACCCAGGTTTGACCGTTAACCCCTAAACAGGTACGGTTGACCAGGTGAATGTATGGTCAAACCCAGGTTTGACCGTTAACCCCTAAACAGGTACGGTTGACCAGGTTAATGTACGGTCAAACCCAGGTTTGACCGTTTTGATAAATATTTCAAAATTAAAAAAATAAAATAAATAATTATATTTAAATCGATTAGGAAAATGAGTTTAATTTTATATATGATCAAACAATTATATTTTTAAAAGTTATTAAAACTAATTTAGCTCGACAAAATGACACATTAATATATGTCATCGAGATATTTGTCTGAACATCTGAACTTAAGTTTTACACCCACTTTTCAATCACCTCCACCTCTGTCCTCCTTCGTCCTCCTCCGTCAATTCACCTCCACCTCCGTCGTCCTCCGTCCACCTCCACCTCCGTCCACCTGTGCTCTGTGCTCCACCTCTGTCCTCTGTGCTCCACCTCTGTACCATCTTCACTCCACTACCCTGCGACACCTCCGTCCTTGCATCTCATCTTCGTAGTTTTGAAGCAGCTCCATCTTCGTAGTTTCAACGAGCTCCATCGACATCTCCATTAAGGTATTTTTGA
The DNA here is from genome assembly GCA_030848705.1 of Heracleum sosnowskyi. Taxonomy (NCBI): domain Eukaryota; kingdom Viridiplantae; phylum Streptophyta; class Magnoliopsida; order Apiales; family Apiaceae; genus Heracleum; species Heracleum sosnowskyi. The sequence continues at coordinate 16,102,161 of CM061244.1, read as the reverse complement.
TGAAATTTGTTTCAAAAATTTGAAATTAGGGTTCATACTTGTATTTGGGGATCTGAGAAATTGTGTTAGTGTTAGTTTGAAATTGTGTTTGTTTGTCTTAGAAATTAGTCTATTATATATGCTCCAACTCTGTCTTCCTTGATTGACTTCAAAATCAAAGCTTACCAGTTTTCATTAATCATCAATTTTCACCTTTAGTGCTATCTTTAAACAGGAATAGGATAATGGTCAAAAATCCACATAATAGAAATTAGCTTCTATTATGCTAAACTAAATGTATGTGTTAGTGTTTGTTGATTTTAACAAGTAAATTGTGTTAGTGTTACGTTAGTTTGAAATTGTGTTTGTTAGTGTTACTATGTGCTGATTACATTTGTTTTTTTTATTTTAAAAGATGGACAAGTCTTGGATGAATGCTGATAGAAGAACAAAAGAGTTCCAAAGAGGAGTGGACGGATTGTTGATGTTTGCACTGGAGAATGGACAGGATGGAAATAAAATCAGTTGCCCCTGTCTAAAATGTGCACATAGTAAATCATGGAAAGCTCGAATTGTGAGGGGCCATCTTTTCCAGAATGGCATCGATCAGAGCTACACATGTTGGATTTGGCACGGGGAGGTAAGTACGGGAGAAAGTCAGCATGCCGCTGAAGATACTTCTAGTTCTTCACAATCTGTAGATCAAAACCCGATGAAAACAGAGAATGCCGGTGATACCGATGACAATGCAGATGACGTTTCCCTAGATTCCTCGGATGTATTTAACCATATACAATCTGAACATGAACCCCTCTATCCGGGATGCGAAGGATTTACAAAGATGAAGGCTTTAGTAAAATTATATAACTTGAAAGCAAAATATCAAATCTCTGATTCTGGCTTCTCAGAAATTCTTCTTTTGGTTGGGTCTATGCTTCCAAAAGGCAACAACTTCCCTTCTTCTTTCAGTGAAGCTAAAAAAAGCTTGTGTGCTTTGGGAATGGAGTATGAAAAAATACACGTTTGCCCAAATGATTGTTTAATATACCGTGGAGATAGAGATGAAGATGCGACCAGGTGCCGCATTTGTGAGGCCTCTAGATGGAAGTTGAATAAAAATGGGGATGAATTGGAAGGGGTTCCTGCCAAGGTTCTCTGGTATTATGTGAGTTTAATAATACTTTTGTGATTTTTTTACAACAACCTAGCTCACATGAATCATTTTACAATTTGTTTATTTTTTTTCAGATTGCATCAGATTTGGAAGACAAAAAAGAGTTATCAAACGAGATAATATGGATCGCAGACGAACCCAACAAAGATGTTCCTACATTCAGCGGATACAGAATGGATGGGGTTACCTTTCGTACCAGGGAACGTGATGACATGCGTCAGGTTCAGTGCAGTGGTGTATGTGTAGAAGCCGATACAATGGTTGTGCACGGTAAGGATAAAAACATTGAGCACACATCACATACATATTACGGAGTTATAACAAGTATATGGGAGTTGGACTATAATTACCTTAGGGTCCCTATTTTTCATTGTAAGTGGGTAGATATGAACATAGGCACGAAGGTAGACGACTTGGGATATACATTAGTAAATTTGAATAGGTTGGGCTTTTTAGATGATCCATTTGTATTGGCAAAACATGTTAAACAAGTTTGTTACATTGATGATCCTCTTGATAAATCATGGTCCGTTGTCTTGAAGTTACCGGAGAAAAATTACTATGAAGACAATGTGTATGAAAATGAGGCATCTGTAGAAGTAGAACTTGAGAATGACTTCTATATGCCCAATTTTCCGGATGTTGATGAGGAAGACATGCCTACTAGTTACATTCGAGATGATGTTGATGAACTAATACAACTTTCGTAATGTAATAAATTAATTTGTGCTCTTTAATTTGTAACTATAACTCTTGATAGATTGTTGGTTGGTTTGTTCAGAAGTTCTTCTGTTTGGCCTTTGTTGATTTGTTGGATGCCAATTTGGTAGGTTAGTCATCTTTTAAATATATTTTTTTTTCATGTATAGTTCATCAGACAACATTTTTAAACAGAAGACACTTGTATGAGGTGAAACACACAATAGGCCAGAACCTGTTGTGTGTTGGATTAAGATCATACAACACTATGTAAAGCACTTGTGTTAAATATCATTACACAATACCACATTGGAAACCACTTGTCTCATTCTAACAATACTTTTTACGAAGTATTGTCTATGCTTCATTCACATAATATTTCTAAAAAATGTTGTGTGTTGGTTCACTGTCACACAACACTGTGAATAACATATTGTATGACTTATAATTAGACAACATACCTAAAAACACTTGTCTGAATACAACAACGGTTTTCCTGGATATTGTGTTGCAGGCATTTACACAACACTTATTTTCTAAGGCTTGTCTGATCTTAAAAATACTTATGCATTTACACAACACCCCTGTTTTGGCCCATTGTGTGAATGTTGGATTACACAATACGATTTTTTGCAGGAAAATAACAGTTGTCTGATCATTTCGGGCAACACTTTTTTCCATGGGTGTTGTCTGATAGGTGTCGTCTATTGCCAGATTTCTTGTAGTGTTGTCAACATAAAGAGTTCACCCTTTAGTATTTTGAATTCACTATATGGGACTTCGCCTCCACGTAGCTCTTTCTAGACTTCTTGGTATAAGGCCTTAGAAATTTTCTTCCGTTTTGTAGATTTATTCTTCATGACTTTATTTATTCTTGTTTGAACAATACTTGAATTTCTATGTCACTCATTTATTTTAATGGAGATATCCAAGTAACAAGTGACATAGTCACTTAGGCTAGTTCTAAGTTATGTATGCCTAATTTCTAGCACAAATGGTATTTTAAATCAATGCTTTGAATTAGTGGGTTTGAAATAATACTATAAATATCTAAGATACAATTAAATTAATTTAATGAGAACTTTGTGAAGATATATGAAAACTAGGTAACTACCGAACAACATTTGCTTGCGAACCTATTGTCATAAATCATCATAATAATCACAGTGGTTCACAACAAATTCACCCACAGCAGCACATAAAACTCTGGCACATTTCTGATGCTTTGTATTTTTTCTTTAACGGTAAGTTAGAAATTAAAAAAGGAGTCCTCACATTGACAAGACCCGTAAAATATGGGGGAAAACAAAGTAAGAATACTCACCGGTGAAATGGTGGAAGATGGCTACCCTAATTTCTTCATATCAACCATCTCAATTTAGGGTGCACATATCACAAACTACATTTAACTTAGAAAGACAAATACTTTATTGTACCTCTAAAATAGCTTGACTTCATGACATTACACGAAAGCTGTCATTTTGCTTAGTAGATGAGGGTGCTGAGCACCGAATACAATGATTTGTATAGATAAAAAATAGCATCTAAATAAAGTAACTCTGATCGTTTTTTCTTCTAAAGTCCTCTTCAAACAGTTCATTTCATTTTTGAAGCTCTGGTGCAACACTTGTACAAACCTCTCATGATCAAATGAAAAAATGTAGATCTAGCGGTCCATTTAAAACATATATATGTATATATTTGTTTTTACATGTTACTATCTTAACTCTTCATAAAGGATGTATATGTGCACTACCCTTTCTAGATAATTGTATCCATACACGCTTTTTATTTCAATAATAGTCATGAGTTCATGTCATCAATATATCTTACAATGGAATATACTTCTTAATCTTGTGATGTGGAACAGTCATATACAAGTTCTGCAAAATAAATTATTCAAGTGAAAATTAACATTCTTCTCAATAAAAAAGCACATTCCTCAAATATTTAAGTTATAAAATAGAACATTTAGGCCACTTCCACAGTACACGTTATACTTTTTGCAATTGCTAGCGCCGCACCCGCTCTCTCCCACCATAACCTAATGGGATTTTAGTGGTTATACATTGGTTATCACTAATCAGCATTCAAAGCAATAATAATACTATAGACTTATCAATTGGAATTAAAAGAAGATGTGAAGATTCAAATCAGTGTTCGTGATGCACTAAGCATCTACACAATAGAAAACGACGGCGACATTTATTATTCAAAGGAAGAATTGATAAAGTACAAGTTCACAAAGTTTTGGAAAATTAACTATGTACTATATAAGACTGGAATAGCTAGTCGCCTATAACTTTTCGGACAAGCAAAATTTTCTACGTGTTATAGTCTTGAGAAGCAAGGGCGCACATCTTGAAGTTATCAAGCAATACAGACACACATCACAATAGAAGCTCAAAACTAGAGTACCAAGCGAACATCCTTCCATTCCTTCAAAAACTTTTAAGCAATCATATAGGAAGTAGTGGTGCCTATCTTCAAGCACGCATAAACACTTTGGAGCCTATGCTCTTAATCTCTTGGCGCACGTATGTGAAAAGTGCAACAAATCTTATTACTTATCGAAAGCAACCAATGTACTTGGCTAACATTAATCTATGTTGAGGGGTTGATCAACTCTATACAAAGGAAGAAGACACATTACATTTCTGATGTTCTTCTTCATTGGAAACAAAAAATATGAGACCAAAATTCAGAAAATACTATAAGTAAACGGTTCAACTGTATTTATAGTTTGTGAGAAAAAGTTATTGAAGCTAACTATTTGCTTTGGAACTTAGGACCCTCTAACGATATACTTTCCAAACATTTCATTTGTTTTTTATTGTTTTGATTTTGAGTTTAGAAAATATTAAATCACGGAAGAAATTTAAATAATGGTGAGTATGTGTACATCTCATAACATACTACCATATATGAAAATTTTCAGGTTTAAGGACTAGAGAACTGAATATATAGTAGTATGGTGGAAAATATTTGGAACCTCAACGTAGAAAAATCACACTGGTAATTAAATAATGTAACAATACCTGTTTGGCATGGTGTTTTTTCCGAGCTACATTGTAGGCAGATTTTCACCATAAGGTATGATAAAGGTGAAACAGCATGTATTTACTCAAGTTACTACACAGTGTGACATAGAATAATAATACAGTGATGTACGAATAAAATATATAGAATGATATAGAAAAAGCTATTCTCAATACGTATAACACATAATTATATATTAGTATTTATATAATAGGAAATCTGATGGAAGTAGCTTGGTCAATTGACTGTTGGAGAGAAGCCGGAAGCATCCCCGCTCCTTGAGTGTCTCTTTAATATTTTTTAAGCCTCTGACATCCTCAAAATCTGACCCCAATATCATTAGGCCCGATTACTTGGTCGAAAAGTTTCTTCTAAAACTCATTATGAGTTACAACAACCTTTTCAATGTCAAACTTAATTGGATTTGGAGGAAGGATTTTTCATTGATGTCATAATTACTGATGACATGTCATTTGGGACTAAGCTCAAGCAACTGAGTTTAAGTGAGTGCAGTGGGGTTGAACATTTTGGATCCTATTCCAAAAATTGTAAGAATTTTACTAAGTTGACTATCATATACAATATAGAAATTAATTGGCCCTTGTTTGAATGCACCCGAATGATGCAACTTAATACTTTGGGATTAATGTTTGGAAGTGTGACAAATATCATGAAGAAAGTCATCAATTTAGACAAGTCAGTTTGCAATATGCCTAGAATCAAAACTCTTTACATTGATGGCTTTCTCCTCCATGTAAGTTATAACCTTAGTAATATGATTAACTGATTTTTTTATTAGCTAATTTGGTTAGAAATATGAATGAAAAATTGGCCAGTGTCTCATTTTTTAATTTTCCTAATTGTGCCTACATATATGTATATATAGTCTTTACAATGAGATATTGCCGTGAAGAGGCCTATAACACCATTGGTGAAATTGAATCTTGAACGTGTTCGATTTAAGAATATGGTTCAGATTCACTATGGTCATTCCTTGATCATAAGCCTTCCCAACCTGCGATATCTTGGGTTAATAGCGGTAGGTACTAGTAATCTAAAGTTGTCTAGTAAATTTTTTGCCATTGTAGTATTGACGGTGCTTCATATTATCTAATTGTTATTATTTATTAATTTTCGTGGCACTATTGGTTTTTAAATGTCAAGGTTTGTGCTCAAAGACACAAGCGAGGAATTTGGATTACTTTCCTCGTAATCTGAATTCGTCTCTTTTACAAGGAAAGTTATCCAAATTTCTGTCTAGATTCTAAGTCAGTAAGCACAAATCTTGCAATTTAAAAACCAATAATCCATAAAAAATAACAAATAACAACAATTAGATAATTTAAAGCACATGCATTTATGTGATGAGTATATGATTTACTAGACAACAAGAAATTATAGTACTGGTACCTACTAGTATCAACCAAAGATATAGCGGACAGGAAAAAAGTTTCTAATTAATCAAGCAAGAGTATTGTGAATCTTAACCACATTCCCTAATGGAACACAATCAAGATTCAATTTCTCTAATGTTGTTATAGGTCTCTCAAGTAGAGCTGCATCTCGTTCCAGAGACAATATATACATATATGTATGCATAACATTAAAAACCAAAAAGTGAGACACTGACTTATTTTTCTTTTGTAACACTAATTAAATCAGCGAATGACAAAACCAATTAATCAAATTAGTAAGGTTTCAAATTATGTAGAGGAGAGAGAAATTAAGGTAAAGAGTATTGATTCTAGAAATATTACCAAATAGCTTGTCTAGATTGATGAATTTCTTCTTAACATTTATCACTCTTCCCAAAATTATCCTAGAGTATTAAGTTACATCATTGGGGTACATTCAAACAACCAACAATAAATTTCTTTACATGTCTATGATAATCAACACAATCAAATTGTCACAATTTATGAAATGGGATCCATAATGTTCAATCCGTCTGCAACCACTTAAACTTAGTTGCTTGAGCTGAGTCCTAGATGACATGTCACCAGTAACTAGTTTTCTAAAATTTTGTACAGTGAGAGAGATATGGCTTATATAGGAAGAGGAAGACCAAATAGTTTTGGTTATGAATTTGAAAAATGTTTTTAAAATTATGGTGAAGGAACTATTAAAGCTATGTATGAGATTGCTTATATTTTTATCTATGGTTATAAAATGATAGTGTTAAATACCAAGCTTATACATAGAAAAATACCCAACTTTTGGCAAGCTTCATTTGGCAAAGAATTCTCAACAAAACTTGATGTTGATTGTTGAGGCATTTTCCAACTCAAATAAAAATAGAAAATCATAAAATAAAAATGAAATTCTATTAAAAACCACTCGCAAAAATTCACTAACAAAATCAAGAAATTGAAGACTCAAATTTCAAAAACAAACCTTTTGCCGGTTAAGAGATGGAAGCTTGGCTTGGGATGAATGAAGAAGATCTCTCCAGCCGTCTTTGTTACACAAGAGACCCACTAGTCTCTTCTTCTGATGGAGTGCATTTTGGCTTCAAACAAATGAAAATTAAAGCATATAAACAATATCTTTATAGAGGGTTACTACAATGAGAACAACTAAGAACTTAGGCTATAATTCGATAATTAACTTTACTTTATTTTAACTAACAGAACTAAATACAAGTATTGTAATTGTATATATATACTACACCACAGTTGTGTTGCCTCATGCACCATCATCCACTGTTTGCCATCAGGCTTAGGGCCACACCATAATCACCACTGTCACAATTACCAACAACATCATCACAATCACAAATCTCAAAACAAAATTAATTAAATTCAAAAGTAACATCATCATTAATTACCACGGCTACACACTACATGAAATCAAAAAATTCTTAAACAAATCACCAAAAAAAAAGGTTATTTGTATTGTAGAATTAAAAGGCGATTTGTATTAAAAAAAGATGATTTTTGTTGAAAATTCACAAATATGCACCTACTATTACATAAGCTACTCATTTTGTCTATCCTCTACTCGTACCTTTCACCAATTCAACGCACTAGTGTTTCTCTGATTTATGATTTACACCGCCATTAGATGTAGAAATGGAGCTGGAGACGAGCTAATCCACCACTCCAATGGAAAAGCACGCAAAGATCACGTTTTGAAGACAAGAGATGATATAAATATATGTATCATCATTGTTGAATATGGATCTAAAAATGATGAAGTGAAGATGGAGCTACAGAGGCCAGTAGCGGCTAGGTTTATAGGGCTGGTCTTTCCTGCTTGATTTGGGTTTTTAAGGAGCTACCACTAAAATTGATTGTGAAAATTAAATATAACTTGGAATTTAATTAATTATTAATTTAAAAAAATTTAAATTAATGCATGTGCAATTCTTTTTCTTTTTCTTTTTCATTTACTTGAATGGGTTTATCAACTGTTTGAATTAATGTTGGCCTCTAAACGATATACAACCAATTATAATGAGTTTTGAATTTTAACAAATGTTTTGAATTTTGAATATTGACATATACTAATAATAGATTTCAAATCATTTATTTAAATTTAATAGAATCCAGCTAGGATATTAAAAGATTATATTATATTTGTGAATATTCCATCCAAATTTTGTATTTTTATTCAAAATTTAATGGTATTCGATTAAAAATTCTTTTGAATCTTTAAAATTCGATGTTATTCAAAAATTAATGGATTATGTTTAATTTAAAATATAATGAACATTCTACTATTTACGTACTTTTTCAAATTTGGTAATAATTTATGAAATTTGAAATATTATTCAAAAAATCGACTTTAATGGCAAAGAATCTACATCTTAAATTCATTGAAGATAATCTTAGAAAATTCATAATATTTTTATCAATCTTTTAAAATCGGAATCGATTATACACACTTTTAACTAGAAGGGACGTATTAAATTTGGATTTGATTTTTTCTATTTACAAAAATGCGGAGTGGTTTTTAAATAATTCATTAAAATACAATGTTATTGAATAGGTATTTAAAAAATGCATTTAAAATTTTGGGTATTCACTTAAGATTTTAGATTATCCTTTGAATTGCGATGGTGTTTATTAGAAAAATATATTTAATATATAGTATATTTTATTTTGGATATTTATTAGAAATCCATAATATTTTAATTCACGTTTATATATATATCCAACATATATTATTTGAGAGGTTGAATGATTCACTCAGAGACAATACTTTTATCAATTTTGTGATGGGATTAGAATCATGTCATGTAACAACTTATGAATCACTATGTGTGGTCCCCATTTTCAATGAAACAATGACAAGTATAGATTATATCCTCTAAAAAATATGGCATATCAATTAAATAGTGAAATTATCAACCCTTTAAATCTTGTAACACCTAATGAATATACATTTGAAGAAGTCTATAGACTGAATGCTTGTTGGTTTGCCAAACAGTAAGAAAAAGTAGCAAATAACAAGGAATAGTACCACCTTATCACTTTTGTACACTGATAGTAAGATTTCATTACACATTTAAGACATAAGTTTCTCCACTTTGCTACATGGGTCATTGACTTGTGGAGACTTTATACTTCTTAATATGGATATTTGATTTGTCAACATAAAGAGTTCACCCTTTAGTATTTTGAATTCACTATATGGGACTTCGCCTCCACGTAGCTCTTTCTAGACTTCTTGGTATAAGGCCTTAGAAATTTTCTTCCGTTTTGTAGATTTATTCTTCATGACTTTATTTATTCTTGTTTGAACAATACTTGAATTTCTATGTCACTCATTTATTTTAATGGAGATATCCAAGTAACAAGTGACATAGTCACTTAGGCTAGTTCTAAGTTATGTATGCCTAATTTCTAGCACAAATGGTATTTTAAATCAATGCTTTGAATTAGTGGGTTTGAAATAATACTATAAATATCTAAGATACAATTAAATTAATTTAATGAGAACTTTGTGAAGATATATGAAAACTAGGTAACTACCCAACAACATTTGCTTGCGAACCTATTGTCATAAATCATCATAATAATAACAGTGGTTCACAACAAATTCACCCACAGCAGCACATAAAACTCTGGCACATTTCTGATGCTTTGTATTTTTTCTTTAACGGTAAGTTAGAAATTAAAAAAGGAGTCCTCACATTGACAAGACCCGTAAAATATGGGGGAAAACAAAGTAAGAATACTCACCCGTGAAATGGTGGAAGATGGCTACCCTAATTTCTTCATATCAACCATCTCAATTTAGGGTGCACATATCACAAACAACATTTAACTTAGAAAGACAAATACTTTATTGTACCTCTAAAATAGCTTGACTTCATGACATTACACGAAAGCTGTCATTTTGCTTAGTAGATGAGGGTGCTGCGCACCGAATACAATGATTTGTATAGATAAAAAATAGCATCTAAATAAAGTAACTCTGATCGTTTTTTCTTCTAAAGTCCTCTTCAAACAGTTCATTTCATTTTTGAAGCTCTGGTGCTACACTTGTACAAACCTCTCATGATCAAATGAAAAAATGTAGATCTAGCGGTCCATTTAAAACATATATATGTATATATTTGTTTTTACATGTTACTATCTTAACTCTTCATAAAGGATGTATATATGCACTACCCTTTCTAGATAATAGTATCCATACACACTTTTTATTTCAATAATAGTCATGAGTTGATGTCATCAATATATCTTACAATGGAATATACTTCTTAATCTTGTGATGTGGAACAGTCATATACAAGTTCTGCAAAATAAATTATTCAAGTGAAAATTAACATTCTTCTCAATAAAAAAGCACATTCCTCAAATATTTAAGTTATAAAATAGAACATTTAGGCCACTTCCACAATACACGTTATACTTTTTGCAATTGCTAGCGCCCCACCCGCTCTGTCGCACCATAACCTAATGGGATTTTAGTGGTTATACATTGGTTATCACTAATCAGCATTCAAAGCAATAATAATACTATAGACTTATCAATTGGAATTAAAAGAAGATGTGAAGATTCAAATCAGTTCGTGATGCACTAAGCGTCTACACAATAGAAAACGACGGTGACATTTATTATTCAAAGGAAGAATTGATAAAGTACAAGTTCACAAAGTTTTGGAAAATTAACTATGTACTATATAAGACTGGAATAGCTAGTCGCCTATAACTTTTCGGACAAGCAAAATTTTCTAGGTGTTATAGTCTTGAGAAGCAAGGGCGCACATCTTGAAGTTATCAAGCAATACAGACACACATCACAATAGAAGCTCAAAACTAGAGTACCAAGCGAACATCCTTCCATTCCTTCAAAAACTTTTAAGCAATCATATAGGAAGTAGTGGTGCCTATCTTCAAGCACGCATAAACACTTTGGAGCCTATGCTCTTAATCTCTTGGCGCACGTATGTGAAAAGTGCAACAAATCTTATTACTTATCGAAAGCAACCAATGTACTTGGCTAACATTAATCTATGTTGAGGGGTTGATCAACTCTATACAAAGGAAGAAGACACATTACATTTCTGATGTTCTTCTTCATTGGAAACAAAAAATATGAGACCAAAATTCAGAAAATACTATAAGTAAACGGTTCAACTGTATTTATAGTTTGTGAGAAAAAGTTATTGAAGCTAACTATTTGCTTTGGAACTTAGGACCCTCTAACAATATACTTTCCAAACATTTCATTTGTTTTTTATTGTTTTGATTTTGAGTTTAGAAAATATTAAATCACGGAAGAAATTTAAATAATGGTGAGTATGTGTACATCTCATAACATACTACCATATATGAAAATTTTCAGGTTTAAGGACTAGAGAACTGAATATATAGTAGTATGGTGGAAAATATTTGGAACCTCAACGTAGAAAAATCACACTGGTAATTAAATAATGTAACAATACATGTTTGGCATGGTGTTTTTTCCGAGCTACATTGTAGGCAGATTTTCACCATAAGGTATGATAAAGGTGAAACAGCATGTATTTACTCATGTTACTACACAGTGTGACATAGAATAATAATACACTCTTTCTTCTATCGTTCGTATGTGTTTTTTCCGAGCTACATTGTAGGCAGATTTTCACCATAAGGTATGATAAAGGTGAAACAGCATGTATTTACTCATGTTACTACACAGTGTGACATAGAATAATAATACAATGATGTACGAATAAAATATATAGAATGATATAGAAAAAGCTATTCTCAATACGTATAACACATAATTATATATTAGTATTTATATAATAGGAAATCTGATGGAAGTAGCTTGGTCAATTGACCGTTGGAGAGAAGCCGGAAGCATCCCCGCTCCTTGAGTGTCTCTTTAATATTTTTCAAGCCTCTGACATCCTCAAAATCTGACCCCAATATCATTAGGCCCGATTACTTGGTCGAAAAGTTTCTTCTAAAACTCATTATGAGTTACAACAACCTTTTCCATGTCAAACTTAATTGGATTTGGAGGAAGGATTTTTCATTGATGTCATAATTACTGATGACATGTCATTTGGGACTAAGCTCAAGCAACTGAGTTTAAGTGAGTGCAGTGGGGTTGAACATTTTGGATCCTATTCCAAAAATTGTAAGAATTTTACTAAGTTGACTATCATATACAATATAGAAATTAATTGGCCCTTGTTTGAATGCACCCGAATGATGCAACTTAATACTTTGGGATTAATGTTTGGAAGTGTGACAAATATCATGAAGAAAGTCATCAATTTAGACAAGTCAGTTTGCAATATGCCTAGAATCAAAACTCTTTACATTGATGGCTTTCTCCTCCATGTAAGTTATAACCTTAGTAATATGATTAACTGATTTTTTTATTAGCTAATTTGGTTAGAAATATGAATGAAAAATTGGCCAGTGTCTCATTTTTTAATTTTCCTAATTGTGCCTACATATATGTATATATAGTCTTTACAATGAGATATTGCCGTGAAGAGGCCTATAACACCATTGGTGAAATTGAATCTTGAACGTGTTCGATTTAAGAATATGGTTCAGATTCACTATGGTCATTCCTTGATCATAAGCCTTCCCAACCTGCGATATCTTGGGTTAATAGCGGTAGGTACTAGTAATCTAAAGTTGTCTAGTAAATTTTTTGCCATTGTAGTATTGACGGTGCTTCATATTATCTAATTGTTATTATTTATTAATTTTCGTGGCACTATTGGTTTTTAAATGTCAAGGTTTGTGCTCAAAGACACAAGCGAGGAATTTGGATTACTTTCCTCGTAATCTGAATTCGTCTCTTTTACAAGGAAAGTTATCCAAATTTCTGTCTAGATTCTAAGTCAGTAAGCACAAATCTTGCAATTTAAAAACCAATAATCCATAAAAAATAACAAATAACAACAATTAGATAATTTAAAGCACATGCATTTATGTGATGAGTATATGATTTACTAGACAACAAGAAATTATAGTACTGGTACCTACTAGTATCAACCAAAGATATAGCGGACAGGAAAAAAGTTTCTAATTAATCAAGCAAGAGTATTGTGAATCTTAACCACATTCCCTAATGGAACACAATCAAGATTCAATTTCTCTAATGTTGTTATAGGTCTCTCAAGTAGAGCTGCATCTCGTTCCAGAGACAATATATACATATATGTATGCATAACATTAAAAACCAAAAAGTGAGACACTGACTTATTTTTCTTTTGTAACACTAATTAAATCAGCGAATGACAAAACCAATTAATCAAATTAGTAAGGTTTCAAATTATGTAGAGGAGAGAGAAATTAAGGTAAAGAGTATTGATTCTAGAAATATTACCAAATAGCTTGTCTAGATTGATGAATTTCTTCTTAACATTTATCACTCTTCCCAAAATTATCCTAGAGTATTAAGTTACATCATTGGGGTACATTCAAACAACCAACAATAAATTTCTTTACATGTCTATGATAATCAACACAATCAAATTGTCACAATTTATGAAATGGGATCCATAATGTTCAATCCGTCTGCAACCACTTAAACTTAGTTGCTTGAGCTGAGTCCTAGATGACATGTCACCAGTAACTAGTTTTCTAAAATTTTGTACAGTGAGAGAGATATGGCTTATATAGGAAGAGGAAGACCAAATAGTTTTGGTTATGAATTTGAAAAATGTTTTTAAAATTACGGTGAAGGAACTATTAAAGCTATGTATGAGATTGCTTATATTTTTATCTATGGTTATAAAATGATAGTGTTAAATACCAAGCTTATACATAGAAAAATAGCCAACTTTTTGCAAGCTTCATTTGGCAAAGAATTCTCAACAAAACTTGATGTTGATTGTTGAGGCATTTTCCAACTCAAATAAAAATAGAAAATCATAAAATAAAAATGAAATTCTATTAAAAACCACTCGCAAAAATTCACTAACAAAATCAAGAAATTGAAGACTCAAATTTCAAAAACAAACCTTTTGCCGGTTAAGAGATGGAAGCTTGGCTTGGGATGAATGAAGAAGATCTCTCCAGCCGTCTTTGTTACACAGAGACCCACTAGTCTCTTCTTCTGATGGAGTGCATTTTGGCTTCAAACAAATGAAAATTAAAGCATATAAACAATATCTTTATAGAGAGTTACTACAATGAGAACGTGAACTAAGAACTTAGGCTATAATTCGATAATTAACTTTACTTTATTTTAACTAACACAACTAAATACAAGTATTGTAATTGATACTACACCACAGTTGTGTTGCCTCATGCACCATCATCCACTGTTTGCCATCACCCTTACCACCACACCATAATCACCACTGTCACAATTACCAACAACATCATCACAATCACAAATCTCAAAACAAAATTAATTAAAATTCTAAAGTAACATCATCATTAATTACCACCGCTACACTCTACATGAAATCACAAAATTCTTAAACAAATCACCAAAAAAAAAGGTTATTTGTATTGTAGAATTAAAAGGTGATTTGTATTAAAAAAAGATGATTTTTGTTGAAAATTCACAAATATGCACCTACTATTACATAAGCTACTCATTTTGTCTATCCTCTACTCGTACCTTTCACCAATTCAACGCACTAGTGTTTCTCTGATTTATGATTTACACTGCCATTAGATGTAGAAATGGAGCCGCAGACGAGCTAATCCACCACTCCAATGGAAAAGCACGCAGAGATCACGTTTTGAAGACAAGAGATGATATAAATATATGTATCATCATTGTTGAATATGGATCTAAAAATGATGAAGTGAAGATGGAGCTACAGAGGCCAGTAGCGGCTAGGTTTATAGGGCTGGTCTTTCCTGCTTGATTTAGGGTTTTAAGCAGCTACCACTAAAATTGATTGTGAGAATTAAATATAACTTTGAATTTAATTAATTATTAATTTAAAAAAATTCAAATTAATGCATGTGGAATTCTTTTTCCTTTTCATTTACTTAAATGGGTTTATCAACTGTTTGAATTAATGTTGGCCTCTAAACGATATACAACCAATTATAATGAGTTTTGAATTTTAACAAATGTTTTGAATTTTGAATATTGACATATACTAATAATAGATTTCAAATAATTTATTTAAATTTAATAGAATCCAGCTAGGATATTAAAAGATTATATTATATTTGTGAATATTCCATCCAAATTTTGTATTTTTATTCAAAATTTAATGGTATTCGATTAAAAATTCTTTTGAATCTTTAAAATTCGATGTTATTCAAAAATTAACGGATTATGTTTAATTTAAAATATAATGAACATTCTACTATTTACGTACTTTTTGAAAGTTGGTAATAATTTATGAAATTTGAAATATTATTCAAAAAATCGACTTTAATGGCAAAGAATCTACATCTTAAATTCATTGAAGATAATATTAGAAAATTCATAATATTTTTATCAATCTTTTAAAATCGGAATCGATTATACAATCTTTTAACTAGAAGGGACGTATTAAATTTGGATTTGAATTTTTCTATTTACAAAAATGCGGAGTGGTTTTTAAATAATTCATTAAAATACAATGTTATTGAATAGGTATTTAAAAAATGCATTTAAAATTTTGGGTATTCAGTTAAGATTTTAGATTATCCTTTGAATTGTGATGGTGTTTATTAGAAAAATATATTTAATATATAGTATATTTTATTTTGGATATTTATTAGAAATCCATAATATTTTAATTCGCGTTTATATATATATATCCAACATATATTATTTGAGAGGTTGAATGATTCACTCAGAGACAATACTTTTATCAATTTTGTGATGGGATTAGAATCATGTCATGTAACAACTTATGAATCAATATGTGTTGGTCCCCATTTTCCATGAAACAGTGACAAGTATAGATTATATCCTCTAAAAAAATATGGCATATCAATTAAATAGTGAAATTATCAACCCTTTAAATCTTGTAACACCTAATGAATATACATTTGAAGAAGTCTATAGACTGAATGCTTGTTGGTTTGCCAAACAGTAAGAAAAAGTAGCAAATAACAAGGAATAGTACCACCTTATCACTTTTGTACACTGATAGTAAGATTTCATTACACATTTAAGACATAAGTTTCTCCACTTTGCTACATGGGTCATTGACTTGTGGAGACTTTATACTTCTTAATATGGATATTTGATTTGTCAACATAAAGAGTTCAACCTTTAGTATTTTGAATTCACTATATGGGACATCGCCAAACATCAACTTCTCCACCTAGCTCTTTCTAGACTTGTTGGTATTAGGTCTTAGAAATTTTCTTCCGTTTTGTAGATTTATTCTTCATGACTTTATTTATTCTTGTTTGAACAATACTTGAATTTCTATGTCACTCATTTATTTTAATGGAGATATCCAAGTAACAAGTGACATAGTCACTTAGGCTAGTTCTAAGTTATGTTTGCCTAATTTCTAGCCCAAATGGTATTTTAAATCAATGCTTTGAATTAGTGGGTTTGAAATAATAGTATAAATATCTAAGATACAATTAAATTAATTTAATGAGAACTTAGTGAAGATATATGAAAACTAGGTAACTACCAAACAACATTTGCTTGCCAACCTATTGTCATAAATCATCATAATAATCACACGTGGTTCACAACAATCATAAAACTCTGGCACATTTCTGATGCTTTGTATTTTTTCTTTAACGGTAAGTTAGAAATTAAAAAAGGAGTCCTCACATTGACAAGAACCGTAAAATATGGGGGAAAACAAAGTAAGAATAGTCACCCGTGAAATGGTGGAAGATGGCTACCCTAATTTCTTCGTATCAACCATCTCAATTTAGGGTGCACATATCACAAACTACATTAAATTACAAAGACAAATACTTTATTGTACCTCTAAAATAGCTTGACTTCATGACATTACACGAAAGCTGTCATTTTGCTTAGTAGATGAGGGTGCTGAGCACCGAATACAATGATTTGTATAGATAAAAAATAGCATCTAAATAAAGTAACTCTGATCGTTTTTTCTTCTAAAGTCCTCTTCAAACAGTTCATTTCATTTTTGAAGCTCTGGTGCAACACTTGTACAAACCTCTCATGATCAAATGAAAAAATGTAGATCTAGCGGTCCATTTAAAACATATATATGTATATATTTGTTTTTACATGTTACTATCTTAACTCTTCATAAAGGATGTATATGTGCACTACCCTTTCTAGATAATTGTATCCATACACGCTTTTTATTTCAATAATAGTCATGAGTTGATGTCATCAATATATCTTACAATGGAATATACTTAGTAATCTTGTGATGTGGAACAGTCATATACAAGTTGTGCAAAATAAATTATTCAAGTGAAAATTAACATTCTTCTCCATAAAAAAGCACATTCCTCAAATATTTAAGTTATAAAATAGAACATTTAGGCCACTTCCACAATACACGTTGTACTTTTTGCAATTGCTAGCGCTGCACCCGCTCTCTCGCACCATAACCTAATGGGATTTTAGTGGTTATACATTGGTTATCACTAATCAGCATTTAAAGCAATAATAATACTATAGACTTATCAATTGGAATTAAAAGAAGATGTGAAGATTCAAATCAGTGTTCATGATGCACTAAGCGTCTACACAATAGAAAACGATGGTGACATTTATTATTCAATGGAAGAATTGATAAAGTACAAGTTCACGAAGTTTTGGAAAATTAACTATGTACTGTATAAGACTGGAATAGCTAGTCGCCTATAACTTTTCGGACAAGCAAAATTTTCTAGGTGTTATAGTCTTGAGAAGCAAGGGCGCACATCTTGAAGTTATCAAGCAATACAGACACACATCACAATAGAAGCTCAAAACTAGAGTACCAAGCGAACATCCTTCCATTCCTTCAAAAACTTTTAAGCAATCATATAGGAAGTAGTGGTGCCTATCTTCAAGCACACATAAACACTTTGGAGCCTATGCTCTTAATCTCTTGGCGCACGTATGTGAAAAGTGCAACAAATCTTATTACTTATGGAAAGCAACCAATGTACTTGGCTAACATTAATCTATGTTGAGGGGTTGATCAACTCTATACAAAGGACGAAGACACATTACATTTCTGATGTTCTTCTTCATTGGAAACAAAAAATATGAGACCAAAATTCAGAAAATACTATAAGTAAACGGTTCAACTGTATTTATAGTTTGTGAGAAAAAATCATTGAAGCTAACTATTTGCTTTGGAACTTAGGACCCTCTAACGATATACTTTCCAAACATTTCATTTCATTTTTATTGTTTTGATTTTGAGTTTAGAAAATATTAAATCACGGAAGAAATTTAAATAATGGTGAGTATGTGTACATCTCATAACATACTACCATATATGAAAATTTTCAGGTTTAAGGACTAGAGAACTGAATATATAGTAGTATGGTGGAAAATATTTGGAACCTCAATGTAGAAAAATCACACTAGTAATTAAATAATGTAACAATACCTGTTTGGCATGGTGTTTTTTCCGAGCTACATTGTACGCAGATTTTCACCATAAGGTATGATAAAGGTGAAAGGTCATGTATTTACTCATGTTACTGCACAGTGTGTGACATAGAATAATAATACAGTGATGTATGAATAAAATATATAGAATGATATAGAAAAAGCTATTCTCAATACGTATAACACATAATTATATATTAGTATTTATATAATAGGAAATCTGATGGAAGTAGCTTGGTCAATTGACTGTTGGAGAGAAGCCGGAAGCATCCCCCGCTCCTTGAGTGTCTCTTTAATATTTTTCAAGCCTCTGCTCATCCTCAAAATCTGACCCCAATATCATTAGGCCCGATTACTTGGTCGAAAAGTTTCTTCTAAAACTCATTATGAGTTACAACAACCTTTTCAATGTCAAACTTAATTGGATTTGGAGGAAGGATTTTTCATTGATGTCATAATTACTGATGACATGTCATTTGGGACTAAGCTCAAGCAACTGAGTTTAAGTGAGTGCAGTGGGGTTGAACATTTTGGATCCTATTCCAAAAATTGTAAGAATTTTACTAAGTTGACTATCATATACAATATAGAAATTAATTGGCCCTTGTTTGAATGCACCCGAATGATGCAACTTAATACTTTGGGATTAATGTTGGGAAGTGTGACAAATATGACGAAGAAAGTCATCAATTTAGACAAGTCAGTTTGCAATATGCCTAGAATCAAAACTCTTTACATTGATGGCTTTCTCCTCCATGTAAGTTATAACCTTAGTAATATGATTAACTGATTTTTTTATTAGCTAATTTGGTTAGAAATATGAATGAAAAATTGGCCAGTGTCTCATTTTTTAATTTTCCTAATTGTGCCTACATATATGTATATATAGTCTTTACAATGAGATGTTACCGTGAAGAGGCCTATAACACCCATTGGTGAAATTGAATCTTGAACGTGTTCGATTTGAGAATATGGTTCAGATTCACTATGGTCATTCCTTGATCATAAGCCTTCCCAACCTGCGATATCTTGGGTTAATAGCGGTAGGTACTAGTACTATAATCTAACGTTGTCTAGTAAATTTTTTGCCATTGTAGTAATGACGGTGCTTCATATTTTCTAATTGTTATTATTTGTTAATTTTCGTGGTACTATTGGTTTTTAAATGTCAAGGTTTGTGCTCAAAGACACCAGCGAGGAATTTGGATTACTTTCCTCCTAATCTGAATTTGTCTCTTTTACAAGGAAAGTTATCCAAATTTCTGTCTAGATTCTAAGTCAGTAAGCACAAATCTTGCAATTTAAAAACCAATGATCCATAAAAAATAACAAATAACAACAATTAGATAATTTAAAGCACATGTATTCTGTCATGAGTATATGATTTACTAGACAACATGAAATTATAGTAGTGGTACCTACTAGTATCAACCAAAGATATAGCAGACCGGAAAAAAGTTTCTAATGAATCAAGCAAGAGTATTGTGAATCTCTAATGTTGTTATAGGTCTCTCAAGTAGAGCTGCATCTCGTTCCAGAGACAATATATACATATATGTATGGTTGTTGAGTATACAACAACGAAATCAAAACCCAAAGCGAATAAACAAGAACAAGAAAATAAACGACAATCACACAAGACAAAGATTTACGTGGTTCGGAAATTCCTACTCCACAAGCCGCACTAATTTTGTATTGATCTCTCACAACTATGTTGTTCTGTTGTGTTCTGATGTGTTGGTGTTTTACAATTACATGAGACTATTTATAAGAGAAAAAACTGGGCCTAAAACTAATCAGAGTCTAATTCTAAATTCTGAAATTACTAACTCTAATTAGAATTCAGATCTGGAAATTCTAACTCAAATCAGAAACCAATTCTGAAACCTGTTAGACTCCACAAACCCAACAATCTCCCACTTGGAGTCTGACCACATCTTCTCTTCACTCTTGTAAATCTAGTAACTCCCGATACTTCGATCAATAACTCTAACTAGTGCAGCGCCTTCTCATCAATCAATTCTGAAGGCCAGTTGAAGCTATGCAAAGCTTCAACTTTTCATTGGTAACCACCTTAGTCAACATATCTGCAGGATTCTTTGAACCAAGGATTTTCTTCAAGGACAAAGTACCATTGCTAATCAACTCCCTCGTAAAGTGATATCTCAGCTGAATATGCTTCGTCCTAGCATGAAACACAGGATTCTTCGCAAGATGAATGGCACTCTGACTGTCGCTATACAAAGCACTGTCCGCCTGTTTCTTGCTCAACTCTTCAAGAAAATTCTTCAACCAAATCATCTCATTGCCAGCTTCAGAGACAGTCATATATTCTGCTTCTGTGGTTGAAAGAGCAACACTCTTTTGAAGTCGAGACATCCAACTAACTGCTGTGCCACCCAAAGTGAAAATATATCCCGTAGTACTTTTTCTTGTATCCAAGCATCCGCCCAAATCTGCATCAGAGAACCCTTCCAAGATAACATCTTTCTTACTGAAACATAATGCAAACTTGGATGTGCCTTTCAAGTAGCGTAACAACCACTTGACTGCTTCCCAATGCTCTTTTCCTGGATTAGACATGAACCTGCTAACAACTCCCACTGCATGAGCAATGTCTGGCCTTGTACACACCATAGCATACATCAAACTGCCAACTGTAGATGCATACGGAACTTTAGCCATATCTTTCTTACCTTCATCCGTTTTAGGTGACTGCTTCTTCGTGAGATTAAAGTGAGTTGCCAACGGTGTACTTCTGGTCTTCGCATCTTGGACATTGAATTTCTGCAATAATTTCTCAATATACTTCTCTTGAGATAATTTCAAAGTACCTTCAGATCTATCCCTTATGATGCTCATACCAAGTATCTGTTTTGCTGCACCCATATCCTTCATATCAAACTCTTCAGACATCTGTCTCTTTAACCTGTTGATTTCCCTCATGTTTGATCCTGCTATCAACATGTCATCAACATACAACAACAATATGATATAAGATGAATCAAATTGTTTAAAGTAACAACAATGATCCATAGCACTTCTCGTGTACCCATTCTTCATCATAAAGCTGTCAAACTTCAAGTACCATTGTCTTGGTGCTTGCTTCAAACCATACAAGCTTTTTATAAGCTTGCAAACCAAGTTTTCTTTCCCAGCTACCTGAAATCCCTCTGGCTGAACCATGTAGATGTCTTCCTCAAGATCACCATGTAAGAACGCGGTCTTAACATCTAGTTGCTCTAGATGTAACTCCTCTGCAGCCACAATGTTTAGCACAAGTCTAACAGTAGTCATCTTAACAACCGGAGAAAATATATCAGTATAGTCAATACCCTTTTTCTGTTGATATCCCTTGGCTACTAACCTTGCTTTGTACCTTTTGCTGCCATCTGGTTCTTCTTTGATCCTGAACACTCACTTATTT
This sequence comes from Heracleum sosnowskyi, assembly GCA_030848705.1. NCBI lineage: Eukaryota > Viridiplantae > Streptophyta > Magnoliopsida > Apiales > Apiaceae > Heracleum > Heracleum sosnowskyi. The sequence continues at coordinate 16,079,917 of CM061244.1, read as the reverse complement.
TGTAAAGCCTTCTTTCCTGCTGGTAATTCTGTTAAAGACCAAGTCTCATTCTTCTCAAGAGAATTCATCTCTTCTTCCATGGCTGATTTCCACTTAACTGAATCATTCACCTGAACTGCCTCTGAATAACACTGAGGCTCTCCGTCCTCGGTCAATAACATGTAATATGCTGAAGGAGAAAATCTTTGTGGCGGCCTCACAGTTCTGCTAGATCTTCTTACCTCAGCCTGTGGAGTAACTGAACCTGTCTCATCAGCATTCCCAGAACTCCCACTATTTCCTGCAAGATCTTCTTCAGTAATATCTTCAAGCACTGCTTTCTCTTTTTCAGATTGTTCCTTTGTAAACTCAGAATCGACTGCAAGCTTATCCTTGTACACCACATTTTCATTAAAAGTAACAACTCTACTTCTAACGACCTTCTTCGTCAGTTCATCCCAGAAACGGTAACCCATATCATCTGAGCCATAACCAATGAAGATACACTTCTTTGCTTTCGGATCAAGCTTGTCTCTGTCTGAATCTTTAACACGCACATAAGAAACACAACCAAAAACTCGCAAGTGTGAAAGATTTACCTCTTTTTTCTGCCACTCTTCATCAGGAATCTTGAACCCCAAAGGAACTAAAGGTCCTCTGTTTATGAGATACGCTGCTGTGCTAACTGCATCTGCCCAAAAAATCTTCGGCAACCCTGCATGTAACCTCATACTCTTGGCCCTCTCATTCAAGGTTTTGTTCATGCGCTCTGCAACACCATTCTGCTGCGGTGTCTCTGGAATAGTTTTAATCATTCTAATCCCGTACTCTGCGCAATAGCTTTTAAACTCATCACTACTATACTCACCACCATTATCTGACATCAAACTCTTAACCTTCAAACCAGTCTGAGTTTCAACTTCAGTCTTCCACTTCTTGAAAGTATCAAACACATCTGATTTTTTCTTCAAAAAATAAATCCATACCTTTCTAGTGGAATCATCAATGAAAGTAACATAGTAGAGAGATCCTCCCAACGACGCAACTGTTGTTGGACCATATACATCTGTATGAACTAGCTCTAACTTCTTAGCCTTCGGGGTCCTCCCTGATTTTGCAAAAGTAACTCGTTTCTACTTTCCAAGAACACATGGTTCACAGAACCCAACTTCCACATTCTTCAGCTCTGGAATCTTCCCCTTTGAAGTTAACAGCTTCATACCCTTTTCACTCATATGACCAAGTCTTTGGTGCCACAAAGTTGAAGACCCAATCTCATCAGCAACTGCATTTGCTTCATAACTAGATTGTTCAACTATGTACAAAGTCCCCTTCTTCTCTCCACGAGCAACAACTAGATTCCCCTTTATAACCTTCCACTGTCCGTTTCCGAAAGAAACTCGATACCCTTCCTTATCTAACTGGCCCACAGATATCAACATCTTCTTAAGTCCGGGAATGTACCTTACATCTTTCAACGTCCAGCTTGTCCCCAAAGAGGTCTTGAGATTAATATCTCCCATGCCCGCAATATCCAAAGTCTCATCATCAGCAAGACGAACTTTACCAAAATTTCCAAGTCTGAAATTTAACATCAAATCCTTGCAAGGGGTCGCATGGAATGATGCACCAGAATCCATAACCCATGATTCAACCGAACATTCAACACAACAAATCAAAGCATCGTCGCTCACCACTTCTTCAACTACATTAGCTGAATTATCCTCTTTCTTTTTTCCTTTAGGAGCTGCCGGAGCCGTACACTGATTTCTGAAGTGGCCCTTTTTCTGACAATTCCAACAAACAATCTCCTTGCGATCTTTGGATTGCCCTCTTTTCTGTGACTTCGATCTACTACGCCCCTGATTCTGCCCCCTCTCGGACTTTCTGCCTCTGCTCTCTGTACTCAATAAGGAACCTGACGACTCTCCTGAGTTTCTCCTACGAATATCTTCTCCAAGAATCGAATCTCGAACTCCATTAAAAGTCATCTTACCGCTCCCAGATGAATTACTAATAGCAGTGACAAATCCTGACCAACTGTCAGGTAACGAGGATACCAACAACAAGGCTTGTACTTCATCATCAAATTTAATATCCACCGATGCCAATCTTGATAGGATAGAATTAAATTCGTTCACATGATCAGCAACACAATCACCTTCATTCAATCTCGCGGCAAACAACAAACGACACAAATACACCTTATTCGAAGCAGATGGCTTCTCATACATATTTGTTAACGCCTTGATCAATCCATAAGTTGTCGTTTCCTTGACGATATTGTAAGCAACGTTCTTCGCCAAAGTCAATCTGACAACACCCAGAGCCTGCCTATCTAATAGCTTCCATTCAGTCTCATCCATTGAATCTGGCTTCTTCTCCTCTAGCGGTTGGTGTAGTTTTTTCTGATACAAATAATCTTCAATTTGCATCTTCCAATATCCATAATCTTTGCCATCAAATTTGTCGATCTTTACTTTCCCATCTTCTGCCATCGCTCCCACACTCGCCTGAAAACCTAGGCTCTGATACCAGTTGTTGAGTATACAACAACGAAAGCAAAACCCAAAGCGAATAAACAAGAACAAGAAAATAAACGACAATCACACAAGACAAAGATTTACGTGGTTCGGAAATTCCTACTCCACAAGCCGCACTAATTTTGTATTGATCTCTCACAACTATGTTGTTCTGTTGTGTTCTGATGTGTTGGTGTTTTACAATTACATGAGACTATTTATAAGAGAAAAAACTGGGCCTAAAACTAATCAGAGTCTAATTCTAAATTCTGAAATTACTAACTCTAATTAGAATTCAGATCTGGAAATTCTAACTCAAATCAGAAACCAATTCTGAAACCTGTTAGACTCCACAAACCCAACATAACATTAAAAACCAAAAAGTGAGACACTGACTTATTTTTATTTTGTAAGACTAATTAAATCAGCGAATGACAAAACCAATTAATCAAATTAGTAAGGTTTCAAATTATGTAGAGGAGAGAGAAATTAAGGTAAAGAGTATTGATTCTAGAAATATTACCAAATAGCTTGTCTAGATTGATGAATTTCTTCTTAACATTTATCACTCTTCCCAAAATTATCCTAGAGTATTAAGTTACATCATTGGGGTACATTCAAACAACCATCAATAAATTTCTTTACATGTCTATGATAATCAACACAATCAAATTGTCACAATTTATGAAATGGGATCCATAATGTTCAATCCGTCTGCAACCACTTAAACTTAGTTGCTTGAGCTGAGTCCTAGATGACATGTCACCATTAACTAGTTTTCTAAAATTTTGTAGAGTGAGAGAGATATGGCTTATATAGGAAGAGGAAGACCAAATAGTTTTGGTTATGAATTTGAAAAATGTTTTTAAAATTACGGTGAAGGAACTATTAAAGCTATGTATGAGATTGCTTATATTTTTATCTATGGTAATAAAATGATAGTGTTAAATACCAAGCTTATACATAGAAAAATAGCCAACTTTTTGCAAGCTTCATTTGGCAAAGAATTCTCAACAAAACTTGATGTTGATTGTTGAGGCATTTTCCAACTCAAATAAAAATAGAAAATCATAAAATAAAAATGAAATTCTATTAAAAACCACTCGCAAAAATTCACTAACAAAATCAAGAAATTGAAGACTCAAATTTCAAAAACAAACCTTTTGCCTGTTAAGAGATGGAAGTTTGGCTTGGGATGAATGAAGAAGATCTCTCCAGCCGTCTTTGTTACACAGAGACCCACTAGTCTCTTCTTCTGATGGAGTGCATTTTGGCTTCAAACAAATGAAAATTAAAGCATATAAACAATATCTTTATAGAGAGTTACAACAATGAGAACCTCAACTAAGAACTTAGGCTATAATTCGATAATTAACTTTACTTTATTTTAACTAACAGAACTAAATACAAGTATTGTAATTGATACTACACCACAGTTGTGTTGCCTCATGCACCATCATCCAGTACTGTTTGCCATCACCCTTACCACCACACCATAATCACCACTGTCACAATTACCAACAACATCATCACAATCACAAATCTCAAAACAAAATTAATTAAAATTCAAAAGTAACATCATCATTAATTACCACCGCTACACTCTACATGAAATCACAAAATTCTTAAACAAATCACCAAAAAAAAAGGTTATTTGTATTGTAGAATTAAAAGGTGATTTGTATTAAAAAAAGATGATTTTTGTTGAAAATTCACAAATATGCACCTACTATTACATAAGCTACTCATTTTGTCTATCCTCTACTCGTACCTTTCACCAATTCAACGCACTAGTGATTCTCTGATTTATGATTTACACTGCCATTAGATGTAGAAATGGAGCCGCAGAGCTAATCCACCACTCCAATGGAAAAGCACGCAGAGATCACGTTTTGAAGACAAGAGATGATATAAATATATGTATCATCATTGTTGAATATGGATCTAAAAATGATGAAGTGAAGATGGAGCTACAGAGGCTAGTAGCGGCTAGGTTTATAGGGCTGGTCTTTCCTGCTTGATTTAGGGTTTTAAGCAGCTACCACTAAAATTGATTGTGAGAATTAAATATAACTTGGAATTTAATTAATTATTAATTTAAAAAAATTCAAATTAAAGCATGTGCAATTCTTTTTCCTTTTCATTTACTTAAATGGGTTTATCAACTGTTTGAATTAATGTTGGCCTCTAAACGATATACAACCAATTATAATGAGTTTTGAATTTTAACAAATGTTTTGAATTTTGAATATTGACATATACTAATAATAGATTTCAAATAATTTATTTAAATTTAATAGAATCCAGCTAGGATATTAAAAGATTATATTATATTTGTGAATATTCCATCCAAATTTTGTATTTTTATTCAAAATTTAATGGTATTCGATTAAAAATTCTTTTGAATCTTTAAAATTCGATGTTATTCAAAAATTAATGGATTATGTTTAATTTAAAATATAATGAACATTCTACTATTTACGTACTTTTTGAAATTTGGTAATAATTTATGAAATTTGAAATATTATTCAAAAAATCGACTTTAATGGCAAAGAATCTACATCTTAAATTCATTGAAGATAATATTAGAAAATTCATAATATTTTTATCAATCTTTTAAAATCGGAATCGATTATACACTCTTTTAACTAGAAGGGACGTATTAAATTTGGATTTGAATTTTTCTATTTACAAAAATGCGGAGTGGTTTTTAAATAATTCATTAAAATACAATGTTATTGAATAGGTATTTAAAAAATGCATTTAAAATTTTGGGTATTCAGTTAAGATTTTAGATTATCCTTTGAATTGTGATGGTGTTTATTAGAAAAATATATTTAATATATAGTATATTTTATTTTGGATATTTATTAGAAATCCATAATATTTTAATTCGCGTTTATATATATATCCAACATATATTATTTGAGAGGTTGAATGATTCACTCAGAGACAATACTTTTATCAATTTTGTGATGGGATTAGAATCATGTCATGTAACAACTTATGAATCCATATGTGTTGGTCCCCATTTTCCATGAAACAATGACAAGTATAGATTATATCCTCTAAAAAAATATGGCATATCAATTAAATAGTGAAATTATCAACCCTTTAAATCTTGTAACACCTAATGAATATACATTTGAAGAAGTCTATAGACTGAATGCTTGTTGGTTTGCCAAACAGTAAGAAAAAGTAGCAAATAACAAGGAATAGTACCACCTTATCACTTTTGTACACTGATAGTAAGATTTCATTACACATTTAAGACATAAGTTTCTCCACTTTGCTACATGGGTCATTGACTTGTGGAGACTTTATACTTCTTAATATGGATATTTGATTTGTCAACATAAAGAGTTCACCCTTTAGTATTTTGAATTCACTATATGGGACATCGCCAAACATCAACTTCTCCACCTAGCTCTTTCTAGACTTCTTGGTATCAGGTCTTAGAAATTTTCTTCGGTTTTGTAGATTTATTCTTCATGACTTTATTTATTCTTGTTTGAACAATACTTGAATTTCTATGTCACTCATTTATTTTAATGGAGATATCCAAGTAACAAGTGACATAGTCACTTAGGCTAGTTCTAAGTTATGTTTGCCTAATTTCTAGCCCAAATGGTATTTTAAATCAATGCTTTGAATTAGTGGGTTTGAAATAATAGTATAAATATCTAAGATACAATTAAATTAATTTAATGAGAACTTTGTGAAGATATATGAAAACTAGGTAACTACCAAACAACATTTGCTTGCCAACCTATTGTCATAAATCATCATAATAATCACACGTGGTTCACAACAAACATAAAACTCCGGCACATATCTGATGCTTTGTATTTTTTCTTTAACGGTAAGTTAGAAATTAAAAACGGAGTCCTCACATTGACAAGAACCGTAAAATATGGGGGAAAAGAAAGTAAGAATAGTCACCGGTGAAATGGTGGAAGATGGCTACCCTAATTTCTTCATATCAACCATCTCAATTTAGGGTGCACATTCACAAACTACATTTAACTTACAAAGACAAATACTTTATTGTACCTCTAAAATAGCTTGACTTCATGACATTACACGAAAGCTGTCATTTTGCTTAGTAGATGAGGGTGCTGAGCACCGAATACAATGATTTGTATAGATAAAAAATAGCATCTAAATAAAGTAACTCTGATCGTTTTTTCTTCTAAAGTCCTCTTCAAACAGTTCATTTCATTTTTGAAGCTCTGGTGCAACACTTGTACAAACCTCTCATGATCAAATGAAAAAATGTAGATCTAGCCGTCCATTTAAAACATATATATGTATATATTTGTTTTTACATGTTACTATCTTAACTCTTCATAAAGGATGTATATGTGCACTACCCTTTCTAGATAATTGTATCCATACACACTTTTTATTTCAATAATAGTCATGAGTTGATGTCATCAATATATCTTACAATGGAATATACTTCTTAATCTTGTGATGTGGAACAGTCATATACAAGTTCTGCAAAATAAATTATTCAAGTGAAAATTAACATTCTTCTCCATAAAAAAGCACATTCCTCAAATATTTAAGTTATAAAATAGAACATTTAGGCCACTTCCACAATACACGTTATACTTTTTGCAATTGCTAGCGCTGCACCCGCTCTCTCCCACCATAACCTAATGGGATTTTAGTGGTTATACATTGGTTATCACTAATCAGCATTTAAAGCAATAATAATACTATAGACTTATCAATTGGAATTAAAAGAAGATGTGAAGATTCAAATCAGTGTTCGTGATGCACTAAGCGTCTACACAATAGAAAACGATGGTGACATTTATTATTCAATGGAAGAATTGATAATGTACAAGTTCACGAAGTTTTGGAAAATTAACTATGTACTGTATAAGACTGGAATAGCTAGTCGCCTATAACTTTTCAGACAAGCAAAATTTTCTACGTGTTATAGTCTTGAGAAGCAAGGGCGCACATCTTGAAGTTATCAAGCAATACAGACACACATAACAATAGAAGCTCAAAACTAGAGTACCAAGCGAACATCCTTCCATTCCTTCAAAAACTTTTAAGCAATCATATAGGAAGTAGTGGTGCCTATCTTCAAGCACGCATAAACACTTTGGAGCCTATGCTCTTAATCTCTTGGCGCACGTATGTGAAAAGTGCAACAAATCTTATTAGTTATTGAAAGCAACCAATGTACTTGGCTAACATTAATCTATGTTGAGGGGTTGATCAACTCTATACAAAGGAAGAAGACACATTACATTTCTGATGTTCTTCTTCATTGGAAACAAAAAATATGAGACCAAAATTCAGAAAATACTATAAGTAAACGGTTCAACTGTATTTATAGTTTGTGAGAAAAAATCATTGAAGCTAACTATTTTCTTTGGAACTTAGGACCCTCTAACGATATACTTTCCAAACATTTCATTTCATTTTTATTGTTTTGATTTTGAGTTTAGAAAATTTTAAATCACTGAAGAAATTTAAATAATGGTGAGTATGTGTACATCTCATAACATACTACCATATATGAAAATTTTCACGTGTAACGACTAGAGAACTGAATATATAGTAGTATGGTGGAAAATATTTGGAACCTCAATGTAGAAAAATCACACTAGTAATTAAATAATGTAACAATACCTGTTTGGCATGGTGTTTTTTCCGAGCTACATTGTACGCTGATTTTCACCATAAGGTATGATAAAGGTGAAAGGTCATGTATTTACTCATGTTACTACACAGTGTGTGACATAGAATAATAATACATTGATGTATGAATAAAATATATAGAATGATATAGAAAAAGCTATTCTCAATACGTATAACACATAATTATATATTAGTATTTATATAATAGGAAATCTGATGGAAGTAGCTTGGTCAATTGACTGTTGGAGAGAAGCCCGAAGCATCCCCGCTCCTTGAGTGTCTCATTAATATTTTTCAAGCCTCTGACATCCTCAAAATCTGACCCCAATATCATTAGGCCCGATTACTGGGTCGAAAAGTTTCTTCTAAAACTCATTATGAGTTACAACAACCTTTTCAATGTCAAACTTAATTGGATTTGGAGGAAGTATTTTTCATTGATATCATAATTACTAATGACATGTCATTTGGGACTAAGCTCAAGCAACTGAGTTTAAGTGAGTGCAGTGGGGTTGAACATTTTGGATCCTATTCCAAAAATTGTAAGAATTTTACTAAGTTGACTATCATATACAATATAGAAATTAATTGGCCGTTGTTTGAATGCACCCGAATGATGCAACTTAATACTTTGGGATTAATGTTGGGAAGTGTGACAAATATGACGAAGAAAGTCATCAATTTAGACAAGTCAGTTTGCAATATGCCTAGAATCAAAACTCTTTACATTGATGGCTTTCTCCTCCATGTAAGTTATAACCTTAGTAATATGATTAACTGATTTTTTTATTAGCTAATTTGGTTAGAAATATGAATGAAAAATTGGCCAGTGTCTCATTTTTTAATTTTCCTAATTGTGCCTACATATATGTATATATAGTCTTTACAATGAGATGTTGCCGTGAAGAGGCCTATAACACCATTGGTGAAATTGAATCTTGAACGTGTTCGATTTGAGAATATGGTTCACATTCACTATGGTCATTCCTTGATCATAAGCCTTCCCAACCTGCTATATCTTGGGTTAATAGCGGTAGGTACTAGTACTATAATCTAACGTTGTCTAGTAAATTTTTTGCCATTGTAGTAATGACGGTGCTTCATATTAGCTAATGGTTATTATTTGTTAATTTTCGTGGTACTATTGGTTTTTAAATGTCAAGGTTTGTGCTCAAAGACACCAGCGAGGAATTTGGTTTACTTTCCTCTCCTAATCTGAATTTGTCTCTTTTACAAGGAAAGAAGTTATCCAAATTTCTGTCTAGATTCTAAGTCAGTAAGCACAAATCTTGCAATTTAAAAACCAATGATCCATAAAAAATAACAAATAACAACAATTAGATAATTTAAAGCACATGCATTTCTGTGATGAGTATATGATTTACTAGACAACATGAAATTATAGTACTGGTACCTACTAGTATCAACCAAAGATATAGCAGACAGGAAAAAAGTTTCTAATTAATCAAGCAAGAGTATTGTGAATCTTAACCACATTCCCTAATGGAACACAATCAAGATTCAATTTCTCTAATGTTGTTATAGGTCTCTCAAGTAGAGCTGCATCTCGTTCCAGAGACAATATATACATATATGTATGCATAACATTAAAAACCAAAAAGTGAGACACTGACTTATGGAGATGGAGATGATGGAGATGATTTAAATATGCATTCTAAATTAATTATGAAACTGTTTGTTGTAAAATTGTTCTACTCAAGGCAATGTAGATGTAGCCTGTAGGTCGAATTATTGCTAAATGAATCATGAGTTGTTTGAAGTTGTATAAAGGTAAGGGATGTTAAAATCATGAGCACACTAGTTATGGAAAATGTCTTATACTAATGGCATAATTACTTTTGATAAATACTTGACACAAGTAAAATCAAAGTGAATTTTGTGTATTAATTTATGATTTGTGTGTTTTTTTAATAAAAAAAATTAGATTGGTTTTTGTAAATAATTATTTCTTTAACAACAAAAGGCGTTATACTTGGCAAAAAAGGGCAATTTATGTGTATCTTAATAAATATTATTTAATAAATGTACAAATTTTTAAGTACGCACAAAATGTGCTTTGTTGCTAATTTTCTTTTAAAATATACAATACAAATAATAAGTAAGATATTTATGAATTCCTCGTACAGTAAATATAATTTGTATTTTTTTTAAATATGTAATACAAATTAACATTAATTTAATAAAAAACAAAGTTTAGATTATATACAAAGTGATTTGTGTATAACGTTTGGAGATTTATGTGTTTTAAACTCTTTAATTATAAATGAAGTTATATATTTGTATTTTCCTAGTGATTTGTGCGTAGTTTTTTTAGGTACATTAATAATGATAATTAATAACAAATAAGGTGGTTTTTGTGTAATTTTGGTGATTTTCATGTATTTGTTTTATAAACAAGGTGATTTGATATTTGAATAATAATTTTTTCTTTCCAAAATTACTCACATCTTTAAGTGAAAACAAAGTGATTTGTTCAATAATACTAAATAATATTTTTTTTATAAATGCCTGTCATTTTAAATATAATTAAGATAATTGTGATTATTTGTTTTGGTGATTTGTGTATTTCTTCTAATGAATATTCCGATTTTAAAATATAAAATTTATAATGTTAATATTTTTGGTGATTTACGTGTATTTGTTTTATAAATATATGATATGAGTAACATATAATATTTTTGTTAGTGTTCCTCTATTTTAAGTAGAAAGAGGTGATCTATTTGTATTTTTCCGTGATTTTGTACATATAATTTTTATAATTGTAAATCACAAATATCTTTTAAATGCTCTTTTTTTATGTAGAAATAAGATTAATGTGTAATTTTTGTAAATATGAAAGAAAATAAAAGAATATTATCCACTTTAAAAATGGCAAAACTATGTCACATAGTAAAGCAACATAATCTAATTTAACTTATAACATCACTATCAAAACCAAACAAACAACCTCAAACCTGCAACTCCTAGTTGCAAAACAACCCCAAAATTAAACATCAAACTTAGCCTTAAGTGGCAATCCCAACACCAAAACTTATAGGGAGTATAAATTATGTCAACTATACTTGAAAGATTCTTTATTAAATATAATCCCAATACAATAAACAACAACATGCATAATAACTTTCAACATTTGTATAGACCACACAAATAACCATTAAGAGTATAAAGCAAACCAATTGGCATTACAAAATTCAAATAAAAATCTCTAAGCCATAGTGACGGGCTCAACAATCTTGAAACTTTTAACAAGAATAAAAGCAAGTGATGAACAAAAGGCCTTGTGAATCATTCTTAGTGTGATGGGTACATCGAGCATCTACTCTTGAACATACATAGTTACAAATGCTTGCTCAGGCACCTAAACATTTTGTGGATACAAGTTGAATTTCAAATGGATGTAGAAGCCATTTTCTAGCCGATAGGTAGGATGTCACAAACATTAGTCAGGATATACTCTCTGTTAAGTAACAAGAATTCTTGTTATTGACATTCATAGCTCACCAACATCTTTTATGCCCATCTTTCTTTCTCCTAAGAGTCTGTCAAATTAAAAGAAATCATTATCACTATGAATATCAAGTACAACACCTTTTTTTCTAATCACTAAATCTACAAAAAAGAAATACATATAACAAGACTACATTCTCATCTTCGCATAGAAAAATAGATGTCGTTCATAACACAAACCATATTTTCTCTAATTAAATCAACAAAAAAAACTACAAAAACATGACAATTCTTTTAAAAAAATTATACCAGTATTAAGAAAATCACTTTTTCATGTCGCTGAATCACAAAAATGATAGCTCTGTATACTACGATAGAAGACTAACAACCTATCTTCGAATAAACAATCACTATCTAGCACCTTATATAGCATGATTACACAGGATCTCTAACGATAAACAAATAGTATTCATAACATAAATCACCAAAACAATATGCTAAATAGTGGAGCGAAATCTTATCTACCAAAAACAAATCACTATGAACTATGAAGTAAATCACTGGATCACAAAAAAATGAACAAAAAGGCAAAAGTAAAATCTTCTAAATTAACCTTGTCTATGTTCAAAGGCACAAATTAGTACATGAAACTCTAGAAATTATATATAAATAACGCAAATATATGAGATTAGATACAATCTAAGTGATCATAGAGTGTAGATTGAACATATTTTAGAGAAAATAAAATTAATATACGTGAATAGTTTGGTGATTTATAGTAGATGCAATGATACGAGGCATAGTTATAACTTCAAAGTCGGTAATTGTTCATAGTTCATGGAGGTCTTGAAGCGATTTTGAATGGTGATTTTGGATGACTAGATCTAACAGTGAAAAAGAGATGAAGGGGGAGGGCGTGACTTTTCATAAAAAAAATAACAAAAGAATAATATTTATCAGAACAGTTTAGACTATAAAACCAACGCGCGCTTTTGCTTATTGGGCTTACTTTAGGCCAAGTTCTCAGTTCTCACCATAACAAGGTTCTCACTAGAGTAGCTCCTTATATATATATATATATATATATATATATATATATATATATATATATATAGAGCCAGATGCTCTAATGAGACCCTACTATAATGAGAACTGAGACCCAATGACAATTTTGTAATAAAATTGAACTGCGGGGATAGTTACAAATTCTAATAAAAAAAAACAAAAATACATGTACATGTCCGTTGAATGTGTTGCAGTCACCATAACTTTACTCGATAACATCATATTGACCATCATCATACAAATCCGATGACATTACTCCGACCAACACCATCACATCACTTGTCACTACAACGATTAGTGCACCGTCATCACTACATCGTCACACAATAACGATTAACAACGACACTATCATTACACCAATCGCATCATCAGAACACCAACACCATTACCAGAATTACTAAATACAAAATCAAATCACAAAAAATTAAACTATGACCACTGCAACTACCTCTAATAACTATAGAATCACCAAATTCAGAAACGAATCACAAAAATTTAAACTAACATCACCAATTTCTATATAAAAACCGCAATTTATACTTATACAAATCACCAAAATAAAAAGGTGATTTGTACTAAAAATATACTACCACCTCCACAAAAAACAACAGAATCACCAAAATTTCAATACAAATCACTGAAACTTATCGCAAAACACCAAATATACCGTGCAAATCACCAAACAATTCAATCTAAATTACCAGAAATTTTAAAGACAAATCACCAGAATGACTCATCTATATACACTTTAAAATTTTATCCCAAAATAAATCACGAACTATCAATGAGCTACGATCACCACACCATTTGTGCCTTCATCACTATATATCTCCGACATCTTCTATATCCACCCATCCATCCGTCGCCCCTAAACCAAACTCGCAAGTTGTTTGACTTCTTCTGGATCAGATTCAATCTTTGAATCATTATTTCAATTTGAATCTCAGGCAGTGTCACCGAAATAGTGTTTAGATGAAATGAAAAAGAAGATCAATAAAGAAAAAGTTAAATTAGATGACAAGAAGAGATGGAAATAGATCGAAAAGTGAGATGAAGAGTGAAAAAGAGAGATGTGTGGGAGGGAGAGAGAGAGGGAGAGAAAGGAAAACAATTGAGAAATAAAGAGATAAGATCGAAGTGGGTGGTTGACTGGTTGTGAGGAGAGAGAAATAGATCGGTGGTTGACTGGTTGTGAGGAGAGAGAAATAAATAGAGATATATGTCTTTTTAGATGTAGAAAATATAAATAATGAATATGTGGTCGAGATTAAAAGTTGTTCAAAAGATTGAGTGGCTCAGATTCAGTCTCAGTTCTCATTCTAATAGGGGGTCTCATTTGAGCACTTGTATATATATATATATATATAATTGTATATATTATTAAACATATCTAATTACATATGGCGTCCGCTATGTCATCCTAACCCTCTACCGGCGACTTGTCATCATAACGTCGTACAAACAATGATCTCCGGCCACATCTCCTCCTACTCCACCGCCAGTAACAATCGCCTCAATCTCCAATTTGAAATTTTGACTTCAAATCTAACATCGTTGTTGAATCACACTCGAAATTGATGTTGATCGATTAAAGCAAGGAGACAACGATGATGTTTTCTGATGCATATGTACATTTTAGTTTACAAAAAAGGTGTGCACAAATCTAAGTAATTTAATTTTGATTCCAGAAATTTTAGTGATTCGAATTTAGTATTTAGTGATTTGCGTTCAAATTTGCAGTGATTTAGCTCTAAATTTTTGAATCTGTAGATGGTGGTGATATTGGTGGGGTTGCGATTTTATTTCAGTGATTTTTGTTGAATTTGATAATTTTTGAAGTGATTAAGATGATAATATAACTTTGTGATGATTTTGATTTTAATTTGGTGATTCTGCTCCAATCTGGTGATTCTGGTGGTGATGATTACGGTGGCCGGTGGTAGTAACGTGGTGGTGATGGTGTTAAGACGAAATTGACGAAGAAAAAAAAGTGTAATTCTAACACCCTGATCCTCTAACGATATATAGTAGAAAAATCACAAAAGGTCATCGTTAGAGGGTGTTATAATTAGAAGAAATGTTCGGAAAGTATATCGTTAGAGGGTCCTAAGTATATCGTTAGAGAACTGAATATATAGTAGTATGGTGGAAAATATTTGGAACCTCATCGTAGAAAAATCACAGTGGTAATTAAATAATGTAACAATACCTGTTTGGCAGGTGTTTTTTCCGAGCTACATTGTACGTAGATTTTCACCATAAGCTATGATAAAGGTGAAAGGTCATGTATTTACTCATGTTACTACACAATGTGTGACATAGAATAATAACACAGTGATGTATGGATAAAATATATAGAATGATATAGAAAAAGCTATTCTCAATACGTATAACACATAATTTTTATATATTAGTATTTATATAATAGGAAATATGATGGAAGTAGCTTGGTCAATTGACTGTTGGAGAGAAGCCGGAAGCATCACATGCTCCTTGAGTGTCTCTTTAATATTTTTCAAGCCTATGACATCCTCAAAATGTGACCCCAATATCATTAGGCCCGATTACTTGGTCGAAAAGTTTCTTCTGAAACTCATTATGAGTTACAACAACCTTTTCAATGTCAAACTTAATTGGATTTGGAGGAAGGATTTTTCATTGATATCATAATTACTGATGACATGTCATTTGGGACTAAGCTCAAGCAACTGAGTTTAAGTGAGTGCAGTGGGGTTGAACATTTTGGATCCTATTCCAAAAATTGTAAGAATTTTACTAAGTTGACTATCATATACAATATAGAAATTAATTGGCCGTTGTTTGAATGCACCCGAATGATGCAACTTAATACTTTGGGATTAATGTTGGGAAGTGTGACAAATATGACGAAGAAAGTCATCAATTTAGACAAGTCAGTTTGCAATATGCCTAGAATCAAAACTCTTTACATTGATGGCTTTCTCCTCCATGTAAGTTATAACCTTAGTAATATGATTAACTGATTTTTTTATTAGCTAATTTGGTTAGAAATATGAATGAAAAATTGGCCAGTGTCTCATTTTTTAATTTTCCTAATTGTGCCTACATATATGTATATATAGTCTTTACAATGAGATGTTGCCGTGAAGAGGCCTATAACACCATTGGTGAAATTGAATCTTGAACGTGTTCGATTTGAGAATATGGTTCACATTCACTATGGTCATTCCTTGATCATAAGCCTTCCCAACCTGCGATATCTTGGGTTAATAGCGGTAGGTACTAGTACTATAATCTAACGTTGTCTAGTAAATTTTTTGCCATTGTAGTAATGACGGTGCTTCATATTATCTAATGGTTATTATTTGTTAATTTTCGTGGTACTATTGGTTTTTAAATGTCAAGGTTTGTGCTCAAAGACACCAGCGAGGAATTTGGTTTACTTTCCTCCTAATCTGAATTTGTCTCTTTTACAAGGAAAGTTATCCAAATTTCTGTCTAGATTCTAAGTCAGTAAGCACAAATCTTGCAATTTAAAAACCAATGATCCATAAAAAATAACAAATAACAACAATTAGATAATTTAAAGCACATGCATTTCTGTGATGAGTATATGATTTACTAGACAACATGAAATTATAGTAGTGGTACCTACTAGTATCAACCAAAGATATAGCAGGAAAAAAGTTTCTAATTAATCAAGCAAGAGTATTGTGAATCTTAACCACATTCCCTAATGGAACACAATCAAGATTCAATTTCTCTAATGTTGTTATAGGTCTCTCAAGTAGAGCTGCATCTCGTTCCAGAGACAATATATACATATATGTATGCATAACATTAAAAACCAAAAAGTGAGACACTGACTTATTTTTCTTTTGTAAGACTAATTAAATCAGCGAATGACAAAACCAATTAATCAAATTAGTAAGGTTTCAAATTATGTAGAGGAGAGAGAAATTAAGGTAAAGAGTATTGATTCTAGAAATATTACCAAATAGCTTGTCTAGATTGATGAATTTCTTCTTAACATTTATCACTCTTCCCAAAATTATCCTAGAGTATTAAGTTACATCATTGGGGTACATTCAAACAACCGTCAATAAATTTCTTTACATGTCTATGATAATCAACACAATCAAATTGTCACAATTTATGAAATGGGATCCATAATGTTCAATCCGTCTCCAACCACTTAAACTTAGTTGCTTGAGCTGAGTCCTAGATGACATGTCACCATTAACTAGTTTTCTAAAATTTTGTAGAGTGAGAGAGATATGGCTTATATAGGAAGAGGAAGACCAAATAGTTTTGGTTATGAATTTGAAAAATGTTTTTAAAATTACGGTGAAGGAACTATTGAAGCTATGTATGAGATTGCTTATATTTTTATCTATGGTTATAAAATGATAGTGTTAAATACCAAGCTTATACATAGAAAAATACCCAACTTTTTGCAAGCTTCATTTGGCTAAGAATTCTCAGCAAAACTTGATGTTGATTGTTGAGGCATTTTCCAACTCAAATAAAAATAGAAAATCATAAAATAAAAATGAAATTCTATTAATAATCACTGGCAAAAATTCACTAACAAAATCAAGAAATTCAAGACTCAAATTTCAAAAACAAACCTTTTGCCTCCTAAGAGATGGAAGCTTGGCTTGGGATGAATGAAGAAGATCTCTCCAGCCGTCTTTGTTACACAGAGACCCACTAGTCTCTTCTTCTGATGGAGTGCATTTTGGCTTCAAACAAATGAAAATTAAAGCATATAAACAATATCTTTATAGAGGGTTACTACAATGAGAACCTGAACTAAGAACTTAGGCTATAATTCGATAATTAACTTTACTTTATTTTAACTAACAGAACTAAATACAAGTATTGTAATTGTATATATATACTACACCACAGTTGTGTTGCCTCATGCACCATCATCCACTGTTTGCCATCAGGCTTAGGGCCACACCATAATCACCACTGTCACAATTACCAACAACATCATCACAGTCACAAATCTCAAAACAAAATTAATTAAATTCAAAAGTAACATCATCATTAATTACCACGGCTACACTCTACATGAAATCAAAAAATTCTTAAACAAATCACCAAAAAAAAAAGGTTATTTGTATTGTAGAATTAAAAGGCGATTTGTATTAAAAAAAGATGATTTTTGTTGAAAATTCACAAATATGCACCTACTATTACATAAGCTACTCATTTTGTCTATCCTCTACTCGTACCTTTCACCAATTCAACGCACTAGTGTTTCTCTGATTTATGATTTACACCGCCATTAGATGTAGAAATGGAGCTGGAGACGAGCTAATCCACCACTCCAATGGAAAAGCACGCAAAGATCACGTTTTGAAGACAAGAGGTGATATAAATATATGTATCATCATTGTTGAATATGGATCTAAAAATGATGAAGTGAAGATGGAGCTACAGAGGCCAGTAGCGGCTAGGTTTATAGGGCTGGTCTTTCCTGCTTCATTGAAGATAATCTTAGAAAATTCATAATATTTTTATCAATCTTTTAAAATCGGAATCGATTATACACTCTTTTAACTAGAAGGGACGTATTAAATTTGGATTTGAATTTTTCTATTTACAAAAATGCGGAGTGGTTTTTAAATAATTCATTAAAATACAATGTTATTGAATAGGTATTTAAAAAATGCATTTAAAATTTTGGGTATTCAGTTAATATTTTAGATTATCCTTTGAATTGTGATGGGGTTTATTAGAAAAATATATTTAAATATAGTATATTTTATTTTGGATATTTATTACAAATCCATAATATTTTAATTCTCGTTTATATATATATCCAACATATATTATTTGAGAGGTTGAATGATTCACTCAGAGACAATACTTTTATCAATTTTGTGATGGGATTAGAATCATGTCATGTAACAACTTATGAATCAATATGTGTTGGTCCCCATTTTCCATGAAACAATGACAAGTATAGATTATATCCTCTAAAAAATATGGCATATCAATTAAATAGTGAAATTATCAACCCTTTAAATCTTGTAACACCTAATGAATATACATTTGAAGAAGTCTATAGACTGAATGCTTGTTGGTTTGCCAAACATTAAGAAAAAGTTGCAAATAACAAGGAATAGTACCACCTTATCACTTTTGTACACTGATAGTAAGATTTCATTACACATTTAAGACATAAGTTTCTCCACTTTGCTACATGGGTCATTGACTTGTGGAGACTTTATACTTCTTAATATGGATATTTGATTTGTCAACATAAAGAGTTCACCCTTTAGTATTTTGAATTCACTATATGGGACTTCGCCAAACATCAGCTTCTCTGCCTAGCTCTTTCTAGACTTCTTGGTATCAGGCCTTAGAAATTTTCTTCGGTTTTGTAGATTTATTCTTCATGACTTTATTTATTCTTGTTTGAACAATACTTGAATTTCTATGTCACTCATTTATTTTAATGGAGATATCCAAGTAACAAGTGACATAGTCACTTAGGCTAGTTCTAAGTTATGTATGCCTAATTTCTAGCACAAATGGTATTTTAAATCAATGCTTTGAATTAGTGGGTTTGAAATAATAGTATAAATATCTAAGATACAATTGAATTAATTTAATGAGAACTTTGTGAAGATATATGAAAACTAGGTAACTACCCAACAACATTTGCTTGCGAACCTATTGTCATAAATCATCATAATAATCACACGTGGTTCACAACAAACATAAAACTCTGGCACATTTCTGATGCTTTGTATTTTTTCTTTAACGGTAAGTTAGAAATTAAAAAAGGAGTCCTCACATTGACAAAAACCGTAAAATATGGGGAAAAAAAAGTAAGAATAGTCACCGGTGAAATGGTGGAAGATGGCTACCCTAATTTCTTCATATCAACCATCTCAATTTAGGGTGCACATATCACAAACTACATTTAACTTACAAAGACAAATACTTTATTGTACCTCTAAAATAGCTTGACTTCATGACATTACACGAAAGCTGTCATTTTGCTTAGTAGATGAGGGTGCTGAGCACCGAATACAATGATTTGTATAGATAAAAAATAGCATCTAAATAAAGTAACTCTGATCGTTTTTTCTTCTAAAGTCCTCTTCAAACAGTTCATTTCATTTTTGAAGCTGTGGTGCAACACTTGTACAAACCTCTCATGATCAAATGAAAAAATGTAGATCTAGCCGTCCATTTAAAACATATATATGTATATATTTGTTTTTACATGTTACTATCTTAACTCTTCATAAAGGATGTATATGTGCACTACCCTTTCTAGATAATTGTATCCATACACGCTTTTTATTTCAATAATAGTCATGAGTTGATGTCATCAATATAACTTACAATGGAATATACTTCTTAATCTTGTGATATGGAACAGTCATATACAAGTTCTGCAAAATAAATTATTCAAGTGAAAATTAACATTCTTCTGGATAAAAAAGCACATTCCTCAAATATTTAAGTTATAAAATACAACATTAGGCCACTTCCACAATACACGTTATACTTTTTGCAATTGCTAGCGTTGCACCGCTCTCTCCCACCATAACCTAATGGGATTTTAGTGGTTATACATTGGTTATCACTAATCAGCATTTAAAGCAATAATAATACTATAGACTTATCAATTGGAATTAAAAGAAGATGTGAAGATTCAAATCAGTGTTCGTGATGCACTAAGCGTCTACACAATAGAAAACGATGGTGACATTTATTATTCAATGGGAGAATTGATAAAGTACAAGTTCATGAAGTTTTGGAAAATTAACTATGTAGTGTATAAGACTGGAATAGCTAGTCGCCTATAACTTTTCAGACAAGCAAAATTTTCTACGTGTTATAGTCTTGAGAAGCAAGGGCGCACATCTTGAAGTTATCAAGCAATACAGACACACATAACAATAGAAGCTCAAAACTAGAGTACCAAGCGAACATCCTTCCATTCCTTCAAAAACTTTTAAGCAATCATATAGGAAGTAGTGGTGCCTATCTTCAAGCACGCATAAACACTTTGGAGCCTATGCTCTTAATCTCTTGGCGCACGTATGTGAAAAGTGCAACAAATCTTATTAGTTATTGAAAGCAACCAATGTACTTGGCTAACATTAATCTATGTTGACGGGTTGATCAACTCTATAGAAAGGAAGAAGACACATTACATTTCGTGATGTTCTTCTTCATTGGAAACAAAAAATATGAGACCAAAATTCAGAAAATACTATAAGTAAACGGTTCAACTGTATTTATAGTTTGTGAGAAAAAATCATTGAAGCTAACTATTTGCTTTGGAACTTAGGACCCTCTAACGATATACTTTCCAAACATTTCATTTCATTTTTATTGTTTTGATTTTGAGTTTAGAAAATATTAAATCACTGAAGAAATTTAAATAATGGTGAGTATGTGTACATCTCATAACATACTACCATATATGAAAATTTTCACGTGTAAGGACTAGAGAACTGAATATATAGTAGTATGGTGGAAAATATTTGGAACCTCAACGTAGAAAAATCACACTAGTAATTAAATAATGTAACAATACCTGTTTGGCATGGTGTTTTTTCCGAGCTACATTGTACGCAGATTTTCACCATAAGGTATGATAAAGGTGAAAGGTCATGTATTTACTCATGTTACTACACAGTGTGTGACATAGAATAATAATACATTGATGTATGAATAAAATATATAGAATGATATAGAAAAAGCTATTCTCAACACGTATAACACATAATTATATATTAGTATTTATATAATAGGAAATCTGATGGAAGTAGCTTGGTCAATTGACTGTTGGAGAGAAGCTGGAAGCATCCCCCGCTCCTTGAGTGTCTGATTAATATTTTTCAAGCCTCTGACATCCTCAAAATCTGACCCCAATATCATTAGGCCCGATTACTTGGTCGAAAAGTTTCTTCTAAAACTCATTATGAGTTACAACAACCTTTTCAATGTCAAACTTAATTGGATTTGGAGGAAGTATTTTTCATTGATATCATAATTACTGATGACATGTCATTTGGGACTAAGCTCAAGCAACTGAGTTTAAGTGAGTGCAGTGGGGTTGAACATTTTGGATCCTATTCCAAAAATTGTAAGAATTTTACTAAGTTGACTATCATATACAATATAGAAATTAATTGGCCGTTGTTTGAATGCACCCGAATGATGCAACTTAATACTTTGGGATTAAAGTTGGGAAGTGTGACAAATATGACGAAGAAAGTCATCAATTTAGACAAGTCAGTTTGCAATATGCCTAGAATCAAAACTCTTTACATTGATGGCTTTCTCCTCCATGTAAGTTATAACCTTAGTAATATGATTAACTGATTTTTTTATTAGCTAATTTGGTTAGAAATATGAATGAAAAATTGGCCAGTGTCTCATTTTTTAATTTTCCTAATTGTGCCTACATATATGTATATATAGTCTTTACAATGAGATGTTGCCGTGAAGAGGCCTATAACACCATTGGTGAAATTGAATCTTGAACGTGTTCGATTTGAGAATATGGTTCACATTCACTATGGTCATTCCTTGATCATAAGCCTTCCCAACCTGCGATATCTTGGGTTAATAGCGGTAGGTACTAGTACTATAATCTAACGTTGTCTAGTAAATTTTTTGCCATTGTAGTAATGACGGTGCTTCATATTATCTAATGGTTATTATTTGTTAATTTTCGTGGCATTATCCATAAAAAATAACAAATAACAAATAACAACAATTAGATAATTTAAAGCATCGGCATTTCTATGAAGAGTATATGATTTACTAGACAACATGAAATTATAGTACTGGTACCTACTAGTATCAACCAAAGATATAGCAGGAAAAAAGTTTCTAATTAATCAAGCAAGAGTATTGTGAATCTTAACCACATTCCCTAATGGAACACAATCAAGATTCAATTTCTCTAATGTTGTTATAGGTCTCTCAAGTAGAGCTGCATCTCGTTCCAGAGACAATATATACATATATGTATGCATAACATTAAAAACCAAAAAGTGAGACACTGACTTATGGAGATGGAGATGATGGAGATGATTTAAATATGCATTCTAAATTAATTATGAAACTGTTTGTTGTAAAATTGTTCTACTCAAGGCAATGTAGATGTAGCCTGTAGGTAGAATTATTGCTAAATGAATCATGAGTTGTTTGAAGTTGTATAAAGGTAAGGGATGTTAAAATCATGAGCACACTAGTTATGGAAAATGTCTTATACTAATGGCATAATTACTTTTGATAAATACTTGACACAAGTAAAATCAAAGTGAATTTTGTGTATTAATTTATGATTTGTGTGTTTTTTTAATAAAAAAAATTAGATTGGTTTTTGTAAATAATTATTTCTTTAACAACAAAAGGCGTTATACTTGGCAAAAAAGGGCAATTTATGTGTATCTTAATAAATATTATTTAATAAATGTACAAATTTTTAAGTACGCACAAAATGTGCTTTGTTGCTAATTTTCTTTTAAAATATACAATACAAATAATAAGTAAGATATTTATGAATTCCTCGTACAGTAAATATAATTTGTATTTTTTTTAAATATGTAATACAAATTAACATTAATTTAATAAAAAACAAAGTTTAGATTATATACAAAGTGATTTGTGTATAACGTTTGGAGATTTATGTGTTTTAAACTCTTTAATTATAAATGATGTTATATATTTGTATTTTCCTAGTGATTTGTGCGTAGTTTTTTTAGGTACATTAATAATGATAATTAATAACAAATAAGGTGGTTTTTGTGTAATTTTGGTGATTTTCATGTATTTGTTTTATAAACAAGGTGATTTGATATTTGAATAATAATTTTTTCTTTCCAAAATTACTCACATCTTTAAGTGAAAACAAAGTGATTTGTTCATATATTAGTTATTTTTCTTATATATCTATTCAATAATACTAAATAATATTTTTTTTTATAAATGCCTGTCATTTTAAATATAATTAAGATAATTGTGATTATTTGTTTTGGTGATTTATGTATTTCTTCTAATGAATATTCTGATTTTAAAATATAAAAGTTATAATGTTAATATTTTTGGTGATTTACGTGTATTTGTTTTATAAATATATGATATGAGTAACATATAATATTTTTGTTAGTGTTCCTCTATTTTAAGTAGAAAGAGGTGATCTATTTGTATTTTTCCGTGATTTTGTACATATAATTTTTATAATTGTAAATCACAAATATCTTTTAAATGCTCTTTTTTTATGTAGAAATAAGATTAATGTGTAATTTTTGTAAATATGAAAGAAAATAAAAGAATATTATCCACTTTAAAAATGGCAAAACTATGTCACATAGTAAAGCAACATAATCTAATTTAACTTATACCCTTCCCATTCAATAACATCAGTATCAAAACCAAACAAACAACCTCAAACCTGCAACTCCTAGTTGCAAAACAACCCCAAAATTAAACATCAAACTTAGCCTTAAGTGGCAATCCCAACACCAAAACTTATAGGGAGTATAAATTATGTCAACTATACTTGAAAGATTCTTTATTAAATATAATCCCAATACAATAAACAACAACATGCATAATAACTTTCAACATTTGTATAGACCACACAAATAACCATTAAGAGTATAAAGAAAACCAATTGGCATTACAAAATTCAAATAAAAATCTCTAAGCCATAGTGACGGGCTCAACAATCTTGAAACTTTTAACAAGAATAAAAGCAAGTGATGAACAAAAGGCCTTGTGAATCATTCTTAGTGTGATGGGTACAGCGAGCATCTACTCTTGAACATACATAGTTACAAATGCTTGCTCAGGCACCTAAACATTTTGTGGATACAAGTTGAATTTCAAATGGATGTAGAAGCCATTTTCTAGGCGATAGGTAGGATGTCACAAACATTAGTCAGGATATACTCTCTGTTAAGTAACAAGAATTCTTGTTATTGACATTCATAGCTCACCAACATCTTTTATGCCCATCTTTCTTTCTCCTAAGAGTCTGTCAAATTAAAAGAAATCATTATCACTATGAATATCAAGTACAACACCTTTTTTTTTAATCACTAAATCTACAAAAAAGAAATACATATAACAAGACTACATTCTCATCTTCGCATAGAAAAATAGATGTCGTTCATAACACAAACCATATTTTCTCTAATTAAATCAACAAAAAAAACTACAAAAACATGACAATTCTTTTAAAAAAATTATACCAGTATTAAGAAAATCACTTTTTCATGTCGCTGAATCACAAAAATGATAGCTCTGTATACTACGATAGAAGACTAACAACCTATCTTCGAATAAACAATCACTATCTAGCACCTTATATAGCATGATTACACAGGATCTCTAACGATAAACAAATAGTATTCATAACATAAATCACCAAAACAATATGCTAAATAGTGGAGCGAAATCTTATCTACCAAAAACAAATCACTATGAACTATGAAGTAAATCACTGGATCACAAAAAAATGAACAAAAAGACAAAAGTAAAATCTTCTAAATTAACCTTGTCTATGTTCAAAGGCACAAATTAGTACATGAAACTCTAGAAATTATATATAAATAACGCAAATATATGAGATTAGATACAATCTAAGTGATCATAGAGTGTAGATTGAACATATTTTAGAGAAAATAAAATTAATATACGTGAATAGTTTGGTGATTTATAGTAGATGCAATGATACGAGGCATAGTTATAACTTCAAAGTCGGTAATTGTTCATAGTTCATGGAGGTCTTGAAGTGATTTTGAATGGTGATTTTGGATGACTAGATCTAACAGTGAAAAAAAGAGATGAAGGGGGAGGGCGTGACTTTTCATAAAAAAAATAACAAAAGAATAATATTTATCAGAACAGTTTAGACTATAAAACCAACGCGCGCTTTTGCTTATTGGGCTTACTTTAGGCCAAGTTCTCAGTTCTCACCATAACAAGGTTCTCACTAGAGTAGCTCCTTATATATATATATATATATATATATATATATATAAGGGAGATGCTCAAATGAGAACCTAAATTAGAGTGAGAACTGAGAACCAATCTCAGCCCCACATTTTATATAACTACATTAAATCACATCCATACATTTACACGACATCAAAAAGCCATTTACACCCTTGACCTTTTCGTTGCCACCATTTCTACATCATTAACCTCTCATCAACCACCATAATTTCCGGCCACCATAACTTCCGGCCATATATATATTTTCACATTCCCCACTCCTCTCCTCGGATATGATATTCTCACATCTCTCTTCACCTCTTTTTTTTCCATTTTTAGCCACATCTCTTTCTCTACTGCACATCTCCATTACCAACGCACAATGATATTTTCACCCTTTCATTTACCCACTTCTTATACAACACTGCTACTCATTACACTGCCACCGCCACACCATTACCATCGCACAACCTTCACAGCACCATCATTATCACACACAAATCACCAGAACCACTAAATTCAATGTAAAATCACTAATTCAAACTGAAATTACTAAATATTTAACTACACAAATGTCTAAATCATTGATGTTGGATAATACCACCACCACCCCGTACTATCACCAAAATGCTCGAATACAAACCACTAAAAAATGATCTAAATCACCAAAATTTTCAGACAAATCACTAATATTTCAACATAAAGCACCAAAAAATTCTAAAGAAAATCACCAGAAATTTCGCTTATACACACTCTTAAAGCATAAAAATTAATTCTTTCAAAAACAAATCACCATCCATCACTGAGTAACAAGCTCCGATCACCATACCCTCTTCCAGTGACTTCATCTTTCATCTCGCACATGTCTGTAAATCACACTCCGACACCATGAACACTTCAGATCTCAAAGGATGTCGTCGGAGTAAGGTTTAGATGAAATGAAAGAGTAGATCATGAAAATAAAAGAAAAATTAGATGAACAGAAGAGAAAAAAGAGAGAGAGAGAGATGGGTAGGTAATTTAGAGAGAATCGAAAGAAAGAGATCACGGGAAAGAATGGGTAGGTGGGTGGTGTGAGAGGAGAGAGAATTAATATAAATACAATATATGTTTATGTTACACGTATAAAGTTAAATAGGAGCATGTGGTGCAGATTAAAAGTTGTTATAAAAATTGAGTGGTTCAGATTTAGTCTCAGTTCTCACAATAATATTGGTTCTCATTTGAGCACTTGCCTATATATAGCCAGATGCTCTAATGAGACCCTACTATAATGAGAACTGAGACCCCAATGACAATTTTGTAATAAAATTGAACTGCGGGGATAGTTACAAATTCTAATAAAAAAAACAAAAATACATGTACATGTCCGTTGAATGTGTTGCAGTCACCATAACTTTACTCGATAACATCATATTGACCATCATCATACAAATCCGATGACATTACTCCGACCAACACCATCACATCACTGTCACTACAACTATTAGTGCACCGTCATCACTACATCATCACACAATAACGATTAACAACGACACTATCATTACACCAATCGCATCATCAGAACACCAACACCATTACCAGAATTACTAAATACAAAATCAAATCACAAAAAATTAAACTATGACCACTGCAACTACCTCTAATTACTATAGAATCACCAAATTCAGAAACGAATCACTAAAATTTAAACTAACATCACCAATTTCTATATAAAAACCGCAATTTATACTTATACAAATCACCAAATAAAAAGGTGATTTGTACTAAAAATATACTACCACCTCCACAAAAAACAACAGAATCACCAAAATTTCAATACAAATCACTGAAACTTATCGCAAAACACCAAATATACCGTGCAAATCACCAAACAATTCAATCTAAATTACCAGAAATTTTAAAGACAAATCACCAGAATGACTCATCTATATACACTTTAAAATTTTATCCCAAAATAAATCACGAACTATCAATGAGCTACGATCACCACACCATTTGTGCCTTCATCACTATATATCTCCGACATCTTCTATATCCACCCATCCATCCGTCGCCCCTAAACCAAACTCGCAAGTTGTTTGACTTCTTCTGGATCAGATTCAATCTTTGAATCATTATTTCAATTTGAATCTCAGGCAGTGTCACCGAAATAGTGTTTAGATGAAATGAAAAAGAAGATCAATAAAGAAAAAGTTAAATTAGATGACAAGAAGAGATGGAAATAGATCGAAAAGTGAGATGAAGAGTGAAAAAGAGAGATGTGTGGGAGGGAGAGAGAGAGGGAGAGAAAGGCAAACAATTGAGAAATAAAGAGATAAGATCGAAGTGGGTGGTTGACTGGTTGTGAGGAGAGAGAAATAGATCGGTGGTTGACTGGTTGTGAGGAGAGAGAAATAAATAGAGATATATGTCTTTTTAGATGTAGAAAATATAAATAATGAATATGTGGTCGAGATTAAAAGTTGTTCAAAAGATTGAGTGGCTCAGATTCAGTCTCAGTTCTCATTCTAATAGGGGGTCTCATTTGAGCACTTGTATATATATATATATATATAATTGTATATATTATTAAACATATCTAATTACATATGGCGTCCGCTATGTCATCCTAACCCTCTACCGGCGACTTGTCATCATAACGTCGTACAAACAATGATCTCCGGCCACATCTCCTCCTACTCCACCGCCAGTAACAATCGCCTCAATCTCCAATTTGAAATTTTGACTTCAGATCTAACATCGTTGTTGAATCACACTCGAAATTGATGTTGATCGATTAAAGCAAGGAGACAACGATGATGTTTTCTGATGCATATGTACATTTTAGTTTACAAAAAAGGTGTGCACAAATCTAAGTAATTTAATTTTGATTCCAGAAATTTTAGTGATTCGAATTTAGTATTTAGTGATTTGCGTTCAAATTTGCAGTGATTTAGCTCTAAATTTTTGAATCTGTAGATGGTGGTGATATTGGTGGGGTTGCGATTTTATTTCAGTGATTTTTGTTGAATTTGATAATTTTTGAAGTGATTAAGATGATAATATAACTTTGTGATGATTTTGATTTTAATTTGGTGATTCTGCTCCAATCTGGTGATTCTGGTGGTGATGATTGCGGTGGCCGGTGGTAGTAACGTGGTGGTGATGGTGTTAAGACGAAATTGACGAAGAAAAAAAAGTGTAATTCTAACACCCTGATCCTCTAACGATATATAGTAGAAAAATCACAAAAGGTCATCGTTAGAGGGTGTTATAATTAGAAGAAATGTTCGGAAAGTATATCGTTAGAGGGTCCTAAGTATATCGTTAGAGAACTGAATATATAGTAGTATGGTGGAAAATATTTGGAACCTCATCGTAGAAAAATCACACTGGTAATTAAATAATGTAACAATACCTGTTTGGCAGGTGTTTTTTCCGAGCTACATTGTACGTAGATTTTCACCATAAGGTATGATAAAGGTGAAAGGTCATGTATTTACTCATGTTACTACACAATGTGTGACATAGAATAATAACACAGTGATGTATGGATAAAATATATAGAATGATATAGAAAAAGCTATTCTCAATACGTATAACACATAATTTTTATATATTAGTATTTATATAATAGGAAATATGATGGAAGTAGCTTGGTCAATTGACTGTTGGAGAGAAGCCGGAAGCATCACATGCTCCTTGAGTGTCTCTTTAATATTTTTCAAGCCTATGACATCCTCAAAATGTGACCCCAATATCATTAGGCCCGATTACTTGGTCCAAAAGTTTCTTCTGAAACTCATTATGAGTTACAACAACCTTTTCAATGTCAAACTTTATTGGATTTGGAGGAAGGATTTTTCATTGATGTCATAATTACTGATGACATGTCATTTGAGACTATGCTCAAGCAACTGAGTTTAAGTGAATGCAGTGGGGTTGAACATTTTGGATCCTATTCCAAAAATTGTAACAATTTTACTAAGTTGACTATCATAGACAAAATAGAAATTAATTGGCCCTTGTTTGAATGCACCCGAATGATGCAACTTAGTACTTTGGAATTAATGTTGGGAAGTGTGAAAAATATCACGAAGAAATCATCAATTTAGACAAGTCAGTTTGCAATATGCCTAGAATCAAAACTCTTTACATTGATGGCTTTCTCCTCTATGTAAGTTATAACCTTAGTAATATGATTAACTGATTTTTTTATTAGCTAATTTGGTTAGAAATATGAATGAAAAATTGGCCAGTGTCTCATTTTTTAATTTTCCTAATTCTGCCTACATATATGTATTTATAGTCTTTACAATGAGATGTTGCCCTATTGAAGAGGCCTATAACACCATTGGTGATTTTGAATCTTGAACGTGTTCGATTTGAGAATATGGTTCAGATTCACAATGGTCATTCCTTGATCATAAGCCTTCCCAACGTGTGATATCTTCGGTTAATAGCGGTAGGTACTAGTACTATAATCTAACGTTGTCTAGTAAATTTTTTGCAATTGTAGTAATGACGGTGCTTCAAATTATCTAATTGTTATTATTTGTTAATTTTCGTTGTACAATTGGTTTTTGAATGTCAAGGTTTGTGCTCAAAGACACCAACGAGGAATTTCGATTACTTTCCTCCTAATCTGAATTTGTCCCTTTTACGATAAAAGTTATCAAAAATTTTCTCTAGATTCTAAGTCTGTCAGCACAAATCTTGCAATTTAAAAACCAATGATCCATAAAAAATAACAAATAACAAATAACAACAATTAGATAATTTAAAGCACCGGCATTTCTATGAAGAGTATATGATTTACTAGACAACATGAAATTATAGTACTGGTACCTACCAGTATCAACCAAAGATGTAGCAGACTGGGAAAAAGCTTCTAATCAAGCAAGAGTATTGTGAATCTTAACCACATTCCCTAATGGAACACAATCAAGATTCAATTTCTCTAATGTTGTTATAGGTCTCTCAAGTAGAGCTGCATCTCGTTCTAGAGACAATATATACATATATGTATGCATAACATTAAAAACCAAAAAGTGAGACACTGACTTATTTTTCTTTTGTAACACTAATTAAATCAGCGAATGACAAAACCAATTAATCAAATTAGTAAGGTTTCAAATTACGTAGAGGAGAGAGAAATTAAGGTAAAGAGTATAGATTCTAGAAATATTACAAAATAACTTGTCTAGATTGATGAATTTCTTCTTAACATTTATCACTCTTCCCAAAATTATCCTAGAGCATTAAGTTACATCATTGGGGTACATTCAAACTGTTAGGATCGCTTCCACTATAGATCAACGTTAATCAAACACAATAACAAACACGAAAGTAAGGAACTCAATAATTTACCGTGGAAACCTCTCAAGGGAGAGTAAAACCACAAATCCACTATGAATATATTACAAGTTGGAGTCGCTCCCTCACTCAAAACTCTTCAATACAATCACCTCACCTTGATTACAAAAGCTCTCTCTTGTGTATCGCACACAACTCTCTAACTTTTGTAATACTGCAAAACCCCTACAAATATCTATATTTATAGGCACCACAAATATTCTAATCCTAATATATCTCAATTCTATTTGTGACAGTTACCATCTTTTCTTATCTTGGATAGAAATCTTCCACAATTCTTATCTCTATCAAAATAAGACTTTTCTCAATTATCACAAATTAGAATACTGCTCATAATAGGATTCTGAACTTATATTGGAATTCGGGGCGGACCCCAACAAATCCTCCCACGGCTCGAATTCCCTAATATCTCAACCGATTCCGAGAATTTCACCTTTTTCTCGGTCTTCATCATTGTTGCTCCACCATCTAAACAATAGATGTTCTTCTTATGCATCATCCCTTGTAGAATCAAGTTTCTTCCTTTATACACCTTGCAACTTCGCCCTCGTCCAACGAATCTGTACCCACGTGATGCCAACACACTCAAAGATTATACAGTCTTTGATGCATATGGTACATATCTCACATTGAGAGCTTTCTTGATCATACCATCATGGAGTTTAAGATAAACAGTTTCAACTCCTTGAACCTTCATCGTCTCATCATTCCCCACAACAATATTATCAAGACTATCATTAGTGCATAAACTCTCAAACATTGCTCGATCCCTACATATATGCATAGAAGCAGTAGAGTCCATCACCCATTCTGATTTATTCTTCACCGAACCAGGAACGGTATCCTCACTCGTCATCAAAAACTCTCCCTCATCGATCACAAGTATAGAGTCTGCATCATCAACTTTGTTCTTTCCCTTCATCTGCTTAAAGGACTTCATATCTTCTTTAAAGCTTGGACATAACATCTGCATATGACCCATTTCACCACAATAATAGCACTCAACAGTGCGCATATCCCTCTTACTCGGCCGAGATTTACTTCTTCCTTGCAGGTCATTGCGGTTGCGACTCCTTCTTTCGGTTCTTTCGACAGCTAAAACTGCCCCACTTTGAGAAACAACATCCTTTGTCATCCTCTCATTATCTCTTAACGCCTTTAACACATTATCAAGCGTAAGAGTTGTCCTCCCTACTAAAATCGTTTGCTTAAAATACTTGAAGGACTTCGGCAACAATGACAACAACACCAAAGCTTGTTCCTCGTCTTTCATCGGCTCATCAACATTAGCCAGATGACATACTAGTTGATTAAAACAACTAATGTGATCATGGAGACTACTTTCTTCATCCAGTTTTAAAGAGTACAACTCCATCTTCAAATTAAGTCTGTTGGTCAACGACTTCGAAGCGTATATGCTTGCTAACTTGTCCCATATCTCCTTCGGTGTTGACTCCTTCAACACATTATATCTCACATCGGGTGCAAGTGCCAACCTGATTGTACTCGCCACTCTCTTCTGGATCTTTGCCCAATATGTATCACTCATCTCTTTTGGCTTTGCCTTCTCCAAGGCATCATCAAGCCCTTGTTGAATTAACACATCCTTGACGGTTAATTGCCACATAGTGAAATCCATTTTTCCAGCATACTTGGGTGCATCAATCCTCAACGACTTTAGATCTTCCATCAAGCCAAGAAAAGATGAACTCATGACCAACTATCCACGCGCAAACAGTCAACTTCGGACACCAGATATCACACCCTCCCAACCCAAAATCCGATCTCCACCATTCAGATTTTAGATATTGATGTAACGAATCTACTTTCCCAAAATCAGGATGATTACCATCTTTTCTTATCTTGGATAGAAATCTTCCACAATTCTTATCTCTATCAAAATAAGACTTTCCTCGATTATCACAAATTAGAATACTGCTCATAATAGGATTCTTAACTTATTTAGGAATTCGGGGCGGACCCCAACACAAACAACCATCAATAAATTTCTTTACATGTCTACTATAATCAACAAAGTCAAATTGTCACAATTTATGAAATGGGATCCAAAATGTTCAATCCGTCTGCAACCACTTAAACTTAGTTGCTTGAGCTGAGTCCTAGATGACATGTCACCAGTAACTAGTTTTCTAAAATTTTGTAGAGTGAGAGAGATATGGCTTATATAGGAAGAGGAAGGCCAAATAGTTTTGGTTATGAATTTGAAAAATGTTTTTAAAATAACGGTGAAGGAACTATTGAATCTATGTATGAGATTACTTATATTTTTATCTATGGTTATAAAATGATTGTGTTAAATACCAAGCTTTTACATAGAAAAATACCCAACTTTTTGCGAGCTTCATTTGGATAAGAATTCTCAACAAAACTTGATGTTGATTGTTGAGGCATTTTACAACTCAAATAAAAATAGAAAATCATAAAATAAAAATGAAATTCAATTAAAAATCACTCGCAAAAATTCACTAACAAAATCAAGAAATTGAAGACTCAAATTTCAAAAACAAACCTTTTCCCTGTTAAGAGATGGAAGCTTGGCTTGGGATGAATGAAGAAGATCTCTCCAGCCGTCTTTGTTACACAGAGACCCACTAGTCTCTTCTTCTGATGGAGTACATTTTGGCTTCAAACAAATGAAAATTAAAGCATATAAACAAAATCTTTATAGAGGGTTACTACAATGAGAACCTGAACCAAGAACTTAGGCTATAATTTGATAATTAACTTTACTTTATTTTAACTAACACAACTAAATACAAGTACTGTAATTGTATATACTACACCACAGTTGTGTTGCCTCATGCACCACCATCCACTGTTTGGTGGAAAATATTTGGAACCTCAACGTAGAAAAATCACACTGGTAATTAAATAATGTAACAATACCTGTTTGGCATGGTGTTTTTTCCGAGCTACATTGTACGCAGATTTTCACCATAAGGTATGATAAAGGTGAAAGGTCATGTATTTACTCATGTTACTACACAGTGTGTGACATAGAATAATAATACAGTGATGTATGAATAAAATATATAGAATGATATAGAAAAAGCTATTCTCAATACGTATAACACATAATTATATATTAGTATTTATATAATAGGAAATCTGATGGAAGTAGCTTGGTCAATTGACTGTTGGAGAGAAGCCGGAAGCATCCCCCGCTCCTTGAGTGTCTCTTTAATATTTTTCAAGCCTCTGACATCCTCAAAATCTGACCCCAATATCATTAGGCCCGATTACTTGGTCGAAAAGTTTCTTCTAAAACTCATTATGAGTTACAACAACCTTTTCAATGTCAAACTTAATTGGATTTGGAGGAAGGATTTTTCATTGATATCATAATTACTGATGACATGTCATTTGGGACTAAGCTCAAGCAACTGAGTTTAAGTGAGTGCAGTGGGGTTGAACATTTTGGATCCTATTCCAAAAATTGTAAGAATTTTACTAAGTTGACTATCATATACAATATAGAAATTAATTGGCCCTTGTTTGAATGCACCCGAATGATGCAACTTAATACTTTGGGATTAATGTTGGGAAGTGTGACAAATATGACGAAGAAAGTCATCAATTTAGACAAGTCAGTTTGCAATATGCCTAGAATCAAAACTCTTTACATTGATGGCTTTCTCCTCCATGTAAGTTATAACCTTAGTAATATGATTAACTGATTTTTTTATTAGCTAATTTGGTTAGAAATATGAATGTAGGTACTAGTACTATAATCTAACGTTGTCTAGTAAATTTTTTGCCATTGTAGTAATGACGGTGCTTCATATTTTCTAATTGTTATTATTTGTTAATTTTCGTGGTACTATTGGTTTTTAAATGTCAAGGTTTGTGCTCAAAGACACCAGCGAGGAATTTGGATTACTTTCCTCCTAATCTGAATTTGTCTCTTTTACAAGGAAAGTTATCCAAATTTCTGTCTAGATTCTAAGTCAGTAAGCACAAATCTTGCAATTTAAAAACCAATGATCCATAAAAAATAACAAATAACAACAATTAGATAATTTAAAGCACATGTATTCTGTCATGAGTATATGATTTACTAGACAACATGAAATTATAGTAGTGGTACCTACTAATATCAACCAAAGATATAGCAGACCGGAAAAAAGTTTCTAATGAATGAAGCAAGAGTATTGTGAATCTCTAATGTTGTTATAGGTCTCTCAAGTAGAGCTCGTTCCAGAGACAATATATACATATATGTATGCATAACATTAAAAACCAAAAAGTGAGACACTGACTTATTTTTCTTTTGTAAGACTAATTAAATCAGCGAATGACAAAACCAATTAATCAAATTAGTAAGGTTTCAAATTATGTAGAGGAGAGAGAAATTAAGGTAAAGAGTATTGATTCTAGAAATATTACCAAATAGCTTGTCTAGATTGATGAATTTCTTCTTAACATTTATCACTCTTCCCAAAATTATCCTAGAGTATTAAGTTACATCATTGGGGTACATTCAAACAACCATCAATAAATTTCTTTACATGTCTATGATAATCAACACAATCAAATTGTCACAATTTATGAAATGGGATCCATAATGTTCAATCCGTCTCCAACCACTTAAACTTAGTTGCTTGAGCTGAGTCCTAGATGACATGTCACCATTAACTAGTTTTCTAAAATTTTGTAGAGTGAGAGAGATATGGCTTATATAGGAAGAGGAAGACCAAATAGTTTTGGTTATGAATTTGAAAAATGTTTTTAAAATTACGGTGAAGGAACTATTGAAGCTATGTATGAGATTGCTTATATTTTTATCTATGGTTATAAAATGATAGTGTTAAATACCAAGCTTATACATAGAAAAATACCCAACTTTTTGCAAGCTTCATTTGGCTAAGAATTCTCAGCAAAACTTGATGTTGATTGTTGAGGCATTTTCCAACTCAAATAAAAATAGAAAATCATAAAATAAAAATGAAATTCTATTAATAATCACTGGCAAAAATTCACTAACAAAATCAAGAAATTGAAGACTCAAATTTCAAAAACAAACCTTTTGCCTGTTAAGAGATGGAAGCTTGGCTTGGGATGAATGAAGAAGATCTCTCCAGCCGTCTTTGTTACACAGAGACCCACTAGTCTCTTCTTCTGATGGAGTGCATTTTGGCTTCAAACAAATGAAAATTAAAGCATATAAACAATATCTTTATAGAGGGTTACTACAATGAGAACCTGAACTAAGAACTTAGGCTATAATTCGATAATTAACTTTACTTTATTTTAACTAACAGAACTAAATACAAGTATTGTAATTGTATATATATACTACACCACAGTTGTGTTGCCTCATGCACCATCATCCACTGTTTGCCATCAGGCTTAGGGCCACACCATAATCACCACTGTCACAATTACCAACAACATCATCACAATCACAAATCTCAAAACAAAATTAATTAAATTCAAAAGTAACATCATCATTAATTACCACGGCTACACTCTACATGAAATCAAAAAATTCTTAAACAAATCACCAAAAAAAAAAGGTTATTTGTATTGTAGAATTAAAAGGCGATTTGTATTAAAAAAAGATGATTTTTGTTGAAAATTCACAAATATGCACCTACTATTACATAAGCTACTCATTTTGTCTATCCTCTACTCGTACCTTTCACCAATTCAACGCACTAGTGTTTCTCTGATTT
The DNA here is from genome assembly GCA_030848705.1 of Heracleum sosnowskyi. Taxonomy (NCBI): domain Eukaryota; kingdom Viridiplantae; phylum Streptophyta; class Magnoliopsida; order Apiales; family Apiaceae; genus Heracleum; species Heracleum sosnowskyi. Next base: position 16,043,190 of record CM061244.1, on the reverse strand, counting down.
ATGATTTACACCGCCATTAGATGTAGAAATGGAGCTGGAGACGAGCTAATCCACCACTCCAATGGAAAAGCACGCAAAGATCACGTTTTGAAGACAAGAGGTGATATAAATATATGTATCATCATTGTTGAATATGGATCTAAAAATGATGAAGTGAAGATGGAGCTACAGAGGCCAGTAGCGGCTAGGTTTATAGGGCTGGTCTTTCCTGCTTCATTGAAGATAATCTTAGAAAATTCATAATATTTTTATCAATCTTTTAAAATCGGAATCGATTATACACTCTTTTAACTAGAAGGGACGTATTAAATTTGGATTTGAATTTTTCTATTTACAAAAATGCGGAGTGGTTTTTAAATAATTCATTAAAATACAATGTTATTGAATAGGTATTTAAAAAATGCATTTAAAATTTTGGGTATTCAGTTAATATTTTAGATTATCCTTTGAATTGTGATGGTGTTTATTAGAAAAATATATTTAAATATAGTATATTTTATTTTGGATATTTATTACAAATCCATAATATTTTAATTCTCGTTTATATATATATCCAACATATATTATTTGAGAGGTTGAATGATTCACTCAGAGACAATACTTTTATCAATTTTGTGATGGGATTAGAATCATGTCATGTAACAACTTATGAATGAATATGTGTTGGTCCCCATTTTCCATGAAACAATGACAAGTATAGATTATATCCTCTAAAAAATATGGCATATCAATTAAATAGTGAAATTATCAACCCTTTAAATCTTGTAACACCTAATGAATATACATTTGAAGAAGTCTATAGACTGAATGCTTGTTGGTTTGCCAAACATTAAGAAAAAGTTGCAAATAACAAGGAATAGTACCACCTTATCACTTTTGTACACTGATAGTAAGATTTCATTACACATTTAAGACATAAGTTTCTCCACTTTGCTACATGGGTCATTGACTTGTGGAGATTTTATACTTCTTAATATGGATATTTGATTTGTCAACATAAAGAGTTCACCCTTTAGTAATTTGAATTCACTATATGGGACTTCGCCAAACATCAGCTTCTCTGCCTAGCTCTTTCTAGACTTCTTGGTATCAGGCCTTAGAAATTTTCTTCGGTTTTGTAGATTTATTCTTCATGACTTTATTTATTCTTGTTTGAACAATACTTGAATTTCTATGTCACTCATTTATTTTAATGGAGATATCCAAGTAACAAGTGACATAGTCACTTAGGCTAGTTCTAAGTTATGTATGCCTAATTTCTAGCACAAATGGTATTTTAAATCAATGCTTTGAATTAGTGGGTTTGAAATAATAGTATAAATATCTAAGATACAATTAAATTAATTTAATGAGAACTTTGTGAAGATATATGAAAACTAGGTAACTACCCAACAACATTTGCTTGCGAACCTATTGTCATAAATCATCATAATAATCACACGTGGTTCACAACAAACATAAAACTCTGGCACATTTCTGATGCTTTGTATTTTTTCTTTAACGGTAAGTTAGAAATTAAAAAAGGAGTCCTCACATTGACAAAAACCGTAAAATATGGGGGAAAAAAAAGTAAGAATAGTCACCGGTGAAATGGTGGAAGATGGCTACCCTAATTTCTTCATATCAACCATCTCAATTTAGGGTGCACATATCACAAACTACATTTAACTTACAAAGACAAATACTTTATTGTACCTCTAAAATAGCTTGACTTCATGACATTACACGAAAGCTGTCATTTTGCTTAGTAGATGAGGGTGCTGAGCACAGAATACAATGATTTGTATAGATAAAAAATAGCATCTACATAAAGTAACTCTGATCATTTTTTCTTCTAAAGTCCTCTTCAAACAGTTCATTTCATTTTTGAAGCTGTGGTGCAACACTTGTACAAACCTCTCATGATCAAATGAAAAAATGTAGATCTAGCCGTCCATTTAAAACATATATATGTATATATTTGTTTTTACATGTTACTATCTTAACTCTTCATAAAAGATGTATATGTGCACTACCCTTTCTAGATAATTGTATCCATACACGCTTTTTATTTCAATAATAGTCATGAGTTGATGTCATCAATATAACTTACAATGGAATATACTTCTTAATCTTGTGATATGGAACAGTGATATACAAGTTCTGCAAAATAAATTATTCAAGTGAAAATTAACATTCTTCTCGATAAAAAAGCACATTCCTCAAATATTTAAGTTATAAAATAGAACATTTAGGCCACTTCCACAATACACGTTATACTTTTTGCAATTGCTAGCGTTGCACCGCTCTCTCCCACCATAACCTAATGGGATTTTAGTGGTTATACATTGGTTATCACTAATCAGCATTTAAAGCAATAATAATACTATAGACTTATCAATTGGAATTAAAAGAAGATGTGAAGATTCAAATCAGTGTTCGTGATGCACTAAGCGTCTACACAATAGAAAACGATGGTGACATTTATTATTCAATGGAAGAATTGATAAAGTACAAGTTCAGGAAGTTTTGGAAAATTAACTATGTACTGTATAAGACTGGAATAGCTAGTCGCCTATAACTTTTCAGACAAGCAAAATTTTCTACGTGTTATAGTCTTGAGAAGCAAGGGCGCACATCTTGAAGTTATCAAGCAATAGAGACACACATAACAATAGAAGCTCAAAACAAGAGTACCAAGCGAACATCCTTCCATTCCTTCAAAAACTTTTAAGCAATCATATAGGAAGTAGTGGTGCCTATCTTCAAGCACGCATAAACACTTTGGAGCCTATGCTCTTAATCTCTTGGCGCACGTATGTGAAAAGTGCAACAAATCTTATTACTTATTGAAAGCAACCAATGTACTTGGCTATGTTGGATTAATCAAAACTCCTTGTCTGAATACTTTAGTTTTATTGATTTGGTCTGCAACGGCTATGAGGGTTTGTAGGCATTTGAATAAGTAGTTCAGTAGTTGAAGTAGTGGAGTCTTATCAGGAGTTCTTTCAGCTTTCTGGTGTCCTAGTTTGTAGGAGTTTGTTTGCTTTGTATTTCCTTTGCTTTAGTACTTAATCTTGTTCCTAGCATTCTAATAAAATAGATCGAAGCTTTTGTTTTCTCAGTTTAATATTTATTCATACAGCTTATATGTTCATTTATATGCTTAAGTGTGAGAGAGTCCTGTGAGATTGTTATCATTCTGGTATCAGAGCCTATAAAATACATATACGGTGTATGACAAAGTATATGTCCAGGAAGGACACAATGGCAACAAACAAAACAGAGATGAGCAAAACAAGAGAAGGGGTTGGTCTCAGTTATCCGATGTTGACACGAGGCAACTACACGACATGGGCAATAAAAATGAAGGTGTTTATGCAGGCTCATGGGGTGTGGGAAGCCATCGAAACCAAAGAAACCGGAGGTTCAACGTCCAAAGTGGAGGAAAGAACAGATAAGATTGCACTCGCAGCCATTTACCAAGGCATACCCGAAGATATACTATTATCTATATCGGAAAAGACAACAGCGAAGGAGGCATGGACAGCTATAAAAACAATGTGTCTTGGAGCTGACAGAGTAAAGAAAGCCAAGATACAGACCCTGAAAGCCGATTTCGAATCACTGAAAATGAAAGACAGTGAGAAACTTGATGATTTTTGTGTTAAGTTAAATGGCTTGGTGGCAAATATACGAGTTCTGGGTGAAACAGTTGATGAAGGATACGTAGTGAAGAAACTCCTTAGAGCAGTGCCTACGAAGTTCCTGCAAATCGCATCCACTATTGAACAGTTTGGAGACTTGGAAAAGATGTCCGTCGAGGAAGCTGTTGGGTCTTTGAAGGCCCATGAGGAACGTCTGAAAGGTCAGAGTGAACCTGGAGGACAGCAATTATTACTCACTGAGGAGGAATGGTTGAAAAGAGAAAAAGATGAAGGACAGTTGCTGTTCACAAAGGAAGAATGGCAGAGGAGATCAAACTCGAGAAATAGAGGAGGTCCTGGTGAATACAGGGCAAAAGACATTAATCGAGGTAGCAGAGACAAGAGCAAAATTCGATGTTTCAATTGTTTGGCCTATGGACACTATGCGGCTGAGTGTAGAAAGCTCAAGAAAGAAAAGGAGTTACGCTTGGAGGCAAATATGGTACAAACTCAGGACGATGAGCCTGCTCTACTAATGGTGGAAGGACGAGAGAACAAGGTCCTGTTAAACGAAGAAAACGTGAATCCAAGGCTGAAACCAGGGGTCGTCAAGAAAAACGAAGCTTCAAATGTGTGGTATTTAGACAATGGGGCGAGTAATCATATGACGGGGGAGAGATCGAAATTCAAAGTCTTGGATGAGACAGTAACGGGTCAGGTACGCTTCGGTGATGGATCAAATGTAGAGATCAAAGGAAAAGGATCAATCTCGTTCAAGTGCAAAAACGGGGAAGAAAAATTGTTCCAAGAGGTATATTATATCCCTAGTTTATGTAACAATATATTGAGTCTTGGTCAATTATCTGAGGAAGGGAATCGAGTCATTATGCATGGTGAATTTCTTTGGGTCTATGATAAAAACGAGAATTTACTTATGAAAGTAAGGAGGTCACAAAATAGGTTGTATAAAATTCTCGTTGACACAGTTAGTGAAGATTGCTTTAATGGTTGTTTACTGTCAAAAACGGATGAGGAGGCATGGTTGTGGCACACACGCCTTGGTCACGTAAATTTTCAAGCTTTACATCTAATGACAAGAAACAAAATGGTTGAAGGAATGCCAAAGTTAATCCAACCAACAGAAATATGTTCGGGATGTATGATGTCAAAGCAAGTCAGAAAGAGTTTTCCTGCACAATCCAAGTTCCGAGCAGCTGAAGTTTTAGAACTAATCCATGGAGATTTGTGTGGACCTCTAACACCCGAAACACCTGCTGGAAACAAATATTTTTTATTGTTGGTGGATGATTTTAGTAGGGCTATGTGGGTGTTCTTGTTGAGGACGAAAGATGAAGCTTTTGCTGCTTTCAAACGGTTTAAAAATCAGGTTGAAAAGGGCTTGAATGTGAAGGTAAAAGCACTGCGTACAGACAGGGGAGGAGAATTTTGTTCTCAGCAATTTAATGAATACTGTGAAGAGGCTGGTATATACCGTCAGTTTACAGCTCCATACACGCCTCAACAGAATGGCGTGGTAGAGAGACGTAATCGTACGATTGTGGCCATGACCAGGAGTCTTCTAAAAACTATGAACTTGCCGTCATATCTGTGGGGCGAGGCAGTACGACATTCAGTCTACGTTTTGAATCGCCTACCCACCCGTGCCTTATCAGAAAAAACACCTTACGAAGCTTGGACTGGTAGGAAACCAAATCTGGAACTCATTAAAGTGTTTGGATGTGTCTCGTATATGAAGATACCTAGTGTTCAAACCACGAAGTTGGACGATCGCAGCAGAAGGGTTGTCAATCTTGGGAAAGAGCCTGGCACTAAGGCGTATAGAGTCTACGATCCTGTAACAAAGAAAGTGTATATGAGCCGAGATGTGATTTTTGATGAGAAGAAAATATGGAACTGGGAGGTGGCTCATGAACAGAAAGATGAAGCGAACAGTCAAGGGAATCAACTGACAGTGTTTGGTTATGAAGGAAGTAACTCAAATATGGAGGATACTGAAACAGAGGAGAGTCTGGCAGCTAGTGAAGACACAGAGTCGCAAGTTCAGGACAGTTTTGAAGAGGTTCAGACTCCAACATCTGAGCAAAGTTCAAATGCAGTAAGCACAGGTGAAGACAGTGATGACAGTGAGCCAGTAAAATTCAGACGACTGAGTGAAGTTTATAGAGACACAAGTGAAGTCGAAGTGCCAGAAGAACTAATGCTCATGGGGGTAGACGAGCCAATGAACTACACTCAAGCTGCACAGAAAGGTGAGTGGAGAAGAGCCATGGAACAAGAACTGGAGGCAATAGAACGAAACAAAACATGGAGTCTGACTCAATTGCCACCGGGGAAAAAGGCGATTGATTTAAAATGGGTGTTCAAATTAAAGAAGGATACTAAAGGAGAAATAGTGAAGCATAAGGCCAGATTAGTGGCAAAGGGTTATGTCCAACAATATGGAGTGGACTACGAGGAAATCTTCGCTCCAGTAACTCGTTTAGAAACAGTTCATTTACTTCTAGCATTGTCAGCAAAGAATGGATGGACTGTACATCATTTGGACGTTAAGTCGGCATTCCTCAATGGGGATCTACAGGAGGAGGTATACGTATCACAACCAGAGGGATTCGAAAAAGCTGGTAAGGAGCATTTTGTTTATAAATTGCATAAAGCTTTATATGGTTTGCGCCAGGCTCCCAGAGCGTGGTACTCGAAGCTGAGAAAGTGTTTAGAGAGTATGGGTCTGGTTCGATGTCCCTACGAACATGCAGTGTATACTAAAAGAATTGCAAGTGAAGTCTTAATAGTGGCAGTGTACGTCGACGACCTTTTGGTGACCGGAACAAGTTGGGCTGTCATACAGAAGTTCAAGGCACAGATGATGGAGCATTTTGAGATGAGTGATTTGGGACACCTTTCCTACTATCTGGGTTTGGAAGTGAATCAGCAGAATGGCTATGTGGAAATAAAGCAAGAAGCCTACGCAAAGAAGATTCTTGAAAAGGTGGGAATGGGGGACTGCAACCCAACAAAGTTCCCGATGGAACCTAAAATTCTGATCACAAAGGATGAAGGAGGTGAGACCGTAAATCCAACTGAATATAAAAGCTTAGTGGGGGGTCTTCGTTATCTTGTTCACATTCGTCCGGACATCTCATATGCAGTAGGGATCATCAGTCGTTATATGGAAAAACCAACGGTAATGCATATGAACGCAGCTAAGAAGATAATGAGATATGTTAAAGGTACTTTGAGTTATGGCTTGATATATTCGGAAAGTAGTGCTAACAATGCTATAACGGGGTTCTCGGACAGTGATTTGGGTGGAAATATTGAGGATAGGAAAAGCACCACTGGGATCGTCTTCTACTTGAATGAGAGTGTCATAACGTGGATTTCACAAAAACAGAAATGCGTGGCTTTATCCTCTTGCGAGGCTGAGTTCATGGCAGCCACCGCAGCAGCATGCCAAGGAATTTGGTTGAGAAACTTATTGGGCGAGGTTACTGGTAGTCGAATTGGTCCAGTGGTGTTGTATGTCGATAACAAATCAGCTATAGATTTAGCAAAGAATTCTGTTTTTCATGGAAGGTCCAAACACATCGACATTCGTTATCATTTTATAAGGGAATGTGTGGAGCGTGGTGAAATCATCTTGAAACATATCAACACAGGAGAGCAGCGTGCAGATGTGTTAACTAAGGCTATGTCTATTGTGAAGTTTGAACGGATGCGTAACTTACTTGGTGTGAAGAATCTAAATAAAGGAGTTTAGATTAAGGGGGTGTTTGTTGGATTAATCAAAACTCCTTGTCTGAATACTTTAGTTTTATTGATTTGGTCTGCAACGGCTATGAGGGTTTGTAGGCATTTGAATAAGTAGTTCAGTAGTTGAAGTAGTGGAGTCTTATCAGGAGTTCTTTCAGCTTTCTGGTGTCCTAGTTTGTAGGAGTTTGTTTGCTTTGTATTTCCTTTGCTTTAGTACTTAATCTTGTTCCTAGCATTCTAATAAAATAGATCGAAGCTTTTGTTTTCTCAGTTTAATATTTATTCATACAGCTTATATGTTCATTTATATGCTTAAGTGTGAGAGAGTCCTGTGAGATTGTTATCAGGCTAACATTAATCTATGTTGAGGGGTTGATCAACTCTATACAAAGGAAGAAGACACATTACATTTCTGATGCTCTTCTTCATTGGAAATGTTGGAGTTTTATTAATCTAAACGTTATTAGTATTATTAGTTTGTTTTATTTGAATAAATCAGCTGTGTCTAATGTAGTAGTTGCATGAGAATAGGTCTTTGGTAGTTGAGGTTTAGTCGGGAAGGTGGTAGAGCTACACCAGGTCGTGCTCCTGGTTTTTAGCAGTAAAACCACAGTTGGTAGTTACTATTTATATTCATTAGCATTATCAGTACTGTTTACTCATTTTCAATTGTATGGTGTGTTATCCATCAGAAATCAAATAAAGTTTGTTAACGTGTGAGTCATCTGTGTTTTTTCAATATCTGGTATCAGAGCAAGGTTCAGATCCATACAAAGAAACATGGCGTCCAGCAACGGTAAAGAAAGTTCGTTTGGTTTAAGTTATCCTATGCTGACAAGAGTTAATTATACTGCATGGGCATTGAAGATGAAAGTTTTCATGCAAGCTCATGGGGTGTGGGATTTCGTGGAAGTTAAGGATCCTAAAATAGTTGTGGAGGATAAGATAGACAAAAGAGCTCTAGCCATCATCTACCAAGGAATCCCTGAGGATATCCTACTGTCTTTGGCCGAAAAGAAAACGGCGAAAGAAGCCTGGGATGCAATTAAAACAATGAGCTTAGGCGCAGATAAGGTTAAGAAGGCAAGAGCTCAGACTTTGAGGGCAGAATTCGAAGGATTGAATATGAAAGAAACGGAGCAGATTGACGATTTCTGTATGAGGTTGAATAACTTGGTGACTAACATCCGAGCGTTGGGAGAGACAGTTGATGAGTCATATGTGGTGAAAAAGCTACTTCGGGCAGTGCCTACCAAGTTTTTACAAATTGCTTCAGCTATTGAGCAATTTGGAAATTTAGAAACCATGTCCGTTGAGGAGACTGTGGGAGCACTCAAGGCGCATGAAGAAAGGTTAAAAGGGCAGGCAGAGAATAACGGTGGACAACAACTTCTTCTTACGGAGGAAGAATGGACAAAGAGGGAAAACACCGAAGGAAAATTGCTGTTAACCAGGGAGGAGTGGCTGAAGAAGACAGGTAAAGGTGCACAAAGGAACAACAATGAGAATCGTGGCAGAGAATATGTACGAGGTGTTCGTGACAGAAGCAGGGTAAGGTGTTTTAACTGTCAAACCTATGGGCATTTTGCAGCGGAGTGTAGAAAGCCAAAGAGAGAGAGAGAGAACAGAAAGGAGAAGTTAACCTGTCACAGACGATTGATGATGAACCTGCACTCCTCATGCTGAGTGCAGAGATAATGCTAAAGGAATGCTGATGTTGAACGACGGGGGTATAAGTCCGTATTTGAATAGAAATGAAAACGACACATGTGATGATTCAAGCGTGTGGTACCTTGATAACGGGGCTAGCAATCACATGAGTGGACAACGGAAAAGGTTCACATACTTGGACGAAGGAGTAACTGGTCGAGTACGCTTTGGAGATGGGTCAACAGTTGAAATCAAGAGAAAAGGATCTGTGGTCTTCACTTGCAAAAATGGAAAAGAAAAAACACTGAATGAGGTATACTTTATTCCCACTCTCCGTAACAATATAATTAGTTTGGGACAGTTGTCAGAGAATGGTAATAAAGTCATACTTAATGGTGAATTTTTATGGGTGTATGATAACTCTGGAAGTCTGTTGATTAAAGTAAAGAGAACCTTAAACAGGTTATATAAACTTGTTATAGAGGAGAATATGAATATGTGTATGCTAACGAAAACAGAGGAAGACTCATGGCTTTGGCATTCACGATTGGGTCACATCAATTTTCAAGCAATGCTTCTCATGATGAGAAACAAAATGGTGTATGGAATTCCAGATTTCGTTAACCCAAAGGCTGTGTGCAGAGGTTGTCTTTTGTCTAAACATGCTCGACGACCATTCCCCTCTAAAACTAATTTCTCCGCCAAGCGATGTTTAGAACTGATTCACGGGGATATTTGTGGTCCTATATCGCCCCAAACACCTGTAGGGAATAAATATTTTCTCCTGTTGGTTGATGACTACAGTCGTTGGATGTGGGCGTATATGATAAAGACTAAAGATGAAGCCCTGGATGTGTTTAAAAAATTCAAGACTCTAGTTGAAAGGGAATCAAAGCAGGTTGTGCAAGTACTAAGGACAGATAGGGGAGGAGAATTTTGCTCAAGGGAATTCACGAAATATTGTGAAGATGTCGGGATAGTCAGGCATTACACAGCTCCATATTCTCCACAGCAAAACGGAGTTGTGGAGCGTCGAAACAGAACAGTGGTGGCAATGGCTCGAAGTTTGTTGAAAGAACGCAATATGCCATCTTACATGTGGGGGAGGCTGTTAGATATGCAGTTTATTTGTTGAATCGACTCCCTACACGAGCTGTGAGTGGAAAGACTCCATATGAAGTATGGCTTGAAAGGAAACCAAAAGTTGATTATCTAAGGATATTTGGTTGTGTGGCCTACATGAAAGTTCCTAGTGTTCATGTAAAAAAATTAGATGACAGAAGTAAAAGGGTTGTACATCTTGGTCGCGAGCCTGGAACTAAAGCTTACAGATTGTTTAATCCAAACACAGGATCTATACACATCAGTAGAGATGTTGTGTTTGAGGAAGGGAAAAGTTGGGAATGGAATCATGAAGAAAGTGGCGATATACAGCCAGTGAGTACTTTCATTGTGGCGGGCTTTCCTTTGGAATTTAATACAGAAAGTGGTGAAAGGGATGGTGAAATTGGAACACCACAATCATAAGGATCAAGTACAAGTACACGGTCGACAGATACAGAGTCATCCTCACCAGACACAAGTATACAAACGACAGATGCAAGTGAGGGAAGTGAAGTTGAAGTCTCAGGTGATAGCAGTGAACCACGACAATTCAGGCTTATTGATGACATTTATAACACCACTGAAGAGGTCGAAATAGCAGACGAACTACTGTTGTCAATTGATGAACCAGTTACTTATGCACATGCGGTGAAAGAAGATGATTGGAGGACTGCTATGAGAAATGAACTTGAAGCAATAGAAAAGAATAAGACCTGGGAACTAACAGAATTACCTGCAGGTCACACAGCCATCGACTTAAAATGGGTTTTCAAGGTCAAGAGAAACTCAAGTGATGAAGTGATAAAGTACAAAGCTAGATTGGTCGCGAAGGGGTACGTTCAGAGGCACGACATTGATTATGAAGAAGTTTTTGCTCCAGTATCGAGGATAGAGACAGTTCGTTTATTGATAGCACTTGCAGCCAAGAACGAGTGGCAAATTCATCATGTAGACATAAAGACAGCTTTCTTGAATGGTGAGTTACAAGAAGAGGTTTACGTACGTCAACCAGAAGGCTATGTAAAGGAAGGTCAGGAACGCAAAGTGTATAAACTACTGAAGGCACTATACCGGCAAGCCCCACGAGCCTGGTATACTAAACTTAACAAATGTATGGAGAAGATGGGCTTCACAAAATGTCCATTTGAGCATGCAGTTTATGTAAAGCGTGAAGGTAATGAGTCTTTAATACTTGGAGTATATGTAGATGATTTACTCATTACTGGAACAAGTGTTGAAAATATTATCAAGTTTAAGAAACAAATGAGCACTGAATTTGAGATGAGTGATTTGGGCAAGTTGTCCTACTATCTTGGTATAGAAGTTGAGCAAGGTGATGGTTTCATTGAGTTAAAACAGATGGCTTATGCGAAGAAGGTACTAGAAAGGGCTGGGATGTTAGACTGCAACTCAGTTAGATACCCGATGGATCCAAAAATTGAGCTACATAAGGCTGAGTTTATGGCAGCTACAGCTGCAGCATGTCAAGGAATCTAGCTACAAAGGGTGCTAAATCAAATAACGGATGTGAAGACTGGGCCTGTGATATTGTATATTGATAATAGGTCAGCCATTGATTTGGCGAAAAATCCTGTTTTCCATGGTCGTAGCAAGCATATAGATGTTCGTTATCATTTTATCAGAGAATGTGTTGAGCAAGGCTTGATCATAATTAAGCATGTTAATACAAGTGAACAGCGTGCAGATGTTTTAACAAAGTCCATGTCAACTGTGAAGTTCGAGAGGATGCGTGCGCTTCTGGGAGTTAAAGACCTCAAACACGTTTAGATTACAGGGGGATATGTTGGAGTTTTATTAATCTAAACGTTATTAGTATTATTAGTTTGTTTTATTTGAATAAATCAGCTGTGTCTGATGTAGTAGTTGCATGAGAATAGGTCTTTGGTAGTTGAGGTTTAGTCGGGAAGGTGGTAGAGCTACACCAGGTCGTGCTCCTGGTTTTTAGCAGTAAAACCACAGTTGGTAGTTACTATTTATATTCATTAGCATTATCAGTACTGTTTACTCATTTTCAATTGTATGGTGTGTTATCCATCAGAAATCAAATAAAGTTTGTTAACGTGTGAGTCATCTGTGTTTTTTCAATAGGAAACAAAAAATATGAGACCAAAATTCAGAAAATACTATAAGTAAACCGTTCAACTATATTTATAATTTGTGAGAAAAAATCATTGAAGCTAACTATTTGCTTTGGAACTTAGGACCCTCTAACGATATACTTTCCAAACATTTCATTTCATTTTTATTGTTTTGATTTTGAGTTTAGATAATATTAAATCACTGAAGAAATTTAAATAATGGTGAGTATGTGTACATCTCATAACATACTACCATATATGAAAATTTTCACGTGTAAGGACTAGAGAACTGAATATATAGTAGTATGGTGGAAAATATTTGGAACCTCAACGTAGAAAAATCACACTGGTAATTAAATAATGTAACAATACCTGTTTGGCATGGTGTTTTTTCCGAGCTACATTGTACGCAGATTTTCACCATAACGTATGATAAAGGTGAAAGATCATGTATTTACTCATGTTACTACACAGTGTGTGACATAGAATAATAATACATTGATGTATGAATAAAATATATAGAATGATATAGAAAAAGCTATTCTCAATACGTATAACACATAATTATATATTAGTATTTATATAATAGGAAATCTGATGGAAGTAGCTTGGTCAATTGACTGTTGGAGAGAAGCCGGAAGCATCCCCGCTCCTTGAGTGTCTCTTTAATATTTTTCAAGCCTCTGACATCCTCAAAATCTGACCCCAATATCATTAGGCCCGATTACTTGGTTGAAAAGTTTCTTCTAAAACTCATTATGAGTTACAACAACCTTTTCAATGTCAAACTTAATTGGATTTGGAGGAAGGATTTTTCATTGATATCATAATTACTGATGACATGTCATTTGGGACTAAGCTCAAGCAACTGAGTTTAAGTGAGTGCAGTGGGGTTGAACATTTTGGATCCTATTCCAAAAATTGTAAGAATTTTACTAAGTTGACTATCATATACAATATAGAAATTAATTGGCCCTTGTTTGAATGCACCCGAATGATGCAACTTAATACTTTGGGATTAATGTTGGGAAGTGTGACAAATATGACGAAGAAAGTCATCAATTTAGACAAGTCAGTTTGCAATATGCCTAGAATCAAAACTCTTTACATTGATGGCTTTCTCCTCTATGTAAGTTATAACCTTAGTAATATGATTAACTGATTTTTTTATTAGCAAATTTGGTTAGAAATATGAATGAAAAATTGGCCAGTGTCTCATTTTTTAATTTTCCTAATTGTGCCTACATATATGTATATATAGTCTTTAGAATGAGATGTTGCCGTGAAGAGGCCTATAACACCATTGGTGAAATTGAATCTTGAACGTGTTCGATTTGAGAATATGGTTCAGATTCACTATGGTCATTCCTTGATCATAAGCCTTCCCAACCTCCGATATCTTGGGTTAATAGCGGTAGGTACTAGTACTATAATCTAACGTTGTCTAGTAAATTTTTTGCCATTGTAGTAATGACGGTGCTTCATATTATCTAATTGTTATTATTTGTGAATTTTCGTGGTACTATTGGTTTTTAAATGTCAAGGTTTGTGCTCAAAGACATCAGCGAGGAATTTGGTTTACTTTCCTCCTAATCTGGATTTGTCTCTTTTACAAGGAAAGTTATCCAAATTTCTGTCTAGATTCTAAGTCAGTAAGCACAAATCTTGCAATTTAAAAACCAATGATCCATAAAAAATAAAAAATAGCAACAATTAGATAATTTAAAGCACATGCATTTCTGTGATGAGTATATGATTTACTAGACAACATGAAATTATAGTACTGGTACCTACTAGTATCAACCAAAGATATAGCAGACAGGAAAAAAGTTTCTAATTAATCAAGCAAGAGTATTGTGAATCTTAACCACATTCCCTAATGGAACACAATCAAGATTCAATTTCTCTAATGTTGTTATAGGTCTCTCAAGTAGAGCCGCATCTCGTTCCAGAGACAATATATACATATATGTATGCATAACATTAAAAACCAAAAAGTGAGACACTGACTTATTTTTCTTTTGTAACACTAATTAAATCAGCGAATGACAAAACCAATTAATCAAATTAGTAAGGTTTCAAATTATGTAGAGGAGAGAGAAATTAAGGTAAAGAGTATTGATTGTAGAAATATTACCAAATAGCTTGTCTAGATTGATGAATTTCTTCTTAACATTTATCACTCTTCCCAAAATTATCCTAGAGTATTAAGTTACATCATTGGGGTACATTCAAACAACCAGCAATAAATTTCTTTACATGTCTATGATAATCAACACAATCAAATTGTCACAATTTATGAAATGGGATCCATAATGTTCAATCCGTCTGCAACCACTTAAACTTAGTTGCTTGAGCTGAGTCCTAGATGACATGTCACCAGTAACTAGTTTTCTAAAATTTTGTAGAGTGAGAGAGATATGGCTTATATAGGAACAGGAAGACCAAATAGTTTTGGTTATGAATTTGAAAAATGTTTTTAAAATTACGGTGAAGGAACTATTGAAGCTATGTATGAGATTGCTTATATTTTTATCTATGGTTATAAAATGATAGTGTTAAATACCAAGCTTATACATAGAAAAATACCCAACTTTTTGCAAGCTTCATTTGGCTAAGAATTCTCAACAAAACTTGATGTTGATTGTTGAGGCATTTTCCAACTCAAATAAAAATAGAAAATCATAAAATAAAAATGAAATTCTATTAAAAATCACTCGCAAAAATTCACTAACAAAATCAAGAAATTGAAGACTCAAATTTCAAAAACAAACCTTTTGCGCGTTAAGAGATGGTGGAAGCTTGGCTTGGGATGAATGAAGAAGATCTCTCCAGCCATCTTTGTTACACAGAGACCCACTAGTCTCTTCTTCTGATGGAGTGCATTTTGGCTTCAAACAAATGAAAATTAAAGCATATAAACAATATCTTTATAGAGGGTTACTACAATGAGAACCTGAACTAAGAACTTAGGCTATAATTCGATAATTAACTTTACTTTATTTTAACTAACAGAACTAAATACAAGTATTGTAATTGTATATACTACACCACAGTTGTGTTGCCTCATGCACCATCATCCACTGTTTGCCATCACCCTTACGGCCACACCATAATCACCACTGTCACAATTACGAACAACATCATCACAATCACAAATCTCAAAACAAAATTAATTAAATTCAAAAGTAACATCATCATTAATTACCACCGCTACACTCTACATGAAATCACAAAATTCTTAAACAAATCACCAAAAAAAAAGGTTATTTGTATTGTAGAATTAAAAGGTGATTTGTATTAAAAAAAGATGATTTTTGTTGAAAATTCACAAATATGCACCTACTATTACATAAGCTACTCATTTTGTCTATCCTCTACTCGTACCTTTCACAAATTCAACGCACTAGTGTTTCTCTGATTTATGATTTACACCGCCATTAGATGTAGAAATGGAGCCGCAGACGAGCTAATCCACCACTCCAATGGAAAAGCACGCAGAGATCACGTTTTGAAGACAAGAGATGATATAAATATATGTATCATCATTGTTGAATATGGATCTAAAAATGATGAAGTGAAGATGGAGCTACAGAGGCCAGTAGCGGCTAGGTTTATAGGGCTGGCCTTTCCTGCTTGATTTAGGGTTTTAAGCAGCTACCACTAAAATTGATTGTGAGAATTAAATATAACTTGGAATTTAATTAATTATTAATTTAAAAAAATTCAAATTAATGCATGTTCAATTCTTTTTCTTTTTCATTTACTTAAATGGGTTTATCAACTGTTTGAATTAATGTTGGCCTCTAAACGATATACAACCAATTATAATGCGTTTTTAATTTTAACAAATGTTTTGAATTTTGAATATTGACATATACTAATAATAGATTTCAAATCATTTATTTAAATTTAATAGAATCCAGCTAGGATATTAAAAGATTATATCATATGTTGATGATTATAGTAAGAAGATGTGGGTCTATATGTTGAAGGAAAAGAGCAGTGCGTTTGAAACCTTCCAGAAATTTAAAGTAATGGTTGAAAAGGGCTCTAATCAAAGCATACACATTCTAAATAATTCATTAAAATACAATGTAATTGAATAGGTATTTAAAAAATGCATTTAAAATTTTGGGTATTCAGTTAAGATTTTAGATTATCCTTTGAATTGTGATGGTGTTTATTAGAAAAATATATTTAATATATAGTATATTTTATTTTGGATATTTATTACAAATCCATAATATTTTAATTCACGTTTATATATATATCCAACATATATTATTTGAGAGGTTGAATGATTCACTCAGAGACAATACTTTTATCAATTTTGTGATGGGATTAGAATCATGTCATGTAACAACTTATGAATCAATATGTGTTGGTCCCCATTTTCCATGAAACAATGACAAGTATAGATTATATCCTCTAAAAAATATGGCATATCAATTAAATAGTGAAATTATCAACCCTTTAAATCTTGTAACACCTAATGAATATACATTTGAAGAAGTCTATAAACTGAATGCTTGTTGGTTTGCCAAACAGTAAGAAAAAGTAGCAAATAACAAGGAATAGTACCACCTTATCACTTTTGTACACTGATAGTAAGATTTCATTACACATTTAAGACATAAGTTTCTCCACTTTGCTACATGGGTCATTGACTAGTGGAGACTTTATACTTCTTAATATGGATATTTGATTTGTCAACATAAAGAGTTCACCCTTTAGTATTTTGAATTCACTATATGGGACTTCGCCAAACATCAGCTTCTCCCCCTAGCTCTTTCTAGACTTCTTGGTATCAGGCCTTAGAAATTTTCTTCCGTTTTGTAGATTTATTCTTCATGAATTTATTTATTCTTGTTTGAACAATACTTGAATTTCTATGTCACTCATTTATTTTAATGGAGATATCCAAGTAACAAGTGACATAGTCACTTAGGCTAGTTCTAAGTTATGTATGCCTAATTTCTAGCACAAATGGTATTTTAAATCAATGCTTTGAATTAGTGGGTTTGAAATAATACTATAAATATCTAAGATACAATTAAATTAATTTAATGAGAACTTTGTGAAGATATATGAAAACTAGGTAACTACCCAACAACATTTGCTTGCGAACCTATTGTCATAAATCATCATAATAATCACACGTGGTTCACAACAAACATAAAACTCTGGCACATTTCTGATGCTTTGTATTTTTTCTTTAACGGTAAGTTAGAAATTAAAAAAGGAGTCCTCACATTGACAAGAACTGTAAAATATGGGGGAAAACAAAGTAAGAATAGTCACCCGTGAAATGGTGGAAGATGGCTACCCTAATTTCTTCATATCAACCATCTCAATTTAGGGTGCACATATCACAAACTACATTTAACTTACAAAGACAAATACTTTATTGTACCTCTAAAATAGCTTGACTTCATGACATTACACGAAAGCTGTCATTTTGCTTAGTAGATGAGGGTGCTGAGCACCGAATACAATGATTTGTATAGATAAAAAATAGGATCTAAATAAAGTAACTCTGATTGTTTTTTCTTCTAAAGTCCTCTTCAAACAGTTCATTTCATTTTTCAAGCTCTGGTGCAACACTTGTAGAAACCTCTCATGATCAAATGAAAAAATGTAGATCTAGCCATCCATTTAAAACATATATATGTATATATTTGTTTTTACATGTTACTATCTTAACTCTTCATAAAGGATGTATATGTGCACTACCCTTTCTAGATAATTGTATCCATACACTCTTTTTATTTCAATAATAGTCATGAGTTGATGTCATCAATATATCTTACAATGGAATATACTTCTTAATCTTGTGATGTGGAACAGTCATATACAAGTTCTGCAAAATAAATTATTCAAGTGAAAATTAACATTCTTCTCGATAAAAAATCACATTCCTCAAATATTTAAGTTATAAAATAGAACATTTAGGCCACTTCCACAATACACGTTATACTTTTTGTAATTGCTAGCGCTGCACCCGCCCTCTCCCACCATAACCTAATGGGATTTTAGTGGTTATACATTGGTTATCACTAATCAGCATTTAAAGCAATAATAATACTATAGACTTATCAATTGGAATTAAAAGAAGATGTGAAGATTCAAATCAGTGTTCGTGATGCACTAAGCGTCTACACAATAGAAAACGATGGTGACATTTATTATTCAATGGAAGAATTGATAAAGTACAAGTTCACGAAGTTTTGGAAAATTAACTATGTACTGTATAAGACTGGAATAGCTAGTCGCCTATAACTTTTCAGACAAGCAAAATTTTCTACGTGTTATAGTCTTGAGAAGCAAGGGCGCACATCTTGAAGTTATCAAGCAATACAGACACACATAACAATAGAAGCTCAAAACTAGAGTACCAAGCGAACATCCTTCCATTCCTTCAAAAACTTTTAAGCAATCATATAGGAAGTAGTGGTGCCTATCTTCAAGCACGCATAAACACTTTGGAGCCTATGCTCTTAATCTCTTGGAGCACGTATGTGAAAAGTGCAACACATCTTATTACTTATTGAAAGAAACCAATGTACTTGGCTAACATTAATCTATGTTGAGGGGTTGATCAACTCTATACAAAGGAAGAAGACACATTACATTTCTGATGTTCTTCTTCATTGGAAACAAAAAATATGAGACCAAAATTCAAAAAATACTATAAGTAAATGGTTCAACTGTATTTATAGTTTGTGAGAAAAAATCATTGAAGCTAACTATTTGCATTGGAACTTAGGACCCTCTAACGATATACTTTCCAAACATTTCATTTCATTTTTATTGTTTTGATTTTGAGTTTAGAAAATATTAAATCAGTGAAGAAATTTAAATAATGGTGAGTATGTGTACATCTCATAACATACTACCATATATGAAAATTTTCACGTGTAAGGACTAGAGAACTGAATATATAGTAGTATGGTGGAAAATATTTGGAACATCAACGTAGAAAAATCACACTGGTAATTAAATAATGTAACAATACCTGTTTGGCATGGTGTTTTTTCCGAGCTACATTGTACGCAGATTTTCACCATAAGGTATGATAAAGGTGAAAGGTCATGTATTTACTCATGTTACTACACAGTGTGTGACATAGAATAATAATACAGTGATGTATGAATAAAATATATAGAATGATATAGAAAACGCTTTTCTCAATACGTATAACACATAATTATATATTAGTATTTATATAATAGGAAATCTGATGGAAGTAGGTTGGTCAATTGACTGTTGGAGAGAAGCCGGAAGCATCTCCGACTCCTTGAGTGTCTCTTTAATATTTTTCAAGCCTCTGACATCCTCAAAATCTGACCCCAATATCATTAGGCCCGATTACTTGGTCGAAAAGTTTCTTCTAAAACTCGTTATGAGTTACAAGAACCTTTTCAATGTCAAACTTAATTGGATTTGGAGGAAGGATTTTTCATTGATGTCATAATTACTGATGACATGTCATTTGGGACTAAGCTCAAGGAGCAACTGAGTTTAAGTGAGTGCAGTGGGGTTGAACATTTTGGATCCTATTCCAAAAATTGTAAGAATTTTACTAAGTTGACTATCATATACAATATAGAAATTAATTGGCCCTTGTTTGAATGCACCCGAATGATGCAACTTAATACTTTGGGATTAATGTTGGGAAGTGTGACAAATATGACGAAGAAAGTCATCAATTTAGACAAGTCAGTTTGCAATATGCCTAGAATCAAAACTCTTTACATTGATGGCTTTCTCCTCCATGTAAGTTATAACCTTAGTAATATGATTAACTGATTTTTTTATTAGCTAATTTGGTTAGAAATATGAATGAAAAATTGGCCAGTGTCTCATATTTTAATTTTCCTAATTGTGCCTACATATATGTATATATAGTCTTTACAATGAGATGTTCCCGTGAAGAGGCCTATAATACCATTGGTGAAATTGAATCTTGAACGTGTTCGATTTGAGAATATGGTTCACATTCACTATGGTCATTCCTTGATCATAAGCCTTCCCAACCTGCGATATCTTGGGTTAATAGCGGTAGGTACTAGTACTATAATCTAACGTTGTCTAGTAAATTTTTTGCCATTGTAGTAATGACGGTGCTTCATATTATCTAATTGTTATTATTTGTTAATTTTCGTGGTACTATTGGTTTTTAAATGTCAAGGTTTGTGCTCAAAGACACCAGCGACGAATTTGGTTTACTTTCCTCCTAATCTGAATTTGTCTCTTTTACAAGGAAAGTTATCCAAATTTCTGTCTAGATTTTAAGTCAGTAAGCACAAATCTTGCAATTTAAACACCAATGATCCATAAAAAATAACAAATAACAACAATTAGATAATTTAAAGCATATGCATTTCTGTGATGAGTATATGATTTACTAGACAACATGAAATTATAGTACTGGTACCTACTAGTATCAACCAAAGATATAGCAGACATGAAAAAAGTTTCTAATTAATCAAGCAAGAGTATTGTGAATCTTAACCACATTCCCTAATGGAACACAATCAAAATTCAATTTCTCTAATGATGTTATAGGTCTCTCAAGTAGAGCTGCATCTGGTTCCAGAGACAATATATACATATATGTATGCATAAAATTAAAAACCAAAAAGTGAGACACTGACTTATTTTTCTTTTGTAACACTAATTAAATCAGCGAATGACAAAACCAATTAATCAAATTAGTAAGGTTTCAAATTATGTAGAGGAGAGAGAAATTAAGGTAAAGAGTATTGATTCTAGAAATATTACCAAATAGCTTGTCTAGATTGATGAATTTCTTCTTAACATTTATCACTCTTCCCAAAATTATCCTAGAGTATTAAGTTACATCATTGGGGTACATTCAAACAACCGGCAATAAATTTCTTTACATGTCTATGATAATCAACACAATCAAATTGTCACAATTTATGAAATGGGATCCATAATGTTCAATCCGTCTGCAACCACTTAAACTTAGTTGCTTGAGGTGAGTCCTAGATGACATATCACCAGTAACTAGTTTTCTAAAATTTTGTAGAGTGAGAGAGATATGGCTTATATAGGAAGAGGAAGACCAAATAGTTTTGGTTATGAATTTGAAAAATGTTTTTAAAATTACGGTGAAGGAACTATTGAAGCTATGTATGAGATTGCTTATATTTTTATCTATGGTTAGAAAATGATAGTGTTAAATACCAAGCTTATACATAGAAAAATACCCAACTTTTTGCAAGCTTCATTTGGCTAAGAATTCTCAACAAAACTTGATGTTGATTGTTGAGGCATTTTCCAAATAAAATAAAAATCGAAAATCATAAAATAAAAATGAAATTCTATTAAAAACCACTCGCAAAAATTCACTAACAAAATCAAGAAATTGAAGACTCAAATTTCAAAAACAAACCTTTTGCCGGTTAAGAGATGGAAGCTTGGCTTGGGATGAATGAAGAAGATCTCTCCAGCCGTCTTTGTTACACAGAGACCCCATTTTGGCTTCAAACAAATGAAAATTAAAGCATATAAACAATATCTTTATAGAGGGTTACTACAATGAGAACCTGAACTAAGAACTTAGGCTATAATTCGATAATTAACTTTACTTTATTTTAACTAACAGAACTAAATACAAGTATTCACTACAACAAATCTGGCCAATTATGACGGAAAAATTTACACTGAAATCGTCGCAATTGGCCCAATTACGACGAAAAATTTTCGTCATTTTTGCTCAAGTCTTAAGTTCGGATTTTCGTCACAAATGTCATTCTCGTCACAAGTATGTTTTTCGTCATAAGTAGCAGTTTCGTCACAAGAACAGTTTTCGTCATAAGTATAGTTTTCGTCACAAGTATATCTTTTCGTCATAAGTTCCTCTATGGGACCCATCTTTTTAAATCAATTAATAAATGAACTTACGACGAAATATTCTGTCATAAATTCATATTTTATGACGAAAAATCTGTCATAAGTTGGACGGACCAGAAACAGCATTAAGCTGCTTTTTCAGGTTCCAGCCATTTTTTGCTTCGAAATTAAATCCTAAACCATCCCAATCTACATATAATCCAACAGCCGTTTTCAACATGCATCCACGCAATTGAACAAATCCAAATATAAAAATACCAAAGTTCATAAATAGTGTCATAAATCCATATTCGACCACTACATAAACGTAGGCCATCTTACAAACTTCTCCAAGCTTGATTTAGTTCACAACACAACTTAAAATATCTTACAAACATTGATAATCCAAATTAATTTCATAGACATTAATACTCAACCCCTAATTCTAGGACAACCATGAGAGACGTGAGGCATAACACTCTATATCATGGTCTTTATCGGATTAACTATTCCCATCACCATCCCCATTGTCACCAATATCATCATTGTCATAGGTGGTGGCCTTCCCCTACAACATACATATAAACAATTAGCTATAAAAAATTACACAACAAGTGTTATCAACAATATATATTCTTAAAAAATAGAATGAGTTAAATGAGTAGATATTTTTTTGGTCAAGTACTCATGTAGAGTTTTGGTTAATACTGATTACTTGGAAAATGCAGTCTGTTGACAAAAGCAGAGCTCTCAGGATCACCAACTTATGACACTATACACCAACAGCTAAACGAAAGTCAAGAACAAAGAAACGCTTGTACGGATCCAACTGATTCAATATCTACTTGAAAATTCTAACTACGTATGCAAATGATATTAGCATAATACTGAAGTGTGTAGACTGTACAAAATCTACCAGAACACTGAAGAACTGATTCTAAAAATACTCTCAACATTACTTGTGCTCGAATTAATGAAGCAGCAGAACTATACAGGTGGTCACACAAATTGGAAGAACACTAAAAAAGGCTACAAAAATAGAAGGGAAATTCAAATTTGTATAGTCACATACTTGATTACTAACCATCACCATTCATCTACTGTTACCAAGTAGTTTTACACGTTCTACATCTGAAAGAAAATGGAAGGAAATTTTATCATCCTGAAAAATTTCCCCTTCCTCTATAGTCGAATCTGAGACCAACTTAAATAGCGCCAGAATATATATACACTACACCAAAAACGGCCTTTTCCTACCACGAAAATGGTAGGTTTTGGGGGTACATCGGTAGGAATTGGTGTCAATTCCTACCATTCGACATGGTAGGAACTGCTCAGGTCGGAATTGGTGTATGGTAGAAATTGATGGTCTGTTTCTTAAACGGCCCCACATGCCAAATGGCTGCCCATGTGGCTAGCCACATCAACAGCCACATCGACGGCCACATGGCGGTGGACCCCGACACGTCACTTGACACGTCAAGTGCCACGTCAAATAAATGTGGTCCCATAAGGATGACATGGTGTGCCACATGTCACATGAGGGCCCACTGCCACGTCAATTTGTGGGGTCACCTTTGACCCCGGTCAAGGACTATTTCCTACCATATATTACCTACCATCATTGCTATTTCCTACCAGTTATAACCTACCATAATCATCAATTTTCTGGGTTTCGAATTGTAAGTATGGTAGGAAATGTGTTAGTCGGTAGGTTTTATTGGGCATATTCAAATTTATATAATTTTTGAATTTGTTATTTAACAATTCAATTCACAGTACCGAGCTCATTCTCAACCTGTCTTACTATCAATTCCTTAACTAGTAACTAGAACTAAATGCAAATAAATAAAAATTCCAATCACATTCAGAAAGGAATTGTTCCAAATATCCAATCACATTTACAGAAATGTTCCAAACACAAACACCATAAACAGAGTTCTAATACTTCCCATACATCCACAACCAAAAACAAATTTAAGGTTTAATCTTCTTCCTCACCGGCCGAGCCTTCACCTTTTTCAGCTTCAGATTCACCATCTGATTCTCCATCTTCACCTGCAGTATCACTGTCTTCACCTTCCACATCTCCTTCTGCATCGTCTGTTGCACCTGCATCTGCACCTGCACCCTCTGTTGCACCAGCCACATCGCCTTCATCATCGGATTCGGATATGTCTGTCACATCACCCTCCTCATCAGAAATATCATCCAAGACCTACAATTGAAACAACACAGAATCACATAAGAGACATATACATCAAGGTGAAATTATACTAAAGACGTAAAATCACTGAAGGAATGAATTTACCTCTTTTGCCTTGGCTTGATACCTTTTGAACATATCGTCCACAAGGTTTGTCACAAGATAAAGCACTTGATTTGAAATGAACTTAGAGAAATCACCGCGGTTTGTCGGGTTACTAAGATCCATAGCAGCTAAAGCAAGATTTTTAACTTCATCTTCATTAAGTTCTCGCTGATAAGTGGATGGATCGTTTTTAAGGATCTCAATGACCCCGCCAACCACATCCGCAAATATCTTCTTCGGAATTTCACTGCTATTACGAGCGGCACCTGCAGCTGAAGTTTCAACCCTGTTCTCCACTTCTTCATCAAACTGAACAGACAAGTCCTTAACTAGTTTGCGGGCTGGAATCCTCGGATAGCCAATAAACCGATTTTTCTTCGGCTTATCACAGTTAGGTTCCGTCGCCATCAACCACCACTGAAATGGCTCAGCGGCCTTATCAGCTTGAGCAGGATCAAAGCCATTCTCCTCGAGTATCTTCGCATACTTCAACTATAATAATTTATATACATCAATTAATATCAACTAAAACATCCCACGAATATGTGTTAAATTGAGATTAAAAAGTAAATTTTAATACCGCAATTCTCTTTGCAGCCGCAGATGTGTAAACTCGTTGGCCATTTTCATCAACTTCTTTGCCTACCTTAGTGTGTGATCTATCCCACACTTCGAGGCGGGTTGGCGGCACACCATGCTTCTCATCAGTTAAAATCTAACAAATAAGAATAATTAGTACGCAATTAATCTTTATAAGTTAGAACAGTAAAACTATGTATTAATTTACAAGAATAAGTAGTCACTATTATTACCTTCTCCACTTCCTGAAAAGATCTCGCACCCGCGCTGTGCAAAGTGACCACCTTCTTCCGATTTTGTGCACCTACTTCAGCTAGGTGCATATGGTCTTCTGAGTTCCAGAGCGCAATCATCCCTTCCCACACTAGATCATTGAAATAGCTAGGTTTTAATTCCAACACTGACTTTTTTAGCTTCTTGGACTTTGCAAAAGCCCGATCTTTCTCTTCATGCACCGTTCTCTTAATCAATGCCTTGACATGCCCAGCTATAGTCCTCATAGATCCCCTACGGCTTTGACCCCTTTGATGGCGATAAAATTTCTACAATTCATATAATATACAATGTCAAAATAAAAATAAAAATTAATTAAATAATCATCAAGCGAAACTACAACAAACCAATTACATGGAAAACACATACATAGAATTCTTCAATCACTTTTTTCTCAACCCAATCAGGATACTTATCATTAATATCAGTCCATGTGTAAGCTCCCACTGGCCAGAATGCACGAACAATGCCTAGAAGTGTCTTTTTTGCTTTATTATGCATGATGCTACAAAACATAATTATAATTACTAATTGATTTTACACAAATTCCATGTAAATAAAAAAATGCAACTATATGTATAACTTTAAACTTACACTCCATTTGAAATATCAATACATATCGGACTTGGTGAGGGTGTCGAACCAAAAAGTCCAGCAGAGTTTGCACGCTTTATTGGCCCCCTCCATTCAACCATCTCTGCTCGTGTCATACCTCGGGGATAAGATTGTGATACCACTAGAGCTTTGTCTTTAGCACAAGATGCAACTGATTTCCCTTTGCCTTTGCGAGGCTGAACTCTCTTTGATTTTCTAATCTTTGATTTACTCTTGTATTTACTAATCTTTGATTTGCTGATCTCATTCACAGAAATTGTCTTGTTTTTCCTGCTTTTCTTTGCAGGTTCAGTTTCAACAGCTTTACCCTAGCTCTTTTCAACAGCATTACGCTTACCCTTGTTATGTGCACTTACTTTCGCCATTAGGTAACCTTATAAGAAAATCAATCAATAGACAATTATAATCTCCATTACTTAATAATTAATTGTATGTGAATACAAAAATTAAACTTGATAACTATAAAAAAGTTACCAAAAAACAGAGCGCACGTAAACTTATTCCGACTTATCCATAAAACATCACACACATTTAAACACCAATATTTTACGATCGTTCTAACTCTAAAATAGTTTAATTAAGTACATCAATAACAATGTTTCCAAATAGATTAATAAAAGCTAAACAAAAATATCAATTAAACAAATATAATGCGTATACATTATAAGTTACACATTTGCGGTCTTATAAACAAAAATATCAATTAAAAATCATCTCAAGAACTTATGCATTACAATACAATACAATGCAGAGGTTACGTGCATCACAAACATATATATGCGTATATACAATACAATACAACGTAGAGGTTACGTGCACCGCAAACCAATAATATAACCATACTATACAACTATCATCGGTTCAAAACAGGATTTTCAATCAAGTTAATCATTGAAACTGAATAAAGCATAAATCCCCTTTATACCATGAAACAAAATGAAAAACATGAAAATCCACATATATATACACCAGAAACATATATATGCATACATACCCACATACGTAATTCCTTTTCTATCAAACCCTGATAAAAAAACATGTCAAAACCCCGTGTATTAACCAATAACAGCACTTTTTGAACTTAAAATTATGGAAACCCGTAATTCATGAAAACCCATAGTTTATAGCATGCATATCAAGCAAAACCCCATGTCTAACATGTATACCAAGCAAAAACCCCTATTTAACATGAATATCAACCCTATTTAACACCCGATATGTGAATAAACATAACATATTGCTTAAAATTGATCAATAAGCATTAAATTGATGCTACATATACAAACTATATGCATACAAACTATCATATAAACACATATTCATATAAAAATGAATCAAAAAGGGGTTTCAAAACAGAATACGAGGAGATAAAAGAGAATAAAAGAAGAAAATCGAAGAAGATAAAATCGAAGGCTTACTAGAAGAAGATGAAATCGAAGAGATGGTAGGAGATGGGTATGAGAGTGAAGAGGAGAGAGGGAGGCAAATGAGTAAATGATGAGATGTGGGGGAAATTAGGGTAAATGATATGAGATGTGGGGAAAATTTTATTAAAATGAGCTGAGAGGTAAATATTTTGATAAAAATTTTAGGCAAAAAAATTGGGTTGAGAGGATTCGAACCCTTGCAGTCTCATAGAAAGACAAAGTAATAAACCACTGCACCAACCAACACTGGTAGGTTTTGATGTGGGCGGGATATTCAACTTTTCCGTGAAATTTTTGGCGGAAATTGCCAAAAATTTGGTTTGGTACGGATTCGAACAGCTGCCCTCTCACAGAACAAACAACAGCCCAACCACTGCGCCAACAACGATTTTGTAGTAAATTATCAGGAAATTATATGTACCATTCTCCGAATCAATTTTGTAAATTATAAGTTTGATAGATAGATTCATTATAAAAATGTAGGAGCTTAAATTAAAAAAATCTAAAATTTCACATACAACTAAGAAATCAACATATTTAATCATCCGTAAGGTTAGATCGTTGAAAAAAAAATTAAAAAAATCAAAATGTGTAACCCTAGACAACCCCTAAAATTTGAGTATAAACTATAATATAGATTCATTATAAAAATGTAGGAGATTAAATTAAAAAAATCTAAAATTTCATATACAACTAAGAAATCAACATATTTAATCATCCGTAATGTTAGATCGTTGAAAAAAAAAAATTAAAAAAATCAAAATGTGTAACCCTAGACAACCCCTAAAATATGAGTATAAACTCTAACTCAATATTCGAATAACGACATTTCTTCGACGATTTAACTTTTTGTAATTCCTTTTTGTCTAAATTTTTTTCCTTACCTTTATCAAGCTACAAAACGACGTTTCATATAAAAATTTCAATTTATCCATACGTCTTTGTATTTTTAATTTTTTTTCGATATATTTGGGTTTTAGCGAATAACATAAGTACATAAAAATGTAAGTTTAATTCAACTAATTTTTATCCTCCATTACTAAAAGGAGTAGATCTTTGTGTCCGTAGAGTTTGATTAACAAAAAAAAATGATAACCGATCAACAAAAAATATAATATAAACACGTTCTCCCCTAATTTTATTTTATATTATTTTATTAATCGTTTAAAACCTACCAACAATGGTAGGAGGTTTTGATGTGAGCGGGAAAATAAACTTTTCAGTGAATTTTTTGGCGGAAATTGCCAAAATTTTGGTTCAGTATGGATTCGAACCCCCGCCCTCTCACAGAATAAACAGCAGCCCAACCACTGCGCCAACCACACTGTTTATACTAAACGAAGAGTTAATATATATTAATATATCATATTCCAAATCAATTTTTGTAAACTGAAATGAGATGAAAAAAATTGGGCGGAAATAAATTTTGGTTTGGTATGGATTCGAACCCCCGCCCTCTCACAGAATAAACAACAGCCCAACCACTGCGCCAACCACACTATTTGTACTAAACGAAGAGTTAATATATATTAATATATCATATTCCAAATCAATTTTTGTAAACTGAAATGAGATGAAAAAAATTGGGCAGAAATAAATTTTGGTTTGGAATGGATTCGAACCCCCGCCCTCTCATAGAATAAACAACAGCCCAACCACTGCGCCAACCACACTGTTTGTACTAAACGAAGAGTTAATATATATTAATATATCATATTCCAAATCAATTTTTGTAAACTGAAATGAGATGAAAAAATTGGGCGGAAATAAATTTTGGTTTGGTATGGATTCAAACCCCCGCCCTCTCACAGAATAAACAACAGCCCAACCACTGAGCTAACCGCTCTATTTGTGCTAAAGTCAATAGTTAACTTATATATCGTTAAAAAATGTACAACTTTCCCACCGATAATGGTAGGAAATTTGTACATAAATGGTAGGTTTAATTCCAGTAGCCATGTTATTTGTACAATAAAGTTATTTCCTACCATCTATTTCCTACCAGTTATTTCCTACCAGTTATTTCCTACCATCTATATATTAAAATTAAAATTATTAGCACAAAAGAAATTCAAAGTACGAGTACAATTTAAATTTCATTACCAATATTCAAATTACTAGAACAAATAAAATTCAAAGTATGAGTACAATAAAGTTTGAATTACATATCAATCAATATCTTCAAAACCATCGGTTTCTTCCCCATTCTCGTCTTCACTTTCTTGTTCTCTCTCATTTTCTTCGTCTTCTTCCACTTCTTGATCTTCTTCGTCAAATTCTTGCCATTCTTCTTCAACATCTTGAGTTCGAGCAATTGGAATGGTATCATATTGTGCGAAATCAATGAAAAAAGAAGATGAAGATGCATTTGATACATTTTCTTGAAAGGCATCTTCATTTGGTGCATTTGTAGTCTCATCAATGGGACGATTTTTACAACTTACAACCGTATACAAATTACTCCGAGGATTTAAGACACTAGGAGTATAATATACTTGAATTGCTTGACTAGCCAAAATAAATACTTCATCCGACTTTAACCTTGATTTTACATCAATAGTCACAACACGATTCTTATCAATCCGAACACCATCTCCAACACTATCAAACCAACGACATCTAAACAAATAAACAAAATTCCCCCCTCCATAGATAAGTTTAATAATTTCTTCTAATTGACCATAATAATTAACAAGAACATCATTGTAAAAAGTGCCTTTAACAAAAACTCCATCATTGAGATGAAACCTATATCCATTAACCATACAACCTTGGAATGAGAAAATATTGCATACCGGCCCATCAATCAAGTGTTTGAAGAGCTCATAGTTGACATCATGCTCAACCTATGCACCACAAAAATGTTAAATGTGTTGGAAAAAAATACATACAAATTAATATATCCTATAAATGTACGTTTAATCAAAGTACCTTTTGCTTAAACCAAGACTTAAATTCGGACTTTTGGAGAAACTCCAATCTTTCATTCGATATTTGTGGATCATTTGCACGTATGTGGGCATCAAATTCCCTGAAATAAAAGAAAATTAGTAAATTAACATTAAATTACATAGGACACACAATACATAAATTACGTCAATCGTAAATTACCGAATGTAAGGTTGAACTTCCGGCATGTTTAGTAGCACATAATATTCGGCAATCTTCAAATCACTACCATTTAAATAACGAGTAGCATGTTTTCCAATAGTTTCAAGAGGATATCTAAAAACTTCTAAAACATTTTCATTTTGTGCTCCAACCACAACTTCATTACGGCGTGTGGTATTATGAACCGTCTTGATAGAAGAGTGAAAGTAAAATGAAGAAAAATTGATCATTTCCTCTTCGACATATCTCTCCGCAATTGAACCTTCCACTCTTGCTCTATTTCCGACCTTATCTTTCATATGCTTCAACAACCGTTCAAAAGGATACATCCAACGATAATAAACGGGTCCTCCAAGTCTACATTCTTCAATCAAGTGTACAAGTAAGTGTTCCATAATGTCAAACAAAGCCGGGGGAAAGACGGTTTCAAGCACACACATTGTCCTCACTACACATTTCTCCAAAACATCCAAATCTTTGCGTAGTAAAATGGATGAGCAAATATCAAGGAAAATGTTGGAGAGGGCCGTGAGAGCATCCACAATATAAGATGGCAAAAGTTCACAAAAAGCAATTGGCATTAACTTTTGCATGAAAATATGACAATCATGCGATTTAAAACCCGTAATTCTTAAAGTATCCCACTTGATACAACGGCATATATTCGAGACACATCCATCGGGAAGTTTAAGATTCGAAATCCAATCACACAAAAGTCGGAGTTGAGCTCTAGTAATTGTATACGGCGCTTTAGGCATGACTCCATTTTCATCGATCCACAAATCACTTCGCACCCCTAAAAGTTTGCAATCCTCCCTTGATTTCTTCCTATCTTTACTCTTAACCCGATCATTCACAATTGTATAAAATACATTTTCAAACACATTTTTCTCGGTATGCATGACATCAATACAATGTCGTAGATCAAGAAATTTCCAATATGATAGTTCCCAAAACATTGAAACATGGGTCCAATGATGATTTTCCCCATAGCCCCTAGGCTTGAATTTTTTACTAGTGTTTCCGGGTGGAGCAAATTCTATTTGTAATAAGGAAGTTAGTAAATCCTCACCCTTGGTACGACCATTAAACACTTTAACTTCCGTTGTTGCATACTTTTGACTTTTCTTTCGCAACGGATCATTTTCTTCCAAAAATGTTCTATAAGTCCCATAGAAACAACATTTTCCGGATTTCTTAAGTTGGAAACCTTCTACATTTCCAACACAAACCGGACATCCCATCTTCCCTTTTGTTGACCATCCACTAAGCATACCTAAAGCCGGAAAATCACTAATTGTCCACAAAAGTGCCCCCTTCATGATGAAATTTTTCTTCGAAGATTGATCATAAGTTTCCACTCCGCTTTGCCACAAAATAAATAATTCATTCATAAGGGGCCTTAGAAATACATTGAGATTCTTTTTCGGATTATCCGGACCGGAAACTAGTAGTGTCATAAACATGAACGGTCTTTTCATACACATCCAAGGAGGAAGATTATAGACGACCACTACAACCGGCCATAATGTGTATACATTGTTTCCCGAGTTTCCAAATGGATTGAAACCATCACTTGACAATCCAAGTCGAACATTACGGACCTCCTTAGCAAAAGACGGGTATCTCTTATCAAAAATTTTCCATTCATCTCCGTCTGCGGGGTGACTTAGTTCTTCCTCTTTTATTTCTTATTTCCACACTAATAAATATGAACAAATACAATGGAATTATTGAAAAACTTACAATAAGATGTGATGATAAAATCTTGTTCTTCTTCTTTGTTCTTCTTCTTTGTTCTTCTTTGTTCTTCTTTTTCTTTTTCTTAAAATTTTCTCTTATCTTTAAAATTTTAACACCACACACTACAAAAGCAAAAAGGTGGTGGGGGTCCAAAATTCGTCAGTGACTATTTCCTACCATATATGGTAGGAAATGGCCTTGGCAGAATTAAAAAAAATCTTATTTTAAAAAAATGTTTATTACTTAAATTATGATATGGCTGATGATGTGGATGGTGGGGTACCATCAAGGATAAAACCTACCAGATTTGGTAGGTTTGATTTTCCTACCACAAATGGTAGGAAATGACCACAGCATATTGAAAATATTTCTTATTTTTAAAAAATTGTTTATTAATTTGAAATATGACATGACTGATGATTAGGATGGTGGGGTCTTATCTTTGTGAAAATTCAGGCAAAACCTACCAATATTGGTAGGTTTTAATTTCCTACCAACAATCGGTAGGAATTGGTCCTGGTTTTCACAAAAATCGGGCCCCACAGGGACCATTTCCTACCATATTTGTCGTCGGTAGGAAATGGGGGGTCAATTCCTACCAAGTTTTTTTGGTAAGATTTAGATGGTAGGAAAAGGCCGTTTTTGGTGTAGTGATAATCTCCACTATACAAAGACTAAAAAAGCTTTGTCGAGTGGATATGGTTACATTCTATTTACTTATACCGAACAATCTACTCAAACATCGATCGATATACTTTTGATTACATAAGAACTAAACATTACAAGATAAAATAATAATCTACACTATAGAGTAGACTCAAAAGGCATTATCGGGTGTATATGGTTACGTTCTATTTACTTTTACCCAAAAATTTACTAAAGCATCAATGTGTACACTTATCATCACATACGAATGAACATGACTACCTTAATAAATACAAAAACATAAAATTGCACAAAAAGGGGCTAAAAGTAAAAATGGTACCTTTAGTTGCGGATGCATCTTTATCAACGACCTGAAAAACAAGGAAAAATTAAACAAAAAGATGAAATTCATTCAGTAATTATAATTAAGAAAAAGCATTTAATTTAAAAAGTACCTTTAAAAAGTCCAAACCAGAGCAGAGAGAGTACCCGTAAAAAGTCCAAAGCAAAGCCCTAATTCAGCCCTGATACAAGTAGGAAACCAAATTAAAGAGGGAAATTGAACTCTTAAAATGAAGGACCAAATGAACAAGAAAACCCTAATTGAAATACAAGAAACCTCTAATTGAGATACAAGAAACCGAAGAAGTATAATGAAACCGGAATTTAATTTCAGAGAAGAAACCCCACTAGGTCGATTGAAGAAGCTGAAGCCCTGATTCGTGAAGAAGAAGCTCAAATTTATTGAGATAGAGATTGTGAGAGAGACTGGTACGAGCCTACGACAGAGAGAAGGAGTGTGTAGCGAGAATGAGATAGGGGGAGGGGGGTTTAGAGGGAAAGAGATAAGTGAGAGCGAATAGTGAAAGTGTTGGGCGGTATTATTTGCCGCTCCAACATTTCACGGGTACCTGTGCCATTTCTAAAATTATAATTACATTTATGTTATTATTTAATTTTTATTTTGCGAAAATTAAGCTTTTTAAATTTAATAAACTAATATCTTTATTTTAGTATTTAATTCTAATAAGATATCTTTATGATATTTTTTAATTAATATTATTACAAATGTATATTATATTATTTATTATTTTAATAAAATTATCGATTTTAAATTTAATGAATAAATAAAACCTGAACAAAATTAATTAATAAAAAAATACCTTAATATTTAAAAATAAAATTTATCATAATAATATTTATCATAATAATATTAATAAAAAAATACCTTAATTTTGGTACAATACATTTCTATTATAAAATCAAAATACCAATATTGGACTAAATACTAGTTAGAAGTACTAGTCAAATAACGAGTTGATTATTATAATCTCAAACTAAATAATTTTTTTTAAATATTTTTGAATATCACTCAAACATATAAATCTCGATATCCATGCGATTAGATCATCAGGAAATGTTTTTAAAAAAATGAAAATACCAATTCGGGACTGAACACTAATGAGAAGTACTAGTCAAATAACTAGTTGACTATTATCATTTCAAACCAAATAAATTTATTTATTTCTAATATTTTTGAAATATCGATAAAACATATAAATCTTGATATCCATACGGTCAGATCATCGAGAAATATTTTTTTAAAAATCAAAATACCAATCTGGGACTAAACACTAGTTAGAAGTAATGGTCAAATTAATAGTTGACTACTATAATGTTGAAACAAATAAATTTATTGTTTTCTAATATTTTTGTAATACCACTCAAACATATAAATCTTGACATCCATACGGTTGGATCGTCGTGAATGTTTTTGAAAAAATTGGAACACCGATCCTCCACTAAACACTAGTCAGAATTACTAATCAAATCACTAGTTGACTGTAATAATTGAAATCACAAACTAATCGAAACCCTAATTGAAAATTAATATAGAAGAGTGAATGCGAAAGAAAAATTAATTAAGGGGGCAAAGGGTGCTCGTAATAATTTTCGTTTAACGGGGAAACATTTTACAATGTTTTTGAAAAGATGCGGCACAACCGGACCTTTTTATTTTTTGATTATTTTTTCCCAACACTAGAATGAGTACCGATTAACATCCGTACGGTTGGATCATTGAATAAATCAATTAAAAAATTTATTCGGGTTTAGGGTTCGGGTTTAGGGTTTAGGGTTTAGGTTAAAAATTAGAAAAATTAGTGAGGCCCACTTTTTTCTGTGGGGTCCACCTTTTTAAATATTAATTTTTAATTAAACCGGGGGATCTTGACATCCATATGGTTGAATCATTGAAAACGTTTTCAAAAAAAAATTAAAACATCAATCCGGGACTAAACACTAGTTAGAAGTAATAATCAAATCACTAGTTGACTACTATAATCTTGAAACAAATTATTTTATTTTTTTAATATTTTTGGAATATCACTCAAATATATTAATCTTGACATCCATACGGTTGAATCATCGGTAAATAATTTTAAAACAAATCTAAATACAAATATGGGACTAAACACTTATTAGAAATACTAGTCAAATAACGAGTGACTATTATCATCTCAAACCAAATAAATTTATTTTTTTTCTAATATTTTTGGAATATCGCTCAAACATGTAAATCTTGATATTCACATGGTTAGATCTTCGGGAAATATTTTTAAAATCAAAACACCAATCCGAGACTAAACACTAGTTAAAGTAATAATCAAATCACTAGTTGACTACTATAATCTCGAAACAAATAAATTTGTTTTTTTAATATTTTTGGAATATCACTCAAACATATAAATCTTGATATCCATACGGTTAGATCATCGAGAAATATTTTGTAAAACATCAAAACACCAATCCAGGACTAAACATTAGTTAGAAGTAATAGTCAAATCACTAGTTGACTTCTATAATCTCAAAACAATTAATTTTTTTTTAATATTTTTGGAATATCACTCAAATATATTAATCTTGGCATCCATACGGTTGGATCGTCGTAAATAATTTTAAAAAAATCAAAATACAAATATGGAATTAAACACTTATTATAAGTACTAAACAAATAACTAATAACTATTATCATCTCAAACCAAATAAATTTATTTTTTTCTAATATTTTTGGAATATCGCTCAAACATATAATTCTTGATATCAACACGGTTAGATCTTTGGGAAATATTTTTTAAAAAATCAAACACCAATCTGAGACTAAACATAGTCAAATCACTAGTTGACTACTATAACCTCGAAACAAATAAATTCTAAATTTTCTAATATTTTTGGAATATCACTCAAACATATATATCTTGACATCCATACGGTTGGATCGTCAGTAAATATTTTTTAAAAAATCAAAATGCCAATATGGGACTAAACACTAGTAAGAAGTACTAGTCAAATAACTAGTTACTATTATAATTTCAAACCAAATAAATTTATTGTTTTTCTAATATTTTTGGAATATCACTAAAAAAATAAATCTTGATATCCATACGGTTAAAAATCTTGACATCCATAC
This sequence comes from Heracleum sosnowskyi, assembly GCA_030848705.1. Lineage (NCBI taxonomy): Eukaryota > Viridiplantae > Streptophyta > Magnoliopsida > Apiales > Apiaceae > Heracleum > Heracleum sosnowskyi. The sequence continues at coordinate 16,006,903 of CM061244.1, read as the reverse complement.
TGCTGGATTGTCGAGAAATATATACAAAAAATTGGAACTTAAATCCTGGACTAAACACTAGATAGAATAATAATCAAATCACAAGTTGACTGTTATAACCTTAAACAGAATAAAGGTAATTTCTCCTCAATATTTAAAAAATATCACTCAAATATATGAATTAGTTGAATCGTCAAAAAAATTCAAAAAAAAAAATTGAAACACGAAAAACACATGTGCTAACTTACGACGGAATCCGTCATAAGTTATTGGACTCCAAAAATTTGAATTTGCCGCCTATTTTTTGGGAAAAGTTTTAATTTACCGCCAAATGTTTTTGGAAAAATTTTGAATTTACCACCCCAACAACTCTTTTATGACGGAAAAATCATCGTAAATTTATTTAAAAATATTATTGCCTAGATTAACTTACGACAGAAATGTTTTTCCGTCATAATTGCCCATATTAACTTACGACAGAAATGTTTTTCATTTGTAATTCCGTCATAAGTTCGGCGCGCCCAACAATTTCGTCATAAGTTTTTCGTCGCAAATGGTCACATTTACGACAGATTTGTAATTCTGTCATAAGTTTGGCGCGCCCAGCGGTTCCGTCATAATTGACCAGATTTGTTCCGTCATAAGTTTTCCGTCATAATTGGCCAGATTTGTTGTAGTGATTGTAATTGATACTACACCACAGTTGTGTTGCCTCATGCACCATTATCCACTGTTTGCCATCACCCTTACGGCCACACCATAATCACCACTGTCACAATTACCAACAACATCATCACAATCACAAATCTCAAAACAAAATTAATTAAATTCAAAAGTAACATCATCATTAATTACCACCGCTACACTCTACATGAAATCACAAAATTCTTAAACAAATCACCAAAAAAAAAGGTTATTTGTATTGTAGAATTAAAAGGTGATTTGTATTAAAAAAAGATGATTTTTGTTGAAAATTCACAAATATGCACCTACTATTACATAAGCTACTCATTTTGTCTATCCTCTACTCGTACCTTTCACGAATTCAACGCACTAGTGTTTCTCTGATTTATGATTTACACCGCCATTAGATGTAGAAATGGAGCCGCAGACGAGCTAATCCACCACTCCAATGGAAAAGCACGCAGAGATCACGTTTTGAAGACAAGAGATGATATAAATATATGTATCATCATTGTTGAATATGGATCTAAAAATGATGAAGTGAAGATGGAGCTACAGAGGCCAGTAGCGGCTAGGTTTATAGGGCTGGCCTTTCCTGCTTGATTTAGGGTTTTAAGCAGCTACCACTAAAATTGATTGTGAGAATTAAATATAACTTGGAATTTAATTAATTATTAATTTAAAAAAATTCAAATTAATGCATGTTCAATTCTTTTTCTTTTTCATTTACTTAAATGGTTTTATCAACTGTTTGAATTAATGTTGGCCTCTAAACGATATACAACCAATTATAATGCTTTTTGAATTTTAACAAATGTTTTGAATTTTGAATATTGACATATACTAATAATAGATTTCAAATCATTTATTTAAATTTAATAGAATCCAGCTAGGATATTAAAAGATTATATGATATTTGTGAATATTCCATCCAAATTTTGTATTTTTATTCAAAATTTAATGGTATTCGATTAAAAATTCTTTTGAATCTTTAAAATTCGATGTTACTCAAAAATTAATGGATTATGTTTAATTTAAAATATAATGAACATTCTACTATTTACGTACTTTTTGAAATTTGGTAATAATTTATGAAATTTGAAATATTATTCAAAAAATCGACTTTAATGGCAAAGAATCTACATCTTAAATTCACGGAAGATAATATTAGAAAATTCATAATATTTTTATCAATCTTTTAAAATCGGAATCGATTATACACTCTTTTAACTAGAAGGGACGTATTAAATTTGGATTTGAATTTTTCTATTTACAAAAATGCGGAGTGGTTTTTAAATAATTCATTAAAATACAATGTTATTGAATAGGTATTTAAAAAATGCATTTAAAATTTTGGGTATTCAGTTAAGATTTTAGATTATCCTTTGAATTGTGATGGTGTTTATTAGAAAAATATATTTAATATATAGTATATTTTATTTTGGATATTTATTAGAAATCCATAATATTTTAATTCGCGTTTATATATATATCCAACATATATTATTTGAGAGGTTGAATGATTCACTCAGAGACAATACTTTTATCAATTTTGTGATGGGATTAGAATCATGTCATGTAACAACTTATGAATCAATATGTGTTGGTCCCCATTTTCCATGAAACAATGACAAGTATAGATTATATCCTCTAAAAAATATGGCATATCAATTAAATAGTGAAATTATCAACCCTTTAAATCTTGTAACACCTAATGAATATACATTTGAAGAAGTCTATAAACTGAATGCTTGTTGGTTTGCCAAACAGTAAGAAAAAGTAGCAAATAACAAGGAATAGTACCACCTTATCACTTTTGTACACTGATAGTAAGATTTCATTACACATTTAAGACATAAGTTTCTCCACTACATGGGTCATTGACTTGTGGAGACTTTATACTTCTTAATATGGATATTTGATTTGTCAACATAAAGAGTTCACCCTTTAGTATTTTGAATTCACTATATGGGACATAGCCAAAGATCAACTTCTCCACCTAGCTCTTTCTAGACTTCTTGGTATCAGGTCTTAGAAATTTTCTTCCGTTTTGTAGATTTATTCTTCATGACTTTATTTATTCTTGTTTGAACAATACTTGAATTTCTATGTCACTCATTTATTTTAATGGAGATGTCCAAGTAACAAGTGACATAGTCACTTAGGCTAGTTCTAAGTTATGTATGCCTAATTTCTAGCACAAATGGTATTTTAAATCAATGCTTTGAATTAGTGGGTTTGAAATAATAGTATAAATATCTAAGATACAATTAAATTAATTTAATGAGAACTTTGTGAAGATATATGAAAACTAGGTAACTACCCAACAAAATTTGCTTGCGAACCTATTGTCATAAATCATCATAATAATCACACATGGTTCACAACAAACATAAAACTCTGGCACATTTCTGATGCTTTGTATTTTTTCTTTAACGGTAAGTTAGAAATTAAAAAAGGAGTCCTCACATTGACAAGAACCGTAAAATATGGGGGGAAACAAAGTAAGAATAGTCACCCGTGAAATGGTGGAAGATGGCTACCCTAATTTCTTCATATCAACCATCTCAATTTAGGGTGCACATATCACAAACTACATTTAACTTACAAAGACAAATACTTTATTGTACCTCTAAAATAGCTTGACTTCATGACATTACACGAAAGCTGTCATTTTGCTTAGTAGATGAGGGTGCTGAGCACCGAATACAATGATTTGTATAGATAAAAAATAGCATCTAAATAAAGTAACTCTGATCGTTTTTTCTTCTAAAGTCCTCTTCAAACAGTTCATTTCATTTTTGAAGCTCTGGTGCAACACTTGTACAAACCTCTCATGATCAAATGAAAAAATGTAGATCTAGCCGTACATTTAAAACATATATATGTTTTATTCAAACATATATATGTTTCTTCTAAAGTCCTCTTCAAACATATATATATATTTGTTTTTACATGTTACTATCTTAACTCTTCATAAAGGATATGTATATGTGCAGTACCCTTTCTAGATAATTGTATCCATACACGCTTTTTATTTCAATAATAGTCATGAGTTGATGTCATCAATATATCTTACAATGGAATATACTTCTTAATCTTGTGATGTGGAACAGTCATATACAAGTTCTGCAAAATAAATTATTCAAGTGAAAATTAACATTCTTCTCGATAAAAAAGCACATTCCTCAAATATTTAAGTTATAAAATAGAACATTTAGGCCACTTCCACAATACACGTTATACTTTTTGCAATTGCTAGCGCTGCACCCGCTCTCTCCCACCATAACCTAATGGGATTTTAGTGGTTATACATTGGTTATCACTAATCAGCATTTAAAGCAATAATAATACTATAGACTTATCAATTGGAATTAAAAGAAGATGTGAAGATTCAAATCAGTGTTCGTGATGCACTAAGCGTCTACACAATAGAAAACGATGGTGACATTTATTATTCAATGGAAGAATTGATAAAGTACAAGTTCACGAAGTTTTGGAAAATTAACTATGTACTGTATAAGACTGGAATAGCTAGTCGCTTATAACATTGCAGACAAGCAAAATTTTCTAGGTGTTATAGTCTTGAGAAGCAAGGGCGCACATCTTGAAGTTATCAAGCAATACAGACACACATAACAATAGAAGCTCAAAACTAGAGTACCAAGCGAACATCCTTCCATTCCTTCAAAAACTTTTAAGCAATCATATAGGAAGTAGTGGTGCCTATCTTCAAGCACGCATAAACACTTTGGAGCCTATGCTCTTAATCTCTTGGCGCACGTATGTGAAAAGTGCAACAAATCTTATTACTTATCGAAAGCAACCAATGTACTTGGCTAACATTAATCTATGTTGAGGGGTTGATCAACTCTATACAAAGAAAGAAGACACATTACATTTCTGATGTTCTTGTTCATTGGAAACAAAAAATATGAGACCAAAATTCAGAAAATACTATAAGTAAACGGTTCAACTGTATTTATAGTTTGTGAGAAAAAATCATTGAAGCTAACTATTTGCTTTGGAACTTAGGACCCTCTAACGATATACTTTCCAAACATTTCATTTCATTTTTATTGTTTTGATTTTGAGTTTAGAAAATATTAAATCACTGAAGAAATTTAAATAATGGTGAGTATGTGTACATCTCATAACATACTACCATATATGAAAATTTTCACGTGTAAGGACTGGAGAACTGATTATATAGTATTATGGTGGAAAATATTTGGAACCTCAACGTAGAAAAATCACACTGGTAATTAAATAATGTAACAATACCTGTTTGGCAGGGTGTTTTTTCCGAGCTACATTGTACGCAGATTTTCACCATAAGGTATGATAAAGGTGAAAGGTCATGTATTTACTCATGTTACTACACAGTGTGTGACATAGAATAATAATACATTGATGTATGAATAAAATATATAGAATGATATAGAAAAAGCTATTCTCAATACGTATAACACATAATTATATATTAGTATTTATATAATAGGAAATCTGATGGAAGTAGCTTGGTCAATTGACTGTTGGAGAGAAGCCGGAAGCATCCCCCGCTCCTTGAGTGTCTCTTTAATATTTTTCAAGCCTCTGACATCCTCAAAATCTGACCCCAATATCATTAGGCCCGATTACTTGGTCGAAAAGTTTCTTCTAAAACTCATTATGAGTTACAACAACCTTTTCAATGTCAAACTTAATTGGATTTGGAGGAAGGATTTTTCATTGATATCATAATTACTGATGACATGTTATTTGGGACTAAGCTCAAGCAACTGAGTTTAAGTGAGTGCAGTGGGGTTGAACATTTTGGATCCTATTCCAAAAATTGTAAGAATTTTACTAAGTTGACTATCATATACAATATAGAAATTAATTGGCCCTTGTTTGAATGCACCCGAATGATGCAACTTAATACTTTGGGATTAATGTTGGGAAGTGTGACAAATATGACGAAGAAAGTCATCAATTTAGACAAGTCAGTTTGCAATATGCCTAGAATCAAAACTCTTTACATTGATGGCTTTCTCCTCCATGTAAGTTATAACCTTAGTAATATGATTAACTGATTTTTTTATTAGCTAATTTGGTTAGAAATATGAATGAAAAATTGGCCAGTGTCTCATATTTTAATTTTCCTAATTGTGCCTACATATATGTATATATAGTCTTTACAATGAGATGTTCCCGTGAAGAGGCCTATAACACCATTGGTGAAATTGAATCTTGAACGTGTTCGATTTGAGAATATGGTTCACATTCACTATGGTCATTCCTTGATCATAAGCCTTCCCAACCTGCGATATCTTGGGTTAATAGCGGTAGGTACTAGTACTATAATCTAACGTTGTCTAGTAAATTTTTTGCCATTGTAGTAATGACGGTGCTTCATATTATCTAATTGTTATTATTTGTTAATTTTCGTGGTACTATTGGTTTTTAAATGTCAAGGTTTGTGCTCAAAGACACCAGCGAGGAATTTGGTTTACTTTCCTCCTAATCTGAATTTGTCTCTTTTACAAGGAAAGTTATCCAAATTTCTGTCTAGATTTTAAGTCAGTAAGCACAAATCTTGCAATTTAAACACCAATGATCCATAAAAAATAACAAATAACAACAATTAGATAATTTAAAGCACATGCATTTATGTGATGAGTATATGATTTACTAGACAACATGAAATTATAGTACTGGTACCTACTAGTATCAACCAAAGATATAGCAGACATGAAAAAAGTTTCTAATTAATCAAGCAAGAGTATTGTGAATCTTAACCACATTCCCTAATGGAACACAATCAAAATTCAATTTCTCTAATGTTGTTATAGGTCTCTCAAGTAGAGCTGCATCTGGTTCCAGAGACAATATATACATATATGTATGCATAACATTAAAAACCAAAAAGTGAGACACTGACTTATTTTTCTTTTGTAACACTAATTAAATCAGCGAATGACAAAACCAATTAATCAAATTAGTAAGGTTTCAAATTATGTAGAGGAGAGAGAAATTAAGGTAAAGAGTATTGATTCTAGAAATATTACCAAATAGCTTGTCTAGATTGATGAATTTCTTCTTAACATTTATCACTCTTCCCAAAATTATCCTAGAGTATTAAGTTACATCATTGGGGTACATTCAAACAACCAGCAATAAATTTCTTTACATGTCTATGATAATCAACACAATCAAATTGTCACAATTTATGAAATGGGATCCATAATGTTCAATCCGTCTGCAACCACTTAAACTTAGTTGCTTGAGCTGAGTCCTAGATGACATGTCACCAGTAACTAGTTTTCTAAAATTTTGTAGAGTGAGAGAGATATGGCTTATATAGGAAGAGGAAGACCAAATAGTTTTGGTTATGAATTTGAAAAATGTTTTTAAAATTACGGTGAAGGAACTATTGAAGCTATGTATGAGATTGTTTATATTTTTATCTATGGTTATAAAATGATAGTGTTAAATACCAAGCTTATACATAGAAAAATATCCAACTTTTTGCAAGCTTCATTTGGCTAAGAATTCTCAACAAAACTTGATGTTGATTGTTGAGGCATTTTCCCACTCAAATAAAAATAGAAAATCATAAAATAAAACTGAAATTCTATTAAAAACCACTCGCAAAAATTCACTAACAAAATCAAGAAATTGAAGACTCAAATTTCAAAAACAAACCTTTAGCCTGTTAAGAGATGGAAGCTTGGATTGGGATGAATGAAGAAGATCTCTCCAGCCGTCTTTGTTACACAGAGACCCACTAGTCTCTTCTTCTGATGGAGTGCATTTTGGCTTCAAACAAATGAAAATTAAAGCATATAAACAATATCTTTATAGAGGTTACTACAATGAGAACCTGAACTAAGAACTTAGGCTATAATTCGATAATTAACTTTACTTTATTTTAACTAACAGAACTAAATACAAGTATTGTAATTGTATATACTACACCACAGTTGTGTTGCCTCATGCACCATTATCCACTGTTTGCCATCACCCTTACGGCCACACCATAATCACCACCGTCACAATTACCAACAACATCATCACAATCACAAATCTCAAAACAAAATTAATTAAATTCAAAAGTAACATCATCATTAATTACCACCGCTACACTCTACATGAAATCACAAAATTCTTAAACAAATCACCAAAAAAAAAGGTTATTTGTATTGTAGAATTAAAAGGTGATTTGTATTAAAAAAAGATGATTTTTGTTGAAAATTCACAAATATGCACCTACTATTACATAAGCTACTCATTTTGTCTATCCTCTACTCGTACCTTTCACCAATTCAACGGACTAGTGTTTCTCTGATTTATGATTTACACCGCCATAAGATGTAGAAATGGAGCCGGAGACGAGCTAATCCACCACTCCAATGGAAAAGCATGCAAAGATCACGTTTTGAAGACAAGAGATGATATAAATATATGTATCATCATTGTTGAATATGGATCTAAAAATGATGAAGTGAAGATGGAGCTACAGAGGCCAGTAGCGGCTAGGTTTATAGGGCTGGTCTTTCCTGCTTGATTTAGGGTTTTAAGCAGCTACCACTAAAATTGATTGTGAGAATTAAATATAATTGGGAATTTAATTAATTATTAATTTAAAAAAATTCAAATTAATGCATGTGCAATTCTTTTTCTTTTTCATTTACTTAAATGGGGTTTATCAACTGTTTGAATTAATGTTGGCCTCTAAACAATATACAACCAATTATAATGCGTTTTGAATTTTAACAAATGTTTTGAATTTTGAATATTGACATATACTAATAATAGATTTCAAATCATTTATTTAAATTTAATAGAATCCAGCTAGGATATTAAAAGATTATATTATATTTGTGAATATTCCATCCAAATTTTGTATTTTTATTCAAAATTTAATGGTATTCGATTAAAAATTCTTTTGAAACTTTAAAATTCGATGTTATTCAAAAATTAATGGATTATGTTTAATTTAAAATATAATGAACATTCGACTATTTACGTACTTTTTGAAATTTGGTAATAATTTATGAAATTTGAAATATTATTCAAAAAATCGACTTTAATGGCAAAGAATCTACATCTAAAATTCATTGAAGATAATCTTAGAAAATTCATAATATTTTTATCAATCTTTTAAAATCGGAATCGATTATACACTCTTTTAAATAGAAGGGACGTATTAAATTTGGATTTGAATTTTTCTATTTACAAAAATGCGGAGTGGTTTTTAAATAATTCATTAAAATACAATGTTATTGAATAGGTATTTAAAAAATGCATTTAAAATTTTGGGTATTCACTTAAGATTTTAGATTATCCTTTTAATTGTGATGGTGTTTATTAGAAAAATATATTTAATATATAGTATATTTTATTTTGGATATTTATTAAAAATCCATAATATTTTAATTCGCGTTTATATATATATCCAACATATATTATTTGAGAGGTTGAATGATTCACTCAGAGACAATACTTTTATCAATTTTGTGATGGGATTAGAATCATGTCATGTAACAACTTATGAATCAATATGTGTTGGTCCCCATTTTCCATGAAACAATGACAAGTATAGATTATATCCTCTAAAAAATATGGCATATCAATTAAATAGTGAAATTATCAACCCTTTAAATCTTGTAACACCTAATGAATATACATTTGAAGAAGTCTATAGACTGAATGCTTGTTGGTTTGCCAAACAGTAAGAAAAAGTAGCAAATAACAAGGAATAGTACCACCTTATCACTTTTGCACACCGATAGTAAGATTTCATTACACATTTAAGACATAAGTTTCTCCACTTTGCTACATGGGTCATTGACTTGTGGAGACTTTATACTTCTTAATATGGATATTTGATTTGTCAACATACAGAGTTCACCGTTTAGTATTTTGAATTCACTATATGGGACTTCGCCAAACATCAGCTTCTCCACCTAGCTCTTTCTAGACTTCTTGGTATCAGGCCTTAGAAATTTTCTTCCGTTTTGTAGATTTATTCTTCATGACTTTATTTATTCTTGTTTGAACAATACTTGAATTTCTATGTCACTCATTTATTTTAATGGAGATATCCAAGTAACAAGTGACATAGTCACTTAGGCTAGTTCTAAGTTATGTATGCCTAATTTCTAGCACAAATGGTATTTTAAATCAATGCTTTGAATTAGTGGGTTTGAAATAATACTATAAATATCTAAGATACAATTAAATTAATTTAATGAGAACTTTGTGAAGATATATGAAAACTAGGTAACTACCCAACAACATTTGCTTGCCAACCTATTGTCATAAATCATCATAATAATCACACGTGGTTCACAACAAATTCACCCACATCAGCACATAAAACTATGGCACATTTCTGATGCTTTGTATTTTTTCTTTAACGGTAAGTTAGAAATTAAAAAAGGAGTCCTCACATTGACAAGAACTGTAAAATATGGGGGGAAACAAAGTAAGAATAGTCACCGGTGAAATGGTGGAAGATGGCTACCCTAATTTCTTCATATCAACCATCTCAATTTAGGGTGCACATATCACAAACTACATTTAACTTACAAAGACAAATACTTTATTGTACCACTAAAATAGCTTGACTTCATGACATTACACGAAAGCTGTCAGTTTGCTTAGTAGATGAGGGTGCTGAGCACCGAATACAATGATTTGTATAGATAAAAAATAGCATCTAAATAAACTAACTCTGATCATTTTTTCTTCTAAAGTCCTCTTCAAACAGTTCATTTCATTTTTGAAGCTCTGGTGCAACACTTGTACAAACCTCTCATGATCAAATGAAAAAATGTAGATCTAGCCGTCCATTTAAATCATATATATGTATATATTTGTTTTTACATGTTACTATATTAACTCTTCATAAAGGATGTATATGTGCACTACCCTTTCTAGATAATTGTATCCATACACGCTTTTTATTTCAATAATAGTCATGAGTTGATGTCATCAATATATCTTACAATGGAATATACTTCTTAATCTTGTGATGTGGAACAGTCATATACAAGTTCTGCAAAATAAATTATTCAAGTGAAAATTAACATTCTTCTCAATAAAAAAGCACATTCCTCAAATATTTAAGTTATAAAATAGAACATTTAAAACTGAACTGAATAAGTAAAAACACAAGATATAAATAATTCAGTTGGATTGTTTGATGATCCAACTGAAGTGTTTTTATTTCGGAAATAATCTGTGATACAAATGTACACAGCTGCTCAGTTACTAGATTTGTAGAGAAGAAATGCTCTCAAAAATAGCTAATACAATCTATTTGTTTTTCTTCTCTTGTCTATTTTAACTGCTACACTTGGTTATATATATTCACAAGTTTACAAAGCTATTTTAGGCTACACTAAAGTACACAAAAGGTAACCGCCAATAGTTTGCTTTTCATCCCTTTGTCCAGTGGTCCTTGGAGATCCTTGCTTTTGTGTTCATGCTTATTATGATCACTCCCAAGAGCCGAATTGGAAACTGGGATGTTTCCTTATTCCCCATGTCCATTTTAATGGTTTCCAATGCAAAGTACACTTCCACATCACCTTTAGATCTGTTCAGTAAACTGTCACTATCACTTTGTCAACTATTCAGAAAAGCAATAATGATTCGTTGATAGCAGGGAGATGTGTTTCGTTGATAGCTTTATTCTCCATTTCGTTGATGAGTAAACTTCATTTCGTTGATGAGTAAACTTCATTCCGTTGATGGTGTATCCTTGTTCCGTTGATAGAGTAATCTTCATACCGTTGACATGTCTTCACTTAGGCAAAATTAAAAGGCATGATATACTTACAATTAACCAACCTATTTTGCCTATCTAGTACTTAGTCAACATGACTTAGAAAACCTATCTAATACATACATCAATTGCATATCAAACTATGAAGTATTGTACAGTGCAATTGCTACAACACTCATTCCGTTGATGAGCTTCCTGTCAACGAAACACTGCAAAGCATGCCATTCCGTTGACAGTTACAAAATGACTTAATACAAAATCTACTAAGTGTTTTTATAATTATCATCAAGAACAACATATTCCTAACAAAAATTTAAAATGGATTTATATGATCGCAAATGGGTTCTACTGCCCTGCCAGTGACATTGGCATTGAAAACAAATAATCAACTTGTTGTACCAAAAGCAGTATGTAATCAAGCAATTTTTAAATTATCTATTCAGAATTTATATAGAATATTTAAATACGTAATTGTTGCCCACGCAGGCTCCTCTGAGTAGTCCACTAAAGACTTATACAAAAGTTAGGATACAAGCCTTCATCCTCCACACAACTACACTTACTGTTTATTTGTCAAGAAGTGAATATGGCACCTAAAAGGTCAAGAAAGTTGCTCATCTTTTTATATTAATTTTCAAATTACTTACAAATACAATATAGAATCAAACATTTGAGTACCTTCACAAGCCAATGTTTCCTTTTTCTGAAGGAAATTTTGAAGTGATTTGAGTTCACAAAGTTCTACAGCTCTACTCCAAACATATTCCAGCGTATTTAAAAAAAACATATTCCAACTTTCCCTTGCCTTCCTGCATCTCCATTTTGCAAGAATCAAACTTTCCACAAGCACAAGCGACAAGATTCTATAAAAAAAATACCTGCATGTAATCCCCATCCTTTTTGCTAGATGATTTACTTTTTCTAGTTGCTCGCGTGGACTTCTCTGCAATTGTCTTCCGATCTGCGTCTTACTAACCTGCCCTAGCTTTCACTCTTGTAGATATTGACAGAACTGCAGTAGATAGCTTTACGATAGATGCAACAATTATTGGCCAAGGATATTCAAACAATGATGGTTTTGCATGATATAAGAACTCGAACCCGGGTACTCATAAGTCATGTATTCCTATTAAAGTTGCTGCTAAACAAACCAAGCTAATGAAATAAATTACTCAATACCAATACCAAATTACTATTTTCATTTTATAATATCTTGTTTTAGAAAGCGAGAGCGAGTACTGGTTTGACGATCTGAACCATCACTATAGCCATTGCTCCATAAGATAATAATTGTTAAAAAAATGTGTTTAAAATTGTGCTAATTTCTAAAGTAAGCATCAACTTTAACTACAGAAAAAATTAAGACTAAAGAATGTGGACATGTAAATGTTGGTGATAAACATGCAACCAGAGTTTAACTATATTGGTTCTGACATCCTCGGAAGCAGTGCAGATACTTGCAGTTGTCACTCAAGAAATTATCAAAAAATAGCACAATAGCCCAAATATGCTTCAAATATACGAAGTTGAGGTTCATCCGTAATGGAAGACGCCCTTGTTTGGAAAACAAAATTGAGGTTGATGTTAAAGAGTGCAAAATTCATTCATCTAATATTCTCCACTAAAAGCATGATTATTTGCAAAACACACAAAAAATAAAAATAAACCCATAAAAATAATAAACATGCATACACAAGGATGATAGATACATCGAGTTTGAAGACAAACAAAACCAAACTAACATTCCAAACAAAACACTTGGTAAGGTCAAGTAGACATAATATCAAACAGGTGATGGTGTTCAAGGTAAAAAAAAAACTACATATCTACATCAATCCTTTCATATAGGTGGAAAGACATATGTCTGTGCTTTTTAGGTGGATAGATTAAAGATTTACCGACATAGTGTTTGTGAGGTTGCAGAATTGCTGTTGGAGGACCTGTCACTCATAAAAATGACCGATAACAACTGCTTCCTCCTGGTTATCCCATCTTTCCCTTCTCAAACGGCTGGTACAGTGTCAGAGCAGACCCAAAGGTCCGAAGAAGCAGAAGAGTTATGATTGCCAGATACATAAACACGCACCAGACGACAAAGCTGCAAAATAAAACAGAATATGACGTGGCTGATGAGTGGTTGCTGAGGTGGAATAAAATCATTCACAAACATATATGTTGCAGTATTATGTATAGAATAGATAGATAGATGTTATTTGGATTTTATGTTTAATATTATTCGGATTTTATATATTCTATACTTATATTATATTATATAATTATATAGGAAGGTTTAATGAGGAACCAATTTTAGTGAGTAACCTAGTAACTTGTTCACTAGCGTTAGATTGTATTATATATATATATATATAGATAGGCAAGTGCTCAGAACCCATTTTGAGAACCCAGAAACCTATCTCAGCCCCATATTTTTTATACCTACATTAAATATCAGTCACACATTTTTAAATCAACAAATTTCTTTCTCTCCCGCCAACTCTGCATTCGCCTCCATTTTCAACATCTCACTATCTATCTCCTCTTCTTCACCTCGTATATCTCCATCTTTAATCTTTCTTATCGATCGTCACAACCTCCCCATTTATCTTCCCCTCCGTTTTCTTCATTTGATTTACACAACACATGTTCTCCGACTTCTTTCGTCACCATTGTCGTTTTCAGAAAATGATTCTCTATTGGCAGTCTGGCACCCACTCTAGCATTACCATCTAAGTCCACCAATTTTTCTCAGGCGTCATCTCTAAATCCGGTAAAAATATAAATAACGAGATTGCTAGTATGATGAAATCAAATATGAAAGAAATAACATTGTAGAGGGTATGAGTGGTGGACACAATGAAGACAAGTTCTCTTATGCAATCACGGTTGTTCTGATTCTGATTATCTTTGCAATTTTTTTAAATGTTTTGGTAATTTGTATATAGATTTTAGTGATTTGAGTTGTTAGGCTTAAGTTTAGTGATTAAGTGGGTGATGATGATTGATGGCAGAGATGGTGGGGCTATAATTTAGATTTGGTGATTATAATTCTAAAGTTGGGGGTAATAGCCGTGAAGGCACAAATGTGATGATGGAGATGATTTAAATATGCATTCTAAATTAATTATGAAACTGTTTGTTGTAAAATTGTTCTACTCAAGGCAATGTAGATGTAGCCTGTAGGTGGAATTATTGCTAAATGAATCATGGGTTGTTTGAAGTTGTATAAAGGTAAGGGATGTTAAAATCACTAGCACACTAGTTATGGAAAAGGTCTTATACTAATGGCATAATTACTTTTGATAAATACTTGACACAAGTAAAATCAAAGTGAATTTTGTGTATTAATTTATGATTTGTGTGTTTTTTAATAAAAAAAATTAGATTGTTTTTTGTAAATAATTAGTTCTTTAACAACAAAAGGCGTTATACTTAGCAAAAAAAGGGCAATTTATGTGTATCTTAATAAATATTATTTAATAAATGTACAAATTTTTAAGTACGCACAAAATGTGCGTTGTTGCTAATTTTCTTTTAAAATATACAATACAAATAATAAGTAAGATATTTATGAATTCCTCATACAGTAAATATAATTTGTATTTTTTTAAAATATGTAATACAAATTAACATTAATTTAATAAAAAACAAAGTTTAGATTATATACAAAGTGATTTGTGTATAATGTTTGGTGATTTATGTGTTTTAAACTCTTTAATTATAAATGAAGTTATATATTTGTATTTTCCTAGTGATTTGTGCGTAGTTTTTTTAGGTACATTAATAATGATAATTAATAACAAATAAGGTGGTTTTTGTGTAATTTTGGTGATTTTCATGTATTTGTTTTATAAATAAGGTGATTTGATATTTGAATAATAATTTTTTCTTTCCAAAATTACTCACATCTTTAAGTGAAAACAAAGTGATTTGTTCATATATTAGTTATTTTTCTTATATATCTATTCAATAATACTAAATAATATTTTTTTTATAAATGCCTGTCATTTTAAATATAATTAAGATAATTGTGATTATTTGTTTTGGTGATTTGTGTATTTCTTCTAATGAATATTCCGATTTTAAAATATAAAAGTTATAATGTTAATATTTTTGGTGATTTATGTGTATTTTTTTATAAATATATGATATGAGTAACATATAATATTTTTATTAGTGTTCCCCTATTTTAAGTAGAAAGAGGTGATCTATTTGTATTTTTCCGTGATTTTGTACATATAATTTTTATAATTGTAAATCACAATTATCTTTTAAATGCTCTTTTTTATGTAGAAATAAGATTAATGTGTAATTTTTGTAAATATGAAATAAAATAAAAGAATATTATCCACTTTAAACATGGCAAAACTATGTCACATAGTAAAGCAACATAATCTAATTTAACTTATACCCTTCACATTCAATAACATCAGTATCAAAACCAAACAAACAACCTCAAACCTGCAACTCCCAGTTGCAAAACAACCCCAAAATTAAACATCCAACTTAGCCTTAAGTGGCAATCCCAACACCAAAACTTATAGGGAGTATAAATTATGTTAACTATACTTGAAAGATTCTTTATTAAATATAATCCCAATACAATAAACAACAACATGCATAATAACTTTCAACATTTGTATAGACCACACAAATAACCATTAAGAGCATAAAGCAAACCAATTGGCATTACAAAATTCAAATAAAAATCTCTAAGCCATAGTGACGGGCTCAACAATCTTGAAAATTTTAACAAGAATAAAAGTAAGTGATGAACAAAAGGCCTTGTGAATCATTCTTAGTGTGATGGGTACGGCCACGAGCATCTACTCTTGAACATACTTACTTACAAATGCTTGCTCAGACACCTAAACATTTTGTGGATACAAGTTGAATTTCAAATGGATGTAGAAGCCATTTTCTAGCCCATAGGTAGGATGTCACAAACATTAGTCAGGATATACTCTCTGTTAAGTAACAAGAATTCTTGTTATTGACATTCATAGCTCACCAACATCTTTTATGCCCATCTTTCTTTCTCCTAAGAGTCTGTCAAATTAAAAGAAATCATTATCACTATGAATATCAAGTACAACACCTTTTTTTCTAATCACTAAATCTACAAAAAAGAAATACATATAACAAGACTACATTCTCATCTTCGCATAGAAAAATAGATGTCGTTCATAACACAAACCATATTTTCTCTAATTAAATCAACAAAAAAAACTACAAAAACATGACAATTCTTTTAAAAAAATTATACCAGTATTAAGAAAATCACTTTTTCATGTCGCTGAATCACAAAAACTATAGCTCTGTATACTACGATAGAAGAGTAACAACCTATCTTCGAATAAACAATCACTAGCATGATTACACACGATCTCTAACCATAAACAAATAGTATTCATAACATAAATCACCAAAACAATATGCTAAATAGTGGAGCGAAATCTTATCTACCAAAAACAAATCACTATGAACTATGAAGCAAATCACTGGATCACAAAAAAATGAACAAAAAGACAAAAGTAAAATCTTCTAAATTAACCTTGTCTATGTTCAAAGGCACAAATTAGTACATGAAATTCTAGAAATTATATATAAATAACGCAAATATATGAGATTAGATACAATCTAAGTGATCATAGGGTGTAGATTGAACATATTTTAGAGAAAATAAAATTAATATACGTGAATAGTTTGGTGATTTATAGTAGATGCAATGATATGAGGCATAGTTATAACTTCAAAGTTGGTAATTGTTCATAGTTCATGGAGGTCTTGAAGCGATTTTGAATGGTGATTTTGGATGACTAAATCTAACAGTGAAAAAGAGAAGAAGGGGGAGGGCGTGACTTTTTGTAAAAAAAATAACAAAAGAATAATATTTATCAGAACAGTTTAGACTATAAAACCAACGCGCTTTTGCTTATTGGGCTTATTTAGGCCAAGTTCTCAGTTCTCACCATAACAAGGTTTTCACTAGAGTATCTCCTTATATATATAATATATATATATATATATATATATATATATATATATATATATATATATAGGAGGGTTCAATGAGTAAATTATTTATTTGAGTAACCTGGTAACCCTTTCTTATTGGTCAAGTTAAAATAGGTGACACGTGATGTTCATCCCACGTTTAAACACTTAACAACAATTACAATATATTATTTAATATTATGATATCATTATCCATGTATCTCACTTTAATTTTTTACATACAGAACATAATATTATAATAATTTATCCTACAAATTCTATATAATTTTAAGTTTTCAAAAACCGAACCAATATTTTTATAAACAGAACACATGCATCATGTTATACATTGTAATTAATACATTATCAAACACAAATTATATAAAAAATATATTTAGTTTTATTGAACATTATATTTTAGAATACAATTATTCATAATTTTATAATATTTACATTTTATTGTTTTTGAGAACTTAATTTTTTTATTGTAATGTTACCCTTGTGAAAGTTTAAAATTATTACATGTACCATAATATTTCAGTTTTACAGAACTCGTGTTAGTATTTTTATATTTACAAAATTATATTTTTTTACACCTGTAATTTTTTCTTATCTCCAAAACATATAAAAAAACCACAATGACTATTTATATTTTTACTACTTTATATTTATCACAAGTTATTTGTATGAAAATTATAATAATTTAATAAAAACATAATATCCACCAAGATATTACAGGAGGAATATACAGAACACTGGGATACACAACAAAGTAATATACACAAAATATGAAATATACGGAACACAAAATTAATAAAAAAAAACAAAAAAAAACAACACTTATTGATATAACATTTTATATATGCAGAACATGAGATTGATCGTGTTCTAGGTGTTAGTGGTATGTAGCACTTGTTTTTTTTGTTTAATCTAGTGGCTAGTATTGAAAGTTACTTAGTTACTTATATATATATATATATATATATATATATATATATATATATAGCCAGCTGCTCTAATGAGACCCTACTATAATGAGAACTGACACCCCCAATGATAATTTTGTAATAAATTCTAATACAAAAAAAAACAAAAATACATGTACATGTCCGTTGAATGTGTTGCAGTCACGTTAACTTTACTCGATAACATCATATTGACCATCACCATACAAATCCGATGACATTACTCCTACCAACACCATCACATCACCGTCACTACAACTATTAGTGCACCGTCATCACTACAGCATCACACAATAACGATTAACAACGACATTATCATTACACCAATCGCATCATCAGAACACCAACACCATTACCAGAATTACTAAATACAAAATCAAATCACAAAAAATTAAACTATGACCACTGCAACTACCTCTAATAACTATAGAATCACCAAATTCAGAAACGAATCACTAAAATTTAAACTAACATCACCAATTTCTATATAAAAACCGCAATTTATACCTATACAAATCACCAAATAAAAAGGTGATTTGTACTAAAAATATACTACCACCTCCACAAAAAACAACAGAATCACCAAATTTTCAATACAAATCACTGAAACTTATCGCAAATCACCAAATATACCGTGCAAATCATCAAAAAATTCAATCTAAATTACCAGAAATTTTAAAGCCAAATCACCAGAATGACTCATCTATATACACTTTAAAATTTTATCCCAAAACAAATCACGAACTATCAATGAGCTACGATTGTTTGACTTCTTCTGGATCAGATTCAATCTTTGAATCATTTTTTCAATTTGAATCTCAGGCAGTGTCACCGAAATAGTGTTTAGATGAAATGAAAAATAAGATCAATAAAGAAAAAGTTAAATTAGATGACAAGAAGAGATGGAAATAGACCGAGAAGTGAGATGAAGAGTGAAAAAGAGAGATGTGTGGGAGGGAGGGAGAGAGAGAGAGAGAGAGAGAGAGAGAGAGAGAGAGAGAGAGAGAGAGAGAGAGAGAGAGAGAGAGAGAGAGAGAGAGAGAGAGAGAGAGAGAGAGAGAGAGAAAGGCAAACAATTGAGAAATAAAGAGATAAGATCGAAGTGGGTGGTTGACTAGTTGTGAGGAGAGAGAAATAGATCGAGAAGTGAGATGAAGAGTGAAAAAGAGAGATGTGTGGGAGGGAGAGAGAGAGAGAGAGAGAGAGGTAGACAATTGAGAAATAAAGAGATAAGATCGAAGTGGGTGGTTGACTGGTTATGAGGAGAGAGAAATAAATAGAGATATATGTCTTTTTAGATGTAGAAAATCTAAATAATGAATATGTGGTCGAGATTAAAAGTTGTTAAAAAGATTGAGTGGCTCAGATTCAGTCTCAGTTCTCATTCTAATAGGGGGGGAGGTCTCATTTGAGCACTTGCATATATATATATATATATATATATATATATATATATATATATATATATATATATATATATATATATATATATATATATAATTGTATATATTATTAAACAAATCTAATTACATATGGCGTCCGCCATGTCGTCCTAACCCTCTACCGGCGACTTGTCATCATAACGCCGTACAAACAATGATCTCCGACCACATCTCCTCCTACTCCACCGCCAGTAACAATCGCCTCAATCTCCAATTTGAAATTTTGACTTCAGATCTAACATCGTTGTTGAATCATACTCGAAATTGATGTTGATCGATTAAAGCAAGGAGACAACGATGATGTTTTCTGATGCATATGTACATTTTAGTTTACAAAAAAGGTGTGCACAAATCTAAGTAATTTTATTTTTTATTCCAGAAATTTTAGTGATTCGAATTTAGTATTTAGTGATTTGCGTTCAAATTTGCAGTGATTTAGCTCTAAATTTTTGAATCTGTAGATGGTGGTGATATTGGTGGGGTTGCGATTTTATTTCAGTGATTTTTGTTGAATTTGATAATTTTTGAAGTGATTAAGATGATAATATAACTTTGTGATGATTCTGATTTTAATTTGGTGATTCTGCTCCAATCTGGTGATTCTGGTGGTGATGATTGCGGTGGCCGGTGGTAGTAACGTGGTGGTGACGGTGTTAAGACGAAATTGACGAATAAAAAAAAGTGTAATTCTAACACCCTGATCCTCTAACGATATATAGTAGAAAAATCACAGAAGGTCATCGTTAGAGGGTGTTATAATTAGAAGAAATGTTCGAAAAGTATATCATTAGAGGGTCCTAAGTATATCGTTAGAGAACTGAATATATAGTAGTATGGTGGAAAATATTTGGAACCACATCGTAGAAAAATCACACTGGTAATTAAATAATGTAACAATACCTGTTTGGCAGGTGTTTTTTCCGAGCTACAATGTACGTAGATTTTCACCATAAGGTATGATAAAGGTGAAAGGTCATGTATTTACTCATGTTACTACACAATGTGTGACATTGAATAATAACACAGTGATGTATGGATAAAATACATAGAATGATATAGAAAAAGCTATTCTCAATACGTATAACACATAATTTTTATATATTAGTATTTATATATTAGGAAATCTGATGGAAGTAGCTTGGTCAATTGACTGTTGGAGAGAAGCCGGAAGCATCACGTGCTCCTTGAGTGTCTCTTGAATATTTTTCAAGCCTATGACATCCTCAAAATGTGACCCCAATATCATTAGGCCCGATTACTTGGTCCAAAAGTTTCTTCTGAAACTCATTATGAGTTACAACAACCTTTTCAATGTCAAACTTTATTGGATTTGGAGGAAGGATTTTTCATTGATGTCATAATTACTGATGACATGTCATTTGAGACTAAGCTCAAGCAACTGAGTTTAAGTGAATGTAGTGGGGTTGAACATTTTGGATCCTATTCCAAAAATTGTAACAATTTTACTAAGTTGACTATCATAGACAAAATAGAAATTAATTGGCCCTTGTTTGAATGCACCCGAATGATGCAACTTAGTACTTTGGGATTAATGTTGGGAAGTGTGACAAATATCATGAAGAAAGTCATCAATTTAGAAAATTCAGTTTGCAATATGCCTAGAATCAAAACTCTTTACATTGATGGCTTTCTCCTCTATGTAAGTTATAACCTTAGTAATATGATTAACTGATTTTTTTATTAGCTAATTTGGTTAGAAATATGAATGAAAAATTGGCCAGTGTCTCATTTTTTAATTTTCCTAATTCTGCCTACATATATGTATTTATAGTCTTTACAATGAGATGTTGCCCTATTGAAGAGGCCTATAACACCATTGGTGATTTTGAATCTTGAACGTGTTCGATTTGAGAATATGGCTCAGATTCACAATGGTCATTCCTTGATCATAAGCCATCCCAACGTGCGATATCTTCGATTTGAATCTTGTAGTAATGACGGTGCTTCAAATTATCTAATTGTTATTATTTGTTAATTTTCGTTGTACAATTGGTTTTTGAATGTCAAGGTTTGTGCTCAAAGACACCAGCGAGGAATTTGGATTACTTTCCTCCTAATCTGAATTTGTCCCTTTTACGATAAAAGTTATCAAAATTTTTCTCTAGATTCTAAGTCTGTCAACACAAATATTGTAATTTAAAAACCAATGATCCATAAAAAATAACAACAATTACATAATTTAAAGCACCGGCATTTCTATGAAGAGTATATGATTTACTAGACAACATGAAATTATAGTACTGGTACCTACCAGTATCAACCAAAGATATAGCAGACTCGGAAAAAGCTTCTAATCAAGCAAGAGTATTGTGAATCTTAACCACATTCCCTAATGGAACACAATCAAGATTCAATTTCTCTAATGTTGTTATAGGTCTCTCAAGTAGAGCTGCATCTCGTTCTAGAGACAATATATACATATATGTATGCATAACATTAAAAACCAAAAAGTGAGACACTGACTTATTTTTCTTTTGTAACACTAATTAAATCAACGAATGACAAAACCAATTAATCAAATTAGTAAGGTTTCAAATTACGTAGAGGAGAGAGAAATTAAGGTAAAGAGTATAGATTCTAGAAATATTACAAAATAACTTGTCTAGATTGATGAATTTCATCTTAACATTTATCACTCTTCCCAAAATTATCCTAGAGCATTAAGTTACATCATTGGGGTACATTCAAACTGTTAGGATCGCTTCCACTATAGATCAACGTTAATCAAACACAATAACAAACACGAAAGTAAGGAACACAATAATTTACCGTGGAAACCTCTCAAGGGAGGGTAAAACCACAAATCCACTATGAATATATTACAAGTTGGAGTCGCTCCCTCACTCAAAACTCTTCAATACAATCACCTCACCTTGATTACAAAATCTCTCTCTTGTGTATCGCACACAACTCTCTAACTTTTGTAATACTGCAAAACCCCTACAAATATCTATATTTATAGGCACCACAAATATTCTAATCCTAATATATCTCAATTTTATTTGTGACAGTTACCATCTTTTCTTATCTTGGATAGAAATCTTCCACAATTCTTATCTCTATCAAAATAAGACTTTCCTCAATTATCACAAATTAGAATACTGCACATAATAGGATTCTGAACTTATATTGGAATTCGGGGCGGACCCCAACAAATCCTCCCACATCTCGAATTCCCTAATATCTCAACCGATTCCGAGAATTTCACCTTTTTCTCGGTCTTCATCATTGTTGCTTCACCATCTAAACAATAGATGTTCTTCTTATGCATCATCCCTTGTAGAATAAAGTTTCTTCCTTTATACAACTTGCAACTTCGTCCTCGTCCAACGAATCTGTACCCACGTGATGCCCACACACTCAAAGATAATACAGTCTTTGATGCATATGGTACATATCTCACATTGAGAGCTTTCTTGATCGTACCATCATGGAGTTTAAGACGAACAGTTTCAACTCCTTGAACCTTCATCGTCTCATCATTCCCCACAACAATATTACCAAGACTATCATTAGTGCATAAACTCTCAAACATTGCTCGATCCCTACATATATACATAGAAGCAGCAGAGTCAATCACCTATTCTGATTTATTCTTCACCGAACCAGGAACGGTATCCTCACTCGTCATCAAAAACTCTCCCTCATCGATCACAAGTGTAGAGTCTGCATCATCAACTTTGTTCTTTCCCTTCATCTGCTTAAAGGACTTCATATCTTCTTTAAAGCTTGGACATAACATCTGCATATGACCCATTTCACCACAATAATAGCACTCAACACTGCTCATATCCCTCTTACTCGGCCGAGATTTACTTCTTCCTTGCAGGTCATTGCGGTTGCGACTCCTTCTTTCAGTTCTTTCGACAGCTAAAACTGCCCCACTTTGAGAAACAACATCCTTTGTCATCCTCTCATTATCTCTTAACGCCTTTAACACATTATCAAGCGTAAGAGTTGTCCTCCCTACTAAAATAGTTTGCAACAATGACAACAACACCAAAGCTTGTTCCTCGTCTTTCATCGGCTCATCAACATTAGCCAGATGTCATACTAGCTGATTAAAACAACTAATGTGATCATGGAGACTACTTTCTTCATCCAGTTTTAAAGAGTACAACTCCATCTTCAAATTAAGTCTGTTGGTCAACGACTTCGAAGCGTATATGCTTGCTAACTTGTCCCATATCTCCTTCGGTGTCGACTCCATCAACACGTTATATCTCACACCGGGTGCAAGTGCCAACCTGATTCTACTCTCCGCTCTCTTCTGGATCTTCGCCTAATTTGCATCACTCATCTCTTTTGGCTTTGCCTTCTCCAAGGCATCATCAAGCCCTTGTTGAATTAACACATCCTTGACGTTTAATTGCCACATAGTGAAATCCATTTTTCCATCATACTTGGGTGCATCAATCCTCAACGACTTTAGATCTTCCATCAAGCCAAGAAAAGATGAACTCATGACCAACTATCCACGCGCAAACAGTCAACTTCGGACACCAGATATCACACCCTCCCAACCCAAAATCCAATCTCCACCATTCAGATTTTAGATATTGATGTAACGAATCTACTGTCCCAAAATCAGGACGATTACCATCTTTTCTTATCTTGGATAGAAATCTTCCACAATTCTTATCTCTATCAAAATAAGACTTTCCTCGATTATCACAAATTAGAATACTGCTCATAATAGGATTCTTAACTTATTTAGGAATTCGGGGCGGACCCCAACACAAACAACCATCAATAAATTTCTTTACATGTCTACTATAATACACAAAGTCAAATTGTCACAATTTATGAAATGGGATCCAAAATGTTCAATCCGTCTGCAACCACTTAAACTTCGTTGCTTGAGCTGAGTGCTAGATGACATGTCACCAGTAACTAGTTTTCTAAAATTTTGTAGAGTGAGAGAGATATGGCTTATATAGGAAGAGGAAGGCCAAATAGTTGATAGTGTTAGGAGTTAGAACTTTGAGAATGGTTGTGTGGACAGGCACAGACTTTGAAGTAGAGAACGTCACAACCTTGAAGATGGACTCCTTGATAAGCCTCTCAGAGTTAAGAAATTTCTGAGCATCTTTAGTTGGAGCATCCTTAGATGGAGAGAGAACCACCTTTGTTAGTTGAAACTAATTAGAAATGATTTGAGGTGTCTCCCCCTCACTTAATGGCACACCTTGGACCGAAGTAGTTACTAGATCAGAGACCACTAGTGCACTCTCTCCTTTTTGTTATCATCAAGGGTTTGAGGAACACCAGTAGCCTGCAGCAACTATTGTAGAAGTTGAGTCTGTAGGGCTTGATTGGCCAAAAAGGTGTCCATCTGCTTTTCCATCTTGTCCATCCTCATAGTAAGACTGGCCACATCTTTCACCAACTTGTCCTATTTGAATCTTTGAGAGGTAGAGGGAGCTACTGCATCAACTCTCCTTTCTAGAGAACTCTTTACCTCATCAATGTAGCCTTTGATGTCATCTGTGTTGGCTCTTTTCTGAAGAATGTGAGCCTGATGAAGTTGAAGAGATGCCACAAAGTTCTCGATAGTGGTGGCATGAATAGGATCAGAGAATTGTGCTTCTCCAGGGGCCCTTTGATAGTTCTTGAGAATGACTGCCTTGGTGTCATTGTGAATTTAAGAATTTTAGAACAACCAAGGAGGCAACTCTTGTAGAGTGGAAGGGCCTGCATCTCCTCCTTCACCACTCCTGGAATGACCACTCTCCTCTTCAAATCTGAGTCATAATCAAAGTCTTCACCAGCTCCTGGAGGCTGATTGTTGATATCTTCCTTTGCCCTAGACATTGATTCAGTTGTGTGTACTAAATGCAACATTTGTTCTGCCTCCACGTTGCCATGTCCAGCCAAAACTTGATAGGCTGTAACAGGATGAGTAAATGTCTCAGCATTTAGGTTGATTTGATCCAGTTCATGTTGATAATCTAACTGGATCAATCACTCCCTTACAGAATATACCTGTTGTCAACGAATTCGAGGATGTATTTCCAGAAGATCTCCCAGGGTTACCACCCGATAGAGAAATAAAGTTTGCTATAGAACTAGCTCCAAGAACTGCGCCAGTTTTGAAGGCCCCGTACCGACTAGCTCCAGTCGAGATGAAGAAATTACTCGCTCAATTGTAGGAATTGTTAGCGAAAGGAATGATAAGACCAAGTGCGTCACCGTGGGATGCACCCGTTGGTGAAGAAAAAGGACGGCAGCATGAGGCTGTGTAAAAACTATCGAAAGCTGAATAGGCTAACGGTTAAGAATGAATACCCCTGCCAAGGATCGGTGATTTGTTCGATCGGCTGCATGGTGTAGTTAAATTCTCGAACATTGATTTGAGAACGGGATACCACCAGTTGAATATTAAACCTGAGGACGTACCCAAGACTACGATTCGCACCAAGTATGGACACTACGAGTTTTAGTGATGTCGTTGGGCTAACGAATGCCCCTGCAACTTTCATGGACTTGATGAATCGAGTTTTCAACAAGTATTTGGATAAGTGTGTCATAGTGACATCGACAATATTTTGGTTTACCTCAAAGACCGAGGAAGAACATGCAGAACGTTTGAGGATAGTGTTAGAAGCACTGAGGAGAGAAAAGTTATATGCCAAGTTCTCAAAGTGCGATTTTTGGCTAAGGGAAGTACAGTTTTTAGGACATGTGGTCAATAGTGAAGAGGTGTTGGTTGACCCCGCTAATATAAAAGCTGTTTCGAACTGGGAAAGACCAACCACACCAACCGAGGTGAGAAATTTTGTGGATTTAGCCGGATATTACCGAAGACGTGTACAAGATTTTGCTAAAATAGCAGCCCCACTAACCAGACTTACTCGAAAGACTGAAAAGTTGAATGGACCGAGAAATGTGAGAAAAGTTTTCGGGAATTAAAGAAGAGACTAGTCACCGCCCTGTGCTGGTACTGCCAGACGGGAAGGGAGGTTTTGTAATCTATAGCGACGCATCGCATAAAGAAGTAGGGTGTGTGCTTATGCAGCACGGAAAGGTAATTGCGTATGCATCCAGACAATTAAAGGAATATGAATTTAGATACCCTACACATGACTTAGAATTGGCAGCAATAGTTTTTGCTTTAAAGATTTGGAGGAACTAATTGTATGGAAAGAAGTGCGAGATTTATACAAATCATAAGAGCATTAGATACACTTTCCCAGAAAGAACTTAACATGAGAACAGAAAAGATAGCTAAAGCAAATCAAGGATTATGACTGTGGGATTCTTTACCACCCAGGGAAGGCCAATGTGGTGGCCAATGCCCTTAGTAGGAAAGAGAGACTTAAGATGATAACATCGTCAGATAAAGTTGATCCAAGGATTGAGAAAATGGAAATTGAGGTTAAGATAACCGGAAATGGTACTAAGAGACTATTTGAGATTACAATGCAACCGGAATTGCTACAGAAAAGCAAGTTATGTCAAGAACGAATGAAGAGTAAAGGTATAAAGTCAATGTTGAAGAAAGAATTAAAGAATGAGAAAGATGATAAAGGAATCATGAGGTATTTTTTTTCCCGAGTTTGGGTTCCTAATGTTCAAAAGATAAAGGATGCTAATTTTTCAGAATGACTAATAAGAGGAACTGAAAGGATGATGTTTGAAGTTAAGAGTACAACAAGGATTATTTAAAGGTACAAAAAGGTAAAGAAATTTAAGGAAATGTGATTGGTGGCCGGATAGATAAAAAGGATATATATTATCAGTTGGTAAACAAATATTGGATATGTCAGAAAATGAAGGCAGAACAAAGACCTAGCTAGTTGACTATCACAACCTGTGGAGATTCCTGATTAGGAATGTAAGTTATTGTAATGGATTTTGTGATAGGATCAACAAGAATCAAGTTGAACTATGACGTCAATTGAGTTATAATTGATGGATTAAATGAGTCTACTCATATTTTATTATTAGCGGGAGACCTTCAATCGAAGAATTACGAAAGGGATAGTTGGGTGACATGGAGTTTTCACCATTGTGTCATATAAGAACCAATGATTAAACTCCAGATTCAGGAGGAGTTGTCCAAACGTGTTTGGCGACGAGATTGAGTGCGAGTACTACGTAGGATGTGACGCCCTCCAAACCCGGGGTACAGATTTGAGGAGTCATCCGACCAACGGAACACTATTTAACACATGCATAATATATAAAGACACAAATACCCCTTAACCAAGACCGCATCCAGATTATGGCAATGAACACAAGCTACTACAATCTTTTATTAATACAATACCAGTTTTATCAGAGTTATTACATCACAACTAAAGTTCAAATCTAGACATCTAATCTAGAAAAGCAAAACAACAACTACCCTGCCAATGACAATGACTCGAGGGGCTCTCCTGGCTGCTGGTGAACTATCGGTCACGCTATGCCGACTCATACTCTTGCTTCACTGGAATAGTGTTAGAAAACAACAAGCAAGAGTGAGCCAAAAGTGCTCAGCAAACATCATATGAATCATTTCTATCACAGTTGTAAGGATATGAATTTATGATATCAGAATCAACAATATTTAGCTAACACATGCTTTGTATCAATAACAATTGAAGAAAAAGAATTAGAATTTGGCTTATACATTTTATTCAAATCAAAGGTTGTGTTGCTGGCCAGCCACGCATCAACCCCGGACTAGCTCACACCATAGTCTTCTACTGGATCCTAGGCCAAACTGGGCCTTAAGTTATTCCGACCATAAATATGGCCCGACCAATTACTGGTCCATTTTAAAAACATGCCAAATCTATCATAGGGTATAAACAATAACATGCTCAATAAGATAAACTCAATTTATAATAATTGCAAAAGAGCTTCAACTGCTCACTATCAAATGAAGATCGAGAAAGAATCATGGAATAATTTCAATCGTACAGTGTACTCATTCAATAAGGAAATCAAGATTGGTAATCGATAATCAATGACCGTAATCAATAGTCAAGATGGAAGTCAAATAATCAATGGTTGTCAATAATAATCAAAGGATGATAAACAATAACCAAATGGTGGTAAACAATAATCAAGTGAATTGGAAATAAGGGTTTCCGATGCAGATCAAATCAAAGAATCAAGAATCTCTTAGGAAATGGAATCAGTTGTCCAAATGCGGTTAAAATATTGATAATTTGAATTGTTCTGGGGATAACGGTATTCAAGTAATCAAGACAATAATAATTTTATCACAAGTAAAGGCACAGATACTTGCCTGGTCTAAGTTGTTGTCGGATCGACTCTGCTCACTCTACCTTTCCCTTTCCCTTGCTCCGTGAACTCGATTCTATAATTAAACAACTCATCACAATAAGTCTAACTATTCTCGTTCTACTGTGGACACTTATTCAATCAATAATCACATTTAAACAAGTAACCGGTTACGTATCGGACGTCCGGTATGATTTACGATATTTAAAACTCAGATATTTGCCCTAGTACGAGCAAATACAGACTATAAAACACAACACACAATCAATATGAACCATATAATGCTTATAAACATTTTTAAAACATCATACGAAACTTATTTGAATTTTGAGTAACTCACTATAAATTTTTAAATCAAAACTCGGATTTTTAAATCCAATATAAACATTTAAATGCAAATAAATCAATTAATAAAATTAATTGACACTCTTTAAATACTCAAACTATTTTTAAATAAATAAATAGGTTTGAAAATAATTAAACTGAATTTTTAATTAATTAAATCTAATTAATAATTAATTTTTGAGAATTAATTGCTTAAAAGAATTAACCAATTAATTACTAAATTAATTATTAATTAAAAATAATTAAAATAATTAAGTTTAATCAATATTCGGATTTAAAATAATAAATATAATTTTCCAGAATTTTTCTGATATTAAAATATATTTTTAAAATAAAAATATGAATTTTTAAAGTTTTTAAACTATTTTCGAATTAAATTTAAAAATAAAATCCAAAAACAGTTTTCAAAAATTAAATTAGGGTTTTAGAAGATTAAAACCGGATCAGAAAACGGGTAAACGGGTCGGGAAGAACAAATCCGGGTCACCAAGAACAACCCACCGGATTCTGGGTTTTCCAAAATCCGGCCGGTGTCCGGCGACCGGAATTCTACAATCCCGTCCAAACACAAACAAACTTAGAGGGCTTTTGCTCGCCTTCTCAAAACAAACACAACCAACACACAATTATATATGTCCCATGCCGGAATCGAGCCCAGAATCCGGTCAAAGAAACCGTTGGGGAAGACTCCGGCCGAAAACCCGATCTCTCTCATTTCTACATGAAACTCTACGATTAATATCACAAAATGAAGCTTATAACTTACACAATCAAAGCCCCATATCATAATCAATGTCAGATCAATATCAAGAACGGACTATTCAAAATAAGAATTCGGGTCAAAACCCGAAAATCAAACCCGACTAAATTGAACTTAAACACGAAATTAAATCATGGATTCTTGCTAATTAGAACCCTAGGAACATGTTAGAAGCAACCAATTGAATGGAGAATCAACAGAATGAAAATCCCCAAATCGACCAAGAACCCTAATTTTAATTCGAATGTTGAAAAATTCATATAAAATCGAAAACTTGCCAGATGATGATGAGGTTGGAAGATTCTGAAACTAGAGAACAAGAGATTTGATTTGAGTACAAGAACTTCAGATTTCGATTTCAATATCACCTTGAACGAATGGATTAATCTTCAAGAACACGAAGAACACGGTTCGGGAATTTTTAATTTTTGGATAATTAACTGGAGATTTCGATGAGTTTCAAGGTACGATTCGTCTTTTTATATTTTTGGAAAAATAATACCCCAAACAACATTTTTGGATCGATATAGATCCACTGGATCGTTTAAAAACCCTAATTAGGGTAAAAATACGTTTTACGAGGAATAATCAGTTAAAAAGGTTGATGATCATCCAATTGACATATATATCATTATATAACTAATGCTCAAGAATACTGGGGCTATAACAAATGTAATATTGATATAAAACGATATATCCCCCTTAAGCAATTAGGGTTCGGAACAATTTTTCCCTTTTTGAACAAAACGAATTATTCTTGCAGAATCAAATAGGCAGGAATGAAATGATACGAATATCTCTCTCGATAATGATTCGAATACGAAAGACGAAGAGATAATAATTAATGTACGAAATTCCAACGGGGCCCTTGAATTATCAAAACGGGGCTCAGATTTGAAGAAAATTCCAAATGACGAAATATTTGAAAGGGGCTTTCGACTCACCATTTAGCACATAATCACACAATAATTATCATTTAATAATACTCCAATACTCCACAATAAATATTTTTATATTAAATATATCATTTAATCAAATAATAAAATTCACGGATATTACATAGGATCCGCAGACCGACGGACCGACCGAAAGAAAAATTTCAAACAACCGAACTACGGTAAGTGTTGTACCGCCGATTTCAAGAGTAGTCGGATGTTGATAGAAAATGGGTGTATAAGAATACAACCAGAATTGGCTTATATAGAGCGCC
Source organism: Heracleum sosnowskyi (assembly GCA_030848705.1). NCBI lineage: Eukaryota > Viridiplantae > Streptophyta > Magnoliopsida > Apiales > Apiaceae > Heracleum > Heracleum sosnowskyi. The sequence continues at coordinate 15,975,489 of CM061244.1, read as the reverse complement.
CGGTAGATAACGCAGACCGGAATGAGTAAGAGTTGTAATGAAACCAGAGGGTTAAAGAGTCAACCTGGAAACTGAAGATTTATATATTAGAAAAGTAACCTCAGCGATTTTCTTAGATTCCGGGACGGAATCCTTTTAAGAAGGGGAGACTGTAATACCCCCAAATTTTGGACTTAGTTAAAATTTTTGATGAATAGTAAATGTTGATGAATAGTGAATTTGCTGATGAAAAATATTTTCAGACCACACTATATGGAAGACATGGAATGAATGTTTCGAAGTTATATTAGTGATGTATAAGGAGAATAAGTGAATGTAAACGCGATCAGAATCGGGAGATTCCAACTTTAAATTTTGATCACTATTCATCGGATAATCAAGGATGCATTGATTTGATCGTTTTGAGAAAGTATGTTGAATGAGAAATCTATGATCATATATTAAACCAAGGTAATGGAAAGATCAAGGAAGTATCTCCTAATATTGTACAGAGAAACATTTTTAAAATCACTTGAACTTATCGTGAAACAGAAGCGTAACGAATTATGGATTAAACCCTAACCGAAGGGGAAGTATCATATAAGATCATCAAGTGCATCATATAAGAGGATTGATGATACAAGAAATGACATAAGCATGACACAAAAGATGGTATAAGCATGACATAGGGGGTGACAAGGTGATGAATCACCACATTGTCACCATTTTTGCCCAAAACCACACATGGCTTGACATGTGGCAAGGGGGTGACAAAACTCCACCAAGACCACACAAAATGGATGCATCCAATTAAGGGTTATTTACCAAAAGAAAAGAAAAGAAAAAAATCAAGAACAATAGCCAAGGAAGAGCATGAAACATTCGGCCCCTTTTTGTTCCTCAAATCCTTAAAAATTTTGCTACCACTTCCACTTCTCCAAAAATTGCAAGGATGGATTCTAAAGCTTCCATATTTCCAAATTAAGGTAAATCTTAATCCTAGCTTCATCCATGGATGATATCATGTTCAAATCTTGATCAAAAGATGAGCATGAATAGTGTTTTGAATAGTAAACTTATGAATTCTTGAATTGTTCTTGAAGTTTAAGGCTTGTTAAGGATGTTTCAGGATCAAGCAAGGATATATAAGCTCTTGATAGTCTTTACCAAGCATCAAGGAAGGTATAAACATCTCCCACCCTTGGTTACACTTTTATTATTATGTTAAGTTTGATGATAGTTTGAGATAGTATGGATTAAAGGTTGAATCCTTGGTTATAATGATTGTTTAGTGGATTAAATGATGGTTGAACTTGTGAATAATGTTATGAGCATGTTTAGACAGAAATAAGTTGGTTTAGATGAGATCCTTGAGTTATGATTGCTTGGGGATTGATTGATGAATGAATTTGAGTGTTTTAAACACGGGAGTCACGTTTAAGCGTCGTTACCATGTCGGATTTCACTTGGGAAGTTTGGACAGAGACCACGGTTACCTTCTAAGAATAACCATAAGGCTTTCTGACCATAATCATGTAGACTCTGTTTTGTAGTTTGTTTTAGCGAAAGAATCGTATCGTTTCGATTTATGGTTTAGGAGAAACATCCGTTTTAGTGAAAGCGGTTTCGGATAACTAAGTAGTTCACTGCATGAACTTTGAGATGGTGATCGAACCCTTTAAAAATGGAATTGGGTCGAGATATTAAAATGGATACTATCATGGATACTTAGGAAAGTAACCTAGGAGGTTTCGTGTTAAAAAAGATAAGTTTTCGATTTTATAAAAATGCGGGAACAAAAGTTGCGCGACTGAAATACCCTTAAGGGGATGGTTAAAAACAATGAGTTAACAATGGTAAAGTACTTGGGTTTTGAGAATGGATTATCAACAAAACTTTTGACTTAAGAGTATAAGGAATGTGATGAGGTTATAATTGACCAAGAGCGGGACAGTTAGTGCTTAAGTTAAATGCACTTTAAATGATTAAGCCAGGGGACTGATCGAGTATTTCCTTGTTTATAGATTTTCCGGCAAGTTCTCGAACCCCTAACAACCAAGGACCCGAGACAAGTTTTCTCATCCCATGTTGTATTTCAAATTACATTATACTGATGATGCATATTATATGATATCATGCAAGTTTTCAAAACCTACATCATATAAGTGATGTTGTTGTGATTTACTGTTGTGTACGTGATATATATAAGGTTTATATGCTATGTAAATACTAGATATAAACCGAGGTTTCAAAGGCTCTAAGGATAGATCACTCGTACGATGATTTTAAAATATTAGACCGGGAGTTAAATTACGATTTTATCTTGATTATACTGTCAGAAGCTGGAGGGTTCCAGGGACAGTTATATTTTAAAATGTTGATTAAATATTCCAATATATATATTATTGGATATTTAATGTGAGATATTTAAATAATATTATTAAAAATATTATTTTGAATATTAATTTAATTAAGTGAATATTATTTTGAATATTCACTTAAGTGGAATCTTATTGAATGATAATTCAATATATATTATTTTGAATATTAATTTAATTAAGTGAATATTAATTTGAATATTCACTTAAGTGGAATTATATTGAATCATAATTCAATATTTATTATTTGAATATTTATTAAATATTCCAAAAATGATTTAAAAATCATAGAACCTTGTTATATTATTATTTAAGGTTCTAAGTATTTACGCAAATATTTTCCGATCTCAAAAGGATTTATGAGAGTATAATAGGGGTTCCCAACTACTTTAATTATTTATCTCGAATGATGATTTTGATTTGAACTTATCAAAAATTGGGAATCCATCTCAGGAAGTGAACATATGATTTTTCGAGTTCTAATTTATCAGAACCAGAGGTATTTTACAAAAACTCCCAGGTCGTAATTTCAAAATACGTGATAATCATTCGTAGTTTCGTTGACTGATGTCAACCCACACTGTGACTTACTCCCTTCAAATATTCTGGAGTAAGAAAATCTGAACTGCTGCAAGGTTTTGACAAGTATTCTGCTGCAAGGTTTTGACAAGTATTCTGCTGCAAGGTTTTGACAAGGTTTTGACAAGTATTCGGTAATGAAACAGGTGTCGGGGTAGTGACCATATTTATCAAGGCTTTCCCGATGATGAAACAGGCACCGAGGTAGTGACCTTGCGTGCAAAGGCTTTCACGGCAATGAAACAGGTGCCGATGTAGGGACCTTATAGAACAATGGCCCCGAACGCGGCCAGGGTGGTAACCGAACAGGAAATCGTCCTTCTATTAGTAGAGAAGTTATGTTACGATACAATGGCCGATCACCATGTATCGGGGTTCCAGAATGTCCCCTTCTTCCACTTGGAATTGCACTGCACATTGTAACGAAAGCCTAGTTGCTGAGTTACCGATAATGTAATAGTAATTGAAAAATGATGTTCCGTGTATAGTATTTGAACTATATGATATGTTTTGATGAAAAGAATATTTAAACATATCATTCTGTATATGAACGGAGTTTCAAAGGTTTTCAATTATGATATCAGCTTACATATATGATTATGCTGCTATATCTTATTGTCGAGCTATAGTGCTCATTCTTGCTTCTTTTATATATCACAACACAACCGAGCCAAAAAGGTGTTCATTACTGATATTTTACAGTATTTTGAACCGTATGAGATATCTAAATAGAGATGTGTGTATATATGTTGAGAAGGTATTTAAGATATACAGTATGTTGAACTGTATAGTATTTTGAATCAATGGTGTTGCCCAGTAATAATCTATTGTAGAAGGGGGGTTGAATACAATAGTATAAGATAATCGACTTCTTAATGTATATATCACAAATATGAAAGAAAGATAACAGCTTTATTAAATCTGATATAAAACTGTTACAAACTCTCTCAAGAAATTCTGATGTTCTTGAGAGCTGCTAGGTTACACAAATACTCAAGTGTATGATCGATTATGTTCACGTACATAAATTGAAACCTAAACTGTGTTTATATACTACACAGCTTCTCTATCAATGATAAGTCCTAATCAATTACAAAGATTGAAACCTATCCATAATTGATAGCTACATTCTACAAACCAGGAACCGACAGAATAAACTTCCATGTTTAACTAGACTCCAAATATAACTCAAAGTAGGAATCTTGATCAGCTTCCAGTCCTGATGATCAAACCTGATCCCAGTCCAGATATGTATTCTGATCCTGACGACCATGCAATCCTGATGACGTTAGCAATCCTGATCAGTTGAGTCTAGCTCCTGACGATCATTGAATTATGATCTAACAATCTCCCCCAATCTCATACTTTGTGAAATAAAGTATAGATTCCTAAGATTCAATGATGTCAAAAACATATATACAAAATGTACAAGTATCTGCAGCAACAACTTATCTGTTTAAATTCTTTGATAGAACAGATTCATCTTCAAGAAGTTGGATAACAAATTTTCTTCTTTTTCTTCAAGAATTTGAATCAGTCTTTCCTTAAGATTTCTGAGTTCTTCATCTTCCTCATTAATCTGGTAGATAGCTGCTCTGAGATTCAATATGGAGCTTTTCTGAAGACTATGCTCTTCAAGCAAAAGATAAGCAATTTCCTTCCCATCAGGATTGAGAGTAAGTTGTGTCATGCCAAAAGTTACTTCTTTAACAACAGTACCCCTTTGCATTTCCACATCCTGACCTCTTTGATTTAAGTACATGGGAGTATAATTACCATTGAAATTACTGTTTCCATCCAGTCTTCTTCTTATTGTTGACAAAATCATGTCACTCCATTCTTTGCACATTTGATTCTTCGATCTCAAAAGATAATGAACATATTTCAGTTCCTGTGTAGTTTTCATCAGCAGATCTTGAATAGATAGAATCTTCACACTACCATCTTTCATGAAGTACAGAAGCTTTTCTTTCTTGTCAAAACCATCATGACAATCTATAACTATATCAACAGCTAGTAAATTGTTCAGGTTTTCAGAAGTTAAAGTACCTCAAATTTCAGTTAAGGAGTAAGGATCAACATATGACAAATTCAGATATTCAGCATCCCTGTGTCCAATACCTCCTCTTGAATTACTTGTCAATTGCTTCAGATTTGAAAACATTCTTAGCCAGAGTGCTTTTGATCTAACCATCTCAGATAAATCAACAACACTTGAAGCACTTGTAATAATTCCTCCAGACTGAAAATTGATAAGTGTATCACACTTCAGTGTACTAATATGTTTCCACTTCTTATCTTTTTCCTTTTCAAAGGCATAGCTTCTTTCCAGTAAAGATTCTTGTCTGCTTGGGTTCCTCCAGTTTCTTTCATTTGAACTTTTAAGCCTTTGTTTATAGAGATTGAAATCTCTATTTGTTCTTTTTGTGATTTCTCTTCTTCTGGCTTCTTCTTCTTCATCTACTTCTTTGTTGTGAAAATCAACCACAGTAGATAAGATTATCAAATCAATCTCTTGCAGAATTTCAGAATCATCAGGATCTTGAATATTATCAGGAACAACATCAGGATTAGATTCTTCAATTTGATTTGTATTGCAGAGAGTTGATTTTCTTGATTTTCTTCTCAATTCAGGTTCTTCTTCGATATTTCCATCATCGCCAAAAGTAGATCTGTCAGGAACTACTAGAGTTTGAATAGGTTCAGGAATTTCTTCAATTCTTAATCCTCTGGACCTTGTCTGTCTAGGTACTGTTTGAGTTGAAGAACCTCTTCTACTTCTTCTAGCTCCTCTCCTACCTCTGCCTCATCTACCTCTAGTAGAAACAGAATAGCTTTCCATTATCTCTTTTTGTTGTCTCAAGAATTCTTCATTTGAGAGATCTGGATATTCTTCACTTGCTGTAGAGAGTGTTTTTCTTGCAAATAATTGTTGAACTCTTTTATCAGTGTGATATAGAGTAACAATTCTGCCATCCTTTGTAGTAAACTTCTGGAATAAATTTGATGCATCTTCAGGATTATCAATAAAAATATCTTCATCACCTTCAGGAATTGTAGCAAGAGTATGTCCATGACCAGGTGTCGGGATTTGTTCTTCCGTCAGGATCTGAGATTGCACCAACGTTCTTACTGTCTTAACTCCAGAATCAGAAACATGAGTTGATTGCGTTGTTTGACTTTGTGAAGTTTGAATTGTAGACTTCATAACAGCAGCATCAGAGGTTTCTCCTTGTATCACTTTGTCACTACCATCATCTCCAGTATCATCATCATTATTCCTTAATACTAGATCAGGTGTGCATTTTGTCCGACTAACCTTCTCCCCCTTTTTGACATCAGGATTTGACAATAAATTCAAAATTAAGGAAAGAGAGGCTTGAATGTCAGTTACCTTGGTATCCAGAGAATCAATCCTTCTGTTGATGGAGATTTGTTCAGAAATGACATATTTCACATGGGATTCTACTACCCTTAGCTGAAAAGCAGTAGGCACCTTTGTAAAACTTTGAGAAATATCATTCCTCACCAACTCAGTTGAGTTCTTGATAGAATCAATCTCACTTTTTAGACTTTTGGATAACAGAGTTGTAGCCTTCAGATGATTCTTCAAGTCTTGATTCTCTATAGATTTCACTGCATCATAGGCATGTTCCAAAGCAGAAGAATAACTTACAGATTCAGCAGATCTGTGCCATGAATTGTTCCATTCATTCTGTCTAAGTGCCTCAGCAGGATTAAAGGAAGGAATAGAAAAATCTTGTCTCTGATCTTTCCCAGTGGAAGCTTTGCCAGCCATATATGTACTTGATAAACCAAAATTAGTTCCAAGACTAACTTTGAGTGTTGTAGCAAGCTGTTCCTTCTCTTTTCGATTCTCATCATCATCACTATCATCAGAGTCATCATCATCAGTACTATGAGTAACATCAGGATCAGGAATAGCTATACCTTTCATTTTATCATGTGAATCTGTGATAGGACGATTCATTGGTCTTGAACGAAGTGGCTGTATCAGGATAGGCTCAGCATCAGGAGCACCACTAGCGTCAGGATGAACACCGTCAGGATTTGATATGCTTGCATCAGTATTTTCTACCAATGGTTCTTGTGGAGCTTGAGGTTCAGAAGCTGCTTCAACACTTTGAGTCAAAGGTTCTTGTGTGCTTCCCTCATTGACAGTGTCCTCGACCAATATTTGAACTTCATCTGCACCAGAAATCCCTTGAGCTGTGTCAGGAAATTTCTCAGAAACTGTAGCTTGGCCTGCATCTTCACTTTGAGAAGATGGTTCTTGTGTAGCTGGAATGTTGATGTCTTCATTCTCCCTTTGAGAAAATGGTTCTTGTGGGACCATTCCACTAGCTAAGCCTTCACTCAAACTTTGATTGAGTGGTTCTTGTGTGGCTGGATCATCAGAAAGAGCTGCTGAACCACTTTGAGGTTCAGGTTCTTATGGGCTTGATCCTTTCAGTTTCTTCTGTCTCAGACAGACTAACTCTTCTGCCTTCCTTAGCTTTTCCATTGGATGTTTTATCCCAAGATTGGAAGCAGCAACACCATACTTCTCCCATGAAATATCAACATGTCTTTTTGTTGGAGAGTCCTGTGTTGGAGAGTCTGAAATAGAAACCACTTGACTTGGTGCAGTATCAGGAATACTAACATCAGGATTTGCTTGAGCAGTAGAAACTGATTGCTCATTCAGAATAGAAGTGTCCTGTACATCAGTATCCTGCTTCTTTTCTAAAGGAATATGATACCTGCTTTTTGATAACTTCCTTTTCTTCTATGGTGTAGACAATGGAACCACAGCTGCAGTATCAGCAACTTCCTTATTCACATTCATCATAGAGGATATAGGTAAGTCATCCTCTGAATCAGTCTCATCCCTGAGAAATAATTTTCTTTTAACAGAAACAGCCTCAACACCTTTTGCAGCTTTCTTCACCAGGACCCCTTGTACACGCCCTTGTAACTTGTTTTTAGTGAGTGGTGTAGAGGAAAAATCCTTTGAACCTGATTGCCTTCCTGACACATCAGTTCTAGCTGACTTCTTTGCTTTTTACAACTAAAGTCTTTTGAGAGACATTAGAGGTGGCAGTTGACTGTTTAGACTGTTTAGGATGAATGCTTGGGTTAGGAACAAGGCGTGATTGGCCTTGCCCCATAGCGTTAGAAATTAAACCATAACGAGTAGGCATTTTCCTATGTAAGAAAAACCTAACCTCATCAGGAATAAAAGCATTTCCTACGAAACCATTTGCCTTATCAGGATAAAAAAAATTTTAATATGAAGTAAAATAAAATTTTATTTAAGAAAACAAAATTTATTTTGATAATCCTGATAAGTGCTGTTTTTTTTTTAAAAAAATGATTACAAAACAAATATCATAATACCCATGTAACCATTCTTACCAATTATCTAGGCAAAGTAATTATGAGACACTGAACAGTCGCCTCGATATTGAGAAAATGACCTGCATCCTTAACACACATTCTCTATAAAATAGAACTGTTAAGCATAACATCATATATCTATTAAAACACAAACCCTCTCCAAAGAAAAACTTACGAAAACCTTTCACCTTCTTTGTTTTTCAATGGCTGCCAACCAACAACAAAACAACTTACCAGACGAAGAAGTCGAAAATCTCGATGAAATTTGGCAAGTGATGTTCGATGCACTGGCTGATGTGCTTTTGCACAATTTCCAGCAGGCCAATCCTGACTGGAATCCTCTTGACAATCTCATATTTGTCAATGATGAAGAGGATGAGGAGCTCGTCCAAGAGCTTGAGAGAAGAAGGAAGAGAATCCGTGATGCTTGTATGTCATGCAAGTTGGAGGCACGGAAGAGTCCCGGTGGACACGGTGATGATCCGCCTTCAAGTGAATCAGCTCCTCTTCTCGTCCTTTAAGGATGGAACAAGAGACAATCCATTCCTGATGGACTGTGAAGCTGCTCAGGAGCGTTCATGCTTATTTGCAGGGCACGTGTTCCTGAGTAGAACAATAGACTAGGAAAAAATATGTAATTTCCATTTTCATTTGTAATGAATCTTCAAGAATTAATGAAATTTGTCTATTTTCTCAACTGTTTCTTTCTGTACTTGCCTGCAAAATTTGTTACTAACACTGATATTGACATATAAAATGACGAATAGTAAACTCTGATAAAAGTATAATTGAAATTGAGAATTAAGACTGAAAACTTAATCAAAGACTAAGTAAAAATCTTATTTCCAGAGTTTACCAGAAGTGTTGATGACAAATTAGCATAGAACCTCTGGTTTTCATACCAGCTTCAAAATCTGAGCATCAGGATTTGACCAGTTGGCTTCCTGTCAGGATTGCATCCTATCAGGATTTGATCAAAGAAAACATACCTTTCTGAATAACCATCAGGATTTGAGAGTTATCAGGATTTCCTCTCTGTAGCTTTCCTCGGAAATTCTCAAAGTTCATCATTCCAAGTTCATTCACCAATTTATTGAAAGTAGCTTCAGGTAGTGGCTTGGTGAATATATCAGCTAGTTGTTGATCAGTCGGAACAAAGTGAAGTTCAATTGTTCCTTCCAGAACTTGTTCTCTTATGAAGTGATATCGAATACTGATGTGTTTAGTAAGAGAATGTTGAACTGGATTTCCTGTCATTGCAATAGCACTTTGGTTATCACAAAAAATAGGGATTTTTGAGTATGACAGGCCATAATCTAACAACTGATTTCTCATCTACATTATCTGAGCACAACAACTTCCTGCAACAATGTACTCAGCTTCTGCAGTTGAAGTGGAAATGGATTTTTGCTTCTTACTGAACCATGAAACTAGTCTTCCACCCAAAAACTGACAGCTTCCTGAAGTACTTTTCCTGTCTATTTTACATCCTGCAAAATCAGCATCTGAATAACCACACAACCCAAAATCTGATTCCCTTGCATACCAAAGGCCAAGTGAAGAAGTGCCTTTGAGATATCTGAAAATTCATTTGACTGCAATCAGATGGGGTTCTCTAGGTTTTGCTTGAAATCTTGCACCCAGACAGGTTGCAAACATGATATCTGGTCTACTTACAGCGAGATACAATAAAGAGCCAATCATTCCTCTGTAGTGAGTTACATCTACCTCAGCACCTTGATCAGGATCAAGTTTGGTAGCTGTAGCTATGGGAGTTGTAGCAGGAGAACTATCTTGCATGTTAAACCTTGTCAATAAATTCCTTGTATATTTAGACTGATTGATAAAAATCCCTTCATCAGTCTGTTTAACTTGAAGACCAAGAAAGTAACTCATTTCTCCCATCATGCTCATTTGATATCTTGACTGCATAAGCTTGGGAAACTTTTCACAAAGCTTATTGTTTGTTGACCCAAAAATGATATCATCAACATAAATCTGAACTAACAACAAGTCCTTACCATGATTCAAATAAAATAGAGTTTTATCAATAGCACCTCTTTTGAATCCACTTTCCAGTAAGAATAGAGCTAAAGTTTCATACCATGCTCTTGGAGCTTGCTTTAGTCCATAAAGTGCTTTATCTAATCTGTAGACATGATCTGGGTATTTAGGATCAATGAAACCAGGAGGTTGCTCAACATAGACTTCTTCCTCTAGTTCTCCATTTAAGAAAGCACTTTTAACATCCATCTGGAAAACCTTGAATTTCTTATGAGCTGCATAAGCAAGAAATATCCTGATGGCTTCTAATCTTGCAACAGGAGCAAAAGTTTCATCATAGTCAATTCCCTCTTGTTGAGAATACCCCTTTGCAACTAGTCTAGCTTTGTTTCTGATTATTACTCCATCAGAATCAGTCTTGTTCTTGAAAATCCACTTTGTACCAACAATTGATCTACTCTTTGGTCTTGGTACCAGTTTCCAAACTTCATTTCTTTCAAATTCATTCAGTTCTTCTTGCATTGCAGTAACCCAATCAGCATCTTTAAGTGCATCTTCAACTTTCTTTGGCTCCTCCTTGGATAGAAAGTTATTGTATAGACATTCATTCTGAGTTGCACTTCTTGTTTGAACACCTGCATCAGGATCTCCAATGATCAAATCAGGAGTATGACTTGCAGTCCATTTCCTTGCTGGTGGTAGATCAGTCCTTGAAGTAGATGCTCCCCCTGGATTGGTGTTATCTTGATTTGAAGCTCCCCCTGAATAATTGCTATCTCCTCCTGATAAGTTATCAGGATCATCACTTGAATCAGTATCTGAAGAATTCTGTCCTGATGATTGAGTTGTCTCTGAACTTGTAGTAGAATGTTGTTGCTCCCCCTCAATATTAGCACTACTAGAAGTATCACTATTGATTGCATCATCAGTATTAGCACCATCAGCATCTGGTGTGTCATCAGGATTTGGTGACCCATCAGGATCTGATGTATTGACAGGATCTGATTCACTTTCTTCAGGTTCCTTGGTAGCTTCATTTTCAAAAATCAATCTATCATGAGAGTCTTCATTGATTCCAGTTATCTTCTTGTCATCAAAAGATACATGTATTGACTCCATGACAGTTCTTGTTCTCAAATTAAAAACTCTGAAGGCTCTTGATGCAGGATAGCCTATGAAAATTCCTTCATCAGCCTTTGTTTCAAATTTCCCTAGCTGTTCAGGATGAGTTCTGAGAACAAAACATTTACAGCCAAACACATGCAGATGCTTCAGACTAGGTTTCTTTTCCTTGAGTGATTAATAAGGAGTAACACCATGTCTGTTTATTAATGTCAGATTTTGAGTATAACATGCTGTGTTGACTGCTTCTGCCCAGAAATATGTAGGTAATTTTTCTTCTTCCAACATAGTTTTGCCAGCTTCAATAAGAGTTCTATTTTTCCTTTCAACTACTCCATTTTGTTGAGGTGTGCCAGGAGCAGAGAATTGTTGAATGATTCCTTTGTATTTGCAGAACTCTTCCATCTTTGAATTCTTAAATTCAGTACCATTATCACTTCTCAGTATCTTGACTTTGTACTTTGTGGTTGTCTCAATCATTCTCACATGATCCAACAGAAGTTCAGGAGTCTCATCTTTTCTGTGCAGAAAATACACCCAGGTGAATCTAGAATATTCATCAACAATTACAAGAGTGTACCTTTTCTTACTGATGGACATGATGTTGACCGGACCAAATAGATCAAGATGTAGCATGTGATATGGTTCTTCAATAGAGGATTCTGATTTACTCTGAAATGATGTCCTTCTTTTTTTTTCTTTCTGACATGCATCACAGAGTCCATCAGGTGTATATAATACTTTTGGTAATCCTCTCACTAAATCTTTCTTAACCAACTCATTGATATTGCTGAAGTTGAGATGAGAAAGCTTCTTGTGTCAATTCCAACTTTCATCTACTGATGCTTTACTGATCAGACAGGTAGGAGACTCATCAGTATTTGATTGAATGTTGGCTTCATAAATGTTACCATGCATGTAGCCAGTCAGAGCTATCTTTCTTGTTGCTTTACTGACTATTTCACAATGTGTGGAATAGAAGTTGACATGATAACCTCTGTCAGTGATTTGACTAATACTCAACAGGTTGTGTTTTAGTCCCATCACTAGAGCTACTTTTTCAATGATGACATTTCCAATGATTATATTGCCATATCCCAAAGTTTGTCCAATGTTGACATCTCCATAAGACACAGTTGGGCCAGCTTTTTCCTCATATTCTGATAACAGGGCTTTGTTTCCAGTCATGTGCACAGAACATCCACTATCCATGACTAACACATTTTTCTTTTTACCCTGCATCAGAATTCCAAAACACTAATTAGAATGTTTAGGAACCCACACTTGTTGGGTCCCTTTGTCATGCATTTTATTAACATTCACAACAGAAGACTTTCTGACCTTAGCAGTCCTGACAGGATTTACTCCATCAGGATTTGCTTTGTCAGTATCAGTATTAACAAAAGCATGTTCCAACTTGACATTCTTATTGCTACCAGAGTTTGCACTATTTTTGTCAACTTTAGGCAATGGATCATAAAAGTTATAGTACAACTCATGATAATCTTTACAAGTATAAATAGAATGCCATATACTACCACAATGAAAACAGGACTTCTGTGGTTTATAAAATACTGATCTATTCCTAACATCAGACTTAGAAATATCAGCAATCTTCTTCTTACTCTTCTTACAATCAATAGCAAGATGATTAGAGTTACCACAGTTAAAACAACACTTTCTAGGTGCATTTGGGATATATTTATAACCATTCTCTTTATTCATCCCAACTTTACCATTCCTGTTTCTCTTAACAGTAGCTTCCTTTTTCTTATCTGTCGCCTCACAGATTTTATCCTTAAGCTGTTTCTGAGACAATAGTCCTACATTCTTAGTGACTTTATTCATGACAGGTTTAGACTTTATGATTTTAATTCCTTGAGTAGAAGTAGATCCCTTTTCAAAAGTAGAATTGGAAACCTTACCAAAAACAAAATTAATAGGAGTAATCTTAGATTTGGTTGCATCTATAACATGTCTATAGGTCTTTGGACTGACTGTCTCATCAATGACAATTTTCTCTTTCAATTTCTTATCCTCATCTAACTTATATCCTAGAGATTCTTTCCAATTCTTAGAGTTATTAATCTCATGAAATTTCCTACCAGAGTCTGTCCAGGTTCTGATTTTCTCATTAGCATATTCAAGTTCCTTTTCAAGAGAAGTACATTTATATTTCATCTCTAAGTACATGTGTTTAGCATTATCACATTCTTTTTGTACTTCTTGCATACGAGAAAATTCAGCTTCTAATATATCATTCCTTTTTTTAAGTTCAGACATCTCAGATAAGATCCTAGTATTTTCAGCAGTTTGACTTCTAAAGCTAATATGTAATGACTTTAGAAAACGTCTTAACTCAGAAGCATTATCAGTATCAAAATCAAAGATAGTATTTAGTACCTTATCATCAGGAACAGCAGTTACATCAGCGTTGGCCATTAGAGCATAGTTGACCACCTCAGTATCAGATTCTGAGGAAGAGTCCATCCAATCCTTGCTTGATGTGATAAGTGCCTTTGTCTTCTTGCACTCAGAAGCAAAGTGACCCATACCATTACACTTGTAGCACCTAACCTTTGACTTGTAAAATTTGCTACTCTTGCTGTCCTTTTTGATATACTTGTCTTTGTTTGCATTGAAAGCCTCTTTCTGAAAGTTGCCTTGTCTTCTACTCTTCCTGAACTTCATCCTCCTGAAGTTTCTGACAATCATAGCAACCATCTCTTCCATGTCTGAGTCAGAAGAATCATCATCAGTATTGGCATCAGGATTGCCATCAGTATCTGATGAAGAGTCATCAGGATCTGACTCAACTATTCTTGTTTTACTTCTAGAGACCTCCATAGTTTTTCCTTTTGATTTAGCCTCTGCTTTCAAAGCAATTGATTTTGCCTTGCTGCTTTTCTTGTTCTTTCTCTGTTGAACTTCAAGATCATGAGTTCTTAGCATCCCATAGACTTCATCAAGAGACACAGTGTTCAGATCATACTGATGTCTAATGATCGAGGTCTGAGTATCCCATTCTTCAGGTAAAGCTCTTAGAAACTTGGTGTTTGAATCTTCAGTTTCATATTCCTTGTCAACTAAAGATAAACTGTTCAATAGTGTCAGAAATCTATCATATAGATCAGTTAGGCTCTCATCAGGTCTTGCATCAAATTGTTCATATTCTTGAATCAAAAGAGCCCTTCTGTTTTTCTTGACAAATGCAGATCCCTGGCACTGAGTTGCCAAAGTATCCCAGATTTCTTTTGAAGACTTGCATGCAATCACTCTGTTTGACATGACAGCATCAAGACTACTGTGCAAGATATTCTTTATCTTTGGTTCCCTGAGTACATGAGCTTTTTCTTCTGGAGTCCATTCACTTTTAGCCTTGACCACATAATGTTCAGGTACAGTATCTGTTCGTTCTACAATCCTTGTAGGAATATATGGTCCATCACGAATCCTGTCCAAATAGTCAGGATACATAGCCTCCAGGTACATCAGCATCTTTACCCTCCATGTTGGATATTCTGATTTCTTCAAGATGGGAATCTTCATGCTTTCATACTTGGTTGTCGACATCTTTAGATCGTATCTGATTCAGAATTAAATCAGTTTGCTCTGATACCAATTGCTGCCCAGTAATAATCTATTGTAGAAGGGGGGTTGAATACAATAGTGTAAGATAATCGACTTCTTAATGTATATATCACAAATATGAAAGAAAGATAACAGCTTTATTAAATCTGATATAAAACTGTTACAAACTCTCTCAAGAAATTCTGATGTTCTTGAGAGCTGCTAGGTTACACAAATACTCAAGTGTATGATCGATTATGTTCACGTACATAAATCGAAACCTAAACTGTGTTTATATACTACACAGCTTCTCTATCAATGATAAGTCCTAATCAATTACAAAGATTGAAACCTATCCATAATTGATAGCTACATTCTACAAACCAGGAACCGACAGAATAAACTTCCATGTTTAACTAGACTCCAAATATAACTCGAAGTAGGAATCCTGATCAGCTTCCAGCCCTAATGATCAAACCTGATCTCAGTCCTGATATGTATTCTGATCCTGACGACCATGCAATCCTGATGACGTCAGCAATCCTGATCAGTTGAGTCTAGCTCCTGACGATCATTGAATTCTGATCTAACAAATGGATAGGCTTTAAGCCTTGATTCCAATGGTTATTATCTATTTTAAAAAGATATGTTTTAGGACTTGGTTTATTATATTGATTACAAGGGTTTCTAAATTATTCGTGAAGAGTATTTGAGTATGATTATAAGTCATATGGTATTTTGAACGGTATACTATTTTGGGGTCAAACCCTAGTAGTTTTTAAACATGGATCCTATATGGATTATTTACCTTAAAGGTTTAAAGATTTAAACTGGGATAGATTTCTTGCTGAGCGCTATTAGCTCATTCTTGTTTTACTAAAACTTTCAGCATGAAGAAAAAGTTGTCGATTCACCTCGTGTTATGAGAGCAAGGGGATGGAGAGACCACCTTTGAGTTAGTTCAGCAGGATGGATACTGTCGATGTGAGCAGAATAGTTGCAGACTGAATTAGTAAGAATTCTTTTCTAGTAGGTTTGTATTATTAACCCTTGTATAGAACGGTGAGGTCTATTATTGTAAATAATACATGAGATCCTGGATAGTACATTTGAGTTGTAATAACAAATGTTACTTTTGTTGCTCATTTCCAAGGCTATAACTTGTGTGTGTTTGCGTAAGTGATTGGGGTCTTTGGAGTTGTATTATTAGAATGTTGTAAGTAATGCAGGTATTTTATAATTAATGGAGTGTGACAACCCAGATTCCTGACCCCGGATCTGGGGGTGTTACAGTCGCTCATGAACCAGACAATACATCGAGTGTCAACAACAGTCAGTGGTAGTTTATCATTAAATTAAAGTGGTCCTCATGACTATTTCTTTAATTAAGAAATTAGTTTTCATTCTCCTTTAATTATCTATTTTATTTAATTAATTTAGCTAATAAATTAATTCTTTTAGAATTAATTTATTTGGTAAATTAATTAAGTAGGTAATAAATTTAGAATTAATTCTAAACTTCTATTAACAGAAAAACTAAAAGTAAAGCCAGTAAGACTATCACTGATAGTCTTACCGAAAGTCTTACTCACTTTACTTAATAATTCAGATATTATTTCTATAATTAAGATAGTCCTACCGAAAGTCTTTTTAGACTTAAGGATAATATTTCTTAAATTAGAAATAGTCTTTCTATTATCAAACAGTTTTTCTGATAATTGAAATAGTCTTTCTGCTTTATTATTGATAGTCTTTCCTGCTTTATTAAAGTAAAGCACGTGCAGTTTCTTTTGATTAAGTGGATTAGATATTTAAACAGAATCAAGTGACAAAAGATGAGAAGTGAACAAAACATTACATCTTCAACATTTTTCTGTCAAGAACAATACCACTGCCGAATCAAAATTCAAGAACAAGAAATATTTCTAGAACATCAGTGTTGAATTCAAACCACTAGAAATCATTTGCTTGGATTGTATTGACTATCTAGAGGATCTTTATCCCAAGAACGAATCTCGATTTATCATTTATCGTTATATCTTTTTATTACAAAAATAGATAAATTCATGTCGAATTTATTCTAGATTTGTTTTAATAAGCTTGAGATTTTATTCTGTAATAAGTACCAAAAATTGTAAAACCTTTCAAGTTTAATATAAGTTATATTTAAGTTGAATTCCGTTTCATTTATTTCCGCACCAATTTTTCATTGAACTGTTTTATTCTTAAACGGACAAATTCGATAAAACGGTATAGTTTGTATTCAACCCCCCTTCTACAAACATATCGGGACCTAACAATTGGTATCAGAGCCTTTTGATTAATATACAAATCAAAGATCCAATTGTTTTGAGATTTTTTCTTAAACTCTGAAATTTTTATTATTCTTTAAAAATCTCAAAAATGTATACAACTCAGAAAGTGGGTACAGTTAAAATCCCCATGTTCAGCAAGGAGCATTATCCTATATGGAAGAAGAAGATGCTCCTGTTTCTTCAAGTGGCTAATGTTAAATATCTTGGAGTGCTGAAGAATGGTCCTAAACTTCCTATGATTGTAGAGGAAGAGCAGTTAGAGAATGATGTTGTTACTAGAGCTGCTAGGATGTATCCTAAGGATCCCAAAGACTACACAGTTGACGAGAAAGAGGATGCTACCCTGGATGCCTGTCTACAGTTGATACTGGTTGATTGTCTTGATCCTGTCATGCATAATCATGTTCTAAACTGTGCTACTGCCAAACACATTTGGGACACTATAGAGATAATCAAATAGGGGACAGAGGAAGTAAGAGAGAATAAGCTGGAAACTTTTGCTCCTGTTGCAAGGCTAGAAGCCATCAGGATCTTTCTGGCATATGCAACCCACAAGAAATTCAAGGTTTTCCAGATGGATGTAAAAAGTGCTTTCTTAAATGGTGAACTGGAGGAAGAAGTCTATGTTGAACAACCTCCTAGTTTCATTGATCCAAAATATCCAAATCATGTTTACAGATTGGATAAGGCACTTTATGGACTAAAGCAAGCTCCAAGAGCATGGTATGAAACCTTAGCTCAATTCTTACTGGAAAGTGGATTCAAAAGAGGTACTATTGATAAAACTCTGTTTTATTTGAATCATGGTAAGGATTTGCTGTTAGTTCAAATTTATGTTGATGATATCATTTTTGGGTCAACAAACAATAAGCTATGTGAGAAGTTTTCTAAGCTTATGCAGTTAAGATATCAAATGAGTATGATGGGAGAAATGAGTTACTTTCTTGGTCTTCAAGTTAAACAGACTGATGATGGCATCTTTATCAATAAGTCAAAGTATACAAGGAATTTATTGAAAAGGTTTAACATGCAAGATAGTGCTACTACAAGTACTCCCATAGCTACAGCTACCAAACTTGATCCTGATCAAGGTGACGAGGTAGATGTAACTCACTACAGAGGGATGATTGGCTCAGTATTGTATCTCACTATAAGTAGACCAGATATCATGTATGCCACCTGTCTATGTGCAAGATTTGAAGCAAATCCCAGGGAACCTCAGCTGATTGCAGTGAAAAGAATATTCAGATATCTCAAAGGCACTCCTTCACTTGGCCTTTGGTATGCAAGGGAATACGATTTTGGTTTGTGTGGTTACTCAGATGCTGATTTTGCAGGATGCAAGATAGACATGAAAAGTACTTCAGGAAGTTGTCAGTTTTTGGGTGGTAGACTAGTTTCTTGGTTCAGTAAAAAGCAAAAGTCTATCTCAACATCAACAGCAGAAGCTGAGTACATTGCTGCAGGAAGTCAACTGGTCAATCCTGATGTACAGTTCAGTATTTCATTGCTTAATTTGTGCCTGATTTTTCTTTAGTAACTGATGAGAAACGTTTGAGTTTTAGTTGGACAATTGTATGCGTGCGTGTGTCACACTGATAGATATATACACATAAAAAGCGGTGCAATTATGTTTAATTATGCACGTAATTTGGTCCACTAATTCGTTTTGCACGAATCATATTTTGCCACTTGTAATTGAGAGTAATATTTTGTTTTAACAAAATACATTTGATTTTCCAAATTACTGATTACTCTCTCATCATCAGTTTTTGCTATTTATCTTCTCTTTGAGCTCACGAACCCTAATTTCTAAATCTCAATTCTCAAGTTTTCTAGATTGTATCAATGGCGTTTTCATCATTCATGAACAAACAAACAGTAATTAGTGGTGTTACTTTTGCCACTAATAATTTTGTGGTTGTTTTAGCCCATCAGGAATTACCAAATGAGTTCCATGTTATTCAAGATTTTCTTGCTTCAAGACCATTGAAGTATGCACTAACAGAACCTGCAAGTGTTTCGTTTAAGTCAGTGATGCAGGTGTGGAACAAGATTGTTTTTTACAAAGGTCACTCAGACTCAATCCTGATGAGTTTCGAGTTTGATGGGGTTACTCACTATGTGACTCCTGCTATTGTGGAAGAGGCTCCTCACTTGCCAGTCTTGGGTGATAATGTTCCTGATAATGTTACGGACTCCACGCTCTTTGAGTTTGTTACAAAGTTGGGCTACAATGGGGAAGTTAAGAGGTATGGAAACCTCTTCAGGACAAAGCTAAAGAAGGAGTGGAATTTTTTCTTCGACACCATAAGTCGTTGTTTCCTGAACAAGACATCAAACTTTGATGCTCTACCATCAGGATCTCTGAAAATTGGGTATTCTCTAATCCATTCTATAGTGTTTGATTATGGTATTTTTGTTTTAAAAGCTTTAAGTGATAGGAAATCAGATAAGTTAGGCTCTGTCTGTTTTCTTAGATTTTTCCAGCTAATTTTTAATCACTTATGTCCTAATGCTACTTTTGAAGAGGATGTAGTTCTACCCGTTTGTAGAATTACAGAAAACAATGTAAAGTCCTTAGTCAACAATGATAAGGAAAATGGTTTTAAAGGCAATGCCTTCATTCCTGATGAGGTCAGGCTTTTCTTGAAAGAGAAAATGCCTACTCAATATGGATCAGTTTCTGATGCTATGGGACAAGGCCAATCACATCTTGTTCCTGACACAAGCATCCCACCCAAACAGTCCAAACACTCTACAACCACCTCTACTGTCTCTCAAAAGACTATAGTTGTAAAATCAAAGAAATCAGCTAGATCTGATGTGTCTGGAAGGCAATCAGGATCAAAGGATTTCTCCTCGACACCACTCACTCAAAAGAAGTCAAAAGGGGGTGTACAAGGGGTCCTGGTGAAGAAAGCTGATAAGGTTGAGGAGGTTTCTGTTAAAAGAAAGTTAGTACTAACGGATGATTCTGATTCTGAGGATACTATGCCATTATCCTCCAAGTTTACGATGAACAAGGAAGTTGCTGATACTGCAAGTGAAGTTGTGGCACATTCTACTAAGCCACAGAAGAAAAGGAAATTGATTAAAATCAGGTATCATATTCCTTTACAGAAGCAGGATACTGATGTTCAGGCTACTTCTATTCCTGATGAGCCATCAAATCCTGATGCTCAAGAAAATCCTGACGTTGGTAGTCCTGATGCAACATCAAGCAAGATTGTCTCTATCTCTGATTCTCCAGCCTCTCCAACTAAAAGAATTGTTGAAATTTCAAGGGAGAAGGTTGCGGAGACTGCTTCCAAGCTTGGGTTTACTCATCCATTGCAGAAAAAGAGGAAGGCAGAAGAGAAAGTTTTTCAGAGACAAAAGAAACTGAAATGATCTAGCCCACAAGAACATGAACCTCAATGTGGTTCAGCAGCTACTGAAGATCCAGCCCCACAAGAACCACTCTCTCAAAGTGTGAGTGAAGGCATAGCTGATGGAATGGTCCCACAAGAACCATTTTCTCAAAGGGAGAATGAAGACATCAACATTCCAACCACACAAGAACCATCTTCTCAATGTGAAGATGCAGGCAAGACAGCTACAGTTTCTGGGGAGCTTCCTGACAATGCTCAAGGGGCTTCTGATATTCCTGAAATGGAAGTTTTGGTCGAGGACACTGTCAATGAGGGAAGCACACAAGAACCTCCAACTCAAAGTGTTGAAGCAATTTCTGAACCTCAAGCTACACAAGAACCATTAGTACAAAATACTGATGCAAGCATTTCAAGTCCTGACAGTGTTGCTCCTGACGCTAGTGGTGCTCCTGATGCTGAGCCAATCCTGATCCAACCACTAAGCTCAAGACCAATGAAAGCTCCTGTCACAGATCATCATGATAAGCTTAAAGGTATTATTCTTCCTGATCCTACTGATAATGATGATTCTCATGACAGTGATGATGATGATGATGATGATGATGATGATGATGAGGATATTGAGGAGGATCAGCTTGGTACAGTAATAAAATCTAGTCTTGGAACTAATTTTGGTTCTTCAAGCACTTTTATGGCTGCAAGGCTACTACAGGAAAAGATTCTAGACAAGACTTTTCTGGTCCTTCTGCAATTGATCCTGTTGAACATCTAAGAAGACATGAGTGGGATAATGATTGGTACAGGTCTGCTGATCCTATTAGCTACCCATGTGCTTTACAACATGCATCTTATGCTGCAAGCTTGATTGAGAATGAAGATGTAAGGAATCACTTGAAGGCTACAACTCTGTTAAGCAAGAGCCTCAAGGATGAGATTGATTCTGTGAAGGCTGCAAATATCTTAGTGAGGACTGATATTTCTCAAAGTTTGGCCAAGGCACCTACTGCTCTTCAACTCAGAGTAGTGGATTCTAAAGTCAAAGATCTTATCAGTGCATAGTCTTCAATAAACAACAGAATTGATTCATTAGATTCCAAGGTAACTGACATTCAAGCCTCTCTTTCCTTGATATTAAATATATTATCAAATCCTAATTCCAAAAAAGGGGAGAAGGTAAGTCAGACAAAATGTACACCTGATCTAGTTTTGAGAAAGAACAATGATGATGATCATACTGGAAATGATGGTGATGACTTGGTATTACAAGGAGGAACCTCTGATGCTGCTATGGTGAAGTCTACAATACAAACTTCTCAAAGTCAATCCATGCAGATAACTCATGTTTCTGATTCTGGAGTTAGAACAGTAAGGACCTTGGTGAAATCTCAGATCCTGACGGAAGAGCAAATCCTGACAGGTGATCAAATCCTGATGGCTGATCAAATCCTGACACCTGGTCATGGACAAACACTCTCTACAATTCCTGAAGGTAATGAAGATGTGCTAATTGAAAATCATGAGTGTAACACCCCCAGATCCGGGGTTGGAGATCCAGGTTGTCACGTTCCTTATTCCATACAAACACTTGATACTTGAATCATAATAAAATAAATCAACACACATGGTGACCCCACCATCAATATACTCACGCCAGTTATGTCTTAGAAACGAAATTGCAAAAGCAGTAGTCATATGATCCATAAGTTAAAGTTATTACAACCCAAAAGTAAAATGCTCGAAACCTACTGCCAGTATGATTTCTACTTGAAACCAGAAAGGCAGCGCAAACATTTGTTCTTGTTCATTAATATACATAAGTGATACTTATAAATAAACCGGAGCAACAAGAGTTGCACTCCGAACCAACTCAGTACTTCTACCTGAGGTGCTGCAACTGCCATCCTATGGGCGGTCTGCGTGGCCCAGACGCGCTTCCGAGCGATATGGTGAATCCTGGCCATCTACTCTAGCTGTTGTGTTGTGATATATATAAAAGAAAAAATAAGAGTGAGCACTAAGCCCAGCAATAATATAAAGCAACATAATCATATATGTAAGCTTATATCATAAGGGAAACCTTTTAAAACTTCATTCGTATACAGAATGATATAGTGAAATATTCTTTTCGTCAAAACATATCATACAGTTCAAATGCTATACACGAAACATCATTGTTCAATTACTGTCACATTATCGGTAACTTTGCACCTAGGCTTTCGTTACAATGTGCAACACAATTCCAAGTGGAAGAAGGAGACATTCTGGAACACCCGATACACGGTGATCAGCCTCTGTATCGTAACATAACTTTTCTACTAGTAGAAGGACGATTTCTTGTTCGATTATCACCCTGGCCGCATTCGGGCCCATTGTGCTATAAGGTCACTACATCGTCACATGTTTCATTACCGTGAAAGCCTTTGCATGCACTACCTCGACGCCTGTTTCGTCATCGGGAAAGACTTGATAATTATGGTCACTACCCGGCACCGGTTTCATTGCCGTGTAAGCCTTCCAGTCCCAGATGAAAAATCAATGAATGGGAATCGGAATTTAATCCTGATTCCCCCAAGTACAGAATACTTGTCAAAACTTTGCAACAGTTCAGATTTTCTTACTCCAGAATATTTGAAAGGAGTAAGTCACAATGTGGGTTGACATCAGTCAACGAAACAACAAACGTTTACCAAGTATTTTGGAAGTCATGACCCGAGAGTTTTTGTAAAATATCTTTAGTTCTGATAATTCAGAACCCAAAATAAATTCACTTTCAATGAAAGAGGCAAGTGAAATCATATGTTCACTTCCTGGAATGGATTCCCACTAATTTCAAAACCATAGTCATCAATTGAGACAAATAATTAAAGTGGATGGGAACCCCTACTATACTCAAGTACATATTCTTGAGATCAAAAATTATTTTAAATAACTATTGGAACCTTACGTAATATTTAAATAAGGTTCTATGATTTTTAAATCATATTTGGAATATTTAATAAATATTCCAATAATAATTATTGAATTATTATTCCATAAAATTCCACTTAAGTGAATATCCAAAGTAATATTCACTTAATTAAATAAATATTCAATTAATAAATATTGAATTATTATTCAATATAATTCCACTTAAGTGAATATCCAAAATAATATTCACTTAATTAAATAAATATTCAAATAATATATAATAATATTATTTAAATATCTCACATTAAATATCCAATAATATATATATATATATATATATATTGGAATATTTAATCAACATTTTAAAATTTAGTTGTCCCTGGAACCCTCTAGCTTCTGATAGTATAATCAAGACAAAATAATAAATTGGACTCCCTGTCTAATGCTTTAAAATCATCGTATGAGTGCTCTACCCTTAGAGCCTTTAAAAACCTCGCTTTATATCTAGTATTTACTTAGCATATAAACCTTATATCTCACAAAGCTTTTTATCAAAAGCGTAATCAATTTATAATTCTATTCACAACATTAAAGCAGAATATATCACAAACACAACATTAAATCACAACAGCATCTCTATAAGATGTAGGGTTTGAAAACTTGCCTTGGTGTCTTGGTGAAGTGGTGGTGGGGGCTTGGGAGTGTGCTCGTCGATCTATAATAAGATACACAATACACAATCAGTCCCCTAGAACCAATCAATGTGCTATTAACTTAAGCACTAAAGTTCTATTAATGAAAATCAAACGTCCCGCTCTTGGTCACTTATAACCTCATGACATTCCGTAAACTCCTAAGTCAAAAGTTTGGGTGGAAATCTATTCACAAAACCCAAGTAATTTACCATTGCTGACTCATCGTTTTAACCATCCCCTTAAGGGTATTTCACTCGCGCAACTTTTGTTCTCGCATTTTTATAAAATCGAAAAATCATATTTTTAACACGAAACCTTCTCGGTTCCTTTTCTAACTGTCCATTCTAGTATCCACTTTAATAACACGACCCAATTCTATTTTTAAAGGGTTTGATCACAAGCTCAAAGTTCATATAGTGAACTACTTAGTTATCCGAAACCGCTTTCGCTAAAACGGGTGTTTCTCCTAAACCGTAAATCGAAACGATATGATTCTTTTGCCAAAACAAACTAAAACCCAAGACCTACATGATCATGGTCAGAAAGTCTTATGGTTATGTCTATAAGGTAACCGTGGTATCTGTCCAAACTTCCTAAGGAAAATTCGACATGGTAACGACGCTTAATCGTAACTCATGGTTCTCATCTAAACCAACTCATTTCTTTCTAAACAAGTTCATATCATTATTCACAAGTTCAACCATCAACCAATCCACTAAACATCATACTTATCATGCATATCATCTCTACATCACACTATCACTAATCATTATCAACTAAATCATTAATATCAAAGTATAAACACAAATGTGAGAGGGTTTATACCTTCCTTGGTACTTAATATAGACTATGAATGGTTAGTATGCCCTTCTTTGCTCCTTGATTATCCTTTACAAGCCTAAAACTTCAAGATCAAAACAAGAAAATCAAACATTACTATTCATTCTACTATTCATCATCAACTTTAGCTCACATTTTGAGCATGATAACAACCATGGATGAAGCTAGGATCAAGGATTTACCTTAGTCTATGGATGAGGGTGATTTAGAGCCCAAGATCATGATTTATGGTGGAGTAGAAGTGGAGGAAAAATTTTCTTATACTTGGTTGAAGAAAATGGCTGAAAGTTTGATGGTGGTGTGATGCATCTCTTTTGATTTTCTTTTCTTTTCTTTTTTTGTCTAATTAACTCTAATTACAAGCCATTTAATTGTGTGGCCTTAAGTGGGTTTTGTCATCAAAGGACACATGTCAAGCTACTTGTGGTTTTGTGGTGAAAGTGGTGACAAGGTGGTGATTCATCACCTTGTCATCACCGATGTCATCCTCCTGTGTCATGCTTATGTCATAATTTGTATCATCAATCCTTTTATATGTTGCACTTGATGATCTTATATGATACTTCTCCTTTGGTTAGGGTTTAATCCATAATTCACTAAGCTTTGGTTTTGTCGCTAAGTTTCGCGATATGTTCAAGTGATTTTAAAAACGTTTCTCTGTACCAATGATAGGAGATACTTCCTTGATCTTTTCATAACCTTGGTTTAATATGTGATTATGTATTTCTCATTCTACATACTTTCTCAAAACAATCAAATCAATACATCCTTGATTGTCCAGTGAATAGTGATTTAAAACTCGAATGGAAATCTTCTGATTCTGATTGCGTTTGCATTCACTTATTCTCCTTATACATCAATAATATAACTTCGAAACATCCATTCCATGTCATCCACATAGTGTGGTCTGAAAAATATTTTCATCAACAAATTTACTATTCATCAGGGTTTCAAATATTACAAAATTTTGGGATATTACACTGAGGATGCTGCAAATCTATTCCAGAAGTTCAAGACAAGAGATGGTGATGTTGTTACTCTTTATCACACTGATAAGAGAGTTCAACAATTGTTTGCTAGAAAGGCACTCTCTACAGCTACTAAAGAGTTTCTTAATCTCTCTCAAGAAGAGTTTTTGATTCAACAAAGGAAAATCATGGAAAGATTTAATAATCCTGCTCCTTCTAGAGGAAGAGGAGGCAGAGGTAGAAGAAGTGTCAAAAGAGGTTCTAGAAGAGGAAGAAGCTCATCAAATCAAAATATGCCTAGACAGACAAGGTCTAGAGGAGTAAGAATTGAAGAAATTTCTGATGCTTCTCAAACTCCAATAGTTCCTGACACTCTAGCTATCAGGACTATTATTCAGGAAGAAGATCAAGAAAGAGATGATGGACCACAATTGAGGAGAAGATCAAGACAATCAACTCTCATCAGTAATACAATTTAAATTCCAGATTCTAATCCTGACATTGCTCAAGGTCCTGATAAATCTGAAATTTTACAAGAGATTGATTTGTTAATATTGTCTACTGTGGTTGATTCTCATAATGTTGAAGTGGATAAAGAAGAAGAAGCTAGAAGAAAAGAAGTCACAAGAACAACAAATAGAGATTTCAATCTCTATGTGCAAAAGCTGAAAAACTCTAACAGATTGTTGTGGAGAAACTCAAGAAGACAACAACACAAGATAGAGAAGATCTATGTTCTTGAGAAAGAAAAGGATAAGAATTGGAAGCACATAGACACTTTAAGGTGTGATAGACCTGTCAATTATCAGTCAGGTGGAATTATAAAAAATGTTTCCAGTGTTGCAGACTTTTCTGGATTACAAGAATCTAAAGCACTCTGGTTACAAATGTTTTCAAACTTAAAGCAAATGCCACACAGTTCAGGAGGAGGTATAGGTCACAGAGATGCTGAGTTTCTGAACATGCCATATGTTGACCCTCACTCATTGACTGATATTGGAGGTAATTTAACTTCTGAACACCTGAACAATTTACTAGCTGTGGACATAGTGTTAGATTGTCATAATGGTGTTGAAAAGAAAGAGAAGCTTCTGTACTTCATGAAAGATAGAAGTGTGAAGAAGATATCCATTCAAGAGCTGTTGGTTAAAACCACAAAGGAACTGAAATATGTTCACTATCTGCTTAAATGGAAGAATGGAGTGTGCAAGGAAATGTCAGATATGATTCTATCAACTATAAGGAGGAGATTTGATGAAGTAAAGAACTATAATGGTAATTATACTCCCATGTATCTAAATCCGAGAGATCAAGATGTTGAAATGCAAAGAGGCACTATTGTTAAAGAAATGTCTCTTGGTATGAGACAATTGACTCTTAATCCTGATGGGAAGGAAATTTCTTACCTCCTGGTTGAAGAACATAGTCTACAAAGAAGTTCAATTCAGAATGAGGAAGATGAAGAGCTCAGAAATCTAAAGGACAGACAATTTCTTGAAGATGAATCTGTTCTTCCAAAGAATTTAAAAAGTTAAGTTTGCTGTTATAGTTTCTTGTACATTTTGTAAATAAGTTTTTGGCATCATTGAATCTAGGAATCTATACTTTATTTTACAAAGTATGAGATTGGGGGAGATTGTTAGATCAGGATTCAATGATCATCAGGATCTATACTAAACTGATCAGGATTGCTGACGTCATCAGTATTGCATGAGCGTCAATATCAGGATTGCTATCAGGACTGTGATCAGTATTATCATCAGGACTGGAAGCTGATCAGGATTACTACTTCAAGTTAATTATAGAGTCCAGTTAAAGAAGGAAGTTTATTTTGTCGGTTCCTAGTTAATAGGAATGCAACTGTCGGTTATGATATATTTAAATATAGTTTGTAATTGATTTGGACTTATCTTGTAATCGATAGAGCAGTTGTGTGTAGTATATAAACACAGTTTAGGTTTTGATTTGTAATCAATCACATACATGAGTATATTGTAACCTAGAAGCTCTCAAGAACATCATAATTTCTTGAGAGAGTTTGTAACAGTTTTATATCAAATTAATAAAGCTGTTGTTATCCATATTTGTGTTTAAAGTCGAGAATCTTATACAATTGTATTCAAAACCCCCTTCAACAATTGTTTATTACTGGGCAACAGGAACTGCAACCTCGGGCTTCAACGTTGTTTTGACGGCAAATTGTAACAAATATTGCATTATTACATGTGCATCATGACTCTTATATCCAACAACTTTCCTATCTTGCACGTATTTGCTAATGTTGGAAGCAAAACCGTACGGGAACTTAGCATGTTGAAGCACCGAACAAAATAAATCTTTTTCTTTGTTCGTTATGTCAAAGTTTGCTGCTCTAATTTCGTCGTGCTTTCCATCAGCGAAGGGAATGGGATGAAGGGCCTCCCTAATGCCCAATTCTTTCAAATCATATCGAGCATTTAGATGGTCTTTCGTCTTACCACCCATATTCAACAAAGTGCCCAAAACACTATCACATATGTTCTTTTCTATGTGCATAACATCAAGGTTATGTCGACTTAAGTTGTCCCCCCAATATGGAAGATTAAAAAATATAGACTTCTTATTCCAAAGGTTGACATCGCAACTTACTTTTCGTTTTTTCCCCACTCCCCCAAAATCATTCTGGTAACCATCCAACATTAATTCAATTTGCCTGCCAGTTAACACTGGAGCACTTATTCCAGCCTCTACATTACCATCAAATCTTCTCTTATCAAATCGCCATTTGTGGTCAGGGTCTAAGAATTTCCGATGGTTCATGTAGCACGCTTTCTTGCTATGCTTCAAATACATTGATGATGTCTCATAATGACATATTGGACACGGAAGTTTCCCTTTTGTGCTCCACCCCGACAACATTGCATAGCCAGGGAAGTCACTAATGGTCCATAGGACACTTGCACGTAACGTGAAGGTTTGATCAGTGTAAGAATCATACGTTTCTTCTCCCGCATTCCACAACCCTTTCAGCTCCTCGATCAGAGGTTGCATGTAGACATCAATATTATTTCCCGGATCATTTGGACCAGGTATAAGGGTTGAAAGGATCAGGTTTTCTGGTTTCATGTTCAGCCAAGAAGGCAAATTATAGTTTACGACTATAATTGGCCATGTTCTATGTGTGGAACTCATTGTGCGAAATGGATTGAACCTGTCAGAAGCTAATCCCAATCTCACACTACGATAATCTGATGAAAATTGCGGATACATGGCATCCATCGTCTTCCAGGCTTCACCATCAGCTGGATGCCGTAACTTCCCATCTTTTGTTTTTTCCACTGCATGCCACACCATTTGTTTGGCAAAATCTTTACACATATACATGCGTTGGAGCCTTGGCGTCAACGAAAAATAACTCATCACTTTGGCAGGAATTCTATTATTGTCATTGTCCGATTCTTGTGCCACGCTTTTCCACCTTGAAGCACTACAAGTTTTACAAGAAACTACCTTTTCATTCTCACTCCAATACAACATGCTGTCATTTGGACATGCATGTGTTTTCTTGTAGTCAAGACCTAAATTCTTGATGATCTTTTTGGCGGAATTGAAAGAGGCAGGCACGTTAATATCAGGAACAACCTCTTTAATCAGCTGTAATATCTCACCGAACACAGACTCGGTTACACCATGAATGCACTTCCAATGGTAAAGCGTAACTAAAAAAATTAAATGAGAAAATTTCTTACAACCAGGATAGAGGGGTTGTTTTCCTTCCTCGATGAGCTAATAAAATCTCCTTGCATCTTCATTTGGTCCCACCTTGCCATACATAACGTTCAACATCTCGTCAAAATTATCTTGAAATCCCGTATCTAGTTCAGTGTCTAGTTCAGGATCCATGATATTACTGTCTTTTAGTGACGTAACATGATAAATCCATTCTACAAAGGTTACACAAGGTCCGTGGCAAATAAGGTGGTCACGAACCGTGCCGGGACTCCGCCAAAAATGATTCTCACACTTATCACAAGGACACTGTATTTCGTTTCCGTCGGCAAATTTGGCTATCGCAATTTTCACAAATAATTCGACTCCCTCACTATAATCCTTGGTATACTTGGTAATATTCAACCAAGTAATACCTTTCTCAGTCATGACTATAGTAAGAAAACAAATACGATTAGCCGCAAATTCTACTTAATCTAACTATGTGTTTCAATTTTACAATATTCAGTTTCACTTACTAATTAATAAGTAAATAATTAATTAGTAACTAATTAATTGCTAGTAGATAGTCTCATTGCTACATCTTTATGTTAAACTAAACATAAAATTCGCAGTACTATGTCTACAATAAATCTATCTACTTCGATCTCTAACATTCTAACAAATATATCTCTCTCTCGGATTATATCTAATGTATACTTATTTGTCTGTTGCTCTCTATAGATTAGGTACTTAGCTTGTAGCATAATATCTTCCTGCTAATCAGAATCAAAGCAGAAAACTCAGCAAAAGAAAAGGATTTATATGCTAAGTCTATGTCTTTAACTCGATTTAAAAGTTCTTTCATACATTTTGTAAGCTAATTAAGCCTTCGGAACCTCAGTTAACCCGAACCTCAGTTTACCCAATGGTGGCCACATACAAAATCATAACTAACTCAAAAATTTCATAATCGAAGCATATAAAAATATAAAAACAAGCATCAAAACAATCATAATTGAAACATCTTTCAAAACCTTAACTAAAAATCATAATCAAAACATATAAAAATATAAAAACAATCATAATCCAAATATGCAACCAAAACAAGCAACCGAGACATGTTGTAAGCATGTTATACACAAATAAATATTCATAATCCCCAAAATATCAACCCGAAAGAAATCCTTAATCTTTAGAAACCCGAAATGAACCCGATTCGAAATAAGCATGAAATTGAATACAAATAAGAAGAACAAGATGAATACCTTATCAAGTAGAGAATGTAATCAAACAAATAAGCCCCAATTGAACCCGATTTGAACCCTAACCCGAAATGAAGCCCTAATTGAGCCGCTAATTACAAGCCCTAATTGCAGAGAACCCATACAGAGAGAACCCGTGAAGAACCCCTAATTACAAACCCTATTTGTTTATATGAAATTTGGTGTAGAGAGAGTTGAGAGAGTGTGAGAGAGAGACGAGAGAGAGTTGAGAGAGAGAGTTGTGTGTTTGGTGAGTTGAGAGAGAGAGTTTGTGAAATATATGAGACAAAAATTTGGCCAGCCTGTTTTTTATTGTCTAATTTAGACAAAAATTTCACCCGCTTAAATGAAAAATTGAGCCGCCTACTTCTCTTTTTGATTTTTAAAGACCAACGGTTACACTTTTATTAAAGACCAACGACTACACCTACTTTGGCGTTAGCATAGATACTGAATCACGTCTACCGTAATACTAATTTATAGAAATTCTAACATAGAAAAAAACTGTAGGCGTAGATCCGTTTTAAGGCATATATGGTTACACGTTTGCTTTTTACTCTGAAAAAAGCGTAGTTATTGCCCACATATGGCGTAGTGCTACTTTCTTCCTCCATTTCCCTTATCAGTTCTAGGGCGAATCTAGCCTATTTTTCAGGTGTATATTCAAAACCCTGGGGATTGTCTTCCCTCCTTAATCTTGAGATTTCTTCTCTTTTGGCTTCATTAAACCTGGGATGGCTGTTTGTGATATGAATTGCTTTACCATTACTATAGATGACATCCATCCCCTCTCTGAGCATTACATCTGTGGAAGCGTTCAAATCTTTGATTTGAGCTGCCAACACCTTAGATTCATCTGGCTTGGGGAGTGTCAGGAGTGAGAACTTTGAGAATGGTTGTGTGGATAGGCACAGACTTTGATGTAGAGAATGTCACAGCCTTGAAGATGGACTCCTTGATAAGCCTCTCAGAGTTAAGAAATTTCTGAGCATATTTAGCTGGAGCATCCTTAGCTGGAGAGAGAACCACCTTTGTGAGTTGAAACTAATTAGCAATGATTTGAGGTGTCTCCCCCTCACTTAATGGCACACCTTGGACTGAAGTAGTTACTAGATCAGAGACCACTAGTGCACTCTCTCCTTTTTGTTATCATCAAGGGTTTGAGGAACACCAGTAGCCTGCAGCAACTATTGTAGAAGTTGAGTCTATAGGGTTTGATTGGCCAAGAAGGTGTCCATCTGCTTTTCCATCTTGTCCATGCTCATAGTAAGACTGGCCACATCTTTCACCAACTTGTCTTGTTTGAATCTTTGAGAGGTAGAGGTAGCTACTGCATCAACTCTCCTTTCTAGAGCACTCTTTACCTAATCAATGTAGCATTTGATGTCATCTGTGTTGGCTCTTTTCTGAAGAATGTGAGCCTGATGAAGTTGAAGAGATGCCACAAAGTTCTCGATGGTGGTGGCATGAACAGGATCAGAGAATTGTGCTTCTCCAGGGGCCCTTTGATAGTTCTTGAGAATGAATGCCTTGGTGTCATTGTGAATTTAAGAATTTGAGAACAACCAAGGAGGCAACTCTTGTAGAGTGGAAGGGCCTGCATCTCCTCCTTCACCACTCCTGGAATGACCACTCTCCTCTTCAAATCTGAGTCATAATTCAGTTGTGTGTACTAAATGCAACATTTGTTCTACCTCCACGTCGCCATGTCCAGCCAAAACCTGATAGGCTGTAACAGGATGAGTAAATGTCTCAGCATTTAGGTTGATTTGATCCAGTTCATGTTGATAATCTAACTGGATCAATCTCTCCCTTTCAGCATCACTGACATCCATTAACTCATATGCAATGGTTGTAGGTGCTTCTTTCACCCTTATCTCTCCATACCTGCCTTTCTCTCAATTTCTCTCTTTTCTTGCATCAGAGGCTCCCCCTGGCTCACACACCTCACACCCTCACCTTCACCAACTAAGGTGGAACCCTCTAGCTCTCATTTTGCCTGACTGGAAGAAATAGTCAACCTATCATTCTCACCCTCTCATTTTGTCTGGCTGCAAGCCAGCCTCTCACTCTCAGAAAGTACACTCCCTTCCCTCATACCTAGAAGTGTCTCAACAACTACCAGCTCTTCTACACTTTCTGCTGGAGTTATAATTTTTGAAATTTGGCTAAGTGTAGAAGTAGCCAGCAACGGATGACTGGAAGGTGCATCCGTTGTTGTGGTAATTATAGCTGTTCATGGATGGCTTACTTGGGGCTCATCCGCGGATGGAGAGACACCTGTCAACGGATGAAGGATATCTGTGGATGAAGTAGAAGAAATAGAGATTGATGAGGAAACCAAAACAGAATCTGTGGTGATTGATTTTAAATTAAGTGCCATATATTGAGTTAAGATTTCAGAATAAGAGTATTGATGGTTCAACAAATCATCTAGAAGATGATGACTACCAATCTGAGAATGGGACTCCTCCAAGAATTTTAAAGATGGAGAATCAGGTATTGATGTGGAAATCATATCCACATCCAAAGAAATGTTTGGAGAATTTGGTGTTTCAAAATGTATTTATAAAGAATGGGGTTGTGACTACACATTTACTAGAGTCACATCAATCTGAATTTGTGTAGGCTCAGTCACCAAGTTAGAAACTTGAGACTGAGCAGTGTGTGTTCCCAGTGCATCCCCCATGGTTTTAGCCTTCTTTCTCCTTTGATAGGCTTTGGAGGTGTCAGTTGGGCTTCTTGTGTCCCTATCCCTCTTGGACTGTGTCCCTGGTTGGGGACTATTTTCAATAGTGACATCCTTTTGGGAGGAAGCCACTAGGGAGACTAGGGATGAGCTTATTCCTTTTTCAACCACTATATCCTTTTGGGAAGATACAGGGTGGCTAGCTAGGGACTCACTAACCTCTCCTTCCTTATTCTTGGGGTTTCTTTGACTTTCACCCCTTCCCTCACCACTCACCACCTCCTTCACACTCCCCTTAGGTTATTTAGTGGTTTTTACAACAGGTGCCTTTTGAGATGCACCTCAGGTTGGCTTCTTGGATTTAGATTTAGGAAGATTGGGTTTGGCCACTTGGGTAGGAAGTTGTGGGGCACTAACAGCTTCCATGGCAGCACTAGAAATCAAAGCATGTTGAGGTTTGGAAGAAGGAAGGTTAGAAGCAGTTACCTGGATGATTGGCAAGTATGTCAATTGCACCTCACTTTTTAGATTCATTCGAATCAGGTCACTTAAGCCCCTCTTCTCCTGAACAAGGCAGCTAAACTTTTTGTCTGGGTTAGAGATTTCAATATTGTTGTTGTACACATGATTAGCTAATAACATTAAGAATCTAGAGAAATAAATATTATTGCCCCTAGAATCTTTCTTTCCTAACTTAGCAGCTAATTCATACATGACTAGTGTGCTAAAATAAAAGTATTTATCAGTTAAGAGCATGTTCAGCATGACTAGCATGGAGTGTGTGACAACATCAAAATTAGTGATTTTGCCAGAAAAGGTTTTAATCAAAGCATCACAGAGATAGCTCCATTCCTTAACCATACCTTTCCTGACAATCTTGCCTAAATTATCAGTGCTAAGTGAATAGTTCATTGAATTAAGCATGACAACTATTTCATTGTTAGAAGGCATAGCATCACAATTTTTTTCAGGTAATTTAAAGCAGGCAGTTATCAGATTAGAGTTAACTATATGCAAATTTCCCTTAACAGTAAAAGAAATTGTACCATTCAGGGCATAATGCTCAGCAGTGGTCCAGACTTCCTGCACCATTTCATGATACAGAGGAGTGGAAGTGAGCATGGCGTGAGATATCTTGCAACTCTTGATGAAGTTCATCATCGTGTGATACTCCTGTGGCGAAAGCCACAAAATTGTTCTTCTCATACACAAATCCAGTGGGTGACTCAATCTTCTTGGTTGGTGCCATTGAAATTGAATTGAGGTCTGAAGTTACTGAACTAGTTTTTGCTTTGAGAGAGAGAGATAACTTTTTCCTTATAGAATTTTGGGAATTAGATAAAAATAAATATAAAAGTTAAACAGCCTTTTATACTTTCCCAGAAATTCAATAAGTAATTTGTAGAAAATTACCCGATTGATGCAAAAAGTAACCGTTCAAAAATAAAGTGATGAGAAATTGTAGCCATGATTATACATACGGGGGTGTATGCTTGTAATCGTGGCTATCAACGGTTGAGATTAAAATGGATCTAACAACGGATGAGATTGGCCTTTTAACATTCAGTCTATCCGTTGATGAGACAAATAGCTGACATCCGATTTAGAACAAAAATTCCAGTAATGTGTTATACCATCCACGGATAAGAGCATCCGTTTGTGGTGAAATTTCTGACTTAGAAAAACTAACACATTTCTACCTGCATTATTACTTGCACATAATTGAACTAAAATTAAACATACCGAACTCACTTACTAATCTTGAGAATGTAGATTCATCAAGTGGCTTGGTAAAAATGTCTACAAGTTGTTGTTCACTTGGAACAAAATGTAGCTCCACGGTACCATTCATCACATGTTCCCTGATGAAATGATACTTGATATCAATGTCCTTGGTCCTTGAGTGTTGAACTGGATTCTCAGTAATGGCAATTGCACTTGTGTTGTCACAGAAAATTGGAATCTTATCAACTGTTAGACCATAGTCTAGTAGTTGATTTTTCATCCAAAGAATCCGTGCACAACAACTTCCAGCTGCAATATATTCAGCCTCAGTTGTAGAGGTGGAGACTGAATTTTGCTTCTTATTGAACCATGATACAAGCTTACTTCCTAGAAACTCACAACTGCATGTTGTACATTTTCTATCAATTTTGCAACTTGCATAATCTGCATCTGAATAACCAATTAGATCAAAACCAGACTCTCTAGGATACCAAATGCCAAGGTTTGGTGATCCTTTGAGATATCTGAAAATCCTTTTAATAGCAATTAGATGAGACTCTCTAGGATCAGCCTAAAATCTAGCACATAGACAGGTGGCAAACATAATATCAGGTCTACTAACTGTTAAATATAAAAGTGAGCCTACCATGCCCCTATAGCTTGTAATGTCCACGGATTTTTCCTTAGTATTCATTTCAAGCTTAGTGGCAGTTGGCATGGGTGTTTCAGTAGGAGAACAATCCATTATATCAAACTTCTTTAACAGATCAAAAATATATTTAGGTAACTTCTAAGACAAGGAAATAGGTAAGTTCACCCATCATGCTCATTTCATATTTACTTTGCATAAGTTTGGCAAACCTTTTGCAAAGCTTCTCATCTGTAGACCCAAAAATTATGTCATCCACATAGATTTGAACAAGAATAGTAGAGCCATTAACATTTCTATAAAATAGAGTTTTATCTACAGTACCTCTGTTGAAATGATTCTCAAGGAGAAACTATGATAGAGTGTCGTACCAGGCTCTTGGTGCTTGTTTCAAACCATAGAGTGTCTTGAGTAGGAAATAAACAAATTTTGGATAATTTGGATCTTCAAAATCAGGAGGTTGGCTGACATAAACCTCCTCCTGCAGTTCCCCATTCATAAAGGCACTCTTGACATCCATTTGATAGACTTTAAAATTGGCATGGGTTGCATAGGCTAGGAATATCCTTATTGCATCCAATCTAGCAACAGGGACAAATGTTTCATCATAGTCTATTCCTTCTTCTTGAGAATAGTCTTTAACAACCAGTCTAGCTTTGTTTATTATGAAAATGCCATTTTCATCCATCCTGTTTCTGAATACCCACTTTGTACCTATGACACTTCTGTTCTTAGGTTTGGGCACCAACTTCCAAACTTTGTTTCTTTCAAACTGATTTAGCTCTTCTTGCATGGCTAAAACCTAGTCTGGATCTAGAAGAGCATCCTCCACCTTCTTTTGTTCTTCTTGAGATAGAAAACTGATGTACGGGCATTCTTCTTGAGTTACTCTTCTTATTTGAACTCTTGTGGTTGCATCACCAATGATCAGATCAAAAGGATGTTCCCTAGTCCATTTTCTTTGAGGTGGTAGATTTGATTCCTCCAACATTGTTCTTGTTGCTTAAATTAGGGTTCTATTTTTCCTTTCCACCACACCATTTTGTTGAGGTGTCCTTGCTGTAGAAAATTCTTGAGCAATCCCATTTTCTTCACAGAACCTTCTTAGGGTAGAATTCTTGAACTCGGTGCCATTGTCACTCCCAATTCTTCTAACTTTCTAATCAAGATGATTGTTTACAACCTTGATGTGATTGATTATGATTTCACTTGCCTCATCTTTGGAGTGTAGAAAGTAGGTCCATGAAAATCTAGAGAAATCATCCACAATCACAAGGCAGTATTTTTTCTTAGAAATTGACATTACATTGACTGGTCCAAACAAGTCCATGTGATGTAATTGAAGTGGCTGAACAATAGATGATTCAGTCTTGCTTCTGAAAGATGTCTTCTTTTGTTTTCCTTTCTGACAAGCATCACAGAGGCCATCTGTTGCACAATAATTAACAATTGTAGAAGGGGGTTGAATATAATTTTATAAGATTTTCGACTTAATACTAATATAAAATACAAATATGAAATAATAACAGCTTTACTAATTCTGGTATAAAACTGTTACAAATACAAGATATGTTAAAATCAATTACATGATA
Source organism: Heracleum sosnowskyi (assembly GCA_030848705.1). Lineage (NCBI taxonomy): Eukaryota > Viridiplantae > Streptophyta > Magnoliopsida > Apiales > Apiaceae > Heracleum > Heracleum sosnowskyi. The sequence continues at coordinate 15,937,751 of CM061244.1, read as the reverse complement.
TGTTAAAATCAATTACAAACTATATCTTATCTGACAGCTGACGCTATGCAATCCTGATGACGTCATCATCTCAATCCTGATCAGTAGTCCAGATACTGATGATCATTGAATCACAACTAACAATCTCCCCAATCTTATACTTTGTAAAATAAATTATAGATTTCTTGATTCAATGATGCCAAAAATATATTTACAAAATATACAAGAAATTTCAGTAGCATACTTAACTTTAAATTTTCTGATAGAACAAATTCATCTTCAAGAAGTTTGACAATAAATCTTCTTCTTTGTCTTCAAGAATCTGAATCAGTCTTCCCTTTAGATTTTTGAGTTCTTCATCTTCCTCATTAATCTGGTAGATAGCTGCTCTGAGATTTTAGATAAAACTTCTCTGTAGATCAAACTCTTCAAGCAATAGATAAGCAAATTCCTTCCCATCAGGATTAAGAGACAATTGTTTCATGCCTAGAGACATTTCCTTGACAGCACTGCCTCTCTGCATTTCCACTTCTTGACCTTTAAGATTTAAATACAATATATTTACCATCATAGTTCTTTCCTCCATCAAATCTCTGTCTAATGGTTGATAAAATTATATCAGACCATTCCTTGCACACTTCATTCTTGTCTTTGAGTAGATAATGAACATATTTCAGTTCCTTTATAGATTTCACTAACAGCTCCTGAACAGACATTCTTTTTACCCTTCCATCTCCCAAGAAATACAGAAGCTTCGCCTTCTTTTCAGCACCATCATGACAATCAAGAACAATATCCACAGCTTGCAGTTTGTTCAGGTGCTCAGAAGTTAATTCTTCTCCAACTTCAACCAATGCATGAGGATCAACATATGACATGTTTATGAATTCAGCATCTCTAAAATTTGTACCTCCTCTAGTGTTGTGTAGCATCTGCTTCATGTTAGAATACATCTCAGTCCACAGTGCTTTTGATCATCTCAATTTCTTCTTATTTCTCTTCTTCTTTCTTCTTCTTCTTCATCAACTTTTTGATTATGAGAATCAACCACAGTTGAGAGTATTAAGAAATCAATCTCTTGTAGAGTTTCAGATTCATCAGGATCTTGAACAGTATCAGGATTGGAATCTGGAACTTTAGTTGTATTACTGATTAGAGATGATTGTCTTGGTCTTCTTCTCAAAACTACCTGAGGCACATATTCTTCACCTTCTCCTTCATCATGAATGCTGGTCCTGACAGCTTGAGTATCAGGAACCTTTGGCATTTGTGTATCCTCAGTAATTTCTTCAATTCTAATACCTTTAGACCTTGTCTGTCTAGACATAGACTGTGTTGTCCTTCTTCCTCTCCTAGCTCTTCTCCTTCCTCTGCCTCTTCCTCTACCAGCAACAAGAATAGATGTGTTGAAACTTTCCATGATTTCTTTCTGTTGCTTTAGAAATTCTTTTTAAGATAGATCAGGATATTCCTCAGTAGAAATAGAGAGAGCCTTTCTTGCAAATAACTATTGAACTCTCTTATCAGTATGATAAAGAGTAACAACATCACCACCTCTAGTTTTGAACTTCTGGAAAAGATTAGCAGCATCCTCGGCTTTTTCAATGAAAACATCTTCATCACCTTCAGGAATTGTAGATAGAATTTGTCTATGACCAGGCGTCAGGATTTGGTCACCTGTCAGGATTTGTTCTTCCGTCAAGATTTGAGAGTTCACCAAGGTTCTTACTGTTCTTACTCCAGAATCAGAAACATGAGTTGACTGCATGGATTGACTTTGAATAGTTTGTCTTGAAGATTTCACCATAGCAGCATCAGAGGTTTCTCCTTTCTTTACCAAATCATCACCATCATTTCCAGCATTATCATCATCCTTTCTTAATACTAGATCAGGTGTACATTTTGATTGAACTACCTTCTCCCCCTTTTTGGCATCAGGATTAGATAATAAAGATAAAATCAAGGAAAGAGAGGCTTCAATATTGGTTACCTTAGAATCTAAAGAATCAATTATGTTGTTGATAGAAGACTGTTCTGTGACAAGGGACTTGGCATGAGAGTCCAAAACTCTGAGTTGAAAATTAGTAGGTGCCTTTGCTAGACTTTGAGAAATATCAGCCGTCGCCAAAGCATTGTTAGGCTTAATAGAATCCATTTTAGCCTTGAGGCTTTTGCTCATAATTGTTGTAGCCTTCAAGTGATTCTTCAGTTATTCATTCTCAATCAAGGAGGCTACATAAGAAGCATGACTAAGTGCATTAGGAAAACTAACAGAATCATCAGATCTGTACCATTCATGCCTCCTTAATTGATCAGCATAATCAGTTAGCGAAGGACCAGAAAAGTCTTAAGTTGTAGCTTTGCCAGTGGTTGCCTTGTCAACCATAAAAGTGCTTGAAGAACCATGAGTAGTTCCAAGACTAGCTTTAAGTGCAGTGGCAAGCTCATCCTTCTCAACATCATCATCACTACTATCATCAGAATCATTGTCAAGAGCAGGAGCAGGAATAACAATACCTTGAAGTTTATCCTGATGATCTGAGATAGAGTCCATCATTGGCCTTGAAGCAACTGGCTGAATCAGGATTGGTTCAACATCAGGAGCACCACTTACGTCAGGAACAACACTGTCAGGAATAGTATGGCATTCATCAGTATTTGCTACCAATGGTTCTTGTGGAGCCTGAGGTTCAGAAGCTTCTTCATCCCTTTGAGCTGAAGGTTCTTGTGTGCTTCCCTCATTGACAGTGTTGTCAACAAAGATATCCATGTCAAAATTACCAGAAACCCCTTGAGCACTGTCAGGAAGTTCTTTTGAAGCTGAATCTGTAATGCCAGCATCTTCACTTTGAGAAGATGGTTCTTGTGGGGCAGGAATGTAGATGTTTGCATTTTCCATTTGAGAAAATGGTTCTTGTGGGACCATTCCTTCAGTTACGATTTCACTCACACTTTTAGTAAGTGGTTCTTGTGTGGCAGGATCAGTAATAGATGCTGAACTCCTTTGAAGTTCAAGTTCTTGTGGGCTTGATCCTTTCAGCTTCTTCTGTCTCTTAAAAACAATCTCAGCTGCCTTCCTTTTCTTCAAAATAGGTGGAGGTGTAAAACCAAGATTGGAAGCAGTCTCAACAGCCTTCTCCCAAGAAATTTCAACTATCCTCTGAGGTGGAGAGGCAGGTGCTGGAGAATCTGAGATCAAGACAGTCTTCATTGGTGATGCATTAGGAGTACTGACACCAGGATTTGCAGGTGCATCAGGATTTGATGACTCATCAGGATGTGTAGTTTTTTGACCATCAGTATTCTTCACCTTTAGAGGAATATGATACCTGCTTTTGACCAACTTTATTTTCTTCTGTGGCTTAGCACCCTGTGCCACAGCTTCAGTAGCAGTATCAACAACTTCCTTCTGAATCTTGAACTTTGAGGATAATTGCATGTCATCCTCAGAATCAGAACTAGCACCCAAAATCAACTTTCTCTTCAATCCAACATCCTCAACCCTATCAACTTTTTACACCAGGACCCCTTGTACACCCCCTTGTTTCTTCTTTTTAGTGAGAGCCCCTTGTACACCCCCTTGTTTCTTCTTTTTAGTGAGAGGTGCAGAGGAGAAATCCTTTGATCCTGACTGCCTTCCAGACACATCAGATCTAGCTAATTTCTTTGTTTTTACAACTAAAGTCTTTTGAGAGACAGTAAAGGTGGTGGAGTGTTTTGTAGACTATTTGGGTTAGATACTTGGATCAGGAACATGGTGGTCCTGTCCCACATTATCAGGATTTGATCCATAGTGAGTAGGCATTTTCTCTTGCAAGAAAAGCCTGACCTCATCAGGAATAAAGGCATTGCCTTGGAAACCATTTTCCTTATCACTGTTGACTAAGGACTTCACATTATTATCAGTAATTCTACAAATAGGCATAATTACATCATCCTCAAAAACCACATCAGGACACAAGTGATAGAATATTAATTGAAAAAATCTAAGGAAACAAACATAACCACATTTATCTGTTTTCCTATCACTTAAAGCTTTTAATACAAAAGTACCATAGTCAAATACTGTAGAATGGATTAGAGAATACCCAATATTGAGAGATCGTGATGGTAGAGCATCAAAGTTGGATGTCTTGTTCAGGAAACATCGACTAATGGTGTCAAAGAAGAAATTCCATTCTCTCTTAAGCTTTGTCCTGAAGAGATTGCCATATCTCTTCACTTCGCCATTGTACCCCAATTTTGTAACAAACTTGAAGAGAGTCGAGTCAGAAACATCATCAGGATTCTGATCATTCAAGGGCGGCAAGTGAATTGCTTCCTCAACAATAGCAGGAGTCACATGATGAGTAACCCCATTAAACTCAAAACTCATCAGAATTGATCCTGATGGTCCACGACTAAAAACTGCAGTATTCCATACCTGCATCACAGACTTAAACGAGACTTTGGACGGTTGAGTTAAAGAATACTTCAATAGACTTGAAGCAAGAAAATCATGTATTATATGAAACTCATGGGGCAATTCCTGATGATCTAATACAGCTACAAAATTGTTAGTGGCGCAAGTAATACCACTACTCACAGTTTGTTTATTCATGAATGATGAAGATGCCATTGTAAAAGTGATTTGAGATTTGGAAATTAGGGTTAGTGAGCACAGAGAAAAAAACAAGATAGAAAACTGATGAATTGTGAGAGTAATTTTCAAAATAGAAAATGAATAAATTTTTTAAAACAAAATTTTACTCTCAGTGACAGGTGGCAAAATATGATTTGTGCACAAATAATTAGTGGACCAAATTACGTGTGTAATTAAACATAACTGCACCGCTTTTTATGTGTATCTATATGTATATAACTATTAGTGTGACACACACGCGCATACAGTTGTCCAACTAAAACTCAATCGTTTTCTATCAATTAATGACAGAAAAATTGAAAGGCATATGTTTAGGCCTATTTGTTTACATCGAGGAATTAACTCAATATTAAACAAGTTTGTAATAAGAAAGTAATACTTCAAATTGTCACAGGAATCTCAGAAGGTTATAACTGTCAAAAGAATGAAGTTAAAAGTCATATACAGACTTTAAGTTATTCAACATTGAAAGAAGCTCATTAATTTGATCAAGCCTCAGTGAAGTTTTCAAGAAAGTGACAGAGATTTCAAGAGTGTGACAGCAAAGGTACAGGTTACAGTGGTTCATTGAAGGGAGTTAAAGAGAAGATAATTAGAGTTTTCAAAGTCAAAAATGAAGAACAGCCAGTGAAGTTAGTCGCTGTAATAACCCCAAATTTTGGACTTAGTTAAAATTTTTGATGAATAGTAAATGTTGATGAATAGTGAATTTGCTGATGAAAAATATTTTCAGACCACACTCTATGGAAGACATGGAATGAATGTTTCGAAGTTATATTAGTGATGTATAAGGAGAATGTAACACCCCCAGATCCGGGGTCAGGAATTTGGGTTGTCACACTCCATCAATTATATAATACCTGCATTACTTACAACATTCTAATAATATAACTCCAAAAGACCCCAATCACTTACGCACACACACACAAGTTATAGCCTTGGAAATGAGCAACAATAAGTAACATTTGTTATTACAAATCAAATGTACTATCCAGGATCTCATCTATCATTTAAAACCTCTACCTGAAGTTAAAATAATAGACCTCACAATTCTATACAAGGTTTAATAATACAAACCTATTCGAAAACAATTCTTACTAACTCAGTCTACAGCTGTTCTGCTAAATCCGACAGTATCCATCTTGCTGAACTAACTCAAGGGTGGTCTCTCCACTCCCTTGCTCTCGTAACACGAGGTGAATCGGCAATGTTTTCTGCATGTTGAAAGATTTAATAAAGCAAGAATGAGCTAATAGTGCTCAGCAAGAAATCTATCCCAGTTTAAATCTTTAAACCTTTTAGGAAGATAATCCATATGGGATCCATGTTTAAAAACTACTAGGGTTTATCCCCAAAATAGTATATCGTTCAAAATACCGTATGATTTATAATCATACTCAAATACTTTTCGTAAATCCTTTTAGGGATCCTTGGTATCAAGATGATAAACCAAGTCTCAAAACATCTCTTTTTAAAATAGATATTAATATTGGAATCAAGGCTTAAACCCATCCATTGATTCAAAATACTATACAATTCAATATACTGTATATCTTAAATGACTTCTCAACATATATGCATGCATATCTATTTAGATATCTCATACTGTTCAAAATACTGTAAAATATCAGTAATGAACACCTTTTGAAGCTGTTGGGTTGTGATATATAAAAGAAGCAAGAATGAGCACTATAGCTCGATAATAATATATAGCAACATAATCATATATGTGGGCTGATATCATAGCTGAAAGCTTTTAAAACCTCATTCGTATATAGAATGATATATTGGATACTCTTTTCGTCAGAACATGCAATGTAGTTCAAATACTATACACGGAACATCATTGTTCAATTTCTGTCACATTATCGGTAACTTAGCACCTAGGCTTTCGTTACAATGTGCAGCACAATTCCAAGTGGAAGAAGGGGATATACTGGAATACACGATACACGGTGATCAGCCGTTATATCGCAACTTAACTTTTCTACTAGTAGAAGGACGACTTCCTATTCGGTTATCACCCTGGCCGCATTTGGGCCCTTCATGCTATACTGGCACCTATTTCATTGCCGAACATGGAGTCATACTATACTGGCACCTGTTTCATTGCCGAGCATGACTTCGTACTATACTGGCACCTGTTTCATTGCCGAGCACGAGTTAATTCCAGTCCCCAGATGAAAATCAACGTCACGGGAAATGGAAGTTAATCCTGTTTTCCCCAAGTACAATTATTTGTCAAAAACTTTGTAACCGTTCAGAATTCCTTACTCCAGAGTAATTGAAAGGAGTAAGTCAAAGTGTGGGTTGACATTAGTCAACGAAACTACCGATGATTACTACGTATTTTAAAATCATGACCAGGGAGTTTATTGAAATTTCAGAGTTTAGCAAGTTTGAAATACTTTACTTGAATGGGGGAGCCATCCCCAATTATAGTTATTCTAGAGGAACAGTGGAAGTAAAAATCTGTCCTCGACTTCTTGAACTAGATTCCCAAATTTTCGATGAGTTAGAAAACACTATTCGCATTTAATTACCTTTAAATATCTTAAGAATATAGTTGGGAATCTCTATTTTAATACCTTTTCGGAAAATCAGAAATTTATATTTTGTGTAAATAATAGAACCTTTAATCATATAATAAGGTTCTATGATTTTTAAATCATATTTGGAATATTTAATAAATACCCAAATAATAATATTAAATTATTATTCAATATAAAACCACTTAAGTGAATATTCAAAATAATATTCACTTAATTAAATAATATTCAAATAATATTTATTATAATAATATTTAAATATCTCACCTTAAATATCCCATAATATTGGAATATTTAATAAATCTTTAAAATATAACTGTCCCTGGAACCTTCCAGCTTCTGACAGTAGGATCAAAACAAAATAATACTTTAACTCCCGGTCTAAGTTTTAAAACTATTGTACAAGTACTCTATACTTAGAGTCTTTATAAAACCTCGGTTTATATCTAATGTAATCATAGCATATAAACCATCCATCTTACGAAAGCTTTTAACCAAAAGCGTACATCAATACATAGTCCTTTTTAACGATTTAAAACAGTATATATCACAACAACATCTTATATCAGATGTAGAGTTGGAAAACTAGCATGCATCTATCATATGCATATTTTTCATCTCAACAATGTTAATACCATCAAATCTATATATGACGTGAGGTTTGAAAGCATGCCTAATATTGTATGCATATATTACATTTGAAAGCATGCATCTATCATATGCATATTATCAGAATATTGTACTTTAAGACATAGCATGGAATGAGAAAACTTGCCTTGAGTCCTTGGTATTAGGGGTTCGAGTCTTGTCGCAAATCTATAAACAAAGAAATACTCGATCAGTCCCCTAACGTAATCATTCGCTCATAACACTCATTTAAAGTCAACTATATGTTAAACACATCATGTAGTCACGTTATTCCTCAACAAGGTTCGTATTTTAATCGACTCGAAATACTCCTTTTATCTTAGTCGCAATGGTTGGTCAAAGTAGTACTCTAGAGTTGACTTTTCATAAAGTTACTATTACGCGACTTGTACTCTAACACTTTTAATATATCCGAAAACTCGTATTTAAATACGAGACCACTTCTAAAATCATCTTGAGTATTTTTAATATTTATCATAAAAGTTTCGATCTCAAAACAGGGGTTTCACTTGGTGAAATGTATTCTCAAACTTGGATGAGCTACGGAAAATTACTATTCGCACGCCTTTCACTAAAACGCTCATATCTCCTTAACCGTTAGTCAAAATGACACACCGTTTTCGCGTGCGCGATCTAGGGAAAGAATAGAACAAAATGCTTGAACATGTGTTTCTGCCTAAGGGGGTGAAATTCCCGAGAGCAGCAGATATTTGGCAGTGAAGTGCAGAACCACTTACTCCTCGCGCAGCTTTGGTTCCGACATTTTTATAAAATCGAAAAATTAACTTTTTAACACAAACCCTTCTAGGTTCCTTTCCTAACTTTCCATACCAATATCATTATTAATATCTCGACCCAATTCCATTTTTAAAGGGCTTGATCACAATCTCAAAGTTCATACAATGAACTACTTAGTTATCCGTAACCGCTTTTACTAAAACGGACGTTTCTCCTAAACTGTAAATCGAAACGATACGATTCTTTCGCTAAAAAAACTAGGGAACAGAGGCTACATGATCATGGTCAGTGGTCAGACTTGACAGTAGATTAAGAGCCTCGAATACCACTGTCAAAGCAGTTAATAAACATTTCGTCATTACGACGGCTATACATCGAACATTTCCATTTCACAACAAATCCAAACATCCAACCAAGACAATCCATACATCCATATATCATTTTCAACTCTAGGACAGTTCATACTAACTCAAGAACTCATCCCTCAATCAACCACAACTCATTCAACCAACCAAAATCATTAAAACATGCATGGATATCTTATACTACATGTTTAACGAACTATATTACAAACTTAACCATAAAACTCAATTAATATCAAGAGGGCAGAGGTGTTATACCTTCCTTGCTTCCTTAGAGACACTATCAATCACTTATAACCACTAATCAAGCCTTGGATGATCCTTTAAAAGCCTAGAATTTAAGATCAAAAAAGTTAGTTCTTGAAATCACTATTCATGACTCAACTTTGATCCAATATTTAACCATGCTACACTTCTTTGATGGCCAAGAAACTTTTAACGTACCTTGGGTAGACATGGAGGGACATATGGTCCAAATTTGGCGATTTTAGGACGAGTAGATTTGGAGTTATGAATTTTTCTTTGCTCCTTGCTCATGCTGGGCAGGAAATTGGGAAGAAATGGAGAAGATAGTTATTTGCTTGCTTTTTCTTTTCTTTCTTTTGTCCAAATAAAATCTGATTGCATGCCATATAATTGTGTGGTTTCAATTGTGTTTTGTCACCCAAGGACACATGTCAACCATTGGGTGAATCCTTGGAGAAAATGGTGACAAGGTGGTGATGTGTTTGAATCTTGTGGTGGAAAGGTTGTGTGGCTCACAATAAGCCAACAATGCTCTCACATGGCTCGTTAAGCACCACATCTTCCGTGCACTCGTTTTTATTCTACTTTCTCGAGTCTTTGATCTCGTTTTCAAATTCCGATTGCAAACTTAGTCATCATTTAACTCCACAAAGCTCTCTCTGAAATTTCAAATCGTTCGGAGTCCGGAAATTTTTACTGTCCATTTGGGATCGTTTTTTATCGCTTAAATCATCTTAATTCCAGAATTACTTATTCCCAAATTCCAACGAGTCCCACATACGATCTTATATGATACTTCTCCTTTGGTTAGGGTTTAATCCATAATTCATCACACTTCATCGGACAATCAAGGATGCATTGATTTGATCGTTTTGAGAAAGTATGTCGAATGAGAAATCTATGATCATATATTAAACCAAGGTAATGGAAAGATCAAGGAAGTATCTCCTAACATCGGTACAGAGAAACGTTTTTAAAATCACTTGAACCTATCGCGAAACAGAATCGTAACGAATTATGGATTAAACCCTAACCGAAGGGGAAGTATCATATAAGATCATCAAGTGCATCATAAAAGAGGATTGATGATACAAGAAATGACATAATCATGACACAAAAGATGATATAAGCATGACATAGGGGGTGACAAGGTGATGAATCACCACTTTGTCACCATTTTTGCCCAAAACCACACATGGCTTGACATGTGGCAAGGGGGTGACAAAACTCCACCAAGACCACACAAAATGAATGCATCCAATTAAGGGTTATTTGCCAAAATAAAAGAAAATAAAAAATCAAGAACAATAGCCAAGGAAGAGCATGAAACATTCGGCCCCTTTTTGTTCCTCAAATCCTTAAAAATTTTGCTACCACTTCCACTTCTCTAAAAATTGCAAGGATGGATTCTAAAGCTGCCATATTTCCAAATTAAGGTAATCTCTTAATCCTAGATTCATCCATGGATGATATCATGTTCAAATCTTGATCAAAAGATGAGCATGAATAGTGTTTTGAATAGTAAACTTATGAATTCTTGAATTGTTCTTGAAGTTTAAGGCTTGTTAAGGATGTTTAAGGATCAAGCAAGGATATATAAGCTCTTGATAGTCCTTACCAAGCATCAAGGAAGGTATAAACATCTCCCACCCTTGGTTACACTTTGATTATTATGTTAAGTTTGATGATAGTTTGAGATAGTATGGATTAAAGGTTGAATCCTTGGTTATAATGATTGTTTAGCGGATTAAATGATGGTTGAACTTGTGAATAATTTTATGAGCATGTTTAGACAGAAATAAGTTGGTTTAGATGAAATCCTTGAGTTACGATTGCTTGGGGATTGATTGATGAATGAACTTGGGAATCCATCTCAGGAAGTGAACATATGATTTCACTTGCCTCTTTCATTAAAAGTGAGTATGTTTTCGAGTTCTGATTTATCAGAACTAGAGGTATTTTACAAAAACTCCCAGGTCATAATTTCAAAATACGTGGTAATCATTCGTAGTTTCGTTGACTGATGTCAACCCACACTGTGACTTCCTCCCTTCAAATATTCTGGAGTAAGAAAATCTGAACTGTTGCAAGGTTTTGAAAAGTATTCTGTACTTGGGGGAATCAGGATTAAATTCTGATTCCCGTTTCATTGATTTTTCATCTGGGACTGGAAGGGCTTACACGGTAATGAAACAGGTGTCGGGGTAGTGACCATATTTATCAAGGCTTTCCCGATGATGAAACAGGCACCGAGGTAGTGACCTTGCGTGCAAAGGCTTTCACGACAATGAAATAGGTGCTGATGTAGTGACCTTATATCACAATGGGCCCGAACGCGGCCAGGGTGATAACCGAACAGGAAATCGTCCTTCTACTAGTAGAGAAGTTATGTTACGATACAACGGCTGATCACTGTGTATCGGGGTTCCAGAATGTCCCCTTCTTCCACTTGGAATTGCGCTGCACATTGTAACGAAAGCCTAGGTGCTAAGTTACCGATAATGTGACAGTAATTGAAGAATGATGTTCCATGTATAGTATTTGAACTGTATGATATGTTTTGACGAAAAGAATATTTAAACATATCGTTCTGTATATGAACGGAGTTTCAAAGGTTTTCAATTATGATATCACCTTACATATATGATTATGCTGCTATATCTTATTGTCGAGCTATAGTGCTCATTCTTGCTTCTTTTATATATCACAACACAACCGAGCCGAAAAGGTGTTCATTACTGATATTTTACAGTATTTTGAACCGTATGAGATATCTAAATAGAGATTTGTGTATATATGTTGAGAAGGTATTTAAGATATACAATATGTTGAACTGTATAGTATTTTGAATCAATGGATAGGCTTTAAGCCTTGATTCCAATGGTTAATATCTATTTTAAAAAGATATGTTTTAGGACTTGGTTTATTATATTGATACCAAGGATTTCTAAATGATTCGTGAAGAGTATTTGAGTATGATTATAAGTCATACAGTATTTTGAACGGTATACTATTTTGGGGTCAAACCCTAGTAGTTTTTAAACATGGATCCTATATGGATTATTTACCTTAAAGGTTTAAAGATTTAAATTAGGATAGATTTCTTGTTGAGCGCTATTAACTTATTCTTGCTTTATTAAAACTTTCAGCATGAAGAAAACGTTGTCGATTCACCCCGTGTTACGAGAGCAAGGGGATGGAGAGACCACCCTTGAGTTAGTTCAGCAGGATGGATACTGCCGGTGTGAGCAGAATAGTTGCAGACTGAATTAGTAAGAATTGTTTTCGAGTAGGTTTGTATTATTAAACCTTGTATAGAACGGTGAGGTCTATTATTGTAACTTCAGGTAGAGGTTGTAAATAATAGATGAGATCCTGGATAGTACATTTGAGTTGTAATAACAAATGTTACTTTTGTTGCTCATTTCCAAGGCTATAACTTGTGTGTGTGTGCGTAAGTGATTGGGGTCTTTGGAGTTGTATTATTAGAATGTTGTAAGTAATGCGTGTATTGTATAATTAATGGAGCATGACAACCCAGATTCCTGACCCCGGATCTGGGGGTGTTACAGAAATGGTATCAGAGCGTTAAGTCATAAACTTGGATATGAGAGTGTTAAGAGTTATATCCAAGTAAGAAAATGACGAGAGGACTCATATAGAGCTCGTTAAGTGGACTACCGGAAGTAGTGCCATTGAGGATGTTAAGATTAAAGAGTTAGTTGGGAACTTATTGGAAGATCAATAGGATCGTTGAAGACCATCATAATGATGAGACGAACGTTTAGAATTGTACACTGATTATCAAGGATATTAAGATAAGACGCGGAGCAGAGTCTCGGTTGTAGTTGGGGTAAGGTCGGAATGGCCAATACCGATGGATAACTTGACTTAGTAAGAACCTAAGTGTTTGTAGTTCATCATAGTTTGCCACGAGAAGGCAACACATGTGAAGATTGAGACGTTTACAGTCCTTTACGCGATCCGAATTACGAAATTGCGTGGACTAGTTAAGGCATTATCTTGTGTATGAGGTCCAAGCCTTGAGAACAACGATTCCACCAGAGTTGGTGTCTTTTCCGTCGATGGGTATTTTGGTACTTAAGAAGAAGACTTTTGCGTACATATAGCACCAGAACGTTATCGTGAGACAGACGTGCTAAATTGCATCGCGAGTATATTTCGTATGATAGGCCATGATGGCTCAACTCAGAAATCAAAGATATGAAGAATGGATAGCGTGATTCTGATAAAGACACATATGGTTGCAACGAGCAATGCGACAATCTCAGGACCTATGAGGAACGAGACCTATGGTGGCCTGGGGTTGGATTCATTCGATACGACTAGTGTTAAGAAATTACATATACGTTAATGGACCTCCATCTTTTGTGGATGTGTTGATGCGGCCGTAGGAGGCCCGAGCTCGGAACGATTATCGGGGAATGGCGAATATGTTTCGAACTCCCGACCTATTTACGAACTTGTACGATTTTAAGGTACCGTTGGTTAGTACCCTAAGCCATGAAGGCAGAAAGAGAAGATCATCCTCGTACTAGTGATATTAGAACTTATGATGACCATTGACTTTTTGGTATCTACTTGCTGGTATACTACTCAATCTAAAACCGTTCTTGCCTGTATTACCTTGAATAGTTCATGTCAGGTAACCCTTCTAATTTCCTACTTCAACTTGGGATGCAATCAACAACTGTTAAATATTCATTTTATTTATTTTCTTTCTTCATACTTGGACTCCTCAGTCAAGTTCATAAATATCTAGCTATGTATTTAAAACATAGATGATGTATATTTCAGAGATTACTCGTGAATTCTTTTCTTCCATTAAAAAGAGATTTGCACATCAGACGTTGAAATCGTGGAAAGGATATCAATTTGATATTGGTACTCCGAATTCAATTCTATCAGAGAATTTGACAAAGTTATTTACGGAGACACCTTTGGGTGGACCGTTTCACTGATGAGAAATGTTTGGTGGGAGGTTATCGATTGTTCCGATACCAAGAACCATCTATTCAGATCTTATATTCTATTCAAGGGTTATAATTACCTTGTTCGTCCCAAACTTATTTAATCTTCTTTTCAATTCATTATCCGAATAGTCAAAATGTTGTTTTCTTTCTTTCTTTGGCTACGATGTCGAGATTTTGCACTAGTAGATTGAAACTGGCTAATTATATGTGCCATGATGAGTGACTAGTTAATTGTTCTAACTAGTTGAAATTTTAATGATATGATAAAAATCTAGCTAATCATCCTAGCTAGATATTGCGTCCCAAACTAATCGAACTAGCAAATTTTGTTCAGCTAGTTGTTAAAATTTTCTTGAAGTGAACTAGTTATTGTTTCACTAAGTTCCACTTTCGGTCGAATTTACTTTAGTGAGTTCACAATGCATTTTATATGCAGTGAATTGTGATGATGAAATTTCCAAATGATAATTGATTGAGACCTAATAAGGTCACCCATTCGACGAGAATTATTAAAAATATTTTATAAAATATTTTGTTTCTTGAAGTATTCTTGGTACCATGCAAGTATTTTCCTTAGTATTTGGAAAAAGAGAGTGTTGAAGCTTAGAGCTAAAACAAATGAGCCTGATAAATTATGAATCGAAGATTATGGAAATTGCCAAGGTTTGTTTCGCATGATGTGAATTCAGAATAACGGAGTGTTCGAAACGATTGATTATGTTACTTTGGTTGATGAAACGACAGTGATAGAAATGGAAGCAAAGTGGACGAGAAAGAAATGGGCATAAAGAAAATAGAGTATGAAACACGAATAGATTGAGAAAGAAAGAAAGTAAGAATTCAGATTGTCGGACGAGGGAACGTTTGACCTCCAAGGAGGTGAAACTTGTTTAGCCTCTGTGATCGATACGAAACGGGAAGCATATAAAAATATAAAAACAAGCATCAAAACAATCATAATTGAAACATCTTTCAAAACCTTAACTAAAAATCATAATCAAAACATATAAAAATATAAAAACAATCATAATCGAAATATGTAACCAAAACAAGCAATCGAAACATGTTGTAAGCATGTTATACACAAACAAATATTCATAATCCCCAAAATATCAACCCGGAAGAAATCCTTAATCTTTAGAAACCCGAAATGAACCCGGTTCGAAATAAGCATGTAATTGAATACAAATAAGAAGAACAAGATGAATACCTTATCAAGTAGAGAATGTAATCAAACAAATAAGCCCCAATTGAACCCGATTTGAACCCTAACCCGAAATGAAGCCCTAATTCAGCCGCTAATTTCAAGCCCTAATTGCAGAGAACCCATACAGAGAGAACCCGTGAAGAACCCCTAATTACAAACCCTATTTGTTTATATGAAATTTGGTGTAGAGAGAGTTGAGAGAGAGTGTGAGAGAGAGACGAGAGAGAGTTGTGTGTTTGGTGAGTTGAGAGAGAGAGTTTGTGAAATATCTGAGACAAATATTTGGACAAAAATTTGGCCCGCCTGTTTTTATTGTCTAATTTGGACAAAAATTTCACCCGCTTAAATGAAAAATTGAGCCGACTACTTCTCTGTTTGATTTTTAAAGACCAACGGTTACACTTTTATTAAAGACCAACGACTACACCGACTTTGGCGTTAGCATAGATACTGAATCACGTCTACCGTAAAACTAATTTATAGAAATTCTAACATAGAAAAAAACTGTAGGCGTAGATCCGTTTTAAGGAATATATGGTTACACGTTTGCTTTTTACTCTGAAAAAAGCGTAGCTATTGCCCACATATGGCGTAGTGCTACTTTCTTCCTCCATTTCCCTTATCAGTTCTAGGGCGAATCTAGCCTATTTTTCAGGTGTATATTCAAAACCCTGGGGATTGGCTTCTCTCCTTAATCTTGAGATTTCTTCTCTTTTGGCTTCATTAAACCTGGGATGGCTGTTTGTGATATGAATTGCTTTACCATTACTATAGATGACATCCATCCCCTCTCTGAGCATTACATCTATGGAAGCTTTCAAATCCTTGATTTGAGCTGCCAACACCTTAGATTCATTTGGCTTGGGGAAGGGATAATCCACTTATAGCTTGTTCTTGCCATGATGTCTAGGTGGTGAGCCAGTCCTGCCAGTGAAAATAGGTTCAAACTCCTTGACAAAAGAATGTTCAGCATCATATTCTTTCTCTAGATCGAATGATAGTGTCAGGAGTGAGAACTTTGAGAATGGTTGTGTGGACAGGCACAGACTTTGATGTAGAGAACGTCACAGCCTTGAAGATGGACTCCTTGATAAGCCTCTCAGAGTTAAAGAAATTTCTGAGCATATTTAGCTGGAGCATCCTTAGCTGGAGAGAGAACCGCCTTTGTGAGTTGAAACTAATTAGCAATGATTTGAGGTGTCTCCCCCTCACTTAATGGCACACCTTGGACTGAAGTAGTTACTAGATCAGAGACCACTAGTGCACTCTCTCCTTTTTGTTATCATCAAGGGTTTGAGGAACACCAGTATCCTGCAGCAACTATTGTAGAAGTTGAGTCTGTAGGGCTTGATTGGCCAAAAAGGTGTCCATCTGCTTTTCCATCTTGTCCATCCTCATAGTAAGACTGGCCACATCTTTCACCAACTTGTCTTGTTTGAATCTTTGAGAGGTAGAGGGAGCTACTGCATCAACTCTCCTTTCTAGAGCACTCTTTACCTCATCAATGTAGCCTTTGAGGTCATCTGTGTTGGCTCTTTTCTGAAGAATGTGAGCCTGATGAAGTTGAAGAGATGCCACAAAGTTCTCAATGGTGGTGGCATGAACAGGATCAGAGAATTGTGCTTCTCCAGGGGCCCTTTGATAGTTCTTGAGAATGACTGCCTTGGTGTCATTGTGAATTTAAGAATTTGAGAACAACCAAGGAGGAAACTCTTGTAGAGTGGAAGGGCCTGCATCTCCTCCTTCACCACTCCTGGAATGACCACTCTCCTCTTCAAATCTGAGTCATAATCAAAGTCTTCACCAGCTCCTGGAGGCTGATTGATGATAGCTTCCTTTGCCCTAGACATTGATTCAGTTGTGCGTACTAAATGCAACATTTGTTCTGCCTCCACGTTTCCATGTCCAGCCAAAACTTGATAGGCTGTAACAGGATGAGTAAATGTCTCAGAATTTAGGTTGATTTGATCCAGTTCATGTTGATAATCTAACTGGATCAATCTCTCCCTTACAGAATATACCTGTTGTCAACGAATTCGAGGATGTATTTCCAGAAGATCTCCCAGGGTTACCACCCGATAGAGAAATAAAGTTTACTATAGAACTAGCTCCAAGAACTGCGCCAGTTTCGAAGGCCCCGTACCGACTAGCTCCAGTCAAGATGAATAAATTACTCGCTCAATTGTAGGAATTGTTAGCGAAAGGAATGATAAGACCAAGTGCGTCACCGTGGGATGCACCCGTTGGTGAAGAAAAAGGACGGCAGCATGAGGCTGTGCATAAACTATCGAAAGCTGAATAGGCTAACGGTTAAGAATGAATACCCCTACCAAGGATCGGTGATTTGTTCTATCGGCTGCATGGTGTAGTTAAATTCTCGAAGATTGATTTGAGAACGGGGTACCACCAGTTGAATATTAAACCTAAGGACGTACCCAAGACTACGATTCGCACCAAGTATGGACACTACGAGTTTTAGTGATGTCGTTGGGCTAACGAATGCCCCTGCAACTTTCATGGACTTGATGAATCGAGTTTTCAACAAGTATTTGGATAAGTGTGTCATAGTGACATCGACAATATTTTGGTTTACCTCAAAGACCGAGGAAGAACATGCAGAACGTTTGAGGATAGTGTTAGAAGCACTGCGGAGAGAAAAGTTATATGCCAAGTTCTCAAAGTGCGAGTTTTGGCTAAGGGAAGTACAGTTTTTAGGACATGTGGTCAATAGTGAAGAGGTGTTGGTTGACCCCGCTAATATAAAAGCTGTTTCGAACTGGGAAAGACCAACCACACCAACCGAGGTGAGAAATTTTGTGGATTTAGCCGGATATTACCGAAGACGTGTACAAGATTTTGCTAAAATAGCAGCCCCACTAACCAGACTTACTCGAAAGACTGAAAAGTTGAATGGACCGAGAAATGTGAGAAAAGTTTCCGGGAATTAAAGAAGAAACTAGTCACCGCCCTGTGCTGGTACTGCCAGACGGGAAGGGAGGTTTTGTAATCTATAGCGACGCATCGCATAAAGAAGTAGGGTGTGTGCTTATCAAGCACGGAAAGGTAATTGCGTATGCATCCAGACAATTAAAGGAATATGAATTTAGATACCCTACACATGACTTAGAATTGGCAGCAATAGTTTTTGCTTTAAAGATTTGGAGGCACTAATTGTATGGAAAGAAGTGCGAGATTTATACAAATCATAAGAGCATTAGATACACTTTCCTAGAAAGAACTTAACATGAGAACAGAAAAGATAATTAAAGCGAATCAAGGATTATGACTGTGGGATTCTTTACCACCCAGGGAAGGCCAATGTGGTGGCCAATGCCCTTAGTAGGAAAGAGAGACTTAACATGATAACATCGTCAGATAAAGTTGATCCAAGGATTGAGAAAATGGAAATTGAGGTTAAGATAACCGGAAATGGTACTGAGAGACTATTTGAGATTACAATGCAACCGGAATTGCTACAGAAAAGCAAGTTATGTCAAGAACGAATGAAGAGTGAAGGTATAAAGTCAATGTTGAAGAAATAATTAAAGAATGAGAAAGATGATAAAGGAATCATGAGGTATTTTTTTTCCCGAGTTTGGGTTCCTAATGTTCAAAAGATAAAGGATGCTAATTTTTCAGAATGACTAATAAGAGGAACTGAAAGGATGAAGTTTGAAGTTAAGAGTACAACAAGGATTATTTAAAGGTACAAAAAGGTAAAGAAATTTAAGGAAATGTGATTGGTGGCCGGATAGATAAAAAGGATATATATTATCAGTTGGTAAACAAATATTGGATATGTCAGAAAATGAAGGCAGAAAAAAGACCTAGCTAGTTGACTATCACAACCTGTAGAGATTCCTGATTAGGAATGTAAGTGATTGTAATGGATTTTGTGATAGGATCAACAAGAATCAAGTCGAACTATGACGTCAATTGAGTTATAATTGATGGATTAAATGAGTCTACTCATATTTTATTATTAGCGAGAGACCTTCAATCGAAGAGTTACGAAAGGGATAGTTGGGTGACATGGAGTTTTCACCATTGTGTCAGATAAGAACCAATGATTAAAATCCAGATTCGGGAGGAGTTGTCCAAACGTGTTTGGCGACGAGATTGAGTGCGAGTACTACGTAGGATGTGACGCCCTCCAAACCCGGGGTACAGATTTGAGGAGTCATCCGACCAACGGAACACTATTTAACACATGCATAATATATAAAGACACAAATACCCCTTAACCAAGACCGCATCCAGATTATGGTAATGAACACAAGCTACTACAATCTTTTATTAATACAATACCAGTTTTATCAGAGTTATTACATCACAACTAAAGTTCAAATCTAGATATCTAATCTAGAAAAGCAAAACAACAACTACCCTGCCAATGACAATGACTCGAGGGGCTCTCCTGGCTGCTGGTGAACTATCGGTCACGCTATGCCGACTCATACTCTCGCTTCACTGGAATAGGGTTAGAAAACAACAAGCAAGAGTGAGCCAAAAGTGCTCAGCAAACATCATATGAATAATTTCTATCACAGTTGTAAGGATATGAATTTATGATATCAGAATCAACAATATTTAGCTAACACATGCTTTGTATCAATAACAATTGAAGAAAAGAATTAGAATTTGGCTTATACATTTTATTCAAATCAAAGGTTGTGCTGCTGGCCAGCCACGCATCAACCCCGGACTAGCTCACAGCATAGTCTTCTACTGGATCCTAGGCCAAACTGGGCCTTAAGTTATTCCGACCATAAATATGGCCCGACCAATTACTGGTCCATTTTAAAAAAATGCCAAATCTATCATAGGGTATAAACAATAACATGCTCAATAAGATAAACTCAATTTATAATAATTGCAAAAGAGCTTCAACTGCTCAGTATCAAATGAAGATCGAGAAAGAATCATGGAATAATTTCAATGGTACAGTGTACTCATTCAATAAGGAAATCAAGATTGGTAATCGATACTCAATGACCGTAATCAATAGTCAAGATGGAAGTCAAATAATCAATGGTTGTCAATAATAATCAAAGGATGATAAACAATAACCAAATGGTGGTAAACAATGATCAAGTGAATTGGAAATAAGGGTTTCCTATGCAGATCAAATAAAAGAATCAAGAATCTCTTAGGAAATGGAATCAGTTGTCCAAATGTGGTTAAAATATTGATAATTTGAATTGTTCTGGGGATAACGGTATTCAAGTAATCAAGACAATAATAATTTTATCACAAGTAAAGGCACAGATACTTGCCTGGTCTAAGCTGTTGTCAGATCGACTCTGCTCACTCTACCTTTCTCTTTCCCTTGCTCCGTGAACTCGATTCTATAATTAAACAACTCATCACAATAAGTCTAACTATTCTCGTTCTACTCTCGACACTTATTCAATCAATAATCACATTTAAACAAGTAACCGGTTACGTATCGGACGTCCGGTATGATTTACGATATTTAAAACTCAGATATTTGCCCTAGTACAGGCATATACAGACTATAAAACACAACACACAATCAATATGAACCATATAGCACTTATAAACATTTTTAAAACATCATACGAAACTTATTTGAATTTTAAGTAAGTCACGATAAATTTTTAAATCAAAACTCGGATTTTTAAATCCAATATAAAAATTTAAATGCAAATAAATCAATTAATAAAATTAATTGACACTCTTTAAATACTCAAACTATTTTTAAATAAATAAATAGGCTTGAAAATAATTAAACTGGATTTTTAATTAATTAAATCTAATTAATAATTAATTTTTAAGAATTAATTGATTAAATGAATTAACCAATTAATTAATAAATTAGTTACTAATTAAAAATAATTAAAATAATTAAAATAATTAAGTTTAATCAATTTTCGGATTTAAAATAATAAATATAATTTTCCATAATTTTTCTGATATAAAAATATATTTTTAAAATAAAAATATGAATTTTTAAAGTTTTTAAACTATTTTCGAATTAAATTTAAAAATAAAATCCAAAAACAGTTTTCAGAAATTAAATTAGGGTTTTAGAAGATTAAAACCGGGTCAGAAAACGGGTAAACGGGTCGGGAAGAACAAATCCGGGTCACCAAGAACAACCCACCGAATTCTGGGTTTTCCAGAATCCGGCCGGTGTCCGGCGACCGGAATTCTACAATCCCGTCCAAACACAAACAAACTTAGAGGGCTTTTGCTCGCCTTCTCAAAGCAAACACAACCAACACACAATTACATCTGTCCCATGCCGGAATCGAGCCCAGAATTCGGTCAAAGAAACCATCGGGGAAGACTCCGGCCGGAAACCCGATCTCTCTCATTTCTACATGAAACTCTACGATTAATATCACAAAATGAAGCTTATAACTTACACAATCAAAGCCCCATATCATAATCAATGTCAGATCAATATCAAGAACGGACTATTCAAAATAAGAATTCGGGTCAAAACCCGAAAATCAAACCCGACTAAATTGAACTTAAACACGAAATTAAATCATGGATTCTTGCTAATTAGAACCCTAGGAACATGTTAGAAGCAACCAATTGAATGGAGAATCAACAGAATGAAAATTCCCAAATCGACCAAGAACCCTAATTTTAATTCGAATGTTGAAAAATTCATATAAAATCGAAAACTTGCCAGATGATGATGAGGTTGGAAGATTCTGAAACTAGAGATCAAGAGCTTTGATTTGAGTACAAGAACTTCAGATTTGGATTTCAATATCACCTTGAACGAATGGATTAATCTTCAAGAACACGAAGAACACGGTTCGGGAATTTTTAATTTTTGGATAATTAACTGCAGATTTCTATGAGTTTCAAGGTACGATTCGTCTTTTTATATTTTTGGAAAAATAATACCCCAAACAACATTTTTGGATCGATATAGATCCACTGGATCGTTTAAAAACCCTAATTAGGGTAAAAATACGTTTTACAAGGAATAATCAGTTAAAAAGGTTGATGATCATCCAATTGATATATATATATCATTATATAACTAATGCTCAAGAATACTGGGGCTATAACAAATGTAATATTGATATAAAACGATATATCCGTCCCCTTAAGCAATTAGGGTTCGGAACAATTTTTCCCTTTTTGAACAAACGAATTATTCTTGCAGAATCAAATTGGTAGGAATGAAATGATACGAATATCTCTCCCGATAATGATTCGAATACGAAAGACGAAAAGATAATAATTAATGTACGAAATTCCAACGGGGCCCTTGAATTATCAAAACGGGGCTCAGATTTGAAGAAAATTCCAAATGACGAAATATTTGAAAGGGGCTTTCGACTCACCATTTAGCACATAATCACACAATAATTATCATTTAATAATACTCTAATACTCCACAATAAATATTTTTATATTAAATATATCATTTAATCAAATAATAAAATTCACGGATATTACATAGGATCCGCAGACCGACGGACCGACCGAAAGAAAAATTTCAAACAACCGAACTACGGTAAGTGTTGTACCGCCGATTTCAAGAGTAGTCGGATGTTGATAGAAAATGGGTGTATAAGAATACAACCAGAATTGGCTTATATAGAGCGCCCGGTAGATAACGCAGACCGGAATGAGTAAGAGTTGTAATGAAACCAGAGGGTTGAAGAGTCAACCTGGAAACTGAAGATTTATATATTAGAAAAGTAACCTCAGCGATTTTCTTAGATTCCGGGACGGAATCCTTTTAAGAAGGGGAGACAGTGCCTGTTTGGCTGCAACTTAAAGTTGCAGCTTATGGCTTATAAACCCAAAAGTGATTATTGGGGGTGTTTGCCAAAATAAGTGAAACCAACTTATGGCTACTTAAAATGGATAAGTTGAATGTTAAGAATCCTTAACATTCAACTTATAACTTATAACTTATTCTCGATACACGCAATATATAATATCCTTCAAATCTTCAAAACCATATATCTTTTGATCCGTTCATTAAAAAATTGATATGTATATATCAAATTTCTCTACTCATTGAGATCTATCCATTGATATCCATTTATATATATTAAAAAATAAATATTTTAAAAATAATAAAAAAAAAGTTAACTTATAAGTTCTGATTTACCCAAATACTCTACTGCTTATAAGTTCTGATTTACTAAACACTCTAGGACTTATAAGCTCATCTCTACTTATCACTTATAAAGCACTTACTCATTTTAAGCTATAAGTCAACTTTTGCTTGATACCCCAAACGCCCACTGTAATAACCCCAAATTTTGGACTTAGTTAAAAATTTTGATGAATAGTAAATGTTGATGAATAGTGAATTTGCTGATGAAAAATATTTTCAGACCACACTATATGGAAGACATGGAATGAATGTTTCGAAGTTATATTAGTGATGTATAAGGAGAATAAGTGAATGTAAACGCGATCAGAATCGGGAGATTCCAACTTCAAATTTTGATCACTATTCATCGGATAATCAAGGATGCATTGATTTGATCGTTTTGAGAAAGTATGTTGAATGAGAAATCTATGATCATATATTAAACCAAGGTAATGGAAAGATCAAGGAAGTATCTCCTAACATTGTACAGAGAAACGTTTTTAAAATCACTTGAACTTATCGTGAAACAGAAGCGTAACGAATTATGGATTAAACCCTACCCGAAGGGGAAGTATCATATAAGATCATCAAGTGCATCATATAAGAGGATTGATGATACAAGAAATGACATAAGAATGACACAAAAGATGGTATAAGCATGACATAGGGGGTGACATGGTGATGAATCACCACCTTGTCACCATTTTTGCCCAAAACCACACATGGCTTGACATGTGGCAAGGGGGTGACAAAACTCCACCAAGACCACACAAAATGGATGCATCCAATTAAGGGTTATTTGCCAAAAGAAAAGAAAAGCAAAAAAATCAAGAGCAATAGCCAAGGAAGAGCATGAAACATTCGGCCCCTTTTTGTTCCTCAAATCCTTAAAAATTTTGCTACCACTTCCACTTCTCCAAAAATTGCAAGGATGGATTCTAAAGCTTCCATATTTCCAAATTAAGGTAATCTCTTAATCCTAGATTCATCCATGGATGATATCATGTTCAAATCTTGATCAAAAGATGAGCATGAATAGTGTTTTGAATAGTAAACTTATGAATTCTTGAATTGTTCTTGAAGTTTAAGGCTTGTTAAGGATGTTTAAGGATCAAGCAAGGATATATAAGTTCTTGATAGTCTTTACCAAGCATCAAGGAAGGTATAAAAATCTCCCACCCTTGGTTACACATTGATTATTATGTTAAGTTTGATGATAGTTTGAGACCACGGTTACCTTCTAAGCATAACCATAAGGCTTTCTGACCATAATCATGTAGACTCTGTTTTTTAGTTTGTTTTAGCGAAAGAATCGTATCGTTTTGATTTACGGTTTAGGAGAAACATCCGTTTTAGTGAAAGGGGTTTCGGATAACTAAGTAGTTCACTGCATGAACTTTGAGATGGTGATCGAACCCTTTAAAAATGGAATTGGGTCGAGATATTAAAATGGATACTATCATGGATAGCTAGGAAAGTAACCTAGGAGGTTTCGTGTTAAAAAGATAAGTTTTCGATTTTATAAAAATGCGGGAACAAAAGTTGCGCGACTGAAATACCCTTAAGGGGATGGTTAAAAACAATGAGTTAGCAATGGTAAAGTACTTGGGTTTTGAGAATGTATTATCAACCAAACTTTTGACTTAAGAGTATAAGGAATGTCATGAGGTTATAAGTGACCAAGAGCGGGACAGTTAGTGCTTAAGTTAAATGCACTTTAAATGATTAAGCCAGGGGACTGATCGAGTATTTCCTTGTTTATAGATTTTCCGGCAAGTTCTCGAACCCCTAACAACCAAGGACTCGAGACAAGTTTTCTCATCCCATGTTGTATTTCAAATTACATTATACTGATGATGCATATTATATGATATCATGCAAGTTTTCAAAACCTACATCATATAAGTGATGTTGTTGTGATTTACTGTTGTGTACGTGATATATATTATTTTTAATGCTGTGAAAAGATTTATAGCTGTTTACGCTTTTGATAAAAAGCTTTATAAGATATAAGGTTTATATGCTATGTAAATACTAGATATAAACCGAGGTTTCAAAGGCTCTAAGGATAGATCACTCGTACGATGATTTTAAAATATTAGACCGGGAGTTAAATTACGATTTTATCTTGATTATACTGTTAGAAGCTGGAGGGTTCCAAGGACAGTTATATTTTAAAATGTTGATTAAATATTCCAATATATATATTATTGGATATTTAATGTGAGATATTTAAATAATATTATTAAAAATATTATTTTGAATATTAATTTAATTAAGTGAATATTATTTTGAATATTCACTTAAGTGGAATCTTATTGAATGATAATTCAATATATATTATTTTGAATATTAATTTAATTAAGTGAATATTAATTTGAATATTCACTTAAGTGGAATTATATTGAATCATAATTCAATATTTATTATTTGAATATTTATTAAATATTCCAAAAATGATTTAAAAATCATAGAACCTTGTTATATTATTATTTAATGTTCTGAGTATTTACGCAAATATTTTCCGATCTCAAAAGGATTTATGAGAGTATAATAGGGGTTCCCAACTACTTTAATTATTTATCTCGAATGATGATTTTGATTTGAACTTATCAAAAATTGGGAATCCATCTCAGGAAGTGAACATATGATTTTTCGAGTTCTAATTTATCAGAACTAGAGGTATTTTACAAAAACTCCCAGGTCGTAATTTCAAAATACGTGGTAATCATTCGTAGTTTCGTTGACTGATGTCAACCCACACTGTGACTTACTCCCTTCAAATATTCTGGAGTAAGAAAATTTGAACTGCTGCAAGGTTTTGACAAGTATTCTGTACTTGGGGGAATCAGGATTAAATTCTAATTCCCGTTTCATTGATTTTTTATCTGGGACTGGAAGGGCTTACATGGTAATGAAACAGGTGCCGGGGTAGTGACCATAATTATCAAGGCTTTCCCGGTGATGAAACAGGCACCGAGGTAGTGACCTTGCGTGCAAAGGCTTTCACGGCAATGAAACAGGTGCCGATGTAGGGACCTTATAGCACAATGGGCCCGAACGCGGCTAGGGTGGTAACCGAACAGGAAATCGTCCTTCTACTAGCAGAGAAGTTATGTTACAATACAACGGCCGATCACCATGTATCGGGGTTCCAGAATGTCCCCTTCTTCCAGTTGGAATTGCACTGCACATTGTAACGAAAGCCTAGGTGCTGAGTTACCGATAATGTAATAGTAATTGAAAAATGATGTTCCGTGTATAGTATTTGAACTATATGATATGTTTTGATGAAAAGAATATTTAAACATATCGTTCTGTATATGAACGGAGTTTCAAAGGTTTTCAATTATGATATCAGCTTACATATATGATTATGCTGCTATATCTTATTGTCGAGCTATAGTGCTCATTCTTGCTTCTTTTATATATCACAACACAACCGAGCCAAAAAGGTGTTCATTACTGATATTTTACAGTATTTTGAACCGTATGAGATATCTAAATAGAGATGTGTGTATATATGTTGAGAAGGTATTTAAGATATACAATATGTTGAATTGTATAGTATTTTGAATCTTCATGCTTTCATACTTGGTTGTCGACATCTTTAGATCGTATCTGATTCGGAATTAAATCAGTTTGCTCTGATACCAATTGTTGCCCAGTAATAATCTATTGTAGAAGGGGGGTTGAATACAATAGTATAAGATAATCGACTTCTTAATGTATATATCACAAATATGAAAGAAAGATAACAACTTTATTAAATCTGATATAAAACTGTTACAAACTCTCTCAAGAAATTCTGATGTTCTTGAGAGCTGCTAGGTTACACAAATACTCAAGTGTATAATCGATTATGTTCACGTACATAAATCGAAACCTAAACTGTGTTTATATACTACACAGCTTCTCTATCAATGATAAGTCCTAATCAATTACAAAGATTGAAACCTATCCATAATTGATAGCTACATTCTACAAACCAGGAACCGACAGAATAAACTTCCATGTTTAACTAGACTCCAAATATAACTCGAAGTAGGAATCCTGATCAGCTTCCAGTCCTGATGATCAAACCTGATCCCAGTCCAGATATGTATTCTGATCCTGACGACCATGCAATCCTGATGACGTCAGCAATCCTGATCAGTTGAGTCTAGCTCCTGACGATCATTGAATTCTGATCTAACAATCTCCCCCAATCTCATACTTTGTGAAATAAAGTATAGATTCCTAAGATTCAATGATGTCAAAAACATATATACAAAATGTACAAGTATCTGCAGCAACAACTTATCTGTTTAAATTCTTTGATAGAACAGATTCATCTTCAAGAAGTTGGATAACAAATTTTCTTCTTTTTCTTCAAGAATTTGAATCAGTCTTTCCTTAAGATTTCTGAGTTCTTCATCTTCCTCATTAATCTGGTAGATAGTTGCTCTGAGATTCAATATGGAGCTTTTCTGAAGACTATGCTCTTCAAGCAAAAGATAAGCAATTTCCTTCCCATCAGGATTGAGAGTAAGTTGTGTCATGCCAAAAGTTACTTCTTTAACAGCAGTACCCCTTTGCATTTCCACATCCTGACCTCTTTGATTTAAGTACATGGGAGTATAATTACCATTGAAATTACTGTTTCCATCCAGTCTTCTTCTTATTGTTGACAAAATCATGTCACTCCATTCTTTGCACATTTGATTCTTCGATCTCAAAAGATAATGAACATATTTCAGTTCCTGTGTAGTTTTCATCAGCAGATCTTGAATAGATAGAATCTTCACACTACCATCTTTCATGAAGTACAGAAGCTTTTCTTTCTTGTCAAAACCATCATGACAATCTATAACTATATCAACAGCTAGTAAATTGTTCAGGTTTTCAGAAGTTAAAGTACCTCCAATTTCAGTTAAGGAGTAAGGATCAACATATGACAAATTCAGATATTCAGCATCCCTGTGTCCAATACCTCCTCTTGAATTACTTGTCAATTGCTTCAGATTTGAAAACATTCTTAGCCAGAGTGCTTTTGATCTAACCATCTCAGATAAATCAACAACACTTGAAGCACTTGTAATAATTCCTCCAGACTGAAAATTGATAAGTGTATCACACTTCAGTGTACTAATATGTTTCCACTTCTTATCTTTTTCCTTTTCAAAGGCATAGCTTCTTTCCAGTAAAGATTCTTGTCTGCTTGGGTTCCTCCAGTTTCTTTCATTTGAACTTTTAAGCCTTTGTTTATAGAGATTGAAATCTCTATTTGTTATTTTTGTGATTTCTCTTCTTCTGGCTTCTTCTTCTTCATCTACTTCTTTGTTGTGAAAATCAACCACAGTAGATAAGATTATCAAATCAATCTCTTGCAGAATTTCAGAATCATTAGGATCTTGAATATTATCAGGAACAACATCAGGATTAGATTCTTCAATTTGATTTGTATTGAAGAGAGTTGATTTTCTTGATTTTCTTCTCAATTCAGGTTCTTCTTCGATATTTCCATCATCACCAAAAGTAGATCTGTCAGGAACTACTAGAGTTTGAATAGGTTCAGGAATTTCTTCAATTCTTAACCCTCTAGACCTTGTCTGTCTAGGTACTGTTTGAGTTGAAGAACCTCTTCTACTTCTTCTAGCTCCTCTCCTACCTCTGCCTCCTCTACCTCTAGTAGAAACAGAATAGCTTTCCATTATCTCTTTTTGTTGTCTCAAGAATTCTTCATTTGAGAGATCTGGATATTCTTCACTTGCTGTAGAGAGTGCTTTTCTTGCAAATAATTGTTGAACTCTTTTATCAGTGTGATATAGAGTAACAATTCTGCCATCCTTTGTAGTAAACTTCTGGAATAAATTTGATGCATCTTCAGGATTATCAATAAAAATATCTTCATCACCTTCAGGAATTGTAGCAAGAGTATGTCCATGACCAGGTGTCAGGATTTGTTCTTCCGTCAGGATCTGAGATTGCACCAACGTTCTTACTGTCTTAACTCCAGAATCAGAAACATGAGTTGACTACGTTGTTTGACTTTGTGAAGTTTGAATTGTAGACTTCATAACAGCAGCATCAGAGGTTTCTCCTTGTATCACTTTGTCACAACCATCATCTCCAGTATCATCATCATTATTCCTTAATACTAGATCAGGTGTACATTTTATCCGACTAACCTTCTCCCCCTTTTTGACATCAGGATTTGACAATAAATTCAAAATTAAGGAAAGAGAGGCTTGAATGTCAGTTACCTTGGTATCCAGAGAATCAATCCTTCTGTTGATGGAGATTTGTTCAGAAATGACAGATTTCACTTGGGATTCTACTACCCTTAGCTGAAAAGCAGTAGGCACCTTTGTAAAACTTTGAGAAATATCATTCCTCACCAACTCAGTTGAGTTCTTGATAGAATCAATCTCACTTTTTAGACTTTTGGATAACAGAGTTGTAGCCTTCCGATGATTCTTCAAGTCTTGATTCTCTATAGATTTCACTACATCATAGGCATGTTCCAAAGCAGAAGAATAACTTACAGATTCAGCAGATCTGTGCCATGAATTGTTCCATTCATTCTGTCTAAGTGCCTCAGCAAGATTAAAGGAAGGAATAGAAAAATCTTGTCTCTGATCTTTCCCAGTGGAAGCTTTGCCAGCCATATATGTACTTGATAAACCAAAATTAGTTCCAAGACTAACTTTGAGTGTTGTAGCAAGCTGTTCCTTCTCTTTTCGATTCTCATCATCATCACTATCATCAGAGTCATCATCATCAGTACTATGAGTAACATCAGGATCAGGAATAACTATACCTTTCATTTTATCATGTGAATCTGTGATAGGACGATCCATTGGTCTTGAACGAAGTGGCTATATTAGGATAGGCTCAGCATCAGGAGCACCACTAGCGTTAGGATGAACACCGTCAGGATTTGATATGCTTGCATCAGTATTTGCTACCAATGGTTCTTGTGGAGCTTGAGGTTCAGAAGCTGCTTCAACACTTTGAGTCAAAGGTTCTTGTGTGCTTCCCTCATTGACAGTGTCCTCGACCAATCTTTGAACTTCATCCGTACCAGAAATCCCTTGAGCTGTGTCAGGAAATTTCTCAGAAACTGTAGCTTGGCCTGCATCTTCACTTTGAGAAGATGGTTCTTGTGTAGCTGGAATGTTGATGTCTTCATTCTCCCTTTGAGAAAATGGTTCTTGTGGGACCATTCCACTAGCTAAGCCTTCACTCAAACTTTGATTGAGTGGTTCTTGCGTGGCTGGATCATCAGAAAGAGCTGCTGAACCACTTTGAGGTTCAGGTTCTTGTGGGCTTGATCCTTTCAGTTTCTTCTGTCTATGATACCTGCTTTTTGATAACTTCCTTTTCTTCTGTGTTGTAGACAATGGAACCACAGCTGCAGTAGCAGTATCAGCAACTTCCTTATTCACATTCATCACAGAGGATATAGGTAAGTCATCCTCTGAATCAGTCTCATCCCTGAGAACTAATTTTCTTTTAACAGAAACAACCTCAACACCTTTTGCAACTTTCTTCACCAGGACCCCTTGTACACCCCCTTGTAACTTCTTTTTAGTGAGTGGTGTAGAGGAAAAATCCTTTGAACCTGATTGCCTTCCTGACACATCAGTTCTAGCTGACTTCTTTGCTTTTTACAACTAAAGTCTTTTGAGAGACATTAGAGGTGGCAGTTGACTGTTTAGACTGTTTAGGATGAATGCTTGGGTTAGGAACAAGGTGTGATTGGCCTTGCCCCATAGCATTAGAAATTAAACCATAACGAGTAGGCATTTTCCTATGTAAGAAAAACCTAACCTCATCAGGAATAAAAGCATTTCCTATGAAACCATTTTCCTTATCATGATAAAAAAAAAATTAATATGAAGTAAAATAAAATTTTATTTAAGAAAACAAAATTTATTTTGATAATCCTGATAAGGGTTGTTTTTTTTTAAAAAAATGATTACAAAACAAATAGCATAATACCCATGTAACCATTCTTACCAATTATCTAGGCAAAGTAATTATGAGTAACTGAACAGTCGCCTCGATATTGAGAAAATGACCTGCATCCTTAACACACATTCTCTATAAAATAGAACTGATAAGCATAACATCATATATCTATTAAAACACAAACCCTCTCCAAAGAAAAACTTACGAAAACCTTTCACCTTCTTTGTTTTTCAATGGCTACCAACCAACAACAAAACAACTTACCAGACGAAGAAGTCGAAAATCTCGATGAAATCTGGAAAGAGATGTTCGATGCACTGGCTGATGTGCTTTTGCACAATTTCGAGCAGGCCAATCCTGACTGGAATCCTCTTGACAATCTCATATTTGTCAATGATGAAGAGGATGAGGAGCACGTCCAAGAGCTTGAGAGAAGAAGGAAGAGAATCCGTGATGCTTGTATGTCATGCAAGTTGGAGGCACGGAAGAGTCCCGGTGGACACGGTGACGATCCGCCTTCAAGTGAATCAGCTCCTCTTCTCGTCCTTTAAGGATGGAACAAGAGACAGGATCCATTCCTGATGGACTGTGAAGCTGCTCAGGAGCGTTCATGCTTATTTGCAGGGCACGTGTTCCTGAGTAGAACAATAGACTAGGAAAAAATATGTAATTTCCATTTTCATTTGTAATGAATCTTCAAGAATTAATGAAATTTGTCTATTTTCTCAACTGTTTCTTTCTGTACTTGCCTGCAAAATTTGTTAGTTACACTGATATTGACATATAAAATGACGAATAGTAAACTCTGATAAAAGTATAATTGAAATTGAGAATTAAGACTGAAAACTTAATCAAAGACTAAGTAAAAATCTTATTTCCAGAGTTTACCAGAAGTGTTGATGACAAATTAGCATAGAACCTCTGGTTTTCATACCAGCTTCAAAATCTGAGCATCAGGATTTGACCAGTTGACTTCCTATCAGGATTGCATCCTATCAGGATTTGATCAAAGAAAACATACCTTTCTGAATAACCATCAGGATTTGACAGTTATCAGGATTTCCTCTCTGTAGCTTTCCTCAGAAATTCTCAAAGTTCATTCACCAATTTATTGAAAGTAGCTTCAGGTAGTGGCTTGGTGAATATATCAGCTAGTTGTTGATCAGTAGGAACAAAGTGAAGTTCAATTGTTCCTTCCAGAACTTGTTCTCTTATGAAGTGATATCGAATACTGATGTGTTTAGTAAGAGAATGTTGAACTGGATTTCCTGTCATTGCAATAGCACTTTGGTTATCACAAAAAATAGGGATTTTTGAGTATGACAGGCTATAATCTAACAACTGATTTCTCATCTACATTATCTGAGCACAACAACTTCCTGCAGCAATGTACTCAGCTTCTGCAGTTGAAGTGGAAATGGATTTTTGATTCTTACTGAACCATGAAACTAGTCTTCCACCCAAAAACTGACAGCTTCCTGAAGTACTTTTCCTGTCTATTTTACATCCTGCAAAATCAGCATCTGAATAACCACACAACCCAAAATCTGATTCCCTTGCATACCAAAGGCCAAGTGAAGAAGTGCCTTTGAGATATCTGAAAATTCTTTTGACTGCAATCAGATGGGGTTCTCTAGGTTTTGCTTGAAATCTTGCACCCAGACAGGTTGCAAACATGATATCTGGTCTACTTGCAGCGAGATACAATAAAGAGCCAATCATTTCTCTGTAGTGAGTTACATCTACCTCAGCACCTTGATCAGGATCAAGTTTGGTAGCTGTAGCTATGGGAGTTGTAGTAGGAGAACTATCTTGCATGTTAAACCTTGTCAATAAATTCCTTGTATATTTAGACTGATTGATAAAAATCCCTTCACCAGTCTGTTTAACTTGAAGACCAAGAAAGTAACTCATTTCTCCCATCATGCTCATTTGATATCTTGACTGCATAAGCTTGGAAAACTTTTCACAAAGCTTATTGTTTGTTGACCCAAAAATGATATCATCAACATAAATCTGAACTAACAACAAGTCCTTACCATGATTCAAATAAAATAGAGTTTTATCAATAGCACCTCTTTTGAATCCACTTTCCAGTAAGAATAGAGCTAAAGTTTCATACCATGCTCTTGGAGCTTGCTTTAGTCCATAAAGTGCTTTATCCAATCTGTAGACATGATCTGGATATTTAGGATCAATGAAACCAGGAGGTTGCTCAACATAGACTTCTTCCTCCAGTTCTCCATTTAAGAAAGCACTTTTAACATCCATCTGGAAAACCTTTAATTTCTTATGAGCTGCATAAGCAAGAAATATCCTGATGGCTTCTAATCTTGCAACAGGAGCAAAAGTTTCATCATAGTCAATTCCCTCTTGTTGAGAATACCCCTTTGCAACTAGTCTAGCTTTGTTTCTGATTATTACTCCATCAAAATCAGTCTTGTTCTTGAAAATCCACTTTGTACCAACAATTGATCTATTCTTTGGTCTTGGTACCAGTTTCCAGACTTCATTTCTTTCAAATTCATTCAGTTCTTCTTGCATTGCAGTAACCCAATCAGCATCTTTAAGTGCATCTTCAACTTTCTTTGGCTCCTCCTTGGATAGAAAGTTATTGTATAGACATTCATTCTGAGTTGCACTTCTTGTTTGAACACCTGCATCAGGATCTCCAATGATCAAATCAGGAGTATGACTTGCAGTCCATTTCCTTGCTGGTGGTAAATCAGTCCTTGAAGTAGATGCTCCCCCTGGATTGGTGTTATCTTGATTTGAAGAATTTTCTTGATTTGAAGCTCCCCCTGAATCATTGTTATCTCCTCCTGATAAGTTATCAGGATCATCACTTGAATCAGTATCTGAAGAATTCTGTCCTGATGATTGAGTTGTCTCTGAACTTGTAGTAGAATGTTGTTGCTCCCCCTCAATATTAGCACTACTAGAAGTATCACTATTGATTGCATCATCAGTATTAGCACCATCAGCATCTGGTGTGTCATCAGGATTTGGTGACCCATCAGGATCTGATTCACTTTCTTCAGGTTCCTTGGTAGCTTCATTTTCAAAAATCAATCTATCATGAGAGTCTTCATTGATTCAAGTTATCTTCTTGTCATCAAAAGATACATGTATTGACTCCATGACAGTTCTTGTTCTCAGATTAAAAATTCTGAAGGCTCTTGATGCAGGATAGCCTATGAAAATTCCTTCATCAGCCTTTGTTTCAAATTTCCCTAGCTGTTCAGGATGAGTTCTGAGAACAAAACATTTACAGCCAAACACATGCAGATGCTTCAGACTAGGTTTATTTTCCTTGAGTGATTGATAAAGAGTAACACCATGTATGTTTATTAATGTCAGATTTTGAGTATAGCATGCTGTGTTGACTGCTTCTGCCCAGAAATATGTAGGTAATTTTGCTTCTTCCAACATAGTTCTGCCAGCTTCAATAAGAGTTCTATTTTTCCTTTCAACTACTCCATTTTGTTGAGGTGTGCCAGGAGTAGAGAATTGTTGAATGATTCCTTTGTATTTGCAGAACTCTTCCATCTTTGAATTCTTAAATTCAGTACCATTATCACTTCTCAGTATCTTGACTTTGTACTTTGTGGTTGTCTCAATCATTCTCACATGATCCAACAGAACTTCAGGAGTCTCATCTTTTCTGTGCAGAAAATACACCCAGGTGAATCTAGAATATTCATCAACAATTACAAGAGTGTACCTTTTGTTACTTATGGACATGATGTTGACCGGACCAAATAGATCAAGATGTAGCATGTGATATGGTTCTTCAATAGAGGATTCTGATTTACTCTGAAATGATGTCCTTCTTTGTTTTGCTTTCTGACATGCATCACAGAGTCCATCAGGTGTATATAATACTTTTGGTAATCCTCTCACTAAATCTTTCTTAACCAACTCATTGATATTGCTGAAGTTGAGATGAGAAAGCTTCTTGTGCCAATTCCAACTTTCATCTACTGATGCTTTACTGATCAGACAGGTAGGAGAGTCATCAGTATTTGATTGAATGTTGGCTTCATAAATGTTACCATGTCTGTAGCCAGTCAGAGCTATCTTTCCTGTTGCTTTACTGACTACTTCACAATGTGTGGAATAGAAGTTGACATGATAACCTATGTCAGTGATTTGACTAATACTCAACAGGTTGTGTTTTAGTCCCTTCACTAGAGCTACTTTTTCAATGATGACATTTTCAATGATTATATTGCCATATCCCAAAGTTTGTCCAATGTTTCCATCTCCATAAGACACAGTTGGGCCAGCTTTTTCCTCATATTCTGATAACAGGGCTTTGTTTCCAGTCATGTGCACAGAACATCCACTATCCATGACTAACACATTTTTCTTTTTACCCTGCATCAGAATTCCAAAACACTAATTAGAATGTTTAGGAACCCACACTTGTTGGGTCCCTTTGTCATGCATTTTATTAACATTCACAGCAGAAGACTTTCTGACCTTAGCAGTCCTGACAGGATTTACTCCATCAAGATTTGTTTTGTCAGTATGAGTATTAACAAAAGCATGTTCCAACTTGACATTCTTAATGCTACCAGAGTTTGCACTATTTTTATCAACTTTAGGCAATGGATCATAAAAGTTATAGTACAACTCATGATAATCTTTACAAGTATAAATAGAATGCCATATACTACCACAATGAAAACAGGACTTCTGTGGTTTATAAAATACTGATCTATTCCTAACATCAGACTTAGAAATATCAGCAATCTTCTTCTTACTCTTCTTACAATCAATAGCAAGATTATTAGAGTTACCACAGTTAAAACAACACTTTCTAGGTGCATTTGGGATATATTTATAACCATTCTCTTTATTGATCCCAACTTTACCATTCCTGTTTCTCTTAACAGTAGCTTCCTTTTTCTTATCTGTCACCTCACAGATTTTATCCTTAAGTTGTTTCTGAGACAATAGTCCTACATTCTTAGTGACTTTATTCATGACAGGTTTAGACTTTATGATTTTAATTCCTTGAGTAGAAGTAGATCCCTTTTCAAAAGTAGAATTGGAATCCTTACCAAAAACAAAATTAACAGGAGTAATCTTAGATTTGGTTGCATCTATAACATGTCTATAGGTCTTTGGACTGACTGTCTCATCAATGACAATTTTCTCTTTCAATTTCTTATCCTCATCTGACTTATATCCTAGACATTCGTTCCAATTCTTAGAGGTATTAATCTCATGAAATTTCCTACCAGAGTTTGTCCAGGTTCTGATTTTCTCATTAGAATATTCAAGTTCCTTTTCAAGAGAAGTACATTTATATTTCATCTCTAAGTACATGTGTGTAGCATTATCACATTCTTTTTGTACTTCTTGCATACGAGAAAATTCAGCTTCTAATATATCATTCCTTTTTATAAGTTCAGACATCTCAGATAAGATCCTAGTATTTTCAGCAATTTGACTTCTAAAGCTAATATGTAATGACTTTAGAAAACGTCTTAACTCAAAAGCATTATCAGTATCAAAATCAAAGATAGTATTTAGTACCTTATCATCAGGAACAGCAGTTACATCAGCGTTGGCCATTAGAGCATAGTTGACCACCTCAGTATCAGATTCTGAGGAAGAGTCCATCCAATCCTTGCTTGATGTGATAAGTGCCTTTGTCTTCTTGCACTCAGAAGCAAAGTGACCCATACCATTACACTTGTAGCACCTAACCTTTGACTTCTAAAATTTACTACTCTTGCTGTCCTTTTTGATATACTTGTCTTTGTTTGCATTGAAAGCCTTTTTCTGAAAGTTGCCTTGTCTTCTACTCTTCCTGAACTTCATCCTCCTGAAGTTTCT
The DNA here is from genome assembly GCA_030848705.1 of Heracleum sosnowskyi. Classification (NCBI taxonomy): domain Eukaryota; kingdom Viridiplantae; phylum Streptophyta; class Magnoliopsida; order Apiales; family Apiaceae; genus Heracleum; species Heracleum sosnowskyi. The sequence continues at coordinate 15,900,479 of CM061244.1, read as the reverse complement.
GACAATCATAGCAACCATCTCTTCCATGTCTGAGTCAGAAGAATCATCATCAGTATTGGCATCAGGATTGCCATCAGTATCTGATGAAGAGTCATCAGGATCTGACTCAACTATTCTTGTTTTACTTCTAGAGACCTCCATAGTTTTTCCTTTTGATTTAGCCTCTGCTTTCAAAGCAATTGATTTTGCCTTGATGCTTTTCTTGTTCTTTCTCTGTTGAACTTCAAGATCATGAGTTCTTAGCATCCCATAGACTTCATCAAGAGACACAGTGTTCAGATCATACTGATGTCTAATGATCGAGGTCTGAGTATCCCATTCTTCAGGTAAAGCTCTTAGAAACTTGGTGTTTGAATCTTCAGTTTCATATTCCTTGTCAACTAAAGATAAACTGTTCAATAGTGTCAGAAATCTATCATATAGATCAGTTAGGCTCTCATCAGGTCTTGCATCAAATTGTTCATATTCTTGAATCAAAAGAGCCCTTCTGTTTTTCTTGACAGATGCAGATCCCTGGCACTGAGTTTCCAAAGTATCCCAGATTTCTTTTGAAGACTTGCATGCAATCACTCTGTTTGACATGACATGTAACACCCCCAGACCCGGGGTCGGAGATCTGGGTTGTCACGATCCCTTGTTCCGTACAAACACTTAATACTTGAACTATAAAACATTAAATCATCACACATGGTGACCCCACATCAATATACTCACGCCAGTTATGTCTCAGAAACGAACTTACAATACAGTAGTCATATGATCCACAAATTAAAGTTATTACAACCCAAAAGTAAAATACTGCAACCTACTACCAGTATGATTTCTATGTGAAACCATAAGGTAGCGCAAAAGTTTGTTCTTGTTCATTAATATACATAAGTGATACTTATAATTAAACCGGAGCAACAAAAGTTACACTCCGAACCAACTCAGGACTTCTACCTGATCCTCTGTAACAACCATGTTACGGGCGGCCTGTATAGCTCTGACGCGCTTCCGAGCGGTACGGCGAATCCTGGCCATCTACTCTAGCTGTTGTGTTGTGATATATATGTATAGAAAGAAAAGCAAGAGTGAGCACTCGGCCCAGCAATAATACAATACAACATAAGCATATAAGTAAGCTTATATAATAAAGGAAATCCTTTAAAACCTCATTCGTATACAGAATGATATATTTATTTCTCTTTTCGTCAAAACATACCATATAGTTCGACTACTGTATGAGGAACATCATTACTCATTACTGTCACATTATCAGTAACTCAGCGCCTAGGCTTTTGTTACAATGTGCATCTCAACTCCAATTGGAGGGAAGGGAATGTACTGGAACACCCGATACACGGTGATCAGCCGTTGTATCGTAACTGTTCTTTTCTACTAGTAGAAGGACGACTTCCTGTTCGGTTATCACCCTGACCGCATACGGGCCATTGTGCTAAGAGATCACTACCCCCTAGCCTATTTCATCACCGGGTAAGCCTTAGCACGCAAGAGATCACTACCTCGGGCCTGTTTCATCACCGGGTAAGCCTTGATAGTTTTGGCACTACCCCGGCACCTATTTCATTGCCGTGTAGACCTTTCCAATTCCCATGATGAAAAATATTAATGAAACGGAAATCGGAAATTAAATTCCATTTTTCCCGAGTACAAATACTTGTCAAAACTTTTGTAACCGTTCAGGAGACCTTACTCCAGAGTAATTGAAAGGAGTAAGTCCAAGTGTGGGTTGACATTAGTCAACGAGACTACCGATGATTACTACATATTTTGAAATCATGACCAGGGAGTTTATTGAAATATCAGAGTTCAGTGAGTTGAAAAACTCTTATTTGAATGGGGGAGCAATCCCCTAGTTATAGATACTTTAGAGGAACCGCGGAAGTAAATCACTGTCCTCGAATTCTTGAACTAGATTCCCAGTTTTCGAGGAGTTGGAAATAATATTGTTTGCATTTAATTACCTTTAACTATCTTAAAATAATAGTTGGGAATCTCTATTTTAATACCTTTTCTGAAAATCAGAAATTTATATTTTTGTGTAAATAATAGAAACTTGGATCATATAATAAGGTTCTAAGATTTGAAATCATTTTTGGAGTATTTAATAAATACCCAATTAATAAATATTAAATTATTATTCAATGTAACTACTTAAGTGAATATTCAAAATAATATTCACTTAATTAAATAATAATCAATTAATAAATATTGAATTATTATTCAATATAAACACTTAAGTGAATATTAAAAATAATATTCACTTTAATTAAATAATATTCAAATAATATTTATTTTAATATTATTTAAATATCTCACCTTAAATATCCCACAATATAGATATTGGAATATTTAATAATATTTAAAATATAACCGTCCCTGGAACCTTCCAGCTTTTGACAGTAATTTAGAACAAAATAATAATTTGACTCCCGGTCTATGTTTTAAAACCATCGTACACGTGCTCTATACTTAGAGTCTTTAATCTTTAACCTTGGTATATATCTAGTACTTAGCTAGCATATAAACCTTATACAGCTTTTTACAAAGCAAAAACAGTTTTACGTTATTTCACAGCATAAAGCAGCATATATAGCAATACCACAACATATATCACAACAGCATAATTATATGGTATAGGGTTTGAAAACTTGCCTTGGGGCCTTGGTGGTGTGGTAGTGGGGGCTTGAGAGTGTGCGCGTCGATCTATAACAAGATACATAATTCACAGTCAGTCCCCTTGAACCATTTAATGTGCTATAACTTAAGCACTACAGTTCTACCAATGAAAATTAAACGTCTCGCTCTTGGTCATCTATAACCTCGTGACGTTCGTAAACCTCTAAGTCAAAAGCTTGGGTGAAAACCATTCACAAATCCCAAGTTCTTTTACTTTACCATTTCCTTGTTTTAAACCATCCCCTTAAGGGTATTTCACTCGCGCAACTTTCGTTCGCGTATTTTTATAAAATCACCAACTCATATTTTTAACTCGAACCCTTCTAGGATTCCTTTCCTTATTATACATACTAGTATCCATTTTAATATCTCAACCCAATTCCAATTTTAAAGGGCTTGATCCCTAGCTCAAAGTTCATACAATGAACTATCTCGTTACGCGAAACCGCTTTTACTAAAACGGACGTTACTCCTAAACCGTAAATCAAAACGATACGATTCTTTCGCTAAAATACTCTAGGAAACAGAGCCTACATGCTCATGGTCAGAAACCTCAAGTGTATGCCCTGTTTTGCAGTCATGGTTTCTGTATAAACTACCTAAGTAAAATCCGCCATGGTAACGGCGCTTACGCGTACTTCCCGTGTTTTAAAACACTCCAACCAAACTACAATCAACCATTAACCAACCACCAATCAAACTCAAGTTTATACTACCATTTATCTGCCCAAATAAGGTCACACTCTATCCCACAAGTTCATCCACAAATCAACCATTAAACATGTTTAAAATCATGCATACATGCTCCATCTTAACGTAGTTCTAATCAAAGACTTCTAACTTACTTGATCAAAACATAATCTTAGAAAGTAAGAAGTTTTATACCTTCCTTGGAGCTTAACAAAGACTATATATTGATGATATATCCTTCCTTGCTCCTTAACTATGTAAATCAAACCTAAAATCATCAAAACAAATCAAGATTCTATGAGGTTACTATTCACATCACTATTCATCATCAACTTTGAATCCATTTTTGATCAAGTTATGATCCATGGATGAGGCTAAGATTAGAGATCTACCTTGGATATAGGATGAGGGTGATTTAGAGCCCAAGATCAAGAATTATGGTTGAGTGGAAGTATGAGCAAAATTTTTAAGCCCTTGAAGAACATGAAATAGCCGAATGGTGTTCTTGAAGAATACTTCTCTTCTTGATTTGTTTTCTTTTGTTTTTCTTTTCTTTTGGCTTTGTCTAATTAACCTCAAGACTTTGTAATTCATTTGTGTGGTTAAAAACAAGCTTGGTCACCAATGACAAGGCTCATTTTGGATGTGTGGTGGTGGTGAAAGTGGTGACAAGGTGGTGATTCATCACCTTGTCATCACTTTGTCACGCTTATGTCATTTCCTTGCATCATGCTTATGTCATCCTTTGCATCCTTAATTCTTTTATACATTGCACTTGATGATCTAATATAATACTCCTCCTTTGGTTAGGGTTTAAATCATAATTTATTACGCTTTTGTTTCGCAATAGTTTCCAGTGGTTCTAAAGACGTTTCTCTGTACCAAAGCTAGGGTACTTCCTTTATCCTTTCATTACCTTTGTCTAATATATAATCTTAGGTTTCTCACCTTGGTTTAAGATATGATCATGTATTTCTCATTCCACATACTTTCTCAAAACGATCTAACCAATTCATCCTTAACTGTCCAGTGAATAGTGATTTAAAACTCGGAGGGGAATCTTCTGATTCTGATCGCGTTTACATTCTTTTATTCTTCCTATACATCAATAATATCACTTCGAAACATTCATTCCATGTCGTCTACATAGTGTGGGCTGAAAAACTTTTCGTCAGCAAATTTACTATTCATCAGTGGAAATTCACTATTCATCAAGGTTTTAATTATTACAAAAATTTGGGATATTACATGACAGCATCAAGACTACTGTGCAAGATATTCTTTATCTTTGGTTCCTTGAGTACATGAGCTTTTTCTTCTGGAGTCCATTCACTTTTAGCCTTGACCACATAATGTTCAGGTACAGTATCTGTTCGTTCTACAATCCTTGTAGGAATATATGGTCCATCACGAATCCTGTCCAAATAGTCAGGATCCATAGCCTCCAGGTACATCAGCATCTTTACCCTCCATGTTGGATATTCTGATTTCTTCAAGATGGGAATCTTCATGCTTTCATACTTGGTTGTCGACATCTTTAGATCGTATCTGATTCGGAATTAAATCAGTTTGCTCTGATACCAATTGTTGCCCAGTAATAATCTATTGTAGAAGGGGGGTTGAATACAATAGTATAAGATAATCGACTTCTTAATGTATATATCACAAATATGAAAGAAAGATAACAGCTTTATGAAATCTGATATAAAACTGTTACAAACTCTCTCAAGAAATTCTGATGTTCTTGAGAGCTGCTAGGTTACACAAATACTCAAGTGTATGATCGATTATGTTCACGTACATAAATCGAAACCTAAACTGTGTATATATACTACACAGCTTCTCCATCAATGATAAGTCCTAATCAATTACAAATATTGAAACCTATCCATAATTAATAGCTACATTCTACAAACCAGGAACCGGCAGAATAAACTTCCATGTTTAACTAGACTCCAAATATAACTCAAAGTAGGAATCCTGATCAGCTTACAGCCCTGATGATCAAACCTGATCCCGGTCCTGATATGTATTCTGATCCTGACGACCATGCAATCCTGATGACGTCAGCAATCCTGGTCAGTTGAGTCTAGCTCATGACGATCATTGAATTCTGATCTAACAAATGGATAGGCTTTAAGCCTTGATTCCAATGGTTAATATCTATTTTAAAAAGATATGTTTTAGGACTTGGTTTATTATATTGATTACAAGGGTTTCTAAATGATTCGTGAAGAGTATTTGAGTATGATTATAAGTCATACGGTATTTTGAACGGTATACTATTTTGGGGTCAAACCCTAGTAGTTTTTAAACATGGATCCTATATAGATTATTTTCCTTAAAGGTTTAAAGATTTAAACTGGGATAGATTTCTTGTTGAGCGCTATTAGCTCATTCTTGCTTTATTAAAACTTTCAGCATGAAGAAAACGTTGCCGATTCACCTCGTGTTATGAGATCAAGGGGATGGAGAGACCACCTTTGAGTTAGTTCAGCAGGATGGATACTGTCGGTGTCAGCAGAATAGTTGCAGACTGAATTAGTAAGAATTGTTTTCGAGTAGGTTTGTATTATTAACCCTTGTATAGAACGGTGAGGTCTATTATTGTAAATAATAGATGAGATCCTGGATAGTACATTTGAGTTGTAATAACAAATGTTACTTTTGTTGCTCATTTCCAAGGCTATAACTTGTGTGTGTGTGCGTAAGTGATTGCGGTCTTTGGAGTTGTATTATTAGAATGTTGTAAGTAATGCAGGTATTTTATAATTAATGGAGTGTGACAACCCAGATTCCTGACCCCGGATCTGGGGGTGTTACAGTCGCTCATGAACCAGACAATACATCGAGCGTCAACAACAGTCAGTGGTAGTTTATCATTAAATTAAAGTGGTCCTCATGACTATTTCTTTAATTAAGAAATTAGTTTTCATTCTCCTTCAATTATCTATTTTATTTAATTAATTTAACTAATAAATTAATTCTTTTAGAATTAATTTATTTGGTAAATTAATTAAGTAGGTAATTAATTTAGAATTAATTCTAAACTTCTATTAACAGAAAAACTAAAAGTAAAGCCAGTAAGACTATCAATGATAGTCTTACCGAAAGTCTTACTGACTTTACTTAATAATTCAGATATTATTTCTATAATTAAGATAGTCCTATCGAAAGTCTTTTTAGACTTAAGGATAATATTTCTTAAATTAGAAATAGTCTTTCTATTATCAAAACAGTTTTTCTGATAATTGAAATAGTCTTTCTGCTTTATTATTGATAGTCTTTCCTGCTTTATGAAAGTAAAGCATGTGCAGTTTCTTTTGATTAAGTGGATTAGATATTTAAACAGAATCAAGTGACAAAAGATGAGAAGTGAACAAAACATTACATCTTCAACATTTTTCTGTCAAGAACAATACCACTGCCGAATCAAAATTCAAGAACAAGAAATATTTCTAGAACATCAGTGTTGAATTCAAACCACTAGAAATCATTTGCTTGGATCATATTGACTATCTAGAGGATCTTTATCCCTAGAACGAATCTTGAATTATCATATATCGTTATATCTTTTTATTACAAAAATAGATAAATTCATGTCGAATTTATTCTAGATTTGTTTTAATTAGTTTGAGATTTTATTCTGTAATAAGTACCAAAAATTGTAAAACCTTTCAAGTTTAATATAAGTTATATTTAAGTTGAATTCCGTTTCATTTATTTCCGCACCAATTTTTCATTGAACTGTTTTATTCTTAAACGGACAAATTCGATAAAACAGTATAGTTTGTATTCAACCCCCCTTCTACAAACATATCGGGACCTAACAATTGGTATCCGAGCCTTTTGATTAATATACAAATCAAAGATCCAATTGTTTTGAGATTTTTTCTTAAACTCTGAAATTTTTATTATTCTTTAAAAATCTCAAAAATGTCTACAACTCAGAAAGTGGGTACAGTTAAAATCCCCATGTTCAGCAAGGAGCATTATCCTATGTGGAAGAAGAAGATGCTTCTGTTTCTTCAAGTGGCTAATGTTAAATATCTTGGAGTGCTGAAGAATGGTCCTAAACTTCCTATGATTGTAGAGGAAGAGCAGTTAGAGAATGATGTTGTTACTAGAGCTGCTAGGATGTATCCTAAGGATCGCAAAGACTACACAGTTCACGAGAAAGAGGATGCTACCCTGGATGCCTGTCTACAGTTGATACTGGTTGATTGTCTTGATCCTGTCATGCATAATCATGTTCTAAACTGTGCTACTGCCAAACACATTTGGGACACTATAGAGATAATCAAATAGGGGACAGAGGAAGTAAGAGAGAATAAACTGGAAATTTTCACCTCTTCTTATAAGCATTTCAGATCAAACTGTGGTGAAGGTATCTCTGAGGTTTTTGAGAGATACAACAAATTAATCAATGATCTGAATCTCAATGGGAAGCACTATACTATCAAGGAGATTAACAAGAAGTTCCTCCCGAAACTTCCAATTCATTTGGAGCACAGAATATCTGCAATCGGAGAAGCAAGAGATCTTGGAGAGATTTCTCTGGAAAGACTGTATGGTGTTCTGAAGACCTATGAGCTGGAGCAGATTCGACAAAAGGACTTATATGGAACAAGAAAGTATTTGGTACAAGATGGGTATTCAGGAACAAGCTAGATGAGGATGGCATTGTTACAAGGAACAAGGCAAGACTGGTTGCTCAAGGGTATTCACAAGCTGAAGGCATTGATTATGATGAAACATATGCACCAGTGGCTAGCTTGAGGCCATCAGGATGTTCTTAGCATTTGCAGCTTACTATAATTTTAAAGTCTATCAAATGGATGTTAAGAGTGCATTCCTGAATGGTGAGCTGGATGAAGAAGTGTATGTGGAACCGCCCCCTGACTTTGAAAATCAGGAGTTGCTGGACTTTGTGTACTTTCTCTTCAAGGCTATCTATGGTCTCAAACAAGGCCGAAGGAAATGGTATGACACTCTCTCTGGTTTTCTTTTAGAAAATGGTTTTGTAAGTGGTATCATAGACAAAACTCTTTTTTCAAAGAAACACAAAAATGATATGATTTTAGTCCAAGTCTATGTGGATGACATCATATTTGGGTCTACTAATGATGATCTCTTTAAGAGATTTGCTAAGCTAATGCAGAGTAAGTTTGAAATGAGTTTGATGGGTGAGCTGAAGTTCTTTCTTGGATTAAAAGTAAATCAAAGGTCATATGGTATATTTATTTGTCAATCCAAGTATCTTAAAGAACTCCTCAAGAAGTATCACATGGAGGATTCAGCCTCAGCAAGAACTCCATCATCTACAGTTGTCAAACTTGGAGCTTGTGACAATTCTATCAAGGTAGATATTACAAGCTACAGAGGTATGATGGGCTCATTACTCTATCTTACTGCAAGTAGACCTGATATTATGCATGCTACATGCTTGTGTGCAAGGTTCCAAGCGGACCCTAGAGATTTACATCTCGTTGCTATTAAAAGAATCTTGAGATATCTTAAGGGTACACCTAATTTAGGTATCTGGTACCCTAAAGATTATGGGTTTAATCTTGTTGGATATACAGATTCTGATTATGCAGGTAGTGTTGTGGATAGAAAGAGTACCTCTGGGAGTTGTCAATTCCTAGGAGGTAGATTGATTTCCTGGTATAGCAAGAAACAACAAACAATTTCTAAATCAACAGCAGAAGCTGAATATATTGTTGCTGGAAGCTGTTATGCTCAGATCTTATAGATAAGGAATCAATTAAAGGACTATGGCTTTGTATTGAACAAAATTCCTATTTTATGTGATAATACCAGTGCCATAGCAATCTCCAACAACCCTGTTCAGCACTCGAGAACAAAGCACATTGACATCAGGTATCATTTTATCAGAGAGCATGTCATGAATGGTACTGTGGAGTTACATGTACCCACAGAGGAACAAACAACAGATATATTCACTAAGTCTCTTGATGAATCCACATTTACGAGGTTAGTTGGTAAATTGGGTATGTTAAATAGTTGTAGTGATTAGAACTGATATTTGTTTAGAGTTTGTTCTTGATTGAAATACAAGTGTTATGTGATGTATTTTAGTTTATCAAACATTTTATTAGATGCTATATAATTTACTGATCTTTAGTGTCATGCTGCAATCTAGTTTGTTAAAGTTTCTAGGTTAAGTATTTTTAAATAGTTTATTTGCTGTAAAAATATTTTTCTCAGATTTTTCTTTTGAGAAATTTATTTTTTCTGCAAATTTATATATTTAGAAATATGTAAATAATTGTTCAAACTGTTTATATGTTTTTATTGTATTTTTAGAAATTTTCCTTGCAATTTTCAGATTTTTCCTTATTTTTCTGCTTATTTTTCAAGGTTTGTGCTTGTTTTTGATTTATTTTCTAACAGTTTTAGCTTTTTTATTTCCATAAATACGTCCAGAAAGACTATTCCATAGTCTTACCGATAGTATTTGTGAAATACTTTTTATTTAGTCGATTTTCTGTTTTTTTATTTATTTATTTCTGTTGGTTTATTAGCTGTTAACTCTAATTAATCTTAGTCTTTCTAGTTTTAAAACCAGAAAGACTATCGGTAGGACTATTCTGGATAGTCTTACTGACAGTTTTTCTATTTTTTATTAATTAGATTAACAGTTTTTATTAACAGATTTTTTGTTTTTTTCTTTTCCTTTTTGTTTTTAGTCTTTTGAGTTAGAAAGACTACCGGTAAGACTATCCGTGATAGTCTTCCCGATAGTTTTTCCGAGTTTTCTATAAATACCTACTCAGTTTTTATTCATTATTCACTAAGTCTTTCTAAGCTCAAGTTTTTACTTAGATTCTCTCTCTCCCTTGGTTCTTTTAATTCCTTTTCTAAAAGAAGTGCTGCCATTTTTTTATTAAATCTTTTCAAGCATTTTTTTTCTGATTTAAACTGAACCAATTTCTGTGTTAAATTGATTCGAATTTTGTGGATTATTTGTTTTCAATACTTAAAATCCTTAAAATTCTTATTAATTTGTATTAATTATTTATTTCTCTAATATGGCTTTTGAAATTGTTAAAAACAATTTTTTAGGTTATATTGATCCTCTAAAATGTTCCGTTGAATGTTTTAGGCCTTGGATTCAGTTTTTAAACGAGCATTCCATTATTAGTCCTGCTATTACAATGAATGTTCCTTTAAAACATGAACCCTTGAGGATTTTATGTTCTACTGCTATAGTGTCCACTGACTTATCTTCTATCACATTCTCTGTAGGTGACACACACTATACTCTCAATAAAGATATTTTTTGTGATGCTCTTCATTTTCCCAGGGATAACTTTGTGTATCTACCTACTGAAGCAGACCTGATTCAATTTTTCACAAACATTCATTATCAAGGTCAGGTAGATTTGGTAAAGTTATCCAAGAGCAATCTAGTCAGTGAGTGGGATCTTTTCTTTGATACTCTGGCTAAGGTTTTCAGCAACTGCACCAAAACCAATTTTCACAATATTCCTTCTCTTCTTCAGAATATTGGTTTTGTAGTTGCTAATAATCTTCACATCAATTTTGGCCATCTCATCTGGAATCATTTGGCAAGAAGAGTTCTCGTGGCCAGGAGTGATCATTCTAATGGTAGGAAAGTAAAATGTTTTTATCCTCGCTTTCTCACTTTAATGATTAACCATTTACTCACTGATGAACACAAACAGTTTTTTAGTCTTGGTATGTCTGAACCCTGTCAGACTACTCATGTCAAATTCTTTCAAAGACTAAACACCACCTTCAAATATCTAGCAATCCCAGTGGTCATTACTCCTTACATGACACAGTTCATTCAACTCCCTGCTTTTGGAGTGCCAGTCCCTGAGAAACAACCTCCAGTGGATCAATCCACCCATGCTGGAACTGAAGAATCAACTCCATTACAGGTAGTATTTCCTAACCCTGGCTCTTCATCTCATGTTACTACTGAAACCCAAGAGGTTCATAGGGCTGACCATGAGTTTGTAGAACCACAAACTCTATCCCAGGTCATAGAGCCAAACACTGAGTCAACTCCAATAACCACTGAACCTGAGCTTAATGTACATAGTGGAGAAGATTCAATGAGAGAACCCACAGCTCTGTCTCCACCACTCAAAAAGAAAAGAACATACAGGGAGATAACTGTTGGCCCATCTGTATCCTCCCAACAGGATATGGACTTTGATATGGCCAATGAACAGTATCTAGAAACACTCTCTCAACAGGGTGAATCTATTGAACAAAGCCATAGGGCCATAGCAATCTGTACTGAGTCTAGCACACTCCCATTACTCACAATGGGAGAAAACATACCAATAGATGACACTCAGGACACTTTGTTAGGAGAGCACATAGGGTTTGATACAATGCCTACCATTGTTACGATAGAAGTGCCTTCACAGGCATCTGAGGGAAAATCTGATTCTTTGCCAACACAAATAGAATCATTTTATACCCTCCCAGAGGGAACATCTCTCGCTCCCTTAAGGGATTTTCCACTCGCAGATTTATCTGGAGAAAGTGGAAGGCAACCTAGTGAGTTCAACACTAAAGCAATTCAATTTCAAAGTTTAGATCACTTCTTGAACTTCACTAGGGATTGGGATTTATGAACTCCCATTGCACCACCACTGACCTCTCAAGAAGAGGCTAGGGTGATTTTTCATGCAGGTACATCTTCTGATAATCTGGAAAGACAGCTTGTTGTGAGAACTGAGAGTCAAACACCGAGTGATACACAAGCATGTGAGGTGAGTGAAACACCACTAAGAGCAATTGAGGTGAGTGCACACACTGACACAAACATTGCTTTGTTGTTAGCTCAGATAACTAGTCTTCAGAAACAACTCATGGAAACCCAAGCTGAAAAGGATATTCTCAAAGCACAGGTGGTTGAACGGTCTTCTTCATCCACCTCTGTAACTAATCAGCTGGGTACTATCAAGGATGATTTGGAAGGATTGAAGGGTACTCTTCTCCCAAAGACGAATGCCATCCAAAAGTCTCAAGTACTTGTGGCTTCAGACATCTCTTATCTTACAACTTTAAATACTCAGATATCAGAGATTGTCAAGGATATTGCTACCATTTCTACCAAGGTGAACTTTATTCTGCAAACAGCTGATGAAAATCAAACTTTTAATGAAGAAAGGATGTCAAGGATAGAAGGAGGGATGGAGCATCTTAATGAAGGGATGAAGCACTTGTATAACATGATCAAGAATTCACATCAACCCAATGCTAAACAGAAGAAATTCTTTGAGGGTGATGCTGATGATGATGAGGATGAGGATGATGTTGGAGGAAATGGAGATTTTGATCAAGGAGATATAAGGGGAATATGTGAGGTTAATCCTGATGCGACTCAAATCAAATCTGTAGAGGATTCCTCAACTAAGGGGGAGAATGTGGAGAAACAAGGAGGAGATCAAGCTGGAAGTCAAGCTTCTGGAGGTTCAGGCAAGGACAAAGGGAAGCAGAAGTTAACTTTTTCGGATGCTGACTATTATCAAGGTGAACAGGGAGATTTTGACTATGTTGAATCTGAAGAAGCCCCTGAAGATATCTTTGGTGATGTGGAGGTTGAAGAAGAAGCTGATTATGCTGACTGGGAAGATGAGTCAAATGTTGATCTTGTCTTTGAAGCTGAGTTAGTAAGACTGAAGGCTGATCTGAAAAGAAAAGTTGAACAACAAGAAAAGCAAAGGCTTCACAATCTGAAGGTCAATGAAAGAAAATTGAATGTGAGGCTGAAGCTAGGAGAAGAATGGGACAAGGCTAGAGAGATGTTTGCACATCAAGAAGGAACTAACAATGATGGAAAGTTTCTTGGGATGTTAGAAAGATACAAGAAGGTCAATCCAGACAACACAGTACATATGAAAGCTCTTCATGTAGAGATTTCAAGAATCACAACTGGATTTGACAGAGTTAGAGAGGAGTTGAAGATCTATGTCTACACTCATAATGAGGGAACTTTTCTAGTTTCTCTCAATCTTCTGGAAAGCAGAACTCTCTCTAAACTATGGGTGTTCATGTGCAAGGTGAAAAGAACTTCTACATTAGCTGAGCTGCTGCATGACCAACTAAAAGACTTTGCAATGAAAGCTAGTCCACAAGTGGTGGAAGTGCCTTATGAAGTTAAATTTTATAAAGGAAGGGCACTTCAGACTTGTGGTGTGGATCCAATCTCTATGAAAGATTTTCCTACCAAGCATCTTGTCTACTTGGAGAACATGTTGACTTCAGGATTTGCTACACAAGAGAAGACAGAAGTTGCTGATTTGATTCAAGACTATTGTATAGCCAATATACCAAGGTATCATCAATTGAAGAATAGGCTGAAGAAAGTCACAACTCAACCTGTCAGACCTAATGGCATTACTTCTGAATCTGATCGTGTTCTGGACAAGGATTTGCTTGAAGCACTTGAAGATGGAGAGATGTTGGATGAAGACAATTGAAGAAGCTTTGTTTGTAAATATTAAATATTTAGAGCTTAGGTGATTCAAGATAGGTTAAATGTATTCATATGTTCAGTCTAGAGGAACATCTATCTTGTACTTACCTTTAAGGTTTGAATCTGGATAATGTTAAATGAAATCCAGAACTTTGTGTTATTACCTACTTAACTTTTAATGTCATATTTCTACTTGTTTAGTTAGTTGAGTTATCCTCTAGGTATTTGCTTGTTATTCTCTAACAAACAAATAGGGGGAGATTGAAAGGCATATGTTTAGGCCTATTTGTTTACATCGAGGAATTAACTCAACATTAAACAAGTCTGTAATAAGTAAGTAATAATTCAAATTGTCACAGGAATCTCAGAAGGTTATAACTGTCAAAAGTCATCTACAGACTTGAAGTTATTCAACATTTAAAGAAGCTCATTAATTTGATCAAGCCATAGTGAAGTTTTCAAGAAAGTGGATTTATTAAAGAGACAGAGATTTCAAGAGTGTGACAGCAAAGGTACATGTTATAGTGGTTCATTGAAGGGAGTTAAAGAGAAGAGAATCAGAGTTTTCAAAGTCAAAAATGAAGAACAACCAGTGAAGTTAGTCGCTCATGAACCAGACAGTACATCGAGCGTCAACAACAGTCAGTGGTAGTTTATCATTAAATTAAAGTGGTTCTCAGGACTATTTCTTTAATTAAGAAATTACTTTTCATTCTCCTTTAATTATCTATTTTATTTAATTAATTTAATTAATAAATTAATTCTTTCAGAATTAATTTATTTGGTAAATTAATTAAGTAAATAATTAATTTAGAATTAATTCTAAACTTCTATTAGCAGAAAAACTAAAAGTTATAAAGCCAGTAAGACTATCAATGATAGTCTTACCGAAAGTCTTATTGACTTTACTTAATAATTCAGATATTATTTTTATAATTAAGATAGTCCTACCGAAAGTCTTTTTATATTTAAGGATAGTATTTCTTAAATTAGAAATAGTCTTTCTATTATAAAAACAGTTTTTCTGATAATTGAAATAGTCTTTCTGTTTTATTATTGATAGTCTTTCCTGCTTTATTAAAGTAAAGCATGTACAGTTTCTTTTGATTAAGTGGATTAGATATTTAAACAGAATCAAGTGACAGAAGATGAGAAGTGAACAAAACATTACATCTTCAACATTTTTTTGTCAAGAACAATACCACTGCCGAATCAAAATTCAAGAATAAGAAATATTTCTAGAACATCAGTGTTGAATTCAAACCACTAGAAATCATTTGCTTGGATTGTATTGACTATCTAGCGGATCTTTATCCCTCAAACGAATCTCGAATTATCATTTATCGTTAAATCTTTTTATTAGAAAAAAAGATAAATTCATGTCGAATTTATTCTAAATTTGTTTTTATTAGTTTGAGATTTTATTCTGTAATCAGTACCAAAAATTGTAACACCTTTCAAGTTTAATATAAGTTATATTTAAGTTGAATTCCGTTTCATTTAGTTCTGCACCAATTTGTCATTGAACTGTTTTATTCTTAAACGGACAAATTCGATAAAACGGTATAGTTTGTATTCAACCCTCCTTCTACAAACATATCGGGACCTAACAATTGGTATCAGAGCCTTTTGATTATTATACAAATCAAAGATCCAATTGTTTTGAGATTTTTTCTTAAACTCTGAAATTTTTATTATTCTTTAAAAATCTCAAAAATGTCCACAACTCAGAAAGTGGGTACAGTTAAAATCCCCATGTTCAACAAGGAGCATTTCCTATGTGGAAGAAGAAGATGCTCCTGTTTCTTCAAGTGGCTAATGTTAAATATCTTGGAGTGCCGAAGAATGGTCCTAAACTTCCTATGATTGTGGAGGAAGAGCAGTTAGAGAATGATGTTGTTACTGGAGCTGCTAAGATGTATCCTAAGGATCCCAAGGACTACACATCTGACGAGAAAGAGGATGCTACCCTGGATGCCTGTCTATAGTTGATACTGGTTGATTGTCTTGATCCTGTCATGCATAATCATGTTCTAAACTGTGCTACTGCCAAACACATTTGGGACACTATAGAGATAATCAATGAGGGGACAGAGGAAGTAAGAGAGAATAAGCTGGAAATCACTACTAGAAAACAGTCAATAGACATCGGCTAAAAACCGATGTCTGTGTCGGTGTAGAGAAAGGTCCATATCTTTGACATCGGTTTTAAGCCGATGTCTAAAGTACCTTTTGACATCGTTTCTCGACAACCAACTGATGTCTAAGACTCTATAGACATCAGTCTGAAACTGTTGTCTAAGACTCTATATACATCATTCTTTAACTGATGTCTAAGACTACTTTATGACATCAGTCAAAAATTGATGTCTAAAATACTACAAGACAACTCTTGTGTATGATCTTTAACATCAGTTCTACAATGAAAAAAAAAAAGAAAAAACGATGTTACTGTGTTTCAATTACACCAGTTTATTTATTTCAGTTCTTTTAACTGATGTATAATTTAACAACAATATCAACCAAATCAATACCATAAAACCTTGCCAAAACCAAGAACAAACCTATAATGGCCGTATAAAATAACAAAAAACATTCAACAAAAATAAAGGCACATCGGCCATAACATTTCATCTCACAATTCCTTGCATACCATTTGGCATAACATATCAACACAAAAATCATCCACTTTCCACATTCTACATATCATCCACCTTAGACTAGGCTAGAAAACCAACAAAAAGGAACCAAATTGTTTAGGTTGATCGAACAAAAGGAACCAAATTGTTTAGGTTGTTCACTAAAGAAGTCCGTTGCTGCTTGAAGCTCTGCCACACTGCAGATCTTTGTGCCTATTGGGATTCTGCTCTTCCTAGAGAAACTTCTTCGAGATATTCTCATAGTTCTGGTTCGAAGAGGTCGCAAATACTTTGGATTAATCAGAGGAGGAGAACTAATAGTTGATACTTCTGAGCTATCCTCTGGAGTAGTGGAAGAGAACTCTTGAACCAGCCGAAACAATTAGTCAGATTAGTATTATGCTATTGTAGCCCTTCAGAATAAGAAAGACCAGAAGAAAAATTTAATGTCACCTATGGCTGTACTGACTGGAAGAGACTGGACTCTGCATGTTTATCTAATTACTATTGATAAATCATCTGATGTCTCCAAGTATGGCAAAACAAGATATGTATAATACAATTAGCCGCTTCTAAGCACATAAACATGCAGAGTCCGAAGATAAACACCATCCAAATGATCTCTTTTTGGTAATTCATAAATCATCTATTACCAGAACTAAAAAGATCACATGCTTCTAAAGGATGAAAATATTTTGTGATGCTTAATGATTGAAACCAGAAGCAAGTTCTTAAAGAGACTTATTATGAATATGAAAGGAAAACAGCGAGACAACAAAATATCTAAAACTCACGCTGAACAGCTGAAGGACACCACAATGCAATGCTCAGCGAAAATTTATACTAACAATTTGTTATTCATATTCCCTATATTTTTATATAATATATAAATAAACATGAAGCTTCAATCATTTCAATTCTTTCTGAATTTGAAATAGTAATGCTATTTTCAGAAACTTGAAAACTTGTACCTACGACACAAACACAGAAACTCACATAAATACATGTAATTAAAAACACAAAAACTAGACTGTAATTTAGTAGTACACTATCCAAACATCATGGAAAACCTAGCTTTGACTGAAATTATAGAAACATGGCTCCAACTAAAATCGATATGCACCCTAATTTCCGCATCGATATGCACTGAAAATGTATATTACTCATAGTGAATGACAATAGCATCTCCATTCACCTTGAGAAGAACTACATAATCTTTGAGGACCTCAGTATTGTCACGATCCACTGGCACATTCTGCAAATAATTTTTGCATAGACTAGTTAAATGGTAACAGTCTATTTCCGAAATTACCAACATTAATATAAATGAGGCCAACATATTGTTCTATTTTACTCTTAGCTTTAAAGAAATACAATGCCAAAATCGGAAATGAAATAAGTAGCCTTCTCAAGTCTTACACAATTAATCTAGAACTTCAAAGAATACTGAAAGTATAAACCAATACATAACTCTGCCACATTGGCTTATAAGTTACATGTGGTTGATCAATTATACAAACAAGTAAAAAAACAAAACCTGCAGGGAATTTGAGAGAGTTTCTATAGATGAACTAATACAAGTCCTGTAAATAGATGATCAAGTGATTCATAAATGTCCACTCATAAATCAATCGGTGGCCATATTTTATTATTTAGAACTTTATCATGACTGATTAATTAAATGCATACCTTCCGATAATGAAAACGAATAAACAAAGCTTTACATTCATTACTTAAGAAAATGGCGGATAACTTGATGAATACTTCAGTGTAGTCATATAGAACATCAAAATTATACTTACGAAAGTATATTTCCGTGACAACACTCTTTAGCAGTGAACTATGACAACGACCAACAGAGTGCTTCCCATTCACAACTCTAATCAAACACATGGTAGGCATCAACAAAAACACATAAAATTTCAAGAAAATTACAAACCTGAAAATCTGTTGAATGATTTTCACTATGCCAAGATCCTCTAACACACTCATAAGGTTTAGGACGAGGTCTAGGCATCTAATTAATTGGTAATTTGTCAAAATCACCAATTAATATGTTCAAAAAAACTGAAATCAAACAACAAAAATAAAATTTCAAAGTAAATTTGAAATACACTTACAAATTAGATCCCGAATCGTGTTATAGGGCTCGATTAGAACTTTTATAGGCTTTGAGAGTATTGTCTTCTAGAGAATCGAAAAATCAATTTCTCAAATTAGGGTTGCATGAAATGTCTTGCTAGGACAATGAATGTGAATGTATGTGTGATTGAGAGAGACGGAAGAAAGAGCAGTGAGAGACTGGAGAGAGACAAACAGAAGAGAAAGGGGTTCTTCAGTTCGAGAGAGAGAGAGAGAGGTGAGGTCGAGAGAGGGGGGTGTTTTTTCAGTTTAATTATTTTTTGTTTCAATTAAATTTTTACTATTGTATGATTTAGAGGAGAGGGGTACAACATCTCAAAAAAAACGGGGGGGAAAAATTGGCAAAGAGGGGGAAATTGTAGAGGGAAACATTTAGTATCAAGGAGATTAACAAGAAGTTCCTCCTGACACTTCCAATTCATTTGGAGCACAGAATATCTGTAATCAGAGAAACAAGAGATCTTGGAGAGATTTCTATGGAAAGACTGTATGGTGTTCTGAAGACCTATGAGTTGGAGCAGATTCAACAAAAGGATTTATATGGAACAAGAAAGTAGTTGGTACAAGATGGGTATTCAGGAACAAGCTAGATGAGGATGGCATTGTTACAAGGAATAAGGCAAGACTGGTTGCTCAAGGGTATTCACAAGCTGAAGGCATTGATTATGATGAAACCTATGCACCAGTGGCTAGGCTTGAGGCCATCAAGATGTTCTTATCATTTGGAGCTTACTCTAATTTTAAAGTCTATCAAATGGATGTTAAGAGTGCATTCCTGAATGGTGAGCTGGATGAAGAAGTGTATGTGGAACAGCCCCTGGCTTTGAAAATCAGGAGTTGCTGGACTTTGTGTACTTTCTCTTCAAGGCTATCTATGGTCTCAAACAAGCCCCAAGGAAATGGTATGACACTCTCTCCGGTTTTCTTTTAGAAAATGGTTTTGTAAGAGGTATCATAGACAAAACTCTTTTTTCAAAGAAACACAAAAATGATATGATTTTAGTCCAAGTCTATGTGGATGACATCATATTTAGGTCTACTAATGATGAT
Organism: Heracleum sosnowskyi; assembly: GCA_030848705.1. Classification (NCBI taxonomy): domain Eukaryota; kingdom Viridiplantae; phylum Streptophyta; class Magnoliopsida; order Apiales; family Apiaceae; genus Heracleum; species Heracleum sosnowskyi. The sequence goes on along the minus strand of CM061244.1, from coordinate 15,880,790 downwards.
CTCTGTAAGAGATTTGCTAAGCTAATGCAGAGTAAGTTTGAAATGAGTTTGATGGGTAAGCTGAAGTTCTTTCTTGGATTACAAGTAAATCAAAGGTCAGATGGTATATTTATTTGTCAAACAAAGTATCTTAAAGAACTCCTCAAGAAGTGTCAAATGGAGTATTCAGCCTCAGCAAGAACTCCATCATCTACAGCTGTCTAACCTGGAGCTTGTGACAATTCTATCAAGGTAGATATTATGAGCTACAGAGGTATGATTGGCGCATTACTCTATCTTACTGCAAGTAGACATGATATTATGCATGCTACATGCTTGTGTGCAAGGTCCCAAGCGGACCCTAGAGATTTACATCTCGTTGCTATTAAAAGAATCTTGAGATATCTTAAGGGTACACCTAATTTAGGTATCTGGAACCCTAAATATTCTGGTTTTAATATTGTTGGATATACAGATTCTGATTATGCAGGTAGTGTTGTGGATAGAAAGAGTACCTCTGGGAGTTGTCAATTCCTAAGAGGTTGATTGATTTGCTGGTATAGCAAGAAACAACAAACAGTTTCTAATTCAACAGCATAAGATGAATATATTGCTGTTGGAAGCTGCTGTGCTCAGATCTTATGGATAAGGAATCAATTAAAGGAATATGGCTTTGTATTGAACAAAATTCCTATTTTATGTGATAATACAAGTGCCATAGAAATCTCCAACAACCCTGTTCAGCACTCGAGAACAAAGCACATTGACATCAAGTTTCATTTTATCAGAGAGCATGTCATCAATGGTACTGTGGAGTTACATTTTGTACCCACAGAGGAACAAACAGCAGATATATTCACTAAGTCTCTTGATGAATCCACTTTTACGAGGTTACTTGGTAAATTGGGTATGTTAAATAGCTTTAGTGATTAGAACTGATATTTGTTTAGTGTTTGTTTTTTTATTGAAATACAAGTGTTATGTGATGTATTTTAGTTTATCAAACATTTTCTTAGTTGGTATATAATTTACTCATCTTTAGTGTCATGCTGCAATCTAATTTGTTAAAGTTTCTAGGTTAAGTATTTTTAAATAGTTTATTTGCTCTAAAAATATTTTTCTAAGATTTTTTTTTTGAGAAATTTATTTTTACTGCAAATTTATTTATTTAGAAATATTTAAATAATTGTTCAAACTATTTATATGTTTTTCTTGTATTTTTAGAAATTTTCCTTGCAATTTTCAGATTTTTCCTTATTTTTCTGCTTATTTTTCAAGGTTTGTGCTTGTTTTTGATTTATTTTCTAACAGTTTTAGCTTTTTTATTTCCATAAATACTTCCAGAAAGACTATTCCATAGTTTTACCGATAGTATTTGTGAAATACTTTTTATTTAGTTGTTTTTCTGTTTTTTTATTTATTTCTTTCTGTTGGTTTATTAGCTGTTAACTCTAATTAATCTTAGTCTTTCTAGTTTTAAAACCAGAAAGACTATCGGTAGGACTATCCTGGATAGTCTTACTGACAGTTTTTCTGTTTTTTATTAATTAGATTAATTGTTTTTATTAACAGATTTTTTGTTTTTTTGTTTTCCTTTTTGTTTTTAGTCTTTTGAGTCAGAAATACTACCGGTAAGACTATCCCTCATAGTCTTCCCCATAGTCTTTCCGAGTTTTCTATAAATACCTGCTCAGTTTTTATTCATTATTCACTAAGTCTTTCTAAGCTCAAGTTTTTACTTAGATTCTCTCTCTCCCTTGGTTCTTTTAATTCCTTTTCTAAAAGAAGTGCTGCCATTTTTTTATTAAATCTTTTCAAGCAATTCTTTTCTGATTTTAACTGAACCAATTTCTGTGTTAAATTGATTTGAATTTTGTGGATTATTTGTTTTCAATACTTAAAATCATTAAAATTCTTATTAATTTTTATTAATTATTTATTTCTCTAATATGGCTTTTGAAATTGTTAAAAACAATTTTTAGGTTATATTGATCCTCTAAAATGTTCCGTTGAACGTTTTAGGCCTTGGATTCAGTTTTTAAACGAGCATTCCATTATTAGTCCTGTTATTACAATGAATGTTCCTTTAAAACATGAACCCTTGAGGATTTTATGTTCTACTGCTATAGTGTCCACTGACTTATCTTCTATCACATTCTCTGTCGGTGACACACACTATACTCTCAATAAAGATATTCTTTGTGATGCTCTTCATTTTCCCACGGATAACTTTGTGAATCTACCTACTGAAGTAGACCTGATTCAATTTTTCACAAACATTCATTATCAGGGTCAGGTAGATTTGGTAAAGTTATCCAAGAGCAATCTAGTCAGTGATTGGGATCTTTTCTTTGATACTCTGGTTAAGGTTTTTAGCAACTGCACCAAAACCAATTTTCACAATATTCTTTCTCTTCTTCAGAATATTGGTTTTGTAGTTGCTAATAATCTTCGCATCAATTTTGGCCATATCATCTGGAATCATTTGGCAACAAGAGTTCTCGTGGCCAAGAGTGATCATTCTAATGGTAGGAAAGTAAAATGTTTTTATCCTCGCTTTCTCACTTTAATGATTAACCATGTACTCACTGATGTACACAAACAGTTGTTTAGTCTTGGTATGTCTGAACCCTGTCAGACTACTCATGTCAAATTCTTTCAAAGACTAAACACCACCTTCAAATATCTAGAAATCCCTGTGGTCATTACTCCTTACATGACACAGTTCATTCAACTCCCTGCTTTTGGAGTGCCAGTCCCTGAGCAACAACCTCCAGTGGATCAATCCACCCGTGCTGGAACTGAAGAAGCAACTCTATTACAGGTAGTATTTCCTAACCCTGGCTCTTCATCTCATGTTACTACTGAAACCCAATAGGTTCATAGGGCTGACCATGAGTTTGTAGAACCACAAACTCTATCCCAGGTCATAGAGCCAAACACTGAGTCAACTCCAATAACCACTGAACCTGAGCTTAATGTATATAGTGGAGAAGATTCAATGAGAGAACCCATAGCTCTGTCTCCACCACTTAAAAAGAGAAGAACATACAGGGAGACAATGGTTAGCCCATCTATATCCTCCCAACATGATATGGACTTTGATATGGCCAATGAACAGTATCTGGAAACACTATCTCAACAGGGTGAATCTATTGAACAAAGCCATAGGGCCATGGCAATCTGTACTGAGTCTAGCACACTCCCATTACTCACAATGGGAGAAAACATACCAATAGATGACACTCAGGACACCTTGTTAGGAGAGCACATAGGGTTTGATACAGTGCCTACCATTGTTATGGTAGAAGTGCCTTCACATGTATCTGAGGGAAAATCTGATTCTTTGCCAACACAAATAGAATCATTTTCTCCCCTCCCAGAGGGAACATCTCTGGCTCCCTTAATGAATTTTCCACTCGCAGATTTATCTGGAGAAAGTGGAAGGCAACCTAGTTGTGACGCCCTCCAAACCTGGGGCACAGGTTGGGAGAGTCACTCGACCAACGAAACACAATATACCTGGATATAACACATGCATAATATAATAATAACATAAAACACCCCTTAACCAAGACCGCGTCCAGATTATGGCATTGAACAAGCTTCTAAGTTATATTACAAACCAGTTTTTCAGAATTATTAATATTACACAACTTAAAGTTCAAAGCTAGACATCTAGTCTAACTAACAAAATAGACAACTACCCTGCCAATGACAACCACTCGAGGTGGTCTCCTATCTGCTGGAGAACTATCGCTCGCGATGTGTCTGCTCATATTCTCGCTTCACTGGAATAGAGTTAGAAACAAAACAAGTATGAGCCACAAGTGCTCAGCAAGTATAATATATATTGTTAACGGAGGAATTTGGTGATAACCAATTCGGGGAGGGTTGCTGGAATTGTGGTAGAAACCGAGGATGATGTGTAGCGTAGGTTACAGGGATTAGGGTTTATGATTTGGGGATGGCTGAGATTGTATGTGAGAATAGGTCGCAATTAAGATTGAATATTGAATTCTCTCTTTGTTTGCAAGTTTGCATCGTACCATACAATGTGCCTACGTACCCTATTTATAGGGATCAAGCCATACGTAGTTCTTGGACGACAAGTAACCCATGGGCCGGGTTTCCTTCTTTAAAGAACGGGAAAGTTGGGATTACCATCTTTGACATGTAACAATGAGTTGTCATGATCTTGCTATTTTCTCGGGATAGGATGACTAAATTATCAACCCAAAATTATCGGGGTCAATACTTACCTACCAGGAGATAGCGAAAGACCAGGATTGCACACGTCAAAAAAGGTTTATGTCCTACAACTTTCCTTATAAGATGAAGTACAAAATAGGATTTGAACAATTTTATCTGCTCTAGACGAGCATTCTCATCTTTCTAGGCGAAGTTGTTTTCAAACCTTTTCAGGTGAAATTATCTTCGAACCTTCCTAGGCGAGATCGTTGAACACGGGCGAGATATCTAGATGGGCGAGATACCATAAAAGTGACAATGTTTACCAAGCAAAATCATTTGGACTAGGCCCAAACCATACCTAGCCTACAAGGAGGGCGAGGCCCACAGACAAACAAACTATTAGGGCGACGCCACATATTAGGGCGAGATCTAGCCATTCCGTTTTCGGGGATAACAACTACCCCCCAATTTCTTGTAATGAAAATTCATAAAAAGAAAATTTATTCGAATGAGGTCTTTACAGGCGTTGCCTCCTTGAAAATCTCTCTCCCTCTGTGTGCGAGGCCGTAATCATAATTTCTTTCTTCTAAATTATTTACCCAAATTTTCAATTTCTGTCAAAAATGGGCAACGGTCAAAAAAAAATGAGGACCTAATCAGAAACGGCCACGTGGCACCTTTCACTGTCTATATAAAGCAGAAATTTTCATTTCCACTTATCACTCACAAGCAAACAAACTGCTGTCAAAATCTTTTTCTAGACCAAGAAGGCGAGACCTCATTATTAGAAGGCGAGACTCTCAAATCGAAAGGCAACTCTCAATCTCCTGCAAGGCGATCTCCTCAATTTTTCAAAGGTACGACTCCCCCACTTACTTTTAAACATTGCATCATTAATATCATTGATAGGCGAAACCATGAAAAAACTAGATCTAGGATAAACGGTTTGTAGACCTAGGACTCCCGTCATATATTCCTCAGGGCGAGGACTTTCAATCCCTTGACCAACACCCGAAGCCTTTGTCTAAAACATTTCTTTTCTAATAATGTCCTCGCCCTTCGTTTCAGATGTCGAACGAGGACGCGCCTTCTGTGACTCATTCGGCGTCGTCTTCCAAAGCTCAATCCCTTAGACCTGAGGGCGAGAGCATCGAAAAGTTTTTGAACCCTCAATGGTTGCGAGCCCATCAAAAGAACGCCAATATCTCAAAAATTAAAAACCATGTCGCGGAGATTGTAAACCTTTCTGACAACCTCCCTTCCAATGAGGGCGTCGAAGATCTTACAAGCACATTTCATGCAGATGAAATGGGGGAGGAAAATGATGATGACCTTCTCGACCTATTTGCAGACCTCGACCCCCCGCAAACTGGTCCTTCTAGATTAGGAAGGGGTCGAGGTAAAGACTTGACAAAGTATGAAGAATTTCTCCGTGACCGAGCCGATTCAGAGGGCGAGAAAGCAAGCAATAATGACGAAGACGAGGCATCTGATGGCGAAACAGAGGACGAGGACGAGACTCTTTCCATTTCCCCCATTAGATATGCCATGGAAATGCCCTCTCCACCACACAATCCTTACAAAGCTACCATCTTTGAACACGAGTTAGATCTAGAATTTGAAGAAGGATTTACAGAGAAAGAAATGGCAGATGTACGTCTAGAAAGGAGAATCATCTCCTGCGCAGGTTTAAAGTCCAGAATCTCGTCCGAGGAAATCATGTATCTGATCGAGTACTACAACCTAGCTGGTAGATGGCTAAGACCTCGCTCCTTTATGAGAATGCACCTTTTTGACACAGTAGGGCTTCCCACACCCAGGATGGTTTTAACGAACAAATTGGTAGAACTAGGATTGGGATGGCCCATGCATCCCTTCCTCCAGGAGTTGATCAACTACTACCAGATCGCCCCGATCCAGTTGTCGCCTAACAGCTATAGGGCAGCTATTGGGCTGTACATGATGTATAAAAATAGCGGGTTCGAGGCCCCCTCCATGGGCGATGTTAGCCACTTTTTGTCCATAAGAAATAGCGGCAAAGATCTAGGCTTTTACTACCTCGCCTTCTGGGCAAAACAGAACAAGAAGGGATTCGCTACTGGGAATCCAAGTAACATGAAAATATGGAAGGACGGGTTCTTCTACTTGTACGACGTCCCAAGAGTGAGGACTCAATTTAACTTGGAAGTCTGTAAGTATTCATAATCCTCGCCTTTCATCAATAACTCGCCTTTATCGTTTCCTCAAACACTTGTTAATATTGAATTGTCAATGTTATGTTTTCTTAGTTAAGCCTTCCCAAACTGTGCTGCAAGGCGACGCGTTTGTACGAGCCCAAACTATCAACAACCTTTCGCGAGACGAAAAAGATTTGAACATATTAGTCAAACCCGAAAACCTTCTTGCCCATGGTTTCTACAACGAAGGGTTTGTCAAAGTTGCCCCAATAAAATTTGTACGGAATTCTTCGAGAAGAATTCGTCAAAAACAAATAGAGAACCTCACTGGTCAAGGTATTTTCAACAGCATCGCCCTCCCAGGGGACGTCGCCCTTTAATCGAACATCTATTTACACATAATTTTTACTCAACTGATCATTCTCTAACATCTTTTCTGTTTGTACTTACAGGACTAATGGTTGCTATACCATTCGGCAAGAATCCTTTTTCCAAGTCAGGAACTACCCCAGCTACGACTACCGCAAGTCAATCTCGCCCCTCCATTTCTGTGTTAGGGAACTTCCCTCCTCCACCTCCCAATCAAGTTGCTGAGAAGAACAAGAAACGGGATGGGGCAGAGACTACGAAGAATCCTCAAAAGAAACTCAAAACAACAGTTACACAGGAGTCGCCCATTGATTCTGTGGCCTCGCTCTTCGGATTAATCGCTTCTGACAACTACTCTGATCAAGATGCTCAGACTTGGTTGACCCGCAAGGAGGATGATGATGAACTTAATTTTAAGATGGGTCTGGGTGATGTGTTTGTGCATGGCTTATCCATCCTCGCCCAGAGGAATGCAAAAATTAGGGAGCAAGACAGGTCTCTCAAGAAGCTAAAAGGCGAAGCCTCTTCTTTTTCTAGCACGCTGTCTGAGACGCAGAAAAAGTTGACCGAGGAAACCAAGGCTAGGAAAGACGAGGTTGGGAAACTCCAGGCTTCTCTGGAGAAGCTATCTTCAGAAGCAAAATTAATGGGCGAGGCCCTAGAGGAAGAGAACACCGGCTTGAAAGAAGAGCTAGGAAACATGAAGGCAGGGCGAGACAAAGAACTGAGCGACGCCTACAACCTGGGATTTCTCGGCTACCTCCAAAACTTCTTGGCCGCGGACCCGGATTATAATTGGTCCACGCACTTTGCCCCTTCAACATCTGACTATATGGTCAAGTTTAAAGCTGACAATGCTACGGATATCGCGGAGGCCAGGGAAGAGCTGCTAAAAAAGATTGAGGCAGAATTAGCCGCGAAGGAGGCGAAGAAGAAGGCGATAGGCGAGGCTGACCAAGCGAACAGGACAACGGCGTCGCCCTCTGAGACTGCAGGTTCCTGACTCGTTGATTTATTTATAATTGCAAACACTATTGGAGTGTGAATGCGCTGTTAACTTTTGGGTATTTTTAACTTGGAGAAGCGCGCCCTCCATTTATAGGCGTCGCCCGTGTAATGTCTTAACTTATTTTTCATTTACGCCGAGCTTATTTCTACTGTCATGTATCGTTTTAAATGAAGCAAATATAACCTCGCCTAACATAATACCTGCTGACCATCGGTAGAGATATGACAAACTAAGACCTGTAGACGCTTAACCTCGCCCCTATGTATTGTAATCTCGCCTTCCTTAGGACTTGCAGATTTTATGAGGAAAATCAATGACCTCGCCTTTGAAAGGCAAACCTCGCCCTTGACGGAATAGAAAACAGTTAATGAACATAAACCAACTTCGCCCACCTTCACATTCTATGCAATTTGCAGAATTTAGGGGGGTGAAGGTAATCTCGCCCACCTATTTATTCCATGCCTTGGCAGAATTTAGGGGGGTGAAGGTAATCTCGCCCACCTATTTATTCTATGCCTTGGCAGAATTTTAGGGGGGTGAAGGTATCTCGCCCACCTATTTATTCTATGCCTTGGCAGAATTTTAGGGGGTGAAGGTAATCTCGCCCACCTATTTATTCTATGCCTTGGCAGAATTTTAGGGGGTGAAGGTATCTCGCCCACCTATTTATTCTATGCCTTGGCAGAATTTTAGGGGGTGAAGGTAATCTTGCCCACCTATTTATTCTATGCCTTGGCAGAATTTTAGGGGGTGAAGGTATCTCGCCCACCTATTTATTCTATGCCTTGGCAGAATTTTAGGGGGTGAAGGTAATCTTGCCCACCTATTTATTCTATGCCTTGGCAGAATTTTAGGGGGTGAAGGTATCTCCTTGGTGAGCTTTCCGGAAGTACGGATAAGCACCCCGGAAGTACGGGTTTACCAAGGTTTTTGTAAAGCATAACAGATAGGATTCATTAAAGATTATAAACCAAGAAAAGAGTTCTGTGAAAGGATAAATGCATGTTTTATTCATAAATATAAGATAGGACTTGTCGAAGGAGAAGTACATGCACTACCCCCCTGAACTTTATTGCCAATGAAATAAAATAAAGTTTACATAGTATAGTTAGAATGGCGTACGCTACTGATAATACTTCTTGAGATGTTCCATGTTCCAAGCACGAGGAATATCCTTTCCATTTAGATCAGCAAGATAGTAGGTTCCACTCCATAACACAGCTCGAACTCGGTAAGGTCCTTCCCAGTTTGCTCCAAAAACTCCATGATTGTGAACTTTGGTGTTAGGCATAACCCGTCGCAGGACATAATCACCGATCTTAAGAGGCCTCGCCTTTACTTTGGTATTGTAATGCCTAGCCACCCTTCGATGATAAGCTGCCAACCTAGTCTGAGAGGTAGTCCTAAGTTCTTCCACCATATCCAAATAGAGACGATGATTTACCTCATTAACCTCTGGTTGAAAATGATCCCTCCTAAACGATCCTGCCCCAAGCTCGACTGGAACCATGGCCTCACATCCATAAGTCAAAACGAAAGGAGTTTCTCCTGTTGTGGTTCTAGGAGTGGTATTATAACTCCAAAGTACATTAAGCAATTCCTCAGGCCAGCTACCCTTGCTATCTTCCATGATCATTTTACCTTTCTTTGCTCGTATTCTACGCTGATCTGCTTCATCGTCACTGGCATCTTCAACAATTCCCTCATAGAAAGGGTTTGGTGGGGGGGCTTCGATCATTACCACCCCATATTTCTGGTTCAAAGGAACCTCGTCTCCCTGCAAAACCTCTTTTGCCTCCAACATGTCAGCAGTTCCGCCCACAGGTGGTGGGGCTTCCAAAAAGAAAATTGGAATTCCATTTCTTGCCAAAGCTTCATAATCCTGAAGCCTTTCTTCTTCTGGGAACTCAATTGTATAAACCATATTAGTACTAGCATACAGGGGTTTGAAAGATGCTTGAGTTTCCTGAGTACTTTCTTGATCAAAATCAAGCATATCGGAGTCCTCCCTTACGCCTTTACTTTCTTTGCGAGATGATTTGATCATTCTGTTGTAACAATTACGAGAATCGTATTGACATCCTTTGATGCAACCTACACCATTTAGAGTTGGGAACTTCATGGACAGATGATAAATTGAGGTGACAATCCGCATTTCCTTTAGAACTGGTCGTCCTAACAAGGCATTATAGTGCGTAGGTTGATCGATTACCAAAAAATCAAAGACTTGTGTGGCAGATAGAGAACCTTCCCCTAGAGTAAGAGGTAACCTAATTGTTCCTTTCACTCGAACAGAGTCTCCCGTAAAACCATAGATATGGGTCGTTCCTTGAGTCAGTTCTTTATCCATCAACCCCATCTTCTTAAATGTTCCATAGTACAGGATATTCACTGAACTCCCTGTATCAACAAACACCCGGTGAACATTTCTAGACCCAATACGGGCATTGACTACCAGAGCATCACTGTGAGGATGATGTACCCATCTAGCATCTTCTTCAGAGAAAATTATCTGAATGTCTTCTCCCTTAAATAACTTAGGAGGTCTTTCTGATAGATGGTTGACATTGGTCAAAGGCGGATGCTGAGCCTCCCGAACGTATCTCTCCATTGCATTTCTCCCGTTTCCCCCAATGTGAGGTCCTCCAAAGATAGTATGTATGCTTTCCTCTCTTACGAACACAGGCTTCTCAAGTTCCTTTCCTTCCGTAGAGCCTTCAATCACTTCGGTTACTTTAACGGGAGCCTCTTCTTTATATTTCTTTACTTCCTTGACTACCCAGTCAGTAAGCTTTCCTTCCTTTATCAACTTTTCAATTTCTTCTTTCAGCTGCTTGCAAGCATAGGTATGGTGTCCATGAGACTCATGATATGCACAGTACCTGCCTTTATCTTTCATAGCGGCCCTTGACAATGGTGCAGGCTTCTTATATAGGCCTTGACTCTTGGTGATCTCATAGATATAATCAATAGATGCTGTGAGAGGAGTGTAATACTTGCTAGGCATAGTATGATTTTCTCGCCGATTCGGAGGCGGAGGTGGACAACTTGGGGGGCTAGGTGATCGAGATCTGACAAATTTATCCCTTCCTTTGTTCTCCTTTGGACTAAGGGACTTCGAGCGGGTCGGTCCACTATCCTCAACTAGATTCACATCTCCTCTCCCGTTCTTTTTTTCTGTTTTGGGGCTAGGAGATCTTTCTTTCCGTTTATTCCGTCGTGGTGCATCTCCATAGTCACTCCTCTTCAAAGCCTCTTCCTCTCGTTTGAAAGGCTCTGCCTGTAAGTACAAGGCTGCCAACGTTGAAGGTTCTTCTCTTTGCAGATTTTTCCAAAAATCAGTACCCACACGAACCCCAGCAATCAAAAAGTTCTTAATGGTTTCCTCGGATGCTCCTCGCACAGTAGGGACCTCTGCATTGAAGCGTTTGAAGTATTCTTGGAGAGTCTCTCCATCTCGTTGTTTGATGTTAGCTAGAGTTGTAACAGGTGGAGCATAATGAATTGAAGACTGAAATTGAATTAAAAACATCTTACGCATTTGTTCCCAGGACGTGATTGATGCTGGTCCTAGCTTTTGAAACCATTGGTGAGCATTTCCTCTCAATGTTGAGGCAAGGAGTCTACACTTCGTTAAGTCCTCCACTTGATAGAGTTCCATTTCTGTATTGAACCTACCTATATACTCTGCGGGGTCTGTGCTTCCATTAAAGCGAAGATCTCCTGTACCTCTAAATGCCAGTGGAAGAGGAGCCTCTCGTACAGCTGCAGGAAAAGGAGAAGGTGCTGCATCAGGTATTGCCCCTCCCTGACCTTCTGACTGAGCAATAAGCCTTCGTAGTGCATTCACATTGATGCCTTCCAAGCCTGGGATTGTTTGAGTTCTACCTCCTAGTTCCGCATGAGGTGTAGGTTCCCGTTGCAAGGCACTGGGCACTGGTAAGTAAAGGTTCTGTCCTTGCTGAGGTATGGGTCTTCGGGGTGTAGGTTCCCTCTGATGATAGGTTGGTTCTCGGGGTGTAGGTTCCCTCTGATGATAGGTTGGCTCTTGGGGTGTAGGTTCCCTCTGATGTCGCCGGCCACTACCATGATTGTCGTGATGTCCGCCATGGTTGTGCTGGGAAAAGATTATACCTCTGTCTCCCATTCTTTCATACGAGGAACCACGCTCGCCTACTCTCCTTTGATTTATAGCTTGATTTTCCTGAGGGCGAGGTCTCCTGGAATCCTGTGTTCCCTGATTTGCACGTTCGCCCCTATAGATAGTTTGAATCGGATCTATTATCATAACATCGTCATCAGACTGGGAATTTCTAGGACGATCTCTTACTTGATTGCCTGTTCTCACCCACGGTGGAGAGTGTCGCTCTCCACCATATCTTGCTCGGTAGATCTCTATCCTCCTATGTGGGTCATCAGGTGAAACCGGTCTAGAGCGTCGCCTGTACGGTTCGATTCTTAATTCACCTGGATCTTGACTTCTTGGGGTAGGAGGTCTTGAGGGGTTTCTGGGACGATCAGGGGGGAACTCCACGTACGGGGTGAGATTATCTTCATAGGTCAATTCCCTTGGGGTTACATCTTGAAATCTTCGGTTCTGACGGCTTTCCTCAACTGTGCGGATTTCTCTCTCGGGAGGAGTATCCTTCCTTGAAGATCGTCTATGGTCGGTGATAGGTTCTTTTCCGGGGCGATGAAGCCTTCTGGCTGTATACTGATGTCGGCTGTTGGTACGTGGGGGACGCCTGTCCCTAACAGAGGTACGTCGCATGTCTGGGCTTCGACGGGCCCGCTCAGGTAACCTTCTTTCTCTCTCAAGTGACTCCATACGTTCTGCCATTCTATTCACCGTGTTTCCCATGTGAGCAATCTGGCTCAACAACTCAGTATTGCTCATCAAGACAGGAGGATCCCCTCCAAGGCGAGGAGTCGGGTTTGCCTGGTTTGCCTGGGTTTGCCTGGTTTGGTGTGGAACCTTTTCACAGTTCCATAATGAAAAGAAGATCACAATTATCTGAATCAACAAGGTTTAAGCCAAACATATGCTTTTTAACAATCTCAATGGGTGTAAAAGGGATTAGAATTGGACTTCTACATTTTTCAAATCAAAAGGTTGAGCTGCTGATCAGTCACGCATCAACCCCGGACTTGCTTATAGCAAAGTCCTCCACTAGGATCCATGGCCATCTTGGCCTTAAATTATTCCGACCATTATTGGTCCCATTTTTAAAAACATGTCAATTCTATCACAGAGTATAAGCAATAACATGCATCACAAGATAAGTACACAATGACAAGGTATAATAGTTGCAAAAGAGCTTCAACTACTCAATATCAAATGAAGTCCGAGAAATAGATCCCGAATGGTTTCAATGGTAAAACGTACACATTGACAAGGTATAATAGTTTCAAAAGAGCTTCAACTGCTCAATATCAAATAAAGTTCGAGAAGTAGATTCGGAATGGTTTCGATGGTACATAGGTACACAATGACAAGGTATAATCATTGCAAAAGAGCTTCAACTGCTCAATATCAAATGAAATTCGAGAAATATATTCGGAATGGTTTCAATGGTACATAGGTACACAATGACAAGGTATAGTCATTGCAAAAAAGCTTCAACTGCTCAATATCAAATGAAGTTCGAGAAATAGATTCGGAATGGTTTCAATGGTACATAGGTACACAATGACAAGGTATAATAGTTACAAAAGAGCTTCAACTGCTCAATATCAAATGAAGTTCGAGAAATAGATTCGGAATGGTTTCAATGGTACAACGTACTCATTTAAGAAGGTCAACAATGGTTATCATCAATATAAACTGAATTGAAGGTGAAGGTTTCTGATATTCAACATGATTGTGGATTAATCAAAGAGTTAGGAATATTCAAGGAAATATCATCAGTTGCTCAAATACGGAGTAAAGATTGAATAATCTGAATTGTTCTGATGGTAACATGCATAATCATTGGAAACAATATCAATTGAATCAACAAGTAAAGGCACAGATACTTGCATGGTCTACGTAGCTGACTTCGGTCTATCTCGCTTATTCTACCTTCTCCTTTCCCTTGCTTCGGGAACTCGATTCTATAATAAACAACTCATAATAATAAGTCTAACTATCCTCGTTCTACGTTCGACATATACTCATTACCATTTTTAAGTCTAAACAAGTAATCGGGTATTTAATAGCATTTATCGGACGCTCGTTCTATTTTACGAAAATCAAAACTCAGACACTAACCCTCATACAAAGCATTTACGGACAATAAAACACATTATTCAACTCATATAAACCATATAGCACTTATAAACATTTTAAAAAAAATATTCGATGCTTATTTGAATTTAAATAACACTACAAGAAATTTGATCTTTGCCTACCAATTTTATGTGTAAGTAAAGGTATTATATCGGTAGGAAAAGGGTTTTACCTACCAATATATTATTGGTAGCGAGTGGTAGGTAAAAGTTAGTAAAGAAAGACTCTTTACCTACACTTTGTGTATTAGTAGTTAAAAGTATCATGTGGAGCCCACTTTTCTTAATTGTCAATGATGAGTCATCAGTGACTTGGCACTGTCTTACATGGTCTTGACGATCCACGTGTCATTCCACGATTGGTCCATATTTTAGCAACCTCTGTCCACCAGTCATCATTTTAGTGGTCCACGTGGCACCAGATAATTGGCCACATGGCAACAAATAAGTGTTCCACAGTATTATAACGATCAATGTGGCAAGATGGTATAGTGACGGTCTAGGAGGCATAAAACTATTGACACCAATAGTTGGTAGATATTAAGTAAAAACACAAATTTAAGAAAACGCAATTAAGTAAAATCACAACGATCAAACTTTTAATGTTTCGTATATAATAGTATTGATCGATGATAGTATAGATATCTCACCAATCGCCATCGAAGTACTTTGAATTGTTTAAAACTTGGCCAATCTTGAAGAATTCGGGAAAAATAGAAATTAAGGATCTTAATCTAACCTCATTTTCTTCATCATATAATTCAGGTTTCAACACAACTGAGTTTCAAAAGTTCAAAGCTGAACCCCCAGTTTCTAAAATGTTCGAATAAACTCGATTAAATCTAGGATAAAAACCCAAGATCGATTCTGTAAAACTCCCCCCAAAAAAATTATAATTTAATAATTTTTAAAAGTACTAATATTTGAATTATAAAATGTACATCAAAAAATCAATCCAACCGGGTCTAATTGTTTTTTTCCCAATTCTTTCATCGATTTTTTTTTCAATTATCGGTGTACACTCCGGAAATCCCGTCAGAGCCACCAAGCACGATCAGTATGTTTAACCGCAAATCTTGTTACCTCTAGAAAAGGAAGTGGCAAAGACTACGTGTCTACGACCCCGCTCGATTAATCTTGTTAAGAGAAACTAATGATAGACATTTAATTTTCATGTAAAGATTTCAAAATTTAGAATTATTTAATTTAGCTTTTTGCTATAATAATCTACTAGCTTAAAACATGCACGGATTGCTTTTAATAATTATTATTGAATTATTTATGTTTTGATATTTTATTAATCATTTAGCATGTTATAATAAGTAAATTTTTTTAAATAATTAAAAGCATTAAATATGTTTTAAAAAAATAAGTAAGGCTTTGACTGTGATATTTTTGGAAAAAGTGATTTTAGTAAGAAAAAATAGAAAAGATAACAAATTAAATTGAAAAATGTGAGGTTTTGATCGTGATATTTTTTGGAAAAGGGAGGGGTTTTAGTAAGAAAAAATAGAAAATGTAACATGTTTTAATCGAAAAAGGTAATTGCATGTGATATTTTTGGAAAATTAATCGATTTTGTTAGAAAAATAGAAAAATTAATGTGTTTTAGTTGAAAAAAATAATTGTTTATAATTAGATTATATTATTATTTAATAATCTTTTATTAGACCGTGATACTTTTGGAAAAGTAGGGGTTTTAGTAATATTATTTTGAAAAAAATATTAGCTTAAAAATATTCTTTCGAAAATATATTTTGTGAAATTGTTTTACAAAAATGATGAGAAACGGTTCATTTTAGACATTTATTTCCTCTTCAGAAAGAATACATAACTCTTTCTATCATATATTGTTTTCAAAATAAAAAAGAAATTTATCTTAAAAAATGTTTTATTTTACGTTGTGACAAAATTATAGGACCTATAGAATTACTACGGAATAACAAGTTTAGATTACATGTCCCTTCTCAACTTCACAGACTGGTTAGTTTTTGACACGTAAACCATAAAATTATATGTGTTTCCAAAAAGCTAATGACGTTCTCAAATGTGGGTCCTAAAATTTTCTCTCTCATGTTCAAACTATATAAAACTTCATTTTTCTACCAATATGTTTTACGATTAATTATTTGTAAGTAAAACTGATTTTTAACTACCAATATAAATTGGTAGGTGATATATTAGTAGCTAAATATCAAATTTCTTGTAGTGTATATAAGTCACAAATAATTTTTAAATCAAAAATCGGATTATTAATCCCAATATAAGTATTTAAAAACAATTAAATCAATTATTATAAAATTAATTGGCACTTTCTAAATACTCAAACTATTTTTAAATAATTAAAACAAGCTAGAAAATAATTAAACTTAATTTAAATTAATTAAATCTAATTAATAATTAATTAATAAGAATTAACTGATTACTAGAATTAATCAATCAATTAATTAAATTAATTAATTATTAATCAAAAATATTTAAAATAATTAAATTTAATCAGTTTTCGAATTTAAATAAATAATTATAATTTTTCAGAATTTTCTGAATTTAAAAATGTATTTTGAAAATAAAATTATGATTTTTATAAATATTTAAACTATTTTTGAATTATTTTTAAAAATAAAATCCAAAAACGGTTTTCTGAAAATGAATTAGGGTTTTGAAGATTGAAACCGGGTCAGAAAACGGGTCAACGGGTCGGGTCACGGGTCGCCAAGAACAATCCGGGTCGCGAAGAACTTGCCGGAAAATTCCGAGAATCCAGTGACCTGCCCAGAATCCGGCGACTCAAAAACGTACTAAAAATTGGGGATTTTTATACCAAATCATTCCTCATACACTCAACAATACATTCCGATAAAAAACAAACAAAAAACATCACCGGAATCCAAAACCCGATCAAATTCCGGTGAGCTTAAATAATTTTCCGATCTAACTTATTTCTACATGAAACTCTGCGTTCTTTATGTTAAAATGAAGCTAAGAACACATACAACAAAATCCCTCTATCAAAAACTATGTCAGATCATTCATATGAACGGACTATTCAAAAGAAATTTCGGGTAAAAACCCTAAAATCGAAAATTTCAAAATCGAACATAAACATGAAATTAAAGCATGAATTCCTACTCATTAGAACCCTAGGAACATGTTAGAAGCAATCAATTGAACAGAGAATCAACAGAATGAAATTCCCCAATTCGAACAAGAACCCTAATTTTAATTCAAATATTGAAAAATTCATAATAAATTGAAACATTACCATATGATGATATGGTTTGAAGATTCTGAAACTAGAGATCAAGAGCTTTGATTTGAGTACTTGAACTTGAGATTTGGATTCCAATAACACTTCCAAGATTGAATCTAATCTTCAAGAACACGAAGAACACGGTTCGGGAATTTTTATATTTTTGTATATATGTAATACGGATTATACGAAGGATAATGTAAGATTCGTCTTTTTATACTTAGTGGGAAATAATACCCCAAACGACATTTTTGGATCGATATCGATCCACTGGATCGCTTTAAATCTTTAATAAAGTAAAGTTCACGTTTTACGAGGTGATAGTTATCCACAAGGACTGATAACTATCCATATCAATACATATCATTTATATAACAAATGCTCAAGAATACGGGGGCTATAACAGATGTATTATTGATATGAACGATATATCAATCACCCTAAACAATTAGGGTACGGAATAATTTTTCTCTTTTTGAATAAAACAAATACTATTAATAGTATCGGATAATAAAGAATATAATAATACGAAGAAATCTTCCAATAATGATTCGGATACGAAAGACGAAGGAATAATAATGATGTATAACACTTTAATGGGGCCCTTGAATTTTCAAAACGGGGCTCACAACTGAAGATATTTCTAAATGAAAAGATATTCGAAACGGGCTTTAGACACAACAATTAACATACTATTAGTCAATAACCTTAACCATTAAGACTCCAAATACTCCAAAATAATTATTCTACACAAAACATATAATTTATATCTTTAATAAAGTTTACGGATATTACACTAGTGAGTTCAACAATAAAGCAATTCAGTTTCAAAGTTCAGATCACTTCTTGAACTTCACTAAGGATTGGGATTTACGAACTCTCATTGCACCACCACTGACCTCTCAAGAAGAGGCTAGGGTGATTTTTCATGCAGGTACATCTTCTGATAATCTGGAAAGACAGCTTGTTGTGAGAACTGAGAGTCAAACACCGAGTGATACACAAGCACGTGAGTTGAGTGAAACACCACTGAGAGCAATTAACGTGAGTGCACACACTGACACAAACACTGCTTTGCTGTTAGCTCGGATATCTAGTCTTCAGAAACAACTCATGGAAACCCAGGCTGAAAAGGATCTTCTTAAAGCACAAGTGGGTGAACGGTCTTCTTCATCCACCTCTTTAACTAATCAGCTGGGTACTATCAAGGATTATTTGGAAGGATTAAAGGGTACTCTTCTCCCGAAGATGAATACCATCCAACAGTCTCAAGTACTTGTGGCTTCAGACATCTCTGATCTTACAACTTTAAATACTCAGATATCAGAGAGTGTCAAGGAGATTGCTACCATTTATGCCAAGGTGAACTTTATTCTGCAAACAGCTGATGAAAATCAAACGTTTAATGAAGAAAGGATGTCAAGGATAGAAGGAGGGATGGAGCATCTTAATGAAGGGATGAAGTACTTGTATAACATGATCAAGAATTCACATCAACCCAATGCTGAACAGAAGAAATTCTTTGAGGGTGATGTTGATGATGATGAGGATGAGGATGATGTTGGAGGAAATGGAGATTTTGATCAAGGTGATATAAGGGGAAGGCGTGAGGTTAATCCTGATGCGACTCAAGTCAAATATGTAGAGGATTCCTCAACTAAGGGGGAGAATGTGGAGAAACAAGGAGGAGATCAAGCTGGAAGTCAATCTGCTGGAGGTTCAGGCAAGGACAAAGGGAAGTAGAAGTTAACTTTTTCGGATGCTGACTATTATCAAGGTGAACATGGAGATTTTGACTATATTGAATCTGAAGAAGCCCCTGAAGATATCTTTGGTGATGTGGAGGTTGAAAAAGAAGCTGACTATGCTTACTGGGAAGATGAGTCAAGTGTTGATCCTGACTTTGAAGCTGAGTTAGTAAGACAGAAGGTTGATCTGAAAAGAAGAGAGGAGGAGAATGTAAAGGTATCTGACATCATTTCTAAGCATCTTGTCATTCAAAAAGCTGAACAACAAGAAAAGCAAAGGCTTCACAATCTGAAGGTCAATGAAAGAAAATTGAATGTGAGGCTGAAGCTAGGAGAAGAATGGGACAAGGCTAGATAGATGTTTGCACATCAAGAAGGAACTAACAATGATGGAAAGTTTCTTGGGATGTTATAAAGGTATAAGAAGGTCAATCCAGACAACACAATATATATGAAAGCTCTTCATGCAGAGATTTCAAGAATCACAACTGGATTTGACAGAGTTAGAGAGGAGTTGAAGATTGATAAGTGGATTTCATATCCACTTGGATCGTTCTAAATCGGCTTAAATTGGCTGTTTGTACTCAAGTACTTGTCGTTTTTAATGTGTTTTGAGTTAGTAAGTGCAGAGTCGTATTGTTGGTGGAGTATTTGAGTTATCTTGACTTGGTGGTGGTGAATGAGCTTTATTGTGGAAGTCGTGAAGTTGTGGGACTTGAGAACGTGAAGAATACTCAAGAAAATGCATTTTGAAGAAATCTGGCAGAAAGTCAAGGGTCCCCTCCCCCTTCCAGGCGCGCCCGCGCCCACTCCAATTCATTTCAAGCGCGCCCACCCCCTTCCAGGCGCGGCCACCCCTGAAACATTCTCGAAAAGGCAATTTCAAGTCAGAATTGGAAACCAGCAGAAGACCAGTCAACTCTAAGGCCTATATAAGTAATTGGTGGACGTTTTCAGAGGATATAATTCATATACATTGACATACAATCATACATATTCATCCACCGGTGAGGAGAACAAGAAGACAGCTGATTACGAAGATCTAGATTTCATCTTTTCTTTGTATTCTTCTAATTAGGCGATACTTTGGATTCTCGTTTGTTCTTTCTTAAACCCTACCACTTTTATTCAGTATTCTAGACTTATTATTATCATGTTTTCATCAGAACCCACGATGATGAACGGTTCGATTATGAACTAATCGTTGTTGTGGGATTCTAACGGATTTATTTATGGATTTTAGTAGTTAATTGTTTTAAAGATGTGTGTGTGATGGCTAATTGATATCCTAGTTTGGTCGTGCTTATTCTTCTTGGATGCGTAGCTAACATCTAAGATTGTTTGTTAATCTCTATTGAATGCGAAAGTGGATATAGAGGTTTAGAACTTGCCATGCTAGCATAGGTTTATGTATGTTTGTCATGCATGTGATTTTAACCATCTTACCTGCCCTATGTAATCTGAATGGATAACTTGCTCGTTAAACCGTTATGTTTTCAAATCTTATAGACATATAGGGTCTAAGCATAATTGGTGTCTACCCAACTTCTATCTCTTTTGTGGATGTTTGAGTAGTTTGGTATACGTATACTGAAAGGTAGCGTGTACTGATTTCGTGTTATCCGATTAGTTATCACAACCGTCACATGCATTGATTAAAGACAAAATACTCTAGATGAAGTATCTAATGAAGTTAGGATCCCATGTTTTATTCTCATAAGTAATTCAACAACAATCTCTTTAGTTAATTATAATCTTGTTAAGTTAATTAGTTAATTTAGATAATCAAAACTCAAATTTGATACTTGTCTTAGCATTGAACAATAGCCATAAATTGTTGCATAAGTGCATAACTGTGGTAAACCAGTCTCTGTGGGAACGAACTCTATTTATTCTTATATTACTTGTGACCGCGTATACTTGCGTGATATTGTGTGAACAAGTTTTTGGCGCCGCTGCCGGGGACTCGGTGTTATTTATTTAGTTTATGTGCTTGTCATCAGTGGTCGTTAAAGTTCACTGACTCGGATTATATTCATCAATTTTACTTTGTTTGGTGTGTTTCAGATACTTTAGTGAGCGTGTATGCGAACACGTTCTCAATCTCGGAAAGAAGAACTTGAATCAAGTCTAGTTATGGGAGATCAATTAGCACCAGAAACGAAGGCTCTGAAGGACTATTCTCAGCCGAAGATCAATGACATTCAATCTAGCATTGTCAGGCCGACTATTACAGCTAATACTTTCGAAATCAAGCCTGGCACGATTCAGATGGTGCAGAACTCAGTTCAGTTCGGGGGTGCTCCGACGGAAGACCCTAATATGCATATTAGGGATTTCATTGAGATTTGCGACACCTTCAAGTTCAACGGAGTGTCGGAAGATGCTGTGAAGCTGAGACTTTTCCCATTTTCTCTGAGGGATAAGGCTAAGGGCTGGTTGCACTCTCTACCAGCAGGTTCTATTACTACATGGGAGGATCTTGCTCAGAAATTTCTCACTAAATTCTTCCCCATGGCTAAAACAGCTGCATTCAGGAATGCTCTTACTCAGTTTGCGCAACACTCTGGAGAAACTTTATGTGAAGCATGGGAGCGCTACAAGGAGATGCTTAGGAAGTGTCCTCATCATGGAATGCCTGATTGGATGGTGATCAATTGTTTTTATAATGGTTTGGGAGGTCAATCTCGACCAATGCTTGATGCGGCATCAGGTGGAGCTCTGTGGGCTAAGAGCTACGATGAAGCTTATGAACTTATTGAGATGATGGCTGCTAATGAATACCAGAATCCAACTCAGAGGTTATCACAAGGCAAGGTAGCAGGAGTTCTGGAAGTGGATGCAGCTACAACCATAGCAGCTCAGTTAAAGGCTTTGTCCATGAAGGTTGATTCTTTGTCTAACTATGGAGTTCAGCAGGTGGCTAGTGTTTGTGAGCTATGTGCAGGTGCTCATGACACGAATCAGTGTGCCATATCTAGTGAATCGGCGCAGTTCGTGAGTAATTTTCAGAGATCACAACAGCCAGTGCCTAATGCCTATCATCCTAACAATAGGAACCATCCTAATTTCAGCTGGAGTAACAATCAGGGTGGTCAGAATCAGCCACAACAGCCGTATCAGCAGTATCAAGGTCAGTAATTCGGAGCTAAGCCATTCAACCCTTCTGGTTTTTAGCAACAGTATGCTCCAAGGCAACCGTTTCAACCACCATGGTTTCAACAACCATCTCAAGGCAATGTTGGTCAATCGTCTAATGAAAAGTCTGAATTAGAGGAATTGAGGCTAATGTGCAAGAGCCAAGCTGTTTCCATCAAGACTCTGGAGAATCAAATCGGTCAGATTGCCAATGCCTTGTTGAATAGACCACATGGAACTCTCCCTTGTGATACGGAAGCTAATCCAGGCAAAAGAGAGGTCAAGGAACATGTTAAAGCGGTTACCTTGCGATCTGGAAAGGTTACGGGTGACCAGAACTCAGAAAAATAGCAAAACGAAGAAATTTATGGATTCCCGACAGAAGGTGGGCGCGCCCGCGCCCTAGGGAGCGCGCCCGCGCCTGCCCTTCTGCCAGAAAATGAAGAAAAAGTTGAAAAAGCTAGTTTGGGGGTGAACGAAGCGGAAAATGTTGACCATTCTTCTGAGAACCCTATTCCGAAGCAAGCTACTGAGACCAAGGAGGTCTATCCTCCTCCGCCATTCCCTAAACGTCTTCAAAAACAAAAGTTGGATAACCAGTTTGCCAAGTTTGTCGAAGTTTTCAAGAAGCTGCAGATCAATATACCTTTTGCGGAAGCTCTTGAACAAATGTCGAGCTACGCAAATTTTATGAAGGGTATTCTATCACGGAAATTGAAACTCGAGGAGTTGGAGACCGTGGCTTTAACTGAAGAGTGCAGTGCTATTCTACAGCAGAAGTTACCTCCTAAACTCAAGGATCCAGGGACTTTCACCATACCGTGCACTATCGGCAATCTATCTTACAACAAGTGCTTGTGTGACTTCGGAGCTAGTATTAATCTGATGTCGTTGTCTGTCTTCATGCAACTTGGACTTCCTGAGCCTAAACCTACAAACATGTCTTTGCAGCTGGCTGATCGGTCGATCACATATCCAAGGGGTATAGTGGAGGATGTTTTGGTTAGAGTGGATAAGCTCATTTTTCTAGCTGATTTTGTTATTCTGGACTTTGAGAAAGACAAGAAGATTCCTATTATCTTGGGAAGACCATTCTTGGCGACAGGCCGTACTTTGATAGATGTGCATAAAGGAGAGCTTACAATGAGGGTTCAAAATCAGAAGGTCACTTTTAACGTGTTCAAGGTAATGAAATTTCCAACTGAGGAAGAAGAGTGCTTTAAATTGGAGATGGTCGATTCTGTCGTCAATACAGAGATTGAACAACCGCTGAAGTCAGTTACAGTGGAGAGAGTCTTGATAGGGGATTCTGATATCGAAAACGAAGAAAGAGCAGAGCAACTTCAGTTGTTGAATGCACCTCCATGGAAAAGAAAAATTGATGCACCAGTCGATTCTCTTGGATTAGCAGAGCTGAACAATTCTCAGGAGCGACTTAAACCATCTATGGAAGAAGCTCCTACACTTGAACTCCAACCACTACAGGATCAATTGAGGTATGGTAAAGTCTACGAGAGCAACAGGCTATATAAGGAGAAGGTTAAGGACTGGCATGAAAGAGGGGTGGTGAAACATTCATTTGTGCCTGGTCGGCTTGTTCTGCGTTTCAAGTCTCGCTTCAGATTTTTTCCAAGAAAGCGTAAGTCGAGGTGGTCGGAGCCTATCACGGTTAAATCAGCATTTCCGCATGATGCAGTAGAGATTTTCCATAAGTTTCCGGACAAGGCGTTCAAGGTTAATGGTCAGTGGCTGAAGCATGACGTTGGTAATACGGTGAACCGTGAGTCGACGTTCACCGTTCTTGCGACTGGATGAAAAAGGAATCACGTCAAGCTATTGACGTAAAACGAGCGCTTCATGGGAGGCAACCCATGTTATTATTGTAAGTATTTTTCAGTTTGTGCAAAAAAAAAAATATATATATATATATATATATAAAAAATCAAAAAAAAAAAAAATTCTGGACAGAAAATAGGCGAGCCTGCGCCTGTATGAGCGCGCCCGCGCAGGGTTACTGTTCACAGAAGCAAAAAAAAAAGAAAAAAGAAAGAAAAAAGAAAAAAAAAAGTTTGTGTTGTTTCCCCTAGGATCCATCTGGGATTCAGAGTGAAGTTGATAAGTCCTTTGGGTACTGCATTTAGAGCCACTGGAGTTGATATCACTTGGCCTACCTTTGGAGCGGATTCTGTTTATCCACCGCCTGATACACCACCTGAGGAGGGCGGTCCTGCTGATGATTAGGTATTCTCTGCATCTTTCCTTTTTATTACCTTCAATGAGGACATTGAATATTGTAAGTTTGGGGGTGGTAATTAGGGAATGTTAGTGTGTGTTCATATAGGATTCATATTGCATTTATATTTAGTTAGTTCATATCTTTGCATGTTTTTGTCATATAGAGCATTCTGTTTTGCATTAGTGTTTATATCTATTATTTGAGTCCATTTAGTTGCATTTGCATAGCATATTTCATGATCCCGTAGGAATTTACTATTTTCGTTGGTGAGTCGATGTTGATGGGAGTGTGGTTATGATGAATAGAGGGTTGATTAAGTTCCTATGAATTGACTTGCATGCTAGAAACAAAATAATTTCACAAGTCTCATTGGTTGCTTTTAGATTTGATCAGGCCATGTTTGTTTGAATGTTAGAATTTAATCACTTGCTTATATTTAGAATGTATTCTATTCTCTTGAAATTGAAAGAGCACTTAAGTCTAAGTTTGGGGGGAAACAGGGATTTCATGCTAGTTGTTAATAAAGGCTAGGTGTCAAATGTCTAGTAGTCGCTCATTGAAAAGATGAGTAGTCTAGGGTGGGATGAGAAAAAGGCAAAGTGCACTCATTCCGAAATTGTTAAAGAAAAAAAAGAAAAAAAAAGTTAAAAAAAAAAGAAAAAAAAAAGAGTTGTATTAGTTGTGTTTATGCAGAATTGATCAGGTTGAGCTCTTTAATACTCGAGCAATTAAGTTCTAGGGGACTTTGTGCCTAGTGACCTAAGACTTTTTCGGTCTGGGATCCACTAACCTAACGCTCGCTACATTGGGATTATTGTATAAGCCTTTTGGGGTCTCAACCATTGCACGGTCAAATAAGCATAAGTTTTGTTTTGTGTGTCGTAATAAAGCATGAATTCCTGTCTAGCTCAAGTGGATTGTGAGGTGTCTTTAAGTGGTTTCTTGTGTCTAGAGTTCATTCTGTTTATAAGCTTGTGGTTGTTTTGGTGAAGAATAGGATATGGTTTTGGTTTAGTTTGGGAGTATATTGATGAGCATTGCACACACGCACGTTTCTGTGTTTGTTTGTTAGTATAAGGGGATTTGGTTGAACTCTGTTTGAAAGATTACATTCCTTGAGATGTTGGCTTGTTGATTGGTTTTGGTTAGTTTGAGGGGATCGTTTGCATTAGCATATTAGTTGCATTCATGCATTGCATTGTATTTAGAGTCTGTTTATGGTTGAGGACAAGCATCAGTTTAAGTTTGGGGGTGTGATAAGTGGATTTCATATCCACTTGGATCATTCTAAATCGGCTTAAATTGGCTGTTTGTACTCAAGTACTTGTCGTTTTTAATGTGTTTTGAGTTAGTAAGTGCAGAGTCGTATTGTTGGTGGAGTATTTGAGTTATCTTGACTTGGTGGTGGTGAATGAGCTTTATTGTGGAAGTCGTCAAGTTGCGGGACTTGAGAACGTGAAGAAAACTCAAGAAAATGCATTTTGAAGAAATCTGGCAGAAAGTCAAGGGTCCCCTCCCCCTTCCAGGCGCGCCCGCGCCCACTCCAATTCATTTCAAGCGCGCCCACCCCCTTCCAGGCGCGCCCACCCCTGAAACATTCTGGAAAAGGCAATTTCAAGTCAAAATTGGAAACCAGCAGAAGACCAGTCAACTCTAAGGCCTATATAAGTAATTGGTGGACGTTTTCAGAGGATATAATTCATATACATTGACATACAATCATACATATTCATCCACCGGTGAGGAGAACAAGAAGACGGCTGATTACGAAGATCTAGATTTCATCTTTTCTTTGTATTCTTCTAATTAGGCGATACTTTGGATTCTCGTTTGTTCTTTCTTAAACCCTACCACTTTTATTCAGTATTCTAGACTTATTATTATCATGTTTTCATCAGAACCCACGATGATGAACGGTTCGATTATGAACTAATCGTTGTCGTGGGATTCTAACGGATTTATTTATGGATTTTAGTAGTTAATTGTTTTAAAGATGTGTGTGTGATGGCTAATTGATATCCTAGTTTGGTCGTGCTTATTCTTCTTGGATGCGTAGCTAACATCTAAGATTGTTTGTTAATCTCTATTGAATGCGAAAGTGGATATAGAGGTTTAGAACTTGCCATGCTAGCATAGGTTTATGTATGTTTGTCATGCATGTGATTTTAACCATCTTACCTGCCCTATGTAATCTGAATGGATAACTTGCTCGTTAAACCGTTATGTTTTCAAATCTTATAGACATATAGGGTCTAAGCATAATTGGTGTCTACCCAACTTCTATCTCTTTTGTGGATGTTTGAGTAATTTGGTATACATATACTAAAAGGTAGCATGTACTGATTTCGTGTTATCCGATTAGTTATCACAACCGTCACATGCATTGATTAAAGACAAAATACTCTAGATGAAGTATCTAATGAAGTTAGGATCCCATGTTTTATTCTCATAAGTAATTCAACAACAATCTCTTTAGTTAATTATAATCTTGTTAAGTTAATTAGTTAATTTAGATAATCAAAACTCAAATTTGATACTTGTCTTAGCATTGAACAATAGCCATACATTGTTGCATAAGTGCATAACTGTGGTAAACCAGTCTCTGTGGGAACGAACTCTACTTATTCTTATATTACTTGTGACCGCGTATACTTGCGTGATATTGTGTGAACAAAGATCTATGTCTACACTCATAATGAGGGAACTTTTCTAGTTTCTCTCAATCGTCTGGAAAGCAGAACTCTCTCTGAACTATGGGTGTTCATGTGCAAGGTGAAAAGAACTTCTCCATTAGCTGAGCTGCTACATGACCAGCTAAAAGACTTTGCAATGAAAGCTAGTCCACAAGTGGTGGAAGTGCCTTATGAAGTTAAATTTTATAAAGGAAGGGCACTTCAGACTTGTGGTGTGGATCCAATCTCTATGAAAGATTTTCCTACCAAGCATCTTGTCTACTTGGAGAACATGTTGAGGACTTCAGGATTTGCTACACAAGAGAAGACAGAAGTTGCTGATTTGATTCAAGACTAATGTATAGCCAATATACCAAGGTATCATCAATTGAATAATAGGCTGAAGAAAGTCACAACTCAACCTGTCAGACCTAGTAGCATTACTTCTGAATCTGATCGTGTTCTGGACAAGGATTTGCTTGAAGCACTTGAAGAAGGAGAGATGTTGGATGAAGACAATTGAAGAAGCTCTGTTTGTAAATATTAAATATTTAGAGCTTCAGTGATTCAAGATAGGTTAAATGTATTCATATGTTCAGTCTAGAGGAACGTCTATCTTGTACTTACCTTTAATGTTTGAATCTGGATAATGTTCAATGAAATCCAGAACTTTGTGTTATTACCTAATTAACTTTTAATGTCATATTTCTACTAGTTTAGTTAGTTGAGTTATCCTCTAGGTATTTGCTTGTTATTCTCTAACAAACAAAAAGAGGGAGATTGAAAGGCATATGTTTAGGCCTATTTGTTTACATCGAGGAATTAACTCAACATTAAACAAGTCTGTAACAAGTAAGTAATAATTCAAATTGTCACAGGAATCTCAGAAGGTTATAACTGTCAAAAGAATGAAGTTAAAAGTCTTCTACAGACTTGAAGTTATTCTACACTGAAAAAAGCTTGTAAAGCATAATGTAACATAAGATGTAAAAGAGATAACTGCAACTCAACAAAGGACAAGACATACAATAATATTAACAGAAGCACAGGAATCCAGAATCAAAGAAGAAAAGGTAAACTCAAAAAATCAAAATATGGTATGTATTCTTGAAGTCCGTAAACAGGTCACGGAAAGAAGTTCATGAAAATTTTCAAGCCTCAGTGACAATCAAAGAAACAAGATTTTTAAGACTACAGAAGTATGTGAATGATTTAGGGTTAGTACCACAGGATTCCAGTGATTTATTTGAAGCAACCAGATCGACAAAGGACTTATCAGCAGCATTGAATTGAAGACATAGAAGAATTGATCAAGTGCTATTCATCTGTGAACCGGACCAGTTGCACCAGTTGATGGCACTTAGAAAGATCAAGTTGTTTTATCGTCTCAGAAGAAATTGATACATTCTAAAACTTAAACACCCTGGAGCTCAGAAGGTTTTCTAAAAGATCAAGGACAAGAAAAGAATTCGATGGTTTTTATATTTAGAAAACCATCGAATGTGATTTAAAAAAAACCATTTGAAAACAAGAATACTTTCGATAGTTTTTAATAGTTTTTATTTAAAAACTATCGAATGGTAAAATTATTTATTACATTCGATAGTTTTTCTATTTAAGGATCATGTGAAAAGTATTTGTTTGTCAGGTTGATTTTGAAGATGGACGGCCAGGACTGCTTATTCAAACTTGGTTCGATAGTTTTCAAAACAAGTCTACAATTAATAGAGATTTGAAGAAGTGTCTTCGTCAGTTAAGGCAGAACACAGAAGAATTTACGAGGAGAGAGTTTGAGCCAGAGCGAATTATCAGAGAAATTTATATTGCTCAGAATCTTATCATTGTATTGAATTTGTGTAACCTTAAACTCATTGAAGCTAATCTACGGATTAGAAATTGTAGCACCCCTCGAGGTTTATATTTATAAAATGATATATTCCCCGACTCTTGGTTTGATTTGGTGTATTTGATTTCGTAGTTGAACTGAATGATTTATCCGCGAACAAAATTGAATAATTTGTAGGTATCGTATTCAACCCCCCCTTCTACGATACTTTGGACCTAACAATTGGTATCAGAGCTATTTGATTGACGTACAAATCAGATCCGGTGAATGAGACCAAAATCAAACATAGCTTGAAAATTCGAAGGAAATTTTTTAACTTTCAAAATTTTTCATTTAATTGGAATTTGTTGAATTTTAAACAATTTGAAATTTTCAGAAACCATGAGTGCTCCAAAGACAACTGCTGGTATTAAAGTTCCCCCGTTTACAAGAGATGATTTCGGTTTGTGGAAGATGAAGATGCTGTTATTTATCAAGGCATCTAATCCATTGTATATTGGCATATTAGAGAACGGACCGTTTGTACCAATGAAACCAGTTAGTGAATCTACAGCTCCTGATGGTACAAGAATTGCTCAAGGCACGCAACCTAAGGATATCATTGAGTACACAGATTCTGACAAAGAACTGATTCGATTGGATACAGGTTTGATGTTGATATTGGCAGACTCCATAGACAAGGAAATGAGCTATCAGTTAAAGAACTGTACAAGCGGAAAACATATGTGGGATACCATAAACTTAATAATGGAAGGAACTGAAGACGTTCAGGAAAACAGATTGGACATCCTGACTTCTCAGTACGAAGCTTTTAGGTCTCTTCCAGGAGAAAGTATAACTCGGGTCTTTGAGAAATATACTAAGCTACTTAATGAATTGGCAATGAAAGGGAAGACCTATCCACTGAGAGAAACAAACAGGAAGTTCATGATGACACTGCCCCATCATGTAGAACACAAGTCCTCATCCATAAGGGAAAGAATAGATTTTACTAAGATGTCATTAGAGATGATCTATGGCAAGTTGAAGACTTATGAGATGGAACAGGAACAGAGAGTGATAATCTACGGACCAGGGACAGTGGATAAC
Organism: Heracleum sosnowskyi; assembly: GCA_030848705.1. Classification (NCBI taxonomy): domain Eukaryota; kingdom Viridiplantae; phylum Streptophyta; class Magnoliopsida; order Apiales; family Apiaceae; genus Heracleum; species Heracleum sosnowskyi. Next base: position 15,850,816 of record CM061244.1, on the reverse strand, counting down.
AAGCACAATGCACTTGTGAGATCAACAACACTTGTAGTGGATGAACCAACAACTTCTGATATTCAGGTTCAAACCCCTAGATCTGGAAAGGAGGTGATCATAGAAGATGAGATGGACTCTGTAAATCTGGGTGTTGATGAAAGTGATTACTACACCCTAGAAGAGCTTGAGCAAATGGAAGACAAAACCATGGCGTACTTAGCTACAAAGTTTAGTCATATTCGTTTCAAGAGAAACCCTAAGTACAAGTTCAAGGGCTCAACCAACAGATTCCAGAAGAGCAAGTATGCACCTAGTACAGGCTTTAAGGGAGGCTACAAGACTGGCATGATTGATAGAAGCAAATCAAGATGCTACAACTACAATGAGTTAGGGTATTTCGCCACTGAATGCCAGAAGCCTCGTCAAGCAAGAGACAGAAAGGGAGTCTATGAAAAGAAAGACTCATATGAGGATTTGAAGAAGGAGAATGCCAAGCTGAAACAACAACTGGAGGCATTTTCTGGAAAACAGAAAGGGAAAGCTTACATAGAAGAGGGAAAACACTGGGATGATACTGATTCGGATGAAGAGGAAGAATATATAAATGTTGCCCTAATGGCTGACTCATCAGAGGAATCACCTCAATTATCTCAGGTACCTATCTTAACAACAATTGACATGTCTAATTCCGAGTACAAGAAAACTGTGCAAGATCTTAGTGTAGAATTGTTTAATGTACACACAAGCATGCTATCATCATAAATGGAAAATGCTAAACTAGTTCTTAAGATTAAAAATCTAGAATCTAAGAATGAAGAACTAGAGCTTGTAGCTGTCACATTAGAAGATCTCAAGCAAAAGAATGCGTACTTAGGGAACAAGGTCAAGTGTAATGATGAGATAAAGACTATCCTCAGGAAGCAGATTTCAGAGTTAGATTTGAAACTGAATGCTTTTAAGAATTCCGCCCTAATTACTAAGCATATCATTGATACTCAGACCATAGGGAATAAAACTGCTATAGGATTTGACTACAACAAGAAAGCTGGTAAGAAGATAGTGGAATTCCCTGTGACACCTCCAACTGTCAAAAGGAATACTCCACATGTTCTTAAGAATGTTGATTGTCCAGTTTTTGTTAAGCCATTTCCACCACTTTTCAATGAGGATGATCTTTTCATAAGACAAGAATTGCTTGAGGAGGATTTATTGAAGGAAAAAGAGGTAAAGACTAAGTGGCCTAGGAATTCAGTAAAAACTATAATACCTAAAACTGAAGTAGGTGACTTAGTTATCAAGGCTAAAAAGAACAGGAATGGGAAAAAGAAGATTGTTAATCAGGAAATTGTTCCATTTTCTCCCATTGAATCTAGGAAGTTGTGAACTATCTGTAATTCTGCTGGACACCTTACACATGCATGTAAAAAGGTTAAAGTAGAAACTGCTAATACTTCTGAAATGCATAACATGTCTGACATGCCTTATCTTCATGAACCCTGTGGAAAGAAAGAGTGTTTGCTATGTACATACAACATCATGCATGCTTATTTTAAGTTGATGAATGATAGTAGCAAAAGCACTGTTAATGTTAAATCCACAGATACTATGAATATCAAACAGGGTAAGACTAAATTGAATGTTACTCCTGTTAAAGTATCTAAACCTTCAGGACCCAAACAATTTTGGGTACCAAAGTCCGCTTAATCGATCTGTGATTGCAGGGTAAGGTTAAAATCTCAAAGGTTGTGTGGATTCTGGATAGTGGCTGTTCTAGACACATGACTGGTGAAGAGTCCCTGCTTATAGAGGTGGTTAAGAAGACCGGCCCGATTGTAACCTTTGGAGATGACAACAAAGGATTCACTACGGGATATGGTAAATTGAAAATTGGGAATGTCATCATTGAAAACATCTCTCTTGTTGAAGGATTGAAGAAAAATCTTCTAAGTATCAGTCAGTTCTGTGATAAAGGCTACAATGTAGATTTCAGAAAGGACAAGTGCTTGATCACAAACAGGAAGGATGAGAAGCTTGCTCTATTGGGAGTAAGAAAAGGAAATTTGTTTATAGCTGACTTGAGTTCTACCAGTGAAGGAGAAGTTACATGTTTCTATAGTAAGGCATCTTCAGAACAAAGTTGGCTATGGCACAAGAAGCTCTCACACTTGAACTTCAAAACTATGAACTCTTTGGTAAAGAGAGAGTTGGTGATAGGGTTGCCCCTGATGGAATTCAATCAGGAGGGACTATGTGAAGCATGTGAAAAAGGGAAGTCGAAGAAAGCATCACATAGAAGCAATGGAATGATAAGCATTGCTGAACCATTACAACTAATTCATATGGATTTATTTGGTCCAGTCAACGTTATGTCACTTTCAAGAAAAAGATATGCATTGGTGATGGTGGATGACTTCTCCAAGTACACGTGGGTGTTGTTCTTACAATCAAAGGATGAAGCAACACAACTAATCATTGATCACATCAAGAAGATAGAAGTGGAAGCCAAGCTACCTGTGCGGACAATCAGATCAGACAATGGAACTGAATTCAAGAATGCAGTTCTTAATGATTTCTGCTCAGAGAAAGGAATATCAAGACAGTTTTCAGCACCAAGAACTCCTCAACAGAATGGAGTAGTGGAAAGAAAGAACATGACCTTGGTTGAAGCAGCAAGGACCATGTTGAATGAATCAAAACTTCCCACTTACTTTTGGGCTGAAGCAGTGAATACAGCTTGCTACACTCAGAATCGAACCCTGATCAACAAAGATCATGAAAAGACTCCGTATGAGTTAATGGCCAACAAGAAACCAACACTGAAGTACTTTCATGTGTTTGGTGCAAAGTGCTTTGTACTTAAAGATGGAGAACATCTAGGCAAGTTTGATGCCAAAGCAGATGAAGGCATTTTTCTGGGCTATTCTCTGGAATCTAAGGCTTACAGGGTGTATGTGATTGAAGATAAGAAGGTGTTGGAAAGATTTAATGTAACATTCGACGACACCAAAAGACCAGGCCTGCAAAATAGAGAGAACTCTGAATCCTTGGTATTTGAAAATCTATCAGGAGATCTCTCTGACAATGAAGAAGAACCTGAAGTTGTTACAGTTATTAATAATAATGATAATGATAATGATTCTGGACCAAGTGGTGATAGTGGTGGACAACTCAAACTACTACTGGATCCACTAGTCAATCAACAGGGTCAACAGATCATATCGTCAACAACTCAGGGGGAGCAGGAGAAGGATCAACTAGTCACACTCCATAACATCTAGAACAAGGAGAATCATCAAGATCGCATCTGCCAAGACAAAGGGTATGGAATCGAGATCATCCCTTTCACTTGATCATTGGTGATCTGGACACAGGAGTGAGAACTAGGAGGACATCACAAAATGAATGTCATTATTCTGGGTTTCTTTCAGAAACAGAACCTAAGAAAGTTGAAGATGCCCTAGATGATCTAGATTGGGTGATTGCAATGCAAGAGGAACTCAATCAGTTTGAAAGGCAGAAAGTTTGGAAGCTGGTACCTAGGCCTAAAGGGAAATCTGTTATTGGAACAAGATGGGTATTCAGAAATAAGTTGGACGAAGATGGCATTGTAACGAGAAACAAAGCCAGACTGGTTGCTAAAGGTTACTCTCAAGAAGAGGGTATATATTATGATGAAACCTATGCACCAGTAGCAAGACTTGAGGCCATCATATTGTTTCTAGCATTCACATCACATTCCAATTACAAGGTATATCAAATGGATGTGAAGAGTACTTTTCTGAATGGGGAGTTAGAAGAAGAAGTGTATGTGGAACAACCTCCAGGTTTTGAGGATTCAAAACTGGCAGACTTTGTGTACTTTCTATTCAAAGCTCTCTATGGACTCAAACAAGCTCCAAGGACATGGTATGACACTCTCTCTGAATTCTTACTTGAAAATGATTTTACAAGAGGTGTTGTAGACAAAACTCTCTTTTACAAAAAGCACAAAAATGATTTGATATTGGTGCAAGTATATGTTGATGACATAATATTTGGTTCTACTAATGATGATCTATGCAAGAGATTTGCTAAGTTAATGCAGAGTCGATATGAAATGAGCATGATGGGTGAATTGTCATTCTTTCTTGGACTGCAAGTGTATCAAAGGCAAGATGATATATTCATTTGTCAGTCCAAGTACATCAAAGATCTTCTGAAGAAGTATCAAATGGAAGACTCATCTACAGCAAAGACTCCTATGCCAACTGCCACTAAGCTTGATAAAGATGAAACTGGTAAGAAGGTTGGCATCACAGGCTACAGATGTATGATAGGCTCATTACTTTATCTCACTGCAAGTAGACCAGATATAATGTTTGCAACATGCTTGTGTGCTAGGTTTTAGTCTGATCCTAAAGAATCTCATCTAATAGCTGTTAAGCGAATATTTAGATATCTTAAGGGGACCCCAAATCTTGGAATTTGGTACCCTAAAGATACAGGATTTGATCTTATTGGATACACAGACTCAGATTTTGCAGGTTGTAAGATTGATCGGAAGAGTACTTCAGGAAGCTGTCAGTTTCTTGGAAGAAGGTTAGTTTCCTGGTATAGCAAGAAGCAGCATTTAGTGTCCACATCAATAGCTGAGGCTGAATACATTGCTGCTCGTAGCTGTTGTGCTCAGATATTTTGGATGAGAAACCAACTCCGTGACTATGGGCTTTTATTGACAAAGATTCCAATATTTTGCGACAACACAAGTGCCATAGCAATCTCAAACAACCCAGTGCAACACTCGAGGACGAATCACGTCGACATCAGGTATCATTTTATCCGAGAGAATGTCATGAATGGAACTGTGGAGTTACATTTTGTACCCACAGAGGAACAAATTCCAGAAATCTTTACTAAACCGCTTGATGAATCCACTTTTTCAAGGCTGGTTGGTGAACTTGGGATGTTAAATCTTTCTAATTGATTTTGATTAGAAGTCAGTAACTGCAAGATAGTCCTAGTGAATACATGAGTTTAAGAATTTCTATATCCTTAGGACTCGTGAATTTATTTTCTGGAGCAATTCTTGTAGTTAGGATTTTTGTACTATTTTTATGTCATAATTATTGTAATATCCCAAAATTTTGTGATATTTGAAACCCTGATGAATAGTGAAATTACCCTGATGAATAGTAAATTTGCTGAAGAAAATATTTTTCAGACCATACTATATATAAGACATGGAATGAATGTTTCGAAGTTATATTAGTGATGTATAAGGAGAATAAGTGAATGTAAACGAGATCAGAATCAGAAGATTTCCATTCGAGTTTTAAATCACTATTCACTGGACAATCGAGGATGTATTGATTTGATCGTTTTGAGAAAGTATGTAGAATGAGAAATCAATGATCATATCTTAAACCAAGGTGAGAAATCTAAGACCATATATTAAACCAAGGTAATGGAAAGATCAAGGAAGTATTCCCTAGCTTTGGTACAGAGAAACATTTTTAAAATCACTTGAAACTATCGCGAAACAAAAGCGTAACAAATTATGGATTAAACCCTAACCAAGGGATAAGTATCATATAAGATCATCAAGTGCAACATATAAGAGGATTTATGATACAAATGATGACATAAGCATGATGCAGGAGGGTGACAAGATGATGACCAAGTGATGACAAGGTGATGAATCACCACCTTGTCACCACTTTCACCACAACCACAAGTTAAAAATGAGATGTGTCATTGGTGACAAGGCTTGCTTATGACCACACAAATTAATTGGCAAGTAATTAAGAGTAATTATACAAAACAAAAAGAAAGATAACAAAGCAAAAGAGAAGAATTCTTGAAGAACAAAAACCATTCGGCTTTTTCTTCTTCCAAACCTTAAGAAACATTTCTACCACTTCAACTCAACAATAATTCATGTTCTTGGGCTCTAAATCACCCTCATCCATAAACTAAGGTAAATCCTTGATCTTAGCTTCATCCATGATTGTTAGCATGCTCAAAAATGGAATCAAAGTTGATGATGAATAGTAAAGATGAATAGTAATTCTTGATTTCTTGTTTTGATCTTGAAGTTTAAGGCTTGTAAAGGATAATCAAGGATCAAAGAAGGTCATACCACCCATTGCTAGGCTATACTAAGTACCAAGGAAGGTATAAACCCTCTCACACTTTTACTTATGATTTGATATTAGTGAGTAAATGGATGATTGTTAGTGATAGTATGATGTAGAGATGCTTTGCATGATATGTATGATGTTCAATGGAGTAAGTGATGGTTGAACTAGTGGTTAGTGTTATGAGCTTGTGTAGACAGAAATAAGATGGTATAAATGAAATCCTTGGGTTGTGATTGCTTGGTTATGGATTGGTGAATTGATTAGAGTGTTTTAAACACGGGAATCCCGTTTAAGCGTCGTTACCATGTCGAATTTCATTTAGGAAGTTTGGACAGAGATCACGAATACCTTAAGGGCATAACCATGAGGCTTTCTGACCATTATCATGTAGACTCTGTTTCATAGTTTGTTTTAGCGAAAGAATCGTATCGTTTCGATTTACGGTTTAGGAGAAACGTCCGTTTTAGTGAAAGCGGTTTCGGATAACTAAGTAGTTCATTGCATGAACTTTGAGATAGGGATCAAGCCCTTTAAAAATGGAATTGGGTTGAGATATTAAAATGGATAATAGAATGGATTGGTAGGAAGGAAACCTAGAAGGTTTCGTGTTAAAAAGATAAGTTTTCGATTTTATAAAAATGCGGGAACTAAAGTTGCGCGAGTGAAATACCGTTAAGGGGATAGTTAAAAACAAGAAGTTAGTAATGGAAAAGTACTTGGGTTTTGAGGATAGATTCCCACCCAAACTTTTGACTTAAGATTTACGGAATTTCATGAGGTGTTAGGTGACCAAGAGCGAGACATTTGATTTTCATTAATAGGACTTTAGTGCTTAAGTAATAGCACATTAATTGGTTCTAGGGGACTAACTGTGAATTATGTATCTTGTTATAGATCGACGAGCACACTCTCAAGCCCCCACTACCACACCACCAAGACACCAAGGCAAGTTTTCAAACCCTACATCATACAAATGATGCTGTTGTGATTAATGTTGTGATTGTGATATATACTGCTTTAATGCTGTAAAGGATTTACGAACTGATTTATATATTGACTAAAATCTTTCGTAACTTGTAGGGTTTGTATGCTATGTAAATATTAGATATAAACCGAGGTGTTATAGAGGCTCTAAGGATGGAGCGCTCGTACGAGGATTTTAAAACATAGACCGGGAGTCAAATTAGTATTTTGTCTTGATTATACTGTTAGAAACTAGAGGGTCCAGGGACAGCTATATTTTATATATGTTTATTAAATATTCCAATATATATATATTATTGGAAATTTAATGTGAGGTATTAAATAATATTATTAAAAATATTATTTGAATATTTATTTGATTAAGTGAATATTATTTTGAATATTCACTTAAGTGGAATTTTATTGGGTAATGATTCAATATTTATATTTTGAATAGTTATTAATTAAGTGAATATTATTTTGAATATTCACTTCAGTGGAATATTATTGAATAATAATTCAATATCTATTATTTGGATATTTATTAAATATTCTAAATATGATTTAAAAATCATAGAACCTTATTTAAATATTACGAAAGGTTCCAATAGTTATTTAAAGTGTTTTCTGATCTCAAAAGGATTTATGAGAATAGGGTAGGGGTTCCCAACTACTTTAATTATTTATCTCGAATGTTGATTTTGATTTGAACTTATCAAAAATTGGGAATCCATCGCAGGAAGTGAACATATGATTTCACTTGCCTCTTTCATTAAAAGTGAGTATGTTTTCGAGTTCTGATTTATCAGAACTAAAGGTATTTTACAAAAACTCCCAGGTCGTAATTTCAAAATACGTGGTAATCATCTATAGTTTCGTTGACTGATGTCAACCCACACTGTGACTTACTCCCTTCAAATACTCTGGAGTAAGGAAATCTGAACGGTTACAAAGTTTTTGACAAGTATTCTGTACTTGGGGGAATCAGGATTAAATTCTGATTCTCGTTTCATTGATTTTCATCTGGGATTGGAAGGGCTTACACGGCAATGAAACAGGTGTCGGGGTAGTGACCATAATTATCAAGGCTTACCCGGTGATGAAACAGGCGCCGAGGTAGTGACCTTGCGTGCAAAGGCTTACACGGTAATGAAACAGGTGCCGATGTAGTGACCTTATAGCACAGTGGGCCCGAATGCAGCCAGGGTGATAACCGAATAGGATGTCGTCCTTCTACTAGTAGAAAAGTTACGTTATGATACAATGGCTAATCAACGTGTATCGGGTGTTCCAGTATATCCCCTTCCCTCCAATTGGAGTTGTGCTGCACATTGTAACAAAAGCCTAGGTGCTGAGTTACTGATAATGTGGCAGTGATGAGTAATGATGTTCCTAGTACAGTAGAGGTACTGTATGGCATGTTTTGACGAAAAGTATAATGAATATATCATTCTGTATATGAATGAAGTTTTAAAGGTTTTCTTTTATGATATAAGCTTACATATATGCTTATGCTGCTTTATATTATTGCTGGGCTTAGTGCTCACTCTTGCTTTCTTATATATATATATATATATATATATCACAACACAACAGCTAGAGTAGATGGCCAGGATCCGTCGTACCGTTCGGAAGCGCGTCCGGGATATACAGACCGCCTGTAGCATGGTTGTTGCAGTACATCAGGTAGAATTACTGAGTTGGTTCGGAGTGCAACTCTGGTTGCTCCGGTTTATTTATAAGTATCACGTATGTATATTAATGAACAAGAACAAACTTTTGCACTGCCTTTCTGGTTTCACATAGAGATCATACTGGTAGTAGGTTGTAAGCATTTACTTTTGGGTTGTAATAACTTTAACTTATGGATCATATGACTACTGTGTTTGCAAGTTCGTTTCTGAGACATAACTGGCGTGAGTATAGTGATGGTGGGGTCACCATGTGTGTTGATTTATTATATTATGATTCAAGTATCAAGTGTTGTACGGAACAAAGGGACGTGACAACCTAGATCTCTGACCCCGGATCTGGGGGTGTTACAATTATGGATGATATATCTTCTGGCATTTAATTGGTTATTAATTCTAAAAATTGTTTAGGTGCTAATATTTGTTCTAAATATTTAAGCATCTATTTAATTTGAATTAATTTACTGTGTTTTAAACATTGTAGATTAATGCAGCATAATGTATTGGATTTTAATTGGTTAATATAATTCAATGATAGTTAGTCTATTTTATTCTAAGAAAATTGTGAATTTTTTGTTAACAATTGATTTTGGTAAATTTGAAAAAGTTTATTCAAATTAAAAGTTCACAGAAAAATACAGGTTTGATTTTTGAAACATGAACAGGTTTTAGAAATTTAATCAGAAGCAAAAATATCGAATTTAGAAATTTCGATAGTTTTTCTAAGTACTAAATAAAAACCATCGAAGTCAAAATTCGATAGTTTTTAAATAGGAAAAGAAAAACCATCGAAACCAAGTTTCGATAGTTTTGAGATTAAATAGAAAAAGTATCGAAGTGAATTTATTTTAATTAATATTTAAATTCTCGATAATTTTTCATAAAATCATTCGATAGTTTTTGGTTTTAAATAGAGAAAGCATTCGATAGTTTTCCAGAAAATGTTCTTAATTCAGATTTTCTAATACTTCGATAGTTTTTCAGAAAACTATCGAAATGAAGTTGACATTTTTGCCCCTCACAGAAAACTATCGACAGTGTTAATAAAAACTATCGAACATTGAAAGACTTAAAATGCCCCTGTCAGTTTCAAAATGTACATAACAATGCCTTAGACGTTTTTTCTCTCACTATTCTCAGATCTAGAGCTTTTTATATATACTTACAAAGATACATAGCCAAGAACAAAAGCATTCGATAGTTTCTTCAAATTCACTGTTTATTCACTTATAAAACTCATTTTCATCACAGTAATTTCACTTTAACCGTGAAACTTCTGTTTGTTTGAGATTTAGTTCAAGTGAAAGTTCAGTTTTAAGAAAAACTATCGACAGTGACATAAGAACTTTAAGTATTTTGATACTACTAAGCTTTGTTGAGATTGTATTGGTTAACCAATTGATTTCTTCAGGTTAAGGACTTGTTAAAAGTTATCAATTTACAATTTAGGGTTCTTGATTTCGAAAATTGTTTTTGGTTAAGGGTTTCACTAGTTAAAAAGGGGTATTTTTGTTGAACGTTCGGTTAATTAGAAATAATTAATTAAAATTAATTAGTTTTGGTTTAAAATTAATTTTCTGGAATTTTGAAATAAAATGGCCGGAGAATTTATCGTAACCAAGACTAATCATGTCTCGTTTCAGAATTTGCAATCCATTACGAATTTACAATTTCGTGCATGGGCAGAATTTTTGAACACACGTTCATTAGTGGCATATTCTCTAAGTACTCCTGTGGTTCTTTGTATCGATCAATTGACTGCGTTGTACACATCCGCCACTGACACATCTGAGAACAATATTAAATCTTTCAGTTTTGTTGTGCCAGGGGCAGAACAATGAGGGTGACGGAACATTTTCCAACAAAAAACCATGTTCCGGATCCCACAACTGAGGAGATACATGTTTTCTTCACTCTCATAAGAAGTCAACAACCAAACTTCTTTGTGGGAGAGTTCCTTAAGCATTACTTGACAAAGCCGTGGAATTTCTTCTTTCACACTCTTATCCATGTTTTTACTGCAAAACTGACAAATCTGCATGGTATTCCCTTATTTCTTCATAATATAGGGTTTGCCATTGCTAACAATAGGCATATAAACATAGGAAGATTAGTGATTGATCAAGTCATTCTATGCATGGGACCACTAGATGAAAGAACAGGCATGGATGATGTGCTTTGTTTCTATCCTAGGTTTCTACAGTTAATTCTAAATGATGTGTTTACAGGTGATGAACGGGAGACATTTGAAGGCGAGGAGACCATGGAGTGTATGAGGACGAAGAGCAATGCAATAACCGCTCTGATAAGAAAGAATCATCTTCCAGGGGTACCCACTGTTCTAACTGAATATCTAAGAACGGTGCCCCTACCACTTCTACCCCCAGGGGAACAGGTAATCGAAGGTAATATTCCTGAACCCGTATTGGCTCTTGAACCACAACCTATGGATGTAGATCCAGAGCCCTCAGCGGCCATTTCTGAACATGAGATTGCAAACCCACAATCTCTAACCACGGTCACAGAGCCTTTGGAAAAGCCAAATGAAAACATAAACGAACCTCCTTCCCCTACTATACCCACCATACAGACATCCATGAGTGTAGAGGGAGATAGTGCCATAACAGCACCACATAAGGAGACACCCATCAACAGTAGCTCTGCCTTCCTCTAAAAGGAGAAGAATAGAAACTGAGGCAACTGTTGAAACTTCATTTCAAACCTTCAAAGAGCCCTTCACAGATTTTTCTGATGCTGATTGGGCTACATTAACTAAAGCTATATCTGAACCAATAGCTCAATCAAATGAGGAAGAATTGACGGAAGCAACTGGTGTTCCGACCATATTATGGTCAGGTTCACTGGTTGAAGGTTCTAAGAACCAAGAGTCTTCACAGACGTTGAGAGAAGCTTTTGACCTAAATGCACAATCTAAAGGGTCATTTCATAGCTCCCCAGATGGAACATATTTGGATCCTACGGGTAAACGGTCTGACGTAGGTGCAGATCGGCAACTCGGTGACAATGAATCAATTCACATTGAGGAGTTAACTGAGGAAAAGTCTTCACAGACTATTGAGGAAGTTTCAGGATCTCTGCTATTAATAGAGCCTGATTCTAGCCTCCTAGAGATTCAAACTCTAGATCCTACACAGGATACATCATCTACGGATGATCAGCAACTTGGTTTATCCAAGGACGGGGACTTGCGAAGCCCCATTGCACCACCGGTGACCTCCTTAAGGATGGCTACGGTGTTTTCTGATGCATGTACAAAGAGCAACAAGGGATTGAGTGAAACACAAACACTTACACCTGGCCTGAGTGAGTAAGGAAAAATGAGTGAAACACCAACAGAAACGTTGAATGCACACCCAGAGCCAAATGTGAGGAGTGACACCCTAACCCTACCAAATATTGATGATTTGCTACTACCTACTAAGAGAGAAGTACATGTTCAATCCACTATCAAGGAGATGACGGTTCATGATAAGCAAGGAAATCCACTATTCAAGGTTCCACTGAGACCTTCCTTTGACCAAGGGATCTCCTCTGATCAGGCCAATGCTTCTTTAATGTCTATTCAAGAGAAGGTTGACTTGGCGGCGGCTGATTCTAGAAGAACTTACCGGGTCTTAGGCAGTGCATCTGGCACTATAACAGGTACTAAGCAAACAGTGGACTCCTTGAAGAAGGAAGCAATGGAGGAACTAGTCGACTTGAGGACATATGTCAAAGAGCTTAAAGATGGTTTCATGAATGAAGTGAATGCTCTACAGCAAGGACAAGAAGCTTTGAGAGAAGACGTTCTGGTTATCCGGGATGGTCAAGCTAGGGTAAAAGATGCAATGAACACCCTTTCTAGAGTGGAGTCTAAGATGAACTAGAGATTGGACAGAAATGAAAAGACTACCAAGCAGAGATTGGATGACATTGACCTGAAGCTAGATTTTGTGCATGAAATGAATAAGGAGATGACTGAGTTCATGGAGAACCAAAGTGACGGGATACAGTTAATTTGGAATATGTTGAGGAACCAACAACCCGGACCTTTAAATCAACTGTTAGATATAATTGCTGACATTTGTTCATCAGTGTTTAAGCAACAGGCGATCATCAGAGTTTACGTTGAAGCCAGTCAGAGTTTGTCAAAGTCTGACGTGGTGATAGTTGAATTAGCTGTCGGTGCTGAATTGAATATTCTAGAAGCAATATATTCTGAAGATGGAAAGAAGCAGAATATATTGATACAGCTAAGGAAACGGAATAGAAGATAAGAAGCAATCCTTAATTGATAGTAATTGTATAGCTAATTTATAGGAGTATCAATTAGATAAGGATTGTGTAACTGTGTACTATATAAACACAGATAGGTTATCCCTAGAAGGGATGCGATAATTGAAAACATTATTCTTGTAACCTAGTAGCTCTTTGTGATTCATTAACATCACTAAGAGAGAATTATTTAATATAATTCAGTTTGTTGATTCACAAACTTGTGTTCTTGATTGTTATTCTCATACATACTTGATTATATATTGTGTATTCGGCCTAACAATTGGTATCAGAGCCTAGGCTGTTTAATATATACAGTTTTACGATTCAAACACAGTAATAATCATGTCTGAAGAAAATCAAGCTCCTCCCAAGGTTGAACAGGTTAAACCTAATTCTGTGAGTCGGTATGAAACAATCAGGGTTCCAATTCTCAGGCCAATGGAGTATCCAATTTGGAAGGTGAAGATGACCATGTTTCTGGAGGCTACAGATCCAGAATATCTTGACAGAATCAATGATGGTCCTCATATGCCGACTAAATTGTCTCCTGTTGTTGATGGTCAAGAACAAAAGACTGTTCCAAAGGAAAAGAAAGATATGACTCCTGAGGACATCTCATCAATTGCAAAAGATGCAAAGGTTAGACATCTTCTCCACAGTGCTTTAGATAATGTTATGTCTAACAGAGTAATTGGTTGCAAAACTCCAAAAGAAATCTGGGATGCTTTGGAAGTCAGGTGTCAAGGAACCACTGCTATAAAGAAAAATAGGAAAACAATACTCACACAGGAGTATGAGCACTTTGATTCAAGACCTAATGAAACCTTGACTGAGACTTATGACAGATTTTGCAAACTATTGAATGATCTGTCTCTGGTTGATAAAGAATATGAGCTTGAAGAGTCAAATCTCAAATTTCTCTTATCCCTACCTGAAAGATGGGATTTAAAGGCGACAACAATCAGAGATAATTATGATCTTGCAGATACAGATCTTGATGAGATCTATGGATTGTTAAAGACTCATGAACTTGAGATAGAACAAAGAAACAGGAGATCCAGCAAGAAGACAAAATCTGTTGCTCTCAAAGTTGAGGAGAAGCCCATCAAGAAGGAATCATCAAGGAAGAAAGCCAAGGGAAAGGCTTTAGTCATTAAATCTGAAAGTGAGTCATCAAACTCTGATGATGACTCAAACTCTGATGAAGCTTCTGACTCTGAGGATGATGAAGAACAGATGATGCAAATGGCTGCATTGATGGTGAAGACCTTCAAGAAGATGGGATTCAAGAACTTCAAGAAAGGAAAGAGATTCTCAAGGAAAGATTCAAACTCTGAAAGGAAAAGTTTTAGAAAGTCTGAAAAGAAGGATAAATCTGAAATCCAGTGCTACAAGTGTAAGGAGATGGGTCACTATGCCCCAGAGTGCAAGAAAGGAAAATCTGAGAAAGCACTCATCTCTAAAGGCAAAGACTGGGCAGATACTTCAGACTCTGATGATGGAGTAAACTATGCTCTTATGGCAACTGTCAAAGATGAGACTGAATCATCTGAAAATAAGGTACCCCTAACTACTTATGCTTATGATACTGATAATATATCTGAGTTAAGAGTATATCTGAAAAGCGTACATGTTAGTTATAGGGATCAGACTTTAGAGAATGAGAGAATTAAATCTAAGAATCTTAGCCTTAAAGATAGAAACAAGTTTCTTGAAGGAGAACTTGAAAACATGAAGCAGATTCAAAAAGAAAGAGATGATGCTGTTTATATTGAACAGGAGTTGACTAAGAGATATAAGCAGCTAGAATCTGATCTAGAAAAAGAAAGAAAAATAATCAAGACTTGGACAAACTCTGGAAGAGACACTCATCAAGTGTTTTAGACAGATTCTGTAGGTTTAGGCTATTGTGAAAATGATGAACTTAGGTTTAAAGACAAGGTTAAGGTTAAACCACAACTTAAACCTGTGAAATTTGTTCCAGAGTCCACTAAGTTAAAATCTGTTGTAGTAAGAGAAGCTGATATGGAATCAGATAAAACCTGTGAAAGACAGGAAAATATTATAACAGAAAATCTTATGGAAATAGAAGCTGTTAGAAAGCCAGTAAAAACTTGTGAAAAACAGGTTAATGTTGGCTTGATGACAGGAAAACAGTTCAATCATAAGCTCAAAGAGGTAAAGTCTGCCATGAAACCAAAAGGGTCCAAGAAGAATAGGAATGGAAAGATAGGCATAAATAAAAGAAATAATCATTTGTCTACTGCTGCTGCTCCAAGGAAAACATGTTATAATTGTGGTAGTACTAACCATCTTGCTAGATTTTGCAATAAGAACAAAGATATTAATTCTTTACCTTCTACATCAGGAGTAAAGAATGATTATGTAAGGGTTAAACCACAGACTTTATGTACACACTGTGGGAGCACTTGGCATTCTATTTATACTTGTAAGAGTTATCATGCTATTTATCACAACTACTATGAGCTAAAACCCAATCTGAAGTGGGTTAGAGCAAACTCTGCAAATGTAAAGTCTGACAATGTTAGTTTAAACTCTGTTGATAGTGATTCCGCTGTAAAAGCTAACAATGTTAAGAAAGGCAAAGGATCCAAGCAAGTCTGGATCCTTAAAACTAACTCTTTGTAATTGGTTGTGATTGCAGGGCATAAAAGAGAGCACCCTTATCTTGGACAGTGGATGCTCAGGACACATGACTGGAAATAAAGCCCTGCTATCAGATTTTGAGGAGAAGGCTGGCCCAAAGGTTTCCTATGGAGATGGCAACATAGGACGTACTATGGGATATGGCAATATCAATCTTGGAAGTGTCATCATCACAAATGTAGCTCTAGTCTCAGGAATCAAGCATAATCTGCTATCTGTGAGTCAAATCTGTGACAGAGGAAACCATGTAGATTTTCATACTGAACACTGTGAAGTTATCAGTAAATCTACTGGAAAAGTTGTTCTAGTTGGACACAGGCGCAACAATATTTATGAAGCAAGTTTGGTAACAAACTCTGATGGAAAAACAGTGTGTCTGACTGCAAGAATGTCAAATGAAGAGAGTTGGAATTGGCATAAGAAGCTCTCTCATCTCAATTTGAACAACATCAATGAGCTAATAAGAAAGGATCTTGTAAGGGGACTTCCAAAATCAATACTCAGTCTAGATGGCCTATGTGATTCTTGTCAAAAGGCTAAACAAAGGAAGTCATCTTTCAAGAGCAAATCTGAATCTTCAGTAGTGGAACCTTATCATCTTCTACATGTTGATCTCTTTGGACCAGTGAATGTGATGTCTATGGGCAGAAAGAAATATGCTCTAGTAATTGTTGATGAATATACTAGATATACATGGGTGTATTTTTTATCAAAGAAGGATGAAACTGCTCAAACTCTGATGGATCATGTAAATCTACTGGACAAAGGATCACAGCACAAAGTCAAAATTATAAGGAGTGATAATGGAACTGAATTCAGAAACTCAATCGTGGAAGCTTTCTGCAAGGAAAGAGGAGTGAAACAAGAATTTTTTGCACCTGGTACTCCACAGCAAAATGGTGTAGTTGAAAGAAAGAACAGAACTCTAATTGAAGCTGCCAGAACAATGCTAGATGAAGCAAAGTTACCAACCTATTTCTGGGCAGAAGCTGTTCAAACTGCTTGTTTTACTCAAAATTCTACACTGATCAACAAGCATGGGAACACACCATATGAGATGGTGAAAAATAAGAAGCCAAATTTGAAATATTTTCATATATTTGGATGCAAATGCTTTGTGTTGAAGACTCATCCTGAACAGTTGACCAAGTTCGAGTTAAAAGCTGATGAAGGAATCTTTGTTGGATATCCATTGTCAACAAAAGCATTCAGAGTCTACAATCTGAGAACTAAAGTGATCATGGAATCCATACATGTGTCATTTGATGACAAGAAAATAACTGGACTTGAAGATGAAAATGAAAATGATCAACTACGTTTTGAAAATGAAGATTTATTCTCTGATGATGTAAACTCTGATGAAGCTGGTCTGACAAACTCTGACGAAGCATACTCTGAACCTCTACTGTTAAATACTGGAGAAACTGGAAATTCTCAAATTGAACAAAATAAAGAACCAGTTGAGGGGGAGCGTGAAGAAGCTCAACAAGACACAGCAAGTGAGTGAGTTGAGGAAACTGATTCAAACTCTGACAGTTCAAACTCTGAGCCATCCAATTCAGGGGGAGCTTCAGATGCTGCAGAAAGTCAACATATGAATCAGGAGAGCATGGATCAAGGGGGAGGATTCAATAATGATGCAAGAAACCACTTACCAACAGCAAGAAAGTGGACACATGCACATACACCTGATCTTATAATTGGAGATCCTGATGCTAGTGTAAGAACTAGAAGTGCTACTACAAATGAATGCCTGTATCATGCTTTCTTGTCTCAAACAGAACCAAAGAAAGTGGAAGAAGCTCTTCAAGATGCTAACTGGATAACAGCAATGCAAGAAGAGTTAAATGAATTTGAAAGAAATGAAGTCTGGACACTTGTACCTAGACCAAAGAATAGATCAATTGTAGGTACAAAGTGGGTTTTCAGAAACAAGACTGACAGTGAAGGTGTGATTACAAGAAACAAGGCTAGACTTGTGGCTAAAGGTTATTCACAACAGGAAGGAATTGACTATGATGAAACCTTTGCTCCAGTTACAAGATTGGAGGCCATAAGAATTTTTCTGGCCTATGCTGCACACAAGAAGTTTAAAGTCTTTCAAATGGATGTGAAAAGTGCTTTTCTCAATGGGAAGCTTGAAGAAGAAGTGTTTGTTGAACAACCACCAGGATTTGTAGATTCCAAGCATCCAGATTATGTCTACAGGCTTGACAAGGCATTATATGGACTAAAGCAAGCACCAAGAGCATGGTATGAAACTCTTGCTCAATTTCTTTTAGAAAGTGGGTTCACAAGAGGTACAATTGATAAAACTTTGTTTTATTTTAATTCTGGTGATGATTTGCTTTTAGTTCAAATTTATGTAGATGATATTATTTTTGGATCTACTAATGACAAACTTTGTAAGAAGTTTGCAAAGCTTATGCAGTCCAGGTACCAAATGAGCATGATGGGAGAGCTTAGTTATTTTCTAGGCTTACAGGTCAAGCAAACAGATGATGGGATTTTTATCAATCAAGCAAAGTATACCAGAAATCTTTTAAAGAAATTTGGTATGCTTGATAGTTCATCTGCTCCAACTCCCATGGCTACTGCAACAAAGCTAGACAAAGACACAGGTGCTACAGTGGTGACAACCTACAGAGGCATGATTGGGTCTTTATTGTATCTCACTGCAAGTAGACCTGATATCATGTATGCAACATGTCTTTGTGCAAGATTTCAAGCAGATCCCAGAGAGCCTCATCTAACAGCTGTAAAAAGGATTTTCAAATATCTCAAAGGAACCATAACCTTGGGTTTGTGGTATCCTAGAGAATCAGAGTTTAAGCTAATTGGTTACTCTGATGCAGATTTTGCAGGCTGTAAGATAGACAGAAAAAGTACAAGTGGAAGCTGTCAATTCTTAGGTGACAGATTGGTTTCTTGGTATAGCAAGAAACAGAAGTCAATTTCTACATCCACTGCATAAGCAGAGTATATAGCTGCTGGTAGCTGTTGTGCACAGATTCTGTGGATGAAGAATCAGTTGCTGGATTATGGTTTGAGGTACTCTAAAATACCTATTTTCTGTGATAACCAAAGTGCTATTGCTATGACAGGTAATCCAGTACAGCACTCCATGACCAAGCACATCAACATAAGGTATCATTTTATCAGGGAACATGTGGAAGAAGGGAACATTGAGCTTCATTTTGTGTCTACAGACCAACAACTTGCAGATATCTTCACCAAACCTTTGAGTGAAGCTAATTTTACAAGATTGGTAAATGAACTTGGAATGGTCTCTGGTTTTGACTAGAGATACGGGTTAGACTCAAAAACTATACATGTTTGCTTTTTATGCTCATGACTCCTTGCATGTATTAACTGTTATGAGTACCAGTGTCATAAACTCTGAAAGTAAACTCTGATGCTAAACTCTGTTAGTCATAAAGTGTTGGTCATACTCTGATAGTTAAAGTCTAATGCTATACTCTGATTGTAATTTTGTCTGAAACATATGGACCGATGAAGAAATTTGTATGAAGCATAATTCTCAGTAAGTAATTATGAATCCTTAAGAGTTGTATAGATTCTGATCTCAAATATGTGCAGTAAGTTAACACAGCATGATACTGTCTCTGTATTTATAGCATTTCTTAGTTTATTAATCCTATACACTGAGTCTGTATTAGCTGTTTGCACTTTCTCTCATAAATTAATTGTATTAACTGATGAAAAGTCTAAACTCTGATTATTAATTGCAAATAATTCACCCTCAAATCAAAAGATGCCAAAAAGCGCACAAATTCCTTTGAGATCATGTTGAGCCTAGGAAGATCCAGGAACTTATTGTATGAAATAAGGGCTAAAATCTTTGATTTTTGGTGACTAGTGCCAACCACTGATTACTGGAAAAAAAATATATATATATATATAAAATATATATATATATATATATATATATATATATATATATATATATATAAAGGGGGTGAAAAATAAAAGATATATCCAAATGAAAGGATATCAAAATACAGAGTTTAGATATAAAAATCAGATTTTATGTTAGATGAGAGTTTGAGCAATCAGTTTTTACTGTTTTAGTTTGTGGATTTTATGCACTTTGAGATGATCTAAATATTGATTTCGGTAAACTCTGCTATTGCACACACAATTATTCACACCTGTACAGTTTGAGAAAAGAGTTTATTGACAAAGAAGGACAAATGGTAAACACTGATGTATTGTGTGAAATACGCCGAGGTAATTTTGTTTTAATCTCTGATGGTTAAAATGATTTCTTTGTTTCAGACATTTTATGATTTTGAGATTAGACATTTGTTTAGAAATTCGAAAGAGTATGATTACAAACGGTTCATTTTGTATTAAACAGAGGAGAGAGAAGTTGAGTGTTTTGAACAGTGTGACAAGCGATAATTTTGGCTATTTTTACTGCGCGTGTGTATTGGAAGTTGTTACATACAGCTGTCAGCGTATGTATGTTGGACATCTGTCCCACTCACACATTTTTCAAAGACGCCTGCTGTGTGTAGTAATAATTAAAACGATTGGGTTTTAATTTTCACAGTTATTATTTAAACTTACTACACATAAACGGTTCATTATTTTACACACTTCATCTTTTCATAAGTTTTTACTCACAAACACTGTCTCAAACACTTTCACTGCATACATTCTACACTTTTCTCTGTCTTATTTCCTGCTTTATTCAAAACTTTTCTAATGGCTACTACAATGTTTACTGCTTCTGGGTTAGAATTTGTTCCGAATAACTATGCTGCTCCTTTGGCAAATGAGAACGCACCGGAGGCGTTTCATTTGATTCAGAATTTCTTGTCAAACTCTGATATTGGTACTGCTCTCACCGCACCGTTGAAGCTGTCTGCATCTCAAATCAGGACTCTTTGGCAGACAGGCACTTATGATAATGGAGGAGAGTCTGGGTCTCCGTCCATAATCTTTGAATTTCAAGAAGAAGAATTTACAGTTACTCCAACAACTGTTCGTGATGCTTTGGGTCTTGAGGATTTCAATGCTTTCATAATCTCTGTTGGCGATTCTGAGTTGGTTAGAATGATGAGAGAAATAGGCTACTCTGGACCATTGACAAAGATTGGTCAACTGAAAAGGCCGTTTTTGCGCAAGGAATGGAGTTTCTTTTTCGATTGCATCACCAGGGCTTTTGGAAAGAAGTGCACGAATTGGGATGCAATTCCCACTGATAGTCTGCAAATCGGGTATTCTCTTCTTTATGGAGGGGATGTTGGTGTCTTGTTGCTACCTGAGTTTGTGCGACAATTTCAAGTAGATTCACAACAACAACAACTTGCAAATGCTGAAGCTGGACCTTCTGTGTCTCAATCACAGAGGTCAAAGAAGTCTAAGTTGAGAGCTGTTAAGACTGCAAGAGTAAAGCCATCAGCAAATGAAGTTGGGGTATCAATCACTGATGGTATGCCTCAGAAGAAAAGGTTAAAGAAAAGAAGGGCAAACAGGGCAAAGTCTGATGATGCTGATGAGGAGAGTGAAACTGATGATGAAACTCTTCATCAGAGGAAAAGAAGACTGGTGGCTGCACATCTCTTTGGTGCATCCAATATAAATGCTGAAGCAGCACCTACGCCTGAAATGGTGAGTGCTGATGTAGAAGCTCCTACATCAAAGGCTGATGATGTAGTTGAGGAAGCTGCTGATCATTCTGACAGCAGAGTTTTTGAGAAAATGGATTTCTTTGATGATGAAGATATTCCGGATGCACATCCTACTATCAGTATTTGTGATACTGAGGATGTAGCAGCTGATCAAGCCACCTTGGTCATTGAAGACTCTGTTGCATCTCACACAGAGAATCTTTCAGTTCACAATTTACATTCTGACAAAGGTGAGGAGGTTGATCATAGGATAGAAGTTGCTACAGAGCCAATTCTTGATGAAGCTGTAGCAGAGAATGTACAAGAGGCTACTGCTAAGCTAAACTCTGAGGATATTATTGTTCTTGAAGCTTTGCAACAATCTGTTGTTGAGATTGTTCAAAAAGAAGCAGAGTTTGATACTAATGCCCACTCTGATAATCCAGAAAGAATGGTAGAGAATGTTCCTGCAGAGAATACAGCAGAGGATGACAATGTTGAAGATAGTTCTGCTCATTCACATCCTGATATACAAGAGGAGTTATCTGATATTCGATTAAACTCTGTTGAGGAAAGAGAGGTCAATCGAGCTACTGCTGAGCATTTTCAGGATATGTACTACAATCGATGGGTTGCTGCAGATTGTATCTTTTCTGCACAGAGGGCTGCTGATTTTCTTAATGACTCTGTGAAGAAAATTTCAAACTCTGATGTTCTTACAAGTCTAAAGGCCACTGTGGTTCAAGTCAAAGCCTTAAATAATAGGTTTGATGAAACACATACAGTGGTTACCAATCTTAGGAATGAAGTTGGTCTAAGGGATCTTACCTTAAAGACTGATAGGTCTTATTATTCTGCTATGTTCAAGCAGCAAGCCAAGGATTCTGATGAACTTAAGAAGAGGCTTGGGAAAGTTGAGGAGAATCAGACTGCAATGTCTGCACAATTGAATTCTATTTCTACTGCTATAGAGTTGCTGACATCAGTACTACTTTCTGATGATGTCAAAAAGGGGGAGAGTGTACCTAATGACAAATGCAAAGACACTCAAACTCTGAGACGGAGGGATGATTCTGCTGATGGTGGAAGCAAGGAAAATGAGAGGAAGCAAATTTCTGCTCAAGGGCAAAGAAGATCAAGATTAAATTCTGATAGGTTGACAAACTCTGGTAAAGGAATCTCAAACTCTGCCAGTGGTTCAAGACTTAAGAGTTTAATTATTTCAGCCAATCCATCTACTGATGAAGAAATTGCTACAAAAATGTTTCTAGAAGAACATGGTAATGAAGCTACAGTTGAAGACATGGAAGCTGAAATGCTGAGTCTTGCTGAAGAGCATGAGAAGAAATTGAAGGATGGTACTTATAAAAAGAAAGCTGTCAAGGCTCCTAGAAAGAAAGAAACTGGAATTTTTATCAAGGAAAATACTCAACATAGTATACAATACACCAGGAGGCCTGTAATAGCAAACGTTGATAAGGGCAAGGGTAAACTGATAGAAGAAGGACAGTTACCAAGGAAGATTTATTTAACCTCTGACATTGTTGAAGTTGAATCAAAATTTATTAAATCAACCTCTGACGCTGCTCAAGTTGATGTTTCTACTAAAGTTGTAACAACCTCTGACAATGCTCATGTTGTGCAAACTCAACTAGCACCTCAACTCCAAGATACTTTTAGAAGACCTATACTTCCTGAAACTCTGAAGCCAGAAACTGTTAACTTCTCAGAAACAAGAACTGTATTGGGTAAAGAATCTTATGATAAATCTGGATTAGGTTCTCACAGGGAGAAGAGAATAAACAACAGGCCTGGAGATCAATCATCACTGGCAGTATCTGGTATTTTTACTCAAGAGAATCTTGATATGCTAGAATCTGTTCAGATGATATTTCATAAAGTGTTAAAGAAAGAGTTTTTGTTGTATTTTATGGCTGATGGAAGAGTTTACAAGGTTGCAGAGTCTGACATCAATCTCAAATCTTATGAAGAATTGGAGTATGTTCTGTATTTGTTAAAAGTCAAGAATAGAAGTACTCATGATGCTGCTTTAGTTATCAGGGAAAGGATGCTGAAATCAAAGATAATGCTTGGAGGAGGAGTCTCGAGTGCATATATTCCTAAGTACAGAGATGCTTATGGAAAGATTGTAGAAATGAAAAGAAACAGTGCAAGACTAAGGACTGATCTGGGAGTTAAAGTCTTAGAATTCAATCTAGAATCTGATAAATCATATTTTATTAGGCTAGGGAATGAGATAAGGAAAAATTCCATCTATTCTTTGAGAGCTGCAATTTATCAGACTGGAGAATCTGATCCAGAGTTAAGAGAGTTGAAGAAAGTTATGGTTGAAGAGCTGGAAAGGGCTGAAAGAAGACTTCTCATGGATTATCTCAGAACTGTTCCTGATATTCAAGAAATCAAATAAAGTCTGACTGTAAGTTTTTTCTTAAAAAAAAAGTTTTCTATTCTAAGTTAAAGTTAAACTCTGATATATTAAACACTGCATTTGTTATATGTTTTGACATCATCAATTATCTGTTTAACTTGTACATTTTTATTATGGACAAGTTGGGGGAGATTGTTAGATATAATTGCTGACGTTTGTTCATCAGTGTTTAAGCAACAGGTGATCATCAGAGTTTACGTTGAAGCCAGTCAGAGTTTGTCAAAGTCTGACGTGGTGATAGTTGAATTAGCTGTCGGTGATGAATTGAATATTCTAGAAGCATTATATTCTGAAGATGGAAAGAAGCAGAATATATTGATACAGCTAAGGAAACGGAATAGAAGATAAGAAGCAATCCTTAATTGATAGTAATTGTATAGCTAATTTATAGGAGTATCAATTAGATAAGGATTGTGTAACTGTGTACTATATAAACACAGATAGGTTATCCCTAGAAGGGATGCGATAATTGAAAACATTATTCTTGTAACCTAGTAGCTCTTTGTGATTCATTAACATCACTAAGAGAGAATTATTTAATATAATTCAGTTTGTTGATTCATAAACTTGTGTTCTTGATTGTTATTCTCATACATACTTGATTATATATTGTGTATTCGGCCTAACATCAACAACATGATCCTGCTACTACCTTTTACAATGAGGATAACTTCGTCGAGGATTCCTCAACTAAGGGGAGAAAGTTGGAGGATGGGAGGCAAATGGATGGGGTTTGTGGGAAACCAATGAAACTATTCCGGTTAGACAGTATTGGATTGAGAACATGGTGCAAGAAGAGGAGAGTGGGGAGGAATTTGAAATCATGCATGAGCAACCACTACAAGAGGAGCATGAGCCATATTATCCAGAGCCAATAGAACATCCTATCTTGGATGATGATATGGAAGAAGAAGCAAATTCTCTGTCACAGGAAGAAGAAGCTGCCTTGGAGATATTAAAAGCTGAAAGAGATGTCAGGCAAGCTGAGAGGGAAAAACAACAAGCAGTTCTAAGGAGTGAGAAGCTAAAAAGATTCAAGGTGTATGCTGAAGTGAGGAAGAAGAAGATGATGGATTTGGCAAAGAAGCAAGGTATTGACTGGGAGATGGCTTATAAAACCTTCTGTGGAGTTGAAGACGGATTAGAAGTCAACGACAATGTGGAGGTGGAAGTTATCAATCAAGACATCCGAAGTGCAAACCTTGAAAATCAGACTTACTTCACTGCACTGAGAAATACTGTGATCTTTCTGAAAGCTGGGGTTAAAGAAAACGGTGCCTGGAACATAGTGATCAACTTTCTTGAGAAAGGTACCTTTGTGATTTCCACTAAGTTTTTTGAACAGAGAACATTCACAGAACTGCAGGTGATGCTTATCAAGATTCAAAGGACTACAAGGCTGAATGAACTGCTCCGTGAGCATGTTAAAGAAATCTTGATGAAAGTCGGTCCAAAGATTACTGAAGATCCTCCAATGGTTAGATTCATGACGAATGACTTGTTCAGAATCTACTAGAAAAAGGTCAATAGACATCGCCCATATAACATCGGTTGTTGGGGCCACCAATGTAAAAGATCCTAATTAACATCAGTTTCAAACTAACTGATGTCTTTGTATTGTTACAACATCAGATTACATCCGAACCGATGTATAAAAGTCGTCTTTAAAAAAATTTAAGGCCCGCTAATACTTCCCCCTTATACCAAATGTTTTCCCTCTAAAATTTCCCCCAGCCAATTTTTCATCCCCCCATTTTATTTAGTTGATGTACCCTTTTCCCCTAAAACATATATAATTAAAACAAAAATTAATTAAACTAAAAAAACACCTCTCTCTCTCACTCACCCCTCTCTCTCTCTCGATCTCACCCCTCTCTCTCAAGAACCCCTTTTTCTTATGTTTGTCTCTCTCTAGTCTCTCTCAATCGCGCACGAATTCACATTCACTGCCCTAATTCGACGACGATGATGACACTGGTGAATTCGAGCGATGATGATGATGGCGGCGTTCGTGAATTCGAGCGATGCACTGGTGGAATGGAATTCTATTCCCATCGATCGTTACGACGTTCGCCACCTCCTCACTTCCCCTCCTCCTCCCAAAAGCCGCCATCATCATATTGTTGACTCTTTTGAATCCGAGCTCGATCAGGAACGCTATCTCGATCTCTCTTATAATCAACAAGGTCAGTTTAGGTTCCTTTCTTATATTCAGATCCCCAAACAAACTATATATTTGGCGGTTATACTCAATAGCTTAACTGTTTTGTTTCCAACAATTATGTCATGATTAATTGTATTTGTTCGTGTGTATGATTGTTAAATAGTCTTATTCAGAACTTGCTTTTAAAAAAAATGAAATATGGCTCGAAAGTTGAATTGCTGGTGAGAGTAACTTATTATTGATTTGGAGGTTCTGTTGTCAAGATGCTGAGGGTTAAATGCTACTGTTTTGCGAGAATGTGACATCTCGATTGATTGTGCACAAGGTGAGTAATTGGATTTAAAACATTTAGAAATGATCAAACAGGAGATAAGTTATTAAAGATAGGCATATAAATAATGGTCATAGATGCAATTTAAAGTTGAGCTTCTATGGAGTGATTTTTTTATTTTTTATTTTTTTTGGTTCTTTTCTGCACCATTCTCGGCAGTAGTGGCGGACACCCTTCTCTTGGTAACGACTGGTTGAGTATTCAAGCCTCGGTGGAGGCATGTGTGTTTGTGGATTTAAATTCCTTGTAATTGACCCTATTCAAAATAATATAGTGTCTTTTATGATTTTCATCTTCATTATCCTATCCAGTCCTTTACATTATTGAATTTTTTCAAAGGATCGCTTGGCAAGACTTGAAGCCGCTCTTGCTACTAAACAAGGTAGTCACTTAAGCAATTTTGTATAATGTTTTTCTTCTTTTCAAGCATTGTTTATTTCTATCTATGTTTGTGGGTGTGGGGGAATGATGTTTGTAACACCCCCAGATCCGGGGTCAGGAATCTGGGTTGTCACGCTCCATCAATTATATAATACCTGCATTACTTACAACATTATAATAATATAACTCCAAAAGACCCCAATCACTTACGCACACACACACAAGTTATAGCCTTGGAAATGAGCAACAATAAGTAACATTTGTTATTACAAATCAAATGTACTATCCAGGATCTCATCTATCATTTACAACCTCTACCTGAAGTTAAAATAATAGACCTCACAATTCTATACAAGGTTTAATAATACAAACCTATTCGAAAACAATTCTTACTAACTCAGTCTACAGCTGTTCTGCTAAATCCGACAGTATCCATCTTGCTGAACTAACTCAAGGGTGGTCTCTCCATTCCCTTGCTCTCGTAACACGAGGTGAATCGACAATGTTTTCTTCATGCTGAAAGATTTAATAAAGCAAGAATGAGCTAATAGTGCTCAGCAAGAAATCTATCCCAGTTTAAATCTTTAAACCTTTTAGGAAGATAATCCATATGGGATCCATGTTTAAAACTACTAGGGTTTATCCCCAAAATAGTATATCGTTCAAAATACCGTATGATTTATAATCATACTCAAATACTTTTCGTAAATCCTTTTAGGGATCCTTGGTATCAAGATGATAAACCAAGTCTCAAAACATCTCTTTTTAAAATAGATATTAATATTGGAATCAAGGCTTAAACCCATCCATTGATTCAAAATACTATACAATTCAAAATACTATATATATTAAATGACTTCTCAACATATATACATGCATATCTATTTAGATATCTCATACTGTTCAAAATACTGTAAAATATCAGTAATGAACACCTTTTTGAAGCTGTTGGGTTGTGATATATAAAAGAAGCAGGAATGAGCACTATAGCTCGACAATAATATATAGCAACATAATCATATATGTGGGCTGATATCATAGCTGAAAGCTTTTAAAACCTCATTCGTATATAGAAAGATATATTGGATACTCTTTTCGTCAGAACATGCAATGTAGTTCAAATACTATACACGGAACATCATTGTTCAATTTCTGTCACATTATCGGTAACTCAGCACCTAGGCTTTCATTACAATGTGCAGCACAATTCCAAGTGGAAGAAGGGGATATACTGGAATACACGATACACGGTGATCAGCCGTTATATCGCAACTTAACTTTTCTACTAGTAGAAGGACGACTTCCTATTCGGTTATCACCCTGGCCGCATTTGGGCCCTTCATGCTATACTGGCACCTATTTCATTGCCGAACATGGAGTCATACTATACTGGCACCTGTTTCATTGCCGAGCATGACTTCGTACTATACTGGCACCTGTTTCATTGCTGAGCACGAGTTAATTCCAGTCCCCAGATGAAAATCAACGTCACGGGAAATGGAAGTTAATCATGTTTTCCCCAAGTACAATTATTTGTCAAAAACTTTGTAACCGTTCAGAATTCCTTACTCTAGAGTAATTGAAAAGAGTAAGTCAAAGTGTGGGTTGACATTAGTCAACGAAACTACCGATGATTACTACATATTTTGAAATCATGACCAGGGAGTTTATTGAAATTTCAGAGTTTAGCAAGTTTGAAATACTTTACTTGAATGGGGGAGCCATCCCCAATTGTAGTTATTCTAGAGGAACAGTGGAAGTAAAACTCTGTCCTCGACTTCTTGAACTAGATTCCCAAATTTTCGATGAGTTAGAAAACACTATTCGCATTTAATTACCTTTAAATATCTTAAGAATATAGTTGGGAATCTCTATTTTAATACCTTTTCTGAAAATCAGAAATTTATATTTTGTGTAAATAATAGAACCTTTAATCATATAATAAGGTTCTATGATTTTTAAATCATATTTGGAATATTTAATAAATACCCAAATAATAATATTAAATTATTATTCAATATAAAACCACTTAAGTGAATATTCAAAATAATATTCACTTAATTAAATAATATTCAAATAATATTTATTATAATAATATTTAAATATCTCACCTTAAATATCCCATAATATTGGAATATTTAATAAATCTTTAAAATATAACTGTCCCTGGAACCTTCCAGCTTCTGACAGTAGGATCAAAACAAAATAATACTTTAACTTCCGGTCTAAGTTTTAAAACTATCTTACAAGTACTCTATACTTAGAGTCTTTATAAAACCTCGGTTTATATCTAATGTAATCATAGCATATAAACCATCCATCTTACGAAAGCTTTTAACCAAAAGCGTACATCAATACATAGTCATTTTAACAATTTAAAACAATATATATCACAACAGCATCTTATATCAGATGTAGGGTTGGAAAACTAGCATGCATCTATCATATGCATATTTTTCATCTCAACAATGTTAATACCATCATATGCATATATTACATTTGAAAGCATGCATCTATCATATGCATATTATCATAATATTGTACTTTAAAACATAGCATGGAATGAGAAAACTTGCCTTGATTCCTTGGTATTAGGGGTTCGAGTCTTGTCGCAAATCTATAAACAAAGAAATACTCGATCAGTCCCCTAACGTAATCATTCGCTCATAACACTCATTTAAAGTCAACTATATGTTAAACACATCATGTAGTCACGTTATTCCTAAAAAATGTTCGTATTTTAATCGACTCGAAATACTCCTTTTATCTTAGTCGCAATGGTTGGTCAAAGTAGTACTCTAGAGTTGACTTTTCATAAAGTTACTATTACGCGACTCGTACTCTAACACTTTTAATATATCCGAAAACTCGTATTTAAATACGAGACTACTTCTAAATCATCTTGAGTATTTGTAATATTTATCATAAAAGTTTCGATCTCAAAACAGGGGTTTCACTTGGTGAAATGTATTCTCAAACTTGGATGAGCTACGGAAAGTTACTATTCACACGCCTTTCTCTAAAACGCTCATATCTCCTTAACCGTTAATCGAAATACCACACCGTTTTCGCGTGCGCGATCTTGAGAAAGAATAGAACAAAATGTTTGAAAATGTTTTTCTGGTTCAGGGGATGAAAATCCCGAGAGCAGCAGTTTAAGGTAGTAGAGTGCAGAAACCATTCATCCTCGCGCCGCTTTGGTTCCTGATTAGTGCATAATTTTGCATTCTCTTGTATCTATTTTATTGTTAGTTTTCGTATTTTTAAATAAATTAACTAGTTGTATTTTCATATTTTGTAGATATTTGGAAAAATAAAGAAAAGAAGAAAAAAGAAGAAAAAGGGACAAGGAAGGGCAAAAGTGGAAAAGAAAAATCAAGGATGGAAGAAAAAGACAAAATAAGGTGTTGGTTGATTAGATTTCAAGATGAAGGGCCAAGATTAACCCAACCTTTCCCCAAAACCCTAATTTTCCCCTATAAATACCCCCTCCTTCCCCTTTGTAAATAACCTTAGTTTTAGCTTAGTTTAAATTTTTAGTTGCATCTCTTTTATTTTCCTAGATCTAGTATTTTCTTTCATTGTAATAGCTTAAATTTTGTAAACTCTCTTTCATTTTAATGTTAATTCAAGCCTTTACTTTAATTCTCCATCTTGTTCTCTTCATTTCTTGGCCATGAACTTTTGTAAATCCAATAAAGTGGGTCAAATAGCTTTTGTGCTACCACTTGAGGTATAAAGGAGCCATCTTTATTTAATGTTATGTAGTGTTAATGCTCTAGATTTACTTTTGATAGTGTTCTTGAGTTGAGCCCCTTTAAATTTGATTTTAATGTTGGGTTTGATGATTAGAGCTTATTATTTACATTTTCTTGTTAATTTTGGTGAAATATTGTAATGGGTTTGTTGATTTAGTGGTAGATTTGAATTTAATAGTGTTATGAAGCTTGTAGATTCACTTTTGGATTTAATTTTTATGTTTGAGTTTGTCATTTAGATGAAATGGGTTTGATACTTTAGTGATGTTGATAGTGTTAAAGTAAGTCTTTTTATTTTATTTAGGGTCTAATCTTAATTTTTGGTGGTTTAATTTTTCCGGTTAGAGTCATTTTTCCGGGCAGTTTTTGAGCTGTTTCTGCCCCTTCTTGGCCTGAAATCCGCGCAGCAGCGAACCAGTTTTTTTCTTATTAATTTTCCTCGCGCGCCTAGAATTATTTTTTCTGTCCTTTTTTCCCGCGCGTGAGCGCCAAATTACACCTGCCAGTTCAGTTTTGTCCACCAGTTTTTGTTTCTTTTTTTTGTCTTTTCTTTCGCTTTTCGTGTTTTCCTATTTTCTGTTTTTTCTGTTTTTCTTTCTTTCGTTTTTTTTTCTTTCGCTCTTAATTTTTTTCTGTTTTCTGTTATTTCCTGTTTTTTTATTGTTTATCAATTTTCTATTTTTTTAGTTATATCTAAAATGTTTCTTTTAAATAAAAAATATTAATTAGATATATCATTTTTAATAATTAGATAATTAATTGTTAGTTGTTAAATGTTTTATTAATTCTAGAATTTCTCTTTATGACTCCTTCTATTGTTAACTTAGATTAATCAAAAACTTCTCCCAAAATTATTTGTTCTAATTTGCCTAAATTAAAAGTTAAGGATTTGCGAAAAATAAAATAGTCTCTGTGGATCGAATCATAAATATTAAAACGACGATCGTGCACTTGCGATATTAAATGTTTATTTCTAGCACATCAAGTTTTTGGCGCCGCTGCCGGGGACTATAATTATTTTTCGCGCCTTAATTTTTAGTTTTTCGGATTAGTTTTTTTTTTTACTTGCTTTATTATTTTGGAAATTGAGAATTCGGGAAGCTTGGTGAGACGTGCTAAAAGCTCGAAGAATTTTGGAAGCTTGCTTAGGTAACCCGTATCCCTCTCTTTTCAATTTTTGTTCACTAGTTGTAAAAAAAAATCGCAAAAAAAAAAAATTGAAATATTAAAATAAAAATAAAAAAATTAGTTAGTTAAATACATATTTGTTGCATCATGCATTTAATCACTTAGGATCACATCATCTAGATTTTATTTTCTTGTTTTTAATTTATCGTACCTTATTAATTTTGGTGATTGCTGGAGGAATGAGGTACGTTAAATTTTCCTTTTCTCTAGATTAGAACACGTAGTGTAAAGCATCCATAGTTGTTTATCGCTTTCTTATCTCGTTGTGTGTTGCATCATTTAAATAAATCTTAAGGGCAAAACCCAATCATAAGATAAGGGGAGGGATTTCATCACTCTTTCCTTGGCCCACAACCACTAATCCATCATTTTGCATGCCTAGCTTTTTAATAAAATTAATTAGACATTAGCCCCTAGGATTACGCGCTCAACTAGGAAGAGAACCTGGAACGAATAATTCTTTACGTATATATCCTTTTGGTGTCTAGGCAAGCGAAAGCTTACCTGGCCATTCAGGTTGGTGTCTAGGTTGGTGTTTAGCCTCTTGGCAATGCTTGCTCCTACCTGGCCAATCGGGATTTATACTTATTGAATTAGGACTTCAGAATTATCTTGTTGTTAGGAGCAAGGTCTAGATTGTTTTTAGGATAACATAGTAGTCATGTCTATTCCGCATCTAGGAGTTAATTTCATTGATGAGGTTGTTTCATGGTCATATCTTGAGGATAATGCAATTGTATCTTTTCTTGAGAATGATATTTTGTTAGAGTATGAGAATAATAAAGAAATTCATGAGCTATATAAGAATTTTTCTTCTGATGAGATGTTACATGAATTGAATGTTATTTGTTCTAGGCATGAAACTCAATTTGAGGATAGTTCTTTTGATCCTAAGTCCATTGTTAAAAATTCTGTTGGTGAGCCACCCCCACTTGATTTTAATCTATCTTTTTCCACTCTTGATCAGTCTTTGGTAGTTGATAATGAAACTCATCATGTTGTTATCTCTAGTGACATAGTTCATAACCAAGAATTCCAAGTAATTAATCTGCTTAAACAACATAAAGAAGCATCTACTTGGTCTATGAATGTTGTTAGTGGTATGAGTTTTATTCTGGTTCAAGATCATCTTTCTCTAGTGGATAATGTTTTCTTTGTGGGTGAGTTTCACATGTTTGATGATTCTCTTAAGAAAGAAGTTTTCCCTCGATCTGGTATTGGTTAGTATGTGCTTTTGTTTTGTGTCTCCTATAATTAAGTGTAGGTATGGGGGATTGTGTGTGTGTGTTTTTTGTGTCTGTGTGTTATAGGTATTGTTCAATTTCTCTGTCATTCCCTTATCAGGTATTCTCGTCCTTTTACTTTTTCATTTTTCTCTTGCATTTGCATACATTGAGGACAATGCATGATTTAGGTATGGGGGAGGGTTTTAGTGTAAATAAATAAAAAAAAAATCAGAAAATCCAAAAAAATTAAAAATGAAAAAATCACAAAAAGAGTTATAGTGTTGTAAATAGTAGAGTCCTAGTCTTATTCTAGTCTTGTTAAATGATTGTTAGTTGCTTGATGCACCTTTACATGCTATGATAATCTTGTGTTTCTGATATTTGGGATTGAGAAGTGATTTGCTAAGTTCTTGTCCACACACACACACTAGCAAGGTGAAACTAGTAGATTTATTGAATTTTGCAAGTAATTAGAAGGACATGAATATGTGCAAGATGACTTGGTTCTCATGCTTTGAGTACAAGTAGGTGCATTAAGGAGACCTTTGCTTGAGATTGATTATGCTTTACCACACCAAGTGAGTTTTTGAGCCTATATGCACATCTTTTGCATTTATATTCATTTGCTTGAGTGTCCACATGTCATTTGCATTGCTAGCACTTGTTTGAGGTCTTTCTTGAAATACATGACATCATTTATGATAAGATGATAAAGGCATTTAGGAATAACCCATATTTCCAAAATTTCCACACCATTCTTCTTTGATCATTAGTTACCCATTTGAGCTTAATCCTATTTTTCGGTGACACACCACATTACTCGCCTAAGACCTTTTTCTTGTACAGCCTTACTTATTCTTGATCCCAATTTGTCAAAGGCTAGTAGGAACTTGAGGGAGTAATAAGGTGTGTGAGATGGGTTTATTTTTGTTCATTACTTTCGGGAAATATCTGTTTTGGTTGTTCACTTGTTAGTCGATGTTCAAGCTAAATTTTAAGGAGGATTATGGTTGTTTATACATCTTAGCTCTCAAAAAAAAAAATACAAAAAAATACAAAAAAATACCAAAAAATACAAAAAAAATACAAAAAAAAAAGAGAAAAAAAAATAAATAAAATGAGAGCATACTTAAGTTTTTGTAATCCTCCTTCATTCGACTAATCAAGCCTTTTTGTTGAAAAATAAATTAGAAAATCAATGTGTGGGGAGAATTTTTGGTGATGTGTATGATTTATCATGGTGACTACTAGCTTTTGACACTTCACCTCATTTGGCCTTTCTTGACATACCTTGTCCCTAGCCCCCATTACAACCCAAATAAAGACCTTTTGATTGTCATTACTGATGTATGTTGTGTTAAAGTTAGATTGATACCAAGTGTCAAGCATGCTTATGATTTTGTTGGAATTGAGTGATACACTTACCCATGTTCTTGAGTGAATATTCTTTTGTGAGTGAAATGTGAGGTATTGCTTGTTTCTTTTGCATATGAGATCTCAAGTTTTGAATCTAAGGTGTGCTCTTGTGTACTTAGCATGTTTTCCAACTATTTTTGCACTTGACATGGACTTTTAAGCACTTTTGCATACTTTTTTTTTTTAGTCTACTATGTGAATCCTTGCACCTTCCACACCAAGACTTTGCAAATTCACTTTGATTCTTAAGTTTATGTAACATGAGAGGACATGTATGTGTGGCGTTGCATTGCCATGCAATCTTTTATATGAGCTAGATGGATTTTGTGGGTACATTCACTATAGGCCCTCACGAGACCTCACTCGTCCACTAGGGCTGCCTAGGGGTTTAAAGGGCTTGTTGCATATGCCAAATGCAACCGTGATCACCTACGGAAGTGGTATTAGTGTTAGATAGTTTTTAATAGTTTTGTTTTTGTTTTACTCGAGGACGAGCAAAAGATAGGTATGGGGGCATTTGATTAGTGCATAATTTTGCATTCTCTTGTACCTATTTTATTGTTAGTTTTCGTATTTTTAAATAAATTAACTAGTTGTATTTTCATATTTTGTAGATATTTGGAAAAATAAAGAAAAGAAGAAAAAAGAAGAAAAAGGGACAAGGAAGGGCAAAAGTGGAAAAGAAAAATCAAGGATGGAAGAAAAAGACAAAATAAGGTGTTGGTTGATTAGATTTCAAGATGAAGGACCAAGATTAACCCAACCTTTCCCCAAAACCCTAATTTTCCCCTATAAATACCCTCTCCTTCCCCTTTGTAAATAACCTTAGTTTTAGCTTAGTTTAAATTTTTAGTTGCATCTCTTTTATTTTCCTAGATCTAGTATTTTCTTTCATTGTAATAGCTTAAATTTTGTAAACTCTCTTTCATTTTAATGTTAATTCAAGCCTTTACTTTAATTCTCCATCTTGTTCTCTTCATTTCTTGGCCATGAACTTTTGTAAATCCAATAAAGTGGGTCAAATAGCTTTTGTGCTACCACTTGAGGTATAAAGGAGCCATCTTTATTTAATGTTATGTAGTGTTAATGCTCTAGATTTACTTTTGATAGTGTTCTTGAGTTGAGCCCCTTTAAATTTGATTTTAATGTTGGGTTTGATGATTAGAGCTTATTATTTACATTTTCTTGTTAATTTTGGTGAAATATTGTAATGGGTTTGTTGATTTAGTGGTAGATTTGAATTTAATAGTGTTATGAAGCTTGTAGATTCACTTTTGGATTTAATTTTTATGTTTGAGTTTGTCATTTAGATGAAATGGGTTTGATACTTTAGTGATGTTGATAGTGTTAAAGTAAGTCTTTTTATTTTATTTAGGGTCTAATCTTAATTTTTGGTGGTTTAATTTTTCCGGTTAGAGTCATTTTTCCGGGCAGTTTTTGAGCTGTTTCTGCCCCTTCTTGGCCTGAAATCCGCGCAGCAGCGAACCAGTTTTTTTCTTATTAATTTTCCTCGCGCGCCTAGAATTATTTTTTCTGTCCTTTTTTCCCGCGCGTGAGCGCCAAATTACACCTGCCAGTTCAGTTTTGTCCACTGTTTTTCTTTCTTTCGTTTTTTTTTCTTTCGCTCTTAATTTTTTTCTGTTTTCTGTTATTTCCTGTTTTTTATTGTTTATCAATTTTCTATTTTTTTAGTTATATCTAAAATGTTTCTTTTAAATAAAAAATATTAATTAGATATATCATTTTTAATAATTAGATAATTAATTGTTAGTTGTTAAATGTTTTATTAATTCTAGAATTTCTCTTTATGACTCCTTCTATTGTTAACTTAGATTAATCAAAAACTTCTCCCAAAATTATTTGTTCTAATTTGCCTAAATTAAAAGTTAAGGATTTGCGAAAAATAAAATAGTCTCTGTGGATCGAATCATAAATATTAAAACGACGATCGTGCACTTGCGATATTAAATGTTTATTTCTAGCACATCAGTTCCGACATTTTTATAAAATCGAAAAATCATCATTTTAACACGAAACCTTCTAGGTTCCTTTCCTAACTGTCCATACTAATATCCTTATTAATATCTCGACCCAATTCCATTTTTAAAGAGTTTGATCACAATCTCAAAGTTCATACAATGAACTACTTAGTTATCCGTAACTGCTTTCACTAAAACGGACGTTTCTCTTAAACCGTAAATCGAAACGATACGATTATTTCGCTAAAAAAAACTAGGTAACAGAGGCTACATGATCATGGTCAGAAATCTCATGTTTATGCCCTTTAATGTAACTGTGGTCTCTGTCCAAACTACCTAAGTAAAATTCGACATGGTAACGGCGCTTAAATGCGATTCCCGTGTTTTTAAACACTCAATACAACCATCAATCCATAATCAACCAACCACCAATCAACCTCAAGATAATCACTACACTTTTCTGTCAAAACATGGTCATACCCTAGTTCATAAGTTTATCCACAAATCAACCATCAAACATGCTTAAAATCATGCATACATCCTTCATTCTAACATAGTTCTAATCAATCACTTATAACTACTAAATCAAAGCATAAACTCAACAAGAAAGAAGTTTTATACCTCCCTTGGATCTTAATATGGACTAACAATAGCTTGTTTGCTCTCCCTTGAACCTTAATCATCCTTAACAAACCTTAAACTCAAGAACAAAACAAAAAAATTCATGAGTCACTATTCATGCCTCAACTTTGATCCAATCTTTAACCATGATACACTTCTTTGATGGCCATGCAATTTTGAACGCACCTTGGGTATATAGTGAGGGAGCTATTTTTCAAATTTGGTGATTTTAGGATGAGTAGAACTTGAGTTATGAATTTGTCTTTGCTCGTTGCTCATGCTGGGCCGAAAATCTGAGAAATGAGAGAATACTTGCTTTGCTTTGTTTTGTTTTCTTTTCCTTTCCTTTCTTTTTTGTTTAATTAGCTCTAATACTTGCTGATTAATTTGTGTGGTTTGTATCAAGACTTGTCACCAATGACAAGGCTCTTTTGAACTTGTGGTGGTGGTGAAAGTGGTGACAAGGTGGTGATTCACCACTTTGTCATCACTTGGTCATGCATATGTCACTCCTAGGTCATCCTCCTGCATCATGCTTGTGTCATAATTTGTATCCTCAATCCCCTTATATATTGCACTTGATGATCTTGTATAATACTCCTCCTTTGGTTAGGGTTAAATCCATAATTTGTTACGCCTTTGTTTCGCGATAGTTTCAAGTGGTTTTAAAAACGTTTCTCTGTACCAAAGCTAGGGGATACTTCCTTGATCTTTCCATTACCTTGGTTTAATAAATGATCCTAGATTTCTTTCCTTGGCTTAAGGTATGATCATGGATTTCTCATCCTACATACTTTCTCAAAACGATCAAATCAATTCTCCCTTGATTGTCCAATGAATAGTGATCAAAATTTAAAGTTGGAATCTCCTGATTCTGATCGCGTTTACATTCTTTTATTCTTCCTATACATCAATAATATAACCTCGAAACATTCATTCCATGTCTTCCATATAGGGTGGTCTGAAAAATTTTCCATCAGCAAATTTACTATTCATCACATTTACTATTCATCAAAAATATTTAACTAAGTCCAAAATTTGGGGTTATTACAGTCTCCCCTCCTTAAAAGGATTCCGTCCCGGAATCTAAGAAAATAGCCGAGGTTACTCTTTCAATATAGAAATCTCCAGTTTCCAGGTTGACTCCTCAACCCTCTGGTTTCATTACAACACTTACTCATTTCGGTCTGTGATATCTACCAGACGCTTTATATAAGCCAATTCTGGTTGTACTCTTATACACCCCTTTTCTATCAATATCCGACTACTCTTGCAGTCGACGGTACAACGCTTACCATAACTTCGGTTCTCTGAAATGTTTCTTCCGGTTGGTCCGTCGGTCTACGGATCCTACGTAGTGCTTAATTGCACTCAAACTAGTTGCCAAACACGTTTGGAAAACTCCTCCCGAATCGGGAGTTCAAGCATTGGTTCTTATCTGACATGATGGTGACTGGAACTCCACGTCACCCAATTATCTATTTCGCAACTCTTTGATTTAAGATCTCTTGCTAAAAACAAAATATGAGTAGACCCATTTGATCCATCAATTATAGCTCAATTGACGTCATAGTCCGACTCGATTCTTTTTTGATCCTATCATAGAATCCATTATAGTAAAATTACATTCCTAATCAGGAATCTCCACTAACTGTGATAGTCAACTAGGTCTTTGTTCTGCCTTCATTTTCTGACATATCTAATATTTGTTTATAAATCGATAAATCCTTTTATTTATCCGTCCGACAATAACATTGCCTTAACTTTCTTTACCTTTTTGGTACTCTCCGCGTATCTGTCTCTTTATGACAGATCTTTATTCCTTAATTTATTCAGGCTCAATCAGGACTTTTAAATAATCCTTGTTGTACTCTTAACTTCAAACTTCATCCTTTCAGTTCCTCTTATTAGTCTTTCTGAAAATTAGCATCCTTTATCTCTCGATCATTAGGAATCCCAACTTGGTAAAAATACCTTATGATTCCTCTATTATCTTTCTCAGTCTTTAATGCTTTCTCCAACATTGACTTCCTACCTTTACTCGTCATTCGCTCTTGACATAACTTGATTTCCTGCAGCAATTCCGGTTGCATTGCAATCTCAACTAGTCTCTCAATACCATTTCCGGTTATCTTAACCTCAATTTCCATATTCTTAAATCCTTGGATTAACTTTATCCAACGATGTTATCATCTTAAATCTCTCAGACTAAGGGCATTGGCCACCACATTGGCCTTCCCTGGGTGGTAAAGGATCCCACCGTCATAATCCTTGATCAGCCTTAGCTACCTTTTCAATCCTCATGGTAAGTTCTTTCTGGGAAAGTGTATCTAATGCTCTTATGATTTGTATAAATCTCGCACTTATTTCCATACAATTAGTGCCTCCAAAACTTTAAAGCGAAAACTATCGCTGCCCATTCTAAGTCAAGCGTAGGGTATCTAAATTCATATTCCTTTAATTGCCTGGATGCATGCGTAATTACCTTTCCGTGCTGTATAAGCACACACCCTACTTCTTTATGCGATGAGTCGCTATAGATCATACAATCTCCCTTCCCGTTTGGCAGTACCAGCACAGGACAGTGACTAGTCTCTTCTTTAATTCCCGGAAACTTTTCTCACATTTCTCGATCCATTCAACTTTTCAGTCTTTTGGGTAAGTCTGGTCAGTGGGGCTGCCATTCCAGCAAAATCTTGCACAACCTCTGATAATACTCGGCTAAGCCTACAAAACTTCTCACCTCAGTTGGTGTGGTTGGTCTTTCCCAATTCGAAACAACTTTTATCTTAGCGGGGTCAGCCAGCACCTCTTCATTGTTGACCATATGTCCTAAAATTGTACTTCCCTTAGCCAAATCTCACACTTTGAGAACTTGACATATGAATTTTCTCTTCTCAGTATCTCTAACACTATCCTCAAACGTTCTGCGTGTTCTTCCTTGGTCTTTGAGGTAAATCAAAATATTGTCGATGTCACTATGACACACTTATCCAAATACTTCTTGAAAAGTTTATTCAGCACGTCCATGAAAGCTGCAAGGGCATTCGTCAGCCCAAACGAAATTACTAAAAACTCGTAGTGTCCATTCTTGGTGCGAAACGCAGTCTTGGTTACGTCCTCAGGTTTAATATTCAACTGGGGGTATCCAGTTCTCAAATCAATCTTCGAGAATTTAACTACATCGTGCAGCCGATCGATCAAATCACCGATCCTTGGCAGGGGTATTCATTCTTAACAATTAGCTTATTCAGATTTCGATACTCTATGCACAGCCTCATGATGCCGTCCTTTTTCTTCACCAATAACACGGGTGCATCCCACGGTGACGCAAATGGTCTTATCATTCCTTTCCCTAACAATTCTTACAATTGAGCGACTAATTTCTTCATCTCGACTGGAGCTAGTCGGTACGGGGCCTTCGAAACTGGCGTCGTTCTTGGAGCTAATTCTATAGCAGACTTTATTTCTCTATCGGGTGGTAATCCTCGGAGATCTTCTGGAAATACATCCTCGAATTCGTTGACAACAGGTATATTATGTACACTGGGTACTTCCCGTTTCGTATCCATCGCAGTCGCTAAACAAGTTTCACATCCTTCGAGATCAATCGTTCCCTCGTCCGACAATCTGAATTCTTACCTTCTTTCTATCACAATTGTTTCATTAACCAAGGTAACATAATCAGTCGTTTCGAACACTCCGTTATTCTGAATTCGCATCATGCGAAACAAACCTTAGCAATTTCCGTAATCCTCGATTCATAACTTATCGTACTCATTCGTTTTAGCTCTTAGCTTCAACACTCTAATTTTCCAAATACTAAGGAAAATACTTGCATGGCACCAAGAATACTTCAAGCAACAGAATGCTTTATAAAAAAAAACTTTGTAAAAATTCTCGCTGAGGGGGCGACCTGGTTAGGTCTCAATCAAATTATCGTTTGAAAATCTTCCCACCATACTTCACTGCATACAAATGCATCGTGAATTCACTTATATAAATTTGACCGAAAGTTGAACTTAGTGATACAATAACTAGTTCATTTCAATAAACATTAACAACTAGCTGAACAAAATTTGCTAGTTCGATTAGTTTGGGATGCAGCATCTAGCTAAGATGATTAGCTAGATTTTCATCATATCATTAAAATTTCAACTAGTTAGAACAACTAACTAGTCACTCATTATGGCACATGCAATTAGCCATTTTCAATCTACTAGTACAAAATCTCGACATCGTAGCCGAAGAAAGAAAGAAAACAAAATTTTGACTACTCGGATAATGAATTGAAAAGAAGAGTAAATAAGTTTGGGACGAACATGGTAATTATAACCCTTGAATAGAATATAAGGTCTGAATAGAAAGTTCTTGGTATCGGAACAATCGATAACCTCCCATCAAACATTCCTCATCAGTGAAACGGTCCACCCAAGGTGTCTCCGTACATAAACTTTGTCAAATTCTCCGATAGAATTGAATTCAGACTACCAATATCAAATTGATATCCTTTCCACGATTCCAACGTCTGATGTGCAACTCTCTTTTTAATAGAAGAAAAGAATTCACGAGTAGTCTCTGAAATATACATCATCTATGTTTTAAACACATAGCTAGATATTTATGAACTTGACTGAGGAGTCCAAATATGAAGAAATAAAATGAATACTTAACAATTGTTGGTTGCATCCCAAGTTGAAGTAGGAAATTAGAAAGGTTACCTGACATGAACTATTCAAGGTAACACGGGCATGAATGGTT
Source organism: Heracleum sosnowskyi (assembly GCA_030848705.1). NCBI lineage: Eukaryota > Viridiplantae > Streptophyta > Magnoliopsida > Apiales > Apiaceae > Heracleum > Heracleum sosnowskyi. Next base: position 15,809,203 of record CM061244.1, on the reverse strand, counting down.
TTAGATTGAGTAGTGCACCAGCAAGTAGATACCAAAAGTCAATGGTCATCATAGTTTCTAACATCACCTGTACGAGGATGATCTTATCTTTCTGCCTTCATGGCTTAGGGTACTAACCAACGGTACCTCAAAATCGTACAAGTCCTTAGACAGGTCGGGAGTTCGAACATATTTCTCATTCCACGATAATCGTCCAGATATTGGGCCTCCTACGGCCGTATCAACACATCCTCAAAAGATGAAGGTCGATTAACGTATGTGTAATTTCTTATCACCAATCGTATCGAACGAATCCAACCCCAGGCCACCATAGGTCTCATCCCTCGTAGGTCCTGAGATTGTCGCATTGCTTGTCGTAACCATACGTGTCTTCATTAGAATCACGCTATCCATTCTTCATGTCTTTGATTTCTGAGTTGAGCCCTCATGGCCTATCGTACGAAATATACTCGCGATGCGATTTAGCGCGTTCGTCTCACGATAACGTTCTGGTACTATATGTACGCAAAAGTCTTACTCTTAGGTAACAAAATACCCATCGACGGAAAAGACACCAACTCTGGTGGAATCGTTGTTCCCAAGGTTTAGACCTCACACGCAAGATAATGCCTTAATTAGTCCACGCAATTTAGTAATTCGGATCGCGTAAAGGACTGTAAACGTCTCAATCTTCACATATGCTGCCTTCTCATGGCAAACTACGATGAACTACAAACACTTAGGTTCTTACTAAGTCAAGTTATCCATTGGTATTGGCCATTCTGACCTTACCTCAGCTGCGACCGAGACTCTGCTCCGCGTCTTATCTTAATCTCTTTGATAATCCGTGTACAATTCTAAACGTCCTTCTCATCATTATGATGATCTCTAATAGTCCTATCGGTCCTCCGATAAGTTCTAAACTAAACTCTTTAATCTTAACATCCTCGATGGCACTACCTCCGGTAGTCCACCTAACGAACTCTATATGAGTCCTCACGTCATTCTCTCACTTATAACTCTTAACACTCTCATATCCAAGTTTATAACTTAACGCTCTGATACCATTTCTGTAACACCCCCAGATCCGGGGTCAAGAATCTGGGTTGTCACGCTCCATCAATTATATAATACCTGCATTACTTACAACATTCTAATAATATAACTCCAAAAGACCCCAATCACTTACGCACACACACACAAGTTATAGCCTTGGAAATGAGCAACAATAAGTAACATTTGTTATTACAAATCAAATGTACTATCCAGGATCTCATCTATCATTTACAACCTCTACCGGAAGTTAAAATAATAGACCTCACAATTCTATACAAGGTTTAATAATACAAACCTATTCGAAAACAATTCTTACTAACTCAGTCTACAGCTGTTCTGCTAATCCGACAGTATCCATCTTGCTGAACTAACTCAAGGGTGGTCTCTCCATTCCCTTGCTCTCGTAACACGAGGTGAATCGACAATGTTTTCTTCATGCTGAAAGATTTAATAAAGCAAGAATGAGCTAATAGTGCTCAGCAAGAAATCTATCCCAGTTTAAATCTTTAAACGTTTTAGGAAGATAATCCATATGGGATCCATGTTTAAAACTACTAGGGTTTATCCCTAAAATAGTATATCGTTCAAAATACCGTATGATTTATAATCATACTCAAATACTTTTCATAAATCCTTTTAGGGATCCTTGGTATCAAGATGATAAACCAAGTCTCAAAACATCTCTTTTTAAAATAGATATTAATATTGGAATCAAGGCTTAAACCCATCCATTGATTCAAAATACTATACAATTCAAAATACTGTATATCTTAAATGACTTCTCAACATATATACATGCATATCTATTTAGATATCTCATACTGTTCAAAATACTGTAAAATATCAGTAATGAACACCTTTTTGAAGCTGTTGGGTTGTGATATATAAAAGAAGCAGGAATGAGCACTATAGCTCGACAATAATATATAGCAACATAATCATATATGTGGGCTGATATCATAGCTGAAAGCTTTTAAAACCTCATTCGTATATAGAATGATATATTGGATACTCTTTTCGTCAGAACATGCAATGTAGTTCAAATACTATACACGGAACATCATTGTTCAATTTCTGTCACATTATCGGTAACTCAACACCTAGGCTTTCATTACAATGTGCAGCACAATTCCAAGTGGAAGAAGGGGATATACTGGAATACACGATACACGGTGATCAGCCGTTATATCGCAACTTAACTTTTCTACTAGTAGAAGGACGACTTCCTATTCGGTTATCACCCTGGCCGCATTTGGGCCCTTCATGCTATACTGGCACCTATTTCATTTCCGAACATGGAGTCATACTATACTAGCACCTATTTCATTGCCGAGCATGACTTCGTACTATACTGGCACCTGTTTCATTACCGAGCACGAGTTAATTCCAGTCCCCAGATGAAAATCAACGTCACGGGAAATGGAAGTTAATCCTGTTTTCCCCAAGTACAATTATTTGTCAAAAACTTTGTAACCGTTCAGAATTCCTTACTCTAGAGTAATTGAAAGGAGTAAGTCAAAGTGTGGGTTGACATTAGTCAACGAAACTACCGATGATTACTACGTATTTTGAAATCATGACCAGGGAGTTTATTGAAATTTCAGAGTTTAGCAAGTTTGAAATACTTTACTTGAATGGGGGAGCCATCCCCAATTATAGTTATTCTAGAGGAACAGTGGAAGTAAAACTCTGTCCTCGACTTCTTGAACTAGATTCCCAAATTTTCGATGAGTTACAAAACACTATTCGCATTTAATTACCTTTAAATATCTTAAGAATATAGTTGGGAATCTCTATTTTAATACCTTTTCTGAAAATCAGAAATTTATATTTTGTGTAAATAATAGAACCTTTAATCATATAATAAGGTTCTATGATTTTTAAATCATATTTGGAATATTTAATAAATACCCAAATAATAATATTAAATTATTATTCAATATAAAACCACTTAAGTGAATATTCAAAATAATATTCACTTAATTAAATAATATTCAAATAATATTTATTATAATAATATTTAAATATCTCACCTTAAATATCCCATAATATTGGAATATTTAATAAATCTTTAAAATATAACTGTCCCTGGAACCTTCCAGCTTCTGACAGTAGGATCAAAACAAAATAATACTTTAACTCCCGGTCTAAGTTTTAAAACTATCTTACAAGTACTCTATACTTAGAGTCTTTATAAAACCTCGGTTTATATCTAATGTAATCATAGCATATAAACCATCCATCTTACGAAAGATTTTAACCAAAAGCGTACATCAATACATAGTCCTTTTAACGATTTAAAACAATATATATCACAACAGCATCTTATATCAGATGTAGGGTTGGAAAACTAGCATGCATCTATCATATGCATATTTTTCATCTCAACAATGTTAATACCATCACATCTATATATGACGTGAGATTTGAAAGCATGCATAATATTGTATGCATATATTACATTTGAAAGCATGCATCTATCATATGCATATTATCATAATATTGTACTTTAAAACATAGCATGGAATGAGAAAACTTGCCTTGAGTCCTTGGTATTAGGGGTTCGAGTCTTGTCGCAAATCTATAAACAAAGAAATACTCGATCAGTCCCCTAACGTAATCATTCGTTCATAACACTCATTTAAAGTCAACTATATGTTAAACACATCATGTAGTCACGTTATTCCTCAACAAGGTTCGTATTTTAATCGACTCGAAATACTCCTTTTATCTTAGTCGCAATGGTTGGTCAAAGTAGTACTCTAGAGTTGACTTTTCATAAAGTTACTATTACGCGACTCGTACTCTAACACTTTTAATATATCCGAAAACTCGTATTTAAATACGAGACCACTTCTAAAATCATCTTGAGTATTTTTAATATTTATCATAAAAGTTTCGATCTCAAAACAGGGGTTTCACTTGGTGAAATGTATTCTCAAACTTGGATGAGCTACGGAAAGTTACTATTCGCACGCCTTTCTCTAAAACGCTCATATCTCCTTAACCGTTAATCGAAATGACACACCGTTTTCGCGTGCGCGATCTTGAGAAAGAATAGAACAAAATGTTTGAAAATGTTTTTCTGCTTCAGGGGATGAAAATCCCGAGAGCAGCAGTTTAAGGTAGTAGTGTGCAGAAACCATTCATCCTCGCGCCGCTTTGGTTCCGACATTTTTATAAAATCGAAAAATCATCATTTTAACACGAAACCTTCTAGGTTCCTTTCCTAACTGTCCATACTAATATCCTTATTAATATCTCGACCCAATTCCATTTTTAAAGAGCTTGATCACAATATCAAAGTTCATACAATGAACTACTTAGTTATCTGTAACTGCTTTTACTAAAACGGACGTTTCTCTTAAACCGTAAATCGAAACGATACGATTCTTTCGCTAAAAAAAACTAGGGAACAGAGGCTACATGATAATGGTCAGAAATCGCATGTTTATGCCCTTTAATGTAACTGTGGTCTCTGTCCAAACTACCTAAGTAAAATTCGACATGGTAACGACGCTTAAATGCGATTCCCGTGTTTTTAAACACTCAATACAACCATCAATCCATAATAAACCAACCACCAATCAACCTCAAGATAATCACTACACTTTTCTGTCAAAACATGGTCATACCCTAGTTCATAAGTTTATCCACAAATCAACCATCAAACATGCTTAAAATCATGCATGCATGCTTCATTCTAACATAATTCTAATCAATCACTTATAACTACTAAATCAAAGCATAACCTCAACAAGAAAGAAGTTTTATACCTCCCTTGGATCTTAATATGGACTAACAATAGCTTGTATGCTCTCCCTTGATCCTTAATCATCCTTAACAAACCTTAAACTCAAGAACAAAACAAAAACATTCATGAGTCACTATTCATGCCTCAACTTTGATCCAATCTTTAACCATGATACACTTAGTTGATGGCCATGAAATTTGAACGTACCTTGGGTATATAGTGAGGGAGCTATGTTTCAAATTTGGTGATTTTAGGATGAGTAGAACTTCAGTTATGAATTTTTCTTTGCTCGTTGCTCATGCTGGGCAGAAAATCTGAGAAATGAGAGAATACTTGCTTTGCTTTGATTTGTTTTCTTTTCCTTTCCTTTCTTTTTTGTTTAATTAGCTCTAATACTTGCTGATTAATTTGTGTGGTTTGTATCAAGACTTGTCACCAATGACAAGGCTCTTTTGAACTTGTGGTGCTGGTGAAAGTGGTGACAAGGTGGTGATTCACCACTTTGTCATCACTTGGTCATGCATATGTCACTCCTAGGTCATCCTCCTACATCATGTTTGTGTCATAATTTGTATCCTCAATCCCCTTATATATTGCACTTGATGATCTTGTATAATACTCCTCCTTTGGTTAGGGTTAAATCCATAATTTGTTACGCCTTTGTTTCGCGATAGTTTCAAGTGGTTTTAAAAACGTTTCTCTGTACCAAAGCTAGGGGATACTTCCTTGATCTTTCCATTACCTTGGTTTAATATATGATCCTAGATTTCTTTCCTTGGCTTAAGGTATGATCATGGATTTCTCATCCTACATACTTTCTCAAAACGATCAAATCAATTCTCCCTTTGATTGTCCAATGAATAGTGATCAAAATTTAAAGTTGGAATTTCCTGATTCTGATCGCGTTTACATTCTTTTATTCTTCCTATACATCAATAATATAACCTCGAAACATTCATTCCATGTCTTCCATATAGGGTGATCTGAAAAATTTTCCATCAGCAAATTTACTATTCATCACATTTACTATTCATCAAAATTTTTTAACTAAGTCCAAAATTTGGGGTTATTACAATGTTTCTGCTTAGATTCTGGATATCAGGACTTGTTAAAAAAGTTTGATGAACTCAAGTTGAATTTAGAAGATGCCAGAACTTCGCAAGATTCTGAACGAGAAAAGGTTCGGTGCATTATTTTTTTAGTCTATTGTAAGTACTATGAAGGTGTGCCTTTTCACCATTATTTCTTCACCTTCAGGTTTTGAAAGAGGTGCAACAGCTTGCTTCAGAAAATGCTAAGCTCCAATATCGTATAATACATCTTGTCCGTGCATTGGAGGAAGCAGACTCTAAGACAACATCCAACTGAGGTATGAAAATGTATTGTGTATCGTTTAGATATGTTACACATGTTTATCTATTCGGCTTGAGAGCTGGAATATCTGTGACTGTACTTTCATTTGGTTTCTCAGGTCGTGATTATGCTTTTCATTTTGTTTTCAAGGTCGTGAATTTTAGAGCAACTGAAGGTTTCAAGCTTTTATGTTGCTGATTGATGCATAATTATTTTTCTCTTGCTCTTGTATCAGCTACCAAAGGGAATAATGCTTGTCTACATGCTTACAAAGCCTGCAGAGGCATATATGACAGTATCCTGGACATTACTGGAAACATAAATGTAAGAGAACGGAAATAGATCCTGCCATTTTTCATTGTTTGGCAAGATATAATTTGATAAATACCAATTGTATATATGTTTGCATGACTATAATATTAGAAAGGAGTGTAAGGGAGCACATTGCTATGATTTCTCACGCATGGATACGTTCTTAAACCTACCATCAGTTAAAGAGGCGCTTGGGGTACACACTGACTTCATCTCTTGCAGTGATACCGTGAAATCTGCCATGAGCAGACGGGATGAAGGATCTTGAAGTTGGGATTCCAGAACTTCTAGAAGATGGAATCAAGGTTCTTATATATACGGGATAATATGACCTTATCTACAATTGGCTTGGTACTTCTCTTAATTTAAACTGGTGAAGGAACTTGGTGAACAGGTAATACTTATACTTGTTTAAAAGGTCGTAAGTAAAATACTTCAATAGTTAATCACTTTATCTTTGTATCTTACTTTTTTTTTCTTGTCATTAAATTTTTAATTATGTTACATGTCCTTTGTAAAAAATGTTCCTACAATTAGTATACTTTAAAGAAATTGAATGATAAATGTTAGACCTAATTTTTATCTTTGTTTGACACTTTGTAGTGGATGTGCAAGAGCCAAAAGTCTAACCCGCGGAAAGAGTTTGATGTGGTGCGTTAGGAGACTCGAGTTTATAAAAGATCTCATGTAAATGACTAGTAATGTAATGGCATTTTGACTTGATGATGTAGTAGCTTTGAGAATTATGTTTTCAGTTTCATCGTTGTTATAGTGGAATCTTTCGAATTGTTTTGGTTATTTATATATGATAGCTTGGGGTTATTTTTGTTTTTGCTATTTTTTGGTGCTTATATACATGATTAGAGCAGGAAAATGTTTAAACAAAGAAATCAATATTGTATTACATCAAAGCTGATGTTAAAGATTTTAGACATCAGCTAGAAACTGATGTGAAGAAAAATTCAACTGATGTCTTTGTCGGTGTAGAGAAAAGTCCTTGTCTTTTACATCGATTCATGGTCGATGTCTAAGACCATTTAAAACATCGGTTACTTACATAAAACTGATGTTTTAGATATTTTTAGACATCGGTCGAAAACCGATGTAAAAGGGTATGACTTTTCTCTACACCCACGAAGACATCGGTTGGAAAATTATCAGACATCAGTTTATTGCACTATTTCTACTGAGAGAGAAGTACATGTTCAATCCACTCTCAAGGAGATGACGGTTCATGATAAGCAAGGAAATCCACTATTCAAGGTTCCACTGAGACCTTCCTTTGACCAAGGGATCTCCTCTGATCAAGCCAATGCTTCTTTAATGTCTACTCAAGAGAGGGTTGACTTGGCGGCGGCTGATTCTAGAAGAACTTACCGGGTCTTAGGTAGTGCATCTGGCACTATAACAGGTACTAAGCAAACAGTAGACTACTTGAAGAAGGAAGCAATGGAGGAACTAGTCGACTTGAGGACAGATGTCAAAGAGCTTAAAGATGGTTTCATGAATGAAGTGAATGCTCTACAGCAAGGACAAGAAGCTTTGAGAGAAGACATTCTGGTTATTCGGGATGGTCAAGCTAGGGTAAAAGATGCAATGAATACCCTTTCTAGAGTGGAGTCTAAGCTGAACTAGAGATTGGACAAAATTGAAAAGACTACCAAGCAGAGATGGGATGACATTGACCTGAAGCTAGCTTCTGTGCATGAAATGAATAAGGAGATGACTGAGTTCATGGAGAACCAAAGTGACGGGATACAGTTAATTTGGAATATGTTGAGGAACCAACAACCCGGACCTTCAAATCAACAACCTGATCCTGCTACTACCTTTTACAATGAGGATAACTTCGTCGAGGATTCCTCAACTAAGGGGAGAAAGTTGGAGGATGGGAGGCAAATGGATGGGGTTTGTGGGAAACCAATGAAACTATTCTGGTTAGACAGTATTGGATTGAGAACATGGTGCAAGAAGAGGAGAGTGAGGAGGAATTTGAAATCATGCATGAGCAACCACTACAAGAGGAGCATGAGCCATATTATCCAGAGCCAATAGAACATCCTATCTTGGATGATGATATGGAAGAAGAAGCAAATTCTCTGTCACAGGAAGAAGAAGCTGCCTTGGAGATATTAAAAGCTGAAAGAGCTGAAAGAGATGTCAGGCAAGCTGAGAGGGAAAAACAACAAGCAGTTCTAAGGAGTGAGAAGCTAAAAAGATTAAAGGTGTATGCTGAAGTGAGGAAGAAGAAGATGATGGATTTGGCAAAGAAGCAAGGTATTGAATGGGAGATGGCTTATAAAATCTTCTGTGGAGTTGAAGACGGATTAGAAATCAACGACAATGTGGAGGTGGAAGTTATCATTCAAGACATCTGAAGTGCAAACCTTGAAAATCAGACTTACTTCACTGCACTAGGAAATACTGTGATCTTTCTGAAAGCTGGGGTTAAAGCAAACGGTGCCTGGAACATAGTGATGAACTTTCTTGGGAAAGGTACCTTTGTGATGTCCACTAAATTTTTTGAACAGAAAACATACACAGAACTGCAGGTGATGCTTATCAAGATTCAAAGGACTACAAGGCTGAATGAACTGCTCCGTGAGCATGTTAAAGAAATCTTGATGAAAGTCGGTCCAGAGATTACTGAAGATCCTCCAATGGTTAGATTCATGACGAATGACTTGTTTAGAATCTGCTATTTGACTGAGGACAAGCTAAAGGATTATCCAAATAACTATCTCATATTAGTGGAGAAGTATCTCAGATCCACTGGATTCACTTCAACGGAGAAGGACAAAGCAGCAGACACAATGAGGAGATATCTAATGGAGAATGTTCCTTACTATAGGAAAAGAGTGGAAAGAGGATTGGAAGTGCATACCAGACTACCAAAATGCCAAAGCTAAACAAGAAAGATGTTAACATTGCATGGTTGTGGGCTGGAGTGGATCAAGAGGTTGAATATATTGGAAGACACATCCAAGGAGCAATCCTTAAACCTGGAGATTCATTGCACTATCCATCAGTGATTGATTATCAAGCTGCTAACTCCGATCCAATGATTGAAGAAGGTGAGATCGAAATGGACTGAAGAACCGAAGCAAAGAACAAAAGAACTATCAGCTCAGTCTAGAGGAGCAACTTCTATGTATAAAGTTTTATTGTTTTTTGAATTATGAAATCTAGAAATGTATATATATATATCTGATCCAGAATGCAATTAATATTATTCAGTTGTCTTACTTTAATTAGTTTCATGTTTCCTTAGTTAGTTGAGTTATCCTCGAAGTATTTGCTTGTCAAACTCTATACAATCAAATATGGGGAGATTGTAAAGCATAATGTAACATAAGATGTAAAAGAGATAACTGCAACACAACAAAGGACAAGACAAACAATAATATTAACAGAAGCACAGGAATCCAGAATCAAAGAAGAAAAGGTAAACTCAAAAAATCAAAATATGGTATGTATTCTTGAAGTCCGTAAACAGGTCACAGAAAGAAGTTCATGAAAATGTTCAAGCCTCAGTGACAATCAAAGAAATAAGATTTTCAAGACTACATAAGTATGTGAATGATTTAGGGTTAGTACCACAGGATTCCAGTGATTTATTTGAAGCAACCAGGTCGACAAAGGACTTATCAGCAGCATTGAATTGAAGACATAGAAGAATTGATCAAGTGCTATTCATCTGTGAACCGGACCAGTTGCACCAGTTGACAGCACTTAGAAAGATCAAGTTGTTTTATCGTCTCAGAAGAAATTGATATAGTCTAAAACTTAAACACCCTGGAGCTAAGAAGGTTTTCTAAAAGATCAAGGACAAGAAAAGAATTCGATGGTTTTTCTATTTAGAAAACCATCGAATGTGATTTAAGAAAACCATTTGAAAACAAGAATAAAGTAATTTACTTTTCGATAGTTTTTACTTAAAAACTATAGGATGGTAAAATCCTTTATTACATTCGATAGTTTTTCTATTTAAGGAGCAGGTGAAAAGTATTTGTCTGTCAGGTTGATTTTGAAGATGGACGACCATGATTGCTTGTTCAAACTTGGTTCGATAGTTTTCAAAACAAGTCTACAATTAATAGAGATTTGAAGAAGTGTCTTCTTTAGTTAAGGCAGAACACAGAAGAATTTACGAGGAGAGAGTTTGAGCCAGAGAGAATTATCAGAGAAATTTATATTGCTCAGAATCTTATCATTGTATTTAATTTGTGTAACCTTAAACTCATTGAAGCTAATCTACGGATTAGAAATCGTAGCACCCCTCGAGGTTTATATTTATAAAACGATATATTCCCCGACTCTTGGTTTGATTTGGTGTATTTGATTTCGTAGTTGAACTGAATGATTTATCCGCGAACGAAACTGAATAATTTGTAGGTATCGTATTCAACCCCCCCTTCTACGATACTTTGGACCTAACAAAGCTCATTAATTTGATCAAGCCTCAGTGAAGTTTTCAAGAAAGTGGATTTATTAAAGTGAGAGAGATTTCAAGAGTGTGATAGCAAAGGTACAGGTTATAGTGGTTCATTGAAGGGAGTTAAAGAGACGAGACTCGGAGTTTTCAAAGTCAAAAATGAAGAACAGCCAGTGAAGTTAGTCGCTCATGAACCAGACAGTACATCGAGCTTCAACAACAGTCAGTGGTAGTTTATCATTAAATTAAAGTGGTTCTCAGGACTATTTCTTTAATTAAGAAATTAGTTTTCATTCTCCTTTAATTATCTATATATTTTATTTAATTAATTTATTTGGTCCTTAAATATATTTCGCCTTTACCGTCCAATCTCAACTTCATAATTTTATCTCTACAATCAATTATAGCAATCAGGGTATGTCCACCAACTCATGTAACGGCTATCTTACCCAATCCACAGGGTTCGCTCTAATTTCCACTCTCTTTGGTGACATCCTCTGGTAATCAGAAAGACAAGGTTTGCCAAAATTTGCTGAATTTCCCTCCAAATCTGGGAAATTTGATCAATCTATTTACCTACTAGTAATACTCGGATCTGATTTCCGACCTTTCTGTTCTATCCTCATAATTCCTTCCTGGTTTCCTGAGGGTGGTAAATCTCGTTCTCGATTCCGTCTTAGCGTGCTTGTCTTACAATGACATTTGCATGGTACATATAACCAAAATTTTCCTTGAGATAATAACATTCCTCAATGATGTAATAGACACTTGTTCCAGTGGAATCGCTGGTCGTGAGGGATTGAAACCTCATAGTCAAAGCAATTCCTTACACTATTCTAGGCAACTAAGTACCCTTAATCGTTCGTGAAAATCTGAACACCTTGGCTCTTACATATGCTGCCTCCTTATGGGCAACTATAACTTACTACGAGTAACAGGTTTCGTTCAAGTCGAATCAACCCACTGATACTGGCTATACTGCCTCTACCTCTTCTGCCTTGGAGACTCTACTCCATTTTCTTTGTCATACCTCTTGATGAATCATGAACGATCCTTAAACTCTCGTCTCGTCACTTATTTATCCCTTGAAGGTTCGTCCGGTCTTATTACTAGACCTCAAGTAACACACCACATCTTTATCAATCAACACGTCCTCTACAAGATTCTTTCCTTGACCCGCTATGGGGTCTTCCTCTAGATCCTCCTATGGATCTTCCTTTATCGGGTCTCCGTCCATTTCAAGGAGCGCATTATCAAATGCCTACTCGAAGGCCTCGGGATCTGGTATCTCAGAGTCCCATCCATCTATAACTCATACGAATCGAAGTGACTAACCATGAAGTCCTAAGTACAGTTTCCCAAAAGAAGTCCCCTCTCGGGCTTCATCTTAAACAGTCAGGGTCATGTCCTCTAACCCGACTACGAACTCAATTTGAGCTCTAGATGTTCTTATTATTATTAAGGGTATTGTAAGACTCGATCTCCTATCGTTTCTGAGGACTGTAACCTAACGCTCTGATACCATCTCTGTAACAGCCCCAAATCCGGGGTCAGGGATTTAGGGTTGTCACAATCCCTGTACTCCTTGCCTTACCTGTATTACTCACACCATTCATAATTCACCTGCTCATGACCCCACAACATATGTCTCACACACACACACACAGGTTAGAGTCTCAGAAATGACACAATACAACAACTGCGGAATAAATAATTTTTATTACAATACCCAAATGTCTTTTGAATCTGTTACTGATACAATTTCTAAGTATTGTTACATTACCAACTTAGCCTTCTGATGCTCACAATCCTCTAATACCATTCATGTCTATACATAAGTTGAATACCAAAAGCCGTAGCCTGATTCGATTGGTTCGTACTACTCCCGGGATCACTGCTAGAAACTTTTTATGAAAATGCCTTGCGAGGTATGTGCCGTCCCATTGGCATCCTGCTTCGCTGCTATATAATATATATAAAATAATAGCAAGAGTGAGCGATAGCTCAACAAGGTAATGAAAGTATGGCATAATTCTGCCTTTTTTTCAACCCAGAAATAAAGCGGGTATACGACAATAACTTGTCAAAATATCTTGATACTGAAATCATTTCCTTATCGGAATATATTCCAAAAATACCATTGTTGTATTTCAAATATCCTCTCCATAATATTCTGCAAACTTTCGATATTCATACTATGAACAAAGTTCTAGTATAAAATAAAAGACAGGATAACTCAGTATATCCTTTTCGTAAAATATCTGCTATATAGAATATAAGCAGACTATCAACATATAACTTAAAAGATGAAGTTATAAGGAAAATTCAATATAAGGTTTCCATTACCCAAAATCCACTATTTCATATATATATCCTTAATCTGGTTTTATCAGAGTCATAACTCATAAAATAAAAGATGAAGTTGTAGGAATTTCCAAATATCATCTTTCATATCAAACATTTACCTCATATCATAATGTGGAAATAAATACAAGGTAAAATATTTCCAATCCATTTTCTAAACTCATCTGATTTCATATATCTTTTTCAAAACAATCATATACCTTTTTGTAATCTCATATGCTTTCTGATAAACTCATATACTGGAATAAACTCGAATACTCTTGAGTAAACTTTCTCTTTCTGAAAACTTGCATAGAACTGAATGACTGGAATAAACTTTCTTTTCTGAAAACTTGCATAAAACTGAGTAACTGGAATAATTTCTCTTTCTCTGAAAACTTGCACAAAATGTGCTCTTTCATGAATAGTGAACTGTAGATGGAGATGCTAGGCGCCGAGGATACCCCTGCGATGATCAGTCGCAAGCTGTATCCCCCTGCCGTTTTTCTACGGAGAAGGGAAGATAATCAGTCTCACACCGACTTACCTCCCCGCCAATCGGTTGTAGGCAGGAAGAACAAACCCGTTCATAGACGGTCGATTCTGTTACTCTCCACTTATCCTACGGTCGGGCACTGATAATCATCTAAGGGAAGAACAGACCCGTTCACCAGTCCGTCGGCCATATTGTAATTCCCTTAGGGGACCGGCGCTACTCAGTCCCTTACATATCTCCAAGTTCGAGTAAATCCATAACACTGAAACATAAAGTTCCTTTCCCTTTTTCCCCAAGTATACAACTCCACAAAGTAGTCGTATCTGGTTGGAAAGGAAATTCACTCATATTTCCCAGGCTGATTCCTGTTAATGGATATCGCTGATCTCACTGATCTTACTTCTCGAGTTTTGAGGAAGTAATCAAGATCATTTTGATGGTAGTATATCAGACTGATAATTTCATTGATTTAGAAAGATTTAGGACCGACCAGTCTACTGGAAACAAGCATAAGATCTTGAGAAAGGTTCCATGCATCTTGTAGTTTGAGCGAACATTTAAGTCTTTCTGAATATAGACTTAAAAGGGAAATAGATTTGGGAACCTTCTCTAATTATGTTTATAATTGACTGAATAAAACTTTATTAACTATCTAGGGTTTAAAGAATAGTTTTCACAAATTACTTCCTTAAGAAGTAGGGCTTTAAATAATTAACGTAAGCTATATTTAATAAAGAATATTTATTTAAAAGTAATTTCCACACACTTCCTTAACAAAGAATGGAAAATAAATTAATAAAATAACCCTAGATAGCAACTGATACCATTCTCGGTACGTAGTATAAGTACAGAGTATATACCCCCCTACTGAGGGTTTTCTTAACACATCAGCTCAAAATATTGCTATAACCATAGCTTATAAGCTCAACTCATATCAATAACTGTTACTTAGCACCATAAGTATCATTTCGAAATCAAAAACACATAACATATATCTCAAAATCTTTTATTTATCACCACAACAGTTTTTAGAGGCATAGGTTTGAAAACTTGCATCTAGTATAAGCATACTTCAAAATATGTTTTTAGAAACTTGCCTGATGCTCGAGAGGTGATAGGGCTCGTGACAATGTCGAACAATCTAGACAAAGTCAAACGAAAACACACGGTTAATCCCCTCGATAAACCACTTATAACTCAATGCTTAAACACGTAAGCGAAACACAACCAAGGAATTACTAGCTCGTTATAGGCTCATACTACGTCCACGTTTAGTCGACAATTACTTAAGCCGTAGGTTTAGTCCGAAATCGATCCTCGAATACAAGTTATACTTAACCATTTACAACATTGGTTTCTAAGTCATGTTCTTGGTGGTTTTCACTTGCGCGACCTCGACTAAAACATTTTTATAAAATCGAAAAATAATCTATTTAATCTGAATCGTTTTCGTAAGGCTTCCTAACTGTCTCTAGCATTATATCACAAAGTTTCACATTTTAATTCGACTCTTAAAGGTCTTTGACTTAGCATCAAAGTGGTTACATTTCTGCGATGAAACCTCTCGAACCATGATTACTAAAACTAGAATAACTCTTAAACCGTTCGGCCAAATTAGGCGAACCACATATCATTATGAAGCTTATAACATAAACTACACAATCATGGGCAGTAGGACTCAAGGGTCGAGCTCTAACAGAGGAAAAACAGGGAACCAATCAGTAGGTAAAAATTTGGGCATTACGACGGCTATAACTCGGATATTCCCAAATTTCAAATCATCCAAAATGCATATCGATTACTCCACACAACACATACATCTTATATAACATAGAACTGAGGCTAAGCAATGCCTTTCCGTTCATATAACTCATTATAACTTAAATCAAAGCCCAATCTTAACAACTAAGGCTATAAACATGCATAACACCATTAATCATCCATAAACCCCATAATACTTCAAGGGTTTCAAGATTTATACCTTCTTCAAGCTTGCTTGCTGCTAAATTCCTTATGTAACCTTAGATCCTTGCTTAATACAACCTTTGGAAGCCACAAACTCAATATCCAAAAACAAAACAAAATACAAGTTACTATTCATCATTACTTTGTAAAATCCATATAACATCGACAAACAAGAGTTTGGTTCTGAGATTTTTACCACACCTTCTACTCTTCCAGGGCTTTCTTTTGAGTCCTACCTCATCACCAGGGGATGCTTGAACCTCGACTTATTGGCTTTCTAAGGTGAGTGGTCGAAACTGGAAAAGCAGGACAGTTTCTGTTCTCCGACTTGGGGAAGGGATTTGACTAGGCTACACTCCTTTGTTGGCCATGAAATTTTGAACGAACGTTGACCATGGAGTGAAGAAGCTATGGTTAAACTTTGGTGATTTAAGGATGGATAGAAATTGAGTTATGGAGTTTTCTTTCCTTGATGCTCCTGCTGGGCAGAATTCTGGAAAATGAGAGAGAGAGCTTTCCTCTTGCTTTTCTTCTTTTCTTTTTTGTTAATAATGATAATGCTGATATTTTGTATAAGTGGTGAGTCATCACCTTGATGTCTTCTCCTTGCGACACTTGTCAAACATGCACTGGTTGAGATAAAGTAACTTTACTGGTTTGCTTTACTGATTCGTTTCTTTTCACATGGATGATCCAAATGTTGCATTCCTTGAATTAATCTTGTTACATGTTACTTCCATGTCTATATTTAATCCTGTAAATGTTGCCTTGTTCCTCTTAAAACGATTCGAAATATTTCCTAAAGAGAGCGAATAAAACTCTACGCGATTCTCGCAGTGAATAGTAACTATTCACTATTCATTCCAACAATTGAATCCTTAAATCGACTTTAATAAAATAATAAAATTCAAAAATATTAAATCCTCAAATCCTCAATTTTAATATCTCATTTCTTGAATATAATAACATATAATTCACTGCCCGGTCAAATACTACTCCAAAATAAATTTTGGAATTTCTGAATTCCGATCGTCTTTGCATTCACTTATTTACTCCGTAGATCACTAATATGACTTCGGAATATCCACACTACGTCTCGTACATAGGTGGCATGAAAAATTTTCTTAACCCTCAAAATCACTATTCATCCACCAAATTCACTATTCACTGATGCACTTAATCATAATAAGAAAAGTTTTAAATTTTACCAAAAATCCGGGTTATTATACTGACTTTACTTAATAATTCAGATATTATTTCTATAATTAAGATAGTCCTACCGAAAGTCTTTTTAGACTTAAGGATAGTATTTCTTAAATTAGAAATAGTCTTTCTATTATCAAAACAATTTTTCTGATAATTGAAATAGTCTTTCTGCTTTATTATTGATAGTCTTTCCTTCTTTATTAAAGTAA
This sequence comes from Heracleum sosnowskyi, assembly GCA_030848705.1. Classification (NCBI taxonomy): domain Eukaryota; kingdom Viridiplantae; phylum Streptophyta; class Magnoliopsida; order Apiales; family Apiaceae; genus Heracleum; species Heracleum sosnowskyi. Next base: position 15,792,095 of record CM061244.1, on the reverse strand, counting down.
AGCACGTGCAGTTTCTTTTGATTAAGTGGATTAGATATTTAAACAGAATCAATTGACAAAAGATGAGAAGTGAACAAAACATTACATCTTCAACATTTTTCTGTCAAGAACAATACCACTGTCGAATCAAAATTCAAGAATAAGAAATATTTCTAGAACATCAGTGTTGAATTCAAACCACTAGAAATCATTTGTTTGGATTGTATTGACTATCTAGCGGATCTTTATCCCTAGAATGAATCTCGAATTATCATTTATCGTTATATCTTTTTATTACAAAAATAGATAAATTCATGTCGAATTTATTCTAGATTTGCTTTAATTAGTTTGAGATTTTATTATGTAATCAGTACCAAAAATTGTAACACCTTTCAAGTTTAATATATAAGTTATATTTAACTTGAATTCTGTTTCATTTAATTCTGCACCAATTTGTCATTGAACTGTTTTATTCTTAAACGGAAAAATTCGATAAAACAGTATAGTTTGTATTCAACCCCCCTTCTACAAATATATCGGGACCTAACATAAATTCATCAGGATTGTGCACCATCAGAAAAACTATCAGTGTGACACACGCACGCATACAGCAAGAGTAACATGATGTGTAACACCATTGAATTCAAAATGACCAAATACTATTGTGTTCCATACCTGCATCACAGACTTAAAAGAAACTTTGTATGGCTGGGTTAAGGCATACTTCAACGGACTTGAAGCAAGAAAATCTTGAATGATAAGAAACTCATGGGGCAATTCCTGATAATCTAATACAGCTACAAAATTATTAGTGGCGAAAGTAATACCACTAATCACAGTTTATTTATTCATGAATTATGAAGAAGTCATTGTGAAAGTGTTTTGAGAATTGAGATTTGAGATTTGGAAATTAGGGTTCGTGAGCATAGAGAGAAGATGAAAGTAGAAAATTGATGAAGTGAGAGAGTAATTTGAAAAATAGAAAATAATTGTATGTTCGTTAAAACAAAAAATTACTCTCAATGACAGGTGGCAAAATGTGATTTGTGCACAAAGAATCAGTGGACCAAATTACGTGTGTAATTAAACATTACTACACCACTTTTTATGTGTATCTAAATGTATGTATCTATCAATGTGACACACGTGCGCATACAGTTGTCCAACTAAAACTCAAACGTTTCCATCAAATACTGACAGAAAATTAGGCACAAATTAAGCAAATTAAAAATGCTTACCTGTCCATCAGGATTGACCAATTGACCTCCTGTTAGGATTTTGTCCTATCAGGATTTGATCAAAATTACATACCTTACTGAATGACCATCCGGATTTGATAGTCATCAGGACTTGCACTCTGATGCTTTCCTCAGAAATTCTCAAAGTTCATCATTCCAAGTTCAGGCAGTGGCTTGGTGAATATATCAGCTAGTTGTTGATCAGTAGGAACAAAATGTAGTTCAATTGTTCCTTCTAGTACTTGTTCTCTTATGAAGTGATATCTGATACTGATGTGCTTAGTAAGAAAACACTGAACTGGATTTCCTGTCATTGCAATAGCACTTTGGTTATCACAATAAATAGGGATTTTGGAGTATGACATGTCATAATCTAACAACTGATTTCTCATCCAAATTATCTGAGCACAACAACTGCCTGTAGCAATGTACTCAGCTTCTGCAGTTGATGTTGAGATAGACTTTTTCTTTTTACTGAACCAAGAAACTAGTCTACCACCCAAAAACTGACAGCTTCCTGAAGTGCTTTTCCTGTCTATTTTGCATCCTGCAAAATCAGCATCTGAATAACCACACAAATCAAAATATGATTCCCTTGCATACCAAAGGCCAAGTGAATGAGTGCCTTTAAGATATCTGAAAATTCTTTTGACTGCAATCAGATGTGGTTCCCTGGGATTTGCTGGAAATCTTTCACACAGACAGGTTGCATACATGATATCTGGTCTACTTGCAGTGAGATATAAAATAGAGCCAATCATTCCCCTGTAGTGAGTTACATCTACCTCAGTACCTTGATCAGGATCAAGTTTATTAGCTGTAGTTATGGGAGTACTTGAAGTTGCACTATCTTGCATGTTAAACCTTTTCAATAAATTTCTTGTATATTTTGACTGATTTATAATGATGCCATCATCAGTCTGTTTAACTTGAAGACCAAGAAAGTAAATCATTTCTCCCATCATGCTCATTTGATATCTAGACTGCATAAGCATTGAAAACTTCTCACATAGCTTATTGTTTGTTGACCCAAAAATGATATCATCAACATAAATTTGAACTAAAAGTAAGTCTTTACCATGATTCAAATAAACAGAGTGTAATCAATAGTACCTATTTTGAATCCACTTTCCAGTAAGAATTGAGCTAAGGTTTCATACCATGCTCTTGGAGCTTGCTTTAGTCCATAAAGTGCTTTATCCAATCTGTAGACATGATGTGTATACTTTGGATCAATGAAACCAGGAGGTTGTTCAACATAAACTTCTTCCTCCAGTTCACCATTTAAGAAAGCACTTTTAACATCCATCTGGAAAACCTTAAATTTCTTGTGAGCTGCATATGTTAGAAAGGTCCTGATGGCTTCTAGTCTTGCAACAGGAGCAAAAGTTCATCATAGTCAATCCCTTCTTGTTGAGAATACCCCTTTGCAACTAGCCTTGCTTTATTTCTGATAATTACTCCATCTGAATTTGTCTTGTTTTTAAATACCCACTTTGTACCAACAATTGATCTGTTCTTTGGTAGTGGCACGAGTTTCCACACTTCGTTTCTTTCAAATTCATTCAACTCTTCTTGCATTGTAGTAACCCAATCAGCATCCTTAAGTGCATCTTTAATTTTCTTAGGCTCCTCCTTGGATAGAAAGTTATGATAGAGACATTCATTTTGAGTTGCACTTCTTGTCTTAACACCTGCATCAGGATCCCCAATTATCAAATCAGGAGTATGACTTTTGGTCCATTTCCTTGCTAGTGGTAAATCATTCCTTGAAGTGGATGCTCCCCCTAGATTGGTGTTGTCTTAATTAAAAGAGTTTGGATCAGGAGAAGCTCCCCCTGAATTGTTGTTGTCTCCTCCTGATGAATTATCAGGATTGTCACTTGAATCAGTATCTGAAGAATCCCCTCATGATGGTTGAGTAGTCTCAGAATTAGTAACAGTTTGTTGTTGCTCCCCTCAACATTTGCACTATCAGTAGCATCATCAGTAGCACCATCAGTATTTGGTGCTTCATCAGGATTTGGTGACCCATCAGTATCTGATGGAGTGTCAGTATCTGATTCTTGTTCTTCAGGTTCTTTGATAGCTTCATTTGCAAAGATCAAACTATCATGAGAGTCATCAGCAATTCCAGTTATCTTCTTATCATCAAAAGATACATGTATTGACTCCATGACAGTCCTTTTTCTCATGTTGAAAACTCTAAAAGCTCTTGAGGCTGGATAGCCAATAAAAATTCCCTCATCAGCCTTAGTTTCAAATTTTTCTAGCTATTCAGGATGAGTTCTGAGAACAAAACATTTACAACCAAACACATGCAGATGCTTCAGACTAGGTTTCTTTTCTTTGATCATTTGATATTGAGTTACATCATGTCTGTTTATCAGTGTGAGATTTTGAGTATAACATGTTGTATTGATTGCTTCTGCCCAGAAATATGTAGGTAATTTTGCTTCTTCCAACATAGTTCAGCCAGCTTCAATAAGAGTTCTATTCTTTCTTTCAACTACTCCATTTTGCTGGGGTGTGCCAGGAACAGAGAATTGTTGAATTATTCCTTTGTACTTGCAGAACTCTTCCATTACCGAATTCTTGAATTCAGTACCATTATCACTCCTCAGTATCTTGACTTTATACTTTGTGCAAGTCTCAATCATTCTTACATGGTCCAACAGTATTTCTGGAGTCTCATCTTTTCTGTCTAGAAAATACACCCAGGTGAATCTAGAAAATTCATCAACAATTACAAGAGTGTACCTTTTCTTACTGATGGACATTATATTGACTGATCCAAATAGGTCAATATGTAACATGTGATATGGTTCTTCAATAGAGGATTCAGATTTACTCTTGAATGATGTCCTTCTCTGTTTGGCCTTTTGACAAGCATCACAGAGTCCATCAGGAGTATACAAAGCTTTAGGTAATCCTCTAACCAAATCTTTCTTAACCAACTCATTGAAATTGCTGAAGTTGAGATGAGAAAGCTTCTTGTGCCAATTCCAACTTTTATCAACTGGTGTTTTACTGATGAGACAAGTAGATGAGCCATCAGTATTTGATTGAATGTTGACTTCATATATGTTACCATGCCTGTAGCCAGTAAGTATAATCTTTCCTGATGATTTTCTGACTACTTCACAATGCGTGGAATAGAAGTTGCCATGATAACCTCAGTCTATGATTTGACTAATAATCAACAGGTTGTGTTTTAGTCCCTTCACAAGAGCTAATTTTTCAATAATGACATTGCCAATGATTATATTGCCATATCCCAAAGTTTGTCCAATGTTGTCATCTCCATAAGACATAGTTGGGCCAGCTTTCTCTTCATATTCTGATAGCAGGGCTTTGTTTCCAGTCATGTGCATAGAACATCCACTATCCATGACTAACACAATTTTCTTTTTACCCTTTTCATCAGGAACAACAGTCTCATCAGTATTGGCCATTAGGGCACAATTGACCACCTCAGTATCAGATTCTGAGGAAGTGTCCATCCAATCCTTGCTTGATGTGATGAGTGTCTTAGTTTTCTTGCACTCAGTTGCAAAGTATCCCATTCCATTACACTTGTAGCACCTAATCTTGGACTTGTCAAACTTGCTACTCTTGTTGTCCTTCTTGTTGAATCTGTATTTGTCAGGAGTGAAGGTCTTTTTCTGAAAGTTGTCTTGTCTTCTAGCCTTCCTGAACTTCATCTTCTTGAAGCCCTTAACTATCATAGCAACCATCTCCTGCATGTCAGAGTCAGCAGAATCATCATCAGTATTGGCATCATGATTGCCATCAGTATCTAATGATGAATCATAAGGATCTGACTCCACCACTCTTGTCCTTCTCCTAGAGACCTCCACAGCTTTTCCTTTTTATTTAGCCTCTACATTCAAGGCTACGGACTTTGCCTTGCTGCTTCTTTTGTTCTTTCTTTGTTGAACCTCAAGAGCATAGGTTCTTAGCATTCCATAAACCTCATCATGAGACACAGTGTTTAGATCATAATGATGCCTAATGATTGAGGTTTGTTGATAAGTGGATTTTATATCTACTTGGAACGCTTCGTATCGGCTTAAATTGATCGCTCACACTCAAGTATTTGGTGTGTTTAATGTGTTTTTAGCTAGAATGTGCAGAGCTACAGATGGATGCAGAAATGTGAGGATTCATGTATATATGGTGGTTATGTGCTCAAGAAGAGAAGTCCATGCGGTAAGGGAGTTGGAAGCGCAAAGAAACAGAAAGAAAATAGTTTGCTGAATTATGAATAGTAGCACTGTTCATAGCACTGTTCATGGTACTGTTCATGCACTGTTTGCTGAAAATTTGCTGAATTCAATTCTGATATGGAAACCAGCGAAAACCAATCAATAGAAAGGCCTATATAAACCATTGGTGGACGATTTCAGAGAGATACATTGATATACATTCATACATATCCATCCACCGGTGAGGAGAACAAGGAGACGGCTGATTACGAAGATCTAGATTTCATCTTTTCTTTGTATTCTTCTAATTAGGCGATAATTTGGATTCTCGTTGGTTTTGTTTTTCTTAAACCTTATCTCTAGTACTTTATTCAGTATTCTAGACTTATTATTATCATGTTTTCATCACAACCCACGATGATTAACGGTTCGATTATGAACTAATCGTTGTCGTGGGATTCTAACGGATTTATTTATGGATTTTAGTAGTTAATTGTTTTAAAGATGTGTGTGTGTGATGGCTAATTGATATCCTAGTTTGGTTGTGCTTATTCTTCTTGGATGCGTAGCTAACATCTAAGTTGTTTGTTAATCTCTATTGATTGCGAAAGTGGATATAGAGGTTTAGAACTTGCCATGCTAGCATAGGTTTATGTATGTTTGTCATGCATGATTCGTAGGTGATTTTAACCATCTTACCTGCCCTATGTAATCTGAATGGATAACTTGCTCGTTAAACCGTTATGTTTTCAAATCTTATAGACATATAGGGTCTAAGCATAACTGGTGTCTGCTTAACTTCTATCTCTTTTGTGGATGTTTGAGTGGTTTGGTATACGTATACTGAAAGGTAGCATGTACTGATTTCGTGTTATCCGATTAGTTATCACAACCGTCACATACATTGATTAAAGACAAAAGACTCTAGATGAAGTACTTAATGAAGTTAGGATCCCATGTTTTATTCACATAAGTAATTTGAAAGCAATCTCTTTAGTTAATTTTAGTCTTGATAATTTTTTTAGTTAATTTAGTTAATCAAAACACAACTTTGATACCTGTCTTAGCATTGAACAATAGCCATACATTGTTGCATAGGTGCAAAACTATAATAACCAAAGCAGTCTCTGTGGGAACGAACTCTACTTATTCTTATATTACATGTGACCGCGTATACTTGCGTGATATTGTGTGAAAATTTGTGTATCCCATTCTTCAAGTAAAGCTCTCAGAAACTTGGTGTTTGAATCCTCAGTCACATACTCCTTGCCAACTAGAGATAGATTATTCAGTAGTGTCAGGAATCTATCATACATGTCAGTAAGGCTCTCATCAAGTCTTGCATCGAACTATTCATACTCTTTAATCAGTAGAGCTAGCCCTTCTATTCTTTTTGACATATGCAAATCCTTGGCATTGAGTCTCTAAGGTGTCCCAAATTTCCTTTGCTGACTTGCATGCTATCACCATGTTTGACATGACAGCATCAAGACTATTGTGCAGAATATTCTTTATATTTGCATCCCTGAGAACATGAGCCTTTTCTTCTGGTGTCCACTCACTCTTCACCTTTATAACATAGTGCTCAGGGACAGTATCTGTTTGACCAACTATTCTTTTAGGGATATATGGTCCATCATTGATCCTGTCCAGATAATCAGGATCTGTGGATTCCAGGTACATCAACATCTTTACCCTCCATGTAGGGTATTTAGTTTTCTTCAGAATGGGAATCTTCATGCTTTCATACTTGGTTGTCGACATCTTAGATCGTTTCTGATTCAAATTAAATTAGTTTGCTCTGATACCAATTGTTGCCCAGTAATTAACAATCGTAGAAGGGGGGTTGAATACAATTGTATAAGAATCTCGACTAATAAACACAAATATGAAAATAATAACAGCTTTATTAATTCTTATATAAAACTGTTACAAAACTCTCTCAAGAAATTCTGATGTTCTTGAAAGCTGCTAGGTTACAATGATACTCGTGTAAGCGATTGATCTAAAATCAAAACATAAACTGTGTTTATATACTACACAAATACTCTATCAATTACAAGATATGTTTAAATCAATTACAAACAATATTGATAGATATCCTAACCGATAGTTGCATTCCTGCAAACTAGGAACCGACAAATCAACCTTCCTTATATTTCTGGACTCAATAGTTATCTTGAAGTAATACTGATTAGCTTTCAGTCCTAATGATAATCTTGATCACAGTCCTGATAGCAGTCCTGATACTGACGCTCGTGCAATCCTGATGACGTCACCACCTCAATCCTGATCAGTAGTCCAGATACTAATGATCATTGAATCCTGATCTAACAGAATCGTTCCATCTAGCAATAACTTCCTGTTATTTTGCTAACCGTTCTTTGAGAATTTCTTCTCTTTTAAGAACAGCTAACAACTCATCTCTAGCAATTTGACACTCTAATTTCATTTTCTCAAACTCAATGAACTGAGTTTCCAAGATAGCATTTCTATCACTTAAAAACAAATTAGCATCTTTGATTCTGGTGTTCTCTTTAGTAAGTGATTTGAGGGTTACACGCAAATGGTATAAATCAGTAGACATTTCATTTATAGTACTATTGCATTCCTCTTTAGAAAGCTCTGTGAGATTAGTAGTGATTACCTGATTGCTTGAGGAACTTGCTTCCTGATCAGTTGCATCAGCCATGAGTGCAAGGTTGACATACTCAGTGTCTTCTTCTGAATCATTTCCTTCATCAGCCCAATCATAATCCTGAGTAATGAATTCTCTTTCCTTTTGCTTGAGAAGCTCAAAATATTTATTCTTGTAGTCTACAGGTTCAAACTTCATATCCTTCTTCTCAGCTTTAGGCTTTCTGCATTCACTTGCAAAGTGACCTCCCATTCTTGTTTGGTTGAAAGTCTTTCTTGAAGGGTTTGGTCACTTCGGGATTCTTCTTGAATTTGATCTTAGAAAATCTCCTGGACAGAAAAGCTAAGTGTTCATCCAACTCATCCATCTCCTCTTGATTATCAGAATCACCTTCTTCATACATCTTTCCCTTGGCCTTGCCTAAATCAGCTCTACCTTCACAAACATCACTGTTTGGTGTAGCTTTAGCCTTTCCTTTGACCTTTGTGTCCTCAGCACTTGCAACTAGAGCTACAGAACTACCTTTCTTCTGACCCTTCTCAATTTCTTCTTCTTGCTCCATTTCTAATTCATATGTCTTTAAAGTTCTATAGAGCCTTTCAAGAGTGAAATTCTTGTACTCTTGAGTGTTTCTTAGAGAAACAGTCATAGACTTCCAATCCTTGGGCAAAGATCACAGAAATTTGAAGTTTGAGTCTTTGGTCTGATACATCCTTCCATACACCTTTAATCCATTCAATAGTTTCTGAAATCTACTAAAAGTGTCATTCAGAGACTCACCACTTTTAAAGTGAAAGTGTTTATATTGTTGTATGAGAAGTTGCATCTTGTTCTCTCTAACTTGCTCAGTTCCTTTACACAGAGTTTGAATTATGTCCCAAACTTCCTTGGCTGTGGTGCAGTTAATAACATTGTCAAACATATCACTGTCTAGACCATTGAACAGAATGTTCATGGCCGTTTTATCTTTGTGCATCTCAGTGATATCTTCCTGTACCCAATCTGATGGTAGTTTTGGATTTGTGTCGGGGGCTCCTTCTGCTTGTAGAGCAATTCCTGTGTTAGGTTTCATAGGCACATGAGGACCTTTCTCTATGTAGTCTACATAACTCTCATCAATAGACATGAGATGTAAATGCATCTTTACTTTCTAGTGAAAGTAGTTATCTTTATCAAGAACTGGAATCTTCACTCCACTATCCTTTTTTCCCATGATTCTGGTTGTGCTTGATCTTTAAACTTCAGGTGTGTTAGAAGGTTGCTCTGATACCAATTGTTATTCCCAGTTACACACTTACAGAATTGAAGAAGGGGGTTGAATACAATTCTTTATTTTGACAACTTTTCTGCACTTTGAAAGTAGGTTTTTATGACCTTTTAGCCCTTAAAGTTTGACGATTTATACCCATCAGCCCTAAAATTTTGAAATCGTACCTTTTAGCCCTTGAAGTACCCATTAAAGTTCAATTAACCCTTTTTTTTATTTTTCTTCCGATAATACCCCTGCATGATATATACCTTTATCCCTTGAAGTATGAAAAAGAGTATCTCTTAGCCCTTGTAGAGTCTTTTGCCTACAATATAGTAAATGATAAAAAGGGCGAGACATAATTGAAGACTTGTTGCCCACATCTGATGAAAATAGTACGGAAATTCACCAATTCTATAAGCATCTACTATGACATAATTTATTATTTGGCCCGGAGAATGAAATGCTTTAGCAGCATTAGATAGTCTAAGTTGCTTCTGGTATATAGTAGCAGATAATGTAGATCTGACTTGAAGTCTAATTAATCTAGTTCGAAAGTTCCATTGTTTCTCTGATAGAGATTTTATACATTTGGCCAAGAATATGCCTGCAGCCAGTGCATATCCCTCGTACTTAAATGTTTCTTTGCCTTGAGCAACCTGAATGAAAGATTTGAGTAGAAGAGGGCCAGAAGCAAGTGCAAGTACCTTGGTCAGTGCAAAAAGACCCGACAATAAGATAGCTTTACGCTGTCAGATAAATATAGTTGACAAAACTAGAGGAGATCCAGAAGTTCCTTTTTGTCTCCTTGCTGTCAGGTGCTCCATAAACAAGGAGTAACAGGTCTCCACGCGATCTGTGTGCTATAATTTTGGAAGATCTCTATCCTCAAAAACTTTCATTTTACCCTTCTTCAGTATTGGATTTAACCACCAAAAAGACATCCTACTCAAAATTCCTGCACAACTGAAAGGAGTAACATCTTCATCCTCACTGATGTTACTTCCAGCACTAGCCCCTTCACCTTGCAAAGGTGTATATAGGGTTGTGGTCTTGTCGATGTCTGTTTCAATTTTGCATGTTTATGTTCTACCAAAACACATAAGAAAAATAAAACTGCTCCGGGTAAAGTTATAATATCAAGAACACTTTTCAAAGATGTTTTGTTGTAACTAATGACTTCCCAACTAGATGAGATGCTAATGAACGCAACATAGATTACGAAAAGAGCTGATAAAAGCTTCAATGCAATAACATGTGGATTATGTTGCTTTCTGAAACCAAAAGTACCAAGAATCGCCATTGTGAAACCTTGGACAAACACCACTAGCCACTGATGTAGAGGAAAGAGGGTTCTTTCTGAACTGATCTTTTGTGTAATGATTGCAATTCCCAGACCAGCATAAACCAAGCCAATGCCATAGTTCAAAACAGATGACCATATTGACAGTGGCATGTACCATTGACATGATTGGGAAACTATAGTCGTACTCCAGGATGATTTATGCAGGATGACGGAGACATAACTTATCAAGAGAAGTATACCTAAACATTCATACATGCTCTTTTACAATTAACCGAAAATCATTACTTAAGAATAATGAACATGATTAACATTAATCCTATCAAAATAAAGCAGAGTAATAGAGCCATCATGCATACAAGCACACACTCAGGATGTCTCTGTGGTTTGAAGTTCCATTCTTATAAAGATGTACAAAGTATCGAGCTTCATTCGCATAAGACTCTATAAGGGCTAAGAGGTACTCTTTTTCATACTTAAAGGGCTAAAAGGTATATATCATGCAGGGGTATTATCGGAAGAAAAATAGAAAAAAGGGTTAATTGAACCTTAATGGGTACTTCAAGGGCTAAAAGGTACGATTTCAAAGTTTTAGGGCTGATGGGTATAAATCGTCAAACGTTAAGGGTTAAAAGGTCATAAAGCCTTGAAAGTAAGAACAGATAAACTAAATTGTAGAAGCAGAATAAAAGTAAGAACACAGTACTTTAAAATTTTCAGGTGGATTGTTTTGTGATCCACCTGAGGTATATTATTGAAGAAATAATATGTGATATTTGGTTACAAATACACAGCTGCTATTACAGTTCTTTGCTTCTAAGAAATGCGAGAAATAAAACCTAAGCAAAGACAATGTAAACTGTTTTCTCTATTTCCAAAGAACTGCTACACTTGGTTATAAAGCCCAAGATTACAAGCCATACTACAGACAAAAGCTATCTCTATTTTCTAGGTCCAGTATGTTTGCTTCTTCATTCCAGATGCATGTGACTGAGATGTTGTACTCTTGACAAGTTGGCTTGTTTGTACATCTCTTATGTTTGCATGGAAATGTAATGTTTCTTCTTCTTCAAGGTTCACCAGTGTTTGGCTTCCATATTCTTTTTGTTTACTCTATCAACCCATGTGCTTCCACCAGTGTCAAGTCGCCATCAACATTTAGTCTTGAGCTTCATCCGTTGGTAGTGTTCTTGATCATTGAGTTGATCATCCGGTGATAGCATTAAGTCTTCATCCATTGTCATTCATTTTCACTTAAACAGAATTACATAGCATAACCTATTTACAATTTGCTATCTTGTCCTCCTTATCTACTGAAAGTCAACATGACTTAGTACTTAATATTTTCAATCCTTAGACTAGAGTAAAATTGAATATGCTACATGATTACTTATCCGTGGATAAGCTTCCCAACAACATATACTACAGAAAGTATGACATCCATTGTTAGTTAAAAAATGACTTATACACAAATGTATTATATGTTAAGTTATCATGAAGAACAACATATTTCCTAACAGTTTTAATCATTTAAATTTCAAAGATTCTAGAAAAATTAGATAAATAGAATATATAGCGAGATACCACCTCACCGCTAAATAATTTGTCAAGAAACCAAATTAGCTAGTCCTTTCCTAAACCACTCGAGTATATGCCTATATTTATAATTTTAAAAATGATAAAAATGAGTAGCCCAATAAATACATAGAAGAAAAAAGTAATAGTGCACACTTATCAAAATCTATATTTTTCTACTATTTCAGTTGAGATAACCAAAATATCAAAAATTATGATTCTTTAAATCATACATCGTACCTCCCTGTTACATCACATTAAAAGAAGTACAGTCTCTAGTAATTGTCATGTGACAATTCTGTGCCAATCACATTAAATCAAACATAAGGGTAAAGACAAACACATGTCTATTAAAGAAAAAGAGTTAAAAATAAGAACACCACGCCAAAAATTATTATTGAATTATACCCGAATTCAATTTTAATTACACAATGTCAATGTTGAAATAACATATTCACGGTGAGAAAAAATAATAAATGTAATAACTTGAAAAAAAGGATGTCTTTTTAGTTAATATGGATAGATATGAATATTAAGCTGGCCTTCCGAGAATAATTATATTATTTTTGTATCTCTTTATTGAACTTTCACTGAAAATACAATACAAAATTATAGTAATAATATTTTTCAAATTATCTTGACCAAAAGAGTTGAGAATACTAAAACAATAGGTTGAGTTAATTTTGGAAAGTCAAATCAAAATTAGATTATAAAGTAGATAAAAAGAAATTAATATTTTTAATATTTTTTTACTTTATATAAGTATATTAATTTATTTATATTTATATTGAAAGTTTGACTTAAATAGAAATTTAAGTAGAACATTAGTAAAGTTTTTAAAGAAAAAAAATATTAAAATGGTATATTTTGTTCCCTCTGTTAGTAAAGATTTAAAAGGCAATTGAGATATATTCTAATGAAATATTTAGGAAAAGATCAAAATTATATTTTTGGTTTCCCGTATCAGTAGAGATTTAGAAGACAATTGAGATATTTTATAATCTTTACTTTCCTCCATTAGTAAAGATTTTGTTGGCAATAATATTAAAACTTTATATTTATTTTCCTCCATTAGTAAAGATTTAAAAGGCAAATGAGATTTTTCTAATCTTTGATATTATTAATTCAAAATTTTGAAATTTTAAAAAAATAGATTGAAGCGATTTGAGAGCCGCCACCTCACCTCCGCGTCTTCTTCTTTATATAAGTATATTGATATTGATTGGATCAATATAGAGCGTTTATGAGAATATTAATATACTATATTTAGTTTCCTTTGTTATAAAATAGTAAAAAGCAAATTGAAAATTTATCTAATATTATAAAGGCAAGAATATTACAATTATATATTTACTTTACTCCATTAGTAAAAATTTAAAAGACAATTAAGATATTTTCTAATAAAATAATTTATTAGACTGTTAAAATTGTAAATTTAGTTTCATCCATTAGTAAAAATTTCAAAGGCAAGAATATTAGAATTGTATATTTAGTTTTCTCCATTAATAAAGATCTTGAAGGCAAAAATATTATAATTGTATATTTAGTTTCCTCGATTAGTAAAGATATTAAAGTCAATTGAGATATTTTCGAATCTTTAACATTAATTATTCAAAAATTTGAGAAAATTAAAAAAATAGATCAAAGCGATTTGACAGGAGCCACATCACCGTCCTCGTCATCGTCTTCTCCTTCGTCTTATCCTTTATATAAGTATATTGATTTCATTTTTATTTTATGATTTTCTATTTTTATATGAGTTGGAAAATGCCTCAAAAATCAACATCAAGTTTTGTTGAGAATTCTTAGCCAAATGAAGCTTGCAAAGAGGTGGGTATTTTTCTATGTATAAGCTTGGTATTTAACACTATCATTTTATAACCTTAGATAAAAATATAAGCTATATATCTCATACATAGCTTCAATAGTTCCTTCACCGTAATTTTAAAAACATTTTTCAAATTCATAACCAAAACTATTTGGCCTTCCTCTTCGTATATAAGCCATATCTCTCTCACTCTACAAGATTTTAGAAAACTAGTTACTAGTGACATGTCATCTAGGACTCAGCTCAAGAAACTAAGTTTAAGTGGTTGCAGATGGATTGGACATTTTGGATCCCATTTCATAAATTGTGACAATTTGAATGTGTTGATTATTGTAGACATGTAAAGAAATTTATTGGTGGTTGTTTGAATGTACCCCAATGATGTAACTTAATACTCTAGGATAATTTTGGGAAGAGTGACAAATGTTACCAAGAAATTCGTCAATCTAGACAAGCTATTTGGTAATATTTCTGGAATCAATACTCTTTACCTTAATTTCTCTCTCCTCTATGTAATTTGAAACCTTACTAATTTGATTAATTGGTTTTGTCATTCGCTGATTTAATTAGTGTTACAAAAGAAAAATAAGTCGGTGTCTCACTTTTTGTTTTTTTATGTTATGCATACATATATGTATATATTGTCTCCATAACGAGATGCATCTCTACTTGAGAGATCTATAACAACATTAGAGAAATTGAATCTTGATTGTGTTCCATTAGGGAATGTGGTTAAGATTCACAATACTCTTGCTTGATTAGAAGCTTTATCTTTGGTTGATACTGGTACCACTACTATAATTTCATGTTGTCTAGTAAATCATATACTCATCATAGAAATGCCGGTGCTTTAAATTATCTTATTGTTGTTATTTGTTATTTTTTATGGATCATTGGTTTTTAAATTTCAAGATATGTGCTTACAGACTTAGAATCTAGAGACAAATTTGGATAACTTTCCTCCTAAAAGGGACAAATTCATATTAGGAGGAAAGTAATCCAAACTCCTCTCTCGTGTCTTTGAGCACAAACCTTGACATTCAAAAACCCACGGTACCACGAAAATTAACAAATAATAATAATTAGATAATTTGAAGCACCGTCATTACTACAATGGCATAAAATTTACTAGACAACGTTAGATTATAGTACTAGTACCTACCGTTATTAACCCAAGATATCGTACGTTGGGAAGGCTTATGATCAAGGAATGACCATTGTGAATCTGAACCATATTCTCAAATCAAACACGTTCAAGATTCAATTTCACCAATGGTGTTATAGGCCTCTTCAATGGGGCTGCATCTCATTGTAAAGACTATATATACATATATGTATGCAGAAATAGGAAAACTAAAAAATGAGACACTGGCCAATTTTTCATTCGTATTTCTAACCAAATTAGCTGATAAAAAAAATCAGTTAATCATATTACTAAGGTTATAACTTACATGGAGGAGAAAGCCATCAATTTAAAGAGTTTTGATTCTAGGCATATTGCAAACCGACTTGTCTAAATTGATGACTTTCTTCATGATATTTGTCACATTTCCCAACATTAATCCCAAAGTATAAAGTTGCATCATTGGGGTGCATTCAAACAAGGGTCAATTAATTTCTATATTGTCTATAATAGGATCCAAAATGTTCAACCCCACTACACTCACTTAAACTCAATTGCTTGAGCTTAGTCCCAAATGAGATGTCCTCCAAATCCAATAAAGTTTGATATTGAAAATGATGTTGTAACTCATAATGAGTTTTAGAAGAAACTTTTGGATATAATGCTTATTATACAAATCTCAGAAGAATGTAATAAGCTTTTCCAGGACATCCTTGTATTATACAAATAAGCTTTTCCAGGACATAATGTAATAATCATTGAAAATAAGCTTAGTTACCAGGACATCCTTGTTCAAATCCTTATGCCTTGGGTAACTAAGCAAACAACACATAGAATCAAGGATGTCCTGGAAAATCTGGATTGGGATTCACTATACAAATTTCATCGACACGATTATGAAGCAACACGTTACTAGTTCAGTGGATTTATTCGTTCTGCTGTTAAGAACAAAGTTGAACAAGCTATGTTCTACAAATCAGTTGATAATATTTTCAGGAAGCATGACGTTCAGCACCACCTTAATGTTTTATCCTCTCTTGCAGGTAATCATTTTTCATCTTCATTCTGCTTTTTGTTCTTTAAAGCAATATACAGACCTTTCGATGTAATGAAGACATCTGAAGAAATGTATGCCTTTTTCAAACCTTGCCATATGAGAAATAAGCTGCTACAACTGATGAGGTTACTCTAAGACGGATATACTTACATATCCGATAAACAGAAACTTCTGCCAATTTATAAATTCTGCCCAAATGCCAGAAATCCTGACCCAGTGTACGAGATAGAGGGTCTTCCTTACCCAGACGAGCTATGGGACGCGCTCTGTGATAAGACCGTTGATGAAAACTATCGAGATGATGGAGAAATTTGGGGCAAACAACTAAAAATGAAGCATTTGTGGGAAACCAAATGTGTGCATTGCAAATTGTAGCTTATTCTTTTCAAGATACTGCTTTCTTCCGTTCAAGATATCGAATATTATGATTGGTAGGATTCAGTTATTATGTTTTTCAAATCTTAAAATCATTTCAATGTGTTATTGATGTCATTAAAGGATTTAATGACTTTAATCCTACCCTTTCTGATTTTTCATTTGTTTACATTTCATTCAGATGTTTTATGTTTCGTATTAACAAAAATTAAGTACGACCTCAACATTAATTTGAGATAGACGTATAATATTATTACTCTAAGAAGGACGTAATTATGTACGACATCAACATTACTTTGAAAGAGACGTATAATATTGTTAGTCTGAGAATGCCGTATGCTATTGTTAATTTGAGGTGAACATTACAATTGCATGAATGTGTAATATTGTTAGTATATTTGTCAAAGAGAACGATGTCAATGTCATAATATATATCATAATAAATATAACAAATCACATATATAAATTCAAGATATAAAATTAGAAATTCAATAAATAAATAACAAATTTAAATTAAAACAAATATCATTCCGTATATGAAGCACGGGCATATTGTTAGTTTCTATTAACACGTGTATATGTATATTTTACCTATTTTCTAGATGAATTAGTATAAGCAACTTGATTTAAAAAGCCGCATGTTGTTTGCCTACTCCAACACTTAGGGCTGTAAGTGAACAGAGCCGTTGGTGAACAAAACTCGAGCTCGGCTCGTTTTAGATGTACTCGGCTCGGTTCGTTTACTAAATGAACACGAGCTTGAACATGAAAATATGTTCGGTTAGTAAATGAGCTCGAGCCGAGCTTTACACCTGTTCGACTCGAACTCGGCTCATTTTGCTCGGGATCGGCTCGAGCTTGGCTCGAACTCGTTAAACTCGGCTCGATTCGTTTAACTAATTATAAATTTATGAATTTCATATTATCCTTAACAATTTGAATATGTTAAATAAAACTTAATTGCGATCTATTTTAGTTATTTTGTGGTTGAATAGGTAATTGAATTTGTTATATCTAAAAGGTATAACATCAACGTACTACCAAAAATTAAACTCTTTATATCCAATCCAAATTAGTTTTTCATTATTAAAATTTATAAGTTGCATTCATAAAATTACAAAAGAAAGTGAATAGAGAAAGAGACTTTGTTTTATTAATTTATTATATAATATTATTTAAAAGTGGCTCGTACCTCTTAAAATTGAGAGAGATGAGACTTTTTGTGAATTTAAGGTTAATAAGAGTATTTTGGAGAAAAAAAAAGTTGTAAACCTTCTCAAATTTCAAGTTAGTGATAAAATTGTTTTATTTTAACTATTGTTATTAGGTGAAGTGATTAAGGTTTTCTTACTCATAAATACAAATATTAACCTAAAATGATTATTAGAAGAAAATAGATTAACTTTTAGTATTGAAATTCAAACATAATACATAATCGTGTGTTCTTAAGATGTGATTTTAGGCGTGAGACCGTAAATCGGGTGATTAATTTTAAAAATTGGATTTGGTTGAGTATAAAAGTACGAACTATAAGTGAACAACTCGACTCGACTCGAGTTCGGTTTGTGTTCGGCTCGATTCAAAATGTTCGTGAACAAACTCGTGTTCGGCTCGTTTATTAACGAGCCGATCTTGAACATAACTTTTCGTTCGATTAGAAAGCTCGGCTCGACTCAGTTCGGTTCGTTTTAAAAAAAATCAAGCTCGTCTCGATTCGGACAAAACTCGGCTCAGCTCTGTTCGTTTACAACCCTATGGACCAACACTAGTTTCGTTTCCATTTCTGTATTATCGATCAAATTATGACACTCAAGGTAGAGATGCACAAAAAAATGGAATTTAGAAAATTCGTCCGATTGAATCCAATTTAAAAAATAATTTAGAAAAATCCGATAAAATTCGGGTCCCAAGGCCTTTACCCTTCCTTCCCTTCCTTGGAATTAGCATAGTGGGTAGAGCTTTTAAATTTCTCACGTTATTAAACAACAATTTTTCACTCATATGCACGGAAGTAAGTGGACTACTATGCTCGGTGGGTACAAGTATGCTAGCTAATACTAGCAGTTCTCCAAAATAGTTGAAGTAGACGAAAGTTAGTCCGGACATCAGATTATATCTGTATAGACTAGCTAGTGCCTAACACGAGGGAACAAGGAAATTGAGTATAAAAAATTCATTATTTAATCACATCAGGACCTTTTTTTTTCTTTTAAGGAAATCACATCGGGACTTAAAATACAGTTTAGTTTTTTATATTCGTTGATAATAAATTTAACATCTGAAATAATTTAGAATTTGAATTCATATAACTTGACCGAAATTACAAAGTTACTCAATCCACAACCTTTTTTGCAATGTTTCCCTCTCATGCACGTCTTAATCGGTAAAGTGAACTAAAATCTGGATGAGTAAAAAACGAGACTGAACTTGGGTCATCATCGCATGGCTTGTGGTTATCATAATAACTTCCATTTTTATTGATTCCCACCGATTCAATTCATTTCTAAGCAAAGTCCCTCAGCTCCCTCACTTTCACAAATACTATTATACAAATTAGAAGGGTTTTCAATATTATAGACTGCATCACTCTACACTCTATATCTGCATCAAATCAATTATATTGTTGCGTTACTTCACAATTAATATTTTCAGACTGCACGTTCCTTTTTATAATTCAGGTGCCCATATCTTCGAACATGTGTCTCAAATAAAAATATGGATGATGTTTATTTTACTCTCTTCTTGTATTTTACTCTGATTACGCAATGAACAAATTAAGTACAATTTAATTATCAAATTAAGTACTTCTACATAAATATTTTCTATTTTTAATTTTTCAAAGCATTAATAAACATCAAACTTGAATATATAGCTATATTTATAAACCCAACAAAACAAATGGTGAATTAGTGATCATCGGTGAATTTAGACTTACAGTGTTAGGAGTGAAGCACAATGTGTGATTAAGATAATTATTATCATATCTACTTGGCTATATTTGTGGATGAGAATTTTTATCCCCTCCATATACGGATCCACATTCGATGTCCCATTCTTATCATGAACTTTGTAACCAAAGCCCCTCTATTATATTGGTGTTTTTTTTCTCTCTGCACTTTTTTAACATAAAGATTCATTTGTAAGATTTCTGTAACTTTATATTAAAAAAATTATAATCTTTAAATGTAGCAGTATTTCTTTCGATTTTTTATGGAATATTAAAGATTCAAATCTTGCCGAAGATAATGTAGGTGTATATGTGTGTTTAAATAGAAAAAAAAGGGTAGTTTTAAAGTTTTGTGAAAATAACTTGTACCATTAAAAGTAAATATCATAGTCACTTAACAACTCTTGCTATAATTTTTCCTCTCATTTCAACAAGTGTCATAGTTAATCCTTGTTAAACGTACATTACAAATGTGACTAGTTGATTATGTTCAGTTATAATACGTGTTTGGCGTATCATAAAAAAATTAATTTATAGTTTGAGTAAGTGTCATATAAGTAATAAGCTAACGAATTCTTATAAATTATACGGGTGTTTGGATAAATTTACTTATAAGTTAGTTAAGAGTTTGCTAAATTAAATTTAAAAAAATAATTATTAAATACAATAATTTCAACACTTGCATTTTAAAATTAAAAAAATATTTAAAAATACAAATATAAAAATATAAAGTATTAAAAAGCAAAAAATCAAGTAATAAGTTAATAAATTGAGGAAAATGTAACACATTATTAACATTGAACTTATCAACATATAAATTATAAGTTGAGGTCATAAGTTACCTTAGCAAATACCTCTAAGCTCTTGTTAACTTTATAATGTATAAGTAAAACTTGTCAAACAGTCCGTCTTGTTATCTCCAAACTACTACATGGCCTATGAGCTATATACATTTTATTGTATAATAACGAACTAATAGAAGGATATCTATAATAATTTTTATCATTTAATTAAAGTTTTAAAAGAAAATGGCACGGCATGTTCCATGTTGCCTATAGTTGCTTGAGAATGATATTTACAATGACACGAGGATTAATACACAACACAATGGGGGTTGGTGATGGTGTAAGTTGGCAACTTGACACACCACGGAGAAGGTTTTATCTATCCATTAATTATAACACCTTAGAGAGAAGACCGAGAGAAAGAGAGACCAAATGTGTACGTGAGAGAGAGAGGGGGAGAGAGACCAAATGTGAAGCAAGTTGACTTGGGAAAGTTCACACGTACACAGAAGCGTGTAAGAATATGGAGTCATAGATGACTCAATGCTTGCGTAATCAACCACCCATTTAGAAGAGAAAAAAGATGAATGAAAAATAATAAAGTGAAAACAGAGACAGAAATATAATTGTTACAACTGATCACTTTGCGACGCAAGGACAACAACCCAATTTCCCATGTAAGTGCAATAAAAGGGCAAAAGTGGCTACTTGGTAATTATTAATTTTATTTTCTAGTAGTAGCAGTAGTATTTTGAAGGAATGATCAAGTCGAATGTGGCAGCCTCCAACATAAATTCCCACATGCTCCATGGGCTCCACGCCTCTCTCTCTCTCTCGCCCTCTCCCTCCTTCCTTCTCTCCTTCGAGATCTCTCCCATTAGAATCTTGTTTTATATCCACGTATATGCGCACAAACGGGTTGATATATGTACCTTCCAGGGTACTACACTCTCTCGGGCAAGAGTGGGACACGAAAATCACTTGGTTGCATTTCCTTATCTCTTTTATGAAGTGTTGGATCATATATATGGGGATTCCATGCATATGTACACACAGACACAGATGCTTATCTAACTTACTTTACATGGCAATTTAAAAAACTATCATGGGGGATTATATGTGACATGATACGACTAAAATCGAGTTATGATATTTGTTAGGTAATCCGTCCATCCATCAAGATTTTATGTTATTCAACACTTCAACACTGAACGCTGCAAGTCAGTGTGCAAACTTGTGACTGACTAGAACATAGTATATGCGAGACATAATAAAATTTTGAAAAAAAAATAGAGAAAGAAATCCAAGGACATAGTATATGAAATACTACACTTTGATCCATTAACACCTTATACAATTAATTAACAACCATAGGTTTCAAAGTTTACACATTAGGAGATGGGGTGTACAATACTTTTATTGTAACCCCGTTTTAGATCCTAAATAACAGTATTTGGGATCTAAGTTGGCAAGCTAATTTCATCGAAATCATCGTCTAATGACAGAAAGACTTCGTCCAAACACGAAAGCTCAGTGCCACCATCTTCATCTTCATCGTATTCATGCTCGTAAACTCGACATACTACCCATTTTGTATGATCCTGAAAAATGTTAATAACATTTATTAATTATGTATAAATTAAATTATGTTTAATCAAGGCGATATTGCAATAATTTTGTTGTGCATACTGTCTTGGATTGTTTTCTTTTAGATGACGATGATCTGCTGCTTGAGCCAGAGTCCGAAAGCTTATATTCTTGCATGATCCAATTGGTCTTGACACCTTCAGAAGATTCACCTATGTAAAACGCATAATATTTCTTGGTACCAACTTTTTTGCTAGTGCTACTACTGAAAATACTTTCATCCCCTCCCAATGGAGTCCAATACCCGTTGCTTGTTATTCTGTTCTGAGTCCTCCGGCTATAGAAATACCATTTGCTTCCTTCTCCCAAAGCTTTACCTGCATGTAATACAAATATAATCAATACGAATGCATATATCGATATCCATATTCATAAACATAAGCATGCTACACCTAAGCTGGACGAAATTTTAACTAATTCTGATCATTTTTGAACTTTTGATCACTTGTGTATTTACGACAAGTTCCTTTGGTACTCATAAATAGTTCATTTACGACAGATTCAGTGTAAAAAATCCATTGTTGACAAGTATCATGAGCCCTGCATGATATTCTTTCAAGTGTATGATATGAATTCAACCCAGGTTTTTATCGATCATTTGAGAGAAAAAAACACGAAGAATTTAAAATAAACTTGTTACGTGGATATTAAATTACCTTCCAAGTCCCATGGATCATAGGGATATAGATCAAGATCAGGGATGATATCTGGATGATAAGGCAAAAGAGAGGCCTTGCGTTGGAGGAAATGAACAAGAAGCTCTTCATCGGTTGGACAAAATCGAAAACCAGGTGGGAGGTTGACATTGTTGTCCCCCATGAATTTGAACAATGATGATGAAGAAGAAGAACCAAAAAGAGATAAAGAGAGAGATTTGGTTGATAGAATGAATAATATATAAAAGTAGTTAGTGATGTTAGGAAGTGGTGTAATGGAAGGTATAGAAGTAAGTTGGCGATATTTATAGTGTTAGAAAAAGAAAGAGAAAGAGACTGCGTGAGATACAAGTGTTTTGGTGATCATGCAGCACACAAATATATCTTAGTTACCCATATAGACAACTGCAAATGTTACATACCCCCCAAAGTTATCTCAAATTCAAATACTAATGCGTCACCAACATAATTAATAATTTTTTTTAAGAATAATATGAGATTCGGGGCATATACGAATGAGTTTATAAATAAATAATAATCACATATCATGTTAATTATTTGGAAAGAGTTTCAGAAATTTTTTGGATACTTAACTCTATTTATACACAAGAATAACCACATGTGTGATCATGTTAGTCATGGACGGTTGATTAAGATTAAGATCTTCAAAGTGTTTGATGGTGTTGCTCCAAGGCGGCTGGTTGTAATCTGGGTCATCACATATCATACTTCATGCTTAGATCATCCACACCTAGCTCTTGTCATACACGTGTCAAGGTCGTTTTGTTGTGTACCATAAACTTGTCTGCAATCCTCTTTTATGACCCACCTATCTCTAAAGGGTGACCCCAAGTAATTTCGTGATCCAAATATAGAACATTTGTTTCACTGTTTCAGAAAGGAAATGGCTGGGAACAAACTGAATCCTCTTCCCTCACTCCTTATATTGTTCAAGGATATAAGAAATAATTTTAATAATTTAAAATATAAATTAATATAATTAGGGTTCTAATTATCTCTAAGTTGAACTGAAATTTTATTTAGATCACAAACATGCTGGATTTAAACATGATTTTAAGTTTTGTTTCATAAATGAACTTAATTTACTAAAAGAAGAATTTGATTCGACGTTCCTGAATCTATTATGTTATTAATAGCCCAACATGGGCTAGTAATTCTTGAGACTTTTTATGACCTCTAAATTCGTGATAATTTTTTATGCACATTAAAAGACGTACGGCCTGTTTGACTGACAGTTTATAAGTCAGCTTATGATTTATAAACCCATTTCAGCTTATGAGGGGTGTTTGTGTACTCAGCTTATTTCATTAACTTATAAATTATAACTTATTTTTTTAGCTTATGACTTATGGGGGGTGTTTGTCTACCCAACTTATAATTTAACTTATAACTTATAAGATGATAAGTTGAATGTTAGAAAATACTAACATTTTGCTCAACTTATTTCATTTTTCATGATTTCTTTATCTATTTATACTTTTAAATGTTTATATTTAATCTAAAATGTTATTTTTATATTTTACTAACATTTTAGTAGTTTATATTTTTATATTTAAACTAACATTTTAGTAGTTTATATTTTTATATTTATACTTTTAAATGTTTTTTAATCTAAAATGT
The DNA here is from genome assembly GCA_030848705.1 of Heracleum sosnowskyi. Taxonomy (NCBI): domain Eukaryota; kingdom Viridiplantae; phylum Streptophyta; class Magnoliopsida; order Apiales; family Apiaceae; genus Heracleum; species Heracleum sosnowskyi. Next base: position 15,767,846 of record CM061244.1, on the reverse strand, counting down.
ATTTATCGAGATCATTATATTAATTAATTATTTTTTCAATTTAATTTAACAAAAAAATTATTAACTTATAAGTAAATTTATCCAAACACTTACGTAACTTATAAGTTTGCATCAAGTTATCACTTATATAACACTTACTCATTATAAGACATAAGTTCACTTTTTTAAGTTCTCCCAAACACTTATAAGAATCCATCAACTTATCACTTATAAAGCACTGACTCATTTTAAGCTATAAGTCAACTTTTATTTAATACCCCAAACGCCCACATAGTTGCCCCCATCTATTGTAGATTGGTTTGTCTGAACCCTTACAGCTTATTTTCATCATTGGACTGTGCAATATTGAAATTGGCTGATGCATTGAGTTACACATTGCACCGAGTTGATGCTTATCACTATCATTGTATCAGACTACCAAATCAAGAAGAATTTTGTGTGTGTGTTTTCGTGTGATCTTTACGGGCGTTGTCTCGCGTCATAGTGCTTTTGGGATCAGGAAATTGGCACTCGACCTTAATGCGGGTCGTTGGCCAATAGTGCTGATATGGCTGACCATCTCAATTCTGCCCGACTCCCAGGTAATTATGTGATCTGCTCCATTTCTTCCTCTTTCCCCTCTGTTTTTGCCATAATCTTTTCTTAGTTGTTTTGTAGATTGAAGTACGCTTTGATTAACAGAGTACTACTTTTGTACAGTTATTACTCGGTTCAGTTTTCATAGATTACAGAAATAGAACTAAAGCTTCATTGTGAATGTCATAAGAAGATACATAGAGAGCTAAAAGTGTTCTAAACTAAGATATATGAATGATTCAATTCGTTTCTCCTAAATCCTACAAATTTTCTCTCTAAGAGTTTGTCTTATAACAAAAAAGATGTACATGCAAATTTAAGACAAAGGTTGAATATCATTTAACAAAAGCAATCTATGTGAACAAATAAATTGCATGGGTTTTGTACAATGCAAATTACATAAGTTCCAACTGAGTGGGTTAGTACTTAGCAGAAAATTGTGCCCTTAATGAGCTCAAAATGGTTGGAATTGCATATTTATTAGCTGCAAGAGCCATCAAAATTTTGACTGCTCAATTAGCCACAAACTCAAGTTATGTTATTAAGTTGGTTCATTTTTTTTTATATAATTGGACATTCATCTTTTACCAGGTACAAACCATTGATATTACGAAAAAAAAGAGATACGTATGGATCACCTGGTTCGAGTCGTTCATCTTCTTTTACAAGTTAAGGGAGATACACAGAAACAACCTAGAGGGAAGGTATGGGACCAACAGGTCATCGATTTTATTTAGATGGTTCTCATTTAATTTTTAATATAAATAGGTATACTTAAAGCACCATAATATCTGCATATCTATATTGAAAATGGTATACTGAAGATACAATCCTTTAATGGCTTGTCTAACAATTTAATATTTGAACATTACAGGAGAAACGAGGCAGGGAGAGGTGGAAGAAGCACAAAAGGCGGTTGATCAAGTGCATGGTCAGGCATTCAACAATGTTGGTAAAATGAAAGATGATGAGGTTACGGTTATGGAGTGCAAAGAGACACACCATGGTAAGATTTAGTAAGCCTTTAGTTTCAACTACACATTTACTTTAAAAATTCTTATATAAAAGGACATAATGAATTACCTTTTTAAGCAATACCAACTCCCAAACTTGCTCTTGGTATCCCGACTTGAATAAATGAAATTTTTTGGTACTGGACTTTTTTTTATTGTGCTGAATTAATTTTAAATGCACATCCTGGTATATAATTAAAAAATTATCACTTAGCTAGTGGTTTGTAATCACACAAATCTCTATATTTAAGAAGTTGATATTGTATCCGTTATTGTGTAATTGGGTACTGGATAAATTAACTTTATCTTTAGCTGTTTGTGCCTGTCAGTTTTGAGGTTCATATTTGCATGTCTTGGTAATTACTCCTTGTGTTAACTAATATGTTAGATTGTAGCAACTAGCAAGAGGCTTACCCTAGCCTTACATAATTAATGTTAGAAAACTGCGTATCAAAATTAAATAATTTTAGTTGATGGTGCTTATTTGGACAGGTTGTCAACTTTTAGTAAAATATTGGTGTCACCTTTTCCGAGTCAATATAGTTGGTTGTTTGTCACTATATCTTTTGACCTTCACGCCTGTTTTATGATTTTACATTCCTGTTAGATAGACATCTTGGGGGTATATATATGGTGCTTTGATATAGGTGTATATATATACCTTATATGAAGCCATGTTTGTTTAACATGAATATACCATTTAGCATGAATATCATTTTATACGGGTTAAATGGCATTTAGGTCACTGTACTGACTGCTAATTTTCAATTGGGTCATCCAACTCAAAAAGGTTTCAATTAGGTCACAAATCAGATAAAAGTTTTCAATCAGGTCACTGGACGTTAACGTCGCATTGACAATTAACGGAGTTCTGTCTAATAGTGCCAGCTCGGTACCATATCATCTGCCACGTCAATAAACTAACCCGACCCAATTATACCCATCCCCTTTTATTTCGTTTACCCGACTAAAACAAAACAAATCACATCTCCACCCCTAAATCAAACTCTTAAGTGAAAACACACCCAAATCAAACCCAATCGAAATCAAACCCAATCGAAATCGAGATGGTACGAACTCGATCAGGCGTTGAGGTTCGTATACATGAGCAACATAATGAAGAAGATGAAATCGAAATTGAAGATGATAATGTTGTCGAAGATGATGACATGGAGACGGTTGATGAAGATCAGACCACTGGTGAAGAATCAATGTAATGTTCTCTGATTTTGTTCTAGTGTTTCCTTTTAATTAGGGTTAAGTGTTCTACCATTTTACTTTTGATTTAATTAGGGTTCTTAATTTGTGTACATTTTACAGGGATAGAGTGTATAATGTGTTCCTGTACTATGGAGGTTATTTTGTTCATGTTCCATTTGAGTCATATACAAGTAGTGTGAGAAAGGTATACAAGCATATCGATTTGGAGAACCTTAGTATTAATGATTTGAAGTTGAGGCACATAACCACCGGTACATTGATATAACAATTTCATTTCTGCCATAGCTCTTTCCAGTTCTTCATTTTTGGCTCTTAATTTTTGCTTCAAAGATTGAATAACCTCTCTTGCTCTCTCAGGGTATGGAGGATCGGCCCATACAAAAAAGTTGCATCTTTTGCTTGGATCCTAACCAAAAAAAAATATACAACATACATGTATTATTAATATGAACCAAGAATAAGTATAAGTGAACAACAAGTAGATGAAACCTTACCTTAAATTGGCTACAACCGAAAAATCTCCTCCCCGGATCCAATGTGCCTTCCCTCCAAGCTTCTTGACAAGGAGCCACAAGATCACACTTGCATTTGATATACTCGAATTCGGAGTTGTAGTTCCTACGGCCTATGAACAAGTAGCTATTGTCATATGGATTGTTAATTGAAGAGTTGCTACTCCTTGAAGTACACATTGAAGAACCCTAATTGAATGGTGTGATTCTGTAATAAAAGAGAGAAAGTGGATGAACCCTAATTGAATGGGTGTGATAATACCCGGTTATAAACTGATTTAAGATCAGTTGGGTCGGGTCAACCACCTATACATGCCAACTCAGTCTGCCAACTCACCATCCCGTCAATTATTTAACGACGTTAACGTCCAGTGACCTGATTAAAAACTTTTATCTGATTTGTGACCTAATTGAAACCTTTTTGAGTTGGATGACCCAATTGAAAATTAACAGTCAGTACAGTGACCTAAATGCCATTTAACCCCATTTTATACGAGTAGCACACAAACAGATTGTAATAGACATATTTGCTTGAATTCATATGGACTTCTGGAGTAAAAAATATATTGCAGTATATCAAACATATCTTGCAGCTGCCAAGGTAAAAATGAGTGCGATTAAAATCTAACAAAAACTGCATACAACGATAACCAGATTACAAAGTTGTAATTCGTTTCCGCAAAGCATATTTCTGCTTCATAACATATAATTTCTCTCGTCAAATAATATTATCACAGACGACCACCTCTCGGGTAGTATAAAAAAAAGAGGGTGTTGAGGTAGTAAATACCAGAGAAGCATAAAATGCAAAATAAAATTTCAGATTTGAGGGATACTCACTTCCAAGTAAAACGTAGTAGATACCCTCAATTACAAACTGCAATTTATGTATGTATGTATCAATGTAAAGCAAGAGTGTATGGAAATTACTTAGATATCCTGTTATTTCTCCAAAGCGATATGGATAGTTCCAAATCTGTGTCCGATAAGTTGTATCCCTCGGTGTATCCGACTATAATTGGTGATATGAATTTAGAAATTTGGATGCACATTCTTCCTTATCTGGCCTGCTTTGGTGCATCCTTGCGCACTGCTTTGGTGCATCCTTGCGCACTCTAAAATTAGGAGTATGCACCTGAAATTTTGATTCAGAGATACTCAAAGAGGTGTATTTAATGGTTTGTAATTTAAAATTAAATGCACGGATTGTTCCGACCTTTACGTGTGCCCATGATAGTTAATGATGTCTACCTCACTTTTTCACTTTAAAAGGTGTGGAATTTTAATGGCTACTTGCTAACAGTAATTTTTTTTCCAAAGGCTCATATTCATATACAACTTAGCCAAGAAGCCAGTGACTGTGGGCATTCAGTAGCATGCTTAGATAGTACTGGCGGTGAAGAAGAAAATATATGATTTGAAGGTAACATCCTTTACTTCTTACTCTTAGTGTATGAATGTGCGATGAGTACATCTTGAAAGTAATTTCAGAAATTTCATTAGTAAGATATATTTACTTCTGTGAGAATGATATTAGGTGCATTACAAACCCTTAAAGAAGAAGGTAATATGAACTATTCTACACCATTTTTAGCTATATAGAATTAAAAAAAATTAATAGAGAGACGATACATGTGACATTGAATTATACCTTACGGGATTATAGATAAACATATATTCTGACTTTGTGTGGTTCCTATTGTGTTGTAGTCGTACTTACATCACAGATTGTGTGTTTACATAAATTCCATCAACTTACATGGTGTCACTTTTATTTTCTATCATTGAAGGGCAACTATGAGAATATCACGATCCCTATAGGGAATATTATTTTTTTTATCAGATTTACAATAAAGAATAGATAGTTTAAACAGTAATTTAAGATAAGTACATTAGCTTTTATTTAACTCTTACAAACAATGACAAGCCTTTATCTAATACTTAGCAAATTCTGAAGCTGCATATTCTCATATAAACTAGCCAGCCGCAACCTAGAATCTCGGATGCCTAAACTTTTGCTGGTAAACAATAGTGCTTCAGCTGGATGTCAGATTTTACGAAGCTTAAATGGACATAGACTTATAAAACATAAAAAACCAACTTATAGAATTGGACGACTTCATTAGCATTGTGAATAAGCATATCAAGCGATCATAATTAAATTTTAGCTTGTTTTTGGGTGGGCTGATGCAGAAAGTTATATTACATGCATACTGTAGGCTTCAAAAACTATATTTAAGTACTTTTGGGTCGAATTGGTCATTAACATGTTTCAATGTTTGATGAAGTTCTTTAATTTTGCATCTTTTTATGGTATTCTTGGGTGATCTTCAAATACCATGTTAGTTAGAAGTCTGAAAAGGCTATGTAAAGAAGTATGTTGTATGTTAAAAAGTGTCATAAGCCAACAATATTGAAGTATACTATTTCCCGTATATGATGTAGGTCGTCTTTGCACGACAAAAAAAAATATGTAGTGCACAGCTCCATTTTCTTTTCTTGCGGGGATTTATAAACTGTTAGGTCCCGATAAGTTTGTAGAAGAGGAGGTTGAATACAAACTATACCGTTTTATCGAATTTGTTCTTCTTATGATAATACAATCCAAGAACAAATAATTTCGGAATAAAATGAAACAAAATTCAAGTTAAATATAACTTATATTAAACTTGAAAGGTGTTACAAATATTGTACGGATTACAAATATTGAATCTCAAACTAATTAAAACAAATTTAGAATAAATTCGACATGAACTTATCTATTTTTGTAATAAAAAAATAAAACGATAAATGATAGTTCGAGATAAATTCTAGGCATAAATATCCGCTAGATAGTCAAAGCAGTACAAGTAAATGATTTCCAGTGGCTTGGATATAACAATCAATACTAGAAATCAATACTGTGAATTTAAGGCTCGGGCAGTTTCTTCAGTAAAGAGCAGAGAGAGAAATATGATCTTATGCTTTTCTATCTTGATGAAGTTGTTGATCAATAATACTTTTTGTCTTGAATGCACTGTGCTTAATATCTTTTTTTCTGTTTCAATTTTGTACGCCTCTTGTTGATCTAGCATGACTATCAAATTAGACTTGGAATGACTATCAGAAATGGCCTGGAATGACTATCCTTTTTGCCTGGGATGACTATCAAAATATTTAAACTAAATTGTAATGACTATCTATTTGAACTGGGATGAATATCGGGATGACTATCCTTGATAGTCATTCCAGTTCATTTTTATGAGAAAATGACCTAACATGACTATTGGGATGACTATCATTGATAGTCATTGCAGTTCATTTTTCATAGTCATTGCAGTTCAATTCTAATTCTAATTTAATTAATTCTTATAATTAATTTATTTAATAAATTAATTCTGATGATTTAATTTATTAAATAAATTAATTAATTTAATAATTAATTAATAGAGAATTAATATTCTTACTTGATAGCAAAAATAATTCTTGAACCACTTGAATTAATTAGGAGCTTCCACTATATGGTGTTGACACTCGATGTACTGTCTGGTTCATGAGTGACTAACTTCAATGATGGTTCTTCATTTATGAACTTTAAGCTGTGGACCTTTTCTTTTCCCTTTATCAAAGAACTGTAATCTGTACACTTGTTATCACACATCTGAAATCTCTGTCAATATAATAAATCCACTTTCTTGAATACTTCATTGAGGCTTGATCAAATTAATTAACTTCTTTCAATGTAGAATTACTTCAAGTCTGTAGGTTGACTTTAATCTTCATTCTTTTGACTGATATAACCTTCTGAGATTCCTGTGACAATTGAATTATTATTTACTTATTACATACTTGATTAAGTTGAGTCGTATCCTCGATGTACACAAATAGGCCTATGCATATGCCCTACAATCTCCCCCTATTTGTTTGTTAGAGAATAACAACCAAATACCTAGAGGATAACTCAACTAATTTAAACAAGTAAAAAATAAGACTTTAAGAGCCAAGAAAATAATAAAAGAAAGTTCTAGTTTATATAAAACATTTCCAGATTCAAACATTTAAAGATAAATACAAGATAGATGTTCCTCTAGACTGAACAGATGATTACATTGATCCTATCTTGATTTACCTAAGCTCTGTACATATTACATTAAACAATTGAGCTAGTGATCACTCATTTCACCCTCTTCCAAAGGATCTAGCAATTCTTTGTCCAGGACACGATCACTTTCAGATGTGAGATTTGTTGGTCTGACTAGTTGAGTTATGAATTTCTTCAATCTATTCTTCAACTGATGATACCTTTTTATGTTGGCTATGCAATAGTCTTGAATGAGGTCAGCAACTTCAGTCTTTTCTTCTGAAGCAAATCCAGTTGTCCTTAACATATTTTCCATTTTGGTTAAATGCATTGCAGGGTAGTTCTTCAAAAACACAGGGTCCATTCCACAGGATTGAAGTGCTCTTCCTTTGTAAAATTTGACTTCAAATGGAACATCGACAATCTGAGGACTGGCCCTTGTAGCAAATTCTTTAAGTTGTTCATGCAGCAGTACATTTAGATGAGAAGATTCTTTCACTCTGCTTATGAAAACCCAAAGTTCTGACAGAGATATACTAGCAAAGCAGTCAAGAGAAGCCGTAAGAGTTCCTATGCTTTGACAAGATACGTAGATAACTGTCTCATTTCTTACTCTGTCAAATCCTGTGATAATCCTTAAGATTTCTTCTTTTAGAGCTTTCATGTACACTATATTATCAGGATTGACATTCTTGAATTTTTGAAGAAGGTTGATAAACTCCCGATCATTGTTTGATCCTTTTTGAGGGAGTGCAAACATCTCTTTACCTTAGTCCATTTCTCACCCTTCTTCAATCTGATGTCTAGCCTCCGGTCTTTAACTTCCAAGCTATGAAGACGTTGTTTCTCTTCATGCTCAGTTTTTTGAATTTTGAGCTTTTCAGAAATAATCTGAGAGACCTTAGCATTCTCATCTTGCTTCCTCCTTATTTCTTCTTGTTGCTTCCTCAGCTCTTCTTCAAAGACAGGATCAGGGTTGAAAAGATCATCTTGATCATCCCATTCAGCACAGTCAGCTTCCTTCTCAACTTCCTCCTCACCAAAGATGTCTTCAGGAATGGTCTCTTCAGGGACATCATCCTCCTAAACACCAAAAATATCAAAATCATCATGTTCATCTTGGTAGTAGAAGTCATCTTGAAGTAGCTTTCCCTTTCCCTTGTCCTTTCCATATCCAGAAGCTCCTTCTCCTCCTTCCTTTTCCTTCTCCTTATTCTCCCCCTTAATTGAGGAATCCTCTACAGATTTAGCTTTAGCAGCTTTAGGATTAACCTCTCTTCTTCCCCTTGTATCTCCTTGTTGCCCAGTAATAAACAATTGTAGAAGGGGGGTTGAATACAATTGTTTAAGATTCTCGACTTAATAAAATATAAATCACAAATATGAAAGAATAACAGCTTTATTAATTCTGATATAAAACTGTTACAAACACTCTCAAAAAATTCTGGTGTTCTTGAGAGCTTCTAGGTTACAATATACTCGTGTATACGATTGATATAAAATCAAAACCTAAATTGTGTTTATATACTACACAACTTCTCTATCGATTACAAGATAAGTCCAAATCAATTACCAACTATATTGAAACATATCCTATCCGACAGCTACATTCCTATTAACTAGGAACCAACAAAATAAACTTCCTTCTTTAACTGGATTCCTTAAATATCTCGAAGTTATAATCCTGATCAGCTTCCAGTCCTGATGATAAATCCTGATCACAGTCCTGATAGAAATCCTGACAGCAATCCTGATACTAACGCAATACTGATGACGTCAGCAATCCTGATCAGTTGAGTCCAGATCCTGACGATCATTGAATCATGATCTAACAATCTCCCCCAATCTCATACTTTGTAAAATAAAGTATAGATTCCTAGATTCAATGATGCCAAAAACTTATTTACAAAATGTACAAGTATTTACAGCAGCAACTTATCTGTTTAGATTCTTTGATAGAACATATTCATCTTCAAGAAGTTGGATAACAAATTTTCTTCTTTTTCTTCAAGAATTTGAATGAGTCTTTCCTTAAGATTTCTGAGTTCTTCATCTTCCTCATTAATCTGGTAGATAGCTGCTCTGAGATTTTGAATTGAACTTCTTGGTAGACTATGATCTTCAACCAGGAGGTAAGCAATTTCGTTCCCATCAGGATTAAGAGTCAGTTGCTTCATGCCAAAAGACATTTCTTTAACAGCAGTGCTGTAATATCCCGGATTTTTTTTTTTTTTTGTAATTTTAATAGATTAAAATTTGTTAGAAATTATAATTAGAAGTGGATTAAAATATAAGATAATTATATAATTTGATTTTAGAATAAAAATATAGAATTAATAAGTCTTGCTAATTTAATTTTATTGGGCTTTAGTTTAAAGTTTTAGCTGGCCCAATTTAATTAAATGGACTAATATATAGATACAAACATAGGCAATTTGTTAGATAAAAAAAAACCTAGCAAACAGTCGGGGTGAGAAAAAAAAAACGCCGCTAGAGAAAGAGAGAGAGAAACAAGGAAGAGAAGAAGAAGAGCACGAGTAGAGAAGGTCTCACAACAAGCTTAAAAAGAATGGGTAACGATTATTTAATTCTCTTGAGTATTTGTATATGTGTATAATTTGATGTATATCCATGAATTATTTTTTATATTCATTGTCGTCGTATGATTACTCCAATTTCGTATGTATATGTTTGGATTCTGAATTCTTATAAAATTCGTATCTGATTCGTTATTAATTGGATTCTTATGATATTAGACTCTGTGAAAAGGTATTTGAATTATCTACAACTTTGATTCTTTGTGTTTCCCGAAATTAGGTCTGTAGATATGAGTTTTTCTGGGATTTATTGTGCAGCCAGTATGTTTTCGAAACTGAGAGTCTAACTTTGAAAATTCATAGTAAATTGAGTTTTTATCCAAAAATTATGAGCGATACCATTATGGAAAGCTCTTTTCGACCTCTGCACTTTGTGTTTCATTCCGCTGACTATTTCTGTGATTGCAATGTCTTAAACGTCGAAATACTAACCTGATCAGCGGCTGATTCTGTTCTGCAGTGCGTAAAAGTTTATGTTCTGAGTTCGTTACTTGTCCGTTTTTAACGAGCCTTATCAATCTGGAAAGGTCTCGGAATTGCCTACGTTTTTCGTGTTTTGTACTTTTTCAGATAAACTCATTTTCATACAGTAATTTGCCAATTTCTAGAACTGGTCAGAACTGATTTTGTTAATAAGTGTCGCATGAGTTCTATTAAGGTGATGTGAACATTATTTGACTTTGATTGGTTTAATAAAATTATAGGATTTGCTCGCATTGATTTCGGTATTTGATTGCTTTTGAGGTAAGTACTTTTTGACTTACTTTTATTTTCGGAAAAGATATTTTAATTCCGCAATTTTCAGATTTTGTATAAGATATAAGAAATATTGTTTCGAAATGTATAAGAAATAAGATACGAGAATCTTCGAATCCCTCGGTCTCTACGTTATCGAACCCGTTCGTAATTTACGCTATAGTTCCGGAACTAGCCTTAGATACCCTTAGTAGGCGCACAAGTGTGCAACTTTATAGGTCAAACTTAATAGGTATCTAAAGTGTATCTTATCAACTTTATAGGTCAAACTTAATAGGTATCTAAAGTGTATCTTATAGGTATCTTATAGGTATCTAAGGCTAGTTCCGGAACTATAGCGTAAATTACGAACGGGTTCGATAACGTAGAGACCGAGGGATTCGAAGATTCTCGTATCTTATTTCTTATACATTTCGAAACAATATTTCTTATATCTTATACAAAATCTGAAAATTGCGGAATTAAAATATATTTTCCGAAAATAAAAGTAAGTCAAAAAGTACTTACCTCAAAAGCAATCAAATACCGAAATCAATGCGAGCAAATCCTATAATTTTATTAAACCAATCAAAGTCAAATAATGTTCACATCACCTTAATAGAACTCATGCGACACTTATTAACAAAATCAGTTCTGACCAGTTCTAGAAATTGGCAAATTACTGTATGAAAATGAGTTTATCTGAAAAAGTACAAAACACGAAAAACGTAGGCAATTCCGAGACCTTTCCAGATTGATAAGGCTCGTTAAAAACGGACAAGTAACGAACTCAGAACATAAACTTTTACGCACTGCAGAACAGAATCAGCCGCTGATCAGGTTAGTATTTCGACGTTTAAGACATTGCAATCACAGAAATAGTCAGCGGAATGAAACACAAAGTGCAGAGGTCGAAAAGAGCTTTCCATAATGGTATCGCTCATAATTTTTGGATAAAAACTCAATTTACTATGAATTTTCAAAGTTAGACTCTCAGTTTCGAAAACATACTGGCTGCACAATAAATCCCAGAAAAACTCATATCTACAGACCTAATTTCGGAAAACACAAAGAATCAAAGTTGTAGATAATTCAAATACCTTTTCACAGAGTCTAATATCATAAGAATCCAATTAATAACGAATCAGATACGAATTTTATAAGAATTCAGAATCCAAACATATACATACGAAATTGGAGTAATCATACGACGACAATGAATATAAAAAATAATTCATGGATATACATCAAATTATACACATATACAAATACTCAAGAGAATTAAATAATCGTTACCCATTCTTTTTAAGCTTGTTGTGAGACCTTCTCTACTCGTGCTCTTCTTCTTCTCTTCCTTGTTTCTCTCTCTCTTTCTCTAGCGGCGTTTTTTTTTCTCACCCCGACTGTTTGCTAGGTTTTTTTTTATCTAACAAATTGCCTATGTTTGTATCTATATATTAGTCCATTTAATTAAATTGGGCCAGCTAAAACTTTAAACTAAAGCCCAATAAAATTAAATTAGCAAGACTTATTAATTCTATATTTTTATTCTAAAATAAAATTATATAATTATCTTATATTTTAATCCACTTCTAATTATAATTTCTAACAAATTTTAATCTATTAAATATACAAAAAAAAAAAAAAAAATCCGGGATATTACAAACTACCCTCCTTAAAAATAATTTGGTCCCCAAATTCACAACAATCCTATCACATGACACGTCTACCCACTAATCTCCTACAAGTCAAACTTAAACTATCGTCCACAAGATCGCACCCTAGAGAATGTATTAGTCCCATATCTAACACACTCCGAAAGACAGCCTGCTCTTGATACCAACTGTGACAACCCGGGTCAAATCCTGAGCCTTTTTCGAAAATCGGGTCAAGTCCCGATTTCGAGTCCGAATAAGCCGAAGCCTACTGGCCCAAACGCAGCCAACTTGGGTAACGACTAGCCCACCACAGGCCCCCAAAATATCATGATTTTGTTGGTGCTAATTAGTAGTAGTGCTTTGCCTTATAAACTGAACAGAAGTCCCAAATTTTCTCGATGTGGGACTGGGGTGTTGCAAGTGCCTCTTTGCATTTCCACATCCTGATCTTTTATATTTAAGTACATGGGAGTATAATCACCATTGTAATTTTTTCCTTCATCAAATCTTCTCCTTATGGTTGACAGAATCATATCTGACCATTCCTTGCACACTTTATTTTTCCATTTAAGCAGATAGTGAACATATTTCAGTTCATTTGTCGATTTAACCAACAGCTCTTGAATGGACATAATCTTCACACTTTCATCTTTCATGAAGTACAGAAGCTTCTCTTTCTTTTCAGTACCATCATGAAAATCTCAGGAACAATGTCAGGAACAATGTCAGGATTAGAATCTTCAATTTGAGATGTATTACTGATGAGAGTTGATTGTCTTGGTCTTCTTCTTAATTGTGGTCCCTCATCTATTTCTTGATCTTCTTCTTGAATGATAGTCCTGATAGCTAGAATATCAGGAGCTATTTGAATTTGAGAAGCCTCAGGAATTTCTTCTACTCTAACTCCTCTAGACCTTGTCTGTCTAGGCATATTTTGATTTGATGAGCTTCTCCTTCTTCTTGCACCTCTTCTGACACTTCTTCTACCTCTGCCTCATCTACCTCTAGCAGGAGCAGGATTATTAAAGCTTTCCATGATTTCTCTTTGTTGAATTAGAAAGTCTTCATGTGAGAGATCAGGATATTCTTCACTAGCTATAGAAAGTGCCTTTCTTTCAAATAATTGTTGAACTCTCTTATTAGTGTGATAAAGAGTAACAACATTACCTTCTCTTTTCTTGAACTTCTGGAATAGATTTGTAGCATCTTCAGGATTTTCAATGAGAACATCTTCATCACCTTCAGGAATTGTAGATAAGGTTCCATGACCAGGTGTCAGGATTTGATCAGACGTCAGGATTTGATCACCTGTCGGGATTTGCTCTTCCGTCAGGATCTGAGATTTCACCAATGTCCTTACTGTTCTAACTCCAGAATCAGAAACATGAGTTGACTGCATGGATTGACTTTGAGAAGTTTGAATTGTAGACTTCACCATAGCAGCATCAGAGGTTCCTCATTGTAGTACCATGTCATCACCATCATTTCCAGTATGATCATCATCATTATTCTTTCTTAATACTAGATCAGGTGTGCATTTTGTCTAACTTACCTTCTCCCCCTTTTTGGCATCAGGATTTGATAAAAGATTTAAAATCAAGGAAAGAGAGGCTTGAATGTCAGTTACCTTAGAATCTAATGAATCAATTCTGGTGTTGATGTGAGACTGTTTAGAAATTATTGACTTAACTTGGGATTCCACTACTCTTAGTTGAAAAGCAGTAGGAGCCTTTGTCAAGCTATTGGAAATATCAGTCCTCACAAGTTCAGTAGCAACTTTCACAGAATCGATTTCATCCTTGAGGCTTTTGGATAAAAGAGTTGTAGCCTTCAAGTGATTCTTCACATCTTCATTTTCAATCAAGCTTGCAGCATAAGAAGCATGGTCCAAAGCACATGGATAACTGACAGGATCATCAGACCTGTACCAATCATTTTCCCATTCATGTCTTCTTAGCTGTTCAGGAGGATCAATTGCAGAAGGACCAGAAAAGTCTTGTCTAGTGTCTTTTCCTGTAGTAGCCTTGTCAGCCATGAAAGTGCTTGAAGAACCAAAGTTAGTTCCAAGACTAGATTTTAGTGTTGTACCAAGCTGATCCTTCTCAACATCATTATCATCATCAGAATCATCATCATCACTATCTCCAGAATCATCAGCATCAGCAGCATCAGGAACAACACCTTTCAATTTATCTTTGGATTCTGAGATAGGATCTTTCATTGGTCTTGAGCTAAGTGGTTGAATCAGGATTGGCTCAGCATCAGGAGCACCACTAGCGTCAGGAGCAACACTGTCAGGATTAGAAATGCTTGCATCAGTATTTTCTACTAATGGTTCTTGTGTAGCTTGAGGTTCAGAAGCTGCTTCAAAACTTTGAGCTGAAGGTACTTGTGTACTTCCCTCATTGACAGTGCCCTCGACCAATCTCTCAAATTCATCTGCACCAGAAACCCCTTGAGCTTTGTCAGGAAATTCCTCAAAAACTGTTGCTGATTTGCCTGCATCCTTACTTTGAAAGGATGGTTCTTGTGTGGCAGGAATATTGATGTCTTCATTCTCCCTTTGAGAATATGGTTCTTTTGTGACCATTCCTTCAGCTTTGCCTTCACTCACACTTTGAGTAAGTGGTTCTTGTGGGGCTGGATCATCAATAGCTGCTGAACCACTTTGAGGTTCAGGTTCTTGTGGGCTTGATCCCTTCAGTTTCTTTTGTCTTTTGAAAACTTTCTCTGCTGCCTTCCTTTTCTTTTGCATTGGAGGTGTAAACCCAATGGTGGCAGCAGTTTCAGCAACCTTCTCCCATGAAATTTCTAGAATCTTCTTGGATGGAGAGGCTGGAGAATCAGAGATTGAGACAACTTGACTTGGTGCAGCATCAGGATTACCAACGTCAGGATTTGCTTGAGCATCAGGATTTGACTGTTCATCAGGAATTGAAATGTCATGTCCATCAGTATCCTGTTTCTTCAATGGAATATGATATCTGCTTTTGATCAACTTTCTTTTCTTCTGTGGCTTAGTAGATGGTGCCACAGCTTCTCAAGCAGTATCAGCAACTTCCTTCACTACAAGAAAAACGTAATCAGACAACACTGATCAGACAACGCTCGGTCGAAAAAGTGTTGCCCAAAATTAACTGACAACGGTTATTTTTTAACCTCAAAAAAGTATTGTCTAATCCAGGGTGATTACAACGGTTTAAAAACCATTGTCTATAAAATTGAATTAGACAAGGGTATTTTTAAAGTGTTGTTGCGTAAGCGTGACCAATAGACAACTATTTTCAGCAGTATTGTGTGAATAAACCTAAGACAATACTACAGAAAACCGTTGTTATAATGATACAACTGTTTTCTTAGTCGTATTGTGTGAATAATCCTGAGACAATGGTGTAGCAAACCGTTGTGGTA
This sequence comes from Heracleum sosnowskyi, assembly GCA_030848705.1. Classification (NCBI taxonomy): domain Eukaryota; kingdom Viridiplantae; phylum Streptophyta; class Magnoliopsida; order Apiales; family Apiaceae; genus Heracleum; species Heracleum sosnowskyi. The sequence goes on along the minus strand of CM061244.1, from coordinate 15,752,063 downwards.
ATGAGACAAGTGTTTTTTAACATTTATTGTTTAAGAAGTCTACAAACAACGGTAGTTGTAGAGTGTTGTCTGAATTAGAGTACTTTAAAAAAAATTAATAGGGATATACCAATCTTAGAATAAAATCCAAGTAACATACCCAATATTATTAAAAACAATATTGTCATATTCAAATTATTACATGAATATCAAGATCTATGTATTTTGATGATATTACAAAATTTTCAAAAAAAAATAAATTTATTTGGTTTGAGATCTTAATGGTCAACTACTGATTTGACTAATACTCGTGTATGTTTTGTTTATTCGATTTCATGAATGTTTAAGACAGTGGTTTTTTTTAACAAAGTGTTGTAAGTTATAATACTTAACAATGGTTTTGGTCAAAAAACTGTTGTATAATATACACAATGGTATTTGTTTTTATCCGTTCGTTGTTGAATATATATTCTTTGTAACAATTGTTTATGTTGGTAAACCATTGTATGATATACACAATGGTTTTTTTTATAAAATACTTGTGTGAGTAAATACGTTACAACACTTTTATTAGTTAAATCGTTGTCTGTATCAAAACCGTTGATTTTTCTTTTATAAATTTTATTTGTTGTCCTTAATACATAAGTGTCACACACTTGATTCAATGTTATCATAGGAATCTTGAATATTTAATATTATCACACACTTGTTGCATTCGATTCTTTGTAAAATATTTATTTGGTTTGAGATCTTAACGGTCAACTAGTGATTTGACTAATAATTCTAACTAGTGTTTCGTCCCAGATTTACGTTTCGATTTTTTTAAAAATACTTATCGATGATCCAACCGTATGGATATCAAGATCCATGTATTTTAATGATATTAAAAAAATTGGAAAAAAATAAATATATTTGGTTTGAGTTCTTAACGATCAACTACAAATTTGACTAGTACTTCTAACCAGTGTTTCATTCCATATTGATATTTTGATTTTTTAAAAATTATTTCTGGATGATCCAACCTTATGGATATCAAGATCTATGTATTTTAATGATATTGCAAAATTTTAAAAAAAAAATTTATTTGGTTTGAGATCTTAATGGTCAACTACTGATTTGACTAGTACTCATGTATATTTTGTTTATTCGATTTCATGAATGTTTAAGACACTAGTTTTTTTAACAAAGTGTTGTAAGTTATAATACTTAACAATGGTTTTGGTCAAAAAACTGTTGTATAATATACACAATGGTTTTTGTTTTTATCCATTCGTTGTTGAATATATATTCTTTGTAACAATTGTTTATGTTGGTAAACCATTGTATGATATACACAATGGTTTTTTTTATAAAATCCTTGTGTGAGTAAATACGTTACAACACTTTTATTAGTTAAATCGTTGTCTGTATCAAAACCGTTGATTTTTCTTTTATAAATTTTATTTTTTGTCCTTAATACATAAGTGTCACACACTTGATTCAATGTTATCATAGGAATCTTGAATATTTAATATTATCACACACTTGTTGCATTCGATTCTTTGTAAAATATTTATTTGGTTTGAGATCTAAACGGTCAACTAGTGATTTGACTAGTAATTCTAACCAGTGTTTCGTCCCAGATTGACGTTTCGATTTTTTTAAAAATACTTATCGATGATGCAACCGTATGGATATCAAGATCCATGTATTTTAATGATATTAAAAAAATTTAGAAAAAAATAAATTTATTTGGTTTGAGATCTTAACGATCAACTACTAATTTGACTAGTACTTCTAACTAGTGTTTCGTTCAATATTGATGTTTTGATTTTTTAAAAATTATTTCTGGACAATCCAACCTTATGGATATCAAGATCTTTGTATTTTAATGATATTGCACAATTTAAAAAAAAAAATTATTTGGTTTGAGATCTTAATGGTCAACTACTGATTTGATTAGTACTCATGTATGTTTTGTTTATTCGTTTTCATGAATGTTTAAGGCACTACTTTTTTTTAACAAAGTGTTGTAAGTTATAATACTTAACAATGGTTTTGGTCAAAAAAACTGTTGTATAATATACACAATGGTTTTTGTTTTTATCCGTTCGTTGTTGAATATTCTTTGTAACAATTGTTTATGTTGTTAAACCATTGTATGATATACACAATGGTTTTTTTTATAAAATCCTTGTGTGAGTAATTACGTTACAACACTTTTATTAGTTAAATAGTTGTCTGTATCAAAACCGTTGATTTTTCTTTTATAAATTTTATTTGTTGTCCTTAATACAGAAGTGTCACACACTTGATTCAATGTTATCATAGGAATCTTGAATATTTAATATTATCACACACTTGTTGCATTCGATTCTTTGTAAAGTATTTATGTGGTTTGAGATCTTAACGGTCAACTAGTGATTTGACTAGTAATTCTAACTACTGTTTCATCCCAGATTGACATTTCGATTTTTTTAAAAATACTTATCGATGATCCAACCATATGGATATCAGGATCCATGTATTTTAATGATATTAAAAAAATTTAGAAAAAAATAAATTCATTTGACTAGTACTTCTAAATTGCTTATTTGAGTTAGGGTTGCCAGTAATTTGTGTTTTTCTCTTTATTTCAGGGCTAATTTGGGTTCTCTTCGGTTTGAATTAAGCGAATTTGGATTTGGGTTCAATTTGTAGAGGTATCCCTCTTTCAACACTTGGTTTTATTTTGTTAAATTTTTATGTTTTAATTATTTTTGCACATCATTAAAACAAGTAATTTATAATTAAATACGATAATATGTCTTTTACATCCATAAAAATGTTTGCCAATATTCACTACGCCATAGATGGCCGGATGTAACACTTTTCAATTGCAACACCTACTTTGTGTTACAATTGATACACTATTTTTGAACTACTGCAATACTTTAGAGATAGTGTTACATTACACATAAATGTCATGTTGCCATAGAACAGATTCTGTTGCAGAAGACTCACTATGTTACTCTATCGATATTCTGTTACATTTTATATTAATTAAAAATTAATTAATAATTAATTAATAATTAATTTTTAATTAAAAATAATATTAAAAAAAGTGGGTCCCATAGAAAAAAGTGGGCCCCACTAATTTTTCTAAAATTAAAAAATTAATTAATAATTAATTAATTTTTAATTTTTAATTAAAAATAATATTAAAAAAAGTGGGTCCTACAGAAAAAAGTGGGCCCCACAAGTGGGCCCAACTAATTTTTCTAATTTTTAATTAAAAATTAATTTTAATTAAAATAATATTAAAAAAGTGGGTCCCACAGAAAAAAGTGGGCCCCACAAGTGGGCCCCACTAATTTTTCTAATTTTTAATTAAAAATTAAATAAAAATTAATTTTTAATTAAAAATAATATTAAAAAAAGTGGGTCCCACAGAAAAAAGTGTCAATATCTCATTGCCCCCCTTCATTTGACTACCCCCTTAATTAAATTTTCAGTTCCCTCTTGTCTCCACATGAACACCAAATGCCATAACCAAATAACAGTAAACACCAAAGTCAGTGATGAATGATACCTTGGAGATGTCATCTTTGTGCATTTTGATTTGGTTGTATCCACTGAAGCCATCAATGAAGCTTAACATCTCGTGCCCAGCTGTGACATCTATCAGAGTATCAATTCTTGGCAAGGGAAAACAATCCTTAGGACATGCATCATTCAAATCTGTGAAGTCCACACACATCCTCCATTTTCCATTGGCCTTTTTGACCATCACTGGGTTAGCCAACCATTTTAGGAATTGAATTTCTTCAATAAACCCGACTTCGAAAAGCTTATCTACTTCCTGCTTGATGGCCTCTTGTCTCTCTAGAGCAAAATTTCTCTTCTTCTGTTTCACAGTCTTTCTTTCGGGATCTACGTTCAATTTGTGGGTTATTAACTGGGGATCAATCCTTGGCATATCGGCCGTTGTCCAAGTAAAAACATCATTGTTTTCTTGAAGAAAAGATATGATCTCGCTTTTCAATGGTTCAGGTAACAATGCTCCAATGTAAGTAACCTTCTCCGGTTCACCAGGAACTAAAGGAATTAGGATTAAATCCTCAGATGGTTTCCCTCTTCTATCCTCATTATCTCTAGCATCCATGTCCTCAATGGGGAGAACCTGCCCCTCGATTCCATCAGGACTTAAAGCGGCTACATAACAACTCCTAGCCATCTTTTGGTCACCTCGTTCTTCACCAATCTCATTTCTTGTTGGGAACTTGATTTTCAGATGATAAGACGAGGCAACAGCCTTGAACGCATGAAGACCCGTCCTTCCCAGTATTGTATTGTAGGTTGAAGTTGCCTTTATAACTATGAAGTTTAACATTTGAGTATATGTTTTCGAACCTTGCCCCATTGTCATAGGGAGTTGGATTGTACCTTCTACCATCGATTCCACTCCATTGAATCCATATATGGGCATATTCGAGGGTGTCAATTGAGAGTCAGTATAGCCCATCATGATAAAAACATCATGGAACAAGATGTCTACTGAAGCTCCATTATCAACCAGAACTCTCTTCGTCTCAGAATTGCCTATCACAGGTACGATGACTATGGGATTATCATGAGGAAATTTCACTCCCTCTAAGTTAGAATCATCGAAACCTATTGTTATTTCTGTTCTGGCACGCTTCGGTGCTTCTCCTACCACAGTCATTATTTCTTGGGCATAAGCTTTCCTTAAGTTTCGGGAGGACCCAGCAGCAGTTGGTCCTCCAAATATCATGTTGATAACAGGCCCTCGGGGTTTGGGATTATCATCTTGATCATTGTCTCTTTTATCATAATCCTTCCTTTCATAGTTTCCTCTTTGACTCCCTTGATTCCCATCTTTAGTAAACTTATTAAGTTTTCCTCTTCGAATCAAAAACTCAATCTCATCTTTCAGCTGTCTGCAATCATCCGTGTCATGACCCACTTCTTTGTGGAAACGACAGAATTGGTTCTGGTTTCTTTTAGACAAGTCAGTCTTTAGTGGTTTCGGCCATCGGAGATCTTCTTCCTTTGCTATTTCCATCAGAATTTGGCTCCTGAGAGTATTCAATCTTGCATATTCCGTGAACCTTGGCCCGAAATTGTTCTTCTTAGGTGGAGAATCAGAATCCTTTGACGTTCTAGGAAACTTTTCCTTAACATCGTATTCCTGGGTTTCTTTTCTTTTCTTTGAATTTCCACTTCCACCAGTAGTGGTTTCATACTTCCTCATGCTTTCTTCAACCTTGATGTACTTTCCGGCTCTATCATGGAGCTTCAAGATGCTTTCGGGTGGATGCTTTGCCAAGAACCTCTTGAAGTGATCATCAGTGGTTCCTTGTTGTAGGGCTATCATAGCTACTTTATCTTCCAGATCCGGGACCTTCAGGGCCTCTCTAGTGAATCGATTTATATAGTCTCTTAAAGCTTCATTCTTTCCTTGATGGATTCCCATGAGCGATGCAGATCTCTTCTCATGCACCCTTCCACTAACAAATTGGTTGATAAACGCTTTTCTCAGCTCCTTAAAGGATCCAATAGAATTGGGAGGTAAACGGCTGTACCAACGTTGAGCCATGCCCGCTAGGGTTTGTGGAAACGCTCTGCACTTAACCGCATCATTGGTTGGCTGCAACAGCAGTGCATTAGAGAAAGTTCTCACGTGATTTGCGGGATCTCCTGTTCCATCATAAGCTTTGATGGTTGGCATCTTGAATTTCCTAACTATATTGGCTTTCATGATGTCCTGAGTGAAAGGTGGTGTAGGATCATCAGGGTCTCCTAGGGGTAACAAGACACTAGGCTCTCCTCTTGGGACTTCAGCCCTCTTGGTTCTTCTCGGTGTCGGATCTAAATTAATCACCAGGACTCTTTGTGTTTTTTCTGCTTCTTCTTCTGCCAATAATTTTTTGAGTCTTGCAGCTGCCTCATGGATCGCAATCCTTTCCTTAGTAGTTTGGGGTTGTTCCCGATTCGTTTGGGAAGAACGTCTTCTCCTTGGGGCAACATCCCTTTCTTCTCCAGTTGAGTAATTATCATCCTCAGTATAAGGTCCTGAGTAGTCTTGAATCAAGGGGGTCTGCCGGGTTTGAGTTTGTTGGTTTTGGGGTCCCAGACCTTGAATATAAGGGGGAACATATGCTTCATGGTAGTTTGGATAGATACCACTGCTGCCCACCGTGGGTCGAGGTGGCATACCATAGGTTGGCATCCCTAGAGTTTGAGTTGCGTATTGGGGGAGATCCGTGGTGTGAAGTTGAAGGCCACGTGGTGCATTCACGAGCAGTGGGGAGGTTGTGATTGGTTGCTGGAGAGTGGTCTCTTGTGGATCAGGTCCATGAACGACCATTTGCAGGGGATTCGTCCCTTCAACCGAAATCAGGATTTTCGGTCCTTGAGTGGTGGTGATTGGCGGTGGCTGGCTTCCTTGAGCACCTGCCTCAGAGGTGAGAGGAAGCCCTTCAGAAGTTTGAGTATCTCGAGTCGTTCTTCGTGTGTTTGTCATGGTTGATGTTGTCTTCCCATAGACGGTGCCAAATGTTGTGGAATAAAAAACGTACTTGTAAATTGACTGCTAGGGTTTATGAGCTTTCAAGCTTTAATGGATGTTCTCGTGTTTCGTGACTAAATCTGTCCTCACAAGATGCCTACGCATCTCAATTCGTAATTGAGAATGAAGCCAAAAACGTAGTTCTGATTGAAGGATCATGTCCTTTATACAGGCGTCAGGAGCCTTGTATTTAGGGTATGTTTGGGAGACTTAGCGAATAAGTCTTCTTCTTGACGGTGGATAAGTATTGTATTCCTTGGTGGGCAAGTCTTTTCCTTATCGTAGGATAAGGACCGTGACTAGTTATTTCCTTTGATTGAGATTCTATATCTTTCTTTGTAGAAGGCAGACTTTTTTGATGATTTTATCACACTTTGGACTCTTTTTATGAGCTGTATATTTTCCCTATTTATTAATTAGGAAATTAATAAATAATTAGGGTTTCGGGCCTTGTTTTATCGGGTTGTATTCTTGGACCAATCTAGGTCTAATTAATACATCATTAATTACATTTCTAGGATTACTTTTCTGTCCATATCAGATAGATAAAAGAGAACCGTTGGATGTAATGTTAAAAGAATATTTCTTTCTTGATATCTAAAATGTTTCCACTGGTTCAAGGTTCGAATCTCGTCAATAACATATTATTATAAAATATTTATATTATCTATTTTTTAAGTTACATTCAAAAGTTCAAGATATTATTCCCTTTGACAACATATTAAGAATTTTTATCATCAAAATACAAACAAATGCTTAGAATAACATCATACATATATTATTATATTTTATTATTTTTAAATTTTATTTTTCTACTGATAAAACCATATAATCAAAATATAGAAAATAAGATAAAAAATATTAAAATTTATCTGTGCATCGCACGGGTTAAATGCTGGTATATATATATAGGGGAAAGATCCAGAGAGAACCTATCTTTTTGAGAGAACCGAGAGAACTAATCAATCACCCTTAATTAATTTCCCACATCATCCAACGAGTGATATGTTTTAAAGATTTACTATAATACTTTTATTAGTACTTAAAGATTCTTTTAAGTGTTTTAATAATTTTATAAGATTCTTTTAAGTATTTTAATAATTATATTAAAATTAGGATTCTGTTAAGTATTTTATAAAGTGTTTTATAATATTTTTCAAAATAAAATTTATTTATAATAAATTTCAATTGATAATCAAGATTCTTTTAAGTGTTTTATTAGGATTCATTAATTATATTATAGTATATCAATGATATTAGAAGGGTTATATATGTATAAGTATGCATATTAATTTACAGCATTTAATAATATGTAATAAATATATATGTATAAGTATGGATATTTATTTTATAGCATTTAATAATATGTACTCCCTCTGTCCCAGTGATTTATATACATTGAGGGTGTGCATGAAGACCAAGAAAAGATATAAAAAATGAGTAAAATTAGATGAAAAGTGGGTAAAGTGGTGGGACATATCAATATTTAATAATAGATTTAAGATAGTGGAGAAAAATAGTGGGTGTAATAGTGTTTTATATTATTATAGAATAGAGATAGTGGAGAAAGTAGTGAGTGTAATAGTGTTTTATATTATTAAAAGTTACTATTTTTGGAATGTATATAAATGAGAGGGACATCCCAGAATGAAAAGTGTATAGAAATGAATGGGACAGTGGGAGTAATAAATTTATCCATGTTAAAAGACCAAAATAACCCTAAAAAGGTATATCATAAGGAAGGGTAAATTTTTTCACCGGATTGAAATGGCTTAACCAAACTCTTATTGTTGTATTATATATATAATATAATAGAATTGACCTTTCTCGATTACTTATAGTCATGGTTGTAAAATCGGAAATCAAAACTAATCTGTAGAAGCACCTATCAGATCGATAAATCGGTAGCTAGGACAAAATTATCTATAAATCACATGCATATAAGTAATTTCCTGCCTGCTGCTAATTATGTAAGGGCACGGTTACATTTTGTCTGTATATTGTGTTTTTGCCCATGCCTCCAATATGGTATAATGTGGTAGCACTCACTGATGAGAGATTGTTTAGAACTGAAGCATGAAGCATTAAAGTACCGCAGCTAGTAATCCATTAAGATTGGAATAGGACAATGACCTCACACCATTACTCTCCTATTGGAAATATACATCTTCATGAGGTATGTTTGGCTGCAGCACACGTCCAAACCAGCTACCAAGCCTTTATATATAAACACTCATAAATCTCCTTTTTCACTACTTAATGCATATTCATGTTTAATTTTATAAATGATAAAAATTTAAATGATTAGTAGTTAATTTATGACTTACTATTATATTTATATATTATACTCCCTCCGTCCCATTTTTATTGTCCAGAATTTCCTTTTTCGTTCGTCCCAAAATTGTTGTCCACTTTTAGTTTATATGGTAAATTATATGTTAATTATGTTAATTTTTATGAAAAGCAATACAACTTTTTGATAACTATCAGTTTATTTCATATGATTGAATAAAATGTAGGTTTTTTAATGGTGGACAATAAAAATGGGACGGAGGTAGTAATATATTATTTATGTAAAGAAAATAATTCTTTTTAAATGTATATATATAGCTTATCAAGTCGAGTTCGAGTCGAGTTTAATAAGTCAAGTCGAGTACGAGTAAATTTCGACTGGGATTCGAGTCAAACACTCAAAAAACTCAGATCCACTCGATAAGCTTATTGCATATTTTCTTGTTCGAACTTGAACATGTTTTCTTATCGATTCGAGTCGAGTCGAGTCGAGCCTAATGATCAGCTCGGTTCATTTACAGCCTTACAGAAACACTACAAACTCTCACACACCAATTTAGGAGTAATTTTTAATCCATTTTTCTATGATTTTGTACTTAATTAATGGAAACCAACATAAGAAAATAAAAGTGTTAGGAAAATTAAGAAGTTGAAAATAATATAAAAATGAATAGTTAATTGCTTCTAAATTGGCGGTAATCAATTTGTAATGTTTATATATGAATGCTAAAATTTACTTTGATGTATGTAGACTAAAATATACTCTTAAAATAATGAAATTATATATACTTATTTCTAAAAATAGGTGTAACTAATTATCTGGTTCAATATAATCGGGACGAAAAGCATATTCATGATTTTTTAGATAACAAAAAGGAGTAAATCTTGCATACATACATAAACATTATAAACTTACTATTATCAATTTAGGAATAATTAACGACCCACTTTTATATCATTTTCAACTCTTCTATATTCCAACTCATTTATTTTCCTATCTTGATTTCCTTTATTTAGTTAAAAAATAATTGAAAAATGGATTGATAATTGCTCCAAAATTTTGATAGTAAATTTATAGTGTTTATGTATGTTGGTCATCCTTCTAGAGAGATTTATCTGTTATATATAGTCTCGTAATATACCATTGATTCTATTATAAAATATTGTTATTGTAGTTTCACAAAATATAAATTTCGATTCTCATATAAAATACTATGATATATAAATTATAAAAAAAACATATCACTTAAAATTTTAGGAAAAAGTTTGATATTAAATTTGATTCTACACTAAAATCATTTTGAATATTTTGATTCTGTTGTAAAATCATGCCAAAATAAATATTAATTTTCAATGATTTTTTAAATAAAAAAGTTGTAGAATTTCATTTTTTATTTACTACATTAAAATTTGTAATTATATTTAATTAAAAATGTAATAAATATATATTATATATATATATTTTTATAACGATATACTACGGGACTTTATACAAGAGGATATGTTATAGAAAGTACCCATGTACAGTAAAACCTTAATAAATCAATAGTCTCGGGACCGGTAAATTTTATTAATTTATCGAGGTAAAATATACACTAACTCTTTTATATCGGGACTGAAATTTTTTATTAATTTATCGAAGTTATTAATTTATCGAGTATTAATTTATCGAGTTTGCACTGTATGTATGTTATGCTAAAATTTATTCAACAAGAAGTCAACATATCATAAATTACATACCCCATTTTCATACTCAACTCTTCCCTAAGGTATCAAAACCCATATTTTGGGGGGTTTGAAGTATGAATTTGACACTAAAAAAATTTGAACCAAAGTATGAATATTGATGATTCTAAATCCATACATGATTTCTGATACTGGCTAATAAAAAACTCCTAAGATCTTGTAACAGACACTCATCAAAATTTATCAACACGTGATATGAAAAATGAGATGGCCATTTTTAGTAACAAAAAACTTTGTAATGCAACCATCAAAGATGAATTGACTTATCGAGTCTAAAGAAAATTCGACTATTATTGACTACTACTACACAAAATATGTGCATGTACATAAACCACTACACTACACAAATTAAGCCTTTATCTTTTCAGAGTTGGATAAAACCACTTCATGTAAATGAAACAAATATTTGGGTAGAGGTCCAAATCAAAGCCAAACTCTATACCTAATTATCACTTGGCTCAAGTGGATAATCTTTATGAATATACACAAACATATCAGCACACAACATCAACATCTATTGCCCTGATATTTGTTATCGAATTCCTGTGAAGCAATGATTTCTGCAAAATAAGAAACTATAGATGCACACTGAAAAATATACGCCAAAATGGTCTATGCTGAATTTACCACAAAAATGAATCGTACAAGTCAATATCTATGACACAGTACAAGTTTTGTCAAGTTATAATAATTTAAGACGGGAAAATGATATCTTCTGTTCCTTCCAACAACAAAGGTGATTACTCTTGGCATGAGTTTTTTTTGATTATTTATATAAAAAGAGGCATTATATTTGCTAATTACAATTAGTCATGATAAAAATACTCTTAACACTAAAACAACTTGTGCACTTACTCATTAAAGAGTTATCCTATATGGTTTAGAGAGCCGTAACAGAGTTGAAGTTAATCCAGAACAGAGATTTTAAGAGATATTTAGGTGTGTACTCATTACATAAGCATGAATGCATACACATAATAAACTCTTCTCGATCCCTAGTTCGAACTTTCAAGGTCATGGAGGAATTACCATATCAACTTTTCAGGAGTAGAGTAGTATCATTTTCAGATAATTCTTTTAGGAATGAGCGGAATGATTTGGAATGACAAGGATTTAAGCCGTTATTACTAGGTTATCTTATCGCACATAATTTAATATGACCTAAAAACAGGAAAAGGCCGCACATTATACATACAACGAAGTCACAACTCTTAGTCATATTTTTTTTTTGATCCAAATGAGCCACACAAGGGGGATATAAATTACAAACAGAGGGGGGAATCGAACCTATAACCTATCGACTTCAACCTTCGTCACTAGACTAAGACCTCGTCCGGTTAGCCAAAGTTAATGAATGTATGCATAAACTTATTGATAAATGGTATTGGTATATTAATACAAGCATTTTGGATTTCCATGCTGTTATTTAGTGTGTTCATAATTATGTCATATATACATATCTTTATCTGTGAATATTGACACTCAGGCACCGAGTGTGTATATAGATTGTGGTGGGCACTAAGTAGTTCACATAGTTAGTGGCAAATAAAGGAAAGAAGCTCATCTTCATGCCCACCTTTTTCATAATTTAAGTTGATCACTTTTTGCCTAACAGTTTGGTAATTTTCAAACTTAAGAAACAAAGAAAGCTAGCAAGTCTGTTAAGCCTTATAATGGAAACAAAGCAATACATAAAATTATTGGTATAGGTCATATATCCCAACATGGATATATATTTAAAAAAGAGAGAAAGAGAAAGGCTTTGAATTGATTGACATTGAGGTTGTAACTAGCTTGTATGCCATTGGAGGAAATTAAACCTTTTTTTTATTTGTTAATTATAGTTGTTAATCTTTGTGGAGATGCCACTCTTATAAGATCTGTTTTCCTCATGTCGGTCATGTTTATGGCTCTAAATATGGTTATTTGATAGTTCATTTTAATTGAATAATGTTAAAAAAAAAAACTGCAAATTTTGATTTTCTCCGATACGAACTCGTAACGCGCTACTAAATCTTTACTCCAATATAAACTCATAAACGAGTTACTAAATCTTTACGCTAATATAAACTCATACTGAGCTACTAAATCAAAGTACATAACATAAATTTAAAATGTACTAAAATCCAACTTGCTAACGTTAACCGAAACTTCTGTTAAAAAAAAAACAAATGGACATTCACCGAAACTACCAAAATTTGACAATTACCAAAAACTCGAAAAGAAAAAACCTGCAAACTTTACTCTTATAATAATGTATAATTATTAATTAACATCACATTATGATTACTAAATTTCGTTTTCGCTCAGTGGATTACTTATATTGATTTGATTTATAGGTAGGCTTGTGAAAAAACTATACTGGCTTGTTAGAAAAGTTCAATAGCCTGTTGGCTGCACATCTCCGTATAGTCTACTTCATCTTCTCAGTTTATAGTTGAAACTCAATTATGAGTTTACCTAATGATTTCCATGGAGTCTACTTCATCTTCTAAGTTACGCTATGAGATAGATGTAGAAATGAAAATTACACTTAATTATAGGATGAGTAATTGAACGAAATTTCACAAAATGGGAAAAAACTAGATGATTAACTGTCTGGAATCAAAGAATAGTTTGGTTAACTACCAAGACACAGCAAAAGAATAGCCTTTTTCTCTTTCGTTGTATCTCTGTTCAGTTCATTACAAGGAAAAAATTTCGACAAACTTTACTCTGTATTAACACATAAACATGATATATGTTGAGTAACCAGCTCATCTAAACACATAAGGTTTTAGATGAGCTGGTTACTCAACATGGTATCAGAGCTCTGGTGGTCGGCGGAGGTCACAAATTCGACTCTCTGCCACCCCAATATTCTCACAATTTATGAGGGACACGCAGGCAAATTAATGCCCCAAAAATGGCCGCTCTAATACCATATTAACTTTTGTGAGATGCAATGGAGCCAGGGAGAAGAGAGAATAGAAAGCAAATCTGATAATTATTTCATTCAAGTTAATTTGCAATAATATACCCTTTCAAATTATCGTCCTAAATTTGGTAATATCTACTGCTGTTTTTCTTTATCCACTGATTTCGTATATAAGTTGCGAGAAACTGAATATTTTTACAGACAAGAGATGGTGCATAACAGAGCAGCGTGGAAGAGGCACTGCATTACTCTTTCTTGATAATTAAGCAACAAATTACAAGCATACCAGACAGTAGCTGCTACTTCTGGATATGTTCACCAAGTTATCGGCCTTTGTCGCCAGTGAAAGTTCACATAAGAAGCATGTCAACTTGCCAAGATGCCCTAAAAAGGAATTAAACAAATAATCAACTTGACTAAATTAATTATATAACAGTATTCAACATCACAAAGTATGATCTTCAAGTTGTCACCCAGAACAGAGACATTTACATCTGTTTTACCTCCGTAATCTAGACAATCAGATCGTTGAGATTGGGTTTTGAGTTCGTAAGCCACATTTATAATTTCCAACTTGTAGTAAACTGCATCCCCGCCCTAGGAGTACCAGGTCATGGACTCATGGAACCAACCTAAATTTTGAAGTCAAATATACGAGAAAAGCCAACAGATAACAAGTCCTTTACTATTACATTTCAGCACGACAATAAACCAGCTTAAAACCTTAAATTTAATTCCGTATGTGCCAAGTTTTTGATGGCTTTATACTTCTGCATCCATGAGAAAAAATATATATATACTTATCATATAAATTATAATTATTAATCAAAAGGAGGGTTCTTTCCCTGAACTGCGGGATTACTCTATAACAGATAATCAAAGGAAAAGAGAATAACAGAGTCACAATTCTAAAATGTAGAAGTAAGATATAACCTATATAATTGTTCTAGGCAGGCTCAAACATTCATGCAGGCATATGCATCAGCTCACATGTATTATACAGTAGAATAATCATACACCCTTTGCATGTTTTGAATCAGTAACAGCTTACAATTTGACAGTATATTAAGAACCCGCCTTTTGTACCTCGAATTTGTGATCTCCTCCCCTTTAATTTCCTCAGAAGTAGAGATAGATATTATGAGAAATACATGGCACTGTCTCCTCTATGAGCAAATAGAGCCTCTGAATTCAAACAACTGGATGTATTCATAACCTTTTTATTGGAGATAGTAAGATACTAAGATCAGCTTGCATGGGGATAAGATTAGAAATTAAATAATAGTTTAAGCATATACATTTTGCATCAAGTGCAAGCAAAATATTACTATTACCATGGAAGTCGGGATCGGAATCACAGATAACGAAGAGGCATATTAAGTTAATGAATCCAACAAGATAACCAAGAGGCGAATTCTGTTACGCAATCCAACTTTGTGATATAAAAAATACCTATTATTGGACAGAATGTATGTTCTTGACACCTCTTATAAAATTGTCTGCAAGTCTGGTATCCTTCAATATTAGCATAACCCCATATGCCAAAACTATCCAAAGTTCACAAATTATTTGACTGCACGGCATCACACAAAGTTAAACACTAATTTTGAATTCTGCCATGAAATTCTTGTTCTTCTTGTTACAACTTCTTGTTCTACAATTTGTCCATTCTCAAGTAAACTTCACATACAATGGGTTCAAGCATGCAGATCTGAGTTGTGATGGAGATGCATATTTAAGATCTGATGGCATAATGGCCATAACAAATGATAAACCGAAGCTCATAGGACATGCATTTTATCCGTCTGCTTTGCAATTCATGCCAAATCAAAATAAAGGTAACAAATCTTCTGTTGTCACCTTCAGCACCAATTTTGTGTTCTCCATTAACCCAAAGTACCCAGAGATCGGGGGCCATGGCCTCACCTTTGTTCTCCTGTCCACCAAGCAACCACAAGAATGTCGTTTAAACCAGTACTTGGGACTTCCAAATGATACTAGTATGGAAATGTATTCCACCCGAGTATTAGCTGTTGAGTTTGATGTTGTCCAAAATCTTGAATTCATGGATATCAATGATAATCATATTGGGATAGACATATCTAGCTTGATCTCTAATATTTCTAAACCAGCAGCTTATTTCGTAGGCAACACCACCATGTCCATTAATCTCAAGAGTGGAAGCCCGTTCCATGCATGGATTGATTATAACAATCAAGAGATGCTGCTGAATGTTACAGTTGCTCCTGTTGGCATATTGAGGCCAAAAAAACCCCTGATAACTCTTCCCATTGACCTCTCAACAGTGATAAATGAATATATGTACATTGGCTTTAGTGCTTCCACAGGTTTGCTTTCAGCCAGCCATAATATCCTTGGCTGGAGCTTTTGTTTTGGTGGGAAGGCACAAGATTTAGATCCATCTGACCTCCCATCTCTGGATAAATCAGTGAAAGTAATTCATAGCAAGGGATTCATTGTGGGCATCAGTTTGGCTACTGTAACTCTAGTTATCTTGATTATATTAGGTGCTACTCACATCATACATCACTTCAAAAGCGAAGATGACATTATAGAAGACTGGGAGGTTGAGTATGGAGCTCGAAGATTCAAGTATTCAGATCTCGTTGCAGCGACAAGAGGATTCGGAGAGAAACACCTTATTGGATCAGGAGGTTTTGGAAGAGTCTACAAGGGTGTCATCCCTGATACGGGGCTAGAAGTGGCAATAAAGCGGATAGCTCAAGACTCCCGCCAGGGAATGAGGGAATTTGTGGCCGAAATAACAAGCATGGGACGACTCAGGCATCGGAATCTGGTACAGCTGCACGGATGGTGTCGCAGACAAGACGAGCTGCACCTTATTTATGATTACGTCCCAAATGGAAGTCTCGATCACCTATTGTTTGAAAATCCTCAGCAGAAAAAGAAGTTACTAACGTGGGAGAAACGGTATAATATACTAGTTGGTGTTGCACAGGCATTACTATACCTTCACGAAGAATGCGACCAGATAGTAGTTCACAGAGATGTGAAGCCGAGCAATGTCCTAATTGATGCCGATCTTAATGCAAAGCTTGGAGATTTTGGTCTTGCAAGGACTTATGACCATGGACTGCACCCACAGACCACTCACATAGTTGGGACACTGGGGTACCTGGCTCCTGAACTCACCAAGACAGGTAAAGCCACAACAAGAACAGATGTGTATGGCTATGGTGCACTTATGCTAGAATTAGTTTCTGGTAGGAGGCCAATCGAGCCACAGAAGAACCCTGAAGAATTGGTTCTGGTAGATTGGGTTAGGGACTTGCATTCCCGGGGAAAAATACTTCATGCAGTTGATCCTACTCTAGATGGATACAACCAATTTGAAGCTGAGGTTGTTCTTAGTCTTGGCTTACTTTGCTCTCACCCTCTTGCTGATCACAGACCCAGTATGAGAAGTGTTGTGCAAGTTCTGTTAGGGGATGCCAGCATTCCGCAGCTACCATTTGATCTTCACCAAGAAGGCGCGGGTGTGATAACAGACTACTCAATGATATATGACAAAGGTTGTAATCCTCCATCTGATGGGGCATCTTCATCACAAAGTACTAGCTTTACAGGCTTCGACAAGAAACTTGTTGGTACTCAGGTATCAAGGGCTACATTTTAAGAACTGTGTGAATTAAAGCTCTAATTAGTTCTCATAGATGTTGATTCCCCCTGTGTTTGAATTTGTAAATGGGATAATGTCAGAAGAAGCCATTTAGATAATTGCAATATATCGGCACTTATCATCTTTATAAGAATGTGTTTTATATATAGCAAACTAGGCAGATGAGTGAAATCCAATTCAAAGATTTGACTGATACAAAAATGTATATGTTATATCTGTTCAAGTTTATAAGAACCAGAGATTTGAAGTGTTATACTTGTTTAAATTTCTAATTACCAGAAAACGATACAATTTGGATCATCAATGGTTTCTGGGTGTTTTTAAACTGAAGGTATCAGATCATGTCAATGAACATTATTCGCGTCATCTAGGAACTCTCAACAGAAAGATAAACTAGTAGTTCTTGTGTATGTTTGTAATCATATTTATCATTTGACCTTTCTCAGTACACTTCAAAGTCAACAAAATATAGTATGTAGACAATCGAAACTCACAGGTTTGATGATATCTTCCGAAGAAATTTATATCCATGTTGCCTCACATGTCATCCGTGCCCTTAGATTTAGGCAAAAATCATAGCTATGAAATGAGCTGATCAGAGTTGAGCTGCCTCCAAACATGTTTGAATTTCATATAACTGTTTTGGACCTGTAGACACGTAAATAATTGAACAGAAAATCATGAGAGATTATCAGAGTTCAACAAGCATATAGATGAAGAGGAAACGAACCTTTCAGCAAATTGTCAGTTTCTCTTCCATTGTGCAAATAAGTGCTGAAATTTGTCTGTTATTAACATCATCTAAACTGTGTTGAGATGCACATCTTTCCAGCAAAAAAAAAAACTAAAATGGCATAACTCATAAGTACGCCTGCATAGAACATCTAGACTTCATAGAGAAACGATAAGAAAGATCATGCCTTTCAATCATATATAAAACATACACAAGGATAAGCCTGAATTACTTGCAAAAAATTAATCGCAACTTCAGGCAAATAAATTAAAACAAACAGAACAGTTCAAATTCAAACTCATAACAAACTCAAAATATGACAACAGATTTTTCAAGTCCTTCAAAAACTGTAAAGTCTCGCTATGTTTGTACTACATAGTGTTGTTCTGCCACTGGAACACAATGTTTATAACATCTTCAAAACTCATCGTAAAAACTTCATAATCCATTGTCACATTTAGAAAAAACCAACTCAAATCTCATTTCTCTATGCCATTATGTACAAATAATGAAATAGAACTCACAATTTACAAGTGGAACACAAAATTAAACTTGAGTCAAGGCCTCGTCTTTGAGCAAAGCCTCAACTGCCCTCCTTCCCGACACCAAAGCTCCATCAAACGTGGCACTAGTCAAATAATCCCCACACATGTACAACCCCGGCCCTAATCTCGGATCCTTCATCAAATCCGTGGGTGGACACTGGTTCGGCTGTGCAAATCCTATCCTATACGTTCTCAAATGTCTCCACGATCCAACCATCGACCCTCCAAACCAATCCGAAAGCTCCTTAACAACCTCAGCTATCAGGTCCTCATCCGAAACATCCTCAAACAATCCAATAAGTGAAACAGACACCAAACCCTTCCCTGCTGGTCCATACGACGGAGCCACATTTGTCGCAAAAAACATGTTATTCACTATCCCTTCACCCGAACCATTAATATACAAAACCGGATCCTTAAAAGGTATTTCATCCATTTCCGCAGAAAAATACAAACAAACAGTTTTCCGAGGCTCCTTCAAGTCCCCATCCATCTTCCTACCTAAAAGCCTAACCGCTTCCGGTTCTTCAACCGCAAGAATCACTCCATTCTCACCCCTCAAAACATCGCCATTCTCAAGCTCAACATTCGCAACAGAATCCCCTCCCACATTAACCGAACGGACCTTGCAATTCAACAAAACCGAACCAGCTGGCAATTTTCCCGCCAACTGTTGAGGAATTGCGGAAATGCCGTTAGCAGGAAGCGTATTAGTCCCAACTGCTAAGCACTTAAACACAAACTCGAAAAGCCTAGACGTAGTCTCTAACTCCCTGTCGAAAAAAATCCCCCCGAAAAACGGACGAAAAAATCTATCAATCATACTCTCGGAAAATCCAATTTTCATAAGCAAATCATTGGTACTCACTTCCTCGGACCGAAAAATCTCCTCATCAGACTTAACTAACACCTTAATTCTGGTCACAGCAACTAATAATTTATCGAAAATTGTCCCAATTGGATTAACAAGAGTCGATAACGAGTCCGAAAAGTGGCGTAAAGGATCAGCAACGGTGTGAAATGTGTTATTATAATAAACTTTCGCACCGGAATAAAAAGTTTGTAAATTCAAGGCATTGTAGTCTAGAAGCTTCTGAGCTTCGGGATAAGCAGTGATGAAGATTTGGAAACCCCGGTCGAGGAGGAAGCCGTCGACGACGTCGGTACGGACGCGGCCGCCGACGGCGTCGGAGGATTCGAGGAGGATGAAGGGGGTGTTGACGGAGGTTAGCTTGGTGGCGGCGGCTAGGCCGGAAAGGCCGGCGCCGATGATTATGACGGGCGGTTTG
Organism: Heracleum sosnowskyi; assembly: GCA_030848705.1. Classification (NCBI taxonomy): domain Eukaryota; kingdom Viridiplantae; phylum Streptophyta; class Magnoliopsida; order Apiales; family Apiaceae; genus Heracleum; species Heracleum sosnowskyi. Next base: position 15,732,351 of record CM061244.1, on the reverse strand, counting down.
TTAGATGAGGTTGTTGAGAGTTGTGAAGTGAAGATGAGTGGGCGGAGATTGTGGCGGCGACGGTGGAGAGAGGTGGAGATGGTGGGGAGTGTGAGAGTGGTCATGGCGGGAAGATGTGTGATCATACCTTATCTAGTACTATGGTTTTTATGAATTTATCATCATCCAGTCACTTCTCAATTCATATATCTATTTAAATTATAAAGTTTGGAGGATATTTGACTGCTATTTTACCATATTACCCTCCTCAATTTTTCTGTATTTACATGGAATGTTACGGTTTTTATATATATAACCAGTACAATGAACGGTTTTTTTTTTTAATATTTATAATTATATAAATTTATAATTATTTCAATATTTAAATGTAATTAGTTTATGATCTAATAATCATGGTTAAAAAATTTAGCCAAGAAAATTATAATTAAAAAATTCAGTCCACAAGGATTTCACCTTCTTCAGCCACATGATCTGAATTTGCTGCTTGATGATCAATCACCTCTTTGTCATGTACTTTCATTTTTTTAAGAGTCGCTTGAACTTGAAATTCCCTTTCTGTAGGTGGTAGCAGATCATGAATATTTGGTAGGGTTTAGGTGTCACTCCTCACATTTGGCTTTATGTGTTCACTCAACGTTTCTGTTGGTATTTCACTCATTTTTCCTTTCTCACTCAGACCAGGTGTATGTGTTTTTGTTTCACTCAAATCCTTAGCTTTAGATGTACCTACAAGGGAAATCACCGTAGCCTTCCTTAAGTAGGTCACCGGTGGTGCGATGGGGCTTCGCAAGACACCGTCCTTGGTTAAACCAAGTTGCTGATCATCTTGCGATGATTTTTCCTTAAAAGGATCCAGAGTTTGAATCTCTGGGGGTTTAGAATCAAGCTCTTTTGAAAGTAGAGGCCCTGAAACTCCCTCTGAAGTCTTTGCAGATATATCCTCAGGTAACTCCTCAAATGAAATTGATTCATTGTTACCGAGTTGCCGATCTGCACCTATGTCAGACCCAATACCCGCATGATCCAGATATGTTCCATCTGGGGAGTTAGGCAATGACCCTTCAGATTGTACATTTAGGTCAGAGCCTTCTCTCAACGTCTGTGAAGACTCTTGGTTCACTAAGGAACCGACATCCATTGGTCCTGACCGTAATATGGTCGGAGAACTGGAAGATTCCGTCAATTTTCCTTTATTAGATTGGGTTAGGGGTTCAGATATAACTTTTGTAATATCTGCCCAATCAGCTTCAGAAAAATCGATAAGAGGTTCATTGGAAGACGGTAATGAAGAGTCAACAGATTCCTTGGTTTCAATTCTTCTTCTTTTAGCAGAAGGTAGAGCTGTTGTTGAAGTGTGTTTCTCCTTATGTGGTGCTGCTTTGGCACTATCTCCCTCTACACTCACAGATATTTCTTTAGTTGGTATAGTAGGGGGAGGAGCTTCTGTTTGATTTTCATTTAGTTCTTCCAAAGGCTCTTGGACCGTGGTTAGAGGCTGTTGGATTTCAACCTCTTGGTCGGGAATAGCCACTGAGGGCTCTATTATTGGATCTACGTCCATTGGTGCAGCTTCTTGAGGAAGATTGGGTTCAGGATTCATACCTTCATTTACCTGTTGGGGGTAGAAGTGGCAGAGGTACCGTTCGTAGATAATCAGTGAGAACAGTATGTACCCTGGGAAGATGATTCTTCTTGATAAGAGCTGTTATTGCATTGCTCTTCATCTTTATGCACTCCATCCTTTCCTCTTCTGCAAAGATTTCTCTCTCAGCATCTGTTAACACATCATTCAAAATCAACTGTAGAAACCTTGGATAGAAGCAAATCACATCATACTGCCATGTTCTTTCTTCCAAAGGTCCCATGCACTGAATTATCTGATCTATCACTAACCTACCAATATTAATATGCCAATTGTGAGCAATAGCAAACCCTAATTTCTGAAGAAATAGAGGAATGCCATGCAGATTTGTAGTCTTGGCAGTAAAAATATGTATAGATGTGTGAAAGAAAAAATTCCAGTGCTTTGTTAGATAATGCTTCAGAAACTCTCCTATAAAAAAGTTGGGTTGCTGACTTCTAATAAGAGTGAAGAAAGCATGTATTTTTCTTCAGTGGTTGGATCAGGAACAAGATTTTCTGTAGGAAAATGTAAAATTCTATTCACATCTTGTTCCGTCACCCTTATTGTTCTACCCCCTGGCACAACAAAACTGAACGCTAAGACATTATCTTCTGACGTGTCAGTGGCAATGGTGTATAATTCAGTTAATTGATCAACACAAAGAACTGCTGGAGTACTTTAAGCGTATGCCACCAAATAATGTGAGTTCAAAAATTGTGCCCATGCACGAAACTATAAGTTCGAGATGGATTGCACGTTTTGAAACGAGACATGGTTCGTCTTGGGGATAATAAATTCTCCGACCATTGAAATTTAACAAAGTCCAGAAAATTATAAATTAAAAAAAAAATAAACCAAATTAATTATTGCTAATTAATACACCTTAATAACCCTTGATTTTAACTTTAAAAACCGAACCAAATAAAAATCCCTAAATCAAGAACCCTAATTTTCTTAATTCGATAACTTTTGTTAATTAGAACTAAACTTAAGAACTGAATAACTAGTTAAAAACTAATTATCAATTATCAAGAACAATTAAACTCTTAGCACTTCAAATTAGGATTATCGATGGTTTCTTGTAAAACTTGAACAGAAAAACTCAAACTAACGACTAAGACAGAACAATTACTCAGTAAAAATGAAGATTACTGTTGAGGTTTTTCACGGTCAAAAATCAAGAATTCTATCGGAGTTCTTGGTTTTTTATGCTTGTATATATATGTAAGTATATATCGATACCTTTAAATCTTAGAATAAGAAAAAAAACATCAAAGTACCACACATATATACTAACTTTACTGACAAAGGTAAAAAGGTAATTTCATGTTGTTAGGTCCAAAGTATCGTAGAAGGGGGGTTGAGTACGATACTCACAAATTATTTAATTTCGTTCGCGGATAATTCTTTCAGTTCTAATACGAAATCAAATGCACCAAATCAAAACACGAGTCGGAGAATATATCGTTTTATAAATATAAACCGCGAGGGGTGCTACAAATCTAATCCGTAGATTAACTTCAATTAGTTCAGGTCACACACAATCAATACAATGATAGAATTTAAAGCGCTATTAATTTCTCTGTCAATTTCAAGCTCAAGCTCTCTCTTCGTAGATGATGTTCTATGATTTTCCTTAACTTAAGGAGACACTGCCTTCTTTCTTGTATTTGTAGACTTGTGTTTGAAAAAACTATCGAACCAAAATTGAAACAATCATGATCGTCCAATTCCTCCATCAACCTGACACAACAATAAAAACTCACGTGCTCCTTCATTTGAAAAACTATCGAATGAATAAAATACTTTTTCCTTCGATAGATTTTAAATAAAATCTATCGAATGAAAAACTATTCTTCGATGATTTTTCCTTTAGATCCACTTGATCACTTTCGATGGTTTTTCTTAAAAGAAAACCATCGAATGTTTTCTTCTGTAGTTTGATCCTTGAAGATCCTTTCCTTTTTCAGCAAGCAAATTGTATCTCCATTTAAATCTATGTTAGGTCGAATACACAATATAATCAAGTATGTATATGAGAATAACAATCAAGAACACTTTTTATAAATCAACAAACTGTAATTATATTAACAGTTTCTCTCTTAGTGATGTTAATGAATCACAAAGAGCTACTAGGTTACAAGAATAATATATTCAATGTTCGCGTCCCTTCTAGGGATAACCTATCTGTGTTTTTATAGTACACATCTACATACAATCCTTATCTAATTGATACTCCTATAAATTAGCTATACAATTAATATCAATTAAGGATTGCTTCAGTCTTCTATTCCGTTTCCTTAGCTGTATCAATATATTCTGCTTCTTTCCATCTTCAGAATATATTGCTTCTATAATCTTTATCTTTGCACCGACAGCTAAGTCAACTATCACCACGTCAGACTTTATCAAACTCTGACTGGCTTCAATGTGAACTCTTCACCCAGTCAGACTTTATCAAACTCTGACTGGCTTCTAGATAAACTCTGATATGTACCTGGTACTTAAACACTGATGAACAAACGTCAGCAATTATATCTAACAATCTCCCCCAACTTGTGCATAATAAAAATGTACAAGTTAAAAAGATAATTGATGATGTCAAAACATATAACAAATGCAGTGTTTAAAATATAACAGAGTTTAATTTTAAAACAGAGTTTAATTTTAACTTAGAACAGAAAACATAAAAACTTACAGTCAGACTTTACTTGACTTCTTCAATATCAGGTACTGTCCTGAGATAATCAATCAGCAGTCTTCTTTCAGCCTTCTCTAGCTCATCCACCATAATCTCTTTTAGCTCTTTAAGTTCTGAATCACTCTCCCCCGTTTGATAGATAGCAGCTCTTAGAGAATATATGCTATTTCTTCTCATATCATTTCCTAGCCGAATAAAATAAGACTTGTCTGACTCCAAGTTAAATTCCAAAGTCTTTATTCCAAGTGCAGTTCTAAATCTAGCACTGTTTCTCTTCATCTCCACTAACTTTCCAGTATGATCCCTATACTTTGGAATATAAACACTTGATACTCCTCCTCCAAGCATAGCTTTAGATCTCAGCATCTTTTCTCTCAAAACTTGAGCAACATCATGAGTATGTCTGTTTTTGACTTTTAGAAGATAAAGTACATATTCCAGTTCTTCCCATGATTTGAGATTAACATCAGATTCTCCAACTTTATAAACTCTTCCATCACTCATGAAGTATAACAAAAACTGATTCTTCAATACTTTGTGAAAAATCAACTGAACAGATTCTAACTTATCAAGGTTTTCTTGTGTAACCCCAATACCAGGTTCTGCCAGTGAAATGTTATCTTGAGATCTGTTATTTGTTCTTCTCTCTCTGTGTGATCCCAGTCCAGATTTATCAAAAGCTTCTTTTCCCAATACAGTTCTGGTTTCTGAGAAATTCACAGCTTCAAGCTTTAAGTCTTCAAGAATTTTAGGTTTGCTGAATCCTGGAAGTTGTGTAGATTTCTGTACAACTTGAGCAACGTCAGAGGTTGTCACATTCTTAACAATAACATCAACTTGAGCATTGTCAGAGGTTGAATAATTCTTCTTTTCCAGGTTAGGCTCTTCAATCATCACGCCTTTACCTTTATCAGCGTTTGAACCAATAGGCCTCCTTGAGTACTGTAAACTCTGATCAGAGTTTACATTCTCTTTGATAACAATTCCTTTTTCTTTTCTCCTCGGAGCCTTGATAACCTTCTGTTTGTAGATTCCAGCTTCAACATCTTTCCTGTGTTCTTCAGCAAGCAATTTCTCTTCTGCCTGGATATCTTCAATAGTAACATCTTTACCATGTTCTGCTAAGAATAACTGTGTAGCAACTTCTTCATCAGTAACTGGAGATTTAGAGGAAAGAAGTAAACTTCTAACCCTTGAAGAAGACTGCCCTCCAGTGTATAATCTTTTTCCATCAGCATTCTGAGCATCAGAGTTTGATCTCCTCCCTTGCCTTTGAACATTCCTTGTCCTTGGATTTTTACCTTTTGCACCACCATCAGTAGTGTCATCTTTCCGAGTCAGAGTTTGAGAGCCTTTACATTTGTCTCGAGGCACTCTCTCCCCCTTTTTGACATCATCAGACAGCAAAACTGATGTGAGCAATTCAATGGAATTTGCAATTTCATTCAACTTAGTTGACATTTTGACTTGATTTTCTTCAACCTTGGACAACCTGGAATCAAAAACTTTCTGATCTTTACACAAGGAAATATACAATGATTTATCCTTCTGTTATGTAAGTTCCCTTGCAGCTATATCATTCCTTAGACCTTCAATAACCTTGTCAGAAGCATCAAAACGATTGTTTAATGATTTGACTTGGATAATTGTGGCTTTGAGATAAGTGAGAAGCTCACTAGTACAAAAATGACTTTCAGCGTCGGTCAAAAAAGGCCTAAAGCGTCGGTTAATGGGCGTAGTATATGAAGGGGACGCTATAGGTCTAGGCCTATAGCGTCGGTCAATTAGGCGACGCTAAAAGTATTGTGGTGTCGGCTAAATAACCGACGCAAAAAGATAAACCACTGACGCATTAGGTATGACAACAGCGTCGGTCTTTCAAAATGCCGACGCATAAAGTCCATGACAACAGCGTCGGTCTTTCAAAATGCCGACGCATAAAGTCCATTCCAACAGCGTCGGTCTTTTAAAATGCCGACGCATAAAGTCCATAGCAACAGCGTCGGTCTTTCAAAATGCCGACGCATAAAGTCCATAACAACAGCGTCGGTCTTTCAAAATGCCGACGCATAAAGTCCATGTCAACAGCGTCGGTCTTTCAAAATGCCGACGCATAAAGTCCATGTCAACAGCGTCGCCACTAACAACCGACGCCTTAGGTTATTTTTTTTTGAAATTTTTTTTTTTTGTTTTATTAATATCCCCTGCTTCACAATATTACCACAAATACAAGCACAACCACCAAAAATCAACCAATGAAACAAAAAATAAAATCATAACTAAATTCTGACTAACAATTTCATTGAAAAAAATTAGAAGAAAAGATACATTATATTGCAAATACTAACAAAAATTCTTTCTAGTACTGCGTGATCCTTACAATATGAAACAATGTCATCTTAAAAATCGTCCAACACAAAAATTTAAGTGAAAATGTCCTTGTAGCTAGTAGTTGAACTTTTTGCACATCTTTGAACAAGTGGTACTTTCCCTTGGATATACTCCCTCCATGAACTAACCATTTTGTGATCCATGGCAAACACACCTACAACATAATAAATACCATGGACTTACAAATAGTGGAAGAGTCAAATAATACAACATTCAAATAATTGTAAGAGCATAGCATTTAAATGTGACTATCATACCTGATCATAAGCATTCTAGAGTAAAAAATTTGGCCCAAAGCTCCCGAATCTCGTTGATTTCCTTTTTGGTATAGCTTCTTGAACCGAGACCCTTCCAAATATAAAAGATAACATATTTGAAAAAATTCATGAATTCGATATTTCTAAAACAATAGTTTAGTTGTTTCTCATACCACTTTCCAATTCACGTTAGGATTCTTTTGAGAAAGCATGACTATGTCATGCATGTACCTCATAACATAAAAACCACACTCCGTACCTCCTTCTTGCTGAGGGCACTACATATAAACCAACAAGATTTATTGAATACAACTAAACAAATGAGCAAAAAAATTAAATTTAAAAACAAGCACGTTATACCTGAACTTCGGTATGATGCCAAAGAAATTCTTTTCTATTATACCTCAGTCCCCCTTCAGGTACATATAATTTAAATGCCCTGTGAAATAAGTATACTCTTGCTGAATTAGAATATATACACAATAGACATGAAATTTAAACCCATATTTAACTTACGTTCGTGCAGGTGTTGTCAAGCGTATTTTCCTTTCTTTTCTCAACGAATCAAACACGTAGATAACACTTTCATAGAGACAAAAAAGAAGCAACATCCAGTGGTCACTGCAAAATACAGACAAATATATATAATATATGTTGGATTATAACAACAATATATACAATTACTATCAGAAACTATTTTTTTTCTTACTCTTGGATATAAGGTGCTAGGATAAAACGCTTGCTTTTATTAGCAACCAACATATCTGTCATGTACTCCGTTGCTTCTTGTATTTGATCATAGTTACGATTATGCGATATTGCTAATCTAGATGGCAACATGAATGCAAACGTATCATCCTTCAATTCATTGCATAACGTTCCAATGTACCTACACATATTAATCATTAATATAAACACGTGTGCTGATAGATTATAAAGTAATTTAAGGAAAAAAGAGGTAATCTTACTTCAGAAAAATTTCCAAAATGGGCATGTTTAACCAACTCATTTTCAGAAATTGATTGACATCATCATGCGTGATGTATATCGGATCCGCTCCATTTCCTTCAAACTTAAAGACCTCATCTTTTTTACTAGAAGGCCTTTTATTAAGCAAGAAACGTAAAGATCGACAATGCTCACTTGTATTTATGTCATCACGAAGTACAACCGGGGTTTTCTTCATAGGGGTCACTGAACCTTTACTTTCAACCTTTTTTGGGATTTGAGCAATGCTTTTTGGGGTCATTTCCTGACCTTTATTCTTCTCCAATGATATAGGATCCTAAGAAAAGATGTTTAATTTGATGTATTGCAATTAATGGAGAAAAAAAATTAATTTAACAATTGAACCTCACAAGATATACCTGCCCTAGAGTGACGAGGTCCTTTGGCCATTCGACAAAGCTACCTGCTGCATCTCCTACTGTTTGATGTTCGTTACATGGCACAGGAAGTGGAGTAAGTTGATATTCAGCTACAACGTCATCAACTGATACTTTGACATTGTAAGGCGCAATCGGGCTATTATGAAGCATATTAGTCCCTTGACTATTTGATGGGAAAACAGTCCCCCTTGCCACAACAACTCTTCCACTCTCTAAATGCATCACACAAAGTCTACAAAGTGTTGGAATCTGCATTAGAAACCAACAGATTTGCAAGTGTTTTATTAAAAAAATAAAGTAATAAAGAAATGCACATAATTAACAAGAAAATTTATACAAATATACCTTGAGATCTGAAAAATTATCTTCCCGATCCACCGAATGGCAACTGCTTCGAACAACTTCATTTTTCGGTGTACCAATATCATCCGGGAGTGAAACACCAATCTCCTTTAAGTGATTGAAGACATCTTTCAGTTTTGCATTCATCATTTCATTCATCTTTTCCTCGAACTCCTTCTGAACTTTCTTGGTGATTTCTTGTGTAATTGTAGCCAAGTCATCCATCGAGACGACCCCATTATGTTTGTTCTTCCCTGATCCAAATACATCTTTAATTTTTGCAGATCCACCAACCCCTCTAACACGTCCTCCATGCTCTTTACGGCCAAGTGCACGCGACAATATGTCATCATGGCCTTGTGGAGTCCATGACCCATCAGAAACTTGATTCTGCAACTCTCCCTGTTCATAATGTCCATTAGAAAGTAAAAATTTAAAGCCTAAATTAATTTATGTAATTTTGACTTAAGAATAAATGAGTAATTTACCATTTTCTCAAACACCTCTTTTGTCTTCTCATTAGGGAAGTAGTAACCTCCACCCTCATGAGGTTTTGTACGTGCTCTTACCCAATCATAACTACGTCCGCTGCGCTCACTTGATAAAATTGATGGATTAACAGATTCAGAATCATTCAAAGAAGTGATGGGGTCATCAACACACCACTTGACCCTTTGTCCCACATATCCAGCAGGCCCAAGATAATGTACATGTTCGTTTTGTTTCTGACTTTCTTTCGCTTTTTCACTTATTTCCTGTTTATTAAAAAAAGCTGTTAGTTTAACTATGGTCCAACATAAACTCCTCAATTTATATTTAAATTACATAAGATATCAGGTAATTGATTTTTTACCTTAAACTCCTCAGTTTCACGTCTTTTTTTGAATATTTCCCACATCTCCTCGGTGATAAAATGATATTTTTCACATGGACTCTCCTCTTTGCGCAAATAATTCTTAGTCAACTTACCCTTGAAATCCCTCCATTGTTTTCCTGCTCTTTCTAACACATTCTTTTTATGTGAATCATCCAGTTTCCAGCGATTCTAAAAATGACGAAAAGGACATATAACTAAATAACTGTAGAAAAGAAAAGCAACAAAAAATATATGAAAAAGACGTTCTGTACATTACAGATTACAGATTCTGTAGATTAGGCTGGCCATAGCAGATTCTGTAGATCACAGATTCTGTAGATTAGGCATTCAGATTCTGTAGATTAGGCATTCAGATTCTGTAGATTCAGATTCTGTAGATTCTGTAGAGTATGAAGGTACTGGTAAACTTCAAATATATATTAGTCACAGGAGATGTTCTGTTTGAAGCCTAATGCTTAAAAGAGAATAAACTAGGCTGGCCCTATATATCAATGTTGCTATCATTTTGATTTTAACATGTCAACCAGCACTGTGGGGACCATTGTCTCTGTCTGTTTGATTCTGGTTGTGGTTGGTTTTACTTTGGTTCAAAGCTAGTGGTCAAAGTAACAAGTTAAGAAAGCATGATAAATTCAAATCAACTGAATCTTCTCTGATGTTGGCCGGGAATTTATCATGCACAATAATTAGAAAGAACAAGTTCAGAATTTAGATTGTATATTATCAGACTGCTATATGTTTATAATAGTATATAAATCAAGTTCTCTTTATATTCAGAAAGTTAATTTGTCTGTAATTATGTTCCAGATAAGAGATTGCAATTTAAATAAATTAAACGTTGTACTTGAATAAAATTATAGGGTACATAATGCAACTGAAAACGTAGCACATTGCAGATTGTACAATAACAGAGCAGAAATAACAAACTTATATGGTGCCAACAAGACTAACCTTAATATCATCCCATATTGCATCTTTCAATCCGTCGTTAACTACATCCCAACTCTCGACATTAATATCAACTTGGAATCGAACCACTGATCCTACATAAGTCCTGAAATCTCGACGCATGTCCCCAATTGGATTACCTAGATCATCGAAAGAAATGGTACAATCCAAATTCTGGTTCAAAATCCTTTTTTTTAATTTTTTACAAATCGTTGGGCCTCTAGTCCTTTTCTTGGATACTTCCTTGGAACTTTCCTCTCTATTATCTTCATCCATGTCAAACACCTAAAAGATTCACCAAAAAACTGGTCACAACAGATTGTACAATAACAGAGCAGAATATAGAATAATATAATGACGTAGCAAATTATTTAACAAGAATTAATATCACAGCAGATTCACCAAAAAACTGGTCACAACAGATTAATTTCTTATGAAAAATTATACAGAATTTACACAAATCAATTTAAATTAATTATAAGAAAACAGATTAGTTTCTTATGGTCACAACAGATTAAACATGTCCTCTGGGTATGATACTATATATTATTTAATGCTTAAACATAATTCTTAAGGTTATGTTATTTAGCCAAGTTTCTTAACCACGGAAATATAAAGTTTTCATAATTAACCAGATGTGAAAAACTTACTCTTTGCTTGTTCCAAATCCCACAGCTTTAAAGCACCGGCAGAAGCCCCAGCAACTACAAAATCCTCCCCTGGATCAAAGGCCACAGATTCTATTGGACTTGTGTGACCACTTAAGCTCTGCATGAAAAAGGTACATTAAAAGGAGCAAAAGTCTCATAGTGGCTGATTGCACAGATGAACTATGTATGCTCAGTCTAGAATGAGATACGTTCAACTATATTATGCTCAGTCTTTCTGTATGAACATTTAAATTTGTTCACCCATTTATTAATAATACTCAAAACAGAATTTACATCGAGTCCAGTAAAAATACATCATGCAAGCTCTGGAAAGAAGAAACAAAGCAGAAGAAGCATTCGGTAGCAGTTGCAGGCCTCAAAAGATATAAATCTTAATTCTAATACACTGGACTTGCAACACAAGTGATTCCGGAGAAGAATATAGTAGGAATTAGGGAAGTTACCTTTATCTGTTTCGTTTTTTTTTTGCTCTGTTTTGTATTTAAGTTCCGGTAATCTTAGCTGATATACATTCTTCTTATTGTTATACTGACTTAACATGCACATAGGAAATATAGGTTTAAAAAATACCTTTATTCAAAGGAAAATGCCAAAACTTATACTTGATGATCAAACCATTGCCCTTCATCATGATCATTACGTGCATAATTTGCATCTACATTATCTTCCCTAGCAATGCTAGGTAGTCCAATTGAGAAAGGGGGGTTCTCATCAAATTGATTATACTCTTCCTCGTCTTCAACATTATCAATTCCAAGAATGCGTCGCTTGCTTTGAAGAACAATGGACCACCTAGAATCAGCGGGGTCTCGAATATAGAAAACTTGTTTAACTTGTGTAGCGAATATAAACGGGTCATCTTCATAACCAACCCGACTAAAGTCTACTAATGTGAAGCCTGACTCATCCACTCGAACACCGCGCTTAATGTCGAACCATTTACATTTGAATAGAGCAACTTTGAAATCTTTGTAGTCAAGCTCCCAAATTTCTTCAATCAGCCCATAATATGACTTCTTTATATCTCGTGATGTGATGGAATTGCCTCTTTCAAATTCTGTTGTAGAAGCCTCTACAGATACACCGCTATTCTGCACAGTGCTCTTGTTATCTTGACACTGTGTATAGAAAGTATACCCATTAACATCATATCCTTGGTAGGATATCACAGGAATGTCAGGGCCATATGCTAACCATTTCAATATATTAGAAATGGTGGAAGGACTTTCTGAATATTGAGACATCACTCGATCTTTAAACCATTTAACAAACGATCGATTGTGTTCATTTGTAACCCACTTGCCACTCTTAGAAGGATGCATTTTTCGAAGCTGGGTTATGTGCTCCTGCAAGTAGGGATTAACATCTGTCATGTGTTGTAATACAAAAAGATGTGCTCTATCAAGTATTCCAACCGTAGGAGAGATCATTCTATGTCCCAATGTACCCTGACCGGCAAGTCTTCCTTCATGACGAGACCTTGGAATTCCAACTGGATTAGCAGATGTTAAATACTCTGTGCAAAATTCAATGGTCTCTTCAACCGAATAACCTTCAACTATGCTAGCTTCAGGCAAACGTCGATTTCTCACATATGCTTTTAAGATACACAAAAATCTCTCGAAAGGATACATTTGCCGCAAATATAAAGGACCACAAATTTTGATCTCTCTTACAAGATGAATGACTAAATGCACCATAATGTCAAAGAATGCCTCGGGGAAATACATTTCAAATTCACAAAGTGTAACAATAATATCAGCTTGTAATTTATCCAATGTCATGGGATCAATGACCATACTGCATACAGCATTAAAGAAGAAACACAGCTTCGTGATAACCAATCTCACATCCTTCGGCAATATGCCTCGAATTGCAACCGGCAGTAGATGTTGCATTAAAACATGACAATCATGTGACTTCATACCAACTAGCTTCAAATCTTTTAATGAGACGAGGTTTTTTGGGTTTGAGGAATATCCAGATGGAACTTTTACACTAGATAAACACTCACAAAAGCTCATTTTCTCTTTTCGAGACAGGGTATAACAAGCGGGAGGTAGATATGCACGTTTACCAGATTGTTGCGGTACTAACTCTGGTCGTACACCCATCTCTTGCATGTCTAATCTGGCTTTTATCCCATCCTTTGTCTTACCAGGTATATTCAATAGTGTCCCAACAATGCTTTCACAAACATTTTTTTCGATATGCATAAAATCAAGACAATGCCTGACTTGCAAGTGTTTCCAGTATGGAAGATCCCATAATATAGATTTCTTCTTCCAAATACTATTCGAAGTTGGCTTTTTATACAGCTTTCCAAGTACAACATCAATATCTTTAACTCGTTCAAAAACCTCTATTCCAGTTAAAGGCAAACGAGCCACTCGAGTCTCGATAGTCCCATCAAAAGACCTTTTCCTCTTACGATAAGGGTGAGTGGGGGGAAGAAATGTACGATGACCCATATAGACATTTTTTTTGCAATGTTTTAAACGAAGGTCAATCGTAGCATCTTCACAAATTGGACACGCTTTAGCTCCTTTGATAGTGTACCCTGAAAGGTTTCCATAGCCAGGAAAATCGCTTATGGTACAAAAAATCATGGCACGCAAAGTGAAATCAGCTTGGTTGTATGCATCATATATTCTCTCACCTTGATCCCATAATAACTTTAGATCTTCGATAAGTGGCTGAAGATAAACATCTATGTTGTTTCCGGCTTCTTTCGGACCGGGGATAAGCAACGTCAACATCATATACTTGCGCTTCATGCACAACCAAGGAGGCAAGTTATAAATTGTTAGAAGAACCGGCCAAGTGCTATGTTGAGAGCTTAAAGTGCGATATGGATTCATGCCATCCGCACAAAGTCCAAGTCGTAGATTTCTAACTTCTCCACCAAATTCCGGGAACTTTCCGTCAATGGTTCTCCACTGTGGAGAGTCAGCAGGGTGTCTGAGCATCCCATCTGATTTTCTCCCTTCCACATGCCACCTCAAAAGTTTTGCATCATTGACATTTGCAAAGAGGCGTTTGAATCGTTCCACTATGGGCAAATACCGTAACACCTTAACTGGAGGCCTTTTCTTGTCATCAATAGAAGAATTATTACCTTCACGTTTGTACCTAGAGGCTCCGCACTTTGGACATGTGTGTAGATGTTCATGCTCATTGTGAAATAAAATACAATCATTTGGACATGCATGTATATTCTTTACATTCATACCCAGAGGACATAGTATCTTCTTTGCCTCGTAGGTGGAAGTGGGAAGCTCGTTACGAGGAGGAAGTATGTCTACAAGAAGTTTTAGCATTTCTGTGAAACTCTTGTCACTCCACCCGTTCTTTACTTTGAGCTTACACAACTTCAAGGTTGTAGATAACCTAGTAAACTGAGCGTTGCATCCTGGATAGAGAAGTTTCTTTGAATCATCAACCAAGTTCTCAAGAATTTTAGGCTGCTGCATTAGAAGATCTTCAACATCTTGGATCATCTCATCGACCCTATCATTTTCTGCATCATCTTCTTTATTGGTACGTATACTATCTTCATTACTTTCATAATTCTGATCAGGTTTCTTTGTCTTTTCAGAATGTATTCCTTCGCCATGCCAAATCCACTTAGTATAATCATTCATGAAACCACGACGAAATAGATGATCACGCACTGTCGTAGCACTAGGATACTTTTTTAAATTATAGCAATCACGACATGGACACATGATCATTTCTTCCTTTCCCAGTTCCATTCTTTTCTTCTTTAGAAATTCCTCCGCAAATTCAATGAAATTCTCAACTCCATCAATATACTCCCGTGCTACACGTGATATTTTGTACATCCATGTATGACGATCCATATTATATTTCTACAGATTATATATAAGAGAGGGCAGGTGTTAAAATATACGTGTTATATAGATTTCTACAGAATATTTCTATAAGTATAGTTATTGATTCAGAGGTTTCTTCAGTGTTTACAATCGTTATTTCTACATAAACAACAAGTCTGACCAATTTAAACAAAGAAAAACTTAAACATCGGACCCTTTCACTTCAGTCATTTTGGTTTCTTTCTATTTTCTTGAATTATTTTTATTCCACTCGAAGCTAATTATTATTCTTTCCACAGGAAAATGAATTTTTTACAAGACAAGGCATTCCAGTGGCTCCTTTTCCGAATGAGTGGAAAGGAAAATGAGCAAAAGTCTCATTTCACTTCATATGGTAATAAACTAATAATAGTGTTGAAAATCTTACAGCGAGAGTTCCATTATATTGGTAGCTTTTTAATAAACGAGTAAATAGGCAGTACAAGACAAGTACATTCACGCAATGACATGACAACAGTACTTGCCGAAAATAGATTCCTAACAGTCTGCATCAAAACGGATACAGATGTCCAAGATGATCACCATGTTCACTATCGGCTATTACAAAGTTTTCCTAGTCAATATAGCATTATGACATTTTGCAAAGTGGCTGATAACGTTTAGCTTGCGATTTGGGTTCCATCTGATTGCACAGATGAACTATGTATGCTCAGTCTAGAATGAGATACGTTCAACTATATTATGCTCAGTCTTTCTGTATGAACATTTAAATTTCTTCACCCATTTATTAATAATACTCAAAACAGAATTTACATCGAGTCCAGTAAAAATAAGAATTTTGCTTCACATAGAAACAAACAGTACCGACACGCACAGAACGGACCAAGACAAGGACAATGGGGTCTACTTCAATTTCAAATTTACGTACAAAAATTTTACACATAACCCATTTATAATTTCTACCATAAACACCGCTGGTAAAAGAGATCTTATAACAAACAGTCAATCTAAGTTCAAAATTTGCCAAAGTAATACATTCTCCCTAATTTTTTAAAATTTAGAATAACAAAGTCATATCTTCGAATCTTCCTAAACTTATATTCTTTCCCTACTAAGTCCGTCCTTCACACAAAGATTAAACATTCAAGATCCTAAACAGTAAAAGCATACAAAATCGCATTAATTTCGAGAATTTCAAAACTAACCGCTAAACAAACTATTTTCCAGAGTAAAAACCAGAAATCTCTTTATGATATATATCATCGATGCAAAGGATTCCCAATGGCCAAATATTTATATTTTACACGAAATTATTAAGTCAAAAAACATAAGGAAATTGAAACTATATTAAATTGAAATTTATATAAATTCACATACCACAAAGAAGACCTTTCCAAGAACCCAGAGAAGCAATCTAGTAGCTTCGATAATCAAACCCAAAGATTCCTAATCGAACCCAGACAAGGAAATATACATCAATGAAGTACTAGCATCCGAAAAAACGAGTAGCAGCGCACAGAGAAAGTGAGAGTGAACGGGTGATATCAATTAGGGATTAGAACAACTGGGGGAAGATAAAAAGATGACCCGGCTGTTTTAAGACATTAGAAAAATTAAGATATAAGAATTTTTATCTTATAAAAAGATTTATTATTATTAATATTATATAAAATTTTAGTATTTTGAAAAATTAAATAAATAAAAGTGTAATTTTGTCATAATATAATGAAAATAATGAGATGTGATTGGATATAAATTCATTTTGGGATCGAGTAAGGTAGAAAACCATTGCATAAATATTCATAGTTCATATTTTTATAACTTTTTTCAAAATATGTAAAATCAATAAATTTCAATTTAAAAATAAAAATTTACTTTAAAAAAAATAATTAAAATTAGTCAAATAGTTCAAAGTGATTCTACAATTGCATAAAATTTATCCAAAATGATTTTGCAACAATTTTTTTGTCTCTTTTTCAGCAAAAAGCTATAATTGTGTCTACAGTCGCAATGTCAAAAGAACCTTTAAAAAATATCAATGCATAATTTATTATTGTTGAATGAAAATATTAAAATATTATCTATATAAACATTACATTATTATAAAAATATTTTATTATTTATATAAACATTATATTATTATAAAAATATTATATTATTTATAAAAATATATTATTATATTTATATACAAATTTTATTTTGAATAATATTTAAATAAGTAATGACACATAAATAAAAACTTGTTAGTAAGGTGTCATGGGTTCAAAATCCTACAAATACATTTTAATTTTTGTCGTGTTACACTCTTCATGCATATCAAGGTACTGAACACATACTGCAGATCATTTTTTTTGGAAAAAACACATTCTACAGCGTCGGTTCGACAAGCGACGCAGAAAATTACACTCTACAGCGTCGGTTATTTATAGGCCGACGCATAAAGTGCATTCTATAGTGTCGGTTTTACAAGGCCGACGCATAAAATGCACTCAACAGCGTCGGTTACAGACAGACCGACGCTAAAAGTTCTCAAAAGCGTCGGCATTCACTAAACCGACGCATAAAAGTGGCAAAAGCGTCGGTCATTACATAAAACCGACGCATTAGATCAAGCACCTTTGTAAAAAAGCGTCGGTTAAGTTAGCAACCGACGCTAAAAACAAGAATAAGCGTCGGTTCCCTTAAAAACCGACGCCTTAGGTGCGACGCTTAAAGGGGTTCAGATATAACTTTTGTAATATCTGCCCAATCAGCTTCAGAAAAATCGATAAGAGGTTCATTGGAAGACGGTAATGAAGAGTCAACAGATTCCTTGGTTTCAATTCTTCTTCTTTTAGCAGAAGGTAGAGCTGTTGTTGAAGTGTGTTTCTCCTTATGTGGTGCTGCTTTGGCACTATCTCCCTCTACACTCACAGATATTTCTTTAGTTGGTATAGTAGGGGGAGGAGCTTCTGTTTGATTTTCATTTAGTTCTTCCAAAGGCTCTTGGACCGTGGTTAGAGGCTGTTGGATTTCAACCTCTTGGTCGGGAATAGCCACTGAGGGCTCTATTATTGGATCTACGTCCATTGGTGCAGCTTCTTGAGGAAGATTGGGTTCAGGATTCATACCTTCATTTACCTGTTGGGGGTAGAAGTGGCAGAGGTACCGTTCGTAGATAATCAGTGAGAACAGTATGTACCCTGGGAAGATGATTCTTCTTGATAAGAGCTGTTATTGCATTGCTCTTCATCTTTATGCACTCCATCCTTTCCTCTTCTGCAAAGATTTCTCTCTCAGCATCTGTTAACACATCATTCAAAATCAACTGTAGAAACCTTGGATAGAAGCAAATCACATCATACTGCCATGTTCTTTCTTCCAAAGGTCCCATGCACTGAATTATCTGATCTATCACTAACCTACCAATATTAATATGCCAATTGTGAGCAATAGCAAACCCTAATTTCTGAAGAAATAGAGGAATGCCATGCAGATTTGTAGTCTTGGCAGTAAAAATATGTATAGATGTGTGAAAGAAAAAATTCCAGTGCTTTGTTAGATAATGCTTCAGAAACTCTCCTATAAAAAAGTTGGGTTGCTGACTTCTAATAAGAGTGAAGAAAGCATGTATTTTTCTTCAGTGGTTGGATCAGGAACAAGATTTTCTGTAGGAAAATGTAAAATTCTATTCACATCTTGTTCCGTCACCCTTATTGTTCTACCCCCTGGCACAACAAAACTGAACGCTAAGACATTATCTTCTGACGTGTCAGTGGCAATGGTGTATAATTCAGTTAATTGATCAACACAAAGAACTGCTGGAGTACTTTAAGCGTATGCCACCAAATAATGTGAGTTCAAAAATTGTGCCCATGCACGAAACTATAAGTTCGAGATGGATTGCACGTTTTGAAACGAGACATGGTTCGTCTTGGGGATAATAAATTCTCCGACCATTGAAATTTAACAAAGTCCAGAAAATTATAAATTAAAAAAAAAATAAACCAAATTAATTATTGCTAATTAATACACCTTAATAACCCTTGATTTTAACTTTAAAAACCGAACCAAATAAAAATCCCTAAATCAAGAACCCTAATTTTCTTAATTCGATAACTTTTGTTAATTAGAACTAAACTTAAGAACTGAATAACTAGTTAAAAACTAATTATCAATTATCAAGAACAATTAAACTCTTAGCACTTCAAATTAGGATTATCGATGGTTTCTTGTAAAACTTGAACAGAAAAACTCAAACTAACGACTAAGACAGAACAATTACTCAGTAAAAATGAAGATTACTGTTGAGGTTTTTCACGGTCAAAAATCAAGAATTCTATCAGAGTTCTTGGTTTTTTATGCTTGTATATATATGTAAGTATATATCGATACCTTTAAATCTTAGAATAAGAAAAAAAACATCAAAGTACCACACATATATACTAACTTTACTGACAAAGGTAAAAAGGTAATTTCATGTTGTTAGGTCCAAAGTATCGTAGAAGGGGGGTTGAGTACGATACTCACAAATTATTTAATTTCGTTCGCGGATAATTCTTTCAGTTCTAATACGAAATCAAATGCACCAAATCAAAACACGAGTCGGAGAATATATCGTTTTATAAATATAAACCGCGAGGGGTGCTACAAATCTAATCCGTAGATTAACTTCAATTAGTTCAGGTCACACACAATCAATACAATGATAGAATTTAAAGCGCTATTAATTTCTCTGTCAATTTCAAGCTCAAGCTCTCTCTTCGTAGATGATGTTCTATGATTTTCCTTAACTTAAGGAGACACTGCCTTCTTTCTTGTATTTGTAGACTTGTGTTTGAAAAAACTATCGAACCAAAATTGAAACAATCATGATCGTCCAATTCCTCCATCAACCTGACACAACAATAAAAACTCACGTGCTCCTTCATTTGAAAAACTATCGAATGAATAAAATACTTTTTCCTTCGATAGATTTTAAATAAAATCTATCGAATGAAAAACTATTCTTCGATGATTTTTCCTTTAGATCCACTTGATCACTTTCGATGGTTTTTCTTAAAAGAAAACCATCGAATGTTTTCTTCTGTAGTTTGATCCTTGAAGATCCTTTCCTTTTTCAGCAAGCAAATTGTATCTCCATTTAAATCTATGTTAGGTCGAATACACAATATAATCAAGTATGTATATGAGAATAACAATCAAGAACACTTTTTATAAATCAACAAACTGTAATTATATTAACAGTTTCTCTCTTAGTGATGTTAATGAATCACAAAGAGCTACTAGGTTACAAGAATAATATATTCAATGTTCGCGTCCCTTCTAGGGATAACCTATCTGTGTTTTTATAGTACACATCTACATACAATCCTTATCTAATTGATACTCCTATAAATTAGCTATACAATTAATATCAATTAAGGATTGCTTCAGTCTTCTATTCCGTTTCCTTAGCTGTATCAATATATTCTGCTTCTTTCCATCTTCAGAATATATTGCTTCTATAATCTTTATCTTTGCACCGACAGCTAAGTCAACTATCACCACGTCAGACTTTATCAAACTCTGACTGGCTTCAATGTGAACTCTTCACCCAGTCAGACTTTATCAAACTCTGACTGGCTTCTAGATAAACTCTGATATGTACCTGGTACTTAAACACTGATGAACAAACGTCAGCAATTATATCTAACAATCTCCCCCAACTTGTGCATAATAAAAATGTACAAGTTAAAAAGATAATTGATGATGTCAAAACATATAACAAATGCAGTGTTTAAAATATAACAGAGTTTAATTTTAAAACAGAGTTTAATTTTAACTTAGAACAGAAAACATAAAAACTTACAGTCAGACTTTACTTGACTTCTTCAATATCAGGTACTGTCCTGAGATAATCAATCAGCAGTCTTCTTTCAGCCTTCTCTAGCTCATCCACCATAATCTCTTTTAGCTCTTTAAGTTCTGAATCACTCTCCCCCGTTTGATAGATAGCAGCTCTTAGAGAATATATGCTATTTCTTCTCATATCATTTCCTAGCCGAATAAAATAAGACTTGTCTGACTCCAAGTTAAATTCCAAAGTCTTTATTCCAAGTGCAGTTCTAAATCTAGCACTGTTTCTCTTCATCTCCACTAACTTTCCAGTATGATCCCTATACTTTGGAATATAAACACTTGATACTCCTCCTCCAAGCATAGCTTTAGATCTCAGCATCTTTTCTCTCAAAACTTGAGCAACATCATGAGTATGTCTATTTTTGACTTTTAGAAGATAAAGTACATATTCCAGTTCTTCCCATGATTTGAGATTAACATCAGATTCTCCAACTTTATAAACTCTTCCATCACTCATGAAGTATAACAAAAACTGATTCTTCAATACTTTGTGAAAAATCAACTGAACAGATTCTAACTTATCAAGGTTTTCTTGTGTAACCCCAATACCAGGTTCTGCCAGTGAAATGTTATCTTGAGATCTGTTATTTGTTCTTCTCTCTCTGTGTGATCCCAGTCCAGATTTATCAAAAGCTTCTTTTCCCAATACAGTTCTGGTTTCTGAGAAATTCACAGCTTCAAGCTTTAAGTCTTCAAGAATTTTAGGTTTGCTGAATCCTGGAAGTTGTGTAGATTTCTGTACAACTTGAGCAACGTCAGAGGTTGTCACATTCTTAACAATAACATCAACTTGAGCATTGTCAGAGGTTGAATAATTCTTCTTTTCCAGGTTAGGCTCTTCAATCATCACGCCTTTACCTTTATCAGCGTTTGAACCAATAGGCCTCCTTGAGTACTGTAAACTCTGATCAGAGTTTACATTCTCTTTGATAACAATTCCTTTTTCTTTTCTCCTCGGAGCCTTGATAACCTTCTGTTTGTAGATTCCAGCTTCAACATCTTTCCTGTGTTCTTCAGCAAGCAATTTCTCTTCTGCCTGGATATCTTCAATAGTAACATCTTTACCATGTTCTGCTAAGAATAACTGTGTAGCAACTTCTTCATCAGTAACTGGAGATTTAGAGGAAAGAAGTAAACTTCTAACCCTTGAAGAAGACTGCCCTCCAGTGTATAATCTTTTTCCATCAGCATTCTGAGCATCAGAGTTTGATCTCCTCCCTTGCCTTTGAACATTCCTTGTCCTTGGATTTTTACCTTTTGCACCACCATCAGTAGTGTCATCTTTCCGAGTCAGAGTTTGAGAGCCTTTACATTTGTCTCGAGGCACTCTCTCCCCCTTTTTGACATCATCAGACAGCAAAACTGATGTGAGCAATTCAATGGAATTTGCAATTTCATTCAACTTAGTTGACATTTTGACTTGATTTTCTTCAACCTTGGACAACCTGGAATCAAAAACTTTCTGATCTTTACACAAGGAAATATACAATGATTTATCCTTCTGTTATGTAAGTTCCCTTGCAGCTATATCATTCCTTAGACCTTCAATAACCTTGTCAGAAGCATCAAAACGATTGTTTAATGATTTGACTTGGATAATTGTGGCTTTGAGATAAGTGAGAAGCTCTGGATTTGTAATCTCTTTAGATGACTTTGTGACAAAGTCTGCAGCTCTCTCATCAGAAAAGATAGTATCCTTGTTCGACCAATTTGAAAAGTACATCTCTTGAAAATGCTCAGCCGTAGCTCGATTGACCTCTCTTAGCTCATCAGAGTTTGCTTGACTCTCAAATAACTCCTCTTGGGAATGATCAGAACTATCATCATCATTAGCATTCTCTGCATCAGGCTCTGCATCAGAGTTTGCAACAGTCTTTGCAATATTCTCAACATTTTCAGCTACAGCCTCTTGTACTGGAATCTCTGCAATAATCTCTTGAACAGTTTCTGTAGCATGTACAGCAACATTCTCAGTAGCATCAGTATTTAAGGTCTGATCAACTTTCTCACCCTTTTCAATTACCTGGTGAGTAACAGAGAGAATCTCTGTGTGGGTAGCCATAGAATCTTCAAGAATAACTGTGTGATCAGCTTCCACACCCTCTGTTTCATCAAAAACTTCAAGATGGTCAGAGTGTACAGAGTTGTGTGCTTCAACATCCATATCAAATCCTTGTGGCTCAAAAATCTCAGCCTCAATATTTTCGGTAGCCTCCTGAACAAGAATTTCAGGAGCTTCATCTGCATCTTCATGTGCAGCTTCCTCAACTACATCATCAGCATTTGATGTAGGAGCTTCATCTTCAGCACTTACATGTTCCTCAAAAACTCTGTCCAAATTGACAGCTTCAGCATTTACATTTGATGCACCAAAAAGATGTGCAGCCACCAATCTTCTTTTTCTCCGATGAAGAGTTTCTTCATCAGTTTCACTGTCCTCATCAGCATTATCAGACTTTGGCCTTTTTGCCCTCTGCTTCTTTGACGGACCATCAGACTGTGGCATAGAGGTTTTTGACACACCAACTTCAGTAGCTGGATTCACAGACTTTGAAGATTTGAAAGCCCTGTGTTTGATCCTACCACCAGTCCTTGGTTGTTGAGATGCGGATTGAATAGGTTCAGAGTTTACAAATTTAGGTTGAGTTGGAGATGGAGCGACCTCAGGATTTACTGGTTCTTGTTGTTGTTGAGGGTCAGGATTTAAAAACTGAAGAACTCTCTCAGGTAACAACAACTCACCAACATTTACCTTCTTTAAATCCTTATTCGTAAGATCAGAGAATACCCTTTTGTGCAATTTGAATGAGGGAATTACGTTCTCCTCATTAATCTCAACATTATTAACACATGCAGAGAATAAAATTTGACAAAATCTAGAAAAATAGACTACATGCCTATTCTCTGTTAATTTCTCTCCTATGTTCATTAAGACAAGTCTAGCAAAATCATAATTACTGTTAAAAAGAAGTGAATACCCGATTTGCAGACTGTCGATTGGAATAGCATCCCAATTTGTACATTTCTTCCCGAACGCTCTAGTTATGTAATCGAAAAAGAAACTCCATTCTTTTCGTAAGAGCGGTCGCTTCAATTGGCCAATCTTTGCCAAAGACCCAGTATATCCAATAGCTTGCATCATTCTCTGAAGATCAGTATCACCAACAACAATGGTGTACGCGTCAGAATTTGCAAAGCCCATTACTTCACGAACAGTTCCTGGAGTTATGACAAACTCTGTCTCCTGGAACTCAAAAACTATGGATGGGGTACCAGAATCACCACCATCATCATAGACACCAGTCTCCCAGAAAGCTTTGATCTGAGATCCATAAAGCTTTGCAGGCTCCACTAAAGCACGCCCAATTTCTGACTGAGCAAGAAAATCTTGTATTATATGAAACGCCGCTGGTGCATTGACAATGTTTAACGGGGCTGCATAATTATTAGGGACAAACTCTAGTCCAGAAGCAGTGAAAGTAGTTGAAGCCATTAGTAATATCAAGAAATAAACAGAAAATAGCTTCAAAAACACGAAAGAGTTTAGAAAAGAAAGTGTTTGTTAATATGTGTGAGTGAAACTAGAATACACTTGGAGTAAGTCGTGAAAAACTGTAACGGTTGTATGTATAATGTATAAATATAAAATTTAAAATTAAAAACTGAACAGTTTTTAATCATTAAAACACAACTGTCTTACCCCGTATTCTGTGTAAGTGAGACACGTGTCACACATACAATGACTGACAGCAGTAATTGGCAATTTCCAATGCGCATGCGCAGTAAAAATGATAAGTGGATATTTTATTCACTTAGAACGTTTCCGTTTGGCTTAAAACGTATGTTTGTACTCGAGTTGTGGTATTTTTGATCTCTTTTAAGGGTATTGTGCAGGTATATTGATCACAGGTGTGCTAGGAAAGAAGCGGAGCAATCGGAGCGCGAAACGGAGTTATAATGAAGAAAAGGAGAAAAATCAGTTTTGCTGGACAGAGATCCTGGCGCGGCAGCGCCGTGATAACACTTGAGAGTGGCGCGGCAGCGCCGCAGAGAAAAGGCTGAACAGTGAAGTTGGCGCGGCAGCGCCGTTAGCCTATACAAAGTTGGCACGGCAGCGCCGAGATATCTGGAGGATATTTCCTGTTTTGACCTAATTTCCGATTTTTCGAGGAAAAGTAAAATAATTTCAATTCTATTCGACTTGTTGCACCTGGAGGCCTATAAAAAGAAGAAAAAAACCCTAGAGAAGAGGAGAGACACATATCACATATATCTACGGAGTTAAAGCACGAAGAAGCAAGGAAGAAGATCGATTCAATTTTATTCTTGTAATCTTTCTAGTTTGTGGATGCTTGGATTTGGTGTACTCTTTAAAACCCTTGATATTTATAACAGTATTTATTTGTTTTCTTCTATCATGTTTACATTAGAACCCATGGTGACGATTAGTTTGATTATGAACTAAATCGTTGTCATGGGGTTTTAGCGTAGTTATTCATGAAGTCTATTAGTTGAATTTTCTCGATGCCTATAGTGTGATTGATGTGATATCCTATCATGGTTGTTTTAATTCGTTATAGGAGAGTAGCTAACTCCTGTAATTGTGTGTTAATTCTTATTGAAGCGAAAGTGGATCTAAGAGTTTAGAACTTGCCATGCTAGCATAGGTTTATGCGTGAGAATATCATTCGTAATTAGTGTCGTAACTCTAACCATTTTATGACGACTATGTGATCAATTGAATGCTTGTACTTCAACCATTATGTTTTCAATCTTTATAGACATATAAGGACTAAGCATAATTGGGAGACTAAGTGATTTCTATCTTAATCGTGGATATTATTTAGGATGGTATGGGTACAACGAAAGTTGGCTTATATCAGTTTTGTGTGTTCGATCAGGTATTAACAAATCACATGAAAGGGCTAGAGAATTGAAGATTTTAGATGGATTGTTTAATGAAGTTGAAATCCCATGTTTCATTCACATAAGTAAATCAGTATAAAACTCAGTTTAAGTAGTGATAATTAGTTATAATTCTTAGATAATTTTTAGTGATAAACAAAAACCACTTGTTAATTGTTTTAACATCGAATAATAATCATACATTGGTGAGTGAATTAACTAGACAAACAACGAGTCCCTGTAGGAACGAACCCTATTTGCTATCTGTATTACTTGAGATCACGTGCACTTGCGTGTTGAGTTTGGTCGTAACAAGTTTTTGGCGCCGCTGCCGGGGATTGCGGTTTTATTTGTTTAGTTTCAGTATTTACCATCAGTGGTCATTAAAGTTCGGTGACTAGGACGTTTCTCACCAAATTTTCTAGTTGGTGAATTTCAGGTACTTATTGAGAGTGTATGCGTACACGAGCTCGAGCACGTAGAGAAGAATTAGCAAGAAGAGAAGAACTAGCACGAAGGAAACTTGACTTTGAGAACATCAGTGTAGAAAACAATCTTGAATCAAAAGAAGATATGGAAGATCAAGCACAACCAGCGAAGGCTTTGAGTGAATTCTCTCAGCCAAAAGTAGAGGACATTCATACCAGCATTGTTCGTCCAGCTATTGGGGCTAATAATTTCGAGCTTAAGCCAAACATCATTCAGATGATTCAGAATACAGTTCAGTTTGGGGGTAGTCCTGCTGAAGATCCCAATGCTCATATTAGGGACTTCCTTGAGATCTGTGATACCTTCAAATTCAACGGAGTTACAGATGACGCAATCAGATTGAGGCTATTTCCTTTCTCTCTTAGGGATAAAGCCAAGAGTTGGTTACATTCTATGCCGTCAGGATCTATTAGAACTTGGGCAGACTGTGCTCAAAAGTTCTTGACAAAGTATTTCTCCATGGCAAAGACAGCAGCTTATAGGAATTCTATTTCTCAGTTTGCTCAGCAACCCCAGGAATCTTTGGGGGAAGCTTGGGAAAGGTACAAGGAGATTTTGGCACGTTGTCCTCATCATGGGATGCCGGATTGGATGATAATCAGCAATTTCTATAACGGGTTGGGAGCTCAGTCCAGGCCTATGTTAGATGCTGCATCTGGAGGTGCGCTATGGGCAAAAAGCTATGAGGATGCCTATAATCTTATCGAGATGATGGCAGCCAATGAGTTTCAGAATCCTACTCAACGCTTGCCACCTGCTAAAGTGGCTGGAGTACTCGAATTGGATGCAGCTACTGCTATTGCTGCTCAACTCAAGGCGTTGACAATGAAGGTAGATTCCCTTTCTAATCATGGGACTAACCAGGTTGCGATGGTGTGTGAGTTGTGTGCAGGAGCTCATGACACGAATATGTGTGCTATCTCATCTGAATCAGCACAGTTTGTTAGTAATTTTCAAAGAGCTCAGCAGCCAGTGCCTAATGCTTATCATCCCAACAATCGGAATCATCCTAATTTCAGTTGGAGCAACAATCAGGGTGGTGTTCAGCAACCACAAAATCAGCAGTTCAATGCAAGGCCATATAATCAGAACTATCAACAACCACCTTATGCGCCAAGGCAAACATTCAATCCACCTGGATTTCAACCATCTCAAGGGAATTCTTTGAATCAGTCTGAGAAGTCTGAATTGGAAGAGCTGCGAATGATGTACAAGAGTCAGGCGGTGTCATTGAAAACTTTAGAGAATCAGATTGGCCAACTAGCCAATGCATTGCTGAACCGTCAACCAGGAACGCTTCCGAGTGACACAGAGATGAATCCAGGCAAGAAAGATCACAAGGAACAGGTCCAGGCAGTAACTTTACGATCGGGGAAGATTCTACAAGGTCAGAACGAAGGAAATTCAGTCGAGGGAAAAAATGATAATCTTGACGATGGGGTCGATTCTGTTCCTGATTTGGTACCTAATGCTACTCCCTCGACTCCTAAAACTGTTAGGACTGATAATTCTCAGGAAGTCGAAGAAAAGGTGTTCCCACCTCCTCCATTCCCAAAACGAGTTCAAAGGCAAAAGTTTGACAAGCAGTTTGCTAAGTTCTTGGATGTCTTCAAGAAGCTTCAGATCAACATACCATTTGCAGAGGCTCTTGAGCAAATGCCGAGCTATGCGAAGTTTATGAAGGGCATTCTTTCAAGGAAATTGAAACTTGAGGAGCTAGAGACAGTTGCATTGACGGAAGAATGTAGTGCCATCTTGCAACAAAAGTTGCCACCTAAGTTGAAGGACCCTGGAAGCTTCACTATTCCATGTACTATTGGAGATCTCTCATTCAGCAAATGTTTGTGTGATTTGGGTGCAAGCATTAATCTCATGCCCTTATCAGTTTTCATGCAACTTGGTCTTCCAGAACCAAAGCCAACTACTATGACTCTGCAACTTGCGGACCGTTCAGTTACTTATCCTCGAGGAATAGTTGAGGATGTTTTGGTGAAGGTCGACAAGCTTATCTTTCCAGCCGACTTTGTGATTCTTGACTTTGAGGAAGACAAGAAGATCCCTATCATCTTGGGACGACCATTCTTGGCTACAGGTCGGACTCTGATTGATGTCCAAAAGGGAGAACTCACTATGAGGGTGCACGATCAAAATGTCACCTTTAATGTTTTCAATGCAATGAAGCTTCCAACTGACGAGGAAGTGTGTTTTAAAATTGATATGGTGGACAAAGTGGTTAACTCCGCAACTCAACACTTGATCAAAACTGATGTGTTGGCCAGAGTTCTGACTAATGACTTGGAGATTGAGAATGAAGAGGATGAACAACAAGTGCAATATCTTAATGCATCTCCATGGAAGAAGTTTGAGATTCCTTTTGAATCTTTGGGGTTGTCAGAGCTGAAAAAGTCTCATGTTAGACTTAAGCCATCTATCGAGGAAGCACCTACATTGGAACTTAAGCCATTGCCTGAACATCTAAGGTATGCCTATCTTGGTGATTCTTCTACCTTACCTGTTATTATATCCTCTAAGCTTTCAGGCATGGAAGAGGAAAAGCTATTGCGAATTTTGAGGGATTTCAAATCAGCCATTGGGTGGACTATAGCAGACATCAAGGGTATTAGTCTGTCTTACTGCATGCACAAAATTCCTTTGGAAGAGGGAGCTAAACCTACAGTTGATAATCAAAGGAGGCTGAATCCGGTTATGAAGGAAGTTGTGAAGAAGGAAATTCTTAAATGGCTTGATGCAGGCATTATCTATCCGATCTCTGATAGTTCTTGGGTGAGTCCGGTGCAATGTGTGCCTAAGAAGGGAGGCATGACAGTGGTGACTAATGAAAAGAACGAGCTCATTCCTACTCGAACAGTTACTGGTTGGAGGATTTGCATGGATTATCGAAAGTTGAACAAGGCCACTCGGAAAGATCATTTTCCACTTCCATTCATTGATCAGATGCTCGACAGATTGGCTGGACATCAGTACTATTGCTTGCTTGATGGGTATTCTGGTTACAATCAGATTTGCATAGCGCCCGAGGATCAAGAGAAGACTACATTCACTTGTCCATTTGGTACATTTGCATTCAGACGTGTTTCTTTCGGGTTGTGTGGAGCACCAGCTACTTTCCAGCGATGCATGATGGCCATTTTTTCTGACATGATTGGAATTAATGTGGAAGTATTCATGGATGATTTCTCAGTTTTTGGGGATTCTTTTGATGAGTGCTTGGGGAACTTGAGTTTGGTTCTAAAGCGTTGTGTGGAGACAAATCTTGTTCTAAATTGGGAAAAGTGCCATTTCATGGTACAGGAAGGTGTCATTCTGGGACACAAGGTTTCGTGTAAAGGTTTGGAAGTTGACAAGGCAAAGGTGGCAACTATTGAGAACCTTCCTGCCCCTGTTTCAGTCAAGGGTATTCGCAGCTTCCTTGGTCATGCGGGGTTCTACAGGCGTTTCATAAAGGATTTCTCAAAAATTTCTAAGCCACTTTGCAATCTCTTGGAAAAAGACGTACCGTTCAAGTTTGATGAGTCTTGTTTACAAGCATTCGAGATTTTGAAGAAGAAATTGATTTCTGCTCCAGTTATTACAGCTCCTGATTGGAGCCAACCATTTGCTTTGATGTGCGATGCGAGTGATTTTGCGCTTGGGGCCGTTCTAGGCCAAAGGAAAGAAAAGGTGTTTCATGTTATTTATTATGCAAGCAAAACTCTTAATGATGCTCAGATGAATTACACCACTACTGAGAAGGAACTACTTGCTATTGTCTACGGGTTTGAAAAGTTTCGCTCTTATCTGCTTGGTACTAAGGTGACAGTTTTTACGGATCATGCTGCTATTCGCTATCTCTTAGCGAAGAAAGATGCTAAGCCAAGATTGATTCGTTGGGTTCTCTTGTTGCAAGAATTTGACGTGGAAATCAAGGACAGAAAGGGGACGGAGAATCAGGTAGCTGACCATCTCTCTAGATTGGAAGATCATGGGAAGTCACCTAAAGATAATACGGTTATTAATGAGTTTTTTCCGGATGAGCAACTATTCAGTGTGGAAGATGTTGAACCATGGTATGCCGACATTGTAAATTATCTAGTAAGTAACATCATGCCACCTGAGCTCTCTTATGCTCAAAAGAAGAAATTCTTACATGATGTCAAGCAGTATATTTGGGATGAGCCGTTTTTGTTCAAGCAAGGAGCTGATCAGATTATTAGGCGTTGTGTTCCTTACAGTGAGACCGAGGCTATTCTTAGTGATTTTCATGCTACAGCTTATGGAGGCCATTATGCGGGTGAAAAGACAGCCACACGTATTCTTCAAGCAGGTTTCTATTGGCCGACTCTATTCAAGGATGCTCATCAGTTTGTGTTGAGATGTGATCGATGTCAACGAGTTGGTAATATTTCTCGTAGGGACGAGATGCCTCTTAATGTCATGTTGGAGGTAGAGATCTTTGACGTGTGGGGAATCGACTTCATGGGACCATTCATTCCGTCATGTGGTAATCAGTATATTCTGTTAGCTGTGGATTATGTGTCTAAGTGGGTGGAGGTAAAGGCACTTCCAACGAATGATGCTAAGGTGGTGCTTAATTTCCTTCACAAGAATATATTTACTCGGTTTGGCACGCCGCGAGTTATCATCAGTGATGAAGGTACGCACTTTTGCAATCGGAAGTTTACATCTCTTATGGCACGCTACAATATCAATCATCGAGTTGCTACAGCTTATCATCCTCAAACCAATGGGCAAGCTGAAGTGTCTAATCGGGAAATTAAACGGATTCTTGAGAAGGTGGTAAGTCCTTCTAGGAAGGATTGGGCTTTGAAGCTTGATGAAGCAGTGTGGGCTTATCGGACGGCCTATAAAACGCCTTTGGGAATGTCACCATTTCAGCTTGTGTATGGAAAAGCATGTCATCTTCCAGCTGAGTTAGAACACAAGGCTTATTGGGTGTTGAAGAAGCTGAATTTTGATCTTACAGCAGCAGGTGAAAAGCGTATGGTTCAGTTGAATGAAATGGACGAGTTTCGATTGCAAGCTTATGAGAACAACAAGCTATATAAAGAGAAAGTCAAAAGGTGGCATGATCGTCGGTTGGTTCTTAAGACATTTGTGCCCGGACAATTGGTGTTGTTGTTCAACTCTCGACTTCGGTTGTTTCCTGGAAAGTTGAAGTCACGTTGGTCAGGTCCATTCTCAGTTAAAACAGTTTTTCAGCATGGAGCAGTGGAGATTTTTGACAAGTCACCGGACCAGTCGTTCAAGGTCAATGGTCAGCGGTTAAAGCCATATTTTGGAGAGAAGATGAATCGCGAAGTTGAGACCGCGGTTCTAATTTGCACAACGTAAGGAGATGGAGCTATGTCAAGCTCATGACTTAAAAAGAGCGCTTCGTGGGAGGCAACCCACGTGATTGTGTGATCGTTTTCTTCTAAAAAAAAAAAAAAAAAAAAAAAAAAAAAAAAAAAAAAAGGAAAAAATTTTCAGCAGAAGTTCTGGCGCGGCAGCGCCGTGCTGTAGTACTTTTCTGGCGCGGCAGCGCCGTGGCGTCTGCTGAGGAAAAAAAAAGAGAAAAAAAAAAACAGAAAAATTGAAAAAAAAATTGAAAAAAAAGAAAGATTGGTGTTGTATTAGTGGCCCATTATCTAAACCCACTACCTATACCCACTAACCCTAAATTCTCCTTATAAAACCACATCTCCTATCCCTACCTATACAACCTATACATACACTACTTACAAATCTCACAAATTCTCAAACACTCTAAACACTTTCTTCATTCAATTCAATGGCATCCAAGCGACAAAGGGTTGTAATTGGTGGTGGTAGTGAAGGCGCTAGTGGTAGTGGGGCTGGTGGGAGGCACCCTCGTTCTTCTTCTTCATCTGATTCTGGTGGAGCTAATGGTGGACCTCAATTTGTTTCCAATGAGGCTCGTGAGGCTTATAATGAGTTGTTGGGGCGTCCTATTGCCCGTGAGAGGGGTCTTTTGCCTACGGCATCGGATGGGTACATGTTGGAGAATATTGCGGAGAGAGGTTGGGAGCTATTTTGTGAGGCTCCGGAGCCGGTTCCGATGACAGTGGTTCGCGAGTTTTATGCGAATGCTAGTGGGGATAGGAATGGAATTAGCCAAGTTCGTGGGTTTCGTGTGGATTATCGGCCGCGTGCTATTCGTCGTGTTCTTGTTCTTCCGGCTCGTAGGAGGAATCAAGAGGATTGGTCAGGGAGGACTCGCGAAACTGTGGACCTTCAGGATATTATTCAGCGGTTGTGTGTTCCAGGGACGGAGTGGACTTTGAGGCGTGGCACTACTGAGCCAACGTCGTTTATGTCGACGGCGCTGAATCAATATGCGCGTACTTGGCACTTGTTCATTTGTGCTAACCTCATCCCTACTAGGCATTCTAATGAGGTGACAGTTGAGAGGGCTATTTTGTTGTTTGCTATTTGCAGCCGAGAGTTTGTGGATGTTGGTAATTTGATCCACCAGGGGATTCTCCGTTTTATGCAAGGGAGTACCACTGCGGCGATACCTTATGGTTCGGTTATTGCTAGATTGGCTAGGGATAGTGGTGCTCTTTGGTCAGCAGAGGAGGTTGTGCAGCAGCCACAGACAGCACTGGATCATCAGAGTATAATGAGGCTGCATGTGTGGGATGGAGGTGAGCCAGATTGGTGGGGTCTCGGTTATGTAGTTGAGGGTCAGCAGCAGCAACAGCAGCAGCAGCAGCAACAGCAACAGCAGCAGCAGGGGGGAGAGCCTCAGGATGGAGGTTCTCTTATTAATCAGAGGCAGTATCGGAGATTGACGAGGCGTATCGATGCGGTGCACGATATGCAGGCAGGTTTTCGAGCAGATTTTGGTCAGTTTGCACAGGCATTGAGCACGGCTCTGCGTGCAAGTGGAGTGGACGTGACTTTTCCGTCCTTTGGAGTTGGCGCTATCTATCCGCCACCGGACACTCCTAATGGGAGTGGTTCGGAAGACGAGTAGGTATGCTTTGCACTCTTTTTATTCTTACCTTCAATGTGGGCATTGAAAATTTTAAGTTTGGGGGTGGGGATGAAAGGTGCATTTGTATATTAGTTGTATTGCATATTAGGAGCATTTGTGCATGTTAGTTAGTTCATGTTAGTTTAGAGCATATAGGACATTCTGTTAGTTTGTTAGTTATGTGCATATAGTTGCATAAGCATGGCATGCATTTTCATGATCCCTTAGGACGAGCTATTTCTGTTTGGCAGGTAGATGTTGATTTGAGTGTGATAATCATGAATAGAGGGTTGATTTAGAGTTTCTATGAAATTGACATGCATGTTATGGGGACAAAAACAATTACACAACTCATTGTTTGCTTTTGGGCTAGATTGGGGGTCATGCTTGTTTGGAGGTTTTGAGGTTTAATTACCTGGTTATATTAAGAATGTTCGTTATTCCCTTGATAACGTAAGAGCATTAAAGTATAAGTTTGGGGGAAACAGGATTTTCATGCTAGTTGTTTGTGTTTATGGCTAGGTGTCAAATGGCTAGTAGCCGGCTCATATTTATATGAGTAGTCTAGGGTTGGAATTGAGAATTCTCAGTCCAGATTGTATAAAAAAAAAAAAAAAAGAAAAAAAAAAAGAAGAAAAGAAAAAAAAAAAAGAGTCATGTAAATAAGTTAAATGCAAAATTAACCACGAGTGAGCTCTTTAATACTCGAGTAATTAAGTCTGAGGGGACTTAGTCCTAGTGACCTAAGGCTTTTATAGTCTGGGATCCACTGACCTAACACTCGCTACATGGGTATTATTGTATAAGCCTTTTGGGGTCTCACTCATTGCACGGTTAAATAAGCATATGTGTTGTGAATAGTAGTATGTGTCGTGGTAATAAAGCATGAATTCCTGGTTAACCTGAATGAGTATGGAGGTGTCTCGAAGTTATGATGTGTCTACCGTTCATTCTTTTTATAAACTTGTGATTGCCTTGACTAAGAATCGGTATGATTTTTGATCTAGTGTTGGGAGTATATCTGATGAGTATCGCACACACCACGTTCCTATGCATGTATTGTTAGTATACGGGAATTCAGTCGAGCTCTGTTTGGAAGTTGTTTCATGATTTGAGATGTTTGCTTAATGAATGGTTTTGGTTAGTTTAAGGGGGTCCTTGCATTTTCATATAGTTGCATTCATGTAGTTAGTTGCATTTGTAGTTGCATTGTTAGATGGATTTTGGGGGTACATTCACTATAGGCCCTCACGAGACCTTACTCGTCCACTAGGGCTGCCTAGGGGTTTAAAGGGCTTGTTGCATATGCTAAATGCAACCGTGATCACCTACGGAAGTGGTAGTTTGTTTATGCTCGAGGACGAGCAACGGTTTAAGTTTGGGGGTGTGATAAGTGGATATTTTATTCACTTAGAACGTTTCCGTTTGGCTTAAAACGTATGTTTGTACTCGAGTTGTGGTATTTTTGATCTCTTTTAAGGGTATTGTGCAGGTATATTGATCACAGGTGTGCTAGGAAAGAAGCGGAGCAATCGGAGCGCGAAACGGAGTTATAATGAAGAAAAGGAGAAAAATCAGTTTTGCTGGACAGAGATCCTGGCGCGGCAGCGCCGTGATAACACTTGAGAGTGGCGCGGCAGCGCCGCAGAGAAAAGGCTGAACAGTGAAGTTGGCGCGGCAGCGCCGTTAGCCTATACAAAGTTGGCGCGGCAGCGCCGAGATATCTGGAGGATATTTCCTGTTTTGACCTAATTTCCGATTTTTCGAGGAAAAGTAAAATAATTTCAATTCTATTCGACTTGTTGCACCTGGAGGCCTATAAAAAGAAGAAAAAAACCCTAGAGAAGAGGAGAGACACATATCACATATATCTACGGAGTTAAAGCACGAAGAAGCAAGGAAGAAGATCGATTCAATTTTATTCTTGTAATCTTTCTAGTTTGTGGATGCTTGGATTTGGTGTACTCTTTAAAACCCTTGATATTTATAACAGTATTTATTTGTTTTCTTCTATCATGTTTACATTAGAACCCATGGTGACGATTAGTTTGATTATGAACTAAATCGTTGTCATGGGGTTTTAGCGTAGTTATTCATGAAGTCTATTAGTTGAATTTTCTCGATGCCTATAGTGTGATTGATGTGATATCCTATCATGGTTGTTTTAATTCGTTATAGGAGAGTAGCTAACTCCTGTAATTGTGTGTTAATTCTTATTGAAGCGAAAGTGGATCTAAGAGTTTAGAACTTGCCATGCTAGCATAGGTTTATGCGTGAGAATATCATTCGTAATTAGTGTCGTAACTCTAACCGTTTTATGACGACTATGTGATCAATTGAATGCTTGTACTTCAACCATTATGTTTTCAATCTTTATAGACATATAAGGACTAAGCATAATTGGGAGACTAAGTGATTTCTATCTTAATCGTGGATATTATTTAGGATGGTATGGGTACAACGAAAGTTGGCTTATATCAGTTTTGTGTGTTCGATCAGGTATTAACAAATCACATGAAAGGGCTAGAGAATTGAAGATTTTAGATGGATTGTTTAATGAAGTTGAAATCCCATGTTTCATTCACATAAGTAAATCAGTATAAAACTCAGTTTAAGTAGTGATAATTAGTTATAATTCTTAGATAATTTTTAGTGATAAACAAAAACCACTTGTTAATTGTTTTAGCATCGAATAATAATCATACATTGGTGAGTGAATTAACTAGACAAACAACGAGTCCCTGTAGGAACGAACCCTATTTGCTATCTGTATTACTTGAGATCACGTGCACTTGCGTGTTGAGTTTGGTCGTAACAAAAAACAACAATAATTACCGCCGATTACACTTTCCTATGTATGCAATCTCTCTCCACTCTTTAACACTTTTCTAAACCAATGCCCAAACATACTCTTTTGAAATACCAAAACAAATGTTTTTCCTCAAAATTATAAAATGTCTGAAACAAATAATTTATTTTAATCATCAGAGATTAAAACAAAGTTACCTCGGCGTATTTCACACAATACATCAGTGTTTATCATTTGTCCTTCTTTGTCAATAAACTCTTTTATCAAACCGTACAGGTGTGAATAATTGTGTGTGCAATAGCAGAGTTTACCGAAATCAATATTTAAATCATCTCAAAGTGCATAAAATCCACAAACTAAAGCAGTAAAAACTGGTTGCCTAAACTCTCATGTATAAAATAAAATCTGATTTTTATGTCTAAACTCTGTATACTGATATCCTTTCATTTGGATATATCTTTTATTTTTCACCCCCTTTATAGATATATATATATATATATATATATTTTTTTTTTATTAGTTTTCCAGTAATCAGTGGTTGGCACTAGTCACCAAAAATCAAAGATCTTAGCCCTTATTTCATACAATAAGTTCCTGGATCTTCCTAGGCACAACATGATCTCAAAGGAATTTGTGCTCTGTTTGGCATCTTATGATTTGAGGGTGAATTATTTGCAATTAATAATCAGAGTTTAGACTTGTCATCAATTAATACAATTAATTTATGAGAGAAAATGCAAACAGCTAATACAGACTCAGTGTATAGGATCAATAAACTAAGAGATGCTATAAATACAGAGACAGTATCATGCTGTGTTAACTTACTGCACATATTTGAGATCAGAATCTAAACAACTCTTAAGGATGCACAATTACTTACTGAGAATTATGTTCCATACAAATTTCTTCATTGGTCCTTATGTTTCAGACAAAATTATAATCAGAGTATAACATCAGACTTTAACCATCAGAGTATGACCAACACTTTTATGACTATCAGAGTTTAGCATCAGAGTTTACGTTCAGAGTTTATGACACTGGTACTCATATCAGTTAATACATGCAAGGAATCATGAGCATTAAAAATCAAACATGTATAGAATTTGAGTCTAACCCGTATCTCTAGTCAGAACCAGAGATCATTCCAAGTTCATTTACCAATCTTGTAAAAGTAGCTTCACTCAAAGGTTTGGTGAAGATATCTGCAAGTTGTTGGTCTGTAGACACAAAATGAAGCTCAATGTTTCCTTCTTCCACATGTTCTCTGATAAAATGATACCTTATGCTGATGTGCTTTGTCATGGAGTGATGTACTGGATTACCTGTCATAGCAATAGCACTTTGGTTATCACAGAAAATAGGTATTTTAGAGTACCTCAAACCATAATCCAGCAACTGATTCTTCATCCACAGAATCTGTGCACAACAGCTACCAGCAGCTATATACTCTGCTTCTGCAGTGGATGTGGAAATTGACTTTTGTTTCTTGCTATACCAAGAAACCAATCTGTCACCTAAAAATTGACAGCTTCCACTTGTACTTTTTCTGTCTATCTTACAGCCTGCAAAATCTGCATCAGAGTAACCAAATAGCTTAAACTCTGATTCTCTAGGATACCACAAACCCAAGGTTATGGTTCCTTTGAGATATTTGAAAATCCTTTTTACAGCTGTTAGATGAGGCTCTCTGGGATCTGCTTGAAATCTTGCACAAAGACATGTTGCATACATGATATCAGGTCTACTTGCAGTAAGATACAGTAAAGACCCTATCATTCCTCTGTAGTTTGTCATATCTACTGAGGCTCTTGTGTCTTTGTCTAGCTTTGTTGCAGTAGCCATGGGAGTTGTAGCAGATGAACTATCAAGCATACCAAATTTGTTGAGAAGATTTCTGGTATATTTTGCTTGATTGATAAAAATACCATCATCTGTTTGCTTGACCTGTAAGCCTAGAAAATAACTAAGCTCTCCCATCATGCTCATTTGATACCTGGATTGCATAAGCTTTGCAAACTTCTTACAAAGTTTGTCATTAGTAGATCCAAAGATAATATCATCTACATAAATTTGAACTAAAAGCAAATCATCACCAGAATTGAAATAAAACAAGGTTTTATCAATTGTACCTCTTGTGAACCCACTTTCTAAAAGAAATTGAGCAAGAGTTTCATACCATGCTCTTGGTGCTTGCTTTAGTCCATATAATGCCTTGTCAAGCCTGTAGACATAATCTGGATGCTTGGGATCTACAAATCCTGGTGGTTGTTCAACAAACACTTCTTCTTCAAGCTTCCCATTGAGAAAAGCACTTTTCACATCCATCTGAAAGACTTTAAACTTCTTGTGTGCAGCATAGGCCAGAAAAATTCTTATGGCCTCCAATCTTGCAACTGGAGCAAAGGTTTCATCATAGTCAATTCCTTCCTGTTGTGAATAACCTTTAGCCACAAGTCTAGCCTTGTTTCTTGTAATCACACCTTCACTGTCAGTCTTGTTTCTGAAAACCCACTTTGTACCTACTATTGATCTATTCTTTGGTCTAGGTACAAGTGTCCAGACTTCATTTCTTTCAAATTCATTTAACTCTTCTTGCATTGCTGTAATCCAATTAGCATCTTGAAGAGCTTCCTCCACCTTCTTTGGTTCTGTTTGAGACAAGAAAGCATGATACAGACACTCATTATTTGTTGCACTTCTAGTTCTCACACTAGCATCAGGATCTCCAATTATGAGATCAGGTGTGTGTGCCTGTGTCCACTTTCTTGCTGTTGGTAGGTGGTTTCTTGCATCATTATTGGATCCTCCCCCTTGATCCATGCTCTCCTGATTCATATGTTGACTTTCTGCAACTTCTGAGGCTCCCCCTGAATTGGATGGCTCAGAGTTTGAACTGTCAGAGTTTGAATCAGTTTCCTCAACTGACTCATTTTCTGTGTCTTGTTGAGCTTCTTCACGCTCCCCCTCAACTGGTTCTCTATGTTGTTCAATTTGAGAATTTTCAGTTTCTCCAGTATTTACCAGTAGAGGTTTAGAGTATGCTTCGTCAGAGTTTGTCAGAACTGCTTCATCAGAGTTTGTCGGTACTGCTTCATCAGAGTTTACATCATCAGAGAATAAACCTTCATTTTCAAAACGCAGTTGATCATATCCATCTAAGTCATCAAGTCCAGTTATTTTCTTGTCATCAAATGACACATGTATGGATTCCATGATCACTTTAGTTCTCAGATTGTAGACTCTGAATGCTTTTGTTGACAAAGGATAACCAACAAAGATTCCTTCATCAGCTTTTAACTCGAACTTGGTCAACTGTTCAGGATGAGTCTTCAACACAAAGCATTTGCATCCAAATATATGAAAATATTTCAAATTTGGCTTCTTATTTTTCACCATCTCATATGGTGTTTTCCCATGCTTGTTGATCAATGTTGCATTTTGAGTAAAACAAGCAGTTTGAACAGCTTCTGCCCAGAAATAATTTGGTAATTTTGCTTCATCAAGCATAGTTCTAGCAGCTTCGATTAGAGTTCTGTTCTTTCTTTCAACTACACCATTTTGCTGTG
The DNA here is from genome assembly GCA_030848705.1 of Heracleum sosnowskyi. Classification (NCBI taxonomy): domain Eukaryota; kingdom Viridiplantae; phylum Streptophyta; class Magnoliopsida; order Apiales; family Apiaceae; genus Heracleum; species Heracleum sosnowskyi. The sequence goes on along the minus strand of CM061244.1, from coordinate 15,692,667 downwards.
GAGTTCCAGGTGCAGAAAATTCCTGTTTCACTCCTCTTTCCTTGCAGAAAGCTTCCATGATTGAGTTTCTGAATTCAGTTCCATTATCACTCCTTATAATTTTGACTTTGTGCTGTGATCCTTTGTCCAGTAGGTTTACATGATCCATCAGAGTTTGAGCAGTTTCATCCTTCTTTGATAAGAAATACACCCATGTATATCTAGTATATTCATCAACAATTACTAGAGCATATCTCTTTCTGCCCATGGACATCACATTCACTGGTCCAAAGAGATCAACATGTAGAAGATGATAAGGTTCCACTACTGAAGATTCAGATTTGCTCTTGAAAGATGACTTCCTTTGCTTGGCTTTTTGACAAGAATCACATAGGCCATCTAAGCTAAGTATTGACTTGGGAAGTCCCCTTACAAGATCCTTTCTTATTAGCTCATTAATGTTGTTCAAATTGAGATGAGAGAGCTTCTTATGCCAGTTCCAACTCTCTTCATTTGACATTCTTGCAGTTAGACACACTGTTTTTCCATCAGAGTTTGTTACCAAACTTGCTTCATAAATGTTGTTGTGCCTGTGTCCAACTAGAACAACTTTTCCAGTAGATTTACTGATAACTTCACAGTATTCAGTATGAAAATCTACATGGTTTCCTCTATCACAGATTTGACTCACAGATAGCAGATTATGCTTGAGTCCTGAGACTAGAGCTACATTTGTGATGATGACACTTCCAAGATTAATATTGCCATATCCCAGAGTGTGTCCTATGTTGCCATCTCCATAGGAAACCTTTGGGCCAGTCTTCTCCTTAAAGTCTGATAGCAGGGCTTTATTTCCAGTCATATGTCCTGAGCATCCACTGTCCAAGATAAGTGTGCTCTCTTTTATACCCTGCAATCACAAACAAACACTAAGTGTTAGTTTTAAGGACCCAGACTTGCTTGGATCCTTTGGCTTTCTTAACATTGTTAGCTTTTGCAGCGGAATTACTATCAACAGAGTTTAAACTAACATTGTCAGACTTTACACTTGCAGAGTTTGCTCTAACCCACTTTAGATTGGGTTTTAGCTCATAGTAATTGTGATAAATAGCATGATAACTCCTACAAGTATAAATAGAATGCCAAGTGCTCCCACAATGTGTGCATAAAGTCTGTGGTTTCACCCTTACATAATCATTCTTTTCTCCTGATGTAGAAGGTAAAGAATTGATATTTTTATTCTTTGTGCAGTAATTAGCAAGATGATTAGAACTACCACAATTATAACATGTTTTCCTTGGAGCACCAGCAGTAGGCAAGTGATTATTTCTATTATTTATGCCTATCTTTCTATTCCTATTCTTCTTGGACCCTTTTGGTTTCATGGCAGATTTTACCTCTTTCAGCTTATGATTGAACTGTTTTCCTGTCATTAAACCAACATTAACCTGTTTTTCACAAGTTTTTACTGGTTTTCTAACAGCTTCTATTTCCATAAGTTTTTCTGTTATAATATTTTCCTGTCTTTCACAGGCTTCATCTGATTCCATATCAGCTTCTCTTATTACAACAGATTTTAACTTATTGGTTTCTGGAACAAATTTCACAGGTTTAAGTTGTGGTTTAACCTTAACCTTGTCTTTAAACCTAAGTTCATCATTTTCACAATAGCCTAAACCTACAGAATCTGTCTGAAACACTTGATGAGTGTCTCTTCCAGAGTCTGTCCAAGTCTTGATTATTTTTCTTTCTTTTTCTAGATCAGATTCTAATTGCTTATATCTTTTGAGCAACTCCTGTTCAACATAAACAGCATCATCTCTTTCTTTTTGAATCTGCTTCATATTTTCAAGTTCTCCTTCAAGAAACTTGTTTCTATCTTTAAGACTAAGATTCTCAGATTTAATTCTCTCATTCTCTAAAGTCTGATCCCTATAACTAACATGTACGCTTTTCAGATATACTCTTAACTCAGATATATTATCAGTATCATAAGCATAAGTAGTTAGGGGTACCTTATTTTCAGATGATTCAGTCTCATCTCTGACAGTTGCCATAAGAGCATAATTTGTTAGATCAGAATTCAATGATCGTCAGAAGCTAGACTCAACTGATCAGGATTGCTGACGTCATCAGTATTGCATGGTCATCAATATTTGATCAAGCGTCAGTATCTTATTGATCATCAGGATTCCTACTCAGACTATGATCAGGATTGATCATCAGAACTTGAAGCTGATCAGGATTCCTACTTCGAGTTATATTTGGAGTCTAGATAAACATGGAAGTTTGTTCCTGGTTTGTAGAATGCAGCTATCGATTAAAGATATGTTTCTATCTTTGTTATGATTAGGACTTATCTTGTTATTGATAGAGAAGCTGTGTGCACTATATAAACACAGTTTTGGTTTCGATTTATGTATTCATTCGAGAGAGAACATAATCGGAGAGAAGCTCTTAAGAACAGAATTTCTTGAGAGAGTTTTTGTAAGCTAGCAGCTCTTAAGAACATCAGAATTTCTTAAGAGAGTTTGTAACAGTTTTATATCAAAGTTAATAAAGCTGTTATTGTTATTGTTATTGATCTTTCATATTTGTGTTATATAAAGTCGAGAATCTTATACAATTGTATTCAACCCCCTTCTACAATTGTTATTTACTGGGCAACAATTGGTATCAGAGCAAACTGATTTAATTCTGAATCAGATACGATCTAAAGATGTCGACAACCAAGTATGAAAGCATGAAGATTCCCATCTTGAAGATATCAGAATATCCCACATGGAGGGTAAAGATGCTGATGTACCTGGAGGCTATGGATCCCGACTACTTGGACAGGATTCGTGATGGACCATATATACCAACAAAGTTCGTAGAACGAACAGATACAGTACCAGAACATTATGTGGTCAAAGCTAAAGCTGAATGGACTCCAGAAGAAAAAGCTCATGTACTCAGGGAACCAAAGATAAAGAATATCTTGCATAATAGCCTTGATGCTGTTATGTCAAACAGAGTGATTGCATGCAAGTCTTCAAAAGAAATCTGGGATACTTTGGAAACTCAGTGCCAGGGATCTGCATCTGTCAAGAAAAACAGAAGGGCTCTATTGATTCAAGAATATGAACAATTCGATGCAAGACCTGAAGAGAGCCTGACTGATCTATATGATAGATTTCTGACACTATTGAACAACTTATCCTTAGTTGACAAAGTATATGAAACTGAAGATTCAAACACCAAATTTCTGAGAGCTTTACCTGAAGAATGGGATACTCAGACCTCAATCATTAGACACCAGTATGATCTGAACATTGTGTCTCTTGATGAGATCTATGGGATGCTAAGAACTCATGATCTTGAAGTTCAACAGAGAAAGAACAAGAAAAGCAGCAAGGCAAAGTCAATTGCTTTGAATGTAGAAGCAAAATCAAAAGGGAAAGCTATGGAGGTCTCTAGAAGGAAAGCGAGAGTAGCTGAGTCAGATACTGACGACTCTTCATCAGATACTGATGGCAATCCTGATGCCAATACTGATGATGAATCTTCTGATTCAGACATGGAAGAGATGGTTGCTATGATTGTCAGAAACTTCAGAAGGATGAAGTTCAGGAAGAATAGAAGACAAGGCAACTTTCAGAAAAAGACCTTCAAAGCAGACAAAGACAAGTATATCAAGAAGGACAGCAAGGATAGCAAATTTGACAAGTCAAAGGTTAGATGCTACAAGTGTAATGGTATGGGTCACTTTGCTTCTGAATGCAACAAGACAAAGGCACTCATCACATCAAGCAAGGATTGGATGGACTCTTCCTCAGAATCTGATACTGAGGTAGTCAACTATGCGTTAATGGCCAATGCTGATGTAACTGCTGCTCCTGATGATAAGGTACTAAATACTATCTTTGATTTTGATACTGATAATGCTTCTGAGTTAAGACGTTTTCTAAAGTCATTACATATTAGCTTTAGAAGTCAAACTGCTGAAAATACTAGAATCTTATCTGAGATGTCTGACCTTAGAAAAAGGAATGAGATATTAGAAGCTGAATTTTCTCGTATGCAAGAAGTACAAAAAGAATGTGATAATGCTAAACACATGCACTTAGAGATGACATCTAAATGTACTTCCCTTGAAAAAGAACTTGAATATGCTAATGAGAAAATCAGAACCTGGACAGACTCTGGAAGGAAATTTCATGAGATTAATATCTCTAAGAATTGGAAAGAGTGTCTAGGATATAAGTCAGATGAGGATAAGAAATTGAAAGAGAAAATTGTCATTGATGAGACAGTCAGTCCAAAGACCTATAGACATGTTTTAGACTCAACCAAATCTAAGATTACTCCTGTTAATTTTGTTTTTGGTAAGGATTCCAATTCTACTTTTGAAAAGGGATCTTCTTTTACTCAAGGAATTAAAATTATAAAGTCTAAACCTGTCATGAACAAAGTCACTAAGAATGTAGGTCTATTGTCTCAGAAACAGCTTAAAGATAAAATCTGTGAGGTTACAGATAAGAAAAAGGAAGCTACTGTTAAGAGAAACAGGAATGGTAAATTGGGATCAATAAAGAGAATGGTTATAAGTATATCCCAAATGCACCTAGAAAGTGTTGTTTTAACTGTGGTAACTCTAATCATCTTGCTATTGATTGTAAGAAGAGTAAGAAGAAGATTACTGATATTCCTAAGTCTGATGTTAGGAATAGATCAGTACTCTATAAACCGCAGAAGTCCTGTTTTCATTGTGGTAGTCTATGGCATTCTATTTATACATGTAAAGAGTATCATGATTTGTACTATAACTTTTATGATCCATTGCCTAAGTTTGAAAGTAGTACAAAGTCTGATAAAACTGAAAATGTCATAGTGAAGCATGCTTTTGTTAATACTGATACTGACAAAGCAAATCCTGATGGAGTAAATCCTGTCAGGACTGCTAAAGTCAAAAAGTCTTCTGCTGTTAAATTTAATAAAATGCATGAACAAGGAATCCAACAAGTGTGGGTTCCTAAACATTCTAACTAGTGTTTTACTATTCTGATGCAGGGTAAAAGGAAAAATGTGTTAGTCATGGATAGTGGATGTTCTGTGCACATGACTGGAAACAAAGCCCTGTTATCAGAATATGAGGAAAAAGCTGGCCCAACTGTGTCTTATGGAGATGGCAACATTGGACAAACCTTGGGATATGGCAATATAATCATTGGAAATGTCATCATTGAAAAAGTAGCTCTAGTGAAGGGACTAAAACACAACTTGTTGAGTATTAGTCAAATCACTGACAGAGGTTATCATGTCAATTTCTATTCCACACATTGTGAAGTAGTCAGTAAAGCAACAGGGAAGATAGCACTAACTGGCTACAGGCATGGTAACATATATGAAGCCAACATTCTCTCAGATACTGATGGCTCCCCTACATGTTTCATCAGTAAAGCTTCAGTAGATGAAAGTTGGAATTGGCACAAGAAGCTTTCTCATCTCAACTTCAGCAACATCAATGAGTTGGTTAAGAAAGAGTTAGTAAGAGGATTACCTAATGTCTTATATACACCTGATGGACTCTGTGATGCATGCCAAAAAGCAAAACAAAGAAGGACATCATTCCAGAGTAAATCAGAATCCTCTATTGAAGAACCATATCACATGCTACATCTTGATCTGTTTGGTCCAGTCAACATCATGTCCATCAGTAAGAAAAGGTACACTCTTGTAATTGTTGATGAATATTCTAGATTCACCTGGGTGTATTTTCTGCACAGAAAAGATGAAACTCCTGAAGTTCTGTTGGATCATGTGAGGATGATTGAGACAACCACAAAGTACAAAGTCAAGATTCTGAGAAGTGATAATGGTACTGAATTTAAGAATTCAAAGATGGAAGAGTTCTGCAAATACAAAGGAATCATTCAACAATTCTCTGCTCCTGGCACACCTCAGCAAAATGGAGTAGTAGAAAGGAAGAATAGAACTCTTATTGAAGCTGGCAGAACTATGTTGGAAGAAGCTAAATTACCTACATATTTCTGGGCAGAAGCAGTCAACACAACATGCTATACACAAAATCTTACATTGATAAACAGGCATGGTGTCACTCCTTATCAGTCTCTCAAAGAGAAGAAGCCAAGTCTGAAGCATCTGCATGTGTTTGGCTGTAAATGTTTTGTTCTCAGAACTCATCCTGAACAGCTAGGGAAATTTGAAACAAAGGCTGATGAAGGAATATTCATAGGCTATCCTACATCAAGAGCCTTCAGAGTTTTTAATTTGAGAACAAGAACTGTCATGGAGTCAATACATGTATCTTTTGATGATAAGAAGATAACTGGAATAATTGAAGACTCGCATGATAGATTGTTATTTGAAAATGAAGCTTCCAAGGAACCTGAAGAAAGTGAATCAGAAGCTGTCCATTCATCCAGTACTGACGGGTCACCAAATCCTGATGACTCACCAGGTACTGATGGTGCTAATACTGATGATGCAAACAACAGTAATACAACTAGTAGTGCTAATGTTGAGGGGGAGCAACGGCATTCAACTACAAGTTCAGAGTCAACTCAATCATCAGGACAGAATTCTTCAGATGTCGATTCAAGTGAAGATCCTGATAACACATCAGGAGGGCATAGCAATAATTCAGGGAGAGCTTCATCTCAAGCAAATTCTTTCAATCAAGATAACACCAATCCAGGGGGAGCATCTACTTCAAGAAACAATTTGACACCAGCAAGGAAATGGACAAAAGATCATACTCCTGATTTGATAATTGGAGATCCTGAAGCAGGTGTTCAAACAAGAAGTGCAACTCAGAATGAATGTTTATATAATAACTTTCTATCCAAGGAGGAGCCTAAGAAAGTTGAAGATGCACTTAAAGATGCTGATTGGGTTACTGCAATGCAAGAAGAACTGAATGAATTTGAAAGGAATGAAGTCTGGAAACTGGTACCAAGACCAAAGAATAGATCAATAGTTGGTACAAAGTGGATTTTCAAGAACAAGACTGATTCTGATGGAGTCATTATCAGAAATAAAGCTAGACTAGTTGCAAAGGGGTATTCCCAACAAGAGGGAATTGACTATGATGAAACTTTTGCTCCTGTTGCAAGACTAGAAGCCATCAGGATATTTCTTGCTTATGCAGCACATAAGAAATTCAAGGTTTTCCAGATGGATGTTAAAAGTGCTTTCTTAAATGGTGAACTGGAGGAAGAAGTTTATGTTGAACAACCTCCTGGTTTCATTGATCCTACATATCCAGATCATGTCTACAGACTGGATAAGGCACTTTATGGACTAAAGCAAGCTCCAAGAGCATGGTATGAAACCTTAGCTCAATTCTTACTGGAAAGTGGATTCAAAAGAGGTGCAATTGATAAAACTCTATTTTATTTGAATCATGGTAAGGAGTTGCTGTTAGTTCAGATTTATGTTGATGATATCATTTTTGGGTCAACAAACAATAAGCTGTGTGAAAAGTTTTCCAAGCTTATGCAGTCAAGATATCAAATGAGCATGATGGGAGAAATGAGTTACTTTCTGGGTCTTCAAGTTAAACAGACTGATGAAGGGATTTTTATTAATCAGTCTAAATACACAAGGAATTTATTGACAAGGTTTAACATGCAAGACAGTACTCCTGCTTCCACTCCCATAGCTACAGCTACCAAACTTGATCCTGATCAAGGTGAAGAGGTAGATGTAACTCACTACAGAGGAATGATTGGCTCTTTATTGTATCTCACTGCCAGTAGACCAGATATCATGTTTGCAACCTGTCTATGTGCAAGATTTCAAGCAAAACCTAGAGAACCACATCTGATTGCAGTCAAAAGAATTTTCAGATATCTCAAAGGCACTCATTCACTTGGCCTTTGGTATGCAAGGGAATCAGATTTTGGGTTGTGTGGTTATTCAGATGCTGATTTTGTAGGATGCAAAATAGACAGGAAAAGTACTTCAGGAAGTTGTCAGTTTTTGGGTGGAAGACTAGTTTCATGGTTCAGTAAAAAGCAGAAATCTATTTCCACTTCAACTGCAGAAGCTGAGTACATTGCTGCAGGAAGTTGTTGTGCTCAGATAATGTGGATGAGAAATCAGTTGTTAGATTATGGCCTGTCATACTCAAAAATCCCTATTTATTGTGATAACCAAAGTGCTATTGCAATGACAGGAAATCCAGTTCAGCATTCTCTTACTAAACACATAAGTATCAGATATCACTTTATAAGAGAACAGGTTCTGGAAGGAACAATTGAACTTCACTTTGTTCCTACTGATCAACAACTAGCTGATATATTCACCAAGCCACTACCTGAAGCTACTTTCAATAAGTTGGTGAATGAACTTGGAATGATGAATTTTGAGAATTTCTGAGGAAAATCTACAGAGAGGAAATCCTGATAACTGTCAAATCCTGATGGTTATTCAGAAAGGTATGTATCTTTGATCAAATCCTGATAGGACTCACTCCTGACAGGAAGTCAACTGGTCAAATCCTGATGCTCAGATGATTGAAGCTGGTATGAAAACCAGAGGTTCTATGCTAATTTGTCATCAACACTCCTGGTAAACTCTGGACAATTAGATTATTACTTAGTCTTTGATTAAGTTTTCAGTCTTAATTATCAATGTCATTATTATCAGAGTTTATTATTTATCATATCTATATCACTATGAGTGTTACTAACAAATTTTGCAGGCAAGAACAGGAAGAAAACAATTGAGAAAATAGACAAATTTCATTAATACTTGAAGATACATTACACATGAAATATGGAAATTACATATTTGTTTTCCTAGTCTATTTTCTACTCAGGAACTCGTGCTTTACAGATAAGCATGAACACGTGCCCTGCAAATTAGCATGAATGCTCCTGAGCAGCTTCACAGTCCATCAGAACTGGAAGGTCTCTTGTTCCATCCTTAAGAGACAAAAAGAGGAGCTGATGCACTTGAAGGCGGATCGTCACCGTGACCACCGGGACGCCTCCGTGCCTCCACCGTGCATGAAGCACTTGCATCACGGACTTTCTTTCTTCTCTTCTCTCGCTCTTCAACGAGATCCTCATCCTCTTCATCATCCTCATCGTCTTCATCCTCTTCATAGATGAGATTCTCAAGAGGATTCCAGTCAGGATTGGCTTGCACAAAGTTGTGCCACACCACATCAACCATAGCGTTTATAAACGCTTCATGTTCCTGAGGGTCAGGAACTGGTTGTGGCTCCATTTCAGCAAGAGCCTCATCCATTTGTTGCCAAATTCTATCAATTTCTTCATCAGGTAAATCGTTTTGATTATTGGCAGCCATTGAAAAACAAAGAAGGTGAAAGGTTTTCGTAAGTTTTTCTCTGGAAAGGGTTTGTGTTTTAATAGATATATGATGATTATGCTTAACAGTTCTCTTTTATAGAGAATGTGTATTACGGGTGCAGGTCATTTCTACAATCTCGAGGAGACGGTTCGGTTTTCCATAAATATTTTTGTCTCGTTTGCTGGTAAGCGTGTTTTAATTCTATGACCATTAATTTGGTTATTTTTCTTAAACCAAAACGCTATTCAGGATTGTTAAAATAAATTTTGTTTTCTTAAATAAAATTTTATTATTGAATATTTTTTTTAATCCTGATATGGCAAAATATTTTGTGCGGAAATGCTTTTATTCCTGATGAGGTTAGGTTTTTCTTACATCAGAAAATGCCTACTCGTTATGGACTACTTTCTAATGCTATGGTACAAGGACCAACCCACCTTGTTCCTGACACAAGCATGCAACCTACACAGTCTAAACAGTTAACAACCACCTCTACTGTCTCTCAAAAGACTTTAGTTGTAAAATCAAAGAAATCAGCTAGAACTGATGTGTCTGGAAGGCAATCAGGTTCAAAGGATTTTTCCTCTACACCACTCACTAAAAAGAAGATACAAGGGGGTGTACAAGGGGTCCTGGTGAAGAAAGCTGATAAGGTGGTTAGGGATGTTCCTGTGAAAAGGAAGTTAAGGTTGATTGATGAAAGTGATTCAGAGGATGATTTACCTATATCCTCTGTGATGAATGTGAACAAGGAAGTTGCTGATACTGCTACTAAAGCTGTGGTACCTTCATCGAAATCACAAAAGAAAAGGAAATTATCAAAGAGCAGGTATCATATTCCTTTGTCAGTGCAAATGAAGGATACTGATATTCAGACATCAAATCCTGATGTTAGTATTCCTGATGCAACAACAAAAGTTGTCTCTATATCAGACTCTCCAGCCTCTCCATCTCAGATTCGAGGACATTCTTGGGAGAAGGTATCTACAACTGCTTCCTTGGTTGGTCTTACACCTACATCAAAGAAAAAGAGGAATGCAGAAGAGTTAGTCTATCAGAGACAGAAGAAGCTGAAAGGATCAAGCCCACAAGAACCTGAATTTCAGAGTAATTCAGCAGCTACTGTTGATCCTGCCACACAAGAACCACTCAATCAAAGTTTGGGTGAAGGCTTAGCTAGTGGAATGGTCACACAAGAACCATTTTCTCAAAGGGAGAATGAAGACATCAACATTCCAGCTACACAAGAACCATCTTCTCAAAGTGAAGATGCAGGCAAAGCTACAGCTTCTGTTGAAAGATTGGTCGAGAACATTGTCAATGAGGGAAGCACACAAGAACCTTTAGCTCAAAGTGTTGAAGCAGCTTCTGAACCTCAAGCTCCACAAGAACCATTGGTAGCAAATACTGATGCAAGCATATCAAATCCTGACGATGTTCATCCTGACGTTAGTGGTGCTCCTGATAATGAACCTATTTTGATACAGCCACTTCGTTCAAGACCAATAGATCATCCTATCTCAGAATCTCAGGATAAACTGAAAGGTATTGCAATTCCTGATCCTGATATGTCTCATGGTTCTGATGATGATAATTCTGATGATGATAGTGATGATGATAATGAGAATAGAAAAGAGAAGGAACAGCTTGCTACAGCACTCAAGATTAGTCTTGGAACTAATTTTGGTTCATCGAGTACATTTATGGCTGGCAATGCTTTTACTGGGAAAGATCAGAGACAAGATTTTTCTACTCCTTCCTTTGATCCTGCAGAGGCATTTAGACAGAATGAATGGAACAATTCATGGCATAATTCTGATGAATCTATCAGTTTTTCTTCTGCTATTGAACATGCCTATAATGCAGTGAAGTCTATAGAGAATCAAGACTTGAAGAATCATCTGAAGGCTACTACTCTGTTATCCAAAAGCCTGAAAAGTGAGATTGATTCTATCAAGGGCTCAACTGAAAAAGTGAGGACTGATATCTTTAATAATTTTACAAAGGTGCCTACTACTTTTCAACTGAGGGTAGTGGAATCCCAAGTGAAATCTGTTGTTTCAGAACAAACCTCAATCCATCAAAGAATTGATTCTCTGGATACTAAGGTAACTGAAATTCAAGCCTCTCTTTCCTTAATTTTGCAATTATTGTCAAATCCTGATGTCAAAAAGGGGGAGAAGGTTATTCAGACAAAATGTACACCTGATCTAGTATTAAGAAATAATGATGATGATACTGGAGATGATGGTGGTGACAAAGCGATACAAGGAGAAACCTCTGATGCTGTTGTTATGAAGACAATCCAAACTTCTCAAAGTCAAACAACGCAGTCAACTCATGTTTCTGATTCTGGAGTTAAGACAGTAAGAACATTGGTGCAATCTCAGATCCTGACGGAAGATCAAATCCTGACACCTGGTCATGGACACATTCTTGCTACAATTCCTGAAGGTGATGAAGATGTGATTATTGATAATCCTGAAGATGCATCAAATTTATTCCAGAAGTTTTCTACAAAAGATGGCAGAATTGTTACTCTATATCACACTGATAAAAGAGTTCAACAATTATATGCAAGAAAAGCACTCTCTACAGCAAGTGAAGAATATCCAGATCTCTCACATGAAGAATTTTTGAGACTACAAAGAGAGACAATGGAAAGCTATACTGCTCCTGCTAGAGGTAGAGGAAGCAGAGGTAGGAGAGGTGCTAGAAGAAATAGAAGAGGTTCTTCAACTCAAACAGTACCTAGACAGACAAGGTCTAGAGGGTTAAGAATTGAAGAAATTCCTGAACCTATTCAAACTCTAGTAGTTCCTGACAGATCTACTTTTGGTGATGATGGAATTGTTGAAGAAGAACCTGAATTAAGAAGAAAATCAAGTAAATCAACTCTCAGCAATACAAATCAAATTGAAGATTCTAATCCTGACAATATTCAAGATCCTGACGAATCTGAAATTCTGCAAGAGGTTGATTTGATAATCTTATCTACTGTTGTTGATTGTCACAACAAAGAAGTAGATGAAGAAGAAGAAGCCAGAAGAAGAGATATTACAAGAAGAACAAATAAAGATTTCAATCTCTATCTACAAAGGCTTAAAGTTTCAAATAAAAGACAATGGAGAAATTCAAGCAGACAAGAATCTTTACTTGAAAGAAGCTACACTTTTGAAAAGGAAAAAGACAAGAAGTGGAAACATATTAGCACATTAAGTTGTGATACACCTATCAATTTTCAGTCTGGTGGAATTATTACAAGCGCTTCAAGTGTTGTTGATTTGTCTGATATGGCTAGATCAAAAGCACTCTGGTTAAAGATGTTTTCAAATCTGAAGCAATTGTCAAGTAATTCAAGAGGAGGTATTGGACACAGAGATGGTGAATATCTGAATATGTCATATGTTGATCCTTACTCCTTGACAGAAATTGGAGGTACTTTAACTTCTGAAAACCTGAACAATTTATTAGCTGTTGATATAGTTATAGATTGTCATGATGGTTTTGAAAAGAAAGAAAAGCTTCTGTACTTCATGAAAGATGGTAGTGTGAAGATTCTATCTATTCAAGATCTGCTGATGAAAACTACACAGGAACTGAAATATGTTCACTATCTGTTAAGATGGAAGAACCAAGTGTACAAAGAATGGAGTAACATGATTTTGTCAACTATAAGAAGAAGACTGGATGGAAACAGTAATTTCAATGGTAATTTTACTCCCATGTACTTAAATCAAAGAGGTCAGGATGTGGAAATGCAAAGGGGTACTGCTGTTAAAGAAGTAAATTTTGGCATGACTCATCTTTCTCTCAATCCTGATGGGAAGGAAATTGCTTATCTTTTGCTTCAAGAGCACAGTCTACAGAGAAACTCCATACAGAATCTCAGAGCAGCTATCTACCAGATTAATGAGGAAGATGAAGAACTCAGAAATCTTAAGGAAAGACTGATTCAAATTCTTGAAGAAAAAGAAGAAAGTTTATTATCCAACTTCTTGAAGATGAATCTGTTCTATCACAAAGCTTAAACAGATAAGTTGTTTCTGAAGATACTCGTACATTTTGATACATGTTTTTGACATCATTGAATATTTGGAATCTATACTTTATTTCACAAAGTATGAGATTGGGGGAGATTGTTAGATCAGAATTCAATGATCGTCAGAAGCTAGACTCAACTGATCAGGATTGCTGACGTCATCAGTATTGCATGGTCATCAGTATTTGATCAAGCGTCAGTATCTTATTGATCATCAGGATTCCTACTCAGACTATGATCAGGATTGATCATCAGAACTTGAAGCTGATCAGGATTCCTACTTCGAGTTATATTTGGAGTCTAGATAAACATGGAAGTTTGTTCCTGGTTTGTAGAATGCAGCTATCGATTAAAGATATGTTTCTATCTTTGTTATGATTAGGACTTATCTTGTTATTGATAGAGAAGCTGTGTGCACTATATAAACACAGTTTTGGTTTCGATTTATGTATTCATTCGAGAGAGAACATAATCGGAGAGAAGCTCTTAAGAACAGAATTTCTTGAGAGAGTTTTTGTAAGCTAGCAGCTCTTAAGAACATCAGAATTTCTTAAGAGAGTTTGTAACAGTTTTATATCAAAGTTAATAAAGCTGTTATTGTTATTGTTATTGATCTTTCATATTTGTGTTATATAAAGTCGAGAATCTTATACAATTGTATTCAACCCCCTTCTACAATTGTTATTTACTGGGCAACATAATTTACTCCATCATCAGAGTCTGAAGTATCTGCCCAGTCTTTGCCTTTAGAGATGAGTGCTTTTTCAGATTTTCCTTTCTTGCACTCTGGAGCATAGTGACCCATCTCCTTACACTTGTAGCACTGGATTTCAGATTTATCCTTCTTGCCAGACTTGGTCTCCCTTCCATCAGACTTTCTAAAACCTTTCCTTTCAGAATTTGAATCTTTCCTTGAGAATCTCTTTCCTTTCTTAAAGTTCTTGAATCCCATCTTCTTGAAGGTCTTCACCATCAATGTAGCCATTTGCATCATCTGTTCTTCATCATCCTCAGAGTCAGAAACTTCATCAGAGTTTGAGTCATCATCAGAGTTTGATGACTCACTTTCAGATTTAATGACTAAAGCCTTTCCCTTGGCTTTCTTCCTTGATGATTCCTTCTTAATGGGCTTCTCTTCAACTTTGAGAGCAACAGATTTTGTCTTTTTACTTAATCTTCTATTCCTTTGTTCTATCTCCAGTTCATGAGTTTTCAACAACCCATAGATTTCATCAAGATCTGTATCAGCAAGCTCATAATTATCTCTTATTGTGGTTGTCTTTAAATCCCACTTTTCAGGTAGAGATAACAGAAACTTGAGATTAGACTCTTCAAGCTCATATTCTTTATCAACCAGAGACAGATCATTCAATAGTTTGCAAAATCTGTCATAAGTCTCAGTCAAGGTTTCATTAGGTCTTGAATCAAAGTGCTCATACTCCTGTGTGAGTATTGTCTTTCTGTTCTTCTTAATAGCACCTGTTCCCTGGCATCTGACTTCTAAAGCATCCCATATCTCTTTGGCAGTTTTGCAGCCAATTACTCTGTTAGACATAACATTATCTAAAGCACTGTGGAGAAGATGTCTAACCTTTGCATCTTTTGCAATTGATGAGATGTCCTCAGGAGTCATATCTTTCTTTTCCTTTGGAACAGTCTTTTGTTCTTGACCATCAACAACAGGGGCTAGTTTGGTTGGATTATGAGGACCATCATAAATTCTGTCAAGATATTCTGGATCTGTAGCCTCCAGAAACATGGTCATCTTCACCTTCCAAATTGGATACTCTACTGGTCTGAGAATTGGAACCCTGATTGTTTCATATCGACTCACAGAATTAGGCTTAACCTGTTCAGCCTTGGTAGCAGTTTGATTTTCTTCAGACATGATTATTACTGTGTTTGAATCGTAAAACTGTATATATTAAACAGCCTTGGCTCTGATACCAATTGTTAGGTCGAATACACAATATAATCAAGTATGTATATGAGAATAACAATCAAGAACACTTTTTATAAATCAACAAACTGTAATTATATTAACAGTTTCTCTCTTAGTGATGTTAATGAATCACAAAGAGCTACTAGGTTACAAGAATAATATATTCAATGTTCGCGTCCCTTCTAGGGATAACCTATCTGTGTTTTTATAGTACACAGCTACATACCATCCTTATCTAATTGATACTCCTATAAATTAGCTATACAATTCATATCAATTAAGGATTGCTTCAGTCTTCTATTCCGTTTCCTTAGCTGTATCAATATATTCTGCTTCTTTCCATCTTCAGAATATATTGCTTCTAGAATCTTTATCTTTGCACCGACAGCTAAGTCAACTATCACCACGTCAGACTTTATCAAACTCTGACTGGCTTCAATGTGAACTCTTCACCCAGTCAGACTTTATCAAACTCTGACTGGCTTCTAGATAAACTCTGATATGTACCTGGTACTTAAACACTGATGAACAAACGTCAGCAATTATATCTAACAATCTAAACATACCTTGTAATATTATTTTCACTTTCAGGATGTTTCAGATTTAGACTTAAACCAACTTCTTCCGAGACGATAAACATCTTGATCTTTTAGGTGCTGACAACTGGTGCAACTGGTCTGGTTCACAGATGACTAACACTCGATCAATACTTCCATGTCTTTAATTCAATGCTGTTGATAAGTCCTTTGTCATTCTGGTTGCTTCAATAAAATCACTGGAATCCTATGGTACTAACTCTTAATCATTCAAATACTTCTGTAGTCTTGAAAGTCTTGTTTCTTTATTTGTCACTGAGGCTTGAACATATTAATGAACTTCTTTCCGTGACCTGTTTACGGACTTCAAGAATACATACCATATTTTGATTTTTTGAGTTTACCTTTTCTTCTTTACTTCTGGATTCATGTGCTTCTATTAATATTATTGTTTGTCTTGTCCTTTGTTGAGTTGTAGTTATCTCTGTTACATCTTATGTTACATTATGCTTTACAATCTCCCCCTATTTGATTGTTAGAGTTCGACAAGCAAATACCTCGAGGATAACTCAACTACCTAAGGAAACATGAAACTAATTAAAGTAAGACAGATTAATAATATTAAATGCATTCTAGATTAAATATATACATTTCCAGATTTCAAAATTTCAAAGAACATTAAAACTTTTTACAATGAAGTTGTTCCTCTAGTCTGAGTAGATTGTTCTTGTGTTCTTTGCTTCAATCTTCAGTCCATCTCAATCTCACCTTCTTCAACTACTGGATTGGAGTTAGCAGCTTGATAATCAATCACAGATGGATAGTGCAGTGGTTCTCCAGGTTTAAGGATTGCTCCTTTGACGTGTCTTCCGATATACTCAACCTCTTGACCCACTCCAGCCCACACCCATTCAATATTAACATCTTTCTTGTTTAGCTTTGGCATGTTTGGTAGTCTGGGATGCACTTCCAATCCTTTCTCCACTCTCTTCCTATAATAGGGAACATTCTCCATCAGATATCTTCTTAGAGTGTCTGTTGCTTTGTCCTTCTCCGTAGATGTGAATCCAGTGGATCTAAGATACTTCTCAACTGATATCAGATAATTATTTGGATAATCTCTCAATTTGTCCTCCGTTAGATAGCAGATTCTGAACAAGTCATTTTCATGAATCTAACCATTGGAGGGTTTTCAGATATCTCTGGACTGACCTTCATTAAGATCTCCTTAACATGCTCCCGGAGCAGTTCATTTAACCTTGTAGTTCTTTGGATCTTAATGAGAATCACCTGCAGTTCAGTGTAAGTTCTCTGTTCGAAAAACTTAGTGGATATCACAAATGTACCTTTGTCAATAAAATTGATCAATATGTTCCAGGCAACATTTGTTTTAACCCCAGCTTTCAGAAAGATCAGAGAATGTCTCAATGCAGTGAAGTAAGTATCATCTTCTTGATTTGCACTCCTTTGTCGTTGACTTCTAATCCGTCTTCAACTCCGTAAAAAGTGTTGTAAGCTACCTCCCATTCTTTTCCTTGTTTCTGTGACAAATCAATCATCTTCTTCTTCTGTGCTTCCTTATACATCTTGAACCTTTTAAGCTTCTCAATTCTTTGAACTGCTTCGTGAGTTTCCTTCTCAGCATGCCTGGCATCTCTTTCCGCTTTCTCAGCTTTTAATCTTTCCAAGGCAGCTTCTTGTTCAAGTGATAGAGGATTTGCTTCTTCCATATCATCATCCAAGATAGGATGTTCTATTGGCTCTGGATAATATGGTTTATGCTCTTCCTGTGGTTGCTCATGCATGACCTCAAACCCCTCTTCACTTTCTTCTTCCCATACAAGATCTTCAATCCAGTATTGTCTTACTTGAATAATGGTTATAATCTTTTCATTACTTTCCCATTTCCCCCATCCTTCTTTCTCCCCCTTAGTTGAGGAATCCTCCACGAAGTAATCCTCAGCATGATAGGTTGATAAAGGACCAGGTTGTTGGTTTCTCAACATATTCCGGATTGACTCTACTCCGTCAGTTTGGTTCTCCATGAATAGAGCAATGTCCTTGTTCATTTCTTGCATAGAAACTAGCTTCAGGTCAATGTCATTCAGTCTTGAGTTGGTAGTCTGCTAGATACTATCCAATCTCTTATTGAGGCGAGACTCCACTCTTGACAGCGTATTCATTGCATCCTTGACCCTTGCTTGACCATCCCGGATAACCAGAACGTCTTTAGTTACAGCTTCTTGTCCCTGTTGTAAGACATGCACCTCATTGACTGTTGCCCAGTAATAAACAATTGTAGAAGGGGGGTTGAATAAAATTGTATAAGATTCTCGACTTAATAAATTATGTATCACAAATATGAAAGAATAATAATAGCTTTATTAAATCTGATATAAAACTGTTACAAACTCTCTCAAAAATTCTGATGTTCTTGAGAGCTTCTTGGTTACAAAGATACTCGAGTGTGTGATTCGTTATCAAACCAAAACCTAAACTGTGTTTATATACTACACAGCTTCTCTATCAATTACAAGATAAGTCCTAATCAATAACAAAGATTGAAACATATCCTAAATCGATAGCTACATTCCTACAGACCAGGAATCGACAAAATAATCTTCCTTATTTAACTAGACTCCAAATATAACTCGAAGTAGAATTCCTGAACAGCTTCCAGTCCTGATGATCAATCCTGATCCTGACAATCGTGCAATCCTGATGGCTATGCATTACTGATGACGTCAGCAATCCTGATCAGTTGAGTCTAGATCCTGATGATCATTGAATCCTGATCTAACAATCTCCCCCAATCTCATACTTTGTGAAATAAAGTATAGATTCCTAGATTCAATGATGTCAAAAATATGTTAACAAAATGTAAAAATATTTACAGCAGCAAATTCTCTGTTTCAATTCTTTGATAGAACAGATTCATCTTCAAGAAGTTGGATAACAAATTTTCTTCTTTTTCTTCAAGAATTTGAATCAGTCTCTCCTTAAGATTTCCGAGTTCTTCATCTTCCTCATTAATCTGATAGATAGCTGCTATGAGATTTTGTATGGAGCTTCTTTGTAGACTATGCTCTTCGAGCAAAAGATAAACAATTTCCTTCCCATCAGGATTGAGAGTAAGTTGAGTCATGCTAAAAGTCACTTCTTTAACAGCAGTGCCCCTTTGCATTTCCACATCTTGACCTCTTTGATTTAAGTACATGGGAGTATAATTACCATTGAAATTTCTGTTTCTATCCAGTCTTCTTCTTATTGTTGACAAGATCATGTCACTCCACACTTTGCACACTTTATTCTTCCATCTTAACAGATAATGAACATATTTCAGTTCCTGTGTAGTTTTCATCAGCAGATCTTGAATGGACAGAATCTTCACACTACCATCTTTCATGAAGTACAGAAGCTTTTCTTTCTTTTCAATACCATCATGACAATCTATAACTATATCAACAACTAATAAATTGTTCAAGTTTTCAGAAGTTAAAGTACCTCCAATTTCAGTCAAGGAGTAAGGATCAACATAAGACATATTCAGATATTCAGCATCCCTGTGTCCAATACCTACTCTTGAATTACTTGTCAATTGCTTCAGATTTGAAAACATTCGTAGCCAGCGTGCTTTTGATCTAACTATATCAGATAAATCAACAACACTTGAAGCACTTGTTATAATTCCTCCATTCTGAAAATTGATAGGTGTGTTACACCTTAGTGTACTTATGTGTTTCCACTTCTTATCTTTCTCTTTTTCAAAAGCATAGCTTCTTTCTACTAAAGATTCTCGTCTGCTTGGATTTATCCACAATCTTCTGTTTGAGAGTTTAAGCCTTTGTTCATAGAGATTGAAATCTCTATTTGTTCTTCTTGTGATTTCTCTTCTTCTGGCTTCTTCTTCTTCATCCACTTTCTTGTTGTGAGAATCAACCACAATAGATAAGATTAACAACTTAATCTCTTGCAGAATTTCAGATTCATCAGGATCTTGAACATTGTCAGGAACAATATCAGGATTAGAATCTTCAATTTGATTTGTATTGCAGAGAATTAATTATCTTGGTCTTCTTCTCAATTCAGGTTCTTCTTCAATAAACTCCTTGTCTTCTTTCTCAATGATATCCTTGATAACAGGATCTATTAGATTTTGTGAAGCTACAGGAATTTCTTTAATTAATAAACTTCTAGACCTTGTCTGTCTAGGCACTGTTTGAGTTGAAGAACCTCTTCTACCTCTTCTAGCACCTCTCCTACCTCTGCCTCCTCTTCCTCTAGCAGGAGCAGGGTTATTAAAGCTTTCCATCATTTCTCTCTGTTCACTTAAGAATTCTTCATGTGAGAGATCAGGATATTCTTCACTTGCTGTAGAGAGTGCTTTACTTTGCAAATAATTGTTGAACTCTTTTATCAGTGTGATAGAGAGTAACAATTCTACCATCTTTTGTAGTGAACTTCTGGAATAGATTTGATGCATCTTCAGGATTATCAATAAGCACATCTTCATCACCTTCAGGAATTGTAGCAAGAGTCTGTTCATGACCAGGCATCAGGATTTGATCACCTGTCAGGATTTGTTCTTCCGTCAGGATCTGAGATTGCACTAATGTCCTCACTGTCCTTACTCCAGTTGCAGAAACATGAGTTGACTGCGTTGTTTGACTTTGAGAAGTTTGAATTGTAGACTTCATAACAGCAGCATCAGAGGTTTCTCCTTGTAAAACTTTGTCACCACCATCATTTCCAGTATCATCATCATTATTCCTTAATACTAGATCAGGTGTACATTTTGTCTGACTTACCTTCTCCCCCTTTTTGACATCAGTATTTGACAATATATTCAAAATTAAGGCAAGAGAGGTTTGAATGTCAGTTACCTTTGTATCAAGAGAATCAATCCTATTGTTGATTGAAGACTGTTCAGTAATGATTAACTTAACCTGGGATTCCACTACCCTGAGTTGAAGAGCAGTAGGCACCTTTGTAAAGCTCTGAGAAATATTAGTCATCACTTTGTCAGTAGAATCTTTGACAGAATCTATTTCATGTTTCAGGCTTTTGGATAACAGAGTAGTAGCCTTCAAATGATTCTTCAAATCTTCATTTTGAATCAACTTAACAGCATTATAAGCATGATCCAATGCATAGGGATAGCTTACAGAATCATGGGACTTGTAGCATTCATTTTCCCATTGTTGCATTCTCAGCTGCTCAGCAGGATCAATCTCAAAAGGAACAGAAAAGTCTTGTCTTAAGTCCTTTCCAGTAGTTGCCTTGCCATCCATGAATGTACTTGATGAACCAAAGTTGGTTCCAAGACTAGATTTAATAACTCTGGCAAGATGATCCTTCTCTTCATTATTATCATCATCACTATCATCAGCATCAAAATCAAGAGTAACATCAGGATCAGGAATAACAATACCTTTAAGTTTGTCCTGTGATGCCGTGATAGAATATGTCATTGGTCTGGAGCTAAGTGGCTGTATCAGGATTGGCTCAGCATCAGGAGCACCACTAGCGTCAGGAGCAACACCATTGGGATTTGATAAGCTTGCATCAGTATTTGCTACCAATGGTTCTTGAGGAGCCTGAGGTTCAGAAGCTGCTGTAACACTTTGAGTTAAAGGTTCTTGTGTACTTCCCTCAATGACAGTGTCCTCGACCAATCTTTCACCAGAAGTCGTAGCTTTGCCTTCATCTTTAGATGGTTCTTGTGTGGCTGGAATAGAAGTGTCTGCATTCTCCCATTGAGAAAATGGTTCTTGTGTGACCATTCCAATAGCTAAGCCTTCACTCAAACTTTGATTGAGTGGTTCTTGTGTGGCAGGATCTTTAGTAGCTGCTGAATCACATTGAGATTCAGGTTCTTGTGGGCTTGATCCTTTCAGCTTCTTGAGTCTCTTGAAAACTATCTTTACTGCTTTCCTCTTTTTCTGTAATGGAGGTGTAAGACCAACCAGGGAAGCAGTCTCAGAAACCTTCTCCCATGAAATTTCTAGAATCTTTTTAGCTGGAGAGGCTGGAGAGTCTGAGTTAGAGACAATTTTTGTTTGTGCATTAGGAATACCAACATCAAGATTTGCTAGAGCATCAAGAGTAGATGACTCATCAGGATTTGATGTCTGAATATCAGTATCCTTCATTTGCACCTTCAAAGGAATATGATACCTGCTTTTTGACAATATCCTTTGCTTCTGTGGCTTTGATGAAGGTGCCACAGCTTTAGTAGCAATATCAACAACTTCCTTTATTATCTTAAATTTAGAGGAAATTGGCATGTCATCTTCAGAATCAGATTCATCCCTTAATACCAATTTTCTCTTCACAGAAACAGCCTCATTCACCTTCTCAGCTTTCTTCTGAACCAGGACCCCTTGTACACCCCCTTGTTTCTTCTTTTTAGTGACTGGTGTAGAAGAAAAATCCTTTGAACCTGATTTCCTTCCAAACACATCAGTTCTAGCTGATTTCTTTGATTTTACAACTAAAGTCTTTTGAGAGACAGTAGAGGTGGTTGTTAACTGTTTAGACTGTTTAGGTGGCATGCTTGGGTCAGGAACAAGGTGTGATGGACCTTGCTCTATAGCATTAGAAATTAATCCATAACAAGTAGGCATTTTCTGATGTAAGAAAAACCTGACCTCATCAGGAATAAAAGCATTGCCAATAAAACCATTTGCCATATCAGGATTAAAAAAAAATTTGATATGAAGTGAGAATAAAATTTCATTTAAGAAAACAAAATTTATTTCAATAACCCTGAAAAATGTTTTTTTTAAAAAAAATCACCAAATTAATGGTGTAGAACCCACTGAAACATTCTTACCAAACAAGGCAAAATAGTCATTGAAAACTGAACCGTCGCCTCGAAAATGAGCAAATGACCTGCAGTCTTAACAAATGATCTCTATAAAAGAAAAGAGAATGTTAAACAGTATTATCATTAATCATCAAAAATATAAAAACCCTCTCTACAGAGAAAAATTCTTACGCAAACCTTTCATATTCTTCTTTTCTCCATGGCTGCTAATGTTAGGAATATGTTGTTCTTGATGATAATTATAAAAACACTTAGTAGATTTTGTATTAAGTCATTTTGTAACTGTCAACGGAATGGCATGCTTTGCAGTGTTTCGTTGACAGGAAGCTCATCAACGGAATGAGTGTTGTAGCAATTGCACTGTACAATACTTCACAGTTTGATATGCATTTTGTTGTATGTACTAGATAGGTTTTCTAAGTCATGTTGACTAAGTAATAGATAGGCAAAATAGGTTGGTCAATTGTAAGTATATCATGCCTTGTAATTTTGCCTAAGTGAAGACATGTCAACGGTATGAAGATTACTCTATCAACGGAACAAGGATACACCATCAACGGAATGGAGTTTACTCATCAACGAAATGGAGAATAAAGCTATCAACGAAACACATCTCCCTGCTATCAACGAATCATTATTGCTTTTCTGAATAGTTGACAAAGTGATAGTGACAGTTTACTGAACAGATCTAAAGGTGATGTGGAAGTGTACTTTGCATTGGAAACCATTAAAATGGACATGGGGAATAAGGAAACATCCCAGTTTTCCATTTGGGTCTTGGGAGTGATCATAATAAGCATAAAGACAAAAGCAAGGATCTCCAAGGACCACTGGACAAAGGGATGAAAAGCAAACTATTGGCGGTTACCTTTAGTGTACTTTAGTGTAGCCAAAAATAGCTTTGTAAACTTGGGAATATATAACCAAGTGTAGCAGTTACTTTAAGAGTAAGAGAAGAAAAACAAATAGTTTGTATTAGCTATCTTTGAGAGCATTTCTTCTCTACAACCTTGTAACTGAGCAGCTGTGTACATTTTGTATCACAGATTATTTCCGAAATAAAAACACTTCAGTTGGATCATCAAACAATCCAACTGAATTATTTATATCTTGTGTTTTTACTTATTCAGTTCAGTTTTATTTATAAGTGTTTTAAGTTTAAGAAAATATCAAGAATTGTATTCAACCCCCCCCCCCCCTTCTACAATTCTGTTAGGTCATTTGGGATTAACAATTGGTATCAGAGCTAGCTTCTAACAAACAAGAAGTTTAAAGATCAAGACCAAAAACAGAAACCTTGGTGAAGAAGGATGCAGGTGTGAAGATACCAGTTCTTGATAAGGACAATTACTTTCACTGGAAGGTAAAGATGCATTTACATCTCATGTCTATGGATGAGAGATATGTAGACTGCATTTAGAAAGGTCCACACGTTCCCATGAAGTTTGCATCTAGAGTTGGAGTGCCAGATGATGGTCCTGATGTAGAAATTCCAAAACTTGTCTCAGAATGGACTATTGAAGATCTTGCAGAAATCCATAAAGATAAAAGAACCATGAACATTCTGTTTAATGGTTTGGAGCAAGAGATGTTTGACAATGTCATAAACTGTACGACCTCCAAAGAAGTATGGGACACTTTTAGAACTCTCTGTGAAGGTACTGAGCAAGTTAGGGAAAACAAAATGCAGCTCCTTATACAACAATATGAGCATTTTCATTTTAAAGCTGGTGAAACCTTAAATGACACTTTTAGTAGGTTTCAAAAGCTTTTGAATGGATTAAAGTTGTATGGGAGGATCTATCAAACCAAGGATTCAAACCTTAAATTTCTTAGAGCTCTTCCAAAAGAATGGAAGCCTATGACGGTTTCTCTCAGAAACACTCAAGAGTACAAAGACTACACTCTTGAAAGGCTTTATGGAACCTTGAAGACTTATGAGCTGGAAATGGAGCAAGATGAGGAAATTGAAAAGGTACAGAAGAAGGGTGGATCTATTGCATTGATTGCATCTGTAAACCAACTGGAAGATGACACTGAAGAAGCTGCAAAGGCAACAACTAGTCGAGCTAGTTGTAGAAGTGATGTTAGCAAGGGTAAAGGTAAGATGACAGAAGAAGAAGAACCAGAACCAGCCAACTTGGATGACTTAGATGAGATTGATGAACACATTGCTTTTCTGTCAAGAAAATTCTCTAAGTTCAAGTTCAAGAGAAACTCAGAAGCAAGACCACCAAGGAGAGACTTTCAACCTAACAAAAGTAACTGGATTGAAAAGTCTAAATCTAAATGTTTCAATTGTGGAATGCTTGGTCACTTTGCTGGAGACTGCAGAAAGCCCAAGATTGAGAAGAGCAACAGGAAATTTGAGCCTGTTGATTATAAAAAGAAATACTTTGAACTTCTCAAGCAAAAAGAAAAGGCTTTCATGTCTCAGGAGTATGATTGGGCTGGTAATGGTGAAGATTCTGATGATGATGTTGAATATGTCAACTTGGCTCTTATGGCTAACAATCATGAGCAGGAAGCAAGCTCCTCAAGCAACCAGGTAACAATTACTAATCTTTCTGAGCTTTCTAAAGAGGAATGCGATAGTGCAGTAAATGAAATGTCTACTGTATTGTATAATTTGCGTGTTACTCTTAAATCACTTACCAAAGAGAATTCAAGAATAAAAGAGACTAATTTGCTCTTAAGTGATAGGAATGCAATGTTAGAAGCACAACTCATTGAATTTGAGAAAATGAGATGTGTTAGTAGGGATGCTAAGAAGGAACTTGAGAACGTGTTACAAAGGGAAGAAATTCTTAAGACACAGCTTGAAATAGAACAAAGTGTGATTGCTAAATGGAAAGATGCCAGGAATGTTGCTACCAACATCATTAATGTTCAAGGTATGGAATCTTTCTGTGAACAATCATGGAAAAAGAACAAAGAGAAACTAGGGTATGTTTGTGAAACCTTAGAATCAGAAACAGAGTCAACAAACAACAATGATCATTTGTTGAAGGTTGATATGTCAACGGAATGCAATGTTCCGTTGACAGATGAACCATCAACCGATCAGGGAGTTTCGTTGACAGACAAAAGAAAAGATAAACTCACTAGACTTAATGACAAGTATGGTCCTGTCACCAAGAACTTTGTTCAAGGTGAGTCTAGTAAATCAAAGAAAGTTGAGAAGCCTGTTGAGAGAGCTAATGTAGGTCACTTATCCAACAAGCAATTGAAAGATAAGTTAGAGAATGTTCAAGTTAAGGCTAAGGGAAATAAAAAGAATAACAGGAATGGCAAAGTAGGAATTAACAAACACAACAATTACACACCTGATAAATATGCTCCTAGAAAGACATGTGTTAATTGTGGAAGTGTTAGTCATTTATCTACTAACTGCAAATCTGTTAAGAAGACTGTTAAAGTGAAAATTCCCAAGCCTGTAATGAATAGTTCTATGCCTACAATGCCTGTTATGCCTAACATGTTTTCTCCATATGCACAATTTCAAAATCCATATGCCGGCATGCCATTTGTGTCTAATCCATACATGAATATGTTTAATGTGCCACAAATGCCATGGAATATGAATAACATGTTTGTTCCTCCAATTATGTATGCTAAGAATGAAAGTGTGAGCAATCCTCAGAAATCAACACCAAGGATAAAGATTGATTTAAATCAATCTGAGCCCAAGGTGAAAAATGATATAAAAGGAAAAGCAAAGGCTAACAAAACAGGACCCAAGGAAACTTGGGTACCAAAATCGACTTGATTTGGTTCTATTGTATGCAGGGAGACAAAAGGAATCTTTGGTACTTGGATAGTGGTTGTTCAAGACACATGACTGGTGATTCTACCCTGCTCACAGAGTTTCAGGAAAGAGCCGGCCCTTGTATTGCTTTTGGAGATGACAGCAAAGGCTACACTAAGGGATATGGCTTGATTTCAAAAGAGAATGTCATCATAGATGAAGTTGCATTGGTGGATGGTCTTAAGCACAATTTGCTTAGTATCAGCCAACTTTGTGACAAAGGATTTTTAGTTACTTTTTCTAAAGAAGCCTGTGTTGTTTCTAAAGGAGGAAACAACAATGTGGTAATGACTGGATTCAGAAGAGGGAATGTGTACATTGCTGACTTTAGTAGCACAAGTCCAGAAACCATCACTTGCCTCTTCAGCAAGGCAAGCAAGGATGAAAGTTGGCTATGGCACAAGAAATTATCTCATCTGAACTTTAAAGTTATGAATGATTTGGTGAGGAAAGATCTTGCTAGAGGAATTCCACAAGTGGAGTTTTCCAAGGATGGTTTGTGTGATGCCTGTCAAAAAGGGAAACAAAAGAAGGCATCATTCAAAAGCAAGACAGAGTCATCAATTGTCCATCAGCTTGAGTTGCTTCATATGGATTTGTTTGGCCCTGTAAATGTCATGTCTATTTCAAAGAAGAAATATTGTCTTGTGATTGTTGATGATTTTTCTAGATTTACATGGACTTTCTTTTTGCTCTCCAAGGATGAGGCAAGTGAAATCATTATCAATCACATCAAGATGGTAAACAATCATCCTGACTTGAAAGTAAGAAGGATTAGGAGTGACAATGGGACAGAATTCAAGAATTCAAGCATGAAGGTGTTCTGTGAAGAAAATGGTATTTTGCATGAGTTTTCAGCAGCAAGGACACCACAGCAAAATGGTGTAGTTGAAAGGAAAAACAGAACACTTATTGAAGCTGCAAGGACAATGCTAGATGAATCAAAGTTACCAACTTATTTTTGGGCTGAGGCAGTTAATACAGCTTGCTTCACTCGGAATATTTCTTTGATTAATCAGGCCAAATGAATGACCCCTTATCAGCTACTCAAAAGAAAGAAGCCACTATTGGATTTTCTTCATGTCTTTGGATGCAAGTGCTTTGTTCTGAGAAATCAAGATGAGCATTTGGGGAAATTTGAAGCAAAGGCAGATGAAGCAATATTTGTGGGTTATGCAGCAGGGAAAGCCTACAGAGTCTACAATCTCAGAACCAACATTGTTATGGAATTTGTACATGTTGTTTTTGATGATCTCAAAATTCAGGGTCTCTGTGATGAAGGTTTCCATGAAAGTCTTTCTTTTGAAAATGAGGATGGAGATCAAATGAATCATGTTAAGGCTACTGAGAAACAGCCTAAAGTTGTTGTATCTAGCACAGATGAAAGCAGCAGTGAAGATGAAATTGCTGCATTAAGATTGAAAAGAATAGATGCTAGTAGACCAAATGGACATTCCGTTGACAGTCAGAATGAGCGTTTCGTTGATAGTCAGAATGAGCGTCTCGTTGACAGTCAAAATGGACAATCCGTTGACAGTCACAGAAATGCTTCCAGGAGTGATCATTTAGGGACAACAAACTCAGGGGGAGTTTCTCAAGGACAAATATCCAATCAATGCAATCATGATCATGAAGCTACCTCTTCAAGAGCAAATCTACCTCCCTCAAGGAAATGGACTAAAGATCATCCCTTTGAACTAATTATA
This sequence comes from Heracleum sosnowskyi, assembly GCA_030848705.1. Lineage (NCBI taxonomy): Eukaryota > Viridiplantae > Streptophyta > Magnoliopsida > Apiales > Apiaceae > Heracleum > Heracleum sosnowskyi. The sequence continues at coordinate 15,664,501 of CM061244.1, read as the reverse complement.
GGTGATGTGTCTTCAAAAGTCCAAACTAGAAGAGCAACTCAAGAAGAATGTCTATATAGCAGCTTTCTGTCTCAAGATGAGCCAAAGAAAGTTGAGGATGCACTTCTAGATCCAGATTGGGTCTTGGCTATGCAAGAAGAGCTAAACCAATTTGAAAGGAACAATGTTTGGAAGCTGGTGCCCAAGCCTAAGGACAGGAGTGTCATAGGCACAAAATGGGTGTTCAGAAACAAGATGGATGAAAATGGCATAGTCACAAGGAACAAAGCTAGATTGGTTGCAAAAGGCTATTCACAGGAAGAAGGAATTGATTTTGATGAAACCTTTGCTCCTGTTGCAAGACTAGAAGCAATAAGGATTTTCCTAGCCTATGCAGCCCATGCCAATTTCAAAGTCTATCAAATGGATGTGAAGAGTGCTTTTCTGAATGGGGAATTGGAAGAGGAGGTGTATGTAAGTCAACCTCCTGGTTTTGAAGATAATGATTTTCCAGAATATGTATACTTCCTCCTCAAAGCACTCTATGGTTTGAAACAAGCACTAGAGCCTGGTATGACACACTTTCACAGTTCCTCCTTGAGAATCACTTCACTAGAGGTACTGTAGATAAAACTCTTTTTCACAGGGTTGTGAATGGTTCTACTATACTTGTTCAAATTTATGTAGATGACATAATCTTTGGGTCTACAGATGTGAAACTTTGTCAAAAGTTTGCCAAGCTTATGCAAAGTAAATATGAAATGAGCATGATGGGAGAATTAACTTACTTTCTTGGTCTTCAAGTGAAGCAAGTTGATGAAGGCATTTTTATTAGTCAAACAAAATACATTCATGATTTATTAATGAAGTTTAATTTAATGGAATGCTCTCCTGCCAAAACTCCCATGCCTACTGCCACCAAACTTGAATTGAATACTAAGGAAAAATCTTTGGACATTTCAGGTTACAGAGGCATGGTAGGCTCACTTTTATATTTAACAGCTAGTAGACCTGATATTATGTTTGCTACATGTCTATGTGCTAGATTTCAGGCTGATCCTAGGGAATCCCATTTAGTTGCTATTAAAAGAATTTTCAGATATCTCAAAGGAACACCAAACCTTGGCATTTGGTATCCTAGAGAATCTGGTTTTGAACTAATTGGTTATTCAGATGCAGATTTTGCAGGGTGTAAAATTGACAAGAAAAGCACAACAGGCACCTGTCAATTCTTAGGAAACAAGCTTGTCTCATGGTTCAGCAAGAAACAAAACTCAATTTCTACCTCCACAGTTGAGGCTGAGTATATTGCAGCTGGAAGTTGTTGTGCACAGATTTTATGGATGAAAAATCAACTACTTGATTATGGAATAAGAGTTGAGAAAATTCCTATTTTCTGTGACAACACTAGTGCCATTGCCATTACTGAGAATCCAGTGCAGCATTCAAGGACCAAGCACATTGACATCAAGTACCACTTTATTAGAGAACATGTTATGAATGGTACTGTGGAGTTACATTTTGTTCCAAGTGAACAACAACTTGCAGACATCTTTACCAAGCCACTTGATGAATCCACATTCTCAAGATTAGTAAGTGAGCTAGGTATGCTAAATTTCTCTTAATTATTTTGAGATTCTTGCAAGTTAAAATGCAGCCAGGAATCTGCTATGATTTTTCTATGAATTGATTTTCTCAGGAAAAGGTGAAATTTTGTCTAAGTCAAAATTACTATGTCAACGAAACGCACCATTTCGTTGATAGTCTTAGCATTTTTTTGGGTGTTTCGTTGATAGCTCTTTTATATCAACGAAACGCAGCTTTATCAACGAAATAAGACGGGACTTTAACCGCCCAATCTGATTCGTTGATGTAGCACTTTTTAATCTGAACCGTTGAAACTGCTCGTTCTTTATCACGATCTATGCATACACCCCTGTAAGTATAAATCGTGGTAATATTTAATTCTAACGGTTACTTTTTAAGCCAATCAGGTAATTTAGATTAATTATTGGACTTAATTTCTGAGAATTTTTGGGGGAGTATTTAAGAAATTTCAATTTCTTTATTTCATTTCTACCTGTTCTCAAAAATTCCAAAAGTTTTTCTATCTTCTTCTCTCTAACAAGTAATACAGCTCGAAGCTTTTCCTCACTCAACAATGGCACCCATAGTCAAGCTTATGTCTGCTGGTGGGTTCATCTATGAGAAGAACAATTCTATTCCATTTGTTGTTAAGGAGAGTCCGAACAACATCTTTTTCAAGATGATGGACTTCATGAGGAACTGTAAGTTGGGCTATGCGATGTTTCACTCTACACCACTCTACAATGAAATAATCGAGGAGATTTGGACCTCATGTGAGTATAGTGGAACAAACTGCACACTGCAATTCACTCTTCAAGGTAATGAGTACATAGTTAATTCTGATGTTTTGCAAGCATGTTTACATATTCCTGATAATAACTGTGATGCTTTGCCTTCTAACACTGAAATAACTACCATGCTAAATTCTATAAACTACTCTTTGCCTACTGATAACTTGGGTAAGATAATTAGGAGAGGTTTGGTTAGGGAATACAGTTATTTAGCTGATGCATTCATTAAGGTCTTTTCTGGAAAGATTAGTAATTTTGATGCATTAACTAACTCTATGTTAATTCTCCTAACCATGCTTCTAAATGATAGATATTACAACTTTAGCACCCAACTTATGTATGAAATTGGTGCTAAGTTGGGTGATAAGGCAAATAGGAAGAAAAATATCTATTATGCAAGGTTTCTGATGATGCTGGCTAATCATGTTAGTCCAGCACCATTAGTTATCTCTAACCCTACTGCCAGGTTTGAGTGCTTTGTACAAGAGAAGAGAGTATTGACAGACATACTGAGGCTGAACCACAATGGTGATGTTCCAGTGGTGTATCTGCCAATCATTGAGGTAACTACTGCTATCCCTGTTAGTATAGCTGTTACTTCCATTGTTTCATCCAACCCAGTTGCTATGGAGTCTGTAGCTGTGACCCAACAGGCTCCTGCCCCAGCAACAAAACCAAAATCTAAGAAATCCTCCAAGCCAACCTCAGGTGCTTCTCAAAAGGCACCTGTTGTAAAAACTACCACACAACCTAAGGGGAGTGAGTCTGGAGTTGTGAGAGGTGAGGGAAGGGGTGAACATAAAAGAAACCCCAAGAATAAGGAAGGTGAGGTAAGAGTTTCCCAGCCAAGCCCCATTGTGTCTTCCCAACAAGGCACAATGAGTAAAATGGATTTAAACACAAGTCTAATTGCATCCTCCCAAAAGGATGTAATTATTGAAACAATCTCTCAACCTAGAGCACAGTCCAAAAGGGTAAGGGACACTTCAAGCCCACAGTCTACATTTTCCCAATACCAAAGGAGAGTGAATCAAAAGTCCAAGGGTTCACAGGGTGCACACACACTGGAAGCAACACTTCCAGTTTCTCAAATTCAGTTTGATGTAACCCCTATTATAACTCTGGGGTTACAGTCCCATTCTCTAAACATCAACCTTGAACTATCTCCATCAAATTCACCAACTCTATCTCTAGATGTGGACATGATCCATACATCTATTCCTGATTCTCCAACTCTAATCTTGGAGAAGCCCAACTCTGAAGCTGGTGGCCATCACTTGTTAAGTGATTTGTTGGGCCATCAACCAATTTTTTCTGAAGTTGCAAGGGGATCTGTGGACCAAACTCTCAAATCAATCACCACAGACTCTACTGTAACTTCTCATTCTCAAAGTGCTTTCTTGACTTCATCAACGAAACAGTCTATTTCGTTGACAAGTGTTTCTCCATCAACGGTATCCATACCGTTGACAGTTCAAACTACCATTCCGTTGATAGGTCATTCTACACCCCTTATTGAAAATCTAGTTGTTTCCACAACTAGTGTAGATGACCTGGTGGTAGTTGAGACACTTTTAGGATTGAGAGGGAGTGAAACTGAGAGGCTGGCTTGCAGCCAGGCAAAAGGAGAGAATGAGAGTGAGAGGCTGGCTATTTCTTCCAGCCAGGCAAAAGGAGAGATTGAGAGTTCCACCTTAGTAGGTGAAGGTGAGGGTGTGAGAGGTGTGAGCCATGGGGAGCCCATGATGCAAGAAAATAGAGGAGAGAGAGAAGGGACTACAGGAGTCATAAGGGAGGAAGCAGCCATTGCTAGTGAGTCAATGGAGGTCAATGAGGGAGAAAGGGAACTTACTTTCCAAGAGCATTATCAACAAACTCTGGATAGTATTTCTCTGGATCCTGAGACCTTTACTCATCCTGTGTCAGCCTATCAAGTTTTGGTTCAACAGGGCAATGTGGAGGCAGAGAGGTCACTCCAACTAATTCATACAACTGCATCAATGCAAAGAGCAAAGGATGCCTTGACCAATTTATCTCCAGGAGCTGCAGCAAGTGGTGAGTTTGATTTCTCTGATGATGAGGACAGCTTTGGTGACAATCAGGTGGCCACTACTTCACAGACTGGGACTTCTGTGGTGCCTCCTACACCAAACTGGCTTTCTCAAGATTTACAAGGAAGGATCTCCCTGGATGCTGCAATCACAAGGCAGTACAATGAGGCCTATTTGGCTCATGAGTCTGCAAATGCCAATGACAAGAAATTCTACAAGGCTATTATGGATTCACTGGAAATCCAAAGGCTACAGATGATGCAAACAAGGATTGAGGCTAGAGAAATCAAGGACTCAATTAGCAATCTCAAGGATGCTAATGACAGGAGGCTAGATGAAAAGCTTCCTCTTCTCACTGTGTCCAAGATGAACAGGTTTTTCTCTAAGGAACCTGAGGTGGCTACTTCCTTGAAGACTCTCTCTTCTAGAGTGGACAAGGTGGAAGCTACTTTACCTCAGATGCAAAAGGAACAGGAGAAGCAGACACAACCGTTGGCCCAGTTAGTGGCAGCTCAAGGACTCCCAGTCATCTCTCTTGATGATAACAAAAAGGGGGAGAAATCTAAGGAGCTAGACATTCAAATCACAAAGGTTATGGTCCCAGCCATTTCCCTGCCAAAGGAGCCACTAGCTATGGGGGAGTCAGGCAAAGCTAAACTGGACAGCATTGACCTGATTCAGCAAGCATCTATGAAGCTACAGCTTGCTGAACAGATTAAAGACCACTGGTCCAGGATAGATGAAAGAATCAAGGAGTTAGCTGATTCTGCAAAGACTTCAGATCCATCAACGAATCAAGCTTCTTCAACAGAGCCATCAACGGATGCCATGGTTTTAGTGTCAACGGAATGGGAGCCACAGACCAATTCTTCATATAAGGTAGAGCCCCTTCTGCATGGAGTCACTCAAGGATCAAGGAAGGAGAAAGGACAAACTTCATGCATCAGGGATGTGGAACAAGCTACATTGCAAAGAAGCTTATCTCCCAAGTCTCCTGCTAAACCAAAGGGCAAAAACACAGAAAGGACCTTCTATCCTGCACCTTATCCAGATGAGCACAAGCTTCTTGGTCTTCTCATCACAAAAAGCAAGGAAAACAATGATTATGAGGTAAGGAAGCAAAGGGCAATTGTCTACAGGAATGGACAACAAATCTGTGTTTGGGCTGGTCACCCAAACTTTGCTGAAGCTAAGGCTGAAGAGTCAGAAAGAGCAGCAATGCAAGCACTTGCAGTTGCTCAATCTCTTGATGAAGAAGAAAGACAGCAAGAAGAAAAAGCCAGAGAGGAAAGGAGTGCAAAGAAGAGCACAAGGCAACCAAAGGCAAGAGCTAGGAGAAATATAGCCTTTGAGAATGATGACTCTCAGAGTATTGCATCAGACTCTTCTGTACCAACTGCACCTCCAACAATTCCTGATCCAGCTCTAAGGGAAAAGTTAGCCTTTGATCATAAACATCCTGTTAATTTCCATGATCAGCCAATTGAGCCAAAGGAAGAGCCAATTGAGTTTGATGAGGCCAACTTTCCAAAATTCCTCTTTGAGATGGATTCAAAGAAGAAATCTAAGCAAAGGGCTACCAAGGCTAAGCCAATTCTAGTAAGGAGACCACAAGCTGAAAAACCTCCTACCAACCCAGAAGACTTCATCTACATTGCTGATATCAGGGAGGAGTCTGACCTACATATCCATCTTGATGACCTAGTTGAAGTAAGAGGAATAGCAGCTTCTTACAAACTACCAGAGAGATTGGTGTTTGTCTACAAGGGTGGGAGAGAACAGGTTTGGCCTCTACATAGAATTCTGGGAGAAGACTATCAGACACTGCTATCTGTGTTTAAATGCCTGAAGAAAGATTTTGGTTTTACCAAAATAGCTAAGTCTGAAGTTGTTTCCAAAATTTGCCAAATCAAAGCTAGCTGGAACAAGCCTGGTGCACTTCCCAGAGTATTGAAGGTCCCTCAAACAGGAAAGAAAATTCATCTCCAACCTTTTTGGATGATGGAATTCAGAGACAAGGACAACTGTAGAAGATTCTTCAGAATAGAAGACCAACTGGAGAAGGCATCCAATGAAACTCTAAGATTAATGCAATCCAAGTTGGGGGATCAAGATGAAGAAGAGAAGATTTTCTACAGAAGACTTCAAGCTCAGATTGAGGAGAACAATGCAAGAAAAGGGAAGAAAACAAGACCACAGAGGCAAAGATGAAAAATCTGCTCAGTCTAGAGGAGCAACTCTGTGCACTTGTTTTGTAAGATTTTCTACTTTGTATTTTAATTCAATGAAGCTCAATGCAATTTCTACTTTTAACATGTGTAATTTGACTGAGTGTTTTTGTTATCATCAAGGCTCTTGATTTATGGCTGTTATTCTATCAGTCATAAATTGGGGGAGATTGTTAGGAATATGTTGTTCTTGATGATAATTATAAAAACACTTAGTAGATTTTGTATTAAGTCATTTTGTAACTGTCAACGGAATGGCATGCTTTGCAGTGTTTCGTTGACAGGAAGCTCATCAACGGAATGAGTGTTGTAGCAATTGCACTGTACAATACTTCACAGTTTGATATGCATTTTGTTGTATGTACTAGATAGGTTTTCTAAGTCATGTTGACTAAGTAATAGATAGGCAAAATAGGTTGGTCAATTGTAAGTATATCATGCCTTGTAATTTTGCCTAAGTGAAGACATGTCAACGGTATGAAGATTACTCTATCAACGGAACAAGGATACACCATCAACGGAATGGAGTTTACTCATCAACGAAATGGAGAATAAAGCTATCAACGAAACACATCTCCCTGCTATCAACGAATCATTATTGCTTTTCTGAATAGTTGACAAAGTGATAGTGACAGTTTACTGAACAGATCTAAAGGTGATGTGGAAGTGTACTTTGCTTTGGAAACCATTAAAATGGACATGGGGAATAAGGAAACATCCCAGTTTTCCATTTGGGTCTTGGGAGTGATCATAATAAGCATAAAGACAAAAGCAAGGATCTCCAAGGACCACTGGACAAAGGGATGAAAAGCAAACTATTGGCGGTTACCTTTAGTGTACTTTAGTGTAGCCAAAAATAGCTTTGTAAACTTGGGAATATATAACCAAGTGTAGCAGTTACTTTAAGAGTAAGAGAAGAAAAACAAATAGTTTGTATTAGCTATCTTTGAGAGCATTTCTTCTCTACAACCTTGTAACTGAGCAGCTGTGTACATTTTGTATCACAGATTATTTCCGAAATAAAAACACTTCAGTTGGATCATCAAACAATCCAACTGAATTATTTATATCTTGTGTTTTTACTTATTCAGTTCAGTTTTATTTATAAGTGTTTTAAGTTTAAGAAAATATCAAGAATTGTATTCAACCCCCCCTTCTACAATTCTGTTAGGTCATTTGGGATTAACAGCTAACAATCAACAAAATGACTTACCAGTAGAAGAACTTGATTTAATTTGGCAAGAGATGCAGGAGGCTCTTGATGAAATAGCAGAGCATGAAGTACCACAACCTGTTCCTGACCCTCAGGAACATGATGCCTTTGTGAATGCAATGGCGGATGTGCTTCTTCATAACTTCCATCAGGCAAACCCTGATTGGAATCCTCTCGAAAATCTTATCATTGTCGATGAAGACGATGAAGATGAGGATGTTAGATCAGAATTCAATGATCGTCAGAAGCTAGACTCAACTGATCAGGATTGCTGACGTCATCAGTATTGCATGGTCATCAGTATTTGATCAAGCGTCAGTATCTTATTGATCATCAGGATTCCTACTCAGACTATGATCAGGTTTGATCATCAGGACTTGAAGCTGATCAGGATTCCTACTTCGAGTTATATTTGGAGTCTAGATAAACATGGAAGTTTGTTCCTGGTTTGTAGAATGCAGCTATCAATTAAAGATATGTTTCTATCTTTGTTATGATTAGGACTTATCTTGTTATTGATAGAGAAGCTGTGTGCACTATATAAACACAGTTTTGGTTTCGATTTATGTACTCATCAGAGAGAGAGAACATAATCGGAGAGAAGCTCTTAAGAACAGAATTTCTTGAGAGAGTTTTTGTAAGCTAGCAGCTCTTAAGAACATCAGAATTTCTTAAGAGAGTTTGTAACAGTTTTATATCAAAGTTAATAAAGCTGTTATTGTTATTGTTAATGATCTTTCATATTTGTGTTATATAAAGTCGAGAATCTTATACAATTGTATTCAACCCCCTTCTACAATTGTTATTCACTGGGCAACAATTGGTATCAGAGCATACTGATTTAATTCTGAATCAGATACGATCTAAAGATGTCGACAACCAAGTATGAAAGCATGAAGATTCCCATCTTGAAGATATCAGAATATCCCACATGGAGGGTAAAGATGCTGATGTACCTGGAGGCTATGGATCCTGACAATCTGGACAGGATTCGTGATGGACCATATATACCAACAAAGTTCGTAGAACGAACAGATACTGTACCAGAACATTATGTGGTCAAAGCTAAATCTGAATGGACTCCAGAAGAAAAAGCTCATGTACTCAGAGAACCAAAGATAAAGAATATCTTGCACAATGGTCTTGATGCTGTTATGTCAAACAGAGTGATTGCATGCAAGTCTTCAAAAGAAATCTGGGATACTTTGGAAACTCAGTGCCAGGGATCTGCATCTGTCAAGAAAAACAGAAGGGCTCTATTGATTCAAGAATATGAACAATTCGATGCAAGACCTGAAGAGAGCCTGACTGATCTATATGATAGATTCCTGACACTATTGAACAGCTTATCCTTAGTTGACAAAGTATATGAAACTGAAGATTCAAACACCAAATTTCTTAGAGCTTTACCTGAAGAATGGGATACTCAGACCTCAATCATTAGACACCAGTATGATCTGAACATTGTGTCTCTTGATGAGATCTATGGGATGCTAAGAACTCATGATCTTGAAGTTCAACAGAGAAAGAACAAGAAAAGCAGCAAGGCAAAGTCAATTGCTTTGAATGTAGAAGCAAAATCAAAAGGGAAAGCTATGGAGGTCTCTAGAAGGAAAGCAAGAGAAGCTGAGTCAGATACTGACGACTCTTCATCAGATACTGATGGCAATCCTGATGCCAATACTGGTGATGAATCTTCTGATTCAGACATGGAAGAGATGGTTGCTATGATTGTCAGAAACTTCAGAAGGATGAAGTTCAGGAAGAATAGAAGACAAGGCAACGTTCAGAAAAAGACCTTCAAAGCAGACAAAGACAAGTATATCAAGAAGGACAGCAAGGGTAGCAAATTTGACAAGTCAAAGGTTAGATGCTACAAGTGTAATGGTATGGGTCACTTTGCTTCTGAATGCAACAAGACAAAGGCACTCATCACATCAAGCAAGGATTGGATGGACTCTTCCTCAGAATCTGATACTGAGGTAGTCAACTATGCGTTAATGGCCAATGCTGATGTAACTGCTGCTCCTGATGATAAGGTACTAAATACTATCTTTGATTTTGATACTGATAATGCTTCTGAGTTAAGACGTTTTCTAAAGTCATTACATATTAGCTTTAGAAGTCAAACTGCTGAGAATACTAGAATCTTATCTGAGATGTCTGACCTTAGAAAGAGGAATGAGATATTAGAAGCTGAATTTTATCGTATGCAAGAAGTACAAAAAGAATGTGATAATGTTAAGCACATGCACTTAGAGATAACATCGAAATGTACTTCCCTTGAAAAAGAACTTGAATTTGCTAATGAGAAAATCAGAACCTGGACAGACTCTGGTAGGAAATTTCATGAGATTAATACCTCTAAGAATTGGAAAGAGTGTCTAGGATATAAGTCAGATGAGGATAAGAAATTGAAAGAGAAAATTGTCATTGATGAGACAGTCAGTCCAAAGACCTATAGACATGTTATAGACTCAACCAAATCTAAGATTACTCCTGTTAATTTTGTTTTTGGTAAGGATTCCAATTCTACTTTTGAAAAGGGATCTTCTTCTACTCAAGGAATTAAAATCGTTAAGTCTAAACCTGTCTTGAATAAAGTCACTAAGAATGTAGGTCTATTGTCTCAGAAACAGCTTAAAGATAAAATCTGTGAGGTTACAGATAAGAAAAAGGAAGCTACTGTTAAGAGAAACAGGAATGGTAAAGTTGGGATCAATAAAGAAAATGGTTATAAGTATATCCCAAATGCACCTAGAAAATGTTGTTTTAACTGTGGTAACTCTAATCATCTTGCTATTGATTGTAAGAAGAGTAAGAAGAAGATTACTGATATTCCTAAGTCTGATGTTAGGAATAGATCAGTACTCTATAAACCGCAGAAGTCCTGTTTTCATTGTGGTAGTCTATGGCATTCTATTTATACATGTAAAGAGTATCATGATTTGTACTATAACTTTTATGATCCATTGCCTAAGTTTGAAAGTAGTACAAAGTCTGATAGAACTGAAAATGTCATAATGAAGCATGCTTTTGTTAATACTGATACTGACAAAGCAAATCCTGATGGAGTAAATCCTGTCAGGACTGCTAAAGTCAGAAAGTCTTCTGCTGCTAAAATTAATAAATTGCATGAGAAAGGAACCCAACATGTATGGGTTCCTAAGTGTTCTAACTAGTGTGTTTCTATTCTGATGCAGGGTAAAAGGAAAAATGTGTTAGTCATGGATAGTGGATGTTCTGTGCACATGACTGGAAACAAAGCCCTGTTATCAGAATATGAAGAAAAAGCTGGCCCAACTGTGTCTTATGGAGATGGCAACATTGGACAAACCTTGGGATATGGCAATATAATCATTGGAAATGTCATCATTGAAAAAGTATCTCTAGTGAAAGGACTAAAACACAACTTGTTGAGTATTAGTCAAATCACTGACAGAGGTTATCATGTCAATTTCTATTCCACACATTGTGAAGTAGTCAGTAAAGCAACAGGGAAGATAGCACTAACTGGCTACAGGCATGGTAACATATATGAAGCCAACATTCTCTCAGATACTGATGGCTCCCCTACATGTTTCATCAGTAAAGCTTCAGTAGATGAAAGTTGGAATTGGCACAAGAAGCTTTCTCATCTCAACTTCAGCAACATCAATGAGTTGGTTAAGAAAGAATTAGTAAGAGGATTACCTAATGTTTTATATACACCTGATGGACTCTGTGATGCATGCCAAAAAGCAAAACAAAGAAGGACATCATTCCAGAGTAAATCAGAATCCTCTATTGAAGAACCATATCACATGCTACATCTTGATCTGTTTGGTCCAGTCAACATCATGTCCATCAGTAAGAAAAGGTACACTCTTGTAATTGTTGATGAATATTCTAGATTCACCTGGGTGTATTTTCTGCATAGAAAAGATGAAACTCCTGAAGTTCTGTTGGATCATGTGAGGATGATTGAGACAACCACAAAGTACAAAGTCAAGATTCTGAGAAGTGATAATGGTACTGAATTTAAGAATTCAAAGATGGAAGAGTTCTGCAAATACAAAGGAATCATTCAACAATTCTCTGCTCCTGGCACACCTCAGCAAAATGGAGTAGTAGAAAGGAAGAATAGAACTCTTATTGAAGCTGGCGGAACTATGTTGGAAGAAGCTAAATTACCTACATATTTCTGGGCAGAAGCAGTCAACACAGCATGCTATACACAAAATCTTACATTGATAAACAGGCATGGTGTCACTCCTTATCAGTCTCTCAAAGAGAAGAAGCCAAGTCTGAAGCATTTGCATGTGTTTGGCTGTAAATGTTTTGTTCTCAGAACTCATCCTGAACAGCTAGGGAAATTTGAAACAAAGGCTGATGAAGGAATATTCATAGGTTATCCTACATCAAGAGCCTTCAGAGTTTTTAATTTGAGAACAAGAACTGTCATGGAGTCAATACATGTATCTTTTGATGACAAGAAGATAACTGGAATCATTGAAGACTCGCATGATAGATTGTTATTTGAAAATGAAGCTTCCAAGGAACCTGAAGAAAGTGAATCAGATCCTGTCAATACATCAGATCCTGATGGGTCACCAAATCCTGATGACACACCAGATACTGATGGTGCTAATACTGATGATACAAACAATAGTGATACAACTAGTAGTGCTAATGTTGAGGGGGAGCAACGGCATTCAACTACAAGTTCAGAGTCAACTCAATCATCAGGACAGAATTCTTCAGATACTGATTCAAGTGAAGATCCTGATAACACATCAGGAGGACATAGCAATAATTCAGGGAGAGCTTCAAATCAATCAAATTCTTTCAATCAAGATAACACCAATCCAGGGGGAGCATCTACTTCAAGAAACAATTTGACACCAGCAAGGAAATGGACAAAAGATCATACTCCTGATTTGATAATTGGAGATCCTGTTGCAGGTGTTCAAACAAGAAGTGCAACTCAGAATGAATGTTTATATAATAACTTTCTATCCAAGGAGGAGCCTAAGAAAGTTGAAGATGCACTTAAAGATGCTGATTGGGTTACTGCAATGCAAGAAGAACTGAATGAATTTGAAAGGAATGAAGTCTGGAAACTGGTACCAAGACCAAAGAATAGATCAATTGTTGGTACAAAGTGGATTTTCAAGAACAAGACTGATTCTGATGGAGTCATTATCAGAAACAAAGCTAGACTAGTTGCAAAGGGGTATTCCCAACAAGAGGGAATTGATTATGATGAAACTTTTGCTCCTGTTGCAAGACTAGAAGCCATCAGGATATTTCTTGCTTATGCAGCACATAAGAAATTCAAGGTTTTCCAGATGGATGTTAAAAGTGCTTTCTTAAATGGTGAACTGGAGGAAGAAGTTTATGTTGAACAACCTCCTGGTTTCATTGATCCTAAATATCCAGATCATGTCTACAGACTGGATAAGGCACTTTATGGACTAAAGCAAGCTCCAAGAGCATGGTATGAAACCTTAGCTCAATTCTTACTGGAAAGTGGATTCAAAAGAGGTGCAATTGATAAAACTCTATTTTATTTGAATCATGGTAAGGAGTTGCTGTTAGTTCAGATTTATGTTGATGATATCATTTTTGGGTCAACAAACAATAAGCTGTGTGAAAAGTTTTCCAAGCTTATGCAGTCAAGATATCAAATGAGCATGATGGGAGAAAGGAGTTACTTTCTGGGTCTTCAAGTTAAACAGACTGATGAAGGGATTTTTATTAATCAGTCTAAATACACAAGGAATTTACTGACAAGGTTTAACATGCAAGACAGTACTCCTGCTTCAACTCCCATAGCTACAGCTACCAAACTTGATCCTGATCAAGGTGAAGAGGTAGATGTAACTCACTACAGAGGAATGATTGGCTCTTTATTGTATCTCACTGCCAGTAGACCAGATATCATGTTTGCAACCTGTCTATGTGCAAGATTTCAAGCAAAACCTAGAGAACCACATCTGATTGCAGTCAAAAGAATTTTCAGATATCTCAAAGGCACTCCTTCACTTGGCCTTTGGTATGCAAGGGAATCAGATTTTGGGTTGTGTGGTTATTCAGATGCTGATTTTGCAGGATGCAAAATAGACAGGAAAAGTACTTCAGGAAGTTGTCAGTTTTTGGGTGGAAGACTAGTTTCATGGTTCAGTAAAAAGCAGAAATCTATTTCCACTTCAACTGCAGAAGCTGAGTACATTGCTGCAGGAAGTTGTTGTGCTCAGATAATGTGGATGAGAAATCAGTTGTTAGATTATGGCCTGTCCTACTCAAAAATCCCTATTTATTGTGATAACCAAAGTGCTATTGCAATGACAGGAAATCCAGTTCAGCATTCTCTTACTAAACACATAAGTATCAGATATCACTTTATAAGAGAACAGGTTCTGGAAGGAACAATTGAACTTCACTTTGTTCCTACTGATCAACAACTAGCTGATATATTCACCAAGCCACTACCTGAAGCTACTTTCAATAAATTGGTGAATGAACTTGGAATGATGAATTTTGAGAATTTCTGAGGGAAAGCTACAGAGAGGAAATCCTGATAACTATCAAATCCTGATGGTTATTCAGAAAGGTATGTTTTCTTTGATCAAATCCTGATAGGATGGAATCCTGACAGGAAGTCAACTGGTCAATTCTGATGTACAGGTTTGGAACACAGTTGTTTTTGGTCAAAGTTCTAGAGGAACCATTCTGATGCAGTTCGAATCAAATGGGGTCACTCATCATGTCACCCCTGCTGTTATAGAAGAGGCATTGCATTTGCCTATTCTGGGTGAAAAAGTCCCTAGGGTGATTTCAGACTCTGCTCTATTTGAGTTTGTCAAGAAACTGGGCTACAATGGAGAAGTAAAGAGATATGGAAATCTCTTTAGGACAAAGCTTAAGAAGGAATGGAATTTCTTCTTTGATACAATCAGCCGCTGTTTCCTGAACAAGACATCAAATTTTGATGCTCTTCCATCAGGATCTCTTAAAATTAGGTACTCTCTTATCCATTCTACAGTGTTTGATTATGGGTCTTTTATCTTAAAAGCTTTAAGTGATAGGAAATCAGATAAATTGGGTTCTGTCTGTTTTCTTAGATTTTTACAGTTGATATTTAATCACGTATGTCCTAATGTTGTTTTTGAGGATGATGTAGTTCTACCAATCTGTAGAATTACTGAGAATAATATTAAGTCCTTAGTCAACAGTGATAAGGCAAATGGTTTCATAGGAAATGCTTTTATTCCTGATGAGGTTAGGTTTTTCTTACATCAGAAAATGCCTACTCGTTATGGACTACTTTCTAATGCTATGGTACAAGGACCAACCCACCTTGTTCCTGACACAAGCATGCAACCTAAACAGTCTAAACAGTTAACAACCACCTCTACTGTCTCTCAAAAGACTTTAGTTGTAAAATCAAAGAAATCAGCTAGAACTGATGTGTCTGGAAGGCAATCAGGTTCAAAGGATTTTTCCTCTACACCACTCACTAAAAAGAAGATACAAGGGGGTGTACAAGGGGTCCTGGTGAAGAAAGCTGATAAGGTTGTTAAGAATGTTCCTATGAAAAGGAAGTTAAGGTTGATTGATGAAAGTGATTCAGAGGATGACTTACCTATATCTTCTGTGATGAATGTGAACAAGGAAGTTGCTGATACTGCTACTAAAGCTGTGGTACCTTCATCAAAACCACAAAAGACAAGGAAATTATCAAAGAGCAGGTATCATATTCCTTTGACAGTGCAAATGAAGGATACTGATATTCAGACATCAAATCCTGATGTTAGTATTCCTGATGCAGCAACAAAAGTTGTCTCTATATCAGACTCTCCAGCCTCTCCATCTCAGATTCGAGGACATTCTTGGGAGAAGGTTTCTACAACTGCTTCCTTGGTTGGTCTTACACCTACATCAAAGAAAAAGAGGAATGCAGAAGAGTTAGTCTATCAGAGACAGAAGAAGCTGAAAGGATCAAGCCCACAAGAACCTGAATTTCAGAGTAATTCAGCAGCTACTGTTGATCCTGCCACACAAGAACCACTCAATCAAAGTTTGGGTGAAGGCTTAGCTAGTGGAATGGTCACACAAGAACCATTTTCTCAAAGGGAGAATGAAGACATCAACATTCCAGCTACACAAGAACCATCTTCTCAAAGTGAAGATGCAGGCAAAGCTACAGCTTCTGTTGAAAGATTGGTCGAGAACATTGTCAATGAGGGAAGCACACAAGAACCTTTAGCTCAAAGTGTTGAAGAAGCTTCTGAACCTCAAGCTCCACAAGAACCATTGGTAGCAAATACTGATGCAAGCATATCAAATCCTGACGATGTTCATCCTGACGCTAGTGGTGCTCCTGATAATGAACCTATTTTGATACAGCCACTTCGTTCAAGACCAATAGATCATCCTATCTCAGAATCACAGGATAAACTGAAAGGTATTGCAATTCCTGATCCTGATATATCTCATGGTTCTGATGATGATAATTCTGATGATGATAGTGATGCTGATAATGAGAATAGAAAAGAGAAGGAACAGCTTGCTACAGCACTCAAGATTAGTCTTGGAACTAATTTTGGTTCATCAAGTACATATATGGCTGGCAAAGCTTTCACTGGGAAAGATCAGAGACAAGATTTTTCTACTCCTTCCTTTGATCCTGCAGAGGCATTTAGACAGAATGAATGGAACAATTCATGGCACAATTCTGATGAATCTATCAGTTTTTCTTCTGCTATTGAACATGCCTATAAAGCAGTGAAGTCTATAGAGAATCAAGACTTGAAGAATCATCTGAAGGCTACAACTCTGTTATCCAAAAGCCTGAAAAGTGAGATTGATTCTATCAAGGGTTCAACTGAAAAAGTGAGGACTGATATCTTTAATAATTTTACAAAGGTGCCTACTACTTTTCAACTAAGGGTAGTGGAATCCCAAGTGAAATCTGTTGTTTCAGAACAAACCTCAATCAATCAAAGAATTGATTCTCTGGATACTAAGGTAACTAAAATTCAAGCCTCTCTTTCCTTAATTTTGCAATTATTGTCAAATCCTGATGTCAAAAAGGGGGAGAAGGTTATTCAGACAAAATGTACACCTGATCTAGTATTAAGAAATAATGATGATGATACTGGAGATGATGGTGGTGACAAAGCGATACAAGGAGAAACCTCTGATGCTGTTGTTATGAAGACAATCCAAACTTCTCAAAGTCAAACAACGCAGTCAACTCATGTTTCTGATTCTGGAGTTAAGACAGTAAGAACATTGGTGCAATCTCAGATCCTGACGGAAGATCAAATCCTGACACCTGGTCATGGACAAATTCTTGCTACAATTCCTGAAGGTGATGAAGATGTGATTATTGATAATCCTGAAGATGCATCAAATTTATTCCAGAAGTTTTCTACAAAAGACGGCAGAATTGTTACTCTATATCACACTGATAAAAGAGTTCAACAATTATATGCAAGAAAAACACTCTCTACAGCAAGTGAAGAATATCCAGATCTCTCACATGAAGAATTCTTGAGACTACAAAAAGAGACAATGGAAAGCTATACTGCTCCTGCTAGAGGTAGAGGAAGCAGAGGTAGGAGAGGTGCTAGAAGAAGTAAAAGAGGTTCTTCAACTCAAACAGTACCTAGACAGACAAGGTCTAGAGGGTTAAGAATTGAAGAAATTCCTGAACCTATTCAAACTCTAGTAGTTCCTGACAGATCTACTTTTGGTGATGATGGAATTGTTGAAGAAGAACCTGAATTGAGAAGAAAATCAAGAAAATCAACTCTCAGCAATACAAATCAAATTGAAGATTCTAATCCTGACAATATTCAAGATCCTGACGAATCTGAAATTCTGCAAGAGGTTGATTTGATAATCTTATCTACTGTTGTTGATTGTCACAACAAAGAAGTAGATGAAGAAGAAGAAGCCAGAAGAAGAGATATTACAAGAAGAACAAATAAAGATTTCAATCTCTATCTACAAAGGCTTAAACTTTCAAATGGAAGAAAATGGAGGAACTCAAGCAGACAAGAATCTTCGCTGGAAAGAAGCTATGCCTTTGAAAAGGAAAAGGACAAGAAGTGGAAACATATTAGCACATTAAGTTGTGATACACCTATCAATTTTCAGTCTGGTGGAATTATTACAAGCGCTTCAAGTGTTGTTGATTTGTCTGATATGGCTAGATCAAAAACACTCTGGTTAAAGATGTTTTCAAATCTGAAGCAATTGTCAAGTAATTCAAGAGGAGGTATTGGACACAGAGATGGTGAATATCTGAATATGTCATATGTTGATCCTTACTCCTTGACAGAAATTGGAGGTACTTTAACTTCTGAAAACCTGAACAATTTATTAGCTGTTGATATAGTTATAGATTGTCATGATGGTTTTGAAAAGAAAGAAAAGCTTCTGTACTTCATGAAAGATGGTAGTGTGAAGATTTTATCTATTCAAGATCTGCTGATGAAAACTACACAGGAACTGAAATATGTTCACTATCTGTTAAGATGGAAGAACCAAGTGTACAAAGAATGGAGTGACATGATTTTGTCAACTATAAGAAGAAGACTGGATGGAAACAGTAATTTCAATGGTAATTATACTCCCATGTACTTAAATCAAATAGGTCAGGATGTGGAAATGCAAAGGGGTACTGCTGTTAAAGAAGTAAATTTTGGCATGACTCATCTTTCTCTCAATCCTGATGGGAAGGAAATTGCTTATCTTTTGCTTGAAGAGCACAGTCTACAGAGAAACTCCATACAGAATCTCAGAGCAGCTATCTACCAGATTAATGAGGAAGATGAAGAACTCAGAAATCTTAAGGAAAGACTGATTCAAATTCTTGAAGAAAAAGAAGAAAGTTTATTATCCAACTTCTTGAAGATGAATCTGTTCTATCACAAAGCTTAAACAGATAAGTTGTTTCTGAAGATACTCGTACATTTTGATACATGTTTTTGACATCATTGAATATTTGGAATCTATACTTTATTTCACAAAGTATGAGATTGGGGGAGATTGTTAGATCAGAATTCAATGATCGTCAGAAGCTAGACTCAACTGATCAGGATTGCTGACGTCATCAGTATTGCATGGTCATCAGTATTTGATCAAGCGTCAGTATCTTATTGATCATCAGGATTCCTACTCAGACTATGATCAGGTTTGATCATCAGGACTTGAAGCTGATCAGGATTCCTACTTCGAGTTATATTTGGAGTCTAGATAAACATGGAAGTTTGTTCCTAGTTTGTAGAATGCAGCTATCGATTAAAGATATGTTTCTATCTTTGTTATGATTAGGACTTATCTTGTTATTGATAGAGAAGCTGTGTGCACTATATAAACACAGTTTTGGTTTCGATTTATGTACTCATCAGAGAGAGAGAACATAATCGGAGAGAAGCTCTTAAGAACAGAATTTCTTGAGAGAGTTTTTGTAAGCTAGCAGCTCTTAAGAACATCAGAATTTCTTAAGAGAGTTTGTAACAGTTTTATATCAAAGTTAATAAAGCTGTTATTGTTATTGTTAATGATCTTTCATATTTGTGTTATATAAAGTCGAGAATCTTATACAATTGTATTCAACCCCCTTCTACAATTGTTATTCACTGGGCAACAGAGGATGATGAGAACGATGAGGAGCTCGAGCGAGAGCTTGAGAGAAGAAGAAAGAAGATGCTTGATGCTTGTATGTCATGCAAGGTGGAGGCATCGAAGCGTCCCGGTGATCACGGTGACGATCCGCCTTCAAGTGCATTAGCTCCTCTTCTTGTCCTTTAAGGATGGAACAAGAGAACCCTAGATGGATCTTGGTGGACAACTCCCTTCCAATCTTGACGGACTGTGAAGCTGCTCAAGGAGTGTTCGCGTGGTTATGATCCATCGAACATGGGCATTCTTGCTTATCAGCAAAGAGAAATAGACTAGGAAAAACAAAAAATGTAATTTCCTTTTCATTTGTAAAAATCTTCAAGTATCAATGAAAATGATCTTATTTCTCTATTATTCATCTTCTTGTTTTCATGTGCAAATTGTTAGTAACATTGCATTTGACATTTAAAATGATGAATAGTAATCCCTGAGAAAATTTTGAATTGAGATTGAAAATTAAAACTTAATACTTAATCAAAGAGTAAGTATAACTTTTATTTTCCAGAGAATACCAGCAATGTTGTTGTCAAAATGTCTTAGAAGCTCTGGTTTTCACACCAGCTTCAGTATCTGTGCATCAGGATTGACCAGTTGACTTCCTGTCAGGATTTTGTCCTATCAGGATTTGATCAAAATTACATACCTTGCAGAATGACCATCAAGATTTGATAGTCATCAGGATTTCCTCTCTGTAGCTTTCCTCAGAAATTCTCAAAGTTCATCATTCCAAGTTCATTCACCAACTTATTGAAAGTAGCTTCAGGTAGTTGTTGATTAGCAGGAACAAAATGAAGTTCAATTGTTCCTTCCAGAACCTGTTCTCTTATAAAATGATATCTAATACTGATGTGTTTAGTAAGAGAATGTTGAACTGGATTTCCTGTCATGGCAATAGCACTTTGGTTATCACAATAAATAGGGATTTTTGAGTATGACAGGCCATAATCTAACAACTGATTTCTCATCCACATTATCTGAGCACAGCAACTTCCCGCAGCAATGTACTCAGCTTCTGCAGTTGAAGTAGAGATAGACTTTTGCTTTTTACTAAACCATGAAACTAGTCTACCACCCAAAAACTGACAACTTCCTGAAGTACTTTTCCTGTCTATTTTGCATCCTGCAAAATCAGCATCTGAATAACCACACAAACCAAAATCTGATTCCCTTGCATACAAAAGGCCAAGTGCAGGAGTGCCTTTGATATATCTGAAAATTCTTTTAACTGCAATCAGATGAGGTTCTCTAGGTTTTGCTTGAAATCTTGCACACAGACAGGTTGTAAACATGATATCTGGTCTACTTGCAGTGAGATACAATAAAGAGCCAATCATTCCTCTGTAATGAGTTACATCTACCTCAGTACCTTGATCAGGATCAAGTTTGGTAGCTGTAGCTATGGGAGTACTTGCAGTAGCACAATCTTCCATGTTAAATCTTTTCAACAAATTCTTTGTGTATTTTGACTGATTGATAAAAATGCCATCATCAGTCTGTTTAACTTGAAGACCAAGAAAATAACTCATTTCTCCCATCATGCGCATTTGATATCTTGACTGCATAAGCTCTTTTGAATCCACTGTCCAATAAAAATTGAGCTAGGGTTTCATACCATTCTCTTGGAGCTTGCTTTAGTCCATAAAGTGCTTTATCCAATCTATAAACATGATTTTGGATATTTAGGATCAATGAAACCAGGAGGTTGTTCAACATATACCTCTTCCTCCAGTTCACCATTTAAGAAAGCACTTTTCACATCCATCTGGAAAACCTTGAATTTCTTATGAGCTGCATATGCCAGAAAGATCCTGATGGCCTCTAGTCTTGCAACAGGAGCAAAAGTTTCATCATAGTCAATTCCTTCTTGTTGAGAATACCTCTTTGCAACTAGTCTTGCTTTGTTTATGATAATTACACTATCTGAATCAGTCTTATTTTTGAAAATCCATTTAGTACCAACAATTGACATGTTCTTTGGTCTTGGCACCAGTTTCCAGACTTCATTCCTTTTAAATTCATTCAATTCTTCTTGCATTGCAATAACCCAATCAACATCTTTAAGTGCATCTTCAACTTTCTTTGGCTCCTCCTTTGACAAAAAGTTATTATATAGACATTCATTTTGAGTTGCACTTCTTGTCTGAAAACCTGCATCAGGATCTCCAATTATCAAATCAGGAGTATGACTTGTAGTCCATTTCCTTGCTGGTGGTAAGTCATTCCTTGATGTAGATGCTCCCCCAGGATTGGTGTTATCTTGATTAGAAGAATTTGATTCAATAGAAGCTCCCCCTGAATCATTGCTATCTCCTCCTGATGAATTATCAGGATTGTCACTTGAATCAGTATCTGAAGAATTTTGTCCTGATGATTGAGTTGACTCTGAATTTGTAGCAGTTTGCTGTTGCTCCCCCTCAACATTTGCTCTACTAGATGAATCATCAATATTTGGTGTTTCATCAGGATTTGATGGATTATCAGGATTTGGTGACCCATCAGTATCTGATGAATTGACAGGATCTGATTCATTTTCTTCAGGTTCCTTGGTAGCTTCATTTTCAAAAACCAATCTATCATGAGAATCTTCATTCAAGCCAATTATCTTCTTATCATCAAAAGATACATGTATTGATTCCATGACAGTCCTTGTTCTCAAATTAAAAACTCTAAAGGCTCTTGATGCAAGATAGCCTATGAAAATTCCTTCATAAGCCTTTGTTTCTAATTTCCCTAGCTGTTCAGGATGAGTTCTGAGAACAAAACATTTACAGCCAAACACATGCAAATGCTTTAAACTTGGTTTCTTCTCCTTGAGAGATTGATAAGGAGTAACACCATGTATGTTTATCAATGTGAGATTTTGTGTATAGCATGCTGTGTTGACTACTTCTGCCCAGAAATATGTTGGTAATCTAGCTTCTTCCAACATAGTTCTGCCAGCTTCAATAAGAGTTCTATTTTTCCTTTCAACTACTCCATTTTGCTGAGGTGTGCCAGGAGCAGAGAATTGTTGAATAATTCCTTTGTACTTGAAGAACTCTTCCATCTTTGAATTCTTAAACTCAGTACCATCACTCCTCAGTATCTTGACTTTGTACTTTGTGGTTGTCTCAATCATTCTCACATGACCCAACAGTTTTTCAGGAGTTTCATCTTTTCTGTGTAGAAAATACACCCAGGTGAATCTAGAATATTCATCAACAATTACAAGAGTGTACCTTTTCTTACTGATGGACATAATGTTGACTGGTCCAAATAGATCAAGATGCAGCATGTGATATGGTTCTTCAATAGAGGATTCTGATTTACTCTGGAATGATGTCCTTCTTTGTTTAGCCTTTTGACAAGCATCACAGAGTCCATCAGGAGTATACAAAGCTTTAGGTAATCCTCTCACTAAATCTTTCTTAACCAACTCATTGATATTGCTGAAGTTGAGATGAGAAAGCTTCTTGTGCCAATTCCAACTTTTATCTACTGATGCTTTACTGATGAGACATGTAGGGGAGTCATCAGTATTTGAGAGAATGTTGGCTTCATAAATGTTACCATGCCTGTAGCCAGTCAGAGCTATTTTTCTTGTCTCTTTACTGACTACTTCACAGTGCGTGGAATAGAAGTTGACATGATAACCTCTATCAGTGATTTGACTAATACTCAACAGGTTGTGTTTTAGTCCCTTCACTAGAGCTACTTTTTCAATGATGACATTTCCAATGATTATATTGCCATATCCCAAAGTTTGTCCAATGTTGCCATCTCCATAAGACATAGTTGGGCCAGCTTTTTCTTCATATTCTGATAACAGGGCCTTGTTTCCAGTCATGGGCACAGCACATCCACTATCCATGACTAACACATTTTTCCTTTTTCCCTGTAATCAGAATAGAAACACACTAGTTAGAACATTTAGGAACCCACACATGTTGGGTTCCTTTTCCATGTAATTTATTAATTTTAGCAGCAGAAGACTTTTTGACTTTAGCAGTCCTGACATGATTTAATCCATCAGGATTTGCTTTGTCAGTATCAGTATTAACAAAAGCATGCTTCAACTTGACATTCTTAAGGCTACCAGAATTTGCACTATTTTAATCAAACTTAGGCAATGGATCATAAAAGTTATAGTACAAATCATGGTATTCTGCACAAGTATAAATAGAATGCCATATACTACCATAATGAAAACAGGACTTCTGTGGTTTATAAAATGCTGATCTACTCCTGACATCAGAAATAGGAATATCAGTACTTTTCTTTAAACTCTTTTTACAATCAATGGCAAGATGATTAGAGTTACCACAGGTAAAACAACATTTCCTTGGTGCATTTGGGATATACTTATAACCATTCTCTTTATTGATCCCAATTTTACCATTCCTGTTTCTCTTAACACTAGCTTCCTTTTTCTTATCTGTAACCTCACAGATTTTATCCTTGAGTTGTTTCTGAGACAGTAAACCTACATTCTTAGTAACTTTATTCAAGACAGGTTTAGACTTTAGAAGATTTATACTTTGAACAGAAGTAGATCCCTTTTCAAAAATTGAATTGGAATCTTTACTAAAAGCAAAATTAACAGGAATAATCTTAGATTTGGTTTTGTCTATAACACGTCTATAGGTTTTTGGACTAACTGTCTCATCAACAACAATTTTCTCCTTAAATTTTTATCTTCATCTGACTAATATCCTAGACATTCTTTCCAATTCTTAGAGGTATTAATCTCATGAAATTTTCTACCAGAATCTGTCCAGGTTCTGATTTTCTCATTAGCATATTCTAGTTCCTTTTCAAGTGCAGTACATTTAAGTTTCATCTCTAAATAGATATGTTTAGAATTATCACATTCTATCTGTACTTTTTGCGTATGAGAAAATTCAGCTTCTACATGCTCATTCCTTTTCCTAAGTTCAGACATCTCAGATAAGATTCTAGAATTCTCAGCAGTTTGACTTCTAAAGCTAATATGCAATGACTTTATAAAACGTCTTAACTCAGAAGCATTATCAGTATCAAAATCAAAGACAATATTTAGTACCTTATCATCGGGAATAGAAGTATCATCAGTATTGGCCATTAGGGCATAGTTGACCACCTCAGTATCAGATTCTGAGGAAGAGTCCATCCAATCCTTGCTTGATGTGATGAGTGCCTTTGTCTTCTTGCACTCAGAAGCAAAGTGACCCATATCATTACACTTGTAGCATCTAACCTTTGACTTGTCAAATTTGCTACCCTTGCTATCCTTTTTGATATACTTGTATTTGTCTGCATTGAAGGTCTTTTTCTGGAAGTTGCCTTGTCTTCTAGCCTTCCTGAACTTCATCTTTTTGAAGCCTCTGACAATCATAGAAACCATCTCTTCCATGTCTGAGTCAGAAGAATCATCATCAGTATTGGCATCAGGATTACCATCAGTATCTGATGATGAGTCATCAGGATCTGGCTCATCTATCCTTGATTTCCTTCTAGAGACCTCCACAGCTTTTCCTTTCGATTTAGCCTCTACTTTCAAGGCAATGGTCTTCGCCTTGCTGCTTTTCTTATTCTTTCTCTGTTGAACCTGAAGATCATGGGTTCTTAGCATTCCATAGACTTCATCAAGAGACACAATGTTGAGATCATATTGATGTCTAATGATCGAGGTCTGAGTATCCCATTCTTCAGGTAAAGCTCTTAGAAACTTGGTGTTTGAATCTTCAGATTCATATTCCTTGTCAACTAAAGATAAACTGTTCAGGAGTGTCAGAAATCTATCATATAAATCAGTCAGGCTCTCATTAGGTTTAGCATTGAATTGTTCATATTCTTGAATCAAAAGAGCCCTTCTGTTTTTCTTGACATATGCAGATCCCTGGCATTGAGTTTCCAGAGTATCCCATATTTCTTTTACAGACTTGCATGCAATCACTCTGTTGGACATGACAGCATCAAGACTACTGTGTAGGATGTTCTTTATCTTTGGCTCCCTCAGTACATGAGCTTTTTCTTCTGGAGTCCATTCACTCTTTGCCTTGACCACATAGTGTTCAGGTACAGTTTCTGTTCGTTCTATGATCCTTGTAGGTATATATGGTCCATCACGAATCATGTCCAAATAATCAGGATCCATAGCCTCCAGGTACATCAGCATCTTTATGTGATCAATGATCATTTGTGTTACTTCCTGATAAGTGGATTTTATATCTACTTGGAACGCTTCGTATCGGCTTAAATTGATCGCTCACACTCAAGTATTTGGTGTGTTTAATGTGTTTTTAGCTAGAATGTGCAGATATACAGATGGATGCAGAAATGCGTGGATTCATGTATATATGGTGGATATGTGCTAAAGAAGAGAAGTCCATGCGGTAAGGGAGTTGGAAGTGCAAGGAAACGAAAAGAAAATAGTTTGCAGAATCCATGAATAGTAGCACTGTTCATGGCACTGTTCATAGCGCGCCCGCACTGTTCATAGCGCGCCCGCGCCTGAAAGTACTGTTCATAGCGCGCCCGCCCCTGAAAGTAATGTTCATAGCGCGCCCGCGCCCTACCAAGCGCGCCCGAGCTTGCCAAATGCTGAAAATTTGCTGAATTCAATTCTGATATGGAAACCAGCAAAGACCAGTCAACAGAAAGGCCTATTTAAACACTTGGTGGACGATTTCAGAGACATATATTGGGTTACATACATACATATCCATCCACCGGTGAGGAGAACAAGGAGACGACTGATTACGAAGATCTACTTTTCATCTTTTCTTTGTATTCTTCTAATTAGGCGATACTTTGGATTCTCGTTTGTTCTTTCATAAACCCTAGCACTTTTATTTAGTATTGTAGACATATTTACTATCATGTTTTCATCAGAACCCACGATGATGAACGGTTCGATTATGAACTAATCGTTGTCGTGGGGTTCTAACAGATTTATTTATGGATTTTAGTAGTTAATTGTTTTAAAGATGTGTGTGTGATGATTTGTTGATATCCTAGTTTGGTTGTGCTTATTCTTCTTGGATGCGTAGCTAACATCTAAGTTGTTTGTTAATCTCTATTGATTGCGAAAGTGGATATAGAGGTTTAGAACTTGCCATGCTAGCATAGGTTTATGTATGTTTGTCATGCATGATTCGTAGGTGATTTTAACCATCTTACCTGCCCTATGTAATCTGAATGGATAACTTGCTCGTTAAACCGTTATGTTTTCAAATCTTATAGACATATAGGGTCTAAGCATAATTGGTGTCTGCTCAACTTCTATCTCTTTTGTGGATGTTTGAGTGGTTTGGTATACGTATACTGAAAGGTAGCGTGTACTGATTTCGTGTTATCTGATTAGTTGTCACAACCGTCACATGCATTGATTAAAGACAAAAGACTCTGAATGAAGTATTTAATGAAGTTAGGATCCCATGTTTTATTCTCATAAGTAATTCAATCAGCAATCTCTTTAGTTAATTATAGTCTTGATAATTTGTTTAGTTAATTTAGTTAATCAAAACACAACTTTGATACTTGTCTTAGCATTGAACAATAGCTATACATTATTGCATAGGTGCATAACTATAATAACCAAAGCAGTCTCTGTGGGAACAAACTCTACTTATTCTTATATTACTTGTGACCGCGTACGCTTGCGTGATTTTGTGCGAACAAGTTTTTGGCGCCGCTACCGGGGACTCGGTGTTATTTATATAGTTTATGTGCTTGTCATCAGTGTTCGTTAAAGTTCACTGACTCGGATTATTCTTTCATCCATTTTACTTTGTTTGGTGAGTTTCAGGTACTTTAGTAAAAGTGTATGCGAACACGTTCTCAATCTCGGAAAGAAGAACTTGAATTAAGTCTAGTTATGGGAGAACCAGCAGCAGCAGAAACGAAGGCTTTGAAGGACTATTCTCAGCCGAAGATCAATGACATTCAATCTAGCATTGTCAGGCCGGCTATTGCAGCTAATACTTTCGAAATCAAGCCTGGCACGATTTAGATGGTGCAGAATTCAGTGCAGTTTGGGGGTGCTCCAACGGAAGATCCTAATATGCATATTAGGGATTTCATCGAGATTTGCGACACCTTCAAGTTCAACGGAGTGTCGGAAGATGCTGTGAAACTGAGACTGTTCCCATTTTCTCTGAGGGATAAGGCTAAGGGCTGGTTGCACTCTCTACCAGCAGGGTCTATTACTACATGGGAGGATCTTGCTCAGAAGTTTCTCACTAAATTCTTCCCTATGGCTAAAACCGCTGCAATCAGGAATGCTCTTACTCAGTTTGCACAGCATTCTAGAGAAACTTTATGTGAAGCTTGGGAGCGTTACAAGGAGATGCTTAGGAACTGTCCTCATCATGGAATGCCTGATTGGATGGTGATCAATTGTTTCTATAATGGACTGGGAGGTCAATCTCGACCAATGCTTGATGCGGCATCAGGTGGAGCTTTGTGGGCTAAAAGCTACGATGAAGCTTATGAACTTATTGAGATGATAGCTGCTAATGAATACCAGAATCCAACTCAGAGGTCATCACAAGGCAAGGTAGCAGGAATTCTGAAAGTGGATGTAGCTACGGCAATAGCAGCTCAGCTAAAGGCTTCGTCTATGAAGGTGGATTCTCTGTCCAACTATGGAGTTCAACAGGTGGCTAGTGTTTGTATGCTATGTGCAGGTGCACATGATACGAATCAGTGTGCCATATCTAGTGAATCGGCGCAGTTCGTGAGCAATTTCCAGAGATCACAACAGCCAGTGCCAAACACCTATCATCCGAATTTCAGCTGGAGTAACAATCAGGGTGGTCAGAATCAGCCACAACAGCCGTATCAGCAGTATCAAGGTCAACAATTTGGAGCTAAGCCATTTAACTCTTCTGGTTTTCAGCAACAGTATGCTCCAAGGCAACCTTACCAACCACCAGGGTTTCAACAACCATCTCAAGGCAATGTTGGGCAGTCGTCTAATGACAAGTCTGAATTGGAGGAATTGAGGCTAATGTGCAAGAGCCAAGCTGTTTCAATCAAGACTCTGGAGAATCAAATCGGTCAGATTGCCAATGCCTTGTTGAATAGACCACATGGAACTCTCCCTAGTGATACGGAAGCTAATCCTGGCAAAAGAGAGGTCAAAGAACATGTAAAAGCAGTTACCTTGCGATCCGGAAAGGTTACGAGTGATCAGAACTCAGAAAAAGTAGAAAACGAAATTTTTTTTGGATTCCCAGCAGAAGGTAGAGCGCGCCCGCACTGTTCATAGCGCGCCCGCGCCCCCTATTCTACCAGAAAGTGAAGAAAATGGAGAAAAAGCTGATCAGTTGGGGGGCAACCCGGAGAAGAGTGATCATTTTACTGAGAAACCTATTCCTAAGCAAGTTACAGAGAGCAAGGAGGTCTATCCTCCTCCGCCATTCCCTAAACGTCTTCAGAAGCAGAAGTTGGACAAGCAATTTGCTAAGTTTCTGGAGGTTTTCAAGAAGTTGCATATCAATATACCTTTTGCGGAAGCTCTAGAACAAATGCCGAGCTACGCAAAGTTCATGAAGGGTATTCTATCTCGGAAGTTGAAACTCGAGGAGTTGGAGACCGTCGCTCTGACAGAAGAATGCAGTGCTATTCTTCAGTAGAAGTTACCTCCTAAACTCAAGGATCCAGGAAGTTTCACCATACCGTGCACTATCGGCAATCTATCTTTCAACAAGTGCTTGTGTGACTTGGGAGCGAGTATTAATCTGATGCCGATGTCTGTATTCATGCAACTTGGACTTCCTGAGCCTAAACCT
The DNA here is from genome assembly GCA_030848705.1 of Heracleum sosnowskyi. NCBI lineage: Eukaryota > Viridiplantae > Streptophyta > Magnoliopsida > Apiales > Apiaceae > Heracleum > Heracleum sosnowskyi. Next base: position 15,635,218 of record CM061244.1, on the reverse strand, counting down.
ACTACTATGTCTTTACAGCTGGCTGATCGGACGATCACATATCCAAGGGGTATAGTGGAGGATGTTTTGGTTAAAGTGGATAAGCTCATTTTTCCTGCTGATTTTGTTATTCTGGACTTTGAGGAAGACAAGAAGATTCCGATTATCTTGGGAAGACCGTTCTTAGCTACAGGCCGAACTTTGATCGATGTGCAGAAAGGAGAGCTTACAACGAGGGTTCAAAATCAGAAGGTCACTTTTAATGTGTTCAAGGCAATGAAATTTCCAACTGAGGAAGAAGAGTGCTTTAAATTGGAGATGGTCGATTCTGTCGTCAATACAGAGATTGAACAACCGTTGAAGTCAGATACAGTGGAGAGAGTCTTGATAGGGGATTCTGATATCGAAGACGCAGAAAGAGCAGAGCAACTTCAGTTGTTGAATGCACCTCTGTGGAAAAGAAAAATTGATGCATCATTCGAATCTCTTGGATTAGCAGAGCTGAACAATTCTCAGGAGCGACTCAAACCATCTATGGAAGAAGCTCCTACACTTGAACTCCAACCACTGCAGGATCAATTGAAGTATGGTAAAGTCTACGAGAGCAACATGCTATATAAGGAGAAGGTTAAGGACTGGCGTGAAAGAGGGGTGGTGAAACATTCATTTGTTCCTGGTCAGTTATTTCTGCGTTTCAAGTCTCGCTTCAGATTTTTTCTAGGAAAGCGTAAGTCGAGTTGGTCGGATGCAGTAGAGATTTTCCATAAGTTTCCGGATGACGCGTTCAAGGTTAATGGTCAGTGGCTGAATTATGACGTTGGTAATACGGTGAACCGTGAGTCGATGTTCACCGTTCTTGCGACTGGATGAAAACGGATTCACGTCAAGCTATTGACGTAAAACAAGCGCTTCGTGGGAGGCAACCCACGAGAATATGTAGTATTAGTATTCTGTGTAAAAAAAAAAAAAAAAAATTCATGAACAGTAGCAGAGCGCGCCCGCGCCTGGATGAGCGCGCCCGCGCAGGGGTTACTGTTCACAGAAGCCAAAAAAAAAAAGACAAAAAAAAAAGTTTGTGTTGTTTCCCCCTAAGATCCATCTGGGATTCAGAGTGAAGTTGATAGGTCCTTTGGGTACTACTTTCAGAGCCACTGGAGTTGGTATTGCTTGGCCTGATTTTGGAGTTGATTCTGTTAATCCACTGGATAGGTCCTTTGGGTACTACTTTCTGCTGATGATTAGGTATTCTCTGCATCTTTCCTTGTTATTACCTTCAATGAGGACATTGAATATTGTAAGTTTGGGGGTGAGAATTAAGGATTAGTAGTGTTAGTGTGTGTGTTCATATAGGATTTATATTGCATTTGTAGTTAGTTCATTCATATTTTAGCATGTTTATGTCATATAGAGCATTCTGTTTGTATTAGTGTTTTATATATTATGTGAGTCCATTTAGTTGCATTTGCATAGCATGCATATTTCATGATCCCGTAGGACTTGACTATTTCTTGGTTGATGAGTCGATGTTGATAGGAGTGTGGTAGTGATGAATAGAGGGCTGATTAAGTTTCTATGGAATTGACTTGCATGCCAGAAACAAAAATCATTTACATAAGTCTCATTGGTTGCTTTTAGATTTGATCAGACCATGTTTTGTTTGGATGTTAGAATTTAACCGCTTTCTTATATTTAGAATGTTCTTCTATTCTCTTGAAAACAAAGAAGCACTTAAGTCTAAGTTTGGGGGAAAATAGGGATTTCATGCTAGTTGTTAATAAAGGCTAGGCGTCAAATGGCTAGTAGCCGCTCATTGAAAAAATGAGTAGTCTAGGGTGGGATGAGAAAAAAGCAAAGCGCACTCATTCCGAAATTGTTGAAAAAAAAAGAAATAAAAGAAAAGAGAAAAAAAAAAGTTGTGTTCATGTAGAATTGATCAGGTTGAGCTCTTTAATACTCGAGCAATTAAGTTCTAGGGGACTTTGTGCCTAGTGACCTAAGACTTTTCCGGTCTGGGATCCACTAACCTAACGCTCGCTACATGGGTATTATTGTATAAGCCTTTTGGGGTCTCATCCATTGCACGGTCAAATAAGCATGTGTGTCGTAATAAAGCATGAATTCCTGTCTAGCTCAAGTGGATTATGAAGTGTCTTTAAGTGGTTTCTTGTGTCTAGAGTTCATTCTGTTTATAAGCTTGTGGTTGTTTTGGTGAAGAATAAGATATGGCCTTGATTTAGTTTGGGAGTCTATTGATGAGCATTTCACAGACACACACGTTTCTGTATTTGTTTGTTAGTATAAGGGGATTTAGTCGAGCTCTGTTTGGAACATTGCATTCGTTGAAATGTTGGCTTGTTGATTGGTTATGGTTAGTTTAAGGGGATCGTTTGCATTAGCATATTAGTTGCATTCATGCATTGCATTATATATATATAGAGTCTGTTTATGCTTGAGGACAAGCATCGGTTTAAGTTTGGGAGTGTGATAAGTGGATTTTATATCTACTTTGAACGCTTCGTATCGGCTTAAATTGATCGCTCACACTCAAGTATTTGGTGTGTTTAATGTGTTTTTAGCTAGAATGTGCAGAGCTACAGATGGATGCAGAAATGCGAGGATTCATGTATATATGGTGGATATGTGCTAAAGAAGAGAAGTCCATGCGGTAAGGGAGTTGGAAGTGCAAGGAAACGAAAAGAAAATAGTTTGCAGAATCCATGAATAGTAGCACTGTTCATGGCACTGTTCATAGCGCGCCCGCACTGTTCATAGCGCGCCCGCGCCTGAAAGTACTGTTCATAGCGCGCCCGTGCCCTACCAAGCGCGCCCGAGCTTGCCAAATGCTGAAAATTTTCTGAATTCAATTCTGATATGGAAACCAGCGAAGACCAGTCAACAGAAAGGCCTATTTAAACACTTGGTGGACGATTTCAGAGACATATATTGGGTTACATACATACATATCCATCCACCGGTGAGGAGAACAAGGAGACGGCTGATTACGAAGATCTACTTTTCATCTTTTCTTTGTATTCTTCTAATTAGGCGATACTTTGGATTCTCGTTTGTTCTTTCATAAACCCTAGCACTTTTATTTAGTATTCCAGACATACTTACTATCATGTTTTCATCAGAACCCACGATGATGAACGGTTCGATTATGAACTAATCGTTGTCGTGGGGTTCTAACGGATTTATTTATGGATTTTAGTAGTTAATTGTTTTAAAGATGTGTGTGTGATGATTTGTTGATATCCTAGTTTGGTTGTGCTTATTCTTCTTGGATGCGTAGCTAACATCTAAGTTGTTTGTTAATCTCTATTGATTGCGAAAATGGATATAGAGGTTTAGAACTTGCCATGCTAGCATAGGTTTATGTATGTTTGTCATGCATGATTCGTAGGTGATTTTAACCATCTTACCTGCCCTATGTAATCTGAATGGATAACTTGCTCGTTAAACCGTTATGTTTTCAAATCTTATAGACATATAGGGTCTAAGCATAATTGGTGTCTGCTCAACTTCTATCTCTTTTGTGGATGTTTGAGTGGTTTGGTATACGTATACTGAAAGGTAGCGTGTACTGAGTTCGTGTTATCTGATTAGTTGTCACAACCGTCACATGCATTGATTAAAGACAAAAGACTCTGAATGAAGTATTTAATGAAGTTAGGATCCCATGTTTTATTCTCATAAGTAATTCAATCAGCAATCTCTTTAGTTAATTATATTCTTGATAATTTGTTTAGTTAATTTAGTTAATCAAAACACAACTTTAATACTTGTCTTAGCATTGAACAATAGCTATACATTGTTGCATAGGTGCATAACTATAATAACCAAAGCAGTCTCTGTGGGAACGAACTCTACTTATTCTTATATTACTTGTGACCGCGTACGCTTGAGTGATTTTGTGCGAACACTTCCTCCTTTGTCTGTAAAAATAACACCCACGTGTACTTGGAGTAGTCGTCAACCATCACTAACACATATCTTTTCCTTGATACTGACATGACATTTACTGGACCAAATAAATCCATATGGATCAACTGAAGAGGTTCAGAGATGTTTGTCAGTTCTTTGCTTCCGTGTGATGCTTTCTTAAACTTCCCTTTTTCACATGCTTCATATAGTCCTTCCTGATGGATTTCTATAAGAGGTAACCCTCTAACTAACTCTCTCTTTACCAAAGAGTTCATAGTTTTGAAGTTCAAGTGTGAGAGCTTCTTATGCCATAACCAACTTTGATCTGATGAAGCCTTGCTGTAGAGACATTTGACTTCTCCATCACTGGCCGAACTAAAGTCAGCTATGAACAAATTTCCTTTTCTTACTCCGTGCAGAGCAAGTTTCTCATCTTTCCTGTTTGAGATCAAGCATTTATCTTTTCTGAACTCACATTGTATCCTTTGTCACATAACTGACTGATACTTAGTAGATTGTGCTTTAATCCTTCAACAAGAGAGATATTTTCAATGATGACATTTCCAATTTTCAGATTACCATATCCCGTAGTGAATCCATTGTTGTCATCTCCAAAGGTTACTGTCGGGCCGGTCTTCTCAACCACATCTGTAAGCAGGGACTTTTCTCTTGTCATGTACCTAAAACAACCACTATCCAGAATCCACATGACCTTTGTATTTTTAACCTTACCCTGCAATCACAGATTGATTAAGCGGACTTTGGTACCCAAACATGTTTGGGTCCATAAGGTTTAGGAACTTTAACAAGAGTAACATTTGATTCAATCTTAACATGTTTAGCTTTCAAATTGACTGTGGCTTTCTCAGTTTTAGTGCAAGTGCCACCAGATGCATTCATTAACTTATAATAAGCATGCATGATATTGTATGCACAGAGTAAGCATTCTTTCTTACCACAGGGTTCATGAAGACTAGGCATGTCAGACATGTTATGGATTTCAGAAGATTCAACATTTTCTACTTTAACCTTTTACATGCATGTGTAAGGTGACCAACATAATTACAATTATTGCACAACTTCCTAGATCCAATGGGAGAGGATGTAAAATCATTCTTTTTATTAACACCTGCTTTCCCATTACTGTTCTTTTTAGTCTTTTCTACTGTATTGCCTATATCAGTTTTAGGTTTTTCAATTTTAACTGACTTCTTAAGCAACTCAGATTTTTCCTCCACCTTCTTCTTTAAGTCCTCTTCAAGCAGTTCTTGTCTTATGATTAAGTCTCCTTCAATGATTGGTTCTGAAATAGGCTTAACGAAAATTGGACATGCAACATTCTTAAGAATGTGTGGTACATTCTCCATGACAGTTGGAAGTGTCTCAGGAAAATCCACTTGCCTCTTTCCAGCTTTCTTACTGTAGTCAAATCCTATAGCAGCTTTGCTCCCTAAGGTCTGATTGTCAATGATTTCCTTAGCAATTAGGGAGGAGTTCTTATATGCATTCAGTTTCATTTCTAAATCAGAAATCTGCTTCCTAAGGATAGTCTCTATTTCTTCATTACACTTGACTTTGTTCTCTAAGTACTCATTCCTCTGTTTAAGACCTTCTATAGTGACAACTACAAGCTCTAGTTCTGCATTTTTAGATTCTAGATCTTTAACCTTTAGAACTAGTTTAGCATTTTCAATTTCAGATGCTAGCATGCTTGTATGTACATTAAATAATTCAACACTAAGATCTTGCACAGTTTTCTTGTACTCAGAGTTAGACATGTCAATTGTAGTTAGAATAGGTACCTGAGATGATTGTGGTGATTCCTCTGAAGAGTCGGCCATCAGGGCTAAATTTATAAATTCTTCCTCTTCATCCGAATCAGTATCATCCCATCTTTTACCCTCAGCAATATAAGCTCTCCCTTTCTGCTTACCAGATATTGAATCCAAGTTGCTGTCTCAGCCTTGCATTCTCTCTTTTCAAATCTTCATAAGATTCCTTTTTCTCACGAGGGCTGAGCATTCGGTTCGGTTAACCGAATACCGAACCGAAATAATTTGGTTTTAAAAATATGTGTTATTCGGTATTTTGGTTATTTCGGTTTTTTTACCGAATTACCCAAATTACCGAATTAACCGAAAATATAAAATATCATAAATAATATTTATTTAATTATATATGATATGTTATTTATACTATAATTTTGGTTATATATGATTGTTATTTTGTTTATTTTTGTGTGTTGCGTTGCTGCTTGCCTGCTTATTACCTGACTAGTGACCGTTGATTGCTGGCCTTGAGTCTTGTTGCTGAGTTTTTGTTAGTGTTTTGTCTGTTGCAGTTTGTTATCAAGTCTCTAGGAGACACATACTCACTTTATTTTGTTTAGAAACATTATTTTCCAAACTTTATGTATTGGTAGCATTTTATCTCATATTGAAGCTCCTTATTTGTATTAAAAGATACTACATGTTTGATGTTTCTGTTAACAATCGATTTTAATTCGGGCTTTTTTTGCTAATTCGGTTTTTTAATTCAGTATTCGGTTTTAACCAAAATAATTAATTCGGTTCGGTAAATAACCGAAATCATTTCGGTTCTTAATTCGGTTATATATTTTGCTCTTATTCGGTATTCGGTAACCGAATTATAATTCGATTCGGTTACCGAATAACCGAATGCTCCGCCCTACTTCTCATAGACAACTTTCTTATCTCTTGCTTGACGAGGCTTCCTGCATTTAGTGGAAAAATGCCCTAACTCATTGCAGTTGTAACACCTTGATTTGCTTCTATCAATCATGTCTGTCATGTAGCTCCCCCTTAGAGCCAGAGCCTGAAGTATATATGTTCTTCTGAAACCTATTGGCTGACCTCTTGAACTTGTACTTAGGGTTTCTCTTGAAACGTAAATGATTGAACTTTGCAGCTAAGTACGCCATGGATTTGTCTTCCATTTGCTCAAGTTCCTCCAAAGTGTAGTAATCACTTTCATCAGGACCTAGATTCAAAGATTCCAACTCAGCCTCAATAATCTCTTCTTTTCCAGCTTTAGGGGTTTGAACCTGAATTTTAGAAGTTGTTGGTTCATCCACTACAACTGCAGATGATCTTGCGAGTACGGTACTTTTGATTTCCACTGTTCCCGGACCATAGATAATTACTCTTTGTTCATGTTCCATCTCATAAGTCTTAAGCTTGCCATAGATCATCTCTAGTGATATCTTGGTAAAATCTATTCTTTCCCTTATGGATGAAGACTTGTGTTCTGCATGGTGGGGCAGTGTCATCATGAATTTCCTGTTGGTCTCTCTCAGAGGATAAGATTTGCCTTTCATTGATAGTTCATTTAACAACTTAATATATTTCTCAAAGACATGAGTTATACTTTCTCCGGGAAGTGACCTAAATGCCTCGTATTAAGAAGTCAGGATATCCAGTCTGTTTTCCTGCACGTCTTCAGTACCTTCCATTATTAGATTTATGGTATCCCACATATGTTTCCCGCTTGTACATCTCATAATCTGATAGCTCATTTCTTTGTCTACGGAGTCAGTCAATATCAGGATTAGACCCGTATCCAATCGAACCAATTCCTTGTCTGTCTCTGTGTACTCATTCAATTCCTTTGGGGTTGAACCTTGAGGAACTCTTGTACCATTAGGGTTTGTAGACTCGCTCACTGGTTTCATTGGTACAAATGGTCCATTCTCTAAGATGCCAATATACAAAGGATTTGAAGCTCTGATAAGCAGCAGCATCTTCATTTTCCACAGACCGAAATCATCTCTCGTAAAAGGGGGAACTTTGATACCAATAGTTGTCTTTGGAGCACTCATGATTTTTGAAAATTACAAATTATTTAATATTAAAAAAATTCAAATAAAATTAAATTTTTTAAAATTAAAAAATTCGAAATTAATTTTCAAGAACTTGTTTGTTTTTGGTCTATATCATCGGATCTGATTCGTACGTCAATCAACAAGCTCTGATACCAATTGTTAGGTCCAAAGTATCATAGACGGGGGGTTGAATACGATACTCACAATTTATTCGATTTCGTTTGCGGATAATTATGTGTGTTCGTGTTCGAAATCAAATCAACCAAATCAAAACACGAGTCGGGGAATATATCGTTTTATAAATATAAACCACGAGGGGTGCTACAAATCTAATCCGTAGGATTAACTTCAATGAGTTCAAGTTACAATAATCAATACAATTGATAAAATTTAAGGCACTAGCAATTACTTCTCTAAAATTTCAAGCTCTTAAATTTCCCTCTGTATTAACTTCTCTGTAACTTAACAACTGAAGAAGACACTGTCTTCTTTCACAAAATGTTGACTTCGGAAAACTAGCGAAGGCTTAGATTGAATCTCAGCCGTCCATTTTCCTCACCAACCTCTAACAGCCTTCAATGCAAATTACCAACTCCATTTTTAAAACTATCGAAGGCAAGATATTTCTCTAGTTCGATAGATTGAAATAAAAATCTATCGAAACAAGTATCTTGTTTTCCTTGATTCATTTCGACAATTTTAGTTATAAAACTATCAAAATTCTTCTTTCTGCCCACTTCGATGGTTTCTTTTTCAGAAACTATCGAAATGGTTTTTCACCATTTCGATGGTTTTTCAAAAGAATCTTCTTTTCTATTTCGATGGTTTCCAAGAAGGAAAACTATCGAACTCCCTTAATTGCAGTTTGGTCTTTGAGGATTCTTTCTCTTTGCAGTAAAGATATTGCACTTCAATTTAACTTTAACATACCTTATCAATCTTCCTTTTAACTTCCGGGATATATCAGGTCTGACTTAAATCAATTTCTCCCGAGTCGATGAAACATGTTGATCTTCTTCAATTGTGCTGACACATAGTGCAACTGATCTGGTTCACAGATGACTAACACTGATCAAAACCTCTATGTCTTCAATACAATACAATTGACAAATCCTTTGCCGTCTTAGTTGCTTTATTATAAAATCATTGAAATGATTTAGTACTAACTCTGTATCATACAAATACTCCTGAAGTCTAGAAAGTCTTGATTCTTTAGTTGTCACTGAGGCCTGAACATATTAATGAACTTCTTTCCGTGACCTGTTTACAGACTTCAAGAATACATATCATATTTTGATTTCTTGAGTTTACCATGTCTTCTGTTCTTATATATTCCTGTACTTCAGTTAATATTATTATCTGTCTTGTTCCTGTGTTGAGTTATAGTTACCTTTGTTACATATTACGTTGCATTATGCTTTACAAAAAAATCTACTTATAAGTTATATCTGGTTTAGATTATCATAATTATCTTTTTAAACCAAATACACCTTTTAATTTTAGATCCAACTTCAGCTATCTATTTTAGATCTAACGATCCTTATTATTTCGGTGTATAATAGAAATTGAATATTATTTATGTATTAATTAAATCGATTTCCTTATTAAATGATAAATATTTTTAAGTTTAGAATTTTGGAAAATCCAATTATAATACAACTTTTTTAACTTATATCATTTTTAGATAATAATTTATGTATATAACATAATCTTGATCGTCTATTATTAAAAATATTGGATCTATCGGGTGTGATTGTTTTTACGGTATTCGATACCAGACTATCAAATTTTTTTTGGATAATATCACGTGTTTTCTTAAAACTTGTAATTATATTAAATTATAATTTTTTATTAATATTTATTTTTTTACTTTTTTATATTTAATTCTAATTATCTAAATATTTTTTTGTAAGATGTTGTTGATGTTGAACTTTGAACTTGTGAAAATGAAAATTATTAATTAAGATATAGAATATTTTTTCGTATTAGTTTTTCTTCTAATGAAGTAGTACACCGCGACGATCAAAATTCTACATAAGATTCATTTATATTTATTATATGTGGTACGTATCTATACTATTATATTAAATAAGAAATATTGAAAATAATTAATTCGTGTTAAAATATTATTAAATAAATACTTCGTCCGTCCCACTCATTTCTATACAGTTTTTTTTCACTGTTTGACACACATTTTAAGGTGTATATAAAATATAGTTCTATAACTTATTTTTAAATTGTTTTTTCTTTGAATACAAATTTAGATGTTAAATTTTAATTAAGAAGAAAAAAAGTTAAAAAATAATTTATGAAAATATACTTTATTGAAACCTTAATATGCGTGCCGAGCCGCGTCTCCCAATGTATACAATTCACTGGGACGGAGGGAGTAATATTTATTAGAATTTGAATACTCGCTTTACTATTTGGGCTTTATCTTATGTTTTAAAATTCGGAGACGATTTTACAGCCCACGCGAAGCTAATGAAATTATTTTTAATTTAATGATAGTTTAACAATTATCATTTAAATGAAACTATTTATAAATTAAAGAGAAAAGAGAGTTACGAATTTTCACATGAAATTTTTTTATTCAATATACACTTATTATTATTTAAATATAATCCTATTATGATTCAAATACACTTTTTTAATATGAGATCCAAAGTTTCTCATTTATCTATTTAATATTTAACGATCTTTATTAATTTGGTCACCAGACTACCAAGACCAAAATTTTGGGATAAAATCCTCTTACGCTTATTATATATAAGAATATAATAAGAATATAATTTATTTAATTGAGATTTGATAAATAACATTATTTACATAAATACTTGCACATACAATAGTCATTGTTTTCACATAATTGTTGTATTAATTTCCCCTGACCGTACTTTTTTGACACCCAAATTGTCGCAGTCATTATTATATTAATTCATAATTTTAATATTTATTATTATATTAATTCATAATTTTTAATAATTTTATGTTATTAGTTTTTAGACTTATTTATTACGTTTCATACGCATAATATATTACTTATGTTGTGTTTTGAGTTCTAAATATCAGATTTAAACGATTTTACAGCCCACAAAACTCACAAAATAATATTTAATTTAGTGTTAGTTTAGAAAAAATTCCAATTAAAACTATCTTGAAACTGAAGAAAAGAATAAAATGACAAATTATAACAATAGTTCTATTCAACATGGAAACAAAATTAAAATAAAGAAAACTTACTCAGCTTAAAATTAGAGTACATGCCAACAATCAAATAAACCTACCGAACTTAGAATTTGAACTTACAAATTGTTATTCTAAGAATTCTAGTCAATTTAGAAAACTTACTCATATTTAATTTATATTATCAAAATAAAATTTTTAAATATTTGATGTAACGGTTCTCATTTATCTATTTTATGAACAACGACCCCTACTGTTTTGGTGGTACATGACCAAATTTGTTGATAATACCCCGTTTACGCTTATTATACATACTAGACGATAACCCGTGCAAAGCACGAACCTAGTTAATTTATAGAAAAATTTAAATTATTTATATAATATAAATCTATACTCTATATTAATAAGTGAAATCCTTTTTAATGGTATTTTATTAAAATTGCACATATTTTAGCTTGATCAAACATGAAACTAAGTATTATACTCAAAATTTACTCAGGAGAGTTAGGAAGAAAACGAAACCTAAAATTTTGAGGGTGGGTAGATGCTTCGTACAAAGATAGATTAAGATAACTAATTTAGGGGTATAAAATATATTGAGATTTGTATCTTGATTTAAATAATGATAATCGGGTCTGGTGTTTGATCTAATTGTGACGTTGATGGATAAAATAATAATATAATATATTTGGTACAATAATAATACTAAAATATATTTAAAGGTCAGACTTTGGTGCCAGATTTGTTGCAGGAGTGGTCGTTTGACTCTCCTCATTTCCTTTCTGATATATTATTTGCAGACTCTGGTTGATTAATAGATTAATAAAAAGTTTTTATTTTCAATATATATAGCTCATGTTTGAAAGTTAGAGGTTTGGGAGAAAATTAGAGGTTTGGGCCAAATTAGATGTTTGACTCTAATATTAGTGTTGGCTAGTTAGCATATTGAAATAGTTTTTTGGACTCAAAAAACTACTTTGAGGAGCTTTTTCAATTAGGTGGCTGTGGTGTGTCTAGTTGTTATACAAACAGCTAACTGAAATAGCTAATTACCAAACAGTTTTATATAAAACACCTAATTGAATCCGCTAGTCAAAACAGTTAACCCAATCCGCTAGTCAAAACAGCTAACTCAATCAATTAACCGCTATCAACTAACAACTAATTGCCAAATAGGGCTATATTAGATTAATATTATTCAATTGTATAAAGTAGATTGAGATTAGAATATTTGTCCAAATTGGGTCTATTGGGTGATCTGATGTGATGCTGATGGTATAAAAATAATATAATATATTTAAGTATAATAATAATATTATAATATATTTTAGATTAATATTCTTTTAACATAGAATATTCTATGTTAGATAATATTTCTACGTGAGATAGGATTTTATGCGTGAAACAAAAAAAAAGTGTGAACCAAATTTGGTGTCGCACTATTATTAGAAAGGGGTTTCGCTTATTAATAAAGGTTATAGATTATAGATTATGTTATTTAGAAAAACAAATTAAAAAACACAAATTATGGGTGAAACCAAAAAAAGGTGCGAACCAAATTTGATACATGTTAAAAGGGGTTTCACTCATTAATAAAAGTTAAGTTAAGTTATAAAAGTTATAGATTAGGGGTGAAACAAAAAAAAAGATGGAACCAAAAAAAAGTGTGAATCAAATTTGATACAATGTTAAAAGGGGATTTCACTTTGAGTATTATATATTCTATTTTAAATTAGATAATTTAAAATATAGGTACATTGTTAAAAGGGGATTTCACTTTGAGTTCAGGTACAATATTCGAACATTTTATATGAAATTGATTCGCATGCAGATCGGAACAACTTGGAATGCTGAAAAGTGAATTTACTTCTACACAACTTGTACTAACAAAAACTTGGCATGCTGAAAATTAAATTTACTTGTCCACAACTTGTATTCAATTAGTAACTTTTTTTGTACTTTGGTGATGGACAATGATCACTTCATCGGTAATAATGACGTACAATCATATTCGTTGGTGTTTCATATTTTAAGTTCAATTCACCAAGACACTAAGTTTATAAAAGAATTAGAACTACAATAAGAATAAAAATTTCAGATGGCCTAAACTACAATTTACACGTACTATAATTTGCTTATGTTGTGATCTTATTGTAACTCCTCCGACATAGGATATCTATTATATGATATAATATAATAATATAATATATTTTGGTACAATAGTAATGCAATTTAATAACAATGTAATATATTCGTAAAATAACAATATAATTTATTGTAGATTTAGATTAGATTATTATTAAAAACAACATAGAACTTTACGTGAAATAAGTGTTTAGGGTACAATAACAATATAATCTATTTTAGATTAGATAAAAAAATTTTAATTTCAAAACAACATAAAATTAGTTTTTTCTTAAAAAAATTAGAATTTTACATGAAATAGGAGTTTTTAGTACAATAATAAGATAATCTATTTAGATTAGATAGTTATAATTTTTTTATTTAAAAACAACATAAAATTCTACAATAATATATAATATATGAGTTGAACATTGAAGTAGCAAGTGTGTAGTAAATTTATACTTTAAAAAAAACCTTGATACAAATGTTTAAATTTTATGTCTTAACTATCCATCGTATGTGATCACAGATAATATTAACATATGTATTTCAATGTTATGACAATGGCAAAGAAGTGACAAAGAAAAAATGTAATCTTTTATCATGCAGACTTTTAATTGCTTGTATGTGCAAGACGAAAAGTCAAAAATAAAATATTATTTTTTGTAAGACGAAAAAGTCGAAATAATAATAGAATTGTTAGAAGATTGGTGAAAGCAGAGGATTGAATAAAACAAAAATAATTTAAAAATAATATAAAGTTCTACTACGTGAAATAGGAGTTTAGAATATAATAATTCTACTACATGAAATAGGAGTTTAGGATATAATATAATCTATTTTAAATTAGATAATTATATATTTTTTTAAAGATAAATTAGGGGTGAAACCAAAAAAAAAGTGTGAACCAAAAAAAGTGCGAACCAAATTTGGTACCATGTTTAAAGGGGTTTCGCTTATTAATAAAGGTTATAGAAGGATTTAATACATGCATCGTAGGTATATTATACATGAGAAAACTTATCCGGATCGAGCTTAGGTATATTACCTGAGGACATATTACCAAATGACGTAGTTTAACGTAATAATCTCTAAACATGTACATATATACACACGTACTGAGCAGTTCCCAGGGTTTAATTATCACGTCTTTTGTAATCAATCTCCATTAAAACCCATATTCTTACTCTCCCAAAATCCAATTATGTACCTTCTGTTAGAAAATGAAAAGTTTGACGCATATTTTTAATATGTTCTTGATGGAATTTCCGGAAACTAATAATTGGAGTTTGTTCCTGTAATGAGGACTTAAACTTTTATGTTTGGATCTAAGACATTTTCTTAGTGTAATCCATAAATAAATTGAGATGAAATAGGTTGCTTGAAATGGGTTATGTGGGTTAGTTATACTCATATAACTTGTATCCCACATAGAAATGGTAATGAGAGGTTGGTGGGTTTATATAGAAACATGTGCAAGAGTAGTGTACAACTACTAAGGCATGTGGGTGTGCATGGTGTTAGTATGTGCCTCACGCGCACACACACACGCGCGCGCGCCGCCACCGCCCGCCTCGCCTCGCCTCGCCCCGTCACGACAAGACACGACACGACTCGACTCGACTCGGGTCGGGTTTATTGATTTAATTTAACAATATCAGTATTTATTTGTAACAGCTAATTAAATCCTGATGGACCTGTTCGTGGATCAAATCCTGATGGCCAGTATTCTTCTCTGCTCTCTCTCTCTCAATACAGAATATACATAGGTTTTTGGGCGAACTGAGGTGCAGGTCGCTGTTGATCATTGCCGTTTCTGTGAGTGGATTGATCTGTGCTGTTTTATCCTGGGAGTGATATTGCTGCAACCCAACACAGCGTAAGTGGGGCAATAATCTCTTCAAGAACAGTCAAGACTTTTCGAAGTCTTGGCGACTCAACTGTTTCTTTATGTTTCAGTATTTGTTAAAGCTCCTGAGAGATAAGTGTTCTTTCTTATCTTATTATTTACAGTCTCTGATTATACTTTTATTTCGACCTTTGTGTTTGTTTCGTTTATTGGTTATTTGCCTGTTCTTGTTAATTCGAAATATATATAACTGCCCTATTGTTGCTGTGTAGTTAGTGTATTATACCCAACAATCTTGAAGAGATTATTTTTCTGTGTTATATATTGTTAATTAACAAGATGGTTAACGGAACTGTAACTCCTGATGGTGCTATTGCTTCGGGGTCTGGTGTTACTGTTCCCACCATTGATTGGACCACGTACCGTTTCCCACAGCCTATTGATTTGTCAGGAATGCCTGATAAATTCGGTGGGGGTGTTGGTTTTTCTCGTTGGCAGAAAAAGATGAAACTGTGGCTAACGGTAAAGGGTCTATGGCCGGTGGTACAGTATGAGAAACCAGTTGTTGATCAGGAAAAGCCTGATTTTGTTAGGGCTTATGCTATGTGGGAGGAAAAAGATGGGGTGGCTAGGGCTGCTATATTGGCAGCTTTGGCGAACACTCTATTTGATGTTTATTCATCTGATTCTTTCACTGCTAAGCTCTTATGGGAGAAGTTGGACCAGACACACAATACTGACTCGTAAGGGTTGGAAAAGTATTATGTGGCTAGGTTTCTTGATTTTAAACTGGTGGATACAAAGTCCATGACCGAGCAGACACATGAGTTTGAAATGTTGGTGCATGCTTTGAAGGAGTCCGGAATGGATCTTCCTGATAAGTTTCAGGTTATGGCAGTGATTCAAAAGCTCCCTAAGTCTTGGGAAAAGTTTGCTCTCTCCCTGAAAAGACAAAAAGCAGAGATCACTTGGACAAACCTGATGTTGGACATCTCTGTGCAGGAACAACACAAGTCCAAACAGGGACATGTGATGCCTGCTGAACATGGGAGTTCGAAGGTTAATGTAGTGACTGTTGGACAGAAAAGAAAGGCTGTCACTAAGAAGGAAAACACTAAAACCAAAAATGACAAGAACAAGGCTAAGAAACCAAAGACAAACAAACCATGTTGGTCTTGTGGACAGGTTGGTCATTAGAGCAAGGACTGTCCTGCAAAGAAAGCAAAGAAAGCTGTTGTGGGAGCACAAGCTAATACTGTGCTTGCAACCACTGATGGGCCTAAGGTTAACATGGTTGTTGGTGAGGCTGTTGCCTCTGAAACCAATGACGGGTATGTTACCTCTAACCCTGTACTTCTTTCCACTTATCTGTCACATGAATGGTTGATTGATACTGGAGCTAATGTACATATTTGTACTGATATTAGTTTATTTGTATCTTATCAACAGAGTCATGGAGTGACAGTGACGATGGGGAATGCAAGTACTGCTCAAGTTCTTGGAATAGGAAACGTGGACCTGAAGTTTGCTTCTGGGCGTGTTCTATCCCTCACTAGAGTGCATCATGTTCCTGATATTCGTAGAAATATTATAAGTGGAAGTTCTTTAGTTAAAAATGGTTTTGAACTTTCTTTGAAATGTAATAAAGTAGTTATTACACATACTGGTACATTATTTGGCAAAGGTTATTTGTCTGATGGTTTATTTTTAATAAATGTTGAGCCTGTTTTGGGTAGTTTTATTAATGATAGTGTTGCACCTTCTGTTAATTGTGTTGAATCATCTGATTTATGGCATGCTAGACTTGGTCATTTAAATTTTGGTGCTCTAAAGAATATGATGAATTTAGAGTTGATTCCAAAGTATGCTATTGATAAGAAATCTAAATGTCAAGTATGTGTGACTACTAAACAAACTAGGAAACCCTTTCATAATGTCGTTAGGGATTCAGGAGTTTTAGATTTAGTACACACGGACATATGTGAATTTGGTGGAATGTTTACTAAGGATAATAAACGATATTTTATTACCTTTATAGATGACTGTAGTAGATACTGTTATGTTTATTTACTTAGACATAAGGATGAAGCACTAGAAAAATTCATTATGTTCAAAACTGAAGCTGAAACACAAACTGGTAAAGTACTTAAACGGTTGAGATCTGATAGAGGTGGTGAGTATACAAGTACCCCGTTTAATGAATTTTGCGCAAGCAATGGTATAGTTCATGAGGTGACTCCACCATACACACCTGAGTCTAATGGGGTAGCTGAACGAAAGAACAGAACTTTTAAAGATATGATTAACATCATGCTTATTAATTTTGGGTTACCTAAGTACATGTGGGGAGAGGCTTTGAATATGGCTTGCCATATTCTGAATAGAGTCCCTCTGAAACATATGGACAAGACACCTTATGAATTATGGAAAAGTAGAAAGACAAGTTTAAAGTATCTTCGTGTGTGGGGGTGCCTTGCAAAAGTACTTGTCCCTAAACACAAGAGAAAGAAACTAGGTCCGAAAACTGTTGATTGCATCTTTCTGGGCTATATTGAAACCACTACGGCTATGAGATTTTTAGTGTTAAAATCTGACATAGACGGTATAGTGGCTAACACTATAGTTGAATTTCGTGATTCAACATTCTTTGAGGATGTGTTCCCTATGAAGACTGGCATACCTCAAGATATTTCTAATGATGATCCTACTCACACATCGAGTTCTATTCCTGATCATGTGGAAAAGATGACAAATGTAGGGGCAGATCCTGATAGTAGTTCTACTCCTGACGAAGTAGATGAACCTGGAAGGAGTAAGCGTGCAAAGGTAGTCAAGGAATTTGGGAGTGATTTTGTCACTTACAATGTCGAGGATGAACCTTTAACTTTCCGACAGGCCATGGATTCTTCGGAGTCAAGGCACTGGAAAGGTGCTGTAAAAAGTGAGATTGACTCTACTGTTTCTAACGGAACATGGGAGTTGGTTAATCTTCCTCCTGGGTGTACTACTATAGGATGTAAGTGGATCATCAAAAGGAAGATGAATCTTGATGGCTCAATAGATAAGTATAAGGCTAGGTTGGTAGCTAAGGGTTTTAGGCAAAAGGAAGGCATTGATTACTTTGATACATACTCTCCTGTTGCAAGGATGACTACAATATGAATGCTTATAGCATTGGCTTCCGTACATGGTCTTATCATCCATCAAATGGATGTAAAGACAGCTTTTCTTCATGGTGATCTTGAAGAAGAGATTTATATGGATCAGCCTGAGGGATTTGTTTCTTCGTGTAACGAGAGGAAAGTATGTAAGTTGATCAAGTCTATATATGGATTAAAACAAGCTCCTAGAGACTGGCATAAGAAGTTTGATGATACTGTTTTAGAAACAGAATTTGCAGTTAATGAAAGTGACAAGTGTGTCTACTATATGGTTAAAGGAAATGAATGTATCATCGTGTGCCTATATGTGGATGATATTTTATTGTTTGGAACCAATATTGAGATTATTAATGAGACAAAAAGTTTCTTGAAAAGGCACTGAAAGGAATATGCAATAGCCTATTTGTAATTCGAGGATTCTACTCAACTTAAACCAGAATGTAATAAGTAAATATTAGATTAAAGGTCACAGGAATCTCAAAGAGTTTTATCTGTCAAGAGATTGAAGATTAAAGTCATCTACAGACTTGAAGTTATTCTACATTGAAAGAAGTTCAATTTATTGTTCAAGCCTGAGTGAAGTATTCAAGAAAGTGGATTTACTACAGTGACAGAGATTTCCAGTTGGTGACAGAAGAAGTACAGGATACAGAGTTTAGTCAAAGCTAAAGAAAAGAAGCCACAGCTTTAAATGTTTTAAAGATGAAGAATTTTCATTGAAGTCAGTTATTCATGAACCAGAAGTGCATCGAATGACGACGTCAATCAGTGGAATTAAATCATCTATATTCAGTGGTTTTCAGAAGATAGAGGAATGCAAGGATTTTAAGTTATCTTCATTGATTTATTAATTCAATTTAATTAATAAATTAATTCTATCAGAATTAATTTATTTATTAAATTAATTAAGTTAGTTGTTTAAATTATTTATTAAATTAATTATATAAAAGAATTAATTTAATCTAGAATTTAATCTAACAATATAAATTAAAAGGATTTTCTATGTTTACTAGTATGACCTCTGTTTAGCTCGGTATGACCTGCCCTGTAAAGGTGCTTGGTCATACCGACAGATTTAGGTCATACAAGTCTATCCTGCCAGGTCATACCAGTATAATTCTGCTTGGTCATACCGAGAGTTGGTAGAAGAATGCTAGGTCATACCGGACAGTTTTTGCAGGTCATACTGCTGAAGCATGGTTCTACCGAATGTATTTTTCAGGTCATACAAGTGTTTTTGATTGTTTTATTAAATCATTTTTGATTTAATAAAAGGTCATACAAGGCAAATTATATTGTATATGACCTGAGGCAGTGCTGGACAGAAAAGACAACAGAACACAAATTTGTATTATCAAAGCAGCAGAACCATTTCTCTCAAGAAAAAGAAGAAAAGCCATTTGATCTCATTTCTTCTCAAGCAATTAATTCTAGTTTGTATTGTTAAATCCAAACCACTAGAAGTTGATTACTTGTATTGCTTTGATTATCTAGCGGATTTTTATCCCTAGAATTTATCTCGAACTTGCTTTTAGCATTCGATCTTTTTATTACAAATATTAGAAAAGTTCATGTCGAATTTATTCTAAATTTGTATTAATTAGTTTGAGATAAATACTTTGTAATCCTTATTGTATTTGCAACACCCTTCAAGTTTAATATAACTTATATTTAACTTGAATCTTGTTTCATTTATATTCCGCATTAATTTGTTCTTAATTGTTAAATTATTCAAAGGACAAATTCGATAAAACGGTATAGTTTGTATTCAACCCCCCTTCTACAAACTTATCAGGACCTAACAGGCACTTTGACATGAAGGATATTGGTGAGGCTAGTGTGATTCTTGGGGTCAAGTTGACACAGTCACCTGATGGAATAACATTGTCACAATCTCATTATATAGAGAAATCTATACTTGAGAAGTATGGTTATTCAAATTGTAGAATCGCTAGTACACCGTTCGATCCTAAAGTTGCCCTAGTCAAGAATAGTTCAGGAATTCCTGTGTCTCAGTTAAGGTATTCTCAGATTATTGGGAGTTTGCAATATCTTGCTAATGTGACTAGACCAGACATTTCTTATTATGTGTCTAAGTTAGCTAGATATACAAGTTGTCCGAACAAGACTCATTGGGAGGCACTAGATAGAGTTCTTAGATATCTTAAGGGAACTATTTCCCTTCGTTTGCATTATCGAAGATTCCCTGGAGTACTCGAGGGATATAGTGATACAAGTTGGATAGCTAAGAAATCTGGTACCAATGGAGTGACTTGATATTTGTTTACCCTAGCTGGTGGAGCAATATCCTGGAAGTCTACTACACAGACTTTGATAACTCGGTCTACCTTTGAGGCTGAGTTATGTGCACTAGATGCCACGGGGACGGAGGCTGAATGGTTGCATGGACTTATGTCAGTGTTACCTGTAGTAAGCAGACCGTTCCAGCCATTGCTGTTCATTGTGATAGCCGTACAACTATGGACAAGATCAGTAGTGAAAAGTATAATGCTAAAACAAAGAGACACATCCAAGTTAGACTTAAGTCTATAAGGGGTCTTGTGTCTGAGAGGATTATTTTTGTAGAGTTCATTGGAACTCAGGATAATATAGCTGATCCTTTGACTAAAGGACTTGAGCATGCAGTAGTCCTTAAGTCTAGGTTGGGGATGGGACTGATAACCCATAATGATTCATCAGCAGCGGGAACCCAATACACCTGAGAGGCTTTCGTCACATCAAATATGGTAATAACACTACGTCAAATTTTGGCTAAGCACTTTACGTCACGTTTTAATTTTTCAGCAAAGTGTCACCTAAGGTCGGATCATTTTACGCCCCCTACGGCCACACCCCAGCTGTGTGGCTGTAACTCAAAACAGAGTGATTAAAGCATACCACCCCTTGGGTCTGACAGCCCCTATTTTAAGCTCAAAAGTGTGACTAAATACCAGCTTGCAGCCACAGGATGCATCGTGGCTAAAGAGAATTAATAACGTGGCTAAACACCAACATTCATCAAAGGCTTAGTTTTGGTCGCATTATTTATTGGTAAATCGTGGCAAAAAACTTGGGTATGGCCACATTTTATAATTTTTGTGTGGTCGTTTCTATGTTTTATATACTATTAAACAACTGCTTTTAGTCACTAATAATTGTAGTGACTATAGTTCTGGCTAAAACCTATTTTTATAGAATTTTTGTAATATATAGTGTGGCTAAAGGATAGTAATAGCCACACACACTTAACTAAATTATACAGAGTTTTATTTGTATTATAAATGATCAATAATAAATAATAATACCAAAATTGAAACACAATGCTATATATTCTAAAATTCAAACACTTAGCCATGCATAATCCATCACCAAACTAAATAGCAACATAATTAATGTAATAGCTAAGACCAATCCATACATAATCCATCACCAAACTAAAACCACAATTTCAATTAGAACAAAAGTATGATCAACTAGCTAGAAATGAAGGATGCTTTGAATTTGATTGAAATTTATTGGCTTTTTTCTTGGCTTCTTCATGTGCCTTTTTAGAAGACTCCAACGTTATAACTTCAACTTGCTTATGCTTCTGAATTTTACTTGAGATTGTTGATTCCTCTGATTGTCTCTATTGGCGGCATCAGTGATATCTTGTGTTGGGATTAATCTCCAAGAAGGAATTACTAGGGCAAGCTGGGCAAGAACACTTCTCACCATTTGATTTGGTGTTATGGCATCTGTAACCTAGATATTTAGCCAACAAAATCATGTTAAATTATGTACATAATGTACTGATCACTCAAATAATCAGGCATTACAAGCATTTACCATTGCTTGATAGAAACAAGAATCCATCTATGTGTTCTATCGCTTCTGATATATCGAAGAGATAAAAGGATTATATTTCATCTTCAGCAGCCTCGAAACAGAGACATATACACAACAAAACAGATTATTACACATATATGAAAACACACAAATAATGATAATAAATGATTAAACTATGTGCTTGTCGTATAGTACATACACAGGTGACCAATCTTACACTCTACAGAGGGACTACTGCCAACTGCCAGCTTAAAATCAACTAAGTTTCTTACACATAGTACGGGGACTATAGCTCCAAATATATCTATACCTCAGATAAAATTGGAGTCATGAAATTAGTCATCATCTCAATGAAATGAAGAAATGGATTGCATAGTATTCAACTGTATTCAGGGAAATAACAAAAAAGTCCGAGGAAAGATCACAGAATACTAACACGATATCAAGCCCAAACACATTTTCCCCCCAATACAACCACAATAACATCAACCACTACACTGAACAACAACTAATTCAACAATCATATATAACAAACAAATCGGCTCAATATCGTATATAATTATAACTTATCACCACAAACGCATAAATCAATCATACATACATACAATACAATCAAATTTTGAACAAAACATTATCGAAATATTCGAAAACAAAACAATATCGAAACAATCGAAAATGAAACAACATCTCATACCTGCCGACAACAGTAACCAGTAAACAGCGATTGAGAGAGCTTGGGATTTTCTCGATGTATGTGTTCCCTGCTTTTGTCACAAACAGAAATTGATAATCAAGATAATGAAAGCACCTTTATGTTTGTGACAAAAACACGAACACCTACATCTACCAAAATCAACTGACCAATAAACAGATCGGGGCCGGGACTATCTAGCAAAATCAATTTGTATGTGTGTGTTTGATTTGAACTTGAGCCGTGAACATACTGAAATCGAGCTAAGAGCCGTGAACATATGTGTGTGCTGAAAAAGAAGGGGGAAAATGGGGAAATGAAATACTGGGTAGGGAGGGAAGTGAATTATTGGGTACATAGGAGGGAAAGAGGAAGCGGGAAATGAAATATCGTTTAGATTTAGATTTTTATTTAAAGTCGTACAAGATATATTTAAAGTCGTACAAGATAAATTTAAAGTCGTACAAGATAAATTTAGATTTTTTTTTTAAAATTTTGCATAGCACTAATATAAGTAGTTGTTCACATCCGTACGGTTGGATCGTCCAAAAATTAATTAAAAAAATTGTTTGTTAAGTGGGCGGTAGTCTCGTTTCTTGAAGTAGTACTTTCACTTGATTTTTGTTATAAAGTCGTACAAGATAAATTTCGATTTTTTTTTAAAAAAATTTCATATCACTAATATAAGTAGTTGTTAACATCCGTACGGTTGGATCGTCCAAAAATTAATTTAAAAAAATAGTTTGTTAAGTGGGTGGTAGTCTCGTTTCTCGAAGTAGTACTTTCACTTGATTTTTGTTATAAAGTCGTACAAGATAAATTTAGATTTTTTTTTAAAATTTTGCATATCACTGATATAAGTAGTTGTTCACATCCGTACGGTTGGATCGTCCAAAAATAAATTTAAAAAAATAGTTTGTTAAGTGGGTGGTACTCTCGTTTCTCGAAGTAGTACTTTCACTTGATTTTTGTTATAAAGTCGTACAAGATAAATTTAGATTTTTTTTTAAAATTTTGCATATCACTGATATAAGTAGTTGTTCACATCCGTACGGTTGGATCGTCCAAAAATAAATTTAAAAAAATAGTTTGTTAAGTGGGTGGTAGTCTCGTTTCTCGAAGTAGTACTTTCACTTGATTTTTGTTATAAAGTCGTACAAGATAAATTTAGATTTTTTTTTTAAATTTTGCATATCACTGATATAAGTAGTTGTTCACATCCGTACGGTTGGATCGTCCAAAAATAAATTTAAAAAAATAGTTTGTTAAGTGGGTGGTACTCTCGTTTCTCGAAGTAGTACTTTCACTTGATTTTTGTTATAAAGTCGTACAAGATAAATTTAGATTTTTTTAAAAATTTTGCAAATTACTAATATAAGTAGTTGTTCATATCCGTACGGTTGGATCACCCAAAAATTAATTTAAAAAAATAGTTTGTTAAGTGGGTAGTAGTCTCGTTTCTCGAAATAGTACTTTCACTTGATTTTTGTTATAAAGTCGTACAAGATAAATTTAGATTTTTTTTTAAATTTTGCATATGTCTTTTAAATATTCCAAAATGATTTAAAAAAATTAGATGAATTAAATTTGGAGTTTTGGTATTTTAAAATGATTTTTGAAAATTAATTTTCATTTTGAGGTAAAACTTGTAAAAATCATAATAAATTCATTTTTGATCCCAAAATTATTTTAAAAATATGGGAATGAAGCTAATTTTGTGATCTTGTTTTTTTTAATTAAAATTTTGATTTTAGAAATTATCTTCTGTTTAAACTTCAGATTAATAAGTGATTAAATTTGATTTTCAGCAAAGTAGTATAATAAATTAGTAAAGTAGAGGGTACATATGGTTATGTTTTAACCCTAATTCATTGCTACACACAGCAGTAGCCACACTCTCTTCTATTTTGCCGCCTAAAACAAGAACCCCAATCATATCCTTTTTTTCCCTCTTATACAACAACAATTGGTTCTAGATTTGATTGAAATACCCAAGATTAACAAAGCCCCTTTCTGGAGAAGATGAGCGGAGGCACTGTTCAGTTCAATTGGCATGACACAACGCCTTTATGTCTTAACCCTAGGTTTTCACCCCTCTCTGGCGAAGATGATGTCCGGCAATTAGTACCTGTATGTCTCCTCTCTCTCTCTCTCTCTCTTTCTCTCTCTCTCTGGCTAAATCTATTAAGTCTTGCGTCTATTGGAAATCTAAGTTAATATGATTAACTTAGTTAATGAATGTTTATTTTCTGGAGACTTTAATTTTAGTTTTAATTGATTAACTGACTTTGAGAATATGTTTATTGAAATATTTTGACTAAAACTGTTCGTATTAATCTAAGAGAGTTTATTGCGTCTATTGGGAATCTAAGAGACTACAACTGCATGCATTTATGACATTGATCTCAGTTAATATGAGCGTTGTTTCATATGCCTTACACTCTTCTATTTAAACCATCCCTAGTTAATCCCCTTTCTCATCCTCTCAAACATTCTTAATTGTTATCAAACCCCCCGTCTATCAAATGGCCTTCAACGCTCTCACCATACGTATTGCCAATATAGTGTTCAATTACGAAAACTTCACGATCGTAGTGGAAGGTGCAAGCTTTCCAGTGGACGCTGTTCCAAAGAACATCAGCTCTGAGTTCTCCTATGATCAGTAAATCGAGTGGATGTTTCTGCTGATGCACTTCGATCTAGAGAAGGAGAGGAGGGAGGCGGAGCGTCTCCGGGCCCTGGAGTTGCGTGAGAGGATCATTGGACTGGCTGTCACCATATCCAGGATTTACAAGAGGAGGAGGGAGACTGGTTCTTAGAATTTTGTTATTATTTCTTTGTAATTTTTTTTTTGCAATGTTATGCATGTGTTATGACGTAAGGAGATAGTTGTTATCATGACAGTGTGGAAGTATTTTTATTTTTATCATAACAATTGTTATTTATAGTGTTATGTATGAGTTCTTTTTGTCTTTTTCTATTTTTCAAGAAGGAATAGCTAGGTAAATCTGCATATAAGGTAATTTTTGTAGTAATTGTCATCCCTAATACTCTCTTGTTTGACATGGTCATTGTTCATTATTGGTAGCTTAGATGCATTTGATTTGCAGAAAGAAACATGGTGTATGACGTGCTTAGAGTTTCATTGTTTATTGATCATTAGCTTGTAAGTATGCAGTTGTAGACCTGTAAAAGATGTGTACTTGATGAATGTTCTACAGATTGACTTGCATGATGGTTAAATCTGATTTATGTTTACTCACATATTGAGGTATTTGTTAATGTTACATCAATGTTGACAATCTTCACTGATTTTGACCAAGGGAGATCTCAGCAACATGTAGAGAATACTTGTAATATCAGCAATACTAATACTGGTTTGGGTGCTCCTCAACATGTAGAGAATACTGGTTTCAAGGTTAGTGTATAGTCTGTGATTTAGAAGTATAATTGCTTATTCTTTTTCATATTTTGGGTTGATTTTCATAATGATTTCACTTGCCAGTCCTCGACGCAGGTGGAGCTCACAGAAGCTGAAACAGAGTATGTAGTCAATGCCGTGAAACAGAGTATCCGTGCCTTACACTAGTAAATTTTTTTAATATCTTGATCTGCATATTGCTAGGTTTCTGTTATTGTGAATGCTTCTGAAGTTGAGGAATTTTCAAAAGTAGCTATCGAGCCTGTACGTTCTCTAGCTTCATAGGAATTTAAAGTTTCTTTTATATATGCCTTTAAAATTTTATATAAGAGTGAGCTCGTGCGTTATATAGGGGTGTTGAAAAGGATAATGTAGCAAGAGGAAAGAGCTTCGTGCAGACTTGTTGATGTCATATTGTGGAAAGATGGATATCTGAAGGAACCGACCATTCTGATTGTACATGGAACCTTGTACTGTTGTACATATTAAATCTATGTTGTATTGTAATGGTAATACATCTGTTCCAACCCAAATAAAGATGTTAATTTGGCTCGGAAGCACCTCCCAGTTTTGACTCCTCATGTTTTGAATAAACCAAGACGTTCTTATGAATATATTTGCTTGAAAATAGTTTGTTACTTTCGACAGATAGTTGGAATATGGAATTTGAATGTTATATTATTATTGCATATATATTCAAATAGTAATAAAATATTCAAATTTCTAACAAGGATATCAGTCGTTGTCACCTGTTTTCGAAACTTTTTAGTCACACAATAATATAGTCACTAGTTTTTAGCTTCCTTAAGCGAACAAAGCTCTGACATATATGCAGAAAACTCTACTTTTTAGTCACATATAAAATGTAGTGACCATAGGTTATTTCCCATTTAGCCACATCACCGAAAACGACTGTGGTCGTTTCGTAACATTTAGACACAGCAAAGAAGCGTCGCTAGTTATTGTCACACTTCTATCTCTCAAGTATGACTATAAATTTTGGAATTGGTCAAAGTCAAAAAAAACCATGCTGTTATTGTCACATTTTTTTGAAGTTGTGACTAAATCTTCCAAAAACTGTGTCTTCGGTCACTCAAAAAACAATTGTGTGGCTAAAACTTGGGACGATGATCTTTAGCCACTCGTTTTTTCCAAAGTGTCACAGCCCTTACTGTACAAAAGAGTGACGAAAGCCCAAATTTGACGTAGTGTAACAAGCTGTGAGGGTGAGTTGGTAGTAAATTTACTATATACCTTGATACTCACGTATCTGAGTCTATCCCCTGTAAACCTAAAAGGTACTGTTACTGCCAGTATAGCAAGAGTTAGTTTGAACTCTGAATGGGGTCAAGTCATTTGACGAGATGATAGCAGTACATCTCTGGAGATGCCCAGCTAAGCGAATGTAATTGTTAAGGCTCTTCAAGAACAGTCAAGACTTTTCGAAGGCTTGGCGACTCAGCTGTTTCTTTATCTTTTAGTATTTGTTAAAGCTCCTGAGAGATAAGTGTTCTTTCTTATCTTATTATTTACAGTCTCTGATTATACCTTTATTTCGACCTTTGTGTTTGTTTCGTTTATTGGTTATTTGCCTATTCTTGTTAATTCGAAATATATATAACTGCCCTATTGTTGCTGTGTAGTTAATGTATTATACCCAACACCTTCTTCGATCTCTTACTCATATTCAGATATGAGTGGTTAAGCATGGAAGGAAATCAAGGTGAAGTGCCGAATATCGAAGAATCAGATTACAGTATAAAGGAAGGCCTCCACAAAGATTCTGATGAAAATAACGACATATCAAAACCTCGTGTAGGTATGGAATTTCCTGACAGTGAAGTTGCTTACGAGTTTTATAAAAAATTTGCATTAAAACAGGGGTTTGCTATAATAAAATATTCATCTACTAAATCGAAAGATGGTGTTCTTATAAAAAGATATTCCGTGTGCAACAAGGAAGGTTGTAAAAGAGCTGATAAACGTGAAAAAGGAAGGGAAGTGAAACATAGAAGAGAGTCGAGATAATTTTGTAAGGCTTGTATAACTGTAAACTTAACCAGTGACGGAAATTGGTGTATCAAGAGTTTTTATGACATACATACACATCCAATGATTGTATCACTGAGAAACAAAGTGTATCTATGTTCGCACGTGTGTGCATGAACAACAAACCAAGATTGTTATGGGCGAATATCATAAAGGTGGAATTGGTCCTGCTAAAATATTACAACTACAAGAAAAACGGTTAAATTTGATCAATTTCGGTCGAATTTAGCTAAATTCGATCGAATTTACTCTGGTCATTTTTAAGTTAGTCAAATTTAGTAATGTGGATAAATTCGACCAATTTTGGTTGAATTTGATGTTGCTAAAATCGACCAATTTCGGTCAAAATTATAAATTCGACCGGATATTTCAAAATTTTGCAATTGTCAAATTTTGATAAAAATTTCAAAATTTTGAATTTTGGCACTCGAAGGGCATTAAATTCAACAAAATATGGTCGAATTTAGTATGCTAAATACGACCGAATATAGTCGAAATTATGTATTAAATTCGACCAAATTCGGTCGAATTTAAAGAACACCTGTTTTTTTTTAAAAACAACAGCTCCTCAAGAAGTCTGTATTTTTTCTGAAACCCATTACTAGTTTTTTGCATATTAAAAAGGTGAATACATAAAACAATAATGGATATTTTTACTAAGCTTAAAATTATATAAATCAATAATTTTGAAGTACGAATACAATAATTTTTACTCTTTTTGAAACACATTAAAAATTAAACACTATAAAATCACTCTACCCAAAAAATATTCAAATGTAAAGAAAATCAAAGAAAAAACTTAACTTGCTGGGTATATAATTTTTAACGAAGTAATTCTTGTCTTATTTCGTTTTTAAGTTGCCGAAAACGAACTCGTCGGAGGTGGTCGAGATGAACATGCCGGAAGTGGCGGGGATGAACTCGCCGAAATTAGTTGGGGGTGAACTCGCCAAATATTAGAAACATAATTAAAGGATTGATATATATTGTTTGAAATGTAAGGAAAATGAGTATTTATGTGCATAAATTGTTGTGTATGTTTGTTGGAGAAGAAGAATGGAAGGATGAAGTAGGGGTATAAAAGAATATTTATTTATGTTGAATTAAATAATAATGGGTTGTATAGGAAGAATATCATATATACAGAATAATAAAAACACCATCATAACATTTTATTTTTTATAAAAATTGATTTGTTAAAATTGGAAACACAAAAATTAACAACAATTAAGTTTAACATATCGAATTTAAAGTAATTTAAAAATTAAACGTTATATAAAATCCAGTGTTGAATCTTATACATATATTTTTAACAATAAAATTATATGTAATAATATTATATTTGATTTTAATATTTTTAATATTATATTTTTATTCATAAAAAACGTTTTTTGGTTTGAAAAATAGAATCTAAATTCAATTTTATGTAAAATTCTAAGATGTTCTTTATTGTTCTTTGTATAAAAGTGTTTTTCATTGAACAATGACCATAATAAATATAATAATTACATGTACTACTAAAATCAAAGTTATAAATATATTTACGATTATCTTCCCAACGATATTAGGTTTATAACATTTATATGTAGTGTGCTCAAAATCTCCATTAGTACATTTCTACATCAGAATCACTAATTGATATCAATGAAAATGTACATTTGTGTTATAACTCGATCCAAGTCTTATCTTTACAATTTTTCCAAACTAATAGATTACACTTAATTCAAGTAATATAAAATGATATCTATTGATATATACATTTATGATAGAACTCGTTTCAAGTCTTATCTCCACAATATCTCTAAACTAATAGATTACAGTTGATAGATTAATATAATATAAATTTTTATTTTTCGAATTGAACACTCTATCTCAAAGATGGATGGTATAATCAAGTTTATCACCTTCTGTTACTAGTATTTTTCCTATATATATCGAGACTTGATGTAACATACAAACATATGAAAGGAAACAAACATATCACACAATTTCAAAGATGGAGGGTATAATCAAGTTCATTTCTTCACCTTTCTCCTGAGCTCAACAAGTAAGTTTATATACGATACACATTTATTTTGCATAAGAGTCATTATTAACATCTAATTGTACAAAGTACAAATGAAATAATATCAGGGTCACATTTAATTGTTCTCATGAGCTTGCATTTTTTCTGTTGCAGATGCCAATGAATGTGATCCAATTATAAGGCAAAAACTAACCGGGAAAAAGATAAGAAATGAACCCCAATGGGAGGTGTTTATTAAAGCAAAGTGCTATTGTGACTATTCGAATGTTAAACTTGCATGCCATGGATTTAAAACAGTTGAACCCCTTGATTCGATTCAAGTGTCATCACTTACGACAATAAAGATGTTTGCTCTCTTGTCAATGATATACATCCAGACTATGGCATACCAACAACATTTACTTACGCTTGGAGTGAACCCTATAATTTCACAACAATTTCTTTTAATATTGCTTGTTCCTGAAATGACTTGAAAATTAGTAAATTATCTTTATTTGCAAGTTCTATATGTTATACTAAATCATAATCATTTTGATGTCAAGATATGATTACATAATACTCATTACATAAATAATAATTATTATAAGTTCAATAATCCAATTAAGGTCAGTTCCAATCATTAAATTTAACCATGATTAATTTTCAGTGAATGAACTTTTAATAAATTCTGTAACGAAATTTCCTTCCCATTTTTTCAGTATAAAATATAATGGTCTAAACACCATCCTACTTGATAAACTTTTCCTGCTCAACCATATGACACCCAAAACTTTTATGCTGATCGTTATCCATTGATTTGTTATCAAGTTGAATCAATTTATTTATCAGACATTTAAAATACCAAACGATTTTCAAATGATGGAAAAAAATAAGAAAATTTATGCTAAATAATATTCTTTTGATTTGTACCAAAACTCACACACACATACACTACAACAAATATGAACAATTATGACGGAAAACTTATGACGAAACGTTGGGCGCGCCTTACTTACGACGGAAATGAACCTTTCGTCGCAAATACATATGACGGAAAAAATATTTTGTCGCAAGTTGAATATTTTATTATTTTTTCGAAATTAAAAAAAAGGAAAAACAGTGTGCCTACTAAAACGACGACGTATCCTCTAACGACGGATTTGCAATTCCGTCGGAAGTTGAATATTTTATTATTTTTTCGAAATTATATTTAATTATAAAATAAATAAATTTTGTGTAGAAGAAGACGACGTCGTTTGCTAAACTGAATATAAAGACAAAAATTTTGTCGTAAGTATACTTACGACGGAAGTTTGTTCTGTCGTAACTTAACCTAACTTAACCTGTGTAAAATTCGCCTCCCATTTCTTATCCTACTATCACTTTTACAAAATTATCCATTTAAAATAATATTTTTAAATAAATATACGATGATTTTTCCGTCATAAAAGAGTTGTTGGGGTGGTAAATTCAAAATTTTCCCAAAAACATTTGACGGTAAATTAAAAATTTTCCCAAACAAATAGGCGGGAAATTCAAATTTTTGGAGTCCAATAACTTATGACGGATTCCGTCGTAAGTTAGCACATGTTTTTTTCGTGTTTCAATTTTTTTTTTGAATTTTTTTGACGATTCCACTAATTCATATATTTGAGTGATATTTTTAAAATATTTAGGAGAAATTACCTTTATTATGTTTAAGATTATAACAGTCAACTTGTGATTTGATTATTATTCTATCTAGTATTTAGTCCAGGATTGAAGTTCCAATTTTTTGTATATATTTCTCGACAATCTAGCCGTATGGATGTCAAGATTTTTAACCGTTTGGATATCAAGATTTATATTTTTTAATGATATTCCAAAAATATTAGAAAAAAAATAAATTTATTTGGTTTGAGATTATAATAGTCACTAGTTATTTGACTGGTACTTCTTACTAGTGTTTAGTCCCATACTGGTATTTTGATTTTTTAAAAAATATTTTCTGACGATCCAACCGTATGGATGTCAAGATATATATGTTTCAGTGATATTCAAAAAATATTAGAAAATTTAGAATTTATTTGTTTCGAGATTATAGTAGTCAACTAGTGATTTGACTAGTACTTCTAATAAGTGTTTTGTCCCATATTGGTATTTTGATTTTTTTTTAAATATTTACTGACGATCCAATCGTATGGATGTCAAGATTTATATGTTTGTGTGGTATTTCAAAAATATTAGAAATTTGTTTTTTATTTGTTTCGACATTATAGTAGTCAACTAGTGATTTGACCATTACTTCTAATGAGTGTTTAGTCCCGGATTGGTATTTTGATTTTTTTAAAAATATTTCCCGATGATCTAACCGTATGGATATCAAGATTTATATGTTTGATTGATATTTGAAAAATATTAGAAAAAAATAAATTTATTTGGTTTGAAATGATAGTAGTCAACTAGTTATTTGACTAGTACTTCTCATTAATGTTTAGTCCCGAATTGGTATTTTCATTTTTTTTTAAAACATTTCCCGATTATCTAATGGTATGGATATCAAGATTTATATGTTTGAGTGATATTCCAAAAATATTAAAAAAAAATTAATCTATTTGGTTTGAGATTATAATAGTCAACTAGTTATTTGACTAGTAGTTCTAACTAGTATTTAGTCTCATATTGGTATTTTGATTTTATAAAAAATATTTACAGACGATCCAACCGGATGGATGTCAAGATTTATATGTTTGACTGGTATTCCAAAAATATTAGAAAAAAATAAATTTATTTGTTTCGACATTATAGTAGTCAACTAGTGATTTGACCATTACTTCTAACTAATGTTTAGTCCCGGATTGGTATTTTAATTTTTTAAAAATTATTTCCCGATGAGCTAACCGTATGGATATCAAGATTTATATGTTTGATTGTATTTCAAAAATATTAGAAAAAAATAAATTTATTTGGTTTGAAATTATAATAGTCGACTAGTTAGTTGACTAGTACTTCTAACTAGTGTTTAGTCCCATATTGGTATTTTGATTTTTAAAAAATTATTTACTGACGATCTAACCGTATGGATATCAAGATTTATATGTTTGATTGATATTTCAAAAATATTAGAAAAAAAATAAATTTATTTGCTTTGAGATTTCAGTAGTCAACTAGTGATTTGACTATTACTTCTAACTAGTGTTTAGTTTTGGATTGTTGTTTTGATTTTTTAAAAAATATTCACTAATGATCCAACCGTATGGATGTCAATATTTATTGGTGTCGGTGGTATTCCAAAAATATTAGAAAAAAATAAATTTATTTGGTTTGAGATTATAATAGTCAACTAGTTATTTGACTAGTGTTTCTAACTAGTGTTTAGTCCTATATTGGTATTTTGAATTTTTTAAAAATATTTACTAACAATCGAACCGTATGGATGTCAAGATTTATATGTTTGAGTGATATTCCAAAAATATATTAAAAAAATAAATTTATTAGTCAACTAGTGATTCGACTATTACTCCTTACTAATGTTACATCCCGGATTTGTGTTTAAATTTTTTTAAAAATATTCCTGGATGATTCAAGCACATGGATTCACAGCTTTAGATCAGCTTCACCCTAGCACTGTTAAGTTTAGATTTCAAAAGTAATCTACATGTAGTTTACCTTTCAAGGATTTAGAAGTCTATTTTTTGGTCATGTTCAGTTGAAACTTGAAGATGTTTATCAGCTGCTAGCTTTGTCACCATGAATGCTATGCTGCTCATTGACAAGAAAACTATCCAAGTATCCAGTCCACCAGCAATTAGGCATCTCTCTCTCTCTGATCTTGTATTCCCGTTCTTGACTTCTTTTTCATTGTCGGTCATTCAATTGTTTTCTGATGATAGAACTGCATATGTTTACTTCAACTTTTAAGAAACACTTAATTGGTTTAACATTTCTAGATTTGATTGTCGTCCAAAAGGTATTGAGGAATAGGGACTTGTAAATTTTTTAATTTATACTTGTTAAATAATTAACTTTACACGGTATTGACCTCTTTATCTGGCGTAGACACTTAATGCCAAGTACGGATGCACTATTCCCCTGCTTCTGATGAACTCATCTCTCTATATAATAAATCTTGTTGCATAAAATAACAAAATGACACCCACTACCACTAAACTTCACATTATTTACAAGTTCTACCAACTAGACATTTTACTCTCAAAAGTCCAAAATTGTCCACAAATTTCCTTCGAAAGACAATCACGTGTGTTGGCATTGCTATCACTTTCCTACCCACTTCTTTTCAACTTTGTCTAAAAAATGTCAAATTTCTAAATTTAAAAAACAGACCCAATGTCCTTCTCCTTCCTAATCTGTCCAAATACAATTTATCCAAATTCAAAATTCTTAGATCTAATTTTGCCACACCTCCGTTCATTACAATCTCTTCGCAGACGATAATGAAAGAGGTTAGGAAAATTCTAAATTTTGGTCACAAAATTTACAATCTCTTTCCATTTTTCGACAAATTTTTGCAATTCTGCAGG
Organism: Heracleum sosnowskyi; assembly: GCA_030848705.1. Lineage (NCBI taxonomy): Eukaryota > Viridiplantae > Streptophyta > Magnoliopsida > Apiales > Apiaceae > Heracleum > Heracleum sosnowskyi. The sequence goes on along the minus strand of CM061244.1, from coordinate 15,600,640 downwards.
TTAATTATAATCATCTCAGACTTGATAACTTCACCTCTTTACAGCCGAAGTTTGGTAATAATTTAGTCAATTATTGCTCTTGATTTCTACTTTACTCTTTTCTTATTGTTGATTTTGATGTGTTATATTTACAGCCGGAGTTTGGTAATAATTTAGTAAATTATTGCTCTTGATTTCTGCTTTACTCTTTTCGTATTGTTGATTTTGATGTGTTATATTTGATTTTTCAAGCGGGAGTAAGAGGAAGGTAAAAAAGAACGATAATTGTAACAAAGAAAATATTGGTTTATCAAATGGAGTGAATGCCTCTTCTTTATCTCCTTCAGGCATGTTTAGATCTATATATGTTTGTGTTTCATAGCATTAATTGTGTTTCAAATTACATTTCTCCATAACAATCCAAAATCTTATCTCTCTACTTGGTTGTGGCTGTGCTTGCTCTCAGTTTACAGCTATTCATAATTTCAAAATTTGAAACCAGACTCATACTCTCTTGAATCTACACTCATCTTTCAAAGTCTCATACATTTATCTTTCATCTCTTTTTCGTGTTCAGCATGCACCACTATGTAATATCGTCTATTGTATAACTGATTCTATTTGTCAAATGATTCTTAATTTTGTGATGATGCCTTTTTCGTTAGTCTTAAAATTTTTGATTTCAGATTATTTATAATCTTCATCTTTTGGATTCATATTTGTAATTGACAAGTTTTTCAATTATTCATATTTGGATTCACATTTGTAATATCGTGAAGTGTTTGATATAATGTCTAAATGATTTCGCATATCAAAACTTACACCCTGCACATATTTGATATGTCACTCATCTCCTCTCTCTCTCACTCTCTTGAAACATTTTTTTTCTGGGATGCTTATATTTTCTTTTTCATCTTGCAGATTTGTTATGAATACAATTATGTGTACGTTATTCGACTATCTTCTCAAGGTTGGTACACATATTTCATATGCTGATTATCATAAATGGAATTTATTATTTTATTTAAAGTTAAATATCAAGTTTTGGGTGGTAAAAAATGTTGATAGCATTCTGTTCATGTTTCTTCCTGTTTCACAATAATTTAGTTTTGCAGTCCAAGTGTGTTAATACAATAATTATATATATTTTGTTTGTGTACATGGATTATGACTAAATTATATGTTATATAATTACATATAATGAAAGACCAAGAATATGTAGAATTGCATAGATGTGTGTTGGATAGCAAGTACGATGTTTATAATTCGATAAATAGGTGCTTAGCCCTTTCAACCCACTCTTTTTTCCTACTTTCTTTTACATAAGTGACCACTGTCGTGATTGTGGTTTATTATGATTGCGGATTAATGTAGTGCAACTTTTTTATTGAGGTTTTTTGAGAATTTTGAGGCAATTATTTTGATTAAATGTGTCTATGTAATACAAAATGTATGGATTTAAGGATGATTATAATATATTTGTTAATTTTATATAGTCTACAAAATTATTTCTTTTATGATTTTCACCATTTTAGTGATATGAGCTTCTATACCCCTTTCAGAAGATTTGATTACAATATGTTGATTTTAACTATATTTGATGAGTTCTACAACTCTACTGTAATGTTGTCAGGGATTGCACCAGTATTAAGGGCTGCGCACCAGTATTAAGGGCTGCAACAGAGAGTGTTTACGATGTAGCTTAAGCACTTGAAATTGCTAATCACCTAACTAACATTATATGCAATGTTGGCTAAGAGTAAGTTGATTTCTCTCACTCACAAATTTGCAGTTTTTCAGTTAAAGTCCTTTTTCATCTAGATACTTAGCGCTATTGAACTTTCAGTACTAGGAGGATGAGAATATATTTGCCTAAACAAAAGCTCAAGTTTGCTGTAATGCAAAATATTTAAAGGAAAGGCCACTGTAGCTCTGTAAGTGGCGTAATATATTATATGTTACAAATTTACTTTTTTAACATATTTATTCAGCAAATTTGTAGGAAACATACTGCATACATTATTAGTGTCACATGTACACATGAATGTTTTAGAATATATCACTTTTGACATGTTCTGCTGCATTAATACTACAATGTTATATAAAGAAACACAACTACTCTTGATAAATAACTTGGATTGTCTTATGAATAGGACGAATATGCCAAAACTGTTCTTGCCGAAATGGTGATGTTCATTACTTATATGGTGAACTGATATATAATGTTGTGTTTCTAAAAGCTCAGTCAATCGATTTATTTAAGGTTTAATTTTTTTAATAATATGCGATTGACAGTTTTCCAATGTGCCTTGGAATAACGATTAATTCACAATTGCGTGAAAGTGTATGCATGAATTACCTGACCTACACCCTCCACTAATGTGGTTATAATCCATACAATAAGAAATGTTCTCGGTATTTCTATTCCATGTGATTCGAGTTTAAGTTTCCCGTTATAGTGTCCTCTTAGTAATTTGTAACTAAATTATGTAAAAATGATATGATTATGTAAAAATGATACTAATCTGTAGTTTTTAAAAATTACAGTACTTCTCAAATCACATTTAGGGCTCTGCATTTGGAAGTAGGAATAATTTTATACAAATTAAAGAAGGATGTGTAGGATTTGAACGCTAATGGTTTTATCATTGTTGACAACTCTTGCAGGAGAAAATATAATTGATTTCTAAGATGTGGGACATACTTGCACTACAGAGATAATGCTTGATAAAAATGCAACTAGAAGTTTTCAATTAAATGTTAGTATTGTGAACAGAACATGACATGTGAATTAAAAATCCGAAACATAAGTCGGGAACACTCAAAATTGCAGAGCCAAAAGAACCTCTCATTGTGTAGCTGAAGATGATCTCGCAGACTTCGAATTAATGGATGTTAACTTGAGATGACAAGAGGGAGCATATAATGCCGATGATTAGAGTATCTTGATAGTGTCCAAGTATCTTACTAGATTAACATATTGTGGTTATGTATCAGTCCAACTCTAGAAGTGTGTTTCGTTGGTCTATTTCAGTTTTTATCAGGTCTATACATCTGCGTTGTAATGGATTCCTTATGCAAGGTATCTTTTATTAATATATGTTATCCCACTTAGCAAATAAAATTGTAATTTTTATGTATAATTTTATTTTAATAAACAAAATTATAATAAACAAATTACGAAATAAATTTAATATAAGTATTATAAAACTACAAAGCCAAGCGTAGCGGGCTAAATATTCTAGTTCAACATACATGATGATACACAAAAGGTATCATTTTTATCTCCGTCAATTATTCTTCTCATGTAATGTATTGATTCCAAGTGGATTGACAACTACCTGTCTTTTAAAATGTAGATCGTTGAAAAATACACAGCTTCAAAGATTGATATCCACGCATTCAACCAGGTTAGTAAATTATTTTTGGTTACTGCTTTGGTTAGTGGATAACTGTTAATCCAGTTTTTAAATCGTTTCTTTTGTTAACTTAAACAGAGCCAGTTTCCACGTTTAGTTGTTGAAGATTTCATGCCACTTCCTTCCAAAGGAATTTCTGGAAAAGATGGATGGTAAGTACATCATCATTACTCTTTTCTTTCTTAAGCTTTAACAGATGATATTTAATGATGTGATTTACGTTGCTTTTCTTTGCATCTTTTGCTTCGGTAGTTTCTTATGAATCTAGGTAATATAAACTCAGAAATGTAGAAATGCAGTAATATTTATTAACGTAGACACTAAAATGCTTAAAACGTATTCTGGTACTACACCAGAATAACAAGGATGGTGCTACACCATCTAGCTAGGCAGAGCTACTCTGCTGTAAGAACACTTATAAAAACTCGATGCCAATACTACCAGTAGGTGCTAGCTTAAATACTTTATTTTCCCTAATCTGATCCCCCAAATTATAAAGAGAAATCCAATCTGATCTCTCATGCAAGTATTACTAGTCAATGGAATGATATGATCCACATGCTCTGCACTTCCGATTCAAAAGAAAGCAAATCATGCACATTTAAGTTGCAGTTATTCCTCAGCTTTCTCTTTTCGAAAAAACTGACAGAGTATGGGACAAAAATTGAATCATTATTAACTGCATATTCAGCATTCTAGGTCATAACTTGTAGTAGTCTAAGCCTATGAAAGCAAACCGACATTGTCTTTATAAAAAATTGCAGGGGAATGTCGGAATCATACTATGGCATGAGAATAAGTTTAGTCATGTTCAGAATGCCTCTAGTTCTTGTTTATTGTTTATGCTTACACACATATTTACTACGACTTATGTTGGAGGTGATTTATTATGCAGTAATCACTTTGATGTGTTCTAGTCGGTCCCTTTTACAAAAAATCTTTTTGACAGTTTTTGTTAGATATTATGGTTTGGAAAAATGCAATGATTCATCTAACACTCCTTTTACTGACAGTTATCTTTTGATGTAGGTCGATCAGTGAGATAATTGTGCTGAAGACTTGAGCTTACATAACCTTCCGTATGGTGTGCTAAATTGTATGTCGCCCAAATTCGCTGCTTTACAGAACTTAGATTTCTTTCCCACCAATAACCGGAGAGTGTACCATAGGTTTATTCGAGAATAATAGTACAAATCCCCTGTTCACTCACTGAGTAATACATTCGGTTGCCAAGTTTGTGTACTAAAAAAAACCAAAATTACTAACGTTTAAAGAAGTTTGATGGTTTAAACTTTTGTGTGGTCGGATATGGATTTATGATAATATTTATGTCACTTTGGTACTTTTATATTTGGATTCGCTTAATTGCATGGATGCTTGTTACAAACTTTCTTGCTTGATTGTGGTGTTGTATTGCACGTAGATTGTGTGGCGTTGGATTGTAGGTAGATTAGGATTTAATTTGGAAGTAAAAATGGTTGGAACCTGAAAAAGCAGCATAATGCTGCTTCTGGTCAGTCCAACTAATGACAAATTTCTGGGTAATTTATTGTAAGAACCGAGAAACCGTATGTACATTTTTAGAATTTAATATAAATTCTGGATATTAATTGTGAATTTAAGTGCATTAAGTGTTTAATTACGCATAAAGTTTTGTTCAAATGATCATTGTGCATGCCTTATAAATGATACGTGGAATTATGTGATTATTGAAAAATTTTGTTTTCAAAGTGAATTTATTTTTATCTTTATTTATAGTAATTGTTGAACGAAGAATTCTGTTCGTTTCACAATTATTGGAGAAATTGGTATATCGTTCGTACCAATATTTTATTCGTTAAAACGGGATATGTTCCCGAACATTCGTTACAAAGATATTTTGGGTTCGTATATCTAAATATTATTAAAATATTCCTGCAATTATCAGTACAGTTAGATAATTATCGTTTTGTAACTGGTACGCTTTATTCGAATTAAAATGATCCAACGGATCAATATTGAACCAAAAATGTTATTTCGGGTATTATTTTTCGTTAAATATAAATAGCCATTCTGTAATTATTTTACGTATAATAAAAGTATTAATTATCGTTAATTATCCCTAAATTACCCGAAACCCTAATTTCGTTCTTCGTGTTCTTGAGAATCAAACCTAAATTTGAAGGCGTTACCGGATTCCAAATTCAAAGTTCTAGTAACCAAATCAAAGCTCTTTTCATCCTCTATCATAATCCACCATCAGATTTAAGTTTGGGTAAGGATTCGATTTTTTTTTCGGATTTTTATATTTTTAATTCGAATTATTAATTTGGGAAATTCTTTGTGGTTGATTGTTCTTGATAATTGATGGGTTAATCGTGTTTATTATGTGATGTAGAGTATTGTAATGATTTTTAACTTGATTTTTGAGCTTGAAATCGATGAGATCGGAAAGTTTAACGTTCACCGGACTTTGTTTGAGTTTTTGCCGGATTTTTAGTTACAGGGATCGGTTTTTAAATTTGTTACCATCATTAAATAGATTAATTTTTAATCAATTAATTTTTATAAATTCATTATTAATTGAATTTATTTAATTTAAATTAGATTTAATTATTTATCAACTTTTATTTATTCAATAAAAAAAATTGTTTAAATATTTATAATTAGTCAATTAATTTTATATTAATTGATTAAATTATTTTTAAATCTTTATATTATCAAAAATGATCCGATTTTCGATCTAAAAATATTTTGTGACTTGTTTCTTTTCAAACGAGAGTTGAAGAACGTTTTAAAATTTCGTTGTGACAATTACGTGACTTATATGATGTATTTCATTCGTTTAAATAAATATATAGGCTGTACAAATTATGTGAGAGACCTGATTATTAAGTTATAATTATGAATAACTGATCCGGAACTTATTTGAACGTTTTGATTATGTTTGATATGATGTAAAGGTTATTAAGATGGAAATATGTCAGTGTTACTAGAAAATGAGGTTTACGAGGGTATTGACTTAGATATTGATTTTTATTATAGAAGTGTTTGACGAGCGAGATTGATCAGAGTTTCTTACCGTTGATCAGGCAAGTGTTATACTTTCACTTATTGTTCAAGTGATGTTATTTTAAAATAAATTTGTGCTATTGTTATACCATCTCATAAATTCACGAATATTCCTTCATACTTTTGATATCAGATTCATGATTATCATATTGATTGGGGAAAAACATAATTATGGTGGTGAAATAATTGAAAAGACAGTTATTGGACTTATACGAATTCTTTCTTTCGAAAATCCTGATATGGAATATTGAGTTGAAAATGTGGAATCCCTATATAATGGAAATTTATGAACCCGATAAGGGTAAAGTTGTGATTTGGAAAAGTGAGGGTTTTATATTGAACCCGTGGATTGGAAATACACAGGGCTGAACGCTGGTCGCGAGATTTTGAATGATTTTTGGCCATGGTCAATAAGTGCCAAAATGGGCTGATTTTGATTATGTTGCCCAGGGATCCCAGTTAAGCCTGCTGTGTACCAAAGTATGGATGGCGAGCTATGAGCGATCGATCGTTGGCTTAGCTCGTAGCGTTTAGTAAATTCCAATTCATTTATTTTGATGATAAAGTGAGAAAAGTTACTTATATGATATTAGATTACTTTTAAATTTATGTATTGGTATTGATAATCAAGTTTCATTGCTCTTACATTCCATAGATCCTTTCCAAATATTTGTTCCGTATTGTTGAGTTAAAATGTGTATTTATTGAATCATACATTGATATTCAGAGCTATATTTTATCACACTGGCTGAGCATTTTTGCTCATTCTTGCTTCTTTGTTATTCTAACCTTTCAGATAGTTACGAGGATGTCTCATGTTAGGCGAACAGCTAGGATAAGGGTCAACCGTCAGTTTCCCAGTGTCCGCGGTCAGGTAGTAGTTTGGAGTGTAATTTGTAGAAGGATTGTAAGAATAATGTAACCTTAACTGAATCAGTGTGTAAAACTTCGGTAGACTTTTAGTTGTTAGCGTAATTCCTTATCGGGGTTACCCTAATAACATGGTGGTTTGTAATAATATTAGTAGTTGTGTTGACTTGTTTCATATTATAACCTGTGCTCGATCCTTAGCTTTTCGGGGTCACTTTTATACTGATATTATATTTCCAGAGTTGGGATTTATATTGGTTGTGCGCTACTCGATCTTGACCCCGGGTTGGGAGGGCATCACAGGTTGGTATCAGAGCCACAGGTTATGGTCACTGAAACAAGTATAGGGTATTGAATTAGGTTAAACGGTAGGTACTATGAGATAGTTCCATGTGAGATGATTATGTTGAGCAAACTCATATAGAGTTTGAGTTAAGATTATCGGATATAGTCTCGACTATTAGGGTAGAGAGTCAATAAGGATGTAGTAGGTGATTCTAATGTTACACTACCGTTATGTTTCAGCCATCGGGCTCTAGCTCTTCACACTCGGAGTCAGACCCTTCTGAGCCTTCTGTTCCAGATCCACCGTCAGATCCTTCTGGGCATTTTGTTTTAGATCTACTAGTAGTACCCGACCTACCAGTTGTACCAGATCCACCAGTTGTGATAGCTCTACCAGTTGCACCTATTCCTGCTGTACCATTGCGAGCGATACCCCCATCCCGTTCTCCACCTAGTTCAGAGTCCGTTAATGGACCCCCGTTTCAGTATACCCAGAGCCTATACCTTATCATGAGTATATGAGGGTAGCTGGAGAGCGAGACTTTTTGCATGGTCAGGTGAGAGAGATGGTATGTTGCCAGAGGCATGTGTCAGGAGCATTAGCAGTGTTGATGGATCTTAGGGCTTTGAGGATAGTCCTTGAGGTTAGACTTCGTTATATGGGCAGTACTAGCGGAGGAGAGCGAGATCCGTCTGAGATGAGTAGCTTGATAGATTATATCATTGGGGAGCTCCGGAGGATTGCACCTGATGAGGACTAGAGACAGAGGGTCATGTTGTGAGTCTGATGGGATGGAGTCTTATGTACAGTAGTTAGTGGATTTCATTCTGACATGTATATAGAGGCATTGTATAGATATCAGCAGTGCACTGGACGGTTATATAGAGGCACTGTTGAGGTAGTGGCAGGTGTTCTCTTTTGATTGTATACTCTACTTTTGGTGTTGTATCCTCTCATGTACTTTTCTTTTATCATCGAAGAGTTTTCACGCTTGTACCCAGGTTATATGATGACCAAATTTTGTTGTGCCACAATCGTTATTGTTTTTACATTTTCTGCTAATTATCATTCAATATTAGACCTGGCATGTATGCTCATCCTATCAATTTTATTCGTGTACTTTGTTCTCCCTTGCTTTGTGTACAAAGGTTATGAAATCTTCTATCGCAATTATGCTGTGGTTAGAACCCATCATTGTACTCTGTTGTATATTGTTATGGCAGGAATAATTCCTTGACTTCCAAATTCTTGTTAAATTAATTCTCATTGTACAAGGCCTATTCAGCTAGTAAATAGATTTTTTTTTTGTATCAGTTATCAAATCTTGAATCACTTGATTAGAATGGATACACCCGTGGAACAAATTCTAGATCTTCTTCGCCAACAAATAGCTGCTTTAACACAACAGCAGCAGTGTTTGCAACAACAACAGATGCACCAACGACAACCAGCTGTACCAACGGTTACTTTTAAGTCATTTCAGGCCGTGAAACCACCCAAGTTTAGAGGGACTACAGATCCAGTGGAAGCAAGGTCGTGGTTAAAAGAAATGGAGAAGGCTTTTGCACTAGTGAAAGTTGAAGCGGACCAGAAAACTGAGTTTGCAAGCTACTTCCTGAAAAACGAAGCTAATTATTAGTGGGAGTCGGTGAAAGCTTTGGAAGGCACAACGACAGTTACTTGGGAGAGATTTACCGAGTTGTTTTTAGAAAAGTATTTTCCGCGTTATATGCAGAATCAGATGGAATTGAAGTTCTTTGAACTCAAGCAAGAGAATTTAAGTGTGACCGAGTATGAAGCCAAGTTTATCGAATTGGCAAGGTTTGTTCCAGAGTTTGTCGACACCAATGAAATGAAATCTAGAAGATTCCAGCTGGGTTCGAAGCCGTGGATACGCAGTAGGGTGGCAGTGTTTGAGTTGGCTACGTATTCAGCAATAGTTCAGAAAGCTATGATTATAGAGGGAGGGAGTGATTATCGCAGAAGGAAAGGGACAACAATAAAAGGAAGGTTGACAGTCAGGAACCAAGTCAGAGACAGGGGAATTTTCAGAATCATTTCAACAGGAAGCTGGGATTCCAGGCAGGAAGGAATATGGGATTTAGGAAGACGAATATTGGGAACGCTAGACCAGTTATTCGTCCACCATTTGTAAACCAACAGAAACCAAATGGTCCTCCACCTCTAGAATGTAAAACCTGCGGGAAAAGACATACGGGAAATTGCGTGAAGACTGATGTGGTTTGCTTCAAGTGTAACCATAAAGGACATTTCTCTAAAGAATGCTCGGCACCGACATGCTTCAATTGTGGAAAGTTTGGTCATATAGCCAGAAACTGTAGATTACCAGTACAACCTACTACCAACCAGCCGAGAGCCAGAGTATTTAACATGAATATGGAAGATGCAGTTCAAGACACTGACGTGGTGACATGTATGTTACTTGTAAACTCCGTTCCTGCTAAAGTGCTAATTGATTCTGGAGCTACCAAGTCATTTATTTTTGAAGATTTTGCTAGTAAATTGCAATGTGAAACTCGACCGTTAGATAAGGCATTAGAGGTAGAATTAGCAAATCAGGATCGTGTTTCAGTTAATCAAGTTTGTCCGCATTGTGAGATTGATATTTTAGGCCATCATTTTCTTGCTGATCTAATACCTTTCAAGTTGGGGGAGTTTGAAATTATATTAGGGATGGATTGGTTGTCAAAGTATAACGCGCAAATTGATTGCAAGAAAAAGACAGTAAAGCTACAATACCCAGATGACAAGGAAGTTGTGTTTCGAGGTCAGAAGCAAGCCCGGAGGTTATTAACAAGCATGCAGACAAGAAAGTTATTACAACAAGGTTGCGAAGCTTATTTGGTTTACCTGAATGAGGTAAAGGAAGAAGCGCCAAAAATAGAAGATATCCCCGTAGTGAATGAATTTCCAGATGTTTTTCCAGATGAACTTCCAGGATTACCACCAGATCGGGAAATCAAATTCGCTATAGAGTTGGCACCAGGGACAGGACCAGTTTCAAAAGCTCCGGATCGTGTGGCCCCTGTAGAATTGAAAGAATTGGCAACTCAACTACAAGATCTATTGGAAAAAGGTGTAATTAGACCCAGCGTATCTCCGTGGGGTGCACCAGTTCTATTTGTGAAGAAGAAGGACGGTAGCATGAGGTTATGTATCGACTATCGGGAGCTGAACAAGTTAACTATCAAGAACAAGTATCCATTACCAAGAATCGATGATTTATTCGACCAGCTAAAGGGAGCGGTGTATTTCTCTAAGATCGATTTGAGATCAGGTTACCATCAGTTGAAGATCAAATCTGAAGACGTACCAAAGACTGCCTTTCGCACCAGATACGGACATTATGAGTTTTTAGTTATGGCTTTTGGTTTAACGAACGCACCCGTAGCTTTTATAGACTTGATGAATCGGATGTTCAAAAGATATTTGGATAAGTTCGTGATAGTGTTTATAGATGACATTTTGATTTATTCTAAGACAGAACAGGAATATGCGGAACATTTGAGAACGGCTTTGGAGATTTTAAGGAAGGAAAAATTATACGCCAAGTTTTCTAAATGCGAATTCTGGTTGAAGGAAGTACAATTTCTAGGGCATGTGGTGAGCAACGAAGGAATTAAAGTAGATCCAGTCAAAGTGGAAGCAGTAATGAATTGGGAAAGACCGAAGACACCGACAGAAGTCAGAAGCTTTATGGGATTAGCTGGATATTATCGACGATTTGTGAAGGACTTTTCCAAGATAGCTACACCATTGACGAGACTTACCAGGAAGAATGAAAAGTTTGAATGGAATGATAAATGTGAAGAAAGCTTCCAGGAATTAAAGAAGAGATTGACAACTGCACCAGTATTAGCATTGCCAGATGAACAGGGAAATTTCGTAATCTACAGTGATGCTTCTCATAAGGGATTGGGCTATGTTTTGATGCAACATGACAAAGTGATTGCTTACGCTTCAAGACAACTGAAGATTCACGAACAAAAGTAACCGACTCACGATTTAGAATTATCCACGATAGTGTTTGTATTGAAAATTTGGAGGCATTATTTGTACGGAGAGAAATGTGAGATCTACACAGACCATAAGAGCTTAAAGTATATCTTTACACAAAAGGAATTAAACATGCGACAATGAAGGTGGTTGGAGTTGATCAAGGATTATGATTGTACCATCAGCTATCATCCAGGGAAAGCAAAATAGTGGCAGACACGTTGAGCAGAAAAGAAAGATTGAAGATGCTGACAATGTCGGTGGAATTACACAAGGAATTTGAAAAGTTAGAATTAGAAGTATGTATTCCAGACTCTACAGACGAAATGATTTATACAATGACGTTTCAACCAGAGCTACTGGAAAAGATCAGGAGGTGCCAAGAAGAGGTAAGGAATCAAGACGTCAACAACTTAACAGGTGAGGAAATATGTAGTCAAGCAGATGAGAAGGGAATCTTGAGATTTTCATCCAGGATATGGGTACCTAATATAACGGAATTGAAAAACGAGATTTTGCGGGATGCTCATAGCTCAAAGTATTCAATCCATCCAGGGAGCACTAAAATGTATCGAGATCCGAAGAAAAATTTTTGGTGGCCAGATATGAAGAGAGAGATTGCAGAATGGGTCAGCAGATGTTATACGTGTCAAAGGGTTAAAGCTGAACATCAAAGGCCGAGTGGATTACTACAACCATTGGAGATTCCAGAATGGAAGTGGGAGCATATTGTTATGGATTTCGTGGTAGGTTTACCAAGGACAAAAGCTAATCATGATGCTATCTGGGTTATTGTTGATCGATTGACAAAGTCAGCACATTTTCTTCCGATTAATGAAAGGTATTCGTTAGATAAGTTGGTTCATCTTTATTTAAATGAGATAATAGTACATCACGGAGTGCCAGTGTCAATTGTGTCCGATAGGGATCCACAGTTTAATTCAAGGTTTTGGAGACAATTTCAAGAAGCTTTGGGAACCAGACTTAATATGAGCACAACGTATCACCCTCAAACAGACGGGCAGAGTGAACGAACTATTCAGACAATTGAAGACATGCTACGAGTATGTGCACTGGACTTTGAAGGCAGTTGGGATGATCATTTACCATTGGTTGAATTCTCTTACAATAATAGTTACCATGCCAGCATTGGAATGCCACCTTTTGAAGCTTTATATGGACGACGATGTCGATCTCTGGTATGTTGGGACGAGGTTGGTGAACGTAAGATACTAGGGCCTGAATTGATTCAACAAACCAAAGAAAAGATTGATTTGATTCAAAAACGACTAGTAGCTGCTCAAAATCGACAACAGAAATATGCAGATGAGTTAAGGAAGGACGTGAGTTATAATACAGGAGATCAAGTGTTATTGAAGGTTTCACCATGGAAAGGATTGACCAGATTTGGGAAGAAAGGGAAACTTAGTCTGAGATTTGTTGGACCTTTTGAGATTCTGAAGCGCGTGGGAAAAGTTGCGTACGAATTGGATTTACCTCCACACATGCGACATATCCATAATGTTTTTCATGTATCGATGCTCAAGAACTACAATCCTGACTCAAGCCATGTGATCGAATATGAACCAATAGAGATTCAGCCAGATCTATCATATGTAGAACAACCAGTGGAAATCTTGGACCGTAAGGAGAAAGTGTTAAGGAATAAAACAATACCAATAGTAAGAGTTCTGTGGAGAAACCCTAAGGTAGAATAGTCAACTTGGGAATTAGAAAGTGTAATGCGAGAAAAATATCCTTATTTGTTTACCTAGGTTGATTTTGGGGACATAATCCTTTTAAGGAGAGAAGGATGCAAGAACCTAGAAACCGTATGTACATTTTTAGAATTTAATATAAATTCTGGATATTAATTGTGAATTTAAGTGCATTAAGTGTTTAATTACGCATAAAGTTTTGTTCAAATGATCATTGTGCATGCCTTATAAATGATACGTGGAATTATGTGATTATTTAAAAAATTTGTTTTCAAAGTGAATTTATTTTTATCTTTATTTATAGTAATTATTGAACGAAGAATTCTGTTCGTTTCACAATTATTGGAGAAATTGGTATATCGTTCGTACGAATATTTTATTCGTTAAAACGAGATATTTTCCCGAACATTCGTTACAAAGATATTTTGGGTTCGTATATCTAAATATATTTAAAATATTCTTGCAATTATCTGTACAGTTGGATAATTATCGTTTTGTAACCGGTACGCTTTATTCGAATAAAAATGATCCAACGGATCAATATTGAACCAAAAATGTTATTTCGGGTATTATTTTTCGTTAAATATAAATAGCCGTTCTGTAATTATTTTACGTATAATAAAAGTATTAATTATCGTTAATTATCCCTAAATTACCCGAAACCCTAATTTCGTTCTTCGTGTTCTTGAGAATCAAACCTAAATTTGAAGGCGTTACCGGATTCCAAATTCAAAGTTCTAGTAACCAAATCAAAGCTCTTTTCATCCTCTATCATAATCCACTATCAAATTTCAGTTTGGGTAAGGATTCGATTTTTTTTCTGATTTTTTTATTTTTAATTCGAATTATTAATTTGGGAAATTCTTTGTGGTTGATTGTTCTTGATAATTGATGGGTTAATCGTGTTTATTATGTGATGTAGAGTATTGTAATGATTTTTAACTTGATTTTTGAGCTTGAAATCGATGAGATCGGAAAGTTTAAGGTTCGCCGGACTTTGTTTGAGTTTTTGCCGGATTTTTAGTTACAGGGATCAATGTTTGGTTACCATCATTAAATAGATCGTTTCATTTAGAATCGATTCATATAACTAGTTTACAGTTTGGTGATTGTTTTATGATTGCCGGAAAACGGAGCCGCTACCGGCGGTCTTCGATTTTGGTACGTTTAAGTCGCGTTTCCGGCGTGTTTTTGACGGATTGTGAGAGCCCATTAGTTCCTTAGTGAAAGCCCTTTAATTTGGTAACGTTTTTTGTCGATTTCGACTCGCCGGGAAATGGGTTCGGGCGGCCGGAACCCCGCCGGCGGCGGGTGTTCTTGGCGACCCGAATCCGTTCATCACGACCCGTTTTCAAAACCCTACCGACCCGCTTTCAATCGGTTTTCCCCAATTGCAAAAACGTGAAAAGTGTTTCTGGGTTTAAATTTTTATTTTATTTATTTATTTTAGTTTTAAATTCAGAAAATAATTTTAAATTTCTGAAAATTGTTTTAAATTCATAAGATTGATTTTATATTTCAAAATAATTTTTATAATTTTTTTATATTTATTAATTTCCAAAAATGGATTAAATTTAATTATTTTAATTATTTTTTATTAATAATTAATTTATTTAAAATGATTGATTAATTTTTAATCAATTAATTTTTATAAATTCATTATTAATTGAATTTAATTAATTTAAATTAGATTTAATTATTTTATTAACTTTTTTTTATTCAATAAAAAAAATTGTTTATATATTTATAATTAGTCAATTAATTTTATATTAATTGATTAAATTATTTTTAAATCTTTATATTATCAAAAATGATCTGATTTTCGATCTAAAAATATTTTGTGACTTGTTTCTTTTCAAACGAGAGTTGAAGAACGTTTTAAAATTTCGTTTTGACAATTACGTGACTTATATGATGTATTTCATTCGTTTAAATAAGGATATAGGCTGTACAAATTATGTGAGAGACCTGATTATTAAGTTATAATTACGAATAACTGATCCGGAACTTATTTGAACGTTTTGATTATGTTTGATATGATGTAAAGGTTATTAATATGGATGTTGCCCAGTAAATAACAATTGTAGAAGGGGGTTGAATACAATTGTATAAGATTCTCGACTTTATATAACACAAATATGAAAGATCAATAACAATAACAATAACAGCTTTATTAACTTTGATATAAAACTGTTACAAACTCTCTTAAGAAATTCTGATGTTCTTAAGAGCTGCTAGCTTACAAAAACTCTCTCAAGAAATTCTGTTCTTAAGAGCTTCTCTTCGATTATGTTCTCTCTCGAATGAATACATAAATCGAAACCAAGACTGTGTTTATATAGTGCACACAGCTTCTCTATCAATAACAAGATAAGTCCTAATCATAACAAAGATAGAAACATATCTTTAATCGATAGCTACATTCTACAAACCAGGAACAAACTTCCATGTTTATCTAGACTCCAAATATAACTCGAAGTAGGAATCCTGATCAGCTTCAAGTCCTGATGATCAAACCTGATCATAGTCTGAGTAGGAATCCTGATGATCAATAAGATACTGACGCTTTATCAAATACTGATGACCATGCAATACTGATGACGTCAGCAATCCTGATCAATTGAGTCTAGCTTCTGACGATCATTGAATTCTGATCTAACAATCTCCCCCAATCTCATACTTTGTGAAATAAAGTATAGATTCCAAATATTCAATGATGTCAAAAACATGTATCAAAATGTACAAGTATCTTCAGAAACAACTTATCTGTTTAAGCTTTTTGATAGAACAGATTCATCTTCAAGAAGTTGGATAATAAACTTTCTTCTTTTTCTTCAAGAATTTGAATCAGTCTTTCCTTAAGATTTCTGAGTTCTTCATCTTCCTCATTAATCTGGTAGATAGCTGCTCTGAGATTCTGTATGGAGTTTCTCTGTAGACTGTGCTCTTCTAGCAAAAGATAAGCAATTTCCTTCCCATCAGGATTGAGAGAAAGATGAGTCATGCCAAAATTTACTTCTTTAACAGCAGTACCCCTTTGCATTTCCACATCCTGACCTCTTTGATTTAAGTACATGGGAGTATAATTACCATCGAAATTACTGTTTCCATCCAGTCTTCTTCTTATAGTTGACAAAATCATGTCACTCCATTCTTTGTACACTTGGTTCTTCCATCTTAACAGATAGTGAACATATTTCAGTTCCTGTGTAGTTTTCATCAGCAGATCTTGAATAGATAGAATCTTCACACTACCATCTTTCATGAAGTACAGAAGCTTTTCTTTCTTTTCAAAACCATCATGACAATCTATAACTATATCAACAGCTAATAAATTGTTCAGGTTTTCAGAAGTTAAAGTACCTCCAATTTCTGTCAAGGAGTAAGGATCAACATATGACATATTCAGATATTCACCATCTCTGTGTCCAATACCTCCTCTTGAATTACTTGACAATTGCTTTAGATTCGAAAACATCTTCAACCAGAGTGTTTTTGATCTAGCCATATCAGACAAATCAACAACACTTGAAGCGCTTGTAATAATTCCACCAGACTGAAAATTGATAGGTGTATCACAACTTAATGTGCTAATATGTTTCCACTTCTTGTATTTCTCCTTTTCATGAGCGTAGCTTCTTTCAAGTAAAGATTCTTGTCTGCTTGAATTTCTCCATTTTCTTTCATTTGAAACTTTAAGCCTTTGTAGATAGAGATTGAAATCTTCATTTGTTCTTCTTGTAATATCTCTTCTTCTGGCTTCTTCTTCTTCATCTACTTCTTTGTTGTGACAATCAACAACAGTAGATAAGATTATCAAATCAACCTCTTGCAGAATTTCAGATTCGTCAGGATCTTGAATATTGTCAGGATTAGAATCTTCAATTTCATTTGTATTGCTGAGAGTTGATTTACTTGATTTTCTTTTCAATTCAGGTTCTTCTTCATCAAATTCCTTGTCTTCTTTCTCCATGATATCCTTGATAACAGGATCTATTAGATTTTGTGAAGCTTCAGGAATTTCTTCAATTCTTAACCCTCTAGACCTTGTCTGTCTAGGTACTGTTTGAGTTGAAGAACCTCTTTTATTTCTTCTAGCACCTCTCCTACCTCTGCTTCCTCTACCTCTAGCAGGAGCAGTATAGCTTTCCATTGTCTCTTTTTGTAGTCTCAAAAATTCTTCATGTGAGAGATCTGGATATTCTTCACTTGCTGTAGAGAGTGCTTTTCTTGCATATAATTGTTGAACTCTTTTATCAGTGTGATATAGAGTAACAATTCTGCCATCTTTTGTAGAAAACTTCTGGAATAAATTTGATGCATCTTCAGGATTATCAATAATTACATCTTCATCACCTTCAGGAATTGTAGCAAGAATGTGTCCATGACCAGGTGTCAGGATTTGATCTTCCGTCAGGATCTGAGATTGCACCAATGTTCTTACTGTCTTAACTCCAGAATCAGAAACATGAGTTGACTGCGTAGTCTGACTTTGAGAAGTTTGAATTGTAGACTTCAAAACCGCAGTATCAGAGGTTTCTCCTTGTATCGCTTTGTCACCACCATCATCTCCAGTATCATCATCATTATTTCTTAATACTAGATCAGGTGTACATTTTGTCTGAATAACCTTCTCCCCCTTTTTGACATCAGGATTTGACAATAATTGCAAAATTAAGGAAAGAGAGGCTTGAATTTCAGTTACCTTAGTATCCAGAGAATCAATTCTTTGATTGATTGAGGTTTGTTCTGAAACAACAGATTTCACTTGGGATTCCACTACCCTCAGTTGTAAAGTAGTAGGCACCTTTGTAAAATTATTAAAGATATCAGTCCTCACTTTTTCAGTTGAGCCCTTGATAGAATCAATCTCACTTTTCAGGCTTTTGGATAACAGAGTAGTAGCCTTCAGATGATTCTTCAAGTCTTGATTCTCTATAGACTTCACTGCATTATAGGCATGTTCAATAGCAGAAGAAAAACTGATAGATTCATCAGAATTGTGCCATGAATTGTTCCATTCATTCTGTCTAAATGCCTCTGCAGGATCAAAGGAAGGAGTAGAAAAATCTTGTCTCTGATCTTTCCCAGTGAAAGCATTGCTAGCCATATATGTACTTGATGAACCAAAATTAGTTCCAAGACTAATCTTGAGTGCTGTAGCAAGCTGTTCCTTCTCTTTTCGATTCTCATTATCATCATCACTATCATCAGAAGTATCATCAGCAGTATCATGAGTAATATCAGGATCAGGAATAGCAATACCTTTCAGTTTATCCTGTGGTTCTGAGATAGGATGATCCATTGGTCTTGAACGAAGTGGCTGTATCAAAATAGGCTCAGTATCAGGAGCACCACTAACATCAGGATGAATATCGTCAGGATTTGATATGCTTGCATCAGTATTTGCTACCAATGGTTCTTGTGGAGCTTGAGGTTCAGAAGCTGCTTCAACACTTTGAGCTAAAGGTTCTTGTGTGCTTCCCTCATTGATAATGTTCTCGACCAATCTTTCAACAGAAGCTGTAGCTTTGCCTGCATCTTCACTTTGAGAAGATGGTTCTTGTGTAGCTGGAATGTTGATGTCTTCATTCTCCCTTTGAGAAAATGGTTCTTGTATGACCATTCCACTAGCTAAGCCTTCACCCAAACTTTGATTGAGTGGTTCTTGTGTGGCAGGATCAACAGTAGCTGCTGAATTACTCTGAAATTCAGGTTCTTGTGGGCTTGATCCTTTCAGCTTCTTTTGTCTCTGATAGACTAACTCTTATGCATTCCTCTTTTTCTTTGATGTAGGTGTAAGACCAACCAAGGAAGCAGTTGTAGAAACCTTCTCCCAAGAATGTCCTCGAATCTGAGATGGAGAGGCTGGAGAGTCTGATATAGAGACAACTTTTGTTGTTGCATCAGGAATACTAACATCAGGATTTGATGTCTGAATATCAGTATCCTTCATTTGCACTGTCAAAGGAATATGATACCTGCTCTTTGATAATTTCCTTTTCATTTGTGGTTTTGACGAAGGTACCACAACTTTAGTAGCAGTATCAGCAACTTCCTTGTTCACATTCATCACAGAGGATATAGGTAAGTCATCCTCTGAATCACTTTCATCAATCAACCTTAACTTCCTTTTCACAGGAACATTCTTAACAACCTTATCAGCTTTCTTCACCAGGACCCCTTGTACACCCCCTTGTATCTTCTTTTTAGTGAGTGGTGTAGAGGAAAAATCCTTTGAACCTGATTGCCTTCCAGACACATCAGTTCTAGCTGATTTCTTTGATTTTACAACTAAAGTCTGTTGAGAGACAGTAGAGGTGGTTGTTAACTGTTTAGACTGTTTAGGTTGCATGCTTGTGTCAGGAACAAGGTGGGTTGGGCCTTGTACCATAGCATTAGAAAGTAGTCCATTACGAGTAGGCATTTTCTGATGTAAGAAAAACCTAACCTCATCAGGAATAAAAGCATTTCTGTACAAAATATTTTGCCATATCAGGATTAAAAAAAATATTCAATAAGATTAAAATAAAATTTTATTTAAGAAATAAAAATTTATTTTAACAATCCTGAATAGCGTTTTGGTTTAAGAAAAATAACCAAATTAATGGTCATAGAATTAAAACACGCTTACCAGCAAACGAGGCAAAAATATTTATGGAAAACCGAACCGTCTCATCGAGATTGTAGAAATGACCTGCACCCTTAATACACATTCTCTATAAAAGAGAACTGTTAAGCATAATCATCATATATCTATTAAAACACACACCCTCTCCAGAGAAAAACTTACGAAAACCTTTCACCTTCTTTGTTTTTCAATGGCTGCCAACAATCAAAACAACATACCTGATGAAGAGCTTGACTTGATTTGGCAGGAGATGGAGGAGGCTCTTGCTGAGATGGAGCCACAACCAGTTCCTGACCCTCAGGAATATGAAGCGTTTATAAACGCTATGGTTGATGTGGTGTGGCACGACTTTGTGCAAGCCAATCCTGGCTGGAATCCTCTTGAGAATCTCATCTATGAAGAGGATGAAGACGATGAGGATGATGAAGAGGATGATGAAGAGGATGAGGACCTCGTTGAAGAGCGAGAGAGGAGAAGAAGGAAAGTGCTTGATGCAAGTGCTTCATGCACGGTGGAGGCAAGGAAGCATCCCGGTGATCACGATGACGATCCGCCTTCAAGTGCATCAGTTCCTCTTTTTGTCTCTTAAGGATGGAATGGACTGTGAAGCTGCTCAGGAGCGTTCATGCTAATTTGCAGGGCACGTGGTCATGCTTATCTGTAAAGCACGAGTTCCTGAGTAGAAAATAGACTAGGAAAACAAATATGTAATTTCCATTTTTCATGTGTAATGAATCTTCAAGTATTAATGAAATTTGTCTATTTTCTCAATTGTTTGCTTCCTGTACTTGCCTGCAAAATTTGTTAGTAACACTCAAAGTGATATAGAGATGATAAATAATAAACTCTGTTAATAATGAAATTGAAATTGATAATTAAGACTGAAAACTTAATCAAAGACTAAGTAATAATCTAATTGTCCAGAGTTTACCAGGAGTGTTGATGACAAATTAGCATAGAACCTCTGGTTTTCGTACCAGCTTCATTCATCTGAGCATCAGGATTTGACCAGTTGACTTCCTGTCAGGATTGAGTCCTATCAGGATTTGATCAAAGATACATACCTTTCTGAATAACCATCAGATTTGACAGTTATCAGGATTTCCTCTCTGTAGCTTTTCCTCAGAAATTCTCAAAATTCATCATTCCAAGTTCATTCACCAACTTATTGAAAGTAGCTTCAGGTAGTGGCTTGGTGAATATATCAGCTAGTTGTTGATCAGTAGGAACAAAGTGAAGCTCAATTGTTCCTTCCAGAACTTGTTCTCTTATAAAGTGATATCTGATACTTATGTGTTTAGTAAGAGAATGCTGAACTGGATTTCCTGTCATTGCAATAGCACTTTGGTTATCACAATAAATAGGGATTTTTGAGTATGACAGGCCATAATCTAACAACTGATTTCTCATCCACATTATCTGAGCACAACAACTTCCTGCAGCAATGTACTCAGCTTCTGCAGTTGAAGTGGAAATAGATTTCTGCTTTTTACTGAACCATGAAACTAGTCTTCCACCCAAAAACTGACAACTTCCTGAAGTACTTTTCCTGTCTATTTTGCATCCTGCAAAATCAGCATCTGAATAACCACACAACCCAAAATCTGATTCCCTTGCATACCAAAGGCCAAGTGAAGGAGTGCCTTTGAGATATCTGAAAATTCTTTTGACTGCAATCAGATGTGGTTCTCTAGGTTTTGCTTGAAATCTTGCACATAGACAGGTTGCAAACATGATATCTGGTCTACTGGCAGTGAGATACAATAAAGAGCCAATCATTCCTCTGTAGTGAGTTACATCTACCTCTTCACCTTGATCAGGATCAAGTTTGGTAGCTGTAGCTATGGGAGTTGAAGCAGGAGTACTGTCTTGCATGTTAAACCTTGTCAGTAAATTCCTTGTGTATTTAGACTGATTAATAAAAATCCCTTCATCAGTCTGTTTAACTTGAAGACCCAGAAAGTAACTCATTTCTCCCATCATGCTCATTTGATATCTTGACTGCATAAGCTTGGAAAACTTTTCACACAGCTTATTGTTTGTTGACCCAAAAATGATATCATCAACATAAATCTGAACTAAAAGTAACTCCTTACCATGATTCAAATAAAATAGAGTTTTATCAATTGCACCTCTTTTGAATCCACTTTCCAGTAAGAACTGAGCTAAGGTTTCATACCATGCTCTTGGAGCTTGCTTTAGTCCATAAAGTGCCTTATCCAGTCTGTAGACATGATCTGGATATTTAGGATCAATGAAACCAGGAGGTTGTTCAACATAAACTTCTTCCTCCAGTTCACCATTTAAGAAAGCACTTTTAACATCCATCTGGAAAACCTTGAATTTCTTATGTGCTACATAAGCAAGAAATATCCTGATGGCTTCTAGTCTTGCAACAGGAGCAAAAGTTTCATCATAGTCAATTCCTTCTTGTTGGGAATACCCCTTTGCAACTAGTCTAGCTTTGTTTCTGATAATGACTCCATCAGAATCAGTCTTGTTCTTGAAAATCCACTTTGTACCAACAATTGATCTATTCTTTGGTCTTGGTACCAGTTTCCAGACTTCATTCCTTTCAAATTCATTCAGTTCTTCTTGCATTGCAGTAACCCAATCAGCATCTTTAAGTGCATCTTCAACTTTCTTAGGCTCCTCCTTGGATAGAAAGTTATTATATAAACATTCATTCTGAGTTGCACTTCTTGTTTGAACACCTGCATCAGGATCTCCAATTATCAAATCAGGAGTATGATCTTTTGTCCATTTCCTTGCTGGTGTCAAATTGTTTCTTGAAGTAGATGCTCCCCCTGGATTGGTGTTATCTTGATTGAAAGAATTTGATTGATTTGAAGCTCTCCCTGAATTATTGCTATGCCCTCCTGATGTGTTATCAGGATCTTCACTTGAATCAGTATCTGAAGAATTCTGTCCTGATGATTGAGTTGACTCTGAACTTGTAGTTGAATGCCGTTGCTCCCCCTCAACATTAGCACTACTAGTTGTATTACTGTTGTTTGCATCATCAGTATTAGCACCATCAGTACCTGGTGAGTCATCAGGATTTGGTGACCCGTCAGTACTGGATGTATGGATAGCTTCTGATTCACTTTCTTCAGGTTCCTTGGAAGCTTCATTTTCAAATAACAATCTATCATGCGAGTCTTCAATGATTCCAGTTATCTTCTTATCATCAAAAGATACATGTATTGACTCCATGACAGTTCTTGTTCTCAAATTAAAAACTCTGAAGGCTCTTGATGTAGGATAACCTATGAATATTCCTTCATCAGCCTTTGTTTCAAATTTCCCTAGCTGTTCAGGATGAGTTCTGAGAACAAAACATTTACAGCCAAACACATGCAAATGCTTCAGACTTGGTTTCTTCTCTTTGAGTGACTGATAAGGAGTGACACCATGCCTGTTTATCAATGTGAGATTTTGTGTATAGCATGCTGTGTTGACTGCTTCTGCCCAGAAATATGTAGGTAATTTAGCTTCTTCCAACATAGTTCTGCCAGCTTCAATAAGAGTTCTATTCTTCCTTTCTACTACTCCATTTTGCTGAGGTGTGCCAGGAGCAGAGAATTGTTGAATGATTCCTTTGTATTTGCAGAACTCTTCCATCTTTGAATTCTTAAATTCAGTACCATTATCACTTTGCAGAATCTTGACTTTGTACTTTGTGGTTGTCTCAATCATCCTCACATGATCCAACAGAACTTCAGGAGTTTCATCTTTTCTGTGCAGAAAATACACCCAGGTGAATCTAGAATATTCATCAACAATTACAAGAGTGTACCTTTTCTTACTGATGGACATGATGTTGACTGGACCAAACAGATCAAGATGTAGCATGTGATATGGTTCTTCAATAGAGGATTCTGATTTACTCTGGAATGATGTCCTTCTTTGTTTTGCTTTTTGGCATGCATCACAGAGTCCATCAGGTGTATATAAGACATTAGGTAATCCTCTTACTAACTCTTTCTTAACCAACTCATTGATGTTGCTGAAGTTGAGATGAGAAAGCTTCTTGTGCCAATTCCAACTTTCATCTACTGAAGCTTTACTGATGAAACATGTAGGGGAGCCATCAGTATCTGAGAGAATGTTGGCTTCATATATGTTACCATGCCTGTAGCCAGTTAGTGCTATCTTCCCTGTTGCTTTACTGACTACTTCACAATGTGTGGAATAGAAATTGACATGATAACCTCTGTCAGTGATTTGACTAATACTCAACGAGTTGTGTTTTAGTCCCTTCACTAGAGCTACTTTTTCAATGATGACATTTCCAATGATTATATTGCCATATCCCAAGGTTTGTCCAATGTTGCCATCTCCATAAGACACAGTTGGGCCAGCTTTTTCCTCATATTCTGATAACAGGGCTTTGTTTCCAGTCATGTGCACAGAACATCCACTATCCATGACTAACACATTTTTCCTTTTACCCTGCATCAGAATAGTAAAACACTAGTCAGAATGTTTAGGAACCCACACTTGTTGGATTCCTTGTTCATGCATTTTATTAAATTTAACAGCAGAAGACTTTTTGACTTTAGCAGTCCTGACAGGATTTACTCCATCAGGATTTGCTTTGTCAGTATCAGTATTAACAAAAGCATGCTTCACTATGACATTTTCAGTTCTATCAGACTTGGTACTACTTTCAAACTTAGACAATGGATCATAAAAATTATAGTACAAATCATGATACTCTTTACATGTATAAATAGAATGCCATAGACTACCACAATGAAAACAGGAATTCTGTGGTTTGTAAAATACTGATCTATTCCTAACATCAGACTTAGGAATTTCAGCAATTTTCTTCTTACTCTTTTTACAATCAATAGCAAGATGATTAGAGTTACCACAGTTAAAACAACACATTCTAGGTGCATTTGGGATATATTTATAACCATTCTCTTTATTGATCCCAACTTTACCATTCCTGTTTCTCTTAACAGTAGCTTCCTTTTTCTTATCTGTAACCTCACAGATTTTATCTTTAAGCTGTTTCTGAGACAATAGACCTAGATTCTTAGTGACTTTGTTCATGACAGGTTTAGACTTTATAATTTTAATTCCTTGAGTAGAAGAAGATCCCTTTTCAAAAGTAGAATTGGAATCCTTACCAAAAACAAAATTAACAGGAGTAATCTTAGATTTGGTTGAGTCTATAACATGTCTATAGGTCTTTGGACTAACTGTCTCATCAATGACAATTTTCTCTGCTAATTTCTTATCTTCATCTGACTTATATCCTAGACACTCTTTCCAATTCTTAGAGGTATTAATCTCATGAAATTTCCTACCAGAGTCTGTCCAGGTTCTGATTTTCTCATTAGCATATTCAAGTTCTTTTTCAAGGGAAGTACATTTAGATGTCATCTCTAAGTGCATGTGTTTAGCATTATCACATTCTATCTGTACTTCTTGCATATGAGAAAATTCAGCTTCTAAATGCTCATTCCTTTTCCTAAGTTCAGACATCTCAGATAAGATTCTAGTATTCTCAGCAGTTTGACTTCTAAAGCTAATATGTAATGACTTTAGAAAACGTCTTAACTCAGAAGCATTATCAGTATCAAAATCAAAGATAGTATTTAGTACCTTATCATCAGGAGCAGCAGTTACATCAGCATTGGCCATTAACGCATAGTTGACTACCTCAGTATCAGATTCTGAGGAAGAGTCCATCCAATCCTTGCTTGATGTGATGAGTGCCTTTGTCTTGTTGCATTCAGAAGCAAAGTCACCCATACCATTACACTTGTAGCATCTAACCTTTGACTTGTCAAATTTGCTACCCTTGCTGTCCTTTTTGATATACTTGTCTTTGTCTGCTTTGAAGATCTTTTTCTGAAAGTTGCCTTGTCTTCTATTCTTCCTGAACTTCATCCTTCTGAAGTTTCTGACAATCATAGCAACCATCTCTTCCATGTCTGAATCAGAAGATTCATCACCAGTATTGGCATCAGGATTGCCATCAGTATCTGATGAAGAGTCGTCAGGATCTGACTCAGCTACTCTTGCTTTCCTTCTAGAGACCTCCATAGCTTTCCCTTTTGATTTTGCTTCTACATTCAAAGCAATTGACTTTGCCTTGCTGCTTTTCTTGTTCTTTCTCTGTTGAACTTCAAGATCATGAGTTCTTAGCATCCCATAGATCTCATCAAGAGACACAATGTTCAGATCATACTGGTGTCTAATGATTGAGGTCTGAGTATCCCATTCTTCAGGTAAAGCTCTAAGAAATTTGGTGTTTGAATCTTCAGTTTCATATACTTTGTCAACTAAGGATAAGCTGTTCAATAGTGTCAGAAATCTATCATATAGATCAGTCAGGCTCTCTTCAGGTCTTGCATCGAATTGTTCATATTCTTGAATCAAAAGAGCCCTTCTGTTTTTCTTAACAGATGCAGATCCCTGGCACTGAGTTTCCAAAGTATCCCAGATTTCTTTTGAAGACTTGCATGCAATCACTCTGTTTGACATGACAGCATCAAGGCTATTATGCAAGATATTCTTTATCTTTGGTTCCCTGAGTACATGAGCTTTTTCTTCTGGAGTCCATTCAGCTTTAGCTTTGACCACATAATGTTCTGGTACTGTATCTGTTCGTTCTACGAACTTTGTTGGTATATATGGTCCATCACGAATCCTGTCCAAGTAGTCAGGATCCATAGCCTCCAGGTACATCAGCATCTTTACCCTCCATGTAGGATATTCTGATATCTTTAAGATGGGAATCTTCATGCTTTCATACTTGGTTGTCGACATCTTTAGATCGTATCTGATTCAGAATTAAATCAGTTTGCTCTGATACCAATTGTTGCCCAGTAAATAACAATTGTAGAAGGGGGTTGAATACAATTGTATAAGATTCTCGACTTTATATAACACAAATATGAAAGATCAATAACAATAACAATAATAGCTTTATTAACTTTGATATAAAACTGTTACAAACTCTCTTAAGAAATTCTGATGTTCTTAAGAGCTGCTAGCTTACAAAAACTCTCTCAAGAAATTCTGTTCTTAAGAGCTTCTCTTCGATTATGTTCTCTCTCGAATGAATACATAAATCGAAACCAAGACTGTGTTTATATAGTGCACACAGCTTCTCTATCAATAACAAGATAAGTCCTAATCATAACAAAGATAGAAACATATCTTTAATCGATAGCTAGATTCTACAAACCAGGAACAAACTTCCATGTTTATCTAGACTCCAAATATAACTCGAAGTAGGAATCCTGATCAGCTTCAAGTCCTGATGATCAAACCTGATCATAGTCTGAGTAGGAATCCTGATGATCAATAAGATACTGACGCTTTATCAAATACTGATGACCATGCAATACTGATGACGTCAGCAATCCTGATCAGTTGAGTCTAGCTTCTGACGATCATTGAATTCTGATCTAACAATGGAAATATGTCAGTGTTACTAGAAAATGAGGTTTACGAGGGTATTGACTTAGATATTGATTTTTATTATAGAAGTGTTTGACGAGCGAGATTGATCAGAGTTTCTTACCGTTGATCAGGCAAGTGTTATACTTTCACTTATTGTTCAAGTGATGTTATTTTAAAATAAATTTGTGCTATTGTTATACCATCTCATAAATTCACGAATATTCCTTCATACTTTTGATATCAGATTCATGATTATCATATTGATTAGAGAAAAACATAATTATGGTGTTGAAATAATTGAAAAGACAGTTAATGGACTTATATGAATTCTTTCTTTCGAAAATCCTGATATGGAATATTGAGTTGAAAATGTGGAATCCCTATATAATGGGAATTTATGAACCCGATAAGGGTAAAGTTGTGATTTGGAAAAGTGAGGGTTTTATATTGTGTTAGATCAGGATTCAATGATCGTCATGATCTAGACTCAACTGATCAGGATTGCTGACGTCATCAGGATTGCATGGTCGTCAGGATTAAGATGAATATCAGGACTGGGATCAGGATTGATCATCAGGACTGGAAGCTGATCAGGATTCCTACTTCGAGTTATATTTGGAGTCTAGTTAAATAAGGAAGATTATTCTGTCGGTTCCTGGTCTGTAGGAATGCAGCTATCAATTTAGGATAGGTTTCAATCTTTGTAATTGATTAGGACTTATCATTGATAGAGAAGCTGTGTAGTATATAAACACAGTTTAGGTTTCGGTTTAGTAATCGATTGAAGAGAGATCAATCGCATACACGAGTATTTTTGTAATTTAGCAGCTCTCAAGAACTCAGAATTTCTTGAGAGAGTTTGTAACAGTTTTATATCATATTTGATAAAGCTGTTATCATTCTTTCATATTTGTGATATATATCTTACTTAGTCGAGAATCTTATACAATTGTATTCAACCCCCCTTCTACAATTGTTTATTACTGGGCAACAATTGGTATCAGAGCAGACTGATTTAAATTTGAATCAGATACGATCTAAGATGTCGACAACCAAGTATGAAAGCATGAAAATTCCCATCCTGAAGAAATCAGAATATCCAACATGGAAGGTAAAGATGTTGATGTACCTGGAGGCTATGGATCCTGACTATTTGGACAGGATTCGTGATGGACCATATATTCCTACAAGGATCATAGAACGGACAGAAACTGTACCTGAACACTATGTGGTCAAGGCGAGGAGTGAATGGACTCCAGAAGAAAAAACACATGTACTCAGAGAACCTAAGATAAATAATATTCTGCACAGTAGTCTTGATGCTGTCATGTCTAACAGAGTGATTGCATGCAAGTCTGCAAAGGAAATCTGGGATACATTGGAAACTCAGTGCCAGGGATCTGCATCTGTCAAGAAGAACATAAGGGCTCTTTTGATTCAAGAATATGAACAATTTGATGCTAAACCTGATGAGAGCCTGACTGATTTATATGATAGATTTCTGACACTCCTGAACAGTTTATCTTTAGTTGACAAGGAATATGATACTAAAGATTCAAACACCAAGTTTCTAAGAACTTTACCTGAAGAATGGGATACTCAGACCTCGATCATTAGACATCAGTATGATCTCAACACTGTGTCTCTTGATGAAGTTTATGGAATGTTAAGAACTTATGGTCTTGAAGTTCAACAGAGAAAGAATAAGAAAAGCAGCAAGGCAAAATCTATTGTTTTGAAAGCATAGGCTAAATCAAAAGGAAAAGCTATGGAGGTCTCTAGAAGGAAATCAAGAATAATTGAGTCAGATCCTGATGACTCTTCATCAGATACTGATGGCAATCCTGATGCCAATACTGATGATGACTCTTCTGACTCAGACATGGAGGAGATGGTTGCTATGATTGTCAGAAACTTCAAAAGGATGAAGTTCAGGAAGACTAGAAGACAAGGCAACTTCCAGAAAAGGACTTTCAATGTAGACAAAGACAAGTATATCAAAAAGGACAGCAAGGGTAGCAAATTTGACAAGTCAAAGGTTAGATGCTACAAGTGTAATGGTATGGGCCACTTTGCTTCAGAGTGCAAGAAGACAAAGGCACTCATCACATCAAGCAAGGATTGGATGGACTCTTCCTCAAAATCTGATACCGAGGTGGTCAACTATGCCCTGATGGCCAATACTGATGATACTGTTATTCCTAATGATAAGGTACTCAATATTGTCTTTGATTTTGATACTGATAATGCTTCTAGGTTAAGACGTTTTCTAAAGTCATTGCATATTAGCTTTAGAAGTCAAACTGCTGAGAATTCTAGAATCTTATCTGAGATGTCTGAACTTAGGAAAAGGAATGAGCATTTAGAAGCTGAATTTTCTCATATGCAAAAAGTACAGATAGAATGTGATAATGCTAAACACATGTATTTAGAGATGAAACTCAAATGTACTGGACTAGAAAATGATTTAGAATATGCTAATGAGAAAATCAGGACCTGGACAGATTCTGGTAGAAAATTTCATGAGATTAATACCTTTAAGAATTGGGAAGAATGTCTAGGATATAAGTCAGATGAAGATAAGAAATTTAAGGAGAAAATTGTTGTTGATGAGACAGTTAGTCCAAAGACCTATAGACATGTTATAGACAAAACCAAATCTAAGATTATTCCTGTTGATTTTATGTTTGGTAAAGATTCCAATTCAACTTTTGAAAAGGGATCTACTTCTGCTCAAAGTATAAATCTTGTAAAGTCTAAACCTGTCTTGAATAAAGTCTCTAAGAATGTAGGTTTACTGTCTCAGAAACAACTCAAGGATAAAATCTGTGAGGTTACAGATAAGAAAAAGGAAGCCACTGTTAAGAGAAACATGAATGGTAAAATTGGGATCAATAAAGAGAATGGTTATAAGTATATCCCAAATGCACCTAGGAAAAGTTGTTTTACCTGTGGAAACTCTAATCATCTTGCCATTGATTGTAAAAAGAGTTTAAAGAAAAGTATTGAAATTCCTAATTCTGATGTCAGGAGTAGATCAGTATTTTATAAACCACAGAAGTCCTGTTTTCATTGTGGTAGTATATGGAATTCTATTTATACTTGTAAATATTATCATGATTTGTACTATAACTTTTATGATCCATTGCCTAAGTTTGATAAGAGTACAAAGTCTGGTAGAATTGAGAATGTCAAGTTGGAACATGCTTTTGTTAATACTGATACTGACAAAGCAAATCCTGATGGAGTAAATCCTTTCAGGACTGCTAAAGTCAGAAAGTCTTTTGCTGCTAAAATTAATAAATTTCATAGAAAAGGAACCCAACAAGTATGGGTTCCTAAATGTTCTAACTAGTGTGTTTCTATTCTGATTGCAGGGAAAAAGGAAAAATGTGTTAGTCATGGATAGTGGATGCTCTGTGCACATGACTGAAAACAAAGTCCTGTTATCAGAATATGAGGAAAAAGCTGGCCCAACTGTGTCTTATGGGGATGGCAACATTGGACAAAGCCCTGTTATCAGAATATAATCATTGGAAATGTCATCATTGAAAAAGTAGCTCTAGTGAAGGGACTAAAACACAATCTGTTGAGTATTAGTCTAATCACTGACAGAGATTATCATGTCAACTTCTATTCCTCATATTGTGAAGTAGTCAGCAAAGAAACAGGAAAGATAACATTGACTGGCTACAGGCATGGTAACATATTAGAAGCCAACATTCTCTCAAATACTGATGACTTCCCTACATGTCTCATCAGTAAAGCTTCAGTAGATGAAAGTTGGAATTGGCACAAGAAGCTTTCTCATCTCAACTTCAGTAATATCAATGAGTTGGTTAAGAAAGATTTAGTTAGTGGATTGCCAAAAGTGTTATATACTCCTGATGGACTCTGTGATGCATGTCAAAAAGCTAAACAAAGAAGGACATCATTCAAGAGTAAATTTGAATCCTCTATTGAAGAACCATATCACATGATGCATCTTGATCTATTTGGTCCAGTCAACATTATGACCATCAGTAAGAAAAGGTACACTCTTGTAATAGTTGATGAATATTCTAGATTCACCTGGGTGTATTTTCTGCACAGAAAAGATGAAACTCCTGAAATACTGTTGGATCATGTGAGAATGATTGAAACAACCACAAAGTACAAAGTCAAGATTCTGAGAAGTGATAATGGTACTGAATTCAAGAATTCAAAGATGGAAGAGTTCTGCAAAAACAAGGGAATTGTTCAACAATTTTCTGCTCCTGGCACACCTCAGCAAAATGGAGTAGTTGAAAGGAAAAATAGAACTCTTATTGAAGCTAGCAGAACTATGTTGGAAGAAGCTAAGTTACCTACATATTTCTGGGCAGAAGCAGTCAACACAGCATGCTATACTCAAAATCTCACATTGATAAACAGACATGGTGTTACTCCTTATCAATCTCTCAAGGAGAAGAACCCAAGTTTGAAGCATCTGCATGTGTTTGGCTGTAAATGTTTTGTTCTCAGAACTCATCCTGAACAACTAGGGAAATTTGAAACAAAGGCTGATGAAGGAATTTTCATAGGCTATCCCACATCAAGAGCCTTCAAAGTTTTTAATTTGAGATCAAGGACTGTCATGGAGTCAATACATGTATCTTTTGATGATAAGAAGATAATTGGCTTGAATGAAGACTCTCATGATAGACTGATTTTTGAAAATGAAGCTACCAAGGAACCTGAAGAAAGTGAATCATATCCTGATGTTCCATCAAATCCTGATGGCACACCAAATACTGATGGTTCTAACTCTGATGATGCAAATAATGGTAATACAACTAGTAGTGCAAATGTTGAGGGGGAGCAACAGCATTCTGCTACAAGTTCAGAGTCAACTCAATCATCAGGACAAAATTCTTCAGATATTGATTCAAATGATGATCCTGATAATTCATTAGGAAGGGATTTCAATTATTCAGGGGGAGCTTCTAATGAAGCAAATTCTTCAAATCAAGATAACACCAATCCAGGGGGAGCATCTACATCAAGACATGACTTACCACCAGAAAGGAAATGGACTGCAAGTCATACTCCTGATTTGATCATTGGAGATCCTGATGCAGGTGTTCAGACAAGAAGTGCAACTCAAAATGAATGTCTATATAATAACTTTCTATCAATTGAGGAACCTAAGAAAGTTGAAGATGCACTCAAAGATGATGATTGGGTTATTGCAATGCAAGAAGAATTGAATGAATTTGAAAGAAATGAAGTCTGGAAACTGGTACCAAGACCAAAGAACAGATCAATTATTGGTACAAAGTGGATTTTCAAGAATAAGACTGATTCTGATGGAGTAATAATCAGAAACAAAGCTAGGCTAGTTGCAAAGGGGTATTCTCAACAAGAAGGAATTGACTATGATGAAACTTTTGCTCCTGTTTCAAGACTAGAAGCCATCAGGATGTTTCTAGCTTATGCAGCTCATAAGTAATTCAAGGTTTTCCAGATGGATGTGAAAAGTGCTTTCTTAAATAGTGAACTGGAGGAAGAAGTCTATGTTTAGCAACTTCCTGGTTTCATTGATCCAAAATATCCAAATCATGTTTACAGATTGGATAAGGCACTTTATGGACTAAAGCAAGCTCCAAGAGCATGGTATGAAACCTTAGCTCAGTTCTTACTAGAAAGTGGATTCAAAAGAGGTACTATTGATAAAACTCTATTCTATTTGAATGAAGGTAAGGATTTGCTTTTAGTTCAGATTTATGTTGATGATATCATTTTTGGGTCAACAAACAATAAGCTGTGTGAAAAGTTTTCTAAGCTTATACAGTCAAGATATCAAATGAGCATGATGGGAGAAATGAGTTATTTTCTTGTTCTTCAAGTTAAACAGACTGATGATGGCATTTTTATCAATCAGTCAAAGTATACAAGGAATTTATTGAAAAGATTTAACATAGAAGACTGTGCTACTGCAAGTACTCCCATAGCTACAGCTACAAAACTTGATCCTGATCAAGGTTCTGAGGTAGATGTAACTCACTACAGAGGGATGATTGGCTCTTTATGGTATCTCACTGCAAGTAGACCAGATATCATGTTTGCAACCTGTCTATGTGCAAGATTTCAAGCAAAACCTAGAGAACCTCATCTGATTGCAGTTAAAAGAATTTTCAGATATCTCAAAGGCACTCCTTCTCTTGGCCTTTGGTATGCAAGGGAATCAGATTTTGGTTTATGTGGTTATTCAGATGCTGATTTTGCAGGATGCAAGATAGACATGAAAAGTACTTCAGGAAGCTGTCAGTTTCTGGGTGGAAGACTAGTTTCATGGTTCAGTAAGAAGCAAAAGTCTATTTCTACTTCAACAGCAGAAGCTGAGTACATAGCTGCAGGAAGTTGTTGTGCTCGGATAATGTGGATGAGAAATCAGTTGTTAGATTATGGCCTGTCATACTAAAAAATCCCTATTTATTGTGATAACCAAAGTGCTATTGCAATGACAGGAAATCCAGTTCAGCATTCTCTTACTAAACACATCAGTATTAGATATCACTTTATAAGAGAACAGGTTCTGGAAGGAACAATTGAACTTCACTTTGTTCCAACTGATCAACAACTAGCTGATATATTCACCAAGCCACTGCCTGAAGCTACTTTCAATAAATTGGTGAACGAACTTGGAATGATGAACTATGAGAATTTCTGAGAGAAGAAATCCTGATGACTATCAAATCCTGATGGTCATTCAGAAAGGTATGTTATTTTGATCAAATCTGATAGAGTATATATTTATATATATTTTATATGATTTTATTTCTCATATTTATTATATTTTGCATTTAATTGGATTTTTATTTAATAAATTTTAATGTTTTATTGTAGGAAGCAAGGAAATCCTAAACTTGGAAGGATTTGAGAATAAAGAGCTTAATTTGGAGATATATTAGAAGGAAATTCGGATTTATTGGGCTGCCTGCACATAATTCATTGTTTGGGTCATATCTTGAGATCTAGAAGTCAGAATTGGACGATTTAACAGCCCACGCGAAGATAATGGAAATATCTTTTATTCTAAAGTGGTCCAATTATTAAATTAATTCAGGAACGGCTCAGATTTACTGAAGAAAAGTCAGCTACGAATTTTCCTTGTAAAACATAATCAGTTTAGGAAACGTACTTGTACTTTCCTCAAGGCATTAAAATATTTGAGGATATATATATAGACATCAGATCTGAGACATAGAGAGACTTGTACTTTTTCTTCTTGGAGAAAGATTAAAGGTTTTTATTCTCTGTTCTTAATATTATTATTATGTGTTCTTATTATATTATGTGTTCTGTTAGTTTAATTATGAGTGAGTAGTTATTTAATCTAGGGTTAAGTTGAACCCTAGTTATGATTGATGTATGATTTTCCATAACCCCCCAATTCAGTTATGTTGTATGCTCTTGCTTATTGAGTTGTGCTTAATTAACAATAACATGTCAGACGTGATTATGCGTATTGTTTGAACCTAATATCTATTTATCATCGAAAGTTGGACTTAGATGGTTGTGATTTATCCAATAAGGACATGAACTTCTCCATGAAAATAGGTAGAACGGATTGTTAGGAAGTTAGGATGCTGTGTTTAATGTCTCTAAATTGCATGATACCATGAAAATAGGCTTGAGTGTATTTTAGAGAAGCCATTAATACTCGAGAGAGGTTATTGGTATTTTATAGGGCGCATCTTTCCTCTTGAGTCGCATATGATTAATTGGGGTGGAAAATCATGATTGCATTGATTCATGCTAGTGGGGATACTTAATTCTAGATGTTTTAGTTAATTGATAATACAATACAATTTGCTTTAGTATAATATTTAGATTAATAATCTCTCAACAATTTATTGTGTTACTTGCTTAGTTGAATTGAATCAAGAATAACTAGTGATTGATACGTTTGTCTCTGTGGGATCGACTCTGACTTACCCTACTACATAGTTAGAAGGATTTGTTAGATATTATTATTTGATAGGCACGCGACAGCCTTGTCAAATTTTTGGCGCCGCTGCCGGGGACAAAGCGGTATTAGATTAGTTAATTTTTGAGTTTGTTTAGCTAAGTCTTTTAGTTGTGTTGATTCGGCTATTATTCCCTTGTTATTTGATCTTTGTTTCTAGTTTTCTTGTTGCATGCACACTCGAAGTTCAGGTACAGAAAATTTGATTGCTCTTGATCCTGAAATTGAAGCTACAACAAGAAGACAAGCAGGACTACGAAGGAAAAATAAAGACAAGGAAGTTATGGGTGAGACAGCAGCTAAAGCTCTCAGGGAGCATGGTATGCCAGACGCTACAAACGTACTCTCCAGTATTGTCAGACCAACAGTCACGGCTACCCACTTTGAACTCAAGCCACAATTCATCCAATTTGTCTCCAATGATTCTTTCGCAGGATTGTCCACTGAAAATCCTGTTGATCATCTTGAGAGTTTTCTAGAAAAGTGTGATACTATAAAGCTGACCAATGTTAGTGATGATGCTATTAAGCTGCGCTTATTTCCATTCTCTCTCCGAGATGCAGCAAAAGATTGGTTGAAGGATGAAGGACCAAACACATTCACTACTTGGGATAGTCTTGCAAAGGCGTTTCTACTTAAATTCTTCAGTCAGAAGAAGACTTCAAAGCTCAGGAATGAAATATCTAACTTTCGTCAAGATGATGACGAGTCACTTCATGATGCTTGGAGAAAATTCAAACGACTTCAGAGACAATGCCCTCACCATGGAATTCCCGACTGGTTGTTGATTCAAACATTCTACAATGGGTTAACACAAGAGTTTCGAAATTTCATTGATGCTTCTTCTGGTGGATCTATTATGAAAAAGAGTACGGAGGATGCGAAAACTTTGTTAGACGAGATGGCGTCTAATGATAATTATCCTTACAGTGACAGAAGTCATCCTAAGAAGGGTGGTAAGTATGATGTTGATGCTCTAACCATGTTGAATGCTACTATGCAGGCAATGGTTAAGAAGATTGAGCAATTGGATTCTAGAACTTCATCTACAGTTGCCTCATGTGAAATATGCGGTGTAGTTGGACACACTCAACATGCTTGTCAATACAATCCCTCTGGAACAGCAATGGAACAAGCAAATGCCCTCTACAACCAAAATCAAAGGCCACAATATAATCCTTACTCCAACACATACAATCCAGGTTGGAGAGATCATCCTAATTTCTCCTACAGAAATAACCAGGCTCAAGCTCAACCTCCACAAAATAATTTTTCTCAGCCGTCAGGTTTTCAACAAGCTCAGCCACAAAAATCTAACTTGGAGAATCTTTTGGAAGGATTTATCTCTACACAAGCAAAGAAGAATGATTACTTTGACTCATGCATCAATGAGATAAAAGCTCATAACAAGTTAATGGAGAATTCAATCACTCAAATTGCTCAACAGTTGAATCAACTTAACAAGTCTTCAAGCCAACTTCCTGGCCAAACTGAACAACCACATAGAGCCCACGTGAATGCTATAACGTTAAGAAGTGGTAAGGAATTTCAAGGGCCAGAGATGAAGATGATTAGTGATAATTTTATTGTTGAAGAAGATGGGGAGAAAACTCAATCTGAAAATGTGATTGTGCAAGAAGCGATTGAAGAAGATAAGAAGGAACCCACAGTTGCTCCTGTCAGACCTTACGTACCACCTGTTCCGTTTCCTCAAAGGTTGGTGCAAGCTAGGCTTGGAGAGAAGTTTATGAAGTTTATGGAGATCTTGAAGAGGTTAGAACTTAATATCCCTTTCTTAGATGCTATCAAAGAGATGCCTTCTTATGGGAAGTTCCTTAGGGAATTATTGTCAAACAAAAGAAAGATTGAAGAAAGTTCTATTATCTCATTAACGGCAGCGTGCAGTGCTATCTTGCATAATAGTCTTCCTAAAAAGCTAACTGATCCAGGTAGCTATTCTATTCCTGTGAAACATGGAAATTTTGAAATCAAAAGTGCTTTATGTGATCTTGGGGCAAGTGTAAGTCTAATGCCCTTATCAATCTACAATAAGCTTCAGATGGGTAAACTCAAACCCACACGTATATCTCTACAATTGGCAGATAGAAGTGTAAAAGTTCCACTTGGAATACTTGAAGATGTTCCTGTCAAGGTAGGAAAGTTTTTTATTCCATGTGATTTTGTTGTCATGGAGATGGAGGAAGATGCACAAAATTCTATCATTCTTGGAAGACCTTTCTTAGCTACAGCTGGTGCAAAAGTTGATATGATGCATGGAAAAATTTCTTTTGAAGTTGGAGTTGAGAAATTGGAATTTAAATTTTCCAACTCTTTGCTTAGCCCTTCTCTGAAGAAGAGTGATCTTGAAAAGAGTAATGAAGCTGTTCTTATGGTTAAGACCTTGGGTGAAGATCAAGATATGAAGGCTAATATTTTCCTCTCTAAACCTCTCAACAATTTATTGTGTTACTTGCTTAGTTGAATTGAATCAAGAATAACTAGTGATTGATACGTTTGTCCCTGTGGGATCGACTCTGACTTGCCCTACTACATAGTTAGAAGGATTTGTTAGATATTATTATTTGATAGGCACGCGACAGCCTTGTCAAAATCCTGACAGGAAGTCAACTGGTCAATCCTGATGCTCAGATATTGAAGCTGGTATGAAAACCAGACGTTTTAAGACAATTGGACAACAACAGTGCTGGTATTCTCTGGAAAATAAAAGTTATACTTATTCTCTAATTAAGTATTAAGTTTTACTTTTGAATCTCAATTTATTTTCTAAGAGATTACTATTCATCATGCTATGTATCAAATGCAGTGTTACTAACTGTTAGGAATATGTTGTTCTTGATGATAATTATAAAAACACTTAGTAGATTTTGTATTAAGTCATTTTGTAACTGTCAACGAAATGGCATGCTTTGCAGCATTCCGTTGACAGGAAGCTCATCAACGAAATGAGTAAAGTAGCAAGTGCACTGTACAATACTTCACAGTTTGATATGCATTTTGTTGTATGTATTAGATAGGTTTTCTAAGTCATGTTGACTAAATGATAGATAGGCAAAATAGGTTGGTTATTTGTAAATTTCTTGTGCCTTGTAATTTTGCCTAAGTGAAGACATGTCAACGGAATGAAGATTACCCTGTCAACGGAATGAAGTTTACTCATCAACGAAATGAAGTTTACTCATCAACGAAATGAAGTTTACTCATCAACGAAATGGAGAATAAAGCTATCAACGAAACACATCTCCCTGCTATCAACGAATCATTATTGCTTTTCTGAATAGTTGACAAAGTGATAGTGACAGTTTACTGAACAGATCTAAAGGTGATGTGGAAGTGCACTTTGCATTGGAAACCATTAAAATGGACATGGGGAATAAGGAAACATCCCAGTTTACAATTGGGCTCTTGGGAATGATCATAATAAGCATGAAGACAAAAGCAAGGATCTCCAAGGACCATTGGACAAAGGGATGCAAAGCAAACTATTGGCGGTTACCTTTAGCGTACTTTAGTGTAGCCAAAAATAGCTTTGTAAACTTGGGAATATATATAACCAAGTGTAGCAGTTAAAATAATAGTAGGAGAAGAAAAACAAATAGATTGTATTAGCTATATTTGAGAGCATACTTCTCTACATTCTTGTAACTGAGCAGCTGTGTACATTTTGTATCACAGATTATTTCCGCAATAAAAATCACTTCAGTTGGATCATCAAACAATCCAACTGAAATTATTTATGTGCTTGTGATTTTTACTTTAAGTTCAGTTTTATTTGTAAGTTGTTTTTAAGTTTAAGAAATATCAAGAATTGTATTCAACCCCCCCCCCCCCTTCTACAATTCTGTTAGGTCATTTGGGATTAACAATTGGTATCAGAGCAAGCTTCTAACATACAAGAAGTTTAAAGATCAAGACCAAAACAGTAACCATGGTGAAGAAGGATGCAGGAGTAAAGATACCAGTTCTTGATAAGGACAATTACTTTCACTGGAAAGTAAAGATGCATTTACATCTCATGTCTATGGATGAGAGATATATAGACTTCATTGAGAAAGGTCCACACGTTCCCATGAAGTTTGCATCTAGAGTTGGACTGCCAGATGATGCTCCTGATGTGGAAATTCCAAAACTTGTCTCAGAATGGACTATTGAAGATGTTGCAGAAGTCCATAAAGATAAAAGAACCATGAACATTCTGTTTAATGGTTTGGAGCAAGAGATGTTTGACAATGTCATAAACTGTACCACCTCCAAAGAAGTATGGGACACTGTTAGAACTCTATGTGAAAGTACTGAGCAAGTTAGGGAAAACAAAATGCAACTCCTTATACAACAATATGAGCATTTTCATTTTAAAGCTGGTGAAACCCTAAATGACACGTTTAGTAGGTTTCAAAAGCTTTTGAATGGATTAAATTTGTATGGGAGGATCTATCAAACCAAGGATTCAAACCTTAAATTTCTTAGAGCTCTTCCAAAAGAATGGAAGCCTATGACTATTTCTCTCAGAAACACTCAAGAGTACAAAGACTACACTCTTGAAAGGCTTTATGGAACCTTGAAGACATATGAGTTGGAAATGGAGCAAGATGAAGAAATTGAAAAGGTACAAAAGAAGGGTGGATCTATTGCATTGATTGCATCTGTGAACCAACTGGAAGATGACAATGAAGAAGCTGCAAAGGCCACAACTAGTCGAGCTAGTTGTAGGAGTGATGTTAGCAAGGGTAAAGGCAAGATGACAGAAGAAGAAGAATCAGAACCAGCCAACTTGGATGACTTAGATGAGATTGATGAACACATTGCTTTTCTGTCAAGAAAATTCTCTAAGTTCAAGTTCAAGAGAAACTCAGAAGCAAGGCCACCAAGGAGAGACTTTCAACCTAACAAAAGTAACTGGATTGAAAAGTCTAAATCTAAATGTTTCAATTGTGGAATGCTTGGTCACTTTGCTGGAGACTGCAGAAAGCCCAAGATTGAGAAGGGCAACAGGAAATTTGAGCCTGTTGATTATAAAAAGAAATACTTTGAACTTCTCAAGCAAAAAGAAAAGGCTTTCATGTCTCGGGAGTATGATTGGGCTGGTAATGGTGAAGATTCTGATGATGATGTTGAGTATGTCAACTTGGCTCTTATGGCTAACAATCATGAGCAGGAAGCAAGCTCCTCAAGCAACCAGGTAACAATTACTAATCTTTCTGAACTTTCTAAAGAGGAATGCGATAGTGCAGTAAATGAAATGTCTATTGTACTATATAATTTGCGTGTTACTCTTAAATCACTTACCAAAGAGAATTCAAGAATAAAAGAGACTAATTTGCTCTTAAGTGATAGGAATGCAATGTTAGAAGCACATCTCATTGAATTTGAGAAAATGAGATGTGTTAGTAGGGATGCTAAGAAGGAACTTGAGAACGTGTTACAAAGGGAAGAAATTCTTAAAACACAACTTGAGATAGAACAAAGTGTGATTGCAAAATGGAAAGATGCCAGGAATGTTGCTACCAACATCATTAATGTTCAAGGTATGGAATCTTTCTGTGAGTAATCATGGAAAAAGAACAAAGAGAAGCTAGGGTATGTTGGTGAAACCTTAGAATCAGAAACAGAGTCAACAAACAACAATGATCATTTGTTGAAGGTTGATATGTCAACGGAATGCAATGTTTCGTTGACAGATGAACCATCAACCGATCAGGTTGTTTCGTTGACAGAG
Organism: Heracleum sosnowskyi; assembly: GCA_030848705.1. Lineage (NCBI taxonomy): Eukaryota > Viridiplantae > Streptophyta > Magnoliopsida > Apiales > Apiaceae > Heracleum > Heracleum sosnowskyi. Next base: position 15,559,517 of record CM061244.1, on the reverse strand, counting down.
AAAAGAAAAGATAAACTCACTAGACTTAATAATAAGTATGGTCCTGTCACCAAGAACTTTGTTCAAGGTGAGTCTAGTAAATCAAAGAAAGTTGAGAAGCCTGTTGAGAGAGCTAATGTAGGTCACTTGTCCAACAAGCAATTGAAAGATAAGTTAGAGAATGTTCAAGTTGAGGCTAAGGGAAATAAAAAGAATAACAGGAATGGCAAAGTAGGGATTAACAAACACAACAATTACACACCTGATAAATATGCTCCTAGAAAGACATGTGTTAATTGTGGAAGTGTTAGTCATTTATCTACTAACTGCAAATCTGTTAAGAAGTCTACTAATGTGAAAATTCCCAAGCCTGCAATGAACAGTTCTATGCCCACAATGCCTGTTATGCCTAACATGTTTGCTCCATATGCACAATTTCAGAATCCCTATGCTAGCATGTCGTTTGTGCCTAATCCATACATGAATATGTTTAATGTGCCACAAATGCCATGGAATGTGAATAACATGTTTGTTCCACCAACTATGCATGCTATGAATGAAAATGTGAGAAACTCTCATAAATCAACACCAAGGGTAAAGATTGATTTAAATCAATCTGAGCCCAAGGTGAAAAATGATATTAAAGGAAAAGCAAAGGCTAACAAAACAGGACCCAAGGAAACTTGGGTACCAAAATCAACTTGATTTGGTTTTATTGTGTGCAGGGAGACAAAAGGAATCTTTGGTACTTGGATAGTGGTTGTTCAAGACACATGACTGGTGATTCTACCCTGCTCACAGAGTTTCAGGAAAAAGCTGGCCCTTGTATTGCTTTTGGAGATGACAGCAAAGGCTACACTAAGGGATATGGCTTGATTTCAAAAGAGAATGTCATCATAGATGAGGTTGCATTGGTGGATGGTCTTAAGCACAATTTGCTTAGTATCAGCCAACTTTGTGACAAAGGATTTTTAGTTACTTTTTCTAAAGAAGCCTGTGTTGTTTCTAAAGGAGGAAACAACAATGTGGTAATGACTGGATTCAGAAGAGGGAATGTGTACATTGCTGACTTTAGTAGCACAAGTCCAGACACCATCAGTTGTCTTTTCAGCAAGGCAAGCAAGGATGAAAGTTGGCTATGGCACAAGAAACTGTCTCATCTGAATTTCAAAGTTATGAATGATTTGGTGAGGAAAGATCTTGCTAGAGGAATTCCACAAGTGGAGTTTTCCAAGGATGGTTTGTGTGATGCCTGTCAAAAAGGGAAACAAAAGAAGGCATCATTCAAAAGCAAGACAGAGTCATCAATTGTCCATCAGCTTGAGTTGCTTCATATGGATCTATTTGGCCCTGTGAATGTCATGTCTATTTCAAAGAAGAAATATTGTCTTGTGATTGTTGATGATTTTTCTAGATTTACATGGACCTTCTTTTTGCACTCCAAAGATGAGGCAAGTGAAATCATTATCAATCACATCAAGATGGTAAACAATCATCCTGACTTGAAAGTAAGAACGATTAGGAGTGACAATGGGATAGAATTCAAGAATTCAAGCATGAAGGTGTTCTGTGGAGAAAATGGTATTTTGCATGAGTTTTCAGCAGCAAGGACACAACAACAAAATGGTGTGGTTGAAAGGAAAAACAGAACACTTATTGAAGCTGCAAGGACAATGCTAGATGAATCAAAGTTACCAACTTTTTTTTGGGCTGAAGCAGTTAACACAGCCTGCTTCACTCAAAATATTTCTTTGATTAATCAGGCCAAAGGTATGACCCCTTATCAACTACTCAAAAGAAAGAAGCCACTATTGGATTTTCTTCATGTCTTTGGATGCAAGTGCTTTGTTCTGAGAAATCAAGCTGAGCATTTGGGGAAATTTGAAGCAAAGGCAGATGAAGCAATATTTGTGGGATATGCAGCAGGGAAAGCTTACAGAGTCTATAATCTCAGAACCAACATTGTTATGGAATCTGTACATGTTGTTTTTGATGATCTCAAAATTCAAGGTCTCTGTGATGAAGGTTTCCATGAAAGTCTTTCTTTTGAGAATGAGGAAGGAGATCAAGTGAATCATGTTAAGGCTACTGAGAAATAGCCTAAAGTTGTTGTATCTAGCACAGATGAAAGCAGCAGTGAAGATGAAATTGCTGCATTAAGGTTGAGAAGAATAGCTGCTAGCAGACCAAATGGTCATTTCGTTGACAGTCATGATGGTGGATTCGTTGACAGTCAAAATGAGCGTTTCGTTGACAGCCAAAATGGTCATACCGTTGACAGTCATAGAAATGCTTCTAGAAGTGATCATTTAGGGACAACAAACTCAGGGGGAGTTTCTCAAGGACAAATATCCAATCAAGGCAATCATGATCATGAAGCTACCTCTTCAAGAGCAAATCTACCTCCCTCAAGGAAATGGACTAAAGATCATCCCTTTGAACTTATTATAGGTGATGTTACTTCAAAAGTCCAAACTAGAAGAGCAACTCAAGAAGAATGTCTATATAGCATCTTTCTGTCTCAAGATGAGCCAAAGAAAGTTGAGGATGCACTTCTAGATCCAGATTGGGTTTTAGCTATGCAAGAGGAGCTAAACCAATTTGAGAGGAACAATGTTTGGAAACTGGTGCCCAAGCCTAAGGACAGGAGTGTCATAGGCACAAAATGGGTGTTCAGAAACAAGATGGATGAAAATGGCATAGTCACAAGGAACAAAGCTAGATTGGTTGCAAAAGGCTATTCACAGGAAGAAGGAATTGATTTTGATGAAACCTTTGCTCCTGTTGCTAGACTAGAAGCAATAAGGATTTTCCTAGCCTACGCAGCCCATGCCAATTTCAAAGTCTATCAAATGAATGTGAAGAGTGCCTTTCTGAATGGGGAATTGGAAGAGGAGGTGTATGTAAGTCAACCTCCTGGTTTTGAAGATGATGATTTTCCAGAATATGTATACTTCCTCCTCAAAGCACTCTATGGTTTGAAACAAGCACCTAGAGCCTGGTATGACACACTTTCACAGTTCCTCCTTGAGAATCACTTCACTAGAGGTACTGTAGATAAAACTCTTTTTCACAGGGTTGTGAATGGCTCTACTATACTTGTTCAAATTTATGTAGATGACATAATCTTTGGGTCTACAGATGTGAAACTTTGTCAGAAGTTTGCCAAGCTTATGCAAAGTAAATATGAAATGAGCATGATGGGAGAATTAACTTACTTTCTTGGTCTTCAAGTGAAGCAAGTTAATGAAGGCATTTTCATTAGTCAAACAAAATATATTCATGATTTATTAAAGAAGTTTAACTTAATGGAATGCTCTCCTGCCAAAACTCTCATGCCTACTGCCACCAAACTTGAATTGAATACTAAGGAAAAATCTGTGGACATTTCAGGTTACAGAGGCATGGTAGGCTCACTTTTATATTTAATAGCTAGTAGACCTGATATTATGTTTGCTACATGTCTATGTGCTAGATTTCAAGCTGATCCTAGGGAATCCCATTTAGTTGCTATTAAAAGAATTTTCAGATATCTCAAAGGAACACCAAACCTTGGCATTTGGTATCCTAGAGAATCTGGCTTTGAACTAATTGGTTATTCAGATGCAGATTTTGCAGGATGTAAAATTGACAGGAAAAGCACAACAGGCACCTGTCAATTCTTAGGAAACAAGCTTGTCTCATGGTTCAGCAAGAAACAAAACTCAGTTTCTACCTCCACAGCTGAGGCTGAGTATATTGCAGCTGGAAGTTGTTGTGCACGGATTTTATGGATGAAAAATCAACTACTTGATTATGGAATAAGAGTTGAGACAATTCCTATTTTCTGTGACAACACTAGTGCCATTGCCATTACTGAAAATCCAGTGCAGCACTCAAGGACCAAGCACATTGACATCAAGTACCATTTCATTAGAGAACATGTTATGAATGGTACTGTGGAGTTACATTTTGTTCCAAGTGAACAACAACTTGCAGACATCTTTACCAAGCCACTTGATGAATCAACATTCTCAAGATTAGTAAGTGAGCTAGGTATGCTAAATTTCTCTTAATTATTTTTGAGATATTTGCAAGTTACAATGTAGCCAGAAATTTGCTATGTTTTTCTGTGAATTAATTTTCTCAGGAAAAAGTGAAATTTTGTCTAAGTCAAAATTACTATGTCAACGGAACGCACCATTTCGTTGACAGTCTTAGCATTTTTCTGGGTGTTTCGTTGATAGCTCTTTTATATCAACGAAACGCAGCTTTATCAACGAAATAGACGGGACCTTAAACGCCCAAATCTGATTCGTTGATATAGCGCTTTTAATCTGAACCGTTGAGATTTGACACGTCTTTTACCACGATCTATGCATACACCTCTGTAAGTATAAATCATGGTAATATTTTAAGAGTAACAGTTATATTTTTTAAGCCAATCCAGTAATTTACATTTATTATTGGACTCATTTTCTGAGAATTTTTGGGGGAGTATTTAAGAAATTCTAATTTCTTTAATTTCTTTTTACCTGTTCTCAAAAATTCCAAAGGCTTTTCTCACTTCTTCTCTCTAACAAGCAATTCAGTTCGAAGCTTTTCTTCACACAACAATGGCACCCATAGTCAAGCTTATGTCAGCAGGAGGGTTCATTTATGAAAAGAACAACTCAATTCCATTTGTTGTCAAGGAAAGTCCAAACAGTATCTTTTTCAAGATGATGGACTTCATGAAGAACTGCAAGTTGAGCTATGCAATGTTTCACTCAACTCCTCTCTATAATGAGATAATCGAGGAGATTTGGACCTCATGTGAGTATAATGGAACAAACTGCACACTACAATTCACCATCCAAGGTAAAGAGTACATAGTTAATTCTGATGTATTGCAAGCATGTCTACATATTCCTGAAAATAACTGTAATGCTTTGCCTACAAATACTGAAATGGTTAACTTGCTAAACTCCATAAACTACTCTTTGCCTACTGATAATCTGGGTAGAATAATTAGGAGAGGATTGGTTAGAGAATATAGTTATTTAGCTGATGCATTCATCAAGGTATTTTCTTGAAAGATTAGAAATTTTGATGCATTGACAAATTCTATGTTAATTCTATTTACCATGCTCCTAACTGATAGATATTACAACTTTAGCACCCAACTTATGTATGAATTTGGTGCTAAGTTGGGTGATAAGGCTAATAGGAAAAAGAATATCTATTATGCTAGGTTTCTGATGATGTTGGCTAATCATGTTAGTCCAACACCATTAGTTATCTCTAACCCTGTTTCCAAGTTTGAGTGTTTTGTGCAAGAGAAAAGGGTTCTGAAAGATATACTGAGACTTAACCACAATGGTAATGTCCCAATGGTGTATTTGCCCATCATTGAGGTAACTTCTTCTAACCCTGTTAGTATAGTTGCTACTTCTATTATTTCACCCACCAATGTTGCTATGGAGTCTGTAGCTGTGTCCCAACAGGCTCCTGCCCAAGCAGCAAAACCTAAAACAAAGAAATCCTCAAAGCCAACCTCAGGTGCTTCTCAAAAGGTACCTGTTGCAAAAACTACTTCACAACCAAAGGGGAGTGATTCAGGAGTTGTGAGAGGTGAGGGAAGGGGTGAAAATCAAGGAAACCCTAAGAATAAGGAAGGAAAACAGAGTGAAATCCAGCCAAGCCCCATTGTGTCTTCCCAACAAGGCACAATGAGTAAAATGGATTTAAACACAAGTCTAGTTGCATCCTCCCAAAAGGATGTGATTATTGAAACAAGCTCTCCTCCAAGAGCACACTCCAAAAGGGTAAGGGACACTTCAAGCCCACAGTCTACATTTTCCCAATACCAAAGGAGAGTGAAACAAAAATCCAAGGGTACACAGGGTGCACACACTCTGGAAGCAACACTTCCAGTTTCACAAATTCAGTTTGATGTAACCCCTATCATTACTCTGGGGTTACAGTCCCATTCTCTAAACATCAACCTTGAACTATCTCCATCAAATTCACCAACTCAATCTTTAGATGTGGACATGATCCATTCATCTATTCCTGATTCTCCAACTCTAATCTTGGAGAAGCCCCACTCTGAAGCTGGTGGTCATCACTTATTAAGTGATTTGTTGGGCCATCAACCAACTTTTTCTGAAGTTGCAAGAGGATCTGTGGACCAATCTCTAAAATCAATCACCACAGATTCTACTGTAATTTCACTTTCTCAAAGTGCTTTATTGACTTCATCAACGAAACAGCCTCTTTCGTTGACAAGTGTTTCTCCATCAACGGTATCCATACCGTTGACAGTTCAAACTACCATTCCGTTGATAGGTCATTCTACACCCCTTATTGAAAATCAAGTTGTTTCCACAACTAGTGTAGATGACCTGGTGGTAGTTGAGACACTTTTAGGTTTGAGAGGGAGTGAAATTGAGAGGCTGGCTTGCAGCTAGGCAAAAGGAGAGACTGAGAGTGAGAGGCTGGCTATTTCTTCCAGCCAGGCAAAAGGAGAGATTGACAGTACCACCTTAGTAGGTGAAGGTGAGGGTGTGAGAGGTGTGAGCCATGGGGAGCCCATGATGCAAGAAAAGAGTGGAGAGAGAGAAGGGACTACAGGAGTGATAAGGGAGGAAGCAGCCATTGCTAGTGAGTTAATGGGGGTCAGTGAGGGAGAAAGGGAACTTACCTTCCAAGAGCATTATCAACAAACTCTGGATAGTATTTCCCTGGATCCTGAGACCTTTACTCATCCTGTGTCAGCCTATCAAGTTATGGCTCAACAGGGCAATGTGGAGGCAGAAAGGTCACTCAACTTAATTCATACTACTGCATCAATGCAAAGAGCAAAGGATGCCCTGACCAATCTATCTCCAGCAGCTGCAGCAAGTGGAGACTTTAATTTTTCTGATGATGAGGACAGCTTTGGTGACAATCTACAGGTGGCCACTACTACACAGACTGGGACTTCTGTGGTGCCTCCTACACCAAACTGGCTTTCTCAGGATATGCATGGTAGATGCAACTTGGATGCTGCTATCACAAGGCAGTACAATGAGACATATCTAGCTCATGAGTCTGCAGAAGCAAGGGACAAGAAATTCTACAAGGCCATAATGGATTCTCTGGAAATTCGAAGGCTACAAATGTTGGAGACAAGGATTGAGGCTACAGAAATCAAGGATTCAATTAGCAACCTTAGGGATGCTACTGACAGGAGGCTAGATGAAAAGCTTCCTCTTCACACTGTCTCCAAGATGTCAAGGTTTTTCACCAAGGAACCTGAAGTGTCCTCATCTTTAAAAACTCTCTCCTCTAGAGTGGACAAAGTTGAGGCTACACTTTCTCACATGCAGAAGGAACAGGAGAAGCAAACTCAGCTACTCACCCAACTAGTGGCAGCTCAAGGACTCCCAGTCATCTCTTTTGATGATAACAAAAAGGGGGAGAAATCTAAGGAGCTAGACATTCAAATCACAAAGGTTATGGTCCCAGCCATTTCCTTACCAAATGAGCCACTAGCAATGGGGGAGCTTGGAAAGAAGCAAAAGGATGTATTGACCTAATACAGGAAGCTTCTATGAGGATGAGACTTGCAGAACAAATCAAAGACCATTGGTCCAACAAAGAAGCAAGGGTCAAGAAAATTGCTGGAACTACAAAGGACTCAAATCCATCAACGGATCAACCATCAAAGAATGCCATGGTTCTAGTGTCAACGGAATGGGAGCCACAGACCAATTCTTTCTATCAGGTAGAGCCCCTTCTACATGGAGTCACTCAAGGTCCAAGGAAGGAAAAAGGACAAACTTCATGCATTAGGGATGTGGAACAAGCTACACTCTAAAGAAGCTTATCTCCCAAGTCCCCTGTTAAACCAAAGGGCAAAAATATAGCAAGGACTTTCTATCCTGCACCTTATCTAGATGAGCTCAAGCTTCTTGGTCTACTTATCACAAAAATCAAGGAAAGCAATGATTATGAGATAAGGAAGCAAAGGGCAATTGTCTACAGGAACGGACAAGAAATCTGTGTTTGGGCTGGTCACCCAAACTTTGCTGAAGCTAAAGCTGAAGAGTCAGAAAGAGCAGCAATACAAGCCCTTGCTATTGCTCAGTCTCTTGATGAAGAAGAAATACAGCTAGAAGAAAAAGCAAGAGAGGAAAGGAGTGCAAAGAAGAGCACAAGGCAACCAAAGGCAAGAGCTAGGAAAAACATAGCCTTTGAGAATGATGACTCTCAGAGCATTGCATCAGACTCTTCTGTACCAATTGCACCTCCAACAATTCCTGATCCAGTTTCAGAGGTAAAGTTAGCCTGTGATCCTAATCATCCTGTAAATTTCCATGATCAGCCAATTGAGCCAAAGGGAGAGCCAATTGAGTTTGATGAGGCCAACTTTCCAAAATTCCTCTTTGAAATGGATCCAAAGAAGAAATCTAAGCAAAGGGCTACCAAGGCTAAGCCAATTCTGGTAAGGAGACCACAAGCTGAGAAACCCCCTACCAACCCAGAAGACTTCATCTACATTGCTGATATCAGGGAGGAGTCTGACATTCATATCAATCTTGATGACCTGGTTGAAGTGAGAGGAATAGCAGCTTCTTACAAACTACCAGAGAGATTGGTATTTGTCTACAAGGGTGGGAGAGAACAGGTTTGGCCTCTACACAAAATTCTAGGAGAAGACTATCAGACACTGCTATCTGTGTTTAAATGTTTGAAGAAAGATTTTGGTTTTACTAAAACAACCAAGTCTGAGGTTGTCTCCAAGATTTGCCAAATCAAAGCTAGCTGGAACAAGCCTGGTGCACTTCCCAGAGTATTGAAGGTCCCTCAAACAGGAAAGATAATTCATCTCCAACCTTTTTGGATGATGGAATTCAGAGATAAGGACAACTGTAGAAGATTCTTCAGAATAGAAGACCAACTGGAGAAGGCATCCAATGAAACTCTAAGGTTAATGCAATCCAAGTTGGGGAATCAAGATGAAGAAGAGAAGATTTTCTACAGAAGACTTCAAGCTCAAATTGAGGAGAACAATGCAAGAAAAGGGAAGAAAACAATACCACAGAGGCAAAGATGAAAAATCTGCTCAGTCTAGAGGAGCAACTCTGTGCACTTGTTTTGTAAGATTCTCTACTTTGCATTTCGATTAAATTCAATGAAGCTCAATGCAATTTCTACTTTTATCATGTGTAATATGACTGAGTGTTTTTGTTATCATCAAGGCTCTTGATTTATGATTGTTATTCTATCAGTCATAAATTGGGGGAGATTGTTAGGAATATGTTGTTCTTGATGATAATTATAAAAACACTTAGTAGATTTTGTATTAAGTCATTTTGTAACTGTCAACGAAATGGCATGCTTTGCAGCATTCCGTTGACAGGAAGCTCATCAACGAAATGAGTAAAGTAGCAAGTGCACTGTACAATACTTCACAGTTTGATATGCATTTTGTTGTATGTATTAGATAGGTTTTCTAAGTCATGTTGACTAAATGAGAGATAGGCAAAATAGGTTGGCTAATTGTAAATATCTTGTGCCTTGTAATTTTGCCTAAGTGAAGACATGTCAACGGAATGAAGATTACCCTGTTGTTATGGAATGAAAATTAGATTTAGATGTTGACGGCTGTATTCAATGAATGATGGTGGACAATCGTGTCTTTATGGCTGCTCTCGTGGTTCGTGACTAAACAGGTCCTCACAAGATGCCTACGTATCTCTGTTATGTAGAGAATCAAGCCAAAAAACGTAGTTCTAGAATGAAGGACGAGGGTCCTTATATAGGCGTCAGGAGCCTTGTATTTAGAGTAAGTGTAGGAGACTTAGCTGATAAGTCTCATTATTGATGACTGATAAGGAGTGTATTACTTGGTAGACAAGTTTTATCCTTATCTGATAAGTGTTGTGACTCATCATATTGTTTGATTGGGATTCTGGACCCTTTCATCAAGATATTTATCACATTTGAACTCATTTAATGAGCTGTACATTTTCCCTATTTATTAATTACGAAATTAATAAATGATTAGGGTTTCGGGCCTTTTATCGGGCCTAATTCTTGGACCGAACTAGGTCTAATTAATATATCATTAATTACATATCTAGGGTTATTTTTAGCCCATATCATTTGCCCCCCAATTTCTAGGAAAACTTTTCAAGTTTTCGTAGAAATTATATTGACCTTTTTCGAGATTCGGGGTCTTTTTATCCTTTACCTAGGACTTTATTTACACCAGTGTTTCACAAATATCGCCTTATTGCAAAGTGTGGAGCGACCTACACATTTACGACGATTGTTGCCTTATTCGAGGCTAATTTGACATTTATATGAAATATTCCTAATATTTAAGAAATTTCCATGTACCCACAGGTATTTTTAATAATTATTCCTAATATTTTAGGAATTTTCATGTACCCACAGGTATTTTTAATAATTAGTCCTAATATTTTAGGAATTTTCATGTACCCACAGGTATTTTTAATAATTATTCCTAATATTTTAGGAATTTTCAGAGTATTTTCGATCAGAAATTAAGTCAATTTCGACCAGGAAGTCAAGTCAATTTCGACCAGGAAGTCAAGTCAATTTCGACCTGAACTGGAATGAGGTCGATCAGTTCGACCAGGAAATTTAGGTCTTTTTCGACCTCAGATTTTCGACCTCATCTCTTTGCATTTTCGAGCAGGAATTTTCGACCAGGACTGGGGTGAGGTCGAATGGTTCGACCAGGAATTTTAGTATAAATTCGACCAGGAATTTTCGACCAGGAATCCAGGCTATTTCGACCTGGATTTTTCGACCAGGAATCCTAGGTCATTTTCGACCTGAATTTTTCGACCAGGAATCCTAGGTCATTTTCGACCAGGATTCTCCAGGCTATTTTCGACCAGAAAGGGGGACAAGGTCGAACATGTCGATCAGGAATTACAGTGTATTTTCGAGCTCAAAGTTTCGACCTCAACCTCGTGTAATTTCGACCAGGAACTTTATTCAGTTTTTCGACCTCAAACTGTCTTCAGATCGAACATGTCGAACTCATTTTTTAGTTCGTTTTCGAACAGGTTTGTTCGACCAGGATGCAGTGTAAATTCGACCTGGAATTTGGGTCGTGTGTATACTGATACATGATTTTGCTTGTATTCTGATACATGATTTTGCAAAATTTTCCGCGGGTTAGGGCTTTGTTTTAATTTGTGCTTTTTCGACCTTGGTCGTTCGATCTCAAACCCAGTCTCCTTCGACCTCATTTTTGAGGTATTTTAGACCTCATTTTGGTCCCAGGTCGAACAATTCGACCTTATTTTTCCGTGTTTTTTCGACCTCAGCCTTTCGACTTCAGTGAAGGGTTTCTTCGACCTCGGTTGGCTCCAACAACGCCATACGTGGCTTATAGATACAAGAACTAAATTGAGTTCTAACACCTTAGACCTCATTTGAGGTTTCAACAACGCCAAACGTGGCTTATAGGTACAAGAACTAAATTGAGTTCTAACACCTTAGACCTCATTTGAGGTTTCAACAACGCCAAACGTGGCTTATAGGTACAAGAACTAGCTTGAGTTCTAACACCTTAGACCTCATTTGAGGTTTCAACAACGCCAAACGTGGCTTATAGGTACAAGAACTAACTTGAGTTCTAACACCTTAGACCTCATTTGAGGTTTCAACAACGCCAAACGTGGCTTATAGGTACAAGAACTAGCTTGAGTTCTAACACCTTAGACCTCATTTGAGGTTTCAACAACGCCAAACGTGGCTTATAGGTACAAGAACTAACTTGAGTTCTAACACCTTAGACCTCATTTGAGGTTTCAACAACGCCAAACGTGGCTTATAGGTACAAGAACTAACTTGAGTTCTAACACCTTAGACCTCATTTGAGGTTTCAACAACGCCAAACGTGGCTTATAGGTACAAGAACTAACTTGAGTTCTAACACCTTAGACCTCATTTGAGGTTTCAACAACGCCAAACGTGGCTTATAGGTACAAGAACTAACTTGAGTTCTAACACCTTAGACCTCATTTGAGGTTTCAACATCTTAATTTTCACATTGAGAGGTCTTCATGAACGAAGATAGACGTAACGTTTCACTCGTTTCTTTAATTTGGAGCTTCCAGTATATCGAATCGAAGCTCGTTCTGAGCCCTACTTCCTTGAATTTTCAGGGGTTTCAACCCTTCACCCTTCGGGGTTCGTTGTATTCAACTCTATTTGTGTAGTTGACATGCATATTTTGTATGTTTTCCTTTGCAATAATTTGTAGTTTGTCTTGGCCAAGCTTTTGAGGATGTTTCTACCAATCAAAACAGGCTCAATCCTTCATCTGCTTTCTGGGAAGCTCATGATTTCATCGAATCTTATTTCTACTTGTCCTACTAGCGGATCCTTTTACTAAACATAATTAACTTTCAAGTTTGAGGTATGCCAAGTTTTTGGCACCTCATGCCCTTCGAGGGTTTCTAGCTTTTACGAGCCTCGTCCAAACACGTTCTTAACGTGATATGGTCCTTCCCAATTTGGGGCTAATCTTGCCTTTTTGCCCAACTCCGGATGCCTCAATCTTTCGGAGGACTAAGTCTCCTTGATGGAAGAATCTCTCTTTAACCCTTAGGTTGTAATAGAAAGATGCTCGTTTCTGATGCTGAACTATCTTGGCATTTGCCTCGTCTCTAATTTCATCAATTAGATCTAAAGCTAGCCTCAAGCCTTCTCCATTTGTCCCTGGTTCGTAATCCTCAACTCTTGGAGACGTGTGGGTAATCTCTACTGGAACCATTGCTTCTGCCCCATATACCAGCAGAAATGGGGTTGCTCCAGTGGTGACTTTACAGGTAGTACGATACACCCAAAGTATGGGGAGTAATTCGTCTACCCAAGTGTTTCTGGAGTGTTTAAACTCTTTTCTTTAGTCCATCTAGGATAATTCGATTTGCAACCTCATCCCGCCCATTTGCTTGAGGATGGGCAACAGAAGTAAAGCGCAACTTAATATCATTTTCTTCATAATACTTCTTGAACTCATCATTTGTTAAACTGAGTTCCCTTGTTCGTAACCAGGATTCGTGGGATTCCATATATCATATTACACTTTCCCAGAAGAAGTGCATCACTTGTTTGGTGGTTATCTTGGCTAAAGGTTTAGCCTCAATCCACTTAGTGAAGTAGTCGATTGCCACTATCAAGAACTTTCTTTGAGCACTCGCCATTGGAAATGGCCCAAGTATATCCATTCCCCACATAGCAAAAGGGATAGGAGAGTTAATGGATGTCATCATCTCAGGTGGTTGTCTAACCACTGGTGCATGTTTCTGGCACCGTTCACATTTTCTCACATAGCTTTTAGCATCAGCAAGTACGCTTGGCCAATAGAAACCTAGACGGGTGACTTTATGTGCAAGGGCTCTGCCCCCCAAGTGTTGCCCACAGATTCCTTCATGTACTTCCTTTAGGGCCAATTCTGCCTCTTTGGGTCTCAAACACTTCAGATGATGAAAGACTTCTTTGTATAGGATTCCCTCAATTAGGGCATACCTTAGTGCTTTGAAGTATAGCTTTCGTGCTTCTGAAGTGTCGTTGGGCAGCCACCCAGTTTCCAGATGAGCTTTGATCAATCCAACAACTGGAAATACCAATGGGTGCTACCAACTTTTCGTTGATGCTTGGGGTCTTCAAGACTTGGAAGTATACACTCCCTGCATAATTTTCAATTTCAGAAGAGGCAAACTTAGACAAGGCATCAGCCTTCACGTTTTCCTCCCTCGGAACGTGCTCTACATAGCATTCATCAAACTGAGTCATGATGGCCTTAACAAGTTTTAAGTACTTGGCCATGGCTTTATCTGTGGCCTCAAATTCCCCATTTACTTGGGAAACCACTAGCCTCGAGTCTCCACCTACTTCCAGGGTTTTAACTCTCAATGCTCCAGCCAGCCCTAAGCCAGCTATCAAGGCTTCATACTCAGCCTCATAGTTTGTCGTTGGGAAGTCAAGTTTTAGTGTATACTCTATGAAAAATCCATCAGGACTTTGTAACACTAAACCTGCTTCGCTTGATTTTGTTTTTGACGGTCCATCAAAATAGAACACCCAACTTCGGGTATTCATGGGGTATTATCCATCAAAATAGAACACCCAACTTCGGGTATTCATGGGGTATTATCTCTCAAAATAGAACACCCAACTTCGGGTATTCATGGGGTATTATCTCTTGCCCCCCGACTTCTTGGTTGTTAATGGTAAATTCAACCACGAAGTCAGCTAATGCCTGGGCCTTAATAGCCGTTCGAGGCTTGTATGAGTCCGAGACCACTGATGACTTCATAGAGGACTTAGATGCCCTTCGTGGGGATGCCCTTGTTCTTGACAAGGACCCGCTGATGACTTAGAGTAGATTTTATTGGCCCTGCGTGGCTCTCTATATCTTATTTTTATTTAAGGTCCTTTTATGGACTTTAAGATTTTATCTGGCGTTTGTAACATAACTCTTTGATCCTTCGGGACCTTCCATCCATGCATGCTATTTATGTTATATCTGTTTTGTTTGCTCACTTATATTTATTTAACTTATCTTTTGTAAGGCAATTCCTAGTACTTGGCCTCTTGAATGGGCTGGCACTTTAATCAAATGCTATTGGTACAACTTGCTCTTTAACAAAACGATAAGGAAATGCTCAAACACAGATAAGTATTAAAATAGTGAAAAAGAACTTGAATATTTTCTTTAAAAAAGAGGGTTCAACCCTTACATAGTGCTTTACTTTCTATTTAAGAGCTGAAAAGCTCATAATGGTTTCGTCGACCTTATTGCTACTTGTACTATTAGGAAACAATTAAACATAATAAACTTTCAAATTTGGGGCATGCCATGTTCCTGGCATCTCAGTCCCTTATTTCTTCGTCATCTCTTGAATCCATAACCTCGATTGGGAGAACCTGCCCCCCGACTCTCTTAGGCCTTAACGTAGCAGCTGGTCCTCCATATATCATATTGATAACAGGCCCTCGGGGCTTAGGATTATGATCTTGGTCGTCGTCCCTCGTATCATAATTTTTCCTTTCATAGTTTCCATGCTGATTTCCTCGATTCCCATCCTTAGTGAACTTATCGAGTTTTCCTTTTCGGATTAAGAACTCGATCTCATCCTTGAGTTGCCTACAATCATCAGTATCATGGCCCGAGTCTTTATGGTACCTACAGTACTTGTTCTTGTTTCGCTTCTCAGGATCTCCCCTTAGTGGCTTCGGCCATCGAAAGTCCCTATCTTTCTCAATGTCAAAGAGGATTTGACTCCTTGGAGCATTCAACCTTGCATATTCGGTAAATTTCGTGTCTGAATCAGAGTCTCTAGTCGTACGAGGATATTTGTCCTTGACATCATACTCTTGCTCCGTCTTTCGCTTATTCGAGCCACCATTATTTCCACCACCTGTGTCAGTTTTCTTCATGCTTTCCTCAGCTTTGATGTACTTTCCAACCCTTTGTTGGAGCTCAGTCATGCTCTCAGGGGGGTGTTTAGCCAATGACATCTTGAAAAAGACATCCGTGGTTCCTTGTTGAAGAGCTATCATAGCTACCTTATTGTCTAGATCAGGTATATTCAATGTCTCCTTGGTGAAGCGCTTGAGATAATCTCTCAACGTCTCATTCTTACCTTGAGTTAAGTTCATGAGTGAAGCAGAGCTTTTTTCATGTACCCTTCCACTAATGAACTGACTGATGAATGCCGTGCTCAACTCTCTGAAACAACTGATAGAGTTGGGTGGCAAGCGGCTATACCATCTTTGGGCCATGCCAGCCAAGGTTTGTGGAAACGCCCTACATTTAAGAGCATCAGTGACTGGCTGCAGCAACAGTGCATTCGAAAAAGTTCTCACATGGGTTGCGGGATCGCCCGTTCCATCATATGCCTTGATAGTGGGCATCTTGAATTTCCTTGATACATGAGCGTCCATTACCTCTTCAGTAAAAGGTGGAATAGGATCGTCTGGATCACCCAGCTGTGTTAGAACACGGGGGTCTGACCTGGGAATCTCCGTCCTTCTAGCTCCTTCCTGCCTTCTTGAAGGTGTTCCTAAATCAATTAAGGGGATTTCCCCTGTCCCTTGATTTGAAGGCTGAGTCTGCTTCCTTTGTTGCTCCATCTCCATGCTTCTTTTTAATTTCTGGATCTCGGCCTCATGAGCCTTTATCCTATCCATGGCAGTCATAGGTGCCCCTCCAGTTGCCCCCCGAGTCCTCCTTCCAAGGGGCTCTTTGCTAGCTCTTCTTCTTCTGGGTGCTCGATCTTGTCCTTCATCAGACGAGTTGTCTTCAGAGTAGGGCCCAGAATAATCCAAGTATCTTCCTTCAGGGATGGGTCCCAATCCTCGAATGTATGGTCCCTGATTTGCATGGCCACTCCCTCCGGTTTCAGGGGGATAGTTGGGCAATCCGTAAGCCGGATTTGTGCTTATAGGAAGCACAGTAGTGGAGATCTGTGCTCCATGGGGAAGGTTATAGTCGAGGGGTGAGACAACCATTTGAAGAGGGTTCGTCTCATTCTGAGGTATGGAAGTTTGGGGATTCGTCCCTTGTGGCTGTGAAACCATCTCCGCGGTGAGTGGTGTCGTCCCTGCTGGTTGAGAAACCACCTCTGCAGTGAGGGGTAACGATCCTGGTTCCGTGGTGATTGGAGTAGTGGTGGTGACAGTTGATTCAGTAGCGGTTGCTGTTCTTCGTGTTCTAGCCATGGTTGATGTCGTCTTCCCACAGACGGCGCCAAATGTTATGGAATGAAAATTAGATTTAGATGTTGACGGCTGTATTCAATGAATGATGGTGGACAATCGTGTCTTTATGGCTGCTCTCGTGGTTCGTGACTAAACAGGTCCTCACAAGATGCCTACGTATCTCTGTTATGTAGAGAATCAAGCCAAAAAACGTAGTTCTAGAATGAAGGACGAGGGTCCTTATATAGGCGTCAGGAGCCTTGTATTTAGAGTAAGTGTAGGAGACTTAGCTGATAAGTCTCATTATTGATGACTGATAAGGAGTGTATTACTTGGTAGACAAGTTTTATCCTTATCTGATAAGTGTTGTGACTCATCATATTGTTTGATTGGGATTCTGGACCCTTTCATCAAGATATTTATCACATTTGAACTCATTTAATGAGCTGTACATTTTCCCTATTTATTAATTACGAAATTAATAAATGATTAGGGTTTCGGGCCTTTTATCGGGCCTAATTCTTGGACCGAACTAGGTCTAATTAATATATCATTAATTACATATCTAGGGTTATTTTTAGCCCATATCACCTGTCAACGGAATGAAGTTTACTCATCAACGAAATGAAGTTTACTCATCAACGAAATGAAGTTTACTCATCAACGAAATGGAGAATAAAGCTATCAACGAAACACATCTCCCTGCTATCAACGAATCATTATTGCTTTTCTGAATAGTTGACAAAGTGATAGTGACAGTTTACTGAACAGATCTAAAGGTGATGTGGAAGTGTACTTTGCATTGGAAACCATTAAAATGGACATGGGGAATAAGGAAACATCCCAGTTTACAATTGGGCTCTTGGGAATGATCATAATAAGCATGAAGACAAAAGCAAGGATCTCCGAGGACCATTGGACAAAGGGATGAAAAGCAAACTATTGGCGGTTACCTTTAGCGTACTTTAGTGTAGCCAAAAATAGCTTTGTAAACTTGGGAATATATATAACCAAGTGTAGCAGTTAAAATAATAGTAGGAGAAGAAAAACAAATAGATTGTATTAGCTATATTTGAGAGCATACTTCTCTACATTCTTGTAACTGAGCAGCTGTGTACATTTTGTATCACAGATTATTTCCGCAATAAAAATCACTTCAGTTGGATCATCAAACAATCCAACTGAAATTATTTATGTGCTTGTGATTTTTACTTTAAGTTCAGTTTTATTTGTAAGTTGTTTTTAAGTTTAAGAAATATCAAGAATTGTATTCAACCCCCCCCCCCCCCCTTCTACAATTCTGTTAGGTCATTTGGGATTAACAATTGGTATCAGAGCAATTGATAAATTGATAAATTTCATTAAATCTTGAAGATTCATTACAAATGAAAAAGGAAATTACATATTCTTTTCCTAGTCTATTTCTCTACTCAGGAACACGTGCCCTACAGATAAGCATGAATGCTCCCGAGCAGCTTCACAGTCCATCAGGATTGGAAGGTCTCTTATTCCATCCTTAAAGGACAAGAAGAGGAGCTGATGCACTTGAAGGCGGATCGTCACCGTGTCCACCGGGACTCTTCCATGCCTCCAACTTGCATGACATACAAGCATCACGGATCCTCTTCCTTCTCTCCAGCTCTCGCTCGAGCTCCTCATCCTCTTCATCATCCTCATCGTCTTCATCCTCTTCATCATTGACAATGATGAGATTCTCAAGAGGATTCCAGTCAGGTTTTGCCTGCTGGAAGTTGTGCCAAAGCACGTCAGCCATTGCGTTTACAAAGGCATTATACTCCTGAGGGTCAGGAATAGGTTGAGGTTCTTTATTTTCTGCGATTTCAGCCAGAACCTCATCCATCTCTTGCCAGATTAGATCAAGTTCTTCAACAGGTAAGTTGTTTGGTTGATGGTTAGCAGCCATGGAGAAAAGAAGAAGGTGAAAGGTTTTCGTAAGTTTTTCTTTCTGTGGAGAGGGTTTGTGTATTTTTGATGGTAAATGATAATACTGTTTAACACTTTTTTTCTTTTATAGAGATTATTTGATAAGACTGCAGGTCATTTGCTTATTCTCGAGGCGACGGTTCAGTTTTCCATGACTATTTTGCCTTGATAAATGGTAAGAATGTTTCAGTGGATTCTACATCATTAATTTTGTGAATTTTAAAACCAAAAACATTTTTCAGGATTAGTAAAATAAAATTTTCTTTTCTTAAATAAAATTTTATTCTTACTTCATAATAGAAAAATATTTTTTTTAATCCTGATAAGGCAAATGTTTTTATTGGCAATGCCTTTATTCCTTATGAGGTTAGGTTTTTCTTACATCAAAAAATGCCTACTTGTTATGGATTGCTTTCTAATGCTATGGGGCAAGGTCCATCACACCTTGTTCCTGACACAAGCATGCCACCTAAACAGTCTAAACAATTAACAACCACCTCTACTGTCTACACCACAGAAGAGAAGGAAGTTATCAAATAACATGTATCATATTCCTTTAGAAAAGAAGCAGGATACTGATGTACAGGACACTTCTATTCTAGAGGAGCAATCAAATCCTGATGCTCAAGCAAATACTGATGTTAGTATTCCTGATGCTGCACCAAGTCAAGTGGTTACTATTTCAGACTCTCCAGCACAGGATTCTCCAAAAAAAAGACATGTTGATATTTCATGGGAGAAATTTGGTGCTGCTGCTTCCAATCTTGGGATTAAACATCCAATGGAAAAGCTAAGGAAAGCAAATGAGTTAGTATTCTCTAGACAGAAGAAACTGAAGGGATCAAGCCCACAAGAACCTGGACCTCAAAGTGGTTCAGCAGCTCTTACTGATGATCCAGCCACACAAGAACCACTCAATCAAAGTTTGGGTGAAGGCTTAGCAATTGGAATGGTCACACAAGAACCATTTTCTCAAAGGGAGAATGAAGACATTTTTATTCCAGCCACACAAGAACCATCTTCTCAAAGTGAAGATGCAGGCCAAGCTACAGTTTCTGAGAAATTTCCTGACAATGCTCAAGGGATTTCTGGTGCAGATGAAGTTCAAAGATTGGTCGAGGACACTGTCGATGAGGGAAGCACACAAGAACCTCCAACTCAAATTGTTGAAGCAGCTTCTGAACCTCATGCTACACAAGAACCATTGGTAACAAATACTGATGCAAGCTTATCAAATCCTGACGGTGTTACTCCTGATGCTAGTGGTGCTCCTGATGCTGAGCCAATTCTGATACAGCCACTAAGATCACGACCAATGGATCATCCTATCACAGATTCTCAGGATAAACTGAAAGGTATAGCTATTCCTGATCCTGACGTTACTCATGATACTGATGATGATGATTCTGATGATAGTGATGATGATAATAATGAAGAAAAGGAACAACTTGCCAGAGTTTTAAAATCTAGTCTTGGAACTAACTATGGTTCGTCAAGCACCTTCATGACTGGCAAGGCTTCTACTGGAAAACACTTCAGACAAGACTTTTCTATTCTTTCTGAGATTGATCCTGCTGAACAGCTAAAATTTCAACAATGGGAAACTGACTGGTTCAAATCCCATGATTCTGTAAGCTATCCATATGCATTGGATCATGCTTATAATGTTGTTAAGTTGATTCAGAATGAAGATTTGAAGAATCATTTGAAGGCTACTACTCTGTTATCCAAAAGCTTGAAACATGAAATAGATTATGTCAAAGATTCTACTGACAAAGTGAGGACTGATATTTCTCAAAGCTTTACAAAGGTGTCTACTGTTCTTCAACTCAGGGTAGTGGAATCCCAAGTTAAGTCCATCATTACTGAACAGTCTTCAATCAACAACAGGATTGATTCTCTTGATTCAAAGGTAACTGACATACAAACCTCTCTTGCCTTAATTTTGAATATATTATCAAATACTGATGTCAACAAGGAGGAGAAGTTAAGTCAGACAAAATGTACACCTGATCTAGTATTGAGGAATAATGATGATGATACTGGAAATGATGGTGATGACAAAATTCTACAAGGAGAAACCTCTGATGCTGCTGTTATGAAGACAGTTCAAACTTCTCAAAGTCAAACAACGCAGTCAACTCATGTTTCTGATTCTGGAGTAAGGACAGTAAGAACATTGGTGCAATCTCAGATCCTGACGGAAGAACAAATACTGACAGGTGATCAAATCCTGATGCCTGGTCATGTACAGACTCTTGCTACAATTCCTGAAGGAGATGAAGATGTGATTATTGATAATCCTGAAGATGCATCAAATCTATTCCAGAAGTTTACTACAAAAGATGGCAGAATTGTTACTCTATATCATACTGATAAAAGAGTTCAACAATTATTTGCAAGAAAAGCACTCTCTACAACATGTGAAGAATATCCTGATCTCTCTCATGAAGAATTCTTAAGACAATAGAGAGAAGTGATGGAAAGCTTTAATAACCCTGCTCCTGCTAGAGGAAGAGGAGGCAGAGGTAGGAGAGGTGCTATAAGAGGTAGAAGAGGTTCTTCAACTCAAACAATGCCTAGACAGACAAGATCTAGAGGTTTAAGAATAGAAGAAATTCCTGAACCTATTCAAATTCTAGTAGTTCCTGACAGGTCTACTTTTGGTGATGATGGAATTGTTGAAGAAGAACCAGAATTAAGGAGAAGTTCAAGACAATCAATTCCCTGCAATACAAATCAAATTGAAGATTCTAATCCTGATATTGTTCCTGACAATGTTCAAAATCATGATGAATCTGAAATTCTGCAAGAGATTGAGTTGTTAATCTTATCTACTGTTGTTGATTCTCACAACAAGGAAGTGGATGAAGAAGAAGAAGCCAGAAGAAGAGAAATCACAAGGTCAACAAATAGAGATTTCAATCTCTATGTACAAAGGCTTAAACTCTCAAACAGAAGAGTGTGGAGAAATTCAAGCAGACGGGAATCTTTACTAGAAAGAAGCTATGTTTTTGAAAAAGAAAGAGATAAGAAGTGGAAACACATAAGTACACTGAGGTGTAATACACCTATCAATTTTCAGACTGGAGGAATTATAACAAGTGCTTCAAGTGTTGTTGATTTATCTGATATGGTTAGATCAAAAGCACTCTGGCTACGAATGTTTTCAAATCTGAAGCAATTGACAAGTAATTCAAGAGGAGGTATTGGACACAGGGATGCTGAATATCTGAATATGTCATATGTTGATCCATACTCCTTGACTGAAATTGGAGGAACTGAAATATGTTCACTATCTGTTAAGATGGAAGAATAAAAGTGTGCAAAGTATGGAGTGACATGATCTTATCAACAATAAGAAGAAGACTGGATGGAAATATAAATTTTAATGGTAATTATACTCCCATGTATTTAAATCAAAGAGGTCAAGATGTGGAAATGCAAAGGGGCACTACTGTTAAAGAAGTGATTTTTGGCATGACACAACTTAATCTTAATTCTGATGGGAAGGAAATTGCTTATCTTTTGCTTGAAGAGCACAGTCTACAAAGAAGCTCCATTCAAAATCTCAGAGCAGCTATTTACCAGATTAATGAGGAAGAGGAAGAACTCAGAAATCTTAAGGAAAGACTGATTCAAATTCTTGAAGAAAAAGAAGAAAATCTATTATCCAACTTCTTGAAGATGAATCTGTTCTATCAAAGAATTTAAACAGATAAGTTGTTGTTGATATTTGTACATTTTGTAAATATGTTTTTGACATCATTGAATCTTAGGAATCTATACTTTATTTCACAAAGTATGAGATTGGGGGAGATTGTTAGATCAGGATTCAATGATCGTCAGGATCTAGACTCAACAGATCAGGATTGCTGACGTCATCAGGATTGCATGGTCGTCAGGATTAAAATGAATATCAGGACTGGGATCAGGATTGATCATCAGGACTGGAAGCTGATCAGGATTCCTACTTCGAGTTATATTTGGAGTCTAGTTAAATAAGGAAGATTATTCAGTCGGTTCCTGGTCTGTAGGAATGCAGCTATCAATTTAGGATAGGTTTCAATCTTTGTAATTGATTAGGACTTATCATTGATAGAGAAGCTGTGTAGTATATAAACACAGTTTAGGTTTTGGTTTAGTAATCGATTGAAGAGAGATCAATCGCATACACGAGTATTTTTGTAATTTAGCAGCTCTCAAGAACTCAGAATTTCTTGAGAGAGTTTGTAACAGTTTTATATCAGATTTGATAAAGCTGTTATCATTCTTTCATATTTGTGATATATATCTTACTTAGTCGAGAATTTTATACAATTGTATTCAACCCCCCCTTCTACAATTATTTATTACTGGGCAACATATTGAACCTGTGGATTGGAAATACACAGGGCCGAACGCCGGTCGCGAAATTTTGAATGATTTTTGGCCATGGTCAATAAGTGCCAAAATGGGCTGATTTTGATTGTGTTGCCCAGGGATCCCAGTGAAGCCTGCTGTGTACCACAGTATGGCTGGCGAGCTATGAGCGATCGATCGTCGGCTTAGCTCGTAGCGTTTAGTAAATTCCAATTCATTTATTTTGATGATAAAGTGAGAAAAGTTACTTATATGATATTAGATTACTTTTAAAGTTATGTATTGGTATTGATAATCAAGTTTCATTGCTCTTACATTCCATAGATCCTTTCCAAATATTTGTTCTGTATTGTTAAGTTAAAATGCGTATTTATTGAATCATACATTGATATTCAGAGCTATATTTTATCGCACTGGCTGAGCATTTTTGCTCATTCTTGCTTCTTTGTTATTCTAACCTTTCAGATAGTTACGAGGATGTCTCATGTTAGGCGAACAACTAGGATAAGGGTGAACCGTCAGTTTCCCAGTGTCCGCGGTCAGGTAGTAGTTTGGAGTGTAATTTGTAGAAGGATTGTAAGAATAATGTAACCTTAACTGAATCAGTGTGTAAAACTTCGGTAGACTTTTAGTTGTTAGCATAATTCCTTATCGGGGTTACCCTAATAACATGGTGGTTTGTAATAATATTAGTAGTTGTGTTGACTTGTTTCATATTATAACCTGTGCTCGATCCTTAGCTTTTCGGGGTTACTTTTATACTGATATTATATTTCCAGAGTTGTGATTTATATTGGTTGTGCGCTACCCGATCTTGACCCCGGGTCGGGAGGGCGTCACATTTATGACGGTTGTTCATCTTTTTTATATTAATTTTTATTTTTTCTACGAATAAAATATTGGTAGCATGTGGGCCCCATTCTATAACTTCCAACAGATTTTCCGTCGTAAAATATAAATTTATGACAATTTATTTCGTTGTAAGTTCATTTATTAATTTATTAAAAAAGGTGGGTCCCACACTTGAACTTATGACGAAAATGTATACTTGTGACGAAAACTATACTTATGACGAAAACTCTTCTTGTGACGAAACTAGTACTTATGACGAAAATCATACTTGTGACGAGAATGACATTTGTGACAAAAATGCGAACTTAAGACTTGAGCAAAAATGACGAAATTTCTCCATCGTAATTGGACCAATTGCGACGATTTCAGTGTAAAATTTTCGTCATAATTGCCCATATTTGTTGTAGTGATAGGTGAGTTTGAGTAAAAACTTTTCTAAATTACAAACTTCTTTTGTTGAACACATATATAACTTTGATTCAACATCATTTATTAAATAAGAATTGAAATTTTAGTGAATACACATAATTCTAACGAAAATAATTCATGAAATTTTATGATTATTAAAAGTCCGTAATACATAAATATTTTATGATTCATGAAATTTTATGATTATGAAAATAAGAGAGAACTTCATATATAAAGTCCGTAAAAGAACCATGACATAAATATTCATAATACATATTTTTATCACATTTTTTATTAGATATGATTATAAATTTCAATTATTAAATCAAAAAACGAAATTAAACTCCTTTTTTTTAATAATTGAAAATTAGTCAAACAGTTCAAGGTGATTCTACAATAGAATCAAATCTATCCAAAATGATTTAAAATCAATGTTTTTATTCAAATTTTAAATGTTAATTTTTTTTATAAAGTTTGTATATGCTAATATTCTACATTAGAATCAGATTATATATTTTTTATAAAAAAAATTAAAATTATTTATGAGATTCTATAATAGAATACTCCCTCCGTCCCACCAATTTCTTTACACTTTCCTTTTTGGGATGTCCCATCCAATTCTTTACATTCCAAAACTTTCCTAAAATAGTAAAATTTTATAATATAAAAATCAACTACTTCCACTACTTTCCTCCATTTTACTTACTTTATACTTTAAATATTGACGGGTCCCACCACTTTAATCCTTTTCTTTACTCTTGTCCATTACTTTACCTATTTTCATTAAACTCCGTGCCCAACCCAATTGATAACAATTGGGCGAGGGAGTATATGGTTCTCCCCTCTCTGGAACAATAGTATATATGTATTCAACAAGATTTTAACTACAGTTCAACACACCCCTTTATTAAAAAATAAATTTCATATTTCTATACCCTAATTTGGTATTGGTGAACCATATTGATAAAATTAAATTATGTGTTTTTAACGAAATTCTAATTGTTATTTGAAAAATGATAGTTGAACCTAAGTTATATATGCGTTGAACCGAAAAAGTTTGTAAGTTTGTAATTTTGAAAAGTTTGTAGATGTGTTATAGAGAAAAATTATATATATATATATATATATATATATTATATATATATATATATATATTATATATATGATAGTTAATTCATATAATAATTTCAATTGTTAAGTTGCGGAAATAATTTTGTTTCTTCACTAAATCTTATTCCAAAGGTATTCAATATTATATAGCAACATTGAAGTTAAAATCCAATTAATATCCTTTAGGACCTCGATAAATTCACAATTCACTATAAATTAAAATTTCTAATTCGAATTAATGTATATTTAATCCCAAAAAAAATCATAGTAAATTAATAAAATTGTCTACTATTATTTCTAAAGGTTAAAATGTATACCTAATCCTATATTTTTGATATACCTTTAACAAATTTTCAGGTCATGAATGTGGGTTAAAGGGTTAAATAATCCCAAATCGGAGGCTGAATAACTTAACTTATCACCTTTTTAAATGTGGAACTTAGAATTTTTTAATTGTCTTTCTCTTTCAATAATTCATTACTTATAAATAAGGAATTTGAAGTACATAATATAAATGAAGTAAAGATTATGAGTACCACAAATAAGATTTTATCCTCGCTATGGTACGACCTCGGATTTGATAACGTGTACTCTGGTCTATAAGCTCCCCTCTAGATTCGAAATTTGTTTAGTGTAAACAAAACAGTCCGCACTAGGCTTGGACCCATTATGGGCCTTTGTCATTACATGGGCTATTTGCAACCTATCATATGCCCCCCACTTCCCTATGCGAATTTTCTAGATGAGAGATTAATTAGGACTAAAATTTGTAGGCTTGTAGCTTTAGAAGAAAACTTTTGATGATTCTTGCCCACCCCAGATCCAGAGTGTGGACATAGAAAGAAGTCCGGAGCTAGGAGTTGTCTTAAATCTTCACAAGTTCGAAGTTTATAACTTTGAGTCATTTAGAAGAAAATTTTGGTTGATTCTTCCCTCTAGGTCCGCTGTCTGGACATAGTAAGGAGTCCGTAGATAATAGTTGTCTTCATTCTTCACAATTTCAAAAATTTTAAGTTTTAGTCACTCAGAAGAAATTTTTAGTAGATTCTTACACCCCAGGTCAGGATTATAAAAATAGTAAGGAATCCGGATCTAGGAGTTGTCTTCATCCTTTACAAGTTCAAAGTTTAAAATTTTGAGTCCCTTAAAAGAAATAGTTTGCAAATTCTTGCCCCCAGGTCCGAAATCTGGACATAATAAAGAGTCCAGGGCAATGAGTTGTCTTCATTCTTCAGAAGTTCAAAGGTTATAACTTTGAGTCATATGAAAAGAATTGTGGTTGATTCTTACCTCCTAGGTGCGGAGTATGGACATAGTAAGGAGTATGGAGCTAGGAGTTTTCTTCATCTTAGTCACAAGTCCAAAGCTTTGAGTAAAGTAGAAATTTTTTTTGACTAATTCCTGCCCCCGGGCATGTAGCCATGACACAGTAATTAGTCAGGGGCTCTAAATTAGTTGTTTTTTCCTGAAAGGCATGTGGTAGGTCTCGACCTATGTACTCGAACCTGTCTTTGGCACAGTTGCACAAGTGGGATGGTAGGCATGGGCCCATAACAAGCATAGACTTATAATAGGTCTAGGCCTATGTACTTGAACTTTTGTCTTCGGATAAGTCCCACAAGTGGGATGGTAGGCTTGGACCCGTGGTAAGCCTCGATTTTTTATATGCTTGGGCCCACGAGCAGCATGTGGTCTAGGTCTTGGTAAAAACCTCCATAGTTGTTTTTTTGCAGACACATTCTAGCACCTACATACACATTCTGAGTATAGAAACACTACAAGAAACAGGGGTCATAAGCGACCGAAAATAATGGTCGTAATTGATACTTGACGATCGCAAATGTACTCAAAACCGACTGAAGACCGACCAACTCATTTGGTCGTAAAAAGTCTGGTCGCTTTTGAAACAACAGTCGCAAATAATGATCATTTACGACCATTATTGACAGTCGGTTACGAAATTCCAGTTTCGTGAGTGTTGGTCCCACATGCCAATGTGGCAAGCCAAGTCAGCAATATTTACGACCAATATTCAATCACAAATAATTGGTCGTAATTGAGACTAGCATTTGCAACCAACAATTAGTCACAAATAATTGGTCGTAAATGAAAATAGCATTTCCAACCAATATTTAGTTGCAATTAATTTGGTCGTAAATAGAAGTTTCATTTCCAACCAATATATAGTTGCAATTAAATAGTCGTAAATAATAGTGTTATTTCCAACCAATATATAGTTACAATTAATTAGTCGTAAATAGAAGTTGTATTTCCAACCATTCTTGTAGTCGTAAATATATTTACATGCCAAATCTCTATTTACAAAAATCACACCAAATTAAATATAAATCTTAAAGCACAAATAAATTTAACAAAAACAATACTAGGAGTTATACTAGGAGTTATATAAATCTCCAGATTCTTTGACAGTTATACTAGGAGTTTGTGAGCGCATTGATCCACGATTCCCTACAACACCCACAGTTACTTCTATCCATCTACTATGTCCTTCCCACAAGATCCGGTGGAGACATTTGTTGACTGAGATGAGATAAGTATCTCATCAGTCTCTATAAATGGTTCAAATATTAAAAGATCCGGTGGAGGGTTTGGCATCTCAATCATTCCGTGAGCCTAAATAAACAAGAAAAATATGTGAATGTGACATTAGCAAATGAATAGGCTCTTAAATACCTTATTAAATTAGAGTAAGTTCCAAAAATGTACTTACAATAAACTGAAACTATCAGACTACTACCTTACGGCCCTATGTTGATAAGGCCACACAGTTTGCAAAGATGGTAAACCACACTACATAAACAATACACCGACCACTTTTATACCTTTGAGAAACTATTTGGAGGGATTCTGAGAAGGCAATCTTTCAAAGCTTTTACATACACAGCAAAGTCATCAGAAGAACTGCATCAGAAGAGAAGCATAGGATTAAGGTTGGCAAAGATCCAAAAAATTGTAAATATAGACGCCAGCATTTCTTACCACAATCGTGCAACTCTAGTTGAACATCCATCTCTAGCTGGTTTAACACATAATGTTTCACATTGGAGCTTTGAGGTTAGTTCATTCCAAATGGAAATGATGGTCATATTTAGAAGATCCTCTTTACTTCGCACATCCTTATTAATTGTAAGAACTCCAAAATCTGAAAGCTGCTATTTCAGGAGAAATTTAACAGATATGTACAGTACAATTGCTATAAAATAGCTTCAGGCTTAAACAAAACTAACTCAAATCATTTTTCCAGATAACATAGAATGCTCCTTGGCAGACATTTTAAATAGTACTATAACACACTGGTCACTGATTGATACTTGTAAATGTCTTATGGGGATATTTTACCAGATATATAGAGAGATGCAGTGGTCTTTCATGATGCACTGAAACTGCTCATACTATTTAAAGTGTTGCATAGAGATCATATATGTATAATGTATCACTTCATATATTCAAGTTATTCGAGCGCAGATTATATACGGTATTTGATAATAAAGGAGTGGAGTAAATAAGTTAAAGAGGATGAAGATAAGGTGCATGAACATCACATATATTTGATGCTCTGGTTTTACAAAAACAAGAGTAACATCATGTTTGCTCTGGTTTTAAAAATGAAGGACTTGTATAAATTTATATTATTTATATATAAAAGAAAGAGTACAAAGAAGCAGAGGAACACATGTAATCAGATTCAAATACATACCAATACAGATGCACCAAATGCAGGAACTTAGGTTGAAGAAGGCAGAACACCAGATGCAGGAAGGGTGGTTCATGATCTGCAACAGGCTCGTTTTCTTAGCAGTGTAGCTTTTCCTCTCAACACAAAGACTATATCTATATACTAGATAGTAAATAAAAAGCAAGCCATGTGCACAAAAGATTATTATTAGCATCTTAAAGAAGCAGAATTGGATGCTGCTTCAAATCCATTTAAGTTGCAAAGAATTGGATGTTGAAGAGTACAAAGAAGCAGACGAACACATGTATATACTAGATAAATAAAGAAAAAGGTACCCAGTGCTTAGTATATCAGGATGAACATTGTACTCCTTAGCAAAGACAAAAGGAACAATTCCTTGTTTGTGGCAGGGCTGCCTGAAAGTGTACATACATGAAACATATGTAAAGATGTGGAACTAAGATGCTGCTTAAATAAAATAAGATGGGATAATATATGTTATGACACCATTTACCTGAACAATGGCAATATGCACTAGAACTCCTCTCAAACTGAAACATACAAAGACTGAACATTTCCATCCCAAGGCCAGCATCAGATATAATTGGAATTGACTTTGCAATTATGGCAGGCATTTCAACATCCCATCTGAATATGAAACAAATTAAACAAAACATCAAGCCACTAATACAATGGGAAAGAAGTCTCAAATTTAAAATCAAAATTAGAAATTTGCATACTTGTACACAATTCAAAATTAGATATTAAAGCTCCGATTTAGGGATTCTAATCAAGGTATAATTAGGCTCTTGAATTAAACAGCAGCTTAAACGACTTTATGATACTTTTATTGTGAACCAGTTTCCTCTGTTTCACAATTCACAATAATAAAATCAATCTCTTTGAAAACCTAGAAACCAAAATTTGTAAGAATACACACTACTAGTTGCATAAACAACCGAAAACTGGTTGGTTTTGACATCATTTCTGACCAATACGTTGGTTGCTTATATTCAGTTGGAAATGATTGCATAACTGACCGAACGTTAGTCGGTAGGTGGTCGGTTTTGATCTATTTTCAACCAAACCTGTTGGTTGGTTTTGTTCAGTCGGAAATGACGCTCATTTCCAACCAACTCTTGACGGTCCCTTTTATAATGGGTTTGACCTCATTTCTGACCAAACGTTAGTTGGTTCTATTCAGTTGGAAATGAGAACATAACCGACTGAAACTTAGTCGGTAGTTGGCCGGTTTTGATTTATTTCCAACCAATCCTATCGGTTGGTTTTAGTCGGTCGCGTTTGTAGTCGACGTGGAAAGCCACATGGGTTGCTACTTACAAAATGGGGCCTACTACTTGCATAACCAACCGATGGTTGGTTGGTTTTGACGACATTATCGACCAAACTTTAGTTGGTTCTATTCGGTTGGAAATGAGATCATAAGTGACCGAAATTTAGTCGGTAGATGGTCGCTTTTGATATATTTCCAACCAAACTTGTTGGTTGGTTTTGTTCAGTCAGAAATAGCCGTCATTTCCAACCAATCTTTGACGGTCCCTTTTATAATGGTCGCTTATGACCCCTGTTTCTTGTAGTGAAAAGACGAGAAAAGAATAGATCGAAAACGAGAGTTATCGTATATGATGCTAGAAGAAGGGCGTGTACTCTGTCCTTTGGTCTCAATGCCATAGACTCGACTTCATCAAAAAGCTCTTTTATTTCATGAAAGAGTCTTAATTACACCTAGTAATGAAACTAATATTCAACATACTTGATTAGGGAATATGATTTAACTCCTTGTATATACATGTAACTTAAAAAATATATGAAAAATCCATGAAATAATAACTATTATATTAAAGTTTGTTGACCTTGTCGTAACAAAATTAATTTCTTTAAATGAAAAGTATTTTTAATTCAAGTATATAGACATTTCGACAAAAATAGCTTTTGACTTCTTTATTTGTAAGTGTTTCACTTTTTATTTAACAAATGATGCTAAACTTACTCGTGCTTCATTTCATTATTTTCAAATATTTATAAAATTGAGTCAAGAATATCTTATATGTAAATCTAATTGAAGTTCATTATTGTTTTAAAATTAAATTATCAAAACATATAACTTTATATGCAGTATGCTCAAAATCTTGGTTTGATCATTTTTGTATGTGAATCAGTAAATAGGATATTTGAGGATATTTTCATTTATGATGGATCTCGATCCAAATATTATCTACATAATAACTATACACTAGTAGATTACAATTGATTAGATAAGATAATATATCTACATACTTCAAATAAAGCAGTTTATCCATATATTATTATCAATCAATATCTGCATTTTGTTTATTTTATAACTAGAATTTTTCCTATAAATGGTGAGAGATTTGGTGTAACATACCAACATATAAAAAAGACATATATCATACAATCTTAAAATGAAGGGTATTATCAAGTTTATCTCATTACTTGTTTTCCTCACATTTTTCTTATGTTCAACCGGTAGGTTTATATACTGCAATTAATTTTTACATAAGAGTCATTGTTAAAATTTATTTTCGTAAAGATGAAAATATCATTTGTTACATTCCTAAGATCAAAATAAGAATATACTTAAACGGGGTATTCAACCTCTAGTTTTATATGTCACTCTAAATCTTTAATTTAAAGAATTAAAAAAACTTAAATGAATTTTCTCTTATACAATGTACGTATTACTTACTAGTGTCTTGCTTTTTCGTTAATTACAATTCTAAATTAGCTAATATGTGTGTGTATTATTTCTTATATTACATTTAATTTCTCTTAACAGCCTACGTGTTTTTTGTTACAGATGCTGATACGTGTGATCCAATTATTACGCAAAAACTAACAGGGAGAAAAATACGAAATGAACCTCAATGGGAGGTGTTGATAAAACCTACTTGTTGGTGTCAATATTCTAATGCTACACTTGCATGCACGGGATTTAAAACAGTAGAGCCCCTTGATTCAAATGTTATCACTCGTACCAGTGCAGATGTTTGTTCTATTGTCAACTCTTTCTATATAGAATCGCCACCAACATTTACTTATGCCTGGCGAAAACCATACAATTTCACTAAAATTTCTTATGCTATTGCTTGTTCCTAAATTGAATTATAAATACTTGGATATTATCAAATTTTCTTTAATTATATGTTTTTTTTATAATCGCAGTCCTTACCGAATAGCAATTGTTTTCCTATCGAGATACAATAATACATCACCTGTCACTTAATTAACGATTAACATAATTTAATCAGAAGTATTTCAGAAGTAGTACTGAAGGTTCATTTAAATTAGAGCAGTGCTAGAGATACTGAATTAGGTACAAAAAATTGGTACAAAATGATGTGACAATGATAATGTGTCATTTGAAAATATTTTTATTGGTGTTATTAATGTAAATGCATGTGGTTCCATAGAACCAATCAGATTTTAACACATGTAATTCGGTACATTTTTTTGTACCAAATTCGGTACCCCTAGTATTATTTTTTAAATTATCATATTGAAACATGATTCATAAAAATGAGGGAAGCTTTTAATAAACGTTTGTAATAAAATTTCTTACCCATTCTTTTTTCAGTATAAAATCTCATGATCTAGTCACCATCCAACTTGATAAATTTCATTATCTCCGAATCTTTTAAAGCCAATCGATATACGAAACTACTATGTTGTACTCTTGTACTTAAAATATCCTATTGTTAGCAATAAATGGATGATGACCAAACTACTCTGGCCATCTCATATTATGTGTTCTTTTTGATTTTTTAGTTGTCAAATTGATTAAAATTAGCTCTTTAACCTGTGCAATGCACGTGTATACTATAAATATGAGTAAATTATTGTTTTATTCGGAATTTTTTTGCACGTTTGCGCATTAGAGTAGCAAATTATGATATATACGACAATTAAAGTTAGTACACGTTTGTATTAGACTTATGTACATGATTTTTTTTTATATTTATTATCTTGTGTTGGTTTAAACGTATTTGTGCCCTAAAAATATAATACTTAAAATATATCAGAGATTATATATAGTTTTATTTATTAGAGATATAAATAATTACAATGCACATGCATGCTTGATATATAAATTTTACTCAAATATTATTTTTTACAATATTTAATTTATAAAAATTTGCAATAAATCTAAATAATAATATAATGACAAATGTTATATGTTAGCATATATGATCATATATTATCATACAATTATATAAATCTATGTACATGTGTATGTATGTATGTATGTATGTATGTATGTATGTATGTATGTACGTATGTCTATACGATTATGCAACCAAAAAATTAAAATCCTTTAGTGAAATATTAATTATATTATCATATATTCACATAAATGTATATATGTATATTTATATATGTATGTGTGTAGGTATGTATGTATGCATGTGTGTATATATGTGTTAAATCAGAATTCAATGATCGTCAGGAGCTAGACTCAACTGATCAGGATTGCTGACGTCATCAGTAAAGCATATCTATCAGGATTGCATGGTCGTCAGGATCTGGATAAATATCAGGATTGATCATCAGTACTGGAAGCTGATCAGGATTCCTACTTCGAGTTATATTTCGAGTCTAGTTAAACATGGAAGTTTATTCTGTCGGTTCCTGGTTTGTAGTAATGTAGCTATCGATTAAGGATAGGTTTCAATCTTTGTAATTGATTAGGGCTTATCTTGTTATTTGATAGAGAAGCTGTGTAGTATATAAACACAGTTTAGGTTTCGATTTATATACGTTTTTGACAAGAGCTCATCGAAACAGTTGTATACACAAGTGTTGTGTAAGTTAGCAGCTCTCAAGAACATCAGAATTTCTTGAGAGAGTTTGTTACAGTTTTATATCAAATTTAATAAAGCTGTTATCTTTCTTTCATATTTGTGATATATACTTGATTAAGTCGATAATCTTATACAATTGTATTCAACCCCCCTTCTACAATTGTTATTTACTGGGCAACAATATGTGTATTATTTATGTGTGTAATATTTATCCATGATGTATGTATGTATATATGTGTATGTTTGTGTGTGTATGTATATATCTATGTATGTATATATGTGTATGCGTATATATGTATGTATGTATAAGTATGCATATTAATTTTATAGCATTTAATAATATGTATTAACTATATTGTTGTTAAAGACCAAAATAACCTTGAAAAGATATAGTAGAAAGGAGGGTAAAATGGTCCAAAAGAATTAATTTGCTTAGTCAAACCCCTATGTTGTTGTATTAGATATATAATAGATAATAGATTTGACTATAAATTATGTATATTATATACTTGAAAAAAATTATAAAAATTATATCGTTAAAAAGCATATTTAATTTAATTTATAATGTATTTCTCCATTATTTGAAATTATAAAGGAATAATTTATAATTTTCGATCAAATTTCAATCAATTTGATCACAAAAAAGTGACACATAATATGAGAGGGAGGGATTACAATAAATCTACTATTATAAGAGTATATGATCCGGATTGCTAAGGTTATGAGTTATTAGAGTCTAATGAGTTCACAAGAGTTATGAATTATTAGAATCTACTATTATAAGAGTATATGATTCGGATTGCTAAGGTCAACGGAGTTAGCAGTCATAATTTAAAAATATGTTTTATAACTGGAAAGTGTTAATTATCTAAAGGGGGGTTAAGTATCAAAGTGATCATTGAAGTGAAGATCATATATCACTTTTATCATTGATCTCAACGAGGTATCACTTTAATCACTAAAGTCGTCATAAATATCAAACGGATACCTCTAAATATGTCTTCGA
Source organism: Heracleum sosnowskyi (assembly GCA_030848705.1). Classification (NCBI taxonomy): domain Eukaryota; kingdom Viridiplantae; phylum Streptophyta; class Magnoliopsida; order Apiales; family Apiaceae; genus Heracleum; species Heracleum sosnowskyi. The sequence continues at coordinate 15,524,620 of CM061244.1, read as the reverse complement.
AAAGTAAAAATAATTTATATCGAGTTCTACACATATTTCTTGAATGCTACCGCAACCAAATGAAAAGTTATGAACTCTAGTATTTATGATATTATATTTAGATTTTTTTAAAATTATTTACTATTTATTTTTAATTTTATAATTATTTACTTGGATTTAATTAAAAATAAATAGTAAATGAATTTTTTAAAATCTAAATAAATTATTTGAAATATTAGAATTCATAACTTTTCATTTGGTTGCAGTAGTATTGAAGAAATATGTGTAGAACTCGAGAAAAGTTATTATTATTTTTCGAACACATATTTAGAGTTAAATGTTTGATGTTTATGTTGACTTTAGTGATTGAAACGATACCCTTAAAATCAGTGATAAAAATGATATATGATCTTAAGTTCAATGATTACTTTGATACTTAACCCTTATCTAAAGGGCCAGTTTTGGAGATAACTTCGAATCAACTACTATAATAGAAAGATACGCAAGAGATATGAAGGTGAGCACTGCAAGGAAAACTGTCAACTAACAGATGGGATGATATCCCTTATTTCATAGTATAACTTATCTACTAGTTGTTTAGTTAATAGGTAGATATGTATAAATAATCGCAATAATTCAGTGTACTTTGAGTTTCTATTAGAGTATCTCCAAAGAGTAGTAGTTAAACTTATTAATTAAAATAGTAGTTAAAATTATTAATTAAAATAATATAAAATAATGATAAATTGAAATTTATTGAATCTGAGATTGTACTTCAGTACAATTAGTTATAGTGGTTAGCTATATATTAAAAATAGATTTAATTGTATTTTGATGGTTTAAACTATTATTTTTTTTACAAAAATGACTCTTTTATAATTGTTGATATTTTATGGACTAAACTGACTCATTCTGGATTTACTGAGTAATTCTCTGAAGCTACAATGCGTGAGTTTGTCACTGGGGATACAATAGTTAGTCTAATACAAAATAGCATGTAGTTTATACTTTGTCTATCTTGAATTTAAAATTTTAGATTAGGAAGGTTTTAGATTTCACGCGAAACTCATAGAATAACTTTTAATTTAGTGATAATTTAACAAAGTTTTTCCCAATTAAAATTATTCCCCAAAAGTGAAGAAAGAATAAACTAACGATCTTTTATGTTGAGAATTTTATTCAGTTTAAAAAATTTATTTATATTTATTTTAGATGATTGAAATATCCTATTTAATATTTGAATATAGTTATAATAACAACCAAAAACATTTTTAACCTTAAATTCAAGTGTTCTCATCTATTTTATGATCTAGCCGTTCTTATAATTAGTTTGTTTATAATAGAAATAGAATATCATTTTCGTATTAATTAAATTGGTCTTCTTATTAAGTTATTACTGAAACTCTTTTAGTTTTTTTTTGCTAAGTTGATAATCAAACAGGATTTCTCCCTCTTTGGAAGGCTAGACCTTCTAGAGACTAGAGTACAGGCTGGACCTCAATGGATCTATTATCACCTAACACTCTTTTGTTAGGAGATCCCTAATAAGTCTTTAAAGTCTTTGCTCAGGACCAAAACTCTTTTAGTTTTGATCATAGTAAATTAAGTGTCTGGACCTAATTATAAATTTTTTTAACTACAATTTGGTTAAGTTTTCTTTAATTTTTTCAAATTTAGGTTATCTCTATTTTCACCAACAAAATTTTAAAATTAATGTATTAAAAATCCATTATAACACAAAATATAATTAATATATGATAATAAAATCCTATAAAAATATCTTTTATAATTTTTGAAAAATATTTCAACAAAGTTATTCTTCTAAATTGCTAATTATGCAGAAAATTAATAGAAGAAAAACTATGTCACGAAAATAAGGACCTAACTTTTAAAAAAATAAAACGAAGAAAAACTAAATTTGATGAAAATCCGATCTAACAACTATTTTTAACAAATATGTGTATCCAACAGGTTAAAAAATAAGAAAAATTCAATTTAACTAAAATTCAAATAAATAATCAAAAATAGGTATTAAATTTGTTCATTATTCTTTAAATTTTATCGTAAACCCAATTATTTATTAATAAGTTTCGCTATCAATATACTTACTAGCTTAAAACTCGTGCGATGCACGGATTGTTTTTAATAATTGTTATTTTTATTATTTACATTTTAATATTTTATTAATTGCATTTGTTAAAAATTAAGTAAGTGTGTTAAACTTTTTTAAATAATTAAAAGTATTAAAATAGATTTTAAAATAAATAAGTAACGGCTTCCGCTTATATTTTTGGAAAATGAGGGGCTTTATTAAGTAAAAATAGAAAAAGTAACATATTTTAGTTGGAAAAGGTAATTGTTCGTAATTAAAAGTATTAAAAGATTTTAGTAAGGAGGGGTCTTTGTAAGGAAAAATAGAAGAAATAACATATTTTAGTTGAAAAGGTAAGTGCCCGTAATTAAAAGAATTTAAATAGGTTTCAAAATAAATAAGTAACAATTTGTCCGGGATATTTTTGGAAAATGAGGGGTTTTAGTAAGGAAAAATAGAAAGACTAACATGTTTTAGTTGAAAAAGGTAATTGCCCGTGATTTTTTTAGAAAAAAAGAGGATTTTGTTAGAAAAAATAGAAAAGGTAATGTATTTTAGCTGAAAAGGTAATTGGTTATAAAAAATGTTATTATTTAATAATAATTTCTTTAGAAAATGAAAAAATAGAAAAAGTAACACGTTTCAGCTGAAAAAGTGCTCATAATTAAAAGTATTAAAATAGATTTTAAAATAAATAAGTAAGGGTTTGTCGGTGATATTTTTGGAAAATGAGGGTTTTAGTAAGGAAAAATAGAAATAGTAACATGTTTTTGTTAAAAAAGATATCCGTCTGTGTTTTTTTTTAGAAAAAGAGAGGATTTTGTTAGAAAAAAATAAAAAAATGTAATGTATTTTAGCTGAAAAGGTAATTGGTTATAAATAATGTTATTATTTAGTGATAGTTTTTAAAAAAAATAAATAAGGATAATTAAGTAAAATCACTGAGTACCGACAGTCCGTCTGTCGGACTACCAAACTTTTAATATTCTGTCTTTAATAATATAGCTTAAAACCCGTGCGATGCACGAATTGTTTTTAATAACTGTTAATTTTATTATTTATATTTTATTAATTGCATTTATTAAAAAAATAAGTAGGCGTGTTAAATATTTTAAAATATTTAAAAGTATTAAAATAGATTTTAAATTAAATAAGTAGCAGTTTGCCCTTGATATTTTGGAAAAAGAGGGATTTTAGTAAGAAAAATAGAAACTAACATGTTTTCGTTGAATTTTAAAATATAAAAGTAACGATTTGCCCGTAATATTTTTGAAAAAAGAGGGGGCTTAGTAAGAAAAATAGAAAATGTGACATGTTTTAGTAGAAAAAGATAATTGTCAATTAAAATTATTAAAATAGATTTTAAAGTAAATAAGTAACGGTTTGCCAGTGATATGTATATGTTTGAAAAGGGAGGGATTTTAGTAAGGAAAATAAAAAATATAACATGGTTTAACTGAAAAAGGTAATTGCGCGTAATTTTTCTAGAAAAAGAGGGGAAAGGTAATTGTCAATTAAAAGTATTAAAATAGGTTTTAAAATAAATAAGTAAGGGTTTACTGGTGATATATTTGAGAAATGATGGATTTTAGTAGGAGACATAAAAAAAGTAACATGTTTTAGCTCAAAAGAAAATTGCTCGTGATTTTTTTTAGAAACAAATGGTAATAGATTTTAACTCAAAGGGTAACTGATTATAGTAATTTTTATAATAATTAAATAAATAATTAAATAATACAAAAAAACAGGTACCAAAACTTTCAATGTTTTCTCTTTAATAATATAGTATAGATAGATAGATTTATAATATTAGTATTTTATGCTACTAAATGGAATAGCCCGTGATTTTTTTGAGGTTTTAGTTAGGAAAAATATTAGTTAGAAAATATAAAAAATAATATACGTTTTGGATTAGTCATTAATAATTATAATATTGTTATTTTATTTTATTAAATAGAACTGTTCGTGATATTTTTGGAAATGAGTGGTTTTATTTAGGAAAAATAGAATAGTAGAAATTTTAGTTAGAAAATATAAAAAAGAATATATAATTTGGCTAAAAATGGTAATGGGTTAGTTATTAGCAATTATAACCTTATTATGTTATTTTATTAAATGAAACTTCCTGCAATATTTTTGGAAAATGAGATGTTTTAGTTATGAAAAATAGAAAAGATATTATATATAATAATTTTAATATTTTATCTAACGGTTCTCATCGATTTGAGCAGAAATATCTAATGGCTATAAATGGAGTGACCAGACTACAAAAACTTTGACGACGAGGGCGGTGAGGTGTCGCTCTCAAATCGCTTGAATCTATTTTTCTAATTTTCTCAAATTTTTGAATTAATAATACCAAAGATTAGATAAAGTCTCAATTGTCTACAGGAACGGACAAGAAATCTGTGTTTGGGCTGGTCACCCAAACTTTGCTGAAGCTAAAGCTGAAGAGTCAGAAAGAGCAGCAATACAAGCCCTTGCTGTTGCTCAGTCTCTTGATGAAGAAGAAATACAGCTAGAAGAAAAAGCAAGAGAGGAAAGGAGTGCAAAGAAGAGCACAAGGCAACCAAAGGCAAGAGTTAGGAGAAACATAGCCTTTGAGAATGATGACTCTCAGAGCATTGCATCAGACTCTTCTGTACCAATTGCACCTCCAACAATTCCTGATCCAGTTTCAGAGGTAAAGTTAGCCTGTGATCCTAATCATCCTGTAAATTTCCATGATCAGCCAATTGAGCCAAAGGGAGAGCCAATTGAGTTTGATGAGGCCAACTTTCCAAAATTCCTCTTTGAAATGGATCCAAAGAAGAAATCTAAGCAAAGGGCTACCAAGGCTAAGCCAATTCTGGTAAGGAGACCACAAGTTGAGAAACCCCCTACCAACCCAGAAGACTTCATCTACATTGCTGATATCAGGGAGGAGTCTGACATTCATATCAATCTTGATGATCTGGTTGAAGTGAGAGGAATAGCAGCTTCTTACAAACCACCAGAGAGATTGGTATTTGTCTACAAGGGTGGGAGAGAACAGGTTTGGCCTCTACACAAAATTCTAGGAGAAGACTATCAGACACTGCTATCTGTGTTTAAATGTTTGAAGAAAGATTTTGGTTTTACCAAAACAGCCAAGTCTGAGGTTGTCTCCAAGATTTGCCAAATCAAAGCTAGCTGGAACAAGCCTGGTGCACTTCCCAGAGTATTGAAGGTCCCTCAAACAGGAAAGATAATTCATCTCCAACCTTTTTGGATGATGGAATTCAGAGATAAGGACAACTGTAGAAGATTCTTCAGAATAGAAGACCAACTGGAGAAGGCATCCAATGAAACTCTAAGGTTAATGCAATCCAAGTTGGGGAATCAAGATGAAGAAGAGAAGATTTTCTACAGAAGACTTCAAGCTCAAATTGAGGAGAACAATGCAAGAAAAGGGAAGAAAACAAGACCACAGAGGCAAAGATGAAAAATCTGCTCAGTCTAGAGGAGCAACTCTGTGCACTTGTTTTGTAAGATTCTCTACTTTGCATTTCGATTAAATTCAATGAAGCTCAATGCAATTTCTACTTTTATCATGTGTAATATGACTGAGTGTTTTTGTTATCATCAAGGCTCTTGATTTATGGCTGTTATTCTATCAGTCATAAATTGGGGGAGATTGTTAGGAATATGTTGTTCTTGATGATAATTATAAAAACACTTAGTAGATTTTGTATTAAGTCATTTTGTAACTGTCAACGAAATGGCATGCTTTGCAGCATTCCGTTGACAGGAAGCTCATCAACGAAATGAGTAAAGTAGCAAGTGCACTGTACAATACTTCACAGTTTGATATGCATTTTGTTGTATGTATTAGATAGGTTTTCTAAGTCATGTTGACTAAATGAGAGATAGGCAAAATAGGTTGGTTAATTGTAAATATCTTGTGCCTTGTAATTTTGCCTAAGTGAAGACATGTCAACGGAATGAAGATTACCCTGTCAACGGAATGAAGTTTACTCATCAACGAAATGAAGTTTACTCATCAACGAAATGAAGTTTACTCATCAACGAAATGGAGAATAAAGCTATCAACGAAACACATCTCCCTGCTATCAACGAATCATTATTGCTTTTCTGAATAGTTGACAAAGTGATAGTGACAGTTTACTGAACAGATCTAAAGGTGATGTGGAAGTGTACTTTGCATTGGAAACCATTAAAATGGACATGGGGAATAAGGAAACATCCCAGTTTACAATTGGGCTCTTGAGAATGATCATAATAAGCATGAAGACAAAAGCAAGGATCTCCAAGGACCATTGGACAAAGGGATGAAAAGCAAACTATTGGCGGTTACCTTTAGCGTACTTTAGTGTAGCCAAAAATAGCTTTGTAAACTTGGGAATATATATAACCAAGTGTAGCAGTTAAAATAATAGTAGGAGAAGAAAAACAAATAGATTGTATTAGCTATATTTGAGAGCATACTTCTCTACATTCTTGTAACTGAGCAGCTGTGTACATTTTGTATCACAGATTATTTCCGCAATAAAAATCACTTCAGTTGGATCATCAAACAATCCAACTGAAATTATTTATGTGCTTGTGATTTTTACTTTAAGTTCAGTTTTATTTGTAAGTTGTTTTTAAGTTTAAGAAATATCAAGAATTGTATTCAACCCCCCCCCCCCCCCTTCTACAATTCTGTTAGGTCATTTGGGATTAACAATTGGTATCAGAGCAATTGATAAATTGATAAATTTCATTAAATCTTGAAGATTCATTACAAATGAAAAAGGAAATTACATATTCTTTTCCTAGTCTATTTCTCTACTTAGGAACACGTGCCCTACAGATAAGCATGAATGCTCCCGAGCAGCTTCACAGTCCATCAGGATTGGAAGGTCTCTTATTCCATCCTTAAAGGACAAGAAGAGGAGCTGATGCACTTGAAGGCGGATCGTCACCGTGTCCACCGGGACTCTTCCATGCCTCCAACTTGCATGACATACAAGCATCACGGATCCTCTTCCTTCTCTCCAGCTCTCGCTCGAGCTCCTCATCCTCTTCATCATCCTCATCGTCTTCATCCTCTTCATCATTGACAATGATGAGATTCTCAAGAGGATTCCAGTCAGGTTTTGCCTGCTGGAAGTTGTGCCAAAGCACGTCAGTCATTGCGTTTACAAAGGCATTATACTCCTGAGGGTCAGGAATAGGTTGAGGTTCTTCATTTTCTGCGATTTCAGCCAGAACCTCATCCATCTCTTGCCAGATTAGATCAAGTTCTTCAACAGGTAAGTTGTTTGGTTGATGGTTAGCAGCCATGGAGAAAAGAAGAAGGTGAAAGGTTTTCGTAAGTTTTTCTTTCTGTGGAGAGGGTTTGTGTATTTTTGATGGTAAATGATAATACTGTTTAACACTTTTTTTCTTTTATAGAGATTATTTGATAAGACTGCAGGTCATTTGCTTATTCTCGAGGCGACGGTTCAGTTTTCCATGACTATTTTGCCTTGATAAATGGTAAGAATGTTTCAGTGGATTCTACATCATTAATTTTGTGAATTTTAAAACCAAAAACATTTTTCAGGATTAGTAAAATAAAATTTTGTTTTCTTAAATAAAATTTTATTCTTACTTCATAATAGAAAAATATTTTTTTTAATCCTGATAAGGCAAATGTTTTTATTGGCAATGCCTTTATTCCTTATGAGGTTAGGTTTTTCTTACATCAAAAAATGCCTACTTGTTACGGATTGCTTTCTAATGCTATGGGGCAAGGTCCATCACACCTTGTTCCTGACACAAGCATGCCACCTAAACAGTCTAAACAATTAACAGCCACCTCTACTGTCTTTCAAAAGACTTTAGTTGTAAAATCAAAGAAATCTGCTAGAACTGATGTGTCTGGAAGGCAATCAGGTTCAAAGGATTTTTCTTCTACACCACTCACTAAAACGAAGTTACAAGGGGGTGTACAAGGGGTCCTGGTGAAGAAATCTGCTAAGGGTGTTGTGGTTGTTTCTGTTAAAAGAAAATTAATACTCAGGGATGAGACTGATTTAGAGGATGATCTACCTATGTCCTCTATAATGAATGTGAATAAGGAAGTTGTTGATACTGCTAGTGAAGCTGTGGTACCATTGTCTACACCACAGAAGAGAAGGAAGTTATCAAATAATAGGTATCATATTCCTTTAGAAAAGAAGCAGGATACTGATGTACAGGACACTTCTATTCTAGAGGAGCAATCAAATCCTGATGCTCAAGCAAATACTGATGTTAGTATTCCTGATGCTGCACCAAGTCAAGTGGTTACTATTTCAGACTCTCCAGCACAGGATTCTCCAAAAAAAAGACATGTTGATATTTCATGGGAGAAATTTGGTGCTGCTGCTTCCAATCTTGGGATTAAACATCCAATGGAAAAGCTAAGGAAAGCAAATGAGTTATTATTCTCTAGACAAAAGAAACTGAAGGGATCAAGCCCACAAGAACCTGGACCTCAAAGTGGTTCAGCAGCTCTTACTGATGATCCAGCCACACAAGAACCACTCAATCAAAGTTTGGGTGAAGGCTTAGCAATTGGAATGGTCACACAAGAACCATTTTCTCAAAGGGAGAATGAAGACATTTTTATTCCAGCCACACAAGAACCATCTTCTCAAAGTGAAGATGCAGGCCAAGCTACAGTTTCTGAGAAATTTCCTGACAATGCTCAAGGGATTTCTGGTGCAGATGAAGTTCAAAGATTGGTCGAGGACACTGTCGATGAGGGAAGCACACAAGAACCTCCAACTCAAAGTGTTGAAGCAGCTTCTGAACCTCATGCTACACAAGAACCATTGGTAACAAATACTGATGCAAGCTTATCAAATCCTGACGGTGTTACTCCTGATGCTAGTGGTGCTCCTGATGCTGAGCCAATTCTGATACAGCCACTAAGATCACGACCAATGGATCATCCTATCACAGATTCTCAGGATAAACTGAAAGGTATAGCTATTCCTGATCCTGACGTTACTCATGATACTGATGATGATGATTCTGATGATAGTGATGATGATAATAATGAAGAAAAGGAACAACTTGCCAGAGTTTTAAAATCTAGTCTTGGAACTAACTATGGTTCGTCAAGCACCTTCATGACTGGCAAGGCTTCTACTGGAAAAGACTTCAGACAAGACTTTTCTATTCCTTCTGAGATTGATCCTGCTGAACAGCTGAAATTTCAACAATGGGAAACTGACTGGTTCAAATCCCATGATTCTGTAAGCTATCCATATACATTGGATCATGCTTATAATGTTGTTAAGTTGATTCAGAATGAAGATTTGAAGAATCATTTGAAGGCTACTACTCTGTTATCCAAAAGCTTGAAACATGAAATAGATTATGTCAAAGATTCTACTGACAAAGTGAGGACTGATATTTCTCAAAGCTTTACAAAGGTGTCTACTGCTCTTCAACTCAGGGTAGTGGAATCCCAAGTTAAGTCCATCATTACTGAACAGTCTTCAATCAACAACAGGATTGATTCTCTTGATTCAAAGGTAACTGACATACAAACCTCTCTTGCCTTAATTTTGAATATATTATCAAATACTGATGTCAACAAGGGGGAGAAGGTAAGTCAGACAAAATGTACACCTGATCTAGTATTGAGGAATAATGATGATGATACTGGAAATGATGGCGATGACAAAATTCTACAAGGAGAAACCTCTGATGCTGCTGTTATGAAGACAGTTCAAACTTCTCAAAGTCAAACAACGCAGTCAACTCATGTTTCTGATTCTGGAGTAAGGACAGTAAGAACATTGGTGCAATCTCAGATCCTGACGGAAGAACAAATATTGACAGGTGATCAAATCCTGATGCCTGGTCATGTACAGACTCTTGCTACAATTCCTGAAGGAGATGAAGATGTGATTATTGATAATCCTGAAGATGCATCAAATCTATTCCAGAAGTTTACTACAAAAGATGGCAGAATTGTTACTCTATATCATACTGATAAAAGAGTTCAACAATTATTTGCAAGAAAAGCACTCTCTACAACATGTGAAGAATATCCTGATCTCTCTCATGAAGAATTCTTAAGACAATAGAGAGAAGTGATGGAAAGCTTTAATAACCCTGCTCCTGCTAGAGGAAGAGGAGGCAGAGGTAGGAGAGGTGCTATAAGAGGTAGAAGAGGTTCTTCAACTCAAACAATGCCTAGACAGACAAGATCTAGAGGTTTAAGAATAGAAGAAATTCCTGAACCTATTCAAATTCTAGTAGTTCCTGACAGGTCTACTTTTGGTGATGATGGAATTGTTGAAGAAGAACCATAATTAAGGAGAAGTTCAAGACAATCAATTCCCTGCAATACAAATCAAATTGAAGATTCTAATCCTGATATTGTTCCTGACAATGTTCAAAATCATGATGAATCTGAAATTCTGCAAGAGATTGAGTTGTTAATCTTATCTACTGTTGTTGATTCTCACAACAAGGAAGTGGATGAAGAAGAAGAAGCCAGAAGAAGAGAAATCACAAGGTCAACAAATAGAGATTTCAATCTCTATGTACAAAGGCTTAAACTCTCAAACAGAAGAGTGTGGAGAAATTCAAGCAGACGGGAATCTTTACTAGAAAGAAGCTATGTTTTTGAAAAAGAAAGAGATAAGAAGTGGAAACACATAAGTACACTGAGGTGTAATACACCTATCAATTTTCAGACTGGAGGAATTATAACAAGTGCTTCAAGTGTTGTTGATTTATCTGATATGGTTAGATCAAAAGCACTCTGGCTACGAATGTTTTCAAATCTGAAGCAATTGACAAGTAATTCAAGAGGAGGTATTGGACACAGGGATGCTGAATATCTGAATATGTCATATGTTGATCCATACTCCTTGACTGAAATTGGAGGAACTGAAATATGTTCACTATCTGTTAAGATGGAAGAATAAAAGTGTGCAAAGTATGGAGTGACATGATCTTATCAACAATAAGAAGAAGACTGGATGGAAATATAAATTTTAATGGTAATTATACTCCCATGTATTTAAATCAAAGAGGTCAAGATGTGGAAATGCAAAGGGGCACTGTTGTTAAAGAAGTGATTTTTGGCATGACACAGCTTAATCTTAATTCTGATGGGAAGGAAATTGCTTATCTTTTGCTTGAAGAGCACAGTCTACAAAGAAGCTCCATTCAAAATCTCAGAGCAGCTATTTACCAGATTAATGAGGAAGAGGAAGAACTCAGAAATCTTAAGGAAAGACTGATTCAAATTCTTGAAGAAAAAGAAGAAAATCTATTATCCAACTTCTTGAAGATGAATCTGTTCTATCAAAGAATTTAAACAGATAAGTTGTTGTTGATATTTGTACATTTTGTAAATATGTTTTTGACATCATTGAATCTTAGGAATCTATACTTTATTTCACAAAGTATGAGATTGGGGGAGATTGTTAGATCAGGATTCAATGATCGTCAGGATCTAGACTCAACAGATCAGGATTGCTGACGTCATCAGGATTGCATGGTCGTCAGGATTAAAATGAATATCAGGACTGGGATCAGGATTGATCATCAGGACTGGAAGCTGATCAGGATTCCTACTTCGAGTTATATTTGGAGTCTAGTTAAATAAGGAAGATTATTCAGTCGGTTCCTGGTCTGTAGGAATGCAGCTATCAATTTAGGATAGGTTTCAATCTTTGTAATTGATTAGGACTTATCATTGATAGAGAAGCTGTGTAGTATATAAACACAGTTTAGGTTTTGGTTTAGTAATCGATTGAAGAGAGATCAATCGCATACACGAGTATTTTTGTAATTTAGCAGCTCTCAAGAACTCAGAATTTCTTGAGAGAGTTTGTAACAGTTTTATATCAGATTTGATAAAGCTGTTATCATTCTTTCATATTTGTGATATATATCTTACTTAGTCGAGAATCTTATACAATTGTATTCAACCCCCCCTTCTACAATTATTTATTACTGGGCAACATATTGAACCCGTGGATTGGAAATACACAGGGCCGAACGCCGGTCGCGAAATTTTGAATGATTTTTTGCCATGGTCAATAAGTGCCAAAATGGGCTGATTTTGATTGTGTTGCCCAGGGATCCCAGTGAAGCCTGCTGTGTACCACAGTATGGCTGGCGAGCTATGAGCGATCGATCGTCGGCTTAGCTCGTAGCGTTTAGTAAATTCCAATTCATTTATTTTGATGATAAAGTGAGAAAAGTTACTTATATGATATTAGATTACTTTTAAAGTTATGTATTGGTATTGATAATCAAGTTTCATTGCTCTTACATTCCATAGATCCTTTCCAAATATTTGTTCTGTATTGTTAAGTTAAAATGCGTATTTATTGAATCATACATTGATATTCAGAGCTATATTTTATCGCACTGGCTGAACATTTTTGCTCATTCTTGCTTCTTTGTTATTCTAACCTTTCAGATAGTTACGAGGATGTCTCATGTTAGGCGAACAACTAGGATAAGGGTGAACCGTCAGTTTCCCAGTGTCCGCGGTCAGGTAGTAGTTTGGAGTGTAATTTGTAGAAGGATTGTAAGAATAATGTAACCTTAACTGAATCAGTGTGTAAAACTTCGGTAGACTTTTAGTTGTTAGCGTAATTCCTTATCGGGGTTACCCTAATAACATGGTGGTTTGTAATAATATTAGTAGTTGTGTTGACTTGTTTCATATTATAACCTGTGCTCGATCCTTAGCTTTTTGGGGTTACTTTTATACTGATATTATATTTCCAGAGTTGTGATTTATATTGGTTGTGCGCTACCCGATCTTGACCCCGGGTCGGGAGGGCGTCACATTTATGACGGTTGTTCATCTTTTTTATATTAATTTTTATTTTTTCTACGAATAAAATATTGGTAGCATGTGGGCCCCATTCTATAACTTCCAACAGATTTTCCGTCGTAAAATATAAATTTATGACAATTTATTTCGTTGTAAGTTCATTTATTAATTTATTAAAAAAGGTGGGTCCCACACTTGAACTTATGACGAAAATGTATACTTGTGACGAAAACTATACTTATGACGAAAACTCTTCTTGTGACGAAACTAGTACTTATGACGAAAATCATACTTGTGACGAGAATGACATTTGTGACAAAAATGCGAACTTAAGACTTGAGCAAAAATGACGAAATTTCTCCATCGTAATTGGACCAATTGCGACGATTTCAGTGTAAAATTTCCGTCATAATTGCCCATATTTGTTGTAGTGATAGGTGAGTTTGAGTAAAAACTTTTCTAAATTACAAACTTCTTTTGTTGAACACATATATAACTTTGATTCAACATCATTTATTAAATAAGAATTGAAATTTTAGTGAATACACATAATTCTAACGAAAATAATTCATGAAATTTTATGATTATTAAAAGTCCGTAATACATAAATATTTTATGATTCATGAAATTTTATGATTATGAAAATAAGAGAGAACTTCATATATAAAGTCCGTAAAAGAACCATTACATAAATATTCATAATACATATTTTTATCACATTTTTTATTAGATATGATTATAAATTTCAATTATTAAATCAAAAAACGAAATTAAACTCCTTTTTTTTAATAATTGAAAATTAGTCAAACAGTTCAAGGTGATTCAACAATAGAATCAAATCTATCCAAAATGATTTAAAATCAATGTTTTTATTCAAATTTTAAATGTTAATTTTTTTTATAAAGTTTGTATATGCTAATATTCTACATTAGAATCAGATTATATATTTTTTATAAAAAAAATTAAAATTATTTATGAGATTCTATAATAGAATACTCCCTCCGTCCCACCAATTTCTTTACACTTTCCTTTTTGGGATGTCCCATCCAATTCTTTACATTCCAAAACTTTCCTAAAATAGTAAAGTTTTATAATATAAAAATCAACTACTTCCACTACTTTCCTCCATTTTACTTACTTTATACTTTAAATATTGACGGGTCCCACCACTTTAATCCTTTTCTTTACTCTTGTCCATTACTTTACCTATTTTCGTTAAACTCCGTGCCCAACCCAATTGATAACAATTGGGCGAGGGAGTATATGGTTCTCCCCTCTCTGGAACAATAGTATATATGTATTCAACAAGATTTTAACTACAGTTCAACACACCCCTTTATTAAAAAATAAATTTCATATTTCTATACCCTAATTTGGTATTGGTGAACCATATTGATAAAATTAAATTATGTGTTTTTAACGAAATTCTAATTGTTATTTGAAAAATGATAGTTGAACCTAAGTTATATATGCGTTGAACCGAAAAAGTTTGTAAGTTTGTAATTTTGAAAAGTTTGTAGATGTGTTATAGAGAAAAATTATATATATATATATATATATATATATATATATATATATATATATATATATATATATATATATATATATATATATATATATATATATATATATGATAGTTAATTCATATAATAATTTCAATTGTTAAGTTGCGGAAATAATTTTGTTTCTTCACTAAATCTTATTCCAAAGGTATTCAATATTATATAGCAACATTGAAGTTAAAATCCAATTAATATCCTTTAGGACCTCGATAAATTCACAATTCACTATAAATTAAAATTTCTAATTCGAATTAATGTATATTTAATCCCAAAAAAAATCTTAGTAAATTAATAAAATTGTCTACTATTATTTCTAAAGGTTAAAATGTATACCTAATCCTATATTTTTGATATACCTTTAACAAATTTTCAGGTCATGAATGTGGGTTAAAGGGTTAAATAATCCCAAATCGGAGGCTGAATAACTTAACTTATCACCTTTTTAAATGTGGAACTTAGAATTTTTTAATTGTCTTTCTCTTTCAATAATTCATTACTTATAAATAAGGAATTTGAAGTACATAATATAAATGAAGTAAAGATTATGAGTACCACAAATAAGATTTTATCCTCGCTATGGTACGACCTCGGATTTGATAACGTGTACTCTGGTCTATAAGCTCCTCTCTAGATTCGAAATTTGTTCAGTGTAAACAAAACAATCCGCACTAGGCTTGGACCCATTATGGGCCTTTGTCATTACATGGGCTATTTGCAACCTATCATATGCCCCCCACTTCCCTATGCGAATTTTCTAGATGAGAGATTAATTAGGACTAAAATTTGTAGGCTTGTAGCTTTAGAAGAAAACTTTTGATGATTCTTGCCCACCCCAGATCCAGAGTGTGGACATAGAAAGAAGTCCGGAGCTAGGAGTTGTCTTAAATCTTCACAAGTTTGAAGTTTATAACTTTGAGTCACTTAGAAGAAAATTTTGGTTGATTCTTCCCCCTAGGTCCGCTGTCTGGACATAGTAAGGAGTCCGTAGATAATAGTTGTCTTCATTCTTCACAATTTCAAAAATTTTAAGTTTTAGTCACTCAGAAGAAATTTTTAGTAGATTCTTACACCCCATGTCAGGATTATAAAAATAGTAAGGAATCCGGATCTAGGAGTTGTCTTCATCCTTTACAAGTTCAAAGTTTAAAATTTTGAGTCCCTTAAAAGAAATAGTTTGCAAATTCTTGCCCCCAGGTCCGAAATCTGGACATAATAAAGAGTCCAGGGCAATGAGTTGTCTTCATTCTTCAGAAGTTCAAAGGTTATAACTTTGAGTCATATGAAAAGAATTGTGGTTGATTCTTACCTCCTAGGTGCGGAGTATGGACATAGTAAGGAGTATGGAGCTAGGAGTTTTCTTCATCTTAGTCACAAGTCCAAAGCTTTGAGTAAAGTAGAAATTTTTTTTGACTAATTCCTGCCCCCGGGCATGTAGCCATGACACAGTAATTAGTCAGGGGCTCTAAATTAGTTGTTTTTTCCTGAAAGGCATGTGGTAGGTCTCGACCTATGTACTCGAACCTGTCTTTGGCACAGTTGCACAAGTGGGATGGTAGGCATGGGCCCATAACAAGCATAGACTTATAATAGGTCTAGGCCTATGTACTTGAACTTTTGTCTTCGGATAAGTCCCACAAGTGGGATGGTAGGCTTGGACCCGTGGTAAGCCTCGATTTTTTATATGCTTGGGCCCACGAGCAGCATGTGGTCTAGGTCTTGGTAAAAACCTCCATAGTTGTTTTTTTGCAGACACATTCTAGCACCTACACACACATTCTGAGTATAGAAACACTACAAGAAACAGGGGTCATAAGCGACCGAAAATAATGGTCATAATTGATACTTTACGATCGCAAATGTACTCAAAATCGACTGAAGGCCGACCAACTCATTTGGTCGTAAAAAGTCTGGTCGCTTTTGAAACAACAGTCGCAAATAATGATCATTTACGACCATTATTGACAGTCGGTTACGAAATTCCAGTTTCGTGAGTGTTGGTCCCACATGCCAATGTGGCAAGCCAAGTCAGCAATATTTACGACCAATATTCAATCACAAATAATTGGTCGTAATTGAGACTAGCATTTGCAACCAACAATTAGTCACAAATAATTGGTCGTAAATGAAAATAGCATTTCCAACCAATATTTAGTTGCAATTAATTTGGTCGTAAATAGAAGTTTCATTTCCAACCAATATATAGTTGCAATTAAATAGTCGTAAATAATAGTGTTATTTCCAACCAATATATAGTTACAATTAATTAGTCGTAAATAGAAGTTGTATTTCCAACCATTCTTGTAGTCGTAAATATATTTACATGCCAAATCTCTATTTACAAAAATCACACCAAATTAAATATAAATCTTAAAGCACAAATAAATTTAACAAAAACAATACTAGGAGTTATATAAATCTCCAGATTCTTTGACAGTTATACTAGGAGTTTGTGAGCGCATTGATCCATGATTCCCTACAACACCCACAGTTACTTCTATCCATCTACTATGTCCTTCCCACAAGATCCGGTGGAGACATTTGTTGACTGAGATGAGATAAGTATCTCATCAGTCTCTATAAATGGTTCAAATATTAAAAGATCCGGTGGAGGGTTTGGCATCTCAATCATTCCGTGAGCCTAAATAAACAAGAAAAATATGTGAATGTGACATTAGCAAATGAATAGGCTCTTAAATACCTTATTAAATTAGAGTAAGTTCCAAAAATGCACTTACAATAAACTAAAACTATCAGACTACTACCTTACGGCCCTATGTTGATAAGGCCACACAGTTTGCAAAGATGGTAAACCACACTACATAAACAATACACCGACCACTTTTATACCTTTGAGAAACTATTTGGAGGGATTCTGAGAAGGCAATCTTTCAAAGCTTTTACATACACAGCAAAGTCATCAGAAGAACTGCATCAGAAGAGAAGCATAGGATTAAGGTTGGCAAAGATCCAAAAAACTGTAAATATAGACGCCAGCATTTCTTACCACAATCGTGCAACTCCAGTTGAACATCCATCTCTAGCTGGTTTAACACATAATGTTTCACATTGGAGCTTTGAGGTTATTTCATTCCAAATGGAAATGATGGTCATATTTAGAAGATCCTCTTTACTTCGCACATCCTTATTAATTGTAAGAACTCCAAAATCTGAAAGCTGCTATTTCAGGAGAAAGTTAAACAGATATGTACAGTACAATTGCTATAAAATAGCTTCAGGCTTAAACAAAACTAACTCAAATCATTTTTCCAGATAACATAGAATGCTCCTTGGCAGACATTTTAAATAGTACTATAACACACTGGTCACTGATTGATTCTTGTAAATGTCTTATGGGGATATTTTACTAGATATATAGAGAGATGCAGTGGTCTTTCATGATGCACTGAAACTGCTCATACTATTTAAAAGTGTTGCATAGAGATCATATATGTATAATGTATCACTTCATATATTCAAGTTATTCGAGCGCAGATTATATACGGTATTTGATAATAAAGGAGTGGAGTAAATAAGTTAAAGAGGATGAAGATAAGGTGCATGAACATCACATATATTTGATGCTCTGGTTTTACAAAAACAAGAGTAACATCATGTTTGCTCTGGTTTTAAAAATGAAGGACTTGTATAAATTTATATTATTTATATATAAAAGAAAGAGTACAAAGAAGCAGAGGAACACATGTAATCAGATTCAAATACATACCAATACAGATGCACCAAATGCAGGAACTTAGGTTGAAGAAGGCAGAACACCAGATGCAGGAAGGGTGGTTCATGATCTGCAACAGGCTCGTTTTCTTAGCAGTGTAGCTTTTCCTCTCAACACAAAGACTATATCTATATACTAGATAGTAAATAAAAAGCAAGCCATGTGCACAAAAGATTATTATTAGCATCTTAAAGAAGCAGAATTGGATGCTGCTTCAAATCCATTTAAGTTGCAAAGAATTGGATGTTGAAGAGTACAAAGAAGCAGACGAACACATGTATATACTAGATAAATAAAGAAAAAGGTACCCAGTGCTTAGTATATCAGGATGAACATTGTACTCCTTAGCAAAGACAAAAGGAACAATTCCTTGTTTGTGGCAGGGCTGCCTGAAAGTGTACATACATGAAACATATGTAAAGATGTGGAACTAAGATGCTGCTTAAATAAAATAATATGGGATAATATATGTTATGACACCATTTACCTGAACAATGGCAATATGCAGTAGAACTCCTCTCAAACTGAAACATACAAAGACTGAACATTTCCATCCCAAGGCCAGCATCAGATATAATTGGAATTGACTTTGCAATTATGGCAGGCATTTCAACATCCCATCTGAATATGAAACAAATTAAACAAAACATCAAGCCACTAATACAATGGGAAAGAAGTCTCAAATTTAAAATCAAAATTAGAAATTTGCATACTTGTACACAATTCAAAATTAGATATTAAAGCTCCGATTTAGGGATTCTAATCAAGGTATAATTAGGCTCTTGAATTAAACAGCAGCTTAAACGACTTTATGATACTTTTATTGTGAACCAGTTTCCTCTGTTTCACAATTCACAATAATAAAATCAATCTCTTTGAAAACCTAGAAACCAAAATTTGTAAGAATACACACTACTAGTTGCATAAACAACCGAAAACTGGTTGGTTTTGACATCATTTCTGACCAATACGTTGGTTGCTTATATTCAGTTGGAAATGATTGCATAACTGACCGAACGTTAGTCGGTAGGTGGTCGGTTTTGATCTATTTTCAACCAAACCTGTTGGTTGGTTTTGTTCAGTCGGAAATGACGCTCATTTCCAACCAACTCTTGACGGTCCCTTTTATAATGGGTTTGACCTCATTTCTGACCAAACGTTAGTTGGTTCTATTCAGTTGGAAATGAGAACATAACCGACTGAAACTTAGTCGGTAGTTGGCCGGTTTTGATTTATTTCCAACCAATCCTATCGGTTGCTTTTAGTCGGTCGCGTTTGTAGTCGACGTGGAAAGTCACATGGGTTGCTACTTACAAAATGGGGCCTACTACTTGCATAACCAACCGATGGTTGGTTGGTTTTGACGACATTATCGACCAAACTTTAGTTGGTTCTATTCGGTTGGAAATGAGAGCATAAGTGACCGAAATTTAGTCGGTAGATGGTCGCTTTTGATATATTTCCAACCAAACTTGTTGGTTGGTTTTGTTCAGTCAGAAATAGCCGTCATTTCCAACCAATCTTTGACGGTCCCTTTTATAATGGTCGCTTATGACCCCTGTTTCTTGTAGTGAAAAGACGAGAAAAGAATAGACTGAAAACGAGAGTTAACGTATATGATGCTAGAAGAAGGGCGTGTACTCTGTCCTTTGGTCTCAATGCCATAGACTCGACTTCATCAAAAAGCTCTTTTATTTCATGAAAGAGTCTTAATTACACCTAGTAATGAAACTAATATTCAACATACTTGATTAGGGAATATGATTTAACTCCTTGTATATACATGTAACTTAAAAAATATATGAAAAATCCATGAAATAATAACTATTATATTAAAGTTTGTTGACCTTGTCGTAACAAAATTAATTTCTTTAAATGAAAAGTATTTTTAATTCAAGTATATAGACATTTCGACAAAAATAGCTTTTGACTTCTTTATTTGTAAGTGTTTCACTTTTTATTTAACAAATGATGCTAAACTTACTCGTGCTTCATTTCATTATTTTCAAATATTTATAAAATTGAGTCAAGAATATCTTATATGTAAATCTAATTGAAGTTCATTATTGTTTTAAAATTAAATTATCAAAACATATAACTTTATATGCAGTATGCTCAAAATCTTGGTTTGATCATTTTTGTATGTGAATCAGTAAATAGGATATTTGAGGATATTTTCATTTATGATGGATCTCGATCCAAATATTATCTACATAATAACTATACACTAGTAGATTACAATTGATTAGATAAGATAATATATCTACATACTTCAAATAAAGCAGTTTATCCATATATTATTATCAATCAATATCTGCATTTTGTTTATTTTATAACTAGAATTTTTCCTATAAATGGTGAGAGATTTGGTGTAACATACCAACATATAAAAAAGACATATATCATACAATCTTAAAATGAAGGGTATTATCAAGTTTATCTCATTACTTGTTTTCCTCACATTTTTCTTATGTTCAACCGGTAGGTTTATATACTGCAATTAATTTTTACATAAGAGTCATTGTTAAAATTTATTTTCGTAAAGATGAAAATATCATTTGTTACATTCCTAAGATCAAAATAAGAATATACTTAAACGGGGTATTCAACCTCTAGTTTTATATGTCACTCTAAATCTTTAATTTAAAGAATTAAAAAAACTTAAATGAATTTTCTCTTATACAATGTACGTATTACTTACTAGTGTCTTGCTTTTTCGTTAATTACAATTCTAAATTAGCTAATATGTGTGTGTATTATTTCTTATATTACATTTAATTTCTCTTAACAGCCTACGTGTTTTTTGTTACAGATGCTGATACGTGTGATCCAATTATTACGCAAAAACTAACAGGGAGAAAAATACGAAATGAACCTCAATGGGAGGTGTTGATAAAACCTACTTGTTGGTGTCAATATTCTAATGCTACACTTGCATGCACGGGATTTAAAACAGTAGAGCCCCTTGATTCAAATGTTATCACTCGTACCAGTGCAGATGTTTGTTCTATTGTCAACTCTTTCTATATAGAATCGCCACCAACATTTACTTATGCCTGGCGAAAACCATACAATTTCACTAAAATTTCTTATGCTATTGCTTGTTCCTAAATTGAATTATAAATACTTGGATATTATCAAATTTTCTTTAATTATATGTTTTTTTTATAATCGCAGTCCTTACCGAATAGCAATTGTTTTCCTATCGAGATACAATAATACATCACCTGTCACTTAATTAACGATTAACATAATTTAATCAGAAGTATTTCAGAAGTAGTACTGAAGGTTCATTTAAATTAGAGCAGTGCTAGAGATACTGAATTAGGTACAAAAAATTGGTACAAAATGATGTGACAATGATAATGTGTCATTTGAAAATATTTTTATTGGTGTTATTAATGTAAATGCATGTGGTTCCATAGAACCAATCAGATTTTAACACATGTAATTCGGTACATTTTTTTGTACCAAATTCGGTACCCCTAGTATTATTTTTTAAATTATCATATTGAAACATGATTCATAAAAATGAGGGAAGCTTTTAATAAACGTTTGTAATAAAATTTCTTACCCATTCTTTTTTCAGTATAAAATCTCATGATCTAGTCACCATCCAACTTGATAAATTTCATTATCTCCGAATCTTTTAAAGCCAATCGATATACGAAACTACTATGTTGTACTCTTGTACTTAAAATATCCTATTGTTAGCAATAAATGGATGATGACCAAACTACTCTGGCCATCTCATATTATGTGTTCTTTTTGATTTTTTAGTTGTCAAATTGATTAAAATTAGCTCTTTAACCTGTGCAATGCACGTGTATACTATAAATATGAGTAAATTATTGTTTTATTCGGAATTTTTTTGCACGTTTGCGCATTAGAGTAGCAAATTATGATATATACGACAATTAAAGTTAGTACACGTTTGTATTAGACTTATGTACATGATTTTTTTTTATATTTATTATCTTGTGTTGGTTTAAACGTATTTGTGCCCTAAAAATATAATACTTAAAATATATCAGAGATTATATATAGTTTTATTTATTAGAGATATAAATAATTACAATGCACATGCATGCTTGATATATAAATTTTACTCAAATATTATTTTTTACAATATTTAATTTATAAAAATTTGCAATAAATCTAAATAATAATATAATGACAAATGTTATATGTTAGCATATATGATCATATATTATCATACAATTATATAAATCTATGTACATGTGTATGTATGTATGTATGTATGTATGTATGTATGTATGTATGTACGTATGTCTATACGATTATGCAACCAAAAAATTAAAATCCTTTAGTGAAATATTAATTATATTATCATATATTCACATAAATGTATATATGTATATTTATATATGTATGTGTGTAGGTATGTATGTATGCATGTGTGTATATATGTGTTAAATCAGAATTCAATGATCGTCAGGAGCTAGACTCAACTGATCAGGATTGCTGACGTCATCAGTAAAGCATATCTATCAGGATTGCATGGTCGTCAGGATCTGGATAAATATCAGGATTGATCATCAGTACTGGAAGCTGATCAGGATTCCTACTTCGAGTTATATTTCGAGTCTAGTTAAACATGGAAGTTTATTCTGTCGGTTCCTGGTTTGTAGTAATGTAGCTATCGATTAAGGATAGGTTTCAATCTTTGTAATTGATTAGGGCTTATCTTGTTATTTGATAGAGAAGCTGTGTAGTATATAAACACAGTTTAGGTTTCGATTTATATACGTTTTTGACAAGAGCTCATCGAAACAGTTGTATACACAAGTGTTGTGTAAGTTAGCAGCTCTCAAGAACATCAGAATTTCTTGAGAGAGTTTGTTACAGTTTTATATCAAATTTAATAAAGCTGTTATCTTTCTTTCATATTTGTGATATATACTTGATTAAGTCGATAATCTTATACAATTGTATTCAACCCCCCTTCTATAATTGTTATTTACTGGGCAACAATATGTGTATTATTTATGTGTGTAATATTTATCCATGATGTATGTATGTATATATGTGTATGTTTGTGTGTGTATGTATATATCTATGTATGTATATATGTGTATGCGTATATATGTATGTATGTATAAGTATGCATATTAATTTTATAGCATTTAATAATATGTATTAACTATATTGTTGTTAAAGACCAAAATAACCTTGAAAAGATATAGTAGAAAGGAGGGTAAAATGGTCCAAAAGAATTAATTTGCTTAGTCAAACCCCTATGTTGTTGTATTAGATATATAATAGATAATAGATTTGACTATAAAATATGTATATTATATAATTGAAAAAAATTATAAAAATTATATCGTTAAAAAGCATATTTAATTTAATTTATAATGTATTTCTCCATTATTTGAAATTATAAAGGAATAATTTATAATTTTCGATCAAATTTCAATCAATTTGATCACAAAAAAGTGACACATAATATGAGAGGGAGGGATTACAATAAATCTACTATTATAAGAGTATATGATCCGGATTGCTAAGGTTATGAGTTATTAGAGTCTAATGAGTTCACAAGAGTTATGAGTTATTAGAATCTACTATTATAAGAGTATATGATTCGGATTGCTAAGGTCAACGGAGTTAGCAGTCATAATTTAAAAATATGTTTTATAACTGGAAAGTGTTAATTATCTAAAGGGGGGTTAAGTATCAAAGTGATCATTGAAGTGAAGATCATATATCACTTTTATCACTGATCTCAACGAGGTATCACTTTAATCACTAAAGTCGTCATAAATATCAAACGGATACCTCTAAACATGTCTTCGAAAAGTAAAAATAATTTATATCGAGTTCTACACATATTTCTTGAATGCTACCGCAACCAAATGAAAAGTTATGAACTCTAGTATTTATGATATTATATTTAGATTTTTTTAAAATTATTTACTATTTATTTTTAATTTTATAATTATTTACTTGGATTTAATTAAAAATAAATAGTAAATGAATTTTTTAAAATCTAAATAAATTATTTGAAATATTAGAATTCATAACTTTTCATTTGGTTGCAGTAGTATTGAAGAAATATGTGTAGAACTCGAGAAAAGTTATTATTATTTTTTGAACACATATTTAGAGTTAAATGTTTGATGTTTATGTTGACTTTAGTGATTGAAACGATACCCTTAAAATCAGTGATAAAAATGATATATGATGTTAAGTTCAATGATTACTTTGATACTTAACCATTATCTAAAGGGCCAGTTTTGGAGATAACTTCGAATCAACTACTATAATAGAAAGATACGCAAGAGATATGAAGGTGAGCACTGCAAGG
Organism: Heracleum sosnowskyi; assembly: GCA_030848705.1. Classification (NCBI taxonomy): domain Eukaryota; kingdom Viridiplantae; phylum Streptophyta; class Magnoliopsida; order Apiales; family Apiaceae; genus Heracleum; species Heracleum sosnowskyi. Next base: position 15,500,116 of record CM061244.1, on the reverse strand, counting down.
AAAACTGTCAACTAACAGATGGGATGATATCCCTTATTTCATAGTATAACTTATCTACTAGTTGTTTAGTTAATAGGTAGATATGTATAAATAATCGCAATAATTCATTGTACTTTGAGTTTCTATTAGAGTATCTCCAAGAGGAGTAGTTAAACTTATTAATTAAAATAGTAGTTAAAATTATTAATTAAAATAATATAAAATAATGATAAATTGAAATTTATTGAATCTGAGATTGTACTTCAGTACAATTAGTTATAGTGGTTAGCTATATATTAAAAATAGATTTAATTGTATTTTGATGGTTTAAACTATTATTTTTTTGTACAAAAATGACTCTTTTATAATTGTTGATATTTTATGGACTAAACTGACTCATTCTGGATTTACTGAGTAATTCTCTGAAGCTACAATGCGTGAGTTTGTCACTGGGGATACGATAGTTAGTCTAATACAAAATAGCATGTAGTTTATACTTTGTCTATCTTGAATTTAAAATTTTAGATTAGGAAGGTTTTAGATTTCACGCGAAACTCATAGAATAACTTTTAATTTAGTGATAATTTAACAAAGTTTTTCGCAATTAAAATTATTCCCCAAAAGTGAAGAAAGAATAAACTAACGATCTTTTATGTTGAGAATTTTATTCAGTTTAAAAAATTTATTTATATTTATTTTAGATGATTGAAATATCCTATTTAATATTTGAATATAGTTATAATAACAACCAAAAACATTTTTAACCTTAAATTCAAGTGTTCTCATCTATTTTATGATCTAGCCGTTCTTATAATTAGTTTGTTTATAATAGAAATAGAATATCATTTTCGTATTAATTAAATTGGTCTTCTTATTAAGTTATTACTGAAACTCTTTTAGTTTTTTTTTGCTAAGTTGATAATCAAACAGGATTTCTCCCTCTTTGGAAGGCTAGACCTTCTAGAGACTAGAGTACAGGCTGGACCTCATTGGATCTATTATCACCTAACACTCTTTTGTTAGGAGATCCCTAATAAGTCTTTAAAGTCTTTGCTCAGGACCAAAACTCTTTTAGTTTTGATCATAGTAAATTAAGTGTCTGGACCTAATTATAAATTTTTTTAACTACAATTTGGTTAAGTTTTCTTTAATTTTTTCAAATTTAGGTTATCTCTATTTTCACCAACAAAATTTTAAAATTAATGTATTAAAAATCCATTATAACACAAAATATAATTAATATATGATAATAAAATCCTATAAAAATATCTTTTATAATTTTTGAAAAATATTTCAACAAAGTTATTCTTCTAAATTGCTAATTATGCAGAAAATTAATAGAAGAAAAACTATGTCACGAAAATAAGGACCTAACTTTTAAAAAAATAAAACGAAGAAAAACTAAATTTGATGAAAATCCGATCTAACAACTATTTTTAACAAATATGTGTATCCAACAGGTTAAAAAATAAGAAAAATTCAATTTAACTAAAATTCAAATAAATAATCAAAAATAGGTATTAAATTTGTTCATTATTCTTTAAATTTTATCGTAAACCCAATTATTTATTAATAAGTTTCGCTATCAATATACTTACTAGCTTAAAACCCGTGCGATGCACGGATTGTTTTTAATAATTGTTATTTTTATTATTTACATTTTAATATTTTATTAATTGCATTTGTTAAAAATTAAGTAAGTGTGCTAAACTTTTTTAAATAATTAAAAGTATTAAAATAGATTTTAAAATAAATAAGTAACGGCTTCCGCTTATATTTTTGGAAAATGAGGGGCTTTATTAAGTAAAAATAGAAAAAGTAACATATTTTAGTTGGAAAAGGTAATTGTTCGTAATTAAAAGTATTAAAAGATTTTAGTAAGGAGGGGTCTTTGTAAGGAAAAATAGAAGAAATAACATATTTTAGTTGAAAAGGTAAGTGCCCGTAATTAAAAGAATTTAAATAGGTTTCAAAATAAATAAGTAACAATTTGTCCGGGATATTTTTGGAAAATGAGGGGTTTTAGTAAGGAAAAATAGAAAGACTAACATGTTTTAGTTGAAAAAGGTAATTGCCCGTGATTTTTTTAGAAAAAAAGAGGATTTTGTTAGAAAAAATAGAAAAGGTAATGTATTTTAGCTGAAAAGGTAATTGGTTATAAAAAATGTTATTATTTAATAATAATTTCTTTAGAAAATGAAAAAATAGAAAAAGTAACACGTTTCAGCTGAAAAAGTGCTCATAATTAAAAGTATTAAAATAGATTTTAAAATAAATAAGTAAGGGTTTGTCGGTGATATTTTTGGAAAATGAGGGTTTTAGTAAGGAAAAATAGAAATAGTAACATGTTTTTGTTAAAAAAGATATCCGTCTGTGTTTTTTTTTAGAAAAAGAGAGGATTTTGTTAGAAAAAAATAAAAAAATGTAATGTATTTTAGCTGAAAAGGTAATTGGTTATAAATAATGTTATTATTTAGTGATAGTTTTTAAAAAAAATAAATAAGGATAATTAAGTAAAATCACTGAGTACCGACAGTCCGTCTGTCGGACTACCAAACTTTTAATATTCTGTCTTTAATAATATAGCTTAAAACCCGTGCGATGCACGAATTGTTTTTAATAACTGTTAATTTTATTATTTATATTTTATTAATTGCATTTATTAAAAAAATAAGTAGGCGTGTTAAATATTTTAAAATATTTAAAAGTATTAAAATAGATTTTAAATTAAATAAGTAGCAGTTTGCCCGTGATATTTTGGAAAAAGAGGGATTTTAGTAAGAAAAATAGAAACTAACATGTTTTCGTTGAATTTTAAAATATAAAAGTAACGATTTGCCCGTAATATTTTTGAAAAAAGAGGGGGCTTAGTAAGAAAAATAGAAAATGTGACATGTTTTAGTAGAAAAAGATAATTGTCAATTAAAATTATTAAAATAGATTTTAAAGTAAATAAGTAAGGGTTTGCCAGTGATATGTATATGTTTGAAAAGGGAGGGATTTTAGTAAGGAAAATAAAAAATATAACATGGTTTAACTGAAAAAGGTAATTGCGCGTAATTTTTCTAGAAAAAGAGGGGAAAGGTAATTGTCAATTAAAAGTATTAAAATAGGTTTTAAAATAAATAAGTAAGGGTTTACTGGTGATATATTTGAGAAATGATGGATTTTAGTAGGAGACATAAAAAAAGTAACATGTTTTAGCTCAAAAGAAAATTGCTCGTGATTTTTTTTAGAAACAAATGGTAATATATTTTAACTCAAAGGGTAACTGATTATAGTAATTTTTATAATAATTAAATAAATAATTAAATAATACAAAAAAACAGGTACCAAAACTTTCAATGTTTTCTCTTTAATAATATAGTATAGATAGATAGATTTATAATATTAGTATTTTATGCTACTAAATGGAATAGCCCGTGATTTTTTTGAGGTTTTAGTTAGGAAAAATATTAGTTAGAAAATATAAAAAATAATATACGTTTTGGATTAGTCATTAATAATTATAATATTGTTATTTTATTTTATTAAATAGAACTGTTCGTGATATTTTTGGAAATGAGTGGTTTTATTTAGGAAAAATAGAATAGTAGAAATTTTAGTTAGAAAATATAAAAAAGAATATATAATTTGGCTAAAAATGGTAATGGGTTAGTTATTAGCAATTATAACCTTATTATGTTATTTTATTAAATGAAACTTCCTGCGATATTTTTGGAAAATGAGATGTTTTAGTTATGAAAAATAGAAAAGATATTATATATAATAATTTTAATATTTTATCTAACGGTTCTCATCGATTTGAGCAGAAATATCTAATGGCTATAAATGGAGTGACCAGACTACAAAAACTTTGACGACGAGGGCGGTGAGGTGTCGCTCTCAAATGCTTGAATCTATTTTTCTAATTTTCTCAAATTTTTGAATTAATAATACCAAAGATTAGATAAAGTCTCAATTGCCGTTTAAATCTCTACTAATAGAGTAAACTAAATATACAATTTCCGTTTAAAATTTTCACTAATGGAGGAAAGTAAATTTACAATTTTAATATTGTTGCATTTAAAATTTTCACTAATCGAGGAAAGTAAATATAAAATTTTAATATTCTTGCGTTTAAAATCTTTACTGATAGAGGAAAGTAATATACAATTTAATCTATTTTTGTAGAGCACTTCTATCTTAAATATTAAAAATTGAAATTTCCCTTTTTAATTCCTAATTTGTAGAAAATGTAGTACTTATAAAAGACAAGTATTCTAAAAATTATAAATCAATATACTTATATAAAAGAGAAGACGAGAGCGGTGATGTGGCGGCTCTTAAATCGCTTCGCTTCGATCTATTTTTCTAATTTTCTCAGTTTTTTGAATTAATAGTATCAAAGATTAGAAAAAATCCCATTTGTCTTTAAAATGTTTACTAATGAAGGAAACTAAATATTAGAGAAAAAAATCTCAATTGCCTTTAAAATCTTTACTAATGGAGGAAACTAAAAAAACTCAATTGCCTTTAAAATCTTTACTAATTGAGGAAACTAAATATACAATTTTAATATTCTTGCATTTAAAATCTTTATTAATGGAGAAAAGGAGGAAAGTAAATATACAATTTAAAATATTTATTTTCTAATAAATTTTTAATTTTCTTGAATTTTTGAATTATTAATATTAAAGATTCGAAAATATCTCAATTGTCTCTAAAATTTTTATTAATGGAGGAAACTAAATACACAATATTTAATATTATTTCTTTTAAAATATTTACTAATGAAGTAAACTAAATATACAATTTTAGTAATTTACTAAATTTTTGATTAGAAAATATCGTAATTGCCTCCTAAATTTTTAATAATGGAGGAAATTAAATATACAATATTAATCAATATATATATATATTGATTAATATTCATATCAATCAATCAACAAATAAATATTTTATTATATTAATCAATCAATATCAATCAAATTTCTATATTTTTGGAATTTTTGAAAGAATAAATATTAAAAATCACAATTGCCTTCTAAATATTTGCTAACGTAAGAAATTAAAGCTACCATCTTAATATTTTCCAAAACTTTCTATTCAAGTCAAAAATATGAAAAATTACCATTATCTTTTAAATATTTACTAATGTAAGAAATTAAAATTATCATCTTAATATTTTCCTAAACTTTCTGTTCAAGTAATGTATTTTTTATCTCTATATATTGTGTCAGTCATTCTCTAATTCTTCTTTGTATCTCTAATTTTTGAATCTACGTTTTTCGTTGTGATCTATCACTTTTTAGTATCTCTAAATTTGACGTCTATGTTATATATATTGTGATTTGCTCTTTTGATTCTATAGAATAGTGCATCATGTTGTGTTTTACGCTTCAATTTAATTTTTGTTGTATTTTTTGTTTACTTCGATTTAATTTTGTTGTGTTTTTTTGTTGCAAAAATTCTTGCACAAGGTCAGTCTTGAGCGGTCTAGCCAATCTGTAAAGTACATGTGAGCACACAGGTAGTTCACTAAACTGATTATTTTATGACCCACATTAATTGTTCATTCATTTAATTCTTGTATTGTTTCTTTTAAAAATTTTAAAGAGTATTCTTGCATCTTTGTTTTCAAAAAATTTAGGTATGATTTAGGATTGATTTGAAGAGTGACCCCTTATACATGTTTTTTCATCTCACTTTGTTACATTGAGAAAGGTTGCCTCTTATTTTTATCATCTTAATTATATACGCTTTTTATCATCTTAATTATATATGCAGAACTTGAGAACCAACGAAAAAAAGTAGCTTCAAATCATACAAAAAATGGTGATGAATAAGGACAACATGCACCAGATTGTTCCACCTATCAAGCTCAATGGTAGAGATTAATTCGTACTCAAGTCTCAAGGTAAACTTGATGAAAAGTTTTTATGTTTGAGTTTATAACCTATGTATCATCTTTTATATTAAATTAAATTTTGAAACCACGATCTCTATGTATACATGTGTGTAGTGTGTTACTCGAATATGATGATAATTATTATTTTTATGTATGGATTGTTAACATAATTTGTTTTGTATAGATTAGCAAAAACACAGGAGTTAGATTTATATATGTGTTGTGTGCATGCATGTTGTTTTTTCTTATATAAGTACTACACTCTCATGTAAATAAAACTTTTTTTTTGCTCCTTAACTTACAATTTTGGTATTATTAATATATTATGTGAATGTGAGTTGTAATTACCTGTTTGGCTGGCTCCAGCTTTAAACTAAAACTTAAAGTAATTTTTGACTTTAAGAAGTTGGTATGAAGTACTTTTTGAAACAACTTATTTTATTTTAAAAAATTTATTTGATAAAAGTTAATATCATCATTCAATTAATGTATCATTTATCAAACTTTTTTTTTATTTTTTTATTTTTAATAATATAAAAAAAAAAGAAGTATAAATCATATGCTTAAATATAAATTATTGATAAAATAATTATTGATGTTAAATCATGTATTTTAAAATATAAATTGAAATTTAGTTTTGTTACAGCATCTCCAAGGGTATAAAACCCTTGGCCAAATAACGTATGTGACATTTAGGTGTCACTCTTTAGGCAATATGTAAAAATGTGAGCACTCCAACCATATACCCATTAGCAAAAGAAAATACACAACCATATTTGATTGGCTATATTTGTTGAACCATCAAACCCTTGTGTATAATTTTATCTATCAAAAATTTAGATAACGTACATGTCTTTATCTTTAGCAAAAAAATTACATAATCATTATAGCCAAGATAGCCAACATTTTAGCTATTGCCGTTGGAAATGCTCTTACATCCCCACTCGAGCCTCTATTCTATGACCCTTTCCTTTTAGATCTAATTGTTATTTTACTAATTATTCTTATTGGCTTAGTATTTATCTTGCGCAGAAAGTCCAAGGAGTCGTTTGACACCTCGATGTCCTTTTTCTATAGGTTCTGAAATAATTATGAGAAAATTAAAAATGATGATATATAATAATAATAATAATATTTGAGATAATATTAAAATAACCAGAATATTGAACAATTTATCTTTCCTATTTATTTTGAATTTATTTGTTTAACGAGAGCTATTCTTTAGTAGGAGCATATTATATGCTATAATTTAATATTTATGATATATTATATATATTAAAATAGAAGTTGGAATATGAATTTTAAGAAAAACAAATGATGATAAATATACTAATATTTGATATAATATTAAAATAATGAATATATTAAACAATTATTCTTTTTTTATATATATTCAAAATTTCGGTAAATGACCAAGACGAAACGAAAAATACAAAGTATAATAGAAAATACAAGAACATATTGGTAAATAAGAAGTTAAGAAATTAGATCGGTCTTGAATAAGAAATTAAGTAATTACTTGGTAAATAATTAATTACATTTAATACTTTCATACAAACAGCTAATTAATAATATAAATATACACCTAAACTCTGTTAATTGTCTACTGCAATTTTTGTTGTCAACATTGTTCTTCTGTACTTTTTTGTTTGTTCATGTTAAAAGTGTGTATATGAGTACATGAGTATGAGACTTTTTCCTTTATGTTATTTATCTTATTACGTTTGTTTAATTTGTATCAGGATCATATTAAAATCTTTTGACAACACAAGTTATTTGCTATTAGTGTTGATTGAATTAAGACATGGATTAATAAGCAGGGGGATTCATCAGTTAATCAGTTAAGTTAAAATAATAGGCCGAACAAGGTGATTTTCATGTACATGAATTGATTTATATATTTATGTGTGTACGTTATTAGTTTTGAATTTATAGTTAAAAGTTGATACACGTGTATACAAGGTAACTCCAAAGTGGAGAATTCATCATGTCTTCAAAAACAAATTTTATCATTGTTTTTTAACGTTTAGATAATTATTGCTCTAATTTTTATGAGAAATGATTATATCTTTTAGTAAAATATTTTCTGTAATTCATACACGAAAATTCAAAGATAAAAATTGTATATCAAGAAATTTATAGTGTATGTATTTCGAAAATATGATGTTAAGATTTATTCGACTGAAGAATTTATTTAGTGGGTGCATTTTTAACAAAATTCAATAAGGTGATGCATCTATAACAAAAGTCATACAAAAATAAGAAACATTGAGAAGAGATCATTAAATTTTTTTTTTTTAAATTAAGAGGTTGTTGTTTTTGTTGTTATTTGTTTTGACAAAAAGAGATCATTATTAATAAAAAATTCTCCCAGCAACAAAAAGGATGTTTGTTCATATTTTTTGAATTTTTTTCTTGCTGGGAGTAGATTTGGAGGTAGTGAAGATTTTAATAGCTGTGAAGGTATAATTGTAGTTTTTGATTGAACGATCTAGAACTTTATAAATATATATAATTCAAAACAAAACTTAATTTTATAATAGAAATATTATTTTATTTAAAAACCTATTTTGTAGAATATTTTTTGAGAAAATTTAGAGATATTATTATAAAGCCGCTGCAAAGCGCGGCTTAGTAAACTAGTTATGTTATATATGTGCATCATAGGTATTGGTCATCACTATCCTATATTTTGTATAGAAACTCGGTGGTCATGGTACATTATTACAAAAATAAGAATGGTTATATTTTAAAATAAATAGATGAATTTTTTTAAATTTAAGATATTAAAACGTTAAATGTATTACAAATAAATTATTTATTCATAATTTTAAAATGAGAGCCCCGTCAAATATATATATTTATATTCCTAGCCTTAAAAATATTAACAAAATTTAAAAACTATCAAAGTGTTAATACTTTTAAAAAATAACTAGGTTACTAAGCCGCGCTTCGCAGCGGCATTAAAATATATTTGTTAAGAAAAAGAATATTAGAATAAAAATTGTGAAATTAATATCTACAAAATTATTTAAATTATCAAATAAAATATATTCTATAAAATCAGCGGCATTAGAATATATTTGTTAAGAAAAAGAATTTTAGAATAACAATTGTGAAATAAATATCTACAAAATTATTTAAATTATCAAATAAAATATATTCTATAAAATTTGCATTTGGGTAGATAATATTATAAAGTATTTTCATATTCCTTTTGTTTATATAGTTTGATTTTTTATTTTCTTGAACCGATATCATTGTGTTAGGTCCTGATAAGTTTGTAGAAGGGGGGTTGAATACAAACGATACCGTTTAATCGAATTTGTCCTTTAAATGATTTAACTGTTTAGAACAAATTAGTGCGGAATAAAACTGAAACAAAATTCAAGTTAAATAAAACTCTATTAAACTTGAAGGGTGTTACAATTCTGATCACTGATTACAAAGAACTTGATAAAACAAATCTAGAATAAATTCGACATGAATTTATCTATTTTTGTAATAAAAAAGATCGAATACTAAAAAGTAGTTCGATATAAAATCTAGGGATTATGATCCGCTAGAAAGTCAAGGTAGTACAAGAGATACAATTCTTATGGATTAAATGTTTAAGAACAATCAAGAATTAATTTCTCCTGCAGAAATGAAGCTTGACAGTTGAAGAGAATTGAAGACAGTGCTTTTTAATTTGATGATGAATGTGCTGTGTCTTTTTTCTTCTTTTTGAGTTGTAATGAATTGATAAGTCTTCGACTTGTCTTCTTTTTCTTTATATAATAAAACCACAGCCTCCTTCTTTTAATCCCCACGTGCAGTGTATTTGATACATTGTAATTGCCTTTGGAAGACTAGCAGAAAAACAATCACTTTGCCTTAGAAGACTCTCGGGAAGACAATGCTTGTGAAGGGAAGACAACCGGGAAGACAGCCCTTTGGCCTAGGAAGACATTCGGGAAGACAAGGCTTGGCCTAGGAAGACAATCGGGAAGACTCACTTGTGAGTCTTCCTAGTTCATTTTTCTAAGTCTTCCTAGTTCAAACCTAAGTCTTCCTAGTTCATTTTTATTCTAATTTAAATAATTAACTAAATAAATTATGTATTAAATTAATTCTTTACAGAATTAATTTAATAAATAATATACTTGATAGTATTAATTATTTATAAGAGAATAAATAGAATTAGGTGACTTCTCAATTAATTACTTTTTATTCTAATTTAAATAATTAACTAAATAAATTATGTATTAAATTAATTCTTTACAGAATTAATTTAATAAATAATTTACTCAATAGTATTAATTATTTATAAGAGAATAAATAGAATTAATTGACTTCCCAATTAATTCCAGAATCACTAAAAACTTAGATAAATAACAAACACAATAGTACGTTGACACTCGATGCACTGTCTGGTTCATGAGTAACTAACGACAATGTTTGTTCTTTATCTATTTGACTTTAAGCAGTGATTCACTTCCTTCTCATTCAAGAACTCCGTAATCAGTATCTTTTTCTGTCACCACTTGAAATCTCCGTCACTTTAATAAATCCACTGAGCTTGAATACTTCATTGAGGCTTGATCAATAAATTGAGCTTCTTTCAATGTAGAATAACTTCAAGTCTGTAGATGACTTTAATCTTCATTCTTTGACAGATATAATCTTCTGAGATTCCTGTGACATCTGATCTAATATTTACTTATTACATTCTTGTTTAAGTTGAGTAGAATCCTCGAATTACAAATAGGCTATTTCATATGCCTTTCACATTGCCATATATATATAAAAGGAAATTTATATTGATAAAAAAAAAATTATTTGTAATAATAAAAATTTAAATACTTAAATATAATTTTTTTTTAGTCATTTTATCTTTAATATGAAGATTTATTATGTTAGTAATGAATACCACTTAGAAACTAGACAGAGGGGGGTGAATGGATAGTTTGATAGATTTTTGTTTTCTTGAAAACTAAATTACTGTAACAGATTGTGTAGTAAGAAAATGCGGAATGAAATAAACAGTACACACAATCACTTTAATCTACTTTGTATTAAGCAAATTAAATACTACAGCTTCCAGAATCTCACAAGAGAAATTATGGCTTCTAAACAAAAATAGTGTTTTCTTGCTTTTCTTACAGAGAAAGAAGTGCTTCAAGATAATTCTATGATATGCTCACTTACGGCTAACAATAGGGTTTTTAAGAAAAAAATTTGAACAAATTAAATAAGTAAAACAAATAAATTGGGGTAACCAAAGAAGTAATATAAAATTACAAGAACAATAAAAAACAATTAACAGTTATATTAAAATTAATATAATGCATAACTTACTAATTTGTGACAATTTTGAGATCTTTTTCTTCCAACGGCCTTTGACAACTTCAATGTCACCCAAGTTGGTCAAGCAGCCCACAATATCTAAATCAACATAGAAAAAATAATATTAGAACATGATAGTTTGAATTATAACTTATATAATAGTATAACTTATATAATAGTATTACTTATATATTACTCTAATATATTACTGCATCAAAAACCTGAGAGTATGTTGGTGTCATTAATACGTGCATCAATCATATCCCTTAAAACAACGTTCTGCGTACGAAGAGCAATTTAGACCCATGTGATAGTGGTCTATATTTCTTGTACTTGAAACAACTTTCAGATTTTTGATGATGTACACGGAGCCTTCCTCTAAAAGATTTTTGAACCGAGTGACCACGGGATCGTAGCATGGATCAAATTTTCCTGTCATACAACATATCTAAGAAAAGTTAATAACATCGTACAATTTGACAAACTAATAAGTTATAAGTATGTTGATTTATTAACCTTTTCATCGATCAAAATCATGTCAAGACTGATCAGTTTTTCAGTATTTGGATTGACAGATTCCCACATTCTACACACTCGTACTCTTATCATCCAGGTATAGTTGTTGTCGTTCAAAGCATCCAACATAGTGTAGGCCATAGTTGTATTGATTGTAAGTATAATTGTAAAAATTTGAAGCAATGTAAAAAAGTTTCAGTGTAGATTTTTTGTTATGAATGGTCTTTAATTTATAGGTATTTGTAAGGTGAATAACATGGAAATCCATTATGTTTAAAAGTCAAAAAGTATTATAAAAGAAAAGTTCTATCAAGTTTGAAAATAATAAAAGAAAGTTATATCAAGTTTAAAAATAATAAAAGAAAGTTTTATCAAGTTTGAAAATAATAAAAGAAAGTTCTATCAAGATTGAAAATAATAAAAGAGAAAATTGCAATTATTAACATAAGATCCTAAAAATTCGAAAATAATAAGGAAGTTGTAATTTTCTAAATCAAAGAAAGTTCTATAGTTTAAAAATAATAAAAGAAAGTTCTATCAAGATTGGAAATTATAAAAAAGAAAATTACAATTATTAACATAAGAGCCTACAAATTCGAAAATAATAAGGAATTTGTAATTTTCTAAATCAAAGAAAGTTCTATCAAGTCCTACAAATTCGAAAATAATAAGGAAGTTGTAATTTTCTAAATCAAAGAAAGTTCTATGAAGTTTGAAAATAATAAAAGAAAGTTGTATCAAGCCTACAAATTCGAAAATAATAAGGAAGTTGTAATTTTCTAAATCAAAGAAAGTTCTATCAAGTCCTACAAATTCGAAAATAATAAGGAAGTTGTAATTTTCTAAATCAAAGAAATGTTCTAAATCAAAAAAAGTTCTATCAAGTGCTACAAATTCGAAAATAATAAGGAAGTTGTAATTTTCTAACTCAAAGAAAGTTCTATCAAATTTGAAAATAATAAAAGAAAGTTGTATCAAGCCTACAAATTCGAAAATAATAAGGAAGTTGTAATTTTCTAAATCAAAGAAAGTTCTATCAAGTCCTACAAATTTAAAAATAATAAGGAAGTTGTAATTTTCTAAATCAAAGAAAGTTCTATCAAGTTTGAAAATAATAAAAGAAAGATCTATCAAGTTTGAAAATAATAAAAGTGTAATTTTCAATTTCCTTCCTACAAAATCGAAAATAATAAAAGAAGTTGTAATTATTAAAATTAAAAATTGAGAAAAATTGAGAAAATTAGAAAAATAGAACGGAGCGATTCTAGAGGCGCCACCTCACCGTACCCGTCTTCTCCTTTATATAAATATATTGATGGTGAAACATATTTATAATGATTAAAAAAATAATGGGGTTGCAACAACTTATAAGCCGGTACTCCCTTTTGTCCACAAGCATTTACGCATCCCAAAATTTTAAATAAATAGTGTTGTACTTGGTAGTTTTTTTTCATTCTTTTTTTGAATAAAAGTATTTCTATTCAAAAAAACAATCATAAAAAAATATATTTAATATAACTCTTTTTATTTAAAATTTAGGATGCTTGTGTTATGAATTAGAGAGAATATTTTTTTTATTTTTTTTTAACATAAGAGTAATTTTTTGAAGTGCCTTTACACGTATATATTGTCATTATCAGTGAGTACTGTTAAAGGCTAAAGCCCCTTCTGCTGTTATCTTATAGCCCAAGAGGTCAAGTGTTTAGGCCCAATAATATATCCGGTGCATGTTGATTAGCGGTCTTAAGTAGTTGTTTATTTGTCTTGCTAGGATTTGTCTTGTCCTAGGTTGGTAGTTAATTTCCTTGGTCTTTGCATTGCAGTAGTGTTATGGATTAAAAAACGTACTTGTAGATTAATTGCTAGGGTTTAGGAGCTTTCGAGCTTTAATGGCTGCACTTGTATTTCGAGACTAAATCGGTCCTCACAAGATGCCTACGTATCTCAATTCGTAATTAAGAATCAAGCCAAAGACGTAGTTCTGATTGTAGGATCAGGTCCTTATATAGGCGTCTGGAGCCTTGTATTTATGGTAGGTTTAGGAGTCTTAGCGAATAAGTCTCCTTTTTGATATTGGATAGACATTGTATTGCTTGCTGAATAAGTCTTTTCCTTGTTGATAAAGGCTATGACTCATCATGGGATTCTGGATCCTTCCTTGACTAATTTACCATATTTTGGACTTTTTTCATGAGCTGTATATTTTCCCTATTCATTAATTACGAAATTAATGAATAATTAGGGTGTTGGACCTTAAATATCGGCCTTTCCTTTGACTTCTTAATTATATTTCTATAATTACTTTTCTGTCCATATCATTTGCCCCCCAACTTCTAGGAAAATCTTTCTTGGATTATCGTAGAAGTTATTTCATTCGGGAGTTACGAAATTTTCTTCTGTATTGTAGCTTGGTTTGATGAACATATAGTTCTAAACCAATTTTATAATTTCTTAAAACAGGAATCGGGATTTTTCATCAATTCCATAGAAGATAAATCAATTTTTGATTTTTCAGTTCATTTTCGACCAGGATCCTGGTTGAATTCGACCTCGATTTTAGCTCCTGGTCGAACTCCTTCGACCAGGATTCTGGTCGAAATTTGCTTCCATTTTGCCTCCTGGTCGAATGGTTTCGACCAGGATTCTGGTCGAACCTTGGCTCAGCTTTTTCTCCTGGTCGAATGGTTTCGACCAGGATTCTGGTCGAACCTTGGCTCAGTTTTTCCTCCTGGTCGAATGATTTCGACCAGATTTCTGGTCGAAGAAATGCCTTATTTCCCCTCCTTGTCGAATGATTTCGACCAGGTTTCTAGTCGAATAAATGTCTCATTTGAGGCCCTGTTCGAACACTTTCGACCAGGGTTCTAATCGAAGTTTTGTTCCATTTTGGGACATGTTCGAACACTTTCGACCAGGGTTCTAATCGAAGTTTTGTTCCATTTTGGGACCTGTTCGAACTACTTCGACCAGGATTCTGGTCGAATACTTGGTTCATTTTGGGCCTTTAATGCCTACATATACAGAACTTCATTTGGGCCTAAGGCCTTTATTTATTAATTGGGTTTTTAACATTTTTATCAATTGGGCCTTTTAGCCTTTATTTGGGCCTTTAGCCTTTATTGGGCTTTTTAGCCTTTCGACCAGGTTTTTGGTCGAATATGAGAGCCATTTTGGGCTTTTATTCGATTTTGATCGAAAATATTGTTCATTTTAGTTATGGGCTTAGTTCGGCCCAGAACTTTCACTGTTCAAGTTTGTTAATTGGGCCTTTAGCCTTTTATGGGCCGTACCGGCTAATGCCGGTTGCCCTTCCTTCAACCGGCCCATTGACCGGCTGTCATCCCTATATAAGGGTGAGTTCTCATTTGTTTCCATTCATTCTTCACATTCCATTTCTCAAAGTTACTCTGCTAAGTTTTCTCAAAAATTTTCTCTAAATTGCTCTGCTAGGGTTCTGTCACAAGGCGATTCCCGACGAGATTTTCCGTTGAATCTCACCGTTTTTTTGGGTTTTTCGCTTGAAGATTTGAAGATTTCTTTGAAGATTCTGGGTTTCTTTGAAGATTCTGGGTTTTTTGTTGAAGATTTCTGGGTTCTTTTGAAGATTTCTGGGTTCCTTTGAAGATTTCTGGGCAATTTTTTTTGAAGATTTAAAGACATTCTGGGTTAGAAATGGCTGATCGAGCTTCCCAACGTCTTCAAAAGATGAACTCTGCATCAAAAAGAGGTACCCCCATTCCTATTCGTTCAAAATACATGTCTTTGCATGATATGATTAATGAACGCGGGGATGAATACCCGCCAGTATCTGCTTTAGATTCGTATGATTGTAGCAATAGGTTTCATGAAGTAGATATGATAAAAGATTATAATAAGATGTATAGGGTAAAGCCCCCCTTGAAGTTTGTTCCTGCCGGCCCCGGTGACCGTTCATGTCACTGGCGGCCAAATGCCTTATGCATTTATAAAGATGCCATAGTTGCCGGCGTTAGGTTCCCATTTCATGAATTCATCCCTAGGATTTTGGCAGATGTCCAAGTTAACCCTTGCCAATTACCTCCAAATGCCTGGAGGATAATTAATTGTTTCATGGTTTTATGCCTTCGTAGAAATTTCCCTCTTTCTGTACCTTTGTTTAGAAAGATTTTTCATTTTGAAAATAGCTCAGCCAACAACTTGGGTTGGGTGTATATAAGCCATAGGGTAGGCTTCCCTTTCATCTTTCACCCCAAGTCAATCCCAGATAATAACCCCAAATGGAAAAACGAGTTCATGTATCTTGTATGGGAAGGAGGGGACTGGGGAACCCTTTTTCGTAAATCTTTTGGGAGAGTTTCTGATGGTAGTCCCAGTAACATTGTCTTGAATGAGGAGGAATCTCATGCCTACTCAGAGCTCATCAAAGATAATGGGACTACCGTGGCTTGGGAGCTACTGGATGAGTTTGTCCTCAAGTCTGTTGGGCTCTCCACTGTTCATGATAAGGGTATTTTACTTATCCCTTTTCTTTATGTTTATATTCCTTTCCTTTGTGATTTTCTGCTAACCATCTTTTGGTTTTTCTTGCAGCTGCGACCTTTAGCAATAAGACCAATGAGCCCAAGGATGTGGAGACATCCAGGATGAAGAGGGCTAGGATTGGGGATGATCCAAGAGGGAAGGCTAGTGCT
This sequence comes from Heracleum sosnowskyi, assembly GCA_030848705.1. Taxonomy (NCBI): domain Eukaryota; kingdom Viridiplantae; phylum Streptophyta; class Magnoliopsida; order Apiales; family Apiaceae; genus Heracleum; species Heracleum sosnowskyi. Next base: position 15,483,733 of record CM061244.1, on the reverse strand, counting down.
CCCAGCTTCTTGATCCCTTCTGTGGACGAGGCTGACATTCCTGTGTCTGCCAAGTCTTCAGTGTGGCACCCCAACTGGGGTATTAGGAAGAAGGACACCATTACTGGGGTGTCCAAACATGCTGTGGATTGGTCATACCACTCCCTTACTCCTTGTGACTACAAGGATTTTGTTGCAGATTCCACCCTCGAGGGTGTTGAGCACTTAGGAGCTCAAGTTATTGTTGCGGTAACTTTCTTTACCTTATCTATTCTTTTTCTTTGAAGTTTTTGCTTTTGCTTTTTTAACTTTTTTTTTTGGCAGACCAATGCCAATTTCCAGGGGGCATTGTTCCATGCCAAGGCTTGGCATACCTCTTCTGAAGCCAACAAGGTCAAGTTGGAGAGGTCTGAGGAGGAGGTGAAGTCTCTTAAGGAGACTCTTGCCAGGAGGGAGAAGGAGCTTGCTGATGCTCAGGCTGATATTGTTGGGCTGAGGAAAGGCAAGGATGATTGCATCGATGAGTACCTTGACTCTCAGGAGTACAAGGACTTGATCGAGAAGCATGACGAGATTCTTTTCCCAGTCCAGCATACATCAGGATGGGAGGATGCTGTTCAGGCTATCTTGGCCAAGCATCCCGGGGTTTTTGACGCTGCTGACTTTCCAGCTCCTTACCCTCCTACTCCCTTGGAGCGTATCTTGGCTGGAGTTGATGATATGAAGGAAGATGCTAGGATTTTAGATCCAGGGCATTCATCACCTCTTGGTGACGCTTCTGCTGATGATGCTGAGGATGTTGATGAGCATTCTTCTGGCTCTAGCTCTGGGGAGGAGACAGATACAGGAGACAAGGGTGGTGAAGCGCAGCCGTAGTTTATTTATGGCCACTGATGGCTTGTATTTCTTCTTATGTATTTTCAGCCTTCAGGCTTAACTTAAACTTTTTATAAGTTCAGTTTCATTTGCATTTTGTGGCCATTCATGGCTTGTATTGTTTTCTTGATTCTTGTCTTTGCATGCTTAGTTAACATGTCTATCAGAATGCAACGTAAGTATAATGAAAACATAGGAATATGGAATTCATAACTTTGAGAATGGGTTCAACCCTTACATAATACTCAAATTTAAAAACTTGAGTTGGTTTTATCAAACCTTATTTCTAGTAGTGAGTCCACTTGGGAAACACCTTAAACATAATAAACTTTCAAATTGGAGGCATGCCAAGTCCTTGGCACCTCATGCCCTTCAAGGGTTTCTAGCTTGTACGAGCCTCGACCAAATACGTTTTTGACGCGATATGGTCCTTCCCAATTTGGGGCTAACTTGCCTTTTTGTCCAACTCCGGATGCTTCAATCTTTCTGAGAACCAAGTCTCCTTGACGAAAGAACCTTTCTTTAACCCTTAGGTTGTAGTATAAAGATGCCTTCTTTTGATGTTCAATTATCTTGGCGTTTGCCTCATATCTAACCTCATTAATTAGATCTAAAGCCAACCTCAAGCCTTCTTCATTTGTTTCTGGCTCATAAGCCTCAACTCTTAGAGATGTGTGAGTAATCTCCACTGGAACCACTGCCTCTGCCCCATAAGCCAACAAGAAGGGGGTAGCCCCAGTGGTGACTTTACAAGTAGTACGATATGCCATATTATGGGGAGCAATTCGTCTACCCAAGTGTTTCTGGAGCGCTCAACTCTTTTCTTTAGTCCATCCAGGATTATTCGATTTGCAACTTCAGCTTGCCCATTTGCTTGAGGATGGGCAACAGAAGTGAAACGCAACTTGATATCATTCTCATCACAATACTTCTTGAATTCGTCATTGTTGAATTGAGTTCCATTGTCCGTAACCAGGACTCGTGGAATTCCATACCTGCATATCACATTTTCCCAGAAGAAGTGCATCACTTGCTTGGTGGTTATCTTGGCTAAAGGTTTAGCCTCAATCCACTTAGTGAAGTAGTCGATTGCTACTATCAAGAACTTTCTTTGAGCACTTGCCATTGGAAATGGCCCTAGTATATCCATTCCCCACATGGCGAATGGGATAGGTGAGTTTATGGATGTCATCATTTCTGGTGGTTGTCTAACCACTGGTGCATGTTTCTGGCACCGTTCACACTTCTTTATGTAGCTTTTAGCATCAGCAAGCATGCTTGGCCAATAGAAGCCTAGACGGGTGACTTTATGAGCAAGGGCTCTGCCCCCCAAGTGTTGCCCACAGATTCCTTCATGCACTTCTTTTAGGGCCAATTCTGCCTCTTGGGGTCTCAAACATTTCAGATAAGGAATGATGAAAGATTTCTTGTATAAGATTCCCTCAATCAGGGCATACCTTAGTGCTCTCATATATAGCTTTCGTGCTTCTGAAGTGTCGTTGGGTAGCCAACCAGTTTCCAGATGAGCTTTGATGGGATCAATCCAACAGCTAGCAACATCAATGGGTGCCACCAACTTTCCGTTGATACTTGGGGTCCTCAAGACTTGGAAGTATACACTCCCTGCATAGTTTTCAATTTCGGAAGAAGCAAACTTAGACAAGGCATCAGCCTTCATGTTTTCTTCCCTTGGAATGTGCTCTACATAGCATTCATCAAACTGAGTCATGATGGCCTTAACAAGTTTTAAGTATTTGGCCATGACTTCATCTCTAGCTTCAAACTTCCCATTTACTTGGGAAACCACTAGCCTCGAATCTCCACATACTTTCAGAGTTTTGACCCTCAAGGCTCCAGCCAGCCCTAAGCCATCTATTAGAGCTTCATACTCAGCTTCATTGTTTGTCGTTGGGAAGTCAAGTTTTAGTGCATACTCTATAAGGAATCCATCAGGACTTTGTAGCACTAAACCGGCTCCACTTGATTTTGTTTTTGATGCTCCATCAAAATAGAGCACCCAACATTCTTTGGAGATCATTTCCTCATCTTCTTTGTCTTCCATTATTACTTCCTGCCCCCCGACTTCTTGGTTGTCAATGGTGCATTCAACCATGAAGTCAGCAAGTGCTTGAGCTTTTATGGTCGTTCGAGGCTTATACTTGATGTCAAATTCGCCCAATTCAATAGCCCATTTGATCAATCTTCCACTAACTTGAGGGCTATGCAAGATGTTTCTTAGAGGTTGATCAGTCAAGACCTCTATCTTGTGAGCCTGGAAGTAGGGACGTAGCTTTCTTGAGGCCATTATCAAGGCTAAGGCAAACTTCTCAATCGTTGAGTAGTTTATTTCTGCCCCATGTAGAATCTTGCTTACATAGTAGATGGGTTTCTGAACCTTCAATTCTTCTTTTACCAAAACGGCTCCAAGGGCTGTGTTAGAAACCGCCAAGTACAAATAGAGAATTTCTCCTGGCTTGGGCTTAGCCAACAGTGGTGCCTCAGCCATGTATTTCTTCAGGGCCTCAAAGGCCTCTTGGCTCTCCGTTGTCCATTCAAAAAATTTCACTTGCTTGAGTGCTTTGAAGAAGGGTAAACACTTCTCTCCTGACTTGGAGATGAATCTTCCCAATGCTGCCACTCTCCCTGTTAGTTTCTGGACATCTTTGACAGTCCGTGGTGGTTCCATGTCTAGAATCGCTTTGATTTTGTCGGGATTGGCCTCGATTCCTCTCTTGGAAACCATCAGGCCTAAAAACTTTCCCGAACCTACACCAAAGGCACACTTAGCTGGATTGAACATCATCTTGTGGTGTCTTAGCACTTCAAATGCCTCTCGGAGGTGCTCAATGTGATCGGCCTTATCGAGGCTCTTGACTAGCATGTCATCTACGTAGACCTCCATGGTTTTTCCAATTAGGTGTTCACCAACCTTTGGTAGGTTGCCCCTGCATTCTTAAGTCCAAATGCCATGACTAAATAACAGAAGACACCAAAGTCAGTGATGAAGGATACCTTGGAGACGTCATCCCTGTGCATCTTAATTTGATTGTACCCGCTGAAACCATCCATGAAACTTAGCATCTCGTGCCCTGCTGTTGCATCTATTAGAGCATCAATCATTGGTAAGGGAAAACAATCCTTAGGACATGCATCATTCAAGTCAGTGAAGTCAACGCACATCCTCCATTTCCCATTGGCCTTTTTGACCATCACCGGGTTAGCCAGCCATTCTGGGAATTGAATTTCCTCAATGAAACCGGCTTCCAAAAGTTTATCAACTTCCTGTTTTATGGCTTCAAGCCTCTCTGGAGCAAAACTTCTCTTCTTTTGTTTCACCGTCTTCCTTTCTGGATCCACATTCAATTTGCGAGTTATCAATTGGGGATCAATCCCTGGCATGTCGGCCGCTATCCAAGCAAAAACGTCATTGTTCTTTTGAAGAAAAGTCGTGAGTTTGCTTTTCAATGGTTCGGGCAGTAGGGCCCCAACATAAGTCACCTTCTCTGGCTCACCTGGGACTAAGGGAATTGGGACCAAGTCCTCGACTGGTTTCCCTCTTCTGTCCTCATTGTCACTTGTATTCATGTCTTCAATGGGGAGAACCTGCCCCCCGATTCCATCAGGCCTTAACGCGGCTACATAACAACTTCTAGCCATTTTTTGATCTCCTCGTTCTTCTCCAATCCCATTCCTAGTTGGGAACTTGACTTTCAGATGATAAGATGAGGCAACAGCCTTAAACACATGAAGACCAGTCCTTCCAAGGATCGCGTTGTAGTTCGAAGTTGCCTTTATAACTACAAAGTTCAGCCTTTGAGTAGATGTATTCGTTCCTTGTCCCATGGTCATTGGGAGTTGGATGGTGGCTTCCACCTTTGATTCCACTCCATTGAATCCATATATGGGCATATTCGAGGGTGTTAACTGAGAATCAGTGTAACCCATCTTGATAAAGGCATCGTGGAACAAAATGTCCATAGAGGGTCCATTGTCGACCAAAACTCTCTTGGTTTCAGAATTTCCTATCACAGGAACGATGACTAAAGGATCATCGTGGGGAAACTTCACTCCCTCTAGGTCCGAATCATCAAAACCTATTGATACTTCTGTTCGGGCACGCTTCAGTGCTTCTCCAACCACGGTCATTACTTCTCGAGCATAAGCTTTCCTTGAGTTTCGGGAGGACCCAGCAGCAGTTGGTCCTCCGAATATCATGTTGATGACTGGCCCTCGGGGCTTGGGATTTCGATCTTGATCGTTGTCCCTTCTGTCATAATCCTTTCTTTCATAGTTCCCCCTTTGACTTCCTTGATTTCCATCTTTGGTGAACTTGCTGAGTTTTCCTCTTCGTATCAGAAATTCGATCTCATCTTTCAATTGCCTACAATCGTCGGTGTCGTGACCAACTTCTTTGTGGAACCGACAAAATTGGTTTTGGTTCCGTTTAGATAGGTCAGCCCTCATTGGCTTCGGCCATTTGAGATCCTCTTCCTTTGCTATCTCCATCAGAATTTGACTCCTGGGAGTGTTCAATCTTGCATATTCCGTGAACTTTGGCCCAAAATTGTTTCTCTTGGGTGGAGAATCGGAGTCCTTTGATGTTCTGGGGAACTTTTCCTTGACGTCGTACTCCTGAGTTTCTTTTCTTTTCTTTGAGTTTCCACTACCGCCAGCAGTGGGTTCATACTTTCTCATGCTTTCTTCAGCCTTGATATACTTTCCGGCTCTATCTTGGAGCTTCAGCATGCTCTCGGGTGGATGTTTAGCTAACGACCTTTTGAAGTGGTCATCAGTGGTTCCTTGTTGCAGGGCTATCATAGCCACTCTGTCCTCTAAGTCCGGGACTTTTAAAGCCTCTCGAGTGAATCGATTGATGTAGTCCCTTAGGGCTTCATTCTGTCCTTGCCGGATTGCCATGAGTGATGCAGAACTTTTCTCATGCACCCTTCCACTAATGAATTGATTGATAAAAGCTTTGCTTAGTTCTTTGAAAGACCCAATCGAGTTGGGAGGAAGACGGCTATACCAGCGTTGGGCCATGCCTGCCAAGGTTTGTGGAAACGCCCTACACTTGACCGCATCGTTGGTTGGCTGCAACAGCAGTGCATTGGATAAGGTCCTTACATGATTTGCGGGATCTCCCGTTCCATCGTAAACCTTGATTGTTGGCATCTTGAATTTTCTGGATATGGTGGCTTTCATGATGTCTTGAGTAAAGGGTGGTGTTGGATCATCAGGATCTCCTAAGGGCAACAGGACAGTGGGATCACCCTTTGGGGCTTCTACCCTATTGCTCCTCCTTGGTGTTGGGTCGAGGTTGATCACCGGGACTCTTCCTTGATTTCGTGCCCTTGCGGCATCCTCTTCTGTCAATAACTTTTTGAGCCTTGCAGCCTCGGCTTCAAGGGACGCAAGTTTTTCTTTAGTAGTTTCTCGATTAGTTTGGGAGGAACGTCTCCTTCTTAGGGCAACATCCATCTCATCTCCTGTTGAGTTATTCTCATCCTCGGTATAGGGACCAGAATAGTCTAGGAAAGGGGTTTGCCTAACTTGGGGTCCCAGACCTTGGATGTAAGGGGGCACATAGGCCTCATGGTAGATGGGATTAGTCCCACTGCTGCCTGCCGGGGGTCGAGGTGGCATACCATAAGTTGGCATGCCGAGAGTTTGAGTAGCATATTGGGGGAGATCTGTGGTGTGAAGTTGAAGACCACGCGGTGCGTTTGCAAGCAGTGGAGTGGTTACGATTGTTTGTTGGAGAGTGGTCTCTGGTGGATTAGATCCATGAATAACCATCTGCAGGGGATTCATCCCTTCAACTGAAATCGGGATTTCCGGTCCTTGAGTGTTTGTGGGGATATTCACCCCTTCAGCGCCAGTAGTTGGCGGTGGTTGATTTCCATGAGTATCAGCCTCAGAGGTGACAGGGTGGTCCTCAGGAGTTTGAGTATCGCGAGTTGTTCTTCGTGTGTTTGCCATGGTTGATGTTGTCTTCCCACAGACGCCGCCAAATGTTATGGATTAAAAAACGTACTTGTAGATTAATTGCTAGGGTTTAGGAGCTTTCGAGCTTTAATGGCTGCACTTGTGTTTCAAGACTAAATCGGTCCTCACAAGATGCCTACGTATCTCAATTCGTAATTGAGAATAAAGCCAAAGACGTAGTTCTGATTGTAGGATCAGCTCCTTATATAGGCGTCTGGAGCCTTGTATTTATGGTAGGTTTAGGAGTCTTAGCGAATAAGTCTCCTTTTTGATATTGGATAGACATTGTATTGCTTGCTGAATAAGTCTTTTCCTTGTTGATAAAGGCTATGACTCATTAATTGGGATTCTGGATCCTTCCTTGACTAATTTACCATATTTTGGACTTTTTTCATGAGCTGTATATTTTCCCTATTCATTAATTACGAAATTAATGAATAATTAGGGTGTCGGGCCTTAAATATCGGCCTTTCCTTTGACTTGTTAATTATATTTCTATAATTACTTTTCTGTCCATATCAAGTAGGAAGGACCATGGTCCAGGTTCTGTGTAACAACCTCTAATATAAAAGTGGTCTTTATCTTTGTTTGAAGTATGATCAAGAAAATGAATGAGAAAACAGTTCCTGGAAATCTTTAACTTCATTTGTTTTTCATGGTATCAGAGCTATGGCTCAATATATACACATCTCTTTAACCCCTTTTCTATCTATTTAAGTTTAGTTATTATCTCAAAGTTCACCCAGTCATCACTGAGTATCAAGAATGACAACAGTAGCAACAACAACAACCATTGATGGTTCAAATCCTCTGTATCTCCATCCTTCAGATGGTAATAACTTCACGGTCATTGAAAAACTGCAAGGATCATCGAACTATTAATCCTGGAAAAGGTCTATGAAGATTGCCTTGTCTTCAAAACGAAAGCTTGGCTTTGTGGATGGTACTCTGGTTAAAGATGCAACTGATCCTATAAAAAAGGATGTCTGGGATACATGTAACAACATGATTATCTCCTGGATCTTAGGGTCTGTTTCAGACTCTATCAAGAAATCAATAATGTTTGTGAAAAATGCTCACCAGATCTGGAAACACCTTGAGCAGCGTTTTGCTCTCACAAATGGTTCACGAAAATATAAAATAAACAAGGATTTGTATGAAACTAAACAGCAAGGAAAGCCAGTTAGTGAATACTACACTCATATGAGGTCTTTGTGAGAAGAATTAGAGTCCTTAAACACTCTTCCAATCATCAGTGCAGCAACCACTGAAATCACAACCCTGATCACTGTTCTTGCTCAACAAAGAGAAGAACAAAAACTTTTCCAATTCTTAAATGGTCTTGATGATACATATGGAGCTCAAAGAAGTCAAATGCGCATGATGCCCATCCTTCCCTCTGTTGAGATAGCTTGCAGCTATATTGAACAAGAAGAAGCACAAAGGGATGTTCTTGGACAAACCAAGGAAGAAACTGAAGGACTAGTGATGTATAGTAAAGGCACAATGGGCATCTATTCTAATGTTCATGGGATCTCTGCTAATGTACAGACAACAACACAGTGTGGTGCATATGGCAAGCCTGGTCACAGTTCAGACAAATGTTGGTCTGTTATGGGTTACCCTAGCCGGCATGCTAAAGCAAAACCACAAACGCAACCACCTCACCGGACTAAGGGTCGAGGTAATGGCAATGTTAATCAGCAAAGGTGGAACAAGGGAAGGTGTAATTCTGGAGCCAGAATTGCTGTAAATGCTCAAGCACCAATACATGACACTAGATCTGTATCAAGTAGCACAACTACTACTACTTTTCTGCAACTGGAGAAACTGTTAAGGATGTTACCAGGCTCTTCAAGAGGGGGAGGAAATACAGATGATAAAATTGAAGGCACTTATGCAGGTATGGTCTCATGCTACTTTGCTGATACATCTAAACATGTTGAATGGATTATAGACTCAGGTGCATCTGACCACATGACTGGAATGATTAATGTCTTAAATGATACTGTTGCATGTGAAAAACTTTTAGATCAGAATTCAATGATCGTCAGGAGCTAGACTCAACTGATCAGGATTGCTGACGTCATCAGTATTGCATGGTCATCAGTATTTGACTAAGCGTCAGTATCTTATTTATCATCAGGATTCCTACTCAGACTATGATCAGGTTTGATAATCAGGACTTGAAGCTGATCAGGATTCCTACTTCGAGTTATATTTGGAGTCTAGATAAACATGGAAGTTTATTTCTGTCGGTTCCTGGTTTGTAGAATGAAGCTATCGATTAAGGATAGGTTTCTATCTTTGTTATTGATTAGGACTTATCTTGTTATTGATAGAGAAGCTGTGTGTAGTATATAAACACAGTTTTAGGTTTTGGTTTAGATATCGATCACAACCAATATCACACTCGAGTATTTGTGTAACCTAGCAGCTCTTAACAACATCAGAATTTCTTGAGAGAGTTTGTAACAGTTTTATATCAGATTTAATAAAGCTGTTATTGTTCTTTCATATTTGTGTTATATAAAGTCGAGAATCTTCTACAATTGTATTCAACCCCCTTCTACAATTGTTATTTACTGGGCAACAATTGGTATCAGAGCAAACTGATTTATTTTTGAATCAGAGACGATCTAAGATGTCGATAACCAAGTATGAAAGCATGAAGATTCCCATCTTGAAGATATCAGAATATCCTACATGGAGGGTAAAGATGCTGATGTACCTGGAGTCTATGGATCCTGACTACTTGGACAGGATTCGTGACGGACCATATATACCAACAAAGTTCGTAGAACGAACAGATACAATACCTGAACATTATGTGGTCAAAGCTAAATCTGAATGGACTCCAGAAGAAAAAGCTCATGTACTCAGGGAACCTAAGATAAAGAATATCTTGCACAATAGTCTTGATGCTATCATGTCAAACAGGGTGATTGCATGCAAGTCTTCAAAAGAAATCTGGGATACTTTGGAAACTCAGTGCCAGGGATCTGCATCTGTCAAGAAGAACAGAAGGGCTCTTTTGATTCAAGAATATGAACAATTCGATGCAAGACCTGATGAGAGCCTGACTGATCTATATGATAGATTTCTGACACTATTGAATAGCTTATCTTTAGTTGACAAAGTATATGAAACTGAAGATTCAAACACCAAGTTTCTAAGAGCTTTACCTGAAGAATGGGACACTCATACCTCAATCATTAGACACCAGTATGATCTGAACCTTGTGTCTCTTGATGAGATCTATGGGATGCTAAGAACTCATGATCTTGAAGTTCAACAGAGAAAGAACAAGAAAAGCAGCAAGGCAAAGTCAATTGCTTTGAAAGCAGAAGCAAAATCAAAAGGAAAAGCTATGGAGGTTTCTAGAAGGAAAACAAGAGTAGCTGAATCAGATCAAGAAGACTCTTCATCAGATACTGATGGCAATCCTGATGCCAATAATGATGATGACTCTTCTGATTCAGATATGGAAGAGATGGTTGCTATGATTGTCAGAAACTTCAGAAGGATGAAGTTCAGGAAGAATAGAAGACAAGGCAACTTTCAGAAAAAGACCTTCAATACAGACAAAGACAAGTATATCAAAAAGGACAGCAAGGGTAGCAAATTTGACAAGTCAAAGGTTAGATTCTACAAGTGTAATGGTATGGGTCACTTTGCTTCTGAATGCAATAAGACAAAGGCACTCATCACATCAAGCAAGGATTGGATGGACTCTTCCTCAGAATCTGATACTGAGGTAGTCAACTATGCACTAATGGCCAATGCTGATGTAACTGCTGCTCCTGATGATAAGGTACTAAATACTATCTTTGATTTTGATACTGATAATGCTTCTGAGTTAAGATGTTTTCTAAAGTCATTACATATTAGCTTTAGAAGTCAAACTGCTGAGAATACTAGAATCTTATCTGAGATGTCTGACCTTAGAAAAAGGAATGAGATAGTAGAAGCTGAATTTTCTCGTATGCAAGAAGTACAAAAAGAATGTGATAATGCTAAACACATGCACTTAGAGATGTCATCTAAATGTACTTCCCTTGAAAAAGAACTTGAATATGCTAATGAGAAAATCAGAACCTGGACAGACTCTGGTAGGAAATTTCATGAGATTAATACCTCTAAGAATTGGAAAGAGTGTTTAGGATATAAGTCAGATGAAGATAAGAAATTGAAAGAGAAAATTGTCATTGATGAGACAGTCAGTCCAAAGACCTATAGACATGTTATAGACTCAACCAAATCTAAGATTACTCCTGTTAATTTTGTTTTTGGTAAGGATTCCAATTCTATTTTTGAAAAGGGATCTACTTCTACTCAAGGAATAAAACTTATAAAGTCTAAACCTGTCATGAATAAAGTCACTAAGAATGTAGGACTATTGTCTCAGAAACAGCTTAATTAAGGACAAAATCTGTGAGGTTACAGATAAGGAAAAGGAAGCTACTGTTAAGAGAAACAGGAATGGTAAAGTTGGGATTAATAAAGAAAATGATTACAAGTATATCCCAAATGCACCTAGAAAGAGTTGTTTTAACTGTGGTAACTCTAATCATCTTGCTATTGATTGTAAAAAGAGTAAAAAGAAAATTGCTGAAATTCCTAAGTCTGATGTTAGGAATAGATCATTATTTTATAAACCACAGACTTCCTGTTTTCATTGTGGTAGTCTATGGCATTCTATTTATACCTGTAAAGAGTATCATGATTTGTACTATAACTTTTATGATCCATTGCCTAAGTTTGAAAGTAGTACAAAGTCTGATAAAACTGAAAATGTCATATTGAAGCATGCTTTTGTTAATACTGATACTGACAAAGCAACATCAATGAGTTGGTTAAGAAAGATTTAGTAAGAGGATTACCTAATGTCTTGTATACACCTGATGGACTCTGTGATGCATGTCAGAATGCAAAACAAAGAAGGACATCATTCCAGAGTAAATCAGAATCCTCTATTGAAGAACCATATCACATGCTACATCTTGATCTGTTTGGTCCAGTCAACATCATGTCCATCAGTAAGAAAAGGTACACTCTTGTAATTGTTGATGAATATTCTAGATTCACCTGGGTGTATTTTCTGCATAGAAAAGATGAAACTCCTGAAGTTCTGTTGGATCATGTGAGAATGATTGAGACAACCACAAAGTACAAAGTCAAGATTCTGAGAAGTGATAATGGTACTGAATTTAAGAATTCAAAGATGGAAGAGTTCTGCAAATACAAAGGAATCATTCAACAATTCTCTGCTCCTGGCACACCTCAGCAAAATGGAGTAGTAGAAAGGAAGAATAGAACTCTTATTGAAGCTGGCAGAACTATGTTGGAAGAAGCTAAATTACCTACATATTTCTGGGCAGAAGCAGTCAACACAGCATGCTATACACAAAATCTTACATTGATAAACAGGCATGGTGTTACTCCTTATCAATTACTCAAGGAGAAGAAACCAAGTCTGAAGCATTTGCATGTGTTTGGCTGTAAGTGTTTTGTTCTCAGAACTCATCCTGAACAACTAGGGAAATTTGAAACAAATGCTGATGAAGGAATTTTCATTGGTTATCCTGCATCAAGAGCCTTCAGAGTTTTCAATTTGAGAACAAGAACTGTCATGTAGTCAATACATGTATCTTTTGATGATAAGAAGATAACTGGAATGATTGAAGACTCACATGATAGATTGATATTTGAAAATGAAGCTTCCAAGGAACCTGAAGAAAGTGAATCAAATCCTGTCAATTCATCAGATACTGATGGGTCACCAAATCCTGATGACACACCAGATACTGATGGAAGTAATTCTGATGATGCAAACAATAGTAATACAACTAGTAGTACTAATGTTGGGGGGGAGCAACAGCATACAACTACAAGTTCAGAGTCAACTCAATCATCAGGACAGAATTCTTCAGACATTGATTCAAGTGATGATCCTGATAACACATCAGGAGGACATAGCTATAATTCAGGGAGAGCTTCAAATCAAGCAAATTCTTTCAATCAAGATAACACCAATCCAGGGGGAGCATCTACTTCAAGAAACAATTTGACACCAGCAAGGAAATGGACAAAAGATCATACTCCTGATTTGATAATTGGAGATCCTGATGCAGGTGTTCAAACAAGAAGTGCAACTCAGAATGAATGTCTATACAATAACTTTCTATCCAAGGAGGAGCCTAAGAAAGTTGAAGATGCACTAAAAGATGCTGATTGGGTTACTGCAATGCAAGAAGAACTGAATGAATTTGAAAGGAATGAAGTCTGGAAACTGGTACCAAGACCAAAGAATAGATCAATAGTTGGTACAAAGTGGATTTTCAAGAACAAGACTGATTCTGATGGAGTCATTATCAGAAACAAAGCAAGACTAGTTGCAAAGGGGTATTCCCAACAAGAGGGAATTGATTATGATGAAACTTTTGCTCCTGTTGCAAGACTAGAAGCCATCAGGATTTTTCTTGCTTATGCAGCACATAAGAAATTCAAGGTTTTCCAGATGGATGTTAAAAGTGCTTTCTTAAATGGTGAACTGGAGGAAGAAGTTTATGTTGAACAACCTCCTGGTTTCATTGATCCTAAATATCCAGATCATGTCTACAGACTGGATAAGGCACTTTATGGACTAAAGCAAGCTCCAAGAGCATGGTATGAAACCTTAGCTCAATTCTTACTGGAAAGTGGATTCAAAAGAGGTGCAATTGACAAAACTCTATTTCATTTGAATCATGGTAATGATTTGCTGTTAGTTCAGATTTATGTTGATGATATCATTTTTGGGTCAACAAATAGTAAGTTATGTGAAAAGTTTTCTAAGCTTATGCAGTCAAGATATCAAATGAGCATGATGGGAGAAATGAGTTACTTTCTTGGTCTTCAAGTTAAACAGACTGATGAAGGGATTTTTATCAATCAGTCTAAATATACAAGGAATTTATTGACAAGGTTTAACATGCAAGACAGTACTCCTGCTTCAACTCCCATAGCTATAGCTACCAAACTTGATCCTGATCAAGGTGCTGAGGTAGATGTAACTCACTACAGAGGAATGATAGGCTCTTTATTGTATCTCACTACAAGTAGACCAGATATCATGTCTGCAACCTGTCTGTGTGCAAGATTTCAAGCAAAACCAAGAGAACCTCATCTGATTGCAGTCAAAAGAATTTTCAGATATCTCAAAGGCACTCCTTCACTTGGCCTTTGGTATGCAAGGGAATCAGATTTTGGTTTATGTGGTTATTCAGATGCTGATTTTGCAGGATGCAAAATAGACAGAAAAAGTACTTCAGGAAGCTGTCAGTTTTTGGGTGGAAGATTAGTTTCATGGTTCAGTAAAAAGCAAAAATCTATTTCCACTTCAACTGCAGAAGCTGAGTACATTGCTGCAGGAAGCTGTTGTGCTCAGATAATGTGGATGAGAAATCAGTTGTTAGATTATGGCCTGTCATACTCAAAAATACCTATTTATTGTGATAACCAAAGTGCTATTGCAATGACAGGAAATCCAGTTCAGCATTCTCTTACTAAACACATCAGTATCAGATATCACTTTATAAGAGAACAGGTTCTGGAAGGAACAATTGAACTTCATTTTGTTCCCACTGATCAACAACTAGCTGATATATTCACCAAGCCACTGCCTGAAGCTACTTTCAATAAGTTGGTGAATGAACTTGGAATGATGAATTTTGAGAATTTCTAAGGAAGGCTACAGAGAGGAAATCCTGATAACTGTCAAATCCTGATAGTTATTCAGAAAGGTATGTATCTTTGATCAAATCCTGATAGGACTCACTCCTGACAGGAAGTCAACTGGTCAATCCTGATGAACAGGTCAGTATTTTCATTGCTAAATTTGTGCCTAATTTTTCGTCCGTATCTGCTAATGGACGGTTGAGTTTTAGTAGGACATCTGTATGCGCGCGTGTGTTGCACTATTATAGATATATCTATACATACACATAAAAAGCGGTGCAGTTTTATTTAATGACACACGTAATCTGTCCACTAATTATTTGTGCACAAATCATATTTTGCCACCTGTTATTGAGAGTAATATTTTGTTTTAACAAAATACTTTTCATTGTTCTACATCTTTCATTACTCTCACATTATCAGTCTTTCGTTTTCTATCTCTCTCTGTGCTTTCATACCCTAATTGTTTCAAATCTTAATTCTCAAGTTTTTAAAAAGCATTACAATGGCGTCTTCATCATTCATGAATAAACAAACAATGATTCGTGATGTTACTTTTGCCACTAACAATTTTGTAATAACCCGGATTTTTGGTAAAATTTAAAACTTTTCTTATTATGATTAAGTGCATCAGTGAATAGTGAATTTGGTGGATGAATAGTGATTTTGAGGGTTAAGAAAATTTTTCATGCCACCTATGTACGAGACGTAGTGTGGATATTCCGAAGTCATATTAGTGATCTACGGAGTAAATAAGTGAATGCAAAGACGATCGGAATTCAGAAATTCCAAACTTTATTTTGGTGTAGTATTTGACCGAGCAGTGAATTATATTATTATATTCAAGAAATGAGATATTAAATTAAGGATTTGAGGATTTAATATTTTGGAATTTTTATTTTATTTGATTTGAGAATTTAGAACGAAAACCACTGGGACAGTGAAACAAAGGTTCTAGAAACCGCTGATACTTTATAACGAGATTAAGCGATTAAGCGAACGAATCATGGATTAAGGATTGAAATTATGACAGGATTAAATATAGACATGGAAGTAACATGTAACAAGATTAATTCGAGGGATGCAACGTTTGGATCATCCATGTGAAAGGAAAGCGAACCAGTAAAGCTACTTTAGCCAAACGCATGCATGCGCGACACGTGTCCCTGCTTGCCACCATGATACTCCATGGCTTGACACGTGTCCTAGACATGCTGATGACTCAACATTTGATTACAAATATCACAATTATATCAAAACAATCAACCAAAACCAACAAAAAACAATTCTTTTTCTTCATTTCGGCAAAAACTAATCTGCCGGATTGTAAAGTTCATAGCTCCTTCATTGCTCGGTGGAAAATGGCGCTCTATATCTCGTTGGAAAGGTCTTGAGCTAACCTACATTTCCTATTTCACGCGTATTCTCCAGAAAAGCAAGGTAAGGACCTCGTTTTGCAAGTTCTTTCAGCTGGTAAATATTGACTCCGAGATTGCTAACTTGTTTTCTTGATTTCTTTGGATGATCCAAGCTTCCTAAGGTGCATCCAAGGCTAGAGGAGCCATTATAAAGCTTTGTTATGGTTCTTACGATATCAAAGAAGGTAAAGATCGAACCCTTGCTGGTTATATGATGAGTTTTAGTTGAGTTTTGGCAAAGTAGTTAAAGCATGATGCGTTAGAAGAATATCCTTGAATGTTTGGCTTTGATTTGAGATGATTGTATTGAGTGGTGGTCAATGGACCTTACCACTGACCCTAGAGGTCATAAGTGATGGTTGGTGTGTGATATTGATGAATGGGTGGCCTTGTTTGGCTTAGTAGAAGAGTTACAAATTTGGAAATGCTCGATTTAGAGCCGTCGTAATGCCCAAATTTTATCTACTGCATGATTCCCTGTTTCGTCTCTGTTCGAGTTCGACCCTTGAACTCCATTGCCCATGATTGTGTAGTTTATATTATAAGCTTCGTAATGATACGCGGTTCGCCTAATTTGGCCGAACGGTTTAAGAGATATGCTAGTTTTAGTGAAAGCGATTCGAGAAACAATGTCGCAGAAATATACCAACTTTGAGGTTAAGTTTGAGGCCCTTAAAAATGGAATTAGGACAAGATTTTAATTATGGTACTAACATGGACAGTTAGTAAGTGACCTAAAAAGGTTTCGAGTCAAAAAGATCTTTTTCCGATTTTATAAAAATAAGGAAGTCGAGGTCGCGCAAGTGAAAACCACTGAAAACGAGACTTAGAAACCAAGGTTCCAAATGGTTAAGTATAACTTGGAGTTGAGGATGGATTTCGAACCAAACTTATGATATAAGTATTTGACGAATAACGCGGACTTAGTATGAGCCTATAACGAGCTAGTAATTCTTTGGTTGTGTTTCGCTTACGTGTTTAAGCATTGAGTACAAGTGGATTATCCAGGGGATTAATCGTACATTTTCTTTGACTTTGTCTAGATTGTCTGGCATCGTCGCGAACCCCTATTGTAACAGCCCGACTTTTCGGACTATTAAATCTAAATCAAAACTAAAATAAAATACATTTATTTATTCAATAAATACAAAATTGCACAAAAGTCAAATGCAGCGGTCAAACTTAATAATCAAAAATATAAAATCGGAGACGCAGCTCCACAATTCCAATAATCAGTATCTTGCATTTAACAAAAAAATATTCTAATAGCACAATAAATCTTATCCAATAAATTGCATCAAACCACGTAGCACGAAATTCACAAGTTCACATTCACATTCTCAATATGCTTCCGTAATGTACGAACCTGAAATATTAGAAAAGAGTGAGCTACACAGCTCAGCAAGTAACATATTGACTTACCGATATTCTCGAAAATCAATGGGCGTTTTAATAAAACAGATTTTCTCAAAATAATAATAATTTAAAAGCCTTTGCGAAAATAGATCCAACCCAAAGTTTATTTTTAAAAATCTAGAACATAAACAGAATTAAAACATAATTTAAAACAGAAACGAAATTCTTATAAATAACCACAGTCTTGCTCTACGGCCACACTTTCCCAGTAACCGGGATCTTATTCTTATTCTTATTCTTTCGCCACACTTTGCCAGTGACCGGCATCTAAAGTTCAATAATTACGCCCCCTTAATAGGTATCTAAAATTGCACACTTGTGCGCCTACTAAGGGTATCTAAGGCTAGTTCCGGAACTATAGCGTAAATTACGAACGGGTTCAAAACGTAGAGACTGAGGGATTCAAAAGATTCTCGATTCTTATATCTTATACATTTCGAAACAATAATCTTATATCTTATACGAAATTCAAAAACAGAATATCAATATCTCTTCCGAAAATAAAAGTAAGTCAAAGAGTACTTACCTCAAAGTCGACTTGACACATCAAAAATACTTGCACGAATAGATCCTAAATATTAAATAACAATTTATTACCAAGTTAGATCACACAAGCTGATCATACAAGCAGTTAACAAATAGAAAACATTGTTGATCCTATACCAACAATACCACGACAATGACATGCATATATTAACAAAATAATAAACCTTAAACAGAAGCACCAAAACCTTATCTCCATTTGGCTTAGGTACAATTAAT
Source organism: Heracleum sosnowskyi (assembly GCA_030848705.1). Taxonomy (NCBI): domain Eukaryota; kingdom Viridiplantae; phylum Streptophyta; class Magnoliopsida; order Apiales; family Apiaceae; genus Heracleum; species Heracleum sosnowskyi. The sequence goes on along the minus strand of CM061244.1, from coordinate 15,465,578 downwards.
AGCACATGTTATTAGCTAACAATTAATAATTTATACAATAAGTTAATAAACAATCTTGCTAGGCGTTAACTAAAAAAAAAAGAGTTCATAAACCTAACATATAAACACTTAAACATATCTTACAAAATTTAATAATTACATATCAAAGTTTCAAATTTTATAAACACTAATAATCGGAATCAGCAAATAATTAAGAAAACAATTAATTTTATCTTTCTAAACACGAATAGCATGCTTCAAATAATTGTCCCCTTCTCCTATCAAAGTAAAAATTGTAATAATCATGTACGTATACACACTTTGTTCAATAACAAGAAAATGTTCAATCACAAAATTGGTACTTGCATATACGTACAGAAAGAATTAAAAAGATTAACATGTAAAATTTTAATTAACAAACAAGAGAATGCGGGTCTCAAAACAAAGCAGAAAGAAACGTACCTCTCAAATGATGCGGCAGCGCGCGGCTCGTTTCGTTATCTAATGGTTCTTATATGATTACACACAACCCTAATTTAAAAAGGTAATAATAATACATGCTCCTAATAATTTTACATCCTCTTCAAGTAATACTTTAAATAAATTATTCTGATCCACGCAAATAACATAAATAAAAAGATATTGATTTTCTAAAATATTTTTACGCTTCATTCCATTTTTATCGAACCTTATCTTTATTCGAATAACTTGTAAGTAAAGAAATTCTAGAATTTTCTAATTAAAATAATTATCTAAATAAAATTTCTTTAATATGTAATATCTAATAATAAAAATAAAATTACGGGATTTTACAGTCTTCCCTCCTTAAAAAGAATTTGGTCCCCAAATTCACAAGAATACTATCACATGACACGTCTACCCACTAATCTCTCTCAAAAGTCAAACTTAATCTATCGTCCACAAGATCGCATCCTAGAGAATGTATTAGTCCCATACCTAACACACTCCGAAGGATAGCCTGCTCTTGATACCAACTGAAACAGCCCGACTTTTCGGACTATTAAATCTAAATCAAAACTAAAATAAAATACATTTATTTATTCAATAAATACAAAATTGCACAAAAGTCAAATGCAGCGGTCAAACTTAATAATCAAAAATATAAAATCGGAGACGCAGCTCCACAATTCCAATAATCAGTATCTTGCATTTAACAAAAAAATATTCTAATAGCACAATAAATCTTATCCAATAAATTGCATCAAACCACGTAGCACGAAATTCACAAGTTCACATTCACATTCTCAATATGCTTCCGTAATGTACGAACCTGAAATATTAGAAAAGAGTGAGCTACACAGCTCAGCAAGTAACATATTGACTTACCGATATTCTCGAAAATCAATGGGCGTTTTAATAAAACAGATTTTCTCAAAATAATAATAATTTAAAAGCCTTTGCGAAAATAGATCCAACCCAAAGTTTATTTTTAAAAATCTAGAACATAAACAGAATTAAAACATAATTTAAAACAGAAACGAAATTCTTATAAATAACCACAGTCTTGCTCTACGGCCACACTTTCCCAGTAACCGGGATCTTATTCTTATTCTTATTCTTTCGCCACACTTTGCCAGTGACCGGCATCTAAAGTTCAATAATTACGCCCCCTTAATAGGTATCTAAAATTGCACACTTGTGCGCCTACTAAGGGTATCTAAGGCTAGTTCCGGAACTATAGCGTAAATTACGAACGGGTTCAAAACGTAGAGACTGAGGGATTCAAAAGATTCTCGATTCTTATATCTTATACATTTCGAAACAATAATCTTATATCTTATACGAAATTCAAAAACAGAATATCAATATCTCTTCCGAAAATAAAAGTAAGTCAAAGAGTACTTACCTCAAAGTCGACTTGACACATCAAAAATACTTGCACGAATAGATCCTAAATATTAAATAACAATTTATTACCAAGTTAGATCACACAAGCTGATCATACAAGCAGTTAACAAATAGAAAACATTGTTGATCCTATACCAACAATACCACGACAATGACATGCATATATTAACAAAATAATAAACCTTAAACAGAAGCACCAAAACCTTATCTCCATTTGGCTTAGGTACAATTAATAGCACATGTTATTAGCTAACAATTAATAATTTATACAATAAGTTAATAAACAATCTTGCTAGGCGTTAACTAAAAAAAAAAGAGTTCATAAACCTAACATATAAACACTTAAACATATCTTACAAAATTTAATAATTACATATCAAAGTTTCAAATTTTATAAACACTAATAATCGGAATCAGCAAATAATTAAGAAAACAATTAATTTTATCTTTCTAAACACGAATAGCATGCTTCAAATAATTGTCCCCTTCTCCTATCAAAGTAAAAATTGTAATAATCATGTACGTATACACACTTTGTTCAATAACAAGAAAATGTTCAATCACAAAATTGGTACTTGCATATACGTACAGAAAGAATTAAAAAGATTAACATGTAAAATTTTAATTAACAAACAAGAGAATGCGGGTCTCAAAACAAAGCAGAAAGAAACGTACCTCTCAAATGATGCGGCAGCGCGCGGCTCGTTTCGTTATCTAATGGTTCTTATATGATTACACACAACCCTAATTTAAAAAGGTAATAATAATACATGCTCCTAATAATTTTACATCCTCTTCAAGTAATACTTTAAATAAATTATTCTGATCCACGCAAATAACATAAATAAAAAGATATTGATTTTCTAAAATATTTTTACGCTTCATTCCATTTTTATCGAACCTTATCTTTATTCGAATAACTTGTAAGTAAAGAAATTCTAGAATTTTCTAATTAAAATAATTATCTAAATAAAATTTCTTTAATATGTAATATCTAATAATAAAAATAAAATTACGGGATTTTACACCTATCACTTCTCGAGCACCAGGCAAGTTTACTAAACCTTACTCTATTATTCAGAGTATGTATATTTTTCCAATGTTCAATACTTGTGTATTCCCAATTTATATACCAAATCTTTGTTGCAAGTATTGTGGCAAGTTTTCTAAGTCTATACTTTGAAGTATTGATTATACATTACTGCTTTTGCCATGTGTGGAGTTATACAGTTTTGCGATACATGTTATATATTGTATAAAATAGAGTTTGATTTTGGTTTATATATGAGCTTTGAGATAAAGTAGTTATAAACCGGTGTACCTTGTAGCTCTATAGATAAGAGCAGGTTTATTGTTTCGACTCTAGACCGGGGGTCGATATTTTGTTATATAGATAGTCCTGGAAACCCGGAGGGATTCCAGCGGCAAAGTACTATTCATCTTGAGGAATATTATTATTAAACGTTATTTATGTTCCGGAAAGTATTTATTTCTTGGAAATGATTTGATTATGGGCTTCTAAGCTAGATATGGGATATTAGTTAGAAGCCAGGTTTTTATAAAGGCCCTAGGTTAAGGGCGTATGATTTTCTTGAAAGATCGGAAGTGATTATATTTTGTATATGATAAAGGTTATTTTCCGATAAGGATATCGGGTACTGTTATTCGAGGATTATCGACTTACAGAATATCATTTATATTCATCTGAGGATTATTGACTTTAAGAATCTTATTTATTAATATCCATTTTAAGAATATTATTTATTAATATTCATTTGAGGATTATCGACTTACAGAACATTATTTATATTCATTTGAGGATATTGACTTTAAGAATATTATCGTATATATTCATCTGGGATTATGTAATGAATAGTATGTTTGAATATTCATTTGAAAGTTATTTAATTGTTTAATGAATATTACCTTTGAATATTCATTCGAGGATTGATTATTTATTTAATGAATATTACTTTTAGATATTCATTTGAGATTAATTATTTAATGAATATTATTTTCGAATATTCAAATGAGATTTATTAATTAAGGAATATTATTTCAGATATTCATTTGAGGTTTACTTAATCGAAGAATATTATTGTGAATATTAATTGAGGATTATTTATTTAATGAATATTATTGTAAATATTCATTTGAGGATTATTTATTTAATGAATATTATTTTCAAATATTCATTTAAGATTTACTTATTTAATAAATATTATTAAGTAATTGTAAATCAAAAGAGGTTCCCAAAACAATGTTTTTCCATTTAAATCTGTCTTTTAAAGAGGATTTAAATGCTCGCTCAACTATCAAAAATATGGGAAACCTGATTTAAGTGACTACTACTCTTTTTAAACTCTCAATTCAAAAACTGTCAGAGGACAGATATTTTCTTGGAGCAATTTAATTGCTGCCAGTCAAATATTGTGTTACCACCTCAATGATCGAGGGGTAAATTCATGGAACAAGTCGATATCCATTAACAAGCCTAGCTTGGGAAATATTGGGGAATCTTCCTTTCCAACCTAGATATAACTACTTAGTGGAGTCGTATCAACAAGTGTTACACTTGGGGAAAGGATGACGACCTTTACGTTTCAGAGTCATGGATTTCATCTGAACTAGGAGTGGTGTAAGTGGTCCAGTTGCGATTGACCCATCCAACTTTTATGGCCCCAAATGGGCCGGGAGGTCACTGGAAGGCGGTAGACAATGTCAGGCCGTCGTGATTCTTCAATCTACATGTAGAAAACATATTTGAGCGGTGCGACCTGCTACTGATCATAGCAAGGTTAGGCACAGCGGGCGCGGTAGCAACTCCAGTATTAGTTCATCATCCAATTTGGATATTCCTGCAACATGCATTGGGATAAAGAACCAATCATGTTGGCAGGGGGTCGAAAAGTGTTTGGAAATGAAGTGACAATAAATCCATATAACTTCATCTTTTATATCATATGACTCTGTGGATACCTTACATAACAGGAGTTATGGTAAGGGAGTTGTTTATACTGAATCACCTTATAACTTCATCTTCTAAGTTATATGTTGATATTCTGCTTACATGGCAGATATTTTTCGGAAAGATTATATTTGGTTTACTTTGAAACCTCATCTTTTATACTAGAACTTTGTTCATAATATAGCACAAGTTTGCAGAAATATTATGAAAATGATATTTGAAGTACATTAATGGTACTATTTTTGGGAATACATTCTGATAAGGAAATAATTTCAGTATCGAGATATTTTGACAAATTATTGTCTTATACCCGCTTTATTCTGGGTCGAGTTAAAGGCAGGATTATGCCATATTTTTTATTACCTTGCTGAGCTATCGCTCACTCTTGCTATTGTTTTATATATATTAAATAGCAGCGAAGCAGGATGCCAATGGGTCGACACATACCCCGCAAGGCGTTTCCATAAACAGTTTCTAGCAGTGATCCCGAAGAGTAGTACGAACCAATCGAATCAGGCTACAGCTTTTGGTATTCAACTTATGTATAGATATGAATGGTATGAGAGAATTGTGAGCATCAGAAGACTAAGTTGGCAATGTAACATTACTTAGAAATTGTATCAGTGACAGATTTAAAAGACATTTGGGTATTGTAATAAAAATTATTTATTCCGCAGTTGTTGTATTGTGTCGTTTCTGAGACTCTAACCGGTGTGTGTGTGTGTGTGTGTGTGAGACATATGTTGTGGGGTCATGAGCAGGTGAATTATGAATGGTGTGAGTAATACAGGTAAGGCAAGGAGTACATGGATCGTGACTACCCTAAATCCCTGACCCCGGATTTGGGGTTGTTACAAATTTTGTGGCTATTCTAAATCATCAGGATTTACCCATTGAGTTTCACATAATTCAAGATTTTCTAGCTTCAAGCCCATTGAAGTTTGCTTTAACAGAACCTGCAAGTGTTTCTTTTAAGTCTGTAATACAGGTGTGGAACTCAGTTACTTTTGATAAAGGGTATTCTGACACAATCTTGATGAGTTTTGAATATAATGGAACTACTCACTATGTGACTCCTGCAATTGTGGAGGAAGCCCTGCATTTACCCATTCTTGGTGATGCTATTCCTGCTAATGTTTCAGACTCTACTCTTTTTGAGTTTGTTACCAAGTTGGGCTACAATGGTGAAGTAAAAAGATATGGCAATCTCTTCAGGACAAAGCTTAAGAAGGAATGGAATTTCTTCTTTGATACAATCAGCCGTTGTTTCCTGAACAAGACATCAAATTTTGATGCTCTTCCATCAGGATCTCTCAAAATTGGGTACTCTCTTATCCATTCTACAGTGTTTGATTATGGGTCTTTTATCTTAAAAGCTTTAAGTGATAGGAAATCAGATAAGTTGGGTTCTGTCTGTTTTCTTAGATTTTTACAGTTGATATTTAATCACTTATGTCCCAATGTTGTTTTTGAGAATGATGTGGTTCAACCAATCTGTAGAATTACTGAGAATAATATTAAGTCCTTAGTCAACAGTGATAAGGCAAATGGTTTTATAGGCAATGCTTTTATTCCTGATGAGGTTAGGTTTTTCTTACATCAGAAAATGCCTACTTGTTATGGACTACTTTCTAATGCTATGAGGCAAGGCCCAACCCACCTTGTTCCTGACACAAGCATGCAACCTAAACAGTCTAAACAGTTAACAACCACCTCTACTGTCTCTCAAAAGACTTTAGTTGCAAAATCAAAGAAATCAGCTAGAACTGATGTGTCTGGAAGGCAATCAGGTTCAAAGGATTTCTCCTCTACACCACTCACTAAACAGAAGTTACAAGGGGGTGTACAAGGGGTCCTGGTAAAGCAAGCTGATAAGGTTGTTAAGGATGTTTCTCTGAGAAGGAAGTTAAGGTTGATTGATGAAAGTGATTCAGAGGATGATTTACCTATATCCTCTGTGATGAATGTGAACAAGGAAGTTGCTGATACTGCTACTACAGTTGTGGTACCTTCATCAAAACCACAAAAGACAAGGAAATTATCAAAAAGCAGGTATCATATTCCTTTGACAGTGCAAATGAAGGATACTGATATTCAGACATCAAATCCTGATGAGTCATCTACTCCTGATGCTCTAGCAAATCCTGATGTTAGTATTCCTAATGCAACAACAAAAGTGGTCTCTATATCAGACTCTCCAGCCTCTCCATCTCAGACGATCAGAGAAATTTCATGGGAGAAGGCTTCTAAAATTGCTTCCTTGGTTGGTTTTACACCAAATTCAAAGAAAAAGAGGAATGCAGAAGAGTTAGTCTATCAGAGACAAAAGAAGCTGAAAGGATCAAGCCTACAAGAACCTGAATTTCAAAATACTTCAGCAGCTACTGTTGATCCTGCCACACAAGAACCACTCAATCAAAGTTTGGGTGAAGGCTTAGCTAGTGGAATGGTCACACAAGAACCATTTTCTCAAAGGGAGAATGAAGACATCAACATTCCAGCTACACAAGAACCATCTTCTCAAAGTGAAGATGCAGGCAAAGCTACAGCTTCTGTTGCAAGATTGGTCGAGAACATTGTCAATGAGGGAAGCACACAAGAACCTTTAGCTCAAAGTGTTGAAGCAGCTTCTGAACCTCAAGCTACACAAGAACCATTGGTAGAAAATACTGATGCAAGCATATCAAATCCTGACGATGTTCATCCTGACGCTAGTGGTGCTCCTGATAATGAACCTATTTTGATACAGCCACTTCGTTCAAGACCAATGGACCATCCTATCTTAGAATCACAGGATAAACTGAAAGGTATTGCAATTCTTGATCTTGATTTTACTCATGGTACTGATGATAATTCTGATGATAGTGATGATGATGATGAGAATCGACAAGAGAAGGACCAGATTGCTACAGCACTCAAAATTAGTCTTGGAACTAATTTTGGTTCATCAAGTACATTTATGGCTGGCAATTCTTATACTGGAAAAGATCAGAGACAAGATTTTTCTATTCCTTCTTTTGATCCTGCTAAGGCATTTAGACAGAATGAATGGAATAATTCATGGTACAGATCCACTGATTCTGTAAGTTATTCTTCTGCTTTGGAACATGCCTATGATGCAGTGAAGTCTATAGAGAATCAAGACTTGAAGAATCATCTGAAGGCTACAACTTTGTTATCCAATAGCCTGAAAAGTGAGATTGATTCTATCAAGAGTTCAACTGATAAAGTGAGGACTGATATCTTTAATAATTTTACAAAGGTGCCTACTGCTTTACACCTAAAGGTAGTAGAATCCCAAGTGAAATCTGTTGTTTCAGAACAAACCTCCATCAATCAAAGAATTGATTCTCTGGATTCTAAGGTAACTGAAATTCAAGCCTCTCTTTCCTTAATTTTGCAATTATTGTCAAATCCTGATGTCAAAAAGGGGGAGAAGGTTATTCAGACAAAATGTACACCTGATCTAGTATTAAGGAATAATGATGATGATACTGGACATGATGGTGGTGACAAAGTGATACAAGGAGAAACCTCTGATGCTGCAGTTTTGAAGTCTACAATTCAAACTTCTCAAAGTCAAACAACGCAGTCAACTCATGTTTCTGATTCTGGAGTTAAAACAGTAAGAACATTGATGCAATCTCAGATCCTGACGGAAGAACAAATCCTGACACCTGGTCATGGACATATTCTTGCTACAATTCCTGAAGGAGATGAAGATGTGATTATTGATAATCCTGAAGATGCATCAAATTTATTCCGGAAGTTTTCTACAAAAGACGGTAGAATTGTTACTCTATATCATACTGATAAAAGAGTTCAACAATTATTTGCCAGAAAAGCACTCTCTACAGCAAGTGAAGAATATCCAGATCTCTCACATGAAGAATTTTTGAGACTACAAAGAGAGACAATGGAAAGCTATACTGCCCCTGCTAGAGGTAGAGGAGGCAGAGGTAGGAGAGGTGCTAAAAGAAGTAGAAGAGGTTCTTCAACTCAAACAGTACCTAGACAGACAAGGTCTAGAGGGTTAAGAATTGAAGAAATTCCTGAACCTATTCAAACTCTAGTAGTTCCTGACAGATCTACTTTTGGTGATGATGGAATTGTTGAAGAAGAACCTGAATTGAGAAGAAAATCAAGTCAATCAACTCTCAACAATACAAATCAAATTGAAGATTCTAATCCTGACAATATTCAAGATCCTGATGAATCTGAAATTCTGCAAGAAGTTGATTTGATAATATTATCTACTGTTGTTGATTGTCACAACAAAGAAGTAGATGAAGAAGAAGAAGCCAGAAGAAGAGATATTACAAAGAGAACAAATGAAGATTTCAATCTCTATCTACAAAGGCTTAAACTCTCAAATAAAAGAAAATGGAGAAATTCAAGCAGACAAGAATCTTTACTAGAAAGAAGCTATGCTCATGAAAAGGAGAAATACATGAAGTGGAAACACATTAATACACTGTAGTGTGTTTCACCTATCAATTTTCAGACTGGTGGAATTATAACAAGTGCTTCAAGTGTTGTTGATTTGTCTGATATGGCTAGATCAAAAGCACTCTGGGTAAAGATGTTTTCGAATCTGAAGCATTTGTCAAGTTATTCAAGAGGAGGTATTGGACACAGGGATGCTGAATTTCTGAACATGACTTATGTTGATCCTTACTCCTTAACTGAAATTGGAGGTACTTTAACTTCTGAAAACCTGAACAATTTACTAGCTGTTGATATAGTTATAGATTGTCATGATGGTTTTGAAAAGAAAGAAAAGCTTCTGTACTTCATGAAAGATGGTAGTGTGAAGATTCTATTTATTCAAGATCTGCTGATGAAAACTACACAGGAACTGAAATATGTTCACTATCTGTTAAGATGGAAGAACCAAGTGTGCAAAGTATGGAGTGACATGATTTTGTCAACAATAAGAAGAAAACTGGATGGAAACAGTAATTTCAATGGTAATTATACTCCCATGTACTTAAATCAAAGAGGTCAGGATGTGGAAATGCAAAGGGGTACTGCTGTTAAAGAAGTAACTTTTGGTATGACCCAACTTACTCTCAATCCTGATGGGAAGGAAATTGCTTATCTTTTGCTTGAAGAGCACAGTCTAGAGAGAAGTTCCATACAGAATCTCAGAGCAGCTATCTATCAGATTAATGAGGAAGATGAATAACTCAGAAATCTAAAGGAAATATTGATTCAAATTCTTGAAGAAAAAGAAGAAAATTTGTTATCCAACTTCTTGAAGATGAATCTGTTCTATCAAAAAGTTTAAACAGATAAGTTGTTTCTGAAGATGCTTGTACATTTTGTATACATGTTTTTGACATCATTGAATCTTTAGAATCTATACTTTATTTCACAAAGTATGAGATTGGGGGAGATTGTTAGATCAGAATTCAATGATCGTCAGGAGCTAGACTCAACTGATCAGGATTGTTGACGTCATCAGTATTGCATGGTCATCAGTATTTGACTAAGTGTCAGTATCTTATTTATCATCAGGATTCCTACTCAGACTATGATCAGGTTTGATCATCAGGACTTGAAGCTGATCAGGATTCCTACTTCGAGTTATATTTGGAGTCTAGATAAACATGGAAACTTATTTCTGTCGGTTCCTGGTTTGTAGAATGAAGCTATCGATTAAGGATAGGTTTCTATCTTTGTTATTGATTAGGACTTATCTTGTTATTGATAGAGAAGCTGTGTGTAGTATATAAACACAGTTTTAGGTTTTGGTTTAGATATCGATCACAACCAATATCACACTCGAGTATTTGTGTAACCTAGCAGCTCTTAAGAACATCAGAATTTCTTGAGAGAGTTTGTAACAGTTTTATATCAGATTTAATAAAGCTGTTATTGTTCTTTCATATTTGTGTTATATAAAGTCGAGAATCTTATACAATTGTATTCAACCCCCTTCTACAATTGTTATTTACTGGGCAACAAAAACATTCTCAAATCAACTTGCCTACTGGTGAGAAATCTTTGATTACACATTGTGGAAATGTGAACTTAAAGAATAATATAGAATTGAAAAATGTGCTTTATATCCCTGTTTTCAAACATAACTTGCTCTTTGTAACAAGCTATGCCATGATGAAAAATGCACTTTAGTCTTTCATGATAGTTATTGTGTTATTCAAGACAATATGACTAGTGAAGTTAGAGGCATTGGCAAGGGAGATAATGGACTTTATTACTTAATCAATGAGTCACTTCAGAAAACTGTAAGAAACATATATATAGGCTCAGACCATTGATATAAGTAATGAAATTAAGGCTAGTAATGATACTAAAGTGGCCATGACTCCTAACATTGCTGAAACGTTGCCTACAATAATCAAAGGAGTTTCAAAACTGAGCAAGGAGACCTTGTGGCATCAAAGACTAGGAGCCTATGAAAAGAATGATGTTGATTGATAGACTGGAAATTAAGGAAAGTAATCAGGATGTGTGTCTAGCTTGTCCTTTAGCAAAATTCACCAAGCTCCCTTTCACTAAAAATGAATCAAGAGCGGGAAGAGTGTTTGAGTTAGTGCACATTGACACATGGGGGCCATATAAAGTCCAATATAGAGGAAAATTCAGTTATTTCCTCAGATTTGTTGATGACTGTTCAAGAGTAACATGGGTGCACTTACTTCAACATAAGTCTGATGCTTACAGTGCAATTAGTAGTTTTATAAGAATGGTAAAAAATCAATTTGGAGAGAAGGTGAAGACTATAAGGTCTGATAATGCTCTAGAGTTTGATGACTATAAATGTAAGTCATTGTTTGCAAAATTAGGGATCATCCATCAGACTTCATGTGCTGATAGGCCACAACAGAATGGAAGGGTGGAGAGGAAGCACATAAATATTCTTGAGATGGCTAGAGCATTGAGGTTCCAGCTGGGTGCTTTACCACTCAGATTCTGGGGAGATTGTGTTCTTGCTGCAACACACATAACTAATAGGCTTCCTAGTGTAGTTTTGAAGGGAAAACCCCCATATGACACTACACCATAAATGGCCTACGGCAAGCCCTGAAAACTGTTGGCGTATGTCCAAAATATGTTGCTGTAGGCCCAAAAATTGCAAAGCCAACACTTTTTTTGTGTTGGTTTTTTTGATGTTAGCTTTGGGGTCTATGCCAACATTATCCTCCTCTATGGCAACATGAGTTTTCGTGTTGTAATAGACTGCTATGGCAACAATATTTTTACCCTATACCAATAAAATATATATGTTGCCTTTGTGTTATATTTTCAGTAAAATGAAGTGGGACCCACCGCTGGCCCACAAAGTGGGCCCCACCTGTGGGGTCCAATTTGGGGTCCAGTGTGGGTCCCACATTTATGCCAACACAATTTTTAGCTCTAGCAACATTTTGTTATACATTATTTGTTCTATTTGCCAACACTTTATAGCATCAATAGCAACAATTTTCTATTTACAATTAAAAACACACAATTTGTATATATAAATACCAGACCAACCAAATCAACAACACAACCAACTACAACAATATTTCCAAACACAATATTCAACCAACTACATCAATGCGTGTGCAATATTTCACAAACTAGTTACGCACAATGTTTCACTAAGTAGATATTTACTATACTAACAAATTAGCGCTCTATGAAAATCGTTAATTAGCAACCCTTTCTTTTCTCGGAAAGCAGAACCCACGAAGTTTGCACCAAGATTAGTGATCTGAGAAGCTAATGCCAGCTTCAGTTTCCATTTATCTGAAATATAAAGCAAAAATAAGTTTGTAAGTTTGTGAAGGATAGTGAAGTTGCATTAGGAAGATTAGAGATACACACTTTGCACAACTAAATACAGTGATTCCAATTGTTAATAAAAAAATGCTAAACAATCAGGTGCTACTTCTTTTTAAAAAACAATCATAGGCCAAGAATTAAGAGATAGTGATAATTTAAGTTTCACCGCAACTCGACTAAGGACATCAATTATCCTTACTGCCTTTCATGGCTCTATGTGCAATATCAGGATTAGATATGGGCAAACATCTATATTCTGTTCAGGTAAAATTCTTTTGTTTTAACTACAAAGGTGTGGACTAGGGAAATTGCCAACTGTATGACTTGTCCAATATTCAAATCAACACTGAAAGAAGATTAAGGATAACCGCAACAGGGTTACTCGGGGTTAGCAGCTAAAGCATTCAGCCACTTTGAAAACAACAACATTAATCATATAGCATGAAAGATGAACATGACATATTTTATAATGACAATGGATTTACCTTATAATTTAGAAACTAAACTTTACGAGTGAAATATAATTTATACCAAGAGACAAGTAATTTATTCGCAAAACAAGTTTGACTGCATGAACAGCTACATAATAATTTTAATCTTCTCAGGCTAATGGTTTATTATGCAACTCATCCTTTACACAGTATTTCTTCACCAACTACTAATACAAGAAACCTAAAACCCTACTCCAGATTTAACGGATGGTCCCAAAACTCTAATCTCATACCACACTGCAGCAATCACATAAAATTCCTATACATAGGCAACACAATCGCAAAGTCTGACAACTACGAAATACAAGTAGATGAGAACTCACCTCTCCTAGTGTTTTCAAGGCATACGACAAGGTACGTAAAGCAGCGATTTGCATGGAAGGAGAGGCATCAGGAGCCTGTAGCTGTTACAGAGAACACTGAATTAGCAAATGAAATTTTCAAGACAAGAAATCCATGATCAGCTTGAAGTAATTTCAGCTTGAGAATTATTCCTTCCTTTTCTGTGACTTTGTTCTAATATTGAAATATTGTGCAATTACACTACTATTAGCAGAAACACAATTTAACTCTTTGGAATTGTGCAACATTTAAACTAGTAAAAAATGCTATAGATAAACACAAAAAATATGATGAAAAACTCGCTAAGATGCAATCTAAAACTCATAATGAAGACAATACGAGCTTTTAAGGTGAATGGGATGCAAAATTTATACACAATGAGAAGAAAAAAAATACCAAATCGATGAAAAATGTGTTCGTTCCATGATTTTTACTAATTGTAATAAATTATCTTAAAACATTATTCATAAAAATCATCCTACAAATCATCTTAGCTACTTGAATGACATCAGTTATTTAGTTTGTATATCCGAACCAGTGCAACCTACATTAGATGACTAAGTAGATATATTGATTAAAATCTTTGCAATTTGTCCCCCTGGAACAGAGTAACTAAGTATGGCATTCAGGGTTCAATTTTCCTTATTTATGGTTTCCTCTTATTGAGTAAATGACTAATGTCTGATCACATTACTCTTCTATGATATCCACTCATTCTGTATAATTCTTTTTCCTACATTTAAGGCATATTACTAGATATTTAATATATATTATTAGTTTCAGAATTTTACCTTTAATAATATAAAATTGATGTGCAACCTGAATGGGTTAATAAATTTGCTACCAAAATGTTCTTGTCAGCGATGTACTGGTCTATATACTGTGTGAAATGCAATAGTCATTTACTATAATGTGAAATCATCAGAGCATACCTATTGCTAGGACTATCCGAGATTTCTTGCCACTGGTTGTTTTGGTGCAGTTATACATTCCAGTAGCTTTCCACCCATTGCTGCATAAGCAATGGCAGCCTCCTAATGTATTGTTACAAATCTGTTGGCAATATTTTGGGTATGAAGGTGCACACTCATTGATATCTGTCATAAAAAAAACGTATGGGATATAAGTTCCTAGTGAATTTCTCTGAAAATGCAAGTTTTCAAATTTAATTCACCTTCGGGAACAAATGTTGTAATTTACTGAAAGATATATTACCTTGAAGGATGTACTGAAATTCCAAAAAGATGGGGGAATTATAGTCTGGCAGCAGTTTATACCAAAACAAACCATCACCGTCACCACTCCCCACACCATTCTCCACTCCTCCAAACCCACAAGTCTCCCAAATTTCATATAGTAGGGGACTTCCAGATTTATAAGGCCTAAACTCACAATAGAGGCTAGCAACATAAAACGGAGACATGAGACATAAAACAGAGACATATAACAGAAATCAACAATAAAACTCACAAAATACATATATATATAACAGAAGACTGTGAAAATCAATAGAACATAAAACTAACTAAACCCATGAAATACAGATAGCACAAATCATTCCACATATCAAATAGAACATATAACACAAGAGATAAAATAACCTTACACTCGAAGCCCCAAATTAAACCCGATTGAAACCCTAATTTTGAAGCCCCAAATTAAACCCGATTGAAGCCCCAAAATTGAACTTGATTGAACGAAATCAACCCCGGGAAAGAAAGAAAGCCTAAATCAGTTGCAAATATAATGAAAAAGCCCTAAAATAAAAGCATTCAAATTGAAAAGCCTTGATTTCAAGAAGCATTTAGCGTCGTGGGTGTGTGTGTAAGAAAAAGGAAAGAGGAGAGTACAAAGAAGGTGAATCTATGTGTAGATAATGGGTGTATTTCTTTTGGTATGAATTTTGTTGGGCGGTCTTTTTGCCGCTTAACAATTTTCATCAACTTTTCATCTTTTTGCAAATATATGTTAGATTATATATATTTATTTATAGTTATAGAAAGATTTTTCTTAATTTGAAAAATAAAATATTTTAATTTATTATACACTTCTTTTAACATATTCTTAATAATATATTTAAATATTTTATAATCGTATACAAAAATTTTAAAAATATATTAAAATACATTTAGAAAATGAATTATTTACTTTAAATTTGTTGAACAATAGTTTAATAGTTAAAAAAATAAAAAAATTGTTTTATTATTTTTCATTTAATTATTCACTTATTTGGTCATATTCCTATTTTTTATGGAAACTTCTTCATTATTCAAATCAATTAATTTTAATGTCAAATAAAAATAAATATTTTTACTTTTAGTTTAAAAAAATAAAATTTTGTTGATTAAAAAATTATGGCAACACAATGGCATAAATACAGCAACATGCCAACACTTTAATTCTACAGCAACGTATTTTGATGCCTGAGCCAACACAAAAATGACAATGTTGTAGTAGCCAAAAATATGCATAACAAAGCCAACAAAATCAAAGGCAACATCAGCTCTAAATGTTGTAGTAGGCTTTGTATGAAAGAAAACCAGGCTATGGACACTTGAGATATGTTGGATGCCTTGCTTTTTCTTATAATCCCAGCAGAAAGAAAGATAAGTTTCAAGCAAGAGGAGTACCATGTGTGTTCATAGGCTACTCACCATCTCAGAACGGATATAGATTGCATAATTTACTCACTAGTGTACCTTTTGTTTCCAGAGATGTAAGATTCTATGAGTCAATATATCCTTATCATGTGTTTCAGTCCACCAAGGTGAAGAACTCAGAAATACAACAAGAAGAAGTCAGAGAAGCTCAAGTTACTTGGGATGATTATGAATATGAGATGTCTGCAAATGAAAGCAATGAAGGGACAAGAACTGAACAAGAAAATCCTCATACCACTACACCATAAATGGCCTACGGCAAGCCCTGAAAATTGTTGGCGTATGTCCAAAATATGTTGCTGTAGGCCCAAAAATTGCAAAGCCAACACTTTTTTTGTGTTGGTTTTTTTGATGTTAGCTTTGGGGTCTAGGCCAATATTATTCTCCTCTATGACAACATGAGTTTTGGTGTTGTAATAGATTGTTATAACAACAATATTATTACCCTACACCAACATAATATATATGTTGCATTTGTGTTATATTTTTAGTAAAATGAAGTGGGACCCACCGTTGGTCCACAAAGTGAGCCCCACCTGTGGGTCGAATATGGGGCTCACATGTTCTAGAAACATCTTTTTAACGTCAATTGTTCTTTTCTCAGCACTTTAAGCATCAATGAAAACACTTTTTTGTTTACAAAACAAATACATAATTTGTATATATGCATTCTAAAACAACCAAATCAATATAACCTGTTTTTTCATTTAACATCATATTACATAATAATCCAAACCAACAATTCTAATTCAAACGACTACAAGAGTATCCAGAGAGAGAAAAAAAGAAAGTGAAGTGTGAAGTGTAGGCAATTTTTGTTTTGGCAATTTTGTGAACGGGTCTTCTGAATTTTGGTTGGGCGGTCTTTTTACCGCTCAACAAATTCTCACCAATTTTTCATGTTTTTCTAAATATATATATGTTACTTTGTATATCTAAGTTGTAAATAGATTTTTTTTTTAATTTTAAAAAAAATGTTTTAACTTTTTAATTTATTGTTCAATTTCTTTTTACATATTTATACTAATATATTCAAATACTTTTTATCACTCACAAATTTTTTATTAGTATGTTAAAATACATTTAGAAGCTAAATTACTTACTTAAATTTCTTGAATAATAATTTAATAATTATAAAAAAAATTCATCTCAAAAAAATTATTTTTAACATTTTTCATTTCGTTGTTGACTTATTTTGTCATATTCTTAATTTTTATGAAAATTATAAATTATCCAATTAAATCTATTAATTTTAATATCAAATAAAAATAAATATTTTTACATTCAGTTAAAAGAAAAAAAATATGTTTATTAGAAAAATTATGGCAACACAATTTCATACCTACGCCAACATACCAACACTTTATACCTACAGTAACATTTTTCTGATGCCTCAGCCAACACCAAATTGATAATGTTGTAGTAGTAAAAAATATGTATGGCAAAGCCAACAAAATCAAAGACAACATCACCTCTAAATGTTGTAGTAAGCCATTTATGGTGTAGTGTACAGAACAACCAATTATTAGGAGATCGAGAACACATAACTCTTACTTGGCATAAAGATTATCACATAAGTGCCAACTGTATTAGTAAGGTGACTCAAACTCCTGTCAGTTCTCAATTCTGTTGCTTCATGAATACAGTATCCAAACATGGGCATTGGCTTCAAGCCATGAATGAAGAGCTAAATGTTTTGGAAAGCAATCAGACTTGGGAATCACTAATCTACCTGCTAGAAAAAATGCCATTGGATGTAAATGGCTATACACAACCAAGTTTGATCCTCAAAGACAGACTCTTAGGTACAAGTCTAGACTAGTAGTTTTGGGAAATAAACAGAGGTATGGGATTGATTATGACCAGACATTTGCTCTTGTAGCAAACTTAAATACAGTAAGATCTTTATTGGCTAGCTGCAATTCAAGGTTGGTTTGCCCATCAAATGGATGTAAAAAATGCATTCTTGCATGATAATCTTCAAGAAGTGGTGTATATGAAATTTCCACGAGGATATGAAGGGGCTGGTTTTAGGTTTGATATCACATCTCCAGGAAAATATGAAAAGTATTATGTTCTTCAAACTAAGGTGTGCAGATTACTTAAGACTCTCAATGGACTTAAACAATCCCCTAGATTGTGGTTTGACAAACTCAGCTCAGCACTCAAGAAGGATGGATTCTCTCAGTCTAAAGCAGATAACACTCTCTTTACTAAGAAAGAAAATGAAGGTTTCACAGCTGGCTTATGTGGATGACTTAATTGTGACAGGAAATAGCATGCCTCATATTGAGAAAACAAAGTTATTTGTAAGCTCTCAATTCAAGATGAAAGATCTAGGAGAGCTCAAATACTTCCTAGGAATTGAACTGGACAGAAATGAACAAGCTAGGCATCTTCCTTTCACAGCAAAAATATGTTGATGACATTCTTGAAGAATTTAAGATGTTAAAATGCAAGCCTCTGAGATTGCCAATGGATACCCATGTGAAGCTTCTTTCTAGGTGAACCACTACCTAATCCTGACACTTATCAGAAACTTATTGGGAAATTGATCTATCTCACAATTACCAGACCAGACATTGCATTCACTGTATATGTACTGAGTCAATTCATGCACAGTCCTACTTCTGTGCACTTACAAGCTGCAAAAAGAGTTCTTAGATATCTTGATGGCTCTAGAGACCAAGGCATTCTTCTTGCCTCTAATTCTGCAGCTGAATTGCAGGCTTATTGTGATAGTGATTGGGCAGGGTGCCCTAACTCTAGAAGATCCACCTCTGGATTTTGTATTCTTCTGGGTAAATCTTCTATTGCTTGAAAATCTAAAAAACAATCTGTTGTGGCAAGGTCAACAGTAGAAGTAGAGAATACAGATCCTTAGCTATGGCAGTTTGTGAGGTCTTATGGGTGAAACAACTTCTCAAAGATCTATGACTCACACATCTAGGAACTATTACAATGTTCTGTGACAACAAAGCTGCCTTAACTATTGCAGCTAATCCAATTCATCATGAAAAAACTAAGCATGTGGAAATCGATTGTCAGTTCATAAGTTCATAAGAGAAAAAGTTGTTGCAGGTCAAATTAAGCCCACTTATGTCTCCACAATAAATCAAGTAACTGATGTTTTTACTAAAGTGCTCACTATTGATCAACATCATTAAACAAGCTAGGTGTGTTTACTCCTACACACTTAGCTTGAGGGGGAGTGTTAAAGGCTAAAGCCAAAGTCCTTCTCCTGTTATCTTATAGCTCAAGATGTCAAGTGTTTAGGCAGGAAGGACCATGGTCCAGGTTCTGTGTAACAACCTCTCATATAAAAGAGGTCTTTATCTTTGTTTCAAGTATGATCAAGAAAATGAATGAGAAAACAGTTCCTGGAAATCTTTAACTTTATTTGTTTTCATGTACATGGATATTTTTCAATAAATTTACTAGTATTGATCGATTTTGACAAATATTACGGTACAAAAAGCGCTCCGAAGTGGAAGGTAGAAATTCTTTTACAAGAAAAAAAAAGCTCAAAACCTGAAACAAATAATCAAAACCAAGACGCCGTTTTTGTTTATTGATTTCACTTCAAGATGTTTGCCAATTGTATTTCAAAATCACTCTTGTTTCATTTATTTCATCCATCATACTCTTACAACTTCATATACATAAAATTCATGTTCCAAAAGGCACAAACTATATGCTAACCATAATGTAATGTTTTAAACTTCCAACATGAAGGACGTGTATTCCTAATGCAAGTTTTCTTTTTCCTGCTTTATCCACCACACTCAAATCTTTGCAAACATCTATATTAAACCGAACAATCCCCTGTTCTTTTGGTGCCAAAAACACCTTCTCAAATGTCAACAATTGTTTCTGAGGAGAATTGTGAACATTTGGAGGTGTCCAAAACAAGAGAACTGTATGGCTTCCACTCATTCTTCCGGAATTTTTCACCCTCAAATGAACTTTTACATTTGCATTCTTGCAAGTTTCTTCCGAAGCATCGATAGATTTGCACCGAGATGTTTTACAAAAATGTTGTTTCCCCAGTGGTATTGATACTAGTTTTTGTGCTTTAACTAGGTGATGACTGAATCTTGAGTAGCTTATTCCATCACCAAATGTGTATAGTGTTGGTCCCTGATAAAACCTGTATGTTCGACCTGGATAGCCAGTGGCAGGATCTGGTCTCATGTTCATGTTTGTCATGTTTACATTATTTGCATATGATTCTGGATACCATGACATTGGTAGTCTTCCACCTGCAAAATGACAAACTCTTTTAAATATGATTATTAAAATGTGCAATAAATCTTCAATGCTTCATAGTTTTAACGTGATATATCAGTTCCACAACGTCACGCACTAGGATTGAAGAATCCAAAAAGGACATCAGCTAATGCAGCTCCACCTGCTTCACCAGGATAACCAATCCACAAGATGCTGGTGACTTTAGGGTCATCTTTTGCAAATTGTACATCCATTCCTCCACCAGACATAATAACAAGTATAACTGGTCCTTTGGATGCTTTTGTAACTTCTTGAACTAGAAACGTCTGCTGTCCTGGAAGAGAAATGTCAACCCTGTCAAGGGTTTCTGTTTCGATGGATTGATCAGCTCCCATGACTAGAACAGTTGCGTCTGCTGTTCCTGACATCCTCTTAGCATCATCTATTTGGGCAGTGACACATGCTACATTGGCACACCCAGGTGAAAAATACGTCGTTGCAACCACATCTGCTATGCCTTGCAAAGGAGTTGTATATCTGCATGGTTTGCCTGTAAGATATCACAAAAAAATGTTGAATTTGCAATCAGATGATCAGGATATTTGTGATTATAATTTCTTTTATTTCTTTCACCTGCATAATTTCCAATCATAGTTTCTGTGACATTGGCATTAGGTCCAATAACTGCTACAGATTTGGTGGCTGCAGGAGATAAAGGTAGCGATCTGCGATTATTCTTGAGGAGCACAAACCCTTGTCTTGCTGCTTCACGGGCCAGTTCTTGATTCGCAGGGGTGCAGACATCATTGGGACCTAGATTTCCATAAAGTTGCTGTCTTGGATCACCATCGAAGAAGCCAAGTCTCATCAACGTTGCAAAATTGTTCTTGACAGCCCTATTGACATCTGCTTCTGCGGCTAATCCCTTTTGCACTGCACCTAGTGTGTACTTACCTAGATAATCTCCACAGTTCAGATCTACACCTGTTGAATCTAAAACCTAAGTAACTCTTTCATTTTTTCACTAAAAATCAGAAAACATTGTCAAAAGTAATTCACCTGCTTTCAATGCAATGGCTGCAGTCTCTTCTGGTGTCCTGGTATAATGTTGTTCATCAAACATGACTTCTAAAGAATCACAATCAGAACTTATGTATCTGCATAACCCCCAGATTACGAGTGAAATAAATCAGTTAGAGTTTCATACAAACTAAAAGTTGCAAAACTTTATATAGACGAACTTCAAAAGCTATTACCCATTTAACTTCCACTCGTCACGGATCACTCCTGTCAATAGGTCTGCATTTGCACAATTTGGCTTGCCGTCAACTTGGTTGTAAGAACACATGACACTTGATACATTTGCATCAATTACACAACTCTTGAATGGGGGCTGATATGTATCATCCATATCTTGCTTTGTGACCTAACCAAAATTCACAATAATAAAGTACTGTAAAATACATCTGCCAAACTTATAATTTATATCTTGAATTTAAGGACATAAATTGCTTTTATTGCGTTTATAATGATTTACCAGAGCATTAAAATGGAATCGATTAATCCCTTTCCAGTTATCGAGATCATAAGCTGTATAATGTTTACAACAAGCGCCAACTTTAAGTCGGTATTTATCACCATCATCTCTTTCTTGTAAACCTCTGACATAGGACACAGCATATCTACTTGTGAGCAAAGGGTCTTCTCCTGGTGTTTCTTGACCTCTTCCCCATCTCGGGTCCCGGAAAATGTTTACATTTGGTGACCAGAATGTTAATCCAGACTCCCCGACATTATACATTGCTCTAGCTTCTGTTGATACCACCTGCACAACGTATTGATATATACTCAAATTCATATTCGTTAAGTGCACATCCTTTTTCAGGATGATGAATGCTGGAGTAGTAATCCTGTCAAAATCATAATGATAGTATACGGTACATGCTTAAATCAAGTTCATTGATTTCACTTAGGCCTCAGAAAGTAAAAAATAAATTTATTTCTAGAAGAAAAAATAGCTTTAATGTATTTATGACTTGCAAGGATAAAAGACTTCTTATAATAGATACCTTAACTAAGCCAAGCGCCCATCTTACACACACAAATTCTATCAGCAAAAGAATAAATGGGGAAAAAACAATATAAAGTAAAGCTAATGTGTTGAATCTACTTGTAATAGCAAAAAATAGCTGGGTACCTTTCCAATAGTATGAAAGAGAGAAGTATTAAACGAAGCTGCAGTGCATATTACTTGAGGAAAGCTTGTAGCTGCTTTGATGGGAGACGAAAAATTTGTCCCAGCACCAGTACTAGCGACTCCATGCAAAGCTTCAGACCACCAATTATAGTCAGGGACTCCAAGTCTACCCACTCCTTCGGCCCTATGTACCAAATTCAGAATTTTCTCTTGCAATGTCATTCTGCTTAGTAAATCATTCACCCTTGATTCCACGTCTAACGTTTTATCGCAGAATCTATAATTCTTCACCTCCGGATTCTTGATCACATCACAAGCAAAATCAGCAGAAGGGTAGGCTAAAACTGTGTTATTGCACAAGAAAAACTGAGAAACAATGAAACAGAACTGAAAACAAAGGAAACCAGAGCATCCCCTGTGTTGAGAAGGAGCCATTTTGTGGGGAGTGATGTTTTGGACACAAGTGTATAAATGGCTTAATAAAGCTTCTGAACTTGTTCTAACAATATATGATATATACAATCAACATATTTATAGTCTCAACTCTCACCACTCCCCAGACATCTCTTAGTCATGCAAAACTTTCAAGAAAAAAAAAGTCAAAAAAAGAAAAAGAGAAAATGCAGAAAGACAGAATGTATCTAGAAAAGGATTTCCAGAAGATTAAAATTTTAAAATGTCATGCATGGCCAGGGTGGTAATTTGTTTCTTGTTTTTTTCTGGAAATATTTGAGAAGTGTTAAATTAAAATCCTAATATTCTGGATCAATTAACTTCTAAGCCATAAAGCAAGGAGGATGGTGGAGTCAAGTATGAGGAGTCTTGAGATGTTCACTTTGTCTTCTATACTCTTAAAAGGTACAAAGAAAATTTAAGAAAAAAATATAT
Organism: Heracleum sosnowskyi; assembly: GCA_030848705.1. Lineage (NCBI taxonomy): Eukaryota > Viridiplantae > Streptophyta > Magnoliopsida > Apiales > Apiaceae > Heracleum > Heracleum sosnowskyi. The sequence goes on along the minus strand of CM061244.1, from coordinate 15,442,160 downwards.
ATTTTCAAGTGGTGATTCAAATTATTTAATTATAAAAATTAAAAAAGATTAGCTTGATTGTTAACCTAAAATATTAAAATTATACTTAAGTCTTTGAATTCCAGAAATAATATTCTGGTATATTATAAATAAAGATGATCATATTTTCTTTTGAATTTTTGAAAGATATATAAAGGAACGGGTCCATGGCAAACTTAAGCTAGTATGTACTGTAAACAAGCATTCCATTTTGTCAACCTAAAGTTCAGTGTTTATAGCCAGCTTTGCAAGTAATAGAGAAGGTTTCCTATGTCAAAGTTTTCCTTTCAATAACTAACAGGATTAACGTTCATGCTAAATCATTAAATCTCCTGTTGCGTTTTAATCGGTGTGAAATTACTTAATTACCCCTACTTATTATATTAATGATAAAAAAATTGTTCTTAATGGGAGTCGAACCCTTGACCTCTAAATTATAGAGATGGCACTTCTAACCACTATGCTACACAACAATTTTGGTTATATAATAAAACTCTTTATTAATATGTGCAAATACTCAATATGGTATATTCTATTTTGGTCTCTTCTTGTAATCTACTCGTTAAGGTATATAATCTATTTTTACAAGTGCCTTAGAATCATATATTTGACCATATTAGAGAAAAACTCATGCAAAATAGATATACAAAATGTTATAAATTGAAATTGGTCCATTGGAAAAAGAATTATATTAATATTTTTATATTGTAAATCATGTTTATTTGCAATAAGTATATATTTGCTCAGATTATATATACTATTAGATTACAAATTCTATATACAATCAATATATATTAAATTACTAAATTACCCTTTCAATATTATATTGATGAAATCAAATTCCTAAATTACCCCACCAATTGTATATTGATGATAAAAAAAACTATTTTCATAAGTGCCTTAGAATCATATATTTGACCATATTAGAGAAAAACTCATGCAAAACAGATATACAAAATGTTATAAATTGAAATTGGTCCATAGAAAAAGAATTATATTAATATTTTTATATTGTAAATCATGTTTATTTGCAATAAGTATATATTTCCGCAGATTATATAGACTATTAGATTACAAATTCTATATACTATCAATATATATTAAATTATTAAATTACCCTTTCAATATTATATTGATGAAATCATATTACTAATTTACCCCACCAATTGTATATTGATGATAAAAAAATTGTTTTTAATGTGAATTAAACTATGACCGGTGATAGTGTGACAAATGTTGACATCTATAGTCACTACCACTTATTATTTTCTCTTTTAATATTTATTTTAAAATTTAAAACTATCAACATATTTACACCTTTTCGATTATATCCTTATATGTAATAAGCGGGGATATTACACTCAATAATATTTTGAATATGATGATTAAACTTATAAACACTTGTCCACACGTAAGAAAAAATCATCGAGGATATTACTCAAATAGTCAACAACATTGTACATAAGAATTATTCGAAGTATAAATTACCTCATACAATCAAGATGAACATGACATATACACTATAATGCACATAAACTCAACATCTACATCGCCAGTTCCTACCCCCAATGATGAGGCGGGTTCGAGAAAAAAACAATAAATCGCTTGAAATAAAAAGTAACACACAACCAATATAGTCAATGGACAACAATTACCAAATTGATCTCAAAAAGAAAATTTTAAGACATTGTCTAAATTAACAACTTTGGTTCATAGTTTTTAACCATGATTATCGGATTAAGCGTGTGGTCTTGTGTTCATGCCCAACATCTATGTACACTTGTCGTGTATATACTTTGGTCCTTCGTTACACCTTATTTACGTCAAAACCAAAAAATATATGCTGAATAATGTAGCTGTCTCTCACGCATTTGATGAAATTAATGAAAAAAACAGCTATTATCGTGTATATTACAGACACAACATATAAAATTAAGGCAACCGATGCAAATCAACTCAATTTCTTCTTAATCCATTAACTATCTCTTCCAAAACAAAACAATGAACGTCCATAATTAATCACGACTACTGCAAAATTCAAAAAATCAAAAAAATTCCATTTTACATATTTTTATGAACAAGGCAGGTCCTATTACAAATTGAAAGCAAAAAAAAAAAATCTAAAATGACAAATAATTTATTTTTTAAATGTGTAAAAAGTCCAACAAAATATAAATTTAGATCATACTCGTGCCTCGCATGGGTTATAAACTAGCTCTAATCAATGATTATCTATTGTTAATACATCTTGATATCTCTAATCATTAATAACTAATCTTTATTAAGTACACTAATTATTTTGTATTTAATATTTGCATATAAATGTACATATGTTATTTTTTGTAATATACATAATTTAAAATATTAATAAAATATAATTAAAAAGATAGTGATATTGAGATAATTATAAATATGAAATGAATTTGTAATATCAAATTTTTAGTAACATAACATGATTTCATGTCATGTTAATTGTTTTTTAAAAGATTGACGAAATATAGTTATTCATCACTAACTAAATTAGAGTACGCGTGCAAAATCATATCGAGTAATATTTTTATAAATTTGATACCATGTAACATGATCATTCATGTATCTTAAAAACATAATATGCAACATCAAGTACTTATACAAAATTAAGAGGAAAAAATTACATACTAGATATTACATGAAAGAGAAATCAATCCACACTACTGGGATATAACAATACAAAGCCTTAGACCATATGAGAATCTAAAAAAATATCGTATCGAACATATTAATCACCAAGACGCAAGTGAGGGAAACAATGCAGTGATGTCGATTTCTAATCGATATAATTTTTAGAAAACAGAAATCTGGATTAGTGAACGCAATAACTAAGTACACCAACTTTCAGGGAAACTAAAAAAATCTAAACTAGATCTAAAAAATAATTCTACAATCGTAACATGTCTTAGAATCCGTCTTCATCCATGAAAAGTACGAGTGATCTGTCACAAAGTCCTGGAACGAACATCAATTAGAAGATATAGAGTTAGAATGAACCGATCAAAATACAGATCCAAAACAAAAGTTGAGAAGAAAATGTGGAGAAGACGGGGAGGAAAGAGAAAGGGCGGACGGGGGAGGAAGGAAAGAAAAGTTGAAGAGACTAAAAGAAGGATAAGATGGATAAGAGAGGGATCTCCGGGCATTGGCACCGAAGAAATCACCGGATGAGGGGAAGAGAATGAGGCTAAAGTTTTGGCACATAAACCGAGTGAGAGACACCGGAGGAGGGGAAGAGAATGAGGCTAAAGTTTTGGCATGGAAACTGAGAGAGAGAGAGAGAGAGAGAGAGAGAGAGAGAGAGAGAGAGAGAGAGAGAGAGAGAGAGAGAGAGAGAGAGAGGAGGAGGAGGGGAAGAGAATGAGGCTAAAATTTTGGCACATAAACCGAGAGAGAGAGAGAGAGAGAAAGAAGGGGGGGGGGAAGGGGGGAGGAGAGCAGAGAGATATTTCGGGGGAGGGGATGCAATAATTTTTCCGTGAACTAGGGAGTTCAATGAGTCAATTTATTCAATGCGAAATGACAATCATACTCTCAAATTACAAAGTTAAATTTTAATCTATATTATAATTATCTCATATAAATATCTCTATTATTAGTTCATCTTAATATATGTACCCATTTGATAACTAATCTTCATTAAAGTATACTAATTATTTTGTAATTAATATATATATATATATATATATATATATATATATATATATATATATATATATATATATATATATATATATATATATATATATATGTTAGGCTCAAGACATGTCTGAATACCACTATTAACAAGCCTACACTATGTGACTATGTCACATTACATGACCTAGTGATTTCTATCACTGGGATATAGTATAGGTCTCTAAATGTACTTGTCTTGTTTTCATGGACAATAGCTTTATCATGTATGCTCAGATTTATAATGAGCTTAGTAAAGTTCTTGCATCTAGAATGTATATAGGCCATTGAATAATTATCCTGGTAGAAGTTCAGAAGTGTTCATGCAGCAGGATAGAGTTGAATAAGGCCATGAAGAAATAAGTTGCAGGAATTTGTCTAAGGCATTATATAGCAAAGTCAAAAGAAAGCTATGTCGTGAAGTCACCAATATCCATGTCGTGAAGTACTATATCGCATAGTCCATTTTGTACTATGTCGAGAAGTCCTCAAGACACATGTCGTGAAGTGTTGAAGTCAGCAAAGTCAAAGGAGCCTAGATCGTGAAGTCCTCAGAAGCCCTATGTCGCATAGTCATCAAATGACCTATGTCGCATAGTCGTCAAATGACCTATGTCGCAAAGTCTTCAAAGGCTATATCGCATAGTCCTCACAAGGGAGATCGCGAAGTCAGGGATAAAGTGGAGTTCACGATATCAACACTTAGCCGTTCATAACAAGACAAATCAAGGTACAGAACCAAGAATCAAAGGAGACAAATACTGAAGCATTTGTTCTGGCAAGGTGGTCCAAAGAACAGATGGCAAATCTACAGCTAAACTTGGAGAGAAAGATAAGAGACAAGCAGCTACAGAAACGGGAAAGACTCCGAAAAGCAGGTGGTCCTTCCTGACACAGTGAACTTCTTATGGCAGGACAAGTTGGACTTTCAGAAGGGGTAGCTGTGTAATATTGTGTGTGCCTAGTTTGTATAGGGGAATATATATATATCGTGCACACGCAACTGTAAGCAGTAAGAGAGATACACATAGTTATTTGCTAAGCTCTTTTCTCTGTAAGCAAGCAAGTTCAAACTGTTCTTGTTTAGAAGCCAGAAATTCGATTGTGAATTTCCTGGAAAGCTGTAGTATTTAATTTGCTTATACAAAGTAGATTAAAGTGATTGTGTGTGTTATTTACTTTCTGCATATTACATATCATAATCACATACAGTTGTTTACTTAGTTTTCAAGATCGAAAAATATATCAAACTATCCATTCACCCCCCCTCTGTCTAGTTTCTTGTGGTATTCATTTCTAACAAGTGGTATCAGAGCGAAGGCTGTTAACGTACAAACAGGAAAAGATCAAGAATGAGTTCACAGAAACTAAGCAGTATCAAGATTCCTCCCTTTAACAAGGAGCACTACAGTTTATGGAAGAAGAAGATGTTGCTTTTCATCAAAGCTTCTAACCCCATGTATTTAGATATTCTAAAGCATGGTCCCTTCATTCCAATGATTGAGATTGGTGAATCAACCAGTGGCACTGAGATTATACCAGCAAAACATGTGCCCAAAGATCCCTCAAAATACACTGATCCTGAAAAAGAAAAAGTTGCCCTGGATGGACATCTTCAACTTATCATTTGTGAATCTATGGACTTCAACATGTATGGCACTGTTGCTCATTGTACTAGTGCCAAGAAGATGTGGGATCTTATAGAAGTGCTCTGTGAAGGAACTACTGAAGTAAGAAAGAACAAGAAGCAGATTCTTGTTTCACAATATGAAGCCTTCATGGCTCAGCCAAAAGAGGGAATCACAGAAGTGTTTGAGAGATTCAACAAGCTGATAAACGAGCTCAAACTCTATGACAAACACTATGAAACAGAAGAGCTCAATATGAAGTTTTTACTAACTCTTCCAGATCACTTGGAACCAAGAATCTCTTCCCTTAAAGAAAGAGATCTAACAAAGATTGGTTTTGATGTGTTATATGGTGTTTTGAAGACATATGAGTTGGAGCTGTTTCAAAAGAGATCTATTCAAGCAAAGCAAGGATTAGGGGCTAATACCTCCTGTGCACTTATTGCTGACAACCTAAGTCAAAGAATGGACTCTCTTAAAGTCAGTCAAGTGAAGATTGAGGAACTGGAAGTTGAAGACACTGGTGATGAGGTCCAGGTCATCTATGATTTGCCTGAGGAAGATGAGTTTTACAGCATGGAGGAACTGGACAAAATGGAAAACAAATCTTTTGCTTATATGGCTAGGAGATATCCTAACATAAGGTTTAAAAGAAAGCAGCCATTCAGGTCCAAGTTCAATACTGGAAACACTGGTGGATCTAGTGGCTCAAACACCTTCAATAAAGGAAAAGGGATGGCTGGTGCTGCTAAGGGTGGATACAAGACATGAAGTGTGGATAGGACCAAAATAAGATGCTATAACTGCAATGAACTTGGGCATTTTGCCACTGAGTGCAAAAAGCCTAAACAAGTCAAGAAGGACAAAGCATACTTAGAGCTTGAAGCTAAGTATGAAGCTCTACTCAAGAAACAACAGGGCAAAGCTTTTATTGCTGAGGGAAAATGCTGGGATGACTCTGATGAAGAAGAAGAACAAGAGTACTCAAACTATGCCTTGATGGCATTTTCTGATGATGGTGATTCAAGTCAGGTACCCATTCTTACTTCTCTTGATATGACTCCCATTCAATATAAGCAAACTGTTGAAGATATGAGCACTGAGATGTTTAATATTCATACTAGCATGTTAGTAGCTAATGAAGAAATTGATAGACTAACTGCTAAGAATGTTGAGCTTACAGAAAAGAATGAGAAACTTGAGTTAATGGTTGTGAACCTGGATGGTTTGAAAAAGGAGGTTGAGTATCTTAAAAACAAAGTGATTTGTGCTGAGCAGATAGAGAAAGCCCTTAGAGAACAAATTGCTGAAACTGAACTGAAACTAAGAAGCTTCAAAAACTCCTCTGAACTTATTCAAACCTACCACAAGGAACACACTGTAGACTGCAAGGTTGGAGTTGGTTTTGACTATGATAATGACAAAGGAAGGAAGAAGGTCAAGGGCAAAGGAAAGGAAACCTTTACAAACAAAAATGTCCCAACCATACTGTCAAGTGTTGAACAGCCCATCTTCAGAAAGAGTGATGTTGAGTTTGATGAAGAACTACTGATCATCAAGCAACAACTACTTGAAGAAGATGAGGCTGCTAAGAACACTTCTTCCTTTCCTGATCTTGTCAATCAGAAAGAGACCAAAGACAATCTTGTCAAGAGTCCTAAAGCAAAGAAAGAAGTTGTTAAGAAAAGGAAACAAAACAGAAATGGTAAAGTTGGTGTTAACAAAGGAAACAACTATGCTTATGTGCCAAATGCTCCCAGGAAACAATGTCAAAAATGCCTATCTGTTAATCATTTGACTCATAAGTGTAGTAAGCCTGAAATTGTTGAAGTTGATAACCTAAGTAACCTTTCTGCAAGCATAAATTCTAGTCATGATTCTTTCTGTGGTAAGCCAAACTGCATGACATGCTATGTGACTGTGATTGCTAACTGTTTATCTCTTAAACATAAACTTGACTCTGCACAATCTGGTGAATCACACACACACATACATTCTCATAGGACAGGGTCCCCAATCAGGGTTGAGAGGGTGAAAACTTCATGTGAGCCTAAGAGTGTAAACTCCAAAGCCACAGAAAAAGTGAAGTCTCCTACTATGAGAAATGCAATTTATGACAGAAGAATTATTAATCAAAATGTTTCTAAATCATCTGGACCCTACCAAGTGTGGGTACCAAAAACAACTTAGTCACTTTGTGAATGCAGGGCAACAGGAATAAAAGAGTCATATGGATCTTGGACAGTGGATGCTCAAGTCACATGACTGGTGATATAGCCCTGCTATCACATTTTGAGGAAAAGGCTGGCCCATCAGTAACCTTTGGAAATGACAACATTGGTTATACAATGGGATATGGCAGTGTTAAATCTGGAAATGTCATTATTGAAGATGTAGCATTTGTTGAAGGACTGAAGCATAATCTCTTGAGTATTGGACAGTTTACCAACAGAGGCTTCAAAGTGGAATTTGATGAAGACCTTTGTTCAATCTCAAAAAGGGAAAGTGGTGAAGTTGTTCTAACTGGTGTGAAGAAAGGAAGCTTGTTTGTAGCTAATCTCAAGGCTGCAGATAAGGGAGAAATTTGTTGTTTCTACACAAAAGCCACAAATGAGGAATTCTGGCTGTGGCACAAGAAACTGTCTCACTTAAATGTTCAGGCAATGAACTCTCTAACCAAGAGAGAACTCATCAGGGATTTGCCTGCCTTGGAGTTTGTGCAAGATGGAGCATGTGAAGCTTGTCAGAAAGGGAAGATTAAAAGATCAAGTCACAAGAACAAGTTGCTCAATACAAACTCAAAACCTCTGCAACTAATTCACATGGACTTATTTGGCCCTGTGAATGTAATGTCCCTTTCCAAAAAGAAATATGCTCTAGTGATGGTAGATGACTATTCAAGATATACTTGGGTGGAATTCCTATTCTCCAAGGATGAAGCACCCCAAGTCATAATAGAGCATATCAAGAGAGTTGATAAAGAAGCACAAAGCACTGGTGCCTCTGTAGTTGCTTTGAGAAGTGATAATGGGACTGAGTTCAGAAATTCAACATTGTATGAGTTTTGCAAAGATAAAGGAATTTCTCAACAATTCTCAGCTCCTAGAACACCTCAACAAAATGGAGTAGTTGAGAGAAAGAATAGAACTCTCATTGAAGCTGCAAGGACAATGCTACTGGATGCAAAGCTACCCACTAGCTTTTGGGCTGATGCTGTTAACACAGCGTGCTATGTGCAAAATAGAACATTAATCAATAAGAAGTCTGGCAAAACTCCTTACTCATTAATGACTGGAAAAAGAGCATCCTTCAAGCACCTGCATGTGTTTGGAAGCAAGTGCTTTGTGATGAAAGATACCTCTGAGCATGTTGGAAAATTTGATGCTAAGGCATTTGAAGGTATCTTCATTGGATACTCTCTGGAAAGGACAGCATACAGAGTGTTTGTACCTGAGCAACACAAAGTCATGGAAAGCATGGATGTTACCTTTGATGACAAGAAAACTCCAGGACTGAAAACAAGTGATCAAGACAGTGTGCTATTGAGATTTGAGAATCAAGGTTATCTTGAGGATTCTGAAAGTGAAGATGAACCCCCTGTTCAAACTGTTCTAGAAAATGAAACTCTTGAAGTTGACAATCTTCTTCAAACACCTGTGCAAGGATTCACAAACACAGGGGGAGAAGAAGAGAATGCAACTGTCAACCAAAATGAGATTGGAACAGATCAAGGAAATGAACAGGGGCACACAAGGAAATGGGACAGAGCCCACACTAGGGATCAAATCATTGGAGATCCTAGTGAGGGAGTTAGAACAAGAAGGGCAACATTAAATACTTGTCTGTATAGCTGCTTTCTGTCACAAGAGGAACCTAAATTAATTGAAGAAGCTTTGAAGAATTCTGATTGGATTGTTGCCATGCAAGAAGAGTTGAATCAATTTGAGAAAAACAAGGTATGGGAACTAGTGCCACCTCCAAAAGGAAAGAATGTTATTGACACCAAATGGGTGTTCAGAAACAAGATGGATGAAGAAGGAGTGGTAGTAAGAAACAAAGCAAGGCTGGTTGCCAAAGGATATTGTCAGCAAGAAGGCATTGACTATGATGAGACATTTGCACCTGTAGCTAGACTGGAAGCCATCAGAATCTTTCTGGCTTTTGCAGCTCACTCAGATTTTAAGGTGTATCAAATGGATGTGAAAAGTGCATTTCTCAATGGTGATCTTGCTGAAGAAGTTTATGTGTCTCAACCACCTGGCTTTGAGAGTGAAGACTTCCCAAACTTTGTGTATAGACTGCTTAAGGCACTCTATGGACTCAAACAGGCACCAAGAGCCTGGTATGAAACTCTATCTCAATTCCTTCTTGAGCATCAATTTACCAGGGGTACAATTGACAAAACCCTATTCTTCAAGAAGCATGGAAATGATATCATTCTTGTTCAAATCTATGTGGATGATATCATCTTTGGCTCTTCAAATGAAAAACTCTGTGAAAGGTTCTCTAAGTTGATGCAAAGTAAATATGAGATGAGTATGATGGGAGAGTTAACCTACTTCCTAGGCCTGCAAGTACATCAAAGGGAGGATGGCATCTTTATAAACCAATCTAAGTATGTCAAGGATCTTTTAAAGAAATATGGTTTAGAAGAGTCATCCTCAGCTAAAACTCCTATGTCTACTGCAATCAAGCTGGATGAAGACAAGAAAGGCAAGAGAGTTGATATCAAGGTCTATAGAGGAATGGTTGGATCCCTGCTCTATCTCACAGCTAGCAGGCCAGACATCATGTTTGCCACATGCCTTTGTGCAAGGTTCCAGTCTGATCCCAAGGAATCTCACATGATGGCCATCAAAAGAATTTTCAAATATCTGAAGGGGACTCCTAATCTTGGGCTATGGTATCCAAAGGGCACTGGGTTCAACCTGGTTGGTTACACAGATTCTGATTATGCTGGATGCAGGATTGACAGGAAGAGCACCTCTGGAAGCTGTCAATTCCTAGGTCAAAGGTTAGTGTCCTGGTTTAGTAAGAAACAACAGTCCACAGCAACATCCACAGCTGAGGCTGAATATATTGCTGCTGGAAGTTGTTGTGCTCAATTGCTTTGGATTAGAAATCAACTCATGGATTATGGACTAGTGTTAGAACACATTCCTCTGATGTGTGATAATACTAGTGCAATATCCATTGTAGCTAATCCTGTTAATCATTCTACTACAAAGCACATTGAGATCAGGTACCATTTCATTAGGGAACATGCTGCAAATGGTACCATAGAAGTCTCTTATGTTCCAACTGAGAAACAATTAGCTGACATATTTACTAAACCTCTGAATGAAGCAGTCTTCAACAGACTTGTGAGTGAAATTGGAATGCTCAATCCTTCATTCAGTTGTTCTAAGTAAATATGCTGGTTAATAGTTGCAGCAGTAAATTTTCACTGTATTTAAATGATCTATTTGTTTGGAGTGAAAATTAGCTGAGATATGATTTATAAATATTTCAGTATTTTACTGCATATTTTTCAAAATCATATTTGTTAGTGGTGTTGTGAGCTTTTGAGACATCTCGACATAGATGATTTTCAGAGTTCACGACATAGTTCAAATTAAACAGACTTATATCGCAAACTGTTGAGATTGTGAGACTTCGCGACATAGTTCATTTCATGAGTTTGCGACATAGTTAATTTTATGACTTCGCGACTTCGAATAACTATATCGAAAAGTCTCCATAGTTGACAGAATTTTGATTTAAATTAATTTTATTTCAAAATTTGATAAAAGTCTGACAAATTGCTCAAAATTCCTAAAAGAGAGCTTTAGACAGGGTATTTCTACTATATCGCAAAGTCTCCCCGATCCTTTCATTTTGAAGACTTTGCGACATAGTTCATTGTTGAGACTATGCGATATACTTTGCAAGACTTTGCGGTACAGGCCACTTTTGACTTCACGACATACAGATAGACTGTACACATTCATAACTCCATATCGCAGTGTCTCTATCATATAAATACCATTTTCTAACCGTTTGCAACTTTTCATCTTGTCTATTGCTCTCAAACTTTCTAACCTAAGCACAAATTCTCTACTCTCTTTCTTACTATCTCTCTCAAGAAATGGCACCCAAATCTCAAACAGAATCCTCCTCTATTCCTTTAACCATCCCCAAAGAAACAAATCTTCTCACCATTCCCTCTGAGGCTGAGGCTAAACCCAGGTACAAGTGTTTTGTACGGTTCCTGAACGATTCCTACCTCCGCCGAGCCCTAACCTTGAACCCCACGTTGTATGTTGATGTATTGGAAGGATTTTGGCGAACGGCGTTGGTTTCTACAATGGCCAGGGAAGATGGAACTTCGTTCCAGGAGATAGCTTGTTCAATTGGAGGCAAACACTTCCAGTTTGGGGAGAAGGAGATAAATGAAGCATTAGGGTTCAAGGTGGAGGGTCATGACCAAGAAGCTACTGATGCTCAAATAGTAGACTTCATGACCTTCATTCAGTATGCTGATGAGATAGATACTGGAAAGCTGAATAAGAAGTTTGTAAGAAGGGAGTGGTCATTTCTATTTGATGCACTCCAGAAGGTGTTCCTTTGCAGAAAGACAGGATGGGACCATATCAGTCACATTGCTGTGAAGCTGGCCTATTCCCTAGCCTACAATCAGGAAATCAATGTTGGAGCAATAATCCTCAAGGAATTGACTCAAAGGCTAGGGAGGACAGTCCGTGGAAGAGGTAATGACATCTTTTATCCTCGCTTTCTTCAAGTTATTTTAAATTATCTTGATGCTAATGTCCATGACTTGGAGGGTATTGATAAATCAAAGATGGCTTATTCCAAGTCCATGTCCAAGATTCTGTTTGGTTCATTGGACACAAGGAATCAAGTGGATGTGATCTTGAGTGTGACCCCGCATATGCAGGACACATTCGCGTCTTATCCACTTGACAAGCCCATATACCATGCTCTTTCCTGGACAGGGGAGGCTGAGACTGAAGGAGCATCACAGTCTAACCCAAGCCTCCCTATCCCATCCAGCAACCCCACTGTAAACACCACTATAGAGGATAGTCAGCCAAGTGCATCAATCTCTCAAAAGGTTGATGTTACTAAAAAGAAGAAGAAGAGAACCCTAGCTATTATCCATGAATCTGTAGAGTTAGCAAGTGAGATTCCTGAGTCACCTCTCACCAGACCAAAGAAGAAATCAAAATCTGTAGCCACCACTGCATCCTCTCAACAGGATTCAGATGTGCAAAAAGGGGTACACCTGCTACTGTCTATGGCCTCTCAACAGGTCATGGGTATTGAAAAGAGCAGCCTCCCCACTGCAAGTTGTAACGAGTCTGCACAGGGTCAAGACCTCACTCTTGACCCTAGGAGTGATAAGGGTGATCAAACACTAAGTGGAGAGCACATCAATGTTGAAACTCCTCCTATTTCTCAGGGGGAGTTGCTAAAATCCAATCTGAACCCCACTTCTCTCTCAGATTCTTCCACTAAAATTTCTTCTGAACAAGAGAGTCATACTCATGACAATCTTACCCTTGATCAATCACAATCCAGCCCTGTGATTGAGCCAACTTCAAGTGACATGGTGCTTGACACTGTGCTCACCACTCAGGACCCACATTCAGTTGGTCAGGGAATGCATGCTGAGGCATATCCTAATGACACCAACACAAACATGGAGGATTCACCAGTTTTCACTGGAGACTCTGTGCCAAATTCTCCCATCCTTAGGGATGTGGAACTGTCTTCACAGACATATAGGGCTGATGTTGTAACACATCCCATTTCAATGGAGACAACATCAGACCCTACAGCCATTCCAAGGCTGGAGGAGACTCAAACTCACACATCTCATGAAGTGCCTAGCACTAGCTCTCACTTGGCTCAGGCCACAATGTCAGAATGGCTGAAGCCTGTGCACCATGACAGGCCTTCAGGATCGTCATCTGTGCCTTCCAAAATGTCTGAAGAAGCCATACAAGATCTCCATGTGGCACAGATTGATGAGTTCTCAAAGATAGCTCAACATCTCCTCACCTCCAACCTTCCAAATGCTGATTATGAAGCTATCCTGCTATGCCATAAGGAGGATGTTGAAGCTCAACAGGAGAAGATTGTGGATACAGCTGAACCAGAGGGGAATGTGGATGCCTGGTTGGATGCTAAGAGGACTCTCAAGCTCAAGGATGCCCTGGCTTTTGTGAGAGAAGAATACCTCACCTCTCTGGGCTCCAATGCTAAGGATCTTTCTCCTGTTGCCATCTATGATGTTGTGAATGATGTATACAAGAACCAGTTGAAGGCTCTGCATTATCTTGGGAAAGGGCTTCAATCAGAGATTTCTTCAATTCAGGAGGAGACAGAAAGATCCCTCACTAAGCTCAGAACCTCTTATCTCTCTGATTTTCCCAAGGTGGATGGTATCCTCAAAGAAGTCCAGAAAACCTCCACCAATGTGTCCATGATGGATGTGACTCTTGCCATGGTCACAGACAACATCAAGAAACTGGCTTCTACACTGGAAAATCAAGCAAAATCTACCATCACCACCAATGCTATGTTGAATGTCATGTGGAAAAACCAGTATGGTGATAAGCTGGTGGATGAAGTCCCTCTGTCAGACATCTCCAAATATGATTTTGCCAGGGTCAAAGATCAATCCCTCAACTCATTTAGGTCTCAACAATTATTCTCCAAGGTGGATGGCTTAGAAAGAGAAGTGGCCTCTCTCAAGGATGAAAACAGAATGCTATCTACATCTCTAAGCCAACTCAATGACAAACTAGATGATCAAGGCACCAACACAACAAACATTTTGCTGGTGCAGCAACAAATGATGACCTCAATGATGAGATCTATGAACCTGCCTATTCCTGGGGAAACTCAAGACATTTTGTCTGATCCCAAGCCTAAGGGGGAGAAAGGAAAGGAGGTCAATGTGAAAAAGACAGGGGGAGCACCTACCAAGCAGTCAAAACTTAAGGGCAAGCTCATTGAAGAGACAATAAAGCCAATCAATCTTCCCCCTGTAGAGGTCATCAATGCACAAGGTCAGAAAAGCACAGTCACCACAACATTCTATCCATCCACAATGCCTAAAGACATCTCAACCTCTCAACCTGCTATACCTACTCCAATTGCTAAACCTACCCAAGCTACACTTATCACTGAGGCCAAGCTACAGGAAGTTGCCAACTCTAACATCTATCATGATGAGGCATTCCTGGAGTTTCTGAAAGCCACCTACAAGAATGCTCAAGGAGATGCACAAGCATATAGAAAGAAGCTCAGGGAAAGCATCAAGTACTTCACAGTTGCAGTAAGGAAAATCAGGGATGTTTATCTGAGAGAAATAATCATGGTATGCAAGGACAACTGCTTGTGGCACTTAGCATTTCAAACTCTGGAGAAACTGAAGTTCACTGAAGTGTCAATAATTCTGGAGTTGATTGAAAAGAGTGGGGCTAACAATGAAAGTCTTTATAATGACTTGGAGATGGACCAAAATCAAAGACTGCCTGAGGTCATACCCAAGCCAAGGACAGTAATTTTTCAAAGTCTATCCAAAGTCAGAAGTATTGACCAACTAGTCATTCCCAAAGATCTGCAAATGAAGAATAACACAAAGATCAATCAGGTGCTGCAAATGCTGAGAGCAAAGAAAGGAGTCAAGACAGTAGAGGAATTAGAGATGATTAACATTCTACAATCTTTTCTGATTCATGGTGTTTTGCCAGAATCTGTCACAGAAAAGAACAAGAAGAAGGATGGGGAGGATGATGATGAGGAGAAAACCTACAGGAGGAGATCTCATTCAAGGAGTAATAAGGATGGACCAAGTGACAGCAGCAGGAGCAAATCTTCCAAGAAATCTACAGATGCTGGTGATGACACAAAGGGGGCAAAGGAGACAGTGAAGAGAACTAGGAGTGGAATTCAGCAAGTCAAGGACATTGCTAGTAGTACTTTAACCACAACACAAGACTCTAAGTCTAGGGTGGGTACTGTTAGCAATGATCCTCCAAAATCATTATCCATGACTTCTGAACTTGAGTTGCCACAGAAGAAGGGTGAAGCCACAAAAGAAATATCAAGAAAACACTTCCACAAAGTTACAGCTAGTGGAGTGTTACAGTGGATGAAGGGGAAAGGAATAAAGCTTCTTCCAAGTGATGTGGCACTGAAGACTAATTCTCCTTGTTCCAGAAAGGTATCTCTTGTGAAACATTTGAAGATCAAGAGTGTACCCAAAAGGATAAGGATAACAAAGAAGACTGGAAAACTCACAAATGTTACTGGCATCAATGTGCTTCCACTAGATGAGGACTATGATGAAGATGCCCTAGCATTTTTGAGGGCTCAAAGGATCTTTGAAGTCAAAGTGAAGTTGGATCATCTAGAGATCAAGTACACTGATGGAAGAGAAAGGATAATGAAGCAAGGAAGCTGGCAATATTTCTATAAGTATGAGCTTGAAAGGATAAATGCCTTACTGAATTTTGAAGAAAGAGAAGAAAGGACATGGAAGATAGATATTGCCAGGTACTTGAAGATGCATGCTGATTATGAAGAAAACATGAGGAAAGAGAATGAAAAGAAGAAGATTCAGAGAGAAAAAGAAATGGCTGAGATGGAGGAGAGGGCTAAAGAGCTAAGGCAGAAAGGGTTGTGCAGGGTCAAGCAAAATCCTTACATTGTGGAGTACAAAAACTCACATGGAGGTCAAAGCAAAATAAGGATGGAGTTTCTTGATTCCTATGTAGAAAGTGCACTCAAGGCTGCAATTGATGACTTGGAAGGCTCACCTCTCATTGAAGAACTGATTGCAAGAGAAGAACTTCAAGAAGCCATCATAGACTTGAAGAGAAAAGAAGAGATAAGGAAAAAGAAGATATATGATGATTTGCTAGAGAAGCAATTGGAAGCTGAAGCTGTTGAGCAACAAAAGTAATCTGTAAGCTTTCAATTTTTCTATGTAATCAAATTTCTGATCTCAAGGTTCATGAATTGTTCTCTCTGTTACTAAATTTCCTTTTATGTAAGTTAGGCTTGTTATCAGACATGAAATTGTGCCTAAGGATCTTACTCACAATTTGGGGGAGATTGTTAGGCTCAAGACATGTCTGAATACCACTATTAACAAGCCTACACTATGTGACTATGTCACATTACATGACCTAGTGATTTCTATCACTGGGATATAGTATAGGTCTCTAAATGTACTTGTCTTGTTTTCATGGACAATAGCTTTATCATGTATGCTCAGATTTATAATGAGCTTAGTAAAGTTCTTGCATCTAGAATGTATATAGGCCATTGAATAATTATCCTGGTAGAAGTTCAGAAGTGTTCATGCAGCAGGATAGAGTTGAATAAGGCCATGAAGAAATAAGTTGCAGGAATTTGTCTAAGGCATTATATAGCAAAGTCAAAAGAAAGCTATGTCGTGAAGTCACCAATATCCATGTCGTGAAGTACTATATCGCATAGTCCATTTTGTACTATGTCGAGAAGTCCTCAAGACACATGTCGTGAAGTGTTGAAGTCAGCAAAGTCAAAGGAGCCTAGATCGTGAAGTCCTCAGAAGCCCTATGTCGCATAGTCATCAAATGACCTATGTCGCATAGTCGTCAAATGACCTATGTCGCAAAGTCTTCAAAGGCTATATCGCATAGTCCTCACAAGGGAGATCGCGAAGTCAGGGATAAAGTGGAGTTCACGATATCAACACTTAGCCGTTCATAACAAGACAAATCAAGGTACAGAACCAAGAATCAAAGGAGACAAATACTGAAGCATTTGTTCTGGCAAGGTGGTCCAAAGAACAGATGGCAAATCTACAGCTAAACTTGGAGAGAAAGATAAGAGACAAGCAGCTACAGAAACGGGAAAGACTCCGAAAAGCAGGTGGTCCTTCCTGACACAGTGAACTTCTTATGGCAGGACAAGTTGGACTTTCAGAAGGGGTAGCTGTGTAATATTGTGTGTGCCTAGTTTGTATAGGGGAATATATATATCGTGCACACGCAACTATAAGCAGTAAGAGAGATACACATAGTTATTTGCTAAGCTCTTTTCTCTGTAAGCAAGCAAGTTCAAACTGTTCTTGTTTAGAAGCCAGAAATTCGATTGTGAATTTCCTGGAAAGCTGTAGTATTTAATTTGCTTATACAAAGTAGATTAAAGTGATTGTGTGTGTTATTTACTTTCTGCATATTACATATCATAATCACATACAGTTGTTTACTTAGTTTTCAAGATCGAAAAATATATCAAACTATCCATTCACCCCCCCTCTGTCTAGTTTCTTGTGGTATTCATTTCTAACAATATATGCCAGGGCTCTAGAGAGAACCCTCTTAAAAAGAGAACCAAGGAACTTTTTTTAAAAATTAGTTTTAAATTAAAATAAAAATATAAATAGTTGTATACCATCCTAATAGTCCCAAAAAGTTAATTACTTACAAACAAAGATTCATTTTTAAATTTAAAAAAATATATGAAAAAATTATGAATCTGCTTATGAATCTCTTATATATATATAACTAATTCTATTTTTCTTTCTATGCTAAAATGATTTTTTTAAAAAGTTCCTTGGTTCCCTTTTTAAGAGGGTTCTCTCTTGAACCTTACTCATATATATATATATAGTGTGCGTGTGTGTTATTTTAAGTTATTTAAAAAAACAAAAAGTATATATAATTAAAATGTTAATGATGTTGACATAGTTATAAATATGATATAATTTTGTGTCGTGGACTTCTTATTAATATGATATGAAATATGTTACTTGTTTGTTTTTCAAGTAAGTGATGAAAGATAGTTATTAATCACCAAATAATTTTAAATATGCATGCAAAATCATATCGAGTAATAATTTTATTAACATGTAATATGGTCATTCATTTTTGTTAAAAAATATACTATGCAACAACAAATTATTATGAAATCGATAATAATTTACTAATATCTAAATATTACTCGTGTTTACGCGAACTTTCTACTAAACAAATACAATATATATATATATATATAATAGGGGATTTAGTCTCCCAACAAATACTGTTAACTTCAATTTTCAAATAATTCATAAAATACGTCAAAATTAATGAAAAATTACGCAAATATTATAGAGTATGCCCGTGACCTAGTTACAATCGAATATACTAAGATATGAATTCTACTAGCTTGTTCAAGGTGAACACCAGAAACCAGATTGATTCTTACCAAGTGCATTTCCAGTTCTACAATATCGGCAATTATCATCATCAGACCATCAACTCCTCAGCAAAGCTGGACTGGCAGTCTATTAAATGTTCATGTAGTCCCAAGTTTCGTTCTGTACTAATGCATGTATCAGATTTTGAGCTGTTTTAACAATCGTTGGTATAACTTCACATGCATGAAGAATCTCCTTGATGAGGCCTACATTACCATGTCTTCTGTTGTTCTCAAATGATGATACATCCCACATAAGCTATTTGGGCCACTTTCTCTATTTTCAATTTTTCAAAAATTTGTATATAACTTATTATCATGTTATTATTAATTACATAACAAGAAAACTTTTTTAAAATCTCATACAAAAATAAATCAATGTATAAATTTAAAAATATTTATTTGGAAAGTTATGCTATATTAAATACAACACATTTCTACTTTAAATATATAAGACTTGAGTTTGCTTTCCTTTCTTTTAAACCCAAACTTCATTTTCAAGATAATAGTGACAAAATGTCAAAGGTTACAAATAGAGAGATCTCTGTTCGGGCAATGATTTTTCCAACATTGTTCAGTGCCAAAAGGAATAAGCCTAGCAAGATGATGAGTTACTACATTTCCCTCCCTTCTGCCATAAGAAAACCTTACAAAATTGAAAGTTCTACTAGTACTAAGCACGTCTTCGAGGACTAAATCCAAGTAAGGTCTTCGAGAGTTGATAAACAATAATCTGTGAATCTGATTCTATAATTATCTCTTTCAGATTGATTATATCTTCTAGCTAGCTTTATTACCAACGATATAGCTTTAGCAACTGCAATCTGATCATCTGATCAGGTGGCCAGAAAGCACGAGTGCGCCTTTGGTGCAAATTAAACTTCACCCTCTGAGCTACTAGCAACCATCCGTACCACCCCCAGTCCTATCCATCCAGCAGTGCACAATGATGCATCAGTATTTAATTTCACAAGGCCATCAGGTGGTGCAATCCACTTTTTTGAGTTTTCTTTAAAAAAGATAAATTGTGCATTTATACCTAAAATGTGAGATATTGCAATTGAATTTTCTAATAACGAAATAAACTGCACATTTACATTAACAGCTTTTCCAAAAAAAATTACAGAAATGAGAAATGTAGTAATATTAATTTTTAGTTACTAAATTCATACATTAGAAATTCATCAAAATTAATAGTTAAGATTATGAAAATCTAATCAGTGCGTCTTCATGCATGAAGGTCAAGTACATTTCCTTTGTGAAAATGTGTGCATGGGAAATTATACATGCTTTCAGAGTTAAGATATATAATATAAATATAATTCCAGGAAAACTGAAACAAAGTAAATATAAGAAGATTAAAATAAGCGCAGCATGGCGCTCAGAAGAAGAAAACTGAAAATGCTCAGAATGTCATGATTTGAAATTTACTACCAGGAGCCATACATACATGCTTTCTTTTTCTGTAGACACAACCTAGAGATATATTGTAATACCCATTCTTTGTTTGTATAAATGTTATTTATATTTGGCTGCTTTGTTTTGCCTTTTGCCGAGAACCCGACTGTAAGCCTATTCTATGTTCTCTCTTTGTCTTTTTTTTGTCCGCATCGAGAACATACGCATGGGAAAAAGTAACAATTAAGTGCGGAATTAACTTCGTTGTACAATAATTATCCCTACTTCTATGAACCTTCAATGAAACAAACAAGTAAAGCAACAATAAACGAAAAACAAGACACCAAAAGTTATACGTGGAAAACAAGGAGTAAAAATCACGGGACCGTAGTTCACCAAACAATTCACTATCACAAATTATATGGGAATACACCAAGTCTTCTCTAGATAAAACTAGAGAAATACAATCACCTTCACACTCTTGGAATAAGTCGTCAAAAGTATGAAATCAAAATAAGACAACAATGAGAAAAATCTACGGGAAGGTTTACCCTCACAGTTGTGCAAACAACTTTCGTTAAGCCCCTTAAGAACTGACACTACAAGAATAATTGAATCAGACAAGGCTTTTTGCCCGTTGTCTGATGCCCTAGAAAACCGTTGTCTATTGAGATGTCGTCTGTTACGCAGCTCAGACAACGGACGCATCCGTTGTCTGATTCCCTACAGACAACGGTTTTGGTCTTAGAAAACGTTGTCTGAAACGCGTGAACAACAACGGTTGTTGTAGAAACCATTGTCTGACAAATAAATCAACAATTGTTTATTAACTAGAAAATGTTGTTATTTTAATTTTCAGACAAGGCTTTATTTTCCAAAAGAGTGTTGTGTGATCTAAATATTTACGACGGTTTTAGTAGAACAACCCCATTGTCTTAATAGTTTAGCACAATGGTTTCCTTTCTAAAAACTGTTGTCTATTCTTGACTTGCACAATTGTTTTCTTTAAATACCTGTTGTCTGAAAGCTGTTAGGCAATGGTTTAAATACTTGTATTGAAGTAATGTATTTGGACAACGGTTTTTTTTAACAAGAAGTTGTTACCTAGCTTAATAGACAATGGTTTCATAGAAAATTCAACACATTGCCTAGTACAATGCTTGACAACAGTTTTCATTATAGTCCAATTACCTAAAATAACAAGAGACAATGGTTTTATGTAACAAAATTAAAAAACCAAACTGGCAATATAAAGAAACCAAACTGGCAATATAAAGAAGCCAAACTAAAACCAAAACAAACAGCCATTCCATTCCATCGTGTTCAATAAACCATTACAACCAACACATCCAACCAAGTAAAATTCACGAACTAATTAAGTTAAATATGTTCAACAACATCAGATTTTCGGATGCACATACCCCAAAAGTAGAGACTGAAACCTTCACTTAAGTTAAATAGTTACGCCATTACATGTCCATAGCATATCAGTTAGTCGTTATATATACTGCGCAACTCCCAAAAATACATGTGCATCAGAAAATTTGCGGTGCGTGGTTACTAAATGTGCAAAGAACCTAAGAAGTCTCGTGCTTCATGAAGTACTTCGCCCACTCAATCCTGATTTCATTGAGATCATCGACTCCATAGGATAAGCTGCCCCTCCGTAGCCACTAAAAGATTAAACTATATTATCACCAGATTTCAACATAGAAAAGAAGAACACAAAAGATGACAAAATTAAAAAATTTATACCTTTGAAACAAATTTGAGCTCCTTATCAAGACATATTTCCTTCATATATCGCATGATAAACAGACCACAGTCCTTGGTCCCGGATTGGAGAGGAACACCCTGAAAAATATTTATATAAATATTAACTCATATATGAAGCAACAATTACAGATATCCATAGCCTCATAAATCTGTATTTACTCGCAAGAAAAAAGGGAAAAAAAGTAATTAACAAAAAATACTAATCCACTGTCCAATTTGATTAAAACCAGGTCATAACTACAAAGGAAATAAGCACCTGCCTGAAGGTTATATTTATGTTCAAAAATAATTCAGAATATTAATAAGAATGTAAGCAGAGGATGGATACACATAATTTTTTTATTATAAGTGAAACTGTGAAGGCATATGGGCAGCAGCGACGTCAACGTAGGGAAACCAGAACCAGTAAAGAATTTCAGGGTGGGGCAAAACAATATTTTCTTAATTAAAATGAAACATCTTTTGCAACTCACCCAGTAGGGAATCCAGTATAGCTTTATCATTTGGACTGGACCAATGACAACCGATAAGACGAGAAGCAGGACAAACATGAGACTCCAACACACAGTTGAAAAGAACACATTGCTCCTCTCACTGGGAAGAAATAATTCAGTGTTAGGGTTGAAGTGAGAACCATCCTTCCCAGGAGACCTATACAGCTGTACACAATCCACCAAGTAGAAACGATTAGACAAGACAATGTATCGTCGATTACATATCAATATATTTTCATGAAATCAGTTATGCTAATACTCTATTCACAAAATAGAATTTAGGAGGGAAACTGATTGTAAGACATATACATACCGCTACTCACCAGATACAAAGGATGGGCTAGCAAGGGAAAAAGAATTGTGAATCTCAAGAATTTGGTAGAGGAGTCCAAGTTTTTGTATATGTTCTCAGGCAACTGAAAACACATAAGAGAAATTAGGGTCCAGCTAAGTTCAAATGGTCAGTTGCTGTAACTTTAAGTATCATCAATCTATAAACATATATCCGTATCATTTGGGAAAACAGAGAAACTTATAACAAAGATTGACATGAACTTGAAAAATTTACGCATTCTAAGCTTATTAGAGGAATTAGAAATTACCGGCACCCAAGCTTCATCCTTGTCAGCATGCCCATGATTCTGATGATGGGTTCTATGGCCTATTCTACTGTTGTTTATTCCGGTGAACATGTTAGAAACATTATAATCAAATAAAAACATATATATTATAAGTTATAAGCAAAGGTTGACAAGAGAGATGTTAAAACTTGGATGAATTCACTTACAAGCCATGGAAGGGTGTAAGAACAAAAGTAAGCAGAACATGCCCCATCACATTATTTAGCATCCGATTATCCGAAAAACTGCCATGCCCGCTACAAAACAATAACTATAATTTCACATACAACATTAAATAAAATGCAGATATCATCATAGTATAAAGGACTAGGTGGTGATAGACAGCTTCTCCTAGTGCAGAACTATATATAATTGTTGAGGTTTTGAATCATTATCAGTCATGACCAATGACAAACAGTCCCATAAAAACTGAACCTTGAGCAGTCCAATAAAGTGGCCAGAAAATCCAACTATCAATATAAACTGCCATGCCCATTAATCCAAAAGCTAGAATAAAATCTCTGAGAACATAACTGAGTGATCGCCAAGGATTCTTGATCCAACAATGTTTTGGAATGGCTGCTCGAATATCTGCTATTTTAAATGGAGGATTTGGTGCTGAAGTTAGAGCAGCATCACCATTCATCTTCATGAATACTTGAACATTCAACCGGAGTTCTGATCAGGGGAGGATATAAAATAGAATGCTTCAACAAGCAGAAAGTCAGCAAAGATGTGCTTGGTGTTTTAGTATTCCCTACTGGATTCCCTACTGGAGTGGTGGATGTGCTTTTTACTCTCGAAGAAGAGCTTCTGCTATCAAGGACAGAAGTTGGGCTTGGTGCCTGAAAGCCGCTTGATTCATTGGAATGAGAATTCGCATCATTCTGAAAGGATTTTTTATTTATTTATCAAAAAGGCACCAATATATTAAATATACAGAGAAACATAATATATAAATCAAACTTTTAACTGAGCGCAAAACCATTACAGTAGCAACAATATTGTCTTTGTCTTAGCAATGTGCATAATGATATTGGAAGAGAAAACAATGCCATGAACTAATGTGCGGCCCTCTGGTTTTGCAATATATATTTTTAGAGATTGACCATTGGATGCAAATGAATGCAACATACACTATATGATCTGAAAGAACACCATAGCACAGGTATACAGTTAATATCTCATACATATGAGCAGCATAGATACACAGAAGTACATAACACTGCCAAGTGTGTAACAAAGCAACAAAGTTTATTCAGCTTAGTGCTCAGTGACTATATTTGTAGTGTAACTTGTAAGATACCAAAAGATCGAGTTAATTCACTTATCGAGGAACCCCAGCCTTCTCTGTCTCCTAAATAACAATAACTTAGAATACTACAATTACGGCAATTTCACATGTGAGATTATAAATCGTTCCGGGCCTAAAAAAGAATGCAACATCTCTTTACACCTTAATTGTCCGTAAAATTATTTAAACAAACAAAACCAAAGGGAAAAAACGTATTAGTAAGAAAAAAACAGAGCCGAACCTGGCAAGTGGCCTGAATAATATCTAAAGGAATAGGCACATGGCGTTCAAACAAAGATTCATAGTACAAGCATTGAAACCCTAATTGAAACCTCCAATCGAAAGCCCAATTAAAAGCCCCAATCGTAACCTTGACTGAAACCCCCAATTAAAACCCTAATTGAAACCCCCAATCGAAACCCTAATTGAAAATTAAAACAGAAAAGTGAAAAAGATAGCAAAATCAATGAAGTAATTAAAATTATGAAGTACTTACCAATTAATCGGGTTGGGTGATTGAAGCCCTAATTAACCACCTGCAAAATCAAAAACAAATTAGTTTTTTGAAACAAATTAGAGAAGAAAAAAAAAGATGAGAATAAGAGAAGAAGAAGAAGAAGAGAAGAATAAGTTTTGAAACTACGGCGTGAGTTTGAGCGGAGATTGAGTGAGTGCGGAGATTGAGAGTGAGTGAGTTTGAGCGGGATGAGAGTGAGTATGAGTGAGTGCGGCGTGTTTTTTTGTTAAGGGGAAAAGTCTGCTTCAATAATTCAGTGGGGGGAAAATTGCCGCCTTCTGTTTTTCTGTCGTGTACATATATTTTTTTTATATGTAATTTAAAATTAATAAATATCATATGTAATTACAAAATATAATTTTAAAAAAATTAATATATTATAATTGATTACCGATTAACATCCGTACGGTTGGATCGTTGAAGAAATTAATTAAAAAATTTATTTAGTGAATCTAACACGTGTCTGGTTCCCGGAAGCAGTAGTGTTCCAACGTTTCTGGAAAGATGCGGCACAACCGGATCTTTATATTTTTTTATTATTTTTTCACAACACTAAAATGAGTACCTATTAACATCCATACGGTTGGATCGTCGAAAAAATCAATTAAAAAATTTATTCACTGAATCTGAGATGTGTCATATTCCCAAAATACAGTATTGTTCCAACGTTTTTTGAAAAGATGCGGCACAATTCAGACTTTTTATTTTTTGATTATTTTTTCCCAACACTAGAATGACAATCGATTAACATCCGTACGGTTGGATCATCCAAAAAATCAATTGAAAAAATTATTCAGTGAATCTGACACATGTCTCGTTCTTGAAAGCAATACCATTCTAACGTTTCTGGAAAGATACGGCAAAACCGGACTTTTATATTTTTTGATTATTTTTTCCCAACACTAGAATGACTACCGATTAACATCCGTACGGTTGGATCGTCCAAGAAATCAATTAAAAAATTATTCGGGTTTAGGGTTGGGGTTTAGGGTTTAGGGTTTAGGGTTTAATAAGGCCCAATTGTGGGGCCCACTTTTGTAATATCGTTAAATTACATAGATCTCGATATCCATACGGTTGGATCGTCGATAAATATTTTTAAAAAATCAAAACATCAATCCGGGACGAAACACTAGTTAGAAGTACTTGTCAAAACATAATTGATCGTTAAGATCTCAAACCAAATAAATTTATTTTTTTCTAAAACTTTTGTAATATCGTTAAATTACATAGATCTCGATATCCATACGGTTGGATCGTCGATAAATATTTTTAAAAAATCAAAACATCAATCCGGGACGAAACACTAGTTAGAAGTACTTGTCAAAACATAATTGATCGTTAAGATCTCAAACCAAATAAATTTATTTTTTTCTAAAACTTTTGTAATATCGTTAAATTACATAGATCTCGATATCCATACGATTGGATCGTCGATAAATATTTTAAAAAAATCAAAACATCAATCCGGGACGAAACACTAGTTAGAAGTACGGGTCAAATCACTATTGACCGTTAAGATCTCAAACCAAATAAATTTATTTTTTTCTAAAACTTTTGTAATATCATTAAATTACATAGATCTCGATATCCATACGGTTGAATCGTCGATAAATATTTTTAAAAAAATCAAAACATCAATCCGGGACGAAACACTAGTTAGAAGTACTGGTCAAATCACCGTTGACTGTTAAGATCTCAAACCAAATAAATTTATTTTTTTCTAAAACTTTTGTAATATCATTAAATTACATAGATCTCGATATCCATACGGTTCGATCGTCGATAAATATTTTTAAAAAAATAAAAACATCAATCCGGGACGAAACACTAGTTAGAAGTACTGGTCAAATCACCGTTGACCGTTAAGATCTCAAACCAAATAAATTTATTTTTTTCTAAAACTTTTGTAATATCATTAAATTACATAGATCTCGATATCCATACGGTTGGATCGTCGATAAATATTTTTAAAAAAATAAAAACATCAATCCGGGACGAAACACTAGTTAGAAGTACTGGTCAAATCACCGTTGACCGTTAAGATCTCAAACCAAATAAATTTATTTTTTTCTAAAACTTTTGTAATATCATTAAATTACATAGATCTCGATATCCATACGGTTGGATCGTCGATAAATATTTTTAAAAAAATAAAAATATCAATCCGGGACGAAACACTAGTTAGAAGTACTTGTCAAAACATAATTGATCGTTAAATCTCAAACCAAATAAATTTATTTTTTTCTAAAACTTTTGTAATATCGTTAAATTACATAGATCTCGATATCCATACGGTTGGATCATCGATAAATATTTTAAAAAAATCAAAACATCAATCCGGGACGAAACACTAGTTAGAAGTACGGGTCAAATCACTATTGACCGTTAAGATCTCAAACCAAATAAATTTATTTTTTTCTAAAACTTTTGTAATATCGTTAAATTACATAGATCTCGATATCTATACGGTTGGATCGTCGATAAATATTTTTAAAAAAATAAAAACATCAATCCGGGACGAAACACTAGTTAGAAGTACTTGTCAAAACATAATTGATCGTTAAATCTCAAACCAAATAAATTTATTTTTTTCTAAAACTTTTGTAATATCGTTAAATTACATAGATCTCGATATCCATACGGTTGGATCATCGATAAATATTTTAAAAAAATCAAAACATCAATCCGGGACGAAACACTAGTTAGAAGTATTGGTCAAATCACCGTTGACCGTTAAGATCTCAAACCAAATAAATTTATTTTTTTCTAAAACTTTTGTAATATCGTTAAATTACATAGATCTCGATATCTATACGGTTTTGTCTTTGAAACTTTGGCAGGGGGTTTACTTCTTTATATTATTTTTTTTTATTTTTTTAACTATCAGACAACGGTTTATGTAAGCTAAACAATTGTGTGACAGCAACATATTTAACAGCCAAAAACCATTGTCTCTAAGATTTCAATTGGACAACGGTATGCAGAAACTGTTGTGTGAATTAAGTATAGTCCACATACAAGTAAAACACTTGTCTGATTCTAACAACGGTTTACAAAACCATTGTTTGAAGTTTCTTCAGACAATGGTTTTGTAAACCGTTGTTAGAATCAGACAAGTGTTTATTCAAACTGTTGTGTGACATCCATTTAAGTAACAAAAAAAAAACACTTGTCTGTTTTTAACAACGGTTTATGAAACACTTGTCTGACCTTTCTTCAGACAACGGTTTTATAATTCCGTTATGTAAAGCCTCTGCTTTACTCCTTCTAATAGACAATGGTTTTAGAAACCGTTGTGGAAGTTCTTTCAGACAACAGACAAATTTTGCACAAAAAAAAACCGTTGTGTGAAAATTTCAAACAATGCTTTTACTGCCGACCGTTGTCTGATAAGTGTTGTCTGTTTCAGTTTTTCTTGTAGTGTGACTTCTGGACCTCAGAATCCGATCTCCACCGTTCAGAATTTAGGTATCGGTGTAAGGAAGATGTTGTCCAAAATTCAGGATGATCTGACCGCGGTACACTCCGAGAATCGTAAATATAAGGCATCTTGTGCAACCAGAAAAATTCCTACGAATTTTTTACTTTATATCACTCTTGTGTCTATTTTTTCTCTCTCTTATTTTATTATAATCCTCCTATAATTATATACAGGGTTCCCTTACTTTTATCTCATTGTGGGCCAAAACAAGGGTAATCCAATTGGGCTTTTAATCTCATAGATAGAAACTAAAATCCAACAAATCTCCCCCTTTCTAACTATGACTTCAACTTCCCTTTATCTAAGGACTTTGCCAACATATCGGAACCATTATCATCAGTGTGTACCTTGTCTACTTCAAACAACGCTTCTTCAAGAGCGTCTCTAATCCAATGATATCTCATATCGATCTGCTTCATTCTTGCATGAAAAGTAGGATGTTTAGCTATGTGAATAGCTGCTTGATTATCACAAAAAACCACATAGCATTGTTGCGGAAAACAAAGCTCCTGCATCAACCGCTTCAACCACAACAACTCTTTACAAGCTTCAGTTGTTGTTACATACTCTACCTCCCCCGTAGAAAGTGAAACACCCATTTGCAACCTAGATTGCCATGAGACCGCTCCCCCTGCCAAAGTCATCAAATATCCAGAAGTGGATTTCAATGAATCCTTATCTCCTGCCAAGTCAGAATCTATATATACAACAAGCACTGGTTTACCATTCCCAAATGTCAGACCCAATTTGGAAGTACCTGTAAGATATCTCATAATTCACTTAACTGCTTCTCAATGCTTCACCTGGATTTGGTAGATAACGACTGACAACACCAACTGCAAAAGGCTATATCAGATCTCGTAGATACCATAGCATACATCAAACTTCCTACTGCTGAGGCATATGGAACTCCATCCATCTCTGAAATTTCTTCCTTCGTAGAAGGAGAATCCTTTCTAGTTAACTTAAAGTTGGTAGTAAGAGGAGAACTAACAACTTTAGATTTATCCATGTTGAACCTGCAAAGCCCCTTCTCGATATACTGCTCCTGTGATATATGCAACTTCTTGGCCACTCTATCTCGATGAATATGAATGCCAAGAATCTGTTTCGATGGCCCCAAGTCCTTCATAGAAAAGGACTTACTTAACTGCTGCTTCAACTGGGAAATTCTTCCAGCATTTTTGCCAACAATAAGCATGTCATCCATATAAAGCAATAATATTATAAAATCATCATCTGCAAATTTCTGAACAAAAAACACAATGGTCAGAAATAGTCTTACGGTAACCTTGCTTCTTCATAAATGACTCGAACTTTTTTATACCATCGCTAAGGTGTCTACTTCAAACCATATAGACTCTTAAGAAGTCTACAAACATAATCCTCTTTACCTTTTACCAGAAACCCTTCAGGTTGCTCCATGTAGATTTCTTTGTCCAAGTCACCATGCAGAAAAGCTGTCTTGACATCCATTTATTCAACCTCTAAATCAATACTAGCTACTAAGCACCGCACGAATTGATGTCATCTTAACAACTGAGAAAAGATCGCATCATAACCTATACCTTTTTCTCTAATTGAATCCCTTGACGACCAACCTAGCGTTTTACCGTGGTTGTGAAGTATGCTCATCTTGCTTCACTCTATAAACCCACCTATTTTTCAAAGCTCTTTTTCCCTTAGGTGGCTTCACCAACTCAAAAGTATTATTCTCATACAAGGATTTCATCTCATGCATCTTGCATGGCATAAACCCACTCCTTGTGCTCATCTTTCATAGCTTCCGTATAAGATTCAGGTTCAGCATTGTCAGTCAATATAACATACTCATCAGCAGAATACATGTTAGAAGGATGATGATCTCTGGTAGACCGCCTGAGTGGAACGAATGGTGGAGTATTTTGTACTGGTGACTCTTCATGGGCATCATCATCCATGTCACTGTTTTCTAGAGTATCAGTATTTGTACCATGCAGGTCATCATCATGAACATCATCTCCAAACTGTGAATCCACATCTCTTGGAGGAACTGGATCCAAATTAACCAGATCATTGTTATATTGAGTAACTGTTTTTGTCTTCCCAATATATTGCAAAGTATGATCTTCAATAAATATAACATCTCGGCTTCTCACAATCTTCTTTGAAACTGGATCGTAGAGCCTATAGCCGAATTCATCGTGGCTGTAACCAAGGAATATACACTCTTTAGTCTTCACATCAAATTTAGACCTCTCATCTTTGGGAATATACACAAAAGCCTTACATCCAAAGACACACAAATGATCAAAATGATCATAAGAAACATCTTTACCACTCCAAACTTTATCTGGAATATCAAACTTTAAAGGAACACAAGGTGAGAGATTTAACACATTTACCGCAGTATTTAGTGCCTCACCCCAAAAAGACATCGGCAACTCAGCATGTGAAAGTAAACATCTGACTCTCTCCACCAATGTTCTGTTCATCCTCTCTGCCAAACCATTAAGTTGAGGTGTCTTTGGTGCCGAATACCCTGTTGTCTACAATACACATCAAAGGGACATGTATACTCCCCTCCATTATCTGTCCAGATACACTTCAGTTTCTTCTCAGTCTGTCTCTCAACTAAAGCCTGAAAATGCTTAACACATCTAACACTTGGTCTTTCGCCTTCAAGGTATAAACCCACAACTTCCTTGAATGATCATCGATGAATGTAACGAAATATAATGAACCACCATTAGTTTTGGTTTTTATAGGACCACAAACATCGGAATACACCAATTCAAGTATATGCTCTCTACGAGAGGGAGGACGACTCTTTAAAAAAACTATGTTCTGTTTACCTGCCACATAGTGAGAACACCTTTTCAAATGTATATCAGACAAACTAGATAATACCTTTTTCTTTGACAACATATTCATTCCTTTTTCAGTCAAATGAGCAAGTCTTTTATGCCATAATTCAATTATATCAACATTCTCAAATGCATTAACACTGTCCTTGGAGATTTGAAGTTGTGTCATATATAATTTCGGACACTTCTTCCCTCTTGCAACAATTAAAGAACCCCGAGTGAGCTTCCATTGACCATTACCAAAGCTGTTGACATATCCTTCATCATCAAGAAGGCCAATAGAAATTAAATTCATTCTCATGTCTGGAACGTGCTTCACATCATGAAGAAATAACTCCATGCTCGTATCAAACTTCAAACATACATCTCCAATGCCAACAACTTTTGCAATGTCACTGTTACCCATCTTAACATCTCTAAAATCGCCAGAAGTATAAGATGTAAAGAAGTCCCTTCGTGAAGCAACATGACACGAAGCACCACTATCAATTGCCCAACTCATATCATCTTGTGCGAGGTTAACAATATCTCCATCACAATAGATCAGGTGTTCATCAATAGTAGCAATCACCATAGAATTATCATTACCACCGTCAGTTTTCGTCTGATCATTGTCTGAACCCTTTTTATTTTCTCGCTTCAACTTTCTGCAGAACTTCTTTGTATGCCCCTTTTTACCACAATAATAGCACTCAACATTAGAATACTTACCTCTAAAACTACTCTGTTGATTACCTCTGTTGGTCGGACCTCTACATTGAGCTCTTCCCTTTCTTTCGGTGACTAGGACTTCTGACTGTGAAGATGAACCCTGTGACTTTCTGATACTCCTCTTAGCTAATTCTGATAGGTTCCCGGATAAGGGTAAGATAAAATAGAAGGGGGTTTGAATAGCTTATTACCTTTTTAAAATTTGAGCTTGGCATTTTTAAATTTCCTTCTCACTTTAAATAAATTACTTTTAAATAAGTAACTTAAAATGTGGAATGTAAAAGCGAGAAAGATAAAGAGTACAACACAATCGATTTTATCCTGGTTCACGATGCCACAATCCCCTAACGGATTCGAACACCCCTACTCTAGTCCCCGAACTCCTCCCCGGATTCGAGATTTCTTCCACTATAAGTAAAACACTCCTTATATTAGGCGGAGAAGCCTTTACAATAACTATATATCTATCTTAGAGCCTAAATACCCGTTAACTCCTCAAAATAATATAGTCTACCCCTTGCAAGATTATCTTCAAAACGTAACTCCCCGTTACTTCCTCAAATACTATACAAGCAACCCTTTGGGTAGAATTCGTATCTATGCCCTTTTACGATCTTGGGTCTTAGATATTGGGTCTTGGGTCTTTTCTCCTCCTCGCGGTGCAAAGACACTCAACTTCCCGTTGATGTGTCTAAGACTTTGGTCTTAGAGCGAGAATCACCTCACCTCACTTCACCTCACATTAAAAGGATATAATACAAGCACTACAACTTGAAAACCTTTTTTGTGAAAGATTAAAATAAACTAGTAATACAACTATAACAAAAAGGAAAAATATAAATATTAACAAGTCCAACAAGTTAATATAAATAAGAGCCAAGTATATTTACTTAAGTAAATATTCGATTTTAACCAAATATAAACAAAGTTAAATATACACTTACTTGTGTTACACAACCACAAGTAAATATGAGATAAATCAAGTTATAAATATTCCTTAAAATATTAAACAAGCTTCTAAATTCAAGTATTATTCGGTCAAATGAATAATCTTTTAAGTGGAAGGCCGAATGGTTCGAATTGTTTAGTTTAAAAACAAATTCGAATGGTCTTGTTCTTAAGTCCTTTGAAAGATTATAAATCAATTAAGATTGAAAGGACTTTATATGAATCAAGACAATCAAAATATCTCTTTGGATATACAAATTAAACAACTTTAAAACCACTTAAGGTATAAACAAGTTTTATGCAATTTTAAGCACAAATCAAAAAATAGTTCTTAGCCTTTGAAACCAAACGTTCACCAAGTGGTTAATAAGGACTTAGAGAGGGATCAAGAACTACTTCAAGATACTCCTCTTGGTGTGTTACAACTTATCAAGATACACTTAAAGAGTTAACTTTAAGATAAAGTGTATACTTGGTTATAAGTGTAAAAAACACCACCAAATGAACACCAATGCAAAGGTATGCAAGGAGGTATAAATGATGACTCAAGAACACAAGCAAAAACACTCTAAAAGCTGCCTAAAATGTGCAAATGCACTGCCCTAAGAGGTCTTACCCGAGAGGTGTTAAACAAGGCTAATACCAAGCCAAAACACCACCTAAAGTGTCTAAAAAGAGTACCACTTGAAAGGTATTCAAGTATATTTTAATGGCAACTCAAAGACAAATAAGAGAGCACTCTTGGGGATGCTAAAAATGTGCAAAATCACTGCCCAAGGATGCTTACCCGAGAGGTTTTTAAGCAAGTCAAGAACAAGCTAAAACAACCACTATAAGTGTCCAAAATAAGCTCCACTTGAAAGGTATGCAAGTAGGTATCAAAGGTAGCTCAAAGACACTTCAAAGAAAACTTTAGGGACTGTCCAAAACGTTCACAAGCACGTCCCTAAGTGTCTTTCCCGAGAGTTTAATGGCAAGGCAAAAAACAAGCCTAAAACAAGCCAAAACCACCTCTAAACTTAGCCGGATTTGAGCACCACTTGAATGATATTCAAGAAGGGATAAAAGGTGACTCAAATACTCAATTAAGAGTGCTTAATAGGCTGCAAGAAAAGATACAAGGGGCTGCCTAAGAATCTTGGTTGAATGATGTTCATAACACACCAAAATCGAACCAAAACAAGGCCTAAATGAGCACCACTTGAAGAATATTCAAGATGAGATAAATGGTGACTCAAATACTCAATTAAAAGAACTTTGGGAGTGCATAAACACGAGCTAAACAGCTCCCCAAAGTTGAGTGGCCGAGTGGTGTTTAAACCGGCAAGAAATGGATGTAAATCGAAAGCTTAAAGATGATTAATCTTGAAAGATCAAAGCTTTGGCATCCAAATATTTTGGAGGATTTTGGTACTCTAAGAAGTGAGTAATCTAGAGTAAAAACTCCAGCATTTCTAGAAGATAAAATGCTCAAGGAAATGAGTGAGTTTAGCTTGGTATTTATAGCCAAAAATAAGGTTATTAACCAATGGATAAAAGTGAGTAACCAATGGACAAAGCTAGGTGTCAAGCACACCATAAAATATGAAATAAAATGGTACAAAGTACTATGATACTCCAGCACATATACATGTTAGAATTAGCTTAATATAAAATATTCAAGAAGCTTCAATTGGTACGGAAAGGCCGATAAATAAGAAATAAAGCGGCGAACCCATTTCGGAGATATTCTTTAAAAATCCATTAAAAAATATGAGGCCAATGCAAAACGTCTTCAGATATATTATAAACCTTATGGTCAAAATCAAACTTGGGGTTTCTAATAATTTGGTGAGCTTTTTCGAACCCGTAATAAAAATTGAGTAGTTTTCAGGGGTCCGGAAAAAGGTCTTCATAAAATCATGAAACTTTTTTTAAAATTCATTTTAGTTATTCTAGTAACATTCCTAAATTTTAAGTCAAGATAACATGTGGAGGTATTTTATTCAAAAACATTTTGATTATTCGTCCTTACGTGACTGAATATTATACGTTAGTCGTTTAGCGGAACTAAACGACTCCAAGACTAAAGTTTTGACTTTAAATATATTCAATCATATTATTCCTTGTGAAATGATGACTATTAGGTCAAATGAATCATTAAGATGAATATTTGATGAATTTATCCGTTTGAATAAAACTGTTAGGGGCTTTCGGGATAAAATTCTGTTTTTGTACTTTCGGCAAGTCATAAAATATGGCACTTGGAAAATAATATCTATATCAAATATATTTGAGGACAAATCATTTGAAAGTAACACTATTTTAAATAAAATTCTCATTTTTTATCCATAAAATCAGTGTTCGGGAATATATTGATATTTTTTCCGTTTCTGACTTTGCCTTTGAATGTTCCACAAACTCTAGACTAGGATATATAATTTCTCTAATATACCTTATCTAAAGATAATGATTGGTACAAGAAAACATTTTATCAAATTGACTCGTCGTTTTTTATGTCACATCGAATAAACCTAAGGCAGGATTTACTATGTTATCTAGTAAATTCCTATATCTAATTTAATTTTCGCATTAAGTTTATGACAAATCACCAAAACCTAAAAGTGAAATGTTGTCTCACAAATTCCATACTGATAATACCATCCGGAGCTGAGTTCGACAAAGACATCCTGAATGTCTCCAATGAATCTGGTAAAGTACCCAAAAGACACAATCCATGTATCTCATCTTCAAACTTGATACCCATTCCTGCAAGCTGATTCATAATTCCTTGGAATGTATTCAAGTGATCAGAAATTGCAGTGCTATCCTGATAGTTTAGAGACATCAATCAAATATAGTTTATTATTTCCTGTCTTTCGAGCATAGAGTTGCTCAAGCTTTTTCCACAAAGTACGTGCATGTGTCTCCCCACTAATATGCTTCAAAACATTATCATCCACCTATTTCCGTATATACCCACAAACTTGTAGGTGCAAAATAGTCCATTACGCCTCTGTTTTATTTGCAGGCTTCGCCGTAGCAAACAGAGGTAGATAATATTCTTTCACATAAAGAAGATCCTCCATCTTCCCCTTCCAAACATGATAATTAGAACCATTCAAATTAACCATTCTACTTGAATTCGTTTTCATCGTTCAAACAAGTCCAATAACAACCAAGCTCGGATGCCAATCTGATGGGAAAAAGTGACCACAACGGTAACAACTAAGTGCGGAATTAACTTCGTTGGACATATAGATATCGGTGTAAGGAAGATAATATTTTTGTTGTTTTGATTTACAAATTCAAACACCCTCCTGGTGGTACCTTTTTTTTTTGTACACAGAAGTTATCCAACTAGTTATACAATACTGAGCACAACGGGTGTATATCACAAGGTAATCTGTGGTGCAGCATTTTGCGTATAGAACCTTAACTTTTGGGCTCTTTTCTCCTCATGGAGACGACTTGGTAAGAATGACTATCTTGCACATTCCGTGAACCATGAAACGTCTTAAAGAAATCAATTTTGTGACTCGGCCTAGAAAATTCTGTAGTTTCGTTCTTTTAATTTTTTTTCGTAAAAATATTATTA
The DNA here is from genome assembly GCA_030848705.1 of Heracleum sosnowskyi. Taxonomy (NCBI): domain Eukaryota; kingdom Viridiplantae; phylum Streptophyta; class Magnoliopsida; order Apiales; family Apiaceae; genus Heracleum; species Heracleum sosnowskyi. Next base: position 15,405,899 of record CM061244.1, on the reverse strand, counting down.
CCATTGTTGAAAAATTACTTTTTTTGAATCGTAGTATATTTTTCGCAACACTTAAACAATCAAGATAGTTGAGTTGTTCCTGGTCAACTTGCATGAGCATGACCGAACACTTGTTCTTTACATACTGATCTAGCTTTCCCATCTATCTATCTATCTATTATATCTATTATATCTATTGTTCTTTACTATTATCTAGATAGTTGAGGTTTTTTTTTTCTTCTTCTCCTCCTCTCTGAGAAAACCCTAGCCTCCTCCATCCTCCTCCTCGTTTCTTCTCTAGCCGACGGGGCTTCCACCGGTTTTTTCCGGTGGAAAGCCCCAAACCCTTTAATTTTTTTTGTTTGTTTTTGTTCCATTCAATAATCTTCTTTTTGGGTAAGAACTTCTACCTATTTGATTTGTTTGGTTTGTTATTTAGATCTTAATTATGAGAGCTTTTGGTTTTCTTTTTTCTTCGATTCAAGCGGAGCTTATTGGATTTGAGAGTATATCGAGAATCTCCTATTGTGGTTTCGTTTTTTAGATTTGAAATTTTCTGTTTCGAATTTCAATTTGTTTCTCTCCTTGGTGAGAGGGTGTTTGTTTCTCTCCTTTATTGTGAGTGTTGGTTTTGATTTAGTGATGAAAGTTTGTATGGAATTGCATGTATGGTTGATAGCTCAAACGGATTATGGCGAAGTGGATTGTGGCGAAGCGGGTACATGTAAATATATCATCTTCAAAATATCGCTTAATTGTCTTTTCTTGAAGACAGGCGATTTGATCTTTTTTATGTTTGTTCGACTCGATCATTTTTGTAGATGTCGTATGGCTTTTTATTATTGAATTGACTCCATTTTTCTTCCAAAAAAGGGGAAATAATTCATGAGACATTTTATTCAATATAAATTAGTGAGACATTTTAATGCTCTTGAAATGTCTAAATTGCCCTTGTGTATACTATTTTTAAAAAAAATAGTTGTAAAAGAAATTGAACCCGGGTCTATACAATAATTTGCACATCTTTCAACCACCAAACCACGCATTCTTATGTGTTCTCAATCACACACGTCATATGTGTGTGTCTAAAATAGTTGTAAAAGGAATTGAACCCGGGTCTATACAATAATTTGCACATCTTCCAACCACCAAACCACGCATTCTTATGTGTTCTCAATCACACACGTCATATGTGTGTGTCTGTGTGTCGCATGAGTAAAGGAATTTTTGGTATCTATTATTATATATCTAGTTTATTATAGCTCAACAATGGGCAATAATTCATGAGATATTTCATTCAATCAAAATTGGTGATACGTTTTATTGAATTTGAAATATCTAAATTTTCATTGTGTTCACTTTTTTTTAAAAATGTGTTGTTGAAAGGTATTGAACTTGGGTCTCTACACCAATTTGCACATCTTCCTACCACCACGCCATTTAGTCATATGTGTGTTCTCCATCACACACATTATATGTGTGTGTGTTGCGTGAGTAAAGGAATATTTTGGTTTCTATTATTATATCTATCTATTTTATTATATGATAGCACAACAAAATCTTTTATTTGGTGAGACAAATTAATAATGAGACATTTTGTTCATGATTTGAAATGACTAACTAGCCCCTGTGTTTATTATTTATTTAAAAAATGTTATTGTAGAAATTGAACTTCAGTTTATCTATTAACTGCAGTTTGGTGAGACAAATTAATAAAAGACATTCTATTTAACTTCAAATATATGAAAATAATTACGTAGCTAAATTGAACATAGGTTATAATCTTTAACTTTTACATTTTCATATATACCACTTGAGCACAAAGGCACATATATTGTGATTCTTACACATATATGTGTATAGGGGCAAACCTATAATGAGACCGTATGTGGCCTTGACCACCCCCAACTTGCCCGAATCGTAAGTAGTTTCGTTTATGTAGTGTCAATGACAACGAGAGTCAAGGTCGCAAAATAGAATGAAAAAGCCATTTTGGTCACCCCCAAATAAGTAGAGATGGAGAGATACTCGAAGAGCAAAGAGAATTCAATTAGGGTTTTAAGACAAAGGGTGATGCATAGTATAAGAGGTAGAAAAGATAATCGTGAATATACAATACATAACCCGTGTAGATAGGATATTAAATTAATATATTGTATATCAGCAGTAATCCTACTATACTTATCATATGTATTTAAACAGATTAAGGAATTCAACCGGGTTTTTTAAACGTAACTAATTAAGAAATATTAAGTTTACGGAGACGAAATATAAACATAACAATTATTGTACAAATATGAGGATAATCCAAAATATCACATCTAAAATTCGAATTACTAACAATTGGGGTTATAAAACACCAAAAATATAAAACACAAGTACTATACATGTATTTATAAAATAGTGAAATCACTATATAAAGAAAACTTAAAATTGTAAACAAATAAATTTTAAAAAAAATGAAAATTATGTCATAAACAATATTAATTTAAATATTTCCGCACAATACTAGAAATAACATGTGCCACCCGTGCGAGGCACGGGTCATTTTCAAGCACAATATAAAAATGTGTCGTTGTTAAGGATATAAAATGGTGGAATGAACATATTTTACAATAAATTAAAATGTATACGAACCAACTTATGCAGTGCATATATTTTAAAAGAATAGAATATAACTGAAAGTATATATTCCTCAATGTACATGACTGGAAGATAATATAATAATTATTAAGAATGAAATGATAGGGAGTTGGTTAAACAGTTACTAAAACTATCTGCCAAATGTAATTGGCCATATATCACGTAGCCGTTGAATAATATTATTGTCTACGTACAACCCAATTTGCAAAACTAATCTCCTAACATAGTGGAGTTGCAAAGTTTCCTGGCATCTCACCGTCGCAAGACATTATCATTAGGTTTTAGTTCTCCATTCTCGAAAATTTACTACCAAAAAAATATTTATTTACAGATACACAATCATGTTCACTTTTTTAATGTTATATCAATTACTTTAAGATATCGGATGAGAATCTAAAAGAACAACCAAACGCACAACAACTATCGATAATGATAGGCACTCGGTGCTCCTAAGACTTGAACTACTTCCATGTACAAACATCATTTACGGGGTCAAAATTTGTTGTGAAACACATCGTACAAGCATCAATATAGGTATTAAAAAGGAAAACTAAGCAAAGCCAATGGTAGTATGATCCAGAATTCACTAATATGAACTCCGCAACATGTACCAATGCACTTTAGCAGTATAACCACTATGCAAGGAATAAATTATATTAGCTGAAAAATAAAACGTTTTTACTTAGAAGTGGTTAAATAAAAAAAATCGCCCTTCATTCAGTCATTTATGTTATCGTATCGTAGAGTTAAATCTTAGAGTTTAACTCTTTTACCTAATTACATGTAAATGGTAATTCACAAATAGTGACTGCAAATCTTGGGGAAGTCTATTTCCACTTTTTATGAACAGTGTACATAATCTCATACACTGACGTGCAATAGCAACAAAGTTAAACACAAGAATTTTTCAACATTAATCTTGCACACACCAAACACCTATAGTATCAATATTATTCATTTCACAACTTAAAAAAACCTCAATCTTGAATAGTTTCTAACGGTAACCATCTAACTACGGTTCCGTTTTTGTACCCACACTAAGGCGTCTGTTATACGATATATGAGCCATCAAGAACACGGCAACACCTAATAATTTAAAAGTTATACTAGAGAATGACCCGTGCCTCGCACGGGTTTTCATGCTACTTTTGATAATAAGAGATCTGATCCTATCTTTCAGTTGTCTAAAATTGTAAATGTCAGGTCCAACATCTCAATGGACAGTGGTATCTACTATACGAATATAATAGTATTTGTTCTTAGGGGTTTGGCCCACTTGGCATCCTTTACCTTCTCAATTTCCACCAATATTTGACTTCGGGGTTTTTTTAACACGAGTATATAGTTACTAGTCGGGGATATTCCTTTAGGGGAAACGATCGTTGGATATGTTCTCTTTCACTTTCTTGTCTCGAGTATGTTGGTATCTCGATTACCTTTTCTTTTCGTGGTCGGGGGCTGAATCTTCTTCATGCTTTCTTTCCCCTCAATATTCTCGCCCCTCTCATGCAGTGGATTCATTGTTTTCGGGAAATGCTTTGCCAATTACATCTTCAAGTAAACGTCTATAGTCCCCTTTCAATACTACAATCATTGTGATATTTGTTATACCCAAAATTTATACAAGGAAAGGATTGATTATCTGAAGATGATCAACGGCTAGGGTGACATGATTGTAGGGATATGTTAATATGAATAATAACAGAAGATGAGCTTGGAGCTCCAAAATAGGAGTGGACACACGTTGGAGCGCCAACCAGGGCCAGGACCAAGGTTGGAGAGCCAACCCTGGGCGCACAATCTGGCACGCCAACATGCTGTGAAAGGCCAGGTTGGGGCCCCCAACTTGGAGATGACATTGAGAGAGGACAGAATATTATTTAATGAGTGACATGCCTTGAGGATTTATAGAAGACCATAAAATGAAGGCATGGTTCTATATTCTAATAAGTTATCCTTATTGGGGAATTTAGGTATGATTAAGCTTATCTATGCACTCAAAGGGTCTATTCATGTATTCTAGCAAGTTGTCCTTGTTGGGGGAGTAAGATGCACCTGGTGCGACGATAACTTTAGAGAACTTGTCGTGTAGTCTGGTGGGTTATCCTTAGGGCTGAGCAAAACCGAACCGAAACTGAAAAACCGATCCAAACCGAAATATTTTGGTTCGGTTTGGATTGAGTTTTTTCAAAAATTTCGGTTATTTCGGTTTTTCGGATTAAACCGAAATAAAATCGATTTGGTTCGGTTTTCAGAATTATGGTTCAGTTAAAAACCGAAAAACCGAAATATTTTTATATGGTTTTTAGAATTATATATATATTAGCTTAAAACCCGTGCAATGCACATATTGTTTGTAATAATTGTTACTTTTATGTTTTAATAGGTATTAAAATAAATAAGTAAGGATTTGTCCGTGATATTTTTGAAAAAGAAAGTATTTTAGTACGGAAAAATAGAAAACATAACATGTTTTAGTTGAAAAAGTGTAATTCTCTGTATTTTTTTAGAAAAAGCGGGAATTTTGTTTGAAAAAACCATGTATTTTAGTTGAAAAGGTAATTGATTATAAATAATGTTACTATTTAATAATAATTAATAATTTTTAAAAAAAAATGTTTTTAAATTTCGGTTTTTTTTATAAACCGAACCGAAAAACCGAATTATTTCAGTTCGTTTTTCGGTTCGGTTTTAGTAAAACTTCGGTTCGGTTCGGTTTCACAAAATCGATATTTCGGATTTTCGGTTTTTCTAATTCGGTTCGGTTTTTAACCGAATTAACCGAATGATCAGCCCTAGTTATCCTCAACGGGGGGTAAGGATCAACTTGTGCATTTGAAGTAAGCCATGACTTGCCCCTGCAACTAAAAGACTGATGTGGTAGTTGGTAGCGGTTGATGTTAGCTCGGGTATTTGGGGTTAATGTTGTATCCGTGAAGGCACAATCATAGTTGAGCCTTGGTGCAATAACCCCAAATTTTGGACTTAGTTAAAAAAAAAATATTTGATGAATAGTAAAATCCTGATGAATAGTAAATTTCTGAACCGAGAAAGATTTTCAGACCACCCTATGTACGAGTCGGGATAATGAACTTTCGAAGTCGTATTAGTAATCTACTATGAAAATGAAGGAATGCAAAAGCTGTCAGAATCAGAAAAAGAGCATTTTCTGTTTTCTCTGAAATTTCACCTATTACTGATGGATTAATCATTATTTAAATATATTGGAGGATTTTATATTATCAATTCCATGGATATGGATTTATTAAAGGTATTAAGATATCAAGAACGTTTACGGTAAACTACTTCGATAGAACGCTTTAGAAACCGGGAGAGCAAATTCTGAGATAAAGAGAATAAACGAGGAATATTAGAATTTATTTTGATCTAAAGGATTGTGCGGCAATGAGATAATAAAATATTGTGTAGAAGTGTAACATTAGTATTTTAACCAAAGACACAAAGAGAATCAAATTGGTGGAAGCAGAGAAACCAAAGTATCATGCTTGAAAGTCAACTATTACAAGGATGACCCTTTTGCATTTAACCAAAAAGTGGGAAGTGTTATGTAAGGCCAACACTTGGACCAATGAAGTGTTGACAACACAAAAGTAGAAGATTCATCCAAAGATTAATACATATATACATGTATTAATTCATTTCATAACAACAAAACAAACAAACAATTCTGCCCAGCAGAAACCAAGCTCAAAGAAAAATTCATATCTCCACTTTTATCCATCATTAAATCACCTAATTTTAACCATAGCGTCTCCACTCCATGGGTAACATTATTTCAAAATTTCATGGTCAACAAAGGAGTGTAGCCTAGCTAAATCGCTTCCCCAAGTTGGAGAACCCAATCTGTCCAGTTTCTGTCCAGCGGAAAGATGGGGCTCAAAACCCTAGCTAGGAATCTTCAAATTTTATGATCTATAACTCAAAAGAAATCTTATGAAGAGCACAAGGCAACAAAGGAGTGTAGCCTAGCTAAATCGTATGATCTATAACTCAAAATTTGTTATGGATTTTACAAGATGAGGATGAATAGTAACTTCAAGTGGTTTCTTGTTTTGATCTTGAAGTTTAAGGCTTGTAAAGGATAATCAAGGAGCAAGGAAGGGTATACTAGCCATATATAGTCTATATTAAGTACGAAGGAAGGTATAAACCCTCTCACACTTTTACTTATGATTTGATATTAGTGTATAAATGGATGATTGTTAGTGATAGTATGATTTAGAGATGATTTACATGATATGTATGAGGTTTAATGGATTGATTGTTGGTTGAACTAGTGATTAGTGTTATGAGTATGTTTAGACAGAAATAAAGTTATTTGGAGGAGATCCTTGGGTTGTGATTGTTGGTTGTGGATTGATGAATTGATTAGAGTGTTTTAAACACGGGAATCGCGTTTAAGCGTCGTTACCATGTAAAATTTTACTTAGGAAGTTTGGACAGAAATCCCGAATACTTTAAAGGGAATAAACATAAGGTTTATGACCAGGATCATGTAGGCCCTGTTTCCTAGTTTGTTTTAGCGAAAAAATCGTATCGTTTCGATTTACGGTTTAGGAGAAACGTCCGTTTTCGTGAAAGCAGTTTCGCGTAACTAAGTAGTTCATTGCATGAACTTTGCGATAGTGATTAAACCCCTTAAGCGACTTATTGGAATGTGAAACTTTGTGTTAACATGCTAGGTGCGTTTAGGAAGACCCTCGAAAAGATTTCGTATCAAAAGGATTATATTTCAATTTTATAAAAAATGTGTGAGCGAGCATGCTCGAGTAGAGGATCTTAAGGAGTTAACTTGAAAATGGACTTTGTACTTGAGATAGTATATACTTAGTATGGTGAAAGCGTTTAAGTTATTAATCTTGAACCTTGTGTTGATTCTAGATTACTGGACCAACCTGAGACTTATTGCTACTTCGGGATTTCCAGGCAAGTTTTCTCATTCCATGCTTTATTTTAAGTTATAATATTCGGATGATGCATGTGATATGTATTATGTATGTTTTCAAACCTCACATCGTATATAGATGTGACGGTGTAAAATTGTTGAAATGGATTTGACCTTTGGATTATATAAAATCTTTTGAGTTAAGTAGTTATGAACCGGTTTACCTAGTAGCTCTAAATATAAGAGCATATGCATTGTTTTCGACTCTAAATCAGGAGTAGGTATTTTGAGATATGTAGATAGCCGTGGAAACCCGGAGGGATTCCATCGGCAGAATACTATGTACTTTGAGGATTGTTATTCGAATATGATATATTCGAGGAATGATATTTGCTTACTATATCTTTCAAGGAATGTTATTTGAGTATTATCTCAATCGAGAAATACTATTTGAAGACTATTTCCGTTATATATGCTAATGGAAGGCATAACTGTTTTCGAAAATATATTGTGATACTTGCTTTATGATTATTTATTCAATAAATATTATTTTGAATATTCATTCAGTCATTATTTATTTAATGAATATTATTTTTGAATATTCATTCAAGGTTATTTAATTAATGAATATTATTTTGGAATATTCATTTAATCTTTATCTATTTAATGAATATTATTTTGGAATATTCATTTAAGGCTTATTTCTTTAATGAATATTATTTTGAATATTCATTTAATCCTTATTTATTTACTGAATATTATTTTGAATATTCATTTAATCCTTGTTTATTTAATGAATATTATTTTTGAATATTCATTTAAGGTTTAATTATTTAAGGAATATTATTTTTGAATATTCATTTAATCATTATTTACTTAATGAATATTATTTTCGAATATTCGTTTAAGGTTTACTTATTTAATAAATATTATTCGATTATTTATTAAATACTTTTAACCCGTTTTAAAATGAGTTATATTATTTAGAGTTTATCCTTGACCTTCAATATTTACGGAGGATATTCTAAGCTGTATTATTGCTCGTCATAAAGTATATACTTATATATATATATATATATATATATATATATATATATATATATATATATATATATATATATATATATATATATATATGCATAAACTAAATATGAGTTGAGGAATATTTTGAGGTAGGCATGGCTACCCTAAATAATATATATGTATAAGGACTTGTGAATCCCTAGAATTGGGAAGTGTAATTAAGTGAAGTGGACTCAAATGAATGATACGGAGATGAACTAAGTATTTTGTTGGTAATAGTTATCATAGTTCGAAGATTGTTCCTTCGAACATTATATGAGTAAAGATTTTTCCTGTATTAATGGGGCTTGTTAGTGCAGGGATCATTGTATATGATGCCCTAACAGATGTGACCGGATTGGTCAGTGTACTATTGCAACTAGATTGCGGTCGACTTGAATGTCGTTACTGCGGATTGAGAATACCGGATATGCGGTAATCCTGCGTAAGTGACCGTATCTAGTCGGTCCAGCTATTTTATTTCTGGCCCATGTGCTGCCAAAGGATGATTAACAAGTTCGAAAAGTGTTCTTGCATCATCAAGACAAGTTTGAAAAGTCGTTCTTGTCATGGTCAGGTTCGAAAAGTGTTCTTGGCCTGGTCAAGTTCGGAAAGTGTTCTTGTCCATCTACTAGTAGTAAAAAGGTCCCTCGGAAGGACATGATTGAAGCGATTGATCATCGTTTAATCATATCCAGTGGCTTGAAAGTCCCAATCCCTCGGATAAGATAATAATGAAAATGTTTTAAAAGTGAATTGTTTCAGATAAATGCTGTTAATAAATAGAGTAACTAATTGTGTTATCTCTACAACAGATTGAACTGTTAAGATTGATTGATATTGAAACAGCTTGGAGGCTGATGTTGATTGTTGAAAGAGTGATTGGGTAATTCTTGTTATTAAACTGTAGTTACAATAAATCCTTGCAACTTCATCTTTTAATGTATGAGTTATGACTCTGATAAAACCTTACTCAGATTATATATGCATAAGTGGATTTTGGGTTACGGAAACCTTATATTAATTTTCCTCGTAACTTCATCTTTTATGTTATACTAGCAACTTATCCGTTTAATGCGTAGCATGTGGTTATAAAGATATGTTTGAGACTTGGTTTATCATAATGATACCAAGGATTTCCAAAGGATTTACGAAGAGTATATGAGTATGATTATAAGTCATACGGTATTTTAAACGGTATACTATTTTGGGGTTAGACCCTAGTAGTGATAAAAGCTTTGATGCCTTATGGATTATCTCCCTAAAAGGTTTAAAGATTTAAACTGGGATAGATTTCTTGCTGAGCACTATTAGCTCATTCTTGCTTTATTAAAATATTTCATCATGAGGAAAACATTGCCGAATCCACCTCGTGTTACGAGAGCAAGGGAATGGAGAGACCACCCTGGAGTTAGTTGATGCAGGATGGATACTGTCAGTATGAGCAGAATAGTTGCAGCTTGAATTAGTGAGAATTATTTTGAGTGGGTTTGTATTACTAAACCTTGTATAGTATTGTGAGGTCTATTATTGTAACTTCAGGTAGAGGTTGTAAATAATAGATGAGATCCAGGATAGTACATTTGGGTTGTAATAACAAATGTTGATTATTGTTGCTCATTTCCAAGGCAATAACTTGTGTGTGTGTGCGTAAGTGATTGGGGTCTTTGGAGTTGTATTATGAGAATGTTGTAAGTAATGCAGGTATTGTATCATTGATGGAGCGTGACAACCCAGATTCCTGACCCCGGATCTGGGGGTGTTACAGAAATGGTATCAGAGCGTTAAGTTATAAACTTGGATATGAGAGTGTTAAGAGTTATATCGAAGTAAGAGAATGACGAGAGGACTCATATAGAGTTCGTTAAGTGGACTACCGGAGGTAGTGCCACTGAGGATGTTAAGATTAAAGAGTGTAGTTGAGGACTTATCGGAGGACCGATAGGACCGTTGAATATCATCATAATGATGAGAAGGACGTTTAGAATGGTACACGGATTATCAAAAACATTAATATAAGACGCGAAGCAGAGTCTCGGTTGCAGTTGGGGTAAGGTCAGAATGGCCAATACCAATGGATAACTTGACTTAGTAAGAACCTAAGTGTTTGTAGTTCAGCATAGTTTGCCACGGGAAGGCAGCACATGTGAAGATTGAGACGTTTACAGTCCTTTACGTGATCCGAATTACTAAATTACGTGGACTAGTTAGGGCATTATCTTGTGTATGAGGTCCAAGCCTTGGAGTTGGTGTCTTTTCCGTCGATGGGTATTTTGTTACCTAAAAAGGAGACTGTTGCGTACGTGTAGTACCAGAACGTTATCGTGAGACGAACGTGCTAAATCGCATCACGAGTATATTTCGTATGATAGGCCATGATGGCTCGACTCCGAAATCAAAGACATGAAGAATGGATAGCGTGATTCTGATAAAGACACGTATGGTTGCGGCGAACAATGCGACAATCTCAGGACCTACGAGGAACGAGACCTATGGTGGCCTGGGGTTGGATTCGTTCGATATGATTAGTGTTAAGAAATTACATATACGTTAATGGACCTTCATTTTTCGTGGATATGTTGATGCGGCCGTATGAGGCCCAATCTCTGAACGACTATCGGGGAATGGTGAATATGTTTCGAACTCCCGACCTATTTAAGGACTTGTACGATTTTGAGGTACCGTTGGTTAGTACCATAAGCCATAAAGGCAGAAAGATAAGATCATCCTCATACGGGTGATGTTAGAAATTATGATGACCATTGACTTTTTGGTATCTACTTGCTGGTACACTCCTCAATCTAAAACTGTTCCTGCCTATGTTACCTTGAATAATTCATGTCAGGTAACCCCTTTAATTTCCTACTTCAACTTGGGATGCAACCAACAACTGTTATATTCAGTTTATTCATTTTCTTTCCTCCACTCATTACCTTAAGGGTTAAATACGCAGAATTAAGTTACCATTACTCACCGGAGCGTTTTGTTCATATTCCAGGACGACCTGAAAAGGGAACCATTATTCATCTATCCTTTCAGGTCTATAATTTATTTCGTATTCTTTCAATTATCTAAGGAATGTTCAATTAATATTTCCCTTATTATTTGATGAGTATTCTTTAACGATTATCTTGAAAAGCGATTTCTCCTTTCATACTTGGACTCCTCGAGTTCATAAATATCAAACTGTTTATTTAAAACATGGATGATATATATTTCAGAGATTACTCGGGAATTCTTTTCTCCTATTAAGGAGAGATTTGCACATCAGACGTTGAAATCGTGGAAAGGATATCAATTTGATATTGATATTCCGAATTCAATTCTATTGGAAAATTTGATAAAGTTTATGTACGGAGACACCTTTGGGTGGACCGTTTCACTGATGAGAAATGTTTGGTGGGAGGTTATCGATTGTTCCGATACCAACAATTTCCTATTCATATCATATATTTTATTCAAGGGTTATAATTACCTTGTTCATCCTAAACTTATTTACTCTTCTTTTCAATTAATTATCTGAGTAGTCAAAATGTTGTTTTCTTTCTTTCTTTGGCTACAATGTCGAGATTTTGTACTAGTAGATTGAAACTGGCTAATTATATGTGCCAGGATGAGTGACTAGTTAATTGTTCTAACTAGTTGAAATTTTAATGATATAATGAAAATCTAGCTAATCGTCCTAGCTAGATGTTGCGTCCCAAACTAATCGAACTAGCAAATTTTGTTCAGCTGGTTGTTAAAATTTTCTTGAAATGAACTAGTTATTGTTTCACTAAGTTCAACTTTCGGTCAAATTTATATAAGTGAATTCACGATGCATTTTGTATGCAGTGAAGTATGATGAGAAAATTTTCAAACGATAATTTGATTGACACCTAACCAGGTCGCCCCCTCAGCGAGAATTTTTACAAAGTTTTTATATATATATATATATATATATAAAGCAGTCTGTTGCTTGAAGTATTCTTGGTACCATGCAAGTATTTTCCTTAGTATTTGGAAAAAAAGGAGAGTGTTGAAGCTGAGAGCCAAGATAAATGAGTACGACAACTATGGATCGAAGTTTACGGAAATCACCAAGGTTTGTTTCGCATGATGCGAATTCAGAATAACGAGGTGTTCGAAACGACTGATTATGTTACCTTGGTTAATGAAACGACTATGATAGAAATGGAAGCAAAGTGGACGAGAAAGAAATGGGAATAAAGAAAATAGAGTATGAAACGCGAATAGATTGAGAAAGAAAGGAAGTAAGAATTCAGATTGTCGGAAGAGGGAACGATCGACCTCGAAGGATGTGAAACTTGTTTAGAGACTGTGATGGATACGAAACGGGAAGTACCTAGTGTACAGAATATTCCCGTGGTTAACGAATTCGAGGATGTATTTCCAGAAGATCTTCCGGGGTTACCACCCGATAGAGAAATAAAGTCTGGTATAGAATTAGCTCCAAGGACGGCTCCAGTTTCGAAGGCCCCGTACCGACTAGCTCCAGTCGAGATGAAGAAATTAGTCGCTCAATTGTAGAAATTGTTAGGGGAAGTAATGATAAGACCAAGTGCGTCACCGTGGGATGCACCCGTGTTATTGGTGAAGAAAAAGGACGACAGCATGAGGTTATGCATAGAGTATCGAGAGCTAAATAGGCGAATTGTTAAGAATGAATACCCCTGCCAAGGATCGGTGATTTAATCGATCGGCTGCATGATGCAATTAAATTCTCGAATATTGATTGAGAACTGGATACCACCATTTGAATATTAAGCCTGAGAACGTACCCAAGACTGCGTTTCGCACCAAGTATGGACACTACGAGTTTTTAGTAATGTAGTTTGGGCTGACGAATGCCCTTGCAGCTTTCATGGAAGTGCTGAATCGACTTTTCAAGAATTATTTGGATAAGTATGTCATAGTGACATCAGCAATATTTAGGTTTACCTCAAAGACCGAGGAAGGACATGCAGAACATTTGAGGATCGTGTTAGAAGCACTGAGGAGAGAAAAGTTATATGCCAAGTTCTCAAAGTCCGAGTTTTGGCTAAAGGAAGTACAATTTTAGGACATGTGGTCAATAGTAAAGGAGTACTGGTTGACCCTCCAAAGATAGGAGACGTTTCAAACTAGGAAAGACCAACCACACCAACCGAGGTGAGTAATTTTGCGGATTTAGTCGGATATTACCGAAGATGTGTACAAGATTTTGCTAAGATAGCAGCCCCACTGACCAGACTTACTCGAAAGACTGAAAAAGTTGAATGGATCAAGAAATGTGAGAAAATTTCCAGGAATCATAAGGTATATTTTACCAAGTTGGAATTCCAAATGTTCAAGAAATGAAAGATGCTAAATCTTCGGAATGACTAATAAGAAGAACTGAAAGGATGAAGTTTAAAGTCACGAGAACATAAAGGATTATTTAAAGGTCCTGAATGAGCCAGAACGAATTAAGGAATAAAGATCTGTCATAAAGAGACAGCTACACCGAGAGTACAAAAAGGTAAAGAAAGTGAAGGAAATGTTATAAGTGGTCGGATAAATAAAAGGATTTATCGATTGGTAAACAAATATTGGATATGTCAGAAAATGAAGGCAGAACAAAGACCTAGTTGACTATCACAGTTAATAGAGATTCCTGATTGGGAATGTAATTTTACTATAATGGATTCTGTGATAGGGTCAACAAGAATCAAGTCGGACTATGACGTCAATTGAGCTATAATTGATGGATCAAATGAGTCTACTCATATTTTGTTATCAGCAAGAGATCGTTAACCGAAGAGTTACGAAATAGATAGTTGGGTGACGTGGAGTTCCAGTCACCATCGTGTCAGATAAGAACCAATGATTGAACTCCCAATTCGGGAGGAGTTTTCCAAACATGTTTGGCAATGAGATTGAGTGCGATTACTACGTAGGATCCGCAGACCGACGGACCGACCGAAAGAAACATTTCAGACAACCGAAGTTACGGTAAGTGTTGTACCGCCGATTGCAAGAATAATCGAATGTTGATAGAAAATGGGTGTACATGAACATAGCCAGAATTGTCTTATATAAAGCGTCCGGTAGATATCATAGACCGGAATGAGTAAGAGTTGTAATGAAACCAGAGAGTTGAAGAGTCAACCTGGAAACTGGAGATTACTATATTGGAAGAGTAACCCCGGCTATTTTCTTAGATTTCGGGACGGAATCCTTTTAAGGAGGGGAGACTGTAATAACCCCAAATTTTGGACTTAGTTAAAAAAAAAAAAAATTGATGAATAGTAAAATCCTGATGAATAGTAAATTTCTGAACAAAGAAAGATTTTCAGACCACCCTATGTACGAGTCGGGATAATGAACTTTCGAAGTCGTATTAGTAATCTACTATGAAAATGAAGGAATGCAAAAGCTGTCAGAATCAGAAAAAGAGCATTTTCTGTTTTCTCCGAAATTTCACCTATTACTGATGGATATGATAATATAAAATTAATTCCATATCCATGGAA
The DNA here is from genome assembly GCA_030848705.1 of Heracleum sosnowskyi. Taxonomy (NCBI): domain Eukaryota; kingdom Viridiplantae; phylum Streptophyta; class Magnoliopsida; order Apiales; family Apiaceae; genus Heracleum; species Heracleum sosnowskyi. Next base: position 15,390,815 of record CM061244.1, on the reverse strand, counting down.
TTGATAATATAAAATCCTCCAATATATTTAAATAATGATTGTGCAGCAATGAGATAATAAAATATTGCGTAGAAGTGTAACATTAGTATTTTAACCAAAGACACAAAGAGAATCAAATTGGTGGAAGCAGAGAAACCAAAGTACCATGCTTGAAAGTCAACTATTACAAGGATGACCCTTTTGCATTTAACCAAAAAGTGGGAAGTGTTATGTAAGGCCAACACTTGGACCAATGAAGTGTTGACAATACAAAAGTAGAAGATGCATCCAAAGATTAATACATATATACATGTATTAATTCATTTCATAACAACAAAACAAACAAACAATTCTGCCCAGCAGAAACCAAGCTCAAAGAAAAATTCATATCTCCACTTTTATCCATCCTTAAATCCCCAAATTTTAACCATAGCTTCTCCACTCCATGGGTAACATTATTTCAAAATTTCATGGTCAACAAAGGAGTGTAGCCTAGCTAAATCGCTTCCCCAAGTTGGAGAACCCAATCTGTCCAGTTTCTGTCCAGCGGAAAGATGGGGCTCAAAACCCTAGCTAGGAATCTTCAAATTTTATGATCTATAACTCAAAAGAAATCTTATGAAGAGCAAAAGGTCTGGTAAAAAATTTAGCACCAAACTCATATTTTTCGATTTGTTATATATGGACTTTACAAGATGAGGATGAATAGTAACTTCAAGTGGTTTCTTGTTTTGATCTTGAAGTTTAAGGCTTGTAAAGGATAATCAAGGAGCAAGGAAGGGTATACTAGCCATCTATAGTCTATATTAAGTACCAAGGAAGGTATAAACCCTCTCACACTTTTACTTATGATTTGATATTAGTGTATAAATGGATGATTGTTAGTGATAGTACGATTTAGAGATGATTTACATGATATGTATGAGGTTTAATGGATTGATTGATGTTGAACTAGCGATTAGTGTTATGAGTATGTTTAGAAACAAATAAAGTGATTTGGAGGAGATCCTTGGGTTGTGATTGTTGGTTGTGGATTGATGAATTGATTAGAGTGTTTTAAACACGGGAATCGTGTTTAAGCGTCGTTACCATGTAAAATTTTACTTAGGAAGTTTGGACAGAAATCCCGAATACTTTAAAGGGCATAAACATAAGGTTTCTGACCATGATCATGTAGGCCCTGTTTCCTAGTTTGTTTTAGCGAAAGAATCGTATCGTTTCGATTTACGGTTTAGGAGAAACGTATGTTTTAGTGAAAGCGGTTTCGCGTAACTAAGTAGTTCATTGCATGAACTTTGAGATAGTGATCAAACCCCTTAAACGACTTATTGGAATGTGAAACTTTGTGTTAAAATGCTAGGTGCGTTTAGTAAGACCCTCGAAAAGATTTCGTGTCAAAAGGATTATATTTCAATTTTATAAAAAATGCGTGAGCGAGCATGCTCGAGTAGAGGATCTTAAGGAGTTAACTTGAAAATGGACTTTGTACTTGAGATAGTATATACTTAGTATGGTGAAAGCGTTTAAGTTATTAATCTTGAACCTTGTGTTGATTCTAGATTACTGGACCAACCTGAGACTTATTGCTACTTCGGGATTTCCAGGCAAGTTTTCTCATTCCATGCTTTATTTTAAGTTATAATATTCGGATGATGCATGTGATATGTATTATGTATGTTTTCAAACCTCACATCGTATATAGATGTGACGGTATAAAATTGTTGAAATGGATTTGACCTTTGGATTATATAAAATCTTTTGAGTTAAGTAGTTATGAACCGGTTTACCTGGTAGCTCTAAATATAAATATAAGAGCATATGCATTGTTTTCGACTCTAAATCGGGAGTTGGTATTTTGAGATATGTAGATAGCCGTGGAAACCCGGAGGGATTCCATCGGCAGAATACTATGTACTTTGAGGATTGTTATTCGAGTATGATATATTCGAGGAATGATATTTGTTTACTATATCTTTCAAGGAATGTTATTTGAGTATTATCTCAGTCGAGAAATACTATTTGAAGACTATTTCCGTTATATATGCTAATGGAAGGCATAACTGTTTTCGAAAGTATATTGTGATACTTGCTTTATGATTATTTATTCAATGAATATTATTTTGAATATTCATTCAGTCATTATTTATTTAATGAATATTATTTTTGAATATTCATTCAAGGTTATTTAATTAATGAATATTATTTTGGAATATTCATTTAATCTTTATCTATTTAATGAATATTATTTTGGAATATTCATTTAAGGCTTATTTCTTTAATGAATATTATTTTGAATATTCATTTAATCCTTATTTATTTACTGAATATTATTTTGAATATTCATTTAATCCTTGTTTATTTAATGAATATTATTTTTGAATATTCATTTAAGGTTTAATTATTTAAGAAATATTATTTTTGAATATTCATTTAATCATTATTTACTTAATGAATATTATTTTCGAATATTCGTTTAAGGTTTACTTATTTAATAAATATTATTCGATTATTTATTAAATATTTCTAACCCGTTTCAAAATGAGTTATATTATTTAGAGTTTATCCTTGACCTTCAATATTTACGGAGGATATTCTAAGCTGTATTATTGCTCGTGATAAAGTGTATATACTTATATATATATATGCATAAACTAAATATGAGTTGAGGAATATTTTGAGGTAGGCATGGCTACCCTAAGTAATATATATGTATAAGGACTTGTGAATCCCTAGAATAGGGAAGTGTAACTAAGTGAAGTGGACTCAGATGAATGATACGGAGATGAACTAAGTATTTTGTTGGTAATAGTTATCATAGTTCGAAGATTGTTACTTCGAACATTATATGAGTAAAGATTTTTCCTGTATTAATGGGGCTTGTTAGTGCAGGGATCATTGTATATGATGCCCTAACAAATGTGACCGGATTGGTCAGTGTACTATTGCAACTAGATTGCGGTCGACTTGAATGTCGTTACTGCGGATTGAGAATACCGGATATGCGGTAATCCTGCGTAAGTGACCGTATCTAGTTGGTCCAGCTATTTTATTTCTGGCCCATGTGCTGCCAAAGGATGATTGACAAGTTCGAAAAGTGTTCTTGCATCATCAAGACAAGTTTGAAAAGTCGTTCTTGTCATGGTCAGGTTCGAAAAGTGTTCTTGGCCTGGTCAAGTTCGGAAAGTGTTCTTGTCCATCTACTAGTAGTAAAAAGGTCCCTCGGAAGGACATGATTGAAGCGACTGATCATCGTTTAATCATATCCAGTGGCTTGAAAGTCCCAGTCCCTCGGATAAGATAATAATGAAAATATGTGAATTGTTTCAGATAAATGCTGTTAATAAATAGAGTAACTAATTGTGTTATCTTTACAACAGATTGAACTGTTAATATTGATTGATATTGAAACAGCTTGGAGGTTGATGTTGATTGTTGAAAGAGTGATTGGGTAATTGTTGTTATTAAACTGTAGTTACAATAAATCCTTGCAACTTCATCTTTTAATTTATGAGTTATGACTCTGATAAAACCTTACTCAGATTATATATGCATAAGTGGATTTTGGGTTACGGAAACCTTATATTAATTTTCCTCGTAACTTCATCTTTTATGTTATACTAGCAACTTATCCGTTTAATGCGTAGCATGTGGTTATAAAGATATGTTTGAGACTTGGTTTATCATAATGATACCAAGGATTTCCAAAGGATTTACGAAGAGTATATGAGTATGATTATAAGTCATACGGTATTTTAAACGGTATACTATTTTGGGGTTAGACCCTAGTAGTGATAAAATCTTTGATCCCTTATGGATTATCTCCCTAAAAGGTTTAAATATTTAAACTGGGATAGATTTCTTGCTGAGCACTATTAGCTCATTCTTGCTTTATTAAATATTTCAGCATGAGGAAAACATTGCCGAATCCACCTCGTGTTACGAGAGCAAGGGAATGGAGAGACCACCCTGGAGTTAGTTGATGCAGGATGGATACTGTCAGTATGAGCAGAATAGTTGCAGCTTGAATTAGTGAGAATTATTTTGAGTGGGTTTGTATTACTAAACCTTGTATAGTACTTTGAGGTCTATTATTGTAACTTCAGGTAGAGGTTATAAATAATAGATGAGATCCAGGATAGTACATTTGGGTTGTAATAACAAATGTTGATTATTGTTGCTCATTTCCAAGGCTATAACTTGTGTGTGTGTGCGTAAGTGATTGGGGTCTTTGGAGTTGTATTATGAGAATGTTGTAAGTAATGCAGGTATTGTATCATTGATGGAGCGTGACAACCCAGAATCCTGACCCCGGATCTGGGGGTGTTACACTTGGGGTCATTGGGCTAGGCTTCATCGTATGGGCTCTCCTTAGTGGGCTTGGATACACATTCTGTAATGAGTTGAGAGTTCTAGTCCGACATGAACTATGTTTGACGCTTATCTTCAAGGAGACCTATCTCTAGCAGACTTAGGATCCTTGTACTCTGACCAAGGAGACCTATCTCTTGTAGACTTAGTATCCTTGTTCTATTAGAACTACGTGAAGCTTGATCCCTATAAATATATAAATATAGGGTACGTAGGCACATTAAAGGGGTTGGACGTTGAGAGCTCAGAGAGACCACCACCACTCCTTTGATCTCGGCTTCTTACAAACACAATTACCACCATTCTCTGGCGACTATTCTATCATTGAACCACCATCGTAGATCTTAATTCCGGCATGTGACCTCAAGTTTTGTTATCACAAATTCCTCCGTTAACAATATTCTCATCTAATTGATCAGGTACTTTCAAAGCTTCATTCTTGAACCTATCATTGTAGTTGCCAAGGGTTTTATTCTTCCACTGTTCAATGATAATTAGTTAGGCAAAACTCTTCTCAAGTCTTTTTTCACCAATGAATAGCCCTAACTTAAAAGGGTATCGAGCAGGGGCTGACCGAGGATGACAGGTTAACCTGGGCTAGAAAAACTACATTTACATAAGTGAACAAATATACATACAAGTGTATGACTTCTACGGGTAAAGCTGTTGTTGTTTTATTGGTAGGTGACCTTTGATTTTATAATGATATATTTTGTCTATATTTATTTTGTAATGTATATTTTATTTTTTTCAATTCAAAAAATTAACATTCTTTTTTTTTGTTCTGTTTTTTTTTACTAGAAAAGAATAACATTATTGTATGTATATAAGTTTTTAATTCGACTCCACTTATTTTACTCGTGTTTATTCTTTTTCAGTACAATGTTGAAAAATAAATTATTTAGCAAGAAAAACAAATTGAAATTTTAAAAAAGGATAGAGAAATGTGTAAGTTAATGAAATAAAAAAATCCTAAACTTTTAATATTATTTTCTAGTACACAGTATGATTAAAATATATTATATAAAATAATTGTTAAGAAACAAAATTTAAACCTTAAATGAAATTAATTAATATTAATTTACTTTTTGAAGACAATCAACATTATAACATACTCTAAGTTATGGAACATATAATTAATTTGGATTGTACAATTAATTTGTATGTAATTGATACCAATTGGAGATAAATTAGGAAGCGCTGTTTTCTTTTGGTAAATGTTTTCTTTTGGTAAACAATTGCTTTTCAATTTTAATAAATAAGTCTTTGTTATGAGTCTCCAAACTTAGGCATTATGTGGTTTTTGAAATTTTTCAACCCGGGTTCAACTGAATTTAACATAGCTTATTAACAATAATTTTTTGAAAAGTCAAAAATTTATTCGGGCTATGGCCCACCCAGCCCATATGAGTCCACCTCTAGTATTGAACATATAAACGCAATGGAAAAATACTTAAAAATCAAAATAAAACGAAATCCTCCGCACAATGTGAAAACATACATTGAATTCGGAGATAGTGTTTTACCTTTCAAAATACTTTAATAGTTGAGAACAATATTAATGGAGGTGCATAACTTGAGCAATTCCCACGCATGCTCATGCTCTATGGTATCTACACGAGCTTTTTTACCAAAGATTGAGGTGTATTAACACTCTGAAAAATGATTCTCTCTATCTTCCTCTTTTTCTCAAAACAGCTAGAGTTTTATAAAATATGTATCAATTATAAAACCGTCCATAAAGAGATATACATAGAGATACAAGAGAATTAGTTTTCTAATTCGAAATACTAATCTGAAATTCTAATTTATTTAATCCGAATTAGAATAAATTGTAAATTTAAGTAATCCCATTTTTATTATTTATTTAATTAACTAAGTAATACTTAATTAATCTCATATAATTCAAATAATTTATTTAAATTCATAATTTAAACTATTTCTCTTTCAAAGTTCTATGTGTGTGACTCTGTAGGTTATTATTATGTTGGCAAATTTTAATATCTAATTAAAATTGTAAATAATAAGTGACATCTAATAATACATCATCGTTACCACAAGTAATAATAATTAAATTGGTCATTCGATTTAACCTTTCGTGAAAAATGTTACATGTAAGATCATCCGTTTAGTCTTGATAGTATATTTAAACTCGAGGTATGTAATGTAGGGCTGTCAGGAATATTCGAAAATTATGATATTAATTCGAAATATCTGTATTCGAATTCAAAACTAATCGGGTATTATCCATTATAAAAAATAAACGGATATTATCCGTATTCGTATTCAACAATCTCGGATATGGATGTGGATATAGTTCCATTCGTATCCGATAATATCTGTATCCAAAATTATATATATATATATATATATATATATATATATATATATATATATATATATATATATATATGTGTGTGTGTGTGTGTGTGTGGGCGCGCGTGTGCTTGGGTTCAATTAGTAAACTCTCTAAATTGAGTAACCTAGTAACTTTTATTTTGAGTCGTTAAATTAGAAATTTGATTTAATAAAATACACAATTTAACATTTTTGAAAATTACATAATTTAACTATTTAGTTTAACAAAATACAAAATATATCATATTTGTACATTACAAAACATAAAAGGTTGATTTAAAAATATCATTGAATGAAATACAAAATGTAATTCACTATTAAAAAATACATAACACATTTGTTTTATAATAAAATGCAATACACAATTTTTGTTTTGAAAGAGAGAGAGAAATGAATGGTGATGCAGGTGGTAAGGTGGTAACCGGTAAGCGGAGGACACAGAGAAAAAGGATGATGCAGTTTTGTTGAAATAGAAAACCTAAAAAAGACGTGGGTCTTTCGGTGATCATTAGTCAATTTCTAATCTAAAGGCTAGTATTTAGGTACTAAGTTACTCAATTTACTTGGTTAGTCACTGAACTCTCCTATATATATTTTAATTATAAGCAATTTAAAATTATTTTATTAGGTTTATAATATATATATTAGTTTATATCCCGATGCACGGTTTTCTTTAATATTTTATTATTTTTATTTAGATTTTTGTAATTATATCTTTTTTGATGAATTTTTAATATATATTTATATGTGTATATAATAAATTGGATTTATATATCTAACAATATAAGTATTTTAATTTAATAAATTGTTGACGTAATCTTTAGTAGTATTTTAGATATTAAAATAGAAAAATATTTTTAAATAATAGATCTAACGGTTCGTATTTATTTGCTCTTAAAAAATCTAAGAGTGACTAAAGTGCAATAACAAAATATGTGTCATGTAATGTGTCGAGTTTCTTTTAACATATGCTATTACTTTTATTTTTTTTATTAATTATCTTATTTAAATAGAATATTATAAAAATTATATTAAACATGAATTTTATAAGTTTAATATAATAATATTTTCATTATTTCTATATTTTGTCCGTGTTTTTTTTAATTCGAATATGAGTTGTTTCAATTAAAAAATATAAAACAAACAATGTCCTGAAAAGACAGTTAATTACTTATTAATAATTATATAAAATTATATTATATTTATATATATATATATATATATATATATATATATATATATATATATATGTTGCCCGTGTTACTTTTAGAAAATTAGTTGTTTAAATTAGAAAATTATATTACCTTTATATATATATGTTGCTCGTGTTAATTTTAGAAAAATTAGTTGTTTAAGTTAGAAAAAATAAAAAAGGTTATGTGTTTAGCTGAAAGGGTAAGTGATTATTTATTAATAATTATATATAACAATATTACCATTACATATTTATTTTGCATGTGTTATGTTTAGAACCTGAGTTGTTTTAGTTAGAAAATGTAAAACATATAATGTGTTTTAGCTGAAAAAGGTAATCAGTTATAAATATGTAATAATATTACCATTTTATATATATGTTATCTATTTTATTTTTATAAGATTAGTTATTTTAGTTAGAAAAATAGATAAAGTAGGTAATGTATTTTAGGCTGAAAAAAAACAATTGGTTATAAATAAATTAGTTATATATAGGCCCGACCCAAATTATAGATAGGCCCGGCCCAAATACCGACCGACCGCCCAAAACTTTTAATGTTTCGTTTTTAATAATATTGTATAGATATATATAGAGGGAGTCCTACTCAAATAGAAACCAATTTAAAATAAAAACTAGAAACTGCACCTCACACAATTAAATACACCCTCTCACACACAACCCCACCTAATCCCCTCCATTCGTAATTAAATTTTTCCCGTTAATTGGTGATCTTTTTTTTGAAATCTGAATTCACTGTATTTTTCTTCATCTCGCAACAATCAGTTTGCATACCATATTTGATATATTCCGACGATAAATCATTATTTATGCTTGCGGGAATCACTAAATTGTTGGTGATTCCTGTAAGAATAAATAGTGATTTCTGCGTAAATGTAGTGATTTTTTCTCCTGATCTATACGTAAATTACAAATTTTGTACCACAAAATCACTAAATTTATAGGTATATAAAAATAAATCGCTAGATCTATGCTGAAATCACTATTTATTCTTACAGAAATCACTAAAATTTTAGTACTACGTAATATAGCACATATGGTATGCATATTGATCGTTGGAAGATGAAAATCACTATTTATTCTTACAGAAATCACTAAAATTTCTTTCCCTGAGGTTTAACACAAGAAGTGGTAGTGTTTGTTACCTCAAAACTTTGGCTTTGATCAATATTACCATCCAACTCAAGAATCAATGAATCAATTTCAGCATGTCCTTCTCCTTCAAAAACTTCAAACATAAGAACTATTTCTAACGCATCATTCAATAAAACCTGAGGTAGCTCATCGTGGACAATTTCATCAATTACATCAATCCTGCAACAAGTATTCTCAAGCAAAGGAGACTTAAGAATAGAGGTTAGAGTAAAAGTAATTTTATCATCACCAACGCTCAAAATAAGACTCCCATTTTTCACATCTATAACAACACCTGCAGTACAGAGGAATGGCCTACCCAAAATAATGGGTATTTAACTATCCTCTTCCATATCCAAAACCACAAAGTCTACAGGAATATAGAATTTTCCAACCCTGACAGGCGCATCCTCTAAAATACCAAGGGGATATTTTATAGAACGGTCTGCCATTTGCAATGTCATTTGTGTGCATTTCAATTCTCCCATGTTTAATATTTGAAAAATTGAGAGAGGCATGACAGAGACGCTAGCGCCTAAATCACATAAAGCTTTATCAATAAACAATGCACCCAAATGACAAGGGATTGAAAAACTTCCAGGATCTTTAAGCTTTGGTGGAGACTTATTTTGTAAAACAACACTACATTCTTCAGTGAAAGCTATTGTCTCCACCTCACCAAAAGATCGTTTCTTTGTTAAAATATCATTTAGAAACTTTGCATATGATGGAACTTGAGAAATTAAATCAGTGAAAGGAACTGTTACCTCAAGATTCTTGACAAGTGTCATGAATTTACCAAACTGTTGATCTACCTTAGTTTTGTTCATCCTGCTAGGGAATGGCAATGTAGGAACAAATGGTGGAGGAGCACTAACAATCTTTTCTTTATCATCTTTCTTGTTTCCTTCAGTTCCACCTTCATTTATTTTGTCAACAGCTTCATCTACCTTGTCATCTTTGGCGTTTTCCTTTTCTTTCTCAGTAGTCACATTATCAGTAGGCATTGGTGGACCATCATATGTGAGACCACTCCTAAGAGCAATGGCATTTACATTCTCCTTTGGATGAGTTGGATGTGATGGTAAAGAGCCATGCTGCCTTGCAGTGGAAGAGCTAGCCAATTGTGCAATATGAGTTTCCATTATCTTGTTATTAGTCCTCAACTCTTTGACCTCCATCATGTTGTCTTCCTGATTCTTTTGCATTTGTATCAATATCTTCATCATATCACTAGTCTGATCAGGTTGTGTAGCTTGACTAGTTTGAGGAGCATAGTTTTGAGAAGGCTTCTGAAATCCAGAAGGATTCATAGGTCCTTGAGAAGGTCGATATTGTTGCTGAGAAGGAGGCTGATATGACTGCTGATACTGTTGTTGCTGCTGCTGGTTAGGAACATGAAGATTCTGAGCATTGTTCTTCCGGTATGAGAAATTCGGATTGTATGTGTTGGAGTATGGATTGTATGTGTTGGAGTATGGATTGTACTGCTGTCTCTGTTGAAAAACATTTGCTTGCTCCATTTGAAAATTTTGTGAATTTTAAACATTATACAAGCATTCATTACCCAAGTGGCCTTGAAGGCCACACACTTCACAAACAGAATTATTAATAGGAGCCATGGATGATAATGCATTAATGCTCATAGGAGGAGGAATAGATGTATGTGTAGTCTTCAATGAATGAATCTCTTGAATTAATGCAGCGAGTTGAGATGATAAAAGAGAATAAGCATCCACCTCAAGTTTACCCCCCCTCCCTTTTGGTTGCTCTCGGGTTATTGAAGTGATTAGCTGCCAAATTTGCAAGAAAAGTATGTGCCTCGTCAACTCCTTTGTCTGGATGAGTAAAATTATAATACCTCAAGTGCACGGTGTCTGTTGTTAGCAGATACTAGCAAGTACGGGGTCGAATCCACAAGGAGACAAGTTTCAAGAATTTCAATTTAACTATCAAAAATTGTTCCTAAAGAAAAATGAGTGTTGAAGATTTTTACTAACTAAATAGTGCAAATTGAATGTGTTTTAAATCAATTAACTAAAGTCTAGGACAATGTAGGTTCACCATGCTTACACCAAAATTAGTCACATAAATATAGCAATTCAATGGGTTGAGGAATTAAAGCAATATTAATCTCTCTCAAGCATTAACACTTTCAGAAATCCAATGATGCTCTCAAGCATTAACACTTTCAATTCCGCTAATCGGATGTGTGCCTCTATTGAGTAAAATCTCTCGATCTATTACTCTCATTCGCATACAATTAATCCATGATATTGGTCAATTACATAAATTAAGCAATAAAACATATCAATTAGAATTACTCTATACCCATTAAACAACTAACAAATCATAACATAATCATTTTGCAAACATGACTTCCCTTTGTGCCCTAGAATGAAACTACTCACTCATCCTATAAGTAAAAGAAACAAGAACAATCATGAAAGCCATATAAAGCATATAATAATAAAACAAGGAAAGATGAATAATACCTCAAACTTTATATTAATTAAGAGCAATAAAGATCCAAGCTAAACCAAATGCTTACAAGGGAGAGATGATGAACAAACCCTAGTTCTTAGAAAACGTACATGCGTCTCTATTGTGCTAAAGTTAATAATAATCTGATCCTAATAATAAAAGTATTTTAATGCTTTAATGAATTTACAAATCAATCTTTTACACCTAGTAGGATTCTTCAATAAAAATTCGTAGCTGTCTGATCCCTCCTGTTTCTGGGCCGTTCCACTTGGATTTTTCTTATTGGGCCACCTTTGAATTAAACATAATTCCACAAGCTTCGCGTGGACTATAAGATCGTCAAAATCGGACTTCTGGAACTTAATATATGGCCCAAACAGTGTAGGTCAGCCCACCTAGTCCAATAAATCCGAATTTTCATCTTAAGCTCCAAAATCAGCTATTTTCCTTTAAATCCTTCCAAGTTTAGATTTCCTTGTATCGTACAATAAAACAATAAAATCTATCAATTAAATATCCAAATCAATGCAAAACACAATAAATATGAGAATAAAAGCATCTAAAATATATATATAAATATATTCTATCAATACAATGTATGATATTTTTTGGAATGTATTAATAATTGAAGGATATATAATTAAAAAAGAGCAATATTAATGACTGAAATATATATTATTCTAAATTTTATTTTTAGGCGTGTTTAAAAAAATAATATATTTTCAGTAAAATGTAATGTTTTTTGTATTTATACTTTTTATTATTTTATTAAATAGAATAACTGAAAGATATATAATTAAAAAAGACAATATTAATGATTGAAAGATATATTATACTAAATTTTATTTTTAGACATGTTTATAAATGTAATATATTTTCATTAAAAGGTAATGTGTTTTATATTTATACTTTATATAATTTTATTAAATAGAATAAGTGATCGAAAACCGAAAACCAAAATTTTTAATATTTCGATTCTTATATAATAGTAAAATTTTAATGTTATTAATAATTGTTATTTTTATTAATTGTGTTTTAATATTTTATTAATTGCATTTGCTAAAAAAAATAAGTAGGTGTGTTAAAAAAATTTAAATAATTAAAAGTATTAAAATAGGTTTAAAATAAATAAGTAACTATTTGCCCGTGATATTTTTGGAAAAGAAAAGGTCTTAGTAAGGAAAAATAGAAAAAGTAACATATTTTAGCTGAAAAGGTAATTGCCCGTAATTGAAATTATTAAAATAGGTTTTAAAATACATAAGTAAGGATTTGTCGGTGATATTTTTGGAAAAAGAGGGGTTTTAGTAAGGAAAAATAGAAATATTAACATATTTTAGTTGAAAAAGGTAATTGCCCGTGATTTTTTTTAGAAAAAGAGATGATTTTGTTAGAAAACATAGAAAATGTAATGTATTTTAGCTGAAAAAATAATTGGTTATAAATAATGTTATTATTTAATAATAGTTTCTTTAAAAAAAATTAAAAATAGAAAAAGTAACATGTTTTACCTGAAAAGGTAAGTGCCCGTAATTAAAAGTATTGAAAAAGGTAATTTCATTAATATGTTATCTACAACATTATATCCTATATATAATTGGCATAAGAGAGTTTAGGTGGTTTGGTCGTCAGGGCTAAATCCGTAAATTATTAATTATTATTAAGAAAAAAAAAACCACATACAGTATACAGAAGTCAGGACATAAAAGAGGAAACATGTTGCAAGTGTTTATTTTACAAACATTTTTAAAAATTAAAAATTAGTATACAACTTATATTTACTTTAATATATGATTAAATATAAACAAAAATTTGGAAAAATAAATAAAATTTTAAAAATATATGTATATAAATAATTTATAAATCATCCCGTGCATTGCACGGGTATAAAGCTAGTATCTATAGTACATTGTTAAAGTCATTTTGTAGTCAGTGGGTAACTCACTATAATTATTATAATTATAGTGCTATAATTTCATTAATATGTTATCTACAATATATTAGTGCTATAATTTCGTTAATATATTATCTACAATATATCTATAGTACATTGTTAAAGTCGTTTTGTAGTCTGGTAGTTAGTTGTGTGCGAACGAATTAAATACTAAAGTCATTTACCTAGCAATAAAACAAATATATTTCTCTCTGAACATTCAGAGTCGTCTTGTCCTTGTGGCAAGTTTATAGTTTCATATGCCATCTCTTTTCAGTTTTTTCATATCATATAATTAAGTATCATCATTTAATCATACAAAGTCCTTTTTACGTATACAAACTATGAGCCAAAATAAGAAATCCAGTTTGGAGGAACTTTATGCCAATTTATCCATTGAGGAGGGAGAGGAGAATGGAGTCATAGTGGGGGTGGAGGAGATAATGGAGAAGAAGAAAATATTTGTATTGGTGGGCAAATTCATGACGGACAGGAATATTAATTTCCAGGCTATGAAAAATTTGTTGGCTTCTCTACGGCGGCCTAAAGAAGGAATGGAGATACATTGCCTAGGGGATATAAATATTCATTTGTATTCTATCATATCATGGACCTACGAAAAGTAATTGAAGGAGGGTCATGGTCCTTTGAACAAAACATGTTGGTATATAAGCAATTAGAGGAGATGGAAGATCCACACTTGGTGCAGCTCAATGAAATAGACACATGGGTTCAAGCCTACGACATACCACAGGGGTTCATATCTGAGAATATACTAAAAAGTGTGGGATCGTATATTGGTAAGTATGTGAAATCAGATTCTGCTAATTTTGAAGGAGCGTGGAAGTCGTATGTCAGGATTAGAGTCACATTGGATATTCATAAACCGCTGAAACGTCGTATGAAAATCAAAAGAGAAGGAGGGGTATGGAGCTGGATCAATTTTAAATACAAGAGAATGGGTAATTTCTGCATTGTTTGTGGGATAATAGGCCACACAGAGAGGGGGTGTGGTATTGTCTATGAGAATCCAGAAAAGGAGTTTGAACGTGCATACGGAGCTTGGCTAAGAGCACCAAATCGTAATAATAAAACCGGAGCGGGTGCTAGGTGGCTGAGAAATTTGGAGGGTGGCGGAGGATGGACGGAGTACGGTGGTGCAACAGGAAATCAATCAACAGATAGAGATGGAAAAAATGCGGCGAGATTTGAAGAAAATGCTGGTATTGTGCGAGAGAAATGTGGGGATAAGGGAGCTGTAATATTTACAACTAGAAATCAGGAGCCATATGAGGAAACAAATCAGGAAACAAACTTGAGCGGGAATGAGGATAATTTAAATGTAGTATTGGATACAAAACGCAGACGGGTTGGACTGGACCAAGGTAAGAAAGGTATTGGGCCTGATAATATGATTACAGACGGGAGTACAGAGGATTTGGGAGATAACTTAAATGAGGTACATGTGCCAAAAAACTTGCATGGGGTGGGCTCTGGATTCCAGGCCCACCGAGGATTATGAGTTTCTTAGTATGGAACTGTCGTGGTTTGACCCAACCACGGGCAGTTCGATTTCTTAAAGAAATCATTAAACAGTTACGGCCCAATTTAGTATTTTTGTCAAAAGCATTCGTTAATAAGAAGAAGATAGAATCCATCTGTAAAGTTGTTTATTTTGCTGGGTGTTTTGTCGTTGAGTCGCAAAGACATGGAGGTGGGTTAGCGTTAATGTGGAAAATGAGGGGGGGATTGAAATCAAAGGTAGTAGTAACCATTATATAGATTTCGAGGTTAGTTGCGATCAGGTGGGACGTTGGAGGTACACAGGCTTTTACGGGTGCCCAGAAAGACGGAAAAGAAGAGAATCTTGGCAAACAATTAGAAATTTAGCTGCAGAATCACAACTTTCATGGTGTCTCATAGGTGATTTTAATGACATGATGCATGCTCATGAAAAACATGGGGGTAGACGACATGAAAGAGCATTATTGGAAGGGTTTAAAGAGGCTGTGTATGAGAGTGGGTTGGAGGACTTAGGATTTATTGGGAATGATTTTACGTGGGAAAAATCAAGGGGTAGTGTCACATGGGTGCAAGAAAGACTTGACAGAGGATTGGCAAATCAAGATTGGAGGAATATGTTCCCTCATGCAACAGTTAAGGTGTTAGAGGTTTCGACCTCGGATCATATGCCTTTACTTTTGGAGGTAAGTAGAAAGATGTTTATCCCAAAAACTAGAAGATTTAAATTCGAAAATATGTGGGTAAAGGAAGAACAATGTAGTAAGCTGGTGCAAGAAAGATGGAGACAAACTGCGGGGAAAACAATTGTAGAAAAGGTGGAATATTGCTGCTTAAACTCGAAGAATGAGGGGGTGGAAAGATGAAAGAGATGAGGGACAAGATTCAGTATTATAGAAAGGAGATGAGAAAACTTAGATCTTGTCGAGATACATATGGGGTGAGAAAATACAACGAAGCGAGGTGGGAGTTTCTCAAGTTATTAGAAAAACAAGAAGTGTATTGAAAGCAACGCGCGAAACAGTTTTGGCTTAAGGAAGGAGATCAAAACACGAGATTCTTCCACAAATTTGCCGCAGGAAGAAAGAAAACCAATAAGCTGATAAAACTAAAGGATAAATACGGTGTATGGAAGGAAGATCGTGAAAACATCAATGGGATTATCTCCGATTATTTTGAGGATTTGTTTCAATCAACAACGCTGGCAGGAGGCTTGTCGGAGAGGGAAAAGATAAACCAAGTTACAGACGAACAAAATGCACATTTGATGTCACCAGTCACTTGTGAGGAGGTTAAACAAGCAGTGTTCTCAATGTATCCAGAAAAGGCACCTGGGTGTGATGTTTTAAATCCATGTTTTTATCAAGCTTATTGGACCATAGTGGGAGAATGTTATTGCTTGTGCCCTAGAGACAATACTATAATGTTCTTAGGGAAGACATTTTGATTATTAATAAATATGTTCTATGGATTTTCTTTCAATTATTTATTATGTCTTTATTAACTGCGATATAAATATTAGAATAATAAATATCCTTGGAATATAAGCATGAATTCTATATCTCTAAGTATGTGACTTAGAAATGAGATTATATGAGTAGTGTTTATAATCCTAAAAGATCCCTAGTCGAGTATTATTATTTGAGGACAATAATAATGCATTAAGACTAGTATGTTTGTTGACTGATGACCACATCTCATTGGTCATAAGTATGGTGATACTAAAGTCAAAGACATAAGTGCATGTTAGCAGAACATGGCACTGGATAGACCCACCGTGTGAATTCTTCATGGTAAATGTTATCAAGTGTCATAAGCAATTCTCACAATGATAATGGTGTAATGATCCTTAGACTTGAAATCATTATATTTCTATATGACAATTAATATACTTTGATTCTACTCAAAGTTACCTTTGACCGGGTAATGATAAAGGTGGACATTGGGTATATTATGAATCATATGAGAAATATGAATGATAGATATAGGATTTAACCCTCCTATTTTAGGAGTGATATTATTGGCCTCTTGATTGAGTGAGACTATGAAATGCATGGCCATGCTCAAATTGTGATTTGTTTAATAGTCTACTCATCGATCAAGTAAACCGGGATTAAATGTTGAAGAGGATGACATAAACCATGCCTCGAGTTTAATCTATAATATAAGGTTAAAATGATTATATTACATGGAACATTATTCATTAAAGGTTTAATTGGATCACCAATTATTATTATTACTTGGGTAGCAATGATGTATTACTAGATGCCGCTCATTGTTTATAATTTTATTATGAGATATTAAAATTATTGCCAACGTAATAATAACCTAAAAGGTTACGCATAAAGAACGTTTTAAACGGAGCATTAATTAAATTTCGAATTTAATTGAATTATTATTATTATTGAATTATTGGATTAATTAAGTAGGACTTGATTAATTATATAATTATTCGAATATAATAAATAATACTACTAATAATCAGATTGGGTTTTGGAAGCCCAATCAGATTAGGTATAGGCCACCATAGATTGACCTTGATTTTTCCTTAGCTTGGAAAAATCGCATAGGATTGGGTCATAACCAAGCACGTTTACT
Organism: Heracleum sosnowskyi; assembly: GCA_030848705.1. Lineage (NCBI taxonomy): Eukaryota > Viridiplantae > Streptophyta > Magnoliopsida > Apiales > Apiaceae > Heracleum > Heracleum sosnowskyi. The sequence goes on along the minus strand of CM061244.1, from coordinate 15,373,227 downwards.
TTACGCACTTTACATATATGATGCATGTGATGACAATATGTACGCGTAGCTATAATGATTGTATGTATTAGATACATCACTCATCCCATGCCTGCTAAACAAGATAAAATCTGTAACGATTCAAGATTTTAAAATTGAACAAAACGAACATGAGATTCCTGTGTTTATGAAACACAGAAATAAGTATGAATTTTCGATTTTTTGATATGGGGCGATTTTGACAAAAATACAAGCAGCTCTTGTAAGAAAGGCGGGTTTTAAGTGAGGTCACTGTGACTCCTCCGTTGGACTAGAAATCAAACCATTGATGAATTTTGAATTGAAGTACTTAGTTCAAGGAAAAATTGGGAATCTCTTGATGATGGGATCATGGTCGTTTTAATAATAAAATCCCTAAATTTAAAATATTAAGTCACTTAGATGCCTTCCAATGGGTAACACTCGTCAAGACCTAGATCGAGAAAGAGTGGGTTCGCCAAAGCGAAGCACTCCAATCTATCGTGGTAAGGTGCGATGAAGTAAAAGTGATACTTAACTGTTAGACCATTGGGTTAGACTTAACTAAGTTACCACAATAGGATTGTGAACTTAGAGGCATGGAGTTTGGTATGATTTATTGGATAAATGTGGACAAATGTTGTTCTACCAGACTTTCCAAGAGTTATATATGATATAATTGACAAGAGTTGTCTACCTAAATAAATCATGTTTTGGGAGTAAAGCCAAAGATGACCTTAAGCATGACGAAATATGGATCTTGGCTCACTAGAAGGATTTAGAGTAATGCCTTCCGAATTAATAGTTAGGGCTATTGATTTGATAAAAATAGTGAGAGATATATATTGTGAATATATATGGATAATCACTTGAACATAATTTAATAAATCTACAACTAACTTATTTTATGCATTTTAACATTATAGATATCTAAATGGCAAACTCAAACAATTTCTCTGTGCGATCAGTCCTTGAGAAGGAAAAGCTGACAGGAACCAACTTCCTTGATTTGAAAAGGAATTTGAGGATTGTCCTCAGGTAGGAGCGAAAGCTTTATGTCCTTGATATTCCTCACCCTGGACCTCTTGCTGCTGAAGCAACCAAGGCTCAACAAAATGCTTATCAGAACAATCTTGATGATTCTACGGATGTCTGTTGTTTGATTCTAGCGACTATGAGTCCTGAGCTTCAGAAACAACATGAGCGTATGGACGCTTATGACATGATTGAGCACCTCAAAAGGATGTTTGAGGGTCAAGCTCGTCAAGAGAGGTTTGATGTAAGCAAAGTGTTGTATGCATGCAAACAGGGAGATCGTGACCCGGTTGGACCGCATGTTCTAAAGATGATAGGGTATATGGAAACCCTTGAGAATTTGGGTTTCCCGTTTTTACCGGAACACCAAGAAGATTTGATCTTGCAGTCTTTGAATAGCAACTACACTCAATTTGTTATAAAATATATTATGAGTGAGATAGAGAAAACACCTACCGAACTATTGGCATTATTGAGGATTGCTGAGACCAATATGTCAAAGGCTAACCCTGCTCCCATAATGATGGTGAATAAAGGGAATGCCAAAGGAAATGGTAAATGGAAAGGCAAGAAGAAGATTGGATCTAAATCTGCTAAATTGAAGCCTGCTTTCAAAAGGGCTTTGAAGCCTACTGGAGGTGTTGCAAAAGGTACTGTAAAGGGTGATATATGTCACTTTTGCAAGAAGTCGGGTCATTGGAAGCGTAATTGTCAAGCTTATTTGGAGGATCAGAACCTGAAGGTATGAAGTTTGTGAAGATTTTTGATTCAGGTATGTATGTTATAGAAGTCAATTTGTCTACTTCTACATCATGGGTATTGGATACTGGATGTGGTTCTCACATTTGTATAAATGTGCAGGAACTGCGAAGGAGTAGGACTTTGGCGAAAGGAGAAGTCGACCTACGCGTTGGCAATGGAGCAAAGGTTGCTGCTTTGGCTGTAGGGACTTATAATTTATCGTTGCCCACTGGGCTTATTTTAGAACTTGAAAATTGTTTTTATGTGCCTGCGATTTGCAGAAACATTATTTTTGTTTCTTGTTTGGACAAGAAAGGTTTTTCCTTTACAATTCAGAACAATAGTTGTTCCTTTGGTTTGAATAATGTTACCTATGGGGTTGCACGTTTATTTAATGGTTTATATCACTACACCATAAATGGCCTACGGCAAGCCCTGAAAACTGTTGGCGTATGTCCAAAATATGTTGCTGTAGGCCCAAAAATTGCAAAGCCAACACTTTTTTTGTGTTGGTTTTTTTGATGTTAGCTTTGGGGTCTACGTCAACATTATCCTCCTCTATGGCAACATAAGTTTTGGTGTTGTAATAGACTGCTATGGGCAACAATATTTTTACCCTATACCAACAAAATATCTATGTTGCCTTTGTGTTATATTTTCAGTAAAATGAAGTGGGACCCACCTGGCCCACAAAGTGGGCCCCACAGGTGGGGCCCAATGTGGGTACAATTTGGGGTCCAGTGTGGGTCCCACATTTATGCCAACACAATTTTTAGCTCTAGCAACATTTTGTTATACATTATTTGTTCTATTTGCCAACACTATAGCATCAATAGCAACAATTTTCTATTTATAATTAAAAACACACAATCTGTATATATAAATACCAGACCCAACCAAATCAACAACACATCCTGGTTTTTCATTCCCATCAGATAACATCATACTACATAATAATCCAAACTTACAATCTAGATTCAACCACAAATTCAACTAACTAGAAAAGTATCTCCAAACACAATCTTCAACCAACTAGATTAGTATCTCCAAACACAATATTACAATAAAAATAAACTCATTTTTGTCATTAACTGAAAGCCTCTCTTCTTATATCTCTCCATGAGTCTCATTTTTTGTCATGATAGACCTGCAACACAACAGAAAATATTGTTCAATAAAAATGAACTAAAGAAGCACCAGGTACTTTTTTTTAATTCTCTTACATGTGTCGCTTGAATGTGTCGGCTCTACAAAAAATAGAGATTATCTTTATTGAATAAAACGATGGAGCTTAGGCCTGGAACTTGACCAAATTAATAAGGACTTGTGAATCCCTAGAATTGGGAAGTGTAATTAAGTGAAGTGGACTCAAATGAATGATACGGAGATGAACTAAGTATTTTGTTGGTAATAGTTATCATAGTTCGAAGATTGTTCCTTCGAACATTATATGAGTAAAGATTTTTCCTGTATTAATGGGGCTTGTTAGTGCAGGGATCATTGTATATGATGCCCTAACAGATGTGACCGGATTGGTCAGTGTACTATTGCAACTAGATTGCGGTCGACTTGAATGTCGTTACTGCGGATTGAGAATACCGGATATGCGGTAATCCTGCGTAAGTGACCGTATCTAGTCGGTCCAGCTATTTTATTTCTGGCCCATGTGCTGCCAAAGGATGATTAACAAGTTCGAAAAGTGTTCTTGCATCATCAAGACAAGTTTGAAAAGTCGTTCTTGTCATGGTCAGGTTCGAAAAGTGTTCTTGGCCTGGTCAAGTTCGGAAAGTGTTCTTGTCCATCTACTAGTAGTAAAAAGGTCCCTCGGAAGGACATGATTGAAGCGATTGATCATCGTTTAATCATATCCAGTGGCTTGAAAGTCCCAATCCCTCGGATAAGATAATAATGAAAATGTTTTAAAAGTGAATTGTTTCAGATAAATGCTGTTAATAAATAGAGTAACTAATTGTGTTATCTCTACAACAGATTGAACTGTTAAGATTGATTGATATTGAAACAGCTTGGAGGCTGATGTTGATTGTTGAAAGAGTGATTGGGTAATTCTTGTTATTAAACTGTAGTTACAATAAATCCTTGCAACTTCATCTTTTAATGTATGAGTTATGACTCTGATAAAACCTTACTCAGATTATATATGCATAAGTGGATTTTGGGTTACGGAAACCTTATATTAATTTTCCTCGTAACTTCATCTTTTATGTTATACTAGCAACTTATCCGTTTAATGCGTAGCATGTGGTTATAAAGATATGTTTGAGACTTGGTTTATCATAATGATACCAAGGATTTCCAAAGGATTTACGAAGAGTATATGAGTATGATTATAAGTCATACGGTATTTTAAACGGTATACTATTTTGGGGTTAGACCCTAGTAGTGATAAAAGCTTTGATGCCTTATGGATTATCTCCCTAAAAGGTTTAAAGATTTAAACTGGGATAGATTTCTTGCTGAGCACTATTAGCTCATTCTTGCTTTATTAAAATATTTCATCATGAGGAAAACATTGCCGAATCCACCTCGTGTTACGAGAGCAAGGGAATGGAGAGACCACCCTGGAGTTAGTTGATGCAGGATGGATACTGTCAGTATGAGCAGAATAGTTGCAGCTTGAATTAGTGAGAATTATTTTGAGTGGGTTTGTATTACTAAACCTTGTATAGTATTGTGAGGTCTATTATTGTAACTTCAGGTAGAGGTTGTAAATAATAGATGAGATCCAGGATAGTACATTTGGGTTGTAATAACAAATGTTGATTATTGTTGCTCATTTCCAAGGCAATAACTTGTGTGTGTGTGCGTAAGTGATTGGGGTCTTTGGAGTTGTATTATGAGAATGTTGTAAGTAATGCAGGTATTGTATCATTGATGGAGCGTGACAACCCAGATTCCTGACCCCGGATCTGGGGGTGTTACAGAAATGGTATCAGAGCGTTAAGTTATAAACTTGGATATGAGAGTGTTAAGAGTTATATCGAAGTAAGAGAATGACGAGAGGACTCATATAGAGTTCGTTAAGTGGACTACCGGAGGTAGTGCCACTGAGGATGTTAAGATTAAAGAGTGTAGTTGAGGACTTATCGGAGGACCGATAGGACCGTTGAATATCATCATAATGATGAGAAGGACGTTTAGAATGGTACACGGATTATCAAAAACATTAATATAAGACGCGAAGCAGAGTCTCGGTTGCAGTTGGGGTAAGGTCAGAATGGCCAATACCAATGGATAACTTGACTTAGTAAGAACCTAAGTGTTTGTAGTTCAGCATAGTTTGCCACGGGAAGGCAGCACATGTGAAGATTGAGACGTTTACAGTCCTTTACGTGATCCGAATTACTAAATTACGTGGACTAGTTAGGGCATTATCTTGTGTATGAGGTCCAAGCCTTGGAGTTGGTGTCTTTTCCGTCGATGGGTATTTTGTTACCTAAAAAGGAGACTGTTGCGTACGTGTAGTACCAGAACGTTATCGTGAGACGAACGTGCTAAATCGCATCACGAGTATATTTCGTATGATAGGCCATGATGGCTCGACTCCGAAATCAAAGACATGAAGAATGGATAGCGTGATTCTGATAAAGACACGTATGGTTGCGGCGAACAATGCGACAATCTCAGGACCTACGAGGAACGAGACCTATGGTGGCCTGGGGTTGGATTCGTTCGATATGATTAGTGTTAAGAAATTACATATACGTTAATGGACCTTCATTTTTCGTGGATATGTTGATGCGGCCGTATGAGGCCCAATCTCTGAACGACTATCGGGGAATGGTGAATATGTTTCGAACTCCCGACCTATTTAAGGACTTGTACGATTTTGAGGTACCGTTGGTTAGTACCATAAGCCATAAAGGCAGAAAGATAAGATCATCCTCGTACGGGTGATGTTAGAAATTATGATGACCATTGACTTTTTGGTATCTACTTGCTGGTACACTCCTCAATCTAAAACTGTTCCTGCCTATGTTACCTTGAATAATTCATGTCAGGTAACCCCTTTAATTTCCTACTTCAACTTGGGATGCAACCAACAACTGTTATATTCAGTTTATTCATTTTCTTTCCTCCACTCATTACCTTAAGGGTTAAATACGCAGAATTAAGTTACCATTACTCACCGGAGCGTTTTGTTCATGTTCCAGGACGACCTGAAAAGGGAACCATTATTCATCTATCCTTTCAGGTCTATAATTTATTTCGTATTCTTTCAATTATCTAAGGAATGTTCAATTAATATTTCCCTTATTATTTGATGAGTATTCTTTAACGATTATCTTGAAAAGCGATTTCTCCTTTCATACTTGGACTCCTCGAGTTCATAAATATCAAACTGTTTATTTAAAACATGGATGATATATATTTCAGAGATTACTCGGGAATTCTTTTCTCCTATTAAGGAGAGATTTGCACATCAGACGTTGAAATCGTGGAAAGGATATCAATTTGATATTGATATTCCGAATTCAATTCTATTGGAAAATTTGATAAAGTTTATGTACGGAGACACCTTTGGGTGGACCGTTTCACTGATGAGAAATGTTTGGTGGGAGGTTATCGATTGTTCCGATACCAACAATTTCCTATTCATATCATATATTTTATTCAAGGGTTATAATTACCTTGTTCATCCTAAACTTATTTACTCTTCTTTTCAATTAATTATCTGAGTAGTCAAAATGTTGTTTTCTTTCTTTCTTTGGCTACAATGTCGAGATTTTGTACTAGTAGATTGAAACTGGCTAATTATATGTGCCAGGATGAGTGACTAGTTAATTGTTCTAACTAGTTGAAATTTTAATGATATAATGAAAATCTAGCTAATCGTCCTAGCTAGATGTTGCGTCCCAAACTAATCGAACTAGCAAATTTTGTTCAGCTGGTTGTTAAAATTTTCTTGAAATGAACTAGTTATTGTTTCACTAAGTTCAACTTTCGGTCAAATTTATATAAGTGAATTCACGATGCATTTTGTATGCAGTGAAGTATGATGAGAAAATTTTCAAACGATAATTTGATTGACACCTAACCAGGTCGCCCCCTCAGCGAGAATTTTTACAAAGTTTTTATATATATATATATATATATATAAAGCAGTCTGTTGCTTGAAGTATTCTTGGTACCATGCAAGTATTTTCCTTAGTATTTGGAAAAAAAGGAGAGTGTTGAAGCTGAGAGCCAAGATAAATGAGTACGACAACTATGGATCGAAGTTTACGGAAATCACCAAGGTTTGTTTCGCATGATGCGAATTCAGAATAACGAGGTGTTCAAAACGACTGATTATGTTACCTTGGTTAATGAAACGACTATGATAGAAATGGAAGCAAAGTGGACGAGAAAGAAATGGGAATAAAGAAAATAGAGTATGAAACGCGAATAGATTGAGAAAGAAAGGAAGTAAGAATTCAGATTGTCGGAAGAGGGAACGATCGACCTCGAAGGATGTGAAACTTGTTTAGAGACTGTGATGGATACGAAACGGGAAGTACCTAGTGTACAGAATATTCCCGTGGTTAACGAATTCGAGGATGTATTTCCAGAAGATCTTCCGGGGTTACCACCCGATAGAGAAATAAAGTCTGGTATAGAATTAGCTCCAAGGACGGCTCCAGTTTCGAAGGCCCCGTACCGACTAGCTCCAGTCGAGATGAAGAAATTAGTCGCTCAATTGTAGAAATTGTTAGGGGAAGGAATGATAAGACCAAGTGCGTCACCGTGGGATGCACCCGTGTTATTGGTGAAGAAAAAGGACGACAGCATGAGGTTATGCATAGAGTATCGAGAGCTAAATAGGCGAATTGTTAAGAATGAATACCCCTGCCAAGGATCGGTGATTTAATCGATCGGCTGCATGATGCAATTAAATTCTCGAATATTGATTGAGAACTGGATACCACCATTTGAATATTAAGCCTGAGAACGTACCCAAGACTGCGTTTCGCACCAAGTATGGACACTACGAGTTTTTAGTAATGTAGTTTGGGCTGACGAATGCCCTTGCAGCTTTCATGGAAGTGCTGAATCGACTTTTCAAGAATTATTTGGATAAGTATGTCATAGTGACATCAGCAATATTTAGGTTTACCTCAAAGACCGAGGAAGGACATGCAGAACATTTGAGGATCGTGTTAGAAGCACTGAGGAGAGAAAAGTTATATGCCAAGTTCTCAAAGTCCGAGTTTTGGCTAAAGGAAGTACAATTTTAGGACATGTGGTCAATAGTAAAGGAGTACTGGTTGACCCTCCAAAGATAGGAGACGTTTCAAACTAGGAAAGACCAACCACACCAACCGAGGTGAGTAATTTTGCGGATTTAGTCGGATATTACCGAAGATGTGTACAAGATTTTGCTAAGATAGCAGCCCCACTGACCAGACTTACTCGAAAGACTGAAAAAGTTGAATGGATCAAGAAATGTGAGAAAATTTCCAGGAATCATAAGGTATATTTTACCAAGTTGGAATTCCAAATGTTCAAGAAATGAAAGATGCTAAATCTTCGGAATGACTAATAAGAAGAACTGAAAGGATGAAGTTTAAAGTCACGAGAACATAAAGGATTATTTAAAGGTCCTGAATGAGCCAGAACGAATTAAGGAATAAAGATCTGTCATAAAGAGACAGCTACACCGAGAGTACAAAAAGGTAAAGAAAGTGAAGGAAATGTTATAAGTGGTCGGATAAATAAAAGGATTTATCGATTGGTAAACAAATATTGGATATGTCAGAAAATGAAGGCAGAACAAAGACCTAGTTGACTATCACAGTTAATAGAGATTCCTGATTGGGAATGTAATTTTACTATAATGGATTCTGTGATAGGGTCAACAAGAATCAAGTCGGACTATGACGTCAATTGAGCTATAATTGATGGATCAAATGAGTCTACTCATATTTTGTTATCAGCAAGAGATCGTTAACCGAAGAGTTACGAAATAGATAGTTGGGTGACGTGGAGTTCCAGTCACCATCGTGTCAGATAAGAACCAATGATTGAACTCCCAATTCGGGAGGAGTTTTCCAAACATGTTTGGCAATGAGATTGAGTGCGATTACTACGTAGGATCCGCAGACCGACGGACCGACCGAAAGAAACATTTCAGACAACCGAAGTTACGGTAAGTGTTGTACCGCCGATTGCAAGAATAATCGAATGTTGATAGAAAATGGGTGTACATGAACATAGCCAGAATTGTCTTATATAAAGCGTCCGGTAGATATCATAGACCGGAATGAGTAAGAGTTGTAATGAAACCAGAGAGTTGAAGAGTCAACCTGGAAACTGGAGATTACTATATTGGAAGAGTAACCCCGGCTATTTTCTTAGATTTCGGGACGGAATCCTTTTAAGGAGGGGAGACTGTAATAACCCCAAATTTTGGACTTAGTTAAAAAAAAAAAAAATTGATGAATAGTAAAATCCTGATGAATAGTAAATTTCTGAACAAAGAAAGATTTTCAGACCACCCTATGTACGAGTCGGGATAATGAACTTTCGAAGTCGTATTAGTAATCTACTATGAAAATGAAGGAATGCAAAAGCTGTCAGAATCAGAAAAAGAGCATTTTCTGTTTTCTCCGAAATTTCACCTATTACTGATGGATATGATAATATAAAATTAATTCCATATCCATGGAATTGATAATATAAAATCCTCCAATATATTTAAATAATGATTGTGCAGCAATGAGATAATAAAATATTGCGTAGAAGTGTAACATTAGTATTTTAACCAAAGACACAAAGAGAATCAAATTGGTGGAAGCAGAGAAACCAAAGTACCATGCTTGAAAGTCAACTATTACAAGGATGACCCTTTTGCATTTAACCAAAAAGTGGGAAGTGTTATGTAAGGCCAACACTTGGACCAATGAAGTGTTGACAATACAAAAGTAGAAGATGCATCCAAAGATTAATACATATATACATGTATTAATTCATTTCATAACAACAAAACAAACAAACAATTCTGCCCAGCAGAAACCAAGCTCAAAGAAAAATTCATATCTCCACTTTTATCCATCCTTAAATCCCCAAATTTTAACCATAGCTTCTCCACTCCATGGGTAACATTCTTTCAAAATTTCATGGTCAACAAAGGAGTGTAGCCTAGCTAAATCGCTTCCCCAAGTTGGAGAACCCAATCTGTCCAGTTTCTGTCCAGCGGAAAGATGGGGCTCAAAACCCTAGCTAGGAATCTTCAAATTTTATGATCTATAACTCAAAAGAAATCTTATGAAGAGCAAAAGGTCTGGTAAAAAATTTATCACCAAACTCATATTTTTCGATTTGTTATATATGGACTTTACAAGATGAGGATGAATAGTAACTTCAAGTGGTTTCTTGTTTTGATCTTGAAGTTTAAGGCTTGTAAAGGATAATCAAGGAGCAAGGAAGGGTATACTAGCCATCTATAGTCTATATTAAGTACCAAGGAAGGTATAAACCCTCTCACACTTTTACTTATGATTTGATATTAGTGTATAAATGGATGATTGTTAGTGATAGTACGATTTAGAGATGATTTACATGATATGTATGAGGTTTAATGGATTGATTGATGTTGAACTAGCGATTAGTGTTATGAGTATGTTTAGAAACAAATAAAGTGATTTGGAGGAGATCCTTGGGTTGTGATTGTTGGTTGTGGATTGATGAATTGATTAGAGTGTTTTAAACACGGGAATCGTGTTTAAGCGTCGTTACCATGTAAAATTTTACTTAGGAAGTTTGGACAGAAATCCCGAATACTTTAAAGGGCATAAACATAAGGTTTCTGACCATGATCATGTAGGCCCTGTTTCCTAGTTTGTTTTAGCGAAAGAATCGTATCGTTTCGATTTACGGTTTAGGAGAAACGTATGTTTTAGTGAAAGCGGTTTCGCGTAACTAAGTAGTTCATTGCATGAACTTTGAGATAGTGATCAAACCCCTTAAACGACTTATTGGAATGTGAAACTTTGTGTTAAAATGCTAGGTGCGTTTAGTAAGACCCTCGAAAAGATTTCGTGTCAAAAGGATTATATTTCAATTTTATAAAAAATGCGTGAGCGAGCATGCTCGAGTAGAGGATCTTAAGGAGTTAACTTGAAAATGGACTTTGTACTTGAGATAGTATATACTTAGTATGGTGAAAGCGTTTAAGTTATTAATCTTGAACCTTGTGTTGATTCTAGATTACTGGACCAACCTGAGACTTATTGCTACTTCGGGATTTCCAGGCAAGTTTTCTCATTCCATGCTTTATTTTAAGTTATAATATTCGGATGATGCATGTGATATGTATTATGTATGTTTTCAAACCTCACATCGTATATAGATGTGACGGTATAAAATTGTTGAAATGGATTTGACCTTTGGATTATATAAAATCTTTTGAGTTAAGTAGTTATGAACCGGTTTACCTGGTAGCTCTAAATATAAATATAAGAGCATATGCATTGTTTTCGACTCTAAATCGGGAGTTGGTATTTTGAGATATGTAGATAGCCGTGGAAACCCGGAGGGATTCCATCGGCAGAATACTATGTACTTTGAGGATTGTTATTCGAGTATGATATATTCGAGGAATGATATTTGTTTACTATATCTTTCAAGGAATGTTATTTGAGTATTATCTCAGTCGAGAAATACTATTTGAAGACTATTTCCGTTATATATGCTAATGGAAGGCATAACTGTTTTCGAAAGTATATTGTGATACTTGCTTTATGATTATTTATTCAATGAATATTATTTTGAATATTCATTCAGTCATTATTTATTTAATGAATATTATTTTTGAATATTCATTCAAGGTTATTTAATTAATGAATATTATTTTGGAATATTCATTTAATCTTTATCTATTTAATGAATATTATTTTGGAATATTCATTTAAGGCTTATTTCTTTAATGAATATTATTTTGAATATTCATTTAATCCTTATTTATTTACTGAATATTATTTTGAATATTCATTTAATCCTTGTTTATTTAATGAATATTATTTTTGAATATTCATTTAAGGTTTAATTATTTAAGAAATATTATTTTTGAATATTCATTTAATCATTATTTACTTAATGAATATTATTTTCGAATATTCGTTTAAGGTTTACTTATTTAATAAATATTATTCGATTATTTATTAAATATTTCTAACCCGTTTCAAAATGAGTTATATTATTTAGAGTTTATCCTTGACCTTCAATATTTACGGAGGATATTCTAAGCTGTATTATTGCTCGTGATAAAGTGTATATACTTATATATATATATATATATATGCATAAACTAAATATGAGTTGAGGAATATTTTGAGGTAGGCATGGCTACCCTAAGTAATATATATGTATAAGGACTTGTGAATCCCTAGAATAGGGAAGTGTAATTAAGTGAAGTGGACTCAAATGAATGATACGGAGATGAACTAAGTATTTTGTTGGTAATAGTTATCATAGTTCGAAGATTGTTACTTCGAACATTATATGAGTAAAGATTTTTCCTGTATTAATGGGGCTTGTTAGTGCAGGGATCATTGTATATGATGCCCTAACAAATGTGACCGGATTGGTCAGTGTACTATTGCAACTAGATTGCGGTCGACTTGAATGTCGTTACTGCGGATTGAGAATACCGGATATGCGGTAATCCTGCGTAAGTGACCGTATCTAGTTGGTCCAGCTATTTTATTTCTGGCCCATGTGCTGCCAAAGGATGATTGACAAGTTCGAAAAGTGTTCTTGCATCATCAAGACAAGTTTGAAAAGTCGTTCTTGTCATGGTCAGGTTCGAAAAGTATTCTTGGCCTGGTCAAGTTCGGAAAGTGTTCTTGTCCATCTACTAGTAGTAAAAAGGTCCCTCGGAAGGACATGATTGAAGCGACTGATCATCGTTTAATCATATCCAGTGGCTTGAAAGTCCCAGTCCCTCGGATAAGATAATAATGAAAATATGTGAATTGTTTCAGATAAATGCTGTTAATAAATAGAGTAACTAATTGTGTTATCTTTACAACAGATTGAACTGTTAATATTGATTGATATTGAAACAGCTTGGAGGTTGATGTTGATTGTTGAAAGAGTGATTGGGTAATTGTTGTTATTAAACTGTAGTTACAATAAATCCTTGCAACTTCATCTTTTAATTTATGAGTTATGACTCTGATAAAACCTTACTCAGATTATATATGCATAAGTGGATTTTGGGTTACGGAAACCTTATATTAATTTTCCTCGTAACTTCATCTTTTATGTTATACTAGCAACTTATCCGTTTAATGCGTAGCATGTGGTTATAAAGATATGTTTGAGACTTGGTTTATCATAATGATACCAAGGATTTCCAAAGGATTTACGAAGAGTATATGAGTATGATTATAAGTCATACGGTATTTTAAACGGTATACTATTTTGGGGTTAGACCCTAGTAGTGATAAAAGCTTTGATCCCTTATGGATTATCTCCCTAAAAGGTTTAAATATTTAAACTGGGATAGATTTCTTGCTGAGCACTATTAGCTCATTCTTGCTTTATTAAATATTTCAGCATGAGGAAAACATTGCCGAATCCACCTCGTGTTACGAGAGCAAGGGAATGGAGAGACCACCCTGGAGTTAGTTGATGCAGGATGGATACTGTCAGTATGAGCAGAATAGTTGCAGCTTGAATTAGTGAGAATTATTTTGAGTGGGTTTGTATTACTAAACCTTGTATAGTACTTTGAGGTCTATTATTGTAACTTCAGGTAGAGGTTATAAATAATAGATGAGATCCAGGATAGTACATTTGGGTTGTAATAACAAATGTTGATTATTGTTGCTCATTTCCAAGGCTATAACTTGTGTGTGTGTGCGTAAGTGATTGGGGTCTTTGGAGTTGTATTATGAGAATGTTGTAAGTAATGCAGGTATTGTATCATTGATGGAGCGTGACAACCCAGAATCCTGACCCCGGATCTGGGGGTGTTACACTTGGGGTCATTGGGCTAGGCTTCATCGTATGGGCTCTCCTTAGTGGGCTTGGATACACATTCTGTAATGAGTTGAGAGTTCTAGTCCGACATGAACTATGTTTGACGATTATCTTCAAGGAGACCTATCTCTAGCAGACTTAGGATCCTTGTACTCTGACCAAGGAGACCTATCTCTTGTAGACTTAGTATCCTTGTTCTATTAGAACTACGTGAAGCTTGATCCCTATAAATATATAAATATAGGGTACGTAGGCACATTAAAGGGGTTGGACGTTGAGAGCTCAGAGAGACCACCACCACTCCTTTCATCTCGGCTTCTTACAAACACAATTACCACCATTCTCTGGCGACTATTCTATCATTGAACCACCATCGTAGATCTTAATTCCGGCATGTGACCTCAAGTTTTGTTATCACAAATTCCTCCGTTAACAATATTCTCATCTAATTGATCAGGTACTTTCAAAGCTTCATTCTTGAACCTATCATTGTAGTTGCCAAGGGTTTTATTCTTCCACTGTTCAATGATAATTAGTTAGGCAAAACTCTTCTCAAGTCTTTTTTCACCAATGAATAGCCCTAACTTAAAAGGGTATCGAGCAGGGGCTGACCGAAGGTTAACCTGGGCTAGAAAAACTACATTTACATAAGTGAACAAATATACATACAAGTGTATGACTTCTACGGGTAAAGCTGTTGTTGTTTTATTGGTAGGTGACCTTTGATTTTATAATGATATATTTTGTCTATATTTATTTTGTAATGTATATTTTATTTTTTTCAATTCAAAAAATTAACATTCTTTTTTTTTGTTCTGTTTTTTTTTACTAGAAAAGAATAACATTATTGTATGTATATAAGTTTTTAATTCGACTCCACTTATTTTACTCGTGTTTATTCTTTTTCAGTACAATGTTGAAAAATAAATTATTTAGCAAGAAAAACAAATTGAAATTTTAAAAAAGGATAGAGAAATGTGTAAGTTAATGAAATAAAAAAATCCTAAACTTTTAATATTATTTTCTAGTACACAGTATGATTAAAATATATTATATAAAATAATTGTTAAGAAACAAAATTTAAACCTTAAATGAAATTAATTAATATTAATTTACTTTTTGAAGACAATCAACATTATAACATACTCTAAGTTATGGAACATATAATTAATTTGGATTGTACAATTAATTTGTATGTAATTGATACCAATTGGAGATAAATTAGGAAGCGCTGTTTTCTTTTGGTAAATGTTTTCTTTTGGTAAACAATTGCTTTTCAATTTTAATAAATAAGTCTTTGTTATGAGTCTCCAAACTTAGGCATTATGTGGTTTTTGAAATTTTTCAACCCGGGTTCAACTGAATTTAACATAGCTTATTAACAGTAATTTTTTGAAAAGTCAAAAATTTATTCGGGCTATGACCCACCCAGCCCATATGAGTCCACCTCTAGTATTGAGCATATAAACGCAATGGAAAAATACTTAAAAATCAAAATAAAACGAAATCCTCCGCACAATGTGAAAACATACATTGAATTCGGAGATAGTGTTTTACCTTTCAAAATACTTTAATAGTTGAGAACAATATTAATGGAGGTGCATAACTTGAGCAATTCCCACGCATGCTCATGCTCTATGGTATCTACACGAGCTTTTTTACCAAAGATTGAGGTGTATTAACACTCTGAAAAATGATTTTCTCTATCTTCCTCTTTTTCTCAAAACAGCTAGAGTTTTATAAAATATGTATCAATTATAAAACCGTCCATAAAGAGATATACATAGAGATACAAGAGAATTAGTTTTCTAATTCGAAATACTAATCTGAAATTCTAATTTATTTAATCCGAATTAGAATAAATTGTAAATTTAAGTAATCCCATTTTTATTATTTATTTAATTAACTAAGTAATACTTAATTAATCTCATATAATTCAAATAATTTATTTAAATTCATAATTTAAACTATTTCTCTTTCAAAGTTCTATGTGTGTGACTCTGTAGGTTATTATTATGTTGGCAAATTTTAATATCTAATTAAAATTGTAAATAATAAGTGACATCTAATAATACATCATCGTTACCACAAGTAATAATAATTAAATTGGTCATTCGATTTAACCTTTCGTGAAAAATGTTACATGTAAGATCATCCGTTTAGTCTTGATAGTATATTTAAACTCGAGGTATGTAATGTAGGGCTGTCAGGAATATTCGAAAATTATGATATTAATTCGAAATATCTGTATTCGAATTCAAAACTAATCGGGTATTATCCATTATAAAAAATAAACGGATATTATCCGTATTCGTATTCAACAATCTCGGATATGGATGTGGATATAGTTCCATTCGTATCCGATAATATCTGTATCCAAAATTATATATATATATATATGTGTGTGTGTGTGTGTGGGCGCGCGTGTGCTTGGGTTCAATTAGTAAACTCTCTAAATTGAGTAACCTAGTAACTTTTATTTTGAGTCGTTAAATTAGAAATTTGATTTAATAAAATACACAATTTAACATTTTTGAAAATTACATAATTTAACTATTTAGTTTAACAAAATACAAAATATATCATATTTGTACATTACAAAACATAAAAGGTTGATTTAAAAATATCATTGAATGAAATACAAAATGTAATTCACTATTAAAAAATACATAACACATTTGTTTTATAATAAAATGCAATACACAATTTTTGTTTTGAAATGAGAGAGAGAAATGAATGGTGATGCAGGTGGTAAGGTGGTAACCGGTAAGCGGAGGACACGGAGAAAAAGGATGATGCAGTTTTGTTGAAATAGAAAACCTAAAAAAGACGTGGGTCTTTCGGTGATCATTAGTCAATTTCTAATCTAAAGGCTAGTATTTAGGTACTAAGTTACTCAATTTACTTGGTTAGTCACTGAACTCTCCTATATATATTTTAATTATAAGCAATTTAAAATTATTTTATTAGGTTTATAATATATATATTAGTTTATATCCCGATGCACGGTTTTCTTTAATATTTTATTATTTTTATTTAGATTTTTGTAATTATATCTTTTTTGATGAATTTTTAATATATATTTATATGTGTATATAATAAATTGGATTTATATATCTAACAATATAAGTATTTTAATTTAATAAATTGTTGACGTAATCTTTAGTAGTATTTTAGATATTAAAATAGAAAAATATTTTTAAATAATAGATCTAACGGTTCGTATTTATTTGCTCTTAAAAAATCTAAGAGTGACTAAAGTGCAATAACAAAATATGTGTCATGTAATGTGTCGAGTTTCTTTTAACATCTGCTATTACTTTTATTTTTTTTATTAATTATCTTATTTAAATAGAATATTATAAAAATTATATTAAACATGAATTTTATAAGTTTAATATAATAATATTTTCATTATTTCTATATTTTGTCCGTGTTTTTTTTAATTCGAATATGAGTTGTTTCAATTAAAAAATATAAAACAAACAATGTCCTGAAAAGACAGTTAATTACTTATTAATAATTATATAAAATTCTATTATATTTATATATATATATATATATATATATATATATATATATATATATATATATATATATATGTTGCCCGTGTTACTTTTAGAAAATTAGTTGTTTAAATTAGAAAATTATATTACCTTTATATATATATGTTGCTCGTGTTAATTTTAGAAAAATTAGTTGTTTAAGTTAGAAAAAATAAAAAAGGTTATGTGTTTAGCTGAAAGGGTAAGTGATTATTTATTAATAATTATATATAACAATATTACCATTACATATTTATTTTGCATGTGTTATGTTTAGAACCTGAGTTGTTTTAGTTAGAAAATGTAAAACATATAATGTGTTTTAGCTGAAAAAGGTAATCAGTTATAAATATGTAATAATATTACCATTTTATATATATGTTATCTATTTTATTTTTATAAGATTAGTTATTTTAGTTAGAAAAATAGATAAAGTAGGTAATGTATTTTAGGCTGAAAAAAAACAATTGGTTATAAATAAATTAGTTATATATAGGCCCGACCCAAATTATAGATAGGCCCGGCCCAAATACCGACCGACCGCCCAAAACTTTTAATGTTTCGTTTTTAATAATATTGTATAGATATATATAGAGGGAGTCCTACTCAAATAGAAACCAATTTAAAATAAAAACTAGAAACTGCACCTCACACAATTAAATACACCCTCTCACACACAACCCCACCTAATCCCCTCCATTCGTAATTAAATTTTTCCCGTTAATTGGTGATCTTTTTTTTGAAATCTGAATTCACTGTATTTTTCTTCATCTCGCAACAATCAGTTTGCATACCATATTTGATATATTCCGACGATAAATCATTATTTATGCTTGCGGGAATCACTAAATTGTTGGTGATTCCTGTAAGAATAAATAGTGATTTCTGCGTAAATGTAGTGATTTTTTCTCCTGATCTATACGTAAATTACAAATTTTGTACCACAAAATCACTAAATTTATAGGTATATAAAAATAAATCGCTAGATCTATGCTGAAATCACTATTTATTCTTACAGAAATCACTAAAATTTTAGTACTACGTAATATAGCACATATGGTATGCATATTGATCGTTGGAAGATGAAAATCACTATTTATTCTTACAGAAATCACTAAAATTTCTTTCCCTGAGGTTTAACACAAGAAGTGGTAGTGTTTGTTACCTCAAAACTTTGGCTTTGATCAATATTACCATCCAACTCAAGAATCAATGAATCAATTTCAGCATGTCCTTCTCCTTCAAAAACTTCAAACATAAGAACTATTTCTAACGCATCATTCAATAAAACCTGAGGTAGCTCATCGTGGACAATTTCATCAATTACATCAATCCTGCAACAAGTATTCTCAAGCAAAGGAGACTTAAGAATAGAGGTTAGAGTAAAAGTAATTTTATCATCACCAACGCTCAAAATAAGACTCCCATTTTTCACATCTATAACAACACCTGCAGTACAGAGGAATGGCCTACCCAAAATAATGGGTATTTAACTATCCTCTTCCATATCCAAAACCACAAAGTCTACAGGAATATAGAATTTTCCAACCCTGACAGGCGCATCCTCTAAAATACCAAGGGGATATTTTATAGAACGGTCTGCCATTTGCAATGTCATTTGTGTGCATTTCAATTCTCCCATGTTTAATATTTGAAAAATTGAGAGAGGCATGACAGAGACGCTAGCGCCTAAATCACATAAAGCTTTATCAATAAACAATGCACCCAAATGACAAGGGATTGAAAAACTTCCAAGATCTTTAAGCTTTGGTGGAGACTTATTTTGTAAAACAACACTACATTCTTCAGTGAAAGCTATTGTCTCCACCTCACCAAAAGATCGTTTCTTTGTTAAAATATCATTTAGAAACTTTGCATATGATGGAACTTGAGAAATTAAATCAGTGAAAGGAACTGTTACCTCAAGATTCTTGACAAGTGTCATGAATTTACCAAACTGTTGATCTACCTTAGTTTTGTTCATCCTGCTAGGGAATGGCAATGTAGGAACAAATGGTGGAGGAGCACTAACAATCTTTTCTTTATCATCTTTCTTGTTTCCTTCAGTTCCACCTTCATTTATTTTGTCAACAGCTTCATCTACCTTGTCATCTTTGGCGTTTTCCTTTTCTTTCTCAGTAGTCACATTATCAGTAGGCATTGGTGGACCATCATATGTGAGACCACTCCTAAGAGCAATGGCATTTACATTCTCCTTTGGATGAGTTGGATGTGATGGTAAAGAGCCATGCTGCCTTGCAGTGGAAGAGCTAGCCAATTGTGCAATATGAGTTTCCATTATCTTGTTATTAGTCCTCAACTCTTTGACCTCCATCATGTTGTCTTCCTGATTCTTTTGCATTTGTATCAATATCTTCATCATATCACTAGTCTGATCAGGTTGTGTAGCTTGACTAGTTTGAGGAGCATAGTTTTGAGAAGGCTTCTGAAATCCAGAAGGATTCATAGGTCCTTGAGAAGGTCGATATTGTTGCTGAGAAGGAGGCTGATATGACTGCTGATACTGTTGTTGCTGCTGCTGGTTAGGAACATGAAGATTCTGAGCATTGTTCTTCCGGTATGAGAAATTCGGATTGTATGTGTTGGAGTATGGATTGTATGTGTTGGAGTATGGATTGTACTGCTGTCTCTGTTGAAAAACATTTGCTTGCTCCATTTGAAAATTTTGTGAATTTTAAACATTATACAAGCATTCATTACCCAAGTGGCCTTGAAGGCCACACACTTCACAAACAGAATTATTAATAGGAGCCATGGATGATAATGCATTAATGCTCATAGGAGGAGGAATAGATGTATGTGTAGTCTTCAATGAATGAATCTCTTGAATTAATGCAGCGAGTTGAGATGATAAAAGAGAATAAGCATCCACCTCAAGTTTACCCCCCCTCCCTTTTGGTTGCTCTCGGGTTATTGAAGTGATTAGCTGCCAAATTTGCAAGAAAAGTATGTGCCTCGTCAACTCCTTTGTCTGGATGAGTAAAATTATAATACCTCAAGTGCACGGTGTCTGTTGTTAGCAGATACTAGCAAGTACGGGGTCGAATCCACAAGGAGACAAGTTTCAAGAATTTCAATTTAACTATCAAAAATTGTTCCTAAAGAAAAATGAGTGTTGAAGATTTTTACTAACTAAATAGTGCAAATTGAATGTGTTTTAAATCAATTAACTAAAGTCTAGGACAATGTAGGTTCACCATGCTTACACCAAAATTAGTCACATAAATATAGCAATTCAATGGGTTGAGGAATTAAAGCAATATTAATCTCTCTCAAGCATTAACACTTTCAGAAATCCAATGATGCTCTCAAGCATTAACACTTTCAATTCCGCTAATCGGATGTGTGCCTCTATTGAGTAAAATCTCTCGATCTATTACTCTCATTCGCATACAATTAATCCATGATATTGGTCAATTACATAAATTAAGCAATAAAACATATCAATTAGAATTACTCTATACCCATTAAACAACTAACAAATCATAACATAATCATTTTGCAAACATGACTTCCCTTTGTGCCCTAGAATGAAACTACTCACTCATCCTATAAGTAAAAGAAACAAGAACAATCATGAAAGCCATATAAAGCATATAATAATAAAACAAGGAAAGATGAATAATACCTCAAACTTTATATTAATTAAGAGCAATAAAGATCCAAGCTAAACCAAATGCTTACAAGGGAGAGATGATGAACAAACCCTAGTTCTTAGAAAACGTACATGCGTCTCTATTGTGCTAAAGTTAATAATAATCTGATCCTAATAATAAAAGTATTTTAATGCTTTAATGAATTTACAAATCAATCTTTTACACCTAGTAGGATTCTTCAATAAAAATTCGTAGCTGTCTGATCCCTCCTGTTTCTGGGCCGTTCCACTTGGATTTTTCTTATTGGGCCACCTTTGAATTAAACATAATTCCACAAGCTTCGCGTGGACTATAAGATCGTCAAAATCGGACTTCTGGAACTTAATATATGGCCCAAACAGTGTAGGTCAGCCCACCTAGTCCAATAAATCCGAATTTTCATCTTAAGCTCCAAAATCAGCTATTTTCCTTTAAATCCTTCCAAGTTTAGATTTCCTTGTATCGTACAATAAAACAATAAAATCTATCAATTAAATATCCAAATCAATGCAAAACACAATAAATATGAGAATAAAAGCATCTAAAATATATATATAAATATATTCTATCAATACAATGTATGATATTTTTTGGAATGTATTAATAATTGAAGGATATATAATTAAAAAAGAGCAATATTAATGACTGAAATATATATTATTCTAAATTTTATTTTTAGGCGTGTTTAAAAAAATAATATATTTTCAGTAAAATGTAATGTTTTTTGTATTTATACTTTTTATTATTTTATTAAATAGAATAACTGAAAGATATATAATTAAAAAAGACAATATTAATGATTGAAAGATATATTATACTAAATTTTATTTTTAGACATGTTTATAAATGTAATATATTTTCATTAAAAGGTAATGTGTTTTATATTTATACTTTATATAATTTTATTAAATAGAATAAGTGATCGAAAACCGAAAACCAAAATTTTTAATATTTCGATTCTTATATAATAGTAAAATTTTAATGTTATTAATAATTGTTATTTTTATTAATTGTGTTTTAATATTTTATTAATTGCATTTGCTAAAAAAAATAAGTAGGTGTGTTAAAAAAATTTAAATAATTAAAAGTATTAAAATACGTTTAAAATAAATAAGTAACTATTTGCCCGTGATATTTTTGGAAAAGAAAAGGTCTTAGTAAGGAAAAATAGAAAAAGTAACATATTTTAGCTGAAAAGGTAATTGCCCGTAATTGAAATTATTAAAATAGGTTTTAAAATACATAAGTAAGGATTTGTCGGTGATATTTTTGGAAAAAGAGGGGTTTTAGTAAGGAAAAATAGAAATATTAACATATTTTAGTTGAAAAAGGTAATTGCCCGTGATTTTTTTTAGAAAAAGAGATGATTTTGTTAGAAAACATAGAAAATGTAATGTATTTTAGCTGAAAAAATAATTGGTTATAAATAATGTTATTATTTAATAATAGTTTCTTTAAAAAAAATTAAAAATAGAAAAAGTAACATGTTTTACCTGAAAAGGTAAGTGCCCGTAATTAAAAGTATTGAAAAAGGTAATTTCATTAATATGTTATCTACAACATTATATCCTATATATAATTGGCATAAGAGAGTTTAGGTGGTTTGGTCGTCAGGGCTAAATCCGTAAATTATTAATTATTATTAAGAAAAAAAAAACCACATACAGTATACAGAAGTCAGGACATAAAAGAGGAAACATGTTGCAAGTGTTTATTTTACAAACATTTTTAAAAATTAAAAATTAGTATACAACTTATATTTACTTTAATATATGATTAAATATAAACAAAAATTTGGAAAAATAAATAAAATTTTAAAAATATATGTATATAAATAATTTATAAATCATCCCGTGCATTGCACGGGTATAAAGCTAGTATCTATAGTACATTGTTAAAGTCATTTTGTAGTCAGTGGGTAACTCACTATAATTATTATAATTATAGTGCTATAATTTCATTAATATGTTATCTACAATATATTAGTGCTATAATTTCGTTAATATATTATCTACAATATATCTATAGTACATTGTTAAAGTCGTTTTGTAGTCTGGTAGTTAGTTGTGTGCGAACGAATTAAATACTAAAGTCATTTACCTAGCAATAAAACAAATATATTTCTCTCTGAACATTCAGAGTCGTCTTGTCCTTGTGGCAAGTTTATAGTTTCATATGCCATCTCTTTTCAGTTTTTTCATATCATATAATTAAGTATCATCATTTAATCATACAAAGTCCTTTTTACGTATACAAACTATGAGCCAAAATAAGAAATCCAGTTTGGAGGAACTTTATGCCAATTTATCCATTGAGGAGGGAGAGGAGAATGGAGTCATAGTGGGGGTGGAGGAGATAATGGAGAAGAAGAAAATATTTGTATTGGTGGGCAAATTCATGACGGACAGGAATATTAATTTCCAGGCTATGAAAAATTTGTTGGCTTCTCTACGGCGGCCTAAAGAAGGAATGGAGATACATTGCCTAGGGGATATAAATATTCATTTGTATTCTATCATATCATGGACCTACGAAAAGTAATTGAAGGAGGGTCATGGTCCTTTGAACAAAACATGTTGGTATATAAGCAATTAGAGGAGATGGAAGATCCACACTTGGTGCAGCTCAATGAAATAGACACATGGGTTCAAGCCTACGACATACCACAGGGGTTCATATCTGAGAATATACTAAAAAGTGTGGGATCGTATATTGGTAAGTATGTGAAATCAGATTCTGCTAATTTTGAAGGAGCGTGGAAGCCGTATGTCAGGATTAGAGTCACATTGGATATTCATAAACCGCTGAAACGTCGTATGAAAATCAAAAGAGAAGGAGGGGTATGGAGCTGGATCAATTTTAAATACAAGAGAATGGGTAATTTCTGCATTGTTTGTGGGATAATAGGCCACACAGAGAGGGAGTGTGGTATTGTCTATGAGAATCCAGAAAAGGAGTTTGAACGTGCATACGGAGCTTGGCTAAGAGCACCAAATCATAATAATAAAACCGGAGCGGGTGCTAGGTGGCTGAGAAATTTGGAGGGTGGCGGAGGATGGACGGAGTACGGTGGTGCAACAGGAAATCAATCAACAGATAGAGATGGAAAAAATGCGGCGAGATTTGAAGAAAATGCTGGTATTGTGCGAGAGAAATGTGGGGATAAGGGAGCTGTAATATTTACAACTAGAAATCAGGAGCCATATGAGGAAACAAATCAGGAAACAAACTTGAGCGGGAATGAGGATAATTTAAATGTAGTATTGGATACAAAACGCAGACGGGTTGGACTGGACCAAGGTAAGAAAGGTATTGGGCCTGATAATATGATTACAGACGGGAGTACAGAGGATTTGGGAGATAACTTAAATGAGGTACATGTGCCAAAAAACTTGCATGGGGTGGGCTCTGGATTCCAGGCCCACCGAGGATTATGAGTTTCTTAGTATGGAACTGTCGTGGTTTGACCCAACCACGGGCAGTTCGATTTCTTAAAGAAATCATTAAACAGTTACGGCCCAATTTAGTATTTTTGTCAAAAGCATTCGTTAATAAGAAGAAGATAGAATCCATCTGTAAAGTTGTTTATTTTGCTGGGTGTTTTGTCGTTGAGTCGCAAAGACATGGAGGTGGGTTAGCGTTAATGTGGAAAATGAGGGGGGGATTGAAATCAAAGGTAGTAGTAACCATTATATAGATTTCGAGGTTAGTTGCGATCAGGTGGGACGTTGGAGGTACACAGGCTTTTACGGGTGCCCAGAAAGACGGAAAAGAAGAGAATCTTGGCAAACAATTAGAAATTTAGCTGCAGAATCACAACTTTCATGGTGTCTCATAGGTGATTTTAATGACATGATGCATGCTCATGAAAAACATGGGGGTAGACGACATGAAAGAGCATTATTGGAAGGGTTTAAAGAGGCTGTGTATGAGAGTGGGTTGGAGGACTTAGGATTTATTGGGAATGATTTTACGTGGGAAAAATCAAGGGGTAGTGTCACATGGGTGCAAGAAAGACTTGACAGAGGATTGGCAAATCAAGATTGGAGGAATATGTTCCCTCATGCAACAGTTAAGGTGTTAGAGGTTTCGACCTCGGATCATATGCCTTTACTTTTGGAGGTAAGTAGAAAGATGTTTATCCCAAAAACTAGAAGATTTAAATTCGAAAATATGTGGGTAAAGGAAGAACAATGTAGTAAGCTGGTGCAAGAAAGATGGAGACAAACTGCGGGGAAAACAATTGTAGAAAAGGTGGAATATTGCTGCTTAAACTCGAAGAATGAGGGGGTGGAAAGATGAAAGAGATGAGGGACAAGATTCAGTATTATAGAAAGGAGATGAGAAAACTTAGATCTTGTCGAGATACATATGGGGTGAGAAAATACAACGAAGCGAGGTGGGAGTTTCTCAAGTTATTAGAAAAACAAGAAGTGTATTGAAAGCAACGCGCGAAACAGTTTTGGCTTAAGGAAGGAGATCAAAACACGAGATTCTTCCACAAATTTGCCGCAGGAAGAAAGAAAACCAATAAGCTGATAAAACTAAAGGATAAATACGGTGTATGGAAGGAAGATCGTGAAAACATCAATGGGATTATCTCCGATTATTTTGAGGATTTGTTTCAATCAACAACGCTGGCAGGAGGCTTGTCGGAGAGGGAAAAGATAAACCAAGTTACAGACGAACAAAATGCACATTTGATGTCACCAGTCACTTGTGAGGAGGTTAAACAAGCAGTGTTCTCAATGTATCCAGAAAAGGCACCTGGGTGTGATGTTTTAAATCCATGTTTTTATCAAGCTTATTGGACCATAGTGGGAGAATGTTATTGCTTGTGCCCTAGAGACAATACTATAATGTTCTTAGGGAAGACATTTTGATTATTAATAAATATGTTCTATGGATTTTCTTTCAATTATTTATTATGTCTTTATTAACTGCGATATAAATATTAGAATAATAAATATCCTTGGAATATAAGCATGAATTCTATATCTCTAAGTATGTGACTTAGAAATGAGATTATATGAGTAGTGTTTATAATCCTAAAAGATCCCTAGTCGAGTATTATTATTTGAGGACAATAATAATGCATTAAGACTAGTATGTTTGTTGACTGATGACCACATCTCATTGGTCATAAGTATGGTGATACTAAAGTCAAAGACATAAGTGCATGTTAGCAGAACATGGCACTGGATAGACCCACCGTGTGAATTCTTCATGGTAAATGTTATCAAGTGTCATAAGCAATTCTCACAATGATAATGGTGTAATGATCCTTAGACTTGAAATCATTATATTTCTATATGACAATTAATATACTTTGATTCTACTCAAAGTTACCTTTGACCGGGTAATGATAAAGGTGGACATTGGGTATATTATGAATCATATGAGAAATATGAATGATAGATATAGGATTTAACCCTCCTATTTTAGGAGTGATATTATTGGCCTCTTGATTGAGTGAGACTATGAAATGCATGGCCATGCTCAAATTGTGATTTGTTTAATAGTCTACTCATCGATCAAGTAAACCGGGATTAAATGTTGAAGAGGATGACATAAACCATGCCTCGAGTTTAATCTATAATATAAGGTTAAAATGATTATATTACATGGAACATTATTCATTAAAGGTTTAATTGGATCACCAATTATTATTATTACTTGGGTAGCAATGATGTATTACTAGATGCCGCTCATTGTTTATAATTTTATTATGAGATATTAAAATTATTGCCAACGTAATAATAACCTAAAAGGTTACGCATAAAGAACGTTTTAAACGGAGCATTAATTAAATTTCGAATTTAATTGAATTATTATTATTATTGAATTATTGGATTAATTAAGTAGGACTTGATTAATTATATAATTATTCGAATATAATAAATAATACTACTAATAATCAGATTGGGTTTTGGAAGCCCAATCAGATTAGGTATAGGCCACCATAGATTGACCTTGATTTTTCCTTAGCTTGGAAAAATCGCATAGGATTGGGTCATAACCAAGCACGTTTACTTTACGCACTTTACATATATGATGCATGTGATGACAATATGTACGCGTAGCTATAATGATTGTATGTATTAGATACATCACTCATCCCATGCCTGCTAAACAAGATAAAATCTGTAACGATTCAAGATTTTAAAATTGAACAAAACGAACATGAGATTCCTGTGTTTATGAAACACAGAAATAAGTATGAATTTTCGATTTTTTGATATGGGGCGATTTTGACAAAAATACAAGCAGCTCTTGTAAGAAAGGCGGGTTTTAAGTGAGGTCACTGTGACTCCTCCGTTGGACTAGAAATCAAACCATTGATGAATTTTGAATTGAAGTACTTAGTTCAAGGAAAAATTGGGAATCTCTTGATGATGGGATCATGGTCGTTTTAATAATAAAATCCCTAAATTTAAAATATTAAGTCACTTAGATGCCTTCCAATGGGTAACACTCGTCAAGACCTAGATCGAGAAAGAGTGGGTTCGCCAAAGCGAAGCACTCCAATCTATCGTGGTAAGGTGCGATGAAGTAAAAGTGATACTTAACTGTTAGACCATTGGGTTAGACTTAACTAAGTTACCACAATAGGATTGTGAACTTAGAGGCATGGAGTTTGGTATGATTTATTGGATAAATGTGGACAAATGTTGTTCTACCAGACTTTCCAAGAGTTATATATGATATAATTGACAAGAGTTGTCTACCTAAATAAATCATGTTTTGGGAGTAAAGCCAAAGATGACCTTAAGCATGACGAAATATGGATCTTGGCTCACTAGAAGGATTTAGAGTAATGCCTTCCGAATTAATAGTTAGGGCTATTGATTTGATAAAAATAGTGAGAGATATATATTGTGAATATATATGGATAATCACTTGAACATAATTTAATAAATCTACAACTAACTTATTTTATGCATTTTAACATTATAGATATCTAAATGGCAAACTCAAACAATTTCTCTGTGCGATCAGTCCTTGAGAAGGAAAAGCTGACAGGAACCAACTTCCTTGATTTGAAAAGGAATTTGAGGATTGTCCTCAGGTAGGAGCGAAAGCTTTATGTCCTTGATATTCCTCACCCTGGACCTCTTGCTGCTGAAGCAACCAAGGCTCAACAAAATGCTTATCAGAACAATCTTGATGATTCTACGGATGTCTGTTGTTTGATTCTAGCGACTATGAGTCCTGAGCTTCAGAAACAACATGAGCGTATGGACGCTTATGACATGATTGAGCACCTCAAAAGGATGTTTGAGGGTCAAGCTCGTCAAGAGAGGTTTGATGTAAGCAAAGTGTTGTATGCATGCAAACAGGGAGATCGTGACCCGGTTGGACCGCATGTTCTAAAGATGATAGGGTATATGGAAACCCTTGAGAATTTGGGTTTCCCGGTTTTACCGGAACACCAAGAAGATTTGATCTTGCAGTCTTTGAATAGCAACTACACTCAATTTGTTATAAAATATATTATGAGTGAGATAGAGAAAACACCTACCGAACTATTGGCATTATTGAGGATTGCTGAGACCAATATGTCAAAGGCTAACCCTGCTCCCATAATGATGGTGAATAAAGGGAATGCCAAAGGAAATGGTAAATGGAAAGGCAAGAAGAAGATTGGATCTAAATCTGCTAAATTGAAGCCTGCTTTCAAAAGGGCTTTGAAGCCTACTGGAGGTGTTGCAAAAGGTACTGTAAAGGGTGATATATGTCACTTTTGCAAGAAGTCGGGTCATTGGAAGCGTAATTGTCAAGCTTATTTGGAGGATCAGAACCTGAAGGTATGAAGTTTGTGAAGATTTTTGATTCAGGTATGTATGTTATAGAAGTCAATTTGTCTACTTCTACATCATGGGTATTGGATACTGGATGTGGTTCTCACATTTGTATAAATGTGCAGGAACTGCGAAGGAGTAGGACTTTGGCGAAAGGAGAAGTCGACCTACGCGTTGGCAATGGAGCAAAGGTTGCTGCTTTGGCTGTAGGGACTTATAATTTATCGTTGCCCACTGGGCTTATTTTAGAACTTGAAAACTGTTTTTATGTGCCTGCGATTTGCAGAAACATTATTTTTGTTTCTTGTTTGGACAAGAAAGGTTTTTCCTTTACAATTCAGAACAATAGTTGTTCCTTTGGTTTGAATAATGTTACCTATGGGGTTGCACGTTTATTTAATGGTTTATATCACTACACCATAAATGGCCTACGGCAAGCCCTGAAAACTGTTGGCGTATGTCCAAAATATGTTGTTGTAGGCCCAAAAATTGCAAAGCCAACACTTTTTTTGTGTTGGTTTTTTTGATGTTAGCTTTGGGGTCTACGTCAACATTATCCTCCTCTATGGCAACATAAGTTTTGGTGTTGTAATAGACTGCTATGGGCAACAATATTTTTACCCTATACCAACAAAATATCTATGTTGCCTTTGTGTTATATTTTCAGTAAAATGAAGTGGGACCCACCTGGCCCACAAAGTGGGCCCCACAGGTGGGGCCCAATGTGGGTACAATTTGGGGTCCAGTGTGGGTCCCACATTTATGCCAACACAATTTTTAGCTCTAGCAACATTTTGTTATACATTATTTGTTCTATTTGCCAACACTATAGCATCAATAGCAACAATTTTCTATTTATAATTAAAAACACACAATCTGTATATATAAATACCAGACCCAACCAAATCAACAACACATCCTGGTTTTTCATTCCCATCAGATAACATCATACTACATAATAATCCAAACTTACAATTCAGATTCAACCACAAATTCAACTAACTAGAAAAGTATCTCCAAACACAATCTTCAACCAACTAGATTAGTATCTCCAAACACAATATTACAATAAAAATAAACTCATTTTTGTCATTAACTGAAAGCCTCTCTTCTTATATCTCTCCATGAGTCTCATTTTTTGTCATGATAGACCTGCAACACAACAGAAAATATTGTTCAATAAAAATGAACTAAAGAAGCACCAGGTACTTTTTTTTAATTCTCTTACATGTGTCGCTTGAATGTGTCGGCTCTACAAAAAATAGAGATTATCTTTATTGAATAAAACGATGGAGCTTAGGCCTGGAACTTGACCAAATTAATTACACAACATACCAAGATGTGCACTCTCTCAATTTCAAATTATAAGATCAACATAAACAACACACAGACAATAATTCAGCCAAAAAAAATATATATAGAATAAACAAATCAGTACACCTATAAGATATATAAACAGTAGAAAATAGAATCGATATCACTGTTTTACAGAGATCTAAAGAGCAGGAGATTTAGATTTGTTTGAAATTGGCTACTACGAGATATGTTATTGATAAATGGGTTGTCTGGACAAGTAGAGTATAAGTAGGTCTGCGCCCTTTCCAGGGTTTGAAATATAACAAACACTAGGCAACCAACCAAGCGAAGGGTAAGGGATCAGGAGGTAGAGAGCACTTGAGGTGTGACCATTTTTTACTGCTGCTTGAGACTTCTCTAATCTTCGTCCTGGTAGTGAATCAGTAAACTTTCAAGTATAATTTTCTGCTAAGTCTACAACTATGCAGAAGGTTGAATAGTTGAGGCTGACTTTAATAACTAAAAACAGATGTGTAGTGCTTTTTTTTCTGCAAAGGTCGACCGTTTGTAGGACTGTTTTCTTATTTAAGTTATTGAGTAGCAATTGAGAGATGTCGGAGTCGAGCATTTATTAATTTAACCATCAATCAGTTCATCAACATATTTTTAGTATTGCATGGCCTGAAACAACAAAGTCGTAGCATTCAGGTCTTAATCGACTGCCAGTAATACTTGCAGCTGCAAATTAATTTCAATGCTAGCCAAGTTCAGCATCAGAACACACATTTACACAAAAGAAAGTTTCCTTAGGCCCACATTAATTGTATTAGAAAAATAATTAGCGAATGTAGTCATAATAAATGCATTAATTGTATCATACAAGCTAACTTTGCATTACAAAATATGGCTCAGATACTTTGACGGACACTGAAATTTGAGGTTGACAAAAGATATATAAACAGTACAACTATAAGATCTTACGCTATAGGAAATCAGATGAATTTTTGTGACATTGTGTAACTATGGAAACGTATAAAATATATTAAATTAAATGATGCTTCCAAACGTATTTACTTAAAAAAGAATGTAAACAATATATTACAAGAAAATGAATTGCAATTAGACAGCGAACTTCCTAACAGTAAAAAACAAAATTTCAATGACTAATGCCAACGTCAAGAAAACACTTTAGCATGACTTAAAACATTAATAAGCAAGGGACTATACTCTGCATCAAATCAGTAGTGAGTAATACTTTAAAATTTGTTTTAATTCATCCATAACATAATAGTCTTCCCATTTCACCTTAATTCCATTCCTTGTAACCAAACGAAGTACCAAACTTCAACATCCAAATAATAGAGACTTTTTTAAACTAATAAAACTAAAACGAATTTATAATGCAATTAAGTAAATAAAACGAGTAGAAATTGTAAGTACCAATCTCAAGAAACAAACATAGCCAACAATAATCAACTTTCACAACTTAGAATTAAAAAAACAAGAAGTGCAAGTCGTGAAATGAAGAACCTGAGAAGCTCAAACCAAATTAGCTCAACTGGAAACCTAAATTGAAGCCCTGCAATGAAAAGAGAATAAATAAACCAATTGAACAAACATTAAACCTTAAAATTGTAAAAGCTTTAGAATTTAAATCATTTTAAATTGACGAATCCCTAAATCGAAAAAGCGATGCTTGGAACGAGAGAGAAGGGGAGCAATTACTTGAAGAGTAGTTGAAACGAGAGAGAGAGAGAGAGAGAGAGAGAGAGAGAGAGAGAGAGAGAGAGAGCACCGTGTGTTTATGTGAGAGGTGATAGGTGAGTGTTTGTTTTCTGAAAGTATTTTGAGAAAGAGCGGTATTTTTGCGGCTCAAGATTTTTCATCTATCTCCGTGTAAAATTGATCAATATTATTTTCATTTTAGATTTTGTAAAGTTTATTAATTCTGTATTTCTTTTTAAATGATTCATTTTAAATTTACCGATTACTTCATAAATACATTATTTTTTTCAAAAATGAGTTTTTATTATCTTTTGTAGAATTTTTATTTTCTAACTTTTTTTTACGAAAATTAAACTTCGCATCCAAATGCAATTAAATTCAACTAAAATCAAAATCAAATCCAACTACAAGCAATTGCAATATTTTTGTAAAAGAATTTAAAAAAATTATATTAGATTACTTTTGATTGCAAATCTTATAAAAGAAAAGTTGCATTCGGTTGTTTTTGGTTGCCACCAGTAATTTTGCAACTATTTTTAAAATATATTAAATTTGAATCTTTTTTTAAAAAAACTATAACATTTGTCAATTTTTTTAAAATTAATTAAGAAATACTTAATTTTAATTGTTTGAAATTAATTATTCATCTTTCCGGGCACAATCTTAATTTCTATAAATAATATTTAATTATTTTAACAAAATCAAGTAGTTTTCATGTCAAATAAAATTAAATATGTTTATTTTTAGTTAAAAAGGGAAATTTTATTTCCTACAAAACTATGGCAACATATTTGTTACATACTGCAACATGCAAACACTTTTATTCTACAGCAACATTTTTATTGTGCCTAAGCCAACATCAAATTGGCATTGTTGTAGTAGCCAAAAATATGCATAGCAAAGCCAACACAATCAAAGGCAACATGGGCTCAAATTGTTGTAGTAGGTCATTTATGGTGTAGTGTATGTTCTTGATCTTGATATTCCTATCTATAATGTAAATAATAAATGTATTAAGGCTAATGACTCAAATCAAACATACCTTTGGCATTGTCGTTTAGGGCATATAAATGAGAAACGCATTTCCAAGTTACATAAGGATGGATACTTGGATAAGTTTGATTTTGAATCATACGAAGAATGTGAACCTTGTCTCATTGGAAAAATGACTAAAGCTCCTTTTACCAGAATTGGTGAGAGGGCCACCGAACGATTAGAACTCATACATAGTGATGTATGTGGTCCAATGCGTACGATGGCAAGAGGTGGCTTTTACTCAGTGTTCTAAAAAACGCAAAGCGGTCCGAAGCGGTGAGAGGACCTTCTAGCGTTTAAGCGGTTAAGCGGACGCTTAAGCGGAATTTTAAGCGGGTCATTAATCGGATTAATAATATATATTTTTAAAATTTTAAATATAATATTATTACATGTAAAATTAAAATTATGTAATAATTAAGTAATAAGAATTTAAAGATAAAACATTTTTAATCAAAAAAGGTATTTTAAATTATGATAATTAATTATAGTCATATTATAATAAACATTATTATTTTAAAATTAAAAAAATAGCAGGTCAACATCATTTTGACCGCTTAAATTCGCTTAATGACCGCTTAATCCGCTTACTAGACCGCCTAAACTTCATTAACCGTGTGCGGAGGGTCTTAGCTCAATAATTGGGAGACATGAAGAAGCCGGCTTAGTTCATGGAATCTCCATAGCTCGAGGGGCACCACCTATATCGCATCTGTTTTTTTGTAGATGACTATTATGTGTTCTTCAAAGCTACAACTCAAGAAGCCAGAAGTATTAAAAGTATATTGGAGCGTTATGAGAAGCTTTAAGGTCAGGCTATTAATCTGATGAAGTCAACAGCGACTTTTAGTCCTAATACTACCACTGATTGCATGCAACAAATATGTGATATATTGCAAGTACATGAGACAATGTTGCCAGGGAAGTACCTAGGTTTGCCAATGCATATCGGGAAGAATAAAAGCAATGAGTTTAAATTCTTGACAGAGAAGGTAAATCAAAAATTGCAAGGGTGGAGCCAAAAGTCGTTGTCTAAGGGAGGAAAAGTGATCTTACTTAAACCGGCTGCACAGACAATACCTAATTTCTGGATGAATTTATTTTTAATCCCACATGAGGTATGTAATACAATACAAGGGTAGATGAATGCTATGTGGTGGGGGAATGGTGGGAGAAGCAGAGGGATTGGGTGGCTTTCATGGGAGAGATTATGCGAAGATAAACAGATTGGAGGCTTGGGTTTTAGAGACTTGAGGAAGTTCAATATCGCAATGTTAGCGAGCATGGATGGAGATTGTTGAATGGTGATAATCCCATGGTTACGCAGCTGATGAAAGCAAAATACTATCCACATACCAGTTTTTTAGATGCTAAAATAGGCTTGAACCCGAGTTTTATGTGGCGTAGTATCCTCGAATCGCAGGGAATTTTAAAGCAAGGAATTCGAAGAAGAATTGGGGATGGTGAAGATACATATATGTATGGAAAGTGCCTTGGCTACCTTGTGTCGAGAATGGGTCCATCACGACTACTATGCCCCAAGAGTTAGAAAAGGTGACGGTTGCAGGACTAATGCAAGACAATAAAAATGGATGGGACGAGGAAATTTTGAGGGACATTTTTAATGATAGAGACAGAGGTATGATAAGTCGTATTCCATTGTCAGCAAATGTGCAGCATGATTCGTGGTTCTGGCTCTTTGACCAAACTGGACACTTTACAGTGAAAAGTTGCTATAGAAAATTAGTTGGTGAGCAAACTGGTCCCCAAACACAATTTTGGAAGAAACTATGGTCACTAGATCTCCCTGGAAAGGTGACGAATTTTATTTGGAGAGCTTGTCGTGTTGTGGTACCTACAGCTGTTGCATTAGAGGAGAAACATGTTCAAATTGATACCAAATGTTCTTGGTATATGCTGTTAGATGAGAATATAGAACACGTGATGTTTGGATGTTCATTTGCTAGAGAGGTTTGGTTGAGAGTGGGTATTCAGGAGGAGAGTATTCAGAGGTATCAAGGGTCTGTGAAAGAGGTGCTCTCTTATTTATTTAGTAATAATATGCTGGAACTTATGGAACCGAAGAAATCGATGGGTGTGGGATAAGGTAACGGGATCGGCCTTTGGTGTTCATTCAGCAGCAACGAATTTACTAAATGATTGGAAGAAAAGTCAAACGGAGAAGTTAAGGCACGGACCTCTAATAATCCAGAGTTCAAGCCAGTGGTCACCACCTCCGTGTGGATGGTTGAAAGCTAACATCGATGCAGCAACGTTTGCAGCAATGGACAGGGTAGGGGTAAGTTGTGTGATCAGGAATGAAGATGCAGAGTTTATTTGTGCCAGGGCTCATAGGATATCAGCACAATTGCAACCAAGGGAGGCAGAAGCAGTAGGGCTTAAAGAGGCTCTGTTATGGGCTAAAAAGCTAGCGTTTAAAAAGTGAATAATCGAGACAGATGCCAAAATTCTAGCTGATGCTTGTAATGGGGTGAAAGGTAGATCGTTTTTTCACACAATTGTCCTAGATTGTGTCGAGTTGTTTAAGCACTTTGATCATGTGCTAGTGAACTATGTTCATAGGTCTGCGAATGCTGTAGCTCATACACTAGCGAGAGCTACTCATTCCATGTCATACTTATTGATTCAATTTAATGAAAGTAAGTACGTTTATTTCAAAAAAAAAATATTAAAGTCATTCGGGTCATTTTAAATATTTAACATATGGACTAACAATATACATACTCCCTCCGTCCTAGTGAATTCTATACACTACACTGGGACTGGGCACGTATACTAAGAAAATATATAAAAAAATGAGTAAAATTAGATGAAAAGTGAGTAAAGTGGTGGGACCTATCAATATTTAATAATAGATTTGAGATAGTGGAGGAAAGTAGTGGGTGTAATAGTGTTTTATATTATTATAGAATAGAGATAGTGGAGAAAGTAGTGGGTGTAATAGTGTTTTATATTATTAAAAGTTACTATTTTTGGAATGTATAGAAATGAGAGGGACGTCCAAAATGGAAAGTGTATAGAAATGGCTGGGACGGAGTGAGTATAAATTATGGACTAATAATATATGGAGTTAAATAAGAACAACAATCATTTGGACAAAGTTAAAATACGAAAGTCATTTTAGCCAAGTTAAATTATATATAAGCAAGATATAGAGTTAAATCGTAATAATTTGTTTAATTCTTTATTAAAAACTTTATAGTAATAAAGCCTACAAATTAAAGATTATTTAAGTCAAATTTAATAATTATATAATATTTGTGTATATTATTAAAATTGATTGAAAGTGTCTTGTATAATCAATATATACTTATATAAAGGAGAAGACGAGGGCGGTGATGTGGCGCCTCTCAAATCACTTCGATCTATTTTTCTAATTTTTTCAAATTTTTGAATAATTAATGTTAAAGATTCGAAAATATTTCAATTGACTTTAAAATCTTTACTAATGGAGAAAATTAAATATAAAATTATAATATTCTTGCATTCAAAATATTTATTAATGGAGCAAACTAAATATACAATTCTAATATTCTTGAATTTAAAATCTTTACTAATAGAAAAAAATTAAATTTACAATTTTAATAGTCTCCTAAATTATTTTATTAGAAAATATCTTAATTGCCTTTTAAATTTTTACTAATTGAGGAAAGTAATACACAATTTTAATATCTTTTATATATATTAAGGAAAACCCCCAAGAGCTCTCGATTCATACTTATCTAATTTTCTAGAGCGTCTCAATAATAAATATTAAAAATTAAAGTTTCATATTTTAGCTCTTAAATTGTAGAAAAGTTAATATTTATTAAAGACAAGTTGGCCTCTATTTTAAATATTAAAAATTAAAATTTCTTTGTTAGTTCCTAAATTGTAGAAAAGGTAATACTTATTAAAGACAAGTTGGCTAAAAATTATAAACTTAATCAAATTTATTTCTCTATTTTAAATATTAAAATATCTCAATCGTCTTTAAAATTTTTACTAGTGAATGTAACTAAATATACAATTTAATTGTTCTTATCTTTAAAAATTTTACTAATAGAAAAAATTAAATATAAATTCCTAAATTTACTAATAGAGGAAATTAAAATTTTAAATTTTAATTATTAATTCCTTTATATTTTTCGAATCTTTAGTATCAATTATTACGACTTCTTTTTTTACATTAAAATTTATTTTTATACGATATTAATATCCTAAAACTTAGGATCATAGTTTTCTACTAAATTTCCAATTATTCTAACGGAGGAAATAGTTCTATATTTTCATAATTTCCTTTCCACGTGCAATTTTTCTCTCTATATATTCTAAGACGATCTATTCATCATCTACGTCTCTTTTCTCACACATGCAGGTGCGTCTCAACCCTTAATTTCTGATATTCGTATTTAAACACTTTTCATGATTATATATGTTGTTAAATTTAGACGTGACAATTCGGATAATCGGTTCGGTTTCGGATCGGATAAATCTCGGATCGGATCAACTTTCGGTTATGATATATTCAGGTATAGTTCGGATCACATCGGATCTGATTCGGTTCGGGTCTAATTCGGATTAAAAATTGGATAAAATTTGAATTGAAATCAGGTGAAATTGGTTCGGATCAAATTCGGTTAGGATCTTTTCGGATCATTACTCGTTCATTTTTTTTTATTTGTAAGACTTTAAAAAGTATCTTACTATTAAATATATTATTTTTAATATAAAATAATGTACTTTTACAAAGTATTGATTAGATATCTATGTTATTTTGTCATGAAATTGTTCTAAATGTGAATTTTTCTTATAAATAGATTAATTTATTAAATTAAAAGTGGTTTAATATATGTGGATTATGATCTGTAAAAATTATAAAACTGAATTCATCATTTTTTTAGTTCGTATTTAAATCGGATCACGTATTTTGAATCTTATTCGGTTCGGATAATTTATTATTCGGTTACGATTGGTTCTGAATCATGATCAGATCGGATAATTTTCGGTTAAATTTTCGGTTCGGATAATTTTCGGATCGGTTCAAATCGATTTTCGGATCATTCTCGGATTAACTATTTCGGATACAAAATCGGATTCGGTTCTATAAATTTCGGTTCGGTTTCTCGGATCTGGATGCATCTTGCTAGGTCTATTGTTAATCAGTTATTTATGTACATGTTATTAAATTTGATTCTTCGTAAACAAAATTTTCAAACCAGTGATCAAGGTATGTATATGATAACCTGTTTATACATAAAATATTGAATCGATTTGTTAGTGAAATTATTATATTGTGATTCTTTGATATTTTTATAGCTCATAATTTCTTACTTTTTGTTCATATGCTCTTTACTTTTTTATGGTTAAAAGATATTAGTTTTTTTCATTAAATACTATATTAATCATGTTAACTACTATGGATACTTTTTTATGGTTTAATTTTGTCTGATATGTATGATTATGCTTAAATTACAATATTATTACATGTTTGTAGTCAAGTAGTAGTAGTAATTTGTGAGATTCCAAGTTATTTTTGTCGGACTGAAGATAGGTGGCAGGGTCAAGGCTCAAGGATGTGGGACTTTGAAGTCTCCTGGTCATCGATGGAGAAGGCAATCCCATGTTTTTATTTAGATTCCACTTGGGACAATATTAAAATTCACTGCCTTGATATCAAGGAAAACAATAAATTAAAATTTTAGGCTTTTTGTAAATTACAATTGTTTAGAAAGGGAATAATAAGTAGATAATACCAAGTAAAATTATGGTTTTAAAAATTAGATACCGGATTTAATACTAATTGTTTTTTTATATTATTAGTATTTTATATTTATATCATTATATGTATTTATTATAATGGGTGTCGGCGTAGCAAAACTTGACATAAGAATATGTAAATAGTTTATTTTATATTTTGTGTATATTTAATTTGAAAAATATTGTGTACACAATTTACATGATATTACATTTTTTTTGTCAATATTTTTTTAAATAGTCTATATCTAATTTTTTTAAAAGAAAAAGTATAAGACCGCCGCGAAGCGCTCCTCATTTGTCTGGTCTTTACATTTTATTAAGGTAAATCTCCAAACGGTCTCTTAAAATTATTTTAGAAATATTTTTAATTATTCTTTTCAACGACCTTATTATAGAATAATTTTTAAAACAATTTAGAAAGATATTCTAAAACTGATGTGAAGCGCGGCTTAGTATAAAAAAGGATACGCGGGAGGTTAGGTAAAAGATCGTTTCAATCAATTTTTCAAATTTTCTAAGAGTTTCATAATTTGCAGACTAATATAATTTTTTTTCCCCGAATAATTTGCTTTTGATTCTCAATTTTTATTTTTCAGGATCGCGATTTTTGATCTTATAAATTTTGTGACACTTTAGTCGTGGAGTCAGTTGTGTTTGTTATTTTAATTTTCCTAATTCTCAATTTTTATTTTTCAGGTACGCGATTATTAATCTTATGAATTTTGTGATACTTAGTCATGGAGTCAGTTAGCATATATCTGCATGAGTTACTTTTTCTTTAAATTTCTCTTTATTTTATCTTGACAAAATAGCCAGTAACAAAATCACTCTGTCAACTGATAGATCCATGACTCATTCACCATCAAAGGAAAAAAGATACATGAAAATAATTAATATACTTTTAGTAATTAAATAATTGTATTTATTTTCACAAGCAACACAAAGTACCAACCAATCTTCAAACTTATCAAATGTAACAATCATACACAAAGTAGGTAGTAGAAAGTAGGTAGTAGTTAAACTAATAGATATACAGTTGAGTAAATTAACGTACTATAAATCTAGATATTTCAAATAACACCTTTATCTATATTTATTACTGATCGAAAACCCAAACCTACCTCTTCATTTTTTCCGTAATTACTAGCATTTTTCTTATATATACAGAGATGTTAATAGGACATAAAAACATATGAAATAAAACAAACATATCAAGTATAATCTCAAAATGGAAGGTATTATCAAGTATATCTCATTATTTGTTTTCGTTACCTTTCTCTTCAGCTCAACAAGTAAGTTTATTACAACATACAATTAATTTTGCATAAAAGTCATTCTTAAAATCTAAATTGTACAAAGTACAAGTAAAATAATATCGAGGTGATCTTGTCATATATATTACTTAATTACTAGTGTCTTACATTTTTGGCCAATCAATAAGATTGTAGGTGTGTGTATGATACCTTATAATGTCACATCTAATTTCTCTCATTAGTCTCGTTTTTTTTGCTTTACAGATGCTAATGAATGTCATCCAAGTATTACACAAAAACTTACCGGAAAAAAAATACAAAATGAGCCGCAGTGGGAGGTGTTTGTTGAATCGCACTGCAATTGCACCTATATGGATGTTAAACTTGCATGTCATGGATTTGAAACAGTAGAGCCGCTTGATTCAAGTGTCATCATTCGTGACAATAAAGATGTTTGCTCTCTTGTCAACGACGTCCATCCTGACGGCGGAGAAACAATATTTGCTTATGCCTGGCGTCAATCTTATAATTTCAAAACAATTTCTTTTCGAATTGGTTGTTCATAAAATGAATTAGGGAAGACTTAATGGATACTAAATTATCTTTATTTACAAGTTCTATATGTTATCAATTGCAATCTTTAATAAACGATAAAAGCTCATTGCCTATATAAATTCATGTCAAGAATTTTTCTTTTGATTTGTATAAAAGTTCGAACATTCATTATAATCAATATAAATAATAAGGTTAGCATTCTAGAGTACACCCTCTTATATATAGTCTTCTAGCATACCATTATAAAAATACATATAATACATTAATTTATCATATCTTTTATTAAATTTTATTACAAATTTCAGTTTAGTAAATCAAAAACGAAATTTTACAACTTTTTTCTTTCAAAAATTATTGAAAATTATGAAATATTTTAACATGATTCTACAGTACAATCAAAATTATCCAAAATAGTTCTACTGTAAAACCAAATTAAAAATCAAACTTTTTGTTCAAGGTTTATGTGTTAATTTTTTTAAGGAATGTATATATCGTAGCATTCTATTTAAAAATAAAATTTTATATTTTGTGAAACAATAACTAATAATATATGAGAATGTATGTATTCACTATGCTTTTAAAATTTTCATTATATAAATCATGATGCTCAACCAAGAATTTAAAATGTCTTTAAAATCTAGGTTTATTCAATTGGTATTTGAAAATATTCAATAAGATCGAGTAGTATCCGATATGAATTTAAAAATCTAATAGAATTTGGTGGTATTCGAATGTCATGAATTTTATAAGAAGCTTGATTTTGATGACTTTGCTAGTGTTATTTATAATCTTTGAAATCCGGCCGAAATTCATATATTCTATATCGTATATATCTATGAGAATTCGGTTATATTAAATTTAAAAATAGCAACAATCTTAAAAATTCATTAATTCTTCTAAACTCTATTAAAATCAAAATCTCTTAAGTTTTGTAGTCTAGTAGTGAGTTGTGTGCGAACGATTAAATACTAAAGTCATTTGGGTCAAGTTAAATATTTAACCTATGGACTAACAATATACATATAAATTATGGACTAATAATATATGGAGTTAAATAAGAACAACAATCATTTGGACAAAGTTAAAATACGAAAGTCATTTTAGCCAAGTTAAATTATATATAAGCAAGATATAGAGTTAAATCATAATAATTTGTTTAACTCTTTATTAAAAACTTTATAGTAATAAAGCCTACAAATTAAAGATTATTTAAGTCAAATTTAATAATTATATAATATTTGTGTATATTATTAAAATTGATTGAAAGTGTCTTGTATAATTATTTATAATATAAAACATGTGTTTTGCAAGAGCTTTACGTTTGTAACATTTGCAAGCAATGTGCTCAAAATCTGGATATGTGCAATTTCATATCAAAATCATTAAATGATATCTACCGTCATATACAATATCTCAAAATATAATTACAATACCTTCACAATATCTCTAAACTATATTACAGTTGACTAAATTAATGTAATATAAATCTAAACTAGCATAAAAACCCGTGCCGCTAGCTTAGATTGTGATTTTAAACTAAATTATGCATTATCAATGTTATTTGATATGATTGTATATTTTTGATGTTCATTGAGTTTTTATTGTAAATGTTATGACTATGTTGTAGTTGATTAAATATGTTGAATTTTATAATGTGAAAACTAATACGAGTAGTTTTGATAAATCATTTTAAAATTATAATCCTAAAATTTTTCCAGTTCTTAAAAAATGATGCATTCATTTAGTTCATCTCCGACAATATTCAACAATATTCAAGGTAGAAACTAAATAGCTTGAAGATGATGCAGTATGAGATTGTAGGTTTTTGTAATGATTTTACTCAAAAGCTTTTCTAAATCTTCTAATACTCTACTGAGGTCTTGCGTTTTCAGTTCTTAAAATTTTTTTGTAACTCTTTTATGTTTTTTCTTCTGACCTCTTGATTTTAAGTATTTTTTATTTTACATAGGACAATGTAGTTAATTGACTTAAGTGGAACTACATTGTGCCAAATCATTCTATTATTAAGTATGTTTGGTACCATTTCGATGTGTTTCAATTCTTTCAAACAAACAGACTTTTTTTAACTCTAAACTTGAGAATTGATCAATTATGGATGGATAAATATTTTTTGTTTATATCATCGTAAGTTAAAATTGCTCATATATGTCTTCTGAGTTATGTCCGTGTTTTGACAATGAATTCATCCTTTATTTTTATTTTAAAATACACATCTTTAATAATTAAAACACGGGTCATTTTTCTAGCAATTAACATAAATTTCTATTTTTTGCAGTTCAATTTTTTTTTCTAGGTATGGTTGCACATTTTTTTTGTTTGTTACAATGTACTTACTTTAATTTATATAGATAATTTGATTGATCGGGGACTATAATTTTAAATAAACCGGGTTGTATAATGTTATTTGATCTGATCATAATGTACGATATGCAATATCATGTTTTTTTAAATTTGTTATGGACTATATATTTTAATCTGTTTAATTGTTTACAAAAATTATTATCAAAATTTTAGAATATATAATTCATTATTAATTGTTTTGTTGTACTATCTATTTATTTTTATTATCTCGCCTT
The DNA here is from genome assembly GCA_030848705.1 of Heracleum sosnowskyi. Classification (NCBI taxonomy): domain Eukaryota; kingdom Viridiplantae; phylum Streptophyta; class Magnoliopsida; order Apiales; family Apiaceae; genus Heracleum; species Heracleum sosnowskyi. Next base: position 15,330,245 of record CM061244.1, on the reverse strand, counting down.
TTATAATATTTTTACTCAAAACAAATAGTTTTTCATATGTTTTATTTATGTTTTTTAGTTATTTTACGCGCGCACACATATATATATACTAGCTTAAAACCCGTGCGATACACGGATTGTTAATTGTTATTTTATTATTATTATTTTTTTAATATTTTATTAATTGTAATTGTGCAAAAAATAAGTAGGCATGTTAAAATAGCTAAACAATTTTAATTATTTAAAACATTAAAACAAATTTTAAAATAAATAAGTATGGGTTTGCCCGTTATATTTTTGGAAAATGTGGGGTTTTAGTAAGAAAAAATAAAAAAATGTAACATATATTTAGTTTAAAAAGGAAAATGCCTGTGATATTTTTGAAAAATGAGATTTTAAAATTTAATAATTAAAAGTATTTAAATATGTTTTAAAATAAATAAGTAAATGGTTTCGAAAAATTAAATTGTAAAAGGCAATTTCCCGTGATATATTTAGAAAATGAGGGGCTTTGTTATAAAAAATATATAATGTGTTTTAGCTGAAACCCTTGGTTATAAATAGGTATTTGATTATTTATATTTTAATATTTTTAGTAATTGCATTTGTTAAGAAAAATAAGTAGACATGTTAAAATAGGTAAACTTTTAAAAAATAATTATAATATTAAAATAGGTTTAAAAATAAATAACTAAAGGTTTGTCCGTGATATTTTTGGAAAAGGAGGGGGTTTAGTAAGGAAAAATAGAAAAATTAACATGTTTTAGTTAAAAAAGGTAATTGCCCGTGATATATTTGAAAAAGTAGGAGAATTTGTTAGAAAAAATAGAAAACAATAATGTATTTTTTGTGAAAAAGATAATTGTTTATAAATAGGTAATATTATTATTTAGTAATATATTTCTATAAATAATTAAGGTTAATTAAGTAAAAATACGAAGTATAGTTAATTAATTAAGGGCAATTAAGTAAAATCACAATGTACCATACCGACCAACCAAACTTTTAATGTGGGCAATTAAGTAAAATCACAACGTACCATACCGACCAACCAAACTTTTAATGTTTCGTCTATTATATAATAGTATTGATATATATATATATATATATACCAAATAACTAATTATTTTCTTTCATAAAATTAATTTAAAATTCATTTGATAATAACAAAAAATATGTCATATATATAATGCATCTAATCTAATTATAAATCTAGTCACTCCTATTATATATATATATATATATATATATATATATATATATATATATTGTATTATTAAAACCGAAACATTGAAAGTTTGATATTCAGTCGGTATGTTTCTCATATTTTGATATTTGTACTTTAATTCTTTTATTTTTACTACTTTATTTAATTTATTAAAAACAACAATTTTATTCAAAATATAGTTTGGTAGTCGGTCGGTCAATATGACATTCATATTCTGATATTTGCACTTTAGTCCCTTTTCTTTTGCAATTTGACCTTAATTTATTAAAAACAACAATTTTAATTAAATATATTTTTAAAATATTGTTAAACACGAAACTCTTAAAACATAATTTAATCACGCTCAACAGAAACACACACGTCAATTCAACATTAAGTTCAACAATCACATAAAACTATTCAAATTTAAGATGAACTTCAAACAAAGTAAATATAAATGTAAAATAAGAAGAATATGAATGTCGTATGCATCACACTGACTTTATACTTGTAGTATAGATAAGAACAAATAATTATAAATGTCATGTATACATGTTATCAATATGTGCTATTTAACAATGATTATTGTGCGATAAATAAAGTAATTCTCGTTCAAGGATTGAGGCGGGTTCGACGAATGAGTTCATGTTCGGAGTCTCCCCGACCCCGAAGTGACCGATCGTCCATACCTAAATTATTGTCTAATTTTTACACATGTTTTAACACTAATTTCATTAATTTAAAAATAAATAAGTCATAAATATATAAATAAACTACTTGTAATATGTTATTTATGTTATATCAATGTTTAATAATACATTTTATATATTAAATATTTGAATAATTCAAATATATTGAGTAGTACAAGAAAAGTTCAACTCTGATGCAAGAAAATAGAATATATTTTAGTTATCGATACATATACAAAATATTTGTTTAGTTAAAAGAAAGATAAAAAGCATCACACGTAATATTGTTTTTAAAACTTAATATTAATATTTTATAAGACTGGTAGTATATATGATTTTGTATGATATTTTAAGTATTAAAAAAATAAAGTTTAATAAATATTATAAATCACCTTAATTTTTACTCAAAAATTTAAATAATAATAAATATAGGATAACAAAGATGTGAGGTTTATGTCATATGATTTTTAATTCAAAATCAAAAAGAATCATGTAGTTCAATGATTAGAAGGATGACTTATTTAGTGAATGTCAGGGGTTTGATCCTGACTAAAACATTATTTACTCAAATTTTTCCGCCTAAAAACCTGCCTCTCCATTTATTGTTACTAGCACTTTTCTACGGAGATGTTGATATGACAATGACATACAAACATATGAAATAAAACAAATATATCAAGCAATCTCAAAATGGAAGGTATTATCAAGTTTATCTCACTATTTGGTTTTCTCGCCTTTCTCTTTAGCTCAACAAGTAAGTTTATTACAACATACAATTAATTTTACATCTATACTATATTATTAAAGTCGAAACATTAAAAGTTTTGGTTTTCGGTTAACGGTCGGTTTTTGGTTTTCGGTACTTTTTTCTAATTAATAAATTAATAATATAATCAAAATTCGGGAAAGTTTTATTCTACATTAATATTTCACTATATTTTACTACATAAAAATCAAATAATATTGAAATCTAATAAAGAAAATGAAAATTTAGGATCTAATTTGTTTCAATTTAGGATACACTGCTACAAATATACTTCTTTCTTTTTAGGATAACGAAAGCTACTACAAATCAAATCTTTAATGGAATTGTGTTATTGTCAAGTTACCAAAATAGTAACTAGATGATTGGCTTTTACAATTAAAATATTTTTTTCTAACAAAATCTACTCCTTTTTCCAAAAATATCATTACAATTATCTTTAAATTAAAACATATTACCTTTTATATTTGTTATTACTAAAATCTATGTTTTCCAAAAATATGAGGTGCAATCCTTACGTATTTATTTTAAAACCTATTTTAATACTCTATTTAATATATAATAAAATAATATAAAAATAGTAACTAACTGATTGCCTTTTATAATTAAAAACAAAATCTACTCATTTTCCAAAAATATCACGACAATTACCTTTAAATTAAAACATGATATCTTTTATATTTGTTATCACTAAAATTTCTATTTTCCAAAAATATGAGGTGCAATACTTACTTATTTATTTTAAAATCTATTTTAATACTCTATTTAATAAATAATAAAATAATATAAAAATATTAACTAGCTGATTGCCTTTTTAAATTAAAACATTTTTTTTCTAACAAAATCTACTTCTTTTCCAAAAATATCACGGATAATTACCTTTAAATTAAAATATATTACCTTTTATATTTGTTATCACTAAAATCTCTATTTTCCAAAAATATCATGTGCAACTCTTACTTATATATTTTAAAACTTATTTTAATACTTTTAATTATTTAAAAAAAACTTACCTATTTTAACAAGTGAACGTATTTTTTTTAACAAATACAATTAATATAATTAAAACACATCATCACTAAAATCCCTATTTTCCAAAAATATGAGGTGCAATCCTTAATTATTTATTTTACAACCTATTTTAATACTCTATTTAATAAATAATAAAATAATATAAAAATAATAACTAGTTGATTGCCTTTTATAGTTAAAACATTTTTTTCTAACAAAATCTACTTATTTTCCAAAAATATCACGGGCAATTACCTTTAAATTAAAATATATTACCTTTTATATTTGTTATCATTAAAATATCTCTTTTCAAAAATATCAAGTGCAAATTATATATTTTAAAACCTATTTTAATACTTTTAATTATTTAAAAAAACTTACATATTTTAAGAAGTGAACGTATTTTTTTAACACATAAAATTAATATAATTAAAACACATCTAAATATATTACGTGCAGTTACTTTTTTTTAATTAAAACATGTTAACTTTTCTATTTGTCCTTATTAAAAAACATACTTATTTTAACATGTCAACAATTGTTTTTAATAAATCCAATTAATATAATTAAAACACTTCTAAAAATATCACGGTCAATTACTTTTTTTTTTAATTAAAACATGTTAGATTTTCTATCTGTCCTTATTATTAATATTATTTTATTATAAAATAATATTATTAATACCTCATTTATCTTTCTCGGTCTCATTTGTATTTTTTTTATATTTTTTTATGTTCCAATGAATATTTAAGTTTCTCATTTTATAATTTATCATATTAATTTTTACTTTTATTTTAATATTTTCCGTTTACATTAAATTTTTTAGTTTATTATTTTTAAGGCCCGTGCCTTGCACGGGTTATAGCCTAGTAAATCTAAATTATGTAAAGTAAAAGTAAAATAATAACATGGTGATCTTGTCCTATATACTACTTAATAAGTGTCTTATATTTTTCCCCATCAATATTGTATGTGTGTGTATGATACCTTATATCACATCTAATTTCTCTCATTAGCCTGGTTTTTTTGCCTTACAGATGCTAATGAATGTGATACAATTATTAGACAAAAGTTTACTGGGAAAAAATAGGAAATGAGCCGCAGTGGGAGGTGTTTGTTGAAGCGAACTGCTATTGAACTTCAATATGTTATCAATTGCAATCTTTAATAAACCATAATCTACAAGTCTTGGGTCTTTGTCCGCGTTGTGTAAGCCCCTATGTTCGGGTTACATATGACCAGGGTTGAGAGTGATCCTGGCCTCCGGGTATGAGTTAGGATTAAAGTATGTATTAACAAAAACAAGCAAAAATACCCATAACAAAACAAACACGAAGGTCGAAACAAAAATATAATTAGAGACTGTAAATAATAAGATAAGAAAGAACATTTATCTCTCAGGAGCTTTAACAAATACTGAAAGATAATAAACAGCTGAGTCGTCAAGCCTTAGAGAAGTCTTGACTGTTCTTGAAGAGATTATTGCCCCACTTACGTTGTGTTGGGTTGAAGCAATATCACTCCCAGGATAAAACAGCACAGATCAATCCACTCACAGATATGGCAATGATCAACAGCGACCTGCACCTCAGTTCGCTCAAAAACCTATGTATATTTTGTATGTGTTGTGTGAGAGAGAAAAATATCTTTTCTAGGGTTTTCCACAGTTACGTATATATCTACTTATGTCAAACGTTTTGTTTTGTATATATAAAATACAAAATAAAACGTAACAGCCCAAATATTGTAACTAAAGATATGACATTTAATACTAAATATTCTGATTTAATTAACATAACAGTTGTCATCAGGATTTGATCACCATTAGTACTGAAGTCAAGCCATCAGGACTTGCTGTCCGTCAGGAGTGGCATCAGTAGGCCATCAGGATTTCATCCAAGAAATGGTCCATCAGGATTTAATATAAATCCTGACCCAGTTCGTATAGCTGTTACAAATAAATACTGATACTGTTAAATTAAATCAATAAATAATATTAAATAAACATGTAATAAAATTCCTAGCCCAGGTCGCCTCGCGTACGCGAGACGCCGAGACATTCACCCAAATCGCCCTTCGACCCGAGTCGAGTCGTGGCGAGGCGAGGCGAGGCGGGGGGCGGCGGCGGCGCGCGCGCGTGTGTGTGTGCGCGCGCGTGAGGCACATACTAACACCATGCACACCCACATGCCTTAGTAGTTGTACACTACTCTTGCACATGTTTTTATATAAACCCACCAACCTCTCATTACCATTTCAATGTGGGATACAAGTTATTTCAATATAACCAACCCACATAACCCATTTCAAGCAACCTATTTCAACTCAATTTATTTATGGATTACACTAAGAAAATGTCTTAGATCCAAACATGAAAGTTTAAGTCCTCATTACAAGGAACAACCTCCAATTGTTAGTTTCCAGAAATTTCATCAAGAACATATTTAAAATATGCCTCAAACTTTCCATTTTCTAACAATCCCCCACAAATCCATACAGAAATGCTTACATATCGGTCCTTATCATGACTTGTTTTTCAGAGTCGGTACCCTTCCGGGTTTGAACCCTCCTAAGTCCTCTATTTCGATGGCTACCGGATCTAGATGGAATGTTTCACCTTAAATCTTTATCCGTTTGGTGTAACCACACTCCATAGACGATAAATCAAAGGCTATGGTGTTGATCTACGGCTTTGAGACGTTAATGGTTCTGTCTCGATCCTGTTCGTCAAATGCTTCAAGGAATAACCCTTTCCTCTAATTGCGACCACACAATTACATTCGCTTAGCTGGGCATCTCCAGAGATGTACTACTATCATCTCGTCAAATGACTTGACCCCATTCAGAGTTCAAAATAACTTTTGCTATACTAGCAGTAACAGTACCTTTTAGGTTTACAGGGGATAGACTCAGATACGTGAGTATCAAGGTATATAGTGAAGGTACTAACAACTCACCCTCACAGCTTGTTATTACCACATTGAATACACTTCAAGGGATCTCCTCTCATGTGTATTGGGTTCCCGCTGCTGATGAATCATTATGGGCTATCAGTCCCATCCCCAACCTAGACTTAAGAACTATTGCATAATCAAGTCCTTTAGTCAAAGGATCAGCTATATTATCCTGAGTTCCAATGAACTCTACAGCAATAATCCTCTCAAACACAAGACCCCTTATAGACTTAAGTCTAACTTGGATGTGTCTCTTTGTTTTAGCATTATACTTTTTACTACTGATCTTGTCGATAGTTGTATGGCTATCACAATGAACAACAATGGCTGGAAGCGGTCTGCTTACTACAGGTAACACTGACATAAGTCCATGCAAGTATGCAACCATTCAGCCTCCGTCCCCGTGGCATCTAGTGCACACAACTCAGCCTCAAAAGTAGACCGAGTAATCAAAGTCTGTCTAGTAGACTTCCAGGATATTGCTCCACCTGCTAGGGTAAACAAATATCCAGTCACTCTATTGGTACCGGATTTCTTAGATATCCAACTTGCATCACTATATCCCTCGAGTACTCCAGGGAATCTTCAATAATGCAAACCAAGGGAAATAGTTCCCTTAAGATATCTAAGAACTCTATCCAATGCCTCCCAATGAGTCTTGTTCGGACAGCTTGTATATCTAGCTAACTTGGACACAGAATAAGAAATATCTGGTCTAGTCACATTAGCAAGATATTGCAAACTCCCAATAATCTGAGAATACCTTAACTGAGACACAGGAATTCCTGACCTATTCTTGACTAGGGCAACTTTAGGATCGTACGGTGTACTAGCGATTCTACAATTTGAATAACCATACTTCTCAAGTATAGATTTCTATATATAATGAGATTGTGACAATGTTATTCCATCAGTTGACTGTGTCAACTTGACCCCAAGAATCACACTAGCCACACCCATATCCTTCATTTCAAAGTGCCTTTTCAAGAAAATTTTTGTCTCATTAATAATCTCAATATTGGTTCCAAACAACAAAATATCATCCACATATAGGCATACGATAATACATTCATTTCCTTTAACCATAGAGTAGACACACTTGTCACTTTCATTAACTACAAACTCTGATTCTAAAACAGTATCATCAAACTTCTTATGCCAGTCTCGAGGAGCTTGTTTTAAGTCATATATAGACTTGATCAACTTACATACTTTCCTTTCGTTACCAGAAGCAACAAATCCCTCAGACTGATCCATATAAATCTCTTCTTCAAGATCACCATGAAGAAAAGCTGTCTTTACATCCATTTGATGGATGATAAGACCATGTACAGAAGCCAATGCTATAAGCATTCGGATTGTTGTCATCCTTGCAACAGGAGAGTATGTGTCAAAATAATCAATGCCTTCCTTTTGCCTAAAACCCTTAGCTACCAGCCTAGCCTTATACTTATCTATTGAGCCATCCGGGTTCATTTTCCTTTTGAAGATCCACTTACATCCTATAGTAGTACACCCAGGAGGAAGATCAACCAACTCACATGTTCCGTTAGAAACAATAGAGTCAATCTCACTCTTTACAGCACCTTTTCGGTGCCTTGACTCCGAAGAATCCATGGCCTGTCGGAAAGTTAAAGGTTCATCCTCGAAATTGTAAGTGAAAAAATCACTTCCAAAGTCCTTGACTACCTTTACGCGCTTACTCCTTCTAGGTTCATCTACTTCGTCAGGAGTAGAACTACTAGTAGGATCTGCCCTCACATTTGTCATCTTTTCCACATGATCAGGAATAGAACTCAATGTGTGAGTAGGATCATCATTAGAAATATCTTGAGGTATGCCAGTCTTCATAGGGAACACATCCTCAAAGAATGTTTCATCACGAAACTCAACTATAGTGTTAACCACTATATCGTCTATGTCAGATTTTAGCACTAAAAATATCATAGCCGTAGTGGTTTCAATATAGCCCAGAAAGATGCAATCAACGGTTTTTGGACCTAGTTTCTTTCTCTTGTGTTCAGGGACAATCACCTTAGCAAGGCACCCCCACACACAAAGATACTTTAAACTTGTCTTTCTACTTTTCCATAATTCATAAGGTGTCTTGTCCATATGTTTCAGAGGAACTCTATTCAGAATATAGCAAGCTGTATTCAAAGCTTCTCCCCACATGTACTTAGGTAACCCAGAATTAATAAGCATGCTGTTAATCATATCTTTAAAAGTTCTGTTCTTTCGTTCAGCCACCCCATTAGACTCAGGTGTGTATGGTGGAGTCACCTCATTAACTATACCATTGCTTGCGTAAAATTCATTAAACGAGGTACTAGTATACTCACCACCTCTATTAGATCTCAAACGTTTAAGTACTTTACCAGTTTGTGTTTCAGCTTCAGTTTTGAACATAATGAATTTTTTTAGTGCTTCATCTTTATGTCTAAGTAAATAAACATAACAGTATCTAATACAATCATCTATAAAGGTAATAAAATATCGTTTATTATCCTTAGTCAACATGCCACCAAATTCACATATGTCTGTGTGTACTAAATCTAATACTCCTGAATCCCTAACAAAATTATGAAAGGGTTTCCTAGTTTGTTTAGCAGTCACACATACTTGACATTTAGATTTCTTATCAGTGACATGTTTTGGAATCAACTCTAAATTCGTCATATTCTTTAGAGCACCAAAATTTAAATGACCAAGTCTAGAATGCCACAAATCAGATGATTCAACACAATTAACAGAAGGTGCAACACTATCATTAATAAAACTGCCCAAAACAGGCTCAATATTTATCAAAAATAAACCATCTGACAAGTAACTTTTGCCAAAAAATGTACCAGTATGTGTAATAACTACTTTATTACATTTCAAAGAAAGTTCAAAACCATTCTTAACTAAACAACTTCCACTTATAATATTTCTACTGTGACGCCCCCAAATCCGGGGTCAGCGGATTTGGTCGCCACGCTCGATTCTCAATCTAAAACAACCTGCTTAATATAAATCCAATACAAATATATCATCTACGACCCCAACTCTACCTCGGATCCTTTAGGTTATAGGGCTAAAAACAAGAGTCCAAAATTTCATTCAAACTTTAACTTTCTTATACAACAATCTCTTTACATAAATCTCTAACACTGGTATAACTTCGATGTGTAGTATACCAGGCAAATCTACTTATACAATATTATATTTACTAGTAATCATCTTTATACAATAACCTGTCACTAAATCCAAATGCTCTGCATCACGTCGTCTGAACGTCGTCTGGATCTTCTCGCTCCATAGTTATGCAATTAAATACTGTCAATCTACCCTTTAGCTCTGTATCGGGATGAATCGACTTTTTCCTCTTTAGCTGTAAAATATGATTAACAACAAGGGTGAGCAACTAGGTGCTCATCAAATTCCACCGACTCGCTTACTCATACTAACCATAAAAGAAATGTGAAGGAAAATACTTTTCATGCAAAGGAATTCAAATCAATAATCAATTAACAATTTACTCTGATAGAGAGGTGGTCAATGAACTGACCGAATCATTTATCTCAAAACAATTGCACTTGAATACACTACCTTTGAGGTATAATAGGAATGATGTCCACAGGAATCACAGTATAGCAATTTATTCTGACGGACTAGACGTCCAATGATTTACCAAATCGTTTAAGTCAACACAATTGCATTTGAACTTTGAATGCTGCAGATACCAAATTTGAACGATGTGAACACTGAACTTTGAATGATGTAGATACCAAACTTTGAACGATGTGAACACTGAACTTTGAATTATGTAGATACTGGTCTTATCTCTTCTGCGATACTCCACGACTCGATCAACTGCCGTGTCTCAAGTACCGCACACCCGTGATACCCCATAGCACGATCACTACTATGTCTCAAGTATCACAAAATCGTTTTGCTAGCATAAAGGGGGTCGAATTATCAACCCGGCAACATTTGTGCCAAAATAAATATATTCCTCTCTTGATACCACGAGTTTGTATCTCGTGTTGATCAGAAATAAAATTCCATGGGCCATTCCCATGTTGACCAGTAGAGTAAAGATTTTCCTCCAGAATAAAATGAACAACAATTGAGTGTGAGTGATTTATCATATAATCTCGTCTATTCTGGCCGACTGCCAGTTACTATTTATACGATATTGACCCGAACAATGGGTCGTTGCAACCTTTGACAAAATGATTATGTGGACACGAACAATATGTCACACCAGACAATAAGATAACAAACCTCAAACAAGGAGGTTTATTGAGTAGCATAAAATATTTTGAGTCGTCTTGAAAGATAAGAACAACTCGAACTCATCAAGGCACTATACAAATGCGCTAGGATGATTGTTTAGGAGGAAGTTTCGAGGAATTTCTATTCATCTATCCATTATTCTGTACATATCTACTTTGATCCGAACAATGAATCAAATCTGAGAATCTCAAATAAAGTTTATCGAATTTGAACAATAAATCCGATTGAAGTCAACAATTGTTTAACTACCTCAAAAAATGAGAGTAGTCATAGCTGAATAAATTTTTAGAGGGTCATCTTGAACAATTAAGATGCCCGAGGAAGTTCGATGGAATACGCTTTAAGGACAAGGAGTATTTATAGTGGAAAACTAGCATAATAAATTTCATAAATATTCCGAAACATATCTTCCATAAAATAATTCATCAATATATATAAAAACATCATCATTTCTCAAATAATTAGCAGGAGGAAGGGTCAGAAGGAACTTGCCTCGATAGCGCTATGCACAAAATCAATTAATTATTATACTCTACCCGCGTGTCCGCTTTCAATCACGGGCCAGGGGATTTTCACCTCTTTTTCTTTTCTCTTCTCGGCCGGCTGTGGAAATAAAACTGCCGGGGGTTTGAGATAAGATTAGATTAGCCCTCATACAATAACTTCTATATAATATAAATGTTTATAACTTAAACGCATATATTTCTACAGAAAATTGGGCATGACCTATTCGTAAAGTGGACGTTTGCCCTGTTTTCAAACACCAAAACCTTCTAACTCAATCAATCCACAATTTATTTAATACTCAATAAGCTGCCTCGACTTGCAGTAAACATATAAGAAAATAATTCTGCCCTTATCCAGGAATAAGCAATCGCCTTCAACATTTACCACATAGCCCGTCCATTAACTAATTTCACATGCTTTCTATATTTCACGTCATAAAGTTGAAACTCTTATAATTATACAAACTTAATAGCTTTACATTTAACACATACTCATATTTCATTCACGTAACACATTTCACTCATGTACGCATTTAAACTGGCATATCATAACATATACCCTTTTTAAATAGTATTCATTTAATAGTCCTGTCGAAAATTCGGCAGCACTTCCTCTGTTTATATAGCAAACCACCTGTTTTAAACTAATATCAATAATCAATTATCAATTTACAACTAATCTCCTTCATAACATATTCACTCGATATATCATCCAAACACATAGCAGATAACAAGTAACCATGTATTTACTCAACTCTGACATGCTGGTTCAACTCTTAACTCAGTAATGTGCATGACAGCATTTAATCACATTTATGTGTGTGTGTGTGTGTGTGTGTGTGTGTGTGTGTGAATATATTTATTTATATATATAACACAGAGTCAGAAAAATCAATTACAATCAAACAACTCTTTGACTTGACCAAATCAATCAAGTCCAACAGATAATGAATAAATAAATGCTAAAATAATAAAATAGTTTGAAAGTAATAATCAAACTTGATTTATAAATAATCAAAATTAAATAATAATCAATCAATAAAATTCACCAATTAACCATTACATTAATTGGTCAATTAAATTAATTCCATTATTATTTAAAATTGATTAAAATAATCAACTTCAATTACTCTTTAAACTCTAATGACTTTAGAATAAATAACCAAATAATTAAAAAGATTTTACAAAATTTCGGCATGACCCGTTCGTAAACAGGACTAGCCAGAAATTTTGCATGTACTATGTTGCGCCCCCAATCATAGGACGGATCACATAGTACAGCACAACAATAACCTGTGTAATTAATAACAAATAACATCACCAATAACTCAACCCACAGCTATCATAATTCCCCAGGCCGGGAATCAAGCCAATATACCAAAATCAATATCCCAACTAATTTACAATTCAAAACTAACCTTTAAATTACAATTAAGCTTCGACTATCACAATTCACAATATACTACTGCAATTACTCGAAATATACACGAGCTAGAAAAACATAACCCAAAATCATGCTCAACATACAAAATGAATTATTTAAGAAGAATTACACTACTAACCACCTAAATCCATTCACTAACCACTGAAATTATATAAAATATATACAACTTCGCATCACACTCTTCTTTTATTAAAACAACCTGCACAACCAATAAGATATTAAATATACCAATTCAAATATCAAAACTAACTCTCTACACTAAACCACTTTACTATAATCAACCTTCATAAAGGAAACAGGACTAAACAATTATTATACTTACCATAATAAAACCATTTAAACACGCAATATAGGTCAATTAGGCGAATTACCCAAACAAGACTTTCAATCTACAATTCCGAATTAAACTCTAGAATTCTCACGAAATTTAATACTATATTTAAATCTCGTCACAACTTAAATAGATTCATAACTATAGCTAAGCTACTAATAAATGAATTTCATCAAAAACACTTAAATTCTCTGTAAAACTTATTTAGCAATTTTAACAACCATTTAGCACATAAATAACACGAACAAAATGCACTGATAATTAGCATATATTAGCTAATCAATTATACACATCCCGACTAAATACATATAATCAAATTCATAACTACTATCTACAAAAGCGAATTTATAACCGATATTCACATAAAAATTCGAATTATATATTATCACCATTTAATCCCAAAAACAAATTTAAATAGCATCTGAACACATCTTAATAACTACGACATAAAGAAGTGAATTTGTAACAAGAGTTTTGATGTTATACCCACTGAATCAGATTCACCGGGGACAGGGAATTGTGGCTGCGGTGATGGCCGGAAAATGGACAGCAGGGGGCGGTGGCAGCTACAGGCGGCGTGGCTGCAAAACCGTGATAGAAACTGGCAGATGCGATGACTACTAGCCGGAGAAGACGCCGGAAATGAACAAAAGGCGGCGGCCGGTCGGAGCACGCAGAAGACAACAGCGGTGGTGCGTGAGAGGAGAGGGGGAAAAACTGTTTCAATTACTTTTCTTCCACTGGATTCTCCTTCGATTGATACAACTGAGTGTGTGTGTGTGTGTGTGTTTGACAGTGTGCGTGCGTGTGTTTTTGTGTGGTGTGTGTGTATATGTCCTGTGTGTATATGCATGTGTGTTAGATAAGAGGGGTGTTTCTGGAGCCTTCTATAATTTCTTGAATATAAAAGATTAGGATAACGACTATTACTCTTTTATTAGTCCACTAACTGAAAATTAGCGGAACTAATATGATATTGTAAAAATAAAACTTAAATGAAATGTTTCTAAAATAATTAAATCCAACGAGTAAAATTTATTTATATATCCAAAATTATTCTCAAAATATTCAAATGCTTCAAAATTTATAAATGACTAAATTTTTGAACTAATCTATTTAAAAAAAAATTGTCGGGCTCAAACTTACTAATAATTATAAAAAAAATAATTTTTAAATCACCTCACATATCCACATAATATTATTTAGCATTTAAACACATAATGCAGCAAATTTTTATAACATTTAAATATTACCACTTTTATTATTTAATAAATACGAAATTCACACCTAATTTCCCGGATGTTACATCCTCCCCCCCTTAAAAGGATTATGTCCTCAGAATCAGCCTAAGAAGTCACTAAGGTTCTTTTAATAACTTCCGATTCTTGTTGCATCCCCAATGATACCAAGTCTTTACTCTTGACACTCGTTCTTTCTAGTCTGGTATTCTACCAGTTCCTCTATATAGGGCAATCCCGGTTATACCACTACACGTTACGCGTTACTAGTATTCTAATCGTATCTTGATCCGCTTTGGCTTTTGGTAGTCCCACCGCAAAGGTTAACTAATTCCAACCTGCTTGGCATACTTCCCAGATTACTTGAGATAATCAGATTCATGATATCTTGAAGTGAAAAGACGTCATATCATAATGAGTGTCCCACAATTGTGGTCATCGAGTGACAGATTTCAAAGCAATTATCTTTGGAAATAAAAGAATAACTGAGAGATCAATATGGTCAATGAACTACTGTTGTGTGCCTTTGCTAAGACATTACTAAAGGTAGTTAGCCTTCTTGCATTACACAACACACAAATGATGGCATCGACCCCAAATCCACTATCAGTAGACTCAGGACGCCACGATCCATGATCATCTTTAATGCTCAAAATATGACACATATCATAGTGAGTATAATTCTTACAACAAGTGATAGTTCCAGCCCACAAATCCAGGAAACGACCTATCTCTGACTTAGTACATAATTACTACTTAATACACACTAAGCCGCCACATACATAAAGTTTATTTGGTAGATATTGCTTCCTGATGTAGCTTTCCTGACATCATCTCTGAAACAACAATGCTATCCAAGTCGGTGCCTTGCTGTATCTTCTCCTTTCCTTTCTACTCGGTATCTCCCTAACAGTGTCGAGTCACATGCGCCAAATAAGTTTCTCATCCTTGGAGATCAAACTCTCTCTCTCTCTCTCTCTTCATCACTAATCTAAATTCCTACTTTCTTATCCCTCAACATACTTGTGTCTCGTAACAGATCAACCAGTCTATTTCCAAAATATCCTCGGGTTCTCCTAACTTGAAGGGATATAATCTACATATAACTTATTCTTTCACTTACTTTCGCATTACGAGCCAACACAACATCATCAATATAGTCTCATATTTTTATATCTCTTATTGTTAGGGTCCTTAGTATCTCAACGTACCTAAGTCCCTCATGTCCTCAACTTTAATTCTTTACTACTCACAATATATCCTGAAATTGAATCTTTTTCAACAAAAACTTTCACTTTGAGAACTTATATATAACCTTCATTTTTTTTAAGGTCTCCAAGACTATACGAAGGTGTTCTGAGTATTCTTCTTGAAGTTTTGAGCTTGCTAAGCTGTCATCAATAAATTCAATCCTGAACTTATCCAAGTACTTCTTAATACATAGTTCATTCATTCCATAAAAGCAGGTGGGGCATTCAATCCAAACGACATCGGTAGATTTTCATAGTGTCTGTAACGTGTCCCAAAAGCAGTCTTAAAAGCATTATCATCTTAAACCTTCAGCTGGTGGTAATTAAAATCTTAAATCAATCCTCAAAAATTTAAGCGGCTCCTTTTAGCTGGTCAAACAAGTTATCAATTATGGACAAAAGGTATTTACTCTTGATTGTCATCTGATTCAGTTCTCAATAATCTATACGTAAATCTATGGATCCATCTTTCATCTTTACGAACAAACTGGTGTTCCCCAATAGGTTGGGTCAACTTACACCTTTATTAAGTAATTCTTGCAATTGAGTTGCCAATTCTTTTGTCTCTCAACCGATGCCATTCTGTCATGCATTTTAGAAATAGGTGTGGTCCTGGAGTAAGATCAATAGTACCCTATCTTTTTGTCAGGTGGGTTTTTTTTTTTTCTTGGTAAGTTGTCTGGGAAACAACTTTCAAATCTAGTTACAAGTACGACCTTTGCTGGTTTCAGGAGTTTCCTTTTGGTATCTACCATGTGGGCCATACTTATTGAACATTCTTGGCAAAGTAATCTGCTGTATTGCAACCTCGACATCAATAGTTCTTTTTAACTCAACAACATTTTATAGTTTAATAATGACAGGTTTCCCAACATAAGATGACCTTCTTCTCAAAGGATTCTTTCTGTCCAAGGATATTCAAAGAACAATTGTAAAGTATCATCCTTAGTTCGGTTTATGGTTAAGATCTTGTTTCTGGTTTTGATTTCTAACCCAAAGTATTGCCTCAGTTCTCTTCAAGTTAAGCTTGGGTGGTCATTCAGATATTTCACTTGGGTGATATCCTTTCCACCTATACTTGTAACCACGGTTTTATTTACAAAGAATTAGTTGGAAGTCTTGTAAAGAAGTTAGATAGAAGGTATGAACCCGGTGTTCAGATAAGTGTTTAAAATTACTTACGGTGGTTCCTCAACGGGTTCAATGGACATATCCCTAATTACCTCTGCATACCTTAATCATATCATCTCTTATTCCATTCCAAGAATTACATCAAATTCTCCTAGCTTACAAGGAAGAAGATCTGCGTCGAATCGTTGTTCTTGAATCTCGGTACCACAATCTGGACATATCTGATCGATAGGAACTGTTTTCCTGATTTGCTACTTCTATAACCAAAGTTTCCCCTAATGGTAATGACTGAACATCCAGTTTGTTCATAAAATTCTCTGATATAAAAGATCTTGCAATTCCCGAATCAATCAAACAGATAGATAGAAACCTTCGTGACAACACTAGTCTTTTTAATAGGTTCGGGATAGTTCGTTTTAGACTAATTCGTGGAATTATCCTGGAACTTCTATAAGAAAATCTCACAACCGAATTAAATGTCTTAAACATTGAATCTCAACTCTTTTATAGTCAAACCATCCTTTAAGTATCATATTTAGAATTAGAATATAAGGAAATCATGGATTGTGCACTCTATCCTTTCCCAAATGAAGGACAATTACGTTGCGTCATCACGCAACGTATCACCAGTTTATCCAACATAAATTCATTTTCTTTCGATAATTGCTCCATATCCAAATTAAGTTCATAGGACCTTAATACCAAACCATAAAACACTGTGTATGGGTTTTGAAGATATGACAAACGAACTAGTAGGATGGTCTCTTCCTTTTTAACGATCATTACTCAAACTTAATTTGTTGAGTTCCCCATTTCTGGAAAAGAAGTATCATCACTTTGAAATGTTAGCATACACCGTCGCAACTTTAAAACACTGCTCCTTTTATGATCCATAAGATCCTTGAACAAAATAACTCAGAGATGGAAAATGTTAAACAATGACGTGTGTATAATCAATTCTTGGTAACGCTAATCTTTTATAAGGGGTTAACTGAGAGATCAAAACGATCACTGAACATTTGTTCCGTCGCATATGTCATTAGGACAACCGTCATAGTACCCAAGGTGGCCAGCCTTCAGTACTCTAACGACAAGCAACAGTACAAGTAGGTGGCGTCCCACCAGACTTCTATCACACAGACAGACAGTCATCCCCTATTTATAGGGTTGTTCATCTCAGTATCACAAAAAGGGTCCGATATAGGAAGAGTTATGAAAAGAATGTATATTTTCGAAGTAAATAGTGATAGATAAATTGACCTCTGAATAATATGGACACCTTTCAAGCAAAAATGAAAACGTCTGAGCGACGCAAATTATAAAAATTACCGACAATCGCAGCTAATAAAGCGCAACCGTTGATTCTAGAATGAAAACGTCACTTGTAAATATCAACAGCTCATCAGGGAAGAAAATCTTTAAGAGGATATGCACGAAAAACTTATTGTCGGAGGGCACTATCTCAATTCTTATAAGCTTCATCTTTCGAACTACTAGTTTTCGGTCACGAAATCGTTCCATAGCTTAGTTTCGAATTTCAGAACACATAGTTGTATCTCTTAGAGTCCATCTATGGTGCATGTGCCTTGAGTTGGTCCGACTCTGGAAAATGAGTATCACGACATTTTACAAAAGAATAGAACAAGTTCAATAGGAGTATCATCTGAAGATCTCCATCCATATATCTTCCAAATCCCAAGGTAGTAATTGACAATGATATTTTTAAAGTCTGGTTTACATCAGCTAGGGATGCATTAACAGAAGTCAAAGGATCATCTTAAAACTTAGCTTTTTACCATATAGGTATCTTAGTCAGGAATGACTGGAGGGAAATCTACTATATCCATATCAAGAGAAGGTAATTCTACTAAACCCATCACCCAATAGGAAGGAGGTGCAAGTATCCCAATGAAAAATCCTCAATGTCTTTGTTTACGATCATATACTCTTTCGATGATTTAGTGTCTAACTTTGAACCAGGATCTTCATGATCTCTTCAATAGGAGTCGGAGATCTGACTCGAATAGCATGGAAATCTGAGGACTCTAATGAAGTCATCTTCCAAAAATACCAAAAATTCACATCAACAATTATGACCTTTTTGATGACGAATTCTCAAATACACCCCTGGATTACAACTGAATGGATTACAACCGGACAGATTCCAAAATTACTACTTCTGGAGAAGGAATAATCGGAAAAGAATTTACTGGCACAATATGAGGAAATGATGATTTATCAATAATAGAGTTATTCACACTTGAAGAAAAGGAGAAGCTCGAATATCACAACCTGAAAGGGTTTTAGAAACTTTAAGGAATATCTCATAATTCAATAAGAAGGGAAGTATTGCCAAGATCTTCAGGTATGTCTTCTTTATCAGCTCATCTTGATGACTCGTCATTTGATTCTAAGTTCTTCTGCTACACGTTCTACGGTTATCGATATCAACCGAATACCATATCTTAAATTACTCGTCGGTACTATATCCAATAGTCCGACACGAACTCTATATGAGCTCTGACGTTTCTCGCATAACTATACACACTCCTACACACTCTCGTTTCTAGTTTACTATAACCCTGCTTTGATACCAACACTGTGACGCCCCCAAATCTGGGGTCAGCGGATTTGGTCGCCAAGCTCGATTCTCAATCTAAAACAACCTGCTTAATATAAATCCAATACAAATATATCATCTACGACCCCAACTCTACCTCGGATCTTTTAGGTTATAGGGCTAAAAACAAGAGTCCAAAATTTCATTCAAACTTTAACTTTCTTATACAACAATCTCTTTACATAAATCTTTAACACTGGTATAACTTCGATGTGTAGTATACCAGGCAAATCTACTTATACAATATAATATTTACTAGTAATCATCTTTATACAATAACCTGTCACTAAATCCAAATGCTCTGCATCAACTCGTCGTCCCAACGTCGTCTGGATCTTCTCGCTCCATAGTTATGCAATTAAATACTGTCAATCTACCCTTTAGCTCTGTATCGGGATGAATCGACTTTTTCCTCTTTAGCTGTAAAATATGATTAACAACAAGGGTGAGCAACTAGGTGCTCAGCAAATTCCACCGACTCGCTTACTCATACTAACCATAAAAGAAATGTGAAGGAAAATACTTTTCATGCAAAGGAATTCAAATCAATAATCAATTAACAATTTACTCTGATAGAGAGGTGGTCAATGAACTGACCGAATCATTTATCTCAAAACAATTGCACTTGAATACACTACCTTTGAGGTATAATAGGAATGATGTCCACAGGAATCACAGTATAGCAATTTATTCTGACGGACTAGATGTCCAATGATTTACCAAATCGTTTAAGTCAACACAATTGCATTTGAACTTTGAATGCTGCAGATACCAAACTTTGAACGATGTGAACACTGAACTTTGAATGATGTAGATACCAAACTTTGAACGATGTGAACACAGAACTTTGAATGATGTAGATACTGGTCTTATCTCTTCTGCGATACCCCACGGCTCGATCATCTGCCGTGTCTCAAGTACCGCACACCCGTGATACCCCATAGCACGATCACTACTATGTCTCAAGTATCACAAAATCGTTTTGCTAGCATAAAGGGGGTCGAATTATCAACCCGGCAACATTTGTGCCAAAATAAATATATTCCTCTCTTGATACCACGAGTTTGTATCTCGTGTTGATCAGAAAGAAAATTCCATGGGCCATTCCCATGTTGACCAGTAGAGTAAAGATTTTCCTCCAGAATAAAATGAACAACAATTGAGTGTGAGTGATTTATCATATAATCTCGTCTATTCTGGCCGACTGCCAGTTACTATTTATACGATATCGACCCGAACAATGGGCCGTTGCAACCTTTGACAAAATGATTATGTGGACACGAACAATATGTCACACCAGACAATAAGATAACAAACCTCAAACAAGGAGGTTTATTGAGTAGCATAAAATATTTTGAGTCGTCTTGAAAGATAAGAACAACTCGAACTCATCAAGGCACTATACAAATGCGCTAGGATGATTGCTTAGGAGGAAGTTTCGAGGAATTTCTATTCATCTATCCACTATTCTGCACATATCTACTTTGATCCGAACAATGAATCAAATCTGAGAATCTCAAATAAAGTTTATCGGATTTGAACAATAAATCTGATTGAAGTCAACAATTGTTTAACTACCTCAAAAAATGAGAGTAGTCATAGCTGAATAAATTTTTAGAGGGTCATCTTGAACAATTAAGATGCCCGAGGAAGTTCGATGGAATACGCTTTAAGGACAAGGAGTATTTATAGTGGAAAACTAGCATAATAAATTTCATAAACATTCCGAAACATATCTTCCATAAAATAATTCATCAATATATATAAAAACATCATCATTTCTCAAATAATTAGCAGGAGGAAGGGTCAGAAGGAACTTGCCTCGATAGCGCTATGCACAAAATCAATTAATTATTATACTCTACCCGCGTGTCCGCTTTCAATCACGGGCCAGGGGATTTTCACCTCTTTTTCTTTTCTCTTCTCGGCCGGCTGTGGAAATAAAACTGCCGGGGGTTTGAGATAAGATTAGATTAGCCCTCATACTATAACTTCTATATAATATAAATGTTTATAACTTAAATGCATATATTTCTACAGAAAATTGGGCATGACCTATTCGTAAAGTGGACGTTTGCCCTGTTTTCAAACACCAAAACCTTCTAACTCAATCAATCCACAATTAAGTCCAAAATTTATTTAATACTCAATAAGCTGCCTCGACTTGCAGTAAACATATAAGAAAATAATTCTGCCCTTATCCAGCAATAAGCAATCGCCTTCAACATTTACCACATAGCCCGTCCATTAACTAATTTCACATGCTTTCTATATTTCACGTCATAAAGTTGAAACTCTTATAATTATACAAACTTAATAGCTTTACATTTAACACATACTCATATTTCATTCACGTAACACATTTCACTCATGTACGCATTTAAACTGGCATATCATAACATATACCCTTTTTAAATAGTATTCATTTAATAGTCCTGCCGAAAATTCGGCAGCACTTCCTCTGTTTATATAGCAAACCACCTGTTTTAAACTAATATCAATAATCAATTATCAATTTACAACTAATCTCCTTCATAACATATTCACTCGATATATCATCCAAACACATAGCAGATAACAAGTAACCATGTATTTACTCAACTCTGACATACTGGTTCAACTCTTAACTCAGTAATGTGCATGACAACATTTAATCACATTTATGTGTGTGTGTGTGTGTGTGTGTGTGTGAATATATTTATTTATATATATAACACAGAGTCAGAAAAATCAATTATAATCAAACAACTCTTTGACTTGACCAAATCAATCAAGTCCAACAGATAATGAATAAATAAATGCTAAAATAATAAAATAGTTTGAAAGTAATAATCAAACTTGATTTATAAATAATCAAAATTAAATAATAATCAATCAATAAAATTCACCAATTATCCATTACATTAATTGGTCAATTAAATTAATTCCATTATTATTTAAAATTGATTAAAATAATCAACTTCAATTACTCTTTAAACTCTAATGACTTTAGAATAAATAACCAAATAATTAAATAGATTTTACAAAATTTCGGCATGACCCGTTCGTAAACAGGACTAGCCAGAAATTTTGCATGTACTATGTTGCGCCCCCAATCATAGGACGGATCACATAGTACAGCACAACAATAACCTGTGTAATTAATAACAAATAACATCACCAATAACTCAACCCACAGCTATCATAATTCCCCAAGCCGAGAATCAAGCCAATATACCAAAATCAATATCCCAACTAATTTACAATTCAAAACTAACCTTTAAATTACAATTAAGCTTCGACTATCACAATTTACAATATACTACTGCAATTACTCGAAATATACACGAGCTAGAAAAACATAACCCAAAATCATGCTCGACATACAAAATGAATTATTTAAGAAGAATTACACTACTAACCACCTAAATCCATTCACTAACCACTGAAATTATATAAAATATATACAACTTCGCATCACACTCTTCTTTTATTAAAACAACCTGCACAACCAATAAGATATTAAATATACCAATTCAAATATCAAAACTAACTCTCTACACTAAACCACTTTACTATAATCAACCTTCATAAAGGAAACAGGACTAAACAATTATTATACTTACCATAATAAAACCATTTAAACACGCAATATAGGTCAATTAGGAGAATTACCCAAACAAAACTTTCAATCTACAATTCCGAATTAAACTGTAGAATTCTCACGAAATTTAATACTATATTTAAATCTCGTCACAACTTAAATAGATTCATAACTATAGCTAAGCTACTAATAAATGAAGTTCATCGAAAACACTTAAATTCTCTGTAAAACTTATTTAGCAATTTTAACAACTATTTAGCACATAAATAACACGAACAAAACGCACTGATAATTAGCATATATTAGTTAATCAATTATAAACATCCCGACTAAATACATATAATCAAATTCATAACTACTATCTACAAAAGCGAATTTATAACCGATATTCACATAAAAATTCGAATTATATATTATCACCATTTAATCCCAAAAACAAATTTAAATAGCATCTGAACACATCTTAATAACTACGGCATAAAGAAGCGAATTTGTAACAAGAGTTTTGATGTTATACCCACTGAATCAGATTCACCGGGGACAGGGAATTGTGGCTGCGGTGATGGCCGGAAAATGGACAGCGGGGGGCGGCGGCAGCTACAGGCGGCGTGGCTGCAAAACCGTGATAGAAACTGGCAGCTGCGATGACTACCAGCCGGAGAAGACGCCGGAAATGAACAGAAGGCGGCGGCCGGTCGTGCTCGGCGGCGCGCGCAGAAGACAACAGCGGTGGTGCGTGAGAGGAGAGGGGGAAAAACTGTTTCAATTACTTTTCTTCCACTGGATTCTCCTTCAATTGATACAACTGAGTGTGTGTGTGTGTGTGTGTGTGTGTGTGTGTGTGTGTTTGACAGTGTGCGTGCGTGTGTTTTTGTGTGGTGTGTGTGTATATGTCCTGTGTGTATATGCATGTGTGTTAGATAAGAGGGGTGTTTCTGGAGCCTTCTATAATTTCTTGAATATAAAAGATTAGGATAACGACTATTACTCTTTTATTAGCCCACTAACTGAAAATTAGCGGAACTAATATGATATTGTAAAAATAAAACTTAAATGAAATGTTTCTAAAATAATTAAATCCAACAAGTAAAATTTATTTATATATCCAAAATTATTCTCAAAATATTCAAATGCTTCAAAATTTATAAATAACTAAATTTTTGAACTAATCTATTTAAAAAAAAAATTGTCGGGCTCAAACTTACTAATAATTATAAAAAAAATAATTTTTAAATCACCTCACATATCCACATAATATTATTTAGCATTTAAACACATAATGCAGCAAATTTTTATAACAGTTAAATATTACCACTTTTATTATTTAATAAATACGAAATTCGCACCTAATTTCCCGGATGTTACATCTACGAATATCAGGAACATGGTGCACTCTAGTGAGGGATAGAACACGCCCAGAAGCAAACTTCAGGTCCACGTTTCCTATTCCAATAACTTGAGCAACACTAGCATTCCCCATCGTCACTGTCACTCCATGACTCTGTTGATAAGATACAAATAAACTAATATCAATACAAATATGTACATTAGCTCCAGTATCAATCAACCATTCATGAGACAGATAAGTGGAAAGAAGTACAGGGTTGTAGGTAACATACCCGTTATTGGTTCCATAGGCAACAACCTCACCAACAACCATGTTTACCATAGGCCCATCAGTGGTTCCAAGCACAGTATTAGCTTGTGCTCCCACAACAGCTTTCTTTGCTTTCTTTGTAGGACAGTCCTTGCTCCAATGACCAACCTGTCCACAAGACCAACATGGTTTGTTTGTCTTTGGTTTCTTAGCCTTGTTCTTGTCATTTTTAGGCCTAGTGTTATCCTTCTTAGTGACAGCCTTTCTTTTCTGACCAACAGTCACCACATTCACCTTCGAACTCCCATGTTCAGCAGGCATCACATGTCCCTGTTTGGACTTGTGTTGTTCTTGCACAGAGATGTCCAACATCAGGTTTGTCCAAGTGATCTCTCCTTTCTGTCTTTTCAGGGAGAGAGCAAACTCTTCCCAAGACTTAGGGAGCTTTTCAATCACTACCATAACCTGAAACTTCTCAGGAAGGTCCATTCCAGACTCCTTCAAAGCATGCACCAACATCTCAAACTCATGTGCCTGCTCAGTCATGGATTTTGTATCCACCAGTTTAAAATCAAGAAACCTAGCCACAGAATACTTTTCCAACCCTTGCAAGTCAGTATTGTGTGTCTGGTCCAGCTTCTCCCATAAGAGCTTAGCAGTGCAGGAGTCAGATGAATACACATCAAATAGAGTGTTCGCTAAAGCTGCCAGTATAGCAGCCCTAGCCACCCCATCTTTTTCCTCCCACATAGCATACGCCCTAACAGAATCAGCCTTTTCCTGATCAACAACAGGTTTCTCATACTGCACCACCGGCCATAGACCCTTTACCGTAAGCCACAGTTTCATCTTTTTCTGCCAACGAGAAAAACCAACACCCCAACCGAATTTATCAGGCATTCCTGACAAATCGATAGGCTGTGGGAAACGGTACGTGGTCCAATCGATGGTAGGTGCAGTAACACCAGAACCAGAAGCATTAGCACCAACACCAGGAGTTACAGTTTCGTTAACCATCTTGCTAATTAACAATATATAACATAGAACTAATCTCTTCAAGATTGTTGGGTATAATTAACTAAACTACACAGCAACAATATGGCAGTTATATATATATTTTGTATTAACAAGAACAGGCAAAAATACCAATAACAAAACAAACACGAAGGTCGAAACAATAATATAATTAGAGACTGTAAATAATAAGATAAGAAAGAACACTTATCTCTCAGGAGCTTTAACAAATACTGAAAGATAATAAACAGCTGAGCCGCCAAGCCTTAGAGAAGTCTTGATTGTTCTTGAAGAGATTATTGTCCCACTTACGCTGTGTTGGGTTGCAGCAATATCACTCCCAGGATAAAACAGCACAGATCAATCCACTCACAGATATGGCAATGATCAACAGCGACATGCACCTCAGTTCGCCCAAAAACCTATGTATATTCTGTATGTGTTGTGAGAGAGAGAAAAATATCTTTTTTAGGGTTTTCCACAGTTACGTATATATCTACTTCTGTCAAACGTTTTGTTTTGTATATATAAAATACAAAATAAAACGTAACAGCCCAAATATTGTAACTGAAGATATGACATTTAATACTAAATATTATGATTTAATTAACATAACAGTTGTCATCAGGATTTAATAACAGTTACAGGATTTCCTGCTCCATCAGGATTTGATCACCATCAGTACTGAAGTCAGTCCAGGTACTGACACAGGCCAGCTGTTACAAATAAATACTGATACTGTTAAATTAAATCAATAAATAATATTAAATAAACAGGTAATAAAATTCCTCGCCCAGGTCGCCTCGCGTACGCGAGATGCCGAGACATTTGCTCAAATCGCCCTTTAACCCGAGTCGAGTCGTGGCAAGGCGGGCGGCGGCGACGCACGCGTGTGTGTGCGCGTGAGACACATACTAACACCATGCACACCCACATGCCTTAGTAGTTGTACACTACTCTTGCACATGTTTCTATATAAACCCACCAACCTCTCAACCTCTCATTACCATTTCAATGTGGGATACAAGTTATTTCAATATAACCAACCCACATAACCCATTTCAAGCAACCTATTTCAACTCAATTTATTTATGGATTACACTAAGAAAATGTATTAGATCCAAACATAAAAGTTTAAGTTCTCGTTACAAGGAACAACCTCCAATTGTTAGTTTCCAGAAATTTCATCAAGAACATATTTAAAATATGCCTCAAACTTTCCATTTTCTAACAGTAGAATCAGAACTTAGCCCGGTCCCACGACGTAGTCCGGTCCTTCTGCGAATATAGGCTATCAATGCATGTATCAGGATTTGAGCTGCTTTAACAATATTCCTTGGTATAACTTCTAAGAATCTCATTGATGAGGCCTATGCCTTGACCAGCATACATTACCATACTTTCAATGTCTCCTGTTCTTGTCACATTCGGAACTGTTCTTGATCGGGATGTCAGTGATTTTTAATTTCGTTTTTGGATTTACCAGCATAACTTCCATTCATAGTTGTTGTGACATTGGCATCAGGTCCAATAAGTATTGCAGATTCGATGGCTGTAGGAGATAAAGGTAGTGACTCACGACTATTCTTGAGGAGCATAAACCCCTGTCTTGCTGCTTCACGGGCTAGTTCTTAATTCGCAGGGGTGCATACATCATTCGGACCTGGATTCCCATATAGCTGTTGTCTTGGATTACCATCGAAGAAGCCAAGTCTCATCAACATTGCAGAGTTGTTCTTGACAGCCCTATTGACATCAGCTTCTGCCACTAATCCCTCTTGCACTGCAGCTAGTGTGTACTTTGACTTCATTCTGAGGATTCCCAACTTCACAAATCAGAGCCAAGTCAATACAAAATCAAGTTAAGTCCCATTTTTCTGTACTTGCAAATTGCATGTCAAGATATTTCTATGCAAAAGTTTATGCCGACAGACTCTTGAAATATTATTTGATGTCATTCATAATAACTATGGGTTTCCAGACTCAGTGAATCTGCCAATTACCAATGAGAAGCACAGAGGGTCGTTCTATGATTTTAAGATCTTTAGGTAGAGTTTTGGCTCATGAAAGGCAAATCCAAGCTCTTGTTTGATGTGGAAGTGCGAGGGGCGGACCCAGGCAGTGGCTCGGGTTGGCTGTAGCCCGGTCGGCATCCATGGTTTTTGGTTTTTGACCCTTCATTTTTTATCTTGATTTAAGTTTAGCCCGGTTGAAATAACAATGAAGAGCCCTGGTTAGTTGTAAAGTCTGGGTCCGCTCAATTCCAATTTTCAATGAAAGTGCGACAATTAATCTAAAATATGACCCCAAGCATTAATAGCACGCACAACAACAAGGGATGCTTTTGGATTAACAAGCGGGAGAAAAATCAAGCTCGAGAAGCTCATTAAAAGTTATGTTCAGTTTAATGTTTGACAGAAACGTTCTATTTATATTTAACAGAAGTTTGATTAGGCCTCATAATCTGACTGAGCAAACACCTGGCCATGGCATGGCGTCTTATATCACAGCCTATGCTTTGATAACAAAACCAAACGACAACAAGTCACAAACCCTCATTTCTATATAATAAGTTGGCGGGAAGAATTGGGAAAATAAACACAGTTCATTTGTATACATCTGAACTGAAGACAAACAATACCCCGTCAGAGTTCGATCAATGGAAAGCTGAAGCAATCGACTAATCTATTCATTTGAGAGTGCAAGATTTACATAGTAAACTTGATGATGTAAAACATGATTTTTGATGATTATCTTTGTGGATGTCGTAGGATCTTATTAATGAAGTGATTTCTTATTTTTTTTAAAAACTAACGTTCAAAACCTCAAGTAAATCATCAAACCAAGATATATTGTTGATTTCACTTGACAAAATACTGCAAAATGTATTACAAATACACTCCTGTTTCATTCAATTTCTTTCATCTTACAACAGCTTTATATTTCATGTTCCAAACTATATTCTAACCATTAAGTAATGTTTTAAACTTCCAACATGAAGAACATGCATCCCTAATGCAATTTTTCTGTTTCCAGATTCATCCACCACACTTAAATGTTTGCAAACATCTATATTAAACCTAACAATCCCATGTTCTGTTGGTGTCAAAAACACCTTCTCAAATCCCAACAAGTGTTTCCGAGGAGAATTGTGCACATATGGAGGTGTCGAAAACAAGAAAACTGTATGGCTTCCGCTCATTCTTCCTGCATTTTTCACCCTCAAATGAACTTTAGTATTTACATTCTTGCAAGTTTCTTCTGAAGCATCGATAGATTTGCACGAAGATCTTCTACAAAAATGTTGTTTCCCCAGTGGTATTGATACAAGTTTTTGTGCTCTGACTAGGTAATGACTGAATCCTGAGTAGCTTAGTCCATCACCAAATGTGTATACTGTTGGTCCCTGATAAAACCTGTATGTTCGACCTGGATAGCCAGTGGCAGGATCTGGTCTCATGTTCATGTTTCTCATGTCTACATTATTTACATATGATTGTGGATACCATGACATTGGTAGTCTTCCACCTGCAAAATGATAACTTCATTTTTAATAAATTTACAGAATTTATTTTCTCAGTAAAATATCAGTAATAACAGTTCCATGTCACGTACTGGGATTGAAGAATCCAAAAATGATATCAGCTAACGCAGCTCCACCGGCTTCACCAGGGTAACCAATCCACAAGATGCTGGTGACTTTAGAATCATTTTTTGCAAATTGTACATCCATTCCTCCACCAGACATAATAACAAGTATAACTGGTCCTTTGGATGCCCTTGTAACTTCTTGAACTAGAAAGCTCTGTTGTCCCGGAAGAAAAAGGTCAACCCTGTCCAGGTACTCTCGTTCGATTGTTTGATCAGCTCCTACGACTAAAACAGTTGCATCTGCTATTGCTGATATCCTCTTAGCATCATCTACTTGGGCAGTGACACATGCTACATCATCACATCCAGGTGAAAAGTACGTTCTTGGAACCACTGATGTTATGCCTTGCAAAGGAGTTGTATATCTGCATGGTATGCCTGTAACATATCACAAAACTTTTTAAAATTTGCAGTTAGATGATCGTGATATTTGTGATAGTTAAATTTATTTTATTGTATTTACCAGCATAATTTCCAATCATAGTTTCTGTGACATTGGCATTAGGTCCAATAACTGCAATAGATTTGGTGGCGGTAGGAGATAAAGGTAGTGATCCGCGACTATTCTTGAGGAGCACAAACCCTTGTCTTGCTGCTTCACGGGCTAGTTCTTCATTCGCAGGGGTGCATACATCATTTGGACCTAGATTCCCATAAATTTGTTGTCTCGGATCACCATCGAAGAAGCCAAGTCTCATCAACATTGAAAAGGTGTTCTTGACAGCCCTATTCACATCTGCTTCTGCCGCTAATCCCTGTTGAATTGCAGCTAGTGTGTACTTTCTTAGATGATCTCCACAGTTGAGATCCACACCTGTTAAATGTAAATCTTAAGTATCTGCGAAGTTAATTAAAAGGCTGCTCTTTCGTTTTCCACTAAAAAATCAACACATTGTCCAAAGTAATTCACCTGCTTTCAAAGCAATGGCAGCAGTCTCTTCTGGTGTCCTAGTATACTTTTGTTTATCAAACATGACGTGTAATGAATCACAATCGGAACTTATGTATCTGCATAACCCAGAATTCGGGTGAAAAGAATCAATTTAAGTTTTATACAAACTATAATTGTAGAACTTTAAGTAGAGAAACTTCAAAAACAGTTACCCATTTAAGTTCCACTGGTTGCGGATGACACCTGTTAATAGGTCTGCATCTGCACAAGTTGGCTTACCATTAACTTGGTTGTAAGAACACATAACACTTGATACATTTGCATCAATTACACAACTCTTGAATGGGGGCTGATATGTATCATCCATATCTTGCCTGGTGACCTAACCAAAATTCACATCAAAAAATTATATTATACATCTACTAAACTTATAATTTATATCTTACATTAAGACCTAAATTGTTTTTGTTGGGTTTTTAATGATTTACCAGAGCATTAAAATGGAATCGATCAATCCCTTTCCAGTTATCGATATCATAAGCTGTATAATGTTTACAACAAGCACCAATTTTAAGCCGGTATTTATCACCATCATCTCGTTCTTGTAAACCTCTGACATAGGAGACAGCATATCTACTTGTAAGCAAAGGGTCTTCTCCTGGTGTTTCTTGACCTCTTCCCCATCTCGGGTCTCGGAAAATGTTGATGTTCGGTGACCAGAATGTCAATCCAGATTCGCCAACATTATACATCGCTCTAGCTTCAGTTGATACCACCTGCATAATGTATTAATATAAGCTCAAATTCATCTTCGATACGTGCACATCCTTTTTCATGATGATGAGTACTGGAGTAGTCTATAATTTCAAATATCCTACACACATATCAAAAATCATATCGATAGTTTATGTAAGTTACTATATAATGTAATGTAAGTTACTATAAGATAGTATATGATAACTGAAACATACCAAATTATGTTGATGAATAACACAATCTAGTTGCAATGATAACAAACCTTTCCAATAGCATAAAACAGAGAGGTATTAAATGAAGCTGCAGTGCATATGACTTGAGGAAAGCTTGTAGCTCTAAAAATGGGAGACGAAAAGTTGGTCCCAATACCAATACTAGAGACTCCATGCAAAGCTTCAGACCACCAATTATATTCAGGAATTCCAAGTCTACTCGATCCCTTTGCATCATTTACCAAATTCAGTATCTTCTCTTGCAATGTCATCCTGCTTAGTAAATCATTCACCCTCGATTCCACATCCAACGTTTTATCGCAGAATCTATAATTCCTGACCTCGGGATTCTTGATCACATCACAAGCAAAAACAACAGAAGGGTAGGCTAAAACTGTGTTATTGCACAAGAAAAACTGAGAAACAATGAAACAGAGTTGAAAACAAAGGAAACCAGAGCATCCCCTGTGTTGAGAAGAAGCCATTTTTGTAATTATGACTCTTCTTATCTTCTACTAAACGAAACTATATAGTAACTGATATTCAATGAAATTTGTTGTTTGTTGGGAGTTTAAATTTTATACACAAGTGTGTAAATGGCTTAATAAAGCTCCAAAACTTGTTCTACCAACCTTTGAAATAGTATTATATAACATAATCCATCATATTTAAAGTCTCCCCTCTCATCTCTTAGTCATGCAAAACTTTCAACCAAAAGAAGAGAGAAAAGAGGGCAAGATACAATGTATGAGTTGAAAGAGTTGAAATGTACAGGATTGTATATTTGTTTGTATGTGTTATGAACTTGGGATCATGTATAATACACAGAGCTACAGATAAAATCGTAAATGCGCGATTGAGCGTGATACCGGTTGGGATGTCCGGAACATACACCTTTAAAATCGTAAATGCATGTAGTGTAGGGTTAGCTGTGTTGTTTCTTTGCATGGGAGAAAGTCTAGTTGAAGTGAAAGTATGGTGATTATGGTAATAGATGTTCTTATGTTTTTCTTATGTTCTAGTGAAATTAGGATCCTAATTTTGCGGCTCCATTTCTTAACTGCCAAGCCATAAAGTGTGGATTGTGGAGGCACGAATGACCCTTGAAATGGTCAATCTGTTTTCTATAATCTTGAAAGTCACTGAGAAAATGTAAGAAACTTGTCTTAGGTGGTGACCAAAAGTTAAAAATCTTTTAACTTGAACACTAACTTGAAATATTAAACTTCTTTAAACAAAACTTAAAATATCCAACCTTTTTATGAATTTAGCAAGTAACATTTGTATATTATAAAGGTGGACATAATTTTATAAAAAAAAAAAACAAATTTGGTGATTTACTAATTCGTCTGTCCTTTAAGTATTTTGATCTCATTTTTGGTGTTGGGAATTTGATTCACACTGTTTATAGTTTGAGAAATACTAGTCACTAAAAGTATCATTATTTCTGAATGCTTAATGGACATAAATTAATTGATTGTGTATTTTAAATATAAACAGGATCTACACGTGTGTGTATATATATATGGGGTTTGGTTCACAACCACCGGTGATTGGCAAAGTGGGCACAATCATCAAATTTGTCCTCCCGCAACTTATCATTGCGGCGATGTTTAATCCAGTCCGGTTACATATTCAAGATCTATTTCGGAGTCCATAACATTGCTGAAATAGTTTTTGTTATTTCCACATTCATAGTTCTTAAGCAATTGTTTCAAGACCGTAATTAACTCCAAACTATAATGTTGAAGTACAACACACTCTTTTTGATCAAAGTCACGTTCTTTAAACTTGCAAATAAAAATTGTCACAATCTTTCAACCGAGGGAAATACATCTCAAATATTGTAGCACACAATAGTTTTTTTTCTGATAGATGTGATAATTTTTCATTTTCTTGCACAGAAGATTAGGTCCTGTCTTAAAAATCAAGTACATTTTTTAATTATAAGAAAAGCAGTAGATCCAGATCACACTACTTCAATCGAAAACAAAACCAAATTTTGGCTACACAAAATAGCTCTGGGCTAGTGGGTTGAAGGTTTCTACAACAACAGAAGCCCAATTGTTACAATCTATTGCTAGCCCGTGAATAAATGGATTTGTGGTATCCAAACAGATTGTTAGCAAGGAGACACACTACCCCTCTGCCACATGAATCCACTCTACCACATAAATTTGTATCCACTTAACGCCAATCTTAAGTTCATTTAATCAAGTTGACCAAGTAGTTCCAAACTTGATTAATGACGGAAGAAGATCACTTAAATTATAGATTGTTAGACCATATATATATACTGCATATATTGTAGTGCATAATTTATTGTAAAATTAGAAATTTTATTTTTATAAATTTTATGCATTATATTTTCAGGAAATCTATAATCTATTTTTTTAAAATACCATAATCGAAATGAAATTGTTTTGTAAATCAATTCATTGTACTGCAATTTTTGAATTTATTGTACTGCAATTTTAATTTTGTTTTATAAGTGAAAAATATATTATACCGCACTAACGGTACCGAGATCTATAACTTAAGTGGTCTACAGTCAACAATTGCCTTTATCTTATTACTATATAGCTAAAGATAAAGCTTGTTTATAAACATTTTTTACAATGATCGCAGGTATGAAATTAGATTAGGTAGATAATTTTGTATAATATATATACTATTTTATTTTATTTTTGTTAAATTGCATATATACTTGGTAATTCAAAAATGAAATGGATTTTGGATTGGATAAACATCATATCGGATCTACTTTTGGTTATAATATATTTAAATACAATTTAGATGGGATCGAATACGGTTTAGGTCTAACTCGGATTAAATTCAGATTAAATTTGATTCAAATTAATTCAGTTCAGATCATTGCTCATTCGCTTTTTAAATTTCTGGGAATTTAAAATATATCTTATTATTAAATATCTAATTTTTAATATAAATAGTGTACTTTTTTGAAAAAATTTGATTAATAATTTATGTTATTTTTGAAATAAAATTGTCTAAATATGAATTTTGCTTAGAAATAGATAAATTTATTGAATAAAGGGTGGGTTAATGTATATAGATTTTGATTTCGGTAAATATTATAACTTGACTAAAATCAAATTTATCATTTTCTAATTCAGATTTATATTAGATATCGTATTTCGAATCATATTTGTTTCGAATAATTTATTATTCGATTATGATTAGTTCTCGATCATAATCGGATATAGTTTTGAATTATTTTCAGTTAAATTTTTGATTCGGATAATTTTCGAATCCGATCAAATCGATTTTCAGATCATTATCGAATTAACTAATTCAAATACAAAATCAAATTCTTTTTTATAAATTTTGGTTTGATTCTTTGGATGAACCCAATTTACCAGGTCTAATTGCATTTATTTTTGAAGAAGAAAGAAGGCTTATTTATAAAGCAAGTATCAAAATTTAAGCCAATGTACACATAAATCACTAAACTAAATTTTTATATGGTCAATCATCCACCTTTAGTTAATAGCCGGTTCGATCATGAATGCAACCTGATTGACTTGAACGGAAGTGTGTGCAATGCAGTTCCCGGAAGAAGGAAGTAGTAGATAAGGGAAAGAAACGTTGAAACAGTGATGAACGTTACTATCATCAAAGTAACATTCAAACACATTATTTGAACACACAATGTATAAACACCCCCACACACTCTCAAACTCACTCTAATTCTTTCTTTCTCATGTCTTCTTACAGCTTTTCCACCAATGCAAAGCTCAAATTTTGCTCATGTGACTTCAATCTAGTGCTTAAAACATTTTGAATTGATAGTTATCTGGTAAGGAGATTATGGGGTTGTAGTCAATATGTGGTATGAAAGAGAATTTTGTGTTCATTTCGTGTTTGTTTTCATGTTTTTCGATGTTTGTTCTTGACTGTTTCAATATGTTTAATCTCAGTGGAATATAACAAGAGGTTGTAATTTCCGTCAATGGCATGACCTATATGTAAGTATTAGAGCAAATAACATTATCCATGATCAGTTGAGGAGGATCGAAAAGTTGGAAGATGAGATCAAGAGTAGAAGAAAAAAGGAGAGGAAATTAGTTATGTGGTTGTTGGTTGGCTTGATTGTGATATGTGTTCTTATTGTAGCATCGTTTGTTCGGTAGTAATGTAGATTAGTATAAAAAAAACCTATTTAGTATTTTTGAATTGATTATCATGTAATGAAATTAATCTTTTTATGTTTGCAATGTTAATGTTGTCGTTGAAATAGTAATGTAAACTTGGCAAAATATTGATCTGTGTTTGTAGTTAGTGATAAAGTATGGGGAGAAAAGAAAAAAGTAATATTATATTATAGTAAAACTTGATATTGATTACAATAGAGAGGAGGCTTATATAGCCAATAACCAGACTATAATAAAGAAGATTGTCCTAATAA
Organism: Heracleum sosnowskyi; assembly: GCA_030848705.1. NCBI lineage: Eukaryota > Viridiplantae > Streptophyta > Magnoliopsida > Apiales > Apiaceae > Heracleum > Heracleum sosnowskyi. The sequence continues at coordinate 15,294,710 of CM061244.1, read as the reverse complement.
AGGAAACTATTACAATAACGGAACTATCAAATAATAATAATATATGTTAAAATCCCCCCTCAAACTCACGATAGAAAATTGGGAATTTGTCAACAAGAAACTGAGCCACGTTTTCCAAACGAATCCAAAACTGCAACCGCAAATAGGAGAAGAAAACAAAGCATCCATGTCTTCAATCAACCAAAACAACCGTAAAAGTCAAACAAATCGGCAACCAACGAACAAGAAAGAAAAATCAAAAACGAACTGTAACCGTCGAAAATAATAGCGAAAACGAAACGAAAACCGAGTCCAATCCGCAAACTATATCCAAATCAAGCTAAAAAAGAATCCAAAGACAAATTGTATCCAAATCCCAAATTGTATCCAAATCGAATATCGATCCAATAACCTATTCAAACTAACATTGAACCCAAATCTAACCACCAATCCAAATTAATCAAATCTAACAATTTCATGAATGGCTAATGTGTCTAGAGCACCAGACCATATATAATCTAACAATCCCACGATGTGCTAATGTGTCTAGAGCACCAGACCATAATTTAACAATCACACGAAGGGCTAATGTGCCTAGAGTACCAGACCATAATCTAACAATCCCATAAAGAGCTAATCTATCCAAGGGCATAACAAAAATCGAAGCAGAACTCAAACTGAAACAATCGAAGTTAAGGCAAAATCGATTTAGAGAAGAAGAAAAAAAACTATGTTTTAACAAAACATGTAGAAGACATCACGTTCAACTCTTCATCAACCGATCTCAGATCGAACAAACCTAGCTCTTGATACCATTATAATGTATGGGGAGAACGAGAAAAGTAATATATTATTAGAATGAATTTGTTATCGATTACAATAGAGAAGGGGCTTATATAGTCAACAATCAAATAATAATATAGGAAATTGTCCTAATAAAGGAAACTATTACAATAACGGAACTATCCAATAATTATATATATATTAACAGTTAGTGTCCAAGAAAAAAAAGTACAAAATATAACACAATAATTTTATTATTCGAAACATACCAAAAACCAAAAACAAACACAATAGTAATCTTTCCCCTCCTTTATCAAATTACACAAAGTAAAGCACGTCTATTGTCTTCTACTATGGAGCTTAAAACTTGTAATTGTTTATTTAAATCTACAACTAACGTTGCCCTTCCTTTTTTTTCATTAAGAGAAAAATATTACAAAGAGGTAGGCCAATCTAACATAAGAAAATGACCGGTAAGTAAGGGATTATCCCCACCCCAACAAGCATTGGCTTTATCATGTAAAGCAATATTGGCTAGACGCCATTACAATTTCTAGGGTCAAAGTGTTCAATCAAAAAATGTGAATGTTTAAATTGTACCAAATTTTAATTTAATTATTGATGTGTATTTTCGTTCAAATTTTGATGGTTAAAGAATGAATATACAATATGACATGCCATTAAGGATCTATCTATATAAACAATTTGTAGAACAAATCCTACGTAGAAAGTAAAAAAAAAAGAGTAAAAGGTCTTAATAATCAAATCATCTCTCAGTTCGATTCTCGTTCACTCAACATTTACTTACTTCTAAGACATATATGTCTAATTATTCAAAAAGAAAAAAATTCATCCAATTATACAAATAGGCAATTATTATGGGGGAGAGTTTTCCACATACATAATTGTTTTTCATAAATAATTATAAAATATAAAATTTGATTTTAATGTCAAATACTAACAATATATATCTATACTATATTATTAAAAACGACACATTAAAAGTTTTGGTCGGTCGGTTGGTATTTGGGCTGGGCCTACTATAATTTGGGTCGGCCCTATATATAACCAATTTTATAACCAATTATTTTTTTCAGCTAAAATACATTACCTATTTTATCTATTTTTCTAACTAAAACAACTCATCTTCTAAAAATAAAATAGGTAATATATATATAATGGTAATATTATTACATATTTATAACTGATTACCTTTTTCAGCTAAAACACATTATATGTTTTACATTTTCTAACTAAAAACAACTCACGTTCTAAACATAACACATGCAAAATAAATATGTAATGGTAACATTGTTATATATAATTATTAATAAATAATCACTTACCCTTTTCAGCTAAACATAACCTTTTTTATTTTTTCTAACTTAAACAACTAATTTTTCTAAAAGTAACACGAACAACATATATATATAAATGTAATATAATTTTCTATTTTCTAATTTAAACAACTAATTTTCTAAAAGTAACATGGGCAACATATATATATATATATATATATATAAGTAATATAATTTTATATAATTATTAATAAGTAATTAACTGTCTTTTTAAGGACATTGCCTGTTTTATATTTTTTAATTGAAATAACTCATATTCGAATTAAAAAAAACACACGCAAAATATAGAAATAATGAAAATATTATTTTATTAAACATATTACTTTTTCTATTTTTTCAAACAAAATTCCCTACTTTTCCAAAAATATCACGGATAATTACTGTTTTCAACTAAAACATCTTACTATTTATGATCATTTACTTTTTTCAGCAAAAACAAATTACTTTTTCTACTTTTTTCTAACAAATTCCCCTCCCTTTCCAAAAATATCACGGGCAATTATCTTTTTCAACTAAAACACGTTATCTTTTTCTATTTTTCCTTACAGATTAAATGGCATTTAGGTCACTAAACTGACTAGTAACTTTCAATTAGGTCATCGAACTGAAAAAACTTTCAATCAGGTCACAAGTCAATTTAAAATTTTCAATCAGGTCACTTGTCGTTACAAACGTTAAAAAGGAGACAGAAAAATGACTAAGCAGCTGACATGGAAGGCCAGTGGCATAACCCGGCCCATTACCCGTTACCCGACCTAGCTGTTATATAACCCATTACCCAACCCATGTAATCAGTCATTTCCCCTCTTCTTCCATATCTCAATTAGGGTTCAATTAGGGTTCATCTCCCAACCCATCTATGTCTAGTAGTAAGAGCAGTTGTTCATCTATGAGAAATCCATACGGCACAAGTAGTAATAACTACTTCATGAGCAATAAAAACTACAACTCTGATTTTGAATATCGATTCAATGGTATCAAATGCAAGTGCGATCTTGTATCAAATGCAAGTGCGATCTTGGAGAGAAGGCACAATGGACCCGGGAATAAGGTTTTTTGGTTGCAGCCAGTACAAGGCAAGTTTACTTTTTAATTTTGTTTTCATTCCTAATTGTATGTTCTAACTTGGCGCAAATATTGGTAAGGATGCAAGAAAAAAGTGCAACTTCTTTTTGTGGGCTGATCCTCCTTACACAGATAGAGCAAGAGATGTTGTTGAAGCATTGAAGGCAAAACTAAGAGCCAAAGATGAAGAACTGCAAAGAGCTACGATAGAGTTACGTTTTGTCGAAAAAAAATTTGGTTTTGAACGAAGAATGTGTGTCACTTTGAAAGAAAAATGATGAATTATCATGTTTGGTGCATAAGGAAAAGGATGGCACAAATGGTAGCAAAATGAAGAAGTTGCTATTGATTATTGTTATAGTTTGGTTTGTTGTTAGGTTCTTCAAGTAGTGTGAGTGTTAGCTTGGTATGTTCATCAATGGTTGTAGTTGGTACTTGATGTAATGGTTCTTATTGTGACTAAATTTTAGTGATAATATTGTGTGCATCAATGTGTTGTTATTGTTCTATGATGTGTGTTGACAAAGAACAATGTGTTATTGTTTTGTGATGTGTGCATCAATATGTGTTGTTATCAATTTAGTCTTCACATGTTCAAGCTTTAATGCTCTATGATAATTTAAAAAATGAGAGTGGACTTGGAAACAGAGATCGATACTTAAAACTTAAAATTGATAATGAAAAGATTCTCATTACAAAGAGTCATAAAATAAAACACTAAAGCTGGGAAAATGTCACACAGTCAAAGACACAATGTCTCAAAAGATTCCCATTACAAAGTCATATTCTAAAGCTCAAAAGATTCCCACCACATAATCAGTTCTTTTTTGGCCTTGGGGGTGCAAAAAACTTGACAGACTTTCTTGGTATCTTTTTCTTGGCTTGTTGTGGAACTGATGGAAGAGTAGATGCATGTGGTGTGCATCCAGTACTTGTGTGCTTCCTCGGACTTGGAGTTGGCATCTAAGAAAAGAATTAAAATGCATAAGTATAGTACAATAATATACATATAAATGCTTTAAAGAAGTTACAAAAAAAACTTACAAACTTCATCCCATTGTTAGTCACGGCATCATGTTCTTCTTGTGTTTCTTCTTAGCTTGTTTGTTCCATGTGTACTAGTGTCTCATTCATCATCTCATCCTCACCAGTTAGGATTTCTTGTTCTTGCAGCTGCACCTCTTCAGTTACTTCTTCCATAGGACCTCTTGCAACTGCACCTCTTTTTGGTCTTCCCTTTGTTTTTTTTGGTTGTACTTCATACAAGTGTTTATCTGGACACTTATCCCTCTTATGACCTTCCATCCTACACATACCACAATGCATTTTTCTACCAGTAGCCTTCACCCTGGTCTTCTTACCACTGGAAACAATACCTTCCCAACCCTCTCTTCTTCTCATCTTTTTGGGTCTACCCCTCAATTGTTTCACAATCAAAGGGGGTAAAATAGGGTCAACTTCTATATCTTCCCAAAAATCTTCACCCCTTATAACATCCAAGCAGTGAGAGTAACACCTCATGTATGTATCTTTCATATAACATTTATCAACATAATCAAAAACATTATGTCTAGCCTTTTGAATTGCAGTCACACCATGAGCACATTGTGTCCCTGTTAAATCCCTTACTCTACAAGAACAACTTCTATTCTGCAAATTAACAGAGCAAGAAGTACCCTTTCCTTTTACTACATAAGTTTCCCTCCCATCCCAAAGTACTGAATAAGCACATGACTCTTTCATTGCTTCATCTAAAGTCTTTTTAGCTTTAGGAACAATTAGACAATCATTTCTAGCCATTTTATCCCTATTTTCATGGATCATTGTCATAATCATATCATGTATTTCAATCAACATATCTATAAGGGGCATATACCTTACTTTGAGAATCCAGGAGTTGAAGCATTCACTGATATTATTCTCAGTAGAATCAGTCAGTGAATGTGTCTTGAAGTAAGCCTTGGACCACACACCAGGATCAAGTTCATTCATCTTCTCAAATGCACCCCTCGAGGCACGACCAAGTTCCTTCATTGCAGACTTAAATGCTTGAGGGTGAGTTGCAATTGAGGCTTTCCAGAATGCATCCATCACTAGGGAGCTTGAAAATTTTCCTTTCAAGTTAGCACTTAGATGCATGGTGCAAAATCTATGTTCTACCTAAGGGAGTAGTTCCCTTATAGCCTTGTCCAACCCCTGCATCATCACATAAATTAGAGTCATTACAGTGCATATAGGTAATGACAGTTACAAGTAAAAATGAATCATATAAGTGCCTACCTTTTGTTGATCAGAAATTAGAGTCTTCCTATGTCCATCTCCAAGATCCAGGTCTACAATGAGAAGCTCTAGAAACCATTTCCATGAATCATAATTTTCACCCTCTACAACTGCCATTGCTATAGGGAAAATGTTGTTATTGCCATCTCTTCCCACTGCAGAAAGAAACTGTCCACCTGTAACAGTTTTTAAAAAGCAGCCATCTAGTCCTAATACTTGCCTACATTCATTTTTCCAAGCATTTTTCAAGGCAGCATAACATACATACATTCTTCTAAATCTGCTAACATCTCCTTCTTGCAACCTTGTTGTTGAAATCTTTACAGTATTTTGTCTATTACTCTGGAGTATCTCCCCACCAAACTTTCTTAATTTTGCATAATGTTCAGCCATCTTCTCTACAATACCATATAAAGCTGTTTTCCTCACTCTACTACATTTAATATCACAAACATCAACCTTTAGTACCCTCTTAAACTCTTCTTGCATCTCACGTAATTTCCAGTTAGGGTTTTTTCTTATCCTATCCCCAAACTGTTCAACAAGGTACTTAGTACTCACAAGCTTATTTTTATTTGACCACACACAATTATGGTCCTTTATTATTGTCCTAATCTGCCACATATCCCTATCTTCAATATAGCCTACCCACAGTTTAAATGGGCACCCCTGTGCACACCTAACTTGAACCCTTTTTAAATCATCATGTGAATACCAATATGGTCTACCACTCTCCATAGAACTTGACCTCATAACTTCTTTAAAGTTTTTTTTACTACCAAATATCTGACCAGCTTTAAATTTTATGTCTTTAGCAGCTGTATGGACATTGAAAACCTCATCAACATATTTAATATTCTCATTTACAATAGGGGGATTAACATAACAAAATTCTTCATCACTCTCTTCACTACTAGGATAAAACCCCCTATCTGAGTCACTATCTTCAAATTCCATCTCATACATTTCAGCTAAATTTGATTCTTTATCAAATTCATCCATTTTCTTTTTTTCTTCTCTAGAAGCTTTCCTAATCTCTACAAACTCTTCATCACTATAGCAATAACCATCCCTTTCTCTATCTGAATCATCATTAGGAAGACTAACATGATACACATGCAACACAATTTTATAACCAACTGCCTTACTTAACTCAATCAGTTTGGGCTTTGATTCAGCATTTAGTAAATAAATCCTAAGTTCATGAGTTCTAAAATACAGAGAATCAAACTCACCAATAGTAGCACAAAAACACAACTTTAATTCATCCATACTAATGTTCTCAAAATCGATATCATTGTGCACCTTTTTGACATGACTTGTATACGACTCATAAGGAACATGAACAAAATGACCTCCATAGTATAAGGTCACTTCATACAATTTATTCCTGTAAATGTAAAGAATTTATAAAAACCTAATTTACAAACTCATGAAAAAAAGCACATTCATACAATACAATTAAAAAAGTAAAGATTAAGTTACTTACTGCGTTTCCATTTGTTCACCATTCGTTCCCATTTCTTCTTCTTCTTCACCGGCGTTATCATCTTCACCGGCGTTATCATCTTCACCAGCCGTCTCCATTTGTTCTTCTTCGACAACATCTTCATTGACAAATTCATCTTCATCACTGTCTTTTTGAGTTAAACGGACCTCAATACCCGATCGAGTTCTCACCATATTTGCAGTTAGTTTTGAAATTTAGGGATTGTTCAATTTAGAATTAGGGATCGGGATTGTGTAATTTAGAATTAGGGATCGGGATTGTGTTTTAGTATGGGAATTAAAAGAATAAAAAGGGGGTGGGTTTTTAACGGGTTGGGTTGATTGGGTTTCTGTTTGGTGGGTTAACCGATGTGGTAGCTGATTTGGCAACTGACGTGGTAGAAATAGACGGAGCCCCGTCTAAAGTCAACGAGACTTAACGGGTGTGAAATTTTTTATGTGTTTAATGATTACAATGAAAACGTTCATGTGTTAAGTGACCTGATTGAAAACTTTTTCAGTTCGATGACCTAATTGAAAGTTACTAGTCAGTTTAGTGACCTAAATGCCATTTAACCATTTTTCTTACTAAAATCTCTCCTTTTCCAAAAATATCACGGGCAACCTTTATTTATTTATTTTAACACCTATTTTAATAATTTAAAAAAGTTTACTTATTTTAATATGCCCACTTATATCATTTAACAATTGCAATTAATAAAATAATAAAATATAAATAATAAAATAAAAATTATTAAAAATAATCCGTGCATCGCACAAGTTTAAGCTAGTATATATATATATATATATATATATATATATATATACTAGCTTAAAACCCGTGCGATGCACGGATTGTTAATTATTATTTTATTATTATTATTTTATTATTTTATTAATTGTAATTGTGCAAAAATAAGTAGGCATGTTAAAATAGCTAAACACTTTTAATTAATTAAAAATATTAAAACAGTGTTTAAAATAAATAAGGATGGGTTTGCCCGTTATATTTTTGGAAAATGAGTGATTTTAGTAAGAAAAAATAAAAAATGTAACATGTATTTAGTTTAAAAAGGTAAATGCCCGTGATATTTTTTGAAAATGAGGTTTTAAAATTTAATAATTAAAATTATTTAAATACTTTTTAAAATAAATAAGTAAAGAGTTTCCTGTGATATTTTTGGAAAAAGAATGGATTTTAGTGAGAAAAATAGAAAAAGTAAATTGTAAAAGGCAATTTCCCGTGATATATTTAGAAAAATATGGACTTTGTTAGAAAAAATATGTAATGTGTTTTAGCTGAAAAGATAATTGGTTATAAATAGGTATTTGATTATTTATATTTTAATATTTTTAGTAATTACATTTGTTAAGAAAAATAAGTAGACATGTTAAAATAGGTAAACTTTTAAAAAAATAATTATAATATTAAAATAAGTTTAAAAATAAATAACTAAAAGTTTGTCCGTAATATTTTTGGAAAAGGAGGGGTTTTAGTAAAGAAAAATAGAAAAACAAACATGTTTTAGTTAAAAAAAAGTAATTTCCGTGATATATTTGAAAAAGTAGGGGAATTTGTTAGAAAAAATAGAAAAAATAATGTATTTTAGGTGAAAAAGGTAATTGGTTATAAATAGGTAATATTATTATTTAATAATATATTTCTATAAATAAGTAAGGTTAATTAAGTAAAAACACGAAGTATAGTTAATTAATGACAATTAAGTAAAATCACAACGTACCATACCGACCAACCAAACTTTTAATGTTTCGTCTATTATATAATAGTATTGATATATCAAGAATTTAGCGCTTAAAATTTTGGATAAAAAATATGTAACACTTGAAATTTGACTAAAGAATTTGACTATAAAATTAACTTGGATTATTTCATTATTTTCAATATTTTTTAAAAAAATGTGTGTAATTTTATTTTTGTAATTTATTAATTAAAATTTGTAATATGAAAAATGAGATGAATATATATAAATGAGAGATAAATGTATTTAACTACAGTTTATTGTCGATTAACTTCCTAAAATTAACCTTTAAAACGATATTTTTACATTGCATTTCTATTTTATAACCTGAATTAAGTTTTACGAAAGTAAGTCTTAGCTTAATAAAAGTTTTTGTACTTTTAGTTATAGGTAATATTAAAGTTCAATCTAATAGAATATGATTTTTTTTGGGTAAACAATTGAGAATATGTTTGAAATTGAAGAGCAAAAATTATAAAACAGTTATTTTTAAGCTCAATAAATTGATAACTACAAATTACATAATTTTAGGAAAATAATCTATCATGTAAATATATTTCATTCCATATATATTACTTATATTTATATAATGAATTTCACCCAAACTCTCACTCTCTCTCCAGGAGAGTCCAAAATTTTTGATTTGTCTCTATAAATCTAACTTTAAAAAAAAAAAAATTACACAAGTAAAATTACTTTTAACAAATATTAAAATAAATATATAATTAACTGCTTTAAATTAAACATATATTACAAATTATTTATGTAAAATATTAGTTAAAATTTACTTATTAAAAATTTATTTAACAGACTTAAATATATTAAAAAGAAATTAGTTCAAATGTGTATAAATTTAAGTCAAATTGTGTAACCAAGAAAGACAAGATAAAAAAAAGGAAATGGAAAGGAACAATATTTACCGCTAAACTCTCCGAAAGCAAAGCAATTCCAAGTTGTACTGTAGGGCGGCGCATGGAGTGGGGTCACTTCCATCCGTGCGCCTTGACTTTCCGTAACAGCGTTACTTTCTTCTTTTTATTCAACGTTTATATATATAGTAATAGTAATGCATTTTACTAGGATGTCCACTTGCCCCTGAAATTAATTATTCTTTTTAATACAAATAATTAAATGATCTATGCAAATAATTTTGTTTTTTATACTTTGTTGACTTTCATTTTACTAGAAAATCATATTTAATTTTTTGACAACAATGTTGAATGCTCTAAAATATATGGGACCTAATACATAATTAATTCTCACAACTTTAATTTAAACTTGAACAAATATTACATATTTTTCTATTCAAGTATGTTAGAACATCCGATTTGTTTTCTCTTTCTATTTTATTCCTCCTGTCCTAAAAAATTAATTGATGTATATTTTAAATTAATTATATAAAGTTATTCATTTGTGATATTTAGGCTTTTCAAATGATTTTTTTTGAAAATTAACACACTCGAGCACACATCTTATCATTGACAAGATTCGGACCCTCCGTTAAGGAGACACCAGTAGACCAAGAGGTCACCGGTTTTTAAGATAATTTTATTTATCATCAAATATTATTACATATTTTAACTTTATAACCAAATAAAAAAATTATCTTTGTTTTTTCCAAGAAATAAATGTACAAAAAATGGCCAATGGAGTAATGATTGTGAGCAAATAACACAGTAGGGCAGAAGCTAATGATTTTGAGTAGAGAAACTAGGCTGACTTAGCTAATATATGCATGAAGTACTTTGCTAATAATGTGACAAGATAAAAGAGGGTAAAAATGAAGGAAGAAAAATGCATTAAGTAATGGTGGAATTAGTAGTAGTATTCAATTCACAAGTTGGAATATTACACAAAGATAGATGTGTGTGTGTATCATATATATAGAAAGAGAGAGAAGGAGGACCTTTGACTGAAGCCTGCAACGACCCTCATACACCCCCCCACCTCCATTTCCCCCTTTGATTTTCAATCTCTCCTCTCTCTCTCTCTCTCTCTCTCTCTCTCTCTATTCTTAGTAATAAAGATTGCACCTTTTCCAAGAATTTGTTGAAAAGATTCAATCTTTATGCAATTCACTTGCTAATCTTCAAGTTGGGTTATTTGGGGTTGTTGAGCTTTTGACTTTGGTTGTAGATTCATCTTTTCTTTATTCTAAAATTGACCCATTTAAATTTTTTTTCTGGGTTCTGATCAATTTTGTAAGTAGGTGAATTGGGGGTGTATATATATGAGCAGTTGAAGCAGAATCTTGATTTTCTTGAATGGTCATGGATCGGTGGATTATTGGTGCTTTCTGCTTGATTCTTGTGTTTAATCACTTTTCAAGTGTTTCTGGCAATGCTGAAGGTGTGTGAACCACAATTTAGCCTCACCCTTTTGTTATTACTTTCAGAATTATGCTAATTTGAGTCAATTCAGTGCATTTTGACTTCATTGCTCACCTGCTACATATTCAGTTTTCTTGTTTTCATTGATTTATTGTTATGCAATGCGATTATCGATTTTGTGGTTTTGTTCCGTATTGTATTGAAGCCTAATGAATCAAAGATTGTGTACATTTTACAACTAGGAGACCGCAAGTGATTCTATAGTTGACTTCATGTCAATGGTGTGATAAGTTAGTAGCTCTCGTAAAACCTAAAGGGGGATTGTTATTTATACTAATGTTAATGCCCACCCCCTCAAAATTGAATAGTGTATCACCTGGAGCCTATCTTTGGCGAAATATTAAACTTTGTTTGCAATTTATATTCTGAGAATATTAGGATTTATTCGAACTGGAGACTGCTGGGTATACCATGCTCCAATCCCAGAAGTAGGCTTTCAAGTGATGGCTTAATATGTATACCATGCTAATGTTAATAGTGTGCTTGTCACAATCTAAGAGGCCATTGCTATTAACTTGTAAATTGGGTCGGGAGAGGTCAGATGAGTCTTGTGTTGTGCAATGAATGTTTTGCTATGGTTTTTTTATGATTGATCTGGATAACTGTCGATGCTCATTAGTTTTCTTACAAGTTGTAAGTGGTATTCTTTGATTCGTTGATTCTTTTCTGCAAGACAGGCGATGCTTTGAATGCACTAAAGAACAATTTAGAAGATCCTAACAATGTTCTACAAAGTTGGGATGCAACCCTTGTGAATCCTTGTACTTGGTTTCATGTTACTTGCAACAATGAAAATAGTGTTACAAGAGTGTAAGCCACGTAATCCCTCTTTAGAGTAGTGTGTTGAATTTTTGTTTTCTGCTGCACATTGTGGTAGTAACATTAGTTTTGCTGTTGTCTAATGTAGCGATCTTGGAAATGCAAACCTATCTGGTCAACTGGTTACGCAGCTTGGTCAGCTTCCAAATTTGCAATACTTGTAAGTCATATTCATATACAGTTTCATTGCGGGGTAAACTCGTGAAATGAATGTTTAGTTTCTTATTTGCCTTTATTGATCAAGTCAAATTTCTTTTACAGCATGCAGTCTGTTTCATATTCTTGCCTTTCTTGATATATGTCAACATGGTTTTGAGTTGCTTCTTGTGTGACAGGGAACTTTATAGCAACAACATAAGCGGAAGAGTTCCTAATGAGCTCGGGAACTTAACAAACTTGGTCAGCTTGGATCTTTACTTAAACAAATTGAATGGTCCGATTCCAGACACGTTGAAGAAGCTTCAGAAACTGCGTTTCCTGTATGCAATAAAAATCTGTCATAATCTTAGGTTCTTTTGATTAATTTTGTCAGCTATTTCTGGCATGAAGTGAACATCACGTAGTTTTTCTGTTATTGTCGGTTGATACCTGAGATTCAATGGAAAATGCCGTAGAGTAAACCCCAGCAACTTCCATTTACAAACACATCATAATTAAGAGCACCCATATGATTTGTTCGGAGGAAGTTAATATAAGTAAATCAGTGCTGCAATTATAGTAGTGGCTAATATGCTCCTTGTCTTTTCATGGATAGGAGGCTGAACAACAACACTTTGACAGGAACTATTCCATATTCTTTGACTACAATCGCGTCACTGCAAGTCCTGTGAGTACCGGTGGATCTCTTTGTTTTTTTGTTAAATAGTACCAAATGATATTTTGATTCTCATGATTTGTAAATATTTTCCTTTGTCTTTGTTGTATATATATCACTATCGTATCAATTTCAATTGCATGATATTATGACACGAATGTAATGAGATTCTGCCATCTTATCCTATGTGCAGTGATCTTTCCAACAATCGTTTAACAGGACCAGTTCCAGTCAATGGATCTTTCACCCTTTTTACTCCCATCAGGCACATTTCTAGTTATACTCATTCCATTCATAGTGCATGCTGAAATTATCAATATACTATGCTAAGTACCCCTCTCCATCTTACAGTTTTAATGGTAATCTGCTGGACGCTCTTCCAGTTTCTCCACCACCTCCACTTCCTCCGTCCCCTCCATCTTCCAAAGGTTTGGATATTGTCTTCTATTATTACAGACCTTGAATGCTAACTAGAATGTTGTACTTTGATGCCTTCTTCCTCTAATCATGTTTCAGCACCAACTCCTAATAGTGCTTATGTTGCCGACTTGTGTGACATTGTAACTGTTTCTCTTGTTTTACTCTGTGTGCGGTCTGCTCAAGGATGTTGATTTTTCACGAGATGTTATAGGCCAAAATGAAAATTTTATATCAACTTCTCTTACAGTATAAAATGACTCAATAGGACATTGTAACTCTCTCTTGTTTACCGTGTGTACAGTCTAACATTGTAACAAACAGGCATATTTTTCATAATAGATGCCTATACAAAAGGATACTGGATTTTTTTTTTTTTTTTTTAAATCTAACAAACATGATTCCTCTATGTTCTGCCACTCATCCTATCCCTTGAGGTTTATTCCCCTACTGTTTATTATTTTCACTCGGGAACACATGATTTGTAAGTACAACTTTATAATCCCTTTGTCTATGTTTCGTGCCCTTACAAAATGCCAGTATCTACTGCCTAGAACCTTAATACTGTTTACTTCTAGCAATTGGAATTGTGTCATCGGGGTTTCTGTTGCCACTGTATTGCATACTATTGACACAACGTACTTTTAGTCAATTTTTCGATACCATTGGCTTGGAATTGAGTTTTTAGAAATAAAGTAGACTACTGTTTTCATATGTCATTCATGTTTTTTTAATTGGCAATGTTATTTCAGCCGTCAATAGTGCAACTGGAGCTATTGCTGGTGGAGTTGCTGCCGGTGCTGCGCTGCTCTTTGCTGGTCCTGCAATTGCACTTGCTTGGTGGCGGAAAAAGAAACCACAAGATCATTTCTTTGATGTACCAGGTTTGTGTATCTATAATTGACATAAACTGATTACTGCAGTGATTTGGACATGATATTTTACACACTTTTTGCCATTGCAGCCGAGGAAGATCCAGAAGTCCATTTAGGACAACTTAAGCGATTCTCTCTTCGTGAACTGCAAGTTGCAACCGATAATTTTAGTAACAAAAATATTCTGGGTAGAGGTGGATTTGGAAAAGTTTACAAAGGTCGTTTGGCTGATGGTACACTGGTGGCTGTAAAAAGACTCAAAGAGGAACGGACTCAAGGAGGGGAATTGCAGTTTCAAACAGAAGTTGAGATGATTAGCATGGCTGTTCACCGAAATCTACTTCGCTTGCGCGGATTTTGTATGACACCAACCGAGCGTTTGCTTGTTTATCCATACATGTCCAACGGAAGTGTTGCATCGTGTTTAAGAGGTAACTCCTTCAAATTACAACTCTTGGCCTTTTGGAATTACCAACAGTTTTCTCTATATTGAAAGATGTTGGTTCATATTGGAATTTCATTTGGTTTTATTAGGTGCCAGGTTTTCACGCAATATTAATACTGTTGTATGACCTGTAGAAAAACAATTAAATAGTTAAATAGATGAACTTAACTGTTGTACAAATTTTAAATTTTGTTGCCTTATAAATACTCACAATAGCGTGGAAGGAAAACCATAGGATGTGTAGTTAGGTGAATCCTTTGCATTTGGTTACGGAAAAGCAGTTGGTAACTGACAAGAAATAGAAGTAAATAACATAAGTTGACCAAACAAAAATATTGTCCAGTTTGTTATACTAAAAGTAACTTTATCATGAGCTAAATGGTGTATTACTACAGAGAGAAGTGAGTCGCAGCTTCCACTAGAATGGAAAATAAGACAGAGGATCGCACTGGGATCTGCAAGGGGACTTGCTTATCTACATGATCATTGCGATCCTAAGATCATCCACCGTGATGTCAAAGCTGCAAATATATTATTGGATGAAGAGTTTGAAGCAGTTGTTGGGGACTTTGGGCTGGCTAAACTCATGGACTACAAGGATACTCATGTCACTACTGCTGTTCGTGGCACTATCGGGCATATAGCACCTGAGTACCTATCTACAGGAAAGTCTTCAGAGAAGACTGATTGTTTTGGCTACGGGGTCATGCTTCTTGAGCTAATTACTGGTCAAAGGGCTTTTGATCTTGCTCGGCTTGCCAATGACGATGATGTTATGTTGCTTGATTGGGTAAGCATTTACCCACCTTTCTTTCTGGAATTTTACTTAATATTTTTGTTTTCATACAACGTTGTCTCACTGACTACATCTTTGGAGTATTTCATAGACTACTCTGTTGAATTTCGTATGTCAGTATTCTATGTCACTACAGAATCTTCTGTCTGCGCTCCCAACATATTTATTTATTGCACAAAATATTAAAGATAAATACAATTAGCAATTGTAATGTTTTTGCTATCAGGACTTAAATGGGTCCGCCTATGCAATGCTATTTGAGGGAGCGTTTGTTTTCCATTCCACAGTTAACTCTTCCTCAAATTTCAGGTGAAAGGACTTCTGAAAGACAAGAAGCTGGAATCATTGGTTGACGTAGATCTTCAAGGTAACTATGTTGATGAGCAGGTGGAAGAGTTAATTCAGGTAGCTTTGCTGTGCACACAAAATTCGCCAACTGAGCGTCCCAAAATGTCAGAAGTTGTTAGAATGCTTGAAGGTGATGGTTTGGCTGAAAGGTGGGAAGAATGGCAAAAGGAAGAGATGTTCCGGCAAGACTACAGTAATGCACACAATCAACATAATGATTGGAATATTCCTGATTCTATTCACAACCTTCAGCCTGATGAATTATCTAACCCAAGATAATCCCTGATGTCGCATATACATATAGATTTCACTACAAGAATCGTTTGTTGTAGTTTATATTTGTTATCTTTGTGCATATAAATATTTCTTCTTCTTTTTCCAATTTTTGTATCTGTTCTCCTAAACTACCAATTGTATGTTGTATCGAAAGAGTTTTGTTTATGTTGTAGCCTTTGTGGTGACATTGTAAAAGTTGGAGTGCACGGTAGAGCCTAGGAAAGAACTGGAGTTGAAAGTTCAGGTGCATGTGAGAACCTTGTATTGTATTCCTATGTCCCGTATAGTGGAAAATTTGTTACGAATAATAAATGTATGTGACAAAACTGAGCAACAGTAGGTTGATTTTAGAACGGTAAAAAGGCTTATTTGGTGTTTGAACTACTGTTTTGATGATATGGTGTCTGAACTTTTAGTAGTTTCATTTTGGTGTCCGAAACCGTTAATCATTTCAATGTAGTGTCAATATCAGTTTCTAAATGATTGAAAATGATGTGTATTTTTTAATTGAATAATTTTATAGATGTGTATAACACAAAAACAAAAAAAGAAAATAAGATATAATAAAAACAAAAACACACACAAACTTATAAATCACGTGCACATACATATACAGATTACAACACAGGCACAACAGACATATTTGACAAAAATCCAAAGCATTTTAAAAATCGGAACTCAGTCGACTTGGTGAAGGGATGGACTACGGTTCAAAAATTGAACTTATTAAAATATTAATATTTAATTTTAGAACATATTTAACTTTTAATACTTTATACATGGTATATAATATAATTAATAATGTTTTAATTTTTATAAGTCTTTAACTTTTATTTCGACTTTTAAAATGCTTTGGAGTTGTCTTTTATTTGTTATTGAAAATTAGTACTCACTCAGAGATTTTTTTAAAAAAGTATTATTTTATAATAACATTACATATAAACAATTACCTTTTCAACTAAAATATATTACTTTTTCTATTTTTCCTAACAAAATTCCTCTTTTTCTAAATAAAATCACGGCAATTACCTTTTTCAACTAAAACATGTTACTCTTTTTATTTGTCCTCACTAAAATACCTCTTTTTTCCAAAAATATCACGGACATACCATTACTTATTTATTTTAAAATCTATTTAAATACTTATTATATATGTTTTAAAATACTCTCTCCGTCTCGTCCATTTGTTAACATTTGAAATGGAGGGGTCGGCACGCATTTTAAGACTTCTATAAAATATAGTTCCATTATTTATGTTTAAATTTTTTCTTTTTTGAATAAAAATCCAAACATTTAATTTTTATTCAGAAAAAAAAAATTTAAAACAATTAATGAAACTATACTTAAAGGAGCTTTAAAATGTGTGTCGAGCCTTCACTTTCAAATGTTATTGTTTAAGTGACTCATGCCACATGTATACAGATTATTCCCCATCAGACAAGATGACCAAGGGCTACCGGATGAAAAACCGGCGTTAACACTACTTTGAAATGATTTACCAATTTGAGATATCAAAATGAAACTTTTGCAGCTACCGACACCATATTGTCAAAACAACCCAAATTCAGGCACCAAATTTGCCTTTTTACCATTTTAGAACTCATTATCTTGAAATATTATTGTCTCCAACTTTCCCATAAATGGTACTCCCTCCGTCCCAGTGAATTGTATACACTGGGATTGGGCACGGAGACTAAGAAAAGATATAAAAAATAAGTAAAATTAGATGAAAAGTGAGTAAAGTGGTGGGACCTATCAATATTTAATATTCCCTCCGTCCCATTCATTTCTATACACTTTCCATTTTGGGATGTTCCATTCATTTCTATACATTCCAAAAATAGTAACTTTTAATAATATAAAACACTATTACACCCACTACTTTCTCCACTATCTCTATTCTATAACAATATAAATCACTATTACACCCACTACTTCCTTCACTATCTCAAATCTATTATTAAATATTGATAAGTCCCACCACTTTACTCACTTTTCATCTAATTTTACTCATTTTTTTATATCTTTTCTTAGTCTACGTGTCCAGTCCTAGTGTATAGAATTCACTGGGACGGAGGGAGTAATAGATTTGAGATAGTGGAGGAAGTAGTGGGTGTAATAGTGATTTATATTGTTATAGAATAGAGATAGTGGAGAAAGTAGTGGGTGTAATAGTGTTTTATATTATTAAAAGTTACTATTTTTGGAATGTATAGAAATGAATGGGACATCTCAAAATGGAAAGTGTATAGAAATGAATGGAACGGAGGGAGTAGCTTTTGGTCTACACTCTAAATGATATTGAAAAGAATTGGGATTTGACATTTTAATATAAACTTAAGCTTGAGACGTGAGAATTCGAAATGATAATTTAGCTCATGTCATTTACGATGCCTGAACAAGATCTAAAATCATATTGTGTTTGATGAATTTCCCAAAAACTCCAAGGTTAAATCATCAAATATGAAAAGAACTGTTATAACTAGAGGTGAGCGCGTGTTGGATCGGTTCGGTTTTAGGTTAAAACCGAAACCGAAATCGCATATCCTCGGTTTTTAAAATCGAAAACCGAAATCGCAACCGAAACCGTCGGTTCGGTTTTAAAATGATCGGATCGGTTACAATCGGTTCGGTTTCGGTTTTAAAACCACATCAAATAAACATAACAAAATAAATAAAATGACTTCGAATTTTTAAGCTTGCAAAGTTACAAATTATTTTTTCGTCCAAAATAAACATACAAAGTTTTCATAATAAATTATTTAAGTCCAACATGATCCGAAAATAATGAAAATTTAACGTGATCTTTAAAAATATTTTCTTTGAAATGTATATAAGATAATGTTAGAAATTCAACAATCTCGAGTCTATGTAAAGTCTTTGTATAAGTAAAGAGTTTTTCCAGGAAAGCCAAGAAAAATCGTCACATCCAAAAATAAAGCAACATATAAAACACCTAGATATAAAAGTTTATTAAACTACATTTATTAATCAACTATTACAAATTAAAACTTCAAAAACAAGAACAAAATTGTATAATTATTAAAAGGAATGTCACGATCTTTATTAATCTACTCTCATTACTCATAAAAATTGGTCTAGTAGAATATATAATATATTTATTTCCTTATTTTTATTAATCGGATCGGTTTTTTTCGGTTCGGTTTGGACCTAAAACCGAAACCGAAACCTCAAGAACGGTTCGGTTTTTTAATTTTCGGTTTCGGTTCGGTTTCAACTCGGTTTCGGTTTTTTACAGTTCGATTTTTATCGATTTCGGTTCGGTTTCGGTTTTAATTCGGTTTTTTGCTCACCCCTAATTATAACGTTACAAAATTCACCATCTCTTGTTCGACAGGCTTATTTATATAATCCTGATTGCACCAACAAATTTTCATTAGATTAATAACTGCACAGATACCGACTTCTTTTATACCATGCACGTATTATTTTTTATATTTATTATTTTCTTATTTGTCTAAATTTTGATACATATTTTTTCATTGGAAAGAACATAATTTTAATCTATATCTATATCTATATCAATATATTTATCTGATAAAGGAGAAGAAGGGGGCGGTGAGGTGACGCCTCTAGAATCGCTCCGTTCTATTTTTCTAATTTTCTCAATTTTTCATAATTTTATTTTAATAATTACAACTTCCTTTATTATTTTCGATTTTGTAGGAAGGAAATTGAAAATTACACTTTTATTATTTTCAAACTTGATAGAACTTTTTTTTATTATTTTCAAACTTGATAGAACTTTCTTTGATTTAGAAAATTACAACTTCTTTATTATTTTCGAATTTGTAGGACTTGATAGAACTTTTTTGATTTAGAAAATTACAACTTCCTTATAATTTTCGAATTTGTAGGCTTGATAGAACTTTCTTTTATTATTTTCAAACTTAATAGAACTTTCTTTGATTTAGAAAATTACAACTTTCTTATTATTTTCGAATTTATAGGACTTGATAGAACTTTCTTTGATTTAGAAAATTTCTTTGATTTAGAAAATTACAACTTCCTTATTATTTTCGAATTTGTAGGACTTGATAGAATTTTCTTTGATTTAGAAAATTACAACTTCCTTATTATTTTCGAATTTGTAGGCTTGATAGAACTTTCTTTTATTATTTTCAAACTTGATAGAACTTTCTTTGATTTAGAAAATTACAACTTCATTATTGTTTTCGAATTTGTAGGTTTGATAGAACTTTCTTTTATTATTTTCAAACTTGATAGAACTTTCTTTGATTTAGAAAATTACAACTTCCTTATTATTTTCGAATTTGTAGGACTTGATAGAACTTTGTTTTATTTAGAAAATTACAACTTCCTTATTATTTTCGAATTTGTAGACTCTTGTGTTAATAATTGCAATTTTCTTTTTTATTATTTTCAATCTTAATAGAACTTTCTTTTATTATTTTCAAACTTGATAGAACTTTCTTTGATTTAGAAAATTACAACTTCCTTATTATTTTCGAATTTTTAGGATCTTATGTTAATAATTGCAATTTTCTTTTATTATTTTCAATCTTGATAGAACTTTCTTTTATTATTTTCAAACTTGATAAAACTTTCTTTTATTATTTTCAAACTTGATAGAACTTTCTTTTATTATTTTCAAACTTTATAGAACTTTTCTTTTATAATACTTCTTGACTTTTAAACATAATGGATTTCAATGTTATTCACCTTACAAACACCTATAAATTAAAGGTCATTCGTAACAAAAAATCTACACTGAAACTTTTTTACATAGCTTCAAATTTTTACAACCATATTTACAATCAATACAACTATGGCCTACACCTTGTTAGATGCTTTGAACGACAGCCTGGATGATAAGAGTACGAGTGTGTAGAATGTGGGAATCTGTCACAGAGAAATACTGAAGAACTGATCAGTCTTGACATAATTTTGATCGATGAAAAGGTTAATAAATCAATATACTTATAACTTATTAGTTTGTCAAATTGTATGATGTTATTAACTTTTCTAGGATATGTTGTATGACATGAAAATTTGATCCATGCTACGATCCCGAAGATTCTGGTCTCTCGGTTCAAAAATCTTTTAGAGGAAGGCCCCGTGTACAGCATCAAAAATCTAAAAGTTGTTTCAAGTACAGGGAAATATAGACCACTATCACATGGGTCTAAATTGCTCATCATACGCATAACGTTGCCTAAGAGATTGGAAGAAATCATCGTCAATATATCACTGCATGGATTTCAGTTCATATGTCCGGATATGATTGATGCACGTATTAATGACACCAACATACTCTCAGGTTTTTGATGCAGTAATATATTAGAGATCTCAAAATTGGGTGGCATTGAATTTGTCAAAGGCGGTTGAAAAAAAAGAGATCTCAAAATTGTCACAAATTAGTAAGTTATACATTATATTAATTTTAATATAACTGTTAATTGTTTTTTATTGTTCTTGTAATTTTATATTACTTCTTTGGTTACCCCAATTTATTTGTTTTACTTATTTAATTTATTCTAATTTTTTTCTTAAACAACTCCATCACCAGTACCATAACTTTATGGGAAAAGTTGGCCGAGATGGTTTATACAAATTTATACAAGGAGGATGGTGGACCCTATATAATAATTGTCACATTTACCCAGATTAAAAAATTTAAAAGTAATTATCTTTATTAATGTTTTTATAATATATAGTTTTAGAAATTGCATATATATAAATCTATCTTATCTCGATTGAACGAATATCATTAGATATTATACAAATATTTGTTTCATAGATATTATTGATTTAATTCTTATATTAGTTTTTTAACCATTTATTTACTCTTATATGCAGATACAATTAGCTTTTCTACCACAAGAAATAGTAAAATTTATACAAATCCGGATACACCGTATGTGTCATCCCTGAGAAAGAGATTTGCTCACCTCTCTACTAAATTGCAAATCAGTGGAGACTCTCTCCCCATAATGTCGCTTGAGGAAAAAATGTTTATTAATATGATGAACATTGAGGAATTGCTGGAAGCAGAGTGGAGTGAAGACCTAAAGGTTAATTTTGCACATTTTTTGTTTAGCTAATTTATTTTACGTACCTTGCACTTGACCTCAATTATTATCAATGTTATTTTTGTTATCATATTTATACTCTAATCATATTACTATAGGAACAAATTGTTACGGTAAGAGCTGAGATTTTTGGGATTGATAATACTGATAACTGGTACTACACTTACTGTAAAACATGCTCCACAAAGTTGGACTTTTGTGAGGGACATTATAGATGCAAGTCTTGCAACGAAATTATTGACCATCCTCTTATTATGTAAGAAATTAATTTAATAACTTTATTTTATATTTTGTTTATACATATATTAATCTTACTATGATTTGTGTGTTTATACAGGTTTAGAATACAAATAAAAGTTAAGGATAAGACGGGAGATACAACTTTTGTACTATTCAACAATATAGCAGAACTATTGCTAGACATATCAGTAAATAAGATAGTGAATAAATTATCTTTAAACACAATGATGTTCCAAAAGAGCTTGAAGGATTATTTGAAAAAGATATAGTGTTTAAGTTACGATTGAATGCTTATAATCTCAAAGAAGGATTACACAGTTTTACTGTTGCTGAAATATTTGAGCCAAAAGAAATTTTGGAACAAGAGTACAAATTGAAGAAATCAGTCAAGGTACATTCTAATTTATTATAGCTTATGTGTAATTAATTAATTAATTTAAAAGTCTAATATCATATGCATTATATAATGTAACAAATAAGTTGTACATGATTTTTCTTCTTCATGCAACTATTTTTAAACACTCGTTATATTGCAGGATTCTAAAGATTCTGCTACATCTGAGACTGGTGCTGTGTTTGTGCATGGCAATGGAGCTGGTGATGCAGGCAATGGAGCTAAAGAAAATTCGAAACAAGAGTACAAGTTGAAGAAATCAGTTAAGACATATTCTAATTTATGACTATAATTTATGTATAGTCAACTTCATTAGTTTAAAACTCTAATATCATGCACTATTATCTCTATAAAAATATTGTACATGAATATTTTTTTAAGCACTCACTGTATTGCAGGATTCTAAAAGTTCTCCTACGCCTGAGACTGTGCATAACAAAAAGAAAAGGAAAGTATTAATTGAGTACAATGAAAAGGACAACGAAGTTGGTGATGGATACAGTGAAGCTGGTGACGGAGGCAATGGAACATGTATTTAGCATTATGCTACCGCCTAATTACACATGTGTTTCTAATCTTACTTTTTAATATTAAATAATATGTACTAAAGGTTTTGCATTATACTTTTAAACTACATTGATAACTTGTCCAATTTTAATATATTTTGAATATGCACTAAAGGTCTATTGAGATTGATAATTACTGTCATTTTCTTAGCTATTTTTAATTATTATGTTTGTTTCAATAAGGATGGAATTTTGCTAAGATTTGAAATATTACAAACTATAAGATTTATAATATATAATATAAATTATATATTATCTTTTCTAATAATACTATATAAATATAAGTAATATTATATGTTTATATTGATTTTTGTCAATAATATATATATATATATATATATATGTGGCAATGGTATCAGTCCAACAAAAAAAAAATCAAAATATATGAACAAACAAAATATGTGAATATTTTATTATAGTAGCTACCCAAATGCAAATTTTATAGAATATATTTTATTTGATAATTTAAATAATTTTGTAGATATTAATTTCACAATTTTTATTCTAATATTCTTTTTTTTAACAAATATATTTTAATGACGCTGCGAAGTGCGACTTAGTAACCTAGTTAAACTATAATAGCCAAATCATAGAATAATTGGTAATTTGGTTAGCACCTTTCTTTTTTGTCACCCCTTTCCTTTGTGATTTTTTTTAATATTAGTTAATTCAAAATAAAAAAAATTAAAAATAGATAAATACTAAACTATAATAGTCAAACCATAAGATAATCGATAGTTTGGTTAGCACCTTCCTTTTTAATCACTCATTTCCTTTGTGATTTTTTTTTAATATTAGTTAATTCAAAATTAAAAAAATTAAAAAAAGAAGATAAATTGCGATGAATTCCAACCAATTTATACTAAATCTATACTAAACAATAATAAGCGAAATAGGGTATAATTTGTAGTTTTGTACATAAAAAATAATAATAACTAAATTGCAATATATCCGACCAACAACATATTAAATTTTATTCTAAAAATATAAATAAAGTTAAAATTACATCAATTATTGTATTTTATTTTATAAACAAAAAAATCATATTTAAAAATAAAATATTTAAAAGATCTCGTGTTTTGCTAAGCTAGCAGGCAATAAAATAGCATACAACGAAATATGATTGATGAGATTGGAATCATGTATTTGTATTCATGATTTCATTTTCTGTTTTTAAAAAAATAATGACTTTTAACAGTAATATTCTTAATTTCTCTTATTTTCATAAAAATATTTACCATGTCTAAATGACATAATATAATAACATTTGGTATGTTCCGAACACATGTGGTGTCTGAAAACTCCAATCTCTATATTGCAAAAGGAGACATTAGTTTTAAGATTTTAAGTGTAATATATTTACAAGTGGTATTTTGCACATCCTTGTTGTACATTTTTTCTGTTTAGTCTCGTATTGATGTTATGCAAACTAAACAAGTGAACAATATATGAAATTCTAACAATGTTAAGCAAGAAATCTGAAGAATAGGCACTAGGCAATGAGGTATCAACAAAATCTATAGTAATATATTTCTAATGTTTGAAAGTTGTAATGTTAAAGATCTGTCCAATTATTAGAAGGTAATTACATGAAGAAAACATGTCTTCAAGTACAACTGAAGCCAACAAAAATTTTACTTCCTACCACCAGCTCCAGCACGTGGTTTGCCCTTCACCTCCGACTCCTACATAAATATCGATGACAAGATAAATTTTGGTATATGCACTCTGAGATCTTCCATCATAACAATGAGCTTAAATCTCATAGCAAATGTACTTACTTGTGGGACATGCAGGAATATATTGGTCTTTGCCGTCGATGGGTTTTGATTTTCAGCTCCTTTACTCCAATCATAACATACCTGGTAAAGAAAAAAAATGTTCATGAAAAATTCTTAAGACTTAAATTATTTGCAGAAAATTGTATAAACCAGAGGTATGCAGAATCATCTAACACCAATCAAAACATAGAGTACACACAACATGAAGGTCCTAAATCATGTTGATAAATTTGATACTAGGTCAAATACATTAATTACGATAGATGTCAGGAGAGGAGTAGCTTTGGTCTGAGAAGTATTAGTTATTAGTACTCTAGTAGTAATAGTAGGAGTAAGGGTATTTCAGTCATATACCAGAGTATTAGAAGTACTGGTATCAATACAGGAGAAGTAATGTATTCTGTATGTTTGAACTAGCATTCAGAAAATAGAAATCAATTTTCCACCAATCTCTCTTCTAAAACTATCAATTCATATCTGATTCTCTTGCATTTCTAGCTTAAATTCTTTGTTCCTTTGCTTATTTACTGTTCTAAGCAATCAAACACATACAAAAACTCAAAAACATCATAAAAACAGAAAATCACATTGGCAACACATGACAATAGACAAGGGACAAATGGAAGGAAAAGTAAGATGACATGTCAAAGTAATTCAGGAACAGCTGCATACCGCATACGCATATATCGAGCCATCGTTGTTGAATGAACTGCAAGGTATAGGATTACTGCACCTTGACATGGCCTGAAAACAACAAAAATGTCAGGAGAGGAGCAATAAATTTACATAAAAAGCCACGACTGCAGATGGTTAATTAAATTACTCCCTCCGTCCCATAATAAACGTCCTAATTTTTTTAAACTTTGTTTCACACATTTCCACGCATAAAAAAAATATATTTTTACATATTATTCTCAAATTTTTTGTTTTGTATAAAAATAGGATGTTCAAACTTTTATACAAAACAAAAAATTCGAAAAACTAATATCTACAACTACGTTTTTTATATGCATGGAAATGCGTGAAATAAACTTGAAAAAAAATAGGACGTTTATTATGGGACGGAGGGAGTATTATTTTTGAAGGGTTGGGGGAAGGTCCTAAGGAAGGATCTTCACAGAATGAATGAAACAGCAGTAACATCAAAATTAGTTATGAAACCTACTGCCTACATGCATGTAATGAATATTTAAATTAAATTATATATCCTCTAGAGACAGGGTACCTTCAGTCTCTGTTTGCTATCCTTGTCCCAGAAGTTAAAGGCACCATCAGATCCAGCAGTTGCAAATGTGTGATGGACCTGAGTTGAAGTTCAAAAGCATATCAACTATCTAAACAGAGGAAAACATGAACAACTTAACAGAACAATCCTGGAACAGATGTCCCCAACAATTGCGGAAAAAAATGAGTCCCCACCAATTACGGAAAAAAATGAGTCCCCAAAACTGACAAAGATAATGACATAAAAAATAGTTGAACATAGCAAATATATATAATCTTTACTAGTAAAAAAGGAAATTTGATTGCAAGAAGTAAGAACACATCTTGACTCATTTTATCTGACTCAACCATTACTGACTTGGGACCTACGGAAGTAGACACATGAATTACCACAGAATATTTCAAAGGAATCATGACAAACCACAAGATAACAATTTCTAGCAATTTTATTTGCAGCACGAGATTTTTCTGGTCATCTCCTAGTTGAAATTTCATGGCAACGACAAATGATTGTCTGAAGAAGCATAATCACATTCAACATTCTTTTATAATTGAGCACTTAGACAAATTAAAAATAACTATCAGTAATTCAGTATCATACAAAACTATTATGTTCATCTACTAAAAATGCTATAGAGAAAAATAAATATGGACTTCCACTACAGAGATTTGATCTTTAAAGCACTATTTCTTAATCTGTTACTATTATGTTCATCTACTTAGAATACTCGAAAAATAGATATGACGAACTTCCACAACAGAAACTTGAACTTTAAAGCACTTATACTTATTGTGTGTGCCCAAAGCCCTTGTATCATGAATGCAAAGATGTTAAATAGCTCATCTATAATCCTCTACAGCATGTACTGTTACCCTTGAAGCAAAAAGTTCAGCAGAAGACTAGTATATTCAAAGATGAAATGTCATTAGGAGATGTCCAGAAAACATATATAAATATCTTACTGGATGAAAGTTCAGTGAGTTGACGGAGTATATGTCATTTCCCTCTCTGTGGCATTTGAAAGTAAAGTTTTTACTTTGCTGTGCTTCATCAAGATGATGGACACCAACTCTTCCTTCAATAGAGCCCACCTTCGAAAAATAAGAGGCAATTTAAATGATAACGAACAGTGAATAGATGGGTGCCTATGTTTTCTTCAAACGTCCAAAAAAAATGAATACTATACATTATTATCAACACTAAAGCATTAAATAAATATGAAATGGGTGGGTGCCTGTGATTTCTTCAAACAACCAAAAACTATGATATAGCATCCTAGCGAAATTCATGCACATACATCTTATCCAAACAAATAGAATAATCAACAGAAAATATATGAAATGGATTATAACATTTTTAAAAGACTCTTTCATGCATATAGTCAAAATTTTGGATAGGAAAGAAGGATATAGGACCTTGATATTCCTGCATATTACTCAAAGTTTAGATCGATAAATAAGTAAATAAGAGCTCCATAATTGTAACAAAATGGACAAAGAAAAACAGACAAAAACAGAGGGAGTAATATAAGACAAGCTACATATTAAAGGTTATAGAACTCGGAAATCAGTTGTTCTCGGTTGTGTCCTTAAAACCCGAGTAATCGGCTGAATTGCAAGTGCTCGTTTTCAATATCCGAGTACCCGGTTAAATCTGAGTCGGTTGACCTCCGATTTTTGCAATACTGACAGGGAGCATTGGGTGACGAAATACACGTCTGTCAAATAATTTCGAAAGATGAAGTTTCTTTATACAGAACTCATTTGAGGACAAATTTTTACAAACTCATAATTATAATAAAAGAATACCGGAAAGAAAATGCTGTTGGTGTACAAAAAAAATAAATTTAAAAAAAAAACATTTTATCAGTTCATTCTATGTAAATATACAAACAGAACATATATGTTCACCATAGTATTAGGAAATCGACAAAGTTACTTTACATAGTACTATTGTATTAATTGTTCACCATATTTGTAACCACCTCCAACCTATTACTTTTAGCTTTACATGGATACTATATCCTAATTTATATTCACTGAACTTGACAAGACGATTTAGGTTAATAATAATTGAAAAAGAAGCCCATAAACAGATGAACACAAATGTTAGTTCACATATATACATACAATGAAAAAATGCAAAATATACCAGCAAACATATATGTTGCGAACACAGAGTGAAGGGATGTGACCATCGAGAAGTTACTGGATACTGGAACCAATACCAAATTCATTTCTCAATCACATAACTAAATCTCAAAAATGTTTTTTCTGGTGCAGAATTTCCAGTCAGTTGACAATTCTTTCTAACTATTTATAATTGAGCTGATCAATTAAGGACTTCCAGAATATGGTCGGCAAACAAAAATAGCAAAAGAATCCATAATCTAGTCTTATATTTTTCATAAAGAAAAATAGTTAACAACTTACCAAAAAACCTTGTTGATCTGGAAAAGCAGCTACACATCTTGTCTGGTACTTGAGGGGTGAAACAATTCTTTTGAACTCGGCCTGTTACATTCAAGAATAAATACTATTTGTGTAATGCAAAATGTTGAACATTGAGGGATAAGATTATTGTGAGAATGAGGTTAAGCAGTGTTGCTAGGACTAGGCATTTTCGATTTCTCAAGCAAATCCTCGTGAAGCAAGTTATCTCTTAAATACCAAAAGACATGCAGAATATCCCACAAAAAATGGTTAATGAAAGTAGCTTAAAAATGTTACAGATAAGACACGTGAACAAGTCGACATACCGAATCTATTATGTATAGCATGAGCATTTAAGACAAATCAAGACAAATATAATTCATCATCACCAAAACAATTTTTTTTAAATCAATCCAGTATATCTCAGTAATGTTTTCACTTCCAGTCAATAAAGGCACACATAAGGTTCTTGTGGCTGAAGAGGCAAAACTTTCGAGATGGAAAGTCTTCATTCAGTAATCATTAGACATTAGGTTGTTAATGGGTACAAGTGGAGAATGTTAAGGAAGGTGGAAATGAGACATTAAATGCAGTTCTGAAGGATTAAACTTACTAATATATCTAATGTAAACATATTAACAAGTATTCTCTACAAAAAGAAAAAAGAAAGAAAGAAATTCCATCATGATGGATAAACTAAGCTCAGACAGACTTTGTTTAGTGCTAAAATCTAAACTCATGAAAGTAACAAAATGTCTGACAAAGTATGGTATCATACTTGTATATATCATTCAAAAATAGTAAGTGTCAAAAAATTACCTGAGGGTTCTGCAAGTTAAAAACTATAAGGTTTCTATCTGCAGTGCCGACAACCATCAGTGGATGTTTAACTGTAAGTGCATAGCACCGCTCAGGAAGTTGTTGAACATGAGCAGGATTAGATTGTCTCAGATCCCAGTATCTAGAAAGTAACAAAATCAATAATAACACTCTATCAACAAACCGATAAGCTTATACACAAATTACTATGATAATGTCAGGAAACTGCACACACGTCTATCAACAAACCAATAGCATATACACAATCCTATAGTAATAATACAAGGAGACTGAACAAACGTCTATAGTTCGCAGAAGATTGTGAATGTGATACTTCGACTAGACAGATAAAGGACTATGATATCCAACTCAAAAAGAGAATTCGGTTATTAAATGCTCCATGACAGTAATAAGTATACCATAAGGACATCTGTAAAATTCTAGACCGAGAAAAGGAGAAGAATGTGTGCATGTCGCAGTCCACATATTTATTGCAATGAGCAACAAACAATGCTTTAGTTTTCCTTAGCCCAGAATCCAGATACACCCAAAATAAATTTTACTGTACTACAAAAAGAAAAGTAAGCCCTTGCTTTGAGCGCCAATACTGCCAAGATAGACTGGCGTGTACACAAGGACAATTCAATAATGACTTAACTGTCTACAAATTTCTCTAAAGAGCACGCTGCACACTATTGTATCATTTACATATATATTTCAGGTCTTCATGTCATAAAAAAAATGGCATTTTAGCAACAGCTAGTCATTGTAGGTTAAGACATCATAACAAATACTGCAACAACCAGGTCTATAAATTATAAAAAAATAAATATTAACTTGCTAAAAGTAAAAGTTTGACAAAATTGAAGCATACACACTATCAGTACACAAGAAGTTAACAGTTATCATGACAAAATTGCTAACCTTATAAGTCACAAACAAAACAGCTAAAATAAATACAACACTACAATCACCTTAATGTCTTGTCCCAGCTTCCAGTGACCAACAGGTTCAGCTCTGGAATCCAAGCAAGATCCTTCACAGGAGCATCGTGCATAGCCACAGTAACTGCCTGACCGCCAGACAATAACGGCCACATCTTCACTTGCTTGTCACAACCGCCCGAGAAAACTGTAGTACCGTCATCCTTCCAAGCTGAGCACAGAACCTTTAGCAAATACATTAATCACCATCATTTATGCCAAAATCAACATAGCAGATTAGCAACTTGCAAGAAGAGAGAGCAATTCAATTGTTACCGGCTGATCGTGTGACATCTGTGCCTTGCCTACGGTACCAAGAGTAGTACCATTCTTCATCACTTCCCAACATCGTACCTATAATGTTTGATCAAATTTGACATCAACAGATTTACATAAATATCATACTCTAGAAAGGACAGAAAATTTAAGTCGATACGTCATATGATACATATGATACAGTAAATAAGAGCCCTAGTAAGCATTGTTTTCAATACCAATTACAAAATATTAATCTTTCCAATGCTCAATCTCAAAATGAGAGATTTCAAGGTTATTATGTTATGCTTCGTTCTACAATGTTGGAACCAGTTTAAAATCCCAAACAAACAAACATTAAACCTCTTGCATTTTAAACTAACTTCCAATACGAGACAATAACCGAACACGAAGAACAGTTATCCTATCCAAACAAACCATAGCACATTTCATATTAATCGAACAAAAAACCCTAATTCAATAAAACCGAACCTGATTGTCCCAAGAAGTCGCAACAAGAAAATTCGCCTTAGGACTAAAACACAAGCTCGATACCGAGTCAGTTGGTGGCTGTGTCACCTACACATCCAAACCGTAACAAAATCACTAACATCAGTCATCAAATACAATTATCTCACATCACATACACAATCATAAACAATTAAATAACTTTACACTCATAAACATAAAAATATACAATTGCATCTCTAATACAAAAATACACACAATGATATGAAGAAATTGATAATAAAAATGTAAATATAATTGAAGAAAGCATTACCTCAGTAGATTTGTTTGGATTTTGATTAGAAACGCCAAAGGTGGACATTGTGTGTGTGTATCGCAGAATAGATACAAGAGATTAGTAGACGAATTAGGGGAATTGTTAACTGAGTAGAGAGATATAAACCCTAGCTTCGATTTTGAAAGATCGTGGAGCGCTAGAGTTTAATACATTAGGCTTTCGAGCAGGGGGTATATATTTGTTTTCATTTACACGTCACAATTTTTATTTTTCCAGAAACGTGTAGACTTCAGAGTTTATATCTTTTTTCATTTTTTATATGTTTTGTGCTTTATTGATGAATATTATGATTTTTAATATTTTAATTTATTTCAAATTAACTAAATAGAGGTTAGTTTGTTTATAATAACTAACATTTTATCCGTGCTACGCACTGAAAGCACAATCTTAAACTTTTTAAAAATAATTATAAATATATTATATAACAAAACTCATAATAGTTTCTTTTGCACATATTTTTACTAACATTTCATGTTTTAAGACACAAAATGTAGTTGAAGTGTTTTTTTATCAAATAGGGATGCATGTAAGAATATATGTGTGTGTATATATATATAGAGTCGTGTTCCATTGAAAACCCACGTTATTCTGAGATATGAAATCTAATTATAACCATTCATTTATATATCTTTCTATTTATCTCCACCAATCATTAATTTTATTAATATTTTATTATTTACCACTTCTACCCACTCACCACCTCCTGCTATCCGGTGACCACCATTTTTGGCGACCACCACCTCCGATGACCAACAGTAATCACCAATGTCATAATTAAAATCACCATAGTTCAGAATAAAATCACCACCGTCATCACCAGTAATCGCCGCTGTCACCACCAATAATCAGCATTGTCACCACTAGTATCAACATAATCACCACAACGTCAGTACTAATCACCACCAATGCCATCATACTGTCACCGTTAAACCACATCCACCATCAAAACCAACCCCATCAACAAAACCCAAAATTGATTATTGGTTATCAAAGCACCATAATTTTAACATAAAGAAAAAAGTCAACATAAAATCACTAAAATTCGAATGAAACCCATCGGAGTTCTAATCATATATATTCTCCGGATCCATCATCATCACACCTATCTCAACTACATAATCACCAACCATCGCCGTATTCAAATTTCAGATCGGGCGAAATCGGAGATGATGAACATGTTATACAAATTAAATAAAAACTATATGTATATATGTATGTCTATGTATATGAGGGATGGAGGTTGATGTTTATAAAATGTTTATGAAATAGATCAGAGAGAAGGCGGTGAAATGGTGGTGGCCGGAATAAATGTGTAGGTGGGAGAGGGGGGGGGGGAGGACGGATAGAGTGGTGGTGGTGGGGGTGGTGGTGGTGGCAACGGCGGCGACGGGTAGTGGGGATAATGGTGGCAGCGGGGGGTGGTGGCGGGCAGGTGGTGGAGTTGTTGGTGGGTGGAGGCTGGTGGTGGTGGTGGTGGGCGGAGGGTGGTGGTGGTGGTGTGGTGGGTAGAGAGAGAATGGGGTTAGATGATAGAGATGAAAAATAAAAAAGATAAAAATTAAAATATTAATTGTGTGGCTAATTCAGATTCTTGAAGACAAAGAAGAAAATCTATTGTCAAACTTCTTGAAGATGAATTTGTTCTATCAAAGAATCTAAATATATAAGTTGCTGCTGTAAATACTTGTACACTTTGTAAATAAGTTTTTGGCATCATTGAATCTAGGAATCTATACTTTATTTTACAAAGTATGAGATTGGGGGAGATTGTTAGATCAGGATTTAATGATCGTCAGGATCTAGACTCAACTGATCAGGATTGCTGACGTCATCAGTATTGCACGAATGTCAGTGTTGTGAGAGAAATTTGGTACAACACAATTGAGAGAATCTCGCTGGAATATTCGTCAAGGGCGTCCTTGGTTATCGGACAGAGCTGTAGGTTAGTAGCTAAAGACCTGTAGCTCGTATCTGGTTACAGAACAGAAGAAGTATGTTTCCGGGGGCTGAGTTGACAAAACCACCGGCCGAAATAAGTAATGTAAATCCTACACCACCAGTCAATTCGCCGGAATGTGTATCACTAAGGGTACGCGAGCCTTATGCGTGTTGATAGTGAAAATCCGAATCCTTTAGTCAAGTGCCTACATATCCTATTTATAGGAATCAAGCCCCATGTAGTTCTATTAGGTTTATACTTCTCAATCCTTGCGAATTCAACCACTTTAAGATAATCCATCTTAGAGTTACAGTCGAATTATACACCTGTAGCTGAGCCTTCCAGTGTCCTAGTCCATCACTAAGTCCTATAAATCCTCATGTATATCCGGAACAACCAATACAAGTCCTATATTGATTGCAATTATTCCCATCAGGTACGTTTTATCCAGCCTAGAAGTCCTTTGCCAATCATACTTCTGTATTCCTAAAGTATAGGTAGACGAGCCCTTGTCCTACTAGCACTCTGCCTTCTTAAGACCTCGACTGCCCATCACCTGTAACCAATCTCGAGGTTCAGATCACTTAAACCTCGTCATCTCTTACCAAACCCTTGATACTGTGACCATGTTATTAGTCCCTACACCTATCGTGGCACCATGAACCTGAACCATGACACCCTGAACCTAGCTTAGCACCCTGTACCTATCAGGGTACCCTGCACCTAAACCAGGGCGTCTCAAACCCGTACCTCGGTACCCTTAACCTGCACCTTAGTGCATACAATACTAAACCAACACATCCTTACTGGACCTTTAACAAGTATGGGCCTTAAATTGAGCCCATGTGAGATTTAGGGCACAACAACTACCCCCCGGTTCCTTGCAGTATTGAATACAAAAGGAACCAAAGCCTTTTCCGCTCCTAAGCAACCAACCCTTAACCTCATAACCGGTTACAGACCTTTATTTGAATAACTGATACTTAAACAAGCTTCACGATGTATATCCCTTCGTTTGTTTGTAAATTAATCTCATTCCCCAATCCCAACGAAAATGCCTGTTAGTTTACACATCATCTGAATAAAATTTAAATTTCAAATAATGCTCAACCAACCTCTCATATTTCTCCTAGAAAATTGAATCATGCACCTGCATTGATCCTTCCCATTTTTCCAGATTTCCTTTTTGATTTTTTTTTTTTTTTTTTTACCAATCAGACGGCTCCACCTGGCGCGCCTGTTCCTATTCACGCGTGCATTTAAATACATGCCCCTTCACCCCTCCTTTTCTTTTTCGATACACACTTCATTGTTCTTACCTCTCTCTCTCTTGCCAAGAAGCTCCGAGGCGGTCCATACCTCCGGCGATTCCAAGATTTCCAGTGATTCTCTCCCTGCAACACCTTGTAAGGTACCAATCTGTCTTTATTTTCTACTCTTAACCCCTATTTGCCATTGCATGTAGTCCTTGTATGTGTTCATCCTGCATATATATATGC
Organism: Heracleum sosnowskyi; assembly: GCA_030848705.1. NCBI lineage: Eukaryota > Viridiplantae > Streptophyta > Magnoliopsida > Apiales > Apiaceae > Heracleum > Heracleum sosnowskyi. The sequence goes on along the minus strand of CM061244.1, from coordinate 15,259,805 downwards.
ATACATATGTTCATACATAATTGTATATGCACACACACACACTCATATCATCTGTACAATCAAATTGAAGTCCAGAATGCCATGCATTCGCTTTCTCTGTGAACCATAACCGCACGATGTTACTCTTTGCGTTGCCATGTTAATCTCATAGGAATTGTTAAACCCTTATGGCTGATACCTTTCTCTTTGCCATAAATCACTTACAATTCCACGTCTGCCCATCTTTCTCGATGATCCTTGCTTACATGGGTAATTGATGATGCATGCCATATATATCTCGAAATATTAACACCGATATGCTGTCATGTAGAAGGATTTAATGTTAATAATTAAAACCCTCCTCTGTAGTTTTAGGTTTTAATTTCTTTATACTAAGACCTCTCCCGAGGTGAAGACCTCCATGTACCTCTATCTGACCTTTAGGTGCAGAAATATCCTTAAAACTGTCAGCCCCCCAAATCTTCGGGATTATTCGGGTCACCACCTGTTCGACCCAAATCCCCTGTGATATCTTGTAGAGAACCCTAATGGGAAATCTTTGCAAACCTTGCGGTTTACCTGCCCTCTTGCTTGCCTGATTGAGAAGGAACCTGTTGGCCGTTAACTCACCCTGCTCCATCATTTGCAGATGTCAGGGAGCTCCAGTACAGCCCGCTCGCAGCAATCGGCTGCTCAGGAGGTACAGAACTGTGTTGACCTTCTGGACTCCGATGACTCATTAGCCAAAACCCCTGTGCCTAAACCTCATGCCATCAAGCCAGTGAGCACCAGGACCCGTTCCAAGATCAAGGGGTTAGCTCGTGATATCGGTATGTCATCAGTTCGAACCAACCTCTTCCCTTTGAAAATCAAAGCTTCAAAAACAGAAACCATTAACCAGTCATCCTTTGAAAACTATCTAACTCCAGAAACCAAAAATTTGCCACTATCCAAGTATTATTCTGATGAAGAGGAAGTTTCATCTGCCAATCTTAGAGCCCCTGACCCTGACTCTGAGGTGGAGGTAGAGACCTCAGTGGATGAAGAAACCCCTTTCGAATCCCAAGGCCCTATTCTAGCTTGTGAGGGTCTCGATACCTCAATGAATGCCAATAGATTAAAGCTCCTTCTTCAGAAACATCAACCTAACTGTCGCTTGGTGATACCTTCCCCTGGGGAGAGGTGTCACCGTTTTGACAACTTTGAACCAGACCAACAGGTACCTTGTGCCGTTTTTTCAGCTACCTTTTTTAGAATGGGTTTGTCCATCCCTCTTCACCCTTTTATTCATGACATTATTACTTACTATGATATTGCCCCTCTCCAAATGACTCCAAATGCCTATCGAATGGCAATGTGTATGTTTATCCTTTATGACAAGCAATTTAAGAAGAGACTGTCCGCCCGTGAGCTGGGTTTCTTTTACCAGCTTAAACAGACAAGCAAGAATTCTGGCTTCTTTTACCTCTCTGCCTGGGGCATCCATGATGGCCAATGCATCAGGGGGAACCGGAAGGGGATGACTGACTGGTTACCTCAATTCTTGTATTGTTATGATTGTCCAGCTTATAGAACTGAATTTAACAGAAGTCCTAGTAAGTACCTTACGTGTAACTCCCGTATTTTTGGCTTTTGAATAATCTAGATGATAAGGTCTAACCCATACTTAAATCCTTGTATAGAGATTCCGAGTAAGACAGCCCTCAAGGGTCACTCCTTGGAAAGAGCTCAAGAAGCTCTGAAACTGTCAGCAGCACTAGGAGATGGTGCTAGTCTGTTGACAAATCAAAACTTGATTAAGTGTGGTTTCCTGCCAAGCGATAGAACTATGAATTTGCTCTTGATGGAGGACTCTGAAACTGGAGCCTCCAACAGATTAGGTTCCCCGCTATATCTTTACATTTTTCTGTGCATTCTATTGATCCATGCCATGCTCGTGCCATATCTCTTTATATTTGATTGTTTATCTAATAACCTTTTGACCTTTCTTGCAGATATGGCTTCTGGTGTGCCATCCTTTGTCAATAAATCAGTCAGCTACGATGACCTCTTCGGTGATGAAGAGAAGGATCTTGTTCCTATTGCAGCCACCCCTATTTCTCGTGTGAAATCAACTGCTGCTTCTCAGGATAAGTCCACCACTTCCTCAAAAAGAAAATTGCCATCAACTGCCACTGTTGACTCTGCCAGAGGTTCAGGTTCTCGTTTCAATAAAAAAGCCAAGCCTTCTACTCCGGGAGCTTCCAGTGAAGGTGTGAACCCCTTGATTCATAAGCTTTTTACTATAACTGGCAACCAGATTCCGGAAGAAACTATTGCAGAGTGGGACAAGATGAGCCTGGCTGATGCTGCCAAGGCTACCACCTGGTGCGAAGCTCAGAGCTTCTTTCATACCTTGAAACGAGGTGAAGAGATGGTGGCAGCGGCTAGGAACGATCAACGGCTATCCGAAGAATTGAAACAACTAAAAGGTTCCCTTAAAGAAAGTGAAATTGAGAGAAAGAAACTAGCTGATGCCAGTAAGAAGCTCAAGGCTTCCGAGGCTAAGCTCCTGAAAGAACGAGACCAGCTGAATACCTCCATAATCAACCTTGATGCTGAGAAAGACGCTCTACAGGCTTCCTACACCAAGAAGGTTGGTGAATTTAAGAAGAAGTTGGATTCCCTCAACACCACCATCGCCTTGGAGAGATCCACCCGTGAAGCTGCTAAGCGGGAGAAATTTGAAGCCGGGTACAGCCGTGGGGTGAACGATTACATTGAATCTACCTATGACCATTTCCCAACGTTGGACTGGACTTTGCTTGGTGATGATGCCGTGAAGTTGGTGGAAGATATCAAGAAGAAGGAGGCGGCTGCAATGGTGGACCAGGAGAAGGCTATTCAACCTGAACCTGAAGCTGGAGTGCAAGCTGCAACGGACGAGTCCAATCCTGAAGTTCGTGGGGAAGACACGGGATTGGTTGATCCAACTCCTGACCAGGATGCTCCAGCGGTATCTCCTGACAACCTCGCGCCATGACCGCCATTCCAACCCATTAGTACTTTTTCTTTTGAGAATATATCACACCCTTGGAAGGGTTAACATTCATGGTCTTTTTATAACATTTCCGGCGTTCGCGTCGTGGTTTCAAACATTTGGATGAGGGTGCGGGTACCTCGGAATACCTCGCAAGATGTAACCTTTAACTTGGGTTTTATCTTTTTAATTTCACCGTACCTTTATTTTCCATATGCCAAAAAATCCATGCTTAGACCCGCCATGCTATTATTATTATCTCTGGATGATCATCAGGTCGCCATCTTGAGCTAGTGTGTGAATAGCTGTAGCTTTATGTGAATTGCCAGATGCATAAGACCGACCTGTCCCATATAGTTAGATAACCAGTATCTCCGGACTGATAGACAATTATGTGCCAATCCAGGGACATTCGTGATATGTACCATACCAGTAACCCAAAAAGATCTACGCCATAAGATCATGTTTTATATGAAGTTTACCAACACGCATATTTGCGTCATTGCAGCCATAATCCTGAAGCTCACCCGAGCTTCTTCTACCCCTTGACCAGGGATATAAACCGTAGGTGATAAAAGTTATTCACCCCGTGATTATTCCGATAATATAATGTGCAAATTAAACCATCCCTGCACCTAATATCTTTAGGTACATAATCCATAATCCATAGCTAAAACATCCATGAGTCATTTGATCCAATGCCTTAGACAAAACCGATTGTTCATACATATCCCTGCCTAGGGTAATGCGCCATTTAAATTCCATGCACCTCCTAAGCCTGTATGAAGCTCAACCTATATTGCAGCTTAAGGGGTCACCAGCCTCGAACCTCCCTACTGCAGTGTTAATCCGTCCACTGTTCCAGCCTGCATCCGTGCGAGGCAGTTTGAACCAGAGTGTGGCCTATATACAGTTCTCATACTTTTCCATAATACTCATGCCTAGTGTTCTTAGGGCTTATATGAGACGATACGTTTATATGTTTATCCATAAACATTAACCTTTACCTCATAATCCATGAGCATTAACCTTTACCTCATAATCCATGAGTATTAACTTTTACCTCATAATCCATGAGTATTAACCTACTCCAATTAAATTAAATCCAATCCAATAATATCAAATCCCATTAAATTAAATTCAATCCAACAATATCAAATCCAATCCAATAATATCAAATCCAATAATATCAATTTTTTAAAACTTGGTAATTTAAACATGTACAGAGTATATCCACTACCCCCCAGTTCTTTTATCATATAATCATTTATGGTGAAGAACTAAGCAAAGATAGCCATGCATTCAACCTTTAATCCATATGTAATTCTTATGGCAAGGACATAAAGAATAGCGAAGTATCCAAACGAGAACAGCTATATGAACCAAAGAGAGAGGTTTCATTAATATTATAAAATTTGTCAAAAGACATGAAATAGGTAGGGTGTACATACACTACCCCCCGAGTGTTCGAAGAACAAGTAGAGATAAACAACTATGATCCTAAACAAATTGCCTCGAAGCTGAGCCAAACAGCTATGAAACTGACTCCAATGACTATGAAGCTATACCTAAGCATGGCAGTTACAACTAATAAACTGCTTTTATTATTCCTATGCCTGAAAGAGGCCTACAGAAATAGTACCTGATGATTTACTGGTAGTATTTCTTGAGGTGCTCACCATTCCATGCCCTCGGAATGAGCTTTCCATCCAAATCCGTGAGATGATAGGTGCCTTCCCATAAAACAGTCTTTATGAGGTACGGACCTTCCCAATTTGCACCAAACACACCATGCCCATGAACCTTCATGTTGGGCATCATCCTTCTTAGGACTAAGTCACCAACCTTCAATGGACGAGCTCGAACCTTGCTGTCAAAGTACTTCCGAGTACGTTGTTGATAAGCAGCTAGCTTCAGCTGCGCAGTGGTTCGAACCTCCTCTACCAGGTCCAGATACAAACGATGATTTACCTCGTTATTCCCTGGATCATAGTTATCCCTTCTGAATGATCCAGCTCCGATTTCCACGGGCACCATCGCTTCGCAACCATAGGTTAAGGTGAAAGGTGACTCCCCGGTGGTGGTTCGTGGTGTTGTGTTGTATGACCATAAAACCATAGGGAGTTCCTCAGGCCAACACCCCTTGCTTTCTTCCAATTTAGTTTTCAAAGTGTGCTTAATGATCTTGTTGACAGCTTCCGTCTGTCCATTACTCTGAGGGTGATAGACTGCCGTGAAGCCTTTCTGAATCCCAAGGTCATCACACAGCTTTCGCAACTCCTTGCTGTCGAATTGCTTTCCATTATCTGAAATTAGCTTGTAAGGGACTCCGAACCTGCAAACAATTGCTCTGAACACAAATTCCTTTATTTTTGCAGCTGTTATTGTAGCCAGAGGTTCAGCTTCAGCCCACTTGGTAAAGTAATCTACGGCCACCACGGCGTATTTCACTCCCCCTTTACCTTTAGGCAGCTCTCCGATCAAGTCAATTCCCCACACAGCGAAAGGCCATGGGCTGGTGAGAGGTTTCAATGGGACAGCTGGAGTGCTATTGAAATTTGCAAACCTTTGGCAACGGTCGCAGGCCTGTACAAACCTATGAGCATCCTTCTGAATCGTGGGCCAATAATACCCTTGACGGAGTATCTTATGTGCCAAGGAGGTTCCACCCGAATGATTACCACAAATTCCTTCATGGACCTCTCGCATAATGTACTCGCACTCGTCACCTGATATGCACCTCAGAAGCGGCTTATTGAATCCTCTTTTGTACAAAGAACCGTCATAGATAACATACCTTGTTGCCTGGTATCTTATTCTCCTGGCTTCCTCCTTTCCTTCTGGAACAATCCCTTTTGTGATGTAGTTCATAATAGGTGTCGTCCACAGCGCCTCTGTTGTAGGTTCCAAGTTCATGACCTCGAGTCTAGGGATGCTTGGTTGAAGCTGAATCTCCAAAGGTATAACCCCTAACATAGTAGCCTCCCTTTGTGAACCCAACTTCGCAAGTGCATCAGCGTCGGTATTTTGTGTCCTTGGGATTTGCTCAAGATGCACCTCCTTGAACCTGCCAATCAGCTCTTGAGAGTACCTCATGTAAAGGTCGGTACGAGGACCTCTAGCTTGGAATCCCCCTCGAATATGCCATACAACTAACATAGAGTCACTAAAAACAGTCAGGTTTTCCACCCTCATTTCCAAAGCAAGCTTCAGACCAGCGATCAGTGCTTCATATTCCGCGTCATTGTTGGTCGCGTTAAAAGCGAAGTGAATGGAACTTTGAAGCTTGTGACCTTCCGGGCTAATGAGAACAATACCAGCTCCTGCCCCATTTCCGTTTACTGCTCCATCTACGTAGAGTGTCCACCATGGTGAGCAGTTTTCAGTCATCTGTTCGGGGGCTGTAGGTTCAGCTATACATTCATCGCCCTTAACCTCGAATGTTGGAGGAAATTCTAGCAGAAAGTCTGCCAACACCTGCCCTTTTATAGCCGTTCTTGGTTTGAAGTCGATATCAAACTGTCCCAATTCCACAGCCCATTTCATAAGCCTTCCCGAAGCTTCAGGTTTATGCAAAACCTGCCTTAGAGGGAATGAAGTACGTACCTCAATTCGGTGTGCTTGAAAATAAGGCCGAAGCTTCCTTGAAGCCAAGATTAAGGCATAAGACAACTTTTCCATGTTAGAATACCGTGTCTCGGCGTCCAGTAATCTTTTACTTACGTAATAAACCGGGTGCTGAACCTGCAGCTCCTCCCGGACAAGCACAGCGCTGATTGAGTATTCCGAAACTGCCAAGTACAATATGAGGACCTCTCCATCAAGAGGTTTAGACAGTAATGGAGGGCTGCCGAGCTGTTCCTTTATTTTTGTGAAAGCAGCTTCACATTCTGGACTCCATTCAAAGTTCTTCCCTTTCTTGATTGCTGCAAAGAATTCTCTACATTTATCCGAAGATTTAGATACGAACCTGTTTAGAGCTGCAATCCTACCAGTGAGACTTTGAACCTCCTTTATGTTTCGAGGAGATCGCATCTCGACTAACGCCTTGATCTTGGCGGGGTTTGCTTCAATTCCCCGATGATTGACAATGAAACCTAGGAACTTTCCTGACTCCACACCAAAGACACACTTCTGAGGGTTGAGCTTCATTCTAAACCTCCGTAATATGTTAAACATCTCTGATAGGTGCGAGACATGATCAGTAGCAGCTTTTGACTTGACCAACATATCATCAACATAGACTTCCATAGTCTTCCCGATCTGATCTTTGAACATTCTGTTAACCAGCCTTTGGTAAGTAGCTCCAGCGTTCAACAATCCAAAAGGCATGCCAATGTAACAGTATAAACCTCTATCTGTGATGAAGGATGTATGCTCCTGATCAGGTTCATACATGGGAATTTGATTATATCCCGAGTAAGCGTCCATGAAGCTTAAAAGAGCATGCCCAGCTGTAGCGTCAACCAATTGGTCAATCCGTGGGAGTGGAAAGCTGTCTTTAGGGCATGCCTTGTTCAAATCTGTAAAATCCACGCATGTTCGCCATTTTCCATTAGGTTTCTTGACAAGCACTGGGTTTGCTAACCAATCCGGGTAGAACGATTCTCTCACCAGTCTAGCTTCTAGTAACCTGTCAACCTCTTCTTTGAGGGCTAAAGCTCTCTCACCACTTATCGCCCTTCGTTTTTGTCTTATAGCTACTCTCTCTGGATCAACGTTAAGATGATGGGACATCACCCTAGGATCAATCCCTACCATATCAGAATGGCACCAAGCGAAAACATCTAGGTTGTTTTTTAGGAAGCGAGTCAATGCCTCCCTAGTTTCAGGTTCCAACTGTTTCCCTATTTTCAGCTCCTTAGAGGAATCTGTCGCATCCACTTGGATTGACAAGGTGTCACCAGCCGCGCCTGTTGTTTCCCTAGTTTCAGGCATCCGTGGATCTAGATCAATCTTCACCTGAACCTTCGTATCCATTCTTCTAGATTGTGAGGGAACCTTGGGAGAATTTTCCGCCTGGATATCCTCAAAGTCACTATCATTTACGTCTTCAACAATACCTTCGACCAAAGGTTCATTGTCTTCTACAAGTTTTGGTGGGGGTGCCTCCAGCATTCGTACCTCATTCTGGGTATCTACCCCCGAAGAAAAGACAATATCCGTGGAGCTCTCTTCACCTGGATGTTGGATAATCATAATTACATTGCACGAACTACGTACCTGTTGTGAAGGTTCATTCTTCGTTGGTGCCTCCAGATACTTGTAGCAATTATCCGTGGTACCTCCATCAACTAACAACAAATGCTTTGAAGCTTGCTCAGCGGTGCGTAAGGCTTTACTATAACACTCCCTTGAATCTACTTGACAACCCTTTAAGCATCCAATCCCGTGGGGAGTAGGGAACTTCATGGAGAGATGGTAGATAGAGGTTACCACTCTCATTTCCTTCAAGAGGGGCCTGCCTATAATGCAATTGTACGATATGTCCTCATTTACAACCATGAATTCTGCCACCTGTGTTGCTCTTATAGGTTCGACCCCTAACACAACAGGGAGTTTCACTCTTCCTACGACTTGTACCGGTCCGCCAGTAAATCCATATAAGTCGTTATAAGCAGGAGACATTTCCTTGTCTGCGAGTCCCATCTTTTGATAGGTGTCATAGGCTAATATATTACAGGAGCTTCCATTATCCACCAAAACTCGATGTACATTGAGCCCTCCAATTGTGATAGTCACCACTAATGCATCATTATGGGGGTGGTGCACATGCCGTGCATCATCTTCAGTAAAGGTGATGTCCGCAGCTTCACCTTTAAACAGCTTCGGGGGCCTATCTGCCAAATGATAAACATTCGTGAGGGGATTTCCTCTAGCCTCCCGAGTATAATTCTTCATTGCATTCCTGCTGAAGCCTCCAATATATGGTCCACCAATGATGGTGTGGATACTACCAGCCCTGGCAGCTCGTTCAGGTGCAGACTTCTCTTCATCTCTCTTGGACCTATCCTCCTTGTACTTTTTCGCCTCCTGAGCCACAAATTCTGTGAGGAAACCTTTCCTGATCAGGTCCTCAATATGATCCTTGAGGTGTCTACAGTCAGCTGTTTCGTGCCCATTAGCATCATGGAAAGCACAATATCTAGCCAAATCCTTTCTTCCGGGAGGTCCCGACCTGGTGGGCTTCCTAAACATCCCCGATTTATCACCGACCTCGAATATATGTTCCACAGGTGCAGACAAAGGGGTGTACTCCGAATACCTCCTACCACCCTTAGAAGATGGATATTTGTACTCTACCGTTCTCTTTGAACCTGTGGCGTTGACTGACAGAGGTGCAGTCTTCGCCTCTTTGCTTACATCCCGACCATCACCTGAAGCTGTATTATAGGTTGTTCGCTTGCTATAACTCCTTTCCTTCGGGCTGTACGACCTATTCCTTTTATTCCTGTTCCAATCTCGTGAAGCATTATCCTTTTTCAAATTTTCCAAGGACTGTTCCACGACTTTGTGTCTTTCTGCCTTAGCGTAGAAGTCGGCCAAAGTGGTAGGTTCCCTACTCTGCAGCTCCTTCCAGAATTCAGTCCCAGGCCTAACTCCAGCTATCAGAAAGTTTTTGTAAGTTTCGTCCGTAGTTTTCCTTACTCTTGGAACCTCAGCATTGAACCTCTTGAAGTATTCATTGAGTGTCTCGTTGTCACGTTGCTTGATGTTTGCCAATGTGTTAGCTGGAGGTGCGAACGTGACTGAAGCTCTAAACTGGGTTACGAACATCTCACCCATCTGCCTCCATGACTTGATGGAATTAGAGGGAAGCCTCTTGAACCACTGATGAGCACTATCCCTAAGGGTCGCAGCCAGCAAACGACATTTCGTGCGATCCTTGATTTGGTAGACTTCCATCTCTGTGTTGAAACGGCTAAGAAATTCCACAGGGTCTGTGGTCCCATTGAACTTCAAGTCTCCTACCCCCCTGTAGCTACGGGGTAAGGGCGAATCTCTCACCTTCTTAGTGAAAGGTGACCCTACTGTCAATCCCGACTGAGGGCCTTTCTCGGCCATGATCTTTTCGAGTACCTTCCTGAGGTCTTCTTCCTTATATCTTCCATTACCTTCAGCTGATCCAGAGGTATCATCAGTGTCATCCCCATCATTAGAGCTTCCATCGGAGCTATCACCAGCTTTATAGGACGAATCTGAGCTGTGCTCATCCTCAGGTTTTGAGTGGGACTTATCCTTATGACTCCCTGACGCCTTAGACATTGATTTCTCACTTTGTACCTTCTTGTGACCCTTCTGTTTTGCCTCTAATAGCTTAAGCCTCAAATCCTTACTCGTTAGCTTCTTTCCCATTCGGTCGAATACAGTGACACTTCTCGTAACCGAAGGTTCAGGATCCTCCTTATCCTTGGGCTCAACTTCAGAGTTCCAGTCGGGATTACTCTGATCAGTTTCAACATCAGAAAAAGTCTTCTTAGTTCTCTCCTTCTCAGGTCCTTCTTCCTCACTACCAAAATCCAGCCGAGTAGGCGTAACCTTTGGAGCTTTAGGCCTTTTTTGCTTCTTTCGCCACCTTTTCATCTTTTCAGATTTTTTCTCCAAGGAATCCACCCTTTCACCCATTTTCTTGAGGTGATCGAAAATATCCTTGTTCGTAACCTCGCCATGAGGACCTGTCCCACGGCCTTCTTCATTGTTAGTTGGTGTTTGCGTTTTTCCGGAATCATCCGACATCTTTTCTCTCTCAAGATTTAAAATGGAGTTCCCCTCCTTCTAGCGCCACTTATGTTGTGAGAGAAATTTGGTACAACACAATTGAGAGAATCTCGCTGGAATATTCGTCAAGGGCGTCCTTGGTTATCGGACAGAGCTGTAGGTTAGTAGCTAAAGACCTGTAGCTCGTATCTGGTTACAGAACAGAAGAAGTATGTTTCCGGGGGCTGAGTTGACAAAACCACCGGCCGAAATAAGTAATGTAAATCCTACACCACCAGTCAATTCGCCGGAATGTGTATCACTAAGGGTACGCGAGCCTTATGCGTGTTGATAGTGAAAATCCGAATCCTTTAGTCAAGTGCCTACATATCCTATTTATAGGAATCAAGCCCCATGTAGTTCTATTAGGTTTATACTTCTCAATCCTTGCGAATTCAACCACTTTAAGATAATCCATCTTAGAGTTACAGTCGAATTATACACCTGTAGCTGAGCCTTCCAGTGTCCTAGTCCATCACTAAGTCCTATAAATCCTCATGTATATCCGGAACAACCAATACAAGTCCTATATTGATTGCAATTATTCCCATCAGGTACGTTTTATCCAGCCTAGAAGTCCTTTGCCAATCATACTTCTGTATTCCTAAAGTATAGGTAGACGAGCCCTTGTCCTACTAGCACTCTGCCTTCTTAAGACCTCGACTGCCCATCACCTGTAACCAATCTCGAGGTTCAGATCACTTAAACCTCGTCATCTCTTACCAAACCCTTGATACTGTGACCATGTTATTAGTCCCTACACCTATCGTGGCACCATGAACCTGAACCATGACACCCTGAACCTAGCTTAGCACCCTGTACCTATCAGGGTACCCTGCACCTAAACCAGGGCGTCTCAAACCCGTACCTCGGTACCCTTAACCTGCACCTTAGTGCATACAATACTAAACCAACACATCCTTACTGGACCTTTAACAAGTATGGGCCTTAAATTGAGCCCATGTGAGATTTAGGGCACAACAGTCAGTATCAGGATTGCTGTCAGGATTTCTATCAGGACTGTGATCAGGATTGATCATCAGGACTGGAAGCTGATCATGATTACAACTCTGAGTTATTTATGGAGTCTAGTTAAAAAAGGAAGTTTATTTTGTCAGTTCCTAGTTTATAGGAATGAAGCTGTCGGTTAGGATATGTTTCAATATAGTTTGTAATTGATTTGGACTTATCTTGTAATCGATAGAGAAACTGTGTAGTATATAAACACAGTTTAGGTTTTGATTTTATATCAATCACATACACGAGTATTTTGTAACCTAGAAGCTCTCAAGAACATCAGAATTTCTTGAGAGAGTTTTGTAACAGTTTTATATCAGAATTAATAAAGCTGTTATTATTCTTTCATATTTGTGATCTATATTTGATTAAGTCGAGAATCTTATACAATTGTATTCAACCCACTTCTACAATTGTTTATTACTGGGCAACAAAAAATAAAATAAATTTTGTATTTTGATTGGTTAATCGTGTTATATGAAAAGTCTAACCACCCTTGGTTAATAAAATTATATGAGGAAATTTTTAATGAATATAAATTCTAATTAGAAACAAAATAATTTTAGAATGTTGATTGGTTAATCTCGTTGTATGGATAGTCTAACCACCCTTAATTAATAAAATTATATAACGACAGTTTTAATGGATTTAAATTTTAATTAAAATAAAGATAATTTTTCAATTTTGATTGGTTAATCACGTTATATGGATAGGCTAACCACCCTTAGCTAATAAAATTATTTGAGGAAAATTTTAATGGCTTTAAATTCTAACTAATTTTTTTTTAATGTTGATTGGTTAATCATTTTATATGGATAATATAACCACCCTTAATTAATAAAATTATATAAGTAAAGTTTTAATGGATTTAAATTCTAATCAAATTGGATCGCCCGGTATTGATCGGTTTCAGATAATTATGCTCAACCATACTCACATCTCTGTGTAAAAACCTTTAATTACAACATTCAATAATTAAATAATCAAAAATATTAATTATTATATTAAACACATAATACAATTGGTGATCAAAATCTCGAAGTATATAATATAATAAAGGATTTAAATCCTAATTAAAAATAATATAAATTTAATTGATAACCAAAATTTCTAAATATATAAATATAACAATTAATGGATTTAAATTCTAATAAATAATAAAGTTATTTTTGAATTTTGATTGGTTAATCGTGTTGTATGGAAAGTCTAACCACATTTGGTTAATAAAATTATATGATGAAAATTTTAATGAATTTAAGTTCTAATTAAAAATAAAATAATTTTTGCATGTTGATTGGTTAATCGTGTTATATGAATAGTCTAACCACCTTTAATTAATAAAATTATATGAAGAAAGTTTTAATGGATTTAAATTCTAATTAAAAATAAAATAATTTTTGAATTTTGATTGGTTAATCAAATTGCATACTAACTGCACTTGGTTAATAAAGTTATATGAAGAAAGTTTTTGGGCTCTTGTGATTGGTCTAAAATTTAGGATTGACATTTGATTGGTCCTAAAATAATTCAAAATTTTTGATTGGTTAACTGCATACATGGGTAGACTTAGGTATATAGTATAGATATAAATAGATTTCCTTTGATATTGTGAAATTTTGGGTGGCAGCCAAATTTTTTTATTTTAATTTTTTTATATTCTCTTACGTCATATGTAAGACCTTTCAATTATGTTAATATTAGAATTGTTTAGTATTAATGTTTTGTTATTTTTCCAGGTTTGCATACTAGCAGATTCGGGTGTTCTTTTCTGGCATTAAAATTTTATTGTCTGAACTTCTAGGCACATCTTGGGGTCTTTCGGTTAGATGATAAATTTTTTGAATGAAAGAAACCACGTTTTTCTCTGACATTATATTTCGGTACAATTCATTTACGTTTGAGTAAGTCTTATAAAAAAATTCCCAACACACTACAGTTAAATCTCGATAAAATAATACTCGATAAAGTAATAACCTCGATGAAGTAATATATTTTTCGAGTCCCGACTTGGGCCAATAGGATAAAGTAATATATTCGATAAAAGCATAAGATAATAATATTTGAAAAAATCCTTAAGGGCCAATGAAAATATAAAGTAATATTTACTGAAATATATGTATATAGGGGTCATGTCCCTTGTAGAACCCTTAACCTAATAACCCTTAGAACTCTAACTTATATTTGAAAACAATATAGATTTATTATATGTAGACCAGGGGTAAAGTTGTCCAAAAATACAAAATACACAATTTATAGCCAATTAATATTTGATTGCCAATTATAATCATTCATCGATATCGATCACAAAATTCTCCATCATCATCAAAAAAATTCCTCATTATTTTTATCTTTTTTTGTGAAAATATTCAAGTTATGGTATAAACACAATATGAGATAATGGTGTTCAACAGCTGAACATTTAAATACAAGTAAGTTCAGTTGTAGAACTTTAAAATTTATGCACTTGACCTCCAATTCGATTTCATGACTTTAATGTTCAACGGTAGAACGCGAAAGTTATGGTATGAATATAATATAAATAACATTGTTTAACAGCTGAACTTTATAAAAAAAATTAAGTTCACTTGTAGAACTTTGTGGAAAAAAGTAAGTTCAGTTGTAGAACTTTGAAGTTCATGTGCATAACTTTGAAGTTGTAGAACACTGTATCATAGAAGCATTATTCTGAGTGTTATGGATCTAATATTTTTTTATATTTTACCCTTAATCGATTATAATTTGTTAATATATTATAAATTTATAATTGTAATACAAGTATATTTCAATTCACACTAAAAATCTTTAACAACTTTGAAATTTACAAAAAAACATGTACATAATTTTTTAATCGATAAAGTAATATTTTTCTCCAGTACCAAAAGTATTACTTTAAAGAGGTTTAACTGTACATTGAATAACACGCGAACATGTTTTGCATTTGAACGTAGTAGATTTTCTTTCATTCTCTATATTGTATGCGCATGTCCTGTAATGGATGATGACTGTAAATGAAATTATTTGATGAAAAAGAGTATAGACGCGATTTCCTACAATGAATGATGTGACGGGAAAATTAGCGAAATTCAATTTTAGCCCGACTGAATCTAGTATCTAGTTTTGCCGCTATGTAAAAGGATATATAGAAATACTGAATTTTAAGTTCTGCTTGTAGATAATTTGCAAAACATTACTGAAGCACAACATTGTACACATTGGATTCCAAACTTAAGTTATAATGAGTTAGATATACGCTTGTGGAATAACATACTTTTGTAATTCATGTTACATTTTTGAAACACTATTCTTCGAATAAATATATCGAAAAGATAAATAAGTTCCCGATCAAACTCATCGGAAAATGGTACAATTAGGAAGTGATATTATTGACAGCAAAGCTATGTATATATTCATGTGATATAATTCAATTTTTAACAATATGAGTTTAGTTAATATTAGTTAATTTAAATAAATAAATGGTGATTAAATCTCAGAGTTGTGATGTAACCTTCAAAGACTCCAATATAATAGGATCTCCATAAACCTAATTTTAATAAAATATAATCCAAATTCCAGAATATCTTTCACGATTCAAAGTTCATACAAAAATAGAATAATTAAGCTTAAAGCATAATACTCCCAGTCCTATACTTTGTAATTTTAAATTGTATGAAATCCAGTGATCCAAAACATATGTAACAAGTAGCAACACAAAAGAGGATAAGATATGTAACAAATAATTAGAACAAAGCTGATTTTAATATTTCAAGGACAAACAATATGATATGGACTACATAATTGTAAATTTCAACAATACCAAGCTGATTTTAATGTTTCAAGGACAAGTAGTATGTATACAAAGCATCAGAATCTAGTATATCTGCAAATTACCTCCACGTCAACATATTTTTTGAGTCATCAACATTATCGAGTCAAAAACATGTAACAAGAAGTGATAAAAATACCATAACAAATGGAATGAGCTTAAGAGAGTTGCACATGTGCGTTCGTAAGTATCTAATATTTTGATTATTAACATGAAAGAAATGGAAGAAAAAAATTAAGTTGATGTCTGACTTTAAGGTTCTAATACTTCTCCACTAGTTGTATAATACTTATTATTTAGAGAACTAAGGAGGTGGCAAATCTATAGCCTTCAAAGTTCAAACTCAAATATATCATTTTCTTCCGATGTGTCTCGATAAGCCTAACCGAGTAACCGTTGTGCTTCACAGTTTTCCCACCAAACAAGACTGAATCAATAAGGCCCTGTTTACATCTCTTCACTCTCAGGTTTTGAAATTCTTTTTGTCATATAATTGCAGGGATATAATCCGAAGCTTGATTTTCTTGTATGAGAAAACTGATCTCGCGTGTGGAGATTTACGTTTTAACTGTTTTGTTACATTGGAGGGTAGAGGGAAAATACTGTCCACACTAGAACAAGGCATATCCAAGGAACTGAAAAGAAGAGAAGACGTGCAGTTACATAGAGAATACGTGAACGATTACGTAAAGAAGACGTGAAACAGTTACTACTCTTGATGAAAAGCGTTTTATACATTCCATCAAATGAAAAACCTGATGTTGCCCTTCATCTTCCAAGTGACTTGACAAAACTGTTGGCTATCATTCCTCGTTACCTATAAGTTCTATATTGTCATGATCTTTTAGAAACCGGTGTAATTTTTCATTTTGTATTATCCATGAAGTCTAAGGTATATGGAATTAGTCACAAAATAACATTATTAGATTTGGTAATATTTTAATCATTATATTCCATGTAAAATACGAGGTTGTTGTTTACCACCAGTAACATAATCATCGTTATTATGTAGAAACTTTTATTTTGGATTACTACATTCCTAAATTAATTGTGTGATTGTGGTTTTCTTTTGTTTCTTGAGGATCATAGAGGCAGTGGAGTCTCTGCAGTTGATTAAGATTTATGAATATGAGTCTCTACAGTTGATCCTAGAGGTAGTATACAAATTTTATTTGTATTCTTTTCACTTTTATTTGAAAATAAAGCTAACGTTGTGCATTAGCTTATGTTTGAAAAATAAAACCAACTAGTTGTTTGCACTTCTCTTTTTAATTTTGTTTATTTTTCTTTAGGAATTTGTTAGCAAGTTTTCTTGTTGATCTTTCTATATTTTGGATATATGGAGAGAATATTGACTTCTCATTAAAATTCAAGAAGCTTGTAAAGAAACATAGTTCAATTTACGTGGGTGTTCAATATGGGATGATATCAAATAGTTCTTTTGATAAGTGATGGGAAGTGCTCAACGGTGTTTATTTTCAAATCTATAATAGAGGTCTAGCTAAGACATAGAACGTTGCTCCTTACAAAATCGAGTGGACATTGCGAGGTTTTTTTTAATGCCTCATATGGTCATGTTAATGATGACGGTTACAAGAATTACCGGGGGAGAAAGGTTGTCATATAAGATGTCATTTGTATTTGATTTATATGTTGTTTCATATTGTCAAAGAGTGACTCTGCTAATGTTTTTATTTGTTTACTTTGGTAAAAATTTACTGAAAATAAAATTGAAAGAGATTTGATATCCTTCTTTCCAGATTATTATGTTACCGTATTTGAATGTCTTTGTTTATATGTGCATCATAAGTAAGTGTACATTATTTTACTATTTAGTTCTCAATAACATTAAATTACCAAATGAATTGCTTTACCGGAAAGCTAAATGATTGGTTTTTACGTTTTTATTAACAAACATGATGGGGAGGATTTGAAAGAATTGTCAAACATCTACTTCCGAGATAATGATCTATGAATAATTTTCAAATTTTGTTAAAAATCATGACTATTAGGTACGTTTCTTGACTGTTTATACTATGTCAAGCATTTATATATATTATATATTATTATTTTATGGCATAAAAGTATAGTATTCTAGTATTCATTCTTTTTTACTTTTATCATATGAATCGACTTTTCTTGGTCTATCTGAGCAAAATTTACTCGACCCACAAAATATTCAATAAGTTTAACCTCCTACGTTAATTGTTACTTTGCTAGGGTTTAATATGTTGATTTTCTTCTAGGGTTTTTTATGTTTTGGGTTTTCTTTATTTGTGTTTAAAAGTTGTAGAACTTTTTCAAGTATTTGTATTAATTGTATATCTAGATGTTGAAAGATCTGAGATGCTCTAAGAATACACAAATGAAACATATCATATGAAAGTGAATACATGCAATTGAATCAATATATGTATATCATTTTCATATGTGTATACCGTTAAAGAGAGTATAAGTGTGTAATGGAGACATGAGATATGGGTCTGTTTTATATAAATATATATTTTCTAAAAAACAAAGAAAACTGAAAACATGTTCATATTAGGTATCTTCTAAAATAGAAAACTAGATAACAAGGTTTTCCTGTGTTATTGAAATTATAGCTACATGTTGAAAACTTTACAAATCAACTCTGAAGTGTTTTCTATATTTAGAAAAGTTAAAAACACGCTAGATAATATAGTTCACTACATACCCTTCAAACCCCGACAGAAAATATATATATATATATATATATATATATATATATTTATTAAATAAATTAGTGAACATTATATACATCACCACCTCTGTGTTCTTCTTGGCTATCTTATATTTTTTTTTTTTTAAATTCCAAGTATTAATATTTTAGAAAAGTATCTATAATCATATTAATTAAATAAATTAGTGAACATTGTATTAAATTGTAAAATTATAGAAATTAATGAATTATTAGAGAATAAAATAAAGATGTTAATCAAGTATCAGAAACTATTAAGATATGTAAATATGTTGTGATTGGAATTCAAAATTAACATAATAATCTGTACCTTCATATTGTTTTCACGTAGTGACTATATCAGGAGTTAGCGGTGCATCTAACAAAAAAAATTGGGTCAATGTTTGCCAAAAATCTACTTTTCATGTTATCATCATCAGGTCTTTAATTTCTTCATGTTGAGTTTATAATTAACAAAAAACAATGTTAAAGAATTAATCTACTTAAATTACGAAATAACATCTATAAATTAATATTAATAGGAATCACGACGGAGACATAATTTCATATTGCATGCAACAAAAACTATAAATAATCATAAAGATAACATAAATTATATTTACCTTAAAAGGCCTTTTTTCTGATTAAGCTATTCTTTATTCCTTTTGCATGAAAAACAATCAGCACATCACAAATTCACAATCCTGTCAAATTACAAAGTAAAAAATTAGTCTAAATTTAAAATATGAAATGTCAATATTAATAATGATCATTACGTATAAAGCAATATATAATTATGATCAAATGATAGCATTGAAGATGTTTCCACAATCTTTATCTATACGAAAATGCAACCACGATATAAATATGAAGTTAGATGAATGAATTCTAGAATATCTTTGCAAATCCTACGCGCATGTGAGGATAAAATAACGCAGCAAAAAGAACGTTCGAAGATAGATTATATAGACAAAACGTTTTATATAAGGATATATTGATAGTTAGGATTTGTTATATTGCAAAAAAAATATTCATTAAAAATTCGAATTATGACTATACAATTTTGAATGTCATTTATAATTAAATAGGTCAAGTTAGTTGAGAAAAAAAGTAATTGTTGATTAATTAAATTTTAAATAGGATTGATTTTTATCTATTTAATGTCTTCCCTGTTAATGCGAATTTAAATAAGGAAATTTAATTTTATTGAATTAAAACTTAAATATTTTTAATTGTCTTTCATAAATATTAGACGACTTATCTTTATAAGTATTATACTTTTTCAATACATTATAAGTTATAAAAGGAAATTTAAATTTCTAGTATAATTTCTCAATGACTTATCTTTTATAAGTATTATTTTTTCTATATATTAGAAGTTATGAAAGAAAATTTAAATTTCTAGATGTTATAAAAGAAAATTCAAAATTCTAATTTAAAATAGAGAAGTTCTAGAAAAATAGAAAAAAATGATCCAATATAAATTAGAGGTCATACTTACCTTTTTTACAATAATTTTTTTTATACAACTTAAAAAAGGTTTTGACATTCTTTTCTAAAAAATAGGACTTAAAGAAGGAAGTTTAATTTTAAGTATTTAAAATTGAGGAACTTTAGAAAATTAGAAAAATATGAATCGAGCGATTCTAGAGTTCCTGGGGGTTTTCCGTTATGTATATAAAGATACTAGTTACTAAGCCGCGCTTCGCACCGACCTTATAATAATTTTTCTAAATTTTTAAAAACATTCTACAAAATATGTTTTTAAATAATATTTCTAACATAAGGTTTTTTTTTTAATTTTCCGTGTCGTCTTGATCATTGACGAAAATTTTAAATAAATATAAAAAATGCAATTGTTTAAGATTTTTCATTATTTAAATATTATATCGAATATTATTATATTGATTAGCTTTTATATTTTTTTCAAAATTTAAATCCCAACTTAAATTTTAAATACATAATATAACATTAATATTTAATTCTAGCATATAATACAATGCCCTTAATGAACCGCTCTCCCTTTAAAAATGTTTTCTCCCAATGAGTCGCTCTCTCATTGTTAAGAAATTTAGCAGATAACACATTAACATTACTCTAATGTATAAATTACATGATTTTCAAATTTGTTTTGTTTTCATGATATATAATACAATAGTTTCAAAAACTTACCTTTATAGTTTTGAAGATAATTTTTTTTAATTTTTTTTTTTTGAGGAATTTTGGACCAGAAACAACATTCAACAACAATGAGATGTACTACATTGAAGAATTAGAGAAAATTCGAAAAAAAAACATACAAAAAGAGAGAATAAATACCAAAATTTTTATCAAAATAATATAAAAACTGAATTTGATGGCGTGAAATCTCCACCTCATAATCTATAGTAGAGTCTGAGTAGATTTGTGTGAATTAGAATTGATATGTGCAAAAAGTCATAATACATGCATAACAGAACTTTTACTTCTGTTCTTATATCTTTATAGTTGACATCTTGTTGATTTTTATTTATATAGATTATAAGATTTAATAAAATTTATAATTATAGAATTATAGATATTGTCAACTGATTGTATAATTTGATTAGATTCATAATTTCTTAAGAACTTATCTTGTATAAGTGTCTCTTTTTATGAATTATAAGTTAAAAAGGAAAATTTAATTTTTATTATTTCAATTTTTTTTTTGAATTATGTGTTAAAAAAGAAAATTAAGTTTGATATGGGCTAAAAATAACCCTAAAGACATAATTAAGGATGTATTAATTAGACCTAGATTGGTCCGAGAATTAAGCCCAATTAATGAGGTCCGAAATCCTAATTATTTATTAATTTCATAATTAATAAAAGGGCAAACTGTATAGTCCATTAAAAGTGTCCAAACAAAAGCCAATTAGTGTTAGGAGTAGCCTCCAAGGCACCCAAACCTAATAGGAGTCTGCCTTCTACAAAGAATGATCTAGAATCTCAATCAAAGGGGGAGACTTGTCCACCAAGTTTCCCAAACCTATACTCTGAATACAAGGCTATCTACGCTATATAAATGGCCTGATTCATCATCTCAGAACTACATGTTATTCTTGATTCTCTATACACTAGAGATACGTAGGCATCTTGTGATGACTGATTCAGTCACGAAACACAAGAGCAGCCATTAAAGTTTAAAGCTCTCAAACCCAAGCATTAATTACACCCTAATTTTTATTCCACAACATTTGGCACCGTCTATGGGAAACTCAAACATCAACCATGGCGAATACACGGAGAACAAGTCGAGAAACTCAAACCTCTAAGGGGCTACTGTTAGGAATATGTTGTTCTTGATGATAAACATAAAACACTTAGTAGAATTTGTGTAAAGTTATTTTGTAGCTGTCAACGAAATGGCATGCTTTGCAGCATTCCGTTGACAGGAAGCTCATCAACGAAATGAGTGATGTAGCAATTGCACTGTACAATACTTCACAGTTTGATATGCATTTTGTTGTATGTACTAGATAGGTTTTCTAAGTCATGTTGACTAAGTACTAGATAGGCAAAATAGGTTGGTTAATTGTAAATATATTATGCCTTGTAATTTTGCCTAAGTGAAGACATGTCAACGGTATGAAGATTACTCTGTCAACGGTATGGAGTTTACTCATCAACGAAACGAGGGAAACACCATCAACGGAATGAAGAATAAAGCTATCAACGAAACACATCTCCCTGCTATCAACGAATCATTAATGCTTTTCTGAATAGTTGACAAAGTGATAGTGACATTTTACTGAACAGATCTAAAGGTGATGTGGAAGTGTACTTTGCATTGGAAACCATTAAAATGGACATGGGGAATAAGGAAACATCCCAGTTTCCAATTGGGTCTTGGGAGTGATCATAATAAGCATGAAGACAAAAGCAAGGATCTCCAAGGACCACTGGACAAAGGGATGAAAAGCAAACTATTGGCGGTTACTCATTGTACTTTTAGTGTAGCCAAAAATAGGGTTGTAAACTTGGGGATATATAACCAAGTGTAGCAGTTACTTTAATAAAAAGAGAAGAAAAACAAATAGTTTGTATTAGCTATCCTTGAGAGCATTCTTCTCTACAACCTTGTAACTGAGCAGATGTGTACTTTTGTATCACATATTATTTCCGCAATAAAAATCACTTCAGTTGGATCATCAAACAATCCAACTGAAATTATTTATGTGCTTGTGATTTTTACTTTAAGTTCAGTTTTTATTTGTAAGTTGTTTTAAGTTTAAGAAATATCAAGAATTGTATTCAACCCCCCCCCCCCTTCTACAATTCTGTTAGGTCATTTGGGATTAACAATTGGTATCAGAGCAAGCTTCTAACATACAAGAAGTTTAAAGATCAAGACCAAAAACAGAAACCATGGTGAAGAAGGATGCAGGTGTGAAAATACCAGTTCTTGATAAGAACAATTACTTTCACTGGAAAGTAAAGATGCATTTACATCTCATGTCTATGGATGAGAGGTATGTAGACTGCATTGAGAAAGGTCCACACGTTCCCATAAAGCTTGATTCTAGAGTTGGACTGCCAGATGATGCTCCTGATGTAGAGATTCCAAAACCTGTCTCAGAATGGACTGTTGAAGATGTTGCAGAAGTCCATAAAGACAAAAGAACCATGAACATTCTGTTTAATGGTTTGGAGCAAGAGATGTTTGACAATGTCATAAACTGTACAACCTCCAAAGAAGTATGGGACACTGTTAGAACTCTCTGTGAAGGAACTGAGCAAGTCAGGGAAAATAAAATGCAACTCCTTATACAACAATATGAGCATTTTCATTTTAAAGCTGGTGAAACCCTAAATGACACGTTTAGTAGGTTTCAGAAGCTTTTGAATGGATTAAAGTTGTATGGGAGGATCTATCAAACCAAGGATTCAAACCTTAAATTTCTTAGAGCTCTTCCAAAAGAATGGAAGCCTATGACTGTTTCTCTCAGAAACACTCAAGAGTACAAAGACTACACTCTTGAAAGGCTTTATGGAACCTTGAAGACATATGAGTTGGAAATGGAGCAAGATGAAGAAATTGAAAAGGTACAGAAGAAGGGTGGATCTATTGCATTGATTGCATCTGTGAACCAACTGGAAGATGACACTGAAGAAGCTGCAAAGGCCACAACTAGTCGAGCTAGTTGTAGAAGTGATGTTAGAAAGGGTAAAGGTAAGATGACAGAAGAAGAAGAACCAGAACCAGCCAACTTGGATGACTTAGATGAGATTGATGAACACATTGCTTTTCTGTCAAGAAAATTCTCTAAGTTCAAGTTCAAGAGAAACTCAGAAGCAAGGCCACCAAGGAGAGACTTTCAACCTAACAAAAGTAACTGGATTGAAAAGTCTAAATCTAAATGTTTCAATTGTGGAATGCTTGGTCACTTTGCTGGAGACTGCAGAAAGCCCAAGATTGAGAAGGGCAACAGGAAATTTGAGCCTGTTGATTATAAAAAAAAATACTTTGAACTTCTCAAGCAAAAAGAAAAGGCTTTCATGTCTCAGGAGTATGATTGGGCTGGTAATGGTGAAGATTCTGATGATGATGTTGAATATGTCAACCTGGCTCTTATGGCTAACAATCATGAGCAGGAAGCAAGCTCCTCAAGCAACCAGGTAACAATTACTAATCTTTCTGAGCTTTCTAAAGAGGAATGCGATAGTGCAGTAAATGAAATGTCTACTGTATTATATAATTTACGTGTTACTCTTAAATCACTTACCAAAGAGAATTCAAGAATAAAAGAGAAAAGAAAAGATGAACTCACTAGACTTAATAATAAGTATGGTCCTGTCACCAAGAACTTTGTTCAAGGTGAGTCTAGTAAATCAAAGAAAGTTGAGAAGCCTGTTGAGAGAGCTAATGTAGGTCACTTGTCCAACAAGCAATTGAAAGATAAGTTAGAGAATGTTCAAGTTGAGGCTAAGGGAAATAAAAAGAATAACAGGAATGGCAAAGTAGGAATTAACAAACACAACAATTACACACCTGATAAATATGCTCCTAGAAAGACATGTGTTAATTGTGGAAGTGTTAGTCATTTATCTACTAACTGCAAATCTGTTAAGAAGACTGTTAAAGTGAAAATTCCCAAGCCTGCAATGAATAGTTCTATGCCTACAATGCCTGTTATGCCTAACATGTTTGCTCCATATGCACAATTTCAAAATCCATATGCCAGCATGCCATTTGTGTCTAATCCATACATGAATATGTTTAATGTACCACAAATGCCATGGAATATGAATAACATGTTTGTTCCTCCAATTATGCATGCTGTGAATGAAAATGTGAGCAATCCTCAGAAATCAACACCAAGGATAAAGATTGATTTAAATCAATCTGAGCCCAAGGTGAAAAATGATATAAAAGGAAAAGCAAAGGCTAACAAAACAGGACCCAAGGAAACTTGGGTACCAAAATCGACTTGATTTGATTTTATTGTGTGCAGGGAGACAAAAGGAATCTTTGGTACTTGGATAGTGGTTGTTCAAGACACATGACTGGTGATTCTACCCTGCTCACAGAGTTTCAGGAAAGAGCTGGCCCTTGTATTGCTTTTGGAGATGACAGCAAAGGCTACACTAAGGGATATGGCTTGATTTCAAAAGAGAATGTCATCATAGATGAAGTTGCATTGGTGGATGGTCTTAAGCACAATTTGCTTAGTATCAGCCAACTTTGTGACAAAGGATTTTTAGTTACTTTTTCTAGAGAAGCATGTGTTGTTTCTAAATGAGGAAACAACAATGTGGTAATGACTGGATTCAGAAGAGGGAATGTGTACATTGCTGACTTTAGTAGCACAAGTTCAGAAACCATCACTTGTCTTTTCAGCAAGGCAAGCAAGGATGAAAGTTGGCTATGGCACAAGAAATTATCTCATCTGAATTTTAAAGTTATGAATGACTTGGTGAGGAAAGATCTTGCTAGAGGAATTCCACAGGTGGAGTTTTCCAAGGATGGTTTGTGTGATGCCTGTCAAAAAGGGAAACAAAAGAAGGCATCATTCAAAAGCAAGACAGAGTCATCAATTGTCCATCAGCTTGAGTTGCTTCATATGGATTTGTTTGGCCCTGTAAATGTCATGTCTATTTCAAAGAAGAAATATTGTCTTGTGATTGTTGATGATTTTTCTAGATTTACATGGACTTTCTTTTTGCTCTCCAAAGATGAGGCAAGTGAAATCATTATCAATCACATCAAGATGGTAAACAATCATCCTGACTTGAAAGTAAGAAGGATTAGGAGTGACAATGGGACAGAATTCAAGAATTCAAGCATGAAGGTGTTCTGTGAAGAAAATGGTATTTTGCATGAGTTTTCAGCAGCAAGGACACCACAGCAAAATGGTGTAGTTGAAAGGAAAAACAGAACACTTATTGAAACTGCAAGGACAATGCTAGATGAATCAAAGTTACCAACTTATTTTTGGGCTGAGGCAGTTAATACAGCTTGCTTCACTCAGAATATTTCTTTGATTAATCAGGCCAAAGGAATGACCCCTTATCAACTACTCAAAAGAAAGAAGCCACTATTGGATTTTCTTCATGTCTTTGGATGCAAGTGCTTTGTTCTGAGAAATCAAGCTGAGCATTTGGGGAAATTTGAAGCAAAGGCAGATGAAGCAATATTTGTGGGATATGCAGCAGGGAAAGCCTACAGAGTCTATAATCTCATAACCAACATTGTTATAGAATCTGTACATGTCGTTTTTGATGATCTCAAAATTCAAGGTCTCTGTGATGAAGGTTTCCATGAAAGTCTTTCTTTTGAAAATGAGGAAGGAGATCAAGTGAATCATGTTAAGGCTACTGAGAAACAGCCTAAAGTTGTTGTATCTAGCAAAGATGAAATTGCTGCATTAAGATTGAAAAGAATAGCTGCTAGCAGACCAAATGGTCATTTCGTTGACAGTCATGATGGTGGATTCGTTGACAGTCAAAATGAGCGTTTCGTTGACCGCCAAAATGGTAATACCGTTGACAGTCATAGAAATGCTTCTAGAAGTGATCATTTAGGGACAACTAACTCAGGGGGAGTTTCTCAAGGACAAATATCCAATCAAGGCAATCATGATCATGAAGCTACCTCTTCAAGAGCAAATCTACCTCCCTCAAGGAAATGGACTAAAGATCATCCCTTTGAACTTATTATAGGTGATGTTTCTTCAAAAGTCCAAACTAGAAGAGCAACTCAAGAAGAATGTCTATATAGCAGCTTTCTGTCTCAAGATGAGGCAAAGAAAGTTGAGGATGCACTTCTAGATCCAGATTGGGTTTTGGCTATGCAAGAAGAGCTAAACCAATTTGAAAGGAACAATGTTTGGAAGCTGGTGCCCAAGCCTAAGGACAGGAGTGTCATAGGCACAAAATGGGTGTTCAGAAACAAGATGGATGAAAATGGCATAGTTACAAGGAACAAAGCAAGGCTGGTTGCAAAAGGCTATTCACAGGAAGAAGGAATTGATTTTGATGAAACATTTGCTCCTGTTGCAAGACTAGAAGCAATAAGGATTTTCCTAGCCTATGCAGCCCATGCCAATTTCAAAGTCTATCAAATGGATGTGAAGAGTGCTTTTCTGAATGGGGAATTGGAAGAGGAGGTGTATGTAAGTCAACCTCCTAGTTTTGAAGATGATGATTTTCCAGAATATGTATACTTCCTCCTCAAGGCACTCTATGGTTTGAAACAAGCACCTAGAGCCTGGTATGACACACTTTCACAGTTCCTCCTTGAGAATCACTTCACTAGAGGTACTGTAGATAAAACTCTTTTTCACAGGGTTGTGAATGGTTCTACTATACTTGTTCAAATTTATGTAGATGACATAATCTTTGGGTCTACAGATGTGAAACTTTGTCAAAAGTTTGCCAAGCTTATGCAAAGTAAATATGAAATGAGCATGATGGGAGAATTAACTTACTTTCTTGGTCTTCAAGTGAAGCAAGTTAATGAAGGCATTTTCATTAGTCAAACAAAATATATTCATGATTTATTAAAGAAGTTTAATTTAATGGAATGCTCTCCTGCCAAAACTCCCATGCCTACTGCCACCAAACTTGAATTGAATACTAAGGAAAAATCTGTGGACATTTCAGGTTACAGAGGCATGGTAGGCTCACTTTTATATTTAACAGCTAGTAGACCTGATATTATGTTTGCTACATGTCTATGTGCTAGATTTCAGGCTGATCCTAGGGAATCCCATTTAGTTGCTATTAAAAGAATTTTCAGATATCTCAAAGGAACACCAAACCTTGGCATTTGGTATCCTAGAGAATCTGGCTTTGAACTAATTGGTTATTCAGATGCAGATTTTGCAGGATGTAAAATTGACAGGAAAAGCACAACAGGCACCTGTCAATTCTTAGGAAACAAGCTTGTCTCATGGTTCAGCAAGAAACAAAACTCAGTTTCTACCTCCACAGCTGAGGCTGAGTATATTGCAGCTAGAAGTTGTTGTGCACAGATTTTATGGATGAAAAATCAACTACTTGATTATAGATTAAGAGTTGAGAAAATTCCTATTTTCCGTGACAACACTAGTGCCATTGCCATTACTGAGAATCCAGTGCAGCATTCAAGGACCAAGCACATTGACATCAAGTACCATTTCATTAGAGAACATGTTATGAATGGTACTGTAGAGTTACATTTTGTTCCAAGTGAACAACAACTTGCAGACATCTTTACCAAGCCACTTGATGAATCCACATTCTCAAGATTAGTAAGTGAGCTAGGTATGCTAAATTTCTCTTAATTATTTTGAGATTTTTGCAAGTTAAAATGCAGCCAGAAACTTGCTATGTTTTTCTGTGAATTAATTTTCTCAGGAAAAAGTGAAATTTTGTCTAAGTCAAAATTACTATGTCAACGAAACGAACCATTTCGTTGACAGTCTTAGCATTTTTCTGGGTGTTTCGTTGATAGCTCTTTTATATCAACGAAACACAGCTTTATCAACGAAATAAGACGGGACTTTAACCGCCCAATCCTGATTCGTTGATTTAGCGCTTTTAATCTGAACCGTTGAAATTTGACACGTCCGTTACCACGATCTGTGCATACACCCCTGTAAGTATAAATCATGGTAATTCTTTAAAAGTAACGGTTATATTTTTAAGCCAATCCAGTAATTTACATTTATTATTGGACTCTTTTTCTGAGAATTTTTGGGGGAGTATTTAAGAAATTCTATTTTCTTTATTTTCTTTTTACCTGTTCTCAAAAATTTCCAAAGGCTTTTCTCTCTTCTTCTCTCTAACAAGCAATTTAGCTCGAAGCTTTTCTTCACACAACAATGGCACCCATAGTCAAGCTTATGTCTGCTGGAGGGTTCATTTACGAAAAGAACAACTCAATCCCATTTGTTGTCAAGGAGGGTCCAAACAGTACCTTTTTCAAGATGATGGACTTCATGAAGAACTGCAAGTTGAGCTATGCTATGTTTCACTCAACTCCTCTCTATAATGAGATAATCGAGGAGATTTGGACCTCGTGTGAGTATAGTGGAACAAACTGCACACTGCAATTCACCATACAAGGTAAAGAGTACATAGTTAATTCTGATGTATTGCAAGCATGTTTACATATTCCTGAAAATAACTGTGATGCTTTGCCTACAATCACTGAAATGGTTAACTTGCTAAATTCAATAAACTACTCTCTGCCTACTGATAATCTGGGTAGAATAATTAGGAGAGGTTTGGTTAGGGAATATAGTTATTTAGCTGATGCATTTATCAAGGTCTTTTCTGGTAAGATTAGTAATTTTGATGCATTAACTAATTCCATGTTGATTCTTTTTACCATGCTCCTAATTGATAGATATTACAACTTTAGCACCCAACTTATGTATGAAATTGGTGCTAAGTTGGGTGATAAGGCTAATAGGAAAAAGAATATCTATTATGCTAGGTTTCTGATGATGTTGGCTAATCATGTTAGTCCAACACCATTAGTTATTTCTAACCCTGTGTCCAAGTTTGAGTATTTTGTGCAAGAAAAGAGAGTACTGACAGACATACTGAGGCTGAACCACAATGGTGAGGTTCCAGTGGTGTATCTGCCAGTAATTGAGGTAACTACTACTATCCCTTCTAGTATAATTGTTACTTCAACTATATCACCCAGTACTGTTGCTGTGGAGTCTGTAGTTGTGACCCAACAGGCTCCTACCCCAGCAACAAGACCAAAATCAAAGAAATCCTCCAAGCCAACTTCAGGTGCTTCCCAAAAGGCACCTGTTGTAAAATCCACTACACAACCTAAGGGGAGTGTTGTAGGTGCTGTGAGAGGTGAGGGAAGGGGTGAACATAAAAGAAACCCTAAGGATAAGGAAGGACAGGTGAGTGAGATCCAGCCAAGCCCCATTGTGTCTTCCCAACAAGGCACAATGAGTAATATGGATTTAAGCACAAGTCTAATTGCATCCTCCAAAAGGATGTAATTATTGAAACAAGCTCTTCTCTAAGAGCACACTCCAAGAGGGTAAGGGACACTTCAAGCCCACAGTCTACTTTTTCCCAATACCAAAGGAGAGTGAAGCAAAAGTCCAAGGGTACACAGGGTGCACACACTCTGGAAGCTACACTTCCAGTTTCACAAATTCAGTTTGATGTAACCCCTATCATTACTCTGGGGTTACAGTCCCATTCTCTAAACATCAACCTTGAACTATCTCCATCGAATTCACCAACTTTATCTCTAGATGTGGACATGATCCATACATCTATTCCTGATTCTCCAACTCTAATCTTGGAGAAGCCCCACTCTGAAGCTGGTGGCCATCACTTGTTAAGTGATTTGTTGGGCCATCAACCAATTTTTTCTGAAGTTGCAAGCGGATCTGTGGACAAATCTCTAAAATCAATCACCACAGATTCTACTGTAATTTCACTTTCTCAAAGTGCTTTCTTGACTTCATCAACGAAACAGCTTCTTTTGTTGACAAGTGTTTCTCCATCAACGGTATCCATACCGTTGACAGTTCAATCTACCATTCCGTTGATAGGTCAATCTACACCCCTTATTGAAAATCCAGTTGTTTCCACAACTAGTGTAGATGACCTGGTGGTAGTTGAGACACTGTTAGGTTTGAAAGGGAGTGAAACTGAGAGGCTGGCTTGCAGCCAGGCAAAAGGAGAGTCTGAGAGTGAGAGGCTGGCTATTTCTTCCAGCCAGGCAAAAGGAGAGATTGAGAGTACCACCTTAGTAGGTGAAGGTGAGGGTGTGAGAGGTGTGAGCCATGGGGAGCCCATGATGCAAGAAAAGAGTGGAGAGAGAGAAGGGACTACAGGAGCCATAAGGATGGAAGCAGCCATTGCAAGTGAGTTAATGGGGGTCAGTGAGGGAGAACGGGAACTTACCTTCCAAGAGCATTATCAACAAACTCTGGATAGTATTTCCCTGGATCCTGAGACCTTTACTCATCCTGTGTCAGCCTATCAAGTTATGGCTCAACAGGGCAATGTGGAGGCATAAAGGTCACTCAACTTAATTCATACTACTGCATCAATGCAAAGAGCAAAGGATGCCTTGACCAATCTACCTCCAGGAGCTGCAGCAAGTGGAGAATTTGAGTTTTCTGATGATGAAGACAGCTTTGGTGACAATCTACAGGTGGCCACTACTACACAGACTGGGACTTCTGTGGTGCCTCCTACACCAAACTGGCTTTCTCAAGATATGCATGGTAGATCCAACTTGGATGCTGCTATTACAAGGCAATACACTGAGGCATATCTAGCTCATGAGTCAGCAACTGCAAGGGACAAGAAATTCTATAAGGCCATAATGGATTCTCTGGAAATTCAAAGGCTACAAATGTTGCAAACAAGGATTGAAGCTACATAAATAAAGGATTCAATTAGCAACCTTAGGGATGCTACTGACAGGAGGCTAGATGAAAAGCTTCCTCTTCACACTGTCTCCAAGATGTCAAGGTTTTTCACCAAGGAACCTGAAGTGTCCTCATCTTTGAAAACTCTCTCCTCTAGAGTGGACAAAGTTGAGGCTACACTTTCTCACATGCAGAAGGAACAGGAGAAGCAAACTAGCCTACTCACCCAGCTTCTGGCAGCTCAAGGAATCCCTATCATCTCCCTTGATGATAACAAAAAGGGGGAGAAAACTAAGGAGCTAGAGATACAAATTACAAAGGTTTTTGTCCCAGCCATCTCCTTGCCAGAAGAGCCATTAGCAATGGGGGAGTTTGGAAAGCAGAAAAAGGATGGCATTGACCTGATCCAGGAAGCTTCTATGAGGATGAGACTTGCAGAACAAATCAAAGACCATTGGTCCAACATAGAAGCAAGGGTCAAGAAAATTGCTGGAACTACAAAGGACTCCAATCCATCAACGGATGCCATGGTTCTAGTGTCAACGGAATGGGAGCCACAGACCAATTCTTTCTATAAGGTAGAGCCCCTTCTACATGGAGTCACTCAAGGTCCAAGGAAGGAAAAAGGACAAACTTCATGCATTAGGGATGTGGAACAAGCTACACTCCAAAGAAGCCTATCTCCCAAGTCCCCTGCTAAACCAAAGGGCAAAAATACAGAAAGGACTTTCTATCCTGCACCTTATCCAGATGAGCTCAAGCTTCTTGGTCTACTTATCACAAAAAGCAAGGAAAGCAATGATTATGAGATAAGGAAGCAAATGGCAATTATCTACAGGAATGGACAACAAATTTGTGTTTGGGCTGGTCACCCAAACTTTGCTGAAGCTAAAGCTGAAGAGTCAGAAAGAGCAGCAATGCAAGCCCTTGCTGTTGCTCAGTCTCTTGATGAAGAAGAAAGACAGCAAGAAGAAAAAGCAAGAGAGGAAAGGAGTGCAAAGAAGAGCACAAGGCAACCAAAGGCAAGAGCTAGGAGAAACATAGCCTTTGAGAATGATGACTTTCAGAACACTGCATCAGACTCTTCTGTACCAATTGCACCTCCAACAAATCCTGATCCAGTTTCAGAGGTAAAGTTAGCCTGTGATCCCAATCATCCTGTAAATTTCCATGATCAACCAATTGAGCCAAAGGAAGAGCCAATTGAGTTTGATGAGGCCAACTTCCCAAAATTCCTATTTGAAAAGGATCAGCCAATGAAGACCAAGAAAAGGGCTGTCAAGGCAAAGCCAGTATTTGTGAGAAAGCCACAACCTCAAAAACCCCCTACAAATCCAGAGGACTGCATGTACATTGCTGACATCAGGGAAGAATCTAGCTTACATCTTGATTTAGACAACCTGGTGGAAGTAAGGGGCATTGCAGCTTCTCAAAAGATGCCTGAAAGATTAGTTTTCACATTCAAGGGTGGTAGAGAACAAGTATGGCCTCTCTACATAATTTTAGGAGAAGACTACCAAACACTACTCACAGTGTTTAGATGCTTGAAGAAAGACTTTGGCTTCACCAAAACAGCCAAGTCTGAGGTGGTCTCCAAAATATGTCAAATAAAGGCTAGCTGGAACAAGCCTGAGGCTCTTCCCAGGATGCTTAGAGTGCCCTCAACAGGAAAGAAGATCCATCTTCAACCTTACTGGATGATGGAATTTAAGGACAAGGACAACTGCAGAAGGTTCTTCAGGATGGAAGACCAGCTGGATAAGGCATCTAATCAAACTCTAAAGCTTATGCAATCCAAGCTTGGTGATCAGGATGAGGAAGAGAAGATCTTCTACAGAAGGCTACATGTCCAGATTGAGGAAAACAACTCTAAGAGAGGGAAGAAGACTATGCCACAAAGAAGACAAAGATGAATCATTTGCTCAGTCTAGAGGAGCACTTCTGGGCATTAGTCTTGTAAGTCTTGTATTTTGTTCAAAATATTATGAAGCTTAAATGCATTTTCTACTTTTGTAATTTATAATGTATCTGAGTGTTTTTGTTATCATCAAGTCTCTTGATTTATGGCTGTTATTCTATCAGTCATAAATTGGGGGAGATTGTTAGGAATATGTTGTTCTTGATGATAAACATAAAACACTTAGTAGAATTTGTGTAAAGTTATTTTGTAGCTGTCAACGAAATGGCATGCTTTGCAGCATTCCGTTGACAGGAAGCTCATCAACGAAATGAGTGATGTAGCAATTGCACTGTACAATACTTCACAGTTTGATATGCATTTTGTTGTATGTACTAGATAGGTTTTCTAAGTCATGTTGACTAAGTACTAGATAGGCAAAATAGGTTGGTTAATTGTAAATATATTATGCCTTGTAATTTTGCCTAAGTGAAGACATGTCAACGGTATGAAGATTACTCTGTCAACGGTATGGAGTTTACTCATCAACGAAACGAGGGAAACACCATCAACGGAATGAAGAATAAAGCTATCAACGAAACACATCTCCCTGCTATCAACGAATCATTATTGCTTTTCTGAATAGTTGACAAAGTGATAGTGACAGTTTACTGAACAGATCTAAAGGTGATGTGGAAGTGTACTTTGCATTGGAAACCATTAAAATGGACATGGGGAATAAGGAAACATCCCAGTTTCCAATTGGGTCTTGGGAGTGATCATAATAAGCATGAAGACAAAAGCAAGGATCTCCAAGGACCACTGGACAAAGGGATGAAAAACAAACTATTGGCGGTTACTCATTATACTTTTAGTGTAGCCAAAAATAGGGTTGTAAACTTGGGGATATATAACCAAGTGTAGCAGTTACTTTAATAAAAAGAGAAGAAAAACAAATAGTTTGTATTAGCTATCCTTGAGAGCATTCTTCTCTACAACCTTGTAACTGAGCAGCTGTGTACTTTTGTATCACAAATTATTTTCGCAATAAAAATCACTTCAGTTGGATCATCAAACAATCCAACTGAAATTATTTATGTGCTTGTGATTTTTACTTTAAGTTCAGTTTTTATTTGTAAGTTGTTTTAAGTTTAAGAAATATCAAGAATTGTATTCAACCCCCCCCCCCCCCTTCTACAATTCTGTTAGGTCATTTGGGATTAACAGCTACCCTTAACTTCTAAAGCAGCGACCCATGGTTCGGGATCTCAACCTCCTCCCACCACTGGAGAAGAATGAGCGAATATCCCCCTCACCACTAGTCAAGGACCAGAAATCCCAATCTCAGTTCAAGGGACGAATCCCCTAGAGATGGTGGTTCATGGATTGCATCCTCATACTCAAGAGACTACTCTCCAGGTGCCAATCACAACCTCTCCACTGCTTCTTAATGCACCATAAGTGATTTGAGGTCGAGAGTAGTATCATCAATTTTTTGATTAAAATTATAGTATTAAATCCTTTTCTTTGGTCACAACTTAATGCCAAACATTTATCTAAAAGAACATGTGACCTCTAAGTTCATTCAAACATGTTTCCTTATAATGACAAACATCTCTTCGACAATTGACATTATTAAACAATACTTGGATAAAAATCTATATGTTCATCAAGAGAAATGTTAACGTTGTATATCATGATGATATGAGTACAAAATTATAAACCTTTGTTATTTTGTGCCTGGTACACCTTTTTTCTTTCTTGATCATAATGTTGAGTACTCGTTGTCCAATTCTCTACAGTGTTTAATCACATCATCCACGGTCTTCCTTGGGATCATGGCTTCCCCATTGTACCATCGAACTAGCATATGCTCCATTTTGTGTCCTTGCTTAATTCACAGAAGCACATGAGTACACCTTATTTTTACATAGTACCAATGTGAACTCTGTCTCTAATTATTCAAAAATAACTCTAGTAAGTGCATGGAAACAAAGATATAGCCATATACATGAAATTGTAATTTATAACATATATGACTTAAATAAGCAAACAACAACTAACTTTAAAATTATAGTGACATTAATATAATCTTTCGCATTGTTTAATCTTTGGTGAATCACTTATTTATCACTGAATTTAACTACTGTTGGATCACCTCTAACAATGACACAGTACAAAAGCCTTTACTTTTCTTCATCATTAACTGTGACAACCCCGGGTCAAATCCCAAGCCTTTTTCGAAAATCGGGTCAAATCCTGATTCCGAGTCCGAATAAGTTGAAGCCTACTGGCCCAAACGCAACCAACTTGGGTAACGACTAGTCCACCACAGGCCCCCAAAATATCATGATTTTGTTGGTGTTAATTAGTAGTAGTACTTTGCCTTATAAACTGAACAGAAGTCCCAAATCTCCTCGATGTGGGACTGGGGTGTTACAAACTCCCCCATTTAAACTCTTGACGTCCTCGTCAAGCCTGAATGGATAGCCTATAGATTCCAAGATCGTTCCTCCCTAGCCATTGTGGGATAATACCGGCTGGCTTCGTGTCCCCACCTCCGGACCTCTGTCCATTGTGGGATAATACCACCAGCCTTCGTGTCCCCACCTCCGGAAACTTGTCTCGACAAGCTTTCGAGAGTCGGCTCTGATACCATATGTGACAACCCGGGTCAAATCCCAAGCATTTTTCGAAAATCGGGTCAAATCCCGATTCCGAGTCCGAATAAGTTGAAGCCTACTGGCCCAAACGCAACCAACTTGGGTAACGACTAGCCCACCACAGGCCCCCAAAATATCATGATTTTGTTGGTGCTAATTAGTAGTAGTACTTTGCCTTATAAACTGAACAGAAGTCCCAAATCTCCTCAATGTGGGACTGGGGTGTTACATTAACTGATACGATAGTACCTAATATGCTAATTGTAAGTCGGGTTAACAGTTTTGTACCTAACATATACATGAACCCAAAAACTGTCCGAGGGACAGCAGCAACAGACACATCCGTAATGGTACCTCACAATCTTTTTTCGATCTATAAAACAAACCAGTCAAAAAAGAAAAGATAAATTAGAGTAGTAAAATTGAACAATTTCAGTTTGTAAAAGTAGAATACATTTGTATTCAAAATTTAGTAATTCGTTCAAGCATTCTATCAAACACTTGGTGAAACAAATTGAGACAAAAATGAATTGCCCAACCTTACCTCTCTCAATAACAACAATTCTCAAAACATATCAAAATCACACCAATATCAATCTCAAAAAATAAAAAAGCAATATATTTTTTAGCAAATAAATCATAAAACGAAAAATCAAACACAAATTAACTGCAAGAGAAGAAACGGGATTAAAAACCTGAAAATTCACGGTATCATAGTTCACAAAGTTAATATTAAATCAATGAAGTTGAACCTGCAAAAAAATTAAAAAGAAGAACACATAAGAAAACTAAAATAATGATAAGAAAATTGGAAGAAGGAGAATACCAAGAGAAGAAGGGAGTGATTGTAAGAGAGTAAAAACATAAAAAAAGGAGAAAATATTCAAAATTTGAAATTTAGATCTGGCACAGTAAAAGAGAGAGAGTGAGAAGCATGTACAGAGAGAATTCAAAAATGAAGTATGAAAAACTGAATTTGAAATCGGATTGTGTACTTTGGGAAAGATACAAAAGCTTCTGATGGATACAATAAAAGAATGTATAATACAATAAAATAAATATGAAAGTGGTAGAAGTCGATGGATCAAGTGTCATTCTACTGTAAATACGAAAAAAAATGAGGGATATAATGATAAAAGCATACTAAAAAACGCAACATATTTTATAATATAGATAGATTATAATTCACACTTTTTGAGGCAGATCGATCAAGAGATGACCTAATGTATGCTAGTGATGTGTTATGAAGTACAATACTGTTATAGAGTGACAATGCAATCTACAAAACTTACTAACCAAAATTCCAAAACCTAACATACGGGGATAGAGTCCGCTTACAAAGAATCTAGCATACAGACATCAACAATGATTGTAGCTAATCGAAGTAAATTGTATTGTGTGAACTCTCCTGAAGTTTTTCGATTTTTTTTGAATAGCTTCACAGATGTTCTATTGAAATTAATCATGATACATAACCAGGCCTGCCTAACAGTAGGAAAAAACATCAACTAGTCGATCTGTAATTGGTACCCCAAGAATAAAATCAAATATATCTTCAAGTTAAATTATTGGGCATGAACTATTACATTTAGCAACCATACAAGGTAGTCAAATATGGAAAGAAACAGCCAATTTATGCATACAGGTAGAGTTGAGACTACGGAGAAGAGAAGAGTACTCACTAAAGGAGGAGGAAATTAAGCACTTGGGTAGTGGATTCAATTTCATACGACCGGGTATAAAGAGGAGTGATGCTTATGGTGGAATGACTACGCTCCACTCTAAACTTGAAGAAGAGAAGAGTGGACCTGGAAGGTGATTTGCCATGGACACCTTCAACAGGTGATCACCTCACTATAGGTGAGTACACAGCTAAGCACAAGATTCTGTTGGTGTTGTCTAGACAAAATAATGAATCAAAATTGAAGTGACAGTCATCAATAGAGAAACCTTCTTCAATAACCCGAGTGGACCACTGCACATTCAACCAATTTCCGGTGTCAACCTCATATGCTTTAAGAAGATCTGGAAACTTACGGCCATGAAGAAGGAGTACGCCATCAAGAAGAACAGCATCCACTACTCTGTTCCACCCAAGGAAATTGGAATTAAGACACCGCCATTTACCAGTCTCACCATCTTGATTCTGACGATCTGGGGGATAGAAAACATAGAGGGAAGGTGAGGGAAGTTGGCCGCCATAAAAGTGAACCAGAATGCGGTTTTCGGTAGGGTCTGGAATCACTGGAATGCATGGTGTGCACTTCACCAGTTCTGGAGGAAAAGAAAGATACTTCCAGGGTCCAAAAACCTCTAAATTGGTGGTGTCAACATAAAGAACCTCAGGAGAAAAGTAGATATTTCCAACTGAGTAGACATGTCCATTAAGGCAGGTGGTGTTGTAACCATGTGGAGTATTCATCGGAGGCGCTTGGCTCCAAGCTCTACGCACCATTAATCTTCAGAAAAGGGATCCAAACCTCCAAACATGAAGATGGATTAATCGTCAAATATAATAATAAAGTCAGCTAGAGTTGCTAATGTTTTACCCTAGGAAAATAAAATTACGAGGTATTAGACTGTAATGGTGTGATTGTTTCCCTAACAAGCTTTGACCACTAGGCACAAACATCCTAATAAGTACGTAAAGAATAAGGCAGAATATTCGAATACTATTGAGCATGCTACAACAAAGATAAACTGGGCGACCGAGACTTATGAATTATACCATGGGGATACAGCTTGGAGACGAGGGAGTTGAGGATTATATATATATATTTCGGTACTGTGCTAACGACTGATCAACTCGTTCGAGTGTTGGTATTAATTGGGTACACCCATATTGGGCCCTGGATGTTAATGGTATTTTATGGGCCTTTCCCTCTTTGCAGACCAAGTTTCAGTGCCGTTTTTACATAAAGGAATGTAAACAAAAATCTTCACCCTTTAAACTAAAAAATAAAACGAGAATATTATTTATTTATTTATTTATTTCAAATATGTGTTAATTAAATATTAAATGTTTAATTTTTAAATGTCTAGTTTATTAAAAGTAATATAAGATATAACTGTAATAAACATATAAAATTAAGTGTGTAAACAGTACTAATTATTCATTTATCAGAAAGAGAGTGTGATTGCGTAATTCAAGTGGTAAAAAATGTACCCTCTCTTGTATGTCCAGCAGTCCAGGTCAAAAGGAAGTATGTATTTAAATTATTATTTTATTTTATATTCAAATATAAATTTTTGAGTAAAATTCAATCAAATTATTCAAATTTTGACCGTAATATTATAAATATATCTGAATTGAAATATTTCTAAAACTTAAAAATAAGAAAATACGAGAAAATCTCACAATTTTAGAAATTTAGTTATCACTTAATTATTATAAATATGAAAAGAGTTTAATGATAAATATATAGTTAATTTGATTCAATTTTTAGAAAAATACTAGCCCATACCGTGCACGAGTTTTTAAAATATATTCTATTAATTAAATAATTAAAAGATATATTTGGATGTATTAATAAGTTATATATATATATATATATTAATTATTGAAAGATATTATTTAAGATATTTTTGGAAGTGTATTAATGATTGAAAAATATTGTATAATTTAAAGGTAACATGTTTTTATTGATTGAAAGATATAATATAATTAGTATTTTTAGGTGTGTTTATAAAAGATAGTATGTTTTAATTAAAAGATAACATGTTTTAGTTAGAAAATATTTTTTTTATTATTTGTATTATTTATTAATTAAAATGATCGAAAACCAGAAAATCAAAACTTCTATTGAAATGAATGTTATATAATATTATAGATTGAAATAGGAATAGATGAAATATGACTCACAATTTTTTTTCTAAATCAATCATATATATATTCGAAACTATAACAACCCTAATATTAAACCTTGACCGACTTTTGTATTGTTTGTTAGTATTTTTATTGAGCTTAGTATCTCTAATACTTTATGAAATTGTCTTCTTGAGCATAAGACCGACTAGACTTGTTTTTTTTAGATTTAGTTGGTGTTTACTCATATATTTTTTAGTTAGTAAATGTACGTGCATTCTCTTTGATTCACACCTAGCAAACTCAATTTAATACATACTATTTCTTTTCATGCAAGTCAATTGGTTGACAAATCAGATATATTCCCCGACAGTCAAATTGACTTTTTGGGTTTGCTTCAATATATATATATCTCATTATTATGCCCGTCATAAGTTCGAACAATTAACAACTTGTTGTTTTCGAGAAAATTCGATGAACAAAGTAAAGCATGGGCTGAGATCTTGGTAAGCAACGAAGTTTAATTTAAGTTGCGTGATTCATATTTTTTCAGTCATATTTTCTTAGTATTTGAAAGATTTCATAATAAACGAGAATCAACCTCAAAAATAACAAGTGAGATGGAAATCTCACGAGATTATGATACAACAACAACGATTGATAAGTGACAATGTAATGATTTTAAGTAGAATATTATAGTTTAGATATTTTCTTATTTTAATTTGAACGAATTGGTAATTCTATTGGTCAAAATTGCAGAACTACGATATGTAAAATGGTAAATCAACTTAAACGGACCAAAATTTCAAGATTTAGGAACGTGTACGACAGTTGATGTACTAACGTATGAAATCAGACTTTCTTGAGGAGAAGATGAAAGTGAGTTTTTGTTTGGAATTCCACGGTCCAAGTTGTTTTCTACACATGCATGCATGTTCGACCTCAACTCTCTATATATAATTTGCATGACAAAACTAATAGCCAAAATGACTTATCACTACTTATCTTTTTTTGAATAAAAATTTTTTTGAAATAATTTTATATTAAAATTACCTTTTTTGTTCAAATTTAAATGTTAAATATATTACAAAATTTAAATATGATTCATATTACATTAAAATCAAATTTTTATGTCAAGTGAAACATGATTGTAAAATTATTTAAAAAAATTTATAGTAAAATTAATAATTTGTTTCTGGAATAACCTACATAATTATGTATATTACGAGGTTAATATGTATGTTACTTAAGTATGATCGCAATCTTATACTTTTCAACATTCGTGTCGTTCGATTGAACAAAAATAGTAACATATATTAATTACCAATAAATATATAAAACTAAGTAACAAAATCTTATATTTAATCTACCAATATATCACAATTGTCTAGCTATGATTTGGAATTTTAAATAAAGAGTAATATACTTTATAAAAATATTTATACATCTAGGCAAAAGTTCTTAAACTTAGAACTAATAGAACAATTTGTATACATATTGCAAGTTGCATGTATAAATAATATGTACAACGTACAAATACTTCTAAATTTAAGATCCTATGTATAACAAAATCTATCTATATTTAATTTACTTTATCACATTTAGTTTGTTTTCCAAAGTTTAGGAGGAAAATATACATAAAAAGTAATGTTATGTCTT
The DNA here is from genome assembly GCA_030848705.1 of Heracleum sosnowskyi. Classification (NCBI taxonomy): domain Eukaryota; kingdom Viridiplantae; phylum Streptophyta; class Magnoliopsida; order Apiales; family Apiaceae; genus Heracleum; species Heracleum sosnowskyi. Next base: position 15,218,621 of record CM061244.1, on the reverse strand, counting down.
GGTGTTGAATTTTGGTACTATATAATTGTAATTTAAAAGTTAGAAGTGACAAAATAGTTTGTCGACTAAAGTAGCTTATTGGAGTAAAAGAGTGACTATAAAATTTGTTAATTTGTCAATATCTGATAACTACTCTCTACAAGTCTTGACCTTTCATCACATATGAAATTATCCAGAAATCGTTAAAGAACCATTAGAATGATAAGTTATTAAAAGTCTGAAAGATAATTTTTGCACAGACATTGACTTGTTACCAATTTGTTACTTCTAAAATTTTAAGAGGCATGAAGAGAAGTTCCTATATTATACTTCTTTCCTTCCTTTTTTTGATTGTACTAAGTTAGGTAGTTTGATACACAAGATGGTATGGGCAGAGTTTGTTTTCTTAGGGATGCTAGGTTTGAATATGGAATTTAAATTTTATTAATGATATTATGTGTTTGGTTATGAATCTGTATAATTTTAAAATATTTAAGTTATTAATTAATTAATAAAATTTATGATATAAAAAATTATAAATTTTCTTAATAATTAGTAAAATTGATTTGTATAAAGTATTCTTTTTGTTACCATTATTATTTTTTAAAGATATCATTTATATATATATATATATATATATATATATATATATATATATATATATATATATATAGTTGCACTCTAGGAAGAACACCTCATATAAAGAACACCATCATAAACACTTTATTTTTCATAAAAATTGATTTTTTTAAATTAGAATCATAAAATTGAACAACAATTAAGCCTAACATATCGAATTTAACGTAGAATCTTATCTAAATTTAAAAATTAAACATTACATATAATCCAGTATAGAATCCAGTACAGAATCTTGTATATATATTTATCACAATGAAATCATGTTTTATTTGATTCTAATTTTTTGTTAGATTCTATTTTTATTCGTAATAAACCTTTTTTGGTGAGAAAATTAGAATCAACATGCAATTTATGTAAGATCCTATAGTGTTTTTTATTGTTCTTTAAGAGTGTTCTTCATGGAGCAATGACACATATATATATATATATATATATATATAAGGAGGATATGCGAGAGGTTGGGTGTCACCTCTAGTATCGTCTCAATCTATTTTTCTAATTTTCTAGAATTTTAAATACTACTAAATAGAAAAATATCCTTTAACATATTAGAAGTAGAATAAGTGTTCGAATTTATTGAGGAGAAGAGTTCAAATTTATAGGGAAGACATATAAATAAAAGTTATATTTGAAGTAAATTGCTCGAGTTTATAAAGGAGAATAGTTCAAATTTATAGGTTAGACATATAATTAAAAGTTCTATCGGAAGTAGAATAGGTTTTCAAATTTGTAGAATAGGTTTTCGAATTTATAGAGAAGAAGAGGTCGAATTTATGAGAGATACATATAAAAAAAAGTTCTATTGAAAGTAGAATATGTATTTGTAAGATTTAGTTAAAAGTTCTATTGGAAGTAAGATATGAGTGCGAATTTATATAAATATTTTTTCAACGAGAGAGCGGCTCATTAGAAATGAGTATGTTAACTTGAAAATTAACATACAAGACAAATATTCAAAATTATAAAATTGGTATTTCGATAAGCGTGTTTATATAAATGCTATCTGCCTTTGCTTCCCTCTAATTTAGAAGTGCTAAAACACATTACACTAGGGATGTCAATGGATTGGAGATCCGACCTGATCCGATCCGATCCGTAGCTAAATTAACGGGTATGGATCCTGTCAAAAAAAATCCGATCCGTTAATGATCCGATCCGATAAGGGTCCGATCCGATAACAAGCGGATATGGATTTAGTATGATCCGATTCGATAGGGATCCGATCCGAATATATTATATTTATTTTATATTTTATATATTAATTTTATATATTATTATATGTAAAACATATATAATATTTTATATTTTATATAAATAATATTATTTTGAAATTTAAAATTGAATTTGTCAATGTATATGTCATAATTTATTTTAATTTCGTAAAAAAAATTAAAAAAAATTATTTTTTGAATTAAAAAAATGAACAAAATTATTCTTTTTTAATATATTAAACGGGTCGGACCTCCGATCCGATAACCCGAAATCCGAACGGATCGGGTATGGATCGACCTAAAAAATATCCGACTCCTGATCCGATCCGATCCGAACCCGAAAAATATTAACGGATTCAGATATGGATTTAGGATAATCCGATCCGAATCCGACCCGTTGACAGGTCTACATTACACCATACATAACAAATGTCATGGCATCATCGGTTCGGCTTTTTCCGGTTCGATTGGAACCTATCATGGGAACCGAACCCTTGTGAATGGGTTCGGTTTTTCATTTTTCGGTTTCAATTTCGGATCGGTTTATTTCGGTTCAGATTTTACCGATTTTTGTTGGTTTTGGCTCGGTTTCAGTTTTTATTCGATATTTTGCTCACCCCTACATGAGAACATCACAAATCATAAACCAATAGCTGTCAATATTTATAAAAAATTTGAAGTGTCTAACATTTTTGGAAAGCCTATACATACAACAAAAATGGTCTAAAAAATCTTGGAAGGACTACGCAGCCTTGCAGCATCCAGGAAACAACCATGAAAATTTATATACATGCACGTATTCATTTGTTGAAATTCCAAAACATTCAAGAACAGAAAAATAGGGTACTCGAAAGAATGAGGAAAGAGTGTTTGTGGAAAATGCGGGATAGACCTTTCTTTTCTTTATTCACATATAAGTACTCCCTCTTTTCTAGTTAATTACTTCTATTTATAAAGGCTATCTAATATGTAACAGGAGTACTAAATAAATGGATTTCATTTGTGTAATCAGAATTAGTGAAGAAGAATATTCCTTTTATAAATGCATGCGAGAAACAATTTGACATATACCATTCAACTAAACTCAGAATCCAACACCTTAGGTTTTACTGTAAGATTTATGAGGATTTACGGGACGCTTTGAGGACTTCGAATTCTTTAGGATCATGCAAGACTGTTTCCAAGTAATCCGCTACTCCATTTTTATATGCGTGTATCTAGCTCGTTGAAAGAGGAGAGTCAGTCCAATGTAAAACGTACGCAAAAATTACCGCTATTCTATAATAAGAATAGCGAGATGCTAGAGATATAAGATCGAATAACTTAAAAACAAACTAAGTTGAGTTGTAAGTTTAAAGTTTAAAGAGAGACTTTTAGCCCTAAAAATTTATTATCATATACCTATCAGTATTTTAAAATTATACTTTTTAGCTTTTGAGTTACTGAAATCATACATTTCGACCCTTATACCAGTTCAGAATAAAAAATCGGTATAACTCGGATGGGGAAAATAAGCTTAAATCCATGTTTTAAAGACTGTTTTAAAGATGACAGTCATCCAAAACAATAACATTCCTGAAACCAAGCTTAAATCCATGTTTTAAAGACTGTTTTGTTCATCCGAGTTATACCTGTTTTTTATTTTGAACCGATATAAGAGTCGAAAGGTATGATTTCAGTACCTCAGGGACTAAAAGGTACAAATTTAAAACATGGGGTTGAAGGGTATATGGTAGTAAACTTTTAATACTAAAAGGTCATTAAGCCTTAAAGAAATTACAATAAAGTGGGTGATTGGTTATTGGAGTTTTTTAGATACTTATACAAAGGACAAATTATGTATTAGGATACTAATAAAATGTTTAAGCAGACTAATTTCCAAGAGAGGATGGTGTGAACCGTTTATACACGTTTTTGAATACTAAGACTGATAAAAATGATTTTTGTGCATGGGGGGATCTCTTCTAACTTTTGATTATGTATTGAAGTTTGAGAGTGACACTTACTCACTAAGCTGGGTCATGCATCACTATAAATTTGTAAACTTCGCTTGCATTCTTAACACTTCTAGCAAACAACAAAGAAAGCATTCGGGAAGGGTAGAAATATAAAAACTAAATTACAGAATAACAAAGAAAGTAGTCGAAAGGATGTACAAGTGTCTGCAGGTCTGCAATTTAACACCCTCTAATGGTCTTTTGCACCCCAAGGTGTCACTGATCAAGATTTCTGCAAATTATAGGGTCGGGGAAAGAGTCCGGTATGTTTCTATTTAAGCCTGTTTTTTGACAAACTTTATCGTAATTTTGTGCATTTTATAGTTTTTGAGGAGTCGAGGCACGTACTAATTGCTAATTAAACGACTAGACAAGAAACTGTTTTCATTAGTTTATCGTAATGTGTAGGTGGTAGAAGGGATCAACTTGGTAAATATGATGTGAAGATCTATGATACTAAATCATTTTTGTTTGTTTCTTTGTTGTTTTGCAGATTGATTGTACCAAGGAAGAGCACTGGTATGTAAAAATCACGTTGTTTTAGTAGTATGTTCATTATTCGTAGCTTGATCAATTTATCCTTTTCCAAATGCAGAATTGCAGGGAATCACTGATCATCATCGTACTAAGGTAGCTCGCAATGTGAATTTAGAAAGACTGCAGAAGAACTATCTGTTTCCTGAGGTTGGTACAATCAAACTTCCTAATTCTTCGGTTATTCTGAGTTTTGAGTTAAAGATTGAGATAATAGCTAGTTAGCTCCTATGGCTTGAATATTATTTCATTACAGATTTCTGCACGGGAGCTTGAACACATGGAAAAGTATCCAGATGCAAAAATTATAAGCCTTGGGATTGGTGACACGACACAGCCTATACCAGATATTGTAGCTCATACCATGTCAGATGTAAGTTTCTCCATACACCATACGTCAACACTCATTTTGCCTACAAGTCTACTAAAAAAATTGTTTAAGAGGCTGATTATGTGATCTACTTAAGATATGTCCTTAATAACATTACCCATGGACGCTTGCTGAGATCATGTAATAAAAATGCAGTTTGCACGAGACCTTTCAACGCGTAAAGGGTATAGAGGATATGGAGCTGAGCAAGGAAACAAGGTAGAAGGTTTATGCCTTTTATATGCTGCTGTCACCATTTATCCTTCTATTAACCAAGAATCTGATATATGTTCTCTGGCAAAAGGATAGAACTACGAGGATCAATTCGAAAGATAAACTAGAAACACCGTTTGATGCTTGCACATTAACAAATTTCTTGATTTATCATGTAAACATTTCTGAAAATTGTGCAACTCAATTTACAGGAATTAAGGAAAGCAGTTGCCGATACACTTTATAAAGATGTAGCAGTAAAAGATACTGAAGTTTTTATATCCGATGGTTCACAATGTGATATTTCACGTCTGCAGGTAATGAAGTATTCATATGTTGATCAATTTATTACAGTTTCTATAAATCATCAACTTAGTATGTGTGTGTCGTTACTTGCAGCTGCTTCTTGGCTCAGAAGTTTCTATTGCTGTACAAGATCCAAATTTTCCGGTATAATTTATAGATTTCTCTCATTATTTTTGAAAATACAGCTAATTTTTAGGGACATGAGGGGTTGTTAGTCAGACAGGCTATGTTTATTTCCAAGTAGTGAAGTCATTAAATTATGAGTTAATTACAGATTTGTGGCCAAACTTAACCCTGTTTAGCTTTTTGGTGGCCGGAGTTTTAAATTTGCAATATAATGACCAAATATTACTTTTCATTTTCGAAAAGGTGGCTAAGAGTCACTTTTTTGAGAAAAAAATTCTTAAAAAAGTGATTCTTAGTCACCTTTTCGAAGAATAAAAGTAATATCCATCCACCATATTGCAAATTTGAAACTTTGGTCATTAAAGTGTAAAAGCGGGTAAAGTTCAGCCACCACTTTGCAATTTATTCTTAAATTATCAGTATCTAGCTTATTTTGAGGGGACTACTAATCCAACCATCATCCTAGACACTGTTTATATCATAGAAATGAACTCAAGGTGACTGGAATACATATAATAACTCAAACACCTAATAAATTTTAAACTTAAAGCAAATAGATAAACAGTGAATCAAACATGACCTAAAAGTACATTTCTGGACTAATCAAACATTTCAAAACATGGTTTTCTGAAACAGGCTTATATGGATTCAAGTGTGATTATTGGTCAAAGTGGTGAATTCCAAGATAATATGAGCAAATACAAGAATGTTCAGTACATGACATGCAAACCTGAGAACAATTTCTTCCCAGATTTGTCAACAGCTTCAAGAACAGACATTATCTTCTTCTGCTCCCCAAACAATCCAACTGGACATGCTGCATCTTACGAGCAATTGCAACAGCTTGTTGACTTTGCCAAGATGAATGGATCAATCATCGTTTATGACTCTGCATATGCTGCTTATATAACCGATGGATCTCCTCGCTCCATTTATGAAATTCCTGGAGCCAAAGAGGTAAAACAAATAATTAAATAGATTACAAAAACAATGTAACACTGATCTGAACTTCGAATAATTTTACAGTCATTATTCTTTTTTAAAAAAATTGCATAGGTGGCCATAGAAATTTCATCATTTTCTAAGATTGCTGGATTTACTGGCGTCCGTCTTGGATGGACTGTGGTACCAGAGGAGCTGCTATACTCAAATGGATTTCCAGTTATCCATGATTTCAATCGTATCGTGTGCACTTGCTTCAATGGTGCTTCCAGCATAGCTCAAGCTGGTGGTTTAGCATGTCTTTCTTCGGAAGGTCTCAAGGTAATTGCTTGAAAACAACTTCAACAGATCCTGTTATATGGTCCAACCATTGGGTATTTATGAATTCTATCTATTTCAGGCAATTTACTCTGTGGTTGACTACTACAAGGAGAATGCAAATATATTGCTAAACACATTTGCTTCAATGGGATTAAAGGCATACGGGGGAGTAAATGCACCTTATGTTTGGGTGCACTTCCCAGGTTCCAGATCTTGGGACGTTTTTGCTGAGATTCTTGAGAAGGCAAACCTAATTACGGTTCCAGGAAGCGGTTTTGGTCCAGGAGGTGAAGAGCATATAAGAGTTACTGCTTTCGGGCATAGAGAAAGCATACTGGAAGCCTCGACAAGGCTTAAAAGCCTCTACTAATTGTCTGATAGACAAGACTTTCAGATTCTTTGCTTAATAGTAATCCATAAATCAAGCATCTGTTACATCACCAGCAGGACTAAAATCTATCTACACAGAATCTATATTTATTTAACTAGTTGAGGAAACTGATGTTTTCTCACATCTATGATCTATGTACTACTCTGTATCAGTTACTGATCCCCAACTGCTTCACCAAAAGCATTTGTTTGCTATTATAAAAACATCATTTTTATTCTTCCATGAAAGTCCCTTTAATTAAGAACCTTTGGTGTACTTTTGTAACAATAAAACCATTATATATTTGCTATCGAAAGAGTTCCAAGCTACACAAACATATATAGTTGTTAACGGAGGAATTTGGTAATAACAAATTTCGGAGATTGCTGGAATAAAGAAATTATGATAATGGGGGATTTGGAGTTTTTGGATGTTTGGGGCTGGACTTGAAAGGTGTCTCGACTTGTTAGATGTGTCGGATCCTATTCCAAGATGTCTGCATACCATGTTTATATATAGGGATCAAGTCAACGCAGTTATGTGATAGGATAGTGTTTTTAATCCCTGTGATTGTTAAGGGATATCTTGAGATAAGTTGATTTTATCTTTTTAGAGTTATATTAGCATTGGGATTCTTTCCTGATTTGAAAGAATCGTTTGGAGATATTTTTTAGTAATTGATTGATTTAGATTGATTGTTTCCTCGTTTCAGAAAGAGGATATTACTTAGTGGTTAAGCAATTAATTATTATTAGATCAATGTTGGGAAATTAGGAGATAATTGAGGCAACCAAAAATATGGCATAAAAACTACCCCCAGTTCTTCAGTGCAGCTTGATGGACTGGAGAACTAAGCGTGCTTTAATCTTCCGAATTTCCCGAGTTACTGAAACAACTAGGATTAGAAGATTAGCAAATAATATGAAGTACAGAGGTACCCGTAATATGTCTGTAAATGTGAGGGAGACGACATGATGTGCCCATAATATGCATGTGAGAGAGAAACAACATGCGAGATGTGAGAAGAACATATGTACGAGTAGTTCTGTAGACTGTAAGTGTACGAGAATGAGCGGCTTTGTGTGTCATATTGTTGCGCTGCCCCTTGTAAAGTTAGGTTTGTGAATCCACTATTTAAGAGATAGAAGTATTAGAATTTAGTAGCAACAATAGTGATGTCCTTGTATGTTGAAATAAGGAGAGAATGTAATGTTTTGAGATTGTAGTCCAAGAATTATCCCGGAGGATCTTCTCCTTAAGAGGGAGGACTCTTCTCTCCATAAGAGGGTGGACTCTCTTCACCTATAAGAGGGTGGACTCTCTTCACCATAAGAGGGGGGACTCTCTTCACCTATAAGAGGGTGGACTCTCTTCACCTACAGAGGGTGGACTCTCTTCACCATAAGAGGGTGGACTCTCTTCACCTATAAGAGGGTGGAATCTCTTCACCATAAGAGGGTGGACTCTCTTCACCATAAGAGGGTGGACTCTCTTCTTGGTGAGCTTTCCGGAAGTACGGATAAGCACCCCGGAAGTACGGGTTTACCAAGGTATTCCAAACAGTACCCTCATCATAGAAGGGCCTTCAAAAATATTCCAAGCAACACATTTTTCAAAGAAATGCCTTCAAAAAATAATTTCTAAGCAACACCTCCCTCGAAAAAAGGTCTTCAAAAATAATTCAAGCAATACCTTCACAAAGAAGGACCTTCAAAAATAATTTCCAAGCAAAACCTTCATAAAAGAAGGGTCTTCAAAAATAATTTCAAGCAACAACCTTCGTCAAAGAAAGGTCTTCAAAAATAATTCCAAGAAACACCTTCATCAAAGAAGGGCCTTCAAAAATATAACACAGAGACAACCACAGAATCTAAGAATGTCCAATGATGATATGAATGAATACATGATGCACATGATGATATGAATGAATGCATGATGCGAATGATACACATGATGATTAATGAATGCATGATGTGAATGATGTAGGGTCTTCAAAACAAGATTACCCCGAAGGGCCTTCACAAGACGATCACCCCGTAGGTACTTCAAACAAGATTATCATCTTCAAAAGAGGGTCTTCTAAAATATTATCATCCTCGAAAGAGGGTCTTCAAAAATATTATCCTCTTCGAAAGAGGGTCTTCAAAAATATTATCATTCTTGGAAGAGGGTCTTCAAAAATATTATCCTCTTCGAAAGAGGGTCTTCAAAAATATTATCCTTCTTGGAAGAGAGTCTTCAAAAATATATCCTACTCGAAATAGGGTCTTCAAAAATATTATCCTCCTTTAAAAAGGATCTTCAAAAATATTATCCTCCTTGGAAAAGAGGGCTTTCAAAAATATTACCCTTCTCAGAGAAGGACCTTCCACGCTTATTTTTGTCCATGCACGAGCTAGTGAAGTAATCAAATCATGTGCTACGAATATTGCATCACAATTCTTTAACATCTCTATGATTCAGATTCTGTTCAGATCTGTTTTTTACTTTTTTGTCCTGTAAACGATATTTTCTTGGAAACCACAAAACATGAAAGTTATAGGAAACGAAAAGATCTTTCCGATGATATATGGCTCGTCAGAAATGGACTTATAACGAATCGGGAATCAAATAAAACGTCTGCTGATTAACTTTTGAATACTGAAAAACGGGATCTGATTTTATTTTGTGATTTCGAGAATAGATCGAAACATAATCTCAGAAAACACCAAGAACGAAAGTTGTAGAAAATTGCAAAAGCTTTCTGAATCATAAAAAATCATCAAAATCTGACATGTATTAAATTTACTACGAATTTTATAAGATAACTTATTTTTACGAACAAAATCATAAGAAAACTTATCTTAATTTTGAATAGCCACCGCCTCCATCATTCTGCTCCTCCATTAAAGTCGCTCCACATCCGTAATAACTCCCCATGCGTATTGTATATATTGATTGTCCTCCACAATCAAAAGATTATCCCCTCCTTCTAGCGCCAATTGTTAACGGAGGAATTTGGTGATAACAAATTTCGGGGATTGCTGGAATAACGAAATTATGATAATGGGGGATTTGGAGTTTTTGGATGTTTGGGGCTGGACTTGAAAGGTGTCTCGACTTGTTAGATGTGTCGGATCCTATTCCAAGATGTCTGCGTACCCTGTTTATATATAGGGATCAAGCCAACGCAGTTCTGTGATAGGATAGTGTTTTTAATCTCTGTGATTGTTAAGGGATATCTTGAGATAAGTTGATTTTATCTTTTTAGAAATATATTAGCGTTGGGATTCTTTCCTGGTTTGAAAGAATTGTTTGGAGATATTTTTTAGTAATTGATTGATTTAGATTGATTGTTTCCTCGTTTCAGAGAGAGAATATTACTTAGTGGTTAAGCAATTAATTATTATTAGATCAATATTGAGAAATTAGAAGATAATTGAGGTAATTGAAAATATGACATAACAATAATTATATTATATTTATGAATTACGATCATTAGTCAGATGTCTACACATATTACATCTGGCGACAAGAGGACCACAATCCCTACTTCAGATGAAAAACTTGTGCTCTTTAGCAATGCTCGACTCCATCTGGATAAACTCCAGAAAGGCCAAACCCTAAAGGAGCTCTAGGCCTGAGGCCTCAAGAAAACCCTTGATGCTGAGCTAGTGAGGCTGGAGCGCGAGGTAGCTCCTTGAGCAAAAAATTGCCCATAATCGAGAAATTTACCATCTATAGCTCGAGTTTCATCTCTCAATGGCGGATTATGAGACGAAGAAATACCAAACAGAGGATAGCCACTCTACTTGGATGACAGGTTGAAAGCCCGATGCCTCCCCAATTAAGGTCCTAAAAAAACAGGGAACCTCCCCCAACGAGCCAACAAACAGTGGCCCCCAATGCCTTGAGATGACACTACACAGATACAGTACCGAACTAGATACAAAACTAGATACAAAAAGAACTCGATGTTATTTTTAGAGGAGATGCTGCCGGAGGAATCTCAAAAAACTCCACAAACCTTTACGCTCAAGAAGTAAATAATCTCAATCCGAAGGAGTCAAGGTGGGCCAACCCCAGTAATATCATACGCAAATGAAGATTATCCTCCCGGCTTCACTGATGATCATCAAGACACCCTTGTCATAACGATGAAAACTGAACAAACGCTTTAAAAAATATCCCAATAGACAATGGCAGCTCTCTGACCTGTGGCCCGCTATACCATGGAGCCTACTCTGGAATGAAGGTGGGGATCACAAACTTTTATATGCCAATAACACCACTCTTTATAGATTCACATGTGATGAGGTCAAGACCATTGGAACCATCAATCTCCTTGTCCTCTTTGGCTCGATATTTTGCAAATCTCGATAAATGGTCAAATTTTATGTGGTGAACGCCGTGTCATGTTACAACGCCCTAATAGGCCAAACAACCCTAACAACCCTTAAAGTGGTAACCTCAATCTTACATCTGAAAATGAAACTATATAGTTCTGAATATGAGAGATCGTCGAGGACCAAAGCACCTAGAAGCAATGTTGTTTGAAAGTAGTTTTGCCCAAGGGCAAGCAAGTTGAGGAGACATTTGTAAACCAAGTCGCCAAGATGGACTAGACCAATTCCTCGAGGTCCCAAAGGAACCCTCTTGCCTCCTTGGAGATGATACTGAGAGATTGAAATCCACCATTCGAGACCTAAGAGAAAATTGAGAATAAGTAAGGGGCTAGACCCAACACCACTGTGAAGAGTCATAGGCTCATAGCACTGTTGCGAGACCAGACATATATCCTCACATGGGACCCTAAGGACATCCTCGGGACCCCAAGACTATCGCCAAACATTAAATAAACATCAACCTGAAATATCGAATTGTGCAACAAAATAAAGATTCTTTTCCTAAAAAAACATGCAACCATTGATGTAGAATTGGACAAGCTCTTCAAGGCCGGATTAGTCAAGGAGGTTTAATTTCTGAAGTGGACTGCCAACGTGGTCTTAATCAAGAAGAGCAACAAGAATTGGTGGATGTGTATTGGATAGTCAAACCTCCAATAAGCATGTCGGAAGAATTTCTACCCATTCTCCAATATTGATCAACTCATGGACGCTTTTTCAAGATACAATCAAATGCAGAAGAAGACATTGAAAATACGACTTTCATCACCCATCGAGGAGTCTTCGCATCCTTAGTAGTCCCTATTTAATGGATGTAGTGGCCACCTTCCAAAGAACCATGAATACAATCTTCAGACCTAAATATGTGGGAACATGCAAATATGTGTAGAAAATATGAAAAACATGTCTAAATTTATTGAGACCATGACAGAGATTTGGAAGAATGTTTCTCCTGAATCCAACAACATAATATGAGATTGAACTCTTCTGAATATACTTTCGAGCTAGATGCCTAAAAGTTATAGGTCTTCTCTTGATCGAGGTCGGCCAGTCTCAAACTTAGCCCATCCAAGACATATTAGTCATACTATATCACACTCAAAGTCAAAGTTAGACCAGTGTGTGTAACTCTGACTGTACTACCATCAGGAATAGTTATTGCATTGTCTATTTCAGAAACAGGACTATAAGAGCAAAAATCATCTAAAGTATTGGTAATGTGATCTGTGACTCCACTATCTAGTATCCAGAGTGATTTAGAACAAGAAAGAAGACATGTCTTTCCTGTAAGAAGAGCTGTATGAGAAGTATTATTTGTAACCTGATCAGTAATATGGCCATCAGAAACATTGTGTTTGCTAAGAATGTCCATAAGCTGATTGTACTATTCCATAGAAATATTGTTGGACTGAGCATAAGAGTTGTTGGACTGAGCATAAGATCTATCATCCTTGTTTTCCTCTAAGTAAGAAGATGATTCTGAGATGCGAGCAACAACTGCAACTTTGGTTTCCTTATTAACCCTGAAATTTGTTGGAAAGCCATGAATCTTGAAACACCTGTCAACACTGTGACCAGGTACCTTGCAATGTGTGCAATAGTAGTTGGAGCCTGGTCTGGTTCCAAATTTCCTATTTTCAGAATTGTTAGACCTAATCTGATATTGTCCTGAATTCTGAGACAGTCCTGAATTGTTGTGGAAGTAAAACCACCTCTATTTCCATTTCTTTGAGTACCAGATGGACCAATGACATCACCTCAAAGCTTAAAGGACATGTAATCACTAATTGCATGCATTGCGACCCAGTGAAGTTTACTCCAAAATCTTCTCTTGTGCATAGGCCTAGATTAATCATCGACCATAATGACTGAAGTACATCGACAAGGATCTATAGAGAGGACCCTAGAGACAAATCCTTAGAGAAGAGTTAGCATTCCTTGCTTCTTTTAGGCCCACGCTTAAAAAAGATTATTTACATTTCATCAAAAGAAGCAAGGAATGCCAACCTCACTCATATCTGCGGTGTGCGACCTTCAATTATATTAGCTACGTACCACAAAAAAATTACGTGAACGAAAGAAATCAAAAAATTAGAAGGAAATGAGAATTAATAAACGGTACTTGATGCAAAAATAATTTTTAGATGAAAAGCAGGTCTCCTTTTCAAACGAAAAAGATAAAGCGAAATGCTTAAACTAAAACCTCTATGTGAACATGCCTCCCTAGATATAAAAAGAGGAAAAATAGTTGTGTGCACATTCTTATATTTACAAGGCATAAGTCCGATTATATTAAATTTATTTTATTTAAATTGTATTTTTTATAATTAATTTTGATTATATATTAATATATATATATACATTTATTTATTTAAGTTTGATAAAAAAATATTAAATAATATTTTAAAAGAATTGAAACTTTTTGATGACAATAACTAATAAATATTAATATATAAAATAACTTGATATAAGTTTTTGTGAAAATAAAATAATAGTATTAAATTGAGATTAAGAATAGATTAGAATTGAGTAAGAGAGAGAATTAGAAAAAAGTGTTACCAAAACAAGAGATAGAGCTGGGCTTGGAAAAATCCCGATAGCCTCGGCCCGAGTCTTCCTTTTCTTAGTCTTATCCGTACGTGAAAAGCTGCTACTTTTTTGGACCATCTTAGTGGAAAATGATGTCAGCAAATTATAAATGCTGACGTAAGCTCGTATTTGTTTCCGTATTAATATAGATTACATGTGCGAAGTACTCTTGTCCAAATAAAGTATGAAAAAGAAGTATTTTACTTTAAACAAAAAAGAGGTAGGCCCAAACATTGAGATCTTTTTGTACTAGGGACTAAATGTTCGGCTATGAAGAGAAGGTCCATAACAAAGAAGCCCACCCAAAGAACAAGCCGAGTCCAAGATACTAAATTAGTCCATCCAAACAATATAGTAATATTAGAAGAATACGGACAAGTCTAAAAATAGAAAATCAATCATTACTTTATAGGCATTGGAAAAATTACAAAAAAGTAATAATACATTTTTAGTAGAAAGAGAATGAGAACGTAATTATTATACATTTTGTAATTATTATAAATCAATAGATAAAACAACATTTCATAATATATCTTTGGTAGAGAGAGAAAGATAATGTAATTATTACACATTTTATACTCATTATAAATCAACAGATAAAACAAACAATTCATAATACATCTTTAATAGACGGAGAAAGATAATATATTTATTATACACTTTGTACTCATTATAAATGAACATCTAAAATAATTTTTCTTTACATATGAAAATTTGGAACCGACACTTACTAAGATTGAATTCATCTCAAGAATGGAATGCATATGAGAATGGAACGAGACATGAATGAGAAAGCCAAGGAAATAATAAACATTTCATTCATTTGTTTGTTTAAGTAAAATTCAATAGGAATGAATTGAAAATATAATATAATTTCACAACATTTTTTTTTATAAAATTCAATGTTTGAATATGAATTCTAAAATAGAGTTAAAGATTACTTCCTATCAAAATTCTCGAATTTGGAGAATTTTTATGAAAGAGATGTGTAATATATATACATCAATATACTTATATAAAGAAGAAGACGGGGGCGGTGAGGTGGCGCCTCTAGAATCGCTCCGTTCTATTTTTCTAATTTTCTCAATTTTTCATAATTTTTAATTTTAATAATTACAACTTCCTTTATTATTTTCGATTTTGTAGGAAGTAAATTGAAAATTACACTTTTATTATTTTCAAACTTGATAGAACTTTATTTTATAGAACTTTATTTTATTATTTTCAAACTTGATAAAACTTTCTTTGATTTGGAAATTACAACTGCCTTATTATTTTCGAATTTGTAGGACTTGATAGAACTTTCTTTAATTTAGAAAATTACAACTTCCTTATTATTTTCGAATTTGTAGGCTTGATAGAACTTTCTTTTATTATTTTCAAACTTGATAGAACTTTCTTTTATTTAGAAAATTACAACTTCCTTATTATTTTCGAATTCGTAGGACTTGATAGAACTTTCTTTGATTTAGAAAATTACAACTTTCTTATAGTTTTCGAATTTGTAGGCTCTTATGTTAATAATTAAAATTTTCTTTTTTATTATTTCCAATTTTGATAGAACTTTCTTTTTATTATTTTCAAACTATAGAACTTTCTTTGATTTAGAAAATTACAACTTCCTTATTATTTTTGAATTTTTAGGATCTTATGTTAATAATTGCAATTTTCTCTTTTATTATTTTCAATCTTGATAGAACTTTCTTTATTATTTTCAAACTTGATAAAACTTTCTTTTATTATTTTCAAACTTGATAGAACTTTTCTTTTATAATAGTTCTTGACTTTTAAACATTATGGATTTTCATGTTATTCACCTTACAAACACCTATAAATTAAAGGCCATTCATAACAAAAAATCTACACCGAAACTTTTTTTACATAGCTTCAAATTTTTACAACCATATTTACAATCAATACAACTATGGCCTACACCATGTTGGATGCTTTGAACGACAGCAACTATACCTGGATGATAAGAGTACGAGTGTGTAGAATGTGGAAATTTGTCAATCCAAATACTGAAGAACTGATCAGTCTTGACATGATTTTGATCGATGAAAAGGTTAATAAATCAATATACTTAAAGTTGTTTCAAGTACAAGGAAATATAGACCACTACCACATGGGTCTAAATTGCTCTTCATAACGTTGCCTAAAAGATTGGAAGAAGGCATCGTCAACATATCACTACATGGATTTCAGTTCATATGTCCGGATATGATTGATGCACGTATTAATGACAACATACTCTCAGGTTTTTGATGCAGTAATATATTAGAGTAATATATAAGTAATACTATTATATAAGTTATAATTCAAATTATCATGTTCTAATATTATTTTTTCTATGTTGATTTAGATATTGTGGGCTGCTTGACCTACTTGGGTGACATTGAAGTTGTCATTTTTTCTATGTTGATTTAGATATTGTGGGATGCTTGACCTACTTGGGTGACATTGAAGTTGTCAAAGGCGGTTGAAAAAAAAAAGATCTCAAAATTGTCACAAATTAGTAAGTTATGCATTATATTAATTTTAATATAACTGTTAATTGTTTTTTATTGTTCTTGTAATTTTATATTACTTCTTTGGTTACCCCAATTTATTTGTTTTACTTATTTAATTTGTTCTAATTTTTTTCTTAAACAGCTACATCACCAGTACCATAACTTTGTAGGAAAAGTTGGTCGAGATGGTTGATACAAATTTATACAAGGAGGATGGTGGACCCTATATAATAATTGTCACATCTACCCAGATTAAAAAATTTAAAAGTAATTATCTTTATTAATGTTTTTATAATATATAGTTTTAGAAATTACACATATATAAATATATCTTATCTCGATTGAACGAATATCATTAGATATTTTACAAATATTTGTTTCATTGATATTAATTTACTAGATATTACTAGATTTTAAATAGTTTAGATATTAAATATTTATAATATTTATTGATATTACTAGATTTTTACCTTAATTTAGGTGTTGTATTTTATCCCTTTGTTTGGTTATTCAGTGATATCTATGGCTTCTTTATTATTGAAAAAAATCTATTAACAAAAAAAAAATTCAACTAATTTTTATATAATCAAAACATGTTAATGTTTATTTTCATTCTCAATTTTATTTTGTATAATTGTTTGAACCGATCAAATTGTTTTTATGTAATTATGAGCCCTAACCTTTTGGCTAAACTTAAAATTATTGCTTATGATTTAAAGTTACTTAAAGTTATAAGTAAAAAGTAAAATTTTAAGTTAAAATATTTGTTTAGGTAATTTTGTATTATGATAAACTAATGAGTTATTAAAATTGTAACAATTAAATTTGATAAATAATGCATTTGAATGATGATATTAACTTTTATTAAATAAATACATTAAAATAAAATAAGTCATTCAAAAAAGTACCTCCTACCAACTTCTGATTTTAAACTGTTTTTTTAATTTTAAGTCATTTTCTAAGTTATTACACAAACAAAAAAAATTCAACTTCAATTAAAAAATTACTTTAAGCCCCAACAAATTTATTTCAAAATCCAAAATTTTGGGTTTAAACATATTCTTTTAACATACATAATAAATCTTCATATTAAAGATAAAATGACTAAAAAAATTATATTTAAGTATTTAAATTTTTATTTTTACAAATAATTAGTATTTTTAATCAATAAAAATTTCCTTTTATATATATATATGTATGGCAATGGTATCGGTCCAAGAAAATAAAAAATCAAACTATATAAACAAAAGGAATATGTAAATACTTTATAATATTACCTACCCAAATGCAAATTTTATAGAATATATTTTATTTGATAATTTAAATAATTTTGTAGATATTTATTTCACAATTTTTGTTCTAATATTCTTTTTCTTAACAAATATATTCTAATGCCGTTGATTTTATAGAATATATTTTATTTGATAATTCAAATAATTTTGTAGATATTAATTTCACAATTTTTATTCTAATATTCTTTTTCTTAACAAATATATTCTAATGTCGCTGCGAAGCGCGGCTTAGTAACCTAGTTTAAGAGAAAGAGATGTGTAATATATATATATATATATATATATATATATATATATATATATATATATATATATAATGGAGTTAAGTTCTATGGAGATCACCTTTTTTGTGGAGACGTGGAGATCACATACATTCTGCAATCTAAATTTAGCAAAATATAATATTTTATAAATTATGTTCTATGAAAATAACTATTTTCATTTAAAATATTTAAAATTATATATGTTTTGCAACTAAAACATAGCAAAACATATTGTTCTACAAAACATGTTCGGACAGTACGTTTTGCAAATTTTTTATTACAAAATATGATCTATTTTGCCAAATTTAGATTGCAGAACATATGTGGTCTCCAAGTCTCCACAAAAAATGTGGTCTACATGGAACTTAACTTTATATATATATATCTATATATATCTATATGTGTGTGCACGCGCCGTGTGAGTGAGAGAGATAATTTTATAAATATTCTGATTTTGGAGAATTTTCGAGAAAGAAATGTGTAATATATATACATTAGAGACTATTAAGTTTTCCGAATTTGGAGAATTTTTTATGAGAGAGATGTGTAATATATACACATTTATGAGAGATTGACTTAATTTTGATACTGAAATTTAGACACAGATTTCATATCAAAATTTAAAGAGAGATTTTTGTAAAAAAGAAAAAAAAAAGATTTTGAAAAAGATATAGTATGATCAATAATGTGTTTGAACGGAATGAGTTTATTCCACATGTTTACGTGGAATGAAATTCAACAGTTCCGATGGAATGAAATGTGTCAGGGAATGGTTCATTCTATTACTTTGTCACAATCAAACAACTTAAATTTTTATTCGAAATGGAATTGTTATTCCATTCTTACGAAATCCATTCTATTTTTGTCTAAGTGAACACAACCTAAGTTGTGTCATGAATGTAAATTTCTGAACTTCGCTTTCAAATCTCAACACTTCTCACATACAGATTTGCAGAATTGCAGGGAATCACAGACCACCATCGTACAAAGGTAGCTCGCAATGTGAATTTAGAAAGACTGCACAAGAACTATCTGTTCCCAGAGGTTGGTACTATCAAACTTCCTAATACAGTAACCTGTCTTTTTTGTACTATATGCAATGAATCATGTCATGTTATATGAGCAACATTTAAAGATTGAGATCATTGTTCCTACAGCTCCAACATTTTTCCATTACAGATTTCTGCACGAGAGCTTGAACACATTGAAAAGTATCCAGATGCAAAAATTATAAGCCTTGGGATTGGTGACACGACACAACCTATACCAGATATTGTAGCTAATACCATGTCCAAGGTAAGTGTCTCCAGTAAAATATATATACACTACTTCTACCCCATTTCTTAATTACCATTACAAATTTTCAAATATCTAATTTCTTGATATATGCCCTTAGCCCATGGATACTTACTGAGATCATGTAAACGCAGTTTGCACGAGACCTTTCAACGCTTAAAGGGTCTAGAGGATATGGAGCTGAGCAAGGAAACAAGGTATAATGTTTATGCCTTTTATATGCTGTTGGCAATTATCCTTCTATCCCACAACAGGAACCAAGATTCTGAGGTATGTTGATCAATCTGTTTCAGTTTAATGTAATCATTAACTTAATATGTGTTTCTTTTCTTGCAGTTGCTTCTTGGCTCAAAAGTTTCGATTGCTGTACAAGATCCAAACTTCCAGGTATATACTATAGGTTTCATTAATTAAAATCATTAAAGTATCAAGAATATGCTTTGTTATGCATGATTCATAGTTTCATACTATAAATCTATAATACGTAGTATCTAAAGAATTTACACTTTCTATCACACTTGATGCTTCAAAAAAAACTCTTATGGACTATTGGATTATCTTTAGTCACTTTCTAGCATATTCTGAGGGGACTATTAATCCAACCATCACCTATATATTGTTAATATTATAAACATGAACTCTAGGTGACTGGAAATGGTCAATAAGATAACTCAAACACTTAATAAATTTTAACTTCAAGCAATTAGATCAACAGTATTGGAATTATAATCCAGTGAAACAAACATGACCTAGAAGTCAATCTCAGGACTAATCAAGCACTTCATAATATGGTTTTTTGAAACAGGCCTACATGGATTCAACCGTGATTATTGGTCAAAGCGGTGAATTCCAAGAGAATACGAGCAAATACAAGAACGTTGAGTACATGACATGCAAACCTGAGAACAATTTCTTCCCAGATTTGTCAACAGCTTCAAGAACAGACATTATTTTCTTTTGCAACCCAAATAATCCAACTGGTCATGCTGCATCTTCCAAGCAATTGAAACGGCTTGTTGAGTTTGCCAAGACAAATGGCTCAATCATCGTTTATGCCTCTGCCTATGCTGCTTTTATAACAGATGGATCTCCTCGCTCCATTTATGAAATTCCTGGAGCCAAAGAAGTAAAAGAAATAATTAAGAAAATTACAAAACCATATAACACTGATCTGAACTTTAAGTAATTTGACAGTGGTTTTGCTTTCCTAACATTCCATAGGTTGCCATAGAAATTTCATCATTTTCCAAGATTGCTGGATTTACTGGCATCCGTCTTGGATGGACTATACTCAAATGGCTTTCCAGTTATCCATGATTTCAATCGTATTGTATGCACTTGATTCAGTGGTGCTTCCAGCATATAGCTCAAGCTGGTGGTTTGGCATGTCTTTCTTCAGAAGGTCTCAAGGTAATTTATTGAAACCAACTTCAACAGATCTTGTTATATGGTGAGAGCATTGGGTATCAAGTGAATTCTATCTTTTTCAGGCAATTTACTCTGTGGTTGACTACTACATGGAGAATACAGATGTACTGCTAAACACATTTGCTTCAATGGGATTAAAGGCATAATTACGGTTTCAGGAAGTGGGTTTGGTCCTGGAGGTGAACAGTATATCTCTGTTTTCGGGCATAGAGGAAGTATACAGGAAGCCTCAGCAAGGCTTAAAAGCCTCTACTGATTGTTTCATAGTCTGATGGACAGGACTTTCAAATTCTTGGTTTTCTGATAATCCATGTCTAATCTCTGTATTTACATCACCAGGACCAAAATCGATCCACCTTAATCACATCTATGATCTATGCAGTACTCTGTATCTGTAACTGATCCCCAACTGCTTCGCCAGGTGTATTTGTTTGCCAGTATTAATACACCATTTATAATTTTCTATGAAATTCACATCTATTCAAGAACCTTTGGTGTATTTTTGTAACAATGAAACCATAATAAAATTGCTATCAACAAAAAGCCCAAACTACACATACATTTATGATATTGATATTATATTTATGAATTTATGATCATTAGGTCAGATTTACACACATATTACATTTATCATTACCAAAACATGTCGGTATCAGCTCAACTGACCAACAAGGTTTACATATAAACAGTGGAGTAAACACACAAATAACTAGGCATTCTTACATACTTGGGTCCTACATATCAAGGACCTGACAGCTGATCAGCTCTGCAGAACTAGCATTCTTAGTGGCAATAACCGTCCATATATTTGTTTCAGATTCTACGACTGATTCTTGTAAGGACCCATCTATAAGATCAGCTGTTGATGCAGAGGACCCTAAATGATTTTGCTTGTCAGCCTGCATAACTAAAATATTTTGATTGGCATCTTTAGTGATCACATGAAGCTTCCCTAGTAAACCAGAAAGTAGGTATGGTGATTCAGATTCAGCAAAGTCGCGAATTGGTACATCTCCATCTACCACTTTCCAAGTATCACCTTCATAATCATAAGTTTTGATCCTAGCACTATCTAGAGAAGAAGAAGGATCCAATGCATACAAGTCATCTTCAACAATAACACTAACCTTTGTTCCAGCCTGTCTCGCAGGCCAACCTTCTCCCATACCAACTGGCATTTCAACCCATGAATTTGTATCAGGATCATAAACTTCTCCTCCAACATCAACAAAAAATGGCCAACAGTATAAACTTTGAGAAACATATAGTTTTCCTTTGTATGATGTCATTCCAGTTGCAATTGGCTTGAGCAGATCTGCTAGAAAAGCTGTTGGCAGCACCTGAGCTTTTGAGAATGGCATGCTAGGAACTTCGGACCAAGAACCAGTTCGCGGATCAAACACCTCTGCAGATTGAAGAGGGGTCAGTCCACCACGACCCCTACTAACACCTCCAACAACAAAAAGTTTGTTGTTTAATACACTTGTTTTACAATAAGCCCTACCTACGGACATTGAACTTACTTCACTCCATACATTTAGTGTCGGATCATACTTCCTGACACATTTCATTGGCACAGCCTTAGAAAATCCGCCTATCACATATAGGCAGCCGTCAACAGCCGCAACAGCACATCCACAAAATGGAATTTGATCCAATGCATGCCTCCTCCCAAGCCAACCCCTTACAGCATCTGCAATTTTAATACTCGAACCAACCACATTCCACACATTAAGGGCAGACAAGCCCCTTCTACATCCATCTTCCGCAGAAACATTAGGCATTGGCGGTAACCTTTGCCACCTTTTAGAATGCGGGTCTAAAGCAAACCATACAAGCTTCTCACCATCAGATTTGGTCAAAATGTATAGCCACTGTTCTGTTGTTCCAAATTCTTTTCTCAATTTAAAAACTTCTGCACCTGTTATCACAGCTTTCCAGCTCCTTGATACCAACTTCATGTCCAAGTAGCAAATTCTGGGAAGCCTTGCCAAAATTTGAATTGATATCTCATCTGGAAGACTAGGAATCAAACGTGGATTCTCCTCCCAAAAGCTGGATGAAGTCCTCTGTCTCTTACATGCTTCACTATGGGAAACCTCATAGAGATTATCTGATCGGACCTTTGTATTGTTTAAACTTAGTAATGCCCCCATCAAGATCTTGATCTAAGTTCAAGTAACATAAATCATCCCTGCTCAAACCACAAAGAAGTTCCGATAAAAAAACATAAAGGGATTCACAAACACATTTTTTGTTTCCAAGGCGTGCATCAGAACTGTGTGACAAAGTACATGGTAAACCATTGTAAATTATAAATGGATTAGCATATCCTTGCAAGCAGCAGAAATATAGTGTGTGGATTAAAATACAAACAACATTAGACTACAAACCTATAATTTGTGTTTGCATTCTTAGTAAATCTTCTTGTCGTGCGATGAATCAGATTTTTTTCATATATTTTAATATACATATGATCGTATAGGTATATTTTACAAACTTAAACATAATAGTTGAGCCAAATACAAACTATATTAGACTTAAAAACAAGTAATTTGTGTTTGTATCTGTAGTGAATCTTCTTGTTGTATGATGAATATCACAAACTTAAGTTCCAAGTGGTCCTAACTCCTAAATTTATGTATCACATACTAAATTTTACATTCAGATTTTTATTATAAATCTTATTCAGAATTTTAGGAAATTCTAAAGGCTTTTATGATTAATTCTTCCAGGCTTGTCGAGTTTGTAGTTTGATATGTTTCACCAGAAGATTATGACCCTGTAATAAATACATATGTTCATCTTTTAATGTGTAATTACATGTACATGGCAAAATAATTATAAGCTTATTTGTTATTAATGTTCCAGCCACACACACATAGATATATACACACACACACACACACATACATGGGCAGTACTAGAAGGTCACAGTATCATCCAACATAAAGTATAACAATTTCCAATGGTTTACTGGTGTAAATATTATTGTTATATGATTACATGTATCAACAGATATATAATATATATAGCTTCCCTAAAAATAATTATAAGCTTTAATAGCAGATTATATAATTTACAATTTTCCACAGAAAAAATTATGTTTTTAAGTATGAATAATAAACTATGTGAAGTGTATGGCTAGGGCTAGAATGAGAAGAAAGAAGAAAGAGATGAAAATTAGTACGAATTGACAGAAAAACAAGAGACGGAGAAGGCACCAGAGGGAGAATTTCTTTCCAGTTTGGTGAAGCCGCTAGTGTGCCAGGAAATAAGTTTCCTCAAATGTATATTTATGTATATTTTCGGTGTTTTCTAGGCTAAGTGGCAGAAGTAGCAAACAAGCAGTAATGTAACAGATATTGGCAGAGATAGAGATAGATTCAGAGAGACACAGAGAGATATTGGAGAGAATGGAGATAGAAACAGAATAGAGATCAGATGGAAGAAGATAGCAGTTTCTAGAAAGAGAAGCTATAGAGAAAATAGAGAGAGTTCCATCAAGCATAAACTTAAATACAGGACTCCAGCAACTATTCATAGAACTCCAGACTTGTAACTAACTCTTAAATGACCTGAATTGACTAAACTACCCTGACTACTATATGATACACTATACTATAGTATTGCTAAGACACACAGAACCTGACAATGTGGAGTCATTGCTAAATTACGACTAAACTACACTTACTATATTAACCCATCTTATAGAGCATGTAAACCTCTTCGGAGACCAGGATGCATTACTTTGTCCAGCGCTAGGATGCTGAACTGTCGCCTCAGCAATGTTATGATAACAAGAAAGCAACTAATATACTTCCAAAAGGTCAAAAATAAGAGCTTCTCCAAGGCCAATAAAAGTTACATGTCAGCTGTCCAGGTCATTTTTCCGTCAAGTCCGTTAAAGTTTTTAACGGCAGTAACTTATTTGCAAGGTTTTAATAGTTAACTGAGTTGACTGCAAGCTTTTTTAGTTCGATTACCCAGTTGCAAGTTAGATGTGAGTTTGATTATGTTTTAGCCATTTAACCCTATTTATTTATAGTTCAGCAACAAGACAGATAATATACACACCACTACTAAGAAACAAGAGTCTAATATTTGTTACTTCCACAAAATATCATTTAGCAACTCATAGATAAGGCTAATTTGAATATTTCAGGTTTTGATGCACGAGTTTGTACAATATACAGAAAAGACTACAGAACATATAACCACCTTCTTGGCATTTCTTTTTTACATGGCTTACAAATTTTGGGCATGAAATCAATACAGACCTTGCTTATAAGTATACAAGTGACTCCATGAGGTTGTATTTGGTTGATTTGAATGGAAGAGGATGAAAATAGAATGAGAACTTTAGGAATGAAACAAGAGGTGCAAAAGGATAAAGAAAATGGGTCAGGAGTAGACGATTGAGTGTAAAGAAATTAAGGTCAAGTTTGTAAAGACTGAACAAAACAGAAAATGAGTGAAGAAAAGAATGAGCTTTACTTGAAGTCGGCAATAAACCTTAAAACAACGTGTCGGTATAGGATGCAGGAAGGAGTGGATATAATGCATAGTTCTAACACCAACAAAATAGCCTTCATTCCATTCTCAACCACCATTACATTCCTTAAACCAAACCCTACCTAACATCCCACATTACACAAAAATTCCTAAGTTTCTTACCATGCTACCAATCAAATCACAACTCATATCCTACAGTCTACACCAATTTTTACAAAAAGCAACTCCTAGTAATTCCATATCGGAAGTTCACAACATATTTAATCATATCAACACGTGGCCTCAAAATCTTTGCACTACTCTTACCCCATTTCTCTAGTAAAAAATCAACCTTTAAACAAACGCAAATATAAGTGAAAAGAAAAACTCCAGTCTCCCGAGTCAACCATCAACTATCCGAAACTAATTAACAACAAACAAAATTTTCCCCGTAAAGTAATACGAAAAAGAGCCTACCTATACATAAGCTAAAACAAACTTCTGCAATAACTTAATTTTACGAAAACAAAACCATCACCAAAAACTGGTACAAATTAATCTGCACATAATCTATCCATCTCTCTCCAACAATAACAAACCAATTAATCAAACCAACAGCAAAAGCTTGTAATAATCCTAATCAAAGTAATAACAACAAAGCGAATTGAAATAGAATCAAACACACACACAATAATTCATAATTGAAAATTCTAGGTCAAAATCAAATAGGATAAAAAGTAAAAATTGAGAATCTAAAAGCAAAATTAAAGGTAAATTGAGTAGAAATCTTACAGTGATGAGAGAATTGAAGCAGAGTTAAATCATAATTGAGCTAAATTGAATGGTTCGCCTCGTCGTCGCTTTGTGAAATTCTTCTCACTGGTTTTATATGTAAAAATGTAAATAAATATAATTCGGGTCGTATTTTTTTGATTAAATTAACCAATCAACGTGATGTATAGAGTATGTTTGTAGATAGGTATTTTAAAATCATTGTCATTCCAATTTACTTTTCCACCCGTATTGTTAGTTCACATTTCTGTACTTTTGGTTAGGGTGTTCACGGGTGGGGTTGATCGGGTTGGAAGCGTTTTTGTAATTCGATTTATTTAAACTAGGTTATTAAGTCGCGCTTCGCAGCGGTATTAGTATATATTTGTTAAGAAAAAGAATATTAGAATAAAAATTGTGAAATTAATATCTACAAAATTATTTAAATTATCAAATAAAATATATTCTATAAAATTTGCATTTGGGTAGATACTATAATAAAATATTTACATATTTTGTTTGTTTATATAGTTTGATTTTTTATTTTGTTGGACCGATACCATTGCCATACATATATATTATATTGACAAAAATCAATATAAACATATAATATTACTTATATTTATATAGTATTATTAGAAAAGATAATATATAATTTATATTATATATCTTTCTCTATATATTAAAAGCCAACAAAGGGCAAAGTTTGTCATTTTAATGGCTGTGAAGTTACGATTTTACCCTTATATTTTCTAAAATTACAAAAATACCCTTCTTTAATAAAAATGTAAAAATTGTGAAATTATGTTAATGATGGGAATCGAACCCTTAACATATCCATGTCAAACTCATGTCATAACCAACTATGCTACACTTTGTTTTGAGTTTTTATTCAAACTCTTATTAGATAAACCACCTCATCTTCCAATTTTTTTATTTTTTGAGTTAATAAACATTGATTTATATTATTTTTAGAATATTGCACAATACATAGTTATAATAAATATTTTTAGCAATTGAACATAATCTACAATTCTCTTTTATCAATTTAAATTATTGATATATGTCATTTTAATACCTTGAATTTATGATTTTGCCCCTACATGCTAAAAAATTACAAAAACGTCAACTCTTTTATATTTATGCAAATAGTAGATAAGATTATGTTAGTGTAGTAAATTGAACCATTAATCTTCTCTAATCAAGCTCATGCATAAGTAGCATAGTACATTTTGTTTTAAGTTTTCTTTAAAATCTTATTAATGTTAATTTCTCTTCTTCTCTCATCTTCTTTTTTATAATTTTTTATTTTTAAATAAATAAAATGTTGGTTTATATTATTTATAAAATATTGCATTGTATATAATTACCAAAAATATTTTAATGGATTGAGCATACTCTACGATTCTCTTTCTTTTATTTTAAATGATTGATATAAAAAATAAAATTTTAAAAGAGTATAAGATTATAGATAACGTATAATTTCTACATAATAATAAGATTATAGATAACATATAAGATTAGAGTATAAAATTTTTATAAAATTTTAAAAGTAAAAAAATTGAGTGAGACGCCGCATGGATGACTTTTAAATAATATTAATAGATTTTGTAATAAGTCTCAGCCCTACGTTTATATCTGACAATGTTAAGACTGCATCGCCTATGTTATATACCGACAATTTTGTAATTTACTTCGCAAGATAGGGAATCTATCTACACAAATGATTTACATAAATATTTTTCATATTTCTTTTGTAAATCTAACGGTACTAAAAGAAAAGATCGTACAAAAATAACAAATTACACAAAATATTATAAATTTCACCCGTAGAAAATAAGATTATTTTGATATTATAAATTTTATTTATTTGCATTAAATATATAACGGTTTGAACTTTATATCGTATTAGATTACAAATTGCGTCGTCTATCATATAAATTTTTTCATAAATTAATATACTCGATAATTATTACGTCATCTTTTCATCTATATGATTGAACTTACAATTTTTTTAAGAAAAATAATTTGAATTTAAGAACGTTTCGGTCGAAATAATACATATATAGCCGAATGTTTTAATTTCTTTTAAATGTTTTTAAAAATAGTAGACGAATGTTTTCATCTATAACATATTTTGTTTTTTGCAAATGTAACCATGCAACTATACATAGATAGTGGTTCATATTTTTTATATATAAATTACAATTTGCATCATCTATGCACTAATTTGTAATTTGTAAGTAACTTAATTAATACATTTAACAATTTTTACGTAACTACTATTTCGTTTGTATGATTGCATCTACGATTTAAAAAAAACACAATGTGAATTTAAAGGAGTTTGGATCGAAAAATATTTAATCAAATTAATATATATGAGATTTAAATTTTGGACTCTATTTCAATTATCTCTTAAATAATAACATATAAAAAAAACATAAATAAATAAGCACGAAAACAACTTGTTCTAAAATTGACCCAAAAATAATAGAATTACTTTTATATTGTAAATAATATTTATTTGTATCAAGTAGACAAAGACTCAAATTTTATATCCTATAAATTATAAATTGCATCATTAACCATGCCAATTTGTACATAAGTTAATATACTCAAAAACAATTATGTAATCTTTTTTCAAATATATGGTTGGATCTACGATTTCAATATATATATATATATATATATATATATAAATTTAAGGGCGTTCCGGTCGCCAATATATATGTATATATATTAAATTAATCGAAATGAGATTTGAATTTTGAATTCGATATTATTAACGCTTAATTAATTACATAAAATACATATATATAGTCAAGTTAAAATACATTATTATTAGTACACGATGATCATTTATAAAAAAAATTGGATTAAAATTTGTAACTGTAAAACGACATTCCAAACATATTATTAAAGTACTAAGTGTGTTCATATAATTTAATACAGTGATGGACACAAGAGAGAAGTGCGAAATCAGTTCCCAAGTTAAAAAAATAAACACGTGATATGAATACTCCATATTGCAATAGGTGCTCATCTCCCAAAGTATTTGTCTTGTGAGAGTGTGTAAAGATGCACCAACCTTCAGCTTCTTTTTAAAATCCTCTATCTCATTCACATGTGTTCGATTATATTACAACAACATTGTGTGCATTTAACGATTTATATTCTAGACTGCAAAAAAATAAAAAAAAACCAAATCAATTGATCGCTGAAAAACAAACAACAACTACTAAGGCAAAATACCTATTTACAAATTATACTTTCTCCAACATAGAAAACTCCGGTAAACCTGATTATAATTGCAACAAGAGCAATAGTTCGACCGTGTTTCAAATTTTACATTGTTTCTATTTGTTCTTAATATCAATAATACTCACTATGAACAAGTCCCAAAGCCTTGGGTTTGGCACAGTTACGTTATCATATTAATTTACATACACTAATGTTATATACGGACTTTAGACTAAAAGATTTTAAGATGTGATCATGGTGTGTAGTCTTACGTACCTGACCAACTTTATATTTTATTTACAAGTATATTGTCATTTCGTTAAAAACACATTAGTTTAGATACATCCATATCATATATGAACAACTATACTAAAATAATCATTTAGATTATATTTAATTGTTGAATTTGATAAAATGCATTTCACGACATTTAAAACTAAATTAATATTTTGTCAAATGAAAATAATAATTTGATCTTTATTTTATAGATTTTTTTTCCAAATTTTGTGAAATCTTATTAAATATTAAAAAAAATTAAAAAAAATTTATACAAATATAAGATAAATTCAAAATTAATTTTAATTACAAAATTGTTTCGATATATATACATTTTCGTGCGAAAAATTATTTCAGTAAATAAGCAGGCCCGTGCTTCGCACGGGTTTTTAGGCTAGTTATAAATCTTATAGTTTGTAATATTTCAAATCTTAGCAAAATTCCATCCTTGTTGAAACAAAGATAATAATTAAAAATAGCTAAGAAAATGACAGTAATTATCAATCTCAATATACCTTTAGTGCATATTCAAAATATATTAAAATCGGACAAGTTATCAATGTAGTTTAAAAGTATAATGCGAACCTTTAGTACATATTATTTAATACTAAAAAGTAAGATTGGAAACACATGTGTAATTAGGCGGTAGCATAATGCTAAATACATGTTCCATTGCCTCCGTCACCAGCTCCACTGTATCCATCACCAACTCCGTTGTCCTTTTCATTGTCCTCAATTGATACTTTCCTTTTCTTTTTGTCATGCACAGTCTCGAGCGTAGGAGAACTTTTAGAATCCTGCAATACAGTAAGTGCTTAGAAAAATATTCATGTACAATATTTTTATATAGATAATAGTGCATGATATTAGAGTTTTAAACTAATGAAGTTAACTATACAAATTAAATAAGTAAAACAAATAAATTGGGGTAACCAAAGAAGTAATATAAAATTACAAGAACAATAAAAAATAAATAACAGTTATATTAAAATTAATATAATGCATAACTTACTAATTTGTGACAATTTTGAGATCTCTTTTTTTTCAACCGCCTTTGACAACTTCAATACCACCCAAGTAGGTCAAGCAACCCACAACATCTAAATCAACATAGAAAAAATAATATTAGAACATGATAGTTTGAATTATAACTTATATAATAGTATTACTTATATATTACTCTAATATATTACTGCATCAAAAACCTGAGAGTATATTGGTGTCATTAATACGTGCATCAATCATATCCGGACATATGAACTGAAATCCATGCAGTGATATGTTGACGATGCCTTCTTCCAATCTGTTAGGCAACATTATGCGTATGAAGAGCAATTTAGACCCATGTGATAGTGGTCTTCATCGATCAAAATCATGTCAAGACTGATCAGTTCTTCAGTATTTGGATTGACAGATTCCCACATTCTACACACTCGTACTCTTATCATCCAGGTATAGTTGCTGTCGTTCAAAGCATCCAACATGGTGTAGGCCATAGTTGTATTGATTGTAAATATGGTTGTAAAAATTTGAAGCTATGTAAAAAAGTTTCGGTGTAGATTTTTTGTTATGAATGACCTTTAATTTATAGGTGTTTGTAAGGTGAATAACATGGAAATCCATTATGTTTAAAAGTCAATAAATATTATAAAAGAAAAGTTCTATAAAGTTTGAAAATAATAAAAGAAAGTTCTATCACGTTTGAAAATAATAAAAGAAAGTTCTATCAAGTTTGAAAATAATAAAGAAAGTTCTATCAAGTTTGAAAATAATAAAAGAAAGTTTATCAAGTTTGAAAATAATAAAAGAAAGTTCTATCAAGATTGAAAATAATAAAAGAGAAAATTGCAATTATTAACATAAGATCCTAAAAATTCGAAAATAATAAGGAAGTTGGAATTTTCTAAATCAAAGAAAGTTCTATCAAGTTTGAAAATAATAAAAGAAAGTTCTATTAAGATTGAAAATAATAAAAAAGAAAATTGCAATTATTAACATAAGAGCCTACAAATTCGAAAATAATAAGGAAGTTGTAATTTTCTAAATCAAAGAAAGTTCTACCAAGTTTAAAAATAATAAAAGAAAGTTATTTCAAGCCTACAAATTCGAAAATAATAAGGAAGTTGTAATTTTCTAAATCAAAGAAAGTTCTATCAAGTTTAAAAATAATAAAAGAAAGTTCTATCAAGCCTACAAATTCGAAAATAATAAGGAAGTTGTAATTTTCTAAATCAAAGAAAGTTCTATCAAGTCCTGCAAATTCGAAAATAATAAAGAAGTTGTAATTTTCTAAATCAAAGAAAGTTATATCAAGTTTGAAAATAATAAAAGAAAGTTCTATCAAGCCTACAAATTCGAAAATAATAAGGAAGTTGTAATTTTCTAAATCAAAAAAAGTTCTATCAAGTCCTACAAATTCGAAAATAATAAGGAAGTTGTAATTTTCTAAATCAAAGAAAGTTCTATCAAGTTTGAAAATAATAAAAGAAAGTTCTGTCAAGTTTGAAAATAATAAAAGTGTAATTTTCAATTTCCTTCCTACAAAATCGAAAATAATAAAGGAAGTTGTAATTATTAAAATTAAAAATTGTGAAAAATTGAGAAAATTAGAAAAATAGAACGGAGCGATTCTAGAGGCGCCACATCACCGCCCCCGTCTTCTCCTTTATATAAGTATATTGATATATTGATTGGTTTGTAAAATTTTAATTAAATTCATAAAATTTTAATTCGTAACCCAACCTTACCCATCATACATCGGTTTGGGTCGGGTTGGGTCGGTTTGAATGGGTTGAATGTTTAATAAAAAAAAATTCAATATTATAGAACATTGCTCATTTCGAAAATTTAAATAAAAATAAAGTATGTATAACTTACAATTTTGATACTAATATTTACTTCTAATTAATATTATAATTTTATTAATGTAAATATGTTGTAGGTCATGCGTATATGCACAAAATATAATCATATATTAATAAATATAAGGAGGATAACGTTTAATGTATAGTTATATATAAAATATAAATATATTTTTAAGTTATCAAATAAAATTTGTAATTTAAATCGGGTTGGGTTGGGTTGGCCGAAAAAACATAGAACTCATACGCAACCCATTTAATTCGGGTTGAAATTTTTTAACCCAACTAAGTTTCAGTTTTTTTATCGGTTTGAACGGCCGAAAATAGGGTTGGGTGGGTTTGGTTGAGTTGACCAACCCATGAACACCCCTACTGTTGGGCCTTGTACGATACTAACCTGTCTAATATTCTCTCCGTCCCATTTATATTGTTCGCAGTCAAAATTTTAATTTTTATTGTCATTGTATATAATTCGCAATCAAAAATTCAATTTTTATTGTCATTGTAAATAGACGGATAGTTACCAAATAATTATATTATTTTTCATAAAAATTAACATAAATAACATATAATTTATTATTTTATTTTAATAAAAAGTGGACAACAATTTTGAGATAATGAAATTAGAAAATACTCCATCCGTCCCACTAGATTATATACATTGGAAGATGGGGGTTCGACATGCATTTTAAGACTTCTATAAAATATACATTATAAATTTTTTTAATTTTTTTTTTTCTTCTAAATTAAAATTTAACATTTAAATTTTTATTCAAATAAAAAATAATTTAAAAATAAGTTATAGAACTATACTTTATATACACCTTAAAACACGTGCCAGTGAGAAAAAAATGTATAAAAATAATTGGGATAGAGGGAGTATTGGACAATAAAAATGGAGCAAATGAAGCATTTTTTTTAAGTTCAAATTATTTTACTCGTAATTTTTTTTGTAACAATTATTTATTACTTATAATTAATATGTTAACGAAATTTGAATACGAGATATCTAATAAATTAGCTTAAATATATCATTATTTATCAATTATCATATTATATTTCACAAGAAATGTTAACTACAAAAACTCGAAAAAGTAGGAAAGGGTCCATCTATTATATATATAATAGAGCAACTAGGGGTTTAGTGAGACAATTTATTCAATGTTAAATTACTAAATTACCCCTCCTATATTATATTAATGATAAAAAAATTGTTTCTAATGGGAATTGAACCCTTGACCTCTTGATTAGAAGTAACATTCCTTACCACTATGCTAGATATCAATTGTGGTTATATCATAAAACTCTTTATTAATATGCGCAAATACTCAATATGTTATATTCTATTTTGGTCTCTTCTTGTAATCTCCTTGATAAGGTAGATAATTCATTTTCACAAATGCCTTAAAATCATATTTTTGACCAGATTAGAGAAAAACTCGCGCAAGATATAAAACATATTATAAAATTGGAATTGATCCATAAAAAAGATTATATTAATATTTTAATATTGTAAATCATGTTTATTTGTATTAAATATATAATGACTCGGATTATATATACTATTAGATTACAAATTCTATATACTATCAGATTATATATATTAGATTCCTGATTACCTTTTCAATATTATATTGATGATAATAGATTACTAAATTACCCTTCTAATTTTATATTGATGATAAAAAATTGTTTTTAATGAGAATTGAAACATGACCTAGGTGATAATGTAACAAATGTTGACATTTATAGCCACTATCACTTACTATAGTCTTTTTTAATTTTTATTTTTAAATTTAAAACTATCAACCTATTTACTCCATTCCAATTATATCCTTATATATAATACTAGCTTAAAACTCGTGCGATGCACGGATTGTTAATTGTTATTTTATTATTATTTTATTAATTGTAATTGTGCAAAAAATAAGTAGACATGCTAAACAATTTTAATTAATTAAAAACATTAAAACAGATTTTAAAATAAATAAGTATGGGTTTGCCCGTTATATTTTTGGAAATGAGGGGTTTTAGTAAGAAAAAATAAAAAATGTAACATATATTTAGTTTAAAAAGGTAAATGCCCGTGATATTTTTGGAAAATGAGGTTTTAAAATTTAATAATTAAAAGTATTTAAATATGTTTTAAAATAAATAAGTAAAGAGTTTCCTGTGATATTTTTGGAAAAAAAATGGATTTTAGTGAGAAAAATAGAAAAAGTAAATTGTAAAAGGCAATTTCCCGTGATATATTTAGAAAATGAGAGACTTAGTTGGAAAAAATATATAATGTGTTTTAGCTGAAAAGGTAATTGGTTATAAATAGGTATTTGATTATTTATATTTTAATATTTTTAGTAATTGCATTTGTTAAGAAAAATAAGTAGACATGTTAAAATAGGTAAATTTTTAAAAAATAATTATAATATTAAAATAGGTTTAAAAATAAATAAGTAAATGTTTGTCCCTGATTTTTTTGGAAAAGGAGGGGTTTTAGTAAGGAAAAATAGAAAAACTAACATGTTTTAGTTTAAAAAAAGGTAATTGCCCGTGATATATTTGAAAAAGTAGGGGAATTTGTTAGAAAAAATAGAAAAAATAATGTATTTTAGGTGAAAAAGGTAATTGCTTATAAATAGATAATATTATTATTTGATAATATTATTATTTAATAATATATTTCTATAAATAACTAATGTTAATTAAGTAAAAATACGAAGTACAGTTAATTAAGGACAATTAAGTAAAATCACAACGTACCATACCGACCAACCAAACTTTTAATGTTTCGTCTATTATATAATAGTATTGAAGCGTAAAATGAATTTTATTCATCATTTAACATTTATTAATGCTTCATTATAAGATATTAACAATTTATAGATTATATACGCAGTTTTGAAATTTTAGATACTAATATAGATCAAAACTTTAGTTTTACTACGATCCTATATATTATAAATATCGTCTTCAATAAATAAATTTTATACGTTGATCATTTTCGAAAAATACACTATTAGTATATAAAGTATTGAACTCGAAAAATGCAAAAGAGTTTTCTCTTTGTATACTAATAAAAAAAGTTTGTATTGGAGATTTTTACAAAAAAGTTGAAGTTGTCATCGTATGATTAAATCAAATCTTAACTAAAATTGGTTTAAATTTTTTGAATATCTATGATAAAATGTTAAAAGTATTAATTGTTAAATTATTTGTGTCAAGTGACAATTGTAAGGTGAAACGAGTAACTTATCACGAATCAGTTTAGCGGCTTCTTGAGAGGTATAAGTAATAGTTTTATAAATAAAGTATATCCACAACTGTACAATTATTGCATTCCATTGTTAACCAATTAAGAATATGTATGTAAAAACATATCGAGTTTTTTTTAAAAAAATTATGCAGTAAAAAAACATCAAATACTTACTTACTCGAAAATCAATAGCAACTTATTCACATCCAAATCATTAACGTATCTAACACGAACTTCTAATTCAAGGAATACAATACAATAAAAAAGAGGAATATTAACTTTACAAACAACTATGGCTAACTTACAATTTTCAAATATCTCAATCACCAAACCATCAACACTAATTAAGAATATGTATATAAAATCATATCAAGTTTTTTAAAGAACAAATTATGCAGTAAAGAAAGATCAAAATACTTACTTACTCGAAAATCGACAACAAACTATTCACATCCAAATCATATACGTGTATCACACGAACTTCCGATTAAAGAAATAAAATATAATAAAAAATAGATATATTAATTTTCCAATAACTATTGCTAACTTAAATTTTCAAATATTTTGATAATCAAACCATCAATATGAATATACCACAAACAAATATACCTGAATTAATTACAAATTATAAAATATTTTAGAATAAACCCGTGCCTCGCACGGGTAATAAAGCTAGTTGTTATAAATACTTGATAATGGAGCTATGATATTGCAAACTAAATGATTCAAATAAATTTTAAGTATTTTTATTGTGCTTGAGAGCTCGATTAGAAGATTGAAATTCAACATACTATAAACTGTATGGGAATTGCCCAAATATAAATTTATTTCTTCCTCTCCATACGTAACGTATCTAAGTTAATGGGCTTCCGAAAACAATACCAGCCCATTTTGTAACAATCCACTACCATACACCAACTGACCAACATGGCAACATCTAACCTGCTTGGAGCAAGTCCAAGATACTACTACTAATCTATACTATATTATTAAAGACGAAACATTAAAAGTTTTGTAGTCTGGTCATGAAAGTTTTTGTAGTCTGGTCACTCAATTCATAGCCGTTAGATATTTTTGATCAAATCGATGGGAACCGTTAGATAAAATATTAAAATTATTATATAGAATATCTTTTCTATTTTTCCTAACTAGAACATCTCATTTTCCAAAAATATTGCAAACAATTTTATTTACTAAAATAACATAATAAAGTTATAATTGCTAATAACTAACTCATTACCTTTTTTAGCCAAATTGTATTTTTTTTTATATTTTCTAACTAAAATTTATACTTTTCTATTTTTCCTAACTAAAACATCTCATTTTCCAAAAATATCACGAACAGATCTATTTAATAAAATAAAATAATAATATTATAATTATTAATGACTAACCGATTAGTTTTTTTTTTCCAAAACGTATATTCATTTTTATATTTCATAACTAATATTTCTCTTAACTAAAACCTCAAAAATATTACGGACTATTACATTTAGTAACATAAAATACTAATATTATAAATCTATCTATCTATACTATATTATTAAAGACGATACATTGAAAGTTTTGGTACCTGTTTTTTTGGTACGATACTTGCCTTATTTAATTGTTTATTTAATTATTATAAAAATTATTATAATCATTTATCCTTTCAGTTAAAATGCATTACCATTTTTTTCTAAAAAAATCATGAGCAATTTCCTTTTCAGCTAAAACATGTTACATTTTCTATTTACTTTACTAAAATCCATCATTTCCCAAATATATCACGAGCAAACCCTTACTTATTTATTTTAAAACATATTTTAATATTTTTAATTGGCAATTACATTTCCCCTCTTTTTCTAGAAAAATCACGGGCGGTTACCTTTTTCGGCTAAAACATGATATATTTTCTATTTTCCTTACTAAAATCTCTACTTTTCCAATTATATCACGGGCAAACCCTTGCTTATTTACTTTAAAATCTATTTTAATAATTTTAATTGACAATTATCCTTTTCAACTAAAACATGTCACCTTTTGTATTTTTCTTACTAAAACCCCTCTTTTTTCAAAAATATCACGGGCCAATCGTGACTTTTATATTTTAAAATTCAACGAAAACATGTTACTTTCTATTTTTCTTACTAAAACCCCTTTTTTTCCAAAATATCATGGGCAAACCGTTACTTATTTATTTTAAAATCTATTTTAATACTTTTAATTATTTAAAAATATTTAACACGCCTACTTATTTTTTTTAACAAATGCAATTAATAAAATATGAAATATAAATAATAAAATTAACAATTATTAAAAACAATTCGTGCATCGCACGAGTTTTATGCTATATTATTAAAGACGAAACATTAAAAGTTTGGTAGTCGGATGGACGGACGGTTGGTACTTAGTGATTTTATTTAATTGCCCTTACTTATTTTTTAAAAAACTATCACTAAATAATAACATTATTTAGAACCAATTACTTTTTCAGCTAAAATACATTACCTTTTTTTTTTTAACAAAATCTTCTCTTTTTCTAAAAAAAACACGGGCGGTTATCTTTTTTAACAAAAATATGTTACTCTTTCTATTTTTACTTACTAAAACCCCTCATTTTCCAAAAATATCACGGGCAGACCCTTACTTATTTATTTTAAAAATCTATTTTTTTATTTTAATAATTAAAAGTATTAAAATCTATTTTAATACTTTTAATTATGAGCACTTTTTCAGCTGAAACATGTTACTTTTTCAATTTTTTCATTTTCTAAAGAAATTATTATTAAATAATAACATTTTTATAACCAACTACCTTTTCAGCTAAAATACATTATTTTTTCTATTTTTTCTAACAAAATCCTCTATTTTTCTAAAATAAATCACCGGCAATTATCATTTTCAACTAAAACATGTTACTCTTTCTATTTTTCCTTACTAAAAACCCTCATTTTCCAAAAATATCTCGGGCAAATCCCTACTTATTTATTTTGAAACCTATTTAAATTACTTTTAATTACAGGCAGTTACCTTTTCAGATAAAACATGTTACTTTTTCTATTTTTCCTTACTAAGACCCCTACTTTTCCAAAAATATCACGGATAAACAGTTATTAATTTATTTTAAAATTTATTTTAATACTTTTAATTATTTAAAAAAGTTTAACACACCTACTTATTTTTTTAGCAAATGCAATTAATAAAATATTAAAACATAAATAATAAAAATAATAATTATTAATAACAATCCGTGCATCGCACCGGTTTTAAGCTAGTTAGTAATTATATAACTTTTCAAGATTTTTTTTTCTTGTTTTATATTACCTCGATTCCATAATAAACGTTCTAATTTTTTTCTAAGTTAAAATATAAGAAAGGAGTGAAAAGATCTTGTTCCAACATTCTGTTAATTGTACTTAAATATCTTTCTTATTTTTTAGGAAATTTGATTCATTTTTATATCATTTTAATGAATAAAAAATTTACTTCACTTCATTGCTCATTTTTTAAATAATACAAAAGTAGGTGAAATTTAAATTTAATATAATAGTAATGATAAAAAAATCAATAATTAATAGTCTAATTTTTTATAATATTTATAAAAATGTCAAATTATATGGAATGAATAACATGTTCTTTTAAAATAATTTTTCACTTTTAGCATAAATAAATTGAAATTGATTTGTGAAAAATGTAATTTTTACGGGTTGCAAGGTTGTATAACATATCAAAAAAGTAATTTTCATTTGTTGAAATATTAACTCAGAATAAAGAAAAACTGGCAAGAAAAGTTAAAGTACAAAATATGCATACCATCTCTCCATCGGATGTCTAGAGTTCGAATTTAGGACGTAGGGTGAGAGTCGAACCTTGTCATCGGGTGTGAGTGTGTAACTATTAAAAATATATATATGCAAAGGGTTTCTAGAACAGGAATTTAGGATTCCCTGATCATGCATCTATTATTATATATCTTATACTGCAACAAGCACTTTGTGAACCATTTTATTCAACACTTGAAATTACATAACTGCCCCTCCAAAGTCAAATGTTATAAAAATGTAAGAAAATTTTGATCTTGATGGGAATCGAACCTAAGACACTTCAATACAATTACTAAGAATTTCAAGTCACCAGTTTAACCATTGAGCTACTTGGGTTTCGTATCTCTTTAATTAAATTTAATTATATTTCTTCCTTTGTATTCACAATTTTAAGACAAAGTACAAATGCATTTTTAGTCACATGATATCATTTTTTTGTCCGAGCATTCAATAATATAAAATAATACAAAATAGTGATCATTTTGTCTCAACTATATTCATACATGTCAGATAATATAAGTAATAATATAAGCACCTCTATAGTTGTTGCCCTGAATAGAGATACGTAATTCGGATTCAGGTCGGATTTTTCGATATCCGATAGGGCCGAGCTTTTTTAAATCGATACAAATTTTCTCTAAAATATTTATACATGTAGATAGGGTCGGGTCAGGAGGGGCCAAATCGGATTTTTACAAATTATTTTAGATATTGATAACTTTAACTTTAACTTTACCTTCTTTTCATTTTTTTCGGATTTAATTAAAAAAATTAAGGTTTTATCCGATATTTAATTGAAAATTCTAGCTTTTTGGATTGGACTTTTATCCTGATCAAGACTGCGTCCAAATCGAGATTAAATTTGGGTTTATTCGGCTCGAACCGGATCGGGGTTTTGTAAAAAATATGCGATTCGTTTAAGCCTGCGGGCTAGATCCAATTGAGGTGGACTTTTTTTTAATCAGATTTTTTCCGATTTTTTTAACCAGTTCGAACAGTTTTTTTCGAATACGAATTTGTGTGCATCTCAATCCCGCCACCTCATGCATTAAGGACATGTATACTACTCCGGCCGCTTATAGAGAATTATGGAGCCCGGAGAGTATTGGTACTTTCGAAATGGAGCATTTATTTGACACCTTTAACTAATTTCTATCTGATTATTAATTAGCTTATAAAACTAATCATCAAATACATTCAACTAAGAACAAAATCTTCTTCGGACTAATACCAAACCGATCTTCCTTGCAAATCTTCTCAGCCATGTCACATAGTGTCACCAACAAGTTCAAACTGGTGGCAGGATCACCATAACAAACTGAAAAATACTTATCATCACAAAATTAAACTGACGTGAACTAGAAAATATCGTCACAAAATAACATCAAGTTCTGTCGGTTAGAGCGATCCCGTGCCTTGCACGGGGGGTTCGTGAGACAATTTATTCATCATAAAATTACTAAATTAGCCCTATATAATAGCACAACAAAAAAATTGTTTCTGATGGAAATTAAACCCTTGACCTCTAAATTAGAAGTAACATACCTTACCACTATTTTAGACATCTATTTTAATTGTATTTTGAAGCTTTTTATTAATATGCACAAATACTCAATATGTTATACTCTATTTTAGTACAAAAAAATTGTTTCTGATGGGAATTGAACCCTTAATCTCTAAATTAAAAGCAACATTCCTTACCACTATGATAGACATCTATTTAGATTATATTATGAAGTTTTTTATTAATCTGCGCAAACACTCAATATGTTATACTCTATTTTGGTCTCTTTTTGTAATCTACTTGGTAAGGTAGATAATTTATTTTCGCAAGTGCCTTAAATAAATATTTCTAACCATATTTGAGAAAAGCTCGCGCAAAATGTTATAAAATTGTATTTTAAAAAAATGTTATAAAATTGGAATTGATCCATAAAAAAGATTATATTAATATTCTTATATTATAAATCATGTTTATTTGCATTAAGTACATAATGACTCATATTATATATACTATTAGATTACAAATTCTATATACTCTCAGATTATATATATATTAGATTACTAAATTACCCTTTCAATATTATATTGATGATATTAGATTAATAAATTATCCCTCCAATTGTATATTGATGATAAAAAAATTTCTTTTTAATGTGAATTGAACCATGACCTAGGTGATAGTGTGACAAATATTGACATCTATATCCAATATCACTTATTATATTTTTTTTAATATTTTTTTTTAAATTTAAAACTATCAACATATTTACTTCTTTTCAATTATATCCTTATATATAATAAGCGTAAAAATGGATTTTATCATTATTTTACATTTATTATTGTTTAATTATAAGATATTAACAACTTATAATTATATATGCATTTTTGAAATTTTAGCTACTAATAAGATTAAAACTGTAGTTTTATTATGATCCAATATATTATAAATCTCGTCTTCAATAGATAAATTTTATACGTTGGTCATTTTCGAAACATCCACTATAGTATATAAAGTATTGAACCCGAAAAATGCAAAAAAGTTTTATATTTGTATATAAATAAAAAAGTTTGTGCTGGAGATTTTTACAAGAAAGTTGAAGTTGTCATCGTACGACTAAATCAAATCTAAACTAAATTGGTTTAATGTTTTTGAATATCTATGATAAAATATTAAAAGTACTAAATGTTAAATTATTTGTGTCAAGTGGCAATTGTAAGGTGAAACGAGTAACTTATCACGAATGAGTTTAGAATTATCTTGAAAGGTATAAGT
This sequence comes from Heracleum sosnowskyi, assembly GCA_030848705.1. Taxonomy (NCBI): domain Eukaryota; kingdom Viridiplantae; phylum Streptophyta; class Magnoliopsida; order Apiales; family Apiaceae; genus Heracleum; species Heracleum sosnowskyi. Next base: position 15,176,373 of record CM061244.1, on the reverse strand, counting down.
GATAGTTTTCTAAAATAAATTATATCCACACCTGTACAATTATTGTATTCAACGTATCTGCAAGGAGACCCTTCTTAAAACGGGCAAAGTGGTATGCATTCGTTTAAATAGTGTATCCACACATACTAATACAACTTGTACTTCTACATTTTTACTCTATTATGCACACCGATCAAATTTTGCAACACCCACTTAACGACTACCCCATGAACTACAAACAGGTAAATGGAGTGCTAACGTTCCCCCTGCAATGAAAATGATAAAAGGCGCCCAAATCTCTTTCAAAGTGACACTAAAACCATCTTCTCATTCAAATACAATTGGAAAAATTATAATCGGCGAAATCTTGCAGTACACAAGGTCACGACTACCCCGTGAACTACAAACAGGTAAATGGAGTGCCAACGTTCCCCGGGCAATGGAAATGGTAAAAGATGCCCGCTATTCTTTCAAAGTGACACTAAAACCATCTTCTCATTCAAATACGATTGACAAAATTATAACATACGAAATCTTGCAGTACAGAAGGATCTTGCGTGCTAACAAAACATGTTAATTAGTCAAAATATTTGCGCCTACTCAGGTCATAATAACAACCTTATAGACTGGGATTTTGTAAAACATGTATCATCAAACCTTCGACATATTTCCTACTGATATACCGTTACATGCTTATGTCTTTTCTTCTACCTGCATTCTACCAAACGATGAAACCAACATAACCGAAAATAACTAGAGCATGCCCGTGCCTCGCACGGGCTATAAAGCTAGTTAAAATAAATAATGGGACCTTTGTGTACTGTATTATCATAATCCAGATCAACACTAATCCAACACACTGTCACGGTTGACTACACTACTACATCTATAAAATAGGTCATTGTGAAGAAAAAACAAAACACAAAATGAAGAACCACATCATGGGACTAAGCCATCTCTTCTTTCATCTCTTCATCCTCATCTCTATCGCCTCCATTGTTCGATCTGTAAGTATCTTTTCCTCGTCACATAAACTTATAGCATGTTTGAATCGTTAATGGAAATCGAATATAATATTTTTGAGTTTTCGATTCTTATTAACCGAAGTCATTAAACATGAATCAAACGCCCTCTTAATATATTTATTGGTGCGCACGTTACATCTGTTAAATGTATATGATCCATTTATCGTAATCTCGGCGATTTTAGGCTACACGTTAATATTTTACGAGATTTGATTTTTGACAACATTTTTTTTGTTAAAATGCAGGAAGATTCAGAATGTGTATATACGTTGTACGTTCGAACCGGATCAGTGTTAAAAGCCGGGACTGACTCGATCATGACAGTGACTTTATACGATGCTAACGGATGGGGTGTTCGGATCAAGAATCTGGAGTCCTGGGGCGGGTTAATGGGTCCGGGTTATAACTATTTCGAGAGGGGTAATCTTGACATTTTTAGTGGTAAAGGTCCGTGTTTAAGTGCACCGGTTTGTTCCATGAACTTGACATCAGACGGGTCGGGTCCACACCACGGATGGTATTGTAACTATGTTGAAGTTACTACAACAGGAGCTCATGTACCTTGTGCACAAAAAACTTTCACGGTGGAACAATGGCTCGCGACGGATACAAGTCCGTACGAGCTCACCGCCTTGAGAAATTATTGTAAGGCCACGGAGGAGGGGAATGGTGCCCGAAAAATGCTAAAAGGATCCGGGTCGGTTCTTGAGGTTGTTTGAGGGGCAAGGGGCTGTTTCGGGTTTTTTTTTTGTTGCTAAATAGCTGTTTCGGGTTCTTTTTTTACATTTGTTTGATAGTTGTTGAGAAAAGGCCGTGTTTGAGGTCAGGTTAGGCAGGCCTGATTTTTGTCAAAGATGGCCTGGAAAGTTGCTTTTTTAATGCTTGTCTACTTGATTCATGATTGTGGATTTGTAATGTGCAAGAGGGCCCGTGTGTTGTTTCGCATAGACGGAAGAATAATGAGTTTTATAACTTTGTTTATGGGGTTATGATTTTACCTGGCAATTCGGATTCGGATATAATTTCGAATTGGATCAACTTTCGATTATAAAAAATTTGGGTATAGCTCGGATTGGATCTGATTTGGATCGGGTCTAATTTGGATTTAAATCGGATGAATTTGGTTTGGATCAAATTCGGTTCGGGTCGTTTCAGATCAGTACTCATTCATTTTTTTTTTAATTTGTAAGACTTTTAAAAATATCTTATTATTAAATATATTATTTTTAATATAAAATAATATACTATTCCAAAAGAATGGATTAAATGTCTATGTTATTTTGACATTAAATTGTTCAAAATATGAATTTTGCTTATAAATAGATTAATTTATTGAATTATAAGTGTCTTAATATATATGGATTATGATCGGTTAAAATTATAACTCCACTAAAACTGAATTTAAAATTTGTTTAGTTCGGATTTAAATCGGATCGATTAATATTAGGTTCGGATAATTTATTATTCAGTTATGATCTGTTTTGGATCATAATCGGATCAGATTATTTTCGGTTAAATTTTCAGTTCGGATAATTTTTGAATCAGTTCAAATCGGATTTCGGATCATTATCGAATTAACTAGTTCGGATACAAAATCAAATTCGCTTCTATGAATTTTGGTTCAATTTTTCGGGTATGGACTCATTTTGCCAAGTCTAGTTATGATTTATGTTCTTTTTTTGTTATGAACTTGTGTTCGATATATGTTAGCCGTTAGGGTAGGAGGAAATTTGTGGATGACTATTAAAATATAAAAATCGAAAATCGAAATTGATCTGTTCATATTAATTAGTTTTATAATCCGTGCGAGGCAGGGATATGTTCTGGATATTGCGTAAATTTCTTTAATTTTAACGTATTTTATGAGGATATGTATTTTGATCGCTCTCTCTCTCTCTCCCCTTTAATGCCCCCTCCACCCTCCATTGGTGGTTGCCTTCTATTTTCGGTGTCACTCTCTGTAGACCCCTCTCTTATGTGATGATCCATCCTCGTGAAGACGTAATATATTACAACACATTTACTGAAATGCATGTTATGCTTTGTTTATTTAAGGTCCGTCATAATTGTTTACTCAAATGCATTCTTTGACTGTTTAGTTTGTGTTTATTTAGAGTGTGTATTATGTGTTTGATGGAATTCTTGAACCAAATTTGCAGGCTTTATGCATGTAAATACACTTAGGGTTGATCTGCTCATTAAAGTAAATATTTGTCATAAATTGTTTGAACTGACAGTAACAAATTATTTTTTATCGATATTGTCGAGTTTGTGCTTTTTTTGAGGTTTATTTATGTTATTTACCAAGCTTTAAAAAACACCTACAATATCTTTATTTAATTTTAGAAAGATAAATAACAAGAAAAACAATAATACCAGGCTGTTGCCCAAACCTATTTTTTCTCCCCATTTTGCACAACTGTAAGTCTGAACTTTCTCTGTAACCCATAGAAAAAACACATTAAAACAGACTTCTGTCCAGCTAACGCCTCCTGTGAATCTACCGAAGCTGCTACTACCTATTTTTCTAACCGAATGTAGAATGTAGGCGACAAACATATGGAAAGAGCCTCGGTCTCAACTGGATTTAGCATATAAGTTGGGCATAAATTTTGTTGAAAACGACCCGAACACAGCCCAGTTAAGATCATATATGACCTCACTTAATTAATCAAAAATGAGCAAGATGAAGTACAAATCTGCATACAAGTTTTGAAAGTACGAGACCGCCTGGCCAAGCATTTTTTGCCTGGTCAAAAAAAGGCTAACGCTACAACGAATTTTGACCTATAAAATTTGAAAAAAAAAACAACTTGGCTAAACAGGCATAGAAACGTGAAATCCAGAAAAAAAATGTAGTTCCCAAATTTAACACAAGTTAAGAGGAAAGAAATAGTCCACATGCTCAAATAATATACATCCTCAGGAACCATAACAATAGGTAGAATCTAATTATAAGTGATGACCTCCAACATGAAAGGTAAAGATCGGCACCTAATAGATGAGGTAACATCTCAATAATCACTTTGAAGTTCTACTCGAGACAAACAGATTGGCTTTTCAGAGCGATGACACAGATGCTATAAATACGCCAAGAACAAGTAGTGATGCAGAGATTACAAGTTCAGATGAGGCGCCTGAGCTTCCCGGAGACGGTGCTGGTACAACATCATCAGTTCCAATAGACATGGCAGGTGCATCTGAAATGGAGCTGGGAGGCATTGTCATCGGAGAAAGAGCTGCAACATCAAAGAAGAATTTAAAATACAATCAATTACAAAAAAAAGAATTGTGCAACAGAAGAATATGTCAAACAAATTTTCTAATGTCGGATTGACATCATTGAGCTAAACATATTTTACTTTGTGTCATATAAGGAGGCCACTCAAGTTGAGGTTCTACAAAAGAAAACATGACACTGGATAGAAAACCTCTTTAAAATCAAAAGGAGCTGAAATCTAGAATATATACGGATTCGTACTGAAACTAAGGTATGAAACCAAATTTTACCATTCAGTATTTGACATTATATGTTATTTATATTTAGCAAAAACAATTATAAATTATTTATTATAAATTTGTTTTTACTTGTTTATATATATTATACTTCCATGATTTTACCATCTTTGTTCAGAGCTTCGGCTTGTCTAATTTCAAGATGTTTCTTATCCGACCGCTGCTGCCTTAAAGTTGTTTTACGTGTATCCAGTTATCCACATTCCTTAGTGGCTATCCCACCCTCAACCAGGTTCTCATTGCTTAATATTTCATTAAAGATTGAAGTGTACATGATAAGATGAATTGGGTGTCCCGTGAAAATGGGGAACCGAATTGCTCATGGTGTCCGGGTGGACTGGGGCATCTCCACAGTCCACACCCATTATTATCACACAGTTTAGATAGATCTCTAAACCATTTCGCTTAAACTCTAAATCATGATGACATGGAAACTCTGCTGGAAATCCTGAGCTAGTGAAGTTAGTTCCTTTCTTCTCTTGGTAGAAAGATGTTCGAAAGACAGACCACATATTATTTGAAAGACCGAAACAGGGCAAACAAAAAAACACTGTAAATCAACAAAACCTGGAGTTACACTTGTGATGATCCTAGAAAACTCAAGTAACCAAGATTGAGAGATAAATCATGTAGAGGCATGTTTTATTTATTGCTATAGTTTCATTGTAAAATAATCTAAGGCCGTATTGATTTCTGCAGCAACCCCCATCTTTTAATAACTGACATGACAGGGGCACTGATTTTTTTTTTTTCACAGAAATGGTTTGACTAGAGTCCTTCAAAACTGGGAAACACAAATACAAAATAAACAGGAGAAATGCAGTTCACGTGAACACTTGCTAAACAATGAATACAAACATAGGCAAAACAAATCAAGAAAATACACAAAATACCCCAAAGGAGGGACCATTTTCTAAAAAATCTAGCATAAACTTACTACATTGTCTCGGGCTCGAAAAATAACTGAAATTTAATAAAGAAAGCAAGAAATTTACTACACCTGGAACATTAAGATCTTTTTTACTTAAATTTACACAGAAGCAGTTCATTACATCTAGTCACAATTTTTATATTTTAGACACTTTGATTTAGGAGTGTACGAAAAACTATTGTAACCACAGATAAACATCAAAAACAAAAAAGAATTTATACTCATGTTGTGTTTGATTGGGGTGAACGGAATAGAATGAAATGATGAAATTAAAGGAAAGTAATGGGAGTTGGAGGGAAGATTTAAATGTCATTTCATTCTAATCATCCCAACCAAACACAACCTCGGGTTTTTTACAATTGATGTAAGTATAGTGACATAATGTGTACAAGTATTGAGAATTTATTCTTCCATTGGGACAAACTTAACTGTAGATAAAGTATTTATGTCAATTTTTGGCTCTTTTTGACTAGATTTTCGAATAAATACAGTCAATTTTACTAGAATTTCGAAGCAAGCATCAACATAATAGTAAACTTTAGATTGAATTTGTACTCACCAGGTGCCTGTCCAACGCTAACTGCAAACACAAAAATAAATTTGTGAGCTCTCAGAGTAACAAAAATATGAAAAACCCATTAAGAAAAAAATATGTAGGCTAGAAAAACACAATAAACATGATAAATAAATGTGTAAAAAAAGGACTTACTTCCACAGTTGGTAACAGAAGGAGCAGAAATCTTGCAAATAGTAGGAAGAGTCATAGCTTTAGTAACATTCAAAGACACACCAAACTGAGCGCTGTTTTTAAAAGCCTCACACAAACACTCTGCATTAGTTTTAAGCACAGATTTCAGACCAGAACAACACGACCCTTCTGGCTTAACAACTGTACTTCCACTTGTTACAAATGACAAACAATCCACCATGTTCATCACCACCGTCGAACAGTCCACCGCCGGCGCCGGAGCTGTGTGGTGCGATGCACTACACACATTTGTCACACCCAAAATTAAAAGGGTCGACAAAATGAACAAATGGGTTGTCATTTTTTGAGTTGAAAGTGTGTTTTTAGGAGTGGAAGTGGAGTTCTTGGAGTAGAGAGGAGTGTTTGGTTTGGTTTGGTTTGTTGCAGGGGTTTTATAGGGTTTTTAAGGTGTGTGTGTTTAGTTTTATATGGAAAGTGGTCATACAAGATATGTGGGGGTGGTGGAAAAGTGCACCATGTGCGCATCATAGATGGTGTCGGCTACGTGTATGGATGTGATTATGGACATACAGTATTGTAATGTTTGTAAAGGAGTTGTTTTTGGAAATTTGAAAGTTGTGTAATTACATTTTACAAATCTGACAGGTTAAATCACGGGTTTCAAATTTTAGAAAAACGGGTGCTTTTCATAACGGGTTAATTATCTTGTTGGTCATTAAAGTGGGCCTAAAATATCAAGTTGGTTACCAAACTGAAAACGGTCTCAAATAGGTCACTAAAGTCAGTTACAGGTAAATTCTATTATATAACTTACTTTTTTCTGGACGGAAAACACTAATATTAATGCTAATTTCTTCGATTTTATGGTATGAAATGGGTATGTTACCCTACCATGTAGATATTACATTAAATATTTTTTAATACATCATCATTTTTCGTCGAAAAAAATTTATTTATTTAGTGGAGTGTACCTTGTAGCCGACTTAGTGACCTGATTGAGACCATTTTCAGTTTGGTGACCAACTTGATATTTTAGGCTCACTTTAGTGATCAACAAGATAATTAACCCTTTTCATAACTTAAACTAAATCACCGTGTTGTAAAAAATGAGAATGGGTATATGATCATTCAGATTAATGATTGATTAAATATTAAGGGACTAATCGAAATGATTAATCGGATTATTAATAAAAAAATAATTGAATTTTAATAATATATTTGAATTTTTTCATATAGTATTTTACTATTTTTTTTTTTTTGCTAAGTTTGTAGCGAGCAGGACTTCTCCTTCTCTCGAAGGCCTTTGGCCCTCTAGAGACTAGACTCCAGGCTAGAATATAAATCTATAACCCGCCTAGTTCTCTTTTGTACCTCTGAAGCGAAGTACCAAAGAAATCCCCTTTGGGGAGATCCCTAATAAGCCTTTTTTAAGGTCTTTGCTCATGAACAAGAGCCCTTCGGACCCCTGTCTGCTCATCGCACCACCCGAAGAGCAGCCCAATAAGTATTTTACTATTTTAGTTATACTAGCTTAAAACCTGTGCGATGCACGGATTGTTAATTGTTATTTTATTATTATATTTTTTAAAAAATAAGTAGGCATGTTAAAATAGCTAAATACTTTTAATTAATTAAAAACATTAAAACAGATTTTAAAATAAATAAGTAATGGTTTGTCCATTATATTTTTGGAAAATCAGGGGTTTTAGTAAAATAAAATAAAAAATGTAACATATATTCAGTTTAAAAAGGTAAATGCCCGTAATATTTTTGGAAAATGAGGTTTTAAAATTTAATAATTAAAAGTATTTAAATTCGTTTTAAAGTAAATAAATAAAGGGTTTCTATGATATTTTTGGGAAAATAATGAATTTTAGTGAGAAAAATAGAAAAAGTAAATTGAAAAAGACAATTTCCCGTGATATATTTAGAAAAAAAGGGACTTTTTTAGAAAAAAATCTATAATGTGTTTTAGAGTAATTGGTTATAAATAGGTATTTGATTATTTATATTTTAATATTCTTAGTGATTGCATTTGTTAAGGAAAATAAGTAGACATGTTAAAATAGGTAAACTTTTAAAAAATAATTATAATATTATAGGTTTAAAAATAAATAACTAAAGGTTTGTCCGTGATATTTTTGGAAAATGAGGGGTGTGAAAAAGGTAATTGGTTATAAATAGGTAATATTATTATTTAATAATATATTTCTATAAATAAGTAAGGTTAATTAAGTAAAAACACGAAATACAGTTAATGACAATTAAGTAAAATCACAACATACCATACCGACCAACCAAACTTTTAATGTTTCGTCTATTATATAATAGTATTGATTGATATATAACTATCATATATTTATGAAAACAAATTTAAATATATTTTATGACTAGAAGTTTAATAAATCTAACTTCGGGGACAAATTTAAGAAGATAAATTTATTAAATTAAGAGAGTTTGTAATTTGACGATCTAAAATAAAAATTATGTATATAAGAAAATGTAATTTGTTTTTTTGTTCAAATTTCTACCTTTTAGAATTTTAATTAATTTTCTACTTATTTTACTAATTGCACCCATTTTTAAATAATTAATCCAACTTTGATCAATTAGACCGATTTTTGATCGTCTTTTATTTATATTTTAACCTGAATTTAGCATCATTAAGTCGATTAGATTAACTAACAATTAATTTCGATTAAGCACCAATTATTGGAACAAGATGAGCCAAATCAATCGATATACTTATATAAAGCAGAAGACGGGGGCAGTGAGGTGCTCTTCACACGCATAACGTCGCCTAAGAGATTGGAAGAAGGCATCGTCAATATGGATTTCAGTTCATATGTCTGGATATGATTGACGCACTTATTAATGACACTAACATACTATCAGGTATTTTGATGCAATAATATATTAGAGTAATATACAAGTAATACTATTACATAAGTTAAAATTCAAACTATCATGTTCTAATATTATCTTTTCTAATAATACTATATAAATATAAGTAATATTATATGTTTATATTGATTTTTATCAATATAATTATATATATATACATATATATAGCAGTGGTATCGGTCCAAGAAAATAAAAAATCAAACTATATAAACAAAAGGAATATGTAAATAATTTATAATATTACCTACCCAAATGCAAATTTTACAGAATATATTTTATTTGATAATTTATATAATTTTGTAGATATTTATTTCACAATTTTTATTTTAATATTATTTTTTTTAACAAATATATTATAATGCCGCTGCGAAGCGCGGCTCAGTAACCTAGTGGTAATGAAACGAAGGATGTCTTCAAATTTTGAACAATACGTGTTTTATTTAGTTTAATGTGTTTTTATTATTTTAAACAAGATTAATGATGTCAAAGTATAATTTGTTTGACATTTTACATCTATCATTTTCTTAAAAATATTAAATTAATTGGACCAGAAATTAGCAAAAACAAAATTTGTATTTTGAACTTAGAGTGCAGCAACATCATGGTGAAATGGTGGCTAGTTTTCTCCGTGAACACTCAAATTTGTTCCTTACGTACTTTAACGTTATAATTTTCTCCGTGTCAAAATATTTAATTTTCATTATTTACATAACTGGGATAACACGGCTATTGTATTTGACTAGTCTTGTCAAAAATAATAAAAGAAAATGAATACATGAATAATGTGTTTAAAAAATTTATTATATTTATATGTTTATTTAGGTAATGGAAATAATAAATATGTAATTAATGTGTCAGTTACATTTTATGGGTGAAAGAATTGAATGAATGGCCTACAAATAGAGAAAATTTCAAATAAAAAACGCACAAGGAAGAAAGAGTAGCTTGTCCAATTATCTTTTCGGGGCCCATAAACATTTTTTCTCTCTTTATGTAATATATATACATTTTTTTTGAGTAAAGTGCATTTTGTGTACTTGTCACACCACTTAAAATACTGATTTTCTAAAACTATCACTTGTTATACTGGATTTCTAACTTTTTTACGATGTGTGTACTTCCGTTAAATTCATTTGACGCCGTTAGAGAATTCAGGGGTATATTCGTCTTTTATCAATCATCTTCTTCCTCAAACTCATTTTCACCATTGATAATCTTCGTAAAAACTTATAACTCAAATTTATCATTCGTTTTATAACGAAATAGAGTCATTTAAATTGTACTAGAATCGTCTTTTTCTCCTCTACATTGGGATATCAATTATAACTATTAAAGATTTACTTTTAAGAATTTATATATTTAACAAATTTCAACTCATGTATAGCTTGTTAAGTTATGTCCTTTTAAATTAGTTTCACTAAATTAAAATATTGATAGTGAAAATCAACATCTATTTGTAGAGGAGGAAAAGATGATTGTGTTTCAACTTGAATGACTTAATTTCGTTAAGAAATGAATGAGATATTCAGCTTTTAATTTCTTAAAAGCTTCAACAATGGTGGAAATGGGTTTGAGGAAGAAGATGATGATAAAAAGACTAAAATACCCTTAAAAAATTAACAGAATTAGTCATACTTAACGAAAGTACACATTTTGTAAAAATGTTAGAAGTCCAGTATAACAAGTGGTAGTTTTAGTTGATTTTGTTGGATGCAACTTGTTATGCAACCAAATATAATTTTAATGATATTTAAATTGAAAGTTGCATTGATTTTAGTTGCAAACATGGTTGCAAAGTTGCACAATGTTATTTTATAAATTCTTTTTAATAAAATCCATTTTTAGAAAAGCATATGTTTCTAAAAACTAAATGTTTTTTTTAAACTATCGTTATAGTAACTTTTTTTTTTTTGAAAAAAAAGCCTTTTCTAAAACCAAAAAATTATCTTCTAAATTGGACTATTTTTTCATCGTCGTTTGTAATGATCAGATGACAACAAGATTTTTCCGGTAATCATTTTCCAAAAATAATATTTAAAATCAAGTTTTTTTCTGGACAAACAAACAATTTTTTAAGTAAGAATTATCATAAAATTCATTTTCAGTTTCCCGAAAAATATATGTTCTAGCGGAATGAAAATAATTTAACCATCATTCAGAAAAGCTAAATAATTAATCATTCTCCTATATTTAAAATTAAAAAAATCAACAATTTTACATAAATGTACTTACTATTTTACTTATCTACTTCATCTCTAAAATGTCCATGTCTACCATCCTAACAAACTAACAATAGAGCTATAATTTAATAGGTATGACTTTATTCATAGGTACTGATAAGAGAAGATTGTTAATAGGGTATATAATTAATGTTAACAAGTAACAACCTACAAATACATCGCAAGTAGTTGAGTATACCTTAGATGATATGTTTATAGATATCATTACACTATATTATAAATTAATTGTACGTTACAATGAAAAAAAATAAGGTGTGGCATATGCATCACACTGAAGCCTATATATGTTAACATCATATCATAACTTCATATTCATATTGATCAATTTATTTGGTCATTTTCCTTCAACAATACCTAAACATGGCGAAAGTCTTCACCGCATTGTGCACTCTATCAATCCTCACTATTTTTCTCATTGGTATGATTTTTCACTGTTATTTATAATCAAAATGTAGTTACATTAAATCGTATAATTTAGAGAAATTACCAAAAGTACTAATTTTTCAAATCTTATTTGCGCCTGTGCTGCTTTTTGAATATATTTTTAAAAATACAGTCTTCAACGCCAAAAAACATTTGGAAAAATTACCTTGATATTTATTGTTGATTTTTTTCTAAAATAGTACTTAAGCATTGCAAGTGTTTTCGTGGACTCAATCTCTCATAATTTTTTATATTGGTAACTTTTTTCATCATCAAATTATATCATATTTGTGTGAATATAAACATGTATGTATATGTTCTAATTTTATGTATTTATTGTTGAAAATCTTCGATTAACTTATAAATTTGAATGTTGCTACATCTAAAGGTAGTGTAAGCGCAAAATTAGATGTGGAAGAGAAGTGGCGATGCTACGGATTTCTCAATGATTGTAGTGATTCAGCGCCCGATATGTGCAATTCAGACTGTTGCAATGCTAATTGCTATCATGTATTCAAATATCAAGGTCATGTAAGTGGTTTTTGTGCTCAAATTGAAGGATCTCCGGACTCCAAATGTAAATGCTGGTTTGATTGTTGAGTTGTAACTATATTTTTATCAATAGAAATTACTATCAATATAAATTATCATATTATGTGCATGTTGTAATATGATTACGTACCCTATCTTTAGAGACTAAACTAAATTTTAGAGAGTAAGACACCTAGTCGGCTAGGTTTGCATACTTTAAACCCCACTAGGCTTATTAGTGAAGGCCAATTATAAAAGGTTTCTCGAACATAGCTAATTTTTTTACAAATGTGGCGGTAAAGTTATTGACCTTTTAATTCCTCAACAACAACACTTATGATATGCATAAGACCGTATCCGAGAAGGTAGCCAATTATTTAGATGTGATTGTTCAGATTGCTCGCATCCACATTCCCTTAGCATAGAGGAATATACCAACTATCGGTAGAATATGGTTACATTTCCATAACTTTTACCTTCCCAGTCCTCTTCTAGACGAGCTTCGACTATCAGGTGGAGAGTAGGACAAATTGATTATAGTCAATATGTGTAATTAATTTATAAACAATCCTCAACGAGAGGTCTTCAAAATATATCATGACGATCCTTAACCTCTGGGCCTAGCTCAAAGCGGACTAGTTGAGTCTTTTCATAAATAACATGCATGTTTTCCACCTTTTGAGCGCGTTCAAGCAGCCTAGGTGGAGTCCGTCATAATCATATGTTATTCTCAGTTATGCACTTACAGAATTGTAGAGGGGGGAGGGGGAGGGGGAGGGGGAGGGGGAGGGTTGAATACAATTCTTGATTTTTCACAACTTATCAGCAATTTAAAATTTAAGGACAGAAAAACTAAATTACAGGATAAATTCAAAGACACAGAACTTTAAAAATTTCAGGTGGATTGTTTATGTTCCACCTGAGATATATATTGAAGAAATAATCTGTGATACTTGTAAACAAATACACAGCTGCTTTTACAGTTCTTTGCTTCTAAGAATGCTAGAGAGAAAACCTAAGCAACGACAATGTAAACTATTTATTAGTTCACAAAAGAACTGCTACTGTAACACCTTACAATTTTTGGCTTGTAAATTATTTTCAATATGCGAAGGTGATTAAAATTTTATTTTATTAGCTACCATATATTTTTATATATGTTAAATGATTGTTGAATAGACTCTTTATGTTAGATAGGGCCGTCTTAAATTATTTATTTATGTTAATAAGAGTTATAAATATTGTTCTATTGCTGATAATAGCATTTGAGATTTTTATTCCTAATATTTTATTTTTATTAATATTTGAGTGGTGACAATGTGACTTATGTGCAAATTGTAATTTAATTATATTTATTTAGATAAAAGTGTTTCTTTAATTTATATTTCAACAATCTTTGAAATTATTTTTATTTAATATTAGTGATGCTTGCACATTTAATTTTCTATATTTAAATTATGTTCAATTATTTTATTAGTGGAGATTGTATAAATATTTAATTGTATTTAATTGTACCAACTTGAAAAATGATTTGTTATTTAGAAATGTTACTTTACTTTTAATTATGGAATTACCCTATTAGCCCCAACTAACTTTTAATTAAGTTATGAGGGAAGGTTATTTTGGTCTTTTCCTAATAACCCACTACACACATCATACTTAAACTCATTTCTTTGTTTCACCTTCATTTTTCAAGCCCACCCACTTCTCTATTTTCCTTCATCTCTCTCGGCTCTCTCCCCCTTTCTTCTTCATTTTCCCGAGACCCCCACCCCTTTTTCTTCTCTTCTTTCTTACTTCTATCTCCTATATAACTTGCTTCTTCTATGCCACACCCATATTGTAAGTACTTGTATATATATATACATTTATTTTCTTTAAGATTGAAGTACTTGTGAGTGATTTAAAGTTTAACTTGGAGAATTTGTGTTTTAGTTGCATGCAAGGCTTTTTAGTGTGAGAAATAGTTCCTTCTTGATGAGACCCTCTAATTTGGGCTCACCGGAGAAGAACTAGACTCTGGCAATGACTTGCAAGGAGACGAGAGTCTTGGATTCTTACATGCAACCCTTATCTTTGATGGATCTTGAATATTTAGTGTATATAAATCATTGCATGTTAGTAATCTTTGTGATTTGTAAGAGAGTTTTAGTTTTTATGATGATTTTGAATTGATTATCAAGAGTTGTGAGTTGCATGTTACTTTTATGTATATATCTAGTGTAATTAGCTTGTAAAAATTATTGCATGTAAGTGTTACCATGATTTATGCCATTTCTCTTGATAAGTGAATTTTGAATTTGTTAGAGATTAGTTTGTGTTAGAGTTTGTAAATTAAAGTTAGTAAATCTTTGAGTTTAAATTGCATGTGATTAATTTTGTGATTTTGATAAGTATAGTGTGAAGTGTTGGCTATGGTTTATTGGTGGGAGTTAAGGTGGATGGGATTATATAGAAAATAGAGAGGAAGAAAAGAAGGAAAGAGTGTTGAGGTTTAAGTTAGAGAAATGAAGTGTGAAGTTGTATTAGTGTGTGTGTGTGTGTTCCAGTGTGCGTACATGTGTGCGTGTGTGTGCGTTCCAGTGTGTGTGCAGCGTGTGTGTGTGTGTCTTTTATGTGTTAAAGTGTTGAGGAAAGAAAAGGAATAGACAAGTGGGAATTAGTTTATGAATTGTGTAAGTGATTTGTGTGTGTATAAGTGCAAGAGGATGAGTGTTGAGTGTTGAGTGTTGAGTGTTGTGTGTGTACTGGTGTAGCGAGAGAGAGAGAGAGAGAGAGAGAGAGAGAGAGAGAGAGAGATAGAGATAGAGAGAGAGAGAGAGAGAGAGAGAGAGAGAGAGAGAGAGAGAGAGAGAGAGAGAGAGAGAGAGAGAGAGAGAGAGAGAGTAGTAGTAAAATAGAATAATATTTATTAGTAATAGTTAAGTATTTTGAGTGTAATTATTTAGTATTACTTGTTTGGCATGTGAATTATTAATTGTTAAGATGGAGTATATTCTATAGCTAATTATTTAGTAATTAATTTATTTTATTAGTACGTAATTGTGGTTTGTTTGTATGGATTTAATTAGTATATATTAAATAATGCAAATTCTTTCTATTTTATTTAATTATTTGTATCAAGTGTCAAAATGGCCATTAATTACAATTACTAGTTGTATTGTCGTCGCAATATTATATTGTGATTCTTTTTAATTTGTTAAGTGACTATTAAATTTATATGTTTGGTTTGGTCAAATATGCTTACTTGATTTAGTGATTTTTATTGTCAAAAGAACTAGTAAGTGTTAATAAAATACTTTATCCTGAGGTTTTCCGTCAACACATGAAGGTATGATATGTGATTACATTTGTTGGATGTCCATGTTATGTATATGTATCGCAAGGGTAGATTTTAGAATCTATTTGTTGGTTACGTAAATACTGAGGGGAAAAGCTAAGCTAACGTACTAAGTGGAGCTAAATTCTTTTATAGGTCCAAGTAGGCGATCAGGAAAAGAGCTAGCTCAGATAGGAAAAGAAGAACTCTAGTCGTCTCATTTCGAAGGCGAGTGTTTTCTCTAACCTAAATTCTTTCTTTTACCTTCTGTTTCATGTCATTTCCTTGAACATTTTGTTCTATCTTGCGACTACATCCTATATACCTATCATGCTTTGTCTTAAACCTGTTTACTAGAATTGCCATGATTACTCAGAATTTGATCATTGCAAATACCTTTGCTTGACCCCATTTGGAATGATCTTTCTACTTTTCTTTTCACATAAACCCTGAAGCGTAATCATGAATCAAAATCTGTAAAACTGAAACCAGTTGTTCCTATAAACTTGAATTATAATTGAGATCTTGACACCCTTATTCATTGCAAATAATCTATTAATTTTATTCGACCCTGGAATTGGAAATTTGTTTTTGACCGTGGCGCCGATCTGATTTATGAATTATATAAGGCCAATATGTTGCCTATGGATCCAGTGTGTGTTTCGAATCACATTAAATATGTGATCCGGAGCTAATGCGTTGGCTGATCACCTAGCTTAGCTCGCAGCGTGTGGTTCCAATTCCAATCCGTTTATTTATTGATTCCTGTTATGAAACCCTGTTATTTATCAGATATCTTGATTCATTTCTTGCATCATGTTCGAAGCTTGTTGGCTATAGTTATACACTTGCTGAGCTTTGTGGCTCACTCATTTGTTGTTATCTAACCCTTACAGTTAGCAAGTATGGTGAGAACTATGCAGACTACACGTAAGAGGACAGGTGGTTCAGGAGCCGCATTTAGGAGATAGTTTGTCCAGGTTGGTACCTATTAGTACCAGGCACTAGGTGCTCAGCTCTTTTGGTAGCTTATGACATAAGATTAGCCAGTTATATGTAATAACTCTAGAATCAGTTTCTTTTGGTGTAGTATGTTATTTCAAACTTGAACCTGGATACGATCTAGGCAATGTGGGTGGTTGTTTAATATTGTCTTATGTATGTATCTTATAAGCAGGGTTTGGTTTGCTTGTTTAGTAGTATGTTTTAGTGGTGCCAGTTTCGGGGCATCACAGGTTGGTATCAGAGCTACATGTTCATGTCACTGAAATAATGCAGGATTAAGATAGTAAGTATAGTAATAAGGAATAAGGATATAAGATGAATTCAACTATTAGGTAGTAATTAGGAGATTAACCCATGCCTTAGATAAGATGGTAGCACAACTTTAGTTTAGAATTGTTCCCCTTAAGTTTACTTGCATTATTTTAGCTCGCTTATATCCTGGTATATATATGTATATTTTTCTTCTTTGACAGCAGCATCCACAGACACCCCCACATAGTCCCAGCTCCGAGGCTACCTACTCAGTACCAGAACCTTAGCCGGCTATGCATTTAGGCTCATCGTCGACAGTATTTCCTGATGCCGTTCCCTATCATGTGTATGCAACTTTACTCCGAGAATGCCATAGTTTAGAAGGTCAGAACAAGGCGCTGATCTCCCGGATCGATTCCACGTCCGATAGTGCACCCATAACCTCTTCAGCCTCACACCTTGTAGATAGGCTCCGTGGCCTTATTAGGATGGGCCAACAGCAGTTAGATGCTTTTCCACCAGTGGGCAGTGTGAAAACCACCCGGGTACGGATATTTGTGCAGATGCTGGTAGATGAGTTGCAGCGCATTATTGACGAGATGTAGGCCGATAGTGGTATGCTAGAGCACCGATTAGTAGGATAACATGTAGTTGGGTGTGTTATCTTACCCTTGGGATTGGTGCAGTTATTTATGCTTAGTTGTTTTTATCAGTTTGTACCTTATAACTCCATTCCCTGGATCGTACTTAGACGTTGTTGTTGGTGAACGGATTTGATACCCGTTTATTCGTACTCTATTCATCATTTTCTTTTACATTGTTGACTTGTTTACTGCTTACGTTTACTTACCCTTATTATACCCATGTTTCCGTTAGACATAGAAATACTGCGATATACGACTGCTTCATAACGATATAACCTGTACATCTTCTCAACTGCCTTGATATAGAACTGTTATAACCATTTTTTGGCACCATACATATACCCCTGTCATATTGTCAAAACTATAAACCTGTATAACTCTTGTGCTTCCACTTCAGTAAAATGTCGCCAAAGAAAAGACCAGGTCGAAAGGCCAAGAATGCGACTAAAACTAAAACCATTGACAATCCAAGAAATCCAACTCCAGAACCTATACACCTTGAAAATCCAAATCCTAACCCAGCAAACCCACCCGAAGCTAACTTAAATATAACACAACTCATTGAACTTTTACGTCAGCAAACTACCACTTTGGTTCAACAACAACAAATGCTACAACAGCAGCAACAACAACTACAACAGTTACAGCCGCAACCTATCCAGAACACGGTTTCATTCAAATCTTTTCAGGCTATTAAGCCGCCAGAGTTCAAAGAAACTTCAGACCCGGTAGAAGCTCAGGGCTGGTTGAAAGAAATCGAGAAAGCTTTTGCCTTAGTAACGATAGGAGAAAATCAGAAGACTAGTTACGCCAACTATTTCTTAAAAGGAGAAGCGAACTATTGGTGGGAGTCAGTGAGGGCTCTAGAAGCTACAGAAGTGATTCCTTGGGAGAGGTTTAAGAAGTTGTTCCTGGATCAGTACTTTCCGAAATACATGCAGACACAGATGAAGTTAAGATTTTTCGAACTATTGGTGGGAGTCAGTGAGCGGTTAAGATTCTTACATAAATCACCAACATTTTAGTGATTCTCGTAAGAATAAATAGTGATTTATTGTCGAAATATAGCACATATGGTATGCATACTGATCGTTATATGAAATTAGATTTTTAAAAAAAACTCGTTGAATGACGGAAAAAAACTAATTAAAAATGGAGGGGATTAGGCTGGGTTGTGTGTGGGAGGGTGTATCTGGCACAACAAAACTAAAGGCTAACAAATTATCTTTTGACGTGTCAGTGGCAGTGGTGTACAATGCAGTTAATTTATCAACGCAAAGAACTGCTGGAGTACTTAGTGTATATGCCACTAGTGAATATGAGTTCAAAATTTGTGCCCATGCACGAAACTGTAAGTTTGTGTTGGATTGCACATTTTGAAACGAGACGTGATTAGTCTTGGTGATAACAAATTCTCCAGCCATTGAATTTTCACAAAGTCCAGAAAATTAAAATTAAAACAAAAAATACACCCAATTAATTATTACTAATTAATTTACTTAAAATATCCCTTTTTACTAACTTAAAAACCGAACCGAATAATAATCCCAATTTCAAGAACCCTAATTCTTTTGTAAATCGTTAACTTTCAAATTGAAACTAAATTCAATTACTTAATAACTAGTTAATAAGAACTAATTATCAATTATCAAGAACAGTTAAAATCTTAACACCTCGAATTAGGACTATCGATAGTTTCTTGTGAAACTTGAACAAAAAAACTCAACTAATCGATTAAGACATAACAATTACTCAGTAAAAATGAAATTTACTGTTGTAACTTAAGAATTGAGGTTTTTCACGGTCAAAAATCAAGAAAACTCTCGAGATAATTTAGGTTATGTGCTTGTGTGTATCTGTAAGTATATAAAATGAAGTTTAGATATGAGAATAAACAAAAAAAAAAACGTCTAAGTGCCATTTATATACTGACTATCCTACAGGGGTATTTTAGTAATTACACATTCAATAGTTTTCAAATTGTACTATCGATAGTTTTTCTTCAGGGGCATAAAGTCAAATCACACTTCGATAGTTTTGTAAAAACTATCGAAGTGGATTAAATCAGAATTTAAACCGACTTTTACATAAAAACTATCGAAAGTTGATAATTTAAAAACTAAAAACTATCGAACACTTGTACTGTCTGAAAAACTATCGACAATTTCGAATATGAACAGAATTGAATTCTTCGATAGATTTTAGTTTCCTTCCAAAATTTATCGAAAAACTCCTTCGATAGTTTTCACTTTCCTTTTTCAAAAACTTGTCGAGATGAGTTTAAATCACTTCGATAGTTTTGATAAAGTACTTGAAAAACTATCGAAAATTATATTTCGATAGATTTTGCTCCTTGGTCAATTTTAAACCTTTTACCAGTTTAAAACAAATTTTTGTTTTCTGTGAATTTTTACAGATCAAACATACATGTAAATTCACAGTTAAAAAAAATATCACAATTATCTTAGAATAAAATTGACTAAATATCATTAACTGATATAAATCAATTAAAATCTAATTAATTATGATGCATAAACAGAATAAAATAATTCAAATTAAATAAATGCATAATATTTAGAAGAAATATTAGCATTTAATAATTTTAAAATTATTTGCTAATTAAATGCCATAAGATATATTATTCATAAATATGACATATAATTAGTAAGATAATTCTAACTTACGAGAATTTCTCCTGAAAATAAGTTCACAAGTCCTAAGGATATGAAAATTCTTAAACTCATGGACTTATTAAGATTTTCTTGCAGTTACCAACTTCTAATTAAATCAATTAGAAATATTTAACATCCCAAGTTCACCAACTAGCTTAGAAAAAGTGGATTCATCAAACGGTTTAGTAAATATGTCTGCAATTTGTTCCTCTGTGGGTACAAAATGTAACTCCACAGTTCCATTCATGACATGCTCTCGGATAAAATGATACCTGATATCGATGTGCTTGGTCCTCGAGTGCTGAACTGGGTTGTTGGAGATTGCTATGGCGCCTGTGTTGTCGCAGAATATTGGAATCTTGTTCAACAAAAGCCTATAGTCACGGAGTTGGTTTCTCATCCACAAGATTTGAGCACAACATCTACCCGCAGCTATGTATTCAGCTTCAGCTGTCGATGTGAATACTGAGTGCTTCTTCTTGCTATACCAGGAAACTAACCTTCGTCCAAGAAACTGACAGCTTCCTGAAGTACTCTTCCGATCAATCTTACAACCTGCAAAATCTGAGTCTGTGTAGCCAATAAGATCAAATCCTGTATCTTTAGGATACCAAATTCCAAGATTTGGGGTTCCCTTAAGATATCTAAATATACGTTTAACAGCTATAAGATGAGATTCTTTTGGATCAGACTGAAACCTAGCACACAAGCATGTTGCAAACATTTTGTCTGGTCTACTTACAGTGAGATATAGTAAGGAGCCTATCATACCTCTGTAGCTTGTGATGTCAACCTTCTTACCAGTTTCATCCTTATCAAGTTTAGTGGCAGTTGGCATTGGTGTCTTTGCTGTAGATAAGTCTTCCATTTGATACTTCTTTAGAAGATCCTTGATGTACTTGGACTGACAAATGAATATTCCATCTTGCCTTTGATACACTTGTAGTCCAAGAAAGAATGACAATTCACCCATCATGCTCATTTCATATCGACTCTGCATTAACTTAGCAAATCTCTTGCATAGATCATCATTAGTAGAACCAAATATAATGTCATCAACATATACTTGCACTAATATCAAATCATTTTTGTGCATCTTGTAAAAGAGAGTTTTATCTATTTTCAAGTAAAAATTCTAATAGAGTGTCATACCATGTCCTTGGAGCTTACTTGAGTCCATAGAGAGCTTTGAACAGAAAATATACAAAGTCCACCAGATTTGAATCCTCAAAGCCTGGAGGTTGTTCCACATAAACTTCTTGCTCTAGCTCCCCAATCAGAAATGCACTCTTCACATCCATTTGATATACCTTGTAATTGGAATGTGCTGCGAATGCCAGAAACATCCTGATAGCCTCAAGTCTTGCTACTGGTGCATAGGTTTCATCATAATCTATACCCACTTCTTGAGAGTAACCTTTAGCAACCAGTCTGGCCATGTTTCTCGTTACAATGCCATCTTCATCCAGTTTATTTCTGAATACCCATTTTGTTCCTATAACAGATTTTCCCTTTGGTCTGGGTACCGGCTTCTAAACTTTTTGCCTTTCAAATTGATTGAGTTCATCTTGCATGCCAATCACCCAATCAGGATCTTCCAGGGCATCTTCAACTTTCTTAGGTTTTGTTTCTGAAAGAAACCCGGAATAGTGACATTCATTTTATGATGTCCTTCTAGTTCTCACTCCTGAGTCTGGATCACCAATGATCAAGTGAAAGGGATGTGCTCGACTCCATACCCTTTATCTTGGCAGATACGATCTTGATGATTCTCTTTGTTCATCATTGTGTTGAGTGTGACTAGTTGATCCTTCTCCTGCTACCCCTGAGTTGTTTCCGATATGATCCGTTGACCCTGTTGTTTGACTAGTGGACCCAGTGGTAGTCTGAGGGTTTCCACCACTGTCACCACTTGGTCCAGAATCATTATCATTGTCATTATCATTATTTCCAGGAACAACTACAGGTTCTTCTTCATTATCAGAGAGATCTCCTGATAGATTTTCAAATACCAAGGATTCAGAGTTCTCTTCTGTTTGCAGGCTTGGTCTTTTGGTGTCATCAAATGTTACATTAAGGCTTTCCACAACCTTCTTATCTTCAATCACATAAACCCTGAAAGCTTTAGATTCCAGATAATAGCCTAGAAAAATGCCTTCATCTGCTTTAGCATCAAACTTTCCCAAATGTTCTCCATCTTTCAATACAAAGCACTTTGCACCAAACACATGAAAATACTTCAGTGATGGTTTCTTGTTGGCCATCAACTCATACAGAGTCTTTTCATGATCTTTGTTAATCAGGGTAAGATTCTGAGTGTAGCAAGCTGTATTTACTGTTTCAGCCCAAAAATAAGTGGGAAGTTTTGATTCACTTAGCATAGTCCTTGTTGCTTCAACCAAGGTACAATTCTTCCTTTCCACTACTACATTTTGTTGAGGAGTTCTTGGTGCTGAATACTGTCCGGATATTCCTTTCTCTGTGTAGAAGTCATTTAGAACTGCATTTTTGAATTCAGTTCCATTGTCTGATATGATTTTCCACACAGGTAGGTTAGCTTTTACTTCTATCTTCTTTATGTGATTAATGATCATTTGTGTTGCTTCATCCTTTGTCTGTAAAAATAACACCCACGTGTACTTGGAGTAGTCGTCAACCATCACTAACACATATCTTTTCCTTGAAACTGACATAACATTTACTGGACCATATGGATCAATTGAAGAGGTTCAAAAATGCTGGTTAGTTTTTTGCTTATGTGTGATGCTTTCTTGGACTTCCTTTTTTCACATGCTTCACATAGTCCCTCCTGATGAAATTCCATCAGAGGTAACCCTCTCACTAACTCTCTCTTTACCAAAGAGTTCATAGTTTTGAAGTTCAAGTGTGAGAGCTTCTTATGCCATAACCAACTTTGATCTGTTGAAGCCTTGCTGTAGAAACATTTGACTTCTCCATCACTGGCAGAACTTAAGTCATCTATAAACAAATTTCCTTTTCTTACTCCTTGTAGAGCAAGCTTCTCATCTTTCCTGTTTGAGATCAAGCATTTATCTTTTCTGAAATCCACATTGTATCATTTGTCACAGAACTGACTGATACTTAGTAAATTGTGCTTCAATCCTTCAACAAGATAGATATTTTCAATGATGACATTCCCAATTTCCAGATTACCATATCCCGTAGTGAATCCCTTGTTGTCATCTCCAAAGGTTACTGTCGAACCGGTCTTCTCAACCACATCTGTAAGCAGGGACTTTTCTCCTGTCATGTGCCTAGAACAGCCACTATCCAGAATCCACATGACCTTTGCATTGTTTACCTTACCCTGCAATCACAGATTGATTAAGCGGACTTTGGTACCCAAACTTGTTTAGGTCCAGAAGGTTTAGGAACTTTAACAGGAGTAACATTTGGTTCAATCTTAACCTGTTTAGTTTTCACGTTGACTATGGCTTTCTCAGTTTTAGTGCTAGTGCTACCATATGCATTCATCAACTTAAAATAAGCATGCATGATATTGTATGCACAAAGTAAGCATTCTTTCTTACCACAGGGTTCATGAAGACTAGGCATGTCAGACATGTTATGCATTTCAGAAGTTACAACATTTTCTACTTTAACCTTTTTACATGCATGTGTAAGGTGACCGACATAATTACAATTATTGCACAACTTCCTAGATGCATGGGAGAGGATGTAGAATCATTCTGTTTATTAACATCTGCTTTCCCATTCCTGTTCTTTTTAGCCTTTTCTACATTATTGCCTATATCAGTTTTAGGTAATTCAGTTTTTACTGACTTCCTAGGCAACACAGTTTTTACCTCTACCTTCTTCTTTAAATCCTCTTCAAGCAATTCTTTTCTTATGATCAAGTCTCCTTCATTGATTGGTTCTGAAACAGGCTTAACTAAAATTGGACAACCAATATTCTTATGAATGTGTGGAACATTCTCTTTGATAGTTGGAAGTGTCAGAGGAAACTCCACTAGCTTCTTTCCAGCTTTCTTACTGTAGTCAAATCCTATAGAAGTTTTGTTCCATAAGGTCTGATTATCAATTATTTCCTTAAAAATTAGGGAGGAGTTCTTATATGCATTCGGTTTCAACTCTAGGTCTGAAATCTGCTTCCTAAGGATAGTCTCTATCTCTTCATTACATTTGACCTTGTTCTCTAAGTACTCATTCCTCTGTTTAAGACCTTCTACTGTGACAACTACAAGCTCTAGTTCTGCATTTTTAGATTCTAGATTTTTAATCTTTAGAACTAGTTTAGCATTCTCATTTTCAGATGCTAGCATGCTTGTATGTACATTAAATAGTACAACACTTAGATCTTGCACAGTTTTCTTGTACTCAGAATTAGACATGTCAATTGTAGTTAGGATAGGTACCTGAGATGATTGTGGTGATTCCTCTGAAGAGTCGGCCATTAGGGCAAGATTTACATACTCTTCCTCTTCATCTGAATCAGTATCATCCCAGCTTTTACCCTCAGCAATATAAGCTCTCCCTTTCTGCTTTCCAGATATTGCTTCCGGTTTCTGTTTCAGCTTTGCATTCTCTCTTTTCAGATCTTCATAAGAATCCTTCTTCTCATAGACACCTTTCTTATCTCTTGTTTGACGAGGCTTCCTGCATTCAGTAGCAAAATGCCCTAACTCATTGCAGTTGTAGCATCTTGATTTGCTCCTGTCAATCATGTCTGTCTTGTAGCCTCCCTTAGAGCCAAAGCATGAAGAATATTTGTTCATCTGAAACCTATTTGTTGAACCCTTGAACTTGTACTTAGGGTTTCTCTTGAAACGTATATGACTAAACTTTGCAGCTAAGTACGCCATGGTTTTGTCTTCCATTTGCTCAAGTTCCTCCAAAGTGTAGTAATCACTTTCTTCAGCACCTAGATTTACAGATTCCAACTCAGCCTCTATAATCTATTCTTTTCACTACAAGTTGTTGGTTCATTCACTACAAGTGCAGCTGATCTTGCGAGTGCAGTATTTTTGTTGTCCACTGTCCCTGGTCCATAGATTATTGTTAGTCCTTGTGTATTGCAGAAGGGGGGGGGGGATGAATGCAATACTGATAAAATTCAATCTAAATTTCAACAACTAAAATCAAGATTAAACGTTATCAGCAATATATGCAATCACGAACAGTATTTAGTAAGAACAAGATTCACAAAATAAATGTTTTATTTATTTTGCAAAGTGTTGCTACAACCTCAAGAAAGAATTCTCGAGCTTCGGGTTTTCTTCAAAGACACTTGCTTGTCTTCGTTACTATTCTAGAATGAGTTGATAGAAGGTATAGGACTAACCCTATCACTATCAGTCACGGGTTTGTGAAGCTGCTGTCACTGTCAAGTGGCAGCTTCTTACAGATTGTCTTACCCATGTGACTTTCCTAAATTGCTAACATGTCAGATATACATTACAAAGAAAGCAACCTAGATTCATTCTATTTCCAGCTAAACCAATTCAGCAGATAAAGACTTGACCTTGCTCTTGAATTGATTCGCTTTTGATTTGTAGTGCCTTGAAGCTTCTGTCGTAGTCTTGCAGACTTGGTGCAGCTTAGGGATGCTGCATCACGCCTGTTTCTTGAACATTTAAACCGTCACGGGATTTGACTGAGAAAGATACCTAGCATAAGGATCTTTATTGAGACAGTTACTTTTGCCGCAAAGCTTGCTGTCACAGGAATGATCTTTTGGTGACAGTATGAGTTCCCCGCATAGAGTGCTGTCGAGGATCCCAAACTTGCTGTCGAGGGCAATAGTTGCTGTCGCGTAGTCTTCCGCCAATGTTGCTGTCAGAGTGAATATGCTGTCGTGACTTGCAACATTCTGTCTTCTTGTAATCTTACTGTCACAGCTTTAGGACAGTAACCTTTATTCATGTTGTCATTCAAAAAGCATTCTTTGAGGCTTGAACACATAAGTGAACTTCTTTCAAACAATACAACTAGAATAACATTACATACTGATTACAAGAACATACTTTGGCTATGACAGTATGTTCTACTTAATTTTAAAAAATTAAGTACAATCAAAGTTAAGATGTTTCTATGCTATCACCCATAAATCCCAACAATCTCCCCCAATTTGTTTTTATGGAAAATAACAGCAAATTTACAATATGTGCTGACAACTTAACTAACAAGATCAGAATTCAAGAATTTTCACTTAGCTTGAGATTTCCTCTTCTGTCTTGCTGCATCCTCTCTTTTGAGAGCTTCTGCCAAGCAGCTTCTTAGACTTTCTACAAGAGAAATTTCAGCAGCAGACACTGCATCATCCTCTACTTCATCAATGATCTTCTTTATGGAAGGGGATATGAGAGAGCTGACATCCCTGAGATTCAGCCATTGCTCTATATCATATGGATAGGTTCTGAAATGAAGTTCTTCATTAATGAGCTTGAATCTTCTTCCAGGATAAGCATTGAGAGACTTCCTTCTTTGCTTGTCCAGCTTTGAGTGTTCTCCTTTTCTCCCTTCCAATAACTTCTCTATCTCATCAGAACAAATCTGTTCCAAGGGATGAATTGAACCAGCTACCATATACTGTAAATCCTTCAGAGTGGATGTTTTAAGCTTATGCAAGCTGCAAACATAGATTTCTTCTTTTAGGAACTTGACTCTTAGGGGATTTTCCAGCATATATGGTTGATAATTTGGAGCTTCACTTTCTGCCTTGTTAGAGGCCTTGTGAATTTCTAGTAATTCAGCTTCCTTCTTATCAAGTTCTGTCTGAGCTTGAGAATATGCAGAAGATTCAGGTCCTTTGCTTGGCCTGGGTTGCCCTTCCTGAGTTGGTTGGGCTTGCCCTTCTTCTGTGGGTGAGTCATCAAACTCATAGTACCAGTGGTATGGTATAGGAGAGGCTGGGAGATCAGTAAGAATATCAGCATCATCAAAATCTGCAAAGTTATAGCCAAATTTCTGATAAAATTCAGCATCCCTATCTGCCTGATATTTTAGAACATGTTCCATGACAGCCTCTGAAACATTATCATAGCTCTCCAGCAACTCTACCATTCTTTCCAGGTAGAAGAAATCAATTCTTCTTTTATCTATGGTTGATGTGCTGTTCTTGGTTGATGTGGCTACCAGATTGAAGTCCTTGTCAATCTTGGCAGACCTTGATTCTTCCCACCACAGAATGTACTCAGTGGCCTCTTGATTTGCATCCAGCTTAACCTCAACACTCTTAATTTCTTTTGATTTCATTTGTTGAATCTTAAGACTGTTGGGAGGAATTGATTGAATTGGCTTTTTGAGATTCCTGCCAAATCCAGTGGCCTTTTCCTTTCCTGAGTACTTGTGTTTCCCTATTGGTTTCTGTCTAGTAAACCATGCCTTTGCTTTAGCTTTCAGTCTCTTGGGCTTGACAACAGCTTTGGTTTCATCCTTGACAGAACCTTCCTTGACAGTATCCTTGTCGACAGCATCTTCTATTACAGTATCCTTGTCGACAGTACCTTTGGTGACAGCATCTTTTTCAGCATTTATGCAATCAATAGCACATCTAAGAATGCTTGCCTCCAAAGCTTCCAGTATTCTTGACTCCTCTTCATCTGTTGCACCAGCATCTTTCTTTTCCTGGCTAGGAGTTTCTTCATTGCCTTCATTCTGAGATTGAATACCAGTATTCCCAGAATTACTTCCACCAGCATTTCCAGCATTTCCAGAAGCTTCACCACCTCCATCCTTACCATCTTCATCATCATCATCATCATCATCATGGGGAGGAATGTTATAGAAGCAACTTCCACCTTGATCATTTCTTTTGGCATTGGCTCTAGTGATTAGCTCCTTCATTCTAGCTCCCAGTGCCTTGTCTCTCAACACCAGCATTTTGTAGATTTCTTGAACAGCATGAACTCTTCCTGGATTGGCATTTGAACTGAGTATTTCATCTAGTACCTTCAGAATTGACTTGGTTTCCATTTTGGATGGGCTACCAATATTCATGAAGCTGTTCCTTCTTGTGCCATCCTTAGTTTCAGATATGTAGAAAACACTTGGTGGATTTGAGTAGACTTCAGGTAGTTTCTGTATGATCAGGTTCTGGATTTGCATATCCAATATTTCATTGAATGGTGTTTGAGTTGCCCTGATCTTTCCCTTCAAAGCACACAACACCTTTGCTGGCAGACTATGCAATAGCTGCATTGTGATGAAATAAGATATGCCAGAAGTTAGATAAATACTTACAGCCCATCTTTTCTCATCATTCACCATTACACTGACACTGATAATTTGCTCCTTTAACAGTTTTGTGGTGTTGGTTGGACGGTTGCTAGGAGCATTCATTGCTTCTTCCACCAAACTGCTAAACTCACTGTCATGGTTGTGTAATGTGCTCTCCCTGTAATCCACCATCAAGACATTGGCTTCCTCTTGATCATACTCAGTACCATTGGACCAAGTAGTTCCTTTATGGATGGATTCAGGCAGTTTCCCTTTACCTTTCCCAAGTTTGTTTTGTTCCTCCATTTCTCTCCATTTCTTGTGCAGAGCAGTTTCTTGAGTTTCTTGAATAGGTTCTCTAATCACCACAGGAGGCAAGATTGGATGTCTAGATGCAGGTCTTCTGTGCAATGCATCTTGAGTTTCCTTTGACATTAACACCCTTTCTCCATCCATTTCCATTTCAACAGGCTGTTCAGCTTTATCCTGTGGTTTTGCACTGCTTGGTTTGACTTGCTCCCCCTTAGACATTGCTTTCCTTTTAGCTCCCCCTCTGGTCTTCACAGCTACAGGCTCCCCCTGAGTTCCACCTGAGTCTTGAATAGGCAAAGATTCTGATCTTGCTACCTTCTCCCCCTTAGTTGAGTTGGCAGCTACCAGGTCAGTTAGGAACTGAATAGAGAGTTGAGTAGCAGCAAAACCATCAACCACCAGTTGAGAGAGAGAGTCCAGTTTGGAGTCCAAAGTAATACACTGTCCTTCAAGAGCTGCAATCCTGTCACCAAAAGTAGCAGAGGGGCCACCAGACCTTAACCTTCTTGTAGGGGAAGGAAAAGACTGGGGCTTGGAGGCTATGGGGGTTCTCACACTCTCAGGGTGTTTTTGAGTGATCTCATCACCCCTCACAGTTTGACTCTCAAGGCCTAGTGCCTGAATAATGTGGGCTCCCTCAATATCTCTCTGGACATGCTCAAGTCCCTCTCCTTTTGCCAGCTCATTTGGCTGCCTCTCATTTTTATGCTCACCTCTCTTTTCTTTTATCTCTCTTTTCTTTTGCACACCCTCACTCAACCTAGATGCATGGGTATGAGCAGTACTAACATGCATAGAAGGAGAAGATTTAGAATGTACCTTTAGGAGTTTAGCAAGAGGTAGGTCATCATCAGAGGCATCCTCAACCAGTACAGCATCAAAATGAGGCTGGGAGGGCTTGACAGCATACTGAGTAGGAATGTTACTGTCAGTTGTAGTCTGGACAGCAGGTTCTGGCATGACAGCATCTTTGGGAGGTGGAGTGACAGTATGTTCTGTAGTGACAGTATCTTTCTCTCCACCTTTGACAGTAGCTGTGCCCAGGACAGTAGCATCCCCAGTGTCTTTGACAGCAACAGAGGCTGTGACAGCATCTTCCTGAAGGTAAGATGCTCCTTGGAGGTCAGACAAAGTGTTGGCTGTTTCATTGTCTGACAAAATACCACTTTGCCCTAGCTCAGTGTTTGGAGGAGTGGTGTCCATCTCACTTTGAGAAATGGGTTCTTGTGGACCACTAGATGGGGGCTCATCCATGATTGGAGATGGATGATCAAAACCTGAAGGGTTGGAACTGTCCCCTTCTCTAGGTTGTGGAGAAGAAACAAAAGAATGTGTAGGGAAGGAAGAAGGTGAAAGTGTAGTAGAGAGTGGGGGCTGATTCACAGATGAAACATGTGAACCATCAATAGGAGTAGAGAAATCCTCACTGTGCCCTAACTCACTGTGTGTTTCTTCAAGTGGGGGTATCTCAGGTTGGGAACCATGAGTTTGTGCAGACTCTGTACAGGGTGCCTTGGGAGACAGGCCAATTTCAATAGAAGCACCTTGTTGAGAAGGCACATCTAGGGAGGAGTTTATTTCCCTGGTTTCCTCTACAGTCTTTTGGGAGACTGCAGGGTGGCTGACAGTGGTTTTGGTCCTCCTAGCTCTCTTCTTCTTAGGCTCAGGGGAACCACTGTGGGTTCTTCGTGACTACCTTCCTTATTTGCTGCACTAGGTGCAGTGTCTCCCTCTTGACTAACAGAGCTACCACCAACATCAGCTTCTAAGGATCTTTTTCTGGATTCTTGCAAGGCTTCTCTTTGGGCTTTGGGAAGTCTAGAGGGCCTAGGCTGAGTGTATGGTGTTGAATGTGGGTTAGCTGAATTTGGGTCTAATCCAGCTTCATCCTCAAGAGAAAAAGAATCATAACCAGTGGGTAATGGATAATCAGGGTTGGTCACTTGATCAACCATGTGCTGAGTGAAGCAAAGTGGAATATGTGCATTTAGATCCTGTGAAGATAACAGTGTGTGTGTGTTCTTTTTCAAGACAGAGCAAACCTCTAGACGAGGGGCATCAGTATTAAAATCACAGAAAGAATTGATACACATCATAAGAAAGCGAGGGTAGTGTGATACCTTCTTACCTATGGCAGCTTTGAGTTGTGCCATGAGGAGAGCTCCAACATTCACCTTGTATCCATGGACAAGAGAATGTGTCAGTTTCTTGATGTAGGAAGGCATCCCATTCCAGCCTGTGGACTTGGTAGAGAACACCTTGACCATTGCATCAAATATCATGCTCCACTCCTTCCTTAGATACTTCCTGTCCATTTCACCAGACGGGTACCACTTGGTTGTTCCCTCTTCGAGAATAGGGCATGCATACCCAATCTTCAAGAAGAGCTTCTTCAGAGTGTCATCATTAGCAAGTGGAGAAAAGTGTTGTCCTTCTTCCAGTGTAATTCCAAGAGCAGTATTGATGACCTCAGCTGTGAGAATGTATTGTTGCCCATTTATCTTGAATTCAATAGCTGGGTTTTCACCCTCAGTTTGAGCAACAGCAGTTCGCCAAAATTCCTCAAGTTTGTCTAGGTCGAGAATTGGAGTTGAGGTAATGGCTGAACGAAGATAGGACTTGTTCAAGAAAAACACCAGTCCTTTGAAATCGTCACCAGCATCATTTGGAGAAAAGATGCCAGCAAAGTTTGTTTGAGAGAGAGTCTGTTTGGGGGCCATGGAGATTTCAAGAAAAGAAGAAAGTGAGAAAGTAGCTTTTTGCTTGAAGAAAAGTATTTTGCCTTGAGTTTTGTGAGAGTGATATGTCTGAGTAACTGGAGAATAAATATGAGTTTCTCAAACGTTTGCTCAAAAAGTGGAGTTAAAGGACGTGTCTTAACCCACTCTCTTAACACGTGAGTTACTGCCCGTTATTCACTGTCAATCGTGGGGTGAATATCCAATTACAACGGTCCACTATTGTTGACAGTAACCTGTGCACTAGAAACAATCTGTCAGTAAGAAGTGGTGGTGACAGTAGGTTTTGCGCGACAGCAACTATTGCGCAAAAACTTGCTGTCACCGTTAAGCATATGAATGACAGTATCCTTTACAAGTCTTGACAGAAAGTCTTTTCCTGCTGTCAAGAAGGTTGCTGTCAAGAAACACATGACAGTATCCTTCTTAACGATAGTAACTTCGATTAGTAAATGGTTCTGTCATGAACTTATTAGAATGCTTGATTCATACACTTAACTTAATATTGACAAATTATGGATTTAGCAATGTAATCTTTTGAACACAGATATTAAGCAATTAACACAGACAAATCATAAACTCAATAACCACATAAACATGAACTTTTATTATTATTAATAAAATCATTAAAATTGAGCATTGAGTACATCATTCTATGATTTTATCAACTAGTTCTAAGACTTCTTCCTTAATCTCTTCTTCAGAGCGGCCTTCTTTTTCAAGAAGTGCCTGAAGCTCCTTCTCTTCTTCCACAGCCTTGGCTTCTTCTTCCTTAGCCTTGGCCTCCTTTTCCTCGTCTATCTCATCCATGGCGTCCAACAACATTTCAAAGAGCTCGTCGATCTCTTCATTGTCGGGTTCACTATCACACTTCTTTAGACCAACTTCAATTCCTACTTTGTTTTCCATTATTTACTTTAAAACTGAGAGCAGACTGATGAAACCTAAGGTTAATTTATAGGCAAAACCGTCTAAGGATTAAAGTCTAATGGTCAACAGTTAGAGTACCCATACAACTACCACAAAAGTAATTAATGGTCGTGTCCTCCTTTAATCCTACAGATTAATGCAAAAGAGTGTGAAAGTCCAATGGAACAGATTTTTAACTCTCAAACTTAACAGATAACCACATTAAAGTCATACACGGTTTAAAAGTATGAGACTGGCACAAAAATACTGACATGAGAAGTCAAATCAACACATGCTGTCACATAACAGACATAAACCAAGTAGACAGTAACTTCTCTTGACAGCAGGTTTGAAGTTGCTGTCATGAGCTTCAATAAGAATTGAAAATTTAGAAACCTTAGTAAATTAACATACCAGATTCAGCATTCCCAATTCACTTACCAACCTGTTGAAGGTTGCTTCATCCAATGGCTTAGTGAAGATGTCAGCAAGTTGCTTGTCAGTTGGGACATAAATCAGCTTCACAGTTCCTTGTTCAACATGCTCTCTGATAAAGTGATGTCTTATATCAATGTGCTTTGTCCTAGAGTGTTGAACCGGATTGTCTGAGATGGCTATGGCACTAGTGTTGTCACAGTAAATAGGAATTTCTCTTAACACTAGACCATAATCTAGAAGTTGACTTTTCATCCATAGAATTTGTGCACAGCAACTGCCTGCAGCAATGTACTCAGCTTCTGCAGTTGAGGTAGAAACTGAATGCTGCTTCTTGCTAAACCAT
Source organism: Heracleum sosnowskyi (assembly GCA_030848705.1). Taxonomy (NCBI): domain Eukaryota; kingdom Viridiplantae; phylum Streptophyta; class Magnoliopsida; order Apiales; family Apiaceae; genus Heracleum; species Heracleum sosnowskyi. The sequence goes on along the minus strand of CM061244.1, from coordinate 15,143,284 downwards.
GAGACCAATCTTCCACCAAGAAATTGACAGCTACCAGTAGTACTCTTTCTGTCAATCTTGCATCCAGCATAGTCTGAGTCTGAGTAACCAATTAGATCAAATCCAGTATTCTTAGGATACCAAAGGCCTAGGTTAGGAGTGCCTTTTAAGTATCTAAAGATCCTCTTGATGGCTACCAAGTGTGACTCCTTTGGATCACTTTGAAACCTTGCACAGAGACATGTAGCAAACATGATGTCAGGTCTGCTAGCAGTTAGGTATAGGAGAGATCCTACCATGCCTCTATAGGTGCTTGAGTCAACTTTCTTTCCTTTAGGGTCAAGATCCAGACTGGTTGCTGTGGACATTGGTGTCCTTGCAGGAGATGAATCTTCCAAGTTGAACTTTTTGAGAAGTTCCTTGATATACTTAGCTTGACTTATGAAGATTCCATCAGTTTGTTGAAGAATTTGTAACCCTAGAAAGAATGACAATTCTCCCATCATGCTCATCTCATATTTGTTACTCATGAGATGGGAAAACTTCTCACACAGCTTCTCATTTGTAGAACCAAAAATGATATCATCCACATAGATTTGTACCAGAATGATGTCCTTGCCATGATGCTTGTAGAAAAGTGTCTTGTCCACAACTCCTCTGGTAAACTGGTTTTCCAGAAGAAAGGTGGAAAGTGTGTCATACCATGCCCTGGGTGCTTGCTTTAATCCATACAAAGCTTTGAAGAGTTTGTACACAAAATTAAGCATGTCAGCATCCTCAAACCCTGGTGGCTGTTCCACATACACTTCTTCTTCCAGCTCTCCATTTAGAAAGGCACTTTTGACATCCATCTGAAATACTTTGAAGTTGCAGTGTGCAGCATAAGCTAGAAAGATTCTTATAGCTTCAAGTCTGGCAACAGGAGCAAATGTCTCATCATAATCTATTCCCTCCTGTTGACAGTAACCCTTAGCCACTAGCCTTGCTTTGTTCCTTGTCACCAATCCATTTTCATCAAGTTTGTTTCTGAAAACCCACTTGGTCTCAATAACTGACTTTCCCTTAGGTCTTGGAACCAATTTCCATACATTGTTTCTTTCAAACTGATTTAGCTCTTCTTGCATGGCTATCACCCAGTCAGAATCCAACAATGCTTCATCAATTGTCTTGGGTTCCATTTGTGACAGGAAGCATGAAAACATGCTGTCAGCAGAGACTTTGTTCCTTGTCCTCACTCCAGAATTAGGATCACCAATTATAAGGTCATTTGTGTGATCCTTGGTCCACCTGGTGATTCTGGGCAAGCTACTTGATTGAACAGGAACATTTGCTTCAGCTTGTTGAGTTGAATGCTCATCAATACCATTGTCTCCACCATGTTCTTCATTGTCTCCAGTGTCAACACTGTTCTGAATGTTAGATGTTATGGTGTGTGATTGAGCTGGAGTTTGATTGACAGTAGTGGTGTTGACAGCATCTTTGTCAACTTCAACAATTTGGGTGAAGCTAGGTTCTTCATCTACAATCTCCTCAGCTTCCAGGTATCCTTGATTCTCAAATCTGAATGTCTGCATCTTTCCTTCTTCATGCAGTCCTGGAAACTTGGTTTCATCAAATGTGACATTAACACTTTCTTCAATAATCCTGTGTTCCATAACATAAACTCTGTAGGCAGTCCTTTCTGTGCTGTAACCCATGAATAATCCTTCAAAAGCCTTGGTGTCAAATTTTCCTTTCTTCTCATGGTTGTCTTTCATCATAAAGCATTTGCTCCCAAACACATGAAAATATTTGACAGTAGGTTTCTTTCCAGTTAACAGACAGTAAGGAGTACTTGCATGAGTTTTGTTGATCATGGTTCTGTTCTGAGTATAACAGGCTGTGTTGATAGCTTCAGCCCAGAAATATGTTGGCAACTTAGCATCATGCAACATAGTTCTAGCTGCTTCAATGAGAGTCCTGTTCTTTCTTTCTATAACTCCATTCTGCTGTGGAGTTCTTGCAGCAGAGAATTGTTGTACAATTCCTTCATCTTTACAGAAATTTCCAAGTGTGGCATTTCTGAATTCTGTACCATTGTCACTCCTCAAGATTTGAACTTTTGAGTTTGGGGTTCTATCAAGAACTCTGACTTGATCAATAATCACTTGAGCAGCTTCATCTTTGGATTCAAGAAATTTCACCCAAGTGTACCTTGAGTAATCATCCACCATTACTAAGGCATACCTCTTTCTGGCCATTGATGGTACATTGACTGGTCCAAAGAGGTCCATGTGAATTAACTTGAGTGCTTCTGTGTTGGTGTTTACTTGCTTGGACTTGTGCACAGCTCTTCTCAGTTTGCCCATTTGACAATCTTCACACAGTCCTTCTTGACAGAATTCCTGTTGGGGCAAACCTCTCACTAACTCCTTCTTCATCAGAATATTCATTGTCTTGAAGTTGAGATGTGAGAGCTTCCTGTGCCAAAGCATACTGTCACCAACAGTAGCTTTACTGTAAAAACAGTAAACTTTATCCTTCTTTGTTGAGCTTAGATCAGCAACAAACAAGCTTCCTTTTCTGACCCCTTTTAGAGAGAGGCTTCCATCCTTCTTGTGATAGATGTTGCAAACCATCATGTCAAAGTCAACCTTAAATCCTCTGTCACTGAATTGGCTGACACTGAGTAGGTTGTGCTTCAATCCATCCACAAGAGCAATATCTTCAATGACAACATTTCCAATTTCCAGACAGCCATATCCCACTGTGTAACCCTTGCTGTTGTCTCCAAAGGTTATGATTGGGCCAGCTTTCTCTACATAATGTGATAGCAGGGCTTTATCACCTGTCATGTGTCTTGAGCAACCACTGTCAATTATCCACATGACCTGATTTTTCTTCTTACCCTGCAAAACAGAATGTTTCTAAGTTGCATATGGTACCCAATCTTTGTTGGGTCCTGCAGTTTCAGTGTTTCCTGAGTTTCTTTCAGTCACAACATCACAAGCATTATCAAAGACTTCCTGTTTGACTTCTCTTTTCACCCACTTAGGTTTAGAATTGGACTTGGTCCTTTTCTTAGTGGATGAGGCCTTTTTGCTGTTGCCAGCAGGCTCAGAAGTCTCAACAGTGTTTATGTATGAGCATTTTTCAGTAGAGAGAACAGGTAAGTTAAAGCATGTACTCATGGCAGTGATTTTGCATGGCATACAATCAATGTTATTACAGACACTCATAGTTCTATGCATAAGGGGGGTTCTGTGTAAGTTACCATTGAGTTCAGTTGCATTGATCTTATCCTCAATTGGTTTCTTACAAACATGTGTTAAGTGATGTGTAGATCCACAGTTATTGCATAGTTTCCTAGAAGCACCTCCAACATTAGTGTATCCATTTCCTTTATTGACACCTACCTTACCATTCCTGTTTCTAGACTTGGGAGTTACTGGATTGACAGTATGTTCAGAAGTTGCTGTCGAACTATCCTTGACAGTATCTTTTATTCCTACTGTCTTGACAGAAGGTTTGAGAGTTACTGTCTTGGAATCATTCTTGACAGTATCTTTGAAAGATTCTGTCTTGCCAATCGTGACAGCATCCTTTGAACTTACTGTCTGATTGCTTGGTAAGTTTACTGTCTTGGGGATTGTGACAGTATCCTTTCCTTCCTTGAATGTGCTGTCAACACCTTCATCCTCATCAAGAATTTCTTGTTTGATGAGCATGGCTTCTTCATCAAACTCAATTTCAGCAGCTTTGAAAATAGGAGTTTTAACTTTCTTGAGAATGGTGGGTTTGACAGCAGCAACTCCAGGGCAATCTTGAATCACAGTTTCCTTTCCAGGTCTTCTACCATAAGAAAAACCTATACCAACAGACTGATTTTCTGTATGCTTATCATTGTAATCCTGAACTATCTTTGATGAGTTTCTATAGGCCTTAATCTTAAATTCATTTTCAGCAATCTCATTCCTCAGGAATTCCTCAACCTCCTTAGCACATTTTAATTCATTTTTAAGTTTAGCATTCTCTTGAGCTAAAGAGCCTAGTGAACTGGTTTTGAGAAAAAGAGAATCATTTTCAGACTGAAGTGTTTCATTTAGCTTACTTAGTCTAGAGATTTCCTCATTAGCAGCAGATAAGCTAGTATAGACATTGAACATTTCAGCACTTAAGTCTTTAATGGTTTTCTTATACTCATCAGTAGACATATCAAGTAAGACAAGCGAAGGTACCTGACTTGAAGATGTTGATGCTACCTCATCAGTACTAGCCATGAGAGCTAGGTTAACATATTCTTCCTCTTCTTCATCATCAGAATCATCCCAACACTTTCCTTCAGCCACATAGGCTCTACCTTGATTTTTCTTAGAGTATCCACCAGTTCCTTTCTCATATCTTTGAACCTGTTTGGGTCTTTTGCATTCAGTAGCAAAATGACCAGGTTCACCACAGTTGTAACATTTGAACTTTGATCTATCCACAAATCCAGTTTTGTATCCTCCTTTGGTTGAACTTCCCACAGCAGCCTTTGATGAGCTTCCTTTGCTGAACTTGGATGCTTGGCCTTGAGGCTTGTATGACCTATCCTTCTTGAACCTAAAGTTCTTGAACTTCTTGGCCATGTAAGCCATAGTAGGGTTGTCCATGCTTTCCAGTTCCTCCATTGTGTAGAAGTCTTCATCTTCCACATCTTTAAGCTGTAGTACCACTTTCTCATCATCTTCAACCACCTCTTCTATCTTCAAGGTCTGTGTTGGGGTTGATTGTGTAATCTGTAGTACTTCACTTGGCTGTGTGATCCTTGGCACATGTGCTACTAGGGCACTTGACATATTAGCCATCTTGTTCCTTGTTCCACTTTGTATGGCTCTCTTTTGAAAGAGTTCGAGTTCATAAGATTTCAGAATACCATAAAGTGTCTCAAAGGTTATAGTGTTGAGATCTCTTCCTTCTCGTATGGCTGTTGTCTTGTGTTCAAGGTGATCAGGCAGTGTGAGCAGGAACTTGACATTTAATTCTTTTCTGTCATAGTACTTGCCATGTATCTGTAATTCAGTTAAGAGCTTACTGAACCTTTCAAACATGGAGGTTAAGTCTTCACCAGGCTTGGCCATGAATGCCTCATATTGAGATATTAGAATTTGCCTTTGGTTGCCCTTAACCTCTTCACTTCCTTCACAGAGTAAGGCTAACCTGATCCACATCTCCTTGGCTGATGTGCAGCTTATTACACTTCCACACATGGCTTTATCCAGCGTGAGAGAATCGAGCAAGATAAGTTGCAAATGATCATCTAGCACCATTTTCTCCTTTTCAGGTTCCAAGATTTCTGAGGGATCTTTGGGAACCCAATGTGCAGGAATAATCTCACCATTTACTGTTGTGGCTTCAATTTCCTTTCTTGGAATGAAAGGACCATTCTCGAGTATACCTGGGTATAGTGGATTTGCAGCTTTGATAAACAACAAGATTTTTCTTTTCCAAATGTTGTAGTTCTCTTTATCAAAAGCTGGGATCTTGATACTGTTTGATTTCTGCATTTTCTCCGGGATCTCAGATATGTATGTTAATCTGAAAGCTTTGATACCAGTTGTTAGTCCTTGTGTATTGCAGAAGGGGGGGGGGGGATGAATGCAATACTGATAAAATTCAATCTAAATTTCAACAACTAAAATCAAGATTAAACGTTATCAGCAATATATGCAATCACGAACAGTATTTAGTAAGAACAAGATTCACAAAATAAATGTTTTATTTATTTTGCAAAGTGTTGCTACAACCTCAAGAAAGAATTCTCGAGCTTCGGGTTTTCTTCAAAGACACTTGCTTGTCTTCGTTACTATTCTAGAATGAGTTGATAGAAGGTATAGGACTAACCCTATCACTATCAGTCACGGGTTTGTGAAGCTGCTGTCACTGTCAAGTGGCAGCTTCTTACAGATTGTCTTACCCATGTGACTTTCCTAAATTGCTAACATGTCAGATATACATTACAAAGAAAGCAACCTAGATTCATTCTATTTCCAGCTAAACCAATTCAGCAGATAAAGACTTGACCTTGCTCTTGAATTGATTCTCTTTTGATTTGTAGTGCCTTGAAGCTTCTGTCGTAGTCTTGCAGACTTGGTGCAGCTTAGGGATGCTGCATCACGCCTGTTTCTTGAACATTTAAACTGTCACGGGATTTGACTGAGAAAGATACCTAGCATAAGGATCTTTATTGAGACAGTTACTTTTGCCGCAAAGCTTGCTGTCACAGGAATGATCTTTTGGTGACAGTATGAGTTCCCCGCATAGAGTGCTGTCGAGGATCCCAAACTTGCTGTCGAGGGCAATAGTTGCTGTCGCGTAGTCTTCCGCCAATGTTGCTGTCAGAGTGAATATGCTGTCGTGACTTGCAACATTCTGTCTTCTTGTAATCTTACTGTCACAGCTTTAGGACAGTAACCTTTATTCATGTTGTCATCCAAAAAGCATTCTTTGAGGCTTGAACACATAAGTGAACTTCTTTCAAACAATACAACTAGAATAACATTACATACTGATTACAAGAACATACTTTGGCTATGACAGTATGTTCTACTTAATTTTAAAAAATTAAGTACAATCAAAGTTAAGATGTTTCTATGCTATCACCCATAAATCCCAACAATTATCACTCTATGTTCTTGTTCCATCTGATAAGTCGGTTTTATATCTACTTGGAACACCTTAAAATCAGCTTAAATTGGTTGTTTTGGCCTCAAGTGTGTGATGTTATGATGAGTTTTAGTGTTTATGTGCAGATAAGCTAAATGGGATCAAGTGGTGGTCATCGTGCTTTAAAATGGTGGTTTTTGCTCCAGGAGTTGAGTGATGTTGGAGGCGAGCAATTGGCAAGGAAGTTAGCTAATAATCAGAAAAGCAGGAATCTTGGCAGAGAGCCAGGCGCGCCCGCGCCTTACACCGCGCGCCCGCGCGTCCATTGGCAGGAATTCAGGCCCGCCCGCGCTTGCTAGCGCGCGGCCGCGCGTCCCCGTCTGGTGGAAATTCTGTTATCTTGTTTTGTGGGCTTAGAGTGGTAGCGGGTCATGTTTTGGGCCTTTGTAATTTCTGGTGGGTGTTTTCTAAGGGGAGAACCCTAATTTCCAGAGGGGTCGAGGAATAATACGGAAGAGCATAGAGACTTAGATTGGAGAGGAGGATTACACTTTTCTTTGTATTTCTCTCAATTAAGCAATACTTGGATTCTTCTTTCTAGTTTTCTAAACATTGTTATTCTTGATACTATTTGATTTGCAATTATCAATTCAAGACCTAGTTTTTATATCATGTTTTCATTAGAACCTGCGATGATGAACGGTTCATTTATGAACTAATCGTTATCGTGGGATTCTAACAGAGTTCTTATGGAGTTTAGTGGTTAATTGTTTTATATACTCTGTGTGTGGTGGCGAATTGATTTCCTATCATGGTTGTGCTTATTCATTGTGGATGCGTAGCTAACATTCATGATTGTTTGTTAATCCTTATTGATTGCGAAAGTGGATTTAGGGATTTAGAACTTGCCATGCTAGCATAAGTTTATGTATGATTATCATGCATAATTTGTGGGTGATTTTAACCATTTCATCTACCTTATGTAATCTGAATAGATAACCTGCTCATTCAACCACTATGTTTTCAATCTCTATAGACATATAGGGACTAAGCATATCTGGTGTCCATTTAACTTCTATCTATCTGTGGATGTTTAAGTGGTATGGTCTACGTATACTGAAAGGTAGCGTGTACTAAATTCGTGTTATCTGGTTAGTTGTCACAACTGTCACATACAGAGACTAAGAACAAGAGACTCTAGATGAAATATTTAATGATGTTAGGATCCCATGCCTATTCATATCAGTAATTCACTAGTAATTCTTTCAGTTAATTATAGACTTGTTAAGTGCTAATTAGTAGTTAATCAAAACACCAATTTGATACTTGTCTTAGCAGTGAGTAATAACCAAACATTGGTGCATAAGTACAGACTATTACAACCTGAACCAGTCCTTGTGGGATCGAACTTGATTTATCTATATACTACTTATGACCACGTGCGCTTGCGTGTTTTTGTGCGAACAAGTTTTTGGCGCCGCTGCCGGGGACTCGGTGTAGTTTCAATATAGTTTATGTGCTTGTCATCAGTGACAGTTAAAGTTCACTGACTCAGATTGTTTTTCTCATCAATTTTACTTTGTTTGGTGTGTTCGAGATACTCTAGTGAGCGTGTATGCGAACACGTTCTCAATCTCGTAAAGATAAACTGGAAGAAGAAGGAGCTAACTTGAATCTAGTTATGGGAGAACCAGCAGCAGCAGGATCAAAGGCTTTGATGGATTATTCTCAGCCAAAGATCAATGATATTCAGTCAAGCATTGTTAGACCAGCTATCTCAGCTAACAACTTTGAGATCAAGGCTGTCACGATTCAGATGCTACAGAACTCTGTGCAGTTTGGGGGTTCTCCAACGGAAGACCCTAATATGCATATTAGGGATTTCATTGAGATTTGTGACACATTCAAGTTTAATGGAGTGTCAGAGGATGCTGTGAAGCTGAGACTTTTCCCTTTTTCCTTGAGGGATAAAGCTAAGGGTTGGTTGCATTCTCTACCAGCAGGGTCTATCACTACATGGGAGGAGCTTGCTCAAAAGTTTCTTACTAAGTTCTTCCCTATGGCCAAGACAGCTGCAATAAGGAATGCTCTCACTCAGTTTTCTCAGCATTCAGGGGAAACGTTATGTGAAGCTTGGGAGCGTTACAAAGAGATGCTACGAAAGTGCCCTCATCATGGAATGCCTGATTGGATGGTGATAAATTGTTTCTACAATGGTTTGGGAGGTCAATCAAGACCAATGCTTGATGCAGCATCAGGTGGAGCTCTTTGGGCTAAAAGCTATGAGGAGGCTTATGAACTTATAGAGATGATGGCTGCTAATGAGTACCAGAATCCTACTCAGAGGTTATCATATGGCAAAGCAGCAGGAATTCTGGAAGTGGATGCGACTACAGCAATAGCAGCTCAGCTAAAAGCTCTTTCTATGAAGGTGGATTCTCTATCTAACATGGGAATGCAACAAGTGGCTAGTGTCTGTGAACTATGTGCAGGTGCTCATGACACTAATCAGTGTGCTATATCTAGTGAATCAGCACAGTTCGTGAGTAATTTTCAGAGGCCACAACAGCCAGTTCCTAATGCTTATCATCCAAATAACAGAAACCACCTGAATTTCAGCTGGAGTAACAATCAAGGTGGTCAGCAGCAGTATCAAGGTCAACAATTTGGAGCTAAGCCATTCAACCCTGCTGGTTATCAGCAGCAATATGCTCCAAGACAACCTTATCAGCCACCACCAGGATTTCATCAACAACCTCAAGGTCACCATGGTCAGTCTTCTAATGAAAAGTCAGAATTGGAAGAGTTGAGGTTGATGTGCAAGAGCCAGGCGGCTTCTCTCAAGACTTTGGAAACTCAGATTGGACAGATAGCCAGTGCGTTGCTGAACAGACCACAGGGAACTCTCCCTAGTGATACGGAAACTAATCCAGGCAAACGGGAGAGTAAGGAACATGTCAAGGCAATTACATTGAGATCAGGGAAGGTCACCACTGACCAAAACACTGAAATTCAGGAAAACGAAGAAGCTGAAGGAAAAATCCAGGAAGAGGAGCGCGCCCGCGCATCCCAGAGCGCGCCCGCGCATCCCAGAGCGCGCCCGCGCCTGATTTCCAGGGAGAGGAGCGCGCCCGCGCATGAAATTCTGCCAGAAAAGTTGAAAATTCCTGAAAAGAAGAATTTGGTGGAGAAATTGGTGAGCAAACACCCCAATACATCTCATGATTCCACTTCTAAGCAAGAAACAGAGGGTAAGGTAATCTACCCCCTCCTCCGTTCCCTAGAAGACTTCAAAAACAGAAGCTAGACACACAATTTGCTAAGTTCTTGGAGGTTTTCAAGAAGCTACATATAAACATACCTTTTGCGGAGGCTCTTGAACAGATGCCGAGCTACGCAAAGTTCATGAAGGGTATTCTCTCAAGAAAATTGAAGTTAGAAGAGTTGGAAACCGTTGCTTTAACGGAGGAGTGCAGTGCTATTCTGCAGCAGAAGTTGCCCCCGAAACTTAAGGATCCAGGGAGTTTCACAATTCCTTGCACTATTGGCAATCTATCGTTCGACAAGTGTCTGTGTGATTTGGGAGCGAGTATTAATCTGATGCCATTGTCCGTCTTCTTGCAACTAGGGCTACCGGAGCCTAAACCTACTACCATGTCTTTACAGCTGGCAGATAGGTCTATCACATATCCTAGGGGTATTGTGGAGGATGTCCTAGTAAGGGTTGACAAGCTTATCTTCCCCGCTGATTTCGTTATTCTGGACTTTGAAGAAGACAAGAAGATTCCTATCATCTTAGGAAGGCTGTTTCTCGCTACAGGTCGCACTTTGATAGATGTGCAAAAAGGGGAACTCACGATGAGGGTGCATGACCAGAACGTCACCTTCAATGTTTTCAATGCAATGAAGTTTCCTACAGAAGATGAAGAATGTTTCTCTATAGATCTTGTGGAATCTGCAGTAAGCAAGGAGTTTGATAAATTGATCAAGTCAGACACCTTGGAAAAAGCACTTATGGGGGAATCTGATGTTGAGGGTAAAGAAAAAGAGGAACAAGCACAGTATTTGAATGCAACTCCGTGGAAGAGGAGGTTAGACATGCCTTTTGACTCTCTTGGCATAACAGAGTTGGAGAAACCACAAGAACGTCTCAAGCCTTCTATTGAGAAAGCTCTCACTCTTGAGCTTAAACAACTACCAGAACATTTGAGGTATGCTTTTTTAGGTGATTCATCTACTTTACCTGTTATTATCTCATCTAACTTGTCAGGTAGTGAAGAAGACAAACTCCTCAGAATCTTGAGAGAGTTTAAATCAGCAATTGGGTGGACTATAGCGGATATTAAGGGTATCAGCCCTTCGTACTGTATGCATAAAATTCCACTAGAGCCAGGAAGCAAGCCAACTGTGGACCCTCAGAGACGCCTTAATCCTATCATGAAGGAGGTAGTGAAGAAAGAAATTCTCAAGTGGCTAGATGCTGGGATCATCTATCCTATTTCAGACAGTTCATGGGTGAGTCCAGTGCAATGTGTGCCTAAGAAAGGAGGCATGGCAGTGGTGGCTAATGAAAAGAACGAGTTGATCCCGACTCGTACAGTTACTGGATGGAGAATTTGCATGGACTACCGGAAACTGAACAAAGCTACCAGAAAGGATCATTTTCCCCTTCCTTTCATTGATCAGATGTTGGACAGGTTGGCGGGGCATGAATTCTATTTCTTGTTGGATGGTTATTCCTGTTACAACCAGATTGGTATTACTCCAGAAGACCAGGAGAAGACCACCTTCACATGTCCTTTTGGTACTTTCGCATTTCGTCGTGTACCTTTTGGCCTATGTGGTGCACCTGCTACTTTTCAGAGGTGTATGATGGCCATTTTCTCGGAGATGATTGGTATAAATGTAGAAGTGTTCATGGATGACTTCTCAGTTTTTGGAGCATCATATGATGAGTGCCTCAGTAATTTGGGCATGGTGCTGAAAAGATGTGTTGAGACTAATCTAGTACTCAACTGGGAAAAATGTCACTTCATGGTGCAAGAGGGAATCATTCTTGGGCATAAGGTATCTAGCAAGGGGCTTGAGGTGGACAAAGCCAAAGTGGAGACAATTGCAAATCTTCCTCCACCAATTTCAGTTAAGGGAATTCGCAGTTTTCTTGGTCATGCGGGGTTCTATCGGCGGTTCATTCAAGATTTCTCCAAAATCTCTAACCCCTTGTGCAACTTGTTGGAGAAGGATACCCTTTTCAAGTTTGATGAAGAATGCTTAGTTGCTTTTGAGCTGTTGAAAAAGAAGTTGACATCGGCACCTGTTATTACCGCACCCGATTGGAGTGAACCATTCGAGTTGATGTGTGATGCTAGTGACTTTGCAGTTGGAGCTGTTCTTGGGCAAAGGAAGAACAATGTATTTCATGTGATCTACTATGCTAGCAAAACACTCAACGATGCGCAGCTGAATTACACCACTACAGAAAAGGAACTCTTGGCCATTGTATATAGTTTCGAGAAATTCAGATCTTACTTGCTTGGAACCAAAGTAGTGGTATTTACTGATCATGCAGCTATTCGATATCTGATGTCGAAGAAAGATTCGAAGCCGCGGTTGATTCGTTGGGTTCTATTACTTCAAGAATTCGACCTGGAAATTAAAGACAGAAAGGGTACTGAGAATCAGGTAGCTGATCACTTGTCCCGGTTAGAAGACCACAGTAAGAATGCATTGGACAAATCTCTCATCAATGAATTCTTTCCAGATGAGCAACTTTTTGGAGTGCAAGCTGAAGAACCATGGTTTGCAGATATTGTGAACTATCTGGTGAGTAATGTCATTCCTTCGGAATTCTCTTATGCTCAAAGGAAGAAGTTCTTACATGATGTTAAATGGTTCTGTTGGGATGAACCCTTTTTGTTCAGACAGGGAGCCGATCAGGTTATACGCAGATGCATTCCTTACAGTGAGGTAGAGGGTGTTTTGCGTGATTGCCATTCCACCACTTATGGAGGTCATTATGGTGGCGAGAAGACAGCTACTCAAGTACTTCAGGCGGGGTTCTATTGGCCAACTCTGTTTAAGGATGCTCATCAGTTTGTGTTGAGATGTGATCGATGCCAAAGGGTTGGTAATATCTCGAGAAGGAACGAGATGCCTCTTAATATGCTGCTGGAGGTGGAGATTTTTGATGTGTGGGGCATTGACTTCATGGGCCCTTTTGTTCCTTCATGCAACAACCAGTACATTTTGCTAGCGGTGGATTATGTTTCCAAGTGGGTCGAGGTAAAGGCTTTACCGACCAATGATGCTAAAGTGGTACTGAGTTTTCTGCATAAGCAAATCTTCACGCGTTTCGGCACTCCCAGGGTAATTATCAGTGATGAAGGCACACATTTCTGCAACCGGAAGTTTACAGCCTTAATGGCTAGGTATAACATCAATCATCGGGTTGCTACTGCCTACAACCCTCAGACTAATGGGCAGGCAGAGGTGTCTAACAGGGAGATTAAGCGTATTCTGGAGAAGGTGGTGAATCCTTCCAGGAAGGATTGGTCTTTGAAACTTGATGAAGCTGTTTGGGCTTATAGAACAGCTTACAAGACACCATTGGGAACTTCACCTTTTCAGTTGGTCTATGGAAAAGCTTGTCATTTGCCCGCCGAGTTAGAGCACAAGTGTTAGGCTCAAGACATGTCTGAATACCACTATTAACAAGCCTACACTATGTGACTATGTCACATTACATGACCTAGTGATTTCTATCACTGGGATATAGTATAGGTCTCTAAATGTACTTGTCTTGTTTTCATGGACAATAGCTTTATCATGTATGCTCAGATTTATAATGAGCTTAGTAAAGTTCTTGCATCTAGAATGTATATAGGCCATTGAATAATTATCCTGGTAGAAGTTCAGAAGTGTTCATGCAGCAGGATAGAGTTGAATAAGGCCATGAAGAAATAAGTTGCAGGAATTTGTCTAAGGCATTATATAGCAAAGTCAAAAGAAAGCTATGTCGTGAAGTCACCAATATCCATGTCGTGAAGTACTATATCGCATAGTCCATTTTGTACTATGTCGAGAAGTCCTCAAGACACATGTCGTGAAGTGTTGAAGTCAGCAAAGTCAAAGGAGCCTAGATCGTGAAGTCCTCAGAAGCCCTATGTCGCATAGTCATCAAATGACCTATGTCGCATAGTCATCAAATGACCTATGTCGCATAGTCGTCAAATGACCTATGTCGCAAAGTCTTCAAAGGCTATATCGCATAGTCCTCACAAGGGAGATCGCGAAGTCAGGGATAAAGTGGAGTTCACGATATCAACACTTAGCCGTTCATAACAAGACAAATCAAGGTACAGAACCAAGAATCAAAGGAGACAAATACTGAAGCATTTGTTCTGGCAAGGTGGTCCAAAGAACAGATGGCAAATCTACAGCTAAACTTGGAGAGAAAGATAAGAGACAAGCAGCTACAGAAACGGGAAAGACTCCGAAAAGCAGGTGGTCCTTCCTGACACAGTGAACTTCTTATGGCAGGACAAGTTGGACTTTCAGAAGGGGTAGCTGTGTAATATTGTGTGTGCCTAGTTTGTATAGGGGAATATATATATCGTGCACACGCAACTGTAAGCTGTAAGAGAGATACACATAGTTATTTGCTAAGCTCTTTTCTCTGTAAGCAAGCAAGTTCAAACTGTTCTTGTTTAGAAGCCAGAAATTCGATTGTGAATTTCCTGGAAAGCTGTAGTATTTAATTTGCTTATACAAAGTAGATTAAAGTGATTGTGTGTGTTATTTACTTTCTGCATATTACATATCATAATCACATACAGTTGTTTACTTAGTTTTCAAGATCGAAAAATATATCAAACTATCCATTCACCCCCCCTCTGTCTAGTTTCTAGTGGTATTCATTTCTAACAAGTGGTATCAGAGTGAAGGCTGTTAACGTACAAACAGGAAAAGATCAAGAATGAGTTCACAGAAACTAAGCAGTATCAAGATTCCTCCCTTTAACAAGGAGCACTACAGTTTATGGAAGAAGAAGATGTTGCTTTTCATCAAAGCTTCTAACCCCATGTATTTAGATATTCTAAAGCATGGTCCCTTCATTCCAATGATTGAGATTGGTGAATCAACCAGTGGCACTGAGATTATACCAGCAAAACATGTGCCCAAAGATCCCTCAAAATACACTGATCCTGAAAAAGAAAAAGTTGCCCTGGATGGACATCTTCAACTTATCATTTGTGAATCTATGGACTTCAACATGTATGGCACTGTTGCTCATTGTACTAGTGCCAAGAAGATGTGGGATCTTATAGAAGTGCTCTGTGAAGGAACTACTGAAGTAAGAAAGAACAAGAAGCAGATTCTTGTTTCACAATATGAAGCCTTCATGGCTCAGCCAAAAGAGGGAATCACAGAAGTGTTTGAGAGATTCAACAAGCTGATAAACGAGCTCAAACTCTATGACAAACACTATGAAACAGAAGAGCTCAATATGAAGTTTTTACTAACTCTTCCAGATCACTTGGAACCAAGAATCTCTTCCCTTAAAGAAAGAGATCTAACAAAGATTGGTTTTGATGTGTTATATGGTGTTTTGAAGACATATGAGTTGGAGCTGTTTCAAAAGAGATCTATTCAAGCAAAGCAAGGATTAGTGGCTAATACCTCCTGTGCACTTATTGCTGACAACCTAAGTCAAAGAATAGACTCTCTTAAAGTCAGTCAAGTGAAGATTGAGGAACTGGAAGTTGAAGACACTGGTGATGAGGTCCAGGTCATCTATGATTTGCCTGAGGAAGATGAGTTTTACAGCATGGAGGAACTGGACAAAATGGAAAACAAATCTTTTGCTTATATGGCTAGGAGATATCCTAACATAAGGTTTAAAAGAAAGCAGCCATTCAGGTCCAAGTTCAATACTGGAAACACTGGTGGATCTAGTGGCTCAAACACCTTCAATAAAGGAAAAGGGATGGCTGGTGCTGCTAAGGGTGGATACAAGACAGGAAGTGTGGATAGGACCAAAATAAGATGCTATAACTGCAATGAACTTGGGCATTTTGCCACTGAGTGCAAAAAGCCTAAACACGTCAAGAAGGACAAAGCATACTTAGAGCTTGAAGCTAAGTATGAAGCTCTACTCAAGAAACAACAGGGCAAAGCTTTTATTGCTGAGGGAAAATGCTGGGATGACTCTGATGAAGAAGAAGAACAAGAGTACTCAAACTATGCCTTGATGGCATTTTCTGATGATGGTGATTCAAGTCAGGTACCCATTCTTACTTCTCTTGATATGACTCCCATTCAATATAAGCAAACTGTTGAAGATATGAGCACTGAGATGTTTAATATTCATACTAGCATGTTAGTAGCTAATGAAGAAATTGATAGACTAACTGCTAAGAATGTTGAGCTTACAGAAAAGAATGAGAAACTTGAGTTAATGGTTGTGAACCTGGATGGTTTGAAAAAGGAGGTTGAGTATCTTAAAAACAAAGTGATTTGTGCTGAGCAGATAGAGAAAGCCCTTAGAGAACAAATTGCTGAAACTGAACTGAAACTAAGAAGCTTCAAAAACTCCTCTGAACTTATTCAAACCTACCACAAGGAACACACTGTAGACTGCAAGGTTGGAGTTGGTTTTGACTATGATAATGACAAAGGAAGGAAGAAGGTCAAGGGCAAAGGAAAGGAAACCTTTACAAACAAAAATGTCCCAACCATACTGTCAAGTGTTGAACAGCCCATCTTCAGAAAGAGTGATGTTGAGTTTGATGAGGAACTACTGATCATCAAGCAACAACTACTTGAAGAAGATGAGGCTGCTAAGAACACTTCTTCCCTTCCTGATCTTGTCAATCAGAAAGAGACCAAAGACAATCTTGTCAAGAGTCCTAAAGCAAAGAAAGAAGTTGTTAAGAAAAGGAAACAAAACAGAAATGGTAAAGTTGGTGTTAACAAAGGAAACAACTATGCTTATGTGCCAAATGCTCCCAGGAAACAATGTCAAAAATGCCTATCTGTTAATCATTTGACTCATAAGTGTAGTAAGCCTGAAATTGTTGAAGTTGATAACCTAAGTAACCTTTCTGCAAGCATAAATTCTAGTCATGATTCTTTCTGTGGTAAGCCAAACTGCATGACATGCTATGTGACTGTGATTGCTAACTGTTTATCTCTTAAACATAAACTTGACTCTGCACAATCTGGTGAATCACACACACACATACATTCTCATAGGACAGGGTCCCCAATCAGGGTTGAGAGGGTGAAAACTTCATGTGAGCCTAAGAGTGTAAACTCCAAAGCCACAGAAAAAGTGAAGTCTCCTACTATGAGAAATGCAATTTATGACAGAAGAATTATTAATCAAAATGTTTCTAAATCATCTGGACCCTACCAAGTGTGGGTACCAAAAACAACTTAGTCACTTTGTGAATGCAGGGCAACAGGAATAAAAGAGTCATATGGATCTTGGACAGTGGATGCTCAAGTCACATGACTGGTGATATAGCCCTGCTATCACATTTTGAGGAAAAGGCTGGCCCATCAGTAACCTTTGGAAATGACAACATTAGTTATACAATGGGATATGGCAGTGTTAAATCTGGAAATGTCATTATTGAAGATGTAGCATTTGTTGAAGGACTGAAGCATAATCTCTTGAGTATTGGACAGTTTACCAACAGAGGCTTCAAAGTGGAATTTGATGAAGACCTTTGTTCAATCTCAAAAAGGGAAAGTGGTGAAGTTGTTCTAACTGGTGTGAAGAAAGGAAGCTTGTTTGTAGCTAATCTCAAGGCTGCAGATAAGGGAGAAATTTGTTGTTTCTACACAAAAGCCACAAATGAGGAATTCTGGCTGTGGCACAAGAAACTGTCTCACTTAAATGTTCAGGCAATGAACTCTCTAACCAAGAGAGAACTCATCAGGGATTTGCCTGCCTTGGAGTTTGTGCAAGATGGAGCATGTGAAGCTTGTCAGAAAGGGAAGATTAAAAGATCAAGTCACAAGAACAAGTTGCTCAATACAAACTCAAAACCTCTGCAACTAATTCACATGGACTTATTTGGCCCTGTGAATGTAATGTCCCTTTCCAAAAAGAAATATGCTCTAGTGATGGTAGATGACTATTCAAGATATACTTGGGTGGAATTCCTATTCTCCAAGGATGAAGCACCCCAAGTCATAATAGAGCATATCAAGAGAGTTGATAAAGAAGCACAAAGCACTGGTGCCTCTGTAGTTGCTTTGAGAAGTGATAATGGGACTGAGTTCAGAAATTCAACATTGTATGAGTTTTGCAAAGATAAAGGAATTTCTCAACAATTCTCAGCTCCTAGAACACCTCAACAAAATGGAGTAGTTGAGAGAAAGAATAGAACTCTCATTGAAGCTGCAAGGACAATGCTACTGGATGCAAAGCTACCCACTAGCTTTTGGGCTGATGCTGTTAACACAGCGTGCTATGTGCAAAATAGAACATTAATCAATAAGAAGTCTGGCAAAACTCCTTACTCATTAATGACTGGAAAAAGAGCATCCTTCAAGCACCTGCATGTGTTTGGAAGCAAGTGCTTTGTGATGAAAGATAACTCTGAGCATGTTGGAAAATTTGATGCTAAGGCATTTGAAGGTATCTTCATTGGATACTCTCTGGAAAGGACAGCATACAGAGTGTTTGTACCTGAGCAACACAAAGTCATGGAAAGCATGGATGTTACCTTTGATGACAAGAAAACTCCAGGACTGAAAACAAGTGATCAAGAAAGTGTGCTATTGAGATTTGAGAATCAAGGTTATCTTGAGGATTCTGAAAGTGAAGATGAACCCCCTGTT
Source organism: Heracleum sosnowskyi (assembly GCA_030848705.1). Lineage (NCBI taxonomy): Eukaryota > Viridiplantae > Streptophyta > Magnoliopsida > Apiales > Apiaceae > Heracleum > Heracleum sosnowskyi. Next base: position 15,124,828 of record CM061244.1, on the reverse strand, counting down.
CAAACTGTTCTAGAAAATGAAACTCTTGAAGTTGACAATCTTCTTCAAACACCTGTGCAAGGATTCACAAACACAGGGGGAGAAGAAGAGAATGCAACTGTCAACCAAAATGAGATTGGAACAGATCAAGGAAATGAACAGGGGCACACAAGGAAATGGGACAGAGCCCACACTAGGGATCAAATCATTGGAGATCCTAGTGAGGGAGTTAGAACAAGAAGGGCAACATTAAATACTTGTCTGTATAGCTGCTTTCTGTCACAAGAGGAACCTAAATTAATTGAAGAAGCTTTGAAGAATTCTGATTGGATTGTTGCCATGCAAGAAGAGTTGAATCAATTTGAGAAAAACAAGGTATGGGAACTAGTGCCACCTCCAAAAGGAAAGAATGTTATTGACACCAAATGGGTGTTCAGAAACAAGATGGATGAAGAAGGAGTGGTAGTAAGAAACAAAGCAAGGCTGGTTGCCAAAGGATATTGTCAGCAAGAAGGCATTGACTATGATGAGACATTTGCACCTGTAGCTAGACTGGAAGCCATCAGAATCTTTCTGGCTTTTGCAGCTCACTCAGATTTTAAGGTGTATCAAATGGATGTGAAAAGTGCATTTCTCAATGGTGATCTTGCTGAAGAAGTTTATGTGTCTCAACCACCTGGCTTTGAGAGTGAAGACTTCCCAAACTTTGTGTATAGACTGCTCAAGGCACTCTATGGACTCAAACAGGCACCAAGAGCCTGGTATGAAACTCTATCTCAATTCCTTCTTGAGCATCAATTTACCAGGGGTACAATTGACAAAACCCTATTCTTCAAGAAGCATGGAAATGATATCATTCTTGTTCAAATCTATGTGGATGATATCATCTTTGGCTCTTCAAATGAAAAACTCTGTGAAAGGTTCTCTAAGTTGATGCAAAGTAAATATGAGATGAGTATGATGGGAGAGTTAACCTACTTCCTAGGCCTGCAAGTACATCAAAGGGAGGATGGCATCTTTATAAACCAATCTAAGTATGTCAAGGATCTTTTAAAGAAATATGGTTTAGAAGAGTCATCCTCAGCTAAAACTCCTATGTCTACTGCAATCAAGCTGGATGAAGACAAGAAAGGCAAGAGAGTTGATATCAAGGTCTATAGAGGAATGGTTGGATCCCTGCTCTATCTCACAGCTAGCAGGCCAGACATCATGTTTGCCACATGCCTTTGTGCAAGGTTCCAGTCTGATCCCAAGGAATCTCACATGATGGCCATCAAAAGAATTTTCAAATATCTGAAGGGGACTCCTAATCTTGGGCTATGGTATCCAAAGGGCACTGGGTTCAACCTGGTTGGTTACACGGATTCTGATTATGCTGGATGCAGGATTGACAGGAAGAGCACCTCTGGAAGCTGTCAATTCCTAGGTCAAAGGTTAGTGTCCTGGTTTAGTAAGAAACAACAGTCCACAGCAACATCCACAGCTGAGGCTGAATATATTGCTGCTGGAAGTTGTTGTGCTCAATTGCTTTGGATTAGAAATCAACTCATGGATTATGGACTAGTGTTAGAACACATTCCTCTGATGTGTGATAATACTAGTGCAATATCCATTGTAGCTAATCCTGTTAATCATTCTACTACAAAGCACATTGAGATCAGGTACCATTTCATTAGGGAACATGCTGCAAATGGTACCATAGAAGTCTCTTATGTTCCAACTGAGAAACAATTAGCTGACATATTTACTAAACCTCTGAATGAAGCAGTCTTCAACAGACTTGTGAGTGAAATTGGAATGCTCAATCCTTCATTCAGTTGTTCTAAGTAAATATGCTGGTTAATAGTTGCAGCAGTAAATTTTCACTGTATTTAAATGATCTATTTGTTTGGAGTGAAAATTAGCTGAGATATGATTTATAAATATTTCAGTATTTTACTGCATATTTTTCAAAATCATATTTGTTAGTGGTGTTGTGAGCTTTTGAGACATCTCGACATAGATGATTTTCAGAGTTCACGACATAGTTCAAATTAAACAGACTTATATCGCAAACTGTTGAGATTGTGAGACTTCGCGACATAGTTCATTTCATGAGTTTGCGACATAGTTAATTTTATGACTTCGCGACTTCGAATAACTATATCGACAAGTCTCCATAGTTGACAGAATTTTGATTTAAATTAATTTTATTTCAAAATTTGATAAAAGTCTGACAAATTGCTCAAAATTCCTAAAAGAGAGCTTTAGACAGGGTATTTCTACTATATCGCAAAGTCTCCTCGATCCTTTCATTTTGAAGACTTTGCGACATAGTTCATTGTTGAGACTATGCGATATACTTTGCAAGACTTTGCGGTACAGGCCACTTTTGACTTCACGACATACAGATAGACTGTACACATTCATAACTCCATATCGCAGTGTCTCTATCATATAAATACCATTTTCTAACCGTTTGCAACTTTTCATCTTGTCTATTGCTCTCAAACTTTCTAACCTAAGCACAAATTCTCTACTCTCTTTCTTACTCTCTCTCTCAAGAAATGGCACCCAAATCTCAAACAGAATCCTCCTCTATTCCTTTAACCATCCCCAAAGAAACAAATCTTCTCACCATTCCCTCTGAGGCTGAGGCTAAACCCAGGTACAAGTGTTTTGTACGGTTCCTGAACGATTCCTACCTCCGCCGAGCCCTAACCTTGAACCCCACGATGTATGTTGATGTATTGGAAGGATTTTGGCGAACGGCGTTGGTTTCTACAATGGCCAGGGAAGATGGAACTTCGTTCCAGGAGATAGCTTGTTCAATTGGAGGCAAACACTTCCAGTTTGGGGAGAAGGAGATAAATGAAGCATTAGGGTTCAAGGTGGAGGGTCATGACCAAGAAGCTACTGATGCTCAAATAGTAGACTTCATGACCTTCATTCAGTATGCTGATGAGATAGATACTGGAAAGCTGAATAAGAAGTTTGTAAGAAGGGAGTGGTCATTTCTATTTGATGCACTCCAGAAGGTGTTCCTTTGCAGAAAGACAGGATGGGACCATATCAGTCACATTGCTGTGAAGCTGGCCTATTCCCTAGCCTACAATCAGGAAATCAATGTTGGAGCAATAATCCTCAAGGAATTGACTCAAAGGCTAGGGAGGACAGTCCGTGGAAGAGGTAATGACATCTTTTACCCTCGCTTTCTTCAAGTTATTTTAAATTATCTTGATGCTAATGTCCATGACTTGGAGGGTATTGATAAATCAAAGATGGCTTATTCCAAGTCCATGTCCAAGATTCTGTTTGGTTCATTGGACACAAGGAATCAAGTGGATGTGATCTTGAGTGTGACCCCGCATATGCAGGACACATTCGCGTCTTATCCACTTGATAAGCCCATATACCATGCTCTTTCCTGGACAGGGGAGGCTGAGACTGAAGGAGCATCACAGTCTAACCCAAGCCTCCCTATCCCATCCAGCAACCCCACTGTAAACACCACTATAGAGGATAGTCAGCCAAGTGCATCAATCTCTCAAAAGGTTGATGTTACTAAAAAGAAGAAGAAGAGAACCCTAGCTATTATCCATGAATCTGTAGAGTTAGCAAGTGAGATTCCTGAGTCACCTCTCACCAGACCAAAGAAGAAATCAAAATCTGTAGCCACCACTGCATCCTCTCAACAGGATTCAGATGTGCAAAAAGGGGTACACCTGCTACTGTCTATGGCCTCTCAACAGGTCATGGGTATTGAAAAGAGCAGCCTCCCCACTGCAAGTTGTAACGAGTCTGCACAGGGTCAAGACCTCACTCTTGACCCTAGGAGTGATAAGGGTGATCAAACACTAAGTGGAGAGCACATCAATGTTGAAACTCCTCCTATTTCTCAGGGGGAGTTGCTAAAATCCAATCTGAACCCCACTTCTCTCTCAGATTCTTCCACTAAAATTTCTTCTGAACAAGAGAGTCATACTCATGACAATCTTGCCCTTGATCAATCACAATCCAGCCCTGTGATTGAGCCAACTTCAAGTGACATGGTGCTTGACACTGTGCTCACCACTCAGGACCCACATTCAGTTGGTCAGGGAATGCATGCTGAGGCATATCCTAATGACACCAACACAAACATGGAGGATTCACCAGTTTTCACTGGAGACTCTGTGCCAAATTCTCCCATCCTTAGGGATGTGGAACTGTCTTCACAGACATATAGGGCTGATGTTGTAACACATCCCATTTCAATGGAGACAACATCAGACCCTACAGCCATTCCAAGGCTGGAGGAGACTCAAACTCACACATCTCATGAAGTGCCTAGCACTAGCTCTCACTTGGCTCAGGCCACAATGTCAGAATGGCTGAAGCCTGTGCACCATGACAGGCCTTCAGGATCGTCATCTGTGCCTTCCAAAATGTATGAAGAAGCCATACAAGATCTCCATGTGGCACAGATTGATGAGTTCTCAAAGATAGCTCAACATCTCCTCACCTCCAACCTTCCAAATGCTGATTATGAAGCTATCCTGCTATGCCATAAGGAGGATGTTGAAGCTCAACAGGAGAAGATTGTGGATACAGCTGAACCAGAGGGGAATGTGGATGCCTGGTTGGATGCTAAGAGGACTCTCAAGCTCAAGGATGCCCTGGCTTTTGTGAGAGAAGAATACCTCACCTCTCTGGGCTCCAATGCTAAGGATCTTTCTCCTGTTGCCATCTATGATGCTGTGAATGATGTATACAAGAACCAGTTGAAGGCTCTGCATTATCTTGGGAAAGGGCTTCAATCAGAGATTTCTTCAATTCAGGAGGAGACAGAAAGATCCCTCACTAAGCTCAGAACCTCTTATCTCTCTGATTTTCCCAAGGTGGATGGTATCCTCAAAGAAGTCCAGAAAACCTCCACCAATGTGTCCATGATGGATGTGACTCTTGCCATGGTCACAGACAACATCAAGAAACTGGCTTCTACACTGGAAAATCAAGCAAAATCTACCATCACCACCAATGCTATGTTGAATGTCATGTGGAAAAACCAGTATGGTGATAAGCTGGTGGATGAAGTCCCTCTGTCAGACATCTCCAAATATGATTTTGCCAGGGTCAAAGATCAATCCCTCAACTCATTTAGGTCTCAACAATTATTCTCCAAGGTGGATGGCTTAGAAAGAGAAGTGGCCTCTCTCAAGGATGAAAACAGATTGCTATCTACATCTCTAAGCCAACTCAATGACAAACTAGATGATCAAGGCACCAACACAACAAACATTTTGCTGGTGCAGCAACAAATGATGACCTCAATGATGAGATCTATGAACCTGCCTATTCCTGGGGAAACTCAAGACATTTTGTCTGATCCCAAGCCTAAGGGGGAGAAAGGAAAGGAGGTCAATGTGAAAAAGACAGGGGGAACACCTACCAAGCAGTCAAAACTTAAGGGCAAGCTCATTGAAGAGACAATAAAGCCAATCAATCTTCCCCCTGTAGAGGTCATCAATGCACAAGGTCAGAAAAGCACAGTCACCACAACATTCTATCCATCCACAATGCCTAAAGACATCTCAACCTCTCAACCTGCTATACCTACTCCAATTGCTAAACCTACCCAAGCTACACTTATCACTGAGGCCAAGCTACAGGAAGTTGCCAACTCTAACATCTATCATGATGAGGCATTCCTGGAGTTTCTGAAAGCCACCTACAAGAATGCTCAAGGAGATGCACAAGCATATAGAAAGAAGCTCAGGGAAAGCATCAAGTACTTCACAGTTGCAGTAAGGAAAATCAGGGATGTTTATCTGAGAGAAATAATCATGGTATGCAAGGACAACTGCTTGTGGCACTTAGCATTTCAAACTCTGGAGAAACTGAAGTTCACTGAAGTGTCAATAATTCTGGAGTTGATTGAAAAGAGTGGGGCTAACAATGAAAGTCTTTATAATGACTTGGAGATGGACCAAAATCAAAGACTGCCTGAGGTCATACCCAAGCCAAGGACAGTAATTTTTCAAAGTCTATCCAAAGTCAGAAGTATTGACCAACTAGTCATTCCCAAAGATCTGCAAATGAAGAATAACACAAAGATCAATCAGGTGTTGCAAATGCTGAGAGCAAAGAAAGGAGTCAAGACAACAGAGGAATTAGAGATGATTAACATTCTACAATCTTTTCTGATTCATGGTGTTTTGCCAGAATCTGTCACAGAAAAGAACAAGAAGAAGGATGGGGAGGATGATGATGAGGAGAAAACCTACAGGAGGAGATCTCATTCAAGGAGTAATAAGGATGGACCAAGTGACAGCAGCAGGAGCAAATCTTCCAAGAAATCTACAGATGCTGGTGATGACACAAAGGGGGCAAAGGAGACAGTGAAGAGAACTAGGAGTGGAATTCAGCAAGTCAAGGACATTGCTAGTAGTACTTTAACCACAACACAAGACTCTAAGTCTAGGGTGGGTACTGTTAGCAATGATCCTCCAAAATCATTATCCATGACTTCTGAACTTGAGTTGCCACAGAAGAAGGGTGAAGCCACAAAAGAAATATCAAGAAAACACTTCCACAAAGTTACAGCTAGTGGAGTGTTACAGTGGATGAAGGGGAAAGGAATAAAGCTTCTTCCAAGTGATGTGGCACTGAAGACTAATTCTCCTTGTTCCAGAAAGGTATCTCTTGTGAAGCATTTGAAGATCAAGAGTGTACCCAAAAGGATAAGGATAACAAAGAAGACTGGAAAACTCACAAATGTTACTGGCATCAATGTGCTTCCACTAGATGAGGACTATGATGAAGATGCCCTAGCATTTTTGAGGGCTCAAAGGATCTTTGAAGTCAAAGTGAAGTTGGATCATCTAGAGATCAAGTACACTGATGGAAGAGAAAGGATAATGAAGCAAGGAAGCTGGCAATATTTCTATAAGTATGAGCTTGAAAGGATAAATGCCTTACTGAATTTTGAAGAAAGAGAAGAAAGGACATGGAAGATAGATATTGCCAGGTACTTGAAGATGCATGCTGATTATGAAGAAAACATGAGGAAAGAGAATGAAAAGAAGAAGATTCAGAGAGAAAAAGAAATGGCTGAGATGGAGGAGAGGGCTAAAGAGCTAAGGCAGAAAGGGTTGTGCAGGGTCAAGCAAAATCCTTACATTGTGGAGTACAAAAACTCACATGGAGGTCAAAGCAAAATAAGGATGGAGTTTCTTGATTCCTATGTAGAAAGTGCACTCAAGGCTGCAATTGATGACTTGGAAGGCTCACCTCTCATTGAAGAACTGATTGCAAGAGAAGAACTTCAAGAAGCCATCATAGACTTGAAGAGAAAAGAAGAGATAAGGAAAAAGAAGATATATGATGATTTGCTAGAGAAGCAATTGGAAGCTGAAGCTGTTGAGCAACAAAAGTAATCTGTAAGCTTTCAATTTTTCTATGTAATCAAATTTCTGATCTCAAGGTTCATGAATTGTTCTCTCTGTTACTAAATTTCCTTTTATGTAAGTTAGGCTTGTTATCAGACATGAAATTGTGCCTAAGGATCTTACTCACAATTTGGGGGAGATTGTTAGGCTCAAGACATGTCTGAATACCACTATTAACAAGCCTACACTATGTGACTATGTCACATTACATGACCTAGTGATTTCTATCACTGGGATATAGTATAGGTCTCTAAATGTACTTGTCTTGTTTTCATGGACAATAGCTTTATCATGTATGCTCAGATTTATAATGAGCTTAGTAAAGTTCTTGCATCTAGAATGTATATAGGCCATTGAATAATTATCCTGGTAGAAGTTCAGAAGTGTTCATGCAGCAGGATAGAGTTGAATAAGGCCATGAAGAAATAAGTTGCAGGAATTTGTCTAAGGCATTATATAGCAAAGTCAAAAGAAAGCTATGTCGTGAAGTCACCAATATCCATGTCGTGAAGTACTATATCGCATAGTCCATTTTGTACTATGTCGAGAAGTCCTCAAGACACATGTCGTGAAGTGTTGAAGTCAGCAAAGTCAAAGGAGCCTAGATCGTGAAGTCCTCAGAAGCCCTATGTCGCATAGTCATCAAATGACCTATGTCGCATAGTCGTCAAATGACCTATGTCGCAAAGTCTTCAAAGGCTATATCGCATAGTCCTCACAAGGGAGATCGCGAAGTCAGGGATAAAGTGGAGTTCACGATATCAACACTTAGCCGTTCATAACAAGACAAATCAAGGTACAGAACCAAGAATCAAAGGAGACAAATACTGAAGCATTTGTTCTGGCAAGGTGGTCCAAAGAACAGATGGCAAATCTACAGCTAAACTTGGAGAGAAAGATAAGAGACAAGCAGCTACAGAAACGGGAAAGACTCCGAAAAGCAGGTGGTCCTTCCTGACACAGTGAACTTCTTATGGCAGGACAAGTTGGACTTTCAGAAGGGGTAGCTGTGTAATATTGTGTGTGCCTAGTTTGTATAGGGGAATATATATATCGTGCACACGCAACTGTAAGCTGTAAGAGAGATACACATAGTTATTTGCTAAGCTCTTTTCTCTGTAAGCAAGCAAGTTCAAACTGTTCTTGTTTAGAAGCCAGAAATTCGATTGTGAATTTCCTGGAAAGCTGTAGTATTTAATTTGCTTATACAAAGTAGATTAAAGTGATTGTGTGTGTTATTTACTTTCTGCATATTACATATCATAATCACATACAGTTGTTTACTTAGTTTTCAAGATCGAAAAATATATCAAACTATCCATTCACCCCCCCTCTGTCTAGTTTCTAGTGGTATTCATTTCTAACAACAAGGCATATTGGGCATTAAAGAAGTTGAATTTTGATTTGGCAGCAGCAGGAGATAAGAGATTGCTTCAGATTAATGAAATGGATGAGTTTCGTCTACAGGCTTATGAAAATCACAAATTATACAAGGAGAAGGTCAAGAGGTGGCATGACAAGCGATTGGTGTAAAAGTCCTTTGTGCCGGGTCAACTAGTTTTGTTGTTCAATTCTCGTCTCAGACTTTTCCCAGGGAAGCTTAAGTCAAGATGGTCGGGACCATTCACGGTTAAAACAGTGTTTCCACATGGTGCGGTGGAAATCTATGATAGGTCACCAGATGAGGCGTTCAAAGTCAATGGCCAAAGGTTGAAACCTTACTTTGGTGAACGTGTGAATCGTGAAGCGGAAACCACGGTTCTTGGTACTCCAGAATGAGTTTGGAAGCACGTCAAGCTATTGACGTAAAAGAAGCGCTTTGTGGGAGGCAACCCACGTAGTAGCAGTATTATTGTTTGTACAGTGAGAAGAAGAAAAAAAAATGGCAGGGAGGACCGCGCGCCCGCGCCCTACATCGCGCGCCCGCGCCCTACATCGCGCGCCCGTGCCTGATTTCCAGGGATAAGAGCGCGCCCGCGCATCCCAGAGCGCGCCCGCGCCTGGGCGACTGCCAGAAAAAAAAACAAAAAAAAAATACGAAAAATACAAAACAAAAAACCCAAAAATTAATCCTTGTTGTTGTAATTACCTATTTAAACCTACATCTACCCACACCCATCTCATATAATCAAAACCCTAGCCTCTTTTCTCTCTTCCACATCCAAAGAGAGGAAGATATGCGGGTAGTAGTAGCACGAGACGTACTTCTTCATCCGATGATTCAAGTGCGGGGTTTGGAGGAGAAAAGTTTTCATCTCCAGAAGCTTCGGTGGAATATGCACGGCTACTGTCTAAGGTCGTGGCTAAGGAGAGAGGGTTTATACCCACTCATCGTGATGGTAATTTGGTGGCGATGATTACCACCAAAGGTTGGGAAGGTATTTGTGAAGCGCTGGAGCCGGTTCCCTTGGGTATTGTGCGGGAGTTTTATGCTAATGCCAAGGCGGAGAAGAACGGTTATTCTGTTGTTCGAGGTTTTACAGTGGATTACACGCCGGCGGCTATTTCTCGGGTTCTTAGGTTACCGAGGATGACACAGGGTGAAGAAGATTGGGCCTTGAAGACCCGGGCACATGTGGATCTGGAGAACATAGTAGGTGTTCTTTGTGTGCCGGGCACGACATGGAAGTACAAGCCGGGTACTACTGAGCCAGTCACTTTTCCGGCATCTGCTATGAACAGGTATGCTAAGGCCTGGAATTTATTTGTGTGTGCTAACATCATGCCCTCATCGCATGCGCATGAGGTTACTGTAGAAAGGGCTATTGTGCTGTGGGGGATTCTCAATGGGAAGTATGTTGACCTTGGGGTTCTCCTAAATAGGAGTATCGTGAGATTCTTGAGGGGTGGTACCACGGCGGCGATTCCTCATGCTGCTGTGGTTACTAAGCTATGCACTGCAGTGGGTGTCCGTTGGTCGGAAGAGGAGCAGTTGCAGTTACCTAGTGCTCCTATTGATCATGCGGCGATTCAGCGCTTGGAGGATTGGGATGGTGGTTCCACGGATCCGTCTGGTTTAGGGTTTGGTAACGTAGATAATGATGGCATGGATGCTCGTACTCGTGAGGCCGCCAGGGCGGGGCTTCAGGGTGCTTCTGGGATACAGCAGGAGGTAGATAGAGCCGGTTTTGGAGGGGCTCAGTACAGGAGGTTGACTAGGCGGATTGATGCCATGCATGACATTAACCGCCATTTTGCTACGGATTTGACTCAGGCATTGGGCACTGCTTTCCGTGCCACTGGAGTTGATGTGGTTTGGCCAGATTTTGGAGTTGGTTCTGTTTATCCACCACCGGATACACCACCGGAGACACCACCTGTTGATGGTGGTGATGATTCTGATTCTTAGGTATTATCTGCACTTTCCTTGTTATTACCTTCAATGAGGACATTGAATATTGTAAGTTTGGGGGTGGTAGTCAAGGAATAGTAGTGTTAGTGTGTCTCATGTAGGATTCATATAGGTTTCACATTGCATATTTATTTAATTCATTCATATCCTTGCATATATATGTCATATAGAGCATTCTGTTGCATAGTTTATCTAGCATGTGAGTTCATGTAGTTGCTTATGCATAGCATATTTCATGATCCCTTAAGATTTGACTGTTCTATGGTGAGTCGATGTTGATTGGAGTGTAGTTGTGATGAATAGAGGGTTGATTAAGCTCCTAAGGGTTGGTTTGCATGCATAGGAACAATTCTTTTTCATAAGTCTCATTGGTTGCTTTTGAATCTGATCAGACCATGCTTGTTTGGGTGTTAGAATTTAACTACTTGTTTATGTCTAGAATTTTTGCTAGGTTCTTGAAAATGTAGGTGCACTTAAGTATAAGTTTGGGGGAAACCAGGGATTTCATGCTAGTTGTCAATAAAGGCTAGGCGTCAAATGGCTAGTAGCCGGCTCATTGGTAAAAAATGAGTAGTCTAGGGTGGATGAGAAAAAGGCAAAATGCACTCATTCCGAAAAAAAAGAAAAAAAAAGTTGTGTTAAGTGTGTTATGCATAATTGATCAGGGTGAGTTCTTTAGTACTCGAGCAAGTAAGTTCTTTGGGGACTTTGTGCCTAGTGACCTAAGATTTTTCCGGACTGGGATCCACTAACCTAAAGCTCGTTAAATGGGTATTATTGCAAAATCCTTTCGAGGTCTCATCCATTGCACGGTCAAATAAGCATATGTGTTGTGTATAGTGGTTTTTGTGTAATAAAGCATGAATTTCTGTCTAACTCAAGTGGACTATGGAGGTGTATCATAAGGGTTCTTGTGTCTAGCGTTCATTCTGTTTATAAACTTGTGGTTGTTTTAGCTAAGAATAGGTATGGTCTTGATTTGGTTTGGGAGTATATTGGTGAGCATTGCACACACACACGTTCTTGTGTTTGTATGGTTGATCAAAGGGAGTTTGGTTGAACTCTGTTTGGAAGATTGCATTCTGTGAGATGTTGGCTCATTCATGGATTATGGTTAGGTTGAGGGGATCGCTTGCATTATCATATTAGTTGCATTCATGCATTGCATTAGTTTTATATTGAGTCTGTTTATGCTTGAGGACAAGCATCAGTTTAAGTTTGGGGGTGTGATAAGTCGGTTTTATATCTACTTGGAACACCTTAAAATCAGCTTAAATTGGTTGTTTTGGCCTCAAGTGTGTGATGTTATGATGAGTTTTAGTGTTTCTGTGCAGATAAGCTAAATGGGATCAAGTGGTGGTCATCGTGCTTTAAAATGGTGGTTTTTGCTCCAGGAGTTGAGTGATGTTGGAGGTGAGCAATTGGCAAGGAAGTTAGCTAATAATCAGAAAAGCAGGAATCTTGGCAGAGAGCCAGGCGCGCCCGCGCCTTACACCGCGCGCCCGCGCGTCCATTGGCAGGAATTCAGGCGCGCCCGCGCTTGCTAGCGCGCGGCCGCGCGTCCCCGTCTGGTTGAAATTCTGTTATCTTGTTTTGTGGGCTTAGAGTGGTAGCGGGTCATGTTTTGGGCCTTTGTAATTTCTGGTGGGTGTTTTCTAAGGGGAGAACCCTAATTTCCAGAGGGGTCGAGGAATAATACGGAAGAGCATAGAGACTTAGATTGGAGAGGAGGATTACACTTTTCTTTGTATTTCTCTCAATTAAGCAATACTTGGATTCTTCTTTCTAGTTTTCTAAACATTGTTATTCTTGATACTATTTGATTTGCAATTATCAATTCAAGACCTAGTTTTTATATCATGTTTTCATTAGAACCTGCGATGATGAACGGTTCATTTATGAACTAATCGTTATCGTGGGATTCTAACAGAGTTCTTATGGAGTTTAGTGGTTAATTGTTTTATATACTCTGTGTGTGGTGGCGAATTGATTTCCTATCATGGTTGTGCTTATTCATTGTGGATGCGTAGCTAACATTCATGATTGTTTGTTAATCCTTATTGATTGCGAAAGTGGATTTAGGGATTTAGAACTTGCCATGCTAGCATAAGTTTATGTATGATTATCATGCATAATTTGTGGGTGATTTTAACCATTTCATCTACCTTATGTAATCTGAATAGATAACCTGCTCATTCAACCACTATGTTTTCAATCTCTATAGACATATAGGGACTAAGCATATCTGGTGTCCATTTAACTTCTATCTATCTGTGGATGTTTAAGTGGTATGGTCTACGTATACTGAAAGGTAGCGTGTACTAAATTTGTGTTATCTGGTTAGTTGTCACAACTGTCACATACAGAGACTAAGAACAAGAGACTCTAGATGAAATATTTAATGATGTTAGGATCCCATGCCTATTCATATCAGTAATTCACTAGTAATTCTTTCAGTTAATTATAGACTTGTTAAGTGCTAATTAGTAGTTAATCAAAACACCAATTTGATACTTGTCTTAGCAGTGAGTAATAACCAAACATTGGTGCATAAGTACAGACTATTACAACCTGAACCAGTCCTTGTGGGATCGAACTTGATTTATCTATATACTACTTGTGACCACGTGCGCTTGCGTGTTTTTGTGCGAACACCATCTCATAAGTCTTAAGCTTGCCATAGATCATCTCTAGTGACATCTTAGTAAAATCTATTCTTTCCCTTATGGATGAAGACTTGTGTTCTACATGGTGGGGCAGTGTCATCATGAACTTCCTGTTTGTTTCTCTCAGAGGATAGGTTTTCCCTTTCATTGATAATTCATTTAACAGCTTAGTATATTTCTCAAAGACCTGAGTTATACTTTCTCCGGGAAGTGACCTAAATGACTCGTATTGAGATGTCAGGATATCCAGTCTGTTTTCCTGCACGTCTTCAGTACCTTCCATTATTAGATTTATGGTATCCCACATATGTTTCCCGCTTGTACAACTCATATTCTGATAGCTCATTTCTTTGTCTGCAGAGTCAGCCAATATCAACATTAGACCCGTATCCAATCGAACCAATTCCTTATCTGTATCTGTGTACTCAGTCCTTGGGGAACTCTAGTACCATCAGGATTTGTAGATTCGTTCACTGGTTTCATTGGTACAAATGGTCCATTCTCTAAAATGCCAAGATACAAAGGATTTGAAGCTTTGATAAATAATAGCATTTTCATCTTCCACAGACCGAAATCATCTCTCGTAAAGGGGGGAACTTTGATACCAGCAGTGGTCTTTGGAGCACTCATGGTTACTGAAAATTACAAATTATTTAAGATTCAAAAAATTCCAATAAAATGAAAATTTTGAAAATTAAAAAATTTGATCGTAATTTTCAAGAACTTGTTTGTTTTTGGTCTATATCATCGGATCTGATTTGTACATCAATCAACAAGCTTTGATACCAATTTTTAGGTCCAAAGTATCATAGAAGGGGGGTTGCATACGATACTCAGAAGAGAAGAAAAGAAAAGGAATTAAATCTGCTTAGTCTAGAGGAGCACTCTCTATGTAAATTTCTCAACTTTAAGTCTTTCAGTACTTTAATAAAGTAGTTAAATACAATTTTTGATGTTTACTGTTTACTTGTTAAAAGTGGTTTTGTTATCATCAAGACTCTTAATTTATGTTTGATTCTCAACCAGGCATAAATTGGGGGAGATTGTTAGGAACTATGTTGTTTCTTGATGATAACTAAACTAACTTAGTGAAAATTGTATAAGTAAAAATATAGCCTTCAACAGATAGCATGTGTTTACAGTATCCATTGAAGGGTAGCTTATCAACGGATAAGACTCTATGTAACATGCTTTTGTAATTCTGAAATAGCAGTTGAAGTATTAGTTCTAGGCTGGATAAGTCATGTTGACTATCACTGGATATGTAGAATAGGGAGGCCAATTGTAAATAGTTTATGCCTTGTAATTTTACACAAATGAAAGTGTATTTCAACGGATAGTCATTCAGCCTTCAACGGATGACTCCACAATACTTTCAACGGATGCTACTCAAACAACCTCAACGGATGCCATCTTCATTATTTGCACCTGACACTGTGAAAAGGACAGTTCAAACGGAGCACATGGGTTGACAGAATACAAAGAGCATGGAAACTAGTATTTCTGGTAAACTCACGAGAAGAAGAAGCATTATGTTCTGTTTGGTCAAGTGTAGCAATACCATAAAAGACAATCAGCCAAAAAGGGCAAGCCACCAACACAAGGACCACTACTCAGAATGGAAAAGCAAGTGTTTTGGACAGAGTTACTTTTTGTAGTATTAGTTGTTCAAATCAAACTTGTAAACTTGGGTTATATAACCAAGTGTAGCACTGTTTTAGAGAGTAAGAAATCAGTTAGGTTATTGTAGAGCCAAAAGCAATATTCTCTGTAAATTGCTGAAGCTAAAACAGTGTATGCAACTGTGTGTTTATTCATAAACATCACAGAGATTTCTTCAATAAAAATCTCTCAGGTGGAACAATCAATCCACCTGAATTTGTAATTCTTGTGTTTTTATTTTTATTGCAATTACATAGTTTCTGTTCTTGATTTGAATTACAAGTCTTGTCTGTTTAAAGAATTGAAGAAAATTTAAAGATTGTATTCAACCCCCCCCCCCCCCCCCTCTACAATCTGGATTCATTGTCTGGGAATAACAACTTCATTTTCTTTAGGGTTCCCCAAATATTTAGTTTCCATGTTCTTTTTGTTTCATCAACCCATGTGATCTGTCAGAGGTGTCTCTATCACATTGTCAACTGCTAATTATTGTCTTTGTATCCGTTGAGGTTGATTGGACTCACATCCGTTGATAGATTTTTCCATATTCGTTGATAGTGTTTGGACTGCATCCGTTGATGGGTGAAGTGACATCCGTTGAAGACTGAATTATATCAGTTGATGACATCTTCACTTATACAGAATTATAAGGCATAGAATATTTATAATTAGCCCACCTATTCTATATATCCATTGATAGTCAACATGACTTATTCAATCCTAACAACTATACTATCAACTTCTATTAGGAACAAAATTAAACATGTTACATAAGTCTTATCCGTTGATAAGCTACCTGTCAACGGATACTGTATACACATGCTATCCGTTGACAGCTACAATGACTTATACAAATTTGCTGAGTGTTTTATTTATCATCAATAAACAACATACTTCCTAACAATACATATTATTTAGGTTGCATAACGTAAATGATCTCCGAGTCTCCAACTAAATCATGGTCTGCATAGAACTTAACAATATATATATATGCATCATATTATAATTTTATACTTAATTATTTTTCAATCATTAGGTCATTCACAGTACCTACACATGGCGATAATCTTTATTACATTGTGCATTTTATCACTCGCTATTTTTTTCATAGATAAGTCTTTCAATGTTTATTTTGTTCACAATTAATTTTTTCTTTTTTACTATGTAAAATATAGAATACCAAATTATCAAAAACTATGCAAGATTGATGTCGAGGAAAGATAAAGAAAAGATTACAAATACCAAAGAATGAATTCTTATAGGGTATATTAGGAAATAGATTAGGATGAAGATCACATAGGCCATGGAATCACTATAATATTTAAATACGTGATAAAATAGATATTTTTTCCCAATTAAGAAAAAGTAATATGTATCGAAGAATCTTAGATTATATCAATATCAAAATAATAAGATATCTACCTATATATATACAAGCGACACTCCACTACTTGATAATTCTCAAGCATGGCAAGAGTTTTCACAATATTATGCACTCTATCACTCCTCATTATTCTTTTCATTGGTAAGTTATCTCAATGTTAAATTTTGTGATGTTTATGTGTATATAAATATGTTATTAATTGTTGAAAATGTTTATGAATTTGAACTTTGTTACATTTAAAGGTGGAGTAAGTTCAAAATTAGAAGTGGGAGAGAAGCCATGGCGATGCTACGGATATTTAAATGATTGTAGTGATTCGGTACCAGATATGTGCGATTCAGATTGTTGTAATGCTAATTGTTATCATGTATTTAAATATCAAGGTCATGTTAATGGTTTTTGTTCTCAAATTGAAGGATCACCAGACTCCAAATGTAAATGTTGGTTTGACTGTTGAGTGGTACCATCTTTTTATCAATATAAATGTGTTTTTATTGCTTTTTTTTCTTTTTCTCTTCCGATGATGGGATATATGATAAAATTCTAACTTGCAACTAACAAACTAAAATTTAGTTACTGTTGTACACCACTCTAATGAACAACCAATTTAGTTTAAATATGTAGATTTTTTGTTACACTCTACTACATTACCTCATTTTGAAATTTATAAAGTTTGTAAACTTAAAAATTTGTAGCAACCAGAAATGCTCAATATAAGGGTGTAAGACTGCAAGTGAGTCAAACTGTTCATAAAATATGTAAGGGTACAAGTAAGTCAAAATGTTCCTGAGTTATTTCAGCTCACCTAGTAAAATATTTGAATTTAACTTGATAATAATCGATGTGAACTCGAGTTCGAACTATTTGTAAAATTTATCGAGTCGAGCTCGACTTTGAAATTACCCCGCTCGTGAGATTTGCGAACAGATTTTTATATTATATTATATATATATATTCAATATTTATATAAAATTTAAATTTTTAATCCAGTCGAACTCGATCCGAATCCTCACATTTAAAATTTTGTCAATATTTGATTGAAAAAATTCAAGTTTCTCGAACATATTTATTTTTTACGAGTCAATTTCAAACTTAAAATTGAAGGTTCAATAAAAGTGAAGTTCCAATTTTTTTTAATGATGCTCGAATTGAATTTGGCAATGTTTAACTTAGCCGACACTATTAACAAAAAAATCATATCGTTCCTCGAAGATTACCTTGCTCCCTTTCCATGTCACTAGTCAGAGAAATGTTTTTAACAAGCATAGTCAATTTGATTTTATTAACAAGACTACAAATAAATACTTTTATGTATCTTTTTGCGGAGAACTCACTTTTATTCCCGGTGGGGTAAAAGTGGAAGATTAACTCAAAGATTATTCTTATTTCCTCATCTTAATATTGAAATCAAATAATATTCTCATTCTTTTGTACCAAGTCAGTGAATGGTCACAAAATACTTTGGATACTATTGAATCTGTTATGCTATGTTTTGCCACAACTCAATTTTTTTAGTAACCCTTAATTTATTAATATTAATCAAGATTAATGATTAATTTCTTGGTTGCCAAGTTTTATTCTCTCTAAAATGAGAAACGAATCAATAAATTAACGATTAATAACGGAAATAATCTACCAACAATTTTTTCAAATTCGATAGGTATCACAACGCCAAGATAATACTAGATAAAATCAATTATCGTCAACATTAACGAAGTTTATCTTTAAATTTTTGCTGAAATTAACGTACTGAGAAAAGTAATCCGATCTCTGAAACAAATTGAAACATCTATAAAGTCCATCCTCTCTATTTTTTAAAACTCCTAATTGCCCAAAATAGCCATATTCGTATCTAAATCGCTTCATTATTATAGTCATATTCGCTTCTAAATTTCTGAAATAAACGCAAACACACATAAGGTTCACGAAAAAGAAAGCAATGGGGGTGGAGGTGAGGTCCGCACGGTATAACAACGAGAAGCAGCTGGAGCAGGTTAAATAAATGAATGAATGGAGTCACGAAGACATGTTAAATCAATAAGTTATATACAATTTATAAATCAATTTATAAATCAATAAATTATATACATATATATTTACATATGCTTTAATTATTCAAAATATAAAATATACTCCAAAAAAGTGTTAATTATCAACACACATTAGTGTATAAGACTATAGTTTTTTTTTTTTTGAGAAAATGTATAAGACTATAGTTGATAGTCCCTCCGTCCCATTTTTGTTGTCCAAAATTTCATTTTTGCTTTGTCCTAGAATTGTTGTTCACTTTCAATTAATATGGTAAATTATGTTAATTTTTATAAAAAAACAGAATATCTATTTGGTAACAGTTAATCTATTTACTATGATTGAATAAAAGGTGGATTTTTTATTGCGGACAATAAAAATGAGATGGAGGGAGTATATTTCACTCGTGTTTACTTATAACAGTACTTAAATAAATAACATAACTTGTAAGATATATAACCTTTTTTATTAGTGAAAATGTTCCTTAAACTTAAAATAAATAAATTATTGTCCAATATATAAAAATATTAGTTGAATTTATAATAATTAAAATGAATATAATATATATCTTTTAATATATGGTTGAACCGTAAATCGATCTGTCCCAACTACAAATTCACGATTAAAAATGGAACCGTTATACGCGATTTGATTTTATCCCTCAACTGCATCAAGCCTAACCATATACGCCCCTACCACAAAGAATTGATAGAAAAATAATTATTTAATGGGATGAAAAATGGCAAAGCAATTCGCAAAAGCTCATCAGCAGGGGTTTGGAAATTCTGAACCAACAAAAACAGAAAATAAAAGATAAGTTTTCTTTTTTTGTTATATTTTTATTATTTTTTTGAAATTGTATAAATAAAATTATGTCTTTTTAATAATTTTTTTAAAAAAAATTAATTAGTGCGAGCTTTATAATTTTATTATTGTAAAATGGGAAATTCTCAATGGTACACTTGTAAAATTGGCTTTTCTAAATGGTACACAAAATATTATTGACTTCCATTTGGTACCCTTATACTAATATACCATTCTTAGCCATACCCCTCCCGTCACTCCCCCGTTAATCAAACGTTTGGTACCCCGAATTAACCTTAAAATAAAAATAAAAAATAGGAAAATTCTCAATGGTACACTTGTAGATTTGGCTTTTCTGAATGGTACACAATATATTATTGACATCTATTTGGTACCCTCATACTAATACACCATTCTTAACTATACCCCTTCCGTCACTCCCGAACGTTTGTTTACCCATAAATAGTTTCGAATGACAATACCTGAAGATAATATAACATCAACATGAAGATAATATACATATATACATACATATATCAATAGACATACATATATACGACCAAGGAAATTGAAATCAATAAAATATGTATATACATATATCATTACACACACAAAGACATATTAGACATGATATAAAAACACGCATAGATACACACAGGCATCCACATATCATTTGTTAAACTTTTTTAAATAATTAAAATTATTAAAATAAATTTTAAAATAAATTAATAACTGTTTACCCATGATATTTTTGGAAAAGGAGGGGTCTTAGTAAGGGAAAATAGAAAAAGTAATATGTTTTAGCTGAAAAGGTAAGTGCCCGTAATTAAAAGTATTTAAATAGGTTTCAAAATAAATAAGTAAGGGTTTGCCCGTGATATTTTTGGAAATTGAGGGATTTTAGTAAGGAAAAATAGAAAGAGTAACATATTTTTGTTAAAAAAAATAATCGCCCGTGTTTTTTTAAAAAAAAGATTATTTTTGTTAGAAAAAAATAAAAAAATATTGTACTTTAGCTGAAAAGGTAATTGGTTATAAATAATGTTATTATTTAGTAATAGTTTTTTAAAAAATTATGTAAGGGTAATTAAGTAAAATCACTAAGTACCGACCGTCCGTTCGTCCGACTACCAAATTTTTAATGTTTCGTCTTTAATAATATAGCTTAAAACCCGTGTGATGCACGAATTGTTTTTAATAATTGTTAATTTTATTATTTATATTTTATATTTTATTAATTGCATTTATTAAAAAAAAGTAGGCATGTTAAATATTTTTAAATAATTAAAAGTATTAAAATAGATTTAAAAATAAATAAGTAACGGCTTGCCCGTTTTAATATTATTATTTTATTTTATTAAATAGAACCGTTCGTGATATTTTTGGAAAATGAGAGGTTTTATTTAGGAAAAATAGAAAAATAGAAATTTTAGTTAGAAAATATAAAAAAGAATATACACTTTGGCTAAAAATGGTAATGAGTTAGTTATTAGCAATTATAACCTTATTATGTTATTTTATTAAATGAAACTGCCTGCGATATTTTTGGAAAATGAGATGTTTTAGTTAGGAAAAATAAAAAAGATATTCTATATAATAATTTTTATATTTTATTTAACGGTTCTCATCGATTTGATCAGAAATATCCAACGGCTATGAATGGAGTGACCAGACTACAAAAACTTTCAGGACCAGACTACAAAACTTTCAATGTTTCGTCTTTAATATAATAGTATAGATTTGGAAAAAGTGGGGTTTTAGTAAGAAAGTAACATGTTTTAGTTGAATTTTAAAATAAAAAAGTAACGATTTACCCGTGATATTTTTGAAAAAGAGGAGTTTTAGTAAGAAAAATAGAAAAGGTGACATGTTTTAGTTGAAAAAGGTAATTGTCAATTAAAAGTATTAAAATAGATTTTAAAGTAAAGAAGCAAGGGTTTTCCCGTGATATATTTGGAAAAGAAAGGATTTTAGTAAGGAAAATAGAAAATATAACATGTTTTAGCTAAAAAAGGTAATTGCCCGTGATTTTTCTAGAAAAAGAGGGGAAATGTAATTGCCAATTAAAAGTATTAAAATAGGTTTTAAAATAAATAAGTAAGGGTTTGCTCGTGATATATTTGAAAAATGAGGGATTTTAGTAAGGGAATAGAAAAAGTAACAGCTGAAAATGAAATTGCCCATGATTTTTTAGAAAAAAATGGTAATGTATTTTAACTAAAAGGGTAACTGATTATAATAATTTTTATAATAATTAAATAAACAATTAAGTAAGGCAAGTACCGTACCAAAAAACAGGTACCAAAAAATAGGTACCAAAACTTTCAATGTTTCATCTTTAATAATATAGTATAGATAGATAGATTTGTAATATTAATATTTTTTGCTACTAAATGGAATAGCCCGTGATATTTTTGAGGTTTTAGTTAACAGAAATATTAGTTAGAAAATATAAAAAAGAATATATGTTTTGGAAAGAAAAGCTAATCGGTTAGTCATTAATAATTTTAATATTATTATTTTATTTTATTAAATAGAACCGTTCGTGATATTTTTGGAAAATGAGAGGTTTTATTTAGGAAAAATAGAAAAATAAAAATTTTAGTTAGAAAATATAAAAAAAGAATATACACTTTGGCTAAAAATGGTAATGAGTTAGTTATTAACAATTATAACCTTATTATGTTATTTTATTAAATGAAACTGCATGCAATATTTTTGGAAAATGAGATGTTTTAGTTAGGAAAAATAGAAAAGATATTCTATATAATAATTTTAATATTTTTTTTAACGGTTTAGAAATATCTAACGCCTATGAATGGAGTGACCAGACTACAAAAACTTTCGGGATCAGACTACAAAACTTTCAATGTTTCGTCTTTAATATAATACTAGCTTAAAACCCGTGCGATGCACGAATTGTTAATTGTTATTTTATTATTATTTTTTAAAATTTTATTAATTGTAATTGTGCAAAAAAATAAGTAGGCATGTTAAAATAGGTAAACACTTTTAATTAATTAAAAACATTAAAACAAATTTTAAAATAAATACGTATGGGTTTGCCCGTTATATTTTTTGAAAATGAGGGATTTTATTAAAAAAAATAAAAAATGTAACATATATTTAGTTTAAAAAGGGAAATGCCCGTGATATTTTTGGAAAATAAGGTTTTAAAATTTAATAATTAAAAGTATTTAAATATGTTTTAAAATAAATAAGTAAAGAGTTTTCTGTGATATTTTTGAAAAAAGAATGAATTTTAGTGAGAAAAATAGAAAAATTAAATTGTAAAAGACAATTTTCTGTGATATATTTAGAAAAGGTGATATTTTGTTAGAAAAAATATATAATGTGTTTTAACTGAAAATGTAATTGATTATAGATAGGTATTTGATTATTTATATTTTAATATTTTTAGTAATTGCATTTGTTAAGAAAAATAAGTAGACATGTTAAAATAGGTAAACTTTTAAAAATAAGTATAATATTAAAATATATTTAAAAATAAATAATTAAATGTTTGTCCGTGATATTTTTGGAAAAGGAGAAGTTTTAGTAAAGAAATATAGAAAAACTAACATGTTTTAGTTAAAAAAAAAGATAATTATCCGTGATATATTTAGTTAAAAAGGTAATTAGTTATAAATAGGTAATATTATTTTTTAATAATATATTTCTATAAATAAGTAAGGTTAATTAAGTAAAAACATGAAGTACAGTTAATTAAGGGCAATTAAGTAAAATCGCAATGTACTATACCGACCAACCAAAGTAAGGTTAATTAAGTAAAATCACAACGTACCATACCGACCAACCAAACTTCTAATGTTTCATCTATTATATAATACTAGCTTAAAACCCGTGCGATGCACGGATTGTTAATTGTTATATTATTATTATTTTCTTAATATTTTATTAATTGTATTTGTTAAAAAAATAAGTAGGCATGTTAAAATTGTTTAACACTTTTAATTTATTAAAAACAATAAAACAAATTTTAAAATAAATAAGTAAGGTTTGTTCGTTATATTTTTGGAAAAGTAGGGGTTTTAGTAAGGAAAAATAAAAAATATAACATATATATTTAGTTTAGGAAAGGAAAATACCCGTGATATTTTTGGAAAATGAGGTTTTAAAATTTAATAATTAAAAGTATTTAAATACGTTTTAAAATAAATAAATAAAGGGTTTCCTGTGATATTTTTGGAAAAAGAATGGATTTTAGTGAGAAAAATAGAAAAAGTAAATTGTAAAAGACAATTTCCCGTGATATATTTAGAAAAGAAGGGACTTTGTTAGAAAAAATATATAATGTGTTTTAGCTGAAAAGGTAATTGGTTATAAATAGGTATTTGATTATTTATATTTTAATATTTTTAGTAATTGCATTTGTTAAGAAAAATAAGTAGACATGTTAAAATAGGTAAACTTTTAAAAAATAATTATAATATTAAAATATGTTTAAAAATACATAACAAAATGTTTGTCCGTGATATTTTTGGAAAAAGAGGGGTTTTAGTAAGGAAAAATAAAAAAACTATCATGTTTTAGTTAAAAAAGGTAATTGCCCGTGATATATTTGAAAAAGTATGAGAATTTGTTAGAAAAAATAATGTATTTTAGGTGAAAAAGGTAATTGGTTATAAATAGGTAATATTATTATTTAATAATATATTTCTATAAATAAGTAAGGTTAATTAAGTAAAAACACAAAGTACTGGGTAATTAAGTAAAATCACAACATATCATACCGACCAACCAAACTTTTAATGTTTCGTCTATTATATAATAGTATTGATAGTATTGATAATAGTATAGATAATAGTATAGATAATAGTATAAATAGATTAATATTTACCCAAAGGATAAATTCAAAAACAACATCAATAATAGTATCGTATTATCATGTCTTAAAATGCGAACATAAAATCTAAATTTTACTATAAAAATTTTCTATATTTTGTACGAATTTTTATTATGTCATATTCACATTCGAAGACCGTTTTTCCCCAACAAAAGTTGGTCACTTTAACACCCGCTCTTATATTTAAAGCCCATGTTAAGAATTATGATCTACAAAGGTGGGAGGGGGTGGGAAAGTTTCAAGTAAAAGTGGTGAGCATCATTATTATTCCCTCTCCAGAGGGGGATGATCCAACTTAACCTATCATGATCACAGTACAATCCTCTCATTACACCATTTGATAGCTAATGCCCCTCCACCGCAAACACGGTCATCAATCCATATGCATGCTGCTCCTGCTGCACATTCTTTAATCACTTTTTTAGTCCGAATCCACCCACCCCACCAAATAATCCTAGGAAAATCCTACTACAGTTGAGAACTACATATACTATGTTAGCAGATAGTTGCAGCTTACGGGATCATAAAACAGTTGAGGCTTAGCCGGGGCTTAAGGTAAAGATTATCCTAAATTTGAACTAAAAATCATGGCTTTATAAAAACTTTCTTACTAAAATTTTTAGTCTAGCCGGGGTTTCAGAGTAGGCTGCCTCCCCTCTGTTTCCGCCCCTGTGCCCCTGTACAATATTAAACTCGGGTTTTAGCAGCGGAAAGTTGGTCACAACCAGCGTTAGCTAAGAGCTTAGGACCGCGGCCCCGTAGATTATATATAGGGTATGTGTCTACTTTTCTATATTAGAACCACGGTCAGCATTCCGAATTGTCTAGATGTTTAAGGCCTGGGGAAGAGGGATATTAATTCAGCCACAGCTGTTCATTGTTGCTACTTTCTAATGATGGTAAAGAACTAAAGAAGTGCTCCTTTATTACTTGAAAATAAAATAAAAAAACTGAGATCAATGCATGAGCACCTTAGCCAACTTTTACAAAAGTGATATCGAATCTATAATATATAACATTGTAGGGGGGACACAAGGGTTATGCATTTGAGATGAACCTCTTTTGGACCAATGATACAATAACAGCAACATCATCAAGCTTACCGCCAGTAAATCCCTTGTACCCAGCAGCCCGAGCTGAATCAGCAAATGGACTATTTCCAAACGCAGACTTCCCCACCTCTTGCGCTCTTCTAGCCAAGAGTTTTGCGATTTCCTATGAGAAAAATGGTCAACAATAGAAATGTATTAGTATGGACTTGCACAGATTCAAAGCAAATGACTAGCAATCCTCCAAAACTACCAAATTCAGGGGATGATATTCAAGTTCAGGCAACAGTCAATATATGTATATATAGTAGACCAAGCCTATGCTGAGAAGTATAGTGGTCTGCGGTGCACTCAGGGATTTCATATAATGGACGAAATGGATAATTACTTCAACACAAGGTTAAGACTTAAGACCAAGTAAGCTAGAGGAACGCATGTGTGCAATATTTACCGGAGTGTTGAATTTCTATTGTATAGTATTATTAATCTTCTCAGAGACGGATAACATATGGTTTCAGGTTAAGGTCAAGGTACCTGCGTATTTATTTTGGCTTGCACTGACTTTGAGACAATTGATGCTATTTCCTCCATGTATAGGTTGTCCAGAAGTCCATCAGTTGCAGTGACAACTATGTCACCAAATTCTAATTCAATTTCGTATTCCTGAAACACAATCAATAGGTAACATAATGAAGTTTAAAATTAATTTGTTATACTGCAGGTCATAGAGAAGTTAAACTTTACTTGGTGATTATAAATTTTAAAGGACATGCAGATTACTTAAAAAATATGAACAAAAAACGATGCCTTTAACATGAGTTGCCTGCATTAATTTCATGAAGATGTACCTCCACAAGCTCAGAGGGATCATATCCTTTTGCTATTTGTAGAGGGAAGTGGAAATCATGATGCATTGGAGAAGAACTTCTATGAACAGTACCATTTCTTATTATGATGAATCCCGAGTCTCCAATATTGGCAACGTGAAGAATCTGATCAACAGACTCCAAAATTCAATGGTAGGTTTACAAAGAGGGAAGTAAGCATTACTAAAAAAAACTAGTAGCCCTTCGATGCATAAGCAAGTTATTTGGATAGAACATAGGCAGAAGAACAGTACATACACACTCACTAAAGTGCTGTGCTGTTCAAACTGAGTAACAGTTGCAACCTTGGACAATGTTATAATACACCTTAACAAAAAAATACAACATGCTGCTTTACCCTTTTTCAGAAAATTACTTCTCTTCGACCTCTTGCCTATCATATACATTCTATATCGTTTGCCTGTTGCAGCCTTCCTTCCTCTTGTGTTGGTGTACTGCAGTTTAAACTCGCTAACATTGGAATAATGATTAATTGACTGCTTGGATAGCACTGCAAAACTCTATCTCACCGCATATCCTGCCTAAAACCGTGACAAGTAATTGGTGGTCTACTGCTCTTCGTACTGGATTAAAGATATTCTAAACACAAATCAAGTCAATCCACGTGTTTAATGTATAATTAGCATATTGCAGTCTATATTAGTTTCCATAAATTTGCCCTTTTATTGTGAATTTGAACTCCTCAAATGTGAACGAATCACACACATATGCATCTCTTCATATTGCATATTAATAACAGAGAACTTACATAGAAAATAAGCACAAAACGAATAGAACTAAACAAGAAATTAAAATTTTCGCTACACTCAAGGCATAAGCAATTTCCTAGCGGCCAGAATGATGGAAAAAAAGGATCACAATCCACATTGATTCCAAGCTTAAGATTATAAAGTTGACCCAGTAGATAAATAGAAGAATCATAGTGCATACCTGACCATCAAAGTAAGCAAGCAAAATAGTTGATGATCCAGGAGATTGAGCTTCCTCGACAATTCTTTCAAGAACTTCTACAGGTTTAAGAATCGAAACACCGCCGGAATTTGAGACAATTTTTCCACAGTGTTCCATGAGCTCTCTGGCATAAACTCCTGGATTACTGCCTAAACCAAATGACTAGACAATATAAAATCTAACCCAGAAACCTTAGAATCATAAATCAGTTCATAATCAAGTAGATTGTTATGTTAGAAATATTAATAGATATATGATCATTGTTACTTGAACCATCAAGAGTTTGAACATAAAATGGTACCTTCAAGTGACCATTGTCCTACTCCATCAGCCACCCCTAACCAGTTTAGGTTAGTAACAAAGTATGATTCCTCTCCACCTGCCAATGCCTGGAATTTATTATCTTTTGAATTACTTGCCTCATGATGCCAAACTTAAATGTAAAACAAAATTAAGAACTACAACTCTAGGAGGTTACAGTAAGTGTTAGTTTTCCACTTCTTACTACATAAATATTAAGATAATGTATTTTTTTCAAATGCAATTACAAGTTATGATTAGTTTAAAACAGAAAGAGGAAATAAACATATTCTACAATATATAATAGAGATAATCCTGCCGAATCATTAGTGAACTAGCATCTGATATAAAAAATCTGTATCCTTAGTTTATCTGATTGATAACATTTGTACATGAAACGTTTGAATGGCACCACAAAAAACCAAAAAATGCCATTTCCATTGAAATTTACTTTCGAATTTGATCTATGTTAGATTTAACATATGTTATACTATAACTTTTGAAGTGCATCAAACCTAAACTATCAGATAATGCATTTGTTAATTTTTATAAAACCTAATCATTACCTCAACAACCTGCTGACCTTGTACCATATAAACCTACAAATCATCCAATAGTAATCCCAAATGTTTCATCATATACCATCTAAAGGAACAAAATATACCTTAGAGGGATGAGGCAATAAAGCTGCACCAGATGAAAGACAGAGTTTTGCAGTAGAAACTTCTTCCCTGTTTAATAACATAAAAGAAAAGGTAAAAGAAGAGTTGATGAAGGTGGAGATTATTACTCTCAAGTTACATTTAAGCTTTTAGCTCTTATTTTTATTTTTTTCAAAACAGAAAAAAGGGAGAGAAAATTGAGAAAGAGAATCAGAGAAATTGAGTGGAGAAGCTTAGAGTTGTATTAATTATTGTGCTAATTTATGAATATATTTCATACATAACACCTTTATAAAGTCCTGTAGGTCAATAATCAGATACAAATAGAATCATATTTTGAATTACAAGGTTAGCAGCATTTTAAACAGTTTGGGCGGAGAAGACGTTAACAACAGAATTTTTTAATTTTTTAAAAATTATGTTAAATGTTACCACCTTACTCAATTCCTATCGAGTTCCTATTATGATTACTTAAGGTTTGTTTGAGGAATGCTGAACCTGGAAATGGAATTGCAAAATCAGTTGCATTTTCCACGAAACTTTATACTCCGGAGTATATTCCCAAATCCCAATGACTAAAATATGGACCTTGACTTTGTTGCAGAACTTCATCAAAAAGTCTCTGAATGTTACAGGGTCTACTTGGTTGAAGGTTCGGGTTGATGCTTACCAGAATCGAGGTCCAAAGTACCTTCGAAGGGAATGTCCAGATGGACCTTGTAGTTGTGAGACACATCTCGCATTTTAAGTTTAATGGTGTAGATGTAGAGAGAGGAAACAGAGAGAAGTAGTGAGAAATATCGGCATATGAGTATGAGTAGGTGAATATCATTTTATTGACTGTGAGAGTAAAGTATCTATAGCATTTTTCCACGTGAGCACCATGAGGTTTGTACGCCTCACATGGGTCATGTTGACTAATGCTTCAGAGGTGTCAAGGTTTTGGGTGGTACGC
Source organism: Heracleum sosnowskyi (assembly GCA_030848705.1). Taxonomy (NCBI): domain Eukaryota; kingdom Viridiplantae; phylum Streptophyta; class Magnoliopsida; order Apiales; family Apiaceae; genus Heracleum; species Heracleum sosnowskyi. The sequence goes on along the minus strand of CM061244.1, from coordinate 15,095,873 downwards.
TTCAAGCCTTACTTGTGCCCATCCTTGAGTCTGCACTTCTCTTACCTTTGTCAAGGAAGATATCAGTGCATGCGTTGGTACTAAGCTACCACGTGCACACAGTCCGCATAATCGCAGGCTAGGTCTCAAACGGAACCTTTAGTCAATGAGGTCAGGTTGGACAGCTGTTCCAAAAGTGGAGGCCTCCAACACTCCAAACATCTAGGAGCGGAGGATCCGACATTTTTCGCAAGAGTGCAAGACCGCTAGTGGGACCAACGTCGTGGATTCGAATGAGTCGGACTTGATAGGCCAATACTGCAAGTAGTGGTAATGGTCGACGTAGTAGGTGTGTGTTGCGCGGGGAAGGAGGTCAAAGGTTTTTAGTAGTATAGGGGCTGCAAGGGGTTGACATGTATCAAGGGGTAGGGACATAAGTATCTTTTTTGGCTCTTCTTCTCCTGCCTATAGATGTAGGACTCAAAGCCCTAACAAATGTCCTAACAGAAGGTCAAAAGGTCATGAAGCTTTTGTAAATAATGAATCAGGTTGCACGAGCACAAAGTTGAATTGCATCATAGTAGCTCTAAGGTTTTCATATAAATTTGTATAGAATTATGTTGTTGTTTAAGCTTTTTTAAGTGCTCTACTAAGTTCATCTTTAAAAAGCAGTATCCAAATTCCAAATCAATTACAAAATTAACCCGTCTACAATTTTTCTAACTGACAAATAGCTAGGGATCCATCATCTGCCTCATCGATCATGCTGAGAGAAGCTATTTCCACTCTATGTATCAGGAATTTTAGACAAACTAACATATTTGCTGCACTCTTTAGTCCACAACCTACAATAGGTTCCACGCTATCATACTTAGGTAAGCCTAATTTAGGAACATACCCTAGGGATGATCTGCTTGAATCAATTCCACCTGTGTTTAGGCCTTTAGATAATTCTGCTAAATGTGAGTTGACATCCTTCAAGTTACTGCTTAGATCCTTAATTTCTGTCATCATGCTCATCAATTTTTCAAGCTTCCTGTTTTGCTCATCGAACCTGCCATTTTGGTCTTCAACTTTCTTCTCCAGAGTTTTGATTTGATCTTCCATGGCTGTAGTTCTCCTTGTGTATTACGTGTACAATATAATTTGAATATTAGCTTTCACTGAACTGCAGTAGACACTATCCTATAAATTTCTTTCACCCTAAAAGAAAAATCTGATATTGGCAAACTCTGAGCCACTTGTATCTATTCATAATTCTTGGTCCACCATTAATTATCGTCTACTTAAAACCTCAGCATAGAGTACTACTTAATCTTTGACTATTTTATGCAAGATCTGGATATTTTCAAGTGAAAGATGTCCAGGGAACAATTATTTAGCAATTACAGGCGAATTGTGTATTTTAATACAAAACAATGAAATGGCCAGATAAAAGAGCAAAGAGATAAATATGGTATATCTAGGTTAGAAATACATATTAAACAAGGCAGAGCTAGGTTTCACTTTAGTAACAATCTACTGAAAGTCTGAGACATCTTTGTCTCTACGAAATGCAGATTTATTTACTATTTTTTGTTGGGGGGATAAGAATAATACCCAATTATATGACTTCCTGTTAACTGTATGTCCGCCTCAGCACCCAATACTTCTGTGAGATCTCCGCTTGAAACTTGGACTTCAATGTCCTCATCATCAGATACTTCCACGAGATCTCCAATTAATACTTCGACTTCTGATATCTCTGGTTCTAGAGTTGAGATGGAGGAACTTTCATTAAGCTATAACAACATAAACACAGCAGTGGCCTCAGTGTGGAAGTGATATTTCTCAATCCGATTAAAATGGGATAAAAACTACATAGTGACTTGGGGGGTGTATTCAATTTAGATTTTAATGGATTGATAAAAATCTGTAGATTTTAACAGATTGTTGTTGATTTTAATTTTACGTAGATTTTGGCAGAGTTTGTGTAAAATCTCGTAGAGTCTTGCTGATTTAAAATGGAGTTTCCAACAAATCCTTCAAAATCTCATGGATTTTAACAAGATTTCAAGACATGCAAAATACACTAGCAAATCCTTGAAAATCCACAACTTCATCAAATAAAAAAAAGTCCAGGGACTTTTGAATACCACAAGATTTTAATGTATTCTTTAAAATCCATATTGAATACCACTAGATTTTAAAGGACTTTTTAAAATCTAAATTGAATACACCCATATTTTAAAAGACTTTTTGAAATCTTTATTAAATACCACAAAATTTTAAAGCATTTTTTAAAATCTAGAATGAATACACCAAGATTGCAGAAATTCATAAAAATCCTTTAAAATCCCAATTGAATACACCCTTAGGTTCAAGGGAACCTAAGGTATGACATAGAAAAGCTTAGAGCTACTGACTAAAATATCCAGCACTGACATAATTTGACCATTACCTATATACTGATGTCAATACCGACTCACATGTTTAAACAAAAGGAAGAAAGCAAACTGTGGAGGAAAAAAGAAAAACCTTCCGTTGTAGTATTACTCAGTCGTGACATGAAATTTTGAAACGATAGATATGCTTTAGAACTATAGATACACTCTACCAGTACAAGCAATTAAGCAAAGGGACCAAAAGTATAAGGAACTAGTGACGTGCCTTGAGTTCTATTTGTTTACGTTGTTGAGAAGGTAAATCTCACTAAGCTATTAAGGCATAAACAAAAACCATTATAATTTGCCTCAGAGTAATTGCCTCATAGTAAAGAAGGTAGAATTGACTCAAAGTTTAATTAAGAAGTATCAAGACATGCAAGTAGATGCTACAAGACATAACCTACATGGACTAGAGTACATTAACCAGTTCTGCTAGTGTCCTAGTGTCGGAAAGGGTTAATTTCCAAGACAATTTGTATTGAAATTCAAAATCGTACAGATGTGAGAAACAAGTAGTACTAATATAAGACCTGTTTAAGAATGTTTTTACATGGTTTAGATTTGAAACATGTAAGATAGAGTCGTTAAGCATATTTAATTAGCGAATTTGGTTGAATTAATAATCACTTGAAACAGAATTTTCACCCTCAAATGAAGAGTTCATATAACATTATCTAGCCACTCAGCTCTGGTATGACAAGCTAAATAATATAGTTACAAGAGATTTAGGATTCAAGTAACTACAGAAGTACGTAACATTAAATGGGACAATCTAAGAAATTTAAACAATTGAATATCATCAGTGCTATTAGATGGTTTTAAATATTTTCATTTGTCAATGTTTCATAGGCTTGAATTTTTCACCAAATGTGCTCCACTGTCTGAAAGGATGAGAACGATTCTGGTCCTCATTTAGTTAATTACACGAGATGTCATCTGAAAACATCAACTTATAAAAAATTATGAACCATGCAAAATTTCTCCAACTACTGAATATCATTAATTAATTTAGTAAAGTATATAATCACTATGAAACAAAAGAGTTGCAGCCTAAGTACCAAGCTTACATACTTTCACCCAACACAATCAAAAGAGCATCAAAATTCATATACCATATCCTATACTTTATTTAATTTACGGGAATTAACCAAGGGACTGGGAGATACTAACCATTACTGGGGTTTCAATACTTTCTGCTTGAGCAGACTCTTCAAAACTAGCCGCTTTACTGCTAACATTCACTTGGCTATCATCTTTACAAGCACCATTACTTTGTGGAACTTCAGTGACTGAGTCGGTTAGATTTCCACAGTCAGACATGGAATCGTCACCATTGTTTTCATTACAAACATTACCCGAGTCCAGATCATGTTTTAATCCAACACTTTCTGCTTGAACAGAATCTTCAATATCTGCAGCTTCGGTCCTAACATTCTCCTGAATACCCCCTTCATCACTTTTTGGAATTTCAATGACTGCAACAGCAACATTTCCCGATTCAAACATAGATTCATCACCAAAATTTTCTTCAAGAATTTTCCCTTCTATGTTTAAACTATCATCAGAAAGTAAAATGCTTGTTGATGTTAAATTCTCCTCATGATCCTCCTGTATCGAGTTTTCTGTCACACATACATTCTCAGAATCAAGTGCAGAAGTAGATGACTCATTCCCATTAGTATCTAAAACATCAACTTGTAAATCTCGTTCATCATTGCTTTGAACTAACGTTTCACTTAATTGTGGTAAAATGTCACTACATTCTTCTTTAACATCCGATTCCTCTATCACAACTGTTTTAACAATAACTTCTGCCTCATCATTTCCACCGAACACTTCCAAGACACTACTAACCTCATTGCTACGCTCCTCCAATTCCCTTAATTCTTCCAATTTTCTCGATTCCTCTAATTCTCTAATTCTTTCAACCTCACTAGCATCCCCGAACCGAAACACAAAACTACCATCAGAACCCTCTACAAGAACACAACCATCAAACACTTAAATACAGTAAATTCATTCCCTAAATCAACCAAATTCACAAACTAAAACAATAAAATCAAGAAAAACTATTAAAACAATAAATTATATCAATGCATCTTTTACATAGTGAGCCTCTTACTCTACGAGCAGGATAAACACTTCAGTAAGAAAGTACCTGAGGTAGAAACAATGTCGAAATCGAGAGAGGAAGGTGATGATGAAAAGGGTGTACAAAACACAGTGAGTCTGAGTAATCTACTACTTCTTCTTCTTGTTCTTGTTGTTGTTATGCTAGTGCTACAAGTGGGTGATGGGCTAAGAAGTTGAAGATTTGGGAGGAGTGTGAAGATGGGCTTGTGGAGATTGTAATGTGGAAGAGATGAAATGATGAATGAGCTAGAATCAAGAAATGTACACAACTTCTCTACCATTTTTTTTGAAATTTGGGTGGTGGTGATATTTAGAAATTAGAGTTGAGTATGGGTGTGGTGATGAAACAAGAGATTGTAAGAGGGGATACAATACAACATGGTTTGATTGATGCGAGGACTGAGGATTTTTTAGTTTCAAGTTAATGGTCAGCATGAGGATAATTTACTTACTCATCAGGTCATTTGTAATAATCTTAGGAAGATATTAGAGTTACACTTAACTTTCAAACACAAAGTAACCAAAAGGTTGACCTTTTTAACACAATAATTTGATGATGATAAATAAGGGGAACCGTTACAACAAACGATTATTGCAGCAAATTGTATTGCGGAAAATTTCTGTGGTACGTGTACAGTAGGGTTTTAGGTGTACATATATGGATGCACATCATTTACACGTATCGCGAAAACTTTCCGCGATACGGTTTGCTGCAACAATTGTTTGTTGTAGACCATGTACCGATAAATAAAGGGCCGGTCAGGACAAATCATTCTTGCTGCATATGATATCATGAAAGTTTTTGTGGTAGATGTAGAGCACATTTATAAGATCCTATCATTTATATGTATATATTGTAAAAAAATGTAACGATGTGATATATTGTAACAATTGATTGTTGTGGACCATCTTCTCATAACTGAATAAGTTCGGTTAATTATATCATACAAAGTTCTACATCCATTTTTGTAAATAACAAATTAAGATGGCCAAATAAAAAAAAATTAAAGTAAAATTAAACTAAATAAGTTCGATTAATTATATCATACAAAGTTCTACATCCATTTTTGTAAATAACAAATTAAGATGGCCAAATAAAAAAATTTAAAGTAAAATTAAGGATGTATTCAACATGAAGTTGAGTATGTCGCAATAGGAAGTTAGAACGTATATCTAAATACCCAACTTCAAATTACGAATGATATGACTTAAAATATTATGTCCACAACTTCATATTGCAACATCCTTAACTACTTATTTATGTGTATTAGATTTGTTGTTTAATGATATAAATTATGACAATATGGGGTATCATCGAAATATAGTTTCATAAAATTATACCATGAGTACTAAATTATTCTTGGACGCTGATCGACAATCATCAATGGTTTGATAGCAAGAACCCTAAAATCCAAAAATTAAGCGCTGATAGAGTAACGTCACCTCTATGTGTTCACATCAATTTTTCATGTTAAACCTATCCATGAAAATTTTACATGGACAGATGGTTACAACCATCGATGATCGGGGATTAGGCTCGCCCATTCTGAATCCGTACAAATTTAACCCTACATCCAATAATATCACAAATTATAAACTGCTAATCCATAAGAATAAAATATCGACATTCACTTGCTTAGAAGACTTGCAGGACCTTACTGCTGGAGAAGAGAGCTGTGGAAACAAGTCTACGGGGGATGAAACACTTCCCTTCTGTGATGTATACAATATTTATTATAACGTTTTTTTTTCTGGAGGAACTGCTCTGTAATAAGTAAAACAGTTTTTACTCTGCTCTTTCTAGACCTTGCTTTTTAACATAACACAGAAGAGATACAACAGAAACAAAAAAAAAATGAAATTTTATTGTTTTGTGTGGTGAAGAGAAAGAGTTGCCCTACAAAAACAAAGCCAAAACGACAAGTTGGAGAGGTGATCCAGGTGTATGGTAAGAAAGGGAGATTAAGTAAACATAAGTCTCTGATTGGCCAGAAATCTATCCAAGAAAGATGATGTTTTAATTACATCTCTTATTCAGATTTCACATTATCCTACCTGGCTCCATACAAAGCCATCATTTTGATCCTCTACACTCACTACTCTTTCTTTATTTACATTCCACATCTGTGTCTTCTTTTTTCATATTATAACCTCAAGAACCATCTTCTGTCTACAATATATTTATATATAAATTTATAGCAGAAGAGGAAGAAGGATGGCTGCTACATCTGCTGCTGCTGTACTAAATGGGTTGGGGTCATCCTTCTTGTCTGGAGGCAAGAGGAGCCAAACCTTGTTGTCTGCACCCATTGGTGCTAGAGTTGGTGCTGCCTTGGCTCCTAAAAGGCTAAGTGTTGCTGCTGCTGCAGCTGCTCCTAAGAAATCTTGGATCCCTGCTGTTAAGGGTGGTGGCAACCTTCTTGATCCCGAGTGGCTAGATGGCTCGTAAGTTTGCATTCGTAATTTTGAATTTCATTGCATTAATGAATAAGAAAGAACCTGCAAGTGCATTACACTGCAGTAACATTGTGATGTAAAAGTTGCTGATATTTGGTCTTGTTGCAGGCTCCCAGGTGACTTTGGATTTGACCCTCTTGGTCTAGGCAAGGACCCAGCATTTCTTAAATGGTACAGAGAAGCTGAGCTGATCCATGGCAGATGGGCAATGGCAGCAGTTCTTGGCATCTTTGTGGGTCAGGCTTACAGCGGCATCCCATGGTTTGAGGCCGGTGCTGACCCTGGTGCCGTTGCACCATTCTCCTTTGGAACACTCCTCGGTACCCAGCTTATCCTCATGGGATGGGTTGAGAGCAAAAGATGGGTTGATTTCTTCAACCCTGAATCACAATCAGTTGAGTGGGCCACTCCATGGTCGAAAACTGCTGAAAATTTTAGCAATTTCACCGGTGAACAAGGATACCCTGGTGGCAAGTTCTTTGACCCCTTGGGCTTTGCTGGTACCATTCAGAACGGAGTTTACATTCCCGATGAAGACAAACTTGACAGATTGAAGCTTGCAGAAATTAAGCATGCTAGATTAGCCATGTTAGCAATGTTAATTTTCTACTTTGAGGCTGGTCAGGGGAAGACACCCCTTGGAGCTCTTGCTTTGTAAAGAGATTTCTATTCAACATTTCGTGTGTGTATAAAGTAACTTGATTCAGAGAGATCCTGGATGCCTGAACTTTTCCTCTTTATCAATTAAGTTTAGGCTTCATGACCATATTCTAATCCTTTATGTTAAATTGTAACTTGCAAGATAATGTTATAAAACTAGTAGCATACAGTAACTATCATGTAACTTACCATCTTTTACCTAGGTTGCAAGTATGCACGGCCACAAATTAAAAAGGGCAAGGCAAGATGACATAGTTATAATAATAGGGTTTTGTAAAAGTTTTGAGGAAAAAAAATATTGTGAACACCGAAGTACATGCATATAAAATATATTCCAGGAAAGAAATTTTATATGAACCCAGTAACAAAACCTTTTTCTCTGAAATTATGTATGAAGAATATATCTGAGTCTAAAATTCGTAACAGAAACAATTGGAGACGCCTTCCCATCACCTTGACAAGTGACAACTAAGTATACATTCAGTATATTTTCTTTTTTAAACTCAATCCATGTGAGCAGTAATCTCTGTGAAAATACAACCTTACTGGTATAGAATAAACATATTTACAGAAGATATGAAGTGGCATCCAAGTTGAGCACTATTATTGTGTCTCAACTAACAAACGCAGATAAATACTCAAAAGGAATTTTATTCCTATAAAAATGTAGATTTCATCTAACACGGATATTCTGATGGTTATGCGATCATTGAACTGGAAAACAGTCTTACACTTACAGTCAACATGAAAAACGGTTTAACGGAGTTAAAACAGAAGTACAGGAAAATGGTTTAGACGGAGTAAAAAACACAGGTACAGCAAAATTTCAAGCATACACAACTATGAAAGGACTTCACCCACTAACCCATAGCCATCAGAAATTCACCTTCACATACCACCTCGCCTCCAACATATGCCTTGCCTTCCATCTTTGCTATTCCGAAGCGCTTCTGCAGCTTGACGAGTGTCATTTTCATCACCAAGGTGTCTCCTGCAATCACTGGTTTCCTGAACCTTACTTTGTCAATCCCAGCAAAGAAGAAATTGTCCCGCGAGCCCCCCACTTCTGGTTGCAACATAACCAAGCCACCGACCTGTGCCATTGCCTGGACCAAGCAGCCAAATTATTATTAAAACTAATGTCAGTAAGAACGGAACACACCTTGTCAGCCATAACTTATTTCCAGCATACTGTTGGTTTCAATCGGTGCATGTGTTTATAGTAAATATAAGTAAATGAAGTCATGAAGGTCTCAAAGATTAAATAGTAAAAAATAATAATAATCTGGAAAGATGAGAAATATATACATTAGAGCACCTAGAAAATCATATGATAGACTGTAAACTCCACTCTATCTGGCGTGTCTTGGATATAGACATTCAATGTGTATTACTAATCATTATTAAATAGACACCTAGAAAGGCAACTCTTACTAATGAACATATTGAAATTAAATTTTACTTACCTAATGAAATTGCAATAATCATTGGAAAATTTGTTGAGCTTCAACTTACAAAGCAAGTCTTTCCACGAAGATTAGTTATATATATATATATACTTATATTAAAGCACGAAGCATATATTCATATATTCAAAAAGTTAATAAGAAATATTTATGTCTATTTTATTTTGCCAAAAATATAACTTAAATGACACATCAAATTTCATATAGAAGACATCACCCTCAACAATTACATATTTTTAGAGGATTTCAGTTTTGTACATTTGTAAACTAACATTTTTTCATGAAACCCTGAATTAATGGTGACATAACTAGTGATTTCACGAGGAATACTGTATATAGTTTTGCACATCAGTACATTACGTGGGCATAACCCGGCAACAAATGATAATGCACCATCCATAAGCATCACCAAAATTCTTTAAGAGCAAGCTAAAAATATCACATCACCACATTTTGTAACAATCACAATAATACAATTAGAATCTACCAAAACATATAAATAATAATATTATATATTCTAAATTTCTATATATTCTTTGACATGTTTTACCATAATAACTATAAAGAAATCCAAACACAAACTACACGACATTGTAGGTAAAGCTCTCTAACATGATTTAAGTAACATTTGATCCCAATACAATATAAAGAGCCTAAGAATTAGATATAGCACATTTTAAGGAAAAAGAACTCATTATACAATAACGCTACAAATTATAAATCTACAAAAACATAAAACATTTCCAGCATCAAATTAAGCAATTACCTCAACCATGAGCACACCAGGCATGATTGGCCTATCCGGAAAATGTCCCGGAAAGAAGTTATCATTGATTGTCACATTCTTGATAGCAACAACAGATTCGCCAGGTTTGTATTCAATCACTCGATCAACTAGAAGAAATGGAAATCTACATTTTCAAGAAACAAATAACCCACATATCAAGATCACATCTTTTATCGAAATTGAACCCAATCAACAAAAAACTACAACTTCATTTAAATAAATAACTAATCACTAACCGATGAGGTAGAATCTCGCGAATCTGATTGATGTCCATAACAGTTGGAAATGCAGGGTACCCTGAAAATAAAATCACACAATCAATCAAAACCCAACTTTAACAAACTAAAAAAACACTAAATTGAAGTTAAATGTGTGTGTGAGGGGGGAGAGAGAGAGGGAGGGAGGGAGAGAGAGAGAGTGGGGAGGGAGAGAGGGAAGGAGGGAAGGAGGGAGGGAGAGAGCGAGAGCGAGAGAGAGAGAGAGAGAGAGAGAGAGAGAGAGAGAGAGAGAGAGAGAGAGAGAGAGCAAACTCACTCAATTCAATTGGAACTTCTTGATTTGCTGATTCTTTCTCAGGTGGATTACAATTGACAATGAAGCTTTTGTGGGTCAAGTTAGAATGGGTGGATAAGAATGGAGATCCGAATTGTTTACGGGGAAGAGCTAGAGATGAGGTCTGGAGGGTCCGATTAGAAATGGGTGAGTGAGAAGTGAGTGGAGAAAACGAAGAATGGGTGAGAGCTGAGGAAGCCATTGCTGTGTGTGTGAAGATGATGAAATGAGAGAATGGGGGTGTGTACTTGAAGAGGAGGGCGACAATGTCGAGGTGTGTAAAGAGAGTTTGGTGGTTAGTTTAGAGCTGGTTGGAAGTGAACGAGGGCGGAGAGATAGAGAGTGAGTGAGAAAAGAGGTTTTAGTTGGTTTTATTCGACTAGCTTATTTGCAGGGCCATCCTTTAAAATATATTATTACTACTATTTTTGGTATATTTGTGAAGTAATTAAAAACTAACTCTTTGATCGAGCATACTCGAAATATGAGTAAATTATTGTTTTATTCAGAATTTCTTTGCACGTTTGTGTATTAGAGTAGTAATTTATGAGTTATACGACAATTAAAGTTAGTACAAGTTTGTATTAGACTTTATATACATGATTTTTTTTCTTTTTTTATTATCTTGTGTTGGTTTAAACGTATTTGTGCCCTACAAATATAATACTTAAAATATATCAGAGATTATATATAGTTTTATTTATTAGAGATATAAATAATTACAATGCACATGCATGCTTAATATATAAATTTTACTCAAATAATATTTTTTACAATATTTAATTTATAAAAATTTGCAATAAATCTAAATAATAATATAATGACAAATGTTATATGTTAGCATATATGATCATATATTATCATACATTTATATAAATCTATGTACATGTGTATGTATGTATGTACGTATGTCTATACGATTATGCAACCAAAAAATTAAAATCCTTTAGTGAAATATTATCATATATTCACATAAATGTATATATGTATGTGTGTAGGTATGTATGTATGTATGTATGTATGTATGTATGTATGTATGTGTATTATTTATGTGTGTAATATTTATCTATTATGTATGTATGTATGTATATGTGTATGTGTGTGTGTGTGTATGTATATATGTATGTATAAGTATGCATATTAATTTTGTATCATTTAATAATATGTATTGACTATATTGTTGTTAAAAGACCAAAATAACCTTGAAAAGATATAGTAGAAAGGAGGGTAAAATGGTCTAAAAGAATTAATTTTCTTAGTCAAACCCCTATGTTGTTGTATTATATATATAATAGATAGATAATAGATTTAGCCTCAAAAAAGTATTTAAAATTTTAAATTAAATAATAGTTCTCGAGAGTTTGTATTTAGTACGAAGTTTATGAGAAATATGATTATAATATTAATAAAATTAAAGTATTTTCAATTTATCAATAATTATTTGATGTTGTGTATCACATTTTTTCAGAGATATAAGTAATTTATTTTTTTATTTTAATAAAACGTACTTGTATTAAATTAAATCATAAGTAAGTACATCTGATAAGAAAATAGGAGCAACATCACCCCACTCCCGTAAGTCTGACATGAAATGAGACGCTAACAAGTGAGTGATTTCATTTACAGACCTATGCACAAAATCACAAAATGCCCCAACATATTTTCAAAGTGCTTAAACAACTCAACACAATCTCTAACAACAGAAGGAAATAAGATCTTCCTGTACCACAATTACATATGTCCACAAGGAGTTTTAAGTACATCTCATACACACATCTTGTAAAATCATGTCGCTTCTTCCAGGATAATACTTCTCTGAGACTTTGTGCCTCAGCCTCTCTAGGCGACCACGAGCCTTCCACTTGCTAGCACATAGCTCTCAAAAAAACTCCTCTCTCGTCCCGTATTATTCTCCCAATACCGATAGATGTTGTATTAGCAAAAGTAGTTGCATCAATATTAACCTTAAGTTCAACCTTGGAAGAGTTCCCTCTGCTGAACCTTGATGTTTGACCTTGAGGCTTAAATGGCTTGTTTCTCTTGAATCTTATGTTTTTAAATTTCTTAGCCATGTAAGCCATAGTTGGATTATCCATCTTCTCCATTTCTTCTAAGGAGTAAAAGTCTTCATCCTCAACATCAGTTATCTGCAGTACAACTTTCTCCTCATCATCCACAACCTCTTCAATCTTAAGAGTGGGTACTGAAGCAGGTTGAGTGATTTGAGTTTCTTCACTAGGTTGAGTGATTCTTGGCACATGAGCCACGAGAGCACCTGACATATTAGCCATCTTTCCTCTGGATCCAGCTAGAATAGTTCTTTTCTGGAAAAACTCAAGCTCATATGATTTAAGCACACCATATAAAGTTTCAAGAGAGATATTGTTAAGATTTCTTCCTTCTCTTATGGCAGTGACTTTGTGCTCAAGATGCTCAGGAAGTGTGAGTAAGAACTTGACATTTAGCTCCTTCCTATCATAGTACTTGCCATGAATCTGTAGCTCAGTCATAAGTTTACTAAACCTCTCAAACATTGTTGTTAGGTCTTCTCCTGACTTTGCCATGAAAGCTTCATACTGTGAGATAAGAATTTGTCTTTGATTATCTTTTACTTCTTCACTTCCTTCACACAGCAGCTCGATCTTATTCCACATATCCTTGGCTGATGAGCACCCAATGACATTCCCACACATGGCTTTGTCCAAAGTGAGAGCATCCAATAAGATGAGTTGCAAGTAATCATCCAAGGCCACCTTCCCTTTTTCTGGCTCCAGAAACTCCGAAGGTAATTTGTTGACCTAGTAGGCTGGAATAAGAACGCCGTCCACAGTTGAGGCTTCAATTTCTTTTCGTGGAACAAAGGGACCATTTTGGAGGATACCCAAGTATAATGGATTCGCAGCTTTGATAAACAACATGATCTTTCTTTTCCATACATTGTAGTTCTCTTTATCAAACGCTGGAATCTTTATGCTACTTGACTTCTGCATACTTGTCATGATCTCAGATTTGTAGAACAATCTGTCTGCTCTGATACCAGTTGTTGGTCCTTGACTATTGCAGAAGGGGGGGTTGAATGCAATACTGATAAATCTCAATCTACGTTCCAACAACAAAAACTAAGATTAAGGATTATCAGTTTATCGAATGCAAACACAAGTAGACACACGAGTAATTCTCACAAAATAAATGTTTTATTTATTTTGCAATGGGTTGCTACAACCTCAAGAAAAATGTTTATTTTCTTGAGCTTCGGTTTCTCGAGTGATTACAGAGAATGAATTGAGAGATAGACTAAGTAGGCTAAACCTATCACTATCAATCACGGGTCTTGTGAAGCTGCTGTCATTTTCAAGTGGCAGCTTCTTACAATTTGCCTACCCGTGATTCTTTCCTAAATTGTTATACAAACAGCTTATCAATACATAGCAAAGCAATCTAGAAACATTCTATTTTAAGCTAACACAATTCAGTAGATGTAGATTTGTCATACTCTGGAATTGGTGAGCTTTGTCATGTGATCTATCAAGCTTCAGTCGTAGTCTTGCAGACTTGTTACAGTGTTGGGATACTACAACACGCTTGTTTCTTGAACATCCAAACTGTCACAAGTTTGACTGGGCTGTTCACCAATACAAATGTTATCCCTTCATGACAGTATCCTGATGGCTAAGCTTGCTGTCACAGGAATGCGCTTTTGGTGACAGTAAGAAATCCCCGCAGAAGGTGCTGTCAGGATTTCCAAGCTTGCTGTCAGGCTAAGGTAAAGTTGCTGTCAGAGGGCTTCCGCCAATGTTGCTGTCAAAGTGAATGTACTGTCGTGACTTGCAACATGTTGTCTTCTTGTAACCTTACTGTCAGTGCTGTGACAGTAATCTTTATTCTTGCTGTCCATCTTGAGTACTTCTTGAGGCTTGAACAAATAAATGAACTTCTACCAAGATGCACTAGAATCTTATTTGTACTAAACAAAACGGTTACAAAGACATACTCTGGCTGTGACAGTATGTTCATACTTAATAAAATTAAGTACATAAAGTATCTAGTTAAGTTGTCTCATTGCTATCACCCATAAATCCTAACATTAACCCTCTTGTCAATCAGTGCTACATCAGTTGGTAAACATAACCTACATGTCCTCCATAAGAAAAATCTAACCTTTCCATGCAACTTTAACGCCCATAAATTTTTCCAAAAGACTGCATCAGGTGTACTACACTCCCCTACTAGCTGACGGTAGCAACTTTTCACTATAAACTCACATTTTCCATCTAACAACCAGAGCTATGAATTCTGTCTATCTGTGGTAGACAGAGGGATATTTTTAATGAACTGAGCATCCCTGCTGTTAAAGATATCGTTCAGAATTTCCTCATCCCACTTTTGACATGCATTTCCATCAAATCACAAACTTTTACATTTTCAAGCTCGAGGGTCATACTTGTTGTTATGTAGCCATTTTTAGTACATGGAAGCCAATGGACTTTCCACACAAACATATCCATTCCCGTGCCAATACTTCTTCGATAACCCTGCTTCACCACTTCTTGAGCTGTTATGATGCTTCTCCACATATAACTTGGATTATCACCCAATTATGCACTTAAAAGTCAGTATTTGGGAAGTATCTTGCCTTCATAATACTAGTGACAAAAGGGTTCGAATCATTTAAGAACCACATGTTGAGTATACAACAATGAAAGCAAAACCCAAAGCGAATAAACAAGAACAAGAAAATAAATGACAATCACACAAGACAAAGATTTATGTGGTTCGGAAATTCCTACTCCACAAGCCGCACTAATTTTGTATTGATCTCTCACAACTATGTTGTGTTCTGTTGTGTTTGTTGTGTTGGTGTTTTACAATTACATGAGACTATTTATAAGAGAAAAAACTGGGCCTAAACTAATCAGAGTCTAATTCTGAAATTCTGAAATTACTAACTCTAATTAAAATTCAGATCTGGAAATTCTAACTCAAATCAGAAACCAATTCTGAAACCTGTTAGACTCCACAAACCCAACAATCTCCCACTTGGAGTCTGACCACGTCTTCTTTTCACTCTTGTAAATCTAGTAACACCCAATACTTCGATCAATAACTCTAACTAGTGCAGCGCCTTCTCATTAATCAATTCTGAAGGCCAGTTGAAGATATGCAAAGCTTCAACTTTTCATTGGTAACCGAACATCCACCCAAATCTGCATAAGAGAACCATTCCAAGATAACATCTTTCTTGCTGAAACACAATACAACCTTGGATGTGCCTTTCAAGTAGCGCAACAACCACTTGACTGCTTCACAATGCTCTTTTCCTGGATTAGATATGAACCTGCTAACAACTCCCACTGCATGAGCAATGTCTGGCCTTATACACACCATAGCATACATCAAACTGCCAACTGCAGATGTATACGGAACTTTAGCCATATATTTCTTGCCTTCATCCGTTTTAGGTGACTGCTTCTTCGTGAGATTAAAGTGAGTTGCCAACGGTGTACTTCTGGTCTTCGCATCCTGGACACTGAATTTCTGCAATAATTTCTCAATATACTTCTCTTGAGATAATTTCAAAGTACCTTTAGATCTATCCCTTATGATGCTCATACCAAGTATCTACAGTATTTTGCTGCACACATATCCTTAATCTCAAACTCTTCAGACATCTGTCTCTTTAGCCTGTTGATTTCCCTCATGTTTGATCCTGCTATCAACATGTCATCAACATACAACAACAATATGATATAAGATGAATCAAATTGTTTAAAATAACAACAATGATCCATAGCACTCCTTGTGTACCCATTCTTCATCATAAAGCTGTCAAACTTCAAGTACCATTGTCTTGGTGCTTGCTTCAAACCATAAAAGCTTTTTATAAGCTTGCAAACCAAGTTTTGTTTCCCAGCTACCTGAAATCCCTTTGGCTGAACCATGTAGATGTCTTCCTCAAGATCACCATGTAAGAACGCGGTTTTAACATCTAGTTGCTCTAGATGTAACTCCTCTGCAGCCACAATGCTTAGCACAAGTCTAATAGTAGTCATCTTAACAACCGGAGAAAATATATCAATATAGTTAATACCCTTTTTCTGTTGATAACCCTTGACTACTAACCTTGCCTTGTACCTTTTGCTGCCATCAGGTTGTTCTTTGATCATGAACACCCACTTATTATGTAAAGCCTTCTTTACTGCTGGTAATTTTGTTAAAGACCAAGTCTCATTCTTCTCAAGAGAACTCATATCTTCTTCCATGGATGATTTCCACTTAAATGAATCATCCACCAGAACTGCCTCTGAATAACACTGAGGCTCTCATCTTCGGTCAATAACATGTAATATGCTGAAGGAGAAAATCTTTGTGGCGGCCTCACAGTTCTGCTAGATCTTCTTACTTCAGCTTGTGGAGTAACTGAACCTGTCTCATCAGCATTCCTAGAACTCCCACTATTTCATGTAAGATCTTCTTCAGTAATATCTTCAAGCACTACTTTCTCTTTTTCAGATTGTTCCTTTATAAACTCAGAATCGACTGCAAGCTTATCCTTGTACTTCTAACGACCTTCTTCGCCAGTTCATCCCAGAAACGGTAACCCATATCATCTGAGCCATAACCAATGTTGATACACTTCTTTGCTTTCGGATCAAGCTTGTCTCTGTCAGAATCTTTAACACGCACATAAGAAACACAACCAAAAACTCGCAAGTGTGAAAGATTTACCTCTTTTTCCTGCCACTGTTCTTCAGGAATCTTGAACCCCAAAGGAACTGAAGGTCCTCTGTTTATGAGATACGATGTTGTGCTAATTGCATCTGCCCAAAAAGTCTTCGGTAACCCTACATGTAACCTCATACTCTTGGCCCTCTCATTCAAGGTTCTATTCATGCGCTCTGCAACACCATTCTGTTGCGGTGTCTCTGGAATAGTTTTAATCATTTTAATCTCTTACTCTGCACAATAGCTTTTAAACTTATTACTACTATACTCACCACCATTATCTGACATCAAACTCTTAACCTTCAAACCAGTCTGAGTTTCAACTTCTTGAAAGTATCAAACACATCTGATTTTTTCTTCAAAAAATAAATCCATACCTTTCTAATGGAATCATCAATGAAAGTGACATAGTAGCGAGATCCTCCCAACGAAGCAACTGTTGTTGGACCATATACATTAGTATGAACTAGCTCTAATTTCTTAGCCTTCGGGGTCCTCCCTGATTTTGCAAAAGTAACTCGTTTATGCTTTTCAAGAACACATGGCTCACAGAACCCAACTTCCACATTCTTCAGCTCTGGAATCTTCCCCTTCGAAGTTAACAGCTTCATACCCTTTTCACTCATATGACCAAGTCTTTGGTGCCACAAAGTTGAAGACCCAATCTCATCAGCAACTGCATTTGCTTCATAGCTAGATTGTTCAACTACGTACAAAGTCCCCTTTTTTTCTCCACGAGCAACAACTAGATTCCCCTTTATAACCTTCCACTGTCTGTTTCCGAAAGAAACTCGATACCTTTCCTTATTAAACTGACCCACAGATATCAACATCTTCTTAAGTCCAGGAATGTACCTTACATCTTTCAACATCCAGCTAGTCCCCAAAGAGGTCTTGAGATTAATATCTCTCAAGCCCGTTATATCCAAAGTCTCATCATCAGCAAGACGGACTTTACCAAAATTTCCAAGTCTGAAATTTAACATCAAATCCTTGCAAGGGGTAGCATGGAATGATGCACCAGAATCCATAACCCAAGATTCAACTGAACATTCAACACAACAAATCAAAGCATCGTCGCTCACCACTTCTTCAACTACATTAGCTGAATTATCCTCTTTCTTCTTTCCTTTAGGAGCTGCAGGAGCCGTACACTGATTTCTGAAGTGACCCTTCTTCTGACAATTCTAACAAACAATCTCTTTGTGATCTTTGGATTGTCCTCTTTTATGTGACTTCGATCTACTACGCCCCTGATTCTGCCCCCTCTCGGACTTTCTGTCTCTGCTCTCAGTACTCAATAAGGAACCTGATGACTCTCCTGAGTTTCTCCTATGAATATCTTCTCCAAGAATCGAATCTCAAACTCCATTAAAAGTCGTCTTACCGCTCTCAGATAAATTACTAATAGCAGTGACAAATCCTGAACAACTGTCAGGTAACGAGGATACCAACAACAAGGCTTGTACTTCATCATCGAATTTAATATCCACCGATGCCAATCTTGATAGGATAGAATTAAATTTGTTCACATGATCAGCAACACAATCACCTTCATTCAATCTCGCGACAAACAATAGACGACACATATACACCTTATTCGAAGCAGATGGCTTCTCATACATATTTGTTAACGCCTTGATCAATCCATGAGTTATCGTTTCCTTGACGATATTGTAAGCAACGTTCTTCGCCAAAGTCAATATGATAATACCCAGAGCTTGCCTATCCAATAGCTTCCATTCAGTCTCATCCATTGAATCTGGCTTCTTCTCCTCTAGCGGTTGGTGTAGTTTTTTCTGATACAAATACTCTTCAATTTGCATATTCCAATATCCAAAATCTTTACCATCAAATTTGTCGATCTTTACTTTCCCTTCTTCTGTCATCGCTCCCACTCGCCTGAAAACCTAAGCTCTTGATACCAGTTGTTGAGTATACAACAACGAAAGCAAAACCCAAAGCGAATAAACAAGAATAAGAAAATAAACGACAATCACACAAGACAAAGATTTACGTGGTTCGGAAATTCCTACTCCATAAGCCACACTAATTTTGTATTGATCTCTCACAACTATGTTGTGTTCTGTTGTGTTTGTTGTGTTGGTGTTTTACAATTACATGAGACTGTTTATAAGAGAAAAAACTGGGCCTAAACTAATCAGAGTCTAATTCTGAAATTCTGAAATTACTAACTCTAATTAAAATTCAGATCTGGAAATTCTAACTCAAATCAGAAACCAATTCTGAAACCTGTTAGACTCCACATACCCAACACCGCCAACCTTGTTTTGCTAGCATTGCAATATTAAATTGTCTTAGATCTCTAAAACCTAAACCCCTCCGTTTCTTTGACATTACAAAGCCTATCCCAAGACATCCACCAGAGTCCCTTACTGTTATTTCCACTCCCCCACCAGAAGCCATTCATTTGGCGTTGGATCGTGTTGCACACATCAGTTGGAATGAGCATCAAATTCATCCAAAAATTCGGTACCCGACTGCGCCGTTGTTTTCAAAATAAGGCACTTACCCGCTTTTGACAGAGCTTTATTCTTCCACTCTTGCAATTTCTGTCGAACTCGATCATTTAAGAAATTAAACACTTCATTCTTTCGTCTCCCCACTGTCATTGGTAATCCCATATCAATTAAACTCCGATTCTCTACAGACGCGTTCGGGCTATATGTGATGGTAGACTTACTAAAGTTTACAGACGTGTTCGGGCTATATTATATGTTTATAAACCGATAAATTTTAGTACTCGAGACATTTGTATATGTATTTTACAAAAGGGTGTTGGTCCGCAACAAACGATGGTTGGTAATCATTTGTTCGCGGAAATTTTCCGCAGAGAGAAAGAATCCTAAAATTGAAAAAAAAATCGTGAAATTTTTTCCGCGGATAAAGTAACGTGCCCCACAACCCGACTTTTCAGACTATTATTCTAAATACGAAACTTAAATAAAACTTAATTACTTATTCGATAATGCAAAGATTCCATAAGTCAAAGCAACAGTCAAACTTAACAATAATCCAAAAATACAAAAACGGAGATACAGCTCCATAAATCCAATATTCAATGTCTAACAGATAATCAAATTATTCGAATAGTCTTAAACAAAATCAAATTGCACGAAATCCATAAGTCCACATCCTTATTCTCAATAAGCTTCCACAATGTACAAACCTAAAATGTTAGGAAAGAGTGAGCTACACAACTCAGCAAGTAACAAATTGACTTACAGATATCCTCAAAAATCAGTGGGTGTTTTAGTAAAACAGATTTTCCCAAAACAATAATAATTTTGAAAACCTTTGCGAAACAAATTCAACCCAAAGTTTATATTTTAAAATTCAGAACAGAAATAGAATTTAAAACAGAACATAAAACAGATTCGAAATTCTTATAAATACCACAGTCTTGCTCTACGGCCACACTTTCCCAGTAGCCGGGATCTTATTCTTATTCTTATATGTCACACTTTGCTAGTGACCGACATCTAAAGTTACATAATTATGCGCCCTTAATACGTATCTAAAGTTGCACACTTGTGCGCCTACTAAGGGTATATAAGGCTAGTTCTGGAACTATAGCGTAAATTACGAACGAGTTCAAAATGTAGAGACTGAGTGATTCGAAGATTCTCGTATCTTATATCTTATACGAAATTTCAAAAATTGTAGAATCAAATATCTTTTCGAAAATAAAAGTAAGTCAAAGAGTACTTAACTCAAAATCGACTGAATATTAAAAATTAACGCGAACAAATCCTAAAATGATAATTAATGAAACACAAAATGTTTAACCATTTATTCTATATCAAATTTACACATATAACACATAGGTAGCCACTTAATCACATGAAGCTTGGACAAAAACAGAATTCTTGAAATTTGTTTGACGAAAAATAGAAATTAAATTACTAATTTTACAAATATAAACAGATCACAAGGCAAGTAACATAAACAATTTCTAGTGTAAAAATTAAAATAAACAGATCCCATACCTAGTGGCTAGTGCATTTCTTACCGGAACCGTATCAATTTATAGTATAAAATCTATGGGCGATAATTTTTGATGGATAAATAATTTTAACAAGCGATTGTAGGGACATGGATAATTCCCCAAGGAGTTTGTCAAATTAACTCTCATCTTATTTCTGTGCACTAGTTAATCCCCCGATCACTGTATTTCTGGATCTACTTCTCTTTTGTTGGCCTATCTTTATTTATTTTTTCTGCATTTTCATTTCACACTCACTTGTCAGTCATCAGACATCTGCCCTTGTTTCTCCAACTCTCCCCCAGTTTGATCACAAGTCCTTCTTCATGTTTCGTTCTCCAACTCTCCTTTAATTGTCTTTAACTCGTTCATCAAGCATATAAGTGGATTAGTCTTCGATGTACATGTTGGTGTAAATTGTAATTTGTGCTCATGGCTTCAAAGATTGTACTAATGTACTTGGACAGAAACAGATCAGGGGGCGATATCAAGCCCCGGAACAACTCCACTCTTGCCCCGGCTAACCTTAAATTCAGTTTAAAAAATCACTTCCTACTTGTTGAGTCGTGATTCATAAGAAAATCTTGGTTCCGCCACAATAGCTTCAGCTGCAGACTTCATAGTACCAGTTTATAATACAAAATACAAAAAACAATGTTAAGCCAAAATACAAAATACAACAAAACAATCAAAAAACAAAATACAAATGGCTCCTTTCTTAAGCCAATGTAGCAAAGCTTATAATGTCATCAAAATTTTCCAGTTTCTCAGTTAATTGCTGAACAAACTTTACGAATTTCACCAGCAGTACCAGTTTTTACTTCAATGCCACTCATTTTAATCATTGACCTTCCGAACTGAAAGTTTAAAGTCAATCCAGCCAATCCTCTAATACCAGTGTATCTTTGCACAATATTGTTAGTAGAAGCATCTGCCCATAGCCTTTGATCTGATTCAAGAATTCCTCTGCTACTTCGCACGTTTTTAAAGAACGAATGGTCGAACCTGTCACTGCTTCCGTAGTCTAATCCGATGCGTTTACTTCCGTCTCCGTTTACCGGACAAAGTGCTTGAAGTGTGGGAAGAAATGTGGGATCAATGGAAGGATCAGCACCACCGGAAGTTGTGTAGTTGTATAATCTGTATCTGATGAATTGACATGCCACTGTCCCAATAGTGTGTCCGCCTATATTTGACATTATAAAGTCAATAGATTTTTAAAGTTCATTACGGAGAATGAAATGTATATTTACATATTTAGAAATTTAAAATAAATTAGTGCTTACCGACTAGCGTGACAAGATCTTCAGTGCTTAGACCCTTTGCTGCAAATTTTTGCTTTTGGACTTCAACCGAATCCGTAAAACCTGGCAAATTAGCAGCATCGGATGCTAATGAAATGCGTCCATCTCTACGACCCGTGAGCACAAGATATGTCAATGCACCAGCCTGCATGAACAAAATAAACAAATATGACATAGTTAGTTTTTTTCTGATCACTTGCCTAATGCATAACATATGACAATCGGACAATGTACATAAAATAAACATGCAGTATTACTTCACCTGAACAGCGGCGTCACGAGCAGCAAGAGCAAGTATATCAGCACAAGATACCGTGTTAGGGCATGCAGCTTCAAGTTGTGCCTTGGCATCATCAATAACTTGATAGCCTCTCAACAAAAGATTCGGAGGAGCTGTTTTTTCAGTTGAAGGCCCGTTTAAAAGAATTGAACCATCGCAGCCTTGAACAAAACAATCATGGAAAATCATTCTAAGTAATCCGGGTGCAACAGTTGAATCAGCTTTCACATGTTCAGCAACTGTCGATCGAACAACAAATTCAGCTTGAGGACAAGTATGCACATAGAAACCTAGTCGCAATCCTTGGCTTAAGGCCGAGGTTGCGGCCATTGCAAGCAAGAGAAAGAATAGAATGTGAACTTTGTTTGCCATTACAAGATGCAAAAATTGAAATGTTGTTGTAGTTTGGGATGATTGTGAGGAGTGGAAGAAGATGTATTTATAGTGAGCAATTGCATATTATTAAAATCATGCAAAAAGTCAAACACGGGCGTGAAGTCAACTATAGATATCAGCTCGGGAGGAGGGAAAGTTTCAAAGGCGTTATCGGATAATAAAAAAATCTTTATTTTTTGAGCAATTTTAGGGCAAAAAGCTGTACAAAATGCAGTTTAATCACCGTCTCGGCGTCACTCAGATGCATATATGTTGATGCAGTTGGATAACGCGGAAGGGCTTTCTATATTTAGAAGGTTTTGACATTTTACATTGTTGGGTCTTTTTCGTTGTGTTGGATTTTAATTTTATTTTTTTAAGTTATCTTTTCTTGATTAATTATTATCTCGACTTATTATATTCTTGGAAAGAATAAATTTAATTATTACTGTGCACCTGCACGATGAGCCTTGTCAAACTGTCATTGACAATGTTAATAAACCTTACATTACACCCCAAGGTTTCTATATTATATATTGTAGTAGTATCTCTTACTTGTAAACATGTTGTTTCTGACTATATGTTTTTTAATATTAAAGTTTGAAAAGTAATTTAAGACATTTTCAGAACTCAACCGAGAGCTTTTTTTTTTAAACATCTAATATTTTTTTTATAAATAAATAAATGAGTATTTATGACAGAGACCCCGCCTCGAGCAAAGTTTACGAGGAACAAGCAACGATCATAATATTACAAGTCTTAATAAAAAGTTTTACTTAAAAAACATAAAAGATAACAATCCACAGGTTACTCTTCTTGGATAGGGAGAGCCAGCTCTCAGCAAGTCGCCGAACACGTTTAACAGATACAATATTTGCTGCATCATTAATAACAACATCCCACAAGCCTGGTTTCTGGAGATCCACACCTGAACTATGTAGTGCCTGCTCCTGCCTTGGCCTCAGCCTCACTTTTCCTTCTGACTCCTTTGCTACGGCCTCTACTGCTATTTCCACTGCTGCCCGAGAGCCTATTGTTTGATCAAGGAGATAGAAACACCCATGGATCATCAAATAGTTGTCAAACATGCTATAATTTATGTTTAGTTTGAATTACTAAATCAACGTTATCAAACATAATGTACATGTTTTTTTAGTCTCAATTAAGAGAGGGAAATGTTGCGTGACTACTAATATACTGCAACAAAGACTTTGTAAAACATTTTATTCAACAACTTGAAATTACATAATTGTTCCTCCAAAGTCAAATGTTATAAAAATGTAAGAAAATTTTAATCTTGATGAGAATCGAACCTAAGACACTTCAATACTAATTAATAAGAATTTCAAGTCACCAATTTAACCATTGAGCTACTTGGGCTTTTTTGTTGTGGTATAAAACCCATTAGCATGGTAATGTCTTTCACAAATATTATTTTACACTTTAGTTTTTATTCAAGATTCTTTCATGATAATTTCATTTGTCTGATTATTAATAAAAGTGGTTATTGGTATAAAGTATATCCAATAGACACGTATCTCTTTAATTATGTTTCTTCCTTTGTATTCACAATTTTAAGACAAAGTACAAATGCATTTTTAGTCACATAATATCACTTTTTAGTCCGAGCATCCAATAATACAAAATAGTAATCATTTTGTCTCAACTATGTTCATACATATCAGATAATATACGTAATAATATAAGCACATCTATAGTTGTTACCCTGAATAGAGATGAACGTAATCCGGATTCAGGTCGGATTTTTCGATATCCGATAGGGTCGGGATTTTTTAAATCGAGACAAATTTCCTCTAAAATATTTATACCTGTAGATAGGGTCGGGTCAGGAGGGGCCAAATCGGATTTTTACAAATTATTTTAGATATTGATAACTTTAACTTTAACTTTAACTTTTTTTTATTTTTTCGGATTTAATTAAAAAATTTAAGCTTTTATCCGAGATTTAATTGAAAATTCTAACTTTTTGGGTTTATTCGGCTCGAACCGGATCGGGGTTTTGTGAACTTTTTTTTTAATCAGATTTTTTTCCGATTTTTTTAACCAGTTCGAACAGTTTTTTTCGAATACGAATTTGTGTGCATCTCAATCCCTCCACCTCATGCATTAAGGACAAGTATACTACTCCGGCCGCTTATAGAGAATTATGGAGACCGGAGAGTATTGGTACTTTCGAAATGGAGCCTTTATTTGACACCTTTAACTAATTCCTATCTGATTATTAATTAGCTTATAAAACTAATCATCAAATACATTCAACTAAGAACAAAATCTTATTCGGACTAATACCAAACCGATCTTTCTTGCATAAGTATATTCACAACTGTACAATTACTGCATTCATCGTGTCTGCAGGGAGACCCTTCTTAAAACGGGCAAGATGATATGCATTCGTTTAAATGGTATATCCACATATACTAATACAACTTATATTTCTACACTTTTACTCTATTATACACACCAATCAAATATTACAACATCCACTTAACGGCTACCCCATGAACTACAAACAGGTAAATGGAGTGCCAATGTTCCCCCAGTCGAGAGAGAGAGATCAAAATATAGATCCAAAACAAAAGTTGAGAAGAAAAAGTGGAGGAGACAGGGAAAAAGGAAAGAAAAGCCAAAGAGACAGTAAAAGAGGGATAAAAAGGATAAGAGAGGGGTCTCTAAAGATTGACGCCGAAAATAGAAGGCAACCAACACCGTAGGAGGAGGCATGAGAGAGAGAGAGAGACAAATAACATAAATAAATTAACCCCAAAAAAGCACAAACTCGACAATATCGATAAAGAACAATTTGTCACTTCCAGCTCAAACAACAACCCATGACAAATATTTACTTTATGAGCATACCAACCCCAAGTGCATTTACCTGCACAAAGACTACAAATTTGGTTCAAGCATTCCATCAAACACATAATACACACTCTAAATAAACACAAACTAAACAGTCAAATAATGCATTTGAGTAAACAATTATGACGCACACTAAATAAACAAAGCATAACATGCATTTCAGTAAATGTGTTGTAATATATTACGTCTTCCTGAGGATCATCACATTGGAGGGGGCATGAAAGGAGAGAGAGAGAGAGCGATCAAAATACAGATCCTAAACAAAAGTTGAGAAGAAAAAGTGAAGGAGACGGAGAGAAAGGAAATAAAGGCCAAAGAGACAGTAAAAGAGGGATAAAAAGGATAAGTGGGGGTCTCCAAATAGTGACGTCGAAAATAGAAGGCAGAGAGGGGGAGATTTCAGGATGGGGTGGAGAATGCAATAATTTTTAAATGAACTAAGAATTTCAATGAGTCAATTTATTCAATGCGAAATGATAATTATACTCTCAAATTTCGAAATGACATTTTAATCTATATTATAATTATCTCATATCAATATATCTGTAACTCATAAAATACGTTGAAATTAATAAAACTTACGCAATATTCTAGAACATGCTCGTGCCTCGCACGGGCTATAAAGCTAGTTACCTATTAATAAGTAACCACTAACCATTACCTATTTAATTTCCATGAAAAAAAAATTCACTTCCCTCCTTTTCTACATTTCTTTTCTCTCTCTTTCTTCCACTTTTGTTTCCTCTCTTTTCAAATATATTATTATAATAATAATAAGGAATGGATATAAGTAATGTTGTTGGAGTTCCTACAAGAAATCAAGTCCCTAAATCACTAGGACACATTATATTCTATATATAATTGGCATAAGAGAGTTTAGGTGGTTTGGTCGTCAGGGCTAAATTAGTAAATTTATAATTATTATTATAATTAAAAAGGAAAAAGTAAAATGTATGGTGGTAGCAAAAGACTACACACGTGAAAGGAAAAGGAAACGTATTGTGAACAAATTTGTAGAAAATATATCAAAAAAATTGTTATGTATGGTATCTAAATATTATAAAGTAAAACTCTTCTTTCTATAATTTGACATTTCACCGTAAAATTCACCAATTTAAGTAACAAATTAAACATATTATATATTATAAAATTTATATTTTTAAAATATCTTTATAGAGGTTGAATATTCTATATTAGTAACATTGTAAGATTGTAAATAAATATTTTTAAATTATTAGTTAGCAGATAAATTTTACTTTGAAAAACTAAATTGAGATAAATATTATGTAACATAATAATAATAATAATATAAAATATATAAAATTATATAAAAAATATTAATAAAAAAATTGTTATGTATGGTATCTAAATATTATAAAGTAAAACGCTCCTTTCTATAATTTGACATTTCACCGTAAAATTCACCAATTTAAGTAACAAAATAAACATATTATATATTATAAAATTTATATTTTTAAAATATCTTTATAGAGGTTGAATATTCTATATATTTAGTAACATTGTAAGATTGTAAATGAATATTTTTAAATTATTAGTTAGCAGATAAATTTTACTTTGAAAAACTAAATTGAGATAAATATTATGTAACATAATAATAATAATAATATAAAATATATAAAATTATATAAAAAATATTAATAAATCATCTCGTGCATCGCACGGGTATAAAGCTAGTTATTATATAATATTTATAAGTAACCAACTAGGACATTGTTGGACTTGCTCTAAGTGTGATAAGTTATGAATTTTTATAAGTTATACGGGTGTTTGGATAAATTTACTTATAAGTTAGTGAATAATTTTCTAAATTAAATTTGAAAAAATAAGTTTTAAATACAATGATTTCAACACTTGTATTTTTAAATTAAAAAAATATTTAAAAACACAAATGTAAAAATATAAAATATTAGAAAAATAAATAAATCCAAAAATAAGTTGATAAGTTAAGTAAAATGTTAGTAATTTCTAATATTGAACTTATCAATTTATAAGTTATAAGTTATCAAATAAGCTGAGTACACAAACACCTTATCAACCTATAATATATAAGTCGCCTCGGCCAAACAGGCCCTAAATATTGCTTCTAGTTAGTCCTTGGATAGTTGGATGTTCCAAATGAAGACCGAGAGGAATTTTCTTAAGAGTAATGTTACATATCGTAAAAGAATTTTAAAATTAAAATTACTAGTTTACTAAGCCGCGCTTCGCAACGGCTTTATAATAATATCTCTAAATTTTCTCAAAAAATATTCCATAAAATACGTTTTTAAATAAAATAACCTCTTCCTTTTAAAAAATAAATAAATTAATGACCTCTTTTAGTATCTCTTTTTGTCAAAACAAATAACAACAAAAACAACAACCGCTTCCTTTTAAAAATAAATAAATAAATGACATTTTCTCAATGTTTCTTATTCTTTGTATGACTTTTGTTATAGATACACCGATTTATTAAATTTTGTTAAAAATGCACACACTAAATAAATTCTTCAGTCGAATAAATCTTAACATGATATTTTCGAAATACATACACTATAAATTTCTTAATATACAATTTTTATCTTTGAATTTTCGTGTATGAATTACAGAAAATATTTTACTAAAAGATATAATCTTTTCTCATAAAAATTAGAGCAATAACTATCTAAACGTTAAAAAACAATGATAAAATTTGTTTTTGAAGAAATGATGAATTCTCCAATTTCGAGTTACCTTGTATACTTGTATATATGTGTATCAACTTTTAACTTTAAATTCAAAACTAATAACGTACTCACGTAAACATATAAATCAATTCACAACTGAATGTATATGAAAATCACCTTGCTTGACCTATTATTTTAATTGATTAACCGATGAATCGCCCTCCTTATTAATTCATGTCTTAACTCAATCAACACTAATAACAAATAACTTGTCTTGTCAAAGATTTTAATATGATCCTGCAGTAGGATACAAACAAACGTAATAAGATAAATAACGGAAAAAGTCTCACACACTTTTAACATGAACAAACAAAAAAGTGAAGAAGAACAATGTTGACAACAAAAATTACAGTAGACAATTAACAGAGTTTATGTGTATATTTATACTATTAATTAGCTGTTTGTACGAAAGTATTAAAGATAATTAATTATTTACCAAGTAATTACTTAATTTCTTGTGCAAGACCTGTTAGGCCGAATACACAATATATAATCAAGTATGTATGAGAATAACAATCAAGAACACAGTTTATGAATCAACAAAAACTGTATTTATATTAACAGCTTCTCTCTTTATGATGTTAACGAATCACAAAGAGCTACTAGGTTACAAGAATAATATATTCAATGTTCGCATCCCTTCTAGGGATAACCTATCCGTGTTTATATAGTACACAGTTACACAATCCTTATCTAATTGATATTCCTACAAATTAGCTATACAAGTTATATCAATTAAGGATTGCTTCTTATCTTCTATTCCGTCTCCTTAGCTGTATCAATATATTCTGCTTCTTTCCATCTTCAGAATATATTGCTTCTAGAATCTTCAATTCAGCACCGACAGCTAATTCAACTATCACCCTGTCAGAGTTTAAATAAACTCTGACCGGCTTCCTTTAAACTCTTCACCCTGTCAGACTTTAAATAAACTCTGACCGGCTTCCGATAAACTCTGGTCAGTACCTGTTGCTTAAACACTGATAAACAAACGTCAGCAATTATATCTAACAATCTCCCCCAACTTGTTCATAATAAAATGTACAAGTTAAACATATAATTGATGATGTCAAAAACATTTAACAAATGCAGTGTTTAACATATAACAGAGTTTAATTTAAGACAGAGTTTAAATTTGACTTAGAATAGAAAATATATTAAAAACTTACAATCAGACTTTACTTGATTTCTTGAATATCAGGCACTGTCCTGATATAGTCTGATAGCAATTTCTTTTCAGCTCTTTCTAGCTCTTCCACCATGATCTTCTTCACTTCTTTCAACTCTGGATCAAATTCTCCAGTCTGATAAATTGCAGCTCTCAGAGAATAGATGGAATTCTTCCTCATCTCATTCCCTAGCTTAATATAATAAGCTTTATCAGATTCTAAATTAAATTCAAGAACTTTTGTACCCAGTGTTGTTCTGAACTTAGCACTGTTTCTTTTCATCTCAACAATCTTTCCATGTGCATTTCTGTATTTGGGAATATATGCACTTGATACTCCTCCTCCAAGCATTATCTTCGATCTTAGCATCTTTTCTCTGATAACTGAAGCAGCATTGTGAGTATTTCTATTTTTGACTTTTAACAAGTACAGAACATACTCCAATTCTTGATAAGATTTGAGATTTATATCAGACTCTGCAATCTTATAAACTCTTCCATCATTCATAAAGTACAACAAAAATTCCTTCTTCAACACCTTATGAAAGATCATTTGAACAGAGTCTAGCATATCAAGATTTTCTTGAGTAATAATACCAGATTCTGCCAGTGAAATGTTGTCTTGAGATCTGTTATTTGTTCTTCTCTCTCTGTGTGAACCCAGTCCAGATTTATCATAGGCTTCTTTTCCCAATACTGTTCTGGTTTTTGAGAAATTTACAGCTTCAAGCTTTAAGTCTTCAAGAATCTTTGGTTTACTGAATCCTGGAAGTAGTGTAGATTTCTGTACAACTTGAGCAACGTCAGAGGTTGTCATATCTTCAATAGTATCATCAACTTGAGCAGTGTCAGAGGTTGATTTTGCTAATCTTGTTTCAACTTGAGCAATGTCAGAGGTTGAATAAATCTTCTTTTTCAGGTTAGGCTCTTCAATCATTATGCCTTTATCCTTATCAGAATTTCCAATCACAGGTCTCCTTGTATATTGTATACTCTGTTGTGTATTCTCTTTGATAGAAATACCAACTTCTTTCTTTCTAGGAGCCTTGATTTCCTTTTTCTTGTAGATTCCAGCTTCAAGATTTTTCTTGTGTTCCTCAGCAAGCATTTGCTCTTCAGCCTGGATATCTTCAATAGTAACATTCTTTCCATGCTCTTTTATGAATATTTTAGCAGCAATCTCTTCATCAGTAGATGGATTAGTTGAAACAACTAAACTCTTGAGTTTTGAAGTAGATTGGCCACCAGAGTTTATCTTGTCAGAGTTTGCTTGTCTATCAGAGTTTACTCTTGTCCTGCTTTGCCTTTGAGCAAAAATCTTTCTTTTATTTTCTTTGCTTCCCCCATCAGTAGAATCATCCCTCCGTCTCAGAGCTTGAGTGTCTTTGCATTTGTCTTTAGATACACTCTCCCCCTTTTTGACATCATCAGAAAGTAGTACTGATGTCAGCAATTCAATGGCAGTAGAAATGGAATTCAGTTGAGTAGACATTGCATTCTGATTTTCCTCAACTTTCCCAAGCCTCTTCTTGATATCCTCAGAATCCTTGGCTTGCTGCTTGAGCATAACATAATAAAAAGTTCTGTCAGACTTGAAAGTAAGATCCTTCATACTGGCTTCATTCCTTAGATTTGTAAGCATTTGTTGATTCTCATCAAATCTATTATGAAGAGATTTGACTTGAACAACAGTTGCCTGTAAGCTTGTAAGTACATCAGTATTTGAGATCTTCTTGACATAATCAGATAGAAAATCTGCAGCACTTTGTGCTGGGAAGACACAATCTGCATCAGCCCATTTGTTGTAGTACATATTCTGAAAATGCTCATTTGTCTGTCTATTGACTTCCCTTGCTTCATCACTATTGACAATACTAGGGTGTGAATGAGAACCCTCAGCATCATTTCCAGCATCTTCAGTATTGTCTGCTGCAGTTTCAGTAAGAATATTGTCAGCAGTAAACTGTGCAGCTTCATCAATTTTCTCCTCTACTACAGCTTCAGGAATATCAGAGTTAACCTGAGCAAAAACCTCTGCTTCCCTTTGAACAATCTCAACAACAGATTGTTGCAAAGCTTCAAGAATCATATTCTCAGAGTTTAGCTCATCAGCAGCCTCTTGTCTTTTTTCTATCACAGCTTCATCAAGAATTGTCTCTGTGACTTTTATCATCTGATTAACCTCCTCACCTTTGTCAAGATCACAAGAAATAATTTCAGTGTGAGTGGCCAGAGAATCTTCTATCTGATCAGTTACTTGATCAGCTTCCACACCCTCTGTATAATGATCAGAATGTATAGAGGTGTGTGCTTCAAAATCAAAAACTCTGCTATCAAAATGAGTAGCAGCTTCCTCAACTACATCATTAGTCATTGATGTAGGAGCTTCTAAATCCAAATCCATCAGATTAGCTTCATTAGAGATCCTGTCTAGATCGACAGCTTCAGTATTTGCAGCATCCTCCTGAACAAATACTTCATGAGCTTCAGTGTTTACAAACACTCTGTCCTCATTAGCATTTAGAATATCCTCCTCAACAAACATTGCAGGAGTATCTTGAGGAACAGCTTCCTTAATTGCCACTTCAGAGTTTACAGGCAATTCAGCTTCTTCCTCCTCATCAAAAAGATAAGTGGCTACAAGCTTTCTTCTTTTTCTCAGAGTTTGAGAATCCTCTATTTCATCTTCACTATCAGATACGCTTGCTTCTTCAGAACGAGGTCTTTGTGCCCTTACTTTTCTTTTAATTGCTCTGGTTTTGGACTTCTTTAACCTTTGTGATGGAGACACAGAAGGTCCAGCTTCAGTAGTTTGAAGTGTTGGTGTGATCAGAGTTTGTTGTGCTGGTTCATGTTGAGGCATTGTAGGTTGGGTAGAATTTGCTAAAAACTGTTGTACGCTCTCAGGTAAGAGAAGAACACCAACATCCCCTTTCTTGTTATCTTTGTTAGTCAAATCAGAAAATATGCGTTTATGCAATTTAAATGATTGAATAACATCCTCATCTAAAATCTCAACATCAGGACAACAAATGTTGAATAGCAATTGACAAAATCTAGAGAAATAGACAACATTCCTATTCTCTTGCATTTTCTCACCAATATTAGTCAAGACTAATCTAGCAACATCAAAGTTAGCACCAAAAAGTAAAGAGTACCCGATTTGCAGGCTATCAGTGGGAATTGCATCCCAATTGGTGCACTTCTTTCCGAATGCCCTAGTTATACAGTCGAAAAAGAAACTCCATTCCTTGCGCAGAAACGGTCGTTTCAATTGCCCAATCTTTGTCAATGGTCCAGAGTATCCAATCTCTCTCATCATACGGACCAACTCAGAATCTCCAACAGAGATTGTGAAGGCATTGAAATCCTCAAACCCCAAGGCATCACGAACAGTTGTTGGAGTTATTACAAACTCTTGACCCTCATATTCAAACAAGATGGACGGTGACCCAGTCTCCCCTCCATTATCATAAACACCTGTCTGCCAGAAAGATTTGATTTGAGTTGCAGACAGCTTCATCGGAGCAGTGAGAGCAGTACCAATATCCGAGTTTGTCAAGAAATTTTGAATCAAATGAAATGCTTCTGGTGCGTTTGCAGTGTTTAGTGGTGCGGTATAGTTGTTTGGAACGAACTCTAACCCAGACGAAACGAAAGCTGTGGTTGCCATTAGAAGATTTTGAAGAAAGAACAAGTAATTGATGCGAAAGCTTAACAGAGTTTATGTGTAGAAAGGTGTTTGTGACTATGTGTGTGTGATAATAGATGTTTATGAGTAAGATGTGAAAAGTTTAACTGAAGATGTGTGTATTGTATTTAAAAGAAAAATAAAAGATTAAAAACTGAAGAGTTTTTAATCATTAATACACAACGGTCTTACTCCTGTAATCATGTGAATGGGACACGTGTCACACATGCAGTTACTGACAGCAAATAATTAGCAGTTTCCAATACGCATGCGCAGTAAAAACAGCAATAATTACCGCCTGTTACACTTTTCTATGCAATTAACCTCTCTCCTCTGTTTAAAACATTCTTGAACAACTTTCCAATCATACTCGTTTTAAATTTTCAAAACAAATGTCTAATCTCAAAATTATAAAATGTCTGAAACAAAGAAATTATTTTAACCATCAGAGATTAAAACAAAGTTACCTCGGCATATGTCACACAATACATCAGTGTTTACCATTTATCCTTCTTTGTCAATATACTCTTTTCTCAATCTGTACAGGTGTGAAAATATGTGTGTGCAATAGCAGAGTTTACCAAAATCAATATTTAGATCATCTCAAAGTGCATAAAATCCACAAACTAAAGCAGTAAAAACTGGTTGCCTAAACTCTCATGTATAACATAAAATCTGATTTTATATCTAAACTCTGTATACTGATATACTTTCATTTGGATATATCTTTTGTTTTTCACCCCCTTTCTTTATATATATATATATATATATATTTTTTTTTTTTTTTTGTTTTTTTGTTTTTTTATTTTTCCAGTAATCAGTGGTTGGCACTAGTCACCAAAAATCAAAGATTTTAGCCCTTATTTCATACAATAAGTTCCTGGATCTTTCTAGGCTTAACATGATCTCAAAGGAATTTGTGCTTTGTTTGGCATCTTTTGATTTGAGGGTGAATTCTTTGCAATTAATAATCAGAGTTTAGACTTTTCATCAGTTAATACAATTAATTTATGAGAGAAAATGCAAACAGCTAATACAGACTCAGTGTATAGGATCAATAAACTAAGAGATGCTATAAATATAGAGACAGTATCATGCTGTGTTAACTTACTGCACATATTTGAGATCAGAATCTATACAACTCTTAAGGATTCATAATTACTTACTGAGAATTATGCTTCATACAAATTTCTTCATTGGTCCATATGTTTCAGACAAAATTATAATCAGAGTATAGCATTAAACTGTAACTATCAGAGTATGACCAACAGAGTATGACTGACACTTCACAGAGTTTACTGACAGAATTTAACTGTCAGAGTTTACCATCAGAGTTTAACATGCTGGTGCACATAACAGTTAACACATGTAAGAAATCATGAACATAAAAAGCAAACATGTATAGTTTTTGAGTCTAACCCGTATCTCTAGTCAGAACCAGAGATCATTCCAAGTTCATTTACCAATCTTGTAAAAGTAGCTTCACTCAAAGGTTTGGTGAAGATATCTGCAAGTTGTTGGTCTGTAGACACAAAATGAAGCTCAATGTTCCCTTCTTCCACATGTTCTCTGATAAAATGATACCTTATGCTGATGTGCTTGGTCATGGAGTGCTGTACTGGATTACCTGTCATAGCAATAGCACTTTGGTTATCACAGAAAATAGGTATTTTAGAGTACCTTAACCCATAATCCAGCAATTGATTCTTCATCCATAAAATCTGTGCACAACAGCTACCAGCTGCTATATACTCTGCTTCTGCTGTGGATGTAGAAATTGATTTCTGTTTCTTACTGTACCAAGAAACCAATCTGTCACCTAAAAATTGACAACTTCCACTTGTACTTTTTCTGTCTATCTTATAGCCTGCAAAATCTGCATCAGAGTAACCAATTAGCTTAAACTCTGATTCTCTAGGATACCACAAACCCAAGGTTATGGTTCCCTTGAGATATTTGAAAATCCTTTTTACAGCTGTTAGATGAGGCTCTCTGGGATCTGCTTGAAATCTTGCACAAAGACATGTTGCAAACATGATATCAGGTCTACTTGCAGTAAGATACAGTAAAGACCCTATCATTCCTCTGTAGTTTGTCATATCTACTGAGGCTCCTGTGTCTTTGTCTAGCTTTGTTGCAGTAGCCATGGGAGTTGGAGCAGATGAACTATCAAACATACCAAATTTCTTTAGAAGATTTCTGGTATACTTTGCTTGATTGATAAAAATCCCATCATCTGTTTGCTTGACCTGTAAGCCTAGAAAATAACTAAGCTCTCCCATCATGCTCATTTGATACCTGGATTGCATAAGCTTTGCAAACTTCTTACAGAGTTTGTCATTAGTAGATCCAAAAATAATATCATCTACATAAATTTGAACTAACAGCAAATCATCACCAG
This sequence comes from Heracleum sosnowskyi, assembly GCA_030848705.1. Classification (NCBI taxonomy): domain Eukaryota; kingdom Viridiplantae; phylum Streptophyta; class Magnoliopsida; order Apiales; family Apiaceae; genus Heracleum; species Heracleum sosnowskyi. The sequence continues at coordinate 15,059,859 of CM061244.1, read as the reverse complement.
AATTGAAATAAAACAAGGTTTTATCAATTGTACCTCTTGTGAACCCACTTTCTAAAAAAAATTGAGCAAGAGTTTCATACCATGCTCTTGGTGCTTGCTTTAGTCCATATAATGCCTTGTCAAGCCTGTAGACATAATCTGGATGCTTGGGATCTACAAATCCTGGTGGTTGTTCAACAAATACTTCTTCTTCAAGCTTCCCATTGAGAAAAGCACTTTTTACATCCATCTGAAAGACTTTAAACATCTTGTGTGCAGCATAGGCCAGAAAGATTCTTATGGCCTCCAATCTTGCAACTGGAGCAAAGGTTTCATCATAGTCAATTCCTTCCTGTTGTGAATATCCTTTAGCCACAAGTCTAGCCTTGTTTCTTGTAATCACACCTTCACTGTCAGTCTTGTTTCTGAAAACCCACTTTGTACCTACAATTGATCTATTCTTTGGTCTAGGTACAAGTGTCCAAACTTCATTTCTTTCAATTTCATTTAACTCTTCTTGCATTGCTGTAATCCAATTAGCATCTTGAAGAGCTTCCTCCACTTTCTTTGGTTCTGTTTGAGACAAGAAAGCATGATACAGACACTCATTATTTGTTGCACTTCTAGTTCTCACACTAGCATCAGGATCTCCAATTATGAGATCAGGTGAGTGTGCCTGTGTCCACTTTCTTGCTGTTGGTAAGTGGTTTCTTGCATCATTATTGGATCCTCCCCCTTGATCCATGCTCTCCTGATTCATGTGTTGATTTTCTGCATTATCTGAGGCTCCCCCTGAATTGGATGGTTCAGAGTTTGAACTTTCAGAGTTTGAATCAGTTTCCTCAACTGACTCACTTGCTGTGTCTTGTTGAGCTTCTTCACGCTCCCCCTCAACTGGTTCTCTATTTTGTTCAATTTGAGAATTTCCAGTTTCTCCAGTATTTACCAGTAGAGGTTCAGAGTATGCTTCGACAGAGTTTGTCAGAACCGCTTCATCAGAGTTTGTCGGTACTGCTTCATCAGAGTTTACATCATCAGAGAATAAGCCTTCATTTTCAAAACGTAGTTGATCATATCCATCCTTGTCTTCAAGTCCAATTATTTTCTTGTCATCAAATGACACATGTATGGATTCCATGATCACCTTAGTTCTTAGATTGTAGACTCTGAATGCTTTTGTTGACAATGGATAGCCAACAAAGATTCCTTCATCAGCTTTTAACTCGAACTTTGTCAACTGTTCAGGATGAGTCTTCAACACAAAGCATTTGCATCCAAATATATGAAAATATTTCAAATTTGGCTTCTTATTTTTCACCATCTCATATGGTGTTTTCCCATGCTTGTTGATCAATGTTGCATTTTGAGTAAAACAAGCAGTTTGAACAGCTTCTGCCCAGAAGTATGTTGGTAATTTTGCTTCATCAAGCATAGTTCTGGCTGCTTCAATTAAAGTTCTGTTCTTCCTTTCAACTACACCATTTTGCTGTGGAGTTCCAGGTGCAGAAAACTCTTGTTTCACTCCTCTTTCCTTGCAGAAAGCTTCCATGATTGAGTTTCTGAATTCAGTTCCATTATCACTCCTTATAATTTTGACTTTGTGCTGTGATCCTTTGTCCAGTAGATTTACATGATCCATCAGAGTTTGAGCAGTTTCATCCTTCTTTGACAAGAAATACACCCATGTATATCTAGTATATTCATCAACAATTACTAGAGCATATTTCTTTCTGCCCATGGACATCACATTCACTGGTCCAAAGAGATCAACATGTAGAAGATGATAAGGTTCCACTACTGAAGATTCAGATTTGCTCTTAAAAGATGACTTCCTTTGCTTGGCTTTTTGACAAGAATCACATATGCCATCTAGACTGAGTATAGATTTTGGAAGTCCCCTTACAAGATCCTTTCTTATTAGCTCATTTATGTTGTTCAAATTGAGATGAGAGAGCTTCTTGTGCCAATTCCAACTCTCTTCATTTGACATTCTTGCAGTCAGACACACTGTTTTTCCATCAGAGTTTGTTACCAAACTTGCTTCATAAATGTTGTTGCGCCTATGTCCAACTAGAACAACTTTTCCAGTAGATTTACTGATGACTTCACAGTATTCACTATGAAAATCTACATGGTTTCCTCTGTCACTGATTTGACTCACAGATAACAGATTATGCTTGAGTCCTGAGACTAGAGCTACATTTGTAATGATGACACTTCCAAGATTAATATTGCCATATCCCAGAGTGTGTCCTATGTTGCCATCTCCATAGGAAACTTTTGGGCCAGCCTTCTCCTTAAAGTCTGATAGCAGGGCTTTATTTCCAGTCATATGTCCTGAGCATCCACTGTCCAAGATAAGTGTGCTCTCTATTATACCCTGCAATCACAAACAAATACTAAGTGTTAGTTTTAAGGACCCAGACTTGCTTGGATCCTTTGTCTTTCTTAACAGTGTTAGCTTTTGCAGCGGAATTACTATCAACAGAGTTTAAGCTAACATTGTCAGACTTTACACTTGCAGAGTTTGCTCTAACCCATTTCAGATTGGGTTTTAGCTCATAATAGTTGTGATAAATAGCATGATAACTCTTGCAAGTATAAATGGAATGCCAAGTGCTCCCACAGTGTGTGCATAAAGTCTGTGGTCTAACCCTAACATAATCATTCTTTACTCCTGATGTAGAAGATAAAGAATTGGTGCTTTTATTCTTTGTGCAGTAATTAGCAAGATGATTAGAACTACCACAATTATAACATGTTTTTCTTGGAGCAGCAGCATTAGGCAAATGATTATTTCTATTATTTATGCCTATCTTTCCATTCCTATTCTTCTTGGACCCTTTTGGTTTCATGGCAGATTTTACTTCTTTCAGCTTATGATTGAACTGTTTCCCTGTCATCAAACCAACATTAACCTGTTTTTCACAAGTTTTTACTGGTTTTCTAACAGCTTCTATTTCCATAAGGTTTTCTGTTATAATATTTTCCTGTTTTTCACAGGCTTCATCTGATTTCATATCAGCTTCCCTTATTACAACAGATTTTAACTTATTGGCTTCTGGAACAAATTTCACAGGTTTAAGTTGTGGTTTTACCTTAACCTTGTCTTTAAACCTAAGTTCATCATTTTCACAATAACCTAAACCTACAGAATCAGTCTGAAACACTTGATGAGTGTCTCTTCCAGAATCTGTCCAAGTCTTGATTATTTTTCTTTCCTTCTCTAAATCAGATTCTAGTTGCCTATACCTTTTAAGCAACTCCTGTTCAACATAAACAGCATCATCTCTTTCTTTTTGAATCTGCTTCATATTTTCAAGTTCTCCTTCAAGAAACTTGTTTCTATCTTTAAGACTAAGATTCTCAGATTTAATCCTCTCATTCTCTAAAGTCTGATCCCTATAACTAACATGTATGTTCTTAAGATAAATTCTTAATTCAGAAATATTATCAGTATCATAAGCATAAGTAGTTAGGGGTACCTTATTTTCTGATGATTCAGTCTCATCTTTGACAGTTGCCATAAGAGCATAATTTACTCCATCATCAGAATCTGAAGTATCTGCCCAGTCTTTGCCTTTAGAGATGAGTGCTTTCTCAGATTTGCCTTTCTTGCACTCTGGAGCATAGTGACCCATCTCCTTACACTTGTAGCACTGGATTTCAGATTTATCCTTCTTACCAGATTTGGTCTCCCTTCCATCAGACCTTCTAAAACTTCTCTTATCAGAGTTTGAATCTTTCCTTGAGAATCTCTTTCCCTTCTTGAAGTTCTTGAATCCCATCTTCTTGAAGGTCTTCACCATCAATGCAGCCATTTGCATCATCTGTTCTTCATCATCATCAGAGTCAGAAGCTTCATCAGAGTTTGAGTCATCATCAGAGTTTGATGACTCACTTTCAGATTTAATAACTAAAGCCTTTCCCTTGGCTTTCTTCCTTGATGATTCCTTCTTAATGGGCTTCTCCTCAACTTTGAGAGCAATAGATTTTGTCTTCTTGCTGGATCTCCTGTTTCTTTGTTCTATCTCAAGTTCATGAGTCTTTAACAATCCATAGATCTCATCAAGATCTGTATCAGCAAGATCATAATTATCTCTGATTGTTGTTGCCTTTAAATCCCACTTTTCAGGTAGAGATAACAGAAACTTGAGATTAGACTCTTCAAGTTCATATTCTTTATCAACCAGAGACAGATCATTCAACAGTTTGCAAAATCTGTCATAAGTCTCAGTCAAGGTTTCATTAGTTCTTGAATCAAAGTGCTCATACTCCTGTGTAAGTATTGTCTTTCTGTTCTTCTTGATAGCACCTGTTCCCTGGCATCTGACTTCTAAAGCATCCCATATCTCTTTGGCAGTTTTGCAGCCAATTACTCTGTTAGACATAACATTATCTAAAGCACTGTGGAGAAGATGTCTAACCTTTGCATCTTTTGCAATTGATGAGATGTCTTCAGGAGTCATATCTTTCTTTTCCTTTGGAACAGTCTTTTGTTCTTGTCCATCAACAACCGGGGACAATTTAGTCGGCATATGAGGACCATCATAGATTCTGTCAAGGTATTCTGGATCTGTAGCCTCCAGAAACATGGTCATCTTAACCTTCCAAATCGGATACTCTACTGGCCTGAGAATTGGAACCCTGATTGTTTCATATCGACTAACAGAATTGGGCTTAACCTGTTCAGCCTTAGGAGCAGTTTGATTTTCTTCAGACATGATTAATACTGTGTTTGAATCGTAAAACTGTATATATTAAACAGCCTTGGCTCTGATACCAATTGTTAGGCCGAATACACAATATATAATCAAGTATGTATGAGAATAACAATCAAGAACACAGTTTATGAATCAATAAAAACTGTATTTATATTAACAGCTTCTCTCTTTATGATGTTAACGAATCACAAAGAGCTACTAGGTTACAAGAATAATATATTCAATGTTCGCATCCCTTCTAGGGATAACCTATCTGTGTTTATATAGTACACAGTTACACAATCCTTATCTAATTGATATTCCTACAAATTAGCTATACAAGTTATATCAATTAAGGATTGCTTCTTATCTTCTATTCCGTCTCCTTAGCTGTATCAATATATTCTGCTTCTTTCCATCTTCAGAATATATTGCTTCTAGAATCTTCAATTCAGCACCGACAGCTAATTCAACTATCACCCTGTCAGAGTTTAAATAAACTCTGACCGGCTTCCTTTAAACTCTTCACCCTGTCAGACTTTAAATAAACTCTGACCGGCTTCCAATAAACTCTGGTCAGTACCTGTTGCTTAAACACTGATAAACAAACGTCAGCAATTATATCTAACAAGACCGATCTAATTTCTTAACTTCTTATTTACCAATATGTTCTTGTATTTTCTATTATATTACATTAAAAAAAAGCTTAGGAGAGCAGAATGTTAAGATGATAATTTCATTTGAAAAGAAATATTATGAGAATATCTAGATAATAATAAAGGGAAGTTCAAAATAATGTAAAGTAATACACTTTTTTTTAATTTAGAAATTTGAAGGCAAGAATATTATAATTGAATATTTAGTTTCCTCCATTTGTAATATTTAGTTTCCTCCATTAGTAAAGATCTATTGTATATTTACTTTCTTCATTAGTAGAGATTTTAAATGCAAGAATATTATATTCACTTTCCTCCATTAGTAGAGATTTTAAATGCAAGAATATTTAAATTGTATATTTAGTTTCCTCCATTAGTAAATATTTAAAAGGCAATTGAGATTTTTTCTAATCTTTGGTATTAATTACTTAATTTCTTATGCAAGACCGATCTAATTTCTTAACTTTTTATTTATCAAAACGTTCCTGTATTTTCTGTTATATCACATAAAAAAAGAAGAAATTTTAAGAGAAGAGAATGTTAGGATGTTAATTTCATTTGAAAATAAATATTATGAGAATATTTAGATAATAATAGAGGAAAGTTTAAAATAATGTAAGGTAATACACTTTTTTTTATAATTTAGATATTTTGAAGTCAAGAAAATTATAATCGAATATTTAGTTTCCTCCATATTTAGTTTACTCCATTAGTAAAGATCTATTATATATTTACTTTGTTAGATATAATTACTGATGTTTGTTTAATCAGTGTTTAAGTAACAGGTACTGTTCAGAGTTTAGTCTGAAGTACTTATCAGAGTTTACATGGAAGCCGGTCAGAGTTTGTTAAAGTCTGACAAGGTGAAAGTTGACTTAGCTGTCGGTGCATATCATGAAGATTCTAGAAGCAATATATTCTGAAGTTGGAAAGAAGCAGAATATATTGATACAGCTAAGGAGACTGGACAGAGGACTGAAGCAATTCTAATTGATTACAAATTGTATAGCTAATTTGTAGGAGTATCAATTAGAGATTGATTGTAACTGTGTACTATATAAACACAGATAGGTTATCCCTAGAAGGGATGCGATAATTGATTATTATTCTTGTAACCTAGTAGCTCTTTGTGATTCATTAACATCATAAAGAGAGAAACTGTTAATATAATTACAGTTTTGTTGATTTACAAACTTGTGTTCTTGATTGTTATTCTCATACATACTTGATTATATTGTGTATTCGGCCTAACAATTGGTATCAGAGCCAAGGCTGTTTAATATATACAGTTTTTCGATTCAAACACAGTAATAATCATGTCTGAAGAAAATCAAGCTCCTCCCAAGGTTGAACAGGTTAAACCTAATTCTGTGAGTCGGTATGAAACAATCAGGGTTCCAATTCTCAGGCCAGTGGAGTATCCAATTTGGAAGGTGAAGATGACCATGTTTCTGGAGGCTACAGATCCAGAATATCTTGACAGAATCTATGATGGTCCTCATATGCCGACTAAATTGTCTCCTGTTGTTGATGGTCAAGAACAAAAGACTGTTCCAAAGGAAAAGAAAGATATGACTCCTGAGGACATCTCATCAATTGCAAAAGATGCAAAGGTTAGACATCTTCTCCACAGTGCTTTAGATAATGTTATGTCTAACGGAGTAATTGGTTGCAAAACTGCAAAAGAAATCTGGGATGCTTTGGAAGTCAGGTGTCAAGGAACCACTGCTATAAAGAAGAACATGAAAACAATACTCACTCAGGAGTATGAGCACTTTGATTCAAGAGCCAATGAAACCTTGACTGAGACATATGACAGATTCTGTAAACTGCTGAATGATTTATCTCTAGTTGATAAAGAATATGATCTTGAAGAATCAAATCTCAAATTTCTCTTATCTTTACCTGAAAGATGGGATTTGAAGACAACAACTATAAGAGATAATTACGAACTTGCTGAAACTGAACTTGATGAGATTTATGGGTTACTGAAAACTCATGAATTGGAAATAGAACAAAGAAACAGAAGATCAAGCAAGAAGACAAAATCTGTTGCTCTCAAAGTTGAGGAGAAGCCCATCAAGAAGGAATCATCAAGGAAGAGAGCCAAGGGAAAGGCTTTAGTCATTAAATCTGAAAGTGAGTCATCAAACTCTGATGATGACTCAAATTCTGATGAAGCTTCTGACTCTGAGGATGATGAAGAACAGATGATGCAAATGGCTGCATTGATGGTGAAGACCTTCAAGAAGATGGGATTCAAGAACTTCAAGAAAGGAAAGAGATTCTCAAGGAAAGATTCAAACTCTGAAAGGAAAAGTTTTAGAAAGTCTGATGGAAGGGAGACCAAGTCTGGCAAGAAGGATAAATCTGAAATCCAGTGCTACAAGTGTAAGGAGATGGGTCACTATGCCCCAGAGTGCAAGAAAGGCAAATCTGAGAAAGCACTCATCTCTAAAGGCAAAGACTGGGCAGATACTTCAGACTCTGATGATGGAGTAAATTATGCTCTTATGGCAACTGTCAAAGATGAGACTGAATCATCTGAAAATAAGGTACCCCTAACTACTTATGTTTATGATACTGATAATATATCTGAATTAAGAGTATATCTGAAAAGCGTACATGTTAGTTATAGGGATCAGACTTTAGAGAATGAGAGAATTAAATCTGAGAATCTTAGCCTTAAAGATAGAAACAAGTTTCTTGAAGGAGAACTTGAAAATATGAAGAAGATTCAAAAAGAAAGAGATGATGCTGTTTATGTTGAACAGGAGTTGCTCAAAAGATATAGGCAACTAGAATCTGATCTAGAAAAAGAAAGAAAAATAATCAAGACTTGGACAGACTCTGGAAGAGACACTCATCAAGTGTTTCAGACAGATTCTGTAGGTTTAGGCTATTGTGAAAATGATGAACTTAGGTTTAAAGACAAGGTTAAGGTTAAACCACAACTTAAACCTGTGAAATTTGTTCCAGAGTCCACTAAGTTAAAATCTGTTGTAGTAAGAGAAGCTGATATGGAATCAGATGAAACCTGTGAAAGACAGGAAAATATTATAACAGAAAATCTTATGGAATCAGAAGCTGTTAGAAAGCCAGTAAAAACTTATAAAAAACAGGTTAATGTTGGCTTGATGACAGGAAAACAGTTCAATCATAAGCTCAAAGAGGTAAAGTCTGCCATGAAACCAAAAGGGTCCAAGAAAAATAGGAATGGAAAGATATGCATAAATAAAAGAAATAATTATTTGCCTACTGCTGCTGCTCCAAGGAAAACATGTTATAATTGTGGTAGTTCTAACCATCTTGCTAGATTTTGCAATAAGAACAAAGATATTAACTCTTTACCTTCTACATCAGGAGTAAAGAATGATTATGTAAGGGTTGAACCACAGACTTTATGCACACATTGTGGGAGCACTTGGCATTCTATTTATACTTGTAAGAGTTATCATGCTATTTATCATAACTATTATGAGCTAAAACCTAACTTAAAATGGGTTAGGGCAAACTCTGTAAGTGTAAAGTCTGACAATGTTAGTTTAAACTCTGTTGATAGTGATTCCGCTGCAAAAGCTAACACTGTTAAGAAAGACAAAGGATCCAAGCAAGTCTGGGTCCTTAAAACTAACACTTAGTGTTTGTTTGTGATTACAGGGCATAAAAGAGAGCACCCTTATCTTGGACAGTGGATGCTCAGGACACATGACTGGAAATAAAGCCCTGCTATCAGATTTTGAGGAGAAGGCTGGCCCAAAGGTTTCCTATGGAGATGGCAACATAGGACGTACTATGGGATATGGCAATATCAATCTTGGAAGTGTCATCATCACTAATGTAGCTCTAGTCTCAGGACTCAAGCATAATCTGCTATCTGTGAGTCAAATCTGTGACAGAGGAAACCATGTAGATTTTCATAGTGAACACTGTGAAGTAATCAGTAAATCTACTGGAAAAGTTGTTCTAGTTGGACACAGGCGCAACAACATTTATGAAGAAAGTTTGGTAACAAACTCTGATGGAAAAACAGTGTGTCAGACTGCAAGAATGTCAAATGAAGATAGTTGGAATTGGCATAAGAAGCTCTCTCATCTCAATTTGAACAACATCAATGAGCTAATAAGAAAGGATCTTGTAAGGGGACTTCCAAAATCAATACTCAGTCTAGATGGCCTATGTGATTCTTGTCAAAAGGCTAAGCAAAGGAAGTCATCTTTCAAGAGCAAATCTGAATCTTCAGTAGTGGAACCTTATCATCTTCTACATGTTGATCTCTTTGGACCAGTGAATGTGATGTCTATGGGCAGAAAGAAATATGCTCTAGTAATTGTTGATGAATATACTAGATATACATGGGTGTATTTCTTATCAAAGAAGGATGAAACTGCTCAAACTCTGATGGATCATGTAAATCTACTGGACAAAGGATCACAGTACAAAGTCAAAATAATAAGGAGTGATAATGGAACTGAATTCAGAAACTCAATCGTGGAAGCTTTCTGCAAGGAAAGAGGAGTGAAACAAGAATTTTCTGCACCTGGAACTCCACAGCAAAATGGTGTAGTTGAAAGAAAGAACAGAACTTTAATTGAAGCAGCCAGAACAATGCTTGATGAAGCAAAGTTACCAACCTATTTCTGGGCAGAAGCTGTTCAAACTGCTTGTTTTACTCAGAATGCTACACTGATCAACAAGCATGGGAAAACATCATATGAGATGGTGAAAAATAAGAAGCCAAATTTGAAATATTTTCATATATTTGGATGCAAATGCTTTGTGTTGAAGACTCATCCTGAACAGTTGACCAAGTTCGAGTTAAAAGCTGATGAAGGAATTTTTGTTGGCTATCCATTGTCAACAAAAGCGTTCAGAGTATACAATCTGAGAACAAAGATGATCATGGAGTCTATACATGTGTCATTTGATGACAAGAAAATAACTGGACTTGATGACCTAGATAAATATGATCAACTGCGCTTTGAAAATGAAGATTTATTCTCTGATGATGTAAACTCTGATAAAGCGGTTCTGACAAATTCTGACGAAGCATACTCTGAACCTCTACTGGTAAATACTGGAGAAACTGGAAATTCTCAAATTGAACAAAATAGAGAACCAGTTGAGGGGGAGCGTGAAGAAGCTCAACAAGACACAGCAAGTGAGTCAGTTGAGGAAACTGATTCAAACACTGACAGTTCAAACTCTGAGCCATCCAATTCAGGGGAAGCCTTAGATGCTGCAGAAAGTCAACATATGAATCAGGAGAGCATGGATCAAGGGGAGGATTCAATAATGATGCAAGAAACCACTTACCAACAGCAAGAAAGTGGACACAGGCACATACACCTGATCTTATAATTGGAGATCCTGAAGCTAGTGTAAGAACTAGAAGTGCTACTACAAATGAATGCCTGTATCATGCTTTCTTGTCTCAAACAGAACCAAAGAAAGTGGAAGAAGCTCTTCAAGATGCTAACTGGATAACAGCAATGCAAGAAGAGCTAAATGAATTTGAAAGAAATGAAGTCTGGACACTTGTACCCAGACCAAAGAATAGATCAATTGTAGGTACAAAGTGGGTTTTCAGAAACAAGACTGACAGTGAAGGTGTAATTACAAGAAACAAGGCTAGACTTGTGGCTAAAGGTTATTCACAACATGAAGGAATTGACTATGATGAAACCTTTGCTCCAGTTGCAAGATTGGAGGCCATAAGAATTTTTCTGGCCTATGCTGCACACAAGAAGTTTAAAGTCTTTCAGATGGATGTGAAAAGTGCTTTTCTCAATGGGAAACTTGAAGAAGAAGTGTTTGTTGAACAACCACCAGGATTTGTAGATTCCAAGCATCCAGATTATGTCTACAGGCTTGACAAGGCATTATATGGACTAAAGCAAGCACCAAGAGCATGGTATGAAACTCTTGCTCAATTTCTTTTAGAAAGTGGGTTCACAAGAGGTACAATTGATAAAACTTTGTTTTATTTTAATTCTGGTGATGATTTGCTTTTAGTTCAAATTTATGTAGATGATATTATTTTTGGATCTACTAATGACAAACTTTGCAAGAAGTTTGCAAAGCTGATGCAGTCCAGGTACCAAATGAGCATGATGGGAGAGCTTAGTTATTTTCTAGGCTTACAGGTCAAGCAAACAGATGATGGGATTTTTATCAATCAAGCAAAGTATACCAGAAATCTTCTAAAGAAATTTGGTATGTTTGATAGTTCATCTGCTCCAACTCCCATGGCTACAGCAACAAAGCTAGACAAAGACACAGGTGCTATAGTGGATATGACAACCTATAGAGGCATGATAGGGTCTCTTTTGTATCTCACAGCAAGTAGACCTGATATCATGTATGCCACATGTCTTTGTGCAAGATTTCAAGCAGATCCCAGAGAGCCTCATCTAACAGCTGTAAAAAGGATTTTCAAATATCTCAAAGGAACCATAACCTTGGGCTTGTGGTATCCTAGTGAATCAGAGTTTAAGCTAATTGGTTACTCTGATGCAGATTTTGCAGGCTGTAAGATAGACAGAAAAAGTACAAGTGGCAGCTGTCAATTCTTAGGTGACAGATTGGTTTCTTGGTATAGCAAGAAACAGAAGTCAATCTCCACATCCACTGCAGAAGCAGAGTATATAGCTGCTGGTAGCTATTGTGCACAGATTTTATGGATGAAGAATCAGTTGCTGGATTATGGGTTAAGGTACTCTAAAATACCTATTTACTGTGATAACCAAAGTGCTATTGCTATGACAGGTAACCCAGTACAGCATTCCATGACCAAGCACATCAGTATAAGGTATCATTTTATCAGGGAACATGTGGAGGAAGGAAACATTGAGCTTCATTTTGTGTCTACAGACCAACAACTTGCAGATATCTTCACCAAACCTTTGAGTGAAGCTACTTTTACAAGATTGGTAAATGAACTTGGAATGATCTCTGGTTTTGATTAGAGATACGGGTTAGACTCAAAAACTATAAATGTTTGATTTTTATGCTCATGATTCTTTGCATGTATTAACTGTTATGAGTACCAGTGTCATAAACTCTGAAAGTAAACTCTGATGCTAAACTCTGTTAGTCATAAAGTGGTGGTCATACTCTGATAGTTATAGTCTAATGCTATACTCTCATTGTAATTTTGTCTGAAACATATGGACCAATGAAGAAATTTGTATGAAGCATAATTCTCAGTAAGTAATTATGAATCCTTAAGAGTTGTATAGATTCTGATCTCAAATATGTGCAGAAAGTTAACACAGCATGATACTGTCTCTATATTTATAGCATCTCTTAGTTTATTGATCCTATACACTGAGTCTGTATTAGCTGTTTGCATTTTCTCTCATAAATTAATTGTATTAACTGATGAAAAGTCTAAACTCTGATTATTAATTGCAAATAATTCACCCTCAAATCAAAAGATGCCAAAAAGAGCACAAATTCCTTTGAGATCATGTTGTGCCTAGGAAGATCCAGGAACTTATTGTATGAAATAAGGGCTAAAATCTTTGATTTTTGGTGACTAGTGCCAACCACTGATTACTGGAAAAATTAAAAATAAATAAATAATAATAATAATAATAAATAATAAAAATATATATATATAAAGGGGGTGAAGAATAAAAGATATATCCAAATGAAAGGATATCAAAATACAGAGTTTAGATATAAAAATCAGATTTTATGTTAGATGAGAGTTTGAGCAATCAGTTTTTACTGTTTTAGTTTGTGGATTTTATGCACTTTGAGATGATCTAAATATTGATTTCGGTAAACTCTGCTATAGCACACACAATTATTCACTCATGTACAGTTTGAGAAAAGAGTTTATTGACAAAGAAGGACAAATGGTAAACACTGATGTATTGTGTGAAATACGCCGAGGTAATTTTGTTTTAATCTCTGATGGTTAAAATGATTTCTTTGTTTCAGACATTTTATAATTTTGAGATTAGACATTTGTTTAGAAATTTGAAAGAATATGATTACAAACGGTTCATATTTGTATTAAACAGAGGAGAGAGAAGTTGAGTGTTTTGAAAAGTGTGAAAAGCGGTAATTATGGCTATTTTTTACTGCGCGTGTGTATTGGAAGTTGTTACATACAGCTGTCAGCGTATGTATGTTGGACATCTGTCCCACTCACACATTTTTCAAAGACGTCTGCTGTGTGTAGTAATGATTAAAACGATTCAGTTTTAATTTTCACAGTCATTATTTAAACTTACTACACATAAACGGTTCATTCTTTTACACACTTCATTTTTTACTCACAAACACTGTCTCAAACACTTTCACTGCATCCATTCTACACTTTTCTCTGTCTTATTTCTTGCTTTCTTCTAAACATCTCTAATGGCTACAACAATGTTTACTGCTTCTGGGTTAGAATTTGTCCCAAACAACTATGCTGCTCCTTTGGCAAATGAGAACGCACCGGAGGCGTTTCATTTAATTCAGGATTTCTTGTCAAACTCTGATGTTGGTACTGCTCTCACCGCACCATTGAAGCTGTCTGCATCTCAAATCAGGACTCTTTGGCAGACAGGTACTTATGATAATGGAGGAGAGTCTGGGTCTCCGTCTATTATCTTTGAATTTCAAGGAGAAGAGTTTATAGTTACTCCAACTACTGTTCGTGATGCTTTGGGTCTTGAGGATTTCAATGCTTTCACAATCTCTATTGGTGATTTTGAGTTGGTGAGAATGATGAGAGAAATAGGTTACTCTGGACCATTGACAAAGATTGGTCAACTAAAAAGGCCGTTTTTGCGCAAGGAATGGAGTTTCTTTTTCGACTGCATCACCAGGGCTTTTGGAAAGAAGTGCACGAATTGGGATGCAATTCCCACTGATAGTCTGCAAATCGGGTATTCTCTTCTTTATGGAGGTAATTTTGATGTTGCTAGGCTCGTTTTAACTAATATTGGTGAGAAAATGCTAGAGAATAGGAATGTTGTTTATTTCTCTAGATTTTGTCAATTGTTATTCAACTTTTGTTGTCCTGATGTTGAGATCTTAGAGGATGATGTCATTCTCTCGTTTAAATTGCATAAACGCATATTCTCTGATCTCACTAATAAAGATAACAAGAAAGGAGATGTTGGTGTTTTAATATTGCCTGAGTCTGTGCAACAATTTCTGGTCAATTCCCAACAACAACAACTCCTTGCCAATGCTGAAGCTGGACCTTCTGTGTCTCAATCACAGAGGTCAAAGAAGTCTAAATTGAGGGCTGTTAAATCTTCTAGAGTGAAGCCATCAACTGTTGAAGCTGGGGTATCAAACACTGATGATATGCCTCAGAAGAAAAAGTTAAAGAAAAGAAGGGCCAACAGGTCAAAGACTGATGCTGTTGATGAGGAGAGTGAAACTGATGATGAAACTCTTCATCAGAGGAAAAGAAGATTGGTAGCAGCACATTTATTTGGTGCTGAAAATGTTTCCTCAAAGGTTGTTGAAGCTCCTGAAGTTGAGTCTCAGGAGGATGAAGCTGTCAATGTGGACAGAGTGTCTATAGAAGCTCCTACATCAAAGGCTGATGATGTAGCTGAGGAAGCTGCTGATTATTCTGACAGCAGAGTTTTTGAACATGAAGCTGAGGCAATGGATTTCATTGTTGATGAAGATATTCCAGTTGCACATCCTAGTATCAGTATTTGTGATACTGAGGATGTGGCAGCTGATCAAGCCACCTTAGTGATTGAAGACTCTGTGGGTTCTCACACAGAGGTTCTTTCAGTAAATAATGCTAATTCTGAACAAGGTGAGGAAGTTGATCAGAGTTTGGAGGATGTAGCAGAGAATGTACAAGAGGCTGCTGACAAGCTAATCTCTGAGGATATTATTCTTGAAGCTCTACAACAATCTTTTGTTGAGGTTGTAACAAAAGAAACAGAGTTAATGCAAACTGCAAACTCTGAGATTCCAGAACCTGTTGTAGAGAAAGTTATTGATGAAGCTGCACAGAGTAATTTTGAAACTACTGCAGAGAATGTTCCTGCAGAGAATGATAATGATGATGATAGTTCTGCTCATTCACAAGAGGAGTTATCTGATATTCGAGTAAACTCTGATGAGGAAAGAGAGGTCAATCGAGCCACTGCTGAGCATTTTCAGGATATGTACTACAAAAGATGGGCAGCTGCAGATTGTATCTTTTCTGCACAGAGGGCTGCTGATTTTCTTAATGATTCTGTGAAGCAGATTTCAAACTCTGATGTTCTTACCAGTTTAAAAGCAACTGAGTTAAAATTAAACTCTGTTATGATTAAACACTGCATTTGTTATATGTTTTGACATCATCAATTATCTGTTTAACTTGTACATTTTTATTATGCACAAGTTGGGGGAGATTGTTAGATATAATTACTGATGTTTGTTTAATCAGTGTTTAAGTAACAGGTACTGTTCAGAGTTTAGTTTGAAGTACTTATCAGAGTTTACATGGAAGCCGGTCAGAGTTTGTTAAAGTCTGACAGGGTGAAAATTGACTTAGCTGTCGGTGCATATCATGAAGATTCTAGAAGCAATATATTCTGAAGTTGGAAAGAAGCAGAATATATTGATACAGCTAAGGAGACTGGACAGAGGACTGAAGCAATTCTAATTGATTACAAATTGTATAGCTAATTTGTAGGAGTATCAATTAGAGATTGATTGTAACTGTGTACTATATAAACACAGATAGGTTATCCCTAGAAGGGATGCGATAATTGATTATTATTCTTGTAACCTAGTAGCTCTTTGTGATTCATTAACATCATAAAGAGAGAAACTGTTAATATAATTACAGTTTTGTTGATTTACAAACTTGTGTTCTTGATTGTTATTCTCATACATACTTGATTATATTGTGTATTCGGCCTAACATAATTTCTCTATTAGTAGAGATTTTAAATGCAAAAATATTATATTTACTTTCCTAGATTTTAAATTCAAGAATATTGAAATTGTATATTTAGTTTTCTCCATTATTAAATATTTAAAAGGCAATTGAGATTTTTTCTAGTTTTTTGTATTAATTACTTAATTTCTTATGCAAGACCGATCTAATTTATTAACTTCTTATTTACCAAAACGTGCAAGACCGATCTAATTTATTAACTTCTTATTTACCAAAACGTTCATGTATTTTCTATTATATTACATAAAAAAAGAAAGTTTAGGAGAGCAGTATGTTAAGATAGTAATTTCATTAAAAAAATATTATGAGAATATTTAGATAATAATAGAGGAAAGTTCAAAATAATGTAAGGAAATGAAAGTTTTTGCTAATTTAGATATTTTGAAGGCAAGAATATTATAATTGAATATTTAGTTTCTTCCATTAGTGATATGTAGTTTGCTCAATTAGTAAAGATTTATTGTATATTTACTTTCTCCATTAGTATGGATTTTAAATGCAAAAATATTATATGTTTCCTTTATTAGTATTGATTTAAAAGGTAATTGATATTTTTTCGAATTTTTAATATTATTAATTGAAAAATTTGAGAAAATTAGAAAAATAGAACAAAGCGATCTGAGAGCGCCACCTCACCGCCCCCGTCTTCTCCTTTATATAATAGTATTATTGAAAAAATTGAGAAAATTAGAAAAATAGAATAAAGCGATCTGAGAGCGCCACCTCACCGCCCCGTCTTCTCCTTTATATAATAGTATTGATTTTCAAATGATGTAAGATATAAAAAAGTAAAATATTTTTTTTAATTTGTGAGATTCATATTAATACATGAGAAGGAGCCCATTTCATATCAAAAAAATAGGTAATAACATATTGACATTTCAGAATTTGAGAAGTTTTTCAAAAACGATTTTAACAACTTCAGCATTTTTTTTTCTTCATTGCCGCCTGGAGAAAGTAAACAATTATGGTCGGACCGAGTAATTTGTGATTTTACTTAATTATCTTTATTTATTTAAAAAACATATTATTAAATAATAACATTATTTATAAGCAATTACCTTTTAAGCTAAAATACATTACCTTTTCTATTTTTTCTAACAAAATCCTCTCTAAAAAAATCACGGTAATTACTTTTTTTTTATCAACTAAAACTTATTATTTTTTCTATTTTTCCTTACTAAAAACTCTCATTTTCAAAAAATATCACCGGCAAACCCTTAATTATTTATTTTTAAACATATTTTAATACTTTTAATTACGGGTAATTATCTTTTTCAACTAAAACATGTTATTTTTTCTATTTTTCCTTGCTAAACCCCCTCCTTTTCCAAAAATATCACGGACAATTACCTTTTTCAACTAAAACATGTTACCTTTTTTCTATTTTTCCTTAATAAAACCCCTCTTTTTCCAAAAATATCATGGATAATTTCCTTTTTTAATTAAAACATGTTACATTTCTATTTGTCCTTACTAAAATGTCTCATTTTCCCAAAATAGTCGAGACCTTGAAATTTTTGATTTTCGGTCATTTTTAAAAAAATAATATTAAATAATAACATTATTTATAACCAATTACCTTTTCAGCTAAAATACATTACCTTTTCTATTTTTTCTAACAAAATTCTCACTAAAAAATAATGATAATTACTTTTTATCAACTAAAACATATTACTTTTTCTATTTTTCCTTATTAAAAACTCTCACTTTCGAAAAATATCACGGGAAATCCTTAATTATTTATTTTTAAACATATTTTAATACTTTTAATTACGGGTAATTAGCTTTTTCAATTAAAACATGTTATTTTTCTATTTTTCCTTACTAAACCCCCTCATTTTCCAAAAATATCACGGACAGTTATCTTTTTCAACTAAAACATGTTATCTTTTCTATTTTTCTTTATTAAAACCCCTCCTTCTCCAAATATATCACGGATAATTTCCTTTTTTATTTAAAACATGTTACATTTTCTATTTGTCTTTACTAAAATCTCACTTTTTTCCAAAATAGCTGAAACATTGAAAATTTTGGTTTTCGGTCATTTATTCTATTTAATAAATTATAAAATAATATAAAATATAATAACTACCTCATTACCTTTTAATGAAAATATATTACATTTTATAAACACGTCTAAAAAAATTAGTATAATATACCTTTTGATCATTAATATTGTCTTTTTTTAATTATATATCTTTTAATATTTTTATATTATATATCTTCTTAATATTATATATCTTTCAATTATTAATACATTCTAAAAAATATCAAACACTATGTCTTTTTAAATAAAATGTCAATTATACTATATTCCATATATTTCTATTATTAATACAAATTTTTTTTACTATAAAAGAAATATTATATTATATTAAAAGAAACCCGTGCTTCGCAGGGGTTATAAGTTAGTAGCTAGTAAAGTTTGTAATGCATTTATTCGGAAAATCACACAAACTTTATTAACATATAATCATGGTTGTAGATTTTGAAAATCGGAACAAATCGGTTAAGTTACTTAATAGCGATTTATCGGTAAATCGAAAATTTATTAGATTGATAAATCTAAACAAAATTTGGATAAATTTAGTATTTTAAATATTCTTAATATATTGGGAAAATAAATTCTTTCGTCCTTAAATTATATGCTATTTTTGGTTTAGGTCCTTGAACTATACGAAAAATATTACGGTACCTAAACTTTCAAATTTTCTGATTCTCGTCCTTCCGTTCAAATTTGACTAATGGACGTTAGTCAATGATGATGTGGCAAATTACATGAAAAACAAAAATTCTTGGAATGAAATGAAATTTTGGCATGTTAATATGCGAATGATTACAAGAACATTGGTGGTGAAAGTTTTCGATTTCGAGTTCACTAACATATGAAAATCTGCAGATTTTAGTTTAAAAAAATCGTGTTCTTGAAATTAAAGTGCAGATTTCTATACGTTAGTGAACTCGAAATTGAAAATTTTCACCACCCGGGTTCTTGTAAAAAGTTTTAAATTAACATATCAAAATTTCACTCCATTCCGAGAATTTTCGATTTTCACGTAATTGACACGTCAGCGTTGACTAACGTCCGTTAGTCAAATTTGGACGCAAAGACGATAATCAGAAAATTTGAAAGTTTAGGTACCGTAATATTTTTTCGTATAGTTCAAAGACCTAAACCAAAAACGGCATATAGTTTAAGGACGAAAAAAATTATTTTCCCTAATATATTAGACTTGTTTGTAATAAAACATACCATTCAAAAATAATTTATAGGCATAAACCAGATTTCAAAAATCGAATTAATCAAATATTTTAAATAATAAATCAAGAATTTATCTGTGATTTTTAAAAAATCAAATAATTTTTACAACATTGCATACGATAGGTTAAAGTACGACGCACGGAAACCATGTAAAATCTGTAGACAACTAAACATTACAAGACGCATATAAACATTGTGCAGGGTTGAAAGTATAATAAGGGTGGGTAATTAAACCTTGGTTTATCTAATGTAAGAGTCTTAAGATGACACCTAATTAAGCCAACTCACACAACTCAACTCATCATTGTACTTCTAAATCATATAGCATAAATTTCACGGCACTAAAAAATAAACCCATGTAATAAAGATTAGTATTTCATATATCATAGGGAACTAACGACAATTAGCGTTCACGTATTTTTGTGAACAACTAAAACTAACACAGTACAAAGGTCACCGGGCATACGCGGACTCAAATGAGAGTGTGTCTTGATTCTATTTGCACGAGTTTTGATCCTGTTGTGCCACTTCATATGACTAATGACTCTTTGGTTTCGTGGTGGGTTCAAAAACATACTTTATCCTGATTCTGCTTTTGGTTGTTTTCCTCTATTCAGTTTTAATTTGGGAAGCTCTGATTATCAAGGACGGAGGTAGGATTTTTTTTTCACCTAGGCTACTAGAATTTTTTTTGTTACCTGCTATTTTAGTTGCATTCTTTGGTTCTTAAAAATTCATCGATTATCGAATTTAAATCGATATTCAAGGAAAAATAAAATATTGAATCCTTTTTCGGAGAGTACTCAAACCATTAGTATTGAAATTTACAATGTTGTGTTAATAACCGGTGTAATGTTCTCGGATACTATGAAAACTTAGGTTACTTGTTCTTCTGCTGATTAAGCTAATTCAGTGTGATTATGTACGAGTAATTGTGTTTGTATTTTTCTTATTTATATAATGGGACTCAATGTTTTCACACAAAAACATAAATTGGACTAAAACTTAACTAAGCTAGATTATTATATTTGGGCTAGATAGTAAAAAAAATTACATAAATTTTTTTTACACTAGGCTAAAGCCCACCACAGCCTTTGCTGTGGCTCCGCCCTTGCTGATTATGTTTGGACTGTTGAGTTTAAACATTCTTATGTTGTGAAAGTCTCTAATGGTGTGCGTTGTTATGTTTGGGAAAACTCTTTTGTACATTTTCTTTTAAACAATGACTTTATCTTTGAGAAACTTGATTTGGGATACTTTTCTGGGAAATCTAAATCGTTCACGTGGGCTTCTAGGCTCATTTACATGGAGAATCTGCATGCTATTGTGATAGAAGGTTTATGTCACTTGACTAGTGTTCTGACCATTGTTGGAGTTAAGATGGAACGTCATAGGCATGTTAACGGGTTGGATTCGGATCGAATTACCCTAAATTCATATCCGAATCCGTTAAGATTTTTCGGGTTTGAATCGGATTGGATCAGGTGTCGGATATTTTTTAGGTTGATCCATACCCGATCCGTTCGGATTTAGGGTTATCGGATCGGAGGTGAGACCCGTTTAATATATTAAAAAAGAATAATTTTGTTCATTTTTTTAATTCAAAAAATAAAAAATTTAAATTTTTTTTACGAAATTAAAATAAATTATGACATATACATTGACAAATTCAAATTTAAATTTCAAAATAATATTATTTATATAAAATATAAAATATTATATATGTTTTACATATAATAATAGATAATATTAATATATAAAATATAAAATAAATATAATATATTCGGATCGGATCCTTATCGGATCGGATCATACTAAATCCATATCCGCTCGTTATCGGATCGGACCCTTATCGGATCGGATCATTAACGGATCGGATTTTTTTTTGACAGGATCCATACCCGTTAATTTAGCTACGGATCGGATCGGATCGGGTCGGATCTCCGATCCATTAACAGCAGCTTAGAGCTTTGAGCTTGTTTCGAATCATGATATGCAAGACTTTGTATACTTCGTATCCTCAAAATCTGGTACTATTGTTAAGTATCTAATGGTGAAGAAGGGTGGTGTTAAGAATGAGAATGATGGTGGATTCTGGTGGAGTTTTAGACTGCTTTCTCATGACTTTAATGAGACAGTATCGATGATTGTTCTTGTGAACTTGTCCCATGTTGTTGGGTTTGAACAAATGGATGTTTTTGTTCAGAATTTGTTGAGAATTTGTTGATTATGGCGGTGAAAGTTAATAAGACCAAGCAAGAGACCTGGGTTGCAACCATCATCATACTATTGTTGGGGCGGTTCTTAACTGTCAGAAAATTTATGATTCCTGTTGGCAGGTTAGTGACGAAGACGAAGAGGAGTCTGTCATTGATACGGTTATTGTAAGTACTATTGGAAAGGAAATAGAGAACAAGATAGAAAGCGAGTTGCTGCTAGGACTCAGTATGACACTTTAATGTTGTTGGTTATTTAAACAACAACAACAACAACAACATAAGGGAAGAAGATTGTAGTAGGATTTCAATCTTGCTTTTACATTTATGTTTTTTACATTTATGCAATGAACTTGTTTCTTGTTTCCATAGGGCCGCATACGGTTTCGTATGCTTTTATCTATATAAATTAAAAATGATTATCTAAAAAAAAACTAACACAGTACAATTGAGATGAAAAAATTACAGTAGAAACTCGATAAATATATACACTTGAGATTAAAAGTACATAGTGAATGATGAATTTTTATTCATTTAAACTTAATAATTTTGTTTTTAACTTCTTATGATAATATTTTTTTATTATTTAACATTTGAATGTATCTAATAATTAAATATATCTAGTTGTGGAGAATAAAACTCTCGTGCATTAATATATGTCCATAATAAAAATATGATATGAATAATTCGAGAACACCTTCATGATCGTGCAATTTGAGATCTCAAACATTTCTAAATTTTCTTTTTCAACAAGACTTATATTATTTACTAAATAGATGATAAAGAGAATCAACATTCTATAGAAATGTAGTCTTAAAAAATGCCAAAAAATAATGTCAGAAATGCGAAGGAGTTGGTGAAACGTGAAATCAGAAATGTTTACGCAATTAAGAAATGAAGTGGGTGACGTACAAGTAAGAGAAGTCAATTAGAGTAATTTGTCAAGCTCTCCCCTGCGACTGCTCATATGACAGGAATAGATGCTTGCAACTCCTATATGCACCAGTTGTCATTTCTTGCTCGTTCTGCGAATCACACCGTTTGTCTACTTTGTTTTCAGCTGCACAACACTTGATCTTTAAATTAATTAGGAGTTATACATGTACACGGGATTGACGGTTGTTAAATAATAATTGTCGCGGTATAAGATTTTACCAGGACCTTCTTTTAACATCTTAAAGTTTTAGAACGACGGATTATTTTTGATGATATAAGCCCTTTGGACGTGATATTGTATTTCGATACAATTTATATACAAAATCTAAGTCTTGTCAAAAAGTAGTTGCAAGAAGTAGACGCAGCTTATCAAATTTTTTGTCATCAGTCCTAATGGCATAATAATAAGATACAAGGCAATGTTGGTTGTTCTCGGGTGTCTCGGCTACACACAAGTTCAGGGGACTGATTATGTTGATACATCTGCGCTGGTGGCTAAGTTAAGTACTTACAATTAGGATTTTACTGGCAGTAACAGCCATCTAAGATTGAATTACAATTCAAATGGATGTCAAGAATGCAATCCGCAATCTGCACACTGGCCTTCTTATGAAGTTTTCACAGGAATCCGCAGTAGCAATGTCAAACGACTCAAATTGAACTATAAGTTTTCACAGGAATACAGGGGCCTTGGCAGCAAAATATCTTGTGAACATCCTATCATTCAGTGTAAGTCAAATTTGAGGAGCGTTCTTGTAAGAATGTAGCTGCAGGATAACTAGGAACTGGTATACAAGTTCTGGAACTAACATTTCACAGTCAAATCTTTGATGATTCCGTCGTCTATGATTGAGTTGCGAAAACTTCTTTTCATATTAAAATGGACAAAACAATATTATTCAACAACTCACCCAATACATATATATTACTACTAATTAAGAACACTTATGTGTATAGTATTTTAATTAATTTTGGTACAAACTTTACGAATTTCGCCTTCATCTTCGGTCTTTAATCCAATATTAGTCATCTTATACATAGCCCTCCCAAACTGAACATTTAAAGCAAATCCATGCATTCCTCTGGCACCAATATACTGCTGCACAATATCTTGAGTAGAAGAATCCTCCCACAGCCTTTGATCTGATTCAAGAACTCCTCGGGCTTGTTTTACGTTTGTGAAGAAAGAATGATCAAATTTAAATTCACTCCCGTAATCTAATGGAATGTGCCTCCATCCGTCCCCGTTAAATGGACAAAGTGCTCGGAGTGTCTTCAGGAAGACAGGATCAATGGAGGGGTCAGCACCACCAGAAGATGTGTAATTGTATAGTCTGTAGGTAATCACTTGGCATGTTACACTTCCCACTGTGTGCCCTCCTGTATATATTACACACATGGTAGCTTAAGCAATCAGCTAGCACATCTTAACATCGATAGATATTTACACTTTAATTATGTAGTGAAACTAATTAACAACCTAACCTTAATTCAGAATTTTTCTACCATACAGAGAAGTCAAAGTGTTAAAGACAATATAAGATCATATTAAGTCCTCATAACAGTTTAAGGTTTTGGGAGAACTGGTAACGGGACAACTTTTGTAATTAAGTTCGGACACTGGGTAAATAAATCTCCAGAAGATAGGCTCCTGTTGATCCACTATCAATCCAAAAATGGACTTTCGAGCCGGAGTGTTAAATAATAAGATCATACCAAGTCCTATGTTTAACACCTGTAAAATTCTTAATAATTACCGGATAGGGTGACGAGATCTTGAGTGTCAAGCCCTTTGTCAGCAAACTTTTTTTTCAGGACTTCAACAGAGTCCATATAGCTTGGCAAATTGTTGCAATCTGACGCTTTTGATACCCGCCCGTCTTTTCTTCCGGTGGGCACTGCATAGGTCATTGCACCAGCCTGCAGTGGCAAATTGTACGGAATAGTCAGTAAACAATAAAAATACAGGATTGATAACTTCACTACTGCTACTAGAAAAAAATATAAATTCTTTCTTCATGTACAGCTAACTCAGCTGAACAGTGTACAAGCCGAAGTGTAACTTATTTGACTTTCCTCACCAAGTTTATGACATAGAATATAGCAATTAGCAAGCAGTAGTATTTTTTTCATTATAAATCATATCCATCGAACATGGCTAAAACGATTTCTAGTTTAGCATTGTTAAGTAACAAAGGTTTTAAAGCAAGACTTTACCAAGATCTTATAATGTATTCTAACACTCTCCCTCACTCAAAAATTCATTTATGGGTTGGAGAGTTAATCATCACGGGCGCCCATTTTTTGGGTCTTAATTTGCCTTCATGTCCCTCATAAATTGTGAGAATCTTGGGGGTGGCAGGGAGTCAAACTCGTAACCCCCGTCGACCAGAGCTCTGATACCATGTTAAGTAACCAGCTCATCTAAAACCTTAATGTATTACGGAAAGATTCCAAATTAATTTTATACTATATTTCAACATTGTAGTAGTATGACTGTGAATTCGTAGTTCTGTAATTGATGATCTGTAGATGATTTGTGTAGATGACATAAGTAAAAATAATAAAAAATAGGAGGAGAACACAGTCGAACATACCTCAACAGTAGAATCACGAGCAGCAAGAGCAAGAATATCAGCACAAGACACAACTCCAGGGCAGACTTTCTCAACTTCTTTCTTAACATCATTAACAACCTCATACCCTCTCAACAAAGCATTGATTCCGGCTTCTTTCTCAGTGTCTGGCCCTTCAAGAAGTATCGAAGCATCGCAACCATTAACAAAACAGTCATGAAACACTAGCCTAAGCAACCCGGGTGCAATTGTTTTATCTTTATCAACATGTTTCTTGATAGTAGCTTTCACAACCGATTCAACTCGAGGACAACTTTGCGAGTAATATCCAATCCTAGTTCCCTTAGGTGGTTTCAAAAATGGTATATTTGGCACTCCTGGCGCACCTGTTGGTGCCTTTGGTGCACCTGACGGTGCCTTTGGTGTCTTTGGCATACCTGGTATAGGTGGAAAAAAGCCAAATTGGCCTAGTGCCGAGGCGGAGGCCATGGCTAGTATGAGAAAAACCAGAACTGGTTTCGTATTTGCACACTCCATTATAAAAATGTGTGTGCGAACGATGTTAAAGAGCAGAGTCTGAGGAAGGTAATTAGCAGACAGGAATGCTTATATTTGGACATGAATAGATAAAGTATTTATAGTTGGAACAAATGTAACAGTTGAATTAAGAGATAATTGTTTGAGGAATGAAGTGATAAGACTGTAATGAAATTCTAAATAAAACTGCCTAAATTAGGTTTGTCTATCATAGAAATTAAAAAAGTGGAGTGTTGTGTATTTCATTCTTGTAAATATACGTGTGTTTTGCATGCTTGAGTTGTGTTTTCACCAGGTGTGAACGACTCATCTCTTTCTGCCCCTTTGTTCAGTTTTTAGTATACTTTTTTTGACACTTTGGTCAGCCAACAATACGATCCACGGTGAATCGAGTGCACAATATTTTCAAAACACGTGAATTTCTATTATTTAACTCTCTTTTTTAATAATTAGGCTTATCTATACTATACTATATTATTAAAGTCGAAACATTGAAAGTTTTGGTTTTTGATTTTCGGTTTTCGGTCATTTATTATATTTAATAAATAATAAAATAATATAAAAATAGTAACTAGCTGATTGTCTTTTATAATTAAATCACTTTTTTTCTAACAAAATCTACTTTTTTTCCCAAAAATATCACGAGTAATTACCTTTTATAATTAAAACACTTTTTTTCTAACAAAATCTACTCATTTTCCAAAAATATCACGGACAATTATCTTTAAATTAAATCCAGATTGCCTTTTATATTTGTTCTGATTAAAATCTCTCTTTTCCAAAAATATCAGGTGCAATCCTTACTTATTTATTTTAAAACCTATTTTAATATTTTTAATTATTTAAAAAAACTTACCTACTTTAACATGTCAACGTATTTTTTCAAAAAATATAATTTATATAAATTAAAACACTTCTAAAAATATAAATATCACTGACGGTTACTTTTTTTAATTAAAACATGTTAGCTTTTTTATTTATCCTTATTATTAATATTATTTTAGTAAATATTATTAATAATACTCCATTTATCTTCCTCAGCCCTATTTGTATTCTTTATTTATTTTTTTGTATTCCAATTAATATTGAAATTTCACATTTTATAATTTATCATATTTATTTTTATTTTTTACTTAATATTTTTCATTCTCATAAAATTTTTTGGTTTATCATTTTTTAATATTTTTGATGATCCATGTCCTGCACCGCTAGTATGCCTTATAAGTAAGTATATTATAAGTAAGTATATGTTCTATGTTCTAACAATCTCGGTAGTGAGAACAGTGAAATTAACATTATAGTAAAAAAATTGAATATCGGTAAACTCTGATCTAATTAATCTATACTCTTTATTAATAAGCAAAACAATGTGAAATGACGCGCGGTACTAAAGTATCAAAATACCAAATTTGGTTATCACTTAACTCGGTTCGATTCCTCGCAACTACATAATTATACAAGATTTATTTACTTTAAATTCTTTAGCTTCATCCAGGGTTCGATTTCTTAAAACTACGTAATTATACAATATTTATTTATTTATTTTAAATTCAATAGTTTCATTGAGCGTTAGATTCTTTGCAACTACGTAATCATACAAGATTTATTTATTTACTTTAATTTCTTTAGCTTTATGCACAGTTCGATTCTCTATAACTACAGAATTAAATAGTTATTTATTTATTATATATTTTTATCATTCAATTCTCGAGAAATACATTTTTAAATAATATTTATTAATAATTTATTAATACTAATATTTTAATGTCGACTCATGCTCGACACGGGTTATAAGCTAGTTATTTTTAAAGAGAGATCTTTGACCACAGCGGATATTGACTTTCATATTCTTTTTCCGTCATTTTAATCACTTACACTTTGTCCAACAAATGGCAATGGCAATTTAACATTGACAATTAAAAATATGGATACTACTATTGTTCTACGTATTTTTTTTCCCCTCAATTTCTTAAAATATCGGCTTGGCAAACATTACAGGAGTTTTGGTTACCCAAAAATACATTACATGAGTTTTTGATTTGGGTTAATGAGTGATTGAGTGTTGTCTCGATCGGTATGGATTTACAAACCTAGCCCACATGGACTATATAGCCTATAGACTATCGACATAAAAATTACCAACCTACCACTCTCACTCACCCCCTTCGAAGTAGAAGCACGGAAAGTCCAGTCTTAACGGTCTAATCACTTCTTTCGAAATATCATACTTTTCATTCAAATTCGGGTCATGTATTTTCAAAATTTTGGATCAGATTGAGTTCGTGTTTGGGGTATTATAAAAAAGTTGATTTATAGTTTAAAATGAGTAAGTGTCATATAAGTGATAAGTTGATGAATTCTTATAAGTTATACGGGTGTTTGGATAAATTTACTTATAAATTATTGAATAATTTGTTAAATTAAATTTGAAAAAATAATTTTTAAATACAATGATTTCAACACTTGTATTTTAAATTAAAAAAATATTTAAAAACACAAATGTAAAAATATAAAATATTATAAAAATAAAGAAATCAAAGAATAAGTTGATAAGTTAAGTAAAATGTTGGTGATTTCTAACATTCAACTTATCAACTTATAAGTTATAAGTTATCAAATAAGCTGAGTACACAAACACCCCTCATATTTTATCAACTTATAATGCATAAGTAATGTAAGTCAAACATGCCCTGAATTAAGTCAAAACTTTTAAACTTTCAATTTTTAATAGACAAAGCGGAAAGATGGAGTGAAATTTTTTATAGTAAAATTCAGAAGAGTAGTTAAATTTTACATCAATTTTCAAGATATTGGTCAAATTTTAAGATTTTCAAAAAACTGGTTGGTGTTTTGCTCAACCTTTTAAAAAAGTGGCATCAGTTAAATATCTCCTAACGATATCTTCTAACGGTTCCAAGCTTTTAAAATGAAGACTAAGACATGAGTTTCGTGGAAAATAAAGAAGAGTGACGGTTAAAGTTAGATTTTTGAAAACTCTATGAATGCTGTCTTTGCAAGTTTTACAAGAGGTTATATATATATAGGATCTTGCTCAAATGAGAACCCCATATTATGGTGAGAACTGAAATTTAATCTCAGTCATTCATTTACAGTAAAAAAAAAATTTTAATCTCTACCATTTATAAGTTCTTCCCCCCTCCCTCCATCCCGACAACTCCTTCATTTCCCCTTTTACATTCAACTGTTATTTTTTCCGGCCATAAGCTCGGTCCGTTATTTTTCCGGCCATCACCTCCGCCCTTACCGACACAACATAAAATACTTTCTTTCTCTCTCTCCCCCTCCCTTCCTCCTTCCCTCAAACTGATCTTCCCTCCCTCAAACTGATCTGGAAATGAAACAATCTCCATTATCAACAATATTCCACATCTTCCTTTCTCAAAATCTGTAATCAGTAAAGAAGATGATGGAGTAAATAGTCAACAAATCAATCAGGTGCATTGTGCAATAGTGTCATTGTTACCGAAGATATTTCTAAATCGATCCCACCATCATTGACGATTTGGTACTTACACCAATAAAATTAGTTTCCAGATGAGAGAAATTGGTGATTTTTTATTAAATTCTGGTGATTTGTGTATGAAAGTTGGTGACTTGATATTTTTTCGTTGAATTTGATCACCTGCAAATTGTAGTGGTCTGTGAATAATGTTTGGTGATTTTTGTTTAATTTTTAAGGATTTAATGATGAATTTAGTGATTTTGTAAATTGTGTTGATGGAGGTCGTGTTGCTAGTATTGGTAGTGATTGTGTGGTTATAACTGTAATTGGTGGTTGGAGTTAGGACTTAGGACTACGGACTACTGTGAGGGTGGTGGTGATTAGCCATGACAAGGTGGTGATTTGTAATTGGTTGGAAGTGATGTGGCGATAATTTTCGTTTGGTATGATGGTGATTTTAGTATGATATTGGTGATTTTTAGATGTCGGAATTGGTGACCGATGAGTGGTAGCCAGAGTTAGTGAAAGCCTGATAGGAAGCGGAAGAGAAATTGTGATTATTTTTATTTGGCGGTGGTGATTTTTTCCTAAACAGTGGTGATTTTAGTGATGATGTTGGTGATTACTGCTAGCCGGAGTTGGTGGTCGCCGTAAATGGTGGTCGCCTGTAACAAGAGTGGGTGTAGGTGGGTGGTGGAATATTAAAATATTAATAAAATTAATGAGTGGTGGGAGATGAATATAAGATATATAAATGAATGGCTATGATTAGATCTCATATTTCACACTAATGAGAGTTCTCAATGGAGCGCGACCCCACACACACGCGCGCGCGCACACACACACACGTATATATATATATATATATATATATGGGAAAGATCCAGAGAGAACCGAGAGAACTAACCAATCACCCTTGATTTACCACACCATCCAACGGCTGATATATTTTAAAAAAATTCTATTATACTTTTATTAGTATTTTAAGATTCTTTTAAGTGTTTTAATAATTTTATAAGATTCTTTTAAGTGTTTTAATAATTATATTAAAATTAGGATTCTGTTAAGTATTCTATAAAATGTTTTTTAATATATTTCAACATAAAATTTATTTATAATAAATTTAATTGATAATTAAGATTCTTTTTAGTGTTTTATTAAGATTCATTAATTATATTATAGTATATCAACGGTCTTAGAATGGTTCTTTCGGTTCTCTTGATATAATGGTTCTCTCTGGAACCTTACTATATATATATATTCTCAATAATCGATTTTTCACTGAATTCTGTCTTTCAAAGTATTAAATGTCGGTGTCACTTTGTTTTTTGATATATCAATTGTCCTATACATCAATATTTTATCTTGGCTAAAGAAATCTCTTTTATTTGTGGTATGAAATAAATGTATCTCGGCCGCTGATTTTTGCTGAAATTTATATTGATGTGTACATGATTTTACTTTTGCTATATTTAATTTTGAGAAAATAACTCAGCAATTTAAAAGTGTACTTTGGACAAAAACTTGCACATGTACAATAAAGAGCTGGATAAATAAGGTTGGGCAAACATTTAAAGAGGATTTGTTTACAGTTGGCAGTTTGGATACAACTATTTTTCATACAGGATTCAGTGGCATACTAGAAGCTTTCAAAAACCCAATTTTACTTCTTGTTTCGTTAGAGCTGTTAGGGAATATTTAATGGGCGTCATTTTTATGAAAGGCAGATAAAACACCAACATTCTGAAGATTTGGTCAACATCTTAAAAATTGGTATAAAATTTGATTTACACCCTAAAATTTACTCACTCTTTTAACTCTGCAAGGAAATAAATTCAATATGTTTTATAGACAAAGGGGAAAGTTTGAGTGGACTCTCTCAACTACACAATGGAGAGTAATTCGATTACAAATTTTTTGGTTTACCCCAATTGAAATCACTAATGGGGTTAGGATAGTATGTGATTAAGATATTGTTGAAATCAGTTTTTTGCCGTGAGTCGTTCGGCCGGACCTGCAAGAAGAAGAATGCGAGGGTAGAGCCCCCGATTCACCTCCGGTGTGAGAATCAGTTAAACTGACTTGTGAGTGAAAGGAACGTAAGAATATTGTCATTGTATCAATGAATGGAATAATCGTTCTAACCTCTTTTCCTCCTCTTTTACCTGTTTGCCCGATCCCCTTGTTCGGGACGTGGACTCCCCCACTACCTTCGTGGGTCGTTGGTCTTTGACCAGGTCATCGAGCCGTTAGTCACATAGGCTTTTACACGGGCTTTCGTCATGGACCTGTGACATCCGTATTTTGGGCTTCCAGACTCGCTTCGGTCGGCCCAAAATAATGATGGGCTCCCCCTGCGCCACTGGGCTTTAATATCTTTGGGTCGGCCCAATATTGATCGGTCATGAACCTCCAACAGATATCATTTTTAATGTCATGTACATGGTTGAGTGCAGAAATTAATATATTTAATTTGAAATATATTATGTCATTATTTTAATATTTTTCAAATATTAATTTCATTATTATTTTAATATATTTTTGCATCATTGATTTATTTTTGAATTAAAATTTTA
The DNA here is from genome assembly GCA_030848705.1 of Heracleum sosnowskyi. NCBI lineage: Eukaryota > Viridiplantae > Streptophyta > Magnoliopsida > Apiales > Apiaceae > Heracleum > Heracleum sosnowskyi. The sequence continues at coordinate 15,028,028 of CM061244.1, read as the reverse complement.
TATTTATTTATTTAAATAGAAATAAAAGTAGTAAAAATTAAATTGATTTCTTATGCTCGTCCTTCATACTCACATCCTCCACTAGGTATCAAAAAATCATACCTTCATAAGTTGAGAAATGAATTTTAAAATTGTTTTCTTACTTAAACATCACATATGGGATTAAAATAAATCAAAATTAAACTTTATTCAAAATGTTTCAAACCAAACAATCCCTGAAATTCATGTGGGATGATTGGATAATCAACAGAAATAAAGCTCCCATTTCCAAATTATATTTTAAGTGTGTCATACGTTAAGTATCTCGAATTAATGGGAAGAACCCTTACCTATAATATTCTGGTGACGTATAATATAGATAATATGTATAAAAAAAAATAGGACTTCAATGCACAATTCTACTTAGTAAAAATTATAGACAATAATAGTTCATTGGCTATAATTGTCTTTAGCAAAAATTATACACAACTAGCTTTATACCCGTGCAATACATGAGATGTTTTTTAATAATTTTATGAATTTTTATTAATAAATTGAATATATTTTTCCTTTTAATATTTGTGAAAAAAAATATAAAATAATATCTGCAAACCTTGATAAGTTAATGATACTTATTTTACTAATTTCTTAGTTATTTTAGTTTTTATTATATTTTTTGTGTGAAATTTCATATTTTCCTAATTTTAAAATCATTAATTTATATTTCCTATTTTTTCACTCAATAACTTTATTATACTCTATATAATTAATATCTGATTTTTCATGAAAAATTTCAAAATAATATTTAGAAATCCTATTCATTATTTTGCAACAAAGTGTACAATTTGACAATTTATATTTTTTATTTAATATATGAAAGATTATAATTCCTAATAACATGAGATGACATATCTATCCTAACGACCACACCACGACGTCATACCACATTAATCCTTTTACTCCAATTATATATAAATATTATATTTGTATTTAGCAAAAATTATACACAATTATCATCATAACTAAACCATTGAAGTTGTTTTTGGCCCCCTTTATGTAAAATTTTAACTATTTCCTAATTTAAATTTTTTTAGCAAAGAGATGCTCTAAGAACAGAAACCTAATTCAAGTTTTTAATTGTGGATGTTAAAACCAAATTAACATAAGTATCATTTTTAGGGGTATATTTAATTCAGATTTTAATAAATCAATAATAATTTATAGATTTTACAAGATTGTTGTTGATTTTAATTCTACGCAAATTCTTGTAAAGTTTATGTAAAATTTTATAAAGTCAAATTAGTAGCATTTTTTGAGAAATCCATCAAAATATCTTGGATTTTAGTCGATTTCAAAATTTTAAAAATACACTAGCAAATTATTCAAAACTCACCATTTTATTCAGTCCAAAAAAATCAAGAATTTTTTAATACAACTAGATTTTAATGGATTTTTTTAATCCACATTGAATACCCCTATATTTTTAAAAGACATTTTAAAACCCCAATTTAATACACCTAAATACCATCAAAAAAAGTTTTAAAAAATTAAAATTCAAATTAAATACCCTTGAATTTCTAAAATCTAAATAATTTTTTTAAAATTCCAATTAGATACACTCCCCTTAGTAATTTAAAATTGGGAAAAGAAAATCTAAAGGTCACAATAGAAAAGTTTTCTGCTAGTGTGCCTCAATTTCACAATATTTAAATATTTAATTAAAAAATCAACCATATGGATGTAAGTATTTAGTGAAAATGAATAGATTTGTCAATTTTCAAATGATTTAGTGACTTGGATCAATCAGTTTTAATAAAAAATAATCGATCAATCTCTACAGTAAACATTATACAAAAAAATAATATTATTATAAAGTCAATACTCTACAACTTAAATTTGCATAAAAAAATAGTCTACAACTATATTTTGACTTAATCTTCACATCACTACGGTCGAAACATTAAATATATTGTTTAAATATGATTAGAGGGCGCGCTAATAAAAAAGTTTTCTATTGCAGCCTTTAGAAGCTCCAACCCTTTTAAATTTTATATAAATTTCATTTATTTGTGTTAATAATCGATGGGCTTCGATTTTATCCGGTTCGGTTATAACCACCGAACCATTTAATTGGTTCTATTTTTATCATTTCTTGTCGATTTTGTCTATGTCTCAGTTTCATTTTGATTTTTAACTTGGCCCTATTCCACTCCATTCCAAATCTCATTCCATTTTCCCTGCGTTCATTTCATTAGTGTGAAGTGAACACAACCTTACTGTTCACTTATTTAAATAAGCTGAGGCTTTAGTGACAAAAGTATAGAATTGGAGAAGAAGGAATAAAACTATATTTAGAATGAGACAAATTGTGTTACATTGAAAATGATGATTAGTAAATGAAAATACAATCTGAGATTTGTTTTATACTACAATTTTCACTTGTTACTAGCTGCCACTTGTCACTTCATCATTGGACTGCATAGTTGTATCATCCCCCCTCAAGTTGGATGTCTGATAGAGGTTGCAGACATTCAACTTGGAGCTTAAACTCTGTAAAACTGCAGCCCCTAATGCCTTAGTAAACATGTCAGCTGGTTGCTCTGTTGATGAAATATGCACTGCAGAAATCAAGCCTTGCTGCATCTTTTCACGAACCACATGACAATCTATTTCGATGTGTTTGGTGCGTTCGTGGAACACCGAGTTTGAAGCTATATAGATGGCAGAACGAGAATCACAATGAAATGGAACTGGTAGTGAAGGAAACACCTGGAAATCTTTGAGAATAGCCACTAACCAAGTGACCTCACAACATGTGGCCGCCATGGCACGGTACTCAGCCTCAGCACTTGATTGAGAAACTGTATGTTGGCGTTTACTCTTCCATGAAATCAGAGAGCGACCAAGCATGATACAATAACCAGTTAGGGATTGTCGAGTTGCTTGACACCCACCCCAGTCAGAATCGCAAAATGCAACAAGATTGAGAGAAGTGTTGGCAGAAATTAGCAACCCCTGTCCTGGAGATTGTTTAAGATAACGTAACACTCTATAGGCAGCATGTAAATGATCCTCACGAGGACTGGCTAGAAACTGTGACAATATATGAACGGAGTAAGATAGGTCTGGACGAGTGATTGTCAGATAGACCAATTTGCCAACAATTCGTCGATAAAGAGTTGTATCTTTATTGGTCAACATGGCAGAGTAGTTATCAGTCAGGTGATGATTCTGCTCCATAGGCATTAAAGATGGTTTTGCAGATAGCATCCCTGTTTCAGTTAACAAATCTAACACATATTTGCGTTGATTAAGGTAAAATCCTTTATTGGACCTGGCCACTTCCAATCCAAGAAAGTACTTAACTGGACCAAGGTCTCTTATCTTGAATCGTGAGTGAAGAAAGAGTTTAACAGACTGAATGAGAGTAGGAGAAGAACCAGTAACTAGTATGTCATCGACATAAACTAATACTGCAGTGAAAGCACCATCCTTGAAAATAGTAAATAAACTATTATCACTGTGAGATTGAATAAAGCCATACTCTTTGAGAGCAAGAGATAGTTTAACAAACCAACAACGAGGCGACTGCTTCAAGCCATAGAGGGATTTTTTGAGCAGACAAACAACATTTGGAGGTATTTTGGCATCTGTAAGAAGGTGATACCCAGGTGGCAGATGCATATAGACTGTTTCTTCTAAGTCTCCATTCAAAAAAGCATTGTTGACATCTAATTGAGACACCTCCCACTGTTTAGATGCTGCGACAGCAAGTAAGATTCTAACTGTTTTCATCTTTGCTACTGGAGCAAATGTCTCAAAGTAATCCAGCCCAGAAGTTTGAGTAAAGCCCCTAGCCACTAAACGGGCTTTGTATCTGTCAACAGATCCATCAGGGTGATATTTGATTTTGAACAACCACTTGCAGTCAACAATGTGATGATCAGAAGGAGGAGAGACAAGGTGCCAAGTATGATTGTCCTCAAGTGCTTTTATCTCAGATTTCATGGCTTGAAACCAATGTGGATTAGGTGCAGCTTGAGCAAAAGTGTTAGGGATTTTGATAGAAGTAATAGCAGCACTATAAGCTTGATAATGAGGTGCAAACGTATCATATGATAAGTACTTATGGATAGGATAAGAAGGAGAAGGAATACCTGACCCAGAAGAAGGAGGAGAGACTGTAACTGCATGAGTAGTGTAGTCTTTAAACTTAGATGGAGGCTGCCTCACTCTAGTAGGTCTGGTAGATAGGACACTTGTAGGCATAGAACTAGGTCTAGAATTGGATTCAGTAGGTAAAGCTGGTGTGGAAGTGATAGCAGGGGGAGGTGTAGAGGATGGAGATGGAGACATATGTTGAGCATCTAGAATAGTAGATGAAGGAGTGTCTGAAACAACAGGGACACTCAAAGGAAATAAAGGAGTATCAGATGAAATGTCAAGATCATCAGACAATGTTTTAAAAGGAAACACGTTTTCAACAAAGAAAACATCTCTAGACACAAAACTCTTCCTTGTTTGAATATCAAATAATTTGTAGCCTTTTTTCCCATATGGATAACCAATAAAAATGCCTTTGACTACCCTGGAAGACAGTTTGTCTGTTATATTTGTGTTGGTGGCATAACACAAACAGCCAAAAGCTTTAAGACTCAAATAATTTGGTTCTTTGTCAAACAACAATTCATAAGGTGTTTTATATTGAAGAAGTTTTGAAGGTAGCAGATTGGCAATGTGAGTGGCTGTCAAAATAAAATCACCCCAAAAAGAATTTGGAAGATTTGATTGAAACTTAAGAGCCCTAGCAATGTTAAGCAAGTGCTGATGTTTTCTTTCAGCTCTGCCGTTTTGCTGAGGGGTTCTAGCACAAGAGGTTTGATGGATAATACCAAGGGATTGAAAATAAGAAGTAAGATCCTGATTGGTAAACTCAGTACCATTATCAGATCTAATTGTTTTGATAACCTTGTGAAATTGAGTTTGGACATGGGTGATAAAATTTCTGATTAAATTGGGAACCTGAGTCTTATGATGAAACAGAAATACCCATGTAGCCCTAGAGTAGTCCTCAACCACAGTAAGAAAGTAACTACAATTATTGTGTGTGCATTGTTTATAAGGGCCCCAAACATCCACATGAACAAGGTCAAACAGACTGGTGGTGTGAGAATCACTAGGAGAAAAAGGAAGTCTATGTTGTTTGGACATATGACACACATCACAATCATCAAAATTTAACAAATGAGAATCAACAAATTTTAATTTCTGCAAAATAGCAATAGAAGGATGTCCCATTCTAGAGTGCCACAAAAGGGCATTGTCAACAGAAATAGCATTACAACTTGTAGAATTTAAAGTTTTGCTATGAAGTACAGAAGTACTAGGAACAGAATTACAAGAAACTGCAGGTTTACAAGAGAATTGAGGCATACTGGTTAATTTTGAGGCACTAAGTTTGTAAAGACCTTCATGCAAGTTACCAATCTCCCTGTCCTTCTTCAAAATAGGGTCCTGCAAGTAGCACACATTTGGGGAAAAATATAGCAAACATGAGAGATCAGTTGTAAGTTTTGCAATAGATATGAGGTTGCACTGAAAATGAGGAACACATAGAACCTCATGAAGAATTAACTTGGGAGTTAAACAAACATCCCCAATATGAGTGATAGCTACTGTATTTCCATCAGGTAGGGACAATGTAGCTGATAAGAGCTTGATATTTGTCATTAAATCTAAATGACCAGTAATATGATTAGTGGCTCCAGAATCCAATATCCAAGAATCACAATCATTAGCATTATGTAGTACTGAGTTAACACTGACTACAGAGCAAGAAAAATTACCAGCCATTGCAGAGCTAGTTGATGGAGGACTCCAAGCAGTGTTTTGTTTGAGAGTTTCCTGAATCATTTTGGCCAGTTGTTGACATTGAGCAGCTGAGAACATAGGAGGAGACTGAGATATTTCTGAATCAGGTGATGTAGCAGTAGAATTGACAGAGACTTGTGCAGCTTTGACAGGAAATGACTGAGACAATTTCTTTGGTTTAGGCTTAGGTTTGCCAAACAACCTATGCCAATCTGGATATCCATGTAAGCAGAAGCATTTCTCTCTGGTATGACCAGAATTTTGACAGTAGTCACAGTACAAATCAGAAGCACCAGGATATCCAACTGATTTCTTAGCAGGATTGGCACCTGGATTATGAGTTTTGAACCTAGATTGGCCGTTAACCTTGACATTCATGGCCATAGCATCAGATAAAGGAGTCTGAGCAATCTTAGCAAAATCTCGCTGAGATTCCTCTTGAAGTAGCAGAGAAAAAGCTTGAGACAGGGTAGGTATAGGTGTCATCATCAGTAATTGACCTCGAATAGTAGTGAACTGATCATTAAGTCCCATTAAAAACTGACTTAATTTGATAGCATCTTCATACTTCTCCAATTTCCTAGCATTATCACAGGTACAAGTGTTGTTGACACACACACATTTAGGAATCGGATTGAGATTATCAATTTCAGCCATAAGAGTACGAAATTTAGTGAAAAAAGCTGTAATACTCATGGTGCCTTGTTGAATAGATGCTAATTCCTTTCGTAACTGAAACGTACGAGGCATATTTGACTGAGAAAACCTAACTGCGAGGTCATCCCAAATTTCCTTAGCAGTAGTGAAATAGGCAACACTGTTACGGATCTCAGTAGAAATAGAGTTCAAAATCCAGGATAGAACCATATTATTGCAACGAATCCACAAAGCATAATGAGGTGAAGTCGGAACTGGTGTAGGTAACGTTCCATCAATTAATCCGATTTTCATCTTAGCAGATAATGCAATTTCAATAGACCTACTCCAGTGATGATAATTTTGCTCTGTCAAAAGTTGAGTTACAATCGGAGTACCTGGATTGTCCGAGTTCTGGAGAAAATAAGGATGATTTGCATCAATCACCGGAGAAGATGATGAGGAGCCTGCCGGAGACGTCGTCGCTCCAACAGTTGCAGCTGCGTAACTCATCGTCATAAGTAGATCTTCAGCTAGGGTTTAGATCGAGAAAAAGAACAAACACAAAACAACACAAGTAAGGAAAGATAGACGATGATACATATAACACAATGTATCTATCGGTGAAGGTAACAACTCAGCGGAAGAGGCATATGGAGCTCCATGGCTTTGATACCATGACAAAAGTATAGAATTGGAGAAGAAGGAATAAAACTATATTTAGAATGAGACAAATTGTGTTACATTGAAAATGATGATTAGTAAATGAAAATACAATCTGAGATTTGTTTTATACTACAATTTTCACTTGTTACTAGCTGCCACTTGTCACTTCATCATTGGACTGCATAGTTGTATCATTTAGGCATGCAAGAAACATGAAAGAATGCTATATATACAGAATTCTGTACCAAAGAGAAATGTTACTCCTGACATGATTGTCTTACATTAGATGGTTCAGTGCCACGTTTTGATCCATTTAGCTAGATGTTGTATCTGTATGAACTATCTATAAGGTCATTGTACCATAATTTCCTAGGATCCTCAGCACAACATTCTCCTAACCTAGTTTTCCCCTTCAACAATGACACTTATAGCTGTAATGGCATATGTATAGAGAATATGCCAACTCCTTCAGTTTAGAACTCATTAATCCACTAACTCATCCACCATCCAATAGGTTGACATTGAATTCCATGATGATCGACTCCCAAATTTTCAAATATGTTCTTGTTATTACTATTCTTCTCGATGTAAACATTATTTTTGCTGCAGTTGCATCTGGTGGTCCTTCACCGGGCTTCGGTGGAGAAGAAACGAAAGCCCCATTGCCTCGCAAGAGAAGATTTAGTCAAAAATATGACACCGTTGTTCATGTAGCTGCGAATAGTACTGATTCTGCAGATAGAAAGAAATTAACGTACGCGTTTGCTTTGGCAATTGTTGATGTTATAGGCCTAATCGTGATTGGGATTTTGTTCTATCTGTACTATAAAAAAAACATGAGGCTTAAGGAAGACATGCGGAGATTGAATATGATTCAAAAGTATGAAGGGAATGATGAACAGATAGAGGACAAAGGAAAGAGAGTGGCTGATAGTGAAGAACATCAAGACAAGGATAAAGTAGAGCTTACTTTTATGGAAGGCGTTGCGCGTTTTGAACTTGGTGATCTTTTGAAAGCTTCTGCTGAAGGATTAGGGAAAGGGAATTTCGGAATCTCATATAGAGCTACATTGGATGATGGTAGAGCAGTTGTTGTAAAGAGACTAAGGGATCTGAAGCCTTTGAGTGGTGATGAATTTGTGAAGCAAGTCACGGGCATTGCAGAGCTGAAACATCCTAACTTGTTACCACTTCTTGCTTACTACTATTCTAAAAATGAAAAGTTTTTGGTCTTCAAATTTGCAGTTAATGGAAACTTGTACAATCGCCTTCACGGTAATTGGCAAAACTTTGCACCAAATTTTCATGGAAACTGTAAACTCGTGTTTATAAGTGCCAATTGAGGGTTATTTATCACTTTGGTGTTTTTTAAATGAATTGGAAAATATTTTGCTATGGTGTTTAGTATCGTAAAAATCCTTGTCATAGAGCTAAAATCAAAACTTCAATTTATGGTCATTGCAGGAGGTAAAGGGACTAGAAATCGGATCCCATTTTCATGGAGCTCTAGGCTAGCAGTTGCTCGTGCCGTAGCTAAAAGTTTGGAGTATTTGCACCTCAATTTTCATATCCCAGTGCCCCATGCAAATTTGAAATCAACCAACATTCTGCTAGATGAAAAAGATGAGGTACTCTTATCAGACTATGGGTTAACATCAATTGTTGCACCTCCTATAGCTGTTCAACGAATGGTCTCATTTAAGTCACCCGAGTTCCAAATGTCTAAAAGGGTGTCCAAGAAATCCGATATCTGGTGTTTTGGTGGCCTGCTTTTGGAACTTTTGACAGGTAGAGTTTGTGTACACTCTGCTCCACCAGAAGCCAATGGCATTGATCTTTGCAATTGGGTTCACCGAGCTGTTAGAGAAGAATGGACAGCTGAAATTTTCGACCCAGAAGTATCTTCGCGAAGAGGAGCATATAATGGAATGTTGGGAGTACTACAGATGGCCATAAGATGCTGTGACAAGTTGCCTGAAAAAAGGCCTAGTATAAGTGAGCTGGTAAGGGAGCTTGAGAATGTCAAGTCTGTGATTGTTGATTCAGAAGATGAGGACTTATCGAATTCGTACACGGATGAATCTTTGTCCGAAAAATCGATTATAATCGGAGATGACAGAAATTACTAACAAATATCAGCAACAAAATTTGATTCCTGGTTTGAAGCCAGCAGCCAAAATCTGCCTTGGAATTGGCTGTCATAGACATTCATCATCATGCTTCTTTGTTTTTAATAAGTTGGAATTTGGTTGTATAAGATTTTTGTTGTGTATAGTCTAGTAGTTTCTTACTAGACAAATAACATCTCCCCTGTATTTGTCCAATCCTAATGATACTCTTTTTCATTTTAATCTTTCCAAGTCATTTTCTTCAAGTTCATCATATCCTACACTAGCCACTAGGTACTTCCTCTTATATAAATTCTTTAAGGAGCCCGGTCCCCAGCAAACGATTGCTGGGGACGATTTTCGCAGCAATCGATTTCTACGCCGTTGGATCGATCATTCAACGGCTGTGGTTTAAAAAAAAAATTGGACCGTATCACGGAAACTTTCTGCGATACGGACTAATTACATTTTTGCCCCTCTGCCCGTATCGCGGAAAGTTTCCGCGGTACGTCGAGAACAGAAAAATGAATTTGCAGGAGTTGTAAAGCAAGGAAGCGCACAAAAAAAAATGAATGGCCATTTCCACTAAACTACATTGATGGACTTGGAAAAAGATTATTGGAAAAACAATGCCCATTCATTTTTTTTGTGTGCTTCCTTGCATTACAACTCCTGCAAATTTATTTTTCTATTCTGGACGTGCCGCACGGAGGGGCAAAAATGTAATTAGCCCATATCGCAGAGAGTTTCCGCGGTACGGTCCAATTTTTTTTAAACCACAGCCGTTGGATGGTCGATCCAACGGTGTAGAAATCGATTGCTGCGAAATTCGTCCCCAGCAAACGATTGCCGGGGACCGAGCTCCATTCTTTAAATTTCACCACACTTACATAATGTTATAAAAAAAACCTAATTTCTTTAAATAACATCTATATCTATACTATTTATGTATATTTATACTATTATAAACAAACTAGCATCTATTTGGTTGATGGGTAGTTTGGTATTATAAATAACAACCGTTAGATTTAAATATAAATAAAGGAGAACCGTCGGATGTAATATTAAAAGAATATGTCATTCTTGATATCTAAAATGCTCCTTTTATTATTAAAATACAAGAAAATTCTTAGAATAACATCGTACATATATAATTTATTTATTTTACTGATAAAATCATATAAATAAATTAAATAATAAAATTCATCCGTGCATAGCACTATCCTAGTATTTTATTAAGTATGATCCGAGGTTAAAATTGTGAAATTTTATGAGTTAATAGAGTTTTTTAGAATAAATTTTTTAACACAATTTAATTATAAATTTTACAATTTATAGAAATATTAAGAATTTCATTTTTTTTTCATAAACTACAAATACACATATTTGTTTTTGCAAGTCTAGCTCATATCTCCATCTCTCTCTCTCTCTCTGATTATGCTTCCCTTAAAAATATCAATTAGAAGCTTCACTGCTCGATTTTCGAAACTTATAACTTCTTCTCCAATCAAAGAAAGGTAATTTTACTTCACTTATTTTGATTCTTTATTTTTTTTTACAATCTTGTTAATCGTAGCAATATACATGTGGGGTTGTACAAGACGATGCAATTTGAAGAAAAAAAATTATATCTTTCATGTTAATTTTCAATTTACTCAATGACCCACTTTCGATTTCACTTAGAATCATGCATCTCGGCTTAATTTAAGGTGAATCTTGGCTTAATTACTTGATAATTCATTCCAGGGGTGTTATATAATTATTTAATGTTGATAATTTAGTTTAGTTTGTTTATGTTGCCAAATGATATATTACTTAAAAGAATCTTGCGAGGCTTTGAAATGTATGTTTGATTATGATTCTGATGCATTTTTGTTTTGTTTCCCCTTTTTGTTTTTGTTTGAAAAACAAGAGCTTTTTAGTATCTTAACTTTGAATGTGAAGGATTGTCGAGAAGAGCATCTATTATATGCTTATTTTTGTAAGTTGCTACGAGTTATATATTATTTGATTTTGGGTTTTCGACATTATTATGAGATATTAGTGCCAGTTCTATGGAAATAGTCCCATTTCAGAAGAATTCAGATGCACGAATGTAACTCGCAGAGTTGCCTGTCCGTAAACGAATGGTTTTTTAGTTGCGGAGTGTGGCAGGAATGGATTTTTTTTTTTTTTGGTAGTTTAAATTTTGTGTCATGTTTTGCGAACTGTCACTAATAAAAGGTCATGGGTTTAATTCCTCACTCCCATCCCCTAGACAAATATATCTAAAACCTATATTAAAAAAAGTTAGGCTCTTAAGGATTCGTTCATAGCCTGGTGGAAAAGCTTCCTCCCCCGTTAGAATCCTCATTTTGCCCTCCCCGCATACTTAAACTCAAGTGTAAAGTGGGAAGACCTGCGGTGATATTGTGCAATGTAATTCTTTAAGTACACTATAAGCATCTTGATGGCAGAGGTGAAGTGGTATATTATGCTTGTTAGACATTACCACCACTGCCCCTTTTTTCCCATCTTCAATCCCTTATGCTGTTTAATTTGTGTGGAATTCAAATAGAAAAAGGGCTAATGTTGTCACATAAATGTCCTATGTGTTAGACTAACTGACTGATGTTTATAAGGTGTTTGGTCCTGTTACTGTCACAAATAGGACTACAGTTCTGTCGATTCAGGTTCCTCTTTTGGTTGACAAGTTTGATCAATTGGTGTTTCCTCATCTTTTAAAGATTTTAACACATATTTTCAATTTCCGAAGTGTGTATAATTTTTCGAAAAGGTCTTATCATCTAGGTTAATGCTCACACTAATAATCTTTATTTGACGCAGGGCAATTCGAAATGAATTTCATAGTTTAGATGAATTTGGTCCAGTATTGTCATCGACAGGTGGATCCACTTCGTTCGCTCGTACTTATTTTCTGTTTAGCAACCAGAGGAGGTGCATGCCCAATGTACCTCTTCCGGGAGCACCCTGTATACAATGTAACCTCAGAATTTTGTCAGGGCAAAGACGTATCTTTGTGTCCCGTGGGGATCTTTTTCCAAGGCTACATGTTAGACATTTTAGCAACTCCTTAGTTGAGATGAAGACAGATGATGAAGTTGTTAAATTTAGTTTTGGTACGCAGCCTGCATATGGTAGAATTCGAAGAAAAGAGAAAAAGACACCACGACAAGTTAAAATGTCCAAAAGGGCTAAACTTAATGAGCTTAGGTTTTATCGTTTGAAGGCAAAGAAAAAGTTGAATTCTCCGAATCCAGAAGTTAGGATACGGTACAAACTTGACAAGGTAAGTTGTTTCATGTATAATTATTTGTTTCTCTTCCCTGATATATATATATATATCTATACTATTATATTAAAGACGAAACATTGAAAGTTTTGTAGTCTGGTCGTGAAAGTTTTTGTAGTCTGGTCACTTCATTCATAGCCGTTAGATATTTCTGATCAAATCCATGAGAACTGTCAGATAAAATATTAAAATTATTATATAGAATATTTTTTCTATTTTTCCTAACTAAAACATCTCATTTTCCAAAATATCGCAGACAGTTTCATTTAATAAAATTACATAATAAGGTTATAATTGCTAATAACTAACCCATTACCATTTTTAGCCAAAGTGTATATTTTTTTTATATTTTCTAACTAAAATTTCTACTTTTCTATATTTCCTAAATAAAATATCTCATTTTCCAAAAATATCACGAATAGTTCTATTTAATAAAATAATAATATTATAATTATTAATGACTAACCGATTAGCTTTTTTTTCAAAATGTATATTCTTTTTTATATTTTTTAACTAATATTTTTTCTAACTAAAACCTCAAAAATATCACGGGTTATTCCATTTATTAGCATAAAATACTAATATTATAAATCTATCTATCTATCTATCTATGCTATATTATTAAATACGAAACACTGAAAGTTTTGGTACCTGTTTTTTGATACGGTACTTGCCTTATTTAATTTTTTATTTAATTATTATAATCAGTTACCCTTAAAATATATTATCATTTTTTTAAAAAAAAACCACGGACAATTACCTTTATCAGCTAAAATATGTTATATTTTCGATTTTCCTTACTAAAATCCCTCATTTTCCAAATATATCACGGGCAAATCCTTACTTATTTACTTTAAAATCTATTTTAATACTTTTAATTGATAATTACCTTTTTCAACTAAAACATGTCACATTTTCTATTTTTCTTACTAAAACCCCTCTTTTTTCAAAAATATCACGGACAAATCGTCACTTTTATATTTTAAAATTCAACGAAAACATGTTACTTTCTATTTTTATTACTAAAACCCCTATTTTTCCAAAATATCACCGGCAAACCGTTACTTATTTATTTTAAAATCCATTTTAATACTTTTAATTATTTAAAAATGTTTAACATGCCTACTTATTTTTTTTAAAAATGGAATTAATAAAATAAGAAAATATAAATAATAAAATTAACAATTATTAAAAACAATTCGTGTCGGACGGACGGACGGTCAGTACTTAGTGATTTTACTTAATTACCCTTACTTATTTTTTTAAAAAACTATCACTAAATAATTACATTATTTATAACCAATTACCTTTTCAGCAAAAATACATTACTTTTTTTTTATTTTTTTCTAACAAAATCCTCTCTTTTACTTAAAAAAACACGGGCGATTATCTTTTTTAACAAAACATGTTACTCTTTCTATTTTTCCTTACTAAAACCCCTCATTTTCCAAAAATATTATAGGCAAACTCTTACTTATTTATTTTAAAATCGATTTTAATACTTTTAATTATGAGCACTTTTTCAGTTGAAACGTGTTACTTTTTCTATTTTTTCATTTTCTAAAGAAATTATTATTAAATAATAACATTTTTATAACCAACTACCTTTTTTGCTAAAATACATTACATTTTCTATTTTTTCTAACAAAATTCTCTCTTTTGTAAAAAAATCACGGGCAATTACCTTTTTCAACTAAAACATGTTACTCTTTCTATTTTTCCTTACTAAAATCCCTCATTTTCCAAAAATATCCCGGACAAATCCTTACTTATTTATTTTGAAACCTATTTAAATAATTTTAATTACGGGCACCTACCTTTTTAGCTAAAATATGTTACTTTTTTCTATTTTTTAGACCTCTCCTTTTCCAAAAATATCACGGACAAACAGTTATGAATTTATTTTAAAATCTATTTAAATACTTTTAATTATTTTAAAAAGTTTAACACGCCTACTTATTTTTTTAGCAAATGCAAATTAATAGAATTTTAAAACATAAATAATAAAAATAATAATTATTAATAACAATCCGTGCATCGCACGGGTTTTAAGCTAGTATATATACATACATATATGATTTACAAAATCTATCCTTTGATTAGATGCTAAGAGTTTCATCATCTCATGTAGCCAAGGCCTCACTGCTAATATTGCTTAAAAGATGACAGTAGTAAACTGCACTTCTTCTTAATCTGTTTGCCACTTTTCTTGCTGAGATTGTAAAAAGCAAATCTCCAGTGTTGAGCATTGTGGGCCGTAGATACTTTCTTGGAACACTATAAGTGACAAGATCGTCCACTTTATAGTATTATAAGGATCCTTGCTGATGGTCTGCCTACGTTGTTTTTTCATATGCATAGTTGTCTTTGGTCAAAGGATAACTAATCATATATGGTGTTCCAAGTTTCTTATTTATTTTTTTATCCAGGCCAAAAGGAAGGAAGAGTGGTTGATTGAGAAGCTAAGAAAATTTAATGTACCCAGAGTGCCAGATGAACCACATGATCCAGAAATTCTTACAGAGGAAGAGAGATTTTACTTGAAGCGGACTGGTGAAAAAAAGAAAAATTATGTTCCGGTTGGGAGAAGAGGAGTATTTGGAGGTGTTGTTCTTAATATGCATCTCCACTGGAAAAATAATGAGACAGTTAAGGTAGTTTGCAAACCATGTAAGCCAGGACAGATTCACACATATGCTGAAGAGCTTGCTCGACTGAGCAAAGGCATCGTGATTGACATAAAACCTAACAACACTATAATTTTCTTTCGCGGGAAGAACTACGTTCAGCCAAAAGTTATGTCACCTCCAGATACCTTGTCAAAAGCTAAGGTAACTGTTTGTTTTCTCTACTGAGTGATTCAATCATGTGACCACCCGTTGCCCCAGAATTTGATAAAAAAAAATGGCCGACACTGATGTCATTCTGCTAATGGTTTCCTCAAGTAGTTTACTTACAAAAACTTTGACCATACTATTAGTTTTATTGTAATATAACTTAAAAACCATTTTTGTTTTGAGATTTGGTAAACACATGATTAATAATGCTTCAAATTTGCAACCACTCTACTCTGAAACTGCAGGCCTTGGAAAAATATAAATTTGAGCAGTCCCTTGAGCATACAAGTCAATTCATTGAAAAACTGGAGCATGAGTTGGAAGAGTATCATAAGCACTTGGCTCGGTATAAGAAAGGGAAGAAAGAAGCTCTGCACGACACTCCTTCAGTGCTCAACGCCTAATGGTACCATCTTTTTAAATTTTGAAGGAGAACCTGTCTTTCATAGTTAATGTGTTGAAATTAAATATGTTGTTTATCATCTAGCATGTGGCAATCAGCAAAAGCAGGAGTATTTTGATGACAATTAACATTGAAACAAAATAATTAAAGGCCCAATGCATCACCTTAAGAATATGGTAAGTGTTTTTTGTTGTCTTCTATGCTGCAGTAGTCCATTGTTGTTGAATATCCCTTCTAATGCAAATCCGTTTTCAGGAAATGCTATGTACTTAAAAAGAGACACTTATGTGGAAGCCTCTTCACTTCAAAATTGTTTAACCTGTACATAGAAAATACTCTTTGGTGTTATGTCGATGGCTTAATGACTCAACCCTGGATGCAAGGACTGTCACTCGACTACTTTTTGGAACATATTAACATAGGTGTTCAGCCATAACAAGTAATCAATTTTCCGAGTCCAGATCGAAAGAACACAATGCAACTATGTGGAGGTCTTATGTCCAGGATATCTGGAGAAAACCTTGTGACTTGTGAGACTAGAAGAGTACTACACTGCGGGAGACGGGGTATTGTAAAGTTTTTACTTCAACTGGTGTAAGGATACCAGCTTCAGAGGTAGTGGCTAAAGGCTTCTTGTAAGGATACCAGCTTCAGAGGTAGTGGCTAAAGGCTTCTTGAATCTTTTGTATATATGTTCGATTTTAGCTTATGTTGAAATTTTATTGAGAAAATGAATACTATTCATTAGTAATTTATAATTGTATTCCCTTTTAGGGGAAAAAAAACTGATGGTGATTGGCTTTTTCTTTGTTGAAATGTATGCCTTGGTCTATATGAAATTATAAATCCCATAAAATTATATTTTAAGATATTCTCAACTACCATCGTACTATTAATTGTTGCAATGACACTAACTTTTATAATATTCTAATTCTAATATTTAACTAACATTCGAGCAATGGTAGGGTATTACTAAAATAAAATTGCAAGAACATGAATATCACAGGTCTAAAGAAACAATAAATAGCAACATTCTTAAAAAAAACAATATTTTCATCAAGAATTCTCCATTAATATTTAAAAAAACAATTATATTTACAAGAAAGGGTAAATTAAAAAAAAAAAGAAAAAGGAATGTGAATATGTTGACTAAATTGACACCAACGTGTATCATTGACTAATTCCATAATGTAACCCGAGTAAATTGTGTATATATGTTTTGTTTGTCCAAACTTTTCAAGAATCTAAATTCTTAAACCAAACCAAACCAATCCCAAAACTAAATCCATTACCAAACCCATCCCTGTCTTTATTCTAATTTGTCAATCCCAAAGCCAAATTTCCCCTTCATCTTCTTCTCTCGCCGGCCAAGCCCAAACACACACATAAACAATTTAGTGTGTGAAAAATATACACACATATAGATATATATTCAATGCTATTCATATTTTAAAGATTTTACTTTCTGGGTTTGATCTGAGGATGGATAAATTTATCAACAAGCTTCGAAATTTAGATGCTTACCCTAAAATCAATGAAGATTTTTACAACCGTTCAATTTCTGGTGGTGTTATTACCCTTATTTCTTCAATTCTCATGCTCTTACTTTTCTTCTCTGAGTTCAGTAAGTATCTTTTTGCCAATACCCACTTTGATTTTTTACTGTTTTTTGTATATTTGTATATTTTTTGATTGTGTTATTGTTAGATATGTGTGTTTGTGTTGTCAAAATTTAATCTTTTTGGGGGGTTGTTGGTAAAAATTTGATCTTTTTGGTGGTAAAAATCTGATCTTTTTGACTTTTTGCTGGTAAAAATCTGATCTTTATGGGTTTTTGTTGATCAAAATTTAATCTTTTTGGTAAGTGGGGAGTGTTTAAGAATAGATGTTAGCGGTTATTGGAGGATGTGTTTGAGTGAAATTTACAGCACAAGAATTGAGCAAGTTAGTTAAGAAAATTGAAGAAAAGATGAGGAAGATTAGTTTCATTGTGTGTGGAGCAGATTGGGTTTTACGGAAGTGTGAAGGTTTTTAAAGTTTATATTGTTGATGATGAAAATCAGTTCGAGGACAATACTTTTCGTGAAGTAATGTTTCCGGGTGGTGATTGTTTATATAAAATTATGAGGAACCTGGTTGTATTTTTTTGGTGATTGACATATTAAGATTTAACTACATGGGGAGGGGAGGGGAGGGGAGGGGGAGGGGGGGGGGGGGGTTTAAGAGGCGGGGATAATTATACTGTAGACTTATCTAGCACGAAGAGCAGCTTTGTCACCGCTGCCACTCCTGATCCTCAAAGCAACTTGTCAGACTTTTAATATATGCAATGAACAAAGGACCTAATTACTTATTCTCTTGGCCAGTTTGTTTATTTGATGAATATCACATGAAAGGAAGCTTCAAGACCCCTGTTTTCCCTTTATCCCTGCCAATTGTATTTAATCAAAAACAATCTGTTGTAGGCGTAACATCTTATTATTGTGTCATTTGGATCATAGGATTCCAACCAAATGGGAATGAGATTCTAATACATGCATTTTTTATATTGATATTCATTCTCATTCCTTTAAACCGGGTTGGAATCCAATGATTCAAACAGCCCTATATATGTATGAAAAGCTTAGGTCACATGGAGCCGTAATCTGTAAGTGACTTATATTTTACGCATACTTAAAGTTGGCTAGGTCAATTTTAGACTGTTCTCACCTAATCAATGTTGAATTCACTAAACGTGGAATTATGACTGTCCATTTTTTTAATTTTTATGGCCTTTATCTGGTAGTTTCCACCAAGGAGAATGTATTAGCTACCACATCAACATAATATTTCAATTTAGAGAATAAGGTTGCATAAATCTCCTAGCTTGACATTGGTTTAAGTGTTGGTTGGCTTTGATCATATGACCATTTCCAAGTTCAAATAAAAACCTATCCCGGTACCTATTTACCTAGGTACATATACTTATGTTTACTTGAGAATCTTTATGTAAGTAAAGTTATCATCAAGACAGTTGTTATTGTATATCCAACTTTCAAGCTAATAAGTAGGAGAAGAAAAGGACATATAAGAAAAAACATTTTTGCAAATGCATAGGATGCTTCCCTTGTCATATAGGTCCACTTAAAGACTGTTAGTACTAGTAATGTCCCTGTCACAAAATCCATTAGGTAGCATCACCAAAGGAATGTCAAAAGTGACCTGTATCACCAAAGGAATGTCAAAAGTGACCTGTATCAATCTTTCTTCCTATTAGTGTTTGGACTTTAAAGCCATTGGGGTGGTTGGTAATGGCGGTGCTCTTAAAATGTGAACCGTTTTTTTTTTACAAAAAGTGCTCTTCGTTTGTACTCGGTCATTACTAATACATCTCACATAAAGTACTTCATGTCATTTTTTAACAAATTTAATTGTTCTGTGTGAAAAAATTCATCACATATGATGCTGACATTCATGCTTTTGTTTATTACTTATTACTTATACTTCTGCTTTAACTTGTTGCAGGATTATATCTACACACAGTAACCGAAACAAAGCTTGTCGTAGATACTTCAAGGGGGGAACAGCTCCATATTGATGTATATATTATTGTTTGTCCATAGAGATTACTGATTATGGAATTAATTTCGTCCCGTGATTTCGATAAGCAACATTTATAATACTATTGTTCTGAAGATGTAATGTTGTTTAATGATTGTTGTAAAACACAAATGTCGGGAGTAAAATTACTGGATAACAATTCTTTAATATTATAGAGTAAGTGATAGTCACGTAAGAATTAGAAGATGTTCTTTGCAGAGGACAGGACTACATGAGTAATTTTACCGATAAAAGTATTTTTTGATGAGTGAAGATAGGCATGGAATATTAATTAAATTTTTTCTTACATTCAGCTTCGGTAGATTGTAAAACAATCTATATGTTTACGTCTAAATACATTTTTGACTTTCGCCAACTAGTATGGGTTAAAAGTTTTAAAAAAGGAAACATTTGAGCTGAGTTAGGTAGATATTTACTGATTTCTCTCCTCTTCTAATAATGCAGTTTGACGTCACTTTTCCTGCCATTCCATGTTCTTTGCTCAGTATTGATGCAATGGATATCAGTGGAGAACAACATCTTGACATAGTACGTGGTGCAAGAGTTGGCTTTATACCACTGTTTCTATGTCACCTGACCAGTTTTTAAATGTCTTTCCCTTGATTCTCTTTGTTGTCTTGTTATATCTGCTTAGTGATATGCTGTTCATTTTACGAAATTTGCAGAGACATGATATAAACAAGAAAAGAATTGATTCCAATGGTAATGTTATAGAAATCAGACCTGATGGAATTGGCCATACAAAGGTAACACAATACTGTTTTTATGGTAGTGCTTGTGTACCTCCTAAACTTGTTTAAGTTTCATGTCAGTTGAGGCATTCACATTACACGAATTTGTGCTTGATTGGATGGTAACAGTATAAAGTAAATCGTTAGTTCTCTGGTTTTCTGTTTGGTTGATGTCTCGAAGCTATTATCTCTTTTATGTTGTACTTTAGTTAATGGAATGTCAGAACAAAAAGTAAACTATTATGGTCAATCACAGAAATTTGAATACTTAGACAAACATGTCTCCACTGAGAGGTGAACCCCCGTCCTCTTATTACCAAGAGAAAAACACTATCCGCTAGGCTAAAGTCTTGCAGATTAAAATCTACCATATTTGTTCATTATAATTGGATCTTTCAGTTTCATTTGACCTATAATATATAACTGATTACTCTCTTATCTCTGGTAGAACACAAACTATTCTTTCCCTACAAAAAGCTCCAGTGACACGGCATGTAAGAACATGTATATTGTCGGCTTATGCTTTACAATTTAAACTTACGTTCTTCTTTGTTGAGCTATTATTTAACACATACCGAAATTAGAGTTAGCCCTGATGCATGTAAAACATCTGGCACTGGGTGGGACCTGTTTTGTCCCGACAAGTTATCTTGATATATGTAGTTGGAAACTTGCCAAATATGTTGCACATGTTTTTTTTTGTGCATCTCTTCCTAGATTGTGCACCTTTTATGTATAGTAGGATTTTTGTTACTGTTCCTTTTTGCTCTACTGCGATATGTCTCTTGGCTTGGATTTAGTGACGTTTTTTCCATTTATTATCCCTGGGGTCAATTTTACCTCTCCAAAGAAATAAATAAAAAGATGACATTATGTCAGTAATGTACAATTTAATACCCGAAGCACTATACATCACTATTCCTCGAGTGGGATGCATCGGACTCCATCCAAATTTTCAGTGTCTTTTTGGAATCTTATTTTCTTATATTATGCAGGTTGAGAAGCCTTTGCAGAGACATGGTGGCAGGCTTGAGAAAGATGAGAAATATTGTGGTTCATGCTTTGGTGCAGAAATGGTACACTTTTATACTCCATGCTTAACCATTTGCTTACTCCTTGACAAGGGGTACTTTAAATATCACAAATTTGAAACATTCAAATATTCTCGTGTTATTATATTACAGATGTTGTTTTTACTTCGCTTTATATGTATTTGATTTTTTGTTGTTGATGTGCTAAAACAATTTCCACGACCCCTTTTCTATGGCTTTGGTCAGGGCTCCCTTCATTGTGGTTTTTAAACTTCAAACATCTAATTGATATTATTTTCAACTGATCAATACTAATGTTTAAGTGATGAAACATGAACTTATAAATTGTGCAAAACGTTGCTGAAAGTTGTCAGGCCTGCCCAAATATCTCCCTGACAAATATATCTTATTCGATAAACTCGGTAAAATTTATTTAACATAATTACCTGGTATAGCGACTTGACTGCTTATCAGTATTTCACATCTTGACTTGATAATTTTATTGATTTCGATCTTATATCCTGGATCTGGAACTATATAAATCACTAAATTCTTTATTATATATATTTTTTGTAGTCTTCATGAAGCCTCATCTCTGGTCGTGTTGTTTATTATTTTTTTTGACAGTCAGAAGAGGACTGTTGCAATTCATGTGAAGAAGTTCGTGAAGCTTATCGAAAGAGAGGCTGGGGCGTAACAAATCCTGACTTAATTGACCAGGTTGACCTTGTTAAACAATTTGAATTACTTTCTTAGTTTCCGTTTTGTTCTGTTGGTGGAACTTATGCAGATAATCTTTTATAATTCTTAAGCCATCTGAAACTAGGCTGCAAACATCCGATTGACCTGATGTTGGGCTCTTCACCAGTAATGTGTTGCTAGCAGTTACTAAAGTTTCACTGCAAATTTTGAACTCATTAATGATTTCCTGGGGGCTTTTTAAAGGCGTACCTCTGAAAGATTGGGATCCTTTCTACCCATTAACACTTATAATTGACCAACACTAATCTGCTAGTGTAGAATTCTTATAATAAGAGGTTTAAATATATCAAAGCAGTTTAAGGAACATTCGAAATTAACTTGATCAGTCAATTTTAATCCTGATTTCAGAAACAAAATAGAACAATGGTAGAAAATTAAATTATATGTTATGATTGTCTTTGTTGTAAAGTGATTCCTTGATTTCAAGTCTTGTGTTGCACTGTGATACCACAAAGTGCATCATTGCTCCTCCTCTATGTCCTCTGACCTGTGTAGATTCCCATGTGTTCACTTCACGTGGCAGAATGACTGGATTAGCTACTATGCACACCAGTACTTGACAACATTGTATAAAATAGTGTCCTTTCATAATTCTTCATCACCATCTGTTGTTTTAAAGATTTTCAAAACCATGCAGATTTTGATAAAAGATATCAAGTTTACTGTTATTAGGAAACAGAGATTGCTCTAAAATATTTTAACTTTTGCTTAGCTTGGGGTTTGTATATTTTCCGCAGTAGTACTCTCTCTTTTCTCAATGTTTTCCCTTTTAGAGGTTGTCACAAAATGGCCCTTCAAGAAGCAATCAAATTTTGTAATATTACCTCGATGATTGACCCTTTGTGCAGTAATAAACTAATGTTATCAGGGCAGAAGCTATTCTTTTGTGAACAGTAAATTATGTAGACATCAAGCCATTTACATTATTCCAACTTTATATTTACTACGATATACTTAATTTGTATGAAAAAATATTACTGACAGTAAGTTTCTGTTATAATGTCATATTGGGACTTAGTGCAAAAGAGAAGATTTTATCCAAAAGATCAAAGATGAACAAGGTGAAGGATGCAATATTGTAGGAACTCTTGAGGTTAATAAAGTGGCTGGGAACTTCCATTTTGCCCCAGGAAAAAGCTTTCATCAGGCAAACTTACATGTGCTTGAGTTATTGGCCTTTCAAATGGATAATTATAATGTAAGACATATTTTAATAATTTTTATAACGATATTAGATTTTGAAGTAAAGTCCAATATTCTGTCTTTTGACTTTTGTAAGTGCTGCTGTTCACTTTATTGGCTTGATGATGCATTATGCAGATTACTCACAGAATCAACAAGTTATCATTTGGTAGGTATTATCCTGGAAATGTTAATCCTCTTGATGGGTAAGTATTTTTCCATTCCTTTTTTAGATCTACTTCTTCTGCTTTTGCTTTAGTTTGATTTAACTATCATTTTTTTTTCATATAGGGTGACGTGGATTCAAGGCACAGAACATGGAACTTACCAGTATTTTCTAAAGGTTACTGGTCATTCTCTTTTGTTCCTCTCCATCTTTCTGTCGGTGTATGGCTAAGGATTTTTATTAACTTTCAAATGTTTTTTGGTCTAAGTTTGCATATAACTATATTAATATATATGATAGCGAATTTCTTTGTCTTGAGAAAGTTTATTGACAGAGCCTTTTATAGTCGATGTCACATCTTGAGGAACTTTATACATTTGTTTGTTTGTTTGGGGAATGCGTGGTATTTTGGATTTCTCTTTTCGTCCCAATAAGCATCATGTATAAGCACTTTAGTCAATTTTGATCTTTCATATCTGCTTTTAAACTGCATTTTAAATAAGGATATCCTCTCTGGCTCTTGTTGATTAATATCATTGTTAATAATTGTTAAAATCGGGGATTAAGTTAAATGAATATTGTTGAGATATGTACTTCTGAATTCGGTTGTTTGTTTCATTTATTTCTATCCTAGAAGGCTTTTTTCTTGTAGGGTGCTTGACTAAATGACATTTAGTTTCACCATTTTTTTTTGTATTCTTGGAGTACATAGCTTGGAGAATATGTAATCAATTAAATAGAGTATTTTGCTGTCTAATTCACAGGTGGTCCCTACTATATACAAGGATATCAGAGGGCACACTATTAATTCCAACCAGGTAAGACTAAATATTTTGAGGATGCCATTTCATTTATTTTATTTTATTTTGCTAAAATTTATGTTGACATGCTATTCAACAGTTCTCTGCAACAGAGCATTTTAAAAGTGCTGAGTTTGGCCGGTCTCAGTCCCTTCCTGGTGTCTTCTTTTTCTACGATCTTTCTCCAATAAAGGTTGGCTCATCTTCTATTTAAATCAAGTATTTTTATTTTTTATATCTGTGCAAAAAGGTTTGTTCCACAATTTGCACAATTGGCTGACCTGTATACTGGGTAAATGCACATATGATGGATATCAGCTATATGATGCCATGCTTAATAGTAAACTTGCATTTCTTTTATCCAGCCTGAATTGAAAAGATGATTTTCTTAGAATCTTATTTTTATAAAATTTGTTCGCGGTTGCAGGTGACGTTCAACGAAGAGCACACATCCTTTTTGCACTTTCTGACACATATTTGTGCAATTGTTGGAGGTAATTTTATACATTAATTGCTTTTGTTGATGAATGAAAAAGTTTTTGCATATAGGACATGGGATAAGTGTTTTATAAAGTCAATTTACACGTAATTGGAACGTGCATGAGAGAGAAACTATTAATAATTAGAAAAAATAGACGATTAGAAAGTTTTGTGTTGTAAACATTTTATTTACCCAAATTACTAATGTATAAACAATACAAAAGGGAAATAGGATTAAGAATATATTGTTCTAAAATGTTTAAAATACAATTAGGATGCTAATTTTGGGACAGGGTAACATGAACATCCATTTGGTTGACAATTAAATAATATTTGGTCAAGACCTTGCGTGGGTATGCCGGGATATAGGCCGACCATACCCTTTGTTCACTCATAAGCAAATGATGTTTCTTTACAGTGTCTGCAAGTTGGTCCTGATTTTTGTCTCTTGGAATTGCCCGTCCTTAGTGCTGCATAGATGGTTGCTGCATCATGTTTTAAGTTGCTCACGGTTTCTGTGTATGTTTGGAAACTTTTGAATGGATAAAAAGTATAAAATGGAATATATGAAGAACATGAGAGGTGGAATAGAAAGTTGTAAAATGCAAAAGCTAAGAAAATGTAAGTGTAAATTTTTTATGTTAATATTTGTGATGGTCCTGACACATATAAGGAGGAAAGGGTGGGTGTTCATTATGGAATAGGCAGGAATGAACAATAGTTTAAACTCGTGGGAATGGAGGGACAAATGAAAGATTATATGGTTATATTCCATTCTCACCTTTCTCGCACTGAGATTTTACCCAAAACCCTGCAGATTTTTTTTTCCCACAACTGACACAGCAACTCAATTTGTTTCATTCAGGTATTTTCACAGTGGCGGGAATAGTAGATTCATTTGTTTACCATGGCCAAAAGGCATTGAAGAAGAAAGTAGAAATCGGAAAATTTATCTAAGTGGCGCGATCAAAACCAAGATTGCTCAGACATCAAGGTCAACCGTAGACCGATGTGACATTAAGGAAGAACATTTTTGCTTCTGAGGCGTTCTACTTACTCGGCCTACTCTTGTAATTTAAGTTTGATTGTATCTGCTAAACCAAGGCAATTCCACGCCCTCCCCATATCATCTCCCTCGTAGCAGAATCAGGTTTTAGTTCTGTGTTTTTTATAGTGATGTAGTAGATGTAGCATCATTAATCATGATGTGATTTGCAAAAGCAGTACAGTACTAGGCTTCCTGTAGCAGTAGACAAAAAGTCTTAAATGGTTTGTTTCTAATATATGTTGAGCAAAGTTGTTTCTTCTTTGAAATTCTTTAACTTTGACCGTCAAAGTTAATTAACAGTTGTGTTGCCACTGCCGGTAGTCCAATATTATGACAACTTAGCGGAATTTGTGACACAAATATGAATGGTATTTTTGGTGGTATATGTACCGTCTGTCTTAGATTCATGAATTCAAGTGTAGAACTTGATTAGTCCTTGTAATTTGAGTAAGGTCCATGGTAGATCATGTACTCAGTTGAAGAATAGGCAAGGGTACGTTGAAATACATATGTAAACTGCTGATTTCTTGAAGGGCTTCTGAACCAGCCTTCCTGCCTCAAATTTTTCGCTTGTCAGCCAAGATAATAGACGACGCCGACTAGACTTGGATACCTGCTGCCGCTAGGTATATTCTGAAGGAACATAGTATTCACAAGTCAGTAACTTCATGAAAATCCGACACTCCGACCATTACAAGATCATAGGCAGTAGCTTGATCGCCATGCCAAAAGGCTACCAGTTGTGAGTGCAAGTACACACAGGATAGGACTTGGGAGTTTTGCCCTCACCTTGGTAAAGAAATAGGACAGTTAATGAATAAAATACGCTTACGAATAGTTTGGTATTTATTTGTAAACAAATCAAATTTCCGTATTCAAATTTCATCCCCGTCAATCGTCATTTCATCTCTGGTTCTCATATAGGTTTCCAAATCAGTTCCCAAAATATTTTTCAAATGACAAGTGGATTAATTTAATTAATTATAATAATATAGATCCTGCATTCACACCCACTACATTAATCAAAATTTTCATTATGTCATATCACTTTTATCGTGTAATTTGAAAATAAATTCAGGATATATAGCACTGTATAAATACGGCGCTGTTTTTTTTTTTTAATTTTTATGCTATGGAATTATAAAAAAAATTCCATAAAACATTTCAGAATGATATAGCGTTATTTTCCGAAAAAAATATATTATATTTTTCAATATATTTTACATCTGATTTGAATAAATAAAATAATCTACTTCTATATATTAAATGTGGTCTAATGGGAAATTACAGTTTTACCTCTTTTTTTTTGAAAAATGCCATCTTTTACAATTTATGCAATAAAATTAATAAGTTTGAGTTGCTTTGAGAAATCAAACCTCTAAGTTTGGCGTATCACAAAAAAAAAGTTGACTTATAATGTAGAAGATATAATAGATAAATAGATTATATTTATCTATTATTATCAGTACCATATTTACCTCCATAATTTTAGGCTTGTTAGTTATCCTGTACCTATAAATACTTGGTACTGATTTTGTAAAGAAGTGAATCACTTTGATTATATGGTATCAGAGCCAGCCCTTCTAAAACCCTAGTATTAACGCCAACCCTTATCAAAGATGAGCACCGAATCGGACACTACCTCCGTTGAACCCACCATAGCTCAGATCCCGACGTTTATTCCATCATCGTCAATTCATATTACCAAACTAACACATCAAAATTATCATCTTTGGCGTGCTCAAATCACGCCCTATTTACGTGGCCAAGGAGTTTTCGGTTTTGTTGACAATACCATCTTGCCGCCACCACCCACCATTGTTGGCAAAGATGATGCACAAGAACCAAACCCTGAATTTGTGTCATGGATGCGTACAGACAACCTCATACTTAGCATGATAACCAGCTCCCTATCGGATGAGGTACTAGCACACGTTTATACCGCCACCACCTCCGCCGCAATCTGGAAAGCTCTGTCCGTTCGTTTTGCATCACAGAGTCGGGCCACGGTGGTTCAACTCAGATCCGACCTTGCTTCTACCCAGAAGAAAGAACAGACTGCATCTGATTATTTCTTTAAGGTAAAAACCATAGCCGATCAGTTAGCCATGGTAGGACACCCTCTGTCAGACGATGATTTCATCTCCTATTTGCTCGCTGGATTAGGACCGGAGTTTGAAGCCACGGTCACTATGATAACAGCCCGTGAGCATATCACTCCCGATGAGGTCTTCAGCCTTCTTCTTACTGCAGAAACCCGCCACAACCACCACCGTCATGTTATTCAGGCTCCTCCATCTGTCAGCACCACCAATCCTCAAGCACTTCTCACACGCGGTAACAACAATCAAGGCCACTACAACTCTTCTATGCACTCTCCGAATTACAGAGGTCGTGGTGCATATTCACCTAACTACCGCGGCAGAGGAGGCCGAAACAAGGGTGGTAGATCTGGTCGTGCATACTACCCTGGAAATGGGTCTTCCTATAATGGATCAAATTCAAATTTTCAAGGTAGTACCCCTCCACCTAAGTGTCAGATTTGTTCAAAAATAGGCCACACGGCCCATTCATGTTTTTACAGGTATGAGGCTTCTTCTGGTCCAGCAGCAGCGTCTTCAACTCCTCGTCCAAGACAACCTCCTCAAGCTTATTCAGCCCAAACTCGCTCTCAACCACTCTCTGAGTGGATCCCTGACACTGGTGCTACCCAACACATGACAAATGACTTCCGCAATTTATCTACCCATTCTGAGCCTTATGAAGGCCCTGACCAAATTTATGTTGGTGACGGATCAGGTTTGCCTGTTTCTCATTCTGGTACCTCCGTTTTACATTCTCCTTCTCACTCTTATATCCTATCTGATATTCTTGTGTCCCCTCGCCTCAAACAAAATCTTTTATATGTTTCTCGTTTTGCTTCTGACAATTCAGTTTCTTTGAGTTTCACAAATCTTGTTTCTTTGTTAAGGATTCAATACCCTCCTTCGGGGCACTGTTAAAGATGGCCTTTATCAGTTCCAGTCACCACCTCAACCAGCACCTTTCAAAGCACTCTCCGCCATCTCCAAGTCTACTCTAAAATGGCATCAGCACTTAGGACATTGTTCTCCTCCAGTTTTACGTTTAGCTTTAAATAAAATGTCTCTTGTTATTCCAAATAAAGCACCACCTGTTGTGTGTGCTCCTTGTCAACTGGCTAAAAGCCACCGTCTACCTTTATATACTTCTACATTTACTTCGTCTTCTTCTTTGGATTTAATTTATTCTGATGTTTGGGGTCCCTGTGCGGAATCATCAATTTATGGTAATCGATATTATGTTAGTTTTCTGGATGATTTTACTAAATATTTATGGTTGTTCCCTATTAAACTCAAATCTGATGTTGCAACCATATTTCCTGATTTTCTAACACAAGTTGAACGTCAATTCAATACCAAGCTTAAAGCCATACAAACTGACTGGGGTGGGGAATATCGCCACTTTAAATACACCCTTCGTCAATTGGGAATCCAACATCGTGTTTCTTGCCCCCATTCTCACGAACAGGTTGGTGCCGTTGAACGACGTCATCGTCAAGTTGTTGAGATTGGCCTATCTCTTCTTGCTCATTCTAATCTTCCTTTACCCTACTGGGAGGATGCCTTTGTCACTGCTACCTATCTAATCAATCGTTTACCTACCCCTGTTCTACACAATAAATCTCCCTTCGAGCTTGTTTATCATCGTCTACCTGAGTATTCGTTTCTCCGTGTCTTTGGATGTGCATGTTGGCCATATCTCCGTCCCTACAACCATCACAAAACTGACTTCCGCTCGGCAACTTGCATCTTTCTTGGCTATAGTCCCTCTCATCATGGCTATAAGTGTCTCGATCTTTCCTCCGGGCGTACATATATTGCTCGTCATGTTGTCTTTGACGAAAATGTATTCCCATATATTCCATCTCCCTTGGCACCTACTTCTCCTACACCTTCTGCACCATTACCCACCCTCATTCCTCAGCAAACAACAACTATTCCCCCACCCCCACCCTCACCCCCACCATCTGATCCCACTACACCAGCACAATCACCCACACCACCTCCTGTTCCTCGTCTACATCCAATGATCACTCGCACCCAAACTAATTCTCTAAAACCTGCCCCACATACCGATTTCATTCGTTATCCGTTACCCAAATCTCTCATCGCTTCTGTCTCCGCTTCTGATCCCACCTCCTTCACTGAAGCTTCTAAACATAAAATCTGGCGTGATGCTATGTCACAAGAGATTAATGCTCTACTTCGTACTAACACTTGGACCCTAGTACCCTATCATCCGTCCATGAATGTCGTGGGTAACAAGTGGGTCTACCGAACCAAATATCACGCTGATGGACACATTGAGCGCCACAAGGCGCGTTTAGTTGCAAAAGGTTTTCATCAGGCCGAGGGTATTGATTACTCGGAAACCTTTAGCCCGGTTGTCAAACCAGTTACTATCCGGCTTCTTTTGTCACTTGCTATTTCACAGGGGTGGTCTATTCGACAGGTTGATATTCAGAATGCGTTTCTACATGGCAACCTTACGGATACAGTTTATATGTAGCAGCCACAGGGCTTTGTTCATCCTGATTATCCTCATCATGTCTGTCTTCTTAAAAAGAGTATTTATGGCCTGAAACAAGCCCCACGTGATTGGTTCTCTCGATTTACTACAGTGATTTCTGACTTTGGTTTTGTTGCTTCTAAGGCTGACACGTCTTTATATATGTACTCTCGGGGTAGTGCTCGTGTTTTTATTCATATTTATGTTGATGATGTGATTATTACTGGTTCCTCTACTTCTGTCGTTGAGCAGGTTATCACCTATTTGGGCACACAGTTTCCGGTGAAAGATCTTGGACAGTTGTCATATTTTCTTGGCATTGAGGTCTTACATACTTCTGAGGGTCTTTATCTTACCCAGCGCAAATATATACTCCAGCTCCTACAACGAGCTAATCTGGATAGGTCCAAGCCCTATCATACTCCTATGGCTGCTTCTACTAGATTGACAGGTGAGTCTGGCACGTTATTTGATGATCATTCTCTTTATCGCACTATTGTTGGGGGACTACAGTACCTTAGTTTCACTCGTCCGGATCTTGCTTTTGCTGTGCACAAGGTACAGTAAGTAAGTTCATGCATGCCCCTACTGAGGACCATTGGCTTTCTGTCAAACGCATTCTTCGCTATCTCAAGTCCACTATTTCTGAGGGCCTCTTCTATGCTCGACAATCATCTTCACATATCCATGCTTATGTTGAATCTGAGCTGCTTGCTTACTCTGATTCTGACTGGGAAGCCGACTCTGATAACCGTCGCTCAGTTGGTGCTTATTGTATTTTCTTGGGTCATCATCTAATTAGTTGGCGTTCCAAACAGCATCCTACTGTCTCCAAGAGCAGCACTGAGGCTGAATATAAGACCCTTTCTAACACTGCGTCTGAGATTCAGTGGCTGGGCAGTCTTTTATCTGAAATGAAGATCACTCTTCCCCGCCCTCCTACCCTTTGGTGTGATAACATTGGTGCCACCTACTTAGCCCACAATCCGGTGTTTCATGCTCGTACCAAACACATTGAGATTGACTTCCATCACGTCCGCGAATTAATCACTTCAAAGAAACTCAAGGTTGAATTCCTTCGCTCCCAAGACAATCTCGCTGACCTTCTCACCAAACCTCTAAGCAATCCACGGTTTAACATTCTCAAGTTCAATCTCTGTGTCCAGCAACTTCCCTCGAGATTGAGGGGGCGTGTAGAAGATATAATAGATAAATAGATTATATTTATCTATTATTATCAGTACCATATTTACCTCCATAATTTTAGGCTTGTTAGTTATCCTGTACCTATAAATACTTGGTACTGATTTTGTAAAGAAGTGAATCACTTTGCTTATATATAACTTAAAATGAGTAAGTGTCATATAAGTATAAGTTGATGAATTCTTATAAGTTATACGAATGTTTGGATAAACTTACTTATAAGTTAGTAAAAAAATTGCTAAATTAAATTTGAAAAAATAATTTTTAAATACAATGATTTCAACACTTGTATTTTAAATTAAAAAAAATATTTAAAAACACAAATGTAAAAATATAAAATATTAGAAAAAATAAAGAAATCAAAAAATAAGTTGATAAGTTAAGTAAAATGTTGGTGATTTCTAACATTCAACTTATCAACTTATAAGTTATAAGTTATCAAATAAGCTGAGTACACAAACACCTCTCGTAAGCTCTTATCAACTTATAATACATAAATACTGAATGCCAAACAGACCCATAATGTTATAACCGCTTGTGTTACACTAATTATTGAGTTTTCATTAAAAATCTTATTAGATTACCCACGTTTTTCATTATTATCCTTTTTTAAAACCCTTTGAGTAAATAAAATGTTGATCTATATTATTTATATAACACTATTTTTTTGGTTTTATGTATAATTACATATTAAATCATCTTTCTTAAAATTTAAATTATATTTAATTTTTTTTATTAAACATAGATCAATTATATTAATAGTTGTTATAATGTATACTTTTATATAATACAAATATACCTTATCATACTTAATCATTTATGGTGATGACTTTCAAAATATTCAAACAACATGTGAACTACTAATCTGTAATTTAACAAAATCAAGTCACTCGATTCGATTTTAGTCGGTTTAGATTAGCACATTTTGACAATTCGCAACGTATTTATATATCTACTTTTTATGTTAAAAGTCAACCAAGGGCAAAATATGTCAAAAATGATAGTAAATTTACAATTTTATCCTTGTATTTATAAAAATTATAAAAACGATCTCATCAGTGTTTAAATTAAAAGAGATTGAATTTGTGTAACCATTGAAAATCGAACTAATATCTCCTTATATAAATTTCTTTTCATTATCAATGGTGCTACATTGAATTTTGAGTTTACTGTAAAAAAATTATTAGATAAAGCATATTCTCTCTTCCTATTTTCTTTTAATACTTTAACTTTTAAGTGACCAATATGTTATTTTATATTATTTATATAACATGTTTATACAATTGCTTTTTAAAATTTTAACTTTTCAGAATGAAATGTTAGTTCATATTATTTATACAACTCTATATTTTTTAGTTTTCGTGTTTTTATGTATACAATAATGTATTCAATTATCTTTAAAAAAAATTACTCCAATTATATTTTTTTTCGATTAAATATCAATTAGATTGTTAATTGTTATATGATTTATATTTTTATATAATAATATGTTACTTATTATATTTTTTATGAAATATTCAGGTGCTAATACATAAATATAATATTAAAATCTATAAGTAACATATTGTCGATTACTTCTATTATTTAAAAATAAATTTTAAGTTGCACACATCATTGTAAAAATTGGGAATCGGTGTGAGAAGTTATTTATAAGTTAGAAGAATTTTTGCAACTCAACCCAATTATATCATTTTAATTTTTTTTTACCCAACCCGCAAAATTTAAATTTGCAACCCAACCGTACTTATAATACATTAGTTTGGATCGATTGCATCAGTCTTAATGATTTAAATAATTTTATTAAAAAAATTAATATTATACAATACCTCTCGTTTAGAAAATCTAAGTAAACTAAAACACGTATAACTTACGATTTAGTGTTAATATTTTATTTTTGAATAATTATAATTTTAATAATTTAATTATATACATATATATCTATAAATGTCAGTATGATGTATTATCTAATGTATGGTTGTATGTACAATATAAATATATATTTAAATATCAAACAAAAATTGTAAGTTAAATTCGATCGGCCGAAAAATATATATTTCATATCCAATCCATTTAAATCAGTTTGAATTATTTTTTACCCAATTAAGTATCGAGTTTTCTTTTATCGGCTTAGTCGTCCAAAAATAGGGTTGGGTTGGTTCGGTAATCAAGTTGGTAAACTGTGAACACCCCTAATCGGAGTATTCGATTGAGCCGTTTAGAGATTAATAGAATGATGGGAGATTTTATGATCTGATCACGGTATAGTATTACATATATGACTAGTTTTATATTTTATTTACAAGTATAATGTTATTTCATTAAATATACATAACTTTAGATACATCCATATTATATAAGGACAACTATACTAAAATTATCATTTATATTATAATTAATTATTAAATTTGATAAAATGCATTTCATTTCATTTAAAACTAAATAAAATTTTGGCAAATAAAAATAATAATTTGATCTTTATCTTATAGAAATTCATTCAAATTTTATTAAATTAAAAAAAGTTAAAAGAATTTTCATACAAATAAAAGATAAATTCAAAATATTATCATTTTTCATATTTTTAATTACAAATTTATTCCGATACAATTTGAATAATGTACACGTGTATATATAACCTTAATCTTATTTTAAGAACGGTTTGTACTGGAACATTCTAAAAGGACATTTTACCCAACCTAAAAATTCCAAGTTGGATGATTTTCTTTAGGAAGAAAAATGAAAAGTGAAAAGAAATATAATATCATTAGTTTCTCTCTAATATTTCTTCTCAGAAACACCAAGGGGATGATTTCTATACAATTTTTCACCTATCTTTCTACTAACTCTCTACATGTCTTTTCCTAAAAATAAAAAAAATTACACTTCAAATAAATCTAGAAGCATATGATATCACATTTTATTAATTAAACTTTTATTTGCCTTCTTTTCTTATTTTCTCAAACTAAAAATTTTAGGCTACTGCATTACCCTAACATTTTTGTTTTCCTTTTACTTCAATACTAGTATCCTTTTTTCAGCTTCTTTTCATTTACGGACATAAATTCATTATTAAAAACATTTTTTAAGTGTTCGAGACTTTTAACTTGAAGGTTCAAACTTGTAATTGGTATTTAAAAATACATTTACTTTTGATTTTTTTCAAGCCGAAGACACTCGTCTAGTTAAAAAAACAAGTGCTATAAAGAAAAAGTTACAGAAATTTATGTGCCGAGTTGAACATATAGAAACATAAGTAGCACTCGTTAAAAAAAGTAAAGTATCTAACAGAATAGTGGGCGTAATTTACACCAAATTTTAAAAATGTGATCAAATTTTCATGTTCGTAAATTAATGATCAGTTTTAGTTCTCGCGTTTAAAAATAGTGGTTTCCCCTCATTTTTTTCAAAAAGATGGCCAGATTTTGTTTCAAAATTTTAAAAGAATAGCTCATTTTTACGTTCACAATTAGCGTGAGCCATTCTTTTAAAAAACGGAAATAAAATTTGGTCATTAATTCATAAATTCAAAAATTTAGCCACTTTGTTGAAAATATGATCACCAGCAATAATACAACTGCGTACAAAGTAAAATATAAACATACGGTGCAAATCTTTCAAGAAAAAAAATGCGGTGCAAAAAGAAACAAATGAAATTGAGTTTAATATAATTATCAAAGATCAAGCCATTCTTAAAGTTCAAAATTCAACGTTGTCCAACAAAAACCCAACATTCATAATGATAAACCAAAACTCTTCAAATGATTTTCTTAAAAACCGCATTAGAAAAAAATTGGGGCAAGGTCAATATTTCTTAATTTCCCAAATTTTTAAAAAACCGTAAAATGTCTTGAACATTGAAAAAGAATATAACCCAAATTCCAAGAACCCAGTGGAGCTTCAAAATGTCCACACTTATTAAATTCAGGATGAGGTACCCCATAAAACGTCTACGCTTTTCACAAAATCTTTAGTGCATAAGATGTTTTGTGCATATCTAGTGAAGACTTTACTGGCTATTTGTGTGAAGATCATCCTTTTGAGGCTCAATCAAACAACATATTCCTGCAAATTTCCGGATGCTTAGAAGTCGTTATCATGGTAGTAGAGAATTCCGCCACACTACACACAGCAGTATTCACTTGAGAAAGAAATGCACTGATGCTAAACTCAGCAGTATCTTAACCACAGAATTGTTTCATACTCAACTATGTATTTACTCATTCACTTTCAGATAATCTAGGTCAACGACGGAAATAGGGTAGTGTAACATAGAAGATCATATATACACCACATGGATTACAAACGAGCCCTCGGACTGGATATCCAAAAAAATGGAACCAAACCTGGCATCTAGTTCAGCAACACCTCTAATTTTGTCACCAAATTTATAAAGTTTCTCATGGTAGTTAGGCTAACATCTGTCGTCACTGATCATCAGAGATTGGCAACCTTTCGATCCATTTCTGTAGCAGATTCATTATTTTTCTCAGCCACAATGGGTGGATCAGCCACAGAAGCAGGAATCTGTAGTTAATGCAAGAATAATAAAACTTACAAAATAATAAAACATGGTCTTATATAGACATGACAGCAAAAGAAAAAAAAGGCTTACAATGGATTTAGACGGAAGAGGCACTGACGGCCTGTGGAACAATAAATGTGCTACAGACCGGTCTATAGGGTTTGTATCAGCTTCAATGTCAATATATCCACTAGACCTGATGCATAAACCGTACACAAATTAAGGAGCCATGATAAAGGGAAAGATTAAAAACCACCACAGATATGCTTATGCTGAGATCAGAGTTGATAAACAAGGAATTAAAAGATTAATTCATATTCTTTTGATGTTATTATTTAAGAATACAGTATATATAATATATCGGCGACCATGTTTCTACTTCAAAGTTCAAGCAAATAAGAGAAACATGAAGACTTATCCAACCACCATTTCTTTTGTAAAAACTAGGTAGGAGATCGATGTAAAGTAGTAAGGCTCAGTATTTAACTGGGGAGGGGGTAATTCATGGACCACAGCAAACGAATTGCATGACCTCGAACCACAAAACAGTTTGTCTAGTTATACTGGAAACTAATAGCTTTGAGGTGATAAAATATCTTTGAAGTTCTAACTACGTAGAAAGTTCAAAAGGAAGTAGGGACAACAACGTAGAAAGTTCAAAAGGAAGTAGGGACAACATACTTATTTGTTCCATCAACCATAAATGTTCTGGCATCTCTATCACCTCCTGGGCCACCATTGTTATGCCGTTGTTCAGCACTCCTAGCTAAACGGTACAGGCTGTCTCTGATGCATAGCTTAGTCCTTAAATCCAACTAAAAATCAGCAGGTTCAGCTTAGTTAGTTCTAAAAAGGTGAAGCAGGTTTGTCAATTAAGAGGAAGTACACTACAAAACATAGCAACCACTTGAACCAAAAACAGAAGAAATTTAAAGTCCACTTTTAATAGAACATATAAAGTGAAATAGAACAGAAGAACATATAAAACAGAGGAAAACTGATAATTGACAGGATATAGATTACAATGTCAACTGGCTACCACACTAGCTAATGAGATCCTTCGAGCGATAAGTAAATGAGAATATAAGAAAAGTCTATACTAGATGTAATATGAGATCCTTCGAGCGAAAAGTAAATAAGAACATAAGAAAAGTCTATAACAACATTATACCTGTTCCATGACTTGTTGGAGCTGGCGGAAACTAGTTGCTTCTAAAGAACCCTCATTGATCCCAGAATTTGCAATAGGGCTTTCCTGTACATACCAAGGTCCCGCTTTTCCTGCAGGAATACCACAGCTAGCTCCTTCCACGTCATTGTGGTTTCCAAATTCATTACTTGACTGCACTGGTAAAGTATTGCATATAGACGCCACAGCTACGTCTCCTGCATTACTATTAAAGGAGGCTAGGAATCCTTGATAGTGGCAGGGCTTATCTTGACCCTCCTCGGGTGCAGCATCAATCACCATAGACGATAAATCTTGACTGCAATCCTTATCCTGTAGCCCTTCAAATGAAAGGGGTGATTCTTTTTGGGGAAGATATGTTGCAGTGTTGTTCTCTGATCTAGTCCCAGATAGTGATGGACTAACTGTGGTTTGGTCTGAAGGCTGATGGCAGTCCGATTGAATGCAAGGAACATTAGCACGGAGGTGATGAAGGGTAGCGGATCTTAGGTTTTCCTTGTGTTGTTGGACACAAATGGTCGTATGATTATTATGAGAGGCATCCTCAGAAGAAAGATATTTGCCTTCTATCCACAGGTCACTGGGATAACACAATGCGTCGCCATTTTCTACATGGTCATTGATCATCGCTTCTCTTTTGTTGCATTCCTATATTAAATTGCATCAGTAAGGTATATACATAAGTTTCTGGTTAGAAAATATGCAAACACATTGTGTGATTATCATATTTATAGGAACTAAGAAATGAAAATTTTACATTGCCCAAGTTCTAAACCTTAACATCACAGGACCAAGGACTAACTACCCAGGTATAAGTTTATAACCCCACCACAATCAAGGAAAAGTTCATTTTCCCAAGGACATCAAGTGGTTCATCTTGATCAACAAAAGATCATTTCAATTTTGGTGGTTTATGTATTACAGATAAAGTGGTAAAAACATGCTAATGTAACTCCAATAACAGTTTCAAATGACTCAAATCTAGTATTTAGATTCCATCTCGCTCAATATCATGCCCTCTTTAGGACCCAGACCTATTAGAGAGCACCCTGCACCCAACTATTTTCAACAAAATAGTGCAGCCCCCTTCGGTTTTGGCGTGTATTTATCTTCGTGTTCCGTTATGGCTAAAACAGGAATATTAGAGTTGTCTCTAACACAAGAAGACAGACCACAGTCCCAATCATCTTTGACCCAAAGTAGTGTGACCAGCAGACCCGCTCACCACAAGCCATATGCGAAAGCAGTGATATTGCAGGTGCCTATAGTAGTAGTTGTTTAACAATGTAATTAATACCCCGTGATCCTGTATGTTTACAACAAATATGCTTTTATGCTTAGAACAAGTAATATATACTCCACCCATCTCAAAATGTTAGTCATGTTTTGACTTTTTTGTGGTCAAATTGACCAACTTTTGACTGAAAATTACATAATTATATATTCAAAAAACTTATATATTTAGAAAGTATACCTAAACCACTTTAAAATGTATTTTTCAGCTTTTTTTTGAAATCATTAAAATACTAGTTTTCAACTTTCAATCAAAGTTTGGTCAATTTGACCACAGAAAAGTCAAGCATGGCTAACATTTTGAGATGGAGAGAGTATATATATTAA
Organism: Heracleum sosnowskyi; assembly: GCA_030848705.1. NCBI lineage: Eukaryota > Viridiplantae > Streptophyta > Magnoliopsida > Apiales > Apiaceae > Heracleum > Heracleum sosnowskyi. The sequence continues at coordinate 14,989,315 of CM061244.1, read as the reverse complement.
TCCTTCCTAAATTTATAAGCATAATCATCAACCATGAGGTGTCTGCAAAATTTATGTAGCATCGGACACATGTACGTCACCAATTTCCATGCAGAATTTAATGCAGACAAGAGGTTAAGACTTCAAATCACAAAGTTTTAAGCTTATCATAAAAGAAGAAGCATGTGGGACAAGTGTTACTGACCTGATCTTTAGGAACAATGTTGTCTTTGATTTCAGCAATTTCATTTGATGTATTCGCAACAGAAATACAACTTAGCAAGGTAGTGTCTTCAACTTCCGACAATGGAGGACTGGTTTTGTTACTGGCAGGTACATTTGTCATGTCAGTATCATTGGCTGATGAACATTCAGTTTTCAGTTCTAAAGGTGCAAGATCTTCTGATGGATTTTGCTTTACATGAAGACCGGTAGATGCAAAGTCCATTCTTGATGCAGATTCAGAACCGTCGAAAGCATTAGATGCTGACAACCAATCTATCTCATCATTATTACTTTTACTCTGAAGATTAAACAATGAATCACAGTTTCTGAAAACAGAAATTGTATGAATTAAGTTTGTTAAGTATCAAGCATCAACACAAAGAGTTATTGAAGAAAGTAAACAATATAATAAGAGAAATCACCTAAAGACATCCTCGAATCCTACATCATCCCAATCATAATATAAGAGATCACTGGATTCATCCTCAGGAATATCCAAATAGCTAAGATCATTCTCTGCTTGAGAAGTTTGTAGGGGATAACCATAAGAGCTACTGTGAACTGCAGTGGACCTACTGCTGAGGATAGGATTATCTGAACATAACTCACCTAGTGAAGCACTATTGTGGCTTTGAAAGCAACTACTTGACGTCTTGGTATTAGCAGATGCTATAGTTGCCAGCTCTTTTGTTGGATCACCATCACATAAAACGGAAAAAGTACCATCAGGTTGATAAGTCCACATCCCGCTTTCCGACATTGTTAATTTTGGTAAATTTACTATAGAAGAGTCTATTTCCTCCTTTTCCTGACTAAAACATTTGGCAGGACACTTCTCATCAGCTGTGCTTACTTCAATCCGGGGTTTCTTACAGCTTTCAGACTGAGATGCATGTCCACGGGAATTCTCGTCCCTGGAATGAGGAACTATATGATCATCAATATGACAGAAATCATCCCAGATGCCTCCAAGCTGCAATGCCAATTTCAATAGTTTAGCTATGAGCGATTGCAGAGTTTCACATAGAATCTATTTAAAAAAAAGAGGTAAAATGTAATTTGATTTATTTCGTGGTTGAATGTGTATTAAAAAAATGTGTCAAAACATAATACTAAGAATGTGAAATCCTCTTTTACAACTTATACATGAAATTTTAAAACCATCATATAAGTAGGCAGAAGGAAACAGAGAAATGTCTGGAACAATATATAGTAGCACATTGTTCCTCTGAAAGAACATTCTCGGTACAAGATAGTGAGACTGGATAATATTTTATATCAGGGTTAGAGAAATGAACTATAAACAGATTAATAATGATTCACAACTGAATCAAATCAAAGGGTAATACTTTGGCATAGACAATAACAACTACATTTGAGTCTCATAGGACTGACTTCTTGAGTTGACCAATTGATGACAAGCAGGACACAATATTGTGCATGTTTAGTAAGTAGCTGCTAATCTCCTCAGACAGTTAACTAAAACTGTATTAGAGTATTTTATGCACATCATATGTCAACGATTGCTTGTCCCATACATAAAAGCTCAGATTCCGTATGCACATCATATGTCATCTATTCTGAGATTTTTTAAATTGACATCTCTATTACTAATGGCATAAATTCTGCACCTTTAAGTTGCAGCACAACATTCCGTATTACATAAAAGCTCAGATTGCCAACGATTGCTTGTCCCATAAACAAAAATACGGATTAGAGTATATAGTCTATAGCAAACCTCAAATCTAAGTGTAATTAATCAGAAGAAGTTCTAACCTCATAAGTGCTCAAGTCGTCTGACATTCCCTTTATTCCTACCCAGCACCAAACAAACATGAAACTTTACCATCCGATGTCATACTTTCAACAAATTTCTCAATGTTCCCTCTGTACATTTCATCAAGAAACACAAAAAACAATTACACTCAAACAAAAAAGATTACATCAATCACATTACAGCAGTTCCACCATCTTTAAACAATAAAAATATTGGACAAATATATCTAAGCCCCCTTCTTTAAACACTCGTACTTGGGCTACTTGAATGAATAACATGTAAGTACATGTATAAATGCATACATAGCCTCGAAACTCTACAACAAACTACAAAATCGCCAATCGTCGTGGGAACATATCACTGGCCACAATACTACAAATTATCAACACAGTATTACAAATCACCAGTCTCACTAATACAGAACAAAATTTTTGCATTTTGTAGGCTAAATAAATCACTTTGAAGTGGTCTAAACACACACACTACACACAAACATTCAATTCAAGAAATGAGTATAAAAATGATTCCACCATCCATACAAACAACAAAAATCAAAAATCAAGTTCCAAATCTGAGCAAACCTAATCAAAAAAGCAGCAAAATAAACAATACATCCAACATTTTAATCAAATAAAACTAAAAATTAACAAAAGCCCACCATTCAAAATCCAATCTTTATCATAACCCATCATTTCATCACCATCAAAAACACTAAATTACCCAAAAACAAGCCAACCCATTTCAAGAATCAGCTAAAATAGATACAAAAAATACATAACTCACCGTAAAATCAAGAACCCATCAGTAAAATTACTTTCTTTAACTGAACTCAACAGTTGAAGAGGTAAAACAAAAACCCGAAATTTTCGCACAAATCTAGATGGTTCTTCTATGTAGATAAGCTATTGAAGAGAGAGAAAAGGCAAAGCTCAAGACTATTTTCTTTTTATTTATTTTTTTGTGTGTAAATAAAAATTATTAAGTATCTAAAAATATGTAAATTAGAGAGCCACGTGGCGAGGAAATCAAAAAGAGGACGGCTGTGGCGAGTTGAATATTGTGATTATCCGATCTGTTACTGTGTTTTTATTTGTCCACGTCAGCTTTTATGGTTTGGTAACCGGGACGTGCCGGTTAAATGTGGCGTGTTAGTTGATTAGTATTTGATTAAGGATTTGTTTATAGGTTTTAAAGGTTAATGATGCTTTTGGCACCGTCCTTTAGATTATTTTTAGAGTTGTTGATTTGATTAATGTTAATCTCTAATCAAATGGTTACATCATCCACGGTTTCACATTTCAAATCAACATATTCTTAACAGCGTAATAATGCGGTATAAAATTTGGTATAAAAATTTGTTACCAAATGACATGACATAGGTGATGTAGCAATTTGAAATGTTTTGATTTGTGCCGTTGGTGTGAATGTAGAGGTACACTTATTATTACAACGAATCAGGAATTGTTATGTGTATTTGACTATTTGAAAAGAATTTTGGGAACAAATTTTGTGACTCTAGCATTTTTCTATTCTTAAAACATGATATTGCCCGTTTAGCATTTTATTAACCCATGTACATGTATTAGAGTACTCAACTAGCGTAGAAGCCCGTGCGATGCACGGGCCTGTTCATATACGAAAATAATTTTCGCACAAATCAGCATCTTCGAAATAATTTTATAATTAAATATATGGTAAATTATAGTATTTCAACTTTATTTTATATTTGTAAATTAATTTTATAATATTGTATGCTGTTTTCATGAACCAAATATTTTATAATTTGATTAGGTTTAAAAAGTTGGATCAATATATCTATACAATAATAATTACATGATTATTATTATTATTAATTTCTTAAATAATAATTAAATTTCCAATGTCGTGAAAAGAAATTTATTAAAATGACATGATTATTATTATTATTAATTTCTTAAATAATAAGTAAATTTCCAATGTCGTGAAAAGAAATGTATTAAAATGATCAATTAAGTGTAACATAAATAATTATTGTAGCATAATTGTTCGTGTATAACATAGATGTTTATAAACTCATGTGATTTTAATGTAATAAAAGCATATTTGTAAAAAATATAATCATGTATGTGAGATTATATATTAAGATATATTACAAATTTTCTTAATTTTTTATATCTTATACATAATTTTTTTTTTTTGATAATCAAGTAATTCATTAATAAACGGCCATACGACATCTACAAAAATAATCAAAATAGAACAAACACGTAATAAAATAGATCAAATCAGAATTTTCTTCACCCCGAACTATGATTGTTGAGCAAATCATTCATTGTAGCACATCACTCGTTCATATCGCTGAAGTTTGCAGCCTTTTTAGAGAGACAATCTAATAATCTGTTGTAGTCGTGCAATATATATATATATATATATATATATATATATATATATAATTCGTCCATACGTATTCGAACAATTAATCGTAATTGCGACTCCATATAATCCAAATCAATGAACCACTATTATAAATCCTGCAGATCTACGATCCCGGATACTAAAACAAACCAAACTCTCACAAGGAAAGAGAACAAACCCGAAGAATGGGTAGAGAAAATCCACTAAACGGGGTACTAAAACTCTCAATAATGAGAGAGACCTATACAAATCGAAAACAAAATCAAAAGAAAACAGTAAAGAGGGGTCTTATCACCAACTTTTTGGTTAATGACAACCCCTTAAATAAAAATTGTGAGTTAAGATTTTTTTGGCGGAAGTATAGATAATATATACAAGCGGTTATTGTATAATCACAAAGTCTACAATACATGTCAATAAGACATTTTACGTTTTTATCATTTATTTTCGTGTTCGTGTAATTTCATGCATCAAAAATTAAATCAAACACTAAATTTTCGTGTCATAAATCAAATTTTTGTGAAAGATGTGAACGGTGAAGGAATGATAAAAAAATGGACAAATTAGTGACATGTGAGATTTATTAAAGTTGTAAAGAATAATATGTCTTTTGGAAAGATAAAAATAAAGGAGTGTACATTTCGAAAATAAAACTGTTAACAAATGAATGAGACGAACAAATTGTATAATAATTATTTCATAATTTAATGAAAAATATCAACGCTAACTTTCTTAATTTAAAAAATATTAACTAACGAATAATGAGATCCTTGTATCTAATATGTAATTTATATTAGATCAAATATTATTATTATATTTTATGTATAAATACTTGACCAGTTCAAATAAATATAAATTATATCAATTAACAATATAATTGGTATTTTTTAATTGAAAAGAAACATGTATAATAAAAAATTTACAAACATGATCGGATATGTAGTTATATACAAAACTACAAAAAACAAACATAATGGTATATAAATAATATAAGTCAACGTTCTATATACTTAAAATTTAAATTATGAAAAGAATAAAAGGAGATAATGTGATTTACCTAATAGGAATTCTAAATTATAAATCAAAAGTTAACTTAGCACAGTGGTTAAGACATGAAAATTAATTAATTTTTAGCATAACTTATAGAAAGTGGCATTTTTGTGATTTTTCAACAAATAAGGGTAAAATTGTAATTTCACAGCCATTTTTTGGGCTCAATTTGCCCTTAGACGCCATTTAATATATATAGAAAGTGGCATTTTTGTGATTTTTCAACAAATAAGGGTAAAATTGTAATTTCACAGCCATTTTTTGGGCTCAATTTGCCCTTAGACGCCATTTAATACATATAAGTAGATAGATAGATTTACCTATATATATATAATAACGTAAATAAAAAATACAAATTTATATAAATAATATGAACCAATATTTTATTTACTCAAAGGTTCAAAATAAAAAAAAGAATATAGAATTAGAGAAAATAATGTGACTTATCTAATAAAATCTTTAAAGTAAACTCAAAAAGCAACTTAGCATAGTGGTTAGGCTTTGGACTTCTTAGAAGGAGGTTGGGGGTTCGATTCTCTACAATAACAAATATTAACATATTTTTGCATAATAGTATAACAATGGTATTTTTGTTATTTTTCAAAAAATAGGGGTAAAATCGTAATTTCACAAGCATTAAAATGGCAAACTTTGCCCTTGTGTTGGCCTATTATATATAGTAATAGATATGCAATATATCAGTTTTGCACGTACTGAATGTTATTTAGTTCAGACATTTAATGTAATGGATGATGTTGGCAGCTTCAAGCCAGTTTCATCAGCCAAATGAATAAGAATTACTAATGCTACCACTTTTAGAGTATGCTCTGATGATCTCCTTATACCAAGACACAAATTTGAATTTCTGGATCTTGGTGATTTGTTTTAAGAAACAAGCCATTTGAAACCTAATCATAACCAGGAATTTTGTGACACCCCAAAATCCAGGGTAGAGGATTTGGTCGTCACGCTGAAATCTCAATTTTAAATCACCTATTTAATTTTAAACTATCACCTGTAATTGTTTAACAATTGAAATGTAACATATGCGACCTCAACTATAACAAGATCTTTTAGGCTATAGTGCTAGAAACAAGAATCCAAAATTCCATTAAATAAAATTTTCTTCTTTACAACAATTCTCTTTGCATAAATTATATAACACTAGTATAACTTCGACAAGAAGTATACCAGACAAAATAATTTTATACAATATAGTATTTAATAGAAATCAACTTTATACAATAACCTTACACTAGATCCAAATGCTCTGCATCAACTCGTCTTCCCAACGTCATCTTGACTGTTCTCGTTTCACAGTTATAAGATTAAATAATGTCAATCTACCTTTCACTAGAGGGTTAAAAAGGTGAAACAAGCAAGTATGAGAGGAAGAAATGCTCAGCAAGATAATTATAAGATATAATACTAAGATACTTTTCTGATAAGCAGTGTTCACTTCTAGAAATTTAACATGTTTTTGATAAATACAACTTTTGAGTAGAATGTCCATTTCACATTTGTAAATCAACTTTTAAATTAGAATTTGATTTTTCAATTTGACGTTATGAGTTAAAGTGAATGACCAGTCACACTAAAACTCTGGATCATACCTTACGGTATGTCCACGTACTCAACTGGATCAAATGCCACATTGGCCTAACATAATAATACTCATACTCTGACTGGCGTCTACGGTCCTTAAAACATTTCATTTTAATTCAAAACATTCCAATTCCAATTTAATACTCAGGACAGCTGTCGGAACAATCGACTAACCTTAATCAATTCAAAATAAAATCAATCATTAGAGTCCAATAATGTAATAAGCTCAATATTCGGGTCCAAATTAGGTTAAGTCAAGTAAATATGAATCAGGGTTTGCATCATACACCAGATAGAAACAAAAACTGATTGCGAAACAAGAATCCGAATCAAGAATTGAGAATCAGAAATCTTGCTATGATACTCCGAACAAACGAGTATGAGTTAGTAAACCTGCCTTTGGTCCTTAGCTATTACTGTAATATCTCGTAATTTTAGATTAATAATAATAGCATAATAATATAAAAAGAGATTAAAATTTGATAAAGAATAAGATATAAAATTAAATTAGACTAATGGGCCTAAAATATGGATCAATTTTAGGTTCAAATAACTAGAATATTTGGACTTAGGGTTTTATAAGGCTATATAACCTTCATATTCTCGTTGCTCGTTTTTATTATCAAAATTCGTAGGTCTCTTCCATACAGAAATCAGTTGTCTTGTAAAATTCGTAGTTAATTCATCGTAAGTCGGAATTCGTTGATTCTGGACTTTTCAGAAATCTCTTTAAATTTCCTACAACTTCTATTTCATAGTGTTTTTTCATATTAAGCTCTGAACTATTCTTAAAATCACAAAACACAATCAGATCTTGTTTTTCAGTTTCTGTTCAAATTCAGCAGATGTTTTATTTAATTCCTGATTCGTATAAGTCTGATTCTGATGAACCATACCTTGTCGGAAATGTCTTTTCGTTCTCTACAACTTTTGTAATTTAAGTTTTTCTAGAAAACGTTGTTTAGAGGTTCAAAAAGGCTAAAAACAGTTCTGGTCATATTGGAACCATTGAGGCGTTCAAGATTTTAGATGTCGAGGTAAGTTTCTGATTGATTTTTCTAGTGTTTTTGAAATTATGTGTTATATGTATATGTTTGTTTAAATAAATTTGGTCAAGTGATTATATTTTAAAGTGATATGTGATATGTGATACTATGTACGTGTTATATGTAAGCAATAATAGTCTTGAGATTCGGATTTGTGCCATGGTTTGTGAAAATATCGAATAAGAATAAGGACCGAGTCACCGGGTTATAGTGACAATTTTCTGAAAATTTAGGACCGTTATCACCGGGTTGTAGTGGTCGTGGCATGAATTTTGGGTTTCAGGTTATTGTTGTTATGTGGTATCGTATTTATCGAATAAGAATACGTGAATCGAAAGTTATGTATTGTGTATCGTTATTGTATCGTATTATCTTGTATGTATACATATTATTTGCCCGACTAGTTGGATCGATTGGTTTCTTGTTGGGTTGTATAGCTCATTCCTTACAATTTCCAGGTTTGGTGTAACTCAAGTGGGAAAACATTGAATTCAAGGATCTTAGGTTCAGAATAGATAGGTTTTTGGATTATCGTTAGTTGTGCTTTTGTAATTGTTAGCTTTGTAATAGAACTTTTGTCACACTTCCGTCTATAATTGTCATTGTATAGTAATTTATTATAGTTTTGATTTAGAATAATAGTCCAAAAAGTCGAGCTGTTACAATTACGTAAAGCCGAAGTAATATGATTCTCTTCTTCTTCTATCTTATGTCATCACAATCCTCTATTTCACTTATTCCTTGGCATGACGCTCTTGCAGTCGTCACCAGTCTGATCCCACGATATTGAATCCGTGCATATACCTCCATAGTCAAACATAAGACGATACTTTAATCTTCAGGTCATAATTCATACCGACAAACTTGAAAACTTTGTTCTAACGTAATTGACAATTCTTACCCATATCTTCGTCGGAAGAAAACACTTGGAAATGTCCCATTTAAATATATATGTTTTCCCGATGTTAAAAACATCTCAATTGAAACCAACAACCACAAGAAATATTTTATCCTTCTTCAACCTTCTCCATTTAGCATCTTCCCGTACAAAACCGTTGACTTTCTCCGTCGAACTCTACAATTAATACTAGTTGTTCAGACGAGAATATATCTCAATACTTAATCCTTGTGAACGAGAAAGTAATCCGACACTTCTAGTAATAACTTTAAATAATCCACTGTCTATCTCAGACGGCGTTTTTACCTTGAATATTATTAACGACTAAGCACAACATTTAACATTTAGCAATTCAAATAAACTATTCATGAATCACGTAACACCTTAAAGACTCGATAATAAACCACATAACACGGAACACGAATCATAAATCATTTCAGAAAATATTTGATCTTCAATTCTCCACTCATCTACGATCTAAATTCATCCATATAGAGTACTAATATGAAATCTGCCTTGATTTGCAGTAAACATGTAAGAAAATAAATCTGTCTTGATTTGCAGCAAATATGAAAAAATATAAATCTGCCTCAACTTCCAACAAACATGTAAGAAAATAAATTTGCCTTGACTTGCAGCAAATATGTAAGAAAATAAGTCTGCCTTGACTTGCAGCTATTTTATCAGGAAATAAACAATTAATCCTCGAGACAATTATTTAAATTCGTAAATTAAAACTTAATACGTCTACCCTTTATAGCATTTATGGACTTGATTAACCAAATAAATAATTCAAGGATCAAATAATACAACCGAGACTCGATAAAGAGATCAAATAATTTACATAGCACATAATAAAGTAGAAAAATCTTTCAGGGAAATATTTGATCTTCATTTTACAAAGATTTTGAATTTAAAAATATTTGAATGGAAGACCAATCATTTATCGTTTAGAAATATTTTTGATACGTTTAAAACGAATCATCTCATTTTTTTTTGAATTAAATCGTAAAGGAAAATAATTAAATTCAATTAAAGTTAATCAAAATTAATTAATAATTACTTAATTAAATTAATCAATTAATAATTAACCGATTAATTACATTAATTATATTATTAATCAAAATCAATTAAAAATAATTAAATCTAATCGGATTTTTTATTACATTAATTATATTATTACATTAATTACATTAATTAAATCAATTAATAATAATTATATTATTAATCCAGCCGGAAATTAAACTGGACGGCGTTCTGGCCATTGGAAAAGTTCCGGCAACATCACCATCCAAATCCTGTCAACCTAAACATCATCCTAAAATCAAGCTTTTCAACCTCCTTTCATACATACAATCTTATAACAATTATTAACACAAGTTACCATAAAAAACGAACCATAAACATATATTTCTCGACGACAAGAACTCAAATTCCGGTGACTATTAAAATGCCCATAAAAATCAAATAAAATATATGTTATTGTCCATTCACCGATCTACACGACCATGCAATCAAAACCTAAAAACAACGCCTACAACATATAGTCTGGTCACTTTTGAATTTTCCGGCGAACATCAAGCATACTAAAAACTCCACAATTTTTACATGGATAGCTTTAAAACTTAACGATCTACCACATTTAAACTACCAACAACATCAAATAATCAACCAAAATTCAATTTGATTTTTTGTCGAAAATTAAAATTTACCCAAGGTTGATTTGGATGGAACAAATGGATAGAGGGGTAAGAAAGCTTCGTTTTGGTTATTAAAACGCGTGATTTAAACTCCAAAATCACTAAAAACGGAGGGCTTGATCTCTTAAAATGTAAGAACAAGAAAATGGATAGATAGAGATATACGGGGGAGAGTGGTGGACCTAATTTCTATAAACTCAGCAACGACATATACATGATACGAGATATATATGTGTATGTGACACAAAAATATTTTAAACAAGAGTTTTGAGATTTTTTGTTTACCGATGAGTTTATACAAGCATTCAAGGTGGATCCATGTTCGTCTGATGGATGTGACGCCGTGTGCAAGTCGATCGAGTTGACTAACTTGGTGTGCACTCAGCAAACGATTTGGAGGCTCTGATATCTTGATAAAGAGGGGTGAGTCGCGCGAGTTGGGTAACTAGCTGCGATTTGGGTTCACTTGGAGAAGGACATCAAGCCTTCCACAAGTCGAAGAACTCGAAGTTGGAGGTGACCGAGTTGAGTGAGTCAGAAGTGACCGAGTTGGGTGAGTTAGTGATTACTTAGTGAGTTTAAATGAGTTTGTACGAGTCAAGACTCAAGACAAACTGATGTATTTGTTGTAATCTGTGGTGACTCACACTAACTGTTTGATGTATTATTGCAACGAGTTTGGTTTTGCTGCCTAATGAGATGTATACACCAAAAACAAGGGCTGCTGCATGAATCAAAGGTAATGATATGGATGGGCATAGGGTCACTTCGGGGTCGGGGAGTTCTATCCCCGCTACCGATCCCCGACCCCGAAACCCGTCCCCGAACCCGCCCCCGTTCCCCGAACGGGAATTATTTCCCTTCCCGATCCCCTCCCCGAACGGGGAACGGGGATCCCCGCGGAAAATCGGGATTTTTTTTTAAAATTGTAAATTATGAATAATATTTTTTATATAAATTAACATGACAAATCATAAAAAGAAAATTTATTTTTATTTTAAAATAATATTTTTAAAACTTTATTTGAATTAGATCTTATTTATATTATTAATAATAAGTAAAAATAATATTATTATAATGAAATTATGTCATAATATATAATTATTAAATTATTGAATAGATAAAAAATCAAAATTATAATATTACACATATATATATATATATATATTCTTAATAATTTATTTGATATACATATAAAATATAATTATTACTTTTAAAAAATAAGGTTCAGGGAGCGCCCAATTTTTTTATATATTTGTCCTCGATCTTTGTCCCGCCCCCTAAAAAATTCCTGATTCCCGAAGAAATGACATAAATATCATGTTTTTAGACTAAGTAACAAGAATATCATTTTTAAAAAAATTGGCCAAATATACCACTCTAATATGCATTTCAAAATTGGGTATCACTATTCCGCATTTGATAAATGGGTAATACATGAAAAAAAAAAATTCAAAAAAAAAAATAAATAAAATTTTGATCTGTTACGCATTCAGAAGATATGCGTAACACCTTATGCAAAAGAGTGATACGCATTTGAAGAATGCATAACTTATTTATTTATTTATTTTATAAAAAATGCGTGATACCAATTTTTCAAATGCGTAATAGTAATACCCATTTACCAAATGCGTAATAGTCTAGTATTTTTGGTCAAAAATTTTAGAATAGGTATTTTTATTTCCCAATATTAAAAAAATGATATTTTTGACCGTCACCCGTTTTTGCAAATGAAAAGTTGATAAATCACTAGGTCCAAGTCTTTGCTACGATACCACATTAAGTGTGTGTTTGGGGTATCATAAAAAAGTTGACTTATAGCTTAAAATGAGTAAGTGCGTATTTGGGGTATCACAAAAAATTTGACTTATACCTTAAAATGAGTAAGTGCTTTATAAGTGATAAGTTGATCGATTCTTATAAGTTATACGGGTGTTTGCTAAATTAAATTTGAAAAAATAATTATTAAATACAATGATTTCAACACTTGCATTTTAAATTAAAAAAAATATTTAAAAACACAAAAGTAAAAATATAAAGTATTAAAAAAATAAAGAAATCAAAGAATAAGTTGATAAGTTAAGTAAAATGTTGGTGATTTCTAACATTCAACTTATCAATTTATAAGTTATAAGTTATCAAATAAGCTAAGTACACAAACACCCCTCATAAGCTCTTATCAACTTATAATACATAAGCACTGCAAGCCAAACAGGCCCTAAGTGTTATATAAATGATAAGTTGATAAATTTTTATAAGTTATACGGGTGTTTGGATAAATTTACTTATAAATTATTTAAGAGTTTCCTAAATTAAATTTGAAAAAATAATTATTAAATATAATGATTTCAACACTTGCATTTTAAATTAAAAAAATATTTAAAAAACAAAGGTAAAACTATAACGTATTAAAAAACAAAGAAATTAAGTAATAAGTCAATAAGTTCAGAAAAATGTACCCCATTATTAACATTCAACTTATCAACATATAAGTTATAAGTTGAGGTCATAAGTTGGATTGACAAACACCCACCTAAGCTATTACGGGTTTATAAGCCATAAGTCTGCTTATAAACCCGTTGCCAAACAGGCCCTAAATCATACGGAGTAATATACTTTATAAAATTCAGGTGAATATCTCCGCTTTTCTGACTTGAAGGGAAAGTTTGGTCTTTTCGATTATTTGTTAACAATTCTTCTTCAACCAATGAATACATTTAAACTTTTGACAAATTGTTACTTCACTACACATAAATATTTTATCTATTATGTGAAAGAATTCTACACTGCCCGGTAGACCCATCAATTTTATACACGACACGACTTACACGACACGAAACTACACGAAAATTTAGTGTTTGTATTTACATTTTAAGTACACGACACGAAAATACACGAACACGAAAGTACACGACCCCGATTTAGTGTCACTTTTGGATTTACCCTTCAAGTACACGACACGACACGAAGTACACGACATAAATAAATATATAAATAATTAAAAATATATATTATATATATAATATAAATATTAATTGATATTACACGAAAGTAATGTGAATTTTAAGAAATTTCGTGTAAACATTCATGTTTTCGTTGCTATTCGTGTCTATTTCGTTACGTTTCGTTTCGTGTACACGAATGGTACACGAAAAAATTCAGGTATCTCGTCTCGTGTCGTGTCGTGTCAAGTCGTGTATCACTTGTGTCGTGTTCGTGTTACAGTTCCAGGTACACGATTTGAATTCGTGTCGTTTTCGTGTATAGCCAAAAAGTACACGAAACACGAAATTACACGACACGACAGATTTGCCAGGTCTACTGCCTGGGATACAAAGCAGCAACAACTTCACCATTAAACAAGAACACCTTGTTTGAAGAAATATACTTTACCTCCAATCGTTTGACTGCATTCTTGACACCTGTAAACTTCGAGTTACATGTGTTACAAACTTACAAGGCTACAAAAACCAGCATGCTATAGTTATTACACATTCAATAATCAATACTCGGTATCTGCATAAAGTGATTCAAGTCCAAATTTAGTTCGAAGTTCTAATATAGTAGCATAACTTCATAAACATCATCCCAATAAAGCAATAAACATGATCCAATTGTCCAACAAAAGTAGCATTGGAGTTGCAGGTTTACCATCAGAAGCAAGTTAAATGTTTCTCACCTACATTAAGTTTCTAAACAAGAAATTTAAGCATAGATAAACTGGAAAACTTCCAAAAGAAGCATTCATCATGTCACATTCCTTCCATAAGTCTACTGATTTCACCTCCAATGCATCCGTATTAGGCAGGCTTCACTTCTGATGCATCAATATCGGGCTTCAGAATAAACAGCAAGACATTAGACATGCAAACAACAAAGAATACATGAAAATCATCGTAGAAAGAGATAAAACAAATTTGGAAATATCATATAGAGAACACCACCATTTGATTACTAATATATCAAGTTTATGCATATAATCAGCATATTGATTCCAATCTGTGTGTCTTATAGAACAAGCAAAAGAACATATGTAATACCAACAAGTAATATACGACATGTTACATTGGTTAATTACATAATTTACGAAGGAAGCAACTGGAAAACCTCAGTCAATACAGTAATCTCTTTCGAAATAATATCCAGAAGTATTCATGTCAGGAACTGTTGGAACCAGTTTTCTGTCGGGTCTAACTCCAGGAAGTTCTTCGGGTGAACCTGTCAAAAAAGAAGAATGCGAGGGATTGGGCCCCCGATTCACCTCCGGTGTGAGAATGAGTTAGAGGTTCCAATTAGGTTTAAATGAACGTGTAAGTATTTGTGAGCATAAAAATGAGTATTAACCCTTCATTCAAACCTGTCAGGTGCTTTTATAGGCACTCTGGTAACCGTTCGCCCGAGATATTCGGGAATAGTCGCTCACGTCTGTCGTCCTATTCTTCCGCCTGAATAAGTGGGAGACTTAGTCAACCAACGGCTAGTCGACCAACGGCTAGTGCCAATGACCTTATCCGAAGTAAATGGGCTATGACAGCCCAACGAAACTGTTCGGTCCGGTAAAGCCAATTGGGCCCAGCTGCTATTCGGCCCATTTATTATTTGGCCCGAATACTGTTGGGCCTCCAACATGTCCCTGGACTTCGGTCGGATGTTGATGCGTGCGAAGTCCTATCTTTTCAACTCTCTTCGGGATAGGATCCAACGGTTTCGTGTTTATCCGACGTGACACGTCACCTAGAGAATCGTGCCGTAATTAATAATGATAGCCGTAATTTCTTGAAATTAATGCCGGATCACCACCGTTGAAATCCAAACGACTTTGATCGTACGATCGAGATTAAGCATTCGCTTTTTACTGTCCAAACGACACATGCCCTCCCGTATAATTGTTAAAAAATTCCCCCCAAACAATACCACTTCTATATTCAAAAGCAACTTCATCTTGCCAGTTTCTCTCCAGCACGTCTATTTGCAGTTACCAACAATCTCCAATATCTCAAGTTCAAATCCTCCTCAAGCTTTTATCACAAGTAAGTTCTCTGCACCCTTTTGTGCGATTAATCATTTTGTACTTAGCACACATGTCCTCCTTACTGAATGCGTGCATTACTGTTAGGCGTAAAAATGCTTTTTGTTTGGGGAATACATTTGCTTACGAAAACATGCCCGTAAATAGATTTGTAGGCAGACCAGTAGATAGATTCGTCCTAGGAATAATTTCCGAGACCAATTTGTCCCTAGAACAATCTTCGGGATGAATCCGTCCTTAGAACGATCTTCGGGATGGGTTGGCCCTTAGAACCGTCTTCGGACTGAGGAGTGCTTTAGAGATCTCTCTTATTTCTTCGGCTTAGAAGTTAGTAACCCTCTGACCGATCCAAGCCCTCCGTACTCGGCGACTACTTTTTCTTTCTTCTCTTTCCTGCTCATGTCCGAGTACAAGGCTAATTTCTTCATATTAATGCAGGAATTATGGATCGGTCGACTTCTACATCGGGACAGTCTCCTAGATCCATATCCCCGGACAGATATCCGTTTCATGATGTCGATGAATTCCCTGCGGCGAATCACCCTACTCGGTTGTCTGAGGACAGAGTAGATAAGTTGCCGAAAGAGTTTGATATCCCGACCGGTGCCTGGCATACATATCTGCCGAGAGCTGCTGACCGGATTTTGTTCAACCCTCCCGTCCCGAAGGGATACGGGAATGTGGCTACCGGGATCTCTGAGGCCACTTTAAAATGCGGTTTTCGGGTCCCGATGCTCCAGTTGGTGAAGCAACTGTTCGCCCAGATGGGGATAGCTTTAGGCCAGATGGACCCGAACGGGTTCCTACATATGAACGACTTTCAATGCCGATGTCTTGCGGCCAACGTCGATCCAACCCCCGCCTTGTTCTGGCACCACCACGACTTCCGAAAGAATGGTAAGAGTAAGGGTTTTTACTCCATCGCCCGCCGTACCAACAGGGTTGAGTGGGTGGAAACCAATTACAACAACAAGGGCAGCCACGATAAATGGTGTTATATCTCGGGTCCGAAGATAGCTGCCTTGTCTCAATGGCGTGTGGTTGATCCCACTGTTCAAGTGGTTAAGCCCACGCTATCGAGGACAGAACTGGATGAATACCAACGTCTATGTAACTTTAACATGGACCGAATCCCTTTAGAGGACCTTCAGGATAAATAGTGGCTTTTCGCCCTCTGGGGTAATGGTAACACACTCTACCCTTGGTATTATACTTCTTTATGTACTTCCTTATGTACTTCCCTTTTCCTGCTTTTACTTTCAATGATAATGTTAACCCCTCTCTTTTCTTCTTACAGTGTCTTCTCGTCAAGCCATCGTCGAGAGGAAAAGGGCCAAGTTCGAGGCTGAGCAAGCAGCTCTAGCGGCTAGGGCGGCGGAAGCGGCGGAAGCGGCGGAGGCGGCGGAGGCGGCCGGGGCAGGTGCCACACCCAACGATGGTCGCCAGGTAGGCGAGAAACAGGCGCATGAACAGTCAGCCCCATCATCTCCCCCGCCAACTGACCGTGCTGAGCAGGCGACTGGGTCTGCCCTGGTCAGAAAAAGAGCTCGAAGAGGGGACGTCATAAAAACATACGTCCCTCAATGGGCGGTTTTGGAGTCCGATTCCATCGCCATGATCGACCCCAAAGTAATCAAGGAGATAGCTCCCGATTTATGCCGAGCGTTGGTGCTTCCGGCTGATCGCCCTGCTTACGAGAAGTTGGGCCTCGCCGATGCTTGTGCCGATCTGATGGCGTTCCTTTCCAAGGTAAGCATAGCTAGTGTGTCTTTTTCTCTCCTATTTTCTCAGCTTTTTTAACCGAGTTTCGTTTCTCTTTTTCAGGCGACGCCAATGGCAGCTATTATCACCGATAAGGTGAAGGATATGGAGGGCAATTTTGGCCAGCTTCGGGAACTGGAGGTCCGAGCTGTGAGGTCGGAGAATGCTCTTCAGCAAGCCGTCGGTGACGTGGAGAGGCTAGAGGGGCAGGCTACGGCGCTTAGGGTTGATCGGGAGGCGATGCAGAAAGAGGTCGACCTTCTCCGAGCCAGGTTAACCAAGCGCAACCTCTCTCTGAAGGCTTCTAGGAAGATGGCCCGGAAGGAGACCAAGCTTCGGTTGAACGCCGAGGAACGCTGCTATCAGATGGGCCATGACGAGGTCGTGAGGAGGGCGGCCGCCATGGGCTTGGACCATACAGCTTTGGTAGAGCCCGGCTTCACTGATCCAGTTGGTCGCCCAGATGAGGACGAGCCTCCTGTCGTGTCTTCTGGCGAGGATGAAGAGTTGTCTGATTAGGGCCTTTTCTTTGTCCTCTTGTACTTTATTTCGCCTTCGGGCACTAAACTTTTGTAGCCTTTGGGCATTGAATGTACTTTGTCATTTCTAATGGATTTTCCAAGTTTTACGTCATCTATGCCTTCTTTCAGTGCCGATTGTTGCATTAACATAATTAATAATCTTATGTACCTTCGGCTTCGGCCTTAACATAGAGAGTTATATGTGTCTTCGGTTTTATCTTTGCCTTAACATAATTAACAAAATTTTATGTGTCTTCGGCTTCATCTTACCTTAACATAATTAACAAAATTTTATGTGTCTTCGGCTTATCAACTTCGCCTTAACATAATTAACAAAATTTATGTGTCTTCGGCTTATCAACTTCGCCTTAACATAATTAATAAAATTTATGTGTCTTCGGCCTATCAACTTCGCCTTAACATAATTAATAAAATTTATGTGTCTTCGGCTTATCAACTTCGCCTTAACATAATTAACAAAAATTTATGTGTCTTCGGCTTATCAACTTCACCTTAACATAATTAAATCAGTTTTATGTGTCTTCGGATTCATTTTGCCTTAACATAATTTAAACAAAATTTAACCATTATATGTATCTTCGGCTTTCTTTTTCGCCTAACATGGTCTGGATTCTCCCAAAGTTTGGCTGTTTGGTTATCCAATCGCCAAATTTATGAAACATTATTCAAGAAGTCTTGTGGCATTTATCGTTTCTGGTCGTCCCCAGATAAATGTCCGACTTATAACATTATAATGCATAACTGATAAAATAAGTAGAACAGGGAAACATGTATTTTATTGATAAATTATTCAACTTTACATGCTTTTCAGAAAAAAAAAACTTAGTATGAAGTGAAAATAAGAACTTGAGTGGCGAGCACCTTTTGTTCGGCCATATTCCTCTAGATTGGATGAAGGCTATTGGTAATATCTTCGTAACCTGGAGGCGTGCCATGTGTTCTTGATCGGGTCGCCAGACGTGGTTGCTAATTTGTAGGTACCAGGTCAAACCACCTCAGTCAGTTTATACGGGCCTTCCCAGTTTGGCATTAGTTTTCCCTGCTTAGCTGGCATAGATGTCGCCAATTCCCTAAACAGCAAATCTCCCACCATGAAGGTCCTTTTCTTTACTCCGGTGTCGTAGTATTGGGCTGCCTGAAGCTGATATTTCAAGTTCCTTAGGTGAGCCGCCTCTCTTTCTTCTTCCAACAAATCCACATTGGCCCGAAGGCCGAATTCATTTGCTTCGACGTTGAATACCTCCGTTCGGTAGGAGTCCAGTCCGACCTCAATGGGAACCAGGGCGTCGGTCCCGAATGCCAACTTAAAAGGCGTCTCGCCTGTCGACGAGCGTGGGGTCGTTTGGTATGCCCACAATACCCAATTTAGCTCTTCTGCCCAAAGCCCCTTGGCATCTCCCAGTCGCTTTTTTATCCCGTCGAAGATGATTTTATTTGCGGCTTCGATTGCTCCGTTTCCTTGAGGGTGACCGACCGAGCTAAATTTGTGCTGTATTCCGAAATGCGTCAAGAACTTCCGGAACTTGTTCCCGATGAACTGGGTCCCATTGTCGGATACACAGACCTTCGGGATCCCGAACCTGAGTATGACTTTCTCTAACATGAACTTTTTGCTGCCTCTTCGGTTATGGTCGCCAGAGGTCTTGCTTCGACCCACTTGGTCATATAGTCGATCGCCACTATGCAGTACTTGGCTTGCTTTGTGCTCTTTGGTAGAATTCCCACGATATCTACAGCCCACATGGCGAAAGGAATGAGACTTAGGACTGATGCCATTTCTTCTGGTGGCTGCTTCGGGATGGTACTGAATAACTGACATTACCGACACTTTTTTGCGTAATCGGCCCCATCTGCTCGCAAAGTCGGCCAGTAAAACCCTTGCCTGAGGATTTTAAAAGCAAGCGACCGACCGATAAGATGTTCTCCACATATCCCTTCGTGAACTGTTTCCAAAGCCAATAGTTGTTCTTCGGGATCCAAACATCGGAGAAGGGGTTCTGTCGCTGACCTTCTATACAACTTGTTACCGACGATGGTGTAGCTTGCTGCCCTGTACTTCACTTTTTGGGCCTCTTTCCGGTCTAGGGGCAAAGTACCTTTTTCTAGATAGGCCCTGATCGGGGTCATCCAGTTAATGCCTTGGTGGATTTCCATGCATTGTTGCTTGTCGATTGAAGGGCTTTTCACTTCAGTCAGGTAGATGGATCCTGTGAGGTTGTGTGTTTCGGCCGAAGCCAACCTTGACAGAGCATCGGCTCGGCTGTTATCCTCTCTTCCTACTTGACTTAATTCGAAGGATTCAAATGAGACCGATGAATCCTTTACCTTCGCGGCGTAAGCCTTGAGTCGAAGCTCTCTTTGTTCGTACTCTCCTGAAAAGTGCTTCACCACTAACATAGAATCACTAAATGCTCGTAAATTTCTTACATCGAGGTTTTTGGCCAGGTTTAAACCGGCTAGCAATGCTTCGTACTCGGCCTCGTTATTGGTTAGCGGGAAAGTGAATCTTATTGTTTGGCAGATTTCGAACCCGTCTGGACTTGAAAGGATTAATCCTGCCCCACACTTTAACCCGGCTACCGACCCATCTACGAACAATTTCCATTTGCCTGGCGATCGCACCAGCTGCTCTTCGGGAGCTAGGTCTTTTGGTCCTGAAAAATTGCATTCGACCATGAAGTCTGCCAAACTTGGGCTTTGATGGACGTTCTGGGGATGTATTCCAAATCGTATTCTCCCAGCTCGATGGACCAACCCACCACCTTTCCGGACGCCTCTGGTCTTGTCAAAATTTTCTTAAGGGGTTGATCGGTTATAATCTGTACCGTTCGCCCCTGAAAATAATGACGTAGCTTTCGGGTCGCCATTACAAGGCCGTATGCGAACTTTTCTGCATTTGGATATCTTGTCTCCGCATCTTTCAGCATGTGGGACACGTAAAACACTGGGTGTTGAGAGCTGTTATGTTCTTTCACTAGTACTGCTCCAAGAGTTCGGTCGCTCACTGCTAAGTACAGCTGTAATGTTTCCTTCGGATCGGGCCTCATCAGGAGAGGCGCCTTGGTGAGATACTCCTTCACATCCTCAAATGCTCTCTGGAACTTCGGCCCCCATTCAAAATTCTTCGATCCCCGGAGTGCTTCAAAGAAAGGTAGGGCCTTTTCTGCTGATCTGGAAATAAATCTTCGCAAGGCGGCCATTCGACCGGTCAATTTCTGTACATCCCGAACTGTCTTCGGCTGTTCCATGTCGATTACTGCTTGTATCTTTTCTGGGTTTGCTTCGATCCCTCGGGCACTGACCATATACCCTAAGAATTTCCCACTGGAGACTCCGAAAGTACACTTGTTCGGATTAATCTTCATGTCGTGCTTCCTTAATGTCTCGAAGCATTCTTTGAGATCTTCCATGTGATCTTTGAACTGGGACTTAACAATCATATCATCCACATAGCATTCCATGTTTCTCCCGATTTGTTTATTGAAAAATCCGATTGACCACTCTTTGGAATGTGGCTCCTGCGTTTTTTAGGCCGAAAGGCATTTTGATGTAGGCATATGTTCCTTTCGGGGTGATGAATGTTGTCTTTGGAATATCCTCGGCATTCATTACAATCTGATGGTATCCTGAAAAAGCATCCAAAAAACTAAGTACCTGATATCTGGCAGTGGCGTCTGTCAGCTGGTCAATGCTAGGAAGCGGGTAATGGTCCTTCGGGCAGGCTTTGTTTAAGTCGGTGTAGTCAACACACATTCGCCATTTGTTATTTGCCTTCTTTACCACCACTACATTGGCTAGCCAGTCCGGGTACTCGATTTCCTCTATGAATTTTGCTTCCAGAAGTTTTTCCACTTCGGCTTCAATGATCTTCTGTCGTTCCATGGTGAATGTTCCCTTTCTTTGCTTTACTGGCTTTGCCTCGGGCTTAACATTAAGACAATGCTTCGCCGTATTTGGATCCAAGCCCGGCATGTCCTCGGGCCCCCAGGCGAAGACGTCGTGGTATTGTCTGACCACTTCAATCACTTTCTTCTTCAGGTCGAGCTCCATATTTTTCCCGATTCGAACCATCTTTCCCGAACAGCCTGCATATAGCTCCACCTCTTCGGTTTCTGCTGCTGGTTCGGAAATTGGGCTAGATAGGTCTGCCCCAAACTTTTCTAATTCGATGTTCATGGTTTGGCGACTTCCGCTAGATTCGCCTTCGGTCCTCTTTCTTTTACCACTTTCGGTCAGCTCAAAATCCTGATCTTTATCTAGACCGTCTAGCATGATGATTCGGGCAGTTTTTTGATCGCCTCTCATTTCCCCGATGCCATGCTCAGTCGGGAATTTCAATTTGAGATGAGGTATCGACGCCACCGCTTGGAAGCAGGTAAGGGTTGGCCTTCCGAGAATAGCATTGTAGGGGCTTTCCACCCGAACCACATAGAACTTGACCTGCTTTTCCACAATATATGGAGCTTTACCCAAAAGAACAGATAGAGTGATAGTACCTTCAATAGGGACTGGCTGATTCCCGAAGCCGTACAGGGGAGCTTCGTGGCAGGGTTCCAGCTGTTCGCCTCCAAGGTTCATTTTACTATACATCCGATGATACAGAATGTTCACCGAGCTCCCCCCGTCTATCAGAGCTTTCCATATTTTGTTTTGTCCGATCACCGGATTGATGAACAAAGGGTCTTCATGAGGCCAAATCACATCCTCATAGTCATCCTCGGTAAACATGATCGGCATCGCCTGTTTGGCAGATTGAAACTGGTACAAATTGTAAACCTGTTTTGCGTACCTTTTCTTGGCCGTCTTGCTATCTCGTCCCAGGGTACTTCCACCGAATATGGTTTTTACTTCGCCTCTGTACCTTTCGACCTCTTCGGGCTCTTTTCGTTTGTCTTCCTTCGGGGCTAGCTTGTCCCTCAGGTCTTTGACAAATTTATTCAGTTCTCCCTCCTTGATCATCTTTTCTATCAGTTTTTTTAGATGGTAACACTCATCAGTGTTGTGACCCTTGTCCTGATGATAATCGCAATACTTGTTACCATTTTTTTTATAATCGGGCATCTTCATTCGTGCTGGACGAACGAAGCCAGGCTTTCCTTTTATCTCGTGGAGAATCTCCGAGATTGGTGCATTCAGAGGGGTAAATGTTGTGCCATCCCTATCTCTCCTTCGTTCGGCAGCTTTATCGCGACCCTTCGCCTCATCTCGCCTATCATCGAATCTTCGCCCTGAATCGTACCTGTCATACCCTTTTCTCCCCCAGTCTTCTCTCTTGGCTTCTTTAAACCCCCCGATGGATTCCATCTTCCGTCGGATGCTCTCACCCCTCAAGTATATATCATTCAGGGATTTAGGGGGAATATCATAAAGAGAAGATCGGAGTTTTTTACCTTTGATGGGGTCTAGTCCTGCCGATAAGAACCCAGCGGCCTTTACTTTGTCCAAATTTGTCACCATTCCAGCTTCTTCCTTAAACCTAGCCAAGTAATCTCCCAACTCTTCGTTCGGCCTTTGTCTACAGTGGATCAAAGCTTCGGTGTCCTTCTCTCTTCGGCACAAGTACGAATAGTGCCTCAAGAATTTCCTTTTTAGCTGGTCGTAAGAACATATCGACCTTGGTTTCATTGACCTGTACCACATGGTAGCTGGACCCTTCAGGTATGTCTTGAACATCTTGCAAAGCATGACATCACAGTGTCTCATGCCTGTCATAAGGGACTCATACTTCTCGCAATGGTCTTCAGGATCGCCTTTCCCATTGAATTCGTTCATCTTCGGGAATTGTCTTCTAGGGGGAGGTCTATACTTCTCGATTTCCTCCGACACTACCAGCTCGTGACTAATTCTACGATCGCCGAACATCGCCTTCTCCATTCGGCTCAGCCTGTCTTTCATGCGAGGATCTCCTTCCTCGTCGGTATCCGATCGTACGACCACCTTTGAACGGATCCTTCGGGGGTGTGATTCAGAATCCGAAGATCCATCTTCATCAGTATGCACCCTCTTTTCTCTCCTGTGACTGGTCTGTACCAATAGTTGTTCTCCGGTCTCCACAGCACCTTGGAGAGCCTTTTCCTCAGCATCCAGCTCAGCCCTTCGCCTTTTAATTGCTTCCAGCTTAGCGAGATCCCCTTCCCTCTTCTTCGCCCTAGCTTGGGCTTTGGCTTCCAACCTTTCCTTTTCCTTCTACTTTCCCCCTTTGGTAGCAGTTTCTTCACGCCATTTAAGAATCATGGCCTTTTGCTCTTCGGGAGTTGGCATTGGTCCCTCCTCCAACTCATCATCGAAATTGAGAATTCGATTAATAGGAGGTGTAGTTGTAGAGGGACCTTGGCGATGAGTCTCAGCGAAACCGAGAGCCCTATCTTCAGAACTATCAATTGCCATCGTTCTCAGCTAACGTCACAAATTTGCTTACACGTTCCCACAGACGGCGCCAAATGTTGGAACCAGTTTTCTGTCGGGTCTAACTCCAGGAAGCTCTTCGGGTGAACCTGTCAAAAGAGAAAAATGCGAGGGATTGAGCCCCCGATTCACCTCCGGTGTGAGAATGAGTTAGAGGTTCCAATTAGGTTTAAATGAACGTGTAAGTATTTGTGAGCATAAAAATGAGTATTAACCCTTCATTCAAACCTGTCAGGTGCTTTTATAGGCACTCTGGTAACCGTTCGCCCGAGATATTCGGGAATAGTCGCTCACGTCTGTCGTCCTATTCTTCCACCTGAATAAGTGGGAGACTTAGTCAACCAACGGCTAGTCGACCAACGGCTAGTGCCAATGACCTTATCCGAAGTAAATGGGCTATGACAGCCCAACGAAACTGTTCGGTCCGGTAAAGCCAATTGGGCCCAGCTGCTATTCGGCCCATTTATTATTTGGCCCGAATACTGTTGGGCCTCCAACAGGAACAGAGGTTCCTGATTTCTAATATTTGATGTTTTTGTGATTTTCTGGTTTATGAAACTTAGAACAGCAATAGAACAGTAATCTAGAGATAAGAACAGAAGAGATTAAGCTAATCTAGAAGGTAATCAGATAGAGATTGAGAGAGAAATGAAGGTTTCTTGTAG
This sequence comes from Heracleum sosnowskyi, assembly GCA_030848705.1. Classification (NCBI taxonomy): domain Eukaryota; kingdom Viridiplantae; phylum Streptophyta; class Magnoliopsida; order Apiales; family Apiaceae; genus Heracleum; species Heracleum sosnowskyi. The sequence goes on along the minus strand of CM061244.1, from coordinate 14,964,239 downwards.
AAGAAGACATATTTTCAGATAGTTTGTTATAGAGAGAGAAAGTGCAGAGAAATTAGAGAGAGAGATAGATTGGTGGAAATAGATTTCCTTTTTATAAATTTCCTAATCTGAAGTATTTATAGGCACACACATACTGTAACTAAAAAAGAGTAAATGACATCAGTACCCTTACTAACTAATACTACTACTAAGACATACTAGTATTGCTACCCACACTATTCCTGACAATTCATCAATGTCAACAATAACATAGCGTACAAATTACATCTGTATGTGTTACATAACAAAAAAAAGAAGAATGTATTACGTATCCAGTATTGTATTGATCGGTAATGCATGATATGCTACAGTCATTAATTACATAATTACAACGAACAATCAAAAAATTTCAATCGCTACAATAAGCTCTTTTGAAATAATGTCGATAAGTATTCATCAACTGTCAACAAACCTAAAAGTAAAAAATGTCCAGGAGAGATAATATACTTGGTTTATTCAACATCATGCATGTTTTGTCAGGTTTCCAAAATACATAAACTAAACTAAACTATATACATAATACATGTATAAATTTATTTTAGCTCAATAATCCAACTACAAACTTTCAAGTTTGATGACCACTTAAGTTCAATAATCATCATTCTTTTGCCTTTATCATTAGTTCTAATAGTCATACATATCCGTGGCAGAATGTAGTGTTGGAATCGGATTGCTTAGTGGTAGTACAGGCAATTAGAAGTAAGGCAGCAATGTCATCCCCTTTTGGTCGTACTGTAGAGGACTGTAGAGCTATCGTTCGAGATTATAACACAATCGAGGTGTTCTTTGTTAAACGGTCTGCTAATATGGCAGTTCATGCATTAGCTAGAGAGTCATATTCATATCCAGATCGCGTGTTTGATAGGAGTTCTGTTGCTATTGAAGTTCTTTTTGCTTTGAAAGTTGTTTCAGGAATTTAATAAAATGCTCTTTTGTTCGTCAAAAAAAAAAAAATAGTCATACATATCTAAACATTATCATCAACATGTTCACATTCAAATTACATTTATCTATAATTCTAAACCCCATAATGATTTTAATATTTCTTTTTTCATCTATGTGTTTCAACTCTCAAATGCCTACATGAAATTGTGTTACTTTATATTTATCTTTTAAGAATTACCCTCACAAGTAAACAGAAACGTCTCCTCAAACTTAAGATATAAATGCATGCAAACCAATTTTTTCCGTTTGGTTGAAAAACTAAACATGCCTCCCTTTCAAAATTTGCATTTAATTTCAATCATGTGATTAAAAAACTATTTTTTTAAAAAAAAAACAAATGACAAGATTCAACAATATGTGTGTGAATAATGCAATGTATAATAAATATATAAATACTAGCTTAAAACCCGTGCGATGCACGGATTGTTAATTGTTATTTTATTATTATTTTTTTAATATTTTATTAATTGTAATTGGGAAAAAAATAAGTAGCCATGTTAAAATAGCTAAACACTTTTAATTAATTAAAAACATTAAAACATATTTTAAAATAAATAATAATGGGGTTGTCCGTTATATTTTTGGAAAATGAGGGGTTTTAGTAAGAAAAAATAAAAAATGTAACATATATTTAGTTTTAAAAGGTAAATGCCCGTGATATTTTTGGAAAATGAGGTTTTAAAATTTAATAATTAAAAGTATTTAAATACATTTTAAAATAAATAAGTACAGAGTTTCCTGTGATATTTTTAGGAAAAAAATGAATTTTAGTGAGAAAAATAGAAAAAGTAAATTATAAAAGGCAATTTCCCGTGATATATTTAGAAAATGATGGACTTTGTTAGAAAAAATATATAATGTGTTTTAGCTGAAAAGATAATTTGTTATAAATATGTATTTGATTATTTATATTTTAATATTTTTAGTAATTGCAGTTGTTAAGAAAAATAAATAGACATGTTAAAATAGGTAAACTTTTTAAAAAATAATAATATTAAAATATGTTTAAAAATAAATAACTAAAGGTTTGTCCGTGATATTTTTGGAAAATGAGGGGTTTTATTAAAGAAAAATAAAAAAGAAACATGTTTTAGTTAAAAAAAGGTAATTGCCCGTGATATATTTGAAAAAGTAGGGGAATTTTTTAGAAAAAATAGAAAAAAATGTATTTTAGATGAAAAAGGTAATTGGTTATAAATAGGTAATATTATTATTTAATAATATATTTCTATAAATAAGTAAGGTTAATTAAGTAAAAACACGAAGTACAGTTAATTAAGGGCAATTAAATAAAATCACAACGTACCATAACGACCAACCAAATTTTTAATGTTTCGTCTATTATATAATAGTATTGATAGTATTGATAGCTTACAACCCTTGCGATGCACGGATTGTTAATTGTTATTTTATTTTATTATTTAATTGTATTTGTTGAAAAAATAAGTAGGAATGTTAAAATAGCTAAACACTTTTAATTAATTAAAAACAATAAAACAGATTTTAAAATAAATAAGTAAGGGTTTGCTCGTTATATTTTTGGAAAATGAGGGATTTTAGTATGAAAAAATAAAAAATGTAACATATACTTAGTTTAAAAAGGTAAATGCCCGTGATATTTTAGGAAAATGAGGTTTTAAAATTTTAATAATTTAAATTATTTAAATACGTTTTAAAATAAATAAGTAAAGGGTTTGTCCGTGATATTTTTAGAAAAAGAATGGATTTTAGTGAGAAAAATAGAAAAAGTAAATAGAAAAAGGCAATTTCCCGTGATATATTTAGAAAATGAGGGACTTTGTTAGAAAAAATCTATAATGTGTTTTAGCTGAAAAGGTAATTGGTTATAAATAGGTATTTGATTATTTATATTTTAATATTTTTAGTAATTGCATTTGTTAAGAAAAATAAGTAGGCATGTTAAAAAAGGTAAACTTTTAAAAAAATAATTATAATATTAGGTTTAAAAATAAATTACTAAAGGTTTGTTCGGGACATTTTTGGAAAATGAGGGGTTTTAGTAAGGAAAATTGAAAAACTAACATGTTTAAGTTAAAAAAGGTAATTGCCCGTGATATATTTGAAAAAGTAAGGAAATTTGTTAGAAAAAAAAATGTATTTAAGGTGAAAAATGTAATTGGTTATAAATAGGTAATATTATTATTTTATAATATATTTCTATAAATAAGTAAGGTTAATTAAGTAAACACACAAATTTAAGAAATAACAATTAAGTAAAATCACAACGTACCATAATAATGTATTTAAGGTGAAAAAGGTAATTGGTTATAAATAGGTAATATTATTATTTAATAATATATTTCTATAAATAAGTAAGGTTAATTAAGTAAAAACACAAATTTAAGAAAGGGCAATTAAGTAAAATCACAACGTACCATACCGACCGACCGACCAAACTTTTAATGTTTCGTCTATTATATAATAGTATAGTATTGATTTGAACTTTTTTATTATGTACAATCAACCGTTACTATAGTTCTAAGGGGCATACATAAGTTAATACTATGATATTATTACAAAAATAGTAACTAAAACAATTTTCCTTGCTATACTTAATCACATATCAGAACAAAATAGACTAATAGATTACAAAATTTACAAAATAGGAACCGGGTATATTAAATTAAGATAGCAGACCAAAGTACACATGCGCGCGTCTACACACACCTATATATTTATCTTATAAGCCAAAAAATATAAGCAATCTTAAAACATTCAAGTTCCCAACTTTTTCACGACAAACTTCAGAATACAAGCTCTGTTCCAAGATTTTTTGTCAAATTATAACTATAATACAAAGCAATACTCATGTATGTAGTACAAGATTCAGCCTCAAGTCGGCAACAAGCAAACAAAATAACAGCAGGGAGTAGGGAGGGCGTTTAGAGCTAGATAAGTAGTATCTTTTTATCCATCGTCAACAATAAACAGATCTAGATAAGTGTAGAAATATTAAAGCTATGCAATCTTCAACACATTCGTTTAATTAGTCGGAAAAAGTAAAAAGAAAGGTACTCCTCTGGGCTATGGTTTTACATATGGTAAACTTTATAGGTTTTAGTAGCAACTTCAGACCGGTACTTTAATGGGGGTTTTCACTAATTAAAATTACATTCAAAGAGCTGAGAGTAAACCAGGATACAGGAAAGTTGATATCCATGAGGGTCCCTGAGTAGTCCTAGTTAACCAGAACTTTGTATATGATTTTGCAGCATCTGGACATGGCTTCAAGCGGCACAAGTTTAGGCATGACATGTTATTTATAAAGAGAAGGTCCAAATAAAACAAAATATTCACATTTCACATGAGAAGCCAAATCCTTGATTTCCGTAGTATCTTCTAATTTATTTATACCAGTAAAAGCAATCAAAAAATTTAAAATTTCACGGGTGTAAAATTTCAAAGTCTATACAGAACTCAAGTGAGGAAACAAAAACTAAAAACACACCATGATAAATTGAAAATTAGATTGATTACAGGAGGCAATTACCTGTAATCACTCGATTTGACCTCAATTCTATAGTTGTAGTCGGGAAGAGGGTAGGCATGCATATTTTTGTCTCGAAGGCTTCAACACTCTTTTCCTGAGTCTTAACCATTCTTATGTTATAAAAGGTCATAGCCAACCTACAGAAACAAACACTACAAGAAACAGGGGTCATAAGCGACCGAAAAAAATGGTCGTAATTGATACTTGACGGTGGCAAATGTACTCAAAACCGACTGACGACCGACCAACTAATTTGGTCGTAAAAAGTCTGGTCGCTTTTGAAGCAACAGTCGCAAATAATGATCATTTACGACCATTATTGACAGTCGGTTACGAAATTCCAGTTTCGTGAGTGTTGGTCCCACATGCCAATGTGGCAAGCCAAGTCAGCAATATTTACGACCAATACTGAGTCACAAATAATTGGTCGTAATTGAGACTAGCATTTGCAACCAAATTTAGTCGCATTAATTAGTCGTAAATAGAAGTTGTAATTCCAACCAATATATAGTCGCAATTAATTAGTCGTAAACAGAAGTTGTATTTCCAACCAATATATAGTTGCAATTAATTAGTCGTAAATATGAGTTGTATTTCCAACCAATATATAGTTGCAATTAATTAGTCGTAAGTAGAATTTCTATTTCCAACCAATATATAGTTGCAATTAATTAGTCGTAAATAGAAGTTCTATTTCCAACCATTGTTGTAGTCGTAAATATATTTACATTTCCAACTAACTTCCAGTTACAAATAAACGGTTGGTTATGTCAAAAACGACCAACTTTTGGTTGCTTATGTTGAAGCAGATGGTTGGAAATAACATGAATTCAGTCGCTTATGTTAGTAAGAAAATGACAACAAATTGGTCAGTTTTAAAACTACGCCCAGAAAAATCTGCACACTTTTTTACCTACAATGCATGCACATACCAAATCTCTATTTACAGAAATCACACCTGATTAAATATAAATCTTAAAGCACAACTAAATTTAACAAAAGAAACATATGTGGATTAATTAACAAAGTTAAATAAATCCTAGTATGGCATCACACCGGCCACCAACCAAAAGTACTAAATATTCGCTACGAGTTCACAAATCCACATATCAACTATCTTAGTTAAATTCAGTTACAACATCTCAAGTTAAGAGCTACTATTAATAGTTACTTGAGATATAGTTTTAAACTACATCTACTTATCACTAGCACTGTCATTCCTTAGGTTATCACCACCAACATCACCATCCTCTCCGGCATCATCACTGCCATCATTATCCTCCCCTATACCATCACTGCCATTTTCATCACCAGTGCTAGAACCTTCTCCATCACTTACTTCCTCGTCGGTAGTGTAATCTTTGTTAGCTTCATCGATGGCCTGAAATGAAATGAAAATTTCACAGCATATTACTTAATTGAATTGAAACTAGATGCCATTTTACAAATTTATATAGGTCGCCTTTAGAATGTACATAAAACATATAGACAGGGATGCAGTTGGTGTATAAAATATTCTATATTTGGCATTCAAGAGTAACATGAAATGCATTACCACAAAACCAAGATATTGAAGTGGAGGGTAGATACACGTCAAACACACAATAAACAGAAAATGACTTTGTATCTTTTGGATCCAATTAGGCAGATTAGACAAATAAGATTCAGGAGTTGGATATATATCTCAATAGTAAATAAAACTTGAAATCTGTAATAAGGAAATATCCAGAAATCTGTAATTGCTATATGACACATACATTGTGAAAACTCGTATTTAATTATAGCTCATTAACATTTCTAGGCTAACAAAAACAATGAGAGCACCTGATGGGAGTCCTGATGCAGGAACACCTCAGGTCTTCTTTATCATGCTGCTACCTTGTTAAAGTCGATGTCTATTAGAGAATTTATCTGGAAGATGATTTTTCTTCATCGACAGAAATAATTTCATTTTCTAAATTAAAAGTTAATTGTCCAGATCGTCTTTTCGTCCAAATTACATTTATTTATTTTTCTATTTTTAGCAGTAAAGAATCACTAGTGATAAAATTATATACAACTTTAACTTTATTTATATTTGCTAACTTTATTTATTTTTCTGTTTTTTTATTTACTAAACTTTTTCTCAACCAAGTAGTGCAAATGTTCTCTTCATCACTTAAAATAAATTAATAAAGAACTAACATAATACTAAATTAAAGAAGACTTACCTTTTGTGTTTCATTGCAAATACTTTTAAAAATTGTGGTGACAACGTTCACCACCTCTCGAAAGAAAACTTGGTTAAAGCTTCCTCTACTAGCAGGATCTGAAACCTCAATAATATTCCTTGCAACTTCTTCCATTTCAGAATTATTTAGATTTCCGAACTGGTCACGGTTGGCTTGTGCATTTGTTACTGCAGTTTGAACAATTTGCAGAAATGCCTGATCTGGAATGATAGGTCGGTTACCGCTTGAAGAAGAGGAGCTAGCACCGCCTCTTGACCTTTCTCGAAAGCGGTGAGCCAAGTTTGACAGAAGTTGAGTTGCTGGGATAGTGGGGAAGCCAACGATTCTATTCCTTTGTGGCCTCTCGGTTGAGCCGGTAGTTGCTGCCAACCATAACTCAATAGGCTCATCCACTTCTGAGGTAGCAGTGAGTTCAGTAAGGTTAACTCCTCGAGCCTCCAGGATAGCCCCATACCTTGACTGCACACATAATTAAAGATTAATTTAAATTACAAGTCCTTCAGCCATTCCAATATTAGCTGTAATTCCAGCTATGAATAAATCAGGTAATCAGGTAACACTGCATTAATAAAATGAAATTACTATAGAAAATTGAAAATACTATATGAGAAATAAAAATGTGAAATAAAATGTGATAAGGGTTTGACAAGATCTGGTATGGTCTTCCATATTACTCGCTCTCTCTGGTCTCTTTATTAGGGAGATGACAATCAAGGTAAATTAACGAAATCTGAGATGTTACATTGGTAATTTTGGTGTATTTCTGCGTTCTTAACAAATTTTTGCAGATATTTAGATGTTCTTGTTCGAAGGAGAATATTCTACTAGAAGCTGACTAAAAGCCTACCCTAGAATATTAGATTAATTTTTTTGAAATAGTATTAGATTACTTTCAAAAAAAAATATTATTAGATTATTTTGCTTGATATTAGATGACTACAAGCCCTGTATATTTTTGTGTCAGGGCTACAAAATTTTTGGAGAATAACATAATAATGGAAAATAAAAACTTTATATATCCCCTTTAATTAATAATAACAGAATGATAAATATATTAATCCCCGCAAGTTAAGATGCTCCGGAAATAAAAATATTCTAGAAAATTTATTACCACTTTGGAGGATACTGGAGACCTAACCCTATATTGGAGGATACAAGTATACAAGATGGATTCAACTGTAAATGCGGTATGTAAATTACACTGCCATTTAAATTTTTATCCTAAAAGACCTGAATTATACAGCCTATCATCTTACGACATCATATATGCTGGTGCAGTTGGCAATAGCCAAGGACCCTGAAGCTGTTTTTTTCAAAAGGTTGGAAGGGCTACAACCTTAAAAGAAATAAATCCTGTAACTTAAATTATGCAGGAGATAACTTCTTTAAAACTGCTTCGTACAAAATTGAAGCTCTATGCACAAAATCATAACAGGATACAACAGATAAACTCAAAAATATTGAAGCTCAGATCTTAAGAAAGAGAACTGAGCTTCGTCAATTTGAGACTGAATACAGAAAGGTAATAATTTTTGTTTTGTTCTACTATAGTGGCATCTGTTCTGCAATATAAGCTTGTTGATGACTTATTCCTAGGGTCAGGTCTAACTACTTTGGAGGATACTGGAGACCTAACCCTGATCAGTATCTATGTTTTCCAGAAGCGGGATTTCTTATCGCCCTGTACGTACCTTCGTCTAAGAATAGTTCAACTGAGTATACAAGTCCAAATTCAAATACTATTTTTATTATTCCTTATTCTTTTGTCGAATCGTAGGTTAGTTATACAAAGAATTCAACACTGTTTTTTACACAAAACACAGTTTCAAAGTCGTATATACAAGAGTACATTCAGCATGGCAATTTTAACAAAAGTCTGGTTGACAAAATACCAAAAACTTCTCTAAAAATAAAAGTTAAAATTGAGCAAATATGATTTTAATGTCTAAGTACATATATTCTTCTTGATTTATAGATGTAATTAGAATATGATCTTGATCAAATAATGTACTAAATTTGATTGGCAAAAGCCAAATTTGATCTATGGTCTATCGCTGTTTGACAGAGGCAGTAACTTCCTACTGATTCTACTAGACAATATTATACACAACTACATTAAGCAATAAAAATAGTTTCACATCAAACATTTGTTAACAACATTTAAAGTCCTGTAAACTTGCACAATTTATGATCTATCCAAAAAGTCCAGAGGTTTACCGCTATTTCCATAGCATGGGGAGTGGTGAACTCCAGAGGTTTTGTTACATCAGCCTCTTGCGCCCTTCTCGAGGCAGCAGTAGTGTGGGTTCGTTCCCACAATTTGAGAAGTGGTGGCTTCTTACCATTGTTTTGGTTCATCATATCCTACAAATATGTTGATGTTCAATTTATATACTAGATGACATAAAATATAAAGAAACTAATCAATAAATGCAGAAGTTGGCCCAAAAATTCAGTACATGTACATAAATATGATTACCATTTCATGAGCTTCAAAAGCCTTCGCGCCAGCACTATGCAAAGTATCCACCTTCTGTCGATTTTTCGATCCAACTTCAGCTCGATGTTTGTGGGTCTCGCTATTCCAAAATTTGAGCAGCCCATCCCAAAAATTTGGATGAAAATACGATGGGCACAACTCCTCATCCGACAATCCCGTTCTGGCCTTCTTTTTCTTCCAACGATCTTTTTCATCACTTATCAATCTTTTGCATGTGTTCTTCGCATGCAATTCAATGCTCCAATCAGCTTCTGATTCGCTTTGTCCTTTTTTATGCCTATAATAATTCTGGAAAATAAACAATTGTGTTAGATATTAACTGATTTGCCAAACATGCACAATGTGTGTGTGTTTGCTTATGTTGAAATAATAATGCATAAATATACCTTAAACTCATCACATATGTCGTCCAACCAATTTGGATACCTAGCATTTATATCCCTGTACTGGTATACCCCTTCTGGCCAGTAATTCCTGATAGTTCCAAGCAATGTTTTCCTGGCTTTGTTGTCAAATATGCTGCATATTATTAAATATTTAGAAATTATTAAACAAGTGCATTACATTAAAATCAATTATTTCAAGCTAAACAAAACTTATCAGCGTCTAATGATTTACGATCAATTTAATATAATATTTCAAGCAATCAAACAGGAGCTTAAAAAAACTTACTGTCCCCCGTGAATATCCACTCGTGTGGGTCTACTAGGATAATTTTTACCCGCATCTCCCTGTGAATGTGACCTGGGCTTTGGCCTCCTAATTACATGTTGTGTTCTCGAGTGTTGTGGACTTGGCGGACTTGGTGGACTTGGTGGACTCGGACCTGGACTAGGCGTTCTTTCAGTAGCTCGACTTGGTGTTCGCGTAGTAGCTCGGAATGAAGTGTTGGACCTTTGTCCCTTCTCTTTCCCTTTCCCTTTTCCTGTTCGTTTTCCTTTTCCCTTGTCTTTTCCTTTACCATTTCCCCGTCCTCCAGATTCTCTCGATATGCGTTTACCTTTTCCATTATCACGCGCCATGTAGACTGTCAACCATATAAACTTAATAATTAGAGACCAAATCACACGTAGACCAATGGTTGCAGACAGAGTGTACCATTTTAACATTTCTGCATGTATAACTAAATCACACGTAGGCAAAATGCTGACATTGAACACAATATTTGCTACATGGTTTGTAAACAAACTGATGCAACCAAGAATCTAAGTTGACAGCACACACATGCCTCTTGTAATCTCATTTCCTTCTATAATCAAAAACTATCTACATAGCTACATGAGTTTCAGTTTCACCTAAACTCAGCTAGATAGAAGCAGTGCACCAACCAATAGATAATATCAAGCTTTTTTACTTTTCAAAATGCAACCATGATTATTTAACAGAAGAAATTATTTTTAAGCAGGCTACCAAGTGCTAACTGCTAAGCTTATGCAATAATAGAATTCAAGAGAACAGAAACTACAAATATATAATAGGCTCGCCAAAATTCTGACCTGGGTTTACATGTTTGTAAACATGAAATCCTGATATTTAAAAACATTCATTCTAACCTTTAAACAAGAACTTTTTAACCCTCACTGTCTCTACTCATGCGCCTTGTACGGAGTAAAAGCTATACACAGGTTTCAATTATATAAATGGCTAAACTTTTCCGTTTAAAGCACATGATATCTAAATGTGTAAACTTTTAAGGTAAAATATGCAACATACATAGAAATTGTATGTCCCATATTTACATATTCTGTGTAAATTTATTATTCACAATTGTGTCAATGAGATTTTAAGAAGTACACTACAAAATTGAGCATATAAAATTAAAACGTTAATGAAATACTGATGTCAGAACATACTACCATGAATTTAAATCGAAATCAGTTTCAGTTTCAACCACAAAAACAAGCATACAAAATATAAGCATACAAACAAGTAGTAAACAATTAGTACAAACAAATTAAACACTGTAAACAAATTAAACAATTAGTAAAAACACTGTAAACAAATTAAACAAGTAGTACAAACCAACAACTATGAAAGGGAAGAAACGAAAATTGGGGGAAACATAAGCATACAAACAAAATCAATTTATATACAAACTTTCAAGCATAGAATTAACAACTACATACAATATACATATACATATACATATATAAACAACTATACACAATTAACAACTATATATACATAACTACATCTATAAATCGAGAAAGAACGATACGAAGTAGGGTTATACAGAGCTACAGATGAGAGATGAGATGAGAGATGAGATGAGAGATCCCGATCTATACCTTGAACTAATCGAACAGAGCTGTACAGAGCTGAATAGAGTTTGGTTATACAACGGCGCAAAATAGGGTTTTGAGCTCAATTGATGGATTTATTTTTAATAATGAGCTCAATTGATGTCAATTGTTTGGTCATATCGACCAAATTACGTCCCGAATTTCGAAGTAAAATTAAAGAAATGTTTTTATATAAAAAAGTAAATAATTTGTCAAATTTCATTTTATTAGGCGGGTGTTTCAAATTTTTGGCAAAATTTTTAAATTCCCGGTAAATCTAAAAATGACTGAATTTGGTCACTTATGCCAAAATATTTGAATCATTTTTTTATATTAATAACAAAATAAATAATTTTCCCATTTACCTAATGTTATTATGACTAAATATGAGACAAACTCACTAGAAAATTATTTATTTATATTTGCTAAATAATTCAGTCGTAAATGGGTTCAAAACCGAACGATGTAAAACCCTAGTTAGTCGTTTATGTCCTACATAACATCATTTTCGATATAAAATATAAATTAGAAAATATAAATCACTCTAATTTTTTCCATACAAGTTCAATTATTGATGATACTAACATCTTTAAGGTTAAATCATCAAAAAAATGAATTAATATTTTTAAAAATTCCAACCCTATTCAAATCCCTGAATTTTAACCTTAAACCAAAAACTGGTGTCCCGTGTTCATAAATATCTTGCCTATGTCACAAAAAATAATTAAGAAAATTTTCAATTTTTTAATTGTTGTTATCTTTTTAACCTCATTTAAGATTGTTGTCTGAAATATTTTGTTATTTATATTTTCAAATAAAATCTTAATATTTTAACTAAAATATTTCGGTCGCAAATGTGATCAAAACCGACCAATATTAAACCCTAATAGTCGGTTATGTCCTACGTAAAATCGTTTTACATTACAAAATATAATACCAAACGTAGATTACTGTAACTTTTCTTCAAACATGTAAATTTATCAACGAAAATATTAATATCAATAAGATTGGATAGCTAAAATAATAAATTCACATAAAATTCTAGTCATAGTCTAACTCTAAACTTTGAAACTAATTAGTCCGGATCATGTTATTTACCTTTCACACATATCTTACATTAATGTATACAATTTTTTTAGAAAAACATTTTTGTTCTCGTTTGTAATATCTTTTTCATCTTTTTTAAGATCACTGTATAAAAAATATAATTATTAATTTTCTAAACAATAATTAAACAAATTAACTCGGTCGCTTATGGATAGAAACAGTCGCTTTTAATTGGTCACATTAAAAGTTCAATTATCAAAAAAACACTCTAATTTTTTCCATACAAGTTCAATTATTGATGATACTAACATCTTTAAGGTTAAATCATCAAAAAAATGAATTAATATTTTTAAAAATTCCAACCCTATTCAAATCCCTGAATTTTAACCTTAAACCAAAAACTGGTGTCCCGTGTTCATAAATATCTTTCCTCTGTCACAAAAAATAATTAAGAAAATTTTCAATTTTTTAGTTGTTGTTATCTTTTTAACCTCATTTAAGATTGTTGTCTGAAATATTTTGTTATTTATATTTTCAAATAAAATCTTAATATTTTAACTAAAATATTTCGGTCGCAAATGTGATCAAAACCGACCAATATTAAACCCTAATAGTCGGTTATGTCCTACGTAAAATCGTTTTACATTACAAAATATAATACCAAACGTAGATTACTGTAACTTTTCTTCAAACATGTCAATTTATCAACGAAAATATTAATATCCATAAGATTGGATAGCTAAAATAATAAATTCACATAAAATTCTAGTCATAGTCTAACTCTAAACTTTGAAACTAATTAGTCCGGATCATGTTATTTACCTTTCACACATATCTTACATTAATGTATACAATTTTTTTAGAAAAACATTTTTGTTCTCGTTTGTAATATCTTTTTCATCTTTTTTAAGATCACTGTATAGAAAATATAATTATTAATTTTCTAAACAATAATTAAACAAATTAACTCGGTCGCTTATGGATAGAAACAGTCGCTTTTAATTGGTCACATTTGACACAGTCGGTCGCTTTTCATTGGTCACATTTGATAACGTATTGGTCGGTTTTGCTTTATCTTTCATGTACTTCAACAATCGCTAAAAAGGATACATCCAACGATAATGAACGGGTCCCCCAAGTCTACATTCTTCGGCCAAGTGTAGAACCAAATGCTCCATAATGTCAAAAAAACTTGGAGGAAAAATAGTTTCCAACACACATAGTGTCTTAACTATGGATTTTTCCAAAGCTTCCAAATCACTACGAATTAGAATTGTCGAACAAATATCCACGAAATAATTAGCAAGTGCCGCTAGGGCATCCAATATATCACGTGGCAAGAACTCACGAAATGCAATAGACATCAACTTTTGCATGAAAATGTGACAATCATGTGATTTCAAACCATGAAATTTAAGAATGTCCATTTTTATGCACCGACTAAGATTAGAGCAACATCCATCCGGAAGTTTCAATTTCGAAACCCATTCACACAAAAGTCGAAGTTGAGGTCTAGTAAGTGTATATCGCGCTTTAGGCTTGACTCCATCTTTTAACCACAACCCGGACATCACGCCAAGTTCTTTACAATCCAACCTTGATTTTTTGTGATCCTTTGTCTTTAACCGATCATCCACGATTGTAAAGAGTAAATTTTCAAACATATTTTTCTCGGTATGCATTACATCAATACAATGGCGCAAACCAAGCGTTGTCCAATATTCAAGTTCAAAGAACATTGGCATGTTAGTCCAATGATGTTCTTTTCCATAACCCAATGCCCTACGTTGAGAAAGTCTTCCGGGAGGAGGGAATTCCAACCCTTCACAAAAAGACTTCTCATATTCACCACTTACCCGACCTCTAAATACCTTTCGTTCCGTAGTTGCAAACTTAGAGCCTTTTTTTCGTAGATAATCATTTGCATCCAAAAAAATTCGGTTAGTACCATAAAAACAACATTTTCCACAATTTCTAAGTTGAAAACCATTAACGCTTCCAAGACAAACCGGACATCCCATCTTTCCTTTTGTTGACCATCCTTTAAGTTGGGCTAAAGCCGGAAAATCACTAATGGTCCACATTAGTGCCGCCCTCATGTGAAAATTGTTTTTTTGTGATTGATCAAATGTCTCGACTCCGTTATGCCATAATATTTTTAACTCATCGATGAGGGGTCTTAGATATACGTTGAGATCTTTGCTAGTATTATATGGACCCGGAATAAGGAGAGTTAAAAACATAAAAGGTCTTTTCATACACATCGAAGGTGGAAGATTATAGACAACAATTACCACCGGCCAAACCGTGTAAACTTTATTCCCGGAATTGCTAAAAGGATTAAAACCATCGGTCGAAAGTCCAAGTCGAACATTTCGAACCTCTTTAGCAAAAGATGGGTGTTGTTTATCAAAATTTTTCCAATCATCCCCATCCGAAGGGTGACTAAGTTGCCCCTCTTTTACTTCTCTATCCTTATACCATGTCATATGTTTCGCGGTATGCTCCGACATAAATAACCTTTGTAGGCGAGAAATAAGAGGAAAGTGTCTTAAGATCTTCTTTGGAATATTTCTAGCACTTTTTTTCTTTGGCAAATCTTTGTAGCGATCCTTTTGACAATGATCACATAAAATTTTATCTTTGTCATCCCCGTAAAATAACATACAATCATTCTCACATGCATCAATCTTCTTGTATGATAAATTCAAATTTTTCATCATTTTTTTCACTTCGTAGCAAGTACTTGGTAATGTATGTTTCGGTGGGAGCATATCACCAATAGTTTGAAGTAACAAATTGAATGCTTTTTCACTACAACGGGAGACACTTTTAAAATGCATCAATTTCATAGAGAATGAAAGTTTTGTATACTTTATGTTGCCGGGATAAATGGGGGATCCGGATTTGTTAACCTCCTCAAAAAAATTAGAAGCACTCTTATTAGGGAGTTCTTCTTCTCTACCATCCACATTATCGGCAAAATTATCATTTTCAATCCCGACATCTCGTAACATTGCATTCATATCTACCGGTGGTTCTTCCTCATTAGATACACGTGGGCGTTTACGTGATCGTTGTGCTTGTCTTTTTTCTAATTTTTCACCATGGTAATTCCAAACCTTATAATCCAAACAAAAGCCACTAGCAATCAAATGATACCTAACGTTGTCAAGAGTTTCCCAATTCGAGTTTACACAATTTTTACAAGGACATTTTGTCAAATTTCCACGCATTCCATATTTTTTCGCACAATCTAAAAAATATTCAACTCCTTCTTTATACTCTTTAGTAAGTGTAATACGATCAATTTCTAACCGACGTTGCATCCAACTACGATCATTGATAGACATCTACATGTACATAAACAAAAAATACTAACTCATTATATTTATTTAACCAACAAATGAAAATATCATAATATTTAAGATTCAAACAAATTGAGTAGTATAATTACTTGTGACATGCATATAATGTACAAATTTAGCATTAAATGATGAGGAAATAGCTCTACCATGTTCCATGTTCAAAAGAGAAATTGAAATGAACAACTACTTCAAATATATTTCACAATTCAAATTATTAACAAAATGCACAATAATATATATATATATATATATATATATATATGTTTAAGTACATACAAAACTTTAAAACTTACATTTAATGAGCTCAATCCCCTCTTTATATATGTCTTATGGCTTGTACTCCCCAACTTCTCTTCTTTGCTTTAAATTTGAAATTTCATAAATGTTTTAACAAGAAGATAATAATGATGGGTGTATATCTTATTTATTACTCAGGATACAAAACCGACCGAATTTCTATCGAGAGCGACCAATTTTGGTCGCTTTTGAAAAGGCGTGTGCCGACTCATTTCACGGACCAATCACATTGCGACACTACACTAAAATGTTGTTACGTGCATTAAATGCACGTAGTAGGCATTTCTGACCCACTTCGGTTGGTATTATTCGGTCGCTTTTATAATCGACCCATTTCTGACCAAAAGTTAGTTGGTTCTATTCAGTTGGAAATGAGAGCATAACCGACTGAAACATAGTCGGTAGTTGGCCGGTTTTGATTTATTTCCAACCAAACATATCGGTTGGTTTTAGTCGGTCGTGTTTGTAGTCGACGTGGAAAGCCACCTGGGTTGCTACTTACAAAATGGGGCCTACTACTTACATAACCAACCGATGGTTGGTTGGTTTTGACGACATTATCGACCAAACTTTAGTTGGTTATATTCAGTTGGAAATGAGATCATAAGTGACCAAAATTTAGTCGGTAGATGGTCGCTTTTGATATATTTCCAACCAAACTTGTTGGTTGGTATTATTCGGTCGCTTTTCTAATCGATCCATTTCTGACCAAAAGTTAGTTGGTTCTATTCAGTTGGAAATGGGAGCATAACCGACTGTAACTTAGTCGGTAGTTGGCCGGTTTTGATTTATTTCCAACCAAACCTATCGGTTGGTTTTAGTCGGTCGTGTTTGTAGTCGACGTGGAAAGCCACATGGGTTGCTACTTACAAAATGGGGCCTACTACTTGCATAACCAACCGATGGTTGGTTGGTTTTGACGACATTATCGACCAAACTTTAGTTGGTTATATTCAGTTGGAAATGAAAACATAAGTGACCGAAATTTAGTCGGTAGATGGTCGCTTTTGATATATTTCCAACCAAACTTGTTGGTTGGTTTTGTTCAGTCAGAAATAGCCGTCATTTCCAACCAATCCTTGACGGTCCCTTTTGTTCGGTCGCTTATGACCCCTGTTTCTTGTAGTGAAAGTAGCCTATCAACATGGATGGCTTGACGACCACCGGGCTTGGAGTGCGATGAATCGTAAATTTTGGCAACAATTGGAACACCCGTCGCCAACTGTAATCGCTCACCACGGCTATAGTCTGGAATATGTGTACCAGGGATAGGATAATCTCCGACCTCAAAATTCTACAACACAATATAATTACAACAAATTGAATTACACATTTACAACACGATGAATTGACGTACCTCGCTTCTTCTCACGTCAGCTACGTAACGTCGCATATCGTTTGCTTCTCCATTATCTTCCTCTTCATCTGGCTCCAATTTACGCTTTAATTTGTAAATTTGCAAATAGGTTTTCATCTTGCTCAAACCCTAATCTTCTTTTTCTTTGGGGTGTTTCATCTGTACATGTCAAATAGAGTAAATCTTCACGCACATGCAAGAGCATCTCCAATGGGTTAAAAATCTTAGCTAAAAATCTAGTTGGCATATTAAAAATAATTTTTTTTTACATAATTTGTAAAAAATTGAGCACTCCAATAGCACAAAACTCTTGTCTATAATTTTAGCCAACCCTTTCTCGTTGGCTATATGTCGATTCTCTAGTAACCTGTAGCATAATTCCACCTCATCAGTTACCATATTGAGATAATATATTCTATTTATAATAACTTGAAATAATTATAACATACTATTTTTAGAATATAGTCAACCATTATAGCCAATAACATTGGAGTACATTGTCCTACACGTTTAGCAAATTTTAAGCGATTGTCTATTTATTTGAATATAGATAACCAATTTACATTAACGCCGTTGAAGATGCTCTAACACTACCCCTAATTTAGAATCAATTACTCACGCTGTCCTCATGAGTTCTTTATATTGGGGGACGGGGGCTCGACACGCATTTTAAGGCTTTTATAAAATATATTTTCATAAATTATTTTAAATATTTTTTTCTTCTGAATAAAAGTATAATGTTTAAATTTTTATTTAGAAAAAGAAAATTTTAAAAATAAGTTGTAGAATTATATACTTTATAGGAGCCTTGGGAATATTAACTTATTAAAATTTGTATTTGTTATGTCTTAAAGTAGATAATACCAAAATTAGATATTAACAGGTGGGTAAAAAAGATAAAGATAAATGAAATTTGACTTAATATATAATAATGTAATTAAACCATTATATAATTTGAGAAAAATAATTCATTTCAAATCTATCTCGAACATCCTCCTGTCCTGTAAGAAAGCCCCAATCCCCGGCGATTGGAAATTTACATCCTCGCCAAAACCAACAAATTTTAGTTACTGAATTCCCGCGTAGCAAGGTTTTAAGTCTAGTGTCTAGTAAGCAATATATACACGTACACAAACTCTTCTCCACTGTATGGCTTCACCTCCTTGTGAAACCTCACACCACTACTCCTCTTGTTCTCTTTCTATCTCGAATCTCCACCACCGCCTCTATATACACACAAACATGTTCATGTTTGTTTCATTCCATCTCATCTTTACTTTCGTCTACTCTCCTCATTTCTTCTTCATATTAATCTTCACCTCGGAGATTGTGCGTAACTCAACAACTTCTCTACGAGCAGCGATTCGAGTTATTGATCAGGTTAGGTTGCGTTTATCGCATACTTTTAATGTGAGTTTGTTTTTGGCAATGCACTTGATTTCGAGCTAGGTTTTGTATCGAATAGGAGTATTTTTGAGTTAGGAATTGCGTTAGATTAACT
This sequence comes from Heracleum sosnowskyi, assembly GCA_030848705.1. NCBI lineage: Eukaryota > Viridiplantae > Streptophyta > Magnoliopsida > Apiales > Apiaceae > Heracleum > Heracleum sosnowskyi. The sequence continues at coordinate 14,945,161 of CM061244.1, read as the reverse complement.
GATGTTTTTGCTGTGGACAGTTTTGATGCAGGTACATGTTAAAAATAGTGATATTAGTGCTGTTAAAATTACTCGATTGTCTAATGTGCTTTCAAACACTACCGTTTGTGACTTCTCGTGAGGTTTTGTAGCTGATGTGTTTAAGAGTTTTGATATATTCTAATCTGCATTGAAGTTGTTTTGCGATAATTGTGATTCTAGGTTTTTCGTATATAAATATACGGTCAGGTGTATACGTATCTCAAACGAATGAGTCATTGGCGCGCTAAATAGCCACTGTTGTAGAAGATCATTGGCGCGCCAAAAGATTGTAAAGTGTGTATAAATTTTTAATTCTAGTCTCTTTGCATTTTAATACAATAGAGACTTGGGGGTAGTTGTTATATCATAAATTTATACGGAAAAATAGGGGTTGACTATCCAAAGATGGTCAAACGGATAAAAGAACTGGATGATAAATAAACTATTCATAGGGAATGTCCAAGGTGGAACATTAAGGTCGACTTGGAGCGCCAAGTTGGAGCGCCAAGATGGAACAAGGAAGAAGTAGGGATGACTGTGCACGAGGAAAGTTGGAGCGCCAGGAGACTACGAAACACCAAGTTGGAGCGCCAACTTGGAGGTGATATGAAGGGTGAATATGATATTTGCTAAGAATCCAGATGTGGTTAAGCTTGTCTATACACTAAGGGTTTTGTTCCTGTATTCTGACAAGTTATCCTTGTTGGGGGAGTGAGATACACCTGGTGCGACGATAACTTTGGAGAACTTACCCTGTAGTCTGGTGGGTTATCCTCATCGGGGGGTAAGGATCAGCTTGTGCATTTGGAGTAAGTCGTGACTTTTCCCTGCAACTAATGACTGGTGTGGTAGTTGGTAGCGGTTGATGTTAGCTCCAATAGTTAGGGCTAATGTTGTATCCGTGAAGGTACGGTCGTGGTTGAGCCTTGGGGTCATCGGCTAGGCTTCATCGTATGGGCTCTCCTTAGTGGGCTCGGATATGCATTTTATGACTAGTTAAGAGTTCTAGTCCGACATGGACTATGCTTGACACTTATCTTAAAGGAGACCTATCTCTAGTAGACTTAGGACCCTTGTAGTCCGGCCAAGGAGTTCTATCTCTAGTGGACTTAGTATCCTTGTTCTATTATAACTACGTGAAGCTTGATCCCTATAAATATAGGGTACGTAGACACATTAAAGGGGTTGGACGTTGAGAGCTCAGAGAGACCACCATAACTCCTTTGATCTCAGCTTCCTAAAAACATACTTACCACCACTCTTCGGCGATTATTCCGTCATAGAACCACCATCATAGATCTTAGTTTTGGCTTATAACCTCAAATTTTGTTATCACAAATTCCTCCGTTAACAAATTGGCGCTAGAAGGAGGGGCTGAATAAGATCATCATCTAGGAGGAAAGATGTCTCAGAATCGTGACGAAAGCGCTCATGAAGAAGGAAGTTTCTACACGGAAGGTTATGGAGAAGACGAACCCTATATTCCGGTAACTCCAACAGACCCGGCCCATGCTACTGGAAGTCGACCTCCGGTGTTGATAAGTAACACGGATCTTATGGACGAGCTCCACCGTATGGGTGCAACTGTGAGGAGTTTTGATGCTAGGTTGAAGGCGGTCGAATATATATCGGAGGGCTCGACATGGTTCATATGGTCGTGGAGGGCGACGCATGGAAGTAGAACCCGCTGGACGTACTACGGCTTCTGGAGGGGGGAAGGGCGCAAATTATCCTGGTGTCGGGAGGCGACCACCTATCACCCCACGAAGGTTAGACTTTGGAGAGACTGAGCCAATTGTCGAATTTCCGGAGGATAGTCAGATGATACCTGAAACCCTCGAATCACCACGAGCTCCCCCGGTGTTGGATGCTAATGGACGTCCGGGTAGCTCACGTGGCAATCAACTTAACACTGGGCAAAGGTTATCAGCTATGATGGACCTCATGGGGGTGAAGCTGACTTGTGAGGAAATAAAAGAACTACTTCTGGAAAAGGAAAAGGAGCAAGGTGGGGGCCAAATTAATGCTTTTGGGCCGGATGGAAGGAGAGAGATACCTGTAGGAGGACAAATTATACGTGGAGGATATCAGGGACGAGGTTCTCGAGGAGGGGGCAACCGAGGACGAGGGCGTGAGAATTCAGGAAGACAGATTGACAAGTTTCCATCAAAAGAACCCATTATTGTCCCAATACCTTCACATAGTGCAACTAGTGAAGCGAGGAAAAATCAAAGCCAGAATCATCAAGACGCTTTGGAAGTTCCAAATCTAACGCTGCCACAAGTAAGTCAACCTATCCCAGTTAATACTCAAACTCCTCTATTGCATAATAATCAAACTATTGCTATGCCTACACCCCCACAAGTTTCTGTGCAACTCACACCTCCTATCATGACACAAACACCTCCGATCGTGAGTATACCATCTTCTGTGCTGGTAAGCTTTGGCACGCCTACTCCACCCGTGGCGAGCACCTTCATGGGAGGAGGGCTGTCCGGTGGTATTCAGAATGTTCCAGGGCTAGGTAATGTCAATGTTGGAGATATAAGGAAGCTGTTGGCACACCTGGAGGGTGAAGCTGGTTCTTTTTCCACAAAAGTAACATCTCCATTCTCTGTTGCTGTGAAGGATGCTCTATTGCCAATGGGATATCGAAACACGACAGCCGACCTTCGTTTTCAAGGAAATTCTGACCCGAAGGAATTTTTGGGGCGCTTCAATATTGAGATGGACGTATACCAGGTTCCAAGCTTGGCCAGGTGTCGTCTGCTAGCTGCGACTTTCAGAGATAGTGCTCAACAATGGTTTCAGAAGTTGGGAAGTGAGGTGATAACCTCTTGGGAACAAATGCAGGCGATGTTTTTGACGCAGTTCCAAGCAGCCGTCAAGTATTCTCCTCCAGTTACCTCCTTGGCAAACATTAAGCAGCGAGATGGAGAAATCTTGAATGCATATTTTAAGAAGTTTAGTGCAGAGGCGGCAGGAGTTAGAGGGGCAACAGATGAGACTTTAAAGAATTTCTTAATTGTTGGCTTGAGAGTGGGAACTGACTTCTGGAAGCATCTACAAGGCAAGGATCCGGCTACATTGGCAGAATTATTTTCTCAGGCAGAGTCGTATAAGAGGGTAGAACAGTCATTGACCGACAACAAAAAAAGAGAGGTATATGGAACTAATAAGGGCAGAAACAAAAGGAAAGATCGATCGCCAAGTCCAGACTACAGAGCACGAGGACGAAGCCCGAACCGGGTAAATATCACTAATGAGAAGAGAGGACGGGAACCCTTCCTAGGTCAAGACAGGAGGTCAGGTTCTTATACGCCGCTTGCTGCGTCTATTGAACACATATATGAAGTGACCAAGGACAGGGTGATATACAGGAAGCCAGCACCTTTGAATTCTTTCCAAAGCAAGGACAAAGGTAGATATTGTGAGTATCATCAATCTACCGGTCATAAAACCCATGAATGTAGACAGCTCAAGGATGAAATCGAACTCTTAATCAAAGATGGGTACTTAACGGAGTGGGTAAAAAAGTACCGGGCTGATCATCCCATGGAAAGAAGGGGTATAGGTCGTACTTCGGCCGACGATGACAAGGAAAGGCAAGAGGGGTCAAAATTTGTTAGAGAAGGAAGTATCCGCACCATAGTAGGAGGACCACACATTGCAGGTGATAGCAATAAGGCGATGGAAAGATATGCAAGGGAGGCCAAAACCGCCCCTATGACGAATGTGAATCGGTTGGATCAGCGTCCGCCTAAGCTGTTTCGGGGAGAGGCGGCAGATATAACGTTCTATGAGGAAGATGCAAGATGGGTTCATCATCCCCATAATGATGCGTTGGTGGTCACAGTGGGGATTGGAAATCAGAATGTACATCGGGTGTTCATAGACAATGGAAGTTCAGTTAACATCCTATATTATGACACGTATAAGAAGATGGGTCTACCAGACAAGGACATGAAAATTGAGAATATTTATATTTATGGTTTTGGGGGAGAATCTATCAGAGTAAAGGGGACTATCCGGTTGCCCGTGATATTGGGGAGTGGGGTCCTCTCTGCTACCCAGATTGCGGATTTCATGGTAATTGATCAAGACTCATCTCATAACGCATTGGTTGGAAGACCATTGTTGAAGGAAATGCGAGTAGTTACCTCAATATATCATTTATCCATGAAGTTTCCAACCCCAAGAGGGATTGGGTGTGTTCGGGGAAGTCAATACGATTCTAGGGAATGTTACAACAAGTCGGTAAAAGGATTTCGAAAAAATAATAAAACAGGGGTGAATGAGGTGCAAGTAGAAGCAGAAAGGGTGGTTAATGTCGTGTACACAGTTCAGTTTCCAGAGAACACAGACGATGAAACAGGCGAGGAAGAAGGTGAGGAAGGGATGAAGGAAGAACGGATGAGCGCTCCAACTATGGAGATACCAAGGATTGGCGCTCCAACTGGTCCTTTCTCTACTATTGGCGCTCCAACTGGCCCTTTCTCTGCTGTTGTCGCGCCGGGTTGGCAGAATGCGCAGGGGGGAACATCTCGAAGTTTGTCACAATTTCTGCTATCCTATGGGTCTGGTACAGAGGCAGAGGAAGAAACCTGGAGGGTGGACGATTCAAGGGAAATTCGTAAGGTCAGGAGATTAGATGGTGAAAAAACATTGGTTGTAGGGACACAACCAATTGTAGAGTTGGGAGAGACAGATTCCTCCATAGGGAATGAGGACCATGAGGGAAATAAACTCGAAAAAAATAACGACGTCGACCTCGATCCCCGAATGCCATTACCGGTAGCTAATACTGGATCAGCGGAGGAAATGATAACAATCAAGGTGGATGCTCGTTACCCGGAACGGGAGTTGAAGATTGGATCACATTTGAATCCAGAGTTAGCCGAACAACTCATCTCGTTTTTGAAGGCAAACTTGGATGTTTTTGCTTGGAGTCATGCTGATATGGTGGGAATTGATCCAAATGTGATGTGTCATCGTTTGAATATAGATCCATCAAAAAAAGGAACTCGGCAGAAAAGAAGACCGGTGAGCGGGGAACGTGCTGTGGCTTTATAGGAAGAGGTAGATAGATTATTGGAGGTTGGGTTAATAAAGGAGTCTTTCTATCCAACGTGGTTATCAAATCCTGTGCTGGTAAAGAAACCAAATGGGAAGTGGAGGACGTGCGTTGATTTCACTGATTTAAATAAGGCATGTCCAAAGGATAGCTTTCCATTGCCAAGGATAGATCAGTTGGTGGATGCGACTGCGGGACATGCACTGTTGAGCTTCATGGACGCCTACTCTGGATATAACCAAATCCCTATGTACGGGCCGGATCAAGAGCATACATCTTTCATCACTGATAGGGGACTTTATTGTTATATTGGGATGCCTTTTGGCCTAATCAACGCCGGAGCGACATATCAGAGGTTGGTCAATATGATGTTTAAAGATCAAATTGGGAAAACAATGGAAGTATATGTAGATGATATGTTAGTGAAGTCTAGGGAAGCTATGGAACATGTCACGCACTTGAAGGAGATGTTCGGCATACTGCGGAGGTATCGAATGAAGTTGAACCCTCAAAAGTGCGTGTTTGGTGTCGAGTCAGGAAAATTTTTGGGTTTTATAGTCAATCATCGGGGTATAGAGGCGAATCCAGCAAAAATCAGGGCCCTTTTAGACATGAAATCTCCAACATGTGTGAAGCAAGTACAAAGTTTAACGGGTAGGATTGCAGCTTTAAATAGATTTGTCTCAAGGTCGTCAGATAAATGTCAGGAGTTTTTCAAAGCCATCAAAAAGGTGGGAAAGGATTTTTTGTGGAAAACAGAGTGTGAGCGGGCATTTCAGAAGATCAAAGAGCATTTGGGGTCGCCTCCTATGCTTGCGAAGCCAAGCGAAGGCGAGGTGTTAATCGTGTACTTGGTTGTTTCAGGGTACTCTGTTAGTGCGGTATTACTCAAGGAAGAAGGGGTAGATCAATCTCCCGTATATTATGTGAGTAAGAGGTTACACGACGCTGAAACCCGTTACACGAACATGGAAAAGTTGGTATATGCTCTTATCTTGGCTTCTCGAAAGTTATGTCCGTACTTTCAGGCTCATAGGATGGAAATTAGGACTTCTTTCCCGCTTCGGCAAATTATGCATAAGCCAGAGGTAACAGGTCGGATGATGAAGTGGGCTGTAGAACTGGGGCAGTTTGATTTGGATTACAAACCAAGGACATCTATCAAGGGTCAAGTGCTGGCAGATTTCATACTTGAGTTTTCTCCTGAGCTTGAAGGAGGTGCAATGGCACTGGTTCCTTTTCAACCTTTGCCACAGTCAGACGTCGCAGAACCTGAGGAATCTGGAGGATGGTGGACTCTGAGTGTAGATGGAGCGGTCAATAATGAGGGTGCCGATGCAGGCATAGTCTTAATAAGTCCTGAGGGACATATGCTTATGAGTGCTATCAATTTTGCATTTCGGGCAACAAACAATGATGCGGAGTATGAGGCATTGCTTGGAGGTTTGAGGCTTGCTTTAGAAATGAGGGTTGAAAATTTGTTGATACGTAGTGACTCTATGATTGTAGTGTATCAAGTGAATGGGGGTTTTCAAGCCCGAGGTCCGAGGACAGAGTTGTACATGAGGAGTGTTTTGCATCTTATGTCTAGGTTCACTGAAGTAAAGCTGGTAAAAATCCCACGGGGAGAAAATGAGCAGGCTGATGCATTGGCAAAATGGGGGTCGCAAAAAGATATGAGTTTGTTGGGCGTCATCCCTTTGGAAGTGTTACAGGAGCCTAGTGTTAGGGAAGTTGATGTGATGCAGGTAGAGGAGGATGAGCAGGTGACATGGATGACACCCATATGGAGGTACATCAAGGAGGGTTGGTTGCCAGAAAATATAATAGGGGCAAGAAAACTCAGGTATAAGGCAGCGAGGTATGTGGAGTACGATGGGGTGTTATATAAAAGGGGTTTTAACCAACCACTGCTGAAATGTATTGATGGTGCGGAATGCGACTACATCCTTAGGGAAGTTCATGAAGGAATTTGTGGCAATCACTCGGGGGGTGGATCTTTGGCGTTGAAAATTTTGAAGCAGGGATATTATTGGCCTACCATGAAGAAGGATGCTTATGAATTTTCTCGGGCATGTGACAAGTGTCAGAAATTTGCTAACTATACTCACAGCCCTGCTGCATCTCTAACACCTTTAATGAGTCCATGGCCATTTGCTATGTGGGGAATTGATTTGATTGGAGAACTTCCGACAGCTAAGGGGGGAGTGAAGTATGCGGTGGTAGCTGTGGATTATTTTACCAAATGGGCGGAAGCTGCCCCATTGGCTACCATAACAGCAAAGAAACTAAGGGATTTTGTTTTTAACTCTATTGTGTGCAGGTTTGGAGTTCCTTACAAGTTGATTTCTGACAATGGGAAGCAATTTGATAGCATGGAGTTAAGGGGTATCTGTGAGGAGTTGCACATCAAGAAAGATTTTGCAGCGGTATATCACCCACAAAGCAATGGACAGACAGAGGCGGTGAATAAAATTATAAAGCATACCTTGAAGACGAAGCTGGAGAACAGAAAGGGGAGCTGGCCAGAGGAGTTGCCCATGGTGCTTTGGTCTTATAATACAACTCCAAGAACGACAACAGGAGAATCTCCGTTCATGCTTGCTTATGGTTCTGAGGCTATGGTTCCGGTGGAAATAGGTGCAGGATCATTCAGACGAGATAATTTTGATGAGGAAGCAAATCAGGTCAATCAAAGGTTGTCTCTCGACCTGCTGGAAGAAGAAAGGGAGAATTCACAAGTCAAGCTTGCAGCTTACCAGCGACGGGCGGCAAGGTTCTACAATGGAAAGGTAAAGGCTCGTTCATTCAAGGTTGGTGATCTGGTTCTCAGAAAAGTAATGCCAAATACCAAGGTTGCAGCTCATGGGGTATTTGGAGCAAATTGGGAAGGTCCCTACAAGGTCAGAGTCGTTTTAATGGGAGAAGCTTATTATCTTTCAGATTTGGACGACAAACCAATCCCAAAGGCTTGGAATGTCATTCATTTAAAGAAGTACTATCAATAAAGAGAGCTTTTAAGCCTCATGCAGTTATTAAACCTAGCAACAAATAAATTTGCTCCTAGTCTCGGGGGGTAGTGAGTAACACGCCTCTTTGAGCTAGTGATTGCCATGTTCCTTATTTTTTTGTTTTGGCTATCAGCCTTTATACCCGCAATGCCGAGGACAATTCATTTTTAGTACTCATCGTGCTATAAGCCGTGAGGGTTTTATTTTCAAGATTATGAAAAAATTTCAGTTTTCTGGATATATTTACTTGTTTATGATTGTTTTACAATTATCTTGCCGCGCCTACTTAGGATCCTTTTCGAAGGGATATTGCCGCGCCTGGATACTTAGTATACAGTTTTGTTATAATGCATAAATATGAAGTTCATAAAAAAATAAATGTTACCCATCAAAAGAGCGAAAGCAAGTTAGGAATACAGCTTTGCAAAGTCAAAAGACTTGCGAATAAAAAGTTTGGAATGTTAGGGTAGATTGCAAAATTAAGTAGCTTGATCTCCAAGGTGGTCGGATACTGGCGCGTCTGTGGAAGTGTGTTCCGCGTTATCCTCAGGAGCACTCTTTTTAGGATTAACATTCTCACCAGGTTGGCGCGCCAAGTCTTCCGTGGAAAGAACTTCCTCAAGGGCTATTCTTTTCTCCACAATGGCCTGGGCTTCCTTTTGAGAGATGTCAGCCAGGAAATCAGCCATTCCCGCGCCAAACTTGGGACGCCAGTCATAATTAGGCTCGCCAGCAAGGAAAGTGATGCAGTAGGCCTTGATTCCTTCATCAAAGGATTCCTTGGATAATTTCTCCTTTTCAGCAGCCCAGCCAGAATCCTTCTCCTCTTCAAGTTCATCTAATTTCAACTCAAGATCAGTAGTCTTTTCCTCGAGGGTTTGTATAAAGGCATCTTTTTCCTTCGCCAGTTCAACTTGGCGCGCCAACTGGGTTTCTAAAGTGGAGATAGATGAGATTGCAGCTTTCTTTTCTGTTTCAGACTTATTTAGCTTAGAGTTAAGGGACTTCACATCTGCTTTGAGTTTCCCAACCTCAGCTTCCAGTTCCTTCATACGTTTAACGTTTTCTTCTTTATTCTTTTCACACTCGGAGTTGAACATGAATAGGTCAAGAGATGCGCGGGTGGCAATTTTTTGTTTATCACTGTCCGACCTGGCCATCCACCTTTTATATTCATTTTCAGAGATAAGAGAATCCCCAAGGTGGCCAAAAGCATTAAACACTCTTAGGGAAGAGCAATTTGGCGCGGCAACACTGGTGGGCGCGCCAGCTTCATCAGTTTGAGCATCCACCCCGCTCTTTCCAGTTTTGCCTATGTTTTGCTTCTTGGGAGGAGGTTGAACATCCTAGTTTGAATCCTGATTTTTGTTTTTCTTGGCCGCATGCTTCTTTGTAGAGACAGGAATGGTAACTGTGGAACCTCTTTGTTGAGAAGCAGAAGAATTTCTTGGCGCGCCAAAAAGGTTGGGAACCCCAGTCATATCTGTGACAAGAAAAGTCAATATAGAGACAAAAGAAAAAGTGCTATAAAATTTCCATTTATTTAACTTAGAAGTAAAATTTGCATTGTTAAGTCATTCAACGAATATGCATGTGTTAAGCAATTAGTAGCGTCAAAAAAGAATAATGGCGCGCCAATATTATTAAAACCTTACCTTCGTCTTCACTATCTGAGATTACTTGTTTCCTTTTGTATTTTTTGGTTTTTCCTTGTTGAGGAGAATCAGGATGACCAGCTAGGGTGGGAATAAACCCATATTTTTTCAAGTTATCAAAGGTAACCAAAGCATTAAGTTTTTTGCCCGATTCTAATAAGGCAAGGATCTTAGAGCATTGAGTTGAAAACGGGGCCACCAGTGAAGGTTTTGGGTGCTTTACTGAAAAAAGAAATTATAAGATGAAGGTAAGCATACTATGATATTAAAAGAAGGAAAGAAAGGTTGGAGCGCCAACTTTGTTTGGCGCGTCAATAAAGTTTACTTACCACCAATTTTAAATTCAATTGGTTGTCTAATAGTGTTATAAAGGTAGAAGAATCTTTATTTCCAGTCCTTTATATTACTGACTTTGCCATCATTTATGCCTTTGCCCATATGGTCCCTCCAAGGTACTAAGAAGTAATAACCGGGAATGTTGGATTGGAGGCTAAAAAACCAACTTAACTCCAGCATGGTTGGATCAGGGTATTTAAGTTCTTTATACATTATAAAAAGTCCCAGGGCCATCCTGTAGCTATTAGGAGATAATTGAATAGGAGCAATTTGGTACCAATCAACAATTTGACGCAGCCAAGGATGGAGTGGCGCGCCAACCCCAAGGGGAATGTGTCTATCTGTGACTACAGCCCTTGGAACTCTGATATTATCAATATCGAATCTATGGGGACGCATGTCGGGATGAGGTTTTGCATAACTTCCTTCTTGGGAGTAAAAATGCATGATCTTTTTTATGTCTCTCTCAGGAATTGTGGAAGACATATTCACACAAGCAAAAGTCCCAGCATTCTTTCTAGCTACATCCATCTCTCTTTTGGATAAGGGACCATGCTGGGACCAATCAATGTCTATATCCTGTGGTTTCAATGGAAAGGGTAGTGTTTCTTCAGGAGAGGATTCAGGGGAGGTGAATTCATCATCCTCTTGGGTACCTTCAGCAGTTGGCGCGCCACGATTGGCACTTTCAGTTTTGTCAGAATCTGCCAAATCTTCGACAGCAGAAGGATTAGCATGTAGCTCCTCGAGTAACTCATCTTCATAATCACTCTCCTCCACAATAATTTTCTTTTTTTTTCTACGTTGGCGCGCCGGCATGGGATTTGAGGACGAAGGTTCTGCCCAAGTCTCAAACTCAGAATCATAGTCCATTGGGCGAAGAATGGGTGATTGGTTTGTAACGTTTTCAGTAGAAGATTCAGGGGTCTGGTTAAGGCTGGAAGATGAGGACATTGTAAAAAAGGATGGGTTATCTTTTTTAAATGATAGTAGGCGCGCCAAATCAGAGGGTTTGGTGTAGGAATATTGATAAGAAGGATAGTGAAGGGGTGTTGAAGAAAGACCAATTCTTCTGTTGAAGTCTTTGAAAGGATGAAAGGGAGATGGTGTGGACGCGTTCCCCCTTTTAGCCAGCTGCATGCCAAGAAGAAAAGAAGGTAAGCGGGGGAACACATCTTTCTTATCAAGGGTTGCCGCGCCAACGATGGTTACCTAAAAAATACTTGCTCTACAAGTTGGCGTGCCAATCAAGCTTTTGTCGTGCCAAAATAACGTGGCGCGCCAATAAGTTAATTGATAAGTTATTAAGTTAGAAACATGTTTTCAAAGAAGGTATGGCATATATATGGATTAAACAGATATACATACAATTACATACGATTGAGTTTACGAAGAACACGAAAAATGTAAAATTTCAAACTCTTGGATCTAACAGAATACATGGTGAAAATCTGTGAAATAAGATTCAAAACGTACCTTGAATGATAGGGATTGATGGGTAGTAATTGATTTGCTGAATGATGGCGATTTGAGGCCGTTCTGATTAAAAAGGCGATTAGGGTTTTTCTGAGAGTGTTCTTGGGGAGAATGGCGAATGAAGAAGAAAAGGGGGGAAAAGACGGGTTTAAATACCCCTGGAGCAAACCGTATAAATATACGGTCAGGTGTATACGTATCTCAAACGAATGAGTCATTGGCGCGCTAAATAGCCACTGTTGTAGAAGATCATTGGCGCGCCAAAAGATTGCAAAGTGTGTATAAATTTTTAATTCTAGTCTCTTTGCATTTTAATACAATAGAGACTTGGGGGGTAGTTGTTATATCATAAATTTATACGGAAAAATAGGGGTTGACTATCCAAAGATGGTCAAACGGATAAAAGAACTGGATGATAAATAAACTATTCATAGGGAATGTCCAAGGTGGAACATTAAGGTCGACTTGGAGCGCCAAGTTGGAGCGCCAAGATGGAACAAGGAAGAAGTAGGGATGACTGTGCACGAGGAAAGTTGGAGCGCCAGAAGACTACGAAACACCAAGTTGGAGCGCCAACTTGGAGGTGATATGAAGGGTGAATATGATATTTGCTAAGAATCCAGATGTGGCTAAGCTTGTCTATACACTAAGGGTTTTGTTCCTGTATTCTGACAAGTTATCCTTGTTGGGGGAGTGAGATACACCTGGTGCGACGATAACTTTGGAGAACTTACCCTGTAGTCTGGTGGGTTATCCTCATCGGGGGTAAGGATCAGCTTGTGCATTTGGAGTAAGTCGTGACTTTTCCTTGCAACTAATGACTGGTGTGGTAGTTGGTAGCGGTTGATGTTAGCTCCAATAGTTAGGGCTAATGTTGTATCCGTGAAGGTACGGTCGTGGTTGAGCCTTGGGGTCATCGGCTAGGCTTCATCGTATGGGCTCTCCTTAGTGGGCTCGAATATGCATTTTATGACTAGTTAAGAGTTCTAGTCCGACATGGACTATGCTTGACACTTATCTTAAAGGAGACCTATCTCTAGTAGACTTAGGACCCTTGTAGTCCGGCCAAGGAGTTCTATCTCTAGTGGACTTAGTATCCTTGTTCTATTAGAACTACGTGAAGCTTGATCCCTATAAATATAGGGTACGTAGGCACGTTAAAGGGGTTGGACGTTGAGAGCTCAGAGAGACCACCATAACTCCTTTGATCTCAGCTTCCTAAAAACATACTTACCACCACTCTCCGGCGATTATTCCGTCATAGAACCACCATCATAGATCTTAGTTTTGGCTTATAACCTCAAATTTTGTTATCACAAATTCCTCCGTTAACAATTAGTTGCAACGAATTACAGTAGGTTTTGTTGCCTGATGTGTTTGCTGAGCAGATATTGATGCCTATACATATTAGAAATAGTAATATACGTACAGTGCTGTGCAAATAACTCGATTGTCTAATGTTCTTTGAAGTTTTGGATTATTTCGCAATAATCATTAATCAAACTAATTGATTAAATCGTGTGAGTTTGTTTTCGACTTTGATGCGACGTCTGAATTGATTTATCACAGCAAACTTGTTTCTGGAAATTTGCAAGGTTTTGGCATCATACGGTAGTGTTTGTGCGTTCTTGTAAGGATTTGCATTAGGATTTGTTACTAATGTGTTTGCTGTGAATCTTGTCAATGCCTATTTTTACATATTAGATATATGAGATCAGTTTAGTGCTTACAATTCGCTCAATGATCTTTGTCTAATGAGCCTGTGCTTTGAGGTTGTGCCTTTGGACATAACTGAACAATTTTTTCAATAATGAGCAATTCAAATAAATTAGGTTAGTCTCTGTTTACTACTTTCTGTTTATGCTTCTCAGAGTTCAATTTGTTATTGAAATGGCGGTTTGATTGTCTGCATGTATTTATTTAGTTTTGATCAAAGTTTTGAGATGATTGACATGGATTTTTTTTCCCTTTTTCTGTGTAGTGCTGAAGTATGAACCTGAAATATTGCTCATTAGGTTTTGGTCACGGTATTGACTGAGTTCTTCCAAAGCCTTGCTCTTCAAAAATTTCAAACTAGTTGTAGACTTCAGTAGTGTCAGTGATATCTCTGAAACAGTTGCACTAATTGTTATTCCTGACAGATTTATGAAAAGCCTGTTAATGTGATATTACTCCTTTTTCATACTGAGGTTGAGCTGATTACCTTTGTTTCTTGTGTATTAAAATTTGTATGTTATCGTAGAGAATACTTTCTTTCTCTTTGTCTGACTGAAGAGGTTGTATCTTACAGGAAAAGTTACGTTTTGCTCTTTCTCTGACGTGAGTTTCCTAATTACTTCTATATCTTACAGAGGCGGAATCGATGGACGTGCAAAGGTTCGATTGGCTTGAGAAGTGCCCAGCTCTTCATAATCAAGTCAGGTACCCGTTTTCTTGTAAATGGTTTACTCTTTCTTTCTATATTTATGCTCCATTATTATACATATTCATCTATCTGAATGATTAATTATCTTAGCTTGGGTCATTTCCACCAGATGTTTGTTGGGCTCTTGTCTGCTGTTTCTGTGTGGGAGCTGTGTTTACTACTCGAACTGGCATTAAAATAATTCTGTCTCCACAAGACCTTGTTGACAATGTTATGTTGGAATTTAATCTTAAACTTAAATTTAAGTATTGTTTTTATTTAGTTGTTTGATTGTTTAGTTTTAAATAAACGTTGTAATCAGTCCGTTGTAATGCACATGACTTAGTCATTTGGTTGTTGAGAGAGTTTTCAGGAGTGTGGGAGTAGTGGAGTCGAAATAGGAATGTAGTTGCTGGTTTTTAGCATCCATTCAGTAGTAGTCAGGCTATATATAACTTGCATGTACTAGCTTTAACGGATGGAATAAGATCCATCATTTGTTTTTCCCAGTTAATATTGTGTCTGTGTACAAACATTAGCTTTCTGATTTCTACATTTGGTATCAGAGCTAACGATCTTTGGAGGCATAACAGATGGTTTCCAAGAAGGTGGTGGTTCATTTTTCAGCAGGGTAGCAGCACAGCAGCTACGGTGAAGGAAGAGGCGGGGCCTTGGTGGTTCCAAAATGATGAAGAAATCATGGCACAATTGGTCGAGGGAGAACCTCTCCTTTAGAAGTATGGGTGATTATGTGCACCATGGAGAGAAGTGCTCCAAAGTGGTTTTTGATGAGAAGTGCATCAAAATTGATGGTGGTGAGAAGTGCATCACAGATGAAGAGAAGTGCTTCGTAAGTTTAAGATTAGGGGGTGATTGTTGGAATTTAATCTTAAACTTAAATTTAAGTATTGTTTTTATTTAATTGTTTGATTGTTTAGTTTTAAATAAACATTGTAATCAGTCTGCTGTAATGCATAGGACTTAGTCATTTGGTTGTTCAGAGAGTTTTCAGGAGTGTGGGAGTAGTGGAGTCGAAATAGGAATGTAGTTGCTGGTTTTTAGCATCCATTCAGTAGTAGTCAGGCTATATATAACTTGCATGTACTAGCTTTAACGGATGGAATAAGATCCATCATTTGTTTTTCCCAGTTAATATTGTGTCTGTGTACAAACATTAGCTTTCTGATTTCTACACTAAGTGTAGAAAACAAGAACTGATATAATGATATACTTATATATGTATGTACATGAAACTCATGCAACTGTTGAGACAAGCTCGGTTTTATATATTGAAAGAACTTCACTGACTACAGAACATATGCTCAGGGTATATATAGTGAGCATATACAAACTACATGACACGACGTTAACCACTTCTGTTCCTAAAAGTACTCCATGACTCCCACTAATCTATGACTCTCCTACAAAAGCTGAAACAATCTACGACTACTTCAAACAGTTACAAACTCAACTGCCAGCTTGGTTATTCAAATAAAACTAAATACAAATAAAACAAATATCTAAATAATAAGTTTAAGATTATGGGGGTGATTGTTGGAAATTAATCTTAAACTTATTATTTAGATATTTATTTTATTTGTATTTAGTTTTATTTGAATAACCAAGCTGGCAGTTGAGTTTGTAACTGTTTGAAGTAGTCGTAGATTGTTTCAGCTTTTATAGGAGAGTCATAGATTAGTGGGAGTCATGGAGTACTTTTAGGAACAGAAGTGGTTAACGTCGTGTCATGTAGTTTGTATATGCTCACTATATATACCCTGAGCATCTGTTATGTAGTCAGTGAAGTTCTTTCAATATATAAAACCGAGCTTGTCTCAACAGTTGCATGAGTTTCATGTACATACATATATAAGTATATCATTATATCAGTTCTTGTTTTCTACATGTTATTCGCTATTTACCGCAAGGTGCAACTAGAGACGAAGATGGAAACATTTTGTTTGATGCTCGCAATTGTTACGGGATGATACCAAAATGTTCTCTTATATTTACTAGGCAATTCGGAATAAGATTCGAGGTTGATTATCCGTTCTCGGGGCGTAGAAGAATGTATCCACCTCTTCGGAATTCTGCAAATCCACGTATGTATATACGTCACTACAGGATATTAAGATGCTTCACAGATGTGGATGATCTATTGACAGAAGGTGTAGCGTATGAAGCTCTACGTTTTGGTGGCTCAATGATGGGTATGGTTCTCGCTACGCAGGAGTTTATAGAATAGAGACGGGGGGGGGTAATTAGAGAGGTGGGGGTTGTGGGTAGGGATATACCACACTCTGTGGCCATAGTTGGGATGGATTCAGTTTTGAGATGTTTTAAAATCCAGAGTAGTACAGAAGGTTGGGGAGATCCAGAAGAGGGGGAGTGCGTTGGATGGATTGATTATCGACTGGTCTATGACATCCTCCAACCAGTTTCTATCGTTCTTTTTTACACCGCAAATACCTCAACCGATGCAATTTCAAGTGATGCGATTTGAGGGTGGTGGAAGTGGTCGGGGTGGAAGTAGCGGGGGTGGAAGTGGACAGTGGCCAGAGTTTGGGGCAGGGAAGGAGGCACGAGGGTCAACTGGACCAGAGATTAGAGGGATTTAAGGTATTGATAGTGGGGGAAAATGATGAGAGACCCCCCCCCTGCAGGTTTTCGGTTAACTTCTCTCTATATATTCGTAACAGTTCTTTCTTTATCATGTCCTGTGTTTATCGCAGATGCACTGTTTCCTGTTATAAATCTTTTTCTATGTGACATTATGTTACTATATGCACTGATTAGCAAATGAAATATTTATATTAATATATATATATATATATATATATATATATATATATATATATATATATATATATATATATATATATATAGTCAAGTTCTATGAAGACCATATTTAGTTGGAGACTTGGAGACCATTTACGTTCTGCAACCTAAATAACGTGTAGAACATGCTTTACGTAACAAAATCATTGTCAGATTAGATATCTTGCAGTATAAAATCATCATCAAATTGAATATTTTTGTAAATCACGCATGTTATACTTGTAGAACATTGTCATGCATATTACCCCATTATAAATGTTCCGCAAATAAGATATGTGCATAATATCTTTGTAGAACTAAAATTACAATCAAATTGGATAATTTATAGACCATATATGTTATGTTTACTAAATATTACTCTACCTATTATTTTTATAGAGCATTTTATGAATGTATTTTAGTTGCAGAATATATATAGTCTCCAAGTCTCCAACTAAATATGGTCTCCATAGAACTTTTCTATATATATATATATATATATATATATATATATATATATATATATTTACAGGAGAGATAGTTAGAGAGAGAACATAGTTATAGTAAATATTTTTAACATTTACATACCTTTCCATTTTTTAGTTATTGATGATGTGTTGGTTCATAATTTTATACTGCACTGTACTTACTAGAGTGTTGGTATGATCTTGCAGGCTGTGAAGATTGGAGATACTATTTTTGTGGGGCGCTACCTATTTACAAGAAGTGATACAACGTCTGTTTGGTTAAAGGTAGGAAACAAACTGCATATTCATATATGGTTACAAGAATTAATTTGGGATACAAAAGTGTGTTTGTTTTTTTAGTTTTTTATTAAGTATTGGTATTATTGTTTTGAACCACATACTCTGTATATTTTCTTGTTCAAGCTATTGAACTTGAACCTCTCATCTAGTTTGCCAGCATTGTTTTGTATGAGTTGTGCATGATCTTAGAAGTTCTATTAACTCGGTTGAAAGCATTAAAGGTGATGATGTTTGTAAGATAAGAATTTGGCAACATTGGCTGGGTCGATGTTTACACTCTATGTTTGTCATGTTCATATTGAAATGCCTACTCTGTCTGAAAAAGATAAGCAAGTTAGTCATACTTTTAAGCTATGCATATGGTTCACAATTCTAAAAAGGTTGTTGTACTTTATTGATATTAATTGATAATATATAGCCGAAACAACCTCTCCTTCTAGAATTCCCTATTAAAGCAAATACATTTCATTCAGCTCTTGTGATAATTACCTTCTACAGATAGACAACTGTTATCGACTTATTGCTAATTAAAAGGGATATTCATTTGGAGTTTGCAGTCATAAAAAGTTTAAGCACTTGAATTTTATGAGAAGCAATGCTCTCCAGGTCTTTATGTTCTCCTTGGAATAAAAGAACTAGTTGTTAAACAGTGTATATGTTCCCTTAAAAGAAATTTGTAAGTTGTTGCAACATTGTTATGACAATATTTTCTGAATTTTAACTCAAGTTACAATATTATGCATTCGATATACTGAAACATCCATAAGTAAAAGTTACTACTATATTGAAATAGTAGAGTTGTAGAGTAGTTGCACATCGAGACTTTTACTTAAAAATCTAACAATTCGGCGGAATTTGCAAAAAGATTCTCTTCTTCAAACCATTTGATCAATTGTGTTCCATTTTTTTCTTAGCTTTTGTCCAGGCTGAGAGGATTTATGGCAGTCACGCATAACTTAGAAGTGTTTAATAAACCATTTGAATTGATCCGGATATAAGAGTCTGTACATGTCCTTTAATTCGAAACATGTCAAATAAACCATCTCGAAGCTTGAGTATGCAATTATTGGTTTGATTGGATAACCGGATTAATTGTAATTTTTATTCTTCATCACTATTTCAGGGAGTCTTTAGTCCCCTGCACATACCTAAATGTAAAAAACCTACAATGAATGGAAGAGTTGAAGCACATCTTGTTGTATTCTTAATCTATTTGAACATGAGAGATCCAGCTGTTATTCATGTTTTTTGTTCTCATTCTAAGAAGGTGAATTTTTATGTGATAATTTGCAGGTGTTCCTGTTTCAAAAAGCAGCTGTTTACAAGTGTAATATGGCAGGGAAGTCTGTTGTGGTAACTCGTGTTTATAGCATGACTAAGAATCTAAGGCCAACTCATGCTGAAGCTACTGATGTTACTAATGTTGTATTAGATGGTAACTTGTTGCTTCGAGGTTTAAGTTTTGAATAGCTAGTCTAGTGCTACATATAACATTTCTGAATTATTCTTATTATAACTGTGTGGTATTTCTTAACCTTACTATATGCTATGTCCATTTATTGAGTGTCAGTTGCAATATCTGGAATAATATAAATCCTTAAAATTTTTTATTAATGATTTTGCAGGCAGTGATGCAATTCTTCTTGGTGCTGAAACTCTGCGAGAGTTGTACCCAGTTGGGACTATCTCTATTGTTGGTAAAATTTGTGCCGAGGTAATTTTTGGTTTACACACTAGGCTAGTATGTACCTTCCCATAGATTAATCATGCTTAGTTGTCAACTGAATTGTACATTCATCGTCCATCGACCCTTGCAATGCATAAATACTTCTGCCCAATTAATATTCTTGCTATTAATAAATTATTTCAGTGTTGAACTAAACTTCAGAACATGCTGTATTATGATAACATTTAGGGAGACCTTGTAATATGCCAAAATGTATATATGGTCACAATGTTTATTAACATGTAAATAACTTTCTATTTTTCATTTATTGATGATGTGTTGGTTCATAATTTTATAGTGCACTGTACTCACTAGAGTGTTGGTATCATCTTGCAGGCTGTGAAGATTGGAGATACTATTTTTGTGGGGCACTACCTGTTTACAACAAGTGAAACAACGTCTGTTTGTTTAGAGGAAGGAAACAAACTACATATTTATATGGTTCCATGAATTAATTTGGGATACAAAAGTGTGTTTGCTTTTAAGTTTTTTTATCAAGCATTGGTATTATTGTTCAAGCTATTGAAGTTCAACCTCTCATCTAGTCTGCCATCATTGTTTTGTATGAGTTATGCATGATCTTTGGAGTTCTATTAACTTGGTTAGGCAGGTTGAAAGCATTAAAGGTGATGATGTTTGTAAGATAAAGAATTCGGCAACATTGGTTAGGTCGATATTTACGCTCTATGTTTGTCAAGTTTGTATTGAAATGCCTACTTTGTCTCAAAAGATAAGCAAGTTAGTCATAATTTTAAGCGATGCATAGTGGTTCACAATTCTAAAAAGGTTTTTATACTTAATCGATATTAATTGGTAATATATAACTGTAACAACCTCTCTTTCTAGAATTCCCTATTAAAGCAAATACATTTCATTCAGCTCTTGTGATGGTTACTTTCTACAGATTGACAACTGTTATTGATTTATTGCTAATTAAAACTGTTTCCCATCTTAGGGATATTCATTTGGAGTTTCCAGTCATAAAAAGTTTAAGCACTTGAATTTTATGAAAAACATTGCTCTCCAGGTCTCCATGTTCTTCTTGGAATAAAAGAATTAGTTGTTAAACAGTGTATATGTTCCCTTAAAAGAAATTTGTAAGTAGTTGCAACATTATTATGATAATGTTTTCTGAATTTTGGCTTAAGTTACAATATTATGCATTCGATATACTAAAACATCCATAAGTAAAGATCCTTTATTGAATTGGTAGAGTTGTAGAGTAGTTGCACATCGAGACTTTTACTTAAAAATCTAACAATTAGGCGGAATTTGCAAAAAGATTCTCTTCTTCAAACCAATTGATCAATTGTGTTCCATTTTTTTCTTAGCTTCTGTCCTGACTAAGAGGATTTATGGTAGTCACAACTCACACATAACTTAGAAGTGTTTAGTAAACCATTTGAATTGATCCAAATATAAGAGTCTGTACCTATCCTTCAATTCAAAACATGACAAATAACCATCTCGAGGCTTGAGTACACAATTATTGGTTTGATTGGATAACCTGGTTAGTTATAATTTTTATTCTTCATCACTATTTCAGGGAGTCTTTAGTCCTCTGCACATACCTAAATGTAAAACCTACACTGATTGGAGGAGTTGAAGCACATCTTGTTGTATTCTTAATCTATTTGAACATGAGAGATCCAGCTGTTATTCATGTTTTTTGTTCTCATTCTAAGAAGGTAAAGTTTTATGTGACAATTTGCAGGTGTTCCTGTTTCAAAAAGCAGTTATTTACAAGTGTAACATGGCAGGGAAGCCTGTTGTGGTAACTCGTGTTGATAGCATGAATGAGAATCTAAGGCCAACTCATGCTGAAGCTACTGATGTTGTTAATGCTGTATTAGATGGTAAATTGTTGTTTCTGCATCTATGAGGCTTAACTCTTGAATAGCTGGTCTAGTGCTACATATAACATTTTTGAATTATTCTTATTATAACTGTGTGGTATTTCTTGACCTTACTATATGCTATGTCCATTTATCGAGTGTCAATTGCAATATCTGGAATAACGTAAATACTTAAATTTCATTAATGATTTTGCAGGCAGTGATGCAATTCTTCTTGGTGCTGAAACTCTGCGAGGGTTGTACCTAGTTGGGACTATCTCTATTGTTGGTAAAATTTGTGCCGAGGTAATTTTTGGTTTACACACTAGGCCAATTTGTACCTTCCCATAACTTAATCATGCTTAATAGTTATTTGTCAACTAAATTGTACATTCATCGTCCATCGACCCTTGCGATGCATTAATACTTCTGCCCAATTAATATTCGTGATATATAAAATTAATTCTAAAATTTTGCAATTTCTTATTTAGTTACTTTATATAGCATGCATTAATCGCAATGTTTAAATATCTTAGAGCCATTTTATGATTTTAGACGTGCTTTAAATATGTATTTGAATCTTAAAATTGTACTTAAATTAGCTTTGTTATGTCTATTTCTTGGTTCATACAACTCCTACTTCTGAAGTGAACTTTTAGCATTAATATATGTGTCGTTGATCGTAATGTTTATTATTTCAGGCTGAGGAGGTCTTTAATCAAGACATGTATTTGAAGAAGAGTGTCAAATATGTCGGAGAACCAATGACACGTTTGGAATCAATTGCTTCCTCGGCGGTAATATTTTGTATAAAAGTGATTTAGTGTATTTGTATTTTGTTTAGAAAATGATTCAAGTGTTATTGCTGAAGCAATTGGAAATTAATTATTAAAGGTTGTTTCCTCTCATTTCTAGGTACGAGCGGCCATCAAAGTCAGGCCGGACTGCACGGTAATTTATAATTTTTCAAATGCAATGTATATTTCTGATGTTCCGTGAATATAGTATTTTGTGATTTAAATGATGTTGTGATGATGATCAGTTTACATTTAAACCCAAACTTAAGATGAATGCATGTGCATGCAGATTGATTACAAAGTATAGGCCAACAATGCCAGTTTTGTCAATCGTCATCCCACGGCTCAAGACAAATCAACTACGGTTGAGTTTTAGGGGTGCATTTGAGGTAGGTTCCTTACTCATGTCTAATACTGTAGTTTACCATTGTAGGAATTAACCTTGGGCCAGGTACTTAAACCATATAATCGTCATTATGAACTATTGTGCTTCTAGGAACTCACTTCATTGTTGTTTGTTATGTTACCCTTGTGGTTTGATGTTTGAAATTTTGATTGGAAAACAATCTCTCTAATTTGTAATGCAATTACTCATGAGGCAAGAAAGTACATTGTTGGCGGAATTAAAATCGTAAATTTTTTGAAATACCCACGAAAGTACTCTCTGGCAGTGTATGAAACTCATCAAGTTTCTTGGATACACTTTACAGATTTTCCTTTTAAAAATAAAGTTGAAAAATGACCATTGTGCTTGTGATAGTGGAATTTATTTTAAATCCACTTTAAAGGTGAAATGATGAAATCTGCTTGAGCCTAACATTTAAGAGCTATATTCGGATCATGGACCTAGTTGCGTTTATCCATACAACAATACTTTTTACTGCACAATACTTGTCCTGATGCTGCAACTGGAATGGTTGGTAATTATATACACTCGTTCATTAATCAGTTAAAAGGGGTTAGAGATTGGTTAAAAAGTTTGATTACTAATTGACTGTGAGATTTATATTTTGACATTTAAAGTTTTTTATTTGTACTGTATCACTATCAAATTTTTTGTTTAGTTATAATTAATAACTAAGATGTTTGCTGCTGTTTACTGGTGAATGTTAGGCAAGACAATCACTTATTATTAGAGGATTGTTCCCTATGCTTGCTGATCCTCGCCATCCTGTAAGTTCTTATATTAACTTGTGCAGGAAAAATAAACAGCATTGTTTTTAAATGTTTCCTACGAGATGGGGATATTCAGTTGTGCATTTTTTTTGGTAACAAGAGAGTATTTGTTGCTCTTACATGACTGCACAGTAATGCATCACTATATGCTCCTCTGTCTACCAATTTCTGACTAGGCAATATGATATTTTAATTTTTTGGTCCACAGCATACCGTTTTGTTGTGGGTGAGAAAACAAAAAAGAACAGGGTCTAAATTTTTTTATCTTGGGTAACATAATTAAATTTGTGTTCTCTGTTTTTACGGGCTAAATCACTGAAAGTCTTGGGGAGTCAAAAAGTCACACGACAGGGTTATGGTCTGTGGTCAATATAATTGAGCTTGAAGACTAAAATTTTTGTATTAACCTCGCTTAAAAGTATGTTATACCCAATATATTTGAAAATGTCAGTGAACTTTGTGGCTAATAAGCGAGTTGTTGGTGATCGGTATCCATGTTGATTGCCACTAGTATAAAGTAGTATAACATAGTGGGAAACTTGCAATGCTGCAAGTTAATTTGATTTTTCCTTTCCGCTACAAACAAAAACAACAGTCCCTTCAAAAAAAAAACAATGTTCTCGTGGGTTTTTTTTTATTTCGTGTATAAACATTGTGAGCTTATAAATACTGAATTTCTTGATAACATCAGATGGTGGAAAATTGGAAGCCAATTTCTTAGTAGTTTACTTTTTAGGTGTTGCCTTTAAAATTACATATCTTCTAAAATTTGGGAAAATAAACCAATGCATTATGTTTGAATTTTGATGATAACTAGCATAAAATTCCATGTGAATCACAGATAATTTTGACGTAAAAATTTGTGTAAACATCGTTTGAGCATTATTGTGATTGTTGTTGAATCCTTGTTCATCATAATTTCAACCTTTTTTTATATTAAGATTCTAGACTATTGTAATTTTTCCCTAAATTAAATTTCTCTTAAATCAAATTTCATAAATTTTACTTGAGCTTTTTAATCATTTCAGATTTTTATAACAAATATTATATGATCATTTCCGGTGATCAATATAATACCATAATTTTTTTTCTAAATAGCATAAAATAGATCGAACTCAATCGTGTCCAATTCACTGTCCTTTTAAATTTTAGTCATATAATTTTAAATATAAAAGTACTTTTAAATACTTGTTTGTTTATTGATAATATTAAATACCATCTCGTGAAATTAATATTTCCTTATTTTAGTTTTGTTTTAAAAACAAACAAATTCTCTTGTATTTCTAAATTTGTGCGATGTCATTATTTTTCAATATTTTTTATTTCAATTTTTACAACATGAAATAATATATATTAAACTTTTTCTAAAGGAGAGAAATTGTAAAATTGAGTTGGTTGAATATAACGCCATACTTTGAACTAATCTTGCAACAACATGATTAAATTTAGAATATTTTTTGAAAATTGGATCAAGTTCCTGCCTTAATCAATCACATGTCAAGCTAGATATTTTGTAACAAGTACCTCAGTCTTGCTCGGCCATATTTTTATTGGTTCCTTAGATAAACTACTTAACCCATTAATATCATGTCAATTTTGTATAAAGTTTCAGAATTTTATCAAAGTTCTGATTTCGAATTTCAAATAAGCTTAAGTTTTTTTTAGATAAGCAGGAAATTCATTACAAAGACAAGCCAAACAGCACTCACAAAGCAACAACCACACTTCACATAGACAGGAAGACACATAGGGAAGCAAACCACTGAAAGAGCAATAACTGAACCATATACCATAGATACTAAGAGAACGCATAACAGAGACTTAAGATCTAATCATCTAAAATAATGAGCTCAATGTCTTGAGACTTGCTGCTTGAGGGTCTACCTTCTTCAAACTTCCTAAACATTGAGAGACCCCCAGAAAAACCTGAATCGAAGATAAAAAAACAGATGATACCTGACTACCAGATTCCATTCCAACGCCTTTACCTTTGTCTTGATAGTCATGGGATAATACTTCAGGCACATCATTATGCATGGTTGGTTCGTTGATAACAATTCCCCTACTTGTATTATTATTCAACTCTTGAGCCAACATTGCATTATAGGTAACATGAGGAAGCATAACTGAGGACATCCAGGGGAAAACCGTAGTATTGTACTAGGCATCATCACCAACCTCATTCAAGTAAGAGTTGTTGATCTCTAGAATTTCAGAGGACTCCTCTTGACTTTCATGAGCAAAGAAACTAGTAAGATTATTCAGATCCTCCGAGTAATATGCTTCCAAGAGAGAGGGGTTAACCACTTCTCCTAAACCAAAATTCGGAGTGATTTCAAAACTCAAAAGTCGGCAAATGCGGACCGAGGCCATTGTCAAAATAAGCTTAAGTTTACCGACCCAATGTCAAAAGAGTTAAATATCAAATTGGTCACTGAAGTGAATACCAGATATTCTTTCATCATTATCTCAACGGATATCATTTTAATCACTAAAATCATTATAAACATCAAACAGATAACTCTAAATATATGTTCGGAAATTATAAATAACTTTTCTCGAGTTCTACCCATATTTCTTCAATACTACTGCAACCAAATGAAAAGTTATGATTTTTAATATTTCATATAATATATTTAGATTTTTTAAAAAAATTACTATTTATTTTTAATTAAATCAAAGTAAATAACTATAAAATTAAAATTAAATAGTAAATAAAAATTTTAAAATCTAAATATAATATCTTAAATAGTAGAGTTCACATCTTCTCATTTGGTTGCGGTAACATTCAAGAAATATGTGTAGAACTTGATATAATTTATTTTTACTTTTCGAACACATATTTAGGAGTATCTATTTGATATTTATGATGACTTTAGTGATTAAAGTGATACCCCGTTGAGATCAGTGATGAAAGTGATATTTGGTCTTTACTTCATTAACCAATTTGATATTTAACCCGATGTCAAAATCAAATAAAGTTATTTGATATTTCGGTTGTGATTGGTTCTAAAATAATTTAAAATAAGATCATAAATTAATTTTAATATAATAAATTAATTCTCAAACTATAATAATCGTGAGGTGTTCGAACTCCATCAACGACTTATGAAATATAAAAATTAATTATTTTATATATATTAAAAAAGAAAGTACATAATTTTGAACGCTAAGAGGCGATAATACTACAGAAAAGTAAGTATCATTGGATCATAAAATAAATAGATTAGAACCGTTTAATATAATATCAAGTAATATTTTATACATTATTAGATAAATTATTTTTGTAAAAGTTCAAGGTTCGAAATTTGCCAACAATATCTTTAAAAAAAATTATATTTTAGTATATAAATATTAATAAAATTACAAAATTACAAAGAATATAAATACTAATAAAATTTTGAATTAACATAATAAAAAATATTAAAAAAATATTTGTGCATTGCACGGGATATAAGCTAGTATAAGAAAATAGAATATATATTATAGTTAAAGTTACACAACCGAAATATTTTATTTAAAATTAAAAGAAAGATAAAAATACACCACACTTAATAATGTTTTTGAAACTTAATATAAAAAATTTATAAGATTGGTAGTATATAATTTTGTATGATATTTTAATAATTAAAAAATAAATTTAATAAATATCCATTGCAAACATACTATAAAAAAAATAATTCAAAAAATAAAATTTAATAAATATTATAAATTAGCTTTACTTTTACTTAAAAGTTTAAATAATAATAAATATAGGATTAAGAATGATGTGAGGTTTATGTAATGTAATTTTTCACTCAAAATCAAAAGAAGTCAAGTATCTTAATATAAATATAAAAGAGAAAGTGTTTTTTGTAATTTTTTAACATATAAGAGCAAAATCGTAAATTCATAGGTATTAAAATGACATATATCAACCATTTAAATTGACAAAAAAGAATTGTAGATCATGCTCAATCGATAAAAATATTTTTTGTAATTTTATATTGTGCAATATTATAGAAATAATATAAATCAATATTTATTTACTCTATAATAAAAAAAAAAGATGAGAGAATATGTGGTTTATCTATTAAAATTTTGAAAGTAAACTCAAAAATAAAGTGTAGCACAATGGTTGTGGTGTAAGTTTGAGTGTACAAGGTCACATGTTCAATTTTCAAGACTAACGTATTTAATTTAATTTTTGCATAAACATTAAAAGGGTGACATTTTTGTAATTTTTAAAAAAACAGGGGCAAAATCGTAAATTCACATACATTAAAGTGAAACTTTTTGTCCTTGTGTTGTGGTTTAATAAGTATACTAGCTTAAAACCCGTGCGATGCACAGATTGTTAATTATTATTTTATTATTATATTACTTTTTTTTAATTATATTTGTTAAAAAAATAAGTATGCATGTTAAAATAGCTAAACACTTTTAATTAATTAAAAATATTAAAACAGATTTTAAAATAAATAAGTAAAGGTTTGCCCGTTATATTTTTGGAAAAGGAGAGTTTTTGTAAGGAAAAATAAAAAATGTAACATATATTTAGTTTAAAAAGGTAAATGTCCGTGATATTTTTGGAAAATTAGGTTTTAAAATTTAATAATTAAAATATTTAAATACGTTTTAAAATAAATAAGTAAATGGTTTCTTGTGATATTTTTAGAAAAAAAATGGATTTTAGTGAGAAAAATAGAAAAAGTAAATTGAAAAAGGCAGTTTCTCGTGATATATTTAAAAAATGAGGGATTTTGTTAGAAAAAATCTATAATGTGTTTTAGCTGCAAAGGTAATTGGTTATAAATAGATATTTGATTATTTATATTTTAATATTTTTAGTAATTGTATTTGTTAAGAAAAATAAGTAGGTATGTTAAAATAGGTAAACTATTAAAAAAATAATTACAATATTAAAATAGGTTTAAAAATAAATAACTAAAGGTTTGTACGTGACATTTTTGGAAAAAGAGGGTTTTAATAAGGAAAAATAGAAAAACTAACATGTTTTAGTTAGAAAAGGTAATTGCCCGTGATATATTTGAAAAAGTAGGGGAATTTGTTAGAAAAAAATAAAAAAATAATGTATTTTAGGTGAAAAAAGTAATTGGTTATAAATAGGTAAAATTAAGTAAAATCACAACGTACGATACCGACCGATCAGACTTTTAATGTTTGGTCTATTATATAATACTAGCTTAAAACCCGTGCGATGCACGGATTGTTAATTGTTATTTTATTATATATTTTTTTAATATTTTATTAATTGTAATTGTGCAAAAAATAAGTAGGCATATTAAAATAGCTAAACACTTTTAATTAATTAAAAACATTAAAACATATTTTAAAATAAATAAGTATGGGTTTGCCCGTTATATTTTTGGGAGTAAAGTGCACTTTGTGTGCTCGTACTTTAGTCAAGACACCACTTGTAATTCTATAGTTTAAAATCGAGCAATTGCAATATCAATGTTTGTATTTCAATGCACTTTGTTGCATTCCGTTAATTGAGGTTAACTCTGTTATTAATTTAGGGAGTAAAGTGCACTTTGTGTACTCGCATTTTACTCTAAAGTGCATTTTGTGTACTCGCACTTTACTCTAAATTTTGAACTAAAGTATTGCAAGTGATGTATTGAGCAAAGTGCGGGTACACAAAATGCACTTTAGAGTAAAGTGCGAGTACACAAAGTGCACTTTACTCCCTAAATTAATAACGAAGTTAACCTCAGTTAACGGAATGCAACAAAGTGCATTGAAATACAAACATTGATATTGCAACTGCTCGATTTTGAACTATAGTATTGCAAGTGGTGTCTTAACTAAAATGCGAGTACACAAAATGCACTTTACTCTATTTTTGGAAAATGAGGGGTTTTGGTAAGAAAAAATAAAAAAATGTAACATATATTTAGTTTAAAAAGGTAAATGCGTGTGATATTTTTGGAAAATGAGGTTTTAAAATTTAATAATTAAAAGTATTTAAATACGTTTTAAAATATATAAGTAAAGGGTTTTCTGTTATATTTTTAGAAAAAGGATGGACTTTGTTAGAAAAAATATATAATGTGTTTTAGCTGAAAAGATAATTGGTTATAAATAGGTATTTGATTATTTATATTTTAATATTTTTAGTAATTGCATTTGTTAAGAAAAATAAGTAGACATATTAAAATAGGTAAACTTTTAAAAAATAATTATAATATTAAAATAGGTTTAAAAATAAATAACTAAAAGTTTGTCCGTGATATTTTTGGAAAAGTAGGGGTTTTAGTATAGAAAAATAGAAAAACAAACATGTTTTAGTTAAAAAAGGTAATTGTCCGTGATATATTTGAAAACGTAGGGGAATTTGTTAGAAAAAATAGAAAAAATAATGTATTTTAGGTGAAAAAGGTAATTAGTTATAAATAAGTAATATTATTATTTAATAATATATTTCTATAAATAAGTAAAGTTAATTAAGTAAAAACACGAAATACAATTAATTAAGGATAATTAAGTAAAATCACAATATACCCGGACACGTATTTATCTTACGAAAAACCCAAAAAATAAATCAACAATTTGGATTAGCCCTAAAATAAAAGTTTCGCCAGGTTAAGCTCATTCATAAATTTGTGTGTAATAATCATGGCGGATAAGTCATCCAAGAAGCGCAAGCTCCCCGACGACCTCGATCTTTTCGACAAGCCTAAACAACAGTACGCCCCCTCTTTCAACCCTAATTTTAATTCTTTTAATATTCTCTGTTTTTTCCCCAAATTTAAGCTCAGGCTCTGTAGTTGTACCACTTGTTTAATTACTTGTAATGCTTGTATTTGTGTGTTTAGCTTTTGTGAATTAATTCAAATTTGGGGTTTATTGCTTTGTAGTTATGTGTTTGTGAATTACTGTTGTGGCTTGGATGTTAGAATCCTTGATGTCGAGATGTGATTCAACTAGTTTTTGTATTTGATAAACCCCAGGGTTGTGTTTCGTATAAAATTTAATTATAAGTGTTTTTGTTTGAATAATTAACTAACTAAAGATGCGTATTTCAGAAGTTGTTGCAAAATGCGTAAGATAGACGAACAAGAATGTTTTGTTGGTTAATTGGTTTTGCACATGTAACTTTCATCGCAAGTGTATATATATTTATAATTGTGGATCACTGTATTACTCTACCGATTTACAACTACTTGATTAATAGTTGTGGTATTTATTAAATTTTAGGGAAAAAAGGGTGAGATTTCCAAAGGGGAAGAAGGTCAAGGGGGATCAGGTGCCAGTTGTTCAAAAACCAGATGAGGAGGAGGAGGAGGATGTTCAGCCCGAGACAGAAGCTCAAATTGCTGCTAGAGAGCGTGCCTTGCGTCGGAAAATGAACACTCCTATTGAGGAGGACACCGATATGCTGCATGATATATCAGTTGCTGAAGTGCGGTACAAGGTATGTTCTTCACACCCTATAATCTATATGCATTGGGTCTTGGTTAGTTGTCCAAGATTAAAGTAATTTTTACATTCTCCTTATGTACATGTGCTTACAAGTTTTTACCTATAATTTAATAAATGTAAATCTTCGTTCTGTGAAATATTAATCAGCGAACACCCTTGTCGCTGGATGGTCAAGTAGAAGACTATTTAAGCACAACTACAGTTTGCACTGAAATGAAATAAGCAATGTGTACTAGTTAAGCAAACTGATTAAAGTTGCACCAGCTTATTATTTTATCATAAAAGTCAGTACGAGATCCTATTCATTAATTGTAAATATATTTGCAATGGCATCTTTTCATGACTACATCATTCATATTTGTGTATATATACATCCTAACTATCATGGTTATGGGGCAATGCATCTTTACTGGTGTATAGTTTATGATCTGGACTGCTTACTTTCTGAGGTCGACATCTTTGTTCAAGTTGAATATACTTTCTTTTTGTTTGTAATCGGGTCGGACGAAAAGGATTGTCGGTGATGAGAAGTACTTTTGGCAGGATAATGACACTTTTGTGGATGATGGGGTTAACATAGAGCCTTTTAATTTGGATAAGGAGAAGG
The DNA here is from genome assembly GCA_030848705.1 of Heracleum sosnowskyi. NCBI lineage: Eukaryota > Viridiplantae > Streptophyta > Magnoliopsida > Apiales > Apiaceae > Heracleum > Heracleum sosnowskyi. Next base: position 14,914,031 of record CM061244.1, on the reverse strand, counting down.
ATGAAGGCTTTTTTGATGATACTGGAAACTATGTTGAGTACATTAGTAAGAAACAGATCAAGGTACTTGTCTAACTTTTGCAGGAATGACTTATCATATGTTACATGATAACCTTTGCATGACAATTTGTTTTTCTCTTCTTGCAGGATGCATGGCTTGATAATATTGATAATACTTATATTGATCCGAAATTGGCTGGTAAAAGAGTAGAAATAGCTGATGAGGACGAGAGCATTGAACTTTCATCTAAAGAAATTGGAAAGATGAAGAGACGGATGGCAGATGTTCTTCTGCCTGGTGAAACTGTAAGCTTTCAGTTTGAAATTAGTAACTTTATAGCCCATGGATCTTATTTGTGCTATTAGCTAATCCATGTCAGTTATAGTCCTGAGACTCCAACTGTTGTCTCCTCCCAGTGTGAAAACTTTGGACGTGTTGAATATATTCATGAAAGCAACCAGCCAACTACTGTTAGTCATAAGTAGATTCACCTAAATTATTTTGAATACTCTCAAGACATTTCATCTTGGAACTCATCTTCAAACTGGCCTCCACCTGGCTGATGCTTTTGATCCCCAGTTGATATTTTCAGTTCCTTGGTGAATCATACTTTCAAGTAGTGGATTGCAATAATAGGACCATGTAGCAAGCTTGTGCGTATATTTGAGTACAGAATTTTTTCTTTGTGCAATACTAAAAGTGAGCAGAGTCTTGTGAACAGTATATCGAGCTTGCATCACATTTCACTAACAGTGCAACATCACATGTGAAAGGGCAAAAATTGCTCGCTGCGTATTAAAACGAAATATAAATCGACCTTTTAATAAGGGTGGAAGGAGCAAATTGTACAGCAGGTAACCAACTACTGATATTATTGCAGGGCAAGTAACCTAAAACTAATAAAACTATTCCATCTTGTAGTTTTGCTCCTATATCACTTACATATCGAGTATATCTAGCCATCTAGGACATGGATATCCGGAGACAAACAGATGCAATCGTTTTGTGCTACTCTCTCAGTTACTGTTAACATTATCTGTGTTATAATTATAAGGAGTAATTAAATTCCATGTGAAATCGAGAGCTTTTCCCGTACCAACTTCATATTCTTGTTGGGGTCTTAACTTACTGCGAATTTCTGTCACTTTTCAGGTTTTGCAAGCTTTGAGAAGACTGAAAGGAAGTTCCACTAACAAGAAGGAAAAGATGTCTGCAGAGACAAAAGTAGTTTTCGATCAGTTAACTGAAGATGCCATGAGGCTAATGGAAAATGGCGATTACAGTTAAGATTGTTCATTTCGCCTTCATTTCAATACAATTGGTTGATTATTTAATCTCTAACTCAACTCGTTTCTTTATAAATTTGTGTTGCAGATGTATATGATGAAAATAAGGAGGTTTTCCAAAGAGAGGCAGGTTTGTGATTCCTATACTATATACTTTTTTTGGAGTAGTCTAGTAGAATGTTTTCTTTTTACTTAGAATTATTAAACTTGTTCCTTTGTGCTCATCTGGTCTTTGTGGACTTATAATACTTCCCCCATATCTGAATTTGGTTTTGAGCTAATAGAAGTGGTAAATCATCTCTGTTCTTGTGTAGTTTGTTTGTCCACAGTTACATATCACCCTTTTGTGATGTGTCACATAATCTTTCATTTTTCAAGTGAAGAATTCTACCAAGTCTCATATCTGCCTCTTTTTGGTTTCTACACACCCTTTGGTGTTTCACATAAATTTTTGCCCCTGTTTTATTGTTGCTTCGACCCTGGATCCTTTAGAAAGATCCATTAAGAAGGCAATGAGTCGTCATTTTACAATTTGAGGAAGCATTATTAAATTAGTAGGCATATTTAAGAAATAACTAAATGATCCATAAAACCTGTTATAGTCATCTGCTTTTTCTGTTGCTATGTGCATTACAGTCCTGAAAATGGGTTGCTAAGTTACGGACTTGTGATATTCTCTTTCAGAAGGATATGAAAAATTAGCGCAATTAAGAGGTGAAGGTACATCTGTGGATTCAGGACCGGGTGATGATTCATTTGATATGTTTGCCGAAGATGATGAAAAGGCTAATGCTAACCCTGCAGCTGGCGAGAGTGATTTGGTTTCTGGATCAAATAGCAACGGCAATAATCAACCTTCTGAAAGTAAGTTTAAAAACCTAAAATCCTTCTAGTTCTTCTGCAGAAAATACCATGTAATCATATTAGCGATTTAATGTTTATTTGTCTTGGAATAATTTCTCCTTGTAGGTGGTTCCTTGCAGAATGATTATGTTTATGATGAATCTTCTGGGTATCTATTTCTAAACTGATCTCCGCACCAAAAAATACACGCTTGAATTTGAAAAGAATTAGTATTGTTTCTTGTTGCATTTTTGAAGCAAGATGCAGCGACTATATGCTTGCCCTGTTATATCTCATTTTTCACTTTTTTGTTTATCATTTTACCTCCGCACAAATAATAAATTATTTTCCAGTTACAGTCTAAATGTTTATTTTCTCAGGTACTACTATAGCAGCAGTACAGGTTACTACTATGACCCATCTTCAGGATTGTACTGTTCAGCTTCTGGACAATGGTAATGGGCACAGCTTTTCTTTCTTCTATTTAAATTTGCAACTATTTCTGTTTCATTCTTGCAGAAATTTTGAAAGAAATTGCCAGAAATTATGCATTTATTTGCATAATAGTCTTTATCTACTATTTTGTATGTATTGGTAGTCGGCTGTATGTCTGTGTATTTAAAGCTGTTTGAGGTGATTTATTTGCTCATTGCTTTAGGTATTCATACAATGAGGAAACAATGGCATGGGAAGAAGTACAGGGATCTGAATCAACGTTGAATCAATAGGCTTTGTACTGAGCTCGAATTCTGTAGGTGATTTGACTGAGAATGTTTTAAAGGCCCCATAGGAAAAGATAAGCAGGAAGCCAGTATTTTCTCTCTACTTCTGGGTCATGGTGTTCCTTGCTTTGGTGTTCTAACTGTGTTAAAACTAGAAAATTATTGCAAGTGTGTAGCTCGAATGCTGTTTGTTCTAAGCCATAAGCCGAAGGTAGTAACAGTTTCATACATACATGTGACATTATGTTCAATCAAAATCTTGTTTTGTTGCGGCTTTGCGGTTGAGTGTTCGGGCAACTGTTTCTATGCTGTATTGTTGGTAACGTACCTGGATGAAGTTTGTTTTTAAAAGTTTAGGCAGTTCAATTTTATTGATACATAAATACCCCTTGTGTATACACGAACACTACAAATACAATGAATAAACAACTCCATCCCTTAGATTATGGATGAGCAGGGCGTGGTTTGTTGTTTTTAGGCATGTTTTTAACCAAAAGCCATGACTGGTGTGGTTTGGTTTTTCTTGGTGCATTATCGATTTTAAAACCAAAAATGTCACTTCTAATTACCGAAACAGAACTAGTTTACGTATTGAATAGTAAAGCACCAAACAAGAGGTACAATGAAATATACAAGAATACCATAACATTGTTGTTCATAAAGGAAGACTAGTAAAAAAAATGCTCTGCATGGAGAGAATGTCTGATGTAAAAATGTAATTGTTGGGCGAATCAGATGTAATTTATTATTTACTTATTTAACTTGATGTGTAAAGATTTATATTTTAAAATATATATATTTTTTCAATCCTGTTATCAGATAAGTCTTAGAAACCAAACTCAGACCATATATTGCAGTTTTTTGTTTGATTCTGCTCAATCTACCAGCAATGACACTCATTTTGGATGTGAAATATATAACTTGACATACTAAATTCATTCTCTTCTTCCCTCTACAAAGACATTTAATCAGCTCTGAGCCCATTCTCAAACAAAGTGTGCTCCAATTTGGTTGAACAAGAGTTTGAGAATGGGCTGATAAAATCAATAGGGCACTAAATAAACTGTCCAGCATTTTGAGAGGTTATAGGACCAATGCTAGAGTTAAGAAAGAGGAACAATACAGCTAGGATACCAAGAGTGATGAGTAAACTAAATAAAGCAGCTTATCCTATTTGTCTTGTTTACATGCAATGTGAATCTTCATATGCATAATGACAGTATGCACAAGATTAATATTGCTAATCCAAAATGGTGATTACAGTTAAGATTGTTCATCCTGCAGTTGTTGAATATTAATGGTTGATTATTTAGTGATGAAAATTAGGAGGCTTTCGAAAGAGAGGCAGTTTTGTGATTCTTCTACCACATACAATAATTTTGCTCAAGTAGTCTAGTTGAATGTTTTCGTTTTATTTAGAATTATTTAACTTGTTCGTCTGTATCTGAAATTGATTTTGAGCAAATAGAAATTGAGGTGAAGAATCCAGAGCTAAGTTACTCCACTCTAACCAAGAAGCCAAGAGGCATATTTAAGAAACAAGGATATGATTTGCTTGATATGTTTACTCGATTATGATCATGTTTACAATGATTGTGGAGTGCCATAACAAGACCTTGCAGCAAGTTTGTGCATATTTGAGTGTAGAGATTTTCTGCTTGCTGCAATACTGCAAGTGAGCAGAGTCTTGTGAACAGTATATTGAGCTTGAATTGCATTTAACTTAAGTACACTGCAACATCACTTGTGAAACACAAAAAATGCTCATGCCTGCCAAGTGCCAAAGCAAATTGTTTTCAGCTTGCTATCTACTAGTCTGCTACTACTAATAATAAAAATTGTCACAAGCAAACATGGATAATTCATTGGGAATCCGAACGATTTCTTTCATCATACTCTCCTCCTATATAGTAATTCTAATACATCAAAAGATAACATTATGATCTAAATAGAAAAAAGTTGAGGAAGATAAACAACAACTCAGTTCCTTAGATGTTCATAATGAATTGCGATCATCTTCGCACATCATTACTGTATGACTCATCACTGTTAGGGGTGTAAAATGATCCAGGTACATCTCTTTGCTCAAGTCTCGGATCACTTTATTTTTATCCAAACCAAATATGAGCCAATATCGTATTATTTTTTTTTAACCGGGTAATTTACGATCCATCCGATACAAGTCAAATATGAGCCATAATCATATTTATTTGAACTAAATATTTAAGAAATTATAAAATGACTATTTACTTAGAAATTTAATCCTACCTATTGCATATCAATCTAGTTGCAATACACACACACCCTTCTGTGAAATGTCAAATAATCTTTCATTTCTCAAATAAAGAATCCAGCTAAGTTACTCTTTTGCATCTCTGTTATAGTATTTGCTTCAACTTTGCAGCCTGTAGAAGCACTCTAATGAAGAAGGCAAGATGCATATTTAAGAAACAACCATGAAACCTTGTTGTAGTCATCTGATTTCATTATTGCTTTACAGTCCTGAAAATGGGTTTGCCAAGTTACTAACTTGTGCTTTTCCCTTTCAGAAGGATATAATACTGCTCTGCTACTACTACTAATATTAGTATAAAGTTGAAAATTTGTCAAAATCAAAGTTATGATATACAAATAAATATGATTATTGTAAATGGGAGAGTCAGAAGTAGCTGGTAAGTAAACATGGATTATTCATTGGGAATCCGAACGATTTCTTTCATCATACTCTCCCCTTGCATTCTAATTTATACCACCAAAAAGATTTTTAAAAAAAAAGGGAAGAACATGAACAACTCAGTCCCTTAGATGTTCATAATGAATTTGCGATCATCTTCGCACATCATTACAGGTCTGTATGACTCATCACCGTTGTCATCCTTCCTTACATTTATTCAATCTGTGCGTATTTATACATGAATCCAACTAGTATGTCTTGATGGTTTATAGTGCAGAAAACGCAGTGACGTATCTATAAATACGTGAATTACTAATACATCTCCGCGTTTTTTGTACTAAAAACACCTAAGAATCGTGATTATTTTTGTACATAAGTATATAGCTGTACTAATGTTCTCCGAATCAACAAAGGTGAAAAAGAGAAATTAAGAAAAGAACAGCACGCTAAATATTGCTTCAAGGGAACGAGTCGATCAGAAACTAAATTTTAATTCTGCCGACCAGATTAAAGAAGCCTTCAGAAATATATATCTATGAATTGTGAAAACTTTCAAAAAAAACTGCGGCTAAAAAAGAGAGAAGCGAGTCATGAACCCTAAGTTTGGCCATGTTAAAAACTTGGAACTAGGACCTTTCATTTATACTAGTGAGCTTTAATGGGCTTTTCTAATAAACGATTGGGCCGGACTAGTTTTTTTAAAATTACTTTGCGGCCCAATTTGACCCAATGATAATTATAAAAAGTGTGTATACAAATGTAAACATCATTAATATAATTTTTAATATTTATGGTAAGTTTTATTAATAAAATTTGAATTGATATTTTGATTTTGGCAATCTCATTAATGCATATTATCATCTAGAATATAGCATAACACAATACCTGATTACTAATTTTACTTTTACATATATTTGTTATATTATATAAAAATAATATTTTGTTTATATTTTTTATTTCAAAATCATATTGTTTAATTTTAAATATAAAATTATTTTATTTATTAATAGTATTATTATTATATATATTATTATTAAATAAAATTTTAAAATACTGTGTGCATAGCACGCGTTATAACCTAGTCATTTGAAATTTTCCAAAGGTGTTCTGTCATTTTCACTAATAAAACTGCCATAAATCACAACCCTAGTTAACATCAAGCTAATTCATAATTTCCTCTTATCATAAAATTTTGGAAAAAACAACACAAGAAAATTTCCTAATACCGCCAACAAAGGGTTGGTGCAGTGGTTAAGTTCTTGCCTCTTTTGGAGGAGATCAAGAGTTTGACCTCTGGGTGTGTCTGAGTTTACTTAGCAAAACAAAAAAAAATCCTAATACCAGCAAATATTTTTTTAATTCTCTCATTCACAATGTTCGAAAGATAGTTGCATTAATCGATCCGTTGCATAACTCATTTTCTTTACGCATCCATTCCCGATGACATTGTTGGAACATCTTCGACCCCGGATCCCGGTGCAGGCGAAAACGACGAATATCGCGCAGACAAGGATTGCGCCTTGACATTGTACCAGTTTGACCTGGTGCAAAATGAACGGAGACATAACGGAAATGTAGAAGTAATGAGAGGGAAAACTTGGCTCCAACAATTATCTTCTACATCAAGCAAAGCCTTGCAACATTGAGGTCCAATTGTTATTTGAAGAGTTAAAAAAGATGTGATCACTTCTTCAACACAACCAGGTATATCTCCGATTGTTGACAAACAGTCATCTACCAGCTGCAATGTGCCTTGGCCTTCTGGTGTCACTGTTAACACACATATTATTATTAAGGTAATTACATTCCTCTTGTTGAGACTCATACTTGCTTTAATTTTAAATCAAAGTTGATGAGAATAACATGTATTATAAATACACAAAGTATTGATGGAATTGTAACCCATATATTAATTAATTTTACTAAACTTATATTAATTGATAATTCTTCTGAAACTGTTAACTTCAAGCCTTCAACTCGCCCATATTTTCATTGTAACTTGTAAGTTTAGGTGTTTACTCTAATAATCTTACAAAGTTTATTTACTTTAACGATTTACATCATTAATGTAACAAAAATTTTGTGACAAAAATTTCACATTCAATTTTGATTCGAACCGCTCGTGTGCTACCATGAGATATGGTAGGGTCGGCCCTGAAAATTCGAAATCCCCAAGTAAATTGAATTTTGTGCCAAATTACAAATTAAGATCACATACATACAATTTATTTTTCAAAACTTTATATATCTTAAATAATTTGTGGTGCTAATTTAAGAAAAATGTGCCTTTAATATGTCTCTATTTACTTTTAATTTTTCTATATTTATTAGGAAAAATGTGTCGCTAAAATATATTATTTTTTCGATGCTTTCATTTATCAGTATAAGCGGCGTGGTACCTACCGGCTCTAGATATGATTTCAGTGATAAGTTATCTACTTATCTACTTATATCTATTACTATATATAATAGGCCAACACAAGGGCAAAGTTTGCCATTTTAATGCTTGTGAAGTTACGATTTTACCCCTATTTTTTGAAAAATAACAAAAAAACCATTGTTATATTATTATGCAAAAATATGTTAATATTTGTTATTGTAGAGAATCGAACCCCCAACCTCCTTCTAAGAAGTCCAAAGCCTAACCACTATGCTAAGTTGCTTTTTGAGTTTACTTTAAAGATTTTATTAGATAACTCACATTATTTTCTCTAATTCTATATTCTTTTTTTTTTATTTTGAACCTTTGAGTAAATAAAATATTGGTCCATATTATTTATATAAATTTGTATTTTTTATTTACGTTATTATATATATATATATATAGGTAAATCTATCTATCTACTTATATATATTAAATGGCGTCTAAGGGCAAATTGAGCCCAAAAAATGGCTGTGAAATTACAATTTTACCCTTATTTGTTGAAAAATCACAAAAATGCCACTTTCTATAAGTTATGCTAAAAATTAATTAATTTGTGTTCTCATTAAGAATCGAAGCCTTAACTTCATTTTAGCAATTTCATGTCTTAACCACTATGCTAAGTTAACTTTTGATTTGTAATTTAGAATTCCTATTAGGTAAATCACATTATCTCCTTTTATTCTTTTCATAATTTAAATTTTAAGTATATAGAACGTTGACTTATATTATTTATATACCATTATGTTTGTTTTTGTAGCTTTGTATATAACTACATATTCGATCATGTTTGTAATTTTTTTATTATACATGTTTCTTTTCAATTAAAAAATACCAATTATATTGTTAATTGATATAATTTATATTTATTTGAACTGGTCAAATATTTATACATAAAATATAATAATAATACTTGATCTAATATAAATTACATATTAGATACAAGGATCTCATTATTCGTTAGTTAATATTTTTTAAATTAAGAAAGTTAGCGTTGATATTTTTCATTAAATTATGAAATAATTATTATACAATTTGTTCGTCTCATTCATTTGTTAACAGTTTTATTTTCGAAATGTACACTCCTTTATTTTTATCTTTCCAAAAGACATATTATTCTTTACAACTTTAATAAATCTCACATGTCACTAATTTGTCCATTTTTTTATCATTCCTTCACCGTTCACATCTTTCACAAAAATTTGATTTGTGACACGAAAATTTAGTGTTTGGTTTAATTTTTGATGCATGAAATTACACGAACACGAAAATAAATGATAAAAACGTAAAATGTCTTATTGACATGTATTGTAGACTTTGTGATTATACAATAACCGCTCATATATATTATCTATACTTCCGCCAAAAAAATCTTAACTCACAGTTTTTATTTAAGGGGTTGTCATTAACCAAAAAGTTGGTGATAAGACCCCTCTTTAATGTTTTCTTTTGATTTTGTTTTCGATTTGTATAGGTCTCTCTCATTATTGAGAGTTTTAGTACCCCGTTTAGTGGATTTTCTCTATCCATTCTTCGGGTTTGTTCTCTTTTCTTGTGAGAGTTTGATTTGTTTTAGTATCCGAGATCGTAGATCTGTAGGATTTATAATAGTCGTTCATTGATTTGGATTGTATGGAGTCGCAATTACGATTAATTGTTTGAATACGTATGGACGAATTAGATATATATATATATATATATATATATATATATATATATATATATATATATATATATATATATTCTTCTATATATTAAAAGCCAACCAAGGGTAAAATATGCCAATAAAATGGCTGTGAAATTACAGTTTTGCCCTTATTTATCATATAATTACAAAAATGTCACCCCTCTATAGTTTATGCAAAAATTATATGAAATTTTGTTGCTTTCAAGATTCGAACACAAACCTTCCACTTATAAATAAAGTATCATAACCATTGTGCTAAATCAATTTTTGAGTTAAATTTAAAAATCTTATTAGATAAGCTACAGGTTCCCTTATAATCCTATTTTCTCCTTTTTACTTTAATTTTTGATTAAATATATTGTTGGTTTATATTTCTTATAAAAAAGAAATTCTAAATTATTCATAAATGTAACCAAATTCAAATTGGGAAAATATGAATTTGTTAAAATTCGTCTCTAAGTATATATTAGATTATTGGATAATAATAGGATAATAGGATATAATTGCATCATATAATTTTTAGATATATAAATTTAAAGTTGAGTTAAAAAATAATTCTACATCATAATATAAAATATGTTTCAATTTACTTAATTTCTAAACTAGGTTGTTAGATAATGTGTGTAATGAATAATAGACTTAAAATAGATAGTTGAATTTAAAATTATATAAATATGAAAATATATATATATATACATGGAAAAAAAGAGCAGGACAATCTAAATGTATAATTTCACATACATAACCAATTTTTAAAAAAAAAATCTACTTTTATATATTAAAAGATCATCAGAGGTAAAAAAAACCCAAAAAGTGTTCATGAAATTACAACTTTACCCTTGTATTTTTAAAATTACAAATATATCACCCCTTTATTACTGAAGATAGAAAATGTCAAATTTGTGTGTAAACATCGAGAATCGAAATGTTGGCCTCTTCGTAACAGTTTCATGTCATAATCGAGTGTCTTACATTGAGTTTTGAGTTTATTTTAAAATTATTATTAGATAAAGTATATTCGCTCATCATATTATCTTTTATTATTTCAACTTTTGAGTAAATAATATGTTGTTTTATATTATTTATACAACATGCTTATTCAATTTTTTAATAAAAAAATGTTAGTTTATATTATTATATAGCTCCATTTTTTTAAGTTTTTGTAATTTTAATATATAATTATGTATTTCTTTACAAATTTTATTATTTCACTTTCTGCGCGCTAGGCTTTTTTCTCCCGATTCACCCTTAATTTTTTTGATTAAATGTTAATTGTTATACGATTTACATTTTTGTACAATATTATGTCACTTATTAGCTTTATACGAATTATTCAAGTATTGATAAATCTATAATCAAAATTTGATCTAAAATAAGTAACATATTATACGTAACTTTTATATTTTAGAATTATACAAGGGACTGTAAAAAATGGGAATCATAGTTAGGGGTGTTGATGAGTTAGGTTGTCGGGGGTTGGAAGCATTTTTGCAACCCAGTCTAATTAAATAAGTTTGAATTTTTTTAATCCAACTCACAAAAAATTAATTCATGGCTCAACCGTACTTATCATCCTTAAGTTTGCGCCGGGTTGGGTTGGTTTGAATGTGTTAAATAATTTTTTATAAAAAATAAATATTACACAATGTCCTCATTTCAAAAATTCAAGTAAAGCTAAAATACGTATAACTTACTATTTTAGTGCTAATATTTTTTTATTAACATAATAATTTTAGTTATGTACACGTCTATAAATAAGATGATATACTGTATTATATAATGTACAGTTACATATAATAATATATATATATATAAATTATCAAACAAATTTTTTAATTTAAATAGGGTTGGGTTAGGTCGGCTGAAATATATAAAACTGATATGCAACCATTAAAATCGGGTTGAAATTTTTTTAGACCCAATTAAGTATCGGGTTTTCTTTGTCGTCTTGGTTGGTTGAAAAAGGGTCTGGGTATATTTTGTTCATTTTAATCGGTTCGTAAGCCAATTTTCGACCGATTAAACCAATTTGTGCCCAGTTAATCCAAATTATATAATTTCTAGATCGATTTCTATAAAAATTGATTTTTCGATCCGATTTTAACACATTCGGATTGATTAGTCACCGTCTAGCGGTTTATCGCCAGTGTTTAGAACATATATTATACATATAAATACAACTGAGTCTACACAGATGTTAAATTATTTAGGTATATTATGATTCATATAAGATCAAACACAAGATAATTTATAATTCAAATATTAAAATCGCATGGGATAGAATTTTATGGTTGTGTTAAAAAATTGATTCTAAATTACATATATATAAATTTTCAATTTGTGTAAATTTTAAACTACGATCTTAGATATTTTATAATTAATACTAGACTAAACATATACAATTGAGTTTAAAAGGGTACAAATATGTACATATGAAGGAAAGAGCAAGACAACTTCAAGATTGACTTTTACATAAAATAAAGAAATTTTATAATGTGTTCACTCTATAGTCTTACCTGAATGACCAATTTTATATTTTATAAATATACTTTTATTTCATTAAAATTATATTACTTTACATATGTCTTATACACGAAATTAAAAGTAAGAAATTTTATGAAGTATTTAAAGTATATTCGTACATTTGTGACCAATATTATATTACAAATGAATTGTTATTTTATTAACAATACATGAGTTTACATACATTCATTTTATATACGGAGAACTCTGATAAAATAACCATTTAAATTATCTTGAATTTTTAAATTTGATAAAATTCACTTCATGACATTCAAAACTAAACTAATATTTTGAAGATTAAAAAAAATCATTTGATCTTTATCTTATAGAAATTTATCCAAATTTTATGAAATCTTATTCAATTAGAATATATATATATATATACTATGCATATATAATATAAATTCAAAATACCATCATTTACCATATTTACAAAATTATTTTGATATGTATATATATTGGTGCGAATTTATTTTTTCAGTATATAAACAGGCCCGTGCCTCGCACGGGCTTTTACGCTAGTATATATATTAAAGGGCGTCTTGGGGCAATTTGAGCCATTTTAATACCTGTGAAAATACGATTTTACCCTTATTTGTTAAAAAAATTCAAAATTGTCATCCCTCTATTATTTATGTAAAAAATGTTGAATTTGGGTTGGCTTTAGGAATCGAACCCCCGACCTCCTCTTACGAAATTAATGTCATAACCATTGCGCTACAATGCTTTGTCGAGTTAAATTTAAAAATCTTATTGGATAAACCACATGTTCTCTTATTATCCTATTGTTTCTTTTTAGTTTTAATTTTTGAGTAGATAAATTGTTTGTTAATATAATTTACAAAAATAAACTTCTAAATTATACATATATGTAATTGAATCCGGATAAAAAAAACAAGAATTTATTAACGTGCATATTTAAGAGAGGCTTATGTTGTATTTATAAAATCAACATAATGTATAATTGCATCACACAATTTTAGATATAAATTGACTATGAAGTATGAAAATGGTTTTATGTAAAACTAATGTATTATGTCATATAATATGAATGAAATTCTAAATATATGAACAATCAATGAATATTTCGAAAGTTATCGCACATACAATAATTTTTAGTGATTTTTTAGTATATATATATATATATATATATATAATTAATTTAGAAAATTTTAATGTGTACAATGATATTATTAAACGATATTAAGTAAAATACATGAATGTTTCAAAGGAGTATTTAAAATAAATAAATTTGAGTTTTTAAAATTTATGCTAACAATAATATATAATAATTGAGTTATACCATATACTAAGACTAATGTACGATAAAGCGAAAAATTATAATTTAAAGTATTATCTCGATTTACAAGTTATTAATATAGTCTAATCATATGATAGTAGACAACAACCCAAAATGGAAAACGCCACTAAATTAGATTGCATATACACATTGAACTTTATGCGACTCAAGATGAGACACATGTTAGTTCTATGAATATAATAGGAAACATGTTCATGAATGTCACTAGTTCACTACATTGTATAGTGTTGAAGCAAATGAATTTTTATCCAAATGCTAATTTTTAAGAAACTCATGATATTATCCTCCAACGTGCTATTTTTAAACGGAAAGTATGTAGGAAGCTTCAAACAACGTAACAAGTCTAGCTCTTTTGAAATGAAATTATATCATTATTTTTTTGTCTTAAATATTAATAATCTTTATATAGTTCATGTACTATTAATAATTTTTTTATAATTATTTCAATATATGAGACATATAAAGACGCTAATAACTTGAAATTTTGGGTCATATTACGTTAGCACTTATTCATCTTTAATAATGAAGTGATACTTGCAGTTGAGCAAACAAATGGTTGTATAACCACTGAAACAACAATTTTACGGAAATAACAAAGTAAACATAGGAACAAAGGTACCGTGAGAGAAGGTGTTACATGATATAACATGCTCTTACATTTTGAAAAATTTATCTATGTTCTACTTTAACATTTTGAAAATTTTAGTCGCATTCAGAATACTTTCTGCTTTAATAGTTTTTGTTTCATTCATATTGTAATAACTGGGACTGCTAACAATTATTTTGTTCAGCCATATCAGCATGACTCTCTTTATCATAAAAAAGGGACAACATAAGCACAAAGGGATCATAAACATCTATATTTCCCTTGCTCATAAAAAACAACTTCTATAAAAGTTGTTTTGTGTAACTTAACACGTGTTAATTCTTGTAAACTCGCAAAATTTTGATCACATGTATTTGTGATTCACAAAATGTACACTATATCGTTATATGATGTGATTATTACCCTTTTTTCAACAAGATTCACCAAAAATGATAAACTCAAACAATTATTTTTAAACATCACTCATCTATCACAAATAGATCAAGTTCAAACGTATTTCTGACAACAAATAGTTTGTAGCTTATTTACACAGGCCTTGCACGGGCTGTTACGCTAGTTAACAATTAATGATTGAATTTTGTGCACAGAGCTGACAATGTATTTAATATTCTTAAAACATTAATAAATTTTATATAAAAAGTTGTGACCAAAATTTCGCATTCAATTTTGATTCGAACTGCTCGTGTGCTACCATGAGATATGGTAGGGTCGGCCCTCAAAATTCGAAAGCCCCAAGTAAATTGAATTTTGTGCCAAACTACAAATTAAGATCACATACATACAATTTATTTTTCAAAACTTTATATATCTTAAATAATTTGTTGTGCTAATTTAAGAAAAACGTGCCCTTAATATATCTCTATTTACTTTTAATTTTTCTATATTTATTAGAAAAAAATGTGTCGCTAAGATATATTATTTTTTCGATGCTTCATTTATCAGTATAAGCGGTGTGGTCCCTACAGGCTCTCAGATATGATTTCGCTGATAAGTTATTAACAATTAATGATTGAATTTTGTGCACAAATATAGAGCTGGCAATGTATTTAATATTTTTAAAACATTAATAAATTTTATATAAAAATTAAGTATTACATTTCATAGTGGATTAAACATTCATTCAAGAAGTAAAAGAATTGATCCTCCCTATCAACAATAAAATATTAGATCTGAACTGATATGCAAATAAACATTTAGATTAATTCTTGTAAATGTGATCTGCGAATCACAACCACTTACATAAATTTGTAAAAAGTAATGATAGATATTTTAAATTGTTTTCCAAAATCTATTATATATCTCTTCTAGGAGAACACAAGGGTAAAAAGAGCAAATAAAACCCCTGTAAAATTACAATTTTACCCTTTTATATTTTGAAATTACATGGCATGCCACTACTATCTTATCTAAAGAAAAAAAAGAGTAAATAATGTTTTTGTGCAGAATCGAACCCCTAAACTTCCCTAAGAAAATCATTCTTATAACCATTGAGCTACATGACTTCTTTTGATTTTGAGTGAAAAATCACATTACATAAAACTCACATCAGTCTTAATCCTATATTAATTATTATTTAAACTTTTAAGTAAAAATCAAGGTGATTAATAATAATTATTAAATTTTATTTTTTAAATTCTTTTTTAGAGTATGTTTGTAAAGGATATTTATAATGTTTATTTTTTAATTATTAAAATATCATACAAAACTATATACTACCAATCTTATAAAAATTTTATATTAAGTTTCGAAAACAATATTAAGTGTGGTGTATTTTTATCTTTCCTTTAGTTTAAAA
This sequence comes from Heracleum sosnowskyi, assembly GCA_030848705.1. Lineage (NCBI taxonomy): Eukaryota > Viridiplantae > Streptophyta > Magnoliopsida > Apiales > Apiaceae > Heracleum > Heracleum sosnowskyi. Next base: position 14,898,151 of record CM061244.1, on the reverse strand, counting down.
TAAATATTTCGGTTGTGTAACTTTAACTATAATATATTCTATTTTCTTATATAAGGGTCTAACTTTTCTTGTACTATACAATATATTTAAATTATTAAATCATACTTATTAATTTCTATATAATCTCTTTAAAATTTTATAATAAAATTAGTTTGATAAATCATGATATATAATTTATATTTTGAATTTAATTTAATATTTTAAATAATAATTCAAATTAATATTTATTTAAAATAAGAGATAAAATAAATATTATTGTAATTTAATTGTATTCTACATGTGAAAACTATGGATTAAAAGTTTAAACTATAAGAATATATACAAATCATATTTATTCACAATAATTTATTTAATATACATGAAAATATATAATATTTTTGTTACATATAGAAATTGGGGACCGGGAAGCGTGGCAGAGAGACACTAATCCGTGACCCCGTCCCGATCCCCGAAATTTTTACATATTTTTTCCCGATCGCCAGAAAAGTTCTCAATTCTCCGTCCGAAACAGGGTAGAGAATGGATCGGGGTTGGGCGGGAAGGGGTGAATGTCTATCTCTACAATAAGCATTATTATATAGCACATATCGATAAAATGTATACATGATATTTATGAATATTGTTCTTATGTATACAAGCATAGGGCCGATGCAATGCAAATATGACTTTTAAATTTGTTATCTTATATGTATTTTAATAATTTATTTTATATTTATACTTTTTTTAAGGAAGATGAACTTAAATTTAAATAGTTTTATGTGATTGTTGAACTCGATGTTGAATTGACGTATGTGTTTGTGTTTGAACGTGATTAAATTGTGTTTCAAGAATTTTGTGTTTAACAGTATTTAAAAAATATATTTTAATTAAAATTGTTGTTTTTAATAAATCAATGTCAAGTTGCAAAAGTAAAGGGATTAAAGTGCAAATATCAAAATATGAGTATCATTCTAACCGACCGACTACATTATATTTTGATCAAAATCGTTGTTTTTAATAAATTAAGGTTAAGTTGTAAAAACAAAAGAACTAAAGTGCAAATACCAAAATACGAGTACCGTGCCGACTGACTACAAAACTTTCAATGTTTCGGTTTTAATAATACAATATAAATAGATAGATATAATAAAAGTGAGTAGATTTATAATTAGATTGGATGCATTGTGTATTAATATGAGACATTTTTAATTATTATCACATGAATTTTAATGTCATTTTATGAAAGAAAATAATTAGTTATTTGGAATTGGATTAATATATACATATATATAACATATGAAAACTATTTGTTTTGAATTAAAACAATTTAACAGATGAGATAATAAAAATAAATAGATAGTACAAAAAAAAAAATTAAACGAATTATATGGTCATGTTGAAAAGATTATACAATATAAACACATAAATTTGGGTTGGAAAAATACTTGGTGATACTAATTTTTGTAAAAAATAAATAGATAAAAATATATAGTCCAATTAACAAAATTTAGAAAACAAGATATTATATAGCATACAAAAATATTATGATCGGATCGATCACATTATACACCCCGGGTTATTTAAAATCACAGGTCCCGATCAATCAAATTATTTATGTAAATTAAAGTAAGTATATTATAACGAGACGAACAAAATATGTACAAATATAACTAAATATAATATTTAAACAGCAAAGAATAAAATTTTATTTTAATCACTAGAAAATGACCGTGCCTTGCACGGGTTCATGCAACAAAATATGAGAATTGAAGTTATAATAGCAAATAATATTTCACGAATGTTAATATTATTATCAGTTAGACATACCCAGGTCATTTAAACATAATTATGTTTTAAAATTTTAGTATGTATATATATATATATATATATATATATATATATATATATATATACACACACACACACACACACACAAAGAACTAATATTGACAATAGATTGAAATATTATTAAATTAAAATATATTGTAACACCTGAGTCTCACATCGAGAAATGTGGGGGCTTTAGTACAGTTTATAAGACAAAGTACAACTACTAAGTGCACGAACAATCATGATCTTTTGGAGACCTGTGGTGGGTTTGTGGATTACCCATGTTATTGCATTTGGGCCAATTGGTCGGCGGTTGATTCGTGAAGTTGCTGGAGGTGGGGACACGAAGACTGGTGGTATTATTTCACAATGGACTGAGGTCCAGAGGTGGGGACATAAACTAGCCAGTATTATCTCACAATCGCTAGAGATGTACGATCTTGGACCTATGAGCTATCCGTTCAGATCTAACGATGCCGTCAAGAGTTTAAGTGGGGAGTTTGTACCACTCGAGTCTCAAAATCGAGAAGAGTTGGGACTTTAGTTCAGTTTATAACACAAAGTATTACTACAAATTGCACTAACAAATCATGATCTTTTGGGAACTTGGGGTGGGTTTGTGGATTACCCAAGTTGTTGCATTTGGGCTAACTAGCTCTTTAGCCCGTGCAATGCATGTGCATACTTTAAATATGAGTAAATTACTAATTTGTTCGAAATTTTTTTGTACGCTTATCTATTAGTGCAGTAATTTATGAGTTATAGGATAAGTAATTAATGTTAATAAAAGTTTATATTACACTTATATACATGAAATGGTTTTTTTTGTTATCTTTGTGTTGATTTAGACGTATTTGTGTCATATAAATATAATACTTAAAAATATGAAAGATTATTTATAGTTTGATTTATAAGAGGTATAAATAATTGCAATGCACATGCAGAGTTAATATATAAATTTCATTCAAATTTTTTTTTTTTCAATTTTTAATTTGCAAATAGTTATAATGAATCTAAATAATAGTATAATTAGATATGGTATAGGTTAACGAATATGGTTCGATAATATCATACATATATCCTACATATATGCACATGCATGTATGTATGTATATATGTATGTATAAGTATGTATATTAATATTTCTACAATTAATAATATGTAATTAATATAGTGATACTAAAATACCAAAATAACCATGACATGATGTAATGGAAAGAAGGGTAAAATGGTCAGTTCGATTAAAATTGCTTATCAAACCCTTATGTTGTAACGTCTCTGCAGAATGTAACGTCTTGAAGAATTAGAAGAAAATTTAGGATTGCAATGTTCTAAAACTCATCTAGAACACCCAGTATCTATTCTATCCCGCAAAAAAATTGTAAGCTAACATGACAGCTATTAGTAATACTCGTATTAATTTCCAAATTAAAAACTTGAACATACTTAAGTAAGCACCCAATAGCTACATATACCATTAATAAGAAAAAACTCTATATATATCAATCATATACTTGAAATGATAATGATTATGCATAGAATAATTTATAAACACAATTTAAGCTAGCGGTCTGTGCCTCGCACGGGCTTTTATGCTAGTATATATAATAGAGCAACTAGGGGGTTTAGTGAGACAATTTAATAATCTTGAAATTACTAAATTACCCTTCTTATAGTATATAAATGATAAAAAAATTGTTCTCGAAGGGAATTGAACATAGGACCTAGGTGTGACAAATGTGCACATATGTAACCACTACACCATCCCAATAATTGACTAATAACTTAAAAATTATTAACCTTATATTCACGAAAATCACTTGTTCTATGTTTATTAATATTTTTTTAGAGTAGTACCAATAATCTTTATAATACAAATTCGATATTAACATTTGTCACTACTACAATATTGAATTTTTTTAATGTCAACCAAATATCACTTGCTATATTTTTCTTTAATATTTAATTTAAAACTATCAACATATTTACTCCTTTCTAATTATATTCTCATATGTAATAAGCATAAAACAAATTTTATCTATTATTTTACATTTAAATCTTTTTCATTATTAAACATTAACAACTTATAATTACAGATCCATTTTTTAAATTTTCGTCTTCAATAAATAAAATTTATATGTTGATTATTTTGAAAACTAAGCTATCTATTATATATATAATAGAGCAACTAGGAGGTTCATTGAGACAATTTATTCGGTTTGAAATTACTAAATTATCCCTACTTATTATATAATAATAATTTTGTAATTAATGCATATATTAAGTATATCTAACTCATTAATTATCACTATTATCTCTATATTTATTACTCCATTATCATAATATGTTTGTAATTTATAATTATATTTATATATCTATTAATACTTAAATGATTAGATAACTAATATCTCTAATTATATCTAACTCATTATTACTTAATAATATTTCAGAATTAATATGTCAATACATGCATGTATATCTATAAACTATATTGTTAACTCAAAATATTAAAAAACTATCGAGTCAGATCACTCAAGACAAATAAATACTACACACACTAATAATTTGAACGTGATGATCAAACTAATAAACATCCGTCAACACATAGACAAAACCACCAAGGATATTACTCAAATGGTCAACAACATCGTAGGCAAGGAATGTATATTCGAAGTGCAAAGTACCTCCTACAATCTAGATGGACATGACAGATAAACTATAGTGCACATAAACTCAATATCTACGGCGTCAGTTACTGCTCCCAATGATGAGGCAGGTTCGAAAAAGAAACCAAAAATCGCTTGAAACAAAAAGCATCGCGCAACCAATATGGTCAATGAACATCAATAACAAAATTATCTAGCTACTTAGAATTATCTTCGTAATATTTGGGACTCAAGAACATAATTTTAAGACATTGTCTAAATTAAGAACTTATGTTTACCATTTGTAACAATGATTATCGGATTAAGTGTGTGTTCATTTCCATCAACATTCATATAGTCTGAACTGTGCAGGTGGTTGACTATCACGCATTTGATGAAATTAATGAAAAAGACGACTAGAGTCTATATTATACACACAACATATAAAATTAAGGCAACTCATGCAAATCAACTCAATTTCTTTTTAATTTATTGACTGTCTCTTCCAAACCAATGGACGTCCATACTCAATCATAACTACTGCAAAATTCAAAACTTCAAAGTTCTTTTAATTTACATTTTCTATAAATAGGGGTAGGTACTATTACAAATCAAAATGAAAAACATCTAACATGACAAATAGTTCATTTCTAAAACATGTAAACAGTCCAATAAAAAAAATTAAATCATACTCGTGTCTCGCACGAGTTATAAAGCTAACAACTTAGATTTACCGTTTGTAACCATGATTATCGGATTAAGCGTGTGTTCATGTGTTCATTTCCATCAACATCCATATAGTCATGTCGTGTTACACCTTATTTACGTCAAAACAAAAAACATACGTTCTGAACCGTACAGGTGGTTGACTATCACGTATTTGATGAAATTAATGAAAGAGATAACTACTAGTGTGTATATTATACACACAACATATAAAATTAAGACAACTGATGTAATTCAACTCAATTTCTTCCTAATTTATTGATTGTATCTTCCAAACTAATGGACGTCCATACTCAATCACGACTACCGTAAAATTCAAAACTTCAAAGTTCTTTTAATTTACCTTTTCTGTAAATAGGAGTAGGTCATATTAAAATCAAAATAAAAAATATCTAACATGACAAATAGTTCGTTTTTAAAACATGTAAGTAGTTCAATGAAATATAAGTTTAAATCATACCCGTGCCTCACACGGTTATAAAGCTAATTTTTCTCAAATCATGAGACATGACAAATAATTATTTTTTTATTGATGAACATATATATATACACACGCGAAATTCCATATTATTATTAAAAAAATTATCAAATACGTTAATATTAAAAAATAATTTTAAGATATGTTTAATCACATTTTCTAAACGAACCAGAGCCAATCCTCCCATCTATATAGATGGGGTAAAGAGTTTTTTATACAAAGTACTCGCCCCATTCAAAAAAAAAAGCTATCAATCTTATTTCCGAAGTCAAGCTTCCCCGCCTCGCAAGAGTGAAACTCTCTCCTCGACGTTATTTAACATTTTTATTTAAAATAATGATTATTGTATCAACATGATTAGTCATCGTTGATCATGAGTTTGAAGTTATCGTTTATACACTGCCATGGTGTATATATGTCACTAAACTATTAGCTCTTTTAGAAATTTACATCCACAAGATGTAATTGATTCCGATGAAGATGATAATGGCGAGGTGAGACTGATTCGTACCGGTCCTCGTGTCGATTCTTTCGATGTCGAATCTCTCGATGTTCCTGGCGCCCACCGGAATGATTATTATGAGGTAGTTCTCGATTTTATGTGATTTTGTTTTGATTTTTGGGATTTGTTTCTGAATTTGAAGTTGTGGAGTGTTTTGAAGCTGAGTGTTTCGAGAAATTGAGCTGCGGAGAGTGAATTTGTGTTTACGGAATACTTGTTAGGGGTTTTGAGTGTAAATGAATTTAGGTTTTCGTAAAGTAGATGATGTTTGTTATTGTTATTTATTAAATTATGAATTTACTAGTTTGTGTTTATGTTTAATCAATGTGATTTGAAGTTGAGGCGAGTTTATAGGATTGAAGTAGGAGGTATGAGTCTTAAGTTGAAGAAGGTGATATTTATTACGGTTAATTTGAGTTTTTTAGTGTATTGAGTTTTAGTCGAGTTGATGTTTACGTTTAAAATTTAGGATTCTTGTGCTTCAAGGTTTTTAAATGAGTTGAGGTGAGGTGACAGTTTTTGGTTTGGGTGGACCTACTTCATATATGTTACTTTCTAGTTTATTGCAGCATAATATATGATATAAGTAATGATTATTAACTTAGAAATGGAAGATAGAGTGATTAGTGATGTATGAGAGTATATAAATTGAGAGAGGTTTTTTGATTTTTAACAACAGAAGGTAAAAGATAGCCTTGAAAACAGGAGCCTTTTGTATATGGGCTATAGATTCCAGATCTTATTTATAAATCAAAGCATGTTTTTTCCCTAATATAGATGCCTCCATATAGTTTATTTGATGTACGAGACGGTTTTCTTTAATTCTAGACAGTAGACATTAATGCACTATTCCTGGGTGTAGATTGGGTGATAGAACTTTGTAAGAAATGATGTATGCAACTTAAAAGAGTACTTTTGAGTTAATTAATTGGCAATAAACAATGCTGCTGCAAATTATTTATTGTATTAATAGAAGTTTACTGTTATAGTTTATTGGTGATTCTATTTGTTTCTGGAGACGAAACTTCGTCTGAATCACGTAATTGTAAGGAAGTGCTTCTCTCATAAGAAAGATATCAGACATATTTTTAACATTTATAGTATGTGAAGGAAAGCTAAAACGCGCAGATAAGTTTAAATATGAGGAAGGTATATGCGGAACCTTAGAATTGATGATTTAGTCTAAAACAATGTTGCATCTGTGGTCAATAGTCTGTTGAAATGTTCAAATATAATGCCCGTTACTCTAGATGTTAAAACAGGGAACCTCCCCCCCACCGAAGCGTCATAATTCAGATTTGAAATTTAAGTTTTTTTGAGTTTTTTCTTTGTTATCAGAGAGAAGTATATATTTGAGAAGAAAAGCAGAGAACAAGAACATATGAAATGAGAATTCGGAAAAAGTTGAAAGACTTGAATTGTCTTTAAAGAAGCTAAACTTTAAGATGAAATTGTTTATCAGGAGCTGAAAGACATTGTTTTTTTAATATCTACCAGGAGCTTCCACACAAACTTTTGTTTATCACGTAATAGTTATCAGATTACGGAGTACTATAACATACTGTCGAGTGTATATCGGAACAGTTATTGTAGCTATCCATGAGATGATGTCATGATTGATGTTACTTGCTCTTTTGGTTCACACAGCAGGAATACATCTTGTTTCTCTCACTTGCTCTACACCTTAATAGTAGAAAATGAGAACGATTAGTTTTCAAAAACCTTGTTAGTAAAGCCAACTTCTGTTACACTCACATTAAACCTCTAGCATCATATCTATAATTCTGTCGACGTCTTTTCTTGATATTTATTAGCTGTTTTTAGGTAGGTAGTTCATAGTTCTCATTGTACAAAACATGTGAGTTTTTAAAAACTGTCTAGCATCTCCCATTTTTTTGAGGGGTGGGGGAGAAGAAACTGATAAAATGGTGGAAGACACTGACAAGTAAATTATTTGGAATTTTTAAATAGGGAGGATTAACTGTGGATGCTTGATATTTATATAGTAATATACTATGCAGGATGTCACTGTGGGAAGGAGCATTCTTTTGGCCTTCCAGACGCTTGGGGTTGTCTTCGGTGATGTTAGAACGAGCCCATTATATGCATTTAGTGTGATGTTCAGCAAGGCTCCAGTAAACGGAAATGAGGATGTTCTTGGGGCACTTTCACTAGTTTTGTATACATTGTTTTTGGTTCGACTAGTCAAACATGTCTTGATTGTTCTCCTGGCTAACGATGATGGTGAAGGTATGATGCTCTTGGGGCACTTTCAAGTTTTTTCTGCTCTTAGATTACATTTTATTCTTCAGCTTGTCATGTGGTGCAATTGAATGAGTGCCATTCCTCTCTTCGTGTTTTTGCTGCAGGTGGTACATTTGCTTTATACTCGTTGATTTGTAGACACGCTAATGCTAGTCTTCTACCAAATCAACTACCATCAGATGCTCGGATTTCAAGCTTCAGACTGAAGGTGCCATCTCCGGAGCTTAAGAGGTCATTAAAGATCAAGGAACGATTGGAATCATCATTAACACTGAAAAAACTTCTTTTAATGTTAGTTCTTGCTGGAACTTCCATGGTGATTGCTGATGGCGTTGTTACGCCAACAATGTCAGGTTACGTATACTTCTCTTTTGTCAGGTTAATTATTTACTTCTCTCTTTTGTCGTATTTAGTGTATTTTTGAAGAGCTACTATAGCATAGATTGAAATAAAGACAAATGAAATTCATCTATTTAATATCGATAACTTAGTTAGCAGTATTGCTCACAGACTAATCACTATTTGACTAAGTATTATCTGGAAGTCGAACTTATTTCAGTACTCGTGATTGCAGTGATGTCTGCTTTTGGCGGGTTGAGGATTGGAGTTCCTGGGATCAAACAAGGTGACATGATCTAGGTATTACATTTGCATCCTTCATAATTCTCTGTTGTCTATTCATATAGTATTTGCATTAGAGGCACTGAGTTTATGTGGGTAATATTTTAATGAAGTAAATTCGGAGAGGTTTGATAAGTTATTTATGCAACACAAAAGTCTTCACTGCAAATTTATGGAGAAAGTATCAAGAACGAATTAATTGTCATGGATTTCTAGGAAATAGTAAGTTAGATTTTGTATTCCTTTATTGTTATAGTTTGATCAGATGAATTTTCAGCAGAACTTTAAAGGGTTACTGCTACATAAATATGTAAATTTTATGCTTGAAATTAATTATATCGAAATATAACCCATAAGTACTTATAACTAACATAACACATATAGAAAGTTCTTTTATAATCACGTATGTACCAGCCAGAAGTGAGGTTTATAATAGTGGAGATCACAAATTAAGCATTTGAGGTTACTCTCCTTCTTTATCATCATTATGTATAGACGCCTATGCTCATACAATTTGAATTATATCCTTATTAATATTTTTCTGTTCCTTTGATGCAGATCACGTGGTGATGATATCAGTTGCTTTTCTTATAGTTTTGTTCAGAGTTTACAGAGGTATGGGACAAGTAAAGTGGGCCTAGTAATTGGTCCCGCTTTATTCATATGGTTTTGCTTACTTGGGGGCATTGGCATCTACAACCTTGTAATATATGACACCAGTGTTCTGAAGTCATACAACCCTGTACACCTATATTATTATTTCAAGAGGAATTCAACTAAGGCTTGGTATTCCCTTGGAGGTTGTCTTCTTTGTGCAACAGGTAGCCACTTAATCCTACATTTTAGGTCAATAAGCATACTTATCATCTCATTTTCTAAGCTTTCTTCCGAGAAGTTAATAAAATCGTCCTATCACATTTTTCCGTTTATCTAATAGACAAGCCTTTTAACCTTGTATTGTGATTCCAGTATAGAGCATGCAAGAATCAGGCAAGCATGCTCCTAATGTACAGGACGTGATAAAATAAATGCGTAAATTAACAAGGAAAGATGTTCTAATCTTCATATGACAAGATGGCAAGGTTGTGCTTTTCTGTAATACCCTTGCAGACGTCAGTGTTTTAAGGATTTCTAAGAATGTAAGAAGAATATCGATCATGGTTTCACAGTGCACTGTCCTATGCCCCCCCCCCCCCCCTCCTAAATGTATGTTCCCATTCCTTGATAATTCTACTCCCAACTTTACTAGGTTCCATTTCTTCTTTTCATATCGGACCTAGTTTGATGCAGTGTATAAAGTTTCCAAGTATTACTGGCAGTTTTATTAAGATCTTTTTGTTATTGTGATAATAGATGCATCGTGTGCAGACAAATTTGTTAGGAATCACTTTAATGTTACTTTTAGTTTGTAATTTTTTGTCTTATGTTTACAACTCCAAGCAATTCCCGTATCATCATTTTTTAATCCTTTCTTAATATGTATATGAAAATATTTGCTAATTCTTTGCTTGATATTGTTTTTATTAATGGTCATGTGTTCAGGTTCCGAAGCTATGTTTGCTGATCTTTGCTATTTTTCCGTTAGATCTGTGCAGGTATAGTGCCAATAGGCAGTTGATAGATCTGTTTCATTACTCTTTTATCTTAATTAGTAGTAATTAAATATGTCGCCACACTTGTCTTTTTTTTTTTTTAATCTTTTGTTGCTCTGTTTTTAAATCAAATCAGCCCGCTATGTGCAGCTTATTTTGTGTTTCTCGTTCGGCCTTGCTTTGTGTTGGGGTACCTGGGCCAAGCTGCATACCTTATGAATAACCATGCAGATACAACCCAAGCTTTCTTCACTTCTACACCAAGTAAGGTTCATGTAATCGCAGGCCAATACAAACTTACATGGCCTTGACTGATACTAGATATATTGGATGTAAAAAGCATTAAATTATGTCATTCTTTTAATAAATAATGATACGTCACTCGGCAAGAAATTGATTTCTATGATTGTATGTTTCGAAACCAAAATGACAAGAACATATAAGCTTGAAAAAGAAGAAGCTCGAGTTATAGATATCACTTTCTGAAAAAAAGTTATTCCTCTTGTTAAATTCATGTTATATAATTAGAACGAAGTTAGAGTTTTAGATGTTCTCTCTATTTCCAAGGAAAGTATGAGTCTTACCAAGGAATCAGAAATTATGAACTAATATATGCGTTGAGGAGTACTTATAATATGTACTCTGTTTCTTAATTTAAGTAATTTTTGATGCACTTCTTGTTTATTATTGTTTGTTTCCATCTAAGCTCAACAAGTAAGCTCGTAATCTTGTATGTTCAAAGATGCTAGCTTTTCAGTACTCTCACTAATTCATATTTATTTTTAATATCAACCTCTGTTTAAGGATTCTGTACTACCTAATTACAAGGTTTACCTAATGTAAAATTTGGCTTAATTTCGTGGGGAAAAACTATGACATTAGACATTTAAGATAGATTTTCCTAAATGAAACTAGTAAATGATAGGGCCTAATTATACATCATAAATATCTTATATGGATGTGTCGGGAATAGCATAGACTAATAGTAATAGGAACTAGTTAGTAGTTTCTAAACATTTGTGTCTTAGTAGTACTATAGGCCAGAAAGGGCATTAGTGTCTTTTAAGAGTTAGTTACAAGACTTGGCCTATAAATACCAAGTCAGTTGTAATATTTCATTATGCATTATGAATATATGAAATGGAACTTGTTCCACAAGTCTCTCTCTTCTCTCTCTAGTTTCTCTCTCTAGAAACTAACTACTCCCTTTGTCCCTCTCATTTCTTTACAGTTTTTTTACACTGCTTGACACGCATTTTAAGGCTCTTATAAAGTATAGCTCTACAACTTATTTTTAAAACTTTCTTTTTCTAAATAAAAATTTAAACATTATATTTTTATTCAGAAAAAGAAAAAATTTAAATAATTTATCGAAGTATACATTAAAGGAGCCTTAAAATACGTGCCGAGCCCCCGTCCCCCAATGTAAAGAATTGAGGGGGACGTAGGGAGTATCTTCTTCCCCAATCTATCATCTCTTTCTCTCTCTAGGGTTCTTATCTCTCATCTCATTTCTGATCTGATTTCTCACCTATTTCTTCTGATTCTCATCTCAATCTCTTCTATTTCTCTGTTAATTCACTATCCTTTCTGTTAATTGTCATACCTAAACAGAAAATACCAAAAATATGCATAAAAATAGTCATGAACTCACTAGTTCCTGATAGGGTGAAGTGAAATTTTTACGTGTTTGCGAATATAAATCTGAGGATTTGATATATGCTATCTAAAGCATTTCTTTATCATGTTTTTTACCCGAAATATTGATCAGTTATCTAGCGTTTACAGGGGAGAATTTTTACCCGTGGTTTCGGTTTTGTCCATTGCTCAGTTGCATACATGAAGCTTGTGCGGAACATTATACATATTAGAATCTTGGGTTTTGTATTAGCAGTTGTTCGATTTGCATGTATATTTGTAATTATAATTTAGTGGGTATTGGTTTGTTTGCAGGTGGTGCTTTCTGGCTGGTCTTTCTCATTGCTAATGTTGTCGCATTAATTTCCAGTCGGGCAATGACCACTGCAACTTTCTCTTGTATTAGACAGTCCACAGCACTCGGTTGTTTTCCTCGGCTTAAAATCATTCATACTTCTCGGAAATTCATGGGTCAAATTTATATCCCTGTCCTCAACTGGTTTCTACTTGCATTTACCTTGGTTTTGGTGTGCTCTATCTCAAACATATATGAGATTAGAAATGCATATGGTAAGGGTCGTTTGAATAGTTTTTTTGATTGTTGCAATTGACATCAGTTTTATCTTGCAACTTTTTAGTTTATAATTACACATACTTCTGCATCTCTTGTAGAGGTCTTTTAATTTGTTTTATGTGATCTTTTAACAGTTATTGCTGAGCTCGGAGTGATGATGATGACCACAATCTTAGTTACACACGTAATGGTCCTCATATGGCAGATTAACATTGTTATTGTGCTGATTTTTGTTATCATTTTCCTGGGGATGGAACTAACATTCTTCTCAGCAGTTTTATCAAGTATTGGTGATGGAAGTTGGATTGTATTAGTGTTCGCTATTGTTATGTTCTTAATAATGTATATCTGGAACTATGGAAGTAAACTCAAGTACGAAACTGAAGTCAGGAAAAAGATGTCCATGGAATTAATGCGGCAGCTTGGCTGCAATCTCGGAACAGTTAGAGCTCCTGGCATTGGTTTGCTATACAATGAGTTGGTGAATGGCGTGCCAGGAATATTTGGACATTTCTTGACAAGTCTTCCTGCTGTTCATTCTATGATTATTTTTGTCTGCGTCAAGTATGTTCCTGTTCCTGTGGTGCCACAGGGTGAAAGGTTCCTGTTCCGTCGTGTTTGCTCCAAAAGCTATCACATATTTCGTTGCATAACCAGGTAAATGTAATAACTTTTGCCTCCTGATAGTCCTCCATCCATTCTAGACGTTTTGCAATTTGATAATACATCCGTGCCTTCAACTGTATTGCCAAAACCTAGTTTACTAAGCATGCTTTGGATTGATTCTCCTTTGGCATATAACAAAATAATTATTATTGATTTGAGTAATTTATTATGGTTTAATTTTTGTGATATGATTGGACTTTACATCTTTGGCTACTATCATATGGGCAGTATATGGGTCTTGCCACTATGTTTGCAAGTCACTTGCAAGAAACCAAATATGATCTTTTAGTTTAAATGATTGTGTCGGGTCTATGATATCTGTTTGAACTGTATCTGCTTGCTTGATATTAAGACATTTTATTTTTTATTTTTTGTAGCTACCATGAGAATGTTTTCCGTTCATCCTTTATGTAGTAAATATTTTCTGAAAAAAAGATCTTTGAACTATTTCAGAGTGAAGGTTCCATGTAGTATGATACAGTCTAGAATCAGTCGAAGGTTCCATGTAATATAAAAATATAATACTGTCACCTTCTATGCTTCAAATTATGATAAATTCTGTTCTTTTATCTCTTTCTACTTGTTTGAATGGCCGGTTTTGTCAAATCATATATCTGTTGTACAAGCACCATGTGCTGTAATTATTGCTAGTTTTCTGGTCTTAAAATCAAGCAAGTTGAGACACAGTAGTGGCAACCAATGCGTATTATTTTTAGTTTTTCAACTCAAAACCTTATAATGTGCTAATATATATATATTTTATTTTACAAAAGTACCCAAAATTATAGTTATTAAAAGGTACAGCAAGACATCACAGTAGGAAAAAGTAGTAAATACGTTAATGGACTAGCACCCTCTTCTGAGCGAACTAGTACCGCCGGACATCTGCATTACCTGCAAGGTCACAAGGACACCACCCACTATTGGGTAAATCCCACACTCAACAAATTATGTCTTGGGAGGGAAACTGAACCCTAAACTTTGTGAGACACAATGCAGATCCCCTTGGTGGGAGAAATTCACTTAGTTGTATACTTTCAGGAGAGACAGGCGTCTTCATCTTCTGCAGTCACTAACATTACCCAAGTTGGAAGGCAGGGCACGCAGCACACTAGAGATGTCATAATTACAAGTTGCACATAGAATTACTTAAACTTGAGCACTTTGTTTTGACCGGTTTGTGGAAAGTACGAAGTCAATATAAGTGGGTAGTAAAAGTAACTATTATAGAGATTAACTTGCATCCTTGGGTAGGAGGAAGAGGCAAAGCTTAGAAGTAGGAAGAGAATGTTCTCCTCAGTCCCCTGCCTACTGTGTAGTCTAGACGCCTTTCGTTTATTAAATATTCACGTAAACAAATTGTTTTGGGAGTTGTATATGTCATGGATCATGTTAGAGCTTATTGGGACTTGTTATATCTAAATTGCTAACATCTTTAACAGATACGGCTACAAGGATGTTGGCAAAGAGAATCATCAGACTTTTGAGCAGTTGTTGATTGAGAGTCTTGAAAAGTTTATTCTTAGAGAAGCCCAGGAACGGTCGTTGGAGAGTGACCGTGAGGATGATTCAGATTCTGAAGACGAGGCCTCTGGGTCACGAGTTCTTGTTGCTCCCAACGGCAGTGTCTATTCGCTTGGCATCCCTCTCTTGGCTGACTACGACACTACGCTGTCACGTACAGAAGCAAGCACTTCACGAAGTAAACAGGGAAGACACAAGTGTGTCCGACCCAGAGTAGAGTCTAGAAAAGGAGCTGTCATTTATACGCAAAGCCAAAGAATCTGGGGTGGTTTATCTTCTTGGTCACGGGGATATTAGAGCGAGAAAGGAATCCTGGTTCATCAAAAAGCTAATCATCAGTTACTTTTATGCTTTTCTAAGAAAGAATTGCAGAAGCGGGATTGCCAATTTGAGTGTGCCTCATCAGCAGCTGATTTAAGTTGGCATGACTTATATGGTTTGAATAGTATTGCATCATAAGGCGAATCAATCAACTTGCAGTGCATATCAAGACTGGTTATAAAAGTACCATAGATGATACTGATAACAATCCATTGAGTTAATGCAGAGAAACATTGACAATATCGTTGTACTCCCTTGTACTTGAGCTAATTTTGAGACTTGCTGATTGAAAGGTTTTTGCAGGTTCTTTTGTATGTTCTATAGGCTCAGTAAATTTACAGAATGAGTATTGTAATTACTCTTATTCTTTATAGTAGTGATTGTATTTAGATGTCTTGATGCAAAAAAAGGTTAAATTCACAGTATGAATATTGTAAATACTCTATTTTTTATGATCAAGTGCAGTAGAAGGTTGGATAGTGAATCAGGGGAAGAATGACATTTTTGCCAACTTTTACCACTATTGTTACCAAAATACCACTTCCCAGCCAATAATACCCACGTGATAAGCAGCCCCCAAATGCTTATAACTATTTACCCGACCTGATTATACCCCACCTAAATTAACACCCTTGCTAACATTACACACCAAAACACTAAGGGCTCGTTTGGTTGCATATGGATTTTCATTTCCGGGAGTAAGTTTTAATACCTGGACAATTAATTCTTTCTATTAAGTTTTTGGGAAGTTAGAAATTATGTTTGGTTGTATGTAGGAATTTAGAAATTATGGGAAGTGTAAGTTACCAAGGGAAGAGTGGGTATGCAACTTCCTGCATTTTATGGGAATTTTAACTTACCAATAACTTCTACTTCTACTTCCTATATGAATGTCAACCAAACAAGTTTATAATTTTCTACTTCCTAGGAATATCAAGTTTCCGTATATTTATTTGTCAACCAAACAACTTCTAAAATTACACACACTATACATACATTGTATACTCTTTCAAACGCTTACTCCTTCGCAATCTTCGGACTAAATTCAACCAATTTCACCACAATTTCTGCATATCAGAGTTTCTTCCGATGTAAATGTTCTTAGCAATGCGTATTATAGTTCTAATACCCATCTCAGCAATGTGTATTACACTTCCTGATTTGAACCCAACACATTACCCTTCCCAGAAATGTGTAATACACTTATAAAATATCTAATACCCATCCCACCAATGCGTAACAAGGATTACCTAGTAGTGCAATGCGTAACATTAATGTAATACTCATGCATATAGAATGCGTATAGAGGTATTTTTTGTTTATAAATTAATAAATAAGCTTGATATGTGGATGAGTAATGCGTATCAGCTATTACCCCTCCTAACAGGTGGGTATTTATGGCCCTCGGACGTTGATACTGGTAATCCTGTCAGTGCTCGGACTACTTCACTGTTACTTGCGTATTTCCGGAGATGAATCCGAACTACTCATGATTCAAATCGTTATAAAATGAATTTAGGTGTATTTTCACCCTCACAGAGTTTACTTAAATTGTAGTTTGGAAGCACAATCAAAATTCTAGTAATTGATGCTCCGCTCGTTTAGAAGTTGATATATGGACCAATTCGCAATCTGGTTCTTTCAAGATGTATCATCTTCCACCCTGAACTATTATCAGGGCAAATAACAGTTACTATTACTTTTCCAAGGACTGCGAATGAAACAAATTTCAGTAATTTGCCATACCATCGTGAATGTTTTAAAATATCCCCTCTGACATTATTTTACACGAATATTTTATGACTCTTGCTACCATAAACTGTGCCAAATACCTTATCTAGCGAGCCAGCAACACACACATACCACGAACACAATCTAGAGCCTGTGCTATTAACCACAGAAGTATCCGAAATCCATTGATAAAGTTTATATTTTGCATTCAAAACTTGGCGACAAAACTACAAAAACTTTAGTTGAGGCTTCTTGTCCAAAGTTCGTGTTATTCTTACACCGAAAAACCATATAATGCACAGTTTTTATAATTAGCACACGCCATTCACCATCCTTCAACCATTAACAGTAGGAAGTTACATTTAGACAAGTACAACGTAGGATTGGAAGCAAAATTTACATGTATCTTGAGAACAGAAAAGCAAAAGAAGAAACACAAGATGCATTTTAAGACAGATCTGTAAACAAAATAAAAAACCATCGAGTTACTGAATGTCTTGTTGATAAATATGAAATAAAATCCACTTGAAAAGGATTCAGATCACTTCAAGTTCGATATATAAACAACTAAACACCTGGACAAGTCTAGAAAGTGGAGTCATTCCATCCAAGGTTAAATCTCTGCAGACAACAGAGATATGAAACTATAAGAACATCGGAACAATAGCACTTAAATTACAAATACCTGGTCAAGGCTCATTCTTGACATAGAGTAACAGTCTTAAGAATTTAAAACAATAATAATAAACTACGGTATGTCATCATCACAATTTGTGAAATGCAATTACACCTTAGCCACCTCAATATTATTACGGGGTATTTTCCAAATTTTTCAATATTTCATTTTTTTTCATACTCGGAGACCTAATAATAAATAAAACTTTCGGCTGCAAAATATGCAAAAACTAAAACAATAGAGAACAACATAAAATGCAAGCATTGCTGAAGATAGTACTATGAACTACTAACATTATCAACTACTAACTACTAACATGAACAAATACCGCTTATAAATTACCAAGGTTGTAAAAATCGGAATCGGTCTTTTAGGAACAAGAAGTTTGGAAAGGTTGGGGTGTGGTGGGGGTCAATGCTGAGCTAGGGATTTCATTTACTTTATTCATTAATCATAATTATGAACACTAACTACATACTATGAGTAACTGCAGTTGACTTGCCGTCTCTCTTGTGATCTTTTGACCAATCAGAGAGAAAGAACTCCTCGGATCCTAACATTAATATACGTGCGCGCACACACAGATAATGTCATTGGGATGTTATATGATTGTCCTAGAGTACATAGTTACTAGTTCTGATTTCGTTGTTACATTGTTACAATTTAGTCCAAAAACAAATTATGAGGACACCAGAGGCTTAAATTTAATAAACGTGATCAAGGTTGTGACAATCCAAACATAATCTAGAGAAAGAAAGCAAGAAAAACAAAGATCTCTATAGAGCAACAAAAAGCATTAGACCCAACAGCTTAAATTAAGATCCATAGTGAAAACAAAGAAAAACACACCTGTGAACATGCATTATTCCTCAAGCATGCGGTAATCACCAACAGCCAGCTCATATGCTCCCTCCATTAAGTCCAACATGATTGTTTCAATTAGCCTGAACTCCTTTTTATCGTTGTTTTGAGCAAGAAGATTTTTAACTTGGCCACCTGAATCGCTGTCGTTTGCCTATAGTTCACAAAATCATCAGCATGGTTTAACAAAGTTTACCAAAGATATTATTAGACTTGGTAAATCAAAAAATAATAACCGAAAACAAACCCGTGCGGAGATCACATAATGCCCACCAGCTCTAAGATATAAATGAGCATTATTAATTATAAAAAGCGCCTCCTGCAACTGAACAAACACAAAACATGATCACTACCATATAAAAGATGAGAAAACTAATAAAACATGAAAAGTTATTGAGTAAGGTGTACTTCTCTAATGCATATATGAACAATCATGAATCATCACAAACGAACATGGTTCCAAAGGTATGTTGGATATTCAACTACTAGTCCATGATTTCAAACCTAAAAACTATATTGTCTCTCAAGTCTAAAAGTGAAATGCGAAAATGTTTTGTGTCACATGAAATAATAAGCAAAACAAAAATGAAATGATGAATTATACATGAGCCGATGATATAGAACTACTTAAAAGTAATTTATAATCAAAGCAAGACCCCCGTTTGAATATATTTGAAAAGCAGTTGATAATGAAACTGTGCAATTCAATGAGGTACGGAATATCAGACATCATAGACATCATAATACTGGGAAAGTAGAAAGTAGATAACCCGGTCAAGACGACGATCAATCTCAGCAAAGATGACATCGACCAAACCAACAAGCATTCGATAGGT
Source organism: Heracleum sosnowskyi (assembly GCA_030848705.1). NCBI lineage: Eukaryota > Viridiplantae > Streptophyta > Magnoliopsida > Apiales > Apiaceae > Heracleum > Heracleum sosnowskyi. The sequence goes on along the minus strand of CM061244.1, from coordinate 14,878,686 downwards.
CCAATGCCTACAACGCTTCTCAATAATTGTCACAACGTTTGGCCTATTCCCAGCCATGTCTACAACATCATCGGATAACCCCACTACATAGACCAAACCATCCTGTAGATGAAACAAGAAACATATGTAGATATGTTTGCAACTAATCAAATATAATTTCCACACATTCCTTCCTTATCAATAAAATTTCCAAAGATATTCAATAAAATTTCATCCGTAATTTTAAAAAAATAAAATAAAAAACTTACCGAGCCAACAAGATCAGACAACTCGGAAACCGTAAGTCCACATACATTTCCTATATATAAAACACGAGAGCCGGGTTTCTGAAAAACATAAAATAAAACATAATTATTTAAATTAATTAATGTGGTGCACAACTCATATGCTATTACAAATTACGAGATATGATAATACTTACGATCCATATATTGGTAACACCACTTAGGATTGCAGCACCCAGCTTTGATCTAAGCAAATTCCATACTCTGTACTCGACTTCAACTTCAACTGTGTCCTCTACATTCTGAGATTTGAAAATTGAAAACATAAAGCTATGCATTATTGTGCATTAAACATTGATAACACTAAAAAAAGGCCAAATGACCAATTTAAAGAATTTCCAAAACACTAATTTAGAACTAATTTGTGATCAGAAAAACATTTTCAACATAAATATTCATGAATATTCATAAAGTACAAAAAGCAATTAAGAGACAAATACTAATCATACATAAAAAAATAAATACATGGTAAGGTTTCATGTGAAATAGCTACCACTCAGTAAACTAAATTAAAATAATAGACATATATGCGGGTGTTTTATGAGAATGACATAAGTACTTGATAATTTAATAATCTGCAATTATTTCAAGCATTTTATTGATGGGGCTCCTGTATCCTCATGTTTCAAATATGATGCTATTTAAATTCTCAAATAATTCATTTAAAATAATAAACATATGATGTAAATACATGATTCCTATTTGAGAGAAAATTGACCGAATTGATTTAGCTTACATATTCGTATTAGAAAATAGTTTCCCAAAACACAACATATTTATTTAAATTTTCTAATAATTTGTATGTGATTATGCTTACATCGTATTACATCTTAATGCCATATGATTGTCATGTTTCTAAAATCTACATGCCATGAACTACACAGCCTAATGCATTCTATAGTCGTATAGTCTGTGTACAACAGATAGATACTAGGATGTTTCTAAATTAATGTTTGCCGATACCTTTTTGAAAATGTGTTTGTAAATACAGCATTCTATGCTCTACAATTGCCTGAAACAAGTGTGAGTGTGTATACACACAACTGTTTTGTTATGGGAAAAAAGGATGATGAACTCAACAAAATCGAGCCCTAAATCTTACATTTATCGAAGTCTAAATGTTTCCTACAAGTGCAATCATATGATCTACGGAAGCGGTCATGCATTACAAAATCTTCATCATGGGGATGTAATGCAAATACCGGATAAAAAAATACTGATATAATAAAAGCAGATATAATAAAAGCAGAACCTCATATTCCAACACATAAATCAACTCACCTGAACACGTACTAGTTCTTCACCATAAAGAGTTTCGCCGGGTACTAAGTTAATAGTGCACAATATATTGTTGTTACCCTCAATGTTGAAAACTCCATTAAACCTATGTGGTACAACCCGAACTACTTGTTGCTGTAAAGAAGAAGATGATGAAACCAAAATGCGATTTTTGGTGTGAGTTTCTGTACGCATTTGGTTGATGTAAAGGCGAGCCAAATTGAGTTGGGCATTTTCCAACTCTCCACGCTGCAAAAATTCAAAAGTTTGGGTAAGTACGAATATATATGGGTTGTATGTAAATGCTAGCTTGATACTAATATAAGCAAACAGGGGGATAATTTGGTTGGTTGCTTAAAACCTTCCAAAAAGAAATCTAAACACCTTCCTAAAAATTTAATCTAATTTATCAAATCATTTTAAAAAAGAAAAAGATATACGTATTGGAAAACCATTGGAAAACCAAGTACAGTATAGAAGAACTCCAAAGGATACAACTCCTTTGATCTTTAATCAGTCTAAGCGTCTCAGTTTTTCAGATAATTGGATCATCAATTGTTCTGAGTTGTGTGTATATGGTGTGAGTTACAATGAGGTTTCATCTTTGTCTCTCGCTCTCTACTAATTTCTTTATCTTGTTATCAATTATGCATTTATCATTCATATATACAATTCAATTGTTCAACAGTGATTACAAACTTCCATGAGTTAAGGAAGCAACATACCGTCAGGCCGATGAATTCATGAATTTTCATCCGCAAACCACGCATAACATTTTGGGTCAGAACACCATATTGCAAACCCAGTCTTGTTTTGCTTGTTATCATTTGTGCCAACTGTGGATCAAGAGTAGTAATGGAATGGCGACTTCCTGCCGTTTTTGGTTGTGGAAGAGAATCCTTGATGAAATTCAGCAACTGAGGAGTCAAAAGTGCTACAAGAAGGAAACAAAAATACAATTTTATTGTGTAAAACAGGGGGGATAGGAAGGAACTAAGTGAGTATTGGATCGAAAAGAACTTACAACTGGAAATAGCTTTCATTTGAGTGAGAGCATCCTCATCAGATGAAAAAGGTAAATAAGACTCGAGCTTGAAGGGTTGTTCGGATTGGTTGAGGTAGTTTTCAACTGACTGAAATGTGTCCATCCCGACTTGATGAATTCCACGAGCATGAAACAGGGCGTATCCGGTGGCACATTCAAAAAGTAGATGAATGGGCAAAGGATTCTGATAAACAAAAAGGAAAGTGAAATAAAGACAGGACTCCAAGAACAAGAACAAACACTTAACAATCAAATCAAACAAACAAATAAATAAAATTTACTTAAGGGGTATACAAAGATGCAAATCGTCAAATACAATATTAATTGAAAAATAACATAAATGCATAAAGCTTTACCATAAGATATAAAGCTTTGGTGAAACAAGATATAAGAAAAACATAAGATTCACTTGATCTGCAAGACTAATAGCAGGACCTGAAAATGCTTTAGACACTAAAGCGAATAATTAAAAATCTTGATCATCGAAAGTGTTGCCAAGAAAATTAGTGGCTTGTTGTTCAGGATCACATCACTTCATCTATTCTGAAAGAAGATTAGCACCAAGGCCATATAAGCATTTATAATAGGGTGCACAAAATGAAAAGAATCAGGTCACATTTCCTATTGTACGTGACTGTCCACATATCTTTAAATGCGAATTCAGAACATTTGCTATTGTATGTGAGATTAACATCTTGTTGTTTGGGGATTCAATCTGCACAAAACTTAATCCTGTCGAGGAAATTCATGGTCACCTAATAGGTTGTCTACTGACCAGACTGGTATTCAATAATCAATAATCAACATGTCCTACATGCTCACAACAGGCCTACATAAAACTCCCCGGTGTTATGGTACATACATGTAGCAAGTTTAGGCTTATATACGTCAAGACATAGCTTGACGTTAAATACAATTTGGAAGGCCAGTGAACTTTGCAATTTGACACTACAAGTACTAGTACACAAGAAGTCACACGACATTGATCTAAAAATAACAGCTGCCTGGCATTCGCAAAGGGCAGACGTGATTCCATTCGACAGACCTTCTAATGATATAAGCTAAGCAACAGAAACAGTATTATGATAATTCAACTCAAAGAAAGACAGGAATAATAGAACTCATTCAACTTAACAAAGCTTATTAAGTTTATCAGAGATAACTTTCCTCTGACAGACAAACAAAATAACATCCATTATAAACTCAAAATGACATCCACTTTTTTTTTTTTTAAACCCAAAATGGGTTTTCTAAGTGGACAGGAATGTTAAATATATATCATCTATTCAGTGACTTTGTTGCATTAGTTAGAGTGTCATGCTATTGAGGCCATTGGCCATTACTGAATGAAGGTTCTTATTTAGAGTCTCATGCTCTGAGCAATATACAATGTTCAGGATGGTAAACTATACCTTTGGCAATGCGTACGATTGAGTAATAGGTACATACCGGTGTCAACTTTTAAAATTCCAAACTTTCCAATCTGCAAAAAGAGTAATAACAAACAAGACTGCACCCAAAATAACCAAAACAAAACATCCAAATGACACCTACCCATACACGTACCAACTAAAAGAGTAACTGTAAATATCCTCATTTGGACAACCTTAATTGCTAGTTCTACTTCTCATCTCTAATCAACATCTAATTTGATCACAGTAATAACAAGTCTAAAATGGTACCAATCCGCAATCACATATTGGATAAACTCTTCTAATCCAAATTTAAAAAAATATATCATAAACAACAATAAATATAGCATAAACAAATAAAAATGAAACCTCCAAATATAGTTACGCAAACAAATAAATAAAATTTACTTACAAAACAAAACACGGGCAATTGAGTTTCAGGGGTATAGAAACATGCATGCAAATCGTCAAATATAATAATATTAATTGAAAAATAACCTACCCTCCCCCCGGCAATACTAATATCTCCGAGAGTTATCTCTCGCTGTTCATCATCAGCATCATCATCTCTTTCTCTTTTTCTTCTTTGGGGAGCGTATGCCGTCAACATCTCTCTACTGTTAGAAACGGAGTGGTGTGAATTTGCCCTAGAACCCCCCTTCCCTGTTTACCTTTCGATAATCAATTGAATAAACAGACCCTTAACATTTGATATTTGACAAGAGACATTAAACAAACCCTTATTTATGTATTTTAAAATTTATTTTAATGTTTTTAATTATTTAAAATATTAAATTTTTTTTTTCAAATATATTGCAGACAAATTTTTACTTATTTATTTAAAATCTATTTTAATGTTTTTAATAATTTAAAATTATTTACATATTTTAACCCGCCTACTTATTTATTTAACAAATATAACTATAAAAAATTAAAATGTAATTTTTATTTTTTCTAAAAATATTCCCTTCTTTTGCAAAAACATCACGGATAGTTACGTTTTTCAACTAAAACATGTTATATTTTCTATTTTTTCTTATTAAACCACTCATTTTTCAAAATTTCACGGGCAAACCCTTACTTATTTATTTTAAAACCTACTTTAATACTTTTAATTGTATAAAAAAGTTTGCATATTTTAACAAGCCTATTTTTTTAACAACTACAATTAATAAAATATTAAAACTTAAAAAATAAAATAACAATTATTAAAACAATTTGTGCATCGCACGGGTTTTAAACTAGTAAATATTATATTCAAAATTATCATTAACGAGTATGAAACTCTCATTTTTTAATAATATTTTGATATTATCCTCTTACGTTTGTTATATGTAAAAAAATATAATTTAATTTGGATAAATCAAAGTGTTATGTCCATTCAAAACAAAAATATTATGTTTATACTAATTAACCAAGTCATTTTACTTGTAATTAACCGTTTTGCGGGTTATCATTCGTGCCAAACGTGAATCAATAGTAGCAAGGGAACGGAGAATTCCTTCCATTTTTGGTTGTGGAAAAGAATCCTCGAGAGACGTTACCAACTGAGGAGTCAAAAGTGCTACAACATGGAAACAAAATTACATTTTTGTTGTGTGAAACATGGGATACAAGGAAACAAGTGGTATTAGATCGAAATTAACTTAATTTGAATATGAGCATCCTCATCACATGAAAAAGGTAAATAAGACTCAAGCTTGAACAAGGGTTGTTCGAATTGATTGATCGGGCCAGGGCCGTAGATTATGGTGTGCTGGGAGCCCTGCCGCACAGGACCCCAAAATTGAAAGAGCTCTCAAAATCATCAGTTGAATTTAAATGTTTTAGTATATCGTAGTTTCATGGAATGTTTAATATATTGTGACTTGAGTTTCTTGTATGATCTTTAACTTGTGTCAAAGTTATTTATGTATTTCATTTTCAATAAACATATTCATATATAAAAGATTTAAGACATTTGTTTTTTGACATCGAAAGAGCCTCTAAATTTTTATTTAGCAGAGCCTCCAAAATAGTTGGGACGGGCCTGGTTGAGGCAGTTCTCAACTGATTCATACGTGTACAACCCGATTTTTATAACTTCTTGATTAAACATAACATATTCATTCATCCAACAAATATGGTTTAACTATACACATGCAGTAGTCTGTTTATTAAAAAAGATGTATCTCGTCTAGGGCTGAGCAGAACCGAAAAACCGAACAGAACCGTGTAATTTCGGTTCGGTTCCCATTTTCTGAAATTTCGGTTTTTTTTGGTTCAGACCGAATAGATCGAAATATATTTCGGTTCGGTTCTTTTTAAAAAAATTCGGTTAGAACCGAATAGACCGAATATTTTATTATATATATATATATATATATATATATTAATTTTATATGTACTAGCCTGTAACCCGTGCTTGCACGGGCCTTAAAAATAATAAACTAAAAAATTTAATGTGAACGGAAAATATTAAAATAAAAATAAAAATTAATATGATAAATTATAAAATGAGAAACTTAAATATTCATTGGAACATAAAAAAATATAAAAAAATACAAATGAGGCAGAGGAAGATAAATGATGTATTATTAATATTATTTTATTAATAAGGACAAATAGAAAATCTAACATGTTTTAATTAAAAAAATTAATTGACCGTGATATTTTTAGAAGTGTTTTAATTATATTAATTGTATTTATTAAAAAAATACGTTGACATGTTAAAATAAGTAAGTTTTTTTCATAAGGACAAATAGAAAAGTTAACATGTTTTAATTAAAAAAAAGTAACTGCACGTAATGTTTTTAGATGTGTTTTAATTATATTAATTTTATGTGTTAAAAAAATACGTTCACTTGTTAAAATAGGTAAGTTTTTTAAATAATTAAAAGTATTAAAATAGGTTTTAAAATATATATGTTGCACTTGATATTTTTGGAAAACAGAGATTTTAATGATAACAAATATGAAAGGTAATATATTTTAATTTAAAGATATTTAAAGATTTTGTTAGAAAAAAATGTTTTAACTATAAAAGGAAATCATCTAGTTACTATTTTTACATTATTTTATTATTTATTAAATAGAGTATTAAAATAGGTTTTAAAATAAATAAGTAAAGATTGCACCTCATATTTTTGGAAAATAGGGATTTTAGTGATGATGTGTTTTAATTATATTAATTGTATTTGTTAAAAAAAATACGTTCACTTGTTAAAATAGGTAAGTTTTTTTTAAATAATTAAAAGTATTAAAATAAGTTTTAAAATATATAAGTAAGGGTTGCACTTGATATTTTTGGAAAATAGAGATTTTAGTGATAACAAATATAAAATGTAATATATTTTAATTTAAAGGTAATTGTCCGTGATATTTTTGGAAAAGAAGTAGATTTTGTTAGAAAAAAAATGTTTTAATTATAAAAGGCAATCATCTAGTTAATATTTTTATATTATTTTATTATTTATTAAATAGAGTATTAAAATAGATTTTAAAATAAATAAGTAAGGATTGCACCTCATATTTTTGGAAAATAGTGATTTTAGTGATAACAAATATAAAAGATATTATGTTTTAATTTAAAGGTAATTGTCGAGATATTTTTGGAAAATGAGTAGATTTTGTTAGTTTTTTTTAATTATAAAAGGCAATCAGTTAGTTACTATTTTTATATTATTTTATTATTTATTAAATAGAGTATTAAAATAGGTTTTAAAATAAATAAGTAAGGATTGCACCTCATATTTTTGGAAAATATAGATTTTAGTAATAACAAATATAAAAGGTAATATGTTTTAATTTAAAGATAATTGTAATGATATTTTTGGAAAAGAAGTAGATTTTGTTAGAAAAAAATATTTTAATTATAAAAGCCAATCATCTAGTTACTATTTTGATAACTTGAAAATAATACAATTCCATTAAAGATTTGATTTTTAGTAGCTTTCGTTATCCTAAAAAGAAAGAAGTATATTTGTAACAGTGTATCCTAAATTTAAACAAATTAGATCCAAATTTCCATTTTTTTGATTAGATTTCAATATTATTTGATTTTTATGTAGTAAAATATAGTGAAATATTAATGTAGAATAAAACTTTCCCGAATTTTGATTATATTATTAATTTATTAATTAGAAAAAGTACCGAAAACCAAAAACCGACTGTTAACCGAAAAACAAAACTTTCAATGTTTCGGCTTTAATAATATAGTATAGATAGATAGTATAATGTATGTAAATTGAAATTTGTAGAAGAGGTTTAATTCTCTTATTTACTAATTTGATTCTACATTTTGTTCTTTTATTGTTCTTCCTAATTAAGCTAGCTTTTATTATTCTTAGGTTGATGCCCAGTAGCTTCACTTTACTGATTCTGTTTAATTTATTCACTTTGTTTCAGTTGAACAAATTGACAGACTCTAGGAATGACTACTGTCAAGCAAGACCTGGTTACTTGAAAAAAGCACTTTATCCAAATTGTGATTTCTGTCTAAATTACAAGCTTACAACAAAAAACATAAGGTTTTTTTTATGAATTTCGGTTCTCAAAACCGAACCGAATTAACTGGATTATTTCAGTTCGGGTTCGGTCCAGCACATAATTTCGGTCTGGTTCGGTTCAAAAAAATATAATATTTGGTTATCGATTCTCGGTTCTTTCGGTTCGGTCCGGTTCTGGACCGAACCGACCGAATACTCTGCCCTAATCTCGTCAGATGCTTAAAGTTTTGTACATGTGTTATTGATTGCCTATAAAGTTCTTATATAGGAACATAAACCCGAATTTAAATAAAATAATTATAAAATTTACTTTTGAAAATTTTGCAACCTCCAAATGATTCTTAAAATACAATATTTTAATAATTATTTTATGATATAATATCAATAATAATAATAATAATACTAATAATAATAATAATAGTCAAAATAATCTCGATCGAACAAATTATATTCTTATATATAATAATCGTAAAATAATCTTATTCAAAATTTGATAATCTGGCTCCTGTACGACCATTGTACAATCAAATTAATAAGGATTGTTAGATCTTAAATGATAGATGAGAATAGTTAGATCTAATATTAAAAATTATTTGATTAATTGTAGGATTATATTTAAAAACTAAAAATTGTATTTGATTAATAGTAAAATCTATTATATATCTTATACTGCAACAAGCACTTTGTGAACCATTTTATTCAACACTTGAAATTACATAACTGTCCCTCCAAAGTCAAATGTTATAAAAATGTAAGAAAATTTTGATATTGATGGGAATCGAACCTAAGACACTTCAATACTAATTACTAAGAATTTCAAGTTACCAATTTAACCATTGAGCTACTTGGGTTTTTTTGTTGTGGTATAGAACCCATTAGTATGGTAATGTCTTTCACAAATATTATTTTACACTTTAATTTTTATTCAAGATTCTTTCATGATAATTTCATTTGTCTGATTATTAATAAAAGTGGTTATTGGTATAAAGTATATCCAATAGACTCGTATCTCTTTAATTAAATTTAATTATGTTTCTTCCTTTATATTCACAATTTTAAGACAAAGTACAAATGCGTTTTTAGTCACATAATATCACTTTTTAGTCCGAGCATCCAATAATATAAAATAATACAAAATAGTAATCATTTTGTCTCAATTATATTCATACATATCAGATAATACAAGTAATAATATAAGCACCTCTATAGTTGTTACCCTGAATAGAGATACGTAATCCAGATTTAGGTCAGATTTTTCGATATCCGATAGGGCCGGACTTTTTTAAATCGAGACAAATTTTCTCTAAAATATTTATACATGTAGATAGGGTCGGGTCAGGAGGGGCCAAATCGGATTTTTACAAATTATTTTAGATATTGATAACTTTAACATTAACTTTACCTTTTTTTTTTTCGGATTTAATTAAAAAAATTAAGCTTTTATCCGATATTTAATTGAAAATTCTAGCTTTTTGGATTGGACTTTTATCCTTATCAAGACTACGTCCAAATCGAGATTAAATTTGGGTTTATTCGGCTCGAACCGGATCGGGGTTTTGTGAAAAATATGCGATTCGTTTAAGCCTGCGGGCTGGATCCAATTGAGGTGGACTTTTTTTTAATCAGATTTTTTCTGATTTTTTTAACTAGTTCGAACAGTTTTTTTCGAATACAAATTTGTGTGCATCTCAATCCCGCCACCTCATGCATTAAGGACATGTACACTACACCGACCGCTTATAGAGAATTATGGAGCCCGGAGAGTATTGGTACTTTCGAAATGGAGCATTTATTTGACACCTTTAACTAATTCCTATCTGATTATTAATTAGCTTATAAAACAAATCATCAAATACATTCAACTAAGAACAAAATCTTTTTCGGACTAATACCAAACCGATCTTCCTTGCAAATCTTCTCAACCATGTCACATAGTGTCACCAACAAGTTCAAACTGGTGGCAAGATCACCACAACAAACTGAAGAATACTTATCATCACAAAATTAAACTGACGTGAACTAGGTGATAGTGTGACAAATATTGACATCTATATCCAATATCACTTATTATATTTTTTTTTAATATTTTTTTTAAAATTTAAAACTATCAACATATTTACTTCTTTTCAATTATATCCTTATATATAATAAGCGTAAACATGGATTTTATCATTATTTTACATTTATTATTGTTTAATTATAAGATATTAACAACTTATAATTATATATGCATTTTTGAAATTTTAGCTACTAATAAGATTAAAACTGTAGTTTTATTATGATCCAATATATTATAAATCTCGTCTTCAATAGATAAATTTTATACGTTGGTCATTTTCGAAAAATCCACTATAGTATATAAAGTATTGAACCCGAAAAATGCAAAAAAGTTTTATATTTGTATATAAATAAAAAAGTTTGTGTTGGAGATTTTTACAAGAAAGTTGAAGTTGTCATCGTACGACTAAATCAAATCTAAACTAAATTGGTTTAATTTTTTTGAATATCTATGATAAAATATTAAAAGTACTAAATGTTAAATTATTTGTGTCAAGTGGCAATTGTAAGGTGAAACGAGTAACTTATCACGAATCAGTTTAGCATTATCTTGAAAGGTATAAGTAATAGTTTTCTAAAATAAATTATATCCACACCTGTACAATTATTGTATTCAACGTGTCTGCAAGGAGACCCTTCTTAAAACGGGCAAAGTGGTATGCATTCGTTTAAATAGTGTATCCACACATACTAATACAACTTGTACTTCTACATTTTTACTCTATTATGCACACCGATCAAATTTTACAACACCCACTTAACGACTACCCCATGAACTACAAACAGGTAAATGGAGTGCTAACGTTCCCCCTGCAATGAAAATGATAAAAGCCGCCCAATTCTCTTTCAAAGTGACACTAAAACCATCTTCTCATTCCAATACAATTGGAAAAATTATAATCGGCGAAATCTTGCAGTACACTAGGTCACGACTACCCCATGAACTACAAACAGGTAAATGGAGTGCCAACGTTCCCCATGCAATGGAAATGGTAAAAGATGCCCGATATTCTTTCAAAATGACACTAAACCATCTTCTCATTCAAATACGATTGGCAAAATTATAACCGACGAAATCTTGCAGTACAGAAGGATCGTGCGTGCTAACAAAACATGTTAATTAGTCAAAATATTTGCGCCTACTCAGGTCATAATAACAACCTTATAGACTGAGATTTTGTAAAACATGTATCATCAAACCTTCGACATATTTCCTACTGATATACCGTTACATGCTTATGTCTTTTCTTCTACATGCATTCCACCAAACGATGAGACCAACATAACCGAAAATAACTAGAGCATGCCCGTGCCTCGCACGGGCTATAAAGCTAGTTATATTAAAAAACTAAAAAGTGTATTTTGATAATCTAAACCAAATATGATTGGGTTTTCTGTATTAGATAGGATTCTCTATGTACAAATTGGTAACTTTATTTTCTCTTTAATCTATGAGTAATTCCAGTTTGATAAGTTTGATAATAATTGTTAAACCAAATTTTGAGATATCGATTCATATCAATTACATTATCAAAAAATTCTCAATATAATGCTCATGTATACTGTGACCAAAAATCATATCAATTACGTTATTAAAAAATTCTCAATATAATGCTCATGTATATACCATGGCTAACAATAATACACATGCACCTATGTTAGACGTAAGAGAAATGATGTACATGAATTTATGTTGCAAATTTTACTCTAAAATTTACAAGTGAAACGACTTAGTTATTTAATATTAACATAATACTTTTTTTTAAGGGAAATGGACATACAATTTAATTCACCCAAATTATATTATATTATTTTATATATAACAAATATAAAAGAACAATATTAAATATTATTAAACATTGAGAGTTTCATATTTATTAACGATAATTTTAAATATAATACTTATAGAGAAGATCATGAGGTTAATCTCACCATACTTTTCCTAGGGATCACAATACACGTAAACAAATAAATCTAACCATCTATTGTTAAATATTTACCTAACATATATTTTGATTTATTTATAAATTAGAAAAGTGGAGTAATAATATAATTAATATAATATACTCGATCAATTACTATCCATGAGCCGGGATCTTTATTCTCATATTCATAACATACTAACAAAAAATTAAGTTTCGAATCACCTTAATAACATATTAAAATTACATATTTCAAAAATTAACAAAGAAATTAAAATTTTGAATAAATACACATAAAATATATGTCCGGCTCTATGTTAACATAACATATACAGCGTAAATGCAAACGAAATAATTTATCCAAAAATATATCATTACACTCCCTCCGTCCTATCCAATTGTTAACATTTTGGTGGGGGCACGAAAAGAAAAAAGGGAAGAAAGAGTGAGTAAGTTGGTGAGACTTGCTAAAATTAATGTAGAAAAGTATACTATTTTATGAAATGTTAATAATTGGATGAGACATCTTAAAAAGGAAAATGTTGAAAATATGTTGGAACAAATGGAGTACATTTTATCCATAATTTTGATCGTCACGTTACAATATCATAAAAGAATAAGAATAGTTCAACTTTAAAATAAATAGATGGTAATCATGAGTTGTTCGAACTCCATCAACGACTTATGAAATATAAAAATTAATTATTTTATATATATTAAAAAAGAAAGTACATAATTTTGATCGCTAAGAGGCGATAATACTACAGAAAAGTAAGTATCATTGGATCTTAAAATAAATAGATTAGAACCGTTTAATATAATGTCAAGTAATATTTTATACATTAATAGATAAATTATTTTTGTAAAAGTTCAAGGTTCGAAATTCGCCAACAATATCTTAATATATATATATATATATATATATATATATATATATATATATATATATATATATATATATATATATTAGTATATAAATATTAATAAAATTAAAAAATTACAAAGAATATAAATACTAATAAAATTGTGAATTAATATAATAAAAAATATTAAAAAAAATAGGCGTGCATTGCACGGGCTATAAGCTAGTATAAGAAAATAGAATATATATTATCGTTAAAGTTACACAACCGAAATATTTTATTTAAAATTACAGGAAAGATAAAAATACACCACTTAATAATGTTTTTGAAACTTAATATAATTTTTTTATAATATTGGTAGTATATAGTTTTGTATGATATTTTAATAATTAAAAAATAAATATAATAAATATCCATTGCAAACATACTCTAAAAATAATAATTCAAAAAATAAAAATTTAATAAAAATTATAAATCAGCTTTACTTTTACTTAAAAGTTTAAATAATAATAAATATAGGATTAAGAATGATGTGAGGTTTATGTAATGTGATTTTTCACTCGAAATCAAAAGAAGTCAAGTACCTCAATGGTTATAAGTATGATTTTTTTAGGGAAGTCCAGGGGTTCGATTCTCCACAAAAACATAATTTACTCATTTTTAAATTGTAATTTTACAGGGGGTTTATTGGATCAAAATGCCCCTAAATTATATTCATGTTCTCCTTTTATATAAAACTAGTTTACTAAGCCGCGCTTCGTAGCGGCCTTATAATATTTTACAATTTTTAAAATAAATATATTACAAATTACTGTATGTTTTCAATAAATTAAACAATTATATTTATAATATAACTCATATTTCTAATATAACATTATAACTCTACGGTTTTTTTGAGATTTTTCTTTCCGTCTTAGTGAAATTCTAAATAAATATAGAAAAAGATAATCGTTTAAGATTTTCATTCTTTTGATATCATCTCAAATATTATTATATTTATCACTAATTTTATCTTTCTCAAAAATTAATTATTATTTTAAAATACATAATATCAATATTAAATTCTAGAATATTATACACTCCTCCTATTTGAATACCCTTTTGTTAAATATGTTCACTCCCAATAAGCCGCTCTCTTATTGATACAAAATCTAACAAATAACCCATTAAATAATAAATTGTAAAAATTGTAAAATTCAGTTTAATATTTTTAAAGATTAATTTAATTAATGTAAAAAACTTGTATTTTTTATAACTATATTGTTATGGATTAAAAAGTGTACTTGTGAATTAATTGCTAGGGTTTGGGAGCTTTCAATCTTTAATGGCTGCTCTTGTGTTTCGTGACTAAATCGGTCCTCACAAGATGCCTACGTATCTCAATCAATGCTGAGAATCAAGCCAGAAAAATGTAGTTCTAATGTGAAGGATCAGGGTCCTTATATAGGCGTCTGGAGCCTCGTATTTAGAGTAAGTTTGGGAGACTTAACGAATAAGTCTCCTTTTTGATAATGGATAAACATTGTATTTCTTGGTGGACAAGTCTTTTCCTTGTTGATAAGGACTGTGACTCATTATTTCTTGTAATTGGGATTCTGGATCATTCTTTGATGAATTTACCATATTTTGGACTTCTTTCCTGAGCTGTATATTTTCCCTATTTATTAATTACGAAATTAATAAATAATTAGGGTTTCGGGCCTTACTTATTGGGCCGTATTCTTGGACCATCCCAGGTCTAATTAATGTATCATGAATTATATTTTTAGGATTACTTTTCTGTCCACATCGTATATTATCTTCTATATAATTTAAAAGGTAAAACATAAAAGACTTGATTTTAAATATATAAAATATATAAATAATTTAAAAGCGATTTTTTTTACAAAAAATCATGAAACATAATTTATGATAGTTTATATGTATCGTGAACCGCTCTCTCATTAAACATAAGTTATTATTATTTTTACAAAAAAATTATAAAAAATAAATAATTATATTTGTCTATTTGTTAATATTTAATAGATAATGGCGATCAACATAATTATGGCCAATTACTATAAAGCAATTAACTTTAAAAAATAACAATTTAGAGTTGTGATACTAAAATTAATAACAATATACAAACTAGAGGAGCGCGGGTCAGATCGGTTCGGTTTTAGGTTAAAACCGAAACCGAAACCGCATATCCTCGGTTTTTAAAATTGAAAACCGAAACCGCAACCGAAACCAACGGTTCGGTTTCGGTTTTAAAATGATCGGATTGGTTACAATCGGTTCGGTTTTAAAACCGCCTCAAATAAACATAACAAAATAAATAAAATGACTTCGAATTTTTAAGCATGCAAAGTTACAAATTATTTTTTCGTCCAAAATAAACATACAAAGTTTTCATAATAAATTATTTAAGTCCAACATGATCCGAGAATAATGAAAATTTAACATGATCTTCAAAAATATTTTCTTTGAAATGTATATAAGACAATGTTAGAAATTCAAAATTCTCGAGTATATGTGAAGTCTTTGTATAAGTAAATAGTTTTTCCAGGAAATCCAAAAAAAAATCGTCACATCCAAAAATAAAGCAACATATAAAACACCTAGTTATAGAAGTTTAGTAAACTACATTTACTAATCAACTATTACAAATTAAAACTTCAAAAACAAGAAAAAAATAGTGTAATTATTAAAAGAAATGTAAGGTTCTTTATTAATCTATTGACACTACTCATAAAAATTGGTCTAGTAATCGGATCGGTTCGGTTTTTTTTCAGTTCGGTTTGAACCTAAAACCGAAACCGAAACCTCAAGAACGGTTCGGTTTTTTAATTTTCGGTTTCGGTTTTTTACGGTTCAGATTTTATCGGTTTCGGTTTTAATTCGGTTTTTTGCTCACCCCTACAAACCATCATATTCAATATTTTGCTTCATGTTCGGAGTAGTGAAACCACCTGTCAAAAGTAAATATTAATGTATAAGAATGAATAAAGAAATACAAAGTAATAACAGTACAACACAAATGACTTCTAGCAACGTGTGTCAAATTCTACACATACCTCTCTCTTCAACAGTATATTTGAAAACACAATGTATAATTTTTGCGATTCACGTAAACACAAAATAAGTTAACGGTGATAAAAAAAATTCTAATTTTGAAGAAAAAATATGTGAGAATATTAAGATGGTAACTTTAAGTTTAAAAGAAAGTTTAAGAGAATATCAACACGGTAATTTGACTTGAAGATAAGTTTTAGGACAATATTAAGATAATAATTTGACTTAAGAAGAAAGTTTGGGAGAATATAAGGTAATTAATATTTCCATTACTAAAAATTTAAAAGACAATTTCTCAAATCATCCCTTTATTATTTTCCTCGATTAGAATACAATTTACTAAAATTTCTCAAATAATTTACTAAAATTTCAACTTTTTATGTATACATTTAATTTATTAGAATACAATTTATTTATTAATATCTTACGAAAAAAATTAAGTACAAATGTTGCCCCTCCTTAAGTCAGTTTCTAGTTCCGCCACTGATGCTTATCTTGTCTTTGTGGACTTATATGGTTTTGAGTTGATAGAAATAGAAGTAGTGAATCATTTATGTTCTTGTGTAGTTTGTTTGTCCACAGTTACATATCACCCTTTTGTGATGTAATCTTTCATTTCTCAAGTGAAGAATTCTAACAAGTCTCATATCTACATCTGTTTGGTTTCTACACACCCTTTGGCGTTTCACATAATCTTTTGCCCCTGTTTTATATTTGCTTTGACCCTGCATCCTTTAGAAAGATCCATTAGAAGGCAACAAGTCATCATTTTACAATTTGAGGAAGCATTATTAAATTAGTAGGCATATTTAAGAAATAACTAAATGATCCACGAAAGCTTTTTTTGTTGCTATGTGCATTACAGTCCTGAAAATGCGTTGCTAAGTTACTGACTTGTGATATTCTCTTTCAGAAGGATACGAAAAATTAGCGCAATTAAGAGGTGAAGGTACATCTGTGGATTCAGGACCAGGTGATGATTCCTTTGATATGTTTGCCAAAGATGATGAAAAAGCTAATGTTAACCCTGCACCTGGCGAGAGTGATTTGGTTTCTAGATCAAATAGCAACGACAATAATCAACCTTCTGAAAGTGTTAACAAATATAACAATGACAATAAAGTGATAAAATGCAGAGTCTTTATAATATGAGAATAAGAGCTTTAGTCTTTTTAGATCTGTTATTGAATACAATGATTGCTCTAATCAATAAGGAGAGCCTCGTGTATTTAAATAGACTTAGCTAGTAGACAAAATATAGTGCCACCTACATTATTCCTATGACCCACAGTCATAACAAAACTAACAGTAAAATAGAAAGGAAAAATACTGTTGTATTTTCTTAATACTCCCCCTCAAGCTGCAGGGAGTCACTAGACGAGGCTGTCATCTTGTGCAAATGAGAGTTGTGTAGATTGACGGAGAGCTGTTTGGTGAAGATGTCTACAACCTGGTCTTTGGAAGGAACATGGGCAGTGATGATGTTACCAACATTAACTTGATCCCGTACATAATGACAGTCCAACTCAACGTGCTTAGTGCATTCGTGTAGCACCGGATTCACATCAATTGCTAAAGCAACCTTATTATCACAGTTAAGAACAGTTGGAGGCAATTTGTTGATTCCAAGATTCTTAAGTAAGGATGTCAGCCATGTAACCTCGCAAGTAGTTAGTGCCATAACACGATACTCTGCTTCAGCTGAGGTGCGAGCAACAACAAGTTGTTTTTTAGATTTCCACGACATAGGAGAATTCCCCAAGAAGACACAATAACCTGTTGTGGATCTGCGAGACACAGGACAAGAGGCCCAATCACTGTCGCAGTAAGCTATCAACTGGGCAACAGATTCAGATTTCAAAAGAATGCCTTGGGAGACAGATCCTGCAAGATACCTTAACACTCTGTATGCAGCTTGAAGATGGGTTGTGGTAGGTTTGTTCATATATTGGGACAATAGTTGAACACTGAAACAAAAATCATGCCTTGAAATTGTTAAATAAATAAGCTGACCGAGAAGTCATTGATAAACAGCTGGGTTGGGTAGAGGATCACCCAGGTCTGGAGTCAGTTTTATATGTGTGTCTAGTGGCAGTTACAGAGGTTTAGCTCGCAACATATTGTGCTCACGAAGGATGTTTGTGGCATACTTTTTCTGACTAACAAATATACCAGCTTCGCTGCTATCGATTTCAAGCCCAACAAAATATCTGAGTTGTCCCAAGTCCTTCATATGAAACCTTTGAGCCAACATCCCTTTCAAGGAATTGATTGAATCCATACAGTTACTAGCTAGCAACAAATCATCAACATACACTAATATCAGTGTTATAGAGTTAGAAGAATGCTTACTGAACAGGCTGTAGTCCGTTTTGGACTGTTGAAAACCCATTTGCAGGAGCGTAGTTGACAACTTAACAAACCATGTCCTTGGAGCCTGACGTAGCCCATACAATGATTTTTTAACTTACAAACTAGAGTGGAGGAAGTAGGTGGAAGCTGCATATTGACCGAAATTCGAGAGCCCACGGTACTATAGCCTTTGGGAAGCTTCATGTAAACAATTTCAGAAAGTTCTCCATGAAGGAATGCGTTTGACACATCCATTTGATGTGTGTGCCATTTTTCCATTGTTGCCACTGCAAGCAACGTTCGGACTGTGGTGAGCTTTGCCACATGTGCAAATGTCTCAAAGTAGTCTTCCCCAGAACGTTGGTGACAACCCAATACCACCAATCGAGCTTTATGTTTATTCGCAGAACTATCAGCCAAATATTTGGTTTTAAAGATCCACTTGGAACCTATAGCATGTTTACCTGGAGAAAGGGAGACCAATTCCCAAGTTTGATTCAACTCTAGAGCAGCAAACTCGTCGTTCATAGCTTTGACCCAATGGTCATGAGCAACAGCCTCATTGAAAGAAGTAGGATCTTGAGTGACAGTAACAGTGGACAAAAAACAATAAAATGGTTTGTTAACTGTGGTGTATGCCAGATTTGAGATGGGTTTAGTGTGTTTGCTGACAACAAAGTCATTTAGCCAAGGTGGAGTAACATGAGCACGAGTTGATCGTCTCACTATGACAGGAGGTGGGTCAATAGTAGATGGATTGCCATTGCTAGAGATATGAGATGAAAGAGGTGTATCTATGGTGTTGTGAGAAGAATGTCCAGATACATGAACACCAGGAGAGTTACTGGAAAGAGACATATCATTAGATGGTGACATTTCAGACACATAGAGATCATCATCACATAGGTTTACAGGAGGAATAGACATCAAAGGTGCAATGGGATTCATAAAGCGTGATTTATAATTTGAGTGATAAGGAAAAATAGACTCATGGAACACAACATCACAGGAAGAAAATTCTTGGTTTGTGAGCAAATTTAGTAGCCTATAGCTATTAGGTCCCGATATGTTTGTAGAAGGGGGTTGAATACAAACTGTGCCGTTTTGTCAAATTTGTATTGTTCGTGATTTAACAATTCAATAACAAATTATCGCGGAATTAAATGAAACAAGATTCAAGTTAAATATAACTTATATTAAACTTGAAGGATGTTATAAATTGAGTACAGATTACAAGATTCTTGATCAAACAAATCTAGAATAAATTCTACATGAATTTATCTATATTTGTAATAAAAGGGTCGAATACTAAAAAGTAGTTCGATATAATTTCTAGGGATAAAGATCCGCTAGATTGTCAAAGCAATACAAGTAGAGTAATTCTAGTGGCTTGAATCTCACAATAAGTGCTAGAATTAATTTCACTGTCAATTTATTTGCTCCGGCAGTTGAATGTATTGAAGGCAGAATGAAGAATGATATGTTGAAGCTTTCTGTCTTGATTGTATTAACTTCTTACTAACTGCCTTGTCTTTTCTTTTTAAAAGAATCAGTACACCACTGTTGACTTTCCAAAAAGACTTTCTAAAAAGCTTAGAAAGACTATTAGAAAGACTAACATTAGTACTAAAAAGACTATGAATATTCTTGGAAAGACTATCGGACAAACTATCAATATACTAGCAAGACTTTCGGAAAGACTATCAATAGAACTACAAAGACTATCGGTAAGACTATCCAAGATAGTCTTACCAGTTCTATTTTTAGTATTTCCAGTATTAGATTTAATTCTAATTAAATTACCTACAGCTAAATTAATTAAATAATATAGTTAATTAAAGGAGAGTAAAATCTAATTTTTTGTTACAAGAAATTGTTCAGTGAACCACTTAAAATAATGACGAACTTCCACTGACTGACGTTGACACTCGATGTACTGGCTGGTTCATAAGAGACTAACTTCAATGACTGTTCTTCATCTTTGACTTTAAGCTGTGATTCTCTTTTCTTTTAAATTTCCTTTAATCAAACACTGTAACCTGTATACATGGTGTCACGCTTCTGAAATCTCTGCCTTTATAATAAATCCACTTCCTTGAATACTTCACTGAGGCTTGATCAAATAAATGAACTTCTTCCAATGTAGAGTTACTTCAAGTCTGTAGATGACTTTTAATCTCATTCTTTTGACTGATATGATCTTCTGAGATTCCTGTGATAATTGAATTATTATTTACTTATTACAAACTTGTTTAAGTTGAGTTGTATCCTCGACGTTTACAAATAGGCCAATACATATGCCTTTCAATCTCCCCCTATTTGTTTGTTAGAGAATAAAAACCAAATACCTAGAGGATAACTCAACTAAATAAACAAGTAAAATAAGACTTTAAGAGCTAAGCAAATAATAATAAAAAGTTCTGGATTACATTTAACATTTTCCAGATTCAAACATTTAAAGATAACTACAAGATAGATGTTCCTCTAGACTGAACATATGATTACATTGATCATATCTTGATTTACCTAAGCTCTAAACATATTACATTAAAAATGTAATAACCCCAAATTTTGGACTTAGTTAAATTTTTTTGATGAATAGTGAATTTGTTGATGAAAAATATTTCAGACCACAATATATGGAAGACATGGAATGAATGTTTCGAAGTTATATTAGTGATGTATAAGGAGAATAAGTGAATGTAAACGCGATCAGAATCGGGAGATTCCAACTTTAAATTTTGATCACTATTCATCGGACAATCAAGTATGTATTGATTTGATCGTTTTGAGAAAGTATGTAGAATAAGAATCCATGATCATTTCTTAAACCAAGGTGGGAAATCTAGGATCATATATTAAGCCAAGGTAATGGAAAGATCAAGGAAGTATCTCCTAGCATTGGTACAGAGAAACATTTTTAAAATCACTTGAAACTATCGCTAAACGAAAGTGTAATGAATTATGGATTAAAACCTAACCGAAGGGGAAGTATCATATAAGATCATCAAGCGCAACATATAAGAGGATTGAAGACACAAATTATGACATAAGCATGATGCAGGAGGATGACATAGGTGTGACAAAGTGATGACAAGGTGATGAATCACCACCTTGTCACCACTTTCACCACAACACCACAACAAGTTGACATGTGGCATGGAATGACAAAACCAAACAAAGACCACACAAAATTGGATGCATCTAATTAGGAATTAATTAAACAAAAATAAAAGAAAGGAAAAGAAAATCCAAGAGGAAGAACAAGATGAAGCAACATTCGGCTATTTCTTGTTCAAGAAAGCTTAAGAAATTTTCCTCCATTTCTACTCAACCATAATTCATGTTCTTGGGCTCTAAATCACCCTCATCCCTAAACTAAGGTAAATCCTTGATCTCATCATCATCCATGGTTGTTATCATACTTAAAAATTGAATCAAAGTTGATGATGAATAGTAGAAATGAATAGTAATGTTTGGATTCTTGATTTGTTCTTGAAGTTTTAGGCTTGTTAAGGATGTTAAAGATCAAGCAAGGATATATAAGCTCTTGATAGTCTTTACCAAGCATCAAGGAAGGTATAAACCCTCTCACCCTTATGATTATACTTTGTTATTAGTGATTATGTTAAGAATGATTAGTGATAGTATGATGTAGAGATGATTTGCATGATAATCATGGTGTTTAGTGGATTGATTGGTGGTTGAACTAGTGATTAGTGTTATGAGAATGTTTAGACAGAAATAAGATGGTTTAGATGAAATCCTTGGGTTGTGATTGCTTGGTTATGGATTGGTGAATTGATCAGAGTGTTTTAAACACGGGAATCGCGTTTAAGCGTCGTTACCATGTCGAATTTCATTTAGGAAGTTTGGACAGAGATCAAGAATACCTTAAAGGCATAACCATAAGGCTTTCTGACCATGATCATGTAGACTCTGTTTTGTAGTTTATTTTGGCGAAAGAATCGTATCGTTTCGATTAACGGTTTAGGAGAAACATCCGTTTTAGTGAAAGCGGTTTCGGATAACTAAGTAGTTCACTGCATGAACTTTGAGATTGTGATCAAGCCCTTTAAAAATGGAATTGGGTCGAGATATTAAAATGGATACTAGAATGGATAGTTAGGAAAAGAAACCTAGAAGGTTTCGTGTTAAAAAGATAAGTTTGTGATTTTATAAAAATGTGGGAACAAAAGTTGCGCGAGTGAAATACCCTTAAAGGGATGGTTAAAACGATAAGTTTAGTAATGGTAAAGTACTTGGGTTTTGTGAATGAATTTTCACCCAAACTTTTGACTTAAGAGTTTAAGGAATGTCATGAGGTTTTAAGTGACCAAGAGCGAGACATTTGATGTTCGTTAATAGAACGTTAGTGCTTAAGTTAAATGCACTTTAAATGATTAAGCCAGGGGACTGATCGGGTATTTCTTTGTTTATAGATTTCCCGGCAAGTTCTTGAACCTCTAACAACCAAGGACCCAAGGCAAGTTTTCTCATTCCATGCTATATTTTAAATTACAATATTCTGATGATGCATGTGATATGTAATTATGCATGCTTTCAAACCTCACGTCATATATAGATGTGATGGTATTAAAAACGTTGAGATGAAATATATGCATATGATAGATGCATGCTAGTTTTCCAACCCTACATCTAATATAAGAGGCTGTTGTGACATATACTGTTTAATTCGTTAAAAAGGACTATGTATTGATGTACGCTTTTGGTTAAAAGCTTTCGTAAGATGTATGGTGTATATGCTATGATTATATTAGATATAAACTGAGGTTTTATAAAGACTCTAAGTATAGAGTACTTGTATGATAGTTTTAAAACTTAGACCGGGAGTTAAAATTATTATTTTGACTTGATTATACTCTCAGAAACTGGAGGGTCCAGGGACAGCTATATTTTATATATGTTGATTAAATATTCCAATATATATATATATTATTGGATATTTAATGTGAGGTATTAAATAATATTATTAAAAATATTATTTGAATATTTATTTGATTAAGTGAATATTATTTTGAATATTCACTTAAGTGGAATTTTATTGAGTAATAATTCAATGTTATATTTTGAATAGTTATTAATTAAGTGAATATTATTTTGAATATTCACTTCAGTGGAATATTATTGAATAATAAGTCAATATTTATTAAATATTCCAAAAATGATTCATAAATCATAGAACCTTATTTAAATATTACTTAAGGTTCCAATAGTTATTTAAAATATTTTCTGATCTCAAAAGAGATTTATGTGACTATAGTAGGGGTTCCCAACTACTTTTAAATTATTTATCCCAAATGATGATTTTGATTTGAACTTATCAAAAATTGGGAATCCATCTCAGGAAGTGAACATATGATTTCACTTGCCTCTTTCATTAAAAGTGAGTATGTTTTCGGGTTCTGATTTATCAGAACTAAAGGTATTTTACAAAACTCCCGGGTCGTAATTTCAAAATACGTGGTAATCATTCGTAGTTTCGTTGACTGACGTCAACCCACCCTGTGACTTACTCCCTTCAAATACTCTGGAGTAAGGAAATCTGAACTGTTACAAAGTTTTGACAAGTAATTGTACTTGGGGGAAATAGGATTAAATTCTGATTCCCATTTCATTGATTTTTATCCGGGACCAGGAGTAGACGTGAAGGAGGCTGTTGGACAGTACCTCTGATTATAGCGTAAGAGGCTGCTAGACAGTCCAACACTTATCTCGCGTAGGAGGCTGTGGGACAGTCCAGCAGATACAAAGCCCATATGCGGCTAGGGTGATAATCGTGTTAAGATGTCGTCCATCTACTAGTAGAAAAGTGTGAGTACGATACAACGACTGATCATCGTGTATTGTGGCGTGCTCCGGAAAAAGGTCCCTTCCCTCCAATTGGAGTTGTGCTGCACATTGTAACGAAAGCCTAGGTGCTGAGTTACTGATAATGTGGCAGTGATGAGTAATGATGTTCCTCATATAGTAGTTGTACTGTATGGCATGTTTTGACGAAAAGAATGTTTAAACATATCGTTCAGTACATGAATGGAATTTCAAAGGTTTTCAATTATGATATCAGCTTACATATATGATTATGATGCTATATCTTATTGTCGAGCTATAGTGCTCATTCTTGCTACTTTTATATACAACAACACAATAGAGTCAAAAAGGTGTTCATTACTGATATTTTACAGTATTTTGAACCGTATGAGATATCTAAATAGATATGTGTGTATATATGTTGAGAAGATAATTAAGATATACAGTATGTTGAACTGTATAGTATTTTGAATCAATGGATATGTTTTAAGCCTTGATTCCAATATTTGATATCTATTTTAAAAGATATGTTTTGAATCTTGGTTCATTATATCGATACCAAGGATTTCTAAATGATTTATGAAAAGTATTTGAGTATGATTATAAGTCATATAGTATTTTGAACGATATACTATTTTGGGTCAAACCCTAGTAGTGTTAAAACTTTGATCCTATATGGATCATCTACCTTAAAGGTTAGAGATTTAAACTGGGATAGATTTCTTGCTGATTCTTGCTTTATTAAACCTTTCAGCATGAAGAAAACGTTACCGATTCACCTCGTGTTACGAGAGCAAGGGAATGAAGAGACCACCCTTGAGTTAGTGCAGCAGGATGGATACTGTCAGAGTTAGTAGAACAGTTGCAGATGGAATTAGGGAGAAGTGTTTTCGAGTAGATTTTTCCTTATTAAACCTCGTATAGAATTGTGAGGTCTATTATTTTAACTTCAGGTAGAGGTTGTAAATAATAGATGAGATCCTGGATAGTACATTTGATTTGTAATAACAAGTGTTACTTATTGTTGCTCATTTCCAAGGCTATAACTTGTGTGTGTGTGCGTAAGTGATTGGGGTCTTTGGAGTTGTATTATTAGAATGTTGTAAGTAATGCAGATATTGTATAATTGATGGAGCGTGACAACCCAGATTCCTGACCCCGGATCTGGGGGTGTTACAAAAAACATTGAGCTTGTGTTCATTTGTCTTCATCAACCATTTTTTCCTTCCTCCAGAGCTTCTAGCAAGTCCTTGTCAAGTATACGATCACTTTCAGATATGATACCACTTGGTCTGACAGGTTGAGTTGGGACTTTCTTCAGCCTATTCCTCATTTGATGATACCTTGTAATATTAGCTATGCAATAGTCCTTAACATATTCTCCATGTAGACACTTCTACCACTTGATAATCTTTCAATGTGAGAGGATCTACACCATAAGTCTGAAGTGCCCTTCCTTTATAAAACCTGACTTCATATGGCACTTCTACCACTTGGGGACTGGCTTTCATAGTAAAATCTCTAAGTTGATCATGCAACAGCTCATTCAATGGAGAAGTTCTTTTAATCTTGCCCATGAACACCCAGAGTTCTGATAGAGTTCTGCTTTCTAGAAGATTGAGAGAAACAATGAAAGTTCCTTCATTGTGTGTGTAGATATAGATATTCATTTCTTCTCTGACCCTGTCAAATCTAGTAGTAATTCTTGAAATCTCTGCATGAAGAGCTTTCATGTACACAGAGTTGTCTGGATTGACCTTCTTATACCTTTCTAAGACACAAAGAAACTTGTCATCATTATTTGTTCCTCTATGGTGTGCAAACATCTCTATTGCTTTATCCCATTCTTCACCTAGCTTCAACCTCACATTTAGCTTTCTATCTTTGACCTTAAGATTGTGAAGTCGTTGTTTTTCTTCATGTTCAGCCTTTTGGATAATAAGATGTTTAGAAATGATGTCAGACACCTTGGCATTCTCATCTTCTCTTCTCTTCAGATCTGCCTTTTGCCTCACCAGCTCAGCTTCAAAAACAGGATCAAATGGAGTTTCTTCCTCCCATTCAATATAGTCTGCTTCTTCTTCAACTTCCACATCACCAAAGGTATCTTCAGGGGAATCTTCAAATGTATCAAAGTCAAAATCACCCTGTTCACCCTGATAGTAGTCAGCATCAAAAAAAGTATACTTTTGATTTCCTTCATCTTTCCCAGATCCTCCAGCTTGTCCACCTTCAGCTCCTCCTTGTTTCTCCCAAGCTCCTCCTTGTTTCTCCTTATTCACCCCCTTAGTTGAGGAATCCTCTACATATTTGGATTTAGTAGTATTAGGATTAACCTCTTTTCTTCCCCTTATTTCTCCTCTATGTCTTCCTTCATCCTTACCATCAGTATCCTCATCATCAACACCCTCAAAGAATTTCTTATGTTCAGCTGTGGGTTGATGTGAATTCTTGATCATTAAGTAGACCTGGCAATTGGACCGTGTCGTGTACTTTCGTGTCGTGTACTTTCGTGTTTTCGTGTACTTAATGTAAAACCCATATCCGACCCGTTTTGGATTCGTGTACTAAATTTGAAACACATATCCAATTCAAAACGTGTCGTGTACTTTACATGTCGTATTCGTGTACATTAAACAAAAATATAAATTTAATTAAATTAAAATTTATATATTATAAAACTATTTTAATTATGTAAATTTTTATGAAATGTGTATTAAATATATAATATATACAATTTTACAAAAATTTGTAAATATAACTTATATATATAAATGTATACTTCTTATATATAAATGTATAACTTACTGCTAATTAGTCATGAAACTTTTATTTATTATTCATATGTAATTCCTTATATATTTTCTAAGTATGCAATACTATAAATAATATATATTTTTAAAATTATTTATTTACTTCATTAATTCGTGTACTTTCGTTTCGTGTCATGTACCTATTGTGAAAACCCAAACCCGACACTAATTATATTCGTATTTTTTCGTGTTCGTGTACTTTCGTGTTCGTGTACCAAAATTTTGCACCCAAACACTAATTATCCGTGTCGTGTTCGTACCGTGTTCACGTGTCGTGTATCAAATTGCCAGCTCTATCATTAAGTATAGATGATTCATGCCTTCATTGAGATCCTTCATTCCTCCTTCAATCTTGGCAAACCTTTCATCATTAAACCTCTGATTTTCATCAATTGTCTGCTGAATGAAGTCCACCTGGGCAGAAATAGTAGCAATCTCCTTGACACTCTCTTCTATATGAGCATTAGAATCTGTAAGTCCAGAGATGTCAGAAGCCATTATCATTTGAGATTGTTGAATGACATTCAGCTTTGGCAAGATAGAAGTCTTCAGTCCTTCAATATCATCTTTAACAATACCTAGCTGATTAGTTACAGAGATGGAAGAAGAAGACCGTTCAACCACTTGTGCTTTTAGAATATCCTTTTCAGCCCGGGTTTCTTGAAGTTGTTTCTATAGACCAGCTATTTGAGCTAACAAGGAAGAAGTGTATGTGTTAGTGTGTGCACTCACTTCAATTTCTCTCAGTGGTGTTTCACTCAGATCACGTGCTTGTGTATCGCTCTGTGTTTGACTCTCAGTCCTAACCACTAGCTGTCTATCTTGATTCTCAGAAGATGTACCTGCATGAAAAATCACCCTAGCCCCTTCTAGAGAGGTCAGTGGTGGTGCAATGGGAGTTCGCAAATCCCAGTCCCTAATGAAGTCTAAAAGATCATTTTGATTTTGAAACTGAATTGCTTCAGTGTTAGACTCACCAGGTTGCCTTCCACTTTCTCCAGTAAAAACTGTGAGTGGAAAATCCCATAAGGGAGCCAGAGATGTTCCCTTTGGGAGGGGAGAAAATGATTCTATTTGAGTTGGCAAAGAATCAGATTTTCCCTCAGATGCTTGTGAAGGCACTTCTACCGTAACAATGGTAGGCACTGTATCATATCCTATGTGCTCTCCTTGCAAGGTGTCCTGAGTATCATCTAATTGAATGTTTTCTCCCATTGTGAGTAATGTGAGTGTGCTTGACTCAGTACAGATTGCCATGGCCCTATGGCTTTGTTTAATAGATTCACCCTGTTGAGAGGGTGTCTCTAGATACTGTTCAGTGGCCATTTCAAAATCCATATCCTGTTGGGAGGATACAGATGGGCTAACAGTTATCTCCCTGTAGGTTCTTCTCTTCTTGGGTGGTGGAGACAGAGCTGTGGGATCTCTCAGTGTATCTTCTCCACTAGCACTCCTTTGTCTGACATAAACATTTTGTTCAGGTTGATTGGTTAAAGGAGTTGACTCCATGTTTGGATCTATGACCGTGGATAGAGTTTGTGGTTCTACAAACCCTTGGTCAGCCCTATCAACCTCTTGGGTTTCATCAATAGTGCAAGAAGAAGAACCAAAGTTAGGAATTACTACATGTAATGGTGTGGCATCTGAAGTTCCAACAGGGGTGGAGTGATCCACTGAAGGTTTATGCTCAGGAACTTGTAATCCAAAAGCAGGAAGAGGAATGAATTGGGTCATAAAAGGTGTAATGACCACAGGAACAAAGAGATATTTAAAAGATGTGTTTAGTCTTTGAAAGAATTTAACACGTGTGGTTTGAAAATTTTTAGAACCACCAAGACTAAACAACTCTTTGTGAGCATAAGACAGAACATGATTAATCATTAAAGTGAGAAAACGAGGATAAAAACACCTTACTTTCCTACCACTAGAATGATCAATTTTAGCAACTAAGACCCGTCTGACCAATTGATTCCAGACAAGATGGAAAATATTGATACGAAGATTATAAGCAACTGCAAAACCAATGTACTGAAGAAGTGAAGAGATATTATGAAAATTGGTTTTAGTGCAGTTACTGAAAACTTTAGCCAGGGTGTCAAAGAATACATCCCACTCACTTACTAGATTGCTTTTGGATAATTTTGTTAAATCTATCGGACCTTGATAATTGATGTTGGTGAAAAATTGAACTAGGTCCTCATCAGATGGTAAATTAACAAAATTATCTCTAGGAAGTTGTAAAGCATCACAAAGAATATCTCTATTAAGTGTGTATTGCGTGTCACTGATATTGAATGTAAAAGAAGATAAATCAGTAGACACAATAGCAAAAGAACACAAAAGCCTTAAGGGTTCATGTTTTAAATCAGCATTAAGACAAACTGCATGTCTGATAATAGAATGCTCATTCAAAAACTGAATCCAAGGCCTAAAACGTTCAACGGAACATTTTAGAGGATTAAAATAACCAAGAAAATTGTTTTTGACAATCTCAAAGACCATTTAAAAAAACAGACTTAAAAATAATTAATAAAAATAAATAACCTTAACAGAAAACAGAAACTGCCAAGAATAGATTTAAAAAAAAATATTGGGTAGAAATTAAAAACACAAGAGAATCGCCTTAAAATTTTAAAAAATTCTGCAGCACTTCTTTTAAAAATGTTTTGAAAGAACTAGGAGAAAAAAATATGCTAAGTAAAAACTTGAGCAAAAAGACTATGGTAAATTTTGAGAAATGACAATGCAGTATATATAGGCAAAGCTGGAAAGACTATCAGATAGTCTTACCGATAATCTTTCTAGTATAAAAAGAGAAAGAAAAAAGAAATGAAAACAGTTTAATATTTAAAATAAAGCTAAAAAGACTGTCAGTAAGACTATCTAGGATAGTCTTACCGATAGTCTTTCTAGTACAAATGAACTAGAAAGACTAACATAATTATCAGTTTAAATAGAAAATGAGAATAAAATAAAATTACAATGAAACTAAAAATAAAATAGATATCTAGAAATACTATCAGAAAGACTATTAGATAGTCTTTCCGATAGTCTTTTTAGAACTAAAAGATATTAATCCTAACAGATAAATCGAATAAAAATACAATAACTTAAGTAATTAACACAGAAATCATATAAAACCAGAAAAATGCAAGAAAATACTTTAAAAAATGCAATAAAAAATCTATGAACAATTGAACAACAATTTAAATATTCTTAAATTCATAAATTTTCAATAAAAATAGATTTCTCCAAAGAAAAAACTGAGAAAAATATTTTTAATGCAAATAAATTATTTAAAAATGCTTAAAAACACTTAAACTAGGAAGCTTAAAAATTAGAAAAAGCATGGCATTTAAAAATAGTAAATCTATACAAGAAATAGGGAAATGTTTTGATAAACTAAAATACAAGTAGATTTGAAAATATATACAACACACAACACTTGTATTTCAATCAAGAACAAACATCAATAATTATCAATATTAATCACTAACACTATTTAATATACCCAATTTACCAACTAAACTGGTAAAAGTGGATTCATCAAGAGATTTAGTAAAAATATATGTTGTTTGTTCCTCTGTGGGTACAAAATGTAACTCCACAATACCATCCATGACATGCTCTCTGATAAAATGATACCTGATGTCAATGTGCTTGGTTCTCGAGTGCTGAATAGGGTTGTTGGAGATTGCTATGGCACTTGTATTGTCACGTAAAATTGGAATTTTGTTCAATACAAAGCCATAGTCCTTCAATTGATTCTTTATCCATAAGATCTGAGCACAACAGCTTCCAGCAACAATATATTCAGCTTCTGCTGTTGAATTGGAGACTGTTTGCTATTTCTTGCTATACCAGAAAATCAATCTACCACCTAGGAATTGACAACTCCTAGAGGTACTCTTTCTATCCACAACACTACCTGCATAATCAGAATCTGTATATCCAACAAGATTAAAACCAGAATCTTTAGGGTACCAGATACCTAAATTAGGTGTACCCTTAAGATATCTCAAGATTCTTTTAACAGCAACGAGATGTAAATCTCTAGGATCCGCTTGGAACCTTGCACATAAGCATGTAGCATGCATAATATCAGGTCTACTTGCAGTAAGATAGAGTAAGGAGCCAATCATACCTCTGGAGCTTGTAACATCTACCTTGATAGAATTATCACAAGCTCCAAGTTTGACAGCTATAGATGATGGAGTCCTTGCTGATGTTGAATCCTCCATGTGATATTTCTTGAGGAGTTCTTTAAGATACTTGGATTGACAAATAAATATTTCATCTAACCTTTGACTTACTTGCAATCCAAGAAAGACCTTGAGCTCACCCATCATACTCATCTCAAACTTACTCTGCATTAACTTGGCAAATCTCCTACAAAGATCATCATTAGTAGACCCAAATATGATGTCATCCACGTAGACTTGGACTAATATCATATCATTTTTGTATTTCTTAGAAAAAAGAGTTTTGTCTATGACACCTCTAACAAAACCATTTTCTATAAGAAAACCAGAGAGAGTGTCATACCATTTTCTTGGGGCTTGTTTGAGACCATAGATAGCCTTGAAGAGAAAGTACACACAGTCCAGCAACTCCTGATTTTCAAAGCCAGGGGCTGTTCCACATACACTTCTTCATCCAGATCATCATTCAGAAATGCACTCTTAACATCCATTTGATAAACTTTAAAAGTGGAGTAAACTGCAAATGCTAAGAACATCCTGATAGCCTCAAGCCTAGCCACTGGTGCATAGGTTTCATCATAATCAATGCCTTCAGCTTGTGAATACCCTTGAGCAACCAATCTTGCTTTATTTCTTGTCACTATGCCATCCTCATCTAACTTGTTTCTGAATTCCCATCTTGTGCCAACTACTTTCCTGTTCTTTGGTCTAGGTACCAACTTCCAGACTTGTTGTTGTTCAAATTGATTGAGTTCATCTTGCATAGCAATCACCCAATCAGGATCACTCAGTGCTTCCTCAATCTTCTTTGGTTTCATCTCAGAAAGAAACCCTGAATAATGACATTCATTCTGAGTAGCACTTCTAGTTCTAACTCCAAAACCTGGATCACCAATGATCAGCTCAAAAGGATGAGCTCTATTCCAAACAGTTTGTCTTGGAAGATTTGATCTTGATGATTCGCCTTGAAATTCATTTTGATGTTGTGAATGACTAGTTGACCCTTCATTTCCTCCCCCTGAGTTGTTGCTAGATTGCCTTGATGATTCTTCTCCAATGTTGGTGGTATCTCTATTGTTATCAATGTTTCCACCACCACCACCACCACCATGATCATTATCATCATTGTTATTATCATTACCAGCATCAATCTCAGGTGGAGCTTCATCACCTGATTCTGAATCTGGCAAGCTATCAAACTTCAGTTTCTCAGATGAATCTTCTATTTGGATAATTGGGAGCTTAGTGTCATCAAATGTAACATTGACACTTTCTTTCACTTGGTGACTGTCAATTAAGTACACCCTGTAAGATCTTCGGGCGTAACTAACAAAAATAGCTTCATATGCCTTGGCCTCAAACTTGCCACGTCTAACATCTCCATCCTTAAGCTCAAAGCATTTACCACCAAATACATGAAAGTATTTGAGAGTTGGTTTCTTGTTATTCATGATCTCATAAGGAGTCTTCATTAAATCCTTATTGATTAAGGTTCGATTCTAAGTATAACAAGAAATATTTACAGCTTCAGCCCAGAAGTACATTGGAAGTCTTGATTCACTTAACATTGTTCTTACAGCTTCAATCAATGTACGATTCTTCCTTTCTACCACTCCATTCTGTTGAGGAGTTCTAGGGGCTGAATATTATATTGTTATTCCTTTATCTACACAAAAGTCATTTAGGACTGCATTTTTTAATTCAGTTCCATTATCTGACCTTATAGCTCTAACAGGGAATCTAGAATCCAGCTCAATCAACTTCACATGATCAATCACCATATGTGGAGTTTCATCCTTGGAATGTAGGAATAAAACCCATGTATATTTGGAATAGTCATCAACAATCACAAGTGCATATTGTTTCTTTGACATAAACATCACATTAACTGGACCAAACAAATCCATGTGCAGTAGCTGATGTGGTTCAGTTATTGATGATGTGTCAGTGCCCTTGTGAGATGCTTTCTTTGACTTTCCTTTCTGACATGCCTCACACAGTCCTTCCATGTGTAAATTCCATCTGAGGCAGACCTCTCACCAATTCCCTTTTGACTAGGGAGTTCATTGTTTTGAAGTTCAGGTGAGACATCTTCTTGTGCCATAGCCAACTTTCATCTGATGAAGCTTTAGCATAAAAATAATTAACTTCATCTTTGCATCCAGAATATAAATAAGCTATGAACAAGTTCCCTTTCCTAACTCCTTGAAGAGTAGGCTTTCCATTCTTCTTGTGAAGGATCTGGAACTTCTCTTTATCAAATGAAACAACATATCCTCTGTCACAGAATTGACTGATACTGAGAAGATTGTGCTTCAGACCTTCCACAATGGATACATCTTCAAAGATAACATTTCCAGATTCCAAATAGCCATATCCTTCAGTTAGATCTTTGTTGTTATCTCCAAAGGTAACCACTAGGCCAGCTTTCACAACCACATTTGATAGCAGGGCTCTATCTCCGGTCATATGTCTTGAACATCCACTGTCCAGAATCCACGCAACACGGTTTACCTATTCCACACCCTCCGACTTAGGAGATGAAGAACTGCCCTCAATAGCCATAAGTGCAAGATTACCAACTTCTCCATCTTCCTCATCACTGTTAGTATCATCCCAGCTCTTTCCTTCTGCAAAATAAGCCTTCCCAATTCTGTTCTTCTTGCTTGAGTCATATGAGTTCTTCTTTGCTTGTCTAGGTTTTTTACATTCTGTAGCAAAGTGTCCCAACTCATTGCAGTTAAAGCATCTGATAGTGCTCCTGGAACCTTGGTTTAAATTTGAGATTTGGATTCCTTCTGAATATAAAGTTTCCAAATTTCTTCACTATCAAAGGCATTGACTCATCTTCCAATTGCTCAAGCTCTTCCATGGAATAGAAGTCTCCATCAGATTGACTAGTAGATTGACTATGACAGGAGGTGGGTCAATAGTAGATGGATTGCCATTGCTAGAGATATGAGATGAAAGAGGTGTATTTATGGTGTTGTGAGAAGAATGTTGTTCGCACAAAATCACGCAAGCGTACACGGTCACAAGTAATACAGGATTAAGTAAAGTTCGTTCCCACAGAGACTGTTTGGTTATAATAGTTTAGCACTTATGCAACAATGTATGGTTATTATTCAATGCTAAGACAATTATCAAAGTTTGTGTTTTAATTAACTAATGAGATTATAATTAACTAAAGAAGGGATTTCTGTAAATTCACTTATAAGAATAAACATGGGATCCTAACTTTATTAAGTACTTCATCTAGAGTCTTTTGTCTTTAATCAATGTATGTGACAGTTATGACAACTAATCGGATAACACGAAATAAGTATACGCTACCTTTCAGTATACATATACCAAACTACTCAAACATCCACAAAATAGATAGAAGTTGGGTAGACACCAATTATGCTTAGACCCTATATGTCTATAAGATTTGAAAACATAACGGTTTAACGAGCAAGTTATCAATTCAGATTACATAGGGCAGGTAAGATGGTTAAAATTACCTACGAATCATGCATGACAAACATACATAACCCTATGCTAGCATGGCAAGTTCTAAACCTCTATATCCACTTTCGCATTCAATAGAGATTAACAAATAATCTTAGATGTTAGCTACTCATCCAAGAAGAATAATCACAACCAAACTAGGTTATCAAGAATACATCACATACAAATATTTAAAACAATTAACTATTAGAATCCATAAATAAATCCGTTAGAATCCCACGACGACGATTAGTTCATATTCGAACCGTTCATCATCGTGGGTTCTGATGATAACATGATAGTAATAAGTCTGGAAAACTTGATAGAATAACTAGGGTTTAGAAAGAACAACGAGAATCCAAAGTATCGCCTAATTTAGAAGAATACAAAGATTAGATGAAAACTAGGTCTTCGTAAATCAGCCGTCTCCTTGTTCTCCTCACCGGTGGGCGTATATAAATGTATGTATCTTGATATATCTATGTCTCCCTCAGAAAACGTCCACCAAATACTTATAAAGACTTAAGGCTAACAACTATGGCAAGTTTCCTTTTCTGACCACAAAACTGCAGTTTTCAGCATTCTTTACGCGCGGGCGCGCGGGAGGCGGCGCGGGCGCGCCGTGATTTCTGTCAGTTGCAGCGCGGGCGCGCGGGAGGCGGCGTGGGCGCGCCGTGGTTTCTGTCAGAAAAATGCTAAAATGCTTCTTTTGCCATTTCTTTGCCCATTCAACATTCACAATTGCTTGATCTTCATACACATGCTTAAACACCACCTAACGATCATAGAATCACCACATCTCTGCTGATAAAGCAACTCTACAAATACTAAACAAAACACATTAAAAACAACACGTACTTGAGAACAGAACGATCAGATTAAGCCAATTTAGGACGATCCAAGTAGATATGAAATCCACTTATCACACCCCCAAACTTAAACCGATGCTTGTCCTCAAGCATAAACAGACTCTATAAATGCCATGCAATGCATGAATGCAACTATTATGAAAATGCAACTGATCCCCTCAAACTAACCATAACCAATCAACAAGCCAACATAACAAGGAATGCAATCTTTCAAGCAGAGTTCGACCAAATTCCCGTATGCTAACCATACATACACAGAAACGTGCGTGTGTGCAATGCTCATCAATATACTCCCAAACTAAATCAAGACCATATCCTATTCTTCACCAAGACAACCACAAGCTTATAAATAGAATGAACTCTAGACACAAGAAACCACTTAAAGACACCTCAACCTTGACTTGAGTTAGACAGGAAATCATGATTTATTATTTAAAAACATGCTTATTTGACCGTGCAATGGCTGAGACCCCAAAAGGCTTATACAATAATACCCATGTAGCGAGCTTTAGGTTAGTGGATCCCAGACCGGAAAAGTCTTAGGTCACTAGGCACAAAGTCCCCTAGAACTTAATTGCTCGAGTATTAAAGAGCTCAACCTGATCAATTCTGCATAAACAACTAACACAACTCTTTTTTTTTTCTTTTTTTTTTTAATTTCGGAATGAGTGCACTTTGCCTTTTTCTCATTCCACCCTAGACTACTCATCTTTTCAATGAGCCGGCTACTAGCCATTTGACGCCTAGCCTTTATTAACAACTAGAATGAAATCCCTGTTTTCCCCCAAACTTAGATTGAAGTGCTTCTTTCAATTTCAAGAGAATAGAAAACATTCTAAATATAAGAAAGTGGTTAAATTCTAACATCCAAACAAACATGGTCTGATCAAATTCAAAAGCAACCAATGAGACTTGTGAATTTACAATTGTTTCTGGCATGCAAGTCAATTGCTTAGAAACTTAATCAACCCTCTATCTATCACTACCACACTCCCATCAACATCGACTCACTAACCAAGAAATAGCCAAGTTCTAAGGGATCATGAAATATGCTATGCAAATGCAACTAAATGGACTCACATAATAGATAAACACATATGCAAAACAGAATGCTCTATATGACAAAAACATGCAAAGATATGAATGAAACTAACTAAAAATGCAATATGAATCCGATATGACACACACTAACATTCCCTAATTACCACCCCCAAACTTACAATATTCAATGTCCTCATTGAAGTAATAAAAAGGAAAGATGCAGAGAATACCTAATCATCAGCAGTGCCACCCTCCTCGGGTAATGAACATCACCAAAGTCAGACCATCAACCTCTCGCTGAATCTCAGATAGATCCTAGGGGGAAACAACACAAACTTTTTTTATCTTTTTTTTTTAAACACAGAATACTAATACTACATATTCACGTGGGTTGCCTCCCACGAAGCGCTTGTTTTACGTCAATAGCTTGACGTGAATCCTTTTTCATCCAGTCGCAAGAACGGTGAACGTCGACTCACTGTTCACCGTATTACCAACGTCATGCTTCAGCCACTGACCATTAACCTTGAACGCTTCGTCCGGAAACTTATGGAAAATCTCTACTGCATCATGCGGAAATGCTGATTTAACCGTGATAGGCTCCAACCACCTCGACTTACGCTTTCCTGGAAAAAATCTGAAACGAGACTTGAAACGCATAACTAGCTGAACAGGAACAAATGAATGTTTCACCACCCCTTTTTCATGCCAGTCCTTAACCTTCTCCTTATATAGCCTGTTGCTCTCGTAGACTTTACCATACCTCAATTGATCCTGTAGTGGTTGGAGTTCAAGTGTAGGAGATTCTTCCATAGATGGTTTAAGTCGATCCTGAGAATTGTTCAGCTCTGCTAATCCAAGAGCATCGAATGACGCATCAATTTTTCTTTTCCACGGAGGTGCATTCAACAACTGAAGTTGCTCTGCTCTTTCTTCGTCTTCGATCTCAGAATCCCTTATCAAGACTCTCTTCACTGTATCTGACTTCAGCGGTTGTTCAACCTCTATATTGACGACAGAATCGACCATCTCCAATTTAAAGCACTCTTCTTCCTCAGTTGGAAATTTCATTGCCTTGAACACGTTAAAAGTGACCTTCTGATTTTGAACCCTCATTGTAAGCTCTCCTTTCTGCACATCAATCAAGGTATGACCTGTAGCCAAGAACGGTCTTCCCAAGATAATAGGAATCTTCTTGTCTTCCTCAAAGTCCAAAATAACAAAATCAGCAGGAAAAATGAGCTTATCCACTCTAACCAAAACATCCTCTACTATACCCCTTGGATATGTGATCGAACGATCAGCCAGCTGTAAGGACATAGTAGTAGGTTTAGGCTCCGGCAGCCTAAGTTGCATGAAGACAGACAACGACATCAAATTTATGCTAGCTCCCAAGTCACACAAGCACTTGTTGAAAGATAGATTGCCGATTGTGCACGGAATGGTGAAACTCCCTGGATCCTTAAGTTTCGGGGGCAACTTCTGCTGCAGAATAGCACTGCACTCCTCCGTTAGAGCAACGGTTTCCAATTCTTCTAACTTCAACTTTCTTGAAAGAATACCCTTCATGAACTTTGCGTAGCTCGGCATCTGTTCAAGAGCCTCCGCAAAAGGTATGTTTATATGCAGCTTCTTGAAAACCTCCAAGAACTTAGCAAATTGTGTGTCTAGCTTCTGTTTCTGAAGTCTTCTAGGGAACGGAGGAGGGGGGTAGATTACCTTACCCTCTGTTTCTTGCTTAGAAGTGGAATCATGAGATGCATTGGGGTGTTTGCTCACCACTTTCTCCACCAAATCCTTCTTTTCAGGCATTTTCACTTTTTCTGGCAGAAGTGCATGCGCGGGCGCGCTCTGGGTTGCGCGGGCGCGCTCCTGTTCCTGGAAATCAGGCGCGGGCGCGCTCTGGAAGGCGCGGGCGCGCTCTGCTCCCTGGATTTCTCCTTCAGCTTCTTCTTTTTCCTGACCTTCAGTGTTTTGGTCAGTTGTGACCTTCCCTGATCTCAATGTAATTGCCTTGACATGTTCCTTACTCTCCCGTTTGCCTGGATTAGTTTCCGTATCACTAGGGAGAGTTCCATGTGGTCTGTTCAGCAACGCACTGGCTATCTGTCCAATCTGAGTTTCCAAAGTCTTGAGAGAAGCCGCCTGTCTCTTGCACATCAACCTCAACTCTTCCAATTCTGACTTTTCATTAGAAGACTGACCATGGTGACCTTGAGGTTGTTGATGAAATCCTGGTGGTGGCTGATAAGGTTGTCTTGGAGCATATTGCTGCTGATAACCAGAAGGGTTGAATGGCTTAGCTCCAAATTGTTGACCTTGAAACTGCTGATACTGCTGTTGAGGTTGATTCAGGCCACCCTGATTGTTACTCCAGCTGAAATTAGGATGGTTCCTGTTGTTGGGATGATAGGCATTAGGCACTGGCTGCTGTGATCTCTGAAAATTGCTCACGAACTGTGCCGATTCACTAGATATGGCACACTGATTCGTGTCATGTGCCCCTGCACAAAGCTCGCAAACACTAGCCACCTGCTGAACTCCATAGTTAGTCAGAGAATCAAGCTTCATAGACAAAGCCTTTAACTGTGCTGCTATTGTCGTAGCTGCATCCACTTCCAGAATTCCTGCTACCTTGCATTGTGATAACCTCTGAGTTGGATTCTGGTATTCATTAGCAGCCATCATCTCAATAAGTTCATAAGCTTCATCGTAGCTTTTAGCCCAAAGTGCTCCACCTGATGCCGCATCAAGCATTGGTCGAGATTGACCACCCAGTCCATTATAAAAGCAATTGATCACCATCCAATCAGGCATTCCATGATGAGGACACTTCCTAAGCATCTCCTTGTAGCGCTCCCAAGCTTCACATAAAGTTTCTCCAGAATGTTGGGAAAACTGAGTAAGAGCATTCCTGATTGCAGCTGTTTTAGCCATGGGGAAGAATTTAGTGAGAAATTTCTGAGCAAGATCCTCCCATGTGGTGATAGAACCAGCTGGTAGAGAATGCAACCAGCCCTTAGCCTTATCCCTCAGAGAAAATGGGAAAAGTCTCAGCTTCACAGCATCTTCCGACACTCCGTTGAATTTGAAGGTGTCACAGATCTCAATGAAATCCCTAATATGCATATTAGGATCTTCCGTTGGAGCACCCCCAAACTGAACTGAATTCTGCACCATCTGAATCGTGTCAGGCTTGATTTCAAAGGTATTGGCTGCAATAGCCGGCCTGACAATGCTCTACTGAATGTCATTGATCTTAGGCTGAGAATAGTCCTTCAAAGCCTTCGTTTCTGGTGCTACAGGTTCTCCCATAACTAGATTCAATTCAAGTTCTGCTTTCCGAGTTTGCGAACGTGTTCACATACACTTTCACTTAAGCATCTGAAACACACCAAACAAAGTAAAATTGATGAGTATAATCCGAGTCAGTGAACTTTAACGACCACTGATGACAAGCACATAAACTATAAAAATAACACCGAGTCCCCGGCAGCGGCGCCAAAAACTTGTTCGCACAAAATCACGCAAGCGTACGCGGTCACAAGTAATACAGGATTAAGTAAAGTTCGTTCCCACAGAG
Organism: Heracleum sosnowskyi; assembly: GCA_030848705.1. Taxonomy (NCBI): domain Eukaryota; kingdom Viridiplantae; phylum Streptophyta; class Magnoliopsida; order Apiales; family Apiaceae; genus Heracleum; species Heracleum sosnowskyi. The sequence continues at coordinate 14,838,102 of CM061244.1, read as the reverse complement.
ACTGCTTGGTTATAATAGTTTAGCACTTATGCAACAATGTATGGTTATTATTCAATGCTAAGACAATTATCAAAGTTTGTGTTTTAATTAACTAATGAGATTATAATTAACTAAAGAAGGGATTTCTGTAAATTCACTTATAAGAATAAACATGGGATCCTAACTTTATTAAGTACTTCATCTAGAGTCTTTTGTCTTTAATCAATGTATGTGACAGTTATGACAACTAATCGGATAACACGAAATAAGTATACGCTACCTTTCAGTATACATATACCAAACTACTCAAACATCCACAAAATAGATAGAAGTTGGGTAGACACCAATTATGCTTAGACCCTATATGTCTATAAGATTTGAAAACATAACGGTTTAACGAGCAAGTTATCCATTCAGATTACATAGGGCAGGTAAGATGGTTAAAATTACCTACGAATCATGCATGACAAACATACATAACCCTATGCTAGCATGGCAAGTTCTAAACCTCTATATCCACTTTCGCATTCAATAGAGATTAACAAATAATCTTAGATGTTAGCTACTCATCCAAGAAGAATAATCACAACCAAACTAGGTTATCAAGAATACATCACACACAAATCTTTAAAATAATTAACTATTAGAATCCATAAATAAATCCGTTAGAATCCCACGACGACGATTAGTTCATATTCGAACCGTTCATCATCGTGGGTTCTGATGATAACATGATAGTAATAAGTCTGGAAAACTTGATAGAATAACTAGGGTTTAGAAAGAACAACGAGAATCCAAAGTATCGCCTAATTTAGAAGAATACAAAGATTAGATGAAAACTAGGTCTTCGTAAATCAGCCGTCTCCTTGTTCTCCTCACCGGTGGGCGTATATAAATGTATGTATCTTGATATATCTGTGTCTCCCTCAGAAAACGTCCACCAAATACTTATAAAGACTTAAGGCTAACAACTATGGCAAGTTTCCTTTTCTGACCACAAAACTGCAGTTTTCAGCATTCTTTACGCGCGGGCGCGCGGGAGGCGGCGCGGGCGCGCCGTGATTTCTGTCAGTTACAGCGCGGGAGGCGGCGCGGGCGCGCCGTGGTTTCTGTCAGAAAAATGCTAAAATGCTTCTTTTGCCATTTCTTTGCCCATTCAACATTCACAATTGCTTGATCTTCATACACATGCTTAAACACCACCTAACGATCATAGAATCACCACATCTCTGCTGATAAAGCAACTCTACAAATACTAAACAAAACACATTAAAAACAACACGTACTTGAGAACAGAACGATCAGATTAAGCCAATTTAGGACGATCCAAGTAGATATGAAATCCACTTATCAAATGTCCAGATACATGAACACCATCAGAGTTACTGGAAAGAGACATGTCATTAGATGGTGACATTTCAGACACATAGATATCATCATCACATGGGTTTACAGGAGGAATAGGCATCAAAGGTGCAATGGGATTCATAAAGCTATGATTCTCTTTTCTTTTAAATTCCTTTTAATCAAACACTGTAACCTGTATACATGGTGTCACACTTCTGAAATCTCTATCTTTGTAATAAATCCACTTCCTTGAATACTTCACTGAGGCTTGATCAAATAAATGAACTTCTTCCAATGTAGAATTACTTCAAGTCTGTAGATGACTTTTAATCTCATTCTTTTGACTGATATGATCTTCTGAGATTCCTGTGACAATTGAATTATTATTTACTTATTACAAACTTGTTTAAGTTGAGTTGTATCCTCGACGTTTACAAATAGGCCTATACATATGCCTTTCAATAGCCTTTTTGATGAGGTGGGTAGCCAAGAAAGTGACATGGGACACCCCTATGTTCAAATTTATCGGAGGTATATGCTGGATTATATGCGAATGCTAGACAGCCAAAAACGCGAATATTGTCATAGTGGGGAGGTGTACTAAACAGTATTTCATGAGGTGTTTTATTGTGCAGAAGTGGAGTAGGTAATTTTTTAATTAAATGCATAGCAGTTAACACACATGCACCCCATAGTTCTAAAGGTAGTCCAAAGGACATGATCTTTGATGAAATATACCATTGTCTGAGAAAAATTTCTGACAAGCATCTGAGGTGAATTCAAGGGCATTATCCGAACGAATGTTCTGAATTTTTTTAGTGAACTTGGTAAAAACATACTGAGCAAAGGATTGGAGTTGACTCAAAGCATCATATTTAAGTTGTAAAAGATAAACCCAAGAATAACGAGAAAAATCGTCCACGAGAGTTAAGAAATATCGAAATTTAGACTTGTATGGGGTTTTATAGGGACCCCAAATGTCCATATGCAGAAGTTCAAAAGCATATGCAGCATGAGAAGTGCTTAGAGAAAAAGGTTGTCTAGTAAACTTTGGCATAGGACAGGAAACACACACTTGTGTAGGTTTAGAGGTGCAGTTTTTTATATGTGAGATGTGTTTTAGACTAGACACAGAAGCATGGCCCAATCTATGGTGCCATAAGCTAAAGTCACTATCACATGAGTCATTTGCAGTAGAAAAAGAAGTAGGTTTCAGTAGTAGAGAGGTATCAACATAATATAATCCATTTCTTACAGTGCCCACAACATGAATTATTTAGTAATTCAATCAGCAATAACACAATGGGAAGGAAAAAATTGAACCTCACAAGCATTATCTCTAAGTAACTTTTGCACATAAATCAAGTTGTGTTTAAATGACGGAACACATAAAACATTTTGGAAGGTCAACTTTGGAACCAGAGATACCTGTCCTTTATGAGAGATAACCAACCTTCACCCGTAGGTAGGTTGATGCTTTGACCTCCAGAGAAAATAGTCATTTGATCAAACAAAGTAGTATTACCTGTCATGTGGCATGTCGCCCCTGAATCGACTATCCACTCCTTAGCACTGCCACCAAAATTGAAGCAACTAATCATGCCAGAGAAATGGCAGTATAACTCATCATCAGTATTAGGGTATTTTGGTTGCTGCATAGTCAGCTGGGGAACCAATTTAGCCAGCTGCTAGAGTTGTTGAGGTGTAAAAGCCACACCAGAATCAGTGTTTGATGTTTCAGTCTGTACATTTGCAGCAAATTTTTGAGCATTTGCCTTGGGAGTAGTGTTTCACCTAGTATTTGTAGTAGACTGATTTCTCTTAGGACTAGGGTTAAACTTGGGGTTATGCTTTGGGTGCCATTTTGGAAACCCAATATTTTGCCAACATCTCTCAGTGCCATGCCCTTTTACACCACAAGTAGAACAAGTTATATTTCTGGCAACATTAACCTTACTATACATAGCCATTGAATCTCCAATTGATTTATTCACACTAAGCATATTTCTCTGGGCTTCTTCTTGTTCAAGTGCAGAACAAGCCACTTCCACCATGGGTAAGGGGATTTGCATCAACAGTTGGCTACGTTGAGTGTTATATTGTTCATCCAGACCATTGAGAAACAGAAATAAACGAGATTCTTCCTGCTGCAGAGCTATAGTATCCAAAATTTTAACAACATCCTCCACAGGATTAGCAACAACATGCAACATGTTTAATGTATCTGGTTCTTCCCAAACAACCTTCATTGAAGTATAATACTCCGTGATTGAAGCATTGTTCTGTTTTAATTCATATAAATCACAACACAACTTGTATTTTCTACTCCCATTTGTTAAAGAAAAACGTTTTTCAAGATTATTCCAGATATCTTTAGCACTAGTCATATACATAATTGATTTCTTGATAGTGGGTGATACATTATTAGTCAATCAGGCTATAACCATATTGTTGCAAGTATCCCGCATCTCAGCTTTTGTATCATCATTAGTAGGAAGTGTAGTCGTACCTGTGACGAAACCAAGCTTGCGTTTTGAGGAAAGATTAATCTCCATCGATCGACGCCAAGCTCTATAATCAGAGGAGCCTTGAAGCTTATCCACTTGAATCGAGTTGGTATTATCCGAAGGATGGAGAAATAAAGGTGTCATCATATCTTGATATGTCAATCTTGCAGCCATCGTAGATCTGCTATAACCATGGAGATCTTACACTGTAACAAACAGATGAAATCCAAGAAAGAAACAAACTTTATGACTCTTATCACTGAGAAGGCTCTGATACCATGTTAACAAATATAACAATGACAATAAAGTGATAAAATGCAGAGTCTTTGTAATATGAGAATGAGAGCTTTAGTCTTTTCAGATCTTTTATTGAATACAATGATTGCTCTAATCAACAAGGAGAGCCTCATGTGTTTAAATAGACTTAGCTAGTAGACAAAATATAGTGCCACCTACATTATTCCTATGACCCACATTCATAACAAAATTAACGGTAAAATAGAAAGGAAAAATACTGTTGTATTTTCTTAATAGAAAGTGAGTTTAAAAACCTGAAATCCTTCTAGTTCCCCCGCAGAAAATACCATGTAATCATATTAGTGATTTAATGTTTATTTGTCTTGGAATAATTTCTCCTTGTAGGTGGTTCCTTGCAGAATGATTATGTTTACGATGAATCTTCTGGGTATCTATTTCTCAACTGATCTCTTCCCTCTTCGCACCAAAAAATACACGTTTGAATTTGAAAAACGTTAGTATTGTTTTTTGTTGCTGTTATAGCCAAAATTTGATATCGGGTTTTTAGGTTTGATAAGGGTCAAGTAGGATTCAATTGGGAATTTCCGAGATGTAATTAGGGCTAGGACTACTATAAGAAATGGTTAGGGGTTGCCCTCATAGGGGTAAAGGCGCACCCTTTAGGTCGTCCACCCCTTGAGGGTGCGCCTTCATGGTGATAACAGACAATTTGATATAAATGCGTGGCTTGACAAAGGACAATAGTTATATTGACATGACATGGCATGAGGAAGATTCAGGGCTTGCCCTTGTAGGGGTAAGGACACGCTTTCTTGAGGACGTCCACCGCTTGAGGGTGAGCCCTCTTGGTTTGAAAGGTGATCGCTTTGGCTTGATATTCATAAGATATTGAAGAATTCTCCCTTAGGATGTGCTCTAATGAGGGATGTCCGTAGTTGAAGGCCTCCAGGGGTTTGCCTGATGATTGAAGGCCTCCTCCTGTATTCAATGGGCGCGTCCTCATTGGGGATGTGGGGTGAATCTTGGTGTGTGCTTTGCTAGCTCTGTTCCTGTACTTAATGGGCGCGTCTGCATTGGGAAACTTTGGAGTAATCCTGCACTTTGCACCCAAACACTTGGGATCACTTGTCCTGCTATCTGGTGGGTGCTTCTCATTCGGGGGACAAAGATGCGTTTAGCATTTAAGGTAAGTCATGGCTATACATGCGTCTATGATATAAGGAAATAGTTGGTAATGGAAAGGACTAGTCCTCGACGGGGGAAGTTTCCTTCGTGAAGTCCCAAAATCATAGACGAGCCTTGGGCCTTTGTGATTAGGCCTTATCGTTAGAGATTCCTAAAGTAAGCTAAATTCTAAGTATGGAAAGCGGTGGAAGAGTCCTACGTCTAAGTATGGAAAACGGTGGAAGAGTCCTACATCTAAGTATGGAAAGCGGTGGAAGAATCCTAAGTCTAAGTATGGAAGGCGGTGGAAGACTTCGACTGAGCTTCGAAGATTAGAGACCAAGCCCATGGAGGTAGCTTCCTCCCCAAGAACTACGTTGGCTTGATCCCCCTATATAAAGGGGTACGTAGGCACATTGTAAGGGGTCGAAAGTTAAGAGATCAGAGGCAGCCAACATAAACCCTAAGCAATCTCACCCACCAATTAAAAAGAACCACCACACTCCGGTGAATTCATCACTCAAGGACCACCGTTGCAGATCTTGATCCCGGCGATAAACCTCAAACTTTGTTAATACCAAATTCCTCTGTTAACAAATTGGAACCTCTTCCCGAGTTTTGAGATTACTCTTCCTGAGTTTTGAGATTACTCTCATAATAGATTTTTTGCTGAGAGAGGTCATTCTGCAGCTTAGTAATCACCCTGTCGCGATCTTCAACTTTTTTAGATAGCCTAATTTTCTCTCTCTCCAAGGTTTCAAGGCGCGTCCCTTCTTTTTGGAGAATTGATTGTCTATGAAGAGCTGAAATAAGAATTTCAGATGAAGCTTTGATGATGGCCTTGTTTTCTTCCATTGGATTTCTATTTCTCCACTTCATAATTTCATCATCAGTCACATATGGAATAGCTAGAGGGCTTAGAGCTACTGAAACTAAAGAGAAGGAAAGCGTGGGTTTGTTATTCTTAAAGGACTCGTCCTCTTCAGGATCAATGTTCTCAGGAACCTCTTTTCACTTTTTATTCTTCTCAAGATCAATTACCACTTGAGATTTTGTAATAACCATCTTTGACTTTTTTGCATCCTTTTTATGAAGACGCGTCCTCTTTATTGTGAAAGCCCCAGCAGCAGGGACAGTTCCCATCTTAAGGCCCCAACCAGTTGGAAGACCATCCATACCTGAAAATATGAAACATAAATGTTAGGACGCGTCCATAAAGAATACAATTAACCACAAGTCAAAGTGTAACAAATCAAGGAATTTAAAATAAAGGGTCAAACAAGTTTAGCTATGTCAATATTGTCTACACTGCTCAGAAGGCGCGCCCTTAGCAGTATGCATACTCTTCTCAGATTCATCATCCCCATATTCCTCTTCCTTTTCGTCAGAATCATAATCCTTGCCTCCTTTGATTGGAACTCCCTTTCTAAAATGTTGGAAATGAACAATAGTTCCAACTTCCTTCCTAAGGATCCCAACTCTTTTAAGATTTTCCTCTGTGATTAGAGTCTTTAAATGGAATCTGGATGAAGGCAGGGAAGTGATCTTATCGGCTCTTTTCTTTGCTTCACCAAAAAGTTCTTTGGTATTTCTGTTGTCTACATAAAGTAAAGAGGTAAGGACAATAATAAAAAGGCGCGTCCTAAATAACTTTAATGGGAAAAAGGCACGTCCTTACTGTAATTGCAATTGAAGATCACTCTAATTCTTTCTACGTTCCAAAGATAGAAGAATGGTTCCTTCCAATTCTTCTCATGGCTTATCTTTCCGTTAGAAAAACCCATTTTGTTGTGCTTGTGCTGAGTAGTAAAAAAGAAGTATCCTTTTGAACTCTTTCTGATGGCGAAAAAGTAGCTAAATTCCTCCATTATTGGTGGATTAGATATTTTTTCATCATGATACATGATGAACAAAGCAAGAGCTAATTTATAGGAGTTTGGAGAAAGCTGAATAGGGGCAATATCATACCATTCAAGGATATTTTTGAGATAAGGGTGAAGAGGCGCGCCCACTCCTAATGCCAATAATTTTGGAGAAGTAACCATCCTAGGTGCCTTAAAAGTTCAGGCCATTTGAAGGTGTGAGGCCTCATGAGAGAAGGAGGACGCGCCCATTTACCTTCCATTCCATAATAAGTCATACACCAGGTTATTTCCTCGACAGATACCGTGGATGACATTGTAACACATAATAACTTGTTATTTTGTTTCCTCATTCTCCTTTTCTCAGCCTTTGTGAGTGTGTCCTTATATTGGCCCCAATCAAGATCGATCTCTTCATCGGTAACTTCATGATGAATGAACGGGATATGAGAACTCACAGGGGGAGGTGTACGATCATCCTCGTCTATGTGTGGATATGGACTATCTGAAGACCCGTCTTCAAAGTTGGACTCTGTTTCAGAATTTGGACGCGCCTTCAGAATTTGAAGATTCTATTTTGTTTTCCTTTTCTTTGCCGAGAAACATTGGCCTCTATATCCTCTATGACATCATTTCCCTCGTCTATAACCGGTTTAAATTGGTGAGAGTGCGCCCTACTATGCTGGTTGGTCACTTCAGGGTTGAGATCATCAACGTGAGGAAGAGATGAATTAGAGTTCATGGGAGATGACATAATTTCTGTATCACCTTTGAATGGGGACGCGTCGCGTAGCTGTTCTATTGCTTGGGTATGGAAGGATTTGATAGACGATAAACTTTGTGCTGGAAAAGAAAGTGAAGGTGGGGAATAAATCCCTAGGCATTTGTTGAATTCCTTAAAAGGATGAAAGGGGAAAGGCGCACCCTTACCCTCCAGCTGAAAAGAGAAAGAAAAATGGTAAGGACGCATCGTGAAAGAAAAATACGAATAACATTTTGAAGAATCCAGTCAAGATTGTCTCTGGTGTGTTCGTGAAGATTTCAAGGAGGAATAACACAAATTTATATCTTAAAACGCGTCCTAAAAAGCGAATGTTTAGCCAATAAAAGGTGCGTCCTAAAGAAGATCTACGAGTAGCAAACTATAAGGACTCAGTAAGTTCGTCACAAGCCTTGATAAGTAAGGGGTGTGTTATAGATATAGGACGCACCCTAATATGGCGTCTATTGCTAAATCAACAGAAACATAATTTGAAATCAAACATATGTATAACAAAGATCAAACGCGAATAGATACAAGTATACATACAAAGTATTTCATCAAGAACATGACAAAGTTCAACGGTCATATCATCGATTTAGACAAAATATAATGTAAAAACACGAAATGAAGGCATAAAATCGTACCTTTTTAGTTGCTGAACAAGATGTGAGAAGAAAAACGACGAAAAACCTGTGATTTGACCGGATTTTGCTCGAAGTAATCAAGCTGCGACGGTTAGGGTTTTTTATAGGAAAAAGAGTAAAGTGAAAAAGGGAAAAATGATTTTTAGGTATTTATAGACGAAGGCTCGCCAGGTGGAGGACAACTGTCATGCACGTACATCATAAGGGTGAAAGAAGGACGCGTTCCTTATGAAGGCACGTCCTATTTAGTAAAAGATGGGAGAATTTTGGGAAATGTTTTAAGAAAATTCAATGTATTGTTTTTAACTTCATACTGAATTGGGTGGTAGTTGTTATAGCCAAAATTTGATATCGGGTTTTTAGGTTTGATTCGAGTCAAGTAGGATTCAATTGGGGATTTCCGAGATGTAATTAGGGCTAGGACTAATATAAGAAATGGTTAGGGGTTGCCCTCGTAGGGGTAAGGGCGCGCCCTTTAGGCCGTCCACCCCTTGATGGCGCGCCCTCATCGTGATAACAAACAATTTGATATAAATGCGTGGCTTGACAAATGACAACAACTATATTGATATGGCATGACATAAGGAAGATTCAGGGCTTGCCCTTGTAGGGGTAAGGACACGCTCTCTTGAGGACGTCCACCCCTTGAGGGCGCGCCCTCTTGGTTTGAAAGGTGATCTCTTTGGCTTGATATTAATAAGATATTGAAGAATTCTTCCTTAGGATGTGCCCTAAGGGAGGGATGTCCGTGGTTGAAGGCCTCATTGGGGAACTTTGGAGTAATCCTGCACTTTGCACCCAAACACTTGGGATCACTTATCATGCTATCTGGTGGGTGCTTCTTATTCGGGGGACAAGGATGCGTCTAACATTTAAGGTAAGTCATGGCTATACATGCGTCTATGATATAAGGAAATAGTTGGTAATGGAAAGGACCAGTCCTCGACGGGGGAAGTTTCCATATCCGTGAAGTCCCGAAATCATAGACGAGCCTTGGGCCTTTGTGACTAGGCCTTATCGTTAGACATTCCTAAAGTGAGCTAAATTCTAAGTATGGAAAGTGGTGGAAGAGTCCTACGTCTAAGTATGGAAAGTGGTGGAAGAGTCCTACGTCTAAGTATGGAAAACAGTGGAAGAATCCTACTTCTAAGTATGGAAGGCGGTGGAAGACTTCGACCAGGCTTCGAAGATTAGAGACCAAGCCTATGGAGGTAGCTTCCTCCCCAAGAACTACGTTGGCTTGATCCCCTATATAAAGGGGTACGTAGGCACATTGTAAAGGGTCGAAAGTTGAGAGCTCAGAGGCAGTCAACATAAACCCTAAGCAATCTCAGTCACCAATTAAACACAACCACCACACTCCGGTGAATTCATCACTCAAGGACCACCGCTGCAGATCTTGATTCCGGCGATAAACCTCAAACTTTGTTAATACCAAATTTCTCTGTTAACAGTTGCATTTTTGAAGCATGCAGCGACAATCTGCTCGCCCTGTTATATCTCATTATGCACTATTTTGTTTATCATTTTACTTCCACACAAAAAAAATTATTTTCCAGTCACACTCTTAATGTTTATTTTCTCAAGTACTACTATAGCAGCAGTACAGGTTTCTCAAGTACTACTATAGCAGCAGTACAGGTGATAATTATAAAACACTTAGTAGATTTTGTATTAAGTCATTTTTGTAACTGTCAACGAAATGGCATGCTTTGCAGCATTTCGTTGACAGGAAGCTCATCAACGAAATGAGTGATGTAGCAATTGCATTTTACAATACTTCACTAGATTGATATGTATTTGTTGTAGGTATTAGTCAGGTTTTCTAAGTCATGTTGACTTTGTACTAGATAGGCAAAATAGGTTGGTTAAGTGTAAATATATCGTGCCTTGTAATTTTGCCTAAGTGAAGACATGTCAACGGAATGAAGATTAATCTTTCAACGGAATGAAGATTACTCTATCAACGAAACGAGGATTATACCATCAACGAAACGAAGAATAAAGCTATCAGCGAAACACATCTTACTGCCATCAACGAATCATTATCACTTTTCTGAATAGTTGACAAAGTGATAGTGACAGTTTTCTGACAGATCAAAAGGAGATGTGGAAGTGTACTTTGCATTGGAAGCCATCAAAATGGACATAGGGAATAAGGAAACATTCCAATTTCCAATCTGGTTTTTGAGTGGGATCACTATAAGCCTGAAGACAGAAGACAAAGATCTCCAAGGACCATTGGACAAAAGGGATGAAAAGCAAGCTACTGGCGGTTACCTTTAGTGTACTTTAGAGTAGCCAAAAATAGCATTGTAAACTTGGGAATATATATAACCAAGTGTAGCAGTTAAAATAGATGTAAGAGAGAAGAAAAACAAATAGATTGTATTAGCTATCTTTGAGAGCATACTTCTCAACATTCTTGTAACTGAGCAGTTGTGTACATTTTGTATCACAGATTATTTCCGCAATAAAAACACTTCAGTTGGATCTAGGGCTGTCAAAAAAATCCGAAAAATCCGAGATCCGTCCGAAATATCTGTATTCGTATCCGGAAGAAAGCGGATTTTATCCGTATCCGAAATAAAGCGGATATTATCCGTATTCGAATTCGGTAGTTGCGGATACGAATATGGATATAGGCGCATCCGTATCCGGTAATATCCGAATCCGAAATTAAATAAATATGATAAATAAATAATATATATAGTTATATATATATATATAGTTACATATTATTTAGAAATTATATTTTAAGTTTACAGAATATATATATATATAATTTAATCATTAAACAATATATTTATATAAGTTGTAGATAATTGTAAACATATATATATATATATATTACAAATTTAATATTTTAAAATAAACAAAATTATACTAAAAAGTAAATTTTTGAAAAAAATAAAATAGACTTTAATAAATTTAAGTTTTAGTTAGGTTTACTTTTTTTTAAAAAATAAAATTTTTATTATTTTTTTTAAATTTTATTGAATTAAAATTTAATATAAAAACTAAAAAATTCTAACTGAAATTCGGATTCGGATATTATCCGTATCCGGATAGTATCCGGCGGATTCGGATTCGGATATTTTTATTTATATATTTTTGGATTCGGATACGGATCCGGATACGAATTTAGATTTTCGGATTCGGATTCGGATACAGGCAGATCCGTATCCGAATTATCCGTTTGACAGCCCTAGTTGGATCATCAAACAATCCAACTGAAATTATTTAAGTGCTTGTGTTTTTATTTTATAAGTTCAGTTTTATTTCGAAAGTTGTTTTTAAGTTTGAGAAATATCTAGAATTGTAATCAACCCCCCCCCCCCTTCTACAATTCTGTTAGGTCATTTGGGATTAACAATTGGTATCAGAGCAAGCTTCTAACATACAAGGAGTTTAAAGATCAAGGCCAAAACAGTAACCATGGTGAAGAAGGATGCAGGTGTGAAGATACCAGTTCTAGATAAGGACAATTACTTTCACTGGAAAGTAAAGATGCATCTACATCTCATGTCTATGGATGAGAGATATGTAGACTGAATTGAGAAAGGTCCACACGTTCCCATGAAGTTTGCATCTAGAGTTGGACTGCCAGATGATGCTCCCGATGTAGAAATTCCAAAACCTGTCTCGGAATGGACTATTGAAGATGTTGCAGAAGTCCATAAAGATAAAAGAACCATGAACATTCTGTTTAATGGTTTGGAACAAGAGATGTTTGACAATGTCATAAACTGTACAACCTCTAAAGAAGTACGGGACACTGTTAGAACACTCTGTGAAGGAACTGAGCAAGTTAGGGAGAACAAAATGCAACTCCTCATACAACAATATGAACATTTTCATTTTAAAGCTGGTGAAACCCTAAATGACACGTTTAGTAGGTTTCAAAAGCTTTTGAATGGATTAAAGTTGTATGGGAGGATCTATCAAACCAAGGATTCAAACCTTAAATTTCTTAGAGCTCTTCCAAAAGAATGGAAGCCTATGACTGTTTCTCTCAGAAACACTCAAGAGTACAAAGACTACACTCTTGAAAGGCTTTATGGAACTTTAAAGACATATGAGTTGGAAATGGAGCAAGATGAAGAAATTGAAAAGGTAAAGAAGAAAGGTGGATCTATTGCATTGATTGCATCTGTGAACCAACTGGAAGATGACAATGAAGAAGCTGCAAAAGCCACAACTAGTCGAGCTAGTTGTAGGAGTGATGTTAGCAAGGGTAAAGGCAAGATGACAGAAGAAGAAGAACTAGAACCAGCCAACTTGGATGACTTAGATGAGATTGATGAACACATTGCTTTTCTTTCAAGGAAATTCTCTAAGTTCAAATTCAAGAGAAACTCAGAAGCAAGGCCACCAAGGAGAGACTTTCAACCTAGAAAAAATAACTGGATTGAAAAGTCTAAATCTAAATGTTTCAATTGTGGAATGATTGGTCACTTTGCTGGAGATTGCAGAAAGCCCAAAATTGAGAAGGGCAACAGGAAATTTGAGCCTGTTGATTATAAAAAGAAATACTTTGAACTTCTCAAGCAAAAAGAAAAGGCTTTCATGTCTCAGGAGTATGATTGGGCTGGTAATGGTGAAGATTCTGATGATGATGTTGAGTATGTCAACTTGGCTCTTATGGCTAACAATCATGAGCAGGAAGCAAGTTCCTCACGCAACCAGGGAGACAAAAGGAATCTTTGGTACTTGGATAGTGGTTGTTCAAGACACATGACTGGTGATTCTACCCTGCTCACAGAGTTTCAGGAAAGAGCTGGCCCTTGTATTGCTTTTGGAGATGACAGCAAAGGCTACACTAAGGGATATGGCTTGATTTCAAAAGAGAATGTCATCATTGATGAGGTTGCATTGGTGGATGGTCTTAAGCACAATTTGCGTAGTATCAGCTAACTTTGTGACAAAGGATTTTTATTTACTTTTTCAAAAGAAGCCTGTGTTGTTTCTAAAGGAGGAACCAACAATGTGGTAATGACTGGATTCAGAAGAGGGAATGTGTACATTGCTGACTTTAGTAGCACAAGTCCAGACACAATCACTTGTCTTTTCAGCAAGGCAAGCAAGGATGAAAGTTGGCTATGGCACAAGAAATTGTCTCATTTGAATTTCAAGGTTATGAATGATTTGGTGAGGAAAGATCTTGCTAGAGGAATTCCACAGGTGGAATTCTCCAAGGATGGTTTGTGTGATGCCTGTCAAAAAGGGAAACAAAAGAGGGCATCATTCAAAAGCAAGACAGAGTCATCAATTGTCCATCAGCTTGAGTTGCTCCATATGGATCTGTTTGGCCCTGTAAATGTCATTTCCATTTCAAAGAAGAAATACTGTCTTGTGATTGTTGATGATTTTTCTAGATTTACATGGACCTTCAGAATGAGCGTTTCGTTGACAGTCAAAATGGTCATACCGTTGACAGTCACAGAAATGCCTCTAGGAGTGATCATTTAGGGACAACAAACTCAGGGGGAGTTTCTCAAGGACAAATATCCAATCAAGGCAACCATGATCATGAAGCTACTTCTTCAAGAGCAAATCTACCTCCCTCAAGGAAATGGACTAAAGATCATCCCTTTGAACTTATTATAGGTGATGTTTCTTCAAAAGTCCAAACTAGAAGAGCAACTCAAGAGGAATGTTTATATAGTAGCTTTCTGTCTCAAGATGAGCCAAAGAAAGTTGAGGATGCACTTCTAGATCCAGATTGGGTTTTAGCTATGCAAGAGGAGCTAAACCAATTTGAGAGAAACAATGTTTGGAAGCTGGTGCCCAAGCCTAAGGATAGGAGTGTCATAGGCACAAAATGGGTGTTCAGAAACAAGATGGATGAAAATGGCATAGTCACAAGGAACAAAGCTAGATTGGTTGCAAAAGGCTATTCACAGGAAGAGGGAATTGATTTTGATGAGACCTTTGCTCCTGTTGCAAGACTAGAAGCAATAAGGATTTTCCTAGCCTATGCAGCCCATGCCAATTTCAAGGTCTATCAAATGGATGTGAAGAGTGCTTTTCTGAATGGGGAATTGGAAGAGGAGGTGTATGTGAGTCAACCTCCTGGTTTTGAAGATGATGATTTTCCAGAATATGTATACTTCCTCCTCAAAGCACTCTATGGTTTGAAACAAGCACCTAGAGCCTGGTATGACACACTTTCACAGTTCCTCCTTGAGAATCACTTCACTAGAGGTACTGTAGATAAAACTCCTTTTCACAGGGTTGTGAATGGCTCTGCTATACTTGTTCAAATTTATGTAGATGACATAATTTTTGGGTCTACAGATGAAAAACTTTGTCAAACGTTTGCCAAACTTATGCAAAGTAAATATGAAATGAGCATGATGGGAGAATTAACTTACTTTCTTGGTCTCCAAGTGAAGCAAGTTAATGAAGGCATTTTCATTAGTCAAACAAAATATATTCATGATTTGTTAAAGAAATTTAACTTAATGGAATGCTCTCCTGCCAAAACTCCCATGCCTACTGCCACCAAAATTGAATTGAATACTAAGGAAAAATCTGTGGACATTTCAAGTTACAGAGGCATGGTAGGCTCACTTTTATATTTAACAGCTAGTAGACCTGATATTATGTTTGCTACATGTCTATGTGCTAGATTTCAGGCTGATCCTAGGGAATCCCATTTAGTTGCTATTAAAAGAATTTTCAGATATCTCAAAGGAACACCAAACCTTGGCATTTGGTATCCTAGAGAATCTGGCTTTGAACTAATTGGTTATTCAGATGCAGATTATGCAGGATGTAAAATTGACAGGAAAAGCACAACTGGCACCTGTCAATTCCTAGGAAACAAGCTTGTGTCATGGTTCAGCAAGAAACAAAACTCAGTTTCTACCTCCACAGCTGAGGCTGAGTACATTGCAGCTGGAAGTTGTTGTGCACAGATTTTATGGATGAAAAATCAACTACTTGATTATGGATTAAGAGTTGAGAAAATTCCTATCTTCTGTGACAACACTAGTGCCATTGCCATTACTGAGAATCCAGTGCAACACTCAAGGACCAAGCACATTGACATCAAGTACCATTTCATTAGAGAACATGTTATGAATGGTACTGTGGAGTTACATTTTGTTCCAAGTGAACAACAAATTGCAGATATCTTTACCAAGCCACTTGATGAATCAACATTCTCAAGATTAGTAAGTGAGCTAGGTATGCTAAATTTCTCTTAATTATCTTTGAGATTTTTGCAAGTTACAATGCAGCCAGAAATTTGCTATGTTTTTCTGTGAATTAATTTTCTAAGAAAAATGTGAAATTTTGTCTAAGTCAAAATTACCATGTCAACGAAACGCACCATTTCGTTGACAGTATTAGCACTTTTCTGGGTGTTTCGTTGACAACATTTTTTATGTCAATGAAACGCAGCTTTATCAACGAAATAGACGGGATCTTAAACGCCCAATTATGATTCGTTGATATAGCGCAGTTAATCTGAACCGTTGAAATTTGACACGTCTTTTACCACGATCTATACATACACCCCTGTAAGTATAAATCATGGTAATACTTTAAAAGTAATGGTTATATTTTTTAAGCCAATCCAGTAATTTACATTTATTATTGGACTTAATTTTTGAGAATTTTTGGGGGAGTATTTAAGAAATTTTATTTTCTTTAATTCTTTTCTACCTGCTCTCAAAAATTCCAAAGGCTTTCTTACTCTTTCTCTCTCAAAGCAAATCACAGTTCAATCTTTCTTTACTCAACAATGGCACCCATCGTGAAACTCATGTCTGCAGGAGGGTTCATTTACGAAAAGAACAACTCCATTCCTTTTGTTGTTAAGGAAAGCCCGAACAGAATCTTCTTCAAGATGATGGATTTTATGATGAATTGCAAACTGAGCTACACAATGTTTCACTCTACACCACTCTACAATGAGATAATCGAGGAGATTTGGACCTCATATGAGTACAGTGGGACAAATTGCACTTTGCAATTCACCATTCAAGGTAATGAATACATAGTCAATTCTGATGTGTTGCAAGCATGCTTACACCTTCCTGAAAAGAATTGCTCTGCTTTGCCCACATATACTGAAATGATTAACATGCTAAATTCCATAAACTACTCTTTGCCTACTGATAATCTGGGTAAAATAATTAGGAGAGGTTTGGCTAGGGAATACTGTTATTTAGCCGATGCATTCATCAAGGTCTTTTCTGGTAAAATTAGTAATTTTGATGCATTAACTAATTCCATGTTGATTCTATTTACCATGCTCCTAACTGATAGATATTACAACTTTAGCACCCAACTTATGTATGAAATTGGTGCTAAGTTGGGTGATAAGGCAAATAGGAAGAAAAATATCTATTATGCTAGATTTCTGATGATATTGGCTAACCATGTTAGTCCAGCACCATTGGTTATCTCTAACCCTGTTTCTAGGTTTGATTGCTTTGTGCAAGAAAAGAGAGTATTGACAGACATACTGAGGCTGAACCACAATGGTGATGTTCCAGTGGTGTATCTGCCAATAATTGAGGTAACTACTACTATCCCTGCCAGTATAGTTGTTACTTCTACTGTTTCACCCAACCCTGTTGCTATGGAGTCTGTAGTTGTGACCGAACAGGCTCCTGCCCCAGGAACAAAACCAAAATCAAAGAAATCCTCCAAGCCAACCTCAGGTGCTTCCCAAAAGGCACCTGTTGTAAAATCCACTACACAACCTAAGGGGAGTGGTGCAGGTGTTGTGAGAGGTGAGGGAAGGGGTGAACATAAAAGAAACCCTAAGGATAAGGAAGGAGAGATAAGTGTGATCCAGCCAAGCCCCATTGTGTCTTCCCAACAAGGCACAGTGTGTAATATGGAAATTAGCTCAAGTCTAATTGTATCCTCCCAAAAGGATGCAGTTATTGAAACAAGCTCTCCTCCAAGAGCACACTACAAAAGGGTAAGGGACACTTCAAGCCCACAGTCTACTATTTCCCAATACCAAAGGAGAGTGAAGCAAAAATCCCAGGTTTCACAGGGTGCACACACACTGGAAGCAACACTTCCAACTTCTCAAATTCAGTTTGATGTAACTCCTATCATTACTCTGGGGTTACAGTCCCATTCTCTAAATATAAATCTTGAACCAACTCCTCAAAATTCACCAACTCAATCATTAGATGTGGATATGATCCATTCATCTATTCCTGATTCTCCAACTCTTTTCTTGGAGAAGCCCCACTCTGACATTGGTGGTCATCACTTGTTAAGTGATTTGTTGGGCCACCAATCATCCTTTTCTGAAATTACAAGAGGATCTGTGGAACAATCTCTAAAATCAATCACCACAGATTCTACTGTAATTTCACATTCTCAAAGTGCTTTCTTGACTTCATCAACGAAACAGTCTCTTTCGTTGACAAGTGTTTCTCCATCAACGGTATCCATACTGTTGACAGTTCAAACTACCATACCGTTGATAGTTCATTCTGCACCTCTTATTGAAAATCAAGTTATTTCCACAACTAGTGCAGATGATCTAGTGGTAGTTGAAACACTTCTAGGAATGAGAGGGAGTGAAACTGAGAGGCTGGCTTGCAGCCAGGCAAAATGAGAGGTTGAGAGTGAGAGGCTGACTATTTCTTCCAGTCAGGCAAAAGGAGAGGCTGAGGGTTCCACCTTAGTAGGTGAAGGTGAGAGTGTGAGCCATGGGGAGCCCATGATGCAAGAAAATAGAGGAGAGAGAGAAGGGACTACAGGAGCTATAAGGGATGAAGCATCCATTGCAAATGAGTTAATGGAGGTTCATGAGGGAGAAAGGGAACTTACTTTCCAAGAGCATTATCAACAAACTCTGGATAGTATTTCCCTAGATCCTGAAACCTTTACTCATCCTGTGCCAGCCTATCAAATTATGGCTCAACAGGGCAATGTGGAGGCAGAAAGGTCATTCAATCTAATCCATACAACTGCATCCATGCAAAGAACAAATGATGCAATCACCAATCTGTCTCCAGGAGCTGCAACAAGTGGTGAGTTTGATTTTTCTGATGATGATGACAGTTTTGGTGACAATCTACAGGTGGCCATCACTTCACAGACTGGGACTTCTGTGGTGCCCCATACACCAAACTGGCTTTCTCAGGATATGCAAGGAAGAATCACCTTGGATACTGCAATTACCAGGCAGTTCAATGAGGCCTATCTGGCTCATGAGTCTGCAAATGCCAATGACAAGAAATTCTACAAGGCTGTTATGGATTCACTGGAAATCCAAAGACTACAGATGATGCAGACAAGGATTGAAGCTAGAGAAATCAAGGACTCAATTAGCAATCTTAAGGATGCTACTGACAAGAGGCTAGATGAAAAACTTCCTCTTCTCACTGTGTCCAAGATGACCAGGTTTTTCTCTAAGGAACCTGAGGTGGCTATCTCCTTGAAGACTCTCTCTTCTAGAGTGGACAAGGTGGAAGCTACTTTATCTCAGATGCAAAAGGAACAGGAGAAACAAACACAACTCTTAGCCCAGCTAGTGGCAGCTCAAGGACTCCCAGTCATTTCTTTTGATGATAACAAAAAGGGGGAGAAAACTAAGGAGCTAGACATTCAAATCACAAAGGTTATGGTCCCAGCCATTTCCCTACCAAAGGAGCCATTAGCAATGGGGGAGTCAGGAAAGGCTAAACTGGATGGCATTGACCTGATTCAGCAAGCATCTATGAAGCTACAACTTGCTGAACAAATAAAAGACCACTGGTCCAGCATAGATGCAAGAGTCAAGAAGATAGCTGAATCTTCAAAGAATTCAAATCCATCAACGAATCAAGCTTCTTCTACAGCACCATCAACGAATGCCATGGTTTTAGTGTCAACGGAATAGGAGCCACAGACCGATTCTTTCTATGAGGTAGAACCCCTTCTACATGGAGTCACTCAAGGTCCAAGGAAGGAAAAAGGACAAACTTCATGCATTAGGGATGTGGAACAAGCTACACTTCAAAGAAGCTTATCTCCCAAGTCCCCTGCTAAACCAAAGGGCAAAAACATAGCAAGGATTTTCTATCCTGCACCTTATCCAGATGAGCTCAAGGTTCTTGGACTACTTATCACAAAATGCAAGGAAAACAATGATCCTGAGATAAGGAAGCAAAGGGCAATTGTCTACAGGAATGGACAAGAAATCTGTGTTTGGGCTGGTCACCCAAACTTTGCTGAAGCTAAGGCTGAAGAGTCAGAAAGAGCAGCAATGCAAGCACTTGCAGTTGCTCAATCTCTTGATGAAGAAGAAAGACAGCTAGAAGAAAAAGCCAGAGAGGAAAGGAGTACAAAGAAGAGCATAAGGCAACCAAAGGCAAGAGCTAAGAGAAATATAGCCTTT
Organism: Heracleum sosnowskyi; assembly: GCA_030848705.1. Lineage (NCBI taxonomy): Eukaryota > Viridiplantae > Streptophyta > Magnoliopsida > Apiales > Apiaceae > Heracleum > Heracleum sosnowskyi. Next base: position 14,818,213 of record CM061244.1, on the reverse strand, counting down.
GAGAATGATGACTCTCAGAGTATTGCAACAGACTCTTCTGTACCTATTGCACCTCCAACAATTCCTGATCCAGTTTCAGAGGTAAAGTTAGCCTGTGATCCTAAACATCCTGTCAATTTCCATGATCAGCCAATTGAGCCAGAGGGAGAGCCAATTGAGTTTGAAGAGGCCAACTTTCCAAAATTCCTCTTTGAAATGGATCCAAAGAAGAAATCTAAGCAGAGGGCTGCCAAGGCTAAGCCAATTCTTGTAAGGAGACCACAAGCTGAGAAACCCCCTACCAACCCAGAAGACTTCATCTACATTGCTGATATCAGGGAGGAGTCTGACCTACATATCAATCTTGATGACCTGGTTGAAGTGAGAGGAATAACAGCTTCTTACAAACTACCAGAGAGATTGGTGTTTGTCTACAAGGGTGGGAGAGAACAGTTTTGGCCTCTACACAGAATTCTGGGAGAAGACTATCAGACACTGCTATCTGTGTTTAAATGTCTGAAGAAAGATTTTGGTTTTACCAAAACAGCCAAGTCTGAGGTTGTCTCCAAAATTTGCCAAATCAAAGCTAGCTGGAACAAGCCTGGTGCACTTCCCAGAGTATTGAAGGTCCCTCAAACAGGAAAGAAAATTCATCTCCAACCTTTTTGGATGATGGAATTCAGAGATAAGGACAACTGTAGAAGATTCTTCAGAATAGAAGACCAACTGGAGAAGGCATCCAATGAAACTCTGAGATTAATGCAATCCAAGTTGGGGAATCAAGATGAAGAAGAGAAGATTTTCTACAGAAGACTTCAAGCTCAGATTGAGGAGAACAATGCAAGAAAAGGGAAGAAAACAAGACCATAGAGGCAAAGATGAAAAATATGCTCAGACTAGAGGAGCAACTCTGTGCACTTGTTTTGTAAGATTTTCTACTTTGCATTTCAATTAAATTCAATGAAGCTCAATGCAATTTCTATTTTTATCATGTGTAATTTGACTGAGTGTTTTTGTTATCATTAAGGCTCTTGATTTATGGCTGTTATTCTATCAGTCATAAATTGGGGGAGATTGTTAGGAATATGTTGTTCTTGATGATAATTATAAAACACTTAGTAGATTTTGTATTAAGTCATTTTTGTAACTGTCAACGAAATGGCATGCTTTGCAGCATTTCGTTGACAGGAAGCTCATCAACGAAATGAGTGATGTAACAATTGCATTTTACAATACTTCACTAGATTGATATGTATTTGTTGTAGGTATTAGTCAGGTTTTCTAAGTCATGTTGACTTTGTACTAGATAGGCAAAATAGGTTGGTTAAGTGTAAATATATTGTGCCTTGTAATTTTGCCTAAGTGAAGACATGTCAACGGAATGAAGATTAATCTTTCAACGGAATGAAGATTACTCTATCAACGAAACGAGGATTATACCATCAACGAAACGAAGAATAAAGCTATCAACGAAACACATCTTACTGCCATCAACGAATCATTATCACTTTTCTGAATAGTTGACAAAGTGATAGTGACAGTTTTCTGACAGATCAAAAAGAGATGTGGAAGTGTACTTTGCATTGGAAGCCATCAAAATGGACATAGGGAATAAGGAAACATTCCAATTTCCAATTTGGTTTTTGAGTGGGATCACTATAAGCCTGAAGACAGAAGACAAAGATCTCCAAGGACCATTGGACAAAAGGGATGAAAAGAAAGCTACTGGCGATTACCTTTAGTGTACTTTAGAGTAGCCACAAATAGCATTGTAAACTTGGGAATATATATAACCAAGTGTAGCAGTTAAAATAGATGTAAGAGAGAAGAAAAACAAATAGATTGTATTAGCTATCTTTGAGAGCATACTTCTCTACATTCTTGTAACTGAGCAGCTGTGTACATTTTGTATCACAGATTATTTCCGCAATAAAAACACTTCAGTTGGATCATCAAACAATCCAACTGAAATTATTTAAGTGCTTGTGTTTTTATTTTATAAGTTCAGTTTTATTTCGAAAGTTGTTTTTAAGTTTGAGAAATATCTAGAATTGTATTCAACCCCCCTTCTACAATTCTGTTAGGTCACTTGGGATTAACATGGACAATGGTAATGGGCACATCTTTTCTTTCTTTTATTTAAATTTGCAACTTTTTCTGTCTCATACTTGCAGAAATTTTGAAAGAAATTGCCAGAAATTATGCGTTTATTTGCATAATATTCTTTATGTACTATTTTGTATGTATATTCTTTATCTACTATTATATGTATATTCTTTATCTACTATTTTGTATGTATCGGTAGTCGGCTATATGTCTGTGTATTTAAAGCTGTTTGAGGTGATTTATTTGCTATTTGCTTTAGGTATTTATACGAGGAAACAATGGCGTGGGAAGAAGTGCAGGGATATGAATCAACGTTGAATCAATAGGCTTTGTACTGAGCTTGAGGAATTCTGCAGGTGATTTCACTGAGGATGTTTTAAAGGCTCCATAGGAAAAGATAAGCATGAAGAAGCCAATATTTTCTCTCTACTTCTGGGTCATGGTGTTCCTTGCTTTAGTGTACCAATTTTGTTAAAACTAGAAAAATATTGCAAGTGTGTAGCTTGAATGTAGTTTGTTCTAAGCCATAAGCTGAAGGTAGTAACAGTTTCATACATACATGTGACATTATGTTCAATCAAAATCTTGTTTTTTTGCGGCTTTGCAGTTGAGTGTTCGGGCAACTGTTTCTATGTTGTATTGTTAGTAACATACCTGGATGAAGTCTGTTTTTAAAAGTTTGGGTGGTTCAATTTCATTGATACATAAATATCCCATATGTTTACACAAACACTACAAAAATAACGAATAAATAACTCCATCCCTTAGATAGTGGATGAGCATGCAGTGGTTTGTTTTTTTTAGGCATGCTTTAAAGCCACGACTGTCGTGGTTTGGTTTTTATTGGTGCAATACCGATTTTAAAACCAAAAATGTCACTTCTAATTACCAAAATAGGATGAGTTTACCTATTGAATAGTAAAGCACCAAACAAGAGGTGCAATAAAATATACAAGAATATGAAAACAATGTGGGGGAAATAAATTCATTGGTCCTGAACTTATGTTATTTTATTGTCTGAATCCCTGAACTAAGGATTCCAATATTCAAGTAATATATCTTTTCAATTTTTTTGATTTAAGTCTTTTCGTTAAAAAGAATATGAAAGACATTAAAATTTGTCAATAATTTTTCACCAAACGCATAATCAAATCGGCTTTTCGTGGTGATTTTAGTGTCCAAATCGAGCGTGTGAATATCCAAAACAACTCTCTCTCCGCCCTCTATCCACTCCCATCATCAAAATCAAGTTTTAGTAATTTTTAATTTTCGGTTGTAGTGGTTCAATATTTATGGTTGTAGTTAACAAACAAACAATGAATCACCGTTAGTTCAAAAACTTACATTTTACAAAAATCATTTACATGATCATCTTATGAGTTACACAAAGCCGACGAACAAGCAATACAATGATGGTAAATTTTTTGAAAGTACACCCCATTATAGTACTTCAACAGTGATTTAAGCAAGCAACTTCAGTACTTAAACACTTCAATTTAATCTCTAATATTTTTACTTTTACCTATTATACAACTTTTTCATTCTCCAACTCTTGAATTACCTTACTCACTTAAAACGAATATCTTTAATCATGTTAAAAAAAATTAACCATGCTTCTCCTTGTCTCTCTGGAATTGGCATTCATAAAAATTCCCCTACAAGAAAAACGGAATCAGACAACATCAATCAGACAACACTTGAAGAAAAAACGTTGGCTAAAATTTTCATACAACGGTTTTATTTCACCCCTAAAACGGCTATTGTCTGATCAACAACACTACAACGGGTCAAAAATTGTTGTCTAGTAAATCGAATCAGACAAGTCTTTTTTTCCCGAATTACAGTGACGCTAACGTATTCAGACCCGGGTAATATAATCGAATTATATATATATATATATAATATGGTATATGGTATGTATACATCAGAAGAATAATTCATGTTAGTTATTTTTTTAAATATCTAATTACAAAATTTAACGCAATGACGAAAATCACAAACGCATGTAACATTAGTGATAATATTGAGTAAAATTATTGTTCGACGATAAGTTTCTAAAAAAACCACGTAATTTAGTGTCAAAACAATCTATTTTCCATTTTAACTAAAAGTTTTCGATTTTAATAGTAGCAAGTAAAGTACAGTGTGCAAATTGCAATATACACAAAATACAGAAACTGTATAATCCCCCCTTCTATATACGTAGAGAGAGAGAGAGAGAGATGGAGTGATAGTGTAATCTAGAGAGAGAAACCACTAAACCATGGCGGAACTAACAGGATCCGACCGCGAGAGAGGCTCCTCTATGGATTCAATCGATTCACGCTGGGTCTTCCAAGACGACGACGATGACGATTCAAATAACGATAACGATGACGATTACGAAGATTTGCATCCTCAAGATGTAATTGATTCCGATGAAGATGATAATGGCGAGATGAGACTGATTCGTACCGGTCCTCGTGTCGATTCTTTCGATGTCGAAGCTCTCGATGTTCCTGGCGCCCACCGGAATGATTATTATGAGGTAGTTCTCGATTTTATGTGATTTTGTTTTGATTTTTGGGATTTGTTTCTGAATTTGAAGTTGTGGAGTGTTTTGAAGCTGAGTGTTTCGAGAAATTGAGCTGCGGAGAGTGAATTTGTGTTTACGGAATACTTGTTAGGGGTTTTGAGTGTAAATGAGTTTAGGTTTTCGTAAAGTAGATGATGTTTGTTATTGTTATTTCTTAAATTATGAATTTACTAGTTTGTGTTTATGTTTAATCAATGTGATTTGAAGTTGAGGCGAGTTTATAGGATTGGAGTAGGAGGTATGAGTCTTAAGTTGATATTTATTACGGTTAATTTGAGTTTTTTAGTGTATTGAGTTTTAGTCGAGTTGATGTTTACATTTAAAATTTAGGATTCTTGTGCTTCAAGGTTTTTAAATGAGTTGAGGTGAGGTGACAGTTTTTGGTTTGGGTGGACCTACTTCATATATGTTACTTTCTAGTTTATTGCAGCATAATATATGATATAAGTAATGATTATTAACTTAGCAATGGAAGATAGAGTGATTAGTGATGTATGAGAGTATATAAATTGAGAGAGGTTTTTTGATTTTTAACAACAGAAGGTAAAAGATAGCCTTGAAAACAGGAGCCTTTTGTATATGGGCTATAGATTCCAGATCTTATTTATAAATCACAAGCATGTTTTTTCCCTAATATAGATGCCTCCATATAGTTTATTTGATGTACGAGACGGTTTTCTTTAATTCTAGACAGTAGACATTAATGCACTATTCCTGGGTGTAGATTGGGTGATAGAACTTTGTAAGAAACGATGTATGCAACTTAAAAGAGTACTTTTGAGTTAATTAATTGGCAATAAACAATGCTGCTGCAAATTATTTATTGTATTAATAGAAGTTTACTGTTATAGTTTATTGGTGATTCAATCTGTTTCTGGAGACGAAACTTCGTCCAATATAGCATTTTTGTTAGACTTGGACTTTCCTGAATCCCGTAATTGTAAGGAAGTGCTTTTCTCATAAGAAAGATATCAGACATATTTTTAACATTTATAGCATATTAGCATGTGAAGGAAAGCTAGAACGCAGCAGATAAGTTCAAATACGAGGAAGGTATATGCGGAACCTTAGAAATGATGATTAAGTCTAAAACAATGTTGCATCTGTGGTCAATAGTATGTTGAAATGTTCAAATATAATGCCCGTTACTCTAGATGTTAAAACAGGGAACCTCACCCCCCCCCCCCCCCCACACACACACACGCACACCAAAGCGTCATAATTTAGATTTGAAATTTAAGCTTTGTTGAGTTTTTCTTTGTTATCAGAGAGAAGTATATATTTGAGAAGAAAAGCAGAGAACAAGAACATATGAAATGAGAAGTCGAAAAAAGTTGAAAGACTTGGATTGTCTTTAAAGAAGCTAAACTTTAAGATGAAATGATATGCTGAACCATGATTTAATGTAGGCTTTTGCTGAAAGACATTGTTCATTGTTTTTTAACATCTACCAGGAGCTTCAGCACAAACTTTTGTTTATCACGTAATAGTTATCAGATTACGGAGTACTATACCATACTGTCGAGTGTATATCGGAACAGTTATTTGTAGATATCCTTGAGATGGCGTCATCATTGATGTTACTTGCTCTTTTGGTTCATGCAGCAGGAATACATCTTGTTTCTCTCACTTGCTCAACACCTTAATAGCAGGAAATGAGAATGATTAGTTTTCAAAAACCTTGTTAGTAAAGCCGACTTCTGTTATACTCGCATTAAACCTCTAGCATCATATCTATAATTCTGTCGACGTCTTTCCTTGATGCTTATTAGCTGTTTTTGGTATGTAGTTCGTAGTTCTCATTGTACAAAACATGTGGGTTTTTAAAAAAACTGTCTAGCATCTCCCATTTTTTTGAGGGGTGGGGGAGAAGAAACTGATAAATTATGGTGTGAGGACACTGACAAGTAAATTATTTGGAAGTTTTAAATAGGGAGGATTAACTGCGGAGTGTGGATGCTTGATATTTATATAGTAATATACTATGCAGGATGTCACTGTGGGAAGGAGCATTCTTTTGGCCTTCCAGACGCTTGGGGTTGTCTTCGGTGATGTTGGAACGAGCCCATTATATACATTTAGTGTGATGTTCAGCAAGGCTCCAGTAAACGGAAATGAGGATGTTCTTGGGGCGCTTTCACTAGTTTTGTATACATTGTTTTTGGTTCCACTAGTCAAATATGTCTTGATTGTTCTCCTGGCTAACGATGATGGTGAAGGTATGATGTTCTTGGGGCGCTTTCAAGTTTTTGATGCTCTTAGATTGCATTTTAGTCTTCTGCTTGTCATGTGGTGCAATTGAATGAGTGCCATTCCTCTCTTCGTGTTTTTGCTGCAGGTGGTACATTTGCTTTATACTCGTTGATCTGTAGACACGCTAATGCTAGCCTTCTACCAAATCAACTACCATCAGATGCTCGGATTTCAAGCTTCAGACTGAAGGTGCCATCTCCGGAGCTTGAGAGGTCATTAAAGATCAAGGAACGATTGGAATCATCATTAACACTGAAAAAACTTCTTTTGATGTTAGTTCTTGCTGGAACTTCCATGGTGATTGCTGATGGCGTTGTTACGCCAACAATGTCAGGTTATTTTTACGTATACTTCTCTTTTGTCAGGTTAATCATTTAGTGTTCTCTTTTTGTCGTATTTAGTGTACTTTTGAAGAACTAGTATAGCATAGATTGAAATAAAGACAAATGAAATGCATCTATTTAATATCCTCAGTTAGCAGTATTGCTCAGACTAATCACTAATTGGCCAAGTATTATCTGGAAGTCAACTTATTTCAGTACTCGTGATTGCAGTGATGTCTGCTGTTGGCGGGTTGAGGATTGGAGTTCCTGGGATCAAACAAGGTGACATGATCTACTTATTACATTTGCACCCTGATTCCTGCATAATTCTCTGTTATCTATTCATATAGTATCGCATTAGAGGCACTGAGTTTCTGAGGGTAATATTTTAATGAAGTAAATACGGAGAGGTTTAAGAAGTTACTTATGCAACACAAAAGTCTTCACTGCAAATTGATGGAGAAAGTATAAAGAATGAATTAATTATCATGGATTACTAGGAAATATTAAGTTAGATTTTGTATTCCTTTATTGTTATAGTTTGATCAGATGAATTTTCAGCAGAACTCTGCTACATAAATATGTAAATTTAATGCTTGAAATTAATTATATCGAAATATAACCCATAAGTACTTATAACTAATGCTAGGGCTGTAAGCGAACAGAGCCGTTCGTGAACAAAACTCGAGCTCGGCTCGTTTTAGATGAACTCGGCTCGGTTCGTTTACTAAATGAACACGAGCTTGAACATGAAAATGTGTTCGGTTAGTAAATGAGCTCGAGCCGAGCTTTACACCTGTTTGACTCGAACTCGGCTCGTTTTGCTTGGGATCGGCTCGAGCTCGGCTCGAACTCGTTAAACTCAGCTCGATTCGTTTAACTAATTATAAATTTGTGAATTTCATAATATCCTTAACAATTTGAATATGTTGAATAAAACTTAATTGCGATCTATTTTAGTTATTTTGTGGTTGAATTTGGAATTGTATTTGTTATATATAAAAGGTATAACATCAACATACTATCAAAAGTTAAACTCTTTATATCCAATCCAAATTAGTTTTTCATTATTAAAATTTATAAATTGCATTCATAAAATTACAAAAGAAAGTGAATAGAGAAAGAGAGTTTGTCTTATTAATTTATTATATAATATTATTTAAAAGTGGCTCCTACCTCTTAAAATTGAGGAGAAATGTGATACTTTTAGTGAATTTAAGGTTAACAAGAGTATCTTGGAGAAAGAAAAGTTGTAAGCCTCCTCAAATTTCAAGTTAAGAGCCAAGATAAAGAGGCTCTTAGAGAGGCTCTACGTTAGTGATAAAATTGTTTTATTTTAACTATTGTTATTAGGTGAAGTGAGTAAAGTTTGATTACTCATAAATACAAATATTAACCTAATATGATTATTAGAAGAAAATAAATTAACTTTTAGTATTGAAATTCAAACATAATCATGTATTCTTAAGATGTAATTTTAGGCGTAATTTTAAAAATTGGATTTGGTTGAGTATAAAAGTACGAATTATAAGTGAACAACTCGACTCGACTCGAGTTCGGTTTGTGTTCGGTTTGTGTTCGGTTCGACTCAAAATGTTCGTGAACAAACTCGTGTTCGACTTGTTTATTAATGAGCCGATCTTGAACATCAGTTTTCGTTCGATTAGAAAGCTCGGCTCGACTCGGTTCGTTTTAAAAAAAAAATCAAGCTCGGCTCGATTCGGACAAAACTCGGCTCGACTCTGTTCGTTTACAGCCCTAACTAACGCAGATAGAAAGTTCTTTTATAATTACGTATATACCAGCCAGAAGTGAGGTTTCTAATAGTGGAGATCACAAATTAAGCATTTGAGGGTTATTCTCCTTCTTTATCATCATTATGTATAGACGCCTATGCTCATACAATTTGAATTATATCCTCATTAATATTTTTCTGTTCCTTTGATGCAGATCACGTGGTGATGATATCAGTTGCTTTTCTTATAATTTTGTTCAGTTTACAGAGGTATGGGACAAGTAAAGTGGGGCTAGTAATTGGTCCCGCTTTATTCATATGGTTTTGCTTACTTGGGGGCATTGGCATCTACAACCTTGTAATATATGACACCAGTGTTCTGAAGGCATTCAACCCTGTACACATATATTATTATTTCAAGAGGAATTCAACTAAGGCTTGGTATTCCCTTGGAGGCTGTCTGCTTTGTGCAACGGGTAGCCACTTAATCCTACAGTGTTAGGTCAATAAGCATACTTATCATCTCATTTTCTAAGCTTTCTTCCGAGAAGTTAATAAAATTTTCTGTTCCTTTGTGCAAGAATCAGGCAAGCATGCTCCTAATGTACAGGACGTGTTAAAATCAATGAATAAATTAACAAGGAAAGATATTCTAATCTTCATATGACTAGATGGCAATGTTGTGCTTTTTTGTAATACCCTTGTAGATGTCAGTATTCCTTGATAATTCTACTCCCAACTTTACTAGGTTCCATTTCTTCTTTTCATATCGAACCTAGTTTGATGCAGTGTATAAAGTTTCCAAGTATTACTGTTAGTTATATTAAGATCTTTCTGTTATTGTGATTATAGATGCATCGTGTGCAGACAAATTTGTTAGGAATCACTTTAATGTTACTTTTAGTTTGTTTGTAATTTTTTGTCTTATGTTTATAACTCCATGCGATTCCCGTATCATCATTTTTTCAGTACTTTTCTTAAATATGTATATGAAAATATTTGCTAATTCTTTGCTTGATATTGTTTTTACATAATGGTCATGTGTTCAGGTTCTGAGGCTATGTTTGCTGATCTTTGCTATTTTTCTGTTAGATCCGTGCAGGTATAGTGCCAATAGGCAGTTGATAGATCTGTTTCATTACTCTTTTAATCTTAATTAGTAGTAATTAAATATGTCGCCACACTTGTCTTTTTTTTTTTTGTATCTATTGTTGCTCTGTTTCTAAATCAGCCCGCTCTATGTGCAGCTTACTTTTGTGTTTCTCGTTCTGCCTTGCCTTGTGTTGGGGTACCTGGGCCAAGCTGCATACCTTATGAATAACCATGCTGATACAACCCAAGCTTTCTTCGCTTCTACACCAAGTAAGGTTCATGTCATCGCAGGCCCATAAAAACTTACATGGCCTTGACTGATACTAGATATATTAGATGTAAAGAGCATTAAATTATGTCATTCTTTTAATAAATAATGATACGTCATTCGGTAAAAAATTGATTTCTATGATTGTATGTTTCGAAACCAAAATGACAAGAACATAAGCTTGAAAAAAAAGAAACTTATAGATCTCTCTGAAAAAAATTTATTCCTCTTATTAAGTTCATGTTATATAATTAGAATGAAGTTAGAGTTTTAGATGTTCTCTCCATTTCCAAGGAAGGTATGAGTCTTGTCTTACCAAGGAATCAGAAAATATGAACTAATATATGCGTTGAGGAGTTCTTATAATATGTACCCAGTTTCTTAATTTGAAGTACTTTTCAATGCACTTCTTGTTGATTATTGTTGTTTCCATCTTAGCTCATGAACAAGTAAGCTCGTAATCTTGTATGTTCAAAGATGTTAGCTTTTCTGTACTCTCACTAATTCATATTTATTTTTAATATTAACCTCTGTTTAAGGATTCTGTGCTACCTAATTACAAGGTTTACCTAATGTAAAATGTGGCCTAATTTCGTGGGGAAAAACTATGACATTAGACATTTAAGATAGAGTTTCCAAAATGAAACTAGTAAACGTTAGGGCCCAATTATACATCATAAATATCTTATATGGATGAAGTGAAATTTTTACGTGTTTGTGAATATAAATCTGAGGATTTGCTATATGCTACCTAAAGCATTTCTTTATCATGTTTTTTTACCCTAAATATGATCAGTTATCTAACCTTTACAGGGGAGAATTTTTGCCCGTGGTTTTGTTTTTGTCCATTGCTCAGTTGCATACATGTGAAGCTTGTGCGGAACATTATACATATTAGAATCTTGGGTTTTGTATTAGCAGTTGTAAGGTTTGCATGTAATATATTTTAGTGGGTATTGGTTTGTTTGTAGGTGGTGCTTTCTGGCTGGTCTTTCTCATTGCTAATGTTGCCGCATTAATTGCCAGTCGGGCAATGACCACTGCAACTTTCTCTTGTATTAGACAGTCCACAGCACTCGGTTGTTTTCCTCGGCTTAAAATCATTCATACTTCTCGGAAATTCATGGGTCAAATTTATATCCCTGTCCTCAACTGGTTTCTACTTGCATTTACCTTAGTTTTGGTGTGCTCTATCTCAAACATATATGAGATTGGAAATGCATATGGTAAGAGTCTATTGAATAGTTTTACTGATTGTTGCAATTGACATCAGTTTTATCTTGCAATTTTTTAGTTTATAATTACACATACTTCCGCATCTCTTGTAGAGGTCTTTTAATTTGTTTTATGTGATCTTTTAACAGTTATTGCTGAGCTCGGAGTGATGATGATGACCACAATATTAGTTACACTCGTAATGCTCCTCATATGGCAGATTAACATTGTTATTGTGCTGATTTTTGTTATCATTTTCCTGGGGATGGAATTAACATTCTTCTCAGCAGTTTTATCAAGTATTGGTGACGGAAGTTGGATTATTTTAGTGTTCGCTGTTGTTATGTTCTTAATAATGTATATCTGGAACTATGGAAGTAAACTCAAGTATGAAACTGAAGTCAGGAAAAAGATGTCCATGGAATTAATGCGGCAGCTTGGCTGCAATCTCGGAACAGTTAGAGCTCCTGGCATTGGTTTGCTATACAATGAGTTGGTGAAGGGTGTGCCAGCAATATTTGGACATTTCTTGACAAGTCTTCCTGCTGTTCATTCTATGATTATTTTTGTCTGCGTCAAGTATGTTCCTGTTCCTGTGGTGCCACAGGGCGAAAGGTTCCTGTTCCGTCGTGTTTGCTCCAAAAGCTATCACATATTTCGTTGCATAGCCAGGTAAATGTAATAACTTTTGCCTCCTATAGTCCATCCATTCTAGAGGTTTTGCAATGTATAATACATCCGTGCCTTTAACTATATTGCCTAGTATACTATGCATGCTTTGGATTGATTCTCCTTTGACACATAACAAAATAATAATTATTGATTTGAGTAATTTATTATGGTTTAATTTTTGTGATATTATTGGACTTTACATCTTTGGCTACTATCATATGGGCAGTATATGGGTCTTGCCACTATGATTACAAGTCACTCTCAAGAAACCAAATATGATCTTTTAGTTCAAATGATTGTGTCGGGTCTATGATATCTGTTTGAACTGTATCTGCTTGCTTGATCTTAAGACAGTTTTTTTACTTTTTGTAGCTACCATGAGAATGTTTTCCGTTCATCCTTTCTGTGTAGTTAATATTCTCTGAAAAAAAGATCTTCGGACTATTTCAGAGTGAAGGTTCCATGTAGTATGATACAGTCTAGAATCAGTCGAAGGTTCCATGTAATATAAATATATAATACTGTCACCTTCTATGCTTCAAATTATGATAAATTCTGTTCTTTTACCTCTTTCTACTTGTTTGAATGGCCGGTTTTGTCAAATCATATATCTGTTGTACAAGCACCATGTGCTGTAATTATTGCTAGTTTTCTGGTCTTAAAATCAAGCAAGTTGAGACACAGTAGTGGCAACCAATGTAATTATTTTTAGGGAAACTGAACCCTAAACTTTGTGAGACACAATGCAGATCCCCTTGGTGGGAGACATTCACTTAGTTGTATCTGCAATTATATACTTTCAGGAGAGACAGGCGTCTTCATCTTCTGCAGTCACTAACATTACCCAAGTTGGAAGGCAGGGCACGCAGCACACTAGAGATGTCATAATTACAAGTTGCACATAGAATTACTTAAACTTGAGCACTTTGTTTTGACCGGTTTGTGGAAAGTACGAAGTCAATGTAAGTGGGTAGTAAAAGTAACTATTATAGAGATGAACTTGCATCCTTGGGTAGGAGGAAGAGGCAAAGCTTAGAAGTAGGAAGAGAATGTTCTCCTCAGTCCCCTGCCTACTGTGTAGTCTAGACGCCTTTCGTTTATTAAATATTCACGTAAACAAATTGTTTTGTCAGTAGAAGGTTGGATAGTGAATCAGGGGAAGAATGACATTTTTGCCAACTTTTACCACTATACATACATTGTATACTCTTTCAAACGCTTACTCCCTCGCAATCTTCGGACTAAATTTAACCAGTTTCACCACAATTTCTGCATATCAGAGTTTCTTCCCATGTAAATGTTCTTAGTATGATACAGTCTTAGGATCAGTCGAAGGTTCCATGTAATATAATACTGTCACCTTCTATGCTTCAAATTATGATAAATTCTGTTCTTTTACCTCTTTCTAGTTTGAATTGCCGGTTTTGTCAAATCATATATCTATTGTACAAGCACCATGTGCTGTAATTATTGCTAGTTTTCTGGTCTTAAAATCAAGCAAGTTGAGACACAGTAGTGTTAACCAATGCGTTTAATTTTAGTTTTTCAACTCAAAACCTTATAATGTGCTAATTTTTTTTACAGATGTACCCAAAATAATAGTGTTATTAAAAAGTACAGCAAGACAGGCATCACAGTAGGAAAAAGTAGTAAATACGTTAATGGACTAGCACCCTCTTCTGAGCGAACTAGTACGCCGGACATCTGCATAACCTGCAAAGTCACAAGGACACCACACACTATTGGGTAAATCTCACACTCAACAAAATTATGTGTTGGGAGCGCAATCGAACCCTTAACCTTGTGAGGCACAATGGAGATCCCCTTGGTGGGAGACATTCATTCAGTTGTATCTGTAATTATATACTTTCAGGAGAGACGGGCGTCTTCATCTTGCAGTCACTAACATTATCCAAGTTGGAAGGCAGGGGATGCAGCACACTAGAGATGTCATAATTACAAGTTGCACATAGAATTACTTAAAACTTGAGTACTTTGTTTTGACCGGTTTGTGGAAAGTACGAAGTCAATATAAGTGGGTAGTAAAGTAACTATTATAGAGATTAACTTGCATCCTTGGGTAGGAGGAAGATGCAAAGCTTAGAAGTAGGAAGAGAATGTTCTTCTCAGTCCCCTGCCTGATGCCTATGCTGTAGTGTAGACGCCTTTCATTTATTAAATATTCACGTAAACAAATTGTTTTGGGAGTTGTATATATCATGGATCATGTTAGAGCTTGTTGGGACTTAATATATCTAAGTCGCTAACATCTTTGACAGATACGGCTACAAGGATGTTCGCAAAGAGAATCATCAGACTTTTGAGCAGTTGTTGATTGAGAGCCTTGAAAAGTTTATCCGTAGAGAAGCCCAGGAACGGTCATTGGAGAGTGATGGTGAGGATGATTCAGATTCTGAAGATGAGGCCTCTGGGTCACGAGTTCTTGTTGCTCCTAATGGCAGTGTCTATTCGCTTGGCATCCCTCTCTTGGCTGACTACGACACTATGCCATCACATACAGAAGCAAGCACTTCAGACGAGGTAAACAGGGAAGACCCAAGTGTGTCCGACCCAGAGCAGAGTCTAGAAAAGGAGCTGTCATTTATACGCAAAGCCAAAGAATCTGGGGTGGTTTATCTTCTTGGTCACGGGGATATCAGAGCGAGGAAGGAATCCTGGTTCATCAAAAAGCTAATCATCAATTACTTTTATGCTTTTCTGAGAAAGAATTGCAGAAGGGGGGTTGCCAATTTGAGTGTGCCTCATCAGCAGCTGATTCAAGTTGGCATGACTTACATGGTTTGAATAGTATTGCATCATAAGGCGAGTCAATCAACTTGCAGTGCATATCAAAGACTGGTTATAAAAGTGCCATAGATGATACTGATAACAATCCATTGAGTTGATGCAGAGAAACATTGACAATTTCGTTGTACACCCTTGTACTTGAGCTAATTTTGTGACTTGCCGATTAAAAGGTTTTTGTAGGTTTTTTTGTATGTTCTATAGGCTCAGTAAATTTACAGAATGAGTATTGTGTTTACTCTTATTCTTTATAGTAGTGATTGTATTTACATTCACAGAATGAATATTGTAAATACTCTATTTTTTATGATCAAGTGCAGTAGAAGGTTGGATAGTGAATCAGGTGAATTTTTTTTAAAATTGAAGGTATAGATTATGGTTCCTGTAGTTCACTTATGTTATGAGCTATTGCGAATCCGTCAGCAGTAGACATGCAGAATAATTTCTGACATTTATGAAGAGACAGGGATTCGAACTTTGCTTTCTTCAGGTTATGAGACTTTATGATTTGACCAGACGACCCTGTCCTGTACCCTGCTTATCCCCTTCCCTTTTTTTGACTATTTTTCTTTTTGATAATTGAACGTACTGAGGGTGACGGGGAGTTATGGAGTTGCTGCTAGACCAAAGGCGAGTGATACGACCTCTCATCTACTCAGGCAACAGTTGTCCAAATATTCGCTGGTTTCCACTGCTTAGAGCGCATTTAGGTCACCATATTGTTGAACAGAATTCAAACACACTAGAGTGGTTACTACGAATTCAAAGACACCATATTGTTGTCATCATATTGTTAAGGGTATCTATTTAAAACATTTGGCAAAGCAGAGAAGCAGCTTTTTTACAGAATACTCAGAAGTAGCAGCAAGTTTTTTCTAATAAATTTTCACAGCTATGCTCTCCAAGGAAATGGAGCCAAGTCTATTTCAATGCACCGTGAATGTTTTAAAATATCCCCTCTTTGACATTATTTTACATGAATATTTAATGACTCTTGCTACCATAAACTGTGCCAAATGCCTTATCTATCGAGCCAGCAACACACACATACCACGAACACACGAGGCAAATCAACGACTTTTGCAATCTAGAGCATGCCCGTGCCTTGCACCGCCTATACAACTAGTTTCTATTAACCACACAAGTATACGAAATCCATTGATAAGGTATATATTTTGCATTCAAAACTTTGCGACAAAAATACGAAAACTTTAGTTGAGGCTTCTTGTCCAAACTTGTTGTGTTATTCTTACACCGAAAAACCATATAATGCACATTTTTGATAATTAGCACATGCCATTGACCACCCTTCAAACATCAACGGTAAGAAGTTACATTTAGACAAGTACAACGTAAGATTGGAAGCATAATTTACATGTATCTTGAGAACATCAAAAGAAGAAATGCAGGATATGCATTTTAAGACAGATCTGAAAACTAAATTAAATTACCATCGAGTTGGTGAATGTCTTGTTGATAAATACGAAGATGATTCAGATCACTTCAAGTTCAATATAGAATCAACTAAACACCTCGACAAGTCTAGAAAGTGGAGTCATTCCATCCAAGGTTAAATCTCTGCAGACAACAGAGATATGAAACTATAAGAACATCGGAACAATAGCAGTTAAATTACAATAGCTGGTCAATACTCATTCTTGATATAGAGTAACAGTCTTAAGAATTAAAAATAATAATAATAAACTATGGCATGTCATCATCACGATTTGTGAAATGCAATTAGACCTTAGCCACCTCAATATTATTACTAGGTATTATCAATTTTTCAAGATTTTTTTTTTTTTTTGTTTTCCATACTTGGAGACCTAATAATAAATAAAACTTTTGGCCGCAAAATATACAAAAAATAAAACAATAGAAAACAAGTAAAATGCAAGCATCGCTGAAGATAGTACAATCAATTACATAACATGAACAAATACCGCTTAGAAAATAACCATGTGATGGGCAAAAATATCATTTTTTTTAAAATTAGTGACAAGAATATTCATTTTCATAAATGCTGGTAAAAAATATTGATCAATTACGCATTTAAAAAATGGGTAACACTATTACGTATTTGAGAAATGGGTAACACGTGTTTTTTCAAAAAAATTGCAAAAAAAAAAAACTGAAAAAAGGGTTACGCATTTTGGAAATGCATAACACCTCTTTAATCAAGGCGTTACGCATTTCCAAAATGCGTAACCTTTTTTTCGAAAAATTACATGTTACCCATTTCTCAAATGCGTAATACTGTTAGCCAAATTTAAAATGCGTAATAAAATGGTATTTTTGGCCAAAAATTTTTAAAAGGGAAATTCTATATGATACCTATGTAGTTTTGGTTTTTCCATATGGTACCCCTAAAGTCTTGTATTCTCTTCTATAATAACACTCTATCAAAACAAACTTTATAGAAACGTTTAAAAGCACAAAAGTGGCCAGTTTTGAAACTGTTTTTGGCGCCAAAAACACCAAACAATAAAAAATGAAGTAAAAACAACTGATATCACCTTAATTAAACATCCAAACTAGATAATATCCAAAATAGACCAACATAATCCACATTACATCCATAATAACTAAATATCATCCAGATATTATGATCAAAACATGATTCATGCTAGAATTATCCAAAACACACAAATATGGACCAGTTTGCAGAAACAAAAAGCTAATAATATGATAAAGTCTAGTTGTGTTGCTGAGATTGGGAAGCAGTAAGAACAGAAGCTTGTGATGCAGTCCCCTGATTTGCACTCTTTCTGCTTTAGCTGCTGCTCTGGCTGCTTTTGTAGCATTTGATTGATCTCTAACCCTCTTATTCCTGACCAACTTTGGGACAGCTTCCTTCAATTCCTTGGCAGTAGGTGCACCCTTACAAGTTCTAGCATTGTGGCCAAAATGACCACAAGTCTTACACTTTACTGTCTTGCTCCATTTCCCCTTTGGATCCTCACCCTCTTCTCTTCTCCTGTTTCTGCTTGGCCTACCCACTCCCCTTTTTAGTGCAGGATCATCAATGGTGGGAAAACCATCATATTGTGACCAAGTGTCTTTATCAGCAATTGGATTGATGATATACTTGTAGGACTGCTTATAGGTCCTAACTGAATACCAGGAGCTAACAACCTTATTTGGATCAATCTTGGCATGTTGCATAGCCCTGATGGCATGCCTACATGGAATGCCAGATAGTTGCCAAACACTACATGAACAAATTTTGTTATTCAAAGATAGTGGAAACTGAGATTTACCTTCATGAATCTCATATTCACCAGGATGTGAAATGTATGCCTTACAACTGATTGTGTTTTTGCTGATATCCTTGACAGTTTTCATGATCTTAGGACAAAGATCATCATCATTCCAATTTTGTGCAACTTGTAACCTTGTTTCTATCCTAACCATGCACACCCTTTTAATACCTAAGAACAGAAACATGTGTATACTTATTAGTACTGCATGTAGGCTCAAATAGAAATGAAATTCAAATATAATCAAATTACCTTCAAGTAAAGTCAGCACCGGTCTACATCTGTCAACACCTAGAGTTGCATTGAAACTCTCAACAAAGTTTGATGTGTTAGAGTCATTACAGACATTGGGATCAAACTTGTGTTTGCTCCAGGTGCATGCATCTCCTAAATTTGCAAACCAAAGCATGACAGCATCACCCTCAGCCTCCTTAAGTCTATCCATAGCTTTTCTGAAAGTGAATTGATTTGTAGCATTACAAACCCTCCAGAAGAGTGTGTATATTAGTGGGCCAACAAATTGTTTCTTGTAGTTTCTTGACAAGTGCCTACAACAATATCTTCTCTTGGCACTTGGCCAAACATCTTCCAAAGCAAGATCTATCCCCTAAAAGCAAATACCTTTTGTCATATAAAATGGAAAAAGACATAGAAAGAAATATATGATGACATATAAAATGGAAAAAGATCATGTAAAAAATACCTTTTGTCTATCTGATATGATAGTCCAGTCCTTCCTATTGGACTCCTTCAAAAGATTATAAAGATTCCATAGAAAGAAAGACCAATTGGCCTTATCTTCCACACTCACCACTGCATATGCCAGAGGAAAGATCTCATTGTTGGCATCCATAGCAACTGCAGACAATAATATTCCCCCATAATCCCCTTTCAGATGTGTTCCATCAACACCAATTAAGGGCCTGCAGCCTCCCCAAAACCCCTTCCACATTGCAGAGAAAGAAATAAATATTTTATCAAACAACAATTTTCTTGGAATGCTTTCAGTCTCAACATAAAAACAGAAAGCTCTTGAATCTGGGTTTGTATCAACTATAACCCTTGCATAAGCTGGTAAATCTGCATAGGACTCATCATGCCCCCCAAATAGTTTTTCAACTGCATACTTCTTCATCTTATATAGGGTAGATTGCTTCATATAAAGCCCATACCTCTGAAACAACAACTCATTCAATGCCTTTCCAAGAATATCAGGGTTAGCCCTTATGTCTTCACTCATTTTTGTGGCTGCCCATTTCACAGTACATATGGGTTATAGATTTCTAATCCTGTGCAGGTGTGAATGTTTGGATTAATTTTCTTGATTGCCCAAGTAACACCATCAGGTAATACACTTGCATGTATCCTCCATCCACAAGCCACACCATAACAGGTAGCAGTATACCTTTTGTTATCTGCATGAAGCACATTAACTGCAAACCCTTCTTGAACACAATAATCATTCAATGTATCTTTGAAGTGCCTTTTGTCCATGAAAATCATCCATGGCCTTAACACTATCTTCCCAAACACTTTATCCTCATACAACTCTCCATTTCTATACAGAGTTTGAAAGTAGTCCTCATCATCCTGATCATCTATGAATGCATTCCAATGTTCAGGTTTCCAGCTTTCTTTGATCTTAGGAATCTTGTTGATGACCTCCATCTCATCTTCCAAACTATCCCCTTTAGCAATTACCTCTCCATCAGAGTCAACATCATCACTTGAGTCAGCATTCACTTCTTGATCACCCTCACCATAACCATAATCTTCATTACCATAATCTTCATTACCATCATCTGCATTACCATCATCTGCATTAGTATTCTCAGAGTTGAATACCACCATCTTTCTCACACTTCTTCCATAATTTTCAGATTCTCCCAACTCACTCACAGGTTCAGTGACACTTGATTTTCCCACAGTCAGTCCCTTCCTCCCTGCTGTTGTTTTTGGAATCTTTATGTTAAATATGGGATCTTTTAGTGCTTGACTGCTCTTGCAAGTTGGAGCAGTCAATATTGTGTTTTGGATTGGGGAAAACCTAGGGCTCCGTCTAATGGGTAGATTTTGAAATGCTGTTTTAGGAGAAATATGAGGTGGTGGTAAGTTAACAGTCACCATTCCCTTTTTCTTTGGTTTTGGTATGTTTTTTGCCTTCTTACCTTTGACAGTTTTCTTTGGTTGGGTTGTAGCTGTAACACTGGTCTCCTCAAGGTCATCAAGTGACACATTCCCACCCCTAGTCATATCATCATCCCCTGTTCTCTCATTCTGCCTCTTCAGATTTAGGACTAATTTATACAGTTCATTTGGTTTCATCACAGACCCAACCCATATATCTATCATGTTCTTCTCAGGCAATCTTTCAAACATCAACATCAAGTCCTTATCGGTTAGTAAAATCCATGATTCCATCTTATACGCATACCTAAAGGTTGGGAAAGCGTAATCAAGTCTAATACCCTTCTTCTTTGATTCTTCTTCATACTCTAAAACTATATCCAACATGGTACACTTATCTATATCGACCTTAATATCAATCACACTATCCCTCCAATTTAGTCTCAACATTTTTTCATCCATTTCTGTAATTTAATACAAACCAAACTTATGCAAATACACAAACATCCAAGAAAACCCCTTATTATACAGTACAACAAAGACCCAACATCACATGTATATCAGATATATACATACAACGAAAGTAATACATACAACGAAAGTAATACATACATATATACATACAACGAAAAGATTACAACTATTAAGAATAGATACCTATTTGAAACTTCTAAGAACAGTAGCATTGTCTTATCGCCTCCGATTGAGCCCTCAACCGTCAAATATGGCCTCCGATTAAACCCTATCGCCTCAACCTTCTTCTTGTAAGCCCTTGTCGTTTTTTGATCACACTCCCTCAATACGACGGTTGAGTGGGTTCTATTTCTTTTATGGGTTTATTAATGATTAAGTGTTTTTTTTTCTATTTTTAGATGTTTTTTTACATTATTTAATTATTTTATATTACAAAAATTGGCTTTTAAACGGTTCTACAACGTTTCAAATGACGGAAGGTTATAATCGTCTTAAATCCATAATGTTAAGGGTACCACATAGAGGAGCAAATAATGTAGTGGTACCATATGGAAAAGCCAAAACTACATTGGTACCATATAGAAAAATAACCAGATGATCATAAGATGATATTTTAGGAACAAGAAGTTTAGACAGGTTGGGGTGTGGGGGTCAACACTGA
The DNA here is from genome assembly GCA_030848705.1 of Heracleum sosnowskyi. NCBI lineage: Eukaryota > Viridiplantae > Streptophyta > Magnoliopsida > Apiales > Apiaceae > Heracleum > Heracleum sosnowskyi. Next base: position 14,796,668 of record CM061244.1, on the reverse strand, counting down.
GCTAGGGATTCCATTTACTTTATTCATTAATCTTAATTATGAATACTAACTACTCCCTCCGTCCCTTTGAATTATATACACTGGGGGTGGGCACGGAGACCAAGAAAAAATATAAAAAATGAGTAAAATTAGATGAAAAGTGGATAAAGTGGTGGGACATATCAATATTTAATAATAGATTTGAGATAGTGGATGAAAGTAGTGGGTGTAATAGTGTTTTATATTATTATAGAATAGAGATAGTGGAGAAAGTAGTGGGTGTAATAGTGTTTTATATTATTAAAAGTTACTATTTTTGGAATGTATAGAAATGAGAGGGACATCCCAAAATAGAAACTGTATAGAAATGAATGGGACAGAGGGAGTACATACTTTGAGTAACTGCAGTTGACTTGTCGTCTCTCGTGATCAATCATGTAGAAAGAACTCTCGGATCCTAACTTTTGGGAGTTGTCCCACATCGTTTGTGGGAGGGGCAGATTGTTAGTTAATAATCAGCCAGTAACTTCATTAGTATGAGATCTTTTAGGATGGCCTTTTGGGATGTGCTAAAAAACAAATCCGTGCGGGCTCGGCCCAGAGCAGACAATATCATACTAATATGGAGTTAAGACTTGCTAGCGACCCAACAAGTGGGTATCAAAGCTATGGTTATAACAGTCCATAACAATCTCAATGGGCCCCTAGATGGACCTATGAAGAGGCAGATGAACTACTCCAGGTTGGGCTTAAGGGGGAGGCAGGTGGACATTCCAGTATGGGCCTAAAGGGAGCAAGATAGCTAGGTGGACTTCCATTATAGGGATTTGGATCCCTTAGGGCGAAGTTAGAAAATGGTGTCCTTTATATACCCATGTTAAATTTTTAAAAGGCGGTTGTAAGTGATTTTACTCAATAAAATAGTGGTCATAACATTGCTTATGAGTAGGATCCGGTAGAAACAAAAGTGATAAAATATAAATCTGAACTTATAGTAGAAAATATAACGACCCTGTTTGGCAATTAGTTGTTAGCTGATAGCGGTTAGATGATTGAGTTAGCTATTTTGACTAGCGGATTGGGTTAGCTGTTTTGACCAGAGAATTCAATTAGTTGTTTTATATGAAACTGTTTGGTAATTAGCTGTTTAAGTTAGCTTTTTTGCATATCAACTAGACACATCACAATCCTCTAATTGAAAAAACTCCTCTAAATGACTTTTTGAGTCCAAAAAACTATTTTAATCTGTTAACTACCAAACACTAATATTAGAGGTTTCATCTGGTTAAACCTCTAATTTTTTCTCAAATCTCTAACTTTCAAACACCCCCAACATCATATAAAAATTGCATACATCAGTTGATCATCACTAATCACAACAATGGTCACAATAATGAATTTTACGAGTTGGTATCTTTCTTGACAACCAACGAAATTAAATGTTGATATACTAGAAGTATAATAGAAAATAGAACCATTTGCTTAGGCTACAACCAAACGTGACTAACTAACTCCGGTAACCAACTTCATGCACTAAACACCTCTAAGAAGTGTCACTAGCAACATGTCGTTGCAAATGAAGTTGCAGAATTTCTCTTTTATGATATTAGCAATAAATTCAAAGAAACTAATAAGTAACACAAAAAACATGAGATATTCTTGGCCTCTAACATCGTCAACATCGAGTCCAAGATCACTAATAATCTCTTCAAACTTGCTAAGGCTTTAAATCGTTTTGTATCTCAACTATTACAATTTGTAGGTAGAACTCTTCAACTATTTTTGAAGTCACACAAAAATAGAAGTCTTGAATCACACGAGAGTCATTTGTTCTACACGACTTTTATCAGGTGTACAATCTAAAATAAGAACAAAGTATCTCATTTCCAGGATTTTCTTTATGATCTCATTTGCTATTTTTCCTTATGTATTCATAATTTTTTAATTAAATTATATACAGTAAAACCTCGATAAATTAATAATCGATAAATTAATAACCTCTCTAAGTTAATAATTTTTCCCGGTCCCGACTTGGGTCAGTTCAAAAAATGACTAATTTCGATAAGATAATAAGATCATATTTTTTTTGAAAATCCTTGTTATTCCCAGACAATGAATCATGATTGTAGAATAGGGGGGTGGGGGGGGGGGGGGGGGGGGGTTGAATACAATCTTTAAAAATTTCTTTGATCTTGACAGAAAAGATATAATAGTAAATTCAAGAACAGAAAAACAAACAAAATAAAACTAACACAAGAATTAAAAATTCAGGTGGATTCATTGTTCCACCTGAGAGATTTTTATTAGAAGAAATCTCTGTGATGTTTATGAATAAACACACAGCTGCATATACACTTTTCTAGCTTCAACAATTTACAAGTGATATTGTTTTTGTTCTAGAATAGTGTTACACTTGGTTATATATCCCAAGTTTACAAGTTTTACTTGAACAACTAATAATACAAAGAGTAACTCTGTCCAAAGCACTTGCTTCTCCATTCTGAGTAGTAGTTCTTGTGTTGGTAGATTGCCCTTTTTGGCTGATTATCTTTTATGGTATTGCTACACTTGACCAGACAAAACAGAATGTTTCTTCTTCCCGTGAGTTTACCAGAAATACTGACTTCCATGCTCTGTGAATTCTGTCAACCGCTGTGCTCTATCTGAATTGTTCTTTTCACAAAGTACAGGTTGCATCCGTTGAGGTTATTTGAGCTGCATCCGTTGAGAGTATTTGAGCTGCATCCGTTGAGAGTATTTGAGCTGCATCCGTAGAAGGCTAGAACTGATATCCGTAGACAGTCAATTTCAATTATGTAAAATTACAAGGCATAAGCTATATACAACTGGCCTCCCTATTTTACATATCTATTGATAGTCAACATGACTTAGTTTAGCCTAAACTAATACTTCAACTGCTATATCAGAATTAAACAAGCATGTTACATTGAGTCTTATCCGTAGATAAGCTACCCTTCGACGGATACTATAAACATCTGCTATCCGTTGAAGGCTACAATTTTACTTATACAATTTTCACTAAGTTAGTTTAGTAATCATCAAGAAACAACATAGTTCATAACAATCCTTATATAAATATATGGTCCCAATAATATTATAAATTAATAATTCCCTTATAATAAACAGATATATGTATTACAGTTTTGCAAAATATTATTCTTGTGTTGTCGACTCTTTCTTGAAATTAAAATCTACATGAAGTTCCTCCCTAACTTTCCTTATTGTATCTAAAAGTTCCGGTGTGATATTTTCGTATTGCATCAAAAAAATATTAAGTGTTTTGTATGGCTTAAGTGCTCCTTTAAGTACCATTAAGTATAACAAGCTCCAAAGGTGTCGTATCGTCTTCAATATGGTCTTTTATTAAGTGTTTTTGATGGCTTAAATGCTCCTTTAAGTAACAATCTTTAAGTATAACAGGCTCCAAAAGTATCGTATCGTCTTCAATATGGTCTTTAGCACTATATTTAAGGATGCTATCAAAAACTCTCTATAAATTAATAATTATTAATTTATCTACTAATTAATACCTCTCTAAATTAATAGAATTCTCCGATCCCAACTATATTAATTTATAGAGGTTTTACTGTATATGCTATGCATAAAAATTTTGACGCCCCTCTTGATAATGTCACTGTGACGTTATATGATTGTCATAGAGTACAGAGTTACTACTTCTGATTTCGTTGTTACAGTTTAGTCCAACAACTAAGTGAAAAACAAATTATGGGCGCACTAGAGGCTTAAATTTAATAAAGGTGATCAAGGTTATGACAATAAAAAAGGTATATAGAAAAACAAAAAGCATTGGACCCAACAGCTTAAATTAAGATCTATAGTGAAAACAAATGAAAACACACCTGTGAAGTTGCATTATTCCTCAAGCATGCGGTAACCACCAACAACCAGCTCATATGGTCCCTCTATTAAATCCAACATGATGGTTTCAATTGGCTTGAACTCTTTTTTAACGGTTATTTTGAGCAAGAAGATCTTTAACTTGGCCAGTTGAATCGATATCATTTGCCTATAGTTCACAAAGTCATCGACATTGTTTAACAAAGTTACCAAAGATATTATTACACTTGGTAAATCAAAAATAATAACTGAAACAAACCCGCGCGGAGATCACGTAATGCTCACCAGCTCTAAGATAGAAATGAGCATTATTAACTATAAAAAGCGCATCTAAAGCATGCAACTGAACAAACACAAAACCATGATTACTACCATGTAAAAGAGAAAACTAATTAAACTCAAGTTATTGAGAAAGTTGTAATTATCTAATTCATACATGAACAATCACGAATCATCAGAAATGAACATGGTTCCAAAGGTATGTTGGATATTCAACTACTAGTCCATGATTTCAAACTTGAAAAATATACCGTCTCTCAACTCTTAAAGGGAAATGTGAAAATGTTTTGTGCCATATGAAATAATAAGCAAAAAAAAATGTAATGATGAATTATACATGAGAAGATAATGTATAACTACTTAAAAGTAATTTATAATCAAAGCAAGGCCCCCATTTAAAAATATTTAAAAAGCAATTAATATGAAATTATGCACTTCAATAGGGTACAAGATATTAGACGTCATAATATGGGGAAAGTGTATAACCTGGTGAAGACGATGATCAATCTCAGCAAAGAGGACATCAACTAAACCAACAATCATGCTGTAGTTCCAATGCATAGAACGATTCTCAATAATTGTCACAGCGTTTGGTCTCTTCCCCGCCATGTCTACAACATCATTGGATAACCCTACTACATACACCAAACTATCCTATAGATGAAACATGAAACATATGTAGATATATTTGCAACTAATCAATATAATTTTCAAAGATATTTAATAAAATTTCATCCGTGATTTCAAAAAATAAAAATGAAAAACTTACCGATCCAACAAGATCTAAAAACATACCGTCGGGTATCTACATATGATGATAAAAGCAAGATCACAAAAACAGCAAAAAAAAATCAAGGGGAGACACTTGAAAATATCGGATAAAAAATACTGATATAATGAAAGTAGAACCTCATATTCCAACACATATAAATCAACTCACCTAAACACGTACTAATTTTTCACCATAAAGAGTTTCGCTAGATACTAAGTTAATGGTGCACAACATATTGTCGTTACCCTCAACGTTGAAAACTCCATCAAACCTATGTGGTACAACCCGAACTACTTGTTGTTGTAAAGAAGAAGATGATGAAATCAAAATGTGACATTTGGTGTGAGTTTCGGTACGCATTTGGTTTATGTAAAGGCACGTCAGATTGAGTTGGACATTTTCCAACTCTCCACGCTACAAAAATTCAAACGCTTGGGTTAGTACGAATATATATGGGTTGTATTTAAATTCTAGTTTGAACTATTATAAGCAAACATAGAGAAAATTTGGTTGGTTGGTTAAAACCTTCCAAAAAAAAATCTAGATCCTTTCCAAAAAAATAAATATAATTTATTTACATACTGTCAGGCCAATGAATTCGTGAATTTTGATTCGAAAACCACGTATTTCGGTAACCCAGTCTTGTTTCATGTAATATCATTCGTGCCAAATGTGAATCAACGGTAGCAAGGGAATGGAGACTTCCTCCCGTTTTTGGTTGTGGAAGAAAATCCTCGAGGAACTTTTACAACTAAGGAGTCATACGTGTTACAAGAAGGAAACAAAAATACAATTTTATTGTGCAAAACAAGGGATATGAGAGAAATAAGTGGTATTAGATCGAAATGAACTTACATTTGGAAATAACGTTCATTTGAACGAGAGCTTTCTCATCAAATGAAAAGGGTAAATAAGACTCGAGCTTGAAGGATTATTCAAATTGGTTGAAGTACTTATCTACTGATTGAAATGAGTCCAACTCGACTTCATATATTCCACGAGCATGAAACAGGGCGTTACCGGTGACACATTCAAAGAGTAAATGAATAGGCAAAACATTCTGAGAAACAAAAAAAAAGTGAAATAAGAACACGAGTCCAGGAACAAGAACAAAGATTTAAGAATCAAATCAAAACAAACAAATAAATTTGAAACCCCGCCAATTATATGGTACAAAATAGTGGCAAACAAATAAATAAAATATAACTTACCGTCCTCCCGACAATATTAATATCTTCGAGGGTTAGCTCTCGCTCTCCATCATCATCGTCTCTCTTTCTTCTTCGGGGAGCAATCAACATCCTCAAATGTTAAAAAAGTGGTTTGTTCGCGTAAAGTTATGAGTTTCCCCTACAAGGGTTTATATGCATATATACATATTGTTAGAAATGAATACTACTAGAAACTAGACAGAGGGGGGGTGAATGGATAGTTTGATATATTTTTCGATTCTTGAAAACTAAGTAACAGACTGTATATGATTATGATATGTAATATGCCAGAAAGTAAATAACACACACAATCACTTTAATCTACTTTGTATAAGCAAATTAAATACTACAGCTTTCCAAGAAATTCACAATAGAATTTCTGGCTTCTAAACAAGAACAGTTTGAACTTGCTTGCTTACAGAGAAAAGAGCTTAGCAAATAACTATGTGTATCTCTCTTACAGCTAACAATAGGATGTGCATGATATATATAAGCCCTATACAAACTAGTGCACACACCTATTTTTACACAGTTACCCCTTGCTGAAAGTCCAACTTGTCCTGCCATAAGACGTTAACTGTGTCAGGAAGGACCACCTTCTTTTCGGAGTCTTTCCCGTTTCTGTAGCTGCTTGTCTCTTATCTTTCTCTCCAAGTTTAGCTGTAGATTTGCCATCTGTTCTTTGGACCACCTTGCCAGAACAAATGCTTCAGTATTTGTCTCTTTTGATTCTTGATTCTGTACCTTGATTTGTCTTGTTGTAAACGGCTAAGTGTTGATATCGTGAACTCCACTTCATTCCTGACTTCGCGATCTCACTTGTGAGGACTTCGCGATATAGCCTTTGAAGACTTTGCGACATAGGTCATTTAAAGACTATGCGACATAGGTCATTTGAAGACTATGCGACATAGGTCATTTGAAGACTATGCGACATAGGTCATTTGAAGACTATGCGACATAGGTCATTTGAAGACTATGCGACATAGGTCATTTGAAGACTATGCGACATAGGGCTTCTGAGGACTTCACGATCTAGGCTTCTTTGACTTTGCTGACTTCAACACTTCACGACATGTGTCTTGAGGACTTCTCGATATAGTACAAAATGGACTATGCGATATAGTACTTCACGACATGGATATTGGTGACTTCACGACATAGCTTTCTTCTGACTTTGCTATATAATGCCTTAGACAAATTTCTGCAACTTATTTCTTCATAGCCTTATTTATCTCTATCCTGCTGCATGAACACTCCTGAACTTCTACCAGGACAATTATTCAATGGCCTATATACAATCTAGATGCAAGAAACTTTACTAAGCTCATTATAACTTTGAGCATACATGATCAAGCTATTGTTCATGAGAACAAGACAAGTACATTTAGAGACCTATACTATATCCCAGTGATAGAACTCACTAGGTCATGTAATGTGACATAGTCACATAGTGTAGGCTTGTTAATAGTGGTATTCAGACATGTCTTGAGCCTAACAATCTCCCCCAAATTGTGAGTACGATCCTTAGGCACAATTTAATGTCTGATAACAAGCCTAACTTACATAAAAGGAAATTTAGTAACAGAGAGAACAACTCATGAACATTGAGATCATTGAAAGCTTACAGATTACTTTTGTTGCTCAGCAGCTTCAGCTTCCAATTGCTTCTCTAGCAAATCATCATATATCTTCTTTTTCCTTATCTCTTCTTTTCTCTTCATGTCTATGATGGCTTCTTGAAGTTCTTCTCTTGCAATCAGTTCTTCAATGAGAGGTGAGCCTTTCAAGTCATCAATTGCAGCCTTGAGTGCACTCTCTACATAGGAATCAAGAAACTCCATCCTTATTTTGCTTTGACCTCCATGTGAGTTTTTTTACTCCACAATGTAAGGATTTTGTTTGACCCTGCACATCCCTTTCTGCCTTAGCTCCTTAGCCCTCTTCTCCATCTCAGCCATTTCTTTCTCTCTCTGTATGTTTTTCTCTTCATTCTCTTTCCTCATGTTTTCTTCATAATCAGCATGCATCTTTAAGTACCTGGCAATATCTATCTTCCATGTTCTTTCTTCTTTTTCTTCAAAATTCAGTAAGGCATTTATCCTTTCAAGCTCATACTTATAGAAATATTGCCAGCTTCCTTGCTTCATTATCCTTTCTCTTCCATCAGTGTACTTGATCTCTAGATGATCCAACTTCACTTTGACTTCAAAGATCCTTTGAGCCCTCAAAAATGCTAGGGCATCTTCATCATAGTCCTCATCTAGTGGAAGCACATTGATGCCAATAACATTTGTGAGTTTTCCAGTCTTCTTTGTTATCCTTATCCTTTTGGGTACACTCTTGATCTTCAAATGCTTCACAAGAGATACCTTTCTGGAACAAGGAGAATTAGTCTTCAGTGCCACATCACTTGGAAGTAGCTTCATTCCTTCCCCTTCATCCACTGTAACACTCCACTAGCTGTAACTTTGTGGAAGTGTTTTCTTGAAATTACTTTAGTGGCTTCATCTTTCTTCTGTGGCAATTCAGGTTCAGAAGTCATGGATAATGATTTTGGAGGATCATTGCTAACAGTACCCACCCTAGACTTAGAGTCTTGTGTTGTGGTTAAAGTACTGCTGGCAATGTCCTTGACTTGCTGAATTCCACTTCTTGTTTTCCTGGTTGTTTCCTTTGTCCCTTTTGAGTCCCTCTTGTCATCACCAGCATCTTTTGATTTCTTTGGATATTTGCTCCTGCTGCTCTCACTAGATCCATCCTTATTTCTCCTTGTCTGAGATCTCCTTTCATAGGTTTTCTCCTCATCATCATCCTCCCCGTCCTTCTTTTTGCTCTTTTCTTTGACAGATTCAGGAATGACTCCATGAATCAGAAAAGATTGTAGAGTTCGAATCATCTCTAGTTCCTCAGCTGTCCTAGCTCCTCTCTTAGCTCTCAGCATTTGCAGCACCTGGTTGATCTTTGCATTGTTCTTCATTAAAAGGTCAGAGGGAATTACTAGTTGGTCAATACTACTGTCTTGAGATAGGCTTTGGTAAATTATTGTCCTTGGCTTGGATATAACCTCAGGCAATCTTTTATTCTGGTCCATCTTCAAGTCATTATAAAGACTTTCATTGTTCATCCCATGCTTTTCAATCAACTCCAGAATGATTGACAGCTCAGTAAATCTCAGTTTCTCTAGAGTTTGAAAAGCTAGGTGCCACAAGCAATTGTCCTTGCACACCATGATTATCTCTCTTAGATGGACATCCTTGATTTTCCTTACTGCCACTGTGAAATACTTGATGCTTTCCTTGATCTTCTGTCTGTACATCCTTGCATCTCCTTGAACACTGCTGTAGATGGCTTTCAGAAACTCCAGGAAGGCCTCATCATGATAGATGTTTGAGTTGGCAACTTCCTGTAGCTTGGCCTCTGTGATTATATCAGCTTTGACAGGTTTAGCATTGGAAGTAGGTTGAGTAGGTTGAGGATTTGAGATATCTTTAGGCATTGTTGATGGATAGTAGGTGGTTGAGATTGTGCTCTTCTGACCTTCTGCACTTATGACCTCTACAGGGGGAAGAATGATTGGCTTTATGGTTTCTTCAATGAGTATGCCCTTGCCCTTATGCTTTGACTGCTTGGCAGGTACTCCCCCTCTTTGTTTCAGAATGACCTCCTTTTGTTTCTCCCCCTTAGGCTTGGGATCAGACAAGATGACTTGAGCTTCCCTAGGGATAGGCAGGTTCATTTGTTTCATCATTGAAGTCAGCATCTGTTGTTGCACCAGCAGGATATTGGAGGTGTTGTTGCCTTGGTCATCCAGTTTGTCATTGAGCTGTTTTAGAGAGTTGGCAAGCTCCTTGTTTTCATCTTTCAGAGAGGCCACTTCTCTTTCAAGACCATCCACCTTTGAGAATAGCTGTTGAGACTTGAAAGAATTGAGAGATTGCTCCTTGAGCTTGGCAAAGTCAAATTTGGAGATGTTTGACAGAGGGACCTCATCCACCAATTTGTCACCATACTGATTCTTCCAAATTACATTCAGCATTGCATTTGAGTTGATATTGGCCTTGACTTGATTTTCCAGGGTTGTAGCCAGCTTCCTGATGTTGTCTGTGACCATGGCCAGAGAGAGGTCCATCATGCTTACAGTAGAGTTTGTCTTCTGGATTTCTTTAAGGATGCCTTTCACCTTGGGAAAATCAGAGAGATATGAGTTTCTGAGCTGAGTGAGGGATCTGTCTGTCGCCTCCTGGATAGAAGAAATCTCTGATTGAAGTCCTTTCCCAAGATAGTGCAGAGCCTTTAATTGATTTCTGTAGACATCATTAACAGCATCATAGATGGCAGCAGGAGAGAGATCCTTTGCATTGGAGCCCAGAGAAGTTAGGTATTCTTCTCTTAGAAAAGCTAGGGCATCCTTGAGCTTGAGAGTCCTCTTAGCATCCAACCAGGCATCCACATTTCCCTCTGGTTCAGCTGCATCCACTATCTTCTCCTGCTGAGCTTCAACATCCTCCTTGTGGCCGAGTAAAATGGCTTCATAATCAGCATTTGGGAGATTTGAGGTGAGGAGATGTTGAGCTATCTTTGAGAACTCATCAATCTGTGCCACATGGAGATCTTGTATGGCTTCTTCTGTCATTTTGGAAGGCACAGATGATGATCCTGAAGGACTGTCATGGTGCACAGGCTTCAGCCATTCTGACATAGTGGCCTGAGCCAAGTGAGAGCTAGTGCTAGGCACTTCATGAGATGTAGGATTTTGAGTCTCCTCCAGCCTTGGAATGGCTGTAGGGTCTGATGTTGTCTCTATTGAAATGGGATGTGTTACAACATCAGCCCTATTTGTCTGTGAAGACAGTTCCACATCCCTAAGGATGGGAGAATTTGGCATAGAGTCTCCAGTGAAAACTGGTGAATCCTCCATGTTTTTGTTGGTGTCATTAGGATATGCCCCAGCATGCATTCCCTGACCAACTAGATGTGGGTCCTGGGTGGTGAGCATAGTGTCATGCACCATGTCACTTGAAATTGGCTCAATCACAGGAGAGAATTGTGATTGATCAAAGGCAAGATTGTCATTGGAATGACTCTCTTGTTCAGAAGAAATTTTTATGGAAGAATCTGAGAGAGAAGTGGGGTTTAGATTAGATTGTGGCAACTCCCCCTGAGAAATAGGAGGAGTTTCAACAGTGATGTGCTCTCCACTCTGTGTATGATCAGCCTTATCACTCCTAGGGTCAAGAGTGAGTTCTTGACCCTGTGCAGACTCTGTACAGGGTGCAGTGGGGAGACTGCTATTTTCAATGCCAATGACCTGTTGAGAGGCCATGGACAGTAACAGGTGTACCCCTTTTTCCACATCTGAATCCTGTTGGGAGGATCCAGTGGTAGGTTTGGATTTGGATTTCTTACTTTGTCTGGTGAGAGGTGACTCAGGATTCTCACTAGCTATCTCTACAGATTCATTTATCACTGCTAGGGCTCTCTTCTTTGACTTCTTTTTAGTAACACCAATCGTTTGAGAGATTGATGCACTTGGCTGCCTAACTTCTCTGGTACTGTTTACAGTGGGGTTGCTGGATGGGATGGGAAGGCTGGGGTTAGACTGTGTAGCTCCTTCAGTCTCAGCCTCCCCTGTCCAGGAAAGTGCATGGTATATTGGCTTATCAAGTGGATAAGACTCAAATGTGTCCTGCATATGCTTGGTCACACTTAGAATCACATCCACTTGATTCCTTGTGTCCAATGAGCCAAATAGAACTTTGGACATGGACTTGGAATAAGCCATTTTAGTTTTATCTATACCCTCTAATTCATGGACATTTGTATCAAGAAAATTTAAAATTACTTGAAGGAAACGAGGGTAAAAGATGTCATTACCTCTACCACGAACAGTCCTGCCTAGCCTCTGAGCCAATTCTTTGAGAATTATGGCTCCCACATTGATCTCCTGGTTGTTGGCCAAGGAGTAGGCTAGCTTCACAGCAATGTGACTGATATGGTCCCATCCTGTCTTCCTGCAGAGAAACACCTTCTGGAGTGCGTCAAACAGAAATGACCACTCCCTTCTCACAAACTTCTTATTTAGCTTTCCAGTATCTATCTCTTCAGCATACCGAATGAAGGTCATGAAATCTACGATTTAAGCATCTGTAGCTTCTTGGTCATGACCCTCAACCTTGAACCCCAAAGCTTCATTGATTTCCCTTTCACCAAACTGAAAGTGTTTGCCTCCAATTGAACAACTAACCTCCTGGAATGAGGTTCCATCTTCCCTAGCCATTGTTGATACCAACGCCTTTCTCCAGAATCCTTCCAACACATCGACATACAAGGTAGGGTTCAGGGTTAGGGCTTGGCGTAGGTAGGAAGTGTTCAAGAACCGGACAAAACACTTGTACCTTGGGTTAGCCTCAGCCTCAGAGGGAATGGTGAGAAGATTGGTTTCTTTGGGAATGGTTAAAGGGATAGAAGATGATACTGTTTGAGATTTGGGTGCCATTTCGAGAGAGAGAGTGAAAGAGAGAGTAGAGAATTTGTGCTTAGGTTTGAGAGTTTGAGAGCAATAGACAAGATGAAAAGTTGTGAACGGTTAAAAAAGGGTATTTATATGATAGAGACACTGCGATATGGAGTTATGAATTTGTACAGTCTATTTGTATGTCGCGAAGTCAAAAAAAAAATGGCATGTACCGCAAAGTCTTGCAAAGTATATCACATAGTCTCAGAAATGAACTATGTCGCAAAGTCCTCAGGATGAAGGGATTGGGGAGACTTTGCGATATAGGGAGATACCCTGTCTAAAGCTCTCTATGAGGAATTTTAAGCAAATTGTCAGACTTTTATCAAATTTTGAAATAAAATTAATTTAAATCAAAATTCTGTCAAATGTGGAGACTTGTCGATATAGTTATTCTGAGTCGCGAAGTCATAAAATGAACTATGTCGCAAACTCATGAAATGAACTATGTCGCGAAGTCTCACAATCTCAACAGTTTGCGATATAAGTCTGTTTGATTTGAACTGTGTCGTGAACTCTGAAAATCATCTATATCGAGATGTCTCAAAGGCTCACAACTTTACCAATAAATGTGATTTTGAAAAATATGCAGTAAAATACTGAAATATTTATAAATCATATCTCAGCTAATTTTCACTCCAAACAAATAGAGCATTTAAATACAGTGAAAATTTACTGCTGCAACAATTTACTGGCATACTTACTTAGAGCAACTAAATGAAGGATTGAGCATTCCAATTTCACTCACAAGTCTGTTGAAGACTGCTTCATTCAGAGGTTTAGTAAATATGTCAGCTAATTGTTTCTCAGTGGGAACATAAGAGACTTCTATGGTACCATTTGCAGCATGTTCCCTAATGAAATGGTACCTGATCTCAATGTGCTTTGTAGTAGAGTGATTAACCGGATTGGCAACTATGGATATTGCACTAGTATTATCACACATTAGTGGAATGTGTTCTAACACTAGCCCATAATCCATGAGTTGATTTCTAATCCAAAGCAATTGAGCACAGCAACTTCCAGCAGCAATGTATTCAGCCTCAGCTGTGGATGTTGCTGTGGACTGTTGTTTCTTACTAAACCAGGACACTAACCTTTGACCTAGGAATTGACAGCTTCCAGAGGTGCTCTTCCTGTCAATTCTGCATCTAGCATAATCAGAATCTGTGTAACCAACCAGGTTGAACCCAGTGCCCTTTGGATACCATAGCCCAAGATTAGGAGTCCCCTTCAGATACTTGAAGATTCTTTTGATAGCCATCATGTGAGATTCCTTGGGATCAGACTGGAACCTTGCACAAAGGCATGTGGCAAACATGATGTCTGGCCTGCTAGCTGTGAGATAGAGTAAGGATCCAACCATTCCTCTATAGACCTTGATATCAACTCTCTTGCCTTTCTTGTCTTCATCCAGCTTGATTGCAGTAGACATAGGAGTTTTAGCTGGGGATGACTCTTCTAAACCATATTTCTTTAAAAGATCCTTGACATACTTAGATTGGTTTATAAAGATGCCATCCTCCCTTTGATGTACTTGCAGGCCTAGAAAGTAGGTTAACTCTCCCATCATACTCATCTCATATTTGCTTTGCATCAACTTAGAGAACCTTTCACAGAGTTTTTCATTTGAAGAGCCAAAGATGATATCATCCACATAGATTTGAACAAGAATGATATCATTTCCATGCTTCTTGAAGAATAGGGTTTTGTCAATTGTACCCCTGGTAAATTGATGCTCAAGAAGGAATTGAGATAGAGTTTCATACCAGGCTCTTGGTGCCTGTTTGAGTCCATAGAGTGCCTTGAGCAGTCTATACACAAAGTTTGGGAAGTCTTCACTTTCAAAGCCAGGTGGTTGAGACACATAAACTTCTTCAGCAAGATCACCATTGAGAAATGCACTTTTCACATCCATTTGATACACCTTAAAATCTGAGTGAGCTGCAAAAGCCAGGAAGATTCTGATGGCTTCCAGTCTAGCTACAGGTGCAAATGTCTCATCATAGTCAATGCCTTCTTGCTGACAGTATCCTTTGGCAACCAGTCTTGCTTTGTTTCTTATTACCACTCCTTCTTCATCCATTTTGTTTCTGAACACCCATTTGGTGTCAATAACATTCTTTCCTTTTGGAGGAGGTACTAGTTCCCATACTTTGTTTTTCTCAAATTGATTCAACTCTTCTTGCATGGCAACAATCCAATCAGAATTCTTTAAAGCTTCTTCAATTAATTTAGGTTCCTCTTGTGACAGAAAGCAGCTATACAGACATGTATTTAATGTTGCCCTTCTTGTTTTAACTCCCTCACTAGGATCTCCAATGATTTGATCCCTAGTGTGGGCTCTGTCCCATTTCCTTGTGTGCCCCTGTTCATTTCCTTGATCTGTTCCAAGCTCATTTTGGTTGATAGGTGCATTCTCTTCTTCTCCCCCTGTGTTTGTGAACCCTTGCACAGGTGTTTGAAGAAGATTGTCAACTTCAAGGATCTCATTCTCTAGAACAGTTTGAACAGGGGGTTCATCTTCACTTTCAGAATCCTCAAGATAACCTTGATTCTCAAATCTCAATGGCACACTGTCTTGATCACTTGTTTTCAGTCCAGGAGTTTTCTTGTCATCAAAGGTAACATCCATGCTTTCCATGACTTTGTGTTGCTCAGGTACAAATACTCTGTATGCTGTCCTTTCCAGAGAGTATCCAATGAAGATACCTTCAAATGCTTTTGCATCAAATTTTCCAACATGCTCAGAGGTATCTTTCATCACAAAGCACTTGCTTCCAAACACATGCAGGTGCTTGAAGGATGCTCTTTTTCTAGTCATTAATGAGTAAGGAGTTTTGCCAGACTTCTTATTGATTAATGTTCTATTTTGCACATAGCATGCTGTGTTAACAGCATCAGCCCAAAAGCTAGTGGGTAGCTTTGCATCCAGTAGCATTGTCCTTGCAGCTTCAATGAGAGTTCTATTCTTTCTCTCAACTACTCCATTTTGTTGAGGTGTTCTAGGAGCTGAGAATTGTTGAGAAATTCCTTTATCTTTGCAAAACTCATACAATGTTGAATTTCTGAACTCAGTCCCATTATCACTTCTCAAAGCAACTACAGAGGAACCAGTGCTTTGTGCTTCTTTGTCAACTCTCTTGATATGCTCTATTATGACTTGGGGTGCTTCATCCTTGGAGAATAGGAATTCCACCCAAGTATATCTTGAATAGTCATCTACCATCACTAGAGCATATTTCTTTTTGGAGAGGGACATTACATTTACAGGGCCAAATAAGTCCATGTGAATTAGCTGCAGAGGTTTTGAGTTTGTATTGAGCAACTTGTTCTTGTAACTGGATCTTTTAATTTTTCCTTTCTGACAAGCTTCACATGCTCCATCTTGCACAAACTCCAAGGCAGGCAAATCCCTGATAAGTTCTCTCTTGGTTAGAGAGTTCATTGCCTGAACATTCAAGTGAGACAGCTTCTTGTGCCATAGCCAGAATTCCTCATTTGTGGCTTTAGTGTAGAAATAACAGATTTCTCCCTTATCTGCAGCCTTGAGATTAGCTACAAACAAGCTTCCTTTCTTCACACCAGTTAGAACAACTTCACCACTTTCCCTTTTTGAGATTGAACAAAGGTCTTCATCAAATTCCACTTTGAAACCTCTGTTGGTGAATTGTCCAATACTCAAGAGATTATGCTTCAGTCCTTCAACAAATGCTACATTTTCAATAATGATATTTCCAGATTTAACACTGCCATATCCCATTGTATAACCAATGTTGTCATTTCCAAAGGTTACTGATGGGCCTGCCTTTTCCTCAAAATGTGATAGCAGGGCTATATCACCAGTCATGTGACTTGAGCATCCACTGTCCAAGATCCATATGACTCTTTTATTCCTGTTGCCCTGCATTCACAAAATGACTAAGTTGTTTTTGGTACCCACACTTGGTAGGGTCCAGTTGATTTAGAAACATTTTGATTAATAATTCTTCTATCATAAATTGCATTTCTCATAGTAGGAGACTTCACTTTTTCTGTGGCTTTGGAGTTTACACTCTTAGGCTCACATGAAGTTTTCACCCTCTCAACCCTGATTGGGGACCCTGTCCTATGAGAATGCATATGTGTGTGTGATTCACCAGATTGTGCAGAGTCAAGTTTATGTTTAAGAGATAAACAGTTAGCAATCACAGTCACATAGCATGTCATGCAGTTTGGCTTACCACAGAAAGAATCATGACTAGAATTTATGCTAGCAGAATGGTTACTCAGGTTGTCAACTTCAATAATATCAGGCTTACTACACTTATGAGTCAAATGATTAATAGATAGGCATTTTTGACATTGTTTCCTGGGAGCATTTGGCACATAAGCATAGTTGTTTCCCTTGTTAACACCCACTTTACCATTTCTGTTTTGTTTCCTTTTCTTAACAACTTCTTTCTTTGCTTTAGGACTCTTAACAAGATTGTCTTTGGTCTCTTTCTGATTGACAAGTTCAGGAAAGGAAGAAGTGTTCTTAGCAGCCTCATCTTCTTCAAGTAGTTGTTGCTTGATGATCAGTAGTTCCTCATCAAACTCAACAGCACTCTTTCTGAAGATGGGCTGTTCAACACTTGACAGTATGGTTGGGGCATTTTTGTTTGTAAAAGTTTCCTTTCCTTTGCCCTTGACCTTCTTCCTTCCCTTGTCATTATCATAGTCAAAACCAACTCCAACCTTGCAGTCTTCAGTGTGTTCCTTGTGATAGGTTTGAATAAGTTCAGAGGAGTTTTTGAAGCTTCTTAGTTTCAGTTCAGTTTCAGCAATTTATTCCCTAAGGGCTTTCTCTATCTGCTCAGCACAAATCACTTTGTTTTTAAGATACTCAACCTCCTTTTTCAAACCATCCAGGTTCACAGCCATTAACTCAAGTTTCTCATTCTTTTCTGTAAGCTCAACATTCTTAGCAGTTAGTCTATCAATTTCTTCATTAGCTACTAACATGCTAGTATGAATATTAAACATCTCAGTGCTCATATCTTCAACAGTTTGCTTATATTGAAGGGGAGTCATATCAAGAGAAGTAAGAATGGGTACCTGACTTGAATCACCATCATCAGAAAATGCCATCAAGGCATAGTTTGAGTACTCTTGTTCTTCTTCTTCATCAGAGTCATCCCAGCATTTTCCCTCAGCAATAAAAGCTTTGCCCTGTTGTTTCTTGAGTAGAGCCTCATACTTAGCTTCAAGCTCTAAGTATGCTTTGTCCTTCTTGACTTGTTTAGGCTTTTTGCACTTAGTGGCAAAATGCCCAAGTTCATTGCAGTTATAGCATCTTATTTTGGTCCTATCCACACTTCCTGTCTTGTATCCACCCTTAGCAGCACCAGCAATCCCTTTTCCTTTATTGAAGGTGTTTGAGCCACTAGATCCACCAGTGTTTCCAGTATTGAACTTGGACCTGAATGGCTGCTTTCTTTTAAACCTTATGTTAGGATACCTCCTAGCCATATAAGCAAAAGATTTGTTTTCCATTTTGTCCAGTTCCTCCATGCTGTAAAACTCATCATCCTCAGGAAAATCATAGACGACCTGGACCTCATCACCAGTGTCTTCAACTTCCAGTTCCTCAATCTTGACCTGACTGATTTTAAGAGAGTCCATTCTTTGACTTAGGTTGTCAGCAATAAGTGCACATGAGGTATTAGCCACTAATCCTTGCTTTGCTTGAATAGATCTCTTTTGAAACAGCTCCAACTCATATGTCTTCAAACCACCATATAACACATCAAAACCAATCTTTGTTAGATCTCTTTCTTTTGGGGAAGAGATTCTTGGTTCCAAGTGATCTGGAAGAGTTAGTAGAAACTTCATATTGAGCTCTTCTGTTTCATAGTGTTTGTCATAGAGTTTGAGCTCGTTTATCAGCTTGTTGAATCTCTCAAACACTTCTGTGATTCCCTCTTTTGGCTGAGCCATGAATGCTTCATATTGTGAAACAAGAATCTGCTTCTTGTTCTTTCTTACTTCAGTAGTTCCTTCACAGAGCACTTCTATAAGATCCCACATCTTCTTGGCACTAGTACAATGAGCAACATGTTGAAGTCCATAGATTCACAAATGATAAGTTGAAGATGTCCATCCAGTGCTACTTTTTCTTTTTCAGGATCAGTGTATTTTGAGGGATCTTTGGGCACATGTTTAGATGGTACAATCTCAGTGCCATTGGTTGTTTCACCAATCTCGATCATTGGAATGAAGGGACCATGCTTTAGAATATCTAAATACATGGGGTTAGAAGCTTTGATGAAAAGCAACATCTTCTTTTTCCATAAACTGTAGTGCTCCTTGTTAAAGGGGGGAATCTTGATACTGCTTAGTTTCTGTGAACTCATTCTTGATCTTTTCCTGTTTGTACGTTAACAGCCTACGCTCTGATACCACTTGTTAGAAATGAATACTACTAGAAACTAGACAGAGGGGGGGGGGGGTGAATGGATAGTTTGATATATTTTTCGATTCTTGAAAACTAAGTAACAGACTGTATATGATTATGATATGTAATATGCAGAAAGTAAATAACACACACAATCACTTTAATCTACTTTGTATAAGCAAATTAAATACTACAGCTTTCCAAGAAATTCACAATAGAATTTCTGGCTTCTAAACAAGAACAGTTTGAACTTGCTTGCTTACAGAGAAAAGAGCTTAGCAAATAACTATGTGTATCTCTCTTACAGCTAACAATAGGATGTGCATGATATATATAAGCCCTATACAAACTAGTGCACACACCTATTTTTACACAGTTACCACTTGCTGAAAGTCCAACTTGTCCTGCCATAAGACGTTAACTGTGTCAGGAAGGACCACCTGCTTTTCGGAGTCTTTCCCGTTTCTGTAGCTGCTTGTCTCTTATCTTTCTCTCCAAGTTTAGCTGTAGATTTGCCATCTGTTCTTTGGACCACCTTGCCAGAACAAATGCTTCAGTATTTGTCTCTTTTGATTCTTGATTCTGTACCTTGATTTGTCTTGTTGTAAACGGCTAAGTGTTGATATCGTGAACTCCACTTCATTCCTGACTTCGCGATATAGCCTTTGAAGACTTTGCGACATAGGTCATTTGAAGACTATGCGACATAGGTCATTTGAAGACTATGCGACATAGGTCATTTGAAGACTATGCGACATAGGTCATTTGAAGACTATGCGACATAGGTCATTTGAAGACTATGCGACATAGGTCATTTGAAGACTATGCGACATAGGTCATTTGAAGACTATGCGACATAGGGCTTCTGAGGACTTCACGATCTAGGCTTCTTTGACTTTGCTGACTTCAACACTTCACGACATGTGTCTTGAGGACTTCTCGACATAGTACAAAATGGACTATGCGATATAGTACTTCACGACATGGATATTGGTGACTTCACGACATAGCTTTCTTCTGACTTTGCTATATAATGCCTTAGACAAATTTCTGCAACTTATTTCTTCATAGCCTTATTTATCTCTATCCTGCTGCATGAACACTCCTGAACTTCTACCAGGACAATTATTCAATGGCCTATATACAATCTAGATGCAAGAAACTTTACTAAGCTCATTATAACTTTGAGCATACATGATCAAGCTATTGTTCATGAGAACAAGACAAGTACATTTAGAGACCTATACTATATCCCAGTGATAGAACTCACTAGGTCATGTAATGTGACATAGTCACATAGTGTAGGCTTGTTAATAGTGGTATTCAGACATGTCTTGAGCCTAACACATATTTTTATATTTTTTTATTATTCTTACTAATACTGTTTTTGGGATGTTTGAAAGTCAGAGGTTTGAGAAAAAATTAGAGGTCTGAGCCAAGTTAGAGGTTTGATCGGATGTAACCTCAAATATTGGTGTTTGGTAGTTAACGTCTCAAAAAACTAATATGGGTGTTTGGTAGTTGGCGTCTCAAAACTAATTTAAAAAAAATACTATTTTAATTAGAGAATTGTGATGTATTTAGTTGATATACAAATAGATAACTCAAACAACTAATTACCAAACATTTTCATATAAAATAGCTAATTGAATCAGCTAGTCAAAACAACTAATCCAATCCGCTAGTACTAACTCAATCAGCTAACCGTTATTAGTTAACAACTAATTGCTAAACATGGCATTTATATTATACTCTAATTTAAGTTTCAACCTCAGTTAAGGAAGTATTTTAATGTTACCAGTATTTAATATGAAATTTAAATAATTTGACGAAATAATATAATTTAAATATTTTAATGAGTACATCTATAAAAAAATTTGGTTAAATATTTTATTTGTATAAATTATGTGATTATATGCATTAATCAACGTCAAAAGTTTAATTCAAATTTTTATTAACGAATTTTGAACTGCAAACTGTTTACAAAATAACGTCGTGGGCTCAGGGTGAACTTCTGTTAGCATGTTTGCGATCGCAATCCCGGCCAAACTTTAGCTCATGGCTCAAATAAAGATTTACATGAATAATGTTAAATTTTTTGTTTCAGGATAGACTGTGATAAATATAATCATGTCACTTGCAGACAGAAATCATAGTGCAATACAACAAGTTCGAAGTTTACAAGTATATTTGATCAAAGATACAATCGAGCTGAGTCGGTCCAAAGCGCATTCTCGTGGCTTCCCAAAAACACATCTCCTCCGCTTTCATATGCCACAACCTCACCTAAATCCCTGTCAAATTCTCCTATAACTGCAAATGGCTAATAGTGCAATTCCAGGTTTTCACCCGTGGTTTCCGCTGACCGATTCACGCATCATACTCCCATGAAGGTAGGATATCCTATGTTGGGCAAAATATTTGCTAGAAAAGTACCATTCAATGCAAATAGAAACTTCACGCGAGTTCATCTCATCCATAATGCCAATCACTGTCAATAGCATCAACATTTTCATTACGAATCAAAAACTGCACAAACTTCAAAGCTAATAATGAAGTAAACACATATATGTGTTGTAAGATCAATTGTTAGATTTTGATGGATTAGCACGTGCATTGTGTCAACATATATAATATTATTATTGGATAATTTCGTTATTGTAATAGCTTCCTTTGTTAGGATAATTTCTTTTATTATTGTTTACTTATTGGCTATATAAGCCTTCTCTAAATTGTAATTGTTATGCCACGTTTTGGCATAGTCCAAATTTCTCCGTTTAATAATTATTAATTCAGATTAATAATTAATTGCTTAACCAATAAGCAATATCCTCTCTCTGAAACGAGGAAAGAATCAATCTCAATCGACGAATAACGGAAAATATCTCCAAACGATATTCTTCAAATCATGAAAAGAAATGCGGAGATGCCGCAAGATTGTAGGAAAACCGAAAACATGTGAAGACCGGACTATTTATGGGAACTTTAAGAGGATTGATAATCCTTGAACTATTTATGAGAACTTGAAGAGGATTGATAATCCTTGAACTATTTATGGGAACTTGAAGAGGATTGATAATCTTTGAACTATTTATGGGAACTTGAAGAGGATTGATAATCCTTGAACTATTTATGGGAACTTGAAGAGGATTGATAATCCTTGAACTATTTATGGAAACTTGAAGAGGATTGATAATCCTTGGACTATTTATGGGAACTTGAGGTGGATTGATAATCCTTGAGCTGTTTATGGGAACATAAATCTTGACTATCTTATGGGATTGGACTGAATGAACTTATCCAATGACTTGTTTTCCAAGAACTACGTGAGGCTTGATCCCTATATAAATGGGTACGTAGGCACCTTGTATGATACAGTGGTACACGACAATTGACACTCGGGAAAGAGGAAGAGAAAGAACCCATTCTCTATTCAATTTCTGAGGAGTCATCATACGAGCTCAGCCCCCAAACATCTAAAAATCTCAAATCCCCCTATTTTCATTATTCGTTATTCCAGCAACCTCCGATTCGAGTTGTTACGAAATTCCTCCAACAACAATTGGCGCTAGAAGGAGGGGATTATTTTTTTTATTATGCAGGACAATCAAATCATCTACGTCATACGCAAGGGGGGTTATTATGGATCTGGAGTGGCTTTAATGGAGGAGCAGAACGATGGAGGCGGTGATTCATGATTCTTTTCAAAATTAAGATAAGTTTTCTTATGCTTTTGTCCGTATACATAAGTTATCTTATAAAATTCGTAGTAAATTTAATACATGTGAGATTTTGATGATTTTTTTATGATTCGGAAAGCTTTTGCGATTTCCTACAACTTTCGTTCTTGGTGTTTTCTGAGATTATGTTCAGATCTATTCTCGAAATCACAAAACATAATCAGATCCCGTTTTTCAGTATTGAGAAATTAATCAGCAGATGTTTTATTTGATTCCCGATTCATTATAAGTCCGTTTCTGACGAGCCATATATCATCGGAAAGATCTTTTCGTTTTCTACAACTTTTATGTTTTGTGTTTTCCAAGAAAATATCGTTTATAGGGTCAGAAAGGTAAAAAACAGATATGGGCAGAATTTGAATCATGGAGATGTTAAAGAATTGTGATGCAATATTCGTAGCGCGTGATTTGATTACTTCACTAGCTCGTGCATGGACAAAAATAAGTGTGGAAGGTCCTTATCTGATAAGGGTAATGTTTTCGAAAGCTCTCTTTTCCAAGGAGGATTAATATTGAAGACCCTACTCTCAGAGGAGAGTCCATGAATAAAATTATATTATTGAAGGTCCATTGTAGATGGATATTTCTTGGTTGGCACAGGACATTCCTACAATCACAGGAAGAAATGCGGAGATGTCGCGAGATTGCAAGAAAACGTATGGGACCAGACATGATATGGTTGGCACGAGACATTTCTACAATCACGGGAAGAAATGCGGAGATGCCGCGAGATTGTAGGAAAACGTGTGTGACCGGATGTGATATGGGCTGAAAGCCTAACATTTGAAATTGGGTATCTTATTAAAGCCTCAGCTCGGGGGCTCGTGGATAAACGAAAACACATCATTATGTGGGCAATGACACTTGAAAAGCGTGTACGCCGATTCAGACTATATACAAAACGCCTAGCGACCGAAGAAATTTGGAAGCTCGAAGAATTCTTAGTTCTCCACTGCAGCAAGCTACACTGAAGAACTGGGCTTGTTGTTATGCCACGTTTTGGCATAGTCCAAATTTCTCCGTTTAATAATTATTAATTCAGATTAATAATTAATTTCTTAACCAATAAACAATATCCTCTCTCTGAAACGAGGAAAGAATCAATCTCAATCGACGAATAACGGAAAATATTTCCAAACGATATTCTTCAAATCATGGAAAGAAATGCGGAGATGCCGCAAGATTGTAGGAAAACCGAAAACATGTGAAGACCGGACTATTTATGGGAACTTGAAGAGGATTGATAATCCTTGAACTATTTATGGGAACTTGAAGAGGATTGATAATCCTTGAACTATTTATGGGAACTTGAAGAGGATTGATAATCCTTGAACTATTTATGGAAACTTGAAGAGGATTGATAATCCTTGGACTATTTATGGGAACTTGAGGTGGATTGATAATCCTTGAGCTGTTTATGGGAACATAAATCTTGACTATCTTATGGGATTGGACTGAATGAACTTATCCAATGACTTGTTTTCCAAAAACTACGTGAGGATTGATCCCTATATAAATGGGTACGTAGGCACCTTGTATGATATAGTAGTACACGACAATTGACACTCGGGAAAGAGGAAGAGAAAGAACCCATTCTCTATTCAATTTCTGAGGAGTCATCATACGAGCTCAGCCCCCAAACATCTAAAAATCTAAAATCCCCCTATTTTCATTATTCGTTATTCCAGCAACCTCCGATTCGAGTTGTTACGAAATTCCTCCAACAACAGTAATTGATAACAAGTTTCATTATAATAAAATATTACTCCCTATACTTTATCATGGTATCAAGAGCTAGGTTTGTTCAATCTGGGATCGGTTGTTGAAGAGTTGAACGCGATGTCTTCTACATGTTTGGTTAAAACATAGTTTTTTTCTTCTTCTTCTTTACCAAATCAATTTCGCCTTCACTTCGATTGTTTCAGTTTGAGTTCTACTTCGATTTTTGTAAATTCCCTTTGATGGATTGGCTATTTGGTAAGATTATTGTTTTTTTTCTGCGTATTGGTTAGATTTTTCTTGGGTTAACATCGATTATGGTTGGAATTTTTCTGCTGGTTTCGTTTTGGTTGGGACTCTCATACACACTCTCCTTTTCTCTCTCTCTCTTTGATGGTATTGGCTCGTTGATTTTTTTTCCTTTCAATTCTCTTCTCTTTCCTTTTTCTCGTGCGCTATGATGGGAGTAGGCCTAGACACATCTGTATACCTTCTTTATGGTCTGGTGCTCTAGGCACGTTGGCCCCTTCGTGGGATTGTTAGATTATGGTCCGGTGATCTAGGCATATTAACCCTTTGTGGGATTGCTAGATTTGGTTAATTTGGATTGATTTCGATGAATTATCCTTTTTTGGTTTCAGAATTTTCGACGATTGTAGTTCGTTTGGATTTCACTTACTTTCTTGTTCGCTGGTTACTTTGTTTCGGTTGATTAATGGATATCATAGATGGTTCTTCTCTTGCTGATTGGATTTTCTTGTTAGCTCTGGTTCAGATACACTTGGATTTCAATTATGTTTATGTTTGATATTGTATGACATGGATGTTTTGGATTTGCTTATTTTACAATTGCAATTTTGGACTCGTTTGGAAAACGTGGCTGAGTTTCTTGTTGACAACCTCCCGATTTTTCATCGTGAGTTTGAGGAGGATGTTAACATATACTCCCTCTGTTCCACTCAAACTGACTTGTTTGACTTTTCTTGGTCAAATTGACTAAATTTTTGAAAAAATTGACATGCATTTTTATAAATCTAAAATTTGTATGCTATAATAAATTATCTATATTTTCAAATTATATATTTTTCATTAATTATATTTGACATATGATATACGTAATTTAAATTACAAAATTAGTAAATTTGACCAAGAAAAGTCAAACACGCCAATTTGAATGGGACGGAGGGAGTATAATATTATTATTATTGAATAGTTTGGTTATTGTAATAGCTTCGCTGACTATGCTAAAACTTTATATATGGTTCCACTTTTATCAATCTCCAAAGTTACGTGTAAGGACTTTAATAGTTCAAAGTAAAGTGTGCCAGCAGTCGTATCTTGGTTGCAGACTCGCGTATTGTGTGGCATTATAAAGATTTCTTATCTGCAGGCTGCAGCTACATGAATCCTTGCCTGTGCTAAGGTTTTGAATCAAGGCAGTAGGATTTTAGACTGAAACTGTTGGGGGCCCAACCGAGATTGGGCCGAATAGTGATTGGGCCGAGGAGTAATTGGGCCGAACGGTCACAGCCCACTTCTTCGGCTAGGTCCGTTGGATCTGACCGTTGCTTGACCAAGTCACCCGACTATTCAGGCGTAAGAACAGGACCACGCATGGGGCGGTTGCTCCCGAACAATCCGGGCGAGCCGGTACCAAAGTGCCTATAAAGGCACATGGCAGGTTTCACGTTCAGGTTAATACTCATTTTTACGCTCACAAATACTTACACGTTCATTTAAACCTAATTGAAACCTCTAATTTATTCTCACACCGGAGGTGAATCGGGGGCCCAATCCCTCGCATTCTTCTCTTTTAACAGGTCGCCCCGAAGAGCTTCCTGAAATACAACCCGACAGAAAACTGGTTCCGACAGAAAACTGAAAATGCAGAGCTGAACAAAGAAAAGACAAAAGCCATACAAATAAAACAAATAATTGCACTGTTGGTGAAGGGAGATGTTACTAAACATATTAGCAAGCAGAATTCTTTAGGGACTCAATCATTGCAAGCCCTTTCATCCTTGTACTGTCTAATCACTAGGGAAGTAAGAGACTTCTTTAGGGTAAACATTTGAGAGAATAGGTGTTGTGGAATATCATTTTTGTCCAATGACAGACATTGTTTTAGAAATTTATATACTGCAACCCAAAAAATCTCAGGCAATCAGTTGAAGAACAAAAACATAAAATTCAATGATCTCAATTGCATCTATGAGACCGAAACTCTAATGGAATATTCACATTATGAAGACCATAATGGGTCATATTCACATGTGGAATATTCTTTTTATGTATTTTCTTTTTCTTTTTAAAATTCTGTTTGTTTTCTACAAAAAGGACACAAAATCCCAACAGATGTGGAGGTACTCACTCACTGGTTTACTTCACTGCTTGAATATGTTGTTGATATGTAAATTTAGTGTATGTATTCTTACTAAAGAATATTGGAGATAGCCAAAGACTGAATACAAGATTACTGGAACTGCAGTTCACGACGGGAATCAGGAATATTGTAAATCTGGTAACACTTGTTGAGTTTCAAAATAGCAACTGGCAATGTTGTTAATAGATTATGTGTTTACAATTCAAGCGGAAATAAAATCTCACAAATTTTTTAAGCGACGGCAAAACCACTACCGAATGCACGAGAAAGTCATGAACAAGCACTAGTTCATAGAAGTCGCGTGGATTCAGGATTTGAACTACTCTGGGCTCAAGTTTTAACATTGGTACTCTTGTGTTCCTCTAAAAACATACAATTGCTTTATTTTGTGGTTTTGCACATTGGAGAACTTGACATGCATGTGACAGACAATATGCATTTGGCTGGTGACAAGTGAGGTATGGGCCATATCTATTAGGTGACCTCATATTTACTCATTTTCAAAAGAGATTATTACCTTTTGGAGCAAAAAAAGTAAAAGCTCAGAAGCATCATCTTTTTCTGCATTTATATGCAGAAGAGGCAACGGACCCATCCAACTGCAATTAGATGACGAATTCTTCATAGCTATGCACTACTAACCGGGAATCGAACCCGTGTCTGTACCGTCCAGACACCACCCAAACTAATCATATCAACTAAAAGCTGTAAAGCTTCATCTTCCCAACCTCATTCTGCAAAACCCGAAACAAGTGATGCAAATGACACCACCTCAGGGCAAGGCATAGACATTATTAAAACCCAACAAGCAACAAGAAGGGCATTCCACAAACGTGCATTAGAAATAACAGAAACCAAGTATTACATGAATGTGGGGTAAAAAAAAGATAAGAAAGCTCGGAAGCAACCAATATTTTTCTGAATTTGTGTTCAGAATTTGCAGCGGACCCAATCCAACTGCTACTTGATGCTAAATTCGTCACTGCTTTGCACCAGCCGGGAATCGAACCCGGGTCTGTACCGTGGCAGGGTACTATTCTACCACTAGACCACTGGTGCTGTTATGCTTTGCTTTGTTTACTTATTTTCTATTCATATTGTAACACGAAGCAAAACTTCCCTACACAGCTGAATTCAACACCCTTGTAAAAGCAAAGCAACACAAAAGAACATTAACATGATGTTAATAATATGGCTAACCTTATAGTAAATTAAAACCAATGGAAAATAGAAAACTAACTGATTCATCGCAAACTTTATCAATTTGACAGTTGGAATCTCATCACGATGTGGAAGGTTCGCTGCAAAAAGGTTAACTCAATCAGTTGTAATTGGCGAATATCAAGTATATTAATAAAGTGGGATGAATATCACCGCAATGTTACATCAAATTGGTTAAACTTGTTGACAATGTTTAGGCTGCTAAATAGTTTTCTCCAACATCTCCTTCCATCAGTCATGCTTGATTTCCTGTTATAAATTTGCGAGTAAAATCTAAATGCTGTGCAAATATGTTTAACATACTCATCTATCAGGAGAGAAGAGTACTAATTTAGTAACCTCATTATGCATCTAGATTAATCTTAGAAAGTATGCATCATTAGAAATATAAAAACATAAAACATCGAAAGAAAGTTTTGCACTGCCTTTACCTCATTGGTTCATCCATGTGTTTCATGCTGCCTTGGATTCACCCAGTATGTTCATCATCCTCTGCACTAGAAGACGCTGTTTCTTAAAAACCTTAGTACATCGGGAACATTCTTTTATTCATTTGAAGCAGTAGTTGTATATTCACATCAACTTGGAAAAATAGGCTGTAAGAATTTGGTAATTTACTATCGATATCACAAGAGTGATTATAAATTATTCTGGAGCTTGTTATTCAGAATACAGGACATGTTCAACACACCAAGAATGTATAAAGCAACATATACGATAAAAACAAAATACTAAGACCTTCTTGCACATTACAAAACAATTCAGGTTACCATTCAAACAGTAGCTTAAGTTGCTCACCCACAGAATTTATCTAGTCTCCGCGCTATTACATTTTAGGATAGTCTGTTCAACAGGATGGTGTGTGTCGTCGTTCTCGTCCTCTGACAGTGGATTCTGCATCCAGCAACCAGAAGGAAAAGTGATTGGAAAAAAATAAACTTCAAAATATATAATGTGAAAAACAAAACATTCTGCATATCCAGCAACCAGAAGGAAAAGTCGATTGTAAAAATGGCATTCATACATATTTCAACTTTTAAAGCTATAATAAGATTAAAGCATCACATGTATGTAATAAACAAAGAAAATTTACAATTAGAATTCAAATGTGAAGGTTCCATATCCTCCATCGGTAAATCCACTGTGGTACTCCATTTTATATGTTAAAATACATAACACCAGATGTTTTAAATTACCATCGAACAAGCTCGGGTAATATCACATACTGCAACTAAATCCCCAGCAAGAACTGTTAAAACTTAGAAGCATGTGGTAATAGCCAAATAATGAGTACACAGATAATTGGGAACTGCAGTTCACAGGGGGAATATAGATCTCGTAACACTTGTTGAGTTTTATAAGTAGCAATGTTGGTAGATTTTCACTATGTATTTTTTATATGATTACGATTCAAAAAAGTTGAAGCTCAGAAGCACATTGTTTTTCTCCATTTTTATCAGAAGAGGCAGCGGACCCATCCAACTGCAATTTGATGCTTAATTCGTCATAGCTATGAACAAGCGGGGAATCGAACCCGGGCCTTTACCATTGCAGGGGACTATTCTACCACTAGACCACTGATTCTTTTGTGTTTGTTTTGTACTGTTTTTATTCCTAAGTGCAACATGGAACATAATTCCCTAACCAGCTGTTATGAAAAATAACAAAACCCCTTCTATTTATTATTATTATTATTATTATTTATTTTTTTGACAAACAAAGAGATTTTATTAACTTGCATCAACGGAATCACAGCCAGGACAAACTCCTGAACTGACACTACAATCTGAATAGAAACAAATAAACGAGCTAAACAAATAGCCGCTTATGTTTTCAGACTGTTTAACATCATGAATTTCTAAATTCTATAAACTAGAAAAGATTAAAATGGCTTCCCGATCTATCAACCCTGCACCAATCCTGGAACCAGTAATATCACAAATGACCTTCACGTACGCACCACCTGTAGCCCAATGTAGCCCAATGTTCGGACACACCCCAGCTATCTACTTGCCGAAAACTAGCTATAGACATGCCGTAGGTGAAAGATCTCATAAGATGAACAAATTTTAGTTGTGAAAAGTAAGCTCTTGCAATATCCGACACCAGCCCAAATCCAATGCACGAATTACAGATCTCCCACAAAACCACATAAATCATTTTCAAAGTAACGAGGAACAAAACACATACCAACATCAAAAGAACATACCTTAACATCCCAATAAAAGGGTAACAAGTCAGACACACGTCAATAGGCGAGACTAACACCAAAAATTGAAAGACCTCAGAATGACACCAAATTTTGGTATGATGTTAAGGAGGAGAATTTGAATCTAAAGGTATTTTTTATTTGCAGAATCGGACTCAAAATCAAGATAGATCTGAGAAATAAATTCCAAATGTTTGGTTTTCGTTCGATTTTTATTGAACAAAAACTGGAACAAAAAGTTTAGATAATTGAGAGGAGGATTGGAGAATGGATTGATGGGGGAAACGAAGCTGTAGATGGAGAAGAAAACCCCTTCTATTTATATTAAAACCCGATGGTTAATATTAGAATCACAAAATTCAACGACAATTAAGTTTAAAATTAATTAACATAGGTAATCAAATCAAATGTATAGAATCTCATACTACATGTAATAATCATTTAATGTTCAAGTCTAGTTTTTTTAGTTGAAGTAGATTCTTTTTTATTAAGCCGGAGACTCACTTATATTCAAATAAAACAATTTCAGACCCAAATCCGGACAATATTAATTAAAAGATCCGAAACTTGAGCACACAAGTGTTCGGTTCTTTCGGCTCAATTTTCACCCTACACATGAACCTAAGATAATTTTCATAGACATTTTCAATTCTTAATCAGTCTATATCTATGCTCAAAACATACAAGTGATTAAACCATGTATAAAAAAGTGCACATGCACATATAAAATGTATGATCATGTACAATCGAAGTAATGAAAAACAATGGACAGAATTTTACCTCATTTTGTATCTTAATCTCTTTCTTCTTCAGTCTCTTTATCTTCTTCGAACACCTTCCCTGAACCAAATTATCTTTGTAGGGTTTGAGCGTTCTATTTATATACCTGCGTTTCAGATTCTAAATTTTCTAATTTCTATACAGTGTATTTCTACAGTACATTAAACTTTTTTCATTTCTTTTTTTATATGTTTAGATTATAAATATTAAATAAAGAATAAAAATTAATATGATAAATTTTAAAATGAGAAATTTAAATATTAATTGGAACATTAAAAAAAATAAAGAATACAAATGAGGCCGAGGAAGATAAATGAGGCATCTTTAATATTATTATTCTTTTTCCACGAATATTATTTTATTATTCATTAAAATAATATTAATAATAAGGATAAATAAAAAATCTAACATGTTTTAATTAAAAAAAGTAATTGCCCGTGATATTTTTAGAAGTGTTTTAATTATATTAATTGTATTTGTTAAAAAAATGCGTTGACATGTTAAAATAGGTAAGCTTTTTAAATAATTAAAAGCATTAAAATCAATAAATAAGGGTTGCACTTGATATTTTTGGAAAATAAATATTTTATTGAGAACAAATAGAAAAGGTAATATGTTTTAATTTAAAGGTAATTGTCCGTGATATTTTTCTAAAATGAGTAGATTTTGTTAGAAAAAAGTATTTTAATTATAAAATGCAAATAATAAGGACAAATAGAAAATTTAACATATTTTAATTAAAGAAAATAAAGAGAAATTATCAAAAATACTACTTTTTCTAAGTTTTTTTTTCCAATTTTACCCTCTTCTGGAAATATTTGCAAAAATACTATATAACTTTTTGAAAATATTTACAAAAATACGTTCTGCAACTACTTTCAATCATCTGCAACTAAAAATACGGTCTGCAACCAACGCAACCAGATGCAACCGAATGCAACCAGAAGCAACTTTTTAAAAAATGATTGAAAAACAGCTATGAATTCAAAAAAAATTGTTAGTAAGATGGTTGGTAAACTTGTGGTCTTGATTAAGCCGTTCCCCTGGGGTTCAGTAGGTAACCTTTGGGGTTCAATGTTGGATTTTAGAAATATTAAGAATGAGGAATAATTCGTATACGGACTTAGGGTTTAGGGCAACCCTAAACCCTAACCTACCATGGAGTTGTTTACAACCCTAAAATCAGAACGCCAGAAAAAAAAACCATTTTTGATTAAAAAGTTGCATATGTGGTTGATTTTGGTTGCAGTTGCATATATGGTTGAAAGTAGTTGCAGACCGTATTTTTGCAAATATTTTCAAAAAGTTGGTATTTTTGCAAATATTTTGGTATTTTCGCAAAAAATTTAAAAAACACATAGTATTTTTGCAAAAAGGTTTTTGAGTTGGGTATTTATGAAAAAAGTTCAAAAATAAATGCCCGTGATATTTTTAGAAGTGTTTTAATTATATTAATTGTATTTGTTAAAAACATATGTTGGCATATTAAAATATGTAAGATTTTTAAGTAATTAAAAATATTAAAATAGATTTTAAAATAAATAAGTAAGGGTTGCACCTCATATTTTTGGAAAATAGAGATTTTAGTGAGAACAAATATAAAAGGTAATATGTTTTAATTTAAAAGTAATTGCCCATGATATTTTTGAAACAATAGTAGATTTTGTTGGGAAAAAGTGTTTTAATTATAAAAGGCAAATAATAAGGACAAATAAAAAAAGCCATCATGTTTTAATTAAAAAAAGTAACTGCCCGTGATATTTTTAGAAGTGTTTTAATTATAAAAGACAATAAGTTATAACTTATTTTATATTATTTTATTATTTATTAAATAGAATAAATGACCGAAAACCGAAAACCATACTTTCAAATGTAATATAGTATAGTATATCTATACTAATACTTTTTTTTTGAAACGAAAATTAATTCATTAATGAAAAGCCATAAAAAACAATCGAGTCGAACAAACGTAAAACAGATCATATCGGTGATTACAGTCTTTATCGAGAGACAATTAAACATTTGTTGAATTTGATATATACACATGTACCTCCTTCACTACAACCAGTTTGAGCTATCGACCGTAATTCCAATCCCATAGAAATCTTCATTATTGAATCAAAACCTTGAAAATCACACAGATCTAACATCACGGACGTTAGGTTATTTCAAAACACACCAAAATACACCAAGCTCTCACAAGGAGAGGATAAACAAAACCCAAATGAATTGGGACCAAAACTCATTAAGATGAGATTTAATTAAACAAACAAAACAGAATTAAAATGACATAAATCCTTATCAGAAAGGAGAATTATTGAAAAAAACAAGACTAAATCAAAGAAATTAATTGATTTGGGGCTTTCCACCGGTAAAAACCGATGGAAGCCCCGTCGGCTGCTCTGTGAGGTGGAGGGAGAGATGAGCGTAGGGTTTTTTTGGGATACAATCTCACTTTTGTGTTGATTATCTCAAATATATCTATACTAATACTAAAACAAACACCCACTAACTCAATAGGTTGCCACATGCCACTTTCCCGGCTCTCTCTCCTCATTAATTATTAACTCCATTAATTCTTTTTCTTCATTTTTTTTTACTTTCTCAATTTATTTTTCAAACAACTTTTACCAATATTATTATATGATATTTATAACTCAATATTTCAAATAAAATATATCAACTTTAATTATATTATTCAAACAAATATTGAAAAACTGAAAATATATAACTTCAAATTAAAATTTAATATTGTAAATATGTAAAAAATTATCAGAGGGTGCTATTCTAGTTATCTATAAAACTAGTTTTATAGTCCGTGCAAGGCACGAACATATTCTAGATCCACATATCTTAAGAATGATAAGTGTTCATATATCAAAATGTTGTTAACATGATAATAACATTACAAAGAGTACAACAGACAACTAAACATAATATGCTAATAACAATTTATGTGCATTTGAAGATAAAATTTACAATATCGCATAAGTTTTTGTCCGAAATTGCAGAACTCCAGAGGCAAAATGCTGATTAATTTGATCACATATACAAATAGATATTAATATCTATTCGAGAAGACAATAGTTGTAAGATCCGTGAACTTTATTAATTATATAAATTGTATTATATGTGTAGAATAATTATTGTGGAGTATTTTGAGTTTTAATAATAAAGGTTGTTAAGTGATTATGTGCTAATTGGTGTGTCGGAAGCCCTGTCAAATATCTTGTCATTTGAAAATATCTTCAATTTTGAGCCCCGTTTTGAAAATTCAAGGGCCCCGTTGAAACTTTGTACATCATTATTATCCCTTCGTCTTTCGTATCTGGATCATTATCGGGAGATTTATTCGTATCATTATATCCCTAATTATCTGATCTTGTCAATATTACTTGTTTTATTCGAAAAGGGAAAAGTTATTCCAAACCCTAATTGTTTAGGGCAATTGATATATCGTTCGTATCAATGATACATTTGTTATAGCCCCAGTATTCTTGAGCATTAATTATACAAATGATATGTATTGATTTGGATAATTATCAATCTTTGTAGATAATTATCACCTCGTAAAACTTGCATTTTACCTTATTAGGGTTTTAAAACGATCCAGTGGATCTATATCGATCCAAAAATGTCGTTTGAGGTATTATTTTTCAATAAATATATAAAGACGAATCGTACATTATTCTTTGTATAATCCATATTACATATAAACAAAAATATAAAAATCCCCGAACCGTGTTCTTCGTGTTCTTGAAGATCAAACCAATTTTTGGAAGTGTTATTGAAATCCAAATCTCAAGTTCAAGTACTCAAATCAAAGCTCTTGATCTCTAGATTCAGAATCTTCAAACCATATCATCATCTGGTAATTTTTCGATTTTATATGAATTTTTCAAATTTCGAATTAAATTAGGGTTCTTATTCGAATTGAGGATTTTCATTCTATTGATTCTCCGTTCAATTGATTGCTTCTAACATGTTCCTAGGGTTCTAATTAGTAGGAATCCATGCTTTAATTTCAGGTTTATGTTCAATTTTTAAGAATTCGATTTTCGGGTTTTGACCCGAATTTTCTTTTTAATCGTCCGTTCTTGTTGTTGATCTGACATGATTTTGGATAGAGGGGTTTGATTGTGTGTGTTCACAGCTTTGATTTAACACCAAGAACTTAGAATTTCATGTAGGATTAAGGGAGATCGTGTTTTGGCCGGAAAACCCAAACCCGGTTTGTTTGACCGGATTTCTGGGACGATTCCGGTTTGTTTTGGCAATGTTTTAATGTTAGTTGTGTTGGTTGTGAAGTTTAGAGGAGAAACCCTTAAAGAAATGTATGTTTTGGTGCAATTTTGGCCGTGAACGGAATCCGGTGGCCGGATTCTGGAAAACCCAGTTTCCGGCGGGTTGTTCTTGGCGACCCGTTTCTGTTCTTGGCAACCCGTTTTCCTGACCCGATTTCAATCTTCAAAACCCTAATTTCATTTCAGAAAACTGTTTTTGAATTTTTTTTATTTAATTCGAAAATAGTTTAAAATTTTATAAAAATCATATTTTTATTTTAAAAATAAAATTTTAAATTCAGAAAATTCTAAAAAATTATATTTATTTATTTAAATTCGAAAACTGATTAAATTTAATTATTTTAATTATTTTTAATTAATAATGAATTTATTTAATTAATTGATTAATTCTTTTAATCAGTTAATTCTTTTTAATTAATTATTAATTAATTTAATTAATTTAAATTAAGTTTAATTATTTCCTAGCCTTATTTATTTATTTAAAAATAGTTTGAGAGCTTGGAAATTTTCAATTAATTTTATATTAATTGATTAAATAGTTTTTAAATATTTATATTAGGATTAAAAATCCGATTTTTGATTTAAAAATTGTTCGGGATTATTTAAATTCAAAATAAACCTCGAACATTGTTTTAAAAATATTTATAAGCACTATATAGTTATATAAAGTGGAATAATGTGTTTTATTGTCCTTAAATGTTTTATATAAGGATTAGTGTCTGAGTTTGTCTATCGTAAAATAGGTCGGGTGTTCGATAAACCTCAAAAATGGCCCGATAGACTGTTTAGACTTAAAAATGGTTACGAGTGATAGATTGAGGCTAGAATAAAATGATGAGATGTACTAATATGAGTTATGTATTATAGAATCGAGTTCCCGAGGCAAGGGAAAGGAGAAAGTAGAGTAGCAATGGTAGAATTTGGCTACATCGAACCAGGCAAGTGTCTATTTCTTTCACAAATCCTTGGGTGATATTACTCTGAGTTATTATATGCATGTTGCCATCAAACCAACACCAATTATTCAATCCTTATCCTATATTTGAGCCGATAACACTGTTTCCATGAAAAATTCTTGATTCATTTGATTATTCACAATCTTGTTGGATATTGAGAATCCTCACCTTCGATTCGCTTGTATATACTATAACCTTGTTGTTTCCTTGAAACGGATGTGTTGCTTCTTTGAAACTATTCCAAACTTGTTTCACGAACCTTATTTGATCTTGACCAGTTGAAGCTCTTTTGCAATTTATTATACCATTTCACTCTTGTTGTGATTAATTGTTCAGTTGAAGCTCTTTTGCAATTGTTATACCATTTCATTCTTGTTGTGATTATTATTGAAGCATGTATTGCTTATGTGCTGTGATAGAATTGGAATGTTTTTAAAAATGAGGACCAATAATGGTCGGATCAAATTTATGGTCGAAGTTAATTAAGGCCAAGATGGCCAAGGATCCAGTAGATGGATTTGCTATAAGCAAGTCCAGGGTTGGTGCAGAAGTAAGCACAATGTTTCAGGTACATCACTAGAATTATCTGAAAATTTATCTTTGTTGCAGTCATCTCATTTTGGCTACCAAGCTAATGCTTTTGTATTTGACAGTTGTTGGAGATGCTGTCAGCTCAGCTGCCAGCTAGCTGCTGCCAACTAGGCAGAATTAGTTACAAGTTTGTTACATTTGATGTATAAATACTACTAATAGTTAGTAGTTGATAGTAGTGAGTTTTAAGCATTATAAACATAACAATATGAATTAGTTAGTTAGAAAAAGCTTGATCTTATGCAAAAATGGTGATCAATCTATTCTTCTTCAAAGTTATGTTCATAAAATCATCATGGTATCAGAGCAACGAACTACAATCATTTCTTCTGCGTTATCTTCTTCTGCAATCTCTCTAAGTGCGATCTCTCTGATCGATATCTCTCCGTTTCTTTCCGATCAAGTCATAATCGTCATTCATCAGGTGAATTTGTTCTGATCCTCAAGATCTAAGTTTGTTTTGTTTGTGTTCATTTTCTGTGTTAAAACATGGCTGCTAATGCTACTAGAACTAAGTCTCCTAATCAAGATCCTTCAAGTGTGTATTTCATTCATCCTTCTGATTCTAACTCATCGCAATTAGTTTCTACTAAATTTTCTGGAAATGGATTCAATAACTGGAAGAGGTCAATGATTTTGACATTATCTGCTAAGAACAAAATTGGATTTGTTGATGGAAGCATATCAAAACCTGAATCTACGTCTAATGATTTCAAAGCCTGGGAAAGGTGTAATGATTTGGTTTGTTCTTGGTTGTTGTTCAACCTAGATGATGTGATAGCTAAAAGTGTACTATTTCTTAGAACTTCTAGAGAAATATGGATCGACTTAGAAGAGAGATTTGGTTACACATCCATGACACAAGTTTATTCTCTAGAGCAACAGTTATATGAGCTAAATCAAGGTGCTGATAATGTCTTTGAGTTTTTTTTTTACCAAAATTAAGACAATTTGGGATTCAATTACTGATGCAAATCCATTACCTCAGTGTACTTGTCAAAAGTGTACCTGTAATCTTGAACAAAGAGTATATCAGATGCAGCAAGATCAACGTATGATTCAGTTTATGATGAAGCTAGGTGATGAATTTTCTACAATTCGAGGCAATTTACTGGTGCAATATCCTTTGCCAAGTATATCTAATGCTTATAGGTTGTTTGCTCAAGAAGAGAGGCATAAGGAGTTTTCATAAGTGACAAATCAGACTGAAGCTATGACATGTTTTTCAGAGAGAAGGAATTATAAACAGTTTAATAGGACTTCAAATTCCTCAAATTCTTCTTACAACAGGTCCACACAGAATTCTGGTGCCAATGGTAATTTCTTTGCTAATAAGAATAATGATGTATCTACATGGAATTTGGGAAACTCTGGTAGAAGACAATATTACTGTACTCATTGCAAGATGAATGGTCATAGTGTGGAAAGATGCTTCAAAGTCCATGGTTATCGTCCAGGATTTAAGTTTAAAGACAGAAAAGTTGCTAATGTTGTAAGCCTGGATACTAAGCCTGGAAGTGAGGTAGAAACATGTCATTTCTCATCATCCCAATATAATCAGTTTCTTGAGATGTACAACAAACACAATTCAGAGCAAAGACAAGATGACAGAAACAAGGATTCTCATGCTTTACTGGCAGGTAACATTTGTCCGATATCCAAGTATAATATTGACTAGATAGTGGACAGTGGTGCCACAGATCATATCTGTTCAAA
This sequence comes from Heracleum sosnowskyi, assembly GCA_030848705.1. Lineage (NCBI taxonomy): Eukaryota > Viridiplantae > Streptophyta > Magnoliopsida > Apiales > Apiaceae > Heracleum > Heracleum sosnowskyi. The sequence continues at coordinate 14,757,994 of CM061244.1, read as the reverse complement.
TAAAGATTTATTTGACACTTACACAACTATTGATGGTACATCTGATAGATTTATCACTATACCAGATGGCAGAAAAATTCAGATCACACATGTTGGCAATGTGATTATACATAATGATATCACTTTACATAATGTTTTTTTTGTCCCAGACTTTCAGTTTAATCTGATTTCAGTAAAGAGGTTATGTCAAGATTTAGATTGTCAGCTGGTTTTTACTCATTCCAAGTGTTTCATTCAGGGCCTTTCACAGAAGAGTTCTCTAATGCTTCTTGGTAATCTACAGGCTGGTCTTTATCATACTACAGAAGAAGTCAAAACTGAGATTCCAATATGTTGCAATATTCAAGAGGAAGTTCAACTATGGCATCTAAGGATGGGACATTTACCTTTTTCTCAATTGAAGTTGATTCAACCTAAACTGAATACTACAAATTGTTCTCCTGATGTAATATGTCAGATTTGCCCTGCAGCTAGACAGACAAGACAGTCTTTTAGTCATAGTAGCATTAAAACTACTTCAATATTTGAGTTGTTACATGTTGATGTCTGGGGACCATACAAGATTAAAACTCCTGCTGGTTGTACTTTGTTTTTGACAATTGTGGATGATTTTAGCAGATTTACATGGGTGCATCTTTTAAAATTCAAGTTAGAGGTCGTAAATGTGTTGATCAATTTTGTTGCACATGTTGACACTCAGTTCAAGTCTAAAATCAAATGTATAAGGTCAGATAATGCCAAAGAATTTTGTGAAGGTGTTTTTCAAGTTTTTTGTAGTCAACAAGGAATTTTACAGCAAAGGAGTTGTGCATATACCCCTCAACAAAATGAGGTAGTTGAGAGGAAACACAGACACTTGTTGGAAACAACTAGGGCACTTGTTTTTCAATCAAAGGTACCTCTTAAATACTGGGGAGATTGTATACTTTGTGCCGTGTATTTGATTAATAGAATGCCTTTAGCTAGCATTAATAATCAGACTCCCTATACTTTGCTCTATCAAAAATCTCCTGAGTTTCAACACTTAAGAAATTTTGGTTGTTTGTGTTTTGTGTCTTCTAAACATGTTTTTAGAACAAAGTTTGATCCTAGAGCAAAACCTGGAGTTTTCTTAGGATATTCAACTCATACCAAAGGATATAAGGTACTAGACATGGCCTCAAATACTGTTACCATTTCCAGGGATGTGGTTTTCTATGAGAAACATTTTCCATTTCATTTTCAACAACCATTACATTGTGACAGTTTTCCTACAGACATTTATATTCCATCTGTTACTCCTAGTGATTCTTCTTTATTTGATTTTGATCTGGATCCTACTATGCATAATGATACTACAGTTAACCTTGAGAATCTATTTTCTTCTAATTCTTCTCCTAATCATTCTATTGGTTCTGCTCAACCTGTTTCTCATTTAGATAACTCTAGTACTTCTTCTTTACCTGAGTCATCTTCTGTAGTGGATTTAAGTTCCCATTTACCACTAATTTCCAGAAGACAGTCTACTAGAAGTCATACTAAACCTGCTTATCTTCAAGATTTCTATTGTCAGACTGCTATTACTTCTTCACACTGGTGTAACCTAGTGCATTATTCTGCTTTACCTTATGAGAAGAAGTGTTTTATTTCTAAAGTATTCACATTAGTAGAACCTACTTCTTATGTTGAGGCATCTAAAAACCCTTTGTGGATAGAAGCTATGGATAAAGAATTATCTGCTCTTTCTCTTAACAACACTTGGGATTTAGTGGATTTACCACCTGGCAAGAAGGTAATAGGATCAGGGTGTACAAAGTTAAACTAAAATCTGATGGCTCCTTAGAGAGGTGTAAAGCAAGGTTGGTGGCTAAAGGGTTCAACAAGGAATATGGAATAGATTATGAAGAAACTTTTTCACCTGTGGTTAAGATGGCTACTATCAGGTGTATTTTAGCTGTAGCTGCCAGCAAGAATTGGTCTGTTTTTCAATTAGATGTTAATAATGCTTTTCTTTATGGTGAGCTTTCTGAGGAAGTTTATATGAAGGTTCCTGAAGGAATTCTTAATCCTGGTAATAAGGTTTGCAGATTAAGAAAATCAATCTATGGGATGAAACAGGCTTCAAAAGAATGGCATGCCAAATTGACTGCATCTCTAAAAAGTCAAGGTTTTGGTCAATCTAAAAATGATTATAGCCTCTATATTAGAAATCATAATGGTTTGATCTGTATTGCTGCAGTATATGTAGATGATGTTATTTTGACTGGTACAGATCATAGTACTATTGCTAATCTCAAGATGTTTTTGCATCAAGAATTTGGTATCAAGGATCTTGGCTTGTTGAACTATTTTCTGGGAATTGAAGTTATAAATTTGGCTACAGGCATATTTCTGAGTCAAAAGAAATTTACTCATGAACTTCTTGATTTTTGTAAAATGGATATCACAAAACCTGCTTCTACTCCACTTCCCCTTAATGTCAAGTTCTCTGCTGATGAAGGTGATCCTATTGCTCATCCTGATGTCTACAGATCTTTAGTTGGAAAGTTAAATTTTCTTTCTACTACCAAACCTGATCTAGCCTATACTGTTCAGTCTTTGAGCTACTTTATGCATTCTCCCAGAACATCTCACCTTGCTGCTCTTCATCATACACTTAGATATGTGGCTGTGACAACCCGGGTCAAATCCCGAGCCTTTTTCGAAAATCAGGTCAAATCCCGATTTCGAGTCCGAATAAGTCGAAGCCTACTGGCCCAAATGCAGCCAACTTGGGTTACGACAAGCCCACCACAGGCCCCCAAAAGATCATGATTTGTTGGTGCTAATTAGTAGTAGTACTTTGCCTTATAAACTGAACAGAAGTCCCAAATCTCCTCGATATGGGACTGGGGTGTTACAAACTCCCCCACTTAAACTCTTGACGTCCTCGTCAAGCCTGAACGGATAGCCCATAGGTTCCAAGATCGTTCCTCCCTAGCCATTGTGGGATAATACCGGCTGGCTTCGTGTCCCCACCTCCGGACCTCCAGCCTTCGTGTCCCCACCTCCGGCAACTTGTCTCGACAAGCTTTCGAGAGTCGGCTCTGATACCATATGTGACAACCCGGGTCAAATCCGAGCCTTTTTCGAAAATCGGGTCAAATCCCTATTTCGAGTCCGAATAAGTCGAAGCCTACTGGCCCAAATGAAGCCAACTTGGGTTACGACAAGCCCATCACAGGCCCCCAAAAGATCATGATTTGTTGGTGCTAATTAGTAGTAGTACTTTGCCTTATAAACTAAACAGAAGTCCCAAATCTCCTCGATGTGGGACTGGGGTGTTACAATGGCTCATACTATTGGTCAAGGGATTTTACTTCAAGCAAATACAGAGATTAAATTGCAAGCTTTTACAGATTCTGATTGGGCAGCTTGCCCTGATTCTCGTAAGTCTATTACAGGTTATGTTCTACTATTTGGTCAGTCTCCAGTATCATGGAAGTCAAAGAAACAAAGTACCATTTCCAGGTCTTCATCTGAGGCTGAGTATCGTGCAATGGCTTCTGCAGCATTTGAGGTTACTTGGCTAGTTCGTCTTCTGGACGACCTTGGTGTTTCCAATCTCAAACCAGTTACTTTGTACTGTGATAATCAATCCGCTATCCACATTGCGAAGAATCCAGTATTTCATGAGAGAACCAAACATATCGAGATTGATTGTCACTTTACCCGTGACAAAGTTCTTGAAGGGTTAATTCAGCTTACGTATCTTCCAACACATTCTCAGCTTGCTGATCTTTTTACAAAGGTGTTACCTTCTCGTCAGTTTCGTAATCTTCTTTCCAAGTTAGGATTTCATGATTATGTATTTCATGGCTCTCCTAACTTGAGGGGGGGTGTTGGAGATGCTGCCAGCTCAGCTACCAGCTAGTTGCTGCCAACTAGGCAGAATTAGGTACAAGTTTGTGACATTTGATGTATAAAGACTACTAATAGTTAGTAGTTGATAGTAGTGAGTTTTAAGCATTGTAAACATAACAATATGAATTAGTTAGTTAGAAAATCTATTCTTCTTCAAAGTTATGTTCACAAAATCATCAACAGTCTCCACGATAGAGCATGTAAGAGATGTGAGGATAATGTAATTCTGCAACAAATCAAATATATGACTGAGACAAACATCGAACTTTCCTTCAATCAATTAACAAAGTATAAAAAATAGTAAGTTTTAGACGGATTACAAGCTAAAAACACAAATTCCAACAAAAATTAATTATTTTTACCGAGTAGTTCAATGCATATTGTTATCATCAGGGAATCATGAAATTGTCATTCAGTCTGTGCCTTGGAGGTTTTTTCTACGGTGTGCCTCCTTCACCTTGGCTACCTGTAGATTCATGTATTTTATCAGTGAGATATATACATTGTGAGGAACAAGCGAGATCCTATGCATTCCAACATAAGGATTTTAGGGTAAATTTGACAAATAATTGAAAGACAAGCACCACGACGAGAATTTTCTGAAGGTTTTTACTCTATATGGAGCGACAAGTATACATTTATTTTCCGGATAAGTGTCTTTTTTTCTTTTAGTATTTCGAGTGGTCTCTTCACCAAAAACACCTGGATTCCACATTTTTTGGGAGTCTCATAGTAAGACTTTCTAAGGAAACTTTTAGTCTTGGGTGAGGAATTTTAGTTTGATGGATTATAATTTCTTTCTTCTTCATCAACATAGTCCGACATCTCTAAAAAGTAAGCATGGTATTTCTCTCCGGGAAAAACTTATACATAAACTATAAATGCTACAAAATTACAACATTTTATTGGTTTTCGGGCATATTAGGATCCGCAACTTTAGAGCTTCAATGTACTCGTAAAACTCAAAATCCTAGTGTTAATTTATTTCACTACCCCTTTTTCATTGACCAAATTTGTGCTTGATCTGGATGACTTCCAAAGAGTAAAGTCTGTGGGCACCAATATACACTCTTGAGAACGTTGGATGCTGGAATGTTAATGCAATGGATGTAGTAGATCCAGATAAAGGTTCATGATTATGGGCCTGACCGAGGGTCAGAGGTAAATTGACCCCGATCTTTTAGTACCTAAGTAGCTACAACTGAATGAAAGCTAAGAACGCGCATATGGTATCAACATAATTACTTGCATACATATCGATCTTCTCTCTGCTAATGTGCTCTGCGATACAAGCATAACATGGCCTGTGTTTTTGTATTCTCTGGAGACCTGCCAATGACACTAGAAACAAGTTTATTCCAGCCTTTATTCTCTACTTGAGATATGTCATTTCTAGTTAGTGCCTGAAATTCTCCCGTATGCTATTCTCCATCAATAAAACCACCACCTGAATCCACTATAAGCCCTTGTCTTATATTTGTATCTGGGAGTGTCCAGTGGCAGACTCAACATTTTTGGCCATGAAGACGAAATTATGCAGTAATTTATTTTCGAAATTGATGCAACTTTAGATCAATTGTGATTATAGTTTGAATAATCAAAGGAAGTTCGATTTATCAATATGATTATCATCCTTGCATTTGGTTCAAAATTTTATCACTAAAGTGTTTAAAATTACTATCAACGTACATATTTTATACAAATTAGCAAAATAAGGATCACTAAAGTTTAATAATTTTTTTTAAATATTACACTCCATCACTAGAAAAGATTAATTTTCAATTAAAAAAATAAATCTTAATACATTCCAAAATAGACGTGTTCAAACAAAAAATTATGAGCCATTTAAGCATTGTGCTTGTTGTTTATCACCTCTTCATGATGGAGCGTGTCAAAATTTGAGGGAGCTGTTCTCTGTCGAAGATGTGGCTGAAGTGCTGGCAAGAGGTTCGCCCTGTCGGGCTCAATCAAAGTACTGACTCAAGCCAGTATAGGGACAATGTCAGTGAAAATGATGGTGATATGGAACGTCCCAGGTTGTTGAATGCGGAGGAAGTTGCTGCTGGCTTTCTAGGCTACTATGAAAATGGGGTGCACTGCAAAGGTCGTTTGGCTGGAAACACATAAAGGAACTATGATATGCAGACTGTTGGCTACTATGTAAGCGTCACCAAGAGAAAGACCAGGGATCACATGAGCATGAGCAGGGAATTGGTTGGAGGACAACAGAAGGTGAGGGAGCTGGTAGCTGGTGTTTGCTGGACACATGACAGAGGACAACGCTGACAAAGTAGAGGGCAAAGCTTCAGATGTTACTATTGATGCAGCTGAGGATGAGGATGTGGATGGGGATGATGGTGTTAGTATTGGTGGAGGGCAAGGGAGAATTGCTAGTGATTATGTTCTGTAGGACAAGGATGTGGACATGGATTGACGCTGCAATCCGGTAATTGTTTTGTTAATTTGTTTTGTTGTAATTCTGAACTTTGCTTGCATATTTGTTTGTAAGCTTGAACTTACTGCCTAGTGGAGCTCGAGTCTCTGTTCTGAATTCTCGTTTATTATTATATAAAATTTATATGGCTAGCAAAATAAAATATTGAATTCAAATTACACATTTGTAGCTATATGATTTGAAAATATAATTGATGGCAACAAGTACATCGAGTTGCAGGTGCAAGAAAGGGATGATAACATACATATGTAAGAAAAAAAGTTGTAATTCAAACAGACAAAATGTCCTTCAACGGTGTAGAAAAAGACACACTCACACACAATTGGGGCTACATGAAATTAAGTGTAATTTTAATGAAAGTTATTTTGGAAATTTTCCCGTTCGAGCCGCATAGGATATTGTAAGTCTCAAACCATATCTCTCAATAGCCCATTTCGCCTCTCTAAAACCATGTCCATAAATTTTGTCGTAACGAACTTCTTTTTTATTTTTCGTAACCTCTTTCAAGTTCCTCAGAAATTCAGCTTGTTCTGGTGTAGTGTGTAAGAAATCATCTCCAACAAATGCATACCAATCCAACCATTTGTGTGACATCACTTCACAAATACCTTCCTCCACTTCTAGTCTAAGTTTTTTATATCCTATTCAGTCAGTCAGGTACGAAATGTACAAAAGAATCAGCAAACCATGATTAATTTATTGATTTGAGAGCCAAAGAAAAAGGGAAATTACCTTCAATGCCAATCCATGCGTGGATCATCTCGTGAGCTATGGTTGCCCCTATTACTAACCTGTCAAGTGTCAACGTGGATGACAGAATAGTAGTAATTCAGACGTGTTGTTAGTGCATAGATAACGATGAGTAAACTTCTGTAAAAGTTTTAGCTAGTTTTGTTTTTGCTCTCTGAACTCTGAAGCAGAGAGTTTGAGGCTAGAAGTATAAATTCAGATTTAACATCATTTAAGCATGTTTGAGACTTCACAAATATTCTGGTGATCTCTTGTAAGATTCAATGAAGGACGGATATAAGTACGTTAATAAGGAGGGATATAAGTACATTAGAATGTGGAAGATTCTAGGCAGTTTGAATAGTTAAACTTAGATATATAACATCATTCGAAGGTCATTTTTAGAATGTGGAAGATTCTAGGGCATGATTAGGGAAAGGGAAAAGATGCATATACCTGGGGTAACCATACAGTATCATCATGGATGTCACCTCGTGTATACGCCGTATGTTTTGCACCTCTTTCTTTACATAAATGTTTTCCCCTCTCTGGTATGACCTAGCAACCTAAATTCAAGTTGAAAATGAGAATTTTTTTCCTTATTTTGTGTTCCTTATAAGGAGATTAAAAGGAAGGGAGAGAGAATGAAATACTTACACTTCGCACAACAAATTCTGCTCGTAATGTGGTCATACCCAATGTCGTTCCTCGCTTGTCCTGGAAATACAGTATGGTTAACTAATCAACATTACAAACTAAAAGTAGGAGAAATAGAACAATGCACTGGTTTTAAGGTCAAATATGCATGATACAATATGCACATACCTTTACACTAAGTTTAGAACTAATTTTATTCATATCCTTTTCATCAACTAAGAAAATCGGAATATCCTTAAGGATCTTCATGTCTATTCCTTCCAAAAACCTGTACACTTCATGAAAAAGGGGAATGCAGGCCTCGGTGTCCATTATTGCTGTGCAATGACAGTCAGAACAAAGTTTTCGACCATCGTTGAGGCTAATAAATCGCATATTTCCTATCTGCACAGATCAAGTACAGTTTAATTTCAAATTATGGGATGATTTTTTGCAATAAAAACTTGGAATAACTAAAATATGGCAAAGAAGCAGGATTAATTTTTCAGTTCAACTATCATTCTGACATCTTCTTGTACTACTTTCAAACCGAACCATTAAATTGAGACATCTCCTAAGTTTGTTAAACCTTTTACTTGCAAACACTACTTTCACAAGTATGGAGGGAGGAGGAGACTTTACCCAACTTCAGCATACTTCTGGAAATTTTAAAAGATATTTAAATACGACATGATCTAAAACTTGTTATAATATATCTCTGTTCATGGACATAAATTATTATTCTTGTGTAGCGGTGAATCTCTACCACAAACCTTCAACCTTGAACAGCTGCAGCACTTCGTAGATCCATCTGATAAATGTTTGTCACAGGCTTTCTGGCCCCAATAGATACGCGTTAAGCGATCAGAAAGTATCTGTAAGTAAATCATCAAGTGTAAGTAGCAGAAACTAATTAATTTTGTACCTGAATATCAGCAGTTTTGTACCTTTTGCATTATTGCATTATAACTATCTAATAGTCAATTTAAAACGTTGTTTTATTGGATCATACTAAAATATTAAATGATATAAAAAATATCATCAGAAATAGAAAACCTACTACTTCATCGCAAACATCACAAACTTGACCGATATGACAGTTAGAATCCCTTTCTGACGTGGAAGACCCCCTGCAAACATCCCAAACTTGATTGATTTGACGGTTGGAATCCCAAACTTCATCAATTTGACAGTCGGAATCCCTTTCTAACGTGGAAGACTCCCTGCAAACATCCCAAACTTTATCGATTTGACTGTTGGAATCCCAAAGTTGATCAATTTGACAGTTGGAATCCCTAGCTGACGTGGAAGATTCGCTGCAAGAAGGTTAACTCTGTTTAGTAACTCATGTACAACCTTAAAGTAAAGCACCAAACAAACAATATATTTAAATACTAGGGGTGGGAGGACTCGAAACCAAGACCTCTCGCTTTAAACTGAGCTTTGATACCATGTTAAGTAACCATTTCATCTAAAACCTTAAGATGTTAGAAGAATGTACTAACACGATCTTATACTATTCAACAAACTCAATTAATTTAAATTGACGATTTCTCTTGAATATTGAGTTATAGGGACGAATATTACCATGATGTTAAATCAAATTGTTTATAGTTCTTGAAGATGTTTAGGCTGCTAAATAGTTTTCTCCACCATCTCTTTCTTGGAGTAATGCTTGCTTTCCTGGTAAGAAATAATTTGTGAGTAAAATCTATATGCTGTTCTAAACGTGTTTAACAGTCACCTATTTTTAGACAGAGATGCACTTCAGTGACCACATTTTTCGTCTATATTTAAAGTCCATGCATGAGCAGTGCAAAAATGTAAATGCGGAAAGAAATTTTCAGCTCACTTTTGCCTCATTGATTCATCTGAATGTTCCGTGCTGCCTTGTGTTGACCCAGGATGGTGTTCATCTTCCTCTGTATACGAAGACTCTGCATCATAAAAAAACGTAGTTTAAAAAAACAGTTAAATAAAGCATCTGTAAAAATGTAGAATATTGGAAGACATTCTTTTGTTCATCTAGCAAACAGGTTTAAAAATTTAGTAATTTGCGGTCAACATTGCAGGTAACATTGCCCATTCATGATTCAGAAGACAGGAGAAGTTCTAACTAGAAACAAATACCAAAACATGCTTGCTTATTACTGTATTTAACAATTTTTTTCCTCAAGTTATTATTACACAATAAAGCTTACAGTTCGAACACTCGCTAAAGACCTAAGTTGCTCACCCACAAAATTCATTTCTGCGCTGTTTGATTCAAGAATAGAATATTGAACGGCATGATGTATATCTTCGTTCTCGTCCTCCGATAGGGGATCCTGCATCCAACGAGAAGAAGGAAATATGATTAGTTAAATAGAATCAACTTTAAAATTATGATAATGATTTGAAAAACAGAACATTCTGCACATTGTAATAAATTTTCGGTCACCATTCCTCGATAACAAAAACCAGGGGGATGGGGATACAGAGGAGTTCATTTTGATCAAGCAGGAAATACGTGTGATAGAAAGTTAAATTTCATTGCAGTGAAAGATGAAACTGCAAAACTTGTATATTACTAATCGAGGCATTGAGCCGGAAGAATTTGTGTAAATGTATAGCAAATTTTATACACAATGTATAAATTTCAGTATGTGAATAAAGAAAAATTACAGTTACCTCAAATGTAAAGGCTCCATATCCTCCATTCATATATCCACCGTTATACTCCATTTTTATGCTCAAGTACAAAACCCTAAATTACTGCAAGTCTGTAACTAGAATCAGAGCAAGAAAAGGAGGGAAATTAGTGATGCATAAATTATCTCGAAAAATATAACTTACTACTGAGGATTCCTAAATGCGATTACAAGTATATCAAACCTCCTTTAAATGCTCCTTCAAAGACCCCTTAGCTTAGAAATTTAAAAACACCAAGCTTCATTTTATATTGCGCCAAAACAACCATGATGGGTCACATCTGGAATATGCCTTTCATATATCTATTTTGTATTTCTTGTTAAGTTTGTTTTGGTCAACTTCATTTTCTTTTGTTTTTGTAAAAAGGAATCCTAACAGATGTGGTAGAGTACTGCTGGTTTCGTTGAGATGTAAATAAGTGCATTTTGAACAAACGGGGGACCAAAAATAATACTACTTGAGAAGAAATTCCACATGTATATCCAATATAATATCGGACCAATAATTTGAATTATTGTATTATCACCAAATTAAAATGTTTTTCAAAGCTTCAAATTGTGTATGATACAATACAACTGTACAAGTATACATTTAAGAATGAATATAGGCAAAATCAGTCTTTTTTTTAGCTAATCATTGGCTTGGTTGCCTTTGTCTGTTCTTTTGGCTCTGTTTCAGTGGCTCTCCCTCAAGTCACAAAAATGTAACGACCCTTTGTGCACTGCATCAAAAATCTTAAGTATAGATTTGCTTTTGTGCGGATGAACGATGTTTGGATCCTTCTAAATTGTGATATTTGAATCGCCATTTATCTAAGATCGTATTTGGGCATGTTAATCTAATATAAAAATGAATTTTGTTGAAATCTTTGTTTCAAAATTATAACTAATGTCTCAGTTTGTCTGGTATAAGTTTTATGTAAATAGTGTTATGGTGAATAAAAGTATAAATTTCCAATACATGGTATATCTGTTCTATTTTTTGTATTAAAAACCAACAAATATTAAGAAACTATTTCAAACGTTTTCAAATATTTCAGCATATGCATTACAAACTTATAAACTTTGCTGATAGATCTCTTTTTGGTTGTGTTTCTAAGGTTCTAACTAATTTCATTATTGTAATTGTGGAAATTCTCCAGTTTGAGCCACATGCGACATTGTATACTTCAAACCATATTCTTGCAATGTAATATAAGTTCCATTTTGGGTCTTCCTCTACCACCTTAAGGTTTTAGATGAGCTGGTTACTTAACATGGTATCAGAACTCTGGTCGGCGGGAGTCACGATTTCGACTCCCTACCACCCCCAATATTCTCACAATATATTATACGAAGGCAAATTAATGCCCAAAAAATGGACGATCGTGATCCACTCTTCGACCCGAAAATGGGTTTTCGAGTGAGGGAGAGTGTTGAAATATAATATAAGATCCATTTGGGTCCTTCTCTAACACCTAAAAGTTTTAGATGAGCTAGTTACTCAACACATATCTCTCAATAGCCCATTTAGCATCTCTAAAACCACCGCCATAAATCTTGCAGTAATTTCTTTCTATCTTATTCTGCAGACCTCTTTTAAATTTCTCAGAAACTGAGCTTTTTCTGGCGTTGCGTGTAAGAAATCATCTCCAACAAATGCATGCCAATCTAACCATCTGTGTGCCATTTCTTCACAAATACCTTCCTCCACTTCTAGTCTAAGTCCGTTATATCCTATTTCAGTTAGGCACAAAATATACCTCAGAATCAGTGAACAAGACATGATTAACTTATGAACTTGGGAGGCAAAGGAACAGGAAAAACACCTTCAATACGCATCCAGGCATGCATATTCATCTCATGAGCCAAGGTTGCTAACCTTGATGTACATATAGTAGTAATTAAGACACGTGTGGTACATATATAAGAAAGAGTGAAGAGTTAACTTTACTTCAAGTTTTAGTTAGTTTTTGCTGCCTCTGTTTTGTTCAAGATTGTAACTTTTCGGAAGCAGTGTTCTTGTTGGAAAAAGTATAATTTTTAGATCTAACATTTTTTAAGCATGTCTGAAACTTCACAGTTGATGTTAAATTTAATCCGCTCAGGCATTTTAAATACCTCGCTGGTATATAAAGTTTCTTTGAGAGGGGGGGAAGGGGATTATGGGGCTCATTATAAAATATTGTTGTTAGCTGTTTAGTTGAAAATTTTAGAATGTGAAAGATTCTAGGTTTGGTTAGGGAAACTGAAAAAAGAAATCGGATAAGTAAGATGTATACACTACCAGCAAGGATGTCACCTCGTAAATACGTTGTATGTATTGTACCTCTTTCACTACATGAACGTCTTCCCCTCGACTGAAATACTGCACACAGCACACAAACAAACATATATCATCAGTTCTTACACTTATTTTGTGTTGCACAAAAGATGAATAAATAAAAGCATAGCTAATGAAATCCTTACACTCTGCACAACCAATCCTGCTCTGTATGTGGCCATACCCAATGGGTATCTGTATGTTTAGTAGTGATTGACTAAACAACTATACAAACTAAAGAAAGTATGCTATTTAGAGCAGTTCAATTGTTATAAGATCAAACATAATACAATTTATACGCACCTTTCCGCCAAATCTACAACAAATTTTGTTAATCTCATCTTCATCAACTAGGAAAACTGGAATATCTTCAATGATCTTTATGTTTAATCCTTCAAAAAATCTATAGACTTCTCGAAAAAGGAGAATGCATGTCTCGGTATCCAGTATTGATGTGCAACAACACTCAGAACAAAGTTTTCGACCAATATATATAGTGTTCCCTAACTGCACAGAGCAAGCAAAGTTTATTCTTAATAGAGTTAATTCCGTTTTGCATTCCTTTGGTTTCGACCAAACGCACTTTTTTACCCATACTTTGCATATTGCATTATACATCCCCTTACTAATTCTGGCGTGTCATTGTGCACCCTTCCGTCTATATTTACTATTACATTTAAAAAAGTGAGGGGTAATGTAGTAAACTATTAATACAAAATTCCACTTTAATCCTTAAAGTACGGCACATTTTACACATAAACCCTTAAACAAAAATATCACACACTTTTGCCCCTCAACTATTAAAACTGTACAATCCAACTCTTTTATTAAAATTTCTTCAATATTATTTTAAACAATTTAGAATATATTCAAATAAAAACAAAAAACACGGATTATTTTAAAAACTTTGAGCATGATATCCCGAATTTTTCAAATAATATTTATCGACTAAAAAAATGACAAAACTAAAATTCGAATAATTTTTTGAAAAGTTAGCAATCTTGTAAAATTCGTAGTAAATTCAATTTATATCAGATTTCCTTTATTTTGGATGATTCAAAAAACCCTTTGAATTATCTACAACTTTCGTTCACGGTGTTTCCTCATATTATGTTTCGAACTATTCTTGAAATAATAAAAGATATTCCGAGCTTGTTTAAGAGGTCAAAAAGCTTAAACAAAAGTTTTTCTTTATCAAATTCTTTTTAATATATTTTCGATGTATTATTACTATTATTTCTAAAAATTTCAGGATATTACATCATGCGCAAATTTTTCTAAAATTTCGATGTATTATTACTATTATATATAGGGCTGAGTATTCGGTTAAAACCGAACCGAACCAAATTTTAATTCGGTTAACCGAAACCGAAAATGTGAAAAACTTCTTACCGAAAACCGAACCGAAGTAAATTGGGTTTTGAAACCGAACCGAATTTAATATTTCGGTTAATACCGGAAACCGAAATAAAAAACCAAAATTTTAATTAAATTGCTAAAGTTGCATAAAACTTCTAGAAAAAACACAAAGAGATTAAGATTTAAGGCTACAAGCAGTCAAGCACAAAGAATCCATAATTAATTAATAATCATTAATCAATAAACAATAATCAAATATTCGAATCAAAGAAACTCGCTGTATCATATAGATTCCCAAATTAAGAAACCCTAGATTCGAATCAAAGATTCACCTTAATGAAGTTTGGAATCGAAGATACTGCTGCAGTGCTGCGAGTTCCCACCCAGTCGTTGTTCTTCGGCCGAATCTCCGAGTTCGACAGTGCCTTGGAATCTTGGATACTTAGTCGATATAGTATTAGTCGATAGATACTTAGTTGAATCTGCGAGTTCAACTGCTGCTGAGTGCTGTGCTGTGAGCCTGTGAGGCTGTGACTAATAATATTTTAAATGTTTTATTTTTTTATGTATATAAAGATAAATTCGGTTATTTATTCGGTTATTCGGTTAACCGCGGTTAAAAACTGAATTACCGAAAAACCGAAATACTAATATTCTCTTACCGAAAACCAAACCGAAAATTGAATATCGGTTAACCGAACCGAAATAATTTCGGTTATTCGGTTCGGTTTTCGGTTAACCGAACCGAATGCACACCCCTAATTATATATATATTATTTGAAGATATTCACAAAAATTCTAAAATTCTATAAAAATATAGGAATAAATTTTAATAAAGGGTTAAATTGTACGATTTTTATAGTTGGGAGATAAAATGTATGATTTCTTTGTTTAAGGTTTTATGTGTAAAATGTGTCTTACTTTAAGTATTAAAGTGTAATTCCGTATTACTAGTTTCCTCAATTACCCCTCACTTTTTTAATGGTAACAGTGAAAATAGACTAAAGGGGTGCACAATGTCGCGCCAGAATTAGTACGAGGATGCATAGTACATTATGCAAAGTATGGATAACAAAGTGCATATGTCCCAAACCAGAGGGATGCGAAACAGAATTAACTATTCTTAATATATGGGATGATGTTTGCAAAGAAACCATGGAATAACTTAGATATAGCAAAGAAGCAGGATTAATTTTTTCAGCTACTATAATTTTCGCAATAGTTATTCCAACTTGCAAACTGATTTAACAGTCTGAGATATCGTAAAAGTATGGTAAACCTGTTACTCACGGAAAACACTACTTTCACAAATTGGAAGGAGGAGATGTTGGGTATAATTACAAACTACACAGCAACAATAGGGCAGTTATATATATAATTGTATTAACAAGAACAGGCAAAATACCAATAAACGAAACAAACACAAAGGTCGAAACAATAAAATACAGTAAAACCTCTATAAATTAATACTCGATAAATTAATAATCTCGATAAAATTAATAATTTGTCCAGTCCCAACTTGGGACCAGTATAAAATTGGACCCCAATCGATAAAATAATAAGATAATAACTTTTTTGAAATCCCAAAGTATATATATTGGTCCCAACGAAACTATAAATTAATAATCATTAAAAGATTCCATACATATTCTAAGATTGTCTAGTAAAAAATGAATCTATAGTCACTTGTTTTTTGTTGAACTTCAAATCTATATTGACTTCATCTTTAAATCTCCTCACTGCACTTAAGAGTTGGGGCATTGTCTTCTCGTATTGCAACAAAAAGTTGTGAAGAGTTGTTGCCGCTTGCAATGCTTCTTTCCGAGTGACCGGTTCCAAAGCTATTGAATCATCCTCAACTTCGTCATCGATCGGATTTTGAATGGTATCCGCCACAATTTCTTCAATGCTTTGAACCTCGTAACATTCATTATTTTCACCAGGATAATCTAGCAAGTGATTCACATCCATTTCGTGCCGATAATGCATACCTGTAATCAAGTTCTCAAGCTCACGAATGTCTTCTCCAGAATTTACATCGTTTAAATCACTTGAGCCGGTTGGATTCACTGAACGAATTTTGCAGTGTCGAAAGCAATTTGCTATGGCCTCTTGTAATTTATTTTTCATCTCTAACTAATATATATTGTAACTAGTACATTAGACTTGGAAATTTAAAGGTCTTATGTAAATGCTCTTTAAATTAATAAATTATTAATTTATCGATATAATAATATCTCTCTAAATTAATAAAATATCCCGGTCCCAACATTATTAATTTATAGAGGTTTTACTGTAATTAGAGACTGTAAATATAATCAGATAAGAAAGAACACTTATCTATCAGGAGCTTTAACAAATTCTGAAAGATAAAGAAACAACTGAGTCGCCAAGCCTTCGAGAAGTCTTGACTGTTCTTGAAGAGATTATTGCCCCACTTACGCTGTGTTGGGTTGCAGCAATATCACTCCCAGGATAAAACAGCACAGATCAATCCACTCACAGTAGTAGGAATGATCAACAGCGACCAGTCCCTCACTTCGCCCAAGAACTATGTATGTTATCTTTATGTGTTGAGAGAGAACAGAGAAGAATGATTGTTTCTAGGGTTTTCAGAGAGTTACATATCTGTCAACTGTCTCAAACGTTATGTTTTGTATCTATATAAAATACAAAATAAAACGTAAACAGACAAAAATATTGTAACTGAAGATATGACATTTAATACTAAATATTCTGATTTAATTACCATAACAGTTGTCATCAGGATTTAATAACAATTACAGCTCAGTCAGGATTTCCTGGTCCATCAGGATTTGATCATCATCAGTACTGAAGTAAAGCCATCAGGATTTGATGTCCGTCAGGAGTGGCATCAGTACTTGATCGACCATTAGGATTTCGTCAGGACTGGACCATCAGGATCCAAATACTAACCCAGGCCATCAGGATCAGTAGTCACCAAGATTTCACTCCAAGTACTGACCAGGCCATCAGGATTTGATCCAAGAACTGGTCCATCAGAATTTAATATAAATCCTGACCCAGTTCGTATAGCTGTTACAAATAAATACTGATACTGTTAAATTAAATCAATAAATAATATTAAATAAACAGGTAATAAAATTCCTCGCCCAGGTCGGCTCGCGTACGCGAGACGCCGAGACATTCGCCCAAATCGCCCTTCGACCCGATTCGGGTCGTGACGTGACGTGGCGGGGTGAGGCGAGCGGCGGCGGCGCGCTCTTGTGTGTGTGTGTGCGCGTGAGGCAAATACTAACACCATGCACACCCACATGCCTTAGTAGTTGTACACTACTCTTGCACATGTTTCTATATAAACCCACCAACCTCTCATTACCATTTCTATGTGGGATACAAGTTATTCTAATATAACCAACCCACATAACCCATTTCAAGCAACCTATTTCAACTCAATTTATTTATGGATTACACTAAGAAAATGTCTTAGATCCAAACATGAAAGTTTAAGTCCTCATTACAAAGAACAACCTCCAATTGTTAGTTTCCGGAAATTTCATCAAGATCATATTTAAAATATGCCTCAAACTTTCCATTTTCTAACAATCCCCCACAAATCCATACAGAAAAGCTTACATATCAGTCCTTATCATGACTTGTTTTTTCAGAGTCGGTACCCTTCCGGGTTTGAACCCTCCTAAGTCCTCTACTTCGATGGCTACCGGATCTAGATGGAATGTTTCACCTTGAATCTTTATTCGTTTGGTGTAACCACACTCCATAGACGACAACAAATCAAAGGCTATGGTGCTGATCTACGGCTTTGAGACGTTAATGGTCCTGTCTCGATCCTGTTCGTCTAATGCTTCAAGGAATAACCCTTTCCTCTAATTGCGACCACACAATTACATTCGCTTAGCTGGGCATCTCCAGAGATGTACTGCGATCATCTCGTCAAATGACTTGACCCCATTCAGAGTTCAAATAACTCTTGCTATACTGGCAGTAACAGTACCTTTTAGGTTTACAGGGGATAGACTCAGATACGTGCATATCAAGGTATATAGTAAAGGTACTACCAACTCACCCTCACAGCTTGTTATTACCACATTGAATACACTTCAAGGGATCTCCTCTCAGGTGTATTGGGTTCCCGCTGCTGATGAATCATTATGGGCTATCAGTCCCATCCCCAACCTAGACTTAAGGACTACTGCATGCTCAAGTCCTTTAGTCAAAGGATCAGCTATATTATCCTGAGTTCCAATGAACTCTATAGCAATAATCCTTTCAGACACAAGACCCCTTATAGACTTAAGTCTAACTTGGATGTGTCTCTTTGTTTTAACATTATACTTTTCACTACTGATCTTGTCGATAGTTGTACGACTATCACAATGAACAGCAATAGCTGGAAGCGGTCTGCTTACTACAGGTAACACTGACATAAGTCCATGCAACCATTCAGCCTCCGTCCCCGTGGCATCTAGTGCACACAACTCAGCCTCAAAGGTAGACCGAGTTATCAAAGTCTGTCTAATAGACTTCCGAGATATTGCTCCACCTGCTAGGGTAAATAAATATCCAATCACTCCATTGGTACCAGATTTCTTAGCTATCCAACTTGCATCACTATATCCCTCGAGTACTCCAGGGAATCTTCGATAATGCAAACCAAGGGAAATAGTTCCCTTAAGATATCTAAGAACTCTATCTAGTGCCTCCCAATGGGTCTTGTTCGGACAGCTTGTATATCTAGCTAACTTAGACACATAATAAGAAATATCTGGTCTAGTCACATTAGCAAGATATTGCAAACTCCCAATAATCTGAGAATACCTTAACTGAGACACAGGTATACCTGAACTATTCTTGACTAGGGCAACTTTAGGATCGTACGGTGTACTAGCGATTCTACAATTTGAATAACCATACTTCTCAAGTATAGATTTCTCTATATAATGAGATTGTGACAATGTTATTCCATCAGTTGACTGTGTCAACTTGACCCCAAGAATCACACTAGCCTCACCCATATCCTTCATTTCAAAGTGCCTTTTCAACAAACTTTTTGTCTCGTTAATAATATCAATATTGGTTCCAAACAATAATATATCATCCACATATAGGCACACGATAATACATTCATTTCCTTTAACCATATAGTAGACACACTTGTCACTTTCATTAACTACAAATTCTGATTCTAAAACAGTATCATCAAACTTTTTATGCTAGTCTCTAGGAGCTTGTTTTAAGCCATATATAGACTTGATTAACTTACATACTTTCCTCTCGTTACCCGAAGCAACAAATCCCTTAGGCTGATCCATATAAATCTCTTCCTCAAGATCACCATGAAGAAAAGATGTCTTTACATCCATTTGATGGATGATAAGACCATGTACGGAAGCCAATGCTATAAGCATTCAGATTGTTGTCATCCTTGCAGCAGGAGAGTATGTGTCAAAGTAATCAATGCCTTCCTTTTGCCTAAAACCCTTAGCTACCAGCCTAGCCTTATACTTATCTATTGAGCCATCAGGATTCATCTTCCTTTTGAAGATCCATTTACATCCTATAGTAGTACACCCAGGAGGTAGGTCAACCAACTCACATGTTCCATTAGAAACAATAGAGTCAATCTCACTCTTTACAGCACCTTTCCAGTGCCTTGACTCCGAAGAATCCATTGCCTGTCGGAAAGTTAAAGGTTCATCCTCGACATTGTAAGTGACAAAATCACTTCCAAATTCCTTGACTACCTTTGCACGCTTACTCCTTCTAGGTTCATCTACTTCGTCAGGAGTAGAACTACTATCAGGATCTGCCCCCACATTTGTCATCTTTTCCACATGATCAGGAATAGAACTCGATGTGTGAGTAGGATCATCATTAGAAATATCATGAGGTATGCCAGTCTTCATAGGGAACACATCCTCAAAGAATGTTGCATCACGAAACTCAACTATAGTGTTAGCCACTATACCATCTATGTCAGATTTTAATACTAAAAATCTCATAGCTGTAGTGGTTTCAATATAGCCCAGAAAGATGCAATCAACAGTTTTCGGACATAGTTTCTTTCTCTTATGTTCCGGGACAAGCACCTTTGCAAGGCACCCCCACACACGAAGATACTTTAAACTTGTCTTTCTACTTTTCCATAATTCATAAGGTGTCTTGTCCATATGTTTCAGAGGGACTCTATTCAGAATATGGCAAGCCGTATTCAAAGCCTCTCCCTACATGTACTTAGGCAACCCAGAATTAATAAGCATGCTGTTAATCATATCTTTAAAAGTTCTGTTCTTTCGTTCAGCCACCCCATTAGACTCAGGTGTGTATGGTGGAGTCACCTCATGAACTATACCATTGCTTGCGCAAAATTCATTAAACAAGGTACTAGTATACTCACCACCTCTATCAGATCTCAAACGTTTAAGTACTTTACCAGTTTGTGTTTCAGCTTCAGTTTTGAACATAATGAATTTTTCTAGTGCTTCATCCTTATGTCTAAGTAAATAAACATAACAGTATCTACTACAATCATCTATAAAGGTAATAAAATATCGTTTATTATCCTTAGTCAACATGCCACCAAATTCACATATGTCTGTGTGTACTAAATCTAAAACTCCTGAATCCCTAACAATATTATGAAAGGGTTTCCTAGTTTGTTTAGCAGTCACACATACTTGACATTTGGATTTCTTATCAATAACATACTTTGGAATCAACTCTAAATTCATCATATTCTTTAGAGCACCAAATTTTAAATGACCAAGTCTAGCATGCCATAAATCGGATGATTCAACACAATTAACAGAAGGTGCAACACTATCATTAATAAAACTACCCAAAACAGGCTCAACATTTATTAAAAATAAACCATCAGACAAATAACATTTGCCAAAGAATACACAGTATGTGTAATAACTACTTTATTACATTTCAAAGAAAGTTCAAAACCATTTTTAACTAACCAACTTCCACTTATAATATTTCTACGAATGTCAGGAACATGGTGCACTCTAGTGAGGGATAGAACACGCCCAGAAGCAAACTTCAGGTCCACGTTTCCTATTCCAAGAACTTGAGCAGCACTAGCATTCCCCATCGTCACTGTCACTCCATGACTCTGTTGATAAGATACAAATAAACTAATATCAGTACAAATATGTACATTAGCTCCAGTATCAATCAACCATTCATGTGACAGATAAGTGGAAAGAAGTACAGGGTTGTAGGTAACATACCCGTCATTGGTTCCAGAGACAACAACCTCACCAACAACCATGTTAACCTTAGGCCCATCAGTGGTTGCAAGCACAGTATTAGCTTGTGCTCCCACAACAGCTTTCTTAGCTTTCTTTGCAAGACAGTCCTTGCTCCAATGACCAACCTGTCCACAAGACCAACATGGTTTGTTTGTCTTTGGTTTCTTGGCCTTGTTCTTGTCATTTTTAGTTTTAGTGTTATCCTTCTTAGTGACAGCCTTTCTTTTCTGTCCAACAGTCACTACATTCACCTTCGAACCCCCATGTTCAGCAGGCATCAAATGTCCCTATTTGGACTTGTGCTGTTCCTGCACAGAGATGTCCAACATCAGGTCCGTCCATGTGATCTCTTCTTTCTGTCTTTTCAGGGAGAGAGCAAACTCTTCCCAAGACTTAGGGAGCTTTTCAATCACAGCCATAACCTGAAACTTTTCAGGAAGGTCCATTCCGGACTCCTTCAAAGCATGCACCAACATCTCAAACTCGTGTGCCTGCTCAGTCATGGATTTTGTATCCACCAGTTTAAAATCAAGAAACCTAGCCACATAATACTTTTCCAACCCTTGCGAGTCAGTATTGTGTGTCTGGTCTAGCTTCTCCCATAAGAGCTTAGCAGTGAAGGAGTCAGATGAATACACATCAAATAGAGTGTTCGCTAAAGCTGCCAGTATAGCAGCCCTAGCCACCCCATCTTTTTCCTCCCACATGACATAAGCCTTAACAGTTTCAGCCTTTTCCTGATCAATAACTGGTTTCTCATACTGCACCATCGGCCATAGACCCTTTATCGTTAACCACAGTTTCATCTTTTTCTTCCAACGAGAAAAACCAACACCCCCACCGAATTTATCAGGCATTCCTGACAAATCAATAGTGTAATAACCCGAATTTTTGGTAAAATTAAAAAAAAATTATTATGATTAAGTGCATCAGTGAATAGTGAATTTGGTGGATGAATAGTGATTTTGAGGATTAAGAAAAAATTTCATGCCACCTATGTACGAGACGTAGTGTGGATATTCCGAAGTCATATTAGTGATCTACGGAGTAAATAAGTGTATGCAAAGACGATCGGAATTCAGAAATTCCAAATTTTATTTTGGTGTAATATTTGACCGGGCAGCGAATTATATATTATTATATTCAAGAAATGAGATATTAAATTTGAGGATTTGAGGATTTAATATTTTGGAATTTTATTATATTTGATTTGAGAATATTCGAAGAAACGCGAGAACATTTTCTAAGAACAAGGAATAAAGAGGGAATAGATAAGGGATGTTGGAGTTAATATTGATTTAAGGGATTGTGCCACAATGGAGTAATAAAATGCAACATATAAGCTGTAACATATTGATTTTATTAAAAGAACACAAAGACGATCCAATTGGTGGAAGAAGAAAAACCAAGTTGTCATGCATGAAAGTCAACCAGAAAGCTAGTGGTGTATTTGCAACATTGGCAAAAATGGGGTTTTTTGATGAGATGCCAACACTGGGACTAATGAGAGAGCAACAAGTGGACTAATGGGTGGTTAACACTGAAACCCTAGTGGTTTTGATGATGACACATAAACAGCAAGCTGATTGCTTGTCATTGAATATATTAGCTTGTTATTTTGTTAACTTGTTTTGCTTGATGCGTTAATTGAGGGGGAGCTTTTAGCTCAATCACATATGGATATATTATCATCAAAAAGGGGGAGATTGAAACTCTATGAATTTTGATGATCATATAGTGGCAAAGATGTTTGTATTTATAGATGTAAAGCAGCAAGCTATATGCTCTATCCTAACTTGTTGTTGCAGGGAAAGATGGCTTACTGATATGAAATATCAGTGCATATAAAATAGCATGCCATTATCATATGTACTAACTTGGTTTTGCAGGGAAAAATAGCTTACTGATATGTATGCCAGTTTATCTAAACAGCAAGCCATTTGGTGCTACACCGAGACAGTCTGGCAAGCCAGTTGTACACAGTCAGTACGCAAACAGCAAGCCAATTCCAACTGTCCAGTTTTTCTAAAGATAAAGATCAAGTTTGATACTCATGGATTTATTTCAGGAAATATATTGTGAGGGCTCTTTATGATATAATTCGTACATAATATATTATAGAGCTCAAATCTTTTATCAAAATCTGTTTTGATATTATTTTCCTAAATTATAGGAGTTTATTGTTTTTAAAAGATTCTCTCTTTCAAAATCTCCTATACACGTTTTATATACATACAAACAGAAGGGATGAGTTTTTATTCGCTCTATCTTCTCCAAACCTTCTGTCAAACGGTCACAATAATGTTGAAGAAATCTCTCTAACCAATTGAACGTTAGAATTGGATTCTAGCCGTTGGTAATTGATTGGATTGATTTTTTGGACGTTGCTTGTGAGGCTTTATAAACATGTTCTTGTGTTCATATCGTTTTAAGTGATTCAAGTACAACAAGAACACACTCAACTCAGTTTTTACTTTGCTATATTCAAACAAATTCTCTCGAGCTCTTAATATATCATATACGTACTATACCTTTGAGAGTTCATAGGTTTTGAGTTGTAATCACTTTATTGATTTGTATTGCTCTATTTGTAATCAGTAGTTGCTGGACATATTGGCTAGGGAACAAGGGTTTGGTGAACGTTGCTAGAGAAGTATACTTGGGAAGTATAGCTTAGAGAGCAAGTTCTGAAACAAGTGTTCAGCAAGCCATTTGTCAGCAACCGGGAAGAAGGGTGGTATATTATTGTATCTTGTAATTGGTTTATTTCGTTGATCAATAATATATTCTCTTACCGGGTTGGTAAGGGACCAGGACGTAGACCATAGGGGACTAGGGGTCGAACCTGGCTAAAAGTTTATTGTGTTCTTTACTTTTCTGCCTTACTTACCGTACTGCATTTATTTATAATCAGCGTGCTGTTTGTACAATCAGCGTGCCATTTGTGTCTGCATTGGTAACAGTCAGCATGCCATTTAAGTCTGCATAATTTGTAAACAGCAAGCCATTTCTGGTAAATATTAAAATCGGTCATAGTTAGCCATATACACCTCTAGGTGTGCATTTTCAATTGGTATCAGAGCGTGGTATACTAATATTTCTGTGACAGGAAAAGTATTCGATCATAATGGCTGACAATTATCCCGAAGGAAAATCTGATTATAGGGCTCCTCTTCTTACGGGCACGAACAACTATTACTGGTGGAAAGGAAGCATGAAGCATCATTTATCTAGGGATCCACTTGTTTGGAGAGTTGTTCAGAAAGGTCCATATGTCTTTCTCGATAAAGATAACAAGCCAAAGGATGTTGATGATCTTACTCCTGATGAACTAGTTAAAGTTGGCTACAATGGAAAAGCAATTAATACTCTGATGAATGGCTTAAACCAAGCTGAATATGATAAAGTATCTTCACTCGAATCAGCTAAGGAAATATGGGACTCTTTGGAGAGTTATCATGAAGGGTCAAAAACTCTAAAGAAAGTGAAACTCAGCAAGCTGATGAATGAGTTTGGGAATTTCAAGCTCAAAGAAGGAGAAACAATCAGAGAGAGTCAAGCTAGATTTCAAGTCACCATAAATTCTCTGGAAAGACTTGGAAAAAAGATTCCTCGAGAAGAAATCAACATGAAAGTCTTAAGTGCCGTACCCTTTATCTACGAAGCAAAAGTTACCTCATTGGAATCTTCTCCACTCATTGATACTATGGATCACTTGGCGGTATTTGCTGAACTAGAGCAATTTGAAAGCAAAATAAATGAAAGTCAGATGGAAAGTTCGAGTACTAAATCTCCAGTTACCAAAATAAAGAATATGGCTCTTCAATCCAAAGACAGCAAGCCAACTGATTCTGATAATGATTCTGATGAAGAAGTTGCACTTATCTCAAGGAAAATCAAGAAGCTGATTGAGGCCAAGAACAGATTGAAGAGAGATAAAGGTGGATTCTCAAATAGCAAGAAATCCTCTAAAAACTCAAAGGAGCAGACATGCTTTGAGTGTGGAAAAACAGGTCATTACATGAGGGATTGCTACAAGCTGAAGTCAAAACAGCATGCTGGATACAAGGACAAGAGATCAAAGGCTCCACTGAGTGATGATGACTCAGATTCCAGTGATGATTCAAGTGAAAAAATGGTGAACTTAGCACTTGTTGGACTTGAAAATAAATCTACTCCAGGAAATTCTGAAGGAGTATATGCCGAAACTGATTCTGAAGATGATGAGAGTGAGGTAAATTCTCTTAGTAATTATGTATCTTCAGATGATGCTATGTTAGATTCACTAACCATGCAGGAACCCAAAAATGTAACCATTGAAGAGTATATGGCTCTTAAAGCTGAAATCAGCAAGCTGTCTGAGAAGAATGCATGTATGTCTAACATAATTCAAGATTTGATGCCCAAAATGAAAGAATGGGATGCAACCTCATCAAACAAGGCCACTGAGATCAAGGAGTTAATGGCCAAAAATAGTCAATCTGATGCTATTATCAAAGTACTTCAAAAGAGGAACAAAGTCTTAGCTGAAGAAATCAAGGAGCTCAGATCAGATAACAAAGCAAAGGCTGTAGCTTTGGAATCCTACAAGATGATGAAATCAAACCAAGCAGAATCCTCAAAAACAGGAGAAATGGCTTCTCAGCAAGCTGAGACCATTAGTCAGCAAGCTGAAATGATCATAACTCTTGAAAAGAAAGTGAAGGATCTCAAGTCGGGAATGGGAACATTTATCCAAGGAGAAGAAGGTCTAAAATCAATGATGAAAAACACAAATTCTCCATTGGACAGAGAAGGATTGGGAATGAACTCCAACAAAAAGGGCAAAAACATCAAGTATGAAGGAAGAAATGGCATACCTTACAACTATGCCATGCCTTGGAAGACGTGCAACAAATGTGGAGGAAAAGGACATCTTGAAAGACACTGTACCTCTCAAGTCAATCAGAAAAACAAAGAATCTCCTCAGAATAAGACTTATCGACAGAAGTCAGCTTACCAACAGGGCTCTGGCAGACAACAAACATCTTACCATCCGTCTGACAGAAAACAACAAAGAAGGAATCAAGCTCCAAAAGTGATCCAGAAGTGGATTAAGAAATCTGATCTACATGTTCTTTATGATCTACTGACCATGGTGGATCCTACCAAATTTGGGTACCCAAGTAGTAAGTATGCTATTTGTTCGCGTACATTTATTTAAATATGATTATATTATTATTTTGGTACTAACAAGATTCCTCTAGTATATAGATGGGACATATATACGTATATATAGTTTTGTGCAGGAATTGAAAAAGAAGAATACTATTTCGGTTGTTTGATTGGTGATAAAGGTGTAAACCACATTCATGATTATTTGGAATGTGTACTCTTCAATCAGCAAGCTATCTTACATTTCAGTAGAACAGTTGGTATGGCAGAAAACCAGAATACATGTATTCAGCATGCTGGTTTGATTTATCAAACTTTATCATTATAACTAGCCTACTGTTTGTTAAATGTTTACTACATGTTTTATGCTTACATGCTTATATTGTTAATCCCTTTTCTGATGATGTCATAGGGGGAGAAAAACATGAATACATGTGATAAAAAGGGTTATAATGTTACATGTTTGCATTTATAAACTAATGTTTTATGCAGGGATGAGTCACGTTTGTATCTTATTATATATGATGAATTATGCTAACCTGATTCTATGTTGAGATATTATATTAATCAGGGGGATCATTGCTTTATGGGAACAACATAGTCTCTCTGATGTATTCAAGTATGTCATCATCAAAAAGGGGGAGATTGTTGGCGTGATGTTTTGATGATGAATACAAATGTTGCTTTTGAATATTTCAAGCTTTATTATCTAATCTTGTTTTGCAGGAAGTATTGATTATTGATTAAGGGGGAGAAAGTATTGATTAAGGGGGAGAAAGTATTGATTCTCTATTTCATTTACTTTGTTTGGTTTGATAATGCTAAATGTTCATGTGACACCAAACCAAGATATTGTTTGTCTCCTTGTCTACATTGCTAATATTTTTGCAGGAGAAGCATAAATTTAGGGGGAGTTTTTAGCTCCTGAATATTGGTGTGTAATCATCAAAAAGGGGGAGATTGAAACCCTAGTGGTTTTGATGATGACACATAAACAGCAAGCTGATTGCTTGTCATTGAATATATTAGCTTGTTATTTTGTTAACTTGTTTTGCTTGATGCGTTAATTGAGGGGGAGCTTTTAGCTCAATCACATATGGATATATTATCATCAAAAAGGGGGAGATTGAAACTCTATGAATTTTGATGATCATATAGTGGCAAAGATGTTTGTATTTATAGATGTAAAGCAGCAAGCTATATGCTCTATCCTAACTTGTTGTTGCAGGGAAAGATGGCTTACTGATATGAAATATCAGTGCATATAAAATAGCATGCCATTATCATATGTACTAACTTGGTTTTGCAGGGAAAAATAGCTTACTGATATGTATGCCAGTTTATCTAAACAGCAAGCCATTTGGTGCTACACCGAGACAGTCTGGCAAGCCAGTTGTACACAGTCAGTACGCAAACAGCAAGCCAATTCCAACTGTCCAGTTTTTCTAAAGATAAAGATCAAGTTTGATACTCATGGATTTATTTCAGGAAATATATTGTGAGGGCTCTTTATGATATAATTCGTACATAATATATTATAGAGCTCAAATCTTTTATCAAAATCTGTTTTGATATTATTTTCCTAAATTATAGGAGTTTATTGTTTTTAAAAGATTCTCTCTTTCAAAATCTCCTATACACGTTTTATATACATACAAACAGAAGGGATGAGTTTTTATTCGCTCTATCTTCTCCAAACCTTCTGTCAAACGGTCACAATAATGTTGAAGAAATCTCTCTAACCAATTGAACGTTAGAATTGGATTCTAGCCGTTGGTAATTGATTGGATTGATTTTTTGGACGTTGCTTGTGAGGCTTTATAAACATGTTCTTGTGTTCATATCGTTTTAAGTGATTCAAGTACAACAAGAACACACTCAACTCAGTTTTTACTTTGCTATATTCAAACAAATTCTCTCGAGCTCTTAATATATCATATACGTACTATACCTTTGAGAGTTCATAGGTTTTGAGTTGTAATCACTTTATTGATTTGTATTGCTCTATTTGTAATCAGTAGTTGCTGGACATATTGGCTAGGGAACAAGGGTTTGGTGAACGTTGCTAGAGAAGTATACTTGGGAAGTATAGCTTAGAGAGCAAGTTCTGAAACAAGTGTTCAGCAAGCCATTTGTCAGCAACCGGGAAGAAGGGTGGTATATTATTGTATCTTGTAATTGGTTTATTTCGTTGATCAATAATATATTCTCTTACCGGGTTGGTAAGGGACCAGGACGTAGACCATAGGGGACTAGGGGTCGAACCTGGCTAAAAGTTTATTGTGTTCTTTACTTTTCTGCCTTACTTACCGTACTGCATTTATTTATAATCAGCGTGCTGTTTGTACAATCAGCGTGCCATTTGTGTCTGCATTGGTAACAGTCAGCATGCCATTTAAGTCTGCATAATTTGTAAACAGCAAGCCATTTCTGGTAAATATTAAAATCGGTCATAGTTAGCCATATACACCTCTAGGTGTGCATTTTCAATTGGTATCAGAGCGTGGTATACTAATATTTCTGTGACAGGAAAAGTATTCGATCATAATGGCTGACAATTATCCCGAAGGAAAATCTGATTATAGGGCTCCTCTTCTTACGGGCACGAACAACTATTACTGGTGGAAAGGAAGCATGAAGCATCATTTATCTAGGGATCCACTTGTTTGGAGAGTTGTTCAGAAAGGTCCATATGTCTTTCTCGATAAAGATAACAAGCCAAAGGATGTTGATGATCTTACTCCTGATGAACTAGTTAAAGTTGGCTACAATGGAAAAGCAATTAATACTCTGATGAATGGCTTAAACCAAGCTGAATATGATAAAGTATCTTCACTCGAATCAGCTAAGGAAATATGGGACTCTTTGGAGAGTTATCATGAAGGGTCAAAAACTCTAAAGAAAGTGAAACTCAGCAAGTTGATGAATGAGTTTGGGAATTTCAAGCTCAAAGAAGGAGAAACAATCACAGAGAGTCAAGCTAGATTTCAAGTCACCATAAATTCTCTGGAAAGACTTGGAAAAAAGATTCCTCGAGAAGAAATCAACATGAAAGTCTTAAGTGTCGTACCCTTTATCTACGAAGCAAAAGTTACCTCATTGGAATCTTCTCCACTCATTGATACTATGGATCACTTGGCGGTATTTGCTGAACTAGAGCAATTTGAAAGCAAAATAAATGAAAGTCAGATGGAAAGTTCGAGTACTAAATCTCCAGTTACCAAAATAAAGAATATGGCTCTTCAATCCAAAGACAGCAAGCCAACTGATTCTGATAATGATTCTGATGAAGAAGTTGCACTTATCTCAAGGAAAATCAAGAAGCTGATTGAGGCCAAGAACAGATTGAAGAGAGATAAAGGTGGATTCTCAAATAGCAAGAAATCCTCTAAAAACTCAAAGGAGCAGACATGCTTTGAGTGTGGAAAAACAGGTCATTACATGAGGGATTGCTACAAGCTGAAGTCAAAACAGCATGCTGGATACAAGGACAAGAGATCAAAGGCTCCACTGAGTGATGATGACTCAGATTCCAGTGATGATTCAAGTGAAGAAATGGTGAACTTAGCACTTGTTGGACTTGAAAATAAATCTACTCCAGGAAATTCTGAAGGAGTATATGCCGAAACTGATTCTGAAGATGATGAGAGTGAGGTAAATTCTCTTAGTAATTATGTATCTTCAGATGATGCTATGTTAGATTCACTAACCATGCAGGAACCCAAAAATGTAACCATTGAAGAGTATATGGCTCTTAAAGCTGAAATCAGCAAGCTGTCTGAGAAGAATGCATGTATGTCTAACATAGCAAACAAAGGGGTGTTGCCTAGTCAAATCCCTTCCCCAAGTTGAAGATTCCAATCTGCCCTGTTCCTGGCAGATTCTGCCACCGATCTTAAAACGCTCATAAGTAGAGCTTCAAGCATTCCCTGGTGATGATCTAGGACTCAAAATAAATCCCTTGAAGATCAGAAGGTGTGGTAAAAGATTTGAGAACGAAACTCTTATTTTTCGATTTTATATGATTTTTACAAGATGGTGTGTTCTAGGATGATTAGTTACTAACTTAATTTTCATATTTTGTTTCTTGATGGTTTGCCTTCCAAAGGATGTTCTAAGCGAGGTTTAAGAGTTTTAAAGTCTTTAGAGCACTTCTAAGCTTCAAGCCAAGGTATAAATCTTTGGAAACCCCTTTGATGAATATTGTGTTTTAATGGAGTTTTGAGGTGGTATGCATGTTTAGAGGCATGAATCTTATGTGGTTGTTATGAAAATGGAAAAATAAGTATTGTAGCTCCAAGACCTGTTGAGGCAGTGAGGAAGATGATGAATGGTGTATATGAGTCTTGGGTGTTGGTTGAATGCTTATTTGGGTTGGTTAAAAAAAATTGGATTATTCGATTTTAAGCCGTCATAATGCCCGATTTTCGGTAACGCTATAAACTGCCTAGAATCCGAAAACATAACTGCCTCTTTTGGTTCAATGATGAACATGAGTGTGTAGATATTTATTTCTAGTTTACGTGAGCGCCAGAATCATGTCAAAAGAGTTTACGGTTTATGAGATATGACCATTTTAGTGAAAGTGGTTCGAGGAATGAGATTGCAGAAATGTACCAACTTTGTGGCTATGTTTGAGACCCTTAAGAGTTGTTTTAAAATATGAAATTTTGTATTGAAATGCCAAGGTCAGTTCTGAAAGTTTGTACGAAGGTTTCGAGTCCAAAAGATTATTTTTCGATTTTATGAAAATGTGTTAGCCGAGGTTGCGCAAGTGAAAACCACTAAGAACATGACTTAGAAACCAATGTTGTAAATGGTTAAGTATAACATGTATTCGAGGATCGATTTCGGACTAAACCTACGACTTAAGTAATTGTCGATTAACATGGACTTAGTATGAGCCTATATCGAGCTAGTAATGCATTGGTTGTGTTTCACTTACGTGTTTAAGCATTGGGTACAAGTGGATTATTCAGGGGATTAATCGTGCGTTTTCTTTGACTTTGTCTAGATTGTCCGACATCGTCGCGAACCCCTGTCACTTCTCCAGCATCAGGCAAGTTTCTAAATCTATACTTTGAAATATTGACTATATAATACTGCTTTTGCCATGTATAAATTTGGACAGTTTTGCGATATATCTTATTTCTTGTTGGAATAGATTTGACCTTTGGATTATATAAAATATTCGGAGTTAAGTAGTTATGAACCGGTTTACCTGGTAGCTCTAAATATAAGAGCATATTCATTGTTTTCGACTCTAAATCGGGAGTCGGTATTTTGAGATATGTAGATAGCCGTGGAAACCCGGAGGGATTCCATCGGCAGAATACTATGTATTTTGAGGATTGTTATTTGAGTATGATATCATTCGAGGATTGATATTTGCTTACTATATCTTTCAAGGAATGTTATTTGAGTATTATCTCGGTCAAGAAATACTATTTGAATACTATTTCAGTTATAAATGCTAATCGAAGGCATGACTGTTTTCGGAAGTATATTGTGATACTTGCTTTATGATTTAATTATGGGCTTCTAAGATAAATATGTGATATTAGTTAGAAGCCAGGTTTTTATAAAGGCCCTAGGTAAAAGGGCGTATGATTTTATTCTTTAGACCGATAGTAGTTATATTTTCTGTATATGTTAAAGATTATTTTCCGATAAAGATATCGGGCAATTATTATTCAATGATTATTTATTTAATGAATATAATTTCTAAATATTCATTCAATGTTTATTTATTTAATGAATATTATTTTAAATATTCATTCAAGGTTTATTTATTTAATGAATATTATTTTAAATATTCATTCAAGGTTTATTTATTTAATGAATATTATTTTAAATATTCATTCAAGGTTTATTTATTTAATGAATATTATTTTGAATATTCATTTAATCATTATTTATTTAATGAATATTATTTTTGAATATTCATTTAAAGTTTATTATTTAATAAATATTATTCGATTATTTATTAAATACTTTTAACACGTTTTAAAAATGAGAAATGTTATTTAAAGTTTATCCTCGACCTTCAATAATTACGAAGGATACTCTAAGCTGTATTATTAATTATTTTTAAATCAAAAAGAGGTTCCCAAACACTGTCTTTTAAGAGGATTTAAATGCTCGCTCAACTATCAAAAATATGGGAAACCTGATTTAAGTGACTGCTACTCATTTTAAACTCTCAACTCAAAACTGTCAGGGGACAGATATTTTCTCGGAGCAATTTAATTGTTGCAAGTCAAATGTTGTGTTAGCACCTCAACGATCGAGGGGTAATTGATGGAACAAGTCGATATCCATTAACAAGCATCGCTTGGGAAATATTGGAGAATCTTCCTTTCCAACCTAGATATAACTACTTAGTGGAGTCGTATCAACAAGTATTACACTTGGAGAAAGGAGGACGATCTTTACGTTTCAGAGTCATGGATTTCATCCGAACTAGGAGTGGTGTAAGTGGTCCAGTTACGTCGACCCATCCATTTTATTGCCCCAAATGGGTCGGGAGATCCGGGAAGGCAGTAGACAATGTCAGGCTATCGTGATTCTTCCATCTACATGTAGAGAACATATTTTTGTTGTACGACCTGCTACTGATCATAGTAAGGTTGGTACGACGGGCGCGGTAGCAACTCCGGTATAAAAGTGTTTGTCCTAAATCCAATCATGTATGATGAGTTAGGAAGAACTTTCTTGTATTCTTATTTGATTTCATTAATGTTAATAAAAGGCTTGTTTTGTTTTTGTTACGGGCTTTATCTATTTAAAGTGTTTTAAATAAGATGTTCCATAGTTTAGAGTAAAGCTTCTAGAATTATAATGAGATTATAATAGTGAGATCTAGAAGATGATAACTCTAGACTTAAACAGTTCCTGATCATAGTTTAGAAAAGGAAATAATGATTAAAATAGTTTTAATTATTATTAAAGCATTTTATAAGATAAAATGTGGGGTTAATATATATATATATAAAGATATATTAAAAAACCCTAGGAGAGCCCTATAAATAGAATGAGATAGTTCATTCTAAAGGACTTGAGTTTTTGTGAAAACCTAGGTGCCACCCTCTTCTTCTTCATCTCTCTCTCTCTCTCTCAAAAGAAGAAAAACTCCATTTTTATAAAAGCTTAGTTTTATAAAAAGCTTCATCGAAGGATTATTCTTGGTGGATACCGGTAGAGTGCTTCACACTCTGAGGAGCAACTGCTAGAATCCATTTTTATAAAGTTTCGATTTTCAAGGTATGGTGACGATTCCTCCGCTCTTTCATTTTATATATTTTTCTATATGTGCGATACATGGTGTTTTTACGGAATAAATGTTATATCATGCTTCCGCTCATCCGTAAATTCCTTCATTGGTATCAGAGCCTAGGTTCTGCATATAGAGATTCATATAAAAATTTCAAATTTGTTTATGCATGTATGGATTTATTATGATTTTTGCAAGTTTATTTAGATTTAATTATGAATTAATTCGAAATAATTTTTGCATTGGATTTTGACTACTGATCTGGGTTCTACAAGTGTTGTAGATGATCTATGTATTTTTTTCATAATTTTGTGATGTGTATATTATTTATTATGAATTTTTTAAAATTGTTTAAATTTAAATTCATAAAAATCATACATGTGAATAATATGAAATTAAAATTGCACAAGGACCCTATAACCACCTGGTAATTTTTGCTACTGCCTGATTTAAGAAATCATATTATTTTGATTTTTTATTAATTTATTAATTAATTGTTAATTAATTTATTAATAGTAAAATTAAAATAATAAATAACAATAAAAGTTATTAATTACTACAGTTACAAAAAAAAAAACTGATGCTGTTGTCCCTCGCGCGTGGCGCACAACCGCCGGGGGGAAGGGGGTGTGTCACGCATTTTGGAAATGCGTTACAGGGTGTAACGCAAGAGCAGAATGCTTTACACAATTTAATGACTTTAAATGGGTGTAACGCATGATGAGAATGCGTTACACAATTTAATGGCTTTAAATTGTTGTAACGCATTCCATTAATGCGTTACAGCCCTTCTGTCCAAATTAAATTTGATTTTTTTGGGAGTTTCGTAACTCCGTTTTGGGCGTGCAATATATCGTTGGATTCGTTTTTCCGAGACGGATCTAATGGAGTGGTCAAATATTTTTATATAAAAAGTTTTGAACTGTTTATATTCCCGGAAGTGTTTAAAGCATGTTTTAATTATTTTAATTGCTTTTAAATACTATAATAAATCCATACATAAATATATCATTGTGTGACATGATATCACTTGCATGCTTACTTGTTTATTTATTTTTATATATGAGATATATGCCTATATTTACCATGCGATGATAGATTTAGGTGAACTTAAATCAATATAAGGCGTGCTCTAGAAAATCTAGAATAGGAATCGTTTCTTGCCTTAACAATAATATTATGAGTACAACCATGAGATTCTTATGTTTATGAAACATAGAGTGAAATACTCTTTTGATGTTGAAAATGAAAATTTTTGTCTAGGCCGTTGGGTTTTAAGCGGGACCGATGTGACCCCTCCAACACACTGGGAATTTTTCATTTAAATATCATAATTGTATTTTGTTCAAGAAAAAGAGAATCTCCTAGTAATATGATTATGGTTGTAACATAATATAATCCCTCTAAAATTAAATAATATCAAGTAGTAATTGGCCAATGACACAACGGGCTTCTGTCGGTCATAGCCTTCCAACATGGTAGAAAGTAGTTCTTATTTTTGAATCATTGTCGTTTCGTGCTACAGCCGAGGGCTTTTATTTCGAAATAAGAAATACTTGTCTATAAGATAGAGATGTGTACAATGAATTAGAATCTAATGGTCGTTACGTGCTACAGCCGTGGGCTGTTGGAGACTGATTCAATTGTATGAAATGTTGGGTTAGACTTGACTTAGAATATTGAGTTTATCGTGCTACAGCCGTGACTCAATTATTCAAGAGGCTAAAGTTTTATTAGGGAATAACATGAGATGTAATTGACAAGAGTTGTCTGCCTACTGAACATCACATGGCGTTTCGTGCCACAGCCGAGGTTGTGTGATGGAATGTAGGATCCCTATTCCCACTAGCATTATGAATGCTTAATTTTTCACTTAGGGGTTGTATAAATTAGGTAAACTAGTGGGAGCCACTTATGAATAAAGACCCGATTCATATAGTGTTTTAAAATGAAATTGAATATTTGCTAAGTGTTGTTATGTGTTTATCATTTACAGATTTACTATATACATTATGTCTTCTGCACTATCACTCCGGAGCATACTGGATGCTCACAAATTGACTGGTCCTAATTTTGCTGACTGGCTTCGAAACCTGAAAATTGTTCTCAGGGTTGAGAAGCTGGAATATGTGCTTAACTCACCTAAGCCTACTGAACCTGCTGACGATGCACATGATGATGAACATGTTGTGTATCATAAGTGGATAGATGATGCAAATGTTGCTCAATGTATCATGCTAGATTCCATGAACATTGAGCTACAGAAGCAGCATGAGCATATGGATGCTCACACTATCCTAACACATCTACAAGAGTTGTATGATGTGGCGGGGAGGACAGCTCGATATGAGATATCGAAGGAGCTGTTCTGCTGTAGGATGTCTGAGGGATCGTCTGTGAATGACCATGTACTTAAGATGATCAATTTGATTGAACGTCTTGGACAACTTGGTTTCAATATGGACGGGGAGCTGAGTCAAGACTTGGTCTTGCAATCACTTCCGGGTTCGTTTTCGCAGTTTGTTGTGAACTTTCACATGAATAAGTTGGACGTCAGCCTGGCTGAACTCCACAACATGTTGAAGACTGCTGAAGCAAATTTTCCCTCTAAGAAGAGTTCTGTTCTTCTAATTGGTGAAGGTTCCAATCCTAAGAAAAGGAAGAAGAACCCTCCCAAGAAGAAGAAAGTAGGTAAAAAAAGGCCGGTTCCACCAAAAGCTGAAGACCCCAAAAGCAAAGCTGTTTGCTTCCACTGTAACAAGGTGGGGGCACTGGAAGAGGAACTGTAAGGTTTACCTTGCCGAATTGAAGAAGAAGAAGGGTAGTGATACTGCCGCTTCTGATTCAGGTATGTTCATGATTGAAGTGAATATGTCATTAAATCAAATTGCTACTTGGGTATTAGATACCGCCTGTGGTTCTCACATTTGCAATTCGTTGCAGGGACTAAGGAGAAGTAGGACTCTTGAGGAAGAGGAGGTGATTCTACGGATGGGAAATGGAGCAAGAGTTGCTGCTGAAGCTGTAGGATCATTTGATTTACATATGCCTACGGGCAACACTATTGTTTTAAATAATTGTTATTTTGTTCCCTCGATTGTGAGGAATATTATTTCTATTCCCATGTTAGACTTGGCTGGATTTTCGTTTGTTATTCAGAATAATAAATGTTCAATTCTTAGAGATAATGTTCTTTATGGTAGTGGTATTTTAAATAATGGTCTGTATGTATGTGACGTAGAGCATAATTTACTACAAATTGAACGTACTAATAAAAGGAAAAGGGATGATGAAAATCTCACCTCTTTGTGGCACTGCAGACTTGGTCATATTAGTGAAAATAGACTTCGTACATTGCATAAGGAAGGGTTACTTGAACCCTTTGATTTTGAATCATATCCTACATGCGAGTCTTGTCTATTGGGTAAAATGACCAAATCTCCATTTAGTGGACATGGAGAGAGGGCTGCAGATTTTCTAGGATTGGTACACACAGATGTATGTGGACCGATGTCTACGCAAGCCATGGGTGGATTTTCATACTTCATTACTTTCACAGATGATCGATCTAGATTCGGATATGTGTATTTGATGAAACACAAGTCTGAAGCCTTTGAAAAGTTCAAAGAATACAAGTATGAAATGGAGAAACAAACCAAACATAGTATTAAAACCCTTCGATCAGATCGAGGTGGTGAATACTTGAATGGTGAGTTTCTAGATTATCTCAAAGAAAATGGTATAGTCTCTCAGTGGACTCCTCCATATACTCCACAGTTGAATGGGGTATCTGAAAGGAGAAATCGAACTTTGTTAGACATGGTTCGATCCATGATGAGCTATGCAGATCTTCCAGTATTCCTTTGGGGTTATGCATTGGAAACCTCAGCATATTTACTGAATAAGGTGCCTTCCAAATCTGTTCCTCAAACTCCATATGAGATATGGAAAGAAAGGAAACCGAGTCTTAAACACGTTAAGATTTGGGGATGTCCAGCTTATGTCAAGAAAGTTGACCCTGATAAGCTGGAATCTCGATCCGTAAAATGTAAGTTTGTGGGATATCCTAAAGAGACTTTAGGGTATTACTTTTACACCGATCATAGGGTATTTGTCTCCAGACATGCTACCTTCTTGGAAAAACAGTTTATCCTTGAAGGGAACAGTGGGAGCAAAATAGAACTTAATGAAGTTCAAGAAGCACAAACTACTACGGTTCAAGAGGAAACACCTATTCAGATTGAACAACCTTATGTGGAACAGCCCATTCGTAGGTCAGGGAGAGTGTCTCTCCAACCTGAGAGGTATTATGGCCTTGTCATTGAGAATGACAATGAGTTGTCAATCATTGATGATGACGACCCTATGACCTATAATGAGGCTATGAGTAGTGATGACTCAGAGAAATGGCAGAGTGCCATGAAATCCGAAATGGATTCTATGTATACCAACCAAGTATGGACTTTGGTTGAAGCACCCAAGGATGTGAAGCCTATTGGGTGCAAATGGGTATACAAGAGAAAGATTGGAGCAGATGGCCAGGTGGAGACCTATAAGGCCAGGCTCGTGGCAAAAGGATTCAGACAAAGGCAAGGGATTGACTTTGATGAAACTTTTTCGCTTGTAGCCCTGTTAAAATCAATTCGGATTTTGCTTGCGATCGCTGCTTACTGCGACTATGAGATCTGGCAAATGGACGTGAAAACAACCTTCCTCAATGGGAAACTTGAAGAGGAAGTGTATATGACACAGCCAGAGGGTTTTGTTTCCAAAGGGAATGAACACCTAGTGTGTAAGCTGCTACGAACCATATATGGATTAAGGCAAGCTTCTCGTAGATGGAACATCCGTTTTGATGAGATAATCAAAGAGTTTGATTTTATCAAAAACATAGATGAACCATGTGTCTACAAGAAGGTTAGAGGGAGCGTGGTAACATTTCTTGTGTTGTATGTGGATGACATACTTCTGATAGGAAATGATATACCGATGCTACAATCAGTCAAAGTGTGGCTATCAAAGAACTTCACTATGAAGGACATGGGAGAAGCATCCTACATTCTCGGTATGAAGATCTATAGAGATAGATCTAGAAGAATGATAGGTCTTACCCACGGTACATACATCGAGAAAGTGCTTAAAAGGTTCAGCATGGAAAACTCCAAGAGAGGTCTCATACCAATGAGCCATGGAGTATCCCTTTCCAAGAAGATGTCTCCTAAGACACCTGAAGAAAGGGAGCGTATGAGTAAGATTCCTTATGCTTCAGCAATAGGATCTATAATGTACGCGATGTTATGTACTAGGCCTGATGTTGCTCATTCAATTAGTGTGACGAGCAGATATCAGTCCAATCCAGGTGAAGACCACTGGAAAGCAGTGAAGAACATCCTTAAGTATTTGCGAAGGACTAAGGATATTTTTCTTGTTTTTGGTGGATCTGAGTTGAAAATAGAGGGTTATACTGACTCTATTTTTCAATCAGAAAGTGATGATAGTACATCCATGTCAGGGTACGTGTTTACTCTGAATGGTGGTGCGATTAGTTGGAAGAGTTCCAAACAGTCTACAACGGCTGACTCCACAGCGGAAGCAGAGTATATAGCTGCAAGTGAGGCTGCAAAAGAAGCCTTTTCGATGAGGAAATTTGTTTCTGAGTTGGGAGTTGTTCCTAGCATTGAGGAGCCTATTGTGTTGTATTATGATAACAACGCAGCAATAGCACAAGCCAAGGAACCTAGGTCTCATAAAAATACCAAACATGTTTTGCGGCGCTTTCATTTGATTAGGGAGATCATTGAAAGAGGAGATGTCAAAATTGAGAGAGTTGACACACATAACAACGTAGCAGACCCACTCACAAAGACATTGTCTCAGATTCACTTTGATCGTCATAAAGAGAAGATGGGTATTAGATACCAGTGTGATTGGCTTTAGTTCAAGTGGGAGATTGAAAGTGTTTGTCCTAAATCCAATCATGTATGATGAGTTAGGAAGAACTTTCTTGTATTCTTATTTGATTTCATTAATGTTAATAAAAGACTTGTTTTGTTTTTGTTACGGGCTTTATCTATTTAAAGTGTTTTAAATAAGATGTTCCATAGTTTAGAGTAAAGCTTCTAGAATTATAATGAGATTATAATAGTGAGATCTAGAAGATGATAACTCTAGACTTAAATAGTTCCTGATCATAGGATAACTAATCGGAAGTTGGTGAATCCGCAAAGATTGGTACATACTATGCTTGCTCTCGTCAGGAGGATGTCTGTTCTCATAGGCATTTGTGTGGTGACACTATAGCTAGTATATAGGTGCTTGTTAGGGAATAAGTTCACTGAACATGACTCGATAAGTTGAATAGCTAATGGAGTTTACTCACGTGTCAATAGTTATTCACTGAGTGATAGTTGTACAAGTGTCCTTAGACTTGAGATCGTTAGACTTATCTTGTATATAATGAACTATGCTTTGGATTAGTCCTTAGTCTCAAGGACATCCATTAGGTCTATTCTGGGCATAGGGATTTGTGTATGGAGATAGTTAACGTCAATAGAGGATCTACCCCTTCCAGTATAGGAAGAGAATATCCTATGTTATTCTTAGTATGCGAGTTCTGGAATCTCTGACCAGAGTGTATGAAATTAGAAAGGAGTTTCTAATTTGCATTAATATGAACTTAGCATTATGAATAAGAAATCATATGATTAAATTTGATAGGCCTGACACGAGATCCATGCCTTATATTTAATCGGGATATTGTAGGGTAGAAGGAATTGATTGTACTGAAACTAATCACTGACAGGTTCTTGGTATTCTAAGCAGTGAATTCACATTATCCGGATAGTCGCGATATGTTGAGAAGCATCCCTCACGATGTAGAATAA
Organism: Heracleum sosnowskyi; assembly: GCA_030848705.1. Lineage (NCBI taxonomy): Eukaryota > Viridiplantae > Streptophyta > Magnoliopsida > Apiales > Apiaceae > Heracleum > Heracleum sosnowskyi. Next base: position 14,717,368 of record CM061244.1, on the reverse strand, counting down.
ATATAATTAATCAGTTAATTATATTTAATGAATTTTAGAATTCATATAATTAATAAATAAAAAGTTTATTATTATTATTTATTTCTACTACCGGCTTAATATTGAACCTACAGGGTCACACCATAAAAGATTAATTTATTGATGAAGGTATTTTGAGAGAGCGAGTTATTTTCTAAATAGTTTAGAAAGGGAAATAATGATTAAAATAGTTTTAATTATTATTAAAGCATTTTATAAGATAAAATGTGGGGTTAATATATATATATATATATATATATATATATATATAAATATATTAAAAAACCCTAGGAGAGCCCTATAAATAGAATGAGATAGTTCATTCTAAAGGACTTGAGTTTTTGTGAAAACCTAGTTGCCACCCTCTTCTTCTTCATCTCTCTCTCTCTCAAAAGAAGAAAAACTCCATTTTTATAAAAGCTTAGTTTTATAAAAAGCTTCATCGAAGGATTATTCTTGGTGGATACCGGTAGAGTGCTTCACACTCCGAGGAGCAACTGCTAGAATCCATTTTTATAAAGCTTCGATTTTCAAGGTATAGTGACGATTCCTCCGCTCTTTCATTTTATATATTTTTCTATATGTGCGATACATGGTGTTTTTACAGAATAAATGTTATATCACGCTTCCGCTCATCCGTAAATTCCTTCACGGTATTAGTTCATCATCCATTTTGGATAATTCTGCAACATGTATTGAAAGGGACTACGAATGACATCCTTGGTACAGGTTTACCGATCATATTGGCAGGGGGTTCTGCAACATGTATTGAAAGGGACTAAGGATGACACCGTGGTACAGGTTTACCGATCATGTTAGCAGGGGGTTGAAAAGTGTTCAAAAATGAAGTTACAATAAATCCTTGCAACTTCATCTTTTATTTTATGAATTATGACTCTGATAAAACCTTACTCAGATTATATATGCATAAGTGGATTTTGGGTTACGGAACATTATATGAAATTTTCCTCGTAACTTCATCTTTTATATCATATGACTCTATGGATACCTTATATAACATGAGTTAGGGTAAGGGAGTTTTTTATACTGAATCACCTTATAACTTCATCTTTTAAGTTATATGTTGATATTCTACTTACATAGCAGATATTTTTCGGAAAGGTTATATTGGTTTACTTTGAAACCTCATCTTTTATATTATACTAGAACTTTGTTCATAATATAGCAAATTTTGCAGAAACATTATGAAAATGATATTTGAAATACATTCCGATAAGGAAATAATTTCAATATCGAGATATTTTGACAAATTATTGTCTTATACCCGCTTTATTCTGGGTTGAGTTAAAGGCAGGATTATGTCATACTTTTATTACCTTGCTGAGCTATCGCTCACTCTTGCTATTGTTTTATAAATATTATATAGCGGCGAAGTAGGATACCAAGGATTCGGCGCACATCCCTCAGGCGAGTGGTAAGCGCAAGGCATTCTCATGAGCAGTTTCTAGCAGTGATCCTGGAAGTAGTGTGACCCAGTCAGATCAAGCTGGAGCTTTTGGTATTCATCTTATGTAGAGATATGAATGGTATGAGAGGGTGGTGAGTATTACAAGGCTAAGTTAGTAATGTACCATTACTTAGAAGTTGTATCAGTAGCAAATTCAAAAGACATTTGGGTATTGTAATAAAGATTATTTATTCCGCAATTGTTGTATTTGTGTCGTTTCTGAGACTCTAATCTGTGTGTGTGTGAGAGAGATATATTCATTGTGGGGTCATAAGCAGATGAATTGTGTCTATTGTGAGTAAAGCAGGCAAGGCAAGAAGTAAGTGGATCGTGACTACTCTAAATCCCTGACCCCGGATTTGGAGCTGTTACAAATAGGCTGTGGGAAATGGTACGTGGTCCAATCAATGGTGGGTACAGTAACACCAGACCCCGAAACAATAGCACCATCAGGAGTTACAGTTCCGTTAACCATCTTGTTAATTAACAATATATAACACAGAAAGATAATCTCTTCAAGATTGTTGGGTATAATTACAAACTACACAGCAACAATAGGGCAGTTATATATATAATTGTATTAACAAAAATAGGCAAAATACCAATAAACGAAACAAACACAAATGTTGAAACAATAAAATAATTAGAGACTGTAAATATAATCAGATAAGAAAGAACACTTATCTATTAGGAGCTTTAACAAATTCTGAAAGATAAAGAAACAGCTGAGTCGCCAAGCCTTCGAGAAGTCTTGACTGTTCTTGAAGAGATTATTGCCCCACTTACGCTGTGTTGGGTTGCAGCAATATCACTCCCAGGATAAAACAGCACAGATCAATCCACTCACAGTAGTAGGAATGATCAACAGCGACCAGCCCCTCACTTCGCCCAAGAACTATGTATGTTATCTTTATGTGTTGAGAGAGAACAGAGAAGAATGATTGTTTCTAGGGTTTTCAGAGAGTTACGTATCTGTCAACTGTCTCAAACGTTATGTTTTGTACCTATATAAAATACAAAATAAAACATAAACAGAAAAAATATTGTAACTGAAGATATGACATTTAATACTAAATATTCTGATTTAATTACCATAACAATTGTCATCATGATTTAATAACAGTTACAGCTCAGTCAGGATTTCCTGGTCCATCAGAATTTGATCATCATCAGTACTGAAGTAAAGCCATCAGGATTTGATGTCCGTCAGGAGTGGCATCAGTACTTGATCGACCATCAGGATTTTGTCAGGACTGGACCATCAGGATCCAAATACTGACCCAGGCCATCAGGATCAGTAGTCACCAGGATTTCACTCCAAGTACTGACCAGGCCATCAGGATTTGATCCAAGAACTGGTCCATCAGAATTTAATATAAATCCTGACCCAGTTCGTATAGCTGTTACAAATAAATACTGATACTGTTAAATTAAATCAATAAATAATATTAAATAAACATGTAATAAAATTCCTCGCCCAGGTCGCCTCGCGTACGCAAGACGCCGAGACATTCGCACAAATCGCCCTTCGACCCGACCCGACCCACATGCCTTAGTAGTTGTACACTACTCTTGCACATGTTTCTATATAAACCCACCAACCTCTCATTACCATTTCTATGTGGGATACAAGTTATTCTAATATAACCAACCCACATAACCCATTTCAAGCAACCTATTTCAACTCAATTTATTTATGGATTACACTAAGAAAATGTCTTCGATCCAAACATGAAAGTTTAAGTCCTCAATACAAGGAACAACCACCAGTTGTTAGTTTCCGGAAATTTCATCAAGATCATATTTAAAATATGCCTCAAACTTTCCATTTTCTAACAGGAGAGTGTATCAACATTCAACATACTTCTGGAAATTTTGTTATTATGTGCAAACACAGTGGAAGACCACTTTCTTTGTTCTAATTATCCATGCTTAACAATTCAGAGTATTTTCTGCCGTAGTGCAGAATCTTAACCACAAACCTTGAATCGTTTACAGCTGCAGCAAATCGGAGTCCCGTCCGATAAATGTTTGTAACAGACTGTCTGACCCCAATAGGGACGTGTTAATCAATTAGAAAGTATCTGTAGATAGATGAATTAGGTTTTAGGTGTTAGTAACAAAACTATCTACTATTACATTCTTAAATCTTAAGTCTAAGTGTGTTTTGGCTTATAACACTGGAGAAGTTGTTCAGACAGGTATGTGCCTTTTAAATTATGGCTAACCTTATAGTAAATTAAAACCATTTTTCGATTGGATTATACACTTGAAAATGTTAATAAGATCATGGAAAATAGAAAACTAATTGATTCATCGCAAACATCACAAACTTTATCAATTTGACAGTTGGAATCCCATCGTGATGTGGAAGGTTTGCTGCAAAAAGGTTAACTCAATCAGTTCTAGTTGGAGAAGTCCCTCGAATATTAAGTATATTAATAAGTGGGATGAATATCACCGTAATGTTACATCAAATTGGTTAAACTTCTTGACAACGTTTAGGCTGCTAAATAGTTTTCTCCACCATCTCCTTCCATTTGTCATGCTTGATTTCCTTTTATAAATATGCGAGTAAAATCTATATATATGATGCGCAAATATGTTTAACATACTCATCTATCAGGTGAGAAGAGTACTTTAGTAACTTCATTATACATCTATTAATCTTAGAACGTATGCATAAGAAATATAAAAACATAAACATCGAAAGAAAGTTTTGCACTGCCTTTACCTCATTGATTCATCTATGTGCTTCATGCGGCCTTGGATTGACCCAGAATGTTCATCATCCTCTGTACTAGAAGACTCTCTATCATTAAAAACCTTAAGTGATAGAGAAAGTTAAATCAAGCATTCATAAATATTTTTTTACTAAGTATCAAGCATTCATAATTTAGTACATCGGAAACATTCTTTTCTTCATTTGAAGCAATAGTTATCCTAGAGCTTGTAATTCAGAATACAAGACATGTTCAACACACCAAGAATGTATAAAGTAACATATATGATAAAAACAAAATTCTAAGACCTTGCACATTACAAAACAATTTAAGTTAGAGCAACTCCAACCCAACACCATAACACTATAATAATAATAATAATAATATTGGTTATAGTGTCCAATCAACTTCAACCCAACACTAAAATGGTGTCACAAGGACACCAGGGTGACATTAAATTTGGTGTTCTTTTGACACCAAAATGGTGTCTTTCAAAATTTTCACTATACCCTTATGTTTGTTAACCAAACAAATTTTTTCTCCTACATATCCCACTACACTTATTCTTTTTCATATTTCTACTTTGTATCTTACTAATTTTAAAAAAAATTCTTATTTTTAAACTTTAATCTTGATATTAATTTTAAGATATCTTTTGTATCTTTTGATTTTAAAAATTTTAATCCTAATATTCTTTTATCAAAAAAAACTTTTACAAAATTTGGATATTTTTTTATAAATTATGAATTATATAAGTAGATCTAATATAATGTAATCATAAGATTGTAGGGGGAGAATTGGTTGCAATTAAGATCGAATTAGGGAGTTCTATCTTTTTCGCAAAGATCATATCATATTTATATAATGTGCCTACGTACCCTATTTATAGGGATCAAGTTAGACGTAGTTCTTGGGGAGAAAGTTACCTAGATGGGCCAGGTTTCTTTGCTTAGAGAGCCCATAGAACCGGGGACATAGCCTATAGTGGAATCGTTTTGGGCCTTTAGAGCCTGGATACTTTCTCGGAGCATGGTGACCAAGACATTGACCCGAGATTATCGGAGTTAACGCCCACCTTGAACCACAGTGTAAAGATAGCTAATTAGAGGGCCGACCTTAAGATCACTAGGGGCGACGCCCTTCGATCCCCCTAGCAGACCAATGCTTGTTAGCCTGGATGGGGCCTAGTCCTCTTCAATAGCTGCGATAATAGATGATTTGGGCAGATTCCCCCGCTCCTATGCAGAAATGGGTGAGGCCCTTTAGGAGGCGAGGTCTTCCCGAAGGTGAGAGGCTTGTCAAAACTGACAGTCCAAGTATTTTGTCCTAAATGATGCTCATGTCAAGGGAGACACCTCTCATAAGTGGGCCAGGCCGATTCTATGTTGGTCCTGAGTTGCATGTCTCCTTTCTTGCTGTAATATTTATAATTCTAATATACAGTCTGTTTATTATATAGTTGACGAATTTCGAACCATAAACTTTTGAAAAATTAATTAATTTATTTATTCAATGGTTCTCATTCATTTATTTTAGGATACAATGATTTTTACTTTTTGTAGTACTATCGTCCCTTAACAACTAAAACTTTGGATTTTTTAAAATAAATTTATAGATAAAAATATTAATTTTAGATTTAATACATTGTTGATGGAGTTCGAACATCTAACGATTCTCATCTATTTACCTGGATAAAATATATAAGGATATATTTTTGGATAAATTTTTTCGCATTGCATTTACCTGGTGCAAAACACATAAATTTTATGTATATTTATTCAAATTTATATGATTCAAAATTTAAATTCCTTGTTAATATGTTATGTACATTCTGAGTGGTGTGAGGCAATGAATGTTGAATTGGATGCACTTGAAGCAAATTCCACTTGGGAAGTGGTGCCTCTACCTCACCACAAAAAGATAATAGGCAGTAAATGGCTATATAAGGTAAAATATTTGTCTAATGGTCAAATTGATAGATACAAGGCTCGTTTAGTGCCAAAAGAGTTCACTCAAACTGAAAATTTGGATTAATTTGAGACCTTTGCACCGGTTGCAAAGATGACCTCTTTCCGGATTTTACTTGCACTTTCAGCTATGTACAATTGGGCTATTAAACAACTTGATGTGACAAATGCATTCTTACATGGCGTCCTAGATGAGGAAGTGTACATGTCTTGCCCACCTGGTTATGATATTCCAGCGTCTATGTAACACCCTAGTCCAACGTCGAGTAGATTATGGACTACAGTTTATAAAGAAAAGTACTACTACTAATTAGCACCAACAAATCATGATCTTTTGGGGGCCTATGGTGGGCTTGTAGTTACCCAAGTTGGCTGCAATTGGGCCAGTGTACTTCGGCTTATTTCGGACTCAGAATCGGGAATTGACTCGATTTTCGAAAAAGGCTCGGGATTTGACCCGGGTTGTCACAGTCTATTTTAAAAAAGTTTTGGTGATCCTAGCATGTTTGTTTACACTCATTCGGATATGTGCTTCTACTACTCACTTATGTGGATGACATGGTTTTAACATGTAACAATGATGCTCTCATGGCTTAGGTTACAGATTTTCTTAGTACACACTTTAAGATTAAAGATTTGGGCCATTTGCACTATTTTCTGGGTATTCAAATTAGCCGCAATGCTTCTATGAATCAGCAAAGATACACTGTTGATATTCTCAAAGACTTAAAATCTGTAAGTGCAAAGTCTTCTCTTGTGCCTATGGATCAGCATCACCTGTTACTTCAACCCTCTGATAGCCCCTATTTGACTGATGTGACTGCATATTGGAGACTGGTAGGTCGTTTGATTTATCTCACCATATCACGTCCTGATCTCTCCTATTCAGTACATATTTTGGCTCAGTACATGGATTCACCTCAGTCCTGTCATTGGCATGCAGCCTTGAAATTAGTCTGTTACTTAGCTTCAACTCATACACAAGGTTTGTTTTATGCTGCCAAGGCAAATCCTGTTCTGGTGGCTTTTTGTGATGCTGATTGGGGAAGTTGTCATCACTCGACAATCCTTAACAGGTTTTGGTGTCACGTTAGGTGGTACTCTCATTTCCTGGAAGTGTAAAAAGCAGCAAACTGTGTCTCGCTCAACTACTGAGGCAGAATATCGCAGTCTCGCAGATACAAGTTGTGAAGTTACCTGGTTGGTTTCATTGCTTACTGAGTTACATGTTCCTAGTTTAACTCATGTCCCATTGTTTTGTGACAATAAGTTTGCGCTTTACATTGCTTCTAATCCTGTTTTCCATGAACGAAGCAAGCATATTGACATAGATTGTCACTTGGTTCGACAAAAGCTCAAGACTGGGTTGCTTTCTACTCATCATATCTCTACAGCTGAGCAGCCTGCAGACTTATTCACTAAGGCCTTGTCTTCTTCTCAGTTGATGTTCTTACTGTCCAAGTTAGGTGTTTGTGCTAGTCTTCCCACACCTAACTTGAGGGGGGTTGTTGATATTACTAGTCCTACTACTATGCCAGTTGGAGCTGACTAGACTTACCAATTGTGTTCCTGCCATAAGTTGTTACTTAGATATATAGATTTTCTGTTGTAAAGTTTGTTACTTACTGATCTTGATCATCTCTCTTAAATCTTGTTCATCTCTCCAAAACTTGAATATAACAGATAAATGTAAACTCTTCTGATTAAGAAATATACATTGTGTGAGTGTAAATACAAGTTGTGAATGTGTTGAACAGTTTGTTTGATATCAAAATTAAATCTTCAATCTTGTAACAAAAACATAAAGGAAAAATCATTTCAAAAGTTTTCAAAAATTTTAGCATCCTTATTACAAACTTACTAACTTTGCTATGTTTACTAATTTGAATTTGAGGATGTGAAAATGGGGATTTTACTATGTTTTAGTCCTTTTGGTTGGTTGAATGTCTATGGACATTATAGTGGGTACTTAGTCCTTCCTTGTACAAATAATTCTTGTGTGAATCCCCATGTAATTAACATTATAGTGGGTACGAATTATTTCGTTTTAGAAATAACTAGTTGATAACCCGTGCTGGCCGAGCATGAGTCAACCAACATATTAATATTGATAAATATTAATAAATATTTTTAAAAAATGTATTTGTCGAGAATTGATTGATAAAAATATATAATAAATAAACCACTATTTAATTATGTAGTTATAGACAATCGAACCGTTTGTAAAACTAAAGAAATTAAAGTAAATAAATAAATCGTGTATGATTACGTAGCTGCAAGGAATCGAACCCTCGATGTAGCTAATAAATTGAAAGTAAATAAATAAATCTTGTATAATTATGTAGTTGCAAGGAATCGAACCCCGGATGAAGTTAAAGAATTTAAAGTACATAAATCTTGTATAATTACGTTGTTGCAAGGAATCGAACCCGGATTTCGTGATAATCAAATTTGGTACTTTGGTACCGCGTGTCATTTTCGCATTGTTTTGCTTATTAATATTAATTTAAATTATTAAAAAAAATTATTAAAAAAGTACTTAATAAAGAGAATAGAAATATATATAATAAATAAATACTATTTAATTATGTGGTTATAGACAATTAATCTTGAATTTGGTACCGCACGATATTTTAACATTATTTTCTTTATTAATAAAGAGTATAGAAGTTATAGACAATTGAACTTTGAATGCAATTAATGAAATTAAAATAAATAAATAAATCTTGTATAATAACGTGGTTGTAAGGAATGGAACCCTAAATTAAGCTAAAGAATTTAAATTAATAAATCTTGTACGTAGTTGCGAGAAATTGAACTCAGGTCTCGTGATAATCAAATTTGGTACTTTGATACTTTTGGTATCGCGCACAATTTTTTCCATTGTTTTCTTTATTAATAAAGAGTATAGATTCTTTTGGACAGTGTGAGTTTATTTTGCGACCGTGGCATTAATGTTTTACTAATTTAATTTGAATGTGAATGAGAAAATTAGAAATTTGGGTTTGGTTTACCAAGGTTCCATATATATCTAAAGGACTATCAAGGGGCTTTGTCTTCTAGGCTTAGCCGTAGAGAAACCTTTAGCTTTGTCTAGTGAAACTTATGAAATTTCTTTACATAATGACCCTATTAGTGAAGCTATTAGTGAAGCTCGAGTTTTAATTGAATTGTGATGCATCGATAAGTGGTCGTCTTATGTTATGGTAGCGTTTTAGGTCATTTCACCTAAATATTAGGTTTTAATCTCTTACGAGCGGTTTAAGCATTGTGCTTGCGTGAATTTGTCGGGCTCAGTGACTCAAGCCAGTATAGGGACAATATCAGTGAAAATGATAGTGATACGGAAAGTCTCAGGTTGTTGAATGCGAAGGAAGTTCCTTCTGGCTTTCTAGGCTACTATGAAAATGGGGACTACTGCAAAGGTTGCTTGGCTGGAAACACATAAAGGAACTATGATATGCAGATTGTTGGTGATGCTCAGCACGACAAGTGTCACCAAGAGCAAGACCAGGGATCACATGACAATGAGCAGGGAACTGGTTAGAGGACAAACAGAAGGTGAGGGAGCTGGTAGCTGGATGTTTGCTGGACACATGACAGAGGACAACGCTGACAAAGTAGAGGGCAAAGTTGCTGATGTTACCGTTGATGCAACTGAGGATGAGGATGTGGATGGGGATGATGGTGTTGGTGTTAGTAGAGGGCATGGGAAAATTGCTCGTGATTATGTTCTGCAGGACAAGGATGTGGACATGGGTTGATGCTGCAATCAGGTGGTTGTTTTGTTATAATTCTGAACTTTGCTTGCATATTTGTTTTTATATTGAACTCTAATTACATTTCTTTTTTAATTTCTATAATTGCCCTTTATGGTGTTACATGGATCCACTACTCTTTTCCAGTTTGTAGCTATATGGTTTGAAATTGTAATTGAGGGCAACAAGTACATCAAGTTACAGATGCAAGAAAGGGACGATAACATAAAGTAAAAGTAGGGGTGGAACCAGGATTTGATTTAAGGGGGAACAGATTATATTTTGGTGGGACTGATTCAAATTACTTCGAAAAATTTCAAAATTTTACTTTAAATTCCTGCGATTTTGGGCAGTTGGAAGGGACCGAGGCTCACTTGGCGGATGAACCATGATGACTTTTGCATTATTTATTTTATACCCTATAGTCATGATCTACTGATTAAAATTTTGCCATTTTAAACTACCATGATGTCTTCATTTGGGGATTAAGTTTTTGATATGTACGCATACTTACTTCTTCTGCTTTGTTAAAAATGTTGAGCTTTAACTGGACTAAAATGTGGAAGCGATACAAGTTCCTGTTCTTGTAGAACTAAATCTTTGAGATAAAACAAAAAATGAGTCCATCTTCAGAAAAACACATACACACAATTGGGACTATATATACACCTAAATATGTAAGAAAAAGAGTTGTAATTCAAACTGACAATAATGGCGTTCAACAGTGTAGAAAAACACATACACATTATTAGGGCAACATGTACACCGTAAGAAAAAGAGTTTGCAATTCAAACGGACAATAATGTCCTTCAACAGTGTAACACTGTTATATTAATTTCATGAAATGCAATAAATTGTTTAAAAAAGAAATTGTTCAGTTATTTAAGTGGCAAATTTTATAATTAGACCATTTTCTTGCAAGTTTTTTTAATTCAGGCCACATACTGCAATTAAGTCTAATTTTAATGAAAGTTATTGCGGAAATTTTCCGGTTCGAGACGCATAGGACATTGTACGCCTCAAACCATATCTCTCAATAGCCCATTTAGCCTCTCTAAAACCCTGTCCATAACTTTCGTCGTCACGAACCTCTATTTTATTTTTCTCAACCTCTTTCAAGTACCTCAGAAATTCAGCTTGTTCTGGTGTAGTGTGTAAGAAATCATCTCCGACAAATGCATACCAATCCAACCATTTGTGTGCCATTACTTCACAAATACCTTCCCTCATTTCTGATCTAAGTCCATTTCTATATCCTATTCAGTCAGGTACCAAATGAGCATTAGAATCAGCAAACCATGAGAGGCCAAAAAAAAGGGAAATTACCTTCAATGGCCATCCATGCGTGAATCATCTCGTGAGCTATGGTTGCGCCTATTACTAACCTGTCAACGTGGGTGACATGTTGTTAGTGCATAGATAACGATGTGTAAACTTTTGTAAAAGTTTTAGGTAGTTTTGTTTCTGCTTTCTGAAGCAGAGAGTTTGAGGCTAGAAGTATAAATTCAGATTTAACATCATTTAAGCATGTTTGAGACTTCACAAATATTCTGGTAATCTCTTGTAAGATTCAATGAAGGAGGGATATAAGTTCGTTAACAAGTGGAATAGATTGAAATTGCTAGAATGACGAACTTGATCTGTTCAGGCAGTTTAAATAGTTAAACTTAGATACATAACATCATTCGAAGGTCATTTTTAGAATGTGGAAGATTCTAGGCATGATTAAGGAAAAGGAAACGAATTCGGATAAGTAAGATGCATATACCTGGGGAAACCATACAGTATCATCATGGATGTCACCTTGTGTATACGCCGTATGTTTTGCACCTCTTTCTCTACATAAATAATTTCCCCTCTCTGGTATGACCTAGCAACCTAAATTCAAGTTGAAAATGAGAAAAATTTTCCGAGGATTATTTTCGGAGTTAACCTTGTAAACTGAAATGAAGAGCATGCACAGACATAGTAAATATTTTGTCAAACTTATTTTGTGTTCCTTATAAGAAGATTAAAAGGAAGGGAGAGACAACGAAATCCTTACACTATGCACAACAAATATTCCATATGTGGTCATACCATATGTCGTTCGGTCCTGTCAACACAGTAGGGGTTAACTAATCAAAATTACAAATTAAAAGTAGGAGAAACAGAACAATGCACTTGTTTTAAGGTCAAATATGCATGATACAATATGCACACACCTTTCCGCTAATTTTATTCATATCCTTTTCATCAACTAAGAAAATTGGAATATCCTTAAGGATCTTCATGTCTATTCCTTCCAAAAACCTGTACACTTCATGAAAAAGGGGAATGCAGGCCTCGGTGTCCATTATTGCTGTGCAATGACAGTCAGAACAAAGTTTTCGACCATCGTTGAGGCTAATAAATCGCATATTTCCTATCTGCACAGATCAAGTACAGTTTAATTTCAAATTAAGGGATGATTTTTTGCAATAAAAACGTGGAATAACTAAAATATGGCAAAGAAGCAGGATTAATATTTCAGTTCAACTATCATTCTGACATCTTACAAACCGAACCATTAAATTGAGACATATCCTAAGTTTGTTAAACCTTTTACTTGCAAACACTACTTTCACAAGTATGGAGGGAGGAGACTTTACCCAACTTCAGCATACTTCTGGAAATTTTAAAAGATATTTAAATGCGACATGATCTAAAACTTGTTATAATATATCTCTGTTCATCGACATAAATTATTATTCTTGTGTAGCGGTGAATCTCTACCACAAACCTTAAATCTTGAACAGCTGCAGCACTTCGTAGATCCATCTGATAAATGTTTGTCACAGACTCTCTGTCCCCAATAGATACTCGTTAACCGATTAGAAAGTATCTGGAAATAAATCATCAAGTGTAAGTAGCAGAAACTAATTAATTTTGTACCTTCTGCATAATTGCATTATGGCTATCCAATATTCAATTTAGAACGTTGTTTGATTGGGTAATACACTAAAATATAAAATGATATAACAGATATCATCAGAAATAGAAAACCTACTTCTTCATCGCAAATATCACAAACTTGATTGATTTGACAGTTGGAATCGCAAACTTGATCAATTTGACAGTTAGGATCCCTTTCTGACGTGGAAGACTCCCTGCAAACATCCCAAACTTGATCGATTTGACAGTTGGAATCCCAAACTTGATCAATTTGACAGTTGGGATCCCTTTCTGACGTGAAAGACTCTCTGCAAACATCCCAAACTTGATCGATTTGACAGTGGGAATCCCAAACTTGATCAATTTGACAGTTGGAATCCCTTTCTGACGTGGAAGACTCCCTGCAAGAAAATTAACTCTGTTAAGTAACTCATCTACAAACAATATATTTAAATACTGGGGGTGGGAGGACTCGAAATCAAGACCTCTCTCCCTAAACCGAGTTTTTGTACCATGTTAAGTAACCGGTCTATCTAAAACCTTAGGGTGTTAGAAAAAGGTACTAACATGATCTTATACTATTCCACAAACTCAATTAATTTGAATTGGCGATTTCTCTTGAATATTCAGTTATAGGGACGAATATTACCATGATGTCGAATCAATTTGTTTAAACTTCTTGAAGATGTTTAGGCTGCTAAATAGTTTTCTCCACCATCTCTTTCTTGGAGTAATGCTTGCTTTCCTGGTAAGAAATAATTTGTGAGTAAAAATGCCGTGTAAACGTGTTTACAGTCAATTATTTTTAGACAGAGATCCACTTCAGTGACCACATTTTTTGTCTATATTTAAAGTCCATGCATGAGTAGTGCAAAAATGTAAATATGGAATGAAATTTTGAGCCTGCTTTTGCCTCATTGATTCATCTGAATGTTCCGTGCTGCCTTGTGTTGACCCAGGATGGTGTTCATCCTCCTCTGTATAAGAAGACTCTGCATCATAAAAAACGTAGTTTAGAAAAACAGTTAAATAAAGGATCTGTAATAATGTAGAATATTGGAAGACATTCTTTTGTTCATCTAGCAAACAGGTTTCAAATTTAGTATTTTGCGGTCAACATGACTCAATTGCAGGTAACTTTCTAGGGCATTCATGATTCAGAAGACAAGACAAGTTCGAAATACCTAGAAAATACCAAGTTACATTTGAGTTGTTACTAGAAACAGAATACCAAGACATGCTTGTTTATTATTTAACAATTTCTTTTTTTCTCAAGTTATTATTACACAATAAAAGCTTACAGTTCGAACACTGGCTTAAGACCTAAGTTGCTCACCCACAAAATTCATTACTGCGCTGTTTGATTCAAGAATAGAATATTGAACGGCATGATGTATATCTTCGTTCTCGTCCTCCGATAGGGGATCCTGCATCCGATGACAAGAAGGAAATATGATTAGTTAAAAAGAATCAACTTCAAAATTATGATAATGATTTGAAAAACAGAACATTCTGCATACTGTAATAAATTTTCAGTCACCATTCCTCGATAACAGAAACCAGGGAATGCGGATACAGAGGAGTTCATTTTGATCAACCAGGAAATCATTGTGATAGAAAGTTAACAAAGGAAAATCACAGTTTCTAGCAAGTGATTAAAGGAAATTAATATAACTGATTTAATTTTGCGCATAACTAATTTACATAGTGATCTAATGCTTAAATTTCATTGGTGAAACTGCAAAACTTGTATAATACTAATCGAGGCTATGACATCTGGTACCTGACTCCTGTTCGATTTCTTGAAACTAGGACCTTGAGTCAAATTGCATTGAGCCAGAAGAATTTGGTAAATTTTATGTTACATGCTCTTAAGTATGTGAATAAAGAAAAATTGCAGTTACCTCAAATGTAAAGGCTCCATATCCTCCATTCATATATCCACCATTATACTCCATTTTTTATGCTGAAGAACAAAACCCTAAATTACTGCAAGTCTGTAACTAGAATCAGAGGAATAGTGATGCATAAATTAGAACAAAGAAGCATGCAAAAACAAGAAAAGGAGGGAAATTAGTGATGCATAAATTATCTCGAAAAATTTAACTTACTACTGAGGATTCCTAAATGCGATTTCGCAAATTCACCAACACCACAATTAAAGAGTAAGAACCTATACAAGTATATCAAACCTCCTTTAAAGACTCCTTTAAAGACCCCTTAGCTTGGAATTTTAAAAACACCAAGCTTCATATTTTATTGCGCCAAAACAACCATGATGGGTCACATCTGGAATATGCCTTTCATGTATTTTGGTCAACTTCATTTTCTTTTGTTTTTGTAAAAAGGAATCCTAACAGATGTGGTAGAGTACTGCTGGTTTCGTTGAGATGTAAATAAATTCAATTTGAACAAACGGGGACCAAAAATAATACAACTTGAGAAGAAATTCCACATGTATATCCAATATAATATCGGACCAATAATTTGAATTATCGTATTATCACCAAATTAAAATGTTTTTTATAGCTTCAACCGTCTGTATGAGACGATACAACTGTTCAAGTATACATTTCAGAATCATTGTGTTAGTTGCTTTTGTCTGTTCTTTTAAAGTTGTTGTAAAGAGTTCATCGCTCTGTTTCAGTGACTCTCCCCGCAAGCCACAAAAATGTAACCACCCTTTGTGCACTGCATCGCCATCAATCCTTGCAATGTGCGGTACCTCTAAAATCTTAAGTATAAATTTACTTTTTTTGCGGTTGAACAATGTTTGGATCCTTCTAAATTGTGATATTTGAATCGCCATTTATCAAAGATCGTATTTGGGCATGTTAGTCTAAGATAAAAATGAATTCTGTTGAAATCTTTGTTTCAAAATTATAAATAATGTCTCAGTCTGTCTGATTTTAAGCTTTATGTAAAGAGTATTATGGTGAATGAAAGTATAAACTTGCACACATAGTAGATCTCTTCCGTCTTTTGTATTAAAAACCAACAAATATTAAGGAACTGTTTCAAACGGTTCAAAAAATTTCAGCATTTGCATTACAAACTTGATAACTTTGCTGGTAAACCTATTGTTGGTTGCAGGTCCAAGGTTCTAACTAATAACACTATAGTTATTGTGGAAACTTTCCAGTTTGAGCAACATGGGATATTGTATACTTCAAACCATACTTCTCAATAGCCCATTTAGCATCTCTAAAACCACCACCATAAATCTTGCAGTCATTTCTTTCTATCTTATTTTGCAGAAACTCTTTCAAGTTTCTAAGAAACTGAGCTTGTTCTGGCGTCGTGTGTAAGAAATCATCTCCAACAAATGCATACCAATCTAACCATCTGTGTGCCATTACTTCACATATACCTTCCTCCACTTCTATTGTAAGTCCTTTATATCCTATTTAAGTCAGGCACAAGATATACATCAGTATCAGTGAACAAGACAAGATTAATTTCTGAACTTAAGAGGCCAAGATACAAGAAAATCACCTTCAATACGCATCCACGCATGCATCATCTCATGAGCCAAGGTTGCGCCTATTGCTAACCTTCCAATGTGGACGACAAATATAATAGTATTTAGACAGGTAGTTGATACATAAATATTTAAGAGTGAACTTTAGTTCAAGTTTAGCTAGTTTTTGCTGTCTCTGTTTTGTTCAAGCTTGAACTTTTTCCAAGCGGTCAACTTGATGGAAAAAGTACAATTTTAGGTCTAACATTAGTTAAGCATATCTGAACTTCACAGTTGATGTTTATTTCATTAATGATCAATTAAAAGACTAAAAGAGAGAGAGAGATGCTATAAATGGAGTGCCTGGAAATTACTCGTTTCATAAATTTGATCTGTTCCGGCATTTTAAAGACCTAGTACTAAGATAAGTAAGATATATATATACCTGGGAAAACCATACACTAGCAGCAAGGATGTCACCTCTTGATCATTACGAATGTACTGCACCTTTTTCACGACATGAATGTTTTTCCCTCCCAGAAATGACCTAGCTACCTGAATTCTTGAAAAAAATGAGAATTCTTGTTTGAAGGACTCAAGGAGTGATTATATAGTTAAACCTTATGTATCAATATGAAAATCATGTCCGCAAACAAACATATATATAATCATTTCTTGAACTTATCTTGTATTTTTCATAAAAGAAAAATTAAAGAGAAGGAGAGTCGATGAAATCCTTACACTCTTCACGAAAAATCCTGATTTATATGTGACCATACCCACTGGGTTCCGCAGCTGGTCCTGTCACAATATTGAAAACTAAACTAAGAACAATGCAAACTAAACTAAGTATGAGACTTTGAACAAAGCACTTGCTATAAGATCAAACATAATACAATATGTACACACCTTTTCGCCAAATTCATGAGAAAGTTTGTTAATCTCATGTTTATCTACCAAGAAAGTTGGAATGTCCTCAATGATCTTCATGTTTAATCCTTCGAAGAATTTATTGACTTCTTGAAATAGGGGAATGTATGTCTCATTATCCATTATCGATGTGCAGTGACACTCAGAACAGAGTTTTCGACCATCACTGAGGTTGACATATCTCGTGTTTGTGTTTCTTGACTGCACCTCAAGTAAATATTATTCTCAAAATATGTAACACTTTTCAGCAAAAAAAATATGGAATCTATACTCCTTATTAATAAGCAAAACAATGTGAAAATGGCGCGCGGTACTAAAAAGTTCCAAAGTACCAAAGTACCAAATTTGTTTATGCACGGTTCAATTGTCTATAACTACATAATTAAATATTTATTTATTTATTATATATTTTTATCATTCAATTCTCGAAAAATACATTTTTAAATAATATTCATTAATAATTTATTAATACTGATATTTTAATGTCGACTCATGCTCGGCCCGTGCTTGGCACGGTTATAAGCTAGTAACTAATATACAGCTAAGAAGCAGGATTAATTTTTCCAGCTACTCTGATTTTTGCAGTTTGTTCTTCTACTTACAAATCAACTTAGTGGTCTGAGATCTCGCAGAAGTTTGGTGCACCTGTTACTCACTGCAAACACTACTTTCACAAATTGGAAGGAAGAGATCGAATGTATCTAACTTCAACATACTTCTGGAAATTTTGAAATTATGTGCATACACAATGGAAGACTACTCTCTCTTCGTTCTAATTTAAAACAAGTTGTATTTATCTATGCTTAACAATCCAGAGTATTTTCTGCCGTAGCGCAGAATCTCTACCACTAACCTCTAATCGTTTACAGCTGCAGCACATCGGAGTCCCATCTGAAAAATGTTTGCAACAGACTGTCTGACCCCAATCGGAGCGTGTTAACTGTTTGGAATGCATCTGTATATAGATCATTTAAATGTTAGTAGCAAAACTATACAGAACCACATTCATAAGTCTAACTATCTAAGTATGTTTTGGTTAATAAAAACTGAAGAAGTGCCTACATATCAAACAAATTTTGTGACTTTTCCATTATGGCCAGCATGGATACGTGTTCAAGTATCTGACTCAGACAGCAATTTAAAAAACGTAGATGCTTGCCGAGTGTCCATGTCATAGTGTCAAGTGTCATGTATTCGGAGGGAAGTAAAGGGAAGTGCGAGAGTAACATAGCTTAAAAATACAAAAAATATAATGTAGAATAAAAAACTAACTTCTTCATTGCAAACAACACAAACTTTATCAACTTGACAGTTGAGATCCCTGCAAGATAGTTTTTCCCACCATCTCCTTCCAATAGTCATGCTTGTTTTCCTGATATATTTTACCAGAAAAATCTATTTGCTGTGCAAATATATATGTTAGATATGTTTAACATGCATGCTCATCCAGTATGAGACAGAAGCACTTTGGTAAATTCATTATTCATCTCTTTTATTCTACGAGGTAGCTAGAACAAGAACAAAAAAACTATGTAATTATAACAGGGATGAGGGCTTTTCAAGGTCGGGGATTTTCTACTATTTGTATAGCAAGCAAGACCGTTTTGTGAGGATTGGTTTGATTTTATATCTTCGATCTGTTGAATATGGAATTAATTAATTTTATGTCTTTGACTATTTATCCGACTTTTAACTATTCTCCTTTATAATGTCGCTTTAATGTTTAAAAGAGGTTATTTCCTTATTCTGGAGTGAGGAAATTAGCTCGAGGATTAAGTAATTATATTATATTTGTTAATAAAAATCTAAATTATAAAAAAATTATAGAAAATGCTAGAGTTCAGGAAAGTTTTCACAAAAAAAACTGATGTATCCTAATTATGAGGGCCCGTACATACATATTATAAGCTGACACTTTACATGTCACATCATTCAGGATAAAATTTAGGAACAGTTTTGGATTAGCTAACACTATTTAAATCTATACTATATTATATTAAATCTATACTATACTACTATTTAGGATAAAATTAAAATATATTACCGACAATTATCTTTAAATTAAAACATATTATCTTTTATATTTGTTATCATTAAAATCTCTATTTACTTATTTATTTTAAAACCTATTTTAATACTCTATTTAATAAATAATAACATAATATAAAAATAATAACTACCTGATTGCCTTTTATAATTAAAACATTTTTTTTAACAAAATCTACTATTTTTCCAAAAATATCACGGATAATTACCTTTAAATTAAAACATATTACCTTTTATATTTGTTATCACTAAAATCTATATTTTCCAAAAATATCAACTGAAAGTCTGCAAACCTTACTTATTTATTTTAGAACCAAATTTAATACTTTTAATTATTTCAAAAAACTTGCTTATTTTAACATGTCAACGTATTTTTTTAACAAATACAATTAATATAATTAAAACACATCTAAAAATATCACAGGGCGGTTATTTTTTTTAATTAAAACATGTTAACTTTTCTATTTGTCCTTATTAAAAAAACTTACCTATTTTAACATGTCAACGTATTTTTTTAATAAATACAATTAATATAATTAAAACACTTCTAAAAATATCACGGTCAGTTACCTTTTTTAAATAAAACATGTTAGCTTTTCTATTTGTCCATATTATTAATTGTTGTGGAATAAAAAAACGTGATTGTGTAATTAATACTAAGGTACAAGGAGACTTAGTCCTCCGAAAGATTGAGGCATCCGGAGTTGGACAAAAAGGCAAGTTGGCCCCAAATTGGGAAGGACCATATCACATTAAAAATGTGTTTGGACGAGGCTCATACAAGCTAGAAACCCTCGAAGGGCATGAGGTGCCAAGGACTTGGCATGCCTCAAATTTGAAATTCTATTATGTTTAAAGTGTGTCCTGATTGGACTCACTACTAGGACAAGTATAAATAAGGTTCGATGAAATCATGAGGTTCCTGGAAAGCAGATGAAGGGTTGAACCCGTTTTGATTGGTAAAAACATCCTCAAAGCATTGCCAAGACAAACTACAAATGAATGCAAAGGAAAGCATACAAAATATGCATGTCAACTGTACAAATAGAGCTGAATACAACGAACCCCGAAGGGTGAATGTTGCTAATAAACATACAAAAGAAAGCCTAAGATGCTTATTGTTAATTAGCGAAAATTTCAAGCTCATGAGAAGTTTGATATGATAGACTTGAGAATGAATCACTATGAGTGCAGCCATCAGTAAGAACTCGTAAGGGTGAAAGGTTGAAACTCCAGAAACCTAAGACATTCAGTCCAAACCCCATCATTTGATATGCTCAATGAAAGGCTTGAAGCCAAAACAAGACGGTATAAGACATAAAAGTCTTATGCAAATGTCAAGCCAGCTTCGAATAAGGCAAAATCGTCGTAAATGTGTAGGTCGCTCCACACTTTACACCAAGACGATACTCGTGAAACACTAGTGTATATTAAAATCCCCAAAAAAGGGTAGTAAGTCCCAGGTAAGGGATAAAAAGACCTCAAGTCTCAAAAAATAAAAGATTTGAGGTCGAAAAGACCTTAAATCGAAGTCGTATGAATGAAATCGAAAATATACGGGAAATCAAGGTCGAATCCATCGACCTCGCCCCCAAACAAAGTCGAAAAATAATGGAATTGAGATCGAAAAAACCTCAAATCGACATCGAAGGCTCGAAGTTGAAAATACACAAGGAATTGAGGTCGAAAACAAAAGGACCTGAGGTCGAAAAAGCACGACTTCGAGGTCGAAGCCTCGAGGTCGAAAAAGAGCTAGGAAGTGAGGTCAAAACCTTCGACCTCACACCAGTTGAGGTCGAAAATGACCTGTTTCCTGGTCGAAATTGAGGTCGAAAATGACCTGTTTCCTGGTCGAAATTGAGGAAAAATACGCTATAACTTCTACGAAAACTCCGAGAAGATTTTCCCAGAAGTTGGGGGGCAAATGATATGGACAGAAAAGTAATTCTGGAAATATAATTAATGACATATTAATTAGACCGGATTGGTCCAAGAACAGGGCCCAATAAACAAGGTCCGAAACCCTAATTATTTATTAATTTCGTAATTAATAAATAAGGAAAATATACAGCTCAGGAAAGGAGTCCAAAAATATGATAAATTCATCAAAGAAGGATCCAGAATCCCAATTAAAGGAAATAATGAGTCATAGCCTTTATCAACAAGGAAAAGACTTCTCCAGCAATAAATACAATGTTTATCCATTATCAAAAAGGAGACTTATTAGCTAAGACTCCTAAACTTACTCTAAATACAAGGCTCTAAACGCCTATATAAAGGGTCTGACCCCTCATCTCAGAACTACGTTTTGGACACAGCTCCATACGTCATCTACTACGTTTTGGACACAGCTCCATACGTCACGTTTTGGACACAGCTCCATACGTCATCTACTATGTTTTGGACACAGCTCCATACGTCATCTACTACGTTTTGGACACAACTCCATACGTCATCTACAACGTTTTAGACTTCATCCTCGAATAAGGACATACAAGTCACTACGTCCTTGGTGTGGCCATGCCGTCATAGCCCCGAGGGCAACACCAAAAACTACGTCTTTGGCTTGATTCTCAGTAATAATTGAGATACGTAGGCATCTTGTGAGGACCGTTTTAGTCTCGAAACACAAGTGCAACCATTAAAGCTCGAAGCTCATTAAACCTTAGTATTAATTACACAATCACGTTTTTTATTCCACAACATTAATATTATTTTAATGAATAAAAAAAATATTAACAATAGCTCATTTATCTCCCTCACCCCATATGTATTATTTATTTATTATTTATATGTTCCAATTAATATTTAAGTTTCTCATTTTATAATTTATCATTTTAATTTATATTTTTTTTCTTTAATATTTTTCGTTTTCATTAATTTTTTTAATTTATTATTTTATAAGGTCAATGCGGATTATGGGCTAGTATTATATCATACATGTTAACATGATTTAGTAGTCCCAATTCCTGCCTAATTAAGAAATTTATACCGCAAACATTAAAAAGTTTGGTTGGTACAACAGGTACCTTACTTAATTACTTTACTTATTTATAAAAAAAATCTTATTAAATAATAACATAACTTATTTATAATTAATTAATTTTTTCACCTAAAACACTTATTTGTTATTTTTTTCGATTAAAACATGTCACGTTGTTTACTTTTTATTATTAAAGTTCCTCCTTTTTCAAAAATATAACGACAAATATTTAGTTTAAAACCTATTTTAATACTTTCGATCATTTAAAAAAAAAATTACCAGAAATTAGTCGGTAACATTGTAGCCAGATATTAGTCGGTAAGACGGTAACATTGTAGCCGTAATTAGAAGACTATGAGATCTTGTTACATCTTTTGACTTAATTGTAGTTTGATAGGCTAAATTATTACTTTTTTGCACAGAAATGACTCTTTTATAATTGTTATCATTTTAATGACTAAACTATTATTTTTTTAACAGATGATTGCATTCCGTCAATTTTTTTTAACGGACGTTAATGAATTCACTTTTTCATTTTTATTATTGCACTTTGATGGCTCAGTTATTATTTTTTTGCACAACAATGACTCTTTTTATATATATTGACGTCTTTTTAACTAAATTATTATTTAAAAATAATTTAACTAAATTATACTTTTAAAATGTCTAAATGACTTTAAGATTCTTTATCATAAAACTATTATAGACGATTTTTAGACGCTAGTACTGTAAGAACAAGATAAATTGAAAAATGTAAAAGAAAATTCTTGAGTCACGCTTCTAATTTGAATATCTCTAATAATTTCTATATATGTTTATTTAATTGATTTTTTCATCTGAGTATCTCTAATTTTCTTAGATTTTAGCGTAATCTTTAACGTAATCTGAATTAAAGACATTGTTAAAAAAGTCATGTAATAAGTTCTAAAAATCATGCCTTTAATTCAGATTACGTTAAATATTTACTAATGTTCGTGTCACATTTTTCAAACATCTTAAAATTTTAATTTGATTTTTGATTATTCATTAACAAAAAGATATCATAATTAATTTAAAAAAAGGCATTTGAACATCACTCAAATGTTAGATCATTGTAAAAGACTGAAAAATGTAAGATTGATTAATTTATGTTGGAAACAACACGAGTGTACTTTCTGATAATTGATGACAAAATCATTCGATTTTTACATTTTTCAGTTTATCTTATTCTTTTAGTACTATTACCTAAAAATCATGTAGAATAATTTTACAATAAAAAATCTTAAGGTCAATTGAACATTTTAAAAGTATAATTTAGTTAAATTATTTTTTTTTAAAAAAATTGGTTAAAAATGTCAAATATATATATAAAAAAGTCAATTTTATGCAAAACAATAATACTTGAGCCATCAAAGTGCAATTACAAAAATTAAAAAATGAAACCATCAACGTCCCGTTAAAAAAATTTAACGGAATGCAATCATCTGCTAAAAAAATAATAGTTTAGTCTATAAAATGACAATAATTATAAAAAAGTCATTTTTATGCAAAAAATTAATAGTTCAGAACATCAAACTACAATTAAATCTAAAATTTTATATGAATTGCTTGCTTTATATTTAGAACTGGGTTTAGGAAAGAGTCTCCTTTTAAAAATTTGGCACCAGAGAAAACATTCACGTATAAAAAGTTCAAATTTCCTTCTATTCATTTATCTCAGCCAAACACAACATTATATGTCTACTTTCATATGACATTTTTTCTTGAAATCAGCTTCAGTTGAGTCAAAAATGCCAAACAATAAAATTTGCCAAGTCTATCACTCCCTAGCTCGAGATGCAAATGTATCGTCCCTAAACGAACTGGTTTCGCGACATGTTACGACAGCATGAGCCACTTAAAGTACAAGGATGCCAAGGGTTTGCTGAAAAAATTTAGTGGCTCTCAAACATTTTAAGTAGTAAATTTCTAGTGCAATTCAATGATGCGCGACTTGTGTAATATAATGGATCCATCTATATCATCCTATGACCTATCTTGATTATCACTCATCTGAAATATCGTAATTTGGGCACTTTAATATATCTGATATAAAAGTGTACAATCAGTAGAAACCAACCATTTCAAACGTCTCCAAATATTTCAGCACTTGCATTACAAACTTATTAACTTTGCTGGAAGATCTCTTTTTGGTTGTGTTTCTAAGGTTCTAACTACTTTAGCTATTGTTATTGCGGAAAATCTCCAGTTTGAGCCACATGGGACATTGTATACTTCAAACCATATCTCTCAATAGCCCATTTAGCCTCTCTAAACCCACCACCATAAATCTTGCAGTAATTTCTTTCTATCTTATTCTGCAGAACCTCTTTTAAGTTTCTCAGAAACTGAGCTTGTTCTGGCGTAGCGTGTAAGAAATCATCTCCAACAAATGCATGCCAATCTAACCATCTGTGTGCCATTACTTCACAAATACCTTCCTCCACTTCTAGTCTAAGTCCGTTATATCCTATTCAAATCAGGCACAAAAATATACATTAGGATCAGTGAACAAGACATGACTAACTTATGAACTTGAGAAGCCAAGAAACACGAAAATCACCTTCAATACGCATCCACGCATGCATCATCTCATGAGCCAGGGTTGCGCCTATTGCTAACCTTTCAACATGGACAGCACATATACTAGTAACTAAAGAGTGAACTTTACTTCAAGTTTTACCTAGTTTTTGCTGCCTCTGTTTTGTTCAAGCTTGTAACTTTTCTGAAACAGTGTTCTTGTTGGAAAAGTACAATTTTCGATCTAAAATATTGTTGTTAAATGTTTTGTTGGAAATTTTAGAATGCTAAAGATTCTAGGTGTGGTTAGGGAAACATAAAAACGAAATCAGATATGTAAGATGTGTATACCTGGGGAAACCATACACTACCAGCAAGGATGTCACCTCGTAAATACGTTGTATGTATTGCACCTCTTTCACTACATGAATGTCTTCCCCTCTCTGGAATGACCTAGCTACCTAAATTCTTGCAGAAAATGAGGATTCTTGTTTCAAGGACTCAAGGAGTTATTATCTAGTTAAACCTTATGTTTCCATATGAAAAGCATGCACACAGCACACAAACAAAAGAAGAATAAATAAAAGGATAGCTAATGAAATCCTTACACTCTGCACAACCAATCCTGCTCTGTATGTGGCCATACCCAATGGGTATCCGTATCCCAGCTGGTCCTGATACAGTAGTGATTGACTAAACAACTATACAAACTAACCAAAGTATGCGATTTAAAGCAATGCAACTGTTATAAGATCAAACATAATACAATTTATACGCACCTTTCCGCCAAAACTATAATAAATTTTGTTAATCTCATCTTTATCAACTAGGAAAATTGGAATATCTTCAATGATCTTCATGTTTAATCCTTCAAAAAATCTATAGACTTCTCGAAAAAGGGGAATGCATGTCTCTGTATCCATTATTGATGTGCAACGACACTCAGAACAAAGTTTTCGACCATCGCTGAGGTTGATATATCTCGTATTCCCTAACTGCACAGAGCATGCAAAGTTTAATCTTAATATATGGGATGAATTTAGCAAAAAAAAAATATATATGGGATGATTTTTGTAAAGAAACCATGGAATAACTGATATATTGCAAAGAACCGGGATTAATCTTTTCAGCTACTATCATTTTCGCATTTTGTTGTTCAACTTGCAATCTGATTTAGCAGTCTGAGATATCGCAGAAGTTTGGTAAACCTGTTACTCATGGCAAACACTACTTTCACAAATTGGAAGGAGGAAAGTATATCAAACTTCAACATACTTCTGGGAATTTTGTTATTATGTGCAAACACAGTGGAAAACAACTTTCTTTGTTCTAATTTAAAGCAAGTTCTAATTATCTATGCTTAAAAATTCAGATATATTCTTCCGTAGTGCAGAATCTTAACCACAAACCTTGAATCGTTTACAGCTGCAGCAAATCGGAGTCCCATCTGATAAATGTTTGTAACAGACTGTCTGACCCCAATAGGGACATGTTAACCGGTTAGAAAGTATCTGTAGATAGATGAATTAGGTGTTAGTAACAAAACTATCTACTAATACATTCTTAGATCTTAAGTCTAAGTATGTTTTGGCTAATAAACATTGGAGAAGTGCTTCAGACAAGCATGTGTCTTTTGCGTTATGGCTAGCCTAATAGTAAATTAAGATCATTGTTTGATTGGATTATACACTTGAAATGTAATGGAAAATAGAAAACTAACTGATTCATCGCAAACATCACAAACTTTATCAATTTGACAGTTGGAATCCCATCGCTGTATGGAAGGTTCGCTGCAAAAAGGCCGACTCAATCAGTTCTAGTTGGCAATGTCTTTTGCATTAGATTAATAAGTGGGATAAATATACCACGATGCCACATCAAATTGGTTAAACTTCTTGACGATGTTTAGGCTGCTAAATAGTTTTCTCCACCATCTCCTTCCATTAGTCATGCATGATTTCCTGTAATAAATTTGCGAGTAAAATCTAAATGCTGGGCAAATATGGTTAACATACTCATCTGTAATGAGAGAAGAGTACTTTAGTAACTTCATTATGCATCTATATTAATCTTAGAATGTATGCATAAGTAATTTAAAACCATAAACATCGAAAGATAGTTTTGAACTGCCTTGCCTCTTTGATTCATCTATATGTTTCATGCTGCCTTGGGTTGACCCAGTATGTTCATCTTCCTCTGTACTACATGACTCTGTATCTTTAAAAAGTGTAGAGTGACAGAGAAAGTTAAATCAAGCATTCATAATTTAGTACATCAGAAACATTGTTTTGATCATTTGAAACAGTAGTTATATATTCACATCAACTTAAAAAACAGGGTGGTGTAAGAATTTAGTAATTTACGATCAACATCACAAGAGCAAATATAACTTATTCTGGAGCTTGTTACATATATACCATAAAACAAAATACTAAGACCTACTTGCATATCAGAAAACAATTCAGCTTAAAATTTGAACACTAGCTGAAGTTGCTCACCCACAGAATTCATCTCTTGGTTCTCGTCCTCTGACAGTGGATTCTGCATCCAGCCACAACAAGGAAAAGTGATTAGCAAAAAATCAACTTCGAAAACCAAAACATTTAGCATACTGCAGTCTTTTTCAAAAATGGTATTCGAAGAACATTTACAATTACAATTACCTCAAAAGTAAAGGCTCCATATCCTCCATTGAAATATCCACTGTCATACTCCATTTTATAAGCTAAAATGCAGACACCAAATGTTTTAAATTACCTTAGAACAAGGTCATATAAAGTTAGAACTTGCTGTTGAGGACTCCTAAATGCAATCTAGAGTAACAAACTGCAAATTCATGACACCAAAGCTAAAGAAGTAAGGAAGCAATAACATAGAAGTAAATTCTAAGCAACCTTTGAAGACCCCTTGTAAAGATCAAGGGATCATGACTCTCACTTAGAAAAGGTTTAAGTTTTTTTACAACTAAAATTTAAAAAGCACCAAAGTTTAAAGCCCTATTGGAGCTTCATTTTCTATTGCAGGAAATAAATCATAATGGGTCACATGTGGAATATTCTTTTCATGTATTTTCTTTTTCTTTTTAAGTTTTAGTCAAATCATGTTTGTTTTCAACAAAAAGGACAAAATCCCAACAGGCGTGGAGGTACTCACTGGTTTTCTTCATTCCTTGTATATGTTGATATGTACGTTTAGTGTATGTATTCTTACTAGAGAATATTGGAAATAGCCAAAGAATGAGTACAAGATTACTGGGAAGTGCAGTTAATGTAGATCTCGTAATACTTGCTGAGTTTTGGAAGGAGCAAAGTTGGTGGTAGCCCTCCGTCCCATCCATTTGTTAATATTTGAAACGGAGGGCTCGGCACACGACTCCTATAAAATATAGTTCCTGTTGGGCCTCAATATTTGGGACTCTATTATGAAAGCCCATTTACAGAATGGCCCGAGACTCCTTGACAGTAATATAAAAGTTGCAACTGATCAGCAAAAAGGAAAGGAGGAAGAAAAGACGGCAAGGTCGCAAACGATTCAAATAAACACACACAGATAGCGAAGAGACTGAATCTCGATTCCAACATTTGGCGCTAGAAGGAGGTTTCCTTTCGCAAAATTAATCCTGGCATCGTCAAATCCTCTGATTAGATCTAATTGGGTGAATCGTCCTCCTGAGTCAATGAGTACATCTACGATTGGTGAACCAATTAAGCGCAAGGTAAGGATTGCGTGTATAGCCACCGCAACTCCGGTATTGTATACATACTCCGACTCGATTATTTTTATATAGATGTTGCTTTGAATTCAGGTAAATATGAGCTTAATTGATCTATTTCACTTCTGTTATAACCTGTTTGAGGTTAATTTGTAATGTTAAATCTGTTATTTGAATTTAGATCCATGTATTTGTATCATTACAACAATTAAATCATCATATATTAACTGATTGTTGATGTTGAATGGGTTGGATTTTAGCTGTTTGATTAGAAATCGAAATGCACGAGTTAATTTTTGTATGAACCAGCTACTTTTCAGATATAAACAATTCAATTGTTTCACGGTTGCTGTTTTGTTCTATTATGATGTTTGAATTTATCCATGAAGATGCGTGAGTAATTAAACTCTGTTGTTGTTTCACCATTGTTGTTTGAATTGAAACATTTCTGTTTCTTATTGGGAACTATAACGGAGTATAAATGTACATGTTATTGTCTAGATACACCTATATCATTGATTCCAACACACCTTTTTATGGCTCAGCAGTATCATGACAGGAAGCAAAGAGAGGCTCGGATGAGTATGAGTCGTGAAGAACGTGCTCGAACGCCTTTCATTGATTACTTGAAGCCTATTATTGCTGATGGTGATACAGGATTTGGTGGGGCAACTGCTACTGTTAAGCTATGCAAACTTTTCGCGGAGCGTGGTGCTGATTGTGTTCATATTGAAGATCAGTCCTCCGTGACAAAAAAAATGTGGTCACATGGCTGGGAAAGTTCTTGTTGCAGTGAGTGAACATATAAACAGGCTTGTTGCAGCACGTTTGCAATTCGATGTGATGGGGACTGAGACTGTTTTGGTGGCCAGGATTGATGCTGTTGCAGCTACTTTGATCCAGTCAAATATTGACACCAGGGATTATCAATTTATTTTGGGTGTTACTAACCCGAATCTCAAGGGTAAAGGCTTGGTTGCACTCTTGGCAGATGTTATGGCTTCTGGGAAAACTGGGCCTGAGCTTCAAGCAATTGAGGATAAATGGTTGGCAATGGCACATTTGAAGACCTTTTCCGATTGTGTTGTTGATGCAATCAAGAATTTGAATGTCGGGGAGGCTGAGAAAAGGAGGAGATTGAATGAATGGATGAACTGTGCAGGTTATGACAAGTGTTTGTCAAATGAACAAGGCCGGGAGATTGCTGAGAGATTGGGACTAGTCAATCTTTTCTGGGACTGGGATTTGCCTAGAACCAGAGAAGGTTTTTACAGGTTTCAAGGGTCTGTGAATGCAGCAATTGTTCGCGGTTGGGATTTTGCACCTATCTGTGACATTATTTGGATGGAAACCTCAAGCCCTGACTTGGTTGAGTGCACAGAGTTTGCACAAGGGTTGAAATCTGTCACACTTGAAACCATGTTGGCTTATAATCTGTCCCCTTCATTTAACTGGGATGCATCGGGTATGAATGACCAGCAAATGATGGATTTTATTCCTAGAATTGCAAAATTGGGCTATTGTTGGCAGTTTCATTACACTTGCTGGTTTCCACGCGGATGCTTTAATCGTGGACACTTTTGCCAAAGACTTTGCAAAGAGGGAAATGATGGCTTATGTTGAGAAGATACAAAGAGCTTTATTCTCCAATTTTACAAGCTTGATAAACTTTTGAAGTCAAGCACTCAACAAGAAATGAGCTCCAAAATCAACAAGATGAGGTGTCAACTACAAGTCGCCAAAATTGTGAGGCCAAGTCGCCAATTCTAATAAAAAAAAGGCAAATAGCCACAACGTGAGGCCAAGTCGCCATACTTTAATACAAAAAAGGCAAGTTTCCCAAGTGTAAAACAAAGTCGTCAATTCTGATAACAAAGGCAAATCGCCACAATGGAGGCCAAGTCGCCATAAATTAATACATAAACGGCAAGTCACCGAAGTGTGCAGCCAAGTCACCAAATCTAATAACAATGACAAATCGCCACAACGGAGGCCAAGCCCGCCAAAATTTGTAACAATATTCTAAACTTTATTGTAATTGTAACTATAACATTCTTTTTGTCTTCTCAAACCTAATGACCTGCAGGGTGTTGGGCTATTTTTAACAATGTGATTTCTACTTGCTCCTACTTGCTGGCTTTTACTATTGGCACAGCTAATGTCAAGAAGTTTGGTATATATCAGACCAATCTGACTTCTGAGTATATAGATGATACAAAAGATTCAAGCTGAAGAATATTATGGAGCCTGAAGGATTGATATGTGAAAGATCGAATCCGAAACTAGCTAATACATCATAATGGTGGTAATAGACCAAGGAGGTAAGTTATGATGCATATTATTAAAACAACATGCCCTCTATCACTTGATCAAAGTCAAAAACCAAGACCTAAAGGTCTTCTAACTGATTGGGGGGACAAATGTTGGGCCTCAATATTTGGGCATTTATTATGAAAGCCCATTTACAGAATGGCCCGAGACTCCTTAACAGTAATATAAAAGTTGCAACTCAGCAAAAGAGGAAAGAAGGAAGAAAAGACGACAAGGTCGCAAACGACTCAAATAAACACACACAGATAGCGAAGAGACTGAACCTCGATTCCAACAGTTCCATTATTTATTTTTAAATTTTTTCTTTTTTGAATAAAAATCCAAACATTTAATTTTTATTCAAAAAAAAATTAATTAATTAAATTATACTTTAAAAAAATCTTAAAATACGTGTTGAGCCCTAAAGTGTACTTTCGTGCACATTCGAAAAGTTGACACATTTGTATGATACAAATACAAAGTATTTCAACCATGAGTATTCATTGTACAAACATACAACTGAACCACTGAATACAAAAAACTATTTCTTACCAAAAAGTAGCACGCCCGTGCATGTGACAATATGCATTTGGCTGGTGACAAGTGACGTCTGGGGCCTCTGGCCCATATATCATAGATGACATCATATTTGCTCATTTTTATATGAGACTGATAAGCAGCAAAAAGTTAAAGCTCAGAAGCATCGTGTTTTTCTGCATTTTTTATCAGAAGAGGCAGCGGACCCATCCAACTGCAATTTGATGCTGAATTCGTCATAGCTATGCACCAGCCGGGAATCGAACCCGGGTCTGTACCGTGGCAGGGTACTATTCTACCACTAGACCACTGGTGCTGATATTGAGATGTTGTAAATGATGTTCTCTCCCTCTGTGCTTTTCGTCCAATTGATTTATCTTAAGACAAAATTAACCAAAAATAAAATGTCAAACAGATGCATTTAGAATATTGCATTAGAAAATATTAACTGTAGTAAGACAATGTGCCAGGAGTTCATGGCAAATAGAAAAAATGGAAGAAATTGAAAAAAAAAATCATAAAAAATTTGAATTTTAAAATTACAAAATGCAGCCCTCGAGAAAATTCATGGGTGCAGGGGTTAATACTTGTAACTGGACGGGTAGAAGTGATTTTTATGTCGGTATAACGAGTAGGTTTTGCACACACTTAGCAAAAAATTATTAAGTAAATTATACTCCCTTCGTTCCATTCATTTCTTTACACTTTCCTTTTTAGAATGTTTCCATCCATTTCTTTACATTTCAAAACTTTCCAAAAATAGTAAAGTTTTATAATATAAAAATCAATTACTTCCAGTACTTTCCTTCACTTTTCCTACTTTATACATTAAATATTGACGGATCCCACCACTTTACTCATTCTTTTTACTTTTTCCCCACTTTACTTATATTTCTTGACCTCCGTGCCCAACCCAAATGTAAATAATTGAGCGGGATGGAGGGAGTACATATAAATATAATACTAAATAATTATCCAAGGACAAGACCACATGTTAACACAATGACAAAGGACATGTCAACACAATGCAAAGTAGATCTGGCAATTCGTTTGTGTTATTTACTTTCGTGTTTCGTGTACCAAAATGCTAAATCCAAAATCATCCGTTTAGGGTTCGTGTGATTTCGTGTTCGTGTAATTTTCGTGTCGTGTACCTTCGTGTCGTGTACTTTTCGTGTCGTGTTTTCGTGTAATTTTAATTAATAATAAGAATAAAAACAAATAAATATATCGAAATATTAAAAATTTCGGTAATATTTTTACAAATATGTATTAAAAAATATATTTATATAGTATTTACCAATAATATTATAAATTTATGCATAATCACATAAATAAATGTTAAATATCTAATAAAAATATTAAAATATCTAATATTTATTTATTTCGTGTACTTTGTGTCGTGTCGTGTACTTGAAGGGTAAACCTAAACCCGACACTAAATCTCGATCGTGTACTTTCGTGTTCGTGTACTAAAAATACAAACCCAAACAATAAATTTTCGTTTCGTTTCGTGTCGAAAATTGTTGAGTTTAATGCAAAGACAAGCTGTGACATAAAGGAGGTGCAACTATAATGTATTACTTTGACTCTAATGTGGCACTATCAATGACAAGTTAGTTACAGATTGCTAACTAAGTATAAGTAACAGCTCAGCAACAATTCAGTAACTAACTGATATGAGTTCAGAGTCTAAATTGAGAGTGTGTAGTAGAATGTTAAGTAGTTTTAGTTTTATCATTTTCCAGTTTTACTCTTCTTGTTTAGAACTCAGTCCTCTTTAATATACAGTAATGTAGTTCATCTTTTCTGTAATTTCTGTAACAAACATCAAGATGAGTGAATGTTCAGTATGAATGTAGTATACTTCTTCGTTCAGTTTCAATATTATAACATGATATATCAGAGCTTCCGATTACGATTCAACGGTGTGATTGATTAAAATTTTGTGTCGAATTGATCAATTGATCTTTCTTGTGAATCTGTTCTTGAATTGATCTATTCTTTGTATGGTGACTGGAAAAGGTCCATGCTGATTTTTATAAGATCAGCATATTTCATTTCATAGGTGAATCATATTTGCTCATTTTTATAAGAGATTGATAAGCAGCAAAAAGTTAAAGCTCAGAGACACCGTGTTTCTGCATGTTTTTTCAGAAGAGGCAGCGGACCCATTCCAACTGCAATTTGGTGCTGAATTCGTCATAGCTATGCACCAGCCGGGAATCGAACCCGGGTCTGTACCGTGGCAGGGTACTATTCTACCACTAGACCACTGGTGCGGATGCTGAGGTGTTGCATTTCATTCTACGTATTGCGGAAACCCAATCCCCGCGGGAATGTAATTGTCTTGATTAAAGTTAAACGATGTTCTTTCCCTCCGTACTTATCGTCCAATTGATTTATCTTAAGACAAAATTAACCAAAAGTACAATGTCAAACAAATACATGCAGAAAATAGCTTTTTTCATAAATATCCACCCCTAGATGTTTTTTTTCAAAAATACTATGGTTTTTTGAACTTTTTGCAAAAATACTATCTTTTTGAAATTATTTTCAAAAATACGGTCTGCAACTCGATGCAACCATGTGCAACTTTTGCAATCAGAATCAGATGCAACCATCTGCAACTTTTGCAACCAGAATCAATCAGATGCAACTTGTTAGTAATGATGTTTTTCTGGCGTCCTGATTTTAGGGTTGTAAAATTTTAGGGTTGTTTTACAACCCTAAAATCAGGGTAGGTTAGGGTTTAGATTCTAGGGTTTAGGGAACCCTAAACCCTAATTCCGTATACGAATTATTTGTCATTCTTAATATTTCTAAAATCCAAAATAGACACATTGAACCCCAAAAGTTAACTATTGAACCCCTAGGGTAAACCAAGACCACAAGTTTACCCATTTTATTAATAATTTTTTTGAATTCTTAGCTTTTTTCAATTATTTTTTAAAAAGTTGCATCTAGTTGCATCTGGTTGTTTTGGTTGCATCTGGTTGCGTTGGTTGTAGACCGTATTTTTTGAAAATATTTTTTTGGTTACATCTAGTTGCAGACCGTATTTTTGAAAATAATTTCGGAAGATAGTAAAATTGAAAAAAAACTTAGAAAAAGTAGTATTTTTGACAATTTCTCTTTAGATATGCCAGAAGTTCATGGCAAATAGAAAAAAATGAAGAAATTGAAAAAAAATCATAAAAATTTGAATTTTAAAATTACAAAATGCAGCCCTCAAGAAAATTCATCGGTGCAGGGGTTAATACTTGTAACTGTAGGGTAGACGGGCATTGTATAAAATCACGATGTCGGTATGATGAGTAGGTTTTGCACACACACTTGGCAAAAAAATTTAAGAAATTTTTGGTGGAGTCGACTGTGTGGCCTCCTCATGCTTTATGCCAGCCTTTGCAGCGAGCGCCTGGTTCTTTTTGGTGGAGTCGAAAGGGGTTTCTGATGCCATTCATCAACTTGGAAAAGCACAGGAATTGTGAAAAGAAGAGGCTCTTTGCTACTCTCTAGAGAAGGATGAGGCAAGAAAGGGTAAAATAGCAGGAAACAAGTCCCTTTTAATAGTAAACCCTGCAGATTCTGAATCCCTTCCACATTTGCAATCACTATACTACCATTCACCTTCTGTGTTGTTTGCTAATATCTTCCGAATTTACACCTCAACTCTCTCCGCCCCCCCCCCCCCCCCCCCCCCCCCCCACACGCGCGCACACACACGAAACTACTAAAGCATGCACACACACATTAAAATAAACCTTGTATATAATTGAAAATCCAACCAACTCTGCACAAATGATCTGTCTTGTGCAGAAAATTCAACAAAACCATATCGTAACAGGTAATAAGAGTAATCTACTATATGGTGTGGCTTACTATGAATGAATAAGGCAGTGGGCATGGCATCTCAACTATAGTATTGTGATGACTTGCTATGAATGACAATGTCCAGCAGCGGGTATGGCATTTACAGTAGTAGATACAAGAAATCTTATTTTATATAGAAAAAATATAGCTATTTTCGTAGTTAACCAGTCTCAATGGTAACCAAGCGGAGCTGGAGCATCTCTTAATTCTTTCCCCTGGAAATGAATGTCCTGCATATTGTCAAGCAAAAATATTCAATACCAAGCCCAATAAGAATGTTTTAAAAGATATAGATCTTTAACATATGCAATTACATTGACATACGACTAGAAGAGTCATCATGACTCATGACAAAATATATACGGCTCAAGATGTTAAAGAGGGGAAAGGATACACATCCTTATTATATATATATTCTGCAGAAGTCATGTAATGGAAGTTCCATTGCTCTCAGAATGTAGCAAAGCAATAGCGGGTAGAGAACACTGCAGTAGACAAAATTCAATAAAATTTTCACCGGTCTAAAAGCTTACTGGGAATTTTGATTACACAATCCACATAACAATATAGCTAATACCAAGAGCTGCTTCTAATGCTAGTTGAGGAAGAGTTCGTTTATCAACCCCATCCCACCCCGTCTCCATGTAATTTAAATCTAATGCATTGAAAAACATGTAAATAATAATAAAAGAAATATTTAATAAGGCACATGGAAATACTGCAGCATTTGATTACACCTGGCATACAAGTAGCATCAGAACCACAGAGGATCGTAAGAGATAAGGTGAATTATCCATTTAGCCCTATTCAAGGGAGTGCAGAAACATTTGTACTGATGCTAATATGGCATGAGATACTACTTGTACGCCCTTATCAACAAATAAACAACTCTTCAATAAGCACATACACAGGTTCCGCTGGCTGACCTACGTAGCTGAGATCGGTGCTTGATGATTACATGTTAAAATTTTAAACTGACACTCTTTTTCCTTGTTTACATATTAATATAGTTATGTTTTCTTAATGTATTATATATGGACACAGAAACTGAGGATACAATAAAGACCCTAAATCATATAGTGCAAATGCGAGGAAGGCATGTAAATCCACGAAATAAGAAAGAGAAGGTCAATGATACTCACAGAAGCAAAATGGTTCACATCTCGATGATGAGCTTCATCAGCACGGATTACAATTATGACATCCTTTAGTTTTGCATCTTTAGGCAGTCTCCAGTAATCAATTGCTATAGCAGGAGCAGGAACATTTTCAATTGCACCGCTTTCAATATCTTTCAGATACTCAGTATATGAATGTATTGCCTCTTCTTCCAGGTACCCAACAACTCTATGTGCCACTTTGGGGGACATCATGTATAGAACAAAGAAAGCGTTGAAGAAGACTCCTTGCACAGTAAGAACCAGAAACCTCTCGTACCATTTTGGTTTCACAAGTTCAACCATAGTCATCAAGTGCATCCTCTCATTCTCAGCTTCTTCTAGCAATGCCTTAATCCAACCTCCGCTCTGCTGAAACTTGCGCAGAGACCTCAGGTGCAGCAGCATACCTCCAACCATACCAGGAACGGCTGCTACAGTTTCTAGCATCATTGCACGACACCCATATCGTCTCTACAACATATATTTAAAATCCGCATAATTTCAATTGGCAGTAATAACTGATACGTCAGGTCAGCATCGAATATAACACC
The DNA here is from genome assembly GCA_030848705.1 of Heracleum sosnowskyi. NCBI lineage: Eukaryota > Viridiplantae > Streptophyta > Magnoliopsida > Apiales > Apiaceae > Heracleum > Heracleum sosnowskyi. The sequence goes on along the minus strand of CM061244.1, from coordinate 14,680,421 downwards.
ATCATTATCTATATCACCTAGTGTAAAAAAGATTTATACTTTTTATTAAAAAACTACACATATCATCTCTACAACAGTCTTTGCATATAGTTGTAAGTTGTATAGTCCAACAGACATGCACAATCTGCCCGACCTGCTCATTTTAAGGGGAAAAAGGGAAAATAAAGAAAATAGTTACTTCAATACATGGTAACGATAATTGATGCTCAGCTTGCAAACTATGTGGTTAGTTATCATTGTAGAGAACTGTGTTTTGTGCAGTTAAAGTGTTTGATAAATACGCTTGATTGACCAGAATTAAGAGGCACGAGTAACTTAGCAATTGCCTTTCCAAGTAGCATATGCAATATAACAAATACATATACTCAACTCTAACCAAATTTGCACTCACCTTAAGTTTAAACTCCTACACAAAGGGCCAACGACGGTTAATTACTTTTCATCCTTTTAGTGCTACCAGTTTAGATAAATTCAGAAATCTTATTTAAACACCCATCACCCTACAAATAATTTTAACATGCATAAGTTATTTATATGAAAAAAAAGTGTATCACTTAGCTCAACAAGTTAAGTGGTTTGTAGATAAATACCCAGCGGCGGTAAGAAAATTTAGGTAGACTTTCAGGTGGGTTATCTTAAGTTCACTAAAAATTATAAAAGTTTTCGAGCAACTGTAAGAAACAAATAAGGCAGAGAATTACAGGGATTCTTCTGCATCCGCATAATCAGAAACTTAAGCCCATTATTTAAACTCGTATTACAAGAATGATACTTATCTCGCTCAAAACATATACACACAAGTTACAAGTACACAAGACATATTCTGTGATATTAGTACAGATGAACAAGCATGATCTCGCCATTCAAGAATGATTCTTACTATAAATGCAACTTTCTTACTGACAGAGAGTTGTTAAGTAGTTAAAAATTCAGTACATCAAACCAGAGAAACCGAATAGACAAAAAAGATGATAGGTATTCACCTGGAAAAAAACATCCGTTGGAACCCTTAGTAGTTTTACTGTTCTGTAAGCCACCTTGTCCAGAAATGTCTTTGGTACATGGTGCTTACCAAGATCTATCGACAAGTCAGCTTGATATGTTTCCCATGGCTACAAAAGAGATATTACAAGGGAATTAAATTTAGAATGTGAAGAATACCTGATACATGATTAAGATGAGCATTAGACTAACCTTAATTGCATACATCTCAAACAAAAATAAGTGCAGTTGAATTATATCTTTACATCTGAATTATCTATACGTCAAATACCTAATTGACTACTAGCTTCATAGAAGTCTACAGGGAATAAATTATCTTCATATTCCTAAACACTTAATAATGGTATAAGAGCCCTAATGACATTGTTTGGTGGAAAAGCATTGACTATATATGACCATATGTATATGTAATATCAAGAAAGAAGATAAGTACAATATCTGAAATCCATGTGTATGTCTCATTAGCCAAATTCAGATCTGATATATTAGTTCTATGTATATTTTAATGAAAAGAATTAATAAATCCATCTCAGATAAAGAGTAAAATATGCGAAAGTGAAACATTGTAAATTTAAAGCGATCCTAGTAATTAATTTTACAAATCGGCTAGAATTCATGAAAACTGCAATTGCTGTTTTTGTTTCGATATTCCTAATTTATCCACTAGGGCAATCTGGTTGGTCCAAATAACAGTCATATCTGATGTGGCTATCACACAATAGTCCCGACTCCCGTTAGATGGAGCTAATGTGATAAACTAATTTAAAAATTAGTACCATTGATTTAGGTGCTCTGTGCTCAAAATTACCACTGCAAAGTCGAAATGATCTGCTGCAATAACTCTCTTTGGATGTTTAAGCTGATAAATGTGCCTTGTCGCTGTTTAGCTGTTATATGTGCATCTCTGTGTCCATTAAGGTCTCTATGTGTCATTTAGGGTCTCCATTTCGGAAACCATGCCAATAACAATTGTTATTTATCTACATCTTTGAACAGTATTCGATTCCAGTGTGATTGACTGATCCGAACTGACTCGTGGGATAACTAAGTACAGTACAATATATCTTATAAGTCTTTTCGGACAAAAATGCTCAGAAACTTGCAACAAAAAGTTAACGAAGTATCTTCATACCTACATTTTATTCTAATACAAATATGTTTTTTCACAGGGGATGAGGAGTAAGGTTTCAAAAACCATGACTATTCCGGATGGCTTTGATCAGGACATTGAACCACACTTTAAATAGAGTTAATATTAATTTAAACTGCACATCAACAGAATCATATTACACCGTTCTAGATTACCTGCAAGTATTAATTAACTAAAGGATCTCCACGTGCTGTGCTCCCGAGTTGAAATCTAGAGAGAAGAGAAGAGAAGAGAAAAGAGAATTTTGAAATTTTCTTTCTTAATGGTGCTCCCGAGTTTTTGAAGGAGAGGAGAGAAAAGAAAATTTTAAAATTTTCTCCCCAAAAGTTTCTTCCCAAAAATGGGATGATTGGGAAAGAAGCTCTCACATCCATTTTCAAAATGTTTCCCTCCATATCATTTTTTTTAAAATTTTCTCTCATCATCAACAAAAAAACTTGGGAGCACATTGAAGATAAATTTGTTGCTTCTATTCTTTCCTAATTTTTTCTCTTCTATTCTCTTTTCCATCAAAAAACTTGGGAGCAAACAAGAGAAATATTAATAAATCAAAAGATTCCGCAAACGAGTAATTAGCTGGCCAATACATTAAAGCGAGATCATATGCAAGAGAATACATAAGATATTGATAATTATATAGTGGTGGATCAGATTTCGTAAATTTTTCTAATATATTATACAACATATATAAGTAAATACTTCCTCAGCACAGAAGAATCAACAACTTGTATCAGTAACACTCACAATTTATAAATCAACTTCAACAAATAGAGATCACAGAAACTCCTTAAATTGATCTTATAACACACACTACCGTGTAGATTGCATAAACAGAGGATAACAATTGACTCGACACACACACACACACACTACCGTATAGATTTCATAAACAGAGGATAACAATACACACACACACACTACTGTACAGATTGCATAAACAGAGAATATCAATCAAATCGACAGAGAATATGAATTAACTCGATAAGCGAGTGCACAAACTACTAGTCTACTATAAAATCGTGCATAAACAGACAATAGGCAATAGCAAAGGACTGGACACACAGAAAATACACACACTACTATAAGAAGTGTTTATGCATAAACAGACAAGAATTAACAAACTCCTAGATTCGTACGGAAATACACATACTACTGTAGTCCACACAAATTGCACAAGCACACTATCAAAATCCACGCACACACACACACACATCTATATCAAACACACATACTATCACTACTACAGCCTACACACAAATTGCAGAAACAAACTATAAAAATCGAAACAATTACCATAAAACAGTTCCAAGGCCACTCAGTACCATCCTCTTTCGTAACCCTAGGCCTCGCCACTCCCCAATAACTCGACGCCACCACTTCTCCACCGCGCACTTCCTTCTTCTTCTCCGTCACATCTTCCTTCTTCTCCGTCACATCATCCTTCACCGCCTCACTGCTCATCATCCTCTTCATCAACTCATTCACTCCGCCGTTGATAAACAATGTGCTCTGTCTCATCACCGTCGCCGATTTAGTTACTGGCCGGAATATAGTGAACGACGGCGCCGGAGATGCGGAAATGATGGAGGAACCGCCGGCGGTGATCAAACGGCGCATAACGGACTTTGCTAAGAGATGATTCATGGTGTTCTTTTTAGAAGGTTTGTTAATAGAAGAGTGTGTGTATGAAAAATGAAATTCCTTTTTAGAGTAGACACGCAAATTGTGTGTGTTTGTGTGGGGACAAGTCCAACAAACAAGGAGTGGGAAAGAAGCCGCCACAATGTTATCCACGCCTCTACTGCAATAATGTACACCTTTCTTCGAACAAATTCGATATTTTTAATTTTTTTACGTATTTCAATATGTTCGTTAAAAATATTTATGATTAATATTATTTTTATTTAATTTTATATGAAATTACAGTTTAACCTCAATTAAAAATTGATAATATAATAATTTTGTTAAAACACTACTTTTTTTTCCAGTCCAACATACAAACGTGGATTGTACTTCTTGAAATGAGTAGTCTCATCGAGATTTAGAGGCAGTTTGACTACAGTTCGAAACCCTTGACATGACTTGGACTGGTCCCACTTGACATGTGGATGACATGTTAACATTGGGGGACCCCTTTAAGCTGACGTGGCTCTTGACGTGTCAAGTGATGTGTCAAGGCCCCATATGCCAAGTGGCTGCCCATGTGGTACTTGGCATGTGGGGCCTTTTAGAAATAACCTAGCAATTCCTACCATTAAGCATTTCCGACTTGAGCAATTCCAACCAACGGGTTTGGTTGGAATTGATTCCATTTCCGACCGAAATGTGGCCATTTCCAACCAATTGAATGGTAGCAAATGACCGTTTTTCTTGTAGTGTAGTTTAAAGTGATTTTTAATTTTAAATTGAAAAATATCTGTTTTAGTAATAAGTTGGAAATAATTTAAAGTTAAAAAAACAGTTTAAAATCAAAAGTTGGTCGGATATAATTTTTTGAATAACTTATTTTATTTTTTTAATTTTATTTGATAAAAGTGAATATCATCATTCAAGTGTATTATTTATCAAACTCTACTTTATTTTTATATTTTTAATATATCATAAATTAATCATAATATAAAATTACTTAAACAGATATTAATTTAAAATTTTCACTTTTTTATTACGACTTTAAGCAACTTTAAATCATAAGTAATAATTTTAAATTTATGAAACAGACTCGTAGAGTAGGTAATTAATCGAGCGGTGAAAAATAAGATTAGCACAATGTTACTTTAGAAAGTCAAGGTCAATAAATTTGACCGGACACAAAAAGAAATAGGAACCGTATGTATCCATCTCATTTACGGAAGTAAAAACGATATTTTTTTTAGTATATATTAAAATGAATATAAATTTTATCTTTTGACTAATACATAATTTTACACGTGGTTTGCTAATAAATTATGTACACCATAGTTTATATACGCCACATAAATATCGATAGAATTTATAGAATTTGACTTTTGAACATTGAAGAAGAAACACGGAAGTGGGTTTTAAATTTGAAAGGATGACAAAAATAATCAGTTTTTTGATAAAATAAATAAAAATAGTCATTTTGAAAAAAGTGGTCAATTTTAGTCTTTGGGATACTCCACTGGTAGTTGGGTATCCCATGTACAGGATACTCCACTGACAGTTGGGTATCCCATAAGTCAAAATTAACCTATTTTTTAATACAAAATGAACAAAAATAAACGTGTATTCTTAGTTTAACCGTTTCCTTGGGGTTCAACAGTTAACCTTTGGGGTTCAATAGTTTCATTTTGGGTTTTAGAAATATTCAGAACGACGAATCCGTATACGGACTTAAGGTTAGGGTTTAGGGTTTAGGGCCCTAAACCCTAGACCCTAAACCCTAACCTAACCTGATTTTAGGTTGTTTACAACCCTAAAATCAGGCCGCCGGTCTGTTAAAAAAATCAATTTAAAATCACATCATCACTAATTGCATTACGCATTTACAGAATGCATATCTATTTATAATTATAGTAATACGCATTCATGGAATGCTTAACTAATCCATATACTCCTTTGACAAATGCGTATGCTGGTTATATTTTAAAGATTACTCCTTTGACAAATGCGTATTGTAATTACCCTGATACCAAATGCGTATTCAACCGGCCATTTTTGCTCAATTTTTGTAAAATCGTTATTTTTGTTCAGGCGTCGAGAGAAGCGGCCATACTTGGCCTTCACCCTTTAAATTTCCTGTTTTGAGATATTTTTCCTTCAAAAACTGCCTTGGGCTCCAAGCTATTGGGGTAAAAAGGTCACATATGTGGTTAAGAATAAAGAAAATTGATTTGTGTCATAGGCCCCTTCAGCTGGTATAACGTGGCTAGCTCGTGGGCTGCTAATCTCAGATTCAGAGTTTTTCAGCATGTCACGCAGTTCACATCAACTTGCATTTCAAGTCATAAATTGTAGTAACTCTTTATGCTATTTGCCAATCTGATTAGACCGTAAACGGACAGAGTTGAGCCGAATTTTGCATAAAATGAGTCGAGATTGACTTTTTTTTAAAAAGAATCGAGTTGAGCCGAACTTTCTAATTGGATGAAAAATGGTGTTCAAGATCATGAGCCGAACACGAGTTTGATCACAGACATTTCGAGTCGAGCCGAACACGAACCGAATTCGAACCGAATTCGAACCGAGTCGAGTTGTTTACTAATAATTCGTACTTTTATACTTAACCAGATCCAATTTTTAAAATTATTTACTCGATTTACACTCTCACGCCTAAAATCACATCTTAAGAACAGAGGATTATGTTTGATTTTTAATACTAAAAATTAATTTATTTTCTTCTAATAATCATATTAGGTTAATATTTGTATTCATGAGTAATCAAATCTTACTCACTTCACTTAATAATTCTAATAACTTTTGTTAATTCTTGAGGTTAATAATATAAATATTATATTTTAAAATGTTATTGACGTGGTTCGAATTGTAACCTTAATTAGTATGTTATAAATATTGAATTTAAAATTATTATCGATGAGTATCAAATGTTTGACTTTTGATAGTATTTTGATGTTATCCGTTTTACGTTTATTATATAAAAAATAGAACATATATAATTCACTATTCAATCACAATAATAACTAAAATAGATTGCAATGAAGTTTTATTTAACATATTCAAATTGTTAAGGATATTAATATGTATGAAATGCACAAAATTATGATTAGTTAAACGAATCAAGCCGAGTTTAACGAGTTCGAGCCGAGCTCGACCCAATCCCGAGTAAAACGAGCCGAGTTCGAGTCGAACAGGTGTAAAGCTCACCTCGAGCTCGTTTACTAATCGAACACATTTTCATGTTCAAGTTCGGGTTCAGTTAATAAACAACTCGAGCCGAGTCCATCTAAAACGAGCCGAATTCGAGTTTTGTTCACGAACGACTTTGTTCGCTTACAATCCTAGCGGTATTATATCATTTAAGTAGACCCGATAATTTTGATATACAACAAAATAACACGACACGAAAATGATCTAGATATTTAGTGTTTGAGTATGTATATTTAATATGCGAAACATGAAAATACGCGATAAATTTAATGTTGGATATAAATTTTCATTTTAAGTACACGACACGAACGAAAGTATATGAAATTAATATATTTAGACTAAATTGCACTTTGTTGGCTTGTAAAATACTATTTTTGCACTTTGATGGCCAATAAATAATTTAATAGTAAATAAGGATCTGCACATTGAAGCAAAAACCCTAAAATTTACATACAACAAAAAAACATATCTAATCAACAATATTTAACCATGGTAAGAAACAATTAGACAATTTACAACTATAACACAACATCTAAAAGATAAGCCCCAACTTTTAGTGACAAAATCGCGATCATAATAACATAAAGTAAGAGAGAAGTCAATATTCATACTTGAGTAATCGGGGCATTCCCTAGGTTTTTAGATGTCAACATCTTCCTTTAATCGCAAAAACCACGACATCTTCCTTTAATCTTCCTTTAATCGCAAAATTAGGGTTTAGAGGATTGGGAGGGGGTGGGAGATGAAGCAATCGACAAAATGGAGGAAAACGATACATACATAGGATAAGTAATTAGATTTATTAAAAGACATAGCTACCCTCGGCCTTTTAACATCGTTAGTGTCTTTTTGACAAAGATTGGGCGGGGTCCCCAATATGTTTTAAAAAAATATTTGTAGTCATTCATACGCCTAAGTTTATTTACTGGCCATCAAAGTGCAAAAACATTATTTTACAAGCCAACAAAGTGCAATTTAGTCATATATTTATTAATAAATAATTATATTTTATTATAAGAAGTAAAATTTTATACATTATATCTAATATACATATTTACAAAGTTTTGTAAAATTGTATGTAAATATACATATTTATATTTAGTACACAACACGTTCTGAATCGAATATATGTTTGAAATTTAGTACACGAATTCAAAATAAGTTGGATCTGGGTTTTACTATCCCACAATGGCTAGGGAGGAACGATCCGGACCTATGGGCTATCCGTTCAGACTTGAGGAGGACGTCAAGAGTTTAAGTGGGGGAGTTTGTAACACCACAGTCCCACATCGAGTAAATTTGGGACTTTAGTTCAGTTTATAAGGCAAAGTACTACTAAGTGCACCAACAAATCATGATCTTTTGATGGACACCCAAGTTAGGTGCATTTGAGCCAGTAGGCTTCAGTTTATTTCGGACACAGAATCGAAACTCGATCCGATTTTCAAAAAAGACTCCGGTTTTGATCGAGTTGTCACAACCAGATACGTTACTCGTACTCCTTTTTTTGAATACCATGAAATTTTCGAGTACACGGAAAACCTGCTTTTTTGTTGCATGATTCAAACTAATTAATTGAACTGATCATGAAGATGATAATTAGTAATTTAGTGATTGGACTAATTATGTCAATCATTGAATTTCTACAACGTTCATTTCCCTCATTTTCTTGTACTTTTTCTGGATCATGTGGGATAATCTAATTTTTATTAAATTTCCCTCATTGTAATAAATCATTCAAAAGCACAAAACCAGAACAGAGAAACTTAAATTTATTTGATTGTTACCAGAAAGATTAAAGCTCACAATTATTGATGAGGTGACACTAGTACAAAAATGACCTTTTACGTCGGTTAAAAAGGTCATATACGTCGGTTAAATGGCGATGTATAAACGGGGGACGTATATAATATGAGGTCTTTTACGTCGCGTAAAAGGGCGACGTAAAAGATGTAATATACATCGGTTTATTAGCCGACGTAAAAAACACAAAAACCGACGTATATGATTTTTGAAACACCGACGTATAAAGCAAAACAACCAACGTAAAATATATATATATGAAAGATGAATATATGTCGGCTTTGCGATAATTCGACGTATAAGAGTAGTATATATGTCGGTTTTATATATATGCGATGTAAAATGGGCGACGTAAAATGTCATTTTTGTACTAGTGTGAGAACAAAATACTTCTTAACATTGGATTGTCTTATAGTTGGATGAATATGTGACATCCCGGAAACCCGGTGTCACTAAATGTAAATATTCATGCATAATATTTAACAACATAGCAATGACACTCTCACAAGCTAGGATCTTTTACAAGTTTTGGCGTTGAAACAAGACTACTGCCTTATATATATTACAAAACCTGAAATTACTAGTATAACTTCGATGAGAAGTTATCTAGTAAATAAAAGTCTATCTGTTTAAAAGTTACCCAACTACACATTTTATAAATACTACAAAACCATCATTTACCAGCTGTCAAAAGTTTATACCTGCGGAGGAAGAGTAAACAAAAGCCTGAAATCTCTACCAGACCCTCCGACCCTTCCATGGCTGTTACGATTCATCAGAATATCTACTGTAAGGTTAGATCAATAAGGCAAGAGTAAGCAAAATAGCTTAGAAAATGACAAAAGAGGTCTTTTTGATAAATAGTGTATTCTTAAAATATTTATAAATACAAAGAGTAAACATTTTAGCTAAAGTATCATTCGGTATTTATTTAGAACACTGATCGTTTACATATGTTTAGATCTAAAAAAATCAGGAATGAGATATAAGATGTTCTTTTTAAAGCATATATCTCTGTTGTAAACAACTTATAATTAGTGAATATACTACTTTTCTTATCAAATCATTGCTCCATTTTATTAAGCGAATTGAAATCTAAAGCACAACTAAAGATGATGATCAATCAATCTTTAGTTCCAATATCTCAATGTCATTTTGACAAAGGATCAATTATAATAGAGCAATTGGGGATCCCGAAGCACTTATTGACATTGGCTTCAAATAAAATATATATGTTCTGGGATGGTGCTAACATACCTCTTACGCATTCCATCCAACTTCGCATAAAAACAATTTTAAGCAGTGGTTGTATATTAACCTGTTAATACAATATATTTCTTATTATTAAAAAAATCATTCTCAAATTACTCGTATAAAAGTTTTGGGCCTAATTACCGTTTGTAGCATAACAATAAAATTCCTCAATCTTTGTATCAAGAGATTAATCATTTCAAAATAGTATAAAAATGAACGGTAATTTCAGAATATTTAATCATGCATCGTAATTCATGTATTTGAAAATAAAGATAATAGTGAATGTCACTTGCCTGATAATGAAGATCTAATTGAACGAAGGTAGTATCTACTCTGAGCGTCCACACAAATCCTTGCTAATACTCGTTCCTATAACACAAAAACAACTCCGAGTTAGTTGTCTGATTAGTTATGTTAACTAATTCATTTGACAACTCGACCGTCCTATATACCCCTCGATATAGAATACCAATTAGGTTCATACATAAGTACACCACACAAGTACAATTTAATTTTATGGGTTAAATATCAAAGTGGTCACTAAAGTGAACACGGTATATCATTTTCATCACTGATCTCAACAGGGTATCGTTTCAATCACTAAACTCATCATAAACATCAAACAGATAACTCTAAATATGTGTTCGAAAAGTAAAAATAACTTTTCTCGAGTTTTACACATATTTCTTCAATATTACTGCAACCAAATGAAAAGTTATGAATTCTAGTATTTCAGATAATTTATTTAGATTTTAAAAAATTCATTTACTATTTATTTTTAATTAAATCAAAGTAAATAACTATAAAATAAAAATAAAGAGTAAATAATTTTTTTAAAATCTAAATCTAATATCATAAATACTATAGTTCTTAATTTTTCATTTGGTTGCGTTAGCATTCAAGAAAATATGTGTAGAACTCGATATAAATTATTTTTACTTTTCAAACACATATTTAGAAGTATCCGTTTGATATTTATGACGAATTTAGTGATTAAAGTGATACCTCGTTGAGATCAGTGATGAAAGTGATACCTGATCTTCACTTCAGTGACCACTTTGATATTTAACCCTTAATTTTATACATTACTGACTTCCTAATTGACCACGTTATTCAAATAACACGTACAACACATATAGTCCTGTTAACTAATTTCCGTGTTCACAATCATTTACTACATGCTACACTGCACTTAGCAAATCATCAATCTTTCATTTTCAATTTTGCCAACTATCCAAGGAAAAGATTAAATCCAATTAATTCTTATTCCGTTTAATCAACATATATTGACCACAAGATTCAAATACAATAACTCAAAATTATATTAAGAGTACTAATTCATATTTCAACTCATCAGACAATAAACACGTATACAAGTTCGACTTAATCACTTTCAAACCCAACCTCAACATACAACCCCCAAACTGAACCTTAACTATTTAATAACGTTCATACCCATAGTATACATTGCATCAACCATAAACATCGAATCAAGCATGAATTTATTCGACCAATTCTCTTCGGAAACCGACTACTGCCATGTTCCAGTCACCACTAATTTTTACACTCTTGAAACTGAATTGAACATCACCATAAGTCGACACCATTCGATAAGAAACTTCGAGTTCGGACCCAACCACAATTAACAACAAACAATAATACACAAGTACCAAATCAGTTCATTTTTGGCTATTTAACCTAAACATGTAATCAGTTTCAACAACTAAGCACTACATAACAGAACCGTGTAATTAAATTTTAGTTTAACAAGAATTAAAATAAAAATTCCCACATCTTAACCTGCATCACTGAATATCACTATATGGATACATAACAACACCGAATAAACATCAAAACAATCAAAGGTGGGACATATTTTTAATAACAAGATTAATCCATCAAAACCCACTATCAAATTTTCATTAAAACGAGCATGTATCAGTTATTAGAAACAATTAAGCATAACATACAATAATTTGAACATCTAATCCATCAATTAAAGGTCACCGGCTCACCGGAGCTCATCGTCGGTGACCGACGAACCACATACAACCCCCAATTCATGGGGTTTTGCCATGCTTTCATCCCCAAACACAGTTACATCATCGAATTCAACCAATTAACACTTAAAACTATAAAAATTTGAACTACACACAAAACCCTTATTTTCGAAATCTCACAAAACTCAACACTAGTGGTATGTATGTTTAAAGCTTCGCAAGAGCTTTGTTTTGGTAATTAAATCTCATAGTTTTATCAACTTTAAGGAGAACGAGAATATATATAGGCTTCATTAGGGATCATGGACAATTAGGTCGGGCCATCCAATGACATTCCGGGTCAAGTCCAATGTCATTAAATATTAATTCAATCCAGTAAAGAATTAATATTTGCACTACTGTTCCTAATACCGCAATTTTTTTATTATTTAATTCGGCTCCTGTATTATTTGCTTATTAAATTCTCCACATTTAAGATATCGCATGTCCATTAATTAAATTAATCACTGACAATTAATTTAATTAATATCTTATTTATCCTTGATCATCCACTCAACCTTATAATTATGTCAGAAATTAATCTGCCTGCAGGGCTTCACATAATTATCTTAATGAGCTTTCAAGAGGACATCATCAACCCGAATATTATCAGGAGATGGATTCCTTCTGTAATTAATATCCCACTCTGCATACAATGTCATTGCTCAACACATAATATTGTAATTAATAATTAATTACATCTTATATGAATCAAAACATGTGCATTGCATACAAGTATCAATCACTACATCCGGATTAAGAACCTAAGCAATATTAATATCATAGAATCTTAGTTCTTCTTAACTGTCAGAATAAAAGAACAATTCTAATATTTTGATCTTGTTCAATATACACAAAGTATACAAGTATTATTCAATAGTCAATATAAACTATTCTCAACTAATACTTCAGTCATTCTAGTGGTTTGTCTAGTACCACTTAGACTGTGAACCTTTATTATATTATATACAAACACTGATAATCTAATCTTCTATTATCCCATTTGATACTAGATTATCCATAATATATAATAAACAGACAATGTAATAATATGCAATCAAGATTCTCAATAAAATGGACAATGTTATATACTTCAAACGAATAGTTCAGTATAAACCCAATAGATATCATCAACGTATACATCGACGATAGTGAGAGAAGTATCTTGTTTCTTTAGGAATAGACTGTAATCATTTTTTGATTGGGTGTAGCCCAAATCTGTGAGTCCAGACAACAACTTTGCAAACCATTCACGAAAGGATTGCTTTAAACCATATATGGATTTGACTAGTCGACAAACCTTATTAAATGGATTAGGCATACCTTCAGGCACCTGCATATACACTTCTTCCACAAGTGTGCCATGTAAAAATGCGTTGTTCACGTCAAGCTGGTACAAAGGCTAGTTTCTGCTAGAAGCTAGTGCAATAAGACATCTGAGAGAACTCATTTTAATAATAGGGGAGAATGTCTCCTCGTAATCGATACCATATCGTTGGTTATAACCCTTTGCTACTAGGCGTGCTTTACATCGTTCCAAAGAACCATCCACATGTAACTTTACTTTGTACACCCATTTCGAACCAATTGCCTTTTTACCCATTGGTAAATCAACCAACTCCCAAGTTTTTTTGACAGTTAAAGCTTCTATTTCTTTGTGCATTGTATCGACCCAGATTGGTTGAATAGAGGCTTCCTTATAGTTTCGAGGTTTAGATATGGTAGTTATTTGAGAAGAAAATTCTTTGTGAGATGTTGGAGAAGAATCATAAGTGACCAAGTTACACCAATGTGTAGATGTTAGCTTATCAAGTTGACCAAGATTACAATGATAAGCAGACAAATAGCTGGGAGGTTGCTTTTTTCGAGTAGATTGTCTAAGTACTGGTACACGAGAAGAATCACAAGGAGAATCACCAGTGGATGCAGAAGATGCATTAGATATATTAGATGTATTATCATGTGCATTATCAGTGTAAAAGACATCATTAAAACCATTTGTATTTGTTGTATGTTGAGGAACATGATCAATAATCTCAATATCAAATGAAGAACTAGAAGGAGCAGTAAAATAAGGAAGGAAAAAGGTATTATGATACTGAGAATCAGGAGACAAAATATGGTATGGAAAATGGTGCTAAAAAAATATGACATCTCTCGAAATAGTAACTTGTTATGACTGAAGATCTAACACTTTATAACCTTTCTGTGTTCGGGGATAACCAAGGAAGACATAAGGAGAGGCCCTGGGATCGAACTTACTGCGATTGACCTTGGTGGTTGAACAAAACAGAGGCATCCAAAAATCTTGAGATGATCAAGAGAGGGAGGAACCTTAAAAACTCTTTGATAAGGAGTAGAATTACCAATGCTACTGAGAGGCATACGATTTATCAAATAAGCTGCACATAAAATGCACTCACTCCAATATCTCTCAGGTAGTTTAGATTGATGAAACAAAGCCCTTGCTGTCTCCAAAAGGTGCGTATGTTTGCGTTCCACAACCCCATTCTACTGTGGAGTATAACTACAACTGGTTTGGTGAACAATACCCTTAGCATTATAAAACAATTACAACTCTTTGGAATTAAATTCCAGGGCATTATCAGATCGAATATATAACACCTTAGAGTTAAATTGAGTTTCAGCAAAATGAACAAAAGCCATTAATACTTGTACAATATCAGACTTGAATTTAACCAGATGAATCCAAGTATATCTACTATAGTCATCAACTATAGTTAAGAACTGTGTACAACCATTATGATTTTGTACTTTGTAAGGACCCCAGAGATCAATGTGGAGAAGCTCAAGAATAACAGTACTTTTGATGTTACTAGTAGGAAAAAAACATCTAGTTTGCTTAGATTTAGGACAGATTTAACATATGTTTGTTTGCATATAAGCTTGAATATCACAGGCTGGATGTAGCACCTTTATTTGATGAAATGGCAAATGTCCTAACCTCAAATGCCAGAGTTTAGCTTCTTCAACAGCAGCACCAGCAGAAAGACAAATTGTTGCAGATGTTGCAGGAACCACATGTGGGAGAGAGATTGTATACAGTCCATTTTGCAGATCACCAAGAAGCAGTGGAGGATCTTTCTGCAAATGGTCCTGTAACATACATTGAGTATCAGTGAAAATCAAGTTAGATCCCATGTCTTGACAAAGTTTGTGGACAAAAATAAGTTTGTATTGAAAATCAGGCACATGAAGTACTTGTTTCAACACAATTTTGTCACTTAATTTGACTCCTTTATGTAAGACCTTGATTTTTCGACCATCAGGGATAGTGATGTAGCTATCACTATCAGTAATAGATTGTACAGACTCAAAAGCTTGTAAATCAGGGCAAATGTGGTTAGTAGCACCACTATCTAACAACCATTTTTTAGATAATGAAGACATTAGGCAGATATTACCTGCCAATAAAGCATG
Source organism: Heracleum sosnowskyi (assembly GCA_030848705.1). NCBI lineage: Eukaryota > Viridiplantae > Streptophyta > Magnoliopsida > Apiales > Apiaceae > Heracleum > Heracleum sosnowskyi. The sequence continues at coordinate 14,664,887 of CM061244.1, read as the reverse complement.
ACAAGAGAAACCATCTTTGTTTTCATTTGGCCCAAAAATAGTGGGCTTCCCAAGTAGATTGATGAGTTGTTGATATTGTTCTTTGGACAAGTGATTTACCTCAGTCCCTTTAACATTAGAATTAGACTCCTCTTGTATTACCTTAGAAATTTGGTGGAAACCCATGAATTTTAAAACATTTTTCCAAACTGTGGCCAACCATTTTGCAATGTGTACAGTAGTAATTATTCTGTGGCTTCTGAGATTTTCTATTGAAATTTCCTGCAAAGTTTCCAGATCTATGAAAAGCACTCGGACCCTGTGACTTGGTTCCTTGAGTTTGATAAGTATTCCCTTGATAATAAGGCTTCCTTTCTGTAACAAAAGCAAGACTTTCAGTTCCAGCATTCTATGAGATTTCCTTATGGTTCTCCTCTTGAGCCACAATTCTGTAAACTTGAGTTACGCTTGGCAGGGGATTCATCATGAGAATATTAGCTCTTACAACTAAGAATTGATTATTCAGCTTCATTAAGAACTGCAACACTCTCTCAGTTTGTTACATCTTGAGAATCAACACATAAGCATAGGCAATGGTTGAGTATCATCTATGCATAAGCATCATACTCCATTTCCAATTGTTATATATGTTTCCATTAAATTTCACCGAAACCAACTGATTAGTACTTGCATCTGAATAACGCTAACAAATCAATCGAGAATAACAAGAAACAAATAGTTACAGATCGAGAATCAAACAAATATATGAAGATTCAGAAACAAACAATCTTTAGGCTTAGAAATGCTTGAATGTAATCAGTTTAAGAAGATGAACACCTGAGAATGCGAAGACGATGATGATTCTGTGTTATAGATCTGATTTTGTAGCTCTGATACCATGTTACTTTGTATATCTTGATGACAAATATAGTAAACTAAGTAATGAAGAAGATGAACTTAAACATCATTGATAAAATGCTTGAGAGCTAAAAAATAGTATCACATTGCATCTCTATTGTATCTCTATCTATCAATCTATTTCTCTAACTAACTATGTGCTGTTACTTTCTATCTATATACAGAAAAATAAGAGTTAGTTACAAGAGAGGCTGTCCACTAAGCTGAGCTGGCACATATTGCAAGTTGCAAGTTGATTGTATTAACCGGGATGATCAATAATCTCAATAATCTCTCTTAAGTTACATGTTTTAGTAAAAGATATGATGTTATCGATAGCTTACCTCAAAGTAGAGCTCAGCTTTGTGTATTAATATCAAGCACAAAACCTCCTTTCATCGTAGACCAACAACCAATTTGAGGTATGATAGATCCTATAATCTTTCTACTATTTCTTGAATATGAGAGTGAGCAACAACCACCTCATCTCCTTCAGTTAATTGCACCCAAGCTGGAAACATTCGGACTGATGTCAGAACCCTTTCTTAAAGAAAACAATATACGTAACAAGATTGTCGTATAAATAACTTACCTAAAAATGTGTAATGGATATCTTTGTGCAAGTATATCTCTTGTGTTAAACTGTCGTTTGGTGAACTTCTGTTGTATGCCAAAATGAAGTTGTTCCCAGTGCTAGATCTTCCGGCACCAATTCTTCCCAACCCCAGTACATTCCATCCTTCCAGTCCACTATCAAATTCTGGATTCTTTAATATTCCTCCCAAATATTGAGGTCTATACGACCTTTGTAGACACTAAAGCAGCACATGTACAAATGCTATACATTGACTCATTAAGTAATCAGGGATAACCTAGATGCGAGGACTCCCTCTAACCCCATGTCAGGGTCATGGGTTAATTTCAATCCTTATGCTAGGTATAACAGGAAAAAAAACTCTGAACTAGTTAACCAATTAATTATATATTTATATTTTTGATTTACAAACCTTTATGCTTGCTGAGTCGTTGTAGGACCATGCTTCGATTCCAGATCCTGTTTCAAGCAACAAAATATGTAATCATGGTTAATCAGGCTAGTCAATAAATCATAATATTAATTCTGTTCTGTCTGTCTGATAAAATATACAAGCAACTTCCAGACCTGCAAGAAATAGTAAACCGTCCAATTACGACAGAAAAATTTCGTCATTTTTGCTCAAGTCTTAAGTTCGGATTTTCGTCACAAATGTCACATGTATCACTTTCGTCACATGTATAATTTTCGTCATAAGTATAATTTTCGTCACAAGTATACATTTTCGTCATAAGTTCCAGCATGGGACCCACCTTTTTCAATAAATTAATAAATGAACTTACAACGAAATAAACTGTCCTAAATTTATATTTTACGATGGAAAATCTGTTGAAAATTACAGAATGGGCCCAGCTGCTACCAATATTTTATTCATGAAAAAATAAAAATTAATATAAAAAAAACAGTATTTCCTATAAAATTAATATTTTTCTGTTTGCCAAGACTCCCATCTTGGTGTATCGATCTGATTCTGAACAAGATTCATATATGGTGCTTCAGTGGTCCAGTAAAGAAATAAAGCTCAGCCACCTTTGTGGAGCTCAAATTAATTGTACTGTGTTATTGGTCTGAAAGTGACAGGAATGGCTTATGGTAATTTTTTGTCTGGCTCCATAAACAGAGAAAAATAGTTGTTACTTAGTCGAGAGATTCTTTTGCTTGTATAAAATGATACAAAGAACCTCTGTTTAGAATTAGATGCATCATAAACATGCACTGTTACATATAAGCCTTTTATATTATGGCGTTATGACATGTTATAATAGACCTAAAAAGATGGCTCATTATCTTTTACCAACATTTACAACCATCACATTTACTTGGGCAGTTTACACAGCCAATGAGGTCCTAGCGTAATGATTGTGTAAGATCGGTCACAAATTCGACTCATCCGTTCGGCCTTCTTAGCAGTAATTTGACGTGACTCATTTGGATTTAAAATAAAATTAAATTTAGGATGTTTATAAAACTATTTATTGATATCAAATAAGTGTATACAAACGTACAAGGCAGGCGGGCAACATACACTACGCCATATGTGAGCAATAGCTACGCTTTTTTCAGAGTAAAAAGCAAAAGTGTAACCATATATACCTTAAAATGGATCTATGCCTACACTTTTTTTCAATGTTAGCATTGCTGTAAATCAGTGTTACTATAAACTTAATCCTGTATCTATCGTAACACGGAAGTCGGTGTAGCCATTGGTCTTGAAAAATTGTGTAACCGTTGATCTTTAAAAATTAGTAAAAATCGGCGGGCTCAAACTTTGTTCGAAATTTTACTTAATAAAATAGGCGGCCTCGAATATTTGTCCAATTATTTTCAATTAAGCGGGTCAAAATTCCCTCCGTGTCAATTCAATTCTAATTATACACATATCTCAACTCTTAACTCTCTCTCAATCAACTCTTACTCTCTCTCTCAACTCTCTCCCAAATTTCAATCAAACAAGAAATTATAGGGCTTTCTTTATACGAGTTCTTCATGGGTTCTCTCCTTTCTACAATTAGGGCTTGTAGATTAGGTTGGCGTCCTTCCCCAACCTGATTTCGATGTTCCTCATCATCTCGCCGCCGCCGCCGAGCAAGGCGACGCTGATGCCCTACGTCAAGCTCTCGGTCTCTCTCTCTCTCTCTCTCTCTCTCTCTCTCTCTCTCTCTCTCTCTCTCTCTCTCTCTCTCTCTCTCTCTCTCTCTCTCTCTCCCTCTCTCTCTATCTCTCTGTATGTGCTATCATACCTCTTTTATTATTTTGTTGATTTTTAGGGTTAGTTTTATGAAAGAAAATGTAATTGGACTGTGGTGTGTTATGTACCTATGTCTTATTACTTAAATTTAAAAGAGATATATGGTGATGGTGATTATTATTTGGTAATACCTAGAAATTGCGGAGATGTGAACTTGTAATTTTTTTTAATCTGAATTTTGTATATCGAGTGTAGTAGATGTTACTTATTATTTGTCAGGAATTTTTGACTGAAATGTGGATACCTTCGACCAGTGGGAAGGTCTTTGTATGAAGCAATGTTAGGTGAAATGTAAAAAAATATAAATGAAAATGCCTAATTTCTGTTATGTATTGAGGAACATAGGGCGATGACGTGTGGCATGGTTAGGCTGTGTAGTTTAGAGAATCATCATTTGTAATTAAAGAGTTGTTTTTTATACATGTATTAAGCAACCAAACATATTCCACAGATTTGTATCTTATGCAACTTTGATTTCAATTTTTTTATTTACTTCACACATGTGGATGTCAGCACCTTTGGATGTTAGCGAAAATCTTTGTGCTAGATCAACCAGAGTTTTCTGTTTCTTCTTAAATTAATCATTAATAACAAAAATTCACTCAACAAGATTTTTGTTATGAGGATTCAGAGTTTTCTGTTTCTTCATAAATGATCACTCTACTATTTATGAAATTATGTGTATGAGCAAAAGCTTAAACTTCTTGTTGTAGCAAAGCTTATATACTAAAGATCGTATGATTAATTCTACAAGAAATGAACGTTCCTGGCCTTGATATTTAATTTATTGCAAACTATAATTGCAGGGCAAGAAAGGCATCTGGCTTAAATTGCCTATTGAACTTGCAAATCTTGTTGAAGCTGCAGTCGAGGTACATAAAAAAGGCCATTGGTTCTATTAAAAATTGAACATGATTATATATGTTTATGCGCCATAATGAAGACAGATTGGAACTAGATTTGGTTCTAGTGGAAATTTTGAAGAAAAAACAAACTGATAGTTCTAGTTGACTTTACAAGTTCTAAGCAAGAAATGATTCTTGGGGTTGATTTTACTGAAGTTTATAGGAATTCAGATTTGTACATGTTAGTTGAATCTATGTATGCCATTTAAATATATTTACAAAGTTTTTTTTTTTACTAAAATTTGTCAATTCAACTGTTAGTATATCTCAGTTTCACAGATAAGTTTTAATTATTATTAACAAAATTATGCAGAAGTAACAAAGCTCTTATAAAAGAATTAAGTACCCCTCGTCCAGGGTCAAGGGATCTATCCTTCCCTACTTAGTACGCTCAGTCATTCCTCAGCCAGTTTGTGACATGCCTATGGAAACAGAAAGCATCATACTGGCGAAATCCTCCCTACACTTCAGCCAGATTTTTCTTTACAACATTTATCGCTTTGTTGTATGGGAGCATCTTCTGGGATCTTGGCAGCAAGAGGTAATATAATCCAATATTCTAAAATGCTTCATCTCTTGTTTTTGTCTATATATAATACCATATTATGCAGGGGAATTCGACAGGATCTCTTCAATTCAATTGGATCCATGTATAGTTCAGTTCTCTTTATTGGAGCCCAAAATGCCTCTTCTGTGCAGTCGGTTGAAAGGCATATGTCTAGGCCTATTTGTAAACACCGAGGATTCTACTCAACTTTAATAAAGATGTAATAATTAAATAATAAAAAATCAAATGTCACAGGAATCTCAGTAGGTTATATATGTCAAAGAATGAAGTTTAAAGTCATCTACAGACTTGAAATGATTCTACATTGAAAGAAGCTCAATTTATTGATCAAGCCTCAATGAAGTATTCAAGTTCAGTGGATTTATTAAAGTGACGGAGATTTCAAGTGGTGACAGAAAAAGATACTGGTTACAGAGTTCTTGAATGAGAAGGAAGTGAATCACTGCTTAAAGTCAAATGGATAAAGAACAAACATTGTCGTTAGTCACTCATGAACCAGACAGTGTATCGAGTGTCAACGTACTATTGCGTTTGTTCTTTATCTAAGTTTTAAGTGATTCTGGAATTGTTTGAGAAGTCAACTAATTCTATTTATTCTCTTATAAATAATTAATACTATTAAGTAAATTATTTATTAAATTAATTCTGCAAAGAATTAATTTAATACATAATTTATTTAGTTAATTATTTAAATTAGAATAAAAATGAACTAGGAAGACTTAGGTTTGAACTAGGAAGACTCTGTTTTTTAAACTAGGAAGACTCACAAGTGAGTCTTCCCGATTGTCTTCCTAGTATAATACCTAGTCTTCCCGGTTGTCTTCCCTTCTCATTTCTTGTCTTCCCGAGAGTCTTCTAAGGCAAAAACATTGTTTTCCTGCAAGTCTTCCAAGGCAAAATTACATTCTATCAAAGCTTGCACGTGGGATTTAAAGGCAGTGGATTGTGTTAATATAAATACAAGGCAAGAGACTTATTCAAGACATCACAACACAACAGAAGAAAAGAAAAAGACACAGCAACTAAATATTACATTCCTCTGTCTTATTTACTTCTCTCAACTGTCTGAGCATTCAATTTCTTCAGGAGATTTAATTCTTGTTTGTTCTTAACATTTAATCCATAAGAATCATTTCTCTTGTACTGCTTTGACTTTCTAGCGGATCATAATCCCTAGATTTTATATCGAACTAATTTTTAGTATTCGATCCTTTTTATTACAAAAATAGATAAATTCATGTCGAATTTATTCTAGATTTGTTTTATCAAGTTCTGTGTAATCAGTGATCAAAATTGTAACACCCCTCAAGTTTAATAGAGTTTCTATTTAACTTGAATATTGTTTCAGTTTTTATTCCGCATTAATTTGTTCTAATTTGTTTAATCTTAAACGAACAAATTTCGATAAAACGGTATAGTTTGTATTCAACCCCCCTTCTACAAACTTATCAGGACCTAACACCGGTAGTGACTATCGAAAGAACAGTGTTTTACAGAGAAAGAGCTACTCAACCTGGTCATATGCATTGGCTCAGGTACACAATTGTGTTTTCTTTTTCAAGAGAGAGTAGCTCCAATTGTGTTCAACTTATAATTTCTGAAGCATATATAACTGATGTTAATATTTTTAATATGAGCTGGCTTCAATGTACATTTCTTAGGTGCTTGTAGAAATACCATATATATTGAGCTGGCTTTAATGTTCATTCTTTTATCTCTGAAGCTTAATGGGCTTCAGAGTTATCCATAAATTGAAATGAGGTGTGATGCTTTTCGTCGGTATTTTTCTGAAAATGATCCATTCCGGCGAGACCAAAATGAAGACAGATTGGAACTAGATTTGGTTCTAGTGGAAATTTTGAAGCAAAAACAAACTGATAGTTCTAGTTGACTTTACAAGTTTTAAGCAAGAAATGATTCTTGGGGTTGATTTTATTGAAGTTTATAGGAATTCAGATTTGTACAGGTTAGTTGAATCTATGTGTGCCACTTAAATATCTTTACTAAGTTTTTTTTTTTACTAAAATTTGTCAATTCAACTGTTATTATATCTCAGTTTCACAGATAAGTTTTAATTATTATTAACAAAATTATGCAGAAGTAACAAAGCTCTTATAAAAGAATTAAGTACCCCTCGTCCAGGGTCAAGGGATCTATCCTTCCCTACTTAGTACGCTCAGTCATTCCTCAGCCAGTTTGTGACATGCCTATGGAAACAGAGAGCATCATACTGGCGAAATCCTCCCTACACTTCAGCCAGATTTTTCTTTACAACATTTATCGCTTTGTTGTATGGGAGCATCTTCTGGGATCTTGGCAGCAAGAGGTAATATAATCCAATGTTCTAAAATGCTTCATCTCTTGTTTTTGTCTATATATAATACCATATTATGCAGGGGAATTCGACAGGATCTCTTCAATTCAATTGGATCCATGTATAGTTCAGTTCTCTTTATTGGAGCCCAAAATGCCTCTTCTGTGCAGTCGGTTGAAAGGCATATGTCTAGGCCTATTTGTAAACACCGAGGATTCTACTCAACTTTAATAAAGATGTAATAATTAAATAATAAAAAATCAAATGTCACAGGAATCTCAGTAGGTTATATCTGTCAAAGAATGAAGTTTAAAGTCATCTACAGACTTGAAGTGATTCTACATTGAAAGAAGCTCAATTTATTGATCAAGCCTCAATGAAGTATTCAAGCTCAGTGGATTTATTAAAGTGACGGAGATTTCAAGTGGTGACAGAAAAAGATACTGGTTACAGAGTTCTTGAATGAGAAGGAAGTGAATCACTGCTTAAAGTCAAATGGATAAAGAACAAACATTGTCGTTAGTCACTCATGAACCAGACAGTGTATCGAGTGTCAACGTACTATTGCGTTTGTTCTTTATCTAAGTTTTAAGTGATTCTGGAATTGTTTGAGAAGTCAACTAATTCTATTTATTCTCTTATAAATAATTAATACTATTAAGTAAATTATTTATTAAATTAATTCTGCAAAGAATTAATTTAATACATAATTTATTTAGTTAATTATTTAAATTAGAATAAAAATGAACTAGGAAGACTTAGGTTTGAACTAGGAAGACTCTGTTTTTTAAACTAGGAAGACTCACAAGTGAGTCTTCCCGATTGTCTTCCTAGTATAATACCTAGTCTTCCCGGTTGTCTTCCCTTCTCATTTCTTGTCTTCCCGAGAGTCTTCTAAGGCAAAAACATTGTTTTCCTGCAAGTCTTCCAAGGCAAAATTACATTCTATCAAAGCTTGCACGTGGGATTTAAAGGCAGTGGATTGTGTTAATATAAATACAAGGCAAGAGACTTATTCAAGACATCACAACACAACAGAAGAAAAGAAAAAGACACAGCAACTAAATATTACATTCCTCTGTCTTATTTACTTCTCTCAACTGTCTGAGCATTCAATTTCTTCAGGAGATTTAATTCTTGTTTGTTCTTAACATTTAATCCATAAGAATCATTTCTCTTGTACTGCTTTGACTTTCTAGCGGATCATAATCCCTAGATTTTATATCGAACTAATTTTTAGTATTCGATCCTTTTTATTACAAAAATAGATAAATTCATGTCGAATTTATTCTAGATTTGTTTTATCAAGTTCTGTGTAATCAGTGATCAAAATTGTAACACCCCTCAAGTTTAATAGAGTTTCTATTTAACTTGAATATTGTTTCAGTTTTTATTCCGCATTAATTTGTTCTAATTTGTTTAATCTTAAACGAACAAATTTCGATAAAACGGTATAGTTTGTATTCAACCCCCCTTCTACAAACTTATCAGGACCTAACACCGGTAGTGACTATCGAAAGAACAGTGTTTTACAGAGAAAGAGCTACTCAACCTGGTCATATGCATTGGCTCAGGTACACAATTGTGTTTTCTTTTTCAAGAGAGAGTAGCTCCAATTGTGTTCAACTTATAATTTCTGAAGCATATATAACTGATGTTAATATTTTTAATATGAGCTGGCTTCAATGTACATTTCTTAGGTGCTTGTAGAAATACCATATATATTGAGCTGGCTTTAATGTTCATTCTTTTATCTCTGAAGCTTAATGGGCTTCAGAGTTATCCATAAATTGAAATGAGGTGTGATGCTTTTCGTCGGTATTTTTCTGAAAATGATCCATTCTGGCGAGACCAAAATGAAGACAGATTGGAACTAGATTTGGTTCTAGTGGAAATTTTGAAGCAAAAACAAACTGATAGTTCTAGTTGACTTTACAAGTTTTAAGCAAGAAATGATTCTTGGGGTTGATTTTATTGAAGTTTATAGGAATTCAGATTTGTACAGGTTAGTTGAATCTATGTGTGCCACTTAAATATCTTTACTAAGTTTTTTTTTTTTACTAAAATTTGTCAATTCAACTGTTATTATATCTCAGTTTCACAGAAAAGTTTTAATTATTATTAACAAAATTATGCAGAAGGAACAAAGCTCTTATAAAAGAATTAAGTACCCCTCGTCCAGGGTCAAGGGATCTATCCTTCCCTACTTAGTACGCTCAGTCATTCCTCAGCCAGTTTGTGACATGCCTATGGAAACAGAGAGCATCATACTGGCGAAATCCTCCCTACACTTCAGCCAGATTTTTCTTTACAACATTTATCGCTTTGTTGTATGGGAGCATCTTCTGGGATCTTGGCAGCAAGAGGTAATATAATCCAATGTTCTAAAATGCTTCATCTCTTGTTTTTGTCTATATATAATACCATATTATGCAGGGGAATTCGACAGGATCTCTTCAATTCAATTGGATCCATGTATAGTTCAGTTCTCTTTATTGGAGCCCAAAATGCCTCTTCTGTGCAGCAGGTAGTGACTGTCGAAAGAACAGTGTTTTACAAAGAAAGAGCTGTTAGGATGTACTCAACCTGGTCATATGCATTGGCTCAGGTATACAATTGTGTTTTCATTTTCAAGAGAGAGTAGATCCAATTGTGTTCAACTTATAATTCATGAAGCATATAAAACTGATGTTAATATTTTTAATATGAGCTGGCTTCAATGTACATTTCTTAGGTACACCAATGTTATTTTCCAAGGACCAACCAGGAGTTGAGGACACTTTTTGTATTGACATTCCAGAGCTGAGAAATACAGTTGATGGAGTATGTTCATTACTGTCCTTGATTTGCTTCCATTGCTGCTGTAACTTTTTTCCCTTTTTTTTTTGCTTAACATAGTTACAGAACTGAGTTTTTTTTTGTTGCAGGATTTATCTTTTCTGGCAGAAGATGATAACAATTTGGTATTCTTGAAATGTAATTAGTTAGGTTTATCTATTTCTAGATCAACACTAAAATAGTAGTATGCTGATTCCCTTTAGCATCACCCACTAATGACTGCTACTTAGAAGGGTTGGGCACCGTACACTACACCATATATGGGCTTCGATCACACTAAAGTAATCTATTGACGCATTCTGAGATGAGGAATTGTCAATTGACTGCACAAAATATATAGATGCTGCCATGGCCGCAAAAGATGCAACTGAGAAATCATTAAGGTTGGTTGATTTGAGGTCTCCTAGGCTTAGCTACTCCGTGGTAGTTGAGCTGGGTTTTAGATGTTGGTTAATGCAGTAGATATGGATTATTGATTATTATGTATTGGAATGGTTTGAATTTGATGTAGTTATTTTGGATGGTTTTTTATGTATTGAAATGGTTTCTGGATAGCCTGTTTATGTATTGCAATGTTTGGTAATATTTTGAATGGGAAGTTCTATATTTTAATGTCATATGTTGCTATTCTGTATTTAAAGTGTTGGTAAAAAGCATGCAAAGTGTAACCATTGACTCCAAAGTATTTAGTCTTTATGTGTTGGCAAAAGTATAGCAAAGTGTTGGCACAAAATCTAAAAATGTTTAAGAAAAAGTGTAGGCATAGTGGTAAGGGTGTTGGTAAAAACATCTAAGTGTTTCATAATTTGGTGTTACAGTAGTACTGAAAATGTGTTGGCATAGGTCTATAGCAATACTATTAGTAGTGTTACTACAAAGATAACTGTGTTGGCATAGATCTATAGCAACAACTAATAATATGTAGCCTCGGAAATAAAAAGTGTTGGCGTAGGGGTCTACGCCTACACATTTCTCCCGTGTTACCAAAAACTACAAAAGTGTTGGCGTAGACCCCTATGGTAGCGGCCATTTTTCTAACACCCTCAAATTTGGTCAAAGTGTAGCCATAGCCTGTTTTTTTCCTTTTACCAACAGTTTTTTGGGCTATAACCACACTCTTTCAGGTGTTGCTGAATCCTACTTATGGTGTAGTGATATGTCATGACTATTTAGTATGTCTTTCGTCATAAGTATCACTTTCGTCACATGTATAATTTTCGTCATAAGTATAATTTTCGTCACAACACTAGTACATAATGGGCCTATAGCGTCGGTCAAAAAGAGCTATAGCGTCGGTTAAAAGGCGTAGTATATGTAGGGGACGCTATAGGTGTATGCCTACATCGTCGGTGAAAACAGCGTCGCTAAAACCTCTTTGGCGTCGGTTAAACAACCAACGCATAATGTACAATAACCGACGCTATTGGTACTGACATTAGCGTCGGTTGTTTGTAATGCCGTCGCTATTGATACTAACATTAGCGTCGGTTATCAAGAACGCCGACGCTATTGGTTGATCCCTTTAGCGTCGGTTATCCCTTTAACCGACGCCTAAAGTCTTAAAAAAATTAAAAAATCCTGGTCATTTTTGTATATTATTTAACCTGATTTATTAGTATAAATTTCAACCTGGTTCACACTTAAATACAATGGTACAACCACGTTAACAACCATGAACTAGAGAAAATAAAATTATAACACAAATTTGATTGAAATAAATTTAAAAGATTATTGCTAGTATACAACTTGGAATAAACATCACATTAGTTCAAAATACTAATAGAAATTCTTTCTAGTTTGATTTACAAAATCAACTTTTTCAATATGATTCTGACTTGAATTTTGACCGCCATGGACTGCTTTGCTTGGCTCTTTTTTCTTGCTTGTCCAGGAGAAGACTTTAATCTTGGTGCTGCTCCGTGGGTTATCACTGCAGAAATAGTTAATGTTGGTCAACTCTATAACCAAAAGCAATCATTACGGAGCAATCAGAAACCTAATAAATTAAACTTTGTTTTTGAGAGAATAAAATCCCTATTTTTATAACATCTATTTATCAACCAAGTAACAATTATTTGCACTTGAAAAAAAAGGCCTCCACACTATGATTAGTGTAGGCGTGAAGCGGTCTCTTTGTTACCTTAGAATTCAATATAAGAGGCTTAAAGTAAAGGAACCATCTATGATTAATTAGATTTAGTGTTAGAAAATTTGTCAATGGTTTATCATTTATACATGGCCAAGTGGAAAAGTTGTTTTTTTTGTTTATAAACTCATCCAGGAAAAAACACTGTAAGATTTATTTACCTGAGAATCATTTAAATGGTTAAGAGGTGAATATGAACTCAAGGTAGTAGTCTTTTCTGAAGACTGGCACTGCTGCTTTTTCATGCTACGAATGACACGCTGCAATTTTGCTTTCTTTTTCTTTTTGCTTGCTGTTGTTCCCGTATTATTTGCCTAAATCAGTTTCCAAATTTTTTTTAAAACAGCTAGACAATATACAAATAACTAGGTGAGATACTGAAGTAAGAAAGCAAACTTGCTATATCCAACACCACTTACCAACACATTAAGGTTCAAAAAATATATGAATCATAACCTAGTAAATAAATTCGAAAATAGCAATGCAAGAATAATTGGGGTTTTGGCCATAAGAAGGAGCCTCATCAGAAGGCTAGGAAAGGACTCGAGAAACTTCTAATATGAAGGATTAACAGGTCACCTTATACACAGCTTCTTTGCTGAGGACAATTTGATGTTGTGGGGTAGATTCATCTTCACTGCTTGAATCATCACTATCATCATCCTCAATATTCTCGTAGTTAAGTAGAAATGACAAAGCAGCAATCATGATTCTGAAGAATAAAAAACATGAGTTAAAAAAAGTCTATATACAATGCTTGAAATAAGATGCGTATATATATATATATACACATTAATATATTATCAAAGACTAATCCTCACTTTGGTGATGTATGAAAGCAGGCTGAGCATATAGCATTGGTAGTTCTATCATCGAACCACACCTTTCGCCGATGAAGATCACATAATGTCATAAGAGCTCTTTTTGCTTTAGCCTCATCCTCCTCCTAACAAAGGACATCAAGATAAACTAACAACAAACAAATAAGGAAGCTGCAAGACAAGAGGAATATAATTACTTACCTGTAGCATAGGAAATAATATGTTTTGAAGTGACCGGTTTCTGGCTTCATTTTTGTGCTTCTGATTCATACGCCTGATAGTATGAATAACATGCGAGAAAGCTAACTTCTGCAAATTCCTGTCACCCAAGGTCTGAAGCTCCATAAACAGCGCAAGAATCTCACCAATCTCAACTGTCTAACATACACACACTTGAGTCACAATTAATGTACAAACTAAAGACACAAAAGATAAACCACTGTGCAACATATTTAAAAAAAAAACTAAAAAGGTAACATTCTTCGTCATTAGTTATGTCAGAAAAATGAGAAATTCACATATACCCAATGCCCAACTTACACAAATGATAATTGCATTAGCAACATAAGTGCACAAAGTACATCTTAATAATTGCATTAGCATTTAGCAGCATAAGTACACAAAGTACATCTTAAATATTCAACTCTCACAAATCCAACAATTTTTTTTTTTTTTTTTTGCTAAATAAATCCAACAAAATTCAATAGCACTTACTAACACCTGTCAGAAACTATTATCTGGTATGTGCTTAAGAACACAATTACATATACAAAACTATTTCAAAAATAACCTAATAATTCAATCACCGCAGCACCGAAATATCGAATCCAATCCCATTGTAATGCGTACATGAACAAGTAATTTGTTAGAGAAGTATGTGATCTTATTTGCAGTTCTACAATCCAATTCAAGGCCAAAACAGATCAACTCATTTTTGTCTGAACAAACAAGTAAACCAACTCAAACTAAATAGAACATACAGAATATGTTTCTGCTCCAGTTCACACAAACCTTGCTCAAGTTCACACAAACCTTACCTTACCCATTACACACAAATACATACACGCATATACAAATTATACACACACAAACGGACATACTCAAATCCAAGTTCACCCAAATATATAAATAATACTCAACAAATTCTGATAATAAATAATTGAAGAATACCTGTACTGAATCCCCAAATTGAGTTGAGAGTCAAACCCTAATCGAATCCAGCAAACCCTAATTGAATATCAGAGGCTTAGGCTTAGAAATCCCTAATCGAATACAGAGTTGAGAGTCAAGTTGAGAGTCAGGAAGGATGGAGAGTTGAGAGTACAGAGGCGAGAGTTCAAGGGAGAGGCCAGAGGGGAGAGTTGAGAGTACAGAGGCGGGATTTAGTTCGACTAATATTAGATCCAGTAAACAAAACCCCTAGCCCATATTAATTCCAAAATTCAAATCAAAAACTAATTCCATAATAAATATAAAATTTCTTAATTTTAAAAAGTGTGATGAAATTTACCATATTTTAGTTACAATAATAATATATTTTTTATGTTAATATATAGTAATTACATAATATATAAAACACTGTTTGTGTTACTTAATTAAATAAATTTTTATATAAAAATAACTTTTTATTTTTATCATCGATCAAAATATTAAAAAAAATTTTACAAAACATATATGTATAAAATTATTAATTTTAATATTTCTGAATATAAATCTTATTTGTATAATTACATAATATAAAATATTATATTATTTGTACAATATTACTTTATTTAGCAATTTTTCATTTTTGATGCTACAACGTCGGTTAAAACAGGGGCAACGCAAAAAACCTATAGCTACAACGAAGGTTCCTAAAGGCCGACACTAAAAATTCACTCTATAGCGTCGGTTCCAAAAGGCCGACACTAAAAATTCACTCTATAGCGTCGGTTCCATAACAGCGACACTAAAAAGTGCACTTAATGCGTCGGTGTTACAACGAACGACGCTAAAAGTCCTCTATTGCGTCGGCATTCGTAGAACCGGCGCATAAAAGTGTTATAAGCGTTGGTTAATGTGGACAACCGACGCCTTAGATCAAGGAAAACTGACAATAGGCGTCGGTTATGCTAGCAACCGACGCATAAAACATGTAAAGGTGTCGCTTGCCTCTAGAACCAACGTTGTAGGTCCATTCTGTACTAGTGCAAGTACACATTTTCGTCATAAGTTCCGGCATGGGACCCACCTTTTTCAATAAATTAATAAATGAACATACGACGAAATACACTGTCATAAATTTATATTTTACGACGGAAAATCTGTTGAAAGTTACATAATGGGCCCACCTGCTACCAATATTTTATTCATGAAAAAATAAAAATTAATATAAAAAAAACAGTATTTCCTATCAAATTAATATTTTTCAGTTTGCCAAGACTCCCATCTTGGTGTTATCGATCTGATTCTGAACAAGCTTCATATATGGTGCTACAATGGTCCACTAAAGAAATAAAACTCAGCCACCTTTGTGGAGCTCAAAGTAATTGTATTGTGTTATTGGTTTGAAAGTGACAGGAATGGCTTATGGTAATTTTTTGTCCGGCTCCGTCAACAGAGAAAAATAGTTGTTACTTAGTCGAGAGATTCTTTTGCTTGTATAAAATGATACAAAGAACCTCTGTTTAGAATTAGATGCATCATAAACATGCACTGTTACATATAAGCCTTTTATATTATGGCGTTATGACATGTTATAATAGACCTAAAAAGATGGCTCATCATCTTTTACCAACATTTACAACCATCATATTTACTTGGGCAGTTTACACAGCCAATGAGGTCGTAGCGTAATGATTGTGTAAGATTGGTCACAAATTCGACTCATCCGTTCGGCCTTCTTAGCAGTAATTTGACGTGACTCATTTGGATTTAAAATAAAATTAAATTTAGGATGTTTATAAAACTATTTATTGATATCAAATAAGTGTATACAAACGTACAAGGCAGACGGGCAACATATGTCATGACTATTTAGTATGTCTTTCGTCATAAGTATCACTTTCGTCACATGTATAATTTTCGTCATAAGTATAATTTTCGTCACAGGTATACATTTTCGTCATAAGTTCCGGCATGGGACTCACCAACATACGACGAAATATACTGTCATAAATTTATATTTTACGACGGAAAATCTGTTGAAAGTTACAGAATGGGCCCACCTGCTACTAGACCTGGCAAATCGGATAATCGGTTCGGTTTCGGATCGGATTAATCTCGGATCGGATTAATGTTCGGTTATGATATATTTTTTTATAGTTCGGATCGGATCGGATTTGTTTCGGTTCGGGTCTAATTCAGATTAAAATCGGATGAAATTTGGATTAAAATCGGATGAATATGGTTCGGATCAAATTCGGTTCGGATCTTTTCGGATCATTACTCATTCATTTTTTTTAATTTGTAATACTTTAAAAATATCTTATTATTAAATATATAATTTTTTTATATAAAATAAAGTACTTTTTCTAAAGTATTGATTAAATATCTATGATATTTTTGACATGAAATTATTCTAATTAAGAATTTTGCTTATAAATAGATTAATTTATTGAATTAAAAGTGGCCTTATATATGTGGATTATGATCTGTAAATATCATAACTCAACTAAAATTGAATTCACCATTTTTTAGTTTGGATTTAAATCGGATCTCGTATTTCGAATCATATTCGGTTCAGATAATTTATTATTCGGTTATGATCGGTTCGGATCATAATCGGATCGGATAATTTTCGGTTAAATTTTCGGTTCGGATAATTTTCGGATCGGTTCAAATCGGTTTTTGGATAATTATCGGTTTAACTAATTCAGATACAAAATCGGATTCGGTTCTATGAATTTCAGTTCGGTTCTTCGGATCCGGACCCATTTTGCCAGGTCTACCTGCTACCAATATTTTATTCATGAAAAAATAAAAATTAATATAAAAAAAACAGTATTTCCTATCAAATTAATATTTTTCAGTTTGCCAAGACTCCCATCTTGGTGTTATCGATCTGATTCTGAACAAGCTTCATATATGGTGCTACAATGGTCCACTAAAGAAATAAAGCTCAGCCACCTTTGTGGAGCTCAAAGTAATTGTACTGTGTTATTGGTCGTCTGAAAGTGACAGGAATGGCTTATGGTAATTTTTTGTCCAACTCCATCAACAGAGAAAAATAGTTGTTACTTAGTCGAGAGATTCTTTTGCTTGTATAAAATGATACAAATAACCTCTGTTTGGAATTAGATGCATCATAAACATGCACTGTTACATATAAGCCTTTTATATTATGGCGTTATGACATGTTATAATAGACCTAAAAAGATGGCTCATCATCTTTTACCAACATTTACAACCATCACATTTACTTGGGCAGTTTACACAGCCAATGAGGTCCTAGCGTAATGATTGTGTAAGATCGGTCACAAATTTGACTCATCCGTTCGGCCTTCTTAGCAGTAATTTGACGTGACTCATTTGGATTTAAAATAAAATTAAATTTAGGATGTTTATAAAACTATTTATTGATATCAAATAAGTGTATATAAACGTACGAGGCAGGCGGGCAACATATGCACTGCAATACCTCGTTAAATAGAAAACACTATCCTACGAGAAAAAGACATCTACTTCTCTAGTATGTTCATTTTGCATGCTTAACATTTGCCAGGAAAAAGCAAGGCAGCATTTCGATGATGAAACCACGTCACGGCTACTTACAAGTGAGCCCAGATTTTGAGGCATGCCTAAGCACTAATCACGCGCATATAATGGGGGGATGCCAATGTCATGACTGATAGATATGTCATGTCTGTACATACAATAGTATCTGAGTTTGTGTCATCTGATTATTTCTCTGCTAAATATAGTACAGGAGTGATCTATGACCAGCCATACAAAGGGCACCTATTTACAAGATTGCAGTTTTAAATCCAATATGGAACGAGTGCGATGGAATTCAAAAAGAAAATCAATAGGAAACTGTACTCCTTATGTGTAAAGGAATGAAGTGATAAAAATTATATATCATAAAAACAAAATTACATAAAAATTACACTTGCACGAAATTGCTATAATTGTTTTCTCTAGATAGCTGGCAACCTTTTTGAGTTTGTTTGTTCCAGTTTGGAGCAGACACTTGCACGATACAACAAATGTGTAGAATCATCTGAAAATTCTGCAGTCGAGCATGAGGTACCGAAGAAGGACGTTCAGGAGTTGGAACATCTGAAACAGGAGATTGCAGATCTCCAGTTGAAAAACATGCAGATATTGGGGAAGGACGGTTTGGGCTCGAAAGAATTGCAGCAGTTGGAGCAGCTTTCGAAGGGAAAGAAGGAGCAATTACTGATGGAGCAGCTGAACCTATCAAGAAAAAGGAACAGTAGGTCACTATGGAAAATGCTTCTCAATCCTTCTGAGCAGAGTAGCATTTTCCATTATGACCTTCTGTTCCATTTTCTTGATAGGTCCAGCTTCTCCATCAGTAATTGCTCCTTCTTTCCCTTCGAAAGCTGCTCTATCTGCTGCAATTCTTTTAAGCCCAAACCACCAAGGTCCTTCCCCAATATTTGCATGTTTTTCAACTGGAGATCGATCTGCAATCTCCTGTTTTAAACGTTCCACTTCCTGAACGTCCTTCTTCGGTACCTCATGCTCGACTGCAGAATTTTCAGACGATTCTACTACATTTGTTTTATCGCGCAAGTGTCTTCTCGATACTGGAACAAGCATCCTTCTTTGGTATTCTGCGCAGAAGGATTGAGAAGCTTCAAAGTTTTTTCCCGTCAAATGCACTCTCAGTTTCAGGCTACCTTGAATGCAAAGTTGTTTTGCTCCATTTCGATCTGTTCCCAGTCGTTTTGCTCCATTTCAACCTGTGCATGCCACAACATTAAGCTCGTACATTAGTTACCCATATTTACATACGTGTACATGTGTTTTTATTTTAACATACATGTACTTTTAACAATTATACATACATTTTTGTTTTAAATGTGTGCATGATTCAATAAGAATGATAAGGAATAGATTTAGTATATT
The DNA here is from genome assembly GCA_030848705.1 of Heracleum sosnowskyi. Lineage (NCBI taxonomy): Eukaryota > Viridiplantae > Streptophyta > Magnoliopsida > Apiales > Apiaceae > Heracleum > Heracleum sosnowskyi. The sequence continues at coordinate 14,645,501 of CM061244.1, read as the reverse complement.
GGTGAAATGGACGAGGTATTATCTAGAAAAGATAATATATAGTATATTATATATTTTGCATATATCAAAAAATAAATGTAGTGTTTTTTAAATAATTTTCAAAAAACTTAATATGAATTATATTAATACTGACATGAATATACTATCTTATTTATAAAAGTAAATATTCATTTGTATTATTTAAATTGTAATTTTCAATCAATATAGAGAAAAGAGAATAAACAAAAACTATAACAGTTATTGACTTGTATATATGCTAATATACACTTCTGAAAAAAGATATTTGTATAGAAAAATTCATTGTTTGGACAGAATATAGCTTCGGGTTTTGTATGAATTTTTCTTCTTAGTTTATATCAGACGTATAACAAAACTCAAAATTTCTTTTACAAATATGTAAAATTCAAAATTAAACTAATAAAGATTTATGGAATGCATTTGACATCCAACATCAAAATTAGAGATAATACTAAGGATATATATAAAAGGACCCAAGATAAATAAATATATATATATATATATATATAAATATATAATATATACCTACCTTGAAAGAGCATGAAACGTAACCTGGGAAGAAACTATGAAGGAGTGTTTTGTAAAACAAGAAGGTGCTAAAACAATAATTAAGATTGAAAATTTTGTGTATGAAAAAGGTGCTTAAACTTCAAACCAAGAATACTTGTGGTTGACAATTGTGTGAAGAGAAAAGGTATTAAAACACCAAGGGCAAAGAGTACTTGTAATGGTCACAATCCTTTATATAAGAGATGGGGACACAACAAATTTCTATACCGGAAATCTAATATTTGTGAGATATTTATTTGTATTATATTTTTTTAAAATACTTATTCATGTAAGAAATGACGATAATATTTAGTAACGTAAGGAATAAGGATAATGTTTTAGTCATAACACATGTGGGGATGACGATAATGCTTACTGATGTATACGTAAGAATGACTATAATCTTCCTACTAGAAAATTTCAAGTAAGAATACTAGAATGATGTGAGGTGTTCCAAAAATTAGATCATTTTCCCAAAAAAAAAGAGCTTTATGATTAAATTTTCAAATTAAATATGTGACATGAGACACATTAATAATAATTTTTATATTTTGATTCAAATTATTTATAATTTAATTTTTTTTTGCTAAATTATAATTTAATTTTTCATACATATATTTTAAAAAAATAACAATTGCTTAATTTCACATATCTATATAGGATGATTTGTTTGTGATATCTTCTAATAGTGAGAGTATAGTATGACAAATTTGTGTGTGCCCTGGAATGATGGTAAGACTGAGCAATTGAATATTCTCTGATGGTTGTTCAATTTACATTTACAATTTTATTCTTTTTATGTTTTAATAAAAAGACTTTTAATTAGTGATTTCAAACTCATTATTAAACTTTCGGTTACAAATTATCTGATAATTTAACTTTTCACACGTATTTTTTTGATTAAAAATTATAATTTTATAATTTAGTTTTTTAAATTGTATATATCTATTTTAAAATTTAATCAATGAAGAAATTAGGAAAAAAGTTATAAAATAATGTGAATTTTTCATATAGTTAATGAAAATTATATAAATATATAGTGACAGTTAAATATTTAAGAAGAAAATATATTATGGTATTTAATTGTTAATTGCATGTATATGTAATAATTATTTGTGTCATTTTAAATTTTTAAATTTTATTTAATATATATAAATTCGTGTCACGAGACATATGTTCCGATGTTTATATATAATAAATTATCTAAACAAACAACAGTAATGCCAACAATTTGTCTAGGTGTTAAATGTTTTCTAACAAAACATAGTTAATGTTTTTAAAACAAAAAAAATGTATTTAACATTTTTTATTAAATCTTTCAAATTTAATAATTAAACAAATAAAATATTTTGATATCAATTCTTTTGTTAATCTTACCTTTGACGTAAAAAGTTCATTGGCTTCTTAATCTATACTATATTATTAAAGCCGAAACATTAAAAGTTTTGGTTTTCGGTTAATTTTTTGTTTTCGGTACTTTTTCTAATTAATAATATAATCAAAATTCGGGAAAGTTTTATTCTACATTAATATTTCACTATATTTTACTACATAAAAATCAAATAATATTGAAATCTAATCAAAAAAATGGAAATGTGGGATCTAATTTGTTTAAATTTAGGATACACCGCTACAAATATACTTCTTTCTTTTTAGAGGATAACGAAGCTACTACAAATCAAATCTTTTATGGAATTGTATTATTGTCAAGTTACCAAAATAGTAACTAGATGATTGGCTTTTGTAATTAAAATATTTTTTTTCTAACAAAATCTACTCCTTTTCCAAAAATATCATTACAATTATCTTTAAATTAAAACACATTACCTTTTATATTTGTTATTACTAAAATCTATGTTTTCCAAAAATATGAGGTGCAATCATTACTTATTTATTTTAAAACCTATTTTAATACTCTATTTAATAAATAATAAAATAATATAAAAATAATAACTAACTGATTGCCTTTTATAATTTAAAAAAAAAATCTAACAAAATCTATTACTTTTCCAAAAATATCACGACAATTACCTTTAAATTAAAACATAATATCTTTTATATTTGTTATAACTAAAATCTCTATTTTCCAAAAATATGATATGCAATCCTTACTAATTTATTTTAAAATCTATTTTAATACTCTATTTAATAAATAATAAAAATAATATAAAAATATTAACTAGCTGATTGACTTTTATAATTAAAACATTTTTTTTCTAACAAAATCTACTTCTTTTCCAAAATTATCACGGGCAATTACCTTTAAATTAAAATATATTACCTTTTATATTTGTTATCACTAAAATCTCTATTTTCCAAAAATATCAAGTGCAACCCTTACTTATATATTTTAAAACTTATTTTAATACTTTTAATTATTTAAAAAAAACTTACCTATTTTAACAAGTGAACGTATTTTTTTAACAAATATAATTAATATAATTAAAACACATCTAAAAATATTATAGGTAGTTACTTTTTTTTAATTAAAACATGTTAGCTTTCCTATTTGTCCTTATTAAAAAAAACTTACTTATTTTAACATGTCAACGTATTTTTTTAATAAATACAATTAAAATAATTAAGACACTTCTAAAAATATCACGGACAGTTACTTTTTTTAATTAAAACATGTTAGATTTTCTATCTGTCATTATTATTAATATTATTTTATTATAAAATAATATTAATAATAACTCATTTATTTTCATCAGCCCCATCTGTATCTTTTAATTTTTTTTTTACGTTCCAATTAATATTTAGGTTTCTCCTTTTATAAATTATCATATTAATTTTTATTTTTATTTTAATATTTTCCGTTCACATTAAATTTTTTAGTTTATTATTTTTTAAGGGTACGGGTTATAGGCTAGTATTTTTTATACACTAACAGTATTAATGTGCCATTACACAATTGAATCAAACAACAAATTTAACAAATCCCTTAAAAAAACAAATTTAACATATAAAAATGTCTTTCAAACTAAAAATTGGTGCTCTTTATATATTTTGAAAGGCATCATTTTTCCCGACTGCAATTTACTCGGTATTTCACTGTGGGAACACCAACAAAAACAACAAGCATAGAATGAATTTCCTCTAATCCAGAAATCTGAAAATAACCATCATTAATGTTAGAATAGATTGAGCAACAGCTTTAATAAGCACTTGAGGTCGAGCTAACAATTTCTCCTTCCAACCTTGTAACTTTGTCCATATACATTCTTTCAGTCAGTTAAGCACTCATTTCTTAGATTTTCGTATAATAGTAGGAAGTCCTAAATATTTATAATGCTTATCCACCTGATCAAGTGCACTAAGGATCTGCATAATATCATTCATTTTCTGTTACCATCCACATTCTTGCTAAACGACACTTCAGATTTACCAAAACTAATTCTTTGCCCAGATGCTCGTTCATATTTACTCATTATATCAGCTATCTTTGAGTATCAAGTGTTGCTCTAGCAAATAGGATGCTATCATCAGCAAATAAGAGGTGAGAAACTTCAGGAATCCCCCTACACGCTTTCGCCCCATGTACTTACTTATTTTATGATGCACGACAAAGAAAAATTCAGCCTTAAGCGTATAAAAGAAATAAATAAGGAGAAATGGGGTTTCCCAACGTATCCCTGGGATAATAGAACCATTTACCTTTCTATTAATCTTGAAAGAGTAAGAAACGCTGTTTACATAGACTAATTAGACGAAAACCTCCCATTTGTTCCGGATCCTTACGCTTTGGAATAAGCACTATGCAGGTCTTGTTTATTTCAGTGATATCAATCAGCTCGTTCCACCAGTTTTGGACAAAATTTGTTACTGATGTTCCCACTATTTTTCAAAAAAATTGAAAAAGGGGAGCATGCATCCCAATCCCATCAATTCTGGGAGCTTTATTGGGATACATTTAATTAAGGGCCAAACTAATCTCCTCGAAGGTGGGTGTTGTATCAAGATTTTGGTTCATTTTGTTAGTGACCAGACCCGACATACCAGCAAGAGCCTCTTCATGAACAACTACAGCAAACAGAGAATACTCAGAGTCCGAGTTTTCCACTGTATTTTTCAATTTCAGCTCTAGTGGGAACACAACGCGGTATGACAACTTCTTATAACGACCAAGCTGTTCCATGTACTTAAAACGCTTCAAATGGATAACCAAGATCTCAGGTGTTTTCTTTATCTTCATCCTCTTCGGCGCTTCTTGTAAACTGCAGCAGCAGAGACGGGTAAATATTCTATATTTAGTCCCAAAAATTTAAAGGCAAAGACAAGATCAAATACCTGCGGCACCTGTCACAAAAGAATTTATCTTCGGCATTCAAAGTCTCAGTGGAACTAAAGTTTTTCAAGCAGCTTGTAATATAGAACTGTTCTGTTCTATATCAAGGCTCAGATCTAGGAAAGTTTCGTCCCTTGCCGTTACTGTCTCACATCTTAAGCACCTAGTCTCATTAGTAAGTATCCCCTTCATCAAGGAACAGTATTGTAAAATAACAAAAAGTTGGCAAATTATCAACAGAAAGCTTGCTTTTCTGCAAAATAATACTTATACCAGACTTCATGCATATGTCTTGAGGATTTCAATTACTAATATCCGCACTTGCATGCATCAAGTTACAACACTATCATATAATGAAAAATAGGATATAGTGAATACTAGATATACCTTTTTTAGAAAGATAAGAATAGGATTTATCAAAAGCCTGTTTGGATTAACTTATTTTGGTCACACAAATACTTTTTCCTTGAACATAAATAAATTGAACAGATGAAAAAGAACAATGTCACAGGCCACAACCTGCATAAGAATCACGTGGCTTCCTAATGCTACAACCAAGTACTACAGACTATCACGGAGATCATACCACTACAAGAAAGTAAGGCTAAATTCGACAGAATAAATTCGACAGACACCAAATTCGACAGATATTAGCTGAAAATCAAGACTGCGGCTAAATTCGACACAATTCTGTCGCAATTAGTTTCTGTCGAAATTATTCTGTCGAATTTAGTACTAAATTCGACAGAAATTTTTATTATGTTGCATTTTCAATACTAAATTCGACAGAATTGTTTGTAGTGTCGAAATTAGAACCCACAAAAAAAAAGCGGGAACAATCCCACCAAAAATATTAATTTCAGATTTCAAACTTCGACCGAATTCTGTCGAATTTAACTTTTAGTTTTTGTGGGAATATTGCCGCCGAAATTTTTCAGACCGTTCAAAACTATATTCGACAGTTTTTAGTCGCATTTATAAAAGTGACAGAATTCCGTCGAAGGTTTATTTTTGCAATTTTAAAAAAAACGTTATTAAATAATTAAATGTGAATAAATAGCATGAAAAAAAATCAATAATTAATTGATAATAAATTAATAATTAATTTTTAATTGAAAATAATATGAAAAAACGTGGGCCCCACAAGTGGGCCCCACAAAATTTTATAATTTTCAATTAAAAATTAATTAATAAAAAATTTTTAATTAAAAATAATATTATGATAGTGGGCCCTACTAATTTTTCTAATTTTCAATTAAAAATTAATAAAACAATTAATGAATAATTAATTAGTAATTAATTTTTAATTCAAAATAATATTGAAAAACGTGGGACCCATGAGTGCCCTAAACCCTAAACCCGAACCCTAAACCCGAATAATTTTTTAATTGATGTATTCGACGATCCAACCGTACGGATGTTAATCGGTACTCATTCTAGGGTTGGGAAAAATTAATCAAAAAATATGAATGTCCGGTTATGCCGCATCTTTCCAGAAACGTTGGAATAGTACTGTTTCGAGGAACTGGACATGTCTCAAATTTACTGAATAATTTTTTCAATTGATTTTTTCGACGATCCAACCGTACGGATGTTAATAGGTAGTCATTCTAGTGTTGGGAAAAAATAAAAAAAAATATAAATGTCCGGTTATGCCGCATCTTTCCAGAAATCTCCAACCGTACTAATTGATTTAGTAGTTTCCTACTAAAATCTCCAACCAAATTAATTTTTTATCTTTTAAAAATTTGGGAATATCATTAAATTATATATATGTTGACATCTGTACGGTTGGATCGTCGAGAAATAATTTTAAAAAAATAGAAACAACAATCCGTGACAAAACAGTAGTTACGAGTACTAGTCAATATAGTAGTAATCTACTAAGATCTCTGACCAAATTAATTTTTTAATTTTTAAAAATTTGGGAATATCATTAAATTAGATATATCTTGACATCCGTACGGTTGGATCGTCGAGAAATAATTTTCAAAAAATAGAAACAACAATCCGTGACAAAACAGTAGTTACGAGTATTAGTCAATATAATAATGATCTACTAAGATCTGTGGCCAAATTAATTTTTTATCTTTTGAAAATTTGGGAATAATATTAAATTAGATTTATATTGACATCCGTACGGTTGGATCGTCGAGAAATATGTTTTAAAAAATAGAAATAATAATTTGTGACAAAGCACTAGTTACGAGTATTAGTCAATATAATAATGATCTACTAAGATCTCCAACCTAATTAATTTTTTATTTTTTGAAAATTTGGGAATAACATTAAATTAGATTTATAACTTTAATCCATATTTATTTTACTCTATATTAGGAATAGAAAATTAAAAATTCTGTTTGATAACATGTGTCAATGTGTTATTGGTGGACAAAACAGTAGTTACGAGTACTAGTCAATATAGTAGTAATCTACTAAGATCTCTGACCAAATTAATTTTTTAATTTTTAAAAATTTGGGAATATCATTAAATTAGATATATCTTGACATCCGTACGATTGGATCGTCGAGAAATAATTTTCAAAAAATAGAAACAACAATCCGTGACAAAACAGTAGTTACGAGTATTAGTCAATATAATAATTATCTACTAAGATCTGTGGCCAAATTAATTTTTTATCTTTTGAAAATTTGGGAATAATATTAAATTAGATTTATATTGACATCCGTATGGTTGGATCGTCGAGAAATAGTTTTTAAAAAATAGAAATAATAATTTGTGACAAAGCACTAGTTACGAGTATTAGTCAATATAATAATGATCTACTAAGATCTCCAACCTAATTAATTTTTTATTTTTTGAAAATTTGGGAATAACATTAAATTAGATTTATAACTTTAATCCATATTTATTTTACTCTATATTAGGAATAGAAAATTAAAAATTCTGTTTGATAACATGTGTCAATGTGTTATTGGTGGACAACATAGCACATGGATTGTGCTTCTTTAATCAATTTCTAACCCTTGATTAAAACAAAAAAAACACACATCCAACCATTCATATTTTATCCCATTAATTAAACCATTTAACAACCCCCTCCCCCCACCTTTTTCCCCACCCACCCTGCCCCCCCACCTCCCATCCACCGCCGAACCAAAACCCCCCCTGCTGTCTTACACCCCCCTCTCTCTCTCTCTCTCTCTCTCTCTCTCTCTCTCTCTCTCTCTCTCTCTCTCTCTCTCTCTCTCTCTCTCTCTCTCTCTCTCTCTCTCTCTCTCTCTCTCTACACATATACATAATATTTAATCTTCAAAAATTCACATCTCTCAATCTACTCATCCAAAATTAGTGATTTATATATGTATGTATTCTACAAATCGAGCTCTATACATTGATATAAATATTTTTTGATTTTTATCAAATATTTTTCTGGGTAATATTTGAAGTTTAATTCGGGTTGGAGGTTTGATGAAGTTTTTGATGATTTTGAGGCTGCAAGATTGTATGTTGGTGCTTGTTTATGCTTAGTTATTAATTTCATAATTTTCTGGGCACTTTTTATTTCGCCGGAAAATTCTTGAGGTGGCCGGAATTAACAATTATAATTTTTTTTTATTTTCAATTTTGACTATTGTATATATCGTCGGATGCTTGGATACATATATTAAATTGAGAATTTTTCAGATTTGTTTTGACTCATCGGAAAATGTTCGGTTTACCGGAATATGGGTTTTAGTTTTCGTTTTTAAATTATGTTGGATTTACCTACTGATATGTTAATTTGGTAATTTTTGGAGATGTTTTTGGTTCACCGGAACAGTAACTCCGTTTTGGTAGCAGCAAAAGCTGCTGTTTTTTTTTAAATTCCGGCACTTTAAATTCGATCAGATTTGGTCGAATTTAGCATTTTAAATCCGACCAGATTTGGTCGAATTTAGCACTTCAGGCGGCAAAATTTAAAAAATTTGAATTTTTCACCAAAATTTAAAATTTTCAAAATTTTGAAATTTGGCGCCTGAAGTGCTAATTTCGACCAGATTTGGTCGAATTTAACAATATCAATTTTGACCAAAGTATGTCGAATTTAGCATACTAAATTCGACCGATTTACTAAATTCGACGCGAGCGTATTCGACAGACAGAATTTCCGTCGAATTTAGCTAAATTCGACAGAATACCGTCGACTTTAGTTAAATTCGACAGAAATTCTGCATGTCGAATTTAGTCGTTTTTCTTGTAGTGTACAGTGGATGAAACTCATATTAATCCAACTGAGGGCCAACAAAGTACCAACTGAAAACTCAACAAAAAATGTGTAATGCAGCAATGCTTAATACAAGTACTTAGTTCTGCAAAACAAAGGTGCCTATAACTATAAGGACTCATCTGAAATAAGCACTTATCTGGCCAAGCACTTATTTGGCCAAACAGGGCATACATAATGGTTGTTCCTCTAAAATAATAGACCAGGGAAAACATCATACTTCTATAAAAATTCTAGCACAATTAAGTAGAGAGATCCCCAAGACATCAAACCTTCGTAGCAAATACAAAACGCATGATGTTACTGCAGTAGGTGCAAATAAACTAGAGCAACAGATTCAAATGATACCCAAAAGCAAATATCTAGATACAACTCACCTGAAAGTTTTCATGAACCCGGGTAACTAATGGTTCCTTCTTAACACCATTGGCCTGAGAAGACTTCACCCCGTTTGCAATCTTATCAGGAGGTGAAGTTCCTAGTGGATCTTTTGCTGCCTGGTGTTCTTTCTCCACAATATCGACCAGTTCATTCAACAGGAAGTTCAAAAACTCATGTGCATCCTACACGCACACACAAATATATATACATATATACAAATCAGCAACATCACTGCTGCTGAGATCAAATTGAAATCACATATACAATATATTCATTCTTAAACTTATGTCCCACCTACAGAGAGTGTCGTGCAGAACTATGAAAAGCATATAAATATTTTGCATCAAGAGTATCTAAGCATGCTCGTATATATGGGATGTTTGGCCTCTGGAAATGACAAATGACAGAAAAATTTCGTCATTTTTGCTCAAGTCTTAAGTTCGGATTTTCGTCACAAATGTCATTTTCGTCAAAAGTATGTCTTTCGTCATAAGTATCACTTTCGTCACATGTATAATTTTCGTCATAAGTATAATTTTCGTCACAAGTATACATTTTCGTCATAAGTTCTAGCATGGGACCCACCTTTTTCAATAAATTAATAAATGAACTTACGACAAAATATATTGTCATAAATTTATATTTTACGATGGAAAATCTGTTAGAAAGTTACAGAATGGGCCCACCTGCTACCAATATTTATTCATGAAAAAATAAAAATTAATATAAAAAAACAGTATTTCCTATAAAATTAATATTTTTCTGTTTGCCAAGACTCTCGTCTTGGTGTATCGATCTGATTCTGAACAAGCTTCATATATGGTGCTTCAATGGTCCAGTAAAGAAATAAAGCTCAGCCACCTTTGTGGAGCTCAAAGTAATTGTACTGTGTTATTGGTTTGAAAATGGCTTATGATAATTTTTTGTCTGGCTCCGTCAACAGAGAAAAATAGTTGTTACTTAGTCGAGAGATTCTTTTGCTTGTATAAAATGATACAAAGAACCTCTGTTTAGAATTAGATGCATCATAAACATGCACTGTTACATATAAGCCTTTTATATTTTGGCACATGTTATTCGCTTGCAGTAGACCTAAAAAGATGGCTCATCATCTTTTACCAACATTTACAACCATCACATTTACTTGGGCAGTTTACACAGCCACTGAGGTCGTAGCGTAATGATTGTGTAAGATTGGTCACAAATTCGACTAATCTGTTCGGCCTTCTTAGCAGTAATTTGACGTGACTCATTTGGATTTAAAATAAAATTAAATTTAGGATGTTTATAAAACTATTTATTGATATCAAATAAGTGTATACAAACGTACAGGCAACATTTGTCATGACTATTTAGTATGTCTTTCGTCATAAGTATCACTTTCGTCACATGTATAATTTTCGTCATAAGTATAATTTTCTTCATAAGTTCCGGCATGGGACCCACCTTTTTCAATAAATTAATAAATGAACATAAGACGAAATATACTGTCATAGATTTATATTTTACGACGAAAAATCTGTTGAAAGTTACAGAATGGGCCCACCTGCTACCAATATTTTATTCATGAAAAAATAAAAATTAATATAAAAAAACAGTATTTCCTATCAAATTAATATTTTTCAGTTTGCCAAGACTCCCATCTTGGTGTTATCGATCTGATTCTGAACAAGCTTCATATATTGTGCTACAATGGTCCACTAAAGAAATAAAGCTCAGCCACCTTTGTGGAGCTCAAAGTAATTGTACTGTGTTATTGGTCTGAAAGTGACAGGAATGGCTTATGGTAATTTTTTGTCCGGTTCTCCATAAACAGAGAAAAATAGTTGTTACTTTGTCGAGAGATTCTTTTGCTTGTATAAAATGATACAAAGAACCTCTGTTTAGAATTAGATGCATCATAAACTTGCACGGTTACATATAAGCCTTTTATATTATGGCGTTATGACATGTTATAATAGACCTAAAAAGATGGCTCATCATCTTTTACCAACATTTACAACCATCACATTTACTTGGGCAGTTTACACAGCCAATGAGGTCCTAGCGTAATGATTGTGTAAGTTTGGTCACAAATTCGACTCATCCGTTCGGCCTTCTTAGTAGTAATTTGACGTGACTCATTTGGATTTAAAATAAAATTAAATTTAGGATGTTTATAAAACTATTTATTGATATCAAGTAAGTGTATATAAACGTACGAGGCAAGCGGGCAACATATGCACTGCAATACCTCGTTAAATAGCAAACACTATCCTACGAGAAAAAGACATATACTTCTCGAGTATGTTCATTTTGCATGCTTAACATTTGCTAGGAAAAAGCCAAGGCAAGGCAGTATTTCAATGATGAAACCATGTCACGGCTACTTACAAGTGAGCCCAGAATTTGAGGCATGCCTAAGCACTAATCACGCGCATATAATGGGGGGAATGCCAATGTCATGACTGATAGATATGTCATGTCTGTACATACAATAGTATCTGAGTTTGTGTCATCTGATTATTCCTCTGCTAAATATAGTACAGGAGTGATCTATGACCAGCCATACAAAGGGCACTTATTTACAAGATTGCAGTTTTAAATCCAATATGGAACGAGTGCGATGGAATTCAAAAAGAAAATCAATAGGAAACTGTACTCCTTATGTGTAAAGGAATGAAGTGATAAAAATTATATATCATAAAAACAAAATTACATAAAAATTACACTTGCACGAAATTGCTATAATTGTTTTCTCTAGATAGCTGGCAACCTTTTTGAGTTTGTTTGTTCCAGTATGGAGCAGACACTTGCACGATACAACAAATGTGTAGAATCATCTGAAAATTCTGCAGTCGAGCATGAGGTACCGAAGAAGGACGTTCAGGAGTTGGAACATCTGAAACAGGAGATCTGCAATCTCCTGTTTTAAACGTTCCACTTCCTGAACGTCCTTCTTCGGTACCTCATGCTCGACTGCAGAATTTTCAGACGATTCTACTACATTTGTTTTATCGCACAACTGTCTTCTCGATACTGGAACAAGCATCCTTCTTTGGTATTCTGCGCAGAAGGATTGAGAAGCTTCAAAGTTTTTTCCCGTCAAATGCACTCTCAGTTTCAGGCTACCTTGAATGCAAAGTTGTTTTGCTCCATTTCGATCTGTTCCCAGTCGTTTTGCTCCATTTCAACCTGTGCATGCCACAACATTAAGCTCGTACATTAGTTACCCATATTTACATACGTGTACATGTGTTTTTATTTTAACATACATGTACTTTTAACAATTATACATACATTTTTGTTTTAAATGTGTGCATGATTCAATAAGAATGATAAGGAATAGATTTAGTATATTGGTGAAATGGACGAGGTATTATCTAGAAAAGATAATAGTATATTATATATTTTGCATATATCAAAAAATAAATGTAGTGTTTTTTAAATAATTTTGGAAAAACTTAATATGAATTATATTAATACTGACATGAATATACTATCTGATTTATAAAAGTAAATATTCATTTGTATTATTTAAATTGTAATTTTCAATCAATATAGAGAAAAGAGAATAAACAAAAACTATAACAGTTATTGACTTGTATATATGCTAATATACACTTCTGAAAAAAGATATTTGTATAGAAAAATTCATTGTTTGGACAGAATATAGCTTCTGGTTTTGTATGAATTTTTCTTCTTAGTTTATATCAAAGCAAACGAATAACAAAACTCAAAATTTCTTTTACAAATATGTAAAATTCAAAATTAAACTAATAAAGATTTATGGAATGCATTTGACATCCAACATCAAAATTAGAGATAATACTAAGGATATATATAAAAGGATCCAAGATATATATATATATAATATACCTACCTTGAAAGAGCATGAAACGTAACCTGGGAAGAAACTATGAAGGAGTGTTTTGTAAAACAAGAAGGTGCTAAAACAATAATTAAGATTGAAAATTTTGTGTATGAAAAAGGTGCTTAAACTTCAAACCAAGAATACTTGTGGTTGACAATTGTGTGAAGAGAAAAGGTATTAAAACACCAAGGGCAAAGAGTACTTGTAATGGTCACAATCCTTTATATAAGAGATGGGGACACAACAAATTTCTATACTGAAAATCTAATATTTGTGAGATATTTATTTATATTATATTTTTCTAAAATACTTATTCATGTAAGAAATGACGATAATATTTAGTAACGTAAGGAATAAGGATAATGTTTTAGTCACAACACACATGGTGGGGATGACGATAATGTTTATTGATGTATACGTAAGAATGACGATAATCTTCCTACTAGAAAATTTCAAGTAAGAATACGAGAATGATGTGAGGTGTTCCAAAAATTAGATCATTTTCCCAAAAAAAAAAAAGCTTTATGATTAAATTTTCAAATTAAATATGTGACATGAGACACATTAATAATAATTTTTATATTTTGATTCAAATTATTTATAATTTAATTTTTTTTTGCTAAATTATAATTTAATTTTTCATACATATATTTTAAAAAAATAACAATTGCTTAATTTCACATATCTATATAGGATGATTTGTTTGTGATATCTTCTAATAGTGAGAGTATAGTATGGCAAATTTGTGTGTGCGCTGGAATGACGGTAAGACTGAGCAATTCAATATTCTCTGATGGTTCAATTGTTCAATTTACATTTACAATTTTATTCTTTTTATGTTTTAATAAAAAGACTTTTAATTAGTGATTTCAAACTCATTATTAAACTTTCGGTTACAAATTATTTGATAATTTAACTTTTCACACGTATTTTTTTGTTTAAAAATTATAATTTTATAATTTAGTTTTTTAAATTGTATATATCTATTTTAAAATTTAATCAATGAAGAAATTAGGAAAAAAGTTATAAAATAATGTGAATTTTTCATATAGTTAATGAAAATTATATAAATATATAGTGACAAATAAATATTTAAGAAAAAAATATATTATGGTATTTAATTGTTAATTGTATGTATATGTAATAATTATTTGTGTCATTTTAAATTTTTAAATTTTATTTAATATATATAAATTCGTGTCACGAGACATATGTTCCGATGTTTATATATAATAAATTATCTAAACAAACAACAGTAATGCCAACAATTTGTCTAGGTGTTAAATGTTTTCTAACAAAACATAGTTAATGTTTTTAAAACAAAAAAAATGTATTTAACATTTTTTATTAAATCTTTCAAATTTAATAATTAAGCGAATAAAATATTTTGATATCAATTCTTTTGTTAATCTTACATTTGACGTAAAAAGTTCATTGGCTTCTTAATCTATACTATATTATTAAAGCCCAACATTGAAAGTTTTGGTTTTCGGTTTTCGGTTAATTTTTTGTTTTCGGTACTTTTTCTAATTAATAAATTAATAATATAATCAAAATTCGAGAAAGTTTTATTTTACATTAATATTTCACTATATTTTACTACATAAAAATCAAATAATATTGAAATCTAATCAAAAAAATGGAAATGTGGGATCTAATTTGTTTAAATTTAGGATACACCGCTACAAATATACTTCTTTCTTTTCTTTTTAGAGGATAACGAAGCTACTACAAATCAAATCTTTTATGGAATTGTATTATTGTCAAGTTACCAAAATAGTAACTAGATGATTGGCTTTTGTAATTAAAATATTTTTTTTCTAACAAAATCTACTCCTTTTCCAAAAATATCATTACAATTATCTTTAAATTAAAACACATTACCTTTTATATTTGTTATTACTAAAATCTATGTTTTCCAAAAATATGAGGTGCAATCATTACTTATTTATTTTAAAACCTATTTTAATACTCTATTTAATAAATAATAAAATAATATAAAAATAATAACTAACTGATTGCCTTTTATAATTTAAAAAAAAAATCTAACAAAATCTACTACTTTTCCAAAAATATCACGACAATTACCTTTAAATTAAAACATAATATCTTTTATATTTGTTATAACTAAAATCTCTATTTTCCAAAAATATGATATGCAATCCTTACTAATTTATTTTAAAATCTATTTTAATACTCTATTTAATAAATAATAAAAATAATATAAAAATATTAACTAGCTGATTGACTTTTATAATTAAAACATTTTTTTTCTAACAAAATCTACTTCTTTTCCAAAATTATCACGGGCAATTACCTTTAAATTAAAATATATTACCTTTTATATTTGTTATCACTAAAATCTCTATTTTCCAAAAATATCAAGTGCAACCCTTACTTATATATTTTAAAACTTATTTTAATACTTTTAATTATTTAAAAAAAACTTACCTATTTTAACAAGTGAACGTATTTTTTTAACAAATATAATTAATATAATTAAAACACATCTAAAAATATTATAGGTAGTTACTTTTTTTTAATTAAAACATGTTAGCTTTCCTATTTGTCCTTATTAAAAAAAACTTACTTATTTTAACATGTCAACGTATTTTTTTAATAAATACAATTAAAATAATTAAGACACTTCTAAAAATATCACGGACAGTTACTTTTTTTAATTAAAACATGTTAGATTTTCTATCGGTCATTATTATTAATATTATTTTATTATAAAATAATATTAATAATAACTCATTTATTTTCATCAGCCCCATCTGTATCTTTTAATTTTTTTTTTACGTTCCAATTAATATTTAGGTTTCTCCTTTTATAAATTATCATATTAATTTTTATTTTTATTTTAATATTTTCCGTTCACATTAAATTTTTTAGTTTATTATTTTTTAAGGGTACGGGTTATAGGCTAGTATTTTTTATACACTAACAGTATTAATGTGCCATTACACAATTGAATCAAACAACAAATTTAACAAATCCCTTAAAAAAACAAATTTAACATATAAAAATGTCTTTCAAACTAAAAATTGGTGCTCTTTATATATTTTGAAAGGCATCATTTTTCCCGACTGCAATTTACTCGGTATTTCACTGTGGGAACACCAACAAAAACAACAAGCATAGAATGAATTTCCTCTAATCCAGAAATCTGAAAATAACCATCATTAATGTTAGAATAGATTGAGCAACAGCTTTAATAAGCACTTGAGGTCGAGCTAACAATTTCTCCTTCCAACCTTGTAACTTTGTCCATATACATTCTTTCAGTCAGTTAAGCACTCATTTCTTAGATTTTCGTATAATAGTAGGAAGTCCTAAATATTTATAATGCTTATCCACCTGATCAAGTGCACTAAGGATCTGCATAATATCATTCATTTTCTGTTACCATCCACATTCTTGCTAAACGACACTTCAGATTTACCAAAACTAATTCTTTGCCCAGATGCTCGTTCATATTTACTCATTATATCAGCTATCTTTGAGTATCAAGTGTTGCTCTAGCAAATAGGATGCTATCATCAGCAAATAAGAGGTGAGAAACTTCAGGAATCCCCCTACACGCTTTCGCCCCATGTACTTACTTATTTTATGATGCACGACAAAGAAAAATTCAGCCTTAAGCGTATAAAAGAAATAAATAAGGAGAAATGGGGTTTCCCAACGTATCCCTGGGATAATAGAACCATTTACCTTTCTATTAATCTTGAAAGAGTAAGAAACGCTGTTTACATAGACTAATTAGACGAAAACCTCCCATTTGTTCCGGATCCTTACGCTTTGGAATAAGCACTATGCAGGTCTTGTTTATTTCAGTGATATCAATCAGCTCGTTCCACCAGTTTTGGACAAAATTTGTTACTGATGTTCCCACTATTTTTCAAAAAAATTGAAAAAGGGGAGCATGCATCCCAATCCCATCAATTCTGGGAGCTTTATTGGGATACATTTAATTAAGGGCCAAACTAATCTCCTCGAAGGTGGGTGTTGTATCAAGATTTTGGTTCATTTTGTTAGTGACCAGACCCGACATACCAGCAAGAGCCTCTTCATGAACAACTACAGCAAACAGAGAATACTCAGAGTCCGAGTTTTCCACTGTATTTTTCAATTTCAGCTCTAGTGGGAACACAACGCGGTATGACAACTTCTTATACCGACCAAGCTGTTCCATGTACTTAAAACGCTTCAAATGGATAACCAAGATCTCAGGTGTTTTCTTTATCTTCATCCTCTTCGGCGCTTCTTGTAAACTGCAGCAGCAGAGACGGGTAAATATTCTATATTTAGTCCAAAAAATTTAAAGGCAAAGACAAGATCAAATACATTCGGCACTTGTCACAAAAGAATTAATCTCCGGCATTCAAAGTCTCAGTGGAATTAAAGTTTTTCAAGCAGCTTGTAATAGAACTGTTCTGTTCTATATCAAGGCTCAGATCTAGGAAAGTTTCGTCCCTTGCCGTTACTGTCTCACATCTTAAGCACCTAGTCTCATTAGTAAGTATCCCCTTCATCAAGGAACAGTATTGTAAAATAACAAAAAGTTGGCAAA
The DNA here is from genome assembly GCA_030848705.1 of Heracleum sosnowskyi. Classification (NCBI taxonomy): domain Eukaryota; kingdom Viridiplantae; phylum Streptophyta; class Magnoliopsida; order Apiales; family Apiaceae; genus Heracleum; species Heracleum sosnowskyi. The sequence continues at coordinate 14,627,610 of CM061244.1, read as the reverse complement.
TTACCAACAGAAAGCTTGCTTTTCTGCAAAATAATACTTATACCAGACTTCATGCATATGTCTAGAGGATTTCAATTACTAATATCCGCACTTGCATGCATCAAGTTACAACACTATCATATAATGAAAAATAGGATATAGTGAATACTAGATATACCTTTTTTAGAAAGATAAGAATAGGATTTATCAAAAGCCTGTTTGGATTAACTTATTTTGGTCACACAATACTTTTTCCTTGAACATAAATAAATTGAACGGATGAAAAAGAACAATGTCACAGGCCACAACCTGCATAAGAATCACATGGCTTCCTAATGCTACAACCAAGTACTACAGACTATCACGGAGATCATAAAGTGGATGAAACTCATATTAATCCAACTGAGGGCCAACAAAGAACCAACTGAAAACTCAACAAAAAATGTGTAATGCAGCAATGCTTAATACAAGTACTTAGTTACGCAAAACAAAGGTGCCTATAACTATAAGGACTCATCTGAAATAAGCACTTATCTGGCCAAACAGGGCATACATAATGGTTGTTCCTCTAAAATATACCAGGGAAAACATCATACTTCTATAAAAATTCTAGCACAATTAACTAGAGAGATCCCCAAGACATCAAACCTTCGTAGCAAATACAAAACGCATTATGTTACTGCAGTAGGTGCAAATAAAGTAGAGCAACAGATTCAAATGATACCCAAAAGCAAATATCTAGATACAACTCACCTGAAAGTTTTCATGAACCCAGGTAACTAATGGTTCCTTCTTAACACCATTGGCCTGAGAAGACTTCACCCCGTTTGCAATCTTATCAGGAGGTGAAGTTCCTAGTGGATCTTTTGCTGCCTGGTGTTCTTTCTCCACAATATCGACCAGTTCATTCAATAGGAAGTTCAAAAACTCATGTGCATCCTACACGCACACACAAATATATATACATATATACAAATCAGCAACATCACTGCTGCTGAGATCAAATTGAAATCACATATACAATATATTCATTCTTAAACTTATGTCCCACCTGTTGGACATAACAAGTACTACAGCAACATGGAGGCAGTTATATAATAGATATAGCAATGACAGGCCAAGACCAAAGTTAACAAAACAAAGCATGAAGGTCGAAAGCATGCATATCAGAAACTGATAAATAACCAGGGAGACAGAAACAGTACCTGTAGCCATAGATTAACAGTGTAAAAGAACAGAAATAACGAAGCAACAGCTGAGTCGTCAGAAATTCGAGAAATCCTGACTGTTCTTGAAGAGTTATTCGCCCCCACTTACTGTGTCATGTTGTCGGCGAGATACTACTTCCCGGATAAAACAACTCCGAGCAAGGTGTTCACAGCAACAGCAGCGCTCAACTACGACCAGCACCTCAGTCGCCGGAGAACCAGAAAACTACAGAGAATAATATATGGAGAGGGAGGGCAGAGAGAGTTTTTGAGAGAAGTGTGTTTTGCAAACTTCTGTGTGTTTTCAACTGAGCTACAAGGGCCACTATTTATGGTGGTTCCTTTCTGTAACTGAAGCATACACATTAATTCTTTCCGTAACAGCTGATCATATTAAATAAAAAAAAATCAAAAGCTGTTACATCTTTTTCATGTTTATCCACATATACAGATTTAATATTTATTTTAAACATATCCATCAAATCATGTCCAGGTTCATATCAGTTTCTGTTGCCCATCAGAGTTTAGTTTCTGTTGACTATCAGAGTTTAACTTGTTGTTCATCAGAGTTTAACTTGTTGTCCATCAGAGTTTACTGATAAACCAACTCCATCAGAGTTTACTAGTTAAATACTGATAAACCAACTCCATCAGAGTTTACTAGTTAAATACTGATAAACCAACTCCATCAGAGTTTACTAGTTAAATTCTGATAACCCAACCCAATTTGACAACTGATAACCCAGCCCAATTTGATAAATTAAATCTAATAAAATATTAAATCACATAGATAAAAACTCTCGCCCAGGTCGCCTCGCGTACGCGAGACGCCGAGACAATCGCCCAAATCGCCCTTCGACCCGACCCGGTCCGGTCCGGTGCGGTGCAGTGCGTGGCGTGGCGTGGCGAGGCGGGCGGCGGCGCGCGTGTGTGTGTGTGTGCGCGCGTGAAGCACACACCAACACCATGCACCATCACACACCTTAGTAGTTGTATACTACTCATGTGTGTAATGATATATAAAGCCACCAAGTCCCCTTATTCTTTTCTATGTGGGATAAATGAAACATCATTATGCCAAGCTTTTTCAAGCTACCACCTTCATCTCAATTTCTCTTATGGATTTAAACAAGAAAATTATTAAACCCATACATGAAATTTTAAGTTCCCTTAGCAAGGAACAACCTCCAATCATTAGAAACTTGAATTAACATCAAGAATATAGTTAATTATATCCTTAAACTATCAATTTTGTAACAATCCCCCACAAATCCATATAGAAATGTAGACAGGTTCTTTAACATGACTTGGTTTTTCAGAGTCGGTACCCTTCCGGGTTTGAACCCTCCTAAGTCCCCTACTTCGATGGCTACCGGATTCAGATGGAATTATTTCACCTTGAATCTTAATCCGTTAAGTGTAACCATTCTCCATAGACGACGACAAGTCAAAGGCTATGGTGCCAATCTACGGCTTTGAGACATTAATGGTCTTGTCTCGATCCTGTTCGTCGAATGCTTCAAGGAATAACCCTTTCCTCTAATTGCGACCTCACAATCACATTCGCTTAGCTGGGCATCTCCAGAGATGTACTGCAACCATCTCGTCAAATGACTTGACCCCATTCAGAGTTCTTAAACTCTTACTATTCAGCAGTTTCAGTACCTTATAGGTTTACAGGGGATAGACCCAGATACTAAGTATCATCTATGTATCAAGGTACTCCCAACTCATCCTTACAGCTTGTTATTACCACATTGAATACACTTCGAGGGATCTCCTCTCATGTGTATTGGGTTCCCACTGTTGATGAGTCGTGATGGGTTGTCAGTCCCATCCCCAACCTCGACTTAAGGACCACTGCAGGTTCCAGTCCTTTAGTCAAAGGATCAGCTATATTTTCCTGAGTTCCAATGAACTCTACAGCTATAATCCTATCAGACACTAATCCCCTTATAGACTTAAGTCTAACTTGGACGTGTCTCTTTGTTTTAGCATTGTACTTTTTACTGCTAATCTTGTCGATAGTTGTTCGACTATTACAATGAATAGCAATAGCAGGAAGCGGTCTGCTTACTACAGGTATCACGGACATCAGTCCGTGTAACCATTCAGCCTCCGTCCCAGTGGCATCAAGTGCACACAACTCAGCCTCAAAAGTAGACCGAGTTACTATAGTCTGTTTTGTCGACTTCCAGGATATTGCTCCACCCCCTAGGGTGAACACGTATCCAGTCACTCCATTAGAACCAGACTTCTTAGCTATCCAACTTGCATCACTGTACCCTTCAAGTACACCAGGAAATCTCCTATAGTGTAATCTAAGGTACATTGTGCCTTTCAGATATCTAAGCACTCTATCAAGAGCATCCCAATGAGTTCTGTTCGGACAGCTTGTATATCTAGCTAGCTTAGACACAGAATATTATATATCTGGTCTAGTACAGTTAGCAAGATACTGCAAGCTTCCAATAATCTGAGAATACCTTAACTGAGACACAGGGACTCCTGAACTATTCTTGACAAGGGCAACTTTAGGATCATAGGGTGTACTAGCGATTCTACATTGTGAATAACCATATTTCTCAAGTATAGATTTCTCTATATAATGAGATTGCGATAGGGTTATTCCATCAGCTGACTGAGTCAGCTTGATACCAAGAATCACGCTAGCTTCACCCATATCCTTCATCTCAAAGTGCCTTTTCAAGAAATCCTTTGTCTCGTTAATAATCTCAATATTGGTTCCAAACAGTAGTATGTCATCCACATATAAACATAATACGACACATTCACTACCTTTAACTTTTGAGTAGACACACTTATCACTATCATTACTAACAAAACTGAATGTCACAATCATTTCATCGAACTTCTTGTGCCAGTCCCTGGGACCTTGTCTTAAGCCATAAATTGATTTGATTAACTTACATACTTTCCTTTCGTTGCCAGATGCAACAAACCCCTCAGGCTGATCCATATAAATCTCTTCTTCAAGTTCACCATGAAGAAAAGCTGTCTTCACATCCATTTGATGGATGATCAGACCATGTACGGAAGCCAATGCTACAAGCATTCAGATTGTTATCATTTTGGCAACAGGAGAGTATGTATCAAAGAAATCAATTCCTTCCATTTGCTTAAAACCCTTAGCCACCAGTCTAGCCTTGTACTTCTCTATTGAGCCATCAGGGTTCAACTTCCTTTTAAAGATCCACTTGCACCCAATAGTAGAACACCCAGGAGGGAGATCAACTAACTCCCATGTTCCGTTAGAAACAATAGAGTCAATTTCACTCTTTACAGCGCCCTTCCAGTGCCTAGACTCCGAGGAGTCCATAGCCTATCGGAAAGTTAAAGGTTCATCCTCGACATTGTAAGTGATGAAATCACTTCCAAAGTCCTTGACTACCTTTGCACGCTTACTCCTCCTAGGTTCCTCTTCCTCCATAGGAGTAGAGCTACTACCAGGTTCCGCCCCCACATTTGTCATCTTTTCCACATGATCAGGAATAGAACTTGATGTGTGAGTGAGATCTTCCTCAGAAGTACCTTGAGGTATACCAGTCTTCATAGGGTAGACATCCTCAAAGAATGTAGCATCACGAAATTCAACTATCGTGTTAGCCACTATACCATCTATGTCAGATTTTATTACCAAAAATCTCATAGCTGTAGTGGTTTCAAGATAGCCCAGAAAGATACAATCAACCGTCTTCGGACCTAGTTTCTTCCTCTTGTGTTCAGGGACAAGTACCTTTGCAAGGCACCCCCACACTCGAAGATACTTGAGACTAGTCCTCTTGCCTTTCAATAACTCATAAGGTGTCTTATCCATGTGTTTCAGAGGGACTCTGTTCAGAATATGGCAAGCCGTATTCAGAGCCTCTCCCCACATGTATTTAGGCAACCCAGAGTTAATAAGCATACTGTTAATCATATCTTTGAACGTTCTGTTCTTTCGCTCAGCGACCCCATTAGACTCAGGTGTGTATGGTGGAGTAACTTCATGAACTATTCCATTGCTTGCGCAAAATTCATTAAAGGAGTTACTCGTATACTCACCACCTCTATCTGATCTCAACCTTTTAAGTACCTTACCAGTTTGTTTCTCAACTTCAGTTTTATAAATCATGAATTTGCTAAGTGCTTCATCCTTATGTTTAAGTAAATAAACATAACAGTATCTACTACTATCATCTATAAAAGTAATGAAGTATCTAAAATGGTCCTTAGTTAACATACCACCAAATTCACAAATATCAGTGTGTACTAAATCTAACAAGTCTGAATCCCTAACAACATTATGAAAAGGTTTCCTTATTTGTTTAGCAGACACATTTAGAATTATTTTCTATAGTATGTTTTGGAATCAACTCTAAGTTCATCATATTTTTAAGAGCACCAAAATTTAAGTGACCAAGTCTAGCATGCCATAAGTTGGATGATTCTACACAGTTAACAGAAGGTGTAATTTCATTAAAGGAAGTGCCCAAAACAGGCTCAGCATTAATAACAAATAAACCATTTGACAAGTAACCCTTGCCAAAGAAAGTACCAGTGTGAATAAGAACTACTTTATTACATCTTAAGGAAATTTCAAAACCATTCGTAACTAAACGGCTTCCACTTATTATATTTCTACGCATGTCGGGAACATGATGCACTCTTGTCAGGGATAGAATACGCCCCGAAGGAAACTTCAGGTCCACGTCTCCCACTCCATGAACTTGAGCGGCACTCGCATTCCCCATCGTCACTGTCATGCTATGACTCTGTTGATAAGATACAAACAAACTAATATCAGCACAAATATGCACATTAGCTCCAGTATCAATCAACCATTCATTTGACAGATAAGTGGAAAATAGTACAGGGTTGTAGGTCACATACCAGTTTTCGTTGGTTTCAGAAGCCGAAGCCTCACCAACAACCATGTTCACTACAGGCCCACTTGTGGTTCCAAGTACAGCATTCGCTTGCGCTACCACCTCGGTTTTCTTCGCTTTCTTTGTAGGACAGTCCTTACTCCAGTGCCCAACCTGCCCACAAGACCAACATGGTTTGTTTGCCTTTGGTTTCTTGGCCTTATCCTTGTCTATCTTAGGTTTATTAACATTACCCTTCCTAGCAACAGCCTTAAACTATCAATTTTCTAACACCACCTACAGAGAGTGTCGTGCAGAACTATAAAAAGCATATAAATATTTTGCATCAAGAGTATCTAAGCATGCTCGTATATATGGGATGTTTGGCCTCTGGAAATGAACTTGTAATCCAATTGCCACAACCATGACTTCATTTCCTGGAAAAGATCTAATCTCTTGTATCTTTCTTACATACCTCGATTGTATTGATGCCAGATCTTCCAGATATTCTAAAGTGTTATACTCATTCAAGAACATACATAGGTGTTTCAGGATCTAATGTTTGTGCAATCTTATAGAACACTGTTGACGCGTTTGGTCCTACATTGTCTTCAAAAAATTTAGAGTGTAGATTCTCATTCATAACATCCCACCCTATCACTCTACCTGAATATCGCGACATAACAGAACCCATCCTATGGATAGAGTAATATTCTAGGTCTCTACCGTATAATGGTCTTACCCATTTGGGGTTATATTCCACAGTATGTTGTGTCCCCTTACAGATATACCATTTTGCTCAGCAAATTTAAACATTGCATCTGTTAGAAAATTGATAGTTTAAGGATATAATTAACTATATTCTTGATGTTAATTCAAATTTCTAATGATTGGAAGTTGTTCCTTGCTAGGGAACTTAAACTTTCATGTATGGGTTTAATAATTTTCTTGTTTAAATCCATAAGAGAAATTGAGATTTTGTTAACTTTGGTCTTGGCCTGTCAATGCTATATATTTTATATAACTGTCTCCATGTTGCTGTAGTACTTGTTATTTCCAACAGCATCTGATATAGTATAGTTTTCATTGTTAGAAAATTGATAGTTTAAGGATATAATTAACTATATTCTTGATGTTAATTCAAATTTCTAATGATTGGAAGTTGTTCCTTGCTAGGGAACTTAAACTTTCATGTATGGGTTTAATAATTTTCTTGTTTAAATCCATAAGAGAAATTGAGATGAAGGTAGTAGCTTGAAAAAGCTTGTGATAATGATGTTTCATTTGTCCCACATAGAAAAGAATAAAGGGACTTGGTGGCTTTATATATCATTTCACACATGAGTAGTATACAACTACTAAGGTGTGTGATGGTGCATGGTGTTAGTGTGTGCTTCACGCGCACACACACACACACACGCCGCCGCCCGCCTCGCCACGCCACGCCACGCCACGCCACGCCACGCACCGGACCGGGTCGAAGGGCGATTTTGGCGAATGTCTCGGCGTCTCGCGTACGCGAGGCGACCTGGGCGAGAGTTTTTATCTATGTGATTTAATATTTTATTAGAATTAATTTATCAAATTGGGCTAGGTTATCAGTTGTCAAATTGGGTTGGGTTTGGGTTATCAGTATTTAACTAGTAAACTCTGATGGAGTTGGTTTATCAGTATTTAACTAGTAAACTCTGATGGAGTTGGTTTGTCAGTAAACTCTGATGAACAACAAGTTAAACTCTGATGGTCAACAGAAACTAAACTCTGATGGGCAACAGAAACTGATATGAACCTGGACATGATTTGATGGATATGTTTAAAATAAATATTAAATCTGTATATGTGGATAAACATGAAAAAGATGTAACAGCTCAGGTTATTAAATTTAAATCAAAAACGTTTATTCAATTAAATGGTCAGTTTTGATTTTTTATTTAATATGATCAGTTGTTACGGAAAAATTAATATGTGTGCTGTAGTTACGAAATTGAATTGTGCTTCAGTTACAGAAAGGAACCACTATAAATAGTGGCCCTTGTAGCTCAGTTGAACACACAGAAGTTTGCAAAAACACACTTCTCTCAAAAACTCTCTCTGCCCTCCCTCTCTATATAGTATTCTCTATAGTTTTCTGGTTCTCCGGCGACTGAGGTGCTGGTCGTAGTTGAGCGCTGCTGTTGCTGTGAACACCTTGCTCGGAGCTGTTTTATCCTGGAAGTAGTATCTCGCCGACAACCTGACACAGTAAGTGGGGGCGAATAACTCTTCAAGAACAGTCAGGATTTCTCGAATTCCTGACGACTCAGCTGTTTGCTTCGTAATTTCTGTTCTTATATACACTGTTAAGCTATGGCTACAGGTACTGTTTCTGTCTCCCTGGTTATTTATCAGTTTCTGATATGCATGCTTTCGACCTTCATGCTTTGTTTTGTTAACTTTGGTCTTGGCCTGTCAATGCTATATATTTTATATAACTGTCTCCATGTTGCTGTAGTACTTGTTATTTCCAACAGCATCTGATATAGTATAGTTTTCATTGTTAGAAAATTGATAGTTTAAGGATATAATTAACTATATTCTTGATGTTAATTCAAATTTCTAATGATTGGAAGTTGTTCCTTGCTAGGGAACTTAAACTTTCATGTATGGGTTTAATAATTTTCTTGTTTAAATCCATAAGAGAAATTGAGATGAAGGTAGTAGCTTGAAAAAGCTTGTGATAATGATGTTTCATTTGTCCCACATAGAAAAGAATAAAGGGACTTGGTGGCTTTATATATCATTTCACACATGAGTAGTATACAACTACTAAGGTGTGTGATGGTGCATGGTGTTAGTGTGTGCTTCACGCGCACACACACACACACGCGCGCCGCCGCCCGCCTCGCCACGCCACGCCACGCCACGCACCGGACCGGGTCGAAGGGCGATTTGGGCGAATGTCTCGGCGTCTCGCGTACGCGAGGCGACCTGGGCGAGAGTTTTTATCTATATGATTTAATATTTTATTAGAATTAATTTATCAAATTGGGCTAGGTTATCAGTTGTCAAATTGGGTTGGGTTTGGGTTATCAGTATTTAACTAGTAAACTCTGATGGAGTTGGTTTATCAGTATTTAACTAGTAAACTCTGATGGAGTTGGTTTGTCAGTAAACTCTGATGAACAACAAGTTAAACTCTGATGGTCAACAGAAACTAAACTCTGATGGGCAACAGAAACTGATATGAACCTGGACATGATTTGATGGATATGTTTAAAATAAATATTAAATCTGTATATGTGGATAAACATGAAAAAGATGTAACAGCTCAGGTTATTAAATTTAAATCAAAAACGTTTATTCAAATAAATGGTCAGTTTTGATTTTTTATTTAATATGATCAGTTGTTACGGAAAAATTAATATGTGTGCTGTAGTTACGAAATTGAATTGTGCTTCAGTTACAGAAAGGAACCACTATAAATAGTGGCCCTTGTAGCTCAGTTGAACACACAGAAGTTTGCAAAAACACACTTCTCTCAAAAACTCTCTCTGCCCTCCCTCTCTATATAGTATTCTCTATAGTTTTCTGGTTCTCCGGCGACTGAGGTGTTGGTCGTAGTTGAGCGCTGCTGTTGCTGTGAACACCTTGCTCGGAGCTGTTTTATCCTGGAAGTAGTATCTCGCCGACAACCTGACACAGTAAGTGGGGGCGAATAACTCTTCAAGAACAGTCAGGATTTCTCGAATTCCTGACGACTCAGCTATTTGCTTCGTAATTTCTGTTCTTATATACACTGTTAAGCTATGGCTACAGGTACTGTTTCTGTCTCCCTGGTTATTTATCAGTTTCTGATATGCATGCTTTCGACCTTCATGCTTTGTTTTGTTAACTTTGGTCTTGGCCTGTCAATGCTATATATTTTATATAACTGTCTCCATGTTGCTGTAGTACTTGTTATTTCCAACAGCATCTGATATAGTATAGTTTTCATTGTTAGAAAATTGATAGTTTAAGGATATAATTAACTATATTCTTGATGTTAATTCAAATTTCTAATGATTGGAAGTTGTTCCTTGCTAGGGAACTTAAACTTTCATGTATGGGTTTAATAATTTTCTTGTTTAAATCCATAAGAGAAATTGAGATGAAGGTAGTAGCTTGAAAAAGCTTGTGATAATGATGTTTCATTTGTCCCACATAGAAAAGAATAAAGGGACTTGGTGGCTTTATATATCATTACACACATGAGTAGTATACAACTACTAAGGTGTGTGATGGTGCATGGTGTTAGTGTGTGCTTCACGCGCACACACACACACACGCGCGCCACTGCCCGCCTCGCCACGCCACGCCACGCCACGCACCGGACCGGGTCGAAGGGCGATTTTGGCGAATTTCTCGGCGTCTCGCGTACGCGAGGCGACCTGGGCGAGAGTTTTTATCTATGTGATTTAATATTTTATTAGAATTAATTTATCAAATTGGGCTAGGTTATCAGTTGTCAAATTGGGTTGGGTTTGGGTTATCAGTATTTAACTAGTAAACTCTGATGGAGTTGGTTTATCAGTATTTAACTAGTAAACTCTGATGGAGTTGGTTTGTCAGTAAACTCTGATGAACAACAAGTTAAACTCTGATGGTCAACAGAAACTAAACTCTGAAAGGCAACAGAAACTGATATGAACCTGGACATGATTTGATGGATATGTTTAAAATAAATATTAAATCTGTATATGTGGATAAACATGAAAAAGATGTAACAGCTCAGGTTATTAAATTTAAATCAAAAACGTTTATTCAATTAAATGGTCAGTTTTGATATTTTATTTAATATGATCAGTTGTTACGGAAAAATTAATATGTGTGCTGTAGTTACGAAATTGAATTGTGCTTCAGTTACAGAAAGGAACCACTATAAATAGTGGCCCTTGTAGCTCAGTTGAACACACAGAAGTTTGCAAAAACACACTTCTCTCAAAAACTCTCTCTGCCCTCCCTCTCTATATAGTATTCTCTATAGTTTTCTGGTTCTCCGGCGACTGAGGTGCTGGTCGTAGTTGAGCGCTGCTGTTGCTGTGAACACCTTGCTCGGAGCTGTTTTATCCTGGAAGTAGTATCTCGCCGACAACCTGACACAGTAAGTGGGGGCGAATAACTCTTCAAGAACAGTCAGGATTTCTCGAATTCCTGACGACTCAGCTGTTTGCTTCGTAATTTCTGTTCTTATATACACTGTTAAGCTATGGCTACAGGTACTGTTTCTGTCTCCCTGGTTATTTATCAGTTTCTGATATGCATGCTTTCGACCTTCATGCTTTGTTTTGTTAACTTTGGTCTTGGCCTGTCAATGCTATATATTTTATATAACTGTCTCCATGTTGCTGTAGTACTTGTTATTTCCAACAGCATCTGATATAGTATAGTTTTCATTGTTAGAAAATTGATAGTTTAAGGATATAATTAACTATATTCTTGATGTTAATTCAAATTTCTAATGATTGGAAGTTGTTCTTTGCTAGGGAACTTAAACTTTCATGTGTGGGTTTAATAATTTTCTTGTTTAAATCCATAAGAGAAATTGAGATGAAGGTAGTAGCTTGAAAAAGCTTATGATAATGATGTTTCATTTGTCCCAAATAGAAAAGAATAAAGGGACTTGGTGGCTTTATATATCATTACACACATGAGTAGTATACAACTACTAAGGTGTGTGATGGTGCATGGTGTTAGTGTGTGCTTCACGCACACACACACACACACACGCGCCGCCGCCCGCCTCGCCACGCCACGCCACGCACCGGACCGGACCGGGTCGGGTCGAAGGGTGATTTGGGCGAATGTCTCGGCGTCTCGCGTACGCGAGGCGACCTGGGCGAGAGTTTTTATCTATGTGATTTAATATTTTATTAGAATTAATTTATCAAATTGGGCTAGGTTATCAGTTGTCAAATTGGGTTGGGTTTGGGTTATCAGTATTTAACTAGTAAACTCTGATGGAGTTGGTTTATCAGTATTTAACTAGTAAACTCTGATGGAGTTGGTTTGTCAGTAAACTCTGATGAACAACAAGTTAAACTCTGATGGTCAACAGAAACTAAACTCTGATGGGCAACAGAAACTGATATGAACCTGGACATGATTTGATGGATATGTTTAAAATAAATATTAAATCTGTATATGTGGATAAACATGAAAAAGATGTAACAGCTCAGGTTATTAAATTTAAATCAAAAACGTTTATTCAATTAAATGGTCAGTTTTGATTTTTTATTTAATATGATCAGTTGTTACGGAAAAATTAATATGTGTGCTGTAGTTACGAAATTGAATTGTGCTTCAGTTACAGAAAGGAACCACTATAAATAGTGGCCCTTGTAGCTCAGTTGAACACACAGAAGTTTGCAAAAACACACTTCTCTCAAAAACTCTCTCTGCCCTCCCTCTCTATATAGTATTCTCTATAGTTTTCTGGTTCTCCGGCGACTGAGGTGCTGGTCGTAGTTGAGCGCTGCTGTTGCTGTGAACACCTTGCTCGGAGCTGTTTTATCCTGGAAGTAGTATCTCGCCGACAACCTGACACAGTAAGTGGGGGCGAATAACTCTTCAAGAACAGTCAGGATTTCTCGAATTCCTGACGACTCAGCTGTTTGCTTCGTAATTTCTGTTCTTATATACACTGTTAAGCTATGGCTACAGGTACTGTTTCTGTCTCCCTGGTTATTTATCAGTTTCTGATATGCATGCTTTCGACCTTCATGCTTTGTTTTGTTAACTTTGGTCTTGGCATGTCAATGCTATATATTTTATATAACTGTCTCCATGTTGCTGTAGTACTTGTTATTTCCAACAGCATCTGATATAGTATAGTTTTCATTGTTAGAAAATTGATAGTTTAAGGATATAATTAACTATATTCTTGATGTTAATTCAAATTTCTAATGATTGGAAGTTGTTCTTTGCTAGGGAACTTAAACTTTCATGTATGGGTTTAATAATTTTCTTGTTTAAATCCATAAGAGAAATTGAGATGAAGGTAGTAGCTTGAAAAAGCTTGTGATAATGATGTTTCATTTGTCCCACATAGAAAAGAATAAAGGGACTTTGTGGCTTTATATATCATTACACACATGAGTAGTATACAACTACTAAGGTGTGTGATGGTGCATGGTGTTAGTGTGTGCTTCACGCGCACACACACACACACGCGCGCCGCCGCCCGCCTCGCCAAGCCACGCCACGCCACGCACCGGACCGGACCGGACCGGGTCGGGTCGGGTCGAAGGGCGATTTGGGCGAATGTCTCGGCGTCTCGCGTACGCGAGGCGACCTGGGCGAGAGTTTTTATCTATGTGATTTAATATTTTATTAGAATTAATTTATCAAATTGGGCTAGATTATCAGTTGTCAAATTGGGTTGGGTTTGGGTTATCAGTATTTAACTAGTAAACTCTGATGGAGTTGGTTTATCAGTATTTAACTAGTAAACTCTGATGGAGTTGGTTTGTCAGTAAACTCTGATGAACAACAAGTTAAACTCTGATGGTCAACAGAAACTAAACTCTGATGGGCAACAGAAACTGATATGAACCTGGACATGATTTGATGGATATGTTTAAAATAAATATTAAATCTGTATATGTGGATAAACATGAAAAAGATGTAACAGCTCAGGTTATTAAATTTAAATCAAAAACGTTTATTCAATTAAATGGTCAGTTTTGATTTTTTATTTAATATGATCAGTTGTTACGGAAAAATTAATGTGTGTGCTGTAGTTACGAAATTGAATTGTGCTTCAGTTACAGAAAGGAACCACTATAAATAGTGGCCATTGTAGCTCAGTTGAACACACAGAAGTTTGCAAAACACACTTCTCTCAAAAACTCTCTCTGCCCTCCCTGTCTATATAGTATTCTCTGTAGTTTTCTAGTTCTCCGGCGACTGAGGTGCTGGTCGTAGTTGAGCGCTGATGTTGCTGTGAACACCTTGCTCGGAGCTGTTTTATCCTGGAAGTAGTATCTCGCCGACAACCTGACACAGTAAGTGGGGGCGAATAACTCTTCAAGAACAGTCAGGATTTCTCGAATTCCTGACGACTCAGCTGTTTGCTTCGTAATTTCTGTTCTTATATACACTGTTAAGCTATGGCTACAGGTACTGTTTCTGTCTCCCTGGTTATTTATCAGTTTCTGATATGCATGCTTTCGACCTTCATGCTTTGTTTTGTTAACTTTGGTCTTGGCCTGTCAATGCTATATATTTTATATAACTGTCTCCATGTTGCTGTAGTACTTGTTATTTCCAACATACTTGAAGAGTTATTCCGTTATATAATATTTAGCATTATGGTTAATGAAACTGGAGTTACTGTAGATGGTAGTACGTCTAATGTGTCTGCTGGGGTCATTGATTGGACCACTTACCGTTTCCCACAACCCGTTGAACTAACGGGCTTACCTGAGAAATTCAACGGTGGTGTCGGCTTTTCACGCTGGCAGAAAAGGATGAAATTGTGGTTAACTGTAAAGGGTCTGTGGCCTGTTGTGGAGTATGAGAAACTGGTGGTGGTTCAAGAAAAAGCTGAAACAGTTAAGGCTTATGCAATGTGGGCTGAGAAGGATGGGGTGGCTAGGGCAGCCATTATGGCAGCCTTAACGAACACTCTGTTTGATGTTTATTCATCTGATGCCTATAGTGCTAAGCTCTTATGGGAGAAGCTGGACCTCACTCACAATACTGACTCTCAAGGTCTGGAAAAGTATTCTGTAGCGAGGTTCCTTGAATTTAAGCTGGTAGACAACAAATCCATGACTGAGCAGGTGCATGAGTTCGAGATGATAGTGCATGCTTTGAAGGAATCCGGCATGGATCTCCCTGATAAGTTCAAGGTTATGAGCGTGATTGAAAAGCTTCCGAAGTCTTGGGAAGAGTTCGCTCTCTCCCTGAAAAGACAGAAAGGAGAGATCACCTGGACCAACCTTATGCTGGACATCTTGGTGCAAGAACAACACAAGTCCAAACAGGGACATGTGATGCCATCTGAACACGGTAGCTCGAAGGTGAATGTAGTAACCGTAGGACAGCAGGCTGTTGCTAGGAAGGGTAATGTTAATAAACCTAAGATAGACAAGGATAAGGCCAAGAAACCAAAGGCAAACAAACCATGTTGGTCTTGTGGGCAGGTTGGGCACTGGAGTAAGGACTGTCCTACAAAGAAAGCGAAGAAACCCGAGGTGGTAGCGCAAGCGAATGCTGTACTTGGAACCACAAGTGGGCCTGTAGTGAACATGGTTGTTGGTGAGGCTTCGGCTTCTGAAACCAACGAAAACCGGTATGTGACCTACAACCCTGTACTATTTTCCACTTATCTGTCAAATGAATGGTTGATTGATACTGGAGCTAATGTGCATATTTGTGCTGATATTAGTTTGTTTGTATCTTATCAACAGAGTCATAGCATGACAGTGACGATGGGGAATGCGAGTGCCGCTCAAGTTCATGGAGTGGGAGACGTGGACCTGAAGTTTCCTTCGGGGCGTATTCTATCCCTGACAAGAGTGCATCATGTTCCCGACATGCGTAGAAATATAATAAGTGGAAGCCGTTTAGTTACGAATGGTTTTGAAATTTCCTTAAGATGTAATAAAGTAGTTCTTATTCACACTGGTACTTTCTTTGGCAAGGGTTACTTGTCAAATGGTTTATTTGTTATAAATGCTGAGCCTGTTTTGGGCACTTCCTTTAATGAAATTACTCCTTCTGTTAACTGTGTTGAATCATCCAACTTATGGCATGCTAGACTTGGTCACTTAAATTTTGGTGCTCTTAAAAATATGATGAACTTAGAGTTGATTCCAAAACTTACTATAGAAAAGAATTCTAAATGTCAAGTATGTGTGTCTGCTAAACAAATAAGGAAACCTTTTCATAATGTTGTTAGGGATTCAGACTTGTTAGATTTAGTACACACTGATATTTGTGAATTTGGTGGTATGTTAACTAAAGACCATTTTAGATACTTCATTACTTTTATAGATGATAGTAGTAGATACTGTTATGTTTATTTACTTAGACATAAGGATGAAACACTTAGCAAATTCATGATTTATAAAACTGAAGTTGAGAAACAAACTGGTAAGGTACTTAAAAGGTTGAGATCAGATAGAGGTGGTGAGTATACGAGTAACTCCTTTAATGAATTTTGCGCAAGCAATGGAATAGTTCATGAAGTTACTCCACCATACACACCTGAGTCTAATGGGGTCGCTGAGCGAAAGAACAGAACGTTCAAAGATATGATTAACAGTATGCTTATTAACTCTGGGTTGCCTAAATACATGTGTTAGGAATATGTTGTTCTTGATGATAATTATAAAAACACTTAGTAGATTTTGTATTAAGTCATTTTGTAACTGTCAACGGAATGGCATGCTTTGCAGTGTTTCGTTGACAGGAAGCTCATCAACGGAATGAGTGTTGTAGCAATTGCACTGTACAATACTTCACAGTTTGATATGCATTTTGTTGTATGTACTAGATAGGTTTTCTAAGTCATGTTGACTAAGTAATAGATAGGCAAAATAGGTGGGTCAATTGTAAGTATATCATGCCTTGTAATTTTGCCTAAGTGAAGACATGTCAACGGTATGAAGATTACTCTATCAACGGAACAAGGATACACCATCAACGGAATGAAGTTTACTCATCAACGAAATGGAGTTTACTCATCAACGAAATGGAGAATAAAGCTATCAACGAAACACATCTCCCTGCTATCAACGAATCATTATTGCTTTTCTGAATAGTTGACAAAGTGATAGTGACAGTTTATTGAACAGATCTAAAGGTGATGTGGAAGTGTACTTTGCATTGGAAACCATTAAAATGGACATGGGGAATAAGGAAACATCCCAGTTTTCCATTTGGGTCTTGGGAGTGATCATAATAAGCATAAAGACAAAAGCAGGGATCTCCAAGGACCACTGGACAAAGGGATGAAAAGCAAACTATTGGCGGTTACCTTTAGTGTACTTTAGTGTAGCCAAAAATAGCTTTGTAAACTTGGGAATATATAACCAAGTGTAGCAGTTACTTTAAGAAAGAAAAGAAAAACAAATAGTTTGTATTAGCTATCTTTGAGAGCATTCTTCTCTACAACTCTGTAACTGAGCAGCTGTGTACTTGTGTATCACAGATTATTTCCGCAATAAAAACACTTCAGTTGGATCATCAAACAATCCAACTGAATTATTTATATCTTGTGTTTTATTTATTCAGTTCAGTTTTATTTTATAAAGTGTTTTAAGTTCAAGAAAATATCAAGAATTGTATTCAACCCCCCCTTCTACAATTCTGTTAGGTCATTTGGGATTAACAATTGGTATCAGAGCGAGCTTCTAACAAACAAGAAGTTTAAAGATCAAGACCAAAAACAGAAACCATGGTGAAGAAGGATGCAGGTGTGAAGATACCAGTTCTTGATAAGGACAATTACTTTCACTGGAAAGTAAAGATGCATTTACATCTCATGTCTATGGATGAGAGATATGTAGACTGCATTGAGAAAGGTCCACACATTCCCATGAAGTTTGCATCTAGAGTTGGAGTGCCAGATGATGCTCCTGATGTAGAAATTCCAAAACTTGTCTCAGAATGGACTATTGAAGATCTTGCAGAAATCCATAAAGATAAAAGAACCATGAACATTCTGTTTAATGGTTTGGAGCAAGAGATGTTTGACAATGTCATAAAATGTACGACCTCCAAAGAAGTATGGGACACTGTTAGAACTCTCTGTGAAGGTACTGAGCAAGTTAGGGAAAACAAAATGCAGCTCCTTATACAACAATATGAGCATTTTCATTTTAAAGCTGGTGAAACCTTAAATGACACCTTTAGTAGGTTTCAAAAGCTTTTGAATGGATTAAAGTTGTATGGGAGGATCTATCAAACCAAGGATTCAAACCTTAAATTTCTTAGAGCTCTTCCAAAAGAATGGAAGCCTATGACTGTTTCTCTCAGAAACACTCAAGAGTACAAAGACTACACTCTTGAAAGGCTTTATGGAACCTTGAAGACTTATGAGCTGGAAATGGAGCAAGATGAGGAAATTGAAAAGGTACAGAAGAAGGGTGGATCTATTGCATTGATTGCATCTGTAAACCAACTGGAAGATGACACTGAAGAAGCTGCAAAGGCAACAACTAGTCGAGCTAGTTGTAGAAGTGATGTTAGCAAGGGTAAAGGTAAGATGACAAAAGAAGAAGAAGAACCAGAACCAGCCAACTTGGATGACTTAGATGAGATTGATGAACACATTGCTTTTCTGTCAAGAAAATTCTCTAAGTTCAAGTTCAAGAGAAACTCAGAAGCAAGGCCACCAAGGAGAGACTTTCAACCTAACAAAAGTAACTGGATTGAAAAGTCTAAATCTAAATGTTTCAATTGTGGAATGCTTGGTCACTTTGCTGGAGACTGCAGAAAGCCCAAGATTGAGAAGAGCAACAGGAAATTTGAGCCTGTTGATTATAAAAAGAAATACTTTGAACTTCTCAAGCAAAAAGAAAAGGCTTTCATGTCTCAGGAGTATGATTGGGCTGGTAATGGTGAAGATTCTGATGATGATGTTGAATATGTCAACTTGGCTCTTATGGCTAACAATCATGAGCAGGAAGCAAGCTCCTCAAGCAACCAGGTAACAATTACTAATCTTTCTGAGCTTTCTAAAGAGGAATGCGATAGTGCAGTAAATGAAATGTCTACTGTATTGTATAATTTGCGTGTTACTCTTAAATCACTTACCAAAGAGAATTCAAGAATAAAAGAGACTAATTTGCTCTTAAGTGATAGGAATGCAATGTTAGAAGCACAGCTCATTGAATTTGAGAAAATGAGATGTGTTAGTAGGGATGCTAAGAAGGAACTTGAGAACGTGTTACAAAGGGAAGAAATTCTTAAGACACAGCTTGAAATAGAACAAAGTGTGATTGCTAAATGGAAAGATGCCAGGAATGTTGCTACCAACATCATTAATGTTCAAGGTATGGAATCTTTCTGTTAACAATCATGGAAAAAGAACAAAGAGAAACTAGGGTATGTTTGTGAAACCTTAGAATCAGAAACAGAGTCAACAAACAACAATGATCATTTGTTGAAGGTTGATATGTCAACGGAATGCAATGTTCCGTTGACAGATGAACCATCAACCGATCAGGGAGTTTCGTTGACAGACAAAAGAAAAGATAAACTAACTAGACTTAATGACAAGTATGGTCCTGTCACCAAGAACTTTGTTCAAGGTGAGTCTAGTAAATCAAAAAAAGTTGAGAAGCCTGTTGAGAGAGCTAATGTAGGTCACTTATCCAACAAGCAATTGAAAGATAAGTTAGAGAATGTTCAAGTTGAGGCTAAGGGAAATAAAAAGAATAACAGGAATGGCAAAGTAGGAATTAACAAACACAACAATTACACACCTGATAAATATGCTCCTAGAAAGACATGTGTTAATTGTGGAAGTGTTAGTCATTTATCTACTAACTGCAAATCTGTTAAGAAGACTGTTAAAGTGAAAATTCCCAAGCCTGCAATGAATAGTTCTATGCCTACAATGCCTGTTATGCCTAACATGTTTGATCCATATGCACAATTTCAAAATCCATATGCCAGCATGCCATTTGTGTCTAATCCATACATGAATATGTTTAATGTGCCACAAATGCCATGGAATATGAATAACATGTTTGTTCCTCCAATTATGCATGCTGTGAATGAAAATGTGAGCAAACCTCAGAAATCAACACCAAGGATAAAGATTGATTTAAATCAATCTGAGCCCAAGGTGAAAAATGATATAAAAGGAAAAGCAAAGGCTAACAAAACAGGACCCAAGAAAACTTGGGTACCAAAATCGACTTGATTTGGTTCTATTGTGTGCAGGGAGACAAAAGGAATCTTTGGTACTTGGATAGTGGTTGTTCAAGACACATGATTGGTGATTCTACCCTGCTCACAGAGTTTCAGGAAAGAGATGGCCCTTGTATTGCTTTTGGAGATGACAGCAAAGGCTACACTAAGGGATATGGCTTGATTTCAAAAGAGAATGTCATCATAGATGAAGTTGCATTGGTGGATGGTCTTAAGCACAATTTGCTTAGTATCAGCCAACTTTGTGACAAAGGATTTTTAGTTACTTTTTCTAAAGAAGCCTGTGTTGTTTCTAAAGGAGGAAACAACAATGTGGTAATGACTGGATTCAGAAGAGGGAATGTGTACATTGCTGACTTTAGTAGCACAAGTCCAGAAACCATCACTTGCCTCTTCAGCAAGGCAAGCAAGGATGAAAGTTGGCTATGGCGCAAGAAATTATCTCATCTGAACTTTAAAGTTATGAATGATTTGGTGAGGAAAGATCTTGCTAGAGGAATTCCACAAGTGGAGTTTTCCAAGGATGGTTTGTGTGATGCCTGTCAAAAAGGGAAACAAAAGAAGGCATCATTCAAAAGCAAGACAGAGTCATCAATTGTCCATCAGCTTGAGTTGCTTCATATGGATTTGTTTGGCCCTGTAAATGTCATGTCTATTTCAAAGAAGAAATATTGTCTTGTGATTGTTGATGATTTTTCTAGATTTACATGGACTTTCTTTTTGCTCTCCAAGGATGAGGCAAGTGAAATCATTATCAATCACATCAAGATGGTAAACAATCATCCTGACTTGAAAGTAAGAAGGATTAGGAGTGACAATGGGACAGAATTCAAGAATTCAAGCATGAAGGTGTTCTGTGAAGAAAATGGTATTTTGCATGAGTTTTCAGCAGCAAGGACACCACAGCAAAATGGTGTAGTTGAAAGGAAAAACAGAACACTTATTGAAGCTGCAAGGACAATGCTAGATGAATCAAAGTTACCAACTTATTTTTGGGCTGAGGCAGTTAATACAGCTTGCTTCACTCAGAATATTTCTTTGATTAATCAGGCCAAAGGAATGACCCCTTATCAGCTACTCAAAAGAAAGAAGCCACTATTGGATTTTCTTCATGTCTTTGGATGCAAGTGCTTTGTTCTGAGAAATCAAGCTGAGCATTTGGGGAAATTTGAAGCAAAGGCAGATGAAGCAATATTTGTGGGTTATGCAGCAGGGAAAGCCTACAGAGTCTATAATCTCAGAACCAACATTGTTATGGAATCTGTACATGTTGTTTTTGATGATCTCAAAATTCAGGGTCTCTGTGATGAAGGTTTCCATGAAAGTCTTTCTTTTGAAAATGAGGATGGAGATCAAATGAATCATGTTAAGGCTATTGAGAAACAGCCTAAAGTTGTTGTATCTAGCACAGATGAAAGCAGCAGTGAAGATGAAATTGCTGCATTAAGATTGAAAAGAATAGATGCTAGTAGACCAAATGGACATTCCGTTGACAGTCAGAATGAGCGTTTCGTTGATAGTCAGAATGAGCGTTTCGTTGACAGTCAAAATGGACAATCCGTTGACAGTCACAGAAATGCTTCCAGGAGTGATCATTTAGGGACAACAAACTCAGGGGGAGTTTCTCAAGGACAAATATCCAATCAATGCAATCATGATCATGAAGCTACCTCTTCAAGAGCAAATCTACCTCCCTCAAGGAAATGGACTAAAGATCATCCCTTTGAACTAATTATAGGTGATGTGTCTTCAAAAGTCCAAACTAGAAGAGCAACTCAAGAAGAATGTCTATATAGCAGCTTTCTGTCTCAAGATGAGCCAAAGAAAGTTGAGGATGCACTTCTAGATCCAGATTGGGTCTTGGCTATGCAAGAGGAGCTAAACCAATTTGAAAGGAACAATGTTTGGAAGCTGGTGCCCAAGCCTAAGGACAGGAGTGTCATAGGCACAAAATGGGTGTTCAGAAACAAGATGGATGAAAATGGCATAGTCACAAGGAACAAAGCTAGATTGGTTGCAAAAGGCTATTCACAGGAAGAAGGAATTGATTTTGATGAAACCTTTGCTCCTGTTGCAAGACTAGAAACAATAAGGATCTTCCTAGCCTATGCAGCCCATGCCAATTTCAAAGTCTATCAAATGGATGTGAAGAGTGCTTTTCTGAATGGGGAATTGGAAGAGGAGGTGTATGTAAGTCAACCTCCTGGTTTTGAAGATAATGATTTTCCAGAATATGTATACTTCCTCCTCAAAGCACTCTATGGTTTGAAACAAGCACCTAGAGCCTGGTATGACACACTTTCACAGTTCCTCCTTGAGAATCACTTCACTAGAGGTACTTTAGATAAAACTCTTTTTCACAGGGTTGTGAATGGTTCTACTATACTTGTTCAAATTTATGTAGATGACATAATCTTTGGGTCTACAGATGTGAAACTTTGTCAAAAGTTTGCCAAGCTTATGCAAAGTAAATATGAAATGAGCATGATGGGAGAATTAACTTACTTTCTTGGTCTTCAAGTGAAGCAAGTTAATGAAGGCATTTTTATTAGTCAAACAAAATACATTCATGATTTATTAAAGAAGTTTAATTTAATGGAATGCTCTCCTGCCAAAACTCCCATGCCTACTGCCACCAAACTTGAATTGAATACTAAGGAAAAATCTGTGGACATTTCAGGTTACAGAGGCATGGTAGGCTCACTTTTATATTTAACAGCTAGTAGACCTGATATTATGTTTGCTACATGTCTATGTGCTAGATTTCAGGCTGATCCTAGGGAATCCCATTTAGTTGCTATTAAAAGAATTTTCAGATATCTCAAAGGAACACCAAACCTTGGCATTTGGTATCCTAGAGAATCTGGTTTTGAACTAATTGGTTATTCAGATGCAGATTTTGCAGGGTGTAAAATTGACAGGAAAAGCACAACAGGCACCTGTCAATTCTTAGGAAACAAGCTTGTCTCATGGTTCAGCAAGAAACAAAACTCAGTTTCTACCTCCACAGCTGAGGCTGAGTATATTGCAGCTGGAAGTTGTTGTGCACAGATTTTATGGATGAAAAATCAACTACTTGATTATGGAATAAGAGTTGAGAAAATTCCTATTTTCTGTGACAACACTAGTGCCATTGCCATTACTGAGAATCCAGTGCAGCATTCAAGGACCAAGCACATTGACATCAAGTACCACTTTATTAGAGAACATGTTATGAATGGTACTGTGGAGTTACATTTTGTTCCAAGTGAACAACAACTTGCAGACATCTTTACCAAGCCACTTGATGAATCCACATTCTCAAGATTAGTAAGTGAGCTAGGTATGCTAAATTTCTCTTAATTATTTTGAGATTTTTGCAAGTTAAAATGCAGCCAGGAATCTGCTATGATTTTTCTGTGAATTGATTTTCTCAGGAAAAGGTGAAATTTTGTCTAAGTCAAAATTACTATGTCAACGAAACGCACCATTTCGTTGATAGTCTTAGCATTTTTCTGGGTGTTTCGTTGATAGCTCTTTTATATCAACGAAACGCAGCTTTATCAACGAAATAAGACGGGACTTTAACCGCCCAATCTGATTCGTTGATGTAGCGCTTTTTAATCTGAACCGTTGAAACTGCTCGTTCTTTATCACGATCTATGCATACACCCCTGTAAGTATAAATCGTGGTAATATTTAATTCTAACGGTTACTTTTTAAGCCAATCAGGTAATTTAGATTAATTATTGGACTTAATTTCTGAGAATTTTTGGGGGAGTATTTAAGAAATTTCAATTTCTTTATTTCATTTCTACCTGTTCTCAAAAAAATTCCAAAAGTTTTTCTATCTTCTTCTCTCTAACAAGTAATACAGCTCGAAGCTTTTCCTCACTCAACAATTGTTAGGCCGAATACACAATATAATCAAGTATGTATGAGAATAACAATAATTAATAACACTGTTTATGAATCAATAAAACTGTAATCTTATTAACAGCTTCTCTCTTTATAATGTTAATGAATCATAAAGAGCTTCTAGGTTACAAAGAATAATATCTCAATGATCGCGTCCCTTCTAGGGATAACCTATCTGTGTTTATATAGTACACAGCTACATACAATCCTTCTCTAATTGATATTCCTACAAGTTAGCTATACAATTCATATCAATTAAGGATTGCTTCTTATCTTCTATCCTGTTTCCTTAGCTGTATCAATATATTCTGCTTCTTTCCATCTTCAGAATGTATTGCTTCTAGAATCTTCAATTCAGCACCGACAGCTAATTCAACTATCACCTTGTCAGACTTTAAATAAACTCTGACCGGCTTCCTTTAAACTCTTCACCCTATCAGAGTTTAACTAAACTCTGATCGGCTTCTGATAAACTCTTGTCAGTACCTGTTGCTTAAACACTGATAAACAAACATTAGCAATTATATCTAACAATCTCCCCCAACTTGTTCATAATAAAATGTACAAGTTAAACATATAATTGATGATGTCAAAACCTTTTAACAAATGCAGTGTTTAACATATAACAGAGTTTAATTTAAAAACAGAGTTTAAATTTGACTTAGAATAGAAAATATTAAAAACTTACAGTCAGACTTTATTTGATTTCTTGAATATCAGGCACTGTCCTGAGATAATCAATTAGAAGTCTTCTTTCAGCCTTTTCCAGCTCTTCAACCATGATTTCTTTCAGTTCCTTGAGTTCTGGATCAGATTCACCAGTCTGATAAATAGCAGCTCTCAGAGAATAGATGGAATTCTTCCTCATCTCATTCCCTAGCCTAATAAAATGTGCTTTATCAGATTCTTGATTGAATTCTAAGACTTTAACTCCCAGATCAGTCCTTAGTCTTGTACTGTTTCTCTTCATTTCTATAACATTTCCATAAGCATCTCTATACTTAGGAATGTATACCTTTGAAATTCCTCCTCCAAGCATCACCTTAGATCTTTGCATCTTTTGTCTTATAAATGTAGCAGCATTGTGAGTGTTTCTGTTTTTGACTTTTAACAAGTACAGAACATACTCCAATTCTTGATAAGATTTGAGATCTATATCAGACTCTGCAACTCTGTAAACTCTTCCATCATTCATAAAATACAACAGAAAATCTTTCTTCAAACCCTTGTGAAATATCAACTGAACAGAGTCTAGCATATCAAGATTCTCTTGAGTAATAGTGCCAGATACTGCCAATGATGATTGATCTCCAGATCTGTTGTTTATTCTCTTCTCCCTATGTGAACCTAAACCAGCTTTATCAAAAGTTTCTTTTCCAAGTACAGTCCTGGTTTGAGAAAAATTCACAGGTTGAAGTGTCAGAGCTTCAGATAGTACAGGTCTTCTAAAAATACCTTGGAGTTGTGGAGCTAGCTGAGTTTGCACAGCTTGAGCCTTGTCAGAGGCTGGCTTAACTGCAATAGTATCATCAACTTGAGCAGCGTCAGAGGTTGATTTTGGTAATCTTGTTTCAACTTGAGCAATGTCAGAGGTTGAATATTCTTTCTCCTTCAGGTTAGGCTCTTCAATCATTTTGCCTTTACCCTTATCAGAGTTTCTAATCATAGGCCTCCTGGTGTATTGTATACTCTGTTGAGTATTTTCTTTAATGATAATTCCAGTTTCTTTCTTTCTAGGAGCCTTGATTTCTTTCTTTTTGTATATCCCAGCTTCAAGATTCTTCCTGTGTTCTTCAGCAAGCATTTGCTCTTCAGCTTGGATATCTTCAATTGTAACATCTTTTCCATGTTCAGAGTTTGATCTTCTCTCAGAGTTTGATCTTGATCTTGGTCTTAAGCCTAAACTCTTTTCAGATTCACCTCCCTTGCTTCCACCATCATTACCATCATCCCTCCGTCTCAGAGCTTGAGTGTCTTTGCATTTGTCACTTGATACACTCTCCCCCTTTTTGACATCATCAGAAAGTAGTACTGATGTCAGCAACTCCAGAGCATTAGAAATTGAAGTTAGTTGAGCAGACATAGCAGTCTGATTCTCCTCAACTTTCGACAATCTAGAATTGAAAGTCTTTTGCTCTTTACACAAAGAGATGTATAGAGATTTGTCCTTCTGCTGTGTAAGCTCTCTTGTAGCTATATCATTCCTTAACCCTTCAATCATCTTATCAGAAGCATCAAAACGATTGTTTAATGATTTGATTTGAACAACAGTTGCTTTGAAATGACTGAGAAGTTCAGGATTTGAAATCTCTTTAACAGAGTTAGCAGTTAAATCAGCAGCCCTTTGTGAAGTGAAAATACAATCTGCTGCTGTCCAGTTGTTAAAGTACATCTCTTGAAAATGTTCTTCAGTAGCCCTATTGAACTCTCTTTCTTCATCAGAGTTGGCTTGAACATCAGATATGTGTGAAGGTGAATGAGCAGGACTAGCATTAACATTGTCATCCTCTCTTGCAATCTCTTCAGGAACATGTTCAGCAGTGATTTCATGTTCTAACTGTGCAGCTTCATCATTGACTTTCTCTGCAACAGTTTCAGGAATATCAGAGTTTGCTTTAGCAATCACCTCTGCTTCTCGCTGAACAATCTTAACAACTGATTGTTGTAGAGCTTCAAGAACAAGAGCATCTTCAGAGTTTGCAACAAACTCTGCTGCTACAGGAACATTCTCTGTTGCATCAGCAGGTACAGCAACAGCTTCTGTAGGATGATCAATTCTAATCTGATCAACTTCCTCACCTTTCTCAAAATCAAGAGAAATGATTTCTGTGTGGGAAGCAATAGTTTCTACCAATTCTGTAGTAGCTTGATCAGCTTCTTTTACATTTTCTTCAAGATCAAAAATTCTGCTGTCAGAATGAGCAGCAGCTTCCTCAACTACATCATTAGCCTTTGATGTAGGAGCTTCTCTATCAAAATCCATTTCAATATCATCAGTATTTAGCCTGTCTTGATTGACAGCTTCTAGATTTGCAGCTTCCTCCTGAACAAAAGCTTCAGGAGCTTCATTTTCCTCAGGAACTTTGTTCATATTGGCAATAATATCACCAAAAAGTTGATTAGCAACTAATCTTCTCTTTCTCTGATGAAGAGTTTCTTCATCAGCTTCAGTATCTGAGTCTGCAACAGTCTTTGGTCGTTGGGCTCTCTTTTTCTTCATTCTTTTTCTCTGAGGCACAGCATCAACATTTGATACCTCAGCTTCAGGTTGTTGCAAGTTAGACTTAACTGCTCGAACTTTAGATCTCTTTGACCTCTGTTGTTGAGATACAGAAGGTCCAGCTTCAGTATTTGAGACATTTTGCTGTTGTAAGTTGTCAAGAAATTGTTGCACAGATGCAGGGAACATTAAAGGACCAACTTCTCCTTTCTTGTTGTCCTTGTTGATAAGATCAGAGAATATACGTTTGTGCAATTTAAATGAAAGAATTACATCCTCATCTAAAATCTCAACATCAGGGCAGCAATGATTGAATATCAATTGACAAAACCTAGAGAAGTAAACAACATTTCTATTCTCTAGCATTTTCTCACCAATATTAGTTAAAACTAATCTAGCAACATCAAATTGACTGCCATAGAGAAGAGAATACCCGATCTGTAAACTATCAGTGGGAATTGCATCCCAGTTTGTGCACTTTTTCCCAAACGCTCTTGTAATGCAGTCGAAAAAGAAACTCCATTCCTTTCTCAAGAGCGGTCGCTTCAATTGACCAATCTTTGTCAGTGGTCCAGAGTAACCTATTTCTCGCATCATTCTTACTAACTCAGAATCTCCAACAGCAACTGTGAACGAATTGAAATCTTCAAGACCCAAAGCATCACGAACAGTAGTAGGAGTAACAGCATAGTCATTGTCCTCATATTGAAAAATGATAGATGGAGATCCAGACTCTCCTCCATTATCATAAACACCTGTCTGCCAAAAAGATTTGATTTGTGTTGCAGACAGCTTCGATGGTGCGGTGAGAGCAGTGCCAATATCAGAGTTTAACAAGAAACTTTGAATCAAATGAAACGCCTCCGGTGCGTTCTCATTTGCTACAGGAGCGGAGTAGTTATTTGGGACAAATTCTAATTCAGAAGCGATAAACGCTGTAGTTGCCATTTGTCAGATTTGAAAACAAAAAGTACTGGGCTTTGAAAGTGTTTGAGTGTTTGTGTGTGAGTAAAATGTTATGAGAAGATGAAATGCGTAAAAGATTGAATCGTGTGTATGTAGTGTATTAAATAATAACCGTAAAGATTAGAAGTATGTTAGTGGGACAGATGTCAAACGTGAATACGCTGACAGCTGTATCTAACAACTTCCTATACACACGTGCAAACGTGGAGACACCTGTCATCACATATAACACTCAAAATATTCGCTAAAAAAAAATCAATAATAATAAAATTATCAATTTAAATAATAAAGAACAAAGAACTCAACAGTCAAGATAATAATGACTGTCTCGAAACTCCGCACCTTAGTATCCCAAGCGCTTCGAAAACCTTTCAATCTCCAAGAAAAACCTTTCAGATACCCTGTTTGAATGCTTTAAATACCAAAGCAATGTAACAACAGGCTTCATATCTTAAACTTACTATACACCAAAATGGCTGGAACTTTCGAATTTCTGGATGTGGAAGAGTTTTTGAACATGAACTGGCAGCAACAAGAAAACTATCTTATCGATGAGTTTCTTGTTCTCTCATTCTTGAATGATGAAGGCCTTATCGTAGATGATGAAATAGCCGAAGGGCCTTTCTCCAACCCTCATGTATACATCTTTCGTCCAGGACCATATGATGCACCAATCCTCGCAGATGAAGATGCCATGGAGATCTGCTTCATGCTTTTTCAACTAAGTTTCTTGTCGGGTTCAAAAGAAAACCTCTTCTTAGAATCCTGCAAGCTGCAAAGCAGAAAGAGATCCCGAGAAGATGATGATGATGATTCATCATTAGGAGGATTTCAAGCTATCCCAAATGGTATAATGACCAGATGAGCAACTGGGTAGCTATCATCAGAAGTAGTAGAGCACAATAGCTTCTGGCTCTAGCTCTTCTGCTTCAATGTTGGATAGCATTCAAGTACTTGTCCTGGTTAAATAGATTTTCTCTTTTGTAACCATAGTGATTAGTATGTACCAGAAAGATTAGCTAAGCATGAGTATGTAATTGACTGAATGTAACAGAGTTTGAATCAATTAATGAAAAAGACTCATTTTATTGCTTTACTTTCAGTATTATCAATTTTACCTAGTAATTGGAAAGACAAAAAAACTTTAACCAATTAACTAACATACTCAGCAGCAATACAAATCACAAACAGGACTTACTAAACATACTCAATAGCAGTGGTCAATCACTATCAAACAAACTCTATCTTTTCTCTGTTCAATCACACTTTTTCGAAAAACAAATGACTAAACCCAAAATCATAAACTGTCTGAAACAAGGAAATTATTTTAACCATCAGAGATTAAAATAAAGTAACCTCGGCGTATTTCACACAAAACATCAGTGTTTACCATTTGTCCTTCTTTGTCAAGAAACTCTTTTCTCAATCTGTACAGTTGTGAAAATATGTGTGTGTAGTAGCAGAGTTTACCGAAAACAGTATTTAGACCATCTCAAAGTGCATAAAATCCACAATCTAAAGTAGTAAAAACTGGTTACCTAAACTCTCATGTATAACATAAAATCTGATTTTATATCTAAACTCTGTATTACTGATATCCTTTCATTTGGATATGTCTTTTATTTTTCACCCCCTTAATTTATCTATTTTTTTTTTTTTTTTTTTTTTTTTTTTTTTTTTTTTTTTTTATTTTTCCAGTAATCAGTGGTTGGCACTAGTCACCAAAAATCAAAGATTTTAGCCCTTATTTCATACAATAAGTTCCTGGATCGTCCTAGGCACAACATGATCTCAAAGGAATTTGTGCTCTGTTTGGCATCTTTTGAATTTGAGGGTGAATTATTTGAAATTAATAATCAGAGTTTAGACTTTTCATCAGTAAATATAATTAACTTATGAGAGAAAATGCAAACAGCTAATACAGACTCAGTGTATAGGATCAATAAACTAAGAGATGCTATAAATATTGAGACAGTATCATGCTGTGTTAGCTTACTGCACATTTTTGAGATCAGAGTCTATACAACTCTTAAGGATTCACAGTTACTTACTGAGAATTATGCTTCATACAAATTTCTTCATTGGTCCATATGTTTCAGACAAAATTACAATCAGAGTATAGCATTTAAACTGTAATTATCAGAGTACGACCAACAGAGTTTACCTTCAGAGTATGCTTTCAGAGTATGACTAACACTTCACAGAGTTTATCATCAGAGTTTAACATGCTGGTTCACATAACAGTTAACACATGCAAGGAATCATGAGCAACAAGAATTAAACATGTATAAATTTTGAGTCTTACCCGTATCTCTAGTCAGAACCAGAGATCATTCCAAGTTCATTTACCAATCTTGTAAAAGTAGCTTCACTCAAAGGTTTGGTGAAGATATCTGCAAGTTGTTGGTCTGTAGACACAAAATGAAGCTCAATATTCCCTTCTTCCACATGTTCTCTGATAAAATGATATCTTATGCTGATGTGCTTGGTCATGGAATGCTGTACTGGATTTCCTGTCATAGCGATAGCACTTTGGTTATCACAGAAAATAGGAATTTTAGAGTACCTTAACCCATAATCCAGCAATTGATTCTTCATCCATAAAATCTGTGCACAACAGCTACCAGCTGCTATATACTCTGCTTCAGCTGTGGATGTGGAAATCGACTTCTGTTTCTTGCTATACCAAGAAACTAATCTGTCACCTAAAAATTGACAGCTTCCACTTGTACTTTTTCTGTCTATCTTACAGCCTGCAAAATCTGCATCAGAGTAACCAATCAACTTAAACTCTGATTCTCTAGGATACCACAAACCCAAGGTTATGGTGCCTTTGAGATATTTGAAAATCCTTTTTACAGCTGTTAGATGAGGCTCTCTAGGATCTGCTTGAAATCTTGCACAAAGACATGTTGCATACATGATATCAGGTCTACTTGCTGTAAGATACAGTAAAGACCCTATCATTCCTCTGTAGTTAGTCATATCTACTGAGGCTCCTGTGTCTTTGTCAAGCTTCGTTGCTGTAGCCATGGGAGTTGTTGCAGATGAACTATCAAGCATACCAAATTTCTTTAGAAGATTTCTGGTATACTTTGCTTGATTGATAAAAATCCCATCATCTGTTTGCTTGACCTGTAAGCCTAGAAAATAACTAAGCTCTCCCATCATGCTCATTTGATACCTGGATTGCATAAGCTTTGCAAACTTCTTACAAAGTTTGTCATTAGTAGATCCAAAAATAATATCATCTACATAAATTTGAACTAAAAGCAAATCATCACCAGAATTGAAATAAAACAAGGTTTTATCAATTGTACCTCTTGTGAACCCACTTTCTAAAAGAAATTGAGCAAGAGTTTCATACCATGCTCTTGGTGCTTGCTTTAGTCCATATAATGCCTTGTCAAGCCTGTAGACATACTCCGGATGCTTGGAATCTACAAATCCTGGTGGTTGTTCAACAAATACCTCTTCTTCAAGCTTCCCATTGAGAAAAGCACTTTTCACATCCATCTGAAAGACTTTAAACTTCTTGTGTGCAGCATAGGCCAGAAAAATCCTTATGGCCTCCAGTCTTGCAACTGGAGCAAAGGTTTCATCATAGTCAATTCCTTCCTGTTGTGAATAACCTTTTGCCACAAGTCTAGCCTTATTCCTTGTAATCACACCATCACTGTCAGTCTTGTTTCTAAAAACCCACTTTGTACCTACAATTGATCTGTTCTTTGGTCTAGGTACAAGTGTCCAGACTTCATTTCTTTCAAATTCATTTAACTCTTCTTGCATTGCTGTAATCCAATTAGCATCTTGAAGAGCTTCCTCCACTTTCTTTGGTTCAGTTTGAGACAAGAAAGCATGATACAGACACTCATTATTTGTTGCACTTCTGGTTCTTACACCAGCATCAGGATCTCCAATTATGAGATCAGGTGTGTGTGCCTGTGTCCACTTTCTTGCTGATGGTAAGTGGTTTCTTGCATCATTGTTGGATCCTCCCCCTTGATCCATGCTCTCCTGATTCATATGTTGACTTTCTACATTCTCTGAGGCTCCCCCTGAATTTGATGACTCAGAGTTTGAATTGTCAGAGTTTGAATCAGTTTCCTCAACTGACTCACTTGCTGTGTCATGTTGAGCTTCTTCACGCTCCCCCTCAACTGGTTCTCTATTTTGTTCAATTTGAGAATTATCAGTTTCTCCAGTATTTACCAGTAGAGGTTCAGAGTATGCTTCGTCAGAGTTTGTCAGCCCTGCTTCATCAGAGTTTATATCATCAGAGAGTAGATCTTCATTTTCAAAACGTAGTTGATCATATCCATCCTTGTCTTCAAGTCCAATTATTTTCTTGTCATCAAATGACACATGTATGGATTCCATGATCACTTTAGTTCTTAGATTGTAAACTCTGAATGCTTTTGTTGACAGTGGGTAGCCAACAAAAATTCCTTCATCAGCTTTTAACTCGAACTTTGTCAACTGTTCAGGATGAGTCTTCAACACAAAGCATTTGCATCCAAATATATGAAAATATTTCAAATTTGGCTTCTTATTTTTCACCATCTCATATGGTGTTTTCCCATGCTTGTTGATCAGTGTAGCATTTTGAGTAAAACAAGCAGTTTGAACAGCTTCTGCCCAGAAGTATGTTGGTAATTTTGCTTCTTCAAGCATAGTTCTGGCTGCTTCAATTAAAGTTCTGTTCTTTCTTTCAACTACACCATTTTGCTGTGGAGTGCCAGGTGCAGAAAATTCTTGTTTCACCCCTCTTTCCTTGCAGAAAGCTTCCATGATTGAATTTCTGAATTCAGTTCCATTATCACTCCTTATTATTTTGACTTTGTGCTGTGATCCTTTGTCCAGTAGATTTACATGATCCATTAGAATTTGAGCAGTTTCATCCTTCTTTGACAAGAAATACACCCATGTATATCTAGTATATTCATCAACAATTACTAGAGCATATTTCTTTCTGCCCATTGACATTATATTCACTGGTCCAAAAAGATCAACATGTAGAAGATGATAAGGTTCCACTACTGAAGATTCAGTTTTGCTCTTGAAAGATGACTTCCTTTGTTTGGCCTTTTGACAGGAATCACATAGGCCATTTAGACTGAGTGTTGATTTTGGGAGTCCTCTTACAAGATCCTTTCTTATCAGCTCATTGATGTTGTTCAAATTGAGATGAGAGAGCTTCTTATGCCAATTCCAACTCTCTTCATTTGACATTCTTGCAGTCAGACACACTGTTTTTCCATCAGAGTTTGTTACCAAACTTGCTTCATAAATATTGTTGCGTCTGTGTCCAACTAGAACAACTTTTCCAGTAGATTTACTGATAACTTCACAGTATTCACTATGAAAATCTACATGGTTTCCTCTGTCACAGATTTGACTCACAGATAACAGATTGTGCTTGAGTCCTGAGACTAGAGCTACATCAGTGATGATGACACCTCCAAGATTAATGTTGCCATATCCCAGAGTATGTCCTACGTTGCCATCTCCATAGGAAACTTTTGGGCCATCCTTCTCCACAAAGTCTGATAGCAGGGCTTTATTTCCGGTCATATGTCCTGAGCATCCACTGTCCAAGATAAGTGTGCTCTCTATTATACCCTGCAATCACAAACAAACACTAAGTGTTAGTTTTAAGGATCCAGACTTGCTTGGACCCTTTGCCTTTCTTAATAGTGTTAGCTTTTGCAGCGGAATCAACTTTCTCAGAATTTAAACTAACATTGTCAGATTTTACACTAGCAGAGTTTGCTCTAACCCACTTCAAGTTGGGTTTTAGCTCATAGTAATTATGATAAATTGCATGATAACTCTTACATGTGTAAATGGAATGCCAAGTGCTCCCACAATGTTTGCATAAGGTCTGTGGTTTTACTCTAACATAATCATTCTTTACTTCTGAAGTAGAAGGTAAAGAATTAATATGCTTGTTCTTAGTGCAAAATCTAGCAAGATGATTAGAACTACCACAACTGTAACATGTTTTCCTTAAAGCACCAGCATTAGGCAAATAATTATTTCTATTGTTTATGCCTATTTTTCCATTCCTATTTCTCTTGGACCCTTTAGGTTTCATGGCAGACTTAACCTCTTTGAGCTTATGTTTAAACTGTTTTCCTGTCATTAAACCAACATTAACCTGTTTCTCACAGACTCTTATTGGTTTTTTAACAGCTTCTAACTCAACAGGCTTCTCTGTTTTAGATTCAGTATCTACTTGTTCAACACAAGTTTCAACTGGCTCCATAACAGTTTCTTTCACAACTGCAGATTTTAACTTTCCAGATTCAGGAACAAATGTTACAGGAGTCGAATATGAACTTGTGAAAGCTCTAAACTTAATTTTATCTTGAAACCTAAGTTCATCTTCCTCACTGTATCCTAAACCTACAGCATCTGTTTGAAAAACTTGATGTGTATCTCTGCCAGAATTAGTCCAAGTTTTAATTATTTTTCTTTCCTTCTCTAAATCAGATTCTAGTTGCCTATATCTTTTAAGCAACTCCTGTTCCACATAAACAGCATCATCTCTTTCTTTTTGAGTCTGCTTCATATTCTCAAGTTCTCTTTCAAGAAACTTGTTTCTTTCTTTAAGACTAAGATTCTCAGATTTAATCCTTTCATTCTCTAAAGTCTGATCCCTATAACTAACATGTATGTTCTTAAGATAAATTCTTAATTCAGAAATGTTATCAGTATCATACGCATAAGTAGTTAGGGGTACCTTATTTTCTGATGATTCAGTCTCATCTTTGACAGTTGCCATAAGAGCATAATTTTCTCCATCATCAGAATCTGAAGTATCTGCCCAGTCTTTGCCTTTAGAGACGAGTGCTTTTCCAGTTTTTCCTTTCTTGCACTCTGGAGCATAGTGACCCATCTCTTTGCACTTGTAGCACTGGATCTCAGATTTGTCCTTCTTACCAGACTTGGTATCCCTTCCATCAGACTTTCTGAAATTCTTCTTCTCAGAATTTGAATCTCTCCTTGAGAATCTTTTACCCTTCTTGAAGTTCTTGAATCCCATCTTCTTGAAGGTCTTCACCATCAATGCCGCCATTTGCATCAACTGTTCTTCATCATCCTCAGAGTCAGAAGCTTCAACAGAGTTTGAGTCATCATCAGAGTTTGATGACTCACTTTCAGATTTAATGATTAAAGCCTTTCCCTTGGCTTTCTTCTTTGACGATTCCTTCTTTTCAATGGGCTTCTCCTCAACTTTGAGAGCAACAGATTTTGTCTTCTTGCTTGATCTTCTGTTTCTTTGATCTATCTCAAGTTCGTGAGTCTTTAACAAGCCATAAATCTCATCAAGATCTGTATCTTCAAGATCATAATTATCTCTGATTGAGGTCGTCTTCAGATCCCATTTTTCAGGTAGAGATAAGAGAAACTTGAGATTTGACTCTTCAAGATTATATTCTTTGTCAACCAGAGACAGATCATTCAGTAATTTACAAAACCTGTCATAAGTCTCAGTCAAGGTTTCATTAGATCTTGAATCAAAGTGCTCATACTCCTGTGTGAGTATTGTCTTCCTGTTCTTCTTTATAGCAGTGGTTCCTTGACACCTTACTTCCAAAGCATCCCAGATTTCCTTTGCCGTTTTGCAGCCAATTACTCTGTTAGACATAACATTATCTAAAGCACTGTGGAGTAGATGTCTAACCTTTGCATCCTTTGCAATTGATGAGATGTCTTCAGGAGTATAATCTTTCTTTTCCTTTGGAATCAGTGTCTGTTCTTTATCACCAACAGCAGGAGATAATTTAGTTGGCTTATGAGGACCATTATTGATTCTGTCAAGATATTCTGGATCTGTAGCCTCCAGAAACATGGTCATCTTCACCTTCCATATTGGATACTCTATTGGCCTGAGAATTGGAACCCTGATAGTTTCATATCGACTCACAGAATTTGGCTTAACCTGTTCAGCCACAGGAGGAACTTGATTTTGATTTTCTTCAGACATGATTATTACTGTGTTTTAATCGTAAAACTGTATATATTAAACAGCCTTGGCTCTGATACCAATTGTTAGGCCGAATACACAATATAATCAAGTATGTATGAGAATAACAATAATTAATAACACTGTTTATGAATCAATAAAACTGTAATCTTATTAACAGCTTCTCTCTTTATAATGTTAATGAATCATAAAGAGCTTCTAGGTTACAAAGAATAATATCTCAATGATCGCGTCCCTTCTAGGGATAACCTATCTGTGTTTATATAGTACACAGCTACATACAATCCTTCTCTAATTGATATTCCTACAAGTTAGCTATACAATTCATATCAATTAAGGATTGCTTCTTATCTTCTATCCTGTTTCCTTAGCTGTATCAATATATTCTGCTTCTTTCCATCTTCAGAATGTATTGCTTCTAGAATCTTCAATTCAGCACCGACAGCTAATTCAACTATCACCTTGTCAGACTTTAAATAAACTCTGACCGGCTTCCTTTAAACTCTTCACCCTATCAGAGTTTAACTAAACTCTGATCGGCTTCTGATAAACTCTTGTCAGTACCTGTTGCTTAAACACTGATAAACAAACATTAGCAATTATATCTAACAACAATGGCACCCATAGTCAAGCTTATGTCTGCTGGTGGGTTCATCTATGAGAAGAACAATTCTATTCCATTTGTTGTTAAGGAGAGTCCGAACAGCATCTTTTTCAAGATGATGGACTTCATGAGGAACTGTAAGTTGGGCTATGCGATGTTTCACTCTACACCACTCTACAATGAAATAATCGAGGAGATTTGGACCTCATGTGAGTATAGTGGAACAAACTGCACACTGCAATTCACTCTTCAAGGTAATGAGTACATAGTTAATTCTGATGTTTTGCAAGCATGTT
This sequence comes from Heracleum sosnowskyi, assembly GCA_030848705.1. Lineage (NCBI taxonomy): Eukaryota > Viridiplantae > Streptophyta > Magnoliopsida > Apiales > Apiaceae > Heracleum > Heracleum sosnowskyi. Next base: position 14,590,674 of record CM061244.1, on the reverse strand, counting down.
TACATATTCCTGATAATAACTGTGATGCTTTGCCTTCTAACACTGAAATAACTACCATGCTAAATTCTATAAACTACTCTTTGCCTACTGATAACTTGGGTAAGATAATTAGGAGAGGTTTGGTTAGGGAATACAGTTATTTAGCTGATGCATTCATTAAGGTCTTTTCTGGAAAGATTAGTAATTTTGATGCATTAACTAACTCTATGTTAATTCTCCTAACCATGCTTCTAAATGATAGATATTACAACTTTAGCACCCAACTTATGTATGAAATTGGTGCTAAGTTGGGTGATAAGGCAAATAGGAAGAAAAATATCTATTATGCAAGGTTTCTGATGATGCTGGCTAATCATGTTAGTCCAGCACCATTAGTTATCTCTAACCCTACTGCCAGGTTTGAGTGCTTTGTACAAGAGAAGAGAGTATTGACAGACATACTGAGGCTGAACCACAATGGTGATGTTCCAGTGGTGTATCTGCCAATCATTGAGGTAACTACTGCTATCCCTGTTAGTATAGCTGTTACTTCCATTGTTTCATCCAACCCAGTTGCTATGGAGTCTGTAGCTGTGACCCAACAGGCTCCTGCCCCAGCAACAAAACCAAAATCTAAGAAATCCTCCAAGCCAACCTCAAGTGCTTCTCAAAAGGCACCTGTTGTAAAAACTACCACACAACCTAAGGGGAGTGAGTTTGGAGTTGTGAGAGGTGAGGGAAGGGGTGAATATAAAAGAAACCCCAAGAATAAGGAAGGTGAGGTAAGAGTTTCCCAGCCAAGCCCCATTGTGTCTTCCCAACAAGGCACAATGAGTAAAATGGATTTAAACACAAGTCTAATTGCATCCTCCCAAAAGGATGTAATTATTGAAACAAGATCTCAACCTAGAGCACAGTCCAAAAGGGTAAGGAACACTTCAAGCCCACAGTCTACATTTTCCCAATACCAAAGGAGAGTGAAGCAAAAGTCCAAGGGTTCACAGGGTGCACACACACTGGAAGCAACACTTCCAGTTTCTCAAATTCAGTTTGATGTAACCCCTATTATAACTCTGGGGTTACAGTCCCATTCTCTAAACATCAACCTTGAACTATCTCCATCAAATTCACCAACTCTATCTCTAGATGTGGACATGATCCATACATCTATTCCTGATTCTCCAACTCTAATCTTGGAGAAGCCCCACTCTGAAGCTGGTGGCCATCACTTGTTAAGTGATTTGTTGGGCCATCAACCAATTTTTTCTGAAGTTGCAAGGGGATCTGTGGACCAAACTCTCAATTCAATCACCACAGACTCTACTGTAACTTCTCATTCTCAAAGTGCTTTCTTGACTTCATCAACGAAACAGTCTATTTCGTTGACAAGTGTTTCTCCATCAACGGTATCCATACCGTTGACAGTTCAAACTACCATTCCGTTGATAGGTCATTCTACACCCCTTATTGAAAATCTAGTTGTTTCCACAACTAGTGTAGATGACCTGGTGGTAGTTGAGACACTTTTAGGATTGAGAGGGAGTGAAACTGAGAGGCTGGCTTGCAGCCAGGCAAAAGGAGAGAATGAGAGTGAGAGGCTGGCTATTTCTTCCAGCCAGGCAAAAGGAGAGATTGAGAGTTCCACCTTAGTAGGTGAAGGTGAGGGTGTGAGAGGTGTGAGCCATGGGGAGCCCATGATGCAAGAAAATAGAGGAGAGAGAGAAGGGACTACAGGAGTCATAAGGGAGGAAGCAGCCATTGCTAGTGAGTCAATGGAGGTCAATGAGGGAGAAAGGGAACTTACTTTCCAAGAGCATTATCAACAAACTATGGATAGTATTTCCCTGGATCCTGAGACCTTTACTCATCCTGTGTCAGCCTATCAAGTTTTGGCTCAACAGGGCAATGTGGAGGCAGAGAGGTCACTCCAACTAATTCATACAACTGCATCAATGCAAAGAGCAAAGGATGCCTTGACCAATCTATCTCCAGGAGCTGCAGCAAGTGGTGAGTTTGATTTCTCTGATGATGAGGACAGCTTTGGTGACAATCAGGTGGCCACTACTTCACAGACTGGGACTTCTGTGGTGCCTCCTACACCAAACTGGCTTTCTCAAAATTTACAAGGAAGGATCTCCCTGGATGCTGCAATCACAAGGCAGTACAATGAGGCCTATCTGGCTCATGAGTCTGCAAATGCCAATGACAAGAAATTCTACAAGGCTATTATGGATTCACTGGAAATCCAAAGGCTACAGATGATGCAGACAAGGATTGAGGCTAGAGAAATCAAGGACTCAATTAGCAATCTCAAGGATGCTAGATGAAAAGCTTCCTCTTCTCACTGTGTCCAAGATGAACAGGTTTTTCTCTAAGGAACCTGAGGTGGCTACCTCCTTGAAGACTCTCTCTTCTAGAGTGGACAAGGTGGAAGCTACTTTATCTCAGATGCAAAAGGAACAGGAGAAGCAGACACAACTGTTGGCCCAGCTAGTGGCAGCTCAAGGACTCCCAGTCATCTCTCTTGATGATAACAAAAAGGGGGAGAAATCTAAGGAGCTAGACATTCAAATCACAAAGGTTATGGTCCCAGCCATTTCCCTGCCAAAGGAGCCACTAGCTATGGGGGAGTCAGGCAAAGCTAAACTGGACAGCATTGACCTGATTCAGCAAGCATCTATGAAGCTACAGCTTGCTGAACAGATTAAAGACCACTGGTCCAGGATAGATGAAAGATTCAAGAAGTTAGCTGATTCTGCAAAGACTTCAGATCCATCAACGAATCAAGCTTCTTCAACAGAGCCATCAACGGATGCCATGGTTTTAGTGTCAACGGAATGGGAGCCACAGACCAATTCTTCATATAAGGTAGAGCCCCTTCTGCATGGAGTCACTCAAGGATCAAGGAAGGAGAAAGGACAAACTTCATGCATCAGGGATGTGGAACAAGCTACATTGCAAAGAAGCTTATCTCCCAAGTCTCCTGCTAAACCAAAGGGCAAAAACACAGAAAGGACCTTCTATCCTGCACCTTATCCAGATGAGCACAAGCTTCTTGGTCTTTTCATCACAAAAAGCAAGAAAAGCAATGACTATGAGATAAGGAAGCAAAGGGCAATTGTCTACAGGAATGGACAACAAATCTGTGTTTGGGCTGGTCACCCAAACTTTGTTGAAGCTAAAGCTGAAGAGTCAGAAAGAGCGGCAATGCAAGCACTTGCAGTTGCTCAATCTCTTGATGAAGAAGAAAGACAGCAAGAAGAAAAAGCCAGAGAGGAAAGGAGTGCAAAGAAGAGCACAAGGCAACCAAAGGCAAGAGCTAGGAGAAATATAGCCTTTGAGAATGATGACTCTCAGAGTATTGCATCAGACTCTTCTGTACCAACTGCACCTCCAACAATTCCTGATCCAGCTCTAGGGGAAAAGTTAGCCTGTGATCCTAAACATCCTGTTAATTTCCATGATCAGCCAATTGAGCCAAAGGAAGAGCCAATTGAGTTTGATGAGGCCAACTTTCCAAAATTCCTCTTTGAGATGGATCCAAAGAAGAAATCTAAGCAAAGGGCTACCAAGGCTAAGCCAATTCTAGTAAGGAGACCACAAGCTGAAAAACCTCCTACCAACCCAGAAGACTTCATCTACATTGCTGATATCAGGGAGGAGTCTGACCTACATATCAATCTGGATGACCTAGTTGAAGTAAGAGGAATAGCAGCTTCTTACAAACTACCAGAGAGATTGGTGTTTGTCTACAAGGGTGGGAGAGAACAGGTTTGGCCTCTACATAGAATTCTGGGAGAAGACTATCAGACACTGCTATCTGTGTTTAAATGCTTGAAGAAAGATTTTGGTTTTACCAAAACAGCTAAGTCTGAAGTTGTTTCCAAAATTTGCCAAATCAAAGCTAGCTGGAACAAGCCTGGTGCACTTCCCAGAGTATTGAAGGTCCCTCAAACAGGAAAGAAAATTCATCTCCAACCTTTTTGGATGATGGAATTCAGAGACAAGGACAACTGTAGAAGATTCTTCAGAATAGAAGACCAACTGGAGAAGGCATCCAATGAAACTCTAAGATTAATGCAATCCAAGTTGGGGGATCAAGATGAAGAAGAGAAGATTTTCTACAGAAGACTTCAAGCTCAGATTGAGGAGAACAATGCAAGAAAAGGGAAGAAAACAAGACCACAGAGGCAAAGATGAAATACCTGCTCAGTCTAGAGGAGCAACTCTGTGCACTTGTTTTGTAAGATTTTCTACTTTGTATTTTAATTCAATGAAGCTCAATGCAATTTCTACTTTTATCATGTGTAATTTGACTGAGTGTTTTTGTTATCATCAAGGCTCTTGATTTATGGCTGTTATTCTATCAGTCATAAATTGGGGGAGATTGTTAGGAATATGTTGTTCTTGATGATAATTATAAAAACACTTAGTAGATTTTGTATTAAGTCATTTTGTAACTGTCAACGGAATGGCATGCTTTGCAGTGTTTCGTTGACAGGAAGCTCATCAACGGAATGAGTGTTGTAGCAATTGCACTGTACAATACTTCACAGTTTGATATGCATTTTGTTGTATGTACTAGATAGGTTTTCTAAGTCATGTTGACTAAGTAATAGATAGGCAAAATAGGTTGGTCAATTGTAAGTATGTCATGCCTTGTAATTTTGCCTAAGTGAAGACATATCAACGGTATGAAGATTACTCTATCAACGGAACAAGGATACACCATCAACGGAATGAAGTTTACTCATCAACGAAATGGAGTTTACTCATCAACGAAATGGAGAATAAAGCTATCAACGAAACACATCTCCCTGCTATCAACGAATCATTATTGCTTTTCTGAATAGTTGACAAAGTGATAGTGACAGTTTACTGAACAGATCTAAAGGTGATGTGGAAGTGTACTTTGCATTGGAAACCATTAAAATGGACATGGGGAATAAGGAAACATCCCAGTTTTCCATTTGGGTCTTGGGAGTGATCATAATAAGCATAAATGTTAGGCCGAATACACAATATATAATCAAGTATGTATGAGAATAACAATTAAGAACACAGGTTTGTAAATCAACAAACTGAATTATATTAAATAATTCTCTCTTAGTGATGTTAATGAATCACAAAGAGCTACTAGGTTACAAGAATAATATATTCAATGATCGCGTCCCTTCTAGGGATAACCTATCTGTGTTTATATAGTACACAGTTACATACAATCCTTATCTAATTGATACTCCTAAAAATTAGCTATACAATTGATATCAATTAAGGATTGCTTCAGTCTTCTGTCCAGTCTCCTTAGCTGTATCAATATATTCTGCTTCTTTCCATCTTCAGAATATATTGCTTCTAGAATCTTTATCTTTGCACCGACAGCTGAGTCAACTTTCATCCTGTCAGACTTTACCAAACTCTGACCGGTTTCCTTTAAACTCTTCACCCTGTCAGACTTTAAATAAACTCTGACCGGCTTCCGATAAACTCTGATCAGTACCTGTTGCTTAAACACTGATAAACAAACGTCAGCAATTATATCTAACAATCTCCCCCAACTTGTTCATAATAAAATGTACAAGTTAAAAAGATAATTGATGATGTCAAAACATATAACAAATGCAGTGTTTAACATATGTCAGAGTTTAATTTTAAAACAGAGTTTAAATTTAACTTAGAACAGAAAACATAAAAACTTACAGTCAGACTTTACTTAATCTCTTGAATATCAGGCACTGTCCTGATATAATCTGACAGTAGTTTCTTCTCAGCTCTATTCAATTCAGCAATCATAATCTTCTTCAGCTCCTTCATTTCTGGTTCATCTTCACCAATTTGATAAATGGCAGCCCTCAAAGAATATATGCTGTTTTTGTCCATTTCATTGCCAAGTCTGATATAAAAAGGTTTATCAGACTCTAGATTGAACTCAAGAACCTTTTTATTTAGTGCAGTTCTGAACCTAGCACTATTCCTTTTCATTTCTACCAACTTTCCATGTGCATCTCTGTATTTAGGAATGTATGCACTTGATACTCCAGCTCCACTCAAAACTTTGGATTTCATCATCCTTTCCTTCAAAACTCGAGCAGCATCATAAGTACTTCTATTCTTTACTTCAAATAGATATAGAACATACTCTAGCTCTTCCCAGAGTTTTAACTGGATATCAAATTCACCAACTCTATACACTCTGCCATCAGCCATAAAATATAACAAGAATTCCTTTTTGATTCCTTTGTGAAAAATCATCTGTACAGATTCTAGTTTGTCAAGGCCTTCTTGAGTAATTCCAACTCCAAATTCTGCCAATGAAAACTTGTCTTGAGATCTGTTATTAGTTCTTCTCTCTCTGTGTGAACCCAGTCCAGATTTATCAAAGGCTTCTTTTCCCAATACTGTTCTGGTTTCTGAGAAATTCACAGCTTCAAGCTTTAAATCTTCAAGAAATTTTGGTTTGCTGAATCCTGGAAGTTGTGTAGATTTCTGTACAACTTGAGCAACGTCAGAGGTTGTCATAACTTTAGTAGTATCATCAACTTGAGCAGCGTTAGAGGTTGATTTTGCTAATCTTGTTTCAACTTGAGCAATGTCAGAGGTTGAATTATCTTTCTTCTCCAGGTTAGGCTCTTCAATCATTATGCATTTACCCTTATCAGTGTTTCCAATCACAGGTCTCCTTGTATATTGTATACTCTGTTGTGTATTCTCTTTGATAGAAATACCAACTTCTTTCTTTCTAGGAGCCTTGATTTCCTTTTTCTTGTAGATTCCAGCTTCAAGATTTTTCTTGTGTTCCTCAGCAAGCAATTGCTCTTCAGCCTGGATGTAATAACCCGAATTTTTGGAAAAATTTAAAACTTTTCTTATTATGATTAAGTGCATCAGTGAATAGTGAATTTGGTGGATGAATAGTGATTTTGAGAATTAACAAAGTTTTTCATGCCACCTATGTACGAGACGTAGTGTGGATATTCGGAAGTCATATTGGTGATCTACGGAATAAATAAGTGAATGCAAAGACGATCGGAATTCAGAAATTCCAAATTTTATTTTGGTGTAGTATTTGACCGGGCAGCGAATTATATATTATTATATTCAAGAAATGAGATATTAAATTAAGGATTTGAGGATTTAATATTTTGGAATTTTATTTTATTTGATTTGAGAATTTAGAACGAAAACCACTGAGACAGTGAAACGAAGGTTCTAGAAACCGCTGATACTTTATAACGAGATTAAGTGATTAAGCGAACGAATCATGGATTAAGGATTGAAATTATGACAGGATTAAATATAGACATGGAAGTAACATGTAACAAGATTAATTCGAGGGATGCAACATTTGGATCATCCATGTGAAAAGAAACGAATCAGTAAAGCTACTTTAACCAAACGCATGCATGCGCGACACGTGTCCCTGCTTTGCCACCATGATACTCCATGGCTTGACACGTGTCCTGATGACAAGGACAATGTGATGACTCACCACTTTAACAAAAAATCAGCATTTCAAGCATGATTATCCAAAAACAAAAGAAAAAGAAAAGAAGAAAAGAAAGAGAAGAACTCTCCAGATTTTCTGCCCAGCAGAAACAGAGTCCAAAGAAAAATCCATAACTCCATTTCTATCCATCCTTAAATCACCAAATTTTAACCATAGCTTCTCCACTCCATGGGTAACATTCGATCAAAATTTCATGGCCAGAAAAGGGGTGTAGCCTTGTCAAATCCTTTCCCCAAGTTGGAGAACCCCAAACTGTCCAGTTTCTATCCAGCGGGAAGATGGGACTCAAAACCCTAGCTAGGAAGCTTTAAATTTGGCGATCTATAGCTCAAAAGAAATATTATGAAGAGTACAAGGTCTGGTAAAAATCTTAGCACCAAACTCTTGTTTTTCAATTTTATATGGATTTTACAAAGTGATGATGAATAGTAACTCCGAAAGTTGTTAACTTGTTTTCTTGATTGAATCTTAAGGTTTAAGCTTTGTAAGGAGTATATAAGGCTTGTTGAGTGGTTGTGGCCACTGGTTAGTGTTGGTAGAGCATCAAGGAAGGTATACCACTCATCCACCCTTTGATTTATGTTGAGATTTAAGTGAAGTTTCTAGTAATGTTTAAGAATAAGCATGATTATGGAGTTTGGAGTATGTATGGTTAATTCTTGATGGATACTTGTTGTTGGTTGATGTTGGTGATATGTTCTTGAAGTATATAAACTGATTATGTTGTAAAGATGGTTGTGTTGTTGAATTGATTTGGTTTTAAGAGGTTTTGACATAACAAAAACCGGGAAACGTTACGATTATAGCCGTCGTAATGCCCATTTGATTTAAGGCTGTTTTGAGCAAGGATTACGAACTGGTCTGGTAATATTTTTGAACAGAACTGACCATGAACATGTAGGTCTTGTTTTAAGGTTTGTTTTGATATAAAGATCATGTCCATACGAATTACGGTTTAAGAGAAAATTGAGTTTTAGTAAACGTCGTTCGGAGGAACAACCCTTCTCTGTTCAGCAACTTTGAGGCTATATTTGGACCACTTCGGAGCCATATTAAACTGTGAAACTTTGAGGAATAATACTAGAGACAGTTAGGAAGGCTCACGAAAAAGATTCGGATTAAAAAGATTATTTTTCGATTTGATAAAAATGTTTTAGTCGAGGTCGCGCAAGTGAAAACCACTGAAAACGAGACTTAGAAACCAAGGTTCCAAATGGTTAAGTATAACTTGGATTTGAGAATGGATTTCAAACCAAACTTGTGATATAAGTATTTGACGAATAACATGGACTTAGTATGAGCCTATAAGGAGCTAGTAATGCCTTGGTTGTGTTTCGCTTACGTGTTTAAGCATTAAGTTATAAGTGGTTTATCGAGGGGATTAACCGTGTGTTTTCGTTTGACTTTGTCTAGATTGTCCGGCATCGTCGCGAACCCCTATCACTTCTCGAGCATCAGGCAAGTTTCTAAAAACCATATTTTGAAGTATGTATATATTAGATGCAAGTTATGTATGCATACTCGATCGTTCAGAGTATATTTATTTTGAAATATATGAAATATGTTGAATAAGTTTCAATCCATATTTGCAAGTTTCCCAATATTGTGCTTCCTTATCAAAACCAGTATATCCTTGGTCTTGTTAATGATATTAAATCCTGCTCGTGCGATAACCAAAATCCCATGACCTTATAATACTGTTGATGGGTGGTGATGCTTTTAAGATCCTACGCCTTGAATTATATGGTGTATATATTTATAAACTTTTCGTATGGTGGAAGGGGACTTTATATCATAAGGTAGGTATTTGTGTACTGGAATAAGAAAGGCTCAGAGGGTAGAGCATGTATTGAGTTTATAACTTAGCCAGCGTATCGGGGTTATTTTGTAAGGTATATTTTCGAAAACCCGGACAGAGCTTTTTAGAAAGATTTTCGCAATAATTAACCTAAAGGCAACATCACCAATAAACCAGTGTTTATTTAATTAGTAAATACTTCTGGAAGCATTTACGGATTAAATAAGCCTTATTCGTCTAATTAAATTTGTTTACTTAGATGAATATCATTTTCAAAATGTTTTCTTAAAATCGCTTTGTTCCGGAATGATAACAAAGATATCCGGTAACTGTTATTCGAGGATTAATTATCTATTTAATGAATATTACTTTTGAATATTCATTTGAGATTTATTATTTAATGAATATTACTTTTGAATATTCATTTGAGATTTATTATTTAATGAATATTACTTTTGAATATTCATTTGAGATTTATTATTTAATGAATATTACTTCTGAATATTCATTTGAGGCTTACTTATTCGAGGGTTAAGTATGTATTTAATGAATATTATTTATTTATATTCATTTGAGGATTATGGACTTTAAGAATATTATTATTATTATCCATTCGAGGATTGTTTATTTATTTAATGAATATTACTTTTGAATATTCATTTAAGAGTTATTTATTTAATGAATATTACTTTTGAATATTCATTTAAGAGTTATTTATTTAATGAATATTACTTTTGAATATTCATTTAAGAGTTATTTATTTAATGAATATTATTTTTGAATATTCATTTGAGGTTTATTTATTTAATGAATATTATCTTTGAATATTCATTTAATCTATATTTACTTAATGAATAGTATTTTCGAATATTCATTTAATCAGTATTTACGTAAGGAATATTATTTCGAATATTCATCTAATGTTTACTTATTTAATCAATATCATTGATTATTTTAAAAAATCCAAAGAGGTTCCCAAAACAATGTTTTCCATTTAAATCCGTCTCTTAAGAGGATTTAAATGTTCGCTCAACCATCAAAAATATGGGAAACCTGATTTAAGAGACTACTACTCTTTTTGAACTCTCAACTCAAAACTGTCAAGGGACTGATATTTTCTTGGAGCAATTTAATTGCTGCCAGTCTAGTGTTGTGTTACCACCTCAATGATCGAGGGGTAAATTCATGGAACAAGTCGATATCCATTAACAAGCATAGCTTGGGAAATATTGGAGAATCTCCCTTTCCAACCTAGATATAACTACTTAGTGGAGTCGTATCAACAAGTGTTACACTTGGGGAAAGGAGGACGATCTTTACGTTTCAGAGTCATGGATTCCATCTGAACTAGGAGTGGTGTAAGTGGTCAAGTTGCGTGGGCCCATCCAACTTTTATATATTGCCCCAAATGGGCCGGGAGGTCATAGTAAGGCGGTAGACAATGTCAGGCCGTCGTGATACTTCCATCTACATGTAGAAAACTATTTGAGCGGTGCGACCTGCTACTGATCATAGTAAGGTTAGGCACAGCGGACGCGGTAGCAACTCCAGTATTGGTTCATCATCCAATTTGGATATTCCTGCAACATGTATTGGGGTGAAGAACCAATCATGTTGGTAGGGGGTCGAAAAGTGTTTGGAAATGAAGTGACAATAAATTCATGCAACTTCATCTTTTATTTATGAGTTATGACTCTGTGGATACCTTACATAACATGAGTTATGGTAAGGGAGTTGTTTATACTGAATCACCTTATAACTTCATCTTTTAAGTTATATGTTGATATTCTGCATATATAGCAGATATTTTTCGGAAAGGTTATATTTGGTTTACTTTGAAACCTCATCGTTTATACTAGAACTTTGTTCATAATATAGCCAAAGTTTGCAGAAATATTATGAAATGATATTTGAAGTACATTAATGGTACTGTTTTTGGGAATACATTCCGATAAGGAAATTATTTCAGTATCGAGATATTTTGACAAATTATTGTCTTATACCCGCTTTATTTCTGGGTTGAATTAAAGGCAGAATTATGCCATACTTTCATTTCCTTGCTGAGCTATCGCTCACTCTTGCTATTGTTTTATATATATTATATAGCAGCGAAGCAGGATGCCAATGGGACGGCACATACCCCGCAAGGCGTTTTCATAAACAGTTTCTAGCAGTGATCCCGAGAGTAGTACGAACCAATCGAATCAGGCTACAGCTTTCGGTATTCGACTTATGTATATACATGAATGGTATTAGAGGATTGTAAGCATCAGAAGACTAAGTTGGTAATGTAACATTACTTAGAAATTGTATCAGTGACAGATTCAAAAGACATTTGGGTATTGTAATAAAAATTATTTATTCCGCAGTTGTTGTATTGTGTCGTTTCTGAGACTCTAACCTGTGTGTGTGTGTGTGTGAGACGTATGTTGTGGGGTCATGAGCAGGTGAATTATGAATGGTGTGAGTAATACAGGTAAGGCAAGGAGTACATGGATCGTGACTACCCTAAATCCCTGACCCCGGATTTGGGGCTGTTACAGAAATGGTATCAGAGAGTTAGGTTACAGTCCTCAGAAACGATAGGAGATCGAGTCTTACAATACCCTTAAGAATGATAAGAACATCTAGAGCCTAAATTGAGTTCGTAGTCGGGTTAGAGGACACGACCCTGACTGTTTAAGATGAAGCCCGAGAGGGGACTTCTTCTGGGAAACCGTACTTAGGACTTCATGATCAGTCACCTCGATTCGTATGAGTTATAGATTGATGGGATTCTGAGATACCAGACCCCGAGGCCTTCGAGTAGGCAATTGATGATGCGTTCCTTGAAATGGACGGAGACCCGATAAAGGAAGATCCATAGGAGGATCTAGAGGAAGACCCCATGGTGGGTCAAGGAAAGAATCTTGTAGAGAATGTGTTGATTGATAAAGATGTAGTATGTTACTTGAGGTCGTATAATAGGACCAGACGAACCTTCAGAGGACAAATAAGTGACGAAACGAGAGTTTTAAGGATCGTTCATGATTCATCAAGAGATATGACAAAGAAAATGGAGTAGAGTCTCCAAAGCAGAAGAGGTAGAGGCAGTACAGCCAGTATCAGTGGATTGATTCGACTTGAACGAAACCTGTTACCCGTAGTCGGTTATAGTTGCCCATAAGGAGGCGGCATACGTAAGAACCAAGATGTTCAGATTTTCACGAACGATTAAGGGTACTTAGTTGCCTAGAATAGTGTAAGGAATTGTTTTGGGCTATGAGATTTCAATCCCCCACGACCAGCGATTCCACTGGAAATAGTGTCTATTACATCATTGAGGGATTTTATTATCTCAAGGAAAATTTTGGGTATAAAGATGATTGAAATAGAGACCGAATTTAAGTTTGTAGTTTGTAACGATCCTCCGGAGTACCGCCCAGTCGACATGTGGAATTGTCATTGCTATGGGCGACAACGGTATCGAAGTCTTCTTATAGAACAGAACGCTTACTTGAGATGTTTGCGCCTAGTCGAATAGAATTCCCTGCGATTGCAAAGGTCGATGGTTGGATCCTTAGCGACTATTATAAGTCGGCAATGACGTAAGTATCAAACACCTTAGGGCGCGTGGAAAAGAAAAGCTTTGGAATTGAACGATTATCCATTAGAGGAGCCGACATAAAAGGCATCCGTAGAGACCTTGGTAGTACCCTCCCCCTTTGCAGATTATGTGGGATATTTCCCCAATCTATGATCTATCTTGACCTCTTTCCAAGAAAGAATTCTGATAAAGGGTATATTCCCTCTTCGAAGTTATTTTATAACACTTGTGTTAAATCATAATTAATTTCAATTGTGTTAGAGGCTGTCACGATGCCTACTTTCAGGTTTTCGAAGCCCTGTCAAATGATGTTATTTAAGCTTTCACTTTTCTTCAAATAATGAATGACCCCATGGTGATACCTCACCACTTGTTTGTTAAGTACCAGTATCTTTTTGGTTATTCTTTTCTTTGTATTTTCTTTGGAAACCGCACCTTTGGAATCTGTTCAATTTTAATTCAAGGTGTTCCTTTGAGAAATATTGTCGAGAGGCGATAATCATTAAATTGATCTCGAATTGCTTTCATACTTTTCAACTTCCACTGAGACGAACAACCCTATACTTTTAGGGGCTACAAGGACTATCTGTCTATGTGATAGAAGTCTGATGGGACGCCATCACTTGTAAGTTGTGAAATACAAGAAGGCTAATTACCTTTAGTAATGTCTCAATCGAGGCACGCAACGTTGAGTTCTTACGATCATGTTGATCTCTCGGTAAATTCTCTTACCTCCAATAAGGTTACCTTAAAACTCATAACCTTATGATCACCAGTGTGTGACGTTTTCCTTGATATGGGAGCTGTCTTTTCAAGGCCCCATGAATTTTGGTTATCCTCATTGAATTCTAAGGGGAGGCGAACCAGGTCAAATAAGTCAAAATTCGCTGATAGGAATTAGATTCGCAACGAAATCGCCTATGACAGGAGCGAATCCCTAAGACGAATAGAATGTTAATGACATATCAATGAATTGGTTTATTCTCACAAGGATGTTATGATAATGGAAAGCGTGTCAATCGATATATGTGAAAGAAATAGCGATGTGCCGTGAACTCTAGTGACAACGGTGTTAGATAGATGCCCTATAGTGGAATTGAGATTTTGGAGGAGTTGTTACGAATGGACACTACCTCTGGGTTAGCAAGATAAGTACTGACGATGGAGTCAAAGGGAGCTGGTATTGTGACTTGGGAGAGGTGCAGCAGGAATAATTTCCGGAAATATATGGAGACCCGGATGGAAATGAAAGTTAAAGAGTTAAAACAAGAAACCATGACTGTGACCGAGTATGAGGCCAAGTTTTTCCGAATTATTGAGGTTTGCTCCGGAGTTTGTGAACACAGAATAAAAGAAAGCCAGTAGGTTTCAAACAGGGCTACCTCCAACAAGCAGCCCACTGTCAGGACCTTTAAATAATAGGTACCCTTGTAAATGATTGTTTGATCAGCGGAAGAACGTTGTGTATTTCCAAATTTATTTAAGAACTGGGTATCACCAGTTGGAAGTTAAATCCGAGGATATACCCAAGGCTGCGATTCGTACCGGGAATAGACACTTCGAGTTTTCAGCGAGGTTCTTTTGGGATTGACTATGCACCCACAAATTTTTATGGAATGTAATGAATAGACTTTGAGTTATCCGTGATAGTAGATAACGTGAGATGGAGAAATGGCTAGAATTGACCTAGAATTATGACTGTGAGATACACTACCATCCGGGGAAGGCCAATGTGGTGGCCGATACCCTTAATTAAAATGGGACAGAGATGGATTCCGAATGATCGGGAATTAAAGGATGAGATTTTACACAAAACCCAAATTAGTCCAACAAACTAGGAAGACAAAAGATTTCACCAACAAGCGGCTAGTGACAACCAAGACAGACAGAGAAAGTATGCGGACTAAGCCCGCGAGTATAGAAATAGTACTGCTATTGATAAGCTAAATGGCAAGTTGATGAATGACAATCAAGTTTATGCTGGTGTATTTCTGTACAAACAAGATAGAGAATATGAGGTTAGCGATTCGTGATGCTAAAGGTATCTCCATGGAAAGAATTAATGAGATTTGAAAAGAAAGGGAAGTCGAGCCCGAGATTCATTGGGCCATCTGAGATTTTAAAATGCGTCAGGAAGGTGGCCTACGAGCCAGCCTTACCCCCCCAAACTTGTAGAATGGTCATAACGGGGTTCAGGTGTCAATGCTACGTTAGTATACTATAGATGCCCGGCATATGTTAGAGTACGAGCAGGTAGATATACAACCTGGTCTGACTTACAAAGAACAACCTGTGGAAATCACGGATAGAAAAGAGCAAGTGCTAAGTGACGAGGTTGCCAAGCTAGCGAGAGGTTTGTGGAAAATCAAGAGGTGGAAGAATCCACCTGGGAGTTAGAAAGTGCAATGGAAGAGAAGTACCCCAGTTACTCCTAAGTTGATTCCGGGACGGAATCCTTTTAAGGAGGAGAGAATGTAATAACCCGAATTTTTGGAAAAATTTAAAACTTTTCTTATTATGATTAAGTGCATCAGTGAATAGTGAATTTGGTGGATGAATAGTGATTTTGAGAATTAACAAAGTTTTTCATGCCACCTATGTACGAGACGTAGTGTGGATATTCGGAAGTCATATTGGTGATCTACGGAGTAAATAAGTGAATGCAAAGACGATCGGAATTCAGAAATTCCAAATTTTATTTTGGTGTAGTATTTGACCGGGTAGCGAATTATATATTATTATATTCAAGAAATGAGATATTAAATTAAGGATTTGAGGATTTAATATTTTGGAATTTTATTTTATTTGATTTGAGAATTTAGAACGAAAACCACTGAGACAATGAAACGAAGGTTCTAGAAACCGCTGATACTTTATAACGAGATTAAGTGATTAAGCGAACGAATCATGGATTAAGGATTGAAATTATGACAGGATTAAATATAGACATGGAAGTAACATGTAACAAGATTAATTCGAGGGATGCAACATTTGGATCATCCATGTGAAAAGAAACGAATCAGTAAAGCTACTTTAACCAAACGCATGCATGCGCGACACGTGTCCCTGCTTTGCCACCATGATACTCCATGGCTTGACACGTGTCCTGATGACAAGGACAATGTGATGACTCACCACTTTAACAAAAAATCAGCATTTCAAGCATGATTATCCAAAAACAAAAGAAAAAGAAAAGAAGAAAAGAAAGAGAAGAACTCTCCAGATTTTCTGCCCAGCAGAAACAGAGTCCAAAGAAAAATCCATAACTCCATTTCTATCCATCCTTAAATCACCAAATTTTAACCATAGCTTCTCCACTCCATGGGTAACATTCGATCAAAATTTCATGGCCAGAAAAGGGGTGTAGCCTTGTCAAATCCTTTCCCCAAGTTGGAGAACCCCAAACTGTCCAGTTTCTGTCCAGCGGGAAGATGGGACTCAAAACCCTAGCTAGGAAGCTTTAAATTTGGCGATCTATAGCTCAAAAGAAAGATTATGAAGAGTACAAGGTCTGGTAAAAATCTTAGCACCAAACTCTTGTTTTTCAATTTTATATGGATTTTACAAAGTGATGATGAATAGTAACTCCGAAAGTTGTTAACTTGTTTTCTTGATTGAATCTTAAGGTTTAAGCTTTGTAAGGAGTATATAAGGCTTGTTGAGTGGTTGTGGCCACTGGTTAGTGTTGGTAGAGCATCAAGGAAGGTATACCACTCATCCACCCTTTGATTTATGTTGAGATTTAAGTGAAGTTTCTAGTAATGTTTAAGAATAAGCATGATTATGGAGTTTGGAGTATGTATGGTTAATTCTTGATGGATACTTGTTGTTGGTTGATGTTGGTGATATGTTCTTGAAGTATATAAACTGATTATGTTGTAAAGATGGTTGTGTTGTTGAATTGATTTGGTTTTAAGAGGTTTTGACATAACAAAAACCGGGAAACGTTACGATTATAGCCGTCGTAATGCCCATTTGATTTAAGGCTGTTTTGAGCAAGGATTACGAACTGGTCTGGTAATATTTTTGAACAGAACTGACCATGAACATGTAGGTCTTGTTTTAAGGTTTGTTTTGATATAAAGATCATGTCCATACGAATTACGGTTTAAGAGAAAAGTGAGTTTTAGTAAACGTCGTTCGGAGGAACAACCCTTCTCTGTTCAGCAACTTTGAGGCTATATTTGGACCACTTCGGAGCCATATTAAAATGTGAAACTTTGAGGAATACTACTAGAGACAGTTAGGAAGGCTCACGAAAAAGATTCGGATTAAAAAGATTATTTTTCGATTTGATAAAAATGTTTTAGTCGAGGTCGCGCAAGTGAAAACCACTGAAAACGAGACTTAGAAACCAAGGTTCCAAATGGTTAAGTATAACTTGGATTTGAGAATGGATTTCAAACCAAACTTGTGATATAAGTATTTGACGAATAACATGGACTTAGTATGAGCCTATAAGGAGCTAGTAATGTCTTGGTTGTGTTTCGCTTACGTGTTTAAGCATTAAGTTATAAGTGGTTTATCGAGGGGATTAACCGTGTGTTTTCGTTTGACTTTGTCTAGATTGTCCGGCATCGTCGCGAACCCCTATCACTTCTCGAGCATCAGGCAAGTTTCTAAAAACCATATTTTGAAGTATGTATATACTAGATGCAAGTTATGTATGCATACTCGATCGTTCAGAGTATATTTATTTTGAAATATATGAAATATGTTGAATAAGTTTCAATCCATATTTGCAAGTTTCCCAATATTGTGCTTCCTTATCAAAACCAGTATATCCTTGGTCTTGTTAATGATATTAAATCCTGCTCGTGCGATAACCAAAATCCCATGACCTTATAATACTGTTGATGGGTGGTGATGCTTTTAAGATCCTACGCCTTGAATTATATGGTGTATATATTTATAAACTTTTCGTATGGTGGAAGGGGACTTTATATCATAAGGTAGGTATTTGTGTACTGGAATAAGAAAGGCTCAGAGGGTAGAGCATGTATTGAGTTTATAACTTAGCCAGCGTATCGGGGTTATTTTGTAAGGTATATTTTCGAAAACCCGGACAGAGCTTTTTAGAAAGATTTTCGCAATAATTAACCTAAAGGCAACATCACCAATAAACCAGTGTTTATTTAATTAGTAAATACTTCTGGAAGCATTTACGGATTAAATAAGCCTTATTCGTCTAATTAAATTTGTTTACTTAGATGAATATCATTTTCAAAATGTTTTCTTAAAATCGCTTTGTTCCGGAATGATAACAAAGATATCCGGTAACTGTTATTCGAGGATTAATTATCTATTTAATGAATATTACTTTTGAATATTCATTTGAGATTTATTATTTAATGAATATTACTTTTGAATATTCATTTGAGATTTATTATTTAATGAATATTACTTTTGAATATTCATTTGAGATTTATTATTTAATGAATATTACTTCTGAATATTCATTTGAGGCTTACTTATTCGAGGGTTAAGTATGTATTTAATGAATATTATTTATTTATATTCATTTGAGGATTATGGACTTTAAGAATATTATTATTATTATCCATTCGAGGATTGTTTATTTATTTAATGAATATTACTTTTGAATATTCATTTAAGAGTTATTTATTTAATGAATATTACTTTTGAATATTCATTTAAGAGTTATTTATTTAATGAATATTACTTTTGAATATTCATTTAAGAGTTATTTATTTAATGAATATTATTTTTGAATATTCATTTGAGGTTTATTTATTTAATGAATATTATCTTTGAATATTCATTTAATCTATATTTACTTAATGAATAGTATTTTCGAATATTCATTTAATCAGTATTTACGTAAGGAATATTATTTCGAATATTCATCTAATGTTTACTTATTTAATCAATATCATTGATTATTTTGAAAAAATCCAAAGAGGTTCCCAAAACAATGTTTTCCATTTAAATCCGTCTCTTAAGAGGATTTAAATGTTCGCTCAACCATCAAAAATATGGGAAACCTGATTTAAGAGACTACTACTCTTTTTGAACTCTCAACTCAAAACTGTCAAGGGACTGATATTTTCTTGGAGCAATTTAATTGCTGTCAGTCTAGTGTTGTGTTACCACCTCAATGATCGAGGGGTGAATTCATGGAACAAGTCGATATCCATTAACAAGCATAGCTTGGGAAATATTGGAGAATCTCCCTTTCCAACCTAGATATAACTACTTAGTGGAGTCGTATCAACAAGTGTTACACTTGGGGAAAGGAGGACGATCTTTACGTTTCAGAGTCATGGATTCCATCTGAACTAGGAGTGGTGTAAGTGGTCAAGTTGCGTGGGCCCATCCAACTTTTATATATTGCCCCAAATGGGCCGGGAGGTCATAGTAAGGCGGTAGACAATGTCAGGCCGTCGTGATACTTCCATCTACATGTAGAAAACTATTTGAGCGGTGCGACCTGCTACTGATCATAGTAAGGTTAGGCACAGCGGACGCGGTAGCAACTCCAGTATTGGTTCATCATCCAATTTGGATATTCCTGCAACATGTATTGGGGTGAAGAACCAATCATGTTGGTAGGGGGTCGAAAAGTGTTTGGAAATGAAGTGACAATAAATTCATGCAACTTCATCTTTTATTTATGAGTTATGACTCTGTGGATACCTTACATAACATGAGTTATGGTAAGGGAGTTGTTTATACTGAATCACCTTATAACTTCATCTTTTAAGTTATATGTTGATATTCTGCATATATAGCAGATATTTTTCGGAAAGGTTATATTTGGTTTACTTTGAAACCTCATCGTTTATACTAGAACTTTGTTCATAATATAGCCAAAGTTTGCAGAAATATTATGAAATGATATTTGAAGTACATTAATGGTACTGTTTTTGGGAATACATTCCGATAAGGAAATTATTTCAGTATCGAGATATTTTGACAAATTATTGTCTTATACCCGCTTTATTTCTGGGTTGAATTAAAGGCAGAATTATGCCATACTTTCATTTCCTTGCTGAGCTATCGCTCACTCTTGCTATTGTTTTATATATATTATATAGCAGCGAAGCAGGATGCCAATGGGACGGCACATACCCCGCAAGGCGTTTTCATAAACAGTTTCTAGCAGTGATCCCGAGAGTAGTACGAACCAATCGAATCAGGCTACAGCTTTCGGTATTCGACTTATGTATATACATGAATGGTATTAGAGGATTGTAAGCATCAGAAGACTAAGTTGGTAATGTAACATTACTTAGAAATTGTATCAGTGACAGATTCAAAAGACATTTGGGTATTGTAATAAAAATTATTTATTCCGCAGTTGTTGTATTGTGTCGTTTCTGAGACTCTAACCTGTGTGTGTGTGTGTGTGAGACGTATGTTGTGGGGTCATGAGCAGGTGAATTATGAATGGTGTGAGTAATACAGGTAAGGCAAGGAGTACATGGATCGTGACTACCCTAAATCCCTGACCCCGGATTTGGGGCTGTTACACTGGATATCTTCAATAGTAACATTCTTACCATGTTCTGCTAAGAATAACTGTGTAGCAACTTCTTCATCAGTAACTGAAGTTTTAGAGGAAAGAATTAAATTTCTAACCCTTGAAGAAGACTGCCCTCCAGTATATCTTGTTCCATCAGCATTTGTCTGAGCATCAGAGTTTGACCTCCTCCCTTGCCTTTGAACATGCTTTGATCTTGGATGATGTTTGTCTCTTGCACCACCATCAGCAGTATCATCCTTCTGAGTCAGAGTTTGAAAGCTCTTGCATTTGTCTTTAGATACTCTCTCCCCCTTTTTGACAGCATCAGAAATCAATACTGATGTGAGCAATTCAATAGAATTTGCAATTTCATCCAACTTGGTTGACATTTTGACTTGATTTTCTTCAACCTTAGATAGCCTGGAATCAAAATTCTTCTGATCTTTACACAAAGAGATGTATAGAGATTTATCCTTTTGCTGTGTAAGCTCTCTGTGAGTTATATCATTCCTCAATCCTGTAATCACCTTGTCAGAATCATCAAAACGATTGTTCAATGATTTGATTTGTACAATAGTTGCTTTGAGATGACTGAGAAGTTCTGGATTTGTAATCTCTTTAGAAGACTTTGTGACAAAATCTGTAGCTCTTTCATTGGAAAAGATAGTATCCTTGCTTGACCAATTTGAGAAGTACATATTCTGAAAATGTTCTGCAGTAGCACGATTTGCTTCTCTTTCTTCTTCAGAGGTTGCTTGAATGTCAGACAACTCGACTTGAATATCAGGATTAGAATGAGCAGGACTAGCTTCAGCATTGTCATCTCCTCTGCTTCATTTTCTGAAAGAACAGTCTCTGCCACTTTTTCAGGATCATCAGAGTTTGCATTATTACGAAACTCTGCTTCTCTGGAAACAAACTATGTTGCAAAAGGAACAATGTCTGTTGTATCCTTTTCAACAACATCAATATTTGCAGTTTCTGTAGCAACAGCTTCTGTATCATTAGTAGCTAAAGGCTGATTAACTTCCTCACCTTTCTCAACTTCAAAAGTAAGTATTTCTGTGTGAGAAGCCATGGATTCTTCAATTCTCACAGTGTCCAAATCAGCTTCCAAACCCTCTGTAAAATGTTCAGAATTTAAAGAGGTGTTTGCTTCAAGATCCATATCACATCCCTGTGGCTCAAAAATTTCAGCTTCACCATTATCTGTAGCAGCATCTACAGCTTCCTCAACTACATCATCAGACTTTGATGTAGGAGCTTCTGTTTCAGTATTTACTCTATCTTGAGTAGGCACAGTAGTATCAAAAATCTCCTCATTCTCTGATGCAGGAGCTTCAGTTTCCTCAGAAACTCTGTCCATATTGACATTGATAGCACCAAAAAGATGTGCAGCTACTAGTCTTCTTTTTCTCTGATGAAGAGTTTCTTCATCAGTTTCAGTCTCTGAGGCTTCATCAACAGACTTTGAATTCATGGATGTAGAATCATTCTTGAATATGAACTGGCGTCAACAAGCAAACTATATTATTGATGAGTTTCTTGTTTTGTCATTTCTGAATGATGAAGGTCTCATCGCTGATGATGAAATAGCGGAAGGACCTATCTCCAATCCCTATGTGCACATCATTCGTCCTGGGCCATATGATGTGCCCATCCTTGCAGATGATGAAGCTGTGGAGATTTGTATGATGCTCTTCTATCAGAGCTACTTGACGGGTTCGAAAAAGAAATTCTTCTTGGAATCCTGCAAGCTGCAAACCAGAAAGAGAATTCGAGAGGATGATGATGATGATTCAACATCAGGGGGTTGTCAAGCCTTGGAAATCCCAGATGGTATAATGACCATATAACCGAACAAGTAGCTAGACAAGAGTATGAAATTGTCTGAATGTAAACAAAGTTTGAATCAATTTATGAAAAAAAATCCATTGTTTTGCTTTACATATCAGTATTAATGTTATGATGAATGTATAATCATAAATGAATTATCAGAACTACAGTCATCAGTTTCTCATAGTAATTATAAAGTGAAAGAAATGATATCACTTTAAACAGTAAACTAACATACTCATCAGCGCTACTAATCACCATCAGAACTTATCAAACACACTCTTTCTTTTCTCTGTTTAATGCAAAATAGATCCGTTACCAATCATACTCTTTCGAAAAACAAATGTCTAATCTCAAAATTATAAAATGTCTGAAACAAAGAAATTATTTTAACCATCAGAGATTAAAACAAAGTTACCTCGGCATATGTCACACAATACATCAGTGTTTACCATTTGTCCTTCTTTGTCAATAAACTCTTTTCTCAAACTGTACAGGTGTGAAAATATGTGTGTGTAATAGCAGAGTTTACCGAAATCAATATTTAGATCATCTCAAAGTGCATAAAATCCACAAACTAAAGTAGTAAAAACTGGTTGCCTAAACTCTCATGTATAACATAAAATCTGATTTTATATCTAAACTCTGTATTACTGATATCCTTTCATTTGGATATGTCTTTTTATTTTTCACCCCCTTTATATATATATATATATATATATATTTTTTTTTTTTTATTTTTCCAGTAATCAGTGGTTGGCACTAGTCACCAAAAATCAAAGATTTTAGCCCTTATTTCATACAATAAGTTCCTGGATCTTCCTAGGCACAACATGATCTCAAAGGAATTTGTGCTCTTTTTGGCATCTTTTGATTTGAGGGTGAATTATTTGCAATTAATAATCAGAGTTTAGACTTTTCATCAGTTAATACAATTAATTTATGAGAGAAAATGCAAACAGCTAATACAGACTCAGTGTATAGGATTAATAAACTAAGAGATGGTATAAATACAGAGACAGTATCATGCTGTGTTAACTTACTGCACATGTTTGAGATCAGAATCTATACAACTCTTAAGGATTCATAATTACTTACTGAGAATTATGCTTCATACAAATTTCTTCATTGGTCCATATGTTTCAGACAAAATTACAATCAGAGTATAGCATTAAACTGTAACAATCAGAGTATGACCAACATTTTATGACTAACAGAGTTTAGCATCAGAGTTTAACCGACAGAGTTTATGACACTGGTACTCGTAACAGTTAATACATGCAAGGAATCATGAGCATTAAAAATCAAACATGTATAGATTTTGAGTCTAACCCGTATCTCTAGTCAGAACCAGAGATCATCCCAAGTTCATTTACCAATCTTGTAAAAGTAGCTTCACTCAAAGGTTTGGTGAAGATATCTGCAAGTTGTTGGTCTGTAGACACAAAATGAAGTTCAATGTCCCCTTATTCCACATGTTCTCTGATAAAATGATACCTTATGCTGATGTGCTTGGTCATGGAGTGCTGTACTGGATTTCCTGTCATAGCAATAGCACTTTGGTTATCACAGAAAATAGGTATTTTAGAGTACCTTAACCCATAATCCAGCAATTGATTCTTCATCCATAAAATCTGTGCACAACAGCTACCAGCTGCTATATACTCTGCTTCAGCTGTGGATGTGGAAATCGACTTCTGTTTCTTGCTGTACCAAGAAACTAATCTGTCACCTAAAAATTGACAGCTTCCACTTGTACTTTTTCTGTCTATCTTACAGCCTGCAAAATCTGCATCAGAGTAACCAATTAGCTTAAACTCTGATTCTCTAGGATACCACAAACCCAAGGTTATGGTTCCTTTGAGATATTTGAAAATCCTTTTTACAGCTGTTAGATGAGGCTCTCTGGGATCTGCTTGAAATCTTGCACAAAGACATGTTGCAAACATGATATCAGGTCTACTTGCTGTAAGATACAGTAAAGACCCTATCATTCCTCTGTAGTTAGTCATATCTACTGAGGCTCCTGTGTCTTTGTCTAGCTTCGTTGCTGTAGCCATGGGAGTTGTAGCAGATGAACTATCAAGCATACCAAATTTCTTGAGAAGATTTCTGGTATATTTTGCTTGATTGATAAAAATACCATCATCTGTTTGCTTGACCTGTAAGCCTAGAAAATAACTAAGCTCTCCCATCATGCTCATTTGATACCTGGATTTGTTAGGCCGAATACACAATATAATCAAGTATGTATGAGAATAACAATAATTAATAACACTGTTTATGAATCAATAAAACTGTAATCTTATTAACAGCTTCTCTCTTTATGATGTTAATGAATCATAAAGAGCTTCTAGGTTACAAGAATAATATCTCAATGATCGCGTCCCTTCTAGGGATAACCTATCTGTGTTTATATAGTACACAGCTACATACAATCCTTCTCTAATTGATATTCCTACAAGTTAGCTATACAATTCATATCAATTAAGGATTGCTTCTTATCTTCTATCCTGTTTCCTTAGCTGTATCAATATATTCTGCTTCTTTCCATCTTCAGAATGTATTGCTTCTAGAATCTTCAATTCTGCACCGACAGCTAATTCAACTATCACCTTGTCAGACTTTAAATAAACTCTGACTAGCTTCCTTTAAACTCTTCACCCTATCAGAGTTTAACTAAACTCTGATCGGCTTCTGATAAACTCTTGTCAGTACCTGTTGCTTAAACACTGATAAACAAACATTAGCAATTATATCTAACAATCTCCCCCAACTTGTTCATAATAAAATGTACAAGTTAAACATATAATTGATGATGTCAAAACCTTTTAACAAATGCAGTGTTTAACATATAACAGAGTTTAATTTAAAACAGAGTTTAAATTTGACTTAGAATAGAAAATATTAAAAACTTACAGTCAGACTTTATTTGATTTCTTGAATATCAGGCACTGTCCTGAGATAATCAATTAGAAGTCTTCTTTCAGCCTTTTCCAGCTCTTCAACCATGATTTCTTTCAGTTCCTTGAGTTCTGGATCAGATTCACCAGTCTGATAAATAGCAGCTCTCAGAGAATAGATGGAATTCTTCCTCATCTCATTCCCTAGCCTAATAAAATGTGCTTTATCAGATTCTAGATTGAATTCTAAGACTTTAACTCCCAGATCAGTCCTTAGTCTTGCACTGTTTCTCTTCATTTCTATAACATTTCCATAAGCATCTCTATACTTAGGAATGTATACCTTTGAAACTCCTCCTCCAAGCATCACCTTAGATCTTTGCATCTTTTGTCTGATAAATGTAGCAACATTGTGAGTGTTTCTGTTTTTGACTTTTAACAAGTACAGAACATACTCCAATTCTTGATAAGACTTAAGATCTATATCAGACTCTGCAATTCTATAGACTCTTCCATCATTCATAAAATACAACAGAAAATCTTTCTTCAAACCCTTGTGAAATATCAACTGAACAGAGTCTAGCATATCAAGATTCTCTTGAGTAATAATGCTAGATACTGCCAATGATGATTGATCTCCAGATCTGTTGTTTATCCTCTTCTCCCTATGTGAACCTAAACCAGCTTTATCAAAAGTTTCTTTTCCAAGTACAGTCCTGGTTTGAGAAAAATCCACAGGTTGAAGTGTCAGAGCTTCAGATAGTACAGGTCTTCTAAAAGTACTTTGGAGTTGTGGAGCTAGCTGAGTTTGCACAACTTGAGCATTGTCAGTGGTTGGCTTAACTTCAATAATATCATCAACTTGAGCAATGTCAGAGGTTGAATATTCTTTCTCCTTCAGGTTAGGCTCTTCAATCATTTTGCCTTTACCCTTATCAGAGTTTCTAATCATAGGCCTCCTGGTGTATTGTATACTCTGTTGAGTATTTTCTTTAATGATAATTCCAGTTTCTTTCTTCCTAGGAGCCTTGATTTCTTTCTTTTTGTATATCTCAGCTTCAAGATTCTTCCTGTGTTCTTCAGCAAGCATTTGCTCTTCAGCTTGGATATCTTCAATTGTAACATCTTTTCCATGTTCTGCTATAAATACTTTAGCAGCAACTTCTTCATCAGTGCTAGGCTTATCAGTGTTTATCAAACTTTTGAGCCTTGAACCACTGGCAGAAATTACTTTTCCCTTACCAGAGTTTGATCTTCTCTCAGAGTGTGATCTTGATCTTGATCTTAAGCCTAAACTCTTTTCAGATTCACCTCCCTTGCTTCCACCATCATTACCATCATCCCTCCGTCTCAGAGCTTGAGTGTCTTTGCATTTGTCACTTGGTACACTCTCCCCCTTTTTGACATCATCAGAAAGAAGTACTGATGTCAGCAATGCTAGAGCATTAGAAATTGAAGTTAGTTGAGCAGACATAGCAGTCTGATTCTCCTCAACTTTCGACAATCTAGAATTGAAAGTCTTTTGCTCTTTACACAAAGAGATGTATAGAGATTTGTCCCTTTGCTGTGTAAGCTCTCTTGTAGCTATATCATTCCTTAACCCTTCAATCACCTTATCAGAAGCATCAAAACGATTGTTTAATGATTTGATTTGAACAACAGTTGCTTTGAGATGACTGAGAAGTTCAGGATTTGTAATCTCTTTAACAGAGTTAGCAGTTAAATCAGCAGCTCTTTGTGAAGTAAAAATACAATCTGCTTCTGTCCAGTTCTTGAAGTACATATCTTGAAAATGTTCTTCAGTAGCCCGATTGAACTCTCTTTCTTCATCAGAGTTGGCTTGAATGGCAGATATATGTGAAGGTGAATGAGCAGGAGTAGCATTAACATTGTCATCCTCTCTTGCAATCTCTTCAGGAACATGTTCAGCAGTGATTTCATGTTCTAACTGTGCAGCTTCATCATTGACTTTCTCTGCAACAGTTTCAGGAATATCAGAGTTTGCTTTAGCAATTACCTCTGCTTCTCGCTGAACAATCTCAACAACTGATTGTTGTAGAGCTTCAAGAACAAGAGCATCTTCAGAGTTTGCAACAAACTCTGCTGCTACAGGAACATTCTCTGTTGCATCAGCAGGTACAGCAACAGCTTCTGTAGGATGATCAATTCTAATCTGATCAACTTCCTCACCTTTCTCAAAATCAAGAGAAATGATTTCTGTGTGGGAAGCAATAGTTTCTACCAATTCTGTAGTAGCTTGATCAGCTTCTCTTACATTTTCTTCAAGATCAAAAATTCTGCTGTCAGAATGAGCAGCAGCTTCCTCAACTACATCATTAGCCTTTGATGTAGGAGCTTCTCTCTCAAAATCCATTTCAATATCATCAGTATTTAGCCTGTCTTGATTGACAGCTTCTGGATTTGCAGCTTCCTCCTGAACAAAAGCTTCAGGAGCTTCAGTTTCCTCAGGAACTTTGTCCATATTGGCAATGATATCAGCAAAAAGATATTCAGCAACTTGTCTTCTCTTTCTCTGATGAGGATTTTCTTCATCAGTTTCAGTTTCTGATTCTGCAACAGAATCAGCAGTAACAGACTTTGCTCTTTGAGCTCTCTTTTTCTTCATTCTTTTTCTCTGAGGCAGCTCTTCAGTTCTTGATACCCCAGCTTCAGCATTTGACTTAGCAACCCTAGCAGGTTTAGTACCAACATTCTTAGTCCTACCACCCCTTTTAGGTTTGAACAGTTTGAACATTCTGATAACCCTGTTTGAATGCTTTAAATACCAAAGCAATGTAACAACAGGCTTCATATCTTAAACTTACTATTCACCAAAATGGCTGGGACTTTCGAATTCATGGATGTGGAAGAGTTTTTGAACATGAACTGGCAACAACAAGAAAACTATCTTATCGATGAGTTTCTTGTTCTCTCATTCTTGAATGATGAAGGCCTAATCGTAGATGATGAAATAGCCGAAGGACCTTTCTCCAACCCTCATGTATACATCTTCCGTCCAGGACCATATGATGCACCAATCCTCGCAGATGAAGATGCCATGGAGATCTGCTTGATGCTTTTTCAACTGAGTTTCTTGTCGGGTTCAAAAGAAAACCTCTTCTTACAATCCTGCAAGCTGCAAAGCAGAAAGAGATCCCGAGAAGATGATGATGATGATTCATCATTAGGAGGATTTCAAGCTATCCCAAATGGTATAATGACCAGATGAGCAACTGGGTAGCTATCATCAGAAGTAGTAGAGCACAATAGCTTCTGGCTCTAGCTCTTCTGCTTCGATGTTGGATAGCATTCAAATACTTATCCTGGTTAAATAGATCTTCACTTTTGTAACCATAGAAATTAATATTTACCAGAAAGATTAGCTAAGCATGAGTATGTAATTGACTGAATGTAAACAGAGTTTGAATCAATTAATGAAAAAGACTCATTTTATTGCTTTACTTTCAGTATTATCAATTTTACCTAGTAATTGTAAAGTGAAAGACATGATATCACTTAAAACAATAAACTAACATACTCATCAGTACTACTGATCACTATCAGTACTTATCAAACAAACTCTTTCTTTTCTCTGTTCAATCATACTTTGCCTAAGAACAAATGACTAAACCCAAAATCATAAACTGTCTGAGACAAGAAAATTATTTTAACCATCAGAGATTAAAATAAAGTAACCTCGGCGTATTTTACACAAAACATCAGTGTTTACCATTTGTCCTTCTTTGTCAATAAACTCTTTTCTCAATCTGTACAGTTGTGAAAATATGTGTGTGTAGTAGCAGAGTTTACCGAAATCAGTATTGAGACCATCTCAAAGTGCATAAAATCCACAATCTAAAGTAGTAAAAACTGGTTGCCTAAACTCTCATGTATAACATAAAATCTGATTTTATATCTAAACTCTGTATTACTGATATCCTTTCATTTGGATATGTCTTTTATTTTTCACCCCCTTTATTAATTTTTTATTTTTCAATATATATATATTTTTTTTTTTTTTTTTTTATTTTTTTTTTTCCAGTAATCAGTGGTTGGCACTAGTCACCAAAAATCAAAGATTTTAGCCCTTATTTCATACAATAAGTTCCTGGATCTTCCTAGGCACAACATGATCTCAAAGGAATTTGTGCTCTGTTTGGCATCTTTTGAATTTGAGGGTGAATTATTTGAAATTAATAATCAGAGTTTAGACTTTTCATCAGTAAATATAATTAACTTATGAGAGAAAATGCAAACAGCTAATACAGACTCAGTGTATAGGATCAATAAACTAAGAGATGCTATAAATATTGAGACAGTATCATGCTGTGTTAGCTTACTGCACATTTTTGAGATCAGAATCTATACAACTCTTAAGGATTCACAGTTACTTACTGAGAATTATGCTTCATACAAATTTCTTCATTGGTCCTTATGTTCCAGACAAAATTACAATCAGAGAATAGCATTAATCTGTAACATTCAAAGTATGACCAACAGTTTATGACTAACAGAGACTAACATCAGAATTTAACCAACAGAGTTTATCACACTGGTACTCATAATAGTTAACACATGCAAGGAATCATGAGCAACAAGAATTAAACATGTATAAATTTTGAGTCTAACCCGTATCTCTAGTCAGAACCAGAGATCATTCCAAGTTCATTTACCAATCTTGTAAAAGTAGCTTCACTCAAAGGTTTGGTGAAGATATCTGCAAGTTGTTGGTCTGTAGACACAAAATGAAGCTCAATATTCCCTTCTTCCACATGTTCTCTGATAAAATGATATCTTATGCTGATGTGCTTGGTCATGGAATGCTGTACTGGATTTCCTGTCATAGCAATAGCACTTTGGTTATCACAGAAAATAGGAATTTTAGAGTACCTTAACCCATAATCCAGCAATTGATTCTTCATCCATAAAATCTGTGCACAACAGCTACCAGCTGCTATATACTCTGCTTCAGCTGTGGATGTGGAAATCGACTTCTGTTTCTTGCTATACCAAGAAACTAATCTGTCACCTAAAAATTGACAGCTTCCACTTGTACTTTTTCTGTCTATCTTACAGCCTGCAAAATCTGCATCAGAGTAACCAATCAACTTAAACTCTGATTCTCTAGGATACCACAAACCCAAGGTTATGGTGCCTTTGAGATATTTGAAAATCCTTTTTACAGCTGTTAAATGAGGCTCTCTAGGATCTGCTTGAAATCTTGCACAAAGACATGTTGCATACATGATATCAGGTCTACTTGCTGTAAGATACAGTAAAGACCCTATCATTCCTCTGTAGTTTGTCATATCTACTGAGGCTCCTGTGTCTTTGTCTAGCTTTGTTGCAGTAGCCATGGGAGTAGTAGCAGATGAACTATCAAGCATACCAAATTTCTTGAGAAGATTTCTGGTATATTTTGCTTGATTTATGAAAATACCATCATCTGTTTGCTTGACCTGTAAGCCTAGAAAATAACTAAGCTCTCCCATCATGCTCATTTGATACCTGGATTGCATAAGCTTTGCAAACTTCTTACAAAGTTTGTCATTAGTAGATCCAAATATAATATCATCTACATAAATTTGAACTAACAGCAAATTATCACCAGAATTGAAATAAAACAAAGTTTTATCAATTGTACCTCTTGTGAACCCACTTTCTAAAAGAAATTGAGCAAGAGTTTCATACCATGCTCTTGGTGCTTGCTTTAGTCCATATAATGCCTTGTCAAGCCTGTAGACATAATCTGGATGCTTGGGATCTACAAATCCTGGTGGTTGTTCAACAAATACCTCTTCTTCAAGCTTCCCATTGAGAAAAGCACTTTTCACATCCATCTGAAAGACTTTAAACTTCTTGTGTGCAGCATAGGCCAGAAAAATCCTTATGGCCTCCAGTCTTGCAACTGGAGCAAAGGTTTCATCATAGTCAATTCCTTCCTGTTGTGAATAACCTTTTGCCACAAGTCTAGCCTTATTCCTTGTAATCACACCATCACTGTCAGTCTTGTTTCTGAAAACCCACTTTGTACCTACAATTGATCTGTTCTTTGGTCTAGGTACAAGTGTCCAGACTTCATTTCTTTCAAATTCATTTAACTCTTCTTGCATTGCTGTAATCCAATTAGCATCTTGAAGAGCTTCCTCCACTTTCTTTGGTTCAGTTTGAGACAAGAAAGCATGATACAGACACTCATTATTTGTTGCACTTCTGGTTCTTACACCAGCATCAGGATCTCCAATTATGAGATCAGGTGTGTGTGCCTGTGTCCACTTTCTTGCTGATGGTAAGTGGTTTCTTGCATCATTGTTGGATCCTCCCCCTTGATCCATGCTCTCCTGATTCATATGTTGACTTTCTACATTCTCTGAGGCTCCCCCTGAATTTGATGACTCAGAGTTTGAATTGTCAGAGTTTGAATCAGTTTCCTCAACTGACTCACTTGCTGTGTCATGTTGAGCTTCTTCACGCTCCCCCTCAACTGGTTCTCTATTTTGTTCAATTTGAGAATTATCAGTTTCTCCAGTATTTACCAGTAGAGGTTCAGAGTATGCTTCGTCAGAGTTTGTCAACCCTGCTTCATCAGAGTTTATATCATCAGAGAGTAGATCTTCATTTTCAAAACGTAGTTGATCATATCCATCCTTGTCTTCAAGTCCAATTATTTTCTTGTCATCAAATGACACATGTATGGATTCCATGATCACTTTAGTTCTTAGATTGTAAACTCTGAATGCTTTTGTTGACAGTGGATAGCCAACAAAAATTCCTTCATCAGCTTTTAACTCGAACTTTGTCAACTGTTCAGGATGAGTCTTCAACACAAAGCATTTGCATCCAAATATATGAAAATATTTCAAATTTGGCTTCTTATTTTTCACCATCTCATATGGTGTTTTCCCATGCTTGTTGATCAGTGTAGCATTTTGAGTAAAACAAGCAGTTTGAACAGCTTCTGCCCAGAAATAAGTTGGTAATTTTGCTTCTTCAAGCATAGTTCTGGCTGCTTCAATTAAAGTTCTGTTCTTTCTTTCAACTACACCATTTTGCTGTGGAGTGCCAGGTGCAGAAAATTCTTGTTTCACCCCTCTTTCCTTGCAGAAAGCTTCCATGAATGAATTTCTGAATTCAGTTCCATTATCACTCCTTATTATTTTGACTTTGTGCTGTGATCCTTTGTCCAGTAGATTTACATGATCCATTAGAATTTGAGCAGTTTCATCCTTCTTTGACAAGAAATACACCCATGTATATCTAGTATATTCATCAACAATTACTAGAGCATATTTCTTTCTGCCCATTGACATTATATTCACTGGTCCAAAAAGATCAACATGTAGAAGATGATAAGGTTCCACTACTGAAGATTCAGTTTTGCTCTTGAAAGATGACTTCCTTTGTTTGGCCTTTTGACAGGAATCACATAGGCCATTTAGACTGAGTGTTGATTTTGGGAGTCCTCTTACAAGATCCTTTCTTATCAGCTCATTAATGTTGTTCAAATTGAGATGAGAGAGCTTTTTATGCCAATTCCAACTCTCTTCATTTGACATTCTTGCAGTCAGACACACTGTTTTTCCATCAGAGTTTGTTACCAAACTTGCTTCATAAATATTGTTGCGCCTGTGTCCAACTAGAACAACTTTTCCAGTAGATTTACTGATAACTTCACAGTATTCACTATGAAAATCTACATGGTTTCCTCTGTCACAGATTTGACTCACAGATAACAGATTGTGCTTGAGTCCTGAGACTAGAGCTACATTAGTGATGATGACACCTCCAAGATTAATGTTGCCATATCCCAGAGTATGTCCTACGTTGCCATCTCCATAGGAAACTTTTGGGCCATCCTTCTCCACAAAGTCTGATAGCAGGGCTTTATTTCCAGTCATATGTCCTGAGCATCCACTGTCCAAGATAAGTGTGCTCTCTATTATACCCTGCAATCACAAACAAACACTAAGTGTTAGTTTTAAGGATCCAGACTTGCTTGGATCCTTTGCCTTTCTTAACAGTGTTAGCTTTTGCAGCGGAATCAACTTTCTCAGAGTTTAAACTAACATTGTCAGATTTTACACTAGCAGAGTTTGCTCTAACCCACTTCAAGTTGGGTTTTAGCTCATAGTAATTATGATAAATTGCATGATAACTCTTACATGTGTAAATAGAATGCCAAGTGCTCCCACAATGTTTGCATAAGGTCTGTGGTTTTACTCTAACATAATCATTCTTTACTTCTGAAGTAGAAGGTAAAGAATTAATATGCTTGTTCTTAGTGCAAAATCTAGCAAGATGATTAGAACTACCACAACTGTAACATGTTTTCCTTAAAGCACCAGCATTAGGCAAATGATTATTTCTATTGTTTATGCCTATTTTTCCATTCCTATTTCTCTTGGACCCTTTAGGTTTCATGGCAGACTTAACCTCTTTGAGCTTATGTTTAAACTGTTTTCCTGTCATTAAACCAACATTAACCTGTTTCTCACAGACTCTTATTGGTTCTTTAACAGCTTCTATCTCAACAGGCTTCTCTGTTTTAGATTCAGTATCTACTTGTTCAACACAAGTTTCAACTGGCTCCATAACAGTTTCTTTCACAACTGCAGATTTTAACTTTCCAGATTCAGGAACAAATGTTACAGGAGTTGAATATGAACTTGTGAAAGCTCTAAACTTAATTTTATCTTGAAACCTAAGTTCATCTTCCTCACTGTATCCTAAACCTACAGCATCTGTTTGAAAAACTTGATGTGTATCTCTGCCAGAATTAGTCCAAGTTTTAATTATTTTTCTTTCCTTCTCTAAATCAGATTCTAGTTGCCTATACCTTTTAAGCAACTCCTGTTCCACATAAACAGCATCATCTCTTTCTTTTTGAGTCTGCTTCATATTCTCAAGTTCTCTTTCAAGAAACTTGTTTCTTTCTTTAAGACTAAGATTCTCAGATTTAATCCTTTCATTCTCTAAAGTCTGATCCCTATAACTAACATGTATGTTCTTAAGATAAATTCTTAATTCAGAAATATTATCAGTATCATACGCATAAGTAGTTAGGGGTACCTTATTTTCTGATGATTCAGTCTCATCTTTGACAGTTGCCATAAGAGCATAATTTTCTCCATCATCAGAATCTGAAGTATCTGCCCAGTCTTTGCCTTTAGAGACGAGTGCTTTTCCAGTTTTTCCTTTCTTGCACTCTGGAGCATAGTGACCCATCTCTTTGCACTTGTAGCACTGGATCTCAGATTTGTCCTTCTTTCCAGACTTGGTATCTTTTCCATCAGACTTTCTGAAATTCTTCT
The DNA here is from genome assembly GCA_030848705.1 of Heracleum sosnowskyi. NCBI lineage: Eukaryota > Viridiplantae > Streptophyta > Magnoliopsida > Apiales > Apiaceae > Heracleum > Heracleum sosnowskyi. The sequence continues at coordinate 14,556,268 of CM061244.1, read as the reverse complement.
TCTCAGAATTTGAATCTCTCCTTGAGAATCTCTTTCCTTTCTTGGAGTTCTTGAATCCCATCTTCTTGAAGGTCTTCACCATCAATGCCGCCATTTGCATCAACTGTTCTTCATCATCCTCAGAGTCAGAAGCTTCATCAGAGTTTGAGTCATCATCAGAGTTTGATGACTCACTTTCAGATTTAATGACTAAAGCCTTTCCCTTGGCTTTCTTCTTTGATGATTCCTTCTTTTCAATGGGCTTCTCCTCAACTTTGAGAGCAACAGATTTTGTCTTCTTGCTTGATCTTCTGTTTCTTTGATCTATCTCAAGTTCGTGAGTCTTTAACAAGCCATAAATCTCATCAAGATCTGTATCATCAAGATCATAATTATCTCTGATTGAGGTCGTCTTCAGATCCCATTTTTCAGGTAGAGATAAGAGAAACTTGAGATTTGACTCTTCAAGATTATATTCTTTGTCAACCAGAGACAGATCATTCAGTAATTTACAAAACCTGTCATAAGTCTCAGTCAAGGTTTCATTAGATCTTGAATCAAAGTGCTCATACTCCTGTGTGAGTATTGTCTTCCTGTTCTTCTTTATAGCAGTGGTTCCTTGACACCTTACTTCCAAAGCATCCCAGATTTCCTTTGCCGTTTTGCAGCCAATTACTCTGTTAGACATAACATTATCTAAAGCACTGTGGAGTAGATGTCTAACCTTTGCATCCTTTGCAATTGATGAGATGTCTTCAGGAGTATAATCTTTCTTTTCCTTTGGAATCAGTGTCTGTTCTTTATCACCAACAGCAGGAGATAATTTAGTTGGCTTATGAGGACCATTATTGATTCTGTCAAGATATTCTGGATCTGTAGCCTCCAGAAACATGGTCATCTTCACCTTCCATATCGGATACTCTATTGGCCTGAGAATTGGAACCCTGATAGTTTCATATCGACTCACAGAATTTGGCTTAACCTGTTCAGCCGCAGGAGGAACTTGATTTTGATTTTCTTCAGACATGATTATTACTGTGTTTTAATCGTAAAACTGTATATATTAAACAGCCTTGGCTCTGATACCAATTGTTAGGCCGAATACACAATATAATCAAGTATGTATGAGAATAACAATAATTAATAACACTGTTTATGAATCAATAAAACTGTAATCTTATTAACAGCTTCTCTCTTTATGATGTTAATGAATCATAAAGAGCTTCTAGGTTACAAGAATAATATCTCAATGATCGCGTCCCTTCTAGGGATAACCTATCTGTGTTTATATAGTACACAGCTACATACAATCCTTCTCTAATTGATATTCCTACAAGTTAGCTATACAATTCATATCAATTAAGGATTGCTTCTTATCTTCTATCCTGTTTCCTTAGCTGTATCAATATATTCTGCTTCTTTCCATCTTCAGAATGTATTGCTTCTAGAATCTTCAATTCTGCACCGACAGCTAATTCAACTATCACCTTGTCAGACTTTAAATAAACTCTGACTAGCTTCCTTTAAACTCTTCACCCTATCAGAGTTTAACTAAACTCTGATCGGCTTCTGATAAACTCTTGTCAGTACCTGTTGCTTAAACACTGATAAACAAACATTAGCAATTATATCTAACAGGATTGCATAAGCTTTGCAAACTTCTTACAGAGTTTGTCATTAGTAGATCCAAAAATAATATCATCTACATAAATTTGAACTAAAAGCAAATCATCACCAGAATTGAAATAAAACAAGGTTTTATCAATTGTACCTCTTGTGAACCCACTTTCTAAAAGAAATTGAGCAAGAGTTTCATACCATGCTCTTGGTGCTTGCTTTAGTCCATATAATGCCTTGTCAAGCCTGTAGACATAATCTGGATGCTTGGGATCTACAAATCCTGGTGGTTGTTCAACAAATACTTCTTCTTCAAGCTTCCCATTGAGAAAAGCACTTTTTACATCCATCTGAAAGACTTTAAACTTCTTGTGTGCAGCATAGGCCAGAAAGATTCTTATGGCCTCCAATCTTGCAACTGGAGCAAAGGTTTCATCATAGTCAATTCCTTCCTGTTGTGAATGTCCTTTTGCCACAAGTCTAGCCTTGTTTCTTGTAATCACACCTTCACTGTCAGTCTTGTTTCTGAAAACCCACTTTGTACCTACAATTGATCTATTCTTTGGTCTAGGTACAAGTGTCCAGACTTCATTTCTTTCAAATTCATTTAACTCTTCTTGCATTGCTGTAATCCAATTAGCATCTTGAAGAGCTTCCTCCACTTTCTTTGGTTCTGTTTGAGACAAGAAAGCATGATACAGACACTCATTATTTGTTGCACTTCTAGTTCTCACACTAGCATCAGGATCTCCAATTATGAGATCAGGTGTGTGTGTCTGTGTCCACCTTCTTGCTGTTGGTAAGTGGTTTATTGCATCATTATTGGATCCTCCCCCTTGATCCATGCTCTCCTGATTCATATGTTGACTTTCTGCAGCATCTGAGGCTCCCCCTGAATTGGATGGCTCAGAGTTTGAACTGTCAGAGTTTGAATCAGTTTCCTCAACTGACTCACTTGCTGTGTCTTGTTGAGCTTCTTCACGCTCCCCCTCAACTGGTTCTCTATTTTGTTCAATTTGAGAATTTCCAGTTTCTCCAGTATTTACCAGTAGAGGTTCAGAGTATGCTTCGTCAGAGTTTGTCAAACCTGCTTCATCAGAGTTTATATCATCAGAGAATAGATCTTCATTTTCAAAACGTAGTTGTTCATATCCATCCTTGTCTTCAAGTCCAATTATTTTCTTGTCATCAAATGACACATGTATGGATTCCATGATCACCTTAGTTCTTAGATTGTAAACTCTGAATGCTTTTGTTGACAATGGATAGCCAACAAAGATTCCTTCATCAGCTTTTAACTCGAACTTTGTCAACTGTTCAGGATGAGTCTTCAACACAAAGCATTTGCATCCAAATATATGAAAATATTTCAAATTTGGCTTCTTATTTTTCACCATCTCATATGGTGTTTTCCCATGCTTGTTGATCAGTGTAGCATTTTGAGTAAAACAAGCAGTTTGAACAGCTTCTGCCCAGAAGTATGTTGGTAATTTTGCTTCATCAAGCATAGTTCTGGCTGCTTCAATTAAAGTTCTGTTCTTCCTTTCAACTACACCATTTTGCTGTGGAGTTCCAGGTGCAGAAAACTCTTGTTTCACTCCTCTTTCCTTGCAGAAAGCTTCCATGAGTGAGTTTCTGAATTCAGTTCCATTATCACTCCTTATAATTTTGACTTTGTGCTGTGATCCTTTGTCCAGTAGATTTACATGATCCATCAGAGTTTGAGCAGTTTCATCCTTCTTTGACAATAAATACACCCATGTATATCTAGTATATTCATCAACAATTACTAGAGCATATTTCTTCCTGCCCATGGACATCACATTCACTGGTCCAAAGAGATCAACATGTAGAAGATGATAAGGTTCCACTACTGAAGATTCAGATTTGCTCTTGAAAGATGACTTCCTTTGCTTGGCTTTTTGACAAGAATCACACAAGCCATCTAGACTGAGTATAGATTTTGGAAGTCCCCTTACAAGATCCTTTCTTATTAGCTCATTGATGTTGTTCAAATTGAGATGAGAGAGCTTCTTGTGCCAATTCCAACTCTCTTCATTTGACATTCTTGTAGTCAGACACACTGTTCTTCCATCAGAGTTTGTTACCAAACTTGCTTCATAAATGTTGTTGTGCCTGTGTCCAACTAGAACAACTTTTCCAGTAGATTTACTGATGACTTCACAGTATTCACTATGGAAATCTACATGGTTTCCTCTGTCACAGATTTGACTCACAGATAACAGATTATGCTTGAGTCCTGAGACTAGAGCTACATTTGTGATGATGACACTTCCAAGATTAATATTGCCATATCCCAGAGTGTGTCCTATGTTGCCATCTCCATAGGAAACTTTTGGGTCAGCCTTCTCCTCAAAGTCTGATAGCAGGGCTTTATTTCCAGTCATATGTCCTGAGCATCCACTGTCCAAGATAAGTGTGCTCTCTATTATACCCTGCAATCACAAACAAATACTAAGTGTTAGTTTTAAGGACCCAGACTTGCTTGGATCCTTTGTCTTTCTTAACAGTGTTAGCTTTTGCAGCGGAATTACTATCAACAGAGTTTAAGCTAACATTGTCAGACTTTACACTTGCAGAGTTTGCTTTAACCCACTTCAGATTGGGTTTTAGCTCATAATAGTTATGATAAATAGCATGATAACTCTTGCAAGTATAAATGGAATGCCAAGTGCTCCCACAGTGTGTGCATAAAGTTTGTGGTTTAACCCTTACATAATCATTCTTTACTCCTGATGTAGAAGATAAAGAATTAATATGTTTGTTCTTAGTGCAAAATCTAGCAAGATGATTAGAACTACCACAATTATAACATGTTTTCCTTGGAGCAGCACCAGTAGGCAAATGATTATTTCTATTATTTATGCCTATCTTTCCATTCCTATTCTTCTTGGACCCTTTTGGTTTCATGGCAGATTTTATCTCTTTCAGCTTATGATTAAACTGTTTCCCTGTCATCAAACCAACATTAACCTATTTTTCACAAGTTTTTACTGGCTTTCTAACAGCTTCTCTTTTCATAAGTTTTTCTGTTATAATATTTTCCTGTTTTTCACAGGCTTCATCTGATTCCATATCAGCTTCTCTTATTACAACAGATTTTAACTTATTGGTTTCTGGAACAAATTTCACAGGTTTAAGTTGTGGTTTTACCTTAACCTTGTCTTTAAACCTAAGTTCATCATTTTCACAATAACCTAAACCTACAGAATCAGTCTGAAACACTTGATGAGTGTCTCTTCCAGAATCTGTCCAAGTCTTGATTATTTTTCTTTCTTTTTCTAAATCAGATTCTAGTTGCCTATACCTTTTAAGCAACTCCTGTTCAACATAAACAGCATCATCTCTTTCTTTTTGAATCTGCTTCATACTTTCAAGTTCTCCTTCAAGAAACTTGTTTCTATCTTTAAGACTAAGATTCTCAGATTTAATTCTTTCATTTTCTAAAGTCTGATCCCTATAGCTAACATGAACACTTTTCAGATATACTCTTAACTCAGATATATTATCAGTATCATAAGCATAAGTAGTTAGGGGTACCTTATTTTCAGATGATTCAGTCTCATCTCTGACAGTTGCCATAAGAGCATAATTTTCTCCATCATCAGAGTCTGAAGTATCTGCCCAGTCTTTGCCTTTAGAGATGAGTGCTTTCTCAGATTTGCCTTTCTTGCACTCTGGGGCATAATGACCCATCTCTTTGCACTTGTAGCAATGGATCTCAGATTTGTCCTTCTTTCCAGACTTGGTATCCCTTCCATCAGACTTTCTGAAATTCTTCTTCTCAGAATTTGAATCTCTCCTTGAGAATCTCTTTCCCTTCTTGAAGTTCTTGAACCCCATCTTCTTGAAGGTCTTCACCATCAATGCAGCCATTTGCATCATCTGTTCTTCATCATCATCAGAGTCAGAAGCTTCACCAGAGTTTGAGTCATCATCAGAGTTTGATGACTCACTTTCAGATTTAATGACTAAAGCCTTTCCCTTGGCTTTCTTCCTTGATGATTCCTTCTTAATGGGCTTCTCCTCAACTTTGAGAGCAATAGATTTTGTCTTCTTGCTGGATCTCCTGTTTCTTTGTTCTATCTCAAGTTCATGAGTCTTTAACAATCCATAGATCTCATCAAGATCTGTATCAGCAAGATCATAATTATCTCTGATTGTTGTTGCCTTTAAATCCCACTTTTCAGGTAGAGATAACAGAAACTTGAGATTAGACTCTTCAAGTTCATATTCTTTATCAACCAGAGACAGATCATTCAACAGTTTGCAAAATCTGTCATAAGTCTCAGTCAAGGTTTCATTAGTTCTTGAATCAAAGTGCTCATACTCCTGTGTGAGTATTGTCTTTCTGTTCTTCTTGATAGCACCTGTTCCCTGGCATCTGACTTTTAAAGCATCCCATATCTCTTTGGCAGTCTTGCAGCCAATTACTCTGTTAGACATAACATTATCTAAAGCACTGTGGAGAAGATGTCTAACCTTTGCATCTTTTGCAATTGATGAGATGTCCTCAGGAGTCATATCTTTCTTTTCCTTTGGAACAGTCTTTTGTTCTTGTCCATCAACAACAGGGGACAATTTAGTTGGCATATGAGGACCATCATAGATTCTGTCAAGGTATTCTGGATCTGTAGCCTCCAGAAACATGGTCATCTTAACCTTCCAAATCGGATACTCTACTGGCCTGAGAATTGGAACCCTGATTGTTTCATATCGACTCACAGAATTGGGCTTAACCTGTTCAGCCTTAGGAGCAGTTTGATTTTCTTCAGACATGATTAATACTGTGTTTGAATCGTAAAACTGTATATATTAAACAGCCTTGGCTCTGATACCAATTGTTAGGCCGAATACACAATATATAATCAAGTATGTATGAGAATAACAATTAAGAACACAGGTTTGTAAATCAACAAACTGAATTATATTAAATAATTCTCTCTTAGTGATGTTAATGAATCACAAAGAGCTACTAGGTTACAAGAATAATATATTCAATGATCGCGTCCCTTGTAGGGATAACCTATCTGTGTTTATATAGTACACAGTTACATACAATCCTTATCTAATTGATACTCCTAAAAATTAGCTATACAATTGATATCAATTAAGGATTGCTTCAGTCTTCTGTCCAGTCTCCTTAGCTGTATCAATATATTCTGCTTCTTTCCATCTTCAGAATATATTGCTTCTAGAATCTTTATCTTTGCACCGACAGCTGAGTCAACTTTCATCCTGTCAGACTTTACCAAACTCTGACCGGTTTCCTTTAAACTCTTCACCCTGTCAGACTTTAAATAAACTCTGACCGGCTTCCGATAAACTCTGATCAGTACCTGTTGCTTAAACACTGATAAACAAACGTCAGCAATTATATCTAACAATAAAGACAAAAGCAGGGATCTCCAAGGACCACTGGACAAAGGGATGAAAAGCAAACTATTGGCGGTTACCTTTAGTGTACTTTAGTGTAGCCAAAAATAGCTTTGTAAACTTGGGAATATATAACCAAGTGTAGCAGTTACTTTAAGAAAGAGAAGAAAAACAAATAGTTTGTATTAGCTATCTTTGAGAGCATTCGTCTCTACAACTCTGTAACTGAGCAGTTGTGTACTTGTGTATCACAGATTATTTCCGCAATAAAAACACTTCAGTTGGATCATCAAAAAATCCAACTGAATTATTTATATCTTGTGTTTTATTTATTCAGTTCAGTTTTATTTTATAAAGTGTTTTAAGTTCAAGAAAATATCAAGAATTGTATTCAACCCCCCCTTCTACAATTCTGTTAGGTCATTTGGGATTAACAACATGTGGGGAGAGGCTCTGAATACGGCTTGCCATATTCTGAACAGAGTCCCTCTGAAACACATGGATAAGACACCTTATGAGTTATTGAAAGGCAAGAGGACTAGTCTCAAGTATCTTCGAGTGTGGGGGTGCCTTGCAAAGGTACTTGTCCCTGAACACAAGAGGAAGAAACTAGGTCCGAAGACGGTTGATTGTATCTTTCTGGGCTATCTTGAAACCACTACAGCTATGAGATTTTTGGTAATAAAATCTGACATAGATGGTATAGTGGCTAACACGATAGTTGAATTTCGTGATGCTACATTCTTTGAGGATGTCTACCCTATGAAGACTGGTATACCTCAAGGTACTTCTGAGGAAGATCTCACTCACACATCAAGTTCTATTCCTGATCATGTGGAAAAGATGACAAATGTGGGGGCGGAACCTGGTAGTAGCTCTACTCCTATGGAGAAAGAGGAACCTAGGAGGAGTAAGCGTGCAAAGGTAGTCAAGGACTTTGGAAGTGATTTCATCACTTACAATGTCGAGGATGAACCTTTAACTTTCCGACATGCTATGGACTCCTCGGAGTCTAGGCACTGGAAGGGCGCTGTAAAGAGTGAAATTGACTCTATTGTTTCTAACGGAACATGGGAGTTAGTTGATCTCCCTCCTGGGTGTTCTACTATTGGGTGCAAGTGGATCTTTAAAAGGAAGTTGAACCCTGATGGCTCAATAGAGAAGTACAAGGCTAGACTGGTGGCTAAGGGTTTTAAGCAAATGGAAGGAATTGATTTCTTTGATACATACTCTCCTGTTGCCAAAATGATAACAATCCGAATGCTTGTAGCATTGGCTTCCATACATGGTCTGATCATCCATCAAATGGATGTAAAGACAGCTTTTCTTCATGGTGAACTTGAAGAAGAGATTTATATGGATCAGCCTGAGGGGTTTGTTGCATCTGGCAACGAAAGGAAAGTATGTAAGTTAATCAAATCTATTTATGGCTTAAGACAAGGTCCCAGGGACTGGCACAAGAAGTTCGATGAAACGATTGTGACATTCAGTTTTGTTAGTAATGATAGCGATAAGTGTGTCTACTCAAAAGTTAAAGGTAGTGAATGTGTCGTATTATGCTTATATGTGGATGACATACTACTGTTTGGAACCAATATTGAGATTATTAACGAGACAAAGGATTTCTTGAAAAGGCACTTTGAGATGAAGGATATGGGTGAAGCTAGCGTGATTCTTGGTATCAAGCTGACTCAGTCAGCTGATGGAATAACCCTATCGCAATCTCATTATATAGAGAAATCTATACTTGAGAAATATGGTTATTCACAATGTAGAATCGCTAGTACACCCTATGATCCTAAAGTTGCCCTTGTCAAGAATAGTTCAGGAGTCCCTGTGTCTCAGTTAAGGTATTCACAGATTATTGGAAGCTTGCAGTATCTTGCTAACTGTACTAGACCAGATATATCATATTCTGTGTCTAAGCTAGCTAGATATACAAGCTGTCCGAACAGAACTCATTGGGATGCTCTTGATAGAGTGCTTAGATATCTGAAAGGCACAATGTACCTTGGATTACACTATAGGAGATTTCCTGGTGTACTTGAAGGGTACAGTGATGCAAGTTGGATAGCTAAGAAGTCTGGTTCCAATGGAGTGACTGGATACGTGTTCACCCTAGGGGGTGGAGCAATATCCTGGAAGTCGACAAAACAGACTATAGTAACTCGGTCTACTTTTGAGGCTGAGTTGTGTGCACTTGATGCCACTGGGACGGAGGCTGAATGGTTACACGGACTGATGTCCGTGATACCTGTAGTAAGCAGACCGCTTCCTGCTATTGCTATTCATTGTGATAGTCGAACAACTATCGACAAGATTAGCAGTAAAAAGTACAATGCTAAAACAAAGAGACACGTCCAAGTTAGACTTAAGTCTATAAGGGGATTAGTGTCTGATAGGATTATAGCTGTAGAGTTCATTGGAACTCAGGAAAATATAGCTGATCCTTTGACTAAAGGACTGGAACCTGCAGTGGTCCTTAAGTCGAGGTTGGGGATGGGACTGACAACCCATCACGACTCATCAACAGTGGGAACCCAATACACATGAGAGGAGATCCCTCGAAGTGTATTCAATGTGGTAATAACAAGCTGTAAGGATGAGTTGGGAGTACCTTGATACATAGATGATACTTAGTATCTGGGTCTATCCCCTGTAAACCTATAAGGTACTGAAACTGCTGAATAGTAAGAGTTTAAGAACTCTGAATGGGGTCAAGTCATTTGACGAGATGGTTGCAGTACATCTCTGGAGATGCCCAGCTAAGCGAATGTGATTGTGAGGTCGCAATTAGAGGAAAGGGTTATTCCTTGAATCATTCGACGAACAGGATCGAGACAAGACCATTAATGTCTCAAAGCCGTAGATTGGCACCATAGCCTTTGACTTGTCGTCGTCTATGGAGAATGGTTACACTTAACGGATTAAGATTCAAGGTGAAATAATTCCATCTGAATCCGGTAGCCATCGAAGTAGGGGACTTAGGAGGGTTCAAACCCGGAAGGGTACCGACTCTGAAAAACCAAGTCATGTTAAGAACATGTCTACAATTCTATATGGATTTGTGGGGGATTGTTAGAAAATTGATAGTTTAAGGATATAATTAACTATATTCTTGATGTTAATTCAAATTTCTAATGATTGGAAGTTGTTCCTTGCTAGGGAACTTAAACTTCCATGTATGGGTTTAATAATTTTCTTGTTTAAATCCATAAGAGAAATTGAGATGAAGGTAGTAGCTTGAAAAAGCTTGTGATAATGATGTTTCATTTGTCCCGCATAGAAAAGAATAAAGGGACTTGGTGGCTTTATATATCATTACACACATGAGTAGTATACAACTACTAAGGTGTGTGATGGTGCATGGTGTTAGTGTGTGCTTCACGCGCACACACACACACACACGCGCGCCGCCGCCCGCCTCACCACGCCACGCCACGCACCGCACCGCACCGCACCGGACCGGACCGGGTCGGGTCGAAGGGCGATTTGGGCGAATGTCTCGGCGTCTCGCGTACGCGAGGCGACCTGGGCGAGAGTTTTTATCTATGTGATTTAATATTTTATTAGAATTAATTTATCAAATTGGGCTAGGTTATCAGTTGTCAAATTGGGTTGGGTTTGGGTTATCAGTATTTAACTAGTAAACTCTGATGGAGTTGGTTTATCAGTATTTAACTAGTAAACTCTGATGGAGTTGGTTTGTCAGTAAACTCTGATGAACAACAAGTTAAACTCTGATGGTCAACAGAAACTAAACTCTGATGGGCAACAGAAACTGATATGAACCTGGACATGATTTGATGGATATGTTTAAAATAAATATTAAATCTGTATATGTGGATAAACATGAAAAAGATGTAACAGCTCAGGTTATTAAATTTAAATCAAAAACGTTTATTCAATTAAATGGTCAGTTTTGATTTTTTATTTAATATGATCAGTTGTTACGGAAAAATTAATGTGTGTGTTGTAGTTACGAAATTGAATTGTGCTTCAGTTACAGAAAGGAACCACTATAAATAGTGGCCCTTGTAGCTCAGTTGAACACACAGAAGTTTGCAAAACACACTTCTCTCAAAAACTCTCTCTGCCCTCCCTGTCTATATAGTATTCTCTGTAGTTTTCTGGTTCTCCGGCGACTGAGGTGCTGGTCGTAGTTGAACGCTGCTGTTGCTGTGAACACCTTGCTCGGAGCTGTTTTATCCTGGAAGTAGTATCTCGCCGACAACCTGACACAGTAAGTGGGGGCGAATAACTCTTCAAGAACAGTCAGGATTTCTCGAATTCCTGACGACTCAGCTGTTTGCTTCGTAATTTCTGTTCTTATATACACTGTTAAGCTATGGCTACAGGTACTGTTTCTGTCTCCCTGGTTATTTATCAGTTTCTGATATGCATGCTTTCGACCTTCATGCTTTGTTTTGTTAACTTTGGTCTTGGCATGTCAATGCTATATATTTTATATAACTGTCTCCATGTTGCTGTAGTACTTGTTATTTCCAACATTCATTTCCTTGAATTTGCTCAGTGAAGTCCCACTTCATTTCATTGTCAAATGTCATTGCAGTGAACCGTGATGTGAACCATTTTTGGTACTCCTTGTTATCTAAAATAGTTAGTGCAATGCCACAACCGAGTGGCAAAGAAGGCTTTATTTGGTTGAGGATGATATGTGCACCTTGTATATTCAATCCATCTTTGTTGAAGACATGCAGCCTTAATTTAGTTTTCCTTAGCTGCAAAACGTTGTTTTCAACATGTAGATTCAGACTAGTGCAAAGGAGAAAATGAGTTTCATGATATATGTATACACTACAACAAATCACGCCAATTATGACGGAAATTTTACACCGAAATCGTCGAAATTGGTCCAATTATGACATAAAAATTTCGTCATTTTTGCTCAATTCTTAAGTTCGGATTTTCATCACAAATGTCATTTTCGTCAAAAGTATGTCTTTCGTCATAAGTATCACTTTCGTCACATGTATAATTTTCGTCATAAGTATAATTTTCGTCACAAGTATACATTTTCGTCATAAGTTCCAGCATGGGACCCACCTTTTTCAATAAATTAATAAATGAACTTACGACGAAATATAGTGTCATAAATTTATATTTTACGATGGAAAATCTGTTGAAAGTTACATAATGGGCCCACCTGCTACCAATATTTATTCATGAAAAAATAAAAATTAATATAAAAAAACAGTATTTCCTATAAAATTAATATTTTTCTGTTTGCCAAGACTCTCATCTTGGTGTATCGATCTGATTCTGAACAAGCTTCATATATGGTGCTTCAATGGTCCAGTAAAGAAATAAAGCTCAGCCACCTTTTTGGAGCTCAAAGTAATTGTACTGTGTTATTGGTTTGAAAGTGACAGGAATGGCTTATGATAATTTTTTGTCCGGCTCCATCAACAGAGAAAAATAGTTGTTACTTAGTCGAGAGATTCTTTTGCTTGTATAAAATGATACAAAGAACCTCTGTTTAGAATTAGATGCATCATAAACATGCACTGTTACATATAAGCCTTTTATATTATGGCACATGTCATTCGCTTGCAGTAGACCTAAAAAGATGGCTCATCATCTTTTACCAACATTTACAACCATCACATTTACTTGGGCAGTTTACACAGCCAATGAGGTCGTAGCGTAATGATTGTGTAAGATTGGTCACAAATTCGACTAATCCGTTCGGCCTTCTTAGCAGTAATTTGACGTGACTCATTTGGATTTAAAATAAAATTAAATTTAGGATGTTTATAAAACTATTTATTGATATCAAATAAGTGTATACAAACGTACAAGGCAGGCGGGCAACATATGTCATGACTATTTAGTATGTCTTTCGTCATAAGTATCACTTTCGTCACATGTATAATTTTCGTCATAAGTATAATTTTCTTCCTAAGTTCTGGCATGGGACCCACCTTTTTCAATAAATTAATAAATGAACATACGACGAAATATACTGTCATAGATTTATATTTTACGACGGAAAATCTGTTGAAAGTTACGGAATGGGCCCACCTGCTACCAATATTTTATTCATGAAAAAATAAAAATTAATATAAAAAACAGTATTTCCTATCAAATTAATATTTATCAGTTTGCCAAGACTCCCATCTTGGTGTTATCGATCTGATTCTGAACAAGCTTCATATATGGTGCTACAATGGTCCACTAAAGAAATAAAGCTCAACCACCTTTGTGGAGCTCAAAGTAATTGTACTGTGTTATTGGTCTGAAAGTGACAGGAATGGCTTATGGTAATTTTTTGTCCGGCTCCATAAACAGAGAAAAATAGTTGTTACTTAGTCGAGAAATTCTTTTGCTTGTATAAAATGATACAAAGAACCTCTGTTTAGAATTAGATGCATCATAAACTTGCACGGTTACATATAAGCCTTTTATATTATGGCGTTATGACATGTTATAATAGACCTAAAAAGATGGCTCATCATCTTTTACCAACATTTACAACCATCACATTTACTTGGGCAGTTTACACAGCCAATGAGGTCCTGGCGTAATGATTGTGTAAGTTTGGTCACAAATTCGACTCATCCGTTCGGCCTTCTTAGTAGTAATTTGACGTGACTCATTTGGATTTAAAATTAAATTATATTTAGGATGTATATAAAACTATTTATTGATATCAAATAAGTGTATATAAACGTACGAGGCAGGCGGGCAACATATGCACTGCAATACCTCGTTAAATAGCAAACACTATCCTACGAGAAAAAGACATATACTTCTCTGGTATGTTCATTTTGCATGCTTAACATTTTCCAGGAAAAAGCCAAGGCAGCATTTCAATGATGAAACCATGTCACGGCTACTTACAAGTGAGCCCAGAATTTGAGGCATGCCTAAGCACTAATCATGCGCATATAATGGGGGGAATGCCAATGTCATGACTGATAGATATGTCATGTCTGTACATACAATAGTATCTGAGTTTGTGTCATCTGATTATTCCTCTGCTAAATAAAGTACAGGAGTGATCTATGACCAGCCATACAAAGGGCACATATTTACAAGATTGCAGTTTTAAATCCAATATGGAACAAGTGTGATGGAATTCAAAAAGAAAATCAATAGGAAACTGTACTACTTATGTGTAAAGGAATGAAGTGATAAAAATTATATATCATAAAAACAAAATTACATAAAAATTACACTTGCACGAAATTGCTATAATTGTTTTCTCTAGATAGCTGGCAACCTTTTTGAGTTTGTTTGTTCCAGTTTGGAGCAGACACTTGCACGATACAACAAATGTGTAGAATCATCTGAAAATTCTGCAGTCGAGCATGAGGTACCGAAGAAGGACGTTCAGGAGTTGGAACATCTGAAACAGGAGATTGCAGATCTCCAGTTGAAAAACATGCAGATATTGGGGAAGGACGGTTTGGGCTCGAAAGAATTGCAGCAGTTGGAGCAGCTTTCGAAGGGAAAGAAGGAGCAATTACTGATGGAGCAGCTGAACCTATCAAGAAAAAGGAACAGTAGGTCACTATGGAAAATGCTTCTCAATCCTTCTGAGCAGAGTAGCATTTTCCATTATGACATTCTGTTCCATTTTCTTGATAGGTCCAGCTTCTCCATCAGTAATTGCTCCTTCTTTCCCTTCGAAAGCTGCTCTATCTGCTGCAATTCTTTTAAGCCCAAACCACCAAGGTCCTTCCCCAATATTTGCATGTTTTTCAACTGGAGATCGATCTGCAATCTCCTGTTTTAAACGTTCCACTTCCTGAACGTCCTTCTTCGGTACCTCATGCTCGACTGCAGAATTTTCAGACGATTCTACTACATTTGTTTTATCGCGCAAGTGTCTTCTCGATACTGGAACAAGCATCCTTCTTTGGTATTCTGCGCAGAAGGATTGAGAAGCTTCAAAGTTTTTTCCCGTCAAATGCACTCTCAGTTTCAGGCTACCTTGAATGCAAAGTTGTTTTGCTCCATTTCGATCTGTTCCCAGTCGTTTTGCTCCATTTCAACCTGTGCATGCCACAACATTAAGCTCGTACATTAGTTACCCATATTTACATACGTGTACATGTGTTTTTATTTTAACATACATGTACTTTTAACAATTATACATACATTTTTGTTTTAAATGTGTGCATGATTCAATAAGAATGATAAGGAATAGATTTAGTATATTGGTGAAATGGACGAGGTATTATCTAGAAAAGATAATATATAGTATATTATATATTTTGCATATATCAAAAAATAAATGTAGTGTTTTTTAAATAATTTTCAAAAAACTTAATATGAATTATATTAATACTGACATGAATATACTATCTTATTTATAAAAGTAAATATTCATTTGTATTATTTAAATTGTAATTTTCAATCAATATAGAGAAAAGAGAATAAACAAAAACTATAACAGTTATTGACTTGTATATGTGCTAATATACACTTCTGAAAAAAGATATTTGTATAGAAAAATTCATTGTTTGGACAGAATATAGCTTCGGGTTTTGTATGAATTTTTCTTCTTAGTTTATATCAAAGCAGACGAATAACAAAACTCAAAATTTCTTTTACAAATATGTAAAATTCAAAATTAAACTAATAAAGATTTATGGAATGCATTTGACATCCAACATCAAAATTAAAGATAATACTAAGGATATATATAAAAGGACCCCAGATAAATATATATATATATATATATATATATATAAATATATAATATATACCTACCTTGAAAGAGCATGAAACGTAACCTGGGAAGAAACTATGAAGGAGTGTTTTGTAAAACAAGAAGGTGCTAAAACAATAATTAAGATTGAAAATTTTGTGTATGAAAAAGGTGCTTAAACTTCAAACCATGAATACTTGTGGTTGACAATTGTGTGAAGAGAAAAGGTATTAAAACACCAAGGGCAACGAGAGTACGGTCACAATCCTTTATATAAGAGATGGGGACACAACATATTTCTATACAGGAAATCTAATATTTGTGAGATATTTATTTGTATTATATTTTTCTAAAATACTTATTCATGTAAGAAATGACGATAATATTTAGTAACGTAAGGAATAAGGATAATGTTTTAGTCACAACACACACGTGGGGATGACGATAATGCTTACTGTTATACGTAAGAATGACGATAATCTTCCTACTAGAAAATTTCAAGTAAGAATACGAGAATGATGTGAGGTGTTCCAAAAATTAGATCATTTTCCCAAAAAAAAGAGCTTTATGATTAAATTTTCAAATTAAATATGTGACATGAGACACATTAATAATATTTTTTATATTTTGATTCAAATTATTTATAATTTAATTTTTTTTTGCTAAATTATAATTTAATTTTTCATACATATATTTTAAAAAAATAACAATTGCTTAATTTCACATATCTATATAGGATGATTTGTTTGTGATATCTTCTTATAGTGAGAGTATAGTATGACAAATTTGTGTGTGCCCTGGAATGGTAAGATGAGCAATTCAATATTCTCTGATGGTTCAATTGTTCAATTTACATTTACAATTTTATTCTTTTTATGTTTTAATAAAAAGACTTTTAATTAGTGATTTCAAACTCATTATTAAACTTTCGGTTACAAATTATCTGATAATTTAACTTTTCACACGTATTTTTTTGTTTAAAAATTATAATTTTATAATTTAGTTTTTTAAATTGTATATATCTATTTTAAAATTTAATCAATGAAGAAATTAGGAAAAAAGTTATAAAATAATGTGAATTTTTCATATAGTTAATGAAAATTATATAAATATATAGTGACAGATAAATATTTAAGAAGAAAATATATTATGGTATTTAATTGTTAATTGCATGTATATGTAATAATTATTTGTGTCATTTTAAATTTTTAAATTTTATTTAATATATATAAATTCGTGTCACGAGACATATGTTCCGATGTTTATATATAATAAATTATCTAAACAAACAACAGTAATGCCAACAATTTGTCTAGGTGTTAAATGTTTTCTAACAAAACATAGTTAATGTTTTTAAAACAAAAAAAATGTATTTAACATTTTTTATTAAATCTTTCAAATTTAATAATTAAACAAATAAAATATTTTGATATCAATTCTTTTGTTAATCTTACATTTGACGTAAAAAGTTCATTGGCTTCTTAATCTATACTATATTATTAAAGCCGAAACATTGAAAGTTTTGGTTTTCGGTTTTCGGTTAATTTTTTGTTTTCGGTACTTTTTCTAATTAATAAATTAATAATATAATCAAAATTCGGGAAAGTTTTATTCTACATTAATATTTCACTATATTTTACTACATAAAAATCAAATAATATTGAAATCTAATCAAAAAAATGGAAATGTGAGATTTTGTTTAAATTTAGATACACCGCTACAAATATACTTCTTTCTTTCTTTTTTTAGAGGATAACGAAAGCTACTACAAATCAAATCTTTTATGGAATTGTATTATTGTCAAGTTACCAAAATAGTAACTAGATGATTGGCTTTTGTAATTAATATATTGTTTTTCTAACAAAATCTACTTCTTTTCCAAAAATATCATTACAATTATCTTTAAATTAAAACACATTACCTTTTATATTTGTTATTACTAAAATCTATGTTTTCCAAAAATATGAGGTGCAATCCTTACTTATTTATTTTAAAACCTATTTTAATACTCTATTTAATAAATAATAAAATAATATAAAAATAATAACTAACTGATTGCCTTTTATAATTAAAAAAAAATCTAACAAAATCTACTACTTTTCAAAAAATATTACGACAATTACCTTTAAATTAAAACATAATATCTTTTATATTTGTTATCACTAAAATCTCTATTTTCCAAAAATATGAGATGCAATCCTTACTAATTTATTTTAAAATCTATTTTAATACTCTATTTAATAAATAATAAAAATAATATAAGAATATTAACTAGCTGATTGCCTTTTATAATTAAAACATTTTTTTTCTAACAAAATCTACTTCTTTTCCAAAATTATCACGGACAATTACCTTTAAATTAAAATATATTACCTTTTATATTTGTTATCACTAAAATCTCTATTTTCCAAAAATATCAAGTGCAACCCTTACTTATATATTTTAAAACTTATTTTAATATTTTTAATTATTTAAAAAAAAACTTACCTATTTTAACAAGTGAACGTATTTTTTTAACAAATATAATTAATATAATTAAAACACATCTAAAAATATTATAGGTAGTTACTTTTTTTTAATTAAAACATGTTAGCTTTCATATTTGTTCTTATTAAAAAAACTTACTTATTTTAATATGTCAACGTATTTTTTTAATAAATACAATTAAAATAATTAAGACAATTCTAAAAATATCACGGACAATTACTTTTTTTAATTAAAACATGTTAGATTTTCTATCTGTCATTATTATTAATATTATTTTATTATAAAATAATATTAATAATAACTCATTTATTTTCATCAGCCCCATCTGTATTTTTTAATATTTTTTTTACGTTCCAATTAATATTTAAGTTTCTCCTTTTATAATTTATCATATTAATTTTTATTTTTATTTTAATATTTTCCGTTCACATTAAATATTTTAGTTTATTATTTTTTTAGACCTGCACGGGTTATAGGCTAGTATTTTTTATACACTAACAGTATTAATGTGCCATTACACAATTGAATCAAACAACAAATTTAACAAATCCCTTAAAAAAACAAATTTAACATATAAAAATGTCTTTCAAACTAAAAATTGGTGCTCTTTATATATTTTGAAAGGCATCATTTTTCCCGACTGCAATTTACTCGGTATTTCACTGTGGGAACACCAACAAAAACAACAAGCATAGAATGAATTTCCTCTAATCCAGAAATCTGAAAATAACCATCATTAATGTTAGAATAGATTGAGCAACAGCTTTAATAAGCACTTGAGGTCGAGCTAACAATTTCTCCTTCCAACCTTGTAACTTTGTCCATATACATTCTTTCAGTCAGTTAAGCACTCATTTCTTAGATTTTCGTATAATAGTAGGAAGTCCTAAATATTTATAATGCTTATCCACCTGATCAAGTGCACTAAGGATCTGCATAATATCATTCATTTTCTGTTACCATCCACATTCTTGCTAAACGACACTTCAGATTTACCAAAACTAATTCTTTGCCTAGATCAAGCTGTTCCATGTACTTAAAACGCTTCAAATGGATAACCAAGATCTGAGGTGTTTTCTTTATCTTCATCCTCTTCGGCGCTTCTTGTAAACTGCAGCAGCAGAGACGGGTAAATATTCTATATTTAGTCCCAAAAATTTTAAGGCAAAGACAAGATCAAATACCTGCTGATAACTCCAAGTCCCGATCTTGCCCTTTCCAGCCGTTCCACACGCCTGGATGCGGTGTTGTTGCGGTTGGGTATCTGCAAAACAACACCGGAGGGGGGGTTTTGACCCTGGCGGCGCCTCCGGCGTGAGAATAAATAGGGGCTTTGAAAGGGAGAATAAGACTATAGAGATATCTAAATATAGAGGGTGTGTGTATAGGTTGTGTAGAGAGAGAGAGATCAACCCTGAACCTTTCCTTCTTGGGCTATTTATAGGCCCAGAATTAGGGTTCAGGGGGTACCTGCAATCATGAGCGTTGGATCCTAGGTAGGTGGAACACCTGGACGATGTTGATGGGTCACATGTGTCCAGGTGAGGATTGTGGTGACATGTGCCACCCTCCTGCTGGCGTGTGGTCCAAATAGAATATACATGTGCCAATCATTGGATATTCCCTATTGTGCTCAGGTGTGATTTCTGACATCGTCCCCTATTTTCCACATCATGGTTGACGATCTCATCATACGTCATTTGAGTTTATCCTTCTCTGGATGTCTGTGGAAGTTTGTTCATCTAAGTCAAGGTTTGGGGAGTGAGTCAGGGCTGCTTGGGATTCAGGGTTCTGGTACCACCGAACATGCTGCATCCCAGAGTCTGAGTGAGCCTTGAGACCGGGCTTTGGCACAAGGTTTTGGAGTCAGGGCTCTTATAGCCTATCATTTGCCCCCCACTCCCTTATTCAGATTTTCTGGATGGGGGAGTAGAAGTGTCTGCGTAATCCCTTCTTTGGCTTAGAAGAAATTTTGGTTGACTGTTGCGCCCCAATCCGGAGTGTTGTCGATTGACATGAGGCCGGATTCAAGAGAAACTTAGAAGAAATTTTGGTTGACTGTTGCCCCCCAATCCGGATTTTTGCCGATGGACAAGAGACCGGATTCAAGAGTATGCTTAGAAGAAATTTTGGTTGACTGTTGCCCCCAATCCGGAGTGTTGTCGATTGACATGAGGCCGGATTCAAGAGAAACTTAGAAGAAATTTTGGTTGACTGTTGCCCCCCAATCCGGATTTTTTCCGATGGACAAGAGACCGGATTCAAGAGTATGCTTAGAAGAAATTTTGGTTGATTTTTGCCCCCCAATCCGGATTATTGCCTATTGACATGAGACCGGATTAAAAGGGTATATAGATTCCCAGTTTGACAGGATTGTTCTGCAGCCAGGGTTGATTAGAATCCGGATTCCCGGTTTAAATTCGACTCCATTTGGAATTTCAATCGATTTCATAGCTTTCCCCCTCAAACATTTGAATTCACATTACTCCAAAATTCCTCGGGAACTCGCGAGCCAGTACTGTCAGCAATAAATACCCTTGTCTTTTACACTGTTTCTCATTTTTCTTTTCCTTTTTTCACCCACTCACCTGCAGCCACGTGTCTTGTAACAGTTTTCCTTATAAAACCCCTCTTTCTTTTTTACTTCCTCGTTTTACTTTCCCAAATTCATCTTCTTATTCTGTCTCCTCTTTCGATTTCTGTTCTCCGGTCGCCGGCGTGTTCAAGCTTTCGCGTTGTCCTTCCGAAGCCATCACAATCTTTCGCTTTCTGTAAGATTCCACTCCATCCTTTTGCATTTCTTTTTTCCTTTGATGTATAATTTCTTTATTTTGCCTTGACTCCCATAACTGCTCATTTTCGCATAAGTGCTTTTCTGGGGAAATATGTGTATGTTTGTTGGGCTAAGTTTTGTTGTTTGTTTTGTGTTTGTGTTTTTTTTTTTTTTTTTGTTCACGAATTTTGTTTGCATGTGAAAATACTTGTGGGTTTGGGGGTTTTGGTTTCTGGGTTTCACGGTTCTTGTTCTTGGTGTTTCTGGGTTGAGGAGTTGTAGGAAAGTGTATGCAATGTATATAACTGCTTTTGATCTTTGTATGCTGTTGAACTCTGTGTTGATTGTGTTTCTGTCGTTTCGGCTTTTGAACAGAGACCGGGCTCTCTAGTATCTGTGTAGTATAGTGTATCTGTTTTGCGTTTGGCTAGGTTAATCGAATTCGAATAAGTTTTGAGACCTGGTTATTAAGGAAATCATTAGACTTTAGGAGATGACTAGCCATTCTTAGGTCCAACCTGACTGTAGAAATTGGAGCCCGGGTTAAGAGTGAAATTTGGATTATAGACATAGTTTGAGACTAGGCTAGGGTTAATTTGTTATAGATTTTTGGCATATGTATGCCCCGGGCTCTATTGTTTTGACTAACTGAAAATTAAATCGGTTTATTTCTAGGTTTATGGTTCGGATAAAACGAAGGGCTAACAGAATGTTGATTCCGGATTCAGAACCATCTACAAGTTCGTGTAACTCGGATTCAGGAGTGTTAGAGATAGTAGACTTACATTGGTGCATAATGGCTAAGAAGAAAAAGATATCTGTGATCACCCAACTCAACACCAACGTATTAGCTGACCGGGGTAGCCTTATCACTCCTGATGGTTATTGGGTTGACTCCGAGTTTATGTTTGTTAGGAAAGATCCCGACGAGGATATGTCTCGCGTCTACAGGTCCCTTAGTTATTCCTATAGGCATCGACACGAGAATGGAGATCCTGGACCTTATGATAAGACGGCCATGGATGCCATGTTTGCTGATACCATTATAGGTGAGCCTCTCCCTCCGCTGAAAGAGAGTTTTAAGAATATGCCTTTTCCTGAAATGGATGCGATAGTCCGGGCTGCTTTCCATCTTGGACCCCGGGTACAATGGAGGTGGCCTGAACCCGGGGAGCGAGTATACGATAGGACCGATGATGGGTTCCTTGGCGTTTGGTTAGAGCACTTGCGCTCAGGCTGGAACCCGGAGTGTCATGTCTTCGTTAAACATCTTTGCAAGTATATTTATGAGATTCCAATAACACAAATAACCCCCAACGGTGTGAAATGGATAACCTGGTTTCTAGCTTGTTGTGAGAAATCCGAGCTCCTGCCTACTTTCAAACTTTTTCATCAACTTTTCTATCTCCTCCGGTCTAACAAGAGACCCTTCTACGAGTTAAGATTTCGTGGTGAAGAATGTGGGTATCCTTCCGGAAGTGCGAAACCGGTGATGCAAAATATATCGCTAAAGGGCTGCAATGGAGAAGCCATTATGCTGAAAGGTTTAGACCTGTTATACATGCCGCACTTTGTGGCCGGTGACAAACCCAAAATCTTTCCTTATTACAAGCTCGAGGGTCAAGCCCGGGCTAAAGTGCATGCTTTCTGTGAGTGTCTTGGGTATCAATTAACCCGAGACACTTTCATGGATCATCACAAGTTATTTGAATTCGGATGTAAGTTGATATTGTAAATCTTGAGTTTGTATTCTTTTGTTATTTCTCTAACTCGGTTTCATTTGGCTTTTCAGGTCGTCCTTTCTACGACTCCCATTTCGACGAAGTGATGTCTCGCAATCATTATGCTCTTTCCTTCAGGCAGCTATCTGGGGTTCACACTCCTCGAGCCCCGAAGACTGGTGATGAGTCCGGGTCCAATCGCCTCAGAGAAGATGGCGCGGAATCTGTTGCTCCTCTTCAACCCACTCCCGACCCAGTTGTTGAGATTGTTACCGGGCTCCCCGACACTGAACTGACCAAGAGACCCCGGAAGCAGAAGAGGAAGACTGGTCCCAGGACTCCGGGTTCAGATAATTTAGTGAATCAGGAGGATTGTGTGGACCAAGTAGCTGAAGAGGTCAATGTGGAGACCGGGGTGACTGAACCCCGAGTTGGGAAACTTACCCGTGAGCAGTTTGCCGAGTATGTTGGACATCTCCCTTCTGAAGATGACTGGAAAGAGATGGGAGATACCGGGATGAGGGGACTCTTAGTAGATCTGATTACCGGTATCGGTCAGGTATGCTTTTTCCTTACTTCCTTGCTTTTATTTTTGAATAGGCTATAAGAGCCCTGACTCCAGAACCTTGTGCCAAAGCCCGGTCTCAAGGCTCACTCAGACTCTGGGATGCAGCATGTTCGGTGGTACCAGAACCCTGAATCCCAAGCAGCCCTGACTCACTCCCCAAACCTTGACTTAGATGAACAAACTTCCACAGACATCCAGAGAAGGATAAACTCAAATGACGTATGATGAGATCGTCAACCATGATGTGGAAAATAGGGGACGATGTCAGAAATCACACCTGAGCACAATAGGGAATATCCAATGATTGGCACAGGTATATTCTATTTGGACCACACGCCAGCAGGAGGGTGGCACATGTCACCACAATCCTCACCTGGACACATGTGACCCATCAACATCGTCCAGGTGTTCCACCTACCTAGGATCCAACGCTCATGATTGCAGGTACCCCCCTGAACCCTAATTTTGGGCCTATAAATAGCCCAAGAAGGAAAGGTTCGGGGTTGATCTCTCTCTCTCTACACAACCTATACACACACCCTCCATATTTAGATATCTCTATAGTCTTATTCTCCCTTTCAAATCCCCTATTTATTCTCACGCCGGAGGCGCCGCCAGGGTCAAAACCCCCCTCCGGTGTTGTTTTGCAGATACCCAACCGCAGCAACACCGCATCCAGGCGTGTGGAACGGCTGTAAAGGGCAAGATCGGGACTTGGAGTTATCATTTGGCGCTAGAAGGAGGGGAACCCAGTCTTGTGGTCACGGTGCCGCTGGACTCAACATCTTCAACAAGCTCATTCATCCCTGAAGGAGTCCTGAGTAAACCCAGTAAGATCTAAATGAACCCTTTATCTTAGTCACCAAATATGAACTATTTAACCCCTTTTCTCCGATGTATGCATGTTCTTAGCTTTGTTTAGCCCAAATCTTGCTTAGCCTTGTTCGTATGCTTTGATTATTGTTTAGATCTCTATTGCTCATCCTTAGATCTATTAAAAAACCTAGCTTTCTTGATTATTGGGATTGTGAACCCAGTAATACGTGCATACCTTTTGATCCCTTCACATATACACTGAGATCTAGTTGTAAAACCCAGGATACCTTACCGTCGAATTTGTTGCAAATTTTTGTTCTAAGAATACCATATACATCTGTTTGTGTGAATCATGGCTCGTGGTAGTAAGAGCACAAATAGACATACCCCAAGTAACCCAACCCCGGACAAAGGAGAACTCCCTTCTGACAAGAACCAAGCTCAAAGGTTGAAAGCCAAGGCTGCTAAATTTTTTCTGGAAGATGGAACGCTTTATCGCCGGACTTACTCTGCACCAATTCTGAAGTGCGTTGGTCCGGTGGAAGCTGCATATTGTTTAGAAGAAGTCCATGAAGGCATATGTGGTGACCATATGGCTGCCAAAGCCCTGGCACACAAGATTATCAGACAAGGTTACTACTGGCCAACAATACACAATGATGCTATGGATTTCGTGAAAAAGTGTAAGAAGTGCCAACTGTTCAGTAATGTACCGAGACAGAGCCCGGTTATGCCTTCTTCAGTCCTATCTCCAATACCATTCGCAGTCTGGGGAATTGACATCATGGGTCCATTTCCCCGGGCTAAAGGTGATCTGAGATATTTGTTGGTGGCAATTGACTACATGACCAAGTGGGCTGAGGCCAAGGCAATGAGAACTATAAACCAACAAGATTGCATTCGTTTTATGGACAACATTTTGATGAGGTTCGGGCTACCCAAGGTTCTAGTTTCTGACAACGGGCCACAGTTTGTAGGGTCTGAGTTCGAGGGCTACCTGAAAGAAAGAGGAATCAAACACAAGAAATCATCTGTAGCTTATCCAAGAGGAAATGGTCAAGTGGAAGTTACAAACAGGATATTGCTGAGGGGAATTGAAAAGCGTCTGCAAGAGAGCAAGAATAAGTGGCCCGAGGAGTTACCCAACGTGCTATGGGCATACAGGACTAGTCCCCGGAGTAGCACTGGTGAAACCCCATTTAAGCTCGCTTACGGCACTGAAGCCTTACTACCTATTGAAGTTGGAAATCCATCACACCGGGCAATTAATTTTGAAGAAGTGGCTAATGAAGAAGGCCTACAAACTAACTTAGTCCTGATTGATGAGGTGCGGGATCAAGCTATTGGAAGAATGGAAAAATACAAGGAAAAAACTCGAGAGTACTTTGGGAAAAAAGCCCGGGTTAAGAACTTTCAAGTTGGAGACCTGGTGCTTAGAGATACTGAAGCTTCTGACCCAACTAATACCGGCAAACTTATGCCAAAGTGGGAAGGACCCTACAAAATAAAAGAAGTACTCCGTCCTGGAACATATAAACTGGCTCACATGGATGAATCCGAGGTCCCCAACACTTGGCATGGCCTTAGACTCCGAAAATTCTATCAGTAAGAGGATTGCAGCGACCGGATCAAAAATAAGGAGCTCCCGAAAGCCCAGATTAGAATAAGAACTTTGTATTCCTGATCTTTCTATAAATAAAACCGGTTTTTGTTGTTTTATCTTTCATATTATCATGTATTGTTTAACTTCCAGCAAATTTTAATCTCTTGTAAAGACCCGGGCTCAGAGCTATAGGCATAACACGTAGCCCGGGTCCCCAGCAATATGCACCAATACCAAAATACTTGGAATTTATTCTAAGTACGAAAGAAACGAGTCCGGCTCAAGACCAAGCTATGAGACCGGGCTCACAAGCAATATGCAACCCTAGTAACCCTGGCTCGGAGCCATAGGCAAATATCGTAGCCAGGGTCCCCAACAATATGCACCAATACCAAAATACTTGGAATTTATTCTAAGTTCGAAAGAAAAGAGTCCGGCTCAGAACCAAGATATGAGACCGGACTCACAAGCAATATGCAACGCTAGTAACCCTGGCTCGGAGCCATAGGCAAAATACTTGGAATTTATTCTAAGTACGAAAGAAAAGAGTCCGGCTCAGAACCAAGCTATGAGACCAGACTCACAAGCAATATGCAATGCTAGTAACCCGGGCTCAGAGCTATAGGCATAACACGTAGCCCGGGTCCCCAGCAATACGCACCAATACCAAAATACTTGCTTTATTCTAAGTACGAAAGAAAAGAGTCCGGCTCAAAACCAAGCTATGAGACCGGACTCACAAGCAATATGCAACCCTAGTAACCCTGGCTCGGAGACATAGGCAAATATCGTAGCCAGGGTCCCCAGCAATACGCACTAATACAAAAATATTTAGATTATATTCCCAGTACAAAAGAAAGACTATGGCTCAGAACTAAGCTATTAGACCGGACCCATAAGCAATACGCATTCAAAAAAAAAAATCGAAGAAAAAGTCAGCAAAGGAAGTATGCACTGAAATAAGCGAGTACCGGAGCCCGGATTGATCATTCAACCCGGAAACACTCCAAAATGTTGGGGACAAGTCAAAAATAGTCAAACATTACAAGGGAAACACGAGTGCAAGTCTATTCTACAGTCTTGTTTACAGCATCAAGGAACGGAGTATCACTAGGAAAGATGAGAGGGTTTGGGCCCTGGAAGAATTCGGGCTCGCCTTCACCACGATCAATAGCATCCTTAGCAGCCAAGAAAGCTTCAACGAAGATCTCCCAGTTGGCTTCAGGGTTGGTCTTGATCAGGGTCTCAGCCACCTTCCACGATCTCAAAACTTCAGGAGCACCGGCATCAGCAACTGCCTGTTGATAAGCATCAGTCTCCCGGAACTCCTTAATAATGTCAGCCTTGGGCTTCACGACAACAAGTTTTTCCTCAGCTTCCTTCAGTTTCTTTTCAAGATCAGCATTCCGGGCTCTCTCTGCAGATAAATCAATTCGAAGCCCGGACACTTCACCATCTCGAAGGAGCTTCATTTCACCAAGTTGCTTCCCGAGGTCGAGAATTTGTTCATCCTTCTTCAACATAACTCCGGTTAACTTGTCATCCTTCGCCTTAAACATGGCTGAGACTCCGGCAGCCTTCACAGCAACCTACAAGCCAAAGGAATAGAAAGATTAAAACGATATTCAAAAATAAAAGCAAGAAAGTAAGGAAAAAGCATACCTGACCGATACCGGTAATCAGATCTACTAAGAGTCCCCTCATCCCGGTATCTCCCATCTCTTTCCAGTCATCTTCAGAAGGGAGATGTCCAACATACTCGGCAAACTGCTCACGGGTAAGTTTCCCAACTCGGGGTTCAGTCACCCCGGTCTCCACATTGACCTCTTCAGCTACTTGGTCCACACAATCCTCCTGATTCACTAAATTATCTGAACCCGGAGTCCTGGGACCAGTCTTCCTCTTCTGCTTCCGGGGTCTCTTGGTCAGTTCAGTGTCGGGGAGCCCGGTAACAATCTCAACAACTGGGTCGGGAGTGGGTTGAAGAGGAGCAACAGATTTCGCACCATCTTCTCTGAGGCGATTGGACCCGGACTCATCACCAGTCTTTGGGGCTCGAGGAGTGTGAACCCCAGATAGCTGCCTGAAGGAAAGAGCATAATGATTGCGAGACATCACTTCGTCGAAATGGGAGTCGTAGAAAGGACGACCTGAAAAGCCAAATGAAACCGAGTTAGAGAAATAACAAAAGAATACAAACTCAAGATTTACAATATCAACTTACATCCGAATTCAAATAACTTATGATGATCCATGAAAGTGTCTCGGGTCAATTGATACCCAAGACACTCACAGAAAGCATGCACTTTAGCCCGGGCTTGACCCTCGAGCTTGTAATAAGGAAAGACTTTGGGTTTGTCACCGGCCACAAAGTGCGGCATGTATAACAGGTCTAAACCTTTCAGCATAATGGCTTCTCCATTCCAGCCCTTTAGCGATATATTTTGCATCACCGGTTTCGCACTTCTGGAAGGATACCCACATTCTTCACCACGAAATCTTAACTCGTAGAAGGGTCTCTTGTTAGACCGGAGGAGATAGAAAAGTTGATGAAAAAGTTTGAAAGTAGGCAGGAGCTCGGATTTCTCACAACAAGCTAGAAACCAGGTTATCCATTTCACACCGTTGGGGGTTATTTGTGTTATTGGAATCTCATAAATATACTTGCAAAGATGTTTAACGAAGACATGACACTCTGGGTTCCAGCCTGAGCGCAAGTGCTCTAACCAAACGCCAAGGAACCCATCATCGGTCCTATCGTATACTCGCTCCCCGGGTTCAGGCCACCTCCATTGTACCCGGGGTCCAAGATGGAAAGCAGCCCGGACTATCGCATCCATTTCAGGAAAAGGCATATTCTTAAAACTCTCTTTCAGCGGAGGGAGAGGCTCACCTATAATGGTATCAGCAAACATGGCATCCATGGCCGTCTTATCATAAGGTCCAGGATCTCCATTCTCGTGTCGATGCCTATAGGAATAACTAAGGGACCTGTAGACGCGAGACATATCCTCGTCGGGATCTTTCCTAACAAACATAAACTCGGAGTCAACCCAATAACCATCAGGAGTGATAAGGCTACCTCGGTTAGCTAATACGTTGGTGTTGAGTTGGGTGATCACAGATATCTTTTTCTTCTTAGCCATTATGCACCAATGTAAGTCTACTACCTCTAACACTCCTGAATCCGAGTTACACGAATTTGTAGATGGTTCTGAATCCGGAATCAACACTCTGTTAGCCCTTCGTTTTATCCGAACCATAAACCTAGAAATAAACCGATTTAATTTTCAGTTAGTCAAAACAATAGAGCCCGGGGCATACATATGCCAAAAATCTATAACAAATTAACCCTAGCCTAGTCTCAAACTATGTCTATAATCCAAATTTCACTCTTAACCCGGGCTCCAATTTCTACAGTCAGGTTGGACCTAAGAATGGCTAGTCATCTCCTAAAGTCTAATGATTTCCTTAATAACCAGGTCTCAAAACTTATTCGAATTCGATTAACCTAGCCAAACGCAAAACAGATACACTATACTACACAGATACTAGAGAGCCCGGTCTCTGTTCAAAAGCCGAAACGACAGAAACACAATCAACACAGAATTCAACAGCATACAAAGATCAAAAGCAGTTATATACATTGCATACACTTTCCTACAACTCCTCAACCCAGAAACACCAAGAACAAGAACCGTGAAACCCAGAAACCAAAACCCCCAAACCCACAAGTATTTTCACATGCAAACAAAATTCGTGAACAAAAAAAAAACACAAACACAAAACAAACAACAAAACTTAGCCCAACAAACATACACATATTTCCCCAGAAAAGCACTTATGCGAAAATGAGCAGTTATGGGAGTCAAGGCAAAATAAAGAAATTATACATCAAAGGAAAAAAGAAATGCAAAAGGATGGAGTGGAATCTTACAGAAAGCGAAAGATTGTGATGGCTTCGGAAGGACAACGCGAAAGCTTGAACACGCCGGCGGCCGGAGAACAGAAATCGAAAGAGGAGACAGAATAAGAAGATGAATTTGGGAAAGTAAAACGAGGAAGTAAAAAATAAAGAGGGGTTTTATAAGGAAAACTGTTACAAGACACGTGGCTGCAGGTGAGTGGGTGAAAAAAGGAAAAGAAAAATGAGAAACAGTGTAAAAGACAAGGGTATTTATTGCTGACAGTACTAGCTCGCGAGTTCCCGAAGAATTTTGGAGTAATGCGAATTCAAATGTTTGAGGGGGGAAAGCTATGAAATCGATTGAAATTCCAAATGGAGTCGAATTTAAACCGGGAATCCGGATTCTAATCAACCCTGGCTGCAGAACAATCCTGTCAACCTGGGAATCTATATACCCTTTTAATCCGGTCTCATGTCAATAGGCAATAATCCGGATTGGGGGGCAAAAATCAACCAAAATTTCTTCTAAGCATACTCTTGAATCCGGTCTCTTGTCCATCAGAAAAAATCCGGATTGGGGGGCAACAGTCAACCAAAATTTCTTCTAAGTTTCTCTTGAATCCGGCCTCATGTCAATCGACAACACTCCGGATTGGGGGCAACAGTCAACCAAAATTTCTTCTAAGCATACTCTTGAATCCGGTCTCTTGTCCATCGGCAAAAATCCGGATTGGGGGGCAACAGTCAACCAAAATTTCTTCTAAGTTTCTCTTGAATCCGGCCTCATGTCAATCGACAACACTCCGGATTGGGGCGCAACAGTCAACCAAAATTTCTTCTAAGCCAAAGAAGGGATTACGCAGACACTTCTACTCCCCCATCCAGAAAATCTGAATAAGGGAGTGGGGGGCAAATGATAGGCTATAAGAGCCCTGACTCCAAAACCTTGTGCCAAAGCCCGGTCTCAAGGCTCACTCAGACTCTGGGATGCAGCATGTTCGGTGGTACCAGAACCCTGAATCCCAAGCAGCCCTGACTCACTCCCCAAACCTTGACTTAGATGAACAAACTTCCACAGACATCCAGAGAAGGATAAACTCAAATGACGTATGATGAGATCGTCAACCATGATGTGGAAAATAGGGGACGATGTCAGAAATCACACCTGAGCACAATAGGGAATATCCCATGATTGGCACAGGTATATTCTATTTGGACCACACGCCAGCAGGAGGGTGGCACATGTCACCACAATCCTCACCTGGACACATGTGACCCATCAACATCGTCCAGGTGTTCCACCTACCTAGGATCCAATGCTCATGATTGCAGGTACCCCCCTGAACCCTAATTCTGGGCCTATAAATAGCCCAAGAAGGAAAGGTTCAGGGTTAATCTCTCTCTCTCTACACAACCTATACACACACCCTCCATATTTAGATATCTCTATAGTCTTATTCTCCCTTTCAAAGCCCCTATTTATTCTCACGCCGGAGGCGCCGCCAGGGTCAAAACCCCCCTCCGGTGTTGTTTTGCAGATACCCAACCGCAGCAACACCGCATCCAGGCGTGTGGAACGGCTGGAAAGGGCAAGATCGGGACTTGGAGTTATCACCTGCGGCACTTGTCACAAAAGAATTTATCTTCGGCATTCAAAGTCTCAGTGGAACTAAAGTTTTTCAAGCAGCTTGTAATAGAACTGTTCTGTTCTATATCAAGGCTCAGATCTAGGAAAGTTTCGTCCCTTGCCGTTACTGTCTCACATCTTAAGCACCTAGTCTCATTAGTAAGTATCCCCTTCATCAAGGAACAGTATTGTAAAATAACAAAAAGTTGGCAAATTATCAACAGAAAGCTTGCTTTTCTGCAAAATAATACTTATACCAGACTTCATGCATATGTCTAGAGGATTTCAATTACTAATATCCGCACTTGCATGCATCAAGTTACAACACTATCATATAATGAAAAATAGGATATAGTGAATACTAGATATACCTTTTTTAGAAAGATAAGAATAGGATTTATCAAAAGCCTGTTTGGATTAACTTATTTTGGTCACACAAATACTTTTTCCTTGAACATAAATAAATTGACCAGATGAAAAAGAACAATGTCACAGGCCACAACCTGCATAAGAATCACGTGGCTTCCTAATGCTACAACCAAGTACTACAGACTATCACGGAGATCATACAGTGGATGAAACTCATATTAATCCAACTGAAGGCCAACAAAGTACCAACTAAAAACTCAACAAAAAATGTGTAATGCAGCAATGCTTAATACAAGTACTTAGTTCTGCAAAACAAAGGTGCCTATAACTATAAGGACTCATCTGAAATAAGCACTTATCTGGCCAAGCACTTATCTGGCCAAACAGGGCATACATAATGGTTGTTCCTCTAAAATAATAGACCAGGGAAAACATCATACTTCTATAAAAATTCTAGCACAATTAAGTAGAGAGATCCCCAAGACATCAAACCTTCGTAGCAAATACAAAACGCATGATGTTACTGCAGTAGGTGCAAATAAACTAGAGCAACAGATTCAAATGATACCCAAAAGCAAATATCTAGATACAACTCACCTGAAAGTTTTCATGAACCCGGGTAACCTGAAATATTTTGCATCAAGAGTATCTAAGCAGCTCGTATATATGGGATGTTTGGCCTCTGGAAATGAACTTGTAATCCAATTGCCACAACCATGACTTCATTTCCTGGAAAAGATCTAATCTCTTGTATCTTTCTTACATACCTCGATTGTATTGATGCCAGATATTCCAGATATTCTAAAGTGTTATACTCATTCAAGAACATACATAGGTGTTTCAGGATCTAATGTTTGTGCAATCTTATAGAACACTGTTGACGCGTTTGGTCCTACATTGCCTTCAAAAAATTTAGAGTGTAGATTCTCATTCATAACATCCCACCCTATCACTCTACCTGAATATCACGACATAACAGAACCCATCCTATGGATAGAGTAATATTCTAGGTCTCTACCGTATAATGGTCTTACCCATTTGGGGTTATATTCCACAGTATGTTGTGTCCCCTTACAGATATACCATTTTGCTCAGCAAATTTAAACATTGCATCTGATATAGTATAGTTTTCATTTCCTTGAATTTGCTCAGTGAAGTCCCACTTCATTTCATTGTCAAATGTCATTGCAGTGAAACGTGATGTGAACCATTTTTGGTACTCCTTGTTATCTAAAATAGTTAGTGCAATGCCACAACCGAGTGGCAAAGAAGGCTTTATTTGGTTGAGGATGATATGTGCACCTTGTATATTCAATCCATCTTTGTTGAAGACATGCAGCCTTAATTTAGTTTTCCTTAGCTGCAAAACGTTGTTTTCAACATGTAGATTCAGACTAGTGCAAAGGAGAAAATGAGTTTCATGATATATGTATACACTACAATAAATCACGTCAATTATAACGGAAATTTTACACTGAAATCGTCGAAATTGGTCCAATTACGACAGAAAAATTTAGTCATTTTTGCTCAAGTCTTAAGTTCAGATTTTCGTCACAAATGTCATTTTCGTCACAAGTATGTCTTTCGTCATAAGTATCACTTTCGTCACATGTATAATTTTCGTCATAAGTACAATTTTTCGTCACAAGTATACATTTTCGTCATAAGTTCCAGCATGGGACCCACCTTTTTCAATAAATTAATAAATGAATTTACGACGAAATATATTGTCATAAATTTATATTTTACGATGGAAAATCTGTTGAAAGTTACAGAATGGGCCCACCTGCTACCAATATTTATTCATGAAAAAATAAAAATTAATATTAAAAAACAGTATTTCCAATAAAATTAATATTTTTCTGTTTGCCAAGACTCCCATCTTGGTGTATCGATCTGATTCTGAACAAGCTTCATATATGGTGCTTCAATGGTCCAGTAAAGAAATAAAGCTCAGCCACCTTTGTGGAGCTCAAAGTAATTGTACTATGTTATTGGTTTGAAAGTGACAGGAATGGCTTATGGTAATTTTTTGTCTGGCTCCATCAACAGAGAAAAATAGTTGTTACTTAGTCGAGAGATTCTTTTGCTTGTATAAAATGATACAAAGAACCTCTGTTTAGAATTAGATGCATCATAAACATGCACTGTTACATATAAGCCTTTTATATTATGGCACATGTTATTCGCTTGCAGTAGACCTAAAAAGATGGCTCATCATCTTTTACCAACATTTACAACCATCACATTTACTTGGGCAGTTTACACAGCCATGAGGTCGTAGCGTAATGATTGTGTAAGATTTGTCACAAATTCGACTCATCCGTTCGGCCTTCTTAGCAGCAATTTGACGTGACTCATTTGGATTTAAAATAAAATTAAATTTAGGATGTTTATAAAACTATTTATTGATATCAAATAAGTGTATACAAACGTACAAGCAGGCGGGCAACATATGTCATGACTATTTAGTATGTCTTTCGTCATAAGTATCACTTTCGTCACATGTATAATTTTCGTCATAAGTATAATTTTCGTCACAAGTATACATTTTCTTCATAAGTTCCGGCATGGGACCCACCTTTTTCAATAAATTAATAAATGAACATACAACGAAATATACTGTCATAAATTTATATTTTACGACGGAAAATCTGTTGAAAGTTACAGAATGGGCCCACCTGCTACCAATATTTTATTCATGAAAAAATAAAAATTAATATAAAAAAACAGTATTTCCTATCAAATTAATATTTTTCAGTTTGCCAAGACTCCCATCTTGGTGTTATCGATCTGATTCTCAACAAGCTTCATATATGGTG
The DNA here is from genome assembly GCA_030848705.1 of Heracleum sosnowskyi. Lineage (NCBI taxonomy): Eukaryota > Viridiplantae > Streptophyta > Magnoliopsida > Apiales > Apiaceae > Heracleum > Heracleum sosnowskyi. The sequence continues at coordinate 14,521,902 of CM061244.1, read as the reverse complement.
CTACAATGGTCCACTAAAGAAATAAAGCTCAGCCACCTTTGTGGAGCTCAAAGTAATTGTACTGTGTTATTGGTCTGAAAGTGACAGGAATGGCTCATGGTAATTTTTTGTCTGGCTCCATCAACAGAGAAAAATAGTTGTTACTTAGTCGAGAGATTCTTTTGCTTGTATAAAATGATACAAAGAACCTCTGTTTGGAATTAGATGCATCATAAACATGCAATGTTACATATAAGCCTTTTATATTATGGCGTTATGACATGTTATAATAGACCTAAAAAGATGGCTCATCATCTTTTACCAACATTTACAACCATCACATTTACTTGGGCAGTTTACACAGCCAATGAGGTCGTAGCGTAATGATTGTGTAAGATTGGTCACAAATTCGACTCATCCGTTCGGCCTTCTTAGCAGTAATTTGACGTGACTCATTTGGATTTAAAATAAAATCAAATTTAGGATGTTTATAAAACTATTTATTGATATCAAATAAGTGTATACAAACGTACAAGGCAGGCGGGCAACATATGTCATGACTATTTAGTATGTCTTTCGTCATAAGTATCACTTTCATCACATGTATAATTTTCGTCATAAGTATAATTTTCGTCACAAGTATACATTTTCGTCATAAGTTCCGGCATGGGACCCACCTTTTTCAATAAATTAATAAATGAACATACGACGAAATATACTGTCATAAATTTATATTTTACGATGGAAAATCTGTTGAAAGTTATAGAATGGGCCCACCTGCTACCAATATTTTATTCATGAAAAAATAGAAATTAATATAAAAAAAATAGTATTTCCTATCAAATTAATATTTTTCAGTTTGCCAAGACTCCCATCTTGTTGTTATCGATCTGATTCTGAACAAGCTTCATATATGGTGCTACAATGGTCCACTAAAGAAATAAAGCTCAGCCACCTTTGTGGAGCTCAAAGTAATTGTACTGTGTTATTGGTCTGAAAGTGACAGGAATGGCTTATGGTAATTTTTTGTCCGGCTCCATAAACAGAGAAAAATAGTTGTTACTTAGTCGAGAGATTCTTTTGCTTATATAAAATGATACAAAGAACCTCTGTTTAGAATTAGATGCATCATAAACTTGCACGGTTACATATAAGCCTTTTATATTATGGCGTTATGACATGTTATAATAGACCTAAAAAGATGGTTCATCATCTTTTACCAACATTTACAACCATCACATTTACTTTGGCAGTTTACACAACCAATGAGGTCCTAGCACTACAAGAAAAACTGAAACAGACAACACTTATCAGACAACGGTCGGCAGTAAAAGCATTGTTTGAAATTTTCACACAACGGTTTTTTTTTTTGCAAAATCTGTCTGTTGTCTGAAAGAACTTCCACAACGGTTTCTAAAACCATTGTCTATTAGAAGGAGTAAAGCAGAGGCTTTACACAACGGAATTATAAAACCGTTGTCTGAAGAAAGGTCAGACAAGTGTTTCATAAACCGTTGTTAAAAACAGACAAGTGTTTTTTTTTTGTTACTTAAATGGATGTCACACAACAGTTTGAATAAACACTTGTCTGATTCTAACAACGGTTTACAAAACCATTGTCTGAAGAAACTTAAGACAATGGTTTTGTAAACCGTTGTTAGAATCAGACAAGTGTTTTACTTGTATGTGGACTATACTTAATTCACACAACAGTTTCTGCATACCGTTGTCCAATTGAAATCTTAGAGACAATGGTTTTTGGCTGTTAAATATGTTGCTGTCACACAATTGTTTAGCTTACATAAACCGTTGTCTGATAGTTAAAAAAATTAAAAAAAAACCATAAAATAGTTGTGAAGCATGCTCAATATTTTTATCATTACCCTCCACAATCATTGTATCGGCTTGTACACAGACGCCGCTACATTGAACTTGACAAAAACGTACAAGGTCCGGTTGTGCCGCATCTTTTCAAAAACGTTGGAACACTACTACTTTTGGGAACGGGACATGTGTCAGATTCAATGAATATTTTTTTAAAATGATTTCTTCAACGATCCAACCGTACGGATGTTAATCAGTACTCATTCTAGTGTTGGGAAAAAATAATCAAAAAATAACAAGGCCCGGTTGTGCCGCATCTTTTCAAAAACGTTGGAACACTACTACTTTTGGGAACGAGACACGTGTCAGATTCACTGAATATTTTTTTTAAATGATTTCTTCGACGATCCAACCGTACGGATGTTAATCAGTACTCATTCTAGTGTTGGGAAAAAATAATCAAAAAATAACAAGGCCCGGTTGTGCCGCATCTTTTCAAAAACGTTGGAACACTACTACTTTTGGGAACGAGACACGTGTCAGATTCACTGAATATTTTTTTTAAATGATTTCTTCGACGATCCAACCGTACGGATGTTAATCAGTACTCATTCTAGTGTTGGGAAAAAATAATCAAAAAATAACAAGGCCCAGTTGTGCCGCATCTTTTCAAAAACGTTGGAACACTACTACTTTTGGGAACGAGACACGTGTCAGATTCACTGAATATTTTTTTAAATGATTTCTTCGACGATCCAACCGTACGGATGTTAATCAGTACTCATTCTAGTGTTGGGAAAAAATAATCAAAAAATAACAAGGCCCGGTTGTGCCGCATCTTTTCAAAAACGTTGGAACACTACTACTTTTGGGAACGAGACACGTGTCAGATTCACTGAATATTTTTTTTAAATGATTTCTTCGACGATCCAACCGTACGGATGTTAATCAGTACTCATTCTAGTGTTGGGAAAAAATAACAAGGCCCGGTTGTGCCGCATCTTTTCAAAAACGTTGGAACACTACTACTTTTGGGAACGAGACACGTGTCAGATTCACTGAATATTTTTTTTAAATGATTTCTTCGATGATCCAACCGTACGGATGTTAATCAGTACTCATTCTAGTGTTGGGAAAAAATAATCAAAAAATAACAAGGCCCGGTTGTGCCGCATCTTTTCAAAAACGTTGGAACACTACTACTTTTAGGAACGAGACACGTGTCAGATTCACTGAATATTTTTTTTAAATGATTTCTTCGACGATCCAACCGTACGGATGTTAATCAGTACTCATTCTAGTGTTGGGAAAAAATAATCAAAAAATAACAAGGCCCGGTTGTGCCGCATCTTTTCAAAAACGTTGGAACACTACTACTTTTGGGAACGAGACACGTGTCAGATTCACTGAATATTTTTTTTAAATGATTTCTTCGATGATCCAACCGTACGGATGTTAATCAGTACTCATTCTAGTGTTGGGAAAAAATAATCAAAAAATAACAAGGCCCGGTTGTGCCGCATCTTTTCAAAAACGTTGGAACACTACTACTTTTGGGAACGAGACACGTGTCAGATTCACTGAATATTTTTTTTAAATGATTTCTTCGACGATCCAACCGTACGGATGTTAATCAGTACTCATTCTAGTGTTGGGAAAAAATAATCAAAAAATAACAAGGCCCGGTTGTGCCGTATCTTTTCAAAAACGTTGGAACACTACTACTTTTGGGAACGGGACATGTGTCGAGATCTATGTAATTTAATGATATTACAGAAGTTATATCAACTTTTCAAAAAAAATTAAATAACATACAAAGTTATATCTCTTTATAACAAAAACACATTTCCCACCTTTGCCAAATTTTTACTTCCCCCCTCCCCGACCTTTCCCCCCTTAACCAAATCTTTATTCCCCCTCTTTCACTACCCTGCTTTTCTCTTTCTATCTCGATCTCTATTGCCTCTCTCTCAATTCAAAACACAAACATTTCAAACACACATACGTTTCATTCTCTCAAAAACACACACACACACACACCGATACACACAGACATATACAAATCTAGATGTTGAAACCCTAGTTCTAAATCGTGTTAATTAGTTGTGCAATTGCTCGAATCGTGTTAATTTGACGAAGCCCCTTGCTCAAAAGTTTGGTTCATCACTAATCTCAACAATTTGTAAGTGGTTTTGAATTCATTTTGAATTTTTGAATTTCGAAATTTTAATTTTCTATTTTACTTCTTTTAAACAGATCTAGAGCCCTTGCTCAAAGGTTTGGTTCATCACCCGTAAGTGATTTTCCATCTTCAGTTTTTAATTGTGAACTTATAGTTCGTGTGTGTATGTATACATATGTTGGTTCTGCCTATTTGATTATTACTTCAGTCGTATATTCTTTATGTTGCAGGGAGTTCCGTGATGGCTGCCTGCAAAGGTCTTAGAGAGTAAAATTGGCATTGAAAAGATGAATTTACTGAAAGCCGCGTCTCTAGAAGGTTCCAGTGACAACTATTTTTCACATGCTTTTCTTATGCTTGTGTGTTATGCCTGTTTTCGCACTGTCAAATAGGGGTCTTTTGCTGAAGCAGCCTCTGCCTAGTAGTAGTAGAGATAGGTCTGCATTTATCTAATTTCCCGAGACCCCGATCTTTAAGTGACATAAACTTGGGTATGTTAAATTTAGAATTTCTTTTCACTTGCACTTCTTAACAACATTCACATGATGGATAGGGATTAGTTGAGGGTTGACCAATTTGTGGAAGCTGTAAAGGACACTGTTTTAGCAAATGAAAGATGGGTAATCCAATCTTATCTCTCTGATCGCCTAATTTCTGCGTAAAGAGTAGTAGATAGTATTAAGTTTTATATATCCTTCTTTCAGGTACCTCCTCCTGGAAAAGGTTCATTATACATAAGGCCATTGCTTATGGGGAGTGGCTCTGTTCTTAGCCTTGCACCAGCTCCTGAATTCACCTTTTTGATTTACGTTTCTCCTGTTGGTAATTATTTCAAGGTAAAAGGTTTGTACATTCAAATGATAGGTGTCGACTGCAAATTCTTTAAAGTCTCCCCTGATAGGTGAAGTGACGCACTTCTCTTATGTATGGGACCTATGTTTTATAAGATACCTTGGTCTGAATCCTTTATTTTTTTGCTTACATGATGTCAGGATGGCTTGTCTCCAATTGATTTGATGGTTGAAATTGAAACACATCGGGCAACCCCTGGTGGTACTGGATGTGTGAAAACGATAGGAAACTATGCTGCAGTAAGCTTTCGTATAGTTTCTTGCTGGTTAATAGTTAGGGCGTAGTATTGCCTTGTTTCTATATATTAAATTAAGTTTGGAGTTATGCTAGATGCACTCAATGCTGATTTGCACACGGGATTCTGGATGCTCACATTGCCTTCTCTCACTTTTGATTGATGATTATTCTAGTTTTTCTAATTTATGCTTTATGCCCTAAAAACATTTTGTGATCCTTTTTCGGTAAGGAAGCTATATGGTTCAAATTGTTTATGCAGAAGTCTGTCTTATCTTAATCTTTGTTCATACTTTTATGGTGATATGGGTGAATTGTTCCTTGTTTAATTTTTGAAAAAACATGAGAACCATTTGGCAAACTTTATGGCATAATATGATGTTGAGTATCTAATCTTGTCGTGATTTTTAATTATAATTTTAGGTCCTCAAGGCACAAAGTTCTGCAAAAGCCAAAGGCTATTCTGATGTTCTGTACCTAGATCATTCATGTGCAGTTTTTTACTTGTTTCATGGTGCTGCAGGCTTTAAAAATCATCTAGACTGATGAGCCTTTGCTGCGTCCCTGTGGTGTTTCAGAGGTGCTGGCATGAGTGTATAAGAAGTGAAAAAGGTGGAGGTTTTTCGGAATATAAATGTTAGGTTTCGTCGAACTTGTGTAGAGAAATAGAGTATTCATTTTTGACACTGCATCATACCATCAGCTTTACTTGTACACTCTGACTTATTAGATTGAGAATTTCTAAGCATTGTAGATGTATTTTTTCCAGTGTAAGTACTAATAATAAAGTTATTAAGTCATGTTTGGGTTCATATTGAATTTGAAATCTGGGAAATTTTGTTTATTAAAGATTTTTTGTTGCACAAAAATCTAGCTTATTAGATTGTTTTTTGTCCAATACCGTTGTCTATCAAAATCAGAAACAAGTGTTTTAGAAACAAAAACTGTTGTGGTTCTGCTAATGTTCAAACATGTTTATCTTTTTAAACCATTGCCTAACAGCTTTCAGACAACAGGTATTTAAAGAAAACAATTGTGCAAGTCAAGAATAGACAACAGTTTTTAGAAAGGAAACCATTGTGTTAAACTATTAAGACAATGGGGTTGTTCTACTAAAACCGTCGTAAATATTTAGATCACACAACACTCTTTTGGAAAATAAAGCCTTGTCTGAAAATTAAAATAACAACATTTTCTAGTTAATAAACAATTGTTGATTTATTTGTCAGACAATGGTTTCTACAACAACCGTTGTTGTTCACGCGTTTCAGACAACGTTTTCTAAGACCAAAACCGTTGTCTGTAGGGAATCAGACAACGGACGCGTCCGTTGTCTGAGCTGCGTAACAGACGGCATCTCAATAGACAACGGTTTTCTAGGGCATCAGACAACGGGCAAAAAGCCTTGTCTGATTCAATTATTCTTGTAGTGTAGCGTAATGATTGTGTAAGTTTGGTCACAAATTCGACTCATCCGTTCGGCCTTCTTAGTAGTAATTTGACGTGACTCATTTGGATTTAAAATTAAATTAAATTTAGGATGTATATAAAACTATTTATTGATATCAAATAAGTGTATATAAACGTACGCGGGCAACATATGCACTGCAATACCTCGTTAAATAGAAAACACTATCCTACGAGAAAAAGACATATACTTCTCTAGTCTGTTCATTTTGCATGCTTAACATTTGCCAGGAAAAAGCCAAGGCAGCATTTCAATGATGAAACCATGTCACGGCTACTTACAAGTGAGCCCAGAATTTGAGGCATGCCTAAGCACTAATCATGCACATATAATGGGGGGAATGCCAATGTCATGACTGATAGATATGTCATGTCTGTACATACAATAGTATCTGAGTTTGTGTCATCTGATTATTCCTCTGCTAAATAAAGTACAGGAGTGATCTATGACCAGCCATACAAAGGGCACATATTTACAAGATTGCAGTTTTAAATCCAATATGGAACAAGTGTGATGGAATTCAAAAAGAAAATCAATAGGAAACTGTACTACTTATGTGTAAAGGAATGAAGTGATAAAAATTATATATCATAAAAACAAAATTACATAAAAATTACACTTGCACGAAATTGCTATAATTGTTTTCTCTAGATAGCTGGCAACCTTTTTGAGTTTGTTTGTTCCAGTTTGGAGCAGACACTTGCACGATACAACAAATGTGTAGAATCATCTGAAAATTCTGCAGTCGAGCATGAGGTACCGAAGAAGGACGTTCAGGAGTTGGAACATCTGAAACAGGAGATTGCAGATCTCCAGTTGAAAAACATGCAGATATTGGGGAAGGACGGTTTGGGCTCGAAAGAATTGCAGCAGTTGGAGCAGCTTTCGAAGGGAAAGAAGGAGCAATTACTGATGGAGCAGCTGAACCTATCAAGAAAAAGGAACAGTAGGTCACTATGGAAAATGCTTCTCAATCCTTCTGAGCAGAGTAGCATTTTCCATTATGACATTCTGTTCCATTTTCTTGATAGGTCCAGCTTCTCCATCAGTAATTGCTCCTTCTTTCCCTTCGAAAGCTGCTCTATCTGCTGCAATTCTTTTAAGCCCAAACCACCAAGGTCCTTCCCCAATATTTGCATGTTTTTCAACTGGAGATCGATCTGCAATCTCCTGTTTTAAACGTTCCACTTCCTGAACGTCCTTCTTCGGTACCTCATGCTCGACTGCAGAATTTTCAGACGATTCTACTACATTTGTTTTATCGCGCAAGTGTCTTCTCGATACTGGAACAAGCATCCTTCTTTGGTATTCTGCGCAGAAGGATTGAGAAGCTTCAAAGTTTTTTCCCGTCAAATGCACTCTCAGTTTCAGGCTACCTTGAATGCAAAGTTGTTTTGCTCCATTTCGATCTGTTCCCAGTCGTTTTGCTCCATTTCAACCTGTGCATGCCACAACATTAAGCTCGTACATTAGTTACCCATATTTACATACGTGTACATGTGTTTTTATTTTAACATACATGTACTTTTAACAATTATACATACATTTTTGTTTTAAATGTGTGCATGATTCAATAAGAATGATAAGGAATAGATTTAGTATATTGGTGAAATGGACGAGGTATTATCTAGAAAAGATAATAGTTTATTATATATTTTGCATATATCAAAAAATAAATGTAGTGTTTTTTAAATAATTTTCAAAAAACTTAATATGAATTATATTAATACTGACATGAATATACTATCTTATTTATAAAAGTAAATATTCATTTGTATTATTTAAATTGTAATTTTCAATCAATATAGAGAAAAGAGAATAAACAAAAACTATAACAGTTATTGACTTGTATATATGCTAATATACACTTCTGAAAAAAGATATTTGTATAGAAAAATTCATTGTTTGGACAGAATATAGCTTCGGGTTTTGTATGAATTTTTCTTCTTAGTTTATATCAAAGCAGACTAATAACAAAACTCAAAATTTCTTTTACAAATATGTAAAATTCAAAATTAAACTAATAAAGATTTATGGAATGCATTTGACATCCAACATCAAAATTAGAGATAATACTAAGGATATATATAAAAGGACCCAAGATAAATATATATATATATATATATATATATATAATATATACCTACCTTGAAAGAGCATGAAACGTAACCTGGGAAGAAACTATGAAGGAGTGTTTTGTAAAACAAGAAGGTGCTAAAACAATAATTAAGATTGAAAATTTTGTGTATGAAAAAGGTGCTTAAACTTCAAACCAAGAATACTTGTGGTTGACAATTGTGTGAAGAGAAAAGGTATTAAAACACCAAGGACAAAGAGTACTTGTAATGGTCACAATCCTTTATATAAGAGATGGGGACACAACAAATTTCTATACCGGAAATCTAATATTTGTGAGATATTTATTTGTATTATATTTTTCTAAAATACTTATTCATGTAAGAAATGACGATAATATTTAGTAACGTAAGGAATAAGGATAATGTTTTAGTCACAACACACGTGGGGATGACGATAATGCTTACTGATGTATACGTAAGAATGACGATAATCTTCCTACTTGAAAATTTCAAGTAAGAATACGAGAATGATGTGAGGTGTTCCAAAAATTAGATCATTTTCCCAAAAAAAAAGAGATTTATGATTAAATTTTCAAATTAAATATGTGACATGAGACACATTAATAATAATTTTTATATTTTGATTCAAATTATTTATAATTTAATTTTTTTTTGCTAAATAATAATTTAATTTTTCATACATATATTTTAAAAAAATAACAATTGCTTAATTTCACATATCTATATAGGATGATTTGTTTGTGATATCTTCTAATAGTGAGAGTATAGTATGACAAATTTGTGTGTGCCCTGGAATGACGGTAAGACTGAGCAATTCAATATTCTCTGATAGTTCAATTGTTCAATTTACATTTACAATTTTATTCTTTTTATGTTTTAATAAAAAGACTTTTAATTAGTGATTTCAAACTCATTATTAAACTTTCGGTTACAAATTATCTGATAATTTAACTTTTCACACGTATTTTTTTAATTAAAAATTATAATTTTATAATTTAGTTTTTTAAATTGTATATATCTATTTTAAAATTTAATCAATGAAGAAATTAGGAAAAAAGTTATAAAATAATGTGAATTTTTCATATAGTTAATGAAAATTATATAAATATATAGTGACAGTTAAATATTTAAGAAGAAAATATATTATGGTATTTAATTGTTAATTGCATGTATATGTAATAATTATTTGTGTCATTTTAAATTTTTAAATTTTATTTAATATATATAAATTCGTGTCACGAGACATATGTTCCGATGTTTATATATAATAAATTATCTAAACAAACAACAGTAATGCCAACAATTTGTCTAGGTGTTAAATGTTTTCTAACAAAACATAGTTAATGTTTTTAAAACAAAAAAAAATGTATTTAACATTTTTTATTAAATCTTTCAAATTTAATAATTAAACAAATAAAATATTTTGATATCAATTCTTTTGTTAATCTTACATTTGACGTAAAAAGTTCATTGGCTTCTTAATCTATACTATATTATTAAAGCCGAAACATTAAAAGTTTTGGTTTTCGGTTTTCGGTTAATTTTTTGTTTTCGGTACTTTTTCTAATTAATAATATAATCAAAATTCGGGAAAGTTTTATTCTACATTAATATTTCACTATATTTTACTACATAAAAATCAAATAATATTGAAATCTAATAAAAAAAAATGGAAATGTGAGATTTTGTTTAAATTTAGGATACACCGCTACAAATATACTTCTTTCTTTTTTTTTAAAGGATAACGAAAGCTACTACAAATCAAATCTTTTATGGAATTGTATTATTGTCAAGTTACCAAAATAGTAACTAGATGATTGGCTTTTGTAATTAAAATATTGTTTTTCTAACAAAATCTACTCCTTTTCCAAAAATATCATTACAATTATCTTTAAATTAAAACACATTACCTTTTATATTTGTTATTACTAAAATCTATGTTTTCCAAAAATATGAGCTGCAATTCTTACTTATTTATTTTAAAACCTATTTTAATACTCTATTTAATAAATAATAAAATAATATAAAAATAATAACTAACTGATTGCCTTTTATAATTAAAAAAAATCTAACAAAATCTACTACTTTTCAAAAAATATTACGACAATTACCTTTAAATTAAAACATAATATCTTTTATATTTGTTATCACTAAAATCTCTATTTTCCAAAAATATGAGATGCAATCCTTACTAATTTATTTTAAAATCTATTTTAATACTCTATTTAATAAATAATAAAAATAATATAAAAATATTAACTAGCTGATTGCCTTTTATAATTAAAACATTTTTTTTCTAACAAAATCTACTTCTTTTCCAAAATTATCACGGGCAATTACCTTTAAATTAAAATATATTACCTTTTATATTTGTTATCACTAAAATCTCTATTTTCCAAAAATATCAAGTGCAACCCTTACTTATATATTTTAAAACTTATTTTAATATTTTTAATTATTTAAAAAAAACTTACCTATTTTAACAAGTGAACGTATTTTTTTAACAAATATAATTAATATAATTAAAACACATCTAAAAATATTATAGGTAGTTACTTTTTTTTAATTAAAACATGTTAGCTTTCCTATTTGTCCTTATTTAAAAAACTTACTTATTTTAACATGTCAACGTATTTTTTTAATAAATACAATTAAAATAATTAAGACACTTCTAAAAATATCACGGACAATTACTTTTTTTAATTAAAACATGTTAGATTTTCTATATGTCATTATTATTATTATTATTTTATTATAAAATAATATTAATAATAACTCATTTATTTTCATCAGCCCATCTGTATTTTTTAATATTTTTTTTACGTTCCAATTAATATTTAAGTTTCTCCTTTTATAATTTATCATATTAATTTTTATTTTTATTTTAATATTTTTCGTTCACATTAAATTTTTTATATATTAAATTGGTGCTCTTTATATATTTTGAAAGGCATCATTTTTCCCGAATTTACTGGGTATTTCACTGTGGGAACACCAACAAAAACGACAAGCATAGATGAATTTCCTCTAATCCAGAAATCTGAAAATAACCATCATTAATGTTAGAATAGATTGAGCAACAGCTTTAATAAGCACTTGAGGTCGAGCTAACAATTTCTCCTTCCAACCTTGTAACTTTGTCCATATACATTCTTTCAGTCAGTTAAGCACTCATTTCTTAGATTTTCGTATAATAGTAGGAAGTCCTAAATATTTATAATGCTTATCCACCTGATCAAGTGCACTAAGGATCTGCATAATATCATTCATTTTCTGTTACCATCCACATTCTTGCTAAACGACACTTCAGATTTACCAAAACTAATTCTTTGCCCAGATGCTCGTTCATATTTACTCATTATATCAGCTATCTTTGAGTATCAAGTGTTGCTCTAGCAAATAGGATGCTATCATCAGCAAATAAGAGGTGAGAAACTTCAGGAATCCCCCTACACGCTTTCGCCCCATGTACTTACTTATTTTATGATGCACGACAAAGAAAAATTCAGCCTTAAGCGTATAAAAGAAATAAATAAGGAGAAATGGGGTTTCCCAACGTATCCCTGGGATAATAGAACCATTTACCTTTCTATTAATCTTGAAAGAGTAAGAAACGCTGTTTACATAGACTAATTAGACGAAAATCTCCCATTTGTTCCGGATCCTTACGCTTTGGAATAAGCACTATGCAGGTCTTGTTTATTTCAGTGATATCAATCAGCTCGTTCCACCAGTTTTGGACAAAATTTGTTACTGATGTTCCCACTATTTTTCAAAAAAATTGAAAAAGGGGAGCATGCATCCCAATCCCATCAATTCTGGGAGCTTTATTGGGATACATTTAATTAAGGGCCAAACTAATCTCCTCGAAGGTGGGTGTTGTATCAAGATTTTGGTTCATTTTGTTAGTGACCAGACCCGACATACCAGCAAGAGCCTCTTCAAACAGCACGGATCCCTCAAAGAAAATAGCTCAACGAAATACTCGGAAACAATTTTGTTCACATCCTTCTCACTACTTTTCCAAACTTCATTTCCATCCTTTAGATTGAATCAATCTGATTTCTTTCCTTTCTCGAACTCGCTTTGTGATGGAAATACGCAATATTTTTGTCCACTCTATTTCTTCTTTTCTATGAACATCATCTGATTCAACCTCTAGACTTTAATATTTTTCGAGCATTATAGCATCTGGTGTTCGGAGTGCCCAAAAACAAATTCATGCAAGCTCGGCCCAAAGCGGACAACATCATACTATTGTGGAGTTATGACTGGCTAGCGGCCGAAAATCTGAAACACATGCTGACAACTCGAAAGTTCTTTTTTCACTTCCTTTATCTTCTCTTTCACGTCACTGAATGTTTCAGTCGCCAAGGTACTCGGATCAGTAGCACATTTTTTCATGAAATGGAAAAACCCCAGGATTTCTTCACCCCTTTCTGACATTCTTCATTAGCTAACTAAAAGGCCTCGAAATAATGGTATCTTTAACTGCCCCAATGATACCTCGGTTCTACTTTAGTGTTTTAAAAATTTGGAGATACTTTAGTCATAGCGATGGGTTGGAGATTTTCTTGAGGGAGGGAGTTGATAGTAGTGCTGGTCACACGGGCGGTCCGTCCCATGCCGTGCCGGTTCACAGGCGGGCCGTCCCGATCAAACATTAACCCGGGCACGGCACGTTGGTTACTACGAGGCGGGGAGAGCCGTGTCGTGCTAAAGAATGGTTGGCACGTGCACGGTTCCGCCGGGTTGCGGGCGAGTTGCGGGTCGGGGCGGTTTAAAATTTATTTATTTTATTTTAATTCGATACAAATAATTGTTTGAAACTATAAAAAAAATTTGGAAGAAAAAAAAAGAGGACGGTACCTCTATAAATTTTATTAATTAAAAAAAATGTTACAATTAATTTGAGATGACTCCTCTCTAAAAAAACGGAACAAACCGCATTAACATATTAAAACAATTACAAACCAAACAAATTTTAAAAATACAAAACAAAAAAAATGATATCCACTATTTGATTATTGTTGTTCGTTGGTAGTTCAGGCGGCGTCGGAATCCGAAGTATCCATTGTCATCCACGGATCGTTTTCGTCGTCCGAGTCATCTTCTTTTTTTCTTTGTTGTCTTTTTGCGGCTTGATCCCAATCTTTTTTACAAACACAAATCTTTACTACGTCCGGCGCTAAACTTGTTCTCTTCTCGTCTAACACTCTTCTACCTGCACTAAAAGCGGACTCGGACGCAATCGTAGAAGCGGGGACTACAAAAATATCCCTTACATTTTTTGCTAAAATCGGAAATTGTAACTCATGATTCTTCCACCATGTTAGCATTTCAAAATCTTCAATTAATTTTTAATGATAAGAAAAAAATTCCTTAACCATACTATAAGAAGAAGCGGGTACGGGAGATGAAGTGGAAATTTTACATTTTTGTTTTTTAGTCAATATAGATGAAATTGTAGTATTAAACCTACTACGACCACCACTACCACTAGTACTACTAGGTTGTATAGAATTTTGAACTTTTGGAGCATAAATATCTACAAGACGATACAACAAATCTAAACATTGATTAACATATACAACATGATCATATGAAACGTTTAAAACTTCATAATAATGCCCTAAAATTCCTTCTAAACCTTTCTTTCTAACACCGGGATCAAGAAGACATGCAATACCATAAATATAAGGAAATTCTGTAAAGTATTCGATCCACTTAATTTTCATGTCAACAATAATATATCACTAAAATATGGATCTTGTTCATATTCTTTTAAAGTAGTAACTATATTAACACACCTAATGATAACATTATGTACATTTGGTTCATAAACATAAGAAAAAACCTTAGTAGCATGTGCAAAACAATCAAGTATGTTACGTACTCTAGATGCCAATTCCTAATCAAATTCATTTTTCTATATGTCAATCACTAATCCAATGAACCGTAACACAAATATAAGGCTCACCTTGACCCGAACTCCAACAATCACTAGTTAAAGAAACCATACCATCAAAATTAGCGAAACTTTCAATTAACTGTGCACGTTGAGCATAATATTGTTTTTGTGTGTGACATTTAAGTGTGTTCCTAGGAATTCTTCTAAATACCGGGTTTAGTGAATTTTTAACCATGTGCTCTAAATTCGGACTCTCACCGTGGAATAAAGGTAACTCGTCTAAAGTAATATAAGTAGCAAAATCTTCTATCATTCTATCTCTATTATAGGAAAAAGGCATACCTCCACCGGGAGACGAAGTCACGAAACCACCAATTTGTGTTTGTTGTGAACCTGCACGTGCCGCTCCACTTTCATGACTTTGCTTCGTTATTCCATGGTGATTTTTCAAGTGTCGATCAAGTGTACCCGTACCGCCCCCTTTAGTGTGAACAAAAGGGTCTTGTGTTCGATTATTTTGAATACAAATCAAACAACAAACTTTAAATCGGTCCGGAACTTCCGTTGGATCTTTCGAAAAATAATTCCAAACATGTGACGAATGTCTAGTAGAACTAGAAGAACCACCTACAGAATAAAATAAAAACTGATTAAATTCAAAATAAGAACCGAATAATTTTTTAAGCATAAAAACAAATCTTTTTAAAACCAAAAAAACCAAACGTTTTTTAAATATAAAAACCGAATATACAAACCAAATAATTTTTTAAGCATAAAAACAAATCTTTTTAAAAACAAAAAAAACAAACGTTTTTTAAATATAAAAACCAAATAATTTTTCCGAATATAAAAACTGAATAAAAAAATAACAAAATAAAAATAAATACCAGTTTCGGATCGAGGAGGTGGCAACGATGTTGCTTGGGTTGAACCTTGAGTTGATACGGTGCCTCTTCCTTCTTCCATTTTTTTAAAGCTTCGTCGGAATTTGGCCGAAAATATTTAAAATCGTCGGAATGTTAGAGATTAAATTCAGAAAGTTAGAGTGAGAATGAGCAGAGAGATAGAATAGAGAGATAGAAGAAAGAAGTCAGAGACTCAGAAACCATTTGTATAATTGCAACGACTATTTGCAGGGAATATATATATATAATATAAACTACAATTCTACAAACACATGCATGTGTTTCGCCCATATATATTATATATATAATTCTCCCTCCTCTATCCCATATATATAATAGTTTATATTACAAACACAGACACATTAACTTTTAGCATGCAGCCTGCATACGTGCCGTGTCGGGCGGACGGTTCACGGCGTGCCGTGCCGATCCACGGGTCGTGCCGATGTCGCGTGCCGTGCCGTGCCGGTGCCGGTTTCCAGAAATTCAACCTGTATTCGCCCCGTTACAGAAAACGAGCTGTGCCGAGTTGATTCGCCCCGTTCCCGGTCCGAATTTTACGAGCCATTTGGCCGTGCTGTGCCCGGGTTGCACGAGCAGAACCGCTCGTATGACCACCTCTAATTGATAGCATCAAACCATCAATGCAAATATGTGCATGACGGTAAAGAATAATAATGGAACTGGCATTTTGCTCATGTAGATGCTTTGTATAGAATACTTTTGTCAAGTGATCAAAATACACTTGTTTTTTACATATTGAGATGAGGGTGTCTATAAAATTTAGGCAGCTTTTAAAAATATTTATTGATATCAACTAAGTCTATACAGTACAAGGGGCAACCAGCTGCAACCCAATCCTATAGAAAAAAACTTCTACTTTTCCAGTATGTTTTTTTTTTTGCATGCTTATCTCGGACCATTGCACCATTTTGTAATACTAAAAAAACTTGGATGCAGATCAGTAATACTAAAAATTAAGACATTTTGTGCAATTGTTAACTGGCCAATTTCATACGTATCCCGTATCAATTTTCAAACTGTGGGCTATAATCACATCGGATACCAAGTCCTTTATTGTTTACCAAACAGAAGCAAAACACAGAAAAGATTTCAGATCAAATAACAGCAGCAAAACTGGATTCAATGACATTGCCTTTGTGTTATAACTAATCATGAGTTGAAAACTTCAGTTGGTTATCATTTACAGTCCTTTTATTGATGTTATAAATAGCAAAAAGAGACGGTTAACTGTACATGTAAAACATCTCAAACTTTCTCATTGTGGCTGCGACCATGGCCATACATGTTGTAAAAGAACCAAAGATGCAATTATAGAGCGAGCTTCACTCATATGAATTCCCGCTGCCTGCAAAGCCAATAAATTAACATAAACGTTGACTACACGCTTTTTATTAAGCCGTTAATGGTAGCTCGTTCATAAAAAAGGATGTATCCATGGTCTGTGTTACTCGAATACTCCTGCGCTGATCCAAAGGAAGTTTGTACTGCAGATTCATCAACCATCTCTACATTCTCATCGTCAAAGAACAACCAATGGTTATGACTTTTCACAAGACTAACATAATGCCCGTGGTTGGGTCCACTCCCAACATGAACAACTACAGCAAACAGAGAATATTCAGAGTCCGAGTTTTCCACTGTATTGTTCAATTTCAGCTCTAGTGGGAACACAACGCGGTATGACAACTTCTTATACCGACCAAGCTGTTCCATGTACTTAAAACGCTTCAAGTG
This sequence comes from Heracleum sosnowskyi, assembly GCA_030848705.1. NCBI lineage: Eukaryota > Viridiplantae > Streptophyta > Magnoliopsida > Apiales > Apiaceae > Heracleum > Heracleum sosnowskyi. Next base: position 14,504,690 of record CM061244.1, on the reverse strand, counting down.
GATAACCAAGATCTGAGGTGTTTTCTTTATCTTCATCCTCTTCTGCGCTTCTTGTAAACTGCAGCAGCAGAGACGGGTAAATATTCTATATTTAGTCCCAAAAATTTAAAGGCAAAGACAAGATCAAATACCTGCAGCACTTGTCACAAAAGAATTTATCTTCGGCATTCAAAGTCTCAGTGGAACTAAAGTTTTTCAAGCAGCTTGTAATAGAACTGTTCTGTTCTATATCAAGGCTCAGATCTAGGAAAGTTTCGTCCCTTGCCGTTACTGTCTCACATCTTAAGCACCTAGTCTCATTAGTAAGTATCCCCTGCATCAAGGAACAGTATTGTAAAATAACAAAAAGATGGCAAATTATCAACAGAAAGCTTGCTTTTTTGCAAAATAATACTTATACCAGACATCATGCATATGTCTAGAGGATGTCAATTACTAATATCCTTGGGCACTTGCATGCATCAAGTTACAACACTATCATATAATGAAAAATAGGATATAGTGAATACTAGATATACCTTTTTTAGAAAGATAAGAATAGGATTTATCAAAAGCCTGTTTGGATTAACTTATTTTGGTCACACAATACTTTTTCCTTGAACATAAATAAATTGAACGGATGAAAAAGAACAATGTCACAGGCCACAACCTGCATAAGAATCACGTGGCTTCCTAATGCTACAACCAAGTACTACAGACTATCACGGAGATCATACAGTGGATGAAACTCATATTAATCCAACTGAGGGCCAACAAAGTACCAACTGAAAACTCAACAAAAAATGTGTAATGCAGCAATGCTTAATACATGTACTTAGTTCCACAAAACAAAGGTGCCTATAACTATAAGGACTCATCTGAAATAAGCACTTATCTGGCCAAACAGGGCATACATAATGGTTGTTCCTCTAAAATATACCAGGGAAAACATCATACTTCTATAAAAATTCTAGCACAATTAAGTAGAGAGATCCCCAAGACATCAAACCTTCGTAGCAAATACAAAACGCATGATGTTACTGCAGTAGGTGCAAATAAACTAGAGCAACAGATTCAAATGATACCCAAAGCAAATATCTAGATACAACTCACCTGAAAGTTTTCATGAACCCAGGTAACTAATGGTTCCTTCTTAACACCATTGGCCTGAGAAGACTTCACCCCGTTTGCAATCTTATCAGGAGGTGAAGTTCCTAGTGGATCTTTTGCTGCCTGGTGTTCTTTCTCCACAATATCGACCAGTTCATTCAACAGGAAGTTCAAAAACTCATGTGCATCCTACACACACACACAAATATATATACATATATACAAATCAGCAACATCACTCCTGCTGAGATCAAATTGAAATCACATATACAATATATTCATTCCTAAACTTATGTCCCACCTACAGAGAGTGTCGTGCAGAACTATGAAAAGCATATAAATATTTTGCATCAAGTACAGAACATAAACTTGTCTGACTACAAAAAAGGGGTCGTAACCCACAAATAATCAAACCAGATCAAAGATATTGCAATGTATGTGTACATACCCAATACTTGTCTCTCCAGTAACCAGGTACAGTACAAACAAGTATAAACATACTCTATACTAGCAATTGAAGTAACCAAACAACATATACCACAGGTTGTAAGCTGTTAGGATTGTCCAGTAGTACCTGTTAGTAGTAGTAGATAAACACTATATGTGAACAGGGGTAGTATAGTACATTCATGTGTCATAGTTAGTTACATTTCAGTGGTGTCAGTGGTGCCTATAAATACTTGTAATGTTCTGTGTGTTTTCATTATGTGAATATATGAATGGAAATGTTTCCACCACTCTCTCTCTATCTCTCTCTCTCTCTATAACTGAATTCTACTCTCTCTCTCTAGGGATTCTAACTGAATCTCTTCTAAACTCTGTCTCTCTTCCTCATCTCTCTCTGAATCTCTCTGAATCTCTCTCTATTCTCTGCTAATCTCTCTCTAAATCCTGTCTATCCTTTACTTTCTGCACTCATAAACCAGAAAACACCAAAAACAGTTGTAAAATAGTTCAAGAACTTACTAGTTCCTGACAAATTGGTATCAGAGCTACAAAATGAGATCAACTACTGCTTCGATTGCATTGTATACTCTATTCCGAGTGGTGCGAGCCTTCTATAATCGCATCTCAAAGTTCAGAACTTTAGTTTTTTTCTGTTCAGGTGCTCTGTTTTTAACTTCTACTTACAGATCTGTTATTAGTATGTTGAATTCAGTAAAGATTAGTGTTGCTATGGCTTGTTCAGTGGCGTTTCTATATAATTAGTGTAATCAGTTGATGATATTGAAGAAAACACAAACGAATTAGGTTAAATTCTGTGTTTGTAGTTTACAGTTGAGTATTACTCTGTTTTGGGAAGTAATTGAGGATAATTCTGAAGTTGTGGTAGAATTGAGATTGAATACTGTTAAGGAGTTGCAATACTGTGTTGATAAGACTGAATTGTTGATTTGAGGAGTTGTTGAGAGAAATTCTAGTGATCTACTTGTAAATCACTTAGTGCACTCTAAGTGTTTGAAGAATTGTGGAGTGCTATACTGTGTAGACAAAGTACAGTAATGGAGTTAGTAGTGGTAGAATCTGGAGATTCAGCTTTTGAGGAGGCTGTGATCAAGGTGCAACAACAGATAAAGGATTATAAAGAAAGTACTAGTAAGAAGTTACAAAAATTAGAGGCTACAATTGAGATAGCCAGGAACATGATGAGAGATGTTTCCCAGTTAAAGGCTCAGAAATTGGAGGAAGGTTTTGTCAATCCGTTTGGTTGGAAGAAGGAAGGGAAGGAAAGATACAGCAAGAATGAAGAACAACAGATGACAGGAAATTTGCAACATCTTAAGTTGAGTTTTCCTAAACTTGAGAAAGGAAAGGCTGTAGAGGATTGGATAAGTGATTGTAATCAGTACTTTGAGATTTTTGATGTTAGTGAGAACAAGAAAGTAGCTATAGCTGGTATGCATTTGGAGGATGTGGCCAAGAGTTGGTACCAGGTCTATGTTTTGGAGGATTCACACTCTAGCTGGCATAATTTCTCCAAGGCCATAATAGTAAGATTCAGTGCAAAAGAGCAAGAACTTTTACTTGAGAATTTCAAGCAACTTAAACAAGATGCTACTGTGGAACAATACTACAACCAGTTTGAAAAGTATATGGAACAATTAAAGGGAAAGATACCAACTCTAACAGAGGAATACTTTGTAGAGAGTTTTATTAGTGGATTACAGAGGGATGTTCAGCAGGTTATTCAATTGCTTGATCCTATATCTGTAGACCAGGCTTTTAAGAAAGCCAGAGGTGTTGAGCAAGTCATGAAAAGGGACAAGGAGGCCATCTGTGGCAACAAGACAATTGTTGACAAAGGCAGATTACAAACCTTGGAAGGATTACATTCACAAGATGGAAGTCCACAGGAGCTAGTGAGTAAAGAAGAAAAGATAGTAGAGTATGAAAAACATGAGGTTTCTCTTGGTCAACAAATGGAGGTTTCTGTTCATGCAATAGAAGGAGTCAAAGGAAATCAAACTATTACCTTAACTGGAAAGAAAAGAGGTAAAAGTTTTTCAATATTAGTAGATGGAGGAAGTACTCACAGTTTTATAGATGAGCAAACAGCCATTCAACTGAAATGTGAGTTGGTTAAGACTTCTCCAATGAAGGTGTTAGTAGCTAATGGTAATCAACTAGTAAGTCAATATGAGTGTGGAAAATTCTCTTGGCAGATAGGTGAGCATACTTTTCAATCTCCAGTGAGAACCCTTCCAATGGGAAGCTATGACCTGGTGCTAGGTGTGGATTGGTTAGGTTCTCTTGGACCAGTAACATTTGATTTTAAGCTGTTACAGATGCAATTTGAACACCAAGGACAGAAAATAATACTGCAAGGAAATCAGAAAGATACTAAGCCTAGGCTACAACATATGACTGCAGCTCAGTTTGTAAGGAGTTGTCAAAGACAAGAAAATGGACTTATGTTTCTGCTAAATGTGGTAGACAAATCTACAGCATCTCTTCTGTCTCTTCAAGAGAATAACAGTGTAGCAAGGTCCATAGCAGAAGTTCAACTTCAGAAGTTGCTAGCTGAATATGATGATATATTCCAACCTCCTACAAGCCTACCTCCACAAAGAGAAATTGAGCATTCCATTGAGTTAAAGGAGGGCTCACAACCTTTTTCTATGAGGCCATATAGGAACTCATTTGATCAAAAGAATAAAATTGAGAAGTTAGTGGCTGAAATGCTAGAATCTGGTATCATAAGGCCCAGCAGTTCTCCTTTTGCTTCTCCAATATTACTAGTTAAGAAAAAGGATGGAACTTGGAGGTTTTGTATTGATTACAGAAAACTCAATTCTTTAACTATTAAGAATAAGTTTCCAATACCCTTGATTGAAGAATTGCTTGATGAACTTCATGGGGCTGAGTTTTTTTCAAAGTTGGACTTGAGAGCTGGTTATCATCAAGTCAGGATGAAAGAGAAGGATGTGGAAAAAAACAGCTTTTCGAACTCACCTTGGGCATTATGAGTTTACTGTGATGCCATTTGGCCTCACTAATGCCCCTGCAACTTTCCAAAATTTAATGAATGATGTGTTCAAATCTCATTTAAGGAAATTCACTTTGGTTTTCTTTGATGACATATTAGTATATTCCAAAACTGCTGAGGAGCACTTACATCACTTGGAGCAGATTTTCAAGCTTATGAGGCAGCATACCTTTGTTTGCTAAGAAATCTAAATGTGAATTTCTGACAACACAGGTGGCTTATTTAGGTCATGTGATTTCTAAACATGGAGTGGCTGTGGACCAGACCAAGGTGGCTGATATGTTAAAGTGGCCAGTACCAAAAAATCTCAAGGCTTTGAGGGGTTTTCTTGGGTTGAGTGGTTACTATAGGAAGTTTGTTAAAGGGTATGGGGTGATAGCCAAGCCTTTGACCAATTTACTGCAGAAAGATAATTTCCACTGGAATGAGGAAGCCACCAATGCTTTCTTGACTCTGAAGCAGGCTATGACAACTACTCCTATCCTAAGGTTACCTGATTTTACCAAGGAATTTACTGTGGAGTCAGATGCTTGCAACACTGGTATAGGTGCTGTTCTGACCCAGGAAGGTCAACCATTAGCTTACTTCAGTAAAGCTTTGGGTGTGAGAGGGCAGGCTATGTCCACCTATGAGAAGGAGTTAATGGCTGTGGTGGCAGCTGTTAAAAAATGGTCTTCTTACCTTATGGATAAGCATTTTTATATTAAGACAGACCACTGGGCACTGAAGTTTCTGGCTGAGCAGAAGATTAGCAATCTCTTGCAACAAAAATGGATTAGTAAACTCATGGGCTACAATTATACTATTCTCTATAGGAAGGGGGCTGATAACACTGTTGCTGATGCTTTGTCAAGAATGCATGAGGATTCAGCTGAGCCAACATTATCAGAGGGTGCAGTTGTTTCTACAGCAGTACCATGAGGACATGGTTCATTTTTTAAGGGGGGAGGATTGTTAGGATTGTCCAATAGTACCTGTTAGTAGTAGTAGATAAACACTATATGTGAACAGGGGTAGTATAGTACATTCATGTGTCATAGTTAGTTACATTTCAGTGGTGTCAGTGGTGCCTATAAATACTTGTAATGTTCTGTGTGTTTTCATTATGTGAATATATGAATGGAAATGTTTCCACCACTCTCTCTCTTTCTCTCTCTATAACTGAATTCTACTCTCTCTCTCTAGGGATTCTAACTGAATCTCTTCTAAACTCTGTCTCTCTTCCTCATCTCTCTCTGAATCTCTCTGAATCTCTCTCTATTCTCTGCTAATCTCTCTCTAAATCCTGTCTATCCTTTACTTTCTGCACTCATAAACCAGAAAACACCAAAAACAGTTGTAAAATAGGTCAAGAACTTACTAGTTCCTGACATAAGCTGACAACTGGATGAACATAGCTACAGAAGCAGAACACGTTGATTCAGATTATTACTGCAACAGCATGAGAGCATGAAGCAACCACGCTAACAAGACTACAGTACACGTAAAAAATTAACTGCAATTATTACACTTCTATAATAGGCTAATACATATATAATAAGCAATACAAAAGATACAAGGCTTCCAGAAAGGGATAAAGAAATGACTTTACACATTTGAGGTTTAACATCACTAAGGATAACAGATCTTCCAATTTTAGGAAGTCTAATTTCAACATCTCATAAACTGCAGTTGCACTAAGAAAATACAATTCAAGCATGCAAAAGAAATATAGGGTGTCAATGAGAATCAAGGCACTATAAAATATTGTTTCTTCATCAGTAGTGAGCTAGAATTCAAGTAAAGAAATGGATGTCATGTATGTCTTGATACCATACCTGATGTGCATATCCCCGAAAAAGTTCATTTTGTTTCTTGACTCTCTGAACAAAGCGTTTTGGAGCAATTACACCTGTTTTCTTCTTCTGAGAGCCTATCTAGATACAGAAACAACAGATATGGGATTACACGTTTCTATGGTCATCAGTCACAAAAACACCATTATAATTTCTCTTTAAAACACCAGTAAGAGGTTGATACTAATACTTACTCAAACCAGTGGTGACCAATACACATATGACTAAACATACAACACGAAAAAAAATTGGAAAGGGAGAGGCATTTTCCAAAAACTTATGACACTTAATAGAGAAATTTTCTTCATGAAATATTTTTTTTCCCCTAAACTAAACAAACACAAGAAAATCAAATATTAGACACCGAAAGATAGTAAAAATATTTTCCATGAAACAAATGGATCACTAGTCATGTCTAATGCAAATGTCAAGACACCATATGTGATATGTCTACATAATTATATGAAAGACTTGTGCGGTTTTACACATACGTACAACAAATAGCTGAAACTTATTTGAAGTATGTTTGTTCTGCCCAATAAATACAGGGATTCAAACACCTAAAAATCAAATTCCCAGAATTGCAGAGGTTTTCACCAGTGGTGCTGACAAACAATGTGATTTAATTTCTTCATGTGTAACAAAGTATCCTTCTTGACTTACGCGTACTCCAAGCTATAAGAAAACAGATGTGTAAATATGTGTGTCATGTGTGTGTGTTTGTGCACCATAGTTTGACGGATTCTACTTTTGACTTCAGAAAAGCATGCATCCGTAACTGACCACCAACACATAAGTCCTGTAAATATAGAAGTGAATCCACATATCTCTCAAAGGAAAAGACAACTTGATAGTACGACATAGAACATTAAACTCGATTATAGTTAACATTATGCAAGGAACCTAAGACTTACGAAATTTTCATACAATGATCAAGTAACCTTATCATACTTAACAGAGGACCAGAAACCAAAAACAAAAAAACGACACACTTTCTCTGCTCAATTTACCTGCGAAAATAATTCTGCCAAACAAGTAAGGAGATTCTCTTCTGCATCACCTGGACTTTTGTTATTTGCATAATACTCTAGCAGCTGGTCACGGAATGGAACACAGAAGTACAAAGCCTGAAAGATACGGCCATAATTGATCATGACATCACTACATCAGGCAACTTACTTAAGCTATAAACATGCTTGTATGTAGCCATGATTATAAAGTTTTTTGCCAGCTAGTTATGACATCACTACATCAGGGATAATCGTTATGACTCATTCATTGATAAAATCTCCATGACAGGGATAGTGAATCTAAAAGGTAAAGGAATAGAACTATACAAGTATGATGGACAAAAGGTAATATTCATATATTCGCTCTTCTGATGGGAAACTGGGGCAAAATAGGGTTTTGGATATTTTCAGAAATCCTTTAACAAGAGAAAATCACTTTCAGCAATATAATGACTCTCAAACAACAACACTTTGAATAAATTGCAAGCTGGAGTTTATATCAATATTAAACCTAAACTACTTCCATAATCTAATTTGAATTCTAAATGGATAAAGATAAATAGAGATCATTTTCTACAATTAAGGATAATAAATAATTTCATAACTAACTGGCTTCCAAAGTCTTCTATTATGTTTATCAAATCGTCTCACTTCTTCTTTGCACTACATCATCCTTCTACATGTATGTTACATTTTATCAAATGTAAGGACGTAGAGCAGGTAGACAAGTGGATTCTCTATCACTAGTAATTTGCATCAAGAATCTGCCCTGAGCCCATTCTTCTTTGTCATGGCGATGAACGAGCTTACTTAAGATAAGAGGTATAGACATCCCAACGAGGTACCTAATCGATTGCATAAAATTGCCAAACTGAAATTTTAGAGAACCATGGGTTTTATACTAAGTCGGTCCAAGACATAGTATATGGAATGCAAATCAGCAAAGTTAGAACTCGCAAATCTAGTTGCGTGATACTTGATGGGCATGATATCCCAATGAGAAATTAGTTTTGATACCTTGAATCCATTTTGGAAAAAATTGAGGGATTAATAGAGATAACAACCTTTGAATTTAAGTAGGTTGGTAGAGATGGAGAAGTGCAAATAGAGTTATATGCAACCGGAAAAGTCCACAGATATATTTGCGGTGGTTTACTCATGTGCAATATAGACCTATGGGTGCATAAGTTCAGCAATCGGATAGTTTAAATCTATAGGCATGTACACAAGAGCAAAGAACTGACCAAAAAAGACATGGTCGGAAGCTATTGGAAACGAATATGAAAGATAAGGGTTTAAGTTAACTGCAATAAATATATTTTAAAATATAGTTAAATTAATATTTTAAATTAATTAAATTAGTCAATTAAAAATATCATAAATAAAATATATTCATTCCAGCACTGACCAAACACGTGATATCAGAAATGATACCTCAACCCCATACCATAATAACCTGATTCCTGATACCAACCCCATACCACTTCACGAACCAAACGACCCCTTAAAAGAGCCTTAACCTATTCCTCCCTCTTTAAGCAATTTTGTCAATTAGCATTTCAATAAATTCCATTAATCACCCCATGAACAAATCAACTTTTACCTGTCCCATTTTTTGATGTATTACCCTATCTACCTATCTAATTCCCACATCATCCTCGTGCCTGTGTACTTTAGTATCATTCCACAAACAAAACACAAAGATTAAACAAACAAACAAACAACCACAACAAATTCCCACAAAAAACATAATTGAAGTTCACACCTTTTTCCCAATTTTATACAACAGAAATAAAAATTCCCACAAATACATAACCATAGTTCACACCTTTTTCCAATTTGGCACAAAATCAATCACATAAAACACACAAAATGAAATAAAGACAGAGAGAGAGAGGGAGAGAGAGAGAGAGAGAGAGAGAGAGAGAGAGAGAGAGAGAGAGAGAGAGAGAGAGAGAGAGAGAGAGAGAGAGAGAGAGAGAGAGAGAGAGAGAATACCTGAAGAACAGAGTTGCAATAGCAAGTATTACCAAAATTCTCAAGGCCAAAATAACGTTCGCCTTCAGGAAAGTGGTCTCCGAGAGCTTTCTCGAGTTTGGAACCCGTAGCGCCCATTAGACCATCAGATACCAAATACCAAAACTCGTCTATTCTCCCTCCCCCCTTTCTTATCCTCTCTCTATATATGTATGTACGTCGCTCTGTATCGTTGTTTGTCGTAAATCAAAAATCTCACTTGATAATTTTGATCGGAGCAATTTGATAAAGAAGCATAGTGAAGAGAAATTGTGTGATTTGATCGGGGGGTTGGGTTGTATTTCTTCTCAATCTCAGCCTTTTTTTGTTGACTCAGTTTGTGTCGCGTGCTTTCCTTTCCTCTTAATAATTCTTCTAAACTATATATATATCTATACCGGTTTTATATCAGTTCAATGGAAAAATATATTAAATATCTTATAATATTTTCTTTTAATTTTATTCATTTATTTAATATTTTTATTTTAAGGATTTTTTTAAAATACGATGTTTTAAATTCGTTAAGCAAGAATTTGTTTTTTCAAATTTATTTTTATTAATACAATTTTTTGAATTTTTTTAACTAAAAATAATTTCAACTTTTTTATAAAAATGAGAAAATAGGTTATATTTGATTAATTTTTATTGCAAACTCTATTTTTCAAATATTTTCAAAATATAGTAAAATTGTAAAAAAAAAAAACTTTAAAAAGGTTGCATTTTTGGTAACTTCTCTTTTAATTTTTCCTAAGTATCATTCAATTTTTCAGTTTTCTAAAATTTTTAATAACAAATTAAGTTGATATTAAATATATTTTCGGAATGATATATATTCCTGATTTTTGTAATTATCAAAAAATTGAATCTTTATTTGTTCGGCCATTCATTTTTCAAATTTAAATTTGATAATTTTTAATGTGAATATTTATACGTAAGAATGTGAACATAAAATCATGGAGAGTGTTGATATCGATATCCGTTTTGAATGTCAATATAACTATTGAGTATGAGTTTCATCTAATATAGATGAATTTATTATCAACCGTTTCGTTGATTGTCTTCGGTTTTGAATTCTAGTTTCAATTACAACTTGAAGATGTGTGTTATAAATATAATAATACGGAATAAAAATAATACACAAGTTTACTTTTAATTTAATATTGTTTTAGATCGAAAAGTGCTACAAACTGTAAATACAAAAACGTATTCTCAACTTTATTTTTCTCTGGAAGATGTTCTCGAACAATACAATGAAAAATTTAAGAACTAAAACTATGAGTCTGTATGCTTATAAACTGTACACGGCTCATTATATACTATTATATAATAAGAGTAACAGGGATAATAAGTAGTACTAGTATAGGTCAAGAGTTCGACTCCTACCAATAACATATTTAATGTTGTTAAGTCCTGATAAGTTTGTAAAATGGGGGTTGAATACAAACGGTACTGTTAAATCACGAAACGAACAAATTCGAGAAAACAGTACCATTTGTATTCAACCCCCCCCCCCCCCCCCACCCCCACCCCCACCCCCACCCCCATTTTACAAACTTATCAGGACCTAACAATTGGCATCACAGCCTACTAATTGACGAACAAATCAAGATCCATACTTTTGTGATTTATCAAGAACGGGTGAATTTTGACTTTTCTTAAAAATTCAAGATGTCTACCCAAAATACTGGAGCTGTTAAAATTCCTATGTTTGATAGAGAGCACTATGCAATGTGGAAAAAGAAGATGCTCCTATTTTTACAAATGGCAAATCCAAAATATCTTAATGTGCTGAAAACTGGTCCAATGGTTCATATGATTTATGAAGCTGAGATTATTGAGAATAACTTAGTTGTTGCTGCTGCAAGGTCTTATCCTAAAGATCCAAAAGAATATACATCTGATGAAAAAGAAGATTCTATTTTGGATGCAAACCTACAGTTAATTCTAGTTGATTTTCTGGATCCAGTTATGCATAATCATGTGTTGAATTGTAAAGATGTCAAACATATTTGGGAAACAATAGAAATAATCAATGAAGGGACAGAAGAAGCAAGAGAGAACAAAATGGAAATTTTTATTTCTGCGTATGAGCATTTCAGATCAAATCCAGGGAAAGGTATCTCTGAAATTTTTAAGAGATGCAACAAATTAATCAATGATCTGAATATTCATGAAAAGTACTACACTGTCAAATAAATAAACAAGAAATTTCTTTTAACACTTCCAACCCATCTAGAGCACAGAATTTCAGCCATAAGAGAGGCAAGAGATTTAAGTGAGGTTTCACTGGAAAGACTCTATGGTGTTCTGAAAACTTATGAGCTAGAACAAATTCAGCAGAAGGAAATTTACGGGGAAAGAAGAGTGGTCAGTACGTCTACTACACTGGTAGCTGGAGTCCCAAGAAAACAGGAAGCGAAGGTTGTTCTACCTTCCAGTCCTAACAAGGATGTGATTGTAGCTGAACATGGTGTTACATCTACAAGTCAATCTGGTGATGATTTATATTCTTTGGAGGAGCTTGAACAGTTGGAAGATGAGTTTATGGCCTTGATAGTGAAGAGGTTTGGAAACTTCTCGAATGAACCTTCTTACTTCTGGAATCCCTTAGATCTCGAGCAAGTGTATTGACTTGTAAAGTCCTTGACATGTCGAATAGTGTATTCTCCTTGACATCTCGAATAGAACACTTTACTTCTTTAATGTTTGAGATCTCGAGCAAGTAAGATATTCTTGACATATCGAATAGTATATCTTACTTCTCGAATCGATAACTTCTCGAACCAGATTATTATGCACTTCTCGAAATATGACTTAGACAATTTCATCTTCATTTTGCAACATTTTTATTCTTCAACTTGTCTTTAATATAACCTGAGACATGATCTTTGAATCTTCTTCCAAAATATATCTACTGACTTATCTGAGATTACAGAACTGAAGTGTTACAGAACCATAAGCTTGTTATTAAATGTTTAAAGGGTTGCCTCTGTATAACTAACAATAATATTGCATAACTTAGCTATATAGGAGTAATATAAGTGAATACAATAATATAATATAAGTGAATTTTAGAAAACATCCATCCCTTTTATCTTTTGTAATTTTTACGGTTATAAAAAGGCAGCGTTTTGTTCCGATCATCTCTTTTGTTTCTACTCTTTATAACCGCACCACGAACACATCGCAACTCATCCATCTTTATCTACCCACAAGTTTAAGAGAAATAGCCCCATATGACACAATTATAAAACAAATGGTCCAAAATGGCACTATTGAAAAAAATGACTCAAAATAGCACATTAAAACGCTACATCGTCTAGCGTTTTGAAAATAACGTAAAAACACAACTTAAAGTAGCGTTTCCACCCAAAAACATCACTTAAAGTAGCGTTTTTACCCGAAAACACCACTTAAAGTAGCGTTTTTAATATAAAACCCAACTTAAATCAGCGTTTTTAGTGTCAAAACACCACTTCATCTGGCGTTTTATTGAAAACAATACTTAAAGTTGCGTTTTGTGAAAACAATAGTTTATCTTGCGTTTTAGTGTGCTATTTGAAGCTATTTTTTTTCAATTATGCTATTTGGGGCATTAAACTTATAATATATGTCATTAAGGACCAACACCCCAAGTTCGATGCGGTGCAAATAATTATGTACTCAAAGCGAATAATAAAGCCACATGTAAAAAGAATGATGCGTTAAGTTATTATTTTGATCACTGAAAAAGTTAATTGATTGAATTTTTTGTTTGTTGTTATCACTACTTATTTCCTTTCATGTTGATGTATTATTCTTTCTCACTCCCATGTCTTACAGGCATGTACTAAAAAATATCGAGAATTTTTTGAAAAACCGTCACTTCATTCTTTCGAACGAAGATAAAATAGCAAACATCTACGTGTTTGATTGGGGTGATTAAAATCGAATGGAATGTAATGAGATTTAAAGTATAAAATAGTTAAATATTTACAACTTTCATTCTTTAGTTCATTCCATTCTTAATCACCAACATTATATTTTAAACACCCATAGAATGTTTCATTTTTTCACTCATTCAATTTCTTCACAAATTTTATCATAACAATTTTGTATTATCTCATTTTTTTTTCAAATTTTCCTTTCAACTCTAATTATTTTCCTTTAATTTCATCCATTTTATTCGTCCCGAACAATATTTTCCGGACTATGCTATAACCAGGGTATACTTAGATTGTTTGGTTGATTGAGATCTACCTCATTCTATTCCTATTGACAATTTTAAACTTGTTCAACTTTCATCGTCACAGAAATTTTTCATCGTTAGTCTTTTTAAAAAATCTTCCATCTTACCTCCTTTTTTCTTTAGAAAATGCTAGAATCACAAAATTTATTTCCAAATTTTTTCTCAAATACACATGATATATCCTGATTCGTCGTAAAAATAAATAACCCTCGCATTCACACCAACACCGTCAATCAAAATATTTCAAACTGCCGCATCATGTAAAAGAAATAAAAGCGAAAACAAAAAAGATTAACATGTAGCTAACAAAGTGTTGAAAAAGCATTAAAATTAATTCGTAATCTAATGTATAGTTCTAGCTAACTAGCTATTTAACTAGAATATACATTTAACAATTGTATATTAATTCTGTAATCCCTTAACTAACCAAAGAACAAAATCTATTAAACTTGTGTCTTGTAATAAGCCTAAGAACACAATTTAATTACTTGGTTATAGTATGATGGCTCATCCATAAACGCCCGAGCGAAACATGGTTCTGATAATTGTTTGGCCCTGTTGCAACAAGCCTCTCCTACTGAATTACTGTTGCTGAAAAAATAGGTGATCAAATCACCAACACAATTATCAATCCTCGCTAGAGCCGTTTCGCACTGCACCGGATCATTAAACTCTCCTGAAGGCTGTTGCGGTGCTGACGGAGATGGTGGTGGTTTGGTGTTAACTGGAGGAGGCGGAGAGAACTGTTTTTGTGGTGGTGGCGAAAACGATGGAGGGGGTGGTCGAGAATGATGATGAACTGGAGGATGGGGTGGTCGAGAACGATGATGAACCGGAGGATGGGGTGGTCGAGAACGATGATGAACCCGAGGATGGGGTGGTCGAGAACGATGATGAACTGGAGGAGGGTGTGGAGAGCGATGAACAGGTGATGGGGACGGTGGAGACAGATGAACTGGTGGAGGAGATGGTGGTGGATATTGTACATCTTCCCCATGATCTGGCAGAGGGCTACCTGCTTCATTAAAATTACGAGTGGCGCCTGCACTCATGGCCATGCAAACGAACAACAACAAAGTAATCTTCATCTTCATATTCAGATTTTTAATTTTTGTGAATGTAGATGAAGTCTAAATACTGTATATATGGACAATAGATTTACGTATACTATGCTGTTTAGGATAGGAGACTACTACCGTACTACGAAAGCCAGGACAGTTTGATTCCTAGTTGAATAACAGTACACTACACAATTTACAGATTGTATATTTTTTAAATCTAATTTTGACACGTTTATAAGATAAATAAGGTCATAATTTGATTCCTAATCGGATACCTACTCATTCGTAATTCTGTGCGTTATTCTGAAAAAAAAACATAGCTTCCTAATCTAGATCAACCATGGGTTACCCATTTTTCTTTCTTACCACATGTGCTGATGTGCTACAGGTTTCCTTACTAGAGCTAGGACATATCACATGGTAACAAGTTAGATGTATATTTATATAGCTTCCGATCCAACATTAAGTTCACCCCAGGGCACAAGGCATGCCATCACATGCATATTAAAGAGATCAGAGATGGATAAAGAGAAAAGGGCAGCATGCCATCGCATCTTTATACACAAGAGAAAGTGAGGGCAGCTGATGAACACTATCCTCTTCAACTGAAATACAACAATACTTCCGAGGTTAAAGAGTTGTGCCACTATTTGATTTATGAACAGATAGCAACACGGGGATTGAGGAATATACACCGTAGACAGAGCTAGAGTCATCACTATCTATCCGACCTTGAACTATCTTGATAAGTCATCACCTGATCTTCAGGGGCATTTCACGAGGAGCATCAACTTATTGGGTGGTATTGATCAGAAACACGTCTCGGTGGCAACTTCCGGAGAATGAAAAGGACCAAGGCAGATGGCAAAATTTCCACTACCTGAAAAGAATAGAAACCACGCATGCATTATACATGTGTGCATACTGATAGAGGTTTTTACTAAAAACTGATAGCATGGCATGTTGATGAAATCATAATATCAAAACGGAACACAATGGTAGTTCGAATTATTACTTATCAAAAGTGGACTAGTCCTTTGAATAGTTTAATATGACTCATTCCGTGG
The DNA here is from genome assembly GCA_030848705.1 of Heracleum sosnowskyi. Classification (NCBI taxonomy): domain Eukaryota; kingdom Viridiplantae; phylum Streptophyta; class Magnoliopsida; order Apiales; family Apiaceae; genus Heracleum; species Heracleum sosnowskyi. Next base: position 14,488,897 of record CM061244.1, on the reverse strand, counting down.
TACATATAATGTAATGAAGCATAAAAATATTGTCACATATTTGGTCCTAATAAGTGCTGGAATCTGCAACAGTTAATATAATTATCTCCCCAGTCCCAGATTAAACATGAACCAGTACAGACTGTACGTGCCAAGAGAAAGCAAAGAACAGTACAACTGTGTTGATATAGATACTTCCATTGAATTTGACACTACTATTATAAGGATGCCACATGCTGATGAAATTTTGTTAATAATAAATGCAGACTGGAAACAGCTACATACAAATCTTGAACTACCTGGTCAGTATGTAACCAACAAATAAAAATACTTACCGAGTAAAAGATAAGATCTAATATAGGATGACCCAGCACATCAACATCAACATGCTCATCAAATGCAGAGAGGGCGACCTAAGCAGAAATATATACTGATGTTAATATCGCATAGGAATATATATATATATATATGGCGTTTATTCGCACAGCATACAATCAAAGGTAACTCACCATAAAACATCTTATTAAGAAACAAGTGCAGCAGATTCCTGTCACAAAGCCTACCTGCATTATAGGATGGGAAGAGATACAGGGTAAGACACACAACCAACATGATTCATAACTTGCGTCTTTTACAGACTACTCTTCACAATGATGTTTTAAGTTATTAGATATACTTCCAATCATCAGTTTTGACTGTTGCACAGGGACGTACAAGCTAGATGTATATCAATATGTTCAAGGACAATTAATGAAAGCATATACTAGATTACATGTTTAAACAACAGATATTTTTGTTGCGCACAACCACAATTGCTATATCACATGTTTAATATTTTCTGCATTAGTAGATAAGTGTGTGCTGCTTGGAGTCTTGGACAATAGGTTGAGAACTGGCGATAACGACTACCAACACGTATAGACTCACATGCTGAGCTTCAACTTTTTGCAAATAACTGCTACAGATACACACTTGCATGATGAGTTTCAACTGGTATCAGTACAATTTATGACAACTGCACATAACACATCCCTCTAGATAACTGTGACATTTCTCAGAGAGCATATACTGGGGAAAGGACAAAATTTTAGTACAAGCTCGTGCCACTTCCAGTATATTTCTCTCAGGATCTCTCTCTCTCTCTCTCTACAAAATTTTGGTTGAACTGTAGCAAACAGTAAGAGGATTAAGTACTATTCTACAAGAAGCAAAGTGGAAAGCAGTTAGAGAATAAGCCTAAACTACAACTGCGGTGCAGACATCTAACAGAAATGTCAATAGAAATTAGAAACACAATCTAATTTCTCCGAGGACTACAAAAGACGCATATAGGTTTATTACAGAAATAAAGATGAACAAAAGAACCAATTACACATCTGATAATGTTAAATAACTAAGGTATACACCAAAGATCAAGATCATACAGGCATAATAAAAGTACATACCTCGTGAAGCTTTTTTTGACGACCTCTAGACTCAATTGGGAACCGTCGCAGCATGATAAACAGTCTATGTGAATAGTAATAAGAAGTTAGCTGTTTATGACACATAGATAAATTATTAAAGTCAGGCTACAAGTTAAAACAAGGAGAATGATTATTACCTTCCACCATATATCATGAAGCCAAGAGCAGCACAGAACGATGTGACTGCAAAAGAGCTTTAATTGTTATTGACATGCCAAAAATAGTAAAAACCAATAACAACCTCGAGGCATGTACTATATTATATAGAAACTATGGATAATCTACCAGGATCCAACTCTAAATCTTTGATCTAGTTCAACATAATCAATTTTAACAACTATGACCTGCAAGAAAGAGTCTAGCCACTTCAACTGCAGCGGAACTTCGACTAATTATCAAATAAATCCAAATGCACACCTACATAAGTAGCCAAATTGTCACAAAAACTTGGGATCAGATGGCCTTCATTTTGATAGGATCAGCAAAATTGGATATTTATATCATAAGGAAAAACTTTATATTATTTTTAACTTTCTCATTCCTGTATGATGTGGATCCAACTTAACGGGCTTCATCCTACCTGTGCAAAATATATAAATCCATTGATGATAAAGTAGGAAGGTCTGAGTTTGTCAATAGGGAGGCTTCTTGCCTGAGAACACGCAAAAATGAAATGAAAACACTGCCTTTCGTCTGATCACAGCTTATTTTGTTTAATGTAAATCAATATATGCCTTGCTATAAAAAGTACCTGATGGTATATCTCAGCCCAGAACAGAACAAGTAATGTATATGTCGAGAAAAACAGAAGACCAGGAAGATCCAGGATAATCATATTGAATGCCTGTATCACATATATATCCTCACTTGATAATTAAAATGGTCATATGCATAGTCAAACAAAATAAATTGAAGCATATCCAATTTGAACAATGTTCTAGCCGATATCTTATATGAATATACAGGAAATAATACTTTCAACTTGTGCATCCAAATAAATCTGTTACCACTTTCTTTAAACTATTATTGTCAAGTAGTGGATAATTACTAATCCAAAACTATCTTCTCTTACTGAGTAATAAAAATATATCTTCTAGCAACTGTGATATTACGTTGTTGAAATAGATCAGAGCATCTCACTAGTTTCAGAACAAACAAACCACACTGTAGTCCAACTTCGAAATAAAACCATGTATTGTGTTCTGATATCTGTCATTTGAATGATGATATTTGGAACTGACTCGCCTAAGCATGCAAGCATGGAAACAATAGTCGTATTTACAGTATAAGTAGTAATCATAACTTACTTTTGGTCTGATGCTGAACACACTTCTGTACACTCCAAACTGGACGGCTCTTACTGTAGGAAAGCGCTATTTCTCAGGTCTTATATATTACCACAAAAATCGCCAGTAAAGTGTTAAAAAGGTACATGGACCCTAACTTACTTCCATTCACAAGAAAATTCATCAAGTGAAAAACCTTTTGTATTGTCCAACCAAACTCCAGTACTCTCAACTGAATGCGAATTAGTTGCACCTGGAATTCAGAAAAGAGACATTATAAAGCAGCTAAAGCAATAATTCTCTGCACGTTCATTTACTTTTAAAGGAAATTGACATGTTAAATATAATGCTACAGCCAAACATGGACAACCATGTTGGGTTTGACCGGTTGTTCAACCCAATATGGTAATATGAGTTTGGGTGATTAAGATTGTTTTGTTAATAATTGTATGGGTAGACAATTATTATATATGGTAATAATTGTATGGATAGACAATTATTATATATGGTATGTCTTGGTCATGATTAAATTAGGGAATTATGTACCAAGAATAAAAAGTCTTGTATAACAGGTATGGTAAGTCTTGTAAAACAAGTATGACAAGTCTTGGTGGCTAAGTTTTGGATGGCTATATAAACATAATCATATTGTATTTGTTTGATATGAGTGTTTAAGAGATGTAATCATCTTAGGTATTGTTTGGGAGATGTTTGAGCATTGTTTGGCTCAAGTATCGAGTTTGGGACACCATTGAGGTGTTATTGTTTTGATTGTATTATTGATAACTGTTTTGATTAATAATACAAGTTGGGACGTGGGTGTTTCCACGTCATATATGTTTTGTGTGTGTTACTTGTCAACTAATCGTGTGGTTGTGTGTGCTTTGCATTGGTGTGTTGTGAATCTCGAAAGTGTGTAGTCCCTCAACCTAACAAGTGGTATCAAGAGCCAAGGTTCGTGATTCGAGATGGATAAGTTTGGGGGAAAGCTCGAGATTGAATTGTTTGATGGAAGAAACAATTTTGCCTTAAGGCAGAGCACGGTGAAAGATCTGTTAATTCAGCGAGGGTTATATGCAACTCTCGAAGAGAAAAAGCCTACTGATGTTGAGGCCACAAAGTGGGAAGACATGAAGTTACGTGTGGCATCGACGATCCGGTTGGCCCTTGCACCGGAAATCAAGTATGATGTTCTTGAGGAGAATAACCCTAAAAATTTATGAGAGAAGTTGACGAAGACGTATCACTCAAAGTCGTTAGCAAATAAGTTGTTCCTTAAGAAAGATTTGTTCGGGCTCAAGATGGAAAAAGAGGGAGATCTGAGAGATCATCTGAATCGTTTTAATGGCCTGATCAACCAGCTGAATAATTTGGATGAAAAATTGAAGGATGGGGACAAAGCCATTCTTCTACTTGTGTCTCTACCAAAGAAGTATAGTACTGTGATTACTTCTCTGTTGGTTGGGAAAACGAAGTTAGCTTTGGATGAGACCATTGTCGTTCTTCTAGAGGCCGAAAGATTGATGAAGCAAGGATCGAGTGACGCATCGAATGGAAGTGCACTCGTGGTGGATGCGCGTGACAAGAAAAAGAAGTATGGTAAGAAACATAACCCAAATATCAAGTGCTTTTATTGTGAAGAATTGGGGCATATACAATCTATGTGTCCAAAGGCAAAAGAAGACTTGAAGGAGTTGAAGAAAACTCGAGGAGGGGCTAATGTTTAGCTTGTGGCAACTGATGATGATGCTCTTTTGGTTCAAGAAGATAAGGGATCGAAAGAAGAATGGGTGCTTGACTCGGGATGTTCTCATCACATATGTGCTAGGAGGGAGTGGTTCTCGTCCTACAAGAAGTGTGAGGGAAAGATGGTAGTTTTACCAAACGGTAAAAGGGTAAAGGTTGTTGGAATTGGTGAGGTAATGATGAAACTTCACAATGGTCATGTTCGGAAGTTAACTCAAGTAAGGTACGTGTCGGAGTTAAATCGAAATCTAATTTCATTGGGTAAATTAGTTGATTTGGGATATACTGTTATGATGAAGAGCGGAATGTTGGAGGTCACTAAAAGGGATTTAGAGATACTCAAAGGTTGGAAGGACAAAAGAAATCTTTTCGTGCTAGAAGGAGAGGTTCTTGTTCGAGGGGAGGCATGGCAGACGGACGTTGATGTCTCTGATGGTTACCGTTCAACCTGATATGGGTATTGGGTTGAAGGGGAGGATTGTTGGGTTTGACCGGTTGTTCAACCCAATATGGTAATATGAGTTTGGGTGATTAAGATTGTTTTGTTAATAATTGTATGGGTAGACAATTATTATATATGGTAATAATTGTATGGATAGACAATTATTATATATGGTATGTCTTGGTCATGATTAAATTAGGGAATTATGTACCAAGAATAAAAAGTCTTGTATAACAAGTATGACAAGTCTTGGTGGCTAAGTTTTGGATGGCTATATAAACAGTCATATTGTATTTGTTTGATATGAGTGTTTAAGAGATGTAATCATCTTAGGTATTGTTTGGGAGATGTTTGAGCATTGTTTGGCTCAAGTATCGAGTTTGGGACACCATTGAGGTGTTATTGTTTTGATTGTATTATTGATAACTGTTTTGATTAATAATACAAGTTGGGACGTGGGTGTTTCCACGTCATATATGTTTTGTGTGTATTACTTGTCAACTAATCGTGTGGTTGTGTGTGTGCTTTGCATTGGTGTGTTGTGAATCTCGAAAGTGTGTAGTCCCTCAACCTAACAAACCATACTCAAGAAGACAAATGAGAATCAAATCTAAACCTCTCTTTAGACATGGGTTCTAAGCCTCCCTGCTTGAGTTCAATTAATTCCGATATACGCTCATGGTGATCCCCTACTTTCTGGATACATGTAGTGGTGTAAGTTCTCCATCTATGTAATCACTGCACATGAAGTGGTGCAAGTTCTCTAGCTATGTAATCACTGCCTAGAAAAAAGATATATTCTACAAACTTACCTAAGGCTACTATTTACTTTTACAACACCTACCACAACAAAATTGAACCATTAACACAGTTACTGAGTTACTGTATCCTATTTCCACCTTGTACGAAAATCTAGGTTTTTTAATATTTCCATATCTTCAAATTCTTCCCAACATCCTATGTGAAGGTTATTTAGTCAAGGCATAAAACCCTTTTTTCCCAATTAAATTTATTGTCCTAAATTAATAATACAAATTAAGGGTGACATTGTGAGGGACGACAAGAACTCGAGTTGTCCTAACTCGCTTTTACAGCCACAAAACCTGAAAACAACAAGCCTCTACTCATCACTCGAATATGACTTCACGAGATTCGATAATTAAAATATTATCCCCTAACTTACACATTCATTTTCGTCGAAATTCAACAACTTTTCGAACAACAAGAATCAAAAGCCTAAAATGGCCACCACCAACAAATTTACAGAATAGAATTCATGTCAAAAATCCATAATAACCAGAACAAAAATCTTTGAAACTTTCGAATACGTAATCAAGATGTTGTTAACCAGAAAGAGAATCAAATACATAGTCCAACAATAAACTTGAACAAAAAATCCATAGCAACTGGAAATAATTAGCACTATATAAATTGAGATACTAAAAAGGAAATACATACACATTCACACAAACATATATATAAAGAAAAGAGAGCATACCAATGCAACAAGAGAGACAAGTGCATAAGCAGCACAAAGGGCATGGAAAATAGCTTTGTGCCAGTCTTGTTGCTGATTCAAGAACCCTATATCTTCCCCACCATCAAAACTCATGTGATTTTTTAACAAAATACTCTGTATTTTTGTAATAAACACCATTGATGTATGAAAATTTGAGAGAGAAGTGGGTTTTTGTTGTTTTTTTAGAACGAGAGAGAGAGAGAGAGAGAGAGAGAGAGAGAGAGAGAGGAGAGGAGAGATGGGACACGTGTAGAGAGGGAGAAGAGGATGAAGGTCACGTGGCTTGGAGATAAACTGGTGACTTGACTTGATAGTTTAGTTTAAGTATTTATTCGCTCCAAACACACTCATCTAAACAAATTGCATTTTAATAAATTAAAATCTTTCGTCTTCTCCTCCTTGGATAATTTCTATTTGATTCCCCGTCCTCATCCTCGTATATTTATTAAAAATAGTAATTTTTCAAATTTATTTCTATAATTTATTTATCATTTAAAAATTTACTACATCTCAATCTTCATTTTTATCCCTATATTTCTTTTATTATTTCTTTTTCTCACCTACCTTTACAACTTAAACTACTAATTATTATTTTATCATTTCATACTCTACTTACATATTAAACTTGCATAAAATATAAAATGGTGATGAATAGTAAATTCCCAAATTTAGGGACTAATTTTTTAAACCCCAAAACTTTCCCCAAAATGAGAAATCAGATGAATGATTAACTATTATGCTAAAACTTATACATTTTTCAAATTATAGGGATATGGAATGATCTCATAACTCCAATATGAATGCTCTTGTACTTATATTTTGTATGGTTTTCCTTGAACAATCCAGAAATTAGAATTTAACACCACTCGTCTTTTTTAATATACAAGCTTATAGTATGTGCGATGCACGGTTACTTAAATTTTATTTATAATTATTCTGTTTATAATTATATTTTTATTATCCATGCAACACACAATTGTTTTTTAAATATTTATAATTATATTTATTTATGAATATTTTAATATTTAAAAGTTATTAGTTTACATGATTAAATTATTGTTAAAAAGATTTAGCCAAAAAAATTATAGTTAAAAATTTGATATTTATTATATTTTACTCACTAAACTATTCTAAAACTAAAAAGAGAATAAAGTGACGAAATTTAATGTTGAGAATTCTATTCGATTTAGGAAATCTACTTATATGTAGTTTAGATTATTAGAATACCCTTTATTAACCAAATACAGTTTTTAATGTTAAATCTAACGGTTTTCACCTATGTTTTTAACATTAAACGATTTTGATTATTTTGGTATTAAATGAGTTTCCTTATTTAATTACAACTATTTTTATGTTTTGACTTTTTAGAAAATCAAATCCTAATATAATATCTTTTAACTTATATCATTTTTAGACAATAACTTCTTTTTATATGATATAATCTTGATCATCTATTTTTAAAAGTATTGAATCTAACGGTTGAGAGTGTTTTGGCGGTATTTAGAAACAAATTACCATGATAACATCATTAATTTTTCTTAATATTTATAATATTTTTAATTTTTAATTTTTTTAAATATTTATTGCTAAAATATAATATACTCTTTTTTGTAATATGTTAAATATGCGGGAACTTTGAACTTTTGAGAAAATAAATTATCAATTAAAATATAATTTTTTTTGTAATAGTTCTTCTTTTAAAGTAGTACACCGTGACGATCAAAATTCTGTATAAAATTCATTTTTTATAGTATATCCTATAAATATCTATGTTATTATATTAAAGACTAAATAATGAAAGCTTCCTTATAAGTTTGGTCGCTTTGTTGATCACTCAATCCATAATCGTTGGATGTTTCAAATTAAATTGTTGAAAAACATTAGACATAACAGTAAAATTATCATGTAGAATGATCTAAGGTTTGAATCTACCAACAACATATTAAAATTTATAGTTTTTTTTTTAAAATAAAGAATTTTTTTCATTTTTTTTCTTGCATACATAGGTTATTTGATAATATTTTTTGTAAAGTACGATTTTTCAGAAAAGTACTATACTAATTGATTAAGAAACTTTTAAAGTTTCGAATTTAATAATTTACAATATATATATGTTAAAAAAGTTTGGCCTCGAGTCTAAAATTTCAAAATACGGTTTTTTTAAATATGAATATAGTACTGCTAACAATGAAATTAGGTATCTATGAGTTCTTATAAAACAAAATTACCATTAATGTATAATTTATTATTTAATAATAAATAATATTTGATTAGTTATGATCTAAAACTTAATAAAATAGGATAAAAAAATATGCACAATTTGATAAAATTTTATCATCGTATTATTATATTCATTGTTGATTTGAATTTTTCTTAGATTGATTTTAATTTTTGAACATAGATTTTTAAATTTAAAATAGTTAGAAAAAAGTAATTAAATTGGTATTAAAATAATGATGGCATAATAATTATTATTAAAATTTAAATATTCACTTTACTAATTTGGGCTTTATCTTGTGTTTTAAAAATCAGATTTTGACGATTTTATACCCCACATGAAGATAACTAACTTATATCTAACTGGAATTTTTCATGGAAGAGAAAAGTAAGTCACGAATTTTTTACATGGAGAATTCTGTTAGGAATATGTTGTTCTTGATGATAAACATAAAACACTTAGTAGAATTTGTGTAAAGTCATTTTGTAGCTGTCAACGGAATGGTATGCTTTGCAGCAATCCGTTGACAGGTAGCTCATCAACGAAATGAGTGATGTAGCAATTGCACTGTACAATACTTCTAGTTTGATATGCATTTCATTGTAGATATTGGATAGGTTTTCTAAGTCATGTTGACTAAGTACTAGATATGTAAAATAGGTTGGTTAATTGTAAATATCTCATGCCTTGTAATTTTGCCTAAGTGAAGACCTGTCAACGGAATGAAGATTATCCTATCAACGGTATGGAGTTTACTCATCAACGGAATGAAGATTATCCTATCAATGGTATGGAGTTTACTCATCAACGAAATGAAGAATAAAGCTATCAACGAAACACATCTCCCTGCTATCAACGAATCATTATTGCTTTTCTGAATAGTTGACAAAGTGATAGTGACAGTTTACTGAACAGATCTAAAGGTGATGTGGAAGTGTACTTTGCATTGGAAACCATTAAAATGGACATGGGGAATAAGGAAACATCCCAGTTTCCAATTGGACTCTTGGGAGTGATCATAATAAGCATGAAGACAAAAGCAAATATCTTCAAGGACCACTGGACAAAGGGATGAAAAGCAAATTATTGGCGGTTACTCATTGTACTTTTAGTGTAGCCAAAAATAGAGTTGTAAACTTGGGTTTATATAACCAAGTGTAGCAGTTACTTTAGAAGAAGGGGAAGAAAAACAAATAGATTGTATTAGCTATTTTTGAGAGCATTTTTCTTCTCTACATTATTGTAACTAAGCAGCTGTGTACTTTTGTATCACAGATTATTTCCGCAATAAAAATCACTTCAGTTGGATCATCAAACAATCCAACTGAAATTATTAAGTGCTTGTGATTTTTATTTTATAAGTTCAGTTTTAATTTGTAAGTTGTTTTTAAGTTTGAGAAATATCAAGGAATTGTATTCAACCCCCCCCCCTTCTACAATTCTGTTAGGTCATTTGGGATTAACAATTGGTATTAGAGCGAGCTTCTAACATACAAGAAGTTTAAAGATCAAGACCAAAAACAGTAACCATGGTGAAGAAGGATGCAGGTGTAAAGATACCAGTTCTTGATAAGGACAATTACTTTCACTGGAAAGTAAAGATGCATTTACATCTCATGTCTATGGATGAGAGGTATGTAGACTGCATTGAGAAAGGTCCACACGTTCCTATGAAGTTTGCATCTAGAGTTGGAGTGCCGGATGATGCTCCTGATGTGGAAATTCCAAAACTTGTCTCAGAATGGACTATTGAAGATGTTGTAGAAGTCCATAAAGATAAAAGAACCATGAACATTCTGTTTAATGGTTTGGAGCAAGAGATGTTTGACAATGTCATAAACTGTACAACCTCCAAAGAAGTATGGGACACTGTTAGAACTCTCTATGAAGGAACTGAGCAAGTTAGGGAAAACAAAATGCAGCTCCTCATACAACAATATGAGCATTTTCATTTTAAAGCTGGTGAAACCCTAAATGACACATTTAGTAGGTTTCAGAAGCTTTTGAATGGATTAAAGTTGTATGGGAGGATCTATCAAACCAAGGATTCAAACCTTAAATTTCTTAGAGCTCTTCCAAAAGAATGGAAGCCTATGACTGTTTCTCTCAGAAACACTCAAGAGTACAAAGACTACACTCTTGAAAGGCTTTATGGAACCTTGAAGACATATGAGTTGGAAATGGAGCAAGATGAAGAAATTGAAAAGGTACAGAAGAAAGGTGGATCTATTGCATTGATTGCATCTGTGAACCAACTGGAAGATGACAATGAAGAAGCTGTAAATGCCACAACTAGTCGAGCTAGTTGTAGGAGTGATGTTAGCAAGGGTAAAGGCAAGATGACAGAAGAAGAAGAACCAGAACCAGTCAACTTGGATGACTTAGATGAGATTGATGAACACATTGCTTTTCTGTCAAGAAAATTCTCTAAGTTCAAGTTCAAGAGAAACTCAGAAGCTAGGCCACCAAGGAGAGACTTTCAACCCAGCAAAAGTAACTGGATTGAAAAGTCTAAATCTAAATGTTTCAACCAATCAGGCTGTTTCGTTGACAGAGAAAAGAAAAGAAGAACTCACTAGACTTAATAACAAGTATGGTCTTGTCACCAAGAACTTTGTTCAAGGTGAGTCTAGTAAATCAAAGAAAGTTGAGAAGCCTGTTGAGAGAGCTAATGTAGGTCACTTGTCCAACAAGCAATTGAAAGATAAGTTAGAGAATGTTCAAGTTGAGGCTAAGGGAAATAAAAAGAATAACAGGAATGGCAAAGTAGGGATTAACAAACACAACAATTACACACCTGATAAATATGCTCCTAGAAAGACATGTGTCAATTGTGGAAGCGTTAGTCATTTATCTACTAACTGCAAATATGTGAAGAAGACTGCTAAAGTGAAAATGTCCAAGCCTTCAATGAATGGTTCTATGCCTACAATGCCTGTTATGCCTAACATGTTTGCCTCATATGCACAATTTCAAAATCCATATGCCAGCATGCCATTTGTGCCTAGTCCATACATGAATATGTTTAATGTGCCACAAATTCCATGGAATATGAATAACATGTTTGTTCCTCCAACTATGCATGCTGTGAATGAAAATGTGAGCAACCCTCATAAATCAACACCAAGGGTAAAGATTGATTTAAATCAATCTGAGCCCAAGGTGAAAAATAATATAAAAGGAAAAACCAAGGCTAACAAAACAGGACCCAAGGAAACTTGGGTACCAAAATCAACTTGATATGGTTTTGTTGTGTGCAGGGAGACAAAAGGAATCTTTGGTACTTGGATAGTGGTTGTTCAAGACACATGACTGGTGATTCTACCATGCTCACAGAGTTTCAGGAAAGAGCTGGCCCTTGTATTGCTTTTGGAGATGACAGCAAAGGCTACACTAAGGGATATGGCTTGATTTCAAAAGAGAATGTTATCATAGATGAGGTTGCATTGGTGGATGGTCTTAAGCACAATTTGCTTAGTATCAGCCAACTTTGTGACAAAGGATTTTTAGTTACTTTTTCTAAAGAAGCCTGTGTTGTTTCTAAAGGAGGAGACAACAATGTGGTAATGACTGGATTCAGAAGAGGGAATGTGTACATTGTTGACTTTAGTAGCACAAGTCCAGACACCATCACTTGTCTCTTCAGCAAGGCAAACCAGGATGAAAGTTGGCTATGGCACAAGAAATTATCTCATCTGAATTTTAAAGTTATGAATGATTTGGTGAGGAAAGATCTTGCTAGAGGAATTCCACAAGTGGAGTTCTCCAAGGTTGGTTTGTGTGATGCCTGTCAAAAAGGGAAACAAAAGAAGGCATCATTCAAAAGCAAGACAGAGTCATCAATTGTCCATCAGCTTGAATTACTTCATATGGATCTGTTTGGCCCTGTAAATGTCATGTCTATCTCAAAGAAGAAATACTGTCTTGTGATTGTTGATGATTTTTCTAGATTTACATGGACCTTCTTTTTACACTCAAAAGATGAGGCAAGTGAAATCATTATCAATCACATCAAGATGGTAAACAATCATCCTGATTTCAAAGTAAGAAGGATTAGGAGTGACAATGGGACAGAATTCAAGAATTCAAATATGAAGGTGTTCTGTGAAGAAAATGGTATTTTGCATGAGTTTTCAGCAGCAAGGACACCACAGCAAAATGGTGTAGTTGAAAGGAAAAACAGAACACTTATTGAAGCTGCAAGGACAATGCTAGATGAATCAAAGTTACCAACTTACTTTTGGGCTGAGGCAGTTAACACAGCTTTCTTCACTCAAAATATTTCTTTGATTAATCAGGCCAAGGGAATGACCCCTTATCAACTACTCAAAGGAAAGAAGCCACTATTGGATTTTCTTCATGTCTTTGGATGCAAATGCTTTGTTTTGAGGAATCAATCCGAGCATTTGGGGAAATTTGAAGCAAAGGCAGATGAAGCAATATTTGTGGGATATGCAGCAGGGAAAGCTTACAGAGTCTATAACCTCAGAACCAACATTGTTATGGAATCTGTACATGTTGTTTTTGATGATCTCAAAATTCAAGGTCTTTGTGATGAAGGTTTTCATGAAAGTCTTTCTTTTGAAAATGAGGAAGGAGATCAAGTGAATCATGTTAAGGCTACTGAGAAACAACCTAAAGTTGTTGTATCTAGCACAGATGAAAGCAGCAGTGAAGATGAAATTACTGCATTAAGATTGAAAAGAATAGCTGCTAGCAGACCAAATGGTCATTTCGTTGACAGTCATAATGGAGGATTCGTTGACAGTAAAAATGAGCGTTTCGTTGACAGCCAAAATGGTCATACCGTTGACAGTCACAGAAATGCTTCTAGAAGTGATCAATTAGGGACAACAAACTCAGGGGGAGTTTCTCAAGGACAATTATCCAATCAAGGCAATCATGATCATGAAGCTACCTCGTCAAGATCAAATCTTCCTCCCTCAAGGAAATGGACTAAAGATCATCCCTTTGAACTTATTATAGGTGATGTTTCTTCAAAAGTCCAAATTAGAAGAGCAACTCAAGAGGAATGTCTATATAGCAGCTTTCTGTCTCAAGATGAGCCAAAGAAAGTTGAGGATGCACTTCTAGATCCAGATTGGGTTTTAGCTATGCAAGAGGAGTTAAACCAATTTGAGAGGAACAATGTTTGGAAGCTGGTGCCCAAGCCTAAGGACAGGAGTGTCATAGGCACAAAATGGGTGTTCAGAAACAAGATGGATGAAAATGGCATAGTCACAAGGAACAAAGCTAGATTGGTTGAAAAAGGCTATTCACAGGAAGAAGGAATTGATTTTGATGAAACCTTTGCTCATGTTACAAGACTAGAAGCAATAAGGATTTTCCTAGCCTATGCAGCCCATGCCAATTTCAAGGTCTATCAAATGGATGTGAAGAGTGCTTTTCTGAATGAGGAATTGGAAGAGGAGGTGTATGTAAGTCAACCTCCTGGTTTTGAAGATGATGATTTTCCAGAATATGTATACTTCCTCCTCAAATCACTCTATGGTTTGAAACAAGCACCTAGAGCCTGGTATGACACACTTTCACAGTTCCTCCTTGAGAATCACTTCACTAGAGGTACTGTAGATAAAACTCTGTTTCACAGGGTTGTGAATGGCTCTACTATACTTGTTCAAATTTATGTAGATGATATAATCTTTGGATCTACAGATGTGAAACTTTGTCAAAAGTTTGCCAAGCTTATGCAAAGTAAATATGAAATGAGCATGATGGGAGAATTAACTTACTTTCTTGGTCTCCAAGTGAAGCAAGTTAAAGAAGGCATTTTCATTAGTCAAACAAAATATATTCATGATTTATTAAAGAAATTTAACTTAATGGAATGCTCTCCTGCCAAATCTCCCATGCCTACTGCCACCAAACTTGAATTAAATACTAAGGAAAAATCTGTGGACATTTCAAGTTACAGAGGCATGGTAGGCTCACTTCTATATTTAACAGCTAGTAGACCTGATATTATGTTTGCTACATGTCTATGTGCTAGATTTCAGGCTGATCCTAGGGAATCCCATTTAGTTGCTATTAAAAGAATTTTCAGATATCTCAAAGGAACACCAAACCTTGGCATTGGGTATCCTAGAGAATCTGGCTTTGAACTAATTGGTTATTCAGATGCAGATTTTACAGGATGTAAAATTGACAGGAAAAGCACAACTGGCACCTGTCAATTCTTAGGAAACAAGCTTGTCTCATGGTTCAGCAAGAAACAAAACTCAGTTTCTACCTCCACAGCTGAGGCTGAGTATATTGCAGCTGGAAGTTGTTGTGCACAGATTTTATGGATGAAAAATCAACTACTTGATTATGGAATAAGAGTTGAGAAAATTCCTATTTTCTGTGACAACACTAGTGCCATTGCCATTACTGAGAATCCAGTGCAGCATTCAAGGACCAAGCACATTGACATCAAGTACCATTTCATTAGAGAACATGTTATGAATGGTACTGTGGAGTTACATTTTGTTCCAAGTGAACAACAACTTGCAGACATCTTTACCAAGCCACTTGATGAATCAACATTCTCAAGATTAGTAAGTGAGCTAGGTATGCTAAATTTCTCTTAATTATTTTTGAGATGTTTACAAGTTAAAATGCAGCCAGAAATTTGCTATGTTTTTCTATGAATTAATTTTCTCAGGAAAAAGTAAAATTTTGTCTAAGTCAAAATTACTATGTCAACGAAACGAACCATTTCGTTGACAGTCTTAGCATTTTTCTGGGTGTTTCGTTGATAGCTCTTTTATATCAACGAAACGCAGCTTTATCAACGAAATAAGACGGGACGTTAACCGCCCAATCCTGATTCGTTGATTTAGCGCAATTAATCTGAACCGTTGAAATTTGACACGTCCGTTACCACGATCTATACATACACCCCTATAAGTATAAATCATGGTAATACTTTAAAGGTAACAGTTATATTTTTTAAGTCAATCCAGTAATTTAAATTGATTGTTGGATTTATTTTCTGAGAATTTTTGGGGGAGTATTTAAGAAATTCTATTTTCTTTTAATTCTTTTTTACCTGTTCTCAAAAATTCCAAAGGCTTTTCTTTCTTCTTCTCTCTAACAAGCAATTCAGTTCGAAGCTTTTCTACACTCAACAATGGCACCCATAGTCAAGCTTATGTCTGCTGGAGGGTTTATCTATGAGAAAAACAACTCCATCCCCTTTGTTGTCAAGGAAAGCCCGAACAACATCTTTTTCAAGATGACGGACTTCATGAAGAATTGCAAGTTGAGCTATGCAATGTTTCACTCTACACCACTCTACAATGAGATAATCGAGGAGATTTGGACCTCATGTGAGTATAGTGGGACAAATTGCACTTTGCAATTCACCATCCAAGGTAATGAGTATATAGTTAATTCTGATGTATTGCAAGCATGTCTACATATTCCTGAAAATAACTGTAATGCTTTGCCTACAAACACTGAAATTGTTAACATGCTAAATTCTATAAACTACTCATTGCCTACTGATAATTTGGGTAAGATTATTAGGAGAGGTTTGGTTAGAGAATACAGTTACTTAGCTGATGCATTCATAAAGGTATTTTCTGGCAAAATTAGTAATTTTGATGCATTAACTAATTCCATGTTAATTCTCTTAACCATGCTCCTAACTGATAGATATTATAACTTTAGCACCCAACTTATGTATGAAATTGGTGCTAAGTTGGGTGATAAGGCAAATAGGAAAAAGAATATCTATTATGCTAGGTTTCTGATGATGTTGGCTAACCATGTTAGTCCAGCACCATTAGTTATCTCTAACCCTGTTTCCAGGTTTGAGTGTTTTGTGCAAGAGAAGAGGGTTTTGACAGATATCCTGAGACTTAACCACAATGGTGATGTCCCAGTGGTGTATCTGCCCATCATTGAGGTAACTTCTTCTAACCCTGTTAGTATAGTTGCTACTTCTATTGTTTCCCCTACAAATGTTGCTATGGAGTCTGTAGCTATGTCCCAACAGGCTCCTGCCCAAGCAGCAAAACCTAAATCTAAGAAATCCTCAAAGCCAACCTCAGGTGCTTCTCAAAAGGCACCTGATGCAAAAACTACTTCACAACCTAAGGGGAGTGATTCTGGAGCTGTAAGAGGTGAGGGAAGGGGTGAACATCAAAGAAACCCCAAGAATAAGGAAGGAAAGGATAGTGTGTCCCAACCAAGCCCCATTGTGTCTTCCCAACAAGGCACAATGAGTAAAATGGATTTAAACACAAGTCTAGTTGCATCCTCCCAAAAGGATGTCATTATTGAAACAAGCTCTCCTCCAAGAGCACACTCCAAGAGGGTAAGGGACACTTCAAGCCCACAATCTACATTTTCCCAATACCAAAGGAGAGTGAAGCAAAAATCCAAGGATACACAGGGTGCACACACTCTGGAAGCAACACTTCCAGTTTCACAAATTCAGTTTGATGTAACCCCTATTATTACTCTGGGGTTACAGTCCCATTCTCTAAACATCAACCTTGAACTATCTCCATCAAATTCACCAACTCAGTCTTTAGATGTGGACATGATCCATTCATCTATTCCTGATTCTCCAACTCTTATCTTGGAGAAGCCCCACTCTGAAGCTGGTGGCCATCACTTGTTAAGTGATTTGTTGGGCCATCAACCAACTTTTTCTGAAGTTGCAAGAGGATCTGTGGACCAATCTCTAAAATCAATCACCACAGATTCTACTGTAATTTCACTTTCTCAAAGTGCTTTATTGACTTCATCAACGAAACAGTCTCTTTCGTTGACAAGTGTTTCTCCATCAACGGTATCCATACCGTTGACAGTTCAAACTACCATTCCGTTGATAGGTCATTCTACACCCCTTATTGCAAATCAAGTTGTTTCCACAACTAGTGTAGATGACCTGGTGGTAGTTGAGACACTTTTAGGTTTGAGAGGGAGTGAAATTGAGAGGCTGGCTTGCAGCCAGGCAAAAGGAGAGAATGAGAGTGAGAGGTTGGCTATTTCTTCCAGCCAGGCAAAAGGAGAGACTGAGGGTTCCACCTTAGTAGGTGAAGGTGAGGGTGTGAGAGGTGTGAGCCATGGGGAGCCCATGATGCAAGAAAATAGAGGAGAGAGAGAAGGGACTACAGGAGTAGCAAGGGAGGAGGCAGCCATTGCTAGTGAGTTAATGAGGGTCAATGAGGGAGAAATGGAACTTACTTTCCAAGAGCATTATCAACAAACTCTGGATAGTATTTCCCTGGATCCTGAGACCTTTACTCACCCTGTGCCAGCCTATCAAATTATGGCTCAACAGGGCAATCTGGAGGCAGAGAGGTCACTAAACCTAATTCATACAACTGCATCAATGCAAAGAGCAAAGGATGCCTTGACCAATCTATCTCCAACAGCTGCAGCAAGTGGAGACTTTGACTTTTCTGATGATGAGGACAGCTTTGGTGACAATCTACAGGTGGCCACTACTTCACAGACTTGGACTTCTGTGGTGCCTCCTAGACCAAACTGGCTTTCTCAGGATATGCAAGGAAGATGCACTCTAGATGCTGCTATCTCAAGGTAGTACACTGAGGCATATCTAGCTCATGAGTCTGCAAATGCAAGGGACAAGAAATTCTACAAGGCCTTCATGGATTCTCTGGAAATCCAAAGACTACAGATGCTACAGACAAGGATTGAAGCTACAGAAATCAAGGATTCCATTAGCAACCTCAGGGATGCTACTGACAGGAGGCTAGATGAAAAGCTTCCTCTTCTAACTGTGTCCAAGATGAACAGGTTTTTCTCCAAGGAACCTGAAGTGTCCTCATCTTTGAAAACTCTTTCCTCTAGAGTGGACAAAGTTGAGGCTACACTTTCTCACATGCAAAAGGAACAGGAAAAACAGACACAGCTACTCACCCAGCTTTTGGCAGCTCAAGGACTCCCTATCATCTCACTTGATGATAACAAAAAGGGGGAGAAATCTAAGGAGCTAGCGAAATCTAAAGAGCTTGATATACAAATCACAAAGGTTTTGGTTCCAGCCATTTCCTTACCAAATGAGCCACTAGCAATGGGGGAGCTTGGACAGAAGAAAAATGATGGTATTGACCTGATTCAGGAAGCTTCTATGAGGATGAGACTTGCAGAACAGATTAAAAATCATTGGTCCAACATAGAAGCAAGGGTCAAGAATATTTCTGAAACTGCAAAGAATTCAAATTCATCAACGGATCAACCATCAACAAATGCCATGGTTGTAACATCAACGGAATGGGAGCCACAGTTCAAGAGTTCTTATGTAATAGAACCCCTTCAGCATGGACTCTTTCAAGATTCAAGAAATGAGAAAGGGCAAGCTTCATGCTTTAGGAATGTGGATGCAAGAGGGATATCTCCAATATCACCTGTCAAACTCAAGTGCAAGAACACTGCAAGGATATTTTATCCTCCACCAAAGCCAGATGAGTTCAAAATCCTAGGGAAGCTGATTATTGAAAGCAAAGAAAGCAATCATCCAAGCATAAGGAACCAAAGGGCCATCATCTACAGGGATAGCAAGGAAATCTGCATTTGGGTTGGTCACCCAAATTTTGCTAAGGCCAAAGCTGAAGAATCTGAAAGGGCAGCAATGCAAGCTCTTGCAGTTGCTCAATCACTTGAAGATGAAGAAACCCTAAAGGAAGAAAAGGCCAAGGATGAAGCTGAGGAAGCTGGAAAGGAAAGGAAGAGTGTAAGGCAGCCAAAGGCTAGAGCAAAAAGGAATCTAATCTTTGATAAAGATGATTCTCAGGACACTGTCCAAGACTCTTCCACAACTAGTGCACATCAAATTCCTGTTGATCAACCTCATGAAGGAAAGTTGGCCTGTGATCCTGCACATCCTGTCAACTTTCATGATCAACCAATAATACCAAAAGAGGAGCCTTTTGAATTTGATGAGGCCTACTTTCCAAAGTTTCTATTTGAGAAGGATCAACCAATGAAGACAAAGAAAAGGGCTGTCAAAGCAAAGCCAGTATTTATAAGAAAGCCACAACCTCAGAAACCCCCTGCAAATCCAGAGGACTGCATGTACATTGCTGACATCAGGGAAGAATCCAGTCTACATCTTGACTTAGACAACCTGGTGGAAGTAAGGGGCATTGCAGCTTCTCAAAAATTGCCTGAGAGACTGGTCTTTGTATTCAAGGGTGGTAGAGAACAGGTGTGGCCTCTCTACAGAATTTTAGGAGAAGACTACCAAACACTACTCTCAATGTTTAGATGCTTGAAGAAAGACTTTGGCTTCACCAAAACAGCCAAGTCCGAGGTGGTCTCCAAAATTTGTCAAATAAAGGCTAGCTGGAACAAGCCTGAGGCTCTTCCTAGGATGCTTAGAGTGCCCTCAACAGGAAAGAAGATCCATCTTCAACCATACTGGATGATGGAATTTAAGGACAAGGACAATTGCAGAAGATTCTTCAGGATGGAAGACCAGCTGGATAAGGCATCTAATCAAACTCTAAAGTTTATGCAATCCATGCTTGGTGATCAAGATGAAGAAGAGAAGATCTTTTACAGAAGGCTACAGGTCCAAATTGAGGAAAACAACTCTAAGAGAGGGAAGAAGACTATGCCACAAAGAAGACACAGATGAATCATATGCTCAGTCTAGAGGAGCACTCTTGGGCATTAGTCTTGTAAGTCTTGTATTTTGTCTAAAATATTATGAAGCTTAATGCATTTTCTACTTTTGTAATTTATGATGTATCTGAGTGTTTTTGTTATCATCAAGTCTCTTGATTTATGGTTGTTATTCTATCAGTCATAAATTGGGGGAGATTGTTAGGAATATGTTGTTCTTGATGATAAACATAAAACACTTAGTAGAATTTGTGTAAAGTCATTTTGTAGCTGTCAACGGAATGGTATGCTTTGCAGCAATCCGTTGACAGGTAGCTCATCAACGAAATGAGTGATGTAGCAATTGCACTGTACAATACTTCTAGTTTGATATGCATTTCATTGTAGATATTGGATAGGTTTTCTAAGTCATGTTGACTAAGTACTAGATATGTAAAATAGGTTGGTTAATTGTAAATATCTCATGCCTTGTAATTTTGCCTAAGTGAAGACCTGTCAACGGAATGAAGATTATCCTATCAACGGTATGGAGTTTACTCATCAACGGAATGAAGATTATCCTATCAACGGTATGGAGTTTACTCATCAACGAAATGAAGAATAAAGCTATCAACGAAACACATCTCCCTGCTATCAACAAATCATTATTGCTTTTCTGAATAGTTGACAAAGTGATAGTGACAGTTTACTGAACAGATCTAAAGGTGATGTGGAAGTGTACTTTGCATTGGAAACCATTAAAATGGACATGGGGAATAAGGAAACATCCCAGTTTCCAATTGGGCTCTTGGGAGTGATCATAATAAGCATGAAGACAAAAGCAAATATCTTCAAGGACCACTGGACAAAGGGATGAAAAGCAAACTATTGGCGGTTACTCATTGTACTTTTAGTGTAGCCAAAAGAGTTGTAAACTTGGGTTTATATAACCAAGTGTAGCAGTTACTTTAGAAGAAGGAGAAGAAAAACAAATAGATTGTATTAGCTATTTTTGAGAGCATTTTTCTTCTCTACATTATTGTAACTGAGCAGCTGTGTACTTTTGTATCACAGATTATTTCCGCAATAAAAATCACTTCGGTTGGATCATCAAACAATCCAACTAAAATTATAAAGTGATTGTGATTTTTATTTTATAAGTTCAGTTTTCAAGTTTGAGAAATATCAAGGAATTGTATTCAACCCCCCCCCCCCCCCCCCTTCTACAATTCTGTTAGGTTTAAATTATCAAAATACACCTTTTAGAATTTAAATATAATCCTATTATTAATAAAATACACTTTTTAAATATTTGATCTAACGATTTTCATTTATCTAGTTAAGAACTAATGGTCCTTATTAATTTGGTTATCTACGACCAAAATTTTGGATAAGATCCCTATTATGATTATTATATATAAGGATTTAATATAATAAGGATATCAAGTATATACTGATATAAGTATATTACTAACTGCTTTTATTTTTAATGTTTCGGTTTTATTTACAGTGTATATAAAATTTTAAAATACATTATTACTTAAAAATTATTAAACATAATAAAAATTATGTTATGATTATATAAAATTTTATTCTCATATTATTATATTCTTTATCGATTTGAATTTGTTCTTAATTAATTTTGATACTTTTTTGAAAAAAACATAAAATTTCTCTATATTTAAAAGAATTAGTGGAAAAATAAATAAATTGGTGCTACAATAATAAAAAAATATTTATTAAAATTTAGATACACACTTTACTATTTAGGTTCTATCCTGAGTTTTAGAAATTGAATTTTGACGATTTTACAACCCATGCGAAACTAACGAAATTATCTTTAATTTAATGATGGTTTAATAATTATTATTTAACTTGACCAGTTGACATACTCATAAAATAAACCGAAAAGAAAAGATGGTTAAGAAGTTTTACATAAAGAATTCAATTCAATATATAAAATCAATTCATAATTGGTTTAAATTATCAAAGCACACTTCTTAGTATTTAAATATAATCCTACCTTTAATCAAATACATATTTTAATATAAGTATTATATTCAAAATTATCGTTTATGAATATGAAACCCTCAATATTTTAATAATATTTTGATATTATACTTTTATGTTTGTTATATGTAAAATAATATAATTATAATTTGGATTAATCAAATTGTTATGTTCCTTCAGAAAAAAAGTGTTTAAATTTATTCATGTACAGGAGTTCTCCACGTAGGGTCCATGTGTATCATTGTAATCGGTATGAATTGTTATCTTGATATTTGGTTTAATAATTATTATCTAACTGGAACTATACATAAATTCAAGAGAAAATATATTTAAGAATTTTTACATAGAAAAATTTTAAATTATCAAAATAAATATCAAATTTTTAACTATAATTTTTTTTGGCTAAATTTTTTTTAACAATAATTTAATCATGTAAACTAATAACTTTTAAATATTAAAATATTCATAAATAAATATAATTATAAATATTAAAAAAACAATCGTGTGTTGCATCGTAATAAAAATATAATTATAAACAAAATAATTTTAAATAAAATTTAAGTAACCGTGCATCGCACGGGCTATAAGCTAGTAATTATTAGACGTAAAATCATATAAAACCTAACTTAAAAGAGAACAATCGTCTAAAGTGTAACCTTTGAAGACGCAGACATGATGATGCTTTTACTACGCAGATCCTGAATGTAAATCACTTATGGTTGGGTTCTTTGATATGTAGGAGTTTATATATAGAGAAAAGGATTTGATACTTGTACGTATGCATGCAGTCACAGGCTATGGTTGAACCGTTGAACAAATGGAGGAGCTGCGCAGGAAGGTATGTGAATTAACTGTTGGATAAATCAAAGAAAATTCTATCAAGTCCTACAAATTCGAAAATAATAAGGAAGTTGTAATTTTCTAAATCAAAGAAAGTTCTATCAAGTTTGAAAATAATAAAAGAAAGTTCTATCAAGTTTGAAAATAATAAAAGTGTAATTTTCAATTTCCTTCCTACAAAATCAAAAATAATAAAGGAATTTATAATTATTAAAATTAAAAATTATGAAAAATTGAGAAAATTAGAAAAATAGAACGGAGGGATTCTAGAGGCGCCACCTCACCGCCCCCGTCTTCTCCTTTATATAAGTATATTGATTTAAAGGGTTGCAGTATTGGACATCGGGAACAACTGTTAAATCGCAATATATTATAATGGTGCCTTTTATTCCAATGTTTTGCAAGTTAACTGTGAAACAAAACAAGATGACATTCGGAAGAAAAGGTCTATGAAAATTTGGCGCTATACTCTGAAGTCTGAACTCAACTATTAAAATTTAAATACTTAGCATAATAATTTGAGACACACTAAGAATAAATATATCAATGAATTTCAAAACTGAATATAACTCTAACCAGAAATAACTCTAACCAGAAACAGCTTAGACCACCTACGCATGACATTTAAATAGTGTAGCCTCTTACAATATTTTTGTGTAACTATAGACCATTGACAAAAATAATTCTAATAAATTTACACTATATATTACAATAAATATCTAAAAGAAAATGTGATATTCTCATTTTTTTCAAAAATAAATATCTCATTGGGATACAATAAAATATAAATGACACATGAAAGAAATATATTTTAATTCATTTTGTTTAGTTTGGCCTGGTTTAGAATCTTTAGGCTTGACCATGAATTTCAATACATACATAAATTATGTATATATATACATATAATATTTATCATTGTGTATATATTAAATAAAAATATATCAATTTTATATAATGTGTTGTTGGCGGTTGCGGTTTGAATTTTGCGATTTTTTAAATGTCGAATCCGCAACCAAATCGCAAATTAGCGGTTACCTAAAACTTCATCTGCGACCATTCGCATTTCGCGGTTATCCGCAATATACGAGTCAGTTACGAGTTACGAACGATTATCGTGATTGATGCGGTTGAGCGGATTGAACGTACAACCCTACTTCCAACACAATTATGCTGCAAATACATATCTAAAATTGATCCAACATTAATCATACTACTACAATGTATTAAATAAGTTTGTTTGTGTAAAAAATTGTAAAATGGTTAACAAAAAGAAATAAAGGGTGTATTGTAACATTTTTACTAAATTGTTAGATCAACAATTATTAAATTTATAATAAGCTTACTATTATTGTTTGCTCAAAATTGAAACTCTAGTTTGAGAGAGAATTATTTCTACAAATCTCATATTATACCTCGCATGTTGTAAAGAGAGTTTTGTGAGTTGTCTATATAAAAATAAAATTTACAAAGTTCAACGGGTTAAGGTGAAAATATTTATATCAAAGAATGCGTTGACGGATTTTAGTTGTAATTTCCGTACAGAGTTTTGTATTAATTTATATTGTATTAGGGGTCATTTGTTAAATCTGGATGATTAATTCTGAATAGTTAAAAATTCTGAATGGTTGATAAATCTGAGTGCTGGATGGATGAAATCGTTTGATAATTACTTTTTCTGAATGATTTAAAAGTAGTTTGAAATAAAACTCATAGTAAATTTAGAACAATTAAATTTTGATTAAATAACAATCGATAAAATAAATTTATTATAGAACATATACAATTAAAATTTTAATTATTTTTAAACAATAGAAAAGTTCAATGAAGACCACTATTTCATTGGAGACTTGGAGACCATATATGTTCTACAAAAAAAAATTGCAAAACATATTATTTTGCAAAAAATGTTATATGAAAATCACTATTTCATTGAAAATCTTGAAAATTATGTATGTTTAACAAACTAAATATGAATGTTCTGCAAGTCGGATATTTTTTGCAGAACAATATGTTTTGAAAATTGCAATGTTCTACCTGCAAAACATGTATAATATTTGAATATTTTTAGTGAAATAATAATTTTCATATAACATAATGTACAAAATTTTATATTTTGTATAATAATTTTGTATTACTACCTTTTTCAGGAAAATTAATTTTCAATCCAAAATATAAAATTAGTAGTTGATTTTTTTTTTTATTTCCATGTGTTGGGCTATAAAAACTAGTGATATATAATAGGTAGTGTACATGATTTGAACCATTCGGATAGAAAATTTGGTCGGCATGGTCCAGAAGAATTTGATTCACATTTGAATCGTCCAAGAAAAAAAAAAGTAAACAAACAAGTGGAATCGTTCAATTAGGTGTCGTCCAAATGGTTCCAGGGTTATCAAATGACCCCTTAATTACCGTGAAGCCAATGTTTTAGTTCGAATTTCTTCACCGATACCACTCTAACTTTTGAAATGTTTAGAAATGTATTTGAATAATTTCCTAATGCGTAGTTAGGAATTAGGATTTGCACTGCTACAAAGTATTCGTTCACATCAGTGGTGGGTCCGTTGGGGTCCATGCCCTCTGAGCTTATAAAGAAGAAAGTGCGTACTTATTATGGCTTGTAGCTGTAGTTTGGATGGTTAGTAGTGATGCTTTCTACCCAGCAAACAAGGGTTCGAATCTCTTTGACAGTTTTACTGCTATTTTATGTAGCTCATTTTCTTTTGTTTTTCCTTGCAACTTTTTCTTTAGTTTCAACTTTCAAACAAGCATAGGGATGTAAGTTAATTGTAATATTGAAATTTCACTTTTAACAAACCAGAGAACCATCATCGTATCCATTGTTATTTGTTAGTTTTTCATAAGCTATGTGTTATAGGTACCTAATCTAACGCTATACTCTTCCGGTCTTCCTTCCACGACTCATTTAACTTTTTAATGTTCAAATTTAATCAACTTTAACTCAAATTTAAAATTAATATATTTAAAAATTTGAAAATCTCAAAGATAAATTAGAAAATAAATTAAATATTATCCTATTGTGATATATACTTTATGATTTTTTTCAATTATATAATATATGTAATTTTAAAATTTAACTATCGAAAAGTCAAATCATATCAGCCACGTTTAGTAGTCAATACGAATAGTAATATGCATTATGAATACGGATCTTAAAGTTAACCGCATAATATTTGGAGACATTTTTATCATTAACTAATAAACGATATTAGTGTGTCTATTCAAAAAATTCCTAGGATTGTGAAAGGATTCGTAGAGATCTTTATCGTCTCAACAACGTTTTCGGGGCGGGACATGACGGGAAGGGAGTTTGAAGAAATAATTAAAATAATTATTATTATGTATAATTTTATAATAATTACAAATACAAATATATTATATTTAAACAATTTTTTAATTGAATTAAAAAAACAAAGAACAAAGTTATTTGAAAATTGAAGACGAAATATGACTCGACTTGTATGATCGACTTGTATGATGTATTCCATTCGCCCCATGGTTGGGAAGTGGGAACTATGCCATGTCCTTAAACCCACACAAACTGTATGCAAGGAAGTGCAATGCCAGAGTTGGAAACAAATAAAACGGAAACATATACAGGGAGTCTAACCATGGGCTCCAGTAAATGAAAGAACATCATCAACCAACTGAACTACAAAGAGAATGCAAACAAAGTAAATTATGTATCAATATTATTATTATACATGAGTTTAAAATCAAAAAATGAAAGTGATTTTATTTGTAAAATAAAATATGAACCAAATATTTTGAAAGGATTCGGTTTGACATATTGCTATGTCTGTTAGTTTGCTACTAGGATATCACCTTTGGTGCTTTTGCCCTGAATTACCTACTTGTATTAGTTTTATGTCTACTTGTATTACTCCTTGATTTGATTCTTTGGCATCTACATTGATTCTTAGGTAATATTCTATGTGATCCTTGCTTCTTACATAAACTTTTCATGATTTTTTTGAGTTCAATGGGATGTGATTGAATAGTTTGTTGGCATAATACTCAATTATTTTTGTTATAAGTAAATACACATGCTGAATATTTAGTGTAACTTCTACAAACCCACGTAAAATCCAACTCAGTCATAAATTACAATCAAATATTAAATTACAAGTTGAATGATGTGAGCTTTTCAAAATATGGTTTCACGTAAGTTATAAATAAAGCGCAGATGTGTCCCCCACCATTAGGCATTTTCTGGTAATTGCATTCATGTCACCTTTTTGTACAGCGAACAAAGAAAAACGAAACACATATAAGGAGTCAAACCATGGGCTCAAATAAATTAAACAATGTAATCAACTAACTGAACTACACAGAGATTACAAACAAAAAACATTATGTATCAATATTATTATTGTACATGAGTTGAAAATAAAAAAATGAAAGTGATTTTATTTGTAAAATAAAATATGAACCAAATATTTTGAAAGGATTCGGTATGACTTATTGTTATGTATGTCAGTTTGCTACTAGGATATCACCTCTGGTGCTTTTCTTATTTACATGCTCCTTGATTTATTTGAGTAAGAAAGTTGGCAAAAGTTGTTGCACTAAGAGTACAAAACTTTTTTGCAGTAAAAGCAAGTGAAAAGACTAAAGAGAACACCAGTAGCAGTAGGATCACCAGTGCCAGAGTGCTGGCGAATATCATAGATCATATACTGCTACAGTACTAACTACTCATGCTAGACTTCATAATTTCTTGCATGTGTATAGGGAGTCGAACCATGGGGTCAAATAAATTAAACAATGTCATCAACCAACTGAACTACACAGAGATTACAAACAAAATCACACTCATGTTTTCATGTAGCCTCACTATATAAATACAGGTTCTTCGATGGCCATTATTAGGGGTTGTTTACCCTATTCTTTTGTTAATGTATAGCCCTAATTAAAAAATGAAAAGAGGCACCTCCAGTAGAGAAGTCAACCTGGACATAGCATAACTAAACCTGTTTTGAAAAACAAAAACTATCACTACACTGGCATGCTTCCGAGTCAAAAAGTAGCTTCCGAGAAACTAAGATGATATAAATTAGACCTTTAGTTCTGCATTTTCTGACACTGGCCTGCATGTCACCTTCTTGTGTAGCATAGTATGTGGAGTCTTGCATAGAGAGCACTGAATAGTCCATTGAATCCATTCGAGCAACCAACAGTGCAGGTACTTGCCTTTGTTTGTCATATCAATCCTGCGAGTGTATCATTACCTATTTGTATTAGTTTTACGTCTACTTGTATTACTCCTTGATTTGATTCTTTGGCATCTACATTGATTCTTAGGTAATATTCTATGTGATCCTTGCTTCTTACATAAACTTTTCATGATTTTTTTGAGTTCAATGGGATGTGATTGAATAGTTTGTTGGCATAATACTCAATTATTTTTGTTATAAGTAAATACACCTGCTGAATATTTAGTGTAACTTCTACAAACCCACGTAAAATCCAACTCAGTCATAAATTACAATCACATATTAAATTACAAGTTGAATGATGTGAGCTTTTCAAAATATGGTTGCATGTAAGTTATAAATAAAGCGCAGATGTGTCCCCCACTATTAGGCATTTTCTAGTAATTGCCTTCATGTCTCCTTTTTGTACAGCGAACAAAGAAAAACGAAAACATATAGGGAGTCAAACCATGAACTCAAACAAATTAAACAATGTAATCAACCAACTGAACTACACAGAGATTACAAACAAAAAACATTATGTAACAATATTATTATTATACATGAGTTGAAAATCAAAAAATGAAATTGATTTTATTTGTAAAATAAAATATGAACCAAATATTTTGAAAGGATTCTGTATGACATATTTCTATGTCTGTCAGTTTGCTACTAGGATATCACCTTTGGTTCTTTTCTTATTTACATGCTCCTTGATTTATTTGAGTAAGAAAGTTGGCCAAAGTTATTGCATTAAGAGTACAAAACTTTTTTGTAGTAAAAGCAAGTGAAAAGACTAAAGAGAACACCAGTAGCAATAGGATCACCAGTGCCAGAGTGCCGGCGAATATCATAGATCATATACTGCTACAGTACTAACTACTCATGCTAGACTTCATAATTTATTGCATGTGTATAGGGAGTCGAACCATGGGGTCAAATAAATTAAACAATGTCATCAACCAACTGAACTACATAGAGATTACAAACAAAATCACACTCATGTTTTCATGTAGCCTCACTATATAAATACAGGTTCTTCGATGGCCATTATTAGGGGTTGTTTACCCTATTCTTTTGTTAATGTATAGCCCTAATTAAAAAATGAAAAGAGGCACCTCCAGTAGAACAATCAACTTGGACATAACATAACTAAAGTTGTTTTGAAAAACAAAAACTATCACTACAATGGCATGCTTCCGAGTCAAAAAGTAGCTTCCTAGAAACTAAGATGATATAAATTAGACCTTTAGTTCTGCATTTTCTGACACTGGCCTGCATGTCACCTTCTTGTGTAGCATAGTATGTGGAGTCTTGCATAGAGAGCACTGAATAGTCCATTGAATCCATTCGAGCAACCAACAGTGCATGTACTTGCCTTTGTTTGTCATATCAATCCTGCGAGTGTATCATTACCTATTTGTATTAGTTTTACGTCTACTTGTATTACTCCTTGATTTGATTCTTTGGCATCTACATTGATTCTTAGGTAATATTCTATGTGATCCTTGCTTCTTACATAAACTTTTCATGATTTTTTTGAGTTCAATGGGATGTGATTGAATAGTTTGTTGGCATAATACTCAATTATTTTTGTTATAAGTAAATACACCTGCTGAATATTTAGTGTAACTTCTACAAACCCACGTAAAATCCAACTCAGTCATAAATTACAATCACATATTAAATTACAAGTTGAATGATGTGAGCTTTTCAAAATATGGTTGCACGTAAGTTATAAATAAAGCGCAGATGTGTCCCCCACTATTAGGCATTTTCTGGTAATTGCCTTCATGTCTCCTTTTTGTACAGCGAACAAAGAAAAACGAAACACATATAAGGAGTCAAACCATGGACTCAAATAAATTAAACAATGCAATCAACCAACTGAACTACACATAGATTACAAACAAAAAACATTATGTATCAATATTATTATCATACATGAGTTGAAAATCAAAAAAATGAAAGTGATTTTATTTGTAAAATAAAATATGAACCAAATATATTGAAAGTATTCTGTATGACTTATTATTATGTCTGTCAGTTTGCTACTAGGATATCACCTTTGGTGCTTTTCTTATTTACATGCTCCTTGATTTATTTGAGTAAGAAAGTTGGCAAAAGTTGTTGCACTAAGAGTACAAAACTTTTTTGCAGTAAAAGCAAGTGAAAAGACTGAAGAAAACACCAGTAGCAGTAGGATCACCAGTGCCAGAGTGCCGACGAATATCGTAGATCATATACTGCTACAGTACTAACTACTCATGCTAGACTTCATAATTTCTTGCATGTGTATAGGGAGTCGAACCATGGGGTCAAATAAATTAAACAATGTCATCAACCAACTGAACTACACAGAGATTACAAACAAAATCACACTCATGTTTTCATGTAGCCTCACTATATAAATACAGGTTCTTCGATGGCCATTATTAGGGGTTGTTTACCCTATTCTTTTGTTAATGTATAGCCCTAATTAAAAAATGAAAAGAGGCACCTCGAGTAGAGAAGTCAACCTGGACATAGCATAACTAAACCTGTTTTGAAAAACAAAAACTATCACTACACTGGCATGCTTCCGAGTCAAAAAGTAGCTTCCGAGAAACTAAGATGATATAAATTAGACCTTTAGTTCTGCATTTTCTGACACTGGCCTGCATGTCACCTTCTTGTGTAGCATAATATGTGGAGTCTTGCATAGAGAGCACTGAATAGTCCATTGAATCCATTCGAGCAACCAACAGTGCAGGTACTTGCCTTTGTTTGTCATATCAATCCTGCGAGTGTATCATTACCTATTTGTATTAGTTTTACGTCTAATTGTATTACTCCTTGATTTGATTCTTTGGCATCTACATTGATTCTTAGGTAATATTCTATGTGATCATTGCTTCTTACATAAACTTTTCATGATTTTTTTGAGTTCAATGGGATGTGATTGAATAGTTTGTTGGCATAATACTCAATTATTTTTGTTATAAGTAAATACACCTGCTGAATATTTAGTGTAACTTCTACAAACCCACGTAAAATCCAACTCAGTCATAAATTACAATCAAATATTAAATTACAAGTTGAATGATGTGAGCTTTTCAAAATATGGTTGGTTGCACGTAAATTATAAATAAAGCGCAGATGTGCCCCCCACCATTAGGCATTTTCTGGTAATTGCATTCATGTCACCTTTTTGTACAGCGAACAAAGAAAAACGAAACACATATAAGGAGTCAAACCATGGACTCAAATAAATTAAACAATGTAATCAACCAACTGAACTACACAGAGATTACAAACAAAAAACATTATGTATCAATATTATTATTATACATGAGTTGAAAATCAAAAAATGAAAGTGATTTTATTTGTAAAATAAAATATGAACCAAATATTTTGAAAGGATTCTGTATGACTTATTATTAAGTCTGTCAGTTTGCTACTAGGATATCACCTTTGGTGCTTTTCTTATTTACATGCTCCTTGATTTATTTGAGTAAGAAAGTTGGCCAAAGTTGTTGCACTAAGAGTACAAAATTTTTTTGCAGTAAAAGCAAGTGAAAAGACTGAAGAGAACACCAGTAGCAGTAGGATCACCAGTGCCAGAGTGCCGACGAATATCATAGATCATATACTGCTACAGTACTAACTACTCATGCTAGACTTCATAATTTCTTGCATGTGTATAGGGAGTCGAACCATGGGGTCAAATAAATTAAACAATGTCATCAACCAACTGAACTACACAGATATTACAAACAAAATCACACTCATGTTTTCATGTAGCCTCACTATATAAATACAGGTTCTTCGATGGCCATTATTAGGGGTTGTTTACCCTATTCTTTTGTTAATGTATAGCCCTAATTAAAAAATGAAAAGAGGCACCTCCAGTACAGAAGTCAACCTGGACATAGCATAACTAAACCTGTTTTGAAAAACAAAAACTATCACTACACTAGCATGCTTCCGAGTCAAAAAGTAGCTTCCGAGAAACTAAGATGATATAAATTAGACCTTTAGTTCTGCATTTTCTGACACTGGCCTGCATGTCACCTTCTTGTGTAGCATAGTATGTGGAGTCTTACATAGAGAGCACTGAATAGTCCATTGAATCCATTCGAGCAACCAACAGTGCAGGTACTTGCCTTTGTTTGTCATATCAATCCTGCGAGTGTATCATTACCTATTTGTATTAGTTTTATGTCTACTTGTATTACTCCTTGATTTGATTCTTTGGCATCTACATTGATTCTTAGGTAATATTCTATGTGATCCTTGCTTCTTACATAAACTTTTCATGATTTTTTTGAGTTCAATGGGATGTGATTGAATAGTTTGTTGGCATAATACTCAATTATTTTTGTTATAAGTAAATACACCTGCTGAATATTTAGTGTAACTTCTACAAACCCACGTAAAATCCAACTCAGTCATAAATTATAATCAAATATTAAATTACAAGTTAAATGATGTGAGCTTTTCAAAATATGGTTGGTTGCACGTAAATTATAAATAAAGCGCAGATGTGTCCCCCACCATTAGGCATTTTCTGGTAATTGCATTCATGTCACCTTTTTGTACAGCGAACAAAGAAAAACGAAACACATATAAGGAGTCAAACCATGGGCTCAAATAAATTAAACAATGTAATCAACCAACTGAACTACACAGAGATTACAAACAAAAAACATTATGTATCAATATTATTATTGTACATGAGTTGAAAATCAAAAAATGAAAGTGATTTTATTTGTAAAATAAAATATGAACCAAATATTTTGAAAGGATTCGGTATGACTTATTTTTATGTCTGTCAGTTTGCTACTAGGATATCACCTTTGGTGCTTTTCTTATTTACATGCTCCTTGATTTATTTGAGTAAGAAAGTTGGCAAAAGTTGTTGCACTAAGAGTACAAAACGTTTTTTGCAGTAAAAGCAAGTGAAAAGACTAAAGAGAACACCAGTAGCAATAGGATCACCAGTGCCAGAGTGCCGGCTAATATCATAGATCATATACTGCTACAGTACTAACTACTCATGCTAGACTTCATAATTTCTTGCATGTGTATAGGGAGTCGAACCATGGGGTCAAATAAATTAAACAATGTCATCAACCAACTGAACTACATAGAGATTACAAACAAAATCACACTCATATTTTCATGTAGCCTCACTATATAAATACAGGTTCTTCGATGGCCATTATTAGGGGTTGTTTACCCTATTCTTTTGTTAATGTATAGCCCTAATTAAAAAATGAAAAGAGGCACCTCCAGTAGAACAGTCAACCTGGACATAACATAACAAAACTTGTTTTGAAAAACAAAAACTATCACTACAATGGCAAGCTTCCGAGTCAAAATGTAGCTTCCGAGAAACTAAGATGATATAAATTAGACCTTTAGTTCTGCATTTTCTGACACTGGCCTGCATGTCACCTTCTTGTGTAGCATAGTATGTGGAGTCTTGCATAGAGAGCACTGAATAGTCCATTGAATCCATTCGAGCAACCAACAGTGCAGGTACTTGCCTTTGTTTGTCATATCAATCCTGCGAGTGTATCATTACCTATTTGTATTAGTTTTACGTCTACTTGTATTACTCCTTGATTTGATTCTTTGGCATCTACATTGATTCTTAGGTAATATTCTATGTGATCCTTGCTTCTTACATAAACTTTTCATGATTTTTTTTGAGTTCAATGGGATGTGATTGAATAGTTTGTTGGCATAATACTCAATTATTTTTGTTATAAGTAAATACTCCTGCTGAATATTTAGTGTAACTTCTACAAACCCACGTAAAATCCAACTCAGTCATAAATTACAATCAAATATTAAATTACAAGTTGAATGATGTGAGCTTTTCAAAATATGGTTGGTTGCACGTAAATTATAAATAAAGCGCAGATGTGTCCCCCACCATTAGGCATTTTCTGGTAATTGCATTCATGTCACCTTTTTGTACAGCGAACAAAGAAAAACGAAACACATATAAGGAGTCAAACCATGGGCTCAAATAAATTAAACAATGTAATCAACCAACTGAACTACATAGAGATTACAAACAAAAAACATTATGTATCAATATTATTATTGTACATGAGTTGAAAATCAAAAAATGAAAGTGATTTTATTTGTAAAATAAAATATGAACCAAATATTTTGAAAGGATTCGGTATGACTTATTTTTATGTCTGTCAGTTTGCTACTAGGATATCACCTTTGGTGCTTTTCTTATTTACATGCTCCTTGATTTATTTGAGTAAGAAAGTTGGCAAAAGTTGTTGCACTAAGAGTACAAAACGTTTTTTGCAGTAAAAGCAAGTGAAAAGACTAAAGAGAACACCAGTAGCAATAGGATTACCAGTGCCAGAGTGCCGGCTAATATCATAGATCATATACTGATACAGTACTAACTACTCATGCTAGACTTCATAATTTATTGCATGTGTATAGGGAGTCGAACCATGGGGTCAAATAAATTAAACAATGTCATCAACCAACTGAACTACATAGAGATTACAAACAAAATCACACTCATGTTTTCATGTAGCCTCACTATATAAATACAGGTTCTTCGATGGCCATTATTAGGGGTTGTTTACCCTATTCTTTTGTTAATGTATAGCCCTAATTAAAAAATGAAAAGAGGCACCTCCAGTAGAACAGTCAACCTGGACATAACATAACAAAACTTGTTTTGAAAAACAAAAACTATCACTACAATGGCATGCTTCCGAGTCAAAATGTAGCTTCCGAGAAACTAAGATGATATAAATTAGACCTTTAGTTCTGCATTTTCTGACACTGGCCTGCATGTCACCTTCTTGTGTAGCATAGTATGTGGAGTCTTGCATAGAGAGCACTGAATAGTCCATTGAATCCATTCGAGCAACCAACAGTGCAGGTACTTGCCTTTGTTTGTCATATCAATCCCGCGAGTGTATCATTACCTATTTGTATTAGTTTTACGTCTACTTGTATTACTCCTTGATTTGATTCTTTGGCATCTACATTGATTTTTAGGTAATATTCCATGTGATCCTTGCTTCTTACATAAACTTTTCATGATTTTTTTGAGTTCAATGGGATGTGATTGAATAGTTTGTTGGCATAATACTCAATTATTTTTGTTATAAGTAAATACACCTGCTGAAGATTTAGTGTAACTTCTACAAACCCACGTAAAATCCAACTCAGACATAAATTACAATCACATATTAAATTACAAGTTGAATGATGTGAGCTTTTCAAAATATGGTTGCACGTAAGTTATAAATAAAGCGCATATGTGTCCCCCACCATTAGGCATTTTCTGGTAATTGCCTTCATGTCACCTTTTTGTACAACGAACAAAGAAAAACGAAACACATATAGGGAGTCAAACCATGGACTCAAATAAATTAAACAATGTAATCAACCAACTGAAATCCACAGAGATTACAAAAAAAAAACATTATGTATCAATATTATTATTATACATGAGTTGAAAATCAAAAAATGAAAGTGATTTTATTTGTAAAATAAAATATGAACCAAATATTTTGAAAGGATTCTGTATGACTTATTGCTATGTCTGTCCGTTTTCTACTAGGATATCACCTTTGGTGCTTTTCTTATTTACATGCACCTTGATTTATTTGAGTAAGAAAGTTGGCCAAAGTTGTTGCACTAAGAGTACAAAACTTTTTTGCAGTAAAAGCAAGTGAAATGACTGAAGAGAACACCAGTAGCAGTAGGATCACCAGTGCCAGAGTGCCGACGAATATCATAGATCATATACTGCTACAGTACTAACTACTCATGCTAGACTTCATAATTTCTTGCATGTGTATAGGGAGTCGAACCATGGGGTCAAATAAATTAAACAATGTCATCAACCAACTGAACTACACAGAGATTACAAACAAAATCACACTCATGTTTTCATGTAGCCTCACTATATAAATACAGGTTCTTCGATGGCCATTATTAGGGGTTGTTTACCATATTCTTTTGTTAATGTATAGCCCTAATTAAAAAATGAAAAGAGGCACCTCCAGTAGAGAAGTCAACCTGGACATAGCATAACTAAACCTGTTTTGAAAAACAAAAACTATCACTACACTGGCATGCTTCCGAGTCAAAAAGTAGCTTCCGAGAAACTAAGATGATATAAATTAGACCTTTAGTTCTGCATTTTCTGACACTGGCCTGCATGTCACCTTCTTGTGTAGCATAGTATGTGGAGTCTTGCATAGAGAGCACTGAATAGTCCATTGAATCCATTCGAGCAACCAACAGTGCAGGTACTTGCCTTTGTTTGTCATATCAATCCTGTGAGTGTATCATTACCTATTTGTATTAGTTTTACGTCTACTTGTATTACTCCTTGATTTGATTCTTTGGCATCTACATTGATTCTTAGGTAATATTCTATGTGATCCTTGCTTCTTACATAAACTTTTCATGATTTTTTTGAGTTCAATGGGATGTGATTGAATAGTTTGTTAGCATAATACTCAATTATTTTTGTTATAAGTAAATACACCTGCTGAATATTTAGTGTAACTTCTACAAACCCACGTAAAATCCAACTCAGTCATAAATTACAATCAAATATTAAATTACAAGTTGAATGATGTGAGCTTTTCAAAATATGGTTGGTTGCACGTAAATTATAAATAAAGCGCAGATGTGTCCCCCACCATTAGGCATTTTCTGGTAATTGTATTCATGTCACCTTTTTGTAGAGCGAACAAAGAAAAACGAAACACATATAAGGAGTCAAACCACGGGCTCAAATAAATTTAACAATGTAATCAACCAACTGAACTACACAGAGATTACAAACAAAAAACATTATGTATCAATATTAATATTGTACATGAGTTGAAAATCAAAAAATGAAATTGATTTTATTTGTAAAATAAAATATGAACCAAATATTTTGAAAGGATTCGGTATGACTTATTGTTATGTATGTTAGTTTGCTACTAGGATATCACCTTTGGTGCTTTTCTTATTTACATGCTCCTTGATTTATTTGAGTAAGAAAGTTGGCAAAAGTTGTTGCACTAAGAGTACAAAACGTTTTTTGCAGTAAAAGCAAGTGAAAAGACTAAAGAGAACACCAGTAGCAATAGGATCACCAGTGCCAGAGTGCCGGCTAATATCATAGATCATATACTGATACAGTACTAACTACTCATGCTAGACTTCATAATTTATTGCATGTGTATAGGGAGTCGAACCATGGGGTCAAATAAATTAAACAATGTCATCAACCAACTGAACTACATAGAGATTACAAACGTAAAAGAAATTATATTATACTTTAAAAATATACACACGGTTTCCCGGTTCTTACATATATAGTAATTGTAGGGTTGAGCATTCGGTTCGGTTAACCGAATACCAAACCGAAATAATTGAAATAATTTGGTCCGGTTAACCGAACCGAAATAATTCGGTTTTAAAAATATGTGTTATTCGGTATTTCGGTTTTTTTTACCGATTTACCGAAATTAACGAATTAACCAAAAATATAAAATATCATAAATAATATTTATTATATTATATATGACATGTCATTTATACTATAATTTTGGTTATATATGATTGTTATTTTGTTTATTTATGTGTGTTGCGTTGCTGCTTGCTTGCTTGTTACCGTTACCTATTGTTGTTGAGTTGCTGTTAGTGTTTTGTTTGTTGCAGTTTGCTATCAAGTCTCTAGAAGACTCACTTTATTTTATTTATAAACATTATTTTCCAAACTTTATGTATTGATATCATTTTATCTCATATTGAATCTCCTTATTTGTATTAAAAGATACTACATGTTTGATGTTTCTGTTAACAATCGATTTTAATTCGGACTATTTTTTCTAATTCAGTTTTTTAATTCGGTAATCAATTTTAACCGAAATAATTAATTCGGTTCGGTAAATAACCGAAATTATTTCGGTTTTTAACTCGGTTATAGATTTTGCTCTTATTCGGTATTCGGTAACCGAATTATAATTCGGTTCGGTTACCGAATAACCGAATGTTCAACCCTAAGTAGTTGTACAATATTAACATACTAGGCTACAGAGTAGTAACAACCACATATATTTACACGTTGATGTGGGAGTAATTGTTGGGAAAAGATATTCTGAGGATTCTGAAGATTCTGGAGATCACAATTAGTGAGCAATCCTGACTCACTCCTTATCAAAAGGTGGGTTAGAGAGAGAAGTAGATAGACATAACATTAGAGTTTGGAGAGAGAGGTGGAGATTGAGGTTTTGAATTTTAAAGAAGCAATTCTGACGGGGCTAAATGGGAGATTGCTATCAGAGAGATTGGTGTAAGTGCACGCCCCTTGTTTGATGTTTTGACCGGAAGAATTTTAAGGTGTTTGATGTTTTGACAGGAAGAATTTTGGGGTGGAATGAGATGGGAAGGATTTGGTTAAGGGGTAGGAAAATGCAATAGGGAGTTGCGCATTGAGGCGATGCATAAATACGACATTCACATTTATGACATGCATGTGTGCCTTGCCTTCGCATTTAGGGGATGCGTAGGCATTGAGGAAGAGCCGTTACGCAAACAGGGACTGCGTATAGAGAAGCTACGCATAACTACAATGCATTTACAAACTGTCATATTGGGCAACTTCCCCATCAATCATCATTTTGGGCATTGTTTGATGAAAATTAGTTAGATTGGGCTTTCACCCCCAATGTTGTGTATCATATTCATTAGTATATTAACATTTATTAATCAAAAAAATAATACATCCAAGCATCAAAATGCTATGAACTTTTTACTCATCATTTTGGGCATTGTTTGATGAAAAATAGTTAGATTGAGCTTTCACCCTCAATGTTGTGTATCATATTCATTAGTATATTGACATTTATTAATCAAAAAAATAATACATCCAAACATCAAAATGCTATGAACTTTTTACTCATCATTGTAAAAATCTAAAAGCTTTTACTTAACAAAAAAAATCAAAAAACTAAAAGACGTAAAAGAATTAATGAATAAATATTTATATCAATGTTTAGTTAACAAATACGTAAAAAAGAATGGGTAATAAACTAATATTCATTTGTAAGTTATATAATCCTAATTATTCAAAAAAGATAATATTGATATTTGTGTTACTAAGTAATAGTAATTATAATATAGAAAGATGTACACTTTCAAAAAGTTATACAAATAAAAATATATACTTCTTCTTGAAAAAATATAAATATTTCTTTAATAAATGAAAGTAAATAAC
The DNA here is from genome assembly GCA_030848705.1 of Heracleum sosnowskyi. NCBI lineage: Eukaryota > Viridiplantae > Streptophyta > Magnoliopsida > Apiales > Apiaceae > Heracleum > Heracleum sosnowskyi. The sequence continues at coordinate 14,449,329 of CM061244.1, read as the reverse complement.
ATTTATTCAAAATTACTTTATAATGTCATAGTTTTCTTATCTTTACATCTTTTCTTAGCATTTCTCAATTCAATATATATTCACAAATTAATCAATCAATCAATACTATATTATTAAAGACGAAACATTAAAATTTTGGTAGTCAGACGGACGGACGGTCGGTACTCGGTACTTTGTGATTTTACTTAATTACCCTTATTTATTTATTTTTTATAAAAAATGTTACCAAATAATAACATTATTTATAACCAATTACCTTTCATCTAAAATACATTACCTAATCTATTTTTTCTAACAAAATCTTCTATAAAAAAATCACGATAATTAATTTTTTCAACTAAAACATATTACTTTTTTTATTCTTCCTCACTAAAACCTCTCTTTTTCCAAAACTATCACGGGTAAATCGTTACTTACTTATTTTAAATTACTTTTTTTTCAACTAAAACATGTTATTTTTTCTATTTTTCCTTACTAAAACTCCACTTTTTTCCAAAAATGATATCACGGGTAAACCCTTAATTTTTTATTTTAAAACATATTTTAATAATTTTAACTACGCTCAATTACCTTTTCAACTAAAACATGTTACTTTTTATATTTATCTTTAATAAAACTAATTTATTTATTTGTTAATAATAACCAAATTATTTATAACATGTTACTATACTATACTTCAATCAATCAATCAATACTATCTTATAATAGAGGAAACATTAAAAGTTTGGTAGTCGGACGGACGGTCGATCGGTACTTAGTGATTTTACTTAGTTGCTCTTACGTATTTTAAAAAATATTATTAAATAATAATATTATTTATAACGAATTACCATTTCAACTAAAATACATTACTTTTTCCATTTTTTTCTAACAAAATCCTCTCTTTTTTTAAAAAAAATCACGAACAATTACCTTTTTCAACTAAAACATGTTACTTTTTCTATTTTCCTTACTAAAATTCCTCATTTTCCAAAAATATCCCACTTTTCTAAAACAAAATCATGGACAATTACCTTTTTCAACTAAAACATGTAAAATTTTCTATTTTCCATACTAAAATCCCCTTTTTTCACGGACAAATACTTACTTGTTTACATTAAAACCAATTTTAATACTTCTAATTACATGAAATTACCCTTTTATAACTAAAACATGTTATTTTCTCTATTTTTTCTTACCAATACCCCTCTTTTTTTCAAAAATATCACGAGCAACCCGTTACTTATTTATTTTAAAATCTATTTTAATAATTTAATTATTTAAAAAAGTTTAATACACCAATTGTTTTTTGAAACAAAAATCCCTCATTTTCCAAAAATATCACGGACAAATCCTTACTTATTTATTTTAAATAAAATCTATTTTAATACTGTTAATTACAGAGAATTACCTTTTTCAACTAACAATTATTAAAAACAATCTGTGCATCACAAGAGTTTTATATTAATACTATCATATAATAGCCGAAACATTGAAAAATTTGATTTTCGATTTTCAGTCATTTATTCTATTTAATAAATTATAAAATAATATAAAAATAGTAAATAGTAGATTACCTTTTATACTTAAATAATATTATCTGTTAATGAAAAATTTCAACTAAAACATGTAATTTTTTCTATTTTTCTTACTAAAATCCTTCCTTTTCCAAAAATATCACGGACAGATACTTACTTATTTACATTAAAACTAATTTTAATACTTTTAATTACGGGCAAATGCCCTTTTTAACTAAAACATATTGTTTTCTCTATTTGTTTCTTACTAAAACCCCATTTTCCCCCAAAAATATCACGGGCAACCCATTACTTATTTATTTTAAAATTTATTTTAATAATTTTAATTATTTAAAAAGTTTAATACACCTACTTTTTTTTTAAAAAAAAAATCTCTCATTTTGCAAAAATATCACGGACAAATCCTTACTTATTTATTTTAAAATATATTTTAATACTTTTAATTACGGACAATTACCCTTTTCAACTAAAACATGTTACTTTTTCTATTTTTCCTTACTAAAACCCTCATTTTTCAAAAATATCACGGGCAAATCGTTACTTATTTATTTTAATTATTTTAAAAAGTTTAACACGCCTACTTATTTTTTTGACAAATGCAATTAATAAAATATTAAAACATAAACAATAAAAATAACAATTATTAAAAACAATCTGTGCATCACACGAGTTTTAAATTAATACTATTATATAATAGCCGAAACATTGAAAATTTTGGTTTTCGATTTTCGGCCATTTATTATATTTAATAAATTATAAAATAATATAAAAATAGTAAATAGTAAATTACCTTTTATACTTAAAACATATTATCTTTTAATGAAAATATATATTGTTTTTATAAACATTACCCGTGGACCTATGAGATTTATATTAAGGGAGTATTTTTCGCCGACTGAATGATTTTGTTGCGATGGAAAGCGACAACGAACATTAGTATTTAGTTTAGAGTTTAAAAACTTTGAAATTTATATATCTTTCAATTATTAATTCATTTTAAGAAATATCAAACACAACAGCTTCTTAATAAAAATGTTAATTAAACTATATTTCATTTATTTCTATTATTAATATAAAAAATTATATAATAAAATATTTTTATTATAAAAAAATATATTATATTATATTAAAAAAAGCCGCTGGTCTTTATAAATCTTACCAATATATTCTATTTTGAGCAAAAACAAAATTCCATATATAACTACATAATAAAATTTCATTTTTAAAAATAATAACTTTAGTAAAAGAAAGTGGAAGCACAAGTTTGCAAGTCCTTGACTTGGGGAAAAAGAAAGATTCTTTTCTCTCTCTCTCTCTCTCTCTCTCTCTCTCTTCTAAAACCCTTTCCCCAATTATTTCTCTCGCTTCTTAAACCCTACAAAAACCCCCAATTAGCCGACTCACCAAACCCTAAATCCCTAATTTAAAAAGCAATATCATAAATCTCTGATCAAACTATACCTATATGTCGAAGCTAAATTCAAAGTTGTTGAATCTCGAAAACCCAAAAATATGGGTAGTGATCGGAATCAGCGTGGCCGGAATTGTGATTCTTGCGGAATCACAACGGCGTAAAATGAAAGCAAAGAAATTGATAATTAAAGAAGATTTTGGGGCTTTTATTGAGAGATTTGAGTTGCTTCCTTTTCCTCAACCCCCTCCTCCTGCTGCTAGATTGTGTCTCTCTGGTTTGACTTTTGCTGTGAAAGATGTGTTAGTAACTTCTCTTTACTATGTGTTTGTATGTATTTGCTTTTGTTTTATAGGCAAAAGTTTAAAACTTTGAATTAATTCTGTTGGAGAGAGAGAGAGCAGTTTTCTTGAAACAACTTCATTTTTGCTAGAGAGAGAGAGAGAGAGTGAGAAAGGGAGAGAGAGCAGATTTCTTGCAAAAGCTTCATTTTTGCTAGGGAGAGAGAGCAGATTTCTTTAAAAAAAATCATTTTTGCTAGAGAGAGAGAGAGAGCAGTTTTCTTGCAAAAACTTTAATTTTGCTAGAGAGAGAGAGAGAGAGATCTCTCTTTAAAAAAATGCATTTTTGCTACAGAGAGAGAGAGAGAGAGCAGATTTCCTTAAAAAATTCATTTGTGCTAGAGATAGAGAGAGAGCAGTTTTCTTGTAAAAACTTCATTTTTGTTAGAGAGAGAGGGAGAGCAGATTTCTTTAAAAAATGATTTCATTTTTGCTAGAGAGAGAGAGCAGTTTTCTTGCAAAAACTTGGTTTTTGCGAGAGAGAAAAGTTTTCTTGAACAAACTTAATTTTTGCTAGACAAGATTACCATTTTTGCAGAACGAGGACTTTACTCTTTTTGATATGTATGTGTGTGTGTGTAGGTTATGTAGTTTGGTGAATTTAATTTTTGTATATGTATTATTTGTGGTTTTTAACTTGTATATTTTTTTTATATGAATTAGGTATTATGTTCAGTTTAAATAATTTGTATATTTTTTGAGTTTTGTGTAGGAAGATTCATTAGTTGTTTCTTTTAGAGTTTGTAGTTAAAGATGATTAGTAGTGGAACTGGAACATAACTATGTACGTGTGTGTGTGTGATTTATGAAGTTGTGGGTTTTTGTTTGCAGTTTTGATGTGAAGGATCATGTGACTGGGTTTGGTAATCCGGATTGGAAGAATACTCATGAGGCTGCTGACAAGACTGCATTTGTAGTAACTACTCTTTTGAAGAACGGGGCTACTTGTATTGGCAAGACTGTTATGGATGAACTGTCTTTTGGGTATTATATTTCCTTTCTTGTTTAATATTTTTAATAGTTAAATTGATTATTGAGAAACAATAGAAATGAAGATATTTATTTGTGAAATTTTGAACTATTAAGCTTGGACTTGGGCTTTCTCTCTCAGTTCTATTTTCTTTGTTACAATGAAATCATTACTTAAAAATCTCAACCTCGCGGATTTGAAACTAACGATGCTTAAGATGCCCCTTAACTCTATCTTCCTCCATGTCATTTAGTTAGGTATCTGAATGCTTTTCTTGTGCTTATTTGTAGGATTACGGGAGAGAATGTGCACTATGGAACCCCTACAAACCCAAAAATGCCATCTCATATTCCCGGTGGGTCATCTAGTGGTTCAGCTGTGGCTGTTGCATCGGAGCTTGTTCACTTTGCTCTTGGTATGGGTTTTTAGTTTAATTAAAGAATGATGCTAGAGATACCGAATTGGGTACCAAAATAGTTACAAAATGACACATGTCATTATCTAATTGACTATAAATTAATGGACCCACCTGTATTCACATTATTTCCACCAATTAAAACATTTCAAATTGACATATCATCAACGTCACGTCATTTTGTACCTAAATTTTGTACCCAATTCGGTACCTTTAGCATTACTCTAGATTAATATAGAAATCAATTTTATATGCACCAATTTTTTTGATAAAGCTGATGCTTCAGTCTACTTATGATGAAAATGAGATTGCATGAACTTAGTAGTACCTTTTCCTCTTAAGTCTCTTTATGATTGCTAACAGTTTGATTTACTTTATTTCAATTTTTTGTTGCTTGAGCTGTAATAACTGTAATTTGATTTGCCCGACTTTGTTCTATTCATCTCCATTCATTTTCGGAATGAATTTAAGGAATTAGTAATTATACATTTTCAGTTACTAACCTATTTTAATTTTAATTTTTTGATCTTTCACTTAACCTGTTGACTGTTGGCATCACTTGTCGTTGCCACGCCCCAAACCAATCTTTTGAGGAGTAGTTTCTTATATTAAACTATTAAGAAGTGAAAAATATTGGCACATGACTGAAAATATTGAATGTCTTGCACTCAGCAATCACAGACTGAGTATAAATTCTGCAAGTTCTAGTGCTTGATGGTTTTTCAGATTTTTTTTAATTTTGTTAATTTTCTTATTTATGATGTTTTAGGTACTGATATTATTGGTTGCATCAGAATCCCAGCAGCATATTGTGGTGTCATCGGGTTCCGCCCATCTCATGGAGTTGCATCTACCATCGGGGTTATTTCAAGTTCACAAAGTTTAGAGACTGTTGGTAGGTAATTAGAATACTAATTTTTACCCAGACTTTCAATGATATCCAGATTATGTTTAGGCATAAATGTTGTCCTGCATACACGAGTGTAATTTTATATATTAAATTAATGAAATTAGTCAACCACTTGGAACTAAGTTGAGCAATATCAGTAAAATCTTGAAATTGGTTAGTGTTCAGGTTTTGTGTTTTGACCGGTGCGGAAACCTATTTATATAGTAAACTTTGCTGGATTGGTTGATGGCACCCAGTAATTGTTTGTTCAGAAAAAAATAGGTCTTATAGTTTGCTTTGGATGTGGTTTACGTGTTACACGTCGTCAAATTATAGATTTATGACATGTATTACGTCTCCTGGTTGCACATGACTACAACCTTATTTCAGGATTTTTTGCTCGTGATCCGTTTGTTATGCATCTTGTTGGACATGTGCTCCTCAACTTGAAGCAGGTGGAACCTAAAAGGACTAGACGCTGCATAATTGCTGATGATCTATTTCAACTTTCTAAAGCACCAAAGCAAAATGTATTATCTGTTGTATGTAAAGTTATCAAAGATTTGAAAGGATGTAAGTTCCATGCTTGCTCAAATTTTATGATTATTAATTATTTAATTTGTTAGATAAGGTAAAGTTGTATATACGCATTCATTTCAGTGTATCTTCTCTTTTATGGTAGAAATGTATAGCTAAATATTTCTGTAGATGTCACTAATGTGATGAAAAAATATAGTTTACTGGTGAAAGAAAGGGATTCGTGTTTGCAAAATGTAAGTATTGACATTTTACTCGCTAAATTTGCAGATCAGCTTCCAGAACACATGAATTTTTCTCAATATATTGCATCAAATGTCCCTAGCTTGAAAGATTTCCGGGAGGAATCAACGAAATTGCAGAATGGCATATCTGCTTTAAAAGCTCTATGTTCTGCGATGTTTTCACTGTTGAGGTATTATATTAGTGTTAGTCTTAACCAATTACTTTCTTACTAGCAAAAAGAGAGTAAGATGCTGAACAAAGGAGATGAATCCCCTTCCTACCTTTGAACGGCCACTGAAATCATTATGCCTGACATGTCAAACACAGAATAATGGTGGCCATTATGTTCAATAGAGTGTCCTTATATTTCACGTGCATCTCATAAACTCTACTTCACCGGAAAGTGTCATTTCACAAATCTGTACATATTAGAGATGTACTTTCGCTTGTGAGTTTAGATTAAGAACACGAGTTATTGTAGTGTTATTTTTGGACAATAATGCCATTATGATTTACATTTAAAATAATGTGTCAATTAACTATGAAGGTGGATCGTATGTAGAATGTGAGGTAGTTTTAAGTGTGACCCCTACTGTGGAGTGGAGATAGTATGTTACTTTCATTAATGCCTCTTTGAGGAGTTTTATTTCCTGTTTGTAAGCTGTTACAGACTAACAGTTGTGAACTGTTGAGCTAGTTAATACTCGCAGCTAAACTTTTATCCAGCTGCATAATGGGGATTTTCTCTTTCTTATAGCTGCTTAATATTTATTTCACTCTCACCTGCATCTCTTGCTTGCCTTTAGGCATGAGTTTAAAAGTAATCATCACAAATGGGCCGAATCAGTTGAACCAAAGGTAGGACCTGGTGTATCTTCTCGGGTTCTTGAAGCACTTACTACTACACATGACAATGTAAAAACTTTGTACAAAGTCAGAACTGAAATGCGAGCTGCTCTCCGGAGTCTCTTGAAGGTATTTGACTATCTGTGAAGATTCTTTACAATTAATATATTCTGCCTGGGCATGTTTGGCTTATCTGTTTATCAAGAAATTGTTGTTTATCAGATTATTTTGCTTTGATATCTCAAAATGCTAAAATTATGATGTATGATACTGTCATAGAACCTATATCTTGACACTTGAGAAAATGATCTTCGAACTCTAAATCTCGGTTTTAATGTGATTATTATGTAGATTTTCTCCATTAATATATATTTTTCTCTTTTTTTCTTGACATATCCTGCCTAAGCAACTAATATTCCGAGGTTCATCAAATTCTGCTCACTTGTTAAGAGTGCACATAGATATGTTTATATTGCAAGAGGAATTCTTTAGCATTTGAATCCTTTTGTTTATATGTTTAATGCATCAATCTCCCAACATAGAATTTCTATATTATGTAATCTCTGAATACTATAGGCGTGTTTAGTTTTAAATTTTTGCAATGGCTTATAAGTTGGTAAAGACTTACTGATAGCACCCCTGTCTATTATTCAAGGCTGTTGGAAAAAGGCCAAGGCAACCTCACAACATATTTTCATCTACTTCATTAGTGCCTGTTGCTACTTTCTCAACGATTTAACCTTTTAGATATCTACTTCTGCGTGTTTTATTATTTAAGGGCTTTGACTGTTCTACCCCTGCGTTTCTCCTTTTTTGCCAAGTGTAGCATTATTGAGTCGAAGGGCTTGCTCATTTGAAACATGCAAACTGTAGTATTTGTGGTGCGGTATCCTTGGTACCTAAACACTGTTAGTTTTTTAACAGGATGACAATGAATGTATTTAATGAGGTATATGTCAATTTGCTTTATTTGGAGGACATCTAAGCGGTGGTAGTATTTTATAGATAGTAATCTGTTACCACTAACTACTAAGTACGCTATATGATCAAATTTGGTGCAAGATGGTCACTGAACAGCTAACAGTTTTCTATTTGGACTGAACCTTTGTTCACGCTATATGATTATATCTGATGCAATATGGTCATTGAACAGCTAACAGTTTGCTACTTGGACTGAACCTTTGTTTTAATTGCACATTAATATTTTCGTATAAGAAAAGCCCATACAGTAACATACAGTAAAAATCTATTTTTTAATTGCATTGCATGAAGCATCACTTCAGTTGCCTTGTGTAGAGCAAGTGTATTTATCGTCTTGACCTTTTTGTGCATGTTTGTTCTTATGAACTTTAGTAACCTTTTTGTTATAGTATTTGCAATTCTTATTGTTTTCCTAGGACGATGGAATCTTAATTATTCCTACCGTTGCTGACCCTCCGCTAAGACTTAACTCAAAGAAGGGTGTGTCATCCGAGTTTCATGATAGAGCATTTCCTCTTTTGAGCATCGCAAGTATGTCTGGCTGCTGTCAGGTAATTTTATTTGCTTGGTGTTTTCATAGTTATGTACATTTCCTTTAGTCAAAATTAAATTCTTATGTCATATAGGGATTAACTTATATTCCAGGTTACTGCTCCCATAGGAAATCATAACGATCATCCAATCTCAGTTTCTTTTATTGCAAGCCATGGAGGTGATAAGTTTCTTCTGGATACGTTGTTAGACATGTATGCATCTCTTCAAGATCAAGCTAGCATCTTCTCGAATTCTGTACCATTACCAGACGTGAATGGCGACATGGATGCTAGTGACTTGTTGAAAGAAAAGGTTAGATTCTCTTCTGATTTTTGAATGTAATAGGCGTCTATTCAGTGTACGTAGTTGCATTTTTCTTTGTATGCAGTCAAATGTTTAGCTTACCAATAAATGGTTTTGCTTAAGGTGTTATTTATTCTTCCACATAAATTGTTGATGCAGATTGTTGTGTAATTCTCTGTTTTCAGTTATGTGTAGGATCATAATTTGTTTAGAACTGTATCCTAGAACCAATCCTATCTTTTTCAAGCATTTTTTTTTAAAATTTGAATAAACACTTTTTTGCTCATCCCAACTAGAAGTTTTGAAAATGAGACGGGGAAGAATCTTCCATGCCTGGTTTCAAGCCAGTCATAAACATTATATACTAATACTTGTATCCAGAAAAAAAGCACGTACTTGTGGGTTTTCTTCGGGAGGCAAGTACTTAAAAAAAAACAAGACTAGCCACACACCCTAAACTTGTTAGAATTCGCCCTATTTCTTCCAACTTTTTGACAACCTGACACCTGCTAGCCAAGCTCTAATATTGATGGGGAGAAAATCATATAAATCTGAACACTGGATATTAGTGTTTGACCTGCTGCAGCTAGGGATCTGTTGATGCATTTGCTTTGACCCGTCACATGCTTCTGTTCGTCAGCTCCATATCTATATCTTTCTTGCCAGTGAGTATTCTATGTAGCAGAATTAAGTTCTTTAGGATCTGGCTATCTGATAGGTTTAACAATAGTTTCATGATGTGTCCAATTGGAGCATCTTTCCCTATCATTCATTATTTTGGATATCCTAATGTTATTATATTAATCCCAGTGAGCCTTTATTAAGAAAATGTGAATCATAATTAAAATAATTGTGAAACAACTGTCTCTTCAGAAAATCTGCAATGCTTTATTGGCTTCAATTTGTGTGACTCTCTCTTGATTGTTGTCATTCATGTGGTTATGTAGTTGATCTTTGTGTAAACTATATTGATTGATGGTTTTGTTATGCCATGGGTGTAATTATGTTGGCGACACTTAACATGTTAGTTAGACTTCTAAAGGTAAGTGCATGTCTGTGAGATATTTTTTCTTCGCGTCCATGTATCTGTATTGAAATCATAATAAAGTCTTTATTTGTAAATAAGATCCTGCTCGAGTATTTTCATATTCTGCTATTGTTTAATCCATTTTTCTGATCGGTACATCTATGCTAAACTGCAATCGAACTGTAATAAAGATCAATCTTTTTGAACCCCTGTGCTTCCTGGAAGCTCTGTCCTCTAATTGTTCCTTCACACAGATTAACTCATTCATATTTTTCAGATGCCTGGTCTGAAGTTTGAAATTATATCTTGTATCCCGACATAAAAGTATCTTAGGTGCAAGTATATTAAGTATATTATATCTGACAATGTTGGCAGGTTATTTCAATCCATAATTTTGGAAGGTCCCTAATTCATCAAGTAATAATTGTTTTGTTTGAAATAATGTGTTCCTCCTTTAGAAAACTGTATTTTTGAGAACATATGTCCATTATCTTTGATTTATGGTACAAGAATCCTGGTACTTCTTCGTAGATTAAGTTGTGTGTTCAAATACCACTATCACTCATTCAAGGTTTGGTCATAAAATTGTTCCGAGATTGTGCATGATTTAAAGTTACATAATTATCGCATCAGATTCCTGAGTAGTTGTAGGGTTCTGTTGCAGGGAAATGCTGCATATAAGAAAAAGGAATGGAATAAAGCTATAAGTTATTATACCGAAGCTATAAAATTGAACGAGGGAAATGCAACATTTTATAGCAACCGTGCAGCTGCTTACCTTGAATTAGGATGGTATGCTTTTTCCTTTACATGGAAGTTTTTTGTGGATAGTCTGTATAAATTTACGTGGACATGCATTACTGACTCAAATTTTTTTCAGCTTTCAGGAAGCTGAAGAAGATTGCAGCAAAGCAATCTCACTTGATAAGAAGGTTAGTTGATAAGCTAATATATGTTTTGTTGCACTAGACAATTTGTTCTCGGATCCACATCATATTTTGACTATAATAATGTCTTCATAGTGAGACTGCAATGTATCTTGTGAAGCACTTTTAATCATCTTGCTATGAGAATTGCACGTAAAAGGAGTACAAAATCAACTTATACTTCCTTTTTTGTATGTGTATACATGCTGTCCACTGTAAGAATTTTAGTGAACAGCCATTGGTTAGGTAAAAAAAAATTCTTTACTAGTTTGTGAACGCAGACATCCTGTTTGATCTCTTTGCAGAATGTAAAGGCATATATGAGGCGAGGAACAGCGAGGGAATCACTTCTCTATGTAAAGGGGGCTCTTCAAGGTGAGAACACTTTTGCTGAGTTGATTCTGTTTTAGCACCATGCTTATTTTAATCATTACTATTAATTTTTGAAAAGAAAAATATTAAAGCACCAAATTAGTTACAAAGGGCAAGTCCGCTATTAACGCAAGACGAGCAACAGAGGGAACATCTCTTTTCCAAACAGCACTAGCTAGATCAATCGAAGCTAACTTCGCTAAACAATGAGCGAAACAATTGGATGCCCTTCTTGCAAAATTACACCTATATATTTTTCTCTAGGAATCAAAGTTCTGATGTTCCAGATTTGATGACAGCATTCAAACAATTGGACTCGATAAAGATACTGGGAACATTCAAAAAAATTTGGCAAAAGATCCCCTCCTTAATCACGAACAATTAAGCAATCACGGGACTGTATGAATGGCGATAATATCTCATGTTAGCCACCAAAAAAGACCATTTTCATCTCTTGCAAAAGCAGAAATTCGTCCAACTAGCTTTGGATCCATTTTAGTATATCATATACAGTGGGCTGGGTATCACAATGAAGAACTTTGTTTTTAATGTTCCACATCTGCCAAGTGAGGAACAAAATATTCAAATTTCATCTGGAGATGGTATGTTTTTTTTTAATCTGCCAAGTGAGAGGAACAAAATATTCAAATTTCATCTGGAGATGGTATGTTTTTTTTTAAAATAATCTTGGACAAGAAATAATCTTGTCAGGGGGACTTATTAGACTTAATAATGTTCCAAAAGCCGCTTCTCTTTCATATTTCTCTTGATTTTTGCACAAAACCAAAGAGTGTGATAGCTTTCTTTCTTTGCTCACCACTACACCTGAAACAGGAATCATTTTACTAATTTATATTCTAACCAGAGCAGCTTTTGGCGGAAGCAACTCGTGACTTAGTTTCCATATAAAGTGTTTTATTATAGGTGGAATTCTCAATTTCCAAAGATTGGACCACCAATTTTCCTTTAAACTCATATTAGATGCCTCTGGCAACTTTGGATTTTCCAAAACAATTTTCTAGCCGCTTCTGACATTGTATTCTCCGGTTTTTGAATAGCTGCACCATGCGTACCAGGTTTACAAAACCTTTTGTGTGTTACAGTGAATTTTGTTATATCTTTGTGCAATTTATCTCTTAACTATATATAATATTAATTGAATATATGAGAGTGTAGAAGATTAGTTACTAAGATTTTCCTCTTAAGGCCCCGCTATGCTTTCGTAGTTATTTTTCATGAAGAGAAAACTGTAGGGAAGGTAATATGCATATTGACTGGTCAAGTAGGGAAGTTTAAGGAGATTGTTAGATGTCATTCGGCAAAGATAATATCCTTTTGATGTTGGATCTGCTACATGATGAATGAAAAATTCTAAACAGACAGTATTATTATAGTTGAGAAATAAAGGATGCAACGGGGAAAAACGAATGAGTGCAACTTTCTATGAGTAGGAGACGGAATGAGGCCTCGTCCACATATTTGTAGGACTGATTTTAGTTTTAATTTGCAAGGAAATGTATGGAGGAAGGAATGAATTATTTTCCCATGAAAAGGTACAATTTTCATTTATTCCACCTAATCTTGTCCTTTACAAGCAAATGAAGCATTGAGAATTAAGAAGCCCACTAGCTTATTGGTATGCTACAATCGGGCAGGCTGGGTAAAGGGTTATAGCTCTATAAGGTTATATATCGACATATCATCAAATGTGGAGTTATATAGTTTTTGAGTATTTGTAGATAGCTGCTTCAAAAAAACAATAGAAATAATGTGTGTTGTGTTATGTATCAACTTGTATTGACTTCTCATAAAAGGTTTGTCATGGGATTTGCAGACTTTAAGCATGTGTGCGTACTTGAACCACAGAACAAGACTGCCAGTGATGCTGAGAAGAGGCTAAGGAAAAGGATGATTTGACGCTCCTGCTCCTTTTATTTTTCTAAACAAGCCATCCCTTCCCTAGTATAATAACAAATAGAAATTGAAAATGGAATGCCTTCAAACATTTTGTTTACAAGGTATATTACGCAAAATTTTGAATGGTGAGAAAGCCCTGTTATTGGAGGTTCGAGGTTACAAAGAAGGATTACCAAGGTGGCTATACATTGGACAGTTATTTATATATTATTATTGAGATGCCCCTCTTTTGAAGTTGTGCAAATCATTGTCCTTGCGATGAAACTACTCTACTATAACAATGTAAGGCTCGGAAACTGGAATCAACTTAGACAGGTGTATATATAGGGAATTTTGTTCCAGAGATATATGATTGAGAAGTAGTGCACTTGTGCTTCCATATGCTCTATTTTAAGAATTGAAGTTTCGAAGTAAAGTTATGTTAAATCCAAGAAAAATACACCAATAAAACGTTGTAGTAGATGAAAACATTAAAGCTTGTGTAATAGATCTACTACAACGTTCAATAGATCATCTACTAGTGGGTGTACAATTGTGGCACAATTTTCAGTAATAGTACACTAGTGCGTCTCCTGATCGGCAACTCTCAACAAGCCAATGCAATGCCATTTCAATGTTTCGCCTAGTTGGAGTTCTGGAGATGTCCAAATCTTTCTTCTGCAGATTATACTGATATAATCAGTTGCAACATTACAGCTTGAATATTCAAATAGTAATTACAAGATATGTTTTTTTGTCCGGTAAACATTTCTTACTGCAAGCAAAATATAAAAACACATTCTAGCCATCATTTCCAACGGTTCATCATCTTTCATGATATAAGTCGAATTTCTCTTTTATAAAGTTAAATATATAAAAAAACATTTAATAAACAATTTTCAGAACAGCACCAGCATGCCTCTGAATCTGAGAGAGCTTCGAATGTAAGGAACATGTTTATATCTGTTTGAACAATAATGGAAGCATTTGGAAATCCCTGTGTCTTGCAATGAAATTTTTTCATGGACGTGGCATTGTCAAGACTTCCCTCAAGACGGCCTTTCGTTCCACAAGCTTGGCAGTTCATGGATTGTGCCTCAACTGGCACAGCTGCATTTCTCTTTTCGGAGTAAACATTCTGTTAATATGATGTTCCTTTAAGTGTGCTAAAAGCTCTAAATTATTGAATTTTGTAAAAGCTGGATTATACGGGGTTGATTTTCTGGTGACTTCTAGTGTCGCTTTGCTGGGTACATTTAGTATATAAACACTGACGCCAAATATCAGTTTGAATCTGGTATGCTAGGCTTTTAGGTGTATGTTAACGTTTCCCGAACGTTGAACTAACTAATGGGTATTTGAGAGAAAAAATTTAACCCACCAAGTAAATACTTAAAAATAATTTGAGCGAGATATGATAATGATTAAAGATAAGAAAGAAGGAAGGAATGATGGTCCAATGTCCGTGTCTTGCACAGAAAGAAAAATGCATTCAAAATCTGAGTAACCCAGACTACAACTGTCTCCTTTTATCCTCTAGCTGAGCACTACACTAAACGTCACAAGAGTGGGGATCAAAGTATAACAATCTGCCTATAACAACTTGCCTTGGTCCCTCACTGTCCTAATCACTCAATACTCATTATACTGTATGAAGCTACATGGAAATACAGAGGAGTAGAGCTATTATTTAAGTACTAGGATAAATGTAGCTTCAAGAACATTGATTCCCTTTATTACTCCCCTTGAAGTGGAGTGGAATGCTGAGCAGAGACTCCAAACTTGTCGAGCAGATAATAATGTTGTTTCACATTGAGAGGCTTGGTTAGTATATCAGCAATCTGAGCATGAGTGGGCATATATGCCGTAGTGATTTCACCGGCAGCAATCTTGTCCCTAACAAAGTGACAATCCAATTCAATGTGCTTGGTTCTCTGATGCAAGACATGATTGACTGCTATGGACAAGGCAGCTTGATTGTCAACCTTGAGGATAGTTGGTGACAGGTTGTATAAGCTTTACTGTAACAGAAATGTGTGTATATTTGTGTGTATCTAAGACTAGAGAAGAAACAGAAACAAAATGTCTTGTATAGAAAAGTTGCCTTTGAATACAAAACCTACATCAGTACTTATAGACACGCAGATCTATTTGTAACAAAATTTAGAGTGCCAACTGTCACTATACTAATTCCAAATACAACCAATGAGCTTATTGTTTGTTTGTGAAACCAAAGCATGGTCCACATTAGCCTTATGTTGAAACTTGAAATGTACTGATGCAACAACAACCACAGAACTCGAAGCATTACTAGGCGTATTACTACCCCCACAAACTGGAGACACACAAGGATTGTGTAAGCCCAGTTTGGAACAGATAGACCAATGAGAAGCACCACCCAATGCCTTTGTAAAAATATCTGTTAACTGATCTTTAGTATAAATCTTGCAAGGAGTTATAATACCACCTTGAACTTTCTCACGAATGAAGTGACAATCAAGCTCAATGTGCTTTGTACGAGCATGTTGAACCGGATTGTTAGCTATATCAACAGCAGCCTGGTTATCACAAAAGACATTAACAGAATTAAGGACATGAACTTGAAGATCAACAAGCAAGTATTTTAACCACATAATTTCAGTCGTGATCGACGCCAAAGCACGATACTCAGCCTCCTCTGTACTTTGAGAAGTAACAGATTGCTTTTTAGCTTGCCAAGAAATAAGAGCATCGCCAAGTTTCAAACAAAAACCAGTGACGGAGCGACCAGTCATGGTGCAATCACCCCAATCACTATCACAAAACCCCTGTAAGACCAAATCATTATGAACATGAAAGAATAAACCCAGGCCAACTGTACACTTGAGATAACGTAAAACTCGAAACAAGGCATCAAGATGCTTGACACGAGGCGCTTGCATAAACTGACTAAGGAGATGCACTGAAAAACTAATCTCAGGATGGGTAAAAGTCAAATACAGAAGCTTCCCAACTAAACTGCGATACAAAGAGGGATCAGAGATGAGCACACCAGATTGATCATTGTCATAAAGCTTGATATTCTGGTCCAAAGGGATAGAAAGCGGTTTAGAGTCCAACAAAAGAGTGTCAGACAACAAATCCATGACAAACTTTTGCTGACTAAGAATCAAACCAGTCTCATTGCGAGAGATTTCCAACCCAAGGTAATATTTGGCCAAACCAAGGTCCTTAATACTGAATTTCTTATGCAAAACAGCTTTGACCAAGACAATGAAAGCATCATGGTTACCAGTTAAAAGAACATCATCCACGACTATTGTAAAAAAGAATCTTTCTGATGAGTAAAAAGCGAATAATCAGCAAGTGATTGCTTGAAACCAAGAAACAACAAAAACTCAGATAACTTCTTGTTCCATTCATGAGAAGCTTGACGCAACCCATAAATGGACTTAATCAATCGACAAACGAACATAGCAGTAACAACAGAAATCTGATAGCCAAGAGGTAAATCCATGTAAACCTCTTCAGATAAATCGCCATGAAGAAAGGCGTTGTTAATATCTAATTGGTACAAAGCCAATTTCTAGAAGCAGCAATAGCAACAATAGATTTAACCGTAACTCATTTGGCTACAGGTGCAAACGTAGCATGAAAATCAACCCCTGGTTCTTGTGTGTAGCCCTTGGCAACCAAGCGTGCCTTATAGCGATCCACCTCACCATTAGCTAAGTATTTGATCTTATAAACCCACTTGCAACCAACAGTTTGCTTACCAGGAGGTACATGCACCAATTCCCACGTATTGTTGATTTCCAACGCAGCTAGTTCTTTATTCATATCTTCAACCCATTTGGGATTAACTACTGCCTTAGCAAAAGTTTTAGGTTCTTTATGGTGATCAAGTTGTGCCAAAAAGGCACTATGATCAACAGAAAAGGAAGCAGTAGAAATAAAATTGGCCATGGGAAACTTAGACGGTGTACCAGGATTATGATCAAACTTGTAATCTTTCCACCAATTGGGACGTTGTCTATCCCTAGTGGACTTTCGAAGGAAATGGTCAGAAATGGAGTGAGAAACGTCAATGTCAGGATGTAAATTGACAAGCGTATCAAGATCATGAGGTGTAGTAGTAGAATCCTCAAGACCAGGAGAAATGAAATCATCATAACATGAAGACAAAACAGTTTGTGGTGACAATGTAACATCAGTAGGACTAGATGATGAAGTAGGAGGAATAAAAGGAATAGGAGAAGTACTAGAAGTAGGAGTGAAAAGAGGCGAATCACACCAGGAATGTAGAAAATGTGGATCAGAAAATGAAGATGTATGAGTATTATCAAGAAAAGGAAAAACTAATTCATGAAAGACAATATGTCGAGAAACAAAGATTTGTTTAGAATTTAAATTCAACAATTTGAATCCCTTTTGACCAAAAGGGTAACCAAGGAAAACACACCGAATAGCTCGGGGAAAAAACTTATCAGAATCACGGACGGAAGCAAACATAAGCAACCAAAAACACGAACAAGTTGATAATCAGGTAGTTCATTGTAAAGACACTCATAAGGTGTTTTATGTTGTAATACAGGAGTCGTAAGCCGATTAACAATATATGTAGCTGTTAACAGACACTCCCCCCAATAACGAATAGGTAAGCCAGATTGAAAACGGAGTGAGCGAGCAATATACAACAACTAATGATGTTTACGCTCGACTCGCCCATTCTGAGTCGGGGTGGCAACACAAGAGGACTGATGAACAATGCCTTTATCAGATAACATGCTTGAGAAAAGAGCATTGAAAAACTCAGTGCCATGATCACTTCGAACTGTCTTAACAATGGTTTGAAATTGATTCTCAACATAGGTAACAAATGTTTTAAGATGGGAAACCACATGATGTTTAGAAGAAAGAAGAAAAGTCCAGACATTCCTTGAATGATCATCAACAATGGTAAGAAAGAAACGACACCCTTGAGTGGTTTCATGTCCATAAGGACCCCATAAATAAAGTTGAATAAGAGCAAAAATACTAGACGCATGACTGGAACTTAAAGGAAAAGGTAAATGAGTCTGTTTAGATAAAGGACAGATAGGACAGTTATGATTGAAATCATCCAAAATATGAGAAGCAACAACATGTATTTTATGCAAAACTTGACTAGAAGCATGTCCAAAACGCATATGCCAAAGAACACTTAACTGAGTTTTGGAAACGACACTATTAAGAACAGAGGCAACATGAATGGAAGAATCAGTGTGAAATTCCAAATGGTATAGGCCAGCAATCAATCTACCATTAGCAACAACACTAGGAGAAGATGGTAGAAAAAATTCACAATGAGCAGGAAAGAAATTAACACTTCCTCCAGTATCACGAATCCACTTTGAAACAGAAAGAAGATTATAACAAAAGGAAGGAACAAGAAAGACATTATGTAAAACAATACGAGGATGAATTTCAAAGGAACCAACCTTGTCAACTGATATAGTGGAACCATTTGTTAAAGCAAGGCTAACAAGGTTAACTAAAGTGACTAAGTTTCGAAGTAAGTCAATAGAACAACACATATGATCCGTCACACCCGTATCAATTAACCAAGCATAGTTGGAAGTATGAGAAGATACAAGATTATCACCATAAATCACCATACCTGCTAAGTGATCCTCAGGACTATTAGATGACTTCCCAGGCCCTACAAAAAGACTCATCAGTTGATTAATCTGATTTTGCATTTGGGTAAGCTGGTCAACAATGGACGAACCATCAACGACAACACTAGTAGAAGACTTAGGCAAAGGCCTGAACTGAGAAGAAGATGCAGGTGAAACAGAATTAGGAGCAACTAAGTCCTTTTTCTTTTTCCAGTTCGGGGGATAGCCAATGAGCTTATAACAATGCTCCCTGGTATGACCATTGAAGTTACAAAATGAGCATTTTAAAGGCGTTCTCACAGTATTCGTACCAACAGTAGGTTTCCTGAAACCTTGAAATGCACTTGCAACAGCAGTAGTATTAGAAGGGGCTACTAAGGCATTAGCAAAAATGCTTGTATCAGCTGTAGCACTATGAAAACCTTGCCTAGCCTTCTCATCTTGTTTAACAAAAGCATAAGCTTGAGACATAGTAGGTAAATGATTCATAAGAAGAATCTGACCTCGAACAACTGAATTGCTGTCATGAAGTCCCAGTAAAAACTGTAACAACTTTCGTTTTTGATCTCTTCTAATTTGAACCTTATGTGCTCCACAAACACAATTAACACTAGGTTCAAGAACAAAATACTCATCCCAAAGGCCTTTTAGCTTATGGAAATAGACTTCTACAGATTTACTACCTTGTTCAAGACTCTGAATGTCCTTTAAGACCTGAAAAATTCTGTGACCATTCACGCCAAAAAACCTTTCATGTAACTCTTTCCAAAACTCACTAGCAGTAGTGACATAGTTTAAACCATCACTGATTTCTTCAGCAACGGAATTGAGTATCCAAGTAATGATCAAATCATTCACTCGCTCCCATTGAGCAAACAAAGGTAAAGTAACATCAAGTTTCACAAACTTACCGGTTACTATCACAAACTTATTCCTAGCATTCAACGCAATCTGCATAGATCTACTCCAAGGTGCATAGTTATCAGGACCTAGAAGTTTCTTAGCAATAAGCACCAATACTGGATGATCATTGTTATGTATATACAGAGGATGAGAATTATTGTCAACTGTAAGAGTATTGTACTGTAAATTGATATAATTCTCAGAATCAATACTATCATTAGGAATTTTATCCTTTCCTGAACGAACTTCATCTTCATCCTCACAAACATTATGATGAACTGAATTAACATCTTGATTAGTTCCAATTTTGATTCCTTGAACCGCATTAGCATAACTACTACACAACAGGACTGATCGAAAAACAAAGAACTCTGATAAAGCTAATACAATCAATACGCTAAAGCGCAAATCACTAATCAATGATCAAACAATCTCAATTGTTGCGATGAAACAATGAACATGAACTAAATGACGAGATTGAACAAAGAAACCTGAACAATTAGGGCTTGAAATCGATCAAACTGGGCTTGAAATCGATCTCAATCGATGAAAATAAACCAGTAGATCATTCGTGAGAAAGATGACGATGTGTAGACGGGGAGATCGTGAGATTCAGTCATGTTAGCTCTGATGCCATATAAGCTTTACTGTAACAGTAATGTGTGTGTATTTGTGTGTATCTAAGACTAGAGAAGAAACAAAAACAAAATGTCTTGTATAGAAAAGTTGCCTTTGAATACAAAACCTACATCAGTACTTATAGACACGCAGATCTATTTGTAACAAACTTTAGAGTGCCCACTGTCACTATACTAATTCCAAATACAACCAATGAGCTTATTGTTTGTTTGTGAAACCAAATCATGCTCTACATTAGCCTTATGTTGAAACTTGAAATGTACTGATGCAACAACAACCACAGAACTCGAAGCATTACTAGGCGTATTAGGTTGCATAGTCCCATATCTTTGAGTAAAGAGCTTAGCCAACTTATCTCACAAGCTGTTAGAGCCATCACCCTATACCCTGCCTCTGCATTTGATCTTGCTACCACAGTCTGTTTCTTAGTTTTCCCGGATATAGGAGAGTTTCCCAGCATAAGACAGAATCCACTAGTGGATCTTCTAGTGGTTGGGCAGCTTGTTCAATCACTGTCACTGTATGCTAATAACTGTGCTGCAGAAGAGGATGCCAATAGTATCCCTTTATCAGGATTCCCAACCAAGTACCTTAACACTCTTTTTGCTGCTTGCATATGCACAGTGGAGGGGTGCTGCATAAACTGTGAGAGAATGTGAACTGGATAGCAGATATCTGGTCTGGTCACTGTAAGGTAAATAATCTTGTTAAGAAGTTTTTGATATTCATAAGGCTGAGGCAAAGGATCACCCTTGTCTGGAGAAAGCTTCATGTGAACATCCATAGGAAGCTTCAATGGAGTTGAATTCTGCATGCCAAATTCTTTTAAAAGATCCAATGTATATTTATTTTGAGATACAAAGAAGCCTTGTTCAAATCTATCTATTTCCAATCCCAGAAAGTACCTTAAATCTCCCAAATCCTTCATGTGTAAAGTTGAGCATAAGTAGGCTTTGAGTTTGTTGATTTCAGTCAGTGAATTGCCACATATCATGAAGTCATCTACATACACCAATACAAGTGTGATGGTGTCTGCTGATGTTTTAGTGAACAGGCTATAATCTGCCTTAGATTGCACAAATCCAATGGTTTGAATGCTTGTAGATAGTTTGTGGAACCACTTCCTTGGTGCTTGCCTCAAGCCATACAATGCTTTCTTTAATTTGCACACAAGGTTTGTGTGTGATAGCTGATTCTCCCCTTGACTTGCAGAAATTCTACTGCCTATACCAACATATCCCCGTGGCAACTTCATGTAGACCATCTCCTCCAACTCTCCATGTAAGAATGCATTTGACACATCCATTTGAAATGCATACCAGTTCTGAAGTGTTGTCACAGCTAGCAGTGCTCTAACTGTGCTCATTTTTGCCACTGGGGCAAAAGTTTCCCAATAATCTATACCATGTACTTGCTTGTTGCCAAGAATAACCAGCCTGGATTTGCGTCTTTCAACTGTCCCATCTGGATGGTACTTTGTCTTATAGAGCCATTTACATCCAATTGCTCTTTTGTTTTCAGGAAGGGAAGTTATTTCCCACGTATCATTAGCATCAAGTGCATCTAGTTCCTCATTCATAGCAATAATCCAATGTTGATGCTTCACAGCTTGAGAAAATGAGAGAGGATCTACCTCCCTGGTTATAGAAGCCAGAAAACAATTAAACTTTGCCTGAGGAGTGTAGCTGGTAACAGTGGCAATATTAGCATCAGTTTTGCTGAATGCACTTGCATAGTCTTGCATCCATGATGGTTGCCTGATTTCTCTAGTAGATCTTTCTAAAACAGGTGGTTCAGTAAAGACTGGAGATTCAGTGATAGATGGTTCGGGTACAATACTGGAGATTCTTGGTGTAGATATTACTGGAGAAGACGGAGATGGTGTAGTTTCTAAGTCTGATTGAGCACTCTCATCAATCCATTCTTCATCATACAATCGTGCAGATGGATTAAGAAAATTAATTGGAACAGGTGGAAGATACTTATTGGAGGCACCAGGAAGCAGAGGGAATATATATTCATGGAACACCACATCTCTACTCACAAAAATTTCCATAGTAGTGAGATTTAAGAGTTTATATCCTTTCTTAGTGGATGGATATCCAACAAAAACACATGACACTCCCCTTACCGTGAATTTGTTTGTTGCGTGCTCTGGAATATGCAAAGGTAAGACAACCAAATGCTTTCAGATTATCATAAGACACCTCCTCTCCATGTAGCATTTCATAAGGTATCTTAAATTTCAGAACTGATGAAGGCAGTCTGTTTATCAAATATACTGCAGCCATTACACAGTCACCCCAATACTTTGCTTCAAGTCCCGACTGAAACTTTAATGCTCTGGCTACTTCAAGCACGTGTCTATGCTTTCTTTCTGAACTTGCATTTTGATGAGGCCTATATGGGCAAGAGGTTTGATGCACAATGCCCTATTCTGCATACAATTGCCTGCTCAATTGATCACTGAATTCCAAAGCATTGTCTGACCTTATGAGCTTCACAGAGGCTTGAAAATGATTCAACACATACTTCAAGAATGTAACTAGAGTGCTATAATAGTCAGATTTGTGCTGAAGGAGATAAATCCAAGTTACTCTAGTACAACCATCAACCAAAGTAAGAAAGAATCTAAATTTCCCTTTTGTTCGAACCTTGTAAGGCCCCCAAATATCTGTGTGAATAAGGTCAAAAGGTTTAGCTGCATGCGAGTCACTTAGAGAGAAAAAGAGTTTTATGAATTTGGACGTAGGACAGGTGATGCAAACATGGTTCTGTGGTTTAATATATAAGCGGTTTGATGGAAGGTATATGAGATATAGTGGAGTAGGGAGCATGACCAAGTCGAATATGCCAAAGATCAAATTGATCTTTAACAGCAGTAGCAACAGACTTCTTAACAGCTAGACAATTGGTTTTAGTGTTCAGATAATATAGGCCTTGTTTAAGTTGACCAACACCCTTTACAGCTTTAGAGTGCTTGTCTAAGATCATACAGGTGTTTGAGCAAAACATAACATCACAACCATTATCTTTAACAAGCTAATGTATGGACAACAGGTTATGATTAAACTCAGGGACATAAAGGACATTGAGTAACTGCAGACCATTATGTAACTTTATATCACCTACATGAGAGATTGTTGTGGTGTCACCTGTAGGAAGATTGATTGTAGATCCAGCTGCCACTGCTTTGATGTTGGTCATATGCTTGAGAGAGCAACTCATGTGGTCAGTGGCGCCTGAGTCCATTATCCAGTCAGTTTGAGTCATTGCAGAGTTGGCTTGCCCTGATAGAACCATTCCAGAAAATGCATGATCCACTTCATCATCAGTCTCCGTGTCTCCAGTAGGATGGATATTGTGGCCAGGAATAAGTTTTAGTAATTGCACAAGTTGCTGAGCAGTAACCATGACACCAGATTGATCAGTTTGAGCAACATTGGCCATTCTTGGAGACTGAAATCTGTTTGTAGGCCTATTTGAACCAAGAGCTCTTCTTTGAGGAGGTCTGTACTTGTGATGCCATATGGGAGACCCTATAACAGACCAACACCTGTCATTGTTATGGTTTTTCCCACCACAAAGTGTACACCCAAGGATTTTCTCAGATGTATTTTTGATGTACATGGCAGATATGTCAATATCAGTTTTGGAAGAGGAGAGCAGGAGATCTCTTTGAAATTCCTCCTGTTGAAGAGCTGAACAAGCTTCCTCAACAGATGGCAGTGGTGACATTAAGAGAAGTTGACTCCTTTGAGGTCCATAAACTTCATCCAGGCCATTAAGAAACTGGAACAGTTGCGACTCATCCTTATGTGTCTGTATAGCCTTCAAGAACTTAGTAATCTCAGGTGTAATGGTTGTCAGTGTTGGTAAGTTGTTCAGAGACTCTATTTCTTCCCACAGGGCACTTAAACTTGTGTAATATTCATTAATACTCACCCCATTTTGTTTAAAAGCAAATAACTCGTTGAGCTTATACTTTCGAGAACCATTTGTCAAAGAAAACCTCTTTTCTAACAGTTTCCAGATCTCAGATGCGGAGTTAATAAATAAAACAGATCTTTTAATTGTATCAGAAGTACTATTATGAAGCCAAGAGATTACCATGTTGTTGCAAGTCTCCCACTGAGTTGTTTCAGTATCCTCGGTTGTGTTCTTCACAGTGGTACCATCCATAAAGCCTAACTTCCTTTTAGAAAGGAGTTGTATTTCAAAGGAGTGTTTCCAAGATCTATAATCTGCTGCACCTTGAAGTTTTGGAACAGAAATAGAGGTAGGACCATGAGAGGGGTGTAGAAAAAGTGGGTTTTGCATATCCGCAAAAGTAAATTTACTACCAGGAGCCATGGGACCTGGGAATACAAAGGAATATGAAGGAATCCTTTCTCAAATCTAAAGATAGGCAAAAGATACTGGATAAAAGAGAAACAAGATTTTGACAAAAAAAGGAAACATGATTTTGATGGCTATCCTTGTAAAACACTTTCTTGAACAAACCTATCAAATCATATCTGCAGCTCTAATACCATAAAGACTTAACAATAATTTGAGCAAGATATGATAATGATTAAAGATAAGAAAGAAGGAATGATGGCCCAATGTCTGTGTCTTGCACAGAAAGAAAAATGCATTCAAAACCTGAGTAACCCAGACTACAACTGTCTCCTTTTATCCTTTAGCTGAGCACTACACTAAAGTCACAAGAGTGGGGACCAAAGTATAACAACCTGCCTTGGTCCCTCACAGTCCTAATCACTCAATACTCATTACACTGTATGAAGCTACATGCATGGAAATACATAGGAGTAGAGCTATTATTTAAGTACTAGGATAAATGTAGCTCCAGGAACATTGATTCCCTTTATTACAAGGTACCATGTGTGAGAGTCAATAAAGTGATGGCACCATCGGGAAAAGCCAATTTTACGGTTGTACTAAACAGAATTTCCCTTTTTTATTTTTGCCTATATTATGAATACTGATTCGTAACTTGATCAAAGTTAATTTAATTTTTTTTAGATAAGCAACTCATATATTAAAGGACCAATTTGCAAAAATAACTATGGGATTCACAAATCCAAGTATCCACTTGCACCCCAAATCATAACTATCTTAAGAACAAAATACTTAAATCAGGCTCAACATTAAAATCAAAAGGAACAAAACACACACTTTAAACTTGGACTCCCCAAAAATGATAACACTGCATGACTTTCCATATTCCATACTTCATTAATCTACCACCTGCTCATCTACTCAAAGTGGCTCAACTGATAGTTCTTCTTCATATCCTGCTCTCACTCCTGAATTGTGTTCTTAACTCTTGGCTTTACTCAAACATACTCAGAAGTCAGACTCTACCTCTTTATCTGCAAATTTTGCAGGTACCTTTACAACATCCTCTCATATTGCTTGTTTTTCTGATTCCAATAAATCTGAATGTATTATTGATAGTGGTGCTAGTGACCACATGTGTTCCACCAAATCTTTATTTTCTTCCGTAATTGCTTTGCCACAAACCTCACAATTTCCTTACCTAATGGTCATAACATAAACATTTCCCACACTAGCACTGTTCAATTAACTGATCACATAATTCTTCATGATGTTCTATATGTTCCTTTATTCAAATATAATCTAATCTCCATCACCAAGTTGACACAATAACTTAATTGCACAGTATACTTCAGTTCTGATATTTGCTACTTGTAGGACTCTTCTCAGAAGAGGCCTCTGGTTTTTGGTAGATCATGCAAAGGGCTTTATCTCATCTCTCCAGCTGTGTCTCCTCATCCTTCTTATGAAATCTGTTTGAATTCTGTGACTTGTAATAAAAGTATTTTCTTATGGCACTCTAGACTAGGTCATTTATCTATGTCTAAACTCAGAAGTTTATCTCTTTGTAAAATTGATAATTCTTGTCTTGATTTTCTTTCTTGCTGTGAAATTTTTGCTAAAGCAAGGCAACATAGATTGCCATAGATCTATGGGGATCTTATAAAGTCCCTACTTATAACAAATACAGGTATTTCATCACCATTGTAGATGGTTTTACAAGAACTACCTGGACTTATCTTCTTAGTCATAAGAGTAATGCTTTCTCTTTCATTAAGAACTTCATCACTTTAGTCAAAGTTCAATTTCACTGTCAACTTGAATGCATAAGAACAGACAATGCATTTGAACTTGGATCATCCACTTCAGCCACATATTTTTTACAATCTCAAGGCATATCTCACCAGACCTCATGTGCTTACACCTCCCAGAAAAATGGGGTGGTGGAAAGAAATCATAAACATATCCTTGAAACCTCTAGAGCTCTCTTATTTCAGTCAAATCTGCCTCTTTCTTATTAGGGTGAGTGTGTTCTCACAGCTACTTACCTCATTAACAGATTCACATCCAAAGTATTACAAGGTAAATCTCCCTATGAACTACTTTTCAACTCTAAACCTGACTATGCTCATTTAAAACCATTTGGTTGTTTGTGCTATGTGACCACTTCCAAACCTCACAGAGATAAATTTTCTTCTAGAGCTGACACTTGTGTTTTTCTGGGCTATCCTTATGGTAAGAAAGCTTATAAAGTTCTTAATATCAAAACTCATGATATTGTTATTTCGAGATATATAATTTTCCATGAGTCTATATTTTCCTTTGTAACAAATCTGATCTTTTTCTTCCACTTCCCATACCAGATATACACACTCCACCCTCACAAACTATCCATACTCCACCTATATCTCCTCCACCTACTTCTTCTCAACCTATACATACTCTATCTATTTCTTCCTTAGATGTACAAACTACATCACATTCCACATCTGATATACATTCCGATTCTCCCACTATTGTTTCACCTGAGAACTCTACTGTAACTTTACCCACAAGACATTCTACAAGGTCATCTAAACTTCCATAATATCTACAAGACTATATCCATCCATATTCTCACTGTAATTCTGTTTTCTGCACTACTACTTTAACCTATCTTTGTGTTCCTTCACATCAATCTCTTACACAATCAATTTGTTGTCATATTCCTTCTCCTAATCCATCACCATCTCTTCCACCTGATGAACCATCCAGCTATGCAATTGCTTCTTAGTTTCCAGAATGGCAACAAGCCATTTCCAATGAATTTGCAGCCTTAGAGGCTAATAACACCTGGGAATTAGTCCCTTTTCCCCTGGAAATAAAACAATTAGCTATAAACGGGTCTTCAAAGTTAAGCACCATGCTGATGGTAGTATTGAAAGGTATAAAGCCCGTTTAGTTATCAAAGGATTCACTCAAAAAACTGGGATTAACTTTCATGAGACTTTCTCACCAGTTGTTAAAATTTACACAATCAGAAGTCTTGTTATTGTTGATATTAAAAAGGGTTGGAAGATGTACCAGCTTGATTTAAACAATGCTTTTCTTCATGGAGATCTCCATGAAGATGTTTACATGCAGATTCCCCCGGGTCTTTCTGTTTCTGACCCTACTTTAGTATGCAAACTGCTTAAATCACTTTATGGTTTACGACAAGGTTCCAGAAATTGGTTTTCCAAACTCACTACTGCCTTATTATCTGTGGGTTATACTGCCTCTAAAAATGACAATGATTTACTCTACAAGAAGTCTGTCACTTCCATTGTTTTTCTGGAAATTTATGTTGATCATATCTTAGTAGTTGGTAATGATGATGTGGAGATTACTTTCATTAAGAATTTTCTGGATTCAACTTTCAAAATCAAAGACTTGGGCAAATTGCATTATTTTTTGGGGTTAGAGTTCACCACAGTTCCTACTATCATGATCATTTCTCAGAATAAGTTTACAACTGATCTCCTCACAGAATTTGACTGTCAAGACTTCACTTCTGTTGTGAGTCATCTTGAACTTAGTTCTAAACTACTTCCTTGTGAGGGGTGGCTTGTATGGTGATCCTTCTCACTATAGAAAATTGATTGGCAAACTTAATTTTTTGACACATACTCGTCCGGCTTTAGCTTTTTATGTTCAACATCTAGGCCAATTCATGGCTTCTCCTCATATTCCTCATCGACAAGCTGTTGTCCATGTTCTAAGGTATCTTAAAAATGCTCCTTCACAAGGCTTGTTCCTCAATGCTTCACCTTCTTTTTCTTTGGAAGCATTTTGTGATGCCGACTGGGAATCTTGTCCTCATACCAGAAAATCTGTTAGTGGTTATGTTGTTCTCCTGGGTGGTAGTCTCATTTTATAGAAATCGAAGAAGCAGCATACAGTTTCTTTATCATCAGCAGAAGCTGAATATCGTTCCCTTCGAAGAATCACAGCTGAGTTAGCCTGGTTGTCTAGACTGTTGCAAGAACTAGAAGTTCCAGATATTCTTACAATTCCTGTCAAATGTGACAATCAGGCCGCCATCTATATTGCAAAGAATCTTGTTTTTCACGAATGAACAAAACATAGCCATAGTTCCAACTCAAGTTGTTGAACCTTGTTAAAGTCGCATGTTAAATTTGATGATAACAAGTACTTGAACAAAAAATTATTTTGTTTTTTAACTAATCAATGGATAGCATTCTTATGAAGTATCCATTGATTAGGAAGCATTTTACATGGAAGTTTTAATCCAAAAATCAAGTAAAATGAATTTTGATGGAAGTTAGAATTTTTTTTTTAACAAGCAAAGTGAATTCGTGTGTTGAGTTATAATCAATTCATTTATTTTTAGGTGTGGAAAAGAATGATAAAATAATGGCTAAAAATTGTTATGTGTCTGCCGTAATGCCAAAAGGAATTGGCGGGGGCATGTGCCCTTGGTAAGATAAGCTTCTTTTGTAACAAAGGAATATTGTTTGCTGTACTTCGATGAAGACCGAAGCCGGCATCAATAGAGCAAGGGTGTTGCTCTGAAGTTGTTGGAATTACTTAGGCCAGCTTAGCATCGCCACATCAGCAAAGTTAGTTACGTTCATTGTCATAGTTTGTTACAGGATATGGACTAGTATATAGGTAGTAGATTATCTTAGCTTAATGTGTAAGTTTTCACTCTAAGATTTCAATATGTAATCTCTGGTTTTAATACAAGAAAGTTAGTTGCAATTTTATTCTTCTTCTTCAAGAAACAATACACACATTCTACACTTTTCATAGTGTTAAAATTACAAATTCATCATGGTGTCAGAGCAAGTTTCGATCGATTAGAGATTATAAGCATCTACATCGTGATTGTTCGTCATGATTTAGTTCAGTATGATCGTCATCAGGTGATTTCGATCTGAATTCATCGATTGTTTGTTAGATCTCGCTTGTTATTCGTCATCAGGTGATTTCGATCTGAATTCATCAATCTGAATTCATCGATCGTCATCAAGTGCTACTGGAACTAGACCTTCTTTACCACATAATCAAGATCCTACTATTGTCTAATTCATTCATTCGTCTGATGCAAATACTACACAATTAGTTTCAGTAAATTTCAATGGAAATGGTTTTAACAATTGGAAACGATCAATGATTTTAACTCTGTCAGCAAAGAATAATATAGGATTTGTGGATGGTAGTATACCTAAACGGCTAAACCTGATTTTGCATCAATTGAGTTTAAGGCATGGGAAAAGTGTAATGATTTGGTTTGTTCCTGGTTGTTGTTTAATCTGGATGATGTAATTGCAAAGAGCGTTTTGTTTCTGAAAAATGCAAGGGAGATATGGACAGATTTAGAGGAAAGGTTTGGATATACATCCATGACATAAGTGTATGCTTTAGAACAACAGCTTTCTGAATCGCATCAAGGTTCTGATAACATTTCTGAGTTTTTTACGAAAATTAAGACTCTCTGGGATTCTATGAGTGATGCTAATTCACTGCCTCAGTGCACATGCTCAAAATGTACTTGTCATCTAGAACAGAGAGTGTATCAAATGCAACAGGATCAACGAATGATTCAATTCATGATAAAATTGAGTGATGATTTTGCAGCTGTTAGAGGGAATTTACTGATGCAACATCCTTTACCAAACATCACTAATGCATACAGGATGTTTGCACAAGAGGAGAGACACAAAGAGTTGTCTCATTTAACAACTCAAACTGAAAGTTTAGCTTTTTTTTTCAGAAAGGAGGAGTGTGAAGCAGTTCAAACCTCAGAGTTCTTATAACAGGAATTCATCTAATTCTGGTTTTATTTCTAACAAAACTAATGGAACTTCAACTGGAAATGTCACAGGCAATGCAGGGAAAAGGCCACATTATTATTGTACTCGTTGTAAAATTTCAGGTCATAGTGTGGAAAGATGTTTTAAAATCCATGGATTTCCACCAGGCTTCAAGTTTAATAAAGACAAGAGAATTGCTGCAGTGTCTCAGATTGATGATTCTGGAAGTAACATTGATTCACCAAGTCATTTCTCATAAGCTCAGTACAATCAATTTCTGGAAATGCTTAACAAGCATAAAAGTGCAGAGTCTGGTTCCAGCACTCAAAAAGATCAGAATAATTATTCACATGCTCTCTTAGCAGGTAATATTTGTTTATTATCCAAGTTTATCACTGATTGGATAATCGACAGTGGGGCTACTGACCATATTATCAAATGGAAGGAAAGTACAAGTTACACATGTAGGCAGTGTTATTTTGCAGAATAATATCAATTTGCAGAATGTATTATATGTCCCAAATTTTCAATTTAATCTGGTTTCTGTAATAAGGCTTTGTCAAGACTTGAATTGTCAACTGGTTTTTACCCATGACAAGTGTTTTGTCCAGGACCTTTCACAGAAGAACTCTCATATGCTTCTTGGTACTCTTCAAGCTGGTTTGTTTCATACTGCAGCAGAAAGTAAAAGCTCTAAAGTTTGTTGTACTGCATTGGAAGAGGCACAGTTATGGCACCTAAGAATGGGACACATACCATTTTATCATATAAAGCTAGTTCATTCTCAGTTTGAAACTAAAGATTGTATTGCAGACACTATATGTCGAGCGTGTCCTGCATCTTGGCAAACTAGACAGTCTTTTCCTCATAGTAGCATTAAAACTACTTTTGTATTTGATTTGATCCATATTGACATTTGGGGTCCTTACAAGACAAAGACTTCTTCTGGTTGCATTGTGTTTTTAACTATAGTGGATGACTATAGTCGATTCACTTGGGTGCATCTTTTAAAAAATAAATCTGAAGCAACAAATGTTCTGGTTAATTTTTCAAATCATGTGAAAACTCAGTTTAGCTCAAAGATTACAAGGCATTATACATCAGAGAAGTTATGTTTATACACCCCAACAAAATGGGGTGGTAGAGCGTAAGCATCGTCACTTACTTGAAACAGCTCGTGCATTATCTTTTCAGTCACAGGTTCCTCTCCAATACTGGGATGAGTGTGTTTTATGTGCTGTTTATTTGGTCAATATAATGCCTTTAAAAAGTATTGGTGATCAAACTCCCTACTTTATTCTCTACAATCAAGTACCAGATCTTTCCCATCTTAAGACGTTTGGTTGTTTGTGTTTTATGAGCACAAACAAGGTTCATAGAACTAAGTTTGATGCTCGAGCAAATCCAGGGGTCTTTCTTGGATATTCTGTTCCTAGTAAAGGTTATAAGGTACTGGACATTGCTACTAATAATGTCATAGTTTCGAGAGATGATATTTTTTATGAAAAACATTTTCTATTTCACTTCACAGACAATGCTACCGATTCTTATCCATCTGCTATCTATCTCCCTTCTATCACTCCCATATCTAATTCTGATATTCCTGATATGTTTGGCACTTCTGATGATGGAATTACTTCTGCCAGTGCCAATGATGTTATTAATCATACATCATCTGCAAATGACACTAATCAGGCATCTGTTTCTATACCTTCTAGTCTTAATATTCCTCTGGATTCTTCTGAAGTTACTGATGTGAGTTCCTCTTTGCCTGCATTTCAAAGAAGATAGTCAACTCGATCACATTTTCAACCCACATATCTCCAAGATTTTTACTGTCATACAGTTACTCATGAAGTCATGATTCCCATTGGTGCAACTTGGTTTAATTTTCTGATTTACCATCTCCTAAACAGTGTTTCATTTCTAAAGTTTGTGATTTAGTTGAGCCTACATCCTATGTTGAGGCATCTCAAAATCCTTTGTGGACTGATGCTATGTCGAAAGAATTAAATGCTCTTACTAAGAACCACACTTGGGAATTGGTTGATTTACCAAAAGGAAAAAAACAATAGGCTCTAAATGGGTTTACAAAGTAAAGCTTAAGGCAGATGGGTCTTTGGAACGGTGTAAAACACGTCTTGTAGCTAAGGGATTTAATCAACGTTATGGTATTGATTATGAGGAGACATTTTCTCATGTGGTAAAGATGTCTACTATTCGGTGTTTATTAGCAGTTGCTGCAAGTAAATGGTGGCCTCTATATCAACTTGATGTTGATAATGCATTTTTACACGGAGAATTATCAGAGGAGGTCTATATGAAGATGCCTAAAGATGCCTGATGGAGTCCCTAATCCATTGAATAAATTTTGACGACTTATCAAATCCATCTACGGTTTAAAGAAAGCATCACGGGAATGGCATGCCAAACTTATTGTCACTTTAAAACGCCAAGGTTTTTTCCAGTCAAAAAATGATTATAGTTTGTATATTCGAAGACCTGGCATTTGTGTGGCTGTTGTATACGTTGATGATGTAATTCTTATTGGGAGTGAGTTGTTACTATCTCTGCAATCAAAGCTTATCTTCACCAGGAATTTGGAATTAAAGATCTATGTTTGTTGAATTATTTCTTGGGCATTGAGGTCAGTCATTTGACTTCTGGTATTTTTTTGAGCCAAAAGAAGTTCACACATGAGTTATTGTCAGTCTGTTTTTTTGATTTAACTCGCAAAGCTTTCACTCCTTTGCCTTTAAATCTTAAGCTATCTGGAGACGATGGTGAACTGCTACCTAATCTTGAAATGTACCGTTCTTTCGTTGGAAAACTTAATTTTTTAACTACCACTCATCCTGATTTGGCTTATGTTGTTCAGGTTTTAAGTCAGTTCATGCACAATCCTCGTACCCCTCATTTGTCTACTCTCACTCACATTTTATGATACGTCAATCATTCTATCGGTCAAGAAATTCTTTTGAAGGCTAATGTTGATATCAAGCTTCAAGCTTTTACCGACTCTAATTGGGCTGCTTGTTCTGATTCCCGAAAATCCATCACTGGTTATGTACTTTTATTAGGACAATCTCCTGTTACCTGG
Source organism: Heracleum sosnowskyi (assembly GCA_030848705.1). Taxonomy (NCBI): domain Eukaryota; kingdom Viridiplantae; phylum Streptophyta; class Magnoliopsida; order Apiales; family Apiaceae; genus Heracleum; species Heracleum sosnowskyi. Next base: position 14,415,719 of record CM061244.1, on the reverse strand, counting down.
AAATCTAAAAAGCCAAGTACTATTTCAAGGTCTTCCTCCGAAGTTCAATATCGAGCTATGGCATCTGCAGCTTCCGAGGTCACTTGGTTGGTTCGTTTGTTAGAAGAGCTTGGCGTATCTCAACTCAAACCAGTTACTTTATTTTGTGATAATCAGTCTGCCATCCACATTGATCGCAACCCTGTGTTTCATGAACGAACGAAACATATTGAGATCGATTGTCACTTCACTCGTGACAAAGTTTTGGAAGGTTTAATTCAGCTCACGTACTTGCCAACTCAATCCCAACTAGCTGATGTTTTTACCAAGGTTTTACCTTCGCCTCATTTTAAAGAACTTCTCTTCAAGTTAGGATTTCATGACCCTTCTTTTCATGGATCTCCTAACTTGAGGGGGGTGTGGGAATTATCTCTGCCAGCTGATAGCATCGTCACATCAGCAAAGTTAGTTACGTTCATTGTCGTAGTTTGTTACAGGATATGGACTAGTATATAAGTAGTAGATTAACTTAGCTTAATGTGTAAGTTTTTACTCTCAGCTTTCAATATGTAATCTCTGGTTTTAATACAAGAAAGTTAGTTACAATTTTATTCTTCTTCTTCAAGAAACAATACACACATTCTATAGTTTTCATAGTGTTAAAATCACAAATTCATCAGAAGTCCCTGAGAGTTATTGCTACGACCCCACAGGTCAGGGCTCCACGCATTATAACTTATGCCAGGAGAAGGTCTAAAGGGTACAATAGTCTCAGCAAGCAAAGGACAGGGGCAGAAGAGTAAATGCACGAGAAGGGTATTAGAGAAAGGAAGTGAAGGCTTTGGAGGCATCTGGATATTGTTTTGGGTAGACTTGGCTGGAGAGACCCACCTCTCGAATGTGGGAGTTATCTTTATTTTCATTGTAATCGTTCTGGTTCTGTTAGAAGTGGTCTGCAGTCTTATTGAATATTGTTCTCGTTATCATCGTAATTGATTGTAGTAGTTTGCTTGTGGCTTAATCGAGATAATAGTTAGTGAATCTGTAGCAAATTGGTATCAGAGCAGTTTGGATCTATGTCACCTCCAGGGACAGAAAACGACCGCTTGAGCAAACTCGAAGAGCAGTTGGAGTCCAATCACCGGGCTATGCGCGAGACCATCGCCGTGGAGGTTGGGGCGGCGGTCAAGGGAGCAGTGGCAGCGATGCAACAAACCCTAATTACTCGGCTGGCTACTACCTTCGATGAGATCTCCAAGCAGCAAGATGAGAAATTAGCAGCAGCACTTGCTAGGTCGGATGGGCGATTTACTAGATCTAGAGATGCTCAAGAGTCTATCATTTTATCGATGAGAGACGAACAACTTAAGTTTCAATCGGACGTCCGATCTACACTATCCATTCTTCAATTGGGGCAAACAAGGGCTGTTGAGGCGGTACCGCGCCCAGAGGAGGGTGGATTAGGGTTGGGTGAGGGGAGTAGCAATTCGGCGGGTAAGAGAGGAGGAGGGTTTGGAGGAAGTGGGTCGGGTTCGGGCGGCGGACCCGGGTTGGCCGGATATGGGTCGGGTTGTGGAGCAAATAACGGGTCGGGGCCGGGTAATGGGCCGGGTCATGAAAATGGGTTGGGAATTGGGTCTGGGTTTCATAACAGCAATCAGAGGAGTTCATGGCGTCACAAAAAACTGGATATGCCCCTTTTTGATGGGACAAACCCAGACGGCTGGATTTTGAGAGCAGAGCGATTTTTTTCATTCTATGGGCTAAGTGAGGGGGAGAAGGTGGAAGCAACGGTGGTGGCCTTAGAAGGGCAGGCACTACTGTGGTTTCAATGGGAACATCGGAGGAGGCCGATTGAGACATGGGAACAAGTTAAAGCCTTACTCCGGCGACAGTTTCGATCACAGACACAGGGGACGCTACAGGAGCAGTGGCTTGCCCATAGGCAAGGAGGTACGGTTTCGGACTATCGTCTTAAATTTATTGAATTACTTGCCCCGTTGGATAATGTGTCGGAGGAATTATCCTTGGGCCAATTCTTGAATGGGCTTAGAGAAGATATAAGGGCGGAGGTGCGACTTCTGGGTCCTCTCACAGTCGATCATGCCATGGAGCTGGCACATATGGTGGAGGAAAAGGTAAGGGTGTCTAAGGCTAAGTTGGAGACGAGGTTTGGATTGAATCCCAGTATTAAACCTCTCTCGTATACAGCCTCTTCTGCGTTAACATCCCCCCGAATGAGTAACAGTTCATTAACGTCCCCAAGGACGACCGGCAACAGTTACAATTCCAGCCCAAATTTTAGTCCCAAGGCATATTCGAGTTATTCTGGGGTGTCCACAGGTAGTAGCCCGAAACCAGTGGGGGAGATTCGCAGGTTGAGTGAGAAGGAGCTGCAGGAGAAGAGATCAAAGGGGTTGTGTTTTCGTTGCGATGGGAAGTGGAGTGCCGGACACAAATGCCAGAGAAAAGAGTTAAGTGTACTATTAACTCATGAGGATGGCTCAGGGGAGGATGATGGGGGAATAACAGAAGCAGCACTTGAAGGGGAGACAGGGCTCGATGAGGAGATACATCCGGAAATTTCATTGAATTCGGTGGTGGGCATAACTAGCCCAAAGACGTTTAAGGTCAAAGGGACGGTGAACGGCAGTTCTGTGATAGTGATGATTGACCCGGGTGCAACGCACAACTTCATTGCACTACACGCGGTGGAGAAACTAGGAGTGGTGTGCAGCGATTCAAAAATGTTTGGGGTTTCCCTCGGAACAGGGGATATGGTCCATAGTAACGGGGAATGCAGATCGGTAATTTTGGAGATGCAAGGGTTAACAATAATAGAGGACTACTTGCCCATTGCCTTGGGAAATTCAGACTTAATTCTGGGACTTCAGTGGCTGGAGAAGCTGGGTACCATGACGGCCAACTGGAAGTCCCAACGCATTTCATTCAAAATGGGCGGTGAAACAGTGGTACTGACAGGGGATGCTTCGCTGGGAAGGACAGGGATAACTTTGAAGGCTATGCTAAAAACACTACGTAAGGAGGGACAAGGGTTCCTGGTTGAATTCAACTACTTGGGGATTAGAGATAAAGAGGTGGAGGGGGCGAATGATATGAACAGAGTTCCTGCCCCCCTAGCCCAAATCGTGCAGGAGCACGCGGATGTGTTTCATCTCCCAAACGGGCTACCCCCTGAACGACTACATGACCACAACATAGTGCTACAAGAAGGGACCAACCCAATCAGTGTGAGGCCCTATCGGTATTCCCAAGCCCAGAAAGACGAGATAGAAAGACTCATCCAAGATATGCTCACCGCCGGAATAATCCAACTCTCCAATAGTCCTTTCTCAAGCCCCGTTCTATTGGTTAAAAAAAAAGATGGCTCTTGGAGATTCTGTGTAGACTACCGAGCCTTAAACAAGGCTAATGTTCCTAACAAGTTTCCGATACCGGTTATTGATGAATTGCTCGATGAGCTTCATGGGGCAGCCTTGTTCACTAAACTTGACTTAAAGTCGGGATACCATCAAGTGCGAGTGCGGACTGAGGATGTCCCTAAAACCGCATTCCGAACGCACGAAGGACACTACGAATTCCTCGTAATGCCCTTCGGACTTACAAATGCACCGGCCACCTTCCAAGCTATCATGAACGAGGTATTCCGACCATTCCTTCGAAAGTTTGTCCTAGTTTTTTTTGACGACATCCTTATTTATAGTTCAACCGTTGAGGAGCATAAAAGGCATGTAGAGACAGTACTGGGCGTTCTGCGCCAACAGCAGCTCTATGCGAACTTTAAGAAATGTGATTTTGGGCAACAGCAAGTGGCTTACCTAGGCCATTTGATATCTAATGCAGGGGTAGCAGTAGACCCATCAAAAATTCAGTCGATGTTGGATTGGCCGGTACCCAACAATCTAAAAAGTCTTCGTGGGTTCCTTGGGCTATCAGGATACTACCGAAAATTTATACGCAATTACGCAGCAATTGCACGGGCCCTTACTGACCAGTTGAAACGGGATAATTTTGGGTGGACGGCCGAGGCTACAGCTGCCTTCGGGAATCTTAAAAAGGCCCTCATGGAGGCTCCAGTATTGAGCTTACCTGACTTCACTCTTCCTTTCGTGTTGGAGACCGATGCTTCAGGATACAGCCTGGGGGCAGTTTTGTTGCAAAAGGACCATCCCATAGCGTATTTCAGCAAGGTTTTAGGACCACGGGCGCGACTGAAGTCTATTTATGAAAAAGAACTGATGGCAATGGTGTTGGCGGTCCAAAAATGGAGGCCTTACCTCTTGGCTCACCCATTTGTGATTAGGACCGATCACCAAAGTCTCAAATATCTATTGGAGCAAAGAGAAGTGGGGATGGAGTATCAGAGATGGGTCAGCAAATTACTGGGTTACCATTTTACTATCGTTTACAAGCCTGGAAAAACGAACAGCGCAACTGATGCTCTATCCCGAGCTTTTTCTAATCCGGGGGAGTTTTGCAGTATGGTATCTGCTGGGGGAGTGCCCTGGGACACCATACAACAGGCTCTGGATACTGATGAGTTCGCTTTGCAACTCAAAGCTGATTTGGAAAATGGGGTTCCTCTTCCCAAATGGTACGAAGTGATCCAAGGGGTGGTGAGGTACAAAGGCCGAATGGTGCTTTCACAGAAATCTACATTGGTCAGCAAATTATTAAAGGAGTACCACGACTCTCCCATTGGAGGCCATTCAGGTGAGATCAAGACTTACAAACGGCTATTTCAGGAGTGGTTTTGGCCCGGCATGCGCAGGGCAGTGGCCCACTACATTCGCAATTGTGAAACATGTCAACAACAGAAACAGTCGACCTTGTTACCAGCAGGACTTTTACAACCTTTGCCCGTTCCGTCGCGAATATGGGAAGACATCTCCATTGATTTCGTTGAAGGTCTACCGAAATCCCAAGGCATTGATACAGTGTTGGTAGTAGTCGATCGATTATCGAAATATGCTCACTTTATCGGATTATGTCATCCCTTCTCCGCCCCAAGCGTGGCTGCTGCATTTGTTAAGGACATAGTCCGCCTTCATGGGTTCCCCTCCACCATAGTGTCAGATAGGGACCGTATATTCATGAGCCTGTTTTGGAAGGAATTGTTTCGAGTCCAAGGCACAGAATTGCTTCGAAGCACGGCCTACCATCCGCAAACGGATGGTCAAACCGAGGTGGTCAATAAGACATTGGAGAGCTACCTTCGGTGTTTTATTCAAGGGAAACCACGACACTGGGCAAAATGGTTATCTTGGGCTGAGTTTTGGTATAACACGAGTACACACTCCTCTACTAAATATTCCCCATTTGAGATAGTGTATGGGAGACCACCTCCCACGATGGTCCGCTATACTGAGCATCGCACTGCCGTGGCTTCACTCGAAGAGAAACTTATGGAGCGTGACACCATCCTGGACGAGTTGAAGGCCAACCTGGTCCAAACCCAACAGCGTATGCGTGCTTATGAAAACAAACACCGAAGAGACCTTGAGTTACAACCAGGGGAACATGCTTATGTGAAACTGCAGCCTTACCGGCAACACTCTCTAGCCCGGTGTCCCAATGACAAACTGTCACCACGATTTTATGGACCCTTTCTCGTCCTCGATCGAGTGGGAAAGGTGGCTTACCGACTGCAACTACCCTCTTCGGCCAAAATCCACAATGTCTTTCATATTTCACAGTTAAAAAAAGCCACAGGTCCAATGCTAGGGGTCAACCCTATTCCTCCCCAACTTTCGGCCGATTTAATCATGGAAACAACTCCAGAAAGTCTGTTGGAGGTTCGCCACAACAACAATCAGGACCAGTCTTCTAGGGACGTGCTAATCAAGTGGCAAGGGTTGCCTTCGTGGGAGGCTACATGGGAAAGGTTTGAGGAGATAGCACTGCGTTTTCCGGATTTTCACCTTGAGGACAAGGTGGCTGTTTGGGCCCCGGGTATTGCTACGACCCCACAGGTCAGGGCTCCACGCATTATAACTTATGCCAGGAGAAGGTCTAAAGGGTACAATAGTCTCAGCAAGCAAAGGACAGGGGCAGAAGAGTAAATGCACGAGAAGGGTATTAGAGAAAGGAAGTGAAGGCTTTGGAGGCATCTGGATATTGTTTTGGGTAGACTTGGCTGGAGAGACCCACCTCTCGAATGTGGGAGTTATCTTTATTTTCATTGTAATCGTTCTGGTTCTGTTAGAAGTGGTCTGCAGTCTTATTGAATATTGTTCTCGTTATCATCGTAATTGATTGTAGTAGTTTGCTTGTGGCTTAATCGAGATAATAGTTAGTGAATCTGTAGCAGTTATCTTCCACAATATGCCCCGAAGTTAAAATATGCCTCGGAAACCAAAAATTACCCGGGGATGTCCGTTTGGAGGTTTTAGCGAGCTTGGATCAAGTTGGATTAATTGTTGAGATTGCTGGGGGTGGGGATTATTAATTTTTCCAGGCCTACATATTTGGTGCTATGAATTTGGTGAATTGCAAGATAATCAGACGACAAATATTAGATGCAGTTCAGAATTTTAACATTTTTGCTGAAACTGATAAACTCTTAAAAAGCTATGTGTTCTCGTGTACATGAGTATCAGTACTTTAATTATTTATTAACATTTGCATTAATATTTATACCATGCTTATGTTAATTTAAACAAATCATCACTCTCTTTATAGGGTATCATATTCTTACAAATGAAATATGAAGCCAGTAGTAGAAGTCAGACAACTTCAGAATACTAAACAAAACCTGTTTAGTAAGATTGCAGATATCAAACACTGTTGTTATTTGCTGATGTTTAAGTATTACGCTTAAATAAGTAGACTCTAGAGCACAAAACGCCTTGAGTACACATCAAATTTCTCACTTGAGGACAGTTGAGGAATCTACAAACAACAAAATTAAGCAACAATTATGCACAGTAATATCAATTCAACAAGGGCAAGTTAGAGAAGGAATTCACTAGGCTAAGTTGGATTTATATACCTGCGGTGGTTGACCTAGTTGCTGATGCGCTTCAGAGATCTTCTTGGACATGACACTGAGTAAATGGCCATATGTTAAATTAGGCTCCTGTTCGACAGCATGAATGAGGCTATACGTTAGTGCACCAGCTGATTCACCTGTGAAATACTGCACAATTCAAAGAAACTATCTAAAATTAGTACAGACCACAGTTACATTGTGTTTTCTATACTTGCATACTTGTATGTACTATATTTTTCTTAAGAGAAACATACTTGCAAGTAATATATTTTTAAAATATACCGTAGTATCTCCGGAGTTCTGGTGATCATCGCATGCACTGATTGAGATTGCCAGTCCCCCATTGGTACCTTTGTAAGAGTTATACTGAACACGGTGATCTTCCCATACAGCTCCTTGCCTGCTTGTAAAAATATTTTATTCTTTGGACATGAGCTCCATTACCAACAGGCAATCAGGAGGACATTAAATTTAGTAAAGAATACCTTACCAGTTTGTCCTGAACATAAATGGTAGATCCACAATAGTTCCACTGAAACAAGTGTCGCTGATTGCATGAAGTTTAGCTCCACGGGGAAGTGGGTGTACAATTGTGGCATTAATTTCATCGTCTGAAATCTTTCCTGCCGTCTTGTAGTCAACAGGACACAACAATTCATCATAACCATCCATTTCATCTCCACTGAGATCTACAGCCCTTGAGGCATGGCCTGAGTAGTAAAACACTAGTGAGTCTCCTGATTGGCAACCTTCAACAAGCCAACGCAATGCCATTTCAATGTTTCGCCTAGTGGGAGTCCTGGAGATGTCCAAATCTTCTTCTGCAGATTATAATCTGTTATTGTAACATTGGAGCTTGGATATGTTAAAGTTATTCCAAGATTTATTTATTTTGGTCCTGTAAACATTTCTCACTGCAACCATATATTAACAAAAACACATTCTTAGATATCATTTCCACAAGTTAATCTTCCATGATACAAGCGAAACTTTTAATCAAATATAATAATTAGTGTAACAATCTATTAAAACAACTTTTAGAGAACTACCGACATGTCTCTGAATCAGAGAAAGCCTGGAATATGAGTATCTTCATACCTGTAAGGACAATAATGGAAGCATTTGGAAATCCCATTGTATTGAGAAGAAATTTTTTCATGGACGTGGCGTCGTTAAGACTTCCCTTGAGACTAGCTTTTTGGCCAAGATAGCTCACCCCGCATAACACAGCCCTCTTTCTTCCATACACTTGAGGAGGTGCTACCTGTGATAACCACGATACACCAAGTGAGACCGATTTAAAATAAGTTTATCAGTGTATATGAAAATCATGGGGAAGAAAATTTCCTCAACATTTAAAAATATATACCTTCTATTAAGTAATCTGACCCTTTCTAAGGGAAAAAAACATCCGAAAAATTTAGTTGTAGGAGTGACAATTGATACCTGTGGAGGGATTTGTGGTGGTTGTTGTTGCCAGGAATGACCATTATATCGCGCAGGAGGAGCTGAAATTTGTGGCTGTGGGTATGTTTGTGAAGCTTGTTGGTAAGCACCATTATAATTACCTGTTGTTGGAGTTGAAAAAGATTGTCCATAAGGATAATTGTACTGGTTTGATGTCGGTGGAGTTGTCCAAGGATGTTGGTAATAACCGGTAGACTGATTTGTTGCTAGAGGAGCTGCAGGCTGCTGATAATAACCATAATTCTGGTTATAGGCACTGTTTTTCCGTGGCACAGCGGATACAGTTCCACAGGCTGGACAGTTCAAGGACTGGGCCTCAACTGGCACCCTTACTTTTGTTCTGCACCAGCTGCATTTTTCTTTTCGAGTAGACATGTCTTTCTTGTGGTGTGCCTTTAGGTGATCAAAGGTCTTAACTACTGAATTTTGTGAAAGCTGGGTGACTTCTAGTTATGGGGTCGATTTTCTGGTGACTTCTAGTTTTAATTGTTGGGTGACTTTTTATACACAGTAATGGCTGTATGCTAATTCTTTTTCCTTTTTTCTTATTGTTGCTAAATTATGTAAATTAATTCTTAAGCTCATAGAAGTTTTGCATTTAGAAGATAACTAAAGCTATATTCCTATGATATTTTTATAACACCAACCAAAGTATCTGTTTATGGAGAACCAGATTCATTTACACTTTAGACTTATCTGCAAGATATATTCACTTTAAGTGGACAGACATTTCGTCACGGATACAAAGTAGTATTGGCTATCTACTCTATAGAAAGGGCGCGTAAAATGCAGGACAACTACTGTGTGTAATGTGCTGCAATGATTTTCTTGAAATTTGAAAATATCAGATTACATTTACTTTGTTATTTCTGTTTATGAGGTCCTACTGAATCATGATTTGACATGCAAGTTTGAGAAACTTGGATATTTAGGTAGAGATATACGTACTTCCCAAAGCTGATGCAGAATTAAGTTCATTTACTTGAGTCCGAAGTCTTTAGGGAACAAGGTCTCTACTCTTTGAAATAGGGACAAGGTCTGCGCTGCGTATAGCTTATCTTCCCCAGCTTCAGAGTGGGACATTGTGCATGTTTGGTTTGATTTTCATATCTGTTTTGCAAAATTTTGTTCAGATTGCGGTGGTGGGAGTGCAAAGAGAGTATTATGGTAAAGATAACCATGATTTTCAATTTGAGTAATGTGATTCTAATAAATAGCAGCATTAAAATAATAGTATCATTTTAGTACAATCAACATGTACAAATATACAAGAAATTCAATCTGAATATAAATATAAAGTTCTTCAGAGGCACAGGCACCCCGCAGGTACCGTGAATACCAATAGACTACAGGTTGATGGTTGAATTGATGTCGAATTTCTCAGAAGCAGATAACAGTGGTTCCTGCGCAATTTAAATGTAAAGACAAACAAAGACAAATGTTCTTATAACAACAAATACCAAGGAACTCTGAAGTTATCTTATATAATATCCTACAGTAATTCACCTGAAACTTAAAAAAAAATTAAAAAAGATATTTGAAATGATAAACACCTACCTGCAATATCTTTCGACGAAAAAGTCTCTTAAGGAGACATCCTGTTGCCCTAGCCTGTCTGATGGCCGTGTGCATTGAAATCATGATGCCTTCATATGTTATCTCAGGATTCTCCAGAATTGCTTTTATAAAAGTGTATGTCATGGCGCCTGACATCTGCTTTCCGGAGAAAGCCTGCAGTTACAGACACAGCAGTCTAAGCAAGAGCATAAGATTATAGCAGTACCGATGACCAGATTATAATAAAATTCTTATAGTAAAAGAAAACTTACTGATGTATCTTCAGCAAGTTGATCATCCTCACACGCACTGAAACAGATGGCTTGTCCACCGCTTGTCCCTTTATACGCATTTGATGGAGGGTAATTATTCATCCATGTCTTACTGTGGAAACTCAAACAGGCAATATAAAACTTGGATATATGTACTGAAGTAATATAATGAAGTATTTCTGAAATCTATGTCAGATCAACCCCTCCTCCCTACCATATCAATATCATAATGCATTACAGAATTTATTATCTAGGTAATTTTGTATGACTAAGCCTCTCTGTACAGAAAGACATTGTGTTTCCCAATAGCCTGCAAAAGTATAGAAGTACACTTGTGGACTACTAAGTTGAAGACCTCAGAAGACACTCAAAGTAAAGCAATTAACAGACTTGTGAAGATAATGAGCAAATATTGTACATACTCTTTCAAGTTATGGATATATGATAAATCAAGAATAGTTCCACTGTGGCAAGAATCAACGATGGCATGAAGTCTGACACCGGGTTTGAGAGGTCTAACAATGGTATCATTGATTTCATTATCGAGTATCACTCCAGCCGTCTTGAAATCAAGAGGGCAGATGGTTTCATCAAATCCATCAAGTTCATCATTATCAAAATCAGGTTGTCTTAATCCATGTCCGGAGAAGTAGAATACCAAAGAGTCCCCAGCCTTACAGTCTTTCACAAGCCATTTTAAACCAGCTTGAATATTCCTCTTAGTTGGATGAAAATACGGTCCACCTTCTGCACTCAAGTTGCATTATTTCAACAAAATACAGATTTGAGTCATCTTTCGAGCTTATAACTTCATGCTTAAAGAAATTTCTCAGCAAGAACATCAAAAGAGAGTATCTAAACCATGTAAAACTATAAAAGCTCGTGACATTACATTGACTATATATATCTAGAATCACAATTACCTGTTAGAATGCGAATTGAACTGCTTGGGAATTTGAAATGTTCAACCAGAAAATGTCTCATGTTATTAACATCATTAAAAGTTCCCTTAAGCCTGAACTTCTGCTTACTGTAAACAACGCCACAGAGAAGTGCACGTTTTCCTCTAGGCGCTTCCCAAGAACTTATGGTCTCAGATTGCACATACTTAACAGCCATAGTACTTAAAGAACTCTTCTGACAATCGTTTTCTGAGAATTTCTCTCCAAGTGAATGTTTATAGAATTTTGTATCAGAAATATATTTCCCCTGCTTCCAAGTTTCTTGATATCTGCACACTGTTGTTATCCTTCCACATCCTTGACAACAAATTGTCTGAGAATGTGGCGAGGCTGATAAATAAATTCTGCAGTGGTTGCATGTGACACTTGTATTCATCAACATGTAGTCAATTAAGCACCAATCAAACTTTGTAACAACGTAATATTTATAAACAAATGTAAAAAGAATGTAGGTCCCTAAGCAATGATGTGGATATTAGGCAATGGTCTAATTTCAGCTCAACTTTAAAACCTTAATTAGGCCTCAGAATAATTTTAAACAATGAACAGCAAGGCTGCTCTGTGCAATTCAGCAAAATAAAGGGCTGCACTGTGCAGAAATTTCATGCATAGTTTCAATAGAAATATTAATAAAGGAGAACAATATGCATGTTTCTTACTGTATTTCAAGATTCTGGCGCTCTATTTTGTTTGAAATTTTTGTGAATCTATAAATATCATTTTTCGTTCTTCTATTTCCGAAAAACTTGAAACTAGAACCAAATCTCACCAATAAATAAGTGAATTTTAATTTTTACTTGCTGCTTGTTCCTTCACCTATCTCGTCGCAAAAAGCTTGGACTCATTTTCTTCGTTCTCTCTAGATCTCTTCCCTTTAACGTACACTTGTGTTCGACGCCTTCTTTTCCACCTTTATTTTGTTAACATTTTTTGAATTCATTGCTAACACATTTAATCTTTCTCAACCAAACGGAGCACAAAGCGTAAGTAACTCAAAAGAGTGAAGAACCAGATGCCCATACTCATACATAGTGGACGACAGATTGGGTGTCCTACTTTTCTCTAATTTTCCTAGATGCCAACTCCTGCAGAATATTTGGTTAGTTTTCTCAAGGAAAGGTCAAAAAGGAAAGCGAAAGTATCAAGTCCTTAGCTGTATATGTTTTATGTTGTAGTATCCTGATTCAATGAACAGTTAACTTGCTTTCCGGTGAATCAAAGCTTCTAGAGCAGATTCACCAGTTCTATCTACGTACTTTTTAACTTGCAAAAGAAGATGCTTTCGCAACAGGATAATCATTAAAGTCATGATTCGTTGAGTCCGAATGTATTAGTGATTAACCGTACCAGCATGTTGCTCTTCATTGTTCTTAATTCCCCAGAAAAAAAAAACATGATAGGATCACAAAAACTGGATTGTTTTTGGAAACAGGCAAAAGTTAATCTTGTGTATATGCCTACACGATATCCCTAACCCAAACCAAACCCAGTGTAGCCCATTTGTATGGTATTTGTAGTGTAGTATTTGTAGTGTACCCAGTTCGCAGGATATAATGTAGGCAGATCTTATCTCTACTCTTTTAGAGAAGCAGTTTACGCAAACGTCCTCCGGCAAGGTTGCCTATATCTCAAACTCCCAATTCGTAGTTACTACACATAAGCAACACGTACCATTGTTTTCGTCAAACAGTACATTTTCATGAATATGTAATACACTGACAAATCAACTAAAAAAACACTATATTTTGATGTATATGTAATACCCCAACTGTTTACAAAGTTGGACTTCAAACCCATAAACACAACCTAATGGGTATTAAAGCACCATGACAGGGACAGACATGAAAACTCTAGTCTAAAATACAACATTAGTTCTGTTCTATTTTTCCGGCACCAGCTAAACTGCTTTTACACATATGTGGATTTCAGCATCATGACAGAAGAACACAAGAAAATTCTAGGTCTAAAATATAAGATTAGTTCTGTCCTATTTTCCCGGCACCAGTTAAGCTGCTTCTATACGGAGTCACAGACATGATCTTCAGCAAGATTTCACTGCAAATGTACTGCAGTTGATATATCCAACCATCAATCCACTGCAGCATGTGTAAGGGAAAGCAAAGCAGTAAGTATATGCATATAGTCTTAAGAAAGTTCCTAGACTCTCATTCTGTTATATATAAATTTATGCAAGTTCAGCTTCCAGCCTAATGTATTTCCAAGTTGGGTGAATTTGCAATCTGAATAGAAGAAGCAACAAGATGCCACTAATGATTGTCGTTGACCATTTCTTAGGTGACTTTTTATCTAGAATGCTAGCTAAAAACAAAAACATAATACGCAGATAAAAAATCAGTAATTAGCAAGTACCTCGTCCACAGGAAGCTTACCAGCATTTGAGGAAACACGGGAAGGATTAGAAATCCTGAAAACCATTGTCAAGATGCTTAGAGATTGTAGCTTTGCAGGTTGGACACATAAAACCAACTGATTCTGATTGATCTTCAGATTCAACAGTCTCACGAGTGAACTTTTTTGCACACCACACACACACACTCATAACTAAACACACAACACTACTGCTCAAAGGAAAATCGCGCTTAACATTTTCCATCCCTGCATTGTCACCATCTTTTAAAGGGACAATTTCGGGTTCAACTTCTTCAATACGTGCATCTCCGAGATTGTTCACTCCATGATTGTTTAACACAATTGTTTCTTCTTCAATGTCTTCCATCTCTACATTGCCACCATCGTATAACACAACAATTTGAGGTTCAACTTCTTCAACCCTGGCATCTCCATGATTGTTTGACTCAACTGTTTCTTGTTCAATGTCTCCCCCCTCTACGTTGCTACCGTTGTCTAATGCAAGAATTTGAGGTTCAACTGCTATAATCCGGTCAACTCCATGATTCTTTAACACAACTGTTTCTTGTTCAACGTCTTCCATCCCTACATCGCCACCATCATCGTTTAACGCAACAATTTCGGGTTCGACTTTTTCAATCTTTGCATCTCCACAATCATTTAACACAGCCTTTTTTTGTTCAACATCTTCCATTCCTACATTTCCACCATGGTTTGACGCAACAATTTCAGGTTCAACTTCTTTAGTCCTTGCATCTCCACAATTGTTTAACACAACTGTTTCTTGTTCAACCTCTATAGTCCCGGCATCGTTAGGCAACTCCATGGATTCCTCTGGGAAAGATACTGATTGTTGACCATTGACAAAACTATCATTGAAGGGTTCCATTTTATCAAATCTCAACTCCTCACACTCTGAGACATTGTCAATCAGCTGATCAGCAGAAAGCAATACACTCTCTTTTTGCTGATGAAAGCAAACATCAACAAAGCATTATATTAAATCTCTGGGCACATAACATATTTATGCTAGGCTCTATGAATAAAAGTTTGTCAAACACACGTTACATATCAACATGATAATTTGGCTAAACTCCGCATGAATGTAGACTATATGCATATATATTTGTTTTAGCGAAGGGTCAACTAAATTAATGTATTTTATCTGAAATTATATTTACAATATGCATCAGATATTAGGTACTGCGCTAAAATCGTAAGTAACAGAAACACCGATAGAGGCATTGGTCACTCTACTGTACCACATACACCATGACAGGTTTCATTACCTTGTATGATATAGGATGAGCTGCAGGATTGCAGTGCAATGACTGCACAGAGATTGCTGAAGAATCCGTAACTCCCATTTTTGCACCAGCAATAAGTTTATTTGAATTAACATGATCTACTCCATAATCTCCCTGCTCATTACTACAATGATTTTTAAATTCACCAGGCTTGGGATGATCCAAAGTCCCAGTGCACACAACACTGGCATTCCCAACATTGGAAATACCATCAATTCTTAATATATTCTCATCAGTAGTCGTATGTCCACCATCACATAGCTTCAACTTTGGGGTCAGAGCTGCAGCAGCTACGCCAGTTCCCATTTCAGTGCGATGATATCCCAAACTCTGTTCGTGGTCAGAGTTGGTCACAGAAATCTCCATGCTCAGATTGTTGGAAGAAGTACAAATCCTTGGTTGTCCAATAGGTTGGTCCTTTGAACTTTCCAACCTAGAATGGTAAGCAATCTTTTCCGAAGCATCTAACACAGAAGCCCTTGACTGCAACTCATTATTAGATGGAGATTCAGAACTCTTCTGAACTGTTATTTGAACAGGTGATTCTTTAGAGCCTTCTGCTTTGTTTTTCAGATGAACTCCCACTTGAGCCGCACAAGTGCTCTTTTTGTTCTTCCGTTTACATGTTTCATCATTAATAACCAAACCACTCCCAGCACATTTGTCAACTGAATACATTCTGGTGGTATTTTGGTGAACTTCAAGCATATGCCCTAAATATTTGCTCTTTTGTTCGAAAGTCAATTCACATTTGAAGCAATCAAAGATAGCACGGATTGGAACCTCATAAAGATTGTCTGTACTCAAAATGTCAAGTTCTTTGTCATTCAGAGATGAAATGGGTAAACTATCCACCTGCACGTCATTTTCCTCATCACCCACACCTGCATGCTGTTAAATATCTCATAAATACTTTTCATTAAATTAAAAAAGAAATAAACTGCAAATAAAATTACTTTTACATCAATATTAGCAAGAGTAACAATGCAAATGCAGTAGACAATCCTAATTTACTCACAGTTTCAGAAGCCACATTGCCAACTTGCTCAACATTTGCAGCCATCTGATCAATCTTCTGGTTATCTCTATCCCCAAAATAAGACTGCAGATACAAAGAAGCTTCCTTGCAGGACACAAAATGTTCTCCAGCAGGACTGACATCATATTGATCGAAAAACATTCAGTTGCAACAAGCATGTAACAGGATACACATGAAAAAAGAAATTTAAACAGGAATATACATTTCCTATATAACTTAGCACTCAATGGAGAACTACTTAATACAAGAACTATGATTCTAAACCATTAAACGATAAAAAGAAACATATTTCAGATCAGTCATGATAAAACAAAACTGACTCCAGTTTTTTTAACAAATAGGTCTCATGTTTTCATGATAAAAATGTTTCTCATGTAAACCGAAAGGCTTCATTTCTACATATATCTATTTGCTTCTGCACAATCTACGCTAGAGTAAATGCAAAGGAATACAGCAGAAACCAAAGTGAAACTCTAACAATATATAGTTACTCGTGCATAAACATGTGAAGCATGCACAAAAAAAGCACACTCCATGCACAAATAAATCAAAATACACATACACTATTTAATCTAATGGAAGAAATTCAAACCAGCCTCACAAGGATAACCTAACAATCCATACACAAATAAAATTAATCCTCAATCATAAAAATCACTACCTTACATATCTGCGACAATAAACGGAAACACATCCATTTCGCCTCCTCAAACCAAGCAAAATCTTCCACCCAACAGGAAACCTGTCACCGAATTCACTAGCATCCACAAACTTCCTTTTCTTTCTCCTACTACACCATTTCCCATTTAAACCCCTCAAAAACCCTAACCCTTCTTCTTCAGTCCTTAAACCCTCAGTCCTCTTCTTCAATTCCTCACTATAATACTCATCCGAATCGCCTAATCCTTCAAAATCAACAACCACCCCATCCGCATTCACATTCGATAATTCAACCTCCACATTACTCTTCCCTCCACTCCCTCTCTTTCTCTTCCTCTTCCTCTCATTCCCCTCATCCGAATTATACACCACAATTGCACCTAAATTCCTCTCAACCCCTCTCTCGAAACCCGAAAACTCCCCTAAACCCCCCTCAATAACCCTCCCATCATTCGAAACCTCCCCAAAACCACCTTCATTCCCTCTCTCCAAACTCGAAAACTCCTCTTCTTGAACACCAAGAAGCTTCTTCAAACACCCCACAATAGTCCTATCTTCCCCCTCACTAACATCATGGGCCGGACCAAAATGGCCGGATATCACCGGTTTATGCGAATTCCGGCGCCGGCGATATTGCCGGGAGTAAATTTGCCGGCTAGCTCCGGCAGACTTGTTGAAAATCGAAGGATTAAGAAAAGGGGTGATAAGATCATTGTTATTATGAAGTTTAAAAGCAGAATTAGAGCATAAAGAGAGAGTGTGAAGCTCTGATTGAGAGAGGTCGGATAATTTAATTTCCGGTAGAGATTCTAAGGTCAGGCCGGCGGTGGGTGTGGTGGTAGATACCATTTTGGGCAATTGTGTGTGTATTTTTTATGATTGTGTGTGTGTGTGCGTACGGTGGGGAATGTGAGTGAAAGTAGTGCATAGGAGGGAGTGAGATACAGGGATGTGTGTGTATTATAGGCGGAAAGACAGGATGGTGTGAGTTTTTATTACAGGCGCTTCGTGTCCGATTGTTGTATACATTCCCGTTTACAAAAAATGGTAAAAAGAGAAATGCTCACGGACCCTATAAATTTTCTAAAATATCTCTAAATGTTTACATGTCTGAATGATATCATGAAGGTCTCATTCAATTATATACATTGGATTTGGATACGAAAATTAAAAAAAATTAGAGTAAAGTACATTTTGTGTACTTGTAATTTAAACAATACATCACTTGCACTATCATTTTTCAAATAACTTCACTTGCAATGCTGTATTTTAAAACCGGTCACATTATATGTATCACCGTCAAATTCTGGTTAATTCCGTTAAAAAATAAGAAGTTTTAAAAGGATAATTGTGTCTTTTCACTGAAACTCCCTAATATTACATTTGTATGAATTGTGTTTAATAATTCGTATGTAAATTATTAATTTTAATCAAAACCCATTTCAATTTTTTTTTGTTTCATTTATCTTTTCTTTCAATCTCTCACTTTGTTATCAATACAATTATTCTCATTAAGTTTAAATTTGAAATTGATATGAAGAACATGAAAAAGAAGATGAAGATGAAGTGTCATTGAATTTAAAGAGAAAACATAGGTGAATTCAAATTAGAGAATAATATGAAACATGTGTGTGTATGTTTTATGTGTGTGTGTATATATAGTTATAAAGACAATCCAATTTGGGGAAGAAGATGAAACAAGTGTGTGTTATATATTGTAGATGTAATTTTATTTGATCAATTTTTGAGGAAAATAGAAAAAAATGGGTGGTTTAATGGTTAATTAGTCAATTTCTACTATTCAAATAAGGAATTGACAAAAATGTCCTAACATGATTAACTAAAATAGATGGCGATACACAAATTGTAATGATTTTATAAGTACAATATTGCAAGTAGAGTTATTTAAAGTGCAGTATTACAAGCGGTGTCTCGATTAAACTACAAATACACAAAGGGCACTTTACTCGAATTTTTAAAAAAAAATGAGTAAAGTTAGATGAAAAATGAGTAAATTAGTGGAACCTATCAATATTCAATAATAAATTTGAGATAAGTATTTTTTATTATTATAAAATAGATATAGCAGAAAAAAGTAACGGGTATAATAATATTTTATATTATTAAAAATTACTACTATTTTTAAGATGTATAGAAATGAGAGGGACATCCCAAAATAGGAACAGTATAAAAATGAATCGGACAAAAAGAGTAACTTTCTATTAATAACTTATATCATGCATTTGCGATATTATAATTTTGACCATTCATTTGTGATAAACTCATAAAATATTTAAGTTAACTACATCTAAATCAGTATATATATATAATTTTATTTTGCATTCGAACCAAAACTTGACTCAATTTTTGACAAAAACTCAGAATTTGATTCGAATTGTGACCTTATCTTTAGTGTATCTACCTGTTAGCGGATAAAATATGGTTAAGGTATTAGATAATCTTTTTTTGTAAAAAAATGTCCAGTAATGTGTTAAATGACATGTTATATTTATAACTAGCGTAAAAGCTCGTGCGAGACACGGGTCTGTTTATATACTAAAAAATAAATTTGCACCAATATGTACACATATCAAAATAATTTTGTAAATATGGTAAATGATAGTATTTTGAATTTATATTATATAGGCATAGTATTTATATATATATTTTTTAATTGAATAAGATTTCATAAAATTTGGATAAATTCTTATAAGATAAAAATTAAATGATTGTTCTTAGTTTTCAAAACGTTAGTTTAGTTTTGAATGTCGTGAAGTTAATTTTATCAAATTTAAAAGTTCAAGATAATATATATGATTATTTTATCAAAGGTCTCCGTCTATAAAATGAATATATGTAAACTCATGTGTTGTTAACGAAATAACAGTATATTTGTAATATAATATTGGTCACAAATGTATGAATATATTTTAAATATATCATAAATTTTTATTTTTAAATTTCGTGTAAAAGACGTATGTGAAGTTATATAATTTTAATGAAATATAAGTATATTTATAAAATATAAAATTGGTCATTCATGTAAGACTATACAGTGAACACATTATAAAATCTCTTCATTTTATGTAAAAGTCAATCTTGAAGTGTCTTGCTCTTTCCTTCATATGTACATATTTGTACACTTTTAAACTTAATTGTCTATTTTTAGTCTAGTATTAATTATAAAATATCTAAGATCGTAGTTTAAAAATTACAAAAATTGAAATTTTTTATATATGCAATTTATAATCATTTTTTTAACACAACCATAAAATTTAATCTCATGCGATTTTAATATTTGAATTATAATTGATCTTATATGAATCATAATATACCTAAATAATTTAACATCTATTTAGAGTAATTATTAAGTAATTTAATATTCTTTTTGTCTAGACTCAGCCATATTTATATGTATAATAATATATGTTCTAAATGCTGGCGATTAACCGCTAGACGGTGACTAATAGATCCGAATATGTTAAAATCGGATCGGAAAATCAATTTTTATAAAAATCAATCTAGAAATCATATAATTTTGATTAACTGGGCACAAATTGGTTTAATCGGTCGAAAATTGGTTTACGAACCCGATTAAACCGAACAAAATCAACCCATCACATTTTTCGACCAATCAAGCCGACAAAGAAAACCCGATACTTAATTGGGTGTAAAAAAATTTCAAATTGATTTAAATGGTTGCATATCAATTTTATATATTTCGGCCAATCCAACCCAACCCTGTTTAAATTTCAAATTTTGTTCGATAATTTATATATATATATATATATATATATATATATATATATATATATATATATATCTAAATTATTATATGTAATTATACATTATATCATCTTATTTATATATGTGTGCTTACATTTTGTGTTTATACACTTACGATATAATGTACATAACTAAAATTATAACGTTAATCAAAATAAAATATTAGCATTAAATTCGTAAGTTATACGTATGTTAGATTTACTTTAATTTTTGAAATGAGGATATTGCGTAATCTTTATTTTTTTATAAAAATTATTTAAAACATGCAAACCGACCCAACCCAGCACAAATTGAAGGACGATAAGTAGGATTGAGTCATGAATTAATATTTTATGAGTTGGATTAAAAAATTTTAAACTTACTTAATTGGATTGGGTTGCAAAAATGCTTCAACCCTCGACAACTTGACCCATCAAAACCCCTAACTACGATTCATATTTTTTTTTATAATCCCTTGTATATTTAAAATATACCTTAAATATTGACGGGTTCCGCCACTTTACTTATTCTTCTTACTTTTTCCACTACTTTACATATCTTACTTAACCTTCGTGCCCAAACCAAATGTAAGCAATTGGCCGGGACGGAGGGAGTATAAGTTACGTATAATATGTTACTTATTTTAGATCAAATTTTAATATTATATTTATATATCAATACTTGAATAATTCATATAAAGTTCATAAGTGACATAGTATTGTATAAAAATATAAATAGTATAACAATTAATATTTAATCAAAAAAATTAAAGGTGGAATAATAAAATTTGTAAAGAAAATTGAATACATAATTATATATTAAAAATACGAAAACTTAAAAAAATGGAGCTATATAAATAATATAAACTAATTTAAAAAATTGAATAAACAAGTTATATAAATAATATAAAATAACATATTATTTACTTAAAAGTTGAAATAATAAAAGATAATATGATGAACAAATATGCTTTATCGAATAATAATTTTTAAAATAAACTCAAAACTTAATATAGCACACTCGATTATGAAATGAAACTGTTACGATGAGACCAACGTTTCAATTCTCGATATTTACACACAAATTTGATCTTTTCTATCTTCATTAATAAAAGGGTGACATGTTTGTAATTTTAAAAATACAAGGGTAAAATTGTATTTTCATGAACATTTTTTGGGCTCTTTTAGCCTTTGATCGGCTTTTAATATATACAAGTAGATTTCTAAAAACTTGGTTATGTACATAAAATTATACATTGAGATTGTCTTGCTCTTTTTTTTTCCATGAATATATATTTTTTCATATTTATATAATTTTAAATTCAACTATCTATTTTAAGTCTATTATTCATTACACACATTATCTAACAGCCTAGTTTAGAAATTAAGTAAATTGAAACATATTTTATATTATAATGTAGAATTATTTTTTAACTCAAGTTTAAATTTTATATATATAAAAATTATATGATGCAATTATATTCACACGTAAATGAAATATATATATATATCTTTCTTAAAATATTATCCTATTATTATCCAATAATCTAATATATACATAGAGACGAATGTTAACAACTTCATATTTTTCCAATTTGAATTTGGTTACATTTATGAATAATTTAGAACTTCTTTTTATAAGAAATATAAAACAACAATATATTGACTCAAAAAGTAAAGTAAAAAAGAGAAAATAGGATTATAAAAGAACATGTGACTTATCTAATAAGATTTTTAATGTTTAACTCAAAAATTAATATAGCATAATGGTTATGATGCTTTATTGTAAGTGCAAGGTTTGTGTTCAAAATTCAAATCCTGAAAACTACAAAATATCATATCATTTTTGCATAAACTATAGAGGGGTGACATTTTTGTAATTATATGATAAATAAGGGTAAAACTGTAATTTCACAGCCATTTTATCGGTATATTTTGCCATTTGTTGGCTTTTAATATATAGAAGTAGATATGACATAAAATATAAAATTTGTAAATTCAATGATAGGCTTTGTATTAAAATAATACAATACTATAATTTGTGCTATATATAGAACGAACTATAGAATTGTGCTATATTTGTCTCCTCATTCTTTTTGAAAAAAGACAGAACTAGATAAAAACAGTGCACTTGTAAGTATTAGTTGAGAAAGTTAATTAAATTTAAAATTAAGTATTGGAGACATGGTGCTATATTAGCACAAAAACTTATTTTTCGGTGCTGAAATATAGCAATAACTGCATTTATTTTAACACAACTATTGAATTTGCTCAAAGTAATGAATATTTAGAGCCTGTTTGGCTCCGGCTTTAAGCCGGAGTTTAAAATGATTTTTGACTTTAAGTTGAAAAATGTAAATTTGTGTAATAAGTCAGAAAATAACTTAAAGTTAAAAAATAACTTAAAACCAGAAGTTGGTAGAATATACTTTTTTGAATAACTAATTTTTTTTATTGATTTTATTTGATAAAAGTAATATAACCATTCAAATGTATTATTTATCAAATTTATTTTTATTATTACAATTTTAATAACACATAAGTCACTCGTAACATAAAATTACCCAAACAAATATTAACTTAAATTTTTTACATTTTAATTATCACTTTAAGCAACTTTAAATCATAAATAATAATTTTAAGATTAGTCAAATGAGCTCTTAAAAAATGACTCTAGTAGAAAATTATGTTGATTTTTTTTAATCTCTCTATCATTCTCCTGTATATGTTAGACTGTTTAATTATTGTACATTCTTTATTTGCTTAATAATAGTCTGGATATTTATAAAGAGAAAGGCAAAATATTAACACATCCGACCTTAGCTCAGTTGGTAGAGCGGAGGACTGTAGTGGGTTATACTCTCGGCCATCCTTAGGTCACTGGTTCGAATCCGGTAGGTCGGATTTTTTTTTTTTTTGCTTAAAGATTTTTTTTTTCACTTCTCTTATGCAAGCCACATCATCACAATCAACGGTGTAAAACTGCGGATGCAGGGACATTTTCCAAGCGGACAAGCACACCAAATCAAGAACTCATATCAAGTAAACAAAACTACAAATAAATTATTAAGGGTCACAAAATATTGATTTATACATACATCTGTGTGTATCTATAATTTTCTAGAAAACCCCTCTTTCCGTCTTGTGGGAGTCTCTTATTTAACCCCCCAATCACTATCTAAACAACCAACACTGTACTTGCTTCAATC
This sequence comes from Heracleum sosnowskyi, assembly GCA_030848705.1. Taxonomy (NCBI): domain Eukaryota; kingdom Viridiplantae; phylum Streptophyta; class Magnoliopsida; order Apiales; family Apiaceae; genus Heracleum; species Heracleum sosnowskyi. The sequence continues at coordinate 14,392,121 of CM061244.1, read as the reverse complement.
TCAATTAAATACCATTTCTCAGGTTTTAATTTTTAATTTTTAATTCAATTTAATATAATTTCTTGTAATTCTTGCTAGTTTAAGTTTAAAGTGTGTACTTTTCTTGAGATTCCATGTGTTTTTTAAATGCTATACTTTTCTTGATTATGTAGTTGCAAAACCCATGTTTTAGATTTTCATATTTTTAGCTGTAAAGTGTGTTTGCCATTTCAAGATTTGTGTTTTTACTGATTTTATTCATTTTGTGACTTGGGAAATTCAGTTTTGATGTAAAGATTGAATCTTGCTGAGTTTCTTTTGGTTTTTGTGTGTGTATATTTTGTGGGTAGTTTATATGATGATGTGAGCTAGGGGGAGTTTTGTGTTTTGAGTTGGAATGAATTTGCATATGCTTTAAGGAATGTGTAAATGAATGGAGGTTTAGATTTTATTGTGTTGTTTGTGGTTCCGTTGTTGAGCATTCAAATTTCTTGCACTGATAGCTATGAAGATGATATAACAGTCTGAATTTCTTATTGAAGTAAACAATTTAGTACAATCGTTTCTTTGTATAAGGGTGCTGTTGCAAAAGTTATATTGTTGCGCCCCGTGTTTAATTTTGACTGCTACCTGTTGTAGTTTAAAGTTCCCAACTTGTATTGTACTTAATATCTTCTATATGGTCCAATGTCATTAGTCTACTGTACCTGTGTGGAAATAAGAAGAGGGAAATCTTAGTCTTATAAGATGACGATAAAAAGTTTGGTTACTATCAATTCTTCAGTATGTGGCGTCCCGTGTGTTTTTTAGTTTGTAAAAGGATGCTAAATTTACATGTCACTGTATCTTTTTGCAGATTTAATTAGATGGCAGTCGTTCCTAGTGGGAGTACATGGGTGGCTCGATGGGGTGGGCAACCTCAGTTAACTATGAGAGCTTCTGCAAGGAACAAATTATCAGTACCTTCAAGTTCAAAGAAGTGAGTACATTCCTACAAGTTCAAATGATTAACATATTATTTTTTTAATTAATATACAAAATTATTTACAAATAACATGTGGTCACAGATAATTATTCTATTGCAAATGCACATGTGTGTGTTCAAATATAAAAAAGCTAAAAAAATATTGTACATAAAACTTTATACTAAAATAGAGCTTTGAGAGAATAATTACAAAAATAACCATTTTTTTGATAAAATAAACAAAAATAACCATTCTGAAAAAAGTGGCCAATTTTACCCTTTGGGATACTCCACTGGTAGTTGGGTATCCCAATTTGTATAAGATACTCCACTGATAGTTGGGTATCTCATGTACGTTGACATCATGTACGTTGACAGTTGGGTATCCCATAGGTCAAAGTTGGCCAAAATTTTAAAAATTGTTATTATTGTTAATTTTGTATAAAAAAACAGGTTAAAGTTGGCTTTCACCCGCTTTGAGAATAGGAGCATAAATACTTCATAAAAATTATCGAGTTAAGAGCTATAATCAGGGTTAAAATGAGGCTTGTTATTAAAAATTGAATTTTACACGGAATATAATTATATTGTTGGTTAAAATAAATATGAAATTCCAAAAGTAGAATTGTACCATAATATATTTAAAAAGTTGGGTTCAGTTGGTTTAAATTGCAAAGATGTGTTTTCGAAAATAGGATTCTAGGTAGTATATAGAAGTTGAGTTATTAGAATTTAGAAGTATAGTTCTAGATAGCATGTAATTGCACCAAACATATATTATTTCCATTCCACCCAATTGCTAACATGTAGGTCGGTCACAGAGAATATAAAAAGTGAAGATATGAGAAGAAAATAGACCCATAAGTTCATAAATATTACAGATAGGGTGTAAAAAATAGGTTTTTAAAAAATTGAGTTCTAGATAGTATATGAGACTCATGTTATGAGTATTTATCATGTTATGAGTATTTATCTATAATTTTTAAAATTAAAAGGTTATACATTTTATAAATATACGGGCACATGCCTTGCATGGGCCTATATATGCTTTAATCATTACAAGATAAAGCATATGACGGAAGATATAATTTTTATATAACTTGGGGCAAATATCATAACCTTGCTTTAACTAGACTCAATTTACTTGCTTGAGCTGGCGAATAGGCACATTCTTTAAGAAGCCAAAATTGTGCCACAATGGTTTTTGCTTAGCTAAAACAAAACTTGCTCAGTTCAGTTCTTTAAACTTGACAAGCTAATGTTCAGCTGAGCTAATCCAGCCTTCCTGCCTTTATGTATACTCCCTGTTAAATCACAAAGAAGGAATGAGAGAAGCAGTTAAACTCATAAAAAGACACCCTCCATTCTCCAATCCCTGAGAAGAAATTATAAACACTTAAAAGGACAACCGCTGACAGGAACTCATCACTGACTCGGTACTCTGGTAGGTGGTAGAGGTAGACTGGTAGTATACCTATAAGCTCATACAAAGATTTGACTTGTCATATATGAAATTTCTTAGAAATTTAGTAGAATTTGATTATGAGGCAAGATAATTAAGTGTAGGTATACTGTATAAGAGTGTGATAGGTGTCTTACATATTCTAATTGATTAGCAAAAGAAACTACAAATGCATTTGTGGTTCAATTTCAGAGGTTTGTCTTTAAAAGGTTGTCACGGGAAGTTAGTAATGAGTCAAGTTATTTTATATGGGCATGAATGCCTTAAATCATTATCCATAGTTTGACAATATCTTAAATCATTATCCCATTGGATTTGAAGTACATTATGTTTTGCTGTGCAAAGTTCTTGTACTACACTTGCATGCTTGAGGTAGCATATAATGTTTCTTTGTTTCATGTGTAGCTTGTCATCAAAGATACAAGCATTAGCCGCTCCTAGTTCAGCAATGTTTGCTTCCTTGCCAGCACTATATAATACCAGGGTATATAATAAACCCTCTCATCACAGGGGAGCACGTCTTGTTGTCAGAGCTAATAGTGTAAGTTTGTTACGTGATTATTATTATTTTTTACTTAATCAGTCATTGTATATGTGTTATATTAGTTAGTCTATGTGTTTCACATATTTACTAGTGTTGAGATCATAGAGATTGTCACGTTTGTAATACAGGATTTCTATGCTGTCCTTGGTGTGTCGAAAAAAGCCAACAAATCAGAAATTAAAAGTGGTGAGTTTGCTTCTGACTGATTCTATGTTATTGGTATACATTCATCCACCGACACACCTTAAGTGTCAATCCATGGTCCCCACTTCTCTTTAATACGGAAAGGTGACATGCGACCATTACCTGGTTTACAATGTTTGCATGTACTTGGGTGAAGTTCCTTGTGTTGTAAACACTTTATCTAGTCCGCGCATTTTTCTATAGAGGTCACATCATGAGATCTGACTTTGCAAGTAATGGTTCCAGAGATCAATACTTTAAAGACAAAACTGGTTTACTAAAAAAATTTAAAGCATAATTTTACATGTAGCAGTGCACTGCTGCACTCTGTAGCTGCATGTATATTATTGAAAATTTGAAATGACTTTTCCTTGTGAAGTAATGGGCTGGTTGCCTATAATCAGGAACATACTTTACCTTTAGTATCCACAGAATAAGGATACTATTTTTTTTTATCAAAGAGTACGAATCCATTGTGTGATTAAAGTTTTTATCTTTGATTGTTTCTTCAATCCTCACCTGTCAAATACAAATTAAATAGTAAGAGTTTAAAAGATTAAAATGTTTTCTGAAGTATACATTAACTGCAAATAGCAACCCAACACCTCTTGGTTTGGCAGTATCTCCCACGCTCCCTATACGGGATGTCGAGGGTTCAAACTTTGTCAAAGACAAGGTGGGTGTGTGAGTATGTTTAACTATCAAAAAGAAAAAAAAAACCTTAAATAGCCGGGTAGCTGGTACTTGTATAGTTGTATGTTTGGTGAGTGAGATAGTCTGAACTCTGAAGATTCATTCACGTTGTCTGCATCACAAATATTAGGTATTCAGTCATCCACTCAGTGCAAGAGTTTCAGACTAATCTGTTTATAAACATTGCTAGACCTGTTCCAATTTTTTCAATTCTTATTAACATATTATTAATATTTGTAGTAGTAATGACGTTTCAGTAATAGTAGCCCCAATGGAAGGTTTTGTATGAGGTGACATTTCCTTGATAGAAATGTGTTGCCTATGTTGGTTCGTGCCCTTATGGCCTGTTCCTAGGCGGAGAAGCAAATTAAAAACTTGAAAGAAGAGACACAAAGGGAACTTGAAAAAGAGTTCTTTCGTGTTTACAATCAATATTGTTAAGAGGCGGAGTTGTAGGGTTTCTTTCCCAAGTATCACACTTCTGGGAAGAAGATTTTGGAAAGAAGTTGACCTACTCTTCGGTTCTCTTCTCTCTGCTTATATCCTTGAAAATTGTGAAACATGACCGTCCAAGATCATCCTTTCCCTTAATCCCATCTTTATGAATCTCAACTTAGGAACACACTGTTATGGCAGTAGCTCAGTCCTCAGTTAATGTAATAGTCTGAGCTGTTTAGTGAGTAGTGTAAATATGGTTTATGTTATCAGCACTCAGAGTGCTTATGATGATTTAAGAAATCAAAGTCATGATCTTGTGGGGATGTAATTGATTGTTCCCCTCCATTTTTCTTCATCTTTCGGGATTTCATACATCCTCAACCCAAGTCTTTCTCGTTAGTCATTACTCACTATTGTATATCTCTGCATCTCTCAAGTCCCTCACAGAGCAACATAATTTTCACCTAAGACACACAAACACACACACAAATTATGCCAAACAGTATAGGTATAGGGAACACGATATTTTCTAGGACATGCTGATGCTGTAATTTGTTTCATTTACCTGTGAAAGCATGTCTTCATCTTTTTTACTTATTAGTCATGGTTATATGAACCACCTAATGAACTGTGATTTGCTATCTTTTGACTGATGTATTGTTGATTTTTTTTAGCTTACAGGAAGCTTGCCAGAAATTACCACCCTGATGTAAACAAGTAAGTGATCCGTACTTTACATCTTGATAAGACCATACCTATTTTTGGAAGTATTCAGGCAAATTAGTTCCTTACTTGGCCTATTTTAAAATACAGAGTTTTCAAGTTTCTTTTGCTATTGATATTGAGTGATAGATGCAATCATGCAAGCTTTATCCATTTTGAGAAACAAAGCAGGGGCCCTGTATCTTCTGTAGGGTGACCCATGACGAATTGTGGTTGCATTAAGCTTAATGAAGATTACTGCCTTACCCTCTCTAATAATTTAAAGCCTTTACCTGTATTTAAAGTTAATAGCCTTTTTGGGTTTGTTTGTTATCTTGGTCTGCCATCTATTTGTTCTATCCGTGGTTTATTGGAGCATCTCATGCTTCTGTAGCAACCACCCAAAAAGGATGCTGCTGTAGTGCTGTTTAATCCCCTGTGCATATTAGACTCTTTTATGTAATTTAGCATGTTTAGCGTAATGTGAAAACTTTAGTGCCATGTCAGTTCATGGGAATGAAATGTACATGTCATATGGTAGGTAAGATAAGAGTGCTGTAATAGAAGATGATATTTCAGGCAAGCTTTTACCAGGGTGTAAAGACTGAAGCGATCTTGCTGAAGTTGAGTCTCAGTTTCTGACATGGTCGTTTCTGATGGTATCAGACAAAGCCTAGGTCAATGGGAGCCCGATCCAGTGTGGGGATTAAGTGTTATACACCAGAACTTGCCAGTTACTATTCTGGTTTTCGAGGACTGAGATGACATTATGATTTGCGTGGCGATAAGTAGGTGATTAGCATCGAAGTGTGTTGGTTAAACTTAACTATAAACATGGTGTTGTGTCTATTTCTGTCCAGAAACATGTTTGATGAACTGGTCGTAACACATCTAAAAACCTAACATGTTCTTGAGTTTTGAGTGGCTCCTGGGAGGGCAATAATGAACTAAGCCATTATTTGTATTTTGACGTATGTTTAAGTATGTCACTCCTTTATGTTCTAGTACTATTGTAACATTGAACATCAGATTCAGATTGGTTTGTCATCACCTTGCCCATAAAGATTTTGTTTATAAAATGTACACAAGTAATACAATTGGGTGCATTTATGGCATACTTTATAGAGGGGAGGACAATCTGGGACCATGTATGGTAGTTATGCAGTTAACAGTCTAGAGAATATTTAGTTTAAAAGTGGTGACAACTCGTTTTTTCTTAATTTGATTACTTAATGTTACTCATCTCTCCTCTCTGTTTATTCTTTCTCATACAGTATGTTCCCCTAAATCACTATATTTGACACCAGAAACAGCATTTGTGATATATGTTCCGAATCTCTTTAGCAGCAAGATTTTACAGGAAGAGAGAGACATATAGAGCAATGCAAAAAACTTCAATTACAGAATATAATGTAATATTTAGTGCAAGTCTGCATCAGCAGGTGTTATGGCAACAGTAGTATTACAGGTTCAGATCAATAAAATTTCTTAACTACTATCTGCAGCAAGAGGAATGCCAACTCTTTTCTGTAAACGATTCAATAAGACAAGTGTCCATATTTCTGAAGTCTAGCTCTTATGATGCAGAGAACCTGGAGCAGAAGCAAAATTTAAGGAAATAAGCAATGCTTATGAGGTGCAATTTTGTTCAATTTCCTGATCGAAAAATTGCATTCTTATCAGCTTTTGAGTTCCTAATTAAATACTGTTGTACAGGTTTTATCGGATGACGAGAAACGTTCCATATATGATAGGTACGGGGAGGCTGGGCTTAAAGGTGCTGGTATGGGCACAGGGGTGAGTTTTTCTTCTGAAAACTAATATCAAGCAGAGGTTTGATTTTTAATGGTAGTAGTCTTTGTACTATTTGTTCAAATCAAGTGTTCCTTTGTGACAGGACTTCAGCAACCCCTTCGATCTTTTTGAGTCATTTTTTGATGGCATGGGTGGCATGGGCGGTATGGGGGGCATGGGAGGAAGGGCCTCCCGAAACAGGGCAATGGAAGGTGAGGACCAGATATACAATCTGGTTTTGAATTTCAAGGAAGCTGTATTTGGGGTCGAAAAGGAGATAGAAATAACACGACTTGAGAGTTGTGGCACGTGCAATGGGTCAGGTGCCAAACCAGGAACCAATCCATCAAGATGTAGCACATGTGGTGGGCAAGGGCAAGTAGTATCTTCAGCTAGAACCCCATTGGGAGTCTTCCAGCAGGTAATGACCTGCTCTTCTTGTAATGGGACTGGAGAGATATCTACTCCTTGCAACACATGCAATGGGGATGGGCGGGTCCGGAAGTCGAAGAGGATAAGCCTAAAAGTTCCAGCAGGGGTGGATGGTGGCAGTCGATTGCGAGTCAGGTCAGAAGGTAATGCAGGAAGAAGAGGTGGCCCTCCCGGAGATCTTTTTGTGATGATTGACGTAATGCCAGATCCAGTTTTGAAACGTGAGGACACCAACATTCTCTACAACTGCAAGGTTTCCTACATTGATGCTATTTTAGGAACCACAACGAAAGTTCCTACAGTTGATGGAACGGTAGATTTGAAGATTCCAGCTGGGACTCAACCTGGAACGACGCTAGTGATGGCCAAAAAAGGTGTCCCATTTTTAAACAAAAATAATAAGAGGGGTGATCAGCTGGTTAGAGTTCAAGTTGAGATACCGAAAAGGTTAAGTGACGAAGAAAGGAAGCTTATTGAAGAACTGTCCAACCTAAACAAGGGTGAACCTGTCAACAGCAAGAGATAATATAAAGGTGCTATTATCCTTGTTAATTAGGAATTTGTTGTCATCGCAACTTGAGGGATGTGGCTTTGTTGCTGGAAAATGAATTGGCTATTATTTATGGTACTCGGTTACTTTGTATGTGTTGCAGGTAGAGCGAGGGAATTTTTGAGATAGAAAGTATAAGTATGATACTTGCATTTTTAAAGTGAGGAGAGAATGACATTCTTTCAAAGTAATTGTAAATTAAAACACTCATTTGCATCAATATAACATCTGCATCAATATAAATTCCCAGGTCCTGAGACATGCCAGTTATAATCTTTACTGTCTTGAGAGCAACTTCGTTGGTTTCATTCCCATCAATATAAATTACGGATTAAAAACAACAGATTTTGATGATAAATATTGAAGGAATTTTGTAGTTTTCATGCCTACCAACAAAAAATTATGTTGTTTCGGGATGTTCTAGTTGTGGCACTACCAACTAAAGATTTTCTACACAGGCACACTGAAAGTACACAGATTGTATGCACAATATGGGGTTGAAATGCCCAATTAAAATAGAAACTGGAAAAAATATGGGGTGAGAGAGGCTCGAACTCTCGACCTCAGGATAACTCGATGCTATGAGACCTACGCGCTAGCCAACTGCGCCACCACCCCTTGATGTTAATTTCTGTTTTAATACAATATGATTTGAAATAGTGTACATGAAGAGCATAACCAGGCGGCAGCTAAATGTACTGTATGGTCCATATTCAAGCAGTAAAATTTCAAGTAATTATTTCCTTTCCTTAAAAAAAAGAAGCAATTATTTGCTTTAATTTATGGCTCTCACTTGGAAAATTAAAATCGGATTTACATTGGTGATGTCTGAAAATATCTGGGTTAATCATATATTTCAATCAACTAAATTAAGAAAGGATATGGGTAGACGATTTTTCAGCAAAGAATGTAATTAACTCTAACTTAAAGTATTAAGGATTCGTTTGGTTAAAAAGACGGTATGAATTTGGAATCAGGAATCGGTTAATATAGTATGATGCTGAGTTATGATTTTGGATGAATCTTTTTAATTTAAAATATATGGGAATGTAATTAACTCCAACTTAAAGTATCAATAAACAAAAAAGAATACTCCTAATCCAAAATTATTTAGGAAAATTATAGTTTCCTAAAAGAAAAAGGAAAGAAAAATTTCCTAATTGAAAGCCCCCCCCCCAAAAATTTAGTTTCCTACTAGAAAAAGGAGAGAAAAATTCCCTAATTGAAATCCTATATAATAACTTGGTGATCTAGTTCATAACCCATATTCCTCCTCTAAGCTTTTCGCTTTAAACTTTCTTTTGTTTTCGTTTTTCGCTAATCTCTGAGGATATTACTGCCATGATGATGAAAGTTCAGCAACAACTTTCTTCAACTCATTCCGAATACAGAATCATAAGGACCAACAACCCCTTAAAGCTCAAGATTATTAAGATTACTACAAACGGAGTTTTCCAAAAAACTCATCGTCATCATCACGGTGGTGCGAAAAAGAGTAAGCATGGCGGCAAACATTCTAGACGTGATCAGTTGGTTGATTTGAGTTTAAGGTTGGGTTTGTTTGGAAAAGGAGATGTCAAGTCTACTGCAACACCGGTGGCGATAGGCGATAAAATCAAGAATCTGGGTGGGTATACTTGGCAGGAACAAGAAGAAGATATGTTTTATGGCGTCTCAACAAAACTGACTCTGTTTAGTCATCATCACTAGAGGCTCTGGCTAGTTTATTAAAGATTTTTTTTCTATGTGTAGAAGTTGCTGTAGTATTCTGTTTCCATGTTTTAGATGTAAAAAAGTTGTGATGATCAAATATCAGTTGCAATGATTTTGGTTTATTAATATCAATCTGTTTTCGTTGTAGATGTAAATTGTTGAATTGGGCAACATAAGTATATGTTTAGAACCTAATTAAGAACATGGAGAGGATGAGATAAATTACCCAAATTAAGAAAGCCTTCATAAATTACACAGAGTAATTAACAATGCCTATATGTTAATGTCCATAACAAGTCTCCAATTCGAGGACGCTAATCAACAATGTGTTTGCTGCTCACAGATAGATCCATACTGTGTAAAGAAACTCCCTAATCCAACACGCGCGTTTGCCTGTGTTTGTGAACGGCGCCAGGCTAACATAGTAACATGCTCGTCCTTCAGTTTCCTCAAGAATGCATGAAAGCAGAGACAGTAGAGACAGTTTAAACTCTGATTGTCAAATGCAAGCATTGGGTTTATGTGTTCTTGTGCCGTGCAAAATGGTACCAAATGACATCTAAAAATGTTTTGTTCACTTTCAACAAATCAATACTATTATATAATAAACGAAATATTAAAAGTTCGGTTGGTCGGTATGGTACGTTGTGATTTTACTTAATTGTCCTTAATTAACTGTATTTCGTGTTTTTACTTAATTAACCTTATTTATTTATAGAAATATATTATTAAATAATAATATTACCTATTTATAATTAATTACTTTTTTCACCTAAAATACATTATTTTTTCTATTTTTTCTAACAAATTCCCCTACTTTTTCAAATATATCACGGACAATTACCTTTTTTAACTAAAACATGTTTTTTTTTTCTATTTTTCTTTACTAAAACCCCTCCTTTTTCAAAAATATCACGGACAAACTTTTAGTTATTTATTTTTAAACCTATTTTAATATTATAATTATTTTTTTAAAAGTTTACCTATTTTAACATGTCTACTTATTTTTCTTAACAAATGCAATTACTAAAAATATTAAAATATAAATAATCAAATACCTATTTATAACCAATTAACTTTTCAGCAAAAACACATTATATATTTTTTCTAACAAAGTCCATCCTTTTCTAAATATATCACGGGAAATTGCATTTTACAATTTACTTTTTCTATTTTTCTCACTAAAATCCATTCTTTTTCCAAAAATATCACAGGAAACCCTTTACTTATTTATTTTAAAACTTATTTAAATACTTTTAATTATTAAATTTTAAAACCTCATTTTTCAAAAATCTCATGGATATTTACCTTTTAAAACTAAATATATGTTACATTTTTTATTTTTTCTTACTAAAATCCCTCATTTTCCAAAAATATAACGGGCAAACCCATATTTATTTATTCTAAAATCTGTTTTAATGTTTTTAATTAATTAAAAGTGTTTAGCTATTTTAACATGCCTACTTATTTTTTGCACAATTACAATTAAAAAAATATTAAAAAAATAATAATAAAATAACAATTAACAATCCGTGCATCGCATGAGTTTTAAGCTAGTGTATATATATATATATATATATATATATATATATATATATATATATATATATATATATATAAGAAATATAGTGATTTATGATATAGAATAGTAAAATTTATCATTATTAATATTATAAATTATACATTTTAATAATAATAATTTTTTATTTAAAATAAAACTGTGATATAACCACGTGTGTAGCACAGATTATATAATCTAAGTATGTTAAAGAAAATGTTGAAGAACATTTTTATTATATATTAAAATAGATTAAAAAATAAAAGTTATTTAAAAAAATACTAATTAACTAAATAGGTTACTTGTGTAAATTATAATAATTGAATTTGCTGTACAAATTAATCAGAATATATAATTCGCAAGTATCATCGTTACTTATGGCCAGTGTTCTAAAAATCGACGATTAATTGAGATTAATTGTCGATTAATCGTTAGACGATGGGCACCGAACTGATTAATGGCCTGAACTGAAAGCATGGAGTCAGACTCAATCACCACCCGATGGTAAACCATAGTTAGCAACCATTTCAAGCCTTCAAAGATTGTAGTGATTTCTGTTTCAAACACACCACCGACCTCTGACAAACAAATAACCTTACCTGCCATAAACGATCCCCTATGATCTCTAAGAATCATTCTAATAGAAAAACTATTAGATCCCGAGTAGACCGAAGCATCTACATTTAATTTAAAACACCCATCATCAGGAGGAACCCATTTGCAAGAATGACAACTCTCAGGAGACACACTCGACTTCTGCACAATACTCCTTGCTACCTTAGCTGCTATCCAGTCGAAGAAGAACTTGATGCTCCAGTCCATGGAAATAGTATGAGTAACAACCTTATTCTCCCAAACTTTCTTATTGCGAAAAAACCAAATCCCCCAAAGAACTTTGGCCATCAAACAGATCTCATCAGCGGAGGCAGTGCTTATCTTTTGAACCAGCCAATCAGGAGCAAATTCAACATGCTGCATATCAAAGTTACCTCATGCATAATGCCAGCACTGATGTGCAAAAGGACAATCGAAAAAAACATGTAACATATGCTCAATATCTGACTCGCACAATGGACACATAATTGATATTTCCACACCTTTAGACTTTAAACGATTCCTCATCGGAATATTATTTCTACAAAATCTCCAGAGAAAGACCTTAACCTTATGCGGCACAGAAAGTTTCCAGATTTTCCCCCAACCATTAGATTGAGTGACACCTATTGAAACCACATTACGATCATGCCAAAGATGATAACGAGTCTTTACATTATATTGGCCATGAGAAGTTTTCGTCCAAGCTATCCGGTCCTTAACATTATTTTGAGGAATACGAGTAGAGAGAATGAGCCTAACATCTTCATCATTGAACACATTCCTGACTTTATCAACATTTCATTTTTTTTATCCTCTTCCATAAAACTCGATACAGTAGTAATTCCAGGATCATAATCGACATTCTGTTCAACTTTATGATCAGACTTTCCCTGCAACCATGGATCTTTTACTATGTCAATTTCTGTCCCATCTCCTAACACCCACCTGTAACCTTCAGCTAGAATGTCTCTTGCTGTTAAGATCCCCGTCCAAGCAAAACTCGCCCCATTTCCCACGGTGAACTTCAAAAACGAAGAATTAGGATAATACCGAGCCTGAAAAACCCTAGCAACCAGCGTCTGAGGATTCTTAATAAAATTCCAACAAAGCTTAACAATGAGAGCAATGTTGAAACCATATAAGCTTCTAAAGCCCAAACCCCCTCTAGTTTTGGACATGCTCATAGAATTCCAAGACAACCAGTGTATACCTTTTCTATCAGTTGAATTCGAACTCCACCAGAACTTATTCAGCATTTTTTCAATATCATGACACAATGACTGAGGAAGTAAGAATCAAGACATGCAGTAAGAAGGTAAAGATTGTGCAACATTTTTGATCAAAACTATTTTACCAGCACGTGAAATAGGCTTAGTATTCCATCCTTGGACTTTTCTCCAAACTTTATCTTTTACGAACCCAAAAACCCGTCTCTTTGACCTTCCCACCAGAGAAGGAAGTCCCATATACTTTCCAGTACTTAAATCGCTGGTAACCCCCAAGATGTTAGACAACCCCTCCCGTTGCATTTGATTAACATTTGCACTATAATACACACCAGATTTCTGAAAGTTTACTGATTGACCAGATACCTTCTCATAGTTGTTCATCAAATTTTTAACAGCCATGGTCTCCGCATTATTAGCTCGGAAAAACAAAAAGCTATCATCAGCAAAAAGTAAATGAGTGATCACTGGAGCACTTGGACTGATTTGAACCCCATGAATGATACCATTCGCAGCAGCAGTATGAAGATAATTAGATAATCCTTCAACACAGAGGAGAAAAAGATAAGGGGATAATGGATCCCCCTGACGTAAACCTCTCGAAAGAATTATAGGACCTATAAAGGACCCGTTGAAACATAAGTCGTACGAAACCGTTTTGACACACATAATCATCCATTCCACCCATTTGTTACAAAAACCCATCACTTGTAACCTTGATTTCAAATACACCCAATCTACTCTATCATAGGCCTTGCTAATATCCAACTTCAGAGCTACCTCCCCAACAGAACCCCGTTTCTTCCTACTCATATGATGAATGATCTCAAACGCCATCAACACATTATCAGTAATGTTACGACCGGGCACAAATGCAGATTGGTTTTCGGAAATTAATTCAGGAAGAATGGTTTTCATACGATTGGCCATCACCTTTGCTAAAATCTTATAAAGAATGTTACATAAAGCTATGAGACGTAAATACTTCATACAACAGGCATTTTCTTTTTTAGGAATAAGGACACCATTTGTATCATTTAAATTGGCTGGAAAAGATCCCAATTTCAACCACTCCTTGCAGCAAACAAACACTTCTCTCCCTAAAATCGTCCAAAACTGTTGGAAAAATGCAGGATTTAACTCATCCGGTCGGTCCTGACGCTTTGTCAGGATGCATTTTTTTATGGCTAAAGAGAATTCTTCAAACGTTACCTTTGCCACCAGTTTTTCATTTTGAACAGCTGTTACATGCCTCTCCTCAACTAGGTTCTGCACAACCTCCGTATTAGAATTACCAGTAAAAACCTCCACAAAGTAATCTTTAACAATGGTACACATTTCCTCGTGATCTTCAACCTTCAAACCATTTTCAGACACAAGATACGAGATATGGTTTGTCTTCTTCCTAGCAGAAGCATTTGCGTGAAAGAATCTCGTATTCTCATCCCCTTCGGCAAGCCAAAAGGTTTTAGCACGTTGTTTCCAATAAATTTCTTCGTGAAAAATTAGATCATTTATCTTGGTTTTCTCAACGAAATACATCTTTAAACCATCATCATCAGTACGATCCACTAGCTTAGCAATAGCCTCCTTCTGTTTTTTGATTTTATCCCGAAATTTATGAAAAAAGTTCCTCCCCCAACGAGCCATGAAGGACGAAACAGAAAACAGCTTAGGGAGAATATGGATAGCAGGAAGATCAAGCCAAAAATCACTAACCTCTCTACGAAAATTCGGCTCTTTTAGCCAGGTATTTTTAAATTTAAACCGAAACTGTTTCTTGGAAAAAGAAACGTTGAGAAGATCCAACAACAGAGGATCATGATCAGAACTCAGAGCATGGTGAACTGAAAGCTTACACAACGGAAATTTATTCCACCAATCACGAGTTACAAACGCCCTGTCAAGCTTCTCTCTAACCCAATTACTGGATCCTTGACTTTTCTCCCAAGTGTAGTTACCACCATGAAGATCCAATTCAGAGAGTAAACAATCATCTACCGCCTTGCAAAAACCCTCCATTAAATTTAATGGATGAGGAACCTTACCCATTTTATCTGAGGGATATAGGAGATCATTAAAATCTCCAAAGATGCACCAAGGTAACTGAGACTTTGAAGCCAACAAACTGATAAAATCCCAAGAATTTTTGCGTCTTGATCTCTCTGGGTAGCCATAGAAACATGAGAGACGCCAAGACGGAACATCATTATCAAGAAAAGCTACATCAATATGATTTTGAGAATAACTTAGAACCTCACAATTAACATGACGTTTCCAGAAAATTGCTAAGCCCCCACTACGACCTATACAATCCACAACAAAACAATGAGAAAAACCAAAACGAATGCGAATACTCTCTATTCTATTAGCAACAGAGAGAGTCTCAGATAGAAACAAAAAATCGGGTTTACGAGTCCTTAATAAATCATCATCCGTTGATAGTAATTATCTTTCCCGTCCCTCTGTCCAGCCGAAAACTGTTGATAGTAATTATATTTCCCGAAATTACTGCCCCAATCTTCATCCCTTTCATCCCGCAACCACTTGCTTTTTTCCGGTCCCGACATCCTCCGTGGTGGAGCTCGGAGCCAGCTACCCCATTCTTTCACTATCTCTTGTGCATTCGACTCAATTCTCATTCTATAAAATCTCTTTGTGTGAGATACTAGCCCACAAATAAAACAGAAATCCCCCAGCCTTTCATACTTGCACTGAACAACAACTTCCGTACCATCCTTCTTGCAGATCTTTTTTTTTCCTTTTCAAAGGTTTCCTAACATCCAACTTAATCCTAAGCCGCATACTTTCTCGCCATATACTGGTATTATTATTAGGATCATATGCCATGAACAAACCAAAAAAAAATTCCCAGTTGTTTCCCTACTATCTCTGACATGAAGCCTGTGGGTAATCCATGAATTTGAATCCAAAAATGCAGATCCACCAATGGTACCTTTAAAGGATCCTCACGTTCTGGAATGGTATTAATAACCAACATGGCATTATCAAATGACCAAGGACCTCCATTAAGAACCCATTACATATCATCCTTATGGTAAAATTGAAACAAAAATACCCCAGGTTTCAAATCCTTTATATTAATCCCCCTCGATGGCCTCCAAATATCTGCTAGTTTTGATTTCATCGCCCGTACGTTGATACTTTTTTCTGTTAAGAACCGACCAACCAAACAAAGATCAAACTTATTCGATTACTCCACATTCTCATCACCGAAAACAAGCTCCTCATTTTCTTCATCCTCAATGTTAATCCTTTCAATTTGTTCGTTGATTTCCTTTACATTTGCCATCATTTGAGACCACTCTCACTACTCAGATTAAGAGAAGGAGAGAAAAACAAAAACCTCTCACTCTAGAGAGAGAAAAATATAGAACTGAAAAATATAATTCAGATTTTTTTAAAAAAAATACATTACTAAATTCTTGTAAAGTATCATTTAAAATATAAAATATAATTGTTATAATTTTCAAAACATTCTTTATAAAAAATATATCAAAACTTTAAAATTGCGTCTTTTTCAGTTTTTTTTATAAAAAAATCAAGTTTTAAATTGTTTTTAAAAATAAATTATGTTAAATATAATAATAAATGACCAAAATACCAATATGTAACAGTCAGACTTAACGGTGTTAATTAAAAAAAAGTGTAAACTGCAGGGGATTTGAAAGTTAGGGGATGCAAAATGCATATAATTATACTAGTTAATGCGAAGTGAAATAAACCAAAACCAACGAGATGCGAATTGCAAATTAGTCCATAAATATATGATAATAACATATGTTTAGTTAAAACAACAAAACAATTATACATATGAATATAATTGTATATAAAAAAAATATTATTAAATTTATTTCGATTAATGATTCCGATTAATCTCCGATTATTCGATTAATCCCTAGATGGTGCCTCCACCGATTAACTCCGATTCATGCTTTTTACAACACTATTTATCATACCGTCACAAAAGGTACTAGTTTACTAAGATTATAAAAGTAATTATAATTTTGATGTAATATGCAATTATTAATTTATATATTATATGAGACTTATATGCTTTAATAAAAATTTATTATCTTATAAATTTAACGAATTATTAATTTATATTAAAATACCCGAGTTGGAACAAAAAAAAACATTAATTAATGAAAATTATTAATTTACGGAGGTTTTACTGTAGTTTAACCAAACCCGAAAAAAAGGTAAGAAAAAATATATAAATGAGGGTAGGGTTAATCGTGCCGCAATTTCTCTCTACCCTTCTCTGTCAAGGTATAATTTCCAAGTCTACTACTCTTCTCACTTTTATATGCTAGAATAGAATTCAAAGATTGTGCTTTTTTTTTATTTGAATTATTGTGGTTGATTCAATAGAATTAAACTATGGATGATTGTGTAAGATTTATTAAATTCATGAATATAAGATTTGAATTCTTTCTGCTTGCTATTTATTGTGGTTGATTCAATAGAATTAAACTATGGATTATTTTGCTTTGAAATTCTGTGTTGTTTGCTTCTACTTATTTAGATGATTACGAGTTTCAGTGAAAGTCTTTTTTTGCTTTCCGTTTTGATTTTGAATTATTGTTTGTTTCAGAGGAATAAAAAATGGACAACAATATCCAACAAGGAAATGAAAGAATGATTCTGGTGCGGGCATTCAACGAGAACGATGGTAAGATGCAATGTGGTGATGTTGAAGAAAGCTATGGCTGGGAAGACTTTCACATAGTGGATCTCAGCCTCAACAAAATATATCGTAATTGCTTGCCCTCACTGCCCAGGGCTTGCGGCCGTGGTAATATGGTGGCTTTGGGTAAATCTATCTTCATCTTTGGAGGTTTGGATTCCTTTTCCAAACATTCGCCGCTCTTCAAATTCGTGAAATCCAGTCCTGAATCGCATTTTCACATGGGTGCGTCTCACTTGCATTTCGATCCCTTAGATCTTAAGGATGGATTAATGGTGCGTGCAGCTTGGAGCCCAGCGCCTCTGATGAATACTCCGCATTCTTACACCCCCACCTGCCTTAATGGAGATGTCTACTCATTTGGAAATATCCACTGTTCTCCCGAGGTTCTTTATGTTGATAACGCCAATGTTGAGGTTTTGGGACCCTGGAAGTTGCTTTATTGTCCTCCAGAACTGGTCAAGTGCACACCATGCCTTTCAGCGATTCCAGACCCCACCAAAAACCGCATTCTGGTTCACTTTTATGGCGGCCAGCTTCCCTCACCTTCCCTCTATGCTTTCTATCCCCCAGATCGTCAGAATCAAGATGGTGAGACTGGTATTTGGCAATGTCTAAATTCCAATTTCCCTGGGTGGGACAAAGTAGTGGATGCTGTTCTTCTTGACGGCGTAATCCTTCTTCATGGTCGGAAGTTTCCCGATCTTCTTAGTGCATATGAGGTTGACACCGGAAGGTGGTTGGATGTGCAGTGGTCCACTCGGGTTATTGAAGAAGATTTATCTATTGAAGACTGTTACTTCGGATTTGATTCATTGTTTTGTCTAGACGACACCAACAAAATCTTGTGCTTGGCCGTGTATTCACCTATAGAGATGCGATCGGATGGTGAAGATGACGATGATGATGACAACTCACCTTCCAAGACCAGTCTTTTCTTCTTCAAGTTTAGAGTGGAGCGTCGTCATTCCACCATAAGCCTCACTCCCCTTTATACCCGCTCGTTTGAAATTGAATCCACTACCGAAGTGCTTAATTTCCTCCTGCTTTAGTGGGTACTCTTCTCTTGTCTGTACTCTGAACTCTCTCTTGTATGCATAAATTGACTGTTTCTGTCCATATTTGACTGCCTTGTATGGTTGCTAAATGTAATAGTTCATGCTCAATAATTTAATTTGAAGATCTGATTGATTTTATATTTGGGGTACCATTTACAGATTGATAAGTTAATGTTTTATCCTACTGTTAGGCAGGCCCAATTATATCATTTTTATTTTTAATAGAAATTTTGTGAAACTATTTAAAAAAATTATCGAAAAACTTCAGGAGAGTTCACACATTACTTCAATTAGAAACAATCATTGCTTGTGTCTGTATGCTAGATTCTTTTTAAGAGGACTCTTTTCCCATATGTTAGATTTTAGAACTTTGGTTTGTTAGTTTTGTAGGTTGCATTGTCAGTATAACAGTACTGTACTTAATATCACATCACTAGCATACATTAGGTCGTCTCTTGATCTATCTGCCTAAAAAGTTTGAATTACAAGTAGTGCAAGGATCCAAGACAAACTATGTACTCTAATACCCTATTAAGTGAGATAAATAGAAGATGAAATTTCACTAGTGTGCAATTTTTGCGTAATAAAAAATTGTATGTACCGTGCAATCTAGTGGAGGACTACTGGTCTGTTTCAACTTGAACTAGTTCAAATAAGTTCAACCGTTCTGAATTGTCATATTCATCTAATTATAGTTAGCTATTTTAGTATTTATAGCTATAGTTTTCATTAATTTTAAAACTTCTATTACATATTGGATCCTTTTGGTGCGACTTGAAAGTTGTCACCTCTTGGACCCTATTGTTGCTGTTTCTATAGTGGGGACTTTATTGACGAAGGAGTATTTAATATATTAAAATACCTTGGATAATTGAGAAGCTATCTACCTGTAGAAGTCCTTTTGACTTGGTTAGTTCTGTTGCCTATTGGATACTTGTCGCGTAACGTGAAATTTGTGTTAGATGTTGGTTACTTTCAATTTCGCTGTATGTGGAGTGGGATACTATTAATAGAAGGAAGGTTGAATGCAATACAAGGCCTCAGATAAATAACATTGGACACTTGTCGCATAACCTGAAACTTATGTCAGCTATTTGACCCTTTAAGTTTTCGTGTATGTGGAGTGGGGAGACTATTATAGAGAAGGAAGGTTGAAACGAATAAAATAGTTACATTCGTCAGCGTTATCCTTTTTAGTTACTTAAATATTTTCCTTTTTTTGTTGGTTGTTATTGTTATGTTTCCTTGGCCTTTAGTTGCATTAGCATTGAGACATTTAATGGTATTTGAAACTAACTTTATGATTTCGAACATGTCACAGGATGGTTCGTGAGGATCAGTAGCTCCTGTCACTTGCACTTTGGTCATAGTACTGCTGTACAGTGAGAGGATATGCTATGTTTTTGTGTTGCCTTGAGCTGCTGTGTATGAGCAGGAATCAAATCTTCAAGTTATGCAGCTTTTAATTTATGTATTTTAGTGTTACCTTTAAATTATTATGTGAAGTTACTAGTCAACAGCAGGAGATACTATAAAGGTGCTATTATCCTTGTTAATTAGGAATTTGTTGGCATCGCAACTTGAGGGATGTGGCATTGTTGCTGGAAAATGAATTGGCTATTTACGGTACTCAGTTACTTTGTATGTGTTGCAGGTAGAGCGAGGGAATTTTTGAGATAGAAAGTATATGTATG
This sequence comes from Heracleum sosnowskyi, assembly GCA_030848705.1. NCBI lineage: Eukaryota > Viridiplantae > Streptophyta > Magnoliopsida > Apiales > Apiaceae > Heracleum > Heracleum sosnowskyi. The sequence continues at coordinate 14,371,823 of CM061244.1, read as the reverse complement.
ATACTTGCATTTTTAAAGTGAGGAGAGAATGACATTCTTTCAAAGTAATTGTAAATTTAAACACTTACCATTGTCATTTGCATCAGTATAACATCTGCATCAATATAAATTCCCAGTTATAATCTTTACTGTCTTGAGAGGAACTTGGTTTGTTTCATTCCCATGAATATAAATTACGGATTAAAAACAACAGATTTTGACGATAAATTCTCAGTAAAATTCTCTTCTCATATATCGAAGGAATTTTGAAGTTTTCATGCCTACCAACAAAAAATTATGTTCTAGTTGTGGCACTACCAACTAAAGATTTTCTACACAGGCACACTGAAAGTACACAGATTGTATGCACAATATGGGGTTGAAATGCCCAATTAAAATAGAAACTGGAAAAAAATATGGGGTGAGAGAGGCTCGAACTCTCGACCTCAGGATAACTCGATGCTATGAGACCTACGCGCTAGCCAACTGCGCCACCACCCCTTGATGTTAATTTCTGTTTTAATACAATATGATTTGAAATAGTGTACATGAAGAGCATAACCAGGCGGCAGCTAAATGTACTGTATGGTCCATATTCAAGCAGTAAAATTTCAAGTAATTATTTCCTTTCCTTAAAAAAAAGAAGCAATTATTTGCTTTAATTTATGGCTCTCACTTGGAAAATTAAAATCGGATTTACATTGGTGATGTCTGAAAATATCTGGGTTAATCATATATTTCAATCAACTAAAATTAAGAAAGGATATGGGTAGACGATTTTTCAGCAAAGAATGTAATTAACTCTAACTTAAAGTATTAAGGATTCGTTTGGTTAAAAAGACGGTATGAGTTTGGAATCAGGAATCGGTTAATATAGTATGATGCTGAGTTATGATTTTGGATGAATCTTTTTAATTTAAAATATATGGGAATGTAATTAACTCCAACTTAAAGTATCAATAAACAAAAAAGAATACTCCTAATCCAAAATTATTTAGGAAAATTATAGTTTCCTAAAAGAAAAAGGAAAGAAAAATTTCCTAATTGAAAGCCACCCCCAAAAATTTAGTTTCCTACTAGAAAAAGGAGAGAAAAAATCCCTAATTGAAATTTAGTTTCCTACTAGAATCATTTTCTCCCCTCCCAGAGTGAACACCTCTGGCTCCCTAAGGGATTTTCCACTCGCAGATTTATCTGGAGAAAGTGGAAGGCAACTTGGTCAGTCTATCACTGAAGCAATTCAGATTTCAAATCCAAGTGATTTGATAGACATGATTGAGGATCGGGATTTGCGAACTCCCATTGCACCACCACTGACCTCTCTTGAAGAGGCTAGGGTGAGTTTCAATGCAGGTACTGATCAAAAAGGAGCAAACAGACAGCTAATGTTGAGTGATTAGAGTCAAACACTGAGTGAAACACATGCACGTGAGATGAGTGATACACTTACAAGAGAAATTCAAGTGAGTGCACACACAGTCACATACACTGCAATGTAGTTAGCTCACATAGCTGATCTACATGAACATCTATTCAAAACCCAGGCTGATAAAGAAATTCTGCAAGCACAAGTGGTTGAACGGTCTTCTTCTTCCACCTCTGTCAACAATCAGCTGGGACTGCTCAAGGAAATATTGAAGACTAATTTACTTCCAATCTCAACTCCATCAACTATCTCAACTCCTACTGGCTTCAGATACTCATAAAGTTAAATCTGTAGAGAATTCCTCAACTAAGGGGGAGAAGTTTCTAGAGAAGTGGTAAAGCTAGTATAAAGGGAGCTGAAAAAGATATCAAAGGAAAAGGAGGAGTTTCAGGGGAGTAAAGGTAAGTTAGCTCTGTTTTGTAAGTAGAGCTTAGGTAAATCAAGATAGGTTTAATGTTATCATATGTTCAGTCTAGAGGAACACCTGTCTTGCATTTATCTTTACTGGTGAAATCTGGAAATGTCATATTTGATCCAGAACTTTCTAGTATTTACTTAGGCTTAAGAGTCCTATCTTTTTCTTGGTTTTAGTTGAGTGATCCTCTAGGTATTTGGTTGTTATTCTCAAACAAACAAATAGGGGGAGATTGAAAGGCATATGAAATAGCCTATTTGTAATTCGAGGATTCTACTCAACTTAAACAAGAATGTAATAAGTAAATATTAGATCAGATGTCACAGGAATCTCAGAAGATTATATCTGTCAAAGAATGAAGATTAAAGTCATCTACAGACTTGAAGTTATTCTACATTGAAAGAAGCTCAATTTATTGATCAAGCCTCAATGAAGTATTCAAGCTCAGTGGATTTATTAAAGTGACGGAGATTTCAAGTGGTGACAGAAAAATATACTGATTACGGAGTTCTTGAATGAGAAGGAAGTGAATCACTGCTTAAAGTCAAATAGATAAAGAACAAACATTGTCGTTAGTCACTCATGAACCAGACAGTGCATCGAGTGTCAACGTACTATTGTGTTTGTTATTTATCTAAGTTTTTAGTGATTCTGGAATTAATTGGGAAGTCAATTAATTCTATTTATTCTCTTATAAATAATTAATACTATCAAGTATATTATTTATTAAATTAATTATGTAAAGAATTAATTTAATACATAATTTATTTAGTTAATTATTTAAATTAGAATAAAAATGAACTAGGAAGACTTAGGTTTGAACTAGGAAGACTTAGAAAAATGAACTAGGAAGACTCACAAGTGAGTCTTCCCGATTGTCTTCCTAGGCCAAGCCTTGTCTTCCCGAATGTCTTCCTAGGCCAAAGGGTTGTCTTCCCGGTTGTCTTCCCTTCACAAGCATTGTCTTCCCGAGAGTCTTCTAAGGCAAAGTGATTGTTTTTCTGCTAGTCTTCCAAAGGCATTTACAATGTATCAAATACACTGCACGTGGGGATTAAAAGAAGGAGGCTGTGGTTTTATTATATAAAGGAAAAGAAGACAAGTCGAAGACTTATCAATTCATTACAACTCAAAAAGAAGAAAAAGACACAGCACATTCATCATCAAATTAAAAGCACTGTCTTCAATTCTCTTCAACTGTCAAGCTTCATTTCTGCAGGAGAAATTAATTCTTGATTGTTCTTAAACATTTAATCCATAAGAATTGTATCTCTTGTACTACCTTGACTTTCTAGCGGATCATAATCCCTAGATTTTATATCGAACTACTTTTTAGTATTCGATCCTTTTTATTACAAAAATAGATAAATTCATGTCGAATTTATTCTAGATTTGTTTTATCAAGTTCTTTGTAATCAGTGATCAAAATTGTAACACCCTTCAAGTTTAATAGAGTTTTATTTAACTTGAATATTGTTTCAGTTTTTATTCCGCAATAATTTGTTCTAAATTGTTAAATCTTAAAAGGACAAATTCGATTAAACGGTATCGTTTGTATTCAACCCCCCTTCTACAAACTTATCAGGACCTAACAATCTCCATTGATGTTCAGGTTGTTATTTGAGTAGTATTATGCAAATGAATACTCCTAATCCAAAATTATTTAGGAAAATTATAGTTTCCTAAAAGAAAAAGGAAAGAAAAATTTCCTAATTGAAAGCCACCCCCAAAAATTTAGTTTCCTACTAGAAAAAGGAGAGAAAAATTCCCTAATTGAAATCCTATATAATAACTTGGTGATCTAGTTCATAACCCATATTCCTTCTCTAAGCTTTTCGCTTTAACCTCCTCGTGAAACCAGATTTTGTTTTCGTTTTTCGCTTAATCTCTGAGGATATTACTGCCACGATGATGAAAGTTCAGCAACAACTTTCTTCAACTCATTCCGAATACAGAATCATAAGGACCAACAACCCCTTAAAGCTCAAGATTATTAAGATTACTACAAACGGAGTTTTCCAAAAAACTCATCGTCATCATCACGGTGGTGCGAAAAAGAGTAAGCATGGCCGCAAACATTCTAAACGTGACTTGGTTGATTTGAGTTTAAGGTTGGGTTTGTTTGGAAAAGGAGATGTCAAGTCTACTGGGACACCGCCGGTGGTTATAAGCGATAATGTCAGGAATCTGGGTGGCTATACTTGGCAGGAACAAGAAGAAGATATGTTTTATGGCGTTTCGACTAAACTCACATTGTTTAGTCATCGTCTCTAGAGGCTCTAGCTAGTTTTTTTAGAGTTTTTCGCATGTGTAGAAGTAGAAGTTGCTGTAGTTTCTGATTTCAAGTTTTAGATGTAAAGAGTTATGATCATCAAATATAAGTTGCTACGATTATGCTTTGTTAATATTAATCTGTTTTCGTTCTAGATGTAATTCGTTGAATTAAGCTACATAACTTGTAATCAGACCATTAACAAAAGAGAAATGAATTAAGAACACCATTATAAATTACACAAAGAGTAATAATCAAGTGATGAATGACTTTGAAGACATTCAATTTTCATACAGTTTTTAGGGTCAGTTTATATGCATTCATGTTGAAATCTAGTGTACAACGCTCTTACTAAAAGGAGCCTGAGGATACGGAAATTTGTATGTTACAATTTATATTATCTAGCTGGGCTTACTTAAAATAATTGCAGAGACAAGATTTTCTAATATAGTTCCTTTTTCTGCATCCTAATTATCAAATCCATGAATTTGGGTACTCATTACTTCACCTCATTTGTTAATGTCCATAACAAGTCTCCAATTCGAGCACGCACATCAACAATGTGTTTGCTGCTCACAGATAGATCCACACTGTGTTAAGAAACTCCCTATTGATAGATGATCCAACACGGGTGTTTGCTTGTGCTTGTGAACGACACCAGGCAACATAGTAACATGCTCCTCCCTTCAGTTTCCTCAAACAAACCTTGAATGCATAGACCGCAAATGAGACAGTTTAAACTCTGATTGTCAAATGTAAGCCTTCTAAAAGGATGAGTTCTGAAAATTTGAGCACAGGGTTTATGAGTTCTTGTGCTGTGCCCCAATGACATGAGGCAGGACCGTGCAAAAGTCTAGTAGATTGCATAATCATCTAACAAATATCAACTACTTTTCCCAGTTTTAACCATTAGTAGGGTGATATGCATCCTACAAATGTCTTTTTCCTTTATATATGCCAGTTGATAGTCCACATGTTTGTAGAATCCAACCATGTTACTCTTTTATTAGCCTATTAGCATATTTTCTGGAAACAGAATTGAATTAGCCATTAGTTTTGAAAACAAGAGTCTACTGCGATAAATAGGAAACTTCGAACAGAATTTAGCAACAAAAAAAAAAGAAAAGGAAACTACGTATCTTTACCATTACCAACAGGGGCCTTGTCTCTATGCAGCAGTATAATCAACTAATTGAGCTACTAAACAAGCAAAAGCTTCTTGATTCTGATGGGACTAAGCAGACAGAAATTTCTGGTAATGCTCTTCTGGCAGGTAAAGTTTGTCTGGCATTTTTCATTCCACTGAATGGCTTTTGGATAGTGGTGCTACTGATCACATAAGCAACTCTATGCTAGATTTTGACACTTATGAATGTGTGACTGATGTTGATAGTCACATTACTGTTCCTGATGGAAGGAAAATCAAGGTCACTCATACTGGCACAGTCATTCTTAATGCTAATATCACACTACAGAATGTACTCTTAGTTCCAGATTTCAAATATAAGTTGATTTCAGTGCAGAGGTTGTGTGAGGATATGCATTCTTCTATTCTTTTTTCTGAAAACAGTGTTATCTTCAGGACCTTTCTCAGAATCATCCTCCACTGCATCTTGGTGAATTGCAGAATGGTTTATATACTGTTACTACATCAGTTTCACATGGTACTACTTCCAATGGCAAGTTTTTTCATAATAAAGGGTCAGCATTTCAGAAGAGACCAAGTTATGGCATCTACGACTTGGTCGTATATCTTTTCAGCAAATCGACCATCAGTCATTAGTTATTTTGAAACTTATTGAAAGATCGATCCCTGTAAAAATTTTCCCGACTAAGACGTGAAAGCTGAAACGTCCACATCTTATTGGAACTTAATAATGTCTTCACCTTTCAGTGTTCAACACCTTCCTCACTCTTTGTGTTCTGTAGAGTAACCATTTCTGCTATCCTGCACCCGTTACTCATCCAACTGGGCTTTCCCCAGCCAAAGTAAGCTTCATAATAAGGGATCTTACACCAGCTAATACACCAGATGAAATGACTTTCCCCTGCGGGCCTCTGCATTTCGTCCCTTGCAACTGAACAAAAGTTGCCACATGTATTATCTGGCACTGGTGGGAAAGTCCTTCCCCTCAAGTTCAAATTTGGAACCATAATGGATGGAATCAAGTGTCTATGCTTTTCTCTAGCAATATTAATGAGAGCTTTCCATATAATTGCTGACCCAACTTCCACCTTACTTACCAAAAATTGGTTCGCATTCACCCCTGAATTATCATTACCAACAGGGGCCTTGGCTTTCAATTTAAGGGATGATATCGCATTTTTATCAGATACGTATCTTTGTGTGACAAGCTTGCTGTTAGGATCTACACTCGCAACAACTTTAAAGATTCTCTTGATTGCTCTAACAGGAATCTTAGAAGGCAGCACAAAACTTGGAGGGATCGCTTCATGAACTCCTACTCAGGCTATGAATTAATACAATAAAATGTCATCCCTGTTACTGCATCAGCTATCTTATTATGTGAGCCTCCGACTGCAATAGCAACTCCACCATATTTGAAAGTGTTCACTTGAATGAAAACAAGGGGACGAGTACTTGAGTTTGAATGATCTACTCCATCGTCATTCTGAACAAGGCAATTAAGGAGTTCCAACCGAAGTAATCCATATTTTATACCTAACGGGACATCAGATATCTAGATCTCCAAAAACCATTTTCAAGCAGTTTAATTTCAAGTAATTATTTACATTTCGTGGCTGTCGGCCTGTCTCTTGGAAAATTGAAATCAGATTTAATTGGAAAGAAAAGTATTCCTATTTAATTACTTGATGATCAAATGATTTTCCCAAAGCCTTTGATTAAACCTACTCTTAATTTCTGAAACCAAAATTTCCAAACCAGTTAATCTGTGAGGATACTGTGATGGTGCAACTTCAGCAACAACTTTCTTCAACTCATTCCGAATACAGAATCATATCGACCAACGACCCCTTAAAGCTCAAGACTACGAAGATAACTACAAACGGAGTTTGCAAAAAAGATCATCATCGTCATCATCATGGTGGAGCAAAAAAGAGTAAACATGGCCACAAACATAAACATTCTAGACGTGATCGGTTGGTTGATTTGAGTTTAAGGTTGAGTTTATTTGGAAAAGAAGATGTTAAGTCTACTGCATCACCGGTGGCTATAACCGATGAAGTCAAGAATTTCGGTGTCTATACTCAGCAGGAAGAAGACGAAGAGAAGTTTTATGGCGTCTCAACTAAACTCACATTGTTTAGTCATCATCTCTAGAGGCTCTAGCTAATGTTGTAGAGTTTTCTTTTTCATGTATAGAATTAGAAGTTGCGGTAGTTTTCTGTTTCCAAGTTTTAGATGTAACAATTTATGATCATCAGATTTAAGTTGCTACGCGATTATGCTTTATTAATATCAATCTGTTTTTGTATAAAGCTTGTATATCATGTGACTGCATCTTTCAAATGCCATTTTCTTTCACAAAATTTGTAGGATTCCGCAGATATTTAGGAAAGAGAATTAAAAACTGGACATTGGATTTGAAATAGGTAGATTTAGTATTGGTCCTTGACTCCTTGTTATGTGAAGAGTAAACAAAAGAAACACTGACCCCTTCAATAAATAGGAAACTTCGAACAGAATTTAGCAAATAAAAGAAAAGGAAACTTCAAACAGAGTGTAAAAGATTAAAGACTAGGCAGGAAGAGATACATATTGGAATTGTAATAATTTGCATCAAATCGACCATCAGTTATTGTGAAACTTACTCAGAAATTGAGCCCATGTAAATTTGTTTCCGACTAAGACGTGAAAGCTAAAACGTCCTCATCTTGATGGAACTTAATCATGTCTTCACCTTTCAGAGTAACCCAAGCTTCAACACCTTCCCCGCTCTTTGTGTCCTGTAAAGTAACCATTTCCGCTATCCTGCACGCATTACTTATCCAACTGGGCTTCCCCCATCCAAAGTCAGCTTCATAAAAAGGAATCTTACACCAGCTACTGCACCAGATGAAATGACTTTCCCCTACGGGCCTCTGCATTTCGTCCCTTGCTTCATTAAACTTACTGGTCACAGTGCTGAAAAATTCGTCACTGTCTAGTTCTGATTTAGAGTACCCGTGTATGGTTCTCCTAATGGCATCCCTTATGAGCGCCACCAGGAAATGCAACTCAATATTGCTCTGATCCGGTGTAGACCGAGCTGTTGCAACTGAATAAAAGTTTCCACAAGTATTATCTGGCATAAGCGGGGAAGTCCTTCCCCTCAAGTTCAAATTTTGAACCATAACGGATGGAATCAAGTGTCCATGCTTTTCTCTAGCAATACTAATGAGAGCTTTCCAAATAATTGCTGAGACAACTTCCACCTTACTCACCCAAAACTGGTTTGCATTCTCCCTTGAATTATCATTACCAACAGGGGCCTTAGCTTTCAATTTAAGGGCTGATATGGCATTTTTATTAAACACATATCTTTGCGTGACAAGCTTGCTGTTAGCGTCTACATGCGGAACAAGTTTAAAGATTCCACTACTTGGTCTGACAGGAATCTTAGAAGGCAGCACAAAACTTGGAGGAATCACTTCATGAACTCCTACTCTACTTGCACTAGCCCATGCATTAATAAATGCCATCCCTGTTACTGCATCAGCTATTTTATGTGAGCCTCGGACTGCAACAGCAACTCCACCACACCTGAAAGTGTTCACTTGAATGAAGACAAGGGGACGATTATGTCAAACTTGTTACTGTATTCTTGAAGAAGAAGAAACTGGAAAAGTAGAACTACAATGTATCATCTTTTCTTACTTACTTACACACCTCCTACCACTCTATTTATCTAACAAACTTTATGTCTAACAGAATGCCAGCTAAATGCCAGCTGTATGCCAGCTAAGACTAGTGCCAGCTAGGACAGTTACACCTGAATTAGTTTGTTACATTTTGTTGTTACTTCACTGCACTCAGTCCTTTGAACTACTTGATGGGAGATAGAGAACTTTGCTTTGCCTTGCACCATATTGGCTCTACACTCTGTAACATCCCCCCTCAAGGAAGGAGGGGCAAAGAAGTTGACAACTCCTAACTTGGCAAGAAGAGTTCGAAGATGTACTGCACCCAACGCTTTGGTGAACAGATCAGCCGGTTGCTCATATGTTGGTAAATAAGCAGTTGAAATGACTCCTTTGTGAAGCTTCTCACGTACTAGATGACAATCGATTTCAATGTGCTTAGTACGCTCATGATATACGGGATTAGCAGCTATGTATATGGCAGACAGATTGTCACAGTACAATGTTGTAGGCGAAGTTTGACAAACCCCAAAGTCAGCAAGAAGAGCTCGTAACCAAACAACCTCACAGGTGGTGTCAGCCATCGAACGATATTCAGCCTCAGAAGAGGATCGTGACACAGTAGGCTGTTTCTTGCTTTTCCATGAAATCAAGGAAGAACCCAGAGTAATACAAAACCCAGTTACAGAGCGACGAGTCAATTTGCAACTTCCCCAGTCAGCATCACAGAAGGCTGTGAGCTGAAGAGTAGATTTAGAGGCCAACAACAAACCTTGTCCACAAGTGCCTTGAATATATCGTAACAATTTGTAAGCAGCTTGTAAGTGAATGACCTTAGGCATAGCCATAAACTGAGATAGAACATGCACAGCATATGAAATGTCAGGACGGGAAATTGTAAGATAGATTAATCTACCAACAAGACGACGATAAAGAGCAACATCAGGAATCACAGTCGATTCATCCAATGTTAACAGCTTATGATTTTGCTCCATAGGTACAACAGATGTAGTACACGCTTCTAAACCAACATCTTTAAGAAGATCCAAAGTATACTTGCGTTGATTCAGATATATACCAGCAGAGGAACGAGCTAATTCTAAGCCCAAAAAATACTTGAGAGTCCCCAAATCTTTGATCTTGAATTGAGTACGTAAAAAATCCTTAACTCTGTGCATAAGCCTAGAATTGTTACCTGCCAAGACCATGTCATCAACATACACTAACAGTGTAACCAATGAAGCACCATCCTGAAAAGTGAATAGTGTATGATCACTGACGGACTGTTTAAAACCAAACAGAAGTAGAGCAGTATAGAGCTTTATAAACCACTGCCTAGGGGCTTGTTTGAGACCGTAGAGTGACTTTTTAAGTTTGCAAACTAATACTTGACCAGGATACGCAGCCAGTATATCAGCAGAAGGAACATAACCAGAAGGAAGAGACATAAACACCTCTTCATCAAGGTCCCCGTGAAGAAACGCATTCGTTACATCCAATTGATCAATGCTCCAATTCTTAGCAGCAGCTACGGAAAGAAGAACTCTAAAAGAAGTCATTTTCGCGACTGGTGCAAATGTTTCAAAGTAATCAACTCCTTCAGTTTGAGTAAACCCTTTGGCAACCAAACGCGCTTTATAACGCTCAACTTCACCATTTGGTAAATATTTAACTTTGTAGATCCATTTACACCCAACCACCTTCTTACCTGCAGGTAAGGGAACGACATCCCATGTGTCATTAGCTTCCAGAGCAGCCAACTCAGTGGCCATGGCAGTACACCATTCTGGATGCACAGAAGCTTTCTTATACGAGTAGGGCTCAGGAATTTTGGTGACATTAGCTAGAAAATGAGTATACTCTGGAGTGAAGTTATCATAATGAAGCACATCAGGAAGAATGACCACAGATGCATTGGACTGAGACTTAAAAGTAGATGGGAGACCAGTGTAGTCTGAATATTTCGAAGGTACATGCTTTTGTCTAGTAGGACGAGTAGAATGAGAAGAATTTGGTAAATTATGAGAAGGACACGACTCAGTAGGAGAATAAGTAGGAGGATATGTATTGGTATGAGGCAGATCTAAATCAACATGAGTAGAAGTATCATTAAGAACACTATCAGAAATAACAGGAAGATGAACATCAATATCTGGACACGAAATAGGAACCATGATATCAGTATCAGAAACAGTTGACATGTCAGAAGAACACTCAGGTAGAACCAGAGGGTCAGCAGAGAATGAAGGTGTGGATGGAAACAAGACATCAGGAACAATCAACTGAATATGTTTGAAAGGTAAAACATGTTCAACAAACTCAACATTTCTAGACACAAAAACTTTTCTTGTATCTAAATCCAACAAGCGATAACCTTTCTGACCAAACGGATACCCAAGCATGATACATTTGATAGCTCGAGGAGCAAATTTGTCAGCTGGTTTAGGAGCTGTAGATGCATAACACAACGACCCAAATATACGTAGATGACTGTAATCGGGTGCCTTTCCAAAAAGAACTTGATAAGGTGAGCAATTATTCAAGACTGAAGTAGGTATACGATTGATCAGGTAAGTGGCAGTCAATAAACAATCCCCCCAAAAATGGATTGGTAACCCAGCATGAAAACGTAAGGCTCTAGCAGTATTCAATAGATGCCTATGTTTACGCTCAACTTTGCCATTCTGTTGAGGGGTGTATACACAGCTAGTTTGATGCACAATTCCTAGGTTGGCAAAAACACTAGACAATTCCTTATTCATGAACTCAGAACCATTGTCAGTTCTGATAACTTTGACAGTCTTATTAAACTGATTTTGAACATAGACTAAAAATTGTTTGATAAGTGAGGGAACCTGAGACTTATTAGACAAAAGAAATACCCAGGTGGTCCTAGATTTATCATCAAGTATGGTTAAGAACTGATTACAATTGTCAGTAGTAGGTTTAGCATATGGTCCCCACAAGTCTGCATGTATCAGACTAAACAAATCAGATGAACAAGACTCACTGATAGGAAATGGTAAAATAGATTGTTTCGCAAAATGACAAGAGTCACAATCAGAAAAATCAGTATTACATTTCACTGAAATTTGTTTCAAAATAGAAGAGGGAACATGTCCAAGTCTGGCATGCCAGACTTCAGAAGAGATATTACTAACATGATTACAACTTGACACAGTACTAGAAGGAAACAACGTATGAGTACTACTGACAGACATGTTCACTGAAGCATTGAGCACATATAGACCATCTTGGACTCTACCAATCTCTAACGCCCTCTTCCAAGTAGGGCCCTGGATATAACACGAAGAAGCAGAAAAAGAGGCAGCAAGATTAGTAGATTTAAGAAGTTTAGAAATGGACAATAAATTGTGTGTGAAGCTAGGTACACACAATACTTGATGTAGAACTAGACCAGATTTTAAACAAACAGTCCCAACATGTGTGACGCTAATAGTCTGACCATTAGGAAGATGCAATGAAGCATTGAGTTTTATAGGATTAATCAAACTATCTAATTCTGCAGTAATGTGATCCGTGGCTCCTGAATCAATAATCCAGTGACTTTCTTTGTGACAAACATTGGAAGCTAATAGAGTACCTGACAGATGCACAGTATTTGCAGAAGGCAAATGAGAAGAGAAATTCTCAGAGGTTGTAGGCTTCAATGTGGTTTGCAGTAAGTGAACCAACTGATTGAATTGACTCTCAGATAAGCCATGAGACACAGACCCTGAAACATCTTGAGAATTAATCACATCAGTAGACCCAGTAGAAACTTGAGCCACAGTAGTCCTTGAACCATTGGTAGATAACCTTGGTTTTGGCTTAGGTTTACCATAAAGTCGATGCCACGATGGATAACCAACAACACAGAAGCACTTTTCCTTAGTATGACCCTGCATATGACAATACTCACAGACTAGAACAGAATCTGATGGATTTTTCTTCAGAGAAGCACCAGAAAACTGACCACTAGACACTCCTTTAGACTGAAATTTTCCAGCAATATGTCCCTTTACATTCAAGGCTACAGTACTTGAATTCAACCCAGTAATAGGTTGAACATCTCTCTGATTCTCATCTTGCATTAACATAGCATAGCACTGACTTAGGGATGGAATTGGAGTCATAAGCAAAATCTGACCTCTAATTGAAGTAAACATATCACTCAATCCCATGAGAAATTGCATTAACTGAATATTCAAATCAAACACATTGAGCTTCGCATTGATTTCACACGAACACTTGTGACAATCACACCTAGGTCTTGATGTAAGACTCTCTAATTCATCAACCAAAGTCTTATACTTTGTATAATATGCAGTAATACTCATAGAGCCTTGAGAGAGTTGTGAAATCTCCTTTCTTAAATTGAACAACTTAGGGAGATTGCTTTGAGCATAACGAATTGCAAGTTCATTCCAAATAGAATGTGCAGAATCCATATAGACTATACTATTTCGAATATCTGAGGAAACTGAGTTAAGTAACCAGGATATTACCATATGATTGCATCGATTCCAATGATTCAGTAATGGAGAAGTTGTAGCCGGTCGAGCAAGTGATCCATCGACAAATCCAAGTTTCAATTTGGACGAGAGAGCAATCTCCATAGAACGACTCCATTGAGAGTAATTGTGTTCACTAAGCACAACAGTTGTAAGACTCATACCCGGACTATCTGAAGATGAAAGAAAATATGGATGATTCGCATCAATTTGAGATGAAACTGCAGATCCAGTAAGTGTTGAAGAATAAGTTGCTTGAGTCGCCATTGTTGTACGGACAAAGCTTCCAAATCCACAAAGTACACAGAGAACAAGCTAACGCACGCGGAATGAATTAAGAACGAAACGTTACAGAAACAATCAACAGGAAGATCGAGCTGCTTGCTCTGATACCATGTCAAACTTGTTACTGTATTCTTGAAGAAGAAGAAACTGGAAAAGTAGAACTACAATGTATCATCTTTTCTTACTTACTTACACACCTCCTACCACTCTATTTATCTAACAAACTTTATGTCTAACAGAATGCCAGCTAAATGCCAGCTGTATGCCAGCTAAGACTAGTGCCAGCTAGGACAGTTACACCTGAATTAGTTTGTTACATTTTGTTGTTACTTCACTGCACTCAGTCCTTTGAACTACTTGATGGGAGATAGAGAACTTTGCTTTGCCTTGCACCATATTGGCTCTACACTCTGTAACAGATTACTTGAGTTTGAATGATCTGCTCCATCATCATTCGGAACAAGGCAATCAAGAAGTTCCAACCCAAGTCTTCCTTCGATAATGTCCTCTAGACAAAGATCAACAACGGCTTCTACGTATTTAACTCCTTCGTCGTTGCAAGAAACTACGAGATCATCTTCAATGAATCTACCTGCAAATGGGTAGAAAATGGTCAAGACTTCCGACAATGATTTCTCCAAATTTTCACAACTTTTTACGAAATTTTTGTGCTCATTGGCCGAGTAGTAGAAAATCAGCGGAACAGATACTGAAGGAGCCAGATGATCTATGAAAGATATCTTAAGGTTTCTAAGATTATCTGGTGTTGGAACTGAGGGTTTGACAATTTTTTGAGATATGATTTGAATCTCTGAAAGGCATATGAAATAACCTATTTGTAATTCGAGGATTCTACTTAACTTAAACAAGAATGTAATAAGTAAATATTAGATCAGATGTCACAGGAATCTCAGAAGATTATATATGTCAAAGAATGAAGATTAAAGTCATCTACAGACTTCAAGTTATTCTACATTGAAAGAAGCTCAATTTATTGATCAAGCCTCAATGAAGTATTCAAGCTCAGTGGATTTATTAAAGTGACGGAGATTTCAAGTGGTGACAGAAAAAGATACTGATTACGGAGTTCTTGAATGAGAAGCAAGTGAATCACTGCTTAAAGTCAAATAGATAAAGAACAAACATTGTCGTTAGTCACTCATGAACCAGACAGTGCATCGAGTGTCAACGTACTATTGTGTTTGTTATTTATCTAAGTTTTTAGTGATTCTGGAATTAATTGGGAAGTCAATTAATTCTATTTATTCTCTTATAAATAATTAATACTATCAAGTATATTATTTATTAAATTAATTATGTAAAGAATTAATTTAATACATAATTTATTTAGTTAATTATTTAAATTAGAATAAAAATGAACTAGGAAGACTTAGGTTTGAACTAGGAAGACTTAGAAAAATGAATGAGTCTTCCCGATTGTCTTCCTAGGCCAAGCCTTGTCTTCCCGAATGTCTTCCTAGGCCAAAGGGTTGTCTTCCCGGTTGTCTTCCCTTCACAAGCATTGTCTTCCCGAGAGTCTTCTAAGGCAAAGTGATTGTTTTTCTGCTAGTCTTCCAAAGGCATTTACAATGTATCAAATACACTGCACGTGGGGATTAAAAGAAGGAGGCTGTGGTTTTATTATATAAAGGAAAAGAAGACAAGTCGAAGACTTATCAATTCATTACAACTCAAAAAGAAGAAAAAGACACAGCACATTCATCATCAAATTAAAAGCACTGTCTTCAATTCTCTTCAACTGTCAAGCTTCATTTCTGCAGGAGAAATTAATTCTTGATTGTTCTTAAACATTTAATCCATAAGAATTGTATCTCTTGTACTACCTTGACTTTCTAGCGGATCATAATCCCTAGATTTTATATCGAACTACTTTTTAGTATTCGATCCTTTTTATTACAAAAATAGATAAATTCATGTCGAATTTATTCTAGATTTGTTTTATCAAGTTCTTTGTAATCAGTGATCAAAATTGTAACACCCTTCAAGTTTAATAGAGTTTTATTTAACTTGAATATTATTTCAGTTTTTATTCCGCAATAATTTGTTCTAAATTGTTAAATCTTAAAAGGACAAATTCGATTAAACGGTATCGTTTGTATTCAACCCCCCTTCTACAAACTTATCAGGACCTAACAATTGGCATCAGAGCCTTTTGATTGATATACAAATCAAAGATCCAATTGTTTTGAGATTTTTCTTAAACTCTAAATTTTTATTTTTCCTAAAAATCTCAAAAGATGTCTACTACACAGAAAGTGGGTACAGTCAAAATCCCAATGTTCAGCAAGGAGCATTATCCAATGTGGAAGAAGAAAATACTCCTATTTCTTAAGGTTGCAAATCCTAAATACATTGATGTGATGAAGAGTGGTCCCAAAATCCCTATGATTATTGAGGAAGAGCTAAAAGTGGATAACATTGTTACTAGGGCTGCTAGGATGTACCCTAAGGATCCCAAGGATTTCACTCCTGGTGAAAAAGAGGATGTTACCTTGGATTCCAGTCTACAGCTGATCCTTATTGATTGTCTTGATCCTATCATGCATAATCATGTCCTAAACTGTGATACTGCCAAACACATTTGGGAAACCATAGAGATAATCAATGAGGGGACAGAGGAAGTTAGGGAGAATATGCTGGAAATTCTCACCTCACAATATGAGCATTTCAGATCAAACCCTGGTGAAGGTATCTCTCAGGTTTTTGAGAGATATAACAAATTAATCAATGATCTGAATCTCAATGGGAAGCACTACACCAACAAGGAGATTAACAAGAAGTTCCTTCTTACACTTCCACCTCATTTGGAGCACAAAATATCTGCCATTAGAGAAGCAAGAGATATGAATGAGATTGCTTTGGAGAGATTGTATGGTGTTCTGAAGACCTATGAGCTGGAGCAGATTCAACAAAGGGAGCTATATGGAACTGGGAAGATTGTTAGTACTTCTACTGCACTGGCTGCTGAAGTCCCACAGAAACTGGAAGTGAAGCATGTTCAACCTTCCAGTTCTAACATGAATGTTATTGATGCTGAATATGGATTAACATCCATTGATCAATCTGGTGGTGACTTCTATTCTTTAGAAGAACTTGATCAGTTGGAGGATGGTGATTTGGCTTTGATAGTCAGGAAGTTTGGGAAGTTCAGATTCAAGAGGAATCCCAATCTTAAGTTCAGACCCAGATTTCAGAGAGGTGGATCTTCCTCTTCAAGTGGCACAAGGGGTGGCTACAAAACTGGAACTGTGGAAAGGAGCACAATCAGATGCTACAATTGCAATGAGTTGGGTCAGTTTGCTACTGAATGTAAAAAACCAAAGCAAGTGACAAGGAACTCATTTGATTCTAGCAAGAAGAATAAGATTGGGAAAGCGTATGTTGCTGAAGGAAAGAGTTGGGATGACACTAACAGTGATGAAGAAGCAGGTGAGATTGGGAATCTTGCACTCATGGCAATAGGAGACAAACTCTTTCAGTCCATGTTATCTTCACCCAACATGTCTGAGGTAAAGTTCACTGATACTGAAATGATTCGTCATCTTGGTGATACTTTAAGTTGTGCACGCACTGAAAATGATAAAATAATTCTTTTGAACACAAATCTTGAAAATGAGATAAAAGAATTAAAACTAGTGCATATTAATCAAGATGAACTCACTAAAAATGTAGCAGTTCTTGAGAATAGGGTTAAATTGTATCAACAACTGGAAACCATTCTCAAAGATCAGATTAGTGAGCTTAATACCAAAGCTAATGCCTATTACAACTCTTGTAAGACGGCTAAAGAGATTATGAATAAACAAGCTATGGGTAATCATGTCAGTATAGGTTATGATTATAATGAGACTATTGGATTGCTTGGAATTAATTCCCCTTGTAGATTCAAATCTGAAGGAAAGGTTGTTCCATATGTGCTTAAGGGTATTGAAACACCCTTCTGTAGGGAGTCCGAGGCAGATCCTCTGAATGAATACTCTATCATTATTGCTGAGGAGATTCATGAAGAAGATATTGCTTTGGAAGTTGCACAGTCCAAAAAGTGTATATCTGATATTCCAGTCAAAGTTGCTTCAACTAAAAAGACTAAATCAGATATCCATAAGTTGGATCAAAACAACTGTAGAACTAACATGCCTGCTGTTAATTCTTCTCATAAAGCATGTGGTGTGATTAATTGCATGTCTTGTGCTTTCAATGTTATGTATGCTTATTTTAATAGTAAGCATGTATCTAGTGATAAGACTGTTCCACGTCAACATGTTAATAATAAGAAGCATGTTAAAGCAAAGACTACTAGTCCTCCTCAGACTAGAGTGGATTCATTTATCCCTAAGCCTACTCAGAAATGTGTTAAGGCTGGCTATAAATGGAAACGCTCTTATGTGAAAGAGGTTGAAGTAGTTTTAGTTAAAAATGTTGTTTTGCCTGACAAAGGCCAATTCTTTAAGTATGCCGGACCCAATCAAGTGTGGGTTCCGAGGAAGGACTAATCAATCTGGTATTGCAGGGAGTTAAACAGGTAAACCGTGTTATGTGGATTCTTGACAGTGGTTGTTCAAGGCATATGACCGGAGATAGAGCCCTGCTATCAGATTTGGTTGAGAAGGCTGGCCCAGTAGTTACCTTTGGAGATAACAACAAGGGTATTACGAAAGGATATGGCTGTTTGAAGTACGGAAATGTTATCATTGAAGATGTTTCATTTGTGGAAGGTCTGAAGTTCAATCTTCTCAGCATCAGTCATTTCTGTGACAGAGGATATGCTGTTTCCTTTGAAAGAGAGAAGTGTCAGATCCTTCACAAGAAGAATGGAAAACCTGCTCTTCAAGGAGTAAGGAAAGGTGACTTGTTCATAGCTGATCTGAACTCGGGATTCAAAGATGAAGTTAATTGTTTTTATGCTAAAGCTTCATCAGATGATAGTTGGCTATGGCACAAGAAGATGTCTCACCTTAACTTCAAAACCATGAACTCTTTAGTCAAGAGGGAATTGGTTAGAGGTTTGCCTCAGATGGAATTTACACAGGAAGGACTGTGTGAGGCATGTCAGAAAGGAAAGTCAAAGAAAGCTTCTCACAAGGGCACTAACACATCATCAATAACTGAACCACTTCAGCTACTGCACATGGATTTGTTTGGTCCAGTTAATGTGATGTCCATGTCAAATAAACAATATGCACTTGTGATTGTTGATGACTTTTCAAAATATACATGGGTTTTATTCCTACATTCCAAGGATGAGACCCCATACCTGGTGATTGGCCATGTGAAGTTGATTGAGCTGGATTCTAGATTCCCTGTTAGAGCCATAAGGTCAGATAATGGTACTGAATTCAAGAATGCCATTCTAAATGACTTTTGTGCTGATAAAGGAATAACAAGACAGTATTCTGCCCCTAGAACTCCTCAACAAAATGGAGTAGTGGAAAGAAAGAATCGTACATTGATTGAAGCTGCAAGGACTATGTTAAGTGAGTCCAAACTTCCAACGTACTTTTGGGCTGAAGCAGCGAATACAGCTTGTTATACTCAGAATCGAACTTTAATCAACAAGGACTTAATGAAGACTCCGTATGAGATCATGAACAACAAGAAACCAAATGTCAAATACTTTCATGTATTTGGAGCAAAATGCTTTGTGCTTTTAGATGACAATGTGAAACGTGACAAGTTTGATGCAAAGGCACAAGAAGCTATTTTTGTTGGTTATTCCAGAAGATCTTACAGGGTCTACTTGGTTGGCAGTCACACAGTAAAGGAAAGTGTCAATGTTACTTTTGATGACACTATATTCCCTAATATCCAAACAGCAGATTCATCTGAGAAAATGAAGTTTGATAACTTGCCAGACTCAGATTCAGATGATGAAGCCCCACCTGAAGTTATTGCTGGTAATGATAATAACAATGATGATAATGATCATGGTGATGGTGGTGGAAACACTGGTAACAATGGAGATACCATCAACACTGGAGAAGAATCATCAAGGCAATCAAGCAACAACTCAGGGGGAGCAAATGAAGGATCAACTAGTCACTCACAACATCAAAGTGAAATTCAAGGCGAATCATCAAGATCAAATCTTCCAAGACAGACTGTATGGAATAGAGCTCATCCCTTTGAGCTGATCATTGGTGATCCAGATGTTGGAGTTAAAACTAGAAGTGCAACTCAGAATGAATGTCATTTTTCAGCATTTCTATCTAAAATGGAGCCAAAGAAAACTGAGGAAGCACTGACCGATCCAGATTGGGTGATTGCTATGCAAGATGAACTCAATCAGTTTGAACAACAGCAAGTCTGGAAGCTGGTACCCAGGCCAAAGAACAAGAAAGTAGTTGGCACAAGATGGGTATACAGGAACAAGCTAGATGAGGATGGCATTGTTACAAGGAACAAGGCAAGACTGGTTGCACAAGGGTATTCTCAAGCTGAAGACATTGATTATGATGAAACCTATGCACCAGTGGCTAGACTTGAGGCCATCAGGATGTTCTTAGCATTTGCTGCTTATTCTAATTTTAAAGTCTATCAAATGGATGTTAAGAGTACATTCCTGAATGGTGAGCTTGATGAAGAAGTGTATGTGGAACAGCCCCCTGGCTTTGAAAATCAGGAGCTGCTGGACTTTGTGTACTTTCTCTTCAAGGCTATCTATGGTCTCAAACAAGCCCCAAGAAAATGGTATGACACTCTCTCTGGTTTTCTTTTAGAAAATGGTTTTGTTAGAGGTATCATAGACAAAACTCTTTTTTCAAAGAAACACAAAAATGATATGATATTAGTCCAAGTCTATGTGGATGACATCATATTTGGGTCTACTAATGATAATCTCTGTAAGAGATTTGCTGAGCTTATGCAGAGTAAGTTTGAGATGAGTATGATGGGTGAGCTGAAGTTCTTTCTTGGATTGCAAGTAAGTCAAAGGACAAATGGTATATTTATTTGTCAATCCAAGTATCTCAAAGAACTCCTCAAGAAGTATCACATGGAGGATTCAGCATCAGCAAGGACTCCATCTTCAACAGCCGTCAAACTTGGAGCTTCTGACAAATCTATCAAGGTAGATGTTACAAGCTACAGAGGTATGATTGGCTCCTTACTCTATCTTACTGCAAGTAGACCAGATATTATGTATGCTACATGCTTGTGTGCAAGGTTCCAAGCGGACCCTAGAGATGTACATCTCGTTGCTGTGAAAAGAATCTTGAGATATCTTAAGGGTACACCTAATCTAGGTATCTGGTACCCTAAAGATTCTGGTTTTAATCTTGTTGGATATACAGATTCTGATTATGCAGGTAGTGTTGTGGATAGAAAGAGTACCTCTGGGAGTTGTCAATTCCTAGGAGGTAGGTTGATTTCCTGGTATAACAAGAAACAACAAACAGTTTCCAATTCAACAGCAGAAGCTGAATATATTGCTGCTGGAAGCTGTTGTGCTCAGATCTTATGGATTAGGAATCAATTAAAGGACTATGGCTTTGCATTAGACAAAATTCCTATTTTGTGTGATAATACAAGTGCCATAGCAATCTCCAACAACCCTGTGCAGCACTCGAGAACGAAGCACATTGATATCAGGTATCATTTTATCAGAGAGCATGTCATGAATGGAACTGTGGAGTTACACTTTGTACCCACAGAAGAACAGACTGCAGATATATTCACTAAATCTGTTGACGAATCCACATTTATCAAGTTAGTTGGTAAATTGGGTATGTTAAACAGTCTTAGTGATTAACAATATCTCTGTCATGTTTGTTCTTTCAAAATCATTTTCTCTTGCTGATATTGAATGATATATTTTGCCAATTCTTGTTTTTGTATAAAGCTTGTTAATTTAAATATTCTGAATAATTTATTTTCTTTAAAAATACTTTTCTCATATTTTTTAAATAGAGAAACCTATTTTTATTGAAAATTTATTTATTTAAGAATCATTTAAGTTAGTTTCAGATTGTAAATATTGTTGTTTAAATATTTCTGCAAGTTTATATTATTTTCTATAATATTTTGCAGTTTTCTAAAGCATGTAAATAGTTTCCTGTAAATATTTTTTTATTATTATTTTTTTTATTTTTTTTATTATTGCTTATTATTTATTATCTTTTATTTTCTATTTGTCTTAGATATTTTTGTAAATATATTGTATATATTATTTTTGATCTAGCTCTTGCTTAGCTGGAAATTCAGTGCCAAATCCAATTCAGGTATTACTTTCTATCTCTCAATCCACTTCTTCTACTGTTGCTGAACCCAAGTGGTTGTTAGGGCTGACCAAGGGATTGTAGATCCACAATCGCTATCCCAGGTCTTAGAGCCAAACAATGAGTCTACAACTTAATTACTTGACCTCTCAGCCTGAACAGAAATCAAATGTTAAATAAAGAAGTATTTTGATTGAAACAGTGAGTGATCCCACAGCTCTGCCTCCTCTAAAGAAATTCAACATATACTGAGGCATCTGTCCGCCCATCTGTATCCTCTCAATAGGATATGGACTTTGAAATGGCCAATGAACTGTATCTAGAGACATTCTCTCAACAGGATGAATCTATTGAAATTCGCCATAGGGCCATGGCACTTTGTACTGAGTCAAGCACACTCTCATTACTCACAATGGGAGAAAACAATTTCATTAGATGAAACTCAGGACACAGTGAAAGCAGAGCACCTGCAACTAGTTACAGTGCCTACCTTTGTTACGGTAGAAGTGCCTTCATAGGCATCTGAGAGAAAATTTGATTCTTTGCCAAATCAAATAGAATCATTTTCTCCCCTCCCAGAGTGAACACCTCTGGCTCCCTAAGGGATTTTCCACTCGCAGATTTATCTGGAGAAAGTGGAAGGCAACTTGGTCAGTCTATCACTGAAGCAATTCAGATTTCAAATCCAAGTGATTTGATAGACATGATTGAGGATCGGGATTTGCGAACTCCCATTGCACCACCACTGACCTCTCTTGAAGAGGCTAGGGTGAGTTTCAATGCAGGTACTGATCAAAAAGGAGCAAACAGACAGCTAATGTTGAGTGATTAGAGTCAAACACTGAGTGAAACACATGCACGTGAGATGAGTGATACACTTACAAGAGAAATTCAAGTGAGTGCACACACAGTCACATACACTGCAATGTAGTTAGCTCACATAGCTGATCTACATGAACATCTATTCAAAACCCAGGCTGATAAAGAAATTCTGCAAGCACAAGTGGTTGAACGGTCTTCTTCTTCCACCTCTGTCAACAATCAGCTGGGACTGCTCAAGGAAATATTGAAGACTAATTTACTTCCAATCTCAACTCCATCAACTATCTCAACTCCTACTGGCTTCAGATACTCATAAAGTTAAATCTGTAGAGAATTCCTCAACTAAGGGGGAGAAGTTTCTAGAGAAGTGGTAAAGCTAGTATAAAGGGAGCTGAAAAAGATATCAAAGGAAAAGGAGGAGTTTCAGGGGAGTAAAGGTAAGTTAGCTCTGTTTTGTAAGTAGAGCTTAGGTAAATCAAGATAGGTTTAATGTTATCATATGTTCAGTCTAGAGGAACACCTGTCTTGCATTTATCTTTACTGGTGAAATCTGGAAATGTCATATTTGATCCAGAACTTTCTAGTATTTACTTAGGCTTAAGAGTCCTATCTTTTTCTTGGTTTTAGTTGAGTGATCCTCTAGGTATTTGGTTGTTATTCTCAAACAAACAAATAGGGGGAGATTGAAAGGCATATGAAATAGCCTATTTGTAATTCGAGGATTCTACTCAACTTAAACAAGAATGTAATAAGTAAATATTAGATCAGATGTCACAGGAATCTCAGAAGATTATATCTGTCAAAGAATGAAGATTAAAGTCATCTACAGACTTGAAGTTATTCTACATTGAAAGAAGCTCAATTTATTGATCAAGCCTCAATGAAGTATTCAAGCTCAGTGGATTTATTAAAGTGACGGAGATTTCAAGTGGTGACAGAAAAATATACTGATTACGGAGTTCTTGAATGAGAAGGAAGTGAATCACTGCTTAAAGTCAAATAGATAAAGAACAAACATTGTCGTTAGTCACTCATGAACCAGACAGTGCATCGAGTGTCAACGTACTATTGTGTTTGTTATTTATCTAAGTTTTTAGTGATTCTGGAATTAATTGGGAAGTCAATTAATTCTATTTATTCTCTTATAAATAATTAATACTATCAAGTATATTATTTATTAAATTAATTATGTAAAGAATTAATTTAATACATAATTTATTTAGTTAATTATTTAAATTAGAATAAAAATGAACTAGGAAGACTTAGGTTTGAACTAGGAAGACTTAGAAAAATGAACTAGGAAGACTCACAAGTGAGTCTTCCCGATTGTCTTCCTAGGCCAAGCCTTGTCTTCCCGAATGTCTTCCTAGGCCAAAGGGTTGTCTTCCCGGTTGTCTTCCCTTCACAAGCATTGTCTTCCCGAGAGTCTTCTAAGGCAAAGTGATTGTTTTTCTGCTAGTCTTCCAAAGGCATTTACAATGTATCAAATACACTGCACGTGGGGATTAAAAGAAGGAGGCTGTGGTTTTATTATATAAAGGAAAAGAAGACAAGTCGAAGACTTATCAATTCATTACAACTCAAAAAGAAGAAAAAGACACAGCACATTCATCATCAAATTAAAAGCACTGTCTTCAATTCTCTTCAACTGTCAAGCTTCATTTCTGCAGGAGAAATTAATTCTTGATTGTTCTTAAACATTTAATCCATAAGAATTGTATCTCTTGTACTACCTTGACTTTCTAGCGGATCATAATCCCTAGATTTTATATCGAACTACTTTTTAGTATTCGATCCTTTTTATTACAAAAATAGATAAATTCATGTCGAATTTATTCTAGATTTGTTTTATCAAGTTCTTTGTAATCAGTGATCAAAATTGTAACACCCTTCAAGTTTAATAGAGTTTTATTTAACTTGAATATTGTTTCAGTTTTTATTCCGCAATAATTTGTTCTAAATTGTTAAATCTTAAAAGGACAAATTCGATTAAACGGTATCGTTTGTATTCAACCCCCCTTCTACAAACTTATCAGGACCTAACAATCTCCATTGATGTTCAGGTTGTTATTTGAGTAGTATTATGCAAATGAATACTCCTAATCCAAAATTATTTAGGAAAATTATAGTTTCCTAAAAGAAAAAGGAAAGAAAAATTTCCTAATTGAAAGCCACCCCCAAAAATTTAGTTTCCTACTAGAAAAAGGAGAGAAAAATTCCCTAATTGAAATCCTATATAATAACTTGGTGATCTAGTTCATAACCCATATTCCTTCTCTAAGCTTTTCGCTTTAACCTCCTCGTGAAACCAGATTTTGTTTTCGTTTTTCGCTTAATCTCTGAGGATATTACTGCCACGATGATGAAAGTTCAGCAACAACTTTCTTCAACTCATTCCGAATACAGAATCATAAGGACCAACAACCCCTTAAAGCTCAAGATTATTAAGATTACTACAAACGGAGTTTTCCAAAAAACTCATCGTCATCATCACGGTGGTGCGAAAAAGAGTAAGCATGGCCGCAAACATTCTAAACGTGACTTGGTTGATTTGAGTTTAAGGTTGGGTTTGTTTGGAAAAGGAGATGTCAAGTCTACTGGGACACCGCCGGTGGTTATAAGCGATAATGTCAGGAATCTGGGTGGCTATACTTGGCAGGAACAAGAAGAAGATATGTTTTATGGCGTTTCGACTAAACTCACATTGTTTAGTCATCGTCTCTAGAGGCTCTAGCTAGTTTTTTTAGAGTTTTTCGCATGTGTAGAAGTAGAAGTTGCTGTAGTTTCTGATTTCAAGTTTTAGATGTAAAGAGTTATGATCATCAAATATAAGTTGCTACGATTATGCTTTGTTAATATTAATCTGTTTTCGTTCTAGATGTAATTCGTTGAATTAAGCTACATAACTTGTAATCAGACCATTAACAAAAGAGAAATGAATTAAGAACACCATTATAAATTACACAAAGAGTAATAATCAAGTGATGAATGACTTTGAAGACATTCAATTTTCATACAGTTTTTAGGGTCAGTTTATATGCATTCATGTTGAAATCTAGTGTACAACGCTCTTACTAAAAGGAGCCTGAGGATACGGAAATTTGTATGTTACAATTTATATTATCTAGCTGGGCTTACTTAAAATAATTGCAGAGACAAGATTTTCTAATATAGTTCCTTTTTCTGCATCCTAATTATCAAATCCATGAATTTGGGTACTCATTACTTCACCTCATTTGTTAATGTCCATAACAAGTCTCCAATTCGAGCACGCACATCAACAATGTGTTTGCTGCTCACAGATAGATCCACACTGTGTTAAGAAACTCCCTATATATTGATAGATAATCCAACCCGCGCGTCTGCCTGTGACTGTCAACGACACCAGGCCAACATAGTAACATACTCCTCCCTTCAGTTTCCTCAAAGCAACCTTGAAAGCATGAAATATCATCTTCCAAATGTTTTGTTCTCTTTCAACAAATATCAACTTTTCCCAGTTTTAACCGTTGGTAGGGTGATATCCATCCTACAAATGTCTTTTTCCTTTATATATGTCACATGTTAGTAGAATCGAACCATGTTACTCTGTTTATTAGGCTTTTATCAGAAAAACTCAGAGTAGCCCAAGCTTTAACACCTTCCCACTCCTTGTGTCCTGTTAAGTAACCATTTCCTCAATCCTGCACGCATTACTTATCCAGCTAGGCTTTCCCCATCCAAAGTCAGCTTCATAAAAAGGAATCTTACACCAGCTACTACACCAGATGAAATGACTTCCCCCTACGGGCCACTGTATTTCATCCCTTGCTTCATTAAACTTACTGGTCACAGCACTGAAAAATTCGTCGCTGTCTAGTACTGATTTAGAGTACATGTTTATGGTTTTCCTAATGGCATCCTTTATGAGCGCCACCAGGAAATGCAACTCAACTTGCTCTGATCGGGTGTGGACCGAGCTGTTGCAACTGAATAAAAGTTGCCACAAATATTATCAAGCATAGGTGGGGAAGTCCTTCCCCTCAAGTTCAATTTTTGAACCATAACAGATGGAATCAAGTGTCCATGCTTTTCTCTAGCAATAATAATGAGGTCTTTCCAGATAATTGCTGATACAGCTTCCACCTTACTTACCAGAAACTGGTTTGCATTCAGCCCTGAATTATTATTACCAACAGGGGCCTTAGATTTCAGTTTAAGGGATGATATGGCATTTTTATTGAACACATATCTTTGTGTGACAAGCTTGCTGTTAGTGTTAGGGTCGACACGGGCAACAAGTTTAAAGATTCCAGTACTTGGTCTAACAGGAACCTTAAAAGGCAGCACAAAACTTGGAGGAATCACTTCATGAACTCATACTCTACTTGCACTAGCCCATCTATCATGTGTTTGCTGCTCACAGATAGATCCACACTGTGTTAAGAAACTCCCTGTGATCTAACACACGCGTCTGCGTCTTCATATGATTTGTGAACACAACCCGGCTAACATGCCCCTCCTTTAGTTTCCCAAAAGAAAACTTGAATGATGACAGCCTAGACTGGGCTGATGCAGTTTAAACTCTGGTTTTCAATTGTAGGACTTTCGAAAATATGAGTTCTGCAAATTTAAATATAGGGTTTATGTGTTCCTGTGCTGCCCAATATGTGACATAATGACATGAGGCAGGACCTTCAAACTGTTCTGTTCTCGTTATCACATGTTCAATGAATTGATAAAATATGTGAATTTTAAAAGATTGTTGTTGATTTTAATTTTAACTAAATTTTGATAGAGTTGATGTAAAATGTCTTAGACTTTTACTTATTTATATGGACTTTCTCCTTCGAAATTTTATGAGTTTTGGCCAAATTCCAAATGATTTATAATATCCTAGAAATTTTTTCAAAATCCACGAGTTTATCAAATAATAAAAAAAAGTATATGGACCTTTGAATACCACCCAATATTATTGTATTTTTAAAAATCCAAATTGAATGGCGCCATATTTTTATGAACTTTTTAAATTTTAAATTGAATATATACTCAAATTTCAATTTTTTTTTTGAAATACTTACCCAATATCACAAGATTTTAAAAAACTTTTCAAGATGAACACACTGAATTTTAAAAATTCAAAAAAAAATCCTTTAAAATCAAAATCAGTCCCCGTAGTATTGGTCCTTGACTGATGGCTCCTTGCTAGGTGAAGAGTAAACAAAAGAAACACTGACTGACTGACCCCTTAAATAAATAGGATAATTCGAACTGTGTAAAGGAATAAAATCCTAGGCTAGACAGGAATAAATACATATTGCATGGAAAATTAAAATTGGAAAACAAAACTTACAATAAACTCTAACTTAAATCATTAATAAACAAAAAACACTACTAATTACACAATAAGCTCCCTAATCCAAAATCACCTTTGAAAACTATAGTTTCCTATCAGAAAAAGGAAAGAAAAAGTTCCCTAATTAAAAGCCAGCCCCCAAAAATATAGTTTCCTATAAGAAAAAGGAGAGAAAAAGTTTAATTAGGCTACATAGTATATCTTAATGCTGTATATTTGAGTAAACGCTTGTTGTACTGTGGAATTTTATTCCTCACACGACATAAATATCATCATGTTGCTGCTTTTCAGAACCTGATTAAAAACATGAAGAGGAGATGAAATTAAAAGATACACGACAGGATAGGGGTGTATACGGTTCGGGTTGGGCGGGTTACGGAATTTTAACAACCCAACCCAATTAAATCGGGTTTGCAAATTTTCAACCCAACCCACAAAAAATAAATTCGTAATCCAACCCATTTAATATACTTCGGTTTGGATCGGTTCGGGTCGGATTGGTCGGGTTAATAAATATATAAAATATATTTTTATCGAACAGTAAGTACTAAATTAATAAATCAAAATTGAAAGTCAGCAAAATATTACATATCCATCTCAAATAAATCTCAAATATTTAAGTTAAAATACACCAAAAGAATGATAAAGTACTAAACATAGTCTTTCAGTTTAAACGTCAAATTTATGTTATTAGCATAGTCAGTGTGCTAAATTTGCATTACAACCGCGAATGGACAAAGACAGTAAGAACATTTGTCTCAATTGATCTCAACACACAGTTTTGTAGAAGTTGTAGAATATTGATGTACACATTTCTGCTGCTATATCCTTGAAAACGAACAACTTAATGTAAAACTGATGCTTCTTAATGTAAACTGGCCTTAAAGTACTGATACAATATTAACAAACATAGATAATATCATGTATGGATAACCCTAGGCAATGCAAGCAATGAAGTTTTCTTCCAGGACCACACATGGTCTATGGTCTAGAACACAAGAGTTCAAAGAATGTGTTTCAATAATTAAAAGTGTACACTCCAAAACTGCTAACTATTTTAACTAAATGTGTTTCATATATTTTAATTAAATTTATTATTTTAATCGGGTTGGGTTGGTTCGGCTTAAAAAATCGAAACCCATACCCAACCCATTTAAATCGGGTTTATATCTTTTCAAACCAAATATGTTTCGGTTTAAAAATATTCGGTTTGGATCGGACAAAATGAGGTCGGTTTGGATCGGGTTGGTCGGTTTTAACAACCCGTGTACACCCCTACTGCAGGACTTGTAATCAGACCATTAATGACTTTGAAGACATTCAATTTTCATACAGTTTTCGGGTCAGTTTATATGCATTCATGTTAAAAGGAGCCTGAGGATACGGAAATTTGTATGTTACAATTTATATTATCTAGTCGGGCTTACTTAAAATTCATAACTCCAGATCCCGATCTAGTCCTTCCTCGCCAGATCCCACGCTCGGAATGTGGTTCTTCTGCAGGGGGTTCCTGCAAAACAACACAACACCGGAGGGGGGGGGGGGGGGGTTTTGCCACGCGGCGCCTCCGGCGTGAGAATAAGAGTAGGCTTTGGAAGATTTGATAAGGAAATAGAGTAATTTAAAAATGAGGTGTGTGTAAAAATGATAGAGTCTAACCCCTAAACTTTCTTTCCTTGGGCTATTTATAGTCCCGGGATTAGGATTAGGGGTTAGGTACCTGCAATCATGATCGTTGATTCACGTGCATCTGAGACACCTGACTCATGTGGATGGATTACACGTGTCCAGGTGAAAATTGTGGTGGCTTGTGCTTGTACGACTTTGACATGTGAGATGCTGATGCCAATCATTAGCAATCAATAGCTGTCATTGTCAAGTGGGGACCTTAGTCATGACTGGGGTGCCAGGTGGAGTCCTTAGTCATGACTGAGGTGTCATGTGTCAGAGCTCATTTTCCTTATTCTCACAATTTGGGCCTCTTAGACTAGTTTTGAACTCATTGTGGGCCTTGATTACCAATTGGGCTATTTGTAGCCTATCATTTGCCCCCCACTCCCCTATGCGGATTTTCTGGGTGGGGGAGTAGAGGATTCATGTCTGACCATGTTGTTTTATCTACTGAGAAAAAATTGGTTTAATTATGTCCCCTAGTCCCAGATTATGGACAAGGTATAGGTTCTGGGACTAGGAGTAACGTATTCTCTTCACAAGTCCAAGATATCATGACCTTGGGTAACTTAGAAGAAAAAATTGGTTTGATTTTGCCCCCCAGTCCCGGATTATGGACAAGGTACAGGGTCCGGGACTAGGAGTAACGTATTCTATTCACAAGTCCAAGATATCATGACCTTGGGTAACTTAGAAGAAAAAAATGGTTTGGTTTTTCCCCCCAGTCCCAGATTATGGACAAGATACAGGGTCTGGGACTAGAAGTAATGTATTCTCTTCACAAGTCCAAGATATCATGACCTTGGGTAACTTAGAAGAAAAAATTGGTTTGGTTTTGCCCCCAGTCCCAGATTATGGACAAGGTACAGGGTCTGGGACTAGAAGTAATGTATTCTCTTCACAAGTCCAAGATATCATTACCTTGGATAACTTAGAAGAAAAAATTGGTTTGGTTTTGCCCCCCAGTCCCAGATTATGGACAAGGTACAGGGTCCGAGACTAGAGGTAACGCATTTTCTTCACAAGTCCAAGATATCATAACCTTGGGGAACTTAGAAGTAAAAATTGGTTTGATTTTGCCCCCCAATCCCGAATTGTGGACAAGGTACAGGGTCCGGAACTAGGAGTAGTTTAAATCCTTCACAAGTCCAAGATATCATGACCTTGGGTAACTTAGAAGAAAAAATTGGTTTGATTTTGCCCCCAGTCCCAGATTATGGACAAGGTACATGATCTGGGACTCTCTTCACAAGTCCAAGATATCACGACCTTGGATAACTTAGAAGATAAAATTGGTTTGGTTTTGCCCCTTAGTCCCAGATTATGGACAAGGTACAGGGTTTGGGACTAGAAGTAATGTATTCTGTTCACAAGTCCAAGATATCATGACCTTGGGTAACTTAGAAGAAAAAATTGTGGTTTGATTTTGCCCACCAGTCCCGGATTATGGACAAGGTACAGGGTCCGAGACTAGAGGTAACGCATTTTCTTCACAAGTCCAAGATATCATGACCTTGGGTAACTTAGAAGAAAAAATTGGTTTGATTTTGCCCCCCAATCCCGAATTGTGGACAAGGTACAGGGTCCGGGACTAGGAGTAGTTTAAATCCTTCACAAGTCCAAGATATCATGACCTTGGGTAATTAGAAGAAAAAATAATGGTTTGATTTTGCCCCCCAGTCCCGGATTATGGACAAGGTACATGGTCCGGGACTAGAGGTAACATATTTTCTTCACAAGTCCAGGATATCATGACCTTGGGTAACTTAGAAGAAAAAATAATGGTTTGATTTTGCCCACTAGTCCCGGATTATGGACAAGGTACAGGGTCCGGGACTAGAGGTAACGTATTCTATTCACAAGTCCAAGATATCATGACCTTGAGTAACTTAGAAGAAAAACCATTGGTTGCTTATAGCTCCGGATGAGGTGTCTAGTTTACTTAATTAGAATTTTTTTCTTTTTTGAGATATTGCATATTGCTAGGACCCCGAACCCTTGGTTGCTTATAGCTCCGGGTGAGGGGTCGAGTTTACTTAGAAAATTTTCTTTATTGAGATATTTCATATTGCTAGGACCCCGAAACCTTGGTTGTTTATAGCTCCGGGTGAGCGATCGAATTGACTTAGAAATTTTTTCTTTTTTCAGATATTTCATATTGCTAGGACCCCGAACCCTTGGTTGATTATAGCTCCGGGTGAGGGGTCGAATTGACTTAGAATGTTTTCTTTGCTCAGATATTGCATATTGCTAGGACCCCGAACCCTTTGTTGCTCATTGCTCCGGGTGAGGGGTCGAATTTGATTAGAAAATTTTCTTTTTTCCAAAGATTGCAAATTGCTAGGACCCC
The DNA here is from genome assembly GCA_030848705.1 of Heracleum sosnowskyi. Taxonomy (NCBI): domain Eukaryota; kingdom Viridiplantae; phylum Streptophyta; class Magnoliopsida; order Apiales; family Apiaceae; genus Heracleum; species Heracleum sosnowskyi. The sequence continues at coordinate 14,339,696 of CM061244.1, read as the reverse complement.
GAACCCTTGGCTGCTTATAACTCTGGGTGAGAGGTCGAATTGACTTAGAAAATTTTCTTTATTGAAATGTTGCATATTGCTAGGACCCCGAACCCTTTGTTGCTTATAGCTTCGGATGAGGGGTCGAATTGACTTAGAAAATTTTCGTTTTTTCAGATATTGCATATTGCTAGGACACCGAACCCTTGGTTGATTATAGCTCCGGGTGAGGGGTCGAATTGACTTAGAAAATTTTCTTTGATCAGATATTGCATATTGCTAGGACCCCGAACCTTCTGTTGCTTATTGCTCCGGGTGAGGGGTCGAATTTGCTTAGAAAATTTTCTTTTTTCCGAAGATTGCATATTGCTAGGATCCCGAACCCTTGGTTGCTTATAGCTCTGGGTGAGGGGTCGAATTGACTTAGAAAATTTTCTTTATTGAAATGTTGCATATTGCTAGGACCCCGAACCCTTGGTTGTTTATTGCTCCGGGTGGGGGTCAAGTTTACTCAGAAAATTTTCTGTATTGAGATATTGCATATTGCTAGGTTCCCGAACCCTTGGTTGCTTATTGCTCCGGGTGGGGGGTCAAGTTTACTCAGAAAATTTTATGTATTGAGATATTGCATATTGCTAAGACCCCGAACCCTTGGTTGCTTATTGCTCCAGGTGAGGGGTCAAGTTTATTCAGAAAATTTTCTGTATTGAGATATTGCATATTGTTAGGACCCCGAACCCTTGGTTGCTTATTGCTCCGGTGAGGGGTCAAGTTTATTCAGAAAATTTTCTGTATTGAGATATTGCATATTGCTAGGACCCCGATACCCTTTGTTGCTTATTGCTCCGGGTGAGGGGCCAAATTTTTTCTTATTGCCTATGGCTTGGATTCTGAGTCCCATTTTGCCTATGGCTTCGGACTCAGAATTACTTTGTTACTTAGAAACTTGTCTTAGAATTTTGTGTGCATTTGTATGTGACAACAATACTAAAAATGAAGGTAATATATAGCCCGGTTTTTATTCAAGTAAAGATCGATAGTATAAAAGATCTTATTGTTGCTTCAATACAAAAGATAGAACTAAATGTTGAAGTCTTCTGGGCTTTCGGGAGCGCCTTATTCCTCAAGCTCAATGGTTTCAGTTTCAACAGCTGCCTCAACTTTGCCTAGCTCTTTTTTAGATACAAATTGTTGGACCCGGGCCTCGGAGTTCTGGGTTAGGAAGGTCTGGGCTTCTATATTTTCAATGTTTTGGACCTCCTTCCCGGATCCTTTTTTGAAGTGATCTCTATGCTTCTTTCTACTAAGGTTCTTTTGGTATAAAGTTACTTTTCTCTTGTTACCGGGTTCTGTCTAAGCCATAACTAGAGCTTGTCCATAACATCGTCTAGCCATTTCATAATCCCCTCTAACTTCACCAGTCCCAGAAGGAGTAGGGAATTTGAACTTTAGGTGTGGGGTTGAGGTTATTGCTTGTAGCTTGGTAAGTGTCGGCCTTCCCAGAATCACATTATAGGATGATGGACTGTTGATAACATAAAATTTGACAATATTGGTTACCTGTCTAGGAGCGGTGCCGAACAGGACTGGTAAGTATAGGGTTCCTTGGATCGGGACTAAATTATTCCCGAACCCATAGAGTGGATCCTCTCTGCAATCATTCATTTTTACACTTCCCAACTGCATCCGATCCATGGTGTGTTTAAACAAAATATTAATAGAGGATCCATTATCAACCAAAATTCTCTTCACTTCATTATCTGCTATATCCAGACTAACAACAAGAGCTTCGTTATGGTTTGGGTTGATTCCTTCAAATTCCTCTTTGCTGAAACTTATCATCTGCTCCGGGAAGGACTGCACCATCATAACTTCATCACCAGATTCTGGACTTCGAGGTGGTGAGTTAGATCCTCCCAGAACTACATTTACCACATTCTTATGCTTACCAGATCCTTCTCCCTTTTCCATAGTTCTTCGGGATATGTACTGGCCCATGTTTCCTTTCTTGATTTGATCTTCAATGAAGAATTTCAAGGATAAGCAATTCTCAGTTGTGTGTCAGTGAGTTTCATGGTAATCACAGTGTTTGTGAGAAGACCGGTTCTCAGGTGCAGTGATCATGGGTTTGGGTGGGTAATATAATGGTTTATCTTTGACTTCCTTCAAGATATCAATCCTGGACCTGTTGAGAGGAGTCCATTCGGGTTCTGGCCTTGGTTCAGATTTTGTTGGCTTAGGCGGTCTACACTCGGACATGGACCTGGAGTCCGTGACCTTGTTTGGGACGGATAATTGAGAGCTCTAGATGTAGTTGCTCTGTCTGTTGGGTTTGAACTTCTTATCTTGGTGATAGTGATTTTTTGGGTGGTCATCCTGAGATCGGGCTGAGGATGCTCTTTGTCGGGTCATTCTCATAGCTTGTAGTACATCAGTTTCTTTAATGAACCAGGCTGACATAGCCTAAGCTGCTGCCAGACTTTGTGGTTCCTTGTTGATGAGCTCGACAACATACCTTTCATTGTTCTCCGGATCTAGGTTCCTTCGAAATATGCTCAGGGCCTCACGTTCATCCAAGTTAGTTATGTTATTGATGGCTTCCTGGAACCTCTTCATGTAGGCGGATAAGGACTCATTGTCATACTGACGGATAGTCTCTAGATGGCACAATGCATTTCCTGGGTTTTATTGGCTCGGAAGCGTTTGAGGAAGGATTCTCGAAACTGCTTCCAGTTATGGATGCTTCGAGATGGAATTCAGCTGAACCACCTCTGGGCTCCGGACTTGAGGGTTGAAGCGAAGAACCTACACTTGGTGAGGTCATTGTAGTAATAGATTAGGGATATCTGCTCAAAATAATTGATATGTTCTTCTGGGTCACCTAAGCCGTTGAAAGATTCAAAGTTGAAGTGCTTGAGGTTCCTTTGCCGAGGCATAGCCTCCAAAGAATAGCTGAAGGGGGTGAGGGTTTCCCCAATATCAATATCAGAGTCTTTTCCCACCTTTCTTTGTAGTTCATGTATCATGTCAATTAGGTCTTCATGTGGTTCATCCTCATCTGAGATTAGGCCAGGACTTGGGGGCCGGGTGCGTCTCCGGTCTTGATATTTACCATGAATCCGGGCCTCCTCATCCTGCATCCTTTTCTGGACCCGTAGGTCAAGTTTGGCTTGTTCTTCTTTGCGAATTTTCTCTCGAAGCTCAACTAGTTTCCTGAGCTTTTCTGCTTCATCATCTGGGTTCTTGTTCTGAGTTCGGTGGTAGGTCTTTCTTTGGGTATCCTTTTGTTTACCACCAATTCGGTCAAAAACAGAGCCACGGGATCGGTGAGACTCTCCGGAATCCTGAGAATTCTCATTTTGTTCGACTTCTTGGATCCGGGCCTCGTTATACATCCGGATTGCCTCAACGAGTTGGTCTCCAGTCAGGTTCTCCATGAGTCCTGGTTTAATTGTAACATCTGTATACTTGTACTTATTCACCTCAATTTAAACCCGTGCATCATCGGGTCGGATTACTTGAGATGCTATAGTCTGGACTGGTGGTATCACCACCTGGTCTTGGATTTGGGGGTTCGGGTTTTCTTGCCTCTGAGAACTGGTTGTGGGTCTATGAGTTTGGTTATTTTTGCTACCACGAGCCATGATTGTAAGAACTAGGATTCTTTCAGAACGCTATAGCTTGCTGGTTTAGTCGAGTCTAATGGAACCTTGACCACAAGACTCCTTCTAGCGCCAATGATAACTCCAGATCCCGATCTAGTCCTTCCTCACCAGATCCCATGCTCGGAATGCGGTTCTGCTGTAGGGGGTTCCTGCAAAACAACACCGGAGGGGGTTTTTTTGCCCCGCGATGCCTCCGGCGTGAGAATAAGAGTAGGTTTTGGAAGAGTTGATAAGGAAATAGAGAAATCTCAAAATGGGGGGTGTGTAAAAATGATAGAGTCTAACCCCTAAACTTTCTTTCCTTGGGCTATTTATAGTCCCAGGATTAGGGTTTGGGGTTAGTTACCTGCAATCATGATCGTTGATTCATGTGCAGCTGAGACACCGGACTCATGTGGATGGATTACACGTGTCCAGGTGAAAATTGTGGTGTCGTGTGCTTGTATGACTCTGACATGTGAGATGCTGATGCCAATCATTAGCAATCAATAGCTGTCATTGTCAAGTGGGGACCTTAGTCATGACTGGGGTGCCAGGTGGAGTCCTTAGTCATGACTGAGGTGTCATCTGTCAGAGCTCATTTTCCTTATTCTCACAATTTGGGCCTCTTAGACAAGGAGATCATCATTTGCTAAATAATTAAAAGTCAATAATTCCTCTGCAGTGTGTCTAAGATAATATGGGGTTGAATGATCTACTCCATCAGGGACAAGGCAATCTAGGAAAACTTTTTAAAGTTTTTTTTTGGGATTTTACAAAATATTTGCAAAAGTACGATTTACAATAAAAAACAACCAAATGCAATTTTTTGAAGTTGCTTTTGCTTTGGGTTGCAAATACATATTAAAAAAAATTGGTAGAAAAAACGTATTTTGCAAAAAGGGTAAAAAATCCGCATAACCCAAAATACCTACCATTATACTTATTTTCAAAAATATGTTCATTTTAAAACTTATTTCTAAAAATACTATTTTAAAGTTTCATTTTCAAATATACAATTCGCAACTACAAGAACCTACGATGCAACTTCATTTTAATTTTTGAAAATTTTGATTTTAAAAACTGAATTATGTTGCATTAATTGTTTTCCTTGTTTCGACAACAACCTTAAATCAACTTTAAATATAGATTTAAAATTACATTTTATATTTCATAAAGACTATCGGTAGGATTTAGTAAATATTAGAAATAATTTATGAATTTACAAGTATATTCAGTAGAACAATCGGTAGGATTACCAAGGTAGTCTTTCTGAAAATACTTTAAGTCTTTCTGATTTTAGAATGTTTGTTTTAATTCTAAATTAATTACCTACTTAATTAATTTACCAAATAAATTAATTTTGTAAGAATTAATTTATTAGTTAAATTAATTAAATAAAGTAGATAATTAAAGGAGAATAAAAACTAATTTCTTATTAAAAGAAATAGTCTTGAGAACCACTTTAATTAATGACTAACTTCCACTGATTATTGTTGACACTCGATGTACTATCTGGTTCATGAGCGACTAACTTCAATGACTGTTCTTCATCTTTGACTTTAAAAGCTGTGATTCTCTTCTCTTTAAATCCTTTCAATTAACCACTGTAACATGTACCTTTGCAGTCACACTCCTAAAATCTCTGTCACTTTAATAAATCCACTTTCTTGAAAACTTCACTGAGCTTTGATCAAATTAATGAACTTCTTTCAATGTAGAATTACTTCAAATCTGTAGATGACTTTTATCTTCATTCTTTTGACTATTATGATCTTCTGAGATTCCTGTGACAAATTTGAATTATTACTTACTTATTACAAACTTGTTTAATGTTGAGTTACATCCTCGATGAAAACAAATAGTCCTAAACATATGTTTTTCATTTAATGATTAAATTATATTTCGGATACGAATACAGATATTTCGGACGGATATCGGATTTTTTTGACAGTCCTGACTGTTGCCTGTCACTTGGAAAATTAAAATATATGGGTTAATAATATATTTCAATCAACTAAAATTAAGAAACGACATGGGTAGATGATTTTTCAGCAAAGAATGTAATTAACTCCGGCTTAAAGTATTAATAAACAAAAAATAATACTCCTAATCCAAAAATATTTAGGAAAACTATAGTTTCCTAACAGAAAAAGGAAAGAAAAATTTCCTAATTCAAATCACCCCCAAAATTTTAGTTTCCTATTAGAAAAAGGAGAGAAAAATTCCCTAACTGAAATCCTATATAATAACTTGGTGATCTAGTTCATAATCATAACCCATATTCCTTCTCTAAGCTTTTCGCTTTAACCTGCAACCAGATTTTATTTTCGTTTTTCGCTAATCTCTGAGGATATTACTGCCATGATGATGAAAGTTCAGCAACAACTTTCTTCAACTCATTCCGAATACAGAATCATAAGGACCAACAACCCCTTAAATTTCAAGATTATTAAGATAACTGCAAACGGAGTTTTCCAAAAAACTCATCGTCATCATCACGGTGGTGCGAAAAAGAGTAAGCATGGCCGCAAACATTCTAAACGTGACTTGGTTGATTTGAGTTTAAGGTTGGGTTTATTTGAAAAAGAAGATGTCAAGTCTACTGTGACACCGGTGGCTATAAGCGATAATGTCAAGAATCTGGGTGGCTATACTTGGGAGGAACAAGAAGAAGACATGTTTTATGGCGTTTCAACTAAACTTACGTTGTTTAGTCATCGTTTCTAGAGGCTCTATCTAGTTTTTTAGAGTTTTTTTTTCTTTTTCTTTTTCGATGTGTAGAAGTTGCGATTGTTTTCTGTTTCCAAGTTTTAGATGTAAAAAGTTATGATCATCAAATATAAGTTGCTATGATTGTTCTTTATTAATATCAATCTGCTTTCTTCGTAGATGTGAATCGTTGAATTAAGCAACATAAATATATAAATATATTGTATCAGAACCTAATTAAAAACATGACAAGGGGGTGAGATGAAGAACCTAATTAGAATACGATTATCCGGTCTTCATTTTGAAGGAAGAGCTAGGACTTGGTATAAGTGGTTTCATTTTGAGGTGGATATGTGTAATTTGGTAAATCCGCTAAGCATCCACCAGCAAGGCTCAGTTAAAGAGTATAGGAATGAGTTTCTAGAAACAAAAGAAATAGCCGAATATGTTTACGATTTTGTGTTTGCGAGGAGATACTTGCTCATAATTTTATCAATGGTCTCAAAGAAGAAATTCGTGAAACTATTGATCTGTGGTCACTTGAAACTTTGGAGGGGGCAGTTAGTTGGGCTGAGTTTCAAGAGTTGCAAATTGCAGAGAGATTGTTGTTTGAAGCTGCTGAAGAAGAATATGAAATGTATGAAGGTATGAAATGTATGTTTAAAGAAACTACTTGTCTTGGTAAAGCGACAAGAGGATGTGAAGAAGGCATCGGTACAACACCCCTGAAGTGCCTCGAAGTTACTGATGAATCTGGTGTAGCTAACGTTCTTTTTGGCAAATTTCGAATACTGGGTGTTACTTTATTGGATAATAGTAAGTCTGTTCGTTGTAAAGCAATACAAATTGTAGAGGTGGGGATACGAGACATAAAATTCCCAAATCTGGCTGCTGTATTTTGGAGATGTATGACCATGGATAAGGCCATTGATAAACTTGGTTATCCAGGTCGTATAAGGTTGTCTACGTATTGTACTACGTGGAAGATCGTATGCTTTTGAACAAGCTATAGAGTTCTATGCAGCATCAACTACGATGGTAATGCCTGATGTGAAAAAAGGGCAACTGTATTTGTTAGTTAATAGTATGTCATATTCTAGCAACTTGGCTGGGTTTAGAGAAGCTGATATGAAGGTAATATCTGAACTTTTGAATGTGTATGATCTTTTCATTAAAGAAGAATTGCTTACTCTGAAACAAGGTCTTAAAATGGTTGCGGAGAAATATGATAGAGATGTCATGTACCTGGGGCTTGTTTCTGAAGAGCCATCATTGGCAAACAATATCTGTTTTGTAATTGCTAGCCATATCCAGTGTACTAAAAGGAGCCCGAGGATACGAAATTTGTATGTTGCAATTTATATTATCTAGTTGTGCTTACTTAACAAAAATGCAGACAAGTCAAGATTTTCTAATATAGTTCCTTTTTCCTGCATCATAAATAATTATCAAATCCATGAATTTGGGTATTCAAGTTCACCTCATTTGTTAATGTCCATAACAAGTCTCCAATTCGAGGACGCTAATCAACAATGTGTTTGCTGCTCACAGATAGATCCATACTGTGTAAAGAAACTCCCTAATCAATTCGAGCACCCAAATCATTACAACAATGTGTTTTCTGCTCACAGATAGATCCACAATGTGTTAAGAAACTCTGTACTGAATAGATAATCCAACACGCGCATCTGCCTGTGATTGTGAACGACACCAGGCTAGCATAGTAACATGCTCCTCCCTGAATGCATGAAAGCATAGACAGCAGAGGAGACAGTTTAAACTCTGATTGTGAAATGTTAGCCTTCTAAAAGGACGAGTCCTGCAAATTTGAGCATAGGGTTTATGTGTTCTTGTGCCTTGCAAAATGCTTCATAATGACCTGATGCAAGACCATGCAAAAGTCTAGTAGATTGCATATCATCTTCCAAATATTTTGTTCTCTTTTCAGTTTTCACATATTCTATTGCCTACAAATATCAACTATTCCCAGTTTTAACCGTTTGTAGGGTGATATGCACCCTACAAATATCAGTTCCGCTATCTTACACCAGCTACTAAACCAGATGAATGACTCTCCTCTACAGGCTTCTGCATTTCGTCCCTTGCTGCATTAAACTCACTGTCTAGTACTGATTTAGAGTACACCTTTATGGTTTTCCTAATGGCATCCCTTATCAGTTCCACCAGGAAATGCAACTCAATCTTGCTCTGATTTGGTATGGACCGAGCTATTGCAACTGAATAAAAGTAGTATCTGGCATAGGCAGGGAAGTCCGTCCTCCTCTAAGCTTTTCGCTTAAACCTACTCGTTAAACCAGATTTTCTTTTCGCTTTTCGCTTAATCTCTGAGGTTATTACTGCCATGGTGCAAGTTCAGCAACAACTTTCTTCAACTCATTCCGAATACAGAATCGTATCGACTAACAATCCCTTAAAGCTCAAGATTATTTGGAAAAGAAGATGTTAAGTCTACTGCAACACCGGTGGCTATAAGAAGAAGAAGAAGACATGTTTTATGGCGTTTCAACTAAACTCACATTGTTTAGTCATCATCTCTAGACGCTCTAGCTAGTTTATTAGAGTTTTTTTTCTTTTTTTTCCCATGTGTAGAAGTTGCTGCAGTGTTCTGTTTTCAAGTTTTAGATGTAAAAAGTTATGATCATCAAATATCAGTTGCTATTATTATGATTTATTAATATTAATCTGTTTTCGTTGTAGATGTAAATCATTGAATTAAGCAACATAATATATCTTAGTGTTGTATCTGAACCTAATTAAGAACATGAAAGGGGGTGAGATTAGGAAAATAAAATTAAAAAAAATAAGAAAACCAATGTAAATTTAAGAGGAGTAATAAGACTTTGAAGACATTCAACTTTCAATCTTTCATACAGTTTTAGGGTTAGTTTATATGCACTCATGTTGAAATCTGCTCTTACCAATAGGAGCCCGAGGATACGGAACTTTGTATGTTACAATTTATATAATCTAGTTGTGCTTACTCGAAAAATTGCATAGAAGTCAATTTATGTTCCTTTTCCTGCATCATAATTATCAAATCCATAAATCTGGGTTCTCAAGTTCACCTCATATATGTTAATGGCCATAACAAGTCTCCAATTCGAGCACGCACATCAACAATGTGTTTGCTGCTCACAGATAGATCCACACTGTGTTAAGAAACTCCCTATTGATAGATGATCCAACACGGGTGTTTGCTTGTGCTTGTGAACGACACCAGGCTAACATAGTAACATGCTCCTCCCTTCAGTTTCCTCAAAGAAACCTTGAATGCATAGACCGCAAATGAGACAGTTTAAACTCTGATTGTCAAATGTAAGCCTTCTAAAAGGATGAGTTCTGAAAATTTGAGCACAGGGTTTATGAGTTCTTGTGCCGTGCCCCAATGACATGAGGCAGGACCGTGCAAAAGTCTAGTAGATTGCATAATCATCTACCAAATATCAGTTTTTCCCAGTTTTAACCATTAGTAGGGTGATATGCATCCTACAAATGTCTTTTTCCTTTATATATGCCAGTTGATAGTCCACATGTTTGTAGAATCGAACAATGTTACTCTTTTATTAGCCTATTAGCATATTTTATGGAAACAGAATTGAATTAGCCATTAGTTTTCAAAAGAAGAGTCTACTGCGATAAATAGGAAACTTCGAACAGAATTTAGCAAAAAAGAAAAAGAAAAGGCAACTTTAAACCGAGTGTAAAAGATTAAAGACTAGGCAGGAAGAAATACATATTGGAATTCTAATAATTTGCATCAAATCGACCATCAGTTATTGTGAAACTTACTCAGAAATTGAGCCCATGTAAATTTGTTTCCGACTAAGACGTGAAAGCTAAAACGTCCTTATCTTGATGGAACTTAATCATGTCTTCACCTTTCAGAGTAACCCAAGCTTCAACACCTTCCCCGCTCTTTGTGTCCTGTAAAGTAACCATTTCCGCTATCCTGCACGCATTACTTATCCAACTGGGCTTCCCCCATCCAAAGTCAGCTTCATAAAAAGGAATCTTACACCAGCTACTGCACCAGATGAAATGACTTTCCCCTACGGGCCTCTGCATTTCGTCCCTTGCTTCATTAAACTTACTGGTCACAGTGCTGAAAAATTCATCACTGTCTAGTACTGATTTAGAGTACCCGTGTATGGTTCTCCTAATGGCATCCCTTATGAGCGCCACCAGGAAATGCAACTCAATATTGCTCTGATCCGGTGTAGACCGAGCTGTTGCAACTGAATAAAAGTTTCCACAAGTATTATCTGGCATAAGCGGGGAAGTCCTTCCCCTCAAGTTCAAATTTTGAACCATAACGGATGGAATCAAGTGTCCATGCTTTTCTCTAGCAATACTAATGAGAGCTTTCCAAATAATTGCTGAGACAACTTCCACCTTACTCACCCAAAACTGGTTTGCATTCTCCCTTGAATTATCATTACCAACAGGGGCCTTAGCTTTCAATTTAAGGGCTGATATGGCATTTTTATTAAACACATATCTTTGCGTGACAAGCTTGCTGTTAGCGTCTACATGCGGAACAAGTTTAAAGATTCCACTACTTGGTCTGACAGGAATCTTAGAAGGCAGCACAAAACTTGGAGGAATCACTTCATGAACTCCTACTCTACTTGCACTAGCCCATGCATTAATAAATGCCATCCCTGTTACTGCATCAGCTATTTTATGTGAGCCTCGGACTGCAACAGCAACTCCACCACACCTGAAAGTGTTCACTTGAATGAAGACAAGGGGACGACTACTTGAGTTTGAATGATCTGCTCCATCATCATTCGGAACAAGGCAATCAAGAAGTTCCAACCCAAGTCTTCCTTCGATAATGTCCTCTAGACAAAGATCAACAACGGCTTCTACGTATTTAACTCCTTCGTCGTTACAACAAACTACGAGATCATCTTCAATGAATCTACCTGCAAATGGGTAGAAAATGGTCAAGACTTCCGACAATGATTTCTCCAAATTTTCACAACTTTTTATGAAATTTTTGTGCTCATTGGCCGAGTAGTAGAAAATCAGAGGAACAGATACTGAAGGAGCCAGATGATCTATGAAAGATATCTTAAGGTTTCTAAGATTATCTGGTGTTGGAACTGAGGGTTTGACAATTTTTTGAGATATGATTTGAATCTCCATTGATGTTCAGGTTGTTATTTGAGTAGTATTATGCAAATGAGTTTGTTAAGGTTCCTTTTAACCTCTAAATTATACTGGCACAACAATGTGTAATTAAATCGAATCAAACAAACATCTCAAAATTTATTAAGCTCAGATGATCCAAGTTGGAGGACCACAAATTGACCTTAAAGAAAAAGTTACCAACAACTTAATTTTTGTCCTTAATCAAGATTAGTTGCAAGCTTGGCTATGACTATGACCTATGACTATGTTAATTATGAGTTTTACGTTTGCTAATAGGGACAGAGTCATTGTATATTAAGTCAATGGTGGTAGTTCATGAAATGCTGTTCTTGTCATGTAAATTGATAAATATGCTGTCAAGTTATCATTTAAGAGTAGTGCTAGAGGCACAAAATTTGGTACAAAAATTTGTTACAAAATGACATGGCATAGATGATGTGGCAATTTGGAATGTTTTGATTGGTATTGTTGGTGTGAATGCAGGGGTTCCACTTATTATTACAACGAATCAGGAACTGCCATGTGTATTTGGGAAGAATTTTGGGAACAAATTTGGGGCCTCTAGCATTTTCCATCATTTAATCATTCATCAAATTAATACTTAAATATAAAGATTGACTTGGAGTATAAACTGTTATAATTCGTATATAGAAAACTGAGAAAGAAAGGCTTCAGAAAGATAAGAAAGAGAGAATGAAAGATCAATATTAACTACAAGTTTTTAGAAGTGATTGTTTACAAGATAATCTAAGGCTTATATACAATGTGATCAGAGTCTAACAAGCCTAACAAACTAACTGATTATGGCGGGAACCAGCTGTGAACAAGCTGTGAACTAGCTGTACAAATGGAATAAATAGAAATGTTTTAGGTAATATGTCCAACACCCCCCCTCAAGTTGGAGGGGAAGGAATGAACACCCAACTTGGGAAGAACACCCTGATGATGTATTCCTGGTAAGGACTTTGTAAAAACGTCAACAAGCTGTGTAGAAGATGGTGTGTAGCTGAGGGATATTAGACCGGAACCCAGTTTTTCACGAACAAAATGACAATCAAGTTCAATATGTTTAGTTCGCTCATGATAAACTGGGTTCTTGGCAATGTAGATAGCAGCCATGTTATCACATTTGACAGGAACGGGGCTAATATTAGGAATGTCAAATTCATGAAGTAGTCTGGTTAGCCAAGCAAGTTCTGCTGTAACTCGTCGTAGTGAACGATATTCAGCCTCAGCTGAAGAAAGAGAGATTGTGTGATGTTTCTTAGATTTCCAGGAAATTAAACTGTCTCCCAGAAATATAACAAACCCACTAACTGAACGCCTTGTGTGTGGACAAGCAGCCCAGTCTGCATCACAGTAAGCTTGTACATTAAAGGATGAAGAATTGCTAAACAGTAAACCTTGATCTGTATCAGACTTTAGGTAACGAACCACATGTAATGCAGCTGACCAGTGAGGTTCTCGAGGATCAGACATAAACTGGCTGAGATGTTGAATAGCAAAAGACAAGTCTGGTCGAGTATTAGTTAGAAAATTCAATTTTCCAACCAGTTTGCGATACAAAGATGGATCCGAAATAGGAGGACCTGTAGCAGGAAGGAGTTTACGCTGATACTCTAGAGGACTAACAACTGAAGACAAATCATCATAATCGAATTCAGTAATGATATCCAGGATAAATTTCTTTTGAGACAAGACAACCCCATTGGGAACATGGTTGAATTCAATGCCCAGAAAGTAATGTAAACGTCCCAAATCTTTTATCTTGAAAGTTGTATCCAGAAATTGTTTAACCAATGAAATTTCTGAAGTATCACTACCAGTGACCAAAATATCATCAACGTAAACGGCTAGAAAAGTCACAAGAGAACCAGATTTCTTGTAGAATAAAGAAGTGTCATTTTTGGAGAATTTGTAACCTTTAGAAACCAATGCAGTACTGAGTTTGAAATTCCATTCTCGAGAAGCCTGTTTGAGGCCATATAGAGACTTTCGAAGTTTACAAACCAGATCAGGATTTGAAACAATCAATCCATGAGGTATCTTCATATATATGTCTTCGTGTAAATCACCATGTAAGAACGCATTATTGACATCTAACTGAGTCATTTCCCAACCCTTTTTGACTGCTGTAGCAACTAAAGCTCGAAGTGTAGTCATCTTGACTACTGGAGAGAAAGTTTCAGTATAGTCGATACCTTCCTTCTGAGTGAAACCTTTGACAACAAGACATGCTTTATAACGTTCAATTGAACCATCAGCATGTTTCTTTACCTTAAACACCCATTTACAAGAAATTGGTTTCTTTCCTTTTGGTAAAGGAACAAGAGACCAAGTATCATTAGCTTCGAGAGCAGAAAATTCTGCAGCGATTGCCTTTTGCCATTCTGGAAATTGGTTAGCCATTTCAAAAGAAGTAGGTTCAGGCGGAGGTAAAATTTGTGAAGGAATAACACAGCAAATAGAATCTGTTGAGAGTGAATGAGAAGGTTGACACAGAGAAGTCAAAGTACATGAACAATAGGATGAAGAGCATTGAGCATTTAAGGGATGAACATAATCTTGGAGGTAAGAGGGAATACGAACGTCTCTGGATGATTTTCGAGGCTCAGAGGAGTGAATTTGTAAAGATGAATCAGAAGTAGGCTCAGAGTAATTATTTTCTAAAGATGAATCAGGATTAGTCTCAGAAAAGTAATGATCTAAAGATGAATTTGTATTGGGATGAATTTCTACCGGTATATTAGTAACAGCAGGGTCAGGAGATTCCATATCAGTAATCGGTAAAGGAGTAAAATGTGATGTATCGGGAGATTGAACAAGAGGAAATACAGTCTCATAGAACTTAGCATCTCTGGAAAAGAGAATAGAACGATTTTCCAAATTTAAAAACTTATAAGCCTTTTTACCAAAAGGATATCCTAAAAATACGCAAGACACAGCTCTAGGAGACAATTTATCTCTGTGAATTTTTGGAATACTAACATGAGCAAGACAACCGAAAGACCTTAGATGTGTATAACCAGGTTTATGTCCAAATAAGACCTCATATGGAGTGATACCTTGGAGGACTTTAGAAGGGAACCTGTTTATCAAATATGTGGAAGTCAAGACACAATCACCCCAGTACTGTTTTGGTAGATTAGATTGAAAAAGAAGGGCTCGTGCAGTTTCTAAAAGGTGTTTGTGTTTTCTCTCCACAACACCATTTTGTTGTGGAGTGTGAGCACAAGAAGTTTGATGGAGTATGCCTTGACTGAGAAAAAACTGACGAGCATCATGACTTAAACCAAGTTCTAAAGCATTATCAGTTCGAACAGATTGGACTTTAGTATGAAACTGAGTTTCAACCATAGCAACAAAATGTTTAATGAATGAAAAGGCATTGCTTTTAGTACTAAGAAGATGTGTCCAGGTTGTCCTTGAAAAATCATCAACAATAGTGAGAAAGTAACTGAATTTATTGTAAGTTTTGATAGGGTAAGGCCCCCAAATGTCAACATGAATTAATTGAAAACAAGCAGTAGATTGTATGTGACTATGTGGAAAAGGTAGTCTGTGTTGCCTAGACTTGGCACATACATCACAAACATTGAAGTGAACAGAACTAGTAGGATCAATTTTACAAAGAGAAAGTGTTTTAATTTTGGACATAGGTAAATGACCTAGTCTATGATGCCATAGTAATGCACTGTTGTTGCATAAAGAGTCAGGAACAGTAGGAGATGTGTGAAGGGAGACAACAGAAGCAATGGATGAGTGATTTAAAATGTATAGGCCTCTCTGAGTTTTACCAAGAGCCAGTGGCTTCCTCAGAGAAGAGCCCTGCAATAAGCAAACATCATTAGTAAAACTGATAACACAATTTAGCTGTTGTGTCAATTTACTAATAGAAAGGAGGTTGAATTTAAAGTGTGGCACATAGAGGACATGTTGAAGTATTATATCAGGGGAGATAGGCACATTTCCAGAGTGTGTGATTTGGATAGTATGGTCAGTGGGTAGAGACACAGTAATAGCAGATGGTAAAGAATCAATTGTGGAGAATAAATCTTTATGAAAACACATATGATCACTAGCCCCACTGTCAAGAATCCATTGAATATTATTGGAATCTGAAAAACAAACTGTGGAGAGATTAATGTTACCAGCAAAGTTTGCAGCAGATGGAGAAGAATCTGTGGAGGATTTCAACAAATGCATCAGCTGTGAATACATCTCTGGTGTGATAGAGTGATTAGATGAAGACTGTGGAGCAGTAATGTTTGGGGATTGTTGAGGAACCAGTTCACCAGAAACATTGGAAATGTCAGCTTGAGCAGCAATACGCTTAGACTTGGTGAACTTAAAATCAGCTGGGAATCCATGTAATTTGTAGCACTTATCAACAGTATGTCCAGTTTTCTTGCAGTAATTACAAGTAAGAACAGGTTTCTTGGATTCAAAACCAGCAGGTCTTTTAACATATGAATTTGGCCTTGATGAGTTAACATGAAGTGAAGCAGAATCAGCCAAGAATTGAACACCAGAATGAATTTCCCTTTGAGACTCTTCTTGCAGGAGAATGTTATACACTTGACTAACGCTTGGTAAAGGATTTTACATCAGAATGGAGCCTCTCATTGCTGTATATGAATCATTCAATCCCATCAAAAACTTCAGTACACGTTGATCTTGCTGAAACTTTGACAATTTCTGAGAAGCACCGCATGTGCATCCACAGGAACAAACAGGTATGAGAGAAAGATAATCTATATCATCCCATAGCATCTTCAGTTTAGTAAAATAATCAGGAATGTTGTTGTTTCCTTGAGATAACTCAGAGAGTTCTTTATGCAATCCAAACAATTGAGTTCCACTAGGAGAACCATAACGCTCTTCCAATTCTTTCCACATTTGATGTGCAGAGTTCGAATAGATGACACTATGACCAATTGATTTTGATAAAGAACCAAGTAACCATGAAATCACCATATCGTTACACCTTGACCAACTCTTAAAAGTTGCAGAAGTAGCAGCAGGCACATTCAGAGTTCCATCAACAAAACCTAACTTGTTTCGTGCCGATAAAGCTATAGTCATAGAACGTTTCCAATTGCTAAATCCAGTTCCATCAAAAGAATCGCTAATGAGTTTCATACCAGGATTATCTGATGAATGAAGGTATAGAGGATTATCCTGATCTAGAGTCATTCTAGTTTCTTGAGTAGCAGCCATGAAACTTTATGCTAACAGAATTGAATCAAGAAAAAAAACACAAGTAGAATTGGAAGAATTGACTATCACCGAGAGATTGTTGATATGATGAGAGTGATACAAAACACGTATCGATGCACATACACGGATAACAAATTGATACAGAAGAAGAATCAAAGAAAAAATCAAGGAAGAAAGACACCTAGAATGCTGGAATCAGACGGATGATGAGCAGATCGCCATCGATTTTTGGTTGTTGGAGATGATGACGCATCTTGCTTTGATAACAGATAGAATCAATGGAGGTTTACGTAATCGGATCGTGTGTTTACTGCTCTGATACCATGTTATAATTCGTATATAGAGAACTGAGAAAGAAAGGCTTCAGAAAGATAAGAAAGAGAGAATGAAAGATCAATATTAACTACAAGTTTTTACAAGTGATTGTTTACAAGATAATCTAAGGCTATTATATACAATGTGATCAGAGTCTAACAAGCCTAACAAACTAAATGGAGGGAACCAGCTGTGAACAAGCTGTGAACTAGCTGTACAAATGGAATAAATAGAAATGCTTTAGGTAATATGTCCAACATAAACATAATTAATTTTAATATGAATAGCGTTAAATAAAAAAGAGAGAGAATCCATACCCTCGAAACATTCTTTATAACTTGTCGATGATTAATAATATTTTGAATGAGTATTAAATAACAGAATACATACAATATTAATTGGTATTGTTGTTATATTAATGCAATCTACTCAAATTAGGGCCTGGTGTTTAACAATTTATTAGAGCAAGTATATTATATACTAGCTTATATCCCGTGCGATGCACGATTTTCTTTAATATTTTATTAATAATATAAATAATTTAATTTAATAAATTGTTGACGTAATCTTTAGTAGTATTTTAGATATTAAAATATAAAATATTTTTAAATAATAGATCTAACGGTATGTATGTATTTATTTGCTCTTAAAAAATTTAAATGTGACTAAAGTGCAAATAACAAAATATGTATTCTGTAATGTACCGAGTTTCTTCTAACATATGATATTACTTTTATTTTTTTTTATTAATTATCTTATTTAAATTGTGTGTTATAAAAAACTTATATTAAACCCGGATTTTATAAGTTTAATATAAAAATATTGTCATTATATATATATTTTGTCCGTGTTATTTTTAATTTGAATATGAGTTGTTTTACCTAAAAAATATACAAAAGACAATGTTTTTAAAAAGACAGTTAGTTACTTATTAATAATTATATAAAATAATATTACATTTATATATATGTTGTCCATGTTACTTTTAGAAAATTAGTTGTTTAAATTAGAAAATATAAAATTATATTACCTTTTTATATATATGTTGCACCTATTACTTTTAGGAAATTAGTTGTTTAATTTAGAAAAAATAAAAAAGGTTATGTCCTTTAGCGAAAAAGGGTAAGTGATTATTTATTAATAATTATATATAACAATATTACCATTACATATTTATTTTTCATGTGTTATGTTTAGAAGATGAGTTGTTTTAGTTAAAAAATGTAGAACAGATAATGTGTTTTTGATGAAAAAGGTAATTAGTTATAAATATTTAATAATATTACCATTTTATATATAGGTTACCTATTTTATTTTTAGAAAATCAGTTATTTTGGTTAAAAAAAATATATAATAGGTAATGTGTTTTAGCTGAAAAAATATAAAATTATATTACATTTTTATATATATTTTGTTCGTGTTATTTTTAGAAAATTAGTTGTTTAAGTTAGAAAAAAATAAAAAAAAGTTATGTGTTTAGCTGAAAAGGGTAAGTGGTTGTTTATTAATAATTATATATAATAATATTACCATTACATATTTATTTTCCATGTGTTAGGTAATCAGTTATAAATATGTAATAATATTACCAGTTTATATATATATATTACCTATTTTATTTTTAGAAGATAAGTTGTTTTGGTTAGAAAAATATATAAAATAGGTAATGTGTTTTAGCTGAAAAAAATAATTGGTTATAAATAAATTGATTATAGATAGGCCCGACCCAAATTATAGATAGACCCGGCCCAAATACCGACCGATGACTGATCAAAACTTTTAATATTTCGTCTTTACTAATATAGTATAAATTAATCTAATGAATGTTTCGGGCAAAGTTTGATTCAGTGGATACATTAGCATGGCACACATTAATCTACAAGTATTTAATCTAATCTAATACTCCATATATTAACCTTGAAAACACAAGTCCTAAATATTCAATGGTGCTCCTATTATATGCAAAATTAGGTGGCCGGTTTTACATTGCCAACAACAAAATTATGACTAAACAAAACTAAAACCCACTCGGCCATATACATTAAACCTGTGAGCGGGATGCTTTATAAATAATATTATTGGTTTTTTTATATTATATTAACTTACATTTTAATTTTCCTTTTAGCAAAAATTAAAATAATGATTTCAAATGCATAAATTTTTTATAAATATTATTTATTGTAAGTTCTTTTTATATTAGATTAAATTGAAAAACAATATCTACAAATCATGTTCACTTTTTTGCAATTAGGAGTGTAATTTAACAATATTCTTAATTTTTATTTAATATTATTTAAATTATTATTATTATTAATGTTTATGAAAAGACATATGTGCCCTGACGATCAAACCATCCTAACCTCCTTATGCTAATTATATATAAGATATAATATAATAATAATATACTAATTAAGCAACATAATCATGATATCAAAATAAGTATTAATAAAATATGATGCTTTTGTCAAACCCGTAGCATCCATCTAACTCATTTGACTATTTAAAATCTACATCCTATCGATATAAAATCTTAAACTTGTTTTATGATTACACAGGACACAATAAGCAAAGTAACAAATAGCTAGAGGCACAAAAAATTATTACAAAAAAATATTATCAAATGACATGACATGGTTGATGTGTTTGATTGGTGTTAATGCAAGACTCATTTATTATTACAACCAATTAGAAGTGTATTTTGTAACTTTTTTTATACTTATTTTGGGACCTCTAGCATTATTCCAAATGAAATAACATAATCTTTATAACCCATATATAGCCATTATGTGGGCTTGTTTGGCTTGTACAACTCATACATTATAAGTTAATTATATGTTGATAAGTTGAATGTTAATAATTGGTACATTATTTCTTATTGACTTATTACTTGATTTCTTTGTTTTTTAATACTTTATATTTTTACCTTTGTATTTTTAAATATTTTTTTAATTTAAAATGCAAGTGTTGAAATCATTGTATTTAATAATTATTTTTCCAAATTTAATTTAGCAAACTCTTAACTAACTTATAAGTAAATTTATCCAAACACCCGTATAACTTATAAAAATTTATCAACTTATCACTTATGACACTTACTCATTTTAAACTATAAGTTTTTTTATCCCAAACACGCGCATAGTTATCAATAATTAAACCATAACAAGTAATCTTTTTTTTTTTTTGGAAGGGACATAACAAGTAATTGAGAATCAACACCTAGAGGGGAGGGGTGAATAGGTGTTATGACTAACAATGACCGATTTTAATTATTACCAAGTTATGTGACTGAAAAAGCAAAAATCAGTCTGTTTTGCTGTCTGGCAGCTTACTGAGTTCACAGAATATAAAGTGGCAGCTAGCTACGTTGTGCAATGCAGTATAGAAAATGTGCAGAAAATAAAGAACACACAGCAATTTTAGCCAGGTTCGACCCCTATCTCCTATAGGTCTACGTCCTGGTCCTTTACCAACACGGCAAAGGAATATATTATTGATCAAAGTGAATTACAACTACACAATACAATAATATATCTCCCTGATCTCCCAGTTACTGTTTGCAGCTTGCTGAAACACCTTGTTCCTTGAACGCAGCTCTCTAAGTACTATACTAATCCAAGTATAAACTCCTCTAGCTATCAAGTTCCTTGAACCCTTGTTTCCCAAGCTCACAAAACCAGCAACTACCAACTTACAAGTTGAACAATACAAAAATATAATGAATTACAACCAAAACTATGAACTCCAATCAAGAATATATCATATAATATATAAGAGCTCAAGTATGTATAAGATTTTGCAAATCAGTTCGAAAGTACTTGTGTTTTCTTTTGAAAGTCGTTCAACCACTGAAGATGAAAAACACACAAGTATATATAATGAACAAATGATTTTGAATTAATCTAACAACCAACGGTCTTGACTACCAAGTCTCACGTTTTTGTTCCTTGATTAATTCAAGCCCAACGTTCATTAACATAACGTTTAGAAACCAGAAGAATAGAGAAAATAAGAACGTTTAGAAAGACGTTTTTCAATCTGGTTTGAAAATCCCAATACCATAGAAGTTGTTAAAAGATAAAACGTTTATAAACAACTTCCTATAATATAGGAATTATATATATATGAAAATAAATTCGAAATTATTTGAGCCCATATATATATCCATGACTTATATAACTGATAGAGTCCTTACAAATCAGTTCCTAGAAGATTTCCTATAAAATAGGACTGAAACTCTATCTGCTGGAAGTGTTACCAGCTTGCTGCCTGCATACAAAATTTCTCTGCCAGCTTGCTACCTGCACAGAAAGTTATTTTGCCAGCTAGCTGCTACAACATGTTTTGTTAGAAAATACAAAGTTTTTATCTCCTGCAAAACAATGTTAGTACACACAATCAACCCAACTTGCTGCTATAGTGTTATCATCAAAACACCAGGGTTTCAATCTCCCCCTTTTTGATGATTACACAACAATATTCAGGAGCAAAATACTCCCCCTAAAATTATGCTTCCCCTGCAAAAAGATTAGCATTCTATCCAAGAAACTAAGCATATTTGCTAAGCATATTTTCATGGCATCACATTAAAATTTAGCATTAGCATAAATTCATACCTACGAAGAACATAAAATCTTTCTTCGGCCAATGGCTTAGTGAAGATGTCAGCTAGCTGGTATTCTGTAGAAACAAATAGTAGCTCAATTTTTCCTTTTGCAACATTGTCTCTCAAGAAGTGATGTCGAACGTCAATATGCTTCGTTCTTGAGTGATTCACCAGATTCTTTGAAATATTTATGGTGCTCGTATTGTCACAATAAATTGGAATCTTGTCACATTTGATGCCATAGTCCCTGAGTGTTTGGATCATCCAAAGAATCTGGGCACAGCAGCTTCCTGCAGCTAAATATTCACCTTCTGCAGTGGATAATGCAACAGAAGCTTGCTTCTTGCTTTGCCAAGACACCAAACTCTGTCCTAAAAATGCACAAACACCACTTGTACTCTTGCGATCAGTTTGACAACCTGCATAATCTGCATCACTAAACCCAACAAGATCAAAAGCATTTGTGATTGGATAAAATAAACCAAGAGTAATTGTGCCACTCAAATATTTGAATATTCTTTTAACCGCACTCAAGTGAGACTCTTTTGGTTTAGATTGAAACCTCGCACATACACAAACACTATACATTATATCAGGTCTAGAGGCGGTAAGATATAATAAACTACCAATCATACCTCTATACTTGCGAATATCAACATCTATACCATGTTCATCTGCTGTCAGCTTGCTGGCAGGAGTCATTGGTGTTGATTTCGGCTTGATAGTTTCAAATCCAAATCTTTTGAATAGATTCTTGATATACTTGGATTGATGCACATAAATACCCTCTGAAGTTTGCTTAATTTGAAGACCCAAAAAGTAGTTGAGCTCTCCCATCATGCTCATGTCAAACTCACTATGCATACACTTAGAAAACCACTTACACATAGCATCATTAGTAGATCCAAAAATAATATCATCCACATATATTTGTACAACTAAAATATCAGTACCATTATGTTTAGTAAATAATATGGGATCAATTTTACCTCGAATGAATCCATTTTTAATCAAAAACTTACTTAACCTTTCGTACCATGATCTAGGAGCTTGCCGCAATCCATATAATGCCATCTTCAACTTGAAAACATAATTTGGAAATTGCTCATTCTCAAAACCAGGGGGTTGCTTGACATAAACTTCTTCCTTTAAGAATCCATTAAGAAATGCACTTTTCACGTCCATTTGATGTAGCTTGATCTTCTTGAAGCACGCAAATGAAAGTAGCATCCGTATTGATTCAAGCCTTGAAACCGGGGCATAAGTTTCCTCAAAATCTATTCCTTCTTGTTGATTGTATCCTTGTGCAACTAGTCTTGCTTTGTTTCGAGTAACCGTACCAAATTCATCAACTTTGTTCTTGAAGACCCATTTAGTACCAATGATTGCAGCATCTTTAGGTGGCTCCACAAGTTCCCAAACATCACATCTTTCAAATTGATTGAGTTCTTCTTGCATTGCCATGATCCAATTCTCATCTTGAAGTGCTTCTTTAACATTCTTTGGTTCTGCTTGAGCTAGAAAGGCCGCAAATGCACAAAAGTTGGCTTGACCCTTCCTTGTCTTGATTCCTTCTGATTTATCACCAATGATCAACTCTGGAGGATGGTTCTTCACTATTCTTGTTGACTTTGGCAATGAATGTTGAGCTATGACTTCCTCATGTACTCGAATTCGCTTGGATGGAGGAGAAACTTCACCACCTTCATATATAGGCATCTTTTCTTGTGATCTTTGACCTCTTGGACCTTCCAAGGTGAGCTTTGACAACTTAGCAATAGTTTCATCTACTGGAGAAGAGGTTTCAGTTTGCTTTTCAGCTGCTGTAGTTGTCTCAGGCTGGTTGGCAGCTTGCTGTGTCACAGTAGTTGTTACTGGCAGCTGGCTGTCATCTCCTGCACCTGCAATATCTTCCTCATCTCTTGACAGATCAACATTAGACTCTTGAAATGAAACATCTATAGACTCTTCAACAATACGTTTAGATGTATTATACACTCTATAAGCACGACTTGTTAAAGAATAACCCAAAAATATTGCTTCATAAGATTTAGCATCGAATTTACCATCTCTATCAATAGTTTTGAGTACAAAGCACCTGGAGCCAAAAACTTTGAAATATCCAATGTTTGGCTTCTGATTCCTTAGCAATTCATATGGAGTTTTGTTGAGAATAGGCCTGATAAGCACTCTGTTCAGAACGTAGCTTGCTATGTTGACTGCTTCTGCCCAGAAACTCCTTGGCAGCTTGCTCTCTTGCAGCAAAGTCCTCGCAGTTTCTTGCACAGATCTGTTCTTTCTCTCCACAACCCCGTTTTGCTGTGGGGTTCTTGGAGCAGAGAATTCATGTGAAATACCTCTTTCTTCACAATAATCAATGAAGCCTTTTGAGATGAATTCACCTCCTCTATCACTTCTTATACCTATAAGTCTCGTATTCAACTTGTTCTCAAGTAAAGTGATTAGCTTCTCAAATTCACTAAAAGCACAATCTTTAGTACGAAGAAACAATACCCATGTATATCTAGAATAATCATCAACAATAACAAATGCATATTGTTTACCTCCAATGCTTTTATATGCTTCCGGAGCAAATAAATCCGAATGAAGAAGCTCTAAAGGTTTAGTAGATGATACCATTGTCTTTGACTTATGTGGATTCCTGATTTGTTTGCCTAATTGACAAGCCGAACAGGTTTCCGTTTTGACATACTTCAATTTGGGTAGTCCTCTAACAAGCTTCTTTGTAGACAGCTTGCTGAGTAAGTCCATATGAGCATGTCCTAGCCTTCTATGCCAAAGATCTGGGTTTGTATCAACAGTAGCTAAACAACAGCCTACTTCCTGCATCTCAAAGTCCAACATATATATATTTCCTTCCCTTCTAGCAACTAGGGGAACTTTGTTAGTGCCAACATTAATAGTACATTTCTCTTTATCAAAAACAACAGTATGTCCATCATCATATAACTGACTTATACTAAGCAAATTATATTTAAGACCTTGAACATATTGTACTTTATCAATAGAAATGTTACTATTACCAATTGTTCCTTTGCCAAGTATACGGAGTGTTTTGCTATCACCAATTGTAACACTACCACCCCTTTTCATCTTGAGGCTAAGGAACTGAGATTTGTCACCACACATATGTCTTGTACATCCACTATCCAATATCCATTGATTTGCATTGACTTTGACCACAAGACATACCTACAAAACAAAGAACAAACATCTCAACGTTTTGGTACCCAAATTTTGTTGGGTCCAGCATGGTTAGTTGATAAAACATAAAGAACATTCAATTCAGATTTCTTGATCCATATTTGGACCACTTTGGATGCTCGATTTCCTGTTCTCCTTGTTCTGGTAGCTTGCTGCCCAGAAGCAGTCTGTCTGTTCCAGCTTGCTGGCTTAGTGTTCTCTGTCGGGTAGTGGTGTGACAAATGACCTTTCTTTCCACATTTGTAGCAAATTTTCCACGGCATAGCATAA
This sequence comes from Heracleum sosnowskyi, assembly GCA_030848705.1. Lineage (NCBI taxonomy): Eukaryota > Viridiplantae > Streptophyta > Magnoliopsida > Apiales > Apiaceae > Heracleum > Heracleum sosnowskyi. Next base: position 14,314,550 of record CM061244.1, on the reverse strand, counting down.
TTATATGGTATACCCTATTTGCCTTCATATTGAAAAGCCTTGGTCTTTGATGTAGAAGCCATTCCAAGTCCTTCTTTATCCATAGGAACCTTTGTTTGTTTCATAATAGTCTTTAATACTTCCTCTCCTTGAACAAATTTTCCCATGCCTTTCTCAAGCCTTGTAACTCCAGCTTCCAATTCCTTTATCTTCTCAGCTTGTTGAGTAGCTTCAATTGAGATGGATTCTCTGATTTTGAATGTCTCAAGACATACATCTCTAGCTTCAATTTCTGCACGTAGCTCGCTGAGTTCCTTCATCAATGTATCATTTCTTTTGAGAAGTAATTTGTTGAACCCCTCAAGCTGTGTTAACTTTCCTTTGAGATCAGAAATAAGATCTTCATGATTGTTTGACGGAGTCTTTTCAGCTAATAACTCAGAAATCATCTTTCGAAGTGAAGCATTCTTCTTTTCAAGTTCATTGTTCTCATTCTTTAATTCCATGAACTCCACAATAGATATAGTACTATGTCTCTGCAAAGTTAGTTCATCTAATGAATGATTACTAGAATTTGAATCAGAATTTATAGAATTTACCTCACTACTATTGTCATCCAAATCTGAAGCATCACTTTCTACAAGGCCATCTTCAGTGATTCCTCGCATAGTGTCTTCATCATCCAGACCAACAAGAGCTAGGTTCACCATCTCATCACCTGATTCATCATCAGAAGCTGAGTTCTCATCATCACTCCATGTCAAAAGTGCTTTAGATTTCATTCTGTCCTTTGAGACAGCTTGCTGCCTAGGCCTGTTCTTCAGCTTGTAGCAGTCCTTTTTGAAGTGTCCTTTCTTCCCACATTCAAAACATGCAACATCCTTTGAATCTCTTGACTCTCTTCTTGCTCCAAAAGCTTTTCCTTTTTCCTTCTTTAGCTTGTTCCTCTTTTCAATCATCTTCTTGATTTTTCTGGACATAAGAGCCAATTCCTCATCAGATTCTGATTCTGCATCTGAGACCAGCTTGCTGCTACTGGAGTGTAAGGCCAGATTCTTCATCTTTTCGACTGGATCTCTAATAGATTCCACCTTGCTTTCAAGTATCTTGGTTTCAAATTGTTCTAGCTCAGCAAAGACAACTAGATGATCCATAGTTTCAAGATTTGAAGAAGACTCCAAGGAAGTAACTTTGGGTTCATAAATAAATGGCACCGCACTTAGAACTTTCATATTGATTTCATCTTGAGGAATCGTTTTGCCAAGTCTCTTAAGTGCATTGATGTTCACTTGAAATCTAGCTTGACTTTCTTTGATAGATTCACCGTCTTTGAGTTTAAAATTTCCAAATTCATTCATTAACTTGCTGAGTTTGACCTTCTTCAAAGATGCTGAGCCTTCATGATAAGTTTCCAATGCATCCCACATCTCCTTTGCTGATTTAAGAGATGATACCTTGTCGTGCTCAGCTTGATTAAGCCCATTCATGAGAGAATTCCTTGCCTTTCCATTATATCCAAATTTGATCAATTCATCAGTAGTAAGATCATCAACATCCTTATCTTTGCCATCTTTATCAAGGAATACATATGGACCCTTTTGAACAACCCTTAGAACAAGTGGATCTCTGGATAAATATGTTTCCATACGCCCTTTCCACCAGTTGTAATTGTCCGTTCCAGTGAGGAGAGGAGCTCGGTAGTCAGACTTTCCTTCGGGATAATTGTCAGCCATTTGATCGATACTTTTCCTGTTACAGAAAGATTAGTATACCAATGCTCTGATACCAATTGAGAATCAACACCTAGAGGGGAGGGGTGAATAGGTGTTATGACTAACAATGACCGATTTTAATTATTACCAAGTTATGTGACTGAAAAAGCAAAAATCAGTCTGTTTTGCTGTTTGGCAGCTTACTGAGTTCACAGAATATAAAGTGGCAGCTAGCTACGTTGTGCAATGTAGTATAGAAAATGTGCAGAAAATAAAGAACACACAGCAATTTTAGCCAGGTTCGACCCCTATCTCCTATAGGTCTACGTCCTGGTCCTTTACCAACACGGCAAAGGAATATATTATTGATCAAAGTGAATTACAACTACACAATACAATAAAATATCTCCCTGATCTCCCAGTTACTGTTTGCAGCTTGCTGAAACACCTTGTTCCTTGAACGCAGCTCTCTAAGTACTATACTAACCCAAGTATAAACTCCTCTAGCTATCAAGTTCCTTGAACCCTTGTTTCCCAAGCTCACAAAACCAGCAACTACCAACTTACAAGTTGAACAATACAAAGATATAATGAATTACAACCAAAACTATGAACTCCAATCAAGAATATATCATATAATATATAAGAGCTCAAGTATGTATAAGATTTTGCAAATCAGTTCGAAAGTACTTGTGTTTTCTTTTGAAAGTCGTTCAACCACTGAAGATGAAAAACACACAAGTATATATAATGAACAAATGATTTTGAATTAATCTAACAACCAACGGTCTTGACTACCAAGTCTCACGTTTTTGTTCCTTGATTAATTCAAGCCCAACGTTCATTAACATAACGTTTAGAAACCAGAAGAATAGAGAAAATAAGAACGTTTAGAAAGACGTTTTTCAATCTGGTTTGAAAAGCCCAATACCATAGAAGTTGTTAAAAGATAAAACGTTTATAAACAACTTCCTATAATATAGGAATTATATATATATGAAAATAAATTCGAAATTATTTGAGCCCATATATATATATCCATGACTTATATAACTGATAGAGTCCTTACAAATCAGTTCCTAGAAGATTTCCTATAAAATAGGACTGAAACTCTATCTGCTGGAAGTGTTACCAGCTTGCTGCCTGCATACAAAATTTCTCTGCCAGCTTGCTACCTGCACAGAAAGTTATTTTGCCAGCTAGCTGCTACAACATGTTTTGTTAGAAAATACAAAGTTTTTATCTCCTGCAAAACAATGTTAGTACACACAATCAACCCAACTTGCTGCTATAGTGTTATCATCAAAACACCAGGGTTTCAGTAATCTTAATTCTTTAAAAGTAAACATATTTAACATTTTGGTGGACGAAAGAAGAAACAAACAAGTAATCTTAATTCTTTAAAAGTAAACACATTTTGGTGGACTAAAGACGAAACAACACAAGGCTATGACGATGATGATGTTTGACTATGTGATTAAATAGCAACATCTATATAAACAAAATAGATATATTGCAGGCCTGGTTTGAAGCTAGCACAGCGGATTACCATTTATCATCATTAGAGCATCTTTGATGAGCTTAATTATAATGATTGGTTAAAATAATATAAAATAATGGTTGGTTAAAATTTGTAAGATAAAGTGCTTCAATGAGATTTGGTTGGCTATATTCTAAAATAGTATATTATAATTGTAAATCATACTTTTTCAATACAAATTGAACTTTAAAAATTAATATTAACTAATTGATCTTAAATTATGGTAATATATTTTTAGAAATTTAGTTCAAAAATTATTAAATTTTAATATATTAATAATAACACTTATTTATTATATAAAATTCATAAAAAATGTTTAACATTTATTTATAGTCACAAACCTAGTACAAACAATTGATCAAGCACCTTCTGTGCAATAAACTGTCTGAAGAAAACAGTTTGATATAAACAAATGAGTAAATTTCAGGATGGTGGCTAAACTTTGCCACAATTTTCGAAACATTGGCCGAGATTTCAGATTTTTAAGTTTTTGGCTAAGGTTTTGCTCCGCCTTTCAAGAAGGTGGCTCCCGTCAAATTCCGTTAAGTATGCGCCGTTAACTTAAAAAAAATGTATAATGGTAAGGGTAAAAGAGGAATTTCAGCAGTAGATACATATTTAAAAATGTAAAATGAAATATTGCTCAAATATTACACCCCCAAATCGATTGATTTACCAAATAGAACAAAGTTAAAACCATAAACACTAGAACTGCAGCCGTTTCTCTCGATTGAAGTGGAAAATGAAATGGTTTATGTGATCTAGGAATGAGATGCACAAATATGGAACTACTGAGTGCCCTAATTACATAGGTAATTCATTCGATGCCCTAATTAGAAAGTGATTTATGAATGTTTGTTTAGTTAGACAATGATAGAGTAGAAAGTGATCTATGTTCATGTGGTCCCAAATTTGATTGTTTAGAAAGTGATCTATGTTCATGTGGTCCCAAATTTGATTGTTTAGAAAGTGATCTATGTTCATGTGGTCCCAAATTTGATTGTTTATTTTGTGATTAGCTTTTTGATGGACCTTTATGTCTCCCGTATTGTTTGTGCCCTAATTAAAAATCAAATCTTGCTTCTTTGTTTATTGTTTTATTGCAGAGTATCCCTCTTTCTTTACTATAAAACTGTATCATGGGGGACACTTTGAGAATTTGAACTCTAAGTTTGTGAATTATAAGGTTGATTATTTTGATTTCTGCAATGTGGATATGATGTCTATGTTTGAGGTTGGTGGAATGGTGTCTGAGGCTATTGGTCGTAAATCAGTAGGGATTGAGTTGTATTTTAAAGCACCAGTAGAGGGAATGGATGAAATTGGGAAGTTAGAAACAGATGGTGATATCTTGGTCATGACTAGGCTCATAAGTAAAGAAGTTCAATGTCTTTGTTGTTCTTATTGAAGCTATAGCTGTGGAAGCATTGCCCAGGAATATTCCAAACCGTAATGCACCTGTTATAGAGCTTAAAGATGTTAGTATTAAAGAAATGATGCAATCTAAATCTTTTAGTAGTAGTACTGACATGGAGCAAGAAGTACCTGTGATTAAGAAGAAAAAAAGTGAAGAAGGTTGGAAGAAAACCAACCCCAAAGAAGATGTCTGCTAGGAGGCCAATCCTGGATGCTAGTGCTGATTTTGAAGATCCTGGTTTTGAGGCCGATGTTGAAGATCATGGTAAGGAGTTTGATGATGTTTTTGAAGATCATGGCAATGGTGCTGATCAGGATCAAGAAAATGTGTTTGAAACTGAAGACCATGGCTCTGGTGGTGGGAATGAAGATGAAGAAAATGTGGTTGAAAAAGAAGATCAACAGAATGTGGTTCAAAATGAGGATGTCTCAAGTGAAGAAGATGAGGAATGTTTTCCAGATAGCTCTAATGATGGGAATTCTGACTATGAGGAAGATTTTGGGGAAGTTAGTGGTGAATACAAAGGATTTGGTGGCTATGTGTATGAAAATTGGGATGAAGATAACCTAGAATTGATTGATGAGGTGATTGGTGGCAGTGATGATGAGAAGATGGCAGTTAGTAGTGAGGATGAAGTTGATCATGTATTCCCTGAGTTTAATGATGAGGTGGATATGATTAATCCAAAATTTGAGCTAGGAATGTTGTTCCACATTGCTGGATTGCTGAGAAGGGTAGTACAAACTCATGCCATTATGGAGAGAAGACCAATTCAGAGGCAACCCAACATGGGAAGTAAGATCCAATATGTATGTACACCCCCCTGCAGTTGGAAAATATATGCTAAACAGTGTCAAAGGAGTTTTACATATCAATAAGGACTTACAAAGGGAAGCACACTTGTCATTTGACCTTCCACCAAAAACAGATTTCTACAGATTGGATAGCAAGAAGGTACATAGATGAAATCAGACTTAATCCTAATTGGGAAGGTGAAGCTTTCCAGAAGAAGGTAGTTAATGATCTGGGTTGTAATGTTAACAAATCAATGTGCTATAGAGCTAAGAATATGGCTTTGAAGGTTATAAATGGAACTCATGAAGAATCTTATGGTCAAGTATGGGATTATGGAAATGAGGTAAAAAGAGTTATGCCTGATACTACATTGGCAATTGAGTTAGAAGACACTGAACATGGACAAGATAGGGGTAGATTCAAAAGGATTTATATTTGCCTTGGGCCTGTGAAGAGGGGATACAAGGCAGGTTGTAGGCCAATTGTGGGGTTAGATGGTTGTCATTTAAAAGGCCCATTTAGAGGCCAGTTATTAGCAGCTGTGGGAATGGACCTTGAAGATGGTATGTATCCTATAGCATGGAGTGTTGTAGATGCAGAAAATACAGAAAATTGGTGTTGGTTCTTAAGGAAGCTTAAAGATGACTTGGACATTGTAAATGATGGTGCTTGGACCTTTATTAGTGATAAACAAAAGGTGCATACTCTACTTTTTAATATATGTCCATTAACTATTACTTTTTTAAATGTACAGTATTTTAACACTTATCTTTTACTGGTAGGGACTCATTAATGCACTTGAAGAGTTGTGTCCAATTGCAGAACACAAATTCTGTGTAATGCATTTGTACAACAACATGCACAAGGATCACAAGGGATCAGGACTGAGGAGTTTATTATGGAGTGCAGCAAAATCAACAACAGCATACCACTTTGACAGGAACATGGAAACCATGAAAAAGGTAAACATTTCTACCTTTAATGCCACTAACTACATTATTTAATGCCACTAACTACATTATTTAATGCCAGTTGAATAAAAAATGTTATGAGTGGTTAAATGCCAAACCAAAGGAGCATTGGAGTAGGTCAGGGTTTAGGACAAATTGCAAGAGTGATTTATTTGTCAACAACCATTATGAGGTCTTTAATGCCTCAATTAGGAAAGCTAGACACCTGCCAATTGTTGCACTATTGAGATGCATACAGATTGTTGTCATGAGTAGAATACAAAGAAGAAAATCTGAGGCTGAGGGTCGGGATCAAGAATTCTGCCCTAATCCACTAAAAAGGCTAGAAGAGTAAGTTTAATTCTCTATTTCATAATTCTCTATTTACATAGCTAGGTATAAATAATTGAAGGGAATTGTTAATAAATTTTGTTCTATAACAGGGCTAATAAAAAATCAGTTGGATGTCATGTTACTTGGTCAGGTGGACCTAGATATTTGGTACAAACTTCTGCAGGAGGTTATGAGTTAGTGGTAGATCTAATTGCCAAAACTTGTGCATGCAAGAAATGGCAACTCAGTGGAATACCATGTTTTCATGCCATTGCTTGTATGAATTCACATGGCTTCAATTTGCAAGATTACATTCATCGATGTTATTCAGTCAACATGTTTAAGAAGGTATTTAACATGAGATTTTTTTTACATTTACATGTTGCCTCTGTCTTACTTATACATATTTGTACTTGCTCTAGGTTTATAGTCATATTGTTGAGCCAATTAATGGCAAGGAAGAGTGGGAAAAGACTGCTTACCCCCAACCTTTGCCTCCCATTGTTAAACCCTCAACTGGTAGGCCTAAACTGAAGAGAAGCAAAAAGAATGACATACCTGCACCACCACCTCCTGATGCAACTAAGTTGAAGAGGCGAAGGACTAGTCTGCAATGTAGCAACTGCAAGGGTTGGGGACATAATCGAAGAACATGTACCAAAGAGGTATAAAATTTGTTTCTTTCTGATTTTTTACAGAATCTGTCATGAGATTTTGACATGTGTTTTGTTGTGTTATTTTTAAGAAAAATGGTGCCACAGAACCTACAAATGAAGCAAATCCGGAAGCAAATCCAGAAGCAAATCAGGAAGCTAATGAGGGTGCTGTTATGGCCTCAACTGAAGCTAATGAGGGTGGTGGTCAAGACAATACAACTGATGGTGATGCTATTCCTCATGAATTCTTCCCAGGTGCTTCTCAGCCTATAATTGAAGGTAATGATAGTCAAGGAGATGTTTTCACTGGTTCACCTCCCAATCCAGAACCAAGCTCATGTGGTGTGGCTCCTAAACCATGGCAGAAGAAAAAGACAGTTGTCACAACAAGGGCTGAAATATTGAGGGCAAGGAGTTCCAGAGAGAAGAAATTGAACAAGAAATATGTAGATTGAAATGGCTTTTTAAGTTTTAAGTCTTTTGTATGCAAACTTTTAGTATGCTAAGTCTTTTGTATGGCAAGTATTTTGTATGGGCAACTTCAGTAGGACACATTGAACCCATTCACTTATCTGTTAAGGCAAATCTTTTGTATGCAAACTTTTGTATGCCAAGTCTTTTGTATGGGCAAATATTTTGTATGGGCAAATTGAACCCATTGACATATCTGTTAAGGCAAATTGACATATCTATTTTGCAAATTCACATATCTATTTTGCAATCAATTCGTAACTGCAATTTCATTAAATGAAGAGTTCATAATTTCATTAAAAATAGCCACAACCACCAATTCCTTCACTGCAATTTCATTGAAAATAGCCACACAGTACATTACTTCTCACTACCTACCATAACCACCTACCTTACTACCTACCATTGCATTCCATTACTCCTCACTAGAACTATACATATAGACTAACAACAAAATAACACAACCTACAACAACTCGACATACCCATTTCCTATTTTACCTCTTCTGTACTTCAAGCAATTGTTTCTCATGCTCAGATTCCATAGATCTCAACCTTTTCAAAAGACCTGGAATTACAACCTTTGCTCGATTACAAAGGGGAGCATCAATCCATTGAAAATAGCCACAACCACCAATTCCTTCACTGCAATTTCTAAATCTTCGCCCAACATTAGCATCCGTCCAGGCCACTCTATCCGCTGCAAGTCTACCACAATGACAATATGCCATGTTTTCTTGAAATTAACTGCAAGAAAAATGAAAATTTTGGGTTTAGGAGTTCAATTTTGATGTTACATATTGGTATATATACATACAGATATGACCGTTGTCTTTTTGTATAAACCCAACTTTGCCCTTGCTCCGTTAGGCCCGTTAAGGGATATTTGACGGGAGCCACCTTCTTGAAAGGCGGAGCAAAACCTTGGCCAAAAAATTAAAAATCTGAAACCTCGGCCAATGTTTCAAAAATTGAGGCAAAGTTTAGCCACCACCCTGAAATTTACTCTAAACAAATTCAAAAAACAAATCACAACATCATAGGGCATCTCGTTACCTTAATTTTTAGAGGACCTAGCAGAATACACAATCCAATTTGTAGAATAATTACAAACAAAAGCGAAGCCTTAAATTGAAGAAATGTAAAAGTGATTGAAAAAAAGACTCATACCTGTACAAGAGATACGTGGCGGGACATAATAAAAATAGCGGGAGATCATATAGGGTAGGCTGGTTGGAACATAGCAGTTTTGATAGATTATGTAAAATGTCTACAGTATCTTTGCCAGGTAGGATATTTTAGCCAAGGGCATCTCCGGTTGGAGATGCTCTTAGGGCTTTCTTGGAATGTCATTTTTACAAACTGGATTCTCAAGTACCTTTGCCATGGAAGTTTAACAATGCCAACCACATGGCCGCAGCTCATGACTTTTTTCAGTTCTGGGAATTTTAACCATTTCAAATCTGTTGTCTTTGTGTTAATATTTCAGACCTGCTTTTACATGATATAAAAGGAGACAAACAACAGGCATGCATCACAATGAATGCCTACTCCTCACATAATTGCTGAAAATTGCAGGCCCTTGGTTATAAGTATTAGCAGTTTGATTAATCAGTTTTATAGTTTGTACCATCAAGTGCTTCAAGTTCGGAGAGATCAAGAAGGGTTTTGTAAAAAGAAGAATCTGTGATTTAGTTATAAGAAATAGAGAAAGGTTACTTATACCTTGTAGGAAAAGTATTTACTCGAAAAAGATCAAGGGAAAATGAAGCCGAAGTTTGATATATAAAAAAATTGTTGTGATGGGATTAGACCTCTGTATTAGAAGAAAATTCGTCCTGATAATGGTGGAATAAGAAATAGCTTTGTCCCGCAAGATTGAACATTGCCATTCTCCAAATTGTTTGCTCAAAGGAAGATATTGAAACTTATAATGTACTCACAGTATATAGATAGAGACTGTTTAGGGCAACATTAAAGAAGAATCTGAATTTGGATATAAACTAAGGCCTGCTTTTATAGAAAACTGTTTTTGTAACTTGAAAGGGATTCAGAAGATGCAAGATAATTAACAGATCAGTCAAAGCACAAGTTAAACACGATTAACTTCGCATACTTGCATTATTTCCCAGAGGCCTGTTTCAAGTAAGTGTTTTTTGTAGTGTTGGTGGAGGTGTTCAGGCTCAGCTGAGCCTTAGCAGCTACCTCAGTTCATGCTTCTCCTCCACTAGAGCTGCTGTTGCAACTTGCAAGCACACACATTATCCTGTATTCTGTCGACACAGTATAGTAAAGGAAAAAGAACGAATAATCATTAGCTAGCAAAAGATCATGCTCTTATCAACACACCTTAATTCAGAAAGTTCAGTTGAATTCACCGCGAACAAGACGTTACCATTACATAAATTTAACATAAATCAAATGTGCTAAATAACTCTCACACAAACATATACCATTCATAAAGATAAGTGGTCACACAATCTTTTACACATATGACTACTGCCAAATCTGAAGTTACTCGCACACTGCATGAACTATAAACATATGCAGGAACTTCTTTAAGGACGTAGCAGAACTTTGTTTATTAGTTTGTCCAAGTTCGTTAGAGACGATCCACCAGGCACTAAAGCATCTCTTGATTTCTTCTTTAACTCCAGTGCATTCTTCCTCATCTCTTTACCCTTTTCACCATCCATCAATTCCCTCACAAGCCCTTCCACTTCATCTCTCTTCACATCATTATCAATCTCCATTCCAATCCCCCATTCTACACAACAATATCGGCAATTTGTTTGTTGTTCAGCAAAAAACGGCCAACAGATCATTGGCACGCCACCAGAAATGCTCTCGATTGTTGAATTCCATCCGTTATGAGTCAGAAATCCAGCAATTGCCTGATGGTTCAGTACTTTCTCTTGTGAACACCAACTTGCAATGATGCCTCTATCTTTTGTCTCAGTCACAAACTCCGGCGGAAGCATGGCCTTGTCACCGGTTACTACATCAGGCCTAATTATCCACAAAAACTGTTTCTTGCTGTTTGCTAGTCCCCATGCAAATTCCGATAAATGCTTAGCAGACATTACAGTTATACTACCAAAATTAACATACAAAACTGAGTTAGCTTCTTTATTATCAAGCCAATCAATGCAGCTAACTTCTTCTGTCCAAAAATTTGAACCCATGAATTCAACTTTCTTGTCTTGAAATTCATGAAGCAATGGACCAATTGCGTAAGTGCGTGGTTGAATGGCCAAAAGAGCGTCCAAAGAATCCTTTTCCAAGGCATCAAAAGTGTGTATAATGAGTGCATCACAGTTCGAAATAGCTTCAGCTTCTTTTTTCAGGTGGGTAAACAATATATCATTGATGTCTGTTGTTCTAACAAAACTTGGGAAATCTCTCAATTTCATGTCTTTCATTCCTGGAATCCCATCCACTACTGTATCCAAATATCCGTTTGTAACATAGCTCTCGTCTGAAATAAAACAAAATCAAAAACAGTAATATTATAAACGTGTATTTAAGAATCAAGAACATGAGTGCAGCAAGCACTATAATTATCTCTCAACCAGTTATACCAATTTTTTACTTTACATGAAAATTAAAATCATGTAACATGCATTATTATGCTAAGTTAAGACATTTCATAAACTAAAATTGCATATAGATTTTTCTTTTTTGGACAAATGAAAACTATAAACTGAAAAATGAAGAAAAAGAAGGTCAACGGATCAGATCGGATCCTGATCGGGTTCTTTCAAGAATAAGCTGAAAAGTCAACATTTATTGGAAACCCCAGTCTGATCTAGTAATATATGAATGGGACAAGATCTATATGTACTAACATGTAAGAAATTTAATTTAAAGTACATCTCAAACAGTTCCAGATGCACCTAGACAGTCTGATAACTTTGACTTGTGAGTAGCAACAGATTTTGACTAATAATTTGGACAGAGACTTAGCCAAGCAACCCCTTAGACCATCCACAATGGAGTCCCATTTGACTCCTCGGGACACGTGAAATGGATCCAGTTTCTTATTTCTGCGTTGGAGCAAAAACTGGACTTGGCTGCAGCCCAAGTTGGTGGCCAGGGACGAGTACTGTAGCATGACAGCTTTTACTTTTTTTATTTATTTTGTAGTGGGACTGTATTGCTGCCAACTGTATTTGTTTTAATATTTTCCTGTTTACTTTACTTTTGTAACGTTAATATTAACGTTACATAACGTATATAATTTAGCAACGGCTATAATTTCTACTCCTATAAATATAAAATTTTCATACCTCATTACTCATACTCTTTGTTTTTTTAATTTTTTCTCTACCAAAAGATGAATCCAAATAATATTAACGTTAATATTAACGTTACAAAAACCTGAAAATAGTTGCCCGTTGTAAAAAGTAAAATGTAGAAAATATAATGGTCAGAATTTTTGACACATACCAAAAATAGTAACATTTTATAATATAAAATCCAATCACATCAACTACTTTTCTCTACTAATAAAATCCAAATAATCCTCCACATTTGAATTCTTAAAATTCAAACCCACAATTTTCACACCCATATCCAAATTCCTATTTTCCAAACCCACAAAATTATTTCTATGTAAACTAGCCGTTGGAAGCTAGTGTGTGTCTTATTTGCTTGTAATCTAGCCGTTAGAAGCTAGTGTGTGTCTTAGAATATATTCCTTTTTACCTTCTATATAAACTACTTGTCTTGATTCATTTAGTTCACTTTCATATGAATCAAAACCCTCACTTTCATATGGATCAAACACCCACATTTGAAACTCTAACTGAAGAATTTATTCATGAGTTCTGCTACGATGATACTGAAGATGATCGTATTCTTGAACTCTATCATGAAAGGCATGGACAGAGCTCAAGATCCATGCCTAGAAAAAGTATATTCAGAGATCGTGAAGCAGGTCATCGACGTCTGGTGAATGATTACTTCTCTGATAATCCAGTATATCCTGAGCAAATTTTTCGACGAAGATTTCGTATGGGAAGACATATTTTTCTTCGTATTGTGGATGCTCTCTCAAATTTTGATCCATACTTCCAACAAAGGGTTGATGCATTGGGAAGAAAAGGTTTATCACCTTTACAAAAATGCACTGCGGCCATGCGTATGTTGGCTTACGGAGTATCTGCAGATGCTGTTGATGACTACGTTCGTATTGGAGAGACTACTGCGGTTGAGTGCTTAAAAAAATTTGTCTCTAATGTCATTATGATATTTGGGGGTGAATATTTACGAAAGCCAAACTCTAATGACATCGAACGTCTACTACAGATGGACGAGGCTCGTGGATTTCCTGGTATGATGGGAAGTATTGATTGCATGCACTGGCAATGGAAAAATTGTCCTAAAGCATGGAAGGGAATGTTCATGAGCGGTCACAAAGGAGTTGCAACAATTCTACTTGAAGCGGTTGCTTCTTCTGATTTATGGATATGGCATGCATTTTTCGGAGTTGCTGGATCAAATAATGACATAAATGTTTTAGATCGGTCACCTGTGTTTGATGACATGCTACAAGGTCGTGCTCCAGAGGTAAATTATACTATTAATGGAAACAATTATAATATGGGATACTACTTAACTGATGGGATATATCCTGAATGGGCAACATTTGTTAAAACCATACCACGTCCACAAGGTGAGAAATGAAAATTATTTTCAAAATATCAAGAAAGCCAACGAAAAGATGTCGAACGAGCGTTTGGTGTACTACAGTCCCGTTTCGCAATTGTACGTGGTCCGGCACGCTTTTGGGACAAATCGGATCTTGGGAGGATTATGAGAGCATGCATCATAATACATAATATGATTGTTGAAGACGAGAGGGACACATATGCAACTCAATTTGGTCCCCTACCAACTTATGATGATGCAACAAATGGTTTATCAGAACCAAATTTAGGCGAAGAACCTCCGGTCCAATACGAAACGTATATTCACAACACTCTACAGATGCGTGATAAACGGACACATCGCCAACTACAAAATGACTTGGTTGAGCATATCTCTCAGTTTCATAATAATCGTTAATTTTTTCATTTTGTAATGTTTTAAATTTAATGTTCTCTTGTGTGATGTTTTTAATATTATATTTTCTCATGTAATTTCTTTTATTAATAGTATGATGTATTTTTATTATGTGACGTGTCTTTTATTTTACCGATTTTTTAAAAAAATAATCATTTTAGTTTGATTATTATAAATTTAATATTATAAAATTAAACTAATTTTAAACGTTATATTATAATTTTATAAGAAGTATTGTGAAAGTAAAAGTAAAATAAAGTTAAATGGGACCCATTTGTAAGTGGAAATGGGCTTGTGCATTGGAGGGAAGTGGCCACTTTTTTTTAGGAAGACCACTTGGTGCTTATGTGGCAAAAAAATGACCCCACGTGTAAGTGGGTTGGTCCTGTGCACTGGAGATGCTCTTAGAGCATATGCACCGGGAGGAGGAAAATGTTAATTCATCAGCTTTTTCAATTCTGTGGGGAGAAAGTAGTATGCACCGCATAACTTTTCACTCCATCAAAAATTGATAAAATTGATGCTCCATCAATTCAGCAACCATTCCTTTAATTATTAATGGACTGATTAATGGCCATCAATTTGTAAAGGGCGCCACGGCCTAGGGCTGTCAATGGATCGGATCTGGATCGGATCGGCCTTGATCCATATCCTGATCCATTTAATTTTACCGGATTCGGATTCGGATCGGATCACAACCGGATTTTTTATAGCCCGATCCATATCCGGATCCGTTAGGATCACGGTTAACGGATCGGAGCTCCGATCCGTTAATATTTTAAAAACATATTTTACTCAAATTCAAATTCAAACATCACTAAATATTTCACAGAGTTGAAATGCAAATTTAACATCAACATTAATTTACATATTACACAATAAATTAAAACCTAATTACAATCCGAGAACTAAAACACAGAATTTGAATGTCCAACTATCCTAAATACGATTGCTTGTCATACAACCATTGTAAGTTTGTAATCGTTCATCAACAAATCTGAAACTAGTTTATGTGCCTTACATTTCGTTGTCTTTTGTGTCAATTTTATAAATAAAAGAGAGGTCCGGTTTATACAAGTAAAAGAGAACTATTTTGACTTAATTGGTAAAAATATATGATATATTTAATATATATAACATATTATATATAATATATAAATTATATATATATATATATATAATATATATAAAATAATCGGATCGGATCGTTAACGGATCGGATCATGTTAAATCCATATCCGATACTAATCGGATCGGATCGTTACCGGATCGGATTTTTAACGGATCGGATTTATTTTGTAGTGATCCATATCCGCTCCATTAGCTTTCGGATCGGATCGGATCGGATCGGATTTCCGATCCATTGACAGCCCTACCACGGCCTGTGGCGACCCTAGCTAGAGGGCGCCACGGCCTGTGGCAACCCTAGCAAAGGAAGCCACGGCCCGTGGCAACCCCTCTATATTTTTATTTTTTTTGTTTGCCGTTGTCAAAATTATAATATTTGGTTTTTTTTAATTATAAAGTAGAACCGTCCTATTTTGTTAGAGCAAATTAAAAAAGCTTCCTTTATAATTAAAAAAAACCAAATATTATAATTTATTAAAACAGCGGCTATAAAAAATTTCTAACAGCTATAAAATTTATAACGACTATAATTTTAAGTATTAACGGCTATATTTTTGGGCTTAAATATGATCTGTCTGTAACTATTTTTTCACACAAAATTTTTATCCACAATTTTATCAAAAATCTAAAATTTTCCAACATTATATCATTGAATATTATTTGTGGGCCCATTAAATAATAGAGAAGAATTTAAATTTATGATAAAATTGTAATTATTTATTTGATGAATAGTAACCGATGAATTGATGGATTTGAATGGGTGCATAAAAAATAGCAAAAAAAGTTGATTCTTGATGAATAGTAATTAACTCCATCAATTCAATCCATGAATTGATGAATTGATGGAGTTAATTGGTGCATATGCTCTTAGTCAATTTCAATCATAATCCAATTTTCATGTTGCTTGTTACCACTAGATCTCACCGATTCAGCAAGCCTAATCTGTTTACCTGACGAATCTCGCGGTTAAACGATCTAGAAGCTAATGCATGCATTACAAGAACAAGCAGATTTTGCACAGCCAAGATAATGAAAGTACCTTTAAGTGGTGTATAGCCTCTTTCAACAAGCTGGCCATACTGGCTATAACCAAGAAGTCCACATGCACTTGTTGTCCAATACAACAGTTTAGGAATATCAAGGTGTTGAGCAGCCTTAAGAGCGAAACTCATGAGCCCATCAGCAATAATACATGTGACCGGTGGCACATCCGAGTCCAAATTTGCTTCATCATTAAACTTGAAAACAAGGTCCGTAAGTGGTTCCAGGCAGTGTACTGGAGTGTATGTAAATAGCAAACCTGGGGCTTGAGTAGCATCTGGATCCGTAGGTGGCACACCATCAGGGATAGAATAATAGCGGAAATCTGGTAAGCCTTCAAGTGCAGCAGGACCTCGGGATTTAAGTAAACGCCTGTGGTTAAATTCGTTGTGAACGAAAGAAATATGGAAGCCTCTGTTATGGAGGAGTTTGGCCAATTTGAGCATGGGGTTTACATGACCTTGAGCTGGAAGAGGAATGCACATAGCATGAGGTCTATTTACTTGTTCTTGGGAACCCATATCTCAAATGTTCTCTCCTTTGTTCTTGTCAACAGAATATATGTAGCTAGAGTTGGAAGGTGACTTCTGGATGTTATAAAGAGATACTCTACACATGATTCCAGTGTTATAATTATTGTTTTAAAAAATCTCAATTCTTCAAAAAATCTCCTGCATGTTAATCATTCTAAAATATTTTATCGATTATCTAAAAATCTTTGATTTATTTAAAATTTTCTTAATTTATCAAAAAAATTCAAATTAATCCCCCAATTATTCCACAGTCAATAGATCAGTTCTGATTTCAGATTTCTCCAACCATGATTATAATATATAAAAATAAAGGTGTGGTGAGTTTGTGGGGGTCTTTCTTGTTTATTTAATGAATTCTGCAACTTGAGGTGAAAATTGCCAGCCAACAAGTGACATTATTGAAGCCACGTTTGACTTTCTTATTTTTCGATTTGGTTGGGTTGATTGAAATGTAATGAAATGAAATGAGATTTAAATTATAAAATAGTCGGTGATAACTCCAAAGTCTGATCAGGTCCTTCCTAGTCGTTCCCACGCCTAGAAGCGGTGTAGTTGTCGTTGGAAGAGAGAATAAGACTATAGAGATATCTAAATATGAAGGGTGTATGTATAGTGTGTGTATTGTATAGGTGAGTGTAAAAGAGAGAGTGTAACCCCTAGACCTTTCCTCCTTGGTCTATTTATAGGCCAAGAACTAGGGTTTAGGGGTTGTACCTGCAATCATGAGCGTTGAATCCTAGGTAGGTAGGACACCTGGGTGATGTTGATGGGTCACACGTGTTCAGGTGAGAAATTGCGGTGTCGTGTGTCAGGCTCCTGCTGGCGTGTGACTTGAATAGGACATAATTGTGTCAATCATTAGGTATCCTTACGTGTCGTCATCAAGTGTGGCAACACCTAAGCACATCACGTAACAATATATGGTTTCT
Source organism: Heracleum sosnowskyi (assembly GCA_030848705.1). Lineage (NCBI taxonomy): Eukaryota > Viridiplantae > Streptophyta > Magnoliopsida > Apiales > Apiaceae > Heracleum > Heracleum sosnowskyi. Next base: position 14,297,001 of record CM061244.1, on the reverse strand, counting down.
CTCACGCAAGCTATTACCTTTATCGCCAGGAGTGGGTTAAACTTTGGGCTTGAGCAATACCCTAACTGTGAGCTCGGGTTTGTAGGCGAGCCATGACTCCAATATGAGTTCGGACTTGTTGATGAGCCATGACTCCAATATGAGTCCGGATTGGTAGGCGAGTCATGACTCTGATATGAGTTCGGACTTGTTGATGAGCCATGACTATAATATGAGTCCGGACTGGTAGGCGAGTCATGACTCCAAAATGAGTTTGGACTTGTTGATGAGTCATGACTCCAATATGAGTCTGGACTGGTAGGCGAGTCATGACTCCAATATGAGTTCGGACTTGTAGATGAGCCATGACTCTAATATGAGTCTGGACTGGTAGGCGAGTCATGACTCCAATATGAGTTTGGGTTCGGAAGTGAACCAGACCCGGGATGGGTCCGGGCTATATGTAGCCTATCAGTTAGATACTCCCAACTTTCATTCTTTAACTCATTCCATTCTTAATCACCTACATTATAATTTAAACACTTCATTTTGAGATGGAATGCTTCATTTCTTAACTAATTCATTTTCTTCGCAATTCTTATCATAACAATTTTGCACTACCTCATTTTTTTTCAAATCTTCTCCCTAACTCCCATTATTTTCCTTTAATTTCATCATTTTCATTACATTCACCCCAACCAAACACACAATTAGTAACTTATTTTCGTAAAAAAAGTACACATTTATATACCATTTCCATTTCTAGTATATGAAGGTTAATTTTTGGAAAATAAGACAAGCAAGCACTTATTCTTATTATCTTATATGCCAGTCAACTTTGAACTTTTAATCATTTGGTTTGTGACGTGCAAGTTAATGAGTTAAATAAATAGACTTGTTAATTAATGTCAACGCATAAGATCTTATACAACACGATAACTAACTTATAAAACTTGGTCAACAATGCTTAGCTTATAAAACTTGGATAACTTAACTTATATGATGGTTAATTGCAAATAAGTGCAACGATCTTCAAAAGTAATGTGTCTAACAAGATAATTATTGAATTGTTATTACTTGTCTAATAGGGATTATCCTGATCATTTGTGGTGAAAGTGTTCGCCTAGAGCATCTGTATTTATTTATTTTAGGAGAGCATCACTGTTAGCTTAATAAATCATAATTTGATCATTAAGTATAAGAGTTATAATTCAAAATTTTCAAAGTAAAAGAAATTAAGCAGTTAAGGAAGCGTTAAGTTGGATAAAACAGGAAAGGTGTCCAAGAGTTGAGCTCGAGTCGGATAGCTTGGTGACAGTGCAGGCCATTCGAAGCAGTATGACCATGACCTTTTGGTCGCATTGTGAAGGAGTGCCGGCATAGTATTAGTCATTTAAACAAAGTTTCTTTGTACTTCATTAGACAGTCTGTAAATATGGTGGCTCACCGGTTAGCTAGAGCATCATATTTATATTCTGATACTAGTTTTGATAGGAGGTCTATTCCTATTGAATTGATAAACTTTATTTTGGTTGATTGCCCGAATTAATATATCTCTTCATTTTCGTCAAAAAAAAAAAACACTAGCTGTTTCAATAAGAAGTGAGTGGATTTTTATTATCATTGAACATAATTACTAGTATAACCTCTTTTTAGGAAAACTAGTTGAAAAAGCCGCGCTTCGCGGCGGCGTAATAATTTTAAAAAAAAATTTTATCAATTAAATTATGAAAATTACTCGATCCTCGCTAATAAGCCGTCCTCTCGTGAAATATTTTTTTATATCCGAACTCTTCTCCTTTATAAATTGAAATACTTATTCTACTTCAAATAGAACTTTGCAAGTACTTCTTTTATATTTGAACTATTCCCTTCTACAAATTCAAACACCTATTCTACTTCAAATAGAACTTTTAGTTATATGTCTTCGCTATAACTTCGAACTCTTCTCCTTAATAAATTCGAACACCTATTCTACTTCTAATATGTTAAAAGAATATTTTTTGATTTATTAGTATCTAAAATTCAAAAATTCTAGAAAATTAGAAAAATAGATTGAGACAATCTTAGGGGCGCCACCTCACCTCACGCGTATCCTCCTTTATATATATATATTGATGATTATACAGTCAATCAAATATATTATCTGAGCATAATATCAGTAAAATTCAAATTAGTTCGTTAATACTTTTTACTTGACAAAATATTTTAAAAATTACACCCCTGACAATATATTTGAACGGTTGTACATGTGTTCAGAAAATTGCCAAATACCTTTTAATAAATCATCAATATCTATATTATTATTATATTAAAGACGAAACATTGAAAGTTTTGTAGTTTGGTCATGAAAGCTTTTGTAGTTTGGTCACTCCATTCATAGCCGTTAGATATTTTTGATCAAATCATTAAGAACCGTTAGATAAAATATTAAAATTAGTATATAGAATATCTTTTCTATTTTTCCTAACTAAAACATCTTATTTTCCAAAAATATCACAGACAGTTTCATTTAATAAAATAACATAATAAGGTTATAATTGCTAATAAATAACTCATTACCATTTTTAACCAAAGTGTATATTCTTTTTTATATTTTCTAACTAAAATTTCTAATTTTCCATTTTTCCTAAATAAAACCTCTAATTTTCCAAAAATATCACGAATAGTTCTATTTAATAAAATAAAATAATAATATTATAATTATTAATGACTAACCGATTAGCTTTTTTTTTCCTAAACGTATATTATTTTTTATATTTTCTAACTAATATTTCTCTTAACTAAAACCTCAAAAATATCACGGTCTATTCCATTTAGTAGCATAAAATACTAATATTATGAATATATCTCTCTATCTATACTATATTATCAAAGACGAAACATTGAAATTTTTGGTACCTATTTTTTATACGATATTTGCCTTATTTAATTGTTTATTTAATTATTATAATCAGTTACCCTTTCAATTAAATTATATTACCATTTTTTTCTAAAACAATCAGGGGCAATTTCCTTTTCAGCTAAAACATGTTACTTTTTCTATTTTTAATTGACAATTAACCTTTTCAACTAAAACATGTCGCCTTTTCTATTTTTCTTACCAAACTCCCTCTTTTTTCAAAAATATCACGGGCAAATCGTTACTTTTATATTTTAAAATTCAACGAAAACATGTTACTTTCTATTTTTATTACTAAAACCTCTCTTTTTCCAAAATATCACGGACAAACCGTTACTTATTTATTTTAAAATTCATTTTAATACTTTTAATTATTTTAAAATGTTTAACACGCCTACTTATTTTTTTTAATAAATGCAATTAATAAAATATAAAATATAAATAATAAAATTAACAATTATTAAAAACAACCCGTGCATCATACGAGTTTTAAGCTATCAATACTATTATATAATAGACGAAACATTAAAAGTTTGGTTGGTCGGTATGGTACGTTGTGATTTTACTTAATTGTCATTAACTGTATTTCGTGTTTTTACTTAATTAACCGTACTTATTTATAGAAATATATTAATAAATAATAATATTATATATTTATAACCAATTACCTTTTTTCCCTAAAATACATTATTTTTTTTAACAAATTCTCCTACTTTTTCAAACATGGCAATTACCTTTTTTAACTACAACATGTTAGTTTTTCTATTTTTCCTTACTAAAACTCCTCATTTTCCAAAAATATCACGGACAAATCTTTAGTTATTTATTTTTAAACCTATAATATTATATTTATTTTTTAAAAGTTTATCTATTTTAACATGTCTACTTATTTTTCTTAACAAATGCAATCACTAAGAATATTAAATTATAAATAATCAAATACCTATTTATAACCAATTACTCTAAAACACATTATAGATTTTTTCTAACAAAATTCATTCTTTTCTAAATATATCACGGGAAATTGTCTTTTCAATTTACTTTTTCTATTTTTCTCACTAAAATTCATTTTTTTTTCAAAAATATCACAGGAAACCATTTACTTATTTATTTTTAAAACGAATTTAAATACTTTTAATTATTAAATTTTAAAACCTCATTTTCCAAAAATATCACGGGCATTTACCTTTTTAAACTAAATATATGTTAAATTTTTTATTTTTATTTATTTTAAAATCTGTTTTAATATTTTTAATTAATTAAAATTATTTAGCTATTTTAACATGTCTACTTATTTTTTTTAACAAATACAATTAATAAATATAAAAAATATAATAATAAAATAACAATTAACAATTCGTGCATCGCACGGGTTTTAAGCAAGTATATATAAAGGAGAATATGCGGGATGTTACGTGGCGCCTCTAAGATTGTTTCAATTTATTTTTCTAATTTTGTAGAATTTTAAATACTAATAAATAAAAATATATTTTTAACATATTTAAAGTAGAAAAGGACTTCGAATTTATATAAAAGAAGAGTTCGAAATCATATATTTATAGAGAAATAGGATTGAAATTAATCTTTTTAACCTATTAGAAGTAGAAAATATAAATTTAATACGATTAGAGTAATCGAGCTCCTTTAAAAAAATGTTATTAATTTAGAATTGGCCATTCCTCCAGGTAGGGGTGTTCACGGGTCGGGTTGGCCGGGTTGGAGGCATTTTTGTAACCCGACCCAATTAAATCGGTTTGAAAATTTTCAACCCAACCCGCAAAAAATAATTCCGTAACCCAACCCTATCCATTGTATATCGGTTTGGGTTGGTTTGGGTCGGTTTGAACGGGTTAAATAATATTTTAAAAAATTTAAATATTATACGATATCGCTCATTTTGAAAATCTAAATAAAATTAAAGTACATTTAACTTAAGTTTTTAGTATTAATATTTTATTTTGATTAACATTATAATTTTAGTAAAATAAATTATGTCTTATATCATATATATAAACACAAAATATAATTATATATCTATAAATGAAAGTTTAATACATTGTTTAATGTATAGTTATATATAATATATACATATATTTTTAAATTATCGAATAAAATTGTAACTTAAATCGGGTTGGGTTGGGTTGACCGAAAAAATGTAAAACCCATACCCAACCCATTTAAGTCGTTTTAAAAATTTTCAACCCAATCAAGTATCGAGTTTTTTTCATCGGGTTGGTTCGGCCGAAAAGAGGGTCGGGTTGGTTCGGTTTGACCGGGTTGACGAACCCATGAACACCCCTACCTCCAGGTCTGCTTCGATTTCATTAGTCTCCTCTATCATGCATGGATTCACATAAACCCATACGATTGATGCCAGTGATTGTTATTATAACTGATATTAATATTCTTTAAATTTTATTTCGAAAGCCTATTGGCATTCTTAGACAATGCACTAATATAGACCCATACGCTTTGGGGTAGGGAAGAAAGTAGACTGCAAAACCTGAAGCACGACAGACAAGAAGTAAAACACTTTGTATTGGTAACTTGAGCGAGATTTTGTACGGTAGCGAAACTAGAGCATCTTCTAGAGTTTCTTAGTTCACTCCTAAAAAATTATAAAAAATTATGTTTTTAGTAAGTTATTTACATTGATTATTATTGTGTTAATTCTAACAATATTCTCCATAATTACTCTTTATATTTTATTTATATTTCAACTCCATTCAAATAAAGATTTGAGTTCAAGCACTTTTAAACAACCTATAAAAATTTCTTGAAACTCTAATTTTTGTAAGACTCTTCTTTCTAATCTATTTCAATCTAAGATCGTTTAATCTAACGCAGTAGGTTATGTGGTGCCTCTAATATCGTTTCAGTCTATTTTTTTAATTTTGTAGAATTTTAAATACTATTAAATAAAAAAATATCCTTTAATATATTATTACAAGTAGAATAGGTGTTCGAATTTAAGGAGGATAAAAGTTCGAATTTATAAAGAAGACATATAATTAAAAGTTATATTTAAAGTCGAATAGGTGTTCGAATTTATAAAGGAAAATAGTTCGAATTTATATATACGATATAGAATTAAATATTCTATCAGAAGTAGAATAGGTTTTCGAATTTATAGGGTAGAAGACTTCGAATTTATAAGAAACACATTTAATTAAAAACATTATTAGAAGTAAAATATGTGTTTATAAGGCATAGTTAAAAGTTTTATTGGAAGTAAAAAAAGGAGTGCAAATTTATATAAGCGTTTTTTCAATGAGAAAGCGGTTCATTAGTGTTGTGGAATAAAAACTATATCTTTGAATTCAATGCTAGGGTTAGAGAGCTTCGAGCTTTAATGGCTACTCTTGTTATCGGGGACTAACTCGGTCCTAATAAGATGCCTACGTATCTCTAGTGTTTAGAGAATCAAGCCAATAAAACGTAGTTCTTGGTGTTGCCATCGGGGCTATGACGGCAGGGGCACACCAAGGACGTAGTGACTTGTATGTCCTTATTCGAGGACGAAGTCTAAAACGTAGTTCTGAGATGAGGGGTCAGACCCTTTATATAGGCGTTTAGAAGCCTAGTGGATAAGTATTGATTTCCTTGAAGGATAAATCTTATCATTGACGGTAGATTAGTATTATCACTTACTTGAAGGATAAATCTTATCCTTGACGGTGGATAAGTATTATCACTTCCTTGAAGGATAAGTCTTATTCTTGACGGCGGATATGGATTAATTCTAGATCTTTCCTTGTAGGAGTTGTTTCCATATCATAACGGACTTATATTGAAACAAGCCCATTTGTATTACAACAAGCCTGTATTGGACGTCTCCTAATACAGGTTGTACTTCTAGCCCAAATATTATTTACGAAATTAATATTTAATTAGAGTTTCGGGCCTTATTAATGGGTCTTATTTATGGACCATCTAGGTTTAATTAATGCAATATTAATTATGTATTTAGGGTTATTTTTAACCCATATCATTTGCCCCCCAACTTCTATGATAATGCACTAGGATTTCATAGAAGTTATACCGGTCTTTTTCGAGACTTGGAGTCGTTTTATCCCTTACCTGGGACTTACTACCCTTTTTGGGGATTTTAATATACACTAGTGTTTCACGAGTATCGTCTTGGTGTAAAGTGTGGAGCGACCTACACATTTACGACGATTTTGCCTTTTTCGAGGCTAGCTTGACATTTGCATAAGCCTTTTATGTCTTATACCGTCTTGTTTTGGCTTCAAGCCTTTCATTGAGCATATCGAATGATGGGGTTTGGACTGACTGTCTGGGGCTTTAACCCTTCACCCTTACGAGTTCTTACTGATGCATGTACTCGTAGTGATTCATTCTCAAATCTATCATATCAAACTTCTCCTGAGCTTGAAATTTTCGCTAATTAACAATAGGCATCTTTGGCTTTCATTTGTATGTTTATTAGCAACATTCACCCTTCGGGGTTCGTTGTATTAAACTCTATTTGTGTAGTTGACATGCATATTTTGTATGCTTTCCTTTGCATTCATTTGTAGTTTGTCTTGGCAAAGCTTTGAGGATGTTTCTACCAATCAAAACGGGTTCAACCCTTCATCTGCTTTCTAGGAAGCTCATTATGTCATCGAACCTTATTTCTACTTGTCCTGCTAGCGGATCCTTTTAGGATGCACTAAACATAATAAACTTTTAAGTTTGAGGCATGCCAAGTCCTTGGCACCTCATGCCCTTCGAGGGTTTCTAGCTTATACGAGCCTCGTCCAAACACATTATTGACTTTGTAGGGGCCTTCCTAATTAGGGGCTAATTTTCCTTTTTGTCCAACCCCGGATGCTTTAATCTTTCTGAGAACCAAGTCTCCTTGACGAAAGAACCTTTCTTTAACTCTCAGGTTGTAGTAGAAAGATGCTCGCTTATGATGTTCCACAATTTTGGCATTTGCCTCATCTCTGACTTCATCAATTAGATCAAGAGCCAACCTCATACCTTCTTCGTTCGATTCAGGCTCAAAGGCCCCTACTCTTGGGGAGGTATGAGTAATCTCCACTGGAACTACGGCTTCTGCCCCATTGGCTAACATGAATGGAGTTGCTTCAGTAGTTACCTTGCAAGTGGTACGATATGCCCAAAGTATAGGGAGCAACTCGTCCACCCAAGTGTTCCTTGAGCGTTCAACTCTCTTCTTGAGTCCATCTAGGATGATTCGGTTGGCCACCTCAGCTTGTCCGTTTGCTTAAGGATGAACAACTGATGTGAATCGCAACTCAATGTTGTTCTCCTCACAATACTTCTTGAAATCTTCATTATCAATCTGCTTCCCATTGTCCGTGACCAGGATTCGTGGGATTCCATATCGACACATTACACTTTCTCATAGAAATTGCAATACTTGTTTGGTGGTTATCTTGGCTAGAGGTTTAGCCTCAATCCACTTAGTGAAGTAGTCAATTGCCAATATCAAGAACTTCCTTTGTGCACTTGCCACTGGAAATGGCCCAAATATGTCCATGCCCCACATGGCAAACATGATTGGTTAGTTAACTGATGTTAACATCTCGGGCGGTTTCCTAACCACATGTGCATGCTTTTGACACCGTTCACACTTCTTCACATAATATTTCTCATTAGCAAGCATATTTGGCCAGTAGAAGCCTAGACGGGTGATTTTATGAGCAAGGGCCCTGCCCCCCAAGTGCTGCCCACAAATTCCCTCATGAACTTCTTTTAAGACTAACTCCACCTCCTGGGGTCGTAGACACTTCAAGTAAGGAATGACAAAAGACTTCTTGTATAAGATCCCTTCGATCAAGACGTAACTCAATGCTCTCACTGTCAACTTTCGTGCCTCCAAGGCATTATTTGGTAACCATCCTGTTTCAAGATGAGCCTTAATGGGATCTATCCAAAAGCCACCTATGTCAATAGGTGCTATTAGTTTTCCATTGATGCTCGGGGTCTTCAAGACTTGGAAGTATACACTTCCGGCATAGTTCTCTATCTCAGAAGAAGCAAATTTAGACAATGCATCGGCCTTCATATTTTCTTCTCTAGGGATGTGTTCCATATAGGATTCATCAAACTGGGTCATGATGGCTTTCACAAGCTTCAGATATATATTTGGCCATGGTTTCATCCTTAGCCTCAAATTCTCCATTTACTTGTGAGACTACCGATCTCGAGTCTCCACAGACTTTGAGAGTATTAACTCTCAAGACCCCAGCCAAACCTAAGCTGCTATCAGGGCTTCATACTCAGCTTCATTGTTTGTTGTCGGAAAGTCCAACTTTAGTGCATAATCAATGAGAAATCCATCGGGACTTTGTAGCACTAAACCTGCTCCGCTTGATTTTTTTATTTTATTTTTTTGATCCCCCGTCAAAATAGAGCACCCGGTATTCCTTAAATACCATCTCTTCATCTTGTTTTTCAACTTCTTTGCCCTCCAAGGGTACTACTTTCTGCTCCCCGACTTCTTGGTTGTCGATGGTACATTCAACTATGAAGTCAGCAAGTGCCTGTGCTTTAATGGCCGTTCGAGGCTTATACTTGATGTCGAACTCTCCCAACTCAATCTCTCATTTGTTTAGTCTTCCTTTGTCCTTAGGACTATGCAAGATGTTTCTTAATGGTTGGTCAGTCAAGACTTCTATCTTATGTACCCGAAAGTACGGACATAATTTTCTTGAGGCCATGATCAAGGCTAAAGCAAACTTTTCTATCAGAGAGTAGTTTACTTCTGCTCCGTGCAGAATTTTGCTCACATAGTAGATGGGTTTCTAAACCTTTGATTTTTCCTTCACCAAAACAACTCCCAAGGCGGTGTTTGAAACTGCCAAGTATAGATAGAGTGTTTCTCCAGGTTTTGGTTTTACCAACAACGGTGCTTCAGTTGTGTATTTTTTCAAGGCCTCAAAGGCTTCTTGGCTTTCTGCTGTTTATTCAAAAACTTTCATGTTCTTCAATGCTTTGAAGAAGGGTAGACACTTTTCCCCTGACTTGGAGATGAACCTTGCCAATGCTGCCACTCTCTCAGTGAGTTTTTGAACATCTTTAACAGAGTGCGGTGGTTCCATATCCACAATTTCTTTAATTTTGTCGGGGTTGGCTTCAATTCCTCGTTTAGAGACCATCAGACCCAAAAACTAGCCTGACCCTACGCCAAAGGCGTACTTGGCAAGATTCAACATTATTTTATGGTGTCATAGCACTTCAAATGCCTCTCGGAGGTGCTCTATGTGATCGGCCTAATCGAGGCTTTTGACTAACATGTCATCCACGTAAACCTCCATTGTCTTTCCAATGAGATGTTTGAAAATTTTGTTCACTAACCTTTGGTATGTGGCACCTGCATTTGTTGCCCAGTAATAATCTATTGTAGAAGGGGGGTTGAATACAATAGTATAAGATAATCGACTTCTTAATGTATATATCACAAATATGAAAGAAAGATAACAGCTTTATTAAATCTGATATAAAACTGTTACAAACTCTCTCAAGAAATTCTGATGTTCTTGAGAGCTTCTAGCTTACAAAAAAACTCTCTCAAGAAATTCTATGTTCTTAAGAGCTTCTATTCGATTATGTTCCCCCTTGTGTGTTGTACATAAATCGAAACCAAAACTGTGTTTATATACTACACAGCTTCTCTATCAATGATAAGTCCTAATCAATTACAAAGATTGAAACCTATCCATAATTGATAGCTACATTCTACAAACCAGGAACCGACAGAATAAAATTCCATGTTTAACTAGACTCCAAATATAACTCGAAGTAGGAATCCTGATCAGCTTCCAGTCCTGATGATCAATCCTGATCCCAGTCCTGATATGTATCTCAATCCTGACGACCATGTAATACTGATGACGTCAGCAATCCTGATCAGTTGAGTCTAGCTCCTGACGATCATTGAATTCTGAACTAACAATCTCCCCCAATCTCATACTTTGTGAAATAAAGTATAGATTCCTAAGATTCAATGATATCAAAAACATATATATAAAATGTACAGAATCTGCAGCAACAACTTATCTGTTTAAATTCTTTGATAGAACAGATTCATCTTCAAGAAGTTGGATAATAGATTTTCTTCTTTTTCTTCAAGAATTTGAATCAGTCTTTCCTTAAGATTTCTGAGTTCTTCGTCTTCCTCATTAATCTGGTAGATAGCTGCTCTGAGATTCAATATGGAGTTTCTCTGAAGACTATGCTCTTCAAGCAAAAGATAAGTAATTTCCTTCCCATCAGGATTGAGAGTAAGATGAGTCATGCCAAAATTTACTTCTTTAACAGTAGTACCCCTTTGCATTTCCACATCCTGACCTCTTTGATTTAAGTACATGGGAGTATAATTACCATTGAAATTACTGTTTCCATCCAGTCTTCTTCTTATTGTTGACAAAATCATGTCACTCCATTCTTTGCATATTTGATTCTTCGATCTCAAAAGATAATGAACATATTTCAGTTCCTGTGTAGTTTTCATCAGCAGATCTTGAATAGATAAAATCTTCACACTACCATCTTTCATGAAGTACAGAAGCTTTTCTTTCTTGTCAAAACCATCATGACAATCTATAACTATATCAACAGCTAGTAAATTGTTCAGGTTTTCAGAAGTTAAAGTACCTCCAATTTCAGTTAAGGAGTAAGGATCAACATATGACATATTTATATATTCAACATCCCTGTGTCCAATACCTCCTCTTGAATTACTTGTCAATTGCTTCAGATTTGAAAACATCTTTAACCAGAGTGCTTTTGATCTAACCATCCCAGATAAATCAACAACACTTGAAGCACTTGTAATAATTCCTCCAGACTGAAAATTGATAAGTGTATCACAACTTAATGTGCTAATATGTTTCCACTTCTTATCCTTTTCCTTTTCAAAGGCATAGCTTCTTTCCAGTGAAGATTCTTGTCTGCTTGGGTTCCTCCACACTCTTCTGTTTGAGAGTTTAAGCCTTTGTATATAGAGATTGAAATCTCTATTTGTTGATCTTGTAATTTCACTTCTTCTGGCTTCTTCTTCTTCATCTACTTCCTTGTTGTGAGAATCAACCATAGTAGATAAAATTATCAAGTCAATCTCTTGCAGAATTTCAGAATCATCAGGATCTTGAATATTATCAGGAACAACATCAGGATTAGATTCTTCAATTTGATTTGTATTGCAGAGAGTTGATTTTCTTGATTTTCTTCTCAATTCAGGTTCTTCTTCAATATTTCCATCATCACCAAAAGTAGATCTGTCAGGAACTACTAGAGTTTGAATAGGTTCAGGAATTTCTTCAATTCTTAACCCTCGAGACCTTGTCTGTCTAGGTATTGTTTGAGTTGAAGAACCTCTTCTACTTCTTCTAGCTCCTCTCCTACCTCTAGCAGGAGCAGGGTTATTAAAGCTTTCCATCATTTCTCTCTGTTGTCTTAAGAATTCTTCATGTGAGAGATCAGGATATTCTTCACTTGCTGTAGAGAGTGTTTTTCTTGCATATAATTGTTGAACTCTTTTATCAGTGTGATATAGAGTAACAATTCTGCCATCTTTTGTAGAAAACTTCTGGAATAAATTTGATGCATCTTCAGGATTATCAATAATCACATCTTCATCACCTTCAGGAATTGTAGCAAGAATATGTCCATGACCAGGTGTCAGGATTTGTTCTTCCGTCAGGATCTGAGATTGCACCAACGTTCTTACTGTCTTAACTCCAGAATCAGAAACATGAGTTGACTGTGTTGTTTGACTTTGTGAAGTTTGAATTGTAGACTTCATAACAGCAGCATCAGAGGTTTCTCCTTGTATCACTTTGTCACAACCATCATCTCCAGTATCATCATCATTATTCCTTAATACTAGATCAGGTGTGCATTTTGTCCGACTAACCTTCTCTCCCTTTTTGACATCAGGATTTGACAATAAATTCAAAATTAAGGAAAGAGAGGCTTGAATGTCAGTTACCTTGGTATCTAGAGAATCAATCCTTCTGTTGATAGATGTTTGTTCAGAAATAACAGATTTCACTTGGGATTCTACTACCCTTAGCTGAAAAGCAGTAGGCACCTTTGTAAAATTTTGAGAAATATCAATCCTCACCAACTCAGTTGAGTTCTTGATAGAATCAATCTCACTTTTTAGACTTTTGGATAACAAAGTTGTAGCCTTCAGATGATTCTTCAAGTCTTGATTCTCTATAGATTTCACTGCATCATAGGCATGTTCCAAAGCAGAAGAATAACTTACAGATTCAGCAGATCTGTGCCATGAATTGTTCCATTCATTCTGTCTAAGTGCCTCAGCAGGATTAAAGGAAGGAATAGAAAAATCTTGTCTCTGATCTTTCCCAGTGGAAGCTTTGCCAGCCATATATGTACTTGATGAACCAAAATTAGTTCCAAGACTAATTTTGAGTGCTGTAGCAAGCTGTTCCTTCTCTTTTCGATTCTCATCATCATCACTATCATCAGAGTCATCATCATCAGTACTATGAGTATCATCAGGATCAGGAATAGCTATACCTTTCATTTTATCCTGTGAATCTGTGATAGGATGATCCATTGGTCTTGAACGAAGTGGCTGTATCAGGATAGGTTCAACATCAGGAGCACCACTAGCGTCAGGATGAACACCGTCAGGATTTGATATGCTTGCATCAGTATTTGCTACCAATGGTTCTTGTGGAGCTTGAGGTTCAGAAGCTTCTTCAACACTTTGAGTCAAAGGTTCTTGTGTGCTTCCCTCATTGACAGTGTCCTTGACCAATCTTTGAACTTCATCTGCACCAGAAATCCCTTGAGCATTGTCAGGAAATTTCTCAGAAACTGTAGCTTGGCCTGCATCTTCACTTTGAGAAGATGGTTCTTGTGTAGCTGGAATGTAGATGTCTTCATTCTCCCTTTGAGAAAATGGTTCTTTTGGGACCATTCCACTAGCTAAGCCTTCACTCAAACTTTGATTGAGTGGTTCTTGTGTGGCTGGATCATCATAAAGAGCTGTTGAACCACTTTGAGGTTCAGGTTCTTGTGGGCTTGATCCTTTCAGTTTCTTCTGTCTCTGATAGACTAACTCTTCTGCCTTCCTTAGCTTTTCCATTGGATGTTTTATCCCAAGATTGGAAGCAGCAGCACCATACTTCTCCCATGAAATATCAACATGTCTTTTTGTTGGAGAGTCTTGTGCTGGAGAGTCTGAAATATTAACCACTTGACTTGGTGCAGCATCAGGAATACTAACATCAGGATTTGCTTGAGCAGTAGAAACTGATTGCTCATTCAGAATAGAAGTGTCATGTACATCAGTATCCTGCTTCTTTTCTAAAGGAATATGATACCTGCTTTTTGATAACTTCCTTTTCTTTTGTGGTGTAGACAATGGAACCACAGCTGCAGTAGTAGTATCAGCAACTTCCTTATTCACATTCATCACAGAGAATATAGGTAAATCATCCTCTGAGTCAGTCTCATCCCTGAGCACTAACTTCCTTTTAACAGAAACAGCCTCACCTCCCTTTGCAGCTTTCTTCACCAGGACCCCTTGTACACCCCCTTGTAACTTCTTTTTAGTGATAGGTGTAGAGGTAAAGTCCTTTGAACCTGATTGCCTTCCTGACACATCAGTTCTAGTTGACTTCTTTTCTTTTACAACTAAAGTCTTTTGAGAAATTCTCAAAGTTCATCATTCTAAGTTTATTCACCAATTTATTGAAAGTAGCTTCAGGTAGTGGCTTGGTGAATATATCAGCTAGTTGTTGATCAGTAGGAACAAAGTGAAGTTCAATTGTTCCTTCCAGAACCTGTTCTCTTATGAAGTGATATCGAATACTGATGTGTTTAGTAAGAGAATGTTGAACTGGATTTCCTGTCATTGCAATAGCACTTTGGTTATCACAATAATTAGGGATTTTTGAGTATGACAGGCCATAATCTAACAACTGATTTCTCATCCACATTATCTGAGCACAACAACTTCCTGCAGCAATGTACTCAGCTTCTGCAGTTGAAGTGGAAATGGATTTTTGCTTTTTACTGAACCATGAAACTAGTCTTCCACCCAAAAACTGACAGCTTCCTGAAGTACTTTTCCTGTCTATTTTTCATCCTGCAAAATCAGCATCTGAATAACCACACAACCCAAAATCTGATTCCCTTGCATACCAAAGGCCAAGTGAAGAAGTGCCTTTGAGATATCTGAAAATTCTTTTGACTGCAATCAGATGGGGTTCTCTAGGTTTTTCTTGAAATCTTGCACACAGATAGGTTGCAAACATGATATCTGGTCTACTTGCAGTGAGATACAATAAAGAGCCAATCATTCCTCTGTAGTGAGTTACATCTACCTCAGCACCTTGATCAGGATCAAGTTTGGTAGCTGTAGCTATGGGAGTTGTAGCAGGAGAACTATCTTGCATGTTAAACCTTGTCAATAAATTCCTTGTATATTTAGACTGATTGATAAAAATCCCTTCATCAGTCTGTTTAACTTGAAGACCAAGAAAGTAACTCATTTCTCCCATCATGCTCATTTTATATCTTGACTGCATAAGCTTGGAAAACTTTTCACAAAGCTTATTGTTTGTTGACCCAAAAATGATATCATCAACATAAATCTGAACTAACAACAAGTCCTTACCATGATTCAAATAAAATAGAGTTTTATCAATAACACCTCTTGTGAATCCACTTTCCAGTAAGAATAGAGCTAAAGTTTCATACCATGCTCTTGGAGCTTGCTTTAGTCCATAAAGTGCCTTATCCAATCTATAGACATGATCTGGATAGTTAGGATCAATGAAACCAGGAGGTTGCTCAGCATAGACTTCTTCCTCCAGTTCTCCATTTAAGAAAGCACTTTTAACATCCATCTGGAAAACCTTGAATTTCTTATGTGCTGCATAAGCAAGAAATATCCTGATGGCTTCTAGTCTTGCAACAGGAGCAAACGTTTCATCATAATCAATTCCCTCTTGTTGAGAATACCCCTTTGCAACTAGTCTTGCTTTGTTTCTGATTATTACTCCATCAGAATCAGTCTTGTTCTTGAAAATCCACTTTGTACCAACAATTAATCTATTCTTTGGTCTTGGTACCAGTTTCCAGACTTCATTTCTTTCAAATTCATTCAGTTCCTCTTGCATTGCAGTAACCCAATCAGCATCTTTTAGTGCATCTTCAACTTTCTTTGGCTCCTCCTTGGATAGAAAGTTATTGTATAGACATTCATTATGAGTTGCACTTCTTGTTTGAACACCTGCATCAGGATCCCCAATGATCAAATCAGGAGTATGACTTGCAGTCCATTTCCTTGCTGGTGTTAAATTGTTTCTTGAAGTAGATGCTCTCCCTGGATTGGTGTTATCTTGATTTGAAGAACTTGCTTGTCTTGAAGCTCCCCCTGAATTATTGTTATTTCCTCCTGATAAGTTATCAGGATCATCACTTGAATCAGTATCTGAAGAATTCTGTCTTGATGATTGTGTTGACTCTGAACTTGTAGTAGAATGATGTTGCTCCCCCTCAACATTAGCACTACTAGAAGTATTACTATTGATTGCATCATCAGTATTTGCACCATCAACATCTGGTGTGTCATCAGTATTTGGTGACCCGTCAGGATCTGATGTATGGACAGGATCTGATTCACTTTCTTCAGGTTCCTTGGTAGCTTCATTTTCAAAAATCAATCTATCATGAGAGTCTTCATTGATTCCAGCTATCTTCTTGTCATCAAAAGATACATGTATTGACTCCATGACAGTCCTTGTCCTCAAATTAAAAACTCTGAAGGCTCTTAATGCAGGATAGCCTATGAAAATTCCTTCATCAGCCTTTGTTTCAAATTTCCCTAGTTGTTCAGGATGAGTTCTGAGAACAAAACATTTACAGCCAAACACAAGCAGATGCTTCAGACTTGGTTTCTTTTCATTGAGTGACTGATAAGGAGTAACACCATGTCTGTTTATTAATGTGAGATTTTGAGTGTAGCATGCTGTGTTGACTGCTTCTGCCCAGAAATATGTAGGTAATTTTGCTTCTTCCAACATAGTTCTGCCAGCTTCAATAAGAGTTCTATTTTTCCTTTCAACTACTCCATTTTGCTGAGGTGTGCCATGAGCAGAGAATTGTTGAATGATTCCTTTGTATTTGCAGAACTCTTCCATCTTTGAATTCTTAAATTCAGTACCATTATCACTTCTCAGTATCTTGACTTTGTACTTTGTGGTCGTCTCAATCATTCTTACATGATCCAACAGAACTTCAGGAGTCTCATCTTTTCTGTGCAGAAAATACACCCAGGTGAATCTAGAATATTCATCAACAATTACAAGAGTGTACCTTTTCTTACTGATGGTCATGATGTTGACTGGACCAAATAGATCAAGATGTAGCATGTGATATGGTTCTCCAATAGAGGATTCTGATTTACTCTGGAATGATGTCCTTCTTTGTTTTGCTTTCTGACATGCATCACAGAGTCCATCAGGAGTATATAACACTTTTGGTAATCTTCTCACTAAATCTTTCTTAACCAACTCATTGATATTGCTGAAGTTGAGATGAGAAAGCTTCTTGTGCCAATTCCAACTTTCATCTACTGAAGCTATACTGATCAGACAGGTAGGGGAGTCATCAGTGTTTGATTGAATGTTGGCTTCATATATGTTACCATGCCTGTAGCCAGTCAGTGCTATCTTGCTTGTTGCCTTACTAACTACTTCACAATGAGTGGAATAGAAGTTGACATGATAACCTCTGTCAGTGATTTGACTAATACTCAACAGGTTGTGTTTTAATCCCTTCACTAGAGCTACTTTTTCAATGATGACATTTCCAATGATTATATTGTCATATCCCAAGGTTTGTCCAATGTTGCCATCTCCATAAGACACAGTTGGGCCAGCTTTTTCCTCATATTCTGATAACAGGGCTTTGTTTCCAGTCATGTGCACAGAACATCAACTATCCATGACTAACACATTTTTCTTTTTACCCTGCAATCAGAATAGAAACACACTAGTTAGAACATTTAGGAACCCATACTTGTTGGGTTCCTTTTCCATGCAATTTATTAACTTTCACAGTAGAAGACTTTCTGACCTTAGCAGTCTTGACATGATTTACTTCATCAGGATTTGCTTTGTCAGTATCAGTATTAACAAAAGCATGTTCCAACTTGACATTCTTAATGCTACCAGAGTTTGCACTATTTTTATCAACTTTAGGCAATGGATCATAAAAGTTATAGTACAACTCATGATAATCTTTACAAGTATAAATAGAATGCCATATACTACCACAATGAAAACAGGACTTCTGTGGTTTATAAAATACTGATCTATTCCTAACATCAGACTTAGGAATATCAGTAATCTTCTTCTTACTCTTCTTACAATCAATAGCAAGATGATTAGAGTTACCACAGTTAAAACAACACTTTCTAGGTGCATTTGGGATATATTTGTAACCATTCTCTTTGTTGATCCCAACTTTACCATTCCTGTTTCTCTTAACAGTAGATTCCTTTTTCTTATCTGTCACCTCACAGATTTTATCCTTAAGTTGTTTCTGAGACAATAGACCTACATTCTTAATGACTTTATTCAAGACAGGTTTAGACTTTATGATTTTAATTCCTTGAGTAGAAGTAGATCCCTTTTCAAAAGTAGAATTGGAATCCTTACCAAAAACAAAATTAACAGGAGTAATCTTAGATTTGGTTGCATCTATAACATGTCTATAAGTCTTTGGACTGACTGTCTCATCAATGACAATTTTCTCTTTCAATTTCTTATCCTCATCTGACTTATATCCTAGACACTCTTTCCAATTCTTAGAGGTATTAATCTCATGAAATTTCCTACCAGAGTCTGTCCAGGTTCTGATTTTCTCATTAGCATTTTCAAGTTCCTTTTCAAGAGCAGTACATTTGGATTTCATCTCTAAATACATGTGATTCACATTATCACATTCTTTTTGTACTTCTTGCATACGAGAAAATTCAGCTTCTAATATATCATTCCTTTTTCTAAGTTCAGACATCTCAGATAAGATCCTAGTATTTTCAGCAGTTTGACTTCTAAAGCTAATATGTAATGACTTTAGAAAACGTCTTAACTCAGAAGCATTATCAGTATCAAAATCAAAGATAGTATTTAGTACCTTATCATCAGGAGCAGCAGTTACATCAGCATTGGCCATTAGAGCATAGTTGACCACCTCAGTATCAGATTCTGAGGAAGAGTCCATCCAATCCTTGCTTGATGTGATAAGTGCCTTTGTCTTCTTGCACTCAGAAGCAAAGTGACCCATACCATTGCACTTGTAGCATCTAACCTTTGACTTGTCAAATTTGCTACCATTGCTGTCCTTTTTGATATACTTATCTTTGTTTGGATTGAAAGCCTTTTTCTGAAAGTTGCCTTGTCTTATATTCTTCCTGAACTTCATCCTTCTGAAGTTTCTGACAATCATAACAACCATCTCTTCCATGTCTGAGTCAGGAGAATCATCATCAGTATTGGCATCAGCATTGCCATCAGTATCTGATGAAGAGTCATCAGGATCTGACTCAACTATTCTTGTTTTACTTCTAGAGACCTCCATAGCTTTTCCTTTTGATTTAGCCTCTGCTTTCAAAGTAATTGATTTTGCCTTGCTGCTTTTCTTGTTCTTTCTCTGTTGAACTTCAAGATCATGAGTTCTTAGCATCCCATAGACTTCATCAAGAGACACAGTGTTAAGATCATACTGATGTCTAATGATCGAGGTCTGAGTGTCCCATTCTTCAGGTAAAGCTCTTAGAAACTTGGTGTTTGAATCTTCAGTTTCATATTCCTTGTCAACTAAAGATAAACTGTTCAATAGTGTCAGAAATCTATCATATAGATCAGTTAGGCTCTCATCGGGTCTTGCATCAAATTGTTCATATTCTTGAATCAAAAGAGCCTTTTTGTTTTTCTTGACAGATGCAGATCCCTGGCACTGAGTTTCCAAAGTATCCCAGATTTCTTTTGAAGACTTGCATGCAATCACTCCGTTTGACATGACAGCATCAAGACTACTGTGTAAGATATTCTTTATCTTTGGTTCCCTGAGTACATGAGCTTTTTCTTCTGGAGTCCATTCACTTTTAGCCTTGACCACATAATGTTCAGGTACTGTATCTGTTCGTTCTACAATCCTTGTAGGAATATATGGTCCATCACGAATCCTGTCCAAATAGTCAGGATCCATAGCCTCCAGGTACATCAGCATCTTTACCCTCCATGTTGCATATTCTGATTTCTTCAAGATGGGAATCTTCATGCTTTCATACTTGGTTGTCGACATCTTTAGATCGTATCAGATTCAGAATTAAATCAGTTTGCTCTGATACCAATTGTTGCCCAGTAATAATCTATTGTAGAAGGGGGTTGAATACAATAGTATAAGATAATCGACTTCTTAATGTATATATCACAAATATGAAAGAAAGATAACAGCTTTATTAAATCTGATATAAAACTGTTACAAACTCTCTCAAGAAATTCTGATGTTCTTGAGAGCTTCTAGCTTACAAAAAAACTCTCTCAAGAAATTCTATGTTCTTAAGAGCTTCTATTCGATTATGTTCCCCCTTGTGTGTTGTACATAAATCGAAACCAAAACTGTGTTTATATACTACACAGCTTCTCTATCAATGATAAGTCCTAATCAATTACAAAGATTGAAACCTATCCATAATTGATAGCTACATTCTACAAACCAGGAACCGACAGAATAAAATTCCATGTTTAACTAGACTCCAAATATAACTCGAAGTAGGAATCCTGATCAGCTTCCAGTCCTGATGATCAATCCTGATCCCAGTCCTGATATGTATCTCAATCCTGACGACCATGTAATACTGATGACGTCAGCAATCCTGATCAGTTGAGTCTAGCTCCTGACGATCATTGAATTCTGAACTAACAATCTCCCCCAATCTCATACTTTGTGAAATAAAGTATAGATTCCTAAGATTCAATGATATCAAAAACATATATACAAAATGTACAGAATCTGCAGCAACAACTTATCTGTTTAAATTCTTTGATAGAACAGATTCATCTTCAAGAAGTTGGATAATAGATTTTCTTCTTTTTCTTCAAGAATTTGAATCAGTCTTTCCTTAAGATTTCTGAGTTCTTCGTCTTCCTCATTAATCTGGTAGATAGCTGCTCTGAGATTCAATATGGAGTTTCTCTGAAGACTATGCTCTTCAAGCAAAAGATAAGTAATTTCCTTCCCATCAGGATTGAGAGTAAGATGAGTCATGCCAAAATTTACTTCTTTAACAGTAGTACCCCTTTGCATTTCCACATCCTGACCTCTTTGATTTAAGTACATGGGAGTATAATTACCATTGAAATTACTGTTTCCATCCAGTCTTCTTCTTATTGTTGACAAAATCATGTCACTCCATTCTTTGCATATTTGATTCTTCGATCTCAAAAGATAATGAACATATTTCAGTTCCTGTGTAGTTTTCATCAGCAGATCTTGAATAGATAAAATCTTCACACTACCATCTTTCATGAAGTACAGAAGCTTTTCTTTCTTGTCAAAACCATCATGACAATCTATAACTATATCAACAGCTAGTAAATTGTTCAGGTTTTCAGAAGTTAAAGTACCTCCAATTTCAGTTAAGGAGTAAGGATCAACATATGACATATTTATATATTCAACATCCCTGTGTCCAATACCTCCTCTTGAATTACTTGTCAATTGCTTCAGATTTGAAAACATCTTTAACCAGAGTGCTTTTGATCTAACCATCCCAGATAAATCAACAACACTTGAAGCACTTGTAATAATTCCTCCAGACTGAAAATTGATAAGTGTATCACAACTTAATGTGCTAATATGTTTCCACTTCTTATCCTTTTCCTTTTCAAAGGCATAGCTTCTTTCCAGTGAAGATTCTTGTCTGCTTGGGTTCCTCCACACTCTTCTGTTTGAGAGTTTAAGCCTTTGTATATAGAGATTGAAATCTCTATTTGTTGATCTTGTAATTTCACTTCTTCTGGCTTCTTCTTCTTCATCTACTTCCTTGTTGTGAGAATCAACCATAGTAGATAAAATTATCAAGTCAATCTCTTGCAGAATTTCAGAATCATCAGGATCTTGAATATTATCAGGAACAACATCAGGATTAGATTCTTCAATTTGATTTGTATTGCAGAGAGTTGATTTTCTTGATTTTCTTCTCAATTCAGGTTCTTCTCTTTTCTTGGATTACAAACTCTCTCAAGAAATTCTGATGTTCTTGAGAGCTGCTAGCTTACAAAAAAACTCTCTCAAGAAATTCTATGTTCTTAAGAGCTTCTATTCGATTATGTTCCCCCTTGTGTGTTGTACATAAATCGAAACCAAAACTGTGTTTATATACTACACAACTTCTCTATCAATGATAAGTCCTAATCAATTACAAAGATTGAAACCTATCCATAATTGATAGCTACATTCTACAAACCAGGAACCGATAGAATAAACTTCCATGTTTAACTAGACTCCAAATATAACTCGAAGTAGGAATCCTGATCAGCTTCCAGTCCTGATGATCAATCCTGATCCCAGTCCTGATATGTATCTCAATCCTGACGACCATGTAATACTGATGACGTCAACAATCCTGATCAGTTGAGTCTAGCTCCTGACGATCATTGAATTCTGAACTAACAGCATTCTTGAGTCCAAAGGCCATAACTAAGTAGCACTAAACACCAAAATCAGTAATGAATGATACCTTGCGAATGTCATCCTTATGCATCTTGATTTGGTTGTATCCACTGAATCCATCCACGAAGCTTAGCTTTTCGTGCCCTGCAGTAGCATCTATTAAAGTGTTAGGACATGCATCATTCAAGTCCGTAAAGTCTATGCACATTCTCCACTTTCCATTGGCTTTCTTGACCATTACCGGGTTAGCCAACCATTCAGGGAATTGAATCTCTTCAATGAATCATGCTTCCAATAGCTTATCTACCTCTTGCTTTATGGCCTCTTGCCTTTCTGGAGCAAAGTTCCTCTTCTTTTGCTTCACCGTCTTCCTTTCGGGATCTACGTTCAACTTGTGAGTTATCAATTGGGGATCAATCCCTGGAATATCAGCTGCTGTCCAAGTAAAAACATCTTTATTCTCTTGGAGGAAAGATATAATCTTGCCCTTCCAGGGTTCAGACAACAGTGCTCCAATGTAAGTGACTTTATCTAGTTCTCCTGGAACTAAGGGGATAGGGATCAAATCCTCAGTTGGATTTACCCTTCTATTTTCATCATCCCTTGAATCCATGTCCTCAATTGAGAGAACCTGCCGCCCGACTCCATCAGGTCTTAGTGCGGCTAAATAGCAACTTCTAGACATTTTCTGATCTCCTCGCTCTTGACCAACCCCGTTCCTTGTAGGAAACTTTATTTTCAAGTGGTATGTTGAGGCAACAACCTTAAAAGCATGAAGGCCAGTCCTTCCAAGGATTACATTATAAGTAGAGGTTGCCTTTATAACCAAGAAGTTCAGCATTTGAGGCGTTGTCTTCGAGCCCTATAGTCATGGGTAGCTGGATTGTGCCTTCTACCTTTGATTCGACTCCATTGAATCCGTAGATAGGCATGTTTGAGGGTGTCAACTGGGAGTCAGTATATCTTGTTAGATATAATTGCTAATGTTTGTTTATCAGTGTTTAAGCAACAGGTACTGACAAGAGTTTATCAGAAGCCGATCAGAGTTTAGTTAAACTCTGATAGGGTGAAGAGTTTAAAGGAAGCCGGTCAGAGTTTATTTAAAGTCTGACAAGGTGATAGTTGAATTAGCTGTCGGTGCTGAATTGAAGATTCTAGAAGCAATACATTCTGAAGATGGAAAGAAGCAGAATATATTGATACAGCTAAGGAAACAGGATAGAAGATAAGAAGCAATCCTTAATTGATATGAATTGTATAGCTAACTTGTAGGAATATCAATTAGAGAAGGATTGTATGTAGCTGTGTACTATATAAACACAGATAGGTTATCCCTAGAAGGGACGCGATCATTGAGATATTATTCTTTGTAACCTAGAAGCTCTTTATGATTCATTAACATTATAAAGAGAGAAGCTGTTAATAAGATTACAGTTTTATTGATTCATAAACAGTGTTATTAATTATTGTTATTCTCATACATACTTGATTATATTGTGTATTCGGCCTAACAATTGGTATCAGAGCCAAGGCTGTTTAATATATACAGTTTTACGATTAAAACACAGTAATAATCATGTCTGAAGAAAATCAAAATCAAGTTCCTCCTGTGGCTGAACAGGTTAAGCCAAATTCTGTGAGTCGATATGAAACTATCAGGGTTCCAATTCTCAGGCCAATAGAGTATCCAATATGGAAGGTGAAGATGACCATGTTTCTGGAGGCTACAGATCCAGAATATCTTGACAGAATCAATAATGGTCCTCATAAGCCAACTAAATTATCTCCTGCTGTTGGTGATAAAGAACAGACACTGATTCCAAAGGAAAAGAAAGATTATACTCCTGAAGACATCTCATCAATTGCAAAGGATGCAAAGGTTAGACATCTACTCCACAGTGCTTTAGATAATGTTATGTCTAACAGAGTAATTGGCTGCAAAACGGCAAAGGAAATCTGGGATGCTTTGGAAGTAAGGTGTCAAGGAACCACTGCTATAAAGAAGAACAGGAAGACAATACTCACACAGGAGTATGAGCACTTTGATTCAAGATCTAATGAAACCTTGACTGAGACTTATGACAGGTTTTGTAAATTACTGAATGATCTGTCTCTGGTTGACAAAGAATATAATCTTGAAGAGTCAAATCTCAAGTTTCTCTTATCTCTACCTGAAAAATGGGATCTGAAGACGACCTCAATCAGAGATAATTATGATCTTGAAGATACAGATCTTGATGAGATTTATGGCTTGTTAAAGACTCACGAACTTGAGATAGATCAAAGAAACAGAAGATCAAGCAAGAAGACAAAATCTGTTGCTCTCAAAGTTGAGGAGAAGCCCATTGAAAAGAAGGAATCGTCAAAGAAGAAAGCCAAGGGAAAGGCTTTAATCATTAAATCTGAAAGTGAGTCATCAAACTCTGATGATGACTCAAACTCTGTTGAAGCTTCTGACTCTGAGGATGATGAAGAACAGTTGATGCAAATGGCGGCATTGATGGTGAAGACCTTCAAGAAGATGGGATTCAAGAACTTCAAGAAGGGTAAAAGATTCTCAAGGAGAGATTCAAATTCTGAGAAGAAGAATTTCAGAAAGTCTGATGGAAGGGATACCAAGTCTGGTAAGAAGGACAAATCTGAGATCCAGTGCTACAAGTGCAAAGAGATGGGTCACTATGCTCCAGAGTGCAAGAAAGGAAAAACTGGAAAAGCACTCGTCTCTAAAGGCAAAGACTGGGCAGATACTTCAGATTCTGATGATGGAGAAAATTATGCTCTTATGGCAACTGTCAAAGATGAGACTGAATCATCAGAAAATAAGGTACCCCTAACTACTTATGCGTATGATACTGATAACATTTCTGAATTAAGAATTTATCTTAAGAACATACATGTTAGTTATAGGGATCAGACTTTAGAGAATGAAAGGATTAAATCTGAGAATCTTAGTCTTAAAGAAAGAAACAAGTTTCTTGAAAGAGAACTTGAGAATATGAAGCAGACTCAAAAAGAAAGAGATGATGCTGTTTATGTGGAACAGGAGTTGCTTAAAAGATATAGGCAACTAGAATCTGATTTAGAGAAGGAAAGAAAAATAATTAAAACTTGGACTAATTCTGGCAGAGATACACATCAAGTTTTTCAAACAGATGCTGTAGGTTTAGGATACAGTGAGGAAGATGAACTTAGGTTTCAAGATAAAATTAAGTTTAGAGCTTTCACAAGTTCATATTCGACTCCTGTAACATTTGTTCCTGAATCTGGAAAGTTAAAATCTGCAGTTGTGAAAGAAACTGTTATGGAGCCAGTTGAAACTTGTGTTGAACAAGTAGATACTGAATCTAAAACAGAGAAGCCTGTTGAGTTAGAAGCTGTTAAAAAACCAATAAGAGTCTGTGAGAAACAGGTTAATGTTGGTTTAATGACAGGAAAACAGTTTAAACATAAGCTCAAAGAGGTTAAGTCTGCCATGAAACCTAAAGGGTCCAAGAGAAATAGGAATGGAAAAATAGGCATAAACAATAGAAATAATTATTTGCCTAATGCTGGTGCTTTAAGGAAAACATGTTACAGTTGTGGTAGTTCTAATCATCTTGCTAGATTTTGCACTAAGAACAAGCATATTAATTCTTTACCTTCTACTTCAGAAGTAAAGAATGATTATGTTAGAGTAAAACCACAGACCTTATGCAAACATTGTGGGAGCACTTGGCATTCCATTTACACATGTAAGAGTTATCATGCAATTTATCATAATTACTATGAGCTAAAACCCAACTTGAAGTGGGTTAGAGCAAACTCTGCTAGTGTAAAATCTGACAATGTTAGTTTAAATTCTGAGAAAGTTGATTCCGCTGCAAAAGCTAACACTATTAAGAAAGGCAAAGGGTCCAAGCAAGTCTGGATCCTTAAAACTAACACTTAGTGTTTGTTTGTGATTGCAGGGTATAATAGAGAGCACACTTATCTTGGACAGTGGATGCTCAGGACATATGACCGGAAATAAAGCCCTGCTATCAGACTTTGTGGAGAAGGATGGCCCAAAAGTTTCCTATGGAGATGGCAACGTAGGACATACTCTGGGATATGGCAACATTAATCTTGGAGGTGTCATCATCACTGATGTAGCTCTAGTCTCAGGACTCAAGCACAATCTGTTATCTGTGAGTCAAATCTGTGACAGAGGAAACCATGTAGATTTTCATAGTGAATACTGTGAAGTTATCAGTAAATCTACTGGAAAAGTTGTTCTAGTTGGACACAGACGCAACAATATTTATGAAGCAAGTTTGGTAACAAACTCTGATGGAAAAACAGTGTGTCTGACTGCAAGAATGTCAAATGAAGAGAGTTGGAATTGGCATAAGAAGCTCTCTCATCTCAATTTGAACAACATCAATGAGCTGATAAGAAAGGATCTTGTAAGAGGACTCCCAAAATCAACACTCAGTCTAAATGGCCTATGTGATTCCTGTCAAAAGGCCAAACAAAGGAAGTCATCTTTCAAGAGCAAAACTGAATCTTCAGTAGTGGAACCTTATCATCTTCTACATGTTGATCTTTTTGGACCAGTGAATATAATGTCAATGGGCAGAAAGAAATATGCTCTAGTAATTGTTGATGAATATACTAGATATACATGGGTGTATTTCTTGTCAAAGAAGGATGAAACTGCTCAAATTCTAATGGATCATGTAAATCTACTGGACAAAGGATCACAGCACAAAGTCAAAATAATAAGGAGTGATAATGGAACTGAATTCAGAAATTCAATCATGGAAGCTTTCTGCAAGGAAAGAGGGGTGAAACAAGAATTTTCTGCACCTGGCACTCCACAGCAAAATGGTGTAGTTGAAAGAAAGAACAGAACTTTAATTGAAGCAGCCAGAACTATGCTTGAAGAAGCAAAATTACCAACATACTTCTGGGCAGAAGCTGTTCAAACTGCTTGTTTTACTCAAAATGCTACACTGATCAACAAGCATGGGAAAACACCATATGAGATGGTGAAAAATAAGAAGCCAAATTTGAAATATTTTCATATATTTGGATGCAAATGCTTTGTGTTGAAGACTCATCCTGAACAGTTGACAAAGTTCGAGTTAAAAGCTGATGAAGGAATTTTTGTTGGCTACCCACTGTCAACAAAAGCATTCAGAGTTTACAATCTAAGAACTAAAGTGATCATGGAATCCATACATGTGTCATTTGATGACAAGAAAATAATTGGACTTGAAGACAAGGATGGATATGATCAACTACGTTTTGAAAATGAAGATCTACTCTCTGATGATATAAACTCTGATGAAGCAGGGCTGACAAACTCTGACGAAGCATACTCTGAACCTCTACTGGTAAATACTGGAGAAACTGATAATTCTCAAATTGAACAAAATAGAGAACCAGTTGAGGGGGAGCGTGAAGAAGCTCAACATGACACAGCAAGTGAGTCAGTTGAGGAAACTGATTCAAACTCTGACAATTCAAACTCTGAGTCATCAAATTCAGGGGGAGCCTCAGAGAATGTAGAAAGTCAACATATGAATCAGGAGAGCATGGATCAAGGGGGAGGATCCAACAATGATGCAAGAAACCACTTACCATCAGCAAGAAAGTGGACACAGGCACACACACCTGATCTCATAATTGGAGATCCTGATGCTGGTGTAAGAACCAGAAGTGCAACAAATAATGAGTGTCTGTATCATGCTTTCTTGTCTCAAACTGAACCAAAGAAAGTGGAGGAAGCTCTTCAAGATGCTAATTGGATTACAGCAATGCAAGAAGAGTTAAATGAATTTGAAAGAAATGAAGTCTGGACACTTGTACCTAGACCAAAGAACAGATCAATTGTAGGTACAAAGTGGGTTTTTAGAAACAAGACTGACAGTGATGGTGTGATTACAAGGAATAAGGCTAGACTTGTGGCAAAAGGTTATTCACAACAGGAAGGAATTGACTATGATGAAACCTTTGCTCCAGTTGCAAGACTGGAGGCCATAAGGATTTTTCTGGCCTATGCTGCACACAAGAAGTTTAAAGTCTTTCAGATGGATGTGAAAAGTGCTTTTCTCAATGGGAAGCTTGAAGAAGAGGTATTTGTTGAACAACCACCAGGATTTGTAGATTCCAAGCATCCGGAGTATGTCTACAGGCTTGACAAGGCATTATATGGACTAAAGCAAGCACCAAGAGCATGGTATGAAACTCTTGCTCAATTTCTTTTAGAAAGTGGGTTCACAAGAGGTACAATTGATAAAACCTTGTTTTATTTCAATTCTGGTGATGATTTGCTTTTAGTTCAAATTTATGTAGATGATATTATTTTTGGATCTACTAATGACAAACTTTGTAAGAAGTTTGCAAAGCTTATGCAATCCAGGTATCAAATGAGCATGATGGGAGAGCTTAGTTATTTTCTAGGCTTACAGGTCAAGCAAACAGATGATGGGATTTTTATCAATCAAGCAAAGTATACCAGAAATCTTCTAAAGAAATTTGGTATGCTTGATAGTTCATCTGCAACAACTCCCATGGCTACAGCAACGAAGCTTGACAAAGACACAGGAGCCTCAGTAGATATGACTAACTACAGAGGAATGATAGGGTCTTTACTGTATCTTACAGCAAGTAGACCTGATATCATGTATGCAACATGTCTTTGTGCAAGATTTCAAGCAGATCCTAGAGAGCCTCATCTAACAGCTGTAAAAAGGATTTTCAAATATCTCAAAGGCACCATAACCTTGGGTTTGTGGTATCCTAGAGAATCAGAGTTTAAGTTGATTGGTTACTCTGATGCAGATTTTGCAGGCTGTAAGATAGACAGAAAAAGTACAAGTGGAAGCTGTCAATTTTTAGGTGACAGATTAGTTTCTTGGTATAGCAAGAAACAGAAGTCGATTTCCACATCCACAGCTGAAGCAGAGTATATAGCAGCTGGTAGCTGTTGTGCACAGATTTTATGGATGAAGAATCAATTGCTGGATTATGGGTTAAGGTACTCTAAAATTCCTATTTTCTGTGATAACCAAAGTGCTATCGCTATGACAGGAAATCCAGTACAGCATTCCATGACCAAGCACATCAGCATAAGATATCATTTTATCAGAGAACATGTGGAAGAAGGGAATATTGAGCTTCATTTTGTGTCTACAGACCAACAACTTGCAGATATCTTCACCAAACCTTTGAGTGAAGCTACTTTTACAAGATTGGTAAATGAACTTGGAATGATCTCTGGTTCTGACTAGAGATACGGGTAAGACTCAAAATTTATACATGTTTAATTCTTGTTGCTCATGATTCCTTGCATGTGTTAACTGTTATGTGAACCAGCATGTTAAACTCTGATGATAAACTCTGTGAAGTGTTAGTCATACTCTGAAAGCATACTCTGAAGGTAAACTCTGTTGGTCGTACTCTGATAATTACAGTTTAAATGCTATACTCTGATTGTAATTTTGTCTGAAACATATGGACCAATGAAGAAATTTGTATGAAGCATAATTCTCAGTAAGTAACTGTGAATCCTTAAGAGTTGTATAGACTCTGATCTCAAAAATGTGCAGTAAGCTAACACAGCATGATAC
Organism: Heracleum sosnowskyi; assembly: GCA_030848705.1. Classification (NCBI taxonomy): domain Eukaryota; kingdom Viridiplantae; phylum Streptophyta; class Magnoliopsida; order Apiales; family Apiaceae; genus Heracleum; species Heracleum sosnowskyi. Next base: position 14,266,821 of record CM061244.1, on the reverse strand, counting down.
TGTCTCAATATTTATAGCATCTCTTAGTTTATTGATCCTATACACTGAGTCTGTATTAGCTGTTTGCATTTTCTCTCATAAGTTAATTATATTTACTGATGAAAAGTCTAAACTCTGATTATTAATTTCAAATAATTCACCCTCAAATTCAAAAGATGCCAAACAGAGCACAAATTCCTTTGAGATCATGTTGTGCCTAGGACGATCCAGGAACTTATTGTATGAAATAAGGGCTAAAATCTTTGATTTTTGGTGACTAGTGCCAACCACTGATTACTGGAAAAATAAAAAAAAAAAAAAAAAAAAAAAAAAAAAAAAAAAAAATAGATAAATTAAGGGGGTGAAAAATAAAAGACATATCCAAATGAAAGGATATCAGTAATACAGAGTTTAGATATAAAATCAGATTTTATGTTATACATGAGAGTTTAGGTAACCAGTTTTTACTACTTTAGATTGTGGATTTTATGCACTTTGAGATGGTCTAAATACTGTTTTCGGTAAACTCTGCTACTACACACACATATTTTCACAACTGTACAGATTGAGAAAAGAGTTTCTTGACAAAGAAGGACAAATGGTAAACACTGATGTTTTGTGTGAAATACGCCGAGGTTACTTTATTTTAATCTCTGATGGTTAAAATAATTTCCTTGTTTCAGACAGTTTATGATTTTGGGTTTAGTCATTTGTTTTTCGAAAAAGTGTGATTGAACAGAGAAAAGATAGAGTTTGTTTGATAGTGATTGACCACTGCTATTGAGTATGTTTAGTAAGTCCTGTTTGTGATTTGTATTGCTGCTGAGTATGTTAGTTAATTGGTTAAAGTTTTTTTGTCTTTCCAATTACTAGGTAAAATTGATAATACTGAAAGTAAAGCAATAAAATGAGTCTTTTTCATTAATTGATTCAAACTCTGTTACATTCAGTCAATTACATACTCATGCTTAGCTAATCTTTCTGGTACATACTAATCACTATGGTTACAAAAGAGAAAATCTATTTAACCAGGACAAGTACTTGAATGCTATCCAACATTGAAGCAGAAGAGCTAGAGCCAGAAGCTATTGTGCTCTACTACTTCTGATGATAGCTACCCAGTTGCTCATCTGGTCATTATACCATTTGGGATAGCTTGAAATCCTCCTAATGATGAATCATCATCATCATCTTCTCGGGATCTCTTTCTGCTTTGCAGCTTGCAGGATTCTAAGAAGAGGTTTTCTTTTGAACCCGACAAGAAACTTAGTTGAAAAAGCATGAAGCAGATCTCCATGGCATCTTCATCTGCGAGGATTGGTGCATCATATGGTCCTGGACGAAAGATGTATACATGAGGGTTGGAGAAAGGCCCTTCGGCTATTTCATCATCTACGATAAGGCCTTCATCATTCAAGAATGAGAGAACAAGAAACTCATCGATAAGATAGTTTTCTTGTTGCTGCCAGTTCATGTTCAAAAACTCTTCCACATCCAGAAATTCGAAAGTTCCAGCCATTTTGGTGTATAGTAAGTTTAAGATATGAAGCCTGTTGTTACATTGCTTTGGTATTTAAAGCATTCAAACAGGGTATCTGAAAGGTTTTTCTTGGAGATTGAAAGGTTTTCGAAGCGCTTGGGATACTAAGGTGCGGAGTTTCGAGACAGTCATTATTATCTTGACTGTTGAGTTCTTTGTTCTTTATTATTTAAATTGATAATTTTATTATTATTGATTTTTTTTAGCGAATATTTTGAGTGTTATATGTGATGACAGGTGTCTCCACGTTTGCACGTGTGTATAGGAAGTTGTTAGATACAGCTGTCAGCGTATTCACGTTTGACATCTGTCCCACTAACATACTTCTAATCTTTACGGTTATTATTTAATACACTACATACACACGATTCAATCTTTTACGCATTTCATCTTCTCATAACATTTTACTCACACACAAACACTCAAACACTTTCAAAGCCCAGTACTTTTTGTTTTCAAATCTGACAAATGGCAACTACAGCGTTTATCGCTTCTGAATTAGAATTTGTCCCAAATAACTACTCCGCTCCTGTAGCAAATGAGAACGCACCGGAGGCGTTTCATTTGATTCAAAGTTTCTTGTTAAACTCTGATATTGGCACTGCTCTCACCGCACCATCGAAGCTGTCTGCAACACAAATCAAATCTTTTTGGCAGACAGGTGTTTATGATAATGGAGGAGAGTCTGGATCTCCATCTATCATTTTTCAATATGAGGACAATGACTATGCTGTTACTCCTACTACTGTTCGTGATGCTTTGGGTCTTGAAGATTTCAATTCGTTCACAGTTGCTGTTGGAGATTCTGAGTTAGTAAGAATGATGCGAGAAATAGGTTACTCTGGACCACTGACAAAGATTGGTCAATTGAAGCGACCGCTCTTGAGAAAGGAATGGAGTTTCTTTTTCGACTGCATTACAAGAGCGTTTGGGAAAAAGTGCACAAACTGGGATGCAATTCCCACTGATAGTTTACAGATCGGGTATTCTCTTCTCTATGGCAGTCAATTTGATGTTGCTAGATTAGTTTTAACTAATATTGGTGAGAAAATGCTAGAGAATAGAAATGTTGTTTACTTCTCTAGGTTTTGTCAATTGATATTCAATCATTGCTGCCCTGATGTTGAGATTTTAGATGAGGATGTAATTCTTTCATTTAAATTGCACAAACGTATATTCTCTGATCTTATCAACAAGGACAACAAGAAAGGAGAAGTTGGTCCTTTAATGTTCCCTGCATCTGTGCAACAATTTCTTGACAACTTACAACAGCAAAATGTCTCAAATACTGAAGCTGGACCTTCTGTATCTCAACAACAGAGGTCAAAGAGATCTAAAGTTCGAGCAGTTAAGTCTAACTTGCAACAACCTGAAGCTGAGGTATCAAATGTTGATGCTGTGCCTCAGAGAAAAAGAATGAAGAAAAAGAGAGCCCAACGACCAAAGACTGTTGCAGACTCAGATACTGAAGCTGATGAAGAAACTCTTCATCAGAGAAAGAGAAGATTAGTTGCTAATCAACTTTTTGGTGATATTATTGCCAATATGAACAAAGTTCCTGAGGAAAATGAAGCTCCTGAAGCTTTTGTTCAGGAGGAAGCTGCAAATCTAGAAGCTGTCAATCAAGACAGGCTAAATACTGATGATATTGAAATGGATTTTGATAGAGAAGCTCCTACATCAAAGGCTAATGATGTAGTTGAGGAAGCTGCTGCTCATTCTGACAGCAGAATTTTTGATCTTGAAGAAAATGTAAAAGAAGCTGATCAAGCTACTACAGAATTGGTAGAAACTATTGCTTCCCACACAGAAATCATTTCTCTTGATTTTGAGAAAGGTGAGGACTAATGCTCTGGAGTTGCTGACATCAGTACTACTTTCTGATGATGTCAAAAAGGGGGAGAGTGTATCAAGTGACAAATGCAAAGACACTCAAGCTCTGAGACGGAGGGATGATGGTAATGATGGTGGAAGCAAGGGAGGTGAATCTGAAAAGAGTTTAGGCTTAAGACCAAGATCAAGATCAAACTCTGAGAGAAGATCAAACTCTGAACATGGAAAAGATGTTACAATTGAAGATATCCAAGCTGAAGAGCAAATGCTTGCTGAAGAACACAGGAAGAATCTTGAAGCTGGGATATACAAAAAGAAAGAAATCAAGGCTCCTAGAAAGAAAGAAACTGGAATTATCATTAAAGAAAATACTCAACAGAGTATACAATACACCAGGAGGCCTATGATTAGAAACTCTGATAAGGGTAAAGGCAAAATGATTGAAGAGCCTAACCTGAAGGAGAAAGAATATTCAACCTCTGACATTGCTCAAGTTGAAACAAGATTACCAAAATCAACCTCTGACGCTGCTCAAGTTGATGATACTATTGCAGTTAAGCCAGCCTCTGACAAGGCTCAAGCTGTGCAAACTCAGCTAGCTCCACAACTCCAAGGTATTTTTAGAAGACCTGTACTATCTGAAGCTCTGACACTTCAACCTGTGAATTTTTCTCAAACCAGGACTGTACTTGGAAAAGAAACTTTTGATAAAGCTGGTTTAGGTTCACATAGGGAGAAGAGAATAAACAACAGATCTGGAGATCAATCATCATTGGCAGTATCTGGCACTATTACTCAAGAGAATCTTGATATGCTAGACTCTGTTCAGTTGATATTTCACAAGGGTTTGAAGAAAGATTTTCTGTTGTATTTTATGAATGATGGAAGAGTTTACAGAGTTGCAGAGTCTGATATAGATCTCAAATCTTATCAAGAATTGGAGTATGTTCTGTACTTGTTAAAAGTCAAAAACAGAAACACTCACAATGCTGCTACATTTATAAGACAAAAGATGCAAAGATCTAAGGTGATGCTTGGAGGAGGAATTTCAAAGGTATACATTCCTAAGTATAGAGATGCTTATGGAAATGTTATAGAAATGAAGAGAAACAGTACAAGACTAAGGACTGATCTGGGAGTTAAAGTCTTAGAATTCAATCAAGAATCTGATAAAGCACATTTTATTAGGCTAGGGAATGAGATGAGGAAGAATTCCATCTATTCTCTGAGAGCTGCTATTTATCAGACTGGTGAATCTGATCCAGAACTCAAGGAACTGAAAGAAATCATGGTTGAAGAGCTGGAAAAGGCTGAAAGAAGACTTCTAATTGATTATCTCAGGACAGTGCCTGATATTCAAGAAATCAAATAAAGTCTGACTGTAAGTTTTTAATATTTTCTATTCTAAGTCAAATTTAAACTCTGTTTTTAAATTAAACTCTGTTATATGTTAAACACTGCATTTGTTAAAAGGTTTTGACATCATCAATTATATGTTTAACTTGTACATTTTATTATGAACAAGTTGGGGGAGATTGTTAGATATAATTGCTAATGTTTGTTTATCAGTGTTTAAGCAACAGGTACTGACAAGAGTTTATCAGAAGCCGATCAGAGTTTAGTTAAACTCTGATAGGGTGAAGAGTTTAAAGGAAGCCGGTCAGAGTTTATTTAAAGTCTGACAAGGTGATAGTTGAATTAGCTGTCGGTGCTGAATTGAAGATTCTAGAAGCAATACATTCTGAAGATGGAAAGAAGCAGAATATATTGATACAGCTAAGGAAACAGGATAGAAGATAAGAAGCAATCCTTAATTGATATGAATTGTATAGCTAACTTGTAGGAATATCAATTAGAGAAGGATTGTATGTAGCTGTGTACTATATAAACACAGATAGGTTATCCCTAGAAGGGACGCGATCATTGAGATATTATTCTTTGTAACCTAGAAGCTCTTTATGATTCATTAACATTATAAAGAGAGAAGCTGTTAATAAGATTACAGTTTTATTGATTCATAAACAGTGTTATTAATTATTGTTATTCTCATACATACTTGATTATATTGTGTATTCGGCCTAACATATCTCATCTTGATGAAAGCATCGTGGAATAAGATATCCACAGAAGCTCCATTATCAACCAAAACTCTCTTGGTTTCAGAATTGCCTATCACAGGTGTGATGACCAATAGGTCATCATGAGGAAATTTTACCCCTTCTAATTCAGAATCATCGAAGCTAATGACAACTTCTGTTTTGGCACGCTTCGGTGTTTCTCCAACAACAGTCATTACCTCTCTAGCATAAGCTTTTCGTGAATCCCTGGAAGAGCCAGCCGCAGTCGGTCCTCCAAATATCATGTTAATAACTGGACCTCGGGGTCTAGGATTACGATCTTGATTTCCTTTCTATCATAGTCTTTCTTCTCATAGTTTTCTCATTGGTTTCCTCAATTCCCATCCTTGGTGAACTTATCCAGTTTTCTCCTTCGGATCAAGAATTCAATTTCATCCTTCAGCTGTCTACAATCGTCAGTGTCATGACAAACTTCTTTGTGGAACTGACAGAATTGATTCTTGTTTCTTTTCTCCATATCAGTCCTCGGTGGCTTCGGCCATCGGAGATCAGCATCTTTTTCAATGTCCATTAGGATTTGACTTCTAGGAGCATTCAATCTTGTATACTCCGTGAATCTTTGTCCGGGATTACCCTTCTTTGGTACAGGATCATAATCCTTTGTTGTTCTGGAGTACTTGTCCCTTGCATCATACTCTTGAGTCTCCTTCCTCTTTTTTTCGTTTCCATTACCCCCACTATTTGGTTCATATTTCCTCATGCTCTCCTCATCTTTTATGTACTTTCTAGCCCTGTCTTGTAGCTTCAACATGCTTTCAGGGGGTGCTTTGCCAAAGACCTTTTAAAGTGGTCGTCAGTGGTTCCTTGTGGCAGGGCTATCATGGCCACTTTATCTTCCAGATCCGGGACTTTAAGAGCCTCCATGGTAAATCGATTTATGTAGTCCCTCAAGGATTCATTCTTGCCTTGTTGAATTCCCATGAAAGATGTTGAACTCATCTCATGCACTCCCCCGCTAACAAACTGGTTGATGAACGCCTTGCTCAACTCCTTAAAAGACCCAATAGAGCCAACAGTGCGTTAGAGAAGGTTCTCACATGATTAGCAGGGTCTCCTGTTCCATCGTAGGCCTTAATGGTTGACATTTTGAACTTTCTGGATATATGAATTTTCATGATATCCTGAGTAAAAGTGGGTGTATGATCATCTGGATCTCCTAAGGGCAACAACTCAGTGGGATCACCCTTTGGGGCTTCAGCCCTCCTTGGCGTTCTCGGTGTAGGATCTAAGTTAATTACAGGAACCCTCTCAGTTGATTTGCCTTTGGCTCTAACTGCCTCTTCCTCTGCTAATACCTTCTTAAGCCTTGCAGCCTCAGCTTCATATGCTACAATCTTGTCTTTAGTAGTTTGGGATTCCCGATTTGTTTAGGTAGGACGTCTTCTCCTTGAGGGAACGTCCCTTTCATCATTAGATGAGTAATCTTCATCTTCGGTATATGGACCAGAAAAGTCTCGAATCAGAGGGACTTTCTGAGTCTGAGTTTGTTGATAAATGGGCTTCAGGCCTCGAATATAAGGAGGCACATATGATTCGTGAAACAGTGGATTGTGACCATTACTCCCAATGGGGGGCCGTGGAGGCATTCCATAAGGTGGCATACCCAAAGTTTGATTCGTGTATTGGGGAAGATCAGTAGTATGAAGTTGGAGGCCTCGGGGTGCATTCAAAATCACTTGAGAGGATGTGATTGGTTGATGATGAGTCATCTCTTGAGTTTGGGGGTTGGGTCCATGAACCACCATCTACATGAGATTCGTCCCTTCAACTGAGATTGGGATCTCTGGTCCTTGAGTAGTGGTGTGGGGGATATTCATCTCTTTAATGCCAGTAGTTGGCGGTGGTTGGCTTCCATGAGTCTCCGTTTCAGAGGTAAGGGGAAGTCCTTCAGAAGTATGAGTGTTTCTCGAGTCATTCTTCGTGTGTTTGCCATGGTTGATGTTGTCTTCCCACAGACGACGCCAAATGTTGTGGAATAAAAACTGTATCTTTGAATTCAATGCTAGGGTTAGAGAGCTTTGAGCTTTAATGGCTGCTCTTGTTATCGGGGACTAACTCGGTCCTAACAAGATGCCTACGTATCTCTAGTGTTTAGAGAATCAAGCCAATAAAACGTAGTTCTTGATGTTGCCCTCGGGGCTATGTCGGCAGGGGCACACCAAGGACGTAGTGACTTGTATGTCCTTATTCGAGGATGAAGTCTAAAACATAGTTCTGAGATGAGGGGTCAGACCCTTTATATAGGCGTTTAGAAGCCTAGTGGATAAGTATTGATTTCCTTGAAGGATAAATCTTATCCTTGACGGTGGATAAGTATTATCACTTACTTGAAGGATAAATCTTATCCTTGACGGTTGATAAGTATTATCACTTCCTTGAAGGATAAGTCTTATCCTTGACGGCGGATAGGGATTAATTCTAGATCCTTCCTTGTAGGAGTTGTTTCCATATCATAACGGACTTATATTGAAACAAGCCCACTTGTATTACAACAAGCCTGTATTGGACGTCTCCTAATACAGGTTGTACTTCTAGCCCAAATATTAATTATGAAATTAATATTTAATTAGAGTTTCGGGCCTTATTTATGGACCATTTAGGTTTAATTAATGCAATATTAATTATGTCTTTAGGGTTATTTTTAACCCATATCAATTAGAAAAGAGTATGTTAACATGAAAATTTATGTATAAGACAAATATTCAATAGGTTAAATTTGAGATTTCAATATTAAAGAGGAATGCGTGTATAATGACGGGAGGACAACTTTTTAGGGGGGAATGAGTAATTGTTGTAATTTTAAAAACATATCCTTTAACATATTAGAAGTAGAATAGGTGTTCGAATTTACAGAGGAGACCCGATCGAATTTATAGGGAACCCACATAAATAAAAGTTATATTTCAAGTGTAACATGTGTTCGAATTTGTAAAGAAGAATAATTCAAATTTATAAGTTAGACATACAATTAGAAGTTCTATCAAAAGTTGAAAAGATTTTCAAATTATAAAGTAGAATAATTCGATTTATAAGAAATACATATAACTAAAAGTTCTATTGAAAGTATAATATGTATTTGTGTAAGCCATAATTTGAAGTAAAATAGGAATACAAATTTACATAGGCGTTTTTTCAATAGGAGAGTGGCTCATTAGAAAAAAGTAGATATGTTAACATGAAAACTAATATATAAGACAAAAATTTAATATATTAAATTTAAAAATTCGATCTTAACAAGGAAAGTTTGTTCAAAGTAATCTGTCAACAATTTTCACCTTGACAGAATATTTTTAAAATTGTACCATTAATCTGACAATATTTGAAAAATTGTATGTGTTGAACATTTAGAAAATATAATATTTTAAAATTTGTACTAGTATAACCTCTTTTTAGGAAAATTATATACATTCACTCAAATATATTGTATGTAGCATAATATTAGTAAAATTCAAATTAGTTCATCAATACTCTTTACTTGACAAATTTTTAAAAAATATCACTACTAACGTGACAAAATATTTCTAAAATTGCACTTTTGACCTGATAATATTTGATAATATTTGAACAGTTGTACGTGTGAACATCTGCAAAATATAATATTTTGAAATTTGTACTCCTGACAGAGTATTTAAAAAGTTGTATATTTAATTGAAAATTACAAAATAACTCTTAGTAAATTAAAAGTAATTTGTCGACATTATTTACTTGACAGAATATTTCAAAAATTATACTCCTAAGGTGATAGAATATTTGAACAATTGTATATGTATTCGAAAATTTGTAAAATACTTCTTAATGATTCAAAGTATTCCATCAACACTACATAATATTTCAAAAACTGCACTCCTAAATTGACCTAACTTGACTATGTAGTCAAAATGTTTAAGAAATAAAAAAGTATTGTAGTCAGGCAAGTGTAACCTCTTGTTAAAAATTTGGGTAAATAGGCTAATTCATTAGTCGACTATATACGAACTTTCAGTTGGATCACCAACTAAAAAAAGCTTACAAACGAATTAATAAATCTAATTTAACCTACAATGTAGTCATTGTATACTCAAAATATTTCACTTCCGTTAATTTCTTTTTGACCTTGATCAAGGTACTGAGGTAGATGTAATTCACTATAGAGGGATTATTGGCTCACTCCTTTATCTAACTTCCAATAGACCGGATATCATGTATGTAACCTGTCTTTGTGCAAGATTTCAAGCAAATCACAGGGAACCACACCTGATTGCAGTTAAAAGAATTTTCAGATATCTTAAGGGCACTCCTTCACTTGGCCTTTGGTATGCTAGAGAATCAGATTTTGGGTTGTGTGGTTACTCAGATGCTGATTTTGCAGGCTGCAAAATAGACAGGAAAAGCACTTCAGGAAGCTGTCAGTTTTTGGGTGGTAGACTAGTTTCTTGGTTCAGTAAAAAGCAAAAGTCTATCTCCACATCAACTACAGAAGCTGAGTACATTGTTGCAGGAAGTTTCTGTGCTCAGATAATGTGGATGAGAAATCAGCTGTTGGATTATGGCATGTCATACTCTAAAATCCTTATCTATTCTGATAACCAAAGTGCTATTGCCATGACAGGAAATCCAGTTCAACATTCTCTTACTAAGAACATCAATATCAGATATCACTTTATAAGAGAAAAAGTACTGGAAGGAACAATAGAATTGCATTTTGTTCGAACTGACCAACAGCTAGCTGATATATTCACCAAGCCACTGCCTGAAGCTACTTTCAACAAATTGGTGAATGAACTTGGAATGATGAACTTTGTGAATTTCTGAGAAAAGCATCAGAGAGCAATTCCTGATGACTGTCAAATCCTGATGGTTATCATATAAGGTATGTACTATGACCAAATACTGACAGGACAAAATCCTGATAGGAAGTCAACTGGTCAATCCTGATGGACAGGTCAACATTTTAATTTGCGTAATTTTGTGCCTTATTTTTCTGTCAGTAATTGATAGGAAACGTTTGAGTTTTAGTTGGACAACTATTTAGCGGTGCAGTTATGTTTAATTACACACGTAATTTGGTCCACTAATTATTTGTGCACAAATCATATTTTGCCACCTGTCACTGAGAGTAATATTTTGTTTTAAAAAAATACATTCACTTTTCTATTTCGAACATTACTCTCACATATCATCAGTATTCTATCCTCTCAAACTCTCTGTGCTCACAAACCCTAATTCCCAAATCTCAAATCTCAAATCTCAAATCTCTCTTGCAATGGCCTCATCATCTTACATAGACAAACAGACTATGATTAGTGGTATTACATTCGCCACTAATAATTTTGTTGATGTGTTCGACCATCAGGATTTACCTCATGAATTTCATATAATACAGGATTTTCTTGCTTCAAGTCCATTGAAGTATGATTTAACCCAACCTACGCAAGTTTCTTTTAAGTCTGTTATGCAGTTTGGAATACAGTTGTGTTTGGTCAAGGACCATCAGGAACGATCCTGATGAGTTTTGAATTCAATGGTGTTACATATCATGTGACTCATGCTATTGTTGAAGAGTCACTTCATTTGCCGATTTTGAATGACCAAACTCCTGATGATGTTGCTGACTCAACTCTCTTTGAGTTTGTTACAAAATTGGGGTACAATGGAGAAGTAAAGAGGTATGGGAATCTTGCAAGGACAAAGCTTAAGAAGGAATGAAATTTCTTATTTGATACCATCAGTCGTTGTTTCCTGAACAAGACATATAACTTTGATGCTCTACCGTCAGGATCTCTCAAGATTGGGTATTCTCTAATCCATTCTACGGTTTTTGACTATGGTTCTTTTGTTTTAAAAGCTTTAAGTGATAGAGAGACAGATAAATGTGGTTATGTCTGTTTTCTTAGATTTTTTCAATTAATATTCTCTCACTTATGTCCCACTGTGATTTTTGAGGATGATATAATTCTACCAATATGTATAATTAGTGATAACAATGTTAAGTCCTTAGTCAACGGTGATAAGGCAAATGGTTTCCAAGGCAATGCCTATATTTCTGATGAGGTCAGGATTTTCTTGCAAGAGAAAATGCCTACTCAGTATGGATCAAATCCTGATACTGCGGGAAAGGGTCAAACACACCATGTTCCTGACCCAAGTATCCATCCCAAACAGGCATCAAAACACTCCACCACCTCTACTGTCTCTCAAAAGACTTTAGTTATAAAAACAAAGAAATCAGTTAGATCTGATGTGTCTGGAAGGCAATCAGGATCAAAGGATTTCTCATCAACATCTCTCACTAAAAAGAAGATACAAGGGGGTGTACAAGGGGTCCTGGTGCAAAAAGCTGATAAGGTTGAGGATGTTGGAGTGAAAAGGAAGTTAATTTTGGGTGTTAGTTCTGATTTTGAGGATGACATGCCATTGTCATCAAAGTTCAATATTCAGAAGGAAGTTGCTGATACTGCTCAAGAAGTTGTGGCTCATTCTGTTAGGCCACAGAAAAGAAGAAAGTTGGTTAAAAGAAGGTATCATATTCCTCTACAGGTGCAGAATACTGATGGTCAGACTATTACAAATCCTGATAAGTCATAAATTCCTGATGCTCATGCCAATCCTGACGTCAGTACTCCTGATGCATCACCAGTACAGACTATCTTAATTTCATATTCTCCAGCACCTGCCTTTTCACCTCATATAATTGTTGAAATATCTTGGGAGAAGGCTATTGAGACTGCATCCAAGCTTGGTTTTACACATCCACCAATTTTGAAGAAAAGGAAGGCAGATGAGATTGTTTTTCAAAGACAGAAGAAGCTGAAAGGATCAAGCCCACAAGAAGCTGAGCTTCAAAGGAGTTCAGCAGCTATTATTGATCCAGCCACACAAGAACCACTCACTCAAAGTGTGAGTGCAGGCATAGCTGAAGGAATGGTCACAAAAGAACCATTTTCTCAAAGGGAAAATGTAGACACCAATATTCCTGCCACACAAGAACCATCTTCTCAATGTGAAGATGTGGGCAATAAAGATTTAGCTAAAAAGGAATTTCCTGACTTTGCTCAAGGGGTTTCTGGTACTTTTGGAATGGATATCTTGGTTGACAACACTATAATTGAGGGAAGCACGCAAGAACCTTCAACTCAAAGGGCTGAAGAAGTTTCTGAACCTCAGCCTCCACAAGAACCATTGGTAGAAAATACTGATGCAAGCCATACTCCTACTGACAGTGTTGTTCCTGATGCTAGTGGTGTTCCCGATGCTGAACCAATCCTGATTCAACCACTTGCTTCAAGGCCAATGTTGGACTCTATCTCAGATCATCAGGATAAACTTAAAGGTATTGTTTTTCCTGATCCTGATCCTGACAATGATTCTAATGATAGCAGCGATGATGATGATGAAGCTGATGCAATTGAAAAGAATGATCTTGTCACTGCAATGAAAGCTAGTCTTGGAACTACTCATGGTTCTTCAAGCACATTTATGGTTGACAAGGCAACCACTGACAAAGCTTCTTCAAAAGACTATCCTGCTCCTTCTGCTACTGACTATGCTGAACAATTAAGGAGGCATGAATGGGACAATGAATGGTACAGATCTGAAGATTCTGTTAGTTTCCCAAATGCTCTTAATCATGCTTCTTATGCAGCCTCTTTGATTGAGAATGAAGAATTAAGAATCATTTCAAGGCTACTACTATTCTGAGCAAAAGTCTTAAGGCAGAAATGGATTCTGTTAAGACTGATAATGCTATGATGAGGGCTGATATTTATCAAAGTCTAGCCAAGGCTCCTACTTCTTTTCAAGTTAGAGTCTTGGATTCTCATATTAAGTCTCTGGTCATAGCTCAGTCTTCAATCAACAACAGAATTGATTCTTTGGATGCTAAGGTAACAAATATTGAAGCCTCTGATGATGATGATACTGGAAATGATGGTGATGACATGGTACAGAAAGGAGAAACCTCTGACGCTGCTATGGTGAAATATTCAAGGCAAACTACTCAAAGTCAATCCATGCAGTCAACTCATGTTTCTGATTCTGGACTGAGAACAGTGAGAACCTTAGTGAACTCTCAGATCCTGATGGAAGAGCAAATCCTGACGCCTGACCATGGACAAAGTCTTTCAACAATTCCTGAAGGCGACGAAGATGTTTTCATTGAAAAAGCTGAGGATGCTGTTAATCTTTTCCAGAAGTTCAAAACTAGAAGTGGTGATGTTGTTAGTCTTTATCACACTGATAAGAGGGTTCAACAGTTATTTGCAAGAAAGTCTCTCTCTATCTCAAATCAGGAATTTCCTGATCTATCTCAAGAAAAATTTCTAAAACAACAAAAAGAGATCATAGAAAATTTCAACACATCTATTCCTGCTGCTGGTAGAGGATGAGGGAGAGGAAGGAGAGGAGCAAAGGGAGGAAGGAGGACAACACAATCTTTACCTAGACAAACAAGGTCTAAAGGTATTAGAATTGAAGAAATTACTAAGGATACACAATTGCTAAAAGTCTCTGATACTCAAGTTACCAGGACTAGTATTCATGATGAAGGAGAAGGTGAAGATTATGTGCCTCGGGTAGTTTTGAGAAGAAGACCAAGACAATCAACTCTGATCAGTAATACAACTCAACACTACAAGAAATTTGACTTTTACCTACCAATTGTAAAAGTAGGTAAAACTAGGATATTGGTAAGTAAAGAGAATTATCTACCAATATAATATTGGTCAGGATTGGTAGATAAAAGTTGGTGGAGAAAGACTCATTACCTACACATTTATATATTGGTAGGTAATATAATATGTGGACCCCACAATTATAATTACTCATCAGATGACATGTCACTAGCTTATGTGGGCATCATTACACGTGTCGCTTACGTGGCATGGTGACGTGTCATCTACTGGCATGCATATGTGGCATCATGAACATGCCATGTGGTGTCTTGTAATTGTGACACGTGGTGTCTCATCAAGGTGCCACGTGGTACCTTTTCGTCATGCCATGTGGTGCCCTATTGTCGCACCACTTGGAGCTTTTATGTTGTGCCAAGTGGCTCATCTCAAATTATGACATGTGGCACCTCCAAAAGGCTCCAAGTCAAGCCCTACATAATTGACATGTGGCAATTTTATAATGGTAGCAATTTTATTATATAATGATACCCATATATTTTCTCGTAAATAATTTTTTTAAATTATAGAAACAATTCAAAAATTACATAATTGTTATTTTATATAAAATAGCCTAGAAAATGGAAGTGTTGAATGAATTACAGAGAATTTAAAGTTTCAACAATAATTAAAAAAAAACTTAAAATACATCATTCTAAATCATCTAAATTTGCATCAAAATCTTCATTTGTTGGAGATGTATTCTATTGTGGCATAAGATTGTTTTGACGTAGCATGCTAACAACTTCATCAAGACGATTACCGGCTTCATTGAGTTGCTGAGCTAACTCTTGATGACTCGGTTGATTAGACTTGATAGTAGTATCATCAGTTTTATTGTTGGCTGTGCAACTAGATCATCCCCATCCTCGCAGGTAAACTGAATGACGCCCAAGTACTGTTTACATAGGTAATTAATGCAAAAAAAATTAAAAGCTTAAATAGATTATGCAGGAGTATGCAGATTGAAATATGTGATTTCTTCTAAAAAAAATATTACAGTCATTCAATGAGTCTAAAACATATAATACAATTTGATACCAATACAAGTTCCTGTTGGACATTCTTATTGTCTTTCCACTGGATATTTAACTGGTCAAAGCAGGTTTGGAGACCAATATGCCTTCCTCAGTTCCATATTTAATGAATTGAAAAACAGAGCAGCAGTGGTTAAGGCCAAAGAAACTATATGATCACATATTAAAACGATTTAACCATCACTTCTTAACATCCCAGGTTACTCCACTAAAAGATTGTAGAGTTTCCAAACAGAGTTTTTTAACATGTGACTAGACACTTGACATTGATTTGAACTAGATAAGGTAACGTTTCATATGATAAAACAGACACATAAACTCAGTATTCATTTACGTACCATTTGCTAGTTCACAAAAAGTATGAAAGGATATTTTTGAAAGAGAGAAACTAATTCAACTTCGATCAGTACTTTCCTAACATTCTCAGTATATGTGCACAAGCATTTGCCTCACTGCAGACGTATCTAATCATGCAGATTTTTATCAATTCTGTGCCTAAACAAATGATACTATATTTGACAAGGCACATAGGGTATTATACGCTAACAAGTTCATAAGCTGTAAATCGATCACCTGTATGGCTTTTACAACAACTGACACAAGCCGAGCTAGCACAGAACAAGTGTTTAATTTTATGTGCCATACAAATACACAAACTAATCATATCCACCAAATCATACACTTATTCTGATAAAAAATTAACCATCCACCAACAAGATAAAGTATTGACTAAAATTCAACTAGTTCATTATTCATACAATCTACAAGATTTAATTAAAAACCCACAAACCAACACAATTATTTAGAATAAATTTTGGAGTTTTGAGAGAGAGAGAGAATTACTCTATTGATACTCTAATTCTTCTCTTGATATGAAGGAATGCCATGTTGAGGATGCATAATATCTTTCAAATCCAATACCCTGAAATAGAGAAAACCTACCGTATTATGTATGAGAGAGAGAGAGAGAGAGAGCAATTAGTCATAAAAGATTAAAGAAAATGGTAATTCTTCAAAAATCAAAAGGTACTAGATTCACGGACTCTTCGGACTCCTTGTGATGTAAATTAGGGCAAGAACTGAAATTGGTACACGGTTGAGAAATGAAATCCGAAATTCTAATTTTGAAGATGAGGGTTGAAGATGAGGGTCAAATAGGTTACATGAATGTATGATTGCTAATTTTTTGGATCGGGCACACATAACAAAACTGTCAAACAAAAACTGCATAAAAGCAAGCGGTGAACACACTAATTTCACCTTATCTACTCATATACCGCTAAATTGAAAATTTTGGAAAATTTAACCGGGAGATTGAAAAAAATTCACTAAGCGCCTAACAAACGATTAAGGTATAAAATGAAAATTATTTTCTTTTTCAATTTTATTATAATAACTAGTTGAAAAAGCTGCGTTTCGCGGCGACGTCATAATTTTTTTTAAAACTCCATCAATTAAATTACAAAAATTACTCGGTCATTTCTAATCAGCCCTCCCGTGAAACACCTTTTATTTTTAAAATCAATATCTCAAATTTAATGTATTGAATACTTGTGTTATATATTAATTTTCATGTTAACATACTCCTTTTTCTAATGAATCGCTTTCTCGTTATAAAAAATACATCTATCAATTAAATTACAAAAATTACTCGTTTCTCCATAGTAGCCGTTCTCCAATGAAACACGCTTTACTTTTTAAGATCAAAATCCCAAATTTAATATATTGAATATATACTTGTCTTATATATTAATTTTTATGTTAACATACTCTTTTCTAATGAATCATTTTTTCGTTGAAAAAACACCTATATAAATTCACAATCATATTTTACTTCCAATATAACTTTTAACTATATGTTTTTCCTATACTTCGAACTCTTCTCCTTTATAAATTCGCACACTTCTACTTCGAATAGAACTTTTAATTATATCTACAAAAACCTATTTTACTTCTAATAAAACTTTTAATTGTATGTATTTTTTATAAATTCGAACTCTTCTCCTCTATACATTCGAACATCTATTTGACTTTCAATAGAATTTCTAATTATATGGCTTATCTATAAATTCAAATTATTCTCCTTTATAAATTCAAACATCTACTTTACTTCAAATAGAACTTTATTTTTATGTCTTCTCTATAAATTTGAACACTTCTCCTTTATAACTTCGGACACCTATTCTACTTCTAATATACTAAAAAAAATATTTTTTTTGATTTATTAGTATTTAAAATTGTAAACCTCTAGAAAATTAGAAAAATAGATTGAGACGATTGTAAAGACGCCACCTCACCTCCCGGTATCCTCCTTTATATATATATATATACATAAATTTACAAAACGTAAAGGAAAAAAATCAATAAATTTGAAAAAAACAACTTAGTGGTCAAAATATGGTTTCTTTTTTATTAAAACTCAAAAGTATTAAAATATATTATACTTCTGCTTATAATTAATGTGCTCCAATGACTCTTGCTTTTTAAATTTTTCGTTGGGTGCACATTGATATTTATTCTGTTAAAAGCATCCGAACGGAATTAGTTAAAATGATTGGTTAATATAATATTAAATAATAATAATTGGCTAAAATTTGCTAAATCCGTAAGAGAACTCTTAAGTGGTGTAATGGATTAAATGAAGTTAATTATAACTTATAATGGTTTGCAATTATAACACTAAATAAAATATAACTGTTAACATTTGTACACTAAATTTTAACACGTGAAATTAATATCTTTTATATCCTTTCAAAATAAAATAATCAAAAATATTCGTTATAAAGGAGTACTCATATTATGCATTATATAATGCGCATCCTTGTTCTGCTATTCGATTTATGCTCCATATCATTTTCATTCAAGTGACATGTCACTGTAAATTGAATTTATATTCCTTGTTAAATTAAAAAAAAAAATTCCTTCACGTTAAAAAATTAAGATTGAGAGAACGCGCCACCAAGGAATTGAACACAAGTACAGTTCTCCTTCATTCGACAATTAGCGCCATTCAGACAACCATTGGCTTGGAGTTTTAACTTCTCATTTATAATTTTATATTAAATATGTGCTAGTAATTTGTATGTATAAGTTTTAAAGTATATGACATGAACAGTTATTGTGGCATGGGTAACGGCCCGGGTGGCAATCTATTTGAATAAAAAATTAGTTTAGAAATTTATAAGTATTAATTTGACATGTCAGCAGTCAACATACACGTAAAATTATAGTACTTCCATTCCTAAATAAATGACGGTATACAATTTTTAAAAGTCAAATCTATTCAAGTTTGATCACATATTATACATTATGAGTTTATAATTTTGTAAATTTAAAAATTAAATATGATATAAAATCAAATATACTTTTTAATAATATATTTTTCATATTTTTTGTGTCTAACAAAATTTATTAATCATTAGTCAAAGTTAAAATAGTTTGACTTTGAAATTTTTTAAAACACCAGTTTTTGTGGAACGGATAAAGTATAAAAATTTCATATTTGCCAATATTTATTTATATATAGTAAAAACAATTTTAATAAGTTTATTTACATATAAAATTCATCCATGTATAAAAATTTCCAACAAAATGTTAGCCAATTAATAATAATAATTATTATTATTAAATGTATCAAAAATTAGTCATTTCGATTTTACTAATTTTTTTTTAATTCGTATGGCCGACTACTTAACGTTAATATGTACAGTATAAAGATAAATAAAGAAGAAGTATTATGATACAACACCCGTGAGTAGACCTGGCAAATCGGATAATCGGTTCGGTTTCGGATCGGATCAATCTCGGATCGGATTAATGTTCGGTTATGATATATTTTTGGTATAGTCCGGATCGGATCGGATTTGATTCGGTTCGGGTCTAATTCGGATTAAAATCGGATGAAATTTGGATTAAAATCGGATGAATATGGTTCAGATCAAATTCGGTTCAGATCTTTTCGGATCATTACTCATTCATTTTTTTTTAATTTGTAATACTTTAAAAATATCTTATTATTAAATATATTATTTTTTTATATAAAATAAAGTACTTTTTTCAAAAGTATTGATTAAATATCTATGATATTTTTGACATGAAATTATTCTAATTAAGAATTTTGCTTATAAATAGATTAATTTATTGAATTAAAAGTGGCCTAATAGATAATCCGTAAATACCATAACTCAACTTAAACTGAATTCACCATTTTTTTAGTTCGGATTTAAATCGGATCTCGTATTTCGAATCATATTCGGTTCGGATAATTTATTATTCGGTTATGATCGGTTCGGATCATAATTGGATCGGATAATTTTCGGTTAAATTTTCGGTTCGGATAATTTTCGGATCGGTTCAAATCGGTTTTCGGATAATTATCGGTTTAACTAATTCGGATACAAAATCGGATTCGGTTCTATGAATTTCGGTTCGGTTCTTCGGATCCGGACCCATTTTGCCAGGTCTACCCGTGAGGCCGTGAGTGTGACTGAACAATTGCAAGTCAATAAATGGGTTGTTATTTGTTATTTGACATGTCAGCATTTTTAATCAATAATTAAGATATAAACTTTCGAACATATCGTGATTTGAGAATTTTTAGGTGCCAAATATTTCCCTCCAGTACATAAAGCACGTAAAACTCTATTAGCCACGTCTTTGTTAATAATGATGTAGTCTCTGAAATTAGATGTTACCATTTATCTACCAATCCCTTTTACAAATAATTATTAGTAGGTAAAAATATTTTTTAGCTACCAATATATATTGGTAGGTAAATTATTTGTAGGTAAATATCAAATTTCTTGTAGTGCAAGTTGCAGATTCTAATCCTTACACTGTTCAAGATCCTGATGAATCTGAAACTTTACAAGATTTTGATTTCTTAATTCTTTCTACTGTGGTTGATTCTCATAATCAAGAATGTGATGAAGAAGAAGAAGAAGAAATAAGAAGAGAAATAAGAAGAAGAACAGATAGAGATTTTAATCTTTATATGGAAAAGCTGATCAAGTCAACAAGTTGTTGTGGAGAAATAAAGAAGACAACAACACAAGCTGGAAATGAGCTATGTTCTTGAAAAGGAGAAATACAAGAAATGGAAGCATATTGACTCGATTGAGTGTAATAAGCAAGTCAACTTTCAACCTGGAGGTATAATGACTAATCTCCCTGGTATTGCTAATTCTCAAAGATCCAAAGCTCTATGGACAGAAATGTATTCAAGTATGAAGCAGATGCTACATAATACTAGAGGAGGTATAAGCTTTAGAGATGCTGAATTTATAAACATGTCATATGTTGATCCACATGCACTGGTTGATGTGATTGGAGAAGAATTAACTTCTGAGCACCTGAACAAACTACAAGCTATGGATATTGTTCTAGATTGTCATGATGGTGCTGAAAAGAAGGAGAAGCTTCTATATTTCTTGAGAGATGGAAGGGTGAAAAGAATGTCTATTCAGGAGCTACTTGTGAAATCTACAAAGGAACTGAAATATGTTCATTATCTGCTCAAAGACAAGAATAAAGTGTGCAAGGAATGGTCTGATATAATTTTATCAACCACTAGACAGAGATTTGATGGAGGAAATAACTATGACGGTAAATATACTCCCATGTACTTAAATATGAGAGGTCAAGAAGTGGAAATGCAAAGAGTTAGTGCTGTCAAGGAAATGTCTCTAGGCATGAAACAATTGTCTCTTAATCCTGATGGAAAAGAATTTGCTTATCTATTGCTTGAGGAATTTGATCTACCAAGAATTTCAATCCAAAATCTCAGAGCAGCTATCTACCAGATTAATGAGAAAGATGAAGAACTCAAAAATCTAAAGGGAAGACTGATTCAGATTCTTGAAGACAGAAGAAAATTTATTGTCAAATTTATTGAAGATGAATTTGTTCTATCAAAGAATTTAAAGATAAGTTTGCTGCTGATTTCTTGTACATTTTGTAAATATGTTTTTGGCATCATTGAATCTAGGAATTTATAATTTATTTTACAAAGTATAAGATTGAGGGAGATTGTTAGTTTAGTATTCAATGATCATCAGTATCTGGACTGTTGATCAGGATTGAGATACTGACGTCATCAGTATTGCAGAGCGTCAGTATCAGGATTGCTATCAGGACTGAGATCAGGATTATCATCAGGACTAGAAGCTGATCAGTATTATTTGAAGATAACTATGAAGTCCAGAAAATAAGAAAGATTGATTTGTCGGTTCCTGGTTTATAGGAATGCAGCTGTCGGTTAGGATATGTATTGAAGATAGTTTGTAATTGATTTAAACGTAATTGATAGAGCAACTGTGTGTACTATATAAACACAGTTTAGATTTTACATATTGTAATCATCTACACGAGTACCATTGTAACCTAGCAGCCAAGAACATCAGAATTTCTTTAGACAGTTTGTAACAGTTTTATATCAGAATTAATAAAGTTGTTATTCTTTCATATTTGTGTTCTATAAATTTATTAAGTCGAAAATCTTACACAATTGTATTCAACCCCCTTCTACAATTGTTTATTACTGGGCAACAGTGCAAAACTTCTAACCAATTTTAAAATAAAATATGACATTAATTATGTATCTCTCAGTCAAAAAATTTACTAGAATTGTGACATGAGAGAATATTTCAAAAATTACATTTCTAACTTGACTATATAGTCAGAATGTTTAAGAAATTTAAAAGTAGTCATGCAACAATATAACCTTTTGTTAAAATTTTTGAATTCAATTGTACATAGTCCAGTCAACTATAATGTCCAACACTCATCAAAAGTATCTATTGAAAGGAAAGAAATTGTGTTTTATTTGAAATATTGGAAAAGATTGCAGGAAAATATATATATTATTATACATAACATCTAAACAATTTAAAAATAAATTATGATATAAATCATGTATGTCTCAGTCAAAAATTTGATTATACTTGTGATATATTGACCGAAACTGAAAAAATACACAACAATATGCTAAATGATTTCTTTTAAAAAAATCTATAATTTATATATGTAGTTAACTTGAAAATAGACATATTCGTCACAACTTATATTTTAAACAGAAGATAATAAAATATGATATTTTTTCCAACTTTAGTGTTTTTCTTCTTTTAACTAACTTATTAATCAAAGTATTGATGATAGAAGAAAAGATTGAATAAGTGGCTTGTGAGATTCAAAAACGAAATCATTATAAATTTAAATTAATACAAATGAAAGATGTTTTTGGTAAGTCATACAAAAAATGATATCATTTTATATATTTAGATTTTATTTTCTAAACATGCAGTTGATATCATAATTAATATTATCTAAACATTCTCCACAAACATTAAACTTAATGTAAATATATTATTTATGAATAGAAAATAATGTTGATACATTATATATTGAGTTGGGTTAAGTTGGACCTACTTAATACAGTTGGATTGTTATTTTTTATCATGTGGTGTAATTGTCCTAAAATCACGGGGCATTAAATAACTTTAGTTTTCGAGTGCAGAACAATGCAAATAAAGTGCAGGACAAAATAATGACCATGCAAAATATGTCTAATAATGGAGAAGAGGTCTATGAAGCGGCAGAATATAAAATACATTGTAGAAATAACATACTATTAATAATTTAAAAGAAACAACTTATGTATAACCTTTTAACATACTGCATAATGTGAAGTGGCTGTATTGCAAATATATAATTTAAAAAAAATTGTTGTACTTCTGTTCAACACGTAAGTAGAAGAGTTGAAAAAAATTCTATCTAATTTTTATACACTTTAGATTTTAACAATTTTTTCATTACAATGAAATGAAGTGCAAAATTATATTCACAAGAAAAGAAAATCATGTACAACACATTTGACCCATGTATACATATCGTATAATCATTTGGACGTTTGTAGGAAGTTAATAAATATGATCGTCAGATTAAAATTGATCCAAGGATTTATAGGATAGGTCTTCAAGTCTCCAACTTATATATGATCAAAATATATTATTTTTCGATCAATTAGATTCAAATTATTGACTCTTACTAAAAAACAATTAACAACAAATGAGATACATTTATATGATGAAGAGTGTTTATTGGTGTGTTTGTGGACATTTATATTGTTCATCAAATACAATTTTTTATATAAAAACTGAGATACATATATGGAATATGAACACGATAAATAAGTACATTTCAGAAATAAAGGTAGATGAATTTTTAAGAGAAAGTTGCATATAATTAATGTTTTTAACTAAATATATAATTATAGAAACAAGATACTAAATGTAGTATAAAACTTTGTATATAATGATCCCCACTGAAAAATATTAAATTAAAAAAAAATTTAATATTAACATCTTCAAGGATATTATACATTTCTTTTTAATATGCTAACTAGTGACATTATACTTATACCCTTAATGTGGTGTATATACTTTTAAGGTGGTGTCTACAAAAAAAAAAGTAACATTTTTGTATATATTTCTAAATTTGAGAACAAATTAAACAACATGCAAAAACTTTTCACAATGGAGAATAAACAATTTAAAATTACAGGTTCTATATTATGATCACTTCACTAATTGTAATACTTATATGGATTTGATGGTTAATTGCAAATAGTGTACACATGAATATGTTTTGTGGTATTTAAATATTCATTCCATGTGCGTGTTCATAAAATTGAACATGACTGAGTCTAACTTGAAAGAATATATGAAAAGTAGTCATACAACAGCAGTGTAATCTCGACAACAGTGTAACCTTTTGCCAGACTATTTGAAATAGTGTAACCTCCTGCAAGACTATTTGAAATATTATATCTAATAGTCAAATAGCATATCTATTTAGAAAATGTCAAATATATTATCTATGAGATATCTTGAATTATTTAAAGTAATTAATAAATAAAGTATGACATGAATATGTATGTCTAAGTTAAAATGTTGAGACAAATTTGACCACACTACTTTTAATGAAAATATAATGTCATGAGTTTGTTGATCATTTTCAAAAATTGTATATAGATATATTATGTACTACAATGCAGACGTAAGTATTTGAGTTTGAGGATTCTTTTTCAAAATTATATTATTTATATATTTGTTGTGAAAATAAAATTAGAAGACCTTATTTCCAATACTTACATTTTAAACCCAAACAATTAAAGAATTGATATACAATAGGGTTATTCTTAAGTAAAGGTTTATATATGGAAGAACATTTTTATAAAAAATTTAAATACCGTGTATATATATTTAATTATTTTTGTCTTATATATTGAAAACATGAATTTAAAATTTTATTAATATCGATAAATTTTAAACAAGTAAATGTGCATATATTATGTATATGCATTACATTTTTCAATTCATGAAAATATGTTTGTGTATCAATTTAATATATTTATATTAAAAATTGGATTCAACAAGAATAGAATTGTGCTGAGTAATTAAAGGACACTTAAGAGATGAAGTATACTTTGTAAGTATGACATGCAGTTGCATAAAGGTACGTTCAAAAGTTTGACTATAAATATATGAATATTGCTCTACTTTTTAACTAAAAAAGTGATCATTAGTGAACCCACCATGTTTCGTAATAAATGCAGAGTTAAATACAATTTGTAGTAGAATAACCGAAAAACTAGTGAGGCAAGACATGTACCGAAATAATTCCTAGTGTCAATCTATACATGTACCGAAATAATTTTCTAATTATAAAAATGGTGAATCATAATATTTCAATTTTATCTTATATTTATACGATAACTTTTTTATATTGCATAATATTTTCATGAAGCAAATATATTAATTTAAATAGGTTTTATAAAATTTTGATAAATATTTCTACGATAATTGTTATGGATTAAAAAACGTACTTGTGTATTTAATGCTAAGGTTTAATGAGCTTCGAGTTTTAATGGCTGCACTCGTGTTTCCGGACTAAATCGGTCCTCACAAGATGCCTACGTATCTCAATTCGTTATTGAGAATCAAGCCAAAGACGTAGTTCTGATCGTAGGATCAGGGATCTTATATAGGCGTCTGGAGCCTAGTATTTATGGTATGTTTAGGAGACTTAGCGAATAAGTCTTTTTTTTGATATTGGATAAACATTGTATTTCTTATTGGAGAATTCGTTTCCTTGTCGATAAAGGCTATGACTCATTAATTGCCTTTAATTGGGATTATGGATCCTTCTTTGACCAATTTGCCATAATTTGGACTCTTTTCATGAGCTGTATATTTTTCCTAATCATTAATTACGAAATTAATGAATAATTAGGGTGTCAGTCCTTAAATATCGGTCTTTCCATTGACTTGTCAATTGTATTTCTATAATTACTTTTCTGTCCATATCAATAATAATCACATGATTATTTTAACTGTAAAAATATAAATTTTATTTTCACGACATGAAATGAACTTTATCAAATTGAATAATTGAGTACAATCTAAATGATCCTTTTAACAAAACTGACTGTGTGTAAATAAGGGCATTCAGCCCGCAAGGGTTGTCTCAGTTGGTTAAAGAGAGGTCAAATAACCTCTTGGTCACAAGTTCGAATCCCAGGGAGGGGGACGAATTTGTGATTATGCCTCCTGGGGCAGGGCAGAGCCTGTCGCTTAATTGCGGTTTACCTTGGTTCACGTAGTTTGCAGGCTATTACGTGAGCCCGTGGGGTTTACCCAGTGCGCACCCGAAGGGTAGCGGCTGCGGTTTCCGTACGATAAAAAAAAATAAAAAAAAAATAAGGGCATTCAAACCCATCTGATTTTAATATAATAAAAATATATTTGTAAAAATGTTGATTATGTACATAAGAATATACTTTGATACATATTACAAAATCTTTAATTTTATGTAAAGATTATAAATTTGGTTATCGCACTTCTTTTATTTTCACACGTACATATGTATTTTTTATACACAACATCATTTTAAAAGTTAGATAAATTTAACATTTTTATATAATAATTTAGAATTATTTTTTAAACTCAACTTCAAATTTTATCCCAAATAATTTAATCGATGTAAATTATGATTAGATAATATTAATCAAATTTTTGTGTTCCATCTTATAATTTTAAAATAAAATTTAATTTTTTTTATAATTTATTTGGCGTTAAAAAAATATAAATGTTATTAACTCAATCATTTAGTAGTATTACAAACTTTTGAGAAACTCATTTTTAACTCAAATTCAATTATTTTATATGTTTCTTTGAAATTATTTTGTATTTTTCTCAGTAACATAATCTATCTATAATTATATACAAAAATTCAACTAAGAGCAAAAATAATCAATAAAATGAATGTAAAGTAATTATTTTACTCTGATATGTTAGAAAATTACAAACTTACCACTTCTTTATTATTTATTTAAAAATTTGATGTATTTTATACCCAAAAATTATGTGATGCGTGATTTTAAAAAAAAATTAGTTTCTTTTTAAAATTAAATGACATTTTTAATTAAATAATTTAATATTTCTATAGATATGTATGTTAATAAACTCACGTTTTTTATCCACACTCATTTACATTTATATATAATTTAAAATTTTGTTATGAATCATTTAAAATGATAAATTGAGGGTAGAATGTGCTTAGTCATTCACAATATTTTTTGTAATTATATACCATGCATTATCCTACTTTAAACTCTCAAAACTTGTTAACTTGAATACATGTTTAACAAAATATTTTTTGTATTTATTTACATCAAAATGTTAATACTCTATTTCGATTCAATTAAATATTTAAACTGATATCAATATTTAATCTTAATTGAATATAGAATTTACTTAAATAGTTTAACATCTACATAAAATACATTATTCATACATTTTTATTTTAATTCAAACCCCCTACTGCTAACACGATATTTTGAAAGGGGAAGAAATACATTATTCAGACATTTTTATTTTAATTCAAACCCCCTATTGCTAACACTAGATTTTGAAAGGGGAAGAAAGGGAAGAAAGCCTTGTTATTTTAGAAGATAAGGATAAATGAAGTATATATTTAGTAAACCATTATTTTATTTACACAAATGATCAAATAAAAAAAAAGGAAAAGGGAAGAATGCAGGGTTTATCTAATAAGATTTATGTAACTTGCTTAAGATGAAATGTAGCACAATGGTTGTGATATGAACTTTGTAGCATGTGTTATTCTCAAGGTTTAAACAAATTCTTCTATTTACATAAATAATAGAAGAATGGCACACTTATAAATTTTAAATGTGTAGGGGTAAAATTGTAATTTCGCAAGTTATGTTGAAATTTAATATATAATAGATTTAAAGTAGTTAACAAGTACAGTCGATCAAAGACATAAACAATGAGTTCAAATTTTTTTACTATAAATAAGAACTTGACCACATTACTTTTAAGTAAAAAAATAATATATATGCGAAATGTTTGTATCATTTCAACAATATAAATGTGATGATTTGACCACATAATTTTAAAAATAAAATATGAATATACATGAATTTCGTGGTGTTTGTGCTTTAATGTAACATATTTATTTTGTTATTATATTGAATCAATATCAAATTTATGTAAGTAATTTCATGCGAGTCACACAAGTAAAGTTGTGAGTCTGTATCGTTATCTATGATTTTTGAGAGTTTGAAACTCTTTTAGTTTTGATGATAAACAGTTGGCAAGCTGATTGATTGTTTAATGACATAAACAGCATGATATTCTGTATCGTACCAACTTGGTTTTGCTCAATAAAAGTTCAGTGATATGATTATCAATATACTCAAACAGCATGACATTAGTACTATAATATGTAAGTTAATATGTAAGTTTGGCCACCCAATTGCGTTCAGACATTACACAAACAGCCAGCCAAAGTCATATATCCAGATTTATCAGAAGATAAACCGGAAGTGCTAAAAACATGGAGAAATTTTCAGGAATTTCATTTAGACGTTTTATAAAACTCTATAATATATAATACGTATACTAAATATATTAGAACTCTCAAACAAAATTCTTTGACTTGGTAAAATTGTTTTCCTAAAATATAGGAGTTGGTTTCTAGTCAAACTTTATCTTTTTTTCAAAACTCTCATATACTGTTTTTACTTCCACATTTTCAAAAGAAATGGTTTCTGAACATTTTACTCTCTTCATCTTTCTTCTATCTAACATTTACATTAACGTTACAAACCATTCGAACTAATTTGAATGCTGAATTGGATTTGAACGTTGCAAGTTATTAGCTTAGTTTATGAACGTTGTACGTAAAGCTTTAAATAGTACTTGTTTTTGTCCCATTTTTTTGCTAAAAAAATGAACAAAGGACAACAAGAACAAAAACAACTTAGTGCTTACTTTTCTACATTTTTATTCGATTCTCTTGCGCTCAAAATATATATTATATGTGAGATATATTAGAGAGTCTATAGGTTTGAGTTGTATTCATTCTATTGATTTGTATTGTTCAAGTGTAACGTGTAGTTGCTGGATAAATTGGCTAGGGAAGGTAGGGTTTAGTGAATTGTGCTAGAGAAGTATACTTGGGTTAGTATAGCTTATAGGGCAGGTTTAGAAACAGGTTGTTCAGCAAAGCCAATTGTCAGCAGATGGGTAAAGGGTGATATATTATTGTATCTTGTAATCGTTCATTATTGTGATCAATAATATATTCTCTTACCAATTAAGTTGGTAAGAGATCAAGACGTAGATCATAGGGTATTAGGGATCGAACCTGGCTAAAAGATCTTTGTGTTCTTTCTCTTTCCGCACCTTACTTACTATTCTGCATTTAGTTACAGTCATCTTATCATTGTGTCCGCATAAATTGAATTCAGTAAGCTGTTTTCGGTAATTATTAAAATTGATCATAGTTAACCATTTACAGCTATTCACCCTCCTCTGGGTGTGAATTTTCAGAGTTGACTCTATTTGATGAGATTTATATAAGTAAATTTTACAACTTTTAAATGATATTTGATTTAGATTCATAGTTGGAAGAAATTGATATTTTTGTTACACTGTGATTTTTATATTTAGCTGATGAATCCATTCATGAGATCTTGTTATAAGTGATATTCGTAAGTGCTTCTTTGATCCGTTTGTGAATTCTATAAATTAAAAACTTCACAGAGAACACGTTCTCTGTGATTCGATCCATACTTGTCCCGTATGCCCGTGCACTTGCGTTTTTTTATTACTTAACAGTTTTTTCCAAAATTCAGCACTAGGATCTGTAGCAAGAAAGCGGACTAGCCAAGAAAGGAAATGTCGCAGATATGCCCATGTGGGACGGATGCTTTAACTTTCCTGTCAGACTCAAATTCGCCACCAGTAAATCAGGCAATAGGGTGGCTCGAAAGTAACAGATAGCAGTCCCCTAATCATAATTTATAAAGGGACGAGTTCAGCTGCCTTTGCAGGACACTTACTCTGGCATGATCTTAACGAGGTAAGAGAACCTCATTTATTAATTTGTTGAAGTTCTTTAGAGACGATCCATTAGTCCCCAAGGCCTCTTGTGCTTTCCTTTTAAACTCCAGCACATTCTTCTTCATTTCTTTACCCTTTTCACCATCCATCAATTCCCTAACAAGCACCTCTACTTCAGCTCTCTTCACGTCACTGCCAATCTCCATTCCAATCCCCCATTCTACGCAACAGTATCGACAATTCGTCTGTTGATCAGCAAAAAATGGCCAAGAGATCACTGGCACACCAGCAGCAATGCTCTCAATAGTCGAATTCCATCCGCTATGAGTCAGAAATCCGGCAATTGCCGGATGGTTCAGTACTTGTTCTTGTGGACACCAACTTGCTATGATTCCTCTATTCTTTGTCTCGGACAGAAACTCTGACGGAAGCATGGACGAGTCACCGGATACTACATCAGGCCTAATTATCCACAAAAACTGTTTCTTGCTGTTTGCTAGTCCCCACGCGAATTCAGATAAATGTTTGGCTGACATAACAGTTATACTACCAAAATTTACGTACAGGACAGAGTTAGCTTCTCTATGATCGAGCCAATCAATGCAGCTAACTTCCTCTTTCCATAAATTTGAGCCCATGAGTTTTAGTTTCTCGTCTTGCATTTCATTAAGCAATGGACCAACGGTGAAAATGTGCCGCTGAATGGCTAAAAGAGCATCCAATGAATCTTTTTCGAGGGCATCAAAAGTGTGTATAATGAGTGCATCACAGTTAGAAATAGCCTCAGCTTCTCTTCTCAGGTAGTTAAACATTACATCATCGATGTCTGTTGTTCTAACAAAACTTGGGAAATCTCTCAATTTCATGTCTTTCATTCCCGGGACCCCATTCACTATTGTATCCAAATATCCGTTTGTAACATAGCTCTCATCTGAAATATTAATCAGAACATCAAGATAACAAAAACAGTTTATTACATCACTAGTTATAAACAAAACACATTGGCAGGAGCAAGTGAACTTTAATGTACTACTACGCCTCTGAATGAAATGCATGTCTAAATAAAGTATCAATCTTCAAAATATTCGACAAGTTAGATCTGTTATTAACCAAATAAAATGCCCGACCTAAGACTGTAAATTAATTATCCGAATAAGCTAGATACTAATTTGAAGTACCTTTTAGTGGCGTATAACCTCTTTCAACAAGTTGGCCGAATTGGGTATACGCAAGGAGTGCAGATGCACTTATTGTACAAAACAACACTCTCGCAACATTAAATTGCTGAGCAACCTTAAGGGCAGAGCTCAAAAGACCATCAGCGATAATACAAGTCACTGGCGGAACATCTGAGTCCTTATTTGCTTCGTCATTAAACTGTGAAACAAGACTAGCAAGTGGTTCCAAGCAGTGTACTGGAGTGTATGTAAATATCATTGGCGGGGATTGAGTAGCATTGGGATCTGAAGGTGGAAGACCATCAGGGATAGCGTAGTAGCGGAAGTCTGGCAAGCCATCAAGTGCAGACGGGCCTCTTGATTTGAGCAAGCGCCTTCGGTTGAATTCGGTGTTGACAAATGAAATGTGGAAGCCTCTCTGATGGAGGAGTTTGGCTAGCTTGAGCATGGGGCTTATGTGACCTTGAGTTGGAACAGGAATGCACATAGCATGGGGCTTGTGGGAAGCCATATCTTAATTGTTCTCTTTGTTTTTGTGGTAGATATATAGCAGAGTTGGTCCGTGCTTGTTAGGTGTTGTTGGATTATTCTATCAAAAATTAAAATATTATGTGTGTTTGTGATATCAGATAAGTTGCTTATGTGACCAATAAGCCCGTCACAACTTTTGTGTTGTTTGGCTACTTGCTTATGCTTATATGAGCTTGATTCTAACTTATATTGGGCTAAGTTTGAAGCAAATGGATACTTCATTTTTTTCGAAGAAACCAACTTAACTCCTTCGTTGATTATTCTACACAAAGGAGACGAACAATGTTATGCACAAATGAAGTGAGTTAACAACTGCTACGTCGTATTTTTGGTTGCCTCAATTATCTCCTAATTTCCCAATATTAATTATAAAAAATATCTCCAAACGATTCTTTCAAATCAGGAAAGAATCACAACGCTAATATAACTCTAAAGATAAAATCAACTTATCTCAAGATATCCCTTAACAATCACAGGGATTAAAAATACTATCATATCACAGAACTACGTTGGCTTGATCCCTATATATAAACAGGGTACGCAGGCATCTTGAAAAATGATCCGACACATCTAACAAGTCGAGACACCTTTAAAGTTCAGCCCCACACATCCAAAAATCACAAATCCCCCTATTTTTATAATTCGTTATTCCAGCAATCCCCGAAATTTATTATCACCAAATTCCTCCGTTAACAATTGACGCTAGAAGGAGGGGATAATTTTTTGATTGTGGAGGACAATCAATATATACAATACGCATGGGGAATTATTATGGATCTGGAACGGCTTTAATGGAGGAGATGAACGGTGGAGATGGTGGTTCGTGGTTCTTTTCAAAATTAAGATAAGTTTTCTTATGCTTTTGTCTATATACATAAGTTATCTTATAAAATTCGTAGTAAATTTAATACATGTCAGATTTTGATGATTTTTTATGATCCGAAAAGCTTTTACGATTTTCTGCAACTTTCGTTCTTAGTGTTTTCTCGGATCATCTTTCGATCTTTTCTCGAAATCACAAAACATAATCAGATCCCGTTTTTCAGTATTGGAAAGTTAATCAGCAGACGTTTTATTTGATTCCCGATTCGTTATAAGTCCGTTTCTGACGGTCCATATATCATCGGAAAGTTCTTTTCGTTTCCAACAACTTTCATGTTTTGTGTTTTCCAAGAAAATATCATTTACAGGGCCAAAAAGGTAAAAAAACAGATCTTGGCAGAATCTGAATCATGGAGATGTTAAAGAATTGTGATGCAATATTCGTAGCACATGATTTAATTACTTCACTAGCTCGTGCATGGACAAAAATAAGTGTGGAATGTCCTTATCTTATAAGGGTAATGTTTTCGAAAGTGATAATATTTTTGAAGACTCTCTTCCAAGAAGGATAATATTTTTGAAGAGCCTCTTTCGAAGAGGATAATATTTTTGAAGACCCTCTTCCAAGAAGGATAATATTTTTGAAGACCCTGTTTCGAAGAGGATAATATTTTTGAAGACCCTCTTTCGAGGAGGATAATATTTTAGAAGACCTTCTTTTGAAGATGATAATCTTTTTTGAAGTCCCTACGGGGTGATGGTCTTGTGAAGGTCCTTCGGGATAATCTTGTTTTGAAGGCCCTGCATCATTCACATCATGCATTCATTAATATCATCATGTGCCTCATTCGCATCATGCATTCATTCATATCATCATGTGCATCATACATTTACTCGTAAACATTGGACATTCTTAGATTCTATGGTTGTCCATGTGTGATATTTTTGAAGGCCTTTCTTTATGAAGGTGTTGCTTCATAATTCTTACATTCTTTATGTGTGATATCTTAATTGTTCTCTTTGTTTTTGTGGTAGATATATAGCAGAGTTGGTCCGTGCTTGCTAGGTGTTGTTGGATTATTCTATCAAAAATTAAAATATTATGTGTGTTTGCGATATCAGATAAGTTGCTTATGTGACCAATAAGCCCGTCACAACTTTTGTGTTGTTTGGCTACTTGCTTATGCTTATTTGAGCTTGATTCTAACTTATATTGGGCTAAGTTTGAAGCAAATAGATACTTAATTTTTTTCGAAGAAACCCAACTTAACTCCTTCGTTGATTATTCTACACAAAGGAGACGAACAATGTTCTACACAGATGGAGTTAACAACCTATTTACACATACAAAATCAGAATCCAAACTTCACAAACTACATTTTTTTGTGTTTATTCTAACCTTTTAAATAAACCTCTCTTTGTTGAGAGTTTTCTTAGTGGAGTTTTTTTTTTTGATGATTTTTTTTTCTGGAGTTTTTCTTACCAATATATTTGTTTTCTTTAATTCTAAATATATCAAACTTCCGATCAACTTCATTATTTCTTCTCATTGTAGCTCTAAATCATGAAGATTTTATACCAAAAATCAATAATACATAACTGAGAAAAAGATGATGAAGGTCAGATGTTCATAATGTTAGTCGCTTTAAAATCTTATGGTGTTAGAGAAAGGTAATTCCCATGATCTTATATTATATTATAACACAATCTCTCACTCGAAAGCCCAACCAGAGTCCTGGCTCATGCCATGTTAAGTAACCAGTGTTAATACTAATGTGATATAGTTTCTTGACTGTCGTTGTTAGTTTAGTTTTACTCCAAGTTAGTTAGTTAATACTAATGTGATATAGTCTTGTATATGATCTAATTTCAATATGTAATATCTCTCTCTCTCAACAAACTTTCTCTCTAGTAATAACAAGATCTCTTCTTCTTATTCATTTATTGTTAGGCATTTCTTCTGCAATTATACATTTTATGCTTATTCAAGAATGTCAAGATGGTATCAGAGCTTTATCGATCGTTTTTCGTTTTCGATTGATCGTTTCTTCGGTGTTTTTAATCAATTTTAGTTGTTTATGATCGTAAGTTCTCTTCATTTCCGCAAATTATCACATTCTTGATCTTGTTTCCTCTCTGTTTTTTCATCAGATATGTGTATGTCTTTCAATCTTGTATCTCCTGTTATGCACGTATTTTAATGGCGAATCCTAATACAAACACTACTACTCCACGCACTTCTGATACGCGTGGTGATCAATCTAATCCTACTGTTTATCCTCAATCTATTGAAACGAATTCTCATCCTTTATATCTACATAATAATGATCAACCCGGCATGATTCTTATTTCTAAAAAATTGACTCGATCTGAAAATTATGCGTCCTGGAAGCGCTCTATGCAAATTGCTCTTTCTACAAAGAATAAATTTGTTATTGTTAAAGGTGAATTTGCTCCTCTACTTGAGAATTCTTCTTTGTATGTCCACTGGAAGCGTCTTAATGATATGGTAATTACGTGGATCTTGAATGCTGTATCTGATGACATTAGCAGTAGCATGAATTATCTTGATAGTGCCAATACTGTTTGGAATGAGTTGAGTGAACGTATTGAGACTGTTAGTGGTCATAAGGTTTACGAAATCCAACGAGATTTATTTTAATTGGAGCAAGGGAATGATTCTGTGGAATTTTATTTCCACAAGTTGAAAGGATACTAGGATGAATTGAAGGCTTTATAACCTGTTATTAAGTGTAATTGTGGTGCCACTAAAGAGTGGGATGAACAGATTGAAAAAACGTGATTGATTCAGTTTTTAATGGGATTGCATTGTAGTTTTACTGCTGCTAGGGGTCATTTACTAATGATAAATCCATGGCCTAGTGTTAACCAAGCTTTTATTCTTCTCAAACAAGAAGAGATGCAACGACAGACACATGGTTTATCTCCTGCTCCTCAGATTGCTATGATGGTGAATCTTCCTAAATCCAATACTTTTGTAAGATATAATGACAAATTTGGTTCTACTGTGGAGTGTTCTTATTGTCATGGTAAAGGCCATGTTAAAGAAAAGTGTTATAAACTTATTGGCTACCCTATTAATCACCCTTACCATCTAAATAATAGAGGTAAAAAGAAGCCTATTGCCACAGATTTCAGCAAGCTTATTCTCAGTCACCTATTGCCCCAGGAAATGCTAAAGCTAATCAAGCAGTGGAGACTACTACTCCTGGTATTTCAGATACAAAATCTTCAAGTGTCAATTTGGTTGTTCATCATACAGGTCATTTGAATTATCAATTGGAGTCTTTACAACAACAAATGTAAAGCTTGATGCAGAGTATTCAGAGCGCAAATCAAACTCAGTCCTCCACTTTCTTTAATCAGAATATTGCATGTACTGTTTTGTCTCTTCTTACCAATGTTACTCTTCCTGATAACATTTGGGTCCTAGATACTGGTGCTACCAGTCATATGTGTTGTAATGACAAGCTCATGCATGATATTAAACCTCTTTCAACAACTTTGTCAGTTAAATTTCCTGATGGCAGTAATGCTGTTGTTACTCAGTCTGGTTTAATTCTTATTTACCCTCTTTCTCTGGTTTTTGAACATGTTTTATTTGTTCCATCTTTTCATTTTAATATCTTGTCTATTAGCAATCTATTTGCTCAAACTCATTGCAACATTTTCTTTACTCCACATGAGTGTATCATGCAGGACCAAATCCAGAAGAAGGAATTGGTTCTTGGTAGGCTTGTTGAAGGTCTTTATAAACTTCGCAATGATTCTGCTTCAGCTATTGTTTTGTATGTTTCACAGAATTGTTCATCTTTTGTTTGGCACCAGAGATTAGGTCATGTGCCTTTTTCAATCATTGATATAATTTCTGTTATCAAAATTTCTAGTTCTGATTGTAAGGATCATTGTAATGTTTGTCCATTAGCAAAATAGTGTCATTTGCCTTTTGTTTCTAGTTCTTCTCAATCTTTGCTACCTTTTGATCGTATTCATTGTGACCTTTGGGATCCTTATAAAACTGCAACTTGTAATGGTTGTAAGTGGCCATTTGGACTATTTTTCTTCCTACCAAACAATATGTTATTCAATCCATTAAGGATTTTTATGCTTATGTGCTCAATCATTTCCATACCTCTGTTAAATGCATTAGGAGTTATAATGGGGAGGAATTTGTTAATCATGATTTGCTTTCATTTTTTTACTTTTAATGGCATTAGTCATCAAACTTCTTGTCCTAACACTCCTCAACAAAATGGCAAAGTAGAACGAAGACACGGAAATTTGCTTGAAATGACTAGAGCTTTGTTGTTTCAATCCAACTCACATTCCCATTTATGGGGTGATTGTTTGCTTACTTCAACTTATCTCATTAACAGAATTCCTACTTCTGTCCTAGGATATGTTTGCCCCTGTGAGAAGTTGTATAATAAGTCACCTTGTTATGACACAATTAAAGTGTTTGGTTGTTTGACTTACATGTCAATCCATACATCTGATAAGTTGGCTCCTAGAGCCATTCCCACTGTCTTTATTGATTATCCAACTCATCAAAAGGGATATAAATTTTTTGATCCAGTCACACTCAAAACACATACTTCTAAACATGTCATTTTTCATGAAAATGTTTTCCTTTTCAAGACTAAAATCAATTCTAGTACTCTTATTTTTACTCCTTCTCTTTGCAATTTTGATGATACTCCTTTAATGTTAGTTTTCAAGAGTCACAAAATACAAATCCTTCTGCAGAATCTCATAATTGTTTCTTCACAATATACTGCCACTGAAAGTCAGTATAGTGATACTGATAATCAACATGGTGTCTCTCCACCTGATTCAGATTTTTCATTAGATACTCAATCTCATGATCAGCTTTTGGCATCTGATTTTTCTTTTTAGCCCAGATTGTTTCTTAGAACCAAACTTAAGCCCTTTTGGATGAAAGATTATCATATTTCTTCTGTTTCACATTATGTTGTTGCAAGTTCTTCTCAAGTTCACACAACTTTGCTTAATTGTCCTATTGATGGTTTGAAATACAATTTCAATCATTATTCTCCTTCAACCAATTTTTATGTTTGCACTATTCAATCTAGTTCCATCCTAAAAGAACCATTCAATTATGCTCAAGCTAGTACTGATTCTAGATGGGTCGAGGCAATGCAAAAAGAGTTAACTGCTCTTGAGTCTAATGACACTTGGACTTTAGTATCCCCACCTGCTAGTAAGAAAGTTATAGGATGTAAATGGGTGTATAAACTCAAGTATCTGACAGATGGTACCCTTGATAAATTTAAAGCCAGACTTGTGGCAAAGGGTTTTACTCAAATTGAGGGTGAAGATTACCACAATACCTTTGCACCAGTTGCTAAAATGCCTACTATTCAGACCTTGTTGGCTCTTGCTTCTGTTCGAAAATGGCATGTTCATCAATTGGATATTAACAACGCATTCCTTGATCATGGTAACTTACCTGAAGAGGTGTATATAGAGTTACCAAAAGGACATCCTCTCTATGGTACTTCAAATTTGGTTTGTAAGTTGAACAAGTCCATTTATGGTCTTAAACAGGCCTCTCGCCAATGGTTTGAAAAACTTGGCTCTGTTCTAGTTGGTTTATGTTTTGCTCAGATTATAGCAGATTATTCACTTTTTGTGTTGAATGCTAAAGGTTCTTTCATTGTTGTTTTGGTTTACGTAGATGATATTCTACTGACTGGTACTGATTCTGTCCTTATTGACCATATTAAATCAGTTCTACATTCTACTTTTACCATCAAGGATTTGGGTCTAGTTAAATACTATTTGGTTTTGGAAGTTCACAGGTCTGAAAATGGAATTTATATTCATCATCACAAGTTTGTTCATGATTTGTTAGTCGAAGCTGGTTTACTGGACTCTAAGCCTTTATCATTACCAGTTGATTATACTATTAAATTGTCTAAGGATGAAGGTGAACTCCTGGATGATTCTTCACTTTACAAGAAGTTTATTGGAAAACTTCTCTATCTAACCACTTCCAGACCTGACATTGCGTACATTGTTAATCATCTGAGTCAGTTCTTACATAAGCCACGAGTACCTCATCTTTGTGATGTACAAAGAGTTCTTCGCTATCATAAAGGTACACCATTTCAAGGTATGTTTTATCCATCTGATTCTACACTTCAACTATTTTCTTATTCTGATAGGGACTGGGGTGCATGTCTTAAGTCTTCAAGGAGTGTTACTGGTATTTGTCTTATGTTTGGTACTTCTTTGGTTACTTGGGTTTCCAGAAAATAAAAGGTTGTTTCCAAATCTACTGTTGAGGCAGAGTTAAGGGCTATTGCCGATACCTCTTATGAAATTTCTTGCTTACAGCTGTTGTTATCTGAACTTCGGATTCCACAGGTTTCTCCTATTGTCATTATTGTGATAATCAAGTTGCACTTGATATTGGTGTTGACCCGGTCTTTCACCCTAAGACAAAGCACTTTGCCATTGATTGTCATTTTGTAAGGGAACAAGTTCAGGCTCAAATTGTTGCTCCTGTTTATGTACCTAGCTCTTCTCAGTTGGCTGATATTTTCACTAAAAGTACGGTCTTCTTAGACATGCTCATTGGCGTATTCTAGCCAATTTGAATGTTCAACCTCCACATTTAATCCGAGGGGGGAATGTTAATACTACTGTGATATAGTTTATTGATTGTCGATGTTAGTTTAGTTTTACTCCTAGTTAGTTAGTTAGGGCGGTTGGCATTTGGTGTCGTTGTGCAAGTTGTAATCAGTATATAGACGAACAGATAGTCTTGTAGATGATCTAATTTCAATATGTAATATCTCTCTCTCTCTCAACAAACTTAATCTCCAGTAATAACAAGATCTTTTCTTCTTCTTCATTTACTGTTAAGCATTTCTTCTGCAATTATACATTTATGCTTATTCAAGA
This sequence comes from Heracleum sosnowskyi, assembly GCA_030848705.1. Classification (NCBI taxonomy): domain Eukaryota; kingdom Viridiplantae; phylum Streptophyta; class Magnoliopsida; order Apiales; family Apiaceae; genus Heracleum; species Heracleum sosnowskyi. The sequence goes on along the minus strand of CM061244.1, from coordinate 14,227,735 downwards.
ATGTCAAGAACTAGCTCATTTAAAACATTAAAATTTTAGAGAAAGGCACTTCGCAAAATTTTATATTATATTCTAGAGTTAAAGTTAATTTCGGTATACATTCTTAGGATTAGTTATTTGACCGTTCAATCACCAACTTTGTAAATAGACATTTTACATCTCCCAACTTCCAAAAACAAGTCAATCTGCAACCCCTGGTCCTTTTTTTAGGGAAAAGAGGAGCAAAAAAAAAAATTTAACAAGTCAATCTGCAACCCCTGGTCCTAATTCAGTTAAAATGTCTTAAACAGCGTCAAGAAATAACCTAAAACCCCTGATAAGATTTAATAATACCTACTTTAATCTAAATTTTAAATACATATTTATTACTTAATTTTTTAAAAATTAAGGACATAATTACGAAAAATCTATTTTAATAAGTTTAATTATTTTACAAATATATTATAATTAAAATATATATATATATATAACTATTTAATTTACACACATTTCTAGGATCTACTTAATTCAAAGAGTTTTTTTCAAAAGTATCCAAGTTGCAGAAATTATTTACAAAAATACGCTCTTTTGCAACCCTTGCAACTCTTGCAACCTCGTTTGCAACCCCATTTGCAACAATTTCAACCTCACTTGCAATTAGAGCGTATTTTTGTAAATAATTTCAAAAAATTAGGTATTTTTGTAAATTTTCCTAATTTAAAACCTATTAAAATACATAATTTCTAGGTTCTACATAATACATCATACTGTAGCTTGATCAATACACATACAAGTCTGTATGCAGAACCCTAACAAACTTTTAGCTAAGAGCATCTCCAATGGTATTGGCTAAAGTAGTTAGTTAAAATAAGATAAAATACTGATTATTTAAAATTTGTCAAACCTGTAAGGTATTGTGCTCCAATGGAGTTGGCTATAATAATTGGTTATATTTTAAAAATAGTATGTTATTATTATTTCAGATCGTTAAAAATAGAATATGTCATTTTAATAACGCAATAGATGATGTGGAATATTGCTACAGGTCCCTAGAGGTTCAGCAAATATATTCAACTTAAGGATGTTGACTAAATTTTTTGCTAAGAGGAATGGACCATTGGAGTGCATCTTTTTTTACATAATTTTTATAATTCGTAATTATGACATGTTAATTTGAATTTTAGTTAAGGGATTGCTCCCATTGAAGATGCTCTAACTACATGATACTTAGGGCTTGTTTGGCAAACTTTACTTATACATTATAAGTTAATAAGAGCTTATGTGATATTTGTCAACCCACCTCAACTTATAACTTATATGTTGATAAGTTGAATGTTAATAATGGGGTACATTTTTCTGAACTTATTAACTTATTACTTGATTTATTTGTTTTTTAATACTTTATATTTTTACCTTGGTATTTTTAAATATTTTTTGAATTTAAAATGCAAGTGTTGAAATTATTGTATTTAATAATTATTTTTTCAAATTTAATTTAGAAAATTCTTAACTAACTTATAAGTAAATTTATTCAAACAGTCGTATAATTCATCCACTTATCACTTATCTAACATTTACTTATTTTACTCGTTTTAAGTTAATATCCCTAAAACGTGTTTGATTATTTGAATTTCTATATACAGCTATCCCCATCAAGACGGACCAAAAACTTAAATGTTCTTTTGAAACGACTCCAATATGTGGTCCTGTCGGAAAAAAGTTGAACCATTCTCTGTTTTTGCAATTAAGAGATGACAGAATTATTGAGAGTTAATTATTGCAACCCCGCTTGGAAGTTGTCTCAATCAAATCTTCAATGATTCTATCTACAATTTCAAAGGCCTTGCTTTTTTTGTTTACAATCCGAGGACATAACTTTTTTGGAAATAAAAATAAATTTGTTTTTATAGTTCTAACAAAAATAAAGCAACTTTTATTTCCAAAAAAAATTAATTACATAATATGTAGTTAGACTTTCTTTGAGGGCATATAATTTGTTAGATAATAACAGTAATGAATCAAATACATAACATTTCTTTAGTATGAATCAAACACATAACTTGTTTTTGAGTAACTAGGCCTGCATGTATAACCGGGGCCAGCCTGAATCGAATCTAAAATCTGAACCGCAAAAGATAAAATCTTACCACACATGATGCTGAAATACATAACATTTTTTTGGTCAAGAGCTAAAATGTTTTGTAACTTATTTCTGAAATATGGAAACATACTAACTAGAGGTACGGATTGATTTTCCAATTGCTTAAAGCAGTACTGATGGTTGTAATCATGGGATGATTTCTTCTACCAGAAGACTGATCTGTATTCATTGAAATCTTATGATTAAGGTAAGAGAACCTCGTTTATTAATTTGTTGAAGTTCTTTAGAGACGATCCATTAGGCCCCCAGGCCTCTTGTGCTTTCCTTTTGAACTCCAGTACATTCTTCTTCATTTCTTTACCCTTTTCACCATCCATCAATTCCCTAACAAGCAACTCTACTTCAGCTCTCTTCACGTCATTGTCAATCTCCATTCCAATCCCCCATTCTACGCCACAATATCGGCAATTCGTCGTTTGTTCAGCAAAAAATGGCCAAGAGATCACTGGCACGCCAGCTGCAATGCTCTCAATAATCGAATTCCATCCGCTATGAGTCAAAAATCCAGCAATTGCGGGATGGTTCAGTACTTGTTCTTGTGGACACCAACTTGCAATCATTCCCCTGTTCTCCGTCTCGGACAGATAATCTGGAGAAAGCATGGCCTTGTCACCGGTTACTACATCAGGCCTAATTATCCACAAAAATTGTTTCTTGCTGTTTGCTAGTCCCCATGCAAATTCAGATAAATGTTTTGCTGACATAACAGTTATACTACCAAAATTCACGTACAGAACTGAGTTAGCTTCTTTATGATCGAGCCAATCAATGCAGCTAAGTTCCTCTTTCCATAAATTTGAGGCCATGAATTTAAGTTTGTCGTCTTGCATTTCATTAAGCAATGGACCAACTGTGTAAATGTGCGGTTGAATGGCCAACAGAGCATCCAACGAATCTTTTTCGAGGGCATCAAACGTGTGAATAACGAGTGCATCACAGTTAGAAATGGCTTCAGCTTCTCTTCTCAGGTGGTTAAAAACTGCCTCATTGATGTCTGTTGTTCTAAGAAAACTTGGAAAGTCTCTCAATTTCATATCTTTCATTCCTGGAATCCCATCCACTATTGTATCCAAATATCCATTTGTAACATAACTCTCATCTGAAAAATAAATCAAAATCTTATCAGAAGGAAAAATAATCTTACTCCTACGTAGGTGACTAGTTTAGCAACTATAAATACGAACAGGTATTTCACAACTGCAGTTCTCTTATATTTAAGACTTCCCAATACAAGTTACAGAAATGCCTGATCTAGGCATGTAAATAAATTTACCAAAACAAAAGAAATTCGGCAAAAATATGAATCAGACAGGAAATAGACCAACTGATCTCCGATGGAACTAGAGGTAGTTTTGATAAGAATGTTCTGTAACTTAAAATTCTTACGAAAATAGCTACAACATAATCCAGAAAATGCTTAGCCAAACGCCAAATTACACAAATTCAATCCAAATTTAGTTCATTTATGAATCTAATTACACTAAAGTCATGGATCTTAATCAATCGATTCAACAAACCTAATTACTTTATGAGTGTTCTAGCTATAAACATTTCCGCGAAATTAACTAGTATCTAGGGCATACTATAAAAAAAATACCATACAATCAAGATTCAAATTTGAAGTACCTTTGAGTGGTATATAGCCTCTTTCGATAAGTTGGCCATATTGGCTATAACCAAGGAGTCCACATGCACTTGTTGTCCAAAACAACACTTTAGGAATATCAAATTGTTGAGCAACTTTTAGAGCAAAGCTCATGAGACCATCAGTAACAATACATGTCAATGGAGGCACATCCGAATGCTCCGTATTTGCTTCATCATTGAACTGTGAAACAAGAGTTTTAATCGGTGGCAAGCAATGTATAGGAGTGTATATACACATCATGTCTGGGGGTTGAGTAGCATTGGGATCTGAAGGTGGAATACCATCAGGGATAGCATAGAAACGGAAGTCTGGCAAGCCATCAAGTGCGTCGGGACCTCGAGAATTGAGCAAGCGCCTGTGGTTAAATTCGTTGTTAACGAATGATATATGGAAGCCTTTGTGATGAAGAAGTTTGGCTAGCTTGAGCATAGGGGTTATGTGACCTTGAGTTATGTAAGGAATGCACATAGCATGGGGCTTGAGCGGAGCCATATCTTTGGTGTTCTCTCTTTGTTTATGTGTACTAAATTTATATAGCTGAGCTTGGAGTTTGGACCTTGCTTGCTTGCTGGGGGGTGGATTATTATCTCAAAAATTAATATTCCCTCGATCTCATAATAAATGTTAAATTTGTTTCACGCATTTTCACGTAAAAAACATGTTTGTAGATGTTATTTTTTCATTTTTTTTGTTTTGTATAAAAATAGGATGTTTAAACTTTTATACAAAATAAAAAATTCGAAAAAATAATATGTACAACTACTTTAAAAAAATTAAAACATTTATTATGGGACAGGGAGTACAACTTTTAATATTTTAACTTAGATTCTCTTATCAAAAAGAGATGCAATTTGTTAAAAACAACCATTTTTTTAGCTCTGACAATAGTAGTATATTAAGTACTGTACGTGATATCCAACGTACTATTGTTGGATTGCTAAATGTGTGTCCAGGTACACACGCCTGAACCTCTGAAAATTGTCGAGATCTAGATGTGTGTTCAAATTTTTTAAAAATTATGATTATTTATATTCTCGATTCAAAATATTTATCCATTTTTAAAATAAATATACATATTAAAAACTCTATATATTTATTGCATTGATTACCTTTGCTTAGGGTGTAGATTTAATCTTGAAAATATATAAATTAAAGATTTAACAAGTGCACGTGATTTAGACTTAACTAGAGGATAACCAAGCATGACCTAGTTAATTTATTTAAAAATTTAATTTATTTATATAATATAAATTTATAATCTTTATTAATAAACGAAACCCTTTTAAACGTTTTATTATAACTAGTCGACTAAGTCGCGCTTCGCAGCGGCCTTATAATATTTTTTTTAAAATCCAAACATAGGCTATTTAAAATTTAATTTGAGAAAAATATTTATCATGTAAATTTTTGAACACACTATTGTAATTAAAACCTTTATATATAATAAGCGTAAGGGATATCTTATCCAAAATTCTGATCGGTGCTCACTTCCGCCAAAACAATCTTAACCGTATAAACGATCAAGAGTCAAAAGTGCAAGTATTGGTATTAGAATTGGATTTGAAGTAATTATAACTATTAAATATCAAAATAATAAGGATCGTCAGATTTTAAAATTATTATCTAAAAAAATATAAGTTAAATGTGGAAGCATTATTATTAGAATTGGATTTGAAGTCATTATAAATATTACATATCAAAATAATAAGGATCGTTAGATTTTAAAAGAGATAGATAAGTCGTTGGATCGAATAGAATTTTTTTTATTTGGTTGTTAGTTGAATTATATTAAAAATACTAAAAAATATATCTTGATAATTTAAACCAGACACATGAAAATTTCCTAAATCGGATATAATTCTCAAAGTAAAAATTTGTCATTTTCTCCCATCTTTAGTTTTGGTGTAGTTTTAATTATAAAAAAATTGTTAAACTATCACTAAATTAAGAAATATTTTGTTAGATCTTAAATAGTAGATACCGTTGGGTGTAATATTAAAAGATGTATTTGGTTGTTAGTAGAACCATATTCAACTACTAAAAAAAATATTTTGATAATTTTAAAAAAATATAAATTAATTTCCTATGATCAATAAGAATTCTTAATGTAAAATATTTGTAATTTATTATTTTTTATAAATAACATTATTTTATTATTTTTATAATAAAAAATAACATGTTATTATTTTATAAAATATTTTCTTAGACCGGCACATGTTGTCATGTCATTATTTTTTATAAATAACATTACAGTTTTTTGATTATTTACCTATCTTTTATGCCCCTTTTCTCCCATATTTTCTTAGATCGACAACCATTTTAATAAGTACATGTAGATAAATTTAATGATAACATTATGCAATGATAAAAAATTTAACTATTAACTAACAATCTTCAACGAAAAATCATTTATATTATCGCTGGTAGTTATAATCTTGGATACTATTTCTACTTTAAATATGTAAAATAAATTTTTAATTATATTTTTTTTCGTACAAACTGGAATCGCCTTCCATATTTTTTTTTGGTGTTACGAATCTCCTTCCATATAAATATGAATTCTTTTCATATTTCAATTATGTTAAAGAATGTTTAAAAATAGTATTATTTTTCTAAAAAATTCAAATTCTCATTTTTTTATAAATTCAAATATCTTTTTAGTTTCGAATATGTTAATAAGTGTTTTATTTATTAACTTTTTTTCTTTTTTGAGTTTATATCTTCACTATGAATTTGAATTTTCCTTCTCTATACTTAATGCCTATTCTATTTTGAATATGTAATTTAATTTAAAGAGAAAATTTCAAAATAAAATTAATATACTAATTTCTAAAATTTATATTTTCATGTACTAATATTTAAAATTCTAAAATTTTAAAAAATTAGAAAAAATAGATCGTTTAAAGGCGCCACCTAATCTCCCACGTATCCTCCTTTTACGGAGGCAGTATAATTATTTTTCTAAAATACCAAATATAGATTACTTAAGAGAAAATTGTTAAAAAAATATCTATAATATCATATAAATTAGTGAAAACAAAATTGTACATATCAAATTTACCGAGATAAATAAAATATACTATATACATATTTTCTATATCGATTTTTTGTTACAGTTTTTTAGGTCGTCACTCGTTGTAATAAATAAATATAGATAAAAATATGCAACAAATAAAAATTTAAGTACTAACTACCGTCTCAAAATTCAACCATTTTTTTAATCACAAAATCTACTAATTTCATAATATCCTTAGACATAATTAAGAGAAATAGAAAAATCAATTGATGCACACTTATTCTACTTTTAATAGAACTTTTAATTATAACTTTCAAACATTTATTGTACTTTTAATTATAAGTCTTATTTTTTAATTTGAATTATAGTCCTTTATAAATTTGAACACTTATTTTATTTCAAATATGTTAAATGATATTATTTATTAATTAATATTTAAAATTATAAAAAAGAAAATAGATCTAAACTTGAAAGTGATAATGTAAGGCTTTAACAATATTGATATTGTTCCTGCCATCATCTGAGTAAACCTTCATCGCCTACACACAATCAAAATAACATAAACGTAATTATACCTAATTATTTTATTTTTATTTGTAAAAGAAAATTCGAATTACAGAAAAATATGTAAAACTTAAATCACTCTGCAATGACCAATGAGTACTTACATCTTTTATTGCTCCGCAAACACCAATTTTAACTAATAATTCAAGTGATAACGTATGGGAAGTTGGGAACAACTGATAAAAAAGTAAATAATTACTAATTAGGGATCCCGTCTAGATAGATCATAAGATAGTATTGCATATTTGCATACCGTTCGTGTACACCAAAGGCATATGTATATTAAGCAGGCATTAATCAGCATAATTAAGAAATTAAATTTAATAGCCGAAAAAAGAAATTATTACTATATTGTAGTTACCTGGCCAATTATTGTGATTCGTGAGAGTGACGGTGTGTTATGGACCTGTGAAGACATCGAATTTCCAACATAAATATGTATGAATGAAGTTTTAATTACAAATACGAACTCTTTTACCATAATTTCATCATTATAAATTAGTATTCTTCATAGATACAAATTTTAATTCTTTTTATTTATAAATTAGAACACCTTTTCTATTTATAATAGATATAAAGATTAGAAAAATAAATTAAAATAATATTAGACGCGTCACCTCATCTCACGCGTATCATCCTTTATATATAAAGATTAATATAGAGCAAAAAATCATGAACAAACTTACCCGTGTTTTATACTAAATAATACATGGTACTGGTTGTAGTTTAATGATAAATATGCAAGCACTCCTCTTTATATTAATTCTCCGCAAGAGTAGATCTACGTATCAGGTTCTGCAAAACCAAACAAACAAACCTGGTCAATAAACATGTTTACATGATTGAGAAAAAACAAAAAAATAAATCTGAGCATTAGAAGTATACACGCAAATAGCATCGGGTTCTCTCTGTAGGCTTTTACCTTCTTTTTTTTTGACAAAGCTCTGTACGCTTATACTTGATTAAATAGTAGTAGCGGGCTAGCGGCTGATTTAAAAAAGTAAAATTCGAAAACTTCTTCAACCTAAAATAAATGATTTAAAAAAGAAAGTTTTAATTAAAATTCTTCTTATACAATTTAAAAAAGATTTTGATTTTTTTCAAAAAAATAGGACTTAAAGAAGGAATTATTTTATATAATTTTAAAAATGTTTCGACTTTCTTTTGTAAAAAATAGGACATAAATAAGGAAGTCTAAAAACAGGACTTACAGAAAAAGTTCTATTTTTAAATCAAAAAACGTTCTATCAAGTTTGAAAATAATAAAATAAAGTTCTATCAAGTCTACAAATTCGAAAATAATAAGGAAGTTGTAATTTTCTAAATCAAAGAATGTTCTATCAAGTTTGAAAATAATAAAAGAAAGTTCTATCAAGTCTACAAATTCGAAAATAATAAGGAAGTTGTAATTTTCTAAATCAAAGAATGTTCTATCAAGTTTGAAAATAATAAAAGAAAGTTCTATCAAGCCTACAAATTCGAAAATAATAAGGAAGTTGTAATTTTCTAAATCAAAGAAAGTTCTATCAAGTCCTACAAATTCGAAAATAATAAGAAAATTGTAATTTTCTAAATTAAAAAAAGTTGTATCAAGTTTGAAAATAATAAAAGAAAGTTCTATCAAGCCTACAAATTTGAAAATAATAAGAAAGTTGTAATTTTCTAAATCAAAGAAAGTTCTATCAAGTCCTACAAATTCGAAAATAATAAGAAATTTGTAATTTTCTAAATCAAAAAAAGTTGTATCAAGTTTGAAAATAATAAAAGAAAGTTCTATCAAGCCTACAAATTTGAAAATAATAAGAAAGTTGTAATTTTCTAAATCAAAGAAAGTTCTATCAAGTCCTACAAATTCGAAAATAATAAGAAAGTTGTAATTTTTTAAATCAAAGAAAGTTCTATCAACTTTGAAAATAATAAAAGAAAGTTCTATCAAGTTTAGAAATAATAAAAGCATAATTTTCAATTTTCTTTCTACAAAATCGAAAATAATAAAGGAAGTTGCAATTATTAAAATTAAAAATTATGAAAATTTGAGAAAATTAGAAAAATAGAACCGAGCGATTCTAGAGGCGCCACCTCACCGCACTCGTCTTCTCCTTTATATAAGTATATTGATTACTAATAACTAATCCATTACCCTTTTAAACCCTTTTAAAGGATTCATTTAATAAAATAACATAATAAAATTATAATTGCTAATAACTAATCCATTACCTTTTTTAGCCAATGTGTATATTCTTTTTTATAATTTCTAACTAAAATTTTTTCTTTTCTATTTTTCCTAACTAAAACCTCTCATTTTTCAAAAATATCACGATACACTTCTATTTAATAAAATAATAATATTATAATTACTAATAACTAACCTATTAGCTTTTTTTTTCCAAAACGTATATTCTTTTTTATATTTTCTAACTAAAATTTTCCTAACTAAAATCTCAAAAATATTATGGACAATTTCATTTAGTAACATAAAGTACTAATAATTAACCAATTATCTTTATTTGCCAAAGCATATATTCTTTTTTATAACTAAAATTTCTACTTTTTTATTTTTCCTAACTAAAACCTCTTATTTTCTAAAAATATCACGGACAGTTCTATTTAATAAAATAAAATTAAATAATAATATTATAATTACTAATAACTAACCGATTAGCTTTTTTTGTCAAAGTGTATATTCTTTTTTTTAACAAGAAGTGTATATTCTTTTTATATTTTCTAACTAATATGTCTGCTAACTAAAACCTCGAAAAATATACACGGGCTATTCCATTTAGTAGCATAAAATACTAATATTGTAAATGCTAATAATTAACCGGTTACCTTTATTAGCTAAATAGTATATATTTTTTTATATTTTCTTATTAAAATTTCTCTTTTTCTAAAATTATCACAAATGACACGTATATAATTATCAGTTGCCTCGAATGCGATTAGTTTTTTTTTTTCCAAAATGTATATTCTTTTCTATATTTTCTAACTAAAACCTCAAAGATATCAGGGACAATTTAATTTATTAACATAAAATACTAATAATTAACCAATTATCTTTATTAGCCAAATCATATATTCTTTTTTATAACTAAAATTTCTACACTTTTATTTTTCCTAACTAAAACATCTTATTTTCTAAAAATATCATGGGCAGTTTTATTTAATAAAATAAAATAATAATTGAGATGGGCTGAAAAATAACCCTAGAAGTGCAATTAATGACATATTAATTAGACCTGTATTGGTCCAAGAATACGGCCCAATAAGCAAGGTCTGAAACCCTAATTATTTATTAATTTCGTAATTAATAAATAGGGAAAATATACAGCTCATGAAAGAAGTCCAAAATATGGTAAAATCATCAAAGAAGGATCCGGAATCCCAATTAAAAGAAATAATGAGTCACAGTCCTTATCAACAAAGAAAATACTTGTCCACCAAAAAATACAATGTTTATCCATTATCAAAAAGGAGACTTATTCGCTAAGTCTCCTGAACATACTCTAAATACAAGGCTCCAGACGCCTATATAAGGACCCTGATCCTTCACAATAGAACTACGTTTTCTGGCTTGATTCTCAACATTGATTGAGATACGTAGGCATCTTGTGAGGACCGATTTAGTCACGAAACACAAGAGCAGCCATTAAAGCTCGAAGTTCTTTAAACCCTAGCAATTAATTTACAAGTACACCTTTTAATCCATAACATTTGGCGCCGTCTGTGGGAAAACAACATCAACCATGGCAAACACACGAAGAACAACTCGAGATACTCAAACTTCTGAAGAGCTTCCTCTCACCTCTGAGGCAGGCGCTCAAGGAAGCCAGCCACCGCCAATCACCACCACTCAAGGACCGGAAATCCCGATTTCGGTTGAAGGGACGAATCCCCTGCAAATGGTCGTTCATGGATCTGATCCACAAGAGACCGTTCTCCAGCAACCAATCACAACCTCTCCACTGCTCATGAATGCACCAAGTGGCCTTCAACTTCATACCACGGATCTCCCCCAATACGCAACTCAAACTCTTGGGATGCCAAGCTATGGCATGCCCCCTCGACCCCCGATAGGCAGCAGTGGTCTCAACCCCACTTATCATGAAGCATATGTTCCCCCTTACATATAAGGTCTGGGACCCCTAAATCAACAAACTCAAACTCGACGGACCCCTTTGATTCAAGACTACTCGGGTCCCTATACTGAGGATGAGAGTGATTCAACTGGAGAAGAGAGGGATCTTGCCCCAAGAAGAAGACGTTCCTCCCAAACGAATCGGGAGCAAACTACTAAGGAAAAATTGCAGCCTATGAGGCAGAGACCGCAAGACTCAAGAAATTACTGGCTAAAGAGGAGGCCCGCCAAAACACAAAGTCAAGCAACTGGAAGAGTCTCGATAATCAACTTGGACCCAACACCGAGAAGAACCAAGAGGGCCGAAGCCCCAAGGGGTGATCCTAGTGTTTTGTTGCCCCTCGGAGATCCTGATAATCCTACACCACCGTTTACTCAAGACATCATGAAAGCTAACATATCCAGGAAATTTAAGATGCCAACGATCAAAGCTTATGATGGAACGGGGGATCCCGCAAATCACGTAAGAACCTTCTCTAATGTACTGCTGTTGCAGCCAACCAATGATGCGGTCAAGTGTAGGGCGTTTCCACAAACCTTGGCAGGCATGGCCCAACGTTGGTATAGCCGTCTACCTCCCAATTCCATTGGGTCTTTCAAGGAACTAAGCAAAGCGTTCATCAATCAATTTGTTAGTGGAAGGGTGCATGAGAAAAGTTCTGCATATAATGTGTTTAAAAAAAGGGACTTTGTTTAAAAAAATATTTAGAAAAGAAGGGACTTTGTTTAAAAAAATATATAATGTGTTTTAGTATTGGTTATAAATAGGTATTTGATTATTTATATTTTAATATTCAGTGATTGCATTTGTTAAGAAAAATAAGTAGACATGTTAAAATATGTAAACTTTTAAAAAATAATCATAATATTATAGGTTTTAAAATAAATAACTAATGGTTTGTCCGTGATATTTTTGGAAAATGAGGGGTTTTAGTAAGAAAAAATAGAAAAACTAACATGTTTTAGTTTAAAAAGGTAATTGTCATGTTTGAAAAAGTAGGGGAATTTGTTAGAAAAAATAATGTATTTTAGGGAAAAAAAGGTAATTGGTTATAAATAGGTAATATTATTATTTAATAATATATTTCTATAAATAAGTAAGGTTAATTAAGTAAAAACACGAAATGCAGTTAGGGGCAATTAATTAAAATCACAACGTACCATACCGAACAACCAAACTTTTAATGTTTCGTCTATTATATAATAGTATTCATATATATAATTATAGATTTTGAAAATATAAACTAATGTTTGGTTTTAAAAAAATTATAAATGAACTATTAATTTGAAATAAATGTTTTTCTCCAAAGTTGACTTATTTTTAAACAAAGAGAGTAGCAATTAAGAAGTTGTATGTTGGATATATGATTGTCTACTCTTTTAGAAAATTTGAAATGAATTATTAATAAAGTCACTTTGACCATCAATATATTTATATAAAGTAGAAGACAGTGAGGTCAATGATCGGAAACATGTTGAACGACATAGACATAGAGATTAATTAGGAGGGGTATGGTAGAATTTTATATTGATGTAATATTATGTATTTTAATTTAAAGGTTGCATATTTTTGGAAAATAAGTAGATTTTATTAAAAAAAAATGTTTTAACTATAAATGGCAATCAACTAGTTACTTTTTTTATATTATTTTATTATTTATTAAATAAAGTATTAAAATAAGTTTTAAAATAAATAAGTAAGGATTGCACCTCATATTTTTGAAAAATAAAGATTTTAGTGATAACAAATATAAAAGATAATATGTTTTAATTTAAAGATAATTGTAATGATATTTTTGAAAAAGTAGTAGATTTTGTTAGAAAAAAATATTTTAATTATAAAAGGCAATCATCTAGTTACTATTTTTATTTTTATTTTATTATTTATTAAATAGAATAAAAGACCGAAAATCGAAAACCAAAACTTTCAATATTAAACATAATTATATTAAAATGATATTTTAGAAAATGATATTTTATAAAATGTCAAACATAGTTAGATTGTAAATATAATCGAAAACCAAAATTTTCAATGTTAAACATAGTTAGATTAAAATGATATTTTAGAAAATGTCAAACATAGTTAGATCGTAAATAAATTTTTTTTTCTTATTTGTAAAGAAAATAAAAATATTCAAAAATATTTTAAAAAATATTTTATCTTATTTGGAATATTTTTTTTCTTTATTTTTAGATATTCAAGGTATAGAATGTCAAAATTGATATTTTAGAAAATGACAAACTAAAAATATTAATTGGAAGAGAAAGTAAAAAATAAATAATAAAAATCTATATAATCCGTATTGTAAAAAGGATATTTTATAAAATGACAAATTAAAAGAATTAATTGGAGTAAAAAATAATAATTAAATTTTATATGTTAAATTACAAAATGAGAGATCGTAAATGTTAATTAGAACATAAAAAAATAAATAAATAATGCAAATACAGTAGATAATTTAAATAAATTTAAAATTATAGAGTGTGATATATTATAATACTTGAAATAGTAATAAAATTGAATCCCCTATGCTTATTTAGCTGACCAAGTAGAACCAAAATGTTATAAGTCTAAAACTATTTATATTTTTTCCATGATCATTTAAAAGAGATGTTATAGTAAAAAGATATATCCTCTTCATATCTTTTTTCTGCTTCATGTTGTTCTTTTGCTTTTTTGACTTTCAAGGATGATAGCTTATTATATCGAAGTTTTTGTGTTTTCTTTCAGTTTTGTATTTATATGTTTATATTTGTTATATTTAGTTTTTTCTTTTGAATAAGATATATCAATTTAATATTGTTTTATTTTGACATTGTCTTGTAAACTGTCTAGCATCATAATTAAGTATTTGAAATTGAGATTTGGACAATTTTTTATTTGGAATTGGCTATGATATATTGTTTTTTTTTTTTTTTTGAAAAAGGGAGTTTTCCTTACTAAATTGTTAACATATTATCTCTCTTTACATTTAGTTACTTGAATTTTTTTTTGAAAAGATAAGTTTGTCTTTGTATTTTTTGATTATATGATATGTATTTTGCCTTTACATATTAAATATAATTATTGCTTTAACTCTTGTCTTTATTCACACTATATTAGAATCATATGGAAAATCATTACTAAATAAATAAAGAATACAAATGAAGTATGATAAATTAATAATATTATAAATTTGTAATTATCTTTTATTTGTCTTATTATTTAATTAAATTAAAGTTTTTATATGTTTTGATTTAACAGCAATTTGTTTATCTATTTTTAATATTTTTTTATTGTTAGTTTAAATTCAATGTATTTTCTTATCCTAAATTTTTCAGGCAAATTTAATTTGTTGGCTTCATAATGTTGTTCTTAGTTCAGTTGTTTTTTTTTATACCTTTTCTTCTGAAATAATTTTTTTATTAAAAATTACTCCAAAAAATAAATAAATAATACAAATACATTACCCTAAATTTAAAATTATTGAAAATCTTAGAATGTATTAAATTATAGTACATGAAAGTAATAAAACAAAAATTTTAAAAGCCTATAGAATTAATTCATGTTCGCCGTCAAAGATATAAATAAATAAGCATAAATATTAACCAATTATAATAAATAATAATATTGTTACTTATCTATAAAAGACTTTGGTCCAACCCAATAAACCAATTAGAAGGGGTTGAGATTTAGGGGAAGATGAGAGGATGAGGATTTGTTGCTGTGGAATGAGATTTTCCATCTGTGTTTGCCATGACCACCCATTTTTGATTGAGAATTTTGGGGGTGATAATGATAGATGATGTGGGACTGAGTATCTTTAAATTTTATCTGAGAATAATAATTCCGCGGGGTCAAGTTATTTTTGTCAAACTGCTACCGCTTCTAGATTCAATATCAACTTGGAATATTTACTTAATTTAGTTAATTTTAGGTATGCTATTATAGTTTATTGAGTTATGTTATATTACAGTAGTTCTTTGGTTAAAGTCTTAAAGAAATTTTTAGAAGTGATATTTTTGGAAAATTAGTAAATTTTGTTAGAAAAAAATGTTTTAATTATAAAATACATTTAGCTATTTACTATTTTTATATTATTGATAAATAGAAAATCTAACATGTTTTAATTAAAAAAAGTAACCGTCCGTGATATTTTTAGAAGTGTTTTAATTATATTAATTTTATTTGTTAAAAAAATATGTTGGCATGTTAAAATAGGTAAGCTTTTTTTAATAATTAAAAGCATTAAAATAGGTTTTTTTAAATAAATAAATAAGGGTTGCACATGATATTTTTTGAAAAGAGGGATTTTAGTGAGAACAAATATAAAAGGTTATCTATTTTAATTTAAAGGTAATTGCACGTAATATTTTTGGATAAGGAGTAGATTTTGTTAGAGAAATGTGTTTTAATTATAAAAGACAAGCAGCTAGTTAATATTTTTATATTATTGATAAATAGAAAATCTAACATGTTTTAATTAAAGTAAATGCCCCGTGATATTTTAAGAAGTGTTTTAATTATATTAATTGTATTTGTTAAAAAAATATGTTGGCATGTTAAAATAGGTAAGCTTTTTTAAATAATTAAAAGTATTAAAATAAGTTTTAAAATAAATAAGCAAGTGTTGCACATGATATTTTTTGAAAAGAGACATTTTAGTAAGAACAAATATAAAAAGTAATCTATTTTAATTTAAAGGTAATTGCCCGTAATATTTTTAGAGAAGAAGTAGATTCTGTTAGAAAAAAGTGTTTTAATTATAAAAGGTAATTACGCATGATATTTTTCAAAAATGAGTATATTTGGTTAGAAAAAAATGCTTTAAGATGACTTGGAGTACGGGATAGGATTCTGTGGAAGCAATTTTGATTTCCAGCATAAGCTGCAGTTTCTAATAATATAAGCTGTGATGCGTAAGATTTGACAACACTACTTGAATTCTTAGATGACTTGGAGTACTGGATAGGATTATGCTGATTGTTATACATATGGGATGGAGTCACTCGTAAATTCCTGTCTGATCTAATTAGCTTGAGAGTACTCCAATTTTCCAATAATTTCTTCAAGGATTATCTAGAAAAGAAATTTTCAAATTTGAGTTTCAAACAACAAATTATAAGAAATTAATGGTCATACTTTTCAATTATAATACATGAAGTATAGTGGCTGTATAACGAAGAATATAACCAAGAAAATTCAATATCACAAATAACTAAAGAGTTTGAAATTGATTTAAATAAATTGTGAATATTCACAAATTTGGAGGGATAATGCATGTATAATGAAAAAAAAATCTTATTGGTTGTGATAATCAACAAAAATCAATATCACAAATCCCTAAAAAGTTTGAAACTGATTAAAACAAATTGTGGATACTCACAAATTTGGAGGTCTAAGTTGAAATACAGAATTCCTTGTTCGAGTTGAAGGAGATAAGTAGAGGAAGACCTAGAATTGGAGCTTCAGAAATCCTTACTTTTGCTCGAGTAGGGGAGGGGGAATTGGGGATAAGGAAGATAACAAGTAGGGAGAGGAGAGTTTTCCTTCAAGGGTTAACCGAAGGGCGAGTATTGCTTTTCGGTCGACTATTTCTCGATTGCCTTCGATCGACTGTGCCTCGATTGCAGGTTCAGGTTGTACGTAAAAAATTGGTTCAAAGAGGGGCCTGTAAGAATAAGTTTTAATAGATAATAATTTATTAATGAGAATAGGTAACTGAAAAATAAAACTTTCCCGAATTTTGATTATATTATTAATTAGAAAAAGTACCGAAAACCAAAAACTAACCGAAAATTAAAAACAACACAATTCACTTTTTCCAAAGAAATTAAAAAAAAATTGGAACCTTTATACATAACTGTTTAACCTCTTTATACTTAATTTTGATTTTGTGTATTTTAATCGTTTAATTAAAATAATTATTATTATTACAAAATTTAAATAAAAATATATTATTAATATTTTTATTAAAAAGTTTTAAAAATATTAATATTTAAAATGAGATCAAAGTACCTAAAATGTCGAGTACATTACGACAGATGGAGTACTCTCTGAAGATTAGAAATAAACGAAACCTACTTTTGGCATTTTTCATTCAATCAATATCTTCAATATACTTATATTAAGGAGAAGACGGGGGCGGTGAGGTGGCGCCTCTAGAATCGATCTGTTCTATTTTTCTAATTTTCTCAATTTTTCACAATTTTTAATTTTAATAATTACAACTTCCTTTATTATTTTCGATTTTATAGGAAGAAAATTGAAAATTACACTTTTATTATTTTCAAACTTGATAGAACTTTATTTTATTATTTTCAAAGTTTATAGAACTTTCTTTGATTTAGAAAATTACAACTTTCTTATTATTTTCGAATTTGTAGGACTTGATAGAACTTTCTTTAATTTAGAAAATTACAACTTCCTTATTATTTTCGAATTTATAGGCTTGATAGAACTTTCTTTTATTATTTTCAAACTTGATAAAACTTTCTTTGATTTAGAAAATTACAACTTCCTTATTATTTTCGAATTTGTAGGACTTGATATAACTTTCTTTGATTTACAACATTTCTTTGATTTAGAAAATTACAACTTCCTTATTATTTTCGAATTTGTAGGACTTGATAGAACTTTCTTTGATTTAGAAAATTACAACTTTCTTATTATTTTCGAATTTGTAGGCTTGATAGAACTTTCTTTTATTATTTTCAAACTTGATAGAACTTTCTTTGATTTAGAAAATTACAACTTCCTTATTATTTTCGAATTTGTAGGCTTGATAGAACTTTCTTTTATTATTTTCAAACTTGATAGAACTTTCTTTGATTTTGAAAATTACAACTTCCTTATTATTTTCGAATTTGTAGGACTTGATAGAACTTTTTTTGATTTAGAAAATTACAACTTCCTTATTATTTTTGAATTTGTAGGCTCTTATGTTAATAATTGTAATTTTCTCTTTTATTATTTTCAATCTTGATAGAACTTTCTTTTATTATTTTCAAACTTGATAAAACTTTCTTTTATTATTTTCTAACTTGATAGAACTTTCTTTTATTATTTTCAAACTTTATAGAACTTTTCTTTTATAATACTTCTTGACTTTTAAACATAATGGATTTCCATGTTATTCACCTTACAAACACCTATAAATTAAAGGTCATTCATTACAAAAAATCTACACCGAAACTTTTTTACATAGCTTCAAATTTTTACAACCATATTTACAATCAATACAACTATGACCTACACCATGTTGGATGATTTGAACGAAAGCAGCTATACCTGGATGATAAGAGTACGAGTGTGTATAATGTGGGAATCTGTCAATCCAAATACTGAAGAACTGATCAGTCTTGACATGATTTTGATCGATGAAAAGGTTAATAAATCAATATACTTATAACTTATTAGTTTGTAAAATTGTATGATGTTATTAACTTTTCTAAGATATGTTGTATGACAGGAAAATTTGATCCATGCTATGATCCCGAATATTCTGGTCTCTCGGTTCAAAAATCTTTTAGAGGAATGCTCCGTGTACAACATCAAAAATCTGAAAGTTGTTTCAAGTATAGGGAAATATAGACCACTATCACATGGGTCTAAATTGCTCTTCATACGCATAACGTTGTCTAAGAGATTGTAAGAAGGCATCATCAACATATCACTGCATGGATTTCAGTTCATATGTTCGGATATGATTGATGCACGTATTAATGACACCAACATACACTCAGGTTTTTGATGTAGTAATATATTAGAATAATATATAAGTAATACTATTATATAAGTTATAATTCAAACTATCATGTTCTAATATTATTTTTTCTATGTTGATTTAGATGTTGTGCGATGTTTGACCTACTTGGGTGGCATTGAAGTTGTCAAAAGCGGTTGGAAAAAAAGAGATCTCAAAATTGTTACAAATTAGTAAGTTATGCATTATATTAATTTTAATATAAATGTTAATTGTTTTTATTGTTCTTGTAATTTTATATTACTTCTTTGGTTACCCCAATTTATTTGTTTTACTTTTTTAATTTGTTCTAATTTTTTTTTAAACAGCTCCATCACCAGTACCATAACTTTGTGGGAAAAGTTGGCCGAGATGGTTGATACAAATTTATACAATGAACATGGTGGACCCTATATAATAATTGTCACATCTACCCAGATTAAAAAATTTAAAAGTAATTATCTTTATTAATGTTTTTTATAATATATAGTTTTAGAAATTGCACATATATAAATCTATCTTATCTCGATTGAACGAATATCATTAGATATTATACAAATATTTGTTTCATTAATATTATTGATTTAATTCTTATATTAGTTTTTTAACCATTTATTTACTCTTATATGCAGATACAATTAGCTTTTCTACCACAAGAAATAGTTAAATTTATACAAATCTGGATAAACCGTATGTGTCATCCTTGAGAGAGAGATTTGTTCACCTCTCTACTAAATTGCAAATCAGTGGAGACTCTCTCCCCATAATGTCGCCCGCCTGAGGAAAAAATGTTTATTAATAGAATGAAAATAACTAATAAAATAATATAAAAATAATAATTAGTTGATTGCCTTTTATCTTTAAAACACTTTTTGATAAAAGAATCTTCTCATTTTTTCAAAAATATCACGGGCAATTACTTTTAATTTAAAACATATTACCATTAATAATAAATAATATAAAAGTACTAACTAGCTCAGTACCTTTTATCATTAAAACATTTTTTTTAACAAAATCTACTCTTTTTCCAAAAATATCACAGGATGCTTTAATTTAAAGATAATTGCCCGTGATATTTTTTGAAGAGGATTAGAATTTGTTAGAAACAAGTGTTTTAATTATAGAATATATTTTATTTGATAATTTAAATAATTTTATAGATATTAATTTCACAATTTTTATTGTAATATTCTTTTTCTTAACAAATATATTATAATACCGCTGCGAAGCGCGGTTTAGTAACCTAGTTATATATAAAAAAGAAAACCCTCGTGATCTCTAGAATCGCTCTATTCATATTTATCTAATTTTCTAGAATTCCTCAATTTTAATTCAATAAAATTAAATTTCCTCATTTATATTCGAATTTTTAGGTAAGACATTCCTTATTTACACTCGAATTTTCAGGAAAGACAATAAATATATAAAAGTCAATCCTATTTAAAATTTAATTAAACAAATATTACTTTTTTTCTCAACTAACTTAAATCTTGTTTAATTTTTAATCTATTTTTCTTGAGTTAAACTATTTTAATTCAATTCGAATTTTCAGGGAAGAAAATAAATATAAAAAAAGTCAATCATATTTAAAATTTAATTAAACAAAATTAACTTCTTTTCCCAACTAAATTAAATCCTATTTAAGTTTAATATATTTTTCTAGATTTTCTCTAAATTTATTCAATAAATTAAATTATCTTACTTAGATTCTTGAATTTGAAAATGCTTAGGTAGATAATTTCTCTACCGTTGGATATGTTAGGTATATATATGCCGGTTTAACACAAGTTGTAACACAAATAGAGACCTATTGTCTATGCACAAGAATAGTGTGTGGATAAAATATTTTCTAATTTGTTTTAGTTGATTTCTATATTTAATAATAATTATATTGAATGTTATCTTTTTATATAGTTTTTGATATATTCTTCTTGTGATTTTGGGAGTTAATTAGAGTTATTCAATACCAATATCTAATAATTTTTTTAATTAATTATATTTAGATAATTGAATTTCTTTATTTACATTCAAATTCATAGTAAAAACAATAAATATATATAAATCAATCATGTTCAGAATTGAATTAAACAAATGTTAAGTTTTTTCCTAACTAAACTAACATTGAAATCCCTTACATTCAAATTCACAGGAAAGACAATGATTATATAAAAATCAATTATGTTTCCATGATTAGCCTTTTATATTGTAATGATGCACATATACGCACCAAAAAAGTTTTATTATAACGTCTAAGAATATTTAAGAATTTTGTAATTTTGTGATAATACAAATAGTTAAAGTTTGAAGCGGTGGTTAATAATTAAAATTTTATTATAGCTTACTTTTGTTAATTTTAATTTATATGTATTTAGTGCAATGAGCATCGGTTGAAGAAAGTATGACACAAAATCGGCATATAAAGTCCGGGGATAATTAAGAAATTTATAATTTTTGTTATGATACTAATAGTTGAAGTTTGAAGTGGTGGTTAATACTTAAATTTTATTATTGCATATTTTTAGTATTTTTTATTTGTATGTACTTATGCAACGAGCGTCGGCTCAAAAAGCATGACGTAAAATCAGCATATAAAGTACAGAGATATTTAAGAAATTTGTAATTTTTGTGATAATACGAATAGTTGAAGTTTGAAGTGGTGGTTAATACTTAAATTTTATTAATTATATTTGATAAAAAATAAGTTGAAATGTTAAAATATGTAAACTTTTTTAAGTAATTAAAAACATTAAAATTATTTTTAAAATAAATAGGCCCTAAACTTGTCCGGGTAAATAGGTCTTGGAAATGCCTTTTAATTAGAATAGTTAAATTTATTTTTATTATTATAACTTTTTAAAATAATTAGGTCATTAAAATAGGTTTAAAATAAATAGGTTTGTTACTCGAACTAACTACAGGGTATTAACTGGATTTTGTTAAGAAAAAATAAGTTCATTTAGAAATTTTATTTATATGTCCATATGTGTATAAATATAGATATGTATAATAAATAAGTTTAAATATTATGAGTAACTAAGTAAAATAATATTGTATCAAAAAATAAATATTAAAGTGTTTGTTAATAGTTTAGTAAGAGTAAGTAATTAAAAATAATTAAGTACATACAGTTAAATAAGGCAAGTATCGTATCGTACCAAAAAACATGTATCAAAAATTTTAATATTTCGTCTTTAATAATACTAGCTTAAAACCCGTGTGATACACGGATTGTTAATTGTTATTTTATTATTTTTTTAATATTTTATTAATTGTAATTGTGCAAAAAATAAGTAGGCATGTTAAAATAGCTAAACACTTTTAATTAATTAAAATCAATAAAACAGATTTTAAAATAAATAAGTATGGCTTTGTCCGTTATATTTTTGGAAAATGAGGGGTTTTAGTAAGAAAAAATAAAAAAAATATAACATATATTTAGTTTTAAAAGGTAAATGTCCTGATATTTTTGGAAAATGAGGTTTTAAATTTTAATAATTAAAAGTATTTAAATACGTTTTAAAATAAATAAGTAAAGGGTTTCTTGTGATATTTTTTAAAAAAGAATGGATTTTAATGAGAAAAATAGAAAAAATAAATTGTAAAAGGCAATTTCCCGTGATATATTTAGAAAAAAAGGGACTTTGTTAGAAAAAAATATATAATGTGTTTTAGCCGAAAAGGTAATTGGTTATAAATAGATATTTGATTATTTATATTTTAATATTTTTAGTAATTGCATTTGTTTAAAAACATAAGTAGACATGTTAAAATAGCTAAACTTTTAAAAAATAATTATAATATTAAAATAGGTTTAAAAATAAATAACTAAATGTTTGTCCGTGATATTTTTGGAAAAGGGGGTTTTTAGTAAAGAAAAATGGAAAAAATAACATGTTTTAGTTAAAAATGTAATTGTTCGTGATATATTTGAAAAAGTAAGGGAATTTGTTAGAAAAAATAATGTATTTTAGGTGAAAAGGATAATTGGAAAAGGGTAATATTATTATTTAATAATATATTTCTATAAATAAGTAAGGTTAATTAAGTAAAAATACGAAGTACAGTTAATTAAGGACAATTAAGTAAAATCACAATGTACCATACCAACCAACCAAACTTTTAATGTTTCGTCTATTATATAATTGTATTGACTAGCTTATAATCCGTGCGAATCACGGGTTTTTTTTAATATATTATAATATTTATTTTCCATAGTAAAAATATAGAACAATGTTTTTATATATTTCTTTTATACACGGGCTTTTTTTTAATATATTATACTATTTCTTTTATAGTAAAAATATAATATAATTTTTTTACATATTTCTTTTATAATATAATATTTTTGGAAAATGAGCTATTTTAGTAAAGACAAATAGAAAATGTAACATATTTTAATTGAAAAAGATAATTGCCCGTGATTTTTTTGGAAAATGAGTGGATTTTGTTAGAAAAAAAAGTAACCTTCGCACGGACTTCTTTTAATATATTATAATATATTTTTTTATAGTAAAAATATAATATAATATTTTTATATATTTATTTTATAATATAATATTTTTTTTAAAAGGAGAGATTTTAGTATGGACAAATAGAAAAGGTGACATATTTTAATTGAAAAAGAAAATTGACCGTGATATTTTTGGAAAAGGAGTGAATTTTGTTAGAAAAATAGTGATCGAAAACCGAAAACCAAAATTTTTAATGTTTCAGATATTATAAGATAGTAATAAAAATATTTTATTAAAAATAATTAAATAAGGCAAGTACCGTACCAAAAAACAGGTACCAGTATCGTACCAGGTACCAAAACTTTTAATATTTCGTCTATTATAAGATATAGTATAGATCGATTGATTTTATATTTTTTTTCGTAAATAGTTAATATTTAAAATTTTACAAAACTATTATAGGGCCGTTGCAAAGCGCGGCTTAGTCGAGTAGTATATATATAAAGGAGGATACACGGGAGGTGAGGTGGCGTACCTAAGATTGTCTCAATCTATTTTTCTAATTTTCTAATTTTCTAGAATTTTTGAATTTTAGATACTAATAAATCAAAAAATATGCTTTAATCTATTAGAAGTAGAATAGGTGTTCGAATTTATTAAGGAGAAGAGTTCGAATTTATAGCGAAGACATATAACTAAAAGTTCTATTTGAAGTATTTGAAGTAGAACAGGTGTTTGAATTTGTAGAAGTGAAGAGTTCAAATATAAAAGAATTACTTGCAAAGTTCTATTTAAAGTAGAATAAATGTTTCAATTTATAGAGGAGGAGAGTTCGGATCTAAAAGAAGTACTTGCAATTAAAAGTTCTATTGGAAGTAGAATAAGTGTTTGTAATACATAACTAAAAGTTTTATTTGAAGTAAAATATGTGAAGTTATATATGTGTTTTTTCAACGAAAGAGTAGCTCATTAAAAAGGAGTATGATAACATAAAAATTAATATATAAGACAAGTATATATTCAATATATTAAATTTGAGATTTAGATATTAAAAAGGAAAACGTGCTTCACGGGAGGACGGCTTATTAGCGAGGATCGAGATTTTCGTAATTAAATTGATAAAAAAATTAAAATTATTATGTCTCCGCGAAGCGCGACTTTTTCAACTAGTTAGTACTAAATTATCGAACCAACCGATATTTATGGAAAAAATTGAATGTAGAACCTCGATAAATGAATACATTTGGGACCAAAAAAATATATTCATTTAGTGAGATTATTTATTTATCGATTAATGAATATTTGATTCAATTATCGATAAATGAATATTTATTCATTTAGATATTATTTTCAGATTTTTTTATTATAATTATATTATTTTGTACATTTTGTTTTAACAAGATTTTTTATACATTTTATGTTAATGTACCTAAAATTTATCATGGTTATAATTTTTATGTAATTCTTAATCACATTCTTTTTGTTTTGAATTGTAAATAAGTTATACATGCATGCATGGAATATATACGGTGCACAGTCTATGTATTGACACACCACCATATACACTAGACTACTGTAGAAAAAAACAAGCAACTTTAAAAGCATTTTTCAAGAAGATATGACTTACAATATAATTTATTAATGTGTGTATGCAAATTATTTATTAGATCAAATGTATTCATATATTCCATAAATATAAAAAAATTATTTAAAATATAGTGATTATTCATTTATATTTACATAGAGCCTATTATAAAGACTTAGAAAAAAATGCATTTAGCGAGATTATTCATGAAGCTCATTGTCCCAACTCCCAAGTCCGGACCGGAAAAAAAATATTTATTTGACGAGATTATTCATTTATCGAACATTCATTTATCGAGGTTCTACTGTATCTTTGAACTTAGACTCAATAAAAACACGTTCAAGAGGCTCTTTTTTAAACTCTTAATTTAAATATTAAGAAAAGAAAAAAAATGTTGTTCCAAAACACTTCTAGTCAAATCTAAAATTAATAATAAATTTATTTCTCTCTCATTTACAAGAACTCTTTCCCACTCATACTAATCTTTTAACAAATTAATAAGACATACTCTTTATTCATTTTTTCTAATTTTTATGCATTCAAGTTGTTTCTAATAATAGAAAATTAAATGAGTAGTAAATATAAATAATATTTTTGCAGATAAATGCACACTAAATTGTTAAGTGAATGATTTCTATTATATCAGATTTGGGAGAAGATGATGAACAGATAAGCTTAGATATTTGTAGAATTATAGTTCCAAATGCTTACTTTAAACGGCAAGTGACTGCAGACATGACATCATAGTTCATAGCTGATGTATGCTGATCAGAATTCAGAACACGCACAAGTCTGTACGTAAAATCCTAACAAACTTTAACTTACTCGATGATACTGAAACTACTAATGTGTCCTTAAAATTTGTAATGAATTTACAATGCTAACCCTTGAATATTTGTTGATATTTTTCTGCATTTCCCTTTACAGGCTATTCAATCAAATAAAAACAAAATCATGTTGTTCTTTTGTAACTAAAAATGGTTTTGGTTAAATAAGATAAGATAGCTCAAGTGGTAAGAGCTCGTCTATTGTTGTTTCTGGATTTGATTTTCGCTTATCCCAAGATATAAAGACATATAAATCTAAAGATTTAAAAATATTATAGTTTTGGTTTTTACTGTGCAGTCGTGATCGAAAAAGTTGAACCACATATAACTAGACTCTAGTTATCGCTAAATCTCAATCAATCACAATCATTTTATGTATTACTTCAAAGACTTTTTTTTCTCATAAAAGGAGTCGAATTTTATTAATTACTTAAATCATTCGACAAAACATAATGAAAATCGGAGTGGACATATATCACCCTTCAAATACGATCAGCTACAAAACAATTGTTTCTCGCTAAGTAATGAGCGACCTTGTTAACAGACCGTTTAACAAATCTAAATTTTAAGTTTTTGTTACTCAAACTTGCTAGAAGAACTCGACATTACTTGATCACTCTCCCTAAGTACGAGAAGCACATAAAGGAGCTGCGAATGGCGTGTACAGTGCTACCTTGGTCCTTGTATATTTGTTCAGATTATTCTGCATTTCCCTTTACAGCTATTCATCAAATAAAACCAAAATCATGATGTTCTTTTGTAACTAAAAATAGTTTTGGTTAAACAAGATTATATAGCTCAAGTGGTAAGAGTTTATCTATTGTCGTTTCTGGGTTTGATTTTCGCTTATCCTAAGATATAAATACATATAAATCTTTATTTATTTTTAACTTAATATTCATGAACTTAACCTTCTTCTGGCTTGACATGAAAATGTGTTTGGAGCTTGTTCCGTGTTTCTCTGGCATTCCAGACATCAAATCTATAAAATATTATAATTATAAAAAAAAAAAAGCATTTTGAACACTTCAAATTTCAATAAATTTCTTCAACCAAATGTGGTAGGAGGTATGAGGATTGAGGGGGCAAAAGCCCATGGTTAGACGATTTGGACAACCAGCCCAACTGGAACTCCAATTTTATGTACATGTTTGGTGGACTCCAGAAGAAGGTTGGATAAATATTTTCCCTTTCGGTTTTCTTTATGTCAAGTATAAATATACTGTAAAATTAAATTATTTGTATTCAAGAAAATTTTAAGTAACAAATAATGTAATTTAAATTTGTGTTGAACAAAAATTTGTATTTGAGGCTCCTATATGTGAAAACGTAATAATATATTGAATGGATTTATTTTATTATTTAAAATATTATTGTTTTTCGTATTTTATCCATAGATTAAAAAAATTCATAAAGAAATACAAAATGAATTAGAAAAAAAATTCTTACAAAGAGGTTGTTCTAATTATGAAGAAGTGTGGACACATTAATGTTGTGTAATAAAAACCGTGCTTGCGAATTTAATGCTAGTATTTGAGAGCTTCGAGCTTTAATGGTTGCTCTTGTTGTCGGGACTAACTCGGTCCTAACAAGATGCCCACGTATCTCTAGTATTTAGAGAATCAAGCCAATAAAATGTAGTTCTTGGTGTTGCCCTCGGGGCTATGGCGGCAGGGGCACACTAAGGACGTAGTGACTTGTATGTCCTTATTCGAGGATGAAGTCTAAAACGTTGTAGATGACGTATGGAGTTGTGTCCAAAACGTAGTTCTGAGATGAGGGGTCAGACCCTTTATATAGGCGTTTAAAAGCCTAATGGATAAGTATTGATTTCTTTGAAGGATAAATCTTATCCTTGACGGTGGATAAATATTGACTTTCTTAAAGGATAAGTCTTATCCTTGACGGTGGATAAATATTGACTTTCTTGAAGGATAAGTCTTATCCTTGACAGTGGATAAGGATAAATTCTAGATCCTTCCTTGTAGGAGTTGTTTCCATATCATAACGGACTTGTATTAGAACAAGCTTGTATTGGACGTCTCCTAATACAGGTTGTACTTCTAGCCCAAATATTAATTACGAAATTAATATTTAATTAGAGTTTCAGACCTTATTTATGGACCATCTAGGTTTAATTAATGCAATATTAATTATGTCTTTAGGGTTATTTTTAACCCATATCATTTGCCCCCCAACTTCTATGATAATGCACTAGGATTTCATAGAAGTTATACCGATCTTTTTCGAGACTTGGGGTCTTTTTATCCCTTACCTGGGACTTACTACCCTTTTTTGGGGATTTTAATATACACTAGTGTTTCACGAGTATCGTCTTGGTGTAAAGTGTGGAGCGACCTACACATTTACGACGATTTTGCCTTATTCGAGGCTAACTTGACATTTGCATAAGCCTTTTATGTCTTATACCGTCTTGTTTTGGCTTCAAGCCTTTCATTGAGCATATCAAATGATGGGGTTTGGACTGAATGTCTTAGGTTTTCTGGGGTTTCAACCCTTCACCTGCTTTCTAGGAAGCTCATGATTTCATCGAACCTTATTTCTACTTAGTCTCGTTAGATATGTCCTACGAGGATATATCGTCTGTAATAAACCTTCAGGTTTAAAGTGCGCCATGTTCTAGGCATCTCCTTCAAGTCTTTCGAGATTGTAGGAGCTTCGTCCTAACACGCTCTTAACTCGATATGCTTCTCCCCAATTAGGAGTCAAGTACCTTTTTTGTCCATTTCTGGATGTTTCGACTTTCCTGAGAACAAGTCTCCTTATCAAAAGAATCTTTCCTTTACTTTTAGTTTGTATTAAAATGAAGCTCATTTTTGATTCTCTACGATCTTGGCGTTGGCTTCATCTCTTACTTCCTCAATTAAGTCTAGAGTGAGCCCATACTTTCTTTTCTTTTCACTGGCTCAAAGGCCTCAACCCTCAGGGATGCGTGAATGACTTCTAAGGGCATCACAACCTCAGCTTCTTAAGCTAACAAGAACGTGGTAACTCATGTTTTAACATTTTAAGTGGTACGATACACGCAAATTATGGGGAGTAGCTCTTCCATCCAACTGCTCTTTGAGCATTTAACTCGCTTCTTCAGTCCATCAAGGATAATTCAGTTGACCACCTTAGCTTGTCCGTTTGCTTGAGAATGAGCAACTAATGTGAATCGCAACTCAATGTTGTTCTCCTCACAATACTTTTTGAAATCTTCATTGTCAATCTGCTTCCCATTGTCCGTGACCAGGATTCGTGGGATTCCATATCGACACATTACACTTTCTCATAGAAATTGCAATACTTGTTTGGTGGTTATCTTGGCTAGAGGTTTAGCCTCAATCCACTTAGTGAAGTAATCAATTGCCACTATCAAGAACTTCCTTTGTGCACTTGCCACTGGAAATGGCCCAAATATGTCCATGCCTCACATGGCAAACGGGATTGGTGAGTTAACTGATGTTAACATCTCGGGCGGTTTCCTAACCACCGGTGCATGTTTTTGACACCGTTCGCACTTCTTCACATAATATTTCGCATTAGCAAGCATATTTGGCCAGTAGGAGCCTAGACGGGTGATTTTATGAGCAAGGGCCCTGCCCCCCAAGTGCTGCCCACAAATTCCTTCATGTACTTCCCTTAGGGTTAATTCTGCCTCTTGGGGTCTCAAGCATTTCAAATACGGAACAATGAAAGACTTTTTGTATAGGATTCCCTCAATCAGGGTATACCTTAGTGTTCTCACATATAACTTTCGTGCTTCTGAAGTGTCGTTGGGTAACCACCGAGTTTCCAGGTGAGATTTGATGGGATCCATCCAACAACTAGCAACATCAATGGGTGCTACCAACTTTCCATTGATGCTTGGGGTCTTCAAGACTCGGAAGTATACACTTACTGCATAGTTTTCAATTTCAGAAGAGGCAAACTTAGACAAGGCGTCGGCCTTCATGTTTTCTTCCCTTGGAATGTGTTCCACATAGCATTCATCAAACTGAGTCATGATGGCCTTGACAAGTTTTAGGTACTTGGCCATGACTTCATCTCTGGCCTCAAACTCCCCATTTACTTGGGAAACCACTAGCCTCGAGTCTCCACACACTTTCAGAATTTTAACTCTCAAGGCTCCAGCCAGCCCTAAGCCAGCTATCAAGGCTTCGTACTCAGCTTCATTGTTCGTCGTTGGGAAGTCTAGTTTTAGTGCGTACTCTATGAGAAATCCATCAGGACTTTGTAGCACCAAACCTGCTGCACTTGATTTTGTTTTTGATGCTCCATCAAAATAGAGCACCCAACATTCTTTGAACACCATGTCTTCATCTTTCTTGTCTTCCACTATTACTTCCTGCCCCCCGACTTCCTGGTTGTCAATAGTGCATTCAACCATGAAGTCAGCGAGTGCTTGAGCTTTTATGGCCGTTCGAGGCTTATACTTGATGTCAAATTCTCCCAATTCAATAGCCCATTTGATCAACCTTCCACTAACTTGAGGGCTATGCAAGATGTTTTTTAGAGGCTGATTGGTCAAGACCTCTATCTTGTGTGCCTGGAAGTATGGGCGTAGCTTTCTTGAGGCCATAATCAGGGCTAAGGCAAACTTCTCTATCGTAGAGTAGTTTATTTCAGCTCAATGTAGAATCTTGCTCACGTAATAAATGGGTTTCTGAACCTTCAACTCTTCTTTTACCAAAACAGCTCCAAGGGCTGTGTTAGAAACTGCCAAGTATAAATAGAGAATTTCTCATGGCTTTGGTTTTGCCAACAGTGGTGCCTTAGCCATGTACTTCTTCAAGGCCTCAAAGGCCTCTTGGTTTTCAGTTGTCCACTCAAAAATTTTCACGTTCTTGAGTGCTTTGAAGAAAGGTAAACACTTCTCTCTTAACTTGGAGATGAATCTTCCCAATGCTACCACTCTTCCCGTTAGTTTCTGGACATCTTTGACAGTCAGTGGTGGTTCCATGTCTAGAATTGCTTTGATTTTGTCGGGGTTAGCCTCGATTCCTCTCTTGAAAACCATCAGGCCTAAAAACTTTCCTGAGCCTACACCAAAGGCACACTTAGCTGAATTCAACATCATCTTGTGGTGCCTCAGCACTTCAAAAGCTTCTCGTAGATGGTTTATATGATCGGCCTTATCGAGGCTTTTAACCAACATGTCATCCACATAGACCTCCATGGTTTTTCCAACCAGGTGTTCAAAAATTTTGTTCACCAACCTTTGGTAGGTTGCCCCTGCATTCTTAAGTCCAAATACCATGACTAGATAACAGAAAACACCAAAGTCAGTGATGAATGATACCTTGGAGATGTCATCTTTGTGCATTTTGATTTGGTTGTAACCACTGAAGTCATCCATGAAACTTAGCATCTCGTGCCCAGTTGTGGCATCTATTAGGGAATCAATCCTTGGTAAGGGAAAACAATCCTTAGGACATGCATTGTTCAAATCAGTGAAGTCCACACATATCCTCCATTTGCCATTGGCCTTTTTGACCATCACTGGGTTAGCCAACCATTCTGGGAATTGAATTTCTTCAATGAACCCGGCTTCCAGAAGCTTTTCTACTTCCTGCTTGATGGCCTCTTGCCTCTCTGGAGCAAAATTTCTCCTCTTCTGTTTCACTGTCTTCCTTTCAGGATCCACATTCAATTTGTGGGTTATTAATTAGGGATCAATCCCTGGCATGTCAGCCGATGTCCAAGCAAAAACATCATTGTTTTCTTGAAGAAAATATATGAGTTTGCTATTCAATGGTTCAGGCAATAGTGCTCCAACGTAAGTCACCGTCTCCGGTTCACCAGGGACTAAGGGAATTGGGATTAAATCCTCAGTTGGTTTCCCTCTTCTGTCCTCATTATCTCTAGTATCCAAGTCTTCAATGGGGAAAACATGCCCCCCGATTCCATCAGGCCTTAACGCGGCTACGTAACAACTTCTAGCCATCTTTTGGTCTCCCCGTTCTTCACCAATCCCATTCCTTTTTGGGAACTTAATTTTCAGATGATAAGACGAGGCAACAGCCTTAAACGCATGAAGACCCGTCCTTCCTAGGATCGCCTTGTAGGTTGAAGTTGCCTTTATAACTATGAAATTCAACATCCGAGTAGACGTATTTGACCCTTGCCCCATTGTCATAGGGAGTTGGATTGTGCCTTCCACCTTCGACTCCACTCCATTGAATCCATATATGGGCATATTCGAGGGTGTTAACTGAGAGTCAATATAGTCCATCTTGATAAAAGCATCATGGAACAAGATGTCCACTGAAGCTCCATTGTCGACCAAAACTCTCTTTGTTTCAAAATTCTCTATCACAGGTACGATGACTAAGGGATCATCATAGGGAAACTTTACTCCTTCCAAGTCAGAATCATCAAAACCTATTGATATTTCTGTTCGGGCACGTTTCGGTGCTTCTCCAACTACGGTCATTACCTCTCGGGCATAGGCTTTTCTTGAGTTTCGGGAGGACCCAACAGCAGTTGGTCCTCCGAATATCATGTTGATGACTGGCCCTCGGGGCTTGGGGTTACGATCTTGATCGTTGTCCCTTCTGTCATAATCTTTTCTTTCATAATTTCCTCTTTGACTCCCTTGATTTCCATCTTTGGTGAATTTATTGAGCTTTCCTCTCCGTATCAGAAACTCAATCTCATCTTTCAATTGTCTACAATCGTCGGTGTCGTGACCGACTTCCTTGTGGAACCGACAGAATTGGTTTTGATTCCGTTTAGACATATCAGTCCTTAGTGGCTTCGGCCATCGGAGATCCTCCTCCTTTGCTATTTCCATCATAATTTGGTTCCTGGGAGTGTTCAATCTTGCATACTCCGTAAACTTTGGCCCAAAATTGTTCCTCTTGGGTGGAGAATCAGAATCCTTTGACATTCTGGGAAACTTTTCCTTGACGTCGTACTCCTGAGTTTCCTTTCTTTTCTTTGAATTTCCACTGCCACCAGCAGTGGGTTCATATTTTCTCATGCTTTCTTCAGCCTTGATGTACTTTCCGGCTCTATCTTGGAGCTTCAGCATGCTCTCGGGTGGATGTTTTTCCAATGATCTTTTGAAGTGATCATCAGTGGTTCCTTGTTGCAAGGCTATCATAGCTACTTTGTCCTCTAAGTCCGGGACTTTCAAAGCTTCCCGGGTAAATCGGTTGATGTAATCCCTTAAAGCTTCATTCTTTCCTTGCTGGATTCCCATGAGTGATGCAAAACTTTTCTCGTGCACCCTTCCACTAACGAATTGATTGATGAATGATTCACTTAATTCCTTGAAAGACCCAATAGAGTTGGGAGGAAGACGGCTATACCAACATTGGGCCATGCCTGCCAAGGTTTGCGGAAACGCCCTACACTTGACCGCATCGTTGGTTGGCTGCAACAACAGTACATTGGAGAAGGTTCTTACGTGATTTGCGGAATCTCTCGTTCCATCATAAGCTTTAATTTTTGGCATCTTGAATTTCCTGGATATGGTAGCTTTCATGATGTCTTGAGTAAACGGTGGCGTAGGATCATCAGGATCTCCTAGGGGCAACAAAACACTAGGATCACCCCTTGGGGCTTCAGCCCTCTTGGTTCTTCTTGGTGTTGGGTCCAGGTTGATTATCGGGACTCTTCTAGTTGCTTGGTTTTGTGCTTTTGCGGCCTCCTGTTCTGCCAGTAATTTCTTGAGCCTTGCAGCCTCTGCCTCGTGGGCCGTAATCTTTTCTTTAGTAGTTTGGGGTTGTTCCCGATTTGTTTGGGAAGAACGTCTCCTCCTGGGGCAACATCCCTCTCTTCTTCAGATGAATAATTCTCGTCATCAGTATAGGGGCCCGAGTAGTCTTGAATCAAAGGGGTTCGTCGAGTTTGAGTTTGTTGATTTTGGGGTCCCAGACCTTGTATGTAAGGAGGAACATATGCTTCATGGTAAGGGGGATTGAGACCACTGCTGCCCACCGTGGGTCGAGGGGGCATGCCATAGTTTGGCATCCTAAGAGTTTGAGTTGCGTATTGGGGAAGATCCGTAGTATAGATTTGAAGACCACTTGGTGCATTCATGAGCAGTGGGGAGATTGGTTGTTGGAGAGTGGTCTCTTGTGGATTAGATCCATGAACGACCATTTGCAGGGATTCGTCCCTTCAACCGAAATTGGGATTTCCGGTCCTTGAGTGGTGGTAAGGGGGATATTCGCCCCTTGAATGCCAGTAGTTGGCGGTGGTTGATTTCCTTGAGCGCCTGCCTCAGAGGTGAGAGGAAGCTCTTCAGAAGTTTGAGTATCTCGAGTTGTTATTCGTGTGTTTGCCATGGTTGATGTTGTCTTCCCACAGACGGCGCCAAATGTTGTGTAATAAAAACTTTGCTTGCGAATTTAATGCTAGGGTTTAGAGAGCTTCGAGCTTTAATGGCTGCTCTTGTTGTCGGAGACTAACTCGGTCCTAACAAGATGCCTACGTATCTCTAGTATTTATAGAATCAAGCCAATAAAACGTAGTTCTTGGTGTTGCCCTCGGGGCTATGGCGGCAGGGGCACACTAAGGACGTAGTGACTTGTATGTCCTTATTCGAGGATGAAGTCTAAAACGTTGTAGATGATGTATGGAGCTGTGTCCAAAACGTAGTTCTGACACTACTAGAAAAAGGTCAATAGACATCGCCCATATAACATCAGTTGTTGGGACCACCGATGTAAAAGATCTTAATTAACATCAGTTTCAAAATAACTGATGTCTTTATATTGTTACAACATCAGATTACATCTGAACCGATGTCTAAACATTGTCTTTAAAAAAATTTAACCGCCCGCTAATACTTCCCCCTTATACCAAATGTTTCCCCCCTACAATTTCCCTCCTTTGCCGATTTTTCTTCCCCCCATTTTTTTCAGTTGTTGTACCCCTCTCCCTTGAATCAAACAAAAGTAAAAACATAATAAAATTAAAACAAAAACATCTCTCTCTCTCTCACTCACCCATCTGAACTCACCCCTCCTCACTCGACCTCACTCATCTCTCTCTCGAACCCTAGCTATTTTTCACCCTTCTCTCTCTTTCACTCTCTCTTTCAATTCGTAAGCTTAATCATTCAAATCGAACTCACGCCTCAAGTTATATTGGTCAAATCGACCAATATAATAAAGCTCAATCGAAGGTTCAAATCTGTTTGTTAACTACTACAAGATCGAATCGATAAGTGAGTAAACAAGCATGTGTATATAAACTCTAATTAGTTTAATTCAGTGCAAATTTGGGGGTTTTTGAACTCGAACCCCTAATTTTCTAATTCGTTTTTCTTGTTCTTAACACAGGAGCAACATTTTAAAGAAGAAATTGTTTGGGCATTGATCGACCAAACACTCATATTATTCGTGTAATGGAGGGATTAGAGACAGTTATGTTCCGATCAAAATTTGATTCGTGGCCTCAAACAACGGGTTCTACATTCTAAATACTTTGACCATGTCAGCTATATCTAGGTATGTGCAGAGTTTCATCGTTTTTTTCACTAATTCTACTCTTAATGGGTATAACAGGTGAGAATATATTGTTGTTTAGTTTATATTTGGGTGATGGTAAATGTCAAGGTAGATACAGGCGCAGGCAGTCTTTTTTGTCATACCTTTTGGGCAACTTTAACAGCTCAAGTAATTTAACTGTTATCTGTTTCTCTTTTTTTGATGTGTCAATTTGATTCTGACAACATAATGCTTGTAATATGCTAATATTAGCTTGTTGGAATTTATGTTATGTTAAATGGTAAATCTATAATCTGTTTGATAGAAATAGATTGATAACAATCAAATACGAAAGTTTAGACATGTGGCGAGGCCCAAGTTCTCCCTCATCCCTCCCCATCCAGTAATGTTGTGATATTTTTAATTATAAATAAATAAGGGCATGTAGAGTCTGTTCTTTAGTTGCTAGTCCCATCAACAAGAACTAGTATATGCAGAATCTATGGAACTAAAGCCCTTATCTATGTTGCGTTTTAGCTTTTTAATAATCTAGTTCTATGTAAAGACGAGAGAACAAAAAATCTTTTACCCTTATCTATTGTTGGAGTTTGTTTACAACTCCTCTTATGATTGGTAAGTTCTTTTAGAACTTAGCATTTGCATCTTGTATTTATATCCAGCTGAAGAGTATAGTTTTGCAATTTTATGTCATCTTCTCCAATTTTCTATGATTAGTATAGGAATGCATAGTTCTTTCTGGCTTCTGTCATGTTGTCTTTTGATATGATTAATGTTGTGCTTCTAGGCATACAGCATCACTTGCCACATATTTGCGGAATATGCTACTGGCTCTGAGACATGATGATGGTGACAGTGTCTGCGTAGTTTATGGTCTTGATTCGAAGGTTAGATATCACAGCTTGTATATTTCATACATGTTAGTAACAACTAAATACACCTCTGTTTAGCCATTCTTTTAGAAAATTTGTATGTGAATTTAAGACTTCAGTGCTTCCTGAACTTGAGGTTGGAGTCTGGTGAAAGTAGGCTGTTTCTATTCCTCAAAACTATTTCTGGAATCACATGTTTTCTGTTAGGTGTGGCATCAAAGTTTAAACTATTGACTTGGTAGTCTGTCTTCCTCCAGTTGTAGAGACAGAGAAAAATGATATATTATATCAATATTTTGCTACCAGAAATCTCCTGAATCTTAGTATTCTAATATAGCTCCTCTACTGGTTTGTCCAATGGAAGTGAAAGGTGAAGCATCATTCCCAACTTTTTCTCGCTCTTTCACTTCCTAAAAGTAAATCCTTCTTAAGTTCCAGTGCTATCACTCCCCTCTTTGTTTCTTGTGTGCGTGTTCCCTGTTATACTACAAGAGGCAAAACATACTGAGACAACTCTGAATTCGAAACATAGTCTTGGATCCTTTCCCTTTTCTAAACACCATGACATTCATATTCAACCTATAATCGTGACTTGCATGACTTGCATTTTAACCCGTAGTTAAGAGGCTTCTGATATTGATTTAATCTGTTTTTAGGAGTTGCGTACTAAACTTGGTCCAACTGTGTCATTCAACTTGAAAAGGCCAGATGGGTCTTGGTTTGGCTACCATGAAGTTGAAAAGTTGGCTTCTTTATCTGGAATACAACTACGGGTAAGAGTCAAGTTCGGTTGTCCAAAATTTATGTTTGTTAGTGATAATTATGCTACATTTTGGGATGTTACCATCAAGTCTAATACTTCTTTTAAAATTTGAGTTATTCTTCTGTAATAGTTGATAAATGTCTTTATAGACCTTTTGATATCTTTTATACTGACATGAGAAGACCTAAATGGCTGTTTCCTTTGTTACGATTATT
The DNA here is from genome assembly GCA_030848705.1 of Heracleum sosnowskyi. Taxonomy (NCBI): domain Eukaryota; kingdom Viridiplantae; phylum Streptophyta; class Magnoliopsida; order Apiales; family Apiaceae; genus Heracleum; species Heracleum sosnowskyi. The sequence goes on along the minus strand of CM061244.1, from coordinate 14,190,331 downwards.
GATTGACCTTTCTTTTCTAGACAGGGTGTTTTTGCAATCCTGGTGCATGTGCTAAGTATCTTGGCTTGTCACACTCAGATCTTCTTTCCAATATTGAGGTTGGTCAATGTTCTCTTGTTTCGTATATGCATCTCACATGGTGATAAGTTTTGGCAAGATTAATTGAAAATTTTATAACTGATATATATATCCTGTACATTTAGGCGGGGCATGTCTGTTGGGATGATCATGATATATTAAATGGAAAACCTACTGGAGCTGTTAGAGTATCCTTTGGATATATGTCAACATTTGAAGATGCCAAGGTAAATGTTTTAACTAAGAAGGCATCCTGTAGTAGGTATTAGCGTGATGAAACATTTTGTCACAGGGTACATGAAACTTGTTATTTTACTTATTGTACGTCCTACATGAGGCTTGTACATCAAATCTAATCAAATGTAGTTAAATGTAGTTAGAGATGCATTTAGTATATAAGCTCTTTGTTCCATAATAAATGCATCTTATTTTTTCCTATATGTAGTTAGAGATGCTACTACAAATCTGGTTTTATCTTTTCATTCTAAAGGAGTTGTATACATAATCAGAACCACCACGGGTTAGCCCATATGTGTCTATGTTTCTGTCAACCTCATCGCAAATCTTTCATAACTGATAATGTCACTTCTGCTTGTAGATTCAAGCCCATTTGGCCAAAACTGACATGCAACCAGCTCCGAGAAGCAGTGATAAATAGGCTGCTAATTGAAGCCTTATGTTGCTTTGCATTTTTGGGTCCATGAAATCTGCTGCCAGTAGGTCCACAAGTGCCATGTAAATCAAAATTCCAGCCGAAGCAGAGTTGAATATCCCCTGAACAATCAAAGCAGTGGGTGCATTTTCACTGTATTTGCTACATATTCCAATACCAATTGCAATCCCTATTGGGGAGGTGAGGGAGAAAAATACTGCCATAGCAATTGTATGAAAGGTTATGGTAGATGGTATGTAAAGAGTTGGAATTGCATTGTCGGATGAAATTATGGCTATGTGCCTTTATTTTTGTTGGATGGTTTTTGTTGAATTTGGTATAGTTTGTTGAATTGGTTGAATGGTTTTTATCATAGTTTGTTCTTGTTTTTTTGGCATGGATTTGGTATTTTATGGTACTAAAATGGTATTCCATTATACATCAGTTGCATGGAATAAAATAAACAAACTGATGTAATTTAAACACAGTAACATCGCTTTTTCTTTGTAACAAAATCTGTAACTGATGTCTTTGTTGTCTTAGACATCAGTTATTGATTGTATTAGCTATCTTAGACATCAGTTATAAACTGTATTCTTTATTATATTAGACATCAGTTACTGACTGTAGTCGTTGTTATCTTAGACATCAGTTACTGACTGATGCCATTTATATGTATATACATCAGTTGGTTGCCAAAAAACGATGTCAAAAGGTACTTAAGACATCGGCTTAAAACCGATGTTAAAGACTTGGACCTTTCTCTACACCCACCAAGACATCGGTTGAAAAATTGGCAGACATCGGTTTTTAGCTGATGTCTATTGACTGTTTTCTAGTAGTGTGAGATGAGGGGTCAGACCCTTTATATAGGCATTTAAAAGCCTAATTGATAAGTATTGATTTCTTTGAAGGATAAATCTTATCCTTAACGGTGGATAAGTATTGACTTTCTTAAAGGATAAGTCTTATCCTTGACGGTGGATAAGTATTGACTTTCTTGAAGAATAAGTCTTATCCTTGACAGTGGATAAGGATAAATTCTAGATCTTTCCTTGTAGGAGTTGTTTCCATATCATAACGGACTTGTATTGAAACAAGCCCACTTGTATTAGAACAAGCCTGTATTGGACGTCTCCTAATACATGTTGTACTTCTAGCCCAAATATTAATTACGAAATTAATATTTAATTAGAGTTTCAGGCCTTATTAATGGGCCTTATTTATGGACCATCTAGGTTTAATTAATGCAATATTAATTATGTCTTTAGGGTTATTTTTAACCCATATCAATTAGCTCGTAGAAAACGGATATTACATGAGTAATTAAAATGTAGCCTTACTACATTAACTAGCATAACAGCCCGTGCAAGGCACGGGCCTGCATAGATATGTCAATAATTTTTATTGTGAAAAAGTTGGTCGTGATCGATTTATTAGCTTAAGGATTGTGTGGTCTTAAGTTTGAGAGCGTAAAATGAGAAGTATGGTTCATGCATAGTGAGGAGTAAAGAATTTTGTTGACGAATAGTGTAATTAATTTGAATCACAAACGTAACTATGCCAAGGCTCTAAGACTTGTTTAAAGTGACTATTATTGATTTTGAGACCAGATTGAAATAGTGTAGAATTTGAAGCACGAGTGTACTATTGTTCTTCTTGCGATTATAAGCAGGTTTACCTGAGTTTTGTGTGTCATAGAAAGGATAGTTTGTAGATTGGTAATTTGCGTTAGAGAGCGGTTGTTATCTGTTTTTTGGGAATCGATTGGTTTTTTTTTTGCAATCTAGATTATGAATAGGTTATATGCATGCAATGTTGTTGTAATATAATCGAACATGCATGAATGATATAGAGGATTTTAAAACGAAGCTGAAGGTCGACGCATCTTTGCACACTCTCACATCACTCAAGTTTGTGATAAACACTTTGGGAGATGAACACCTATTACAGTTTGGAGTATTCATGTCACCTATTTGTTTTTAGTTTTTTACTTGGGAACTGATTCTGCACTCCTCTCATGTGTTCGTCTTTATATTAAATTATATTAACACACTTAGTAAATGCATTAATAATGTGTTTGGAATATCGTTTTACAGTTAAAAATTTTAATCCAATTTATTACTATATATTAAACCTCAACACAAGGGCAAAAGTTTCTAATTAAATGGCCGTCACAAAAATGTCACTCATATATTATTATGCAAAAAGATATTAATAGTTGTTATACAAAGAAACAAACCTCCAACCTCATTCTAAGATGTTCATGGGTTTAACCACTATTCTACATGCCTGTTTGAGTTTACTTCAAAAAATTTATTAGATAATCCACGTCTGTCCTCTCTTATCTTATATTATTTTTACTTTGATTTTTAAATAAATAAAATATTGGTTTGTATTATTTATATAAATCAGTTTTTCTTTTCATCTTTTCGTAATTTTGGTCAAAAAATGTATTTTCCGGACACCTCAACCGGTATCACACCAGACCCTAGAGTGAAGGAAGAATTCCCCACGCTCCCATGAATCGAACCTTGAATGCTTTGGTCAATAACCAGTGCTTTCACCAACTCATCTACAGGCCCGGAGGCTTCTTTTTGTTATTTTATATACCTATATATTCAATCACTGAATTTTATTACAGTTGTATGTTTTCGATTAAATATATATTAATTATATTGTTTAAAATTCATACTTTTATATTATATATCTTTATTATACTTTATTTGAATTAAATTAATTATTCATACATAAAATATACTATTGAAATTCGACCTAACATAAGGAATATTGTATATGTTGTAGAGGATGTCGTCAAGGACCCACAAACCCTATTTAGAATTTCATTTTATTAAAATGATTATATGACATTACGAATCAATTTAATGTATTCTATAAAGTTCTATTATTATTATGAAAGATTATACTTTTTTTAACATCGTACAATAAATTTTGGAATATAATTTGAAATTCTATTTTCAAAACTTGTAATTTTCAATTTTCCCAAACTTAATCGTCTACTAACAGTCTGACTGATCATTATGTAATTATATACTATGTAATATCCTATATTTTAAAAACTCACCCCGATTTTTGACACGAACGTAACTGGGGTTGAAGGGGAGGGGGTTAGAAAGGTGGAAAAAGATATAAATAAGTTAATAAAGAATGACATGTTATTTTAGAAAATGTTAACAAATGAACAATACATTATGAAAAAGAAAATTGTTAAGAAATTGATGTGACGAACAGAGTAGGTAGACAAATTTTTTGTATAATTTGAATTCTAATGTTCTTAATTTAAAAATTATAGAAATAACTAATAATGAGATATATAATGTGTATAATACTTCTTATATTAGATCGAATTTTAATAGTATATTTTATGCATGAATAATTAATTTAATTCAAATAAAGTATAATATAAATATATAATATAAATTATGAATTATAATCAACATAATTAATATATATTAAATTGAAAACATACAACTGTAATAATATATAGTGATTGAATATATAGATATATAAAATTACGAAAAGGAAAAAAGAAAAACAAATTTATATAAATAATTCAAACCAATATTTTATTTATTCAAACATCAAAGTAAAAAAAATAATATAAGAGATAAAAGACGTGGGTTATCTAATAAATTTTTTGAAATAAACTCAAAAAAGCATATAGCATAGTGGTTAAGCCCATGGATATCTTGGAAGGAGGTTGGAGATTCGATTCTTTGTAGTAACACATGTATTAAAACATTTTTGTATAATAATATACGAGTGACATTTTTGTTATTTTTCAAAAAAAAAAGGGTAAAACAGTAATTTCGTGACCATTTAATTGACAATTTTTGCCCTTGTGTTGGCATATAATATATAGTAATAGATAGATAAATAAGTAGATAAGTAGATGATAAATAAGTTTCATATATTAATATTTAAAATTTATTTTAATATGTACATTACATAAGTGGCAATAATGTTTGTAAGATAGGTTATATTTAAATATTATTACTGAACTTTACATGCATATCTAAATGGAGTCTAACTTGTAAAATGTAAAGCTTATTTAATAATTCTCTCTCTTTATAATTTATTATAAATTAACTATAAGTTATTTACAAGGATAACAGTACTTATGTGAACATATACAATTATACATATAAATTTTAGAATCATTTTCAAAGACAAGTGAGAGATAGAAAGTCTATCAACTTACTTGTAAATAAAGAAGAAAAAAAAACTTGACCAATATATCTGGCAAAGCCTTGATTAAAATCCTGATATGAACAAACTAAAGACTACAGAGCCATTCTAGTTCAATGGTAAAAAGCAGAATTCCAATAACCCTGGAGACAATTTAAGGCAGAATAACTGCAGAAGGAAAAAAAATGAGAAAACCAATACGTCAGCTATGGAACAACAATCAATTTGACATTTTATACACCATGCCAAGCTGAAACGCTCGGAATCAATGGGTGGAAAGCCTCATGTAAAGAAACTAATTAAACTGCAGGAGAGACGTTCCACATAAAGAACAACAAAACTCAGAACCAACTTCCATGTTGGCTAAGCAACTGCAAATCTGATGTAGCTGCATCTTTAAACATAAAAATAAGTGCTAGTTTGTCAAAGTCTAGAGGTTCTATTGAGGTTCTTGAATGGCACTGGAGATCCAACTGGAAACAGCTGCTTGGATGTCTGCATCAGTAGACGGAGAAATGAATATTGGAGTGATTGCAACCTGTGCCAAAAGGATGAAGTCAGGCTATAATGTATTCATGTTTTCTTGAACAGAGGAGTAAAATTTATCTCATTAAAACCAGAGTTATTTAAGCGAGTTTCTTTCATATACATATATCTATGTTTAGGAGGTGAAATGATTGTACATCTGTAAATAATATATAGCAAATATAAAATATAGATTACTCAAAATAGTATTAACTATATAGATTATGTATGTAACTGGATATAACCTAACAAATACCTATTCCAAAGATATTGACAATCATTCAGATCCAGCAATAAAAGCATGACTGAATCATTACGAATGATCAATTCAAATGGCAAATGGGACCTGACGGTACCATCTGATTCTGGTTCAGTTCTAAAATGCACTTGATCTTACAGTAGGGTAATCTAGTGAAATACTACATGATTTTACTATTATCTAAACCACAAAAGAGGACGTCATGTACTTACATATCCATTTTCAAGCGCTCTGAAATCCAGCTCCTCATTTGCATCTTCAAGATCCTTGTCCACAAGCTGCAATCACAGACCCAGGTGTTAAATGTTAAATATTAACAATATTGAATAATTTAGACTGAAGTATCATTTTGTGGAAAATTCTTTTTTTTTTCTTTTACTTTTAGTGAAAATGGCACATAAGCAAGTATTAAGATCTAGAATTTGTAATGCAATTACTAGAGTTTTTACATGCATCAGCATTCGTATCATTCGTAAGATAGAGAATGATTGCAATCTTTATCAAACACCACTATGACTCTTTGATATTTTTAGTATGACCACAATAATGCTGAACAAGGAGTCAAGGACCCAATATTAAAAAAATCTTTTTCAACAAAATGATTTGTAAATATTTAAGTTGGTCATTAAATTAAATATCAATGCTTCAAGCTGCAAACTAAGCAGAATAAGTTTTTTAACTTCTTGTATGAAGTACTTCACGGTCCGATTAGAGTTAGATTTTTTAGAAACTCCGACCGAATCAACCTCCATATTCTTTTGCTGACTGGTCGAGCGTCGAGCTGCACCCTGTGAAACAACACATTTAACAGAATTAAAAACGCAGGAAGAAGAACAATAGAATAAAACGATACACCTTAAAAAATAGCTTCTTACAGCAGCAGAGGCATCTCGGCTGAGCTGTGCAAGCTGCATGCCAAGACTTTGTTGGTTAGACATGAAGCGTGCAGCAGACGGCTGCCTGCTAGCTGATACAGCTAGCCAGGTAGGCACAGACCTCCACAGACTTTTGATGGTCGACTTGAATCCCTACAGAAGGAAAAAATAACAGCAAACATATTGTAATAGGTTTTTGAGGCACAGGAGTATAAATAATTACATGAGCATTTAAAATAAAAAAAAATACAGTATACAGTGCCAATATAGTCTTCAATGTATTTGGATACTTTGAAGTGTATATTAGGATAAATTATATCCTTGAGTAGTTAGAGGGAATAGGATTCATTCAAACACAGTGCTCCACAAAATTCTTTACCCCTCTCCCCCTCCCTCACCCCCAAAAAAAACACTCAGTACTTCCAACTGATGAGCTGTGACCAGATTTAGTACATCAAAATTATAGGTTACTAATAACTGAAAATATTCTAGAGTCTGGCTAATTATTGAATCATTAAATTGCAAGTGGAACTTGGAGAATGCACATTTCTTATACAAAGTTTCAAATTCTAAGAAAAGTTTTATAACTTAGAGGGTACAGTAACCATGCTTTATAACACATTTTCTTATTTAGGTAATCATTTTTTCTAATAGAATAGCTTGAAAGAAGATGAAGTGATAGACTGCCTGTTGTGTGTGTGCAACCAGGAATCCACCTTTTATAATGGAACAACCAATAACCAGAGTCCAATGCTCAAGTCATTACTAAATTTCATATACAAGGTCAACACTTAAGTTAAAATGCTTGAGAATTTGCATTTCAAATTTGGATCTCATTTTGGGGATCAGCAATCATGTAATCGCCCAAGGTGTGAACAGTGTACCAAATCAATCAACATGTGATCAAAAAGAGATATTTCATGCAAGAAACTTTTCCCAATTCTAGTGTGAGTGAATTAGCAAAAGATTTGAGTTACCTTGTTTTTTAAAGGTGAAGTGGGAACATCAACGTTCAGCAAGCAACATTTTGGGAAATCTCCTTTCTGTATGTCACTTATAGCAGCAGTTATTAGTGGCAAACAGACAGACACTGCATCCTTCAGGTCACTTTCTTGGCTATCATCTCTTTTCCTGAATTAGATCAGTATATTTTTATTACACAATGAAACCATCAAACAGGGGAAATAGTAAAGAAGCATAAGATTAACATAAAATTCAACTCACCAGTTCAGTGAAATAGACATAGATGGTACACCACTACTTAATGCTTCCCTAGCACTAGCTACTGCACCTGAATGAAACCTGTGATAATAAAAATATTGTTAAATTTGATTAAGATTCAGAGTTACAGACTCCTAGAATAGAATTTTTATCAAGATTGACTGATAATGACTCGCTCAATATCTAATGTTTCAATATTTGTATTTAGCAAACAAGAATGAGGCAGAGAGCCATAACCAATTTAGCAACAAAAAAAAAGACCCATAACCACTTACAAATTATGCCCGCAACTCGAACCCTTATGGACTCCACTAATTACCTGAAAACGTATACCAAAAAATAACTTCTCAGAGGATATTAAATTTATAAACATAGATAATATCGCTGCTGCCTTGAACACAATAAGATATACCAGAAGGGGCTTAGACCAAGAAAACAGTGCCCCAGATAATGCTAGTGATACACAATCCCCCGGAGTCCCTGAAGAAGTAGCAACCCAATATTAAACCCTCATTTGAAAAAGGTTCTAGATTGCCTCTCATTAGATGTTAACAGGCCAAGTAACTCTGGAGGTGTTTCTTGTAACAATGTCAGCTGGACCTTCCCTTTTGTGCAACAAATTGAATATCCCTTTGGTCCATTGCCCACATGTCTGCCGGTAAATTCAGCAGCCCAAACCATGGCCCCACAACATGCACATGTTTTATCTTGGTTGCCCAGATCTAGTATTAAATTATTCTCAACTGCAATAGGGAAACCAAAATAAATGTTAAAATTACAGCAGAATAAAGAACCTAGGCAAATGAGGTTGGTATTTAAGTATGAGGGTACATATACAGATCTAAAAATAAATTAACTGTGCAACTCACAAAAGCGTTTCTTCTTCATGTCAATGTTCTGACGCAGACGGCGTGATCCTAGATAGTCCAGTAGTTGTACATGTCAACAAAGAAACAGGTCATACAAATCATGCGCACGCACAGTCAACATTAAAACTCACATCTATGGAACAACCAAAAATCTACGGCAGCATTATTACCACACCAACTTTCAATTTTTTGTGGGATAATATTGATTGTTAATGCCCGCACAAAATTTCTGCAGGTGCATCAGCAGTTTCATTTAATTAATTATTCAAAGCAATTGAACTTAAACACAAACATGCCACAGTTCAATTCTGCTCTTGTTTTAGGGCACCGGTAGAGAGCCATTTCCTACGTTATCAAGTTGTGTCAATATTGTGTAAATACTTTCATTTATGACTCACGTATGAAGCACCACTAAAATTCATTGAAAGTGAATAAAGCAAGCTCAGCCTCTATCTAATTTTTTTAAACCTCCACTTCTTTGTAGTTTAAAGTTTTGTTGGTATGGAATCTAAAACAGTTAATCTACTGCAGAAACGTGCAAATTCTTATCCACCCCTCATTTTCTTTTTCATTAAGTTTTATTCATATGGAGGCAAATAGAGATTATACTGTTAAACCCTTGCATGCTCGGGATTTAAGAAACTGCAAAAGAGCGGGGACCGTTAAACCACAAACCTATGGAATTTGCTTGCTGACCAGTAGAACTTGCAAGATTCTCGTCTGAAGCAGCATTTCCTTCGTTTTCATCCAAACTGGCTGCCACGGCCTCACCAGGAGGAGCCTCACCTATTTCAACCGAACTGGTTATGGTGGAAGAAAATTAAAGTTGCAGGCATGACAAATAGCAAGGGAGATATCACAGGGGAGAAGCACAAAAAGTAATTAGTTTTTGGTTCATATAAATAGGTGTGTACAAACTACTACATTTACATTCTGATGAAACATTTGCCACATATAACTTGTCAAACTGTATCAAGCGGTGGACAATGATCTGATACATGTAATTATATCCCCAAATCATTTTGCATAGAAGCCATAAGAAGTATGTTTACAAGTCCCATAATTTTTTATTTAACGAAACTTGTAAGATCATTAACATTCTAGAAAGGTATATGATATCCTGAGTTTTGAGCTATAACGTAGTTCTAGTAATTATAGAGCTAATTCTACAAAGCCTTGTTAAAAAAAACATGTTAATACACCACAAAAGATGCACCAGCAATTTGGGGGAAAAAATAAAAAGATGCATCAGCAGGGGCGGATCCAAGTTATGCCAAGGGTATTCTGCCAACTGCTGAGCACCCCAAATTTCAAAATAAAAGGTAGCACTGTTAACCACAAACCTGTGGAATTTGCATCTGGAGCAGCATTTTCTCCGTTTTCGTCCAAAGTGCCTATTGCGGCATCACCAAGAGGAGCATCACCTATTTCAACCAAAATACATCAGAAGTATTGAGTTGTCATAAACATTGACTGGGTGCACACTAAAATAAACAAAACAAAAAAAATTTACAAACCTACCTTGTAAGTTTCGGCGAGTATTTCTACAGATACGCTTTAATAGTTTCCGCTCCTCTATCATCTCCTTGGTTAGAAACAGTTTAGGCCGCCCTCTCTTTCTCGGCGCCTGCTCCATTGAAGATACTCCCTGCAGACTACACTGCTCCAGATCCAAATCTTGATCGCGCAATCCTCCGGCCTGTTTAAAATCTATTATTATATATTGTATGCTGACAAAATACTAAAGCGAAAATGCAACTTGCAAGACATACACAAAGCTAGAAAAGAGAAAGAGACGAAGAGCTGCATTTTTTACAGTGTTTCAGTTTCTCCCTCCTTTAGCATGAGTCAACAAAATTTCCAAAATAAGAAGACAGGTGAAAATAATCCATACTTTACATGAATAGAGATAACTAAACAAACGGAGAACAATGTTGTTCAATTAAACCATTGTTAAATTTGACACTATTGGTATTGCTTGTGATCTACAAGTAATTAGAGATGTAAAATACATTATAACTGTTCAAAACAAATTACAAAACTGCAGGTCTTTTTCTGTCAACACATAAACATCCCTGGAAAAACTATTATAATTCTTAATCATTGACAAGACCAACATATAACTTAAGTTTTCATCTGCAATATCTATATTACCTCCGAAGCTCCGACTCCCCAACCCTCTTTCCTGATCAATTGGTACTTTTAATTGTGGAAATAGGTTCTGCAGTGTGACCTACTTCAACTCTCATTATATACACGTACCAGGCAAAACACAATATTAAGGGACGATTGATTGCCAATGGGGAAGTACATACGGAAACTCAAGCACTGTTAACAATGTACTGGGCTTCCTCATGGATACACCTGGCACACAACTCGTTAACTGCAAAATGAACCCGCTCTTAGCTACAATTAGCACTCTATGCTAAAAAGGGAAAAAGTCTTTCAAGCAAAAATGATGAATAAATATAACGCATTCATATATAATATGAGAGTAAGGTCTTAAGACAGCATTTAATTTTTACTTGGGAGACACAACCATTCTCTACAAACAGCATTTGTATTCAATCCTGTTAACTAAGATTAAAGAATTTAAGTTTGCAGGCTGTAACATACACCAATAGGTAAATTGTCACTAAAGGAAAACGATGCAAAAACCAAGGCGCACGGAAACTCAAGTACTGTTAACAATGTACAGGACTTCCTCATAGATACACCTGGCACGAAACTTGTTAACTGTAAAATGAACCTGCCCTTAGCTAAGTTTAATAGCAATATGGCATGTTGTATGAATCCAAAATTATTCTTGAAGTGCAATACTTGCTGAGGTGTAGTTAGGTATGTACATTGCGATGGAGATTGGGTACCTACTGGTGATGTATATGATCCTAACATCTTGTGCGATCTACAATCTTTTTGTGTAGTAAAATTTTTCTCCATCAACTGTTGTAATTAACTCAATAAATGATTCCCACTTTCTCCAAATTGGTTATTCTATTAATGATCTTGCGAGACATTCTCGTTATTCATCTAAGCGAACACACATGCATGTGCACACCTATGTTCATACACACACATCGAATTACATAGAAATGAGCTGTTAAACCATTGAATATAGGCAAGTTTTATTATATAAAACATTACCATCAAAAAAAAAAAAGGTTACAGTCATAGATTGTGCAGTGGTAACTCATATCTTTTGTGAAAAATCGTTCCTGAATAATTATTACATTTTGCAGCATTCCTTATAAAGCTTGTTTGAAATTACTTTATCTATGGAGACTAAAAATTGGTTGTTTAGTAGAAGCCTGTGATCAACTGTAGTTATTATTAAGTAGAGAATTTTTATTGTCTGGCATTAAAAAATTTCAGAAAAGAAGTGATCATGTCACTCTATTAACATCTATTTGGTGCTTAAATAGATTATGTCCAAAATATAAATTCAATTTTTCGAGGGTTTGATCCTCGAAAAATATAAATTATGTTCACTTTCATAAATTTCAAAAGTTTGTAAACTATCTCGCCTAATATTTAATCTAACACAACTCTATGAATTCAATGCTTATCAAGGTTTCTTTTGTTATCAACTACCCTTCACATTCCGTTAAGCTAGATGCTCCCCCACCTGTAGCCTCCAGGAAGTGAGGACATAGGTACAAGTTACAACCTACTATATGTATATTAGAACATCGAATAACACCAAGAAGGGAACTCATTAGAAACATATAAAGCCCTTATAGGTGGCTGGCCAAAGTCTAAAAACAAAGGAATAAATATAGAATACAAAACGTAATAAAATTTAACATTTTTTGTTCTCCAATCGGTTAAACAAAAGCCTGTCCTCATTTCTAAACATATACAAAACCATTCTATCTTATTCACACTTGCCAAACCAAACACCACAACCACCATTCTTTAAGTTCCCCAAACAGACTGACTGAGCAGGAAAAGGGAAAAAACAAAAAATGCATTTGGATAGGAAGTTTGTTCCCGAGAAAGAAACAGTAGAGAGAAACTCGATAAGTTAATATATTTTTGCGGTTCCTACGTAATAGAGAATAGAGATAGTGCATATTAACCTTGAGAAGTTAATAAAATTATGGAGGTTTAACTGTACTTTGGAGTTGAAGTATCATATTGCTAAAGTAAGCAACCATTGAAAAACTATGAGGCTTTCTACATTCACGGATTTTAATTAACTTCTCGAAAACATAAGAGATAGTGCATATTTAACCTTGATAAGTTGATGAGCAAGTTCAATACCTTGTAAGAACATGTCTCATGCTTAGCACTGTATCCCCATTGCATGTGGCTTTTAAGAAGGCACAAGGAATGGAATACTAAAGGAATAGCATTTCAAGAATCTTAGCACAACTTTTAATTTCACCATCCAGGTGGCCATCAGGATAAGAAGACAGTATCACATGCATTTTCGTACATCTATCCTGCTGTCTATGATGAACTCCAACACAAATGACAGGTAATGGTTATGCATATCAAAAATTCAACTTAAAATCAGCAATACACAATCCACAACATTTATTTCAAGTCACCTCTATTTTCTACAGAAATGCAGGCGTGATCGGCCCTACTACTTCGGCTTCAATTCAGATTTTACAAGTCTAATACCGCTGAAATTTTGCGGGCACATTCTTAACGCACATACCTATGACTTTTATTCTTTTAACCTTCACAAATTTTGCCACTAAGACCATCAAAAGGCCGCTGCAAGACAATCTATTAGTTCTGAAAAGTACCAGAATTTCAGAGCTATATTCACCAATTAATTCATAACTCATAAAGTTCAAGTGAAACAATCACCCAAACTTGCCGAATTTTAGAATAGATGTAAATGAACAGTTTTAATCTTTACTTTACCACTAATACCATTCTAAACGCTTCCAAAATTGGTGTCCAAAACAAAATAGATTTTGCTGCAACCAAAATTCTGTTGCGTTAACATTCAGTTTAGAGCTAATAACTCCTTATACGTATATTTAATTATTATCAAATTTCACAGAAAACTTAACCAGGTATATACCTACAATTTCCACTCTTTGACCAACTTGTAATTTGGCGTTTAACCTCTTTAAAATCGATATACAAAACATGAATTACAAATCTGAAATATACCCGTTAGAATTTTTGAGGTTTTTTACATTAACGGCTTTTAATAAACCTCTCGAAAACATTAGCCTTTTTGTCTTGTTCCTTCTCTTGCGAAAAGTTAATGGCTTAGGTTTAACACCCTACGAATTAGTAGCTTTAGTAGAGGTGAGCATAGGACCTTTAACAGACTAAAGAAGAATTAAACTTACAGGCAAAGCAAAGGAATACATGAAAAACCAATTGACATCTCACAATTACGAGCAATAAAATGAACAAACTTATGAACCGAATAGAAGTGGAGAATTCTTACACTGACAGCAGCAATTCACGTGCGCAATTCAAGAATTTTAAGAAAAATTGAAGGTAGAGGCCGACTTCTCACAAATCGAATCGCAAGCAGAGGCCGACCGCTGTTCCAATGGGTTCAAGGATGAGGGTGTATAATCAAATTGGAGAGAGCGGACTACTCCGACGAGCGCAATCGGAGATGATGGGCAATGAAATTTGGGGACAAATTGGAGAGGGCGGACTACTCCGACGAGCACAATCGGAGATGATGGGCAATGAAATTTGGGGACGATAATGTAACAGATGCCGTGTTATACTGGGGCATCGCTGTTATTTTCGATAAACAAAAGGGTGTATGGGTAATTTCACTGGCAATTTATCGGCAAACTTTGCCCTTCAGTCAGCGTATAATATATAGTAATAGATAGATAGATAGATTAATGAAATTTGCAGTGTTCTAATTGTGTAGGTTGTCCTTTCTTTAATCCTCATATTAGTGTACTTAGAGCAACTCCAAGAAGGTTCCTTATTTCCAACCCCTAAAATATTATAAATAAATGGTTACCTAAAATATAGGGAATCAAAAAGCTATTTCACTCCAACGGTATTCCCTATATTGCTTCCCTATATTTTAAAAGTAATATTTAATAAATATTTTGAAATTTGAAATTATAACGGCTATATTTTTAACAGTTATATTCCAACAGCTATATTTTTAACAACTATATTCCAACAGCTATATTTTTAACAGCTATATTCCAACAGTTATATTCTAACGGTTATATTTTACATGCTATATATAGACTATATTTTTGTTAGAACTCACACCATATAATTCTAACTTACTTGAATTCATTGCACAATGTCAAACAATAAACGAAATATAATGGAATTGATAAATACAGAAGAAGAAGAAGCTCAAGCTTTACTAGCGATGACTACTGCTGCTTATCAATATCATCAACACCGTAGAGCAAATATGGTACCACGTCATGGTGGATCAGTGATGAATCATCGTGTGTTCAATCGAAATAGAGAAAAAGGTCATTCTAGACTTTTTCAAGATTACTTTTCTGATGCTCCAACATATTCGGATGAATCTTTTCGTAGAAGATTTCGGATGCGTCGATCATTATTCCTACGAATTCAAGAAGCGGTTACAATTCACGATAATTATTTTACTCAAAGAAATGATGCTGCAGGAATTCGTGGATTGTCATCTCTGCAAAAGATAACAGCTGCGCTGAGGATGCTTGCATATGGAACACCCGTTGATGCTATTGATGATTATGTAAGAATTGGCGAAAGTACAATAATAGAGAGTTTGAGAAGATTTGTTAAAGCAGTTATCGAAGTATTTGGCGAAGAATATTTGAGACGACCAACCAACGAAGAAGTGGCTAAATTATTGGCGGAAAACAAGCACCGCGGCTTTCCTGGAATGTTAGGGAGTATTGATTGTATGCACTGAAAGTGGAAAAATTGTCCCACTGCATGGCAAGGTATGTTTACATGTCATATTCATGAACCCACTACTATCTTAGAAGCAATAGCTTCAAAAGACCTTTGGATTTGGCATGCATTTTTTGGATTACCAGGATCTTTGAATGACATTAATGTGCTAGATCGATCCAATCTATTTGAACAATTAGCAGAAGGTATTGGACCAGAAGTGCGATATAATATGACAGCTTGTATTATTTTGCACAATATGATTGTTGAAGACGAAAGGGATTTGGATCTTTCAAATGAAAACTATGATTTAGATGAATTTATACCTCTCGCTTCTACGAGTCGCACTCGTACCAGGGATATCAGGGAATTTATACAGGTGCATCAACAAATTCGAGATAAACAGACTCAAATCCAATTACAAAATGATCTTGTGGAACATTTTTGGGAGTTTCATGGTGCCGCAATGGAATAGTCTGAGACCAGTTTATGTGCTCAACTATTTATAAGTTTTTTTTCTATTATTGTATTGTATTTTGATGCATTTTCTATTATTATGTATTGTTCTAATGTACTCTCATATGCTATGTATCGATTTTATGAATTTATTTAAATTTCTACAAAAATACTACTCTTCCGACAATGTCTTTAATGATTTTATAAAATTGATCAAAATTTTATTTTTGTTTACTTTTTAATTTATTTATCTCTACACTTATTTTATCAAAAAAATCTAATTACAATGTTATTAAATTATTGAATCTTAAAACAATTTACGTGATTTTTTACAATTATTTTTATATCCTATTTAGCAAATTTTAAATTTTAAAACTTAACTTATTAAAATACAACCAAAAGTTCAATAATAACTCAAATATTAAAATTTAAACAAAACAAAAAAAAACGTGTGCACAAACTCAAACACACACACCACACCGGATACACACACGGCTGTATATATAACACACACACGCCTGGAGAGAAATTGTTAGAAAAATTGATGCAAGAACCACGGGAGGGATGAAAGAGGCGGGTGAAGGCAGCGGGAGATGACAAGGCAGGAGATATGGGAGCAATTTTGGTACCTCAAATTTGGGGTTCCATTTTCTCTCACCTATAAAATTTAGGAAAGGGGGAAGATCCTTGGAGATGGTTTTTTGGAGGCTAACCCCTAAAATCTTTCAGCGTGGCTTGTTTTAGGTAAGGGAGGGCTTCCCTTGGAGTTGCTTTTATCTTTATTCTCTTTACCAACTACTAGTAATTAGGACTCGGAAATTTGTAAATACTCATTGTAATGGTTGGAATTAGGCCTTAATCGAGCCGAGCCGAACACTGTCAGGCTCGAGTTCGAGTTCGACTAAAAAGTTTGGATTTCAGTTCGGGCTCGAGTTCGACCGAGCCTTCAATTTCAAGCTCGAGGTTCGGCTCGTGAAAAGTTCGATATGTTCGAGCTCAGCTCGAAATCTCGAATTGATTTCACCAAATATAGA
This sequence comes from Heracleum sosnowskyi, assembly GCA_030848705.1. Classification (NCBI taxonomy): domain Eukaryota; kingdom Viridiplantae; phylum Streptophyta; class Magnoliopsida; order Apiales; family Apiaceae; genus Heracleum; species Heracleum sosnowskyi. Next base: position 14,173,304 of record CM061244.1, on the reverse strand, counting down.
CAAAAGCTTGAATATGATCGGTTCGGCTCGATTAAATATATAAATTATATATAAATATTTATATAAAATACATTTATAATATATAAAATTAAAAAATTAATAAAGGCTCGATTAGGCTCACGAACTTTATAAGCCAAGTAATTTGAAGTTCGAGCTCGGTTCGGTAAAGTATTCAAACAGCTCGAGCTCGACTCGATTATTATCGAGCCGAATTCGAATATTTATCGAACCGAGCTCGAATAGCTCACAAACAGTTTGACTCGTTTACCCTCCTAGTTGAAATGTTCACTTGAGCTAACCGTCTATGCTCTCAGATTATACAATATAGTAAAGTGAAAGAAACTTATCTCTACATGGGACTAGAATATGTTTGGCTTTTATTTAAGAAAAATATTATAACATAACATATAATTTATTCATTTTAAGATAAAAACAATATTTTTTTATTTTAATATATATATATATATATATATATATTTGTTTGACTAACTTCACTTAAAATAAATATATTTGGTAATTTTTGACTAAAAAAAATTAATATATAATATAAATAAGAGAAATTGTCAAAAATACTACTTTTTCTAAGTTTTTTTTCAATTTTACTATCTTCTGAAATTATTTCAAAAATACGTCTGTAACTAGATGCAACTAGATGCAACCAAAAAATATTTTCAAAAAATACGGTCTGCAACTAACGCAAACAGATGCAACCAAAGCAACCAGATGCAACTAGATGCAACTTTTTAAAAAATAATTGAAAAAACAGCTAAGAATTCAAAAAAAATTATTATCAAAAGGGGTAAACTTGTGGTCTTGGTTTACCCTGGGGGTTCAATAGTTAACTTTTGGGGTTCAATGTTTCTATTTTGGATTTTAGAAATATTAAGAATGACGAATAATTCGTATGCGGACTTAGGGTTTAGGGTTTAGGGTTTAGGGCCCTAAACCCTAGACTCTAAACCCTAACCTACCGTGATTTTAGGGTTGTAAACGGAAAAACATCATTACTAACAAGTTGCATCTGGTTGATTCTGGTTGCAAAAGTTGTAGATGGTTTCATCTGATTCTGATTGCAAAAGTTGCACATGGTTGCATCTAGTTGCAGACCGTATTTTTGAAAATAATTTCAAAAAGATAGTATTTTTGCAAAAAGTTCAAAAAACCATAGTATTTTTGAAAAAAAAACATTTAGGGGTGGGTATTTATGAAAAAAGCTATATAAATAAAAGCATAAAGCGTAATTGCGTAAAATTAATAAAATATGAGTTTAAAATTGTTTAAATTTCTGGTATGTAGGAAAGAAAAATAAGTACAGAAAAAGTACCTCAAAAGTACTTAAATTTTTAAGCCCAGTTATTGCTTTTTAAGTTATAACTAGTCGACTAAGCCGCGCTTCGCAGCGGCCCTATTATATTTTTGTAAAATTTTAAAATATTAACTATTTAAGAAAAAAATATGAAATCAAAAAAATCACGGGCAATTATCTTTTTCAGATAAAAGATGTTAATTTTTCTATTTTCTCTACCAAAATCGTTCTTTTTCCAAAACATACACGGGCAAAACCATACTTATTTGTTTTAAAACCTATTTTAATAGGCAATTACCGTTTTTAACTAAAACATGTCACTTTTTCTATTTTTTTTCTTAATAAAACTCCTCTTTTTCCAAAATTATCACGTACAATCCATTATTTTTATATTTTAAAATTCAACGAAAATATGTTACTTTTTCTATTTTTCCTAACTAAAACCCCGGCTTTTTCAAAATATTATGGGCAAACCGTTACTTATTTTTTTTAAAGCTATTTTTATTATTTAGTTAACACGTCTACTTATTTTTTTTAACAAATGCAATTAATAAAATATAAAATATTAACAATTATTAAAGACGCAACATTAAAAAATTTGGTACGGTACTGTACTTGCCTTATTTAATTGTATGTACTTAATTATTTTTACTTAATTACTCTTACTAATTTTTTAACAAACACTTTAATATTCATTTTTTGACACGATATTATTTTACTTAGTTACTCATAATATTTAGACATATTTATTATATATATCTATATTTATACACATATGGACATATAAATAAAAAAGTTAAATTAACTTATATTTCTTAACAAAATTCAATTAATACCATATACTTGGCTCGAGTAACATCCCTATTTTAATGACCTAATTATTTTAAAAAGTTATAATAATTAAAAAAATTAACTATTCTAATAAAAAGGCGCTTCCAAAATCTATTTACCAGGACCAGTTTACGGGCCTATTTATTTTAAAACTAATTTTAATGCTTTTAATTATTTAAAAAGGTTTACCTATTTTAATATGTCAACTTATTTTTTTATCAACTACAATTAATAAAATTTAAGTATTAACCACCACTTAAAACTTCAACCATTCGTATTATCACAAAAATTATAAATTTCTTAAATATTTCTAGACTTTATATGCCGATTTTGTGTTATATTTTTTGAGCCGACGCCTGTTGCATTAGTACAGATAAATAAAAACTACTAAAAATATGCAATAATAAAATTTAAGTATTAAGCACCGTTTCAAACTTCAACTATTAGTATTATAACAAAAATTACAAATTTCTTAAATATCCCCAGACTTTATATGCGATTTTGTGTCATACTTCACCCGATGTCCATTGCACTAAATACATATAATTTAAAAATACTAAAATTAAGCAATAATAAAAATTTAATTATTAACGAGCACTTCAAATTTCAACTATTTGTATTATAACAAAAATAACAAATTTCTTAAATATTCTTAGACGTTATAATAAAACTTTTTTAGTGCGTACATGTGCATTATTATAATATAAAAGGTTAATCATGGAAATATAATCGATTTTTATATAATCATAGTCTATTCTGTGAATTTGAATGTAAGTAAGGGTTTTCAATTTTAGTTTAGTTAAGAAAAAAAAATTAACATTTGTTTAATTTAATTCTGAACAGGATTAATTTTTATATATTTATTGTTTCTACTATGAATTTGAATGTAAATAAAGAAATTCAATTCTCTAAATATGATTAATTAAAAAAAATTATGTGATAATGGTATCGAATAACTCTAATTATTTCCCTAAATCACCGAAAGAATATATCAAAAACTATATAAAAAGATAACATTCAATATAATTATTATTAAATATAGAAATCAACTAAAACAAATTAGAAAAAATTGTATACACTTGTGCAGCCTATTACTATATAATAGGTCTATGTTTGTGTTCCAACTTGTGCTAAACCCTAACACATCTAACATATCTAACGTTAGAAAAATTCTCTACCTAAACGTTCTCAAATTTATATTTTCAATAGTTTTTTTTCGAAAATCCAACCGTACGAATTAAAAGATTACGCAAAAATTAGCGGGTACACAAAATTACTTAAAAATTGATTTTGTATATGATGCAATTTTAAATCAAAAATTGATATAAATTTTTTTATAAAAAATTGATTTTGTAAAAGATATATATAAAATACCATGTTAAATTAAATGTATTCTTAAAGAGTAAAATTTATGAAATTTTGCACACCTGCATATTTTTGCATAAAAGTTTCATCGGTACTGTTAGATTTACGAAAAAATTGATAAAAACATAATTTTAAGCCGCTTAGATAAAGAATTTTTCTACCATGCCAGGTAGATTCTCTTTACCCAAATCAAAAAACTAATTAACAATATTAGTTTTTAAGTATGCACATATATAACCTGCAAAAAATCAAGTTACAGATGTTAGTTAAAAAGAAGAAAATAAATTAAAATATACAAATAGTTATTATCAATATGCAATGTTATTAATGCACACGAATTATTATAAAATCTTCAAATTTTGAGATGAGGAGAACTAATCAGTATACCATACTTTTATAGGCAATTTAAGATATAATAAAAAGATTAAATTCTAAATAAGATTATAAAAAAATATTGATTTATAAGATAATTTAATTTTATTGAATAAAAATAGAGAAACTCTATAAAAATATATTAAACTTAAATAGGATTTAATTTAGTTGAGAAAAGAATTTAATTTTGTTTAATTAAATTTTAAATAAGATTGACTTTTATATATTTATTGTCTTGCCTAAAAATACAAAGTAAATTAAAATAGTGAAACTCAAGAAAAATGGATTAAAAGTTAAATAGGATTTAAGTTAGTTGAGAAAAAAGGTAATATCTGTTTAATTAAATTTTAAATAGGATTGAATTTTATATATTTCTTGTCAAATAATAAGGAAGTTGTAATTTTATAAATCAAATAAAGTTCTATCAAGTTTGAAAATAATAAAAGAAAGTTCTATCAAGCCTAAAAATTAGAAAATAATAAGGAAGTTGTAATTTTTTAAATCAAAGAAAATTTTATCAAGTCCTACAAATTCAAAAATAATACGGAAGTTGTAATTTTCTAAATCAAAGAAAGTTCTATCAAGTTTGAAAATAATAAAAGAAAGTTCTATTAAGTTTGAAAATAATAAAAGTGTAAAAATTGTGAAAAATTGAGAAAATTAGAAAAATACAACGAGCGATTGTAAGGCGCCACTCACTGCCCCCGTCTTCTCCTTATACAAGTATATTGATTTTTCAGCAAAGCCAAACACATGCAAAGTTACTTCAAGTGGGCTTCTAGATAATTTAAGCGAAGCCAAAGCTGCGAATCTCTTTAAGATTGGGTCCTAAATATATATACTTTGGAGGGAGAGAACAGAGTAATGCAAAGAATTCAACTTTTGTTCTTTTTAACAGCATGAAATTTTTAATACACACATATATATGCTCGGTTTGGTGGATAATTAGAGCAATCAAAGAAATAAGTTGGAAACATTTAGAATCAGACATGCATGCATTGCATGCAGCATACTCAAGAAGGGTAGAGTGGTAGACAATCTACTCTCCAACTGATCAATTATTTGTTCATTTTGTTTGTTTTTAGTAATAAAATATTACTAAATAAAATAATTATCTTCCAGAGAGACAGCTATCAAGCGTTTCATTCAAATAATGTATCGGATTAGGATACGGGCAGGCTTCGCAGCAGGAAGGGGTATGACTTATGAGGCATGCATGCATGCATCTTCATATTTCAGAATTTACGTAAAAATAATTGAGATCTTGTTCCATGAGATACGCATACACATTATTGACAGGTTCAAGAGATTGGCGACACGGACAAGACAACAGAAATTAAAGAAAGAGGTATGCGGATCATTAATTGCGTAGGGATTAGGATATGATAAGTAAACCCCGTACCTAATCTATGCATGTCCTGCCCCTTTCAAACTGAAAAGACAGTATCCTAAACTATACTTTAATTCAGTTTTATACGTCAGGCCAGCTACTGTTGCTATTTACCTGCAGCCTTCAACAGTCCGTCTAACATTCAGTGCCACCACGAAGGCTGAGCCTAAATTAGGCTTAAACAGCGATACCACATCAACGAAAAGACTGGAATTTATAAGTGCAAGTGCAAGTGCAGGAATGGAACACATGAAAAGACTGGAATTTGTGGAAGTAATTAATTAAACTAAAGTTATCTGCAAACAAGAAATGTTAAGTAGAACAATAATTGTTAGCCCACTAATTTGTTAGCCAATTATTGCCAAACACCTCCGACGATTGTGACCCCCAAGGCCGTAGCTAATTAATTAAATCTTTAATCAAACATCGAAAGATACAGGGATGTGAACTGTACATGTATAACTACTACACTAGTATTTTACATTTTTGTACTGAAAGACTTAAATTCTGGATTATTTTGGATTTTATCGACAAACGTGAAATCAAACGAGAGTTGCTGATCCAACACCCTAAATTGACAGCACTGTCTAATTCAACAATCGAATAGGAAAGTCTGGCCAAGGGCTAAATCGGACGGGAATGATAACCTTTTTAATTATTTACAAGTGAAAATTATTGCACTATCTTTTTGTTATTAAAACAATGATTAATTTTACTTAAATATAATTGCTAGTGCTCTGCAAAGTAATTAAGGAACTTGTGGAGCCTTGCTTTTGTTATTTTAGTTCGTCAAGTCTCGTAAGTCATAACTCGTGAGGTTGACCAGAATATATTACTCGTAACTTGTCTTTTGAAAATGTAACTTTGCTCCTCAATTATAGACAGTTTAAAATTTATTTCACTGGACAAATATCATTGACACGACACGGCCGATATTATCCTCGACTTCTTACGCTTGTACCGACAAAACTATTATAGTACAGTACAAATCTCCTAAACTATTTATATTTTTGAAGTGATAGTCTCATAAAGAGTCTCGATTTCACTTGATAATCGATAATATTATATATAATTTTTTGTTATTATTATGATAATCAGTCAAAAGTGAAAAGACTTTAGAGTCTCAAAAATATTACTTTATTACTTAAGAGGAATCTACTCTAATAAAACATGTAACAAATTTTTGAAAAATAATATATTTAGATTTGAGGAAAATGCTCATAAATACGTATTGAGGAAAATTTATCCAAGTATATAATATATTTTTAATGACATAATTTTAATTAATGAATAAATTCTGTTATTATAAAAATATCTCATATATTCATATGAGAAAACTTTTTTTAAAATACATAATTAGGAGTATCAAGCTTTTTAAATTTTATATTTCCCTGAGTTTACATTCACCAATATTATGTCACTCCAAAACTGATTTGTGGTTGAGGGCCTTGAGGCTGTGGTCTATGGAGCCAAGAGGCTCCTAGTAATTTCCAACCTGGAAACCTCCTGTACTCCATCTCAATCCTACCCAAGTCATCAACTACAAACGGAACACGGAGGCTCCTCCTATAAATACCTCCTTCATATCCCCTCAAAAAAACAAGTACTTCTTCTCCACTACCCTCAAAATGGCCTGTAATTACACTTTTGCCATCCTCTTCTTTTTCCTTCTAGCCATTTTTAAACCCACAGCAGCAGCTCTAGTACAAGAACAGCCTCTCATACTGAAATATCATAACGGTGCACTTCTCAAAGGAAACATAACAATAAATCTCGTATGGTACGGCACCTTCACTCCAACTCAACGCTCTATTATCGTAGACTATCTCAACTCTCTCAGCTCCGGCCACCGTTCTCCTCCTCCCTCCGCCGCCTCATGGTGGAGAACCACCGAGAATTACCACGGTGGTGCCTCTACCGTCGTGGTAGGAAAACAAATTCTCGACGAGAAATACTCTCTTGGAAAGTCTTTAAAGACTTCACATATTATATTTTTGGCTTCTAAGGCTAATACTTTACGTTCTGTTAACGTTGTCTTGACGGCAAAGGACGTGGCTGTTGAGGGGTTTTGCATGAGCCGGTGCGGTACACATGGGTCGACCCGAATGAAAACCGGGTCGACCCGGTTTGCGTATGCATGGGTGGGAAACTCGGAGAGTTTGTGTCCGGGTCAGTGTGCATGGCCGTTTCACCAACCAATTTACGGTCCTCAAACACCGCCGTTAGTTGCACCTAACGGGGACGTTGGAGTTGACGGCATGATTATTAATTTGGCAACGGTTTTGGCGGGAACCGTGACGAACCCGTATAATAACGGGTATTTTCAGGGTCCGGCAACGGCGCCGTTAGAAGCAGTTTCGGCATGTACGGGTGTGTTCGGGTCGGGTGCGTATCCGGGTTACCCGGGAAAAGTGTTGGTGGATAAGAGTAGTGGGGCGAGCTACAATGTGCATGGGGTGAATGGGAGGAGATATTTGGTTCCGGCAATGTGGGACCCGAAAACATCTACATGCAGAACTATGGTTTGATAAATGTGTTGGGAATATGTGTACATCATCCGTACGTACGTGCTGAAATAGTAGATTTTTAATAAGTATTTTTGTGTTGTGGAAAAGATATTTGGGTTTTCTAAGTTGGTCTCTTTGTAAAATTTGCAAACTCGACTCTTATAAAAGATAATTGTAACACTTACTCATCAGTAATGCGAGTTCATTCGTTAGCGCGAGTTCAAGTGATTAGTAATTTTTTAAGAAAAATGGTAGATGTACAACAAAAAAAATTTAATTTTTTTCTCAAATGTACATGATATATTTTGATTCGTTGTAATAATAAATGGGTATTTTGCATTCACATAATTAACATTATCAATCAAAATATTTTAAACTGCGACATCAACATTCGGTAATAATTTTTTGTACCGAATTTTATGAATCTAACAATACTCATATTTTAAATAAAAATATAAGGAATGGGAAAAAAATATTGTACCCAGTAGTCTTGTGATTGCTATTTAAAAATTAAGAGCTTTCTTACCTCTCTTATTTTTTAATATCAAAAACAGGTAAAGAGTCTGTTGAACTTGCTCTTCGACTTTTATAAATTACGTCAAAATTATCTACTTAACAAAAGTATAACTAAATTATATTTGTGCAGATAATCAGGGTGTGTGCACATAGGATATTTCCTCTCGAGAACACGAAGTAAATTTTGAATAAACATCTGGTACCTTTAACTTTGTTGGATTAATAAAAAATTTGCAACATTTTTAATAATAAAATGTTTAAATTTATATTAAACTTATGCATATTGCATTTTTCTAACTATGGTGAACAGGACAGTGGTACGGGTACATCAATTTGAGAATGCCACGTAATCATTTCGATGGACATGTCTTTTCAGAATTTGACGTGTTTTTTACTAATTATTATAATTATTTTCATATTAATATTAAATATAATTAATAAATGAATGTCATAAGACTCATAACTATATTTAATAAAAAAATATATAACACTAGACAAGATGTATATATTTTACATGTATTAAAATTCCATGTCATTTGGACATGTATTTCTGCAAAATTATATTTGGTATGGTATTGGTCGTCACTTTCCTAATTTTACACGACACATTAGCTTTAACCTAAACTCTATTCTAATAACATCACCTACACATTAGCTTTAACCTAAACTCTTCTAACAACATCACCTGTAAATATTTAACATTTTAAAATAAAAAATTACTAAAACGAAGAATAAAATATTTATAATGTAGATTAAGCAATGTTCTTAGAAAATAAAAAAATAATTAATATAAAGATAAATCTTAAATTTAATAGTCAATAAATTATGATAGAAATTTTGCTAAAAAAAAATTAAAGATAAATTCTTAAATGAGATATATACTATATATTGGTATATTTATTTATTTAATGTAAATTAGTTTCATTTACAAATATGCCTCTCATTTTGAGTTAAAAAGAAAAAAAAAATCTGGATGTCTATGAAATTCAAATTGCAAAATAAAAAGATAACTAAAATATTTCATTCTCATTTAAAAAACTCTGAAAAATTTTAAAAACAAAATTTAAATCTAAAATAAAATTTAGATATGTTTAATATTATGATTACCACTATACACCTAAAATAAATATTTAACATTTTGAAACAAAAAATCACCAAAACAAAGAATAAAATTATAATGATTTATAATGAATATTAAACAATGATCTTAAGAAAATAAAAAATATAAAAAAAGTTATTTATAATCAGAAAAAATATATTTTTAAATTAATAATCAACAAATTATGATATATATTTAGCTAACAAAATAATAAAAGATAAAATTTTAAATTAGTATATCTATTACTTTAATTTAAATTAGTTTCAGAAAACAAAATACTATGAAGTAAACAAATAGCAAACTAAATTAAATAAAAATTGTCAATTATTAGCTCGATATAAAACAAAAAAATACCAAATTAAAATTATCAAAGTTAAATTTGAAAAATAATAGATGACTAAATAAATAATCACAAAAAAATTAGTGATTTTAAAAATATAAAAAAAAACCAAAAATAAGTATCATTCCAAAAATATAACATAAATTGACATAAAATTTATGTAATAAATATATGTTTTCAGATTTAGTTAATACTAGCTTAAAACATGAATTGTTTTTAATAATTATTATTTTTATATTGTCAATTATTAGCTCGATATAAAACAAAAAAATACCAAATTAAAATTATCAAAGTTAAATTTGAAAAATAATAGATGACTAAATAAATTATCACAAAAAAATTAGTGATTTTAAAAATATAAAAAAAACCAAAAATAAGTATCATTCCAAAAATATAACATAAATTGACATAAAATTTATGTAATAAATATATGTTTTCAGATTTAGTTAATACTAGCTTAAAACATGAATTGTTTTTAATAATTATTATTTTTATTATTTATGTTGCCTAATATTTTTAAAAAATGATGTATTTTAGTAAGAAAAAATAGGAAAAGTAACATGTTTTAGTTTAAAAAGATAATTGCCCGTGATTTTTTTAGAAAAATAGGGGATTTTGTTAGAAAAAATAGAAAAATTAATGTATTTTAGGCTTTAGCTAAAAGATAATTGGTTTTAAATAATGTTATTATTTAATAATATTTTTTAAAATAAATAATGGACATTAAGTAAAATCACAAAATACCGACCCCGTCCGTCCGACTACCAAAGTTTTAATGTTTCGTCAATAATAAAATATTCATAATGTAGATTAAGCAATGATCTTAAAAAATAAAAAAATAATTAATATAAAGATAAATCTTAAATTTAATAGTCAACAAATTATGATAGAAATTTTGCTAAAATAATAATTAAAGATAAATTCTTAAATGAGATATATACTATATATTGGTATATTTATTTATTTAATGTAAATTAGTTTCATTTACAAATATGCCTCTCATTTTGAGTTAAAAAGGAAATAAAATCTGGATGTCTATGAAATTTAAATTGCAAAATAAAAATATAACTAAAATATTATATTCTCATTTAAAAAACTGAAAAATTTTAAAAACAAAATTTAAATCTAAAATAAAATAAAATTTAGATATGTTTAATATTATGATTACCACTATACACCTAAAATAAATATTTAACATTTTGAAACAAAAAATCACCAAAACAAAGAATAAAATTATAATGATTTATAATGAATATTAAACAATGATCTTAAGAAAATAAAAAATATAAAAAAGTTATTTATAATCAGAAAAAATAGATTTTTAAATTAATAATCAACAAATTATGATATATATTTAGCTAACAAAATAATAAAAGATAAAATTAAATTAGTATATCTATTACTTTAATGTAAATTAGTTTCAGAAAACAAAATACTATAAAGTAAACAAATAGCAAACTAAATTAAATAAAAATTGTCAATTATTAGCTCGATATAAAACAAACAAATACCAAATTAAAATTATCAAAGTTAAATTTTAAAAATAATAGATGACTAAATAAATTATTACAAAAAAAATTAGTGATTTTAAAAATATAAAAAAACCAAAAATAAATTTTATAATGAATATTAAACAATGATCTTAAGAAAATAAAAAATATAAAAAAATTATTTATAATCAGAAAAAATAGATTTTTAAATTAATAATCAACAAATTATGATATATATTTAGCTAACAAAATAATAAAAGATAAAATTAAATTAGTATATCTATTACTTTAATGTAAATTAGTTTCAGAAAACAAAATACTATAAAGTAAACAAATAGCAAACTAAATTAAATAAAAATTGTCAATTATTATCTCGATATAAAACAAACAAATACCAAATTAAAATTATCAAAGTTAAATTTGAAAAATAATAGATGACTAAATAAATTATTACAAAAAAATTAGTGATTTTAAAAATATAAAAAAACCAAAAATAAATATCATTCCAAAAATATAACATAAATTGACATAAAATTTATGTAATAAATATATGTTTTCAGATTTAGTTAATACTAGCTTAAAACTCGTGCGATGCACGGATTGTTAATTGTTATTTTATTATTATTTTTTAAAATTTTATTAATTGTAATTGTGCAAAAAATAAGTAGGCATGTTAAAATAGGTAAACACTTTTAATTAATTAAAAACATTAAAACAGATTTTAAAATAAATACGTATGGGTTTGCCCGTTATATTTTTTAAAAATGAGGGGTTTTATTAAGAAAAAATAAAAAATGTAACATATATTTAGTTTAAAAAGGGAAATGCCCGTGATATTTTTGGAAAATAAGGTTTTAAAATTTAATAATAAAAAGTATTTAAATATGTTTTAAAATAAATAAGTAAAGAGTTTTCTGTGATATTTTTGAAAAAAGAATGGATTTTAGTGAGAAAAATAGAAAAATTAAATTGTAAAAGGCAATTTCCTGTGATATATTTAGAAAATGTGATATTTTGTTAGAAAAAATATATAATGTGTTTTAACTGAAAATGTAATTCATTATAAATAGGTATTTGATTATTTATATTTTAATATTTATTAATTGCATTTGTTAAGAAAAATAAGTAGACATGTTAAAATAGGTAAACTTTTAAAAATAATTATAATATTAAAATATATTTAAAAATAAATAACTAAATGTTTGTCCGTGATATTTTTGGAAAATGAGAAGTTTTAGTAAGGAAAAATAGAAAAACTAACATGTTTTAGTTAAAAAAAGGTAATTGTCCGTGATATATTTAGTTAAAAAGGTAATTGGTTATAAATAGGTAATATTATTTTTTAATAATATATTTCTATGAATAAGTAAGTTTAATTAAGTAAAAACATGAAGTACAGTTAATTAAGGGCAATTAAGTAAAATCACAATGTACCATACCGACCAACCAAAGTAAGGTTAATTAAGTAAAATCACAACGTACCATACCGACCAACCAAACTTTTAATGTTTCGTCTATTATATAATAGTATTGACTAGCTTAAAACATGAATTGTTTTTAATAATTATTATTTTTATTATTTATGTTTTTATATTTCATTAATTGTATTTGTTAAAAAAATAAGTATGTAGGTTAAACTTTTTTAAATAATTAGAGGAGTTTTAATAAAGAAAAATTGAAATAGTAATATGTTTTAGTTGAAAAAGGTAATTGCTCGTAATTAAAAATTATTCAAATAGGTTTCAAAATATATAATTAAGGATTTGTCCGTAATATTTTTGGAAAAAAGAGATTTTAGTAAGGAAAAATAGGAAAGTAACATGTTTTAGTTGAAAAAGGTAATTTCCCGTAATTAAAAGTATTAAATAGATTTTACAATAAATAAGTAAGGATTTGTGCCTGATATTTTTGGAAAATGATGTATTTTAGTAAGGAAAAATAGGAAAAGTAACATGTTTTACTTGAAAAAGATAATTGCCCGTGATTTTTTTAGAAAAAGAGGGGATTTTTTTTAGAAAAAATAGAAAAATTAATGTATTTTAGGCTTTAGCTGAAAAAATAATTGGTTTTAAATAATGTTATTATTTAATAATATTTTTTTAAATAAATAATGGTCATTAAGTAAAATCACAAAATACCGACCTGGTCCGTCCCACTACCAAAGTTTTAATGTTTCGTCTATTACAAGATAATATAAATAGTATAAATTATTTTTTAGTTAGAATAAAGAACCGAAAACTGAAAACCGAAAAACTTTTAATATTTCGACTTTAATAATATAGTAATGTTTCGACTTTAATAATATAATATTAATTTAAAATTTATAAAATTAAAATTAAAATAGATTGATACTTTTGGGAAAATAAAAAAAACACAATTTAAATTAAATTAAAAACATATTAACTCTTTATATATAATAAGCGTAAGGGAGATTTTTCCAAAACTTTGGTCGGTCACTATACTACCAAAAGTATATTATCCGTTGAATTTTAAAACTATAAATATTCAAATCGATAAGGACCGTCAGATATAATATTAAAAATTGTATTTGATTAATAATAGGATAGTATTTAAATACTAAAAGGTGTATTTTGATAATTTAAACCTATTATAAATGGGTTTTCTATATTGAATAGAAATCTTTATGTAAAAATTCGTAATTATCTTTTTTCTTTATTTTATGGATAGTTCCAGTTAGATAATAATTATTAAACCATCATTAAATTAAAGATAATTTTGTAAGCTTCGTGTGGGCTGTAAAATCGTTAAAATCTGTTGTCTAAAACTCAAGATAGAGCCCAAGAGCCCAAACAGTAAAGTTATTATCTAAATTTTAATAAATATTTTTTTATTATTGTAGCACCAATTTAGTTTTTTTCCTAATTCTTTTAAATTTATAAATTCTATGTTTATTTCAATAAAATGTTAAAATCAATTTAATAAAAAATTAAAATCGATCTGGTCTGTGTACGATCAGTATAACCAAATTAATAATTATAGTTAGATCTTAAATAGATCGATAAGAATTGTTAGATCTAATATTAAAAAGTGTATCTGATTAATAATAGAATTACATTTAAATACTAAAAAGTGTATTTTGATAATTTAAAATTTTTCTATGTAAAAATTCTTAAATATCTTTTCTCTTGAATTTATGTATAGTTCCAGTTAGATAATAATTGTTAAACTAAATATCAAGATAACAATTACATGAATAAATTTAAACTCTTTTTTTTCTGAAGGAACATAACAATTTGATTAGAGAAAATGAATTTTTTTATCATTGAACTTTATATACTTTTAGAAACCAACCACTGAATTATAAAATTTTAGAAACCAACCACTTAACTATAAACTTATTTGTTTATATCACTAACGTTACTCTCAAATTTCAAAATTAGCATTCTGTTAAATGATTAGCCAACGGATGTTCAGATTGAGGCTTAATACAAACTAGGTTCAAGCACCAATCTAGAATCAATTAAACATTCCGTCACTGATTTTTAAACAGAATGCTAATTTTGAAATTCGAGAGTAACGTTAGTGATATAAAAAAATAAATTCTTTTAATTATAGAAATAAAATTTTAAAATGTTGAGGTTTTCATATTCATAAATGATTGTAGCACCAATTTATTTATTTTTCCACTAATTCTTTTAATTATAGAAATTTTATGTTTCTTTCAATAAAGTATCAAAATTAATTAAGAACAAATTCAAATCGATAAAGAATATAATAATATGAGAATAAAATTTTATATAATCATACTATAATATTTATTTTATTTAATAATTTTTAAGTAATAATCTATTTTAAAATTTTATTTACACCGTAAATAAATCCGAAACATTAAAAGTAAAAGCAGTTAGTAAAATACTTATATCAGTATAAACTTGATATCCTTATTATATTAAATCCTTATATATAATAATCATAATAGGGATCTTATCCCAAATTTTGGTAGTAGACAACCAAATTAATAAGGACCGTTAGATCTTAACTAGATAAATGAAAATCGTTAGATCAAATATTAAAAAAGTTTATTTTATTAATAATAAGATTATATTTAAATTCTAAAAGGTGTATTTTGATAATTTAAACCAAATATACCAAATATAAATAAGTTTTCTATATTGAATAGAATTCTCCATGTAAAAAATTCGTGACTTTCTTTTCTTTTCCATGGATAATTCCACCTAGATAAAAATTGTTAAACCATCTTTTAATTAAAGATAATTTAGTTATCTTCATGTGGGGTGTAAAATCGTCAAAATTTGATTTTTAAAACACAAAATAAAGCCCAAATTAATAAAGTGAATATTTAAATTCTAATAATAATTATTATGTCATCATTATTTTAACACCAATTTAATTACTTTTTTCTAACTATTTTAAATTTAGAAATCTATGTTCAAAAATTAAAATCAATCTAAGAAAAATTCAAATCAACAAAGAATATAATAATACGAGGATAAAATTTTATAAAATTATGCATATTTTTAATCCTATTTTATTAAGTTTTATATCATAACTAATCAAATATTATTTATTATTAAATAATAAATTATACGTAAATGGTGATTTTGTTTTATAAGAACTCATAGAGACCTAATTTCGTTGTTAGCAGAACTATATTCATATTAAAAAAAACCTTATTTTGAAATTTTAGACTCAGCTACAGAAGAGGCCAAACTTTTTAAACCTATATACATTGTAAATTATTAAATTCGAAACTTTAAAAATTTGTTAATCAATTAGTATAGTACTTTTCTGAAAAATCGTACTTTACAAAAAATATTATCAAATAACATATGTCTGCAAGAAAAAATGAAAAAATTCTTATTTTTCAAAAAAACTTATAAATTTTAATATGTTGTTGGTAGATTCAAACCTTAGATCATTCTACATGATAATTTTATTGTTATATCTAACGTTTTTCAACAATTTAATTTGAAAGATTCACCGATTATGGTTTGAGTGATCAAACAAAGTGACCAAACTTATAAGGAAGCTTTCATTATTTAGTTTTTAATAAAATAACATAGATATTTACAGGATATACTATAAAAAAATGAAATTTATACATAATTTTGATCACGGTGTACTACTTTAAAAGAAGAACTATTACAAAAAAATTATATTTTAATTGATAATATATTTTCTCAAAAGTTCAAAGTTCCCGCATCTTTAACATATTACAAAAAAGAGTATATTATATTTTAGCAATAAATATTTAAAAAAAATATAAATATTAAGAAAAATTAATGATGTTATCATGGTAGTTTGGTCATAAATACCACCAAAACATTCTCAACCTTTAGATCCAATACTTTTAAAATTACATGATCAAGATTATATCATATAAAAAGAAGTTATTATCTAAAAATGATATAAGTTAAAAGATATTATATTAGGATTGGATTTTCTAAAAAGTCAAAACATAGAAATAGTTGTAATTACATAAGGAAACTCATTTAATACCAAAATAATAAAAATCGTTTAATGTTAAATAGAAAGGTGAAAACCGTTAGATTTAACATTAAAAACTGTATTTGGTTAATAAAGGGTATTCTAATAATCTAAACTACATATAAGTAGATTTCCTAAATCGAATAGAATTCTCAACATTAAATTTCATCACTTTATTCTCTTTTTAGTTTTAGAATAGTTTTTAATTGAAAAAGAACTATTAAACCACAACTAAATTAAAGATTATTTTGTGAATTTCATGTGGACTATAAAATTGGCAAAATCTAATTTTTATAACTCAATATAAACAAATATTAAATTGAGCGTATAAAATATAATAAATATCAAATTTTTAACTATAATTTTTTTGGCTAAATCTTTTGTAACAATAATTTAATCATGTAAACTAATAACTTTTAAATATTAAAATATTCATAAATAAATATAATTATAAATATTAAAAAAACAATCGTGTGTTGCATGGGTAATAAAAATATAATTATAAACAAAATAATTATAAATAAAATTGAAGTAACCGTGCATCGCACGGGCTATAAGCTAGTACTAATAATCAATATACTTATATAAAGGAGAAGACGGAGGCGGTGAGTTGGCGTCTCTAGAATCGCTCCGTTCTATTTTTCTATTTTTCTCAATTTTTCACAATTTTTATTTTCGAATTTGTAGGCTTGATAGAACTCTCTTTTATTATTTTCAAACTTGATAGAACTTTCTTTGATTTAGAAAATTACAACTTCCTTATTATTTTCGAATTTGTAGGACTTGATAGAACTTTCTTTGATTTAGAACTTTGATTTAACTTGATAGAACTTTCTTTTTTCTCCAAGATCAGTATCAATATCAATATCATAATTGCCTATGGACTATCCTTTAAGGGAGGAAATTAAATATATTATATTAATATTTTTCGAAACTTTCTCTATAAGTCAATTTGTTTACTGCACACTATCTTTTATTAAATATACTATGTTAATATTTTCCTGAACTTTATCTGTAAGTCAATTTGTTTACTAATTAAATTAAATATATCATGTTAATATTTTCCTAAATTTTCACCGTAAGTCAATTTGTTTACTAATTTTTTTGTAACAATCTTCTAATATAGGAAACTAAACATACCATTTTACAAGCCTTTCTACTTAAATAAAATTAACATCCTAATATTTTTCTAAAATTTCTCTCCAAGTCAAATTATTATATTTATATTCTTCTAATCTTTGATCTTTAATATTTAATCTTAAATAAAATACTTTATTTTAGAGATCTTTTTTATGATAATTGCTTGGTAGAAAACGTTTTCTATTGCTAAGTTGTTACCTTTTTAAACCAATAAACAACTATATAAATTTGGTGTTCCATCATAACTTTATAATCGGTCTTGGTAATTTTTAGGGTTACTTTACTATAATTTCGTCTTCTATCTTTCTCTGTTTTGTACTTTTTTCATGTCTTTTGTCTGTTTTTCCCCGCTTTTATGATTTTTATTTTTTCACAGCCTATATGATATTTTCTGTGTACGTGGAACATATACAGGTTGTTGAAGAATAAAGAACCATGAAGAAGAAACTCTCAATTTTGATGTATCAACAATCGACATGGGTACATATTACAAATCGTATATTTTTTATATATTTATATTTTACGATTACATAGCTTAGTCAACTAGGGAATTAATATTATACCTAAAAATTATAGGATCCTCTAATGGTTGTATTATTATTATTTTAATCTCATTGGATTGTAAAACTTAGAGCATCTTCAACGGTGTTCTGTAAAATGGTTGACTAAATATTGATTATGTAAAATTTGCTGAACCTGTAAGTTATTTTATTCCTTAGCTATATTGATTGGTTATATTTTAAAAATGTCATGTTATTATTATTTTAAGTTATTTTAAGTGCAATATACTATTTTAATATGGTAACAATTGATGTGTAATTTTGCTACAGGTCCTATAAGTTCAGCATATATAGTCAATATGATGAGTTTATCTAAATTTTTAGCCAACAATAATGTACCATTGAATTGACAAAATTTTTACACATTCTCTATAATTTCTATTTAAGGCATGTCATATGAATTTTTAGCTAAGGGTTCATGATGGTCGAAGATACTATTAGGTTCATGGTTTTTGTGCATGAATCTTCTTCTTAATTAATTAAATCACGGAGATCTTCATGCGTCAGGTAAAAAAAGGTTAAAATAATTTTCCGGAGCATGTGTTTAGCCTATTTATCTCGCCACATTTGTAGTTGATTTTGTGTGCCTAATTATCAATTTATTTAATAATTTGGGTATTGTATTATATCTTTTATATATAATTAGTGTAAAACACTTAAATGGTATGATTTGGTATGATCGTCAGCGGGTCCTACATAGCTAAAACTTCTCTACTATAAAAAAAATTACACAATTAGAGTTATTAATAATACTCTATTTTAGAGAAAAAAATAATATTTCTATAAAAGTAAAGAATAATAGAAGTAAAAATTTTACCAAATTTTTTCCTAAACTTTATCATCTTAAACTTTCTCCTAAACTTTCTCCTTATACCAAATTATCATCTTAAAAATTTCCTAAATTTTTTTAAGTCAAATTATCTTATAAATATTCTCTTAAACTTTATCTTTAACTTAAAGTTATTTTCTTATTATTCTTATAAATTTTGTTCTATTTATTATTCTTCTAAATTTCATTCAAAAAATTATCTTAAAATCATATTACCATCTTAATATTTTCCTAAACTTTCTTTTACTTATATAAATGCAAGTTTACATTTCTCTTCAAGTCAAATTAAAAAAAACAATAATTTAATTATTTCTTAAATATTGACGAATAAAAAAATTAAATATATCATCTTAATTTTCTCTTAAACTTTTTCTTCAACTTAAATTTACCATTTATTATTTTTATAAGTTTTGTTTTAAAGTTTTTTTTAAAATCATATTATCATCTTAACATTTTCCTAACCTTTCTTTTACTTATATAAAATGCAAATTTATATTTCTCTTCAAGTCATATCTAAAAATAAAAATAATTTTAATTACCTCTTAAATATTGTCGAATAATATTTTTGTAAATTTTTTTGTTCAAGTAGTAATGATTTGCGTTCAACGAGAGAATGACTCAAAATACATTTTAACTATTAGAACGAGAAAGCGGCTCATTGGGAAGAAAAATATTTAAAGGGAGGACGGTTCATTAGGAACAACATATTATATGCTAGAATTAAATATTGATATTATATTATGTATTTTAAAATATAAGTTTAAAGTTAAATCTTTTACAAAATATAAATGATAATCAATATAATAATATTTAACAATATAAAAATATTAAATAATTGCTCTTTGCTATATTTATTTAGAATTTCCTTGAATGAAAATACGACATGAAAAATTCAAAAGAAACATTATGTTAGAAATATAATTATTTATTTTATTTAAAATAAAATTATAGATTTTTTTTAAAAAAAATTGGAAAATTTATTATAAAGTCGTTGAGAACGGCGGCTTAGTAAACCACTTATACTTATATAAAGGAGAAGACGATGGCGGTGATGTGGCGCCTCTCAAATCAATTTGATCTATTTTTCTAATTTTCTTAAATTTTTGAATAATTAATGTTAAAGATTCAAAAATATCTCAATTGACTTTAAAATCTTTACTAATGGAGAAAACTAAATATACAATTATAATATTCTTGCTTTCAAAATCTTTATTAATGGAGGAAACTAAATATACAATTCTAATATTATTGCCTTTAAAATCTTTACTACTGGAAAAAACTAAATATACAATTTTAATAGTCTCATAAATTATTTTATTAGAAAATATCTTAATTGCCTTAAAAAATTTACTAATAGAGGAAAGTAGGTATACAATTTTAATATTCTTGCCTTTATAATATTATATAAATTCTCAATTTTTTTATTACTATTTTCTAACGGAAGAAATTAAATATAGTATCTTAATATTCTCCTAAACGCCCTCTAATGATCCAATCAATATACTTATATAAAGGAGAAGATGAGGGTGGTGTGGTGGCACCTCTCAAATCGTTTCCATCTATTTTTCTAATTTTCTCAAATTTTTTAATAATTAATGTTAAAGATTCGAAAATATCTCAATTGAGTTTAAAGTCTTTACTAATGGAGGAAACTAAATATATAATTATAATATTCTTCCCTTCAAAATTTTTATTAATGAAGGAAAATAAATATACAATTATAATATTCTTATCTTTAAAATCTTTACTAATGGAAGAAACTAAATTTACAATTTTAATAGTCTCCTAAATTATTTTATTAGAAAATATCGTAATTGCCTTTTAAATTTTTACTAATGGAGAAAAGTAAATATACAATTTTATTATTGTTAACTTTATAATATTAGATAAATTCTCAATTTTTTTCTTACTATTTTCTATTTTCTAACGGAGGAAACTAAATATAGTATGTTAATATTCTCCTAAACGCCCTCTACTGATCCAATTTATTTACTAATTTTTTTAATGAGATAATTATCAAAATCATCACTCATTTGGTTCAAATGTATCAAAGTAGTCACTCAATTCAGAAATGACTTAATTTAGTCACTAATTTAAATTTTCGTATCAAGGAGACCATCCGCCAGTGACTAAATTGATATAAAATTTACTCTTTCAATGACTAAATTGATACAAGTTTTTAAATTAGTTACCTAATTGAGTCATTTTTGAAATAAGTGACTAATTTGATACATTTAAATCAAATGAGTGATGACTTTGATAATTATCCCTTTTTTTAATGCTATCTTTCAAGGAAGAAAGTTAAATACGTTATGTTAAAAATGGTTTACTTGACTGTTAAAAAAAATCTTCAAATTGAGGAAACTAAGTATAATATATTAATATTCTCCTAAACTTACTCCACGAGTCCAATTTATTTACTAATTTTTATTTAATATCTTTTAATGGAGGAAAATAATAAAAAAGACGATTTAAGAGGTGCCAGACGATTACATTATAAAACATTTTTAAAAATTTTTACCTTCTAACTATGTATAAGATAATACTTACAGAAAATGCAAGTTTATATATAATAAAATAAAATATAAGAGCCTTATTTTCTTTTCATTTCTTTTCCCGAGTACATGTATTTTAAACAATAAAAATTTGAATTTAAAAAAATAAATGAATTAAATTTTATGATATAATAGAATTGATTAATAGATGATGTAATTGATTAAGTAATTAGTTTGTTTTCTGTTCAATTTGGTAACAACGAGAAAGCGAGTTATTGGGAGAAAACATGTTTAACGAGAGAACGATTCATTAGGAGCAGCATATTATATGATAGAATTTAATATTTATGTATTATGTATTTTTAAATATAAGAAGCAATATAAAGTTTTAGAAAAATAAAGTGATTAATATACTAATATTTGATATAATATTAAAATAATGAAATATATTAAAAAATTATTTTTTTCTATAATTATTCAAAATTTCGGGAATTTTGAAACCTTAATTTCATGTTTTAAATATAATTTTGTTTAAAAAAATATTTTTTAGAATAGTTTTTAGAAAAATTTGAAGAAATTATTATAAAACCGCTGCGAAGCGCGGCTTAGTAAACTAGTTTATAAAGTTTCCCGCACGGTATAAAGCTAGTACATTTAAAATAAAAAAAACTCGTGAGCCCTAGCTATGAGAGAAGATGATGACAACTGACTCCTCCAGTCCTCCGGAGTCCGGCCTCAGAAGGATTAGCTGAGAACTTTTTGACTAGTCGCGGAAAACTAAGTATGGTCCAGACGTCCAGTAGGCAGTATGTACTTGTATTTGCGGTTATGTGCCTACGTGCTAATCTCGATAAATTAATATTTAATAAATTATTAATTTTAATAAATTAATAAAAAAAATTAATTTTAATACAATAGAATTAATGTATATTTTATTTTGATAAATTAATAAAATTAACAATCTCAAAACTATTAATTTATCGAGATTTTATTGTACTAGAGAATATAAAATAAATAATGAGACGAATATCGTGATATAAATGTGTATAACAAGTTGGTCGAGAGTACTCCAAATAAAATGTTTGAGATTATCGTGAATCCAAGTTTGTAAACAAGTTTTTGTACATTATTCAAATATATTTAATTGTAGTGAAGATTCGTAAACCAACTCTTGTAGATAAAGAGTATAAAGATAGTAATATATTGACATTGTCAATATCGTTTCACAAAGTCAACAGTTATCAAAGAAGATTATTGTAACTTTATGTTAAAAGTCAATATTAGTTAGTTAATTTTACAACTGTCATTCTGTTACAGATTCTATGTATATAAACATTATAACACTCAATTTCTAATCAAGTAATTCAGTTAGAACAATATCTCTCTCTTTCTCTTTCTCTTTCTCTCTTTCATCTCTTTGTTTATCAATGTAAATATACATTCGTATGTACAAGTTTATACGGTATCAGAGCAAAGATTCATGGATTTCAAGCAGTCTTCATATCTTTTTCGAGAAAGACGACAGAAATCGAGTGATTCACATCATTTCTTCAGGTTTAATCGAACAAATCTTTACTAGTACAATTGATTGTCGTTGTATTTGATATGTTTTGAGTGATATTGGTTGTATTTTAGAGACTTGGAGAAATTTGTAGAGATAAGAAGATGTTAGGTCAAAATTTGGGGAAAACATCTCGATTATCTTACGTGAATGTTGTTATGGATAATAGTGTTCATATTGGAGCAAATAACAATGAAAATAATCTGAATACTAGTGGTACTGATGTTCCTATTGATAATTTGGAAGGACTTTCTGTAGAGTCGAATCTTCATCCGTTGTATTTGCAAAATATAGATCATCCAGGTTTAATTCTCATCTCTAAGAAGTTAACATGGACTAAGAACTTTGGTCCTTGGAAAAGATCTATCTCAATTGCCTTGTCCGCAAAGAATAAGCTAGGTATTGTCAATGGAACTTATGTAAAACCTTAAGCAAATTCTGTTTTAAAAGCACAGTGGGATAGAGTTAATGATATGGTAATTAGTTGGATCCTTAAAACTGTTTCTGAGGATATGAGTAATGGTATGGATTTTGTAACTTCTGCTCAAGAAGTTTGGGAGGAATTACATGATCAATTCTCTAGTATTAATGGACACCGGGTGTATCAAATCTTGAAAGATTTACATTCTTTAGAATCTGTTGAAATCTATTATCATAGGCTTAAGAATTTGTGGGATAAGTATATAGCTTTGGAATCTGTTGTTGCTTGCAAATGTGGTTGTACTTGTGGTAGTCATAAGTTGCAGGAGGAAAGGGAACAACGGAAGAGACTTTTTCAATTCCTTATGGGGTTGAATGATGGTTTTTCTAGTGCTAGGGGACAGATTCTTATGATGTCACCTTTGCCATCTATTTCACAAGCCTTTTCTTTGATTAAGTAAGATAAAAAACAGAAACAAGGTAGTTACATTCCACATTCTTTTGTTGGATCCATTAAGTCTTCTTCTGGTTCTTCTGGTCCCGTTCTTGGTTTATCAGCTAATGTTAAACCTAATTCAAGAGGTTATCAAGGGAACAGATCAGGTTTAAAGTGTTCTTATTGTAACAAGAATGGTCATGTGAGAGAGTTTTGTTATAAGTTGATTGGGTATCCAGACAAGAAAAAAGGAAAAGGGAAATTTTCTCAGCCTAATGTTGTTCATAGTGGTGGTTCTGGTTCGACTAGTCTCACGAATTTGTCACAAACTCAACTTACCAGTACCAATGTTCCTAATGCTGCTGCTATGCAGGTCATGCTTCAGAAATCCCAGTCAGGTGCAGGATCTCATCAACAACCTTCTTCTACTCCTTCTCTGGAGGATTTACAATCTCAGGTCTCTCACATGAATAGTTTGATGCTAATGATGATGCATAAGAAAGGGACTGTGACTTCACCTGAAGATCATATGTCATCTATGGCAGGTATGGCATATAGTTTTCATTCTTTTGCTTTGACTGGTATGTCTACTATATGGATCATTGATACTGGAGCATCAAACCATATGAGTTGCAATCTTAGTTTGCTTAGTAATGTGAGAGTTTTATCACAACCATTTCATGTTGTTTTGCCAAATAAACACATAATTTCTGTCACACCAGTAAGAGAAGTCATTCTAAATCCTTTCCTCACTTTATCTCATGTGTTATATATATACCAGATTTTCATTGCAATCTGCTGTCAGTTTCAAAGTTAACACAAGATAACAATTGTGTTGCTTCTTTTTTTGCTACATCTTGTGTGTTTCAGCACCAGACTCAGCAGAGAGCCCTAGCTTCTGGTAAAGCACACAATGATCTGTATTATCTCACTCCTCCATCAACTTCATCTACTTCATTCTTGGCTTCAGATCAGACTTTTCCTCAGTCTACTATGTCTTTTCATGTTCATGATGCAATTGTACATAGTACTATGCATTCAACTGTTTCTTTGTCTAAACTTTGGCATTTGAGATTAGGCCATACTACTGATATTGTTTTACAGCATATTCCTGTTATCAAATATGTTTTAAATGTTTGTAACAATGGTTGTCACATATGTCCTTTGTCCAAACAATGTAATCTTTATTTTCCTAAACAAAGTACTTCTTATGCTTTGGCCAATTTTGATTTACTTCATATGGATGTTTGGGGTCCCTATAGTGTTTCTACTATACAAGGACATAAGTACTTTCTTACTCTAGTTGATGATCATAGTCGAGCCACTTGAGTTTTTCTCATGACTACTAAACAACAAGTTTTTTCAATTTTTAAAGATTTCTTGACTTACATTGACAACCAGTTTCATGGAACTGTTAAGACAGTTAGAACAGATAATGGCAGTGAGTTTGTCAATCAATCATTTAGTACTCTTTTTTCATCTCTAGGGGTCATACACCAAACTTCTTTTCCCTATACACCGCAACAAAATGCACGGGTAGAAAGAAAACATAGGCATTTACTTGAGATGGCTAGAGCTTTACGGTTTTAATCCGGCTTGTCTCTTAAGTATTGGGGAGATTGTATTTTGACTGCTACCTATCTCATAAATCTATTGTCTACGCCTGTTTTAAAATACAAAATTCCTTTTGAGATTCTTCATAATTCCTTGCCAGATTATTCAAATCTCAGGACATTTGGGTGTCTTTGTTATGCATCTATTCATACTACTGATAAATTTGCTCCAAGGGCTGTTAAGTTCTTATTTCTTGGTTATCCACCTCATCAAAAGGGTTATAAGCTTATTAACCTTGAGACTTATTTTATGTTTGTCAGCAGACATGTTACGTTTCATGAACATATTTTTCCTTATCCATCTGCCAAGACATCCACTTCTTCTCATTACACTTTTTTGGATTGGTATTCTTCTAATTCTACATCACCCTTTGTTAATTCTTCAAATGATGTGAATTCTGGTTTACCTTGTTCAACTATACATAGTTCTCCAGTTTTACATATTCCTCGTACAGAATGTTCACTTGAAATTTTATCTTCTTACATTCATTGACCTTCTACTCCAGATCATTCACCTTCTTCTTCTGATCTAATTTAGGAAAATTCACTAGTCATATCCCCTGAACCTTTATCTAATCCAGGTTCATCTGTTATATCTACCTCATCTACTAAACAAATTGATCTTCCTAGAGCTTCTTCTAGATTATATGTCAGACCTAAATGGTGGAATGACTATCATGTTCACACTAAATCTTCAAAAGCACATTTTTGCAATTTCATGAGTCACATCTCTCAAAACTCTGTTCACAGAAATTTCTTTGTCAATTCAGCTTCTGTTATAGAACCTGCACATTATTATCAGGCTATTACTAATCCTAAATGGATTGAAGCAATGCAAAAGGAACTTGATGCACTAAAAAAAAATACTCGATCTTTAGTGACACTTCCTCCTGGAAAGAAAGCTATAGGTTGCAAATGGGTATACAAAGTTAAGTATTTAGCTAATGGGGAGGTTGAAAGATTTAAAGCCAGATTAGTGGCTAAAGGATATAATCAAACAGAAGGTATTGATTTTCATGACACTTTTGCACCAGTTGCAAAGATGGTCACTGTGAGATGTTTGCTTGTTGTTGATGCTGCTAGAGGCTGGGTTGTAGAACAATTAGATGTCAATAATGCATTTTTGCATGGAGATTTAGAAGAAGAGGATTACACGTAATTGTCTTTGGGATACAATACCAAGGTCACTTCTTCTAATCTAGTTTGCAAATTGATTAAATCCATCTATGGCCTAAGACAGGCTTCCAGAAGATGGTTTGCAAAATTGACTGCTAGCTTGCTGGAGGCTGGTTATGTGCAATCTAAGACAGATTATTCTTTGTTCACTTATTCAGCAAATGGAGTTTATCTTTCTGTTGTCATCTATGTAGATGATATTTTGGTTACTATTAATAATCAAGAAGCCATTGATTCTTTGAAACACATTGTAATATCCCGTAATTTTTAGGTTAATAGTAATAATAGAAAATAGAAAAAAAGATTAAAATTTGAAAAAGAATAGAATTTAAAATTAAATTAGACTAATGGGCCTAAAGTTTGGATTGGATTTGAACACGGGTAAGTAGTAGGTTTAGAGTTAGGGTTTTGTGACGCTATATAAACATCTTATTCTCTTTTCTTCATCTTTTTAATCAAAATTCGTAGGTCTTTGTCTCTCAAAATTCAGCAGTCTTGTAAAATTCGTAATTAATTCATCGTAAGTCAAAATTCGTTGATTTTGGACTTTTCCGAAAACTCTTTCAATTTTATACAACATCTATTTCATAGTGTTTTTCCAGATTATGCTCTGAACAGTTCTTAAAATCACAAAACATATTCAGATCTTGTTTTTCAGTTTCTGTTTAAATTCAGCGGACGTTTTATTCAATTCCCCATTCGTTATAAGTCCGATTCTGATGAACCATACCTTTTCAGAAAGCTCTTTCCGTTCTCTATGACTTTCGTGGTTTAAGTTTTTCAAGAACATGTTGTTTAAAGGGTCAAAAAGACAAAATACTGTTCTGGTCAGATTGAAATCATTGAGACGTTCAAGGTTTTAGATATCGAGGTAAGTTTCCGGTTGATCTTTCTAGTGTTTTTAAAATTATATGTGATATATGTATGTTTGTTTATCGAAACATGGGCTAAGTGATTATATTTTACAGTTATATGTATTATTTGATATGTGTTATGTGTAAGCAATAGTCTTGGCATTCAGATTTGTGTCATGGTTTGTGAAAATATCGAATAAGAATAAGGACCGAGTCACCGGGTTATATTGACAGTGTTCTGAAAATTTAGGACCGTTATCACCGGGTTGTAGTGGTCGTGGCATGAATTGTGGGTTTCGAATTATTGTTGTTATGTGGTATCGTATTTATCGAATAAGAATAAGAATATGTGAATCGAAAGTTATGTATTGTGTATCGTTATATGGTATTGTATCGAATATTGTATTATGTTTTGTATATACATGTTATTTGCCCGACTAGTTGGATTAATTGGTTTCTTGCTGGGCTGTATAGCTCATTAATTACAATTTTCAGGTTTTGTGTAATTCAAGTGGGATAGCTTTGGAGTTCCAAGATCTTAAGTTTGGAATATGTCGACTTTTGGATTATCGTTAGCTGCGCCTTTGTAATAGAACTTTTGTCACACTTCCATCTGTAATTGTTATTGTATAGTACTTTATTTAAGTTTTGTATTTAGATTTAATAGTCCAAAAAGTCGGGCTGTTACACATATGTTGGATGTTCAATTTAGTATTAAGAATTTGGGAGCTGTTAAGTACTATCTTAGTCTTGAAGTTTCCAGGAATGATACAGGTTTTTTTGTTACTTAACAAAAGTTTATTAATGACCTATTGATTTTTGCTGATATATTGGATTATCGACCTCTCTCAGTTCCATTAGATCCTTATTTAAAGCTATATGACAATGACAAATCTGGTCCTTTGCTTGAAAATCCATCTGTTTACAGGGCTTTGGTTGGCAAATTACTGTACATGAATTCTTGTAGACCCGATATTACATTTTCAGCTCATCTTTTAAGTCAGTTCTTACATGCTCCTAGACTTAAACACATGACAGCTGTTCTCAGAGTTCTAAGATACCTAAAGTGCACTATTACTCATGGTATATTTTTACCATCAAATAATTCTTTGACAGTACGAGTGTTTAGTGATAGTGATTGGGGTGGAGATCCCAATGATAGAAGATCAGTTGGAGCTTATAGTTTGTTACTAGGTCCTGTGGCTATTTCATGAAGATCTAAAAAGCAACATGTTACTTCCAGAAGTTATGCTAAGGCAGAATACAGAGCTCTAGCATATGCTTCTTGTGAGATTCTTTGGGTTATCAATCTTTTATATGATCTGAAGGTACCTGTCCAATATCCTATTTCTTTACTTTGTGACAATAAAGTTGTTATTGATTTGACTGCCAATCCAATATATCATGCAAGAACCAAGCATGTTGAACTCGATTGTCATTTCATTCGTGAGAAGATAGCATTTGGTCTGATCAAAGTTTATAAGGTTCATACAAAAGATAATGCTGCAGATATCCTACCAAAGACTTAGAAAAAGTTTTACACTGATCATGTACTCGCAAATTGGGCTTATGTCTTCAACCTGCTCTTCTAATTTGTGGGGGGATACACAGAAAAGGGAGGCTAAAGAGTATAAAGATAGTAATATTGGCATTGCCAATATGGTTTCACAAAGTCAACAGTTATCAAAAAAGATTAAAGTAGCTTTATGTTGAAAGTCAATATTAGTTAGTTAGATTTACAGCTGTCATTCTATTACAAACTAGCTTTATTACCCGTGCGAGGCACGGGTTTATTCTAAAATATTTTATAATTTGTCATTAATTCCGGTATATTTGTTTGTGGTATATTCATATTGATGGTTTGATTATCGAAATATTTGAAAATTTAAGTAAGCAATAGTTATTGTAAAATTAATATATCTATTTTTTATTATATTTTATTTCTTTAATCGGAAGTTCGTGTGATACACGTATATGATTTGGATGTGAATAGTTTATTGTCGATTTTCGAGTAAGTAAGTATTTTGATCTTTCTTTACTGCGTAATTTGTTCTTTAAAAAACTTGATATGATTTTATATACATATTCTTAATTAGTGTTGATGGTTTGGTGATTGAGATATTTGAAAATTGTAAGTTAGCCATAGTTGTTTGTAAAGTTAATATTCCTCTTTTTTATTGTATTGTATTCCTTGAATTAGAAGTTCGTGTTAGATATGTTAATGATTTGGATGTGAATAAGTTGCTATTGATTTTCGAGTAAGTAAGTATTTGATGTTTTTTTACTGCATAATTTTTAAAAAAAAAACTCGATATGTTTTTACATACATATTCTTAATTGGTTAATAATGGAATGCAATAATTGTCCAGTTGTGGATATACTTTATTTATAAAACTATTACTTATACCTCTCAAGAAGCCGCTAAACTGATTCGTGATAAATTACTCGTTTCACCTTACAATTGTCACTTGACACAAATAATTTAACAATTAATACTTTTAACATTTTATCATAGATATTCAAAAAATTTAAACCAATTTTAGTTAAGATTTGATTTAATCATACGATGACAACTTCAACTTTTTTGTAAAAATCTCCAATACAAATTTTTTATTAGTATACAAAGAGAAAACTCTTTTGCATTTTTCGGGTTCAATACTTTATATACTAATAGTGTATTTTTCAAAAATGATCAACGTATAAAATTTATTTATTGAAGACGAGATTTATAATATATAGGATCGTAGTAAAACTAAAGTTTTGATCTATATTAGTATCTAAAATTTCAAAACTGCGTATATAATCTATAAATTGTTAATATCTTATAATGAAGCATTAATAAATGTTAAATGATGAATAAAATCCGTTTTACGCTTATTATATATAAGGATATAATTGGAATGGAGTAAATAGGTTGATAGTTTTAAATTTTAAAATAAAAATTAAAAAAGACTATAATAAGTGATAGTGGCTATAAATGTCAACATTTGTTACATTATCACCTAGTTCATGGTTCAATTCTCATTAAAAACAATTTTTTTATCATCAATATAAAATTAGAAGGGTAATTTAGTAATCTATTATCATCAATATAATATTGAAAAGGTAATCAGGAATCTAATATATATAATCTGATAGTATATAGAATTTGTAATCTAATAGTATATATAATCCGAGTCATTATATATTTAATACAAATAAACATGATTTACAATATTAAAATATTAATATAATCTTTTTTATGGATCAATTCCAATTTTATAATATGTTGTATATCTTGCGCGAGTTTTTCTTTAATCTGGAAATGAATTATCTACCTTATCAAGGAGATTACAAGAAGAGACCAAAATAGAATATAACATATTGAGTATTTGCGCATATTAATAAAGAGTTTTATGATATAACCACAATTGATATCTAGCATAGTGGTAAGGAATGTTACTTTTAATCAAGAGGTCAAGGGTTCAATTCCCATTAGAAACAATTTTTTTTATCATTAATATAATATATGAGGGGTAATTTAGTAATTTAACATTGAATAAATTGTCTCACTAAACCCCTAGTTGCTCTATTATATATATAATAATAATAGATTCTATGTATATAAACATTGTAACACTCAATTTCTAATCAAGTAATTCAATTAGAACAATATCTTTCTCTTTCTCTATCTCTCTTTCATCTCTTTGTTTATCAATGTAAATATACATTCGTATGTACAAGTTTATAGTAGACATTCATTTATATAAATAGTCATAGAGACCGAAAATCTATAATTATCTCTCTACGACTTCTATTATCACTATATATAAATTCTTCTACTAAAATTATGAAAGGCTTTTATTATGGTTATTTACTTTAAGATTTACGAAGAAGTGTAGATTTTGAAATTTGAAAGGGCAGACCAGTAAAGCATGAGCCATTAACATCAAATAAATGAAATTAGCTAAGAAAAACATCAAATAAATTGAGAAGTACAATCAATCAATCTAGGGGATAGAGACTAGAGACTTTAGACCCTTGCCTCGATTCCTCTATTATTGGCCAAGTACGAAGTACCTGTGATTTCTCTTGTTGAAAAACACAAGTGCATCTGGTGGTTTGGGTGATCACAGGTTACGTTCCGTTTCAAAATAATAATTCGTGTTCTTAATAAATATTTTAAATTTTATAATTTATTTCAATATCATTCGTTATCTTACTTATCTTCAATTCAGATTTTTCAGATCAATTATATTTTAAATACTACTATATTCAATTAATGCAATAAATTTTGCTTCAAATTTCATTTCATATTTTATTTTACCCTATGCTTAATATACAAAGGTTACCCAAAAAAAAAAACAACATTAAATTTCTTAATATTCATGTTTTTTTGAAAATAAATCATAATTTGAAAAAAAAAGAAAATATTACAAATCTATGCCAGTAGTTAATCTTTATCAAACATCCAAACTCACCCCGCAAAATGATTGGAAACTAAAACGTTTGCGAGACATAGCTTCAAGTCTTAAGTTCTAAATTATCCTTGCACATCGTTGCGGAACTCCTAGGAACTTAGTGAGATAAAAATCTCATGCTATTATTTTCTTGCACTAGTTTGATCGTTTTGCGGACGGGCAGACATCTATCAGAAAAAATTACTCCTGCACATGAAAAGCAGAACAGATATAGTGGACGTTTGGGATATCACAAAAAAGTTGACTTATATCTTAAAATGAATAAGTGTTTTATAAGTGATAAGTTGATGAATTCTTATAAGTTATTCGGGTGTTTGAATAAATTTACTTATAAGTTAGTGAAGAATTTGTTAAATTAAATTTGAAAAAATAATTATTAAATACAATGATTTCAACACTTGTATTTTAAATTAAAAAAATATTTAAAAACACAAAGGTAAAAATTTAAAGTATTAAAAATTAAAGAAATCAAAGAATAAGTTGATAAGTTAAGTAAAATATTGGTGATTTCTAACATTCAACTTATCAATTTATACAAGCCTATGACCCGTGCGATGCACAGATGAATTTTAGTATTTTTAATTTATTATTTTAGTATTTTTACATGATTTATTATTATTTTTTATCTTATTTTATTATCATTTATTTGTATTTTGATCTTAAATTTTTTTAAATATTGTCGACGGAATAATATCTTGAACTTTTGAATGTAGTTTAGAAAAATAAATGATATAAATATTTAATAATAATAATATGTTGTTGACGGGATTCGAATCTTGAACCCGTGAGAGTATTTTAGATATCAAGAAAATAATATTCTTTTAATATTACATCAAACGGTTTTCATTTATCTATATTTATATCTAACTGTTATTATTTAGAGAACCAAACTACCAACCAATCAAATAGATGGTAGTTTGCTTATAATAGTATTTTTTTATATGATTTTTTAGTATTTTTTATCTTATTTTATTAGCATTTATTTGTATTTTGATCTTAAAATTTTTAATATGTTGTTGACGGGATTCGAACCTTGAACCCGTGGGAGCATTTTAGATATCAAAAAAAGAATATTCTTTTAATATTACATCCAACGGTTCTCATTTACCTATATTTACATTTAACGGTTATTATTTAGTTAACCAAACTAAATGACCAAACTACCAACCAAATATAGGGTGGTTTGCTTATAATATTATAGTATAGAAGTCATAAGTTATCAATTAAACTGAGTACACAAACACCCCTCATAAGCTCTTATGGCTTTATAAGCCATAAATCGGCTTATTTTGGCGTTGCCAAACACGCCATATAAATACGCACTGTTGAGTGTTGACATACGCAACAATAATCAATAATTGGTACGTAACCTTCCTCAAATAAATATGAAATTTCGCGTGCATATATATGTATTCACAAATTAAAATAAAATATGTATTTTTCATGTCATTTTGTACAAATTTTGGAAAATCTTTTTGAATTTTCTAGTATTACTCAAAGAAAAATTACTCCTTAATCGGTAGCCACTGTTGAGGCACGGATATTGATGCACCCTTAATTAATTCATTAGTTTAAATGGGTGCATATTAAATTCTTATATATAATAAGCGTAAAAGATAACTTATTCAAAAAAATTGACCGGTACTCAGTATCGTCAAAATAATCTCAACCGTAAGATATAAAAGTTTTAAAAATAAACGATCAAGATCATATCATATAAAATTAAAAATTATTATCTAAAAAATGATATAAGTGAAAGGTAGAAGTATTAGTTTTAGAATTGGATTTGAATTAATTACTCCCTCCGTTCCGGCAGGAAGTTAACATTCAGAAGAGGATGTTCGGCACGCATTTTAAGGCTCCTTTAAAGTATAGTTTCATTAATTATTTTAAAAAAAAAATTCTTCTGAATAAAAATTAAATGTTTGGATTTTTTTTCAAAAAAGAAAAAAATTAAAAATAAATAATGGAATTATATTTTATAGGAGACTTAAAATGCGTGCTGAGCCCTCCATTTCAAATGTTAACAAATGGATGGGACAGAGAGAGTACATATCAAAATAATAAGGACCGTTAAATTATAAAATTATTATCTAAAAAGAATAAGTCAAAAGTAGAAGTATTGGTATTAGAATTGGATTCTAATTAAGTAATTATAACTATAACATGGCAAAATAATAAGGATTGTT
Source organism: Heracleum sosnowskyi (assembly GCA_030848705.1). Taxonomy (NCBI): domain Eukaryota; kingdom Viridiplantae; phylum Streptophyta; class Magnoliopsida; order Apiales; family Apiaceae; genus Heracleum; species Heracleum sosnowskyi. Next base: position 14,138,886 of record CM061244.1, on the reverse strand, counting down.
AGATTTTAAAATTATTATCTAAAAAAGATATAAGTCAAAAGTGAAATTATTAGTATTAGAATTGAATTTAAAGTAATTATAAATTTCACATATCAAAATAATAAGAATCGTTAGATTTTAAAATAGATAGATGAGAAACATTGAATTGAATATGAAAAATTGTATTTGATTGTTAGTTGAATTATATTAAGAATACTAAAAATATATCTTGATATTTTAAACAAGACACATGAAAATTTTCTAAATCTGATATAGTCTGAAAAGTAATTATAGAAATATAATTGACGGTCCAATGAAAAGGCTTGATATTTAATGCCCAAATCCCTAATTATTCATTAATTTCGTAATTAATGAATAGGGAAACTATACAGCTCATTAAAAGAGCCCAAATTATGGAAACCTTATCAAAGAAGGATCCGGAATCCCAATTAAAGGTAATTAATGAGTCATAGCCTTTATCAACAAGGAAAAGACTTATCCTGCAAGCAATACAATGTTTATCCAATATCAAAAAGGAGACTTATTCGCTAAGACTCCTAAACATACCATAAATACTAGGCTCCAGACGCCTATTTAAGGTCCCTGGTCCTACAATCAGAACTACGTCTTTGGCTTGATTCTCAATAACGATTTGAGATACGTAGGCATCTTGTGAGGACCAATTTAGTCCGGAAACACGAGTGCAGCCATAAAAGCTCGAATCTCATTAAACCTTAGCATTAATTACACAAGCACGTTTTTTAATCCATAACATTTGGCGCCGTCTCTGGGAAGACAACATCAACCATGGCAAACACATGAAGAACAGATCGGGATACTCAAACTCCCGATGATCGCCCCATCACCTCTGAGGCTGATCAGCCACCGCCGACTACCGGCACACAAGGGGCGAATATCCCCACCAACACTCAAGGACCGGAAATCCCGATTTCGGTTGAAGGGACGAATCCCTTACAGATGGTCATTCATGGATCTAATCCACAAGAGACCGTTCACCAGCAACCAATCACGACCTCTCTGCTGCTCATGAGTGTACCAAGGAGCCTTCAACTCCATACTACTGATCTCCCTCAATACGCGAATCAGACTTTGGGGATGCCAAGCTATGGCATGCCCCCTCGACCCATGGCGGGCGGTAGTGGAACTAATCCAATCTACCATGAGGCATATGTGCCCCCTTATATTCAAGGTCTGGGACCCCAAAATCAACAAACTCGTCAGACCCCTCTCATTCAAGATTACTCTGGCCCATACACTGAGGATGAGGGTTATACAATTGGGGAGGATGTTGCCCTAAGAAGGAGACGTTCTTTACAGACAAATCGGGAGCAACCCCAAACTACTAGGGAGAAACTTGCAGCCCATGAGGCAGAGACTGCAAGGCTCAAAAAACTCCTTGCTGAAGAAGAGGCCGCCCAATCTCGGGGCCGAACGACTGAAGGAATCCCGATAATCAACTTGGATCCACCAAGAAGGACCAAGAGGGCTGAAGCCCCAAGGGGTGATCCTAGTATTCTGTTGCCCCTAGGAGATCCAGATGATCCTACACCACCGTTTACACAAGACATCATGAAAACGGCTATATCCAGAAAGTTTAAGATGTCTTCGATCAAAGCCTATGATGGAACGGGAGATCCCGAAAATCATGTAAGGACCTGCTCCAATGCACTGCTGTTGCAGCCAGCCAACGATGTGGTCAAGTGTAGGGCGTTTCCACAAACCTTGGCAGGCATGGCCCAACGTTGGTATAGCCGTCTACCTCCCAACTCTATTGGGTCCTTTAAGGAACTAAGCAAGGCTTTCATCAATCAGTTCATTAGTGGAAGGGTGCATGAGAAAAATTCTGCATCACTCATGGTAATACGTCAAGGAAAGAATGAAGCCCTAAGGGACTACATTAATCGATTCACTCGGGAGGCTTTGAAAGTCCCGGACTTAGATGACAAAGTGGCTATGATAGCCCTGCAACAAGGAACCACTGATGACCACTTCAGGAGGTCGTTGGCTAAACATCCACCAGAGAGCATGTTGAAGCTCCAAGATAGATCCGGAAAGTGCATCAAGGCTGAGGAAAGCATGAGAAAGTATGAACCCACCGCTGGCGACGGTGGAAACTCAAAGAAAAGAAAAGAAACTCAGGAGTACGACGTCAAGGAAAAGTTCCCCAGAACATCAAAGAACTCCGATTCTCCCCCCAAGAGAAACAATTTTGGGCCAAAATTCACAGAATATGCAAGATTGAATACTCCCAGGAGTCAAATTCTGATGGAGATAGCCAAGGAAGAAGATATCAAATGGCCAAAGCCAATGAGGGCTGATTTGTCCAAACGGAACCAAAATCAGTTTTGTCGGTTCCACAAAGAAGTCGGTCATGACACTGATGATTGTAGACAACTGAAAGATGAGATTGAGTTTCTGATACGAAGAGGAAAACTCAGCAAGTTCACTAAGGATGGAAGCCAAGGGAGCCAAAGGGGGAACTATGAAAGAAAGGATTATGATATAAGGGACAACGATCAAGATCGGAATCCCAAGCCCCGAGGGTCAGTGATCAACATGATATTCGGAGGGCCACCTGCTGCTGGATCCTCCCGAAACTTAAGAAAGGCTTATGCCCGAGAGGTAATGACTGTGGTTGGAGAAGCACCGAAACGTGTCAGAACAGAAGTGTCAATAGGTTTTGACGATTCAGACTTAGAAGGGGTGAAGTTCCCCCATGATGATCCTCTTGTCATAATACCTGTGATAGGCAACTCTGAAACAAAAAGAGTCTTGGTTGATAATGGAGCTTCAGTGGATATCTTGTTCCACGATGCCTTTATCAAGATGGGTTACACAGACTCTGTTAGATCAGAATTCAATGATTGTCAGAAGCTAGACTCAACTTATCAGGATTGCTGACGTCATCAGTATTGCATGGTCATCAGTATTTGATCAAGCGTCAGTATCTTATTGATCATCAGGATTCCTACTCAGACTATGATCAGGTTTGATCATCAGGACTTGAAGCTGATCAGGATTCCTACTTCGAGTTATATTTGGAGTCTAGATAAACATGGAAGTTTGTTCCTGGTTTGTAGAATGCAGCTATCGATTAAAGATATGTTTCTATCTTTGTTATGATTAGGACTTATCTTGTTATTGATAGAGAAGCTGTGTGCACTATATAAACACAGTTTTGGTTTCGATTTATGTACTTATCAGAGAGAGAACATAATCGGAGAGAAGCTCTTAAGAACAGAATTTCTTGAGAGAGTTTTTGTAAGCTAGCAGCTCTTAAGAACATCAGAATTTCTTAAGAGAGTTTGTAACAGTTTTATATCAAAGTTAATAAAGCTGTTATTATTGTTGTTATTGATCTTTCATATTTGTGTTATATAAAGTCGAGAATCTTATACAATTGTATTCAACCCCCTTCTACAATTGTTATTTACTGGGCAACAATTGGTATCAGAGCAAACTGATTTAATTCTGAATCAGATACGATCTAAAGATGTCGACAACCAAGTATGAAAGCATGAAGATTCCCATTTTGAAGATATCAGAATATCCTACATGGAGGGTAAAGATGTTGATGTACCTGGAGGCTATGGATCCCGACTACTTGGACAGGATTCGTGATGGACCATATATACCAACAAAGTTCGTAGAACGAACAGATACAGTACCAGAACATTATGTGGTCAAAGCTAAAGCTGAATGGACTCCAGAAGAAAAAGCTCATGTACTCAGGGAACCAAAGATAAAGAATATCTTGCATAATAGCCTTGATGCTGTTATGTCAAACAGAGTGATTGCATGCAAGTCTTCAAAAGAAATCTGGGATACTTTGGAAACTCAGTGCCAGGGATCTGCATCTGTCAAGAAAAACAGAAGGGCTCTATTGATTCAAGAATATGAGCAATTCGATGCAAGACCTGAAGAGAGCCTGACTGATCTATATGATAGATTCCTGACACTATTGAACAGCTTATCCTTAGTTGACAAAGTATATGAAACTGAAGATTCAAACACCAAATTTCTTAGAGCTTTACCTGAAGAATGGGATACTCAGACCTCAATCATTAGACACCAGTATGATCTGAACATTGTGTCTCTTGATGAGATCTATGGGATGCTAAGAACTCATGATCTTGAAGTTCAACAGAGGAAGAACAAGAAAAGCAGCAAGGCAAAGTCAATTGCTTTGAATGTAGAAGCAAAATCAAAAGGGAAAGCTATGGAGGTCTCTAGAAGGAAAGCAAGAGTAGCTGAGTCAGATCCTGACGACTCTTCATCAGATACTGATGGCAATCCTGATGCCAATACTGGTGATGAATCTTCTGATTCAGACATGGAAGAGATGGTTGCTATGATTGTCAGAAACTTCAGAAGGATGAAGTTCAGGAAGAATAGAAGACAAGGCAACTTTAAGAAAAAGACCTTCAAAGCAGACAAAGACAAGTATATCAAGAAGGACAGCAAGGGTAGCAAATTTGACAAGTCAAAGGTTAGATGCTATAAGTGTAATGGTATGGGTCACTTTGCTTCTGAATGCAACAAGACAAAGGCACTCATCACATCAAGCAAGGATTGGATGGACTCTTCCTCAGAATCTGATACTGAGGTAGTCAACTATGCGTTAATGGCCAATGCTGATGTAACTGCTGCTCCTGATGATAAGGTACTAAATACTATCTTTGATTTTGATACTGATAATGCTTCTGAGTTAAGACGTTTTCTAAAGTCATTACATATTAGCTTTAGAAGTCAAACTGCTGAAAATACTAGAATCTTATCTGAGATGTCTGACCTTAGAAAAAGGAATGAGATATTAGAAGCTGAATTTTCTCGTATGCAAGAAGTACAAAAAGAATGTGATAATGCTAAACACATGCACTTAGAGATGACATCTAAATGTACTTCCCTTGAAAAAGAACTTGAATTTGCTAATGAGAAAATCAGAACCTGGACAGACTCTGGTAGGAAATTTCATGAGATTAATACCTCTAAGAATTGGAAAGAGTGTCTAGGATATAAGTCAGATGAAGATAAGAAATTAGCAGAGAAAATTGTCATTGATGAGACAGTCAGTCCAAAGACCTATAGACATGTTATAGACTCAACCAAATATAAGATTACTCCTGTTAATTTTGTTTTTGGTAAGGATTCCAATTCTACTTTTGAAAAGGGATCTTCTTCTACTCAAGGAAAAGTACTTCAGGAAGTTGTCAGTTTTTGGGTGGAAGACTAGTTTCATGGTTCAGTAAAAAGCAGAAATCTATTTCCACTTCAACTGCAGAAGCTGAGTATATTGCTGCAGGAAGTTGTTGTGCTCAGATAATGTGGATGAGAAATCAGTTGTTAGATTATGGCCTGTCATACTCAAAAATCCCTATTTATTGTGATAACCAAAGTGCTATTGCAATGACAGGAAATCCAGTTCAGCATTCTCTTACTAAACACATAAGTATCAGATATCACTTTATAAGAGAACAGGTTCTGGAAGGAACAATTGAACTTCACTTTGTTCCTACTGATCAACAACTAGCTGATATATTCACCAAGCCACTACCTGAAGCTACTTTCAATAAGTTGGTGAATGAACTTGGAATGATGAATTTTGAGAATTTCTGAGAAAAGCTACAGAGAGGAAATCCTGATAACTGTCAAATCCTGATGGTTATTCAGAAAGGTATGTTTTCTTTGATCAAATCCTGATAGGACTCAATCCTGACAGGAAGTCAACTGGTCAAATCCTGATGCTCAGATGTTTGAAGCTGGTATGAAAACCAGAGGTTCTATGCTAATTTGTCATCAACACTCCTGGTAAACTCTGGACAATTAGATTATTACTTAGTCTTTGATTAAGTTTTCAGTCTTAATTATCAATTTCAATTTCATTATTGTCAGAGTTTATTATTTATCGTTTCTATATCAATATGAGTGTTACTAACAAATTTTGCAGGCATATACAGGAAGAAAACAGTTGAGAAAATAGATAATTTTCATTAATTCTTGAATATCTTTCTCAATCCTGATATGGTAAAATATTTTGTGCGGAAATGCTTTTATTCCTGATGAGGTTAGGTTTTTCTTACATCAGAAAATGCCTACTCGTTATGGACTACTTTCTAATGCTATGGTACAAGGACCAACCCACCTTGTTCCTGACACAAGCATGCAACCTAAACAGTCTAAACAGTTAACAACCACCTCTACTGTATCTCAAAAGACTTTAGTTGTAAAATCAAAGAAATCAGCTAGAACTGATGTGTCTGGAAGGCAATCAGGTTCAAAGGATTTTTCCTCTACACCACTCACTAAAATGAAGATACAAGGGGGTGTACAAGGGGTCCTGGTGAAGAAAGCTGATAAGGTTGTTAAGGATGTTCCTGTGAAAAGGAAGTTAAGGTTAATTGATGAAAGTGATTCCGAGGATGACTTACCTATATCCTCTGTGATGAATGTGAACAAGGAAGTTGCTGATACTGCTACTAAAGCTGTGGTACCTTCATCAAAACCACAAAAGAAAAGGAAATTATCAAAGAGCAGGTATCATATTCCTTTGACAGTGCAAATGAAGGATACTGATATTCAGACATCAAATCCTGATGTTAGTATTCCTGATGCAACAACAAAAGTTGTCTCTATATCAGACTCTCCAGCCTCTCCATCTCAGATTCGAGGACATTCTTGGGAGAAGGTATCTACAACTGCTTCCTTGGTTGGTCTTACACCTACATCAAAGAAAAAGAGGAATGCAGAAGAGTTAGTCTATCAGAGACAGAAGAAGCTGAAAGGATCAAGCCCACAAGAACCTGAATTTCAGAGTAATTCAGCAGCTGCTGTTGATCCTGCCACACAAGAACCACTCAATCAAAGTTTGGGTGAAGGCTTAGCTAGTGGAATGGTCACACAAGAACCATTTTCTCAAAGGGAGAATGAAGACATCAACATTCCAGCTACACAAGAACCATCTTCTCAAAGTGAAGATGCAGGCAAAGCTACAGCTTCTGTTGAAAGATTGGTCGAGAACATTGTCAATGAGGGAAGCACACAAGAACCTTTAGCTCAAAGTGTTGAAGCAGCTTCTGAACCTCAAGCTCCACAAGAACCATTGGTAGCAAATACTGATGCACGCATATCAAATCCTGACGATGTTCATCCTGACGTTAGTGGTGCTCCTGATAATGAACCTATTTTGATACAGCCACTTCGTTCAAGACCAATAGATCATCCTATCTCAGAATCTCAGGATAAACTGAAAGGTATTGCAATTCCTGATCCTGATATATCTCATGGTTCTGATGATGATAATTCTGATGATGATAGTGATGATGATAATGAGAATAGAAAAGAGAAGGAACAGCTTGCTACAGCACTCAAGATTAGTCTTGGAACTAATTTTGGTTCATCGAGTACATTTATGGCTGGCAATGCTTTCACTGGGAAAGATCAGAGACAAGATTTTTCTACTCCTTCCTTTGATCCTGCAGAGGCATTTAGACAGAATGAATGGAACAATTCATGGCACCAATCTGATGAATCTATCAGTTTTTCTTCTGCTATTGAACATGCCTATAATGCAGTGAAGTCTATAGAGAATCAAGACTTGAAGAATCATCTGAAGGCTACTACTCTGTTATCCAAAAGCCTGAAAAGTGAGATTGATTCTATCAAGGGTTCAACTGAAAAAGTGAGGACTGATATCTTTAATAATTTTACAAAGGTGCCTACTACTTTTCAACTAAGGGTAGTGGAATCCCAAGTGAAATCTGTTGTTTCAGAACAAACCTCAATCAATCAAAGAATTGATTCTCTGGATACTAAGGTAACTGAAATTCAAGCCTCTCTTTCCTTAATTTTGCAATTATTATCAAATCCTGATGTCAAAAAGGGGGAGAAGGTTATTCAGACAAAATGTACACCTGATCTAGTATTAAGAAATAATGATGATGATACTGGAGATGATGGTGGTGACAAAGCGATACAAGGAGAAACCTCTGATGCTGTTGACCTCTGATGCTGTTGTTATGAAGACAATCCAAACTTCTCAAAGTCAAACAACGCAGTCAACTCATGTTTCTGATTCTGGAGTTAAGACAGTAAGAACATTGGTGCAATCTCAGATCCTGACGGAAGATCAAATCCTGACACCTGGTCATGGACATACTCTTGCTACAATTCCTGAAGGTGATGAAGATATTTTTATTGATAATCCTGAAGATGCATCAAATTTATTCCAGAAGTTTTCTACAAAAGACGGCAGAATTGTTACTCTATATCACACTGATAAAAGAGTTCAACAATTATATGCAAGAAAAGCACTCTCTACAGCAAGTGAAGAATATCCAGATCTCTCACATGAAGAATTTTTGAGACTACAAAGAGAGACAATGGAAAGCTATACTGCTCCTGCTAGAGGTAGAGGAAGCAGAGGTAGAAGAGGTGCTAGAAGAAGTAAAAGAGGTTCTTCAACTCAAACAGTACCTAGACAGACAAGGTCTAGAGGGTTAAGAATTGAAGAAATTCCTGAACCTATTCAAACTCTAGTAGTTCCTGACAGATCTACTTTTGGTGATGATGGAATTGTTGAAGAAGAACCTGAATTGAGAAGAAAATCAAGTAAATCAACTCTCAGCAATACAAATCAAATTGAAGATTCTAATCCTGACAATATTCAAGATCCTGACGAATCTGAAATTCTGCAAGAGGTTGATTTGATAATTTTATCTACTGTTGTTGATTGTCACAACAAAGAAGTAGATGAAGAAGAAGAAGCCAGAAGAAGAGATATTACAAGAAGAACAAATAAAGATTTCAATCTCTATCTACAAAGGCTTAAAGTTTCAAATAAAAGACAATGGAGAAATTCAAGCAGACAAGAATCTTTACTTGAAAGAAGCTACGCTCATGAAAAGGAGAAATACAAGAAGTGGAAACATATTAGCACATTAAGTTGTGATACACCTATCAATTTTCAGTCTGGTGGAATTATTACAAGCGCTTCAAGTGTTGTTGATTTGTCTGATATGGCTAGATCAAAAGCACTCTGGTTAAAAATGTTTTCAAATCTGAAGCAATTGTCAAGTAATTCAAGAGGAGGTATTGGACACAGAGATGGTGAATATCTGAATATGTCATATGTTGATCCTTACTCCTTGACAGAAATTGGAGGTACTTTAACTTCTGAAAACCTGAACAATTTATTAGCTGTTGATATAGTTATAGATTGTCATGATGGTTTTGAAAATAAAGAAAAGCTTCTGTACTTCATGAAAGATGGTAGTGTGAAGATTCTATCTATTCAAGATCTGTTGATGAAAACTACACAGGAACTGAAATATGTTCACTATCTGTTAAGATGGAAGAACCAAGTGTACAAAGAATGGAGTGACATGATTTTGTCAACTATAAGAAGAAGACTGGATGGAAACAGTAATTTCGATGGTAATTATACTCCCATGTACTTAAATCAAAGAGGTCAGGATGTGGAAATGCAAAGGGGTACTGCTGTTAAAGAAGTAAATTTTGGCATGACTCATCTTTCTCTCAATCCTGATGGGAAGGAAATTGCTTATCTTTTGCTTGAAGAGCACAGTCTACAGAGAAACTCCATACAGAATCTCAGAGCAGCTATCTACCAGATTAATGAGGAAGATGAAGAACTCAGAAATCTTAAGGAAAGACTGATTCAAATTCTTGAAGAAAAAGAAGAAAGTTTATTATCCAACTTCTTGAAGATGAATCTGTTCTATCACAAAGCTTAAACAGATAAGTTGTTTCTGAAGATACTCGTACATTTTGATACATGTTTTTGACATCATTGAATATTTGGAATCTATACTTTATTTCACAAAGTATGAGATTGGGGGAGATTGTTAGATCAGAATTCAATGATTGTCAGAAGCTAGACTCAACTGATCAGGATTGCTGACGTCATCAGTATTGCATGGTCATCAGTATTTGATCAAGCGTCAGTATCTTATTGATCATCAGGATTCCTACTCAGACTATGATCAGGTTTGATCATCAGGACTTGAAGCTGATCAGGATTCCTACTTCGAGTTATATTTGGAGTCTAGATAAACATGGAAGTTTGTTCCTGGTTTGTAGAATGCATCTATCGATTAAAGATATGTTTCTATCTTTTTTATGATTAGGACTTATCTTGTTATTGATAGAGAAGCTGTGTGCACTATATAAACACAGTTTTGGTTTCGATTTATGTACTTATCAGAGAGAGAACATAATCGGAGAGAAGCTCTTAAGAACAGAATTTCTTGAGAGAGTTTTTGTAAGCTAGCAGCTCTTAAGAACATCAGAATTTCTTAAGAGAGTTTGTAACAGTTTTATATCAAAGTTAATAAAGCTGTTATTATTGTTGTTATTGATCTTTCATATTTGTGTTATATAAAGTCGAGAATCTTATACAATTGTATTCAACCCCCTTCTACAATTGTTATTTACTGGGCAACAGACTCTCAGCTAATACCCTCAAATATGCCTATATACGGATTCAACGGGGTGGAATCAAAAGTGGAAGGCACTATCCAACTCCCAATGACAATGGGACAAGGGATGAATACGTCTACTCAGATGTTGAACTTCATAGTTATAAAAGCGACTTCAACCTACAATGCAATCCTGGGAAGGACTGGTCTTCATGCGTTCAAGGCTGTTGCCTCATCTTATCATCTAAAAATCAAGTTCCCAACGAGGAATGGGATTGGTGAAGAACGAGGAGACCAAAAGATGGCTAGAAGTTGTTATGTAGCCGCATTAAGACCTGATGGAATCGGGGGGCAAGTTCTCCCAATTGAAGCCATGAGTATCAGCGACAACGAGGACAGAAGGGGGAAACCGGCTGAGGACTTGGTCCCAATTCCCCTAGTCCCTGGAGAACCAAAGAAGGTGACTTATATTGGGGCACTACTGCCCGAACCATTGAAGAGCAAACTCACGTCTTTTCTTCAAGAAAACAATGACGTTTTTGCTTGGACATCGGTCGACATGCCAGGGATTGATCCCCAATTGATATCTCACAAATTAAATGTGGATCCAGAAAGGAAGACAGTGAAACAAAAGAAAAGAAATTTTGCTCCAGAGAGGCTTGAAGCCATTAAACAAGAAGTGAATAAGCTTTTGGAAGCTGGATTCATTGAGGAAATCCAATTCCCAGAATGGTTAGCTAACCCCGTGATGGTTAAAAAGGCTAACGGAAAATGGAGGATGTGCGTCGACTTCACTGACTTGAATGATGCATGTCCTAAGGATTGTTTTCCCTTACCAAGAATTGATGCATTAATAGATGCTATAGCTGGGCACGAGATGCTTAGCTTCATGGATGGCTTCAGTGGATACAATCAAATCAAGATGCATGAGGATGACATCGCCAAAGTATCGTTCATCACTGACTTTGGTGTTTTCTGCTTCTTAGTCATGGCATTTGGACTTAAGAATGCAGGGGCAACATATCAAAGGTTGGTAAACAAAATCTTTGAGCACCTAATTGGAAAAACCATGGAGGTCTACGTAGATGACATGCTAGTCAAAAGCCTCGATAAGGCCGATCACATTAAGCACCTCCGAGAGGCATTCGAAGTGCTGAGGCACCACAAGATGATGTTGAATCCAGCAAAGTGTGCCTTTGGTGTAGGCTCGGGAAAATTTTTAGGCCTAATGGTTTCCAAGAGAGGAATCGAGGCCAATCCCGACAAAATCAAAGCAATTCTAGACATGGAGCCACCACGGACTGTCAAAGATGTCCAAAAACTAACAGGGAGAGTGACAGTATTGGGAAGGTTCATCTCCAAGTCAGGAGAGAAGTGTTTACCCTTCTTCAAAGCACTCAAAAAAGTGAAATTTTTTGAATGGAGAACTGAAAGCCAAGAGGCCTTTGAGGCCCTGAAGAAATACATGGCTGAGGCACCACTATTGGCAAAACCCAAGCCAGGGGAAACTCTCTACTTGTACTTGGCAGTTTCTAACACAGCCCTTGGAGCTGTACTGATAAAGGAAGAATTGAAAGTGCAGAAGCCCATCTACTATGTGAGTAAGATTCTTCATGGGGCAGAAATAAACTACTCAACGATTGAGAAGTTTGCCTTAGCCTTGATAATGGCCTCAAGAAAGCTACGCCCGTACTTCCAGGCTCACAAGATAGAGGTCTTGACTGATCAACCTCTAAGAAACATCTTGCATAGCCCTCAAGTTAGTGGAAGATTGATCAAATGGGCTATTGAATTGGGCGAATTTGACATCAAGTATAAGCCTCGAACGGCCATAAAAGCTCAGGCACTTGCTGACTTCATGGTTGAATGTACCATTGACAACCAAGAAGTCGGGGGGCAGGAAGTAATAGTGGAAGATAAGAAAGATCAAGAAATGGACTTCAAAGAATATTGGGTGCTCTATTTTGATGGAGCATCAAAAACAAAATCAAGTGGAGCTGGTTTAGTGCTACAAAGTCCTGATGGATTCCTCATTGAGTATGCACTAAAACTTGACTTCCCAACGACAAACAATGAGGCTGAGTATGAAGCTCTGATAGCTGGCTTAGGGCTGGCTGGAGCCTTGAGGGTCAAAACTCTGAAAGTATGTGGAGACTCTAGGCTAGTGGTTTCCCAAGTAAATGGGGAATTTGAGGCCAGAGATGAAGTCATGGCCAAGTACTTGAAACTTGTTAAGGCCATCATGACTCAATTTGACGAATGCTATGTGGAGCATATTCCAAGGGAAGAAAACATAAAGGCTGATGCCCTGTCTAAGTTTGCTTCTTCTGAAATTGAAAACTATGCAGGGAGTGTATACTTCCAAGTCTTGAAGACCCCAAGCATCAACGGAAACTTGGTAGCACCCATTGATGTTGGCAGTTGTTGGATTGATCCCATCAAATCTCATCTAGAAACTGGGTGGTTACCCAACGACACTTCAGAAGCACGAAAGCTGTACGTCAGAGCAATAAGGTATACCCTGATTGAGGGAATCCTATACAAAAAGTCTTTCATCATTCCATATCTGAAATGTTTAAGACCTCAAGAGGCAGAATTGGCCCTGAAGGAAGTACACGAAGGAATTTGTGGACAGCACTTGGGGGGCAGAGCTCTTGCCCATAAAATCACTCGTCTAGGTTTCTATTGGCCAAGCATACTTGTCGATGCTAAAAGCTATGTGAAGAAATGTGAACGGTGCCAGAAACATGCACCAGTGGTTAGACAACCACCAGAGATGATGACATCCATTAACTCACCCATCCCCTTTGCCATGTGGGGAATGGATATACTTGGGCATTTTCCTATGGCAAGTGCTCAGAGAAAGTTCTTGATAGTCGCAATCGACTACTTCACCAAGTGGATTGAGGCTAAGCCATTAGCCAAGATAACCACCAAGCACGTAATGCATTTCTTCTGGGAAAATGTGATATGCAGATACGGAATTCCACGAGTCCTGGTTACGGACAATGGGACTCAGTTTAACAATGATGAATTCAAGAAATATTGTGATGAGAACGATATCAAGTTGCGCTTCACTTCTGTTGCCCATCCTCAAGCAAATGGGCAAGCTGAGGTTGCAAATCGAATAATCCTGGATGGACTAAAGAAAAGAGTTGAACGCTCCAGAAACACTTGGGTAGACGAATTACTCCCCATACTTTGGGCATACCGTACTACTTGTAAAGTCACCACCGGGGCAACTCCATTTCTATTGGCTTATGGAGCAGAGGCAGTGGTCCCGGTGGAGATTACTCACACCTCCCCAAGAGTTGAGGCTTACGAACCAGAAGAAAATGAAGAAGGCTTGAGGCTAGCTTTAGATCTAATTGACGAAGTTAGAGATGAAGTAAACGCCAAGATAGTTGAACATCAAAAGAAAGCCTCTTTCTACTACAACCTAAGGGTTAAAGAAAGGTTCTTTCGTCAAGGAGACTTGGTTCTCAGAAAGATTGAAGCATCCGGAGTAGGACAAAAAGGCAAGTTGGCCCCAAATTGGGAAGGACCATATCGCGTCAAGAACGTATTTGGTCGAGGCTCATACAAGCTAGAAACCCTTGAAGGGAATGAGGTGCCAAGGACTTGGCATGCCTCCAATTTGAAAGTTTATTATGTTTAAGGTGTTTCCTAGGAGGACTCACTACTATGAATAAGGTTTGATAAAACCAACCCGAGTTCTTAAACTTGGGTACTATGTAAGGGTTGATCCTATTTTCAAGTTATGAATAAATTCAGTATTTTCATGTTTTAGAGCTTATATACTATGAGTGTTGACAAACATTCAAGGAGCAAGAAAAACAACACAGGCCATGAATGGCCACCAGACATAAATAAAAACTTAAATAAGATTAAGTTAAACCCGTAGGCCAAAAGTACATAAACAAAAGTACAAGCCATGATGGCCAAAAGTGAAACTACACCTAATCTGCCTTGTCAATGTCCTCCTCCTCTTCCTCTCTAGAGTGAAAGGCAGCATCATCAGCTCCGGCAGTCTGACCAGGTAGGGAAGTGTGATCCAGGTCTAAGATCCTGTCATCCTCCTCCATCTCGTCCTCTCCAGCCAAAGCCATCTCCAAAGGAGTAGGAAGGTGAGGGCTTGGAAAATTAGAAATAAGGAGAGATCCATGCATCTTCTCCAGAACAGCAGAAAGAGCGTCATCCCATCCCTTAGTATACTGAACTGAGAAGAGGAGCTCGTCATGCTTATCAATCAAGTCCTCGTACTCCGAGGAGTCAAGGTACTCGTCGATAAAGTCATCCTTGCCTTTCCTCAAAGACACCAGCTCAGCCTGGGAGTCAGCCAACTCCTTTTCCTTCCTAGCCAGAGTGGCCTTCACTGAAGCCATTTCCTCCTGGGACTTCTCAAACTTGCCTTGGTTGGCCTCAGAAGATGAGCGCCAAGACTTAGCTTGAAAGAGAGCCCCTTGGTAGTTGGAATTAAGCTTCAAGCAAGTTATAAGTTAAAAACTTAAACTTGAAATACATCAAAAACTACAAAGAAAACAAGGAGAAAAATGCTTACAGCAGCCATAGCTTGGGATCCAGCATGCTCCACCCCTTCAATGGTGGAGTTGGAGACAAAATCCTTGTAGTCACAAGGAGTCAGAGAGTGATAAGACCACTCCACAGCATGCTTGGACACTCCCACCACAGTGTCCTTCTTCCTAAGACCCCAATTGGGGCGCCAAACTGCACTCTTGCCCGAGGCAGGGCCCTCAGCATCCTCAGTAAGGTCCACATGAGGCCTTATGAAAGCTGGAACACTAGAAGCACGGGGGTCCTTCGCTCCCAAACGTGCCCTCTTCATCCTAGCTGTCTCCCCATCTTCAGGCTCGTTGGTCTTATTGATAAAGACCGCAGCTGCAAAAGATATAAGGAAAGAAACAGTTGGTATAAGTTAATCTTAAATAGATAAAGAAAGATATGAGGTGAGAATTACCCTTATCAGAAACGTTTGAAAGTCCCAAAGACTTAAGCTGGAACTCGTCCAGAAGCACCCAAGCCAATGTGGCATAATCATCCTTTGTGAGCTCAGCATATGCATGGGCCTCTTCATCATTCAGGATGATATTACTAGGGCTACCATCTGAAACCCTACTAAAGGAACTTCGAAAAAGGGTGCCCCAATCCCCTCCTTCCCAAATCAAATACATAAACTCCTCTTTCCACTTGGGGTTGTTATCTGGAATAGATTTGGGGTGAAATATGGGGGGAGTGGAAGGACGGTGGTTGATATAAACCCAACCCAAAGTAATGGCTGAGCTATTCTTAAATTGAATTTTTTTTCTAAACAGAGCTACAGACAAAGGAAAATTGTTCTTCAAACAAAGGACAATGAAACACATAATGATTCTCCAGGCGTTTGGAGGAAGTTGGCAAGGGTTGATCCCAACATCAACCAAAAGCCTGGGAATAAACTCATGAAAAGGGAACCTGAGTCCCGCGACAATGGCATCCTTGTAAATGCATAAAGCATCAGGACGCCAATGGCAAGAACGGTCCCCTGGGCCGGCTGGGACTAACCTATAAGGAGACTTAACCCTATACATTTTGTTATAGTCCCTAATTAAATCGATTTCATGGAATTTGTTACTACAGTCAAAAGAATCTAAGTGGGACACAGAAGGATATTCATCACTACGTTCTAAAATCATATCTTGAAGTGACATATGAGAAGAACGAATGGTGATACCTCTCTTAGAAGCTTTGTTCATTTTCTGGAAGCGTTGAGCAGTTTTGTCAGACATCCTCAAATCTTCAAGAGAAAACCCAGAAAAATCTTCAAATCTTCAAATCTTCAAAGAAATTCTCAGAAAAATCTTCAAAGAATCCCAGAAATCTTCAAGGGATGAAGGTTGAGCCCAGAAAATCTTCAACGGAAGAAGATTGAAACCCAGAAAAACAAGAACACCGCCGTAAAAAGCTCGCCGGGAATCGCCTTACCACGGAATAAAAGAGAGAGAAAACTATGAAGACTAGAGAGAAATTTTCGGAAAGAAAGAAGTATGAAGTGAGAGTAAAATGAGAAATCTCACTCTTTTATAGTGAAAATGACTAGAAGCTCAACCGGTTAAGGTATGGCAACCGTCTATAGCCTGTAAGGCCCATAAAATCCATTTATGGATTACAAAGGCGAAAGCCCAAATAAATTAAGTTTCAGGCAAAATCGAAGCCCAAACTATTAAGGCCCATTAGGGCCCAAGGCTGGAAAAGTTTAAAGCCCGAATAAAAGATAAATCTTGGAATAAAAACCAAGGCAAAAAATCAAGATCGAAAAGACCTTTGATCGATATCGAAGGCTCCAGATCGAAAGTATATGAGAAATTGAGGTCGTATCACTCGACCTCACTCACAAATAAACTCAAAAAATCAATGAATCAAGGTCGAAAAGACCTTAATTCAAGGTCGCACGACCCAAGTCGAAAATACACGCGAAATCGAGGTCGTGTCCATCGACTTCGCACCAAAAGCAAGTCAAAAAGTTGGAGAAATGAGGTCGAAAAGACCCTAGATCGAAGTCGATTGAACGAGATCGAAAATACACTATAAATCGAACTCGTACCCTTCGACCTCACTCCAAAATAAGGTCGAAAGGCAGAAAAACGAGGTCGAAAATGACCCAAAAACTTAAGTCTATATTGACCTAGAAGAACGAGGTCGAAGAAACATGAGGATGAGATCAAGCAAACGAGATCGAAAATGTATGGGAAATCGAGGTCGAAACATACGACCTCGTACCAAAATAAAACCAGGATAACTAAGAAATCGAGGTCAAAAACACATAGAATTGAAGTCGGCACTTTGAGGTCGAAATTGACCTATAAGTCGAGGTCGAAACACACGACCTCACGACCAATCGAGGTCGAAAGTATACTAGGAATGAGGTTGACAATTCGAGGTCGAAAACATATTGAGTCGAGGTCGAAATAATACTGAAATCCAGGTCGAATTTGTACTGATTCCTGGTCAAAATTCCAGGTCGAATCTGTACTGATTCCTAGTCGAAATTCCAGGTCGAATTTGTACTGATTCCTGGTCGAAATTCCAGGTCGAATTTGTACTGATTCCTGGTCGAAATTCCAGGTCGAATTTGTACTGATTCCTGGTCGAATTCCTGGTCGAAAAATGACCTAACTTGAGGTAAAAAATGCCCTAAAAATGGAAAATTTTGAGAAAAATGCGCTGTAACTTCTACGAAAACCCTAAGGGTATTTTCCCAGAAGTTGGGGGGCAAATGATATAGTCTGAAAAGTAATTATAGAAATATAATTGACGGTCCAATGAAAAGGCTTGATATTTAATGCCCAAATCCCTAATTATTCATTAATTTCGTAATTAATGAATAGGGAAACTATACAGCTCATTAAAAGAGCCCAAATTATGGAAATCTTATCAAAGAAGGATCCGGAATCCCAATTAAAGGCAATTAATGAGTCATAGCCTTTATCAACAAGGAAAAGACTTATCCTGCAAGCAATACAATGTTTATCCAATATCAAAAAGGAGACTTATTCGCTAAGACTCCTAAACATACCATAAATACTAGGCTCCAGACGCCTATTTAAGGTCCCTGATCCTACAATCAGAACTACGTCTTTGGCTTGATTCTCAATAACGATTTGAGATACGTAGGCATCTTGTGAGGACCAATTTAGTCCGGAAACACGAGTGCAGCCATAAAAGCTCGAAGCTCATTAAACCTTAGCATTAAATACACAAGCACGTTTTTTTATCCATAACAAAATCGAATAGATATCTAAAGTAAAATTTGTCACTTTCTTCTATCTTTAGTTTAAACCATCGCTAAATTTGGTTGTTAATGAACTATGTTCAACTACTAAAAAAAAAGTATTTTGATAATTTAAACCGAATATAAAAAGCCAAATTTAGCGATGGTTTAAACTAAAGATAAAAGTGCTTATGAGAGCATAAGAGAAAGAACAAGTAATAACCAAACAAACAGCAATTCTGGCTTTTGGAATAAAATATGGAATTTAAAGATTCCATAAAAGGTAAAGCATTTTGTTTGGAGAGCAGTTCGTGATTGCTTACCTACGAAAGATCAGATGTTAGCCAAGAGGCCAAGAGAGTGGGGGTTATTAGTGTGTGTCCAGTGTGCAATATGGCAGATGAAACGGCATTTCATGTGTTAATAACATGTCCTGTAGCAATGGTATGCTGGCAAAAGCTAGGGTACACCTTCACTTCGTGTATGTATGTGGATGAATGGGCAGCAGAAGTTCTTCAGCACAGCAGGCGTAATGTTATCAATAAGGTTTTCATGGTGGCTTGGGCTATTTGGAAGAACAGAAACAATATTGTCTGGAATCAAAGAGGAAATGAGTATGATGACATTGTCACATGAGCATTACAAGTCCTTAACAACCGGGAGAGTGCACAAGATAGATCCTTTGACAACACTGTTGGGTTTTTAACTCAAACGAACGGAGACGTGTACTGGAAACAACCACAGATAGGTCAAGTTAAGGTGAACACTGATGCGGCTTTGTTTACAGATTCTGATTTTTATAGTTATGCAATGGTGGCTCGAGACCATTCAGGAACATTGCTAGAAGCCATTTCGAGTTGCAAACAAGGGTGTTTGAATCCAGATCTTGCAGAAACTATTGGGATAAGAGAAGCGTTGAGCTGGATCAAGAGCAAGGGCTGGACATCAGTTATTGTAAAGCATAATGTAACATAAGATGTAAAAGAGATAACTTTAACTCAACAAAGGACAAGACAGACAATAATATTAACAGAAGCACAGGAATCCAGAATCAAAGAAGAAAAGGTAAACTCAAAAAATCAAAATACGTTATGTATTCTTGAAGTCCGTAAACAGGTCACGGAAAGAAGTTCATGAAAATGTTCAAGCCTCAGTGACAGCAAAAGAAACAAGACTTTCAAGACGACAGAAGTATGTGAATGATTTAGAGTCAGTACCACAGGATTCCAGTGATGAAGCAACCAGGACGACAAAGGACTTATCAGCAGCATTGAATTGCAGACATAAAAGAAGAATTGATCAAGTGTTATTCATCTGTGAACCAGACCAGTTGCACTAGGTGACGACACTGAAAAGATCAAGTTGTTTTATCGTCTCAGAAGAAATTGATACAGTCTAAAACTGAAACACCCTGAAGCTGAATGGATTTTCTAAAAGGTCAAGGACAAGGAAAAGAGTTCGATGGTTTTATTGTTTATAAAAACCATCGAAGGTGACATAAAGAAAATCAAAAGAAAAGGATTCGATAGTTTTCTAAATTAGAAAACCATCGAATGAAAAGCATAAAGTACATGAATACTTTAATAAAGTAAGTATTACATTCGATAGTTTTTATTTAAAAACTATCGAATTGAATAATTACTTTATTCATTCGATACTTTTCAAATTAGAAAGTGGGTGAAAAGTTTGTTTGTCTGACAGGTTGATGAGAATTGGACGGCCAAGATTGTTTTAACAATTAAGGTTCGATAGTTTTCTAAAAACTAAGTCTATAATTACACAGAGAGAGGAAGTGTCTTCCTCAGTCAGGTTAGTTCATAGTAGCAACTACTGAGAGAGAAGTTTGAGCCGGAGAAGATCATAGAAATTTATAGTGCTCAGAATTCTCTTATTGTATTGATTATGAATAACCTAGAACTCATTGAAGCTAATCTACGGATTAGAAATTGTAGCACCCCTCGAGGTTTATATTTATAAAAAGATATATTCCCCGACTTTTGGTTTGGTTTGATGTGTTTGATTTCGTTATAGAACTGAATGAATTATCCGCGAACGAAATTGAATTATTTGTGAGTATCGTATTCAACCCCCCCCCCCCCCCCCTTCTACGATACTTCGGGACCTAACAATTGGTATCAGAGCTTGTTAATCGACATACAGATTAGATCCGGGTATTTCAGACCAGTCAGACAAGAATTCTGAGGAGGCCAACTTCTAAATAAATTTATTTTATGAATTTATATTTTAATAAGTTTATTTTATAAATTTAAGTTAAAATGAATTTATCTTATAAATTTAATTTAAATGAGTTCATTATTTAAACTTGAATAAGTTTATTTGATTAACTTAATTTAAATAAATTTATTTTATAAATTCAAGTTAAATAAATTTATATTTTAAACTTAAGTAAATTTAATTTATGTTATGAATTTATTTTAGAGGTGCGGCACAGAGCAATTTGTAGTGTGCTAAAGAGACCCCTTAGAATTTGTGAATTGTAGTCAATTTAGGTGGCCAATTTTGAGTAGTATGGTGACTTCGATAGTTTTTTTTTAAAAACTATCGAAGTGGTAATGCTTCTTTTACAAAATTGGTCAGCCATTAACCATTTGGTTAGTTTTCAGAAACTATCGAAATGGATGATAGGCTCTTCGATAGTTTTTTGTTTTAAAAACAATCGAAGTGCTTGAATTGGCCAGCTTTACAAAAGTACCCCAAATTAATATATTTCTGAGTTATTTATTTATTTCGAATTTTTGTTTAAAAAATTTCTTAAATTCTAATTTTTCTTAAATATTAATTTACATGATTTAATTTTTAAGAAAATTCGAAATTCTTGAAAATTAAATGTTTTGTAAATATTTATTTTTGATTAATTTATTTTTAAGGAAAATTAAAAATTCTGAATATTTAAATTTTTCTTAAGTATTAAATTGAGGGTGCTCAAGGGCTTGTAGAAGAAGATTCCTCCGGGTGTTAAACTGATTTTTATCTTTCGAAGAAAAAGATGACCATGAAGCTGATTTCAGGAAGAAGTTTCTACGGATATAATTTTTTTTCTAAGGAGATTTAATCAAATCAAAAGAGATTATGAAGCGAGGAATAAAGGGTGTTAGAGAATTGAACGGACAAACCAACATCTCAGTAACGAGCATTATTGTTGGAACCTCAGAACAGAATAGAAGAATTACTAGTAGCTGAATCAGAAGAAGCTCAGGTAGAAAACCTCGAGAGACTAGACTAAAGATCAGTGTTTCACTTGTCAAGGAAGTTTAGTCACATCAGATTCAGAAGGAGTACAAAAGCTACATCCAAGGATCAGGCCTATTTATTCCGAAGCAAAGACTCTTCAAGATTCAGTTCAAGAGGTAGTTACAGACTGAGATGGTAACAAAAACAAGAGTGATAGTTTCAACTATGATAAGAACTATGTAACGAGAAACTATCAGGGTGTGCTACACAATGAAGAAGCCTAACAAACAAAGAAGAATAGGGACTCAGTTAATAGCTGAAACGGAAGTGGAATGCTTTGTTGAAGAAGCATCAGCACAAAACTTATGTTGCTTAAGGAAAGAGTTGGGATGGATCAGATGATGAGAAGATCATGGATATCTTGCTTTCATAGCAATCTCTGAAGATGATTCACCTCACATATCTCAGGTATCTTTTCCTTGAACCAATGCAGTATTTAATCCTCAATATTCAAAGCATGTACATAGGAGATCTTAGGTATGTGTGTATGAATATTTGTAGAATAAGATTTGCAAGTGAGATAGAAGCTTTCTTAAGAAACAACTCTTAGTTTTAGGGGTTAAGTTTCTGGCACATAAGACCTTAGTAAAGCTAAGTTTCAGTATCCCTAGTAGAACAAGATTTGCTCATTTATTCTGAATTGTTTGTTAAGGGATAATCAGTTTGAAGGATGGAGGAATTACCTTTAGAGTCAGTAGAATTTGTAGAACACCAAGATGTATCTAAAACTGACTTAGGTAATAGAGAAAGTTAGATGTCATACAACAACAGAATGGATTAGATAGAATTAGTGATTTAATTGTTAATTCTTTTACTCCATGTGTGCTTAGAAAATTACTGAATATCTGTAAATCTACTTGCTACCTGTTACACTTGTGTATATTGGTTAAAGTAGAAAGTACTGAATTTTCTAAAATGCAGAACATGCCTAATTTGCACATCTCTTATCTGCAATGTCAAAATGCTCAATGTATGCCATTTATTCTTATTAACATGTTTGCTTATTTAAATATTATGAATGCATATCTTAGAATTTGCATTAATCATAGAAAAAGCATGTTTAAGAATTACATTAGAGCAACGACTGCAAGGTCAATCAGAGATAAGAATAAGCATGTATATGTTGAAGTTGTTGTTACCACTTTTAAAAGCAAAATCTCTAATCCATCTGGACCCAAGCAAATAAGTTGGGTACCAAGAACTGTCAATCCATTTGTGAGTGCAGGCAAATCAGGTTAATCGATTTATATGCTTTCTTGGTCTTTACTACTGAAGACATATGATCGAAGAAAGAACTTGCCATCAAATGTGATTGAGAAAGCTGTTCCGTTAATAATCTTTGGAGATGACAGCAAAGGTTTTCATCACGGGACATGGCTACGTTTGAAATGGAATGTCACCATGTTTACAATAATTGGTATCAATGATAACAACTAATAATTGGAGTCAAGGATAACAATTAGAAGCAACTTTCTTGCTGAAGATTCAAAGCACAAATCTTTTTATTAAATGAAGGAGCAGTGTTTTATCTCAAGCAGGAAGGTTGAGAAGCTCTCACCCTTGCATGACAATACAAGGAACTCTTTTCTAAAGATGGTATTGGTGAGAGGACTGCCTCATCTGGGATTCAAGCTGGATGAAATATATGAGGCATGTCATTAAGGGAAGTCAAAGAAACATCACAGAAAAGCTATAATGTGATAAGCATTACTGAGCCGCTTCAGATGATACGTATGGAACTCTACGGACTAGTTAATGTCTTATCTACAACAAAGTAAAGATATACTTCAGTGATGGTTGATGACTACTCTTAATACAAACTGGTGTTGTTTGTTCAATCTGAAGGACAGGACATCACAGATGAGATTAATCACATTTCCATGATCAGTAACAAATACAGGAAGACCCTGAATTGGCCAATAGAAGCAAACTCTGAATTTCTTTCAGGGGTTTGGAGGAAAATGTTTTACAAGTAAGCATCTTGGCAAGATTGGCAGCTAAGGCTCTTAAGGATATTTTCCTCGGCTAATCAGTGGAATCTAAAGCCTACGAGGTAAATTTGATTAATCAACAAGAGGTGATTGAAAGTCTGAATATGATGTTCAACAACTCCAAGCTCTCAGCTGTTATGTGTGAAATTAATGGTAATGATGATTCAAATCAAGGCAGTGGTAATGGTAGTTTAACTACACAGCTCAGTACTTCAACAGAACCACTCAGCGAGGATGAGGATTCTCAGGAAATCCCAGCAACAGCTTAGGGGGAGCAAAAGAAGGATCAATTAGTCAGATCAACACCACAATGAATATATAGAGGACACTTCAAGAACGTATCTGTCAAGACAAAGGGTTTAGATTCAATATCATTCCTGATGTCTAGTTCTTAGTGATCCTAGTGGTGGAGTGAAGACTGGAGCTATAGAGTATGAATGATTATTTTCTTGGTTTTCTTTCTGAAGAAGAAACAAAGAAAGGTAAAGAAGCTCTGATGGATCCAGATTGGGTGATTGCAAAGCAAAATGAACTCAATCAATCTGAAAGGCAGAAAGTTTGGAAGCTGGTACCCAGGCCTAAGGGAAAATATGTTATTGGAACAAGATGGGTATCCAGAATACTGGATGAAATTGGCATTGTTATGAGAGACAAGGCCAAACTGGATGCTAGGTTACTATTAGGAAGCAGTATCTAACAAGAAGCACCAGTGACGAGACTTGAGGATATCAGGATATATCTGTATGATGAATATGATCAAGTGCACTCCTGATTGGTGAGATAGTAGAAGAAGTCAATGTACAACAGATCCTGGCATTTGCTGTTGCAGATCAATTGGACGTTGTATAACTTCTCTTCACAAGATCACTACAGATTGGTATGAACCGGTATCAATACTCAAGCAATCGTCAAAGACATGGTATGACACTCTAACTGAACTTTTACAGAATATGAATTTATTAGAGTTGTCATAAGGCACAAACATAATGTCATATATGTGCAGTGATATCATGATTATATTATATGTTGGTCTACTAACGAAAACTTGTGCAAGAAATTTGCCAAGTCATTGCAGAGAATGTACAAGATGAGTATGTTGGGAAAGTTGCAATTCTTTTTGGATTTACTTTGAGCAAGCCAGAAGATTAATTCTTTTAGGAGCACAAGTAAGCCAAAAGAGTGATGGAAATAAAAGTAAGTCAAGAATCTTTTGAATGTGCACAATTGAGAAGATTCTAGACATGCCAAGACTCCCTACCAACAGCAGCCACTAAAGCTTGATCAGGACAAATCAGGTAAAAGATAGAAATGACAAGCTAGAGAGGTATGCGTCTCATTAAGTTATTAGCTGCAAATTGACAACACATATTTTATTCTCAAGTTGCCAATGTGCAAGGTTCCAAGTGGGTTTCAAAAATCTAGTCTTATAGTTATCAACATGATTTTGAGATATCTTAAGGGAATACCAAATCTCAGTATATGGTAACCTAAAGATACTTGTTAACATGTTTAGCTATTTAGATATAAAATACGCAGGTTGTAAGAAAGACAGGAGAAGCATCTCTGAATGACAGGAGGAGCATCTCTAGAAGCTGTCAACTTCGTGGAGGAAGATTGATTTCTTGTTATTATTTCAGGAAATAACTTTATCTCCAACAACTCTGTGGAACAATCCACGACAATGCACCTTGACAACAGGTATCATTTCTTTCGAGAGCATGTCTTCAATTCATAGAGTAACTTGCAGACACGCACCTTATTTGAAAATCTCATATGCAAGAAACTCTTGAATAAGTTCACAAGTATAAAATTGTTCATATTTTAAGGACTTGTGAATTTATTTAACATCCAGTCCTCATCTTAATAATTTAGTGCTAATATCTAACTCATAGATATTTAATACTAATTTATTATTATTTATTTAATGAAATTTGAATTATGGAAATTGAAGCGGTTCAATATCTTATTTGCTCCATAATTTAAAATACATAAAATAAATATGCAGCATAATTTATTGGATTTTATTCTGAGAAAATTGTGAATTTTCTGTTGACCATTGATTTTGGTAAATTTGAAAAGATTTATTAGAATTAAAACTTGACAGGAAATAAAACAGTCTAAATTTTAAAACAAGAACAGGTTTTAAAATGAAGACAGAAGCAAAAAATATCGAATTTAGGAAATTCGATAGTTCTTCAAGTACATAGATAAATCTATCGAAATAAATTTTCGATAGTTTTTGAAAAGGAAAAAGAAAAACTATTGAAAACATTTCTCGATACTTTTTGAGGAAAATTTGAAAAAGCATCGAATTGAATTTCATTATTCTTTATCTAAATTCTCGATGGTTTTTGAATTAAAATGAAAATCTATCTGAGAGAATTAATTTTTCCTTTATTTTAATTCTCGATAGTTTTTCCACAAAGGATCCCTCGATAGTTTTTCAAGCTATAAAAGGTAACAAGTTCGATAGTTTTTCAGAAAAACTTTTTAAATTCTGATTTTCAAACTCTTCGTTATTTTTCAAAATTTATCGAAGTAAAGTTGACAGTTTTACCCCCAACTGAAAACCATCGAACATACTATTAAAAAACATCGAACACTGTAAAGATAATATTGCCCCTGTCAATTCAATAAGTATTTAACAACCCCTTATGTTTTTTTTTCAGATCTAAGGGCTTTTGTTTATACTTACTAGAATACATATAACCAAGAACATCACTGCCTCAAGAACTTGTTTCTAAGAAAACTATTTTCACTATTGTTCTTTAGAAGTTAATTGTTTTCAATTGATTTCTTCAGATAATTCTGATTATTTGTGTTACCAAAAGTAGGGTTCTTGATAATAGTGATTCGAAGTTGTGTTTTTTTAAGAAAAAGGGGTAATTTTGTTTTAAGGGTATTTTGTGTCAAGTTTGATTAATTAGTAATAATTAATTAAATTTAATTGGTTTTAGTTTTGGTTTAAAAGTAACCAAGACTAATCATGTCTCGTTTCAAAACTTGCAAGCCATTGCGAATTTACAGTTTCGTGCATGGGCAGAGTTTCTGAACACACGTTCATTAGTGGCATATGCCTTGAGTACTCCCGTAGTCCTTTGCATCGATCAATTGACTGCGTTGTACACAACCGCCACTGATACAAGTGAGAATAACGTAAGATCCTTCAGTTTTGTTGTGCCAGGGGGCAAAACAATAAGGGTGACGAAACATGACTTTAACAGAATACTACATTTTCCTACAGAAAACCATGTTCCGGATCCCACAACTGAGGAGATACATGCTTTCTTCACTCTCATAAGAAGTCAACAACCTAACTTCTTTGTGGGAGAGTTCCTTAAGCATTACCTGACATGGGACCACTGGATGAAAGAACATGCATAGATGATGTGCTTTGTTTCTATCCTAGGTTCCTACATCTAATTCTCAATGATATCTTAACAGATGATGAGCGTGAGACATTCGCCAAAGAGGAGACCATGTAGTGCATGAAGATGAAGAGCAATGCAATAACCGCTCTGATAAGAAAGAATATCTTCTAGGGGTACCCACTGTTCTCACTGAATATCTAAGAACGGTGCCCCTACCACTTCTACCCCCAGGGGAACAGGTAAATGAAGGTAATATTCCTCAACCTGAACTGGCTCCTGAACCACAACCAATGGATGTTGATCCAGAGCCCTCAGTGGCCATCCAGACCATGAGATTGCAACCCACAATCTCTAACCATGGTCGAAGAGCCTTTGGAAGAGCCAAATGAAACCACAAACGAACCTCCTTACCCTCCTATACCCAATATTCAGACATCCATGAGTGTAGACGTCGAGAGAAGGCTTTGACCTAAATGCACAATCTAAAAGGTCATTGTCTACCTCCCCAGATGGAACATATCTGGATCCTGCGGGTAAAGGGTCTGACGTAGGTGCAGATCGGCAACTCGGTGACGATGAATCAATTACTATTGACAAGTCAACTGAGGTAAAGTCTTCACAGACTATTGGGGAAGATTCGGGATCTCTGCTGTTAAAAGAGCCTGTTTCTAACCCCCTAGAGATTCAAACTCTAGATCCTTCAAAGGATATATCATCTAAGGATGATCAGCAACTTGGTTTATCCAAGGACGGGGACTTGTGAAGCCCCATTGCACCACCGGTGACCTCCTTAAGGACGGCTACGGTGATTTCTTCTGCAGGTACAATCAGCACTAAGGATTTGAGTGAAACAAAAACACTTACACCTGGCCTGAGTGGGAAAGGAAAAATGAGTTAAACACAGACAGAAACGTTGAGTGTACACCCAGAGCCAAACGTGAGGAGTGACACCCTAACCCTTTCAAATATTGAAGATTTGCTATTACCTGGAGGTACATGTTCAATCCACCCTCAAGAAGATTATGGAATATGCTGAGGAACCAACAACCCGGACCTTCACAGCAACAACCTGATCCTTCTGCTACCTTTTACAATGAGGATAACTTCATCGAGGATTCCTCAACTAAGGGGGAGAAAGTTGGAGAAGGGGAAACAAATGAAGTGACTAATGAAGGTTGGCAAACAACTGGATGGGGAGTTTGGGAAACCAATGAAGCTATTCCAGTTAGATAGTACTGGATTGAAGACATTGTGCAAGAAGAAAAAAGTGAGGAGGAATTTGAAGTCATGCAAGAGCAACCGATTCAGGAGGAGCATGAGCCATATCATCCAGAGCCAATAGAACATCCTATCTTGGATGATGATATGGAAGAAGAAGCAAATTCTCTATCACTAAGAGAGAAAGACACCACTGAAGGTGATTCTCATCAAGATCCAAAGAACTACAAAGCTAAATGAACTGCTCCGTGAGCATGTTAAGGAAATCTTGATGAAGGTCAGTCCAGAGATTACTGAAAACCCTCCTATGGTTAGATTCATGACGAATGACTTGTTCAGAATCTGCTATCTGACGGAGGACAAACTGAGAGATTACCCAAACGAATATCTAATATCAGTTGAGAAGTATCTTAGATCCACTGGATTCACATCAACGGAGAAGGACAAAGCAGCCGACACTCTAAGAAAATATCTTATGGAGAATGTTCCCTACTATAGGAAGAGAGTGGAGAAAGGATTGGAAGTGCTTCCCAGACTACCAAACATGCCAAAGCTAAACAAGAAAGATGTTAACATTGCATGGCTGTGGGCTGGAGTGGGTCAAGAGGTTGGATATATTGGAAGACACATCCTAGGAGTAATCCTTAAACCTGGAGAACCACTGCACTATCTATCAGTGATTGATTATCAAGCTGCTAACTCCGATCCAATGAGTGAAGAAGGTGAGATTGGAATGGACTGAAGATTGAAGCAAAGAACAAAAGAACTATCAGCTCAATCAAGAGAAGCAACTTCAAAGTGAAAAGTTTTATTGTTCTTTGAGTTATGAAATCTGGAAATGTATATATATCTGATCCAGAATGCATTTAATATTATTACGCTGTCTTACTTTAATTAGTTTCATGTTTCCTTAGTTAGTTGAGTTATCCTCGAAGTATTTGCTTGTCGAACTCTATCCAATCAAATAGGGGGAGATTGTAAAGCATAATGTAACATAAGATGTAAAAGAGATAACTACAA
This sequence comes from Heracleum sosnowskyi, assembly GCA_030848705.1. Classification (NCBI taxonomy): domain Eukaryota; kingdom Viridiplantae; phylum Streptophyta; class Magnoliopsida; order Apiales; family Apiaceae; genus Heracleum; species Heracleum sosnowskyi. The sequence continues at coordinate 14,109,830 of CM061244.1, read as the reverse complement.
CTCAACAAAGGACAAGACAGACAATAATATTAACAGAAGCACAGGAATCCAGAATCAAAGAAGAAAAGGTAAACTCAAAAAATCAAAATACGTTATGTATTCTTGAAGTCCGTAAACAGGTCACGGAAAGAAGTTCATGAAAATGTTCAAGCCTCAGTGACAGCAAAAGAAACAAGACTTTCAAGACGACAGAAGTATGTGAATGATTTAGAGTCAGTACCACAGGATTCCAGTGATGAAGCAACCAGGACGACAAAGGACTTATCAGCAGCATTGAATTGCAGACATAAAAGAAGAATTGATCAAGTGTTATTCATCTGTGAACCAGACCAGTTGCACTAGGTGACGGCACTGAAAAGATCAAGTTGTTTTATCGTCTCAGAAGAAATTGATACAGTCTAAAACTGAAACACCCTGAAGCTGAATGGATTTTCTAAAAGGTCAAGGACAAGGAAAAGAGTTCGATGGTTTTATTGTTTATAAAAACCATCGAAGGTGACATAAAGAAAATCAAAAGAAAAGGATTCGATAGTTTTCTAAATTAGAAAACCATCGAATGAAAAGCATAAAGTACATGAATACTTTAATAAAGTAAGTATTACATTCGATAGTTTTTATTTAAAAACTATCGAATTGAATAATTACTTTATTCATTCGATACTTTTCAAATTAGAAAGTGGGTGAAAAGTTTGTTTGTCTGACAGGTTGATGAGAATTGGACGGCCAAGATTGTTTTAACAATTAAGGTTCGATAGTTTTCTAAAAACTAAGTCTATAATTACACAGAGAGAGGAAGTGTCTTCCTCAGTCAGGTTAGTTCATAGTAGCAACTACTGAGAGAGAAGTTTGAGCCGGAGAAGATCATAGAAATTTATAGTGCTCAGAATTCTCTCATTGTATTGATTATGAATAACCTAGAACTCATTGAAGCTAATCTACGGATTAGAAATTGTAGCACCCCTCGAGGTTTATATTTATAAAAAGATATATTCCCCGACTTTTGGTTTGGTTTGATGTGTTTGATTTCGTTATAGAACTGAATGAATTATCCGCGAACGAAATTGAATTATTTGTGAGTATCGTATTCAACCCCCCCCCCCTCCCCTCCCCTCCCCTCCCCTCCCCGATACTTCGGGACCTAACAGTTATTGTCGAGTCTGATTGCTTAGGAGCAATTCAGGAAATTAGATGTTCATCAGTTAATCTCTCCTACTTTGGACGTGTAATTGATGAATGCAAGAAGTTACTTAGTGATTTAGAGTCACAAAATGTGATTTTAAAATTTGTTAAATAATCCGCGAACATGGTAGCTCATTATATAGCGAGAAACTCTAGTTCATTAGCAATTCAGGAAATTAGATGTTCATCAGTTAATCTCTCCTACTTTGGACGTGTAATTGATGAATGCAAGAAGTTACTTAGTGATTTAGAGTCACAAAATGTGATTTTAAAATTTGTTAAATAATCCGCGAACATGGTAGCTCATTATATAGCGAGAAACTCTAGTTCATTAGCTGATCGTAGTTGGGGAATGAGAGATGTCCACCCAGATTTAATTCATGTATTGCTAAATGATTTGAAAGTTCAATGAAATTATTTCCTTTTTCTGGCAAAAAAAAAACAAAGGGAATGAGCCTAATTGTTTTCCCTTTCCCTTTCCCTTTCTTTATTATCACCAACCAAATGTCTCCTTAATTTGTTAGCTATTTTATCAAAAATTGATAGATTGATGGATCGAAAAACATCTAATGTATTGATAAAAATCCATCAATTCATTTATTCGTTAAATGAATTAAATATTTTGATTTATATTAATTACATTAAATTAGCAAAATAGTTATTTTTTTACTTAATAATAAACTCTATCAAAGAGATCGATGAATTAACGAATTAAAGGTCATTTATCGATAAAATTGCTCTAACTATATGGTCCTCGGTAATTTAAGCCCAGCTTAAAATTAATTTTAACTTGAAGTAATCATCTCTATAACAATAATGGAGATTAAAAAAATCATCACATTTAACAATTGCAATGTGCGTGGGTTCTGTTTGGATAGTGGTTTATTTTATCAAAACATGTCACAGTTGTTTTTGGTTTTAGCTTTCCAGGTGAAGTTTTTTTTTTTTTTTTAATAATTAAATTTGTATATCTTGTAAATAAATTTATGTCTCAATAAATTTCGGAACGAACAATAATCAAATTAAGATAACAAGATATATAAAAACGAAAATACATAGAATATTCACTGCACGTTTTAAAATCTGATCAAGTTGAAAGGTATATTCAATTTATTTTAAAATTTATTTCTAAGTTTCTAGAATTATAAATATACTAAATTTAATTTCTAGTAAATAGATTCAGTTTGATCATTTAAAAATCAAAGAAATCATTGAAATAAGTAGGAGGGATTACTGGATATGCACTCAATGCTAAGTGTGAACGGAAGGTGACACGATAGGAGAAATGCTAGAGTTCTCAAAACGGTTCTTAAATGTTTAGTTATCAATTTGTGATTGGTTATGAACCTGTTTGAAAGTTAGAGATTTGAGAAAAAATTAGAGGTTTGAGTCAAATCTAGGCTTGATCATTTGAAAATTATAATTTTAGTGTTTGATAGTTGGTAGATTGAAACAATTTTTTGATTCCAAATAGCTAATTTTCAAAAATATAGTTCGAGAAGTTTTTTGAATTAGATTATTGTGATATGTCTCTTTAATATATATAAAAAAAAGCTAACTCAAACAGTCAATTACCAAACAATTTTACATAAAACACCTAATTCAATTCGCTAATCAAATTAGCTAACTCAATTCGTCACTCAAAACAACTAACTCAATTCGCTAACCGTTAATAGCTAACAATTAACAGCTAATTCATAAATTGATTTTATAAATGAGATGAACCTTGTATACATGTACATGAACTCTATAAATAAAAAAACCTGTGTCATAGAACCTACACTCATCATATAAGATCTGGTCCAGCATCCAGCTAGCGTACATTGTACAAAATATGATCAAGTTGGAAAAGTTGTAGTTGAAACTTGAACGTGACATGAAATTTAAGGAGGATTTGATATATGAAAGCGTAGGCACCAATAGCCAATAGGGTCAGCAGAGAAGCTATCGAAATAAAAAAAACAAGTTAGAGGTACTACCATCAAGGGGCGTAGAGGGCTGGCTTGTAGTAGACCCGACCCTCACGGCCTCACTTTCATAATTATTGAAACAGGGTGTGATCATTCGTGTGGAAATGGACAAGTGCATGCCGTGGTTTTTATTTGACCATAACCTAATTATTATTCTTGGTACCTATTGGTTTTCAATAAACCTCCACACCAACCCATTCCCTACTAAATGATTGGTAACCATTTATACAACTATGGGTATGTTTGACTTACACTACTTATTCATTATAAGTTGATAATAGCTTATAAGACGTGTTTGTGTACTCAACTTATTTGATAACTTATAAATTGATAAGTTGAATGTTATAAATCATCAACATTTTACTTAACTTATCAACTTATTCTTTGATTTCTTTATTTTTCTAATATTTTATATTTTTAAATTTGTGTTTTTAAATATATTTTTAATTTAAAATACAAGTGTTAAAATCATTGTATTTAAAAATTATTTTTTCAAATTTAATTTAGCAAATTCTTCACTAACTTATAAGTAAATTTATCCAAAAACTCGTATACCTTATAAGAATTCGTCAACTTATCACTTATATGACACTTACTCATTTTAAGCTATAAATCAACTTTTTAATAATATCCCAAACGCGCACTATATATTTTGTGTATCAAAATTCAATTTGTGTTTCTCCTTGCCTAAAACAACCTCATTTAAGTCCTTTCTATCAGAACTTATCTTAATCGATTGATGACTGATTTGCGTAATATAGCGTTACAAATTACACTCCTGCTTGGAACTTGTCTCACCTTTGTCAGCAAAAATGGATGACTGTAACAAAAAAAATAAAATGGATGACTGTACATGTCTATCTGATTTCGAAGTCTTTTCTTTCAATCAGTCCATAAAATGCCAACGATTTGCATTACTCTCTGCGTCCAACTAAACTGTTAGAGCAACTCCGACCCTCTCTCTTACTGAAATATAATATAAAATTTATTTGATTTTTTTTTTAAATATTTTAAAATTTTAGATTAGTTGGTGACTCAATATAGGTGTCCGTGATATATTCTTCAACCCAAAAATAAATTTTGAATTGACAGAGAGTTGAAATATAATATAAGATCTATTTGTCGTCTTCCTCTAACACCTTAATATTTTTGTTAACGGAGGAATTTTGTATTAACAAAGTTTGAGTTTTGTCGACGGAATCAAGATCTATGACGGTGGTTCTTCGCCAGAAAGTCGCCGGAGTGTGGTGGTTGTGATGAATTGGGGGCTGAGATTGCAAGGGTTTTCATGGTGGTGGCTCGCTGAGCTATTCGCTTACAACCCCTCACAATGTGTCTACGTATCTCGTATTTATAGGGGATCAAGCTCTACATAGTTTTTGGGGAGCAAGTAACCTATATGGGCTGGTTTCTGATTTCTGAGGCCCGCTAGGATACCTGATTCGTCTTCTAGAATTGGTCTTCGACTCAATTTAGGAATGTCCAACGATGAGGCCTAGTCACAAAGGCCCAAGATTCAACTACAGTCTAGGGACTTCACGGATACAACATTGACTCAATTTAGGAGCCGACACTAACCGCTACCAGCTGTCTCCCTGACCAAAGTAGTTGCAGGTATAGTCATGACTTACCCCAAATGCCAGACGTATCCTTGTGCAAAGTGATCTCAAGCGTTTGGGTGTAAAGTGCAGGATTACTCCAAATTTCTCCAATGAGGACGCGCCCATTGAATGCAGGAACAGAGCTCCCAAAGCACATACCAAGATTTACACCACATCCCCAATGAGGACGCGCCCATTGAATACAGGAAGAAGCCTTCAGTCATCAGGCAAACCCCTGGAGGCCTTCAACCACGGACATCACTCTTCTTTGTGCCAATCCCATGTCAATGTGGCTCTTATTCTCTGTCAAGTCATCACTTCGTACCAGGAAGGCGCGCCCTCAAGGGGTGGACGACCTCTCAGGACGCGCCCTTACCCTTATGAGGGTAAACTCTAAGCTTCCTTTTGTCAGTTCAATCCAAAATTGCATCTTGGATATCCCCAATTGATTAATACTTGACATGAATCTTCCCTAAAATCCGATACCGAATTTTGGCTATAACAACTACCCCCCAATTCCATGTGAAATCAGAGATGAAAAATGGAATTTTCAATCTCCAAAGTGCCAAAATCTCTTTGTAACCTTTTCTTCTTCAAGAAGTGTCCTCGAACTTCTTCCTTCTTTGATGTTATAAAGAGGGCACGTCCTTCAAGAGGGTGCGTCCTTTAATTCTTCCATCATATGTCTTCAAGAATTCTAATGTTTATAAAGGGATAACACCTGCAGACGACACCTCTAAGCTTACATAAGCTAACTCGGCGTAAGAAACAAGAGATATTGTGCAGAGATGTAAAACCTCTCTCAAGGCTCGTCCTCAAGTAAAATATTTACCGAGAGTGCGTCGTCTTTTAATGTTAAGAGGTACAGATTCCTTCAGTTGTCCTAAGATTCAAAAAATGGAGTAACTTGTGTAAATATAGATACACTCTTGTGTATATATATATATACTTGTACGGTGGTTTAATCAGTTGTACTACTCCACCCGATGGCTGTCACGTGTTCCTCATATCTTCTTTTACCCTTTATCATAATCTTTCTTCTTTCTCATTCCTTAAGCTTTTGCTTTTTTCTATATTTCTCTCTTCACCACCACTGATATTATGCTTTCTGAGTACTAAAGATTCCAGTCGATTCTCAGCTGAAATTCAACTTCGTTGGGCGATTCTTATTCTCCAAATTAAAAGGTGCACAGATCTACTCTAATTCTTCATTTTTATCATGTATCATTACTAAAATAGACTTGTAATGGTTCTTGATGTTTTGTACTTTTCTTGTGTTCTTGAGCTATATATGTATGTATAGCTATGTATGTCAGTGTTTGATCTTCCTCTCCCAGTTACACAATATGCATATATGTTCTTGGTTTTAAGCATCTCTCAAGGGTTTCAGGATAAAGGACGCGCCCTTTAGGCGAAGACTGTTGAGAGCGCGCCTTCACCCGTGACTCCCTTTTGTCCATTCTATCCTTTCATTTTTTCTATAACTGACCATCCCATCTTCGCTTAACCACTGAAACTGTTTCTTTTATTGTAGCCGCCTTTTAACTTGTTTTATGATCTTCTGCAGGATTGGATGGATTACTAAAAGGCTTTGGAATCAACTTGAGAATTGTTCATGTTGCATTAGACAACTCCAAAGCAAGGAAAACACATCTTCAAGGCAAGAAAGATCAAGCATTCACCATGAAGAAGTCTCCAAAAAGAAAGCAGAATAAGATCAATCATACTTCCCAAACAGAGGGCGCATCCTTGAAGAAAGCTAGGACGGACACGCCCTTGAAGAAAGGCAGGACATCTGAAATCTCTTCCCTGGTAGCCACTTGTTGGAACGTACGATAAATATGACTGCGTTTTATGATATAAATTAAATAGTTAGAAAAGAAGATTAACCTTAATCGCTACGGCGCAAGCGATTCAATTCCACGTCTTCTACTGAATTCTTTGATTCCCTTTGAGCGAAGTATGACCTTCGTTCTCCCAAAGTTTCCTTTCCTTAAAGCCTCGGAATTCCAAAACCCTAGCTTCATGTGGTTGTCCCTAGGTCTCAATTTCGATTTCTGTTGTGTGTCCAGCTTTAAGGAGAACGAGAATATATATAGGCTTCAGTAGGGATCATGGATAATTAAGTCGGGCCTTCCAATGACATTCTGAGTCAAGCCCAATGTCATTAAATATTAATTCAATCCACTAAAGAATTAATATTTGCACTACCGTTCCTAATACCGCAATTCTTTTATTATTTAATTCGGCTCCTATATTATTTGCTTATTAAATTCCCCACGTTTAAGACATCGCATGTCCATTAATTAAATTAATCACTGACAATTAATTTAATTAATATCTTATTTATCCTTGATCATCCACTCAACCTTATAATTATGTGAGAAATTAATCTGCATGCAGGGCTTCACATAATTATCTTTATGAGTTTTCAAGAGGACATCATCAACCCGAATATTATCAGGACATGGATTCCTTCTGTAATTAAAATCTCACTCTGAATGCAATGTCATTGCTCACTACATAATATTGTAATTAATAATTAATTACATCACATATGAATCAAAGTATGTGCATTGCATACAAGTGTCAATCACTACATCCGGATTACGAACCTAAACAATAATAACCTCATAGAATCTTAGTTCTTCTTTATTGTCAGAATAGAAGAACAATTCTAATATTTTGATCATGTTCAATATACACAAAGTATACAAGTATTATTCAATCATCAAGATAAACTATTTCCAAATAATACTTCAGTAATTCCAGTGGTTTGTCTAGTACCACTTAGATTGTGAACCTTTATTATATATATACAGACACTGATAATCTAATCTTATGTTATCCCATTTGATACTAAATTATCCACAATATATAATAAATAGACAATGTAATAATATGCAATCAAGATTCTCAATAAAATGGTCAATGTTTATATACTTCAAATGAATAGTTCAGTATAAAACCCAACAATCTCCCACTTATACTCAAGCTATTCTTTGAGTATATCAGTGTTTATTACAAGCAATCCACTACCAGTTTAAATAACTACTATGTGACCAGACATCTGACTCCTATCGCCTCCACGCGTTCCTTAAAAGCCTTAGCTGGTAAGCAGTTCGTGAAAGGATCTGCCCGGTTGTCTTTTGATGCTATATCGGTCACAACGATATCTTCTCGCTTAATGAACTGTCATATGAGGTGATACTTACACTCGATGTGTTTTGTTGCCTTGTGTTCTCGTGGTTCCTTTGTATTTGCAACAACACCAGTGTTGTCACAATAAATTGTGATATGCCGTGACAAATTAGGAACTACATCCAAATCCAATAGGAAATTCCGGAACCATAATGTCTCTTTGGCTGCCTCAGAAGCTGCCACATATTCGGCTTCCATGATTGAGTCTGCGATGCATTCCTGTTTCACACTCCTTCATATTACGGCTCCACCTCCTAAAGTAAAAACACACCCCGAGATTAACCGAACTATTACCGCACTATACACTTGCAACTGTTCACGAACTTTCGAAACAAATTATGTGGTGTTCTTTAACTTATTTACAAGACGAATCTCAAAATTATGTTCACGTTGAAGTGAACCCAAATTGAACTTTTTTCAACTTAAACAACGAGCTATTGTTGGTGTATCGAATCATTTAATAGACAAAGCCAAAGTCACAAAAGTTGGAAAAAGCACTCACATTTTCATTTAATTTCCTGATCTTCCGTGTTCGAATTTTCAATTTTATTCAGGTTTTCCAGAAAAATAATGGATGGTAAAGTTGTGAGAACTGACAGGGGAGAAGAATAGTCCAAAAAAGAATGACGTAATAAAAAGAATATAGTAAAAAGGTACGGATATTCGGGTGAAAAATAATTGGGCGTGTTTCACTTTTTTATCTCCTGCAGCACTGCACTGGCTACCTCTCCTCCTGTCACACACTTTTAATCGCACTCGTCATCTGACATCTGCTATGAAAATTAAGGGGGTGTATTCAATTTAGATTTTAATGGATTGATAAAAATCTGTAGATTTTAACAGATTGTTGTTGATTTTAATTTTACGTAGATTTTGGCAGAGTTTGTGTAAAATCATGTAGAGTCTTGCTGATTTAAAGTGGAGTTTCTGACGAATCCTTCAAAATCTCATTGATTTTAACAAGATTTCAAGACATGCAAAATACACTAGCAAATCCTTGAAAATCCACAACTTTATTAAATAAAAAAAAGTCCACGGACTTTTGAATACCACAAGATTTTAATGTATTCTTTAAAATCCATATTGAATACCACTAGATTTTAAACGACTTTTTAAAATCTAAATTGAATACACCCAGATTTTAAAAGACTTTTTGAAATCTTTATTGAATACCACAAAATTTTAAAGCATTTTTTAAAATCTAGAATGAATACACCAAGATTGCATAAATTCATAAAAATCATTTAAAATCTCAATTGAATACACCCCGTAAGTTTCTTTGCTTTGGCTGGGCATTCTTCAACTTACCCTTCTAAACATAGACCTGAATTACTGATTTTTAATTTTCGAATCCGTTTGCCGTGTCATTCAAATTTAATTATGTATTTCGAGTGTGCTTAACAAAAGAACTCATCTATGTAAAAGTAATTAGATTAAGAGGTTTTTCGAAAAATATGATTCCTTATTTTTGCGAAAAAGATAAACGTTTTAAAATATATTCTTTTAAATATTAAATTACCTAAACTTTTAAATTTTCTGATTCTCGTCTTTCCGTCGTCCGTTAGTCAACACTGACGTGACAATTACGTGAAAATAAAAAATTCTCAGAATGAAGTGAAATTTTGATATGTTAATTTAATACTGCTTACAAGAACCCGGGCGGTGAAAATTTTCAATTTCGAGTTCACTAACGTATAGAAATCTGCACTTTAATTTCAGGAACATGGATTTTTTTTTACTAAAATCTGCAGATTTTCATATGTTAGTGAATTGAAAATCGAAAAATTTCACCATCGATGTTCTTATAATCATTCGTAGATTAACATGCCAAAATTTCACTACATTCCGAGAATTTTTGATTTGCATGTAATTGTCACATCAGTATTGACTAACGTCCGTTAGTCAAATTTGAATGGAAGGACGTGAATCAGAAAATTTGAAAGTTTAGGTACATAACTAACCTTTAATTGTCCATTTTTAGACATTTCGTACTTGATAAAGTAATGGATACTAACTGAATTGTGCAATTTTACATATTTTTTTCGCTTAATCATTTCTTTTCCTTGTAAACTTTATTTTTATTTATTTTTGACAGAGTTTTGAGAAAAGAAATTTCACTGGTATCTGTAATTAGTAGATGTTAGAAAATAAATTTATTATGGTATCTCTAATTAGTAGATGTTAGAAAATAAATTTATTAGGAGATCAATGAAATCTCAGACACTCTTTAATCTCTCTATAATTTCACTATTGCATGCATGAGTGTAATCAAGCTCAGTCCAGACGAACATTGTTAGACTTGAGTTCGAACTCGACTAAAAAGTTCCAAACTAAGCTCGGATTCAAACTCGACCGAATCTTCAATTTCAAGCTCGAAATTTGACTCATAAAAAGTTCGATATATTCGAGATCAGCTCAATAACTTGAATTGACTTCGTCAAATATTGACAAAAACTCGAATATGATCGTTTAGGCTCGAGTTTGACTCGATTATATATAAAAATTAAATTTAAATACTAAATTTTTAGATAAAAATTTATTTATAATATATAAAATTAAATATAATAAAGACTCGATTAGGCTGACTAAACCTTACGAGCCGAGTAATTTGAAGCTCGAACTCGGTTTAGTAAAATATTTGAATAGCTCGAGCTCGACTTGATTATTACCGAATCAAATTCGAAAATTTTACAAACCTAGCTCGAGTAGCTCACGAACTGTTTGACTTATTTACACACATAACTGCACGTGTCTAGTAACATTATGAATCAAATATGAATAAATGCAAAATTATATACTTTCGATCAAAATTTGGCAAAATTTACAAAAAGTTATTTAGATATATAATTACATGATTGTAGAGTAACTACAGTTAAACTCGATAAAATAATATCAGTTAAAGTAATAACCTCGCTAAAATAATATATTTTCCCGGTCCCAACTTGGATCAGTATGTTAAAGTAATATACTCGCTAAAATTATAAGATAATAATTTTTGAAAAAATCCTTAAGGGCCCAATGAAAATATAAAGTAATATTTAATGATATTATAATTTGTTTATATAGTATAAATTTATTATTGCAATACAAATATATTCGAATTCACACTAAAAATCTCTGCTAACTTTAAAATTTACAAAAAAAACATGCACAATTTTCTTTAAAATAATAAAATATTATTATATCGATAATTTAATATTTTATTGTTATATCGATAAATAATAAATTCGATAAAATAATATTTTTCTCCGATCCCAAGGGTATTACTTTAAAGAAGTTTAACTGTAATATTAAAATTCAAGTTCCAATTTCATATCAACAAATATTTTTAATGTTAGATTTATAAGAGCATATGCACCGGACCCTTCATTTCATTGATTCAGCCGCTGAATTGATGGGCAAAAAAAATATTACATGCAGCGCTTAGTTTTCACTCCCATCAATCATCGATGCTCCTTCGGTTCATCAACTCCTCCTTTGATTTTCGCTGGAGTTGGTGATGGGCATCAATTTGTGGACCCCGCGCTGTTTTTAGCTATTTTGTCATTTTGATACATACTAACCGATATATATGGGCAACGACAAGATAATTACCATGATATTTTTGGAAAAATAGTAGTTTTTGTTAGAAAAAAATATTTTAATTATAAAAGGCAATTATCTAGTTAATATTTTTATATTTTTTTATTATTTATTAAATAGAATAAAAGACCGAAAACCGACTGAAAACTGAAAACCAAAACTTTCAATGTTTCAGCCTTAATAATAGTATAAATGTAATTCAACGAAAATAATTATTTATGGAAAATTTTTCAATTTATAAATTTGAACGAAGACACGTGTCATTATGTAATTCAACGAAAATCTTATTAAAAATTTAGATTTATCAGCAATCTTATCAAAAATCTAAAATTATCCAACAATCTATTATTGGATATTATTTGTGTAACCATTAAATAATTGAAATGAATTTAAATTTATATTGTACAATGTAATTATTTATTTGATAAAAAGTAACCGATACATTGATGAAATGTTATGGATGCATAAAAAGTAACAAAAATAATTGATTCGTCATAAATAGTAATAACTACATAAATTTAATCCATAAATTGATGGCGCTCATGGGTGCCTATGCTCTAATAAGAATCCATTTAACATTGATTCATTGAAACACTTAACACTCCGTGCACTTGCGTATAAATATCACAGACACCAAAAGATAGATCCACGTCACCGTCTAAACCCTAAACCTTCCCTACGAAAAGGCCAAAATCACCAACCCAGCCTGGCAACCCCATTCCATCCAACCACCTCCATCCACGTACCCCCCTTCGGATGCTGACTCCTCAAGCCTCTCCCTAAGCACACTACAGCTGTTTACTCTAAATTACTTGGGAATTGGAAACTTAACTCATAGGCTCGTAGCTTAACCAAACACCGAAGTAAATTAAATTTGAAATCGCAAAATCTTTAAACATTTCGAGAAAATTCGAATCAGAATAAGATCATTAAAAAACAACCACACTTCAAAATTCACTTGGAATGATCATTAAAAAAATTCGAGAAAATTTGAAGTCGATTTTAGTTGAAAAACCGCACCTTTAAAATCTTATACTCCCTCCGTCGCATTCATTTCTATACACTTTTCATTTTGGATGTCCATCTCATTCTATACATTCCAAAAATAGTAAATTTTAATAATATAAAACACTATTACAACCGGTACTTTCTCCACTATCTCTATTCTATAATAATATAAGACATTATTACACCCACTATTTTTCTCCACTATCTCAAATCTATTATTAAATATTGATAGGTCTCACCACTTCACCCACTTTTCATCTAATTTTTACTCATTTTTTATATCTTTTTTTGGTTTCCGTGCTCAATCCCAGTGTATTAAATCAGTGGGGCAGAGGGAGTATAACTTGCCCTATAAAAGCAACCACACTTGACTCTTCTTTCACACTAAACGAAACAAAACACAAAAATGGCTTGTTCATCTTTCTGCCATCTTCTACTTGTCATCATCCTCTTCACCACCTTTCTAACTGAGCCCACCTCAGCTTCTTCAAGAAAACTCACAGCTCTTGTCCAAGAACAGCCCCTCAAAATGAAATACCATAATGGTGCACTTCTCAAAGGAAACATAACAATCAATCTTATTTGGTACGGCACCTTCACTCCAACTCAACGCTCTGTAATTGTAGACTATCTCAACTCTCTCAGCTCCGGCCACTCTGCTCCGTCGCCTTCCGCCGCCTCCTGGTGGAAAACCACCGAGAATTACCACGGCGGCGCCTCCACCGTCCTTGTCGGAACACAAATTCTCGACGACAAATACTCTCTTGGGAAGTCTTTAAAAACTTCACATCTTATACTCTTGGCTTCCAAGACAAATAAGTTGAACTCTATTAACGTTGTTCTGACGGCGAAAGACGTGTCCGTTGACGGGTTTTGCATGAACCGGTGCGGCACTCACGGGTCAACCCGGATAAAAACCGGGTCGGATTCCGGGTCGACCCGATTTGCCTACGCATGGGTGGGCAACTCGGAGAGTTTGTGTCCGGGTCAGTGTGCGTGGCCATTTCACCAGCCAATCTACGGTCCTCAAACCCCGCCGTTAGTTTCCCCCAACGGAGACGTTGGAGTCGACGGCATGATTATTAATTTAGGTACGGTTTTGGCGGGAACCGTGACGAATCCGTTTAATAACGGGTATTTTCAGGGACCGGTAACGGCGCCGTTGGAAGCAGTTTCGGCATGTACGGGTGTGTTCGGGTCGGGTGCGTATCCGGGTTACCCGGGAAACGTGTTGGTGGATAGGAGTAGTGGGGCGAGTTACAATGCGCATGGGGACAAGGGACGGAAGTTCTTGCTTCCGGCTATGTGGGACCCAAAGGCATCGAAATGCGCGACTCTTGTCTGAAACAGGGTAAACGACGTCGTAGGAGGAGGAGGATAAGTAATAAAGTCACGTGTTTGTGTTATGTGAATATGTGTATGTAAGTGTGGGTTGTTTGTATGTGCAATATTGTGTGAAAATGTAGATAAGGATGAAGGTTTTGTCGTTCAAAGGTGTGGTGGTACTTTCACGTACAATTCGTAGTTTCTACTTAATATTTCGAAGTACATATTCTTGTCTCTATTATTGAAATTTAAATACCATGATTATATAATGTTCCAAATTAAAATATCTAAATTATAAAAATTAAAAGCCCAGGTAGTGCTTATCCATATTTTAAATCAAAAGATTTATTCCAGAAAAAGAAAAGAAAAAGAAAGGCTACTTTATTACGAGTGAGCTTAAGGTGGTCCTGTATTCCTGTTTAAAGTGTGCACTATCATAAATTTGTTAATTGGGTTTAATTAGTGTACGTTCATATTGTTTTAGATTTCAAAATTATTTCTTTTAAGCTTAAGTGGCAAGTAATCAGGATAATATATTAATAGTAAATACACAGCTGTATTTGTCTTTAACTTTCAAGTGACTAACTAGTAAGCACGGGTCCAGGACCATCACTGTATTGTATACATCATTCAAGTCTGTTCTCTATTCTTCTCCGTTATACACCTTAATGTTATAGATGAATTAGTTCGATAACATCTGTTTTGTAGTACCCAATAATTTAGATCTGTTTTATTGAAGCATATTCCTTTTACACATATATGTTTGAACTTTGGACAGCAAAAAAAGAGAGCAACAACAAGCAGCAGCATTGTTAAATGAGTACAACATTTGGGTATGCAAGGCACCTTCAGTTCTTTCCCTTTCCTGTACATTAATTAAAAAGTTACGATAATTAGAGTTCTTCTGAGTACTGTATCCAAAAAGTTCGATTATGCTTCAAAACTTGAGTTAAAAAGATGTGTAGGCTTGTCTCCATTCTAAAAAGAAGAACTCGAGCTCAATAAAACAGAGCTCTTCCATTGGGCTCTGTTGCAGACTTTATTTCTAATAGTTGCAGCTGGATTGATTCCCAGTTTCATTCTGCAGAAAAAATCACACATATTTCATAAAAGTAAGATCCCACCTGTAAATAAGAGTATAAGATGTAAGGTACAGCTCCTGGAAACGCATCGCCTTTTTGGATGAAGAAAGATGAATGTACATGTTACAATATAATATATGATCCCAGAAAGTGTCTTACTCTAACACCTTAGGTTTTTAAAACGACTGATTACTTAACATGGTATCAAAGCTCAGACAGACGGTGGTTACTTAACAGTACAGATATTGTTGAGGTTAAGAACAAGAAATAGAAGTGCTGCAACAATGGCTAAGTTGGGGAGGCCGAGACACTATCCGCGTAGATTACTTGATACACTATCCCAGAAATTTCAGGCAGTATGTCATACTTGATACAAATTGAGAGAGGAGTACTTGATATCCAAGCACACAATTACGTCTGCATCCCTCTTATTCTCCAACATGCACAACATTATCAGATTAACAGAAACATAACTTGGACTAATGTCCTTCCTGTAATTAGTTCTTAGACTATAAAGACCAGTTATGCATGAACGACTTCTACAGTATTTCCAACGATAATGACAACCTTTGCCACATTGTGATCCTAGAACAAATCCAAAATCCAAACTCACCCGCAAAACATCCAACAAGTGAACGTCGGGGTAGAATAAAAGGAGCATGTAGTAGAGTATTACTCCCTCTGTCCCCTCATTTCTTTACAGTTTCTATTTTGGGTCGTCCCTCTCATTTTCTTTACATTGCCTAAAATAGCAAACTTTTAATATTATAAAAACTCATGTCTCAGTCTTACTGTCCCTACAAATCCTCTCATTACAAGTTAATCAATTTTTATTAACTTAATTAATCATACTTTATTCACAGTTAACTCCTACTAATAATTGAATTAATCACACACTTTATTACCGACTCTCCCCCATTTCTTCTCTCTAACTCACCCATTCACTCATGAACCCTAAAATTCCCTTTTCATTTTTTCTTCGTCTTCTTTTCCAATCATCAATTAAATATATTTATGGAATCCCAAATTATAAATGATTCAGCCCCAATTTCTGATTCTGATTCCGAGATTATATCTTCTTCGTCCTTGTTAGCCCCAGTTATAGACTTGCGTATGTATATAATCGAAAACTATCTGGATATCTTTGAAATCGTGGAGGATACTTCGGAAAGAGTGAAGAAGCGCACATTAAAGCAGGAGTCAAGCAATTTAACAGCAAAAAAATTGAAGTTCGATGACCCAACCGGCATGCTTCAGATTTTTCTTCCCCGGTTTTGCAATTGAGAGCTAGAACTTCTGAACTGTTTATACCAGGGAACATGAAGTTCCCATATCCGGTAAGTTGTCTGCTTTATTGCAAGCTTTTCTTATTTTTTCATCTACTACTCAAAAGTACCTTCTGTAAATTTAGTATAATTTCTTCTGTAGGCATCTGGAGCTGAAGTAACTATTCAAGTGCTGAGAAAACCAACCGGTGCTTTTGGGGCCTTACCAGGGAATTCAGCTGCTAATAGGAAATTTGATGCGGAAAAAATAGTAAGTCATTGTTGTATTGGCTTCTTTGTCACAAGGAATTTTTCGACTTTGATATTTTGGTATGTTATCATATACACATTGTGTTGTCATCTGAATATTAAGTTTCCCCTCTTTCTACACACTACACTTCCTCTGTTTTTACTTGTTAGATTACAAAAGCTAGGATGCTTTAATTATCCTTTCTTCTGGGCTAGTTTTGTATGTCTAACTGGCCCAATTTTACATACGAACTGGGCTTTTTTCTTGTCACATGAAGATCAGTCCATTAAACTATACAAAAATTACACTTTGAGCCATGTACTAATGTATTGTGTTTAATTGCTACTACTAATTGTCCCTTAACTTGCTACTACTAATTGTAGAAATTTAATTTATTGTATTGTTTATTGTGTTTATTTGGTTTATTCGGCAAAAAATTGAGAGTTTAAAGATCTGGAATTTAGTTAATGGTTTGTTTGAATTTTGTTTAGGCAGAAACAAAGAGAAGACCACTGTTGAATTATATTGAAAAGGTGCAGAAAGATGTGACTCTGAACATGAGAGCAATTTTTGTGGATTGGTTGGTTGAGGTAGCTGTGGATTACAAGCTTCTTTCTGATACCTTGTTCTGAATAGGCAGAAGCTTCAGCTTCTTGGCGTCTCTTCAATGCTCATTGCTGCGTAAGCATCTAATAATTGTTTTTATATGTTAATACCATGATGATTTGTTCTTATGATTGTGTGTTGTGCTTTATGAATAGAAAATATGAATAGAAAATATGCATTAGTACATCACACTAGTCAAAAACAGCAGAAGCTGCTAAACCAAACTTAATTCAGCATAGCTTGACATTCTGAACTAAATTCAGCAGAGTCAAGGGCCTGACAGAGTTATACAACCATTAGTACATATGCATTAGTACATCACACTAGTTTACAAAAGCATGTTTGGTTGTCATTGAAGTTGTAAACATATACAAATGCATTAGTACATCACACTAGTTTACAAAAGGTTGTAATTAGTACATCATTAGTTGCTTTTCCACGACATCTAGTGGAACAGTGAGAACTTTAGGTAGTTGTCCAAGGCATTGAAGCTTTTTCTTCCCAATATGTGGCAGCTTATAGTTGTTGTTAACATCATGCTTTAATATCTCTGTCATACAGCTCATAAGTGACAACCAAACGTAGTTCAAAGTTGAATGACTAACTTCTTCATATACTTTATTCACTGCCTCAACCAACTCACAAACCATTTTAGGCGCTTTCTCGTGTTGTAGTCCTTGTATAATTCTAAAGAAGCCCAAGTCATTGATATTGAGATTCGGACTATTAGCCGGTTGATTAGCTAATGTAATGTAAAATCCACCCGATTGTGCAACATCGATAAAATCTAAGTCATTGTCACTTATATGAGGTCTTGTGTTATCTTGTTGGATGACTATATGTTTATTGCTATCCAATGGCCATTTAGCTTTAATAGCCGGGATAATTTTCTCGATTAAACATTCTTTGACAACAATTTTGGTAATGCTATCGATATGTTTAACTTCTATTACACCCTTTGCTCTATTCTTGCTTGTTCTAGCTGCTGGCTCCTCGATAGTAAAAGGAAAGATTCTTATTTTTCCATCAAAGGCACAAATCCCATCCCTGTCATATCTAGGTCTTGCAACCACACTCATAAACATTACCTTAGTTATAAATCTCTTAGACTTGCATGTTCTATGCGGTTCTGGTTCACCGGGCAAGAGGTAGTATTTTTGTGATGTTCTTGTCATATAAAACCACTTCTCGTCTATGTGAACAATAGAAAACATGTCTATATAGGTTGGATTTGAGTGAAGTGTTGATCTTTCTATATGATTTAAAACGAACTTCACCCCTGCCTTCATATTTGAAAGTGTTAAATAAGGTTTTAAGGCATTTGAATGGGATTTGATTTTTCCTTTTTGAATGAGTCTATGGACAGTGGATTTTTTTGCATTTAGTTGGCAACAAAGTGTCCGAATATTGCTTCTTAAGTGCAGAGGAATTGATTTTACCTGTTGTAAATCCAAAACATATCCATGATTGCCCCCTTTGTATTTTCTCTGCACATTAGGATGTTCACCAATTTTGATTGATTGTAGAACATCTTTCCATATCGTGGAAATTGTCATCCTGCTGACAGCATAATTAGAGACAATTTTTTTTGATAATTCCCTCATTGAGCTTGTTGTTGTTGTAATTTAATGATAACATATGACAAATTTGTTTCATTTCTAAATTTGTCAACCTCTTTCCTTTTGCAGTGTCCATAAAAGAAGCAGGAATTGAAGTGTTAACAAAAGCATTGAAATCAAATATACTTGGATCTTCATTTAAATCTAGAATGATGGAATCAAATATCCTTGGATCTTCATTTAAATCCGGAATGATGGATGTTGCTGCCATTTTTGTTGGTTTTTGATAGATAACGTAGTGTAATATATGGACTGTTTTTTTTTAGAATGAGCTTTGTAAAGTTGTGAGCTTGTTGTGTAATGTATTTATAGTAGGTTAGAGGCATATCAAGGTGTTTAGGCGGGCTATTTCCCCCCATAAAGCTAATCACTTTTGCTTTTTTTCTTTAAATATTCCTTGATCGAAGTGCTTATTATATCAACTGCCTTGGTCTCCGTGTCCCCGTCATTTGTAAAGAAATGAGAGGGACAAATGGAGTACAATTTTAAATATGTCAGTGTCAAACTTGCAAGATATCTATTCCTCAACCTGGCTAGACAATCGTATATGATATTGCATATACAGATATTAATCTCGGCCCGTGCTTCGATTACTATTTTAATCTCGGCCCGTACTTCGAGTTATCAGCTAATAACATCTAAAATAACATCAATTTATAGAAGTCAATTTCGCCCCATTTAGGCCCCGTTTGGTATTGTTGTTGCTGACAGCAACATCAGCTTTTTTCTGAAAAGCACGTAAAAAAGTGTTTGGTAAATTTTTTAAGCCGCTTATCTGAAAAGCGTTTTTGGCTAAAAGTAGGTCCTTCCATGCTTTTGAAAAAAAGTTGTTTTCAGCTTTTGCGGAAACAACTACTGGTTTAAATATCAAAACTCACCAAAAACAATAATTTTTTATATTATACCCTAAAACATACTCATATAAAAAATTGTTATGGATTAAAAAACGTGCTTTGTGAATTTAATGCTAGGATTAATGAGCTTCGAGCTTTAATGGCTGCTCTTGTTGTCGGGGACTAACTCGGTCCTAACAAGATGCCTACGTATCTCTAGTGTTTAGAGAATCAAGCCAATAAAAACGTAGTTCTTGGTGTTGCCCTCGGGGCTATGGCGGCAGGGGCACACCAAGGACGTAGTGACTTGTATGTCCTTATTCGAGGATGAAGTCTAAAACGTAGTTCTAGGGGTGCCTTTGTGGCTTGTTGCGCCTTCGAGGCGTTGTGACGTATGAAGTTGTGCCCAAAACGTAGTAGATGACGTATGGAGCTGTGCCCAAAACGTAGTTCTGATTGTAGGATCAGGGTCCTTATATAGGAGTCTAGAGCATAGTATTTATGGTATGTTTAGGAGTCTTAGCGAATAAGTCTCCTTTTTGATATTGGATAAACATTGTATTTCTTGATGGAGAATTCGTTTCCTTGTTGATAAAGGCTATGACTCATTAATTGCCTTTAATTGGGATTCCGGATCCTTCTTTGATGAATTTACCATATTTTGGACTCTTTTTATGAGCTGTATATTTTCCCTATTCATTAATTACGAAATTAATGAATAATTAGGGTGTCGGTCCTTAAATACCGGCCTTTTAATTGAATCAGCAATTATATTTCTATAATTACTTTTCTGTCCATATCATTTGCCCCCCAACTTCTAGGAAAATCTCTTTTAGATTATCGTAGAAGTTAGCTTATTCGGGAGTTACGAAATTTTTCTTCCGTATTGTGGCTTGGTTTGACGAACATATAGTTCTAAATCCATTTTGTAATTTTCCCAAAACAGGAATCGGGATTTTTCATCAATTCCATAGAAGACAAATCAATTTTTTGATTTTTCCGTTTATTTTCGACCAGGATCCTGGTCGAATTCGACCTCACTTTTGGGTCCTGGTCGAACACCTTCGACCAGGATTCTGGTCGAATTTTGGCTGGATTTTTCCTCCTGGTCGAATGGTTTCGACCAGGTTTCTGGTCGAATCTTGACTTGATTTTACCTCCTGGTCGAATGATTTCGACCAGGTTTCTAGTCGAATCTTGACTTGATTTTACCTCCTGGTCGAATGATTTCGACCAGGTTGCTAGTCGAATTCTGGCGTTGTTTCAGGCCCTGGTCGAATACTTTCGACCAGGATTTTAGTCGAAGATGTGCTCCATTTTGAGCCCCGTTCGAACTCATTCGACCAGGATTCTGGTCGAATATTTGGTTCATTTTGAGCTTTTAAGGCCCACATATATTGGGCTCAATTTGGGTCTAAGGCCTTTATTTAGCAATTGGGCCTTTAGCTTTTTTATTGGGCCTCTAGCCTTTATTGGGCTTTTAGCCTTTTTATTGGGCCTTTAGCCTTTATTGGGCTTTTAGCCTTTATTGGGCCTTTAGCCTTTTTTATTGGGCCTTTAGCCTTTATTGGGCCTTTAGCCTTTTATTGGGCCTTTAGCCTTTATTGGGCGTTTAGCCTTTATTGGGCCTTTAGCCTTTATTAGGCCTTTAGCCTTTATTGGGCCTTTAGCCTTTATTCGGCCTTTAGCCTTTATGACTATACCGGTTAATGCTGGTTGTCCTTCCTTCAACCGGCCCATTGACCGGCTGTCATCCCTATAAAAGGGTGAACTCTCAGTTGTTTCCATTCATTCCTCACTTTCTATTTCTCAAAGTTACTCTGCTAAATTTTCTCCAAAATCTTCTCTAAATTGCTCTGCTAGGGTTCTGTCACAAAGTGATTCCCGACGAGATTTTCCGTTGAATCTCACCGTTTTTCTGGGTTTCTTGCTTGAAGATTTGAAGAAATCTTTGAAGATTCTGGGTTTTCTTTGAAGATTCTGAGTTTTCTTTGAAGATTTCTGGGATTTTGCTTTGAAGACTTGAAGATTTCTGGGATTTTAGATCCTGTGCATTCGTCCCCCTTGGCGACACTTCTGCCGATGACCAAGATGCTGATGAGCATTCCTCTGGCTCTAGCTCAGGGGAGGAGGCAGAAGCTGGTGGCAAGGGGGAAGATGCTTAGTTAGTTTTTTATTTGTGGCCATTCATGGCTTGTACTTTCTTTATGTATTTCCAGCCTTCGGGCTTAACTTAAACTTTTAACAAGTTTAGTTTTATTTGTATCCCTTGGCCCTTCATGGCTTGTTGTTGAGGATTTGAAGATTTTCTGGGATTCTTCTTTGAAGTTTAAAATGGTTGATCACGCTTCCCAACGTCTATGATAATGCACTAGGATTTCATAGGAGTTATACCGGTCTTTTTCGAGACTTGGGGTCTTTTTATCCCTTACCTGGGACTTAATACCCTTTTTTGAGGATTTTAATATACACTAGTGTTTCACGAGTATCGTCTTGGTGTAAAGTGTGGAGCGACCTACACATTTACGACGATTTTGACTTATTCGAGGCTAACTTGACACTTGCATAAGCCTTTTATGTCTTATACCGTCTTGTTTTGGCTTCAAGCCTTTCATTGAGCATATCAAATGATGGGGTTTGGACTGAATATCTTAGGTTTCTGGGGTTTCAACCCTTCATTTGCTTTCTAGGAAGCTCATGATTTCATCGAACCTTATTTCTATTTGTCCTAGTAGTGAGTCCAATCAGGAGACACTTTGAACATAATAGACTTTCAAATTGGAGGCATGCCAAGTCCTTGGCACCTCATGCCCTTCAAGGGTTTCTAGTTTGTACGAGCCTCGACCAAACACGTTCTTGACGCGATATGGTCCTTTCCAATTTGGGGCCAGCTTGCCCTTTTGTCCAACTCTGGATGCTTCAATTTTCCTGAGAACCAAGTCTCCTTGACGAAAAAACCTTTCTTTAACCCTTAGGTTGTAGTAGAAAGAGGCTTTCTTTTGATGTTCAACTATCTTGGCGTTTGCTTCATCCCTAACTTCATCAATTAGATCCAAAGCTAGCCTCAAGCCTTCTTCATTTTCTTCCGGTTCATAAGCCTCAACTCTTGGGGAGGTGTGAGTAATCTCCACCGGGACTACTGCCTCTGCTCCATAAGCCAATAGAAACGGAGTTGCCCCGGTGGTGACTTTACAAGTAGTACGATATGCCCAAAGTATGGGGAGTAATTCGTCTACCCAAGTGTTTCTGGAGCGTTCAACTCTTTTCTTTAGTCCATCCAGGATAATTCGATTTGTAACCTCAGCTTGCCCATTTGCTTGAGGATGGGCAACAAAAGTGAAGCGCAACTTGATATCATTCTCATCACAATATTTCTTGAACTCATCATTGTTAAACTGAGTTCCATTGTCCGTAACCAGGACTCGCGGAATTCCGTACCTGCATATCACATTTTCCCAGAAGAAATGCATTACTTGCTTGGTGGTTATCTTGGCTAAAGGTTTAGCGTCAATCCACTTGGTGAAGTAGTCGATTGCTACTATCAAGAACTTTCGTTGAGCACTTGCCATTGGAAATGGCCCGAGTATATCCATTCCCCACATAGCAAAGGGAATAGGTGAGTTAATGGATGTCATCATCTCTGGTGGTTGCCTGACCACTGGTGCATGTTTCTGGCACCGTTCACATTTCTTTACATAGCTTTTAGCATCAGCAAGTATGCTTGGCCAATAGAAACCTAGACGAGTGATTTTATGGGCAAGGGCTCTGCCCCCCAAGTGCTACCCACAAATTCCTTCATGTAATTCCTTCAGGGCTAATTCTGCCTCTTGAGGTCTTAAACATTTCAGATATGGAATGATGAAAGACTTCTTATATAGGATTCTCTCAATCAGGGTATACCTTAGTGCTCTGACGTATAGCTTTTGTGCTTCTGAAGTGTCATTGGGTAACCACCTAGTTTCCAGATGAGCCTTGATGGGATCTATCCAACAACTAGCAACATCAATGGGTGCTACCAACTTTCCGTTGATTCTTGGGGTCCTCAAGACTTGGAAGTATACACTCCATGCATAGTTTTCAATTTCAGAAGAAGCAAACTTAGACAAGGCATCAGCCTTCAAGTTTTCTTCCCTTGGGATGTGCTCTACATAGCATTCGTCGAACTGAGTCATGATGGCCTTGACAAGTTTCAAGTACTTGGCCATGACTTCATCTCTGGCCTCAAATTCCCCATTCACTTGGGAAACCACTAGCCTCGAATCTCCACATACTTTCAGAGTTTTGACCCTCAAGGCTCCAGCCAGCCCTAAGCCAGCTATCAGAGCTTCATACTCAGCCTCATTATTTGTCGTTGGGAAGTCAAGTTTCAGTGCATACTCTATGAGGAATGCATCAGGACTTTGTAGCACTAAACCGGCTCCACTTGATTTTGTTTTTGATGCTCCATCAAAATAGAGCACCCAACATTCTTTGGAGATTATGTCTTCAGTTTCCTTGTCTTCCATTATTACTTCACCCAACATTCTTTGGAGATTATGTCTTCAGTTTCCTTGTCTTCCATTATTACTTCCTACCCCCCGACTTCTTGGTTGTCAATGGTACATTCAACCATGAAGTCAGCGAGTGTTTGAGCTTTTATGGCCGTTCGAGGCTTATACTTGATGTCGAATTCGCCCAATTCAATGGCCCATTTGGTCAATCTTCCACTAACTTGAGGGCTATGCAAGATGTTTCTTAGAGGTTGATCAGTCAAAACCTCTATCTTGTGTGCCTGGAAGTACGGGCGTAGCTTTCTTGAGGCCATTATCAAGGCTAAGGCAAACTTCTCAATCGTTGAGTAGTTTATTTCTGCCCCATGAAGAATCTTACTCACATAGTAGACGGGCTTCTGCACTTTCAATTCTTCCTTTATCAGTACAGCTCCAAGGGCTGTGTTAGAAACTGCCAAGTACAAGTAGAGAGTTTCCCCTGGCTTGGGTTTTGCCAATAGTGGTGCTTCATCCATGTATTTCTTTAGGGCCTCAAAGGCCTCTTGGCTTTCAGTTGTCCATTCAAAATTTTCACTTTTTTGAGTGCTTTGAAGAAGGGTAAACACTTCTCTCCTTACTTGGAGATGAATCTCCCCAACGCTGCCACTCTTCCCGTTAATTTCTGGACATCTTTGACAGTCCGTGGTGGCTCCATGTCTAGAATTGCTTTGATTTTGTCGGGATTGGCCTCGATTCCTCTCTTGGAAACCATTAGGCCTAAAAACTTTCCCGAGCCTACACCAAAGGCACACTTAGATGGATTCAACATCATCTTGTGGTGCCTTAGCACTTCGAATGCCTCTCGGAGGTGCTTAATGTGATCGGCCTTATCGAGGCTTTTGACTAACATGTCATCCACGTAGACCTCCATGGTTTTTCCAATTAGGTGCTCAAAGATTTTGTTTACCAACCTTTGATAGGTCGCTCCTGCATTCTTAAGCCCAAAAGGCATGACTAAGAAATAGAAGACACCAAAGTCAGTGATGAATGATACCTTGGCGATGTCATCTTTGTGCATCTTGATTTGATTATATCCACTGAAGCCATCCATGAAACTTAGCATCTCATGCCCAGCAGTGGCATCTATTAGAGCATCAATCCTTGGTAAGGGAAAACAATCCTTAGGACATGCATCATTCAAGTCGGTGAAGTCGACGCACATCCTCCACTTCCCGTTAGCTTTTTTGACCATCACGGGGTTAGCTAACCATTCTGGGAATTGAATTTCCTCAATGAACCCGGCTTCCAAAAGCTTATTCACTTCTTGCTTAATGGCTTCAAGCCTCTCTGGAGCAAAATTTCTTTTCTTTTGTTTTACTGTCTTCCTTTCTGGATCCACATTCAATTTGTGAGATATCAATTGGAGATCAATCCCTGGCATGTCGGCCGCTATCCAAGCAAAAACGTCATTGTTTTCTTGAAGAAAAGACGTGAGTTTGCTCTTCAATGGTTCGGGCAGTAGTGCCCCAATATAAGTCACCTTCTCTGGTTCTCCTGGGACTAGGGGAATTGGGACCAAGTCCTCAGCCGGTTTCCCCCTTCTGTCCTCGTTGTCGCTGATATTCATATCTTCAATTGGGAGAACTTGCCCCCCGGTTCCATCAGGCCTTAACGCGGCTACATAACAACTTCTAGCCATCTTTTGGTCTCCTCGTTCTTCACCAATCCCATTCCTCGTTGGGAACTTGATTTTTAGATGATAAGATGAGGCAACAGCCTTGAACGCATGAAGACCAGTCCTTCCCAGGATTGCATTGTAGGTTGAAGTCGCTTTTATAACTATGAAGTCCAACATCTGAGTAGACGTATTCATCCCTTGCCCCATGGTCATTGGGAGTTGGATAGTGCCTTCCACTTTTGATTCCACCCCGTTGAATCCGTATACAGGCATATTTGAGGGTGTTAGCTGAGAATCAGTGTAACCCATCTTGATAAAAGCATCGTGGAACAAGATATCCACTGAAGCTCCATTGTCGACCAGGACTCTCTTTTTTTCGGAGTTACCTATCACATGTATTATGACAAGAGGATCATCATGGGGGAACTTTACCCCTTCCAAGTCTGAATCATCAAAACCTATTGATACTTCTGTTCTGGCACGCTTCAATGCTTCTCCAACCACAGTCATTACCTCTCGGGCATAAGCCTTTCTTGAGTTTCGGGAGGACCCAGCAGCGGTTGGTCCTCCGAATATCATGTTGATAACTGGCCCTCAGGGCTTGGGGTTATGATCTTGGTCGTTGTCCCTTCTGTCGTAATCCTTCCTTTCATAGTTTCCTCTTTGACTCCCTTGATTTCCATCCTTGGTGAATTTGCTGAGTTTTCCTCTCCGTATCAGGAACTCAATCTCATCTTTCAATTGCCTACAATCATCGGTGTCATGACCGACTTCTTTGTGGAACCGACAAAACTGACTTTGGTTCCGTTTGGACAAATCAGCCCTCATTGGCTTTGGCCATTTGATATCTTCTTCCTTGGCTATCTCCAGAATTTGACTCCTGGGAGTATTCAATCTTGCATATTCTGTGAATTTTGGTCCAAAATTGCTTCTCTTAGGGGGAGAATCGGAGTTCTTTAATGTTCTGGGGAACTTTTCCTTGACGTCGTACTCCTGAGTTTCTTTTCTTTTCTTTGAGTTTCCACCGTCGCCAGCGGTGGGTTCATACTTTCTCATGCTTTCCTCAACCTTGATGTACTTTCCGGCTCTATCTTGGAGCTTCAACATACTCTATGGTGGATGTTTAGCCAACGACCTCCTGAAGTGGTCATCAGTGGTTCCTTGTTGCAGGGCTATCATAGCCACTTTGTCGTCTAAGTCCGGGACTTTCAAAGCCTCTCGAGTGAATCGATTAATGTAGTCCCTTAGGGCTTCATTCTTTCCTTGACGTATTGCCATGAGTGATGCAGAACTTTTCTCATGCACCCTTCCACTAATGAACTGATTGATGAAAGCCTTGCTTAGCTCCTTAAAGGACCCAATAGAGTTGGGAGGTAGACGGCTGTACCAACGTTGAGCCATACCTGTAAGAGTTTGGGGAAACGCCCTACACTTGACCGCATCGTTGGCTGGCTGCAACAGCAGTGCATTGGAGAATGTCCTTACATGATTTGCGGGATCTCCCGTTCCATCATAGGCTTTGATCGAAGGCATCTTGAACTTTCTGGATATAGCCGTTTTCATGATGTCTTGAGTAAACGGTGGTGTAGGATCATCAGGATCTCCTAGGGGCAACAGATTACTAGGATCACCCCTTGGGGCTTCAGCCCTCTTGGTCCTTCTTGGTGGATCCAAGTTGATTATCGGGATTCCTTCAGTCGTTCGGCCCCGAGTTTGAGCGGCCTCTTCTTCAGCAAGGAGTTTTTTGAGCCTTGCAGTCTCTGCCTCATGGGCTGCAAGCTTCTCCCTAGTAGTTTGGGGTGGCTCCCGATTTGTCTGTGAAGAACGTCTCCTCCTTGGGGCGACATCCTCCCCAGTTGTATAACCCTCATCCTCAGTGTATGGGCCAGAGTAATCTTGAATGAGAGGGGTCTGACGAGTTTGTTGATTTTGGGGTCCCAGACCTTGAATATAAGGAGGCACATATGCCTCATGGTAGATTGGATTAGTTCCACTACCGCCCGCCATGGGTCGAGGGGGCATGCCATAGCTTGGCATCCCCAAAGTCTGATTCGCGTATTGAGGGAGATCAGTAGTATGGAGTTGAAGGCTCCTTGGTGCACTCATGAGCAGCGGGGAGGTCGTGATTGGTTGCTGGTGAATGGTCTCTTGTGGATTAGATCCATGAATGACCATCTGCAGGGGATTCGTTCCTTCAACCGAAATCGGGATTTCCGGTCCTTGAGTACTGGTGGGGATATTCGCCCCTTGTGTGCCGGTAGTCGGCGGTGGCTGATCAGCCTCAGAGGTGAGGGGGCGATCGTCGGGAGTCTGAGTATCCCGAGCTGTTCTTCGTGTGTTTGCCATGATTGATGTTGTCTTCCCACAGACGGCGCCAAATGTTATGGATTAAAAAACGTGCTTTGTGAATTTAATGCTAGGATTAATGAGCTTCGAGCTTTAATGGCTGCTCTTGTTGTCGGGGACTAACTCGGTCCTAACAAGATGCCTACGTATCTCTAGTGTTTAGAGAATCAAGCCAATAAAAACGTAGTTCTTGGTGTTGCCCTCGGGGCTATGGCGGCAGGGGCACACCAAGGACGTAGTGACTTGTATGTCCTTATTCGAGGATGAAGTCTAAAACGTAGTTCTAGGGGTGCCTTTGTGGCTTGTTGCGCCTTCGAGGCGTTGTGACGTATGAAGTTGTGCCCAAAACGTAGTAGATGACGTATGGAGCTGTGCCCAAAACGTAGTTCTGATTGTAGGATCAGGGTCCTTATATAGGAGTCTAGAGCATAGTATTTATGGTATGTTTAGGAGTCTTAGCGAATAAGTCTCCTTTTTGATATTGGATAAACATTGTATTTCTTGATGGAGAATTCGTTTCCTTGTTGATAAAGGCTATGACTCATTAATTGCCTTTAATTGGGATTCCGGATCCTTCTTTGATGAATTTACCATATTTTGGACTCTTTTTATGAGCTGTATATTTTCCCTATTCATTAATTACGAAATTAATGAATAATTAGGGTGTCGGTCCTTAAATACCGGCCTTTTAATTGAATTAGCAATTATATTTCTATAATTACTTTTCTGTCCATATCAAAAATATTACCAAACAATTATCTGATTTTCACAACAGCACTTATTTTAACAGCACTTTTTTCAACAATACAACAATTTTTAATAGCAATCCCAAACAGAGCCTTAAGCTCTAAATAAGTAATATGATCTTAGTTTTAAATTTTAAATTCAAAATAAAATTTTAA
The DNA here is from genome assembly GCA_030848705.1 of Heracleum sosnowskyi. NCBI lineage: Eukaryota > Viridiplantae > Streptophyta > Magnoliopsida > Apiales > Apiaceae > Heracleum > Heracleum sosnowskyi. The sequence continues at coordinate 14,080,913 of CM061244.1, read as the reverse complement.
TTTGAACCTCGTGGAGATAAAATAAATTATATTATTAATTTAAGTGAGTGTAAAAATAAAATTGATAATAAAAAATTTGGAAAGAGAAATGGGGATCTAGTGTGTATGTACGTGGGAAATTAAAACATTTACTATTTCCATTTACAAAAACTGTAGTTTCCTCTCCACCCCCAAATTAAAAGCAGATCAGATCTAAACCAAACAAACCCTAATTCCAATGGCGACACGCGAAGAGAATGTCTACATGGCGAAACTCGCCGAACAAGCCGAGCGTTACGAAGAAATGGTTGAATTCATGGAGAAAGTCTCCGACACCGTCACCGATTCCGACGAACTCTCCGTCGAGGAACGTAATCTCCTCTCCGTCGCTTACAAAAACGTCATCGGCGCTCGCCGTGCTTCGTGGCGCATCATTTCGTCGATCGAACAGAAAGAAGAGTCGCGTGGCAATGCGGATCATGTGGCGACGATCAAGGAGTATAGGGCGAAGATTGAGACGGAGCTGTCCAAGATTTGTGATGGAATTTTGAAGCTGTTGGATGCTAAGTTGATTCCGGCTGCGAGTGCGGGAGATTCCAAAGTGTTTTATTTGAAGATGAAGGGAGATTATCATAGGTATATGGCGGAGTTTAAGGTTGCGGATGAAAGGAAGGAAGCTGCGGAGAATACGCTTAATGCGTATAAGGCTGCTCAGGTATAATTCAATTCTGCTTTGTTTGATTCAATTTCGCGTATTTTGTACTAATGTGTAATGTATTTGTGTTGTTTGCTGGTTTATGTTTTGTCGGTTAATATTGTGATTATATCGATAGATTAATAATTCATGTCGATATTGTTATTGATAGACCGTTTTGGTTATGTTATAATGCTTATATCGATAGATCAACATAGTATTTCTTTCAATTGCTGACTTATGTTATGTTTATGATAATGCTTGTACAGTGTGTTGTGTTTATACTGCATTGTTTGATTATAAAAGTTTTAACGGAAAAATATTGAGTGATAGTGGAGGAAGTTTGTTTGTAATATTGGTCGGTATTTTAGTGCGTTCAATGATAGCCGTGTAAGGACTAGGAAGTTAGAACAATTTGTGATGATATGTTTTGCAGTTGTGTTATGTGCAGAACTAGTAATGAACACATTAATTGTTTTGTTTTGTTGTCTAGGACTAGAATTCTGTGTACTTCTGTGTGTATATATTTCTTATTCCTCCTGTTAGCTAGGTTTCAGTACCAATTCATAGTTATGTTTTCCTCAGTCATTGCATATTCAATAATGAGTGAACTGTGATTGTTAATTGTTGTTTTCTTCCTATTGTTCGGGATGGATTGTACAGTTAACTCATCCTAGCTTGTCCATTTTTGTCTCCATTTATTAGTATTCATTTTTTTTTGTTATGGTTTAAAAGCTCACACTTACATGCCTCTGCTGAGGCTTGAACCCTCGACCTCTTATTACAAGGAGCAGAGGGGTATCCGAAGGCTAAGCCTTAAGATTGTTCTTTATCTTTATCCTACATCATTTTGTATGTGTGCTATACAAATAGACCATCCAGAATGCCTTCTTTTTACATCTATAATCATTGGTTCAAACTGAAAGTGTGTTCTGTAAACTTCTTACTTTGTCGTATCATCCATCTTTTCTTGCAGGATATAGCAAATTCTGAGTTAGCTTCTACACATCCGATCAGACTTGGACTGGCTCTGAACTTCTCTGTGTTCTACTACGAAATTCTGAATTCGCCTGACCGAGCATGTAATCTTGCAAAACAGGTGATTCTACATATGGTCTAGCATTTGCATAGTTTTTTTTTCAACTTAGTACGACTCTCAACCTACTGTTATCGGTGTGTGCACAGGAAGAGACATATTTATTTATAAAGTACTTGACTTATATCAACATACATCGATTGAGTTGTAAAAATCTTAAATTATTGATAGTCTGTAGACTGTAGCATAGATGGTGTCCTTATAACATTAGTAATATATTCAGTACTATGTACAACTGTTACAGTTCTTTTAGGCTGCTAAAATAATAAACATTTATATGATATGGAAATGTGAGATATAAATTTCTGCATCTTGCTATGTACTTCACCCCTTTAAATTTTCATATCATACATAGATTGCCTTCATTATAAACAACATATCATTAAAAAAAATTCCTCTTGTATTTCACAGCTCCTTTGCGTGTCTAACTAATATTTTACTTGTAAAGTATTAATAGACATCTTCAATGTCAAGCATGCATGTCAATATATCACTATTCAAATTGAGCTGATCACTGTTTAGATTGAGCTCAAGATTTTAAAGCAGCCCTTCTTTTCGTATTTCTGTACTTGAAGGCTGTAACTCATTTGAAAGATGGATGTAGATAACCAGTTACAAAGCCAAAACTCATGAGTTTTGTCCCATAAAGGCATAAACGGACTTTTTAGAGGGAGAGTGAATATATTGAGATCTATGTGCACTTCTAAATTGCAGCCAACTATTTATCAGGACTGCTGTAAACTGTAGTTGTCCACTCAGTGGTAGGTTTCATAAAAGATCTTCTCACTGACAGTATTTTATGGCTATCTGATATATTTTCCGGATATGGGATATCTTTAGCAGCTGGGAACCTTGTATTTTAATTTTGGATTGGTGTGCACAATCAATTCTTTGAAGTGTACTTATATTTGTTTGTTTGCTAGGCTTTTGATGAAGCCATCGCAGAACTAGATACACTGGGAGAGGATTCTTACAAGGATAGCACTCTGATAATGCAACTTCTTCGGGACAATCTGACTTTGTGGACTTCAGATATGCAGGTTTCATTTTGTGTAAACTTAAATTAAAGATTATAGATCCTCAGTGTTGCAAATCAATTAACATTGTTGTATGTGTATAGGATGATGCTGGAGAAGAGATCAAAGAATCCGCTAAGAATGAGGATGAACCGCAGCCTCAGGCGCAGTGAAGTTCATTATATAAGCAAACTTATCATGCTTCATCTTTTGCTGTTTTTAATTGAAGAAGTTGCTTGATCCCTTTTACCAATTTGTTATTGGGCTCTCCCAGGGATTTATGAACCCTTTTAGATGAAAGCAATTTCTACTAGGTTTCCATTTTAGTCTTCAAAGATTTCTATTTTAATCTTCAAAGATTATCTTCCCACCTGAGATTGTTGTTTTGGTGGGTCTAATGTTCTATCATGTTATCACAACCTATAATTACTTGCTTATAATAATTCTGTGATTGAGCAAAAACTCTTGGATTTGAAATATCAATTACCTCTCGTTTGGATTGAATGCTATAGTTTGATGCATAACCCTTTTAATGCAGTTTAAACCAATGCCAGTATAGAAATATACTAAATATTTTATTATTCAAGAAGTACCACTTTTTTACGGGAACGAGAATGAGATTTCAATACAAAATTGTATCGGAATTGCATTTCCATTCCCCTTTAGTGTTCAATACATTTTATATTGGAATCCATCTGAAGGCACCTTTAGTGTTCAATAAAATTTTATATTATGTGCAAACACACAGGTAAACAATTCTACCAATACATTACATTCTCAGGCGCAGTAATACCAACAGCTGATGGTTCAGCTACATTGTAATACGTTGTGCAGTAATACTAACAGCTGATGGTTCAGCTACATTGTAATATGTTTTTTAAAAATGCAAAACAAATGGATTCAGTAGGTCTGAAAGATTGAAATATTTTGTTCTGAGTAATTGCTTTTTTACTTGGTTTTCAAATAATCAAAATAGAACCGTGCACATGAAAAGCAATGTTAAATTTAGAAAAGAAAGTTCGAAACTGGGCAAGTGTCAAATACAATAGCCATCATTTGGTATTTAAATTATAAATCGTAGTCAAATAATTTTAGAAAAAAATAATTAAAAATCAAAGTGAAAAGAGAAGATTCGCGCCCAAATGTACAAAGTACCCGCGAATAATTTGTAGTAAATACCAAGGTTTCAAATCATTTGGGCAGGCAAATAATTAGAGATGGAAAAAGAGCAGGAGAAAATTTTAGGGTTTCTAATCGCTCACTGTTCCGATCAACTTTCCTCAATCCTGCTCTCCCCTGATCCTAGTCTCCATTATCTCTCCTTCTCGAGTACGTTTACTCTCTCTCTCTCTCTCTCTCTCTCTCTCACACACACACACACACACACACACACACACACAAGCACGCAATCCCATTTTCTTCATTCCGACACTATCAAACAAGTTCAATTTGAAATTTCAGCTTTGCGGAGTTACTGGATTCCAATCCTTCACTTGCTAATTCGCTTTATAATCAACCGGATTCATATTTGCCCAAATTCGATGATGGCGCCCTTCGAGCTCAGGTTTTGCATCCCTCCTCTCTCTCTCTCTCTCTCTCTCTCTCTCTCTCTCTCTCTCTCTCTCTCTCTCTCTCTCTCTCTCTCTCTCTCTCTCTCTCTCTCTCTCTCTCTCTCTCTCTCTCTCTCTCTCTCTCTCTCCCTCTCCCTCCCTCCCCCTCTCCCTCTCCCTCTCCCCCTCTCTCTCTCCCTCTCTCTCTGTCTGTGTGTGTGTGTGTGTGTGTGTAGCATTATGTAGTTGTTACTTAATTGTTTGTAACACGGCAACACTTGATTTTCAGCTAGAGTACACTTTGATTACTGTAAAGTTTTATTTACTGAATTAAACTTTGATTATACAATCCAGGTTTATATTATTCAGCATGTTTAGTTGTTCATTAGTATATAACACGTACCAGTAAATTTCCAGCTAGAATTGACACTTTTGATTACTGTAAGCAAGGTTGTATTTAATGAATTAAGCTTGCAACTAGTCAGAGCCTCTCTAGTGTTTTTGTAATATAAAAATGGAAATGTTAAAACTTATACTAATTGTCTTGTGGAATTTCTGATATTATTGTTGTTAAAGGACTAATTGATCTCCTCTGTTATTAACATGTAGAACGACCTTTACGTCAAGCAATTTAAATATCATAGGAATGCAAGTGAGAAAGATTATTTGCATGTTCGGATCAATATCTGTGGTTCTCCTCTTGAATTTCCTGGTTCGTTGTCTCTTTCTTTCTTTCTTTTTCTGTTATGCCCTGCTGCTCTTTTCCTTTCTTTCTTTGTTTATTTTTGAATTTGAATTGGTGACCATTTTGTGGTCAGAGACATTTCCAAGCATTGGTCGAGTGAGGGTGAAACATCGAGGGATCCTTCTCACTCTCAAAGGGACTGTTATTAGGTCCGGAGCAATCAAGATGGTGGAAGGTGATAGAACATTTGAGTGTAGAAAATGTAAACACAGGTGGGTTTTGTGCCTTAAAGCTTGCTTGTACTTGTGGATTAATTCATTAGCCAGATCATTGTACATTCTCGTTTATGTAGCATTGAATCATGAAACAGACTTTTATCAAACAGAACCATCTACATGCTGCTTATCTGTAATGCTATCTATATTCATGTGGCATTATATGACTATTAGATTTCTTGTAAAAATGTAATTGTTTAAAATTAGTGAAAAGTGTATAAACTTTAACTTCAACTGTTAATACTTTTCAACTCCAGCTTCAGACTATTTGCTGATGATTATAATTCTTTAAGTGCAGGACCTTATCATATAAAGAGTTTTGATTATTAATGATATTTGTTTAAAGTGCTTTTGTTATTTGTGGTATTATTAATAATTATATACACATGGTCTAGTAATACATTTGGTTGCTGCTGGTACTACAATTTACTAACAGAAATAAAGGATTTAAGAATTTGAGCTGACTTTAGCTCCTTTAATTCATGGTGAACTGTGTTTGTATACAGGTTCAAAGTTTCTCCTGAGCTGGAAACTGGAAATTCTGTACCCAAGCCAACTTCTTGTCCCTCACAGGTTTACTTTTTCGCTCTGTGGAGTAACTTTTGGATTGAAGCTCTAGTATTTATTAAACCTTTTAAGATTTAACATTATCATTTAATCCTCCACTGGTTTCACATAACTTGCAATATAGTTTCACGGCACCTTGAAAAATTAATGTAGGAGGTGAGATTCTTTTGATTCTTCTATCTATAAGGAACAATTGTATTTTCTTTTCTTGTTAATGATTTTTATTTCTTTTGAAAATGAGATCGTCTTAATTGTTTTGCAAGTATCTTCATGCAGTTTACGATACTTGATTGTCTGTAATAAAAACCGAACCGAATGTCTGTATTAACAGAAGCAGAAGTATTGTGAGAGCACCAGTTTCCAGCTTGTAGAAGAAAACATAGCATGTCATGATTACCAGGAGATAAAAATTCAAGAAAGTACGCAAGTCTTGGATGTCGGTGCTATCCCTCGTTCAATGCCTGTTATTCTGAAAGATGATCTCGTAGACATTGTTAAAGCTGGAGGTAGAACATCTCTGAAGGTCATACTTGTTTCTAGTAAATATGCACTATATAATTTTGCACCAATATCGAGTAGATGGCTTGCAGGAGTATCAACTGTTTTCTAATTGATACTTCTTGTATATTGTCAGATGATGTTATCGTCACAGGAATTTTGACAGCAAGATGGTCCTCAGTTATGAAGGACGTCCGCTGTGACCTTGATCCTATATTTGTTGCTAATCATGTGAGGTAATTTGGTTGACCTTTTGTTTGATTTTATTGTAAAAAATGTTCCATGATCCCATCAGTCCAAGTTATCAAATGTGCAAAGGCATTTGCGAAACACCTGCTTCATCAAAGCGAAGCGCAAAATACATAAAATCTCTATCACTCATGACATTTATATGTAGATGCGAAAACATGATAAAATTGATGAAACTAGTAACAACAATATTATAAAATAAGTCATTCTTAAGCTAATGTCAACAACAAAAGTCCATATATAACTTGTGTTCATAACAAAAAAAGAGATGAACAAAGGCCTTTTTAGATGATGATTAACTAGAAGAGGCTCTTCATATCAACTAACCCCTTTGTAGATTATGATAATCCAGACGAGACGAGGCATGATTCCTTGTTTTCTTGACAATTTAGGATCCATTTGATTGTGACCTAGAATAATTTTCTTTATATCTAAATCTTTTTTTTTCAAACTTAATCTTTAATGTCTTAATCTCAATTTTATTTTCCTTATACTTTGTTAGAGTTTACTTGGATGGCCAAATATATTTTGGGTTTCGAGACAACTAGATCTAATTATGCCAATTGTCCATATATATATATATATATATATTGGATTTTTCTTTCAAAATCCATCAGTTATCAATTAATTGCACTTCACGTTTATACGCTCACTTAAGCGCAGTTGCAACAGTGTACATTGAGGCTTGATTTACATCATTTCTCCATATGCGTGCTTTTAATAACTATAGCCATTTCAAGGAAACGACTAATACAAATTCACTTGGACAACATTATAGGGTTGCAACATAATACATATTTTTAGGCCATTCCATAATGGTTGTGAGGGGGGAAATTTCTTATTTAAGTGTATGGTGAACTCCATTAGTACGAGGCCCTTTGAAAGGTGCCAAGATATATATATTAATATATTTGCAGGCTTAGCTAAAGCGGAGAATGTAATACCAATGTGGGAGTTAAGGTGTGTTTGCACTTCAAAAAGTGCTATTAGAGCTTAGGTTGTAACAATCTTTAAGTGCGTATGTGTCTTGATGCAATGATAACCATAATTATGGGGTACCGTCGTCCGATTCAGTCAATGATACTACACAAGAAGGAGATGGAGATGAACACGATATTGAGATGGATGACTTTGCTTGATTTTCGTCATCGATTACGGTTTTATCTACTTAGACATGTTTGATATTTGGTATTTGGATATTATTATGCAGTAACTATGCTTAATCTGAACTTCTTATTCTATTCCTTGTGATTTAAATTATGAAATTAACGTGTTAGTTATATTATATATTAAATATTAAATCTAGTAAATATATGTATATGAACTACTTGTTGAATTTTCACGACTAGTAGAGTGACTTGTTGATTAGTCTTTTCGAAGGTACTCAAGTGTCGAGGCTTGACTTGGCGCCGTGATAAGCATGGTTCGATCTTTTGGTAAGAAAGTTCTTGGCATGTGCCTAGACTAATGTGCCAAACAGTAGATTGTTGAGTTATCCCGCATTAAATGTGGAAGGGTTAAAATGTTGATTAATAAGTGTTCAGGTAACTCCATTTGTACGAGGCCTTTTCGAAGGCACCTAAATATAATTTTTGTTAGTCTTCCAAATGGTAGAATATCATACTTATGTCGAAGTTAAGGTGCATGTGCACCGCAACGCTATTGGTCTTTACATATGATATCAGTAGCTCATGCAATGAAGAGTAATGGTATATTGCACATCGTGAAGTTATATCATTCTACTCATGACATCTATATGTGTAATATTTTAACGTGTAGTCATGTTCACACCTTAGAGATGGACAAAAGTTTTAAAAGTATAAGTGGAATGTGTGATTGGCCAACTAAAGTATAAGAGCATCTCCAAGAGACTCTTTATATGAGCTCTTAAGTGAAAAAATAAAGAATGTTGCAAAATTTTGAGCTCCTAGAGACTCTTAGAGGCTCTTTAAAACTTACGAGCTAAGAGCCTTTAGAGTAACTCCAACAATCAAATAAAATTTTCACCAAAAAAAATATATAAGTAGGCTCCTAACTATTTAAGAGACAAATATGTTCATTCAGTCCAACAATATTCTTCAAACCCACTCTCCATATCCTCTTTTATTACTTAACTATTATATGTGCAGAAATATGCAGAACCAACAGACTTGGAGCAGGCAGATGATTTTATTTTTACTATTATTAAATGAAAAGAGGAGGAAAGGTACACTCCTCATGTTTGAGGAAAGATTTGAAGCTCCTAAATTTTTAGGGAGGGGTTAGGAGTGTCTTGGACTGAGGGTGTATAAAGAAGTTGTTGGAGTTTGCTCTTAGTTAGTTCGTAACTTATTTTTACCAATAAAATATTCCTTTCCTCCAATTCTTCCACTACTCTAGTTCAAATTTTTGTTAAAGTGGAGTTGAAATATGAATAAAAATAAATAAAGAGCAAATATAGAGAGCATTGTTGGAGTTGACACGGTAAACAATGTAATAACTTACTAAGAGCTTAATTATTTGTATTGTTTTTAAGAGTGAACTAGGAAACTCTTGGAGATGCTCTAAATGGTCATTTACTTGCACTTTCTCAAATCAAAGAATTGCTTAATTTTTCGTGGTTTACATGATTAATTATTATTTCAGAAGAACAAATGAGCTGAAGTCAGATATAAATATCCCAGATGATACTATTATGGAATTTAAGCAGTTCTGGTCAGATTTTGGAGATACCCCTCTCAAAGGTATTTGTCCACTTGATGTGTAAAACACTAAAACTTCTTTATATTTACTTCTCTTGTTAATATTTACCATTTACGATTGCAGGAAGAAATGCAATATTAAAAGCTATCTGCCCACAAATTTTTGGACTCTTCACCGTAAAACTTGCAGGTACTTTGGTTGACATTAAATCTCTTTTACATCAATTTGACAATGGACTCACATAGACTTCTTCTGAAAAATATTAATGGGACAACATTTGAGATTTTGTTGCTTCAAAGATGTGCTTTATTTTTCTCTTTGTAAAATTACATCCGTTATGCTGAATATTACAAAATTTCTTTCAAACTAGTTGCATTGACACTTATTGGAGGCGTGCAGCATGTTGATGCTTCCGGTACAAAAGTCCGAGGAGAGTCTCATCTGCTACTGGTCGGTGATCCAGGTAGTTTTTGGGTCTTAGCTCATTAAACATTCTTTCTTCTGATTTTATATGTGAAAATGCACACCTAGAGGGGGTGAATAGGTGTAAATGGCTAACTAGTACCAATTTTATTATTTACCAAAATGGCTTACTGTTCACAAATTATGCAGACTTAAATGGCACGCTGATTGTTACTAATGCAAACACAAATGACACAAATGACACGCTGTTTATAACAAAATGCAGAACAGTAAGTAAGGCAGAAAGGTAAAGAACACAATAAACTTTTAGCCAGGTTCGACCCCTAATCTCTATGGTCTACGTCCTGGTCCCTTACCAACTTGGTAAGAGAATATATTATTGATCAAAGATAATAACTACTATTACAAGAACAATAATATACCACCCTTCTTCTCGGCTGCTGACAAATGGCTTGCTGAACACCTGTTATAGAACTTGCTCTCTAAGCTATACTTCCCAAGTACACTTCTCTAGCAACGTTCACCAAACCCTTGTTCCCTAGCCAATATGTCCAGCAACTAATGATGATTACAAATAGAGCAATACAAATCAATAAAGTGTTTACAACTCAAAACTGTGAACCCTCAAAGATGTAGTACGTATATGATATATCAAAAGCTCAAGAAAATGTTTGAATATAGCAAAGTAAAAACTGAGTTGAGTGTGTTCTTGTTGTGCTTAGATGGATAATTGAAAAAGACACAAGAACAGGGTTAAATAGCCTCACAAACAACGTTCAAAAATCAAACAATCAATTTACCAACGTCTAGAATCCAATTCTAACATTCAATTGGTTGGAGTGATTTTAGTAACGTTTATGTGACCGTTTGACAGAGGGGTTGGAAGAAGTAGATCGATGAAAAAACAAAACCCTTGCGTTTGTGTGTATAGAAAACTTATATAGGAGTTTTGGATGATAAAATCTTTTTAAATAAGGTAAGCTCCTATAATTTTTGGAAATAGATTATTAAAAAGATTTTGATAAAAGATTTTGAGCTCTAAATATATTATGTACGTATTTAAGTCTTTAAAAGAGCCCTCGCAATATATCTAATCAAGTTCTTGAAATAGATCCATGATTCCCGAACTTGATAAATTCTGAGCAGAATAACTTGGCTTGCTGTTTGTATGACAAGATATGAAGAATGGCTTGCCATCCATCTTCTGTCAAGTACAGATGGCTTGCTGATTAAATGTATTGATTACTCAAATAGTAAGTACCCTGCAAGAACAAGTTAGCACAGAACAATATGACATGCTGTTTTATATCTACAACAAGCACTTAGTTTGCTGTTTGTGATCATCAAAACCTAAGGAGTATCAATATGTATAGGTCACAGCCGTTAATAAAGGCTTTAAGGAAACAAGTACAATTTTAATTTTTCTTGGCTATTTAGGTCACTATCATTAAGAGAAGATTTAGGTAAAATTTTGTAGTGATAGTTGGTATTTATTGATTTCTATTGGCAGATACGTTCTTGTTTGCTCTGGCCACACTGACATATATTACATATGTAATGCATAGGTTTTGATAAAATCAATCTAGTCCGCCATAGTCGCAGGTGTATGCTTATATTTACATTTTACATGGATACAATAAATTGTAGAGGGGATTATATTCTGATTTTCTTACAGAGGGTCTAACCCAGTGTCCAGTAGAATATTTTAGAAAATGGCAATTAATGTTAATGCCGATTTTTCAGGTACTGGAAAGTCCCAGTTCTTGAAATTTGCAGCTAAATTAAGCAATAGATCTGTTATTACTACGGGCTTGGGAAGCACTAGTGCTGGATTGACTGTTACAGCCGTTAAAGATTCAGGTACATACTATTTTGACTTGATGTTTATGCTATAACTTTGAGCATGATAAGATATGCAGGTAGATTATATTATGACCCGATGTTTTGCTAGAAACGAGAAATATTATATAAAATAAGATAAATTATAATATTCTTTGATGTACAGACAAGTGGCAGCTCTGAGTTGCTACTTTTGTTGCAATTCATGTATGAAAATGTGAGTCTCTTTATGGCTCTATGGTTCTCTAATATGTTTATGGTTGGTAATGGCGCACTAGACAATATTAATTTCATCTTCATAAATCATTATCGAAGATTGGATTTCTCAAGTATTTACATGCACCATCACTTTGTGAAGGACATAAGATAGGAAATTAATATTCTGATCTTTGCAATTTATGGTAAAACATTATGGTTTCTTTTCCTAGATTTTTTTTTTCCTTCCACTAAGTTATTCTCATCTATGGGTCATGTTTATGTACTGCCCAAATCTAAATAGATTGATTATGTAAAACTTTCAGGAGAATGGATGCTTGAAGCTGGAGCCCTGGTGTTAGCAGATGGTGGCCTTTGTTGCATAGACGAATTTGATAGGTGCTACTCGATTAAATATCATGAACCATTCTTTTCCTTTTCTTTACACTGTCCCTGACTTGTCGTTTGGTAAATTTCGACCAATCATTTTGTGAGTGCTGGAAATTGCTATAGTGGGGGTAGACTAATAGTTGATTAGTTATACACTCTTTTATTTAGGATATCTATCTTCTGTGTTTTTATCATATGTATACAACCAATGTATTATTGTGATGTACATGCAATTGGGATTTGTAACTGATAGATGACCAGAGTTAAAACGCATCACTTATTAGAGTTCCTAACCATATTCAAGTTGTTACTATTAAGACAATGTTATATAAAATTAAAAATAAAATGTAGAAGGTCTGATGAGTGATGAGCTTCACATATTTTAGTTATAAAGTTTTATCGAATTACAATCTGGTCTTTTCCGACTCCTGTTGGATTGTGATCTGAGTGGACTGGGACAAATAATGGGCTGAAGAACAAGAAGTGAAGAGCGAACAATCCAAACACCTGCCCCCTCCCCCTACACTTGCATAATCATTCACCGGTCTCTATAGCATCCCAGCTCTCTAATGCTCAAAAGTTACAATCAGAAAAAGGCATATAAGAGGACTATCTAAAGTCAAACTAATACAATTTCTCTTTTGGCAGTATGAGGGAACACGACCGGGCAACTATACATGAGGCAATGGAGCAGCAGACCATAAGTATTGCAAAGGTGCAATTATGTATTTGATATCTAAATTTAAACATTTTTGTAAGCTGGATAAATCTGCTTTAATGTGAAAAATAAGATATTCTTTCGGGGTTTATTTTGTTAGTAAATATGCTGTCATCTCAATTCTCAAGCGTACAGCCGGATGCAAGTACAACTATAAGTTAATAATGTCTCGGGTGAATTTCTATAGTATTCTGTATTATGTAGGCTAGACACGGCAAAAGGGATGGATGAATTCTTCATCAACTGCTTGTTTATTTCTTTCCAAGTTTTGTTTACATATAGAAAATGTCGCCCTTATTTCTATGAACCACATTCTTAATTTCAGGCTGGTCTTGTGACTACTCTCAGTACACGGACAATTGTATTTGGCGCAACAAATCCCAAAGGACATTATGATCCTGACCTATGTAATGTCTTATGGACTTGTTTCGTTTTTTCTTTGTGAACCTCTACAAGTTGATATCCTCATCTCTATAAGTTATATTACTCAAGTTATACACTATAGGTAATAGCAACCCCGTAAATGCTAGCCAATTAATGTATATTGTAGTCGGTGGGAAATGCTTATGTACATATCCAGATCCAGGAATACTTCAAGTGATTTTTGGCTAACACGTTATATTCATCAACAATCAGCACTCTCTGTCAACACTACACTGTCCGGACCCTTGATAAGCAGATTTGATATAGTTCTAGTCCTACTGGATACGAAGAATCCAGAATGGGATGCAATTGTTTCATCTCACATTCTTGCTGAGGTACCAACTACTTTGTCATTTTATTAATCAGCTTCTTAAAAGTTCTAAATGATGATTTATTGTGAACGATTTGCAGGCAATTGCAGAAAAAGGTTCTGATGAAAATCTCCAGGGTATTTGGACGCTTACGATGCTTAGAAGGTAAGACTCTCATTTAAACTTTATTTATCATCTTGAATAGATGACTTTGTCTAGATTTTTGATGTCTTACTAAAACACTCTGCTATGATGCAAGTAATCATCGAGTTTAACTTGTTCTTGCATAAGCTGCATAAGCTGCATCAGCTTTCTGTTCCTTGAAAAGCATTTTTAAAGCAAGTATTAATATCTTCAGCGGTCAGGTATATTCACTATGTAAAAGCATCTTTTAAGCCAGTTCTTACGAAGGAGGCTGAAAAAGTAATCTCAAGCTATTATCAGCTCCAAAGAAGATCAGCAGCTCAAAATGCAGGTTTTACCATCTGAAAAATTATGTTTCTGATGATTCAGTTGTGAATAATTTGTCTTAATCATGTACTTTAAATACTTGTATGGCCAAGATATTCAATATAATTATCTTCAATGCAGCAAGAACGACTGTGCGGATGCTTGAAAGTTTGATACGACTTGCTCAAGGTGAATACTAAATTTATCATGCTCATTATGTCCATCACAAAAATCATTTCATTTTCAATATGACAATTCGCAAGCGCATTAATGTTTCAGCACATGCAAGGCTGATGTTTAGGAATGAAGTCATTCAGCTGGATGCCATTACTGCCATCTTATGCATTGAATCATCCATGACAACCTCAGCTATAGTCGATAGTGTTGGAAATGCACTGCACTCTAATTTTACTGAAAACCCTGACCAGGAATGTATCCTTTATGCACATCTTTCCCTGCTTGCATACATGCACGCATGTCACATGGGTAAAATTTACCAAGATAGCATAACAATAAGGTGCAAGGGCCTAAAATTGCATACCTACAAAAGTTGGTCCATTTAAACACCCCGGCAACACAACTAAGATATGTGGGTCTTTTTGCATTAACACATTCGTTATGTGTTGGGCTGAAAATGTTGTGTTTTAGGTGTAACACATTCAGTTACATTACTTGAATGTGTTACCTAGATACACTTTAAAAGATGTAGTCCATGTATGACACATTTAGGGAATTGGTGCAAGCTTTTACTTAGCAAAAAAAAAAAAGTGCAAGCTTTTGTTTTAGTTTGTTGCCACACATTGTTAAAATGTGTTGGGCGGTGCTAAAATAGGTAAATGTTTCACCATGATTTACCTTCCTATCATGCTAAAAAGGGCCAACGCTCATCATATGGTCATTACAGTTCGTATAGACATGTCCCCATAGTTTCAGTGAACTCAAGAGTTAAGAGTGGTCACCGGTCCATATGTGGTTTCAAGTTTGTCTAGCACTGAGGTATCTAAGTTCTAGTATTTCCATGTAAGCCCTTAATTTGTTTTTTTTCGTAACACTTCCAAGTTGTAACCCACATATGAAGTGTACAATTGGAATAGTCATTGAATTAAATTATTAATCCTTGACGATATTAATATAGATGCCGAGCAAGAAAGAACGATTCTTGACACGCTGAATTCAGATGCGTAGGCACCAGAGACTCTTTGTAAGGAACATCACCAAGTAATATGTTTATATGTATTTGGTTTAGTTCTTGACTTGGCCGCTGTTTGTCATGGCTGTAAACTTGGGCTCCCAGATTACTCAGAATTTTTTTAAATGTTTATTTCTTAGTTCTAGATTAAAGGTAATTAATACTATTAAAGTTGGCTCTGGTATATTTTGAGAACTCTCTAATCATTTAAAAACTTAAAAAAGCTTACCTTGGCAGGAATGTACAGCTTCAAATATATTTTAGATACATTATTCGCACTTCTGCAGGCAGGAATGGGTATAGATTTGAGTTGACAGGTTCTATCTAATTATTTAAATGTAGCCTTGAAGAATTTTATATTTGAGTTGGTAATGTCTTCAGAGTCAACTCGGAAGAAAATTTGTCACTGACCTGCAGTTAAATTTACATATAAATATATCAAATACAAGGTGAATTTGGACTTTTATTTAGCAGTAATACAAAAATCTAGTAGTACGTTTAGCGAACAGACTTCTGAACTCTGTAAAATTAGCAATTATTCAGTGATGGAATCAGAGCCAAGAACCACGTTGAACCAGAGAAAGAAAACCATTTTATTTCTAACTAGTTTACTAAGCCGCGCTTCGCAGCGGCTTTATAATAATATCTCTAAATTTTTTCAAAAAATATTTTACAAAATACGTTTTTAAATAAAATAATATTTCTAATATAAAACAAAGTTTTGTTTTGAATTATATATATATATATAAATTTCTAGATCGTTCAATAAAAAACTACAATTATAACTTCAGAGCTATTAAAATCTTCACTACCTCCAAGTCTACTCCCAGTAAGAAAAAAAATCAAAAAATATGAATAAACATCCTTTTTGTTGTTGGGAGAATTTTTTATTAATAATGATCTCTTTTTGTCAAAACAAAAAACAACAACAACCTCTTCCTTTTAAAAATAATAATAATTTAATGACATTTTCTCAATATTTCTTATTATTGTATGATTTTTGTTAGAGATGCACCGACTTATTGAACTTTGTTAACAATGCACACACTAAATAAATTTTTCAGTCAAATAAATTTTAACATGATATTTTCGAAATACATACATTATAAATTTCTTAATATACAATTTTTATCTTTGAATTTTCGTGTATGAATTACAGAAAATATTTTACCAAAAGATATAATCTTTTCTCATAAAAATTAGAACAATAACTATCTAAACGTTAAAAAACAATGATACAATTTGTTTTTGAAGACATGATGAATTCTCCACTTACCTTGTATATAGGTGTATCAACTTTTAACTATAAATTCAAAACTAACGTACACACATAAACATATAAAAATTATATATTTATATATAAAATTTATATTAGAATTTAATATTTTCTAATTTAGATATTTTGAAAGCAAGAATATTATAATTGAATATTTAGTTTCCTCCATTAGTAAAGATTTATTGTATATTTACTTTTCGCATTATTAGGGATTTTAAATGCAATAATATTATATGTTTCCTCTATTAGTAAGTATTTAAAAGGTAATTGAGATTTTTTCGAATTTTTAATATTATTAATTCAAAAAATTGAGAAAATTAGAAAAATAGAACGAAGCGATCTAAGAGCGCCACCTCACCGACCCCGTCTTCTCCTTTGTATAATAGTATTGATTCTTTGTATCTCGATTCCAGCAGTTGTTGAAAACTGTTCTATGTTTATTTCCAGTTCTCAAACAAAATTATACGCTATTATTTTTAAACTTAGAAGATTTTTCACTGCATCAATTGAAGGGTGTTGATTTGTGTATGTTTACGCGTCTTAAACTGATAGTAGAGCCAGTATAAAAATATCCATATACAAATATTTGTTGCTAAAAAAGAATTGCCAAAACAATAAAAATATATATTGAAATTTGAATCAGCACAAAGGCATAACATGAGCCTGTCAAAGTTATCAAACTCTAACTAGAGTACATAATATTTTATTCAACAAAAATTGGTTATGACCGCTTATAATTCAAATACCGAGGCAGTGTTACACTGGAATGCTGAAAAATGCTTTAACTGAATGCCATGCTAAAATTTTCAGGGTTTTTCTCGAAACAGAATGTTGGTGTGCTCAACCATTCTACCATGCCAAGAGCATAATTACATTAAGACGATATCTACTTACAACTTACACGGAACATAAAAATCAGTATAAGCCCAAGAATTTCCACCAAACTGTCCCAACAACTCCCCAAATCACAGCATTAACAAGCGCCATTATGAATCCCATTTTAAATACATCCGGAAGGTCTACATATCCAGCTGATGATAAGAATACATAAAGACTTGTCAGTACTAACACAAGATATGAGCATTATCAATATATTGATTTAAATCTCACGCCTTTTGGGAAAATAAGTTCATTTACTAGTTGCCTCCCAAAAAATAAACTCAAGGCTAAACAAAATATAATTGTACTGGACAATTTAAATATTTCTCATTACCATGTGACCAACAAAGTGCAAATACTGTAATAATTGATAGTTAGAATAGGATTATTGAAGACAACATGTGATGAGTAATGATGGCGTATAATATAAAGTTGTAGTAAAGAAGGCAAGGGAGTTAACATACCTCCAAAGTACACAGCAGCCTGCCCACTGCTATAATGTGTTATAGCACCAAATAAGTTAGTGTTATATGCCAAAGCAAGTGCAGCTAACACACCCGGCACCCCTGCTGCTAGGTGCATGGCAAAGAATGCAGAGTATAGAGCTCCAACATGACCAGTTTGACTTGCAAATAAGTAGTGGATCAAGAAATAAGATGCCTGAAGAACACCAAATGCAGCTGGCCAGCTCAGAGAGAGGGATTGAAGAGCTTTGGCTACGCTGCTAGACATCCAGGATACAATACCGAGGTTTGTCAGTTGGCCTGCCATACCCACAAGAACTGCAAACCAAGCCAGAGTATCCCAAGCTGATTTTTCACTTAAACAGTCATCCCAATCAAGCACCCCCAACAGCAATAGTATTGACAAGCCAAGCATAGCAGCAACAACACTTGGTATACCAAGAGAATCTCTGCGTTATTAACAACTAAGTCAGTGCAAGTTATACTACATATCAACAACATTAATTTAAACCAACTCAATTTCAAACACAAGAGTGCTAATGTACCAACTCAATTTCAAACACAAGAGTGCTAATGTACATAAATTTCATAATAAGAACTAAACCACTGTAACTGATGTTGATACACCAATCTATTATTCCATAACATAAATTAAACTTATTGTTCAATGTGGTATTGGACTGTACTACTGTACTTCACATAATTTGGTGTACGTATACTGTTGAGATGCTTGCACAGGCTAGGGTCTACTTCAATGCAACAGTTCATCTTTCTAGGACAGACGTCTTTATTATTTGCTAAAGCCTAAGAAGTATATTAAAGGCTTGGAAATAATCACATGAAATCATTTTTTAAAGATGCATTGTATTAGAGTAGTGAAGGGCTTGTTCTGTATCATACCCCAGCAAGCACCAAGCATCACAGAGAAAGTTAGTAAGAATTCCCCAACAATTCAAAACAAGCAATCAGTTTGGACACTAAATACTTTTACAGGAAGATAATTATTTCAACCCAACTACCCAATCCAAAAGACAAAAATGCTAAACGGACTATGTCACTATGTTTTCCCAAGTCATACTATTGCAAAGCTGCTCCTCTGCTTTATTAAGCACGTAATCAGCACTGCAGTTGACGAAGAACACTAAGTAACCGCAGGACAACTACCATTTATCAAGAGAAGGGAAAGGAGATCTGTTGTATCCTGAATGCAACATGTCATAAAATATTGTCTTGGTATTCCTGCCTGGGATAATCAATTTAGTAGCTATCTGTTGTGTTAACATGATGTACGTCATACACAATACCATTTATAATTTTTATTGAGGGTTTGAAGTGTAAACATAAAGCTACTTCCGTTTCTCCCGCTTTATGTTGGGGACAAGCACCCTGATATTCTTTCAGTAACTCTGATATTCAATCTTGCAAAAGGCCCTCAACATCTTGTTAAAGTTGAACTCAGCCTATGTTCAAGAGCTTGAATGATACAGGAGAAGGCTTTACTTCAGAGCTTAAATTGGTCACATCAGGGGATGATCACTAACTTAGTACTTCGGTCAGATACATTTAGCAAGGCACAAATAGTTGTATAAAGTGGAGTGTACATTTCTATGATGCGTGTCTTATTTGTGCAATAAGAGGTATTCATGCCAACATAACATCTAACAGAAGCTAATATTTACAAAACTTATCAGATTAACTTGATTTAAATTTGAGCAGATAATTACATACCCACAAATCCACAAAGAAACTGCAAGAAGCATTGTACCAATCATCGTCCATTCATTTTTTGTCACAGGACCCATAAGCTCAAGCTTTGCAGCAGCCATAGCTGGGGCCTCAGGCGTATCTTTAGTTTCGGGAGGATAAAGTTTGTACAAGATAAATGGAGTAGCTAGAAGAGATACGAATGCAGGTAAAGAGGCCGCCTTGAACCACGAAACCCAAGGATTTGCAATTATAACCCCTAGTTCCTCAGCTAGCTTGAGGCACAACAAGTTTTGAGCTGCAGCAGTCAGGAAAAGTGCACTAGAGTTGCCAGCGGACTGTCATGCATCAGAAAGAGCAATGCATAAGTCACAAAAATATAAGCTTATGGAAGGACTATAGTCTAATAAAAGGATAGTACATAAATGTGCATCACAATATTTAGCTATCATCCTAAAAGAGCTTACTGGTCAGTTTAAAAATAAAACAAATAGTGTCATGAGGATGGCCATATAATAAACGAAGCTACAATTACAAAAAAAAAAAATAAAAAAATTATGACTTAATTCTATGGCATCAAAAAATACATGTTATGTCTCCCTTGAAACTTGGTTCTCTGTCCTTTCAATTGGTAGACACAAAATAATTAAAGGAGTGTACAAAGAACAACTACGTTTTCCACATTTGACTTTGGTAAAATTTATAATAAATTATGAATGTTCTATTCGCGGAGGCCTTGGCACCCAAATTATTTGTAATTTTCTTTGGACGATATTTGTATTACTAAAATGTGATGTCCATGCCAAATTGAACTGAACATTCTCTAAAACAACACAAATAATCACCAACAATAATTATCAATTTTTGACCTGTCGCAAACACAACACAAATCACTTTGTTTCACAAAACATTTCTTACTTTACATCAGTATATATAGACTTTTTGTTGTGTTTAATGAAGTATGAAGTAGGAGTAAAGGGAGCAAATGACGGTGAGGGGTGACAGGTGGAAAAATTAGAAGGGGGAAAATGACTAAACTAATCATGGCCCTTCAGGAAACAAAAGGGTTATGGTCTTTTAGGGTGATGAATATCCAACACACATTACATTGTTGTACAAAACATTCAGATATATAATAATACAATAAATAATACAAACTACATAACCCAAATACGAGAAAACAAATTATGTAAACTAAATTAATGTTTTTTCACCTGAAACTGAGATTGTATAAGATAAGCCCCAAGCTTTTTTGCAGAAGGATCACCAGGCTTACTCCCCGCAGACAACGACAACGATTTAATAATAGGCAAGAAAACTCCACCAGCTCTAGCAGTAGTACTAGGCATTGCTGGAGCAATCAAAGCTTCACTTAAAGTCAATCCATACGACAAACCCAATGTACTTTTCCCTAACCATTTAACAAAATAAGTGGCAATTCTATCACCTAATCCAGTCTTAACAAACCCGCGAGCGAAAAAGAAAGAAATGACAATTAACCAAATAACTTCATTAGTAAAAGCCCCAAATGCAGTTGAAAAAGTTAGAGTCTTTGTAATAATTGAAGTTGTAAGGCCTAAAAAAGCCCAAGCACCAACAGGTAAAGGACTTAAAACAAGACCAGCAATTGTAGAAATAAAGATTGAAAGTAATTGCCAAGCTTGTGGAGTGACATCAATGGGTCTTGGAACCAAGAATCTGATAATTAGGCCAATTGCAACTGAGAAAAATAAAGGAATGAGCTTTGCACCTTGGGGTTTTGAGTCTGTGATTGGGGTTTGTGTGGTGGATGATGAAATGGGGTGAAATGGTTTGTGGGTTTTGATGGGTTTTGGGAGAGATTTGAATAGGAAAGAGGGGTTTTGAAGAGATGGTGATCTGAAGGGAGAGATGGTGGGTTTGAGGTGGAGAGAGAGTGGGGGAGATTTGAGGTGGAGAGAGAAGCGGGATGTGGAGAGAGATGGGATTGTTGATGTGATAAGTGCTAGACTTTCCATTGTTGGTTGTGTGTTTGAGAGAGAGAGAGAGGAGGGAGAGAGAATTAGAGGAGAAGAAAGAAGCGGAAACTACAATGGAGGGAGGGACGGGAGGTGTTATGTTTGTTTTGGACTCATACTGTTTGTTTTCTAGTACCAGGGCAGTGACAGTGAGGCCGATAATAAAAGTAGAGCAATAATCCCGACCCCCCAAAAATACTAAAAATTTATTTTGTACTCCAGCTTAATATGACAGTGATCCGATTTGATTCGGGTTAGATATTAAATCGGAATTAAATCATAAAACAGCTGTTCTTAAAAAATTCAAACCAAACCATGACCCCTAAATCAACAAAATCAAACCTCTCATTCGGTTGTAGTCGGTTCGGATTAGCGGATTTTGGCGGTTCTTCATATAATTTGATTACTAAAATTAAGAAATAAAATAATACCTTTTCGATTTAAAATTTTTCAGGGAAATAAAAATACTTCTCATAATTAAATTTTCCTTTTTTAAATGTGCATAAACAATTAAAATTATTCATACATAACAAAGTATTAAGCGCAAATGATTAACATTCAATTTAGTTATAACAAAAAAACATTGGATACGAAAGGTAATATAAAAATCTTTAACATTATTTTTAAAGGAGAGTAATGCAAAATCGATTGATATGTGTGATAAGCTGATAATTAAATATTTGATATAAATAAGGAAGAAATTTTTTTAGAAAAATTATAAAAGTAAAATAAAATAAATAAGGCAAATACAGATCAAAAAACATGTAACAAAACTTTTAATGTTTTGTTACGTTTTAAAATTTTCTTAATTGCATTTGTTTAAAAAAAATAAATAGGTGTGTTAAAATTTATTAAATGATTAAAAATATTAAAATAGATTTTAAAATAAGTAACGGTTTGCTTGTGCTAATTTTGGAAAATGAGGGGTTTTATTAAGTAAAAATAGAAAAAGTAACATGTTTTAGTTAAAGGGTTAATTATCTTGTTGGTCACTAAAGTAGACCTAAAGTATCAAGTTGGTCATCTAACTGAAAATGGTCTCAATCATGTCACTAAAATTGAATACAGGGTACACTCTGTTAAATAACTCATTTTTTTGGACGAAAAATGATGATGTATTAAAAAATATTTGATGTGATATTTATATGGTAGGGTAACATACCCATTTCAGACCATAAAATCGAAGAAATCAACATTAATATTAGTATTTTTCGTCTAGAAAAAATTAAGTTTTATAATGGAATGTACCCGTAACTGTCCGTGATATTTTTGCAAAAGCATGAGATTTTTTTAGGAAAAATAGGATAAGTAAAATAATATAAATAAGTAACGGTTTGACCTAACGGAACGGGGTTGACTGCAATGTCACCCAATACGTGTATACACACGTGGACACACATGACATACAACTCTTTTCTTTTAAAAATATAAGAAAGACTGCAATTCACTCATACTAGATTACCGTTGAATTTTGGGGAGAACCCTATAAAGCGACCAGAGTTCATCTTCACTGAAATTGGTTCAATCGACTTGGAGTAGGCGCTCGAGTAAAGTAAGGTCTGTATACCCCTGACTATATACGAAGTGTAGATAATCTCAATGTTTTGCTCGAATTCTTGTATGTCTACTACTGCTATGTATCCAATTCTTGTATGTCTACTACTGTTATGTATCCAATTCTTGTTGTCTATGTTTTCATCCCATAATTTTAAAAATTTCTACTACTGTTATGTATCCGCAATTCTTGTATGTCTATGTCTTCACCCAAACAGAAAAATGGCACAAAACATGGCCGAAGTTGATGATGTATTCGACCTTATTTGTGATTGCGATGAAATGAATGTGGTGAAGACTCGTTGGTACGAGGAAAATGCTGGTCGGAGGTATAGGGAGTGTGGGACTGATACTTGTGCATACCGTAAGTGGATTGACCCACCACTCAGAGCTCGCGCTGTAGAGGCCATCACAGAGTTGCAAGATCGTTTGTTTGAGACGCATGAGAAGTACAGGCGCAGGTTGGATCGTATGATAGAAGGGCACGAAGCCAAGATGACAAATCTGAAAATTAAGCAAGCTTTCACTGTGGTTGCAATGTTCATGGTCTTTGGTGTGATGATGAGTAAGACACTCACCTCAGTTATGCCTGACAATGTAACTGAGGATTACGACACTGATGACAGTTCAATGTAGTTTTTTAATTATGTTTCGATGTAATGGATGTTTAGCATTAGAAGGTATGTAAAAGTAATGTGCTGACAATGTAATGTAATGTTTAGATGTGTAAGACAATGTACTACCATCTATATGTCTTGTGTAATGTCATCTTTTGTACAATGACATCTTTTGTATAATCTAAAATTGTATTGCATAATACCATTCCATAAAATAAGGATATCATTCCATAATACCATAATTAAAGATTGTCTTACGCAAAAGCTAATAGCATATAGAAAAGCTGATAACCATAAGTACCATGTCTTAAAGGTTGTCTTACGCAAAAGCTAATACCATAATTTAAAGCTTAACAAATAGTCACAGATAAATTAAGCAAGGTGAGAACTCAATCTTGTGGACCTCCTTGTGACTCCAGAACTGGTGCTCTTTTGAGAAGGCAGTTTGACAACCTTTTTAACAATATTTGGCGGGGTTGAAGCTGGTGGTGTCGACCTTGGAGGTGCAAAGGGTACCAGACCAGGGGTAGGCATAAATATTGCCTTGTATCCAATAGGACCCCTAAGTTTTTCACTAAATTTAACATAATCCTTACCACTTGTATCCCACTCATCTACTTCTTCACCTCTGACCAAATGCATCTTTTTTCTTGGGACCCTTGAAAGAAAAGACATCATGTCTTCATATTTTTTAACATTGTCCCCATTCTCTTTATCTTCTTTGTCTTCATCCTCCACCTCTACATCCTCATCTTCAAGGTCATCTTCAACAAACTCTTTTTCTGCTTCTTCTTGAGTATTCATCTCAACAAATTCTTCAAATTCTGCTTCAGTTTCTTCAATTTCTGCTTCACTTTCTTGGAAAAGCTTACCCTTACCTTTGTCTCTTGAACTTGCAGTCTGTGATTGTTGAGTACAAACTTTGTCTGGTTCTTGTACCTCTTTGATAACAACACCTTTTTGAGGCCTTCTAACACTTAGTTTTTGTCTCTTAAGCTCCCTTGCTGGAGTTTTTTTGGTAGCTGCAGCATCATTCTTTCTCTTCACAAGTGCATCCTTCTTCCCATTTGGTTCACTTATCTGAGATTCAGCATTTGTTTGAACATTTTCTTGACCATTTCCTCCTTCCTTATTCTTAGTTGGGCATTTTGAAACCCTATGACCTTCTTGCCTGCAATTGCTGCAGTGCATAACTCTCTTGTTGCTATACCTTTGTAGTAGAACACCAGGAGCTGGTTGTGATTGGCTCCTACTACCCCCTCCCACTCTTCTCTCCTCCTCATTTTCTTGGGTCTCCCCCTTAATTTTTTAGGAATTGGTGGAGGTAGTAATTCCTCTCCAGAATGAAAATCCCAATAGTCCTCACCCTTCACTGCCTCTAGAGGGTAACTGTAACTTGTCAAATACTTGTCCCTTTTGAAGTAGTCACTCACATAATCCATTGGATTCTGCCTCCTTGAGTGTATGGCAACAATGGCATGTTGGCAAGGGATTCCTGTCAAGTCAGACACCCTGCAGTCACAACTTCTCTTCTCCAAGTCAACAGTTACAAGTCTGATCCCTTGCTTAACTTGAAATCTTGTACTGCCATCCCAAGAAGCTTGCCAGTTTCTAGATTCTGTTACAAGTAAGTCCAATTGTCTTCTTATTCTTGGACAAATCTGTATGTCACTCCCTTCTATAGCATCCCTTGTACTCCTAATTCTAGTCAACAACTTCACATGAATTTCTTGGAGCATTGTGAGAACTGGCATAAACCTGGCATGTCAGTAATGAGGTTGGGGACATCAATAAGTTCATCGAGATCGAAATGGTCAACATATAATTCAATTCTATCATATGGCTTACACAATTCAACCAATTCCCTTATTGAAATATCATCATAAACCAACCTAGTACCCTTACTAAAAGTATGTCCATCACATTTAAAATACACCAGGGCATTAACATCATACGAGCATTTACTAGCAAATTCTTCTAAATCTCAAAAACTCAACAAATCACAGTCGAAATCAGGAATTACTTCAACTTTACCACCCAAATACTTAACATCAGGAGGGGGACTAAAATCACCATGGTGATGAAGATATAAAGTAGTAGTAGACATATTGTGAATTGAAAACACAAACAATAAACAATATCACTACAAACATATCATTTCAATCAAATAGACAAACAAACAATATATGAATACAAACATTAACAATATTGAGTTAGGGTTCTACATACCTTGATGATGTCTGAAGATATTTGAACTCCTATTGCCAATTAATGGAATTACTCGAAGTCGATTCAAGGCTTTGCCCTAATTCGCCATTTAGGGTTTATTTCCCCCAAATTAGAGTAGTTTCGATTGTAAATAAATGGGTTAACTTTATTTCAGTCTAATAAAGTTACAAACGAGCTGAGTTGTACGTCATGTAATCGTCCATTTGGCTCCACCTGTCTTCACGTAATTTTGACGTTAAAGTCAAGACGGATCCGTTAGGTCAACTATTCAAAGTTAACGTCGATGTCCTCACTGGCTACTACTAGAATGGTACACATGAGACGCCGATAACTAGAGTGAGCGATTTGATACCAGCCCCCCACTTCAGTGAGCACTTTGATATTTAACCCAAAAGATAATTGGTTATAAATATGTCTTATTATTTAATAATATTAGTACGAGTAATTAAGTAAAATCACGAAGTACCAAAAAACAGGTACCGTACCGACCAAACTTTTAATGTTTTGTATTTAATAATACTAGCTTATAACCCGTGTGAAGCACAAACTTCTTTTAATATATTATAATATTTCTTTTGTAGTAAAAATATAATATAAAATTTTATATATTTCTTTTATAATATAATATTTTTGAAAAATTAGAGATTTTAGTAAGGACAGATAGAGAAGGTAACATATTTTAATTGAAAAAAGGAATTTCCCGTGATTTTTTTGGAAAAGGAGTGGATTTTGTTGTTTCGGCCATTATAAGATAGTAATAAAAATATTTTGTTAAAAACAATTAAATAAGGCAAGTACCGTACCAAAAAACAGGTACCAAAGTCAAGTAACAGGTAGAAAAACTTTTAATGTTTCGTCTATTATAAGATAGTATAGATAAAATATGTAAATATTTTTAAATAATTAAACATTAAAATAAGTTTTAAAATAAATAAGTAAGGGTTTGTT
The DNA here is from genome assembly GCA_030848705.1 of Heracleum sosnowskyi. Classification (NCBI taxonomy): domain Eukaryota; kingdom Viridiplantae; phylum Streptophyta; class Magnoliopsida; order Apiales; family Apiaceae; genus Heracleum; species Heracleum sosnowskyi. The sequence continues at coordinate 14,054,016 of CM061244.1, read as the reverse complement.
TGTGATATTTTTGGAAAAGAAGGGATTCTAGTAAGAAAAATAGAAAAAATAACATGTTTCAGTTAAAAAAAAGTAATTATCCATGATATTTTTTCAAAAGGAGGAAATTTTATTGGAAAAATAGAAAAAATAATAAATAAGTAGGTAGGTTAAAATATGTAAATATTTTTAAATAATTAAAAACACTAAAATATGTTTTAAAATAAATAAGTAAGAGTTTGTTTGTGATATTTTTAGAAAAAGAGGTGTTTTAGTAAGAAAAATGGAAAAAATAAAATGTTCCAGTTAAAAAAAAAAGGTAATTACCCTATACTTTTTTCAACATAAGGAAGTTTTATTGAAAAAATAAAAAAAATAATGGATTTTAGCTGAAAAAAGTAATTGATTATAAATATTATTTAATAATATTTTTTAAGTAAGAGTAATTACGTAAAATTACATACCAACCAAGTTTCGTCTATTATATTATAGTATAGATATTAGATAGTAGTGATAGTATAGATTAAAGATTTGAAATTATGCTTTAAAAATCTAGTGGAGGATTTTTTTTTTTTTTTCCTGAGATGCATAATGAGACGAACCATGCTCATATCTGTCCGGTTATTTTATCACTTCAGTTCGGTTAATCGATTGATTCAATGGCAGCTGCACAGTGATAGTGCATGTTCTGTGTCAAGTTTCTAGTAGTGACAACTTGTGCGATAGATAAATTTTTAACAAAAAATCTTAATCACTTCGAAACAGCAAGAGGAGGTGTCCAAATTGCGAGGGTGATTACAAATATCAAACTCAGACAATTCTCCTATTTTTCGAGACCACAAATTCTCAATGCCATGAATTTATAAAACAGAGAAGAGGAACAAAAAAAACCCAGAAGCTATCAAAAAGAACCAATTGACTCAGGCACCTTTTTGTGGCAGGGTTTCAAAGGCAGAGACTGTGTTCTCAAATTTCTCACGGTGCACTGGAGCACCACTCTGCTTGAAGTTGATGGCACATGCCTGTTTATCTTCTAATGGGCACCGAGCTTTCAGCATTGAGAATACATGATTATTTAGCCGTCTTGCTTTCTTCATAGCTTCTAACAGTGTTTCCCATCCCTGGACAACGTGAGGATTTTTATGTGATTGTGTTATTGCAGCAGCCTCCACTTCAGCAACATTTAAGACTTGATATGAGAAATCAAACAATTCAAAATGTAGTTGTTGGCCGAGCAAGTAGATTATTGTGCAACCACCCCAGGCCACGGAATCACCAAGCATATCATGATTGGTTGGTGGTACCTCAACAGATTCTACAAGATATTCAAATTGTAGGCCACTGAATATACGGTAGAAGTCCTTTGATGTTGTGATATCAATAAATCCCGTCTTTGGAGCAGCACTCCACTTGCTGCAATATTTGTCCAGTGCTGCACTTGTGAAAGCAAGGGCATATTCCAGTACACTTCCAGTATTTATGTTGGCCTTGTACAAAAGGTCTGCAGCTTCTGCTTGTTTTGCAATGGTGTTCAAGGATTTAGGATTTGAGCGGCCAGGGTCTGACGCAGTCACAGCAGTTGCCGATTTGAAGAGAGTAACAATAGGACTATCTCCTGCTCCTTGAGACTGTAGTATCTGTCCATCAACACTTGGTATCAAGCCCAACCACGGGGCTGTTTGCATAAAATGTGCAGTGCCTTCTTCTCTCAAGACAATATCAAGAAGCCCCATTAAATATAATACAGTTCCAATCTCTTTGATACCACAAACTCCATCTGCTTTCAGTTCAGACTTTGACTGCCAGTTGAGATGCTCTTTTACAAGCCTTTTGCAACCTGTCACTCCCCCATCAAAAGGAAGTAACTCAATCGATTTCGGTAATGCCTCTCTCAAGCCTGAAATAATTGGCTCAAGGGTAGTTATCTTAGTTGAGATATGATCCAGTAATGCTCGAATAAGCCAAGGCAATGATTTTGATCCCAAAAGTCTTACAATAGATAACACGTGAGGTATTCCAACGAATCCACTATATAATCGAGCAAAACTTTGATGTGCAGAATTTAGTTCTTGAGTCCCACAATAGAAGTTTGCCTTGGCATATGGAACTGGTGGCTTCTGAACTGGAGCAAAGGGAACTTTTGATGATCGTACAAAACGTTGAGTTGTATTACAGAGGATGAAATTTGGCAAGAAATCACTTTGCATTTCTGTCCAAATTTGCAATGCCAGACGGCTAGAATACGAAACAGGCGAAATGTTATCTTGTGTCTCGCTCAGCATGAGTTTATAAGAATCTATTGAAAGATCTTTAGATAGCAACTCATGAGCAAGCTGCAAGACATCCAGAAGTTTTTCCAGTTCCACAATAGCACACAGATCTTGGGACTCAAAGCGCTCGAACAGAAACTCCATATTTTCTCTAAATACTTTATTCATCCTCTCGGCTAATAGGCTTCTCAAGTTAATTGTCCTTCCGAGCAACTTCACCCTAGTCATCTTTAAAAGTGTAGTGAATTTCATAGTCTGAATCGAAAACTTTTCTCCATTATCCAGTGCAAATAGGAACGATGGATCAAGCAACTCGCTAGCAGCCCAACTTTTGTAGTATGTGAAAATAGACTCTGATAACTTCAATACAAATATATCAAAGCAATTATCAACCTCTGCTTCAATTTCATCATAAAGGAACCTTTGCTTGAGAGTTACAAGCACGTGCTGAGCAGAATCATTATAGATATCAAAAAGCATAGGTATACTCTCAAAGAGACCAGCATTCTGTGACTCAAGCACATAATCGACTAGCATCCAGGCAAGGGAGCATTCAATGGGAAACTGAATAACACGACAAGATTCCAAGTAGAGCTCTCTAAACCACAGGAAACCAAGATCCGTCAAAGTTGTTACAGTTACTGTATAGTCTAACATGTGCAGAAAAAAGCTAAGCTTGTAAAAGAAGGTTTCTAGTTGTTTTAAATCATTTGCGGGGATCTCAGATGCAGCATTTCCAAAAAGCCCCCCAGGTTTTCTCATGTTACCTCCAGATACTGCCTCATATATTAGGAACTGTAAGCAATGAATCTGAGCTGTTGTTGGTGCTACAGCCCTCGGATAAAATATGAGAACTTTGCTCTCTTCCCCTTCGCGCTGCATTGATTGCAACTCCAATTCAGGCCTGCTAGTATTTGCCTTCCAGTCTGCTGAAAGTGTTCGCATATCAGAAATGATCCGGGACAGGTCCTTCTTCTTCCGGAATGTTGTACGCAACATAGTTGCTAATGTGTTTTGCACAAAATCCTGAACTTCTGAATGTATAGTCTCCCATAATGCATCAGCTACTAATGTGTCACATCGCTGCACAAGGGATCCAATGCTCTTGATATAGCTTACGAGTTCAACCAGAGCTTTCCTTTCCTCTGCAGTATAATTGTATCGTACCACCTTTTCGTAGTTGGAATATGATGCTGATGTCTCAAGTGGCTCGGTAGAAATAGGATCCTTGCAGGGCCGTAAGAACTTCCATGCACATTGCTCCCAAATGCGAGCTGTCCATCTACTTAAAAGTTGAAAACCTTCAACAACCATATCGTACATATTACCTTTCACTTCCTTGCACCACTCAACGTCTGCACCATCCATTGATTTCAAAGATACTAACTGGTTCATAGATGAAGCAAAACGAATAGTAAAGTCATCATGTTCAGCACGAATTGCTCCAATGTGATTGATGATCAAATAATGACGCTGATAATCTTGTGCTTCACGGGGTGGTAACTCATGAGGTGCTGGAAGGGTGAGAAGACGAGTTTGTGCAGAGAACTTTTGGAAGGACTTTGACAACTCTTTCAAGATTGCAGCAGGAGAAAGATGGAGATCAGGGAAAGCAGGGAAAGCAGGTACAACAGGATCATTCCTAAAAATGTTGATCAGTCTGTTTATCTTGACTCTCTTATACAATGATTCTCTATCTTTTTCAGATGAAATTGCTAAGACAACAAGAACAGGCAAAACACGAAGAAGTACATGCCTGTCTGGAAATAGAAGGGCAAAATCCAACTCCAGTGACTCAACAGTGAATACTATGAGAACCTGGAGAATGTCTTCAACATTATTTACACGAACCATCTCAGCATGCAGGTTCAACAAAAATACCCACCTCGTGCACAAGAAAATCTGGAGATCATCTAACTCTTTCCGCATTGAATCAGTGTCTTGCCACTGAACACTGACTTGGGTAAATCTCCTCTTGTAGCAGGAGAAATCATTAGGTATGCTTGGCTTTGTATTTTTCAGATGATCAAGTTGAACTAAAACATCAAGTAACTTCAACATGGACCATATATGAGTTACAGTAGGACCATTAATACGTCCCTCAGACCTGGAAGTGGAAAACCTTTGCATATCAGCTGCCAACTTAGATGCTGCTGATGCTTGCCATCGCTGAATTTCTCGTAGACGACTCATTTCCAAGTCCAAAACCTGATAGGTTTCTAGATACAAATCAGCCTGACTATGCTTCATAGATTCTGGAAGTTGAGGAAGCGCTTTGACACAGCTTCGATATGTATAGAGCACTGATCCCATCTTCTTCCCTTCATTGATAAGGGTATTCAGTTCATTGAGAGCTTTCGTGTCTTCTGATAGTGATAGGCGATAAGCAGAAACATCACCATATTGAATTGGACTATTTGTTGCACCTCTTTCTACTGACACACACACAGCTGCCCCTTGAACCTCTGGCTGGTCATCCTCAAGCGAAAAAGTAGAGAGAGCAGCAATGGCTTCTTCAACAGGAACAGCCATTCAACAGGGATAGGGGTTTAGCGTCAAACTTAATCAATATAAATCTTTATTATATATATAAAGAAAACCATAGCTCGATTCATATTTATCAGGTCCTCAATGTTAATTGAATAAAATTAAATTTCTTTATTTACATTCGAAGTTTTAGGAAGACATTCCTTATTTACACTCAAATTTTCAGGAAAGCCAATAAATATATAAAAGTCAATCTTATTTAAAATTTAATCAAACAAATATTACCTTTTTCTCAATTAACTTAGATACTATTAAAAAAATGAAATTTCCTCTTTTAGCTCATAAATTGTAGAATAGGTAATACTTATTAAAGACAAGTTGACTTAAAATTATGAACCAAATCAATTTTTATTATTATATATACAATCTTTATAAAATGAAATTTCCTTTTTTAGCTCCTAAATTCTATAAAAGGTAATACTTATTAGAGACAAGTTGACTTTAAATTATAAACCTAATAAGTTTTATTATTATATATACAATATTTATTATATGTATTTATTTTTATTTTTTATCTTCTTTATTATATATATAAAGATAAATCCCTATGAGCTCTCAGATCGTCCGAAAGCTATTTATCTATTTTTCTAGAGCTTCAGAATTTTAATTCAATAAAATTAAATTTCCTTATTTAAATTCGAATTTATAGGATAAAAAAATAACAATTGCCTTTTAAATTTTTTATAATGAAGGAAACTAAATATATAATTTTAATATTCTTTCCTTTCTCAATTTTAATACATTAAAATTAAAGTTCCTGATTTAAATTTGAATTTATAAGATAGAAAAAATCTCAATTGCCTTTTAAATATTTACTAATGGAGGAAACTAAATATACAATTTTAATATTCTTTCCTTTAAAATTTTTAATAATGGAGGAAAGTAAATATACTATTTTAATATTCAACATCTTTATCTTTTTATCTTATCAATCTTTATCTTCTTTCTTCTTTTATTTATCTTCTTCTTTATATTTATATATATAAGGAAAACTCACTAAAGCTCTCAATGCTATTTATCTATTTTTCTATAGTTTCTGAATTTTAATTTAATATAATTAAATTTCTTATTTAAATTCGAATTTATAGGATAGAAAAATATCAACTTTCTTTTAAATCTTTACTAATAGAGAAAACTGAATATACAATTTTAAAATTATTTTCTTTCTCAATTTTGATTCAATAAAATAAAATTTTTATTTTAAATTTGAATTTATAGGATAGAAAAATCTCTATTGCCTTTTAAATATTTACTAATGGAGAAAACTAAATATACAATTTTAATATTTTTTCTTTAAAATATTTAATAATGGGGGAAAGTAAATAGACAATTTTAATATTCGACAATTTTATCTTTTTACCTTATCAATCTTTATCTTCTTTCTTCTTTTATCTTTATCTTTATATATGTAAAGGAAAACCCATCGGAGCTCTAGAATCGCTCGATTTATATTTATCTAATTTTCTAGAGCTCCTCTATTTTAAAAACTTATAATTAATGGAGGAAAATAAATATACTATTTTAATATTCAACATCTTTATCTTTTTATCTTATCAATCTTTATCTTCTTTCTCCAAGAAAAACTCACCGGAGCTTTCAATGCTATTTATCTATTTTTTCTAGAGTTTCTGAATTTTAATTAAAAACTTATGATTAAAACTTCTTTCTTTAACTCCTATTTTTTAGAAGAAAAAATCAAAACATTTTTCAAATTGTATAAAAAAAACAAATATATAAAAGGTAAGTCTACCTCTAATTGATACCTTTTTAAAATTGAATAAAAGAAAAAACTACATAAAAGGTAAGTATACTTCTAATTTATAGAGAATAATAACGCTAGAGCACCCAACAAATTCTCGCAACTATTATCTTTTTTTTTTCCAGAAAAAGTACCACAAATATGTTACTTTCATCCTCTATATAAGCAAATAATTTAACTCTACCATTTTCGATCTCACATACTTCTCAACTTGCAGAAAATTTATTTATATATCTTGAACTAACATTCTTTTTTCCATACTTTGACTTTTACAGAATTGACAGGACTACAAGGTGGAACTTAAAACACTAAAAAGTGACATCGATCATCAGAACTGATTAAAACTTTGTTCCATTAACGTCTTCTCAAATTTGAAATCTGACATTATCTTTTATATAATATTGTTTGCGGTGTCTTTTACAGGTTTGCAGACCAAAGATAAATATAAACTGTGAACATTACAATAACGATATATACTGCTATCTTTTTTAACAGAGTTTCTCTTTTTTTTTATGAAAATTTTTCTACATAAAATTTTTAATAGAAAAAATTAATTACATTTATTATCCTATGTAATTTGATATATTTATATTTATTTCAAATATATTTATATTTATTACAACGAATGTCGGCCCTAGAAAAATTCAAAATTTTGATTTCAATAAAGTTCAATTGGAACCAGTTAGGTACCATAGTCAAATCGAATTATTTTAATATTCATAATATATCTTCATATGAAGGATAAGATTATAGAAAAATTTATATGTCAACACTTAAATTTTATTTATTACGTACAATTAGTGTGTTTGTGTGTGTGTATATATACATTCAAATATGTACATACATATTTATTTCCAAAAACACGTGACACAAATCGGTATAAATGAAAAAATGTGTAGATGAATTATGTAGATAGATTACTTTATTATCTATGCATATTTAATTTGTACAGTACATATTTTGTTTATTAGTTAATATAATGTTATTAATATTAGTTTCACAATTTTTATCTTAAATAACTCATTTTTTAATGATTTAAGAAAACATATTATATGGGCCGCTGCGAAGCGCGACTTAGTTAAAACTTCCTTATTTAGGTACTATTTTTTTAATAATTAAAATCAAAACTTAATTATTTAGGTCATATTTTTTAGAGAAAAAAATAGAAATCTTTTAATATTTCCTTTTATTACTCCTATTATAAAAGACAAGTCCTCTAAAAATTATAAATCTAATCAAATTATATTACTAGAGCTCCTCCATTTTAATTAAATAAAATTGAATTTTCTTATTTACATTCGAATTTATAACAAAGATAATAAATATAAGTATTAAAATAGGTTTTAAAATAAATAAGTATAGATTTGTCTGTTATATTTTTAGAAAAACATGTATTTTAGTAAGGAAAAATAGAAAAAGTAACATGTTTTAGTTGAAATAGGTGATTGCCCGTGACTTTTTAGAGAAATAGGAGATTTTGTTAGAAAATATAGAGAAATAATGTATTTTAGCTGAAAATGTAATTGGTTATGAATATGAAAATAATCCTTTTTAGAATTTAATTAGACAATTATTTACTTTAATTTTTTTTTTAAAAAATTAAGTTTTAATTTATTAGAAAATTTTTATAGAATCATGGTTGTTTTTTGAAATGATTTTAATGAAGGAAATAATTCTATTCTTTCGTATATTTATCTATTTTTCTATAGCTCCTCTATTTTAAATAATTAAAATCAAAACTTTCTTATTTAGAGGTCCTATTTTTTAGAGAAAAACATCGAAACCTTTTAATATTTTCTTTTATAACTCTTATTAAAAAAAAACAAGTCCTTTAAAAATTATAAATATAATCAAATTACATAACTTGAGCTCCTCAATTTTAATTACTTAAAATTGAATTTGCTTATTTACATTCAAATTTATAGAAAAACAATAAACATATAAAAATCATTCATGTTTACAATTTAATTATACATATATTTTTCTTCTTAACTAAATTAAATTTCATTTAAATTTTAATATGTATAATTAAGTATATAAATTACACGCCTGATACAAACTTCTTTGTGCAAATTTTTCAATGATATTATGAATATTTTTTGTCTATTAATTTGTACAAGCACATGCCATGAATCAACTCCAATAATCAAGGGTTGTTTGCAATGGATTCTTTATTTTTCGATTATCTTTGTCTAAATTAATGTATATTCTTTTACATGTAATTAATTTGATAGTTGTTTGATTTTTATCTTATCAACTAACTTTTATTGTTTGATTCTTATACATAATAAATTTGACAGTTATTTAATTTTAAACTGAGGGTAAATACCGGAGATGTAACTTCGGCTCCCATTGTTTTTTATGTCAAAACTTCGAACATATACTAATATTAAAATTTTGTTTTATTTAATGGCTGAGTGCAGTAATCCAGACTTCATGAATTTCCGCAAAACCCAAATTTGTGTAAATTAGTGTAGTGCAAATGTGTTCATTTATACTGTAATTGTGTAAGTCATGCATATTTACTTAAATAGTCGAATGTTTTTTACACTTTTTAATTGATACTATATTTTTTAAATAAAAGTTTTTTCTTTTTGTAACTATAGTTAGACCCATCACGAAAAGTAGTAAATTCTTAGAGAGATTGCCACGTTGGGATTTGATATTTTGAATATTAAAATGATAATTTATCCTTTAACTATCTAATATAAGATAAAAATTATATTAAAATAAGTCCCTTTTATGAAATCACAATGAAATTTTACTACCTAATTTATTGTCAATGGCACAAGGTAATAATTATATTTTTAGCAAGTCTGATACCCATATCAAAATCTAAATCTACACCCTTTCAAGTTTAAAAAATAAGTTAAAATTGAAATCTAAATTCGAAATTTCAAATTCAATAAAATTCAATCAAATCGGAATGAGTCGGATACCCATCAAATTCGATTTTTTTAACGAGGCGGATACCTGTTGGATTGGATTATTTTGACATTTCTAAGAAATCTTCGTGTAAATGAGAAGACAATTAGATTTTAAACAATGGGTGTCGGCTAAAAGAAATTTGACACAAATCAATATGAAGAAAAATGATATAAATAGTTTATTTTGTTGTCTACATATATTTTAATTACAAGTTCGAAATCGAATGATTAAAATTAATAGAGAATAAGAATGAAAATTCGAATTTATGACAAAGACATATTACTAAAAATTTCTTTTAGCATATTCAATGAAGTATAAAAGACATTTAGATGATATTTCGAATTTATAAAAAAAAAGATATAATTAAGCATTCTTTCAAAATTTTAAAATGTTTGTCACAAAATTATAACAAGCACTTCACAAAATTCTCAAGATAAACCTCTTATGTTACCAATGATGTATACGTATGAATTTAAATTTCTCATTTCTTTACAGTTCTTTTTACACTGTTTCACACGCATTTTAAGGCTCCTATAAAATATAACTCTACAACTTATTTTTAAAATTTTCTTTTTCTAAATAAAAATTTAAACATTATATTTTTATTAAGAAGAAAAAAAAATTAAAATAATTCATCGAAGTATATTTTAAACAAACCCCCGTCTCCCAATGTAAAGAATTAAGGGCGACGAAGGGAGTAGTAATTTAATGATAATTAAAATTTGCAACAGTGGGTTGTTCTTAAATTTTTATTAATTTATATTTATTACAACAGGTGCACACTAAAAAAGAGTGACACTAAATTTGTATTAAAAAATATATAAATAGTAGTATATGAATATTTAATTTATGCAATATCGTGTTCACTATTTCTTTTGATATTTTTAGTTGTCTTTGTCTAAAATATTTTTTATTGGGAATATTGAAAAAATATTATAAGGCTGCTGCGAAGCGCGGCTTAGTCGACTAGTACTTTTATATAAAGGAGAAGACGGGGGCGGTGACGTGGCGGCTCTCAAATCGCTTTGATCTATTTTTCTAATTTTCTCAATTTTTTGAATTAATAATACCAAAGATTAAAAAAAATTCTTATTTGCCTTTAAAATGTTTACTAATGGAGGAAATTATAGATTAAAAAAAATCTCATTTGCCTTTAAAATGATTACTAATGGAGGAAAGTAAAGATTAGAAAAAATTTCAATTGTGTTTAAAATCTTTACCAATGGAGCAAACTAAAAAAACGCAATTGCCTTAAAAATGTTTACTATGGAGGAAACTAAAGATTAGAAAATATCTCAATTACTTTTAAAATCTTTATTATGTACGAAACTAAAAAACGCAATTGCCTTTTAAATTTATACTAATGGAGGAAACTAAATTTACCTTTATAATATTCTTTCCTTTAAAATCTTTACTAATAGACGAAAGTAAATATCCAATTTAAATATCCTATTAAATTTATTTTTCTAATTTTCTTAAAATTTTAAATTAATAATAAGCAAATATTAGAAAAAATCTTAATTTCCTTCGTACTATCTTATAATGGAAGAAACTAAGTATACTATGTTAATAATTTCCTAAACTTTCTCTACAAGATCAATTTATTTACTAATTTCATTTTAACTATCTTCTAACGAAGGAAAGTATAAGTAAATATTAGAAAAAAAATCTTAATTTCCTTCATATTATCTTGTAATGGAGGAAACTAAGTATACTATGTTAATAATTTCCTAAACTTCTTCTACAAGACCAATTTATTTACTTATTTCGTTTTAACTATATTTTTAATGGAGGAAAGTATAAGTAAATATTAGAAAAAATCTTAATTTCCTTCCTACTATCTTGTAATGGAGGAAACTAAGTATGCAATGTTAATATTTTCCTAAACTTCCTCTACAAGACCAATCTATTTACTAATTTTATTTTAACTATCTTATAACAGAGGAAAGTAGATATATTATATTTAGGTGGTGTTGAAAAATCGTCATAATCATATCTATTTATTTTTCTAAAAAGAATTCTTTAAAATTTAGAAGTTAAAATTGCCCTTTTTCTTTCATTCTCATTTCCTAATTTTTCCCCATTTTCGTAGTCATGTTAATATATAATTCAACTTCCTCTTTTATCATCTTACTCAGATCTTGCTTTCACTATATATACAATACAAAGTTTTATCAATCATAGTCTATCTAAATTTTCATTATTTATCGTATGTTATTATAGATTAGATTAGTTTTGCAACTTTTTAGTTTATTTTTATCGACGATGTGAACTAATGTGCTGATACTTGATTATATTTGTTATTCATGTGTTTGTTTTAGGGTTGTAACTCGGGTCGAGCCGATCAGGGTATTCACTAAACGAGTTTGAGCCATCAAATAAACAGGTCGAGCCGAGCCGCTCGTTTAAATAAACGAACTCAAATCTCTCACCGAACTCGACTCCTTTAATGAACGAGTCGAGTCGGGTTTACTCGCGAGGCAAACGAGTTGGGTTTAAACGAGTCGAGCCGGGTATAGTCGCGAGCTCAACAATTAAAAACATTAAAAATATAAAAAAAATTAAATAATTTTCATTATTTAAATAATAAAAATAATTTTTAATAATTTTTTATTTGAAATTATAAACGAACTCGAGTTCGAGCTCGAGCCGAGTCGGGTTTTCGAGTTTTGAGCCGGGTTTAGTCGGATTCGGCACATACTCGACTCGACTCGTTTAACTAAACGAGCCCGAACTTGTGTTCGAGCTCGACTCATTTACGAGTTCGAGTCGAGCCGAGTCTTACTAAATGAGCCGAGTCGGGTCGGGCTCGCGAGCCACCCGACTCGAATTACAGGCCTAGTTTGTTTTATTACAAGGCTGAACTGAATCATGTGGGTTTTTATTACATGCAGGATTAGAGATTGGAAGAGTGGGGGGAAACTGGAAATTGCGCGAGTACGAAGGGAGTTCCACCTAATTTCTTCAAGCCTTATTTTTTTTCACTTTAGAAAAATGTTGCCCAGTAATAAACAATTGTAGAAGGGGGGTTGAATACAATTGTATAAGATTCTCGACTTAATAAAATATGGATCACAAATATGAAAGAATAATAACAGCTTTATTAAATCTGTTATAAAACTGTTACAAAACTCTCTCAAGAAATTCGGATGTTCTTGAGAGCTTCTAGGTTACAATATACTCGTGTATGCGATTGATTAATTAAAATCAAAACATAAACTGTGTTTATATACTACACAGCTTCTCTATCAATTACAAGATAAGTCCAAATCAATTACAAACTATATTGAAACATATCCTAACCGACAACTACATTCCTATAAACTAGGAACCGACAAAATAAACTTCCTTCTTTAACTAGACTTCATAAATAACTCGAAGTTGTAATCCTGATCAGCTTCCAATCGTGATGATAAATCCTGATCACAGTCCTGATAGCAATCCTGATACTGACGGTCGTGCAATACTGATGACGTCAGCAATCCTGATCAGTTGAGTCTAGATCCTGACGATCATTGAATCCTGATCTAACAATCTCCCCCAATCTCATACTTTGTAATAAAGTATAGATTCCTAGATTCAATGATGCCAAAAATATATTTACAAAATGTACAAGAAATAACAGCAGCAACTTATCTTTTTAGATTCTTTGGTAGAACAGATTCATCCTCAAGAAGTTGGATAACAAATTTTCTTCTTTTTCATCAAGAATTTGAATCAGTCTTTCCTTAAGATTTCCGAGTTCTTCATCTTCCTCATTAATCTGGTAGATAGCTGCTATGAGATTTTGAATTGAACTTCTTGGTAGACTATGATCTTCAACAAGGAGGTAAACAATTTCCTTCCCATCAGGATTAAGAGTCAGTTGCTTCATGCCAAAAGACATTTCTTTAACAGCAGTGCCTCTTTGCATTTCCATATCCTGATCTTTTAGATTTAAGTACATGGGAGTATAATTACCATTGTAATTCTTTCCTTCATCAAATCTCCTCCTTATAGTTGACAGAATCATATCACTCCATTCATTGCACACTTTATTCTTCCATTTAAGTAGATAGTGAACATATTTCAGTTCCTTTGTAGTTTTGACTAACAACTCTTGAATGGTCATAATCTTCACACTTTCATCTTTCATGAAGTACAGAAGTTTCTCTTTCTTTTCAGTACCATCATGACAATCTATAACTATATCAACAGCTAATAAATTGTTCAGGTGTTCAGAAGTTAAATTACCTCCAATATCAGTCAAAGAGTGAGGATCAACATGTGGCATGTTCAGAAATTCAGCATCTCTGTGTCCTATCCCTCCTCTTGAATTGTGTGGCATTTGTTGTAAGCTTGAAAACATTTGTAACCAGAGTGCTTTGGACCTTTGTGAACCAGAAAAGTCTGCAACATTGGAGACATTTGTTATAATTCCACCAGACTGATAATTGACAGGTCTATCACATCTTAATGTGTCTATGTGCTTCTACTTCTTATCCTTCTCTTTCTCAAGAACATAGCTTCTCTCTAGCTTGTGTTGTTGTCTTCTTGGATTTCTCCACAACAATCTATTTGAACTTTTGAGCTTTTGCACATAGAGCTTAAAATCTCTATTTGTTGTTCTTGTAACTTCTTTTCTTCTTCTTCTTCTTCTTCTTCATCCACTTCAAGATTATGAGAATCAACCACAGTAGATAAAATTAACAAACCAAACTCTTGTAGAATATCAGATTCATCAGGATCTTGAACAGTGTCAGGAACAATGTCACGATTAGAATCTTCAATTTGAGCTGTATTACTGATGAGAGTTGATTGTTTTGGTCTTCTCCTCAATTGTGGTCCCTCATCTCTTTCTTGATCTTCTTCTTGAATGATAGTCCTGATAGCTAGAGCATCAGGAGCTATTGAAATTTGAGAAGCATCGGGAATTTCTTCAATTCTAACTCCTCTAGACCTTGTCTGTCTAGGCATTGTTTGATTTGATGAGTTTCTTCTACCTCTTCTTGCACCTCTCCTACCTCTACCTCCTCTTCCTCTAACTGGAGTAGGGTTGTTAAAGCTTTCCATGATCTCTTGCTATTTTCTCAGAAATTCTTCTTGAGATAGATCAGGATATTCTTCAATTGCAGTAGAGAGTGCCTTTCTTGCAAACAATTGTTGAACTCTCTTAGCAGTGTGATACAGAGTAACAACATCACCATCTCTTGTCTTGAAGTTCTGGAATAAGTTAGCAGCATCTTCAGGATTTTCAATTAGAACATCTTCATTACCTTCATGAATTGTAGAGAGTGTTTGTCCATGACCAGGTGTCAGGATTTGATCAGTCATCAGGATTTGATCACCTGTCAGGATTTGCTATTCCGTCAGGATCTGAGATTTCACCAATGTCCTTACTGTTCTAACTCCAGAATCAGAAACATGAGTTGACTGCATAGATTGACTTTGAGAAGTTTGTCTAGTAGACTTCATCATAGCAGCATCAGAGGTTTATCCTTGTAATACCAAATCATCACCATCATGTCCAGTATTATCATCATCATTACCTTGTAATACCAAATCATCACCATCATGTCCAGTATTATCATCATCATTATTTCTTCTCAATACTAGATCAGGTGTACATTTTGTCTGACTTACCTTCTCCCCCTTTTTGGCATCAAGATTTGATAACAAATTTAATATTAAGGAAAAAGAGGCTTGCATGTCAGTTACCTTAGAATCTAATGAGTCAATTCTTTTGTTGATGGATGTTAATCCCAAATGACCTAACAGAATTGTAGAAGGGGGGGGGGGGGTTGAATACAATTCTTGATATTTCTTAAACTTAAAACAACTTAAAAATAAAAACTGAACTTAAAGTAAAAATCACAAGCACATAAATAATTTCAGTTGGATTGTTTAATGATCCAACTGAAGTGATTTTTATTTCGGAAATAATCTGTGATACAAAATGTACACAGCTGCTCAGTTACAAGATTGTAGAGAAGTATGCTATCAAAGATAGCTAATACAAACTATTTGTTTTTATTCTCTTCTTTAAAGTAACTGCTACACTTGGTTATAAATACCCAAGTTTACAATTCTACGTTTGGCTAAACTAAAGAACAATAGTAGTAACCATCAGTAGCTTGCTTTTGATTCCTTTTGACCAATGGTCCTTGGAGATCTTTGCTTTTGTCTTCATGCTTATTTTAATCATTCCCAAGAGCCTTATTGGAAATTGGAATGTTTCCTTATTTCCAGTAACCATTTTGATGGCTTCCAATGCAAAGTACACTTCCATATCTCCTTTAGATCTGTTCAGTAAACTGTCACTATCACTTTGTCAACTGTTCAAAAAGCAATAGTGATTCGTTGATAGCAGGGAGATGTGTTTCGTTGATAGCTTTATTCTTCATTCCGTTGATGGTGTTTCCTTCGTTTCGTTGATGGTGTTTCCCTCATTTCGTTGATGGGTAAACTTCATACCGTTGACAGAGTGATCTTCATACCGTTGACATGTCTTCACTTAGGCAAAATTACAAGGCATAATATATTTACAATTAACCAACCTATTTTGCCTATCTAGTACTTAGTCAACATGACTTAGAAAACCTATCTAATACATACAACAGAATGCATATCAAACTGTGAAGTATTGTACAGTGCAATTGCTACATCACTCATTTCGTTGATGAGCTTCCTGTCAACGGAATGCTGCAAAGCATGCCATTTCGTTGACAGCTACAAAATGACTTAATACAAAATCTACAAAGTGTTTTTATAATTATCATCAAGAACAACATATTCCTAACAATGGAGGACTGTTCAGTAATAACTGACTTAACCTGAGATTCCACAACTCTCAATTGAAGAGCAGTTGGTGCCTTTGTCAAGCTATTAGCAATATCAGACCTCACTAATGCAGTTGAAGCTTTAACAGAATCAATCTCATACTTGAGGCTCTTGGATAATAGAGTTGTAGCCTTCAAGTGATTCTTCACATCTTCATTCTCAATTAAACTTTCAGCATAAGAAGCATGATTCAAAGCACATGAATAACTGACAGAATGTTCAGACCTGTACCAGTCATTTTCTCATTCATGTCTTCTTAGCTGTCCAGCTGGATCAATTGCAGAAGGACCAGAAAAGTCTTGTCTTATATCTTTTCCTTTAGTAGCCTTTGATAAGTGGATTTTATATCCACTATTTGCATTCCATTCGTACTTAAAACGATTGCTAGTTCTCAAGTTTCGTGTTAGTTTGATGTGTTTTCATCTAATTTGTGTAGGTTGCATAGTCGGAGGCATTGGTGTTGTTGGTGAAGAAATGGTGGTAATCGGTGAGCTTAAAGTAGAAATTACAGGAAGACCAGGGCAAGAGAACTCAGGAATTTGAGCACAATGCGCATACCTCACTGTTTTGGCCATAACTGGAGTTCCGGACATCAGAATTGGGCGATTCAACAGCTCACGCGAAGAGGAGAGAAATTTCTACAAAACTGGGCAGGGGTTACCAGGCGCAGGAGCGCAACATAGGCGCGCAGGAGCGCAACACAGGCGCAGCAGCGCTTCATATTCGCGCAGGTGCGCAGTCGACCCTCTGACCACAGGCGCAGGTGCGCATGAATTCGCGCAGGTGCGCAAAGCCTTCTCTGTCCAAGCGCGCAGCAGCGCATGTCCTAGGCGCAGGTGCGCTCCCGGTTTTCTGTTTGTTAGCGCAGGTGCGCGTGTCTGCCGAGCAGCTGCGCAAGGTCGAGCGCAGTGGTGTGTATTTCCTGGTTCTTTAATTCTCTCGGGTTAACTACAAACCTTTTGGGCCTAATTCTTTTGGGCTTGTGTAATAGTTAAGTTTTTAAACTTATTAATATTAGAAGTAGAGATTATTCAACTATCAAGTTATTATTAGGAGATACAGGTTTTTAGGGTTCTTGGCGGTGACAAGCAAGGATACCTTCGTTTGTACTTCTCTCTACACATTTTGGGATTAATTTTCTATCTCATTCTCTTCTACTACTAATTATTTCTCTCTTCTTAATTAATTATATGCTTTTTACAATCATGCTTTCATTAGAACCCATGGTGGTGATTAGTTTAACTATGAACTAATCATTATCATGGGGTTCCAATGGATTTGATTACGTAATTATTGTGTTTGACACGTAATTGATTGTTGGGTGATCTTATTATGATAATCTATTATGGTTTGTTTTAATTGATAGATGCGTAGCTAGCATCTAATTTATTTATCTTTGATGATTGCGAAAGTGGATTCGAGGATTGGGAATATGCCATAGTAGCATGGGTTCATGAATTAATTGATTATTCTTGATTAGTAGCGTGATTTTAACCATCTCATGTTGCCCCATGTAGTTATAAAGATAACTTGTGCTTAAACTAATTGTGTTTCCAGATTGTATAGACATATATGATTTGAACGTAATTTGGTGTCCTCTCGATTTCTATCTCTTGTGGATATTAAGTGGTTTGATACGAGTATACTGAAAGGTAGCTCGTACTATTGTCGTGTTATCTGATTAATTATCATGTTTGTCACCTATGTCAATTTAATGTGTCAACCTTTAGTGAAATATTCAATGAAATTGGAATCCCATGTTTCTCATATATAAGAACTCTTAATTGTTAATTTATTCTTAGTTTAATAATTGCTTAGTTTATTAAAGTAGTTAATAATCAACCCAAATTGATAATTGTTCAAGCATTAAGAAGTAACCATACACTGTTGCATAGGTATTAAATTGGCATTTACACCTAGTCTCTGCGGAACGAATTCTATTTATCACTTGCTATTTGTGATCGCGTATACTTGCGTGTTTTCGAGTCAACAAGTTTTTGGCGCCGCTGCCGGGGACTACGGTGTTATTTGTAGTTTAAGTGCTTGTCATCAGTGGTCGTTATAGATTACTGACTTGAACTGTTTTTTTATTTATTTGATGGATTATTGGGAGCAGGACTTCGTAATTGTGTGTGAGCTGTGTGCAGGTGGACATTACACTCATCAATGTGAGTATAACAGAAACCGGCCAAATTTCAGCTGGGACTACAATCAGAGTGGTATGGAGCAATCCCAATATCCGTCCTACCCGCTCCAAAATCAGCAGTTTGGAGATGAGCCATACAGTCCATGGGGAACTCAGCAGCAACAGGGGCAACAATTTCAGCATCAGTATGCCCCAGTGCATCAACACTTTCAACCTCCTAAATTTCAGCAGCAGCAATTTCAGACTTGGTCTAACCAACAGTCGACCGAAGAAGCTGAATTAGAAGAATTGAGGTTGATGGTTAAAAGCAATGCATTGTCTCTCCAGACAATAGGAGATCAGATTGGTCAAATTGCAAATGCATTAAAAACATTGAATCAAATTGCAAGTGACACAGAAGGCCTGGCTGTAGAGCAGGAGGACAAGAACCTTCCTATCAGTCTTGACTGGCCTTTCTTAGCCACGGGTGAGACCTTGATCGAAGTTCAGGAAGGAGAGTCTGAGGGCAAAGATGAGGAAGAATCAGAACATGAAGCTGATAAGGAAGGAGAACCGGAGGCAACCCAATCAGAAAATTCAGAATGTCCAGAGAATTCGGTTCTGAATAATCAGCCGCAACCACTTCCTTTGCAATCTGAAAATTCTGAAGAATCAGCCCAAGATCAAGAAAACTCCAAGGCTCAAGTGGCTATGCTAATTCCTTCGAAGGATGAAGAGGGTCTCAGTGTGGTAATGGTTGATACTGAACACCGTAAGAAGGTTGATCAGCCGTTAAAGTCAAAGTCTGTAGAGAGTGCTTTTCAATGGAAGTTTGACATTGAAGATGATGAATTAGAAGAGCATCTTCAGTTGTTGAATGCCGCTCCGTTGCAATCTGACTTCGACCAGTTGGAGGCCGAAGAGGAAAAGAGCATCACTCCTGCTGACAAATCTACTCCGGAGAAGACTACAGAGGGTATCCAAATCGATTTTCCTCCTCCATATCCACCGAGGCTTCAGAAGCAAACTCTAGCCATGAATTTGCCGGCGGAGGATGAGGAGTGTTTTAGCTTGAAATTGGTTGATGTAGGGCAGAGTAAAAAGTATGACACAGAGAAGGAGAAGGCAAGGCATGGCCAGCTGAGGATTACAGTGCCTTGGCTAATGGGGCTACGTATTCCACACAAGTTGCTTGGAGTGGAAGATCTCTGGAATTCTCAGGTGCGCCTTAAGCCATCATTTGAAGGAGCTCCCAAACTCGAGCTCAACCCATTGCTAGTTCACCTGGGGTATGTTTCTTGTAATTCATCTCCTTTGCTTGCTATTGTTATTGCTGCTAACTTTTCAGGTAGGCGGGAGAATGTTGTTAAGAGATCTGGTGAGGAGCGAAGACGGGTAAAGCTTGTCGTTGAAGATGTCGCTCCAGAAAAGATCCTTAAGTGGCCCTTATAGAGGTGCGGTGTGGAAATTTTTCAAGTTAAAAATCGTGGCCAAGTCTAGCTAAAGACGTTAAAGAAAGGCGCTTCTTGGGAGGCAACCCATGGATTTCCTGCTTTCAAATAAAACAGTTGTGTTGTGTGGTCCCCGATTCTTCGTATATCCACCACCAGATTTAACACCCGAGGAGGGTGATCCTGCCGATAGTTAGGTATGTTCTCTATCCTTTTTATTGCCTTCAATGAGGACATTGAATATCTTAAGTTTGGGGGTGATTTGAGGATTAGTAGTATTTGTGTCATTGTGTTCATTTAGAAATCATAATGCATGTTAGTATAATTTCATTCATATTGTTGCATAATTGTCATATAGAGCATATTTGTTTTTGTTTTGTTTGTTTATGCCAGGTGAGTTCATGTTAGTTGCATTAGCATGCATAGCATAATTCATGATCCTTAGGATTTGACTATTTCTTGGTTGGTGAGTCCATGTTGATGGGAGTGTAGTAGTGATGAATAGAGGGTTGATTAAGTTCTTATGAATTGACTTGCATGCCAGAAACAAATGTAAATTCACAAGTCTCATTGGTTGCTTTTGAATTTGATCAGACCATGTTTGTTTGGAAGTTAGAATTTAACCACTTGCTTATATTTAGAATGTTTTCTATTCTCTTGAAATTGAAAGAAGCACTTAAGTCTAAGTTTGGGGGAAAACAGGGATATCATGCTAGTTGTCAGTAAAAGCTAGGCGTCAAATGGCTAGTAGCCGGCTCATTGAAAAGATGAGTAGTCTAGGGTGGGATGAGAAAAAGGCAAAGCACACTCATTCCGAAGAAAAAAAAAAAAATATAAAAAAAAGAAAAAAAAAAGAAAAGAAAAAAAAAAGAGTTGTTTTAGTTGTTTTATGCAGAATTGATCAGGTTGAGCTTTTTAATACTCGAGTAATTAAGTTCTTGGGGACTTTGTGCCTAGTGACCTAAGACTTTTCCGGTCTGGGATCCACTAACCTAACGCTCGCTACATGGGTATTATTGTATAAGCCTTTAGGGGTCTCAGCCATTGCACGGTCAAATAAGCATGCGTATTGTGTTTAGTATGTTGTTTTGTAATAAAAGCATGAATTCCTGTCTAACTCGAGTGGATATTGAGGTGTCTTTAAGTGGTTTCTTGTGTCTAGAGTTCATTTTGTTTATAAGCTTGTGGTTGTTTTGGTGAAGAATAGGATATGGTCTTGATTTAGTTTGAGAGTATATTGATGAGCATTGCACACACGCACGTTTCTGTGTTTGTATTGTTAGTATACGGGAATTTGGTCGAACTCTGTTTGAAAGATTGCATTCCTTGAGATGTTGGCTTGTTGATTGGTTATGGTTAGTTTGAGGGGATCGTTTGCATTCTCATATTAGTTGCATTCATTCATTGCATATCGTTCGTGTTGCATTTGTTTATGCTTGAGGACAAGCATCGGGTTAAGTTTGGGGGTGTGATAAGTGGATTTTATATCCACTATTTGCATTCCATTCGTACTTAAAACGATTGCTAGTTCTCAAGTTTCGTGTTAGTTTGATGTGTTTTCATCTAATTTGTGTAGGTTGCATAGTCGGAGGCATTGGTGTTGTTGGTGAAGAAATGGTGGTAATCGGTGAGCTTAAAGTAGAAATTACAGGAAGACCAGGGCAAGAGAACTCAGGAATTTGAGCACAATGCGCATACCTCACTGTTTTGGCCATAACTGGAGTTCCGGACATCAGAATTGGGCGATTCAACAGCTCACGCGAAGAGGAGAGAAATTTCTACAAAACTGGGCAGGGGTTACCAGGCGCAGGAGCGCAACATAGGCGCGCAGGAGCGCAACACAGGCGCAGCAGCGCTTCATATTCGCGCAGGTGCGCAGTCGACCCTCTGACCACAGGCGCAGGTGCGCATGAATTCGCGCAGGTGCGCAAAGCCTTCTCTGTCCAAGCGCGCAGCAGCGCATGTCCTAGGCGCAGGTGCGCTCCCGGTTTTCTGTTTGTTAGCGCAGGTGCGCGTGTCTGCCGAGCAGCTGCGCAAGGTCGAGCGCAGTGGTGTGTATTTCCTGGTTCTTTAATTCTCTCGGGTTAACTACAAACCTTTTGGGCCTAATTCTTTTGGGCTTGTGTAATAGTTAAGTTTTTAAACTTATTAATATTAGAAGTAGAGATTATTCAACTATCAAGTTATTATTAGGAGATACAGGTTTTTAGGGTTCTTGGCGGTGACAAGCAAGGATACCTTCGTTTGTACTTCTCTCTACACATTTTGGGATTAATTTTCTATCTCATTCTCTTCTACTACTAATTATTTCTCTCTTCTTAATTAATTATATGCTTTTTACAATCATGCTTTCATTAGAACCCATGGTGGTGATTAGTTTAACTATGAACTAATCATTATCATGGGGTTCCAATGGATTTGATTACGTAATTATTGTGTTTGACACGTAATTGATTGTTGGGTGATCTTATTATGATAATCTATTATGGTTTGTTTTAATTGATAGATGCGTAGCTAGCATCTAATTTATTTATCTTTGATGATTGCGAAAGTGGATTCGAGGATTGGGAATATGCCATAGTAGCATGGGTTCATGAATTAATTGATTATTCTTGATTAGTAGCGTGATTTTAACCATCTCATGTTGCCCCATGTAGTTATAAAGATAACTTGTGCTTAAACTAATTGTGTTTCCAGATTGTATAGACATATATGATTTGAACGTAATTTGGTGTCCTCTCGATTTCTATCTCTTGTGGATATTAAGTGGTTTGATACGAGTATACTGAAAGGTAGCTCGTACTATTGTCGTGTTATCTGATTAATTATCATGTTTGTCACCTATGTCAATTTAATGTGTCAACCTTTAGTGAAATATTCAATGAAATTGGAATCCCATGTTTCTCATATATAAGAACTCTTAATTGTTAATTTATTCTTAGTTTAATAATTGCTTAGTTTATTAAAGTAGTTAATAATCAACCCAAATTGATAATTGTTCAAGCATTAAGAAGTAACCATACACTGTTGCATAGGTATTAAATTGGCATTTACACCTAGTCTCTGCGGAACGAATTCTATTTATCACTTGCTATTTGTGATCGCGTATACTTGCGTGTTTACGAGTCAACAGCCTTGCCAGCCATGAATGTGCTTGAAGAACCAAAATTAGTTCCAAGACTAGATTTAATTGTTGTAGCAAGCTGATCCTTCTCAACATCATTATCATCATCAGAATCATCATCATCACTATCTCCAGAATCATCAGCATTATCAGCATCAGGAATAACAACTCCTTTCAATTTATCTTTGGATTCTGAGATAGGATCTTTCATTGGCCTTGAGCTAAGTGGTTGAATTAGGATTGGCTCAGCATCAGGAGCACCACTAGCATCAGGAGCAACACTGTCAGGAATTGATTGGCATGCATCAGTATTTGTTACCAATGGTTCTTGTGGAGCCTGAGGTTCAGAAGCTGCTTCAACACTTTCAGTTGGAGGTTCTTGTGTGCTTCCCTCAACGACAGTGTCCTCGACCAATCTCTCAATTTCATCTGCACCAGAAACCCCTTGAGCTTTGTCAGAAAATTCCCCAGAAACTGCAGCCGATTTGCCTGCATCCTCATTTTGAGAGGATGGTTCTTGTGGAGCAGGAATGCGAATGTCTTCATTCTCCCTTTGAGAAAATGGTTCTTGTGTGACCATTCCTTCAGCTGGGCCTGCACTTACAATTTGAGTAAGTGGTTCTTGTGGGGCTGGATCTTCAATAGCTGTTGAACCACATTGAGGTTCAGGTTCTTGTGGGCTAGATCCCTTCAGTTTCTTCTGTCTTGTAAAAACAAACTCATCTGCCTTCCTTTTCTTTTCCATAGGATGAGTAAACCCAAGCTTGGAAGCAACAATACCAACCTTCTCCCATGAAATTTCCAGAATTCTTGATGGTGGAGAAGCTTTGGCTGGTGAGTCTGAGATTGACACAATCGGACTTGGTGCAGCATCAGGATTACCAACGTCAGGATTTGCTTGAGCATCAGGATTTGACTGCTCATCAGGAATTGAAATGTCCTGACCATCAATATCCTGTTTCTTCAATGGAATATGATACCTGCTTTTGATCAACTTTCTTTTCTTCTGTGGCTTTGCAGTAGGTGCCACAGCTTCACTAGCAGTATCAACAACTTCCTTGTTCAGCTTAAATTTTGAGGATATAGGCATATCATCCTCAGAATCAGTCTCATCCCTTAAAACCAACTTCCTTTTCACAGAAACCTCCTCAACCTTCTCAGCCATCTTCACCAGGACCCCTTGTACACCCCCTTTTGTCTTCTTTTGAGTGAGTGGTGTAGAGGAGAAATCCTTTGAACCTGATTGCCTTCCAGACACATCAGTTCTAGCTGATTTCTTTGATTTTACAACTACAGTCTTTTGAGAGACAGTAGAGGTGGTTGTAGAGTGTTTGGAGTGTTTGGGAGGGATGCTTGTGTCAGGAACAAGGTGTGATTGGCCTTGCCCCATAGCATCAGAAACTGATCCATAAAGAGTAGGCATTTTCTCTTTCAAGAAAAGCCTGACCTCATCAGGAATATAGGCATTGCCTGCAAAACCATTTGCCTTATCACTGTTGACTAAGGACTTAATATTATTCTCTGTAATTCTACAAAAAGGTAGAATCACATCCTCTTCAAACGTAACATTAGGACAACAATGATTAAAAATTAGATGGAAAAATCTAAGAAAACAGACAGAACCTAACTTATCTGATTTCCTATCACTTAAAGCTTTCAGAATAAATGACCCATAATCAAAAACAGTAGAGTAGATAAGAGAGTACCCTATTTTGAGTGATCCTGATGGTAGAGCATCAAAGTTAGATGTCTTATTCAGGAAACATCGACTTATGGTGTCAAAGTAGTAGTTCAATTCTTTCTTTAGCTTTGTCCTAAAGAGATTTCCATATCTCTTAACCTCTCCATTGTAACCTAACTTAGTAACAAACTCAAATAGAGTTGAATCTGAAACTGTATCAGGAACTTTATCACCCAGAACAGGCAAATGAAGAGCTTCTTCCACAATTGCTGGAGTCACATAGTGAGTAACCCTATCAAACTCAAAACTCATCAGGATTGAGCCTGAGTGCCCTTTGTCAAAATTAACTGTGTTCCACACCTGCATCACCGACTTAAAAGAGATACTAGCAGGTTCTGTTAGAGCAAACTTCAAAGAACTAGAAGTAAGAAAATCTTGAATAACATGGAACTCATTTGGCAATTCCTGATGGTCTAAAACAGCCACAAAATTATTAGTGGCAAAAGTAACACCACTAATTACTGTTTGTTTATTCATGAATGATGAAGACGCCATTGATACTGTAGAAAGCTTGAGAATTGAGATTAAGAATTAGGGTTCGTGAGCACAGAGAGAAGATGAAAACCAAAAACTGATGTTGAGAGAGTAAACGGTAATTTAGAAAATCAAATGTATTTTGTTTAAACAAAATATTACTCTCAGTGACAGGTGTCATGCTGTGATTTGTGCAATAATAATTAGTGGACCAAATTACGTGTGTAATTAAACATAACTGCACCGCTTTTTATGTGTGTGTGTGTATATATATATATATATATATATATATATATATATATATATATATATATATCAGTGTGACACACACGCGCATACAGTTGTTCAACTAAAGTTCAAATGTTTCTCATCAATAACTGACGAAAAATCAGGCACAATTTAAGCAATGAAATACTGACCTGTACATCAGGATTGACCGGTTGACTTCCTGTCAGGATTGTGTCCTGTCAGGATTTGATCAAGTTTCCATACCTTTCTGAATGACCATCAGGATTTGACAGTCATCAAGATTTCCTCTTTGTAGCTTTTCTAAGTAATTCTCAAGGTTCATCATTCCAAGTTCATTCACCAACTTATTGAAAGTAGCTTCAGGCAGTGGCTTGGTGAATATATCAGCTAGTTGTTGATCAGTAGGAACAAAATGAAGTTCAATTGTTCTTTCCAGAACCCGTTCTCTTATAAAGTGATACCTGATACTGATGTGTTTATTAAGAGAATGCTGAACTAGATTTCGTGTCATTGCAATAGCACTTTGGTTATAACAATAAATAGGGATCTTGGAGTATGACATGCCATAATCTAACAACTGATTTCTCATCCACATTATCTGAGCACAACAACTTCCTGCAGCAATGTATTCAGCTTCTGCAGTTGAAGTAGAGATAGACTTTTGCTTTTTACTGAACCAAGAAACTAGTCTACCACCCAAAAACTGACAACTTCCTAAAGTACTTTTCCTGTCTATCTTGCATCCTGCAAAATCATCATCTGAATAACCACACAAACCAAAATCTGATTCCCTTGCATACCAAAGACCAAGTGAAGGAGTGCCTTTGAGGTATCTAAATATTCTTTTAACTGCAATTAGATGAGGTTCCCTGAGATTTGCTTGAAATCTTGCACAAAGACAGGTTGCAAACATGATATCTGGTCTACTTGCAATGAGATACAAAAGTGAGCCAATCATTCCTCTGTAGTGAGTTACATCTACCTCGGCACCTTGATCAGGATCAAGTTTGGTAGCTGTAGCAATGGGAGTACTTGAAGTAGCACTATCTTGCATGTTAAACCTTTTTAATAAATTCCTGGTATACTTGGACTGATTGATAAAGATGACATCATCAGTCTGTTTAACTTGGAGACCAAGAAAGTAACTCATTTCTCCCATCATGCTCATTTGATATCTAGACTGCATAAGCTTGGAAAACTTTTCACACAGTTTATTGTTTGTTGACCCAAAGATGATATCATCAACATAAATCTGAAATAAAAGCAAATCCTTACCATGATTCAAATAAAACAGAGTTTTATCAATAGTACCTCTTGTTGGTCCTTGACTATTGCAGAATGGGAGGGGGGGTTGAATGCAATACTGATAAATCTCAATCTACGTTACAACAACTTAAAACTAAGATTAAAGTTTATCAGCTTACGAAATGCAAATACAAGTAGACACAAGAGATTTTCTCACAAAATAAATGTTTTATTTATTTTGCAATGGGTTACTACAACCTCAAGAAAAACAGTTTTCTTGAGCTTCAATTTCTCGAGTGATACAAAGAAATGAATCGAGAGATAGTCTAAGTAACTACTCAGCCTATCTCAATCATCACGGGTTTGTGAAGCTGCTGTCATTTTCATGTGGCAGCTTCTTACAAATTGTCTACCCGTGAGTCTTACCTAAATTGCTATATAAATAAGTTTATCATTACTGAATAAAGCAATCTAGATACATTCTATTTTTAGCTAACACAATTCAGTAGATGTTGATTTGTCATACTCTTGAATTGGTGAGCTTTGTCATGTGATCTCTCAAGCTTCTGTCGTAGTCTTGCAGACCTGATGCAGTGTTGGGATACTGCAGCACGCCTGTTTGTTGAACATCCAAACTGTCACATATTTGACTGGGTAGATCCCCAATACAAAGATGATCCCTTTGAGACAGTATCCTGATCTTCAAGCTTGATGTCACAAGAATGCGCTTTTGGTGACAGTAAGAAATCCCCGCAATAGATGCTGTCAGGAATTCCAAGCTTGCTGTCAGGCTAGATAAAATTGTTGTCTCAGGGCTTCCGCTAATGTTGTTGTCAGAGTGGATATACTGTCGTGACTTGCAACATGCTGTCTTCTTGTAACCTTATTGTCAGTGCCATGACAGTAATATTTATTCTTGCTGTCCTCCTTGAGCACTTCTTGAGGATTGAACAAATAAATGAACTTCTACCAAGATGTACTTAAAATCTTATTTAACAACAAACAAAATGGTTACAAGAACATACTCTGGCTGTGACAGTATGTTCATACTTAATAAAATTAAGCATTAAAAATATCTAGTTAAGTTGTCTCATAGCTATCACCCATAAATCCTAACACCTCTTTTGAATCCACTTTCCAGTAAGAATTGAGCTAATGTTTCATGCCATGCTCTTGGAGCTTGCTTTAGTCCATAAAGTGCTTTATCCAATCTGTAAACATGATTTGGATATTTTGGATCAACGAAACCATGAGGTTGTTCAACATAGACTTCTTCCTCCAGTTCACCATTTAAGAAAGCACTTTTCACATCCATCTGGAAAACCTTGAATTTCTTGTGAGCTACATATGCCAGAAAGATCCTGATGGCTTCTAGTCTTGCAACAGGAGCAAAAGTTTCATCATAGTCAATTCCTTCTTGTTGAGAATACCCCTTTGCAACTAGCCTTGCTTTGTTTCTGATAATTACACCATCTGAATCAGTCTTGTTTTTGAAAATCCATTTTGTACCCACAATTGACCTGTTCTTTGGTCTTGGCACTAGTTTCCAGACTTCATTCCTTTCAAATTCATTCAATTCTTCTTGCATTACAGTAACCTAATCAGCATCCTTCAGTGCATCTTCAACTTTCTTAGGTTCCTCCTTGGATAGAAAGTTATGATATAGACATTCATTTTGAGTTGCACTTCTTGTCTTAACACCTGCATCAGGATCCCTAATTATCAAATCAGGAGTATGGCTTTTTGTCCATTTCCTAGCTGGTGGTAAATCATTCCTTGAAGTAGATGTTCCCCCTAGATTGGTGTTATCTTGATTAGAAGAATTTGCTTCATTAGAAGCTTCCCCTGAATTATTGTTGTCATCTCCTGATGGATTATCAGGATTGTCACTTGAATCAGTATATGAAGAATTTTGTGTTGATGAATGAGTAGTTTCAGTATTAGTAACAGTCTGCTGTTGCTCCTCCTCAACATGTAGACTGTCAGTAGTATCATCAGTTGCACCATCAGTAGCACCATCAGTATTTGGTGTCATCAGGATTTGATGGATCATCAGGATTTGGTGACCCATCAGTATCTGATGGTGTATCAGTATCTGATTTCATTTCTTCAGGTTCTTTGGTAGCTTCATTTTCAAAGACCAAACTATCATGAGAGTCTTCATTCAATCCAGTTATCTTCTTGTCATCAAAAGATACATGTATTGACTCCATGATAGTTCTTGTTCTCAAGTTATAAACTCTAGAGGCTGTTGATGCAGGATAACCAATAAAAATTCCCTCATCAACTTTTGTTTCAAATTTCCCTAGCTGTTCAGGATGAGTTCTGAGAACAAAACATTTACAGCTAAACACATGCAGATGCTTCAAACTAGGTTTCTTCTCCTTGAGCATTTGATAGGGAGTTACACCATGTCTGTTTATCAGTGTGAGATTTTGAGTATAGCATGCTGTATTGACTGCTTCTGCCCAGAAATATGTAGGAAATTTAGCTTCTTCCAACATAGTTCTGCCAGCTTCAATAAGAGTTCTATTCTTTCTTTCAACTACTCCATTTTACTGGGGTGTGCCAGGAGCAGAAAATTATTGAATTATTCCTCTGTATTTGCAGAACTCTTCCATCTTTGAATTCTTGAATTCAGTACCATTATCACTTCTCAGAATCTTGACTTTGTACTTTGAACCTGTCTCAATCATTCTCACAAGGTCCAACAGTATCTCAGGAGTCTCATCTTTTCTGTGCAGAAAGTACACCCAGGTGAATCTAGAGTATTCATCAACAATTACAAGTGTGTACCTTTTCTTACTGATGGATATTATGTTGACTGGTCCAAATAGATCAAGATGTAACATGTGATATGGTTCACCAATAGAGGATTCAGATTTACTCTTGAATGATGTCCTTCTCTGTTTTGCTTTTTGACATGCATCACAGAGTCCATCAGGAGTATACAAAGCTTTAGGTAATCCTCTAACCAAATCTTTCTTAACCAACTCATTGATATTGCTGAAGTTGAGATGATAAAGCTTCTTATGCCAATTCCAACTTTCATCTACTGAAGCTTTACTGATGAGACAAGTAGGGGAGCCATCAGTATTGGTGTGAATGTTGGCTTCATAAATGTTACCATGCTTGTAGCCAGTGAGTGCAACCTTTTCTGATGCTTTGCTGACTACTTCACAATGTGTGGAATAGAAGTTGACATGATAACCTCTGTCAGTGATTTGACTAATACTCAACAAGTTGTGTTTTAGTCCCTTCACTAGAGCTACTTTTTCAATGATGACATTTCCAATGATTATATTGTCATATCCCAATGTTTGTCCAATGTTGCCATCTCCATAAGACACAGTTGGGCCAGCTTTCTCCTCATATTCTGATAACAGGACTTTGTTTCCAGTCATGTGCACAGAACATCCACTATCCATGACTAACACATTTTTCCTTTTTCCCTGCAATCAGAATTACAAAACACTAGTTAGAATATTTAGGAACCCACACTTGTTGGGTTCCTTTTCCATGCATTTTACTAAATTTAGTAGCATAAGACTTTTTGACTTTAGCAGTCCTAACATAATAAAATCCATCAGGATTTGCTTTGTCAGTATCAGTATTTACAAATGCATGAATCACTTTGACATTCTTAGATTTACCAGAATTTGCACTTTTATTAAACTTAGGTAAAGGATCATAAAAGTTATGGTACAAATCATGGTATTTTACACAAGTATAAATAGAATGTCATTTACTGCCACAGTAAAAACAAGACTTCTGTGGTTTATAAAATACTAATCTATTCCTAACATCAGACTTAGGAATCTCAGTAACCTTATTTTTACTCTTTTTACAATCAATAGCAAGATGATTAGAGTTACCACAGGTATAGCAACACTTTCTTGGTGCATTTGGGATAAACTTATAATTATTCTCTTTATTAATCCCAACTTTACCATTCCTGTTTCTTTTGACAGTAGGTGACTTTTGTTTTCCTGTTACCTCACTAACTTTATCCTTAAGTTGTTTCTGAGACAATAAACCTACATTCTTCTTTTCAGTTTTCTTAACATGTTTAGACTTAACATTAGAGACCGTATTAGCAGAAGTAGATCCCTTTTCAAAAGTAGAATTGGGATCATTATCAAAAACAAATTTAACAAGTTTAATCTTTGATTTGGTCTTGTCTATAACATGTCTATAGGTCATTGGTTTTACTGTCTGATCTATCACAACTTTCTCCTTCAATTTCTTATCTTCATCTAACTTATATCCTAGACACTCTTTCCAATTCTTAGAAGTATTAATTTCATGAAATTTCCTTCCAGAGTCTGTTCAGGTTCTTATTTTCTCATTAGCAAACTCAAGTTCTTTTTCTAGAGCAATACATTTAAATTTCATCTATAAGTGCATGTGTTTAGCATTATCACATTATTTTTGTACTTCTTGCATAAAAGAAAACTCAGCTTCTAAATGCTCATTCCTTTTCCTAAGTTCAGACATCTCAGATAAGATTCTAGTATTTTCAGCAGTTTGACTTCTAAAGCTAATATGCAATGACTTTAGAAATGTCTTAAATCAGAGGCATTATCAGTATCAAAATCAAAAACAACATTTGGTACCTTTTCATCAGGAACATCAGTTTCATCAGTATTGGCCATTAGGGCATAGTTGACCACTTCAGTGTCAGATTCTGAGGAAGAGTCCATCCAAACCTTGCTTGATGTTATGAGTGCTTTAGCCTTCTTGCACTCTGTTGCAAAGTGCCCCATTCCATTACACTTGTAGCACCTTATCTTTGACTTGTCAAATTTGTCACTTTTGTTGTCCTTCTCAATGTACTTGTCTTTGTCAGCATTGAAGGTCTTTTTCTGAAAGTTGTCTTGTCTTCTAGCCTTCCTGAACTTCATCTTCTTGAAACCCATGACTATCATAGCAACCATCTCTTCCATGTCTGAGTCAGTACAATCATCATCAGTATTGGCATCAGGATTGCCATTAGTATCTAATGAATCATCAGGATCTGACTCCACCATTCTTGATTTTCTTCTGGTGACCTCCACAGCTTTTCCTTTTGATTTAGCCTCAACATTCAAGGCTATAGACCTTGCCTTGCTACTTTTCTTGTTCTTTCTTTGTTGAACCTCAAGATCATAGGTTCTTAGCATTCCATAAACCTCATCAACAGACACAGTGTTTAGATCATACTGGTGCCTAATAATTGAGGTTTGTGTGTCCCATTCTTCTGGTAAAGCCCTCAGAAATTTGGTGTTTGAGTCTTCAGTTACATACTCTTTTCCAACTAGAGATAGATTGTTCAGGAGCGTCAGGAATCTATCATACAAGTCAGTAAGGCTCTCATCAGGTCTAGCATCAAATTGTTCATACTCTTGTATAAGTAGAGCCCTTCTATTTTTCTTGACAGATGCAGATCCTTGGCATTGAGTTTCCAAAGTGTCCCAAATTTCCTTTGCAGATTTGCATGCTATCACCCTATTAGACATGACAGCATCAAGACTGTTGTGCAGGATATTCTTTATCTTAGCATCCCTGAGAACGTCAGCTTTCTTTTATGGAGTCCACTCACTTTTTACCTTGACCACGTAGTGTTCAGGTATAGTATCTGTTTGTCCAACAATTCTCGTAGGGATATATGGTCCATCACGAATCCTGTCCAGATATTCAGGATCCATTGCTTCTAGGTACATCAACATCTTTACCCTCCATGTAGGGTATTCAGTTTTCTTCAGAATGGGAATCTTCATGCTTTCATACTTGGTTGTCGACATCTTTAGATCGTATCTGATTCAAATTTAAATTAGTTTGCTCTGATACCAATTGTTGCCCAGTAATAAACAATTGTAGAAGGGGATCACAAATATGAAAGAATAATAACAGTTTTATTAAATCTGTTATAAAACTGTTACAAAACTCTCTCAAGAAATTCTGATGTTCTTGAGAGCTTCTAGGTTACAATATACTAGTGTATGCGATTGATTAATTAAAATCAAAACCTAAATTGTGTTTATATACTACACAGCTTCTCTATCGATTACAAGATAAGTCCAAATCAATTACAAACTATATTGAAACATATCCTAAACGACAGCTACATTCCTATAAACTAGAAACCGACAAAATAAACTTCCTTCTTTACCTAGACTTCATAAATAACTCGAAATTGTAATCATGATCAGCTTCCAGTCCTGATGATAAATCCTAATCACAGTCCTGATAGAAATCCTGATCTAACAAAAAATGTTTTCAAATTTCGTGTGCTATCATAATTTAAGATTGTATATAATTTTGTTCAGCAGATAATTTATGATTATAGGTTTGAAATTGCTGGGGTGGGAAGCATCAAAAGTGTAAAACATAATAATAATTTTTTTCCCACTATTTTTTCTTTGT
Source organism: Heracleum sosnowskyi (assembly GCA_030848705.1). Taxonomy (NCBI): domain Eukaryota; kingdom Viridiplantae; phylum Streptophyta; class Magnoliopsida; order Apiales; family Apiaceae; genus Heracleum; species Heracleum sosnowskyi. Next base: position 14,020,900 of record CM061244.1, on the reverse strand, counting down.
TACTTAATATTTACAACACAAATTTTCATTATTATTATTATTATTATTATTATTATTATTATTATTATTATTATTATTATTATTATTATTATTATTATTATTATTATGTTTGGTTAGGATTTTGTGATTACTTTTATGTACATTCGTTTGTATACAAGAAAATTTGTTATGTACGAGTTTGAAATAATTATCACTCTGTGATTATATATTAATTGATCAAAAAATTATTAGGTTTCATATTTTCTTTTATAAGAAATTAGGTTTAACTTAAGAATGTGTGTGCATATTTAACAACTGCAAGTTAAATTTATCTCAGATTTGAGTTTTGATGCAGATTCTAACTCAAAGATAACACACGGTACCTGTTGGTCATCATATTATAAAAGTGTTTTATTGGTTATTTTAAAAATTATATCCTTATATATATTAAGTATATGAGGAGTTATTATTAGATGCGATATTTAATATTAAAAAATTTATTTAGTTATTAGTAGGATTATATTAAAAACAAAAATGTGTGTTATAATAATTTATACCAAATATTAGTAGGTTTTAATATTGGATATGATTCTCAAGATTTGTATTAAATATTAAAATTTTATTTTTTTAATGAGAAAACAGTTCACTTGAAGAAATATGTTCAACAAGAAAGTAGTTTATAAAATTGATTCAATTTTAATGTTTTAATTTTTATTTATACCTATTTTAATATAGAGAAGTGTCATTTGAGTTTTGAAAATAATAAATAATATTAATAGATAATAATAAAATAACAAAAATTCTAAACAATTGTCCTTTTATATGTTCATTAAGAATTTCGATGGATGATAAAATAAATCTTAAAGTTAGGTTAAAATATAATCGTTTGTTTAATTTAAAACACATTTTATATAATAATTAACTTTCAACCGGTTTTGTTTCATCTAGTTGGTCCAGTTTCTAACGTTTGTCAATTCTTCATTTTATATTTTCTCATTATAATTTTCGTTTGAAGGTCTTTTGTTCTAAACTAATTTTGAGTATTTTTTTCTAAACTAATATTTACTATAATGTTCTGCTGTAAAGGAGAAGACATGAGAGCGGTGAGATGATGCCTTTTAAATCACTTCCATCTATTTTTATAATGATCTCAAAATTTTGAATTAATAATATTCTTGATTCGAAAATATTTTAATTGTCTTTAAAATATTTACTAATGGAGTACACTAAATATATAATTTTAATATTCTCTCCTTTAAAATCTTTATCAATGGAGGAAACTAAATATACAATTTCAATATTCTCCGAAATTATTTATTAGAAAATATCTCAATTGTTTTTAAAAATTTTACTAATGGAGGAAACTAAATATACAATTTTAATATTATTCTTAATTTTTGTTTAGAAAATATATCCATTGCCTTTTAAATATGTACTAATTGAAAAAACTAAAGATACAATTCTAATATTCTTTCCATTAAAATCTTTACTAATGGAGGAAACTAAAAATATAATTTTAATATTTTCCTAAATAAACATAAGAAACTAAATATATCATATAAATTATGTTTTAAATCTATATTAATGGAACTCATAATTAGCTTATATTCTTCTAAAGTCAAATTATTATCTTAATAGTATTATACTAAAATTTATCTTCATGTCAAATTATAATGTTGATATTTTCATAAACTTTCTTTTAAAAGCAAAGTTACCATCTTAATATTCTCAATTTTTTTATTGAAGTTCTAAAATTTATCTTGAAATTTATCATCTTAATATTAAAAAAAAAACTATTAGAAATAATGTTCTCATGATTTTGTTGTAAAAAACCCCACGTTTAATTTATCTATATATTTTACATATATATTAAAAATCTTTTTATTGAGTTTTTGAAAAAACCGCATGTTTATATAGAAGAAAACACTTAAAGAAAATGCAAGTTTCTATAAAATAAAATAAAGAAGTCTTATTTTCTTTTCATTATTTTCTCGAGTACCCTTATTTTAAATAATAAAAATTAGATTTTTTAAAAATGTTTAAATTAAATATTATGATATAATAAAACTGATTAATAGATTATGTAATTTATTGAGTAAATTAGTTTGTTATATGTGTAGATTCATTACAATAACGAGAAATGGGGTCCTTAGAAGTAAACATGTTTAACAAGAGAGCGATTCAGCAACATATTATACGGTAGAATTTAATATTGATACTATATTATGTATTTTAAATACAAGTTTTGAGAAAAATAAAAATGATGATAAATATACTAATATCTGATATAATTTTAAAATAATGAAAAATGTAAAACAATTACCATTTTCTATATTTACTCAAAATTCCGGTAAATGGCCAAGAAAAAATAGAGAATTCAAAAAAATCTTAATTTTATGTTAGATATATTATTTTATCAAAAATCATATGTGTAGAAAAGTTTAGAGAAATTATTATAAAGTCGAAGGGCGACTTAATAAACTAGTTTTTGTATAATGGAGCACTTGGGGCTGAGGGCGTAGGAAATCAATGACTGTAACTAAATATACAATTTTAATATTTTTACGAAATTTTTATTAATACGAGGAAACTAAATTTTAATATTTTTGCGTTTAAAATCTTTATTAATACGAGTAAAATAAATATACAAGAAATATCTCAATTGCTCTTTTAACTCTTTAGTAATAGAGGAAACTAAATATATAATTTTAAGATTTTTGCCTTTAAAATCTTTACGATACTAAGTATACAATTTTAATATTATCCTAAATTTTTTATTTATGAATTTACTTACTAACACAGAAACTAAATATATTATTTTAATATTCTTTTAAACTCTAAGTTACGATCTTAATACTCTTCTCCATTTTCTATTAAACTTTTGAATCAATAAATAGAAAAATTCTTAATTACCTTCTATCATTCAAGACTTTTTTCTTAAATCAAATTATCTTTTTATTATTCTCCTAGAATTTCTCTTTAGGTCAAATTATCATATTAACATTATCTTAAATTTTATCTTCAATTCTTTGAATATTAACGAATAGAACAAAATAAATATAACTTTCTCTTCAAGTCGAAGTTTTCATTTATATATACTTAAATTAAATTAAAATTGAATTAATCAATATTGAAATTAAAATTACCTTCTAAATATTTGTTAACTTTGAAAGTTAAAGTCAACATCTTAATATTTTCCTAAACTTGATTCTTTTATGACCACATATTGTTCAATTCTTTTATTGTTATTCAATTAAATAAAAAAAAATTAAAGAATACTTCATGCATCCTTGTTTTCAAGAAATTTGTGTCTCATTAATTTTATAGGAGACCCTTATATTATATACTCCCTCTATCCCTCTCATTTCTTTACATTTTCCTTTTTGGTACGTCCCTCTAATTTCTTTACATACCAAAAATAGTAATATTTTATAATATAAAATTCAATCACTACTTTCCTCCACTATACCTACTTTATACCCACTTTATACATTAAATATTGATCGGTCCCACCACTTTACTCATTTTTCTTACTTTTTCTTATTAATTTACACTTTTTCTTAACCTCCGTGTCGTGTAAAAAAATGAGGGGGACAGAGGGAGTAATTTTTATCTCACTTTGTTACTCGGAAAAAGTATCATCACCTTATCTATTAACATTATAAAGGCTGTTGCCAATTTAAGTATTAAATGACGTTTTTGCCCCTCCGTATTTTTTAGTATTACAGTATATTGCCACTTGACTGTTTTGACTTATACATTCGTTAAATCACAGTCATACAATTTCTGATGATATACGGGAAGCTTCTTTCAGGAGCTGATGTTTTCCCCAAATCCCCAAAATCCCTACGACATATACATACAATCAAACTTTCAAATTCAAATATATTATACACGCATTTTTGCAATGACTGTTTTGCCAAGAATTCAAATTGAAATAATCTTCTTTTCTATTCCATATCTTCTCACCTTACTCTCCTCTTCTCTGTTTGTACAATTTCTTTGGATATATGTTTTCATTTTCTTTGAATTCTGACTTTAATTTTTTCTTTTTATATTGTAGGTTAAAGTTTGCAGATTGGACATGAACTTCAATTATTTGAGGTATCTAAACCCATTTGTTCTCTTTAATTTGGCATGGATTAATGAAATTGTGATTATATGGATGATAACTTATGGATTTATGATTATATAGATAATGACTTCGGAGTGTATGTGTTTACCATCACTTCTTAGTGTATGTGTTTACCTTCGTTCAGTTTTCTCTTTATTATTTTACACCTCTGATTCCTCCTTTTATTTTTTTTGCAGGTTCAATTTTGTGGATCTACGATTAACTATGTGAACCATGCTATCTTGCATCTTCAGGTTTTTAAACTCATGATATTTTTAAACCCATGTTATTTTTATACTTTCATGATTTAAAGATGATGTTACTTTTAATTTGTGTTTGAGTTTTTGAGATTGATGTTGATATGATTTCGATATTTTGAGAATTGTGGTCATTGAGAAAGATGAGACTGTGAAATCTATTTTTGTTTCAATTTATTGCATTCAAAGTGTTTGATAAAATTTCCGAAAGAACTACATAATCTGAATACAAATGTCTAAGAGAAAAATGGTCCACTAATTATTGGTTTTTGATTGTCTCGGTTGTATATTGTTATAATTAGACTTTTTTGTGCCAAAATTGTCTCACTATTACACTATGAAGTGTAATATCACAACTTGCACTTCTAATGAGTTGTAGTTACCATGATTGTCTTCGCCCCTCAAACATTTGTTGAGTTCATGTATATTCTAAGCGCGAAAAACAAAAATTAGTGATCAGAAAATTATAGCCTTCTCTAATGTGTAGTTCTTGAAAGTGATCGAAAAGGAGTTGAGTTCAGTGGTGAAATAAATGATTTACCAAAGATATACTTATGTGAAAGATTATATCCATGTCACCTTAATTGAGGTTAATTATTGTTTACTTATTTAAATCATATATGTTAAAAATTATAAGTATACTTATATGGTTATGTCTTTGTTTCCGATATGAACAGAGTTTATATTGACACAATTGTAAGCTTTCGCTACCTAAGGGTATTTTTATACTTTTTATGTGTTTGGCTGAAAAGCGTAAACATTGCATTCTATGATAGATTTATAAGATGTCACGTAAGGTAATAAACCTAAATGTCTTAAATTTTATTTAAATGTGTTTCCAGTGGTGTTGTCTATTCTGTGTGGTTGTGAAGATCGAGAATTATGTTCGACGTTTGTTTGTTTATCTAAAAATCATTTTGATATCTTTATATATGTCCTACAGTTTTGGAAACAGGTTCCTACAAGTGAATCTAATAAAGTTACCAGATTCTTCAGTATTGTGGGAGACTGAAGATCGTTGGAACACGTTTATCGTAGGTATTTATATATTCAAAACAGTCAAAATGTTTATGTAGTTTTTATGGATTTTTTCGTAAGCAAACAATCTTTATCGAGCTACAGAAGTTAAAAAAAGAACACTTACATATTAAACACTTTCAGAAATGGAGTTTTTTTTAATTTGGGGAGAAATTAAGTTTTGATTACAAATGTTGTAAATTGTGGAAATTTCAGTGTAGGAACCTGTCTTATTGATGATGACCCGCATAAATTGAGCAAGGATTTTGCAAACCCCGGTATTGTCTTATTACACATGTATTGTCTTTTATCCATTTGACCCTGGTGGTCGTGTGTGGTCATCGAGAAAGGGATGTGTTGTGGTTGTTTATTTGTGCTGCAAAATTTTGTCTATTGTTAAGTTCTTGCCAGTGGATGTTTTATTTGTGGGGGATATGGGGATTAGTTCTCTATTGTTTTTTCGAGATAGCTGGAACGACTATATGTTTCATATGGTCCTGATTATGGTCAGTTGAGAGTGCTTCGGTACGCAACTGTTGTGGAGAATCATTCCAGAATGGTTGAGATGTTGTTGTGGCTTAACGAAGAGAGGTGGAGTTAAGTTTGTAGATCAGGGTGCCGATAGTAGTGGTACTGGTGATGTTGTTTTGAAGTGGTGATAGATTTTTTGGTGTGCTTCTCGAGGCTTTACATGAAGAGCAAGCTGCTTAGGTGCAGGTGGGTGGTCGAGATAATTGGGAGGGATGATCGAGTATTTTTTCAGAGTTGGAGATGGCTGCTTGGGGGTTGTTGCCCACCCAAATTTACAAAAAAATTTTCTTTCTGTGTCCCGGTAGTAGAGTTTTATATGTGAAGAAAATAAAAATAAGGTGAAAGCCTAAAAGGATTGTTCGATTGACATCATTTAATGACTTTATGCGAAAATGAGAACAAGATTTAACATTGTGATTTTTTAAAAGATAATGTTTACTACTTTTTAATACTACTAGCCTACAACCCGTGTTGTGCAAGACACGGGGCATACAAAAAGATTAGAAAATGACAAATTAAAATATTAATGAGAACGAATAATATTAAATAAAGAATAAAAATCAATATGATAAATTATAAAATGAAAAACTTAAATATTAATTGGTACATAGAAAAATTAAATAAAGAATACAGATGGAGAATTATTAATATAATTTTATTATTTATTAAAATAATATTGATAATAATGACAAATAGAAAGGCAACGTGTTTTAATTAAAAGAAAAAATAACTACTCGTGATATTTTTAGAAGTGTTTTAATTAAATTAATTGTGTTTGTTAAAAGAATACGTTGGCATGTTAAATCATGTAAACGATTTTAGTGAGAACAAATATAAAAGAAAATATGTTTTAATTTAAAGGTAATTACCCGTGATAATTTTGGAAAATGAGTAGATTTTGTTAGAAAAAGAGTGTTTTAATTATAAAAAGCAGATAATAGGAACAAATCAACAAATAGAAAACCTAACATGTTTTAATTAAAAAAAAAGTAACCGCCCGTGATATTTTTGGAAGTTTTTTAGTTATATTAATTGTATTTGTTAAAAAATTATGTTGGCATGTTAAAATATGTAAACTTTAAATTATTAAATGTATTAAAATATGTTTTAAAATAAATAAGTAAGGATTGCACTTGATTGTTTTTGGAAAATAGAGATTTTAGTGAGAACAAATGTTAAAGGTAATATATTTTAATTTAAAGGTAATTGTCCGTGATATATATTTTTGGAAAAGAAGTAGATTTTGTTAGAAAATTGTTTTAATTATAGAAGTCAATCAGTTAGTTACTATATTTATATTATTTTATTATTTATTAAATAGAATAAATGACCGAAAACCAAAAACTCACCGAAAACCAAAACTTTCAATGTTTCGGCTTTAATAATATAATATAGATTACCAATTTGTTATCAATTTTTTTGGTAAATTTGAATAGATTATAACTTTAGAAATATAGTAATTTAGAGAAATTCACTTCATCCATAATCCATGATCATATACAAAAGTATACAGATTTCTATAGAGTGGAGTTGTATAAAATACGTTTATGTTTTTCTACAAATAATTACATTGTATGACTTTTACTAAAAAAATAGAATGAAAGAAAATTTTGAAAAAAATAACATAAAAGAAAATATTTTGCGAATGAATGTGAGAACTTCTATTTTAATGATCTTATTTTTGAGAAGAATCTTTTATGAAAAAATTCAAAAAATTTCTCTTTCACTCATCTCTCTTCTCTCCCTAAAATATTTTGGAGCACAATTTAAAAAAAAAGTTAAAATTTTAATTCCAATTTTCTTTTTTCCTCGAAAACACAACCTTAATATACATCAACAAAAAAATCAAGTCACCTCAAAAGATATGTAAAATAAATTATATATTTTTGTTGTATAAACAAGACTTTGGAACTAAAATTTCTTTCACAAATCTATTACTATTATTTACTTTAAAATTTAATTAAAAAATAAATTCTAATACCATGCGGAGCGGGAAAACATACTTGTTTATATATACCGAGCAAGAACCAAAGGATGAGAAAAAGAAATTTCAAATTACAAAAAGACCTGTGGCAAACAAAGAGAACATAAACCACGCCTCCCCAAAGATGAAGATTAATTGATCCTCAATTCACAAAGTAATTGATTGAAAATTAAATTAGTTGAAAAATTAGCCAAATTATCATACAACGTGCTAGAATATAATGTGTTGACCAGTTTTATCGTCTTAATATATTTTTATAATTTGTTCAGAATTATGAATTATTAAATAAAAATAAATTTTAACTATCTTATATTTTTCTAAACTTTCTACTTATAAGTCAAATTATAATCTTATTTTTCTGCTAAATTTTTGTTCAAGTCAAATTAACATATCATTATTCTCTTAAATTTTCTTTTGTTATCATCTTAATAACATTCTAAATTTTCTCTTTTGAATCAATAAATAAAAAAAATCTTAGTTATCTTATATTCTCCTAAACATTTTTCTAAAATTTCTCTTTAAGCCAAATCATATTAATATTCCCTTCAACTCTAAATTACAGTCTTAATATTCTCCTAAACTAAGTTCAAAAATTTCTGAACAAGTCATATTATGACCAAAATTTTCTCCTAAATTTTCTTTTCAAGTCATATTACCATCTTAATATTAAGTCTAAATTTTTTTCTCCTTAATTAGTTTTAATCATGTACCTATATTACAAATAATAAAATTAAATTTTCTATATTTACTCAGAATTTCAGTAAATGATCAAGACGAAACCGATAATCCATAAGAAATACTAAAGTTAGGCTAGAAATATTGTTATTTATTTTATTTAAAAACACTTTAGTATAATATTTTTTAACAAAATATGAAAAATATTATAAAACCGCTGCGAAGCGCGGATTAGTAATCTAGTTTTATGCATAAACTAATTACTAATTACCAAATTATCAAGATTCATGTAGGTACTATGATTCTTAATTAATTTATTAACTTCGAATAGGTTATCTGTTCAACTTTCTAACTGTAAAATTGAAGTTGAAAACAAACATTGAGACTATTTATCTTACACTTAAGATATTTAAATAACTAATTCTTTTTTTTAACTATTCAATTTGGTGACTTGCATTTTTTTGGACAATTCAAATAGAAATTTGAAAATTTTCTATAAGTAACTATCAGGTTTATTAATATTATTATTGGTTTGGTATGAATTTCTTTTTTTTATTACTACGCCGGAAATAAAGTTTAATCTTGTTTTGGCTTCCTACGAGATTTGAGTTAATTACTTTTTAAGTTAATATACGAGAGGCCCTGACAATCTGACATGAACTTTCATAGGTTTGGATTGACTATCAAAGAAAAATTGTAAAAACCGGGCTCACAAAACATACAGAACCTAGCCCAATAAACTAACCCAAACCCCAAAGCCCAAACACATATCGTCGTCAACCACTGCGATTTCCCTGTACATATATGAAAGCATCGTCTAGCCACTTTTGCAAGCCCTTGTTTTTCAGATAGTCTCCTCCGATCAATTCCAAATGGCTTTCGCTTCTCGTCTCCTCTCCAGATCTGCTCGACAGGTCTCTCTCTCTCTCCATTACATATCTATAATTCTTCAATTTAAATTGTTCATTTCCTTAAATCTCTCTCTCTCTCTCTCTCTCTCTCTCTCTCTCCCTTACATATCTATAATTCTTCAATTTAAATTGTTCATTTCCTTAAATATCTCTCTCTCTCTCTCTCTCTCTCTCTCTCTCTCTCTCTCTCTCTCTCTCTCTCTCTCTCCCTCTCTCTCTCCCTCTCTCCCTCTTTTCGTGACATCTTGACTTAAATTGTTCATTTCTGTTAAATTTTCAATTGTTATGCTATTTAGTCTGTGTATAGAGTATGTATGTTCATTTTATATCTAATTTTGTGAAATAATGATTTGTGTATTTGCTTAATTGTTTGTAATTTAAATAGAAAGCTTCACACTCAAAAGCTGGTTGTAAATAAAAAGGGATACTCATTGTAGATCTTAGCTATATCTTAGTTGTGTATGCTTTTGGATTTAATTATATTTACGAGATACAATTTTTAATCAGTAAATTGACAACTCGGCTTAATTTACGAGTTTAGATAATTTAGAAATGAAGATGTTGAACATGTTAGTTATTTGAAGGTATTAAGAACAACAAATAGTTCCTGCGTTGTAGTGGCCAGAGTGCGAAGTTCTTTTTAGGAGCGAGCTAAATAGCCGATGTTTATGCCAGATAAGGCATTATCTACAGTATTTTATGGAGATGACATTATTGTGATTTGTGATGTAGCTTTATTGCATGAGGTTGAGTAAATTATTAAAATAATTGTACATTTATGGTTGTAGAGTCATAAAAGAAATTACTAATTGTAAAGGTACGTAACTCTCTGTATTTTGTTATTACTGAATTGTTTTTGGATAAAGTTTTGGCACAGGTTAAAACAAATATATTTTAAGTGATCTGGATGTAATGTATATTTGTCGATGTTTCTTATGGATTTAGCAGACATAGGCAGCTAGCTTATCACCATATTGCTTCTACCAGCTTGACAACTTAAGAAATATTGTTGTGTATACTAAGGTTGTACCTGTTCATTGATGCCTTGTGCAACCAAATATGTCAGATGTCACGTGTCAGGGACTCGGGGGTGCTATAGAAAAATTACTACCTGTTTGATCATTGAATCATTGTGGTGCTAAAAATGTGAGGGGTGTTTTATAATAAGGGTCTTTCTAGTGTGTGCCCGTGGGCACACTCTAACAACTACTTTTTTATGAGTTGGCTAATTTTAATTGGTAGAGATTTTTGTGAATACAGGGGGCCCATTATCATTAATGAAAACAAAACCAATCAAAAAATGCCAACTAAGCTCTTATTGTGTGCCCATGGGCACACACTAGAAAAACCCTTATAATAATTTCGAAGTGTCTGCTATAAATGTAGGGCCATGGTATTATGATTTTGTTTATAAGTGTGATTTTGAAGCTGGCACTATACTTTTTAATCATATGCTCTCCAGCATGTCTGTGTGTGATAGTTCTTTGTTAATTAGTATAGACTAGAGAGTGATCTCTCATACAAAAATATGATTTTTCAGGTATACACTGGCCCTGCTATCCTCCAATCAGAGCATGCAGCTCCAGTTCGGCATTTTCTCACTGCTCCTCCTGCCACAAAAGGCAATGGTCCTCCTCCCAAACTAAAAGGAGATGGTGAGTAATATATATCAGATCTTATCTGCTAAAAGTGCAGTTGTTACTAGATGAAACTATGGTCATTTCTTGGTCCAGACAAAGTTGACACGCTCAGCAGTTTGATGCATGATTTTACTATGATTACTAGACGACCTTTTGATTTCTTAAATTCGGCACCAAACTAAAATATCGATCAGTTGGCTAAGAATATATGAATTACTTAAAAGAATTGAAACTAATAAGACAAAATACGGCTTATTTTTTCTAAATTTTCCGTGGCACTAGATAATATACAAATGAAAAGGGTAAAGATAATTGTGGGTCTGGAGAATTGTTATATTAATTTAGCTCTTTCTTGTTTGTTAATTGAGATCATGTACATGGGTTCAAAATTTTTTAATCTCGTCTTATTTGCTAAGAGGATATGCTGAAATTTGTAATTTTCAATGGGTGTTAATATTTTTATTAAAGATTTATATATTATATTAATTCTTAAATATATGCAATAAAATGTATTCCTTTATATTGGTCGTTTGACCTTCTGCATGCTAATTACTTGTGATTTGAGCATGTAGATTTGTTCCCTATCTAAATATTAAATTTATTTATTTTATCGGAGAAGTGAAATAAAATATCTATTAAATGATTATGTATTACCGAATGTATTAGTATCCCGTAACATGAAGGTAGTTCGTAGTTATGTGTCGTGGAAGTTAGTAGGTAATTAATGTTATGATGTTACTCACCTTCACTTTGTATGTTAGGCATTACCTTCAATAGTTTTCCCTCCCAAACTTGAAATGTTAATTGTGAAAAGACAAAAATACCCTTTGTTATAATTGTAATGAACCTATCATAGGCTTAATTAAAGGGTTTAGTTAGTAATTGGGTTACTATAAGAATTATACATATATAAATGAGTAAAGTGCACTTTGTGTACTCGTACTTAAGTCAAGACATTACTTGCAATACTATAGTTTAAAATCGAGCAGTTGCAATATCAATGTTTATATTTCACTGCACTTTGTTGTATTCCGTTAATTGAGGTTAACATCGTTATTAATTTTGGGAGTAAAGTGCACTTTGTGTACTCACACTTTACTCTAAAGTGCATTTTTTGTACTCGCACTTTACTCTAAATTTTGAACTAAAGTATTGCAAGTGATGTATTGAGCAAAGTGCGGGTATACAAAATGCACTTTAGAGTAAAGTGCGAGTGCACAAAGTGCACTTTACTCCCTAAATTAATAACGGAGTTAACCTCAGTTAACGGAATGCAACAAAGTGCATTGAAATACAAACATTGATATTGCAACTGCTTGATTTTGAACTATAATATTGCAAGTGGTGTCTTGATTAAAGTGCGAGTACACTTTACTCTATATAAATATATAGACTTGCTTTACAATTTAAGATCTTTCCCATGTTGCTATAAGTGTAATAATGCTCCATGGGAAGAATGTGCTTAAGATTAACTTCCCTTGGAAATGTGTTATTTTACTATCTTTCAGTGTATTATATGTTGATTATTGAAGTCTTTATATCTGAAAACACATTTTTACATTATTTACCTTTATATGTGCAGAGTTGCTCAAGAACATTTTTCTTGATGTTAAAAAGAAATTCGAGACAGCCATAGGGGTGCTTCGGACAGAGAAGATCACCATTGATCCTGAGGATCCTGCTGCTGTGTCTCAATATGCAAAAGTCATGAAGACTGTAAGAGAAAAGTGAGACTTCATTTCTTTTGTTAGCTTAACATCTCTGATTTTCCTCTATATTTCTACTGAAATCTTATTAATGAAGTTACATTTTTGAGGATGATTAGAGAATAATGCACAAGTATGTGTGGGCCGTGTTTTAGGTGTGCGGACTCATGACATGTACCCATTTCTTTTACACTATTTAAAGTCAGATCCCGTGGCATGGTACTCAGATTTTAGGTCTATATCATGAAAAGTTATTTTCGATTCAAGTCACTTTTACATTACTTTCCTGTTTTGAAATATAGTTCCTGTGTCTCTACAATTATTTCTTTGATAATCCATCACATATTTTTTAATCCCATGCAAACTGTCATTCTGTTAGAAAATTTGAACTAAAGATAATAATTATCTTTATCTAAAATTACTTCAACACTATATAAGTAATGTTTAAAAATAGTACTCCCTCAGTCCCACCCATTTGTTATCGTTTCAAATGGGAGGTTCGGCACGCATTTTAAGGCTCTTATAAAATATAGTTTCATTACTTATTTTTAAAAAATTTCTTCTTTGAATAAAAATCCAAACATTTAATTTTTATTCAAAAAAGAAATTTTTAAAAAATAAGTAATGGAACTATATTTTATAAGAGCCTTAAAATGCGTGTCGAACCTTCCATTTTTAATGATAACAAATGGATGGGACGGAGGGAGTATCTCTCTATTAGAAGTTCTAATTCGTGCTTCAGTGCTTCGCTGGTTAGATGTTTGTACTTAATGTAACTTAACTCTTTAACTAGATTTAATGTTGTTGGATCTGATGGGTCAATCAAATAAGTCATTTGTTACTGCCTCCATTCTGTAACTAGAGTTTGGGAAACTATATGAACTTCAAGATTTACGAGTTTTTGAATATATCTTATTTTGGTGTTTCTCCGTTATATTGTTGATTAATTAGGATTTATGGTTCTTATTTTGGTGTTTCTCCCTTATATTGTTGATTAATTAGGATTTATGGTTTTTCTTCAAGTATCCACTGTAGTACTTTCGTCACTTCTAACCTTACGCAATCAGTTAAAATTTTAATTAACAGTTATTTACTTATTTATGCTCGCTTATGTCATATGACTCCCTGTTAGTGGTCTAACACTTCCTGCTCAACTTTAATAATGTATGGTGATGCTCTTTGTAACATAATCTATTTGCCTGAGCTACTTTCATCTGACTTATGTTCTCTATCTGCAGAGCAGCGTTGTTTTCAGAGTCCGAGAGAATTAAGTATACCATTGAGTCACGGACAGCACATATTGAAGATGCTCGTACACATATGTTGGCGTTGAAGGAGATAAGAATCAAGTACGTAACATTGATTTTTACTGTTCTTAGTCTTATGAAGTTTCCACTGTAGTCTGTACTCTGTACTGTAGTATATTGCAGTTTTTTTTAAGTGTTTTTGTTTAAAAATATATAGGCAGGCTGACTTTCATATTTATTTTAGCAATTTTAATTTCGTAATTATCTGTTTAAATTCTTTACAGTGTTTACATGCGAATCACATTTAAAATGTTACCTTTATTCACATGAATTTTGTTGCTAAGAAGATCTTAGATGTTATTCATCAATATTCAGGGTGATTTCTGGTAAAGATTTATATTTTTACAGTAACTTGAATATAAACGTTGAATGGTATATGTGCATAGCACAACATGGACATAGAATTTGCTTGTATGTTATTTCTCATTTTTGGATACAAACACACCAAGCAATTTGACTTTGACGTCATATTAAGTGAGAAGCTTATAACTATTATATTCTATTAATAGCTAATGTTCCATATCGATGTATTGATATTCAAGATAGCTGTATGAAATGGTTTTAGATGTTAGTAATCCGAAAAAGGCAAGAGTCGAAGAGAAAAGTTCGATAGACATTTTGATCATGTCTTTATCAGTGAGTCAACTAATGACAGGGACCCTGAGAAGCTCAGGTAGTCTTAATCTAATAATTGTTCAGACTATCGGAGAATCCTTGTGACTTAAAATAAGATCAATTGTATCATCTACTTGACTACTTCAAATGACTTGCACCTGCTGACTGTTTACACTTGTGTTAAATTTAGAGCCCTTCTGTGGACAAAGTATTGCAAATTGGTTGAGAAAGTGAAAGTTATTAACAACGCGACTATAAGCCATTTAGACTATATAAAAGCATGATAGTCTATGTAGTGAAATTAATTGTGTAGCTAGCTATTTTGTACTTTTCGACAGTCACCCGCTGGATAATATATAGAACTGACATTCTTTTTGTGCAGCGTTATAGTAGATTATATGTACCAACATGATCATATGCAATTAGGCCATATATATTGGACCATGGTAATCATTTTATTTAAATGCCAACTAAACCTGGAAATGTAATTGTACCTATACCTAACTTTGCCGTCTCCATCTGAAAAACTGTGGCACAGCCATGCCAACAACCTAATAACAGTGGTACCTACTCATTTACTAACTTCCAATGGTAATTAGATCAATTATTCTGAAGGAATTTACATATTAGCCAAAGAAACAAAAGGTTATTTTGGTCTTGACTGAATATTTGATCAATTCATTTCACAAAGCCGTTTTGTTTTTGTAGTTACAAGCCATGTCCAAAATAAGCCAAGCAGCAGTCAGTCTTTCTCCTTTAGTTGGAAGTAAATTTTAACAAGGCAGCTGATTTCTTGTTTAGTAGTTTTATACTATGTTTGGTCTGTTATCTGTTATACAACTGTAATTTTCTCTTGTTTTCTCCAGGTAAGTTATCATTATTGCCTTGCATTTCTGGTGAAAGTGACATTCCTTATGCTTTAGTTGCGTCATTTTCCCCTGCAATGAGAACACCCGTTTCCTTGTGATATACATATTTGCAATAAGCAACTAAATCATTAGTTACCAAGTTTCCTTGAATAATATTGTTACAAGTCTTGATAGTACTTTCACTTTTCTTCAGCAATAGGAGTCATCTTTACGTGGTATTATACCACTGCCATGCAATGCTGGCGAAGATGTATTTATTCGCATGCTCTGTAGCATCTTCAATTGATTTATAGCATTTTAGTGCATCATTTTAATTTAGCATGATATCTTTGTTGTATATCTTTTGTTTACTTCTTCACTCATTGCCTACTAATTGCTTTTTGCAGGAGAGGTCTTCCTGATGAACTAGGTGCAGAAGCTATGATGATGGACGCAGTGGAGAAAGTTGAAAAGGTAATAAAAAAGCCGCTTTTGAAGGCTGACAAAGAAGGAATGGCTATGCTACATGCTGAGTTTGATAAGATCAACAAGAAGTAAGTGCACATTTTCTTTGCTGTGTTATCTGATAGTAGAGCTCCATACACGCCGTTGACTCATTTTGTCCCTCAGGTGCACATTCTAAAAAAGATGATTAACTGACAGCAAGTAAATAAATAAGTAATCAAATTTCATGTGTATAAATAGCACTTTCAACTAACCACAATCTTTTTTTCCCTTGCAAACATATTAAAAAGTTACTTAAGTAATATAAATGAACAATTAACCAAGTTTGTTAAAGTTGGGCACCTGTACCAAAGGATGTAGCTTTGTAACAGCTTGCTTGATTAGAAGAGGAAAATCATGCATTCAAGTTTTGCTTTGCGTTCTCTAAAGAAAGAA
Organism: Heracleum sosnowskyi; assembly: GCA_030848705.1. Classification (NCBI taxonomy): domain Eukaryota; kingdom Viridiplantae; phylum Streptophyta; class Magnoliopsida; order Apiales; family Apiaceae; genus Heracleum; species Heracleum sosnowskyi. Next base: position 14,004,416 of record CM061244.1, on the reverse strand, counting down.
GGTTTTTTATTGTGGAATCCCACCGGAGCACCTTGTGGGCTCGAAACTTTTTAAAAGCATGTATAGCAAGTTCTATGCAATTGATGTTTGTAAATAATTCAAAAAAACTTATTGGCTTATTGCGTATACTGGTTTTTAGGTAAATGGAAGTACAGTTTAATTTCAGTTTAGTATAAGTTCGATTTACAATATTGTAAAAAATTAAATTTCAAAAAATTGTAAAGGCAGAGTCATTTTATACATGGGGCAGGTATGTTTGTAGTTTGGTGGCTATAATTCATTATTTTTCTATTGGTTCAAGTTAGAAATTCATGTGAATTGATGTACTTTGTTCATAACACCATCTGGCACGCTATGATTGTTCTGATTGTTGCAAGTTATAATTTTTCATGTTTCATGGCAGGCTTGGCATTAGTAAATCAGAGCTACCCAAATATGAAGAGGAGTTGGAGCTTAAAATTGCTAAAGCACAATTACAAGAGCTGGAGAAGGATGCTCTTGAAGCTATGGAAACTCAAAAGAAAAGGTATGAGTCCTAATGTTTTAATTAATATCTTTTATTATTTATTTAAATGTTTTATGTTTAAACTCAGATTATATTATCTATTATATTTAGGGAGGAATTCAAGGATGAAGAAATGCCTGAGGTCAAGTCTCTGGACATCCGAAACTTCCTTTAAATATTACTTTTGCTGGGATAACTATTTTGTCTAAGCATAAATTCTCCAAGCAGTCTTTGTTATACCAGGAGTGAAGATTATGTCATCTCCAAGATCACATGAGATAATTGCAATGTCAAGAATAAAAGTATGCTTGTAAGGTTCATTTGTATTTAATCGAGACCAAATTGTTGTCCTTGTTCTAGCAACTAATTTACTAATCCGCGCTTCGCAGCGGGTTTGTAATAATCTCCAAAATTTTTCAAAAAACATTCTGCATATGATGTTTTTAGATAAAATAATACATTTATATTCTTTTGAATTCTCCGTTTAGTCTTGTTCATTTACTGAAATTTTAAATAAATATAGAAAGGTTAATTGTTTAATATAATTCAATATTAGTATATTTATAACTTTATTTTTCTCAAAATTCATATTACAACTTTTATTTTAAAATACATAATATAACATCAATATTAAATTCTAGCATATAATATGTTTCTCTTAATAAATCTTTTCTCGTTAAACATATTTTCTTTCACTGACTCGTTTTCTTGTTACTAAATTTAAACAGATAACAAACTAATGCTAAATAAATTACATATTCTATTAATCAATTTTATTATATTATAAAATTTAAATTAAATATTTTTCAAAAGTCTAATTTTTATTGTTAAAATAGATGTACTCAAAAAAATAATTGAAAAGAAAATAAGACTTCTATATTTTATTTTATTTCATAGAAACTTGAATTTTCTGTAAGTATTATCTTCTATATAAAGTAAAAGGTAAACTTAAAAAAAAAATGATTTTTAATGTATATGTAAATCATATAAATAAATTAAATGTGGGTGTTTTTACAAAAAAATATGAGAACATAATTTATAATAATTGTTTAGGAGATTATAAAGATAATAATCTTATTTCAATATAAATTTTAGAACTTCAATAAAAATTTTATGAGAAAATTATATATGTTAACTTTAAGTTCAAAAAAAAAGTTTAATAGAATATAACATGATAATTTGACTTGAAGATAAAATTTATGACAATAATGAGATATTAATTTGACTTGGGAAGAAAGTTTAGGAGAATATAAGGTAGTTAATATTTTGATTACTAAAAATTTAAAAGGCAATTTAGATATTTTTTACTCAAATCGTCTGGCACGTCTCTAATCGTTTCCTTTATTATTTTTCTCGATCGAAAGATAATAAAAAAGAAATTAATAAATAAGTTGGACTCGTAGAATAAGTTTAGGATAATCAATATACTTATATATTAATATAATATACTTAGTTTTCTCCATTAAAAGATAGTAGGAGGAAAGAAATTAGTAAATAAATTGGACTTAAATAGAAAGTTTAGAGAAATATTAACGTAACATATTTAGTTTTCTTTCTTAAAAGATAGTATTAATGAAATTAGTAAATAAAATGGATTAGTAGAGAACATTTAGAAGAGTATATAACATAGTATATTTAGTTTACTCCGTTAGAAAATAGTAAGAAGGAAATTGAGAATTTATCTAATATAATAAATTCAATAATATTAAAATTGTATATTTAGTTTCCGTCATTAGTAAAGATTTAAAAGACAATTGTAGTAAAATGAAGAAATTAGTAAATAAATTTGACTCGTAGATTAAGTTAAGTTTAGGAGAATATTAGTATAGTATATTTAGTTTCCTCCGTTAGAAGAAGACAATATGAAGGAATTAATAAATAAATTGGACCCTTGAAAAGAAAGTTTAGAGAAATATTAATATAAAATATCTAGCTTCCTTCTTTGAAAAATAGTATTAAAAAAATTGGATTAGTAGAGATTATTTAGGAGAATATTAACATTGTATATTTAGTTTCTTAGCTAGAAAATAGTAAGATTGGAATTGAGAATTTATCTAATATTAGAAATGCAAAAATATTAAATTGTATATTTAATTTCCCCAATTAGTAAAGATTTAAAAGTAAACTGAGATATTTTATAATAAAAAATTTAGGAGAATATTAAAATTAAATATTAAAATTAAATATCTAGTTTACTCCATTAGTAAAGATTTTAAGGGCACTAATATTAAAATTGTATATTTAGTTTTCTCCATTAAATAAATTTTTTAAAGACAATTGAGATATTTTCAAATTTTTAATATTAATAATTCAATATTAAAAAGACAAAAATATTAAATTATATATTTAATTTTCTTAATTAGTAAAGATTTAAAAATAAACTAAGATATTTCCTAATACCTTTCTTTCCATAAAATTTAGATTTCATGTGAATGCTGTTCTCAACCTCGACTCTCTTGTTTTGTATAAGTGGGATTGTTATATCACTGCGATTTCTCTACCATATCCTGGATATCTATCCAGGCTGACGAGGTAGGAAAAAAGAAACTTGTTGTGCCAAAATTAAATTACTTTTTTCTAAATATGTTTTAAAATTAATATCTGTTTTCGTACTCTCGGAAGCCTTCAACTTCAATAGCTCTTCTCTTTTTGTAATTAAAAACTTTACCAAATAAACTATACAATGGCTGCCAATGGTAGAGGTTCATGCCTTTTCAGGGGAAAATATCGTAATGATTCATGCCATAAAATACAACAAATTCATGCTTACAATATAGGAGTAATAAACTAACAAATTTATTATGTTATATGTTTTCATGCCCGTCTTCAAGGATTTAACTTCAATTGCTAGGTATTTCATTTTTTTATTGAATGACGTGCATAATATGTATCTGATAACTCTAAATCCCGATCTAGTCCTTTCCAGCCGTTCCCCACGCCTGGATGCGGTGTTGCTGCCGTTGGGTGTCTGCAAAACAACACCGGAGGGGGGTTTGGACCCTGGCGGCGCCTCCGGCGTGAGAATAAGTAATGGTTTTTGAAAGGAAGATAGGACTATAGAGAAATCTAAATATGGAGGGTGTGTGTATAGGTTGTGTAGAGAGAGAGAGATTGATCCCCTGAACCTTTCCTTCTTGGGCTATTTATAGGCCCAGAATTAGGGTTCAGGGGGTACCTGCAATCATGAGCGTTGGATCCTAGGCAGGTGGGACACCTGGATGATGTTGATGGGTCACACGTGCCCGGGTGAGAATTGTGGTGACCTGTGCCAGGCTCCTGCTGGCGTGTGGCTTGATTAGGACACAATGATGCCAATCACTAGGTGTCCTTACGTGTCACCACCAGGAGCCCCGAGTCCGGGCTCGGGTACTTGGTTCGGGAGTCAGGGCTCTTGTAGCCTGTCAGTCAGGGCTCAGGTACCGTTGAATATACCACCAGGGGTCCTGAGTCCGAGCTCGGGTACTAGGTTCGGGAGTCAGGGCTCTTGTAGCCTGTCAATGGGAGTTTGGGCTTTTATAGCCTATCATTATCAAATTTTAATTGATAACGCATATGAATATACGTGTGGTGTATTTTATCATTAGAAAAGTTACCAAATTTATTCGTGACACATTTGATAAAAGTTTTGGTACAAAATTTGGGATAAAACATTTTTCATTGATTACATCCGTAACATTTTCTATTAAACATTCTTTTAATAACCAAACTCCAAAACTTATGACTTAACAAGAATATGTGAATTCAAATTATTATGATTTTACTTATTCGTTTGGTTATTTTTTCGAAAGAATATATGAATGTAGGTTTTGGTTCTTGAAATGGTTATCTTCCCAATAAATATCTGCGAACCCAAATTAAAAAAATTAGGGGTGCGACTACTGGGCAGTGGGCACAATATATGCGATCTGTCTAACATTTATGTGTCATCGTTTTAAAATTTATTAAATATGAAAAATGCATATTGAAATAGATTCAATATACTTTATAATGAAATAATTTTAACTAGATTTTTTTATTTATATTATATATAATATTTTATCAAATTTAGATTGATGTGACTATATAAATTCAAACAAGACAAAACATTTGTGATGAAGGGAGTATAAAACTTCATCATGCATGTATTATGTATTTTTCTTCAATTTTCAAGGAAAGATACATTCATTAAACAAATAGATATATAATAAATAGGAGGGTTTAATGCTCCTTATTCGCCTAAAGTTAGGTGAGTACAAAAATATTTATAATATAAATGCACGAGTATTACTGTAATTAATTTTTTTTGAGAGGCAGGTACTATTGTAATTACATTGTAATTAAATAATTTGATTAAATATTTACAATTTTATCATTAAAATTTACTATGTAATCATATAGCTCTTTTAAATACGTATTTAGGGGCATTTTTTTCTATATAGAATAGGTCAAATAATGTAATGAACTTTCAAATTTTTTGTTTTAAATACTAATCTCAAATATTTTCGTACTTTTTTCTAGAGGTGAAATTACTTAAAGAATCTTCAATGAGTGAAAACTCTTAACTAAAAATCTTGTTGATATGCCTTAAATAAAAATCACATAATTTCTAAAAAATTTATTACTCCAATGGCACATAGTTTGTTATCTATAATTTTAACCATTCTCTTTTCGTTGACTATTTTTATTGAACTTCTACGGAGTTGTAATAAATTTTAACATCATTTGTTATTATATTAAAATAATATATTCTATTTTTAAAATTTTGAAATAATAACAACATAATATTTTCAAAATTTAATCAACCGCAATCACATTGGAGCACATAACGTGGCGCTTACTCTTTTTATTTTCCTTTGACACAGGACGGAGTCAAAATAATGCGGCTGTCTGAAATCGTGACGCTTACTCTTTTTATTTTCCTTTGACATTTCTACATCAACGCTTCCAAGTTCCATGTAACTCTGACCAGTGGTATGATTTAACATTAGTAGCATGTTTTTGGCTTTTTTTGACTAAATATCGAGGATTCAAATTTTGTTAAAAATAAGATGGATGTACGCGAGTTTAATTAAAACAAATAAATATAAATTATTATACGTTTAATGTTTTCTATAAACCTATAATTATCATTTTCTTAGTGAATTGTTTATTTATCGTGCACATTTTCATTACAGACTCGATCCTTCAAATATTATTACAGTCTTATAATTTTGACATGTTTCATTTAATTCCTCCTCTGTTCCCTTAATCCTAACGGAAGACATCAAGTGTAGTAGTGAATTATTAATCATCATACGAGTGCTGATTTATTCAAAATAATTCATTGAATTAATTCAAATTAATCAATTAAATATCAAAAATTTGATGTTTGAAATTAAATAATATAAGGGGTCGTTTGGTTTAAAAGGTGGTATGAGTTTAGAATTATGAATCTTCGGGTTAAGTTGATATGTGACCGAGTTATCATTTCTAATATTATATGTTTGGTTCAGTACTGAAATGAATTTGTTTGGGTTTGCATTTTTAGTACACGAAAATTTATTGTTTGGGTTTGCATTTTTAGTACACGAACACGAAAGTACACGATCGAGATTTAGTGTTGGTTTTGTGTTTACCCTAGTACACGACATGACACGACACGAAATAAATAAATAAATATTTATAAATAAATATTTATATTCGATATTTTAACATTTTTATTATATATTTAACATTTATTTATGTGATTATACATAAATTTATAATATTATTTGTAAATATTATGTAAATATATATTTTTAATACACATTTGTAAAAATATTACCTAAATTTTAATATATTTACTTATTTATTTTTATTTCTATTATTAATTTAAATTACACGAAAACACGACACGAAAAGTACACGAAACGAACTCATACCTATACCAGAATAAAAAACAAATTAAATTTCAATATAAAATTTTGATATTTAAAATTTAATAATACAGTATAATTAATAAATAAAAAACAAATTAAATTTCAATTGAAATGTCGTAGTTTCTATGTAAATTTAATCGACCAAAAAAATAAAATTGTACGAGACAATAATGCGCTATGGAGATCTGCAATGCAATAATAAGCTTGAGCAGCTAGCAATTCCCATGCCCCCTTCCATGTGGTGTGAACTGTGAAGTTTGCCAGTTTGGCCCTGTTGATAACCTCACATGTTGGTCACAGATTGTAGGTAACAACCGCCGCCTTCTTACCTCTCAAGACTTTATTTTAGATTTGGTCACGATTACTTAATTCGCAATCAAATAAATCAGGACTACTTATCTATACATTTCGTGCTCACGAATTCACGTTGACACGAGTTTATTAATTTTTTTCCTAAATATCGAGGTATTGATAAGGGGCTTAGTTTTGATTTGTGAGCGATCTCATGTTATTTTAAGAAAGTTAGAATGATTTGGAAATAATTTTGAGATATTTTTTGAGTCTCTAGCATTTTTCTTTATTTTTTTCGTTTTGAGAAATTTATTGAAATTTTACGGTAAGCATAATGCTCCGATAATCTTTAAAGGGATTTTAAGTTATTTTTATAGCTTTAAGTAAGTGAGTTCTTTTTTTTTTCTTCTAAATAAGTCAAGTGAGGTACTTGCCTAAATAATTTGGATAGAATATTATATTTATTAATATTATTATTAAAATCTCAATGTGAAAAGTATTTATTTACTAATTTATAATCCGTGCGATGCTTGTTTAAAAAATTGTTATTTTATTTTTTAAGTTTTAATATTTCATTAATTGTATTTGTTAAAAAAATAGGAATGTTAAAATATGTAAATCTTTTTATATAACTAAAAGCATTTATAATAGATTTTAAAATAAATAAGTAAGAGTTTACACGGGATATTTTTGGAAATGGGGGATTTTAGTAAGAAAAAAATAGAAAAGATAACATGTTTTAGTTGAAAAAGTTAATTGTCCGTGATATTTTTGCAAATAGATGAGATTTTATTAGAAAATATAGAAATTAAGTTTCAATAGTTTAATAATTATATTTGTTAAATAAATAAGTAGGCAGGTTAAAATATGTAAATGGTTTTATATAATTAAAAGTATTAAAATAAGTTTTAAAATAATAAGTAATTTGCTTTTGATATTTTTGGAAAAATGAGGCTTTAGTAATGAAAAATAGAAAAAAGTAACATGTTTTAGTTGAAAATGGTAATTGCCCGTAATTAAATGTATTAAAATAGGTTTTAAAATAAATAAGTAAGGGTTGCTCATGATTTTTTTTGGAAAAGGAGGGGTTTTGGTAAGAAAAAGTAGCATGTTTTAGTTGAAAAAAGATAATTGCCCTTGATTTTTAAGAAAAAAAAGGATTTGTTAGAAACAATAGAAAAAGTAGTGTATTTTAGACGAAAAGGTAATTGGTTATGAATAATGTTATTAATTAATAATATCTTTTTAAAAATAAGTAAAATTAATTAAGTAAAATCACTTAGTATCGACCGACCAACCAAAATTTTAATATTTCATCTATTATAAGATAGTATTGATAGATAATTAAATCATTATATATAATAAGCGTAAGAGAGATCTTATCCAAAATTTTGGTTCTGTATCGCCAAATCAATAAGGACCGTTGATCTTAAAATAGATGAATGAGAATCATTATATCTAATATTAAAAAAAATATTTTAATAATATAAATTAAAGATGAGTAGGTTTTCTAAGTTGACTAGAATTCTCAATATATATATTCGTAAGTTCAAATTCTAAGTTGAGTAGATTTATTTTATTGTTGGTCTATACTTTAGAAAATATATTCGAAATTCGTCAACAATATATTAAAAAGAAAATTATATTTTAGAATTTATAAATATTAATAAAATTAAAAAATTAAAAAGAAGATGAATACTAATAAAATTGTGAATTAATATAATAAAAAATATTAAAAAAATATACGTGCAATCACGAGATATGAGCTAGTATAGATAAGTAATATTGTCATCAAAATTTTGGTTGACAAGATCCTATTTTATTATTTTTAATTTTATTTTGTTTGTTATAAATTATAATCAATCTCTCTTTTAGTCGAATTTTTTCAATCCGTATTAAACTTCATTCGCTACTTACAACATTTCATTATTTTTTAATGTTCAAAATGATTAATTTATAAATAATTTTTAATATTCATTCATGTCTCTCTTACTACTCGGTCCCTATTATAAGTGTTTTTCTTCCGTACTAGCTATGATATTCTCTTCGTCCTATTCATTTGTTAATATTTAAATGCGACACAGAAATTAGGAAAACATAAAAAAGAGGAAAAAAGTAGGTAAATTGGTGAAATTTAATAAAAAATATGCTATTTTGAAAAATATTAAAAATTGGATGACACATTCAAAAAAGAGAAGTATTAATAATTCCATGGGACAGAAAAAGTAAATAATAAATACATATATTTGGAAACTACAAGATTGTGTATGATGGAAAAGCTTATATAAACCAATAATACCAATTTTGATAGAAAGAATCTTGATTTGATTTTTATTTCACTGTATATGTCACTTCAATTATTTTTGCAAGTGTCAGATAAACATCAATCATTAAATTTATTTGCTACAGTATAAATTATGAATCACATGCATCATACAAATATTCAAGATTACAGAGAGTTGTCTAAACTGAAACATAAGTAGTAAAGATATTGGTCGGTGAGCCAGATAAAAAAGACCCGCACCTTAAACACGATTAAATCCCATATTAAATAATAATTCAGCGGTTTCTTTGATTCTTCTCTTCTTGCATATATTTTCTCATTCTTTCTCTGTCTATAAAAGGAAAATCCCACAACCCAATACAAATATATCTTCTTCTTCTTCTTCTTTGTTAAGATATTTGAGCATTGTATTTTCTTGAATTCAGCAATGGCTTCCATCACTATGTCCTCAACAATTGTACCCAAATCTCAGTAAGCTCTGTTCTTTTTGGTTTTTGTTCTGTTTTTTCAGCTTTCTGTTTACTCATTCTTTTTTGATTTTGCCCACGTTGACTTTCTTATTTTCTTGACTTTTTTTGGGTGGTTTGGATATGTCTTTACTTTGTTGGAGTTGTTTGTTTCATTTTGTACATGCTCAAAGTTGATGTTAATTGTGTGAAGTAAGAAATTAGCTCATATAGTTTCATTTTCATGGTCTATAAAAGATAGAATGTTAAGAGGTCTTGAGATATTTATGCAGTAACAACTATAATGCTGTGTTTGGTTAACATAATAGGAATGAGAAGTTGTGAAACAAATGAAATGTGATTGAAAAGATTTAGGAGCAAAGAAGGAAATTTTTCGAGAGAGTTCGAATTTTATGTGACAAGAGGTTTGTGAAGAAATAGAGTTGGAAGTAGAAATCAGCATTCAGTTTTTAATAGGGGAGATTGAGCTCTAATATAAGCTTGTTTCAATGGCATGAAGGAGAATATAAAAGTTATGTTATTATAGATTCTTAGGCATTTAATCGGAGAAAGTACAAATTTCGTTTATTCCATGTTCTTCTATTTTCGTACCTTTTAGACAGATGGAGAGGAAGGGTTGTTAATGAGCGTGAACATGCAGCTAGGTATCATTTTTTTTTGATGAAGTGATGTCCTTTTCTTTTTGATATAGGAAACTGGACATGTCCACTTTGTTTAATGGACTGCATTGTGTAAAAGTGTTTCCCAAAAATGCGCGAGTATCAGAGGCCTCTATCAGGATGGTTAAGGTTGATGGAAAAGTGAAATCTACTATGTTATCTGGAGAAGGTAATTTCTTGTCACATCAAAATGGCAGGAAAAGTTTTGTCCTCAATGCTCTTCCTACTGGGATTGAGATGCAGCCAGATTCAATAGCTCTGGGGACACTTGCAGCCAATACTATTCCTATACTTAATGACTTTTCTGCTGACGGGGATGAATTTGATTTGGACCAGCCCACGGTTGGTTTCTCATCCATTCGGGAAGCCATTGAAGATATTCGTCAAGGAAAGGTCGGTTGTTATTTTTTTTTTCATTTTAGTAGTCAATTTGTGAAACTTTAAAAGCAGTTCCAAATATTTACTAGTTTTCATAGTTGGTGTGTTTTTTTTATCAACATTGCAGATGGTAGTGGTTGTAGATGATGAAGACCGAGAAAATGAAGGAGATTTAATAATGGCAGCATCGAAGGCGACACCAGAATCTATGGCTTTCATTGTGAAGCATGGCACCGGAATTATTTGCGTGAGTATGAAGGAGGAAGACTTGGAGAGATTGCAAATTCCTCTAATGGTATCTCATAAAGACAATGAGGAGATACTCTCTACCGCATTCACAGTGACTGTGGTATGTTACCATTAGTTTTTGTGTTAGCTACATCAATTAAACTTAATGTCATAATTTTTTGTGTCCTGCATAGTCATATATACAATGTGACTGCTCTTTATCTCTCAGACAGTTCTTCCAGACAATGAGAATGGTGAAAAATTGCAAGATGGTCCTAATGTTGCATATCGTTTTGAACAGCTCAATGTTTTAGCAACTAAATTTTATTTATGATACTTAATTATTCATGTGTAGGATGCCAAACATGGTACAACTACAGGGGTGTCAGCTCGTGATAGGGCGACAACGATTCAAGCTCTTGCTTCTAAGGATTCAAAGCCACAGGATTTCAATCGTCCAGGCCATATATTTCCATTGAAATACAGGGTTGGTGGTGTTCTAAAAAGAGCAGGTCATACAGAAGCTTCAGTAGATCTTACTGTGCTAGCCGGGTTCGAACCTGTTTCTGTTCTATGTGAGATTGTGGATGATGATGGTTCTATGGCTAGGCTGCCAAAGCTCCGGGAATTTGCAAAAAGGGAGAACTTGAAGATTGTCTCAATAGCTGATCTGATCAGGTAGGCAAATCAGAACACTTTGTGACATTCTTATTGAACTACACCTAGATAGATTCTTGTATTCCCCTAAACCATTATTTGGTTTGCAGATTGTTGACATCACTTTATTATACTTCTCATAGTTACATCCTGACTTGTCTCTTTAGACCCAGTTTCTCTTTTCTACTTAAATATGTAGTCAGTCATGTTGTCAAATTTGACGTCATTTCATCGTTTAAGTGACACTTGTGTTTAATGCAAGAGCTTAAGTGGTTTTAGGTTCTTCTTTGAGGGTAAAAACAAGAAGCAATGATTTAGCTTGATTTATCTTCAATTTCTATGTACATGTGTTAAGATAATAAATTTGTATTGTTTTTTGTGAAACTAAGTGGGAACTGGGAATTATCTTCCATTATATGTCTAGTTCTATTCTAGTAAGTAAGTAAAGCAAGACTATAATTCAAAATCATTTACTTAGCAACAGACATATTAAGATTGTGACACTTGGCGTTACAACCCTGCGAAGTGACTTACATTTCTTTGGTTATAGCTGTTGTGTTCGCCAGAAATAGAGTAGTGATGTGACTGTTGTGACCAGCAATTACTAGGTAAGGTTTATCTGGTAGTGAGCAATTAATTAAAGGGGTCATTTGATTTGGTGATGAGCAATCAATGGGTTTCCTGTTGTTTGGATGGAGTGATCTAACATATTTGTCGAGTATAGTTGGTGGTAAATTGATGATACTGGATGTAGTTGTCTCTAATTATAATCTATCTTGGTGTTTATGGATGGCAAATATGAAACACAAACTTTTTTTAGCTTTTATCAAAGCGCCTTTGATTTCTAATCTTCCTTTTCCGTTCTTTTGAATAACGTGATTTAATCTTTTTTATTTTCACATCTGTCAAATGTAATTGCATAATTGGTGAAAGAATATCATACGAACAATATCCTCACATTGATTAAAAATAACAGATATAGGAGGAAAAGGGACCAATTAGTAGAACGTTCTTCTGCTGCAAGAATACCTACAACTTGGGGACCGTTTACATCTTACTGTTACCGGTCAATCATAGATGGCATTGAGCATATTGCTATGGTCAAGGTGAGCAATTTCTAAAAACTTATGTAATTTCCTTGTTCTCAAGATTCAGTTTGAATTATCTTAGCTCCCTCGGATAACTATCTATTGACTGCAAGTGACTTAAATAGCATAGGGTCTTCCTTTTGGATTTATTTCCTTTTGTCTTCAGCTTTCTCTATAATTATTCATTCCTTGTAAGTTGTGACACAATGAACTTTTGTTTGGTGTAGGAGTACCTCCTATTCTCAAGTCTATAACCTATTATTGGTGATAAATAATCCCTGTAAAGGATTGAACTAAATAGTCACAACGTAGATCGTTATTATGAAGTAGACCAATACGAAATTATCCCCTCTGGTGTATCCTAACAATAGATATTAAAAAAGATCATCAAAATTAACAAAATAGAGCCTTATGAGGTGCTTAGCAACAATGGTTAAAATTTCCTTGCTGTAAACAGGGTGAAATAGGGGATGGAGAAGATGTTCTCGTTAGGGTACACTCGGAATGCCTCACAGGAGATATATTTGGGTCAGCAAGATGTGATTGTGGTTGCCAGCTCGGAATGGCAATGCAACAAATTGAAGCTGCGGGAAGAGGCATATTGGTTTACCTTCGTGGTCATGAAGGAAGGGGCATCGGGTTGGGCCACAAACTTCGTGCTTATAATCTGCAAGATGATGGGCGTGACACTGTTGAAGCCAACGAAGAACTAGGATTACCTGTTGATTCAAGAGAATATGGTATTGGTGCACAGGTACTGCCTAATATATTGGACATTTAGAACATTCCTACTCATTTGTTTATATATGTATCCATATGTATATTATCTAAACACAGGGGTTGGGTTACTGTGAAAGAGCGCATCCATGCCAGACCATGCGTGTGAATGTACTGCTTTGTCACAAAGACATAGTATCATAATTTCATGTTCTCTACAAATACCTATACCATGTTGACGTCACATTAATAACTACATCATGTAGTGATCCTCCAGGTGACTTTAAATGGTAAGATGACTCCACTTTGTACGGGTCATCTTCAACCGAGTTAAGATTATATTGAGTTTTAGGGTGATAATAACATTGGATAAAACCCACATCCTCACACTTGTTACCTTTGCCCATACAACACATTAATTATTGCTTTAGTACTGCATTCTAATGACAGCGCACATACATACCAACTCATGCAAACAGTCAAACATATGCACTATACTACAAAATAAAAACTGGCCTTTTGAGCAAGTTCATAGTTTAATAAACTACTACTTCCATGTTGCAGATTTTAAGAGACCTCGGAGTTCGAACTATGAAGCTGATGACAAATAATCCTGCAAAATATGTCGGGCTCAAGGGTTATGGTTTGGCAGTTGCAGGCAGAGTTCCTCTTGTTACCCTAATTACAAAGGAGAACAAGAGATATCTTGAAACAAAGCGTGCAAAAATGGGTCATGTTTACTATGATTTAGGACTCAATGGCAACAGTGCCGCTAGTGAGAATGGTCAAGTGAGCCCTGAAGAGCCATCTGCAATCGCATCTGTGCCATAATTGTGCTAGTCATGTTTCAGAAAAATGACAAGCGAGATGTCTGCAATCCATGGAATAAAGGAATTCTTTTTACAGTTGAAGATGAGATCATGGTGGTAAGAAGTTGGAATTAAGGAATTCTCACGTGTAATTTTCTTTTCTTGTGTCGTCGTTTTTCATCTATAGAAAAACTAATAAACAGAATTCCGTCTATCATGATTTGTCGAATTTACCATGTAAATGATGAGCCTATTGAAAAGCGATTTCATCTTCTTTCCTGAGCATTTCTTTTTCTTGTTGAGATCCCTTATACTAGATGTAATGTAATGTAATCCTTTCACGGTGTTTTAGTAATATGTGTTCATTATCGATTATCGAATCAATATGTGCTCGATTACTCGTTATAAACTGTTACCAGATGTCCAAATTGTTTAAACGATATTTTGGACTCCAATATTCGTTTATTTCAATTTGGATTTCGAAAAACGCGTGTCAAATCTGAAACTTGTCGCAGTCGCAGACGAATCCATATCAAAAAGTTTTTGGAAATTGAAGAATATCGAATTTTTACGAATATGGGGAAGTAATTAGTAATAACAAATTCCTTTCTGCGTGTTCAAAAAAAAGACAATTCCTTAATTAATGAAAAAGAAGTAAAAAAGGGAGTAAATCCAGCAAATTCTTTCCATATCACACTCGGGGGAACGTAGCCGCGTGAATCCATGTTCATAGGAACGTTTTCCTACGTCGTATCTCCTTTCAGTTCCCTTCTCCAACTCAATCTTCACACCCCCCCCCCCCCCCCCCCCCCCCCGCAAACCCTATATAAGAACCAATTTTCACACACAAAAACACACACAACAATGGCTTTGACATCAACTAGTATGATGATGATTAATGTCACATTAACAACCCTATTCTTGTCTACACTCGTATCCGCAATCTCTCCTTCTCAATCTCCCTCACTCTCTCCCGCGCATTCTCCTTCCGCGCATCTCACTCACCCTACCGTATCTCCTGTCGCACACTCTCCGACACCAACGCCTATCGAAAACTCTCCCTCGACAACGCCTTCACCGATTGAGAAATCTTCTCCAGCGCCGTCTCCAGTAAACAACAATGATGCTCCTACTCATTCTCAATCTCAATCTCCCGCAATATCGCCTTCTATCTCTGATGCTCCTGACGCTGAACCTGTTGCGGACAACGACGCCGCATCATACACAGGCTCCTTTGGATTCGGTGCAGTTAGCAGCGTTTTGGCGGTTGCTGCTTTGATGGCCTAGATGGAGTTTTTGGTGGGTTCATTAGGGATTTAATTTATCGATATTTATTTATTTATCTTAATTTATTAGGAGAATTATATTAATGTTATCATGTATTATATAAATGGTTGTGTAATACTTACAAAGTTTATTTATTGATTATGGTTTCGAGTTATATGAAATCATTCGACTCTTATTATTGTTGTCTTTTTTCCTTTTCTTTTTATCTTGTCAATAGTATGATTGTTTGTTGTTAACTTGTTATTTTATGCATGTTTATGTTGTGCCAAAGTTCTATTTCTGGTTTTACAGTTTCGTAGACTCATTCAGGGTAACAGCGACTGATCATATACTTGGTTTTGACAATCTGTTAATAAGCTTGAGATATTTGACAAGTTAGATAGCTTGCAAATTAACAACTGTCAGTTCGCTGTTGATGAGCTTAACTCTGTGCACGAGCCTGTTGGTAATCTCATCTTGTCATATGGTTAGCTCTCGTAAACTTCTTTGACAAAAAAGTTTATGTCTTATATTGTCTGAGTACACAACACATAGTTCTCTGCACCAATCTTACAATAGCTATGGAACATATAAACAAATCAGAGCTCCTACCCATGATTGGCTTACCTCACAATTGCTATTCCTAATTCTCTACATGTATTTGTTTTTTGTTGGCTGTTCAACTGATGCTTTTTGAATGTTAGACTCACACATTAAGGTATATTGTAGTTTCCAGGATCGGAAGGAGTCGCAAGCTCTCGTGCCATTACGAGATAATGAGAGAATGCTATTGATTTTGTTATGTGTATGTGTAGAGAGAGGTACAATAATTTTGCGTTGCCAACACAATTACTGTTTGAACATATTTTTTCGTCTTTGCATCATTAGTGTACAACCAATTATTGAAAGATCTACCCCTGCAATATATCGAAATAAAGTTTATTACAACACATTAAAAATTAGAGAAAAAGGAAGGGAGTTCCGGAGTGCCCCATTATTATATAATCAAGGTCATTATGTACATATTTGTAACTTACAACATTAACTCACACAATTAATATAACAATTTGTAACTACTAAATACATTTATGTATTTATTCATTTTATTTTATTTGACAAATAAAGTCAAATATAACATCTTCTACTTGACGCATTTGTCAAATATTTTCTTAACTTCCACTTTTCGCGGAGCATATAACCATTGTTCTAAAAGTCAGCGATTAATCGGGATTAATCACCGATTAATCGCTAGACGGCAGGCCAACGAACTGATTAAGCGAAAATCGGTCAATTAATCGTTTTTTCAGAAAAACGGTCAAAAATCGGATTAATCGGTCAAAAATCGGGCTAATTATTAAAAAATATTTAAAATTTTAAAAAATAATTAGAAATTTAAAATGTAGAAACTTGATTAAATGATAGGAAAAAACATTATTTTTGTACCTGTAATTATAATTTTAGATGCCAAAATCGTAAATTCTCTTAATTTTTCCTCTTAAATTGATCTCTAATTAAAAAGTTAAACCTTCAAAATTTTATTTATTAAAATTATATAATATTTTTAACATATTTGCATAAATATATGATAATAACATATGTTTAGTTGAAACAACGAAACAATTATATATATGAATATAATTGTATATAAAAAATATTATTAAATTTATTCCGATTAATGACCCGATTAATCATTCCGATTAATCCCCGATTACCCGATTAATCTCTGGACGGTGCCTTCACCGATTAACTCCGATTCCCGCTTTTTACAACACTGCATATAACCATTAAAATTAATTATCTCACTCCCACTGTTCATGGAATGTATGACAATTAAAACTATTTTAAAAATTCACTCAACGTCATTTTCAACTATATTTCATGACTCCCAATTTTTCACAAAAATAAACATGACTTAAACATTCGCTCTCACTATTCGTCGAGATGATATTACATTTGTCATGACTTAAATATTTAATGATTTTTACATTAACCAACATGTTTGAGAAACATAAAAAAATTACAATTATATCACTGATAAAATGTATATCACATTGCCGCTTTTATTTCTTGCAACACTTTTATGTTTCTTACTTTCCGGGTGTTCCGAAGTTGAACTCTTATAACCAATATCATCTTTGATACCAATCACGTGTTAAACAATAATTCTAGGCACGTCTGCCTGATTCATCAATTTCTTATACAACGTACTTTACAAGTACTTGATCATGATATTATTAACAACCTCTCACTAGGCTCAAGCAAAGTTGCTTCACAATCCACTTATGAAATTAACTAAAAAATGTCAAGTCAAGTCAATCGATTACACATCATAAAATACATCGAACTTCTGACTACTTGCATATAAAACATTCAGTGGTTCTTTTTCTACATTAATCGTTTCCCATCACTAATAGGGTTGACGCCGGACTGCAATTCTGCATCCTAAAATGATTAAGCAATTTTACTTCAAAATGAATCAGAATACCTCTCAGAATTCAAACTCAACATTCGAGTATTTTTTCCCTTAGTTCGGATTTCCTTAACAAATATTAATTTCACCCATGTATTCAATCTCAAATTTTTTAAGTTTCAACTTAGTTTCACAACATACCATTATGATATTCAATATTTTTGTAAACTAACTCCCACATTTTAAAGTGCATACATAATTGTCTAATTCACTATTGACAAATTCGTTTGAACTTTTTCAACTAGGAAAATCTCAAATGTAAAACAGACTCATTCGTATTATATTTTCTTTCCCAAATTCACTTACAACATGTGAATTTTCTATATTGGGAAAGAACACAAAAGCTCCCACATTTGTTCTTATACATAACAAACTCAGTTTCATTTTTATGGCTTCTATCCGTGAGCCAATTTCTTGCAATTTCATCACTTAAATAAATTTTGAATCTAATTTTATTCCTTCACCGATGTACACAAATACGATATTTCACTATTATATATATAATAGTCATTCTTCCACTTTGGTGATTTTCTCGATCTCTTCTATTCAACCACACTCAATGGCTCATTATCAATATTCAAATTCAAATTCACTTTATCATTCTCGATTTTGGTCACAATCGAAAAACATTTCAGGCTCATACATGCCCACGAAAACTATTTCATTATCCTTTTCGATTAAAAATTTGTTATCACAAAACCGCACATTTAGACCATTTTTAGAAGGCAAGGACTGAAATAATGTTACACCTTATTCTGGGAACAAATAACACATTTTTGAGAATCAATATAATGTTCCCAAGATTTAATTTACATGTACAAAGTCCTACTACATCCAGGCCGGTACCATTTTCATAAAACTTTACATTCAACTACACCAACAAAAACGCTTGCTCTATATTCCGAGAACTACTAGATATTTCGTTCTAGTACATTATCGTCTATTTCAACAATATTTCTTAAATCAGACAGAGTCTAATTATTTTTCATCTCAAACATATATCACGTTTTTCTTTGTGCTCTTTTTCTTGAGCATAACTACATACTCCTTCTAGTATGATTCCATTTTCTGTAACAATCTATTTCTAGTTTTTCGGCCATACAAATTATAGTTGTTGCCACCCATTCACACATAATTGATAAATTTGGTACAATAAATTTATTTTTCATATCAACAAGTTTAAAAAACAGAGAGACAAAAAAAATCTGAACAACTTACTAGAGCACTGGCCCGAAAACAAAATCAGATGAGGAATAAACAACTCAAAAAAAAAAAACGCAGTAAAAACTTAAGAAGTGATCTGTAAGATCCGTGAACTTTATTAATAATATAAATTGTATTATATGTGTAGAATACTTATTATGAAGTATTTTGAGTTTTAATGATAATGGTTGTTAAGTGATTATGTGCTAAATTGGTGTGTCGAAAGCCCCGTTCAAATATCTTGTCATTTGAAAATATCTTCAATTTTGAGCCCCGTTTTGAAAATTCAAGGGCCCCGTTGAAATTTTGTACATCATTATTATTCATTCGTCATTCGTATCCGAATCATTATCGGAGAATTTCTTCGTATTATTCTATCCCTTATTAGTCGATACTATCAATAGTATTTGTTTTATTCAAAGGAAGAAAATTATTCCAAACCCTAACCCTAATTTTTCTAGGGTAATCTATTTAAATTATAAAGCTTGAAGGCAAATTACACTGCCTTTTACCATTACGCCCTCCCAAAACCTTCGTATTTACTTATAATTGCCACTTGACCAGTATGACTTATACGGATTACCGGCTATTGCACTTTGACAAACCGGTTGTATGTAATATTTTACAATGACAAAGATCAACACAGGTATCAAGAATTCAAATTCTTAAACAAGCTTCACTAAAATGCTCTCCGCGATTCATATTCAATTTGAATTTTGAAGTTCAAATACATCTTTCTATTCTCTTTCATCCATCAAATTTAATGATTATCAATTATATATCTATCTATTTTGGTATGTGTCTACTCCTTTCAATCACTGATATGTATTTTTGATTTGATTTGCAGGTTGTATGAGATATTTGTTCGTGATTATATCAGGTATGAAGTTAAAGTTTAAGATTTTATTGCAAAGCATAAGTTATGCAATTCATATATGAATTCGCGTGTTATTCATATATGAATTCGTGTGTTATTTTTGATTGTATCATTGTTACGATTTTGGTTTGTTATTGTATTACTATTTGATGTGTGAATTCTGAGATGATTATATCCGTGTTAGCAGCTAATTTTTTAGATTTCATGATATAATATATTTGGCATGAATATTTGCATATAAGGTGTTTGATTGAAGTTCTAAAAGAATTTCCATTTACTTTTAAGTATTTAAAATTATGATAAATTATATGTTTTCAATCAATTTTAGATTCATATCGCTAAAGTTTCGGATTCTGACTATTGGATGGGGTGACCATATCTAACTTGATTATGCATTTTATGGTTTTTGCAGGTGTGCCTTGCTGCTCTGTATCGATACCCACACTTGCATAGACTTAAAGCTACCTTTTTATTCAAAATTTGAAATTCAAACTATAATTTTCTCTCTTCTTTTCCCGTGCAAGTGGTACAATCTTGAATTTCATTCTATAATTGCAGGTTAAACTTTTGATAAATGCTATATTCTATAATTGTGTTGGATGTTTGCAGGTTGATTTGGATTACATATGTGATTCTTTTCTCCAAATTATTTTTTACTTCAGTTTTCTTTTCTTATGTTTGATGTTATATGCTTAAACACTAATCACATGTATTTCACTATTTTTATTTGGTCATCTGTTTGTGTTCTTTCTGACATTAAGGTATATGTGTTAAAGAGCATGTATCAATCGATATACAATAGTGACTTTTAAAGACCTTGATACACACATGTTGTAGACTTGTATACTTAAACGTGGTCATTGCACCCAAAGCAGTGTATAGAGACAAAACTTATATTAAGTAGTGGTGATTTGGTAAGTAATTTTTCATGCGCTGTCTCCGTGCTTGCAATTTTCATTCTATAATTTTTGTTATCCTAATACTTCACATACAATCATGTAGCACCTGAATAGGTCAATAGTGGCCTTCTGAATGAGAAGGGTGATGTGTATAAGTTCGACATGGTGCTTTTGGAAGCAATCACAAGAAGAGGTCAAGTGATTTATAATCGTCCAATAAACGAGGGACATATAGTTCTCACTTTGTATACTTGGTTATTGGGATTTGAATATCTCAAAAGATGGAGGTATGCTTTGACACTAAATATGCTTAAATGAATATATCCTGTGATTGTTACTAATATTGTATTATTAGTGTATAATATACCTACTTGAGAATGCATGATATGAGGTTATGTAATGTTGCAATCGTTGTTTGTGTTATTAAAGCATATAGAAGTTATCCTTTCTATTTAGATTCTTTGCCAATTATGCAGGCTAAAAAAAACTAGGCTAATAAAAGAAACTAATTGACGCAAATTAGTTTTTGTCTTAACTCTTACCATGCATATAATGATTAGTAATATGGTTATTTTTCTGTGAACAACTTGCATTATCTAATGATGATGCAGAACAAATATTTCTTTAGCTCAAGCCTGAAAATGTGCATAGTATGTTAATTAATAGTGTATGCATTAGTATGTTAATTAGTAGGTTAACTTGCGGTAGTTTGAACTAAGGAATAAGCTTTTAGAGATTAACTTCAGTTAGAGAATTAGTTAGGCTTGATAAAAATAAAGTCGTAATCTTTCATTTGGGTTCATTCCAGATTAGTTTGATCATTGTATTATGACTTAAGTGTCATTTCAAAGCTTCTGCACCCCCAATTTTCTCTTCTTCAAGCTCAAAATCACCTACTTTATCTCTTCACAAACTTAAAGCCCCATATTCCATCTCATCTTAATTAATTTTCTAGCATTTTCCTACCTGTTCTGCATCATTTTATTTAATTTAGTAATTTGGGTAATGATGGGTACTGAGAAAGCTAGATTTGATTTAGGAGATAGAGGCAAAAAGGATTTTTTGGTCTTCATATCCTTCTCACTGTTAAGGATAACTGATTTAGGGCAAGAAATAAGAAAAAAAATCTCATATCGTTCTCACTATTAAGGATAATTGGTTTAGGGCAAGAAATGAGAAGAAAATTAACATATTATGCACATTAACATACTGATAAAACCTGATCTACACGTAAACGGAATGAATGCGTATAAGTTGTTTGGTAACATGATTTTAAATAGATATGATAATAGTTATTAAAAGAGCTGTTAATTGTAGTTAATAATAAAGATTTGAGAATTGCATACGCTTCCTGCTCATTTATCTTTAGGGTGATTTTAAAGTTAATAGCATCTTTATATTAAATTTAAATTGTTACTTTAAGTATTTCAATGTACACTACGTAATATGCGTAACTTAGTATATTTAATAGAGTAGAAGATATCGCTCAAAAAATTCAAAGATTGCAGGCACGGTGCTTCTGGCATACCGGATGCTTGGAATGAGTTTTTTTTTATACGGAACTTGTTAGGAATATGTTGTTCTTGATGATAATTATAAAAACACTTAGTAGATTTTGTATTAAGTTATTTTGTAACTGTCAACGAAATAGCATGCTTTGCAGTGTTTCGTTGACAGGAAGCTCATCAACGAAATGAGTGATGTAGCAATTGCACTGTACATTACTTCATAGTTTGATATGCAGTTTGTTGAGTACTAGATAGGTTTTCTAAGTCATGTTGACTAAATGGTTAGATAGGCAAAATAGGTTGGTTAATTGTAAATATGTAGTGCCTTGTAATTTTGCCTAAGTGAAGACATGTCAACGGAATGAAGATTACTCTATCAACGAAACAAGGAAGCTCATCAACGAAACAAAGAATAAAGCTATCAACGAAACACATCTCTATGCCATCAACGAATCATTATTGCTTTTCTATACAATTGACAAAGTGATAGTGACAGGTTCCTGACAGATCAAAAAGGAGATGTGGAAGTGTACTTTGCATTGGAAACCATTAAAATGGACATGGAGAATAAGGAAACATCCCAGTTTCCAATTGGGCTCTTGGGAGTGATCATAATAAGCATGAAGACAAAAGCAAGGATCTCCAAGGACCACTGGACAAAGGGATGAAAAGCAAACTATTGGCGGTTACTCATTGTACTATTAGTGTAGCCAAAAATAGGGTTGTAAACTTGGGTTTATATAACCAAGTGTAGCAGTTACTTTATTTGTGTGAAGAAAAACAAAGAGTTTGTATTAGCTATCTTTGAGAGCATTTTTCTTCTCTACAACCTTGTAACTGAGCAGCTGTGTACATTTGTTTCACAGATTATTTCCGCAATAAAAACACTTCAGTTGGATCATCAAACAATCCAACTGAATTATTTATATCTTGTGTTTTTATTTATTCAGTTCAGTTTAATTTTATAAAGTATTTTCAAGTTAAAGAAATATCAAAATTGTATTCAACCCCCCCCCTTCTACAATTCTGTTAGGTCATTTGGGATTAACAATTGGTACCAAAGCAAGCTTCTAACATACAAGAAGTTTAAAGATCAAGACCAAAAACAGAAACCATGGTGAAGAAGGATGCAGGTGTGAAGATACCAGTTCTTGATAAGGACAATTACTTTCACTGGAAAGTAAAGATGCATTTACATCTCATGTCTATGGATGAGAGGTATGTAGACTGCATTGAGAAAGGTCCACACGTTCCCATGAAGCTTGATTCTAGAGTTGGATTGCCAGATAATGCTCCTGATGTAGAGATTCCAAAACTTGTCTCAGAATGGACTGTTGAAGATGTTGCAGAAGTCCATAAAGACAAAAGAACCATGAACATTCTGTTTAATGGTTTGGAGCAAGAGATGTTTGACAATGTTATCAACTGTACAACCTCTAAGGAAGTATGGGATACTGTTAGAACTCTCTGTGAAGGAACTGAGCAAGTCAGGGAAAATAAAATGCAACTCCTTATACAACAATATGAGCATTTTCATTTTAAAGCTGGTGAAACCCTAAATGACACGTTTAGTAGGTTTCAGAAGCTTTTGAATGGATTAAAGCTGTATGGGAGGATCTATCAAACTAAGGATTCAAACCTTAAATTTCTCAGAGCTCTTCCAAAAGAATGGAAGCCTATGACTGTTTCTCTTAGAAACACTCAAGAGTACAAAGACTACACTCTTGAAAGGCTTTATGGAACCTTGAAGACTTATGAGCTGGAAATGGAGCAAGATGAGGAAATTGAAAAGGTACAGAAGAAGGGTGGATCTATTGCATTAATTGCATCTGTGAACCAACTGGAAGATGACAACAAAGAAACTGCAAAGGCCACAACTAGTCGACCTAGTTGTAGGAGTGATGTTAGCAAGGGTAAAGACAAGATGACAGAAGAAGAAGAAGAATCAGAACCAGCCAACTTGAATGACTTAGATGAGATTGATGAGCACATTGCTTTTCTGTCTAGGAAATTCTCTAAGTTCAAGTTCAAAAGAAACCCAGAGGCAAGGCCACCAAGAAGAGACTTTCAACCTAGCAAAACAAACTGGATTGAAAAGTCTAAGTCAAAATGTTTCAATTGTGGAATGCTTGGTCACTTTGCTGGAGACTGCAGAAAGCCCAAGGTTGAGAAGGGCAACAGGAAATTTGAGCCTGTTGATTATAAAAAGAAATACTTTGAACTTCTCAAGGAAAAAGAAAAGGCTTTCATGTCTCAGGAGTATGACTGGGCTGGTAATGGTGAAGACTCTGATGATGATGTTGAATATGTCAACTTGGCTCTTATGGCTGACAATCATGAGCAGGAAGCAAGTTCCTCAAGCAACCAGGTAACAATTACTAATCTTTCTGAGCTTTCTAAAGAGGAATGCGATAGTGCAGTAAATGAAATGTCTACTGTACTATATAATTTGCGTGTTACTCTTAAATCACTTACCAAGGAGAATTCTAGAATAAAAGAGACTAATTTGTTCTTAAGTGATAGGAATGCAGTGTTAGAAGCACAGCTCATTGAATTTGAGAAAATGAGATGTGTTAGTAGGGATGCTAAGAAGGAACTTGAGAACGTGTTACAAAGGGAAGAAATTCTTAAAACACAACTTGAAATAGAACAAGGTGTGATTGCAAAATGGAAAGATTCCAGGAATGTTGCTACCAACATCATTAATGTTCAAGGTATGGAATCTTTCTGTGAGGAATCATGGAAAAAGAACAAAGAGAAGCTAGGGTGTGTTGGTGAAACCTTAGAATCAGAAACAGAGTCAACAAACAACAATGATCATTTGTTGGAGGTTGATATGTCAACGAAATGCAATGTTTCGTTGACACATGAACCATCAACCGATCAGGCTGTTTCGTTGACAGACAAAAGAAAAGAGAAACTCACTAGACTTAATGACAAGTATGGTCCTGTCACCAAGAACTTTGTTCAAGGTGAGTCTAGTAATTCAAAGAAAGTTGAGAAGCCTGTTGAGAGAGCTAATGTAGGTCACTTGTCTAACAAGCAATTGAAAGACAAGATAGAGAAAGTTCATAATGAGGCTAAGGGAAATAAAAAGAATAACAGGAATGGCAAAGTAGGAATTAACAAACACAACAATTACACACCTGATAAATATGCTCCTAGAAAGACATGTGTTAATTGTGGAAGTGTTAGTCATTTGTCTACTAACTGCAAATCTGTTAAGAAATCTGCTAATGTGAAAATGCCCAAGCCTGCAATGAACAGTTCCATGCCTACAATGCCTGTTATGCCTAACATGTTTGCTCCATATGCACAATTTCAGAATCCATATGCTAGCATGCCATTTGTGTCTAATCCTTACATGAATATGTTTAACATGCCACAAATGCCATGGAACATGAATAACATGATTGTTCCTCCAACTATGCATGCTATGAATGAAAATATGAGCAACCCTCAGAAATCAACACCAAGGGTAAAGATTGATTTGAATCAATCTGAGTCCAAAGTGAAAAATGGTACAAAAGGGAATGCAAAGGCTAACAAGACAGGACCCAAGGAAACTTGGGTACCAAAATCAACTTGATTTGGTTTTATTGTGTGCAGGGAGATAAAAGGAATCTTTGGTACTTGGATAGTGGTTGTTCAAGACACATGACTGGTGATTCTACCCTGCTCACAGAGTTTCAGGAAAGAGCTGGCCCTTGTATTGCTTTTGGAGATGACAGCAAAGGCTACACAAAGGGATATGGCTTGATTTCAAAAGAGAATGTCATCATAGATGAGGTTGCATTGGTGGATGGTCTTAAGCACAATTTGCTTAGTATCAGTCAACTCTGTGACAAAGGATTTTTAGTTACTTTTTCAAAAGAAGCCTGTGTTGTTTCTAAAGGAGGAAACAACAATGTGGTAATGACTGGATTCAGAAGAGGGAATGTGTACATTGCTGACTTTAGTAGCACAAGTTCAGACACCATCACTTGTCTTTTCAGCAAAGCAAGCAAGGATGAAAGTTGGCTATGGCACAAGAAATTATCTCATCTGAATTTCAAGGTTATGAATGATTTGGTAAGGAAAGATCTTGCTAGAGGAATTCCACAGGTGGAGTTTTCCAAGGATGGTTTGTGTGATGCCTGTCAAAAAGGGAAACAAAAGAAGGCATCATTCAAAAGCAAGACAGAGTCATCAATTGTTCATCAGCTTGAGTTACTTCATATGGATTTGTTTGGCCCTGTAAATGTCATGTCTATTTCAAAGAAGAAATACTGTCTTGTGATTGTTGATGATTTTTCTAGATTTACATGGACTTTCTTTTTGCACTCTAAAGATGAGGCAAGTGAAATCATTATCAATCACATCAAGATGGTAAGCAATCATCCTGATTTCAAAGTAAGAAGGATTAGGAGTGACAATGGGACAGAATTCAAGAATTCAAGCATGAAGGTGTTCTGTGAAGAAAATGGTATTTTGCATGAGTTTTCAGCAGCAAGAACACCACAGCAAAATGGTGTAGTTGAAAGGAAAAACAGAACACTTATTGAAGCTGCAAGGACAATGCTAGATGAATCAAAGTTACCAACTTATTTTTGGGCTGAGGCAGTTAACACAGCTTGCTTCACTCAGAATATTTCTTTGATTAATCAGGCCAAAGGAATGACCCCTTATCAGTTACTCAAAAGAAAGAAGCCACTATTAGATTTTCTTCATGTCTTTGGATGCAAGTGCTTTGTTCTGAGAAATCAAGCTGAGCATTTGGGGAAATTTGAAGCAAAGGCAGATGAAGCAATATTTGTGGGATATGCAGCAGGGAAAGCTTACAGAGTCTTTAATCTCAGAATCAACATTGTTATGGAATCTGTACATGTTGTTTTTGATGATCTCAAAATACAAGGTCTCTGTGATGAAGGTTTCCATGAAAGTCTCTCTTTTGAGAATGAGGAAGGAGAACAGGTGAATCATGATAAGGCTACTGAGAAACAGCCTAAAGTTGTTGTATCTAGCACAGATGAAAGCAGCAGTGAAGATGAAGTTGCTGCATTAAGATTGAAAAGAATAGCTGCTAGTAGACCAAATGATCATTTCGTTGACAGTCAAAATGAGCGTTTCGTTGACAACCAAAATGGTCATACCGTTGACAGTCATAGAAATGGTTCTAGAAGTGATCATTTAGGGACAACAAACTCAGGGGGAGTTTCTCAAGGACAAATGTCCAATCAAGGCAATCATGATCATGAAGCTACCTCGTCTAGAGCAAATCTACCTCCCTCAAGAAAATGGACTAAAGATCATCCCTTTGAACTCATTATAGGTGATGTTTCTTCAAAAGTCCAAACTAGAAGAGCAACTCAAGAAGAATGTCTATATAGCAGCTTTCTGTCTCAAGATGAGCCAAAGAAAGTTGAGGATGCACTTCTAGATCCAGATTGGGTTTTGGCTATGCAAGAAGAGCTAAACCAATTTGAAAGGAACAATGTATGGAAGCTGGTGCCCAAGCCTAAGGACAGGAGTGTCATAGGCACAAAATGGGTGTTCAGAAACAAGATGGATGAAAATGGCATAGTCACAAGGAATAAAGCTAGATTGGTTGCAAAAGGTTATTCACAGGAAGAAGGAATCGATTATGATGAAACCTTTGCTCCTGTTGCAAGACTAGAAGCAATAAGGATTTTCCTAGCCTATGCAGCCCATGCCAATTTCAAGGTCTATCAAATGGATGTTAAGAGTGCTTTTCTAAATGGGGAACTGGAAGAGGAGGTGTATGTGAGTCAACCTCCTGGTTTTGAAGATGATGATTTTCCAGAGTATGTGTACTTTCTCCTCAAAGCACTCTATGGTTTGAAACAAGCACCTAGAGCCTGGTATGACACACTTTCACAGTTCCTTCTTGAGAATCACTTCACTAGAGGTACTGTAGATAATACCCTTTTTCATAGGATTGTGAATGGCTCTACAATACTTGTTCAAATTTATGTAGATGACATAATTTTTGGGTCTACAGATGAAAAACTTTGTCAAAAGTTTGCCAAGCTTATGCAAAGTAAGTATGAAATGAGCATGATGGGAGAATTAACTTACTTTCTTGGTCTTCAAGTAAAGCAAGTTAATGAAGGCATTTTCATTAGTCAAACAAAATATATTTTTGATTTATTAAAGAAGTTTAACTTAATGGAATGCTCTCCTGCCAAAACACCCATGCCTACTGCCACCAAACTTGAATTGAATACTAAGGAAAAATCTGTGGACATTTCAAGTTACAGAGGCATGGTTGGCTCACTTTTATATTTAACAGCTAGTAGACCTGATATTATGTTTGCTACATGTTTATGTGCTAGATTTCAGGCTGATCCTAGGGAATCCCATTTAGTTGCTATTAAAAGGATTTTCAGATATCTCAAAGGAACACCAA
The DNA here is from genome assembly GCA_030848705.1 of Heracleum sosnowskyi. NCBI lineage: Eukaryota > Viridiplantae > Streptophyta > Magnoliopsida > Apiales > Apiaceae > Heracleum > Heracleum sosnowskyi. Next base: position 13,975,825 of record CM061244.1, on the reverse strand, counting down.
ACCTTGGCATTTGGTATCCTAGAGAATCTGGTTTTGAACTAATTGGTTATTCAGATGCAGATTATGCAGGATGTAAAATTGACAGGAAAAGCACAACAGGCACCTGTCAATTCTTAGGAAACAAGCTTGTGTCATGGTTCAGCAAGAAACAAAACTCAGTTTCCACCTCCACAGCTGAGGCTGAGTATATTGCAGCTGGAAGTTGTTGTGCACAGATTTTATGGATGAAAAATCAACTACTTGATTATGGATTAAGAGTTGAGAAAATTCCTATTTTCTGTGACAACACTAGTGCCATTGCCATTACTGAGAATCCAGTGCAGCATTCAAGAACCAAGCACATTGACATCAAGTACCATTTCATTAGAGAACATGTTATGAATGGTACTGTGGAGTTACATTTTGTTCCAAGTGAACAACAACTTGCAGACATCTTTACCAAGCCACTTGATGAATCAACATTCTCAAGATTAGTAAGTGAGCTAGGTATGCTAAATTTCTCTTAATTATTTTTGAGATATTTGCAAGTCATAATGCAGCCAGAAATTTGCTATGTTTTTTCTGTGAATAAATTTTCTCAGGAAAAGGTAAAATTTTGTCTAAGTCAAAATTACTATGCCAACGGAATGCACCATTTCGTTGACAGTCTTAGCAGTTTTCTGGGTGTTTCGTTGATAGCTCTTTTATATCAACGAAACGCAGCTTTATCAACGAAATAAGACGGGACTTTAACCGCCCAATCCTGATTCGTTGATTTAGCGCTTTTTATCTGAACCGTTGAAATGTGACACGTCTTTTACCACGATCTATACATACACCCCTGTAAGTATAAATCATGGTAATACTTTAAGAGTAACGGTTATATTTTTAAGCCAATCCAGTAATTTACATTTATTATTGGATTCATTTTCTGAGAATTTTTGGGGGAGTATTTAAGAAATTTTAGTTTTATTATTTCTTTTTACCTGTTCTCAAAAATTTCAAAGGCTTTTTCTCTCTTCGTTTCTCTATCAATCAATTCAGTTCGAAGCTTTCCTTTAATCAACAATGGCACCCATAGTCAAGCTAATGTCTGCTGGAGGGTTCATCTATGAGAAGAACAACTCCATCCCTTTTGTTGTCAAGGAAAACCCGAACAGTCTGTTCTTCAAAATGATGGATTTCATGAAGAATTGCAAGTTGAGCTATGCAATGTTTCACTCTACACCACTCTACAATGAGATAATCGAGGAGATTTGGACCTCATGTGAGTATAGTGGAACAAACTGCACACTACAATTCACTCTTCAAGGTAATGAGTACATAGTTAATTCTGATGTTTTGCAAGCATGTTTACATATTCCTGATAATAACTGTGATGCTTTGCCTACTAACACTGAAATAACTACCATGTTAAATTCTATAAACTACTCTTTGCCTACTGATAATCTGGGTAGAATAATTAGGAGAGGTTTGGTTAGAGAATACAGTTATTTAGCTGATGCATTCATTAAGGTCTTTTCTGGAAAGATTAGTAATTTTGATGCATTAACTAACTCTATGTTAATTCTCCTAACCATGCTTCTAAATGATAGATATCACAACTTTAGCACCCAACTTATGTATGAAATTGGTGCTAAGTTGGGTGACAAAGCGAATAGGAAGAAAAATATCTATTATGCTAGGTTTCTGATGATGTTGGCTAACCATGTTAGTCCAGCACCATTAGTTATCTCTAACCCTAATGCCAGGTTCGAGTGCTTTGTGCAAGAAAAGAGAGTATTGACAGACATACTCAGGCTGAACCACAATGGTGATGTTCCAGTGGTGTATCTGCCAATCATTGAGGTAACTACTACTATCCCTGTTAGTGTAGCTAACTCCTCTACTGTTTTACCTTCCAATGTTGCTATGGAGTCTGTAGCTGTGACCCAACAGGCTCCTACCCTAGCAACAAAACCTAAATCAAAGAAATCCTCCAAGCCAACCTCAGGTGCTTCTCAAAAGGCACCTGTTGTAAAAACTACCACACAACCTAAGGGGAGTGAGTCTGGAGTTGTAAGAGGTGAGGGAAGGGGTGAACATCAAAGAAACCCCAAGGATAAGGAAGGACAGGTCAGTGTGTACCAGCCAAGCCCCATTGTGTCTTCCCAACAAGGCACAATGAGTAAAATGGATTTAAACACAAGTCTAATTGCATCCTCCCAAAAGGATGTGATTATTGAAACAAGCTCTCCACCAAGAGCACAGTCCAAGAGGGTAAGGGACACTTCAAGCCCAAAGTCTACATTTTCCCAATACCAAAGGAGAGTGAAGCAAAAGTCCAAGGGTACACAGGGTGCACACACACTGGAAGCAACACTTCCAGTTTCTCAAATTCAGTTTGATGTAACCCCTATCATTACTCTGGGGTTACAGTCCCATTCTCTAAACATCAATCTTGAATTATCTCCATCCAATTCACCAACTCAATCTTTAGATGTGGACATGATCCATACATCTATTCCTGATTCTCCAACTCTAATCTTGGAGAAGCCCCACTCTGAAGCTGGTGGCCATCACTTGTTAAGTGATTTGTTGGGCCATCAACCAATTTTTCCTGAAGTTGCAAGGGGATCTGTGGACCATTCTTTAAAATCAATCACCACAGACTCTACTGTAATTTCTCATTCTCAAAGTGCTTTCTTGACTTCATCAACGAAACAGTCTATTTCGTTGACAAGTGTTTCTCCATCAACGGTATCCATACCGTTGACAGTTCAAACTACCATTCCGTTGATAGTTCACTCTGCACCTTTAATTGAAAATCAAGTTGTTCCCACAACTAGTGCAGATGATCTAGTGGTAGTTGAGACACTTCTAGGACTGAGAGGGAGTGAAACTGAGAGGCTGGCTTGCAGCCAGGCAAAAGGAGAGAATGTGAGTGAGAGGCTGGCTATTTCTTCCAGCCAGGCAAAAGGAGAGATTGAGAGTTCCACCTTAGAAGGTGAAGGTGAGGGTGTGAGAGGTGTGAGCCATGGGGAGCCCATGATGCAAGAACAGAGTGGAGAGAGAGAAGGGACTACAGGAGAAATAAGGATGGAAGCAGCCATTGCAAGTGAGTTAATGGAGGTCAGTGAGGGAGAAAGGGAACTTACTTTCCAAGAGGTTTATCAACAAACTCTGGATAGTATTTCCCTGGATCCTGAGACCTTTACTCATCCTGTGCCAGCCTATCAAATTATGGCTCAGCAGGGCAATGTGGAGGCAGAAAGGTCACTAAATCTAATTCATACAACTGCATCAATGCAAAGAGCAAAGGATGCCCTGACCAATCTACCTTCAGGAGCTGCAGCAAGTGGAGAATTTGAGTTTTCTGATGCTGAGGACAGCTATGGTGATAATCTACAGGTGGCCACCACTTCACAGACTGGGACTTCTGTGGTGCCTCCTACACCAGGCTGGCTTTCTCAAGGTATGCATGGTAGAGCCACTCTAGATGCTGCTATCTCCAGGCAGTACAATGAAGCCTACTTAGCTCATGAGTCTGCAAATGCAAGGGACAAGAAATTCTACAAGGCCATCATGGATTCTCTGGAAATTCAAAGGCTACAAATGATGCAGACAAGGATTGAGGCTACCGAAATCAAGGACTCTATTAGCAATTTCAGGGATGCTAACTACAGGATGATGGATGAAAAGCTCCCTCTTCTCACTATGTCCAAAATGAACAGGTTTTTCTCTAAGGAACCTGAAGTGGCTACCTCCTTGAAGACTCTCTCTTCTAGAGTGGACAAGGTGGAAGCTACTTTATCTCAAATGCAAAAGGAACAGGAGAAGCAGACTCAACTTTTGACCCAGCTAGTGGCAGCTCAAGGACTCCCAGTTGTCTCTCTTGATGATAACAAAAAGGGGGAGAAATCTCAGGAGCTAACCATTCAAATCACAAAGGTGCTGGTCCCAACCATCACATTGCCACAGGAGCCACTAGCAATGGGGGAGTTTGGAAAGAAGAATAAGGATGGCATTGACTTGATCCAGGAAGCTTCTATGAGGATACAACTTGCAGCACAGATCAAAGATCATTGGTCCAACATAGAAGCAAGGTTCAAGAAAATTACTGAATCTTCAAAGACAGATCAGCCATCAACAAATGCAATGGTGACTGCACAAGTGGAGCCACAGTTCAAGAGCTCTTATGCTATAGAGCCCCTTCTACATGGAGTCATTCAAGGACCAAGAAAGGAGAAAGGACAAACTTCATGCATTAGGGATGTGGAAGAAGCTACATTACAAAGAAGCTTATCTCCCAAGTCTCCTGCTAAACCAAAAGGCAAAAACATAGCAAGGACTTTCTATCCTGCACCTTATCCAGATGAGCTCAAACTACTTGGACTTCTCATCACAAAAAGCAAGGAAAGTAATAATCATGAGATAAGGAAGCAAAGGGCAATTGTCTATAGGAATGGACAACAAATCTGTGTTTGGGCTGGTCATCCAAACTTTGCTGAAGCCAAGGCTGAGGAATCAGAAAGAGCAGCTATGCAAGCTCTTGCAGTAGCTCAAGCTCTAGATGAAGAAGAAAGACAGCAAGAAGAAAAAGCCCAAAAGGAAAGGAGTGAAAAGAAGAGTACAAGGCAACCAAAGGCAAGGGCTAGAAGAAACATAACCTTTGAAAATGATGACTCTCAGAGTATTGCATCAGACTCTTCTGTACCTCCAACAATTCCTGATCCATCTTTAAAGTTAGCCTGTGATCCCAAACATCTTGTTAATTATCATGATCAGCCAATTGAGCCAAAGGAAGAGCCAATTGAGTTTGATGAGGCTAACTTTCCTAAATTCCTTTTTGAGATGGATCCAAAGAAGAAATTGAAGCAAAAGGCTGTCAAGACAAAGCCAGTATTTGTGAGAAAGCCACAACCTCAAAAACCCCCTTCAAATCCAGAGGACTGCATGTACATTGCTGACATCAGGGAAGAATCCAGCTTGCATCTTGAGTTAGACAACCTGGTGGAAGTAAGGGGCATTGCAGCTTCTCAGAAGCTACCTGAAAGATTGGTTTTCACATACAAGGGTGGTAGAGAACAAATTTGGCCTCTCTACAGAATTCTAGGAGAAGACTACCAAACACTACTCACAGTGTTTAGATGCTTGAAGAAAGACTTTGGCTTCACCAAAACAGCCAAGTCTGAGGTGGTCTCCAGAATATGTCAAATAAAGGCTAGCTGGAACAAGCCTGAGGCTCTTCCCAGGATGCTAAGAGTGCCCTCAACAGGAAAGAAGATCCATCTTCAACCTTTCTGGATGATGGAATTCAAGGACAAGGACAACTGTAGAAGGTTCTTCAGGATGGAAGACCAGCTGGACAAGGCATCTAATCAAACTCTAAGGTTTATGCAATCCAAGCTTGGTGATCAAGATGAAGAAGAGAAGATCTTTTACAGAAGGCTACAGGTCCAGATTGAGGAGAACAACTCTAGGAGAGGGAAGAAGACTATGCCCCAAAGAAGACAAAGATGAATTATTTGCTCAGTCTGGAGGAGCACATTTGGGCATTAGTTCTGTAAGTCTTGCATTATTTCTAAAAACTTTATGAAGCTCAATACAACTTTTACTTTTATCATGTGTAATATGCCTGAGTGTTTTTGTTATCATCAAGGCTCTTGATTTATGGCTGTTATTCTATCAGTCATAAATTGGGGGAGATTGTTAGGAATATGTTGTTCTTGATGATAATTATAAAAACACTTAGTAGATTTTGTATTAAGTTATTTTGTAACTGTCAACGAAATAGCATGCTTTGCAGTGTTTCGTTGACAGGAAGCTCATCAACGAAATGAGTGATGTAGCAATTGCACTGTACATTACTTCATAGTTTGATATGCAGTTTGTTGAGTACTAGATAGGTTTTCTAAGTCATGTTGACTAAATGGTTAGATAGGCAAAATAGGTTGGTTAATTGTAAATATGTAGTGCCTTGTAATTTTGCCTAAGTGAAGACATGTCAACGGAATGAAGATTACTCTATCAACGAAACAAGGAAGCTCATCAACGAAACAAAGAATAAAGCTATCAACGAAACACATCTCTATGCCATCAACGAATCATTATTGCTTTTCTATACAATTGACAAAGTGATAGTGACAGGTTCCTGACAGATCAAAAAGGAGATGTGGAAGTGTACTTTGCATTGGAAACCATTAAAATGGACATGGGGAATAAGGAAACATCCCAGTTTCCAATTGGGCTCTTGGGAGTGATCATAATAAGCATGAAGACAAAAGCAAGGATCTCCAAGGACCACTGGACAAAGGGATGAAAAGCAAACTATTGGCGGTTACTCATTGTACTATTAGTGTAGCCAAAAATAGGGTTGTAAACTTGGGTTTATATAACCAAGTGTAGCAGTTACTTTATTTGTGTGAAGAAAAACAAAGAGTTTGTATTAGCTATCTTTGAGAGCATTTTTCTTCTCTACAACCTTGTAACTGAGCAGCTGTGTACATTTGTATCACAGATTATTTCCGCAATAAAAACACTTCAGTTGGATCATCAAACAATCCAACTGAATTATTTATATCTTGTGTTTTTATTTATTCAGTTCAGTTTAATTTTATAAAGTATTTTCAAGTTAAAGAAATATCAAAATTGTATTCAACCCCCCCCCTTCTACAATTCTGTTAGGTCATTTGGGATTAACAGAACTGTTAGTTAAAAAAGAGCATAAGAGGTAAATAAAAACAAAATTAAAACTACTTTGTCCTAAAATTGTGGAGTTGAGTTCTATGCATTATGATTTGTCATCCTTTACTCTTTGCAATATGAAACGTATATAACTATCTAGGAGAGATCTAAAATGGTTGTGTTTTTCTATCAAAATTTTATTTATATGCACCCTGAATTATGAGATAAACAAGAGAGATGTACTACTACAACATTCTGTGAATTATGGAGAATTATGGATAGTCCCCGTTGTACCAGTTATAGTTGGTGAAGGCTCCTTCCGACAAAGAATAGGCAGAACTGATAAAAGACTTCAGTTATTGTAATGATCAAGGCCTTTTCAGTGTGGATCCAAATAGTGGTTAGAAGAAAATAAGTAAATGAAGTTGCATAATAAGTTAAAGGCTAACATGTTACCTAGAAGAAAATAAGTAAATGAAGTTGCATAATAAGTTAAAGGCTAACATGTTACCAGTGTAATATTATGATATGGATATCTCAAAAGGTCAACATATGTTGTTGACATGGTGTTAATGAGCCTACCAAAAATTCCAAAAAAAATTTAGGAGATTATTTATTATAAGGTAGCAACTTATGAGTAATGATAGTCTTTTCTGTGATAATTTTTGGAGATAGAAATGTTGATTTACAAAGTTAATGTTTTACTTTCATGGTTGCATGTTTTTGCTGACCATAACAGTACTATAATATCATATAGTCTTTGTCTATTGATATGTAGTAGGTTCATGGATGAGGAAGAGGAGTAGAAATAATCCTTACAGAGAAGCTCAATCACTCTGTTGAGTTCCTTTTTGAAGAAAAAACCTAAGAAGTTACAATTTTCATTAGAAGAAAAGGGGATGGTTGAATTTTGTATACATTTAATACTTTTTTATTAATGAAATTTATAGATTTTTATTACATTTAATTGATAAAGTAAAATCTAAAGGTAACCTTTGTACTTTGGATTGTAAATTGAACACCCTTTTATTGTACATTAAATTTGTAGATTGTATAAACATATTTTATCAATAAAAAGACATACCACGATAACCACCGTTTAAGTTAATCATTGTTAAAGTAATTAATAGTAATATGAATGTTTACATTTTAAATTTTTTTAAGAAATAGTAAAATTTAATAATATAAAATTGATTATTTCACTACTTTTCTCACCCCATTACTTCATCTTTTTTTCTTTAATTCATTAATTTATTTTTTTAACCTTGATACCAATTCAAATGTAAGCAGATCGGTGTAACACTAATATTTAATATGCAAAAAACTTTTCATTATATCTATAAAATATAAAATTTGAGGTATTGCCAAAGACACAAGAAAGTACTAAACAATAAATAATACAATTGTTTTTTTATTTTGATAAACATGCATAATTTGATATATTAGGTTCAACTTGACCCAATCTTGGAACAATATACATATTATGTGATCTTTTAATTTTGTTTAAATTATAAAATATCACGGTTCATCCGATAAACCATTGACATAGTAATGTTAACTTATTCTACATTTTTATCTTAAGAAATTTTTAATTTTTCATTCACAAAAAATAAATTAAAAATAAATGAAAGTGTCATCTTCATACATTTTAATTTTATATCAATTTGAAAATTTGAAAATTTAACTTTTTTATATTAAAAATTGAGATCGAAGGCATGCCGGGAAATCTTTGTAGCAAAATATTTGTTCAACTAAGATATACATACTTTTATTGATAAAATAAAACTTTTAAATTATACTTTTTGTGTTAATCTTTTTTATATATTCCAGAAAATTACGACAACATAATCATGACTAATAAAAAAATAATATAATTTACTTTTTGTTATTCTCATCAAATTGTTTAATTTATGTATATTTGATTTAAGATCAATTGATCACTTCAAATAATTTGATTGTAATATCAAATATATTTTATATTATATTTATTGATTAAGAATCATCACTATTTTTAATTCTAAAAAATTCTGATAACATATATATTAAATTTTAATATATTATTAACTGAATTAGTATTATAATCATAGAAAATAATACTTAAAATAATTATTTGAAATCTCTAGACAAGAGGGAAGAACATATACTTGCAATAAGAACACATATGAGTACAAATGGGAGTTAAAATTACCGGAAGAACCCGTATCACTATAAAGTATAAAGTATAAGCAGGAGTTACAAAAATTTCATGTAATCATTCACATAAAATTGAAACAAAAATATATGAATACTTTGAAAATTAATATCAAAATATTCATCTTTTAATTAAAAGAATTTTAATTTTTACCAAACAAATATTACCTTCGTACTTAAAAAGAGAGAAACAAAACATTGAATAATATGTTATATATTTTCCCAAGAATATACAAATATTTTATAGGGACATGATGAAATATTTATTACCATATAAAAATTATTATTTTTCTATCACCATCAAAATGTGAAAACATCTAATATTGTTGTCTCATTTTATCTCATATAAATCAAAAATTTCACTAACACTTATTCATAATATTTTTTATCAGTCAGTAAATTAACTAATTTTTTCATACAACATATTTTTCTTACATCAATTGAGCATAATATTTTCAAGATAATTTTTTTAAACAAAAAAATATTAATCTACCATGCGAAGCGGGCAATAATCCTAGTTGATATATCGCCCGTATCAATAAATACATCTGTTATAGCCCCATTATTCTTGAGCATTAGTTATAGAAATGATATGTATTGATTTGGATAACTATCAGTCTTTGTGGATAGCTATCACCTCGTAAAACGTGTATTTTACATTATTAGGGTTTTAAAGCGAACCAGTGGATCAATATCGATCTAAAAATATTGTTTAGGGTATTATTTTCCACTAAGTATAAAAATGAGAATCGTACATTATACTTCATATAATCCGTATTAAAAATATACAAAAATATAAAATTCCTGAACCGTGTTCTTGAAAATCAAAATCAATTTCGAAGGTGTTATTGAAATCCAAATCCAAAGTTCAAGTACTCAAATCAAAGATCTTGAGCTCTAGTTTCAGAATCTTCCAACCTCATCATCATATGGTAATATTTCGATTTTATACGAATTTTTCAAATTTCGAATTAAAATTAGGATTTATATTCGAATTGGGGATTTTCATTCTGTTGATTCTCCGTTCAATTGATTGGAATTCATGCTTTAATTTCATGTTTATGTTCAATTTTTAAGAATTCGATTTTCGGGTTTTGACCCGAATTTTCTTTTTAATCGTCCGTTCTTGTTGTTCATCTGACATGATTTTGGATAGAGGGGTTTGATTGTGTGTGTTCACAGCTTTGATTTAACACCAAGAACTTAGAATTTCATGTAAGATTTAGGGAGATCGTGTTTTGGCCGGAAAACCCAAACCCGGTTTGTTTGACCGGATTTCTGGGACGATTCCGGTTTGTTTTGGCAATGTTTTTATGTTAGTTGTGTTGGTTGTGAAGTTTAGAGCAGAAACCCTCAAAGAAATGTATGTTTTGGTGCAGTTTTGGCCGTGAACGGATTCCGGTGGCCGGATGACCGGCCAGATTCTAGAAAACCCAGTTTCCGGCGGGTTGTTCTTGGCGACCCGTTTCTGTTCTTGGCAACCCGTTTTCTTGACTCGATTTCAATCTTCGAAACCCTAAAATATTTTCAGAAAACTGTTTTTGAATTTTATTTTTAAATTTAATTCGAAAATAGTTTAAATATTTATAAAAATCATATTTTTATTTTAAAAATACATTTTTAAATTCAGAAAATTATGGAAAATTATATTTAATTATTTAAATTCGAAAACTGATTAAATTTAATTATTTTAATTATTTTTAATTAATAATTAATTAATTTAATTAATTGATTAATTCTTTTAATCAGTTAATTCGTAATAATTAATTATTAATTAGATTTAATTAATTTAAATTAAGTTTAATTCTTTTCTAGCTTGATTTAATTATTTAAAAATAGTTTGAGCATTTGAAAATTGTCAATTAATTTTATATTAATTGATTTAATTGTTTTTAATTACTTATATTGGGATTAAAGATCCGATTTTTGATTTAAAAATTATTTGTGACTTATTTAAATTCAAATGAGCCTCGAATATTGTTTTAAAAATATTTATAAGTGATATATGGTTTATATGAGTCGAATTATGTGTTTTAATAGTCCGTAAATGCCCGTACGAGGGCTAATGTCTGAGTTTTAATTACCGTAAAATAGATCGGGCATCCGATAGGAACCCGATTACTTGTTTAAATGTAAAAATGGTTATGAGTATATATCGAGGATAGAATGAGGATAGTTAGACTTACTGTAATGAGTTATTTATTATAGAATCGAGTTCCCGGAGCAAGGGAAAAGAGAAGGTAGAGTGAGCTCGGTAGAATTCCGTCAACTACTAGACCAGGCAAGTATCTGTGCCTTTACTTGTTGATTCAATTGTTATTATTCTTCAGAATTTCATGTATGTTACCATCAGAACGATTCAGATTATTCAATCTTCACCCGTATTGAGCACTTGATGCTATTTCCTTGAATATTCCTAACTTTTGATTTAATCCACAATCGTGTTGGATATCAGAAACCCTCACCTTCAATTCAGTTTATAATTGATGATAACCATTGTTGACTTTCTTAATTGGGTACGTTGTACCATTGAAACCATTCTGAATCTATTTCTCGGACTTTATTTGATATTGAATAGTTGAAGCTCTTTTGCAACTATTACACCCCGTCATTGTGTACTTATCTTGTTATGCATGTTATTGCTTATACCTTGTGATAGAATTGGCATGTTTTAAAATGAGACCAGTAATGGTCGGGCCATATTTATGGTCGTAATAACTTAAGGCCTAGATGGCCATGGATCCTAGTGGAGGACTATGCTATAAGCTAGTCCGGGGTTGATGCGTGACTGATCAGCAACTCAACCTTTGTATTTGAAAAATGTAGAAGTCCAATTCTAATCCCTCTTTCTTCAATAAAGATTATTAAAAGCTTATGTTTGACTTGTATATTGTTGATTCAGATAATTGAAATCTTTCATTTCATTATGAAACTGTGATTAATATATATTATGCTTGCGAAGCACTTGTGGCTCATACTTGTTTTGTTTCTAACCCTATTCCAGTGAAGCGAGAGAATGAGCAGACACAACGCTAGTGACAGTTCTCCCGATGCTAGGAGACCACCCCGAGTGATTGTCAGTGAAGGTCTCGCTGACAGGTTCCTTCTCGACAAGTATCTTAAGTCCTGTTCTTTTTGTAATTGTGTCAAGCAAGATGTAAATGATGTCTGAGATTGAGAACTGGAGAGAGAGTATATTCTTGCAGAAAACTATGCCATCTCAGAACCATTTTTTGCTGTCTTCATATTGAACTTTTCAAAATGATGATTGATGGCAAAATTTTTTGCAACTGTTTTGTTTTGCAAGAACCCTTAACATCTGATCCCTAGTGTATTACATACTTGTCAGGACAATGCTTGACGTGTTGACTTGCAGTAACATCTAGTAAGCCAGAGTTTGACCAAATTTATCTCAAATAAATCATTTGTATATATTTCAAAAGTTTATTTTAGAAAGATGGTGTAATTACAAATACAAACTAACTAATTAGAATCTTTACATATAGAGAAATTTTTAAATGTGTGAAACAGCATATTGGTGAGCCAAGCATGATTTAACTAATGTGGGACTCTGCTAACGTAGAACTAATATAAGGTAAGTGAGCTCTGGCGTCAATAAGCGAAAAGAACCATAATCTGTTCTCAAATAAATCTTTTATTCAAATTTTAGAAGTATGTCAGGCATAGATGATGTGGTGTGTTGAGTCTGTCTGAACCTATTAATGCCATTAGAGTTTTGCCGTTTTCATTCTAGTTTGTTTGTGTTGTTTATTTATTATATATATAAATTCATCAATTAAAGTAAATTACTTAACAATTATAAATAGGATATATAATTCTACATATTTCTTATCTTTACATGCACTTCTTCTTTTCTAATCAAGTCTATTAGTTAAATATTGACCTTTAAGGTACAATTTTTATGAACCTATCTGATACCTAATTCATTTGCTGACGCTGAAGCCAAGCTTTTGATTCTCATGGTTTACCAAACTTTTCTGTAAAATTTGTACTTGTGTTTGTTTCTATTATGTAGAATAGGCATGATCCAGCTGTATACTCTCTTTTGACATGTAAATGTAGATCTTTCCTCTATTTTTAAGAATGTTGTTGAACTGTGTAATTAGATCATCCACCTCTCTGAGGAATTTTATATGTGTTATGCATTTTATTTTTGTCTTGCTGAGCTTAATAAAAAAAACTTAATGTCCTACAGGTTGCTTCTTATTATACAAGGCAGCCTGTTATGCCCTTTCAGAACGGATGGAACAGCTTGTCTCTACTACAAAACAAGCAGTCTCCAAGCAACTTAGTTTTAAATTTCATCATTGAATTATCATTCAATCTCAGTGTAACTTGTACAATCTTAATTACATGACATGGTTGACCCATTAGATCGGGAATTTGTAAACATTTTGGTTATTGTAGTTTTTTTTCCCCAAAGGTTATTGTAGTTTTTGGTTGTACAAAATTTTGTTAATGTATGTTTTTTTATTATTGCACAGGTTTCTAGGTATGATTAGATTACAGAGGAACAAAATATTTTTTTTTAAAATTTTTTGGACAATATACGTCGGTTGTTTAGAAGAACCGACGTAAAAAGATAACAATATACGTCGCCTTTTTGTTTTATACGTCGGTTACTCAGACTTTTATACGTCGGTTATTTTGGTCTTTTACGTTGGCTTAATAACCGACGTATATTCTACCTATTACGTCGCCTTTTTAACCGACGTAAAAGACTGTGACTTTATACGTCGCCTCTCTATACGTCGCCATTTAACCGACGTATAAGGTCGATTTAACCGACGTAAAAGGCCTGTTTTTTACTAGTGGCAGATGCATTGAGCAGAAAAGAAAGATTGAATATGCTGACGATGACCAAAGAATTGTACAGAGAGTTTGAGAAGTTAGAGATAGAAGTACGTGTTCCGAAGGACGCGACATAAATGATTTACGCCATAACGTTTCAACCTGAATTGTTGGAAAAGATCCGGAAATGCCAAGAGCAAGTCATGAACGACAATGCAAATAGTTTAACAGGCGAGGAAATATGTAGCCAACTGGACGACAAAGGAATCTTAAGGTTTGCTTCTCGAATATGGGTACCTAATGTAGCAGAACTAAAGAATGAAATTTTGCACGAAGCGCATAACTCGAAGTATTCAATTCATCCTGGAAGCACGAAGATGTATCGAGATCTTAAAATGAACTTTTGGTGGCCAGATATGAAAAGAGAAATTGCTGAATGGGTGAGTAAATGTTTTACATGTCAAAGGGTCAAGGCGGAACATCAAAGGCCAAGTGGATTACTGCAGCAGTTAGAAATTCCTGAGTGGAAGTGGGAACACATCACAATGGACTTTGTGGTAGGATTGCCTAGAACGAAGACTAACCATGATGCTATTTGGGTTATTGTGGATCGATTGACGAAATCCGCACATTTTCTTCCTATTAACGAGAGATTCTCGCTGGATAAGTTAGTTCGTTTATATGTTAAAGAAATCGTGGTACGACATGGAGTTCCAGTGTCAATAGTATCTGATCGAGACCCTCGATTCAACTCAAGATTCTGGAGAAGTTTTCAAGAGTGTTTAGGCACCGAATTGAAAATGAGTACGGCTTATCACCCGCAGACAGACAGTCAAAGTGAAAGGACAATTCAAACCATCGAAGACATGCTTAGAACGTGTGCACTTGATTTTAAAGGTAATTGGGACGATCATCTACCCTTAGTAGAATTCTCATATAATAATAATTTTCACGCGAGTATCGGGATGCCACCTTACGAAGCTTTATATGGACGGAAGTGTCGATCTCCAGTATATTAGGAAGAAGTTGGTGAATGGAAAGTGATAGGACCAGAATTAGTACAGCAGACAAAGGAAGTGATTGAATTGATTCAGAAAAGGTTGATAACAGCTCAGAATCGGCAGAAGAAATATGCTGACCTAGCAAGAAAAGATATGGGATTCGAAGTCGGAGAACAAGTGTTACTGAAAGTTTCACCATGGAAAGGATTAGTTAGGTTTGGAAAGAAAGGGAAATTGAGTCCGAGATACGTTGGACCATTTGAGATTTTGAAGCAGATTGGGAAAGTAGCTTACGAGTTAGCATTACCCCCGCATATGCAGCTCGTTCATAATGTGTTTCACGTATCCATGCTTAAGAAGTATCGACCAGATTCGAACAATGTAATAGAGTATGAACCCATAGAGGTCCAGTCAGATTTATCTTATGTAGAGCGACCAATTCAGATATTGGATCGTAAGGAAAAAGTGTTAAGAAATAAGACTGTAGTGATAGTAAGAGTTTTGTGGAGGAATCCTAAGGTGGAAGAATCTACCTGGGAGTTAGAGAGTGATATGTTAGAGAAGTATCCCCAGTTGTTTCCTTGATCTGATTCTGAGGACAGAATCCTATTAAGGGGGGAAGGATGTAAGATCCGTGAACTTTATTAAAAATATAAATTGTATTATATGTGTAGAATACTTATTATGAAGTATTTTGAGTTTTAATGATAATGGTTGTTAAGTGATTATGTGCTAAATTGGTGTGTCGAAAGCCCCGTTCAAATATCTTGTCATTTGAAAATATCTTCAATTTTGAGCCCCGTTTTGAAAATTCAAGGGCCCCGTTGAAATTTTGTACATCATTATTATTCCTTCGTCATTCGTATCCGAATCATTATCGGAGGATTTCTTCGTATTATTCTATCCCTTATTAGTCGATACTATCAATAGTATTTGTTTTATTCAAAGGAAGAAAATTATTCCAAACCCTAACCCTAATTTTTCTAGGGTAATTGATAAATTGTCCGTATCAATAAATGCATCTGTTATAGCCAAATTATTCTTGAGCATTAGTTATATAAATGATATGTATTGATTTGGATAACTATCAGTCTTTGTGGATATCTATCACCTCGTAAAACGTGTATTTTACATTATTAGGGTTTTAAAGCGAACCAGTGGATCAATATCGATCTAAAAATGTCGTTTATGGTATTATTTTCCACTAAGTATAAAAAGGAGAATCATACATTATACTTCATATAATCCGTATTAAAAATATACAAAAATATAAAATTCCCGAACCGTGTTCTTCGTGTTCTTGAAAATCAAAATCAATTTCGAAGGTGTTATTGAAATCCAAATCCAAAGTTCAAGTACTCAAATCAAAGATCTCGAGCTCTAGTTTCAGAATCTTCCAACCTCATCATCATCTGGTAATTTTTCGATTTTATATGAATTTTTCAAATTTCGAATTAACATTAGGGTTTATATTCGAATTGGGGATTTTCATTCTGTTGATTCTCCGTTCAATTGATTGCTTCCAACATGTTCCTAGAGTTCTAATTAGTAGGAATTCATGCTTTAATTTCATGTTTATGTTCAATTTTTAAGAATTCGATTTTCGGGTTTTGACCCGAATTTTCTTTTTAATCGTCCGTTCTTGTTGTTGATCTGACATAATTTTGGATAGAGGGGTTTGATTGTGTGTGTTCACAGCTTTGATTTAACACCAAGAACTTAGAATTTCATGTAAGATTTAAGGAGATCGTGTTTTGGCCGGAAAACCCAAACCCGGTTTGTTTGACCGGATTTCTGGGACGATTCCGGTTTGTTTTGGCAATGTTTTTATGTTAGTTGTGTTGGTTGTGAAGTTTAGAGCAGAAACCCTCAAAGAAAGGTATGTTTTGGTGCAGTTTTGGCCGTGAACGGATTCCGGTGGCCGGATGACCGACCGGATTCTGGAAAACCCAGTTTCCGGCGGGTTGTTCTTGGCGACCCGTTTC
Organism: Heracleum sosnowskyi; assembly: GCA_030848705.1. NCBI lineage: Eukaryota > Viridiplantae > Streptophyta > Magnoliopsida > Apiales > Apiaceae > Heracleum > Heracleum sosnowskyi. Next base: position 13,959,192 of record CM061244.1, on the reverse strand, counting down.
TGTTCTTGGCAACCCGTTTTCCTGACCCGTTTTCAATCTTCGAAACCCTAAAATATTTTCAGAAAACTGTTTTTGAATTTTATTTTTAAATTTAATTCGAAAATAGTTTAAATATTTATAAAAATCATATTTTTATTTTAAAATTACATTTTTAAATTTAGAAAATTCTGGAAAATTATATTTAATTATTTAAATTCGAAAATTGATTAAATGTAATTATTTTAATTATTTTTAATTAATAATTAATTAATTTAATTAATTGATTAATTCTTTTAATCAGTTAATTCTTAATAATTAATAATTAATTAGATTTAATTAATTTAAATTAAGTTTAATTATTTTATAGCTTGATTTAATTATTTAAAAATAGTTTGAGCATTTGGAAATTGTCAATTAATTTTATATTAATTGAATTAATTGTTATTAATTACTTATAATGGGATTAAAAATCCGATTTTTGATTTAAAAATTATTTGTGACTTATTTAAATTCAAATGAGTCTCGAATATTGTTTTAAATATATTTATAAGTGCTATATGGTTTATATGAGTCGAATTATGTATTTTAATAGTCCGTAAATGCCCGTACGAGGGCTAATGTCTGAGTTTTAATTACCGTAAAATAGATCGGGCATCCGATAGGAACCCGATTACTTGTTTAAATGTAAAAATGGTTATGAGTATATATCGAGGATAGAATGAGGATAGTTAGACTTACTGTAATGAGTTGTTTATTATAGAATCGAGTTCCCGGAGCAAGGGAAAAGAGAAGGTAGAGTGAGCTCGGTAGAATTCCGTCAACTACTAGACCAGGCAAGTATCTGTGCCTTTACTTGTTGATTCAATTGTTATTATTCTTCAGAATTTCATGTATGTTACCATCAGAACGATTCAGATTATTCAATCTTCACCCGTATTGAGCACTTGATGCTATTTCCTTGAATATTCCTAACTTTTGATTTAATCCACAATCGTGTTGGATATCAGAAACCCTCACCTTCAATTCAGTTTATAATTGATGATAACCATTGTTGACTTTCTTAATTGGGTACGTTGTACCATTGAAACCATTCTGAATCTATTTCTCGGACTTTATTTGATATTGAATAGTTGAAGCTCTTTTGCAACTATTACACCCCGTCATTGTGTACTTAACTTGTTATGCATGTTATTGCTTATACCTTGTGATAGAATTGACATGTTTTAAAATGAGACCAGTAATGGTCGGGCCATATTTATGGTCGTAATAACTTAAGGCCTAGATGGCCATGGATCCTAGTGGAGGACTATGCTATAAGCTAGTCCGGGGTTGATGCGTGACTGATCAGCAGCTCAACCTTTGTATTTGAAAAATGTAGAAGTCCAATTCTAATCCCTCTTTCTTCAATAAAGATTATTAAAAGCTTATGTTTGACTTGTATATTGTTGATTCAGATAATTGAAATCTTTCATTTCATTATGAAACTGTGATTGATATATATTATGCTTGCTGAGCACTTGTGGCTCATACTTGTTTTGTTTCTAACCCTATTCCAGTGAAGCGAGAGAATGAGAAGACACAGCGCTAGTGACAGTTCTCCCGATGCTAGGAGACCACCCCGAGTGATTGTCATTGGACGAGTAGTTGTTTTACTTTTTGGAAGTTAGACTAGATGTCTAGCTTTGTATATTAAGTGTGTAATAACTCTGAAAACTGGTTTGTAATAAATATGACTTAGAAGCTTGTTTTATGCCATAATCTGGATGCGGTCTTGGATAAGGGGTATTTTATGTTATTATATTATTATGCATGTGTTAGATTCAGGTATATTGTGTTTCGTTGGTCGAGTGACTCCCCAAATATGTACCCCAGGTTTGGAGGGCGTCACAGATCTTACAATGGACTAGCAAATTGAACATGAATACAAAGACGAATATTAGACCAACACAAAAGAAACTAAATGAAAATATTAAAATACACATAATCAACCAAACATGATATAGTGCGTGTTTGGGATATCACAAAAAATTGACTTATAGCTTAAAATGAGTAAGTGTCATATAAGTGATAAGTTGATGAATTCTTATAAGTTATACGGGTGTTTGGATAAATTTACTTATAAGTTAGTTAAGAATTTGCTAAATTAAATTTGAAAAAATAATTATTAAATACAATGATTTCAACACTTGCATTTTAAATTAAAAAAATATTTAAAAACACAAAGGTAAAAATATCAATACTATTATATAATAGAAGAAACATTAAAAGTTTGGTTGGTCTGTATGGTACGTTGTGATTTTACTTTATTGCCCTTAATTATCTATACTTCATGTTTTTACTTAATTAACCTTACTTATTTATAGAAATATATTATTAAATAATAATATTATCTATTTATAACCAATTACCTTTTTTCCCTAAAATACATTATTTTTTCTAACAAATTCCCCTACTTTTTCAAACATGGCAATTACCTTTTTTTAACTAAAACATGTTAGTTTTTCTATTTTTCCTTACTAAAACCCCTCATTTTCCAAAAATATCACGGACAAACTTTTAGTTATTTATTTTTAAACCTATAATATTATAATTATTTTTTTAAAAGTTTACCTATTTTAACATGTCTACTTATTTTTCTTAACAAATGCAATCACTAAGAATATTAAAATAAAAAAAATCAAATACCTATTTATAATCAATTACTCTAAAACACATTATAGATTTTTTTTCTAACAAAGTCCCTTTTTTTCTAAATATATCACGGGAAATTGTCTTTTTCAATTTATTTTTTCTATTTTTCTCACTAAAATTCATTTTTTTTCCAAAAATATCATAGGAAGCCCTTTACTTATTTATTTTAAAACGAATTTAAATACTTTTAATTATTAAATTTTAAAACCTCATTTTCCAAAAATATCACAGGCATTTACCTTTTTAAACTAAATATATGTTACCTTTTTTATTTTTTATTACTACCCTTACTTATTTATTTTAAAATATGTTTTAATGTTTTTAATTAATTAAAAGTATTTAGCTATTTTAAAATGCCTACTTTTTTTTAACAAATACAATTAATAAAATATTAAAAATATAATAATAAAATAACAATTAATAATCCGTGCATCGCACGGGTTTTAAGCTAGTAAAATATTAAAAAACAAAAAAATCAAAATAAGTCAATAAGTTCAGGAAAATGTAACAAATTATTAACATGCAACTTATCAACATATAAATTATAAGTTGAGGTCATAAGTTGGGGGACAAACACTTCTCGTAAGCTCTTATTAACTTATAATGTATGAATTACCCAACCCAAACATGCCCATAATAGTCTAATTGACCACTTATGAGAATTTAATAAAAAAACAAAATAAGATCTACTAAAATATTGAAGAAGAGCAAACCACTAACATATGACAACAATGTGCGTGTTTGGGGTATCTTAAAAAAGTTGACTTATACCTTAAAATGAATAAGTGTCATATAAGTGATAAGTGAATGAATTCTTATAAGTTGTATTGGTGTTTGGATAACTTTACTTATAAGTTAGTTACAAATTTGCTAATTTACATTTTAAAAATAATTATTAAATACAATGAGCTAAATACATGTATTTTAAATTAAAAAAACATTTAAAAATACAAATGTAAAAATATGAAGTATTAAAAGACAAATAAATCAAGCAATAAGTCAATAAGTTAAGTAAAATGTACGTTGTTATTAACATTCAACTTTATAAGTTGGTTTATAAGTTGGATTGACAAATACTCTCCATAAGTTCTCAGGGGTTTATAAACTATAAATTAGCTTATTATCGTGTTGCCAAACAAGCACATTATTTAAGTCACTAGGCTACAAGTTGATAAGATACATGATGCTATATACTAGACTATTCATGAATAAATACTAGGCATGGATGAAAATAAGGAAGGGTCATATAAGTGAGAAGTTGATGAATTTTTATAAGTTATACGGGTGTTTGGATAAATTTACTTATAAGTTAGTTAAGAGTTTGCTAAATTAAATTTGAAAAAGTAATTATTAAATACAATGATTTCAACACTGCATTTTAAATTAAAAAAATATTTAAAAACACAAATGTAAAAATATAAAATATTAAAAAACAAAGAAATCAAGTAATAAGTTAATAATTTCAGGAAAATGTACTATTTTATTAACATAACTTATAACATATAAGCAGTAGTGGCCAAACATGCCTGTATCATGAATACAATGGTAGGCACGAAGACAAAATAAGTAATAATAAAGATACACGGAGACAAATCAGATATATGGCACGACATAAAATAAGTAATTCAAAATCAAATGATAGCATACTAGTAACCGACGTGCAGGAGACCCGTGATCGGAGGACCGGAGTCATGAACCGATAAAATTAACCCACTACCAGCACAGCGGCACGACATCGACAACCACGTGGAAAATACACTTCAGCTCTGATACTAATGAAAGATCTACCCCTGCAATATATCGAAACAAAGTTTATTAGAACACATTAAGAATTAGAGAAAAAGGAAGGGAGTTCCGGAGTGTGTTTAGAAAAAATATGCCAATACTTTGAGTGTCTTTTCTTATGATTTACGATCATTACATAGAGACTTCCAAACACGGCTCCCTCGCTTTTCCGGTACACTTATGTATCAGAATTGCGGAACTGGTACAGCTGCGTACAACTTTGCAAAACTGGTATAGGGCGCCACGGCCCGTGGCGACCCTGGCAGGGGTGCGCCACGGCCCGTGGCGACCCTGTATTTTATTTTTATTCATTTCACTTTCCCCGTGGTTACTTAGTAAAACAGATTTGTCACTTAGTAAAAATTGTTTTGTAACTCTCTCTTTTGTAGGTTTATAGATTATACTTGCAAAAATTATATTAGCATTTTCTTTGTTTTAAATTAAACATGAGCTGTTGTACTTTGGGACTATCCAAAATTTAAAAAATAATATTACGCGTAACTATTTAAAATTTTGGTCCAAAAATGATAACTACACAAAATTGTAGTTCCTACACAAAATTCTTAGCAAAAAATGTTCTCAAACAATCGATTTTGGATGTATAAAAAATGTAGTTGCAAAATTTAAATTTTTTTTATATTAGCATAGAAATGTTCTACTTTGCTACTAAGCAGAAACGGAAAATAATTATTAAGTGTAACTATGTTATTTTTTGCTCCAAAAAGGAGGTGTACAGCATTTTATGCAATTTTTATGGACTAGAAAAAAAAAATTATTCAAGCATATGGAAGGATGATAATAATACAGCCTTAATGTTGACGTGACTACACCACTTTTACATTTGCATGCTAACAGTTGTATTCAGAGCAATAATAAAGCTTCAAATTTAGTTTGACAAGACTACACATGAGATCAATAATTTCTGGAAAACATGACAAATAATACAAAGCTTTAATTTTATGAAAAAGATGAGTGGTCATTTCAAGGCCTGCATAACTAGTAATTTGAAGTAGGGTATATATAATTGATGGTTATAGCTTCATTTAGTGTCTTAAGAAAGGAATCGAAATGTTTTGTTAAATTTCGATTACAAGAAATGGGTGAGTACGATTGTCGTGTTTGGTTGCTTGTTGAAAGAGATGACGATTATCGTAGGTTAAAACTAAGTGATCCAAAAGAGTACTTTGCAGGCGTTCGTCGGGAATGGGCATATAGGCGTCAGGAATCAGACGATTGAGAAATGACCTCATTCGAATTGGTGCAAGGGTTCCCACTCGTGATTCGCTTATCATGTATCCCGACCCCGGTGAATGTGGCAATTGGAATAAGTATAGGAAAAGAGTGATTGGTGCTGTGTCACAGATACGGTTTGAAAATAATCTAATGCTGGTGCGTAGAGGTCGTCAATATATGTATCAACTTGCCACAGATTCCGTTGGTGCTATGGGAAGAGACCTCACAGAACGCGAGCAATATCATCTTGAACATAATCCAAACTATGTCTCCGATGGAGCCATTTCCGACGAAACGAAAGAAGAGTGATGCCCATTTATGTGTTGTTCTATTGTTGTTTTTAATTATGACCAAATGTTTTTATTTTATATTATTGTATGCTGAGTGTCCTATTAATGTATGAATTTGGTATTTATGAATTTGGTATTTATGGCAATAATCTCCATTATAATAAGAACATGACAATGCATGAAAAAAACATAACGACATTCTTTACGAGGAAGAATGTACATTCTTTAAAAACAAATAACCAGAGCTTTAAAAACGCATACATCATGAACAACTTAATCTTCATGATCATCCTCATCTGTACCCTCATCATCATCATCATCCTTATCGTCATCCCCGGAGTCAGTTAGAATACTTATGTTGAAACTGTGCATAAGTTCTTCCATCTCAAAAACATGCTGATTTGCTTGCCTTGTCATTTGTTTTTTAAGATCTTCAATGATAATTGCTGCACGCTCCTCCGTTGGCAATTTAATTTCCTTTCAATGCTTTGTTCATGTTTTCTTAACTTATCAAATTATTTTGGTACTTGAAGATAACCACAAATTAATTATTGGAAGGTCATAGAATGCTCCATAATTGTAAAACATAAAATTACAACAGAAATAAAACATTTCATATTAAGTTCATAGCATAATCATTACAAAATAATAAAAGTGATGCATAAAGCTAACGAGGACCCTTGCCATTCTTTTTTTTCTTGTTGTTGTGATCACACATTGGTCCGTTCAACTGTAATATGCCAAAATAAAAAACCAAATTTTTTCTTTTATTAATTCAGTTTTTCAATCTTGAAAATGGATGTTTAAACCTTGAATATGGATGTCAAACAAGCAATTTCACCAACGGCAAATCAACCAAAAAAATGGATAAACAAGGGTCGCCACGGGCCGTGGCGCCCATGCCAGGGTCGCCACGGGCTGTGGCGCCCTATACCAGTTTTGCAAAGTTGTACGCAGCTGTACCAGTTCCGCAATTCTGGTACGTAAGTGTACCAGAAAAGCGAGGGAGCCTCCAAACACATTCTCCAAAGTAACTGTCCCATTATTATATAATCAAGGTCATTATGTACATATTTGTAAATAACTCACACAATTAATATAACAATTTGTAACTACTAAATACATTTATGTATTTATTCATTTTATTTTATTTGATATATAAAGTCAAATATAACAATTATTTACCAAAACAAGCCTCAGATGGACTCATCGGTCATCGCTGGAAGTATTTACGAGTTTTTCATTGTCAGATGAGAAAACAAGTAATTACACGAAACTGTTAGCTTTATCTTCTGTTTAATTTGTTGAAATATAGCATAAGATCCATTTGGGGCCTTTCTTTAACACCTTAGGGTTTTAGATGAGCCGGTTACTCAACATAATTATTCGTACATTATATATTTGCTTGGTTATTTTTTATAGCTGCGTAAAACAATAACTCCGATGGTTTTGACAGCAGTCCTTGCCATGAGGATCGTGGACCTCTTATGTATTGGTACCACTTCAATGTAGCTGAGTGGGCTTCTTCTAGTGATCAGCTGTAATAGTAACATGCATACCAGGTTTGCATTACAACTTAGAATCAGACAGGTCGACTGAGAAAACATACACAACTTCACTCGCTAACAAAGCAAGTAAATTTTTTGACAATCATACAAACAGAAACCAGCGAGACCTGGCTAAAGATCATAGTACATAAAACTTACATGCATATTATACTCTTGGAACTCAAACTAAATTGCAAATTCCAGCACTGAGATGCTTATATTGTGTGCGTGGGCTGCTGGATCTTCAGCTCAGTGAGCTATGTAGTCAGGGCCAAGATATCAGGGTGTTGTTCGAACAAGGGCACATCAGTCTCTTCTAAGTAGACCCATGCTTCAATCCCTTTACGATCTTTTGTATCCAGCAGAATACAGACATTCTTGAGAGGTAAAGAAGCAGCACTTGCCCAAATAGGAGTCCCCCAACCAAAATCAGCATCATAATAAGGAAATCTACTCCAACTTGTATGCATAAACAAATTCACCTCTGGATCAGTCACCTTCTCATTTGCCTCCAAGAACGGATCTATCACCTTCCTATGATCATCCTCTTGATGCAACAACATGTATTTGTAATCCTCAACCGCCTCTTTGACAGAATCACTCAGCATAGCTACGTAATCACCATATCCTTTGTCCTTAGCTTCACCAGCCTCAAGATTTACGGTTGCAAGGCCATAAAGGTTTCCAAAAGACTCCATGTAGGTTAAAAACCAGGTTAACATAATATATACACACACATTTCTGTATGTAACACACGATGGAAAAACAAAAGAACAAGAGATATTTTATTTCAGATAATCATCTCAAAGTGAATACATACTGAGAGTTTTTAAACTTTGGAGACACCTAACTTCCTAGAAAAACTCCACTGCATACACATTCTATAAAAGGTTCCTACAAAAACTCAACTAAACACTGACTAAGTCTAGCTGCTTATAAAACATTCAACAACTATATATTATTAAACCAACTAAATAAAACAGATAAACTAAAACTTTAAAACAATAAATAATAAAATAATAAAACAAGTTTAGATTAATTTCCAACAATCTCCCCCTTAATCTAAACTTACTGAACAGAATTTATGAAGTACTTCTCTTCATTTTGTGATGCACTTCTCACCACCATCAATTTGTTGATGCACTTCTCATCAACAACATTTTGTTGATGCACTTCTCATGAACACCAATTTGTTGATGCACTTCTCATCAACACCACTGGAGCACTTCTCTCCCGGTGCACATAATCACCCATAATTCTAAATTAAAATTTCTTCCATGACCTCTTGTGCCATGATTTTCTTCTTGTTGTCATCTTGACACACATCTGTCCTATGTTTTTGAACTTCTTTTGTTTTCTTCTTTGGGAGCTTCATTACCACCTTGAAAACCTCTTATAGTGACATCACGGAAGCCTTCTTCTTTTTCCGCTTCTTCCGCCATGACTATATTCTCACGCAAATTCTCAGAGGCCCTTTAAGATCATGCTGCTCTGATACCAAGTGTAGGTTAAAAACCAGGTTAACATAATATATACACACACATTTCTGTATGTAACACACGATGGAAAAACAAAAGAACAAGAGATATTTTATTTCAGATAATCATCTCAAAGTGAATACATACTGAGAGTTTTTAAACTTTGGAGACACCTAACTTCCTAGAAAAACTCCACTGCATACACGTTCTATAAAAGGTTCCTACAAAAACTCAACTAAACACTGACTAAGTCTAGCTGCTTATAAAACATTCAACAACTATATATTATTAAACCAACTAAATAAAACAGATAAACTAAAACTTTAAAACAATAAATAATAAAATAATAAAACAAGTTTAGATTAATTTCCAACAATCTCCCCCTTAATCTAAACTTACTGAACAGAATTTATGAAGTACTTCTCTTCATTTTGTGATGCACTTCTCACCACCATCAATTTGTTGATGCACTTCTGTTAGATATAATTGCTAATGTTTGTTTATCAGTGTTTAAGCAACAGGTACTGACAAGAGTTTATCAGAAGCCAGTCAGAGTTTAGTTAAACTCTGACAGGGTGAAGAGTTTAATTGAAGCCGGTCAGAGTTTATTTAAAGTCTGACAGGGTGATAGTTGAATTAGCTGTCGGTGCTGAATTGAAGATTCTAGAAGCAATATATTCTGAAGATGGAAAGAAGCAGAATATATTGATACAGCTAAGGAAACGGAATAGAAGATAAGAAGCAATCCTTAATTGATAAGTTTTGTATAGCTAACTTGTAGGAATATCAATTAGATAAGGATTGTATGTAGCTGTGTACTATATAAACACAGATAGGTTATCCCTAGAAGGGACACGCGAATATTGATATATTATTCTTGTAACCTAGAAGCTCTTTGTGATTCATTAACATCATAAAGGAGAAGCTGTTAATATAAATACAGTTTATTGATTCATAAACAGTGTTCTTGATTATCGTTATTCTCATACATACTTGATTATATTGTGTATTCGGCCTAACAATTGGTATCAGAGACAAGGCTGTTTAATATATACAGTTTTACGATTCAAACACAGTATTAATCATGTCTGAAGAAAATCAAACTGCTCCTAAGGCTGAACAGGTTAAGCCCAATTCTGTGAGTCGATATGAAACAATCAGGGTTCCAATACTCAGGCCAGTAGAGTATCCGATTTGGAAGGTTAAGATGACCATGTTTCTGGAGGCTACAGATCCAGAATACCTTGACAGAATTAATGATGGTCCTCATATGCCAACTAAATTGTCCCCTGTTGTTGATGGTCAAGCACAAAAGACTGTTCCAAAGGAAAAGAAAGATATGACTCCTGAGGATATCTCATCAATTGCAAAGGATGCAAAGGTTAGACATCTTCTCCACAGTGCTTTAGATAATGTAATGTCTAACAGAGTAATTGGCTGCAAAACTGCCAAAGAGATATGGGATGCTTTAGAAGTCAGATGCCAGGGAACAGGTGCTATTAAGAAGAACAGAAAAACAATACTCACACAGGAGTATGAGCACTTTGATTCAAGAACTAATGAAACCTTGACTGAGACTTATGACAGATTTTGCAAACTGTTGAACGATCTGTCTCTGGTAGATAAGGAATATGAACTTGAAGAGTCCAATCTCAATTTTCTGTTATCTCTACCTGAAAAGTGGGACTTAAAGGCAACAACAATCAGAGATAATTATGATCTTGCTGATACAGATCTTGATGAGATCTATGGATTGTTAAAGACTCATGAACTTGAGATAGAACAAAGAAACAGGAGGTCCAGCAAGAAGACAAAATCTGTTGCTCTCAAAGTCGAGGAGAAGCCCATCAAGAAGGAATCATCAAGGAAGAAAGCCAAGGGAAAGGCTTTAGTTATTAAATCTGAGAGTGAGTCATCAAACTCTGATGATGACTCAAACTCTGATGAAGCTTCTGACTCTGAGGATGACGAAGAGGAGTTGATGCAAATGGCTGCATTGATGGTGAAGACCTTTAAGAAGATGGGATTCAAGAACTTCAAGAAAGGAAAGAGATTCTCAAGGAAAGATTCAAACTCTGAAAGGAGAAGTTTCAGAAAGTCTGATGGAAAGGAGAATAAGTCTGGCAAGAAGGATAAGTCTCAAATCCAGTGCTACAAGTGTAAGGAGATGGGTCATTATGCTCCAGAGTGCAAGAAAGGCAAATCTGAGAAAGCACTCATCTCTAAAGGCAGAGACTGGGCAGATACTTCAGACTCTGATGATGGAGAAAACTATGCTCTTATGGCAACTGTCAGAGATGAGACTGAATCTTCTGATAATATATCTGAGTTAAGAGTATATCTGAAAAGTGTTCATGTTAGTTATAGGGATCAGACTTTAGAAAATGAGAGGATTAAAACTGAGAATCTTAGTCTTAAAGAAAGAAACAAGTTTCTTGAAAGAGAACTTGAGAATATGAAGAAGATTCAAAAAGAAAGAGATGATGCTGTTTATGTTGAACAGGAGTTGCTTAAAAGGTATAAGCAACTAGAATCTGAATTAGAAAAAGAAAGAAAAATAATCAAGACTTGGACAGATTCTGGAAGAGACACTCATCAAGTGTTTCAGACTGATTCTGTAAGTTTAGGTTATTGTGAAAACGATGAACTTAGGTTTAAAGACAAAGTTAAGGTTAAACCACAACTTAAACCTGTGATATTTGTTCCAGAATCCACCAAGCTAAAATCTGTAGTTGTGAAAGAAGCTGTTATGGAGCCAGTTGAAGCTTGTGTTAAACAAGTAGATATTGAATCTAAAACAGAGAAGCTTGTTGAGTTAGAAGCTGTTAAAGAACCAATTAGAATCTGTGAGAAGCAGGTTAATGTTGGTTTAATGACAGGAAAACAGTTTAAACATAAGCTCAAAGAGATTAAGTCTGCCGTGAAACCAAAAGGGTCCAAGAGAAATAGGAATGGAAAAGTAGGCATAAATAATAGAAATAATCATATGCCCAATGCTAGTGCCTCAAGAAAAACATGTTATAATTGTGGTAGTTCTAATCATCTTGCTAGATTTTGCACTAAGAACAAACATATTAATTCTTTATCTTCTACTTCAGAAGTAAAGAATGATTATGTTAGAGTAAGACCACAGACTTTATGCAAACATTGTGGGAGCACCTGGCATTCTATTTACACATGTAAGAGTTATCATGCAATTTATCATAACTATTATGAGCTAAAACCCAACTTGAAATGGGTTAGAGCAAACTCTGCTAGTGTAAAATCTGACAATGTTAGTTTAAACTCTGATAATGCTAATTCCGCTGCAAAAACTAACACCGTTAAGAAAGACAAAGGATCCAAGCAAGTCTGGATCCTCAAAACTAACACTTAGTGTTTGTTTGTGATTGCAGGGCATAATAGAGAGCACACTTATCTTAGACAGTGGATGCTCAGGACATATGACTGGAAATAAAGCCCTGCTATCAGACTTTGAGGAGAAGGCTGGCCCAAAAGTTTCCTATGGAGATGGCAACATAGGACACACTCTGGGATATGGCAATATTAATCTTGGTAGTGTCATCATCACAAAAGTAGCTCTAGTCTCAGGACTCAAGCATAATCTGTTATCTGTGAGTCAAATCTGTGACAGAGGAAACCATGTAGATTTTCATAGTGAATACTGTGAAGTTATCAGTAAATCTACTGGGAAAGTTGTTCTAGTTGGACACAGGTGCAACAATATTTATGAAGCAAGTTTGGTAACAAACTCTGATGGAAAAACAGTGTGTCTGACTGCAAGAATGTCAAATGAAGAGAGTTGGAATTGGCACAAGAAGCTCTCTCATCTCAATTTGAACAACATAAATGAGCTTATTAGAAAGGATCTTGTAAGAGGACTTCCAAAATCAATACTCAATCTAGATGGTCTATGTGATTCTTGTCAAAAGGCCAAGCAAAGGAAGTCATCTTTCAAGAGCAAATCTGAATCTTCAGTAGTGGAACCTTATCATCTTCTACATGTTGATCTCTTTGGACCAGTGAATGTGATGTCCATGGGCAGAAAGAAATATGCTCTAGTAATTGTTGATGAATATACTAGATATACATGGGTGTATTTCTTGTCAAAGAAGGATGAAACTGCTCAAACGTTGATGGATCATGTAAATCTACTGGACAAAGGATCACAGCACAAAGTCAAAATTATAAGGAGTGATAATGGAACTGAATTCAGAAACTCAATCTTGGAAGCTTTCTGCAAGGAAAGAGGAGTCAAACAAGAATTTTCTGCACCTGGAACTCCACAGCAAAATGGTGTAGTTGAAAGAAAGAACAGAACCTTAATTGAAGCTGCCAGAACTATGCTTGATGAAGCAAAATTGCCAACTTATTTCTGGGCAGAAGCTGTTCAAACTGCTTGTTTTACTCAAAATGCAACTCTGATCAACAAGCATGGAAAAACACCATATGAGATGGTGAAAAACAAGAAGCCAAATTTGAAATATTTTCACATATTTGGATGCAAATGCTTTGTGTTGAAGACTCATCCTGAATAGTTGACCAAGTTCGAGTTAAAAGCTGATGAAGGAATCTTTGTTGGCTATCCATTGTCAACAAAAGCATTCAGAGTTTACAATCTGAGAACAAAGGTGATCATGGAATCCATACATGTGTCGTTTGATGACAAGAAAATAATTGGACTTGAAGACAAGGATGGATATGATCAACTACGTTTTGAAAATGAAGATCTATTCTCTGATGATATAAACTCTGATGAAGCAGGGTTGACAAACTCTGACGAAGCATACTCTGAACCTCTACTGGTAAATACTGGAGAAACTGGAAATTCTCAAATTGAACAAAATAGAGAACCAGTTGAGGGGGAGCGTGAAGAAGCTCAACAAGACACAGCAAGTGAGTCAGTTGAGGAAACTGATTCAAACTCTGACAGTTCAAACTCTGAGCCATCAAATTCAGGGGGAGCCTCAGATGCTGCAGAAAGTCAACATATGAATCAGGAGAGCATGGATCAAGGGGGAGGATTCAATAATGATTCAAGAAACCACTTACCAACAGCCAGAAAGTGGACACAGGCACACACACCTGATCTCATAATTGGAGATCCTGATGCTAGTGTGAGAACTAGAAGTGCAACAAACAATGAGTGTCTGTATCATGCTTTCTTGTCTCAAACAGAACCAAAGAAAGTGGAGGAAGCTCTTCAAGATGCTAATTGGATTACAGCAATGCAAGAAGAGTTAAATGAATTTGAAAGAAATGAAGTCTGGACACTTGTACCTAGACCAAAGAATAGATCAATTGTAGGTACAAAGTGGGTTTTCAGAAACAAGACTGACAGTGAAGGTGTGATTACAAGAAACAAGGCTAGACTTGTGGCTAAAGGTTATTCACAACAGGAAGGAATTGACTTGATGAAACCTTTGCTCCAGTTGCAAGATTGGAGGCCATAAGAATTTTTCTGGCCTATGCTGCACACAAGAAGTTTAAAGTTTTTCAGATGGATGTAAAAAGTGCTTTTCTCAATGGGAAGCTTGAAGAAGAAGTGTTTGTTGAACAACCACCAGGATTTGTAGATTCCAAGCATCCAGATTATGTCTACAGGCTTGACAAGGCATTATATGGACTAAAGCAAGCACCAAGAGCATGGTATGAAACTCTTGCTCAATTTCTTTTAGAAAGTGGGTTCACAAGAGGTACAATTGATAAAACCCTGTTTTATTTCAATTCTGGTGATGATTTGCTTTTAGTTCAAATTTATGTAGATGATATTATTTTTGGATCTACTAATGACAAACTTTGTAAGAAGTTCGCAAAGCTTATGCAATCCAGGTATCAAATGAGCATGATGGGAGAGCTTAGTTATTTTCTAGGCTTACAGGTCAAGCAAACAGATGATGGGATTTTTATCAATCAAGCAAAGTATACCAGAAATCTTCTAAAGAAATTTGGTATGCTTGATAGTTCATCTGCTACAACTCCCATGGCTACAACAACGAAGCTTGACAAAGACACAGGAGCCTCAGTAGATATGACTAACTACAGAGGAATGATAGGGTCTCTACTGTATCTTACTGCAAGTAGACCTGATATCATGTATGCAACATGTCTTTGTGCAAGATTTCAAGCAGATCCCAGAGAGCCTCATCTAACAGCTGTGAAAAGGATCTTCAAATATCTCAAAGGAACCATAACCCTGGGTTTGTGGTATCCTAGAGAATCAGAGTTTAAGTTAATTGGTTACTCTGATGCAGATTTTGCAGGCTGTAAGATAGACAGAAAAAGTACAAGTGGAAGCTGTCAATTTTTAGGTGACAGATTAGTTTCTTGGTACAGCAAGAAACAGAAGTCAATCTCCACATCCACTGCTGAAGCAGAGTATATAGCAGCTGGTAGCTGTTGTGCACAGATTTTATGGATGAAGAATCAACTGCTGGATTATGGGTTAAGGTACTCTAAAATACCTATTTTCTGTGATAACCAAAGTGCTATTGCTATGACAGGTAATCCAGTACAGCACTCCATGACCAAGCACATGAGCATAAGATATCATTTTATCAGAGAACATGTGGAAGAAGGGAACATTGAGCTTCATTTTGTGTCTACAGACCAACAACTTGCAGATATCTTCACCAAACCTTTGAGTGAAGCTACGTTTACAAGATTGGTAAATGAACTTGGAATGATCTCTGGTTCAGACTAGAGATACGGGTTAGACTCAAAATCTATCCATGTTTGATTGTTTAAATGCTCATGATTCCTTGCAAATGTTAACTGTTATGTGAACCAGCATGTTAAACTGTGATGATAAACTCTGTGAAGTGTCTGTCATACACTAAAAGTAAGCTCTGATGGTAAACTCTGTTGGTCATACTCTGATAGTTACAGTTTAATGTTATACTCTGATTGTAATTTTGTCTGAAACATTTGGACCAATGAAGAAATTTGTATGAAGCATAATTCTCAGTAAGTAATTGTGAATCCTTAAGAGTTGATAGATTCTGATCTCAAATATGTGCAGTAAGCTAACACAGCATGATACTGTCTCTATATTTATAGCATCTCTTAGTTTATTGATCCTATACACTGAGTCTGTATTAGCTGTTTGCATCTTCTCTCATAAGTTAATTATAATTACTGATGAAAAGTCTAAACTCTGATTATTTAATGCAAATAATTCACCCTCACATCAAAAGATGCCAAACAGAGCACAAATTCCTTTGAGATCATGTTGTGCCTAGGAAGATCCAGGAACTTATTGTATGAAATAAGGGCTAAAATCTTTGATTTTTGGTGACTAGTGCCAACCACTGATTACTGGAAAAATAAAAAATAAAAAAAAATAAAAATAAAAAATAATAATAATAATAAAGGGGGTGAAAAATAAAAGACATATCCAAATGAAAGGATATCAGTAATACAGAGTTTAGATAGAAAAATCAGTGTCTATGTTATACATGAGAGTTTCGGCAACCAGTTTTTACTCCTTTAGTTTGTGGATTTTATGCACTTTGAGATGATCTAAATACTGATTTCGGTAAACTCTGCTAATACACACACATATTTTCACAACTGTACAGATTGAGAAAAGAGTTTATTGACAAAGAAGGACAAATGGTAAACACTGATGTATTGTGTGAAATACGCCGAGGTTACTTTGTTTTAATCTCTGATGGTTAAAATAATCTATTTGTTTCAGACATGTTATAATTTTGAGATTAGCCATTTGTTTTTCGGAAAAAGTATGATTGAACGGAGAAAAGAAAGAGTGTGTTTGATAAGTCCTGATAGTGATTCGTAATGCTGCTGAGTATGTTAGTTTATTGTTTAAAGTGATATCATTTCTTTCACTTTACAATTACTATGCAAAATTGATAATACTGATATGTAAAGAAACAATTTTTTTTTTCATTAATTGATTCAAATTTACATTCAGACCATTTCATACTCATGTTTAGCTAAACTTTCTGGTACATACTAATCACTATGGTTACAAAAGAGAAGATCTATTTAACCAGGACAAGTATCTGAATGCTACATCTGAAGCAGAAGAGCTAGAGCCAGAAGTTATTGTGCTCTACTACTTCTGATGATCGCTACCCAGTTGTTTAACTGATCATTATACCATCTGGGATTGCTTGACAACATCCTGAAGATGAATCATCATCATCATCTTCCTGGATTCTCTTTCTGCTTTGCAGCTTGCAGGATTCCAAGAAGATTGTCTCCTCAGTACCCATCAGGAAGCTCTGCTGGAAGAGTATCATACAAATCTCCATAGTATGATCGTCTGCCAGAATGGGCACATCATATGGACAAAGAACCTGAGGACACTGAAACTCCTACATCAGAGAATGAGGAGATTGTGATTACAACTGTACCTTCAAGTACTCCTGCAATTGTTGTTGAGGAGGATATTCTAACTGCTGAAGATGCTGCAAATCCTGAACCTATTATGATGGATTTTGAAACAGAAGCTCCTACATCAAAAGCTGATGATGTAGTTGAGGAAGCTGCTGCATACTCTGACAGCAGGATTATTGATCATGAAGATACTGTACTGGAAGCTGATCAAGCTACTACTGAATTAGTAGAACCTATTGCTTCTCACACAGAAATCATTTCTCTTGATTTTGAGAAAGGTGAGGAAGTTGATCAGATTAGAGTTGATCTAGTTCCAGAAGCTGTTGCTGTACATGCTGATGCAACAGATAATGATCATGAGGATATTGTTTTCCTTGAAACTTTGCAACAATCAGTTGTTGAGATTGTTCAGAGAGAAGCAGAGGTTACTGCTCCAGCAAACTCTGATGTTCCTCAAACTGTAGCAGATCAAGTACCTGATGCCACTGCACAGTTAATTGATGAAATCACTGCTGAAAATGTGCTTGAAGATATTCACAGAGAGGATGACAATGCTGAAGCTAGTCCTGCTCATTCAAACTCTGATATTCAAGTGGAAGTTTCTGATCTTCAAGCAAATTCTACTGAAGAGAGGGAAGTTCAAAGGGCTGCTTCTGAGCATTTTCAGAATATGTACTACAATGCATGGGCTAATGCAGATTGTGTCTTTACAGCACAACGGGCTGCATATTTTCTATCTGATTCTGTTAAGAAGATTACAAATCCTGATGTCCTTACAAGCTTACAGGCAACTGTTATTCAAGTCAAATCTCTCAATAATAGATTTGATGAGAATCAACAAATGCTTACAAAATTGAGGAATGAAGTAAGTCTGAGGGATCTTACTTTAAAGGCTGACAGAACTTCTTACTATGCCATGTTCAAGCAGCAAGCCAGGGATTCTGAAGAAATCAAGAAGAGGCTTGGGACAGTTGAGGACAACCAGAATGCTATGTCTGCTCAACTGACTTCCATTTCTACTGCGCTTGAATTGCTGACATCAGTACTACTTTCTGATGATGTCAAAAAGGGGGAGAGTATATCTAAAGACAAATGCAAAGATACTCAAACTCTGAGACGGAAGGATGATTCTACTGATGGGGGAAGCAGAGGAAATGAAAGAAGGATTTCTGCTCAAAGGCAAAGACGTGTAATAAACTCTGGTGGTCAATCTACTTCTGGTGGTCAATCTACTTCAAAACTCAACAAAAGTTTAGTTGTTTCAGCTAACCCATCTACTGATGAAGAGATTGCTGCTAGGATCTTTATTAAAGAGCATGGAAAGGAAGTTACTATTGAAGATATCCAGGCTGAAGAACAGATGCTTGCTGAAGAACACAAGAAAAATCTTGAAGCTGGAATCTACAAGAAACAGGAAATCAAGGCTCCTAGGAAGAAAGAAGTTGGTATTTTTATCAAAGAGAATACACAACAGAGTATACAATATACAAGGAGACCTATGATTAGAAACTCTGATAAGGGTAAAGGCAAAATGATTGAAGAGCCTAACCTGAAGAAGAAAGATAATTCAACCTCTGACATTGCTCAAGTTGAAACAAGATTAGCAAAATCAACCTCTGATGCTGCTCAAGTTGATGATACTATTGAAGTTAAGCCAGCCTCTGACAAGGCTCAAGCTGTGCAAACTCAGCTAGCTCCTCAACTCAAAGGTTTCTTAAGACCTGTACTATCTGAAACTCTGACACTTCAACCTGTGGATTTTTCTCAAACCAGGACTGTACTTGGAAAAGAATCTTATGATAAGTCTGGTTTAGGTTCACATAGGGAGAAGAGAATAAATAACAGATCTCAAGACAATATTTCACTGGCAGGATCTGGTATTAGAGATACACAAGAAAATCTTGATAAGTTAGAATCTGTTCAGTTGATTTTTCACAGAGTCTTGAAGAAGCAGTTTCTGTTATATTTCATGAGTGATGGAAGTGTTTATAGAGTTGGAGAATCTGATGTAAATCTTAAATCATGGGAAGAACTTGAATATGTACTTTATCTGTTGAAAGTTAAGAACAGACACACCCATAATGTTGCTCAAATCTTAAGAGAAAAGATGCTGAGATCAAAAGTGATGCTTGGAGGAGGAGAAGTCTCAAATGCTTATATTCCAAAGTATAGAAATCATGCTGGAAAGTTGGTGAAGATGAAGAAAAACAGTGCTAGATTTACAACTGCACTTGGAATAAAAGTCTTAGAATTCAACTTAGAGTCAGATAAAGCTCAGTACATTCGGTTAGGAAATGACATGAAGAAGAACAGTATCTATTCTCTGAGGGCTGCCATATATCAAACTGGTGAAGGAGATCCAGAGTATAAGGAGCTGAAAGAGATTATGATAGCTGAACTTGAGAATGCTGAGAGAAGACTGCTGATTGATTATCTCAGGACTGTACCTGATATTGAAGAAGTCAAGTAAAGTCTGACTGTAAGTTTTTAATATTTTCTATTCTAAGTCAAATTTAAACTCTGTTTTAAATCAAACTCTGTTATATGTTAAACACTGCATTTGATAAATGGTTTTGACATCATCAATTATATGTTTAACTTGTACATTTTATTATGAACAAGTTGGGGGAGATTGTTAGATATAATTGCTAATGTTTGTTTATCAGTGTTTAAGCAACAGGTACTGACAAGAGTTTATCAGAAGCCAGTCAGAGTTTAGTTAAACTCTGACAGGGTGAAGAGTTTAATTGAAGCCGGTCAGAGTTTATTTAAAGTCTGACAGGGTGATAGTTGAATTAGCTGTCGGTGCTGAATTGAAGATTCTAGAAGCAATATATTCTGAAGATGGAAAGAAGCAGAATATATTGATACAGCTAAGGAAACGGAATAGAAGATAAGAAGCAATCCTTAATTGATAAGTTTTGTATAGCTAACTTGTAGGAATATCAATTAGATAAGGATTGTATGTAGCTGTGTACTATATAAACACAGATAGGTTATCCCTAGAAGGGACACGCGAATATTGATATATTATTCTTGTAACCTAGAAGCTCTTTGTGATTCATTAACATCATAAAGGAGAAGCTGTTAATATAAATACAGTTTATTGATTCATAAACAGTGTTCTTGATTATCGTTATTCTCATACATACTTGATTATATTGTGTATTCGGCCTAACAACTTCTCATCAACAACATTTTGTTGATGCACTTCTCATCAACACCAATTTGTTGATGCACTTCTCATCAACACCACTGGAGCACTTCTCTCCCGGTGCACATAATCACCCATAATTCTAAATTAAAATTTCTTCCATGACCTCTTGTGCCATGATTTTCTTCTTGTTGTCATCTTGACACACATCTGTCCTATGTTTTTGAACTTCTTTTGTTTTCTTCTTTGGGAGCTTCATTACCACCTTGAAAACCTCTTATAGTGACATCACGGAAGCCTTCTTCTTTTTCCGCCTCTTCCGCCATGACTATATTCTCACGCAAATTCTCAGAGGCCCTTTAAGATCATGCTGCTCTGATACCAAGTGTAGGTTAAAAACCAGGTTAACATAATATATACACACACATTTCTCTATGTAACACACGATGGAAAAACAAAAGAACAAGAGATATTTTATTTCAGATAATCATCTCAAAGTGAATACATACTGAGAGTTTTTAAACTTTGGAGACACCTAACTTCCTAGAAAAACTCCACTGCATACACGTTCTATAAAAGGTTCCTACAAAAACTCAACTAAACACTGACTAAGTCTAGCTGCTTATAAAACATTCAACAACTATATATTATTAAACCAACTAAATAAAACAGATAAACTAAAACTTTAAAACAATAAATAATAAAATAATAAAACAAGTTTAGATTAATTTCCAACACTCCATTGGTACAGGAGGATTAGCCTTTTCCCTCAAGTTCATTGTCTGCATAAAGTAAGTGGTTCGAGAGTGGCCATATTTAGCGCTGTCTATGCTAACTAGAGCCTGCAATATAACTGCATTCACCAATTGTACCCTTGAGGGTTTACTTTTGCCAATGTCATCTGTAGGCCTGGCCTTATTTCTTAGTGTTTGTATCGCTTCACTGTCGAACACAAACCTCTTTGTGACATTCTTATCTGTCCAGTTTAATCTCCATTGAGGCAAGCCTTTTTGAGGGTAGAATGAGGCCACATCGAGACTTGGTTGAAATGCTTCAATACTTAAGCCACGGCTTACAGCAACCATTCCTGCCATAAAGGCGCTTATGGTTGACGCATCACCAATCCTATGTGCAAAACACATAGTAAGGGCCAAGCCACCACAGTCAAACATAGTGACTTGAATATAAAGCAACGGGTCCGTGATTTCATCAGCTGCTTGAACATCACATGGAAGTAACTGATCAATAAGCTTACCATTCAATTTCTTTCCTAGGCCAAGAATCTCCGAAAGCTGACTATCTGCTTGCGCTGTAACAAATTCAACTCCTTGGTCACTGCAATCGATAAAACGACTGTTTTTTTTCATATCTTCCTGCAAAAGGATAGAATTCAGGCAAGGCTTTCTCAATTGAAGTTTTTAGGATGTCAGACATGGAAGTGGCTTTGAAGTTTTGATTGGCTTGATAGTAAAGAATGCTAGGAACATTAATAATCGGAGCAAGCTCATCAGTGAAAGATATTTTGTAGTTGCGAAGATTGGGAGGAGTTGGAATCAAGGGCTTCACAAGCTCTCTCGTTAGAATCTGAACCTTCATTCTGTTTTGCTTGAATAAAAAATTGTTCCTTGGCAATGACATATAACGCCTTTGATTCTTGCATATATATACACACACAAAATATCCCTCAATGTCGTATTACACATTTTAGGCCATGCAAATAAATTTTTACTTCAAATGTGTGAAAATTACTTGCTGGAGAGTCAAGACACTGGGACAAATTTTGTCCCTACAAATTTACTACAGGGATACACACAATCATACATAGGACTGTAAAAAAATTATTGACAACGGGGTACATCTTGAGAATACAGTCGAAGCCGGAGTCCAGAGTTCAGGCGGTGCAACACAGATAACATGTAAAGACACTCGCAAGAGATAAGTGCAGGTAGGCCTGTAATTCGAGTCGGGCGGCTCGCGAGTCCGACCCGACTCGGCTCGTTTAGTAAGGCTCGGCTCGACTCGAACTCGTTAACGAGCCGAGCTCGAACATAAGATCGGGCTCGTTTAACTAAACGAGCCGGCTCGACTCGACTCGTGAAATTAAACGAGCCGAGTTCGGGCAGAAGATTAGGCTCGTTTAAGTGTAATTTTACACGAGCCGGCTCGGCTCGACTCTTGAAATTAAACAAGCCGAGTTCGGGCAGAAGATTAGGCTTGTTTAATTAAACGAGCTGGCTCGACTCGTGAAAAAAGCTCGGCTCGAATTAATACCCGGCTCGACTCGAATTACAACCCTAAGTGCAGGCAACAGGACAAAATAATGATTAAAAAAAGGAAAAAATAAGTAGACGCAGAGAATAAAGAAAATGGCTATGGCAATGGGCGGGGTGAACATGCGGGATCTGCAGGTACCAATGAAAAAGCAACACAAAGTCCTGTGCAATTTCGAACCAACAAAAAACAGAATATAGAGATAAGTTTTATTTTCTCTCCTCAATTGAACTTTTGCGATTACAAATATTATGTCAATATATTGCACAAATATTATGTCATGATTCATGTATGAATTGTTTTTATATATTTTTCAGAAATAATATTAAATTCGTGCGAGTAATATTTTATTGTGTTTGTAAAATTATTGCGAGACTCACATATATATTTTGAAAAATATCGTACGAGATATTTATTTTTTGAGAATTGTGAATATTTACAGGATCGTACGAGTTGCATATCTCAAAGAAAAAAATATTTATGCGAGACGCATAATTTTTGAAGAAAATTCTTACCAAAGACATTATTTTTAAAGAAAATAAATATCGCGACATTCTTAGATAACATATTTATTTTATTTTTCGACTGCGCATAATATATTTCTCATATATCGTCACGATAATACATATATGTCAAAAATATTTCAAACTTGTGAACTGCTACACGCTTGTAGAAATGAGTCAGCGACCCTCCGGATTGAAGGAATTGCTCTCTCAGCAGAGTCCAAGGACAAACTTATATTCACTAAATGGATATTTCTTGATTGGCACGGGACATTCCTACAATCACGGGAAAAAATGTGGAGATGCCGCGAGATTGTAGGAAAACATGTGGGATCGGACGTGATATGTGCTGAAAGCCTGACATTTGAAATTGGTTAACTTATTAAAGCCTGAGCTCGGGGGCTCGCGGATGAACGCATACACATTCTTATGTGGACAATGACTTTTGAAAAGCGTGTACGTCAATTCGGACTATATACAGAACGTCAAGGTCCTAACTTGACAATGAGACCGCAACGGATTTCAAAATGAT
The DNA here is from genome assembly GCA_030848705.1 of Heracleum sosnowskyi. NCBI lineage: Eukaryota > Viridiplantae > Streptophyta > Magnoliopsida > Apiales > Apiaceae > Heracleum > Heracleum sosnowskyi. Next base: position 13,935,365 of record CM061244.1, on the reverse strand, counting down.
ATATTACTGTTAGATATAATTGCTGACGTTTGTTCATCAGTGTTTAAGTACCAGGTACTCATCAGAGTTTACTGGAAGCCAGTCAGAGTTTATTAAAGTCTGACGGGGAGAAAGTTTACCTTAGCTGTCGGTGCTAATATCAAGATTCTAGAAGCAATATATCTTGAAGATGGAAAGAAGCAAGATATATTGAGACAGATAAGGAAACGGAACAGAAGACAGAAGCAATCCTAATTTGATATAATTTGTATAGCTAATTTATAGGAATATCAATTAGAGATTGATTATGTAACTGTGTACTATATAAACACAGATAGGTTAACCCTAAAAGGGATGCGAATACTGAATACATTATTCTTGTAACCTAGCAGCTCTCTGTGATTCTTTAACATCACTGAGAGAAGAGTTATTTATATAATTCAGTTGTTGATTCATAAACAGTGTTCTCAATTTTTATTATCATACTTATATTGGTTATATATTGTGTATTCGGCCTAACAATTGGTATCAGAGCCAAGGCTGATTAATATATACAGTTTATCGATCCAAACACAAGTATAATCATGACTGACAACTCTCAGGAAGGTTCAAATGCAGGTTCTAATGCTCAGAAGGTTCAACCTACTTCTGTGAGTCGATATGAGACTATCAGGGTTCCAATTCTGAGACCAGTTGAATATCCAATATGGAAGGTGAAGATGACTATGTTTCTGGAAGCCACAGATCCAGAATACCTTGATAAAATCAATGATGGTCCTCATATGCCAGCTAAATTGTCTCCTGTTATAACTGGTCAAGAACAAAAGACTGTTCCAAAAGAGAAGAAAGATTTGACTCCTGAAGATATCTCATCAATTGCAAAGGATGCAAAGGTTAGACATCTACTCCACAGTGCCTTAGATAATGTTATGTCTAACAGAGTTATTGGCTGCAAAACTGCCAAAGAAATTTGGGATGCTTTAGAAGTCAGGTGTCAAGGAACAATTGCTATAAAGAAGAACAGGAAGACTATTCTAATACAGGAATATGAACACTTTGACTCTAGATCTGATGAAAGTTTGACAGATACATATGACAGATTTTGTAAATTGTTGAATGATTTGTCCCTGGTTGATAAAGAATATGAACTTGAAGAGTCAAATCTCAAGTTTCTTCTATCCCTACCTGAAAGATGGGATTTAAAGGCGACAACAATCAGAGACAATTATGATCTTGTAGATACAGATCTTGATGAGATCTATGGGTTGCTTAAAACTCATGAACTTGAAATAGAACAGAGAAACAAAAGATCTGGAAAGAAGACAAAATCTGTTGCTCTTAAAGTTGAAGAAAAGCCTGTCAAGAAGGAATCATCAAGAAAGAAAACCAAAGGAAAGGCTTTAGTCATTAAATCTGACAGTGAGTCATCAAACTCTGATGATGGCTCAAACACTGATGATGAAGCTTCTGATTCCGAGGATGATGAAGAAGAGATGACGAGAATGGCTGCTTTAATGGTGAAGACCTTCAAGAAGATGGGATTCAAGAACTTCAAGAAAGGAAAGAGATTCTCAAGGAAAGATTCAAATTCTGATAAGAGAAATTTCAGAAAGTCTGATGGAAAATATACCAAGTCTGGAAAGAAAGACAAGTCTGAGATCCAGTGCTACAAGTGTAAAGAGATGGGTCATTATGCTCCAGAATGCAAGAAAGGAAAATCTGAGAAAGCACTCATCACTAAAGGCAAGGACTGGGCAGACACTTCAGACTCAGATGAGGGAGTCAATTATGCTCTCATGGCAATTGTTAAAGATGAAGCTGAGTCATCTGGAAACAAGGTACCCCTAACAACTTATGCTTATGATACTGATAATATATCTGAATTAAGAATTTATCTTAAAAGCATACATGTTAGTTATAGGGATCAGACTTTAGAAAATGAAAGAATCAAATCTGAGAATCTAGGTCTTAAAGAGAGGAATAAATTTCTTGAAGAGAAACTTGTTAACATGCAACAAGTTCAAAAGGAGAGAGATGATGCTGTTTATGTTGAACAGGAGTTGCTTAAAAGATATAGGCAAATAGAATCTGAGTTGGAAAAAGAGAGGAAAGTAATTAAAACCTGGACCAATTCTGGAAAAGACACACATCAGGTTTTTCAGACAGATACTGTAGGTTTAGGTTAATGTGAGGAAGATGAACTTAGGTTTAAAGATAAAGTTAAAGTGAAACCACAACTTAAACCTGTGAAATTTGTTCCTGAATCCAGTAAGCTAAAGTTTGTAGTTGTGAAAGAAGCTGTTATGGAGCCAATTGAAACTTGTGAAAAATAGGTTAATATTGGTTCAATAACAGAGAATAAGATTGAGATAGAAGCTGTTAAAGAACCAGTAAAAATCTGTGATAAACAGGTTAATGTTGGTTTAATGACAGAGAAACAATTCAAACATAAGCTTAAAGAAGTAAAGTCTGTCAACAAACAGAAAATGTTTAAGAAAAATAGGAATGGAAAAGTAGGCATTAATAAAAGAAATGATTATCTGCCTAATTCTGCTGCTCCTAGAAAAACATGTCATAGTTGTGGTAGTACTAACCATCTTGCTAGGTTTTGCAAGAAGAACAAAGATATTAACTCTTTACCCTCCACATCTGGAGTAAAGAATGATTATGTTAGGGTTAGACCACAGACTTTATGCACACACTGTGGGAGCACTTGGCATTCCATTTATACTTGCAAGAGTTATCATGCTATTTATCACAACTATTATGAGCTAAAACCCAACTTGAAATGGGTTAGAGCAAACTCTGCAAGTGTAAAGTCTGACAATGTTAGTTTAAACTCTATTGATAGTGATTCCGCTGCAAAAGCTAACAATGTTAAGAAAGCCAAAGGATCCAAGCAAGTCTGGATCCTTAAATCTAACACTTAGTGATTGTTTGTGATTGCAGGGCATAAAAGAGAGCACTCTTATCTTGGACAGTGGATGCTCAGGACATATGACTGGAAATAAAGCCCTGTTATCAGACTATGAGGAGAAGGCTGGCCCAAAAGTTTCCTATGGAGATGGCAACATAGGACGTACTCTGGGATATGGCAATATCAATCTTGGAAGTGTCATCATCAACAATGTAGCTCTAGTCTCAGGACTCAAGCATAATCTGCTTTCTGTGAGTCATATCTGTGACAGAGGATACCATGTAGATTTTCATACTGAACATTGTGAAGTTATTAGCAAATCTACAGGGAAAGTTGTTCTAGTTGGACACAGGCACAATAACATCTATGAAGCAAGTTTGGTAACAAACTCTGAAGGAAAAACTGTGTGTCTATCTGCAAGAATGTCTAGTGAAGAGAGTTGGAAATGGCATAAGAAGCTCTCTCACCTAAACTTGAACAACATCAATGAGCTGATTCGAAAAGATCTTGTAAGGGGACTTCCAAAGTCAATACTCAGCTTAGATGGTCTGTGTGATTCTTGTCAAAAGGCCAAGCAAAGGAAGTCATCTTTCAAGAGTAAATCTGAATCTTCAGTTGTGGAACCTTATCATCTTCTACATGTTGATCTTTTTGGTCCAGTAAATATAATGTCATTGGGCAGAAAGAAATATGCTCTAGTCATTGTTGATGAGTACACTAGGAACACATGGGTGTACTTCTTAGCAAAGAAGGATGAAACTGCCTCAATTCTAATGGATCATGTAAAACTACTGGACAAAGGATCACAGTACAAAGTGAAAATTCTAAGGAGTGATAATGGTACTGAATTCAGAAATTCTGTATTGGAAGCTTTCTGCAAGGAAAGAGGAGTGAAGCAAGAATTTTCTGCACCAGGAACTCCACAGCAAAATGGTGTAGTTGAAAGAAAGAACAGAACCCTAATCGAAGCTGCCAGAACAATGCTTGTTGAAGCAAAATTACCAACTTATTTCTGGGCAAAAGCTGTTCAAACTGCTTGTTTTACTCAAAATGCAACACTAATCAACAAGCATGGGAAAACACCATATGAGATGGTGAAGAATAAGAAGCCAAATTTGAAGTATTTTCATATTTTTGGATGCAAGTGCTTTGTGTTGAAAACTCATCCTGAACTGTTGACCAAGTTTGATTTAAAAGCTGATGAAGGAATTTCTGTTGGATACCCATTGTCAACTAAAGCATTCAGAGTCTACAATCTGAGAACTAAAGTGATCATGGAATCTATACATGTGTCATTTGATGACAAGAAAATAACTGGAATAGAAGATGAAGAATATCATGATCAACTTCGCTTTGAAAATGAAGATCTATACTCCGATGATGTAAACTCTGATGCAGCAAATCCAACAAACTCTGACGAAGCATACTCTGATCCTCTACTGGTAAACACTGACGAATTTTCTCTGACAGAACAAAATAGAGAACCAGTTGAGGGGGAGCGTGAAGAAACTTCAGAAACTTCTCAAAGTGATGACTCAAATTCAGAAAGAGAGTCAAATATAGAATCAAACAGAAACTCTGAGTCAAACTCTGAAAGTTCAAATACTGAACAGTCCAATTCAGGGGGAGCCTCAGAGAATGCAAATAGTCAAGAAGAAAATCAGGAGAGCATGGATCAAGGGGGGGGGGATCTAATAATGAAGTTAGAAGCCAATTACCAACAGCAAGAAGGTGGACACAAGCCCATACACCTGACTTGATAATTGGAGATTCAGAAGCTAGTGTGAGAACTAGAAGTGCTACACATAATGAATGTCTGTTTCATGCATTCTTATCTCAAACAGAGCCCAAGAAAGTGGAAGAAGCTCTTCAAGATGCTAACTGGATAACAGCAATGCAAGAGGAGTTAAATGAATTTGCGAGGAATGAAGTCTGGACACTTGTACCAAGACCAAAGAACAGATCTATTGTTGGTACAAAGTGGGTTTTTAGAAACAAAACAGACAATGATGGAGTGATTACAAGGAATAAGGCTAGACTTGTGGCAAAAGGCTATTCACAACAGGAAGGAATTGACTATGATGAAACCTTTGCTCCAGTTGCAAGATTGGAGGCAATAAGGATTTTTCTGGCCTATGCTGCTCACAAAAAGTTTAAAGTCTTTCAGATGGATGTGAAAAGTGCTTTTCTCAATGGGAAACTTGAAGAAGAAGTGTTTGTTGAACAACCACCAGGGTTTGTAGATCCCAAACATCCAGATTATGTCTACAGGCTTGATAAGACATTATATGGACTAAAGCAGGCACCAAGAGCATGGTATGAAACTCTGGCTCAATTTCTTTTAGAAAGTGGGTTCACTAGAGGTACAATTGACAAAACCTTGTTCTATTTTAACTCTGGTGATGACTTGCTGTTAGTTCAAATCTATGTGGATGACATAATTTTTGGGTCTACTAATGACAAACTCTGCAAGAAATTTGCCAAGCTTATGCAGTCAAGATATCAAATGAGTATGATGGGAGAGCTTAGTTATTTTCTAGGCTTACAGGTCAAGTAAACAGATGATGGGATTTTTATCAATCAAGCAAAATATACCAGAAATCTTCTCAAGAAATTTGGTATGCTTGATAGTTCATCTGCTACAACTCCCATGGCTACTGTAACAAAGCTAGACAAAGACACAGGAGCTTCAGTAGATATGACAAACTACAGAGGAATGATAAGGTCTCTTCTTTATCTCACTACAAGCAGACCAGATATCATGTATGTAACATGTCTTTGTGCAAGATTTTAAGCAGACCCCAGAGAGCCACATCTAACAGCTGTGAAGAGAATTTTCAAATATCTCAAAGGAACCATAACTCTTGGTTTGTGGTACCCTAGAGAATCAGAGTTTAAATTAATTGGTTACTCTGATGCAGATTTTGCAGGCTGTAAGATAGACAGAAAAAGCACAAGTGGAAGCTGTCAATTTTTAGGTGACAGATTAGTTTCTTGGTACATCAAGAAACAGAAATCAATTTCCACATCCATAGCAGAAGCAGAGTATATAGCTGCTGGTAGCTGTTGTGCACAGATTTTATGGATGAAGAATCAATTGCTGGACTATGGATTAAGGTACTCTAAAATACCTATTTACTGTGATAATCAAAGTGCTATTGCTATGACAGGTAATCCAGTACATCACTCTATGACCAAGCACATCAGCATAAGGTATCATTTTATCAGGGAACATGTGGAAGAAGGAGATATTGAGCTTCATTTTGTGTCTACAGACCAACAGCTTGCAGATATCTTCACCAAACCTTTGAGTGAAGCTACCTTTACAAGGCTGGTAAATGAACTTGGAATGGTCTCTGGTTTTGACTAGAGATACCGGTTAGATTTAAACTCTATACATGATAGATTTTATGCTCATGGTTCTTTGCATGTGTTAACTGTTATTTGTACCAGTATGTTAAACTCTGATAGTAAACTATGTTAGTCATACTCTGTCGGTTAAACTCTGATGTTAAACTCTGATTGTGATATTGTCTGAAACATATGGACCGATGAAGAAATCTGTATGAAGCATGATTTTCAGTAAGTAATCATGAATCCTTCTAAGTATTATAAATTCTGATTACAAAATGTGCAGAAATTTTACACAGCATGATACTGTCTCTATATTTATAGCATCTCTTAGTTTATTGATCCTATACACTGAGTCTGTATTAGCTGTTTACACTTTCTCTCATAAATTAATTGTATTAACTGATGAAAAGTCTAAACTCTGATAATTAATTGCAAATATTTCACCCTCAAATCAAAAGATGCCAAAAAGTGCACAAATTCATTTGAGATCATGTTGTGCCTAGGAAGATCCAGGAACTTATTGTATGAAATAAGGGCTAAAATCTTTGATTTTCGGTGACTAGTGCCAACCACTGATTACTGGGAAAAAAAAATAATATTGAAGGGGGTGAAAATAATAGAAATATCCAAATGAAAGGATATAAGAAGACAGAGTTTAGCTAAATATCAGATTTTATTTTATACATGAGAGTTTGGGCAACCAGTTTTTACTGATTTATTTTGTGGATTTTATGCACTTTGAGATGATCTAAATATTCATATTCAGTAAACTCTGCTAATTCACACACAAATACTCATACCTGTACAGTTTGTGAAAAGAGTTTATTTATAAAGGAGGAGGATTGGTAAACACTGATGAGTTGTGCACTCTACGCTGAGGTAATTTTCTTTTAATCTCTGATGATTAAAATTAATTATTTGTTTCAGACAGTTAACAATTTTGAGAAAACATTCTTGAAAATAAAAGAGTATGATTAGTAACGGTTCTAATTTGTATTAAACAGAGGAGAGAGGTTGAGTGTCTAGAAAAGTGTAAAAGGCGGTAATTATTGCTGTTTTTACTGCGCATGCGCATTGGAAACTGCCAATTACTGCTGTCAGTCATTGCATGTGTGCCACGTGTCCCACTCACACAATTAACGGAGTAAGACAGTTGTGTATTAATGATTAAAAACTGTTCAGTTTTTAATTTTAAATTACATATTTAAACAATACACACACATTCGTTTAAACCTTTCACATCTTACTCCAATTCACATCTATTGTCACACACACATATTCACAAACACCTTTCTACTTTCAAACTCTTTCGAAGCTTTTGCACTTGATTCTCTGTTATTCTCTCAAATTGTACTAATGGCCACTACAGCTTTTGTTGTTTCTGGGTTAGAATTTGTACCAAACAACTACGCAGCACCACTAAACACTACCAATGCACCAGAGGCGTTTCACATGATACAAGAATTTCTTGCTCAGTCAGCGATTGGGCGTGCTCTAGTCGAACCAACTAAACTTTCTGGTTCGCAAATCAAGGCCTTCTGGGAGACTGGTATGTATGATGATGGTGGTGAATCAGGTAACCCATCAATAATCTTTGAATTTGAAGAAGCAGAGTATGTAATTACTTCTGGTACCATTCAGGCTGCAATGGGGTTTCCTGAGTTCTCTTCATATACCATTGGCATGGGTGACAATGATTTGCTGAGGATGATGAGAGAGATTGGGTATTCTGGGCCTTTGACTAAGATTGGACAGTTGAAGCGACCGTTCTTAAGGAAGGAGTGGAGCTTCTTCTTTGATTGCATCACAAGAACGTTCGGAAAGAAATGCACCAACTGGGATGCTATTCCCACAGACAGTCTGCAAATCGGGTATTCTCTGTTATATGATAATCATTTTGATTTTGCAAGACTTGTCTTAAATAATTTAGGGGAGAAAATGACAGAGAATAGAGGGGTAGTATACTTTTCTAGATTTTGTCAGCTTTTATTCTCTTACTGTGTTGAAGGGGTAGATATAGTTGATGAAGATGTCATTTCTTGTTTTAAATTACACAAGAGGATATTCTCTGATCTTATTAATAAAGATGTTAAGAAAGGGGTTATTGGAGATTTGTTACTGCCTGCATCTGTGCAGCAGTTTGTCAATGATCAAGTTAATCCCCCAACACAAGCTCCTTTTCAATCAGAACCCCAACCTGAACCTCTACAAACAGAGCTTCCTCCATCAACATCTGTCAAACCTAAATCCAGTGGCAGGACTAAGCATGTTGGTACTAAACCTGCAAGGTCTGTTAGACCAGCTAATGCAGTGGGGGTGTCTAAGTCTAATGATGAGCCTAAGGGTCATTATAAGAAGAGAAGAGCAAATAGACACAAAGCTAATGATGAAGATGATGTTGAAAATGAAACTTTTCACAAGAGAAAAAGAAGATTGGTAGCAAATTATCTTTTTGATGATTTGGATGAGTCTACACCAGACACTGAAGCTGTCCAGCATGAAGCTCCAGAAGATTTTGTTCAGGAGCCTGTTGTAAATACTGCTAATGAGGACAGGGTTTTTGTAAACACTGAAGCTCCTGAAGTTATTGTTCAGGAGGCTACTGAAAATATTGAAGCAGTCACTGTGCCTAACATGGCAAATGCTGATTCAGAGGCTGAAATTTTTGAGCAAGATACTTTATTTGCTGATCTTGAAATGGATGCAAATGTTGAAGCACATCCTAGTATCAGTGTTTGTGATACTGAGGATGTGGCAGCTGATCAACCCACCCACATTATAGATGAGTCAATTGCAACTCATACAGAGATTCTTTCTGTCAATAATCCAATTCCTGAAATAGGTGAGGAGGTTGATCAGGTAATTGAAGCTGCTATAGGGAAATTTGATGAAGCTATGGCAGAGACTCTAAAAGAGACTACTGTTCAAATAGAAGAAATTGTTGCAGAGTCTGTTCCTGTAGAAACAGAGATTCTTGTAAACTCTGAGATTCCTGAAGCTGCTTAGATAAATGCTGAGGCTACTACAGACAATGTTGAAGAAATTGCAGAGCAGATAGCAGAAAATGTTAATGAAGCAAGAGTTGATTTTGATAATCCTGATCACACTTCTGTAAACTCTGATCATGCAAACTCTGAGATTAATCATGAACTTTCAAACTCTGATAGTCATGAGTCACTACCTTTTCTAAGGGATCCTACTACAGAGTCTATCAAGGAAAACCAAAATGCAACTGAAGCTCATTTCAGAGAAATGCATTATGCTAACTGGTCAGGAGCAGACTGCATTTTCTCTACACAAAGGGCTGCTGATTTTGTAAAAAAGTCTGCTGAAGAAATTTCTAATCCTGAGTTGTTATCGCATTTTAAGGCTACCATTGTTCAAGTCAAGTCATTGCATCATCGCTTTGATGTGACTCACAAGGTTGTTCTTGGATTGAGTAATGACATTGCTCTTAAGGAGTTAGCATTGAAGAAAGATAGAGCTCAATTTACATCTCTGGTAAAGGATCAAGAAGAAATCAAACAGAGGCTAACCAAGGTTGAAGGCAATCAGGCTGAAATATCTACTAAGATTGACGCTATTGCTGCATCACTTGAGTTGCTGACATCAGTTTTTATTCCTGATGATGTCAAAAAGGGGGAGAACGTACCTAAAGACAAATGCAAAAGGACTCCAACTTTGAGACTGAGGGATGATTCTAATGATGGTGGAAGCAAGGAAGCAGAGAAGAGGTCAAAAACTATTCAAAAGCAAGGGAGACTTAGGTCAAACTCTGCTAGACAGACAAACTCTGAGAGGTTAAAGTCTGGTGGTCAATCTTCTTCAAGACTTAAGAGTCTAGTGATTTCATCAAATCCAACTACTGATGAAGAGATTGCTGCTAAGATTTTCATGGAAGAACATGGTGGTGAAGCTACAATGGAAGATATAGATGCTGAGATGAAGCTTCTTGCTGAAGAACACCAGAAAAAGATTGAAGCTGGTACTTATAAGAAGAAATCTGTAAAGGCTCCTAGGTTAAAAGAAAAAGGAATTATTATCAAGGAAAATACAAAACAGAGTATACAATACACAAGGAGGCCTACAGTAAATGTTTCTGGAAAAGGAAAAGGTATACTGGTAGAAGAAGGGCAGTTACCAAAGAAGAATTATTCAACCTCTAACGTTGCTCAAGTTGAATCAAGGATAAATAAATCAACATCTGACGTTGCTCATGTTGATATTTCTACTAAAGTTGTGACAACCTCTGACAAGGCTCAAGTTGTAAAAACTCAGCTAGCTCCACAACTCCAAGGTTTCTTAAGACCTGTACTTTCTGAAACTCTGACGCTAGAAGCTGTGGACTTTTCTCAAACCAGGACAGTACTTGGAAAAAAATCTTATGATAAGTCTGGTTTAGGTTCACACAGGGAGAAGAGAATAAATAACAGACCTTTAGATCAAACATCACTGGCAGAACCTGGTGTTGGGGTATCTCAAGAGAGCCTTGATAAACTAGAGTCTGTACAGATGGTCTACCATAGAGGATTGAAGAAAGAGGTTCTGTTATACTTTATGTCTGATGGAAGAGTTTACAGAGTAGGAGAAGCTGATGTTCAATTGAAGCTATAGGAAGAGCTTGAGTATGTTCTATATCTTCTCAAAATCAAAAATAGAAGTACTCATGATGCTGCTCTAGTTCTAAGAGACAGGATGATGAAATCCAAAGTTCTTCTTGGAGGAGGTGTTTCAAGTGCATATATTCCTAAGTACCGAGATGCTTATGGAAAGATTGTTGAGATGAAGAGAAACAGTGCCAAGTTCAAGACAACACTGGGAATAAAAGTCTTGGAGTTCAACTTAGAGTCTAACAAATCTTACTATATCCGGCTAGGGACTGAAATGAGGAAGAACATCATTTATTCTCTAAGAGCTGCTATCTACCAGACTGGAGAAAGTGATCCAGAGCTTAAGGAATTAAAAGAAATCATGGTAGAAGAGCTAGAAAAGGCTGAAAGGAGGCTTCTCATCGATTATCTCAGGACAGTGCCTGATATTGAAGAGATTAAGTAAAGTCTGACTGTAAGTTTTTATAGTTTTCTGTTCTAAGTTAAAGTTAAACTCTGTTATATTTAAACACTGCATTTGTTATATGTTTTGACATCATCAATTATCTATTTAACTTGTACATCTTCATTTTGCACAAGTTGGGGGAGATTGTTAGATATAATTGCTGACGTTTGTTCATCAGTGTTTAAGTACCAGGAACTCATCAGAGTTTACTGGAAGCCAGTCAGAGTTTATTAAAGTCTGACGGGGAGAAAGTTTACCTTAGCTGTCGGTGCTAATATCAAGATTCTAGAAGCAATATATCTTGAAGATGGAAAGAAGCAAGATATATTGAGACAGATAAGGAAACGGAACAGAAGACAGAAGCAATCCTAATTTGATATAATTTGTATAGCTAATTTATAGGAATATCAATTAGAGATTGATTATGTAACTGTGTACTATATAAACACAGATAAGTTAACCCTAAAAGGGATGCGAATACTGAATACATTATTCTTGTAACCTAGCAGCTCTCTGTGATTCTTTAACATCACTGAGAGAAGAGTTATTTATATAATTCAGTTGTTGATTCATAAACAGTGTTCTCAATTGTTATTATCATACTTATATTGGTTATATATTGTGTATTCGGCCTAACAATTACATATACTCGCATTTTTGAAACCTTGGCAACAATATATATCCTAATATGGTTCATCGCAATGCATCGTACTTGCATTCACATATGCAAAAGGGGCACTGTAGTGCCCTGAATGTTTTACTAATCTTCTATTTTTAGCTGTTTCAGCGGCCGAAGAAATTTGGAAGCATGGAGAATTCTTAGTTCTCCACTGCAGCAAGCTACACTGAAGAACTGGAGGCTTGTTGTTATGCCACATTTTGGCATAGTCCAAATTTCTCCGTTATAATTATTAATTCAGATTAATAAATAATTGCTTAACCACTAAGTAATATACTCTCTCTGAAACGAGAAAAAAATTAATCTCAATCAACGAATAACGGAAAATATCTCCAAACGATATCCTTCAAATCAGGAAGATATCACAACGCCAAGATAATGCAAGATAAAATTTGTAATTGCCCACATTAACAAAGTTTATCCCTAAAGTCTCTCAGGGATAAACACAATTGCACAGAACTGCGCGGGCTTGATCCAATATAAATTAATACGCAGACATCTTGGTAAAAGGGATCCGATATACGAGACAAATCGAGACACCTCCTAAGTTCAGCCCCACTATTTTTCATAAACCCTAAACCCCAAAAACAGCAACAAATCGCTCTACTATTTCAGCACATCTCCGAATCGTGTTGTTACGAAATTCCTCCAACAACAGACTGATTACTTAACATGGTATCAGAGCAACATAATTATTATTAAATGTACTTGCAACCAAATAATTGATGAGTGACATATACCACTAAATTGAAGAAATGAACACATTCAGTTAACCTTTCCTTTCACCATTTTCCATCCCCCCGGTCCTCAACATGATGGCTGAATCAAGTCACATACGGTACTCCGTCATCCCAAGCGTACTAGGTCCCTTGTTACTTTTTGACATATTTTTGTTGTTTACATTGTGCTTGCATGTTTGTTTGAACATGTGAATGGAATGGAAGAAAAAGAGGAATAAAAGTAAAAATATTTCTTTAACATGCTTTCAAGTTTTTTTCAAATTAGAGAAAAATTTGAAAAAACGGGATGGAAGGAAAAATTTAAAAATGTATTTGAGAGTTTCTCACTCAATTATCTCATTTTCTGAAAGAACATTTAGAGATAATTTTTTGAAAATTTTTCCTCCCAAATCTCAGCCTTTTCTCTTCCATTTTCGTATAACTCGGGAGCGCAACATTAGAGTTAGATTGATTCGCCAGAGAAAAAACGTGCATCTTTTCTTCTTTTTTTCTTATCACTCCTAACTTATCTTATTTTTGATAAAATTCCATTCTCAAACTCTCTTAAAAGAAAACAGATAAATATCTTCAGAATAAGATATTTTTGATTTTAAATGTCTATATTCATTTTTGAAATTTATTAATTTTTGAATCAATTTCTGTCCACTTCTATCTATCTTAAATGAATCCGTGTAATATCCTTTACGTAAAATCAATAGAGTAATGCCATACGTATTAAATTTTGTAACAAAATTTGGTACCGAATCACGTGGTTGACAAGATAATTTGAAATGATTTTCTTGGTGAAATTAATACTTACTATGTTCCTAATTAGTTGTCACATTTGACTTTTCATTGATCCAATTGATCAAATTTTAACCAAATTTTACATATATAATATAAATAAAAAGTATAATCAAACTTATATCATTGCAAAGTACATTTAATCTACTTTAATATATATTTTTCAGATTTTGTAAATTATATAATGAGAACACGTAAATGTTAGTCATGATCAATTTGACCAATCAAAAGTTAAATGGCGACAACAAATTAGGGACGAAGAGACTATGAATGTAGTGATTGATTATTATTAATTAAGTGGTAGCCGATCAGAATATGACAAGTGATATTTGAAATTCATTTTGGGAACCAAATCATACCTCTAACATTATTCAAATCAATAATAATTGAACGGTTTTGAAGAAAGTATTTGAGAAGACATGATTTATCCAAACACAAATTATTACTACTAGCTTAAAACCCGTGCGATGCTCGGATTGTTATAATTAATTGTTGTTTTTCTCATTTATGTTTTAATACTTTATTAATTGTATTTTTTTAAATAAAATAAGTATGTGTGTTAAATTTTTTTAAATAATTAAAAGTATTAAAATAGATTTTAAAATAAATAAACAATGACTTGCCCATGATATTTTTGGAAAAGAAGGTGTTTTAGTAATGAAAAATTAGTCGAGAAAAGTAATTGCTCATCATTAAAAGTATTAAAATGGGTTTTAAAATTTAATAATTAAAAGTATTAAGATAAGTTTTTTAATTTAATAATTAAAAGTATTAAAATAGATTTTAAAATAAATAAGTAAAATGTTTGTCTGTGATATTTTTAGAAAAAAGAAGGGATTTTAGTAAGAAAAATAGAAAAAGTAAGTTAAAAAAGGTAATTGACCGTGATATTTTTAGAAAAGATCGGGTTTTGTTAGGAAAAATCTATAATATGTTTTAGCTGAAAAGGTAATTGGTTATAAATAGGTAATGTTACTATTTAATATTCTTTTATAAATAAGTATGGGTAATTAGGTAAAAAAGAATTTATAAATAAGTAAGGGTAATTAAGTAAAAACACTTTGGTACCGACCGACCAAACTTTTAATGTTTCGTCTATTATATAATAATATAGATTATAGCTTAAAACATGTGCGATGCACGGATTGTTATTAATTATTATTATTATTATTATTATTATTATTATTATTATTATTATTATTTACGTTTTAATATTTTATTAATTATATTTGTTAAAAACAATAAGTAGGCGTGTTAAACTTTTTTAAATAATTAAAAATATTATAATAAATTTTAAAATAAATAATAACGGTTTACCCTGGATATTTTTGGAAAAAGGATAGTTTTAGTAAAAAAAATATAAAAAGTAATATGTTTTAGTTGAAAAATGTAATTGCCTCTAATTAAAAATAGTTAAATAAATAAGTAAAGGGTTACCCATGATATTTTTAGAAAAGGAAGGGTTTTAGCAAGGAAAAATAGAAAAAGTAACATGTTTTAGTTAATAAGGTAATTGCCCGTAATTAAAATTATTAAAATAGGTTTTTAAAATAAATAATTAAGGGTTTCCGTGATATTTTTGGAAAAATAAGGGGTTTTAGTAAGAAAAAATAGAAACAGTAACATGAAAAAGGTAACTGCCCGTGATTTTTTAAGAAAAAGAGAGGATTTGTTAGAAAAATAGAAAAATAATGTATTTTAACCGAAAAGATAATTGGAAAAAAATTATGTTACTAATTAATAATATCTTTTTAAAAATAAGTAAGGGTAATTAAGTAAAATCACGACTGACCAAATTTTGTACCACATCTTTTTCTTAAATTAAATTCTTATATATAACAAGCGTAAGAGGGTTATTATCCAAAATTTTGGTAGTCGAGTCCTGTATGATCGTTGTATGACCAAATTAATAAGGGCCGTTAGATATTAAATAGATAGATCTCATCTGTTAGATCTAATATTAAAAAGTATATTTGATTAATAGTAGGATTATATTTAAATACTAAAAAGTATATTATGATAATTTATAAAAAGTATATTTGATTAATAGTAGGATTATATTTAAATACTAAAAAGTATATTATGATAATTTATATCAAATATAATTGAGTTTTCTATATTGAATAGAATTCTCTATGTAAAAATTTGTAACTCCCTTTTCTCTATGCTATAGTGAATAATATAACTTCACTATGTTATAAGAGACATGGGAATATTATATTGGGTTTTCTCAAATATTGATATTTTTTTCTATGTTATAAGAGACGTAGGAAAAGTATTATAAACGAATTTATGTTGCAAATTTTATCGTACAAGTTACAAGTAAAACGACTTAGTTAATTAGTATTAACATAACACTTTTTTTAAGGAACATAATACTTTGATTCATCTAAATTATATTATATTCTTTCAGATATAACAAACGTAAAAGGATAATATCAAATTATTATTAAAATTGAGAGTTTTATATTCATAAACGATAATTTTGAATATAATAAAATTGAGAGTTTTATATTTATTAAAGATAATTTTGAATATAATACTTATAGAAAATAAGGATTACGAGATTAGTCTCATCACACTTTTCCTAAAATCAGAACCAATACATTAACAAATAAATCTAATCATCTATTGTTAAATATTTACTAATTATCATATATTTTGATTTGTTTATAAATTAGGAAAATGAGTAATTAGATAGTTAATATAATACACTTAAATGATCAATTACTATCTCAGGAGTTTGGATCTTTATTCTCATACTCATAATGTACTAGTAAAAATTTAAGTTTCGCATTACCTCAATAACATATTAATATTACCTAATTTTAATCTTATAAATTTGAATAAATATACACAAAATATATGTGTTTTGCACATGGTAAACGCAACATGAAATAATTTATCCAAAAATATATCTTTGTGTATTTTATCCATTATTTTGGTCGTTACGGTACATTACCATAAAAAATAAGAATCATTAAATTTTATAATAAATAGATGAAAATCGTGAGATGTTCGAACTCCATCAACAACGTATCAAATATAAAATTTAATATTTTTATCTCGAAATATATTAAAAAAGTCTAGAGTTATGGTAGTTAAGGAACAATAGTACTACAAAAAAGTAAAAAATATTAGATTTTAAAATAAATATATGAGAACCGTTAAATATAATGTCAAGTAATATTTTATATTTTAATAGGTAAATTATTTTTTCAAAAGTGCAACGTTCAAAATTTGTCAACAATATATTAAAAAATTATATTTTAGAATTATAAATGTTAATAAAATTAAAAAATTAAAAAAATTATAAATACTAAATAAAATTATGAATTAATATAATAAAAATATTTAAAATTATCCGTGTAAGCTAGTATGTTGAAGTTCAAAACATGACATAATTACTAATTTTAGATGATGGCCTCGCCTTACCTGTGCAGAAGATGTAGTACTTTCCCGTGATTTGATTTTTCAAATTTCAACTAACATACAATAAAATCTAAAACTGCTCGGCTATATTTATGTTTAATATCTACCACTTCCATCGATTTATAAGATACATTTAAAAGGAAACCAGGCTTTACCCAGGGCCAGGGGGTATCCGCTAGGCTATTGCCCGCAGATATGTATGGAGAGATTTGGTTGCAATTAAGATTGAACGGGGAGTTCTCTCTTTTTCGCAAGGATCGCGTCCTCCCATACAATGTGTCTACGTACCCTTATTTATAGAAATCAAGCCAAACGTAGTTCTTGGGGAGGAAGTTACTTAGATATGCTAGGTTTCCTTCTTTAGAGAGCCCATAGGACCGGGACCACCACCTCTAGTGTAATCGTCTTGGGCCTTTAGAGTCCAACTACTTTCTCGGAGCGTGGCAACCAAGTCATTGAACCGATATTATCGGAGTCAACGCCCACTTTGAATCACAGAGTAAAGATAGCTAATCAGAGGGCCGACCTTGAGATCACTAGGGGTGACGCCATTCGATCCCCCTAGCAGGGCGATGCCTGCTAGCCTGGATGGGGCCTGGTCCTTTTCCATAGCTGCTTTAGTAGATGATCTAGGCATGGCCTATAGTCTCCGGTGTCCTCCAAACAGCTGCTTTGGGGAGAATCCCCAACTCCAATGCCCAAGAGGGCGAGGTTGTTCCCGGACGGCGAGGTTCCCTATCCTGCATAATGCTCCTGTAGAGGGTGACGTCCCTCATTGGTGGGTGAGGTTGTCCATATATTAGGCTCGAGTTATACATTTTTTCCCAAATAGTAACAGTTATCTCTTTGCTAGTCAGTTCGTGGGCGACGCTTCCCATGAACGTGGGCTAGGCCCACTAAATGTATCCTTTTGAGCTTTCTTTTATATGTATGATATGGGTTTGGCTCTACTAGTATTCTTCTTTATGCAACATCTAACCTAGGTCGATTTCAGTATGTAACCTAGGTTGTCTCTAGTGAGTGTTACCATTAATTGCGGGGAAGACCGAGAAATGCGGTAGGCAGATTTTTTCATAACATACACGAATCTGATAAGCAGAATAACGTTGTTCACTCATCTTCACAAACCTCATCTATCACCTTCACTGCATTTCTGGAACCGGAGGTCCTATGTTCCCACCACATTTCTAAATTAAAACCATGGATGTGACTCATGATGTCGATGGTGCTTCCATGACGTAAGTTTTGCTTCGCGATAATTCTTGTCTTTTATTTTCAAATAATCTTTTATACAGTGAATGTCAAATTTTTTGTATGGGATATTCAACTCAAGTCCCAGATCGAGATTATAAAAAAATTATTTCGAACAGAAGTAGCCAATTAATTTTATTAATAGAAGGGCCTTTAAGAAGGAGTTCAAAAACAAATAGGTGCAGATTTTATCCACTCAGCTCAAAATAGATTGAATTAATCAACATGTTTTACATGTCCAATCCGATCAACTACTGGCTTTACCATTTTCTCTAGTTCTTCCACGTCTTCCTTCAAATCATTAGCCTAAAGATTGCCAAGATTAATTTAATTAGACACTTTCAATTATTCTTGAGCGTAAACAAAGAAGAGTAGGTTCAAGTAGTACCTTGTGAATAATATTTTCAGCTAGTTGAGCATCGGAAGCTGCAACACTTTATAAATGTTCAACAATAAGAGCTACTTCCTTGAGCTTACCATTTCCGGGGAGATTATTAGCCACCTCTTCAGATACCTTTTCCGTCGTGATTGCCACCTTCTCTACTACCTCTGCTACATATTCCACCTCTTCTGCTGCCTTTTCCAACTTCCCTGAGCAAAGTGTAAATCAAAATAATTTATTACATAATTTCCGAAAGAAATATTTACTGGCACATGGATCGCTTTCACAGACTCCTCATAGAAAACCATAATTATGTCCTTGATCTGTAAATTAACTGTGTACCAGTAAAGAAGAGTGATCAAATACCTTCTAGCAACAAAATGTTATCCCATTTTTGCTTGAGAAATGGAAGCAGCAAGGAGAATATCGATCCGACAAACCATTTTAACCTGCAAAACTAAGAAGGAAGTTGATCAACATGTAAACGTAGTAGTGAAACAGAGGTGTGGTTCCAGTAAGTGTCTCAGGAGATACTCATATAGTCATATGATCATTGATCAATATTGGTCAAGTCAAAATGTTACTTCCTGTTGTTATGCCACGTTTTGGCATAGTCCAAATTTCTCCGTTTAATAATTATTAATTCAGATTAATAATTAATTGCTTAACCAATAAGCAATATCTTCTCTCTGAAACGAGGAAAGAATCAATCTCGATCAACGAATAACGAAAAATATCTCCAAACGATATTTTTCAAATCATGGAAAGAAATGCGGAGATGCCGCAAGATTGTAGAAAAACATGTGAAGAGGATTGATAATCCTTGAACTATTTATGGGAACTTGAAGAGGATTGATAATCCTTGAACTATTTATGGGAACTTGAAGAGGATTGATAATCCTTGAACTATTTATGGGAACTTGAAGAGGATTGATAATCCTTGAACTATTTATGGGAACTTGAAGAGGATTGATAATCCTTAAACTATTTATGGGAACATAAATCTTGACTATCTTATGGGATTGGACTGAATGAACTTATCCAATGACTTGTTTTTCAAGAACTACGTGAGGCTTGATCCCTATATAAATGGGTACGTAGGCACCTTGTATGGTACAATGGTACAATGGTACAGTGGTACAGTGGTACACGACAATTGACACTCGGGAAAGAGGAAGAGAAAGAACCCATTCTCTATTCAATTTCTGAGGAGTCATCATACGAGCTCAGCCCCCAAACATCCAAAAATCTCAAATCCCCCTATTTTCATAATTCGTTATTCCAGCAACCTCCGATTTGGGTTGTTACGAAATTCCTCCAACAACAATTGGCGCTAGAAGGAGGGTATTATTTTTTTATTGTGGAGGAGAATCAAATCATCTACATCATGCACAAAGGGGGTTTTATCGTATTTGGAGCGGCTTTAATGGAGGAGCAGAATGGTGGAAACGGTGGTTCATCGTTCCATTCAAAATTAAGATAAGTTTTCTTATGATCTTCTTATTAAATTCGTAGTAAATTTAATGCATGTCAGATTTTGATGATTTTTCATGATCCGGAAATCTTTCATGATTTTCTATAACTTTCGTTCTTGGTGTTTTCTGAGATTATGTTCAGGTCTATTTTTGAAATCACAAAACATAATCTGATCCCGTTTTTCAGTATTGAGAAGTTAATCAGCAGACGTTTTATTTGATTCCTGATTCTTTATAAGTCCGTTTCTGACGAGCCATATATCATCGGAAAGATCTTTTCATTTTTTACATCTTTCATGTTTTGTGTTTTGCAAGAAAACATCGTTTACAGGGGCAAAAAGGTGAAAAACAAATCTGGACAGAATCTGAATCATGGAGATGTTAAAGAATTGTGATGCAATATTCGTAGCGCGTGATTTGATTACTTCAATAGCTCGTGCATGGACAAAAATAAGCGTGGAAGGTCCTTATCTGATAAGGGTAATGTTTTCGAAAGCTCTCTTTTCCAAGGAGGATTAATATTGAAGACCCTACTCTCAGAGGAGAGTCCATGAATAAAATTACATTATTGAAGGTCCATTGGTAGATGGATATTTCTTGGTTGTCACAAAACATTCCTACAATCACGGGAAGAAATGCGGAGATGCCGCGAGATTGCAGGAAAACATGTGGGACTGGACGTGATATGGGCTGAAAGCCTGACATTTGAAATTGGGTATCTTATTAAAGCCTCAGCTCGGGGGCTCGTGGACAATGACACTTGAAAAGCGTCGACCGAAGAAATTTGGAAGCTCGAAGATTTTTAGTTCTCCACTGCAGCAAGCTACACTGAAGAACTGGGGGCTTGTTGTTATGCCACGTTTTGGCATAGTCCAAATTTCTCCGTTTAATAATTATTAATTCAGATTAATAATTAATTGCTTAACCAATAAGCAATATCTTCTCTCTGAAACGAGGAAAGAATCAATCTCAATCAACGAATAACGAAAAATATCTCCAAACGATATTTTTCAAATCATGGAAAGAAATGCGGAGATGCCGCAAGATTGTAGAAAAACATGTGAAGAGGATCGATAATCCTTGAACTATTTATGGGAACTTGAAGAGGATTGATAATCCTTGAACTATTTATGGGAACTTGAAGAGGATTGATAATCCTTGAACTATTAATGGGAACTTGAAGAGGATTGATAATCCTTGAACTATTTATGGGAACTTGAAGAGGATTGATAATCCTTGAACTATTTATGGGAACATAAATCTTGACTATCTTATGGGATTGGACTGAATGAACTTATCCAATGACTTGTTTTTCAAGAACTACGTGAGGCTTGATCCCTATATAAATGGGTACGTAGGCACCTTGTATGGTACAATGGTACAATGGTACAGTGGTACAGTGGTACACGACAATTGACACTCGGGAAAGAGGAAGAGAAAGAACCCATTCTCTATTCAATTTCTGAGGAGTCATCATACGAGCTCAGCCCCCAAACATCCAAAAATCTCAAATCCCCCTATTTTCATAATTCGTTATTCCAGCAACCTCCGATTTGGGTTGTTACGAAATTCCTCCAACAACACTTCCTAATTAACTACTAATAAACTAGCTTAACTTTTTTCTTCAAAATTTAGTTTAAGGTGCATAATTTTCTTTCGTAAAGCAAATAAACAATTTTCATATAGACTGCAATGTTAGACTTAAGTTAAGCCTGTGACTGTGACTGCAATATTGGTAGTTTCACATGTTATACCAGGCATAAATGTTTTGCCGTGGAGGAGCTGGTGCAGCTGATTGAACTTCAACCTTGTTGCTTTCCCTTTTCAACCTAAATTACACACTTTAATCATCTTCTGAATAAAATTAACCAATCCAAATCTGATCCTAGCTAGCAACTGTCCCCGGTAACAGAAAAAACAATAGAAATTCGAGAAAGAAATAGATTAATCACATGTCAATCTCACGGTTTGTGAACAGGACACTACTATAACCGGAAAATCTCTGTTTTTGCTGCAAAATGCTACTATCTTCCCCTTGCCTGCACATTTGCACTGCATGCTTTAATCCAGGATACGACGTCGAATGACCACTAGAACTTGAGCTTGCTCTGTAACGATACAACAATATAGTGACCCAATTTCCAAGTTTACAAGTATTTGTTGAAGGCATTTTGAAGAACTTATGTATAATACAATGTGTTATAGCCAAAATTCGATAATGGGTTTTTAGGTTAGGATCGGGTCAAGTATGAATTCAATTATGTTATTTTTGTAATTAGGGTTAAGTTTAATATTGGGGCTTGCCCTCATAGGGATAAGGGCGTGCCCTCTTAGGCCGTCCATCCCTTGAGGGCGCGCCCTCATGGTAATGACAACTCTACATGGATTGAAGACTTAATGGAGAATAATAACTTCATTTGATACAAGGAAGACTTAGGGCTTGTCCTCATGGGGATAAGGACGCGCCCTTTAGGCCGTCCACCCCTTGAGGGCGCGTCCTCTTGGTTTGAAGCGGCAACTTGATGATGAAAGATGGTTCCCTTGGCTTGGTATTAGCAAAATATTGAAGAATTCCTTCCTAGGATGTGCCCTAGGAGGGGGATGTTCGTGGCTGAAGGCCTCCTCCTGTATTCAATGGGCGCACCCTCATTGGGGATGTGGGGTTAATCTTGGTGTGTGCTTTGGGAGCTCTGTTCCTGTACTCAATGGGCGCGTCCTCATTGGGGAACTTTGGAGTAATCCTGCACTTTGCACCCAAACACTTGGGATCACTTGTCCTGCTATCTGGTGGGTGCTTCTCATTCGGGGGACAAGGATGCGTCTAGCATTTAAGGTAAGTCATGGCTATACCTGCGTCTATGAATTAAGGAAATAGCTGGTAATGGATAGGACTAGTCCTCGACGGGGGAAGTTTCCTTATCCATGAAGTCCTGACGTCATAGACGAGCCTTGGGCCTTTGTGGCTAGGCCTTATCGTTAGACATTCCTAAAGTGAGCTGAAACTCTAAGTAAGGAAACAGATGGAAGTCCTACGTTCAAGTAAGGAAAGATAAGGAAGACATATGTTTAAGTATGGAAAGAATCCTATACATGGAAGGCGGTGGAAAAAGTCTTACGTCTAAGCATGGAAAGACAGCAGAAGACTTCGGATGGGCTCCGAAGATCAAAGACCAAGCCCATGGAGGAAACTTCCTCCCCAAGAACTATGTTGGCTTGATTCCCTATAAAAGGGATACATAGGCACATTGTAAGGGGTCGAATGTTGAGAACTCTGAGGCAACCAACATAAACCCTAAGCAATCTCAGCCACCAATTAAACACAACCACCATACTCCGACGAATTTATCACCTAAGGACCACCGTTGTAGATCTTGATTCCGGCGAAGAACCCCAAACTTTGTTAATACCAAATTCCTCCGTTAACAAATTGGCGCTAGAAGGAGGGGCTGCTAATTAAGATCTAAGTCTTTGGAGGAGAAGATGTCACAAAATCGCAACGAACGTCCTAGGCATGAGGTCTTATCTGAAGACAGTGAAGAGAACAACCATGCCCGCCATGAGGAGTACGTTCCCCATAGTGTTCCAAATCCATCTTATGGAACACCTATCGTAGGGGGACGACCACCGGTGCTCATAAGTAATTCTGACTTGATGGAACAACTCTATCGCATGGGTGATGCCTTGAATGGCTTTGAAGCAAGGCTGGATACGGTCGAAAGAAGCGAAGGAAGGGGTCGGGTCAGGCGACAACCCCATAATCACCATCGTACAGGTAGAGGCACCACGGGTCAGAGGAGGTTTCAGAATGTTACTCCAAGAAGGTTAGAGTATCAGGAGGATGGAGTCCCTATTGTTGAACTCCCCGATGATGAGACGGGCAGCCAAGATCAACCTAGGAGGGAACGACGTCCATCTCCACACCCTCATAGGTCAGGGCGATCTGAAAGTGAAATTCGAAGGGCTGATGAACTCCACCGAGACCAAGAACAACGATTGAACAGGTTGAAGGATCGTCTTGGTATAAGACTTAATAATGATGATCTACGATTGTTGTTGGTCGAATGGCAGAGGGACAGAGAGGTAAGAGGGGAACGACCTCTTGATCCACAACGTGAGCCCCCTGTTGACAGGTCGAGGCCCCATGGACAAGATCGTACTCAACCTCGCAATAATTCAAGACGTAACTTAGAAGTGCAACCTCATAATCCACAGCGAGAGCCCCCTGTAAACAGGTCGAGGCCCCATGGACACGAACAAGCACCTTCACGAGATGACCCACGTAATGATCGAGATGCGAGGCCCCGTGATTCACAGCGAGCGCCCCCTGATCTCAGGTTGAGGCCCCGTGATCATGAGCAAGCTCCCCAATCAGAAGGGTCAGGAAGGAGAAGGGATATGGAGCTGGATTATAGGAGTAGGGATAACGATCGAAGGAATAGGTATGATGCTCCTTATCGTGGAGGACCCTCTGGAGGAAGGGATCCGCACATATCATCTGTCTCATCCCAAAGTAGATCAGGAGGAAGGCAGGAAGAGCCAAGGACTCGCCCTCACAGTCAGGAGGAGAGGACGCACCCTAATAGTCATGAGGGAAGGACGCGCCCTCCAAGTCCCAATCCAAGGATGCCAGAGACTCCTGCAGCCCAAGGAGAGATCCAGCCTCCTCAACCACCTCCGCAAACTCCGCCTACTGGTAATGCTCAAACTAATGTCCAAACTATCCCAGGTGTGGGAAGCTTCAATGTGGATGACCTGAAAAAACTCCTCACACATCTTGAGGGAGGAAGAGTCACTTCAACGGCTCAAGCTCCTTCTCCATTCTCTGCAGCAGTAAGGGAGGCACAACTTCCAACAGGATACAGGAATACAACCAACGACTTACGCTTCCATGGGAACGCCGACCCTGTTGAGTTCTTGGGAAGATTCAATATAGAGATGGATGTATATCAAGTGCCTGACTTGGCTAGATGTCGTCTTCTGGCGGCAACTTTTAGAGAAAGTGCGCAACAGTGGTTTCAAAAGCTTGGATCAGGTGTGATTACTTCATGGGAAGTTACGAAAACTTTGTTCCGGGCAAAATTCCAAGCTACTGTGAAGTATGCCCCCCCAGTGACTACTTTGGCCAACATCAAACAGAAGGAAGGAGAAAGCTTGCAGTCGTACTTCAAAAGGTTCAATGCTGAGTCTACCATGGTCAGAGGGGCAACCGATGAGTCACTAAAAAGTTTCTTGATTGCGGGACTCCAAGTCGGAACTGACTTCTGGAAGCACTTGCAGGGGAAGGACCCAGTAACCTTAGCAGACCTCTTTGCCCAGGCTGAATACTTTAAGATCGTTGAGCAATCTCTTGCTGACAATAAAAAGTCCGACTCCCAAGGGAAGGGGAAAGGTTCTAAGAAGAATGATAGGTCTCCAAGCCCTGACTACCGGAGGAGAGGGTATAGTCCGAACAGGGTGAATGTCACTAATGCAAGGAGAGGTTGGACTCCACCAGACTATGACAGATTGAATAGATATCAAAAAGGGAGTTACACATTAGCTGCTTCCGTCGAGCATATCTTTGAAGTAAACAAGGACAAGGGTTTATTCAAGAAGCCAGCACCGTTATCCTCATGGCAGAGCAAGGACAAAAAGAGGTATTGCTCATATCATGAATCAACTGGGCATAACACTCACGAGTGTCGGCAGCTAAAGGAAGAAATTGAAGAATTGATCAAGGCCGGATACCTGACCGACTGGATCGTCAGGGAAGTGAAGAAGCATAATGGTGAAACTGATAAAAGAATGGAAATGGAACATGCTCCGGAAAGGGATGATGACAGATCTAAGGATGTTCAGTTTGCTCGGGCTGGAAGCATTCATACTATCTTTGGAGGACGCCATTTTGGTGGAGACAGTAACAACGCACTGGAAAAATATGCCAGGGAAGCACGTTATAAGCCCTTAACTAATGTGAACAGCTTGGAACTTAAACCTCCCAAGTTGTTCAGGGGGGAATCAGTAGATATTACATTTACTGAGGAAGAAGCAAGATGGGTACATCATCCTCACAGTGACGCCCTAGTCGTTGCCATACAGATTGGTCCTATGAATGTACACCGAGTATTTGTGGACAATGGAAGTTCGGTAAATATTCTCTACTACAACACTTATAAGCAGTTGGGTTTGCCTGATAAGGATATTGTCCGAGAGGATGCTTGGATTTATGGTTTCACTGGAGAAGCTGTCAGAGTTATGGGTGCAATTAAGCTTCCGGTTACACTTGGTGAAGGTCCTCTATCTGTGACTCAGATGATAGAATTTATGGTATTGGATCAAGAATCTGCCCATAATGCCTTGGTAGGAAGGCCTTTGCTGAAAGAGATGAAGGTAGTTACTTCCATTTATCATTTAATAATGAAATTCCCTACTCCAAATGGGGTTGGTTCAGTTCGAGGGTCACAATATGATTCAAGGGAGTGCTATCATAGAACTGTCAAGGGTTTTCGTCGTAATGGATTAGGAGGACGCGCCCTTCCCCAAGAAGATGCCCAGGGATTGCTCAAAAATTCTAAGGGAGAGATTCATGTTCATTACACGGTTCAAGAGCCAGAAGATTATGTCCCTCAGCTGAGGGCACGCCCTAAGATGTTACTATTGGAGGCGCCCCCCTAATTGATGAACTTCAAGAAAGAATTGTTGAGAGCACCTATACCCTACAGGGCGCGCCCTCAAGGAAAGAAGAGCTTGTTGAAGATGCACCCTCGAGGAGGGAGAAATTTACTGACATCTTCCCAAGGGAAGAAGGGTATGTGGAGGACGCGCCCTCAATAGAGGATGAATTTGTGGAAGACACGCCCTCAAAGAGTGAGATGCCTGTTGAAGATCCTCGTATTTTTGATCTTGATCCAAGAATTCCTATCCTACAGGAGAAGACAGGTCCTGCGGAAGAAACAATCTCAATCCCGATAGACGCAACAGATCTCAGTAAGGTTCTCAAAATTGGATCACAGCTAAGCAATGAGTTGAGAACAGGCTTGACTAATTTTCTTATGACCAACCTGGATGTGTTCGCTTGGAGTCATGCTGATATGATAGGGATTGATCCTAATGTTATGTGCCATCATCTAAACATATATCCTAATAAGGAATGCGTCAGAAGCGGCGTGCAATCAGTGGAGAAAGGGCAGTAGCTTTAAAGGAGGAGGTCGACAGACTCTTGAATGTGGGTTTAATCAAAGAATCCTTCTATCCCGAGTGGTTGGCAAACCCGGTGTTGGTGAAAAAGCCTAATGGGAAATGGAGAACTTGTGTGGACTTCACGGATTTGATCAAAGCTTGCCCAAAGGATAGTTTCCCACTCCCTCGGATTGATCAGTTGGTGGATGCTACGGCTGGACATGCTCTCTTGAGTTTCATGGATGCTTACTTAGGGTATAATCAAATTCCCATGTATGGACCCGATCAAGAACATACATCCTTTATTACTGACAGAGGTTTGTATTGCTATATTGGAATGCCCTTTGGTCTTATCAATGCAGGGGCAACATATCAAAGATTGGTGAATATGATGTTCAAAGAACAGATTGGCAAAACTATGGAGGTGTATGTAGATGATATGCTTGTCAAGTCCAAGGACGCAGTAGACCACATGAGGCACTTGGAAGAAATGTTTGGAATTCTGCGCAAGTACAGGATGAAGTTAAATCCTCAAAAGTGTGTCTTTGGTGTTGAGTCGGGGAAATTTTTAGGCTTTATTGTGAATCATAGAGGAATTGAAGCTAATCCGGAAAAGATCAAAGCACTCCTTGAAATGAAGTCCCCTACCAGTGTAAAGCAGGTTCAAAGCCTTTGTGGACGGATTGCAGCTCTAAATCGTTTTGTCTCAAAGTCTTCTGATCGTTGCAAAGAATTTTTCAAAGCCATTAGGGGGGTTGACAAGGATTTCATGTGGAATCCTGCTTGTGAAGATGCTTTTCAGAAAATCAAGGAACAGTTAGGTAAGCCCCCACTCTTGGCCAAGCATGTGGATGGTGAAGTATTGATTCTTTACTTGGCCATCTCTATTTACTCCATTAGTGCTGTGTTAGTACGAGAAGAGGATAGTTTGCAGTCACCAGTTTACTATGTAAGTCAGAGGTTGTTGGATGCAGAAACCCGATATTCTAGCATGGAGAAGTTGGTATATGCTTTGGTGCTGGCTGCACGAAAGCTACGTCCCTACTTTCAAGCTCATAAAATTGAAGTGCGAACTTCTTATCCCATGAGACACATTTTACATAAACCTGAAGCTTCAGGAAGGATGTTGAAGTGGGCAATTGAGTTGGGACAGTATGATTTGTAATATGTTTCTCGAACGGCGATCAAGGGACAAGCCTTAGCCGATTTTATTCTGGAGTTTGAAGATGAGAGTATGGGACGAGAAATCATTCTGGTGAACCCTAACCCTCTTGCTCAAGAGGCAAGCCCTTTGAGAGAGGAGTATCCTTTTCCTTGGTGGACTATGTATGTGGATGGCGCAGTCAACAATGATGGAGCAGGTGCTGGAGTTGTCTTAACCTCTCCTGAAGGTCACCTTCTTATGAGTGCTATCAATTTCAAATTTGCGGTAACTAATAATGAAGCTGAGTACGAGGCATTGATTAATGGCTTGAAGTTGGCTTTGGAAATGAATGTGAAGAATTTGGTGGTGTTCAGTGATTCGAAATTGGTTGTTCAGCAGGTTGAAGGAGGGTTCCAGACTAGAGGACCAAAGACAGAGGCATACATGATGAGTGTACGTCACTTGATTCAACAGTTCAACATAGTCAGACTTGAAGGAGTTCCTCGTGAAGAAAATTCCAAGGCCGATACTCTGGCCAGGTTGGGTTCCTAAAGAGACACGGTGTTGATGGGAGACATTCCATTGGAAATTCAAGAAATTCCTAGTATCCCCGAGATGGAGCTAATGGTGGTAGATGAAGTACCAATGAAGACTTGGATGACTCCTATCCAAGAGTATGTACAAAAAGGAATTTTACCCGATGATAAGGGGGAGGCCAGACGTTTGAAATACCAAGCAGCAAGGTATGTGGAATATGATGCGGTTTTGTACCGAAGGGGTTTTAATCAACCCTTACTAAGGTGTGTTGATGGAGACGAGTGCAACTATGTCTTGAGAGAGGTTCATGAAGGAATATGTGGTAATCACTCGGGGGGTAGTTCCCTTGCTATGAAAGTGTTACGACAAGGATATTACTGGCCAACCTTGAAGAATGATGCTATGAAGTTTACAAGAGCATGTGATCAGTGCCAACGCTTTGCGAACTACTCATCTATTCCTGCTACGGCATTGACTTCAATGATAAGTCCTTGGCCTTTTGCTATGTGGGGGATTGATCTTATTGGAGAGCTTCCTATGGCTAAGGGGGGTGTCAAGTATGCTGTTGTGGCTGTGGATTATTTTACTAAGTGGGCAGAAGCTATGCCCTTGGCAAAGATAACGGCCAAGAAAATCAAAGATTTTGTTTTTAATTCCATTGTGTGCAGGTTTGGGATTCCTTACAAACTCATATCTGACAATGGGAAGCAATCTGACAGCAAGGAGTTAAAGAAGTTGTGTGAAGATTTGAAGATTAAGAAAGATTTTGCAGCAGTCTATCATCCTCAGAGCAATGGGCAGACTGAAGCTATCAACAACATAATCAAGCACACACTGAAGACCAAGTTGGAGGAAGGTAAAGGTAACTGGCCTGAGGAGCTACCTATGGTACTATGGTCCTACAATACCACACCAAGATCTACTACTGGAGAGTCTCCATTCATGTTGTCTTATGGCTTTGAAGCAATGGTTCCTGTGGAGGTTGGATCTGGATCATTCAGGAGGGATCACTATGACAATGAATCTAATGAGGTCAACCAACGGCTTCATCTTGATTTTCTGGAAGAAACACGTGAAATATCATCACTAAGATTAGCTGCATATCAGAAAAGAGTGGCAAGGTTTTATGATCGAAGAGTAAGGGTACGTCGTCTCAAAGTTGGTGATTTGGTGCTACGAAGGGTGATGCCTCATACCAGAATTGCCAGTCATGGGGTTTTTGGTGCCAATTGGGAAGGACCTTACAGGATCAAGTCTGTGCTTTGGGAAGGAACTTTTCACTTGGAAGATTTAGGTGGTAATCCTATACCAAGAGCTTGGAACGTGGAACATTTGAAGAAATACTACCAATAGGGAGTGGTTTTGTACCCCCTATGTTATCTATCTAAATAAACTAGAAGAAATAAATTTCCTCCTAGTCTAGGGGGGTAGTGCATGTACATCCCACCTTGAATAGTTGAGATTTTCAAGTTTTTATTTCCCCAAAGAGCATTAGCTTTGGGACCAGTGTGGCTTTCACACCGGAGCGCATTATTTATGAAGAACTTATCAAAAAATTTCAGAATTTTAAGTTTATTATGTTTGAGTAATATTTTGATTGCTTAATGAAGACGCGCCCTGGGATATATAATGTTAAGACGCGTCCTATGATGGTTGATAAATTTAAAGAACACATGTTGAAGGGACGCGTCCTAAATGATTCCTTCAAAAAACACGATGTATTTTTAGCAAATTAACAGTGATATAAATAAGCAAGGCAGTTAAGAAAAGCAAACATACGAATAATAAAAGTTGGGAATAAACCATTGTTGTTAACAAAAGAGAGCCTAAGTTAGTTTTACAACTTGCAAAGCGTCAAAGGAGGGCCTGCACCTCATAATGTTTAAAGTAACAAAAACCTTAAGGCGCGTCCTTAGGTTTGATCGGTGGGAGGAACATCCTTGGCAACATCGACTTTGGAAGAATCGTGCTCTTGCTCGGTTGGGTTAGCTTCCTCTTGTCTTGGAGACGCGTCATCAGAAGGCGCGTCCTGATCATCATCAGGGATAGGTGAAGCCTCTTCTAAGCCAAGAAAAACTCGTTTTGCCTTGATTTCAGCAGCCTCATCGACTTTGAATTTAGAGATCCATTGCACGGTCTCTTCTCCAAACTTTGAAAAATCATAGTCAGGATCTTGAGCCAGAAACCCAGAAGCATAATTCCTGAAGCCTTTCATGAAGGACGCGCCTTCAATTTTCTTTTTCTCTTTTGCCCAGCCATTTGCTTGGTCATCCGAGAGCTCAGCCACTTGGTTGTTTAGATTGTTGATTTCTTCTTTAAGGCCATTGATAGTAGCACCAAGTCCATCTATGACCTCCTCCTGTGTCTTAAGCTCATGATCATAATAGCTCTTTGTCTGCAAAAGTTCATGTTTTATTTTGTCCAAGGCTTTACTACGATCATCAACCTGTTTTGAAAGCCTGAAATTTTCTTCTTCAAGGGATTCAAGGCGCGCCCTATCCTTTTGGAGAAGGCTTTGACGGTTAAGAGCAGAGATAAGCATCTCAGAAGAAGCCTTAATGATTGCTTCGTTTTCTTCTAAAGGATCCCTTTGTTTCCATTTGAGAACATCATCATCAGAAACAAAGGGAATAGATAAAGGACTTGAAGTAGCCGAGACCAGGGAGAGTGAGGATGGTTTTAATTTTTTCAAGGACGCGCCCTCTGTGGTGACAACCGCCTCAGGTTTCTCCATTCTTTTTCTGCTCTTATCCTTTTCCAGATCAATTACTGTCTGGGGGTTTATTGTTTCAGCCACAGGTTTCTTAAGATCTTTTCTATGAGCACGCGTCTTAGTCCTTTTAGTAACCCTAGCAGTGGGGGCATTCCCCATTTCAAGACCCCAACCAGCAGGAAGACCATCCATATCTGAAAAAGTAAACGATACATCATATTAGGGTGCGTCCAAAGAAAGTGTAATAAATAAACAAACGTAATCAAGAAGTTTAATAAAGTACAATGGAGCAAACAAAATTTAGTAAACGAATTCACCCTGACTAAAGGGCACGCCCTTAAAGGTTTGTGTACCTTTTTCAGATTTATCCTCATATTCCTCTTCATCCTCGTCAGAATCAGAATCTTTGCCACCTTTGATTGGCACCCCCTTCCTAAACCGTTGGAAAGGGATAATGGTTCCAACTTCCTTTTTGAGAATCCCAACTCTTTTAAGATTCTCCTCAGAAATTAGAGTTTTTAAGTGGAATCCAGATGAAGGAAGGGGAAGGATCTTATCAGCTCTCTTCTTTGCTTCACCAAAGAGTTCTTTCGTATTTCTATTATCTACACGAAGTAAAGAAACGAATACAATAATAAAAGGCGCGTCCTAAGTAAGTGAATTAGTTAAAAATAAAAGAGAAGGCGCGTACTTACTATAGTTACAATTGAACACTACTCTGATTCTCTCTACGTTCCAAAGATAGAAGAATGGTTCTTTCCAGTTCTTCTCGTGACTAACCTTCCCATTGGAGAAACCAATTCTGTTATGCTTATGCTGTGGTGTTAGAAAAAAGTATCCTTTTGAACTTTTTCTGATGGCAAAGAAATAGCTGAATTCCTCCATTGTTGGTGGAGTGGAGATTCCTTCGTCATTATATAAAATAAATAATGCAAGAGCTAGTTTGTAAGAATTTGGAGAAAGTTGGATGGGGGCAATATCATACCATTGGAGGATACTTTTGAGATAAGGGTGAAGGGGCGCGCCCACTCCCAATGCCATTAACTTGGGAGAAGTCACCATTCTAGGTGTTTTGAAAGGTTCGGGCCATTTGAAGATGTGTGGCCTCATAAGGGAGGGAGGACGCGCCCATTTGCCCTCCATTTGATAATAAGTCATACTCCAATTATCTCCTCAACAGAAACGGTGGATGACATGGCTACACAAAATAACTTGTTGTTTTGCTTCCTTAATCTTCTTTTCTCGGCCTCTGAAAGCGTATCCTTGTATTGGCCCCAATCAAGGTCAATTTCTTCCTCAGCGATTTCAGGATGAATGAATGGAATAGGGGAACTCTCAGGAGGGAACGTACGATCATCTTCGTCTATATGAGGATATGGACTATCTGAGGACGCGTCTTCACAATTAGATTCTGTCTCAGAATCGGACGCGCCCTCAGAATTTGACGATTCAATTTGTTTTCCTATTTTTTGTCGAAAAATAGTGGCCTCTGTATCTTCTATGACGTCATTACCCTCGTCTATAACCGGTTTAAATTGTTGGGGGCGCGTCCTACTATGATGGCTTGTTACTTCCAAATCCAGATCATCAACATGTGGAAGGGATGAGTTTGAAGTTAAAGGGGATGACATGATTTCTGTGTCACCTTTGAAAGGAGATGCTTCGCGTAATTGTTCTATCGCTTGGGTATGGAAAGATCTAATTGAAGAAGATCTTTGTGCTGGAAAGGAGATTGAAGGTGGGGAATAAATTCCCAAACGTTTGTTGAAGTCCTTGAAGGGATGAAACGGGGAAGACGCGCCCTTACCCTCCAGCTGAAAAGAGAAAGGAAAAGATGGTAAGGACGCGTCCTGAAAAGAAAATATTATAAATTGGGAGATAATTCGTCATGGGTGAATAAGATAACAAGGACGCGCCTTAACAATATTAACGTAATTAGTCCTCAGTCGCATAAAGACGCGCCCTAAGTCTACGAATCATAGCTGAAGCGACAGAAACACAATTTAAAATCAAATTATGACGAATAAAGATCTGAAGCTGATAGATACAAACATACATACACACATTTCATCAAGAACACAAAAAATAGGCTTAACAGTCATATTCTCGATTTGGTCTAAATATATGGCAAAAACATGAAATGATGGTATGAAATCGTACCTTTGAAGTTGCTGAAGAAGAATCGAGAAGAAAAACGTTCAAAAACCGAAGATTTGGCTGGATTTTTGCTTGAAAAGACGAACTGCGGCGACTAGGTTTTTCTTTCTGAGAAAAGAGTAAAGTGAAACGTGGAAAGCGACTTTTAGGTATTTATAGAGGAAGCTGCGCCTAATGGAAGACAACTGTCAATGCACGTGCTATCACATGGCAAAGTCAGGACGCGTCCTACGTGAAGACGCGCCTTAAGCAATAGAAGTTGGGATTTTTTGACGAATAAAGAAATTCAATGTATTGTTTTTAACTTCACACTGAATTGGGGGGTAGTTGTTATAGCCAAAATTCGATAATGGGTTTTTAGGTTAGGATCGGGTCAAGTATGAATTCAATTATGTTATTTTTGTAATTAGGGTTAAGTTTAATATTGGGGCTTGCCCTCATAGGGATAAGGGCGTGCCCTCTTAGGCCGTCCATCCCTTGAGGGCGCACCCTCATGGTAATGACAACTCTACATGGATTGAAGACTTAATGGAGAATAATAACTTCATTTGATACAAGGAAGACTTAGGGCTTGTCCTCATGGGGATAAGGACGCGCCCTTTAGGCCGTCCACCCCTTGAGGGCGCGTCCTCTTGGTTTGAAGCGGCAACTTGATGATGAAAGATGGTTCCCTTGGCTTGGTATTAGCAAAATATTGAAGAATTCCCTCCTAGGATGTGCCCTAGGAGGGGGATGTTCGTGGCTGAAGGCCTCCTCCTGTATTCAATGGGCGCGCCCTCATTGGGGATGTGGGGTTAATCTTGGTGTGTGCTTTGGGAGCTCTGTTCCTGTACTCAATGGGCGCGTCCTCATTGGGGAAGTTTGGAGTAATCCTGCACTTTGCACCCAAACACTTGGGATCACTTGTCCTGCTATCTGGTGGGTGCTTCTCATTCGGGGGACAAGGATGCGTCTAGCATTTAAGGTAAGTCATGGCTATACCTGCGTCTATGAATTAAGGAAATAGCTGGTAATGGATAGGACTAGTCCTCGACGGGGGAAGTTTCCTTATCCATGAAGTCCTGACGTCATAGACGAGCCTTGGGCCTTTGTGGCTAGGCCTTATCGTTAGACATTCCTAAAGTGAGCTGAAACTCTAAGTAAGGAAACAGATGGAAGTCCTACGTTCAAGTAAGGAAAGATAAGGAAGACATATGTTTAAGTATGGAAAGAATCCTATACATGGAAGGCGGTGGAAAAAGTCTTACGTCTAAGCATTGAAAGACAGCAGAAGACTTCGGATGGGCTCCGAAGATCAAAGACCAAGCCCATGGAGGAAACTTCCTCCCCAAGAACTACGTTGGCTTGATTCCCTATAAAAGGGATACGTAGGCACATTATAAGGGGTCGAATGTTGAGAACTCTGAGGCAACCAACATAAACCCTAAGCAATCTCAGCCACCAATTAAACACAACCACCATACTCCGACGAATTTATCACCTAAGGACCACCGTTGTAGATCTTGATTCCGGCGAAGAACCCCAAACTTTGTTAATACCAAATTCCTCCGTTAACACAATGCATCCAGCTGAATTTGCCAATATATATTATAAAACTTGCATATCACAATCATAAATTCTGGACCTTTTTTATGGCTTTAAGTGTGTAAAAAGTGTGCACAAAGGCATCTTCAAGTTAAAGTTAGTGCACGTCAAGTGGTTAAACACAGCAAGGCATGATGCAGTATGCGTTTTTGTTGCACTTGAAAAAAACTATTAGGCTTTATTTAGCACAAAAAATGTAAGCAACAATCCCTGTGCCTTGCAAGTTATATAAACTTATCAAATGCTTCAGGGACAATACTCTGCAGGATATATATTTTATCCTCACCCACAAACACAATACACTACACAAGAACACTTATCTAGGGACTTCTGATGCATGTGTTCATATTTTTAGGAGAATTCTATTTTGAAAAGGATAGCCAAATTTGTAGGCGTAATATCCGTGATTTTTAGATTAATAATAATAAAAGAATAATTAGAAGAAAAAAAAAGATTAAAATTTGATATAAATTAAGATTTAAAATTAAATTAGACTAATGGGCCTAAAATATGGATCAGATTGGGATACAGTTAAGTTGTAGGTCTGGAGTTAGGGTTTTGTATCGTTATATAAACATCATAGTCTTCTTCCTAATCTTTTTACTCAAAATTCGTAGGGCTTTTATACATACAGAAATCAGCTGTCTTGTAAAATTCGTAGAATATTCATCGTAAGTTTGAATTTGATGATTCTGGACTTTTCTGAAAGTTCTTTCAATTTACTACAACTTCTATTTCATAGTGTGTTTCCAGATTATGCTCTGAACCGTTCTTAAAATCACAAAACATGTTCAAATCTTGTTTTTCAGTTTCTGTTTAAATTCGGCGGACGTTTTATTTAATTACCGATTCGTTATAAGTCCGATTCTGATAAGTCATATCTTTTCAGAAAGGTCTTTTCATTCTCTACGACTTTCGTCCTTTGAGTTTTCAATGAAAACATCGTTTAGAGGTCCAAAAAGGCTAATTACAGGTCTGGTCAGAATTGGATATATGATCTAGGATGCGTTGAGGTAAGTTTCCGATTGTTCTTTCTAATATTTTCAAAGTTATATTATGTGTACGTATTTGTTTATTAAAATTCGGGCTATGTGATTATTATTTGAAGTGATATGTATTACTGTATATGTGTTATGTGTAAGCAATAGTCTTGAGACTCTGAATTGTGCCATGGTTTGTGAAAATATCGAATAAGAATAAGGACCGAGTCACCGGGTTGTAGTGACAGTTTTCTGAAAATTTAGGACCGTTATCACCGGGTTGTAGTGGTCGTGGCATGAATTGTGGGTTTCAAGGTATTATTGCCATGTGGTGTCGTATTGTATCGTATCTATCGAATAAGAATAAGAATATGTGTATCGAAGTTATGTATTGTATAAGATTATTGTATCGTATTGAATATTGTATTATGTTATGTGTGTACATGTTATTTGCCCGACTAGTTGGATCGATTGGTTTCTTGATGGGCTGTATGGCTCATTCCTTACAATTTTCAGGTTCAGTGTAACTCAAGTGGGATAGCTTTGGAATTCGAGGATCTTAGGTTCAGAATAGATTGGTTTTTGGATTATTGTTAGCTGTGTTTTGTAATAGTTAGGTTTGTAATAGAACTTTTGGTCACGCTTCCGTCTGTAATTGTTATTGTATAGTACTTTATTTAAGTTTCGTGTTTAGAATAATAGTTCGAAAAGTCGGGCTGTTACAGTAGGATAAAAAAAAAGGTTGATCACATAAAAGTTGTGTTCGTCGAACTCGACTCGTTTAGTGTAGAAGTCGAATTTGAGATGTTATCGAATTTTCGAGTTTATCAAGTTTTTAAACGAATTTTCGAGTTTATCAAGTTTTAAACGAGTTTTTACCAAATTTTCAAGTTTTTACCAAATTGTTGGACTTGCTCTAAATAGGTACTAGCATAAAAGTCCGTGCGAGGTACGGACATTGTAATAATTTTTCATCCGAAATCGTTTATATATTGAGATAATTTTGTAATTAGAAATACAAAAAATATTAAAATTATGATTTTATCTCATATTTTATAGTACTTGTGTAATATGGCATACAATTACATCAACCTAATATTTATAACTTGATTAGATTTATAAAATTTGGATAAATATCCATACAATAATAATTACATGAAAAAAAAAATATTTTAACGAAATTGTCGGTATATAACGTGGGTAACGTGGTTTTAACATAGTCAGAGTATACTTGAAAAAACTTGACATATATACGTTAGGCTGAAACATATTACGAAATCTATTAATATTATGTAAAAGTCATTCATGCGGTGTCTCACTCATTTTTTCATACATTTTTTTACATATTCATACACTTTTAAACTCAAATGTTTAGTTTTAGTCTAATGTTTATTACACAGTATCAAAATTCTATTTAAATTTTTTGGTAAACCGAAACATTTTTTTATCTTATAATTTCGAATTACTTCATAACTCGACTTTAAATTTTCACAAATATTTTAATCAATGTAAATTATGATAGACAACCTTAATGACTTGTGCATTTACATTATATCTAAGATTTATGGGTGATAGCTATGAGACAACTTAACTAGATATTTTATATACTTAATTTTATTAAGTATGAACATACTGTCACAGTCAGAGTATGTCTATGTAACCGTTTTTGTTTGCTGCAAATAAAGATTGTAAGTACATCTTGATAGAAGTTCATTAGTTTGTTCAAGCCTCAAGAAGTGCTCAAGATGGACAGCAAGAATAAATACTACTGTCACTGCATTGACAGTATGGTTACTTGAATACAGCATGTTGCAAGTCACGACAGTACATTCACTCTGACAGCAACATTGGCGGAAGCCCTCTGACAGCAACTCTACCCTAGCCTGACAGCAATCTTGGAAATCCTGACAGTACCTTTAGCGAGGATTTCTTACTGTCACCAAAAGCGCATTCCTGTGACAGCAAGCTTAGCCATCAGGATACTGTCATGAAGGGATAACATTTGTATTGGTAATCAATCCAGTCAAACTCGTGACAGTTTGGATGTTCAAGAAATAGGCGTGTTGCAGTATCCCAACACTGTAACAGGTCTGCAAGACTACGACTGAAGCTTGAGAGATCACATGACAAAGCTCACCAATTCCAGAGTATGACAAATCTACATCTACTGAATTGTGTTAGCTTAAAATAGAATGTTTCTAGATTGCTTTGTAATGTATTGATAAGCTGTCTGTATAGCAATTTAGGAAACAATCACGGGTAGGCAAATTGTAAGAAGCTGCCACTTGAAAATGACAACAGCTTCACAAGACCCGTGATTGAAAGTGATAGGTTTAGTTTACTTAGTCTATCTCTCAATTCATTCTGTAGTAATCACTCGAGAAACCGAAGCTCAAGAAAACCTTACATTTTTCTTGAGGTTGTAGCAACCCATTGCAAAATAAATAAAACATTTATTTTGTGAGAATTACTTGAGTGTCTACTTTTGTTTGCAATCCTTAAACTGATAATCTTTAATCTTGGTTTTGGTTGTTGAAACGTAGATTGAGTTTTATCAGTATTGCATTCAACCCCCCCCCCCCTTCTGCAATAGTCAAGGACCAACAACTGGTATTAGAGCGAACAGATTAATCAACAAATCTGAGATCATAACAAGTATGCAGAAGTCAAGTAGCATAAAGATTCCAGCTTTCGATAAGGAGAACTACAATGTATGGAAAAGAAAAATCATGTTGTTTATCAAAGCTGCGAATCCATTATACTTGGGAATCCTCCAGAATGGTCCCTTCGTGCCACGTAAAGAAATTGAAGCCTCAAATGTGGACAGCGTTCTTATTCCAGCCTACTGGGTCAACAAACTACCTTCTAAGTTTCTGGAGCCAGAAAAAGAGAAGGTGGCCTTGGATGATTACTTGCAGCTCATTTTACTGGATGCTCTCACTTTGGACAAAGCCATGTGCGGGAACGTCATTGGGTGCTCATCAGCCAAGGATATGTGGAATAAGATCGAGCTACTGTGTGAAGGAAGTGAAGAAGTGAAAGACAACCAAAGACAAATCCTTATCTCACAGTATGAAGCCTTCATGGCAAAGTCAGGAGAAGACCTCACAACAATGTTTGAAAGGTTCAGTAAACTTATGACTGAGCTACAGATTCATGGCAAGTACTATGATAGAAAGGAGTTAAATGTCAAGTTCTTTCTCACACTTCCTGAGCATCTTGAGCACAAAGTCACTCCCATAAGAGAAGGAAGAAATCTGAACAATATCTCTCTTGAAACTCTATATGCTGTGCTTAAATCATATGAGCTTGAGCTTTTCCAGAAAAGAGATATTCTAGCTGGATCCAGAGGAAAGATGGCTAATATGTCAGGTGCTCTAGTGGCTCATGTGCCAAGAATCACTCAACCTAGTGAAGAAGCTCAAATCTCTCAACCTGCTTCAGTACCCTCTCATAAGATTGAAGAGGTTGTGGATGATGAGGAGAAAGTTGTACTGCAGATAACTGATATTGAGGATGAAGACTTCTACTCCTTAGAAGAAATGGAAATGATGGACAATCCAACCATGGCTTACATGGCTAAGAAATTCAAGAACATAAGATTCAAGAGAAACAAGCCATATAAGCCTCAAGGTCAAACATCAAGGTTCAGCAAAGGGAACTTCTCCAAAGTTGAAGGTGGTGCCATAAGAGGTGGATACAAAACAGGGATGGTGGACAGATCCAAGTTCAGGTGTTACAACTACAATGAGCTTGGCCATTTTGCTACTGAATGCAGAAGGCCAAAGCAGAATCTGAGGATGAATAAAGGGTGAAGTGGACATTTCAAGAAAGGACAAGGAAAGGCCTATGTGGCTGAAGGAAAATGCTGGGATGACTCTGATGATGAAGATGAAGAGGAGTATATGAACTTAGCACTCATGGCTAAATCTGAAGAGTCCTCCTCTAACTCTCCAAGTCAGGTACCCTCACTAGTCTTACTTGATATGTCTAAAGATGAATACAAGCAAACTGTCGAAGAATTAAGTGCAGAGATGTTTCATGTTCATACTAGTTTAACTGCAACTAATGAAGAAATTGCTAGGTTAACTAAATTGAATGAAGAACTCACTTCTGAAAATGATTTGCTTTTGTTAAAGACCAATCGATTAGAATCTTTATCACAGGAGAATGCCAAACTGAAAAATGAGTTAGTCTGTGCTAAAGAAATTGAGGAGTTTCTGAGGAAAGAAATTAGTGAAAATGAATTCAAGATAAAAGCCTATAGAAACTCATCCAATCAACTTCAGGATTATCATGAGAAACACACAGAGGATCAAAAGGTAGGAATAGGTTTTGAATATGGTAAGAGACCTAGTAAGGAAATTGTTAGTCGGGATTGTTCAACTGATGCTACTGTCAAACCTCATGTACTTAAGAAACTCAACAAACCTATTTTTAAACTTTCTGAACTTGAGTTTGATGAGGAAGCTATGCTCAATAAGCAACAACTTGATGATGAGGATGAAGGTACTGACAGTACAACAGTTGACAGAAAAGATGCTGTCATAATCCCTAAGACAGTAACTTTGCCGAACAATCTGACAGAATGTTCTAAAGATATTGTCAAGAAAGCTTCAAAGACAGCAACTTCCAAACCTACTGTCAAAACAAAAGGTATGAAAGGTACTGTCAAGAAAAGCTCGACAGCAACTTCAGAACATCCTGATGACTCAATATCCTACAAGTCTAGGAACAGGAATGGTAAGTTAGGAAATGGCAATGCTAATGCTCCTAGAAAGCTATGCAATAATTGTGGCTCTTCATATCACTTAACTCATGTTTGTAAGAAACCAAAGGAGGTCATGAACAATGTGACCATGCAAGATGGTAACTTACACAGAACCCCCATTATGCATAGATCTATGGTAGTGTGTAATAACATTGATTGTATGCCATGCAAGATAACTGCCATGAGTACCTGTTTTAATCTGCCTATTTCATCTTCTAAACAATGTACCTACTTGCAAACTGTTGAGACTTCTGAGCCTACTGGAAACATTAAGAAGGCCTCATCCACTAAGAAGAGGACCAAGTCTAATTCTAGAAATAAGTGGGTGAAGAAAGGAGTCCAACAGAAGATTCCTGATGTGATGGTTAAAGTTGAAAATGATAATTATGCTTGTGATACTGAAGTGACTGGACCCAACAAGGATTGGGTACCATATGCCTCTTAAATACAATTTGTTTTGCAGGGCAAGAATAAGGAGCAAGTCACTTGGATCATTGACAGTGGTTGCTCTAGACACATGACTGGTGATAAAGCCCTGCTATCACAATTTGTAGAGAAAGCTGGCCCAATCATAACCTTTGGAGACAACAGCAAGGGTTACACAGTGGGATATGGCTGTTTGGAAATTGGAAATGTTGTCATAAATGATATTGCACTTGTTGATGGATTAAAGCACAACCTGCTCAGTGTCAGCCAATTCAGTGACAGGGGATTCAAGGTTGACTTTGACATGATGGTATGCAACATCTATCACAAGAGGATGGAAGCCTTTCTTTGAAAGGAGTAAGAAAAGGAAGCTTGTTTGTTGCTGACTTAAGATCAACAAAGAAGGACAAGATTTACTGTTTTTACAGTAAAGCTACTGTTGGTGACAGTATGCTTTGGCACAGGAAACTCTCACACCTCAACTTCAAAACAATGAATATGCTGATGAAGAAGGAACTGGTGAGAGGACTACCTCAACAGGAATTCTGTTAAGAAGGACTGTGTGAGGACTGTCAAATGGGAAAACTAAAGAAAGCTGTGCATAGATCAAAGCAAGTCAACACCAACACTGAACCACACAAACTAATTCACATGGATCTCTTTGGACCAGTCAATGTACCATCTTTAGCCAAGAAGAGATATGCATTAGTTATGGAGGATGACTATTCTAGGTATACTTGGGTGAAGTATCTAGAATCAAAAGATGAAGCAGCTCAAGTCATCATTGATCACTTAAGAGTTCTTGAAAGAGCTCATAATGCCAAAGTTCAAATAATAAGGAGTGACAATGGGACTGAGTTCAGAAATGCCACTCTTGGTAATTTCTGTAAAGATGAAGGAATTGTACAACAATTTTCTGCTGCAAGGACTCCTCAACAGAATGGAGTTGTAGAAAGGAAGAATAGGACTCTCATTGAAGCTGCCAGAACTATGCTTCATGATGCAAAATTACCTACATACTTCTGGGCAGAAGCTATCAACACAGCCTGCTACACACAGAACAGAACCTTGATCAACAAGACTCATGGGAACAGTCCTTACTATCTGCTCAATGAAAAGAAACCTACTGTCAAGTACTTTCATGTGTTTGGAAGCAAATGTTTCATGATGAAAGACAACCATGAAAAGAAAGGGAAATTTGACACCAAAGCTTTTGAAGGAATTTTCATAGGGTATTCTTTAGAAAGGACTGCCTACAGAGTTTATCTTGTGGAACACAGAATCAGTGATGAAAGTGTGAATGTCACATTTGATGAAACCAAGTTTCCTGGACTGCATGAAGAAGGTCAAATGCAGATTCTTAGATTTTAGAATCAAGGATACTTGGAGGAAGAAGAAGTTGTTGATGAAGAACTTACTTTCACTCAAACTGTTGAAACAGAAAAGGATGCTGTCATTGAAGAGAATGTCAATCAAACTCCAGCCCAGTCACAGACCATCACAGGAAACACTCAAATTGATGGTGACTCTGGAGACATTGAAGAAAATGGTGGAGACAATTGTCCTGGTGAAGATTTAGTTCCTCAATTTGAAGCTACTGTCTCAAATCAAACAAGAAGCTTACCCAAAACCATTAGGTGGAACAGGGATCACTCAAATGATCTAATAATTGGAGATCCCTCTTCTGGGGTGAGGACCAGGAAAAATGTTTCTGCTGACAGCATGTTTTCTTGTTTTCTCTCTCAATTGGAGCCTAAAGCAATTGATGAGACATTGTTGGATTCTGATTGGGTGATTGCTATGCAAGAAGAACTCAACCAGTTTGAAAGAAACAATGTTTGGAAGTTGGTTCTAAGACCTAGAGGAAAGTCAGTTATTGAGACAAAGTGGGTTTTCAGAAACAAACTGGATGAAAATGGAAATGTGACTAGAAACAAGGCAAGGCTAGTAGCTAAAGATTACTATCAACAGGAAGGGATAGATTATGATGAGACATTTGCACCTGTTGCCAGACTTGAAGCTATCAGGATTTTCCTAGCCTTTGCTGCTCACTGCAATTTCAAGGTGTTCCAAATGGATGTCAAAAGTGCTTTTCTAAATGGAGAGTTGGAGGAAGAAGTGTATGTTGAACAGCCACCTGGCTTTGAAGATGCTGAGATGTATGATTTTGTGTATAAGCTGTTCAAGGCACTTTATGGATTGAAATAAGCTCCAAGAGTATGGTATGATACCCTCTCTGCCTTTCTATTGGAAAACAGTTTACAAGAGGTGTAGTAGATAAGACCTTATTCTACAAGCATCATGGCAAAGACATCATTTTGGTTCAAATTTATGTTGATGATATCATTTTTGGTTCATCAAATCAGAAGCTGTGTGAGAAGTTTTCATCTCTAATGAGAAATAAGTATGAGATGAGCATAATGGGAGAACTGTCATTCTTCATTGGTTTACAAGTTCTTCAGAAAGATGATGGAATCTTCATTTGTCAAGCAAAATATGTAAAGGAACTTCTCAAGAAGTTCAAATTAGAAGATTCATCACCTGCCAAGACTCCTATCTCTACCTCAACTAGTCTGGATCTAGATTCCAAAGGAAAGAAAGTGGACTCTAGTGCATACAGAGGCATGGTTGGATCACTTCTTTATCTAACTGCTAGCAGACCTGACATAATGTTTGCTAC
The DNA here is from genome assembly GCA_030848705.1 of Heracleum sosnowskyi. Taxonomy (NCBI): domain Eukaryota; kingdom Viridiplantae; phylum Streptophyta; class Magnoliopsida; order Apiales; family Apiaceae; genus Heracleum; species Heracleum sosnowskyi. The sequence goes on along the minus strand of CM061244.1, from coordinate 13,891,168 downwards.
ATGTCTCTGTGCAAGGTTTCAAGCTGATCCAAAAGAGTCACACTTGGTAGCAATCAAGAGTATTTTTAGATACCTTAAGGGCACTCCTAATCTGGGCCTTTAGTATCCTAAAAACACTGGATTTGAGCTAGTGGGGTATTCTGATTCAGACTATGCTGGATGTAGGATTGACAAAAAAGGTACTACAGGAAGCTGTCAATTTCTTGGTGGAAGATTGGTATCCTGGTTCAGTTAAAAGCAACACTCAGTTTCTACATCTACTGCAGAAGATGAATACATTGCAGCTGTAAGTTGCTGTGCACAAATCTTGTGGATGAATAATCAACTATTGGATTATGGCTTAGTGTTAAATAATATCCCTATCTACTGTGATGACACTAGTGCCATAGCCATCTCAGACAATCCTGTTCAACACTCTAGAACTAAGCACATTGATATCAGACATCATTTCATAAGAGAGCATGTTGAAAGAGGAACTGTGAAGTTGATCTATGTACCCACATAAAAGCAACTTGCAGACATTTTTACAAAACCACTGGATGAAGCAACCTTCAACATGTTGGTAAGTGAATTGGGAATGCTAAATCTGGTATGTTAACTTACTAGTTTTTCTTATTCCATTATTCAAGTGAAGCTTGTGACAGTAACATCTTCAGAAGTTGTTGTCATGAGAAAGTTACTGTCTACCTAAATCTGTATCTGTTTTCGACAGCACGTTTACTTTGACTTTGTTAAAATTAAATTCTGTGCTGGTCTCGTGCTTGAAAGTTGATTTTTGTATGACACTAACTTGCATGTTTGTTAAAATTGAAATTGGTCAAGGATTCTCCTTAATTGGTCAGTTTTGCCTTGATTGTTGTATTAGTGGTAGACATCACTTAATTGCAATATGAGGTAGTTGTATGGGTATTCCAAACTGTTGACTGTTTACATCCCTCTTAACCTAGTATGCCTATAAAATGAATCTTAGGCCATATTAGTGAATCACTTTGAAAAAGGTTAAAATGGAAAACAAAGTAGGAATTGAGTTCAGGCCTAAGCCTTGTGGAAGTGAACCCTACAATGAAGAGGTAGAAGCATTGTTTGATGAGCTATGGGATTTCCTCGATAAGGAAGAGGAACAAGAACTTGCAGCCAAGGCCGCTGAGGAGGCCAAGGTGCAAGAAGAGGAAAAAGAGTTTCAAGCACTCCTCAAGGAAGAAGGAACCTCAGAAGAAAAAGTTAGGGAAGAAGTCCTAGAATTGGTTAAGAAAGATTGTACTGATTAGTTAATCTCACCAATTGTAGCTTTTTTCCTTTCTTTATTTAATTTAAATCAATAAAACTTCTAATTCTGCTGTTTCTATTTGCTTCCTGTGTGTGTTGATTAATTGCTGAACTGGTTGAATGTTGTCCTGAATGAATGATGAATCAGTAATAATTATTGCATATATTTAACTGGTGCCTCTTCAGTTAAGTTTTTCATACAACAGTTTCAATTCAAGTCTTGACAGTTGTTGTTTTTCCCGCTAAGGTTGCTGTCATCAAGAAAAGTTACTGTCACAGTTCTTTGACAGCTAACTTCTCGACAGTAGTAAACAACCTTCTGTCATGACTCGTAAAAGATACTGTCATATGAGAACTTAACGATGACAGTAAGTTTTGCGCGAAATGTTTCTGTCACGCAAAACATGCTGTCATCACACCAAAGTTACTGACACGGTTGTTTTGAGCGCAGAGGTTACTGTCAAATTAGTGGACCGTTAAAATAGGACACACATCCTCTAACGAGGAGAGAGAAATCAGCCAGTAACCCACGTGACTGCTAAGTGGGTTAAGACACGATTTCACTTTTCCACTTTGTCAGTTAAACGCTTGAACTTCCCTCTAAATACATCAAACATTCAACTGTTCTCAAAAAGCAAACTCAACACTCACCCTTCTCTTATCTCCAAGCAATTCATATTTCACCTTCTCTCTTCTTCTTCTATCAAGCAAAACAAATGGCCCCCAAACAATCAATTTCACAAACAAACTTTGCTGGCATCTACTCTCCAAGTGATGCTGGTGAGGGTTTCAAAGGGCTTGTTTACTTCATGAATAAGTCCTATCTTGGGTATGCAATTACCTCTACTCCTGTTCTTGACCTAGACAGGATTGAAAATTTCTGGGAGACATCTGTTGCTCAAGAAGATGGTGACATCTCCTCTATTCAGTTTAAAATCAAGGAGCACAACTACTCTCTCAGTGTTCAGGGCATCAATGCGGCTCTGGGAATCGTGCTAGAACCAGGAAAGGTCTATGCTGAGCTTGCTAGTGATGAGACTCTGAAGAAGCTCTTCTTGAAGATTGGGTATTCTGGCCCCATTCTTGAAGAGGGAACAACAAAATGGTACCCTTCTGGTGAAATGGATAGGAAATATCTCCGCAAGGAGTGGAGTATGGTGTTTGATGCTATGGTGAAAGTATTCTCGATCAAGACCACATGCTGGAATGGAATTCCTACCTACATCAAGAAGCTCACTCACTCTCTTGTTCATGGGTACAAAGTGGACATTGGAAAGCTGCTCATGGCACACCTCAAGGCTGCCATAGGTAAGAAGGTAAACATCTATCCTCGCTTTTTAATGTTGTGCATCAATTCTTTATGTGACTTTGATGAGAATGCCCCTCGTTTGGAGGTGTGCCCTGTACTGAAAAGAAACACTCACACAACTCTCACTTCACAGAATTTAAATGCACATATTCCACTATGTTTCACCAAAGACATGGTTGATCAAGTGACTGACCTTGATTTTCCATTACCTTCTGGTTTTGATACCTTCACTATTGATGAGACTGCATTAGACCCCAATTCAGTTAAGCCTCATTCTGCCCCATACACTCAGCCTAGGTTCTCTAGACTTCCCAAAGTACAGAGGCTAGCCTTACAAGAAACCAGGAAAAGGCCCCTAGAGACTGGTGGTAGTGGTAGTGTTGACGTCATCAATAATACATAGATATCAGGATTGCATGATCGTCAGAATCAGGATACATATCAGGACTGGGATCAGGATTGATCATCAGGACTGGAAGCTGATCAGGATTCCTACTTCGAGTTATATTTGGAGTCTAGTTAAATAAGGATGTTTATCTTATCGGTTCCTGGTCTGTAGGAATGTAGCTATCGATTAAGGATATGTTTCAATCTTTGTAATTGATTAGGACTTATCATGTAATTGATAGAGAAGCTGTGTAGTATATAAACACAGTTTAGGTTTCGATTTATGTACAACATTGATCGATCACATACACGAGTATTTGTGTAACCTAGCAGCTCTCAAGAACATCAGAATTTCTTGAGAGAGTTTGTAACAGTTTTATATCAGATTTAATAAAGCTGTTATCTTTCTTTCATATTTGTGATATATATCTTACTTAGTCGAGAATCTTATACAATTGTATTCAACCCCCTTCTACAATTGTTTATTACTGGGCAACAATTGGTATCAGAGCAAACTGATTTAATTTTGAATCAGATACGATCTAAGATGTCGACAACTAAGTATGAAAGCATGAAAATTCCCATCCTGAACAAATCAGAATATCCAACATGGAGAGTAAAGATGTTGATGTACCTGGAGGCTATGGATCCTGACTATTTGGACAGGATTCGTGAAGGACCATTCATACCTACAAGAATCGTAGAACGAACTGAAACTGTACCTGAACATTATGTGGTCAAGGCCAAGAGTGAATGGACTCCAGAAGAAAAAGCTCATGTGCTCAGAGAACCAAAGATAAAGAATATTATGCACAGTAGTCTTGATGCAGTCATGTCCAACAGAGTGATTGCATGAAAGTCTGCAAAAGAAATCTGGGATACCTTGGAAACTCAGTGTCAGGGATCTGCATCTGTCAAGAAAAACAGAAGGGCTCTTTTGATTCAAGAATATGAACAATTCGATGCAAGACCTGATGAGAGCCTGACTGATCTATATGATAGATTTCTGACACTATTGAACAATTTATCTTTAGTTGACAAGGAATATGAAACTGAAGATTCTAACACCAAATTTCTAAGAGCTTTACCTGAAGAATGGGATACTCAGACCTCGATCATTAGACATCAGTATGATCTCAACACTCTGTCTCTTGATGAAGTCTATGGGATGCTAAGAACTCATGATCTTGAAGTTCAACAGAGAAAGAATAAGAAGAGCAGCAAGGCAAAACCTATTGCTTTGAAAGCAGATGCTAAATCAAAAGGAAAAGCTATGGAGGTCTCTAGAAGGAAATCAAGAATAGTTGAGTCAGATCCTGATGACTCATCATCAGATACTGATGGCAATCCTGATGCCAATAATGATGATGACTCTTCTGACTCAGACATGGAGGAGATGGTTGCTATGATTGTCAGAAACTTCAGAAGGATGAAGTTCAGGAAGAATAGAAGACAAGGCGACTTCCAGAAAATGACCTTCAATGCAGACAAAGACAAGTATATCAAAAAGGACAGCAAGGGTAGCAAATTTGGCAAGTCAAAGGTTAGATGCTACAAGTGTAATGGTATGGGTCACTTTGCGTCTAAGTGCAACAAGACGAAGGCACTCATTACATCAATTAAGGATTGGATGGACTCTTCCTCAGAATCTGATATTGAGGTGGTCAACTATGCTCTAATGGCCAATACTGATGATACTACTATTCCTGATGATAAGGTACTTAATACTGTCTTTGATTTTGATACTGATAATGCTTCTGAGTTAAGACGTTTTCTAAAGTCGTTGCATATTAGCTTTAAAAGTCAAACTGCTGAAAATTCTAGAATCTTATCTGAGATGTCTGAACTTAGGAAAAGGAATGAGCATTTAGAAGCTGAATTTTCTCATATGCAAAAAGTACAGATAGAATGTGATAATGCTAAACACATGTATTTAGAGATGAAATCTAAATGTACTGCTCTAGAAAAGGAACTTGAATATGCTAATGAGAAAATCAGAACCTGGACAGACTCTGGTAGAAAATTTCATGATATTAATACCTCTAAGAATTGGAAAGAGTGTCTAGGGTATATGTAATAACCCGAATTTTTGGTAAAATTAAAACTTTTCTTATTATGATTAAGTGCATCAGTGAATAGTGAATTTGGTGGATGAATAGTGATTTTGAGGGTTAAGAAATTTTTCATGCCACCTATGTACGAGACGTAGTGTGGATATTCCGAAGTCATATTAGTGAACTACGGAGTAAATAAGTGAATGCAAAGACGATCAGAATTCAGAAATTCCAAATTTTATTTTGGTGTAGTATTTGACCGGGCAGTGAATTATATATTATTATATTAAAGAAATGAGATATTAAATTTGAGGATTTGAGGATTTGATATTTTGGAATTTTATTATTTTATTAAAGTCGATTTAAGGATTCGATTGTTGGAGTGAATAGTGAATAGTTACTATTCACTGCGAGAATCGCGTAGAGTTTTTTTCGCTCTTTTTAGGAAATATTTTTGAATCGTTGCAAGAGAAAAAAAAACAAGGATGAATAGTAACATTGATGAATAGTGCTCCAAGGTGAATAGTAAAATTTTATAGTCTCCGATTGATTCCATATTTCAGCGGAAGTTCAGGAATAATAAACGGTTACTAATCGCGTAGTTAGAAATCGCAAACGAAAACGAGAATCGAAAATCCGTTCGAAGGAGCAACTTTGGACGTATTATAACTTAGGAAATAAAGAATAAGATATGTATTAAATAAAAAGGGAAAGAAAGGAAGTGATGAAAGAAGTGTGTTAAAGAAGCTTGTAAGCTTAACCAAACTTGAGGGGCTAACTTGCATTTTATTGAAACAAAATATCTACCATATCACCAAACCTCCTCCACACATTAAACACACAAAAGGACCAGCCTCTCACACCCATTTTCTTCAAGAAAAACCGTGGCTAAGAAGAAGAAGAGGAAGCAAAAACTCCATGGATTCTTGGTCGTTTCTCGAGTTCTTATGCTTAAAACGAAGAAGAGCTCAAGCCCATTCTTTTAAAGGTAACAGCTCCAACACCCACCATCTCTAGCATGATCTTTTCTTGAGTTAAAGAAGATGATGAATAGTGTTTTCAAAAATTTTTGTGTTTATAATTTAAGTTTGAAAGCATGTATGTGTAGTATATGTAATGGGTTGATGTTTTAAGTGATTAGAGGAATTGTTGGTTAAGTTTGGAGGATGGGTTATGAATTTGTTTTGAATATTCATGGAGGATTTGACTGAGTGGAGGGAGTATAAGGTGGATGGTGAGTTTGGGATTGATTGGTATTGATTTGGTTGTGTTTTGAAAATGGAAAACGTTAAGTTTTAAGCCGTCGTAATGCCCGATTCTCGTTAACTCTAAAAACTGCCTAGAATCCGAAAACCTAACTGCCTCTTTTGGTTCAGTGATGAAGATGAGTGTGTAGAGCTTTGTTTCTAGTTTACGTGAGCGCAAGAATAATGTCATTACGATTTACGGTTTATGAGGTATGACCATTTTAGTGAAAGTGGTTCAAGGAATGAGATTGCAGAAATGTACCAACTTTGTGGCTATGTTTGAGACCCTTTAAAGTTGTTTTAAAATATGAAATTTTGTATTGAAGTGCCAAGGTCAGTTACGAAAGTTTGTACGAAGGTTTCGAGTCCAAAAGATTATTTTTCGATTTTCTAAAAATGTGTTAGCCGAGGTTGCACAAGTGAAAACCACTAAGAACATGACTTAGAAACCAATGTTGTAAATGGTTAAGTATAACTTGTATTCGAGGATCGATTTCGGACTAAACCTACGACTTAAGTAATTGTCGATTAACATGGACTTAGTATGAGCCTATAACGAGCTAGTAATGCCTTGGTTGTGTTTCGCTTACGTGTTTAAGCATTTAGTACAAGTGGATTATCCAGGGGATTAATCGTGCGTTTTCTTTGACTTTGTCTAGATTGTCCGACATCGTCGCGAACCCCTATCACTTCTCGAGCATCAGGCAAGTTTCTAAATCTATACTTTGAAGTATTGACTATATAATACTGCTTTTGCCATGTATAAATTTGGACAGTTTTGCGATATATCTTATTTCTTGTTGGAATAAATTTGACCTTTGGATTATATAAAATCTTCGGAGTTAAGTAGTTATGAACCGGTTTACCTGGTAGCTCTAAATATAAGAGCATATTCATTGTTTTCGACTCTAAATCGGGAGTCGGTATTTTGAGATATGTAGATAGCCGTGGAAACCCGGAGGGATTCCATCGGCAGAATACTATGTATTTTGAGGATTGTTATTTGAGTATGATATCATTCGAGGAATGATATTTGCTTACTATATCTTTCAAGGAATGTTATTTAAGTATTATCTCAGTCGAGAAATACTATTTGAATACTATTTCAGTTATATATGCTAATGGAAGGCATAACTATTTTCGAAAGTATATTGTGATACTTGCTTTATGATTTGATTATGGGCTTCTAAGCTAAATATGGGATATTAGTTAGAAGCCAGGTTTTTATAAATGCCCTAGGTAAAGGGCGTATGATTTTATTCTTTAGACCGGAAGTAGTTATATTTTCGGTATATGTTAAAGATTGTTTTCCGATAGAGATATCGGGTAATTATTATTCGATGATTATTTATTTAATGAATATTATTTTTGAATATTCATTTAAGGCTTATTTATTCAATGAATATTATTTTTGAATATTCATTTAATCATTATTTATTTAATGAATATTATTTTAAATATTCATTCAAGGTTTATTTATTTAATGAATATTATTTTAAATATTCATTCAAGGTTTATTTATTTAATTAATATTATTTTGAATATTCATTTAATCCTTATTTATTTAATGAATATTATTTTTGAATATTCATTTAATCATTATCTATTTAATGAATATTATTTTTGAATATTCATTTAATCATTATTTACTTAATGAATATTATTTTTGAATATTCGTTTAAGGTTTACTTATTTAATAAATATTATTCGATTATTTATTAAATACTTTTAACACGTTTTAAAAATAAGAAATGTTATTTAAAGTTTATCCTCGACCTTCAATAAATATGAAGGATACTCTAAGCTGTATTATTAATTATTTTTAAATCAAAAAGAGGTTCGCAAAACACTGTTTTTCCATTTAAATCCGTCTTTTAAGAGGATTTAAATGCTCGCTCAACTATCAAAAATATGGGAAACCTGATTTAAGTGACTGCTATTCATTTTAAACTCTCAACTCAAAACTGTCAGGGAACAGATATTTTCTCGAAGCAATTTAGTTGCTGCAAGTCAAATATTGTGTTACCACCTCAACGCTCGAGGGGTAAATTCGTGGAACAAGTCGATATCCATTAACAAGCAATAGCTTGGGAAATATCGGAAAATCTTCCTTTCCAACCTAGATATAACTACTTTGTGGAGTCGTATCAACAAGTATTACACTTGGGGAAAGGAGGACGATCTTTACGTTTCAGAGTCATGGATTTCATCGGAACTAGGAGTGGTGTAAGTGGTCCAGTTACGCCGACCCATCCAAATTATTGCCCCAAATGGGCCGGGAGATCCGGAAAGGCGGTAGACAATGTCAGGCTGTCGTGATTCTTCCATCCACATGTAGAGAACATATTTTTGTTGTACGACCTGCTACTGATCATAGTAAGGTTGGTACGACGGGCGCGGTAGCAACTCCCGTATTAGTTCATCATCCATTTTGGATAATTCTGCAACATGTATTGAAAGGGACTACGGATGACATCCTTGGTACAGGTTTACCGATCATGTTGGCAGAGAGATTCTGCAGCATGTATTGAAAGGGACTAAGGATGACACTCGTGGTACAGGTTTACCGATCATGTTGGCAAAGGGTCGAAAAGTGTTCAAAGAATAAAGTTACAATAAATCCTTGCAACTTCTTCTTTTATTTTAGGAGTTATGACTCTGATAAAACCTTACTCAGATTATATATGCATAAGTGGATTTTGGGTTACGGAAACATTATATGAAATTTTCCTCGTAACTTCATCTTTTATATCATATGACTCTGTGGATACCTTACATAACATGAGTTATGGTAAGGGATTTGTTTATACTGAATCACCTTATAACTTCATCTTTTAAGTTATATGTTGATATTCTGCTTACATAGCAGATATTTTTTTGAAAGGTTATATTGGTTTACTTTGAAACCTCATCTTTTATATTATACTAGAACTTTGTTCATAATATAGTAAAAGTTTGCAGAAATATTATGAAATGATATTTGAAATACAACAATGGTACTGTTTTTGGAATACCTTCCGATAAGGAAATAATTTCAGTATCGAGATATTTTGACAAATTATTGTCTTATACCCGCTTTATTCTGGGTTGAGTTAAAGGCAGGATTATGCCATACTTTTATTACCTTGCTGAGCTATCGCTCACTCTTGCTATTGTTTTATAAATATTATATAGCAGCGAAGTAGGATACCAAGGATTCGGTGCTCATCCCTCAGGCGAGTGGTAAGCGTAAGGCATTCTCATGAGCAGTTTCTAGCAGTGATCCTGGAAGTAGTGTGAACCAGTCAGATCAAGCTGGAGCTTTTGGTATTCATCTTATGTATAGATATGAATGTTATGAGAGGGTGGTGAGTATTACAAGGCTTATAAGTTGGTAATGTACCATTACTTAGGAGTTGTATCAGTAGCAAATTCAAAAGGACATTTGGGTATTGTAATAAAGATTATTTATTCCGCAATGGTTGTATTTGTGTCATTTCTGAGACTCTAACCTGTGTGTGTGAGAGAGATATATACATTGTGGGGTCATAAGCAGATGAATTGTGTCTATTGTGAGTAAAGCAGGCAAGGCAAAAAGTAAGTGGATCGTGACTACTCTAAATCCCTGACCCCGGATTTGGGGCTGTTACAGTATAAGTCAGATGAAGACAAGAAATTTAAAGAGAAAGTTGTTATTGATGAGACAGTTAGTCCAAAAACCTATAGACATGTTATAGACAAAACCAAATCTAAGATTATTCCTGTTAATTTTGTGTTTGGTAAGGATTCCAATTCAACTTTTGAAAAGGGATCTACTTCTGTTCAAAGTATAAATCTTGCAAAGTCTAAACCTGTCTTGAATAAGGTCTCTAAGAATGTAGGTTTATTGTCTCAGAAACAACTCAAGGATAAAATCTGTGAGGTTACAGATAAGAAAAAGGAAGCTACTGTTAAGAGAAACAGGAATGGTAAAATTGGGATCAATAAAGAGAATGGTTATAAGTATATCCCAAATGCACCTAGGAAAAGTTGTTTTAACTGTGGTAACTCTAATCATCTTGCTATTGATTGTAAAAAGAGTTTAAAGAAAAGTACTGAAATTCCTATTTCTGATGTCAGGAATAGATCAGTATTTTATAAACCAAAGAAGTCCTGTTTTCATTGTGGTAGTATATGGCATTCTATTTATACTTGTAAAGATTATCATGATTTGTACTATAACTTTTATGATCCATTGCCTAAGCTTGTTAATAGTACAAAGTCTGATAACCTTAAGAATGTCAAGTTGGAACATGCTTTTGTTAATACTGATACTGACAAAGTAGATCCTGATGGAATAAAACCTGTCAGGACTGCTGAAGTCAGAAAGTCTTCTGCTGCTAAAATTAATAAATTGCATGAAAAAGGAACCCAACATGTATGGGTTCCTAAGTGTTCTAACTAGTGTGTTTCTATTCTGATTGCAGGGAAAGAGGAAGAATGTGTTAGTCATGGATAATGGATGCTCTGTGCACATGACTGGAAACAAAACCCTGTTATCAGAATATGAGGAAAAAGCTGGCCCAACTGTGTCTTATGGAGATGGCAACATTGGACAAACTTTGGGATATGGCAATATAATCATTGGCAATGTCATCATTGAGAAAGTAGCTCTAGTGAAGGGACTAAAACACAACCTGTTGAGTATTAGTCAAATCACTGACAGAGATTATCATGTCAACTTCTATTCCACACATTGTGAAGTAATCAGCAAAGAATCAGGGAAGATTGCATTGACTGGCTACATGCATGGTAATATTTATGAAGCCAACATTCTCTTAAATACTGATGGCTCCCCTACATGTCTCATCAGTAAAGCATCAGTAGATGAAAGTTGGAATTGGCACAAGAAGCTTTCTCATCTAAACTTCAGCAATATCAATGAGTTGGTTAAGAAAGATTTAGTGAGAGGATTACCAAAAGAGTTATATACTCCTGATGGACTCTGTGATGCATGTCAGAAAGCAAAACAGAGAAGGACATCATTCAAGAGTAAATCTGAATCCTCAATTGAAGAACCATATCACATGCTGCATCTTTATCTATTTGGTCCAGTCAACATTATGACCATCAGTAAGAAAAGGTACACTCTTGTAATTGTTGATGAATATTCTAGATTCACCTGGGTGTATTTTCTCAACAGAAAAGATGAAACTCCTGAAATACTGTTGGATCATGTGAGAATGATTGAGACAACCACAAAGTACAAAATCAAGATACCGAGGAGTGATAATGGCACTGAATTCAAGAATTCAAAGATGGAAGAGTTCTGCAAATACAAAGGAATTATTCAACAATTCTCTGCTCCTGGAACACCTCATCAAAATGGAGTAATTGAAAGGAAAAATAGAACTCTTATTGAAGCTGACAGAACTATGTTGGAAGAAGCAAAGCTACCTACATATTTCTGGACAGAAGCAGTCAACACAGCATGCTATACACAAAATCTCACTTTGATAAACAGACATGGTGTTACTCCTTATCAATCTCTCAAGGAGAAGAAACCAAGTTTGAAGCATCTGCATGTGTTTGACTGTAAATGTTTTGTTCTCAGAACTCATCCTGAACAACTAGGGAAATTTGAAACAAAGGCTGATGAAGGAATTTTCATAGGCTATCCTGCATCAAGAGCTTTCAGAGTTTTTAATTTGAGAACAAGGACTGTCATGGAGTCAATACATGTATCTTTTGATGATAAGAAGATAACTGGAATCAATGAAGACTCTCATGATAGATTGGTATTTGAAAATGAAGCTACCAAGGAACCTGAAGAAATTGAATCAGATCCCAGATCCTGATGTTCCATCAAATCCTGATGGCACACCAAATTCTGATGATGCCAACTCTGATGATGCAAATAATGGTAATTCAACTAGTAGTGCAAATGTTGAGGGGGAGCAACAGCATTCTACTACAAGTTCAGAGTCAACTCAATCATCAGGACAGAATTCTTCAGATACTGATTCAAGTGATGATCCTGATAATTCATCTGGAAGGGATTTCAATAATTCAGGGGGGAGCTTCTACTCAAGCAAATTCTTCAAATCAAGATAACACCAATCCAGGGGGAGCATCTACATCAAGACATGACTTACCACCAGCAAGGAAATGGACTGCAAGTCATACTCCTGATCTGATAATTGGGGATCCTGATGCAGGTGTTCAAACAAGAAGTGCAACTCAAAATGAATGTCTATACAATAACTTTGTATCCAAGGAGGAACCTAAGAAAGTTGAAGATGCACTCAAAGATGCTGATTGGGTTACTGCAATGCAAGAAGAATTGAATGAATTTGAAAGAAATGAAGTCTGGAAACTGGTACCAAGACCAAAGAACAGATCAATTATTGGTACAAAGTGGATTTTCAAGAATAAGACTGATTCTGATGGAGTAATAATCAGAAACAAAGCTAGGCTAGTTGCAAAGGGGTATTCTCAACAAGAAGGAATTGACTATGATGAAACTTTTGCTCCTGTTGCAAGACTAGAAGCCATCAGGATCTTTCTAGCTTATGCAGCTCATAAGAAATTCAAGGTTTTCCAGATGGATTTTTAAAGTGCTTTCTTAAATGGTGAACTGGAGGAAGAAGTTTATGTTGAACAAACTCCTGGTTTCATTGATCCAAAATATCCAAATCATGTCTGCAGATTGGATAAGGCACTTTATGGACTAAAGCAAACTCCTAGAGCATGGTATGAAACCTTAGCTCAATTATTATTGGAAAGTGGATTCAAAAGAGGTACTATTGATAAAACTCTATTCTATTTGAACCATGGTAATGATTTGCTTTTAGTTCAGATATATGTTGATGATATCATTTTTGGGTCAACAAACAATAAGCTGTGTGAAAATTTTTCTAAGCCTATGCAGTCAAGATATCAAATGAGCATGATGGGAGAAATGAGTTATTTTCTTGGTTTTCAAGTTAAACAGACTAATGATGGCATTTTTATCAATCAGTCAAAATACACAAAGAATTTGTTGAAAAGGTTTAACATGGAAGATTGTGCTACTGCAAGTACTCCCATAGCTACAGCTCCCAAACTTGATCCTGATCAAGGTACTGAGGTAGATGTAACTCACTTCAGAGGAATGATTGGCTCTTTATTGTATCTCACTGCAAGTAGACCAGATATCATGTTTGCAACCTGTCTGTGTGCAAGATTTCAAGCAAAACCTAGGGAACCACATCTGATTGCAGTCAAAAGAATTTTCAGATATCTCAAAGGCACTCCTTCTCTTGGCATTTGGTATGCAAGGGAATCAGATTTTGGTTTATGTGGTTATTCAGATGCTGATTTTGCAGGATGCAAGATAGACATGAAAAGTACTTCAGGAAGCTGTCAGTTTTTGGGTGGAAGACTAGTTTCATGGTTTAGTAAGAAGCAAAAGTCTATCTCTACTTCAACAGCAGAAGCTGAGTACATAGCTGCAGGAAGTTGTTGTGCTCAGATAATATGGATGAGAAATCAGTTGTTAGATTATGGTCTGTCATACTCAAAAATCCCTATTTATTGTGATAACCAAAGTGTTATTTCAATGACAGGAAATCCAGTTCAGCATTCTCTTACTAAACACATCAGTATTAGATATCACTTTATAAGAGAACAAGTTCTGGAAGGAACAATTGAACTACATTTTGTTCCTACTGATCAACACCTAGCTGATATATTCACCAAGCCACTACCTGAATCTACTTTCAATAAGTTGGTGAATGAACTTGGAATGATGAACTTTGAGAATTTCTGAGGAAAGATACAAAGAAGAAATCCTGATGACTGTCAAATCCTGATGGTCATTCAGAAAGGTATGTAATTTTGATCTAATCCTGATAGGATTTAATTCTGACAGGAAGTCAACTGGTCAATCCTGATGTACAGGTCAGAATTTCATTGCTTAATTTGTGCCTAATTTTTCGTCAGTTTCTGATGAGAGACGTTTGAGCTTTTATTTGGACAACTGTATGCGCGCGTGTGTCACACTGATGGATATATACATATAGATACACATAAAAAGTGGTGCAGTTATGTTTCATTACACACGTAATTTGTCCACTAATCATTTTTGCACAAATCACAGCATGCCATCTGTCTTTGAGAATAATATTTTGTTTTAACAAAATATGTTTGATTGTTTAATTTATCGTTTATTCTCACATACATCAATTTCTCATCATCTCTCTTTCTCTCTGTGCTCAAGAACCCTATTTTCTAAAATCTCAATTCTCAAGCTTTCTATATTGTTAAAATGGCGTCTTCTTCATTCATGAACAAACAGACTGTGATTAGTGGTGTTACATTTGCCACTAATAATTTTGTAGCAATTTTGAATCATCAAGATTTGTCTTTTGAGTTTCACATTATCCAAGATTTTCTGGCTTCAAGCCCATTGAAGTTTGCTTTAACAGAACCTGCAAGTGTTTCTTTTAAGTCGGTTATGCAGGTTTGGAACACAGTTACTTTTGACAAAGGGCATTCTGACTCAATCTTGATGAGTTTTGAATATAATGGGGTTACTCACTATGTGACTCCTGCCATTGTGGAGGAAGCATTACATTTGCCTGTTCTTGATGATGCTGTTCCTGATAATGTTTCGGACTCTACTCTCTTTGAGTTTGTTACAAAGTTGGGCTACAATGGTGAAGTAAAGAGATATGGAAATCTCTTCAGGACTGTTAGATCAGAATTCAATGATTGTCAGGAGCTAGACTCAACTGATCAGGATTACTGACGTCATCAGTATTGCATGGTCATCAGTATTTGACTAAGCGTCAGTATCTTGTTTATCATCAGGATTCCTATTCAGACTATGATCAGGTTTGATCATCAGGACTTGAAGCTGATCAGGATTCCTACTTCGAGTTATATATGGAGTCTAGTTAAACATGGAAGTTTATTTCTGTCTGTTCCTGGTTTGTAGAATGTAGCTATCGATTAAAGATATGTTTCTATCTTTGTTATTGATTAGGACTTATCTTGTAATTGATAGAGAAACTGTGTAGTATATAAACACAGTCTTGGTTTCGATTTATGTATTCGAGAGAGAGAAGATAATCGAATAGAAGCTCTTGAGAACATAGAATTTCTTGAGAGAGTTTTTGTAAGCTAGCAGCTCTTAAGAACATCAGAATTTCTTGAGAGAGTTTGTAACAGTTTTATATCAGAGTTAATAAAGCTGTTATTGTTATTATTATTGATCTTTCATATTTGTGTTATATAAAGTCGAGAATCTTTTACAATTGTATTCAAACCCCTTCTACAATTGTTATTTACTGGGCAACAATTGGTATCAGAGCAAACTGATTTATTTCTGAATCAGAAACGATCTAAAGATGTCGACAACCAAGTATGAAAGCATGAAGATTCCCATCTTGAAGAAATCAGAATATCCAATATGGAGGGTAAAGATGCTGATGTACCTGGAGGCTATGGATCCTGACAACTTGGACAGGATTCGTGATGGACCATATATACCAACAAAGTTCGTTGAACGAACAGATGCTGTACCTGAACATTATGTGGTCAAAGCTAAATCTGAATGGACTCCAGAAGAAAAAGCTCATGTACTCAGAGAACCAAAGATAAAGAATATCTTACACAACAGTCTTGATGCTGTCATGTCAAACAGGGTGATTGCATGCAAGTCTTCGAAGGAAATCTGGGATACTTTGGAAACTCAGTGCTAGGGATCTGCATCTGTCAAGAAGAACAGAAGGGCTCTTTTGATTCAAGAATATGAACAATTCGATGCAAGACCTGAAGAGAGCCTGACTGATCTATATGATAGATTTCTGACACTATTGAATAGCTTATCTTTAGTTGACAAAGTATATGAACCTGAAGATTCAAACACCAAGTTTCTAAGATCTTTACCTGAAGAATGGGATACTCAGACCTCAATCATTAGACATCAGTATGATCTGAACATTGTGTCTCTTGATGAGATCTATGGGATGCTAAGAACTCATGATCTTGAAGTTCAACAGAGAAAGAACAAGAAAAGCAGCAAGGCAAAGTCAATTGCTTTGAAGGTAGAAGCCAAATCAAAAGGAAAAGCTATGGAGGTTTCTAGAAGGAAAACTAGAGTAGCTGAATCAGATCCTGAAGACTCTTCATCAAATACTGATGGCAATCCTGATGCCAATAATGATGATGAATCTTCTGATTCAGACATGGATGAGATGGTTGCTATGATTGTCAGAAACTTCAGAAGGATGAAGTTCAGGAAGAATAGAAGACAAGGCAACTTTCAGAAAAAGACCTTCAATGCAGACAAAGACAAGTATATCAAAAAGGACAGCAAGGGTAGCAAATTTGACAAGTCAAAGGTTAGATGCTACAAGTGTAATGGTATGGGTCACCTTGCTTCTGAATGCAACAAGACAAAGGCACTCATCACATCAAGCAAGGATTGGATGGACTCTTCCTCAGAATCTGAAACTGAGGTAGTCAACTATGCACTAATGGCCAATGCTGATGTAACTGCTGCTCCTGATGATAAGGTAATAAATACTATCTTTGATTTTGATACTGATAATGCTTCTGAGTTAAGACGTTTTCTAAAGTCATTACATATTAGCTTTAGAAGTCAAACTGTTGAGAATACTAGAATCTTATCTGAGATGTCTGACCTTAGAAGAAGGAATGAGATATTAGAAGCTGAATTTTCTCGTATGCAAGAAGTACAAAAAGAATGTGATAATGTTAAGCACATGCACTTAGAGATAACATCTAAATGTACTTTCCTTGAAAAAGAACTTGAATATGCTAATGAGAAAATCAGAACCTGGACAGACTCTGGTAGGAAATTTCATGAGATTAATACCTCTAAAAATTGGAAAGAATGTCTAGGTTATAAGTCAGATGATGATAAGAAATTGAAAGAGAAAATTGTCATTGATGAGACAGTCAGTCCAAAGACCTATAGACATGTTATAGACTCAACCAAATCTAAGATTACCCCTGTTAATTTTGTTTTTGGTAAGGATTCCAATTCTACTTTTGAAAAGGGATCTACTTCTATTCAAGGAATTAAAATCATAAAGTCTAAACCTGTCTTGAATAAACTCATTAAGAATGTAGGTCAATTGTCTCAGAAACAGCTTAAGGATAAAATCTGTATGGTGACAGATAAGAAACAGGAAGCTACTGTTAAGAGAAACAGGAATGGTAAAATTGGGATCAATAAAGAGAATGGTTATAAATATATCCCAAATGCACCTAGAAAGTGTTGTTTTAACTGTGGTAACTCTAATCATCTTGCTATTGATTGTAAGAAGATTAAGAAGAAGATTGCTGATATTTCTAAGTCTGATGTGAGGAATAGATCAGTACTCTATAAACCGCAGAAGTCCTGTTTTCATTGTGGTAGTATATGGCATTCTATTTATACTTATAAAGAGTATCATGATTTGTACTATAACTTTTATGATCCATTGCCTAAATTTAAAAGTAGTACAAAGTCTGATAGAACTGAAAATGTCATAGTAAAGCATGCTTTTGTTAATACTGATGCTGACAAAGCAAATTCTGATGGAGTAAATCCTGTCAGGACTGCTAAAGTCAGAAAGTCTTCTGATGCTAAAATTAATAAATTGCATGAGAAAGGAACCCAACATGTATGGGTTCCTAAGTTTTCTAACTAGTGTGTTTCTATTCTGATGCAGGGTAAAAAGAAAAATGTGTTAGTCATGGATAGTGGATGTTCTGTGCACATGACTGGAAACAAAGCCCTGTTATCAGAATATGAGGAAAAAGCTGGCCCAACTGTGTCTTATAGAGATGGCAACATTGGACAAACCTTGGGATATGACAATATAATCATTGGAAATGTCATCATTGAAAAAGTAGCTCTAGTGAAAGGACTAAAACACAACTTGTTGAGTATTAGTCAAATCACTGACAGAGGTTATCATGTCAATTTCTATTCCACACATTGTGAAGTAGTCAGTAAAGCAACATGAAAGATAGCACTAACTGGCTACAGGCATGGTAACATATATAAAGCCAACATTCTCTCAAATACTGATGACTCCCCTACATGTCTCATCAGTAAAGCTTCAGCAGATGAAAGTTGGAATTGGCACAAGAAGCTTTCTCATCTCAACTTCAGCAACATCAATGAGTTGGTTAAGAAAGAATTAGTAAGAGGATTACCTAATGTATTATACACACCTGATGGACTCTGTGATGCATGTCAAAAAGGAAAACAAAGAAGGACATCATTCCAGAGTAAATCAGAATCCTCTATTGAAGAACCATATCACATGCTACATCTTGATCTGTTTGGTCCAGTCAACATCATGTCCATCAGTAAGAAAAGGTACACTCTTGTAATTGTTGATGAATATTCTAGATTCACCTGGGTGTATTTTCTGCACAGAAAAGATGAAACTCCTGAAGTTCTGTTGGATCATGTGAGAATGATTGAGACAACCACAAAGTACAAAGTCAAGATTCTGAAGTGATAATGGTACTGAATTTAAGAATTCAAAGATGGAAGAGTTCTGCAAATACAAAGGAATCATTCAACAATTCTCTGCTCCTGGCACACCTCAGCAAAATGGAGTAGTAGAAAGGAAGAATAGAACTCTTATTGAAGCTGGCAGAACTATGTTGGAAGAAGCTAAATTACCTACATATTTCTGGGCAGAAGCAGTCAACACAGCATGCTATACACAGAATCTCACATTGATAAACAGACATGGTGTTACTCCTTATCAATCCCTTAAGGAGAAGAAGCCAAGTTTGAAGCATCTGCATGTGTTTGGCTGTAAATGTTTTGTTCTCAGAACTCATCCTGAACAGCTAGGGAAATTTGAAACGAAGGCTGATGAAGGAATATTCATAGGCTATCCTGTATCAAGAGCCTTCAGAGTTTTTAATTTGAGGACAAGAAGATAACTGGAATCATTGAAGACTCACATGATAGATTACTATTTGAAAATGAAGCTTCCAAGGAACCTGAAGAAAGTGAATCAGAAGCTGTCCATTCATCCAGTACTGATGGGTCACCAAATCCTGATGACACACCAGATACTGATGGAAGTAATACTGATGATGCAAACAATAGTAATACAACTAGTAGTGCTGATGTTGGGGGGGGGAGCAACAACATTCGACTACAAGTTCGGAGTTAACTCAATCATCAGGACAGAATTCTTCAGATACTGATTCAAGTGATGATCCTGACAACACATCAGGAGGACATAGCAATAATACAGGAAGAGCTCCATCTCAGCAAGAGCCTCATCCATCACTTGCCAAATCAAGTCAAGCTCTTCTTCAGGTATGTTGTTTTGTTGATTGGCAGCCATTGAAAAACAAAGAAGGTGAAAGGTTTTCGTAAGTTTTTCTCTGGAGAGGGTTTGTGTTTTAATAGATATATGATGATTATGCTTAACAGTTCTATTTTATAGAGAATGTGTGTTGAGGATACAGGTCATTTTTGTTTATCGAGGCGACTGTTCAGTTTCTGATAATTACTTTGCCTCGGTAATTGGTAAGAATGGTTACATGGGTATTATGCTATTTGTTTTTGTAATCATTTTAAAATAAAAACAGCACTTATCAGGATTATAAAAATAAATTTTGTTTTCTTAAATAAAATTTTATTTTACTACATTTTAAATATTTTTTTTCTCAATCCTGATAAGGCAAATGGTTTCATAGGAAATGCTTTTATTCCTGATGAGGTTAGGTTTTTCTTACATAGGAAAATGCCTACTCGTTATGGTTTAATCTCTAATGCTATGGGGCAAGGCTCAACCCACCTTGTTCCTAACACAAGCATTCATCCTAAACAGTCTAAACAGTCAACTGCCACCTCTATTGTCTCTCAAAAGACTTTAGTTGTAAAAGCAAAGAAGTCAGCTCGAACTGATGTGTCTGGAAGGCAATTAGGTTCAAAGGACTTTTCCTCTACACCACTCACTAAAAAGAAGTTACAAGGGGGTGTACAAGGGGTCCTAGTCAAGAAAGCTGCAAAGGGAGGTGAGGTTGTTTCTGTAAAAAGAAAGTTAGTTCTCAGGGATGAGACTGACTCAGAGGATGATTTACCTATATCCTCTGTGATGAATATGAACAAGGAAGTTGCTGATACTGCTACTAAAGCTGTGGTACCATCATCAAAACCACAAAAGACAAGGAAATTATCAAAAAGCAGGTATCATATTCCTTTGACAGTGCAAATGAAGGATACTGATATTCAGACATCAATTCCTGATGAGTCATCTACTCCTAATGCTCTAGCAACTCCTGATGTTAGTATTCCTGATGCAACAACAAATGTGGTCTCTATATCAGACTCTCCAGCCTCTCCATCTCAGTTTAGAGAAATTTCTTGGGAGAAGGTTTCTAAAACTGCTTCCTTGGTTGGACTACATCTCAGTCAAAGAAAAAGAGGAATGCAGAAGAGTTAGTCTATCAGAGACAAAAGAAGCTGAAAGGATCAAGCCCACAAGAACCTGAATTTCAGAGTGATTCAGCAGCTACTGTTGATCCTGCCACACAAGAACCACTCAATCAAAGTTTGGGTGAAGGCTTAGCTAGTGGAATGGTCACACAAGAACCATTTTCTCAAAGGGAGAATGAAGACATCAACATTCCAGCTACACAAGAACCATCTTCTCAAAGTGAAGATGCAGGCAAAGCTACAGCTTCTATTGAAAGATTGGTCGAGAACATTGTCAATGAGGGAAGCACACAAGAACCTTTAGCTCAACGTGTTGAAGCAGCTTCTAAACCTCAAGCTACACAAGAACCATTGGTAGAAAATATTGATGCAAGCATTTCAAATCCTGACGATGTTCATCCTGACGCTAGTGGAGCTCCTGATAATGAACCTATTTTGATACAGCCACTTCGTACAAGACCAATGGATCATCCTATCTCAGAATCACAGGAAAAACTGAAAGGTATTGCAATTCCTGATCCTGATATATCTCATGGTTCTGATGATGATAATTCTGATGATGATAGTGATGATGATGATGAGAATCAACAAGAGAAGGACCAGATTGCTACAGCACTCAAGATTAGTCTTGGAACTAATTTTGGTTCATCAAGTACATTTATGACTGGCAATGCTTATACTGGAAAAGATCAGAGACAAGATTTTTCTATTCCTTCTTTTGATCCTGCTAAGGCATTTAGACAGAATGAATGGGATAACTCATGGTACAGATCAGCAGATTCTGTTAGTTATTCTTCTGCTTTGGAACATGCTTATAATGTAGTGAAGTCTATAGAGAATCAAGACTTGAAGAATCATCTGAAGGCTACAACTCTGTTATCCAAGAGCCTGAAAAGTGAGATTGATTCTATTAAGGATTCAACTGATAAAGTGAGGACTGATATTTTTAATAATTTTACAAAGGTGCCTACTGCTTTACATCTAAAGGTAGTAGAATCCCAAGTGAAATCTGTTGTTTCAGAACAAACCTCCATCAATCAAAGAATTGATTCTCTGGATTTTAAGGTAACTGAAATTCAAACCTCTCTTTCCTTAATTTTGCAATTATTGTCAAAACCTGATGTCAAAAAGGGGGAGAAGGTTATTCAGACAAAATGTACACCTGATCTAGTATTAAGGAATAATGATGATGATACTGGAGAAGATGGTGGTGACAATGTGAAACAAGGAGAAACCTCTGATACTGCGGTTTTGAAGTCTACAATTCAAACTTCTCAAAGTCAAACTACACAGTCAACTCATGTTTCTGATTCTGGAGTTAAGACAGTAAGAACATTGATGTAGTCTTAGATCCTGACGGAAGAACAAATCCTGACACCTGGTCATGGACATACTCTTGCTACAATTCCTGAAGGTAATGAAGATGTGATTATTGATAATCCTGAAGATGCATCAAATTTATTCCAGAAGTTTTCTACAAAAGACGGTAGAATTGTTACTCTTTATCACACTGATAAAAGAGTTCAACAATTATTTTCCAGAAAAGCACTCTCTACATCAAGTGAAGAATATCCAGATCTCTCACATGAAGAATTTTTGAGATTACAAAGAGAGACAATGGAAAGCTATACTGCCCCTGCTAGAGGTAGAGGAGGCAAAGGTAGGAGAGGTGCTAGAAGAAGTAGAAGAGGTTCTTCAACTCAAACAGTACCTAGACAGACAAGGTCTAGAGGGTTAAGAATTGAAGAAATTCCTGAACCTATTCAAACTCTAGTATTTCCTGACAGATCTACTTTTGGTGATGATGGAATTGTTGAAGAAGAACCTGAATTGAGAAGAAAGTCAAGTAAATCAACTCTCAGCAATACAAATCAAATTGAAGATTCTAATCCTGACATCATTCAAGATCCTGATGAATCTGAAATTCTGCAAGAAGTTGATTTGATAATCTTATCTACTGTTGTTGATTGTCACAACAAAGAAGTAGATGAAGAAGAAGAAGCCAGAAGAAGAGATATTACAAAAAGAACAAATGAAGATTTCAATCTCTATCTACAAAGGCTTAAAATTTCAAATGAAAGCCAATGGAGAAATTCAAGCAGACAAGAATCTTTACTGGAAAGAAGCTATGCCTTTGAAAAGGAAAAGGATAAGAAGTGGAAACATATTAGCACATTAAGTTGTGATACACCTATCAATTTTCAGTCTGGTGGAATTATTACAAGCGCTTCAAGTGTTGTTGATTTATCTGAGATGGTTAGATCAAAAGCACTCTGGTTAAAGATGTTTTCAAATCTGAAGCAATTGTCAAGTAATTCAAGAGGAGGTATTGGACACAGAGATGGTGAATATCTGAATATGTCATATGTTGATCCTTACTCCTTGACAGAAATTGGAGGTACTTTAACTTCTGAAAACCTGAACAATTTACTAGCTATTGATATAGTTATAGATTGTCATGATGGTTTTGACAAGAAAGAAAAGCTTCTGTACTTCATGAAAGATGGTAGTGTGAAGATTTTATCTATTCAAGATCTGCTGATGAAAACTACAAAGGAACTGAAATATGTTCACTATCTGTTAAGATGGAAGAACGAAGTGTGCAAAGTATGGAGTGACATGATTTTGTCAACTATAAGAAGAAGACTGGATGGAAATAGTAATTTCAATGGTAATTATATTCCCATGTACTTAAATCAAAGAGGTCAGGATGTGGAAATGCAAAGGGGTACTGCTGTTAAAGAAGTAAATTTTGGCATGACTCATCTTACTCTCAATCCTGATGGGAAGGAAATTGCTTATCTTATGCTAGAAGAGCATAGTCTTCAAAGAAACTCCATATTGAATCTCAGAGCAGCTATCTACCAGATTAATGAGGAAGATGAAGAACTCATAAATCTAAAGGAAAGACTGATTCAAATTCTTGAAGAAAAAGAAGAAAGTTTATTATCCAATTTCTTGAAGATGAATCTGTTCTATCAAAGAGTTTAAACAGATAAGTTGTTTCTGCAGATACTTGTACATTTTGATACATGTTTTTGACATCATTGAATCTTTAGAATCTATACTTTATTTCACAAAGTATGAGATTGGGGGAGATTGTTAGATCAGAATTCAATGATTGTCAGGAGCTAGACTCAACTGATCAGGATTACTGACGTCATCAGTATTGCATGGTCATCAGTATTTGACTAAGCGTCAGTATCTTGTTTATCATCAGGATTCCTATTCAGACTATGATCAGGTTTGATCATCAGGACTTAAAGCTGATCAG
Organism: Heracleum sosnowskyi; assembly: GCA_030848705.1. Taxonomy (NCBI): domain Eukaryota; kingdom Viridiplantae; phylum Streptophyta; class Magnoliopsida; order Apiales; family Apiaceae; genus Heracleum; species Heracleum sosnowskyi. The sequence goes on along the minus strand of CM061244.1, from coordinate 13,867,200 downwards.
GATTCCTACTTCGAGTTATATATGGAGTCTAGTTAAACATGGAAGTTTATTTCTGTCTATTCCTGGTTTGTAGAATGCAGCTATCGATTAAAGATATGTTTCTATCTTTGTTATTGATTAGGACTTATCTTGTAATTGATAGAGAAGCTGTGTAGTATATAAACACAGTCTTGGTTTCGATTTATGTATTCGAGAGAGAGAAGATAATCGAATAGAAGCTCTTGAGAACATAGAATTTCTTGAGAGAGTTTTTGTAAGCTAGCAGCTCTTAAGAACATCAGAATTTCTTGAGAGAGTTTGTAACAGTTTTATATCAGAGTTAATAAAGCTGTTATTGTTATTATTATTGATCTTTCATATTTGTGTTATATAAAGTCGAGAATCTTATACAATTGTATTCAACCCCCTTCTACAATTGTTATTTACTGGGCAACAAGGACAAAGCTTAAAAAGGAATGGAATTTCTTCTTTGACACAATCAGTCGCTGTTTCCTGAACAAGACATCAAATTTTGATGCTCTTCCATCAGGATCTCTCAAAATTGGGTACTCTCTTATCTATTCTACAGTGTTTGATTATGGGTCTTTTATCTTAAAAGATTTAAGTGATAGGAAATCAGATAAGTTAGGTTATGTCTGTTTTCTTAGATTTTTACAGTTGATATTTAATTACTTATGTCCTAATGTTGTTTTTGAGAATGAGTAGTTCTACCAATCTGTAGAATTACTAAGAATAATATTAAGTCCTTAGTCAACAGTGATAAGGCAAACGGTTTTATATGCAATGCCTTTATTCCTGATGAGGTCAAGTTTTTCTTACATCAGAAAATGCCTACTTGTTATGGATTGCTTTCTAATACTATGGGGCAAGGTCCATCACACCTTGTTCCTGACACAAGCATGCCACCTAAACAGTCTAAATAGTTAACAGCCACCTCTACTGTCTCTCAAAAGACTTTAGTTGTAAAAACAAAGAAATCAGCTAGAACTGATGTGTCTGGAAGGCAATCAGGTTCAAAGGATTTTTCCTCTACACCACTCACTAAAAAGAAGTTACAAGGGGGTGTACAAGGGGTCCTGATGAAGAAAGCTGATAAGATTGTTAAGGATGTTCCTGTGAAAAGGAAGTTAAGGTTAATTGATGAAAGTGATTCAGAGGATGATTTACCTATATCCTCTATAATGAATGTGAACAAGGAAGTTGCTGATACTGTTATTGAAGCTGTGGTACCTTCATCAAAGCCACAAAAGAAAAGGAAATTATCAAAAAGCAGGTATCATATTCCTGTGACAGTGCAAATGAAGGATACTGATATTCAGACATCAAATCCTGATGAGTCGTCTTCTCCTGATGCTCAAGCAAATCCTGATGTTGGTATTCCTGATGCACAAACAAAAGTTGTCTCTATATCAGACTCTTCAGCCTCTCCATCTAAGAAGATCAGAGAAATTTCATGGGAGAAGGTTTCTAAGACTGCTTCCTTGGTTGGTCTTACACCTCCATTGCAGAAAAAGAGGAATGCAGAGGAGTTAGTCTATCAGAGACAAAAGAAGCTGAAAGGATCAAGCCCACAAGAACCTGGATTTCAAAGTGATTCAGCAGCTACTGATGATCCTGCCACACAAGAACCACTCAATCAAAGTTTGGGTGAAGGCTTAGCTAGTGGAATGGTCACACAAGAACCATTTTCTCAAAGGGAGAATGAAGACATTAACATTCCAGCTCCACAAGAACCATCTTCTCAAAGTGAAGATGCAAGAAAAGCTACAGCTTCTAGTGAAAGATTGGTCGAGGACACTGTCAATGAGGGAAGCACACAAGAACCTCCAACTCAAAGTGTTGAAGCAGCTTCAGAACCTCATGCTACACAAGAACCATCAGTCACAAATACTGATGCAAGCTTATCAAATCCTGACGATTTTGCTCCTAATGATAGTGGTGCTCCTGATGTTGAGCCAATTCTTATACAGCCACTACGTTCAAGACCAATGGATCATCCTATCACAGATTCACAGGATAAATTGAAAGGTATTGCTATTCCTGATCCTGACATTCCTCATGATACTGATGGTGATAATTCTGATGATAGTCATGATGATGATATGAATCAACTTGAGAAGGATCAGCTTGCCAGAGATTTAAAATCTAGTGTTGGAACTAACTTTGGTTCATCAAGTACATTCATGACTGGCAAGGCTTCTACTGGAAAAGATCAACGTCAAGACTTTTCTGCTCCTTCCATTAATCCTGCTGAGGCACTTAGACAAAATGAATGGAATGATTCATGGTACAGACCTACTGAATCTGTAAGTTATTCTTCTGCTTTAAATCATGCCGATGATGCAGTAAAATTGATTGAGAATCAAGATTTGAAGAATCATCTGAAGGCTACTACTCTGTTATCCAAAAGCCTAAAAAGTGAGATTGATTCTATCAAGAATTCGACTGAGTTAGTGAGGATTGATATTTTTCAAAGCTTTACAAAGGTACCTACTGCTTTTCAACTACGGGTAGTAGAATCCCAAGTGAAGTCTGTCATTTCTGAACAAACCTCCATCAACAGCCGAATTGATTCACTTGATTCCAAGGTAACTGACATTCAAACCTCTCTTGCCTTAATTTTGAATATATTGTCAAATACTGATGTCAAAAAGGGGGAGAAGGTAAGTCAGACAAAATGTACACCTGATCTAGTATTAAGAAATAATGATGATGATGATACTGGAAATGATGGTGGTGACAATTTTCTACAAGGAGAAACCTTTGATGCTGATTTTATGAAGACAATTCAAACTTCTCAAAGTCAAACAACGCAGTCTACTCATGTTTCTGATTCTGGAATGAAGACAGTAAGAACACTGGTGCAATCTCAGATCCTGACGGAAGAACAAATACTGACAGGTGATCAAATCCTGATGCCTGGTTATGTACAGACTCTTGCTACAATTCCTGAAGGAGATGAAGATGTGATTATTGATAATCCTGAAGATGCATCAAATCTATTCCAGAAGTTTACTACAAAAGATGGCAGAATTGTTACTCTATATCACACTGATAAAAGAGTTCAACAATTGTTTGCAAGAAAAGCACTCTCTACAACAAGTGAAGAATATCCTGATCTCTCTCATGAAGAATTCTTAAGACAACAGAGAGAAGTGATGGAAAGCTATAATAATCCTGCTCCTGTTAGAGGAAGAGGAGGCAGAGGTAGGAGAGGTGCTAGAAGAGGTAGAAGAGGTTCTTCAACTCAAACAATGCCTAGACAGACAAGGTCTAGAGGTTTATTAATTGAAGAAATTCCCGAAGCTTCACAAAATCTAATAGATCATGTTATCAAGTATATCATTGAGAAGGAAGACAAGGAGTTAATTGAAGAAGAACCTGAATTGAGAAGAAAACCAAGACAATTGATTCTCTGCAATACAAATCAAATTGAAGATTCTAATCCTGACAATGTTCAAGATTCTGATGAATCTGAAATTCTGCAAGAGATTGAGTTGTTAATCTTATCTACTGTGGTTGATTCTCACAACAAGGAAGTAGATGAAGAAGAAGAAGCCAGAAGAAGAGAAATCACAAGAACTAGAAATAGAGATTTCAATCTCTATATTCAAAGGCTTAAACTCTCAAAAAGAAGAGTGTGGAGAAATTCAAGCAGACGGGAATCTTTACTAGAAAGAAGTTATGCCTTTAAAAAGGAAAAGGATAAGAAGTGGAAACACATAAGTACACTGAGGTTTAATACACCTATCAATTTTCAGACTGGAGGAATTATAACAAGTGCTTCAAGTGTTGTTGATTTATCTGAAATGGTTAGATCAAAAGTACTCTGGCTACGAATGTTTTCAAATCTGAAGCAATTGTCAAGTAATTCAAGAGGAGGTATTGGACACAGGGATGCTGAATATCTAAATATGTCATATGTTGATCCATACTCCTTAACTGAAATTGGAGGTACTTTAACTTCTGAAAACCTGAACAATTTATTAGCTGTTGATATAGTTATAGATTGTCATGATGGTATTGAAAAGAAAGAAAAGCTTCTTTACTTCATGAAAGATGGTAGTGTGAAGATTCTATCCATTCAAGATCTGCTGATGAAAACTACACAGGAACTGAAATATGTCCATTATCTTTTGAGATGGAAGAATGAAGTGTGCAAAGTATGAAGTGACATGATCTTGTCAACAATTCAAAGAAGACTGGATGGTGATAGAAATTTCAATGGTGATTATACTCCCATGTATCTAAATCTAAGATATCAAGATGTGGAAATGCAAAGAGGTACTGCTGTTAAAGAAGTAACTTTTGGTATGACACAACTTAGTCTTAATCCTGATGGGAAGGAAAGTGCTTATATTTTGCTTGAAGAGCATAGTCTTCAGAGAAGCTCCATTCAAAATCTCAGAGCAACTATCTACCAGATTAATGAGGAAGATGAAGAACTCAGAAATCTTAAGGAAAGACTGATTCAAATTCTTGAAGAAAAAGAAGAAAATTTGTTATCCAACTTCTTGAAGATGAATCTGTTCTATCAAAGAATTTAAACAGATAAGTTGCTGCTGTAAATACTTGTACATTTTGTTAATATGTTTTTGACATCATTAAACCTTAGGAATCTATACTTTATTTCACAAAGTATGAGATTGGGGGAGATTGTTAGATCAGGATTCAATGATCGTCAGGAGCTAGACTCAACTGATCATGATTGTTGACGTCATCAGTAATACATAGATATCAGGATTGCATGATCGTCAGAATCAGGATACATATCAGGACTGGGATCAGGATTGATCATCAGGACTGGAAGCTGATCAGGATTCCTACTTCTAGTTATATTTGGAGTCTAGTTAAATAAGGATATTTATCTTGTCGGTTCCTGGTCTGTAGGAATGTAGCTATCGATTAAGGATATGTTTCAAACTTTGTAATTGATTAGGACTTATCATGTAATTGATAGAGAAGCTGTGTAGTATATAAACACAATTTAGGTTTCGATTTATGTACAACATTGATCGATCACATACATGAGTATTTGTGTAACCTAGCAGCTCTCAAGAACATCAGAATTTCTTGAGAGAGTTTGTAACAGTTTTATATCAGATTTAATAAAGCTGTTATCTTTCTTTCATATTTGTGATATATATCTTACTTAGTCGAGAATCTTATACAATTGTATTCAACCCCCCTTCTACAATTGTTTATTACTGGGCAACAATCTGTGAACCAGACCAGTTGCACTAGTTGACGGCACTTAAAAAGATCAAGTTGTTTTATCGTCTCAGAAGAAATTGATACAGTCTAAAACTGAAACACCCTGGAGTACAGAAGCTTTTCTAAAAGGTCAAGGACAAGAAAAGATTTCGATGGTTTTTCTATTTAGAAAACCATCGAATGAAAGATAAAGGAAACTAAAATAAGTTATTGTTTCATTCGATAGTTTTTATTAAAAACCATTGAATGGAATATTAACTTTATTCATTCGATAGTTTTCAATTTAGAAAGCAGGTGGAAGATGTGACTTTGTTGTCAGGTTGATGAAGATCCAACGGCCAAGAATATTCATTACTTTTGGTTCGATGGTTTTTCTAAAAGAAGACTGCAGTTAATACAGGGTGAAGAAAATGTGTCTTCTTCAGTTAAGGCAATACACAGAGACATTACTGAGAGAGAAGTTTGAGCCAAAGAAAATTATTAGAGAAATTAATAGTGCTCATAATTTTATCATTGTAATGAATTTGTGTAACCTTAAACTCATTGAAGCTAATCTACGGATTAGAAATTGTAGCACCCCTCGAGGTTTATATTTATAAAAAGATATATTCCCCGACTCTTGGTTTGATTTGGTGTGTTTGATTTCGTTATAGAACTGAATGATTAATCCGCGAACAAAATTGAATTAATTATAGGTATCGTATTCAACCCCCCCCCCTTCTACGATACTTTGGACCTAACAATTGGTATCAGAGCTACTTGATTGACGTACAAATCAGATCCGGTGAATGTGACCAAAATCAAATGTAGCGTGAAAATTCGAAGCAAATTTTTTAACTTTCAAAATTTTTCATTTAATTGGAATTTCTTGAATTTTAAACAATTTGAAATTTTCAGAAACCATGAGTGCTCCAAAGACAACTGCTGGTATTAAAGTTCCCCCGTTTACTAGAGATGATTTCGGTTTGTGGAAGATGCTGTTATTTATCAAGGCATCTAATCCGTTGTATATTGGCGTATTAGAGAACAGACCGTTTGTACCAATGAAACCAGTTAGTGAATCTACAGCTCCTGATGGTAGCAGGATTCCTCAAGGCACCCAACCTAAGGATATTACTGAGTATACAGATTCTGACAAAGAACTGATTTGATTGGATACTGGTTTGATGTTGATATTGGCAGACTCCGCAGACAAGGAAATGAGCTATCAGTTGATGAACTGTACAAGCGGGAAACATATGTGGGATACCATTAACTTGATAATGGAAGGAACTGAAGACGTGCAGGAAAACAGATTGGACATCCTGACTTCTCAGTACGAAGCGTTTAGGTCTCTTCCAGGAGAAAGTATAACTCAGGTCTTTGAGAAATATACTAAGCTTCTAAATGAATTGGCAATGAAAGGGAAGACCTATCCACTGAGAGAAACCAACAGGAAGTTCATGATGACGTTGCCCCATCATGTAGAACACAAGTCATCATCCATAAGGGAAAGAATAGACTTCACAAAGATGTCATTAGAGATGATCTATGGCAAGTTGAAGACTTATGAGATGGAAAAGGAACAGAAAGTGATAATCTACGGACCAGGGACAGTGGACAACAAGCAAAATGCACTTGTGAGATCAGCAGCACTTGTAGTGGATGAACTAGCAACTTCTGATATTCAGGTTCAAACCCCTAGAGCTGGAAATGAGGTGATTATAGAAGCTGAAATGGATTCTGTGAATCTGGGTGTTGATGAAAGTGACTACTACACCCTAGAAGAGCTTGAGCAGATGGAAGACAAAACCATGGCGTACTTAGCTTTAAAGTTTAGCCACATTCGTTTAAAGAGAAACCCTAAGTATAAGTTCAAGGGCTCAACCAACAGATTCCAGAAGAGCAAGTATTCACCAGGGACTGGCTTTAAGGGAGGCTACAAGACTGGCATGATTGATAGAAGCAAATCAAGATGCTACAATTGCAATGAGTTAGGGCATTTCGCCACTGAATGCCGGAAGCCTCGTTAAGCAAGAGACAAGAAAGATGTCTATGAGAAGAAGGATTCTTATGATGAGTTGAAGAAGGAGAATGCCAAGATGAAACAACAGCTGGAGGCATTGTCTGGAAAGCCGAAAGGGAAGGCTTATATAGCAGAGGGAAAACACTGGGATGATACTGATTCAGATGAAGAGGAGGAATATGTAAATGTTGCCCTAATGGCTGACTCTTCAGAGGAATCACCGCAATTATCTCAGGTACCTATCTTAACAACAATTGACATGTCTAATTCTGAGTATAAGAAAACTGTGCAAGATCTTAGTGTAGAATTGTTTAATATACACACAAGCATGCTAGCATCAGAAATGGAAAATGCTAAACTAGTTCTTAAGATTAAAAATCTAGAATCTAAAAATGAAGAACTAGAGCTTGTAGCTGTCACATTAGAAGATCTTAAGCAAAAGAATGCGTACTTAGAGAACAAGGTCAAGTGTAATGATGAGATAGAGACTATCCTCAGGAAGCAGATTTCAGAGTTAGATTTGAAACTGAATGCTTTTAAGAATTCCGCCCTAATTGCTAAGGAGATCATTGATTCTCAAACCGTAGGGAATAAAACTGCTATAGGATTTGACTATAACAAGAAAGCTGGTAAGAAGATAGTGGAATTCCCTGTGACACCTTCAATTGTCAAAAGGAATACTCCACATGTTCTTAAGAATGTTGATTGTCCAGTTTTTGTTAAGCCTTTTCCACCACTTTTCCATGAGGATGATCTTTTCATAAGACAAGAATTTCTTGAGGAGGATTTGTTGAAGGTTAAAGAGGTAAAGACTAAGTTGCCTAGGAAATCAGTAAAAACTGAATTACCTAAAACTGAAGTAGGTGACTTAGTTAGTAATGCTAAAAAGAACAGGAATGGGAAAAAGAAGATTGTTAATCAGGAAATTGTTCCATTTTCTCCCATTGCATCTAGGAAGTTGTGCACTATCTGTAATTCTGATGGACACCTTACACATGCATGTAAAAAGGTTAAAGTAGAAACTGCTAATACTTCTGAAATGCATAACATGTCTGACATGCCTGATAATCATGAACCCTGTGGAAAGAAAGAGTGTTTGCTATGTAAGTACGACATCATGCATGCTTATTTTAAGTTGATGTCTGATAATAGCAATAGCACTGATAATGTTAAATCCACAGATACTATGAATATCAAACAGGGTAAGACTAAATTGAATGTTACTCCTGTTAAATCATCTAAACCTTCAGGACCCAAACAATTTTGGGTACCAAAGTCCGCTTAATCAATCTGTGATTGCAGGGTAAGGTTAAAAGCTCAAAGGTTGTGTGGATTCTGGATAGTGGCTGTTCTAGACACATGACAGGTGAAGAGTCCCTGCTTACAGAGGTGGTTAAGAAGACCGGCCCGATTGTAACCTTTGGAGATGACAGCAAAGGATTCACTACGGGATATGGTAAATTGAAAGCTGGAAATGTCATCATTGAAAACATCTCTCTTGTCAAAGGATTAAAGCACAATCTTCTAAGTATCAGTCAGTTCTGTGATAAAGGCTACGATGTAGATTTCAGAAAGGACAAGTGCTTGATCACCAACAGGAAGGATGTGAAGCTTACTCTACTGGGAGTGAGAAAAGGAAATTTGTTTATAGCTGACTTAAGTTCTACCAGTGAAGGAGAAGTTACATGTTTCTATGCAAAGGCATCTTCAGAACAAAGTTGGCTATGGCACAAGAAGCTCTCACATTTGAACTTCAAAACTATGAACTCTTTGGTAAAGAGAGAGTTAGTGAGAGGGTTGCCCCTGATGGAATTCAATCAGGAGGGACTATGTGAAGCATGTGAAAAGGGGAAGTCGAAGAAAGCATCACATGGAAGCAAAGGAATGACAAGTATTACTGAACCATTACAGCTGATTCATATGGATTTATTTGGTCTAGTTAATGTTATGTCACTTTCAAGAAACAGATATGCATTGGTGATGGTGGACGACTACTCCAAGTACACGTGGGTGTTGTTCATACAAACAAAGGATGAAGCAACACAACTAATCATTGATCACATCAAGAAGATAGAAGTGGCAGCTAAGCTACCTGTGCGGACAATCAGATCAGACAATGGAACTGAATTCAAGAATGCAGTTCTAAATGATTTCTGCTCAGAGAAAGGAATATCAAGACAGTTTTCAGCACCAAGAACTCCTCAACAGAATGGAGTAGTGGAAAGGAAGAACAGGACCTTGGTTGAAGCAGCAAGGACCATGTTGAGTGAATCAAAACTTCCCACTTACTTTTGGGCTGAAGCAGTGAATACAACTTGCTACACTCAAAATCGTACCCTGATCAACAAAGATCATGAAAAGACTCCGTATGAGTTAATGGCCAACAAGAAACCAACATTGAAGTACTTTCATGTGTTTGGTGCAAAGTGCTTTGTACTTAAAGATGGAGAACATCTTGGCAAGTTTGATGCCAAAGCAGATGAAGGCATTTTTCTGGGCTATTCTCTGGAATCTAAGGCTTTCAGGGTATATGTGATTGAAGATAAGAAGGTGTTGGAAAGCTTTAATGTAACATTTGACGACACCAAAAGACCAGGACTGCAAACAAGAGAGAACTCTGAATCCTTGGTATTTGAAAATCTATCAGGAGATCTCTCTGACAATGAAGAAGAACCTGAGGTTGTTACAGTTATTAATAATAATGATAATGATAATGATTCTGGACCAAGTGGTGATAGTGGTGGACATACTCAAACTACTACTGGATCCACTAGTCAACCAACAGGGTCAACAGATCAAACCGTCAACAACTCAGGGGGAGCAGGAGAAGGATCAACTAGTCACACTCCACAACATCTAGAACAAGGAGAATCATCAAGATCGCATCTGCCAAGACAAAGGGTATGGAATAGAGATCATCCCTTTCACTTGATCATTGGTGATCCGGACACAGGAGTGAGAACTAGGAGAACATCACAAAATGAATGTCACTATTCTGGGTTTCTTTCAGAAACAGAACCTAAGAAAGTTAAAGATGCTCTAGATGATCCAGATTGGGTGATTGCTATGCAAGAGGAACTCAATCAGTTTGAAAGGCAGAAAGTTTGGAAGCTGGTACCCCGGCCTAAGGGAAAATCTGTTATTGGAACAAGATGGGTATTCAGAAATAAGTTGGACGAAGATGGCATTGTAACGAGAAACAAAGCCAGACTGGTTGCTAAAGGTTACTCTCAAGAAGAGGGTATAGATTATGATGAAACCTATGCACCAGTAGCAAGACTTGAGGCCATCAGAATGTTTCTGGCATTCGCAGCACATTCCAATTACAAGGTATATCAGATGGATGTGAAGAGTGCTTTTCTGAACGGGGAGTTAGAAGAAGAAGTGTATGTGGAACAACCTCCAGGTTTTGAGGATTCAAAACTGGCAGACTTTGTGTACTTTCTATTCAAAGCTCTCTATGGACTCAACCAAGCTCCAAGGACATGGTATGACACTCTCTTTGAATTCTTACTTGAAAATGATTTTACAAGAGGTGTTGTAGACAAAACTCTCTTTTACAAAAAGCACAAAAATGATTTGATATTGGTGCAATTATATGTTGATGACATAATATTTGGTTCTACTAATGATGATCTATGCAAGAGATTTGATAAGTTAATGCAGAGTCGATATGAAATGAGTATGATGGGTGAATTGTCATTCTTTCTTGGACTGCAAGTATACCAAAGACAAGATGGTATATTCATTTGTCAGTCCAAGTACATCAAAGATCTTCTTAAGAAGTATCAAATGGAAGACTCATCTATAGCAAAGACTCATATGCCAACTGCCACTAAGCTTGATAAGGATGAAACTGGTAAGAAGGTTGACATCACAGGCTACAGAGGTATGATAGGCTCATTACTTTATCTCACTGCAAGTAGACCAGATATAATGTTTGCAACATGCTTGTGTGCTAGGTTTCAGTCTGATCCTAAAGAATCTCATCTAATAGTTGTTAAGCGAATATTTAGATATCTTAAGGGGACCCCAAATCTTGGAATTTGGTACCCTAAAGATACAGGATTTGATCTTATTGGATACACAAACTCTGATTTTGCAGGTTGTAAGATTGATCGGAAGAGTACTTCAGGAAGCTGTCAGTTTCTTGGAAAATGGTTAGTTTCCTGGTATAGTAAGAAGCAGCATTCAGTGTCCACATCAACAGGTGAGGCTGAATACATTGCTGCTGGTAGCTGCTGTGCTCAGATCTTGTGGATGAGAAACCAACTCCGTGACTATGGGCTTTTGTTGACAAAGATTCCAATATTTTGTGACAACACAAGTGCCATAACAATCTCTAACAACCCAGTGCAACACTCGAGGACGAAGCACATCGACATCAGGTATCATTTTATCCGAGAGCATGTCATGAATGGAACTATGAAGTTACATTTTGTACCCACAGAGGAACAAATTGTAGACATCTTTACTAAACCGCTTGATGAATCCACTTTTTCAAAGCTGGTTGGTGAACTTGGGATGTTAAATCTTTCTAATTGATTTTGATTAGAAGTCAGTAACTGCATATAGTCCTAGTGAATACATGAGTTTAAGAATTTCTATATCCTTAGGACTCGTGAATTTATTTTCTGGAGCAATTCTCGTAGTTAGGATTATTGTACTAATTTTATGTCATAATTATGGAGGATATATCTTCTGGCATTTAATTGGTTATTAATTCTAAAAATTATTTAGGTGCTAATATTTGTTCTAAATATTTAAGTATCTATTTAATTTGAATTAATTTACTTTGTTTTTAACATTGTAGATTAATGCAGCATAATTTATTGGATTTTAATTAATTAATATCATTTAATGATATTTAGTTGATTTTATTCTAAGAAAATTGTGAATTTTCTGTTGACAATTGATTTTGGTAAATTTGAAAAAGTTTATTCAAAATAAAACTTGACAGGAAATACAAAAAGTCTGAATTCTAAAACATGAACAGGTTTTAAAAATTGGACAGAAGCAAAAAATATCGAATTTAGTAAATTCGATAGTTTTTCTAAGTACTAGAAGAAATCTATCGAAATTAATTTTCGATGGTTTTTGAACTAGGAAAAGAAAACTATCGAAAACAATTCTTGATAGTTTTTTAGAATAATCTTAAAATATATCGAAGTGAATTTAATTAATTCTATATTTAAATTCTCGATAGATTTTGAAATTCAAGGGAAAATATATCGAATGGAATTTAACTAATGTAATATTTAAATTCTCAATAGATTTTCTAAATAAATACTTCGATAGTTTTTTGGTTTACAAAGTAAAAGACTTCGATAGTTTTTCTGTTAAAACGTTTTAAATTCACATTTTCCAACACTTCGATAGTTTTTGAAAAACTATCGAGGTGCAGTTGACGTTTTTGCCCCTCACATAAAACTATCGGTAGTATTAATAAAAACTATCGAACTTAAAAAGACAGATTTACCCCTGTTAGTTTCATTTAGTATAAAACGTTGCCTTAGTAAATTTCTTTTCATTTTTTCACAGATCTGAAAAACTGAGCTTTCGTTTATATACTTACAAAACATACATACAGCCAAGAACAAGTACATTCGATAGTTTCTTCATTATTCACTGTGTATTCACTCAGAAAACTCATTTTCATCATAGTAATTTCACTTTAACCGTGAAACTTCTGTGTGCTTGAATTTTAGTTGAGGTAAAAGTTCATTTTGTTTAGAAAAACTATCGACAGTGACTAAGAACCTTAAGGATTTTGATATTACTGAGCTTTGTTGAAATTGCATTGGTTACCCAATTAATTTCTTCAGGAAAAGCACTTGTTAAAAAGTTATCAATTTATATTAGGGTTCTTATTTTCGAAAATTGTTTTTGGTTAAGGGTTTCTATTTAGAAAAAGGGGTAATTTTGTTTTCAGGTTAATTTTTGTGACAAATTTGATTAATTAGGAATAATTAATTAAATTTAAGTGAAAATTTAGTTTTGGTTTAAAATTAATTTTCTGGATATTTGAAACATAATGGCTGGAGAATTTATCGTAACCAAAACTAATCATGTCTCGTTTCAGAACCTGCCAGCCATTACGAACTTACAGTTTCGTTCTTGGGCAGAGTTTCTGAATACACGTTCATTAGTGGCATATGTTTTGAGTACTCCCGTAGTCCTTTGCATCGATCAATTGACTACATTGTACACAACCGCCACAGATACAAGTGAGAATAACGTAAGGTCCTTTAGTTTTGTTGTGCCAGGGGGCAGAACAATAAGGGTGACAGAACATGACTTCAACAGAATACTACATTTTCCAACAGAAAACCATGTTCCGGATCCCACAACTGAGGAGATACATGCTTTCTTCACTCTCATAAGAAGTCAACAACCTAACTTCTTTGTGGGAGAGTTTCTTAAGAATTACCTGACAAAGCCATGGAAATTTTTCCTTCACACACTAATCCATGTTTTTACTGCTAAGCTAACAAATCTGCATGGTATTCCCTTATTCCTTCAAAAGATAGGGTTTGCCATTGCTAACAACAGGCATATAAACATAGGACGATTAGTGATTGATCAAGTCATTCTGTGCATGGGACCACTGGATGAAAGAACAGGCATGGACGATGTGCTTTGTTTCTTTCCTAGGTTCCTACAGCTAATTCTCAATGATATTCTAACAGATGATGAACGTGAGACATTTGAAGGCGAGGAGACCATGGAGTGCATGAGGATGAAGAGCAATACAATAACAGCTCTGATAAGAAAGAATCATCTTCCAGGGGTACCTACCACTTCTACCCCCAGGGGAACAGGTAAATGAAGGTAATATTCCTCAACCTGAACTGGCTCCTGTACAACAACCAATGGATGTAGATCCAGAGCCCTCAGCGGCCATTCCAGACCATGAGATTGCAAACCCACAATCTCTAACCACGGTCGAAGAGCCTTTGGAAGAGCCAAATGAAACAATAAACGAACCTCCTTCCCCTCTTATACCCAATATTCAGACATCCGTGAGTGTAGAGGGAGATAGTGCCATAGCAGCACCACATAAGGAGATACACCCTTCAACAACAGCTCCGCCTTCCTCTAAAAGGAGAAGAATAGAAACTGAGGCAACTGTTGATACTTTATTTCAAACTTCCCAAGCGCCCTTTATTGATTTTTCTGATGCTGATTGGGCTACATTAACTAAAGCAATATCTGAACCCATAGCTCAATCAAGTAAGGAGGAATTGACGGAAGCAACTGGTGTTCCGACCATATTACGGTCAGGTTCACTGGTTGAAGGTTCTAAGAACCAAGTGTCTTCACAGACGTCGAGAAAAGGCTCTGACCTAAATGCAAAATCTAAAGGGTCATTGTCTACCTCCCCAGATGGAACATATCTGGATCTTGCGGGTAAAGGGTCCGACGTAGGTTCGGATCGGCAACTCGGTGACAATGAATCAATTACAATTGAGGAGTTAACTGAGGTAAAGTCTTCACAGACTATAGGGGAAGGTTCAGGATCTCTGCTGTTAATAGAGCCTGATTCAAACCCCCTAGAGATTCAAACTCTAGATCCTATTAAGGATACATCATCCACGGATGATCAGCAACTTGGTTTAACCAAGGACGGGGACTTGCGAAGCACCATTGCACCACCGGTGACCTCCTTAAGGACGGCTACGGTGTTTTCTTCTGCAGGTACAACTAGCACTAAGGGATTGAGTGAAACACAAACACTTACACCTGGCCTGAGTGGGAAAGGAAAAATGAGTGAAACACCGACAGAAACGTTGAGTGTACACCCAGAGCCAAATGTGAGGAGTGACACCCTAACCCTGCCAAACATTGATGATCTGTTACTGCCTACAGAAAGAGAAATGCATGTTTAATCCACACTCAAGGAGATGACGGTTCATGATAGACAAGGAAATCCTCTTTTCAAGGTTCCACTGAGACCTTCCTTTGACCAAGGGATCTCCTCTGATCAAGCCAATGATTCTTTAATGTCTATTCAAGAGAAGGTTTACTTGGCGGCGGCTGATTCTAGAAGAACTTATCGGGTCTTAGGCAGTGCATCTGGCACTATAACAGGTACTAAGCAGGCAGTGGACTCCTTGAAGAAGGAAGCAATGGAGGAACTGGTCGACTTGAGGACTGACGTCAAAGAGCTGAAAGATGGTTTCATGAATGAAGTGAATGCTCTACAACAAAGTCAAGAAGCTTTAAGAGAAGACGTTCTGGTTATCCGGGATGGTCAAGCTAGGGTAAAAGATGCAATGAACACCCTTTCTAGAGTGGAGTCTAAGCTGAACCAGAGGTTGGACAAAATTGAAAAGACTACCAAGCTGAGATTGGATGACATTGACCTGAAGCTAGCTTCTATACATGAAATGAATAGAGACATTTCTGACTTCATGGAGAATCAAGGCGACGGAGTACAGTCTATATGGAATATGTTGAGGAACCAACAACCCAGACCTTCAAATCAACAACCTGATCCTTCTACTACCTTTTACAATGAGGATAACTACATCGAGGATTCCTCAAGTAA
This sequence comes from Heracleum sosnowskyi, assembly GCA_030848705.1. NCBI lineage: Eukaryota > Viridiplantae > Streptophyta > Magnoliopsida > Apiales > Apiaceae > Heracleum > Heracleum sosnowskyi. The sequence goes on along the minus strand of CM061244.1, from coordinate 13,851,430 downwards.
AGGGGAGAAAGTTGGAGAAGGGGAGACACATGAAGGATGGCAAACATCTGGATGGGGAGTTTGGGAAACCAATGAAGCTATTCCAGTTAGACAGTACTGGATTGAAGACATTGTGCAAGAAGAAGAGAGTGAGGAGGAATTTGAGATCATGCAAGAGCAACCAATTCAGGAGGAGCATGAGCCATATTATCCAGAGCCAATAGAACATCCTATCTTGGATGATGATATGGAAGAAGAAGCAAATTATCTATCACTGGAAGAAGAAGCTACCTTTGAGATGGTAAAAGCTGACAGAGCTGCAATAGATGCCAGGCAAGCTGAGAGAGAGAGACAACAAGCAGTTCTAAGGAGTGAGAAGCTTAAAATATTCAAGGTGTATGCTAAAGTGAGGAAGAAGAAGATGATGGATTTGGCAAAGAAGCAAGGGATTGACTGGGAGATGGCTTATAAAACCTTTTGTGGAGTTGAAGACGGATTAGAAGTCAACGACAATGCGGAGGTGGAAGTTATCATTCAGGACATCAGAAGTGCAAATCCTGATGATCATACTTACTTCACAGCACTGAGAAATAATGTGATCTTTCTAAAAGCTGGGGTTAAAGCAAACGGTGCCTGGAACATATTGATCAACTTTCTTGAGAAAGGTACCTTTGTGATTTCCACTAATTTTTTTGAACAGAGAACATACACAGAACTGCAGGTTATGCTCATCAAGATACAAAGGACTACAAGGTTAAATGAACTGCTCCGAGAGCATGTTAAAGAGATCTTGATGAAAGTCGGTCCAGAGATTACTGAAGATCCTCCAATGGTTAGATTCATGACGAATGACTTGTTCAGAATCTGCTATTTGACTGAGGACAAACTGAGAGACTATCCAAGCAACTATCTAATCTCAGTTGAGAAGTATCTTAGATCCACTAGATTCTCATCAACGGAGAAGGACAAAGCAGCAGACACTCTGAGAAGATTTCTAATGGAGAATGTTCTTTACTATAGGAAGAGAGTGGAAAAAGGATTGGAAGTACGTACCAGACTACCAAACATGCCAAAGCTAAACAAGAAAGATGTTAACATTGCATGTTTGTGGGCTGGAGTGGGTCAAGAGGTTGAATATATTGGAAGACACATCCAAGGAGCAATCCTTAAACCTGGAGATTCATTGCACTATCCATCAGTGATTGATTATCAAGCTGCTAACTCCAATCCAATAATCGAAGAAGGTGAAATCGAAATGGACTGAAGAATAGAAGCAAAGAACAAAAGAACTATCAGCTCAGACTAGAGGAGCAACTTCAATGTATAAAGTTTTATTGTTTATTTGATTTATGAAATCTGGAAATGTATATATATCTGATCCAGAATGCACTTAATATTATTAAACTGTCTTACTTTAATTAGTTTAATGTTTTCTTAGTTAGTTGAGTTATCCTCGAAGTATTTGCTTGTCGAACTCTATCCAATCAAATAGGGGGAGATTGTAAAGCATAATGTAACATAAGATGAAAAAGAGATAACTGCAACTCAACAAAGGACAAGACAGACAATAATATTAACAGAAGCACAGGAATCCAGAATCAAAGAAGAAAAGGTAAACTCAAAAAATCAAAATACGGTATGTATTCTTGAAGTTCGTAAACAGGTCACGGAAAGAAGTTCATGAAAATGTTCAAGCCTCAGTGACAGCAATAGAAACAAGACTTTCAAGACAACAGAAGTATGTGAATGATTTAGGGTTAGTACCACAGGATTCCAGTGATTTTTATTTGAAGCAACCAGGACGACAAAGGACTTATCAACAACATTGAATTGAAGACATAGAAGAATTGATCAAGTGTTATTCATCTGTGAACCAGACCAGTTGCACTAGTTGACGGCACTTAAAAAGATCAAGTTGTTTTATCATCTCAGAAGAAATTGATATAGTCTAAAACTGAAACACCCTGGAGTACAGAAGCTTTTCTAAAAGGTCAAGGACAAGAAAAGATTTCGATGGTTTTTCTATTTAGAAAACCATCGAATGAAAGATAAAGGAAACTAAAATAAGTTAATGTTTCATTCGATAGTTTTTATTAAAAACCATCGAATGGAATATTAACTTTATTCATTCGATAGTTTTCAATTTAGAAAGCAGGTGGAAGATGTGACTTTGTTGTCAGGTTGATGAAGATCCAACGACCAAGAATATTCATTACTTTTGGTTCGATGGTTTTTCTAAAAGAAGACTGCGGTTAATACAGAGTGAAGAAAGTGTGTCTTCTTCAGTTAAGGCAATACACAGAGACATTACTGAGAGAGAAGTTTGAGCCGGAGAAAATTATTAGAGAAATTAATAGTGCTCAGAATTTTATCATTGTATTGAATTTGTGTAACCTTAAACTCATTGAAAGCTAATCTACGGATTAGAAATTGTAGCACCCCTCGAGGTTTATATTTATAAAAAGATATATTCCCCGACTCTTGGTTTGATTTGGTGTGTTTGATTTCGTTATAGAACTGAATGATTAATCCGCGAACGAAATTGAATTAATTGTAGGTATCGTATTCAACCCCCCCCCCCTTCTACGATACTTTGGACCTAACAAACAGGCTGAGGAATGATGTTATAAATATGTCGTTGTTTCTCTTCGTGTTTGATGAGAATAAAATCTTGGTTAACAGTTGGCTAAGGTTGCATCATAAGCAACTGGCTTCTAGCAGTTGTGAAACTTGAATGAAGCCCCATAAGAAACTGAATGAAGTTTGGTTTTTTCAACTTGTAATTCCCACTCTTTGATAGCACCACAATTACATTTGATAGAAGGCTCCAAAGCCTTAAGCTCATCCCAATAGACTTTAAGCTTGTGAAAATAAAATTCTACTGAATCATTGCTTTGTTCTAGTTTAAACAAATCCCTCTGTGTCTCATAGATCTTATGACCACTGATCACAAAAAATCGTTCATTGAGTTCAAACCAAACATTATACGCACTATCCATATAATTCATGTTACTGCTAATGTCATCAGCAATGGTGTTTAAAATCCAGGTGATTACCATATCGTTCACTCGTTTCCAATAAGGAAGAAGAGGTGATTGTGCCTCAGGAGGGACAAATTGACCGGTTATAATTACCAGTTTATTTTTCGCTGATAAAGCGATTTGCAAAGAACGCTTCTAAGAAGCATAATTTTCACTACTAGTGAGTTTCTTAAAAATCAAGACCATTCCAGGTTGATCATTATTGTGCAAAAATAATGGATGACTATTGGAATCAATTGATTGACCGTATGTAACAGGAGGAGATTGTGTTTGCGTGTTAACAAGTGAAGAAACTGGAGATTGAGTTGAAGTATTCTCCATAACAACGTGTGCGTATGAAAAAATGCTAGAATTTCGTGCGAAATTGTTATGCAATTGAGACATTCATGAAAGAAAGCACATAAAAAACTAGATCTTGAAGGGATTTAAACAACGAAAAACGTAATCGAGAAATAAACGTAATCAGATGAATACATATAACAATCCATGGAAGACAGAGATGAAATGAAGCTTACAACAATAGGAGATCACACAAAAAACCAGAGAGATTACGGGAGAGATAAAGAGAGATCGAGATCGAGACAGGTTGAAGAATCACAACGATCAAGTATAGAATTTGCGAAAAGAGCTCTGATACCATCTAGATAAGTTAATAACTCTCATATTCTTGTATGTACACCATTAACATAAACTGTATTGGAGAATAAGCTACATTCCATTTATCAAAGTGTATACAAAATTTTTGTAAAAAGTAGTAGTAAAATACAGGGATGAATCTACTTATATTAATTGCTCGGTTATGATATGTAACACTACTGATACTGATTGATTACTTATCTAGTGTGCTTATCTAAGAATATCCACTACTAGGGATGAGCAAACCCGAACCGAAAACCGAAACCAAAACCAAGACCACAAAAAATCGTACGAAACCGCACCATTAAAACCGAGCCAATTAAAAACCGAACCGAATAAAAACCGAACCAATAATTTGGTTGCGGTTTAGTTTCTAAATTTTTTAAACCGAATAGAAACCGAACCGAACCGAACCGTAATAAAAATAAAAATATATATTTTATTATATATATTTATATTTAAGTAATTATATAAATAATAATTATAATTAAAATTTACAAAAATATACATGTAAATACTAACTATACAAATGTTGTATGCTAGTGTCAGCTATATTTACAATTGTATGGCCCAGCCCAATTGGAAATTACACAGCCCAACCCATATTGTCCTTAGTTTAGGACTTTAGGTCGAAATCAAATTTATGCCTGCGTTCATTTCATTTGTGTCTATTGTCTTGAACTCTTCTGTCTTCTACAAACATTAAGGCGCCGCAAGTTAATTTTGAACTCCAATTGCTCAACCAAGTTGATAAATGGAGCACACTGGAGGTCCACGTGGACTTCCATCTGAGAAAAATGCAGAAGCTACAAAAGAGGTAGATACGTATATTGTTTTTATTTATGTTTATTTCTTATATAATATTAGCAATTTAATTGTTGAATGTAAATTTCAGAATCCAGTAAACTTAGAGGAGGATAAAGAAGCAGATAAAGATGAAAGAAAGCGTAAAAAGAAAACTTCACCGGCATGAGCGCATTTTGAAGAACTACCATTTACGGTACCGGGTACGGAGAAGGCAAAATGTAACTATTGCAAGACTATAGTCTCTTGTAACACTCAAGCAAATGGTACGTTTTCTATGATGGGTCATTTGAAACATAATTGTCCTCGATCTCCTTTACGTGTTGGTTTAGATAAAAAACAAAAAAAAAATTGAACTTCACAAAATTGTCCAAGTAGGAGAGGGAGAAGCTTGGGAAAAGTCATAAAATTGAAGCCCACACTTTTAATCAAGAAAGACTGAGAAAAAAAGTTGCAATAATGTGTATTAAAGATAATACGTGTTTTAGTATTGTGCAACACGAGGGTTGAACTTATGAATGAAGCACAGCCTTTGTTTAAAATGCCATCTAGATGGATGGTTGCTAGAGATTGCATAAGTATCTACAAAGAAGAGGCTTTGAAACTAAAAGAGTGTATGAGAGGATAAAAATTGTGTTTCACCACGGATACTTGGACATCCGTTCAAAATATTAATTTTTTGTGTCTCACCACACATTGGATTAATAATGATTGGAAACTTTGTAAAAGAATAATAAACTTTTGTCCGATCGGAAGTCATAAAGGTGTGGTAATAGGAAAATTAATGGAAGTCATGTCATACTTAATAAGTTGATGTCTTGGTGATATATCAAATTATTCATAATCTAAAATGACCTCTTGTCTTTAATGTTTAATCTAATTTATATTATTATCTTTACAATTGTTTCATTGGTGCTGTAGCTTGCGGAACTCCAGACTTGTTTCAGTACTCTGCAAAGTTAACAATTTGTATTGCCACTTATTGTAACTCCTGGTAAGGCATGCGAGAAGAAGCTAAAAACTGTTTTATAGCCATCAAAATCGTGACATTGTGAACTTAGTGTAATTGGTTTCAAAACCGAAACCGCACCATTTCAAACCGAAACCACAAATAAAAAACCGAACCTTTCCTTCTTGGGTTATTTATAGGCCCAGAATTAGGGTTCAGGGGGTGTACCTGTAATCATGAGCGTTGAATACTAGGTAGGCAGGACACCTGGGTGCTGTTGATGGGTCACAAGTGTCCAGGTGAATAATTGTGGTGTCGTGTGCCAGGATCCTGCTGGCGTGTGGCTCAAATAGGACATAATTGTGTCAATCATTAGGTATCCTTACGTGTCGTCATCAGGTGTGGCCATCAGTGATGACCTAAGCACGTCACGTAACAAGGTATAGTTTTTCTCACGTAAGTTGCTGCCTTTATCGCCAGGAGTGGGTTAAACTTTGAGCTTGAGCCATAGCTTAACTATGAGTCCGGGTTTATCGATAAGTCATGACTTCACTATGAATCCGGACTAAATCATGACTCCAAGGTGAATTCGGACTAAGAGGTGAGCCATGGCTCGGGTGTTGATCCGGGTTTGGGGTGAACCAGGGCCCAAAGATGAGTTCAGGCTATATATAGCCTATCATTTGCCCCCCACTCCCTTATTCAGTTTTTCTGGATGGGGGAGTAGAAACTCCTGAATATGTAACATTGAAATATTTCTGGCTTGATAGCTGCCCCCAACCCGGATTGTTATCAAGGATGGCAATCGGGGGTTAAGAGTTAGCCATGGTTCTTTCTCAAGTCCAAAGTTGTAAGGCTTTGGGTAACTTAGAAAAAATTCCTGGCTTGATAGTTGCCCCCCAACCCGGATTGTTATCAAGGATGGCAATCCGGGGTTAAGAGTTAGCAATGGTTCTTTCTCAAGTCCAAAGCTGTAAGGCTTTGGGTAACTTAGAAAAAATTCCCAGCTTGATAGTTGCCCCCCCAACCTGGATTGTTATTCAGGATGGAAATCCGGGGCTAAGAGTTAGCCATGGTTCTTTCTCAAGTCCAAAGCTATAAGGCTTTGGGTAACTTAGAAAAAATTTCCGGCTTTATAGTTTCCCCCCAACCCGGATTGTTATCAAGGATGGAAATCCGGGGTTAAGAGTTAGCCATGGTTCTTTCTCAAGTCCAAAGCCGTAAGGCTTTGGGTAACTTAGAAAAAATTCATGGCTTGATAGTTGCCCCCCAACCTGGGTTGTTATCAAGGATGGCAATCCGGGGTTAAGAGTGAGCCATGGTTCTTTCTCAAGTCCAAAGTTGTAAGGCTTTGGGTAACTTAGAAAAAATTTCTGGCTTGATAGTTAACCCCCTAACCTGGATTGTTATCAAGGATGGCAATCCGGGGTTGAGAGTGAATTCTGGGTTTAATAGGGGACGAGTCCGGGCTGTGTGGCATTTTGGAACTTCTGGAATATGAAACGATTTTCAGTTTCCCCCCACCCTTTTATTTTGAAAAGGCACTTCTCTCTTTTACCTCGGAAATAGAGATAAACTGCTATCGTAATTATTGATCTTGTCTTTTCGTTCATTTTCTATTTTTCTTTTTGTACTTTATTTTCTTGCCACCCAATAGGGTGTTGCCACCTGTCTCTACAGGGGTTACTTTTAATCCTTTATAAAAACCCCTCTCTCATTTCCAATTGTTTTCTTTAACCTTTCAACCGAATCTCTCCTCCGGCGACTTCCTTTTCCGGCGAACGCTGCGTTTCTCTTGTGAAGCCGTCACACTCTCCTGCTTGTTTGTAAGCCTCTCGATTTCCTTCGCCTTTTACTACATATTTGTCGTTATATATTCTTCGTTTTGTCTTTAATTGAGATTATACCATGACTGTTCATCTTCAAGTTTTGAGGGTTTTGTTGGCTTTTTTATATGTTTGCTATTTTGATGTTCGCTTGTGGTTATCATAGTCTGTGTGTGTTTGTTTGGTTGTCGTTGGGTTGCATGTGCTTTGAATTGTTGTGTTTTGGTTTTTGGTTCTGGGTTTCAGAAACCCTCTTCCGTGTTCTTGGCTAAAGCTTTGTGTGTATATACTTTGATCTTTTTTTTGTGATCTATTTTTGGTTTAAAGTGTTTTTGACGATTCATGTTTCTGAGACTTTGTAACTAGTCCGGACTGTTTTGTAATCCGGGTGGTCATGGTTTGATAGTTTAGGATGTTGCAGAAATAACTAACTGGTTTTTGACTTGGCTTGTATGTAACCCGGTGTTGGTAGAAAATAGGATTTGAATGATAACGGTTAAGGTAACATATATGTGTATAATTTGGAACATATAATCCGGGCTGAAATAATAAAACTTACTTCGAATTGATCTTTCTAGGTTTTTGGTTCGGATTAAGGCTCATGCTCATCGCGCCCGTCGCGTACTTATTCCCCTTTCTGACCCTTCTTCTAGTTGTAGTGAAACTTCGACCTCTAACAACCCGGACATAATAGAACTATATTGGTGTAGAATGGCTAAGAAGAAGAAACAATCCGGGCCTCTAGTAATCCAACTGTTCGTTCGAGAACCCCCATCTGGTGGTGTGCTCAGTACTCCGGATGGGTTTTGGTCGGATACGAGCTATTTCTTTGTGAAGAAGGATCCGGCTATAGAGCAAGAATTTTATTATAGAGATCTTAGTATTTGTTATAGGAGTCGGCAGGAATTCAGCCATCCCGGGCCATATAATGAATCCGAGTTCGATGCCACTTTTTCTAAAATGGGTATTGGTGAGGCCCCTTATCCTTTGAAGGAAAATTTTTAAGTCTTCTAGATGCTCATATGGACAAATTGGTCCGGGCTGCCTTTCACTTGGGGACTGAAATTAGCTGGAGATGGCCTCAACCCGGGGAAAGGATTTACCATAGACCAGCGGACGGTTATGTTGGTGTTTGGCTGGAGACTCTCCGGTCCGGATGGAACCCCAGGTGCCATCAGTTTATAAAACACTTATGTAAGTATGTCTATAAAATCTCAATAATGCAAATTACTCTAAACGGGGTTAAGTGGATGACTTGGTTTCTAGCTTCTTGCAATAAGATGGGGTATCAGCCCACAATCCGACTCTTCCACCAGCTTTTTAAGCTAGTCCAATTTAATAAAGAGCCTCTATATGAGATCCGGTTCTGGGCCGAAGAATGTGGTTATCTGTCTGGCACTGCTAAACCGGTCATTCAACAGTCAACGTTGAAGTACTGGAATGGTGAAGTTATTTTTCTGAAAGGCTTGGATTTGGAATTCATGCCATATATAGCCGCTGGAGTTGAAGCAGAAGTGCTTGATACTTATATTCTGGAAGGGGAGGCCTTGGCCCAGGTTCACAAGTTTTGTGAGTGCCTTGGTTTCCAAATGACCCGGGATAGTTTCATGAAGCATAATGTATTGTTTGAGCTTGGATGTAAGTTGCTAAAACTTTTCTTGTAATCTGGACTAATTCTTTTTATTCTTTTCCACAGGTTTACCTTGGTTGGCGTCCATAGTACCAAGAATCTGGTTGAAGTTTGGGGGTCTGGTTCCAGTTCTCTGAAGGAAGGTGGTGCAGAATCCATTGCCCTGAATCCCCCGCAATCTGAACCCCTAGTGGACGCTGCTGAAGTTGAGATAATCGATGACTTGGAGCAACGTTAGTTTAAGAAAAGGAAGATTCATTCTGGAAAGAAACCGCCCTCCAAGACAAAAGTTGTTATCGATAAGATTGGTGTCGATGGCAAAGGTAAAAGCCCGGACAAGGAACCTATCCGGGTTGGAAATTTTACTTTGGAAGAGCTAGCTGGTATATGTGCGGACATTCCTACGGATGCCGACTTTGAGGAGATGGAAAAGTCTGGTGTCAACGCCTGTCTGCGGTGTCTTGTTGGCCATTGGGCTCATGTAAGTTGATATTTTTGTGTTTGTTTAGCTTTAGTCTTTTAGTTCGCTAATTGTAACTTGTTTCTTTTTAGACCGGGGCTTGATTAGCGTCGCTGCAAGTGTTGTCGTGTCCGAGCGCAAGACTTCGAAGGAGTTCGGAAATCAGAAGGATGTTCGAATTCGGGATTTGGAACTTGAACTTGCTTCTTTGAAGGCCAAAAATGTTGATAAGGAGTCCGAGCTGAACTCTGAAATATCCAGACTCCGAGCTGAAATTGCAAAGATCGAGAAGACGGCTAGTGACTTGGAGGAGACTAACAGACAACTTCTTCTGGACAACGCTAAATCCCAGGAAGCCATCATAGCCGAGTTCAAACAAGGCCTGGATTATGACCAAGCCATCGCAAATGCTGGTGCTCCTGAGGTGCTTCGTGCTTGGCTTGTTGCTGAACGACACATCAAGACCGATCCAACTGCTGATTGGGATTCTTTCATTGGTGAATTCTTAGCTGCCAAACTCTCTATCGAGCAAGGGAAAGGAGAACCACAACCTTTTGATGGTCCTGTTCCGAGCTTCCTTCCACATTCAGCCAACCCGGTCGTGCCCTCTCCAAATGGTCTTTCTGACCAGTAATTCCAAAAATGTATTTGCCGTTGAACACTTGTTACTTAAGCTCTTTGTAACCGTAAACTTTATTTTGCTGGTTTGTTCACAACTTTAGGGATGTTTCCGGGTTGTACAGCCAACCCGGGTCCTTGCACTTTCCTTTGAATGTTTTAATATAATCGTCTTGTTATTCAACTTTTGTTGTTTTTCTTATTTTCATATTGTTGAGGACCCTAGCTGTGATGTATGCCTATGGCTCCGAGCAAGGGTAATCGATCGCGTATTGTTGGGGGCCCAGCCGATCTTATAATTTTTAAACTTAGAAATTTTTTCTAAATTTCTTGGTTGCATATTGCTGGGAACCCTGGCTGCATAATATGCCTATGGCTCCGAGCCAGGGTTAATTGATTGCGTATTTTCTAGGTGCCCGGCCGCATAGCTTAGTCCGGGTCGGGCTTATGATTTAATAACTTAGACACTTTTTCTAAGTTTCTTTGTTGCATATTGTCGGGAACCCTGGCTGCATAATATGTGTATGGCTCCGAGCCAGGGTTAATTGATTGCGTATTTCTAGGTGCCCGGCCGCATAGCTTAGTCCGGGCCGAGCTTATGATTTTATAACTTAGACACTTTTTCTAAGTTTCTTTGTTGCATATTGCCGGGAACCCTGGCTGCATAATATGCCTATGGCTCCGAGCCAGGGTTAATTGATTGCATATTGCTAGGTGTTCGGCCGCATAACTTAGTCCGGGCCGGGCTTATGATTTTATAACTTGGAAACTTTTTCCAAGTTTTTTGATTGCATATTGCTGGGAACCCTAGCTGCGTAATATGCCTATGGCTCCGAGCCAGGGTTAATTGATTGCATATTGCTAGGTGCCCGGCCGCATAGCTTAGTCCGGGTCGGGCTTATGATTTTATAACTTAGAAACTTTTTCCAAGTTTTTTGATTGCATATTGTTGGAACCCTGGCGGCATAATATGCCTATGGCTCCGAGCCAGGGTTAATTGATTGCTTATTGGTAGGTGCCGGCCGGCCGCATAGCTTAGTCCGGGCCGGGCTTATGATTTTATAACTTAGAAACTTTTTCCAAGTTTTTTTATTGCATATTGATGGGAACCCTGGCTGCATAATATGCCTATGGTTCCGAGCCAGGATTAATTGATTGCTTATTGCTAGGAGCACGACCTCTTTGCTGGGAACCCTGGCTACATTATTTACCTATGGCTCCGAGCTAGGGTTATTTGGTTGCATATTGCTGGGGGACCCTGGCTACGTGTTATGCTTATTGCTCTAAGCCAGGGCTATTACAAAAATTGAAAAATATTGGAAGTATAAAACAAATTAATATGAAAGAACAACATGCCCGGTTTTATTTATAGAAAAATCAGGAATACAAAGCTCTTATTCTAACTCCATTACGAAAAATTGATATTATCTGCTGAAGTTTCTGGGCTTTCTGGAGCTCCTTATTCTTTGTCCGGGCTTTGTACTCTTCTTATTGGTAGAATTTCCTGAGTTTGAGCCCATGCCAAGAGTTTGGGACCGCAGAGCCATCCATGTGAACAAGCTTATAGGTTCCAGGTCGGAGTACCTCGATTATTTTGTAGGGCCCTTCCCACTTTGGCATAAGTTTGCCAGTATTAGTTGGGTCAGAACCCTCAGTATCTCGTAGCACCAGGTCTCCAACTTGAAAGTTCTTAACCCGGGCCTTTTTCCCAAAGTATTCTCGAGTTTTCTCCTTATATTTCTTCATTCTTTCAACAGCTTGGTCCCGAACTTCATCCACCAAGACTAAATTATTCTGTAGCCCTTCTTCGTTTGCAATCTCCTCAAAATTGATGGCCCTGTGCGAAGGATTTCCAACTTCAATGGGTAACAAAGCTTCAGTACAGTAAGCCAGCTTGAATGGGGTTTCACCAGTGCTAGTCTGGGGACTAGTCCTGTATGCCCACAATACATTAGGTAGCTCCTCGGGGCACTTATTCTTGCTTTCCTGTAGCCGTTTCTCAATTCCCCGAAGCAAGATACGGTTTGTCACCTCGACTTGATCGTTTCCCCTAGGGTATGCAACATATGACTTTTTGTGCTTGATTCCTCTTTCTTTCAGATAAGCTTCGAATTCGGACCCCAGAAATTGTGGCCCGTTGTCAGAAACCAGAACCATTGGTAGCTCGAACCTCATTAGAATGTTGTCCATGAACTTGATGCAGTCCTGTTGGTTGATTGTTCTCATTGCCTTAGCCTCTGCCCATTTTGTCATATAATCAATTACAACTAGCAAGTACCTCAAGTCTCCTTTAGCCCTAGGAAAGGGACCCATGATATCGATACCCCAAACAGCAAATGGGATATGAGACAAGACTGAGGAGGGTAAAACCGGGCTCTGTCTTGGGACATTGCTGAAAAGTTGGCAATTCTTGCATTTTTTCACAAACTCAACAACATCATTATGAATTGTAGGCCAGTAGTAACCCTGCCTTATAATCTTGTGAGCCAGGGCCTTTGCAGATAGATGATCTCCACAAATCCCTTCATGTACCTCTTGCAAACAGTATTGTGCCTCGACCGGACTAATGCACTTTAGTATTGGAGAAGAGTAAGTCCGGTGGTAAAGTAAACCTTCTTCTAGGAAGAACTTAGCAGATTTGGCCTTTAACCTTTGAGCTTGATTCCTATCAGACGGAAGTTCCTCTTTATCCAGATATAGTACTATGGGAGTCATCCAATTCGGTTGGTCGTCAATCTCCATGATTTCTTCTTGCTCCACAGTTGGTTTTTCCAATTCTTCGAAATAAACTGAGCTATCTAACTCTGCCGAATTCTGGACCAATTTGGAAAGGATGTCAGCCTTAGTATTATCCTCTCTGTTCACTTGCACTATATCAACACTGGCAATCTGGGCTAGATGACTCTGGCGATGTATTCTCCACTTGTCTGTTTTACCACGCTCCACGAGTCGCTAAAAATAGAGAGTTTGTTGATTCTGAGAGTTCTGGCGAGGTGGAGTCCTGCTAAAAGGGCTTCGTACTCAGCTTTATTATTTGTTGCTGAAAAATTAAAGGCAATGACTTGTTTGATCAGGAATCCATCCAGGCTTTTCAAAATAAGACCAGCTCCGGATCTCTCGTTTGTAGAAGAACCATCAAAATTTAGTATCCAAGCTTCTGTATCAGGATTGTTGTCTTCTCCAGGTTCAGTAAGCATAATAGAGGGGGTTGTTTCTGGGAAAGAACATTCTACAATGAAATCAGCTAGAGCCTGGGCCTTGATAGAAGTTCTCGGAACAAAAGTGAGAGAGAATTGGCATAGCTCCACAGCCCAATTAACTAATCTCCCCGAGACATCCGGTTTGTGAATGATTTTCCGAAGTGGTTGATCGGTAATTACTTTGATTTCCCTCCCTTGGAAATAATGTCTCAGCTTTCGCGAAGCAGTTACAAGAGCAAAAGCAAACTTTTCTAGGTTCGGGTAACGTGTTTCAGCATCTTTGAGCACTTGGCTCACATAATAAACTGGTTTTTGCTGGCCTTCATGATCCCGGATAAAGGCTGCCCTGACAGGCAGGGTTCCTGCAGACAGGTAGAGACTTAGGGGTTCCCCGGGTTCGGGCTTGGTCAGGATTGGTGGTGCTGCCAGGTATTCCTTGATTGAGTCGAAAGATCTTTGGAAATCCGGACTCCAGACAATATCTTTCTTTTTCTGCGCACCCTTAAGTAGATTAAAGAAAGGTAAACAACATTCAGCGAATTTAGGAATAAACCTTCTTAGGGCGACCAAGGATCCTGCAAGCTTCTGTATATCTTTCTGAGTCCGGGGTGCTTTCATCTCCATTATAGCTTTGATTTTTTCTGGGTTAGCTTCGATCCCCCTTTGGCTGATCATGAAGCCTAAGAATTTTCCAGCTCCAACTCCAAAGGTGCACTTCTCCGGGTTAAGCTTCATCGCCTGCTCTCTCAAGTTGTCAAAACACTCTTTCAAATCAACAATGTGGTCTTGTACTGTGGTGGATTTGGCTATCATATCATCAACATAAGACTCTAAGTTTCTTCCCAACTGGCTTTTGAAAATTTCAACCATTGCTCTTTGGTAAGTAGATCCAGCATTCCTCAATCCAAAGGGCATTAGTTTGTACGCATAGACAGCTCGGTGTGTTATAAAGGCAGTTTTGGCAATATCAGTTGGGTTCATCTTGATTTGGTTGTATCCGGAGAAGGCGTCCATGAAACTAAGCATGACATGTCCGGCTGTTGCATCAATTAGCTGATCTATGTTGGGTAGGGGATATGGATCTTTGGGGCAAGCAGCATTCAGGTCGGTGTAATCAACACACATCTGCCACTTGCCGTTGGGTTTCTTGACTAAAACAACATTGGCCAACCATTCTGGGTATTTGATTTCACAGATAATGTCAGCCTTGAGTAGTTTCTCAACTTCTTCATCAATTGCTTTCTGTCTTTCCGGGGCAAAGCTCCTTCTTTTTTGCTTGACTGGTTTCTTTTTTGGGTCGACGTCCAGGCTATGCATGGCTACAAACTCCTGGAGCCCGGGCATGTCGTCTAGGCTCCATGCAAATACATCAGCATACTCCCGGAGTAGCTCAGTGAGTTATTTCTTGAATACTATATCCAAACCTGTCCCAATTTTGACTTTTTTGTCCGGGTTTCCTTCTTCCAATTCTATAGATTCGAGCTCAACAGCAGCCTCTACATTTCCCATTTCTGCTTTAGAGATATACTGTTGAACCCGGACTTGCACAACCTGGTCAAGGTAGGTCTGGGCTGGTGGGTTTTCAATGTTTTGGACCTCCTTGCCGGGCTCTTTCTTTTGGTTGTACCTGTGCTTCTTTCTGCTTATGTTTTTCTGATAAGAACTCGCCTTCCTTTTATTCTCGGGGTCAGTTTCAGCCATGACTAAAGCCTGCCCATAGAATCGACTAGCCATTTCATAGTCTCCCCGGACTTCGCCAATTCCACCGGGAGTGGGAAACTTGAATTTGAGGTGTGGGGTTGAGGTTATGGCTTGGAGCTTGGTCAAGGCCGGCCTTCCTAGAATAACATTGTAGGAGGAGGGAGTGTTGATAATGTAGAATTTAACGATGTTGGTTACTTGCTATGGGAAGGTCCCAAACAGGACTGGGAGGTATAGGGTTCCTTGGATTGGGACCAAGTTGTTCCCGAATCCATAGAGAGGGTCTTCCCTACAATCATTCATTTTTACGCTGCCTAGCTGCATCCGGTCCATAGTATGTTTGAACAAAATGTTGACAGAAGAGCCGTTATCAACCAGGACTCTCCTGACCTCATTATCGGCTATATCAAGACTAACAACTAGGGCTTCATTGTGGTTCGGGTTGAGTCCTTCAAAATTGTCCCTGCTAAAATTGATCACCTGCTCCGGACAAGCTTGGACCATCATTATTTCGTCTCTAGAACCCGGGCTCCTTGGTGGTGAGTTAGATCCACCCATAACAACATTCACGATATTCTTGTCTTTCCCGGAACCTTTTCCCCTCTCAGCGGTTCTCCGGGCTACATACTGGCCCATGTTCCCTTTCTTGATTTGATCTTCAATGAAGAACTTTAAAGATAGGCAATTTTCAGTGGTGTGCCCATGAGTTTCGTGATAATCACAATGTTTGTGGATTGATCGGTTTTCTGGCGCAGTGACCATGGGCTTGGGAGGGTAGTAGAAGGGCTTGTCTCTTACTTCTTTCAGAATGTCAGCTCGAGTCCGGTTAAGAGGAGTCCAGTTTGGCTCAGGTCTGGGCTCGGGCTTTGGTTTAGGCTGTTCGGGCTCTCTTCTTTGATTGGAGTCCGGGGTTGTGGTCGGTAATGCCAGCTGAGAGCTCTGAATATAATTGTTTTGTCTGTTGGGCTTGAACTTCTTGTCTTGGTGGTAATTGTTCTTGGGACGGTCCTCAACCCGGGTTGGGGAGAGTCCTTGCCTTGTCATTCTCATTGCTTGAAGGACATCGGTTTCTTTGATAAACCTGGTTGCCATGGAATAGGCTGCCGCCAGGCTCTGAGGTTCTTTATGGATTAGGTCAAGAACATACCTCTCATTATTGTCGGGATCCAGGTTTCTGCGGAAAATTGTGAGTGCTTCACGCTCATCCAAATTTCTTACATTGTTGATGGCTTCTTGGAAGCGTTTGATATAAGTGGCCAGGTCTTCTCCCTGGGCTTGCCGAACCGTCTCCAGGTGGCATGTGTGCATTTCGTGGGTTTTATTGGCTCTGAAGCGTCTCAAGAAGAAGGCTTCGTGAAACTGCTTCCAATTGTGAATGCTTCGAGATGGAATTCGGCTTAACCATCTCTGGGCATCGGATTTTAGAGTTGAGGCGAAGAACCTGCACTTGGTTAAATCATTGTAATAATAGATCATGGCAATTTGCTCGAAGTAATTAACATGCTCTTCTGGGTCACCCAGACCATTGAAAGAGTCAAAGTGGTAGTGTTTGAGATTTTTCTGTCTGGGTGTAGCCTCAAGAGAGTAGCTGAATGGTGTTAGGGTATCCCCTATGTCAATTCCCGAGTCATGGCCAACCTTTTTCTGGAGCTCATGGATCATATCCATCAAGTCTTCCTGGGGTTCTTCCTCATCTGAGATTATGTCAAGGCTTGGAGCCCGGGCTCTTCTCATGTCATGTGTTTTGCCCAGAATCCGGGCTTCCTCCTCTTGGATTCTTTTCTGGTTTCTGAGGTCAATTTTAGCTTGCTCTTCATTCCGGATTTTCTCTCTTAGCTCGGCCATCTTCCTGAGTTTTTCGGCTTCATTGTCTTGGTTTTTGCTATGAGTTCGGTGATGGGTTCTTTTTCGGGTTTCTTTTTCTTTGCCTCCAATTCTGTCAAAAACTGAGCCACGAGATCAGTGAGATTCTCTAGAGGATCATGAGAGTTCTCATTTTGATCAACCTCATTTATCCGGGCTTCCTTGTAAATCCGGATTGCATAAACAAGCTGGTTCCCGGTCAAGTTTTCCATGAGTCCGGGTTCCATATTGACATCCGTGTACTTGTATTTATTAACTTCAATTTCAACCCGGGCATCATCAGGACAGATTATTTGAGATGCCAATGCCTGGACTGGTGGTATTTCAACAAAATTTGGGTTTGAGGTTTGTTCTTGTCTTGGGGTACTGGTGGTGGGCCTCAATGTGGATTTTCTTCATCGAGCCATGATTCAAGAACAACAAATTTACACAATTTTTGGCACACAATTTTTCAATAACAAAATAAATCTTAACTAGATCTGGGTTTTATCAATGAAGGTGAATCAACGTATGCATGCACTTTCTGGGTTTAATGTATCTCAAAGCAAGAAAAATGGTTTTTAAGATAGATCTATAAGGGAGCAATATAGATCTAAGCAACAAATAGAGTAAGAAAGCTAAATAAGGCTAAATAGGGCTAAAAACCAACAGATCTGGGCTAAACAAGGTTAAGAAACATGCATACATTGAAGAAATGGGCTAAGGAGTTCATTTTCATGGTTAAAAAGAGAGGGTTTGTTTAGATCTTACTGGTTTTACTCAGGACTCCTTCAAAGATGAAGGAGCTTGTTGAAGATGGTGAGTCTAGTGGCACCGTGACCAAAAGACAAGGTTCGGCCCCTCCTTCTAGCGCCAAATGATAACTCCAGAATCTGATCAGGACCTTCGTAGCCGTTCCCACGCCTGGAAGCGGTGTTGCTGCTGGTGGGTGTCTGCAAAACAACACCGGAGGGGGGTTTGGACCCTGGCGGCGCCTCCGGCGTGAGAATAAGTAGAGGCTTTGGAAGAGAAGATAAGACTATAGAAATATCTAAATATGGAGGGTGTATGTATAGTGTGGGGTGAGTGTGTAAAAAAGAGTGTAACCTCTGAACCTTTCCTTCTTGGGTTATTTATAGGCCCAAAATTATGGTTCAGGGGGTGTACCTGCAATTATGAGCGTTGAATCCTAGGTAGGCAGGACACCTGGGTGATGTTGATGGGTCACACGTGTCCAGTTGAAGAACTGTGGTGTAGTGTGCCAGGCTCCTGATGGCGTGTGGCTCAAATAGGACATAATTGTGCCAATCATTAGATATCCTTACGTGTCGTCATCAGGTGTGGCCATCAGTGATGACCTAAGCACGTAACGTAACAAGGT
The DNA here is from genome assembly GCA_030848705.1 of Heracleum sosnowskyi. Classification (NCBI taxonomy): domain Eukaryota; kingdom Viridiplantae; phylum Streptophyta; class Magnoliopsida; order Apiales; family Apiaceae; genus Heracleum; species Heracleum sosnowskyi. The sequence continues at coordinate 13,833,363 of CM061244.1, read as the reverse complement.
ATAGTTTTTCTCACGCAAGTTGCAGCCTTTGTCGCCAGGAGTGGGTTAAACTTTGAGCTTGAGCCATAGCTTAACTATGAGTCCGGGTTTATCGATAAGTCATGACTCCACTATGAATCCAGACTTGTATGTAAATCATGACACCAAGGTGAATTCGGACTAAGAGGTGAGCCATGGCTCGGGTGTTGATCCGGGTTTGGGGTGAACCAGGGCCCAAAGATGAGTTCAGGCTATATATAGCCTATCAAATACAGACAAAAAGAGCGAGACCTGGCTAAAGATCATAGTACATAAAAGTCACATGCATATTAAACTCTTGGAACTCAAACTAAATTGTGTTACAGAAAACCTTTTGCAAATTCTCCAAATTCCAGCACTGAGATGTGCCTGGGCTGCTGGATTCTTCAGCTCAGTGAGCTATGTAGTTAGTGCCAGTGGCGTATTCACGCGGTGCTGAGGGTACTCGGCCGAATACCCTGAATTTTCTGTAGGATATGTACTAGTCTGCTCATGCACATTTAGCGTAGGGATGATAAGCTTCTTTTATAATTCTATGTTGAAGTTGAAAAATAATTCAAAACATTTCATTACCATAAGTTCAAATGAGTTATGCACCCACTTTTTTTTGTGTATTTTAGATTACAGAGTATGGTTTTCACTACTTCATACTCATACTTCAAGTAAATTAAAATTTTGAACTTGCATTTATTTTGCAAATTTTATAATTTATTTTTTTGAAAAAACAGTATATTTTTGCTCATGCTAAGTTCGGATTCTCGATACACCACCAGTCAGTGCCAAGATATCAGGGTGTTGTTCGAACAAGGGCATATCAGTCTCTTCTAAGTAGACCCAGGCTTCAATCCCTTTACGATCTTTTGTATCCAACAGAGTACAGAAATTCTTGAGAGGTAGAGAAGCAGTACTTGCCCAAATAGGAGTTCCCCAACCAAAATCAGCATCAAAATAAGGAAATCTACTCCAACTTGTATGCATATGCCAATTCACCTCTGGATCAGTCACCTTCTCATTTGACTCCAAGAACGGATCTATCACCTTCCTATGACCATCCTCTTGATGCAACAACATGTTTTTGTAGTCCACAAACGCCCCTTTGACAGAATCATTCAGCATACCTGCATAATCACCATATCCTTTGTCCTTGGCTTCGCCAGCCCCAAGATTTACGGTTGCAAGGCCAAAAAGGTTCCCAAAAGACTGTTTCGGTATAGGAGGACTAGCTTTCTCCCTCAAGTTTATTGTCTGTATAAAGTAAGTGGCTCGAGAGCGGCCATATTTACCGCTGTCTATGCTAACAAGAGCCTGCCATATAACTGCACTCACCAATTGCACCCTTGAGGGTTTACTTTTGCCAATGTCATCAGTAGGCCTGGCCTGATTACGTAGTGTTTGTATCGCTTCACTGTTGAACACAAACCTCTTTGTGACATTCTTATCTGTCCAGTTTAATTTCCAATGAGGCAAGCCTTTTCGAGGGTAGAATGAGGCCACATCGAAACTTGGGGAAAATGCTTCAATACTCAGGCCATGGCTTACAGCAACCATTCCTGCCATAAATGCGTTTATGGTTGATGCATCACCAATCCTATGTGCAAAACACAAAGTAAGGGCCAAGCCACCACAGGCAAACATAGTGACTTGAATATATAGCAATGGGTCCGTGATTTCATCAGGTACTTGAACATCACAAGGAACTAACTGATCAACAAGCTTAACCTCCAATTTCTTCCCTAGGCCAAGAATCTCCATAAGCTGACTATCTGCTTGCGCTGTAACAAACTCAACTCCTTGGTCACTGCAATCGATAAAACGACTGGTTTTTTCATATCTTCCTGCCAAAGGATAGAATTTAGGCAAAGCTTTTTCGACTGAAGTTTTTAAAATGTCAGACATTGATGTGGCTTTGAAGTTTTGATTGGCTTGATAGTATAGAATGATAGGAAAATTAATAATCGGAGCAAGCTCATCAGTGAAAGATATTTTGTGGTTGCGAAGATTAGGAGTTGGAATCAAGGGCTTCACAAGCTCTCTCGTTAGAATCTGAACCTTCATTCTGTTTTGCTTGAATCAAAAATTGTGCCTTGGCAATGACATATAACGCCTTTGATTCTTGCATATATATACACACACAAAATATCCCTCAATGTCGTATTACACATTTTAGGCCATGCAAATAAATTTTTACTTCAAATGTGTGAAAATTACTTGTTGGAGAGTCAAGACACTGGGACAAATTTTGTCCCTACATAATTATTGTTACCAGCTGGTAACTGAAAGTAGAACTAGAGGGGGTTGAATAGGTGTGTTAGGCTCGCTATATACAATTTTAAAATTTTACCAAATATGTACACTAAACTAGTCAACTTGCTGTTAAGAATAAAAACTAGTATGTCAACTTACTGATAAGAAGCATGCAATGCAGAAAGTAAATAAACAGCAAGTAAAGAACACAGAGAATTTTAGCCAGGTTCGACCCCTAACGCTATTGGTCTACATCCCGGTCCCCTGCCAAAACTCGTAAGAGAATATATTATTAATCACTTATAAACCGATTACAAGATTAATCAATATATCTACCTTCTTTCCCTGTCACTGATAGAAGCTTGCTGACAATCCCGTTCCCTGAACCAAAAGAGCTCTATGTTCTATACTATCCCAAGTATAAACTTCTATATCTAACTAGTTCCCTGAACCCTGTGTCACAACCCACTACTCAGCAACAAACACTTACACACTGAGCAATACAAACAATATAATCAATACAACTCATACTATGAACTCAACATATGAATATAAACGAATGCAAATACTAGAGCTCAAGTAAGAAAGATTTTGAATGAAAGCGTCGAGTTGTTTTCTTGGAGTCCTTGTAGTATTTTTCTGTTTTGTTCAAATGTAGTGACTCTTGAAAAACCATACTACGGTCTTGAAATACTATTCTCACGTTCAAGTTCATTAAACAATTTGAAAATCAAATGTATACTTAAAGATAACATACTGATGATAAGAGATAAAACATTTAAAACAATCCTTCAGCATTGTTAATTCAAAAACAAGTTTAGGAGTGTTTGTTAAAAAGATAAAGCTTTGAAAATATCAACTCCTAAAAGATAGGAAAACATTTTGAACGATTCTTTTGAAAAACCAGAGCTCTAATTTTAAATATAACATTTATATAAATATTAAAGTCCTTATAAATCAAGTCCTATAAGTTCTCCATGAAATTCGGACTTGCATTGACTTGAACAACTTGTGGGTTGTTCCAAGATTGACATTGTTTCTGCTTTGTTAGCTTGCTGACAACCTGCAAAACAATGTTAGAAACATAAAGAAGTAACATGTTGTTTTATATCATAAACAAGCTAATAGCACTACGTCAAATTTTGGCTTCCGCCACATAAAATATGTGTGGCTATGAACTTTACGTCACTCTTTAATTTTTCAGCCAAGTGTCACCTAAGGTCGGATCATCGTATGCCCCCTACGGACACACCCCGGTTGTGTGGCTGTAACTCAAAACAGAGTGACTAAAGCATACCACCATTTGGGTCTGACAGCTCCCATTTTAAGCTCAAACGTGTGACTAAATACCAACTTGCAGCCACAGTATATGTAGTGGCTAAAGAGAATTAATAACGTGGCTAAATACCAACATTCATCAAAGGCTTAGTTTTGGTCGCATTATTTATTGGTAAATCGTGACAAAACGCTTTGGTATGGCTACATTATATAATTTTTGTGTGGTCGTTTCTATGTTATATACACTATTAAATAACTGATTTTAGTCACTAATAATTGTAGAAACTATAGTTCTGGCTAAAACCTATTTTCATAGAATTTTTGTAATATATAGTGTGGCTAAAGGATAGTAATAGCCACACACACTTAACTAAATTATACAGGGTTTTATTTGTATTATAAATGATCCATAATAAGTAACAATACCAAAATGCCAAAATTGAAACACAATGCTATTCTAAAATTCAACACTTAGCCATACATAAATCAATTCTCTTCTACATAAAAATTATGTGCGATGGAAACTTATTCAATTGTTGAAGGAAAAAAATCAATTGCTAGTCAATTTTCCACATTCCATTACACGAACAAGAACTGGCTATTCTTGAAACCTTTTGTTTTAGTTTTTTTGGTCTTCTATCAGCTGCTGTCACGATATCAACCTTCACTAGATGATGATCAGATGTGCCTTTTGATGAAATCACTGAATATGTTTCAGGAACAAACTTATAATACAAGTCTTGTGATGCCATAATGTAATCTACTCGTGTTCCATACTTGCACGTACCCTGCACATCTGCATCCAACAAATATAAGTTAAAGAATATACACTCATACACAAATGAGGCTTCTTGTACAACAGAGGCAAGTACTTTGGCCGTTGGCAATCATCACAACTGGTTCACAGTCCCCTGCAAAATCTTTGGCATCTATGTACTCTTCTCCCCTTAAGAAGTTTGTTACTTCAACCTTTGGTGTAGGCTTCCTTATGGACTGATAGTACTGCATTTCACATAGTTGTAATTCAAGAAAAATCTCTAACTTAGTTTATCACTTCCAAAAAAATGCATGCAGTGGTTACACTTTTGAGTGTATTTGTGATTACCCTGATAATGTCTGTCCATCTCTCTGGTGAATAATCTGATATATTGAGAGAATTTAGACCTCCTGCCAGGATGTAAGGATGATCACTTGATTGAATGATCATGTTAATCTATTTCATCCTCCAACTTTCATCCAGATGATCAAGTTAGGTGCAGTAGAAGTTGATATCCCCTATCCATGGAACATCAATTGTGGCCTTCAACACATTCCTGCAGTAGTGATCTTCCAATCTCCCCTCATCTTTTCCAGACTCAGTCCATACCAAAGTATATATGGTCGGTCCTAAAAAAATAAAGAGGAATATTCACAATTAGTTATATTAAAGGATTAAAAGCAAGATGCAGACAAATTGATAAGTATAAAATTCTCTATTTATAAGTTTTACATCTCATGGGTAATCTATATGCTTCTTCTGAGGGATAATAACAACAAACTTCGGGTACCAGTTCTCATCCAGCAAATTGCAGGACTGTAAATACAATATAGAAGAGTCGTTTTAAGAAAACTCCAACACAAATCAACTAATTTAAAATAAGTAAACATACCTTGATTATTTGATTTAGTTCGAACCCATTATCGAAGTATCTTCGCGCAATTCTTGCAAAATCTAAAATCCAAAACACAAATAAACATCACAAAAAATATGCACATTCGTACAATTAAGAAATATACACACACAAACACATTCTATACTTAAACAAATTGTATATCTACCTGTGGTTCTCTAACATTAGCAAGTAAGTAAACTTGAATCGTTAAATCCCTCTGCAGAGAGTCCAAACATGTACTCCCAATGAATTTGGACTTCCTTATTTCTTCACATTTTCACCCAAAAATTTCAGACTTCTTCACATTTCTCCCCTCACTCTCCTCATCCACGGACTCACCCAACTTTCCATCAATTTCAACAAACCCAAGATCTCTAAATTGCTTAGCCAAGGACCCTAAATCCTCCTGAACTTGCATCTTAATACTCACATCCTGTCCCCGACTACTCACATCTGAACGCAACTTCCTAAACGCACATCATGTCCCCGACTACTCACATCTGAACGCAACTTCCTAAAAGTAATATTCGACCTTTCTAACACCGCCTCCATCTCCAACTCCTCCCTCTCCTTATTCGACCTTTCTAACACCGCCTCCAAATCATCAACCAAACTCTGCAAATCCCTAATTTGGGTGAGGTGTTTGAGGCAATTGATAATATAAGTGATTAATTGAGGGATTTAATACCAGAAGGAGAAGAATCATATAACAAAATTGAAAAAAATAGAGAAAATGCTAAGAGAAAACCAATTGAAACTGAGAGGAAAAGAGAGGGATGGAAAAGAGAGGGCGGCTAAGCTGGGTTAGTGAAAAATAGAGATGGAAAATGGGGGAAATGAAATATTGATAAAGGGGGGAAATATTTACAAGGGGGAAATGAATTAAAGGAGGGAAGTGACTAGTCGATGAAAAAATCAACTGAAATAGATAAAATTCATAAAAGATAAATTTGAAAATTTTGCAATTTTTTAATTATTTTTAATTAATTACTAGTAAAAATGATTATTAAAATATCATATAAGATAAATTTGAATAAAAATAATTCAAAAATAAAAAGATCGGGTTGTACAAGATTTTAACAAAAGCGTAGTAAAAGTGTTGCTTCCTGTAACAAGGCACGATCCAGATTCACTGAATAATTTTTTTGAATGATTTCTTCGACGATCGAACCGTACAGATGTTAATAAACACTCATTTTAGTGTTGGGAAAAAATAAAAAAAAAAATAAAAAGGCCGGGTTGTACAGAATTTTAACAAAAACGTAGTGAAAGTGCTGTTTCCTGTAACAAAAAATAGTTTGTTAAATGGGTGGTAGTCTCATTTCTCGAAGTAGTATTTTCACTAGATTTTTGTTATAAAGTCGTACAAGATAAATTTAAATTTTTTTTAAATTTTTGCATATCACTAATATAAGTAGTTGTTCACATCCGTACGGTTGAATCGTCCAAAAATTAATTTTAAAAAAATAGTTTGTTAAGTGGGTGGTAGTCTCGTTTCTCGAAGTAGTACTTTCACTTGATTTTTGTTATAAAGTCGTACAAGATAAATTTAGATTTTTTTTTTAAAATTTTGCATAGCACTAATATAAGTAGTTGTTCACATCCGTACGGTTGAATCGTCCAAAAATTAATTTTAAAAAAATAGTTTGTTAAGTGGGTGGTAGTCTCATTTCTCGAAGTAGTACTTTCACTTGATTTTTGTTATAAAGTCGTACAAGATAAATTTAGATTTTTTTAAAAAAATTTGCATATCACTAATATAAGTAGTTGTTCACATCTGTACGGTTGGATCGTCCAAAAATTAATTTAAAAAAATTATTTGTTAAGTGGGTGGTAGTCTCGTTTCTCGAAGTAGTACTTTCACTTGATTTTTGTTATAAAGTCGTACAAGATAAATTTGGATTAAATAATATTATATTATTTATAAAATTATTAGAAATTTAAAAATATTTTTTATTATGTTTTTGTGAAGGTATGTTTTATTATGTGTGGATATGATTGTAGTATGTGATTTGTCAATTTATGAGGGTGTATGTATTTTTCGTTGCATTCTATATATTTTAAAGTGAATAAAATATTAATTTAAAATGTTTAATGATTTTTATAAAATGGAAAAATTTCTTTAAAATAGTGAAACATTTTGCAATGTCTTCTAAATATTCCAAAATGATTTAAAAAAATTAGATGAATTAAATTTGGAGTTTTGGTATTTTAAAATGATTTTTGAAAATTAATTTTCATTTTGAGGTAAAACTTGTAAAAATCATAATAAATTCATTTTTGATCCCAAAATTATTTTAAAAATATGGGAATGAAGCTAATTTTGTGATCTTGTTTTTTTTTAATTAAAATTTTGATTTTAGAAATTATCTTCTATTTAAATTTCAGATTAATATGTGATTAAATTTGATTTTCAGCAAAGTAGTATAATAAATTAGTAAAGTAGAGGGTGCATATGGTTATGTTTTAACCCTAATTCATTGCTACACACAGCAGTAGCCACACTCTCTTATTCTCTAAAATATCTCTTACCGCCTCCTCAAAATATCACAGTCTCTCTCTCTACTCAACCCTGTTCTTCTTCGTTTTCTAGATTCTATAGCCTGAATAAAGAGTTCTGGGCGAGTGTGTAATTGATTCAGAATCTGTGCTTTTTGTTTTATGTTCTTGAGGTTCGAATTGGGGTTTTTGATTTAAAGCTTTGTTCTAGTGTGATTTAAGATTAAAAGTGATGTTTAGGATGTTAAATGAGTTTGCGGAGGGTTTCACGGCAGAAAAATTGAGTATTGATTACTGCATGTTAACTTTCCGGTCACCGGCGGTGAACTCCGGTGAGTCGGTGGCCGTTTCTGTCATATTTCTGCTAATTGTTGTCTATTTAAGCATTTTTATGTTGATTAAATGAGTGATTTGTATTGCTTGGAATGGTCTCCGACTCCGAAAGTTTTATCAATAGCTCATGTAAAACACCGTGGACCAACGTCGGTCCCAAAACATGCAATATCCCCATTATCAATGAAAAGCCTCAAAAGCAAGCTCAGTTATGTTCAACATGTTCAAATTATGTTCAAATATATTCAACTAAGTTCAACTATCAAATCAAAATTATGCTCAGAGCTGTTCAAATTGTACTCTACAAATCGAAATACAACTATGTTCAAATTAAAACCATCAAGGCTCAACTATGCGGCCATCGAGAAATTCAACTTACTACGATTCAAATATTCAAACAGCGAAAGATGTTAAAAGGAAAATCGAAATAAATGCGTTAATAAGGGAGGCGGCCGCGCAAGGTTAACAATAACCAGGCGTCGACCTTACCGAGTTCAATACAAACAAAAGTTTAAAATAGGAAGCGAGTCCTAAGTTATTACAAAAGAGGTCTAAGCCTCATCTTCAAGTTCATCCAAAAGGATCTCATCCTCGAGAGGTGCAGTCGGGCCAGCTTCGGTATGCAACTTGGATTAGTTGAATTGTTCTAGTTTTAAGCTTCATTATCAAGTTTTAAGCTCATCTGGTATGCAACTTGGATAAATCAAGTTTGTGTTTGTCATTTCTGGTTAATCTGCTATACCAATACTTCATGTCTGGTGGTCAAATATTTTGCCACACCCAAATGTAATAATGTGACAGATCAGTTGGAAATGAGGATCCTCAAAACAGAATGCTCTGTTCCTGAAAACAGAGTACTTTTTAGTCACACAATAATACAGTCACTAGTTTTTAGCTGCCTTAGCGAACAAAGATCTGACATAATGCAGAAAACTCTACTTTTTAGTCACATATAAAATGTAGTGACCATAGGTTATTTCACATTTAGCCACATCACCGAAAATGACTGTGACCGTTTGGTAACATTTAGATACAGCAAAGAAGCGTCACTATTTTTTGTCACACTTCTATCTCTCAAGTATGACTATAACTGTTGGATTTGGTCAAAGTCAACAAAAAAAACATGCTGTTTCATCTCTCAATTGTCACACTTTTATAAATTGTGACTAAATCTGTCAAAAAATGTGTTTTCGGTCACTCAAAAAATAATTGTGTGGCTAAAACTTGGGACGATGACCTTTAGCCACTCGTTTTTTCCAAAGTGTCACAACCCTTACTGTACAAAAGAGTGACGAAAGCCCAAATTTGACGTAGTGTAGCTTGCTGATAATGAAGTTAAAAAAATATGAATGTAAATAAATTTTACATAATTACGTAATTGCGAGAAATCGAACCGCATTTAGTGATAACCAAATTTGATACTTTGGTACCGCATATCATTTATATACTATTTTGTTTATTAATAAAAAGTATAGATATGTACCGTAGAACTCCTCTAAATTAATATTCTCTAAAGTGATAATCTCTTTAAATTAATAAATTTGATAAACTCTCTATCTTGATAATTAATATTTTTTAAGAAAATCACAATGTTGAATATCAGCCCCAACTTTCGCATAAAATGAATTTTTTTAATAAAATACTCATTTTTATATAATGTACAAGTATGAAATATATTTTATGATAACATTTTAGCATTGATTTTCTTGTGTAATAACTTTTAAACCATTCATTATCATTTTTAATGTCTTTATTGGTGGTTGTGATCTTAGTATTGTGGAAGATGTTAATACAAATAAATAATATTATTGAATTTATTAGCGATTTTTTGATATAAAAATGTTAACTGACATATATAATTTTAGTGTATATTTTAGAATTCAAAAAAATTATATAAATTAAATATATAATTATGTAAAAACTTAATTTTAATTATTTTAAAGTTGAAAAAGTGTTAACCTTTATTATGGACTAACCTTTCTTTCCTGTTCCAACGATGTTACGAGGGGTTTACTCTACTTGCAACCAAATAATTGAAGAGAGATATAGCCAAAAATAAAAATGCAGACATGCCGTTAACCTTTCCTTTCACCATTTTTAAAACTCAGAACCTGTAAGGGGAAATTTTTCTGCACTCTATGTTGAAAAGTCAGTACTATTCATGTGATCTTATTATTCAATAGTCCAATTTGGGATCATTTATTAACATCTTAATGAGCTTAACTTAACTAAATGAAAGAGTTTTTAATCGTTAAAATTGTTTGTTTAAGATATGTGGCTTCTGAATCATTCAAAATTGTCTTACCCATTGAGAAACACAACACCAACTCAACGGTTAAAATTGTGCACGGACAGCCGATAATTCTCATAACCTAACTTTCTTTTCACTCTTTTATTATCATTTTATTGTTATGTTATGTAAAATATATATTGTGTTTAAAGAATAAAAGTTATCACTCAGTTTCTGTAATTATGTTATTGTAAGATTTATTTTGATAATGGAATAGTTTATCTTTAGTATCAATATTTAAATTTTGTAATAATTTTAAAAATATTAGGATGGTTGAATAAATCATTTATATTTGTGTAATATATATATAATAAGAATTAAATTATGAAATATGATTTAAAAATTTTGAAATTTTATTTTTTAAACCATTCAGCCAGTTCAGAACTCTCAAATAGCTCATTTGATATTTACTGAAATGATTCAGAATTTTATCAGTTTTGTAATTTTAATCATTCAAAAAGATGATTTAGATTTGCTTAATGAAACCTTCCGGTCATGTTTGCTTAATTAAACCTTTTTAATGTTTCGCATAACCGGATGAAAAATGTCTAGCTTTCTTTTCTTTTCTTTTTCTTTTTCTTTTCTTTTTCTTATCACTCTAATTCATCTTATTTTTAACAAAATTCAAATGCTCAAACTCTCCTAAAAGGAGTGTTATGCCATATTTTGGCATATTCCAAATTTCTCCGTTTAATAATTATTAATTCAGATTAATAATTAATTGTTTTATCACTAAGTAATATCCTCTCCCTGAAACGAGGAAAGAGTCAATCTCAATCGACGAATAACGGAAAATAACTCCAAACGATATTATTCAAATCATGGAAAGAAATGCGGAGATGCCGCAAAATTGTAGGAAAACGTGTGAAGACTAGATTATTTATGAGAACGTGAGATGGATTGATAAACCTTGAACTATTTATGGGAACATTGGATGGATAAACTTTGACTATTTATGGGTTTGGACTGAATGACTTATCTAATGACTTGTTTTTCAAGAACTACTTGAGGCTTGATCCCTATATAAAAGGGTACGTAGGCATCTTGTATGATACGACAATTGACACTCGGGAAAGAGGAAGAGAAAGAACCCATTCTCTATTCAATTTCTGAGGAGTTATCATACGAACTCAGCCCCCAAACATCCAAAAATTCTAAATCCCCCTATTTTCATATTTCGTTATTCCAGCAACCTCCGATTTGTGTTGTTACGAAATTCCTCCAACAACAAGGAGCAAGATAAATATCGTTACATTAAGATATTTTTGATTTTATATGTCTAATGTTTTGTAAAATTTATTAAATTTTGAATCAATTTCTGTCCAGTCCCAGGCATCTTATATATGTTCAGCTAATATCTTTAGTACCACATCTTTTTCTTAAATATGTTGAAAGTTCAAAACATGACATAGAATATTTAAGACGTAGTACATTCCCATGATTTGATTTTTCAACTAACATACTATAAAATGTAAAACTCAGCACCTTAAAAGAAAGCTCAGCACGGTACACGAATGTGACAAGCAGAATATCGTTGTTCACTTATCTTCACCAATCTCATCTATCACCTTTTCTGCATTGCTCGAACTGGAGGTCCTATATGTTCCAACCACCTTCTGAAATTAAAACTATGGATGTGACTCATGATGTCGACTGTGCTGATGATGCTTCCATGACCTAAGTTTGCTTCGCAATAATTCTTGTTTGTTTACTACTTAACAGTTCTTAATATTACTTAACTTAACGATTAAGACTCCGTTTGTCATTGCTGCACACAGCAACAACAGCTTTTTTCTGAAAAGCAGTGTTTGGTAAAATTTAAAAAACATCAGCTTTTTCCGGTAAAATTTAAAAGCTGTTTTTCTGAAAAGAGTTTTTAAATATTACCAAACAACTGATTTTCAGAATAGCACTTATTTTAAGTGTACTTTTTTCAACAGCACGACAATTTTTAACAGCAATCACAATCCCAAACAGAGCCTAAGACAATAAGATTGTTTGGTTTTATTTTTATTTCTTCTTAAGTTTTAAAAAGTGTCTTAATCTCTGAGATGAAAAGTGTCAGCCTAACAGTTAAGAAACAAGTTACTATCTTGGTGCTTGGTAGTTTCAACAATAAAGGAGCACCAAGCAATACTATCTTTTTCTAAATAATTATTTTTTGCAATTGTCTTTATTCTGATAAATATTTTAAATTAAAACATTGTATTAATTTTTATCATATAAATTATTTATTAACATAAAAATTATTTCAATATCTATACTATTATATTAAAGACGAAGTTTTGTAGTCGGTTGGTAGTTGGTTTGTAGTCTGGTCATAATTCACTCAATTCACAGCCGTTAGATCTTATTGATCAAATCGATGAAAGTCGTTGGATAAAATCCTAAAAATTATTATATATGGTACCTTTTATATTTTTCCAAACTAAAACATCTTATTTTCCAAAAATTTCTATTTAATGAAAATAAAATAATAATATTTTAATTGCTAATAACTAACCTTTTATATTTTTCCAAATTAAAACATCTTATTTTTCAAAAATATCACCTTCTATTTAATAAAATCAATTAATAATATTATAATTGTAAATAACTAACCAGTTACCTTTTTTTAGCCAAAGTATATAATCATTTTTATATTTTATAACTAAAATTTCTATTTTTCTATTTTTCCTAACTAAAACATCTAATTTTCCAAATATATCACGGACAGTTCCATTTAATAAAATAAAAGAATAATATTAAAATTACTAATAAGTAACCGATTAGCTTTTTTTAGCAAAAGCTTAATTTTTTTTTATATTTTCTAAACTAAAATTTCTCCTAACTAAAATGTTCGATTTTCCAAAAATATCACGGGCAATTCCATTTAATAAAATATTATATTTATTAATAAGTTAAATAAATAGTAGACTTTCTATTTTTCCAAACTAAAATATCTCATTTTTCAAATATATAACGGGTAGTTCCATTTAATAAAATAAAATAATAATATTATAACTGCTAATAACTAACTAATTACCTTTTTTAGCGAAATTGTATATTCTTTCTTATATTTTCTAACTAAAATTTCTATTTTTCTATTTTACTAACTAAAATCTCTCATTTTCCAAAAATATCACGGGCAGTTCCATTTAATAAAATAAAATAATAATCTTATAGTTACTAATAACTATCTGATTATCATTTTTAGCCAAATCATATATTCTTTTTTATATTTTGTAACTAAAATTTCTCCTAACTAAACGCTCTCATTTTCCAAAAATATAACGGACAATTTTATTTAATAAAATAAAATCTATACCATCTTATAATAGACTAGACGAAACAGCACATTATGTATTATATTTTCTAACTTAAATAATTCATCTTCTAAATATAACACGTGCAACATATATAAAAAAAATAATTTTATATAATTATTAATAAATAACTAACTATCTTTTTCAGCACATTGTTGTTTAATATTTTCTAACTAAAAACACTTCATATTCTAAAAATAACACATACAACATATATATAATGGTGATATTATTATATATTTATAACCAAATATCTTTTCCAGTGAAACACATTATCTACTTTATAATTTATAACTAAAACAACTCATCTTTTAAAAATAATACGGGGATGTATTTATAAAATAATAATAATAATAAATAATCAGTTGCATTTTTCAGTTAAAATGCATTACTTATTTTATATTTTCTAACTTAAATAACCAATCTTCTACATATAACACAGACAACACATATATAAAAAAATAACATGATTTTATATAATTATCAATAAATAACTAATTTTTACTTAGCAAAAAAATAACTAATTTTATTTTTCAACACATCGCCTATTTTATATTTTATAACTAAAATAAATCATTATCTAAAAATAACACGGGAGACATAAATATATATATATATATATATATATATACTAGCTTAAAACTGTGCGATGCACAGATTGTTAATTGTTATTTTATTATTATATTTTTAATATTTTATTAATTATATTTGTTTAAAAAATAAGTAGAAATGTTAAAATAGCTAAATACTTTTAATTAATTAAAAATATTAAAACAGATTTTAAAATAAATAAGTAAGGGTTTGTCCGTTATATTTTTGGAAAATGAGGGGTTTTAGTAAGAACAAATAAAAAATGTAACATATATTTAGTTTAAAAAGGTAAATGTCCCTGATATTTTTGGAAAATGAGGTTTTAAAATTTAATAATTAAAAGTATTTAAATTTGTTTTAAAATAAATAAGTAAAGGGTTTCCTATGATATTTTTGAAAAAAAATGATTTTTAGTGAGAAAAACAGAAAAAGTAAATTGAAAAAGACAATTTTTCGTAATATATTTAGAAAAGAAGGGACTTTGTTTGAAAAAATCTATAATGTGTTTTAGATTAATTGGTTATAAATAGGTATTTGATTATTTATATTTTAATATACTTAGTGATTGCATTTGTTAAGAAAAATAAGTAGACATGTTAAAATAGGTAAACTTTTAAAAAATAATTATAATATTATAGGTTTAAAAATAAATAACTAAATGTTTGTCCGTGATATTTTTTGGAAAATAAGTGATTTTAGTAAGGAAAAATAGAAAAACTAACATGTTTTAGTTAAAAAAAGTAATTGCCATGTTTGAAAAAGTAGGAGAATTTGTTAGAAAAAATAATGTATTTTAGAGAAAAAAGGTAATTGGTTATAAATAGGTAATATTATTATTTAATAATATATTTCTATAAATAAGTAAGGTTAATTAAATAAAAACACGAAATACAGTTAAGGGCAAGTAAGTAAAATCACAACGTACCAACCAACCAAACTTTTAATGTTTCGTCTATTATATAATAGTATATATATATAATCGAAATATTATTATATTAAACTTATAAAATCCATGATTATCATAAATTTTAATAACTTTCGATTCAAATAAAATAATTAATTAAAAATAAAAGTATTAGAATATTGAGAGAAATAAAAAATATCACGGATAATTACCTTTTTCAACTTACCTTTTTTATATTTTTTACTAAAATTCCTTTTTTTCTAAAAATATCACGGGCAAACCCTTTACTTATTTATTTTAAAACTTATTTAATACTTTTAATTATTAAAAAAATTAACATGTCTACTTATTTTTTTAACAAATGCAATTAATAAAATATCAAAACATAAATAATATAATAAAAATTATCAAAAATAATATGTGCATCGCACGATTTTTAATTTACTCTTAAATAGTAATACAAAACTATAATAAGCAAAATTTGTAATTTGGTTAGTGATATGGACAGAAAAGTAATTATAGAAATATAATTAACGGTCCAATGAAAAGGCTCGATGTTTAATGCCCGAATCCCTGATTATTTATTAATTTCGTAATTAATAAATAAGGAAATTACACAGCTCATAAGTAGGGACCAAATTAAAGTAATATCGTCATAGAAGGATCCAGAATCCCACTCAAATAATATGATGAGTCATAACACTTATCAGATAAGGGTAATACTTGTCTGCCAAGTAAAACACTCCTTATCAGTTATCAATAAGAAGACTTATCCAACAAGTCTCCAAAACGTACCATAAGTACAAGGCTCTAGACGCCTATATAAGGACCCCTGATCCTACAATCAGAACTACGTTTTATTGGCTTGATTCTCTATACAGCAGAGATACGTAGGCATCTTGTGAGGACCGATTTAGTCTCGAAACACAAGAGCAGCCATTAAAGCTCGAAGCTCATTAAATTCACAAAATACGTTTTTTAATCCATAACATTTGGCGCCGTCTGTGGGAAGACAGCAGCAACCATGGCAGTAACACGAAGAACAAATCAAACTTCTGAAGGAACTCCCGCCGCCTCCGAGGCCGGCGCTCAAGGATCTCAACCACCGCCAACCACTGGCACTCCAGGGGAGAATATTCCCGTCACCACCACTGAAGGACCCGAGGTCCCAATTACGCATGATGGGACTATGGTTGTCCACGGATCTGTTCCTCAAGAAACACCTCCAGTCACAACTAATCCCCTGCTCATGAGTGCACCACGCAACCTTCAGGTTCATACCACCGATCTCCCTCAATATGTGAACCAGACTCTTGGAATGCATAACCAGGGCAGGCCCCCTCGACCCCCGGTGGGTGGTAGTGGTGCTAACATAGTACACCATGAGGCTTATGTGCCTCCTTATGTACCAGGTTCGGGACCCCAAAATCGTCAAACCCAGGTTCTTCATATGTTTCGAGACGATTTTGGTGGACCTTACACCGAAGATGAAAATTACAACACTGATGATGATCATCCCTCGCAAAGGGGACATACTGCAAACAAGGAATTAACCACTCGGGAAAGGATTGCAGCCCATGAAGCAGAGGTTGCAAAGCTAAAAAAGAAGTTAGAAGAAGAGGAGGCTGCAAGAATAGCCGGGGAAACTCCGGTGATTAATTTGGATCCCACTCCTCCGAGATTCAGAAGGGTTGAAACCCCAAGAGGAGATCCTACCGTATTGTTACCTCTAGGAGATCCTGACGATCCTACTCCACCCTTCACTCAGGAGATAATGAAGGCCACCATATCCAGAAAGTTTAAAATGCCAACCATCAAAGCTTATGATGGAACGGGAGACCCCGCAAATCATGTAAGAACCTTCTCAAATGCACTATTATTGCAGCCGGCCACTGACGCTGTAAAGTGTAGGGCGTTTCCACAAACTCTGGCGGGCATGGCTCAACGTTGGTATAGTCGCCTTCCACCCAATTCTATTGGATCGTTCAAAGAACTAAGCAAGGCATTCATCAACCAATTTGTTAGTGGAAAGATACATGAGAAAAGCTCCGCCTCTCTTATGGGGATTCGACAAGGCAAAAATGAAACATTGAGAGAATACTTGAGTAGATTTACTAAGGAGGCTATAAAAGTCCCGGATTTGGAAGATAAGGTGGCCATGATCGCTCTACAGCAAGGAACTACTGATGATCACTTCAGGAGGTCTTTGGCAAAACATCCCCCCGAAACTATGTTGTTATTACAAGATAGAGCGGGAAAGTATATCAAGGCAGAGGAGAGCATGAGAAAGTATGAACCCGTTGCTATGAGCAACCAAAATTCAAAGAAGAGAAAAGATACCCCAGAGTATGATGCAAGAGAGAAGTATCCTAGGACATCAAAGGATTCTGATTCACCACCCAAGAAAAGCAATTTTGGCCCTAAGTTTACGGAGTATGCAAGATTGAATGCTCCTAGGAGCCAAATTTTGATGGAGATTGCAAAAGAAGAAGACCTTAAATGGCCAAAGCCTATGAGGGCCGATGTATCAAAAAGAAATCAAAACCAATACTGTCGATTTCACAAAGAAGTTGGCCACGAGACAGATGACTGCAGACAACTGAAAGATGAAATTGAATTCTTGATTCGAAGAGGAAAGCTTGGTAAATACACCAAAGATGGAAACCAAGGAAGTCAGAGAGGGAATTATGAAAGAAAAGACTATGATAGACGGGACAATGATCAAGACCGAAACCCCAAGCCCCGAGGGCCTGTCATCAATATGATATTTGGAGGGCCAACTGCTGCAGGACCTTCCAGAAACTCAAGGAAAGCTTATGCTCGGGAAGTAATGACTGTGGTTGGAGAAGCACCGAAGCGTGCCAAGACTGAAGTATCTTTGAACTTTGATGATTCTGACCTTGAGGGAGTAAAATTTCCCCATGATGACCCTCTGGTCATAGTACCTGTGATAGGCAACTCGGAAACAAAGAGAGTTTTAGTTGATAATGGAGCTTCCGTGGACATCCTGTTCCATGACGCCTTCATCAAGATGGGTTACACTGACTCCCAGCTAACGCCCTCTAACATGCCCATATATGGATTCAATGGGATAGAATCGAAGGTAGAAGGCACAATTCAACTCCCCATGACAATGGGACAAGGTTCGAAAACGTCTACTCAAATGCTGAACTTTATAGTTATCAAAGCAACTTCAACCTATAATGCAATTTTGGGAAGAACGGGTCTTCATGCATTCAAGGCTGTTGCCTCCTCCTACCATTTGAAAATCAAGTTCCCTACCAGGAATGGAATTGGCGAAGAAAGAGGTGATCAGAAGATGGCTAGAAGCTGTTATGTAGCCGCATTAAGGCCAGATGGAGTTGGGGGGCAGGTTCTCCCAATTGAAGACATGGACATCAGAAACGATGAGGAAAGAAGAGGAAAGCCAGCTGAAGATCTTGTTCCTATCCCCCTGATTCCCGGAGAACCAGACAAGGTCACTTACATTGGAGCTTTGTTACCTGAATCTATGAAAAGCAAGTTGACATCCTTTCTTCAAGAAAACAATGATGTATTTGCTTGGACAGCAGCTGATATGCCAGGGATCGATCCCCAATTGATAACCCACAAATTGAATGTGGATCCTACAAGGAAGACAGTGAAACAAAAGAAAAGAAATTTTGCTCCAGAAAGGCAAGAAGCCATCAAGCAGGAAGTAGAAAAACTTTTGGAAGCAGGCTTCATTGAAGAGATTCAGTTCCCTGAATGGTTGGCTAACCCGGTAATGGTTAAAAAGGCTAATGGAAAGTGGAGAATGTGTGTAGACTTCACCGACTTAAATGATGCATGTCCTAAGGATTGTTTTCCTTTGCCAAGGATTGATGCTTTGATAGATGCCACTGCTGGGCACGAGATGCTAAGTTTCATGGATGGGTTTAGTGGATACAACCAAATTAAGATGCACAAGGACGACATCTCCAAGGTATCATTCATCACCGACTTTGGTGTTTTCTGCTATTTGGTCATGGCATTTGGACTTAAAAATGCAGGGGCTACATACCAAAGATTGGTGAACAAAATTTTTGAACCACTGATTGGTAAAACAATGGAAGTTTATGTGGATGACATGCTAGTCAAGAGCCTCGACAAGGCAGATCATATAAAACATCTTCAAGAGGCGTTTGAAGTGCTGAGGCACCACAAGATGATGTTGAATCCAGCAAAATGTGCCTTCGGAGTAGGCTCGGGAAAGTTTTTAGGCTTGATGGTCTCCAAAAGAGGAATCGAAGCTAACCCCGATAAAATTAAGGCAATCCTAGACATGGAGCCACCCAAGTCTGTTAAGGATGTGCAGAAATTGACAGGTAGAGTTGCAGCTTTGGGAAGGTTCATCTCCAAGTCAGGAGAAAAATGTTTACCTTTCTTCAAAGCACTTAAAAATGTGAAAAATTTCGAGTGGACACCTGAAAGCCAAGAAGCCTTTGATGCTTTGAAGAAATACATGGCTGAAGCACCACTATTGGCAAAACCAAAGCCGGGAGAAATTCTTTATCTGTATTTGGCAGTCTCCGACACTGCCCTTGGAGCTGTTTTGGTGAAGGAGGAATTGAAGGTTCAGAAACCCATCTACTACGTAAGTAAGATTCTACATGGGGCAGAAATAAACTACTCTACCATAGAGAAGTTTGCCTTAACTTTGATAATGGCCTCAAGAAAGCTGCGTCCATACTTCCAGGCACACAAAATTGAGGTTTTGACTAATCAACCTTTAAGGAACATTCTGCACAGCCCTCAAGTTAGTGGAAGATTGATCAAGTGGGCTATTGAGTTGGGAGAATTTGATATCAAGTATAAGCCTCGTACGGCCATAAAAGCTCAAGCACTCGCAGACTTCATGGTTGAGTGTACCATTGACAACCAAGAAGTCGGGGGGCAGGAAGTAGTGATGGAAGACAACAAAGATGAAGACATTGTGTCCAAGGAATGTTGGGTGCTCTATTTTGATGGGGCATCAAAAACAAAATCAAGTGGAGCAGGTTTGGTGCTACAAAGTCCTGATGGCTTTCTCATAGAATATGCGTTAAAACTAGACTTCCCGACAACAAACAACGAAGCTGAGTACGAAGCTCTGATAGCCGGTTTGGGCCTAGCTGGGGCCCTGAGAGTTAAGACTCTCAAAGTCTGTGGAGACTCAAGGTTAGTCGTTTCGCAAGTAAATGGAGAGTTCGAAGCCAGAGATGAAGTCATGGCTAAGTATTTGAAACTTGTCAAAGCCATCATGACTCAGTTCGATGAATGTTATGTAGAGCACATTCCAAGGGAAGAGAACATGAAGGCAGATGCCCTGTCTAAGTTTGCCTCTTCTGAAATCGAGAATTATGCAGGAAGTGTGTACTTCCAAGTCTTGAAGACCCCGAGCATCAATGGAAAATTGATAGCACCTGTTAATGTTGCTAGTTGCTGGATGGATCCAATCAAAGCTCACTTAGAAACCGGTTGGTTACCCGACGATACTTCAGAAGCAAGGAAGTTGTATGTAAGGGCACTGAGGTATACCCTGATTGAGGGAATCCTATACAAGAAATCCTTCGTCGTTCCGTACTTGAAGTGTTTAAGACCACAGGAGGCAGAATTGGCCCTGAATGAAGTGCACGAAGGGATTTGCGGACAACACCTGGGGGGCAGGGCTTTAGCTCATAAAGTCACTCGCCTAGGTTTCTATTGGCCAAGTATGCTTGCTGATGCGAAAAGCTATGTGAAGAAATGTGATCGGTGCCAGAAGCATGCACCGGTGGTCAGGCAACCACCTGAGATGATGACGTCTGTAAATTCACCTATCCCTTTTGCTATGTGGGGAATGGATATACTTGGGCCATTTCCTATGGCCAGTGCACAAAGAAAGTTTCTGATAGTGGCAATAGATTATTTCACCAAGTGGATTGAGGCTAAACCTTTAGCCAAGATAACCACCAAACAAGTGATGCACTTCTTTTGGGAGAATGTGATATGTAGATATGGAATTCCGAGAGTCTTGGTTACGGACAATGGAACTCAATTTAACAATGACGAGTTCAAGAAGTATTGTGATGAGAATGATATCAACTTGCGCTTCACTTCTGTTGCCCATCCCCAAGCAAATGGGCAAGCTGAAGTTGCAAATCGAATTATTCTGGATGGATTGAAGAAAAGAGTTGAGCGCTCCAGAAACACTTGGGTAGACGAATTACTCCCCATACTTTGGGCTTACCGTACCACTTGCAAAGTCACTACTGGGGCAACTCCATTTCTACTAGCTTATGGAGCAGAAGCAGTGGTTCCTGTAGAAATCACTCATGCATCTCCTAGAGTTGAAGCTTATGAACCAGAGGCGAATGAAGAAGGCTTGAGGCTAGCTTTAGATCTAATTGATGAAGTTAGAGATGAGGCGAATGCCAAGATAGTTGAACATCAGAAACGAGCATCTTTCTACTACAACCTAAGGGTTAAAGAGAGATTCTTTCGTCAAGGGGACTTGGTCCTTAGAAAGATTGAAGCATCTGGAGTTGGACAAAAGGGAAAGTTAGCCCCAAACTGGGAAGGACCCTATCGGGTCAAGAATGTATATGGACGAGGCTCATACAAGCTGGAAACCCTGGAAGGGATTGAAGTGCCAAGGACTTGGCATGCTGCAAACTTGAAAGTCTATTATGTTTAAGTCCAGATTGGACTAACTATTAGGACAAGTAGAAATAAGGTCGACGAAACCAATCCAAGTTTTTTAAAAAACTTGAGGTAGCAAGTAGAGTATTATGTAGGGGTTGAACCCATTTTCAAATTATTTATGAATGATATTTCTGAATATTGTTGTGTTTTTCTGACAACCAATATCTATCAAGGGTCGATAAATGCAAACTTGATTGAATCAAAAGATATCAAGTAAAGCTCACAAGAAAGACTTAAAATAACACAAGTCATAACTTAAAGTTGCGTACAAACTAGACTTCCAAAAAGGAAGTTTAAATAAAAGATAGATAAAAGCCACGAAGGGCCAACAAAGTCTACTCTAAATCATTGGATGGATCCTTGTCAAGGCCAGGAACATCCCTATGAGGAACGTCTAAGTCCTCAAAAAAGTCGTCAGCCGGCTCGGAGTCCACCATCGGCTGGGAATCATCACCAGGTTGTGAGGAGGCTAAAGTAGGAGTGTCCTCAGCGCCTGGAAAAACTGGCACAGGATACTTCTCCAAGCTAACACCCTCAATCTGCATTCCAAGTTGGCCAATAATCTCTTCCCAGCACTTCTCGAAAGTGGCAGGGAAGTTAGCATCATACTCCGCAGCAAGGAGGTCGTCAAACTCCTTTGAAGCTTTATACTCAGATATCACCTCTTCACGGCCTCTCTGAAGGCGTGCCTCTAGTTGACGAACTCTTTCCTTTTCATCTACCAGTTCCCTCTCAGCAACTCTAAACCTCTCAAAATTAGCCTCGGAAGCTGCAAAGTATCGATCCCTGTCTCTCTCAGCAATAGCCTTCTCGGCCCTGGACGTCCTCAGGTTTCGTAAAGAAGCCTGATGATAAGCATTGGCCTACGAAATAAAATGTGGATTTAAGAAAAAATTCACAAATAAATACAAAGTAAATAAAAACAACTTAAGTTTGAAAGCATACCGTAGCAATGGCCTGGGAGCCCATAAGCTCGATTTGTAGATCCTCGGAGGAATCCACAATGTGAGTCCAATCCCGTGGCGTAACCACATTTTTGGACCATTCTGCAGCGGCCCGAGAATCCCCAACTGCGGTGTCTTTGTTACGAAGACCCCACTTAACAACAAAAGGGTTGGGATCTTCGTCAACCCTTGTTGGAGGTTCAGCAAGAAAAGCAGGGACTTTCCCTGTGGAAGAGCCACTTTCAGTACGACCCCTTTTTGAAACCCTCTCCACAGCAACAGCAGTCCCAGCAGCAGCAGCAGCTTCCCTCCTCTTGAAAACTTGGTTAAGCAAGTTTTGAGCTGAAAAGAACAACAAGGTAACATTAGTTACAAAGCAGAATAGTCAATAAAATGAATAAACAAGCCAGTTAGCTAAATAAGTTACCCTCAAGACCCAAGTCACTAAGGCCATGTGCCTGAAGGGAAGCCTCAGAAACTAAAATGTTGCAGTGATGAAGATTGTCTGAAGTAAGGGCTTCAACAGCTGCAGCCTCCTCAATTCCAAGTTTTAAACTACGAACAGACCCATCTTGGGCTTCACAGAATCCGGTCCTAAAATAATTATCCCAACTATCTCCTTCTATGAATACATAGAACCATTCTTTTTTCCATTTGGGCAAAGAATCTGGTCCACTATCGGAAATAAAGCAACTACGATTGAGACTCCTATGTTGAATTTTAACCCAACCCACTTTGTGAGGAGCATTGACAAACTTAAAGAGATGTCTAAAAACAGAGACACTAGGTTCGAAGCCATGTTTCTTGCATTGAACCATAAAGCTGTAAATAAATCTCCAAGCATTAGGTTGGAGCTGAGTTGGACAGACTTGGGCTTCAGCTAAAAGTCTAAAAACAAAAGGAGGTGGAGGTAATCTAAACCCAGCATAAAAGGTTTCCTTATAGATCCTAATTGCACCAGGTTTGTGATAACAAGCCCTATCGTTTGGGCCGGGAACTTCAGCCCGATAAGGCCCATTTATGCCAAATAACCTAGTTATTGCATCTATATCTTTCTGTTTATATTTGGAAGGAAAGTTGTAAGCCTCTAAATGAAGAAGATTAGGGAAGGCTTCCCCAAATTCATCTAACAAATCCCTAAGGGAAAAAACAGAGGCATGAACAAGGGAGCGTTTGTTACCTCTAGTGGCGGCCCGGGGAACACGGTTAGAACCTTGTGGAGGTTGAGAAAGTTGAGAATGCTGGGAGGAGTCGGAATCTGCCATTTAAGGATCCTTGATGGAAAGCTTGAGACCTTGGAGGATGGTGGAGAAGATGAATCTTTAAACAAAAACTTCCAAAGAAAACTGGAAAATGAAACCCTAGCAGAGCAAGTTAGAGAAATTTAGGTTGAGGAGGAAGTGAGAAATGAGAGTGAAGAAAAATCTCACACTCTCCACTCAATTTATAGGAAAATCTAACAGGTAAGAAACCCTAATTCACCTGCTATACCAGGTGAATGGGCCTTGGAACAGGTAATTGGACCGACTTTAGGCGCCAAAGCCCATACTTTCAAAATTCAAACGAAATTTTGGAGGGATATTTGAGGTTCTAGAATGACCTTTAAAATTCTGAAGGAACTTGTCTTGTACGCGGTGGTAACCCCGCCCAGAAGACAGTACAATCGTCTTACAGAAAACAACGCCCAGGAGACATCCTGGAAGGCGTTGCTTGAAAGTCTGTCTTGTACGCGGTGGTAACCCCGCCCAGAAGACAGTACAATCGTCTTACAGAAAACAACGCCCAGGAGACATCCTGGAAGGCGTTGCTTGAAAGTCTGTCTTGTACGCGGTGGTAACCCCGCCCAGAAGACAGTACAATCGTCTTACAGAAAACAACGCCCAGGAGACATCCTGGAAGGCGTTGCTTGAAAGTCTGTCTTGTACGCGGTGGTAACCCCGCCCAGAAGACAGTGCAGTCGTCTCACAGAAAACAACGCCCAGGAGCCATCCTGGAAGGCGGTGCTTGGAAACATGCTTTATACGCGGGGGTCACCCACGCACAGGGAGCAGCAACTGCTTGGCAATGATAATTCAAAAAAAAAAAAAAAAAAAAAAAAAAAAAAAAAAAAAAAAATAAAAAATGTTTTATTTTTAAACCACGCCCAGGAAGCAGCCTGGGACGCGGGGTTATTTTGTTGTCTTATACGCGTGACTAAGCACGCCCAGCCTGCATTTCACTTCTCAAGCTACAAAAACGTAGCGGCCTTTAATACACTGACACGTGGCAGCAGTTGGTAGTGTTCCCCCACGGGGAACAAAACATTATGTTGCTATATGTGGGAGGAGGCAAGAAATACAAAAATAAAAGGAAATGGCAAATAAATAGCAAAAAGCTATTTAATATTTTTGGAAAATTTCTAAAAATTCAGAAAAATACCTGAAATAATAGAAAATAATTTTTAAAATTATTTTCTTAATTCTGGAAAAATATTTTACACTTTTGAAATATTTCCAAAAATATTTCTAAAAAATACCTGTGGGTACAAGAAAAATTCCTAAAATATTAGGAAAATTACGGAGAAATACAAGGTGAATTATTTAAATATTCCCTTGATAAAGAATGACAATAAAGAGACCCCGAACCTCGAAAAAGGTCAACATAATTTCTACGAAAGCTTTAAAAGTTTTCCTAGAAATTGGGGGGCAAATGATATGGACAGAAAAGTAATTATAGAAATATAATTAACGGTCCAATGAAAAGGCTCGATGTTTAATGCCCGAATCCCTGATTATTTATTAATTTCGTAATTAATAAATAAGGAAATTACACAGCTCATAAGTAGGGACCAAATTAAAGTAATATCGTCATAGAAGGATCCAGAATCCCACTCAAATAATATGATGAGTCATAACACTTATCAGATAAGGGTAATACTTGTCTGCCAAGTAAAACACTCCTTATCAGTTATCAATAAGAAGACTTATCCAACAAGTCTCCAAAACGTACCATAAGTACAAGGCTCTAGACGCCTATATAAGGACCCCTGATCCTACAATCAGAACTACGTTTTATTGGCTTGATTCTCTATACAGCAGAGATACGTAGGCATCTTGTGAGGACCGATTTAGTCTCGAAACACAAGAGCAGCCATTAAAGCTCGAAGCTCATTAAATTCACAAAATACGTTTTTTAATCCATAACAGTTAGTACATTCCAAAATTGGTTAAACAACTTTGTTATTTTATTTATCCTTTTATTTTAACTAATAATAAATAAATAATAATCAAGTCCATAGCTTTTTACAAAATTCCAATAACTCATCACCTTTCTTTTTGTTCTACACCTTCTCTTTTACATATTATTTAATATTAATTGATTTAAATAAAAAATTATTAATTTAATAATAAAATAAATTACAATAAATATGTTTCTAATATACAAAGATTTAAGTAATTTACATATATATTACCTTTGTTCTGAAAATATTAATAAAATTGAAATGACATCAAATATTATATTTTATTATAAAATTTTAAAATTTGGAACGTTCAAAGCACGGGCTATAAGCTAGTATAGTATTATATTCTTTAGCATAAAAGTTGTATAAAATTTTTCTTATAAAAAATTATAGTTTCTTTAAAAATTACCTTTCTTATCATAAATAAATTTATTTAGGTATTAAATAAGACTTGCAATATAGTGATAATTCAAATGCTCAAACTCTCGTAAAAGGAGCAAGATAAATATCGTTAGATTAAGATATTTTTGATTTTATATGTCTAACGTTTTGTAAAATATATTAAATTTTGAATCAATTTCTGTCCAGTCCCAGGCATCTTATATAAGTTCAGCTAATATCTTTAGTACCACATCTTTTTTCTTAAATATGTTGAAAGTTCAAAACATGACATAGAAAATTTAAGACGCAGTACATTCCCGTGATTTGATTTTTCAACTAACATACTATAAAATGTAAAACTCAGCACCTTAAAAGGACCGGGGCTTGTTGTTATGCCATATTTTGGCATAGTCCAAATTTCTCCGTTTAATAATTATTAATTCAGATTAATAATTTATTACTTTATCACTAAGTAATATCATCTCCCTGAAATGAGGAAAGAATCAATATCAATCGACGAATAACGGAAAATATCTCCAAACGATATTATTCAAATCTTGGAAAGAAATGCGGAGATGCCGCAAGATTGTAGGAAAACGTGTGAAGACTGGATTATTTATGGGAACGTGTTAGGTCCAAAGTATCGTAGAAGGGGGGTTGAATATGATACTCACAAATAATTTAATTTCGTTCGCGGATAATTCATTCAGTTCTATAACGAAATCAAACACACCAAACCAAACCAAGTTTCGGGGAATATATCTTTTTATAAATATAAACCTCGAAGGGTGCTACAATTTCTAATCCGTAGATTAGCTTCAATGAGTTTAAGGTTACACAAATTCAATACAATGATCAAGTTCTGAGCACTATTAATTTCTCTGATTTTCTCCGGCTCAATTCTCTCTCTCAGTAATGTCTCTGTGTGTTTTGCCTTAACTGAAGAAGACACTTCTTCCTCTGTTAGTAATTGTAGACTTTGGTTTGAAAAACCATCGAACCAAATTAATTGAATTAACCTTGGCCGTTGGATCTTCATCAACTTGACAACAAAGTCACTTCACCACCTGCTTTTCCAAATTGAAAACTATCGAATATTTAAAAAGAATTTACCATTCGATAAAAACTATCGAAAGTCAAATTCTTTTAAACTAGAATTCTAATTGTTTTCTTTAAACTCATTCGATGGTTTTCTATTTAGAAAAACCATCGAAATCTTTTCTTGTACTTGATCATTTAGAAAAGCTTCTGTACTCCAGGGTGTTTCAGTTTTAGACTGTATCAATTTCTCCTGAGACGATAAAACAACTTGATCTTTGTAGTGCCGTCAACTAGTACAACTGGTCTGGTTCACAGATGAATAACACTTGATCAATTCTTCTTATACGTCTTCAATTCAATGCTGCTGATAAGTCCTTTGTCGTTCTGGTTGCTTCAATTTAAATCACTGGAATCCTGTGGTACTTAACCCTAAATCATTCACATACTTCTGTCGTTTTGAAAGTCTTGTTTCTTTTGCTGTCATTGAGGCTTGAACATTTTCATGAACTTCTTTCCGTGACCTGTTTACGGACTTCAAGAATACATAACGTATTTTGATTTTTTGAGTTTACCTTTTCTTCTTTGATTCTGGATTCCTGTGCTTCTGTTAATATTATTATATGTCTTGTCCTTTGTTGAGTTGTAGTTATCTCTTTTACATCTTATGTTACATTATGCTTTACAGAACGTGAGATGAATTGATAAACCTTGAACTATTTATGGGAACATTGGATGGATAAACTTTGACTATTTATGGGTTTGGACTGAATGACTTATCTAATAACTTGTTTTCCAAGAACTACGTGAGGCTTGATCCCTATATAAAAGGGTACGTATGCACCTTGTATGATACGACAATTGACACTCGGGAAAGAGGAAGAGAAAGAACCCATTCTATATTCAATTTCTGAGGAGTTATCATATGAGCTCAGCCCCCAAACATCCAAAAATCCTAAATCCCCCTATTTTCATATTTCGTTATTCCAGCATCCTCCGATTTCTGTTGTTACGAAATTCCTCCAACAACAAAGAGCAAGATAAATATCGTTAGATTAAGATATTTTTGATTTTATATGTCTAACGTTTTGTAAAATTTATTAAATTTTGAATCAATTTCTGTCCAGTCCCAGGCATCTTATATAAGTTCAGCTAATATCTTTAGTACCACATCTTTTTCTTAAATATGTTGAAAGTTCAAAACATGACATAGAAAATTTAAGACGTAGTACATTCCCGTGATTTGATTTTTCAACTAACATACTATAAAATGTAAAACTCAGCACCTTAATTTTGATACCCTAAACGGGTTGACAGATCCAACCCCTTTAATTTTTTGTTAAACCCCGACCACCCGAGATTTCTGAGAACAGATACTCACATGTAAAGGCATATAAGCCTAATTAGTCAAAAAAAAAAAAAATTATTCACACGCTGTATTCACTGGCGGCGATTTCAAAATCTCAACTCTTTTGGCCAAAACTTAGGTAACTAATTGTTTGAAATATGCTAAATTATGTTTATCTGCTCATCTTTACAATCAGTAAAATTATGTTGAATTTTGAAATTTTTATATTCAATTTTTTTTTTGATGATTTGCCGGATTCAATTCTGAATTTCAAATGGTTAGTTTCTCTTTTTGGTTTCACTGATGTGTGTTTTTTTATGTAGATTTTTCCGCACCCCAATATTTAAAGTTAATTTTATTTGATCAAATTCCACCAGATATGTATACATATTCTGTAATCCAATGTAATTATTAGTTAAGGGGTCTGTTTACTACTTAACAGTTCTTAATATTACTTAACTTAACGATTAGGACAATAAGATTGTTTGGTTTTATTTTTACTAGCTTATAGCACGGTTACTTAAATTTTATTTATAATTATTTTGTTTATAATTATATTTTAATTACCCATGGAACACACGATTGTTTTTTTAATATTTATAATTAAATTTGTTTATGAATATTTTAATATTTTAAAGTTATTAGTTTACATGATTAAATTATTGTTAAAAAAGATTTAGCAAAAAAAATTATAGTTAAAAATTTGATATTTATTATATTTTACACGCTCAATTTAATATTTGTTTATATTGAGTTATAAAAGTTAGATTTGGCCAATTTTACGGTCCACGTGAAATTTACAAAATAATCTTTAATTTAGTTATGGTTTAATAGTTCTTTTTCAATTAAAAACTATTCTAAAACTAAAAATAGAATAAAGTGACGAAATTTAATATTGAAAATTCTATTCGATTTAGGAAATCTACTTATATGTATTTTAGATTATTAGAATACCCTTTATTAACCAAATACAGTTTTTAATGTTAAATCTAACGGTTTTCACCTATCTATTTAAGATTAAATTAATGTTATTTTTTTTCTTAAATTGATTTTAATATTTTATTGAAATAAAATAGAATTTATAAATTTAAAAGAATTAGGGAAAAAAATAAATTGGTGCTACAATAAAAAAAAATATTTATTAAAATTTAGATTATCACTTTACTGTTTGGGCTCTATCTTGAGTTTTAGACAACATATTTAACGATTTTAGAGCCCATGCGAAGCTAACAAAATTATTCTAAATAATTATTTTTTGCAATTGTCTTTATTCTGATAAATATTTTAAATTAAAACATTGTATTAATTTTTATCATATAAATTATTTATTAACATAAAAATTATTTCAATATATATAGTATTATATTCTTTAGCATAAAAGTTGTCTAAAAAGTTTCTTATGACAAATTATAGTTTCTTTAAAAATTACCTTTCTGATCATAAATAAATTTATTTATGTATTAAATAAGACTTGCAATATAGTGATAATAATTATTATTTTTTTATTCAAAAAATTAGAACATATTACTTTTTTATAAGAAAAAAAAGATATTTGTACTATTCAGATATTTTGTTAATTTATGTACCAAATAGGATTATTCATTAAGCATTAAGATTCAGAATTTTTTTATTCAAACTTATGTTATTCAACATTATTATAGTAAATGTAGTCATTTTTCGATCTAATGGTACTTGATCGTTTCGATTACTATCGATTATTATAAGTTCTTGATAGATTATATTATCCATGTGCATGTTAATTGTTTTATGAAATGCTCGAAAGGAAAACTCCCAAAAGCTCCAGAATCGCTTGATTCATATTTTTCTAATTTTCTAGAGCTTCTCAATTTCAAATACTAAAAATTAAACTTTCTTCTTTAAGTACTATTTTTAAGAAAAGAAAGTTAAAACCTTTTTTAAGTTGTATAAAAGAAATTATTGTAGAAAATGTAAGTATAACCTCTAATTTATATTGGAACATATTTTTTTTACTTTTCTAGAATTTCTATATTTTAAATTAGAATTTTTAATTTCCTTTTTTAACAACTAGAAATTTATATTTTCTTTCATAACTCCTAATATATAGAAAAAATAATATTTATAAAAGATAAGTTGTCAAAAAATATTTTACCGAGAAAGCTAAAATTTTAGTGTTTAATATTAGTAGCAAGTTTCAGTAAGTGTATCCTCATAATCTCCCCAATCAAAGTCGATGTCTTCTTGGGTAACTTCGGGATGAATGTATGGGTTGGGAGAAGCATCGGGAGGAGGTTGGCGATCGCTTTCATCAATTTCTGGATAAGAACTATCTGAGGACACGTCCTCTGAATCAGATTCTTTATCATTGGAGTTGGACGCGCCCTCAGATTCTGAAGATTCTATTTGTTTTCTTTTTCAAGAAACGCTTGCCTCTATGTCTTCTATGACTTCATCTCCCACATCTATAACAGGTCTGAATTTATGGGGATGTGCCCTACTATGTTGGCTAGTTACTTCAGGATTAACATCATCTACATGAGGAAGAGATGAATTGGAATGGGTAGTAGGGGACATGACCTCAGTAGTACCTTTCAAATGAGATACTCCCTGAAGGTGTTCTACGGCTTGGGTATGAAAAGATAGAATAGAGGACGAGCTTTGTGCTGGAAAATAGATTGAAGGATAAGAATAATTTCCAATTCGTTTGTTGAACTCCTTGAATGGGTGAAAAGGAGAAGATGCGCCCTTACCCTCCATCTGAAAAGAGAAAAAAAAAAAGGTAAAGACACACCCTGAAAGCAAATAAAATTATGTCGAGATAAGATGATAGAAAATTTTGAATAAAATTATGTCGAGATAAGGCATGAAATTGTACCTTGAGAGTTGATAAACAAGGTCCAAGAAGAAAAACGTCGAAAACGGAAAGTTTTGACCGGATTTTTGCTCAAAAAAATGAAGTGCGGCAGTTTTTTGATTTTCTGGAAAGAGTAAAGTGAAAAATGATAAAGTGATTTGTAGGTATTTATAGACAAAGGCTCTCCCAATGGAGGACAGCTGGCATGCATGAATAATTAAGGTTTCTAATAAAAGACACGCCCTACGGCTAGGACGCACCCTAACGAGGATTTCAAGATGAAATATTATTGTAAAATTTTGGGTAGAGTTTTAGGAAATTCAATGTATTATTTTTAACTTCACACTGAATTGGGGGATAATTGTTATAGCCAAAATTCGGTATCGGGTTTTTAGGGTAGATTCGGGTCAAGTATGATTCAATTAGGGATTGAATTGGTATAAGGGAAGCTCAGGGCTCGTCCTCAAAGGGGTGAGGGCGCGCCCCTTTGGCCGTCCAACCTCTGAGGACGCGTCCTCATGGTGATAACCGACAACTTGATGTGAATGAATAACTTGACAAAGAACAACTACATTGACATGGCATTGGCATGAGGTAAGGGTGCGCCCCTTTAGGACGTCCGCCCCTTGAGGGCGCGCCCTCTTGATTTGAAGAATGATCTCCTTGGCTTGACACTTAAGATATTGAAGAATTCTCCCTTAAGATGTGCCCTAAGGGAGAGATGTCTGTGGTTGAAGGCCTCCAGGGCTTTAGCTGATGATTGAAGGCCTCCTCATGTATTCAATGGGCGCGTCCTCATTGGGGATGTGGGGTGAACCTTGGTGTGTGCTTTGGGAGCTCTATTACTGTACTCAATGGGCGCGTTCTTATTGGAGAACTTTGGAGTAATCTTGCACTTTGCACCCAAATGCTTGGGATCATTTGTCCTACAATCTGGTGGGTGATTCTCAATCGGGGGACAAGGATGCGTTTGGGGTAAGTCATGGCTATACCTGCGTCTATGAATTAAGGAAATAGTCGGTAATGGATAGGACTAGTCCTCGACGGGTGAAGTTTCCTTATTCATGAAGTCCTGATGTCATAGACTTGCCTTGGGCCTTTGTGACTAGGCCTCATCGTTGGATATTCCTAAAGCGAGTCAGAGTCTAATTATGGAAGGCGGTGAAAGACTTTCCATGGGTTTCGAAAATCAGAGACCAAGCCCACGGAGATAACTTCCTCTCCAAGAACTACGTTGGCTTGATCCCCTATATAAAGGGGTACGTAGGCACATTGTAAGAGGTTGAAAGTTGAGAGCTCTGAGGCAGCCAACGTAAACCCTAAGCAATCTCAGCCACCAATTAAACACAACCACCATACTCCGGTGAATTCATCACTCAAGGACCACCGTTGTAAATCTTGATTCCAGCGACAGACCTCGAACTTTGTTAATACCAAATTTGCAAATTAACAACTGTTAGTTCGTTGTTGATGAGCTTAACTCTGTGCATGAGCATGTTGGTAATCTCATATTGTCATATGGTTAGCTCTCGTAAACTTCTTTGACAAAACTTTGTCGCAAAGTTTATGTCTTATATTGTCTTAGTACACAACACATAGTTCTCTGCACCAATCTTACAATAGCTATGGAACATATAAACAAATCAGAGCTCCTACCTACCCATGATTAGCTTACCTCACAATTGCTATTCCTAATTCTCTACATGTATTTGTTTTTTGTTGGTTGTTCAACTGATGCTTTTTGAATGTTAGACTCACACATTAAGGTATATTGTAGTTTTCAGGATTGGAAGGAGTCGCAAGCTCTCATGCCATTACGAGATAATGAGAAAATGCTATTGATTTTGTTATGTGTATGTGTAGAGGAGGAACTATAATTTTGCGTTGCCAACACAATTATTGTTTGAACATATTTTTTTGTCTTTGCATCATTAGTGTACAATCAATTATTGAAAGATCTACCCCTGTAATATATCGAAATAAAGGGAGTTCCGGAGTGTGTTTAAAAAAAGCATCTCCAATACTTTGAGTGCCTTTTCTTATGATTTACAATCACTACATAGAGGCTTCCAAACACATCCTCCACCCCCTAAAGTAACTGCCCCATTATTATATAATTAAGGTCATTATGTACATATTTGAACTTACAAGATTAACTCACACAATTAATATAACAATTTGTAACTACTAAATACATTTATGTATTTATTCATTTTATTTTATTTGACAAATAAAGTCAAATATAACATCTCCCACTTGACGCATTTGTCAAATATTTTATTAGCTTCCACTTTTCGCAGAGCATATAACCATTAAAATTAATTATCTCACTCCCACTGTTCATGGAATGTATGACAATTAAAACTATCTTAAAAATTCACTCAACGTCATTTTCAACTATATTTCATGACTCCCAATTTTTTACAAAAATAAACATGACTTAAACATTCGCTCCCACTATTCGTCGGGATGATATTACATTTGTCATAACTTAAATATTTAATGTTTTTTACATTAACCCACATGTTTGAGAAACATCAAAAAACTCCAATTATATCACTGATAAAATTTAGATCACATTGTCGATTTTATTTCTTGCAACACTTTTATGTTTCTTACTTTCCGGGTGTTCCGAAGTTGAACTCTTATAACCAATATCACCTTTGACACCCATTATGTGTTAAACAATAATTCTAGGCATGTCTGCCTGATTCATCAATTTCTTATACAACATACTTTACAAGTACTTGATCATGATATTATTAACAGCCTCTCACTGGGCTCAAGCAAAGTTGTTTCACAATCCACTTACGAAACTAACTAAAAAATGTCAAGTCAAGTCAATCGATTACACATCAGAAAATACATCGAACTTCTGACTACTTGCACATAAAACATTCAGCGGTTCTTTTTCTACATTAATCATTTCCCATCACTAATAGGGTTGGCGCTGGACTGCAATTCTGAATCCTAAAACGATTAAGCAATTTTACTTCAAAATGAATCTGAATACCTCTCAGAATTCAAACTCAACATTCTAGTATTCTTATCCCTTAGTTCGGATTTACTTAACAAATATTAATTTTACCCATGTATTCAATCTCAATTTTTTTAAGTTTCAACTTAGTTTCACAACATACCATTAAGATATTCAATATTTTCGTAAACTAACTCCCACATTTTAAAGTGCAGACATAATTGTCTAATTCACTATTGACAAATTCGTTTGAACTTTTTCAACTATGAAAATCTCAAATGTAAAACAAACTCATTCGTCTTGTATTTTCTTAACCAAATTCACTTACAACACGTGAATTTTCTATATTTGGAAAGAACATAAAAACTCCCACATTTGTTCTTATACATAACAAACTCAGTTTCATTTTTATGGATTCTATCCGTGAGCCAATTTCTTGTAATTTCATCACTTAAATAAATTTTGAATCCAATTTTATTCCTTCACCGATGTACACAAATACGATATTTCACTATTATATACATAATAGTCATTCTTCCACTTTGGTGATTTTCTCGATCTCTTCTATTCAACCACACTCAATGGCTCATTATCAAAATTCAAATTCACTTTATCATTCTCGATTTTGATCACAATCGAAAAACATTTCAGGCTCATACATGCCCACGAAAAATATTTGATTATCCTTTTCGATTAAAAATTTGTTATCACAAAACCGCACTTCTAGACCATTTTTAGAAGGCAAAGACTGAAATAATGTTACACCTTATTCTGGGAACAAATAACATATTTTTGAGAATCAATATAATGTTCCCAAGATTTAATTTACATGTACCAAGTCCTACTACATCTAGACCGGTACCATTTTCATAAAATTTTATATTCAACTACACCAACAAAACAGGTATTGCACTTGCTCTCTATTCCGACCACTACTAGATATTTCGTTCTAGTACATTATCGTCTATTTCAACAATATTTCTCAAATCAGACGGAGTCTAATTATTTTTCATTTCAAACATATATCACGTTTTTCTTTGTGCTCTTTTTCTTGAGCATAACTAGATACTCCTTCTAGTATGACTCCATTTTCTTTTCTTCTACTATCCAGACTGTTATGTAACAATCTATTTCTAGTTTTTGGGCCACACAAATTATAGTTGTTGCCACCCATTCACACACAATTGATAAATTTGGTATAATGAATTTATTTTTCATATCGACAAGTTTAAAAAATAGAGAGACAAAAAAAAATCTGAACAACTTACTAGAGCACTGGCCCAAAAACAAAATCAGATGAGGAATAAACAACTCACAAAAAAAAAAGGCAGTAAAAACTTAAGAAGTGATCTTATAATGGACTAGAAAATTGAACATGAATACAAAGACATATATTAGACCAACACAAAAGAAACTAAATGAAACTATTAAAATACACATAATCAACCAGACATGATATAGTGCACGTTTGGGATATCACCAAAAAGTTGACTTATAACTTAAAATGAGTAAGTGTCATATAAGTGATAAGTTGATGAATTCTTATAAGTTATATAAGTGGCTTTGAAGTTTTGATTGGCTTGATAGTAAAGAATGCTAGGAACATTAATAATCGGAGCAAGCTCATCAGTGAAAGATATTTTGTAGTTGCGAAGATTGGGAGGAGTTGGAATCAAGGGCTTCACAAGCTCTCTTGTTAGAATCTGATCCTTCATTTTGTTTTGCTAGTATCAAAAATTGCGTTTTAGCAATGACATAATGCCTTTGATTCTTGCATTTATAAACACACATAATATCGTTCAATGTCGTGTTACACATTTTACACCATGCAAATTGTTTGAATACAATATAGATCCTGCAAAATGTCTTCCTCAAACACTTTAGGATTTTAGAGTGATTGTTTACTCAACATGGTGTTGGGTATAATTACTTACTACACAGCAACAATAGGGCAGTTAGATATATAATTGTATTAACAAGAACAAGCAAAATACCAATAAACGAAACAAACACAAAGGTCGAAACAAAAGTATAATCAGAGACTGAAAATAACAAGACAAGAAAGAACCCTTATCTCTCAGGAGCTTTAGCAAATACTGATAGATAAATAGAACAGCTGAGTCGCCAAGCCTTCGAGAAGTCTTGACTGTTCTTGAAGAGATTATTGCCCCACTTACGCTGTGTTGGGTTGCAGCAATATCACTCCCAGGATAAAACAGCACAGATCAATCCACTCACAGTAGTCGGAATGATCAACAGCGACCAGCACCTCACTTCGCCCAAGAACTATGTATTCTGTATGTGTTGAGAGAAAACAGAGAAGATGATAGTTGCTAGGGTTTTCAGAGTTACGTATCTGTCTACTCTGTCAAACGTTATATTTTGTATCTATATAAAATACAAAATAAAACGTAAACAGACAAAATATGTAACTGAATATATGACATTTAATACTAATTATTCTGATTTAATTACCATAACAGTAGTCATCAGGATTTAACAGCTCAGTCAGGATTTCCTGGTCCATCAGTACTCCAAGCCATCAGGACTTGCTGTCCGTCAGGAGAGGCATCAGTACTTGATCGACCATCAGGATTTCGTCAGGACTGGACCATCATCAGGATTTAACTCCGTCAGGATCCAAATACTGACGCAGGCCATCAGGATCAGTAGTAATCAGGATTTCACTCCAAGTACTGACCAGGCCATCAGGATTTGATCCAAGAACTGGTCCATCAGGATTTAATATAAATCCTGACCCAGTTCATATAGCTGTTACAAATAAATACTGATACTGTTAAATTAAATCAATAAATAATATTAAATAAACAGATAATAAAATTCCTCGCCCAGGTCGCCTCGCGTACGCGAGACGCCGAGACATTCGCCCAAATCGCCCTTCAACCCGAGTCGAGTCGAGTCGTGACGTGGCGGGGCGAGGCGAGGCGAGCGGCGGCGGCGCGCGTGTGTGTGTGTGCGCGTGAGGCACATATTAACACCATGCACACCCACATGCCTTAGTAGTTGTACACTACTCTTGCACATGTTTCTATATAAACCCACCAACCTCTCATTACCAATTCTATGTGGGATACAAGTTATTTCAATATAACCAACCCACATAACCCATTTCAAGCAACCTATTTCAACTCAATTTATTTATGGATTACACTAAGAAAATGTCTTAGATCCAAACATGAAAGTTTAAGTCCTCATTACAAGGAACAACCTCCAAGTGTTAGTTTCCGGAAATTCCATCAAGAACATATATAAAATATGCCTCAAACTTTCCATTTTCTAACAATCCCCCACAAATCCATACAGAAATGCATATCGGTCCTTATCATGACTTGTTTTTCAGAGTCGGTACCCTTCCGGGTTTGAACCCTCCTAAGTCCTCTACTTCGATGGCTACCGGATCTAGATGGAATGTTTCACCTTGAATCTTTATCCGTTTGGTGTAACCACACTCCATAGACGACGACAAATCAAAGGCTATGGTGCTGATCTACGGCTTTGAGACGTTAATGGTCATGTCTCGATCCTGTTCGTCGAATGCTTCAAGGAATAACCCTTTCCTCTAATTGCGACCACACAATTACATTCGCTTAGCTGGGCATCTCCAGAGATGTACTGCGATCATCTCGTCAAATGACTTGACCCCATTCAGAGTTCAAAATAACTCTTGCTATACTGGCCGTAACAGTACCTTTTAGGTTTACAGGGGATAGACTCAGATACGTGCGTATCAAGGTATATAGTAAAGGTACTACCAACTCACCCTCACAGCTTGTTATTACCACATTGAATACACTTCAAGGGATCTCCTCTCAGGTGTATTGGGTTCCCGCTGCTGATGAATCATGATGGGCTATCAGTCCCATCCCCAACCTAGACTTAAGGACTACTGCATGCTCAAGTCCTTTAGTCAAAGGATCAGCTATATTATTCTGAGTTCCAATGAACTCTACAGCAATAATCCTCTCAGACACTAGACCCCTTATAGACTTAAGTCTAACTTGGATGTGTCTCTTTGTTTTAGCATTATACTTTTCACTACTGATCTTGTCGATAGTTGTACGGCTATCACAATGAACAGCAATGGCTGGAAGCGGTCTGCTTACTACAGGTAACACTGACATAAGTCCATGCAACCATTCAGCCTCCGTCCCCGTGGCATCTAGTGCACACAACTCAGCCTCAAAAGTAGACCGAGTAATCAAAGTCTGTCTAGTAGACTTCCAGGATATTGCTCCACCTGCTAGGGTAAACAAATATCCAGTCACTCCATTGGTACCAGATTTCTTAGCTATCCAACTTGCATCACTATATCCCTCAAGAACTCCAGGGAATCTTCGATAATGCAAACCAAGGGAAATCGTTCCCTTAAGATATCTAAGAACTCTATCTAGTGCCTCCCAATGAGTCTTGTTCGGACAGCTTGTATATCTAGCTAACTTAGACACAGAATAAGAAATATCTGGTCTAGTCACATTAGCAAGATATTGCAAACTCCCAATAATCTGAGAATACCTTAACTGAGACACAGGTATACCTGAACTATTCTTGACTAGGGCAACTTTAGGATCGTACGGTGTACTAGCGATTCTACAATTTGAATAACCATACTTCTCAAGTATAGATTTCTCTATATAATGAGATTGTGACAATGTTATTCCATCAGTTGACTGTGTCAACTTGACCCCAAGAATCACACTAGCCTCACCCATATCCTTCATTTCAAAGTGCCTTCTCAAGAAACTTTTTGTCTCGTTAATAATCTCAATATTGGTTCCAAACAATAATATATCATCCACATATAGGCACACGATAATACATTCATTTCCTTTAACCATATAGTAGACACACTTGTCACTTTCATTAACTACAAATTCTGATTCTAAAACAGTATCATCAAACTTTTTATGCCAGTCTCTAGGAGCTTGTTTTAAGCCATATATAGACTTGATCAACTTACATACTTTCCTCTCGTTACCCGAAGCAACAAATCCCTCAGGCTGATCCATATAAATCTCTTCTTCAAGATCACCATGAAGAAAAGCTGTCTTTACATCCATTTGATGGATGATAAGACCATGTACGGAAGCCAATGCTATAAGCATTCGGATTGTTGTCATCCTTGCAACAGGAGAGTATGTGTCAAAGTAATCAATGCCTTCCTTTTGCCTAAAACCCTTAGCTACCAGCCGAGCTTTATACTTATCTATTGAGCCATCAGGATTCATCTTCCTTTTGAATATCCATTTACATCCTATAGTAGTACACCCAGGAGGTAGGTCAACCAACTCCCATGTTCCGTTAGAAACAATAGAGTCAATCTCACTCTTTACAGCACCTTTCCAGTGCCTTGACTCCGAAGAATCCATGGCATGTCTGAAAGTTAAAGGTTCATCCTCGACATTGTAAGTGACAAAATCACTTCCAAAGTCCTTGACTACCTTTGCACGCTTACTCCTTCTAGGTTCATCTACTTCGTCAGGAGTAGAACTACTATCAGGATCTGCCCCCACATTTGTCATCTTTTCCACATGATCAGGAATAGAACTCGATGTGTGAGTAGGATCATCATTAGAAATATCTTGAGGTATGCCAGTCTTCATAGGGAACACATCCTCAAAGAATGTTGCATCACGAAATTCAACTATAGTATTAGCCACTATCCCGTCTATGTCAGATTTTAATACTAAAAATCTCATAGCCGTAGTGGTTTCAATATAGCCCAGAAAGATGCAATCAACAGTTTTCGGACCTAGTTTCTTTCTCTTGTGTTCAGGGACAAGCACCTTTGCAAGGCACCCCCACACACGAAGATACTTTAAACTTGTCTTTCTACTTTTCCATAATTCATAAGGTGTCTTGTCCATATGTTTCAGAGGAACTCTATTTAGAATATGGCAAGCCGTATTCAAAGCTTCTCCCCACATGTACTTAGGCAACCCAGAATTAATAAGCATGCTGTTAATCATATCTTTAAAAGTTCTGTTCTTTCGTTCAGCCACCCCATTAGACTCAGGTGTGTATGGTGGAGTCACCTCATGAACTATACCATTGCTTGCGCAAAATTCATTAAACGAGGTACTAGTATACTCACCACCTCTATCAGATCTCAAACGTTTAAGTACTTTACCAGTTTGTGTTTCAGCTTCAGTTTTGAACATAATGAATTTTTCTAGTGCTTCATCCTTATGTCTAAGTAAATAAACATAACAATATCTACTACAATCATCTATAAAGGTAATAAAATATCGTTTATTATCCTTAGTCAACATGCCACCAAATTCACATATGTCAGTGTGTACTAAATCCAATACTCCTGAATCCCTAACAACATTATGAAAGGGTTTCCTAGTTTGTTTAGAAGTCACACATACTTGACATTTAGATTTCTTTTCAATAGCATATTTTGGAATCAACTCTAAGTTCATCATATTCTTTAGAGCACCAAAATTTAAATGACCAAGTCTAGCATGCCATAAATCAGATGATTCAACACAATTAACAGAAGGTGCAACACTGTCATTAATAAAACTGCCCAAAACAGGTTCAACATTTATTAAAAATAAACCATCAGACAAATAACCTTTGCCAAAGAATGTACCAGTATGTGTGATAACTACTTTATTACATTTCAAAGAAAGTTCAAAACCATTCTTAACTAAACAACTTCCACTTATAATATTTCTACGAATATCAGGAACATGGTGCACTCTAGTGAGGGATAGAACACGCCCAGAAGCAAACTTCAGGTCCACGTTTCCTATTCCAAGAACTTGAGCAGCACTAGCATTCCCCATTGTCACTGTCACTCCATGACTCTGTTGATAAGATACAAATAAACTAATATCAGTACAAATATGTACATTAGCTCCAGTATCAATCAACCATTCATGTGACAGATAAGTGGAAAGAAGTACAGGGTTGTAGGTAACATACCCGTCATTGGTTCCAGAGGCAACAACCTCACCAACAACCATGTTAACCTTAGGCCCATCAGTGGTTACAAGCACAGTATTAGCTTGTGCTACCACAACAGCTTTCTTTGCTTTCTTTGTAGGACAGTCCTTGCTCCAATGACCAACCTGTCCACAAGACCAACATGGTTTGTTTGTCTTTGGTTTCTTAGCCTTGTTCTTGTCATTTTTGGTTTTAGTGTTATCCTTCTTAGTGACAGCCTTTCTTTTCTGTCCAACAGTCACTACATTCACCTTTGAACCCCCATGTTCAGCAGGCATCACATGTCCCTGTTTGGACTTGTGTTGTTCCTGCACAGAGATGTCCAACATCAGGTTTGTCCAAGTGATCTCTCCTTTCTGTCTTTTCAGGGAGAGAGCAAACTCTTCCCAAGACTTAGGGAGCTTTTCAATCACTGCCATAACCTGAAACTTTTCAGGAAGGTCCATTCCGGACTCCTTCAAAGCATGCACCAACATCTCAAATTCATGTGCCTGCTCGGTCATGGACTTTGTATCCACCAGTTTAAAATCAAGAAACCTAGCCACAGAATACTTTTCCAACCCTTGCGAGTCAGTATTGTGTGTCTGGTCCAGCTTCTCCCATAAAAGCTTAGCAGTGAAGGAGTCAGATGAATACACATCAAATAGAGTGTTCGCCAAAGCTGCCAGTATAGCAGCCCTAGCCACCCCATCTTTTTCCTCCCACATGGCATAAGCCTTAAGAGTTTCAGCCTTTTCCTGATCAATAACCGGTTTCTCATACTGCACCACAGGCCATAGACCCTTTACCGTTAACCACAGTTTCATCTTTTTCTGCCAACGAGAAAAACCAACACCCCCACCGAATTTATCAGGCATTCCTGACAAATCAATAGGCTGTGGGAAACGGTACGTGGTCCAATCAATTGTGGGTACAGTAACACCAGAACCAGAAGCAATAGCAACATCAGGAGTTACAGTTCCGTTAACCATCTTGTTAATTAACAATATATAACACAGAAATAATCTCTTCAAGATTGTTGGGTATAATTACTTACTACACAGCAACAATAGGGCAGTTAGATATATAATTGTATTAACAAGAACAAGCAAAATACCAATAAACGAAACAAACACAAAGGTCGAAACAAAAGTATAATCAGAGACTGAAAATAACAAGACAAGAAAGAACCCTTATCTCTCAGGAGATTTAGCAAATACTGATAGATAAATAGAACAGCTGAGTCGCCAAGCCTTCGAGAAGTCTTGACTGTTCTTGAAGAGATTATTGCCCCACTTACGCTGTGTTGGGTTGCAGCAATATCACTCCCAGGATAAAACAGCACAGATCAATCCACTCACAGTAGTCGGAATGATCAACAGCGACCAGCACCTCACTTCGCCCAAGAACTATGT
This sequence comes from Heracleum sosnowskyi, assembly GCA_030848705.1. NCBI lineage: Eukaryota > Viridiplantae > Streptophyta > Magnoliopsida > Apiales > Apiaceae > Heracleum > Heracleum sosnowskyi. The sequence continues at coordinate 13,790,455 of CM061244.1, read as the reverse complement.
ATTCTGTATGTGTTGAGAGAAAACAGAGAAGATGATAGTTGCTAGGGTTTTCAGAGTTACGTATCTGTCTACTCTGTCAAACGTTATATTTTGTATCTATATAAAATACAAAATAAAACGTAAAGAGACAAAATATTGTAACTGAATATATGACATTTAATACTAATTATTCTGATTTAATTACCATAACAGTAGTCATCAGGATTTAACAGCTCAGTCAGGATTTCCTGGTCCATCAGTACTCCAAGCCATCAGGACTTGCTGTCCGTCAGGAGAGGCATCAGTACTTGATCGACCATCAGGATTTTGTCAGGACTGGACCATCATCAGGATTTAACTCCGTCAGGATCCAAATACTGACGCAGGCCATCAGGATCAGTAGTCATCAGGATTTCACTCCAAGTACTGACCAGGCCATCAGGATTTGATCCAAGAACTGGTCCATCAGGATTTAATATAAATCCTGACCCAGTTCATATAGCTGTTACAAATAAATACTGATACTGTTAAATTAAATCAATAAATAATATTAAATAAACAGATAATAAAATTCCTCGCCCAGGTCGCCTCGCGTACGCGAGACGCCGAGACATTCACCCAAATCGCCCTTTGACCCGAGTCGAGTCGTGACGTGGCGGGGCGAGCGGCGGCGGCGCGCGTGTGTGTGTGTGCGCGTGAGGCACATATTAACACCATGCACACCCACATGCCTTAGTAGTTGTACACTACTCTTGCACATGTTTCTATATAAACCCACTAACCTCTCATTACCAATTCTATGTGGGATACAAGTTATTTCAATATAACCAACCCACATAACCCATTTCAAGCAACCTATTTCAACTCAATTTATTTATGGATTACACTAAGAAAATGTCTTAGATCCAAACATGAAAGTTTAAGTCCTCATTACAAGGAACAACCTCCGAGTGTTAGTTTCCGGAAATTCCATCAAGAACATATATAAAATATGCCTCAAACTTTCCATTTTCTAACACATGGTATGAGCTCGATTTAGGCAGAGATCCTGTTGGAACCTTTCTCTAACACCTTAAAGTTTTAAACGGACAGATTACTTAACATGGTAGTGTTCCTCTAACACTTTAAAATTTTAGACGGACTGATTACTTAACATGATATCAGAGCTACATAATTATTATTAAATGTACTTGCAACCAAATAATTGATGAGTACTGACATATACCAATAAATTGAAGAAATGAACACATTCAGTTAACCTTTCCTTTCACCATTTTTAAGACTCAGAACTCGTAGGAAGAAGATTGGTAAACTCTTTCAAGTTATTGTCTCTCAAATCTATTTTCCTATATCCTCGCGTAAATTGCATTTTCATAGGTGAAGGGATATTTGTTATAATAGTCAATAGATAAGTACTCCGTCCCCCTTCTCTGTGGTCCTCAACATGATGGCTGAATCAAGTCACATACCGTACTCCGTCCCCCAAGCGTACTAGGTCCCTTGTTTCTTTTTGACATATTTTTGTTGCTTCCATGTTTGTTTGAACATGTGAATGGAATGGAAGAGAAAGAGGAATAAAAATAAAAACGGGATGGAAGGAAAAATTTAAAAATGTATGCGAGAGTTTCTCATATTTTACATCACCGAGAGAGGAGTTATTTATTCCATACAGTTTATTATTCATAAACAGTCTTCTTATCGTTATTCTCATACATATACTTGATTATATATTGTGTATTCGGCCTAACAATTGATTCAGGAATCTACAAATTCTGAAGCTCCAGAAATTATTTCTCAAGATGTTACTGAGAATGCTACTGTGCCTGATGAAGCCAGAGCAAATGCTGATGAGATGGCAGACTTGAATGATGAACAGCCTGAGCCAATCTTGGAAATGGAGATAGAGGAAAATCTTGAAGCACATCCCTCTGGAAGAACATTTAGAGATAATTTTTTGAAAATTTTTCCTCCCAAATTCTAAATCGGGAGCGGGAGCGCAACATTTGAGTTAGATTGATTCGCCAAAGGAAAAACGTCTATCTTTTCTTCTTTTTTTCTTATCACTCCTAACTTATCTTATTTTTGATAAAATTCATTTCTCAAACTCTCTTAAAAGAAAACAGATAAATATCTTCAGAATTAGATATTTTTGATTTTAAATGTCTAAATTCATTTTTGAAATTTATTAATTTTTGAATCAATTTCTGTCCACTTCTATCTATCTTAAATGAATCCATGTAATATCCTTCACGTAAAATCAATAGAGTAATGCCATATGTATTAAATTTTGTATCAAAATTTGGTACCGAATCACATGGTTGACATGATAATTTGAAATGATTTTATTGATGAAATTAATACTTACTATGTTCCTAATTAGTTGTAATATTTGACTTTTTAGTGGTCAAATTGACCAAATTTTAACCAAATATTACATATATAATATAAATAAAAAGTATAATAAAACTTATATTATTGCAAAGTACATTTAATCTACTTTAATACATATTTTTCAGATTTTGTAAATTATATAATGAGAACACGTAAATGTTAGTCAAAGATTGATCAATTTTACTAGTCAAAAATTAAATGTGACAACTAATTAATGCGACAACTAATTAGGGATGCAGACAATATGATTCACAGTGTTTCATTATTATTAATTAAGTTGTATTCAATCAAAAATTATTCATGTACTCAAAAATGATTTGATTTAATGAAAGTCTATTTCTCGTTGGCAAAATAAAAATAAAAATTTGTATTCAATTAGAATATGACACGTAATATTTGAAATTCATTTTGGGAACCAAATTATACCTCTAACATTATTCAAATCAATAATAATTGAACAGTTTTGAAGAAAGTATTTGAGAAGACATGATTTATCCAAACACAAATTATTATTATTAGCTTAAAACCCGATGCACAGATTGTTATAATTAATTGTTGTTTTCCTCATTTATGTTTTAATACTTTATTAATTGTATTTTTTAAAATAAAATAAGTATGTGTGTTAAATTTTTTTAAATAATTAAAAGTATTAAAATAGATTTTAAAATAAATAAACAACGGCTTGCCTATGATATTTTTGGAAAAGAAGGTGTTTTGGTGATAAAAAATAAAACATGTTTTAGTTGAGAAAAGTAATTGCTCATCATTAAAAGTATTAAAATAGATTTTAAAATTTAATAATTAAAAGTATTAAGATAAGTTTTTTAATTTAATAATTAAAAGTATTAAGATAAGTTTTTTAATTTAATAATTTAATAATTTCCTTGTGCAACGTCGATTTCAGTATGTAGCATAGATTGACTCTCACTACGCCATTAATTGTGGGGAAGGCCGAGAAATGCTGTGGGTAGATTTTTCCATAACATACACGAATCTGATAAGCAGAATAACGTTGTTCACCCATCTTCACAAACCGCATCTATCACCTTCACACTTCACTGCATTTCTGGAACCGGAGGTCCTATGTTCCCACCACATTTCTAAATTAAAACCATGGATGTGACTCATGATGTCGACTCAGCTCAAAATAGACTGAATTAATCAACATGTTTTACATGTCCAATCCGATCAACTACTGGCTTTACCATTTTCTCTAGTTCTTCCACGTCTTCCTTCAAATCATTAGCCTAAAGATTGCCAAGATAAATTTAATTAGACACTTTCAATTATTCTTGAGCGTAAACAAAGAAGAGTAGGTTCAAGTAGTACCTTGTGAATAATATTTTCAGCTAGTTGAGCATCGGAAGCTGCAACACTTGATAAATGTTCAACAATCAGAGCTGCTTCCTTGAGCTTACCATTTCCGGGGAGATTATTAGCCACCTCTTCCGATACCTTTTCCGTCGTGATTGCCACCTTCTCTACTACCTCTGCTACATATTCTACCTCTTCTGCTGCCTTTTCCAACTTCCCTGAGGAAAGTGTAAATGAAAATAACTTATTACATAATACCTCGATTGAATATCATTTATCCTTGGTTGCGAATAATCCATGAGTGCCTTTGGAGGTACCTCTAGATTAGGATTAGCATCTCCCATTGTAACAACCGGTCCAACTTCTTCTTCTAGTAACTCTATCTCTTTCTTCCTTTCTAGTTCCGCTTTGGTTTGAGATCGTGTTCGCATGCACGTTCAACTAACTGAAAACAAAGGCAGGAAGACACAAGATAGATAAATAACACAAATCAAGTCAGTAATCTATAACGACCACTGCTGACAAGCACATAAATGCCAAATAACACCGAAATCCCCGGCAGCGGCGCCAAAAACTTGTTGACTCGTAAACACGCAAGTATACGCGATCACAAATAGCAAGTGATAAATAGAGTTCGTTCCGCAGAGACAAGGTGTAAATGCAAATTTAATACCCATGCAACAGTGTATGGTTACTTCTTAATGCTTGACCAATTATTAAATTGAGTTGTTGATTATTACTTAACTAATAAAACAATTATCAACTAAGAGTGAATTAACAAACGAGATTACTTATGTAAGAGAAACATGGGGTTCCAATTTCATTAACTACTTCATCTAGAATCTTATGCCTTTTCAACCTAGCATGTGCAAGCGATGATAACTGATTAGACGCACTAAACTGACACACGCCAACTTTCGTTGTACATATATCATCCTACTGATCATCCACAATCGATAGAAGTCAAGTAGTCACCAAATATGCTTAGTCCCTATATGTCTATAGAGATTGAAAACATAATGGTTTACAATCAAGCATCCAAATAATCACATAGTCGGTGCAAGACGGTTAGAACTACACCACAAATTAATACATGTTCTTCACATGCAAAAACCTACGCTAGCATGGTATGTTCTAAACCCTAGATCCACTTTCGCAATCACTAGGATTCAACAAACAATTACGGATGTTCGCGACGCACCCATAACGAATAAGCGCAACCAGACTAGGTTAACAATATATCAAACACACACCAAGGCATAAAACATTTAATAACTAGAATCCATGGAAAACTCCATTAAAACCCCATGATAACGATTAGCCCATAATCGGACTTCTCATCATCATGGGTTCAAATGATAACATGAATCTACAAACAATTAATAATAAATAATAGAAAAGAAATTGAGAGCAAAATAAATCCCGGAAATTGTAGAGAAGAAATACAAAAGATGGAATCAATAGGCCTCCTTGCTTGTCACTAGCTTGAAGAACCCTAGAAATTGATCTCTTGTTGCTCCAATAATAATATTGATGATAGATACAAAATAACCTAACGATCGATGTCTTTAAAGTCTAAGATATTACATAATAAACCAAAGATACGTGCCCTAACAAATTAGGCCCAGCACAAGTTGACCCGATTTGGAATAAAATACATGCAGTTTCGATGCACTACAGGAGGAAACTCGCGCTCTTGCGCTTCCATTTGGCGCTGCAGCGCCTAAGGATCCCTGATTTCTGCTGTGAACAAACTCAAAATGGCGCTATTGCGCTTCCTATGGCGCTCTTGCGCTTCCTATGGCGCTCTTGTGCAGGAAAATGGCGCTCTTGCGCCTTACAGCTCCTGGAAAAATGCCCAGAAATGTAGAAAATTTCCGTGGCTTCGCGTGAGCTGTTGAATCGTCAGAATCGGACTTGTAGAACTCCAGATATGGCCAAAACCGTGAGAGCTTCGCAACCTACCCGGAAAATCCGAATTTTAATCACATTAACCTCCAACTCTTGGTTCTGCAAAACTTAATGAAAACACATTAAACACACCACATACTTGAGTTCAAGTCATCAATTTAAGCCGATACGAAGCATTCCAAGTGGATTAAAAATCCACTTATCACACCCCCAAACTTAAACCAATGCTTGTCCTCAAGCATGAATAATATAACTATACAACTAACTAGTACCACTTCCGTAGGTGATCACGGTTGCATTTGGCATATGCAACAAGCCCTTTAAACCCCTAGGCAGCCCTAGTGGACGAGTAAGGTCTCGTGAGGGCCTATAGCGAATGTACCCACAAAATCCATCTAACAATGCAACTAACAATGCAAACTATATGAATGCAACTAATATGAAAATGCAAACGATCCCCTCAACTAACCATAACCAATCAACAAGCCAACATCTCAAGGAATGCAATCTTTCAAACAGAGTTCGACCAAATTCCCGTATACTAACAATACAAACACAGAAACGTGCGTGTGTGCAATGCTCGTCAATATACTCTCAAACTAAATCAAGACCATATCCTATTCTTCACCAAAACAACCACAAGCTTATAAACAAAATGAACTCTAGACACAAGAAACCACTTAAAGACACCTCAATATCCACTTGAGTTAGACAGGAATTCATGCTTTTATTACAAAACAACATACTAAACACAATACGCATGCTTATTTGACCGTGCAATGGCTGAGGCCCCTAAAAGCTTATACAATAATACCCATGTAGCGAGCGTTAGGTTAGTGGATCCCAGACCGGAAAAGTCTTAGGTCACTAGGCACAAAGTCCCCAAGAACTTAATTACTCGAGTATTAAAGAGCTCAACCTGATCAATTTTGCATAACAACTAACAAAACATTTTTTTTTTCTTTTCTAATTTTTTTTTTTCGGAATGAGTGCGCTTTGCCTTTTTCTCATCCCACCCTAGACTACTCATCTTTTCAATGAGCCGGCTACTAGCCATTTGACGCCTAGCCTTTACTGACAACTAGCATGATATCCCTGTTTTCCCCCAAACTTAGACTTAAGTGCTTCTTTCAATTTCAAGAGAATAGAAAACATTCTAAATATAAGCAAGTGGTTAAATTATAACTACCAAACAAACCTGGTTTGATCAAATTCAAAAGCAACCAATGAGACTTGTGAATTTACATTTGTTTCTGTCATGCAAGTCAATTCATAGGAACTTAATCAACCCTCTATTCATCACTACCACACTCCAATCAACATCGACTCACCAACGGAAATAGCCAAATCCTACGGGATCATGAAAAATGCATGTTATGCAAATGTAACTAAATGGACTCACATATAATAAAAACATAAACAAAATGTCCTACATGAAACAAACATGCAAAATACGAATCAAAACATGAATGAATTACCACAAACATGCAAAATATGATTTCCTACATGACACATAACACCACAACACTACTTATCCCCAAATCACCCCCAAACTTAGAATATTCAATGCCCTCATTGAAGGTGATAAGAAATATAGTAGAAACATACCTAACACATGGGTTGCCTCCCACGAAGCGCTGTCGTTAACGTCATTTAGCCGGACTCGACTAACCAGAATCACATTATACTGCCACCCTGAGTGGTTGGTGGCCCAAACGGAGGATCCTGATGGTGCTCTCCAAATTCACTTCCTGACAAATTGTTAGCAACAATAACAGGAAAAATAGATGACTGTCCAAAATATGCATACCTCAGATGATTTGATGAAGATTTAAGAACGAGATTAGTAGTTTTTTTAAATGACGGCTTAAGCCGCACCTGAGAGTTCAAGAGCTCTGTCAAACCAAGCGACTCATTTGGCATATCAAATTTCCTCTTCCAAGGAACTGCATTTAACATCTGAACATGCTCTGTTTTTACCTCCTCAGTACGAGGCTTGCTTAATACACAAACATCGAATGTATCCGACTTCAACAACTGATCAAACGGTTTATTCTGACCAGTATCAACCCCTTCCACTCTAAAACACTTTTCATTGTCTTCCGGAACATTGATGGCCTTAAACACATTAAAGGAGACAGTCTGATCTTGCACTCTCATTGTGAGCTCTCCTTTTTGGACATCGATCATCGTTTTGCCCGTGGCTAAAAATGGTCTTCCCAAGATGATTGGGATGTTCTTATCTTCCTCAAAATCCAAGATGACGAAGTCGGCGGGAAAAATGAGTTTATCCACTTTGACTAAGACGTCTTCCACTATTCCACGAGGATGTGTGACCGATCTGTCAGCTAGCTGCAAGGAGATATTGGTAGGTTTTGGGTCGGGGAGTCCAAGTGTCATGAAGACGGAGAGAGGCATCAGATTGATGCTTGCACCAAGATCACACAAGCATTTGTTGAATGACACTTTGCCAATAGTGCAGGGAATAGCGAAGCTCCCTGGATCTTTAAGCTTTGGAGGTAGTTTTTGTTGCAAGATCGCACTACATTCCTCCGTCAATGCAACCGTCTCAAAATCAGCTAGCTTTAACTTCTTCGATAGAATTCCCTTCATAAATTTGGCGTAACTAGGCATTTGTTCCAAAGCTTCAGCAAATGGGATGTTAATATGCAACTTTTAAAATACCTCCAGAAATTTGCCAAATTTCTGATCCAGTTTCTGTTTCTGCATCCTTTGAGTAAACGGTGGAGGTGGATAGACTGGAGGATTGGCCTCTGAAGGAACCATATGCTTGGCTGGTTGTTGGAGTGGCTGCTTTTCCTTTTCTGCAACTTCCTCTTGCTCTGCCTGTTTTGAATTCTGTTCAGATTCTGTTCCCCCTGTGACTTTTCCTGACCGCAGAGTAATAGCTTGTACCTGTTCCTTACCATCATTCTTCCCTGGATTAGGCTCTGTGTTGCTAGGCAGACTTCCTTGTTGCCTATGAAGTAGGGCATTTGCTAGTTGTCCAATCTGGTTTTCCAGAGTTTTGAGAGATGATGCCTGACTCTGGAGTGATACCGCTTGACTCTTGACCATCGATCTCAATTCTTCTAATTCAGATTTTTCATTAGATTGCTGCTGAAAGCCTGGAGGCTGATATTGCTGCCTTGGAGCATACTGCTGCTGCATCCCAGAAGGGTTGGACTGTCTACCCCCAAACTGCTGGTTAGGAGGAGGATAAGATGACTGCTGCATGTTGTTCTGACTGTTACCCCAGCTAAAGTTAGGGTGATTCCTGTTGTTTGGATGATATGTGTTAGGAACTGGCTGTTGTGGCCTTTGAAAATTGCTCACAAACTGGGCTGACTCATGAGATATGGCACATTGACTAGTGTCATGCCCACCTGCACATAGCTCACAGATGCTAGCGACCTGTTGCCTCCCAAGATTAGCCAAATAATCTACCTTCAGGGTTAGAGCTTCTAACTGAGCTGACAGCGCAGTAGCGGTATCAACTTGAAGAACTCCTGCTACTTTGCCTTGCTGCAATCTCTGCGAAGGATTTTGATACTCATTCGCAGCCATCATCTCTATCAGATCATAGGCTTCCTCGTAGCTTTTAGCCCACAACGCTCCACCAGAAGTAGCATCTACCATAGGCCTAGATTGGCTTCCCAGTCCATTATAGAAGCAATTAATAACCATCCAATCTGGCATCCCGTGATGGGGCCATTTTCTGAGCATTTCTTTATAACGCTCCCAAGCTTCACACAATGACTCACCCTGTGCCTGGGCAAACTGAGCAATAGCATTCCTTATGGCAGCTGTTTTCGCCATAGGAAAGAATTTGGAGAGAAATTTTTGTGCAAGCTCTTCCCAAGTAGTGATAGAACCAGCCGGCAAAGAATGTAACCAGCCTTTAGCTTTGTCCCTCAAAGAGAAGGGAAAGAGTCTCAGCTTCACAACATCATCTGAAACACCATTGAACTTGAAGGTGTCACAAATTTTGATGAAATTCCTGATATGCATATTAGGGTCCTCAGTTGCACCACCCCCAAACTGGACTGTGTTCTGCACCATTTGGATAGTACCAGGCTTAATCTCGAAGGTATTTGCTGCGATAGCTGGCCTGACGATACTCGATTGAATATCATTTATCCTTGGTTGCGAATAATCCATGAGTGCCTTTGGAGGTACCTCTAGATTAGGATTAGCATCTCCCATTGTAACAACCGGTCCAACTTCTTCTTCTAGTAACTCTATCTCTTTCTTCCTTTCTAGTTCCGCTTTGGTTTGAGATCGTGTTCGCATGCACGTTCAACTAACTGAAAACAAAGGCAGGAAGACACAAGATAGATAAATAACACAAATCAAGTCAGTAATCTATAACGACCACTGCTGACAAGCACATAAATGCCAAATAACACCGAAATCCCCGGCAGCGGCGCCAAAAACTTGTTGACTCGTAAACACGCAAGTATACGCGATCACAAATAGCAAGTGATAAATAGAGTTCGTTCCGCAGAGACAAGGTGTAAATGCAAATTTAATACCCATGCAACAGTGTATGGTTACTTCTTAATGCTTGACCAATTATTAAATTGAGTTGTTGATTATTACTTAACTAATAAAACAATTATCAACTAAGAGTGAATTAACAAACGAGATTACTTATGTAAGAGAAACATGGGGTTCCAATTTCATTAACTACTTCATCTAGAATCTTATGCCTTTTCAACCTAGCATGTGCAAGCGATGATAACTGATTAGACGCACTAAACTGACACACGCCAACTTTCGTTGTACATATATCATCCTACTGATCATCCACAATCGATAGAAGTCAAGTAGTCACCAAATATGCTTAGTCCCTATATGTCTATAGAGATTGAAAACATAATGGTTTACAATCAAGCATCCAAATAATCACATAGTCGGTGCAAGACGGTTAGAACTACACCACAAATTAATACATGCTCTTCACATGCAAAAACCTACGCTAGCATGGTATGTTCTAAACCCTAGATCCACTTTCGCAATCACTAGGATTCAACAAACAATTACGGATGTTCGCGACGCACCCATAACGAATAAGCGCAACCAGACTAGGTTAACAATATATCAAACACACACCAAGGCATAAAACATTTAATAACTAGAATCCATGGAAAACTCCATTAAAACCCCATGATAACGATTAGCCCATAATCGGACTTCTCATCATCATGGGTTCAAATGATAACATGAATCTACAAACAATTAATAATAAATAATAGAAAAGAAATTGAGAGCAAAATAAATCCCGGAAATTGTAGAGAAGAAATACAAAAGATGGAATCAATAGGCCTCCTTGCTTGTCACAAGCTTGAAGAACCCTAGAAATTGATCTCTTGTTGCTCCAATAATAATATTGATGATAGATACAAAATAACCTAACGATCGATGTCTTTAAAGTCTAAGATATTACATAATAAACCAAAGATACGTGCCCTAACAAATTAGGCCCAGCACAAGTTGACCCGATTTGGAATAAAATACATGCAGTTTCGATGCACTACAGGAGGAAACTCACGCTCTTGCGCTTCCATTTGGCGCTGCAGCGCCTAAGGATCCCTGATTTCTGCTGTGAACAAACTCAAAATGGCGCTATTGCGCTTCCTATGGCGCTCTTGCGCTTCCTATGGCGCTCTTGCGCAGGAAAATGGCGCTCTTGCGCCTTACAGCTCCTGGAAAAATGCCCAGCAATGTAGAAAATTTCCGTGGCTTCGCGTGAGCTATTGAATCGTCAGAATCGGACTTGTAGAACTCCAGATATGGCCAAAACCGTGAGAGCTTCGCAACCTACCCGGAAAATCCGAATTTTAATCACATTAACCTCCAACTCTTGGTTCTGCAAAACTTAATGAAAACACATTAAACACACCACATACTTGAGTTCAAGTCATCAATTTAAGCCGATACGAAGCATTCCAAGTGGATTAAAAATCCACTTATCATTTAGTTTTAGTCTAATGTTTATTACATAGTATCAAAATTCTATTTAAATTTTTTGGTAAACCGAAACATTTTTTATCTTATAATTTCAAATTACTTCATAACTTGACTTTAAATTTTCACAAATATTTTAATCAATGTAAATTATGATAGACAACCTTAATGACTTGTGCATTTACATTATGATAGACAACCTTAATGACTTGTGCATTTACATTATATTAGCTAGAAAGAAGATAAGCATATCTCTTTCTTTTTCCTCTCTCTAATCTCTTTCTTTTTCTTTCAAATTCTTTATGTTTTCATCAGTTTATGTTATAGTTTTAGTAATCAAATCGACCCTCTCTTGAAGCTCTACAAAACCGTACCATTTTTGTAGAGATTCATGAGAATCGAAAATTAGGAGAATTTTTAAGGATTTCGTAATTCTTGTTATTATTGATGATTAGTTGATATACATGGTTAGATAAGATGCAGATGAGTGTTTTGGTGGTCGAATCGCAGCGAAACCACCCGTTTTGGGGGTTGAATGCGATCGAATAGTCACCGGCGATGATCTCCGGTGAACCGGTGACATTCGATTCGTTGTGTTTGTGTGTTTAGAGTAGTTTATAGTCCAAATATGTGTTGAATTTGTGTTGCATGCAATGTTTTTAGTAGTTTTTAGTTTAGTAAGTTAATCTTTATTTTTGGTTCGGATTTCATATGAATCATTTGGGGATTGGGTAGGAATTATAATGATTAATTTGTGTTCCTGAGTTAATTTCGATTGTATGCCATGTTTTAGTTTGATTTTTGAGTTGTTGATTGGTGAAAGTCGAAGTTGAGTTTGATAATCGGAAAATTGAATTCTGATGGGTTGCTTTTGGTTTGATTGTGTTGTTGATTAATTGATTTGATTAATTCAGATTGGTATGTTGTTTTGGGGTCAATTTGGGGGTTGGCAGTAGTCGGAATATTGACCGGAGGGTCATCAACGATTTTTCGGTGATTTTTTCAGTGAATATTCATTGTATTCTTCGTGTGTGTGTGCAGTTTGTGTGTTTGATCTTAAAGTCCCCAACTCTGTTTTTGTTAATTGTTTTTGGAAAATCAAAACAATATGGCATGATTTATGCATACCATTGTATCCTCTAATTTTGTTGCAATTATGCTTTTTGAAATTAATTACTAAGTTTTAATGATTTTCAATGATTTTCGTTTACACCATGATTTATGCATGATTTTATCTTTCTTGTTAATGGCATTTAATACATCAAATTTTATTTTTGTAACTTTACATGATTTGTGATAGATTTAATACCTGATGACTAATTGATTTGGATTGTCTTCTATGCTATTAATTTGCATTAATAATAACACTATTTTCCAAAAAAAACAAATCAAATATTTTAGGAACAAATCATCCATTTGGTGTCATATATCGGTAGCATTTAATACTCCTTTTATTATATATATATATATATAATTATGCCATATTTGTAGCATTAATTTTAGGATGTTATTTGTTTTCAAAATTTAAGGTTCTTTAGCATTACTTTTTTCAAATTTTATTAAATTCAAATTTACGTTTCCATATCTGATATTTTTATTTGGATTAAATGTTTTTTGTTCTTGTTTTATTATATCTTGTTAGTTATCCTTGTTAGCTATCCTCGTTACGTTTTGATCCGAAGGAGTATGAAACTTAAGTGTTTTTTAGGTATTTTAAATAGGTAGTTAATATCTTCTTTTAAATGCTAACATTTACTTAATTATTCTTCAAAAAAATTCTGGTTGATGGACTGTTAATTGAAGTTTTAAATTAAAAAACTAAAAATTATAAATAGATGAGTTTAAATGTATTTAAATATATGTATTTGCGTGATTAAATGAAATTTGTGTCACATTTGGTGACTTTTGTACCTATACGGGGTGCCATTTTGATGACTTTTTGGACCATATATGATGGTTGTTATGTATCATTTGGATATCTTTGTGTCATATGAGATCTTATTTTTATAATTTGAGAGTTTTGTGTCTTAAAATAGATTTCTAACCAAAGGGTTTCCTTTGGTTAGATCTCTTTATTTTATTAATTTATATTTTATATGAGTTATTTTACTTTAAATCGTTATATTTTATACGAGTTAGGATAAAGTTACTTTTTTTGTAGTATTTATGCACTTATGTTCTGTTCATTTATTTATCTTAATTTCAGGATACTTGGGATGTTCGATATAGTAAAGGAGCACAAGCAATGCTGCTATAATAACGGAAGACATTGTGGAATCACAAAGCAACAAGAAGCTCTAATTAGCCTTTAATTTTAGTCTTTTGTAAACGATGTAGGGCACTCTTTTTCCTGCTTGAGTTTTTTCCCATCGGGTTTTACTCTTGCGAGGTTTTAACGAGGCCTTCTTTTGGTGGGTTATCTTTTCAGACATTAAAGGCGATATTGTCTAAACTTCCGGGAGTACTTGCTTACTTTTCGGTTAGATGATATACTTTTTTGAATGAAGGAAACTCTGTTCCTCCGGACATTGTATCTTTGATACTATTTATCAATGGAAATACTTTCCTCTTTGACAAAAAAAAAAAAAAAGATCAAATTCTTTTGATTTCATCATAGATTGATCTAAACATATGTATAACTCAAACATTATATATTGTATTGATCAATTTACTTTATTATATTAAAATTCATATTACCACACTTTATTCGAGTTATAGTTTAACTGGTCATTAATTATAATTATTGTAGTTTTGTAATATTTATGATTCAAAAAATTCATTTTACATTGAATATTAATTACGTTATTTTTTTATATATGACATAAATCATATTTTTAGAGTTGTCATCTTTTTTTCAATAATTTAATATCTACACGGAGACGAATGTAAACAAATTCATATTTTTTTCGGACTCGATTACATTTATCTATAAACTTATATTACTTTAAAATTTTATTTTTATATCAATCATTTAAATTGACATAGTTTCAACTTTCTTTGTTAGAGTATGAATGCTCTCAAAGCCCAGCCGCCTCCTCTTCTCCCCCTCCACCCTCCACCCTCCACCCTCCACCCTAGTAAGTTAGCACGATAATTTTGGTGTTTTATTTTTTTTTTGAAAAAATTTTCAATGATCCAACGGTATGAATGTCAATATTTATATATTTGAGTTATATTTCAAAAAATTTAGAAAAATATAAATTAATTTGGTTTGAGATTATAGCAGTCAACGAGAGTGTTGACCGTAAATCCTTAATAATCTTAAATTCCAGATTGGTGTTCCAATTTTTTTTAAAAATATTTCTCGAAGTTCCCACCGTACCGGTGTCAAAATTTATATATTTGAGTGATATTTCAAAATTTTCAGAAAAAATAAATTAATTTGCTTTTAGATTATAGTAGTTTACTAGTGATTTGGTTACGACTCGTAACTAGTGTCTAGTTCTGGATTCGTATTCCGATTTTTTAAAAAATATTTCTCAACGATCTAACCATATGGATGCAAGATCTATATATTTGAGTGATAGAAAATTTATTTGGTTTGAGATTATAGCAGTCAACGACTGATTTGATTATTACACCTTGCTAATGTTAAGTTTTGGATTGGTGTTTCAAATTTTTTTAAAAATATTTCTCGATGATCCAGCCGTATGGATGTCAAGATCTATATATTTGCGTGATATTTCAAAAAATTTAGAAAAATAATAATAATTTGGTTTGAGGTTGTAGCAGTCAACTAGTGATTTGACTGGTACTCGTAACTAGTGTTTAGTCCCGGATTGGTATTCCAATTTTTCAAAAATATTTATCAATGATCCAACCATACAGATGTCAAGATCTATATATTTGAATGATATTTCAAAAGTTTCAGAAGAAAATAAATTTATTTGGTTTGAGATTATAGCAGTTAACGAGTGATTTGACTATTACTCCTTACTAATATTAAGTTCCAAATTGGTGTTTCAATTTTTTTAAAAAATATTTCTCGACGATCCAATCGTATGGACGTCTAGATTTATATATTTTGGTGATATTTCAAAAAAATTAGAAATAAATTAATTTGGTTTAAGATTATAGAAGTCACCTAGTGATTTGACTGTTACTCGTAACTAGTGTCTAATCCTGGATTGATATTCCGATTTTTTAAAAAATATTTCTTAACGATCCAACCATATAGACGTCAAGATCTATATATTTGAGTGACATACCAAAAATTTCACAAAATAAATAAATTTATTTAGTTTGAGATTATAGAGTGGTTTGACTATTACTACTTAATAATGTATAATCCCAGATTGGGTATTCCGATTTTTAAAAATATATTTCTCAATCCAACCATATGGATGTTAAGTTCAAAATATTTGAGTAATATTTCAAAATTTTCAGAAAAAATAAATTTATTTGGTTTGAGATTATAAAAAAGTGAACAACTGATTTGACTAGTATTCCTAATTTTATATTATAAATTAATGAAATTATATATATATATATATATATATATATATTATTTTTATAAAAAGTAAAATAATAATATATTATAAGATAATGTGACACACATAATAGAAACTAGTAGTATTTATATTTATAGTATAATAATTTAGTCTATACAAAAAAAATGAAATCAGATTATATATGACACAAAATTTAATGAAAAACAGAGCGGGAAACGAAAATTACATGAAAATTTCAGTTCCTGGTTATTAGAAAGGGCCCGGGGCTAACAGAACGACGTCTTGAGTTTTTCTACCCTACCCTTTTCTTTCTTTCCTCTTCTAGCATGTCAATTTCACTCTTTCTTGGTTTTGGATTTCGCTTCCATCCTTCCAATTTACTAAGGGATTGGTCAGGTAACCGTTTTTTGTTTGATTCATTTCGATTTAAGATTTGTTTGTTTGGTTTTTTACTTTTTGTCCGATTTCAGGTAGATCTTGATAGTACAAGAGGATGGGTGCACGTCAATTAAAGAATAGACAATCATAGGATGAGTTCTATTTTTGTTTTTGTCCTTGGATACTATGTTGTAGTTTCATTATTAATTTCTCTATTTTTGTTTTTTGGGGAATGTTGTTGAGAAAATTGTTGAAAGGAGGCAGAAGAGGATGATTAAGAATAGAGAATCTGCTGTTAGGTCACGAGCATGAAAGCATGTTAGTTATAAACTTTTAATGTTAGGTTCATTTTCTTTAAGTTTTCCCCTAGAATCAGGAAATATTTTTATGTCAATTGACAGGCTTACACTCACGAGCTCGAGAACAAGGTGCAACGGCTAGAAGAGGAAAACGAAAAGCTCAAGAGATAGAAGGTATTTTTTTAATTTTGCTGAATGTTCTCCTACTGTGTGTTAGAGGCTTAAGGCTGATGGCTATTGGGCGGAATGAAGCAGCCCATTTTCCATAGCCTGTATGAAGAGGCCCAATATCTTTGTAAAGACCGAAGAGCCCGCTTTCCATCCTCCTTAATGGATTGGGCCGATCAACGGTAAAAAGACCAGGTCGTGGGAAGACCACGAGATCCACGTTCGGAACGTGGGGGATCGGAACTAATTGGTAAAAGAGGAGAATCAGGTTTAATCTTCATTCATACACAATTCACAATACACACATATTCTCTGTACGTTCAATTTACCTACTTGGGCTACCAGTTACTGATTCTCACACCGGAGGGAATCGGGGGTCCCAACCCTCGCATTCTTCTTCTTCGCAGGTCCGACCGGACGTAGGTGACGAAAACTGGTTCCAACATTTGGCGCCGTCTGTGGGAACGTATAGATCGATTGTGCGCTGTGGTTTACTGAGATTATGACTTCGGATCGACAACCTGTACTCGATGGAACTCCACACCCTGGGGGTTCGACCATCACGCCGCCGATAAATCGGCAATTGAATTTTGACTCTGAGGGGGACGAAGGTCCTTTACCGACCCCCGAAGAACAGAGAGAATTGCTTCTCAAATGGAGAGAAGAGCAGGCCACTAAGAAGGGAAAACAGAAAGTAACCGAACAGGCTGATAAGGAAGCCCAGATACGGGCTAAAAAGAAAGAAGCGGACATGCTCAGACTCAAAGCCATCAAAATCCGTAGGGAAGAATATGAATTGGAAGAGAGGGCATTAAGAGAGTCGATCGAGGCCGATGAAGTGACGCAGGTGTCGTCCGAACACCGAAGGGATAAAAGGCCGTATGACGATGAAGACGAGTCTTCGGACTCCGAATCGCATCCACGAAAGACACGTTACAGAACCACTCTGACCGATTCTGATGAAGAGGACGACTCGCACGTTCGGGATCGTATAAGAGGATGGAAAAGGCCATGTTCGGAGAACGGAAGGTTTCCCATGAACCTATTGTCTCTGAAGAGATCGAACAGTATCGACCTCCTTCGGGGGGACAGTTCCCAAAGATGAACGAGTTTAGTGGGAAAGGAGACCCAGAAGACCACTGTGAAAAATATGAGTCTCTAATGACGGGTATGGGACACTGTGATATCATGTTGTGCAAGATGTTCAAGACATATTTGAAGGGACCAGCAACGATGTGGTATCGTTCGCAAAAACCCCGATCTATACATTCATATGACCAATTAAAGAGGAGTTTCTTGAGGCACTACTCTCATTTGTGCCGAAGGGAGAAGGATACTGAGGCATTGATTCACTGCCGTCAAAGACCAAACGAAGAGTTGGGTGACTACCTAGCTCGATTCAAAGAGGAGGCGGGGATGGTCACTAATTTGGACAAGGTGAAGGCTGCAGGATTCCTCGCTGCTGGATTAGACCCCGTAAAAGGTAAAAAGCTACGCTCCTCTCTTTATGATATTCCTCCTAAGTCCTTGAATGATATATATGTGAGAGGGGAGGCCATCCGAAGGAAGCTTGAATATATTGGGGGATATAAGGAAAGTCGTAGAAATGAAGGCTCTGGAAGAGACGACCGAAGGGGTCGGGGAGACGTCAAAAGCAGACTGACAGACAACAGACCCGACCGAGGAGCAGAACGGAGGAGAGATAGAGATAGTACGGTGTTCACCCCGTTGAATGCACCTATCTCAAAGATTCTCCATGAGATAAAGGGGAAGCCGGGATTCGTCCGGCCAGCAAGAATGAAAACCCCAGATTATAAGAAGAATGGGGATAAGTACTGCGAATACCACAAGGATAAGGGACATAATACAGATGAATGCTACCATTTGAAGAAGCTGATTGAAAAAATGGTAAAGAAGGGAGATTTGGAACAGTACAAGGGCGACCTAAGGGACAAGCTAGAACCCAAAGAGCCCAGAAGAGAAAAAGGACCTGAAAGGGAGGAAAAATACAGAGGTGAAGTTCGAACGATTTCAGGGGGCACAGTGCTAGAGCGATGCAGTAAGACCGCCCGAAAGAAATATGCCCGACAGGTCTACAACTTGTATCAGACCAATCCGGCCAAACAGCCTCTGCCAATCACCTTCACAGAGGATGATTGTGAAGATGTGATATGGCCGCACGAAGATCCACTCATCATAAATCCCATTATAGGGGAGAATAAAATTTGGAGAGTGCTAGTTGATGGTGGTAGTTCGGTCAATATCTTGTATCACAGAACATACTGCAAGATGAACTTAGGGGGCGAGCAGTTGGAGCCATGTCATGAGGCACCCCTGTACGGCTTCGGGAATCAGCCCGTACCGATCGAAGGAACGATTACCCTTCCCATCGTACTGGGCAAAGCCCCTTACACCACAGAAAAAGAAGCCAAGTTCTATGTAGTGAAAGTGGACAGTCCGTACAATGGAATTCTGGGAAGGCCGATCCTTAGTGCTTTTCAGGCGGTAGCTTCTGTTCCCCATCTGAAGTTGAAATTTCCAACACAGAATGGCGTGGGGGAAATGAGAGGAGATCAGAAGGCTGCTCGAATCATCATGTTGGAAGACATTGAGAAAGACAAAGATGTCGAGATGACTGAAGGGGGGAAAAGAAAGAGGAATGAAGACGAAGGAAGCCGTCGTCAGATGATGAACATCGAGTTAGAAAAATTTGGGGCAGATTTGTCCAACCCTATAGCCGAACCAGCAACTGAGACAGAGGAAGTAGAACTGTATGTCGGGCATTCGGGGAAAATGATCCAAATAGGCAAAAACATGGAGCCCGAGTTAAAAAAGAAGGTTATTGAAGTGATCAGACAGTACCACGATGTGTTCGCGTGGGGACCGGAGGACATGCCAGGCCTAGACCCTTCAGTTGCAAAACATTGTCTTAGCGTTAACCCCGATGCAAAGCCTGTTAAGCAGAAGAAAAGGAATTTCGCCATGGAAAGGCAACAAGTCATCCAGGCCGAAGTGGAAAAGTTGCTGGAAGCTAAGTTCATTGAGGAAATTGAGTATCCGGACTGGCTGGCGAATGTGGTAGTAGTCAAGAAGTCGAACAACAAATGGAGAATGTGCGTCGACTACACCGACCTGAACAAAGCCTGTCCGAAGGATCATTACCCCCTACCTAACATTGATCAGTTAATAGACGCAACCTCAGGACACCAGGTACTTAGCTTTTTAGATGTTTTTTCTGGATATCATCAAATTGCAATGAATGCCGAGGATATTCCAAAGACAACATTCATCACGCCCAAAGGTACATATGCATACATCAAGATGCCCTTCGGGCTGAAGAATGCAGGGGCAACCTTCCAGAAAATGATCAACAAAGTTTTCAAGCAACAGATCGGTCGGAACATGGAATGCTATGTGGACGATATGATCGTGAAATCCATGTTTAAAGACCATGCAGAGGACCTGAAAGAGTGTTTTGAAACACTCAGGAGAAATAATATGAAAATTAATCCAAGCAAGTGCACGTTCGGAGTTGCCAGTGGCAAGTTTCTGGGATACATGGTAAGTGCCAGAGGGATAGAGGCCAACCCTGAGAAGATCAAGGCAGTGATTGATATGGAGGCACCGAAGACGATCAGGGACATTCAGAAATTAACGGGGCGATTGGCTGCTTTGAGAAGGTTCATTTCCCGATCGGCCGAGAAAGCCCTACCGTTCTTCGAATTTCTCCGGGGGTCAAAAAACTTTGAGTGGGGATCGGACTGCCAGAAGGCATTTGAAGAAGTTAAAGAATATCTGGTCAAGACCCCACTCCTGATGAGGCCCGACCCCAAAGAAACACTGCAACTCTACTTAGCAGTGAATGACCGAACGGTAGGGGTTGTGCTAGTCAAGGAACACGAAAAGAATCAACACCCAGTGTTCTATGTCTCGCACATGCTTAAGGATGCGGAAACAAGATACCCCAACGCTGAAAAGTTTGCCTTTGGATTAGTGGTAGCATCAAGGAAGCTACGCCATTATTTTCAAGGAAGAACTGTACAAGTGGTTACCGATCAACCACTCAAAAAGATCCTTCAAAGACCGGAAGCTTCGGGCAGAGTTGTGGCTTGGTCGGTAGAGCTAGGAGAGTATGACTTGGAATTTGTGCCCAGGACCGCCATCAAAGCCCAATCACTAGCCGACTTCTTGGTAGAATGTTCTTTCTCAGGACCAAAGGACTTGGCGCCGGAGGAATAGATCATTCAGTCACCTGGGAAATGGAAGCTTTTTGTCGATGGTTCGGTCACAAAAACGAAGTATGGGGCCGATATGATCCTTATCAGCCCAGATGGTTTTGAAATTTGTCAGGCTATCAGGTTCACCTTTCCCTTGACCAACAATGAGGCTGAATATGAAGCAGTACTGGCAGGGCTCTCCTTGGCACGGAGCCTAGAGGTAAAACATGTAAGGGTATTTAGCGATTCCATGCTAGTGGTGAAGCAATTTTCCGGGGAGTATGGCCAAAAAGACCCCCGAACGAAGGCATACACTGCCAAGGTACGTGAAGCTTCACTACATTTTGAGTCGTTTGAACTAAGCCAGGTAGCCAGAGAAAACAACAACAGGGCAGATGCGTTGTCCAGGCTTGCCTCAGCGGAAACCCAGAATCTAATGGGCTCGATATACCTGACCGAAGTGAAAGTCCCTTCGATCGACAAAAAGCAATGTTTGGAAATCCATCAAGGAATCAATTGGATGACCCCCATCAGGGCCTTCTTGGAGAAAGGAGTAGTGCCATTAGACAAAAAGGAAGCGCAAAAGGTGAAATATCGTTCAGCCAGCTACACCTTAGTAGCTGGATAATTGTTCAGACGATCGGCTACACAACCTCTCCTCAAATGCCTGGACCCCGAAGATCAAAGGTTAGTGTTGGAAACAGTGCACGAAGGAATTTGTGGGGAGCATTTGGTAGGACGATCACTAGCCTTCAAAATCCTCGGACAAGGTTTTTTTTGGCCGACCGTAAGGGAAGACGCAAAAAATTACTCGAAGAAATGCAGACAATGCCAGCTATTCAGCACCGTAACGAAACAACCCCCGGAGGAAATGTCATCGGTCCTCAATCCCATTCCTTTTGCAATGTGGGCTGTGGACATTGTAGGGATTCTACCCACCAGTACCAAGCAGGCTAAGTATTGCATTGTAGCCATTGACTACATGACCAAATGGGTGGAAGCTCGACCATTGTCAGCCATAACTGAAGAGGCAGCCAAAAAGTTCATGTTAGAGCAGGTAATCCTAAGGTTTGGTATCCCGATGATCTGCGTATCTGATAATGGAACTCAATTCATCAGCATTAAGTTCAGGAAGTTTCTGGCTAAATTTGGGATACAGCAGAAGTTTAGTTCAGTCGGGCATCCACAAGGGAATGGAGCTATTGAAGCAGGAAATAAGATTATCTTCGATGGCATAAAGAAGCGGCTCGGGGATGCTAGAGGTATGTGGGCAGAAGAGTTACCCTATGTTCTTTGGGCTTACCGAACAACTCCCAGGTCCTCGACCGGGGAAACCCCATTCAGATTGGAATTTGGGACAGATGCATTGATGCCGGCCGAAGTTGGAATGGAGTCATACCGAACGCAGGTTTTTAATGCGAAAAGCAACGAATTCGGTCTACGAGCTAATGTTGATATGGTAGTTGAAGAAAGGGAAGCAGCGCATCAGAGAAATGTTCGGTACCAGCTTCAGTCGGCTCAGTACTATGACGCTGGCATAAAGAAAAGATCATTTCAAGTTGGAGATCTCGTTCTCAGAGAGCTAGCAACATCCATGCCGACCAAGCAAGGGAAGTTGATGCCCAATTGGGAGGGTCCTTACACAGTGGTGGAAGTGGTTCGACCAGGGACATACAAACTGTCTGGAATGGACGGCTCTATGATAAAAAACACTAGGCATGCTTCACGCCTTCGTAGGTTCTACCAGTAAGCCTATCGAAATTCTTTGTTCTTCTATTGTTTTGCTTTAAACAACTTCGATTCAGCATATTTTACTTCAGTATGAATGAAAACAGAAGGTTTATTTCCAATATCATTTACTCGAATTCCTTTATGTCAATTTGAGCATATTTACTTCAACATATTGGTTTCAAGTACAATGAAGAGTAAATGCAAAAATGGAATAGAGTAAACGAAGAAACTATGCTAGCATAAAAATTCCAAGCCCATACTTCAGGGCATTCGAAAGGAAATTATGAGCTTGCAATTCTTGTTTAATATTCTTATCAGCCCTATACTGTTAATATTTTAAGATATATATTCACTCCCTCAAAATATTAAAGGGTCAAACTGGCCGAAGAGGTATGACGAATCGACGTTCATACCAAAGGTAAGCCTAAACAAAAAACACTAAGGCAAAACACAAAGCTGAAGAGGTGTTACAAAGAAAAGTACCAAGGCAAAACATTAAGCCGAAGAGGTATTGTAAAGAAAAAGTTAAGGCAATCAAATAAGACCTAAAGCAAGTATGATCGAACGCCAAATACAACACGTGAATGAAATTTACGCAAAGGCAATATAAGATCACATAAGTTAAATAAATATAAGCCCGAAGGCAAAAGTTGAAACAGACCCGAAGGCCAAATGTTAAATTACAAAGATAATAATAAAGGTGCTAAGTCTAATCAAACATCTCTGATTCGGGGTCCGAGCTAACAACTGGAGGGACGTCAAGCTCTTCAGGACGGCCGATGGGATCTTCCATACCCTCCTCCAGAAGAAGCTTATGGTCCATCCCTGCGGCATGAGCCTTACGGATCACCTCCTCAAAGCCAGCCGTGAAACTTCTGTCTTCTGACAACAGCACCAGCTTCTGGGCCTTCTTCTCAGCTTTCTTGGAGGCTCTTAAACTGGACTTAGCCCGGTTCAGACGGACGAACGCAGCATCAATATTGATCTTGACACTATCTCGGTCGGTCATCACCTGAGCCAGCCTCTGCTGTAAAGAGGCAACCTCCTTGTGCAACGAGTCCAGCTGGGCCTCAGCAGCCTCGGCCCTTTCTTCGGTCAGCTTAAGCCCGCGCAGCTGACTCCCCAGATCTTTAACCTTCTGCTCAACGGTAGCAACCCAAGGAACAACCTGAAAATAGTGCAAATGGAAGAAAATGGTGAAAAACCAATTTATCGAGAAAAAAGAACTACGCACAAGGTAGTGAACACTTACCAAAGCAACGTGACCAATCAACTCCGAGCAGGCGCCGAGAGCGTCAGTATTGTCGTATACCGGGCGATCCTGGGGAAGGACGAAGGCCCGACATAGATCAACTCCGATCTCCTTCGATGCATCAGGAGCAGGGACACCGAAGCTGTCGGTAGTCATTATGGACCACTCAGGCCGGTAGGTCAAAACAGCATCCCCATCCGCCCCTCGCGGACGCTTCTAAGCTGAGGTCTGCCCGACGTCAGATACGTCGATAATTTCTACCTCATTGACAGTAGTATCAACAATGTTCTCCTCGGCTACAGACGACCGATGTTCATCCGGAAAAGCAGCCGCACCGGAAGTCTCAGGGAGGCCCTCGGCGTTTTCTCTCGCGGCCATCTCCGCGAGTTTACGGGCATTCTTTGCCTGCAGCCGTTTGATCATGTCAGAACGGGTAGACACTGCAAAAAGAGCAAATTTTCAAGTCAGCAAACAGGGAAAGGAGTATTAAGGAATCAACAAACATAAAGGGAATTAAATAAAGAAGCAATTTGGTGTTACCAGTACCCCATAGGGCCCGAAGCCAGGTCTTGTCCCTACTAACAGCTAAGGGGATATGGTTCGGTTCTTGAGGGTGGTGAAGACGAGAATAATCTGCCCGATCCTCATTGTTTAATTCGGGAGCAGTAATGAGGGCTGGGTCGACTTCTCGCCACACAAAGTACTTAACCAGTTTGTGACCACTGATATAAAACCAGTGGTCATGTGTTCCCCGATTGCTAGAATTAGTCACCCCCCAATCCGGTCGGCCTGTTCTGCGAGACAGCTGGTAAAACCCAATACTCTTGACATTCTTCCTAAAATCGAAATGATGTAGGAGAAGGGACAAGCGAGGTCTTACGCCAGCCTTCAGACACCTGTTCTGGAAGGTGTTAATATGAATGAAAGTGTTGGGGTCAAGTTGCCCCAAAGCGACCGATGTGTATCTTAAGAGTTTCTTTAAGACGGGAAGAAGCGGAAGGCGAAGTCCGCAGAAAAAAGCCCGCTCGGACACTCCAAGCGCGACCGACCCAAATTCCTCGTCCACCTTAGGAGTATGATATATCAAGTCGGTCTCGTCTGCTTCGTACGTCCGGAAAATAGAGCTGGGAATATCATATTTCTCTGCCATCTTGTGGACTTCGGCTGTTGTCATGGCGGAGTTTAAATTTGCCGAAGCGAATCTAGAAGCACTAAAGTGTGCCATGGCTGAATAGAGGGGCCCATACTCTACGGGCTGATCCATCGCCTGTAGGGAAAACAAAAGGACAAAATTAGCCTTGTACTCGGATGAATTAAAGGACTGAACAATCAGAATATTTGTTGGATGATCAAAACCGAGTACAGAGGGCCAGGCTCGAAAGAAGGGAATCCCTATAGGTATAAGTGGCAGAATTTCGGGGTTCAGAAGAAAGTCAGAAGGGTGTTCTTGGAGTATGAAGACTGACCGAATGGTGTTCATGTTCAACGAAATACCCAGCACTAAGGTAACTTGGGGATCGTTGGGAATACACTAAGGGCGCAACCTATGTACACACATATATAAAAGGATATATTGCAAGCATGTTACCAGTAAAAGGAAAGGGAAAGTTCTATGAAAATTACGGAAAGGAACAATAAAAGAAGAAGTTACTTACTGGTAATGAGTGTTGGAGAAATTGGTCGATTCCTGGGTATAGATACTTGCGCTCCTATGCTTTGCTCGGCGGTAATCGGAAAAACGAGAGTGTTTGGGAGAGGAAATTTCAAGATTTGCTATTAGATATGATAAGAGGAAAAAGAAAAGGGCGGTTGTATGTGTATATGCTGTGCAGGTTTGAAACAGATGGTCATGATGAGAACCGTTGAAATTCACGGCTGAGATTCACCTGGAGAAACGTGTAAGTCCCTTATGTAGTTATTACAACAGTTGTTTGTTGCTGACGTGGAATGGACCTTTGACATATCCGGCTGGCATTTTGGTCGCTCTGACAAAGACCGGTCCTAGAAGTTATTCGAAAATGAAACGGACCTTTGGGCCTCCGACCGAATATTCTTCGCACGGAGTCCAGGGACATGTTAGAGGCTTAAGGCTGATGGCTATTCGGCCGAATGAAGCAGCCCATTTTCCATAGCCTGTATGAAGAGGCCCAATATCTTTGTAAAGACCGAAGAGCCCGCTTTCCATCCTCCTTAATGGATTGGGCCGATCAACGGTAAAACGACCAGGTCGTGGGAAGACCACGAGATCCACGTTCGGAACGTGGGGGATCGTAACTAACTGGTAAAAGAGGAGAATCAGGTTTAATCTTCATTCATACATAATTCACAATACACACATATTCTCTGTACGTTCAATTTACCTACTTGGGCTACCAGTTACTGATTCTCACACCGGAGGTGAATCGGGGGTCCCAACCCTCGCATTCTTCTTCTTCGCAGGTCCGACCGGACGTAGGTGACGAAAACTGGTTCCAACACTGTCCATTCAACACATTTTTTGATCTGAACAGTTGTGTTGCTTTGCTATTTGCTTGTATGTGATAAATTTTGTGTTGGACAATCATTGTGAAATGCTTAAAAATACAAGATCTTGTAATAACAGTTGCTTTGGCATAAACATGTATATGTGCAATATACATGTGTTGGAGAATCATGCCGTAGATGCTGTAGAATTATAAAAATTGCAATTTAAGCCACCTTGGAAAGTAATTCACGACGCGAGCTTCCAAACCAATCACCTTGAGGTTAATTCTAATTAATAGATATTTGTTATTATTGTTATATTATTTCTATCTTTTGTGGCTAAGTGGATGAAGTTTTGAAGGACTTGACATTTCACATAACAATTACGCATTTCATTCTATTTGAACCGCTAGAAAAGTAATTAGATGTTGATTTGTCTTTACTGTGTGATATATTCAGTTTACCTGATTTACATTTGTCTATAACTCAATATATATAATTGTTGTGTTAAGTTTTTGAAAAATACCATGTGCAATTGTGTAAACATTTATCCCTGGATGCTTGAATCCATTACTTTTCAGTAAACTTTGATATATGTTCTGATCAAGATTATAATATTTAGTCTAGTCATCTATTACTTAAAAAAAACTGATTCTTATGGGTGAGGGGATTTTTGTTAGATTTATTTAGAAATTAAATGACTATTGATCACAGTCGTTTATGAACTACTGAGTGTGCCTGCCTCTCGTTATTATATGAGATACATAATCTAATGTTGATATACAATGTTCTTCTCTTTCAAAGACATAAAATATTGATCAGCGAAGAACATACATTTGGGTGAACAGAGTACTATTGTTTCATATGTGTGGTTGATGCAAATAGTTATTCATTGAACTCTTGGTAATGGTTTTCTCACTTCGTTCACTGGAACCGATGTAAGTGTGTTGTGATGATAGATATGACCAGTACCTGGTTATTGGCTTAACCTACTCGATAAACTGTAATTAAGTATTTGCCTTTAATGATTGTGATAACTAGTTGAATCCAATTCGACATTTTGTACTTGATGTGCATCTCATGGAGTGTATGGGGGTGGGTTTTCTATGGGAAGTTTCTTCATTGCTCTTGCTATTGAGATATTATCCTCTTAAGTCACCATGGGTTTCATTACAGTGATTGAGGTAACAAAATTATATATGCAGATGGATATATACAATTACCAGCAGCTTCCACCTTAATTTTAAACAAATCTCTCTCTCCCTCTGTGTGTGTGTGCGCGCGTATGTGTGTAATGAGACAAGAGATAGTTTCCAGAAAAATATGTTGAATGGTTTCTTTTCGAACTTTAAGAACACTAAGAAAATTTTACAATGATGTATATATATGTAATCTTATAGAGCTGTAGCAATACTCTCTAGTCTTGAATTCAGGTTTTGTTTATGTGTTTCTTGTTAATTTATTTACAACTATAGTCTATGGCCTCTATTGATAGGAGATATTCTTTATTGATTTATAGCAGGGAAGCTTGGTTGCCTGGGAAGCAAAAGTAATTTACCATATATTGTATTGGAAGGTCCCGGATGATGATGATGCTGTTGATGATAGAGGGGATGATTGTCAGATTATCGACTCCGACGAAGACCATGAAATGAGTTCTATGGCTTCCAGTGTTGTATCTTCTGATGCGGTCCATCAATTAATGGTTGAATTTAGATGTGATTGTGAATATTTCGTAAGACAATAAAAGTTTGTGCAAGATGTTTAAACTTTTCTATGAGAACAAATATGAATTTATGTAAACTATGGTATTTTGATTTGTGTTGCACTTTATAGTTTGGTTTGTTTAGTTGTGTGGTTGATTGCATATCATAATTAGGATGTTGGTGTGTTTAGTTATGTGGTTGTAATTAGGGTGTTAGATTGTGTTGCACATTGGAATTTCTGAATGGACAGGTTTTGTATATAAATGTATCCATGTACCGAAACAAGGAGAAAAATATTGTTACAACAATAAGATTTCATTGATGTTCCTTGTTCAGCAGAGCAGAACTCAAAATATGTATAATAAAGTTCATTATAGACGCAAAATTGGTTTAATTATTCAAATGCAGAGTGTAAAATTTGCTAAAACATTCTTTAAAGCAAATTCTAGA
The DNA here is from genome assembly GCA_030848705.1 of Heracleum sosnowskyi. Taxonomy (NCBI): domain Eukaryota; kingdom Viridiplantae; phylum Streptophyta; class Magnoliopsida; order Apiales; family Apiaceae; genus Heracleum; species Heracleum sosnowskyi. The sequence goes on along the minus strand of CM061244.1, from coordinate 13,761,775 downwards.
TTTGCAAATACCTATTCCTATAGATTAGTATTGCAATGGCTATCCAAGATTAAACTCCGCTTTAATAGAAGGCCCATTGTCAAAGAAAATATTGACTAAAAAGATAAATAAATCAAAATCAATAACTTAAATAGTAAACATCGAAAAATAAGATGTAGAGAGTAAGAAACAAATATGTAAGTTTGAACTTAGAAGGAAGTTGTAGTTAATAAATAGGATTGGACATGTATAGCCTGTTAACCTCCCAAATTTAAAAGATATTCACCTACTAACCTGTTTGAATGGTTCTTGACATACCTTTTTTCCGATTTCACTTCCAGTGTGTGTAGCAACCAATTCCATCGACAAAAGTATCATGCTATCACATAACATACCAGGTTTAGGAGCAGAGGGAGATGACTGATTGGACAAAGGCCTCTGCTTGCAACCTTCAAAATCTTGAAAAACATAAACATTAAAAAATGATGAATGCCCGAGATACTCAATATTGTGATCGCACATGAATTAACTGATAAAATACTAAAATACTAACCTGCTTTAATCCTTGACCCTTGTTAGGGTAATATATTTGGAATTCTCCTCCAATTGCATGTATAATTGTAAGAGTCTAATACATAATCCATTTTGAAACATGAATAAGTGTTTAGATGGCTTTTAGTGAAGCACGTAGCCATTATAGAAGTATAACCATTTAATTCAAGCTAATTTTAAAATTGATAGAATGAGTATTGAACAATACTACAGTTCGAAAAAAGTTACATTCTGATGTACCTTTTTCAGATTTCTCTTTCATGTGTGTGTTGAGAGTCAGAATCCGAATTTTATAATGAATTGATTTGAGAAGGAATCAAATGTCGGAGAAGGAATCAGTCATAAACCAAACAATCAAACTTATAGAAATGACAGGTGGCTGGACGCCTACAAAAGCCTGACATGACGACGCGAATATTCCTCCACATGTTTCTAATGGTGACATAAATGATTACTTGTCACTATCAGCACATTCCATTTGTAGCTTTCCACACGCTAAGATGATGCTCACATGTGTTCGCCATCCCGCTCCTTGTGCACGTGTTCGTCATCTGCGCGCTCAACGCGTCCCGCCACCCTGCCAAGGGACGGTCTAGATTTCGAGGTAACACCCCAAAACCCTAATCATCGGCCTATAAATAGCCCAAAGATTAGAGTGTTGGGGTAGCTTCATTTTTACACACAAACCCATATACACATTGATACACTCTATCTGCTTTATCTTTCTTCTCCAAAAACCCAAACTCATTCTCACGCCGGAGGTGCCGCAAGGCCTCCACCCCCCTGCCGGCATTATTTTGCAGGATCCCTCTCCGGCAGCTTCACCACATTCCGAGATCTCATCCACCGATAGGAGGAGAAGAAGGACGTATGGCGGACTGAGCGTTATCATTTGGCGCTATAAGGAGGGCCTTAACCTCCGGTCACCCTGTGGCCTTGCCACCATCTAAAGGATCCATTACCAACACTAGTAAGCTATAGCTCAAACCATCTCTATCTCCAACTCAAAATATAGATTTTCATGATTAAACACCATATATACATTCTTGACAGCCCTTAATATGCCCAGATCTATGCTCACCTTACGTAAAGTTGCTATCTTTACACTTGTTGTTGTAGCTTAAACCCATATCTACTTCTCCAAACTCATAAAACTTGAAAAATCCCACCTTTCAGAATGCATGCTTCTAGATCTATTTGTATGTGTTTTATTTGGACGCAGAGTTTCCTGAATTTGTTATCTTTGAGCTTTGTAGCATCCACATAAAAAGACAACTTGCCTGACCTAAACCCAATTATTGTTTACTCAAATCCGGACCCAAAACACCAACCAAACCACAAATTCCAATAAATACAAAACATCACTGACCACGGGCCGAACCAAGGGTGGAATTTACAAGTCTACTGAGGTGCCGAACCCTCAGGGGCCACTCGTGCCGAACCCTTAAGAGCCGAACCCCATCGACCAAAATCCGAACACCGAGCAAGTCCCAGTAAGTCATGATGATGGACGAGTCATCATTGAAATAAACATTTACAAGTGCACAAATGTCCAAGTAAACCCAGAGCTTATATCACATCTATCCTCGGATCAACATGGTGAAGCCGTTAGGCTATACAACACAACCATCCTGAAGCAGACAAACCAAAATGCAAATGAAGATTATGAAGGGTCTGAGAACTCCCAAAGGTCGGTATTTGACAGGATTGGCGATAAAGGAAAGAACAAACAGACTTATAAAACAGAAAGTCAAGAGCGTAGGAAGAACAAAGAGAAATAGGATGCAAATGAAAAGATTATGAGGCTCAGGGAATTGAAGGAAAAGATCCTAAAGGAAGAAGCAGCCAAAGCTGAACTCAGAATTCAGAAAAGGCTTCGGGAGGAAGAGGAACAATTCGTTGTTTAATTGCCTTAGCAACAAGTCGGAAGTGGCCATTATTCCAACTTGATATTAACAACGCCTTCCTTCATAATGATCTTAGTGAGGAGGTTTATATGAAGATTCCTTCAGGTATTTCTAAATAACCAAATCAAGTTTGTCGTCTACGCAAATCGTTATATGAATTAAAATAAGCCTCAAGAAAATGGTTTGAAAAATTGGCCAATGAGTTGATATATTTCTCGGTTTTAAACAATCAAAAAATGATTATAGCTTGTTTGTGAAACGCTCATCTACTTCAATCACAATTGTTGCTGTCTATGTAGACGACATTATTGTGACTGATGATAATCCTACAAACATTGATGAATTGAAATCGCATCTGGACAAAATGTTTAGTATAAAAGATTTGGGCGTTCTTCACTATTTTTAGGGATTGAAGTTGGCTATGATACTGACGGTATTCTTCTTAGCCAAAAGAAGTTTATTAATGATATTCTTCGTGAGTGTACTTTTGATTATTCTAAGCATGCTCTCACACCTCTTCCTCCTAACCTCAAATTATCAGCTCATACTGGTACTTTATTTCCTCAACCTGAATACTACATATCACTTGTTGGAAAACTAAATTACCTCACAAACAATCGTCTGGATATGTCCTATGTTGTTCAAACACTAAGCCAATATATGCAACAACCTCGTCTTCCCCATTATGATGCTTTATGTCATACATTACATTATGTTGCTTCCACTACTGGTCAAGGTATCCTTCTTCGCGCTTCTGATACACTTACTCTTCAGGCCTTTTCCGACTCTGATTGGGCTTCTTGTGTGGATACTGGAAAATCTGTTACTGGGTATATTATGCTTCTTGGCAATTCACCCATTTCTTGGAAGTCTAAGAAACAATCAACTGTTTCTCGCTCTTCTTCTGAAGCCGAGTATCGTGCCATGGCATCCGCTGCTTTCGAAGTAACCTGGCTTATGTGTTTACTTGAAGAGCTTGGCGTTACTGATCTTAAACCCATCACACTTCACTGTGACAATCTATCAGCATTATATATTGCAAAAAATCCCGTTTTTCACGAGAGGACAAAACACATAGAACTTGATTGTCACTTCACCCGTGATAAAGTTCTTGAGGGACTTTTACAATTATCTTATCTACCTATACTCAACACCAACTAGCTGATATCCTTACTAAACTACTGTCTTCTTCACACTTTCGTGAGCTTGTTTTCAAGCTAGGGATGTCTCAGCCTTCTCCACCATTAGCTTCACCCTCTCCTAGCTTGAGGGGGGTATTGGTTAATATCCATACATGTAAATTATATTTTTTCCACCACACTGTACACTACCACTTGCCACGTAGGATAACAAACTCACAGCTTTCATGTTGTTTTGTTATTACTATATACAGAGTTTGTGTACTCAGTCAGTTAGTTAATAGATTTCGGTATAGCATAGTTAGTTACTTACATGTTTTGTATACACAATGATTGTACAGTTTTACATCAATGATTACTGAGATTTCTTCATCATTTCCATGGCATTGTGTTGATTCTTTAGTTTCGACTAAACAAAACTAATATCACCCATAACCAAATGGGGCGAATCTGATGGGACAAAAGGAATACTCTGTTTGATAACAGGTATCCCACCTGTCATAATTTGCCACTTTTGAAAATCGGGTTATTTTCGTGAATATTGTTTAAAAATCAGGTTACAGTTGTCTATCACCCAAAAAACAGAAGAATGAATTAGAAGAAAGAAGTAAAACAGATTTGGTTTTTGGATGAAAGAGAACAGCCGTACTTTTAGATAATTAGTTTTGAAAATGGATGTTACGTGAGACATGGTATTGACGGACACACGTCACAACCATAGTTGAGTGACTTTGTCATCAAACCTAATTTTAGGTAGAGCTCTTTTACTTCATCCCAATCGGGTTTGTACTTAAGGATAGACACTATATAACACTATATATACAGCCTCATTGATAGACACGTCCATTTTTCTGAGCGTTAATGTTCTCTTAATTTATAATCAAACCCCTGCTATCAAGATGGTGCGAATGAAAAGCAATCGAATATCAAAAGAGAGCAACATTGCAGATGTGCATGAATCCATACTCATCAATATTCTGGTATTTCTTCCCATACAATGCATCATCAGGTGCAGTTGTGTCTGTAAAACCTGGGCCAGATTAATTTCGCAACCCTATTTTATTGAAACTTACGACTCAACTAAAAAACCAGCACTTATTCAACTCTTGATTGAGGACAGATCTCTTTCTATGAAACCCAACAATTTATTCTTAGCACATCTTGATGAAGCAGCCTGCACCTCCCATTCTCCTGCGGATTTTCTAATTTTTAACAAAACACGATTTTCTTTAAAATTCCTAGATGATTTCCCTGATCCTTCTTCATATATGCTCAAAGTTATTAGTACTTGTAGTGTTACAGGTTTTATAGCTGCATATAGATTTGATGGTAAGGAATATACTTCAGTCATATCGTGTCACCTATTTAACCCCGTAACAGGTCAGCACATTCTTGTGGATGATAATGCACATAGTTACCGGTGGGATGAGTTATGTGCTTTACTCTATGCTAAAAATACTAACCAGTTCAAGTTTTTGTATTTTCATCCTTGGCTATCTAATAGGGAAGAAGTAGAAGTTGATATACAAACAATCGGGACAAATTTGTGGAGGAGCTTGGGAAGAATCCCTTTTTATCCAACGCGAAAATCTGTTCCCACTTATGTAAATGGATTATACCACTGGATCGACCCTAGGAAACATATAATATATTCTTTCAATGCAGAAGAAGAGATATTCAAGCAAATCCAAACTCCCTCCCGTATTAGGTCTTTCCTCAGTTCGGACCTTGGAGTACTAGATGGTTGTCTTTGCATTTGTATGAAGTACTTTAATTACATTGAGTTGTGGGTGATGAGTGGGGATGGTGATGAAAAATCGTGGACTAAGAAGTTTGTTCTTCGTAAAACTGGAATTGGTTCTGACAGGACAGTAGAGCCTCTGAAATGTCTGGAAAATGGAGATGTTGTGATTCTATGTGATCCTCTCTATGCCATATGTTATAATCCAACTACAAGAAGTCGCAAATATATCAAATTTGACAGTGGTAGAGCGTCTATCAGGTACAGACCTTTTTCATATATTCCGAGGCTTAGAAGTGTGCTGCATGCCAGCACGTAGTGGATTGAGATGTTGAGCATTAGGCCATTGAAATTTGCTGGAGCTTATTAGTTACAAATTTGTATTGTATTATTAAAGTACTAATAGGCCATTGGAATTGATCCTTATTATCGATGATGGTGCTCTTGTTACAATGACATGGTAATTTAATTTGTTAAATTGTATGAATTCAAGCTTGAAAATATCATATCTTCCTGTGTGCATGATTAATAAGCTGCATATTTAGAAGACCTTCTACTGAGATGGTAGTACTATCTTTAATTTAACATCATCTTTCCGTAAACAAATAGCTAAACGAAGTTCTAAAATTAATACCGGGTTCCTTTCTACTCTAGAGAGTTGTAAATTTGACTTATTAAGAGCATCTCCAAGGGTAATAGGTAAATTGATTAGCTAAAATATTATAAAATAATTGTTAGCTAAAATTTGTTGAAGGCAATTTGTTCCAACGGTATTAACTATAATGATTAGCTAAACTTCAAAAAGTAGTATATATTGTATAATGGATAGGTAGGATTTGATTATAAAATCAATTCATTTTACTTACAGGTCTCCTCTAGTCCTCCAAATATGGCGACCCTAATTGGTAAAAATTTACGCCGGTGGTTTTTTCACCTGGTGAAGTTTTAAGGCATTGCTATTTTCACCTATAATGTTTGGCCAAATATATCATTTTTTTTAATATTTGGAGACAAGAATATTCATTTTGAAAATTTTGGCCAAAATTACCAGCCTATTACGCATTCGGGGAATGAGTATTACTATTTGTTGAGTAACCAGTCGCTTTAAAAGCTCAAGATGTTAGAGGAATACACTTTCCAGGATCATATATTATATTCTAACACTCCCCCTCTCGAGAGCTCTGATACCCTGTTGAGTAACCAGTCGCTCTAAAACCTCAAGGTGTTAGAAAAAGACACTTTCCAGAATCATATATTATATTCTAACACTCCCCCTCACCCGAGAGCCCATTTTTGGGTCGAAGAGTGAATCACGGGCACCCATCTTTGGGGCATAATGATAGGTCCATAATTTAATACAATTTTAATACCTATTTTATGTCTGTTTTTGTAATTTTATTATTTAATAAATTGTTTTCTTTTGTTTTGTAGGAAAATAAATAAAATCATATTTCAAGCAGAAAAAGGTGAAAAAGGCAAGGAGATGGAAATACTTGAAGTCAAAAGGAAATTGGAGAAAAATTGGAAAACTTATCGGAGAAGAAAAAGGAATTGAGGAAATATTTCTAGAATCCGATTTGTAGTCAAAGAGCCCAAACCCATTATTTTTCCTATATATATAGATCTCCTCTCTTGTATTTGAGACACCTAGAATTTGAGACACCTAGAATTAAGACATCAATTTAGACTAGATCTGATAATTAGGAGTAGGATAGATTTATTATTGTCTTTCAATACAAGTTCTTTATTCTATTCAAACACTTTTGCTTGCATTCTTTATATTTAATTGTTTTGTTTATTCTGCCATGTCTAGCTAAGTTAATTCTCCTAGGATGAAGATGAAGTTAATTTGATTATTTTTGATATCTTCTCGTTCCTATTAACTGGTTCTCATAATTTTTCTTGTTGCTTAATTGTTCAATTGACAAAGTGATTTTGATATATTATTGTTACCGGATTTATTTTTCATAGCCTATGCTTGATCCATGAAGTTTTGATAGGTTATTGTTAGATAACAAGTTTCATAGTATATGCTTGTCTCGTTAATTGATATATCTTATTTGTGAAGGAAAGAGAATTGATTTTAGGGCGAGTTGGTATTAATTGTGATTGATTAATGGATTCGGATTCCTAGGTTTTCCTTATTTGATTTTAATTGTTAATTAGGTTAAACAAATCTCATCTCAAATCTTATTGTCTTGTTCGCCTGAGTTAATTGTTAGGGTTTTGAAAATACATAGTCTCTGTGGATTGATCTGTGATTGCTACAACTAAACACTGTGCGCTTGTAGTTACATTATTTTTACACATCAAGTTTTTGGCGCCGCTGCCGGGGCATATTGGTAATTTTCACTCTTTGATATTTAATTCTTCGGATTAGTTTCTTGTTTTGCATTGTTTGTCTTTTAGGGTACATTGAAGCGGAGGAAAGCTTGGACAAGAAGATTGCTAGAAGGCTCGTCGTCTCTTGTGAAATTTTTGGAAGCGCTTTTCGGTATTCCGTATCACCTCTCTCTGTTTTCTTTCCATAATTATTGAAAAAATACAAAAAAAATTAAATATTTGAAAAATCCAAAAATATTAGTTAGTTATTTGTTAAAAACCAATTTGTTGCATCATTCATTCTCTCACATAGGAGCACATCATCTAGATTTATTTATTGTCTTTATCGCTTTTCATATTATACAATTGTGGTGATTGCTGGAGGAAAGAGGTACGTACAATTTAGAATAGAACATGTAGTGTACTGCATCCATAAGTGTTTATTTTTCGTTCTTTGTGTGTTGCATCATTAAATCGATCTTAAGGGCTCCACCCAATTTTAAGATAAGGTGAGGGATTTCATCACCCTTTCCTTGGCCCACAAATCACTAATTCGTTCATCTAGCATTCCTTTTTCCTTAATAAAATTAATTAGACGTTAGCCCCTAGGATATCACGCTCAACTAGGAAGAGAATCTAGGAGGAACAAATCACTAAGTATTTTTCGGTGGTGTCTAGGCTGGCGAAAGCTTACCTGACCTTTAGACTGGTGCCTAGAATGGTGGTTAGCCTCTTGGAAATGCTTCCTCCTGCCTGGTCAGTCACGACGAATGCTTTTTGAGCTGTTACTTTTAGTAGTATCTTATTGTTAGGAGCAAGGTCTAGATTTTTTTTAGGATAAGATATATTTTTATTTTGATTTTCCTTTTTTTTTTGGGTGTTTACTTATAGCTCTTGTCTGCTACATGCTTATTTGATTGTTTATCTTGTATGCAAAGTATTTGGGTTCGAGACAATACATCTAGATTAGTGAGACAATCCGACCTTTCATTACCTGGAGTAGCAAGACAACTCGATTTCTATTCACCCACTAAAATTGAGTCAAAAGAAGTAGAAGTTCCAACAACCGTCATGGCTGTTTCACTTAAAGAACGTTGTTACCCCGGTCGTACTGCTCAACCCTCATGCATAGTGCTACCAGCAGTAACCGCAAACAATTTTGAAATCAAACATCATAACATTAGCATGTTACCTAGGTTTGTTGGGGTAGAGGGAGAGGATCCATATCTTTTCATTCGAGAATTTGAGGAAGTGTGTGCTTTACAAAAACTTCAACAACTAAGTGAGGATTCCATTCGGCTTAGACTCATTAACTTCGCTTTAAAAGAAGATGCTAAACAGTGGTTGTATAGTCTACCCGTTAATTCTATTTCCACATGGGAGGGATTTGTTGCTATATTTATTAAAAAATATTTTCCCAACCATAAGGCGAACAGGCTTAGGAATGAAATCAACCAATTTCAACAAAATCCAAATGAGTCTTTTTGGAAATATTTTGATAGATTTCAAAAGTTGTTGTCTAAGTGTCCTCAACATGGTATAGAAAAATGGAGACTTTTTAAAATTCTTTATGAAGCCTTAGATAGCCAAACCACTGCCTTTTTAGAGTCTTTGTGTAATGGTAGGTTTATGGATAAAACTGATGAAGAAGCTTGGCAATTTTTTGAAGAGTTAGCTGAAAGAACAATGTTGTGGGAGTCAACTAGGGAACCCAGTCAGGAAACTGAAAAATCTAAGGGCGTACACGTAGTTGGTAATTCTATTGCAACTGGAGCTGATAAGTGGATTTCATATCTACTTGGAACGCCCTAAATCGGCTTAAATTGATCGTTTTGTTCTCAAGTACATGGTGTTTTTGATGTGTTTTATGTTAGTGTATGCAGAGTTGCTTTGTCAGCAGTGTGGTGAAGTTTCTAGGGTTATGTGGTGCTAATTGTTCATTGTTGAAGAAGCCAAGAGTTTTTGGAGGAAGAGAGCATGAATTGTCGAGGAAAAAGCAAAAGGGAGAATTTGGCAGAATGTTTCAGGCGCGCCCACCCCCTCCAAGCGCGCCCGCGCCCTAGGTGAATTCATTTCAAGCGCGGCCACCCCCTTCAGGCGCGCCCACCCCTGAAACATTCTGGAAAAAGGCAACTTCGATTCTGAAAAGGAAATCTGCAGCAACAAGTCAGCAGAAAAGCCTATTTAAGCACTTGGTGGACGATTTTTGAGATATACATCCATATACAATCATACAAAGTCATCCACCGGTGAGGAGAACAAGAAGACGACTGATTACGAAGATCTAGATTTCATCTTTTCTTTGTATTCTTCTAATTAGGCGATACTTTGGATTCTCGTTTGTTCTTTCATAAACCCTAGCACTTTTATTCAGTATTCTAGACATATTTATTATCTTGTTTTCATCAGAACCCACGATGATGAACGGTTCGATTATGAACTAATCGTCGTCGTGGGATTCTAACGGATTTATTTATGGATTTTAGTAGTTAATTGTTTTAAAGATGTGTGTGTGATGGCTAATTGATATCCTAGTTTGGTTGTGCTTATTCTTCTTGGATGCGTAGCTAACATCTAAGTTGTTTGTTAATCTCTATTGAATGTGAAAGTGGATATAGAGGTTTATAACTTGCCATGCTAGCATAGGTTTATGTATGTTTGTCATGCATGATTCGTAGGTGATTTTAACCATCTTACCTGCCCTATGTAATCTGAATGGATAACTTGCTCTTTAAACCGTTATGTTTTCAAATCTTGTAGACATATAGGGTCTAAGCATAATTGGTGTCTGCTTAACTTCTATCTCTTTTGTGGATATTTGAGTGGTTTGGTATACGTATACTGAAAAGTAGCGTGTACTGATTTCGTGTTATCCGATTAGTTATCACAACCGTCACATACATTGATTAAAGACAAAAGACTCTAGATGAAGTATTTAATGAAGTTAGGATCCCATGTTTTATTCTCATAAGTAATTCAACAGCAATCTCTTTAGTTATTTATAATCTTGTTAAGTTGATTAGTTAATTTAGTTAATCAAAACAGAACTTTGATACTTGTCTTAGCATTGAACAATAGCCATACATTCTTGCATAGGTGCAAAACTATAATAACCAAAGCAGTCTCTGTGGGAACGAACTCTACTTATTGTTATATTACTTGTGACCGCGTATACTTGCGTGATATTGTGTGAACAAGTTTTTGGCGCCGCTGCCGGGGACTCGGTGTTATTTATATAGTTTATGTGCTTGTCATCAGTGGTCGTTAAAGTTCACTGACTCGGATTATACTCATCAATTTTACTTTGTTTGGTGTGTTTCAGTTTCTTTAGTAAGCGTGTATGCGAACACGTTCTCAATCTCGGAAAGAAAAACTTGAATTGAATCTAGTTATGGGAGAACCAGCAGCAACAGAAACAAAGGCTTTGAAGGACTATTCTCAGCCAAAGATCAATGACATTCAATCCAGCATTGTCAGGCCGGCTATTGCAGCTAACACTTTTGAAATTAAGCCTGACACGATTCAGATGGTGCAGAATTCTGTTCAGTTTGGGGGTGCTCCAACGGACGATCCTAATATGCATATTAGGGATTTCATCGAGATATGCGACACCTTCAAGTTCAACGGAGTGTCGGAAGATGCTGTAAAGCTGAGACTTTTCCCATCTTCTCTGAGGGATAAGGCTAAGGGCTGGTTGCACTCTCTACCAACAGGTTCTATTACTACATGGGAGGATCTTGCTCAGAAGTTTCTCACTAAATTCTTTCCTATGGCCAAAACAGCAGCAATCAGGAATGCTCTTACTCAGTTTGCACAACATTCTGGAGAAACTTTATGTGAAGCTTGGGAGCGTTACAAGGAGATGCTTAGGAAGTGTCCTCATCATGGAATGCCTGATTGGATGGTGATCAACTGTTTCTATAATGGTCTGGGAGGTCAATCACGACCAATGCTTGATGCGGCATCAGGTGGAGCTTTGTGGGCTAAAAGCTACGATGAATCTTATGAACTTATTGAGATGATGGCTGCTAATGAATACCAGAATCCAACTCAGAGGTTATCACAAGGCAAGGTAGCAGGAGTTCTGGAAGTGGATGCAGCTACGGCAATTGCAGCTCAGCTAAAGGCTTTGTCTATGAAGGTGGATTCTTTGGCTAACTATGGAGTTCAACAGGTGGCTAGTGTGTGTGAGCTATGTGCAGGTGCACATGACACGACTCAATGTGCCATATCTAATGAATCGACACAGTTTGTGAGCAATTTCCAAAGACCACAGCAGCCAGTGCCTAATGCATATCATCCGAATAACATGAACCATCCAAACTTCAGCTGGAGTAAAAATCAGGGTGGTCAGAATCAGCCACAACAATCGTATCAGCAGTATCAAGGTCAGCAATTTGGAGCTAAGCCATTCAACTCTTCTGGTTTTCAGCAACAGTATGCTCCAAGGCAACCGTATCAACCACCAGGTTTTCAACAACCATCTCATGGCAATGCTGGTCAGACATCGAATGAAAAATCTGAATTGGAAGAATTGAGGCTAATGTGCAAGAGCCAAGCTGTTTCCATCAAGACTCTGGAGAATCAAATCGGTCAGATTGCCAATGCTTTGTTGAATAGACCACAGGGAACTCTCCCTAGTGATACGGAAGCTAATCCTGGCAAAAGAGAGGTCAAAGAATATGTAAAAGCAGTTACCTTGCATTCTGGAAAGGTTACGAGTGACCAGAACTCAGAAAAAGCAGAAAATGAAAAAATTCTGGATTCCCAGCAGAAGGTGGTGCGCGCCCGCGCCTGAGGTTCTGCCAAAAAGTGAAGAAAAAAAGGAAAAATCAAGTTTGGGGGGAAACGAAGCGGAAAAGCATAACCCTTCTACTGAGAAATCTGTTCCGAAGCAGGCTACAGAGAGCAAGGAAGTTTATCCTCCTCCGCCATTCCCTAAACGTCTTCAAAAACAGAAGTTGGACAAGCAGTTTGCTAAGTTTCTGGAGGTTTTCAAGAAGTTGCATATCAATATACCTTTTGCAGAAGCTCTAGAACAAATGTCGAGCTACGCACAGTTCATGAAGGGTATTCTATCTCGGAAGTTGAAACTCGAGGAGTTGGAGACTGTCGCTCTAACGGAAGAGTGCAGTGCTATTCTACAGCAGAAGTTACCTCCAAAACTCAAGGATCCAGGGAGTTTCACCATACCGTGCACTATCGGCAATCTATCTTTCAACAAGTGCTTGTGTGACTTGGGAGCTAGTATTAATCTGATGCCGTTGTCTGTCTTCATGCAACTTGTGCTGCCTGAGCCTAAACCTACTACTATGTCCTTACAGCTGGCTGATCGGTCGATCACATATCCAAGGGGAATAGTGGAGGATGTTTTGGTTAGAGTGGATAAGCTTATCTTTCCTGCTGATTTTGTGATCCTGGACTTTGAGGAAGACAAGAAGATTCCTATTATCTTGGGAAGGCCGTTCTTGGCTACAGGTCGTACTTTGATCGATGTGCAGAAAGGAGAGCTTACAATGAGGGTACATGACCAGAATGTTACCTTCAGTGTGTTTAATGCAATGAAGTTTCCAACAGAGGAAGAAGAGTGTTTTTCAGTGGACTTGGTTGAGTCTGCGGTGTACACGGAAATTGAGCAATTGCTTAAGTCAGACACCTTGGAGAAGGTACTGATAGGGGATTCTGAGACAGAAGACAAAGAAAGAGAAGAGCAATTGCAGTATTTGAATGCCTCTCCTTGGAAAAGAAAGATTTATATGCCATTTGATTCTCTTGGCATAGCAGAGCTAAAGAAATCTCAGGAGCGTCTCAAGCCATCTATTGAAGAAGCTCCTACTCTTGAACTTAAACCACTTCCGGAGCACTTGAGGTATGCTTTCTTAGGTGATGCATCTACTTTACCTGTGATTATTGCATCTAACTTGTCAGGTAGTGAAGAAGAAAAACTTTTGCGAATTCTGAGAGAGTTCAAGTCAACAATTAGTTGGACCATAGCGGATATCAAGGGAATCAGCCATTCGTATTGCATGCATAAGATTCTGCTTGAACCAGGAAGTAAGCCAACAGTGGATCCTCAAAGAAGGCTCAATCCTATCATGAAAGAGGTGGTGAAGAAAGAAATTCTTAAGTGGCTGGATGCAGGCATTATCTATCCTATTTCAGACAGTTCTTGGGTGAGTCCGGTGCAATGTGTGTCTAAAAACGGAGGCATGACAGTAGTTGTAAACGAGAAGAATGAGCTCATTCCTACTCGTACAGTCACAGGGTGGAGAATTTGCATGGACTACCGAAAGCTGAATAAAGCCACCAGAAAAGATCACTTCCCTCTTCCGTTCATTGATCAAATGTTGTACAGGTTGGCTGGTCATGAGTTATATTGCCTTCTGGATGGTTATTCAGGTTACAATCATATTTGTATTGCTCCAGAGGATCAGGAGAAGACCACATTCACATGTCCTTTTGGCACTTTTGCGTTCCGTCGCGTTTCTTTCGGACTTTGTGGTGCACCAGCAACTTTTCAGAGGTGTATGATGGCCATTTTCTCAGATATGATTGGCATTAATGTGGAGGTGTTCATGGATGACTTTTCAGTGTTTGGAACTTCTTATGACCAGTGCCTACAGAATCTTGGCATGGTGCTGAAAAGGTGTGTTGAGACCAATTTGGTGCTCAACTGGGAAAAATGTCACTTCATGGTGCAAGAAGGGATCATTCTTGGGCATAAGGTTTCTAGCAAGGGGCTTGAAGTGGATAAGGCCAAAGTGGAGACAATTGAAAATCTTCCTCCACCAATTTCAGTTAAGGGAATTCGCAGTTTTCTTGGTCATGCGGGTTTCTATCGGCGATTCATTCAAGACTTCTCCAAAATCTCTAAACCCTTATGTAGTTTGTTGGAAAAAGATGTTCCTTTCAAGTTTGATGAAGATTGCTTGGCAGCTTTCGAGCTGTTGAAGAAGAAGTTGACCACTACACCTATTATCACTACACCCGACTGGGATGAACCGTTTGAGTTGATGTGTGATGCTAGTGACTATGCAGTGGGAGCTGTTCTTGGGCAAAGAAAGGACAAGGTGTTTCATGTGATTTACTATGCTAGCAAAACCCTCAACGATGCGCAGCTGAATTACACTACTACAGAGAAGGAGCTCTTGGCAATTGTCTACAGTTTCGAGAAATTCAGGCCGTATTTGCTTGGGACGAAGGTAGTAGTCTATACTGATCATGCAGCCATTCGTTATCTGATTTCTAAGAAAGATTCAAAGCCTCGGTTGATTCGTTGGGTTCTTTTGCTGTAAGAGTTTGATTTGGAGATTAAAGACAGGAAGGGTATAGAAAACCAGGTGGCTGATCATCTGTCTCGTTTGGAAGACCACGGTAAGTATGCAGGGGATAAGACTCTAATCAATGAATCTTTTCCTGATGAGCAACTTTTTGGGGTGCAAAATGAAGAACCATGGTTTGCAGATATTGTGAACTATCTTGTGAGTAATGTAATCCCGGCTTAATTTTCTTATGCTCAAAGGAAGAAGTTTTTGCATGATGTGAAGTGGTACCGTTGGGATGAGCCATTCTTATTTAGACAGGGAGCTGATCAGATGATACGAAGATGCATTCCTTATAGTGAAACTGAGGGTGTTTTGCGTGATTACCATTCCACCATTTATGGAGGTCATTATGGTGGAGAGAAGACAACTACTCGAGTACTTCAGGCAGGATTCTACTGGCCGACTCTATTTAAAGACGCTCATCATTTTGTGTTGAGGTGTGATCGATGCCAAAGGGTTGGTAATATCTCTAGGAGGAATGAGATGCCTCTTAATATGCTGCTTGAAGTGGAGATTTTCGATGTGTGGGGAATTGATTTCATGGGACCTTTTGTTTCGTCTTGCAATAATCAGTACATACTATTAGCAGTGGATTACGTGTCTAAATGGGTCGAGGTGAAAGCTTTACCGACCAATGATTCTAAAGTGGTGCTGAGTTTTCTGCATAAGCAAATCTTCACGCGTTTCGGAACTCCGAGGGTAATCATCAGTGATGAGGGTACGCATTTTTGTAACCGCAAGTTCACAGCTTTGATGGCTAGGTATAATATCAATCATCGTGTTGCTACTGCCTATCACCCTCAGACAAATGGCCAAGCAGAAGTTTCTAACAGGGAGATCAAGCGGATTCTTGAGAAAGTGGTAAATCCTTCAAGGAAGGATTGGTCGTTGAAGGTTGATGAAGCTGTTTGGGCTTATAGAACAGCTTATAAGACTCCGTTGGGTACGTCACCATTTCAGCTGGTGTATGGTAAGGCTTGTCATTTGTCTGCCGAGCTTGAGCACAAGGCATATTGGGCATTGAAGAAGTTGAACTTTGATTTGTCAGCTGCTGGTGAGAAAAGAATGCTTCAAATTAATGAGTTGGATGAGTTCCGTCTACAGGTTTATGAAAATCACAAGTTATACAAGGAGAAGGTAAAGAGATGGCATGATAAGAAGTTGGTGCAAAAGTCCTTTGTTCCCGGCCAACTAGTTTTGCTTTTTAACTCTCGTCTCAAGCTTTTTCCTGGTAAACTCAAGTCAAGGTGGTCGGGGCCGTTCACGGTGAAAACAGTGTTTCCACATGGTGCAGTGGAAGTTTTTGATAAGTCACCGGATGAAGCATTCAAGGTCAATGGTCAGAGGTTAAAACCGTATTTTGGTGAACGGGTGAATCGCGAGGTGGAGACCGCGGTTCTTGTTTCAGCTGATTAAGGAGTCAGTTATCACGTCAAGCTATTGACGTAAAACGAGCGCTTCATGGGAGGCAACCCATGCTATTGTTGTAAGTATTTTTCATGTTTTAAAAAAAAAAAAATCAGAATTTTTTTTTGGCAGAAAGGTAGTGCGCCCGTGCCTGTCCAGAAAAAAAAACGAGGAAAAAAGAAAAAAAAACCTCCCCCAAATCAGTTTTCTTTAGTTTTTCCCCTATTTAAACATAACCTTAACCTCCCCAACCCATATCTAACAACCCTAGCCCCCTAAACTCATCTATCTCATTCTCTTTCTCAAATCTATACATACACATCCTTACATATATTTTCATCTCATTCTAATTCCATGGCACCGCCAAAGAGAGGTCGTTATGCGGGTAGTAGTAGCACTCGTCGTTCTTCATCTGAAGAGGAGTCTAGTATTGGTATTGGGGGTGAGAAGTTTTCTTCTCCGGAGGCACAAATGGAGTTTACACGTTTGTTATCCAAAGCCGTGGCTAAAGAGAGGGGATTTTTGCCTCAACCCACTGATGGGCATCTATTCAGTATGATTACGAAGAGGGGTTGGGAATCCTTTTGTGAAGCACCGGAGCCGGTCCCGTTGTCTATTGTGCGGGAGTTTTATGCTAATGCTAAAGCCGACAAGAACGGTTATAGTGTGGTTCGGGGATTGACAGTGGACTACACTGCTAAGGCGATTCATCAGGTTTTGAATTTGCCTAGGAGGAAGAGGGGTGAAGAGGATTGGTCTTTGAAGACTCGGGATGATCTTGATCTCGAGTACATTCTTGGGGAGATGTGTGTTCCAGGCACAACTTGGAAGTACAAGGCTGGCACCACTGAGCCAATTCTTTTCCCGTCTTCTGCGATGAACAGGTATGCGAGGGCTTGGAATTTATTTTTATGTGCTAATATTTTGCCTTCTTCGCATTCGCATGACGTTATGGTGGAAAGGGCTATTGTTCTTTTTGGTATTCTGAATGAAGAGTACATTGATCTTGGAGAGCTCCTTCATAGGAGTATTGTGAAGTTTTTGAAGGGTGGTACAACAGGGGCGATTCCTCATGCCTCTATTGTTACTAAGTTGTGTACTGCAGTTGGTGTTCGTTGGTCTGAGGAGGAGCCGGTTCAGTTACCGAGTGCTCCTATCGATCATTCAACGATTTCGAGGATGGAGGATTGGGACGGTGGTGCTCCGGACTATTATGGTTTGGGCTATATTGATTTGGATGCTGAGGGAGCAGAGGTTCCACCTCGTGAGCCTGCAGCACGGAGGGAACGTGCATCTAGGATTCAGCGTGAAGTGGATAGGTCTGGTTTAGGGGATGTGCAGTATAGGCGGCTGACTCGGCGCATTGATGCGATGCATGACAGTCAGAGCCGTTTTGCTCAGGAGTTGACTCAGGCTTTGAGTACTGCATTCAGAGCTACTGGAATTGACATCGCTTGGCCTACCTTTGGAGCTGATTCTGTTTATCCACCACCGGATACACCACCCGAGGAGGGTGGTCCTGCTGATGATTAGGTATTCTCTGCATCTTTCTTTGTTATTACCTTCAATGAGGACATTAAATATTGTAAGTTTGGGGGTGATAATTAAGGAATAGTAGTGTTATTGTGTGTGTTCATATAGGATTCATATTGCATATTTAGTTAGTTCATTCATATCTTTGCATGTTTATGTCATATAGAGAATTCTGTTTGCATATTTGTTTTTATATATCATGTGAGTCCATTTAGTTGCATTTGCATAGCATATTTCATGATCCCTTAGAACTTGGCTATTTCTTGGTTGGTGAGTCGATGTTGATGGGAGTGTGGTAGTGTGGTAGTGATAGATAGAGGGTTGATTAAGTTCCTATGAATTGACTTGCATGCCAGAAACAAAATAATTTCATAAGTCTCATTGGTTGCTTTTTAGATTTGATCAGACCATGTTTGTTTGGATGTTAGAATTTAATCACTTGCTTATATTCAGAATGTCTTCTATTCTCTTGAAATTAAAGGAACACTTAAGTCTAAGTTTGGGGGAAACCAGGGATTCCATGCGAGTTGTCAATAAAGGCTAGGCGTCAAATGGCTAGTAGCCGCTCATTGAAAAGATGAGTAGTCTAGGGAGGGATGAGAAAAAGCAAAGGGCACTCATTCCGAAATTGAAAAAAAAAAGAAAAAAGAAAAAAAAAAGAGTTGTGTTTATGCAGAATTGATCAGGTTGATCTCTTTAATACTCGAGCAATTAAGTTCTAGGGGACTTTGTGCCTAGTGACCTAAGACTTTTCCGGGCTGGGATCCACTAACCTAACGCTCGCTACATGGGTATTATTGTATAAGCCTTTTGGGGTCTCATCCATTGCACGGTCAAATAAGCATAAGTTTTGTTTGTGTGTCGTAATAAAGCATGAATTCCTGTCTAGCTCAAGTGGATTTTGAGGTGTCTTTAAGTGGTTTCTTGTGTCTAGAGTTCATTCTGTTTATAAGCTTGTGGTTGATTTGGTGAAGAATAGGATATGGTCTTGGTTTAGTTTGGGAGTATATTGATGAGCATTGCACACACGCACGTTTCTGTGTTTGTTTGTTAGTATAAGGGGATTTGTTCGAGCTCTGTTTGAAAGATTGCATTCCTTGAGATGTTGGCTTGTTGATTGGTTATGGTTAGTTTGAGGGGATCGTTTGCATTATCATATTAATTGCATTCATGCATTGCATTATAGTTATATAGAGTCTGTTTATGCTTGAGGACAAGCATCGGTTTAAGTTTGGGGGTGTGATAAGTGGATTTCATATCTACTTGGAACGCCCTAAATCGGCTTAAATTGATCGTTTTGTTCTCAAGTACATGGTGTTTTTGATGTGTTTTATGTTAGTGTATGCAGAGTTGCTTTGTCAGCAGTGTGGTGAAGTTTCTAGGGTTATGTGGGGCTAATTGTTCATTGTTGAAGAAGCCAAGAGTTTTTGGAGGAAGAGAGCATGAATTGTCGAGGAAAAAGCAAAAGGGAGAATTTGGCAGAATGTTTCAGGCGCGCCCACCCCCTAGGTGAATTCATTTCAAGCGCGGCCACCCCCTTCAGGCGCGCCCACCCCTGAAACATTCTGGAAAAAGGCAACTTCGATTCTGAAAAGGAAATCTGCAGCAACAAGTCAGCAGAAAAGCCTATTTAAGCACTTGGTGGACAATTTTTGAGATATACATCCATATACAATCATACAAAGTCATCCACCGGTGAGGAGAACAAGAAGACGGCTGATTACGAAGATCTAGATTTCATCTTTTCTTTGTATTCTTCTAATTAGGCGATACTTTGGATTCTCGTTTGTTCTTTCATAAACCCTAGCACTTTTATTCAGTATTCTAGACATATTTATTATCATGTTTTCATCAGAACCCACGATGATGAACGGTTCGATTATGAACTAATCGTCGTCGTGGGATTCTAACGGATTTATTTATGGATTTTAGTAGTTAATTGTTTTAAAGATGTGTGTGTGATGGCTAATTGATATCCTAGTTTGGTTGTGCTTATTCTTTTTGGATGCGTAGCTAACATCTAAGTTGTTTGTTAATCTCTATTGAATGCGAAAGTGGATATAGAGGTTTAGAACTTGCCATGCTAGCATAGGTTTATGTATGTTTGTCATGCATGATTCGTAGGTGATTTTAACCATCTTACCTGCCCTATGTAATCTGAATGGATAACTTGCTCGTTAAACCGTTATGTTTTCAAATCTTGTAGACATATAGGGTCTAAGCATAATTGGTGTCTGCTTAACTTCTATCTCTTTTGTGGATGTTTGAGTGGTTTGGTATACGTATACTGAAAAGTAGCGTGTACTGATTTCGTGTTATCCGATTAGTTATCACAACCATCACATACATTGATTAAAGACAAAAGACTCTAGATGAATTATTTAATGAAGTTAAGATCCCATGTTTTATTCTCATAAGTAATTCAACAGCAATCTCTTTAGTTATTTATAATCTTGTTAAGTTGATTAGTTAATTTAGTTAATCAAAACACAACTTTGATACTTGTCTTAGCATTGAACAATAGACATACATTGTTGCATAGGTGCAAAACTATAATAACCAAAGCAGTCTCTGTGGGAACGAACTCTACTTATTATTATATTACTTGTGACCGCGTATACTTGCGTGATATTGTGTGAACAGGAGCTAAGTTAGCTACTCTCACTAGACGTCTAGAAGCCTTAGAAACCAAAAATGTGTCCTCACAAGTGTTTCTGTGTGCAAATTGTAATTCTCCTACTCATTTGATAGAAAATTGTCCTGAAATTGAACAAGCCAATGCCATGTTTCAATCTAGAGTTAGGAATGATCCTTATTCATCCACATACAATCCTGGTTGGAAAAATAATCCAAATTTCTCATGGAACCAAGGCCAATACAATCAGTATAACCAAAATTCTCAACCTGCTTTTCAAAAGCACAATCCTGGTCCATACCCAACTCAAAATCCTAACTCATATCCTACCCAAAATATCGGTCAATATCCAAATTCAGTGCCTTTAAATCTTCCTGGTTTTAGTGAATCTGATAAGAGATTTAATTCTTTAGAAAAGAGTATTGAGGCGTTATTGAAATCTCAAGCTAATTTAACTCAATCTCAACAAAATTTCATGAACACTATGACCCAAGATAGGCAATTGCAAAATTCCAACGCTCAAGCCATATCTAAGCTAGAGGTCCAAGTTAGTCAGTTGGCAAACACCATCAGTGAGAGAGAGAGAAATCGATTTCCTAGTCAACCCGAGATTAATCCTAAATTTCATCCAAATCAAAAGTCTCATGAAAATGTGAATTCTGTTATCTCTCTAAGGTCTGGTAATCAATTCAATAATCATGCTGGTGTCAATACTCAAGCAGAAGATAAGCTTACATCTGAACCAAATCCGTTACTCTTGAATCCTAGTCTTAAACAATCTTTTAATCCCAAGAGTCTTGAAGAAGTTGAATCTAATAAGTCATCACCCTCCGATGAACCACCTTCAAAACCCCAATCTGATGTGTCTAATGAAAAAGTCTTTAAGCCGAAAGCTCCGTTTCCTCACAGACTTACTTCGAACAAACAATCTGCTCAATTAGATAAGATTTTGGAAGTCTTCAAGCAAGTCAAGATTAACATTCCTCTTTTAGATGCAATTCAACAAGTTCCCTCTTATGCTAAGTGTCTAAAAGATTTGTGTACTCATAAAAGAACCACTGATGTTCCTAAGAAAGCTTTCCTAACATCTAATGTTAGCTCTATCTTGTCAAATCAAATCCCTTTGAAGTATAAGGTTGGTGATTAAGGTTGGTGATTTTGTCTTTCCCGTTGATTTCATTGTTCTAGAAACTGCACATGTCCAAAATCTCAAAAATCAAATTCCCATCATTCTAGGAAGACCTTTTCTTGCCACCTCTAATGCTGTGATTAACTGTAGGAATGGTCCGATGAAACTCACTTTTGGAAATATGACGATAGATCTTAATGTCTTTAATGTAGGTAATCAACTTAATGAACTTTTTGAACAACCCGTAGGAGTTAATTTGATTGTCGAGGTTGTTTCATGGTCGAATCTGATGTATTACTAGATGCCGCTCATTGTTTACAATTTTAATTAGTTATTAAAATTGTTACCAACGTAATAATAACCTACAGGGTCACACACAAAGAACGCTTGAAGGAGAAATAATTTAAATTATGAATTTAAATTTAAATAAGTAATTTATTCTATTTATAATATTAATTAAGTATGACTTGATTAATTATTTAAATAGAAAATGGAATTACTTAAACTAGTTCTGAAATTAATTAAGTGTGACTTAATTAAATAATAAATTGGAATTTCGGATTACTATTTTATTATAATTGGATTATAATTAGAAAACTTATTTTCTTCTCTATATAAACTCTAAAAGAGGGCTGATTTTAATGTGAAAAACGTTTTTATATTAAAACCCTAGCCGCTTATGAGAGCAATAAAAGAGAGAGAAAGAAGGAGTTTTCGGGTGCTAGTACACATCAATCCTTTAAGAAAAGCGTTCGTGTGGATACCGTAGAGCGTAGATCGCGAGACCGGGATACGTGGTGATTGAACAAGCTTTGGATCTCCATTAATATTCTATTGATGAATTGTTAAAGCTTTTTAAGGTAAAACACTAATCTCCGAATTAAATCTTTTGTTTTTCGCATGGATCCTCCGGAGGGGTTTCGAATTTTGATTTATTTTTACATTTTCCGTTGCGTTTATATGCTCGAAACCCTTCAATGGCATCAGAGCTACTTGCGAAAACGTTTTAATTCGGTTATATGTTTAAAGTTTTGATGTATATACAAGCATGTTTGCGATTATCATGATTGATGTGTTGTTTTGATGATAACATTGATGTATATGCATAAACTTTACGTTTATGAGATGATTGGGATGATCATATGATGATCATATAATCTGTATGTATACTTATATATACATGATATATGTTTGTTCTTGTGATGAGAATCGTATTTGATACGATTTCTGAACACGCTGCGCAGATTTAGTGAAATTTGCATACTGTGTCCGATTTTCGTCGAAAATACCTTTTCGGAAAGGTAAATGGGCGTCTGAACAAAACTGACGTTGTCACTAGTTCGTCTGTAAGGCGTTTGACGTCGTTTACTATCTGTAAACAGCGATTTAATGTTTTCAGAATTCTGATTTTGATTTTCTGATTTACACTTTATTTGATTTCTATGATTGGATCATGAGAAATATGATATGGTATGATATGTTAATGCAATATGAGATGTTCTTAATTGTTATATGAGCATGGTGATTGGTTATGGCCTAAAGACCCATAAGATAGTGGTTTTGTTTTAATGGTGTGGTTTCTAAATACGACTTGCATGTAGTTATTCCTTGTAATGTTTAAATCTCGAATGTAACTCGAGTTCTACTTGTAAGTTCAGTAGGATAGGTTGTTTTATTTATGTAATATATATGAAGACGTCCAAGATGGAGAACCAAGGAAGCATTACAAAGAGGCAAGCAAGGAGGCAAATTAAAGCTTGAAGACTTGTAACATTGTATTGTATTTTGATACCACCATAGATTGACCTTGATTTTTCCATTAGCTTGGAAAGATCACTTAGGTTGGGCCATAACCAAACACGTTTAATTTACGCACTTTACATATATGATGCATGTGATGTAGATATGTATGCGTAGATAATGATGCATGCTTTAATTAGATTAAACATGTATGTATTAGATACGTCACCCATGCCATGTTTGCTAAACAAGATAAAATCTGTAACGATTCAAGATTTTAAAATTGAACAAAAACGAACATGAGATTCCTGTGTTTATGAAACACGGAAATAAGTATGAATTTCAAATTTTGATATGGGGCGATTTTGACAAAAATACAAGCAGCGCTTGTAAGAAAGGCGGGTTTTAAGTGAGACCACTGTGACTCCTTCGACGGACTGGAAATCAAACCATTGATGAATTTTGATTTGAAGTACTTAGTTCAAGGAAAAATTGGGAATCTCTTGATGATGGGATCATGGTCGTTTTAATAATAACAAATCCCTAAAGTTAAAATATTAAGTCAATTAGATGCCTTCCAATGGGCAACACTCGTCAAGACCTAGATCGAGAAAAAGTGGGTTCGCTAAAGTGAAGCACTCCAATCTATCGTGGTAAGACGTGATGAAGTAAATGTGATACTTAACTGTTAGACCATTGGGTTAGACTTAACTAAGTTACCACAATAGGATTGTGAACTTAGAGGCATGGAGCTTGGTATGATTTATTAGATAAATATGAACAAATGTTGTTCTACCAAACTTTCCAAGAGTTATATATGATATAATTGACAAGAGTTGTCTACCTAAATAAATCATGTTTTGGGAGTAAAGCCAAAGCTGACCTTAAGCATGACGAAATATGGATCTTGGCTCACTAGAAAGATTTAAGAGAAATACTTTTCGAATTAATAGTTAGGGCTATTTATTTGATAAAAATAGTGGGAGGTATATAATGATATACCATAATCACTTAAACATAATAATTAATAAATTTGCAACCTAGATTAATTTTATGCACTTTAATATTGTAGCTATCAAATGACAAATAACACAAACAACTTCTCTATGTGATCAGTCCTTGAGAAGGACAAGCCGATAGGAACAAATTTCCTCGACTGATATAGGAGCTTGAGGATCGTCCTCATGCACCACGATGTTAGTTAAATTATTCTTACCTTTTAGCTGAGAATGTAACATGTGCCGAACATAATGCTTATTGGAAGCAAATTGATGATTCGACTGATGATGCTTCATGTCTCATGCTTGCAACTATGAGTGTTGAACTTAAGAAACAATATGAGCATATGGATGCTTATGAGATATTTGAGCACCTTAAAAGATGTTTGAGGAAAAGGCTCGTCAAAAGGGATTTGACAATAGCAAGACACCATACACCTACAAGTAGGGAAAGTGAGATTCGGTTGGTCCAAATGTTCTAAAGATGATAGGGTATAATGAGTACCTTGATTATTATTTTTTGGGTTTCAAGATTGGTCTAGAGACTCAGAATGATTTGATCATACAAATCTTTGAACAATAACTATTCTCAATAAGTTAGTGAACAACGAAATAAATGAGATAGACATAGCACCCATTAAGTTGTGAAGCACGTTGAGAACTGCTGTAAGCAACATGATAAATGCATGGACTACTCTCATAATGATGGTGAATGTAGGAATGTTTTGGGAAAGGAAAATGGAATGGAAACAAGAAGATTTGATCTAATTCTATAGCCATATTAAACTCCAATCCCAAGAGGTTTCGTCGCCTAAAGGAGGTGTTGCTAATTAAAGAAGACGATTGTCGCTTCTGTGGAAAACCGAAAGACTGGAAGTTAAACTGTCATGCTTATTTGGAAGATCTAAGAAGAAGACCGGCGAGGGTCAAGCTTCAGGTTTCGGGTTAGAATTGGAGCAAAAGTTGTTGCTCTAGTTGAAGTAACTCGTTACTTAATTTTGCCTATAAGGCTAAGTTTAGAACTTGATAATTGTAACTACGTGCCTCTAAGAGTAGAGACATTATATTGGTTTCTTGTATGGACAAGAAAGGTTTTTCATTTTAATTGGATATATAACAATTGTTGTTTATTACATTTCAATGAAAAGGTTAATGATGTTGCACAATTAGTTAACAATTTATATGTTCTAAAATGACTCAAATCAAACATTACCTTTGGCACTGTAATTAAGGCCGTATTATAAGAAATGCATTTCCAATTTACATACTGATGGATGATTGGATAAGTTTGATTATGAATCATACGAAGAATGCGAATCTTGGTTTATTTGGTAAAAAGACAAAAAGCCCCTTTTACTAGAAATGGTGAAAGGGTCATCGAATGATTATGACTTATACATGGTGATGTATGTGGTCATATACGTACGATGGCAGAAGGTAGGTTTTACTACTTTATAGCGGTTACTGATGATTTCTGTAGATACGAATATGGATATCTTTTGAAGAACAAATTCAAATCTTTTGAAAAGTTCAAAGAATATTAAGCTGAAGTAGAAAAGGTTCAAAGAAAGGGGTTTCTAAGAACTAAAATCACACTTTATTGGACATAGTGCGATGGATGATGAGTCAAGAAGATCTTCCAAAAAGTTTCTGGGGTTATACCCTAGAGACATGTGCATATACACTAAACCGTGTTCCTAATAAAATGGTTCAGGAGACACCATATAAGATATGGACTGAGAAAAGTCATAGCATGTCATTTATGAAAATTAGGGGATGCCAAGCGTTTGTGAAACGTTTAACCTCTGACAAGCTAGGACGAAAATCAGATAAATGTAATTTTGTGGGATACCAAATTAAAACAAAAGGGGTATTACTTCATTAATCCTCCAGAGAACAAAGTGTTTGTTGCTCGAACTGCTGTATTTCTTAAGAGAGAATTTCTTTCTAAAAGAAATAGTGGGTGGAAAATAGATCTCGATAAGGATCGAGAACCATGAGATAACATTGAACTGAAGTTGGAACAAGAGCAGAATGTACAAGAAAATGTTAATGACAATACTTCTCAAGAAACACAGGTTGTTCGTAGGTCTGGTAGGATTCACCATGAGTCCGAGAGATATTATGAATTTCTCTTGACTCAGGATGGTGATGTAACGCTTGTGAATAATGATAATGAGCCTCTTACCTACCAAGACACTATGAACATTCCAAGATCTAAAAGTTGGCAGGAGGCCATGAAATCTAAGATGGATTCCATGTAAGAAAAACCAAGTATGGACTTTGGTTGATCCACCTAAAGGGGTAAAACCTATAAGGTGCAAGTGTGTTTTCAGGAAGAAAACTGACATGGATAGTAATGTACAGATAAGGCACGACTGGTGGCAAAAGGTTTCAAGTAAATTCATGGTATTGACTATGATGAAACTTTCTCACCAGTGGCAATGGTCAAGTCCATCAGGATTTTGCTTGCTTACTATGACTACAAAATCTGGCAAATGGATGTCAAGACTACTTTCTTAAATGGGAGCATTGAAGTGGTTGTGTACGTGACACAACCTGAAGGTTTTTTAGATCCAAGTTTTGCTAGAATGGTTTATAAGATAAGTCGATCCATTTATGGATTAAAGTAAGCCTCGAGGAGATGGAATATATGTTTTGATGAAACAGTCAAATAGTTTGGCTCTATTGAAAATGAAGATGAACCGTGTGTTTACAATAAGGTTAGTGGGAGCCATGTGGCATTCCTAGTATCATATGTAGATGATATATTACAAATAAGGAATGACATTCTTTCTCAACAGACTGTTAAGACTTGGTAGAGAAATAGTTTCTAGATGAAAGACTTAAGAGATGTGTCCTATATCTTAGGGATCATGATCTATAGAGATAGATCACGAATATTTTTCGGCTTAAGTCAGAGTACATACATTGACAATGTATTACACCAATTAGGGATGCAAAGAGGCAAAAAAAAAAAGGAAATGTTCCCTTGTCTATGAGATAGTGATCTCAAAATAAATGGTCTAAAATCATTGGATGATATGGACCACATTAGTGTAGTTCTATATGCTTCGGAAATTGGTTTCATAATGTATGTGATGATATGTACTCGTCATGATGTCTCATATGCTTTAAGCATGACGAGCAGGTACCAGTCTAATCCAAGTGATGGTCACTTGATTGGAATCAAGAATATTCTTAAGTGCCTGAAGAGGACTAAAGACTCATTCTTGGTATATGGAGGAGATGGGAAGCTGTTAGGTCCTGATAAGTTTGTAGAAGGGGGGTTGAATACAAACTATACCATTTTATCGAAATTTGTTCGTTTAAGATTAAACAAATTAGAACAAATTAATGCGGAATAAAAACTGAAACAATATTCAAGTTAAATAGAAACTCTATTAAACTTGAGGGGTGTTACAATTTTGTTCACTGATTACAAAGAACTTGATAAAACAAATCTAGAATAAATTCGACATGAATTTATCTATTTTTGTAATAAAAAGGATCGAATACTAAAAAGTAGTTCGATATAAACTCTAGGGATTATGATCCGCTAGAAAGCTAAAACAGTACAAGTGAAATGATCCTTATGGATTAAATGCTAAGAACAATTCAAGAATTAATTCACTTGAAGAATTAAAGGCTTTGCAGTTGAGAAATTAAGAAGACAGAGAGAAATGTTTAATGTTGAAAAGTTGTTGTCTCTTTTTTCTTGTTGTAATGTAATTGATGAGTCTTCAGTAGTCTGCCTTGTCTTTAAATACTAAAGCATTTCTTTTATTTTGTCAACCCACGTGCAAGTTGCAGAATGTAATTTGCCTTTGGAAGACTAGCAGAAAAACTATGATTTACTCTTGGAAGACTCTCGGGAAGACAGCCATTGAACTAAGAATACAACCGGGAAGACTAGGATTTGACTTAGGAAGACAATCGGGAAGACAACCTTGGTAGTCTTCCTAGTTCAAAAAACTAAGTCTTCCTAGTTCAATCCTAAGTCTTCCTAGTTCAAATATATTCTAATTTAAATAATTAACTAAATAAATTATGTATTAAATTAATTCTTTACAGAATTAATTTAATAAATAATATACTTAATAATATTAATTATTTATAAGAGAATAAATAGAATTAGTTGACTTCTCAATTAATTCCAGAATCACTTAAAACTTAGATAAATAACAAACACACAATGGTACGTTGACACTCGATGCATTGTCTGGTTCATGAGTGACTAACGACAATGTCTGTTCTTTATCTATTTGACTTTAAGCAGTGATTCACTTCCTTCTCATTCAAGAACTCTGTAATCAGTATCTTTTTCTGTCACCACTTGAAATCTCCGTCACTTTAATAAATCCACTGAGCTTGAATACTTCATTGAGGCTTGATCAATAAATTGAGCTTCTTTCAATGTAGAATCACTTCAAGTCTGTAGATGACTTTAATCTTCATTCTTTGACAGATATAATCTTTTGAGATTCCTGTGACAATTGATTTTTATTATTTACTTATTACATCTTAATTAAAGTTGAGTAGAATCCTCGGTGTTTACAAATAGGCCTAGACATATGCCTTTCAATCTCCCCCTATTTTTTTGTTAGACAATAACAACCAAATACCTCTAGAGGATAACTCAACTAAAACAAGAAAAGATAAGACTTTTAAGAGCCAAGCAAATAATAAAAAGTTCTGGATTAAATATAACAATTTCCAGATTCAAACAGTAAAGATAAATACAAGATAGATGTTCCTCTAGACTGAACATATGAATAAATTTTCCTATCTTGATTTACCTAGCTCTAAACATATAACATTTACAAGTGAGCTAAACCTATCATGCCCTAATCTCTAATTTCACCTTCTTTAGCTTCTTTCAAGGTGTATAGCAGATCTTTGTCGAGGACACGATCACTTTCTGAAACCACACCACTTGGCATTACTGGTTGAGTGGTGATCTTCTTCAATCTATTCTTCATCTGAGCATACCTTGGAATTTTCTCCGTGCAGTAGTCTGAAATCATATCAGCAACTTCAGACTTCTCTACAGAAGCAAACCCAGAAGTTCTAAGAAGATTCTCCAACTTCACTAGTTGCATAGCAGTCTGTAGCTTCATGGAATCAGGATCCAGCCTTACAGTCTCCAAAGTTGTTCCTCTGTAGATTTTGACTTCATAAGGAAAATGTACAACTTGAGGGCTGACCTTCATAGCAGAATCTCTCAGCCGGTCATACAGAAGCTCGTTCAAGCAAGAAGATCTCTTTACTTTACTCATCAGAATCCACAATTCAGAGAGAGATCTTCTTTGGAGTAGTTCAAGAGAAACAGTGAATGACCCTTCAAGAGCACTTGAGACATAGATGAACAGTTCTTGTCTTACTTGATCAAATGCAGACTTAATCCTTAAGATATCTTCCTTCAATGCCTTCATATATAATGAGTTGTCTGGATTAACAATTCTGATCTTCTCAAGCAGCTTCAGAAAAGTAGCATCATTGTTTGTGCCTCTCTGAGGGATATCAAACATCTCCCTTGCTTTATCCCAATTGCTTCCTTGCTTCATCCTCACATCCAATCTCCTTTCTTTGACATGAATACTATGAAGACGTTGTTTGTCTTCATGTTCAGCCTTTTGAATCTTTAAATTCTGAGATATGATGTTAGAGACCTTAGCATTCTCATCCTCCTTTCTCCTTAGCTCTGCTTGCTGTTTCTTCAACTCCTTCTGAAACAAAGGGTTATGTGTATATAATTCAGCTTCATCTTCCCAATCATCAAAGTTGGCTGCCTCCTCAACCTCCTCCTCACCAAAAGCTTCTTCAGGTATGGTCTTCTCCAGATCACCAGATGTGTCAAATTGGAAGTCATCATGTTCACCATGGTAG
This sequence comes from Heracleum sosnowskyi, assembly GCA_030848705.1. NCBI lineage: Eukaryota > Viridiplantae > Streptophyta > Magnoliopsida > Apiales > Apiaceae > Heracleum > Heracleum sosnowskyi. Next base: position 13,731,479 of record CM061244.1, on the reverse strand, counting down.
TAGTAGGCATCATCAAAAGCAGACTCCTCCATTGATTGTTTACCTTTCCCCTTATCCTTTCCAGAAGCTCCTCCAGCTTCTCTGTTTCCTCCTTCTTTCTCCTTCTCCCCCTTAGTTGAGGAATCCTCTACAGTTTGAGCTTTGGAAGCCCTAGGATTCACCTCAGATGTTCTCCTTATATCTCTTATTTCTTCTCTCCTCTCTCCTCCTTCATTAGCATCATCATCCTTATCTTCATCATCACCCTCAAAGAATGTTCTTTGTTGTATTGTAGGTTGATGTGACTCCTTTATCATAGCGTACAGATGCTTCATCCCTTCGTTCAGATGCTCCATTCCACCTTCAATTTTAGAGAATCTTTGATCATTAAACCACTGATTTTGATCAACAGTTTGCTGAATAAAGTCCACTTTGGTAGAAATGGCAGCAATCTCCTTGACACTCTCCGATATTTTAGAATTTGACGTTGTAAGATCAGAGATGTCTGAAGCCACCAGCACTTGAGATTGTTGGATTGAATTCAGCTTCGGGAGTAGATTATTCTTCAATCCTTCGAGGTCATCTTTCACTGTACCCAGCTGATTTGATACAGAGGTGGTAGATTGAGAGACCACTTGTGCTTTTAGAAGAGTGTTCTCAGCCTAGGTGTCTTGCAATTTCCTTTGTAGATCAGCTAGCTGTTTCAACAAAGCAGTGTTTGTGTCAGTGTGTGCACTCACTTCAATTGCTCTCAGTGGTGTTTCACTCAACTCACGTGCTTGTGTTTCCCTCGGTGTTTGATTCATATCTCTCACCACTAACTGTCTTTCAAGATTTTCAGCAGATGTACCTGCATGAAAAATCACCCTAGCCCCTTCAAGAGAGGTCAGTGGTGGTGCAATGGGAGTTCACAATTCCCGATCCCTGAGTGAGTCTGTCAAAATATTTGACATTGTATATTGAATTGCTTCAGGGACAGACTCATCAGGTTGCCTTTCACTTTCTCCAGTATAAACTGCGAGTGAAAAATCCCTTAGGGGAGCCAGAGATGTTCCCTCTGGGAGGGGAGAAAACGATTCTATTTGAGTTGGCGAAGAATCATATTTTCCCTCAGATGCCTGTGAAGGCACTTCTACCGTAACTATGGTAGGCACTGTTTCAAAGTCAAAAGTAAAGTGCTCTCCTGGCATGGTGTCCTGAGTGTCATCTATATGGATATCTTCTCCCATTGTGAATAATGGGAGTGTGCTTGACTCAGTACAAGATGCCATGGCCCTATGGCGAATTTCAATAGATCCACCCTGTTGAGAGGATGTCTCCAGAGACTGTGTAGTGGCCATATCAATGTCCATATCCTTTTGAGAGGATACAAATGGGCTTACAGTTGTCTCCCTATAGGTTCTTCTTTTCTTTAAGGGTGGAGACAGAGCTGTGGGAACACTCATTTTAGCTATATCACTAACTCTTCTTGAACTGGTTTGAATATTAGGCTCAGGTTGTGTATCAGAAGTGTTTGACTCTCTGTATGGCTCTATGACCTGGGTCAGAGACTGTGGTTCTACAATCTTTGGGTCAGCCCTAACAAACACTTGGGTTTCAATTGAAGTACCAGAATAAGAACCAGAGTTAGGAATAACTACCTGAAGTGGAACTGGATGTGGCTGAGGAACTTGTTCACCAAAGATAGGAAGATTAATGAATTGACTCATCAATGGTGAAACAAGAACAGGTATGGTGGGAAATTTGGATGATACATCAAGTCTGGTGTAAAATTTGGTGTCTGTGGTTGGAGAGGTTTCAAATCTAGTTTCACGAAACAGTTCTACCTGCTCAGCAGTGAGAAGATGATTAATGATAAGAGTGAGAAAGCGAGGGTACCAACACTTTACTTTCACACCATTATCAGAATCTCTCCTAGAGTGAGCAAGCCTGTTCAGCATAAGATTCCACAGAATTTCAGCAAAATTTAACCTACGACCAAATACTATAGCATAGGCAATATACTGATTAAGACTGGTAATGCAATGAAAATTTGTTTTTGTGCAATTACCAAATACCCTTGCTATAGTATCAAAGAACAAATCCCATTCCCTAACAACAAAGCTTTTGGACAATTTAACCATTTGAAAGGGACCCTGATAATGAATATTCACAAAGAACTGTGATAACTCATCATCAGAGGGTAAGGGATCAAACCTGTCATTTGGAAAATGCAACACATCACAGAATAACTCAAAAGTGACTGTATATTGCTGATTTAAAATATTGAAAGAAAAAGATTTAGAATCTTCAGCAATAACAGCACTTGAACATAAAAACCTTAAAGGATCAATTTTAAGAAGTGCATTGGCACAAATAGCATGACTGACACAAGTCTCGCTATTTAAAAATTGAATCCACGGTCTAAAACGTTCCACTTTACACTTTAACGGATCAAAATACCCAACATAATTATTTAAAACAAGTTCAAAATTAGGATCCATTTAGATAAAACAAGAAATTTTAATCAATTTAAAATAAAATTAAAATTTTAGGGATTTTTAGAATTAATTAAAATTAAATAAAATCCACAAAATTAAAATTCTATTAAAATTAAACAAATTTTTTTTAAAAAAAAAAATTAATCCTAAAATACGAACTTAACACTTTAAATGCAAAAAGAATATTGGGCACTTGAATCTCAAGAACACACACACACAATCAGTTTAACACACTACAATAATTTCTAAGATCACTTAAAACACAAGAAGTCACTTAGCAAATTAAGAACAATCAAGTCGAATGGATTTCAAGAAAAATGAAAATTTAAACAGCACTTCGACTTAAAAGATTGATTTTAAAGAATAGAAATGATTTGCTAAGTTAAAACTTGAGCAATATGAACAAAGATCAAAGTGAGGTTCTGCAGGAATGAATGAATTCGAATGGGGGAATTTGATAAAAAACTGATAAGGCACTGCTAAGAGAATAGAAAATGCAGTGTATGTACTTGTATGTATATATATATAATAATAAAACAATAAAACTGAAAAGAAAAGAACTGAACAGTTTTTTTTTTAAATTTGTATTGGGAAGACAATCGGGAAGACTTAGGATAGTCTTCCCGGTAGTCTTCCTAATACAAATTAGTAAGTTTTACGGAAATTATAATAAAAGAAAAACAGAAAATAATAAATATATTTCTAAGTCTTCCTAGTTCAAAAACTGGGAAGACTTAGGAAAAGACTTAAAAATAAAAGGAAAAAACAAAAAACAAAAACTAAAAATTCTTAGTTTTCCCGGTAGTCTTCCTAGTATAAAACTGGGAAGACTTAGGAAAAATTCAGAATTAATTAGAATAATTACAGAAAAATGCATAAAAGTAATAAAAATGCATGACATATTTATAAAATTCTAGAAAAATTCACAGAAAATTCCATAAATCTTAGAAAAATATGCAGAATAATATAAAATTGCATAAAAATAATATAAACTTTCAGAATAATTTAAACAACAATATTTACAATCTGAAAAACACTTACATAATTCTAAATAAATATATTTTCAATAAAAATACATTTCTCCACTAAAAAAATTTGAGAAAAATATTTTTTAAAAAAATAAAATATTCAGAGCTATTTAAATTTACAAGCATGTAATATTAAATGAGAATTGGCAGAAATATCAGTTAAGTGACAAGAGAAAATGAATTTATTGAGAGAACAAACATGACAGAGATATTGTTAATCACTAAGACTGTTTAACATACCGAATTTACCAACTAACTTGATAAATGTGGATTCGTCAACAGATTTAGTGAATATATCTGCAGTTTGTTCTTCTATGGGTACAAAATGTAACTCCACAGTTCCATTCATGACATGCTCTCTGATAAAATGATACCTGATATCAATGTGCTTCGTTCTCGAGTGCTGCACAGGGTTGTTGGAGATTGCTATGGCACTTGTATTATCACAAAAAATGGGAATTTTGTCTAATGCAAAGCCATAGTCCTTTAATTAATTCCTAATCCATAAGATCTGAGCACAACAGCTTCCAGCAGCAATATATTCAGCTTCTGCTGTTGAATTGGAAACTGTTTGCTGTTTCTTGCTATACCAGGAAATCATCCTACCTCCTAGGAATTGACAACTCCCAGAGGTACTCTTTCTATCCACAACTGTAAAGCATAATGTAACATAAGATGTAAAAGAGATAACTACAACTCAACAAAGGACAAGACAGACAATAGTATTAATAGAAGCACAGGAATCCAGAATCAAAGAAGAAAAGGTAAACTCAAAAAATCAAAATACGTTATGTATTCTTGAAGTCCGTAAACAGGTCACGGAAAGAAGTTCATGAAAATGTTCAAGCCTCAGTGACAGCAATAGAAACAAGACTTTGAAGACGACAGAAGTATGTGAATGATTTAGGGTTCAGTACCACGGGATTCCAGTGATGAAGCAACCAGAACGACAAGGGACGTATCAGCAGCATTATAATTGAAGTCATAAAATAAGAATTGATCAAGTGTTATTCATCTGTGAACCAGACCAGTTGCACTAGGTGACGGCACTGAAAAGATCAAGTTGTTTTATCGTCTCGGAAGAAATTGATACAGTCTATTACTTAAACACCCAGGAGCTCAGTGGAATCATTAATGGATAAAAGACAAGAAAAAGTGATTCGATAGTTTTTCTTTTTTAGAAAACTATCGAATGATATAAAAAGTGATTCATTGAAAACCAAGTTAAGTTAATTTGGTATTCGATAGTTTTAATTAAAAAACTATCGAATGGTGAATTAACTTAATTCATTCGATGGTTTTTTATTAAGGAGCAGGTGAAAAGTATTCTTGTTGTCAGGTTGATTTTGAAGATCCAACGGCCAGGATTGTTTCTACAATCTAAGTTCGATGGTTTTCAATTTAAGTCTGCAGTTAATACAGAGTGAAGAATGTGTCTTCTTCAGTTAAGGATTTCAACACAGAGACATTACTGAGAGAGAGAAGAGCCGGAGAAAATTATCAGAGAAATTAATAGTGCTCAGAACTTGATCATTGTTTTGTATTTGTGTAACCTTAAACTCATTGACGCTAATCTACGGATTAGAAATTGTAGCACCCCTCGAGGTTTATATTTATAAAAAGATATATTCCCCAAAACTTGATTTGGTTTGGTGTGTTTGATTTCGTTATAGAACTGAAAGATTAATCCGCGAACGAAATTAAATTATTTGTGAGTATCGTATTCAACCCCCCCCCCCTTCTACGATACTTTGGACCTAACAATTGGTATCAGAGCTACTTGATTGATATACAAATCAGATCCGGTGAATGAGACCAAAATCAAACGTAGCGTGAAAATTCGAAGCAAATTTTTTAACTTTCAAAATTTTTCATTTAATTGGAATTTCTTGAATTTTAAACAATTTGAAATTTTCAGAAACCATGAGTGCTCCAAAGACAACCGCTGGTATTAAAGTTCCCCCGTTCACTAGAGATGATTTCGGTTTGTGGAAGATGAAGATGCTGTTATTTATCAAGGCATCTAATCCGTTGTATATTGGCATATTAGAAAATGGACCGTTTGTACCAATGAAACCAGTTAGTGAATCTACAGCTCCTGATGGTAGCAGGATTCCTTCAGGCACCCAACCTAAGGATATAAGTGAATTTACAGATTCTGACAAAGAACTGATTCGATTGGACACCGGTTTAATGTTGATATTGGCGGACTCCGCAGACAAGGAAATGAGCTATCAGTTGATGAACTGTACAAGCGGGAAACATATGTGGGATACCATTAACTTAATAATGGAAGGAACTGAAGACGTTCAGGAAAACAGATTGGACATTCTGACTTCTCAATATGAAGCGTTTAGGTCCCTGCCAGGAGAAAGTATAACTCAGGTCTTTGAGAAGTATACTAAGCTCCTCAACTGCCCCATCATATAGAACACAAGTCATCATCCATTAGGGAAAGAATTGACTTCACAAAGATGCCACTAGAGATGATCTATGGCAAGTTGAAGACCTATGAGATGGAACAGGAACAAAGGGTGATAATCTACGGATCAGGGACAGTGGACAGCAAGCACAATGCACTTGTGAGATCAGCAGCACTTGTAGTGGATGAACCAATAACTTCTGAAATTCAGGTTCAAACCCCTAGAGCTGGAAAGGAGGTGATAATAGAAGCAGAAATGGATTCTGTGAATCTGGGTGTTGATGAAAGTGATTACTACACCCTAGAAGAGCTTGAGCAAATGGAAGACAAATCCATGGCGTACTTAGCTGCAAAGTTTAGTCATATTCGTTTCAAAAGAAACCCTAAGTACAAGTTCAAGGGCTCAACCAACAGATTCCAGAAGAGCAATTATACACCTAGTACAGGCTTTAAGGGAGGCTACAAGACTGGCATGATTGATAGAAGCAAATCAAGATGCTACAACTGCAATGAGTTAGGGCATTTCGCCACTGAATGCCGGAAGCCTCGTCAAGCAAGAGACATGAAAGATGTCTATGGAAAGAAGGATTCTTATGATGAGTTGAAGAAGGAGAATGCCAAGCTTAAACAGCAATTGGAGGCATTCTCTGGAAAGCAGAAAGGGAAGGCTTACATAGCAGAGGGAAAGCACTGGGATGATACTGATTCGGATGAAGAGGAGGAATATGTAAATGTTGCTCTAATGGCGGACTCTTCAGAGGAATCACCACAATCATCTCAGGTACCTATCTTAACTACAATTGATATGTCTAATTCTGAGTACAAGAAAACTGTGCAAGATCTTAGTGTAGAATTGTTTAATGTACACACAAGCATGCTAGCATCAGAAATGGAAAATGCTAAACTAGTTCTTAAGATTAAAAAGCTAGAATCTAAAAATGAAGAACTAGAGCTTGTAGCTGTAACATTAGAAGATCTTAAGCAAAAGAATGCGTACTTAGAGAACAAGGTCAAGTGTAATGATGAGATAGAGACTATCCTCAGGAAGCAGATTTCAGATCTAGATTTGAAGCTGAATGCTATTAAGAATTCCGCTCTAGTGGCTAGGGAAATCATTGATACTCAGGCCATAGAGAATAAAACTGCTATAGGATTTGACTATAACAAGAAAGCTGGTAAGAAGATTGTGGAATTCCCTGTGACATCTTCAGTTGTCAAAAGGAATACTCCACATGTTCTTAAGAATGTTGATTGTCCAGTTTTTGTTAAGCCGTTTCCACCACTCTTTCATGAGGATGACCTTTTCATTAGACAAGAATTGCTTGAGGAGGATTTATTGAAGGAAAAAGAGGTAAAGACTAAGTTGCCTAGGAAATCAGTAAAAAATGAATTACCTAAACCTGATTTACCTAAAACTGAAGTAGGTTCCTTAGTTAGTAATGTTAAAAAGAACAGGAATGGGAGGAAAAAGATTGTTAATCAGGAATTGGTTCCATCTTCTCCCATTGCATCTAGGAAGTTATGTTCTATTTGTAATTCTGCTGGACACCTTACACATGCATGTAAAAAGGTTAAAGTAGAAACTGATAATGCTTCTGAAATGCATAACATGTCTGACATGCCTGATAATCATGAACCCTGTGGAAAGAAAGAGTGTTTGCTATGTAAGTACAACATCATGCATGCTTATTTTAAGTTGATGTCTGATAATAGCAATAGCACTGATAATGTTAAATCCACAGATACTATGAATATCAAACAGGGTAAGACTAAATTGAATGTTACTCCTGTTAAATCATCTAAACCTTCAGGACCCAAACAATTTTGGGTACCAAAGTCCGCTTAATCAATCTGTGATTGCAGGGTAAGGTTAAAAGCTCAAAGGTTGTGTGGATTCTGGATAGTGGCTGTTCTAGACACATGACAGGTGAAGAGTCCCTGCTTACAGAGGTGGTTAAGAAGACCGGCCCGATTGTAACCTTTGGAGATGACAGCAAAGGATTCACTACGGGATATGGTAAATTGAAAGCTGGAAATGTCATCATTGAAAACATCTCTCTTGTTGAAGGATTAAAGCACAATCTTCTAAGTATCAGTCAATTCTGTGATAAAGGCTACAATGTAGATTTCAGAAAGGACAAGTGCTTGCTCACCAACAGGAAGGATGAGAAGCTTACTCTACTGGGAGTGAGAAAAGGGAATTTGTTTATAGCTGACTTAAGTTCTACCAGTGAAGGAGAAGTTACATGTTTCTATGCAAAGGCATCTTCAGAACAAAGTTGGATATGGCACAAGAAGCTCTCACATTTGAACTTCAAAACTATGAACTCTTTGGTAAAGAGAGAGTTAGTGAGAGGGTTGCCCCTGATGGAATTCAATCAGGAGGGACTATGTGAAGCATGTGAAAAAGGGAAGTCGAAGAAAGCATCACATGGAAGCAAAGGAATGACAAGCATTACTGAACCATTACAGCTGATTCATATGGATTTATTTGGTCCAGTTAATGTTATGTCACTTTCAAGAAACAGATATGCATTGGTGATGGTGGATGACTACTCCAAGTACACGTGGGTGTTGTTCATACAAACAAAGGATGAAGCAACACAACTAATCATTGATCACATCAAGAAGATAGAAGTGGAAGTGTTACGACCAAACTCAACACGCAAGTGCACGTGATCTCAAGTAATACAGATAGCAAATAAGGTTCGTTCCTACAGGGACTCGTTGTTTGTCTAGTTAATTCACTCACCAATGTATGATTATTATCCGATGCTAAAACAAATAAAAAAGTGGATTTTTGTTATCACTATAATTAATCTAAGAATTATAACTAATTATCAACTACTTGAACTGAGATTTATGTCGAATTACTTATGCAAATAAAACATGGAATTTTAACTTCATTAAACAATCCATCTATAGTCTTCAATTCTCTAGCCCTTTCATGTGATTTGTTAATACCTGATCGAATACACAAAACTGATAAAAGCCAACTTTCGTTGTACCAATACCATCCTAAATAATATCCACAATAAAGATAGAAATCACTTAGTCTCCCAATTATGCTTAGTCCCTATATGTCTATAGAGATTGAAAACATAATGGTTGAAGTACAAGCATTCAATTGATCACATAGTCGTCATAAAACGGTTAGAGTTACGACACTGATTACGAATGATATTCTCACGCATAAACCTATGCTAGCATGGCAAGTTCTAAACTCTTAAATCCACTTTCGCTTCAATAAGAATTAACACACAATTACAGGAGTTAGCTACTCTCCTATAACGAATTAAAACAACCATGATAGGATATCGCATCAATCACACTATAGGCATCGAGAAAATTCAACAAATAAACTTCATGAATAAATCCGCTAAAACCCCATGACAACGAGTTAGTTCATAATCAAACTAATCGTCACCATGGGTTCTAATGTAAACATGATTGAAGGAAACGAATCAATATTGGAATAATTATCAAAGGTTCTAAAGAATACACCCAAACCAAGCATCCACAAGCTAGAAAGAATACAAGAATAAATTGAAAACTATCTTCTTCCTTGCTTCTTCGTGCCTTAAAACTCCGTATATAATATGTGGTATATGTCTCTCCTGTTCTCTAGGGTTTTTCTTCAGTACGATTTGTTGCACCTAGAGGCATATAAAAAGAGAAGAAAACCCTAGAGAAGAGGAGAGACATATACCACATATTATATACGGAGTTTTAAAGCACGAAGAAGAAGGAAGAAGATAGTTTCAATTTATTCTTGTATTCTTTCTATCTTGTGGATGCTTGGTTTGGGTGTATTCTTAGAACCTTAATATTTATTCAATATAATTCGTTTTCTTTCATCATGTTTACATTAGAACCCATGGTGACGATTAGTTTGATTATGAACTAACTCGTTGTCATGGGGTTTTAGCGGATTTATTCATGAAGTTTATTTGTTGAATTTTCTCGATGCCTATAGTGTGATTGATGCGATATCCTATCATGGTTGTTTTAATTCGTTATAGGAGAGTAGCTAACTCCTGTAATTGTGTGTTAATTCTTATTGAAGCGAAAGTGGATTTAAGAGTTTAGAACTTGCCATGCTAGCATAGGTTTATGCGTGAGAATATCATTCGTAATTAGTGTCGTAACTCTAACCGTTTTATGACGACTATGTGATCAATTGAATGCTTGTACTTCAACCATTATGTTTTCAATCTTTATAGACATATAAGGACTAAGCATAATTGGGAGACTAAGTGATTTCTATCTTTATTGTGGATATTATTTAGGATGGTATTTGTGCAACGAAAGTTGGCTTATATCAGTTTTGTGTGTTCGATCAGGTATTACAAATCACATGAAAGGGCTAGAGAATTGAAGACTTTAGATGGATTGTTTAATGAAGTTAAAATCCCATGTTTTATTCGCATAAGTAATTCGACATAAATCTCAGTTTAAGTAGTTGATAATTAGTTATAATTCTTAGATTAATTATAGGGATAACAAAAATCCACTTTGTTATTTGTTTTAGCATCGGATAATAATCATACATTGGTGAGTGAATTAACTAGACAAACAACGAGTCCCTGTAGGAACGAACCTTATTTGCTATCTGTATTACTTGAGATCACGTGCACTTGCGTGTTGAGTTTGGTCGTAACAAGTTTTTGGCGCCGCTGCCGGGGATTTTGGTTTTATTTGTTTAGTTTCAGTATTTACCATCAGTGGTCATTAAAGTTCGGTGACTAGGACGTTTCTCACCAATTTTCTAGTTGGTGAATTTCAGGTACTTAGTGAGAGTGTATGCGTACACGAGCTCGAGCACGTAGAGAAGAATTAGCAAGAAGGAAACTTGACTTTGAGAACATCAGTGTAGAAAACAATCATGAATCAAAAGAAGATATGGAAGATCAAGCACAACCAGCGAAGGCTTTGAGTGAATTTTCTCAGCCAAAAGTGGAGGACATTCATACCAGCATTGTTCGTCCAGCTATTGGGGCTAATAATTTTGAGCTTAAGCCAAACATCATTCAGATGATTCAGAATACGGTTCAGTTTGGGGGTAGTCCTGCTGAAGATCCCAATGCTCATATTAGGGACTTTCTTGAGATCTGTGATACCTTCAAATTCAACGGAGTTACAGATGACGCAATCAGATTGAGGCTATTTCCCTTCTCTCTTAGGGATAAAGCCAAGAGTTGGTTACATTCCATGCCATCAGGTTCTATTACAACATGGGCAGACTGTGCTCAAAAGTTCTTGACGAAGTATTTCTCCATGGCGAAGATAGCAGCTTATAGGAATTCTATTTCTCAGTTTGCTCAGCAACCCCAGGAATCTTTGGGGGAAGCATGGGAAAGGTACAAGGAGATATTGGCACGTTGTCCTCATCATGGGATGCCGGATTGGATGGTAATCAGCAATTTCTATAACGGATTGGGAGCTCAGTCAAGGCCTATGCTTGATGCAGCTTCTGGAGGAGCACCGTGGGCAAAAAGCTATGAGGATGCCTATAATCTTATTGAGATGATGGCAGCCAATGAGTTTCAGAATCCTATTCAACGCTTGCCACCTGCTAAAGTGGCTGGAATTCTTGACTTGGACGCAGCTACTTCTATTGCTGCTCAACTCAAGGCGTTGACAATGAAGGTAGATTCCCTTTCTAATCATGGAACTAGCCAGGTTGCTATGGTGTGTGAATTGTGTGCAGGGGCTCATGACACGAATCTGTGTGCTATCTCAGCTGAATCAGCACAGTTTGTTAGTAACTTTCAGAGAAATCAGCAACCAGCACCTAATGTGTATCATCCCAACAATCGGAATCATCCTAATTTCAGTTGGAGCAACAATCAGGGTGGTGTTCAGCAACCACAAAATCAGCAGTTCAATGCAAGGCCATATAATCAGAACTATCAACCACCACCTTATGCTCCAAGGCAACCATTCATCCACCTGGATTTCAACCATCTCAAGGAAATTCTTTGAATCAGTCTGAGAAGTCTGAACTGGAAGAGCTGCGAATGATGTATAAGAGTCAAGCGGTGTCATTGAAAACTTTAGAGAATCAGATTGGGCAACTAGCCAATGCATTGTTGAACCGTCAACCAGGAACGCTTCCGAGTGACACAGAGATGAATCCAGGCAAGAAAGATCACAAGGAACAGGTCCAGGCAGTAACCTTACGATCGGGGAAGATCCTGCAAGGTCAGAACGAAGAAAAGTCAGCCGAGGAAAAAACTGAAAATTCTGAACAGAATGTACGGCGCGGCAGCGCCGATGCCCAGTACAAAAACGGCGCGGCAGCGCCGGCCCTTCTGGAAGAAAAAAGTGATTTTGACGCTGGGGTCGATTCTGTTCCTGATTTGGTACCTAATGCTACTCTCTCGACTCACGTAACTGGGAAGAATGAAAATTCTCGGAAAGTAGTAGAAGAAAAGTTGTTTCCACCTCCTCCATTCCCAAAACGAGTTCAAAGGCAAAAGTTTGACAAGCAGTTTGCTAAGTTCTTGGATGTCTTCAAGAAGCTTCAGATTAACATACCATTTGCAGAGGCTCTTGAGCAAATGCCGAGCTATGCGAAGTTTATGAAGGGAATTCTTTCGAAGAAATTGAAACTTGAGGAGCTAGACACCGTTGCTTTGACAGAGGAGTGTAGTGCAGTTCTACAGCAGAAATTGCCACCGAAGCTTAAAGATCCGGGAAGTTTTACCATACCTTGCACTATTGGCAATCAACTTTTCAGCAAATGCTTATGTGATTTGGGAGCTAGCATTAATCTCATGCCAATGTCTGTTTTTAAGCAACTTGGGTTGCCTGAGCCAAAACCAGTTAATATGACCTTACAGTTGGCTGATCGGTCGATCACATATCCGAGGGGTATAGTGGAGGATGTCTTGGTAAAGGTGGATAAGCTGATTTTTCCTGCTGATTTTGTTATTCTTGACTTTGAGGAAGACAAGAAGATCCCTATCATCTTGGGACGACCATTCTTGGCTACAGGTCGGACTCTTATTGATGTCCAAAAGGGAGAGCTCACAATGAGGGTGAGTAATCAAAAGGTCATCTTTAATGTGTTCAAGGCTATGAAATTTCCGACAGAGGAGGAAGAGTGTTTTAGCTTGAAGATGGTTGATACGGGTCAGAGAAAGGAGTTCGATCAGCTGTTGAGCAAAAATTCGGACATGCACAAGTTCGAGCATCATATCAGTGATTCCATTGACAATTCTTCCATTCGAGATCTTTCGAATGTCAGGCTTGGAAAACTTCCACCACATTTGAAGTATGTCCTTCTGAATGATGAGTTGGTGATTTTTAAAGAGTGTGAAGATAATGTGCTGAGAAGGTGGAACAAGGATGATGAGGTAAAAGAGTGTTCTTATCAATCGACGGAGAAGCATAAACACCTTAGAGGTGTAAAGAAGAAAAAGAAAAAATCGATTGATGGAAAAGTCAAGGTGAAGTTTGATTTGGAAAAGATGTGGGAAGAAAGCAAGAAGGTTATCAAACAATGGGTGAATGGTCCTTCTGCTAAGGACAAGTCAAATGCGATCTTCGAGCCACCATGATTTGATTCACATTTGTCCGGCTAAATGACATTAACGACAGCGCTTCGTGGGAGGCAACCCATGTGTTAGGTATGTTTCTACTATCTTTCTTATTACCTTCAATGAGGACATTGAATATTTTAAGTTTGGGGGTGATAATTAAGGAATGGTAATATTAGTGTGTGTGTTCATATAGGTTTCATATTGCATATGTAGTTAGTTCATTCATATCTTTGCATGTTCATGTCATATAGGGCATTCTGTTTGCATTAGTATTTATATCTGTTATGTGAGTCCATTTTAGTTGCATGCATATTTCATGATCCCGTAGGATTTGACTATTTCCGTTGGTGAGTCGATGTTGATTGGAGTGTGGTTGTGATGAATAGAGGGTTGATTAAGTTTCTAAGTATTGACTTGCATGCCAGAAACAAATCTATTTCATAAGTCTCATTGGTAGCTTTTGAATTTGATCAGACCATGCTTGTTTGGTGTTAGAATTTAACCACTTGTTTACATTTAGAATGTTGGCTAGATTCTTGAAAACGAAGGAGCACTTATGTATAAGTTTGGGGGAAACCAGGGATTTCATGCTAGTTGTAATAAAGGCTAGGCGTCAAATGGCTAGTAGCCGGCTCATTGGTAAAAAATGAGTAGTCTAGGGTGGATGAGAAAAAAGGCAAAGTGCACTCATTCCGAAATTATTGAAAAAAAAAAAAGAGAAAAGTTGAAAAAGAAAAAAAAAAGTTGTGTTTGTTTTGTGTTTATGCAGAATTGATCAGGTTGAGCTCTTTAATACTCGAGCAATTAAGTTCTAGGGGACTTTGTGCCTATTGACCTAAGACTTTTCCGGTCTGGGATCCACTAACCTAAAGCTCGTTACATGGGTATTATTGTATAAGCCTTTTGGGGTCTCAGCCATTGCACGGTCAAATAAGCATGTGTGTTGTGTGTAGTTGTTTTTGTGTAATAAAGCATGAATTCTTGTCTAACTCAGATGGACTGCAAAGGTGTCTCTTAAGAGTTCTTGTGTCTAGCGTTCATTCTGTTTGTAAGCTTGTGGTTGTTTTGGCTAAGAGTAGGTATGGTCTTGATTTAGTTTGGGAGTATATTGGTGAGCATCGCACACACGCACGTTTCTGTGTTTGTCTTGTTGGTCGATGGGAATTTGGTCGAACTCTGGTTGGAAGACTGTGTTCTTTGAGATGTTGGCTTGTTGATTGGTTTTGGTTGGTTTGAAGGGATCGTTGCATTTTCATATTAGTTGCATACATGCATTGCATTGTTAGTTGCATGAGTAGATGGATTTTGTGAGTACATTCGCTATAGGCCCTCACGAGACCTTACTCGTCCACTAGGGCTGCCTAGGGGTTTAAAGGGCTTGTTGCATATGCCAAATGCAACCGTGATCACCTACGGAAGTGGTACTAGTTAGTTGTATATAGTTATATTATTTATGCTTGAGGACAAGCATCGGTTTAAGTTTGGGGGTGTGATAAGTGGATTTTTAATCCACTTGGAACGCTTCATATCGGCTTAAATTGATGACTTGAACTCAAGTATGTGGTGTGTTTAATGTGTTTTCATTAAGTTTTGCAGAACCAAGAGTTGGAGGATAATTTGATTAAAATTCGGATTTTCCGGGTAGGTTGCGCAGTCTTCACTGTTTTGGCCATATCTGGAGTTCTACAAGTCCGATTCTGACGATCTTACAGCTCACGCGAAGAGGACAACATTTTCTATTTCCTGGACAGAAGGTACGGCGCGGCAGCGCCGTGTTTAAGCTTGTCTATGGCGCGGCAGCAACGCTGGAAAACAGTACAGAAAATCTCTGGCGCGGCAGCGCCGCTCTCCTTTGTATTTGTGGCGCGGCAGCGCCGGTCTGTCTGACGAAAATTCCTGTTTTGACCCGATTTGCTGACTTTTCAAGTTGAAGTCAAATTTCAATTCAGTACGATTTGTTGCACCTAGAGGCATATAAAAAGAGAAGAAAACCCTAGAGAAGAGGAGAGACATATACCACATATTATATACGGAGTTTTAAAGCACGAAGAAGAAGGAAGAAGATAGTTTCAATTTATTCTTGTATTCTTTCTATCTTGTGGATGCTTGGTTTGGGTGTATTCTTAGAACCTTGATATTTATTCAATATAATTCGTTTTCTTTCATCATGTTTACATTAGAACCCATGGTGACGATTAGTTTGATTATGAACTAACTCGTTGTCATGGGGTTTTAGCGGATTTATTCATGAAGTTTATTTGTTGAATTTTCTCGATGCCTATAGTGTGATTGATGCGATATCCTATCATGGTTGTTTTAATTCGTTATAGGAGAGTAGCTAACTCCTGTAATTGTGTGTTAATTCTTATTGAAGCGAAAGTGGATTTAAGAGTTTAGAACTTGCCATGCTAGCATAGGTTTATGCGTGAGAATATCATTCGTAATTAGTGTCGTAACTCTAACCGTTTTATGACGACTATGTGATCAATTGAATGCTTGTACTTCAACCATTATGTTTTCAATCTTTATAGACATATAAGGACTAAGCATAATTGGGAGACTAAGTGATTTCTATCTTTATTGTGGATATTATTTAGGATGGTATTTGTGCAACGAAAGTTGGCTTATATCAGTTTTGTGTGTTCGATCAGGTATTACAAATCACATGAAAGGGCTAGAGAATTGAAGACTTTAGATGGATTGTTTAATGAAGTTAAAATCCCATGTTTTATTCGCATAAGTAATTCGACATAAATCTCAGTTTAAGTAGTTGATAATTAGTTATAATTCTTAGATTAATTATAGGGATAACAAAAATCCACTTTGTTATTTGTTTTAGCATCGGATAATAATCATACATTGGTGAGTGAATTAACTAGACAAACAACGAGTCCCTGTAGGAACGAACCTTATTTGCTATCTGTATTACTTGAGATCACGTGCACTTGCGTGTTGAGTTTGGTCGTAACAACGTCATTTAGCCGGACAAATGTGAATCAAATCATGGTGGCTCGAAGATCGCATTTGACTTGTCCTTAGCAGAAGGACCATTCACCCATTGTTTGATAACCTTTTTGCTTTCTTCCCACATCTTTTCCAAATCAAACTTCACCTTGACTTTTCCACCAATCGATTTTTTCTTTTTCTTCCTTACACCTCTAAGGTGTTTATGCTTCTCCGTCGATTGATAAGAACACTCTTTTACCTCATCATCCTTGTTCCACCTTCTCAACACATTATCTTCACACTCTTTAAAAATTACCAACTCATCATTCAGAAGGACATACTTCAAATGTGGTGGAAGTTTTCCAAGCTTGACATTCGAAAGATCTCGAATGGAAGAATTGTCAATGGAATCACTGATGTGATGCTCGAACTTGTGCATGTCCGAATTTTTGCTCAACAGCTGATCGAACTCCTTTCTCTGACCCGTATCAACCATCTTCAAGCTAAAACACTCTTCCTCCTCTGTCGGAAATTTCATAGCCTTGAACACATTAAAGATGACCTTTTGATTACTCACCCTCATTGTGAGCTCTCCTTTCTGAACATCGATCAACGCTCGGCCAGTAGCCAGAAAAGGTCTTCCCAAGATGATAGGAATCTTCTTGTCTTCCTCAAAGTCAAGAATAACAAAGTCGGCTGGAAAGAAAAGCTTGTCGACCTTCACCAAAACATCCTCAACTATTCCTCGAGGATAAGTAACTGAACGGTCCGCAAGTTGGAGAGTCATAGTAGTTGGCTTTGGTTCTGGAAGACCAAGTTGCATGAAAACTGATAAGGGCATGAGATTAATACTTGCACCCAAATCACACAAGCATTTGCTGAATGAGAGATCTCCAATAGTACATGGAATGGTAAAGCTTCCAGGGTCCTTCAACTTAGGTGGCAACTTTTGTTGCAAGATGGCACTACATTCTTCCGTCAATGCAACTGTCTCTAGCTCCTCAAGTTTCAATTTCTTCGAAAGAATGCCCTTCATAAACTTCGCATAGCTCGGCATTTGCTCAAGAGCCTCTGCAAATGGTATGTTAATCTGAAGCTTCTTGAAGACATCCAAGAACTTAGCAAACTGCTTGTCAAACTTTTGCCTTTGAACTCGTTTTGGGAATGGAGGAGGTGGAAACACCTTTTCTTCTACTACTTTCTGAGAATTATCACTCTTCCCAGTTACATGAGTCGAGAGAGTAGCATTAGGTACCAACTCAGGAACAGAATCGACCCCAGCGTCAAAATTGTCTTTTTCTTCCAGAAGGGCCGGCGCTGCCGCGCCGTTTTTGTACTGGGCAGCGGCGCTGCCGCGCCGTACAAACTGACCCGAAAATTCATTTTTTTCTTCGGTTGAATTTTCTTCATTCTGACCCTGTAGAATCTTTCCCGATCGTAAGGTTACTGCCTGGACCTGTTCCTTGTGATCTTTCTTGCCTGGATTCATCTCTGTGTCACTCGGAAGCGTTCCTGGTTGACGGTTCAGCAATGCATTGGCTAGTTGGCCAATTTGATTCTCTAAAGTTTTCAATGACACCGCCTGACTCTTATACATCATTCGCAGCTCTTCCAATTCAGACTTCTCAGACTGATTCAATGAATTCCCTTGAGATGGTTGAAATCCCGGTGGAATGAATGGTTGCCTTGGAGCATAAGGTGGCGGTTGATAGTTCTGATTATATGGCCTTGCATTGAACTGCTGATTTTGTGGTTGCTGAACACCACCCTGATTGTTGCTCCAACTGAAATTAGGATGATTCCGATTGTTGGGATGATACACATTAGGTGCTGGTTGCTGAGTTCTCTGAAAATTACTAACAAACTGTGCGGATTCAGCTGAGATAGCACACAGATTCGTGTCATGAGCTCCTGCACACAATTCACACACCATAGCAACCTGGTTAGTCCCAAGATTAGAAAGGGAATCTACCTTCATTGTCAACGCTTTGAGTTGAGCAGCAATAGCAGTAGCTGCATCCAAGTCAAGAACTCCAGCCACTTTAGCAGGTGGCAAGCGTTGAGTAGGATTCTGAAACTCATTGGCCGCCATCATCTCAATAAGATTATAGGCATCCTCATAGCTTTTTGCCCACAGTGCTCCTCCAGAAGCTGCATCAAGCATAGGCCTTGACTGAGCTCCCAATCCGTTATAGAAATTGCTGATTACCATCCAATCCGGCATCCCATGATGAGGACAACGTGCCAATATCTCCTTGTACCTTTCCCAAGCTTCCCCCAAAGATTCCTGGGGTTGCTGAGCAAACTGAGAAATAGAATTCCTATAAGCTGCTGTCTTCGCCATGGAGAAATACTTCGTCAAGAACTTTTGAGCACAGTCTGCCCATGTTTTAATAGAACCTGATGGCATAGAATGTAACCAACTCTTGGCTTTATCCCTAAGAGAGAAGGGAAATAGCCTCAATCTGATTGCGTCATCTGTAACTCCGTTGAATTTGAAGGTATCACAGATCTCAAGAAAGTCCCTAATATGAGCATTGGGATCTTCAGCAGGACTACCCCCAAACTGAACTGTATTCTGAATCATCTGAATGATGTTTGGCTTAAGCTCGAAATTATTTGCCCCAATAGCTGGACGAACAATGCTGGTATGAATGTCCTCCACTTTTGGCTGAGAGAATTCACTCAAAGCCTTCGCTGGTTGTGCTTGATCTTCCATATCTTCTTTTGATTCACGATTGTTTTCTACACTGATGTTCTCAAAGTCAAGTTTCCTTCGTGCTAGTTCTTCTCTTCTTGCTAATTCTTCTCTACGTGCTCGAGCTCGTGTACGCATACACTCTCAATAAGTACCTGAAATTCACCAACTAGAAAATTGGTGAGAACGTCCTAGTCACCGAACTTTAATGACCACAGATGGTAAATACTGAAACTAAACAAATAAAACCGATGTCCCCGGCAGCGGCGCCAAAAACTTGTTACGACCAAACTCAACACGCAAGTGCACGTGATCTCAAGTAATACAGATAGCAAATAAGGTTCGTTCCTACAGGGACTCGTTGTTTGTCTAGTTAATTCACTCACCAATGTATGATTATTATCCGATGCTAAAACAAATAACAAAGTGGATTTTTGTTATCACTATAATTAATCTAAGAATTATAACTAATTATCAACTACTTGAACTGAGATTTATGTCGAATTACTTATGCAAATAAAACATGGAATTTTAACTTCATTAAACAATCCATCTATAGTCTTCAATTCTCTAGCCCTTTCATGTGATTTGTTAATACCTGATCGAATACACAAAACTGATAAAAGCCAACTTTCGTTGTACCAATACCATCCTAAATAATATCCACAATAAAGATAGAAATCACTTAGTCTCCCAATTATGCTTAGTCCCTATATGTCTATAGAGATTGAAAACATAATGGTTGAAGTACAAGCATTCAATTGATCACATAGTCGTAATAAAACGGTTAGAGTTACGACACTGATTACGAATGATATTCTCACGCATAAACCTATGCTAGCATGGCAAGTTCTAAACTCTTAAATCCACTTTCGCTTCAATAAGAATTAACACACAATTACAGGAGTTAGCTACTCTCCTATAACGAATTAAAACAACCATGATAGGATATCGCATCAATCACACTATAAGCATCGAGAAAATTCAACAAATAAACTTCATGAATAAATCCGCTAAAACCCCATGACAACGAGTTAGTTCATAATCAAACTAATCGTCACCATGGGTTCTAATGTAAACATGATTGAAGGAAACGAATCAATATTGGAATAATTATCAAAGGTTCTAAAGAATACACCCAAACCAAGCATCCACAAGCTAGAAAGAATACAAGAATAAATTGAAAACTATCTTCTTCCTTGCTTCTTCGTGCCTTAAAACTCCGTATATAATATGTGGTATATGTCTCTCCTATTCTCTAGGGTTTTTCTTCTCTTTATATAGGCCTCCAGGTGCAAATAAGTCGTACGGAATTGTAATTTGACTTCAACTCGAAAAATCAGCAAATCGGGTTCAAAACAGGAAATTTCGTCAGACAGACTGGCGCTGCCGCGCCACGATTGTATAGGATAGCGGCGCTGCCGCGCCAGATAATTACTGCTCCTTTTTCCAGCGGCGCTGCCGCGCCATAGGCAAGCTCAAACACGGCGCTGCCGCGCCGTGCCTTCTGTCCAGGAAGACGAATTTTTCCATTTTCTTCGTTTTAGCTCCAAATTGCATTCCGATTGCTCCGCTTCATTCCTAGTACACCTGTGATAAATATACCTGCACAATACCCTTAAAAGAGAGCAAAAATACCACAACTCGAGTACAAACATTCGTTTTAAGCCATACGGACACGTTCTAAGTGAATAAAATACCCACTTATCAGGAAGCTAAGCTACCTGTGCGGACAATCAGATCAGACAATGGAACTGAATTCAAGAATGCAGTTCTAAATGATTTCTGCTCAGAGAAAGGAATATCAAGACAGTTTTCAGCACCAAGAACTCCTCAACAGAATGGAGTAGCGGAAAGGAAGAACAGGACCTTGGTTGAAACAGCAAGGACCATGTTGAGTGAATCAAAACTTCCCACTTACTTTTGGGCTGAAGCAGTGAATACAGCTTGCTACACTCAGAATCGAACCCTGATCAACAAAGATCATGAAAAGACTCCGTATGAGTTAATGGCCAACAAGAAGCCAACACTGAAGTACTTTCATGTGTTTGGTGCAAAGTGCTTTGTACTTAAAGATGGAGAACATCTTGGCAAGTTTGATGCCAAAGCAGATGAAGGCATTTTTCTGGGCTATTCTCTGGAATCTAAGGCTTTCAGGGTATATGTGATTGAAGATAAGAAGGTGTTGGAAAGCTTTAATGTAACATTTGACGACACTAAAAGACCAGGCCTGCAAACTGGAGAGAACTCTGAATCCTTGGTATTTGAAAATCTATCAGGAGATCTCTCTGACAATGAAGAAGTACCTGAAGTTGTTACAGTCATTAATAATAATCATAATGATAATGATTCTGGACAAAGTGGTGACCTAAGTGGAAATCCTCAACATACAGGATCCACTAGTCAGTCTTCAGAATCAACAGATCAAACCGTCAACAATTCAGGGGGAGCAGGAGAAGGATCAACTAGTCACACTCCACAACATCTAGAACAAGGAGAATCATCAAGATCGCATCTGCCAAGACAAAGGGTATGGAATAGAGATCATCCATTTCACTTGATCATTGGTGATCCGGACACAGGAGTGAGAACTAGGAGAACATCACAAAATGAATGTCACTATTCTGGGTTTCTTTCAGAAACAGAACCTAAGAAAGTTGAAGATGCTCTAGATGATCCAGATTGGGTGATTGCAATGCAAGAAGAACTCAATCAGTTTGAAAGGCAGAAAGTTTGGAAGCTGGTACCCAGGCCTAAGGGAAAATCTGTTATTGGAACACGATGGGTATTCAGAAATAAGTTGGACGAAGATGGCATTGTAACGAGAAACAAAGCCAGACTGGTTGCTAAAGGTTACTCTCAAGAAGAGGGTATAGATTATGATGAAACCTATGCACCAGTAGCAAGACTTGAGGCCATCAGAATGTTTCTAGCATTTGCTGCACATTCCAATTACAAGGTATATCAAATGGATGTGAAGAGTGCTTTTCTGAACGGGGAGTTAGAAGAAGAAGTGTATGTGGAACAACCTCCAGGTTTTGAGGATTCAAAACTGGCAGACTTTGTGTACTTTCTATTCAAAGCTCTCTATGGACTCAAACAAGCTCCGAGGACATGGTATGACACTCTCTCTGAATTCTTACTTGAAAATGATTTTACAAGAGGTGTTGTAGACAAAACTCTCTTTGTCAAAAAGCATAAAAATGATTTGATATTGGTGCAAGTATATGTTGATGACATAATATTTGGTTCTACTAATGATGATCTATGCAAGAGATTTGCTAAGTTAATGCAGAGTCGTTATGAAATGAGCATGATGGGTGAATTGTCATTCTTTCTTGGATTGCAAGTATACCAAAAACAAGCTGGTATATTCATTTGTCAGTCCAAGTACATCAAGGATCTTCTTAAGAAGTATCAAATGGAAGACTCATCTACAGCAAAGACTCCTATGCCAACTGCCACTAAGCTTGATAAGGATGAAACTGGTAAAAAGGTTGACATCACAGGCTACAGAGGTATGATAGGCTCATTACTTTATCTCACTGCAAGTAGACCAGATATAATGTTTGCAACATGCTTGTGTGTTAGATTTCAGTCTGATCCTAAAGAATCTCATCTAATAGCTGTTAAGCGAATATTTAGATATCTTAAGGGGACCCCAAATCTTGGAATTTGGTACCCTAAAGATACAGGATTTGATCTTATTGGATACACAGACTCTGATTTTGCAGGTTGTAAGATTGATCGGAAGAGTACTTCAGGAAGCTGTCAGTTTCTTGGAAGAAGGTTAGTTTCCTGGCATAGCAAGAAGCAGCATTCAGTGTCCACATCAACAGCTGAGGCTGAATACATTGCTGCTGGTAGCTGTTGTGCTCAGATCTTGTGGATGAGAAACCAACTCCGTGACTATGGACTTTTGTTGACAAAGATTCCAATATTTTGCGACAACACAAGTGCCATAGCAATCTCAAACAACCCAGTGCAACACTCGAGGACGAAGCACATCGGCATCAGGTATCATTTTATCCGAGATCATGTCATGAATGGAACTGTGGAGTTACACTTTGTACCCACAGATGATCAAATTGCAGACATCTTTACTAAACCGCTTGATGAATCCACTTTCAATAAGCTGGTTGGTGAACTTGGGATGTTAAATCTTTCTAATTGATTTTGATTAGAAGTCAGTAACTGCAGAGAGTCCTGGTGAATACATGAGTTTAAGAATTGCTATATCCTTAGGACTCGTGAATTTATTTTCTGGAGCAATTCTCGTAGTTAGGATTATTATACTAATTTTATGTCATAATTATGGATGATATATCTTCTGGCATTTAATTAGTTATTAATTCTAAAAATTATTTAAGTGCTAATATTTGTACTAAATATTCAAGCATTTATTTAATTTGAATTAATTTGCTTTGTTTTTAACATTGTAGATTAATACAGCATAATTGATTAGATTTCAATTGGTTAATATCACTCAATGATATTTAATTGATTTTATTCTAAGAAAATTGTGAATTTTCTGTTAAGAATTGATTTTGGTGAATTTTAAAAGATTTATTAAAATTAAAACTTGACAGTAAATAAAAAGGTCTAAATTTTAAAACATGAACAGGTTTGAAAATGAAGACAGAAGCAAAAAATATCGAATTTAGGAAATTCGATAGTTTTTCAAGTACATAGATAAATCTATCGAATTTAATTTTCGATAGTTTTTGAAAAGGAAAAGAAAATCTATCGAAAACATTTCTCGATAGTTTTTGAGAAAATTTTAAAATATATCGAAGGAATTCAATTAATTCAATATTTAGAATTCTCGATAGATTTAAAAAAAACAAAATGGAAAAGCATCGAAGTGAGTTTTAGTTTATTTAATATTTAAAATTCTCGATACTTTTTCAATATAGTTCGATAGTTTTTTTGGTTTTTTCTGAAAACGTTTTATATTCTTATTTTCAAAATACTTCGATAGTTTTTCAAAAACCATCGAAGTACAGTTGACAGTTTTACCCCTCTGGAAAACCATCGAATGTACATTTGAAAACCATCGAACAATGAAATACCAAAAATACCCCTGACAATTCAATAAGTATAAATCACTGCCTTGGTTATTTTCTCTACATTTTCTTTCAGATCTTAAGAGAGAAAAAGGCCGTGAATAATACTTACAGAGAGATACACGACAAGAACATCTTAATCGATAGTTTTCTAAAGCTTTTTACCGATTAAAACTTCATAAAGTTACTGTTCTTTCACTGTATCTTGTTGATTAACCGTGAAAGTGTGAGTATCTTGAGTTTTTAATTCCTTTCAAGAAGAAACTATCGAAAGTGAATTTTCTAAATCCTAAGGACTGTTGACTGTGTTCAAGTTTAGAAAGAAATTGTTTTTCAATTGATTTCTGATTTGTTGATATTGAGGTTACCATATTAGGGTTCTTGATAATTCTGTTCGAGTTTGTGTAATTTAGGTAAAAAGGGGGTAATTTTTGAAGAAGTTAATTAATTAGAAAATAATTAATTAATTAACTTAAGGTTAATTTTGGTTTTTTTTTAATTTTAAATTTTCTGGAAAGTGTGAACAAACAATGGCCGGGGAATTTATTATTACCAAAACTAATCATGTCTCGTTTCAAAATCTGCAAGCCATTACGAATCCTCAAATTTGTGCATGGGCAGAATTTTTGAATATACGTTCATTAGTGGCATACGATGTAAGTACTCCCGTAGTCCTTTGTATCGATCAACTGACTGCGTTGTACACATCCGCCACGGATACAAGTGAGAATAATGTGAGATCCTTCAGTTTTGTTGTGCCAGGGGGCAGAACAATAAGGGTGACGGAACATGACTTTAACAGAATACTTCATTTTCCTACAGAAAACCTTGTTCCTGATCCCACAACTGAGGAAATACATGCTTTCTTCACTCTTATCAGAAGTCAACAACCTAACTTCTTGGTGGGAGAGTTCCTAAAGCATTACCTGCCAAAGCCATGGAATTTTTTCTTTCATACCCTGATACATGTTTTTACTGCCAAGCTAACAAATCTGCATGGCATTCCCTTATTCCTTCAAAAGATAGGGTTTGCCATTGCGAACAACATGCATATTAACATAGGACGGATAGTGATTGATCAAGTAATTCTGTGCATGGGACCACTGGATGAAAGAACAGGCATA
The DNA here is from genome assembly GCA_030848705.1 of Heracleum sosnowskyi. Taxonomy (NCBI): domain Eukaryota; kingdom Viridiplantae; phylum Streptophyta; class Magnoliopsida; order Apiales; family Apiaceae; genus Heracleum; species Heracleum sosnowskyi. The sequence goes on along the minus strand of CM061244.1, from coordinate 13,706,189 downwards.
AATGAAGATGTGCTCTGTTTCTATCCTAGGTTCCTACAGCTAATTCTCAATGATATCTTAACAGATGATGAACGGGAGATCTTTGAAGGTGAGGCCAACCAGGAGTGCATGAGAATGAAGAGCAATGCCATAACCGCTCTCATTAGGAAGAACAACTATCTTCCAGGGGTACCCACTGTTCTCACTGAATATCTAAGAACGGTGCCCCTACCACTTCTACCCCCAGGGGAACAGGTAAATCAAGGTAATATTCCATAACCTGAACCTGTAATGGCACCTGTACCAATGGATGTTGATCCAGAGCCCTTAGTGGCCATTCCTGACCAGGAGGTTGCAAACCCACAACCTCTAACCACGGTCGAAGAGCCTTTGGAAGAGCCAAATGAAAACATAAACGAACCTCCTTCCCCTTCTATACCCATTAAAGAACCATCCATGAGTGTAGAGGGAGATAGTGCCAAAGCAGCACCACATAAGGAGATACACCCTTCAACAACAGCTCTGCCTTCCTCTAAAAGGAGAAGAACAGAAACCGAGGCAACTGTTGATACTTCATTTCTCTCATCCAAAGCGCCCTTTACTGATTTTTCTGATGTTGATTGGGCTACGCTAACGAAAGCAATATCTGAACCAATAGCTCAATCAAGTAAGGAAGAATTGACGGAAGCAACTGGTGTTCCGACCATATTACGGTCAGGTTCACTGGTTGAAGGTTCTAAGAACCAAGAGTCTTCACAGACGTCGAGAGAAGGCTTTGACCTAAATGCACAATCTAAAAGGTCATTGTCTACCTCCCCAGATGGAACATATCTGGATCCTGCAGGTAAAGGGTCTGACATAGGTGCAGATCGGCAACTCGTTGACAGTGAATCAATTACTATTGAAGAGTCAACTGAGGTGAAGTCTTTACAGACTCACGGGGAAGATTCGGGATCTCTGCTGTTAAAAGAGCCTGTTTCTAACCCCCTAGAGATTCAAACTCTAGATCCTTCAAAGGATATATCATCTAAGGATGATCAGCAACTTGGTTTATCCAAGGACGGGGACTTGCGAAGCCCCATTGCACCACCGGTGACCTCCTTAAGGACGGCTACGGTGATCTCTTCTGCAGGTACAATCAGCACAAAGGATTTGAGTGAAACAAAAACACTTACACCTGGCCTGAGTGGGAAAGGAAAAATGATTCAAACACCGACAGAAACGTTGAGTGTACACCCAGAGCCAAATGTGAGGAGTGACACCCTAACCCTACCTAATATTAATGATCTGCTGTTACCAACAGAAAGAGAGCTACAAGTTCAATCTTCCCTCAAGGAGATGACAGTTCCAGACAAAGAAGGAAATCCACTTTTCAAGGTTCCACTGCGACCTTCCTTTGACCAAGGGATCTCCTCCAGTCAAGACAATGTTTCTTTAAAGTCTATTCAAGAGAAAGTTGACTTGGCTGCAGCTGATTCCAGAAGAACATTCAGGGTCATTGGCAGTGCATCTGGCACTATAACAGGTACGAAGCAGGCAGTGGACTCCTTAAAGAAGAAAGCTATGGAAGAACTAGTCGAGCTGAGGATGGACGTCAGGGAACTTAAAGATGGATTCATGAATGAAGTAACTGCACTGTCTCAAGGACATGAAGCTTTGAAAGAAGACGTTCTGGTTATCCGGGATGGTCAAGCGCGGGTAAAAGATGCAATGAATACCCTTTCACGAGTGGAGTCTAAGCTAAACAAGAGGCTGGATCGCATGGAAAAGACTACCAACTCAAGATTGGAGAACATTAACCTGTCGCTAGCTTCTATAAATGAGTTTAATAAGCAGCTTATGGATTTCTTGGAGAATCAAGGTGACGGAGTACAGTCTATATGGAGTATGCTAAAGAACCAACAATCTGGACAACCTGGTTCTTCCTATCAGCAACCTGATCCTTCTAATATCTTTTATGCTGAGGATGCTTTTATCGAGGATTCCTCAACTAAGGGGGAGAAAGTTGGAGAAGGGGTGAAGGATAAATGGGGAGTTTGGGAGACTGTTGAGGCTATTCCAATCAGACAGTACTGGATTGAGGAGCTTGTAGAGGAAGACAAGGAAAGTGAAGAGGAATTTGAGGTCATGCATGAGCAACCTATTCAAGAGGAGCATGAGCCATATTATCCAGAGCCAATAGAACATCCTATCTTGGATGATGATATGGAAGAAGCAAATTCTCTATCACCTGAAGAAGAAGCTGCCTTGGAAGCAATAAGAGCTCAGAGAGCTGCAATAGATGCCAGGCAAGCTGAGAAAGAAAAACAGCAAGCAATTCTGAGAAGCGAAAAGCTAAAGAGAATGAAGGTGTATAATGAAGTGAGGAAGAAGAAGATGATAGATCTGGCAAAGAAAGATGGTACTGAATGGGAAATGGCTTATAAAACCTTTTGCGGAGTTGAAGACGGATTAGAAGTCAACGACAATGCTGAGGTGGAAGTTATTATTCAAGACATCAGAAGTGCTAATCTTGAAGATCAGACTTACTTTAAAGCACTGAGAAGCTCTATAATCTGTCTGAATGCTGGGGTTAAAGCAAATGGTGCCTGGAGCTTATTAATCAGTTTTCTGGAGAAAGGTACATTTGTGATTTCCACTAAGTTTTTAGAACAGAGGACATATACAGAATTGCAGGCTATACTCATCAAGATCCAAAGAACTACAAGGCTAAATGAACTGCTCCGTGAGCATGTTAAGGAGATCGTGATGAAAGTCAGTCCAGAGATTACTGAAGATCCTCCAATTGTTAGATTCATGACGAATGACTTGTTCAGAATCTGCTATTTGGCTGAGGACAAACTGAGGGACTACCCAAGCAACTATCTAATCTCAGTTGAGAAGTATCTTAGATCCACTGGATTCTCATCAACGGAGAAGGACAAAGCAGCAGACACTCTTAGAAGATTTCTAATGGAGAATGTTCCTTACTATAGGAAAAGAGTGGAAAGAGGATTGGAAGTGCATACCAGACTGCCAAACATGCCAAAGCTAAACAAGAAAGATGTTAACATTGCATGGTTATGGGCTGGAGTGGGTCAAGAGGTTGAATATATTGGAAGACACATCCAAGGAGCAATCCTTAAACCTGGAGAACCACTGCACTATCTATCAGTGATTGATTATCAAGCTGCTAACTCCGATCCAATGATTGAAGAAGGTGAGATTGGAATGGACTGAATGTTGAAGCAAAGAACAAGAGAACTATCAGCTCAGACTAGAGGAGCAACTTCATTGTTTAAAGTTTAATTGTTTTTTGATTTATGAAATCTGGAAATGTATATATATCTGATCCAGAATGCATTAATATTATTACGATGTCTTACTTTAAGTAGTTTTATGTTTCCTTAGTTAGTTGAGTTATCCTCGAAGTATTTGCTTGTCGAACTCTATCCAATCAAATAGGGGGAGATTGTAAAGCATAATGTTACATAAGATGTAAAAGAGATAACTACAACTCAACAAAGGACAAGACAGACAATAGTATTAATAGAAGCACAGGAATCCAGAATCAAAGAAGAAAAGGTACACTCAAAAAATCAAAATACGTTATGTATTCTTGAAGTCCGTAAACAGGTCACGGAAAGAAGTTCATGAAAATGTTCAAGCCTCAGTGACAGCAATAGAAACAAGACTTTGAAGACGACAGAAGTATGTGAATGATTTAGGGTTCAGTACCACGGGATTCCAGTGATGAAGCAACCAGAACGACAAGGGACGTATCAGCAGCATTATAATTGAAGTCATAAAATAAGAATTGATCAAGTGTTATTCATCTGTGAACCAGACCAGTTGCACTAGGTGACGGCACTGAAAAGATCAAGTTGTTTTATCGTCTCGGAAGAAATTGATACAGTCTATTACTTAAACACCCAGGAGCTCAGTGGAATCATTAATGGATAAAAGACAAGAAAAAGTGATTCGATAGTTTTTCTTTTTTAGAAAACTATCGAATGATATAAAAAGTGATTCATTGAAAACCAAGTTAAGTTAATTTGGTATTCGATAGTTTTAATTAAAAAACTATCGAATGGTGAATTAACTTAATTCATTCGATGGTTTTTTATTAAGGAGCAGGTGAAAAGTATTCTTGTTGTCAGGTTGATTTTGAAGATCCAACGGCCAGGATTGTTTCTACAATCTAAGTTCGATGGTTTTCAATTTAAGTCTGCAGTTAATACAGAGTGAAGAATGTGTCTTCTTCAGTTAAGGATTTCAACACAGAGACATTACTGAGAGAGAGAAGAGCCGGAGAAAATTATCAGAGAAATTAATAGTGCTCAGAACTTGATCATTGTTTTGTATTTGTGTAACCTTAAACTCATTGACGCTAATCTACGGATTAGAAATTGTAGCACCCCTCGAGGTTTATATTTATAAAAAGATATATTCCCCGAAACTTGATTTGGTTTGGTGTGTTTGATTTCGTTATAGAACTGAAAGATTAATCCGCGAACGAAATTAAATTATTTGTGAGTATCGTATTCAACCCCCCCCCCCCCCCCTTCTACGATACTTTGGACCTAACAACAACACTACCTGCATAGTCAGAATCTGTATATCCAATAAGATTAAAATCAGAATCTTTAGGGTACTAGATACCTAGATTAGGTGTACCCTTAAGATATCTCAAGATTCTTTTAATAGCAACGAGATGTACATCTCTAGGGTCCGCTTGGAACCTTGCACACAAGCATGTAGCATACATAATATCTGGTCTACTTGCAGTAAGATAGAGTAAGGAGCCAATCATACCTCTGTAGCTTGTAACATCTACCTTGATAGACTTGTCAGAAGCTCCAAGTTTGATTGCTGTTGAAGATAGAGTCCTTGCTGATGCTGAATCCTTTATGTGATATTTCTTGAGGAGTTCTTTGAGATACTTGGATTGACAAATAAATATACCATTTGACCTTTGACTTACTTGCAATCCAAGAAAGAACTTCAGCTCACCCATCATACTCATTTCAAACTTACTCTGCATTAGCTTAGCAAATCTCTTACAGAGATCATCATTAGTAGACCCAAATATGATGTCATCCACATAGACTTGGACTAATATCATATCACCTTTATGTTTCTTTGAAAAAAGAGTTTTGTCTATGATACCTCTAACAAAACCATTTTCTAAAAGAAAACCAGAGAGAGTGTCATACCATTTTCTTGGGGCTTGTTTGAGACCATAGATAGCCTTGAAGAGAAAGTACACAAAGTCCAGCAGCTCCTGATTTTCAAAGCCAGGGGGCTGTTCCACATACACTTCTTCATCCAGCTCACCATTCAGGAATGCACTCTTAACATCCATTTGATAGACTTTAAAATTGGAATAAGCAGCAAATGCTAAGAACATCCTGATGGCCTCAAGTCTAGCCACTGGTGCATAGGTTTCATCATAATCAATGCCTTCAGCTTGTGAATACCCTTGTGCAACCAGTCTTGCCTTGTTCTTTGTAACAATGCCATCCTCATCTAGCTTGTTTCTGTATACCCATCTTGTACCAACTACTTTCTTGTTCTTTGGCCTGGGTACCAGCTTCCAGACTTGTTGTTGTTCAAACTGATTGAGTTCATCTTGCATAGCAATCACCCAATCTGGATCAGTCAGTGCCTCCTCAGTTTTCTTTGGCTCCATTTCAGATAGAAATGCTAAATAATGACATTCATTCCGAGTTGCACTTCTAGTTTTAACTCCAACACCTGGATCACCAATGATCAGCTCAAAGGGATGAGCTCTATTCCATACAGTCTGTCTTGGAAGATTTGATCTTGATGATTCGCCTTGAAATTCACTTTGATGTTGTGAGTGACTAGATGATCCTTCATTTGCTCCCCCTGAATTGTTGCTTGATTGCCTTGATGATTCTTCTCCAGTGTTGGTGGTATCTCCATTGTTACCAGTGTTTCCACTACCACCACCATGATCATTATCATCATTGTTATTATCATTACCAGCAATAACTTCAGGTGGGGCTACATCATCTGATTCTGAGTCTGGCAAGTCATCAAACTTCAGCTTTTCAGATGTGTCTTCTTTTTGGATATTAGGGAGCTTAGTGTCATCAAAAGTAACATTGACACTTTCCTTTACTGTGTGACTACCAACCAAGTAGACTCTGTAAGATCTTCTGGAATAACCAACAAAAATAGCTTCTTGTGCCTTGGCCTCAAACTTGCCACGTTTAACATTGTCATCTAAAAGCACAAAGCATTTTGCTCCAAATACATGAAAGTACTTGACAGTTGATTTCTTGTTGTTCATGATCTCATACGGAGTCTTCATTAAGTCCTTGTTGATTAAAGTTCGATTCTGAGTATAACAAGCTGTATTCGCTGCTTCAGCCCAAAAGTACATTGGAAGTTTATATTCACTTAACATAGTCCTTGCAGCTTCAATCAATGTACGATTCTTTCTTTCCACTACTCCATTTTGTTGAGGAGTCCTAGGGGCAGAATACTGTCTTGTTATTCCTTTATCAGCACAAAAGTCATTTAGGACTGCATTCTTGAATTCAGTACCATTATCTGACCTTATGGCTCTCACAGGGAATCTGGAATCCAGCTCAATCAACTTTAGATGGTCAATCACCAGATGTGGGGTCTCATCCTTGGAATGTAGGAATAAAACCCATGTATATTTAGAAAAGTCATCAACAATCACAAGTGCATATTGTTTCTTTGACATGGACATCACATTAACTGGACCAAACAAATCCATGTGCAGTAGCTGAAGTGGTTCAGTTATTGATGATGTGTCAGTGCCCTTGTGAGAAGCTTTCTTTGACTTTCCTTTCTGACATGCCTCACACAGTCCTTCCTGTGTAAATTCCATCTGAGGCAAGCCTCTAACCAATTCCCTCTTGACTAAAGAGTTCATGGTTTTGAAGTTAAGGTGAGACATCTTCTTGCGCCATAGCCAACTCTCATCTGATGAAGCTTTAGCATAGAAACATCTAACTTCATCTTGAGATTCAGAGTGCAGATCAGCTATGAACAAGTCACCTTTCCTTACTCCTTGAAGAGCAGGCTTTCCATTCTTCTTGTGAAGGATCTGACATTTCTCTTTTTCAAAGGAAACAGCATATCCTCTGTTACAGAAATGACTGATGCTGAGAAGATTGAATCTCAGACCTTCCACAAATGATATATCTTCAATGATAACATTTCCAAACTTCAAACAGCCATATCCTTTCGTAATACCCTTGCTGTTATCTCCAAAGGTAACTACTGGGCCAGCTTTCTCAATCAAATCTGATAGCAGGGCTCTATCTCCGGTCATATGCCTTGAACAACCACTGTCAAGAATCCATATAACACGGTTTACCTGTTTAACTCCCTGCAATATCAAATTGATTAGACCTTCTTCGGAGCCCAAAATTGATTGGGTCCGGCATACTTAAAGAACTGGCCTTTGTCAAGCAAAACAACCTTTTTAGCTACAACTACTTCAACCTCTTTCACAAAAGAGCGTTTCCATTTATAGCCAGCCTTAACACATTTCTGAGTAGGCTTAGGGATAAATGAATCCACTCTAGTCTTAGGAGGATTAGTAGTCTTAGCTTTAACATGGTTCTTATTATTAACATGTTGACGTGGAGCAGTCTTATCACTAGATACATGCTTACTATTAAAATAAGCATACATAACATTGAAAGCGCAAGACATGCAATTAATCACACCACATGCTTTATGAGAAGAATTAACAGCAGGCATGTTAGTTCTACAGTTGTTTTGATCCAACTTATGGATATCTGATTTAGTCTTTTTAGTTGTACCAACTTTGACTGGAATATCAGATATACACTTTTTGGATTGTGCAACTTCCAAAGCAATATCTTCTTCACGAATCTCTTCAGCAATAATGATAGAGTATTCATTCAGAGGATCTGCCTCGGACTCCTTACAGAAGGGTGTTTCAATACCCTTAAGCACATATGGAACACCCCTTCCTTCAGTTCTGACTCTACAAGGGGAATTAATGCCTAGCAATCCAATAGCCTCATTATAACCATAACCTATACTGACATGATTACCAATAGCTTGTTTATTGAGAATCTCTTTAGCCGTCTTACAAGAGCTGAAATAGGCATTAGCTTTAGTCTTCAGCTCACTATTCTCTTCTTTGAGAATGGTTTCCAGTTGAATGTAACATTTAACCCTATTCTCAAGAAATGCTATTTTTTTAGTAAGTTCATCCTGATTAACATGCACTAGTTTTAATTCTTTTATCTCATTTTAAAGATTTGTGTTTAAAAGAATTATTCTATCATTTTCAATGCGTGCACAATCTAAGGTACCACCAAGATGACGAATCATTTCAGTATCAGTAAACTTTACCTCTGACATGTATCTAGATGAAGTGCTTTGCTCTTTAGCCATTAAAGCAAGGTTCCCAATCTCACCTGCTTCTTCATCACTGTCAGTGTCATCCCAACTCTTTCCCTCAGCAACATAGGCTTTCCCAATCTTGTTCTTCTTGATAGAATCAAATTTGTTTCTAGTCACTTGCTTTGGCTTTCTGCATTCAGTAGCAAAGTGACCCAACTCATTACAATTATAGCATCTGATTGTGCTCCTTTCCACAGTTCCAGTTTTGTAGCCACCCCTTGTGCCACTTGAAGAGGAAGATCCACCTCTCTGAAATCTGGGCCTGAACTTAAGATTGGGATTCCTCTTGAATCTGAACTTCCCAAACTTCTTGACTATCAAAGCCAAATCACCATCCTCCAGCTGATCAAGTTCTTCTAAAGAATAGAAGTCACCACCAGATTGATCAATGGATGTTAATCCATATTCAGCATCAATAACATTCATGTTAGAACTGGAAGGTTGAACAGGCTTCACTTCCAGTTTCTGTGGGACTTCAGCAGCCAGTGCAGTAGAAGTACTAACAATCTTCCCAGTTCCATACAGCTCCCTTTGTTGAATCTGCTCCAGCTCATAGGTCTTCAGAACACCATACAATCTCTCCAAAGCAATCTCATTCATATCTCTTGCTTCTCTAATGGCAGATATTTTGTGCTCCAAATGAGGTGGAAGTGTAAGAAGGAACTTCTTGTTAATCTCCTTGTTGGTGTAGTGCTTCCCATTGAGATTCAGATCATTGATTAATTTGTTGTATCTCTCAAAAACCTGAGAGATACCTTCACCAGGGTTTGATCTGAAATGCTCATATTGTGAGGTGAGAATTTCCAGCATATTCTCCCTAACTTCCTCTGTCCCCTCATTGATTATCTCTATGGTTCCCCAAATGTGTTTGGCAGTATCACAATTTAGGACATAATTATGCATGATAGGATCAAGACAATCAATAAGGATCAACTAAAGACAGGAATCCAAGGTAACATCCTCTTTCTCATCAGGAGTGTAATCCTTGGGATCTTTAGGGTACATACCAGCAACCCTAGTAACAACATTATTCTCAATGAGTTCTCCCTCAATAATCATAGGGACTTTGGGACCGTTCTTCAGCACATCAATGTATTTAGGATTTGCAACCTTAAGAAATAGGAGCATTTTCTTCTTCCACATTGGATAATGCTCCTTGCTGAACATTGGGATTTTGACTGTACCCACTTTCTGTGTAGTAGACATCTTTTGAGATTTTTAGGAATAATAAAAAATCAGAGTTTAAGAAAAATCTCAAAACAATTGGATCTTTGATTTGTATATCAATCAAAAGGCTCGGATGCCAATTGTTAGGTCCTGATAAGTTTGTAGAAGGGGGGGTTGAATACAAACTATACCATTTTATCGAAATTTGTTCGTTTAAGATTAAACAAATTAGAACAAATTAATGCGGAATAAAAACTGAAACAATATTCAAGTTAAATAGAAACTCTATTAAACTTGAGGGGTGTTACAATTTTGTTCACTGATTACAAAGAACTTGATAAAACAAATCTAGAATAAATTCGACATGAATTTATCTATTTTTGTTATAAAAAGGATCGAATACTAAAAAGTAGTTCGATATAAAATCTAGGGATTATGATCCGCTAGAAAGCGAAAACAGTACAAGTGAAATGATCCTTATGGATTAAATGCTAAGAACAATTCAAGAATTAATTCACTTGAAGAATTAAAGGCTTTGCAGTTGAGAAATTAAGAAGACAGAGAGAAATGTTTAATGTTGAAAAGCTGCTGTCTCTTTTTTCTTGTTGTAATGTAATTGATGAGTCTTCAGTAGTCTGCCTTGTCTTTAAATACTAAAGCATTTCTTTTCTTTTGTCAACCCACATGCAAGTTGCAGAATGTAATTTGCCTTTGGAAGACTAGCAGAAAAACTATGATTTACTCTTGGAAGACTCTCGGGAAGACAGCCATTGAACTAACAATACAACCGGGAAGACTAGGATTTGACTTAGGAAGACAATCGGGAAGACAGCCTTGGTAGTCTTCCTAGTTCAAAAAACTAAGTCTTCCTAGTTCAATCCTAAGTCTTCCTAGTTCAAATATATTCTAATTTAAATAATTAACTAATTAAATTATGTATTAAATTAATTCTTTACAGAATTAATTTAATAAATAATATACTTAATAATATTAATTATTTATAAGAGAATAAATAGAATTAGTTGACTTCTCAATTAATTCCAGAATCACTTAAAACTTAGATAAATAACAAACACAATAGTACGTTGACACTCGATGCACTGTCTGGTTCATGAGTGACTAACGACAATGTCTGTTCTTTATCTATTTGACTTTAAGCAGTGATTCACTTCCTTCTCATTCAAGAACTCTGTAATCAGTATCTTTTTCTGTCACCACTTGAAATCTCCATCACTTTAATAAATCCACTGAGCTTGAATACTTCATTGAGGCTTGATCAATCAATTGAGCTTCTTTCAATGTAGAATCACTTCAAGTCTGTAGATGACTTTAATCTTCATTCTTTGACAGATATAATCTTCTGAGATTCCTGTGACAATTGATTTTTATTATTTACTTATTACATCTTAATTAAAGTTGAGTAGAATCCTCGGTGTTTACAAATAGGCCTAGATATATGCCTTTCAGAAGCTGGATGTAAAATGTTACACAGATGTTAGTTTCTAGACATACAGGACGATTTTGTGTCTTAGTCTGGATTTGTGTTTTGTCAAAATAGATGTGTTGTAAGCTAGAATAGTTCATAGCAAGAACCGTAAATGATTCTACAATCGAGGCTTAGTATATTGATACTAGCGAAGTAGACAAAGAGGATGTTTTGGGAATTTACTAAGGCGGTATCACCTTATTAATGAGATTAATGATCAAGGAGATATACTTATATGTAAAGTGCATACTATTGATAATATTGCAGAACCACTGACTAAGGCTTTGTCGCAGCAGAAGCATGTAAGTCACACTAGTTCCAAATGTATTGGATACATGGGATATTGGCTCTAGTGCAAGTGGGAGATTGTTAGTATTAGTGCTCTAGAGACAATACTTTTATGTTTTAAAGAAAACATTTTATTATTATAAATTATGTTTTATTGATTATTATTATTATTTTATTATGTCTTTATTTACTGCGTTATAAATGTTAGCATAATAAATGCCCTTGGAATTATGATACGTATTCGATATCTTTAAGTATGTGACTTAAAAATGAGATTATATGAATAGTATCTTTATTCCTAAATATCCCTAGTCGAGTGTTATTATTTAAGGACAATAATAATGCACAAAGACTAGTATATTTGTTGACTGATGACCACATCTCATTGGTCATAGGTATGGTGATACTAAAGTCAAAACATAGGTGCATGTAAGAGTACATGACACTGGATTGACCCGCCGTGAGATTACACATGTTAATAGTGTCATAAGTAATTCTCACTGTGATAATGGTGTAATGATCCTTAGACCTGAAATCATTATATTTTTATACGAGAATTAATATACTTTGATTACATTAAAAGTTACCTTTGACCGGGTGATGATAAAAGTGGACATTGGGTATATTATGAATCGTATGAGAAATATGAATGATCTAGATGGGATTTAACCCTCCTAATTTTAGGAGCGATATTATTGGCCTCTTATTTGAGTGAGACTAAGAAATGCACGGTTGTGCTCAAATGTTGATTTGATTTATTAGTCTACTCATCGATCAAGAAAACTAAGATTAAATTATGAAGAGGATGACACATTACATGCCTCGAGTTTAATCTATAATATTAAGGTTAAAGGGATTATATTACATGAAACATTATTCACGAAAGGCTTAATCGAATCACCGATTTAATTATTATTACTTGGGTGGCAATGATGTATTACCAGATGCCACTCATTGTTTACAATTTTAATTAGTTATTAAAATTGTTACCAACGTAATAATAACCTACAGGATCACACACAAAGAACGCTTGAAGGAGAAATAATTTAAATTATGAATTTAAATTTAAATAAGTAATTTATTCTATTTATAATATTAATTAAGTATGACTTGATTAATTATTTAAATAGAAAATGGAATTACTTAAACTAGTTCTGAAATTAATTAAGTGCGACTTAATTAAATAATAAATTGGAATTTCGGATTAGTATTTTATTATAATTGGATTATAATTAGAAAACTTATTTTCTTCTCTATATAAACTCTAAAAGAGGGCTGATTTTAATGTGAAAAATGTTTTTATATTAAAACCCTAGCCGCTTATGAGAGCAATAAAAGAGAGAGAGAGAGAGAGAGAGAGAGAGAAAGAAGCAGTTTGCGGGTGCTAGTCAATCCTTCAAGAAAAGCGTTCGTGTGGATACCGTAGAGCGTAGATCGCGAGAGCGGGATACGTGGTGATTGAACAAGCTTTGGATCTCCATTAATATTCCATTGATGAATTGTTAAAGCGTTTTAAGGTAAAACACTAATCTCCGAATTAAATCTTTTGTTTTTCGCATGGATCCTGCGGAGGGGTTTCGAATTTTGATTTATTTTTACATTTTCCGTTGCGTTTATGTGCTCGAAACCCTTCAGAATCTTGAGGATATTGCAATTGAGTCTTTTCTTGAGAACAATGTTTTGTTAGAGTACGAGAGTAATAAAGAAATTCATGAGTTGTATAAGAATTTTTCTTCTGATGAGATGTTAGATGAATTAAATGCTATTTGTTCTAAGCATGAAACCGCCCTTGAGGATAGTTCTTTTAATCCTAAGTCTGTTGTTAAGACTTCTGTTGGTGAGCCACCCCCACTTGATTTTAATCCATCTTTTTCCGCTCTTGATCAGTATTTGATAGTTAATAATGAAACTCATCATGTTTTTATCTCTAGTGACATAGTTCATAACCAAGAATTTCAAGTTATCAATCTGCTTAAACAACATAAAGAAGCATCTAATTGGTCTATGAATTATGTTAGTGGTATGAGTTATATTCTGGTTCAAGATCATCTTTCTCTAGTGGATAATGTTGTCTTTGTGGGTGAGTTTCACATGCTTATTGATTCTGTTCTGAAGGTAGTTTTTCCTCGAGCTGGTATTGGTTAGTAAGTGGTTTTGTATGTGTCTCCCATAGTCAAGTGTAGGTATGGGGGAATGTGTGTGAGTGTGTTTATTGTGTGTGTGTGTGTGTGTGTGTGTGTGTCTTATAGGTATTCTTATGTATCTCCATCATGCCCTTATCAGGTATTCTCGTCCTTTTACTCTGTCATTTTTCCCTCATTTTCATACATTGAGGACAATGCACGATTTAGGTATGGGGGAGGGGTTTAATAGTATTATTAAAAAATGAAAAAATCCAAAAAAAAATTGAAAAATGAAAAAAAATCCCAAAAAGAACTTTAGTTGTAAATTGTAGAATTCTAGACTTGTAAAATGATTTCTTGTGGCTTGATGCACCCTTACATGCTATAGTAATCTTGTGTTTCTGATACTTTTGATTGAGAAGTGATTTGCTAAGTTCTTGTCCATACACATACACTAGCAAGTTGAAACTAGTAGACTTATTGATTGTTGCAAGTAATTAGAAGGACATGAATATGTGCAAAATGATTTGGTTTTTATGCTTTGAGTACAAGTTTGTGCATTGAAGAGATTTTTACATGGGATTGATTATGTTTTTACCACCAAGTGAGTTTTTGAATCTATATGCATATCTTTTGCATTTTATATTCGTTTGCTTGAGTGTCCACATGTTGTTTGCATTGCTAGCACTTGTTTGAGACCTTTCTTGGAACGCATGACATTATTTGATGATAAGATGATAAAGGCATTTAGGAATAACCTATATTTTCCAAATTACCACACTACATTTATATATGATCAATTAGTTACCCATTTGAGCTTAATCCTATTTTTTCGGTGACATACCACATTACTTGCCTGGACCTTTTTCTTGTTTAGCCTTACTTATGCTTGATCCCAAATTGTCAATGGCTAGTAGGAACTTAAGGGAGTAATAAGGTGTGTGAAATGGGTTTACTTTTGTTCATTACTTTTGAGGAAATATTTGGTTTGATTTCTTACTTGATAGTCATTGTTCAATAAATTTTTGGAAGGAGGATTGTGGTTGTTTATATCTATCTCTTAGCTCTCGAAAAAAGAAAAAAAAAGAGAATATATGAAAAAAAAAGCAAAAAAGAAAAAAATAATATCATGAGAGCATACTTATGTTTGTGTGATCCTTCTTCATTCGACTACTCAAGCCTTTTGTTGAAAAAAAGAAGAGAAAATCAGAAAATTCAGTTATGGGGAGGATGTTTGGTGATGTGTATGATTTATTATGGTGTCTACTAGCTTTTGACACTTCACCTTATTTGGCCTTACTTGACATACCTTGTCCCTAGCCCCGTTACAACCCAAATAAAGACCTTTTGATTATCATCATTGATGTATGTTGTGTTAAAGTTAGATTGATACCAAATTTCAAGCATGCTTATGATTTTGTTGGAATAGAGTGATACATTTACCCTTGTTTTTGAGTGAATATTCTTTTGTGAGTGAAAGGTGAGTTATTGCTTGTTTCTACATTTGAGATTCCAAGTTTTAACTCAAAGGTGTACTCTTGTGGGCTTAGCATGGTTACCAACTTATTTTTACACTTGACATGGACTTTTGAGTACGTATGCATATTTCTTTGAGTAGACTATGTGAATCCTTGCATCTTCCACGACAAAACATTGCAAAGTCATTTTTGATTCTTAAGTTGATGAAGCATGAGAGGACTTGTATGTGTGGTGTTGCATTGCCATGCGATCTTTTACATGAGCAAGATGGATTTTGTGGGTACATTCACTATAGGCCCTCACGAGACCTTACTCGTCCACTAGACCTTACTCAAAGGTGTACTCTTGTGGGCTTAGCATGGTTACCAACTTATTTTTACACTTGACATGGACTTTTGAGTACGTATGCATATTTCTTTGAGTAGACTATGTGAATCCTTGCATCTTCCACGACAAGACATTGTAAAGTCATTTTTGATTCTTAAGTTGATGAATCATGAGAGGACTTGTATGTGTGGTGTTGCATTGCCATGCGATCTTTTACATGATCAAGATGGATTTTGTGGGTACATTCACTATAGGCCCTCACGAGACCATACTCGTCCACTAGGGCTGCCTTGGGGTTTAAAGGGCTTGTTGCATATGCCAAATGCAACCGTGATCACCTACGGAAGTGGTATTATCTATTAGATAGTAGTTTATATTATATTAGTTTTTCTCGAGGACGAGCAAAAAATAGGTATGGGGGCATTTGATAGGTCCATAATTTAATACAATTTTAATACCTATTTTATGTCTGTTTTTGTAATTTTATTATTTAATAAATTGTTTTCTTTTGTTTTGTAGGAAAATAAATAAAATCATATTTCAAGCAGAAAAAGGTGAAAAAGGCAAGGAGATGGAAATACTTAAAGTCAAAAGGAAATTGGAGAAAAATTGGAAAACTTATCGGAGAATAAAAAGGAATTGAGGAAATATTTCTAGAATCCGATTTGTAGTCAAAGAGCCCAAACCCATTATTTTTCCTATATATATATAGATCTCCTCTCTTGTATTTGAGACACCTAGAATTAAGACACCAATTTAGACTAGATCTGATAATTAGGAGTAGGATAGATTTATTATTTTCTTTTAATACAAGTTCTTTATTCTATGCAAACACTTTTGCTTGCATTCTTTATATTTAATTGTTTTATTTATTCTGCCATGTCTAGCTAAGTTAATTCTCCTAGGATGAAGATGAAGTTAATTTAATTATTTTTGATATCTTCTCGTTCCTATTAATTGGTTCTCATAATTTTTCTTGCTGCTTAATTGTTCAATTGACAAAGTGATTTTGATATATTATTGTTACCGGATTTATTTTTCATAGCCTATGCTTGCTCCATGAAGTTTTGATAGGTTATTGTTAGATAACAAGTTTCATAGTATATGCTTGTCTCGTTAATTGATATATCTTATTTGTGAAGGAAATAGAATTGATTTTAGGGCGAGTTGGTATTTATTGTGATTGATTAATGGATTTGGATTCCTAGGTTTTCCTTATTTGATTTTAATTGTTAATTAGGTTAAACAAATCTCATCTCAAATCTTATTGTCTAGTTCGCCTGAGTTAATTGTTCGGGTTTTTAAAATACATAGTCTCTGTGGATCGATCTGTGATTGCTACAACTAAACACTGTGCGCTTGCAGTTACATTATTTTTACACATCACATAATTTTGCCTTTCGTGTCCATAATAAATTATGAGAATATTGGGGGTGGCAGGGAGTCAAACTCGTGACCCCCGCCAACCAGAGTTTTGATACCATGTTGAGTAACCGGCTCATCTAAAACCTTAAGGTGTTAGAGGAAGACACTTTCCAGGATCATATATTATATTCTAACACTATTACGCATTTAAAGAATGGGTATCACGTGTTTTTTCGAAAAAAATTACAAAAATATAATTTAAAAAAATGTAGAAAAAGGAGATACGCATTTGGCAAATGCATATCACTACTTTACTCATGGTGTTACGCTTCTTCCAAATGCGTAAAAAGTCAAAAAAAAAAAAAATTGAAAAATATTTATAAATTTTCTTTTTATGTAATACCCATTTTTCAAATGCGTATTAGTGATACCCAATTTTGAAATGCGTAATAAAATTGAATATTTTGGCCAAAATTTTTAAAAATGGTTTTCATATCACGTAGTCTAAAAAAAGTGA
Organism: Heracleum sosnowskyi; assembly: GCA_030848705.1. NCBI lineage: Eukaryota > Viridiplantae > Streptophyta > Magnoliopsida > Apiales > Apiaceae > Heracleum > Heracleum sosnowskyi. The sequence goes on along the minus strand of CM061244.1, from coordinate 13,689,034 downwards.
TATTTATGTCATTTTTTCTAAAATCATTCTATGATATTCCGACAACAACAAGGATGCAGCCTTTTATTTCATTAAACAAACTAGTATACTAATCCGCGCTTCACGGCGGTGGTATAAATTAATTTAAATTTTAAATATAAATTATTTAATAAAAGTTAAAAAGAAAAATATCTACGATGTGAAATATAGTACAAGCTAAATATACATATATAATAAAATAAATTACATAAAAAGTTTATGTACCGGTCTTGTGTAATATATACTATATTATTAAAGACGTATATTATTAAAGACGGAACATTAAAAGTTTTGATCGGTCGGTCGGTCAGGGCCAATTCACGAGCCTCTTTATAACCAATTATCTTTTAAAGATAAAACACATTACCTAATTTATTTTTTTTTAAACTAAAACAACTCATCTTCTAAAAATAAAATGGGCAACATAGATATATAATGGTAATATTATTATATATTTATTACTTATTACCTTTTTCAGCTAAAAGACATTATTAATTTTATATTTTGTAACTAAAATAACTCATCTTCTAAACATAACACATGCAAGATAAATATATAATGATAATATTGTAGTATATAATTATTAACAAATAGCTGGTTACCTTTTTCAGCTAAAATATATTACCTATTATATATTTTTTTAACTAAAACAACTCATTTTCTAAAAGTAACACGGACAACATATACATAAAAAGGTAATACATTTTTTCTATAATTATTAACAAGTAACTAATTGCCTTTATAAGGACATTACATGTTTTATATTTTTTAACTGAAACAACTAATCTTCAAATTAAAAATGACAAAGACAAAATATAGATCTATACTATCTTATAATAGACGAAACATTAAAAGTTTGGTTGTTCGGTCGATTAGTACTTAGTGATTTTACCTAATTACCCTTACTTACTTTTAAAAAAATATTATTAAATAATAACATTATTTATAACCAATTACCTTTTTAGCTAAAATATATTAGTTTTTCTATTTTTTTAATCAAAATTTCGTCTTTTTCTAAAAATTCAAGGGCAATTTCCTTTTTCAACTAAATCATGTTACTTTGTTTATTTTATTTACTAAAAAACCTCATTTTCCAAAAATATTACGGACAAACCCTTAATTATTTATTTTAAAACATATTTTAATACTTTTAGTTACGGACAATTGCCTTTTTCAACTCAAACATGTTACTTTTTCTATCTTTTCTTACTAAAACGCTATTTTCCAAAAATATCACGGGAAAACCGTTACATATTATTTTAAAACCTATTTTAATACTTTTAATTATTTAAAAAAGTTTAACACGCCTACTTATTTTTTTAACAAATGTAATTAATAAAATAATAAAATAAAAATAATAAAAATAACAATTAATATTATTAAATAATAACATTATTTATAACTAATTAACTTTTAAGCTAAAATATCTTTCCTAACAAAATCTTTTCTTTTTCTAAAAAAATCATGAATAGTTACCTTTTTCAACTAAAATATGTTAATTTTACTTATCCTATTTTCCCTGACTAGAACACCTCTTTTTTCAAAAATATCAGTGACAAGCCCTTACTTATTTATTTTAAAACCTATTTTAATAATTTTAATTACAGACAATTACCTTTTTCAACTCAAACATGTTATTTTTTTTCTATTTTTCCTTACTAAAACCCTTCATTTTCAATAAATATCACGGGAAAACGATTACTTATTTATTTTAAAACATATTTTAATACTTTAATTATTTAAAAAAGCTTAACGCGCCTACTTTTGTTTTTTCATAAATGCAATTAATAAAATATTAAAACATAAATAATAAAAATATCAGTTATTAAAAATAATTCGTGCATCGCACGGGTTTTAAGCTAGTATTTACTTATGCCGGCACCTAGTTTAATAAATACTAGCTTATAACTCATGCGAAGCATGCGCTTCTTTTAATATACTAGCTTATATCTCGTGCGATGCATGGTTACTTAAATTTTATTTATAATTATTTTGTTTAGAATTATATTTTAATTACCCATGGAACACACAATTGTTTTTTTAATATTTATAATTATATTTATTTATGAATATTTTAATATTTAAAAGTTATTAGTTTACATTATTAAATTATTGTTAAAAAAGATTTAGCCAAAAAACATTATAGTTAAAAATTTGATATTTATTATATTTTACACGCTCAATTTAATATTTGTTTATATTGAGTTATAAAAGTTAGATTTAGCCAATTTTACGGTCCACGTGAAATTCACAAAATAATCTTTAATTTAGTTGTGTTTTAATAGTTCTTTTTCAATTAAAAACTATTCTAAAACTAAAAAGAGAATAAAGTGACGAAATTTAATATTGAGAATTCTATTCGATTTAGGAAATCCACTTATATGTAGTTTAGATTATTAGAATACCCTTTATTAACCAAATACAGTTTTTAATGTTAAATCTAACAGTTTTCAGCTATCTATTTAAGATTAAACGATTTTTATTATTTTGATATTAAATGGGTTTCCTTATTTAATTACAACTATTTTTATGTTTTAACTTTTTGGAAAATCCAAACCTAATATAATATCTTTTAACTTATATCATTTTTAAATAATAACTTCTTTTTAGATGATATAATCTTGATCGTCTATTTTTAAAAGTATTGGATCTAAAGGTTGAGAATATTTTGGCGGCATTTAGGACCAAACTACAAGGATAACATTATTAATTTTTTTATAATTTATATATTTTTTAATATTTTTTTTTAAATATTTATTACTAAAATATAATATACTCTTTTTTGTAATATGTTAATGATGCGGGAACTTTGAACTTTTGAGAAAATAAATTATCAATTAAAATATAATTTTTTTTGTAATAGTTCTTCTTTTAAAGTAATACACTGTGACAATCAAAATTCTGTATAAAATTCATTTTTTTATAGTATATCCCGTAAATATCTATGTTATTATATTAAAGACTAAATAATGAAAGCTTTGTTATAAGTCTGGTCGCTTGATCACTCAATCCATAATCGTTGGATCTTTCAAATTAAATTGTTGAGAAACGTTAGATATACACTAAAATTATCACATAGAATGATCTAAGGTTTGAATCTACCAACATATTAAAATTTATAGGTTTTTTTGAAAAATAATAAGTTTTTCATTTTTTTTCTTGTAGACATGGGTCATTTGATAATATTTTTTATAAAGTACGATTTTTCAAAAAAGTACTATACTAATTGATTAACAAACTTTTAAAGTTTCGAATTTAATAATTTATAATGTATATATGTTAAAAAAGTTAGGCCTCTTCTGAGTCTAAAATTTCAAAATACGGTTTTTTTTTAATATGAATATAATCCTGCTAACAATGAAATTAGGTCTATATGAGTTCTTATAAAATAAAATCACCATTTGCGTATAATTTATTATTTAATAATAAATAGTATTTAATTAGTTATGATATAAAATTTAATAAAATAGGATAAAAATATGCACAATTTTATAAAATTTTATCCTCGTATTATTATATTCTTTGTTGATTTGAATTTTTCTTAGATTGATTTGAATTTTTGAACATAGATTTCTAAATTTAAAATAGTTAGAAAAAATTAATTAAATTGGCATTAAAATAATGATGACGTAATAATTATTATTAGAATTTAAATACCCACTTTACTAATTTGGGCTTTATCTTGTATTTTAAAAATTAGATTTTAACGATTTTACACCCCACATGAAGATAACTAAATTATCTTTAATGAAAAAATGGTTTAACAATTTTTATCTAACCGGAATTGTCCATGAAAGATAAAATAAAGTCACGAATTTTTTACATGGATAATTCTATTCAGTATAGAAAACTTATTTATATTTGGTATATTTGGTTTAAATTATCAAAATACACTTTTTAGAATTTAAATATAATCCTATTATTAATAAAATACACTTTTTTAATATTTGATCTAACGATTTTCATTTATCTAGTTAAGATCTAATTGTCCTTCCTTATTAGTTTGGTTGTCCAAGACCGTACGATCAAAATTTTGGATAAGATCTCTATTATTATGCTTATTATATATAAGGATTTAATATAATAAGGATATCAAGTATATACTCATTTAAGTATCTTACTAACTGTTTTTACTTTTAATGTTTCGATTTTATTTACAGTGTATATAAAATTTTAAAATACATTATTACTTAAAAATTATTAAACAAAATAAAAATTTTGTTATGATTATATAAAAATTTATTATCATATTATTATATTCTTTATCGATTTGAATTTATTCTTAATTAATTTTAATACTTTATTGAAAGAAACGTAAAATTTCTATATTTAAAACAATTAGTGAAAAAATAAATAAATTGGTGCTACAAAAATAAAAAAAATATTTATTAAAATTTAGATACTCACTTTACTATTTGGATTCTATCTTTAGTTTTATAAATTGAATTTTGACGATTTTACAACCCATGCGAAACTAACGAAATTATCTTTAATTTAATGATGATTTAATAATTATTATCTAACTTGACTAGTTGACCTACCCACAAATCGAAAAGAAAATATGGTTCAGAATTTTTACATAAAGAATTCAATTCAATATAGAAAACCAATTTATAATTGGTTTAAATTATCAAAACACACTTCTTAGTATTTAAATATAATCCTACATTTAATCAGATACACATTTTAATATAAGTATTATATTCAAAATTATCGTTTATGAATATGAAACCCTCAATATTTTAATAATATTTTGATATTATTCTTTTATGTTTGTTATATGTAAAATAATATAATTATAATTTGGATTAATCAAATTGTTATGTTCCTTCAGAAAAAAAATGTTTAAATTTATTTATGTATAGGAGTTCTCGTAAGTTAGTATGATATACATGAGTATTATATTGATAATTTTTAATATTGTAATCAATATGAATTGTTATCTTGATATTTGGTTTAACAATTATTATCTAATTGGAACTATACATAAATTCAAGAGAAAAGATATTTAAGAATTTTTACATAGAAAACTTTTAAATTATCAAAATACACTTTTTAGTATTTAAATATAATTCTATTACTAGCTTATATCCTGTGCGATGCACGGTCTTCTTTAATATTTTCTTATTTTTTATTTAGATTTTAGTTATTATATATAATTTGATAATATATATATATATATATATATATATATATATATATTGGATTTATAAATCTAACAATATAATATTTAAATTTAATATATTATTGACGTAATCAATAGTAGTATTTTAGATATTAAAATATAAAATATTTTAAAATAACATATCTAATGATTCGTATTTTTTTACTCTTAAAAATCTAAAAAGGGACTCAAGTGCAAATATCAAAATATGTGCTTGTTCAATATACCGAGTTTATTTGAATATACTATTACTTTTATTTTAATTAATTATCTCGTTTAAATTGAATGTTAAAAAAATGATAATAAACATGAATTTCATAAGTTTAATATAATAATATTACCAATATATCTATCTTTTGCCCGTGTTATTTTTAATTTGAACATGAGTTGTTTCAGTTAAAAAATATAAACAGGTAATATCCTTAAAAAGACAATTAGTTACTTATTAACAATTATATAAAATTATATTAATTTTTTTATATATACGTCTGCATTACTTTTAGAAAATTAGTTGTTTAAGTTAGAAAATATAAAAGATGTAATTTGTTTTAGCTGAAAAAAATAACTTGTTATTTATTAATATTTATATAAAACAATATTACCATTGTATATTTATTTTGCATGTATTATATTTAGAAGATAAGTTGTTTTAGTTAGAAAATATAAAACACAGTGTTTTAGCTGTCGGTTATAAATATATAATAATACTAGGTTACTAAGTCGCGCTTCGCAGCGACTTTAGAATATATTTGTTAAGAAAAAGAATATTAGAATAAAAATTGTGAAATTAATATCTACAAATTTATTTAAATTATCAAATAAAATATATTCTATAAAATCAGCGGCATTAAAATATATTTGTTAAGAAAAAGAATATTAGAACAAAATTTGTGAAATAAATATCTACAAAAATATTTAAATTATCAAATAAAATATATTCTATAAAATTTGCATTTGGGTAGGTAATATTATAAAGTATTTACATATTCCTTTTGTTTATATAGTTTGATTTTTTATTTTATTGGACCGATACCATTGTCATATATATATAAAAGGAAATTTATATTAATAAAAAATACTAATTATTTGTAATAATAAAAATTTAAATACCAACTTTTCCCACAAAGTTATGGTACTGGAGCTGTTTAAGAAAAAAATTAGAACAAATTAAATAAGTAAAACAAATAAATTGGGGTAACCAAAGAAGTAATATAAAATTACAAGAACAATAAAAAACAATTAACAGTTATATTAAAATTGATATAATGCATAACTTACTAATTTGTGACAATTTTGAGATCTCTTTTTTTCCAACCGCCTTTGACAACTTCAATGCCACCCAAGTAGGTCAAGCAGCCCACAACATCTAAATCAACATAGAAAAAATAATATTAGAACATGATAGTTTGAATTATAACTTATATAATAGTATTATTTATATATTACTCTAATATATTACTGCATCAAAACCTGAGAGTATGTTGGTGTCATTAATACGTGCATCAATCATATCCGGACATATGAACTGAAATCCATGCAGTGATATGTTGACGATGCCTTCTTCCGATCTCTTAGGCAACGTTATGCGTATGAAGAGCAATTTAGACCCATGTGATAGTAGTCTATATTTCCCTGTACTTGAAACAACTTTCAGATTTTTGATGCTGTACACGGAGCCTTCCTCTAAAAGATTTTTGAATCGAGAGACCAGAATCTTCGGGATCGTAGCATGGATCAAATTTTCCTGTCATACAACATATCTTAGAAAAGTTAATAACATCATACAATTTGACAAACTAATAAGTTATAAGTATATTGATTTATTAACCTTTTCATCGATCAAAATCATGTCAAGACTTATCAGTTCTTCAGTATTTGGATGGATTGACAGATTCCCACATTCTACACACTCGTACTCTTATCATCCAGGTATAGCTGCTGTCGTTCAAAGCATCCAACATGGTGTAGGCCATAGTTGTATTGATTGTAAAGATGTTTGTAAAAATTTGAAGCTATGTAAAAAAGTTTCGGTGTAAATTTTTTGTTATGAATGACCTTTAATTTATAGGTGTTTGTAAGGTGAATAACATGGAAATCCATTATATGAAGCCTACAAATTCGAAAATAATAAGGAAGTTGTAATTTTCTAAATCAAAGAAAGTTATATCAAATCCTACAATGGGGGCAATTTCTGATGATTAGGTAAAGAAAAGTGTACCAAACTTGGAAGTTATCGCATACAAAAAAGCAAAAATGATTGCATAAAAAACAAACGTTGGAAATAAACAGGCATGTATTACATTTAAGGCAAGTGGGTAATTTAGGCTATAATAAAAATTTGATTCTATCAAATTTGAAAATAATAAAAGAAAGTTTTATCAAATTTGAAAATAATAAAAGAAAGTTTTATCAAACATAAGAGCCTACAAATAATAATAAAAGAAAGTTCTATCAAATTTGAAAATAATAAAAGAAAGTTTTATCAAGTTTGAAAATAATAAAAGAAAGTTCTATAAAAATTGAAAATAATAAAAGAAAGTTATATCAAAATTGAAAATAATAAAAGAGAAACCACTATCATTAGCCGTATTACCTAAAACCACAAATAGAATGCAATTTGATATCAAATCAATTTCAAGAAAAAAACGTTGCTGGAAATCAGATAAACACGCATGTATTAAATTTAAGGCAAGTGGGTAATTTAGGTTATAATAAAAATTTGATTCCGTAAATAATTTGATTCTATCAAATTTGAAAATAATAAAAGAAAGTTTTATCAAATTTGAAAATAATAAAAGAAAGTTTTATCAAACATAAGAGCCTACAAATAATAATAAAAGAAAGTTGTATCAAATTTGAAAATAATAAAAGAAAGTTTTATCAAGTTTGAAAATAATAAAAGAAAGTTCTATAAAAATTGAAAATAATAAAAGAAAGTTATATCAAAATTGAAAATAATAAAAGAGAAACCACCATCATTAGCCGTATTACCTAAAACCACAAATAGAATGCAATTTGATATCAAATCAATTTCAAGAAAAAAACGTTGCTGGAAATCAGATAAACACGCATGTATTAAATTTAAGGCAAGTGGGTAATTTAGGCTATAATAAAAATTTGATTCGGTAAATAATTTGATTCTATCAAATTTGAAAATAATAAAAGAAAGTTTTATCAAATTTGAAAATAATAAAAGAAAGTTTTATCAAACATAAGAGCCTACAAATAATAATAAAAGAAAGTTGTATCAAATTTGAAAATAATAAAAGAAAGTTTTATCAAGTTTGAAAATAATAAAAGAAAGTTCTATAAAAATTGAAAATAATAAAAGAAAATTATATCAAAATTGAAAATAATAAAAGAGAAACCACCATCATTAGCCGTATTACCTAAAACCACAAATAGAATGCAATTTGATATCAAATCAATTTCTGATGATTAGGTAAAGGAAAAAACGCACCTCAACCAAATAATAATTTAATATATTTTAAGTTTTATCTTTCTACAAAATCAATAAAAGAAAGTTCTATCTTCCTACAAAATTGAAAATAATAAAGGAAGTTGTAATTAAAAATTGAGAAAAATTGAGAAAATTAGAAAAATAGAACGGAGCGATTCTAGAGCGCCACCTCACCGCCCCCGTCTTCTCCTTTATATAAGTATATTGATTACCATTTTATATATATATTGCCCGTTTTATTTTTAGAAAATGATTTGTTTTAGTTAAATAGATATATGAAATAGGTAATATAATTTAGCTGAAAAAGGTAATTGGTTATCAATAATTTGGTTTCCATATATGTCATGTTTATAAGATGAGTTGTTTTAGGTAAAAAATATAAAAATAATGTGTTTTAGCTGAAAAAGGTAATCAGTTATAAATGTATAATAATATTACCATATTATATATATGTTGCACGTTTTATTTTTAGAAGATGAGTTGGTTTGGTTTAAAAAATAAATATAAAATAGGTAATGTAGTGAAAAAAGGTAATTGGTTATTAATAAATTGATTATAGATAGGCCCGTGAATCGGCCCAAATACCGACCGACCGACCGACGACCGACCAAAACTTTTAATGTTTCGTCTTTAATAATATAGTATAGATTAATCAGATACACTTTTTAATATTATATCTAACAATTCTCATCGATCTATTTAAGATCTAACTGTAAATTATTAATTTGGTCGTATAGTGATCGTACACGGACCAGACCGATTTTAATTTTTTATTAAATTGATTTTAATATTTTATTGAAATAAAAATAGACTTTATAAATTTTAAAGAATTAGGAAAAAAATTAAATTGGTGCTACAATAAAAAAAATATTTATTAAAATTTAGATAATCACTTTACTGTTTGGACTCTATCTTGAGTTTTAGACAACAGATTTTAACGATTTTACAGCTCATGTGAAACTAACAAAATTATCTTTAATTTAATGATGGTTTAATAATTTTTATCCAACTGGAACTATCCATAAACTATAGAGAAAAGATAATTACGAATTTTTACATAAAGATTTAGATTCAATATAGAAAACTCATTTATAATTGGTTTAAATTATCAAAATACATCTTTTAGTATTTAAATACTATCCTATTATTAATCAAATACAATTTTTAATATTATATCTAACGGTCCTCATCTATTTGAATATTTATAGTTTTATAATTCAACGGATCATATACTTTTGGTAGTACAGTGACCGACCAAAATTTTGGATAAGATCTCCCTTACGCTTATTATATATAAGGAGTTAATTATAATATTTATTTTATAGTAAAAAAATAATATAATATTTTTATATATTTCTTTATAATATAATATTTTTGGAAAATGAGAGATTTTAGTAAGGACAAATAGAAAAAGTAACATATTTTAATTGAAAAAGGTAATTTTCCGTGATATTTTTGGAAAAAGAGTGAATTATATTATAATATTTCTTTTATAGTACAAATATAATATAATATTTTTATATATTTATTTTATAATATAATATATTTGGAAAATGAGAGATTTTAGTAAGGATAAATAGAAAAGGTAACATATTTTAATTGAAAAACGTAATTGCCGGTGATTTTTTTGGAAAAGGGGTGGATTTTGTTGATTCAGCTATTATAAGAGTAAAAAAACAGGTACCAAAGGCAAGTACCGTACCAAAAAACTGGTACCAAAACTTTTAATATTTCGTCTATTATAAGATAGTATAGTATAAATATTATAATAAAAAAGGAAATATTAATGATAAAAAAAGGGTTTCCCGTGATATTTTTGGAAAAAGAGATATTTTAGTAAGGATAAATGGAAAAGGTAATATGTTTTAGTTGAAAAGATATTGTGCATGATATTATTGGAAATTGAGTGAATTTTGTTAGAAAAAATAATAAAATATGTTTTAAATATAAAAGGAAATTAGATAGTTACTATTTTTATATTATTAAATTATTTTTTAATTAGAATAAAGGACCGAAAACCGAAAACCAAAACTTTCAATGTTTGGCTTTAATAATACTCGCTTAAAACCCGTGCGATGCACGATTTGTTAATTGTTGTTTTATTATTTACTTTTTAATATTTTATTAATTGTATTTGTTAAAATAGCTAAATGCTTTTAAATAATTAAAAACATTAGAATGGATTTTTAAATAATAAGTAAGGGTTTGTCTGTGAGGAGTTTTAGTAAGGAAAAATAGAAAATGTAACATGTTTAGTTTAAAAAAGGTAATTGTCCGTGATATTTCTGAAAAATGAGGTTTTTAAATCTAATAATTAACAGTTTTAAAATAAATAACTAAAAAGTACCGTACCAGACCAAAAAACAGATACCAAAACTTTTAATGTTTCGTCTTTAATAATATAAAATATGTAAATATTTTTAAATAATTAAAAGCATTAAATTAGGTTTTAAAATAAATAAGTAAGAATTTGTCTGTGATATTTTTGAAAAAAGGAGGGGTTTTAGTAAGAAAAATAGAAAAAAAAATAACATGTTTCAGTTAAAAAAAGGTAATTACCGTGATATTTTTTTTTTTTGCTAAGTAATTACCGGTGATATTATTTCAACCAGAGGAAGTTTTATTGAAAAATATAAAAAATAATGGATTTTAGCTGAAAGAGGTTATTGGTTATAAATAGTATTTAATAATATTTTTTTAAGTAAGGGTAATTAGGTAAAATCACTTAGGACCAACCGACCAACCAAACTTTTAGTGTTTCGTCTATTATATTATAGTAAGTATAGTATAGATATATAAAAAACTTATAATATGTAATAAAAAAATGTAAAAGCTAACCACGCCTCAAACTTTAGTCATTTTATATTATCACAAAAGTTACTAATATCTCTGATATCGTGTGATAATAAATACGCACACTTACATCATGACAATATCAAAAGTTAATATTGAAAATCTCATGAGATTGAAGCGATTTCGGAGTGCCATGTAAAAGTTTGGAATCAATATATATCAATATATCTTCTTTTTATATATATATAAAGGAAAACTCCAATGAGCTGTCAGATCGTCCGAAAAATATTTATCTATTTTTTTAGAGCTGCTCAATTTTTAATTCAATAAAATTATATATCTTTATTTACATTCGAATTTTTAGGCACATTCCTTATTTACACTCGAATTTTTAGGGAAGACAATAAATAAATATATAAAATTCAATCCTATTTAAAATTTCTACCTTTTTTTTCAAGTAACTTAAATTCTATTGAAATTTAAGTTGTCTCCCCCCTATACATACGGGATTTTCAATCCATATCATAACTAATTTAATTTATATTTTAAGTAGTTATAGTTTCATTACCATGGCTTACATCAAATTATCTTTAATATTCAGGTTCTTAGATAAACTACACCAAAACTTAGGGGTGAGCAAAAAACCGAATTAAAACCGAAATCGAACCGAACCGAAACCGAAACCGAACCGTAAAAATTCGAAACCGAGTTAAAACCGAACAGAAACCGAAAATTAAAAAACCGAACCGTTCTTGAGGTTTCGGTTTCGGTTTCGGTTTTAGGTCCAAACCGAACCGAAAAAATCAGAACTGATCCGATTAATAAAAATAAAGAAATAAATATATTATATATTCTACTAGACCAATTTTTATGAGTAGTGGGAGTAGATTAATAAAGATCCTGACATTACTTTTAATAATTATATTATTTTGTTTTTGTTTTTGAAATTTTAATTTGTAATAGTTGATTAATAAATGTAGTTTAATAAACTTTTATATCTATGTGTTTTATATGTTGTTTTATTTTTGGATGTGACGATATTTCTTGGGTTTTTTTTGGAAAAACTCTTTACTTATACAAAGACTTCAGATAGACTCAACATTGTTGAATTTCTAACATTGTCTTATATACATTTCAAAGAAAATATTTTTGAAGATCATGTTAAATTTTCATTATTCTCGGATCATGTTGGACTTAAATAATTTATTATGAAAACTTTGTACGTTTATTTTGAACGAAAAAATAATTTGTAACTTTGCAAGCTTAAAAATTCGAAGTCATTTTATTTATTTTGTTATGTTTATTTGAGGCGGTTTTAAAACCGAAACCGAACCGATTGTAACTGATCCGATCATTTTAAAACTGAAACCGAACCGACGGTTTCGATTGCGGTTTCGGTTTTCGATTTTAAAAACCGAGGATATGCGGTTTCGGTTTCGGTTTTAACCTAAAACCGAACCGATCCGACCCGTGCTCACCCCTACCAAAACTGTGCATTGCTCACCTATTGCAAACCTTTATCAATACTATTATATAAAGGAGAAGACGGGGGCGGTGAGATGGCGCTCTCAGATCGCTTCGTTCTGTTTTTCTAATTTTCTCAATTTTTTGAATTAATAATATGAAAAATTCGAAAAAATCTAATATTCTTGCATTTAAAATCCTACTAATGGAGAAAGTAAATATACAATAGATCTTTACTAATGGAGAAAACTAAATATCACTAATGGAAGAAACTAAATATTCAATTATAATATTCTTGCCTTCAAAATATCTAAATTAGAAAAAAAGTGTATTACCTTACATTATTTTGAACTTTTCTCTATTATTATCTAAATATTCTCATAATATTTTTTTAATGAAACTACTATCTTAACATAGAAAAAATCTCAATTGCCTTTTAAATATTTACTAATGGAGAAAACTAAATATGCTCTCAAATCGCTTCGTTCTATTTTTCTAATTTTCTCAATTTTTGAATTAATAATATTAAAAATTCGAAAAAATCTCAATTACCTTTTAAATACGTACTAACAGAGGAAATATATAATATTCTTGCATTTAAAATCCTACTAATGGAGAAAGTAAATATACAATAGATCTTTACTAATGGAGGAAACTAAATATCACTAATGGAAGAAACTAAATTTTCAATTATAATATTTTTGGCTTCAAAATATCTAAATTAAAAAAAAATGTATTAACTTACATTATTTTGAACTTTCCTCTATTCTTATCTAAATATTCTCATAATTTTTTTTTAATGAAACTACTATCTTAACATAGAAAAAATCTCAATTGCCTTTTAAATATTTACTAATAGAGAAAACTAAATATACAATTTCAATATTCTTGCATTTAAAATCTCTACTAATAGAGGAAAGTAAATATAATATTCTTGCATTTAAAATTTCTACTAATAGAGAAAGTAAATATAAAATAGATCTTTACTGAGGGAGGAAACTAAATATTCGATTATAATATTCTTGACTTCAAAATATCTAAATTATAAAAAAAAAAGTATATTACCTTACATTATTTTTGTTAGGTCCTGATAAGTTTGTAGAAGGGGGGTTGAATACAAACTATACCGTTTTTTCGAATTTGTTCTATTTAGTATCAAACAATTTAAGAACAAATTATGGCGGATATAACTTATATTAAACTTTAAAGGTGTTACAAATGAAGTACTGATTACAGGATTGAATCTCAAACTAATTAAAACAAATCTAGAATAAATTCGACATGAATTTATCTATTTTTGTAATAAAAAGATAAAACAATAAATGATAATTTGAGATACGTTCTAGGGATAAAAATCTGCTAGATAGTCAAAGCAGTACAAGTGAATGAATTCTATTGGTTTAGATTTAACACACTGATTTTTAGAATTAATCCACTTAAGAAATGAATCGGCAGAGTTCTTCACAGAAGCTTTTCTTGAAATGTAATGTTCTTGATATGTGTTGCTTCTGTCTGTCTTGATAATTTGATATATATCAAATTACTTTTGTAATCCACTTGACACAAAAGCCTGCACGTTTCTGCTTTTCATTCCACTAGGAATGACTATCAAAATAGTCTAAAAAAGACTATTTTTAAGCCTGGAATGACTATGCTTTGTACTGAAATGACTATCAGAATTTAGGAGAATTAATTTAGAATAAACAAAAATGAACTAGGATGACTAGCGGGATGACTATCGGGATGACTATCCCTGATAGTCATTCCAGTTCATTTTTAATCAAAATGACTTGGAATGACTAGCGGGATGACTATCCTGGGTAGTCATTCCAGTTCATTTTAATTAAGCAATTCTATTTTAATTCTAATTCTATTTTACATTAATTCTACTAATTAATTTATTTCATAAATTAATTCTGATGAATTAATTTATTCAATAAATTAATTACTTAATTTATTTGTTAAATTAATTCTGAAGAATTAAATTAATAAATAAATTAATAACTAATTTAAAAGGGAACTTAAATTCTTACAAGATAGCAAAACCAATCCTTGAACCACTGAAACTTGATGAAGAATATCCATTGTCTGATGTTGTCATTTGATGCACTGTCTGGTTCATAAATAACTAACTTCAATGTCTGTTCTTCATCTTGACTTTAAGCTGTGGTCCATTGTCTGCTTTTGACTGTTGATCAATCTTTGATAACCTGTACATTTGCTGTCACAAATCTGAAACCTCTGTCACTTTAATAAATTCACTTCTTTGAAGACTTCACTGAGGCTTGAACAAATAATTGAACTTCTTTCAATGTAGTATTTCTTCAAATCTGTAGGATGACTTTAATCTGTATTCTTCTGACATATATGATCTTCTGAGATTCCTGTGACTGTGACAATTGAATTATTACTTACTTATTACAAACTTGTTTAAGTTGAGTTGAATCCTCGAAATACAAATAGGCCTAAACATATGCCTTTCAATCTTCCCCTATTTGTTTGTTAGAGAATAACAAGCAAATACCTAGAGGATAACTCAACTAATTAAACAAGTAAAAATAAGACTCTAAAAGTTAAGTAAATAATAACACAAAGTTCTGGATTTCATTAAACATTATCCAGATTCAAACAGTAAAGATAAATACAATATAGATGTTCCTCTAGACTAAACATGTGTATACATTGGTCCTATCTTGATTTACCTAAGCTCTATACATATGACATTTACAGAACAGAGCTAATTTTCCTTTACTCCCCTGAAACTCCTCATTTTCCTTTTATATCTTTTTCAGCTCCATTTTCCTAGCTTTTCCAAACTTCTCCCCCTTACTTGAGGAATTCTGTACAGATTTAAATTTATGAGTCTCTGAAGCTAGTAGGAGTTGAGATAGTTGATGGAGTTGATCTTGGGAAGTAGTTTTGTCTTCAATATTTCCTTGAGCAGTCCCAGCTGATTGTTGACAGAGGTGGAAGAAGAAGACTGTTCAACCACTTGTGCTTGCAAAATTTCTTTATCAGCCTGGGTTTTGAATAGATGTTCCTGTAGATCAGCTATGTGAGCTAACTACATTGCAGTGTATGTGTCTGTGTGTGCACTCACTTGAATTTCTCTTGTAAGTGTATCACTCATCTCACGTGCATGTGTTTCACTCAGTGTTTGACTCTTATCACTCAACATTAGCTGTCTGTTTGCTCCTTTTTGATCAGTACCTGCATTGAAAAACACCTTAGCCTCTTCAAGAGAGGTCAGTGGTGGTGCAATGGGAGTTCGCAAATCCCGATCCTCAATCATGTCTATCAAATCACTTGGATTTGAAATCTGAATTGCTTCAGTGATAGACTGACCAAGTTGCCTTCCACTTTCTCCAGATAAATCTGCGAGTGGAAAATCCCTTTGGGAGCCAGAGATGTTCCCTCTGGGAGGGGAGAAAATGATTCTATTTGAGTTGGCAAAGAATCAAATTTTCCCTCAGATGCCTGTGAAGGCACTTCTACCGTAACAATGGTAGGCACTGTAACCAGTTGCAGGTGCTCTGCTTTCACTATGTCCTGAGTTTCATCTAATGGAATTGTCTTCTCCCATTGTGAGTAATGAGAGTGTTCTTGACTCAGTACAAAGTGACATGGCCCTATGGCGAATTTCAATAGATTCATCCTATTGAGAGAATGTCTCTAGAAACTGTGTATTGGCCATTTCAAAATCCATATCCTGTTGGGAGGATACAGATCGGCTGACAGATGCCTCAGTATATTTGAATTTCTTTAGAGTAGGCAGAGCTGTGGGATCACTCACTGTTTCAATCAAAATACTTCTTTGTTTAACATTTGATTTCTGTTCAGGCTGAGAGGTCAAGAAGGTTGTAGACTCATTGTTTGGCTCTAAGACCTGGGATAAAGATTGTGGATCTACAATCCCTTGGTCAACCCTAACAACCACTTGGGTTCAGCAACAGTAAAAGAAGTGGATTGAGAGATAGAAAGTAATACCTGAATTGGATTTGGCACTGAAGTTCCAGCTAAGCAAGAGCTAGATCAGAAATAATATATACAATATATTTACAAAAATAACTAAGACAAATAGAAAATAAAAGATAATAAATAAAAATCAATAAAAATAAAATAAAATAATATATATACAGAAACTATAAGTAGAAAACTAAAGAAAGAAAATAAATTAAAATAAATTGCAGAAAATATTTACATGAAACTATTTACATGAAACTTCGAATATTTTAAAATAAAAGATTTTCAATAAAAATAGATTTCTCTACAATTTTAACTTGTAAAATTTGAGAAAAATATTTTTAGAGAAAATAATTCATTTTAACTTACTCAAACAAAAGCTAAGCAGTTTACAGCAAAAAAAATAGAATAAATAAACTACTATTAGAATGACTATCGGGATGACTATGAGATAGTCATACCGATAGTCATTCCAGTACAAAAATCAAAGTACTGAAATAAAAGGCAGAAAAAAATTAATAAAAATGGATTAAAACTAAACTAAACTAAACTACAATGACTACGGGAATGACTATGTAAGATAGTCATTCCGATAGTCATGCTAGTACAAAAGCATAAAGTCACAGAAGACCAGCCGAATTAATATAAACCAAAAACAAGCAAAAAAAAACCTGTTAGCAAACAAAATAACAGAAAATATTTACTAGCAGAAAAACAAAACTGTTCAGAAAATAAAATGCAAATAAAGTAAAATTGCAACCTAATATTCACAGTTCAATCATAAATTTGCAGAATAAAAATTAAGCAACAATATTTTTACAGAAAATGCATTAGATTTACAGAAAAATTATGCACAAACATAAGAAAATTGCAGAATATTATAGAAATGCAATAAAAATATATAAACTTGCAGAACTATTTAAACAACTATATTTACAATCTGAAAATAACTTAAATGATTCTAAATAAATATATTTTCAATAAAAATACATTTCTCTACTTTTAAATATGAGAAAAATATTTTTAAAGAAAATAAATTATTCAGAATATTTAAATTAACAAGCTTTACACAATAAACATGGATTGACAATATTTAACATCTAAAATTGACAAGAGAAAATGATTTAGATAAGAACAAACCTACCAGAGACATTGTCAATCACTAAGATTGTTCAACATACCCAATTTACCAACTAACCTGGTAAATGTGGATTCGTCAACAGATTTAGTGAAAATATCTGCAGTATGTTCTTCAGTGGGTACAAAGTGTAACTCCACAGTTCCATTCATAACATGTTCTCTGATAAAATGATACCTGATATCAATGTGCTTCGTTCTCGAGTGTTGCACAGGGTTGTTGGAGATTGCTATGGCACTTGTATTATCACACAAAATGGGAATTTTGTCTAATGCAAAGCCATAGTCCTTTAATTGATTCCTTATCCATAAGATCTGAGCACAGCAGCTTCCAGCAGCAATATATTCAGCTTATGCTGTTGAATTGGAAACTGTTTGTTGTTTCTTGCTATACCAGGAAATCAATCTACCTCCTAGGAATTGACAACTCCCAGAGGTACTCTTTCTATCCACAACACTACCTGCATAATCAGAATCTGTATATCCAACAAGATTAAAACCAGAATCTTTAGGGTACCAGATACCTAAGTTAGGTGTACCCTTAAGATATCTCAAGATTCTTTTAACAACAACGAGATGTACATCTCTAGGGTCCGTTTGGAACCTTGCACACAAGCATGTAGCATACATAATATCTGGTCTACTTGCAGTAAGATAGAGTAAGGAGCCAATCATACCTCTGTAGCTTGTAACATCTACCTTGATAGACTTGTCAGAAGCTCCAAGTTTGATTGCTGTTGAAGATGGAGTCCTTGCTGATGCTGAATCCTCCATGTGATATTTCTTGAGGAGTTCTTTGAGATACTTGGATTGACAAATAAATATACCATTTGACCTTTGACTTACTTGCAATCCAAGAAAGAACTTCAGCTCACCCATCATACTCATTTCAAACTTACTCTGCATTAGCTTAGCAAATCTCTTACAGAGATCATCATTAGTAGACCCAAATATGATGTCATCCACATAGACTTGGACTAATATCATATCACCTTTGTGTTTCTTTGAAAAAAGAGTTTTGCCTATGATACCTCTAACAAAACCATTTTCTAAAAGAAAACCAGAGAGAGTGTCATACCATTTTCTTGGGGCTTGTTTGAGACCATAGATAGCCTTGAAGAGAAAGTACACAAAGTCCAGCAGCTCCTGATTTTCAAAGCCAGGGGGCTGTTCCACATACACTTCTTCATCAAGCTCACCATTCAGGAATGCACTCTTAACATCCATTTGATAGACTTTAAAATTGGAGTAAGCAGCAAATGCTAAGAACATCCTGATGGCCTCAAGTCTAGCCACTGGTGCATAGGTTTCATCATAATCAATGCCTTCAGCTTGTGAATACCCTTGTGCAACCAGTCTTGCCTTGTTCCTTGTAACAATGCCATCCTCATCTAGCTTGTTCCTGTATACCCATCTTGTACCAACTACTTTCTTATTCTTTGGCCTGGGTACCAGCTTCCAGACTTGCTGTTGTTCAAACTGATTGAGTTCATCTTGCATAAAAATCACCCAATCTGGATCAGTCAGTGCTTCCTTAGTTTTCTTTGGCTCCATTTTAGATAAAAATTCTGAATAATGACATTCATTCTGAGTTGCACTTCTAGTTTTAACTCCAACATCTGGATCACCAATGATTAGCTCAAAAGGATGAGATCTATTCCATACAGTCTGTCTTGGAAGATTTGATCTTGATGATTCGCCTTGAATTTCACTTTGATGTTGTGAGTGACTAGTTGATCCTTCATTTGCTCCCCCTGAGTTGTTGCTTGATTGCCTTGATGATTCTTCTCCAGTGTTGGTGGTATCTCCATTGTTACCAGTGTTTCCACCACCATCACCATGATCATTATCATCATTGTTATTATCATTACCAGCAATAACTTCAGGTGGGGCTCCATCATCTGATTCTGAGTCTGGCAAGTTATCAAACTTCAGCTTCTCAGATGAATCTTCTTTTTGGATATTAGGGAACTTAGTGTCATCAAAAGTAACATTGACACTTTCATTTACTGTGTGACTGCCAACTAAGTAGACTCTGTAAGATCTTCTGGAATAACCAACAAAAATAGCTTCTTGTGCCTTTGCATCAAACTTGCCACGTTTCACATTGTCATCTATAAGCACAAAGCATTTTGCTCGAAATACATGAAAGTACTTCACAGTTGGTTTCTTGTTGTTCATGATCTCATACGGAGTCTTCATTAAGTCCTTGTTGATTAAAGTTCGATTCTGAGTATAACAAGTTGTATTCGCTGCTTCAGCCCAAAATTATGTTGGAAGTTTGGACTCACTTAACATAGTCCTAGCAGCTTCAATCAAAGTACGATTCTTTCTTTCCACTACTCCATTTTGTTGAGGAGTTCTAGGGGCAGAATACTGTCTTGTTATTCCTTTATCAGCACAAAAGTCATTTAGAATGACATTCTTGAATTCAGTACCATTATCTGACCTTATGGCTCTAACAGGGAATCTAGAATCCAGCTCAATCAACTTTATATGGTCAATCACCAGGTGTGGGGTCTCATCCTTGGAATGTAGGAATAAAACCCATGTATATTTTGAAAAGTCATCAACAATCACAAGTGCATATTGTTTCTTTGACATGGACATCACATTAACTGGACCAAACAAATCCATGTGCAGTAGCTGAAGTGGTTCAGTTATTGATGATGTGTCAGTGCCCTTGTGAGAAGCTTTCTTTGACTTTCCTTTCTGACATGCCTCACACAGTCCTTCCTGTGTAAATTCCATCTGAGGCAAACCTCTAACCAATTCCCTCTTGACTAAAGAGTTCATGGTTTTGAAGTTAAGGTGAGACATCTTCTTGTGCCATAGCCAACTATCATCTGATGAAGCTTTAGCATAAAAACAATTAACTTCATCTTTGAATCCCGAGTTCAGATCAGCTATGAACAAGTTACCTTTCCTTACTCCTTGAAGAGCAGGCTTTCCATTCTTCTTGTGAAGGATCTGACACTTCTCTCTTTCAAAGGAAACAGCATATCCTCTGTCACAGAAATGACTGATGCTGAGAAGATTGAACTTCAGACCTTCCACAAATGAAACATCTTCAATGATAACATTGCCGTACTTCAAACAACCATATCCTTTCGTAATACCCTTGCCGTTATCTCCAAAGGTAACTACTGGGCCAGCTTTCTCAACCAAATCTGATAGCAGGGCTCTATCTCCGGTCATATGCCTTGAACAACCACTGTCAAGAATCCACATAACACGGTTTACCTGTTTAACTCCCCGCAATACCAGATTGATTAGTCCTTCCTCGGAACCCACACTTGATTGGGTCCGGCATACTTAAAGAATTGGCCTTTGTCAGGCAAAACAACATTTTTAACTATAACTACTTCAACCTCTTTCACAAAAGAGCGTTTCCATTTATAACCAGCCTTAACACATTTCTGATTAGGCTTCGGGATAAATGAATCCACTCTAGTCTTAGGAGGACTAGTAGTCTTTGCTTTAACATGCTTCTTATTATTAACATGTTGACGTGGAGCAGTCTTATCACTAGATACATGCTTACTATTAAAATAAGCATACATAACATTGAAAGCACAAGACATGCAATTAATCACACCACATGCTT
Source organism: Heracleum sosnowskyi (assembly GCA_030848705.1). Classification (NCBI taxonomy): domain Eukaryota; kingdom Viridiplantae; phylum Streptophyta; class Magnoliopsida; order Apiales; family Apiaceae; genus Heracleum; species Heracleum sosnowskyi. The sequence goes on along the minus strand of CM061244.1, from coordinate 13,667,428 downwards.
TATGAGAAGAATTAACCGTAGGCATGTTAGTTCTACAGTTGTTTTGATCCAACTTATGGATATCTGATTTAGTCTTTTTAGTTGTAGCAACTTTGACTGGAATATCAGATATACACTTTTTGGACTGAGCAACTTCCAAAGCAATATCTTCTTCACGAATCTCCTCAGCAATAACGATAGAGTATTCATTCAGAGGATCTGCCTCGGACTCCTTACAGAAGGGTGTTTCAATACCCTTAAGCGCATATGGAACACCCCTTCCTTCAGATCTGACTCTACAAGGGGAATTAATTCCAAGAAATCCAATGGCCTCATTATAATCATAACCTATACTGACATGATTACCAATAGCTTGTTTATTAAGAATCTCTTTAGCCGTCTTACAAGAGTTGTAATAGGCATTAGCTTTGGTATTAAGCTCACTAATCTGATCTTTGAGAATGGTTTCCAGTTGTTGATACAATTTAACCCTATTCTCAAGAACTGCTACATTTTTAGTGAGTTCATCTTGATTAATATGCACTAGTTTTAATTCTTTTATCTCATTTTCAAGATTTGTGTTTAAAAGAATTATACTATCATTTTCAGTGCATGTACAATCTAAGGTGCCAGCAAGATGACGAATCATTTCAGTATCAGTAAATGTTACCTCTGACATGTATCTGGATGAAGTGCTTTCCTCTTTAGCCATTAAAGCAAGGTTCCCAATCTCACCTGCTTCTTCATCACTGTCAGTGTCATCCCAACTCTTTCCTTCAACAACATAAGCTTTCCCAATCTTATTCTTCTTGATAGAATCAAATGAGTTCCTTGTCACTTGCTTTGGCTTTTTACATTCAGTAGCAAAGTGACCCAACTCATTGCAATTGTAGCATCTGATTGTGCTCCTTTCCACAGTTCCAGTTTTGTAGCCACCCCTTGTGCTACTTGAAGAGGAAGATCCACCTCTCTGAAATCTGGGCCTGAACTTAAGATTGGGATTCCTCTTGAATCTGAACTTCCCAAACTTCCTGACTATTAAAGCCAAATCACCATCTTCCAACTGATCAAGTTCCTCTAAAGAATAGAAGTCACCACCAGATTGATCAATGGATGTTAATCCATATTCAGCATCAATAAAATTCATGTTAGAACTGGAAGGTTGAACATCCTTCACTTCCAGTTTCCGTGGGACTTCAGCAGCCAATGCAGTAGAAGTACTAACTATCCTCCCAGTTCCATATAACTCATCCTGTTGAATCTGCTCCAGCTCATAGGTCTTCAGAACACCATACAGTCTTTCCAAAGAAACCTCTGTAAGATCTCTTGCTTCTCTAATGGCAGATATTCTGTGCTCCAAATGACGTGGAAGAGTAAGTAGGAACTTCTTGTTAATTTCCTTGATAGTGTAGCGCTTCCCATTAAGATTCAGATCATTGATTAATTTGTTGTATCTCTCAAAAACCTCAGAGATACCTTCACCAGGGTTTGATCTGAAATGCTCATATTGAGAGGTGAGAATTTCCAGCTTATTCTCTCTAACTTCCTCTGTCCCCTCATTGATTATCTCTATAGTTTCCCAAATGTGTTTGGCAGTTCACAGTTTAGGACATGATTATGCATGATAGGATCAAGACAATCAACAAGGATCAGCTGTAGACAGGCATCCAAGGTAACATCCTCTTTTTCACCAGGAGTGAAATCCTTGGGATCCTTAGGGTACATCCTAGCCGTCCTAGTAACAATGTTATTCTCTATTAGCTCTCCCTCAATACTCATAGGGATTTTGGGACCACTCTTCAGCACATCCAAGTATTTAGGATTAGCAACTTTAATAAATAGGAGCATTTTCTTCTTCCACATTGGATAATGCTCCCTGCTGAACATGGGAATCTTTACTGTACCAACCTTCTGTGTAGTAGACATCTTTTGAGATTTTTAGGAATAATAAAAATTTCAGATTTAAAAAAAAATCTCAAAAAAATTGGATCTTTGATTTATATATCAATCAAAAGGCTCTGATGCCAATTGTTAGGTCCTGATAAGTTTGTAGAAGGGGGGTTGAATACAAACTACACCGTTTTATCGAATATAAGTTTGTAGAAGGGGGGTTGTAAAAATTGGATCTTTGATTTATATATCAATCAAAAGGCCCCACTGCTGCCACGTGGCAGGTGACCTATTGTAACACTTTTCATCATCTATTGTAACACTGCATATATATAATGTAACTGTAACTATTACTAATGTAACTAGACAAATGTAACACCACAAGTGCAAATGTAACACTAGATTAAAAAAAATTTACAAAGTCTGCCTTGTTTATGCAGTATTTCCATCCAAAAAACATCCAAACTCCAACAAAATACAATCAACCCAAACTCCAACAAAATACAGTCAACCCAAACTCCAACAATCCAACCTCCGACAAACAAAAACATGGATGAAAACAGTTCTAGATAAATATTAAACATGGTAACTACAAAAGTACGATTAAAATAGTAAAGTGTTTAAGATGTAGCTCCGCCGCCAGGAGTGATAGGGGTTCCATTTTCGTCGGCATCGCTAGAAAGGGTGGCGCAGAAGTCAGTAAGGTCGAGTTTCATCTCCGGATTCGCCTCTCCTAGTTTTTTCACGAACCAAGCCATGTTCTCCTGAACTTTTTTGTTGACCTTGGCGTCCATTTCATCCTGAAGATTCTGAGTAATCTTCGCAGTCAGCTCCTCAACATAGGTATCTGGAACAGCCGGCTTGTCTGTGGAGGAAACGGTTTTACCTTGCCTTCCCACCAACCAATCCGGTCGATTCTTTTTTCTGGGAAACACCACATCTGCATCCTTTCCTTGTTTCACCATATCCTCAATTCCCTCCTGCAATAGACAGTTTCATCATATTTTGGGAGGTAAAATGAGTTCAAATATATAACAAACAAATTGATAGACTTACCATTTTTTTCTGAAATTCAACCTGATTTGACTTGTACTTGCGCCCAGGCTTGCGCTTACGACTTTTTAGATACATTCTAGCATCTGATGGGGAGGCATGATTTGGATCTTTATTTTTCTGGCATGTATCAGAAACAACATACACATAACATTTCTGTGATTAGCCGATAAATTCTACTAGCATAATATACAAGAAATAATAATGTCAAATATGGCAGACTAGTTTTTAAGTTGAGAGGTAATAAAATGATATGGTAATTTGTACATGTTTCTTAGCAAATTAATCATACCAGCTTGTTTTTAACTTCAGCATAGCTCTTCGGACCGAGAGTGTGAGTCTCGAAATAGGAATTTCGACGAGCTTTATTATCCTCAGCAAATGACTGTAACGGGAAAAAATACAAGTGTCAGATACAACTTTATATGATGACAAGACTACAGAAATATAAATAAACTACATACAATTTAAATAAAGTATTAGCAAAGATGACAAGAATATATGATGACAAGAATATATGATGACAAGAATATAAATAAAGTATTAGCAAAGAGCATCAATTTATAATTTAAACCAATACCAGATATTTGTAATACTCGGCTCAATATTTATGTATACATAGATATTTGTACCTGAACTTCCCCATCCGACCAATACTTTAACAACATTTTAAATTCCTCGAGTGGAATTTGATCAGGCCTGTTCTGGATCCTCTCCTCATCATTGTCATATTTTGAAAAAAACCTCGTCTTCGTACGGGACTTGTGTGTTTTCCATAATGAATTCAGCGTCTTTAACACCCACTTTTCCCCTTCTTGCGGAATAACATACCTTTGCTGCAATGTATCATGATTGTAACGCTTTAGTCCATGCATATATGTGAAAAAGCATTGGTAAATTTAAGTTAAGGTAATAGAGGTCACCAAAGTATATTCCAGCATCCACTTCTTTAGTTCTTCTGGAACAACATGCCAATTAACGTAAGTAATCGTCACGTGATCCTTGACTAGTGTCCCCAAGAAATTGCTCAACTCAGCCTTAAGCTTCCTGTCCCCAATTGGTTGACCTTTTTTATTAACCTTAATGACTACCTTTTCATTCACAGTCCTAGCATGAACTTTTAACATTTTTGATCGTCCTCTGCGTTTTTTAGGACCTGTCGAGGCATACAAAACATAAAGGAACATTCAATGTATCGCATTACTACATTAATTCTAATAATCATATTAATATAAAGTTCATGAGGCATACACATGCATTACCTGCTTCAACAACTTCATCTGCAGGTTGTAAACTCGATTCACCAACGTCGTTCTCTATCATTGGATCAGCTTCAAGGTTCTGCTTCTGACGTTCCCGAAGCGCAATATAAGCAGCAACTGAACCACTTGGTACAGAATTGTCAGCTGCTTTTAACAGTTTGCTACACGTCGGCTTTAAAATTTTAGCAGTGTCAACTTGCTTTCCTTCTTTCTCAATAGCATTCCGCATGTCCTTATCTCCTAAATCCGTAGCATTAGCACGCGAACGAGTTCTAGGACCAGGTTTACTGATCCTTTCCTTGATAGATTTAATTCTCTGTAGTGAACATAAATATAACATTAGCTAAACACAAAAAAAAATATGCTTAGGAACAAGAAAACAATAGAACCTCGTCTTCAGTTTCAATCTCGTCTTCGATTGGGACATATTCATCATCTTCCTCCCCATTTTTGTTCTTTGTTTTACTTTCTTCAACGCTAGGCTGACTTGGATTAGAAGCATATTTTCCCAACCCAAGTTCGTTAAACTTTTCTTTATTTTGTTGCACACGATTCAGCCTAGCCAGCTCGTATGGATTCATTGGCTGCTGCAAGTGCAAGAAACAAAGATGAGAAGACAATAATTAGCAGAAAAAGAGTAAGGGGACAATAGTACCTCAACATTAGTATTCTTCGATAGATCCAATTTCCTTTTCGTCATTCCTCTTGTATTCACGGGTTCTGGTCTTGTATTCACGGGTTCTGGTCTTGTATTCACGGGTTCTGGTCTTAGCTCTTGCATCTGAGGAGACCTTGCAATTTTCTTGTAGTTTCTTTGTTGTTGGAGTTGGTGTGAGCTAACAAATGCACGCTTCACTGTTTCAGTATTGCCAGCTGTAACAGAAATGTATCAATGCAACCAAACATTTAAAAATAAAATTGTGAAATGTGTGTGCTGCAGGTAATGTGCAATTATAAAAAAAGAAATAGGGAACCAAGACTAAACACTTTAAGCAAACTTGCAAAACATCAGGTTAAATACCTGCAACTATGTTCTTCCTCGGTCGTTGGACTACAAATGGCACCCCTGGCCACATTGGCTCCATTGTTTTGTCAACAACATTGTCCACATATAGAGCTATTTCTCCACCATGTTTGCAGGCATTTACCAATTCAAAAAAATCTGCATCTGTTTTAAGAAGCTTCCAGACACAACTTTTTTCCTCCCACGTATATACTCCCCCAATCTCTGTGTATTTGAGGTGATCCTTGATATTTTCTATCATCACTGTATAAGAAAGCAAATCAACTGTCTCGCGGCATACAAGAAAGGTGCGTCCACCCAGATATCTAGTCTTGCTGAACACCCCTTCGTAGAAATATCTAGTCATAGATACTTTCTATGACTCATGTAGCACATTTTCCTGCTGTGTTTCAAATAATCCGAACAAGTCTCGTAATGACACACTGGACACGCTAGTCTACCCTTTGTACTCCAACCCGACATCATAGCATATCCTGGAAAATCACTAATGGTCCAAAGCACCCTTGCCCGTAAATTAAAATTCTGACGAGTCGAGGCATCGAATGTTTGGATGCCGACATCCCATAATTCTTTTAATTCGGCGACTAAAGGCTGCATATAGACGTCGATGCTGTTTCCGGGGGAATCTGGACCCGATATTAATGTTGAAAGAATCAAGTTTTCTTGTCTCGTGCAAAGCCAAGGTGGGAGGTTGTAGTTTACTAGTACAACTGGCCATGTACTATGACCTAGATTCATTGTACGATATGGATTAAATCCATCAGCAGCCATACCTAGGGTAACATTCCGATATTCCGAAGAAAAATCAGGATACATAGCATCCATTGTCTTCCAAGCTTCGGCGTCAGCCGGATGCCTTAGTTTCCCGTCTTTCGTCCGTCCCGCTGCATGCCAAGTCATGAGTTTGGAAAAAGCCGTGCACATAAACATTCTTTGCAACCTAGGTTTTAGTGGAAAATATCTCATGACGTTTGCTGGCACTTTGCTGATTAACTTCTCTGGATCGTTATTAGCAGCAGAGCCTTTCTTTTCTTGTGTAACCCACCTCGATACCCCACATTGATCACAACGCTGTTTATTCTTATTTTCTTCCCAATAAAGCATACAACTATTTGGGCATGCATGTATTTTCTGGTAATCTAGTCCTAAGTCCTTGATAATGGTCTTCGCAGCATTAAAGGACAAAGGCACATTGGCTTGTGGAAAGGCATCCTTTATTAACAGTAATAAATCCCCAAAGCCGGAGTTGGAAATTCCATGAATACACTTTAAATGATAAAGTCTAATCAGGAAACTTAAACGAGAAAATTTCTCGCAACCGGGATATAGTGGCTGTTTTCCCTCTTCGAGATGTTGCGAGAACTTTCTAGCTTCGGCATTTGGTTCATCTTCTACATTCTGAAAATTCTTGCCAACGCAGTTGAACATCTCTTCTAATTTATCTCCGAAACCATCCCCGGTTTCAGATTCCATGAAGTCACTATTGCCTTGTGCCTTCTTTTGCGAAACCTCACATATCCAGTGGACATGTAGAGGGGAAGGTCCCGTGCAAATAAGATGATCATAAATTACATCTTGACGATGCCAATTTTGATCATTACAATTCTTGCAGGGGCACTTCATTTCATCACCTACGGAAAAAAGGGGAAACGCATTCTCCACAAATGCTTTTATCCCTTCTACGTATTCTTTACTAAATCTTGGGAGTCCTATCCAATCACCCTCCATTACTAAAACCTAGGTACAGGCCTGTCGAGTAAAACATTCAGCTGGCATGTTCAGCACATCAGTCTAACAATCAAGTAAGTTAGTAGTATCAAGAATCCTATGAAGCTTGACAATCAACAACATGAATAATATTAGTGTTTACAGAAGATCCTACAAGTAAAAAATTGTGATAATACAGGACAGGGATAACTCTATGGTCTCTAACTATATTTAAACCGTATGCTTTACTGACCATTTCTATCATTAATCACCATGTAATACTACTTGAGGTCAATTTTTCAAACAGGATTACACAGCCAAGTGTATAATAAAATATAGCATATATAACACAAATCAATGGAAATAAAATTTCAGTTACAACATATATTATCAAATATAGCATTTTTAGCATTTTATTCAATGGAAATAAAAATTCAGTTACAACATATATTATCAAATATAGCATCAAATCAATTAAAAGTTACAACATATATTATCAAAGCGGGTGAGAGAGAGGGAGAGAGAGAGGGGGAGAGAGAGGGAGAGAGAGACAGAGAGTGGGTGAGAGAGAGGGAGAGAGAGAGGGAGAGAGAGAGGGGGAGAGAGAGAGAGAGAGGGGGGGGGGAGAGACAGAGAGCGGGTGAGAGACAGAGAGCGGGTGAGAGAGAGGGAGAGAGAGGGGGAGAGAGACAGAGAGGGGAGGGAGGGAGAGTGAGAGAGAGAAATAAACCCCCAATTTTTACCTTAATTTGAAACCCTAATTCGCCAGCTATCTTCAGATTCTTCAGATTGTTGATATATCTTCAGAGTGAGAGAGGGAGAGGCGTAGAGAGAGAGAGAGAGAGAGAGGGGAGGGGGGGAGAGAGAGAGGGAGAGGGCGGCGAGGGACGGCGAGAGAGAGAGGTCGTCAATTAGGGAAATGTTAGATGTGAATTAGGGAAATGCCGCTCATGAGCCTCAATTATTTTCATTTTGGGGGGAAAAATGCCGCACTAATTTCATTTTGGGGGAGAAATGTGAGCCCACTTGTCACTTAATTAATTAATTGTTAATTTAGTTATTAATTATTAATTATTATATAATTAATTATTAATTAATTATTAATGTGGGCCCACTTGTGGGGTCCACTTGTGGGATCCACTTGTGGGGCCCACTTGTGGGGCCCACTTAATTATTTATTTATTATTTATTAATTAATTATTAATTAATTAATTAATTTTTAATGTGGGCCCACTTGTGGGGCCCACTTGTGGGGCCCACTTGTGAGGCCCACTTAATTATTTATTTATTATTTATTAATTAATAATTAATTAATTTTTAATGTGGCACACATGTTGGGCCCACTTGTGGGGCCCACTTGTGGGCCCCACATGTTGGGCCCACTTGTGGGGCCCACATGTGGGCCCACTTAATTATTTATTTATTATTTATTAATTAATTATTAATTAATTTTAAATGTGGGCCCACATATGCCCCATTTGTGAGGCCACTTGTGGGGCCCACTTGTGAGGCCCACTTAATTATATATTTATTATTTATTAATTAATTAATAATTAATTAATTTTTAATGTGGGCCCACATGTGGGGCCCACTTGTGGGGCCCACTTAATTATTTATTTATTATATATTAATTAATTAATTAATTTTTAATGTGGTCCCACATGTGAGGCCCACTTGTGGGGCCCACTTAATTATTTATTTATTATTAATTAATTAATTAATAATTAATTAATTAATTTTTAATGTGGGCCCACATGTGGGGCCCACTTGTGAGGCCCGCTTGTGTGGTCCACTTGTGGGGCCCACTTAATTAATTAATTAATTATTTAGTTATTAATTATTAATTATTAATTAATAATTAATTAATTAATGTGGGAACCACCTCCACCTCGTGCCACGCAGGAGTGCCAAGTGGCATTAATAATAATTTATTATTTATTTAATTGATAAATACGTCAACTGTAACACTACGTAGTAACTAATGTAACTGTATTTGAGTAGTGTTACAAAATGCCATCTACCGTAACGCTTGTTTTTTGTAACACTTCAAAAAGCGTTACAGTTACCCACTTATGGCGTAGTGTTAGTATCAAACAATTTAAGAACAAATTATGGCGGAATTAAATGAAACAGAATTCAAGTTAAATATAACTTATATTAAACTTGAAAGGTGTTACAAATGAAGTACTGATTACAGGATTGAATCTCAAACTAATTAAAACAAATCTAGAATAAATTCGACATGAATTTATCTATTTTTGTAATAAAAAGATATAACAATAAATGATAATTTGAGATACGTTCTAGGGATAAAAATCTGCTAGATAGTCAAAGCAGTACAAGTGAATGAATTCTATTGGTTTAGATTTAACACACTGATTTTTAGAATTAATCCACTTAAGAAATGAATCGGCAGAGTTCTTCACAGAAGCTTTTCTTGAAATGTAATGTTCTTGATATGTGTTGCTTCTGTCTGTCTTGATAATTTGATATATATCAAATTACTTTTGTAATCCACTTGACACAAAAACCTGCACGTTTCTGCTTTTCATTCCACAAGGAATAACTATCAAAATAGTCTAAAAAAGACTATTTTTAAGCCTGGAATGACTATACTTTGTACTGAAATGACTATCAGAATTTAGGAGAATTAATTTAGAATAAACAAAAATGAACTAGGATGACTAGCGGGATGACTATCCCTGATAGTCATTCCAGTTCATTTTTAATCAAAATGACTTGGAATGACTAGTGGGATGACTATCCTGGGTAGTCATTCCAGTTCATTTTAATTAATCAATTCTATTTTAATTCTAATTCTATTTTAAATTAATTCTACTAATTAATTTATTTCATAAATTAATTCTGATGAATTAATTTATTCAATAAATTAATTACTTAATTTATTTGTTAAATTAATTCTGAAGAATTAAATTAATAAATAAATTAATAACTAATTTAAAAGAGAACTTAAATTCTTACAAGATAGCAAAACCAATCCTTGAACCACTGAAACTTGATGAAGAATATCCATTGTCTGATGTTGTCATTTGATGCACTGTCTGGTTCATAAATAACTAACTTCAATGTCTGTTCTTCATCTTGACTTTAAGCTGTGGTCCATTGTATGCTTTTGACTGTTGATCAATCTTTGATAACCTGTACATTTGCTGTCATAAATCTGAAACCTCTGTCACTTTAATAAATCCACTTCTTTGAAGACTTCACTGAGGCTTGAACAAATAATTGAACTTCTTTCAATGTAGTATTTCTTCAAATCTGTAGGATGACTTTAATCTGTATTCTTCTGACAGATATGATCTTCTGAGATTCCTGTGACTGTGACAATTGAATTATTACTTACTTATTACAAACTTGTTTAAGTTGAGTTGAATCCTCGAAATACAAATAGGCCTAAACATATGCCTTTCAATTTTAAACTTTCCTCTATTATTATCTAAATATTCTCATAATATTTCTTTTCAAATGAAATTAACATCTTAACATTCTCTTCTCCTAAACTTTCTTCTTTTTTTATGTGATATAATAGAAAATACAGGAATGTTTTGGTAAATAAGAAGTTAAAAATTAAATCGGTTTTGCATAAGAAATTAAGTAATTAATATCAAAGATTAAAAAAAAATCTCAATTGTCTTTTAAATATTTACTAATGGAGGAAACTAAATATACTATTTTAATATTCTTGCATTTAAAATCTCTACTAATGGAGGAAAGTAAATATAATATTCTTGCATTTAAAATCTCTACTAATGGAGAAAGTAAATATACAATAGATATTTACTAATGGAGGAAACTAAATATTACAAATGGAGAAAACTAAATATTCAATTATAATATTTTTGCCTTCAAATATCTAAATTAAAAAAAAGTGTATTAGTTTACATTATTTTGAACTTTCCTTTATTATTATCTAGATATTCTCATAATATTTATTTTTAAATGAAATTATCATCTTAACATTCTGCTCTCCTAAACTATATTTTTTAATGTAATATAATAGAAAATACAAGAACATAGTGGTAAATAAGAAGTTAAGAAATTAGATCGGTCTTGCATAAGAAATTAAGTAATTACTTGGTAAATAATTAATTATCTTTAATACTTTCATACAAACAACTAATTAATAGTATAAATATACACATAAACTCTGTTATTTGTCTACTGCAATTTTAGTTGTCAACATTGTTCTTCTTTATTTTTTGTTTGTTCATGTTAAAAGTGTGTATATGAGTACATGAGTATGAGACTTTTTCCTTTATGTTATTTATCTTATTACGTTTGTTTGTATCCTAATGCCATTAGGATCATATTAAAATATTTGACAAGACAAGTTATTTGCTATTAGTGTTGATTGAGTTAAGACATCAAAAACAAATTGTATCATTGTTTTTTAACGTTTAGATAGTTATTGGTCTAATTTTTATGAGAAAAGATTATATCTTTTACTAAAATATTTCTGTAATTCATACACGAAAATTCAAAGATAAAAATTGTATATTAAGAAATTTATAGTGTATGTATTTCGAAAATATCATGTTAAGATTTATTCGACTGAAGAATTTATTTAGTGCGTGCATTTTTAACAAAATTCAATAAGTCGGTGCATCTATAACAAAAGTCATACAAGAATAAGAAACATTGAGAAAATGTCATTAAATTTTATTTTTTTTAAAGGAAGAGGTTGTTGTTGTTTTTTGTTTTGACAAAAAGAGATCATTATTAATAAAAAATTCTCCCAGCAACAAAAAAGATGTTTGTTCATATTTTTTGATTTTTTTTCTTAGAGTAGATTTGGAGGTAGTGAATATTTTAATAGCTCTGAAGGTATAATTGTAGTTTTTGATTGAACGATCTAAAACTTTATATATATATATATATATATATATATATATATATACTAGCTTAAAACCCGTGCGATGCACGGATTGTTAATTGTTATTTTATTATTATTATTTTAATATTTTATTAATTGTAATTATGCAAAACATAAGTAGAAATGTTAAAATAGCTAAACATTTTTAATTAATTAAAATCATTAAAACAGATTTTAAAATAAATAAGTATGAGTTTGCCCGTTATATTTTTGGAAAATGAGGGGTTTTAGTAAGAAAAAATAAAAAATGTAACATATATTTAGTTTAAAAGGGTAAATGCCCGTGATATTTTTAGAAAATGAGGTTTTAAAATTTAATAATTAAATGTATTTAAATACGTTTTAAAATAAATAAGTAAAGGGTTTCCTGTGATATTTTTGGAAAAAGAATGGATTTTAGTGAGAAAAATAGAAAAAGTAAATTGTAAAAGGCAATTTCCCGTGATATATTTAGAAAAGGATGAACTTTGTTAGAAAAAATATATAATATGTTTTAGCTGAAAAGATATTTGGTTATAAATAGGTATTTGATTATTTATATTTTAATATTTTTAGTAATTGTATTTGTTAAGAAAAATAAGTAGACATGTTAAAATAGGTAAACTTTAAAAAAAACAATTATAATATTAAAATATGTTTAAAAATAAATAACTAAATGTTTGTCCGTGATATTTTTGGAAAAAGAGGAGTTTTACTAAAGAAAAGTAGAAAAACAAACATGTTTTAGTTAAAAAAAGGTAATTGTCCGTGATATATTTGAAAAATTAGGGGAATTTGTTAGAAAAAATAGAAAAAATAATGTATTTTAGGTGAAAAATGTAATTGTTATAAATAGGTAATATTATTATTTAATAATATATTTCTATAAATATGTAAGGTTAATTAAGTAAAAAACACGAATTACAGTTAATTAGGGACAATTAAGTAAAATCATAACGTACCATACCGACCAACCAAACTTTTAATGTTTCGTCTATTATATAATAGTATTGATATATATATATATATATATACTAGCTTAGAACCTGTGCGATGCACGGATTGTTAATTGTTCTTTATTATTATATTTTTCATATTTTATTAATTGTATTTGTTAAAAATATAAGTAGACATGTTAAAATAGCTAAATACTTTTAATTAATTAAAAACATTAAAACATATTTTAAAATAAATAAGTAAGGGTTTGCCCGTTATATTTTTGGAAAATGAGGGGTTTTAGTAAGAAAAAATAAAAAATGTAATATATATTTAGTTTAAAAAGGTAAATGTCCGTGATATTTTTGGAAAATGAGGTTTTAAAATTTAATACTTAAAGTATTTAAATTCGTTTTAAAATAAATAAGTAAATAGTTTCCTATGATATTTTTGGAAAAAAATGAATTTTAGTGAGAAAAATAGAAAAAGTAAATTGAGAAAGACAATTTCCCGAGATATATTTAGAAAAGAAGAGACTTTGTTAGAAAAAATCTATAATGTGTTTTAGAGTAATTGGTTATAAATAAGTATTTGATTATTTATATTTTAATATTCTTAGTGATTGCATTTGTTAAGAAAAATAAGTAGACATGTTAAAATAGGTAACCTTTTAAAAAATAATTATAATATTATAGGTTTAAAAATAAATAACTAAAGGTTTGTCCGTGATATTTTTGGAAAATGAGGGATTTTAGTAAGGAAAAATAAAAAAAATAACATGTTTTAGTTAAAAAAAGGTAATTGCCATATTTGAAAAAGTAGGGAAATTTGTTAGAAAAAATAATGTATTTTAGGGAAAAAAGATAATTGGTTATAAATAGGTAATATTATTATTTAATAATATATTTCTATAAATAAGTAAGGTTAATTAAATAAAAACACGAAATACAGTTAAGGGCAATTAAGTAAAATCACAACGTACCATACCGACCAACCAAAGTTAAGGAAAATTAAGTAAAATCACAACGTACCATACCGACCAACCAAGCTTTTAATGTTTCGTCTATTATATAATAGTATTGATATATATATATATATATATTTCAAAACAAAACTTAATTTTATATTAGAAATATTATTTTATTTAAAAAAGTATTTTGTAGAATATTTTTTGAGAAAATTTAGAGATATTATTATAAAGCCGCTGCGAAGCGCGGCTTAGTAAACTAGTTATATATATAAAGGAAACCCCAGGAGCTCTAGAATCGTCCGAATGTTATTTATCTATTTTTCTAAAGCTCCTGAATTTTAATTCAATAAATTAAATTTCCTTATTGGAGTGCGAATTTATAGGATATAAAAAATATCAATTGCCTTTTAAACTTTTACTAATAGAGGAAACTAAATATACAATATTAATATTCTTTCCTTTCCTTATTTAAGTTCTAATTTATAGGACAGAAAAAATATCAATTGCCTTTTAAATTTGTACTAATAGAGAAAACTAAATATACAATTTTATAATTTTTTTCCTCTCTCAATTTTAATTCAGTAAAATTAAATTTCTTATTTACATTCAAATTTGTAGGAAAGACGATAAATATATAAAAGTCAATCATATTATATTTAGGATATAAATGTATAAAAATCAATTTTATATTAATTTTCCTTATTTATATTTGAATTTATAGGAAAAAAACCTTTTCATAATATAATTAACTTTCCAAAACTCTCTCATTTTACATCTATATATACGGAACCAAAGTCTCACAAGTTTATCAGATTATTTATGTATCATCATATATATTTGGATTCATATAGTAGAAGGCTCCGTGTAATTGTTCTATTTTATAAACTTTTATTTTTTTTTCTTATATTTTTGCCTGAATGGATTATGGATCCATAAAACTAGATTTACCCTAAAACTAGATTTTGTGTATTGATTCTTTTGACGTATGTTTACTTCTAAATTGATGGATTATTAATGTTCTTTTCTTTAGAATTTTGTAGGGATATTAAAATTGTTTTATTCTTGCGCCTCCTCCACATGAGCATATGAGTCTATGAGGTATAATCATATTTTTGTCTTTTTATGAATGTCTATAATGCATTATCAGTATATTCTAAAATGTAAGCATTCCTCAGTGGTTGGGTTTTTGCAGTTAAAGGTTTTTGTTCTAAAAGAAGATTAAAGGTGGGCTTAAGTTTCGCACGAGTCATCAGTTTAAATTTTCTTTTATCGATAAATCAATAATCATCAATATTTTTTTATATTATATAAAAAAAAATCTCTTGCGCTCTCAAATCATCTGAAACATATTTATCTTTTCATATAAAGCTTTTTAATTTTAATTCAATAAAATCAAATTTTCTTATTTACATTCGAATTCGAAAGAATAAAATAAATATATAAAAATCAATCATGTTTAGAATTTAATTAAACAAATATTATCATCATTCTCAACTAAAATCCTACTTAAATTTAACTTCTTTATCTTTATTTTGGTCTTTATATTATATAAAGAAAAATCACCCCTCTATATATTATACACTCCTTTTCATCGGCTATGGCTCCGTTTGGCATTGCTGTTGCAAACAACAACAACAGTTTTTTTCTGAAAAGCAGCTAAAAGAGTGTTTGGTAAAATTTAAAAGTTGTTTTTCTGAAAAGCGCTTTTGGCTGAAAAGCTGCTTTTAAAGAAAGCAGGTTCCCCCATGCTTTTAAAAAAAGGTGTTTTTCCGTTTTTACGGGAAGCAGCTACTAGTTTCAACATCAAAACTCACCAAAAACATTAATTTCTATTACTATATATAATAGGCCAACACAAGGGCAAAAGTTGCCAATTAAATGGCCGCGAAATTACCATTTTACCCTTTTCTTTTGAAAAATAACAAAAATGCCACTTGTAAATTATTATACAAAAAACTTTTAATAGATGTGTTACTACAGAGATTCGAACCTCCAACTTCCTTCCAAGATATCCATAGGCTTAACCACTATGCTACAAGTCTTTTTGAGTTTATTTCAAAAAACTTATTAGATAACCCATGTCTTTTATCTCTTATATTATTTTTTTTACTTTGATGATTGAATAAATAAAATGTTGGTTTGAATTATTTATATAAATTTGTTTTTCTTTTTTCCTTTTCAGAAAAATTACCGTTTTACCTTTTTTTTTTGAAAAATAACAAAAATGTCACTCGTATATTATTATACAAATTTTTTTTAATAGATGTGTTACTACAGAAATTCGAACCTCCAACCTCCTTCCAAGATATCCATGAGCTTAACCACTATGCTACATGCCTTTTTGAGTTTATTTCAAAAAACTTATTAGATAACCCACGTCTTTTATCTCTTATATTATTATTTTTTTACTTTGATGTTTGAATAAATAAAATGTTGGTTTGAATTATTTATATAAATTTGTTTTTCTTTTTTCCTTTTCATGCCACTCGTATATTTTTATAATTTTTTTTTAATAGATGTGTTACTACAAAGATTCGAACCTCCAACCTCCTTCCAAGATATTCATGGGCTTAACCACTATGCTACATGCATTTTTGAGTTTATTTCAAAAAACTTATTAGATAACTCACGTCTTTTATCTCTTATATTATTTTTTTTTGCTTTGATGTTTGAATAAATAAAATGTTGGTTTGAATTATTTATATAGATTTGTTTTTCTTTTTTCCTTTTCGTAATTTTATATATCTATATATTCAATCACTATATATTATTGCAGTTGTATGTTTTCAATTTAATATATATTAATTATGTTGATTATAATTCATAATTTATATTATACTTTATTTGAATTAAATTAATCATAAAATGTACTATTAAAATTCGATCTAATATAAGAAATATTATACACATTATATCTCTCATTATTAGTTATTTCTATAATTTTTAAACAAAGAACATTAGCATTCAAATTATACAAAAAATTCATCTACCTACTCTGTTCATCGCATCCATTTCTTAACAATTTTCTTTTTCAGAATGTATTGTTCATTTGTTAACATTTTCTAAAGTAACATGTCATTCTTTATTAACTTATCTATATTTTTTTCACCTTTCTAACCCCCTCCCCTTCAACCCCAGTGACGTTCGTGTCAAAAATCGGGGTGAGTTTTTAAAATATAGGATATTACATAGTATATAATTACATAATGGTCAGTCAGACTATTAGTAGACGATAAAGTTTGAGAAAATTGAAAATTACAAGTTTTGAAAATAGAATTTCAAATTGTATTCCAAAAATTATTGTACGATGTTAAAAAAAAGTATAATCTTTCATAATAATAATAGAACTTTATAGAATACATTAAATTGATTCGTAATGTCATATAATCATTTTGATAAAATGAAATTCTAAATAGGGTTTGTGGGTCCTTGACGACATCCTCTACAACATATACAATATTTCTTATATTAGGTCGAATTTCAATAGTATATTTTATGTATGAATAATTAGTTTAATTCAAATAAAGTATAATAAAGATATATAATATAAAAGTATGAATTTTAAACAACATAATTAATATATATTTAATCGAAAACATACAACTGTAATAAAATTCAGTGATTGAATATATAGGTATATAAAATTACAAAAAGAAGCCTCTGGGCCTGTAGATGAGTTGGTGAGAGCACTGGTTATTGACCAAAGCATTCAAGGTTTGATTCATGGGAGCATGGGGAATTCTTCCTGCACTCTAGGGTCTGGCGTGATACCGGTTGGGGTGTCCGGAAAATAAAATTTTTGACCAAAATTACGAAAAGATGAAAAGAAAAACTGATTTATATAAATAATACAAACCAATATTTTATTTATTTAAACATCAAAGTAAAAATAATATAAGATAAGAGAAGAAAGACGTGGATTATCTAATAAATTTTTTGAAGTAAACTCAAACAGGCATGTAGAATAGTGGTTAAACCCATGAACATCTTAGAAGGAGGTTGGAGGTTTGTTTCTTTGTACTAACAACTATTAATATATTTTTGCATAATAATATATGAGTGACATTTTTGTGACGACCATTTAATTGGAAATTTTTGCCCTTGTGTTGAGGTTTGATATATAGTAATAAATTGGATTAAAATATGTAAATGTAAAACGATATTCCAAACACATTCTTAATGCATTTACTAAGTGTGTTAATATAATTTAATGTAAAGATGAACACATGAGAGGAGTGCAGAATCAGTTCCCAAGTAAAAAACCAAAAACAAATAGGTGACATGAATACTCCAAACTGTAATAGGTGTTCATCTCCCAAGATGTTTATCACAAACTTGGGTGATGTGAGGGTGTGCAAAGATGCGTCGGCCTTCAGCTTCTTTTTAAAATCCTCTATCTCATTCATGCATGTTCGGTTATATTACAATAACATTGCATGCATATAACATATTCATAACCTAGATTGCAAAAAAAAACCGAATCAATTCCCGAAAAACATATAACAACCGCTCTCTAACGCAAATTACCAATCTACAAACTATCCTTTCTCTGACACACAAAACACAGGTAAACCTGCTTATAATCACAAGAAGAACAATAGTACATTCGTGCTTCAAATTCTACATTATTTCAATCTGGTCTCAAAATCAATAATAGTCACTATAAACAAGTCTTAGAGCCTTGGCATAGTTACGTTTGTGATTCAAAGTAATTACACTATTCGTCAAAAAAATTCTTTACTCCTCACTATGCATGAACCATACTTCTCATTTTACGCTCTCAAACTTAAGACTACACAATCCTTAATCTAATAAATCGATCACGACCAACTTTTTCACGATAAAAATTATTGACATCTCTATGCAGGCCCGTGCCTTGCACGGGCTGTTACGCTAGTTTTATATTATACACCAAAACATGCACATATCAAAAATATTACCAAAAAGTTATCTGATTTTCACAACAACACTTATTTTAACAACACTTTTTTCAACAGTACAACAATTTTTAACAGCAATCCCAAACAGAGTCTATGTCTCTTTCATCACTCATGCAGGTTTCTCTCTCACGGCAAGAAAAAAAAAATACCCGTAAGGCTCAAAAAATTATATATGATATGTATTATATATTGATAGTTTGGTTGATGCAAATACAAGAGAGTACCTTTTTACAACATCTATACACTAGATGAATTTATTGAGTATTACTTAGGTTACAGGTGTGCTTTCAACACCAATTCCATCACAAGTTATGGCAATTAATTTTTTTTTTCATCTTCGTTGTTGATATGGGCTGAAAATAACCCTTGAAATATAATTAATGGCGTATTAATTAGACCCAGATTGGTCCGAAAGTTAGGCCCAATAAATGAGGCTCGAAACCCTGATTATTTATTAATTTCGTAATTAATAAATAGGGAAAATATACAGCTCATGAAAAGAGTCCAAATTATGGTAAATTTATCAAAGAAGGATCCAGAATCCCAATTAATGAGTCATAGCCTTTATCAACAAGGAAAAGACTTCTCCAGCAAGAAATACGATGTTTATCCATTATCAATAAGGAGACTTATTCGCTAAGACTCCTAAACTTACCCTAAATACAAGGCTCCTGACGCCTATATAAAGGACCTGATCCTACAATCAGAACTACGTCTTTGGCTTGATTCTCAACACTGATTGAGATACGTAGGCATCTTGTGAGGACCGATTTAGTCTCGAAACACAAGTGCAGCCATTAAAGCTCGAAACTCTCTAACCCTAGCATTAAATTCGCAAGCTCAGTTTTTATTCCACAACAGTTGTATATACTATATATAGATGTTCCAGTTAGGCATGCAGTAAGATTTTTTATTTATTTATGCGTTCAATGCTAATTTCTATCCTTTCTGTCTTTTTTAGTTCATTATCTTTAATTGTGATTTCTACTATGTATTGTTTGTTGATTGATATACAAACCCTTAACTTTATAAAATATTTTGATTATTGATTTTCGAATAGGCTGCATGTTGTGTCATTGATATAGAGTTCCCAGCTATGGGGGCGAAATTTTTTATCTATAAATGGCCAAGATGTAACGGAAAATTCAAATTAAACCTTACATTTTTGCTAGAAATATTAATTTATCTATAAATATATTTAAAAAAATTTAGAGAAATTATTACAAAGCCGCTGCGAAGCGCGGCTTAGTAAACTAGTCTTTATTTATATAAAGGAAAACCCCAAGAGCTCTAGAATCGCTCGATTCATATTTATCTAATTTTCTAGAGCTCCTCAATTTTAATTTAATAAAAATAAATTTCCTTATTTACATTCGAATTTTTAGGGAAGACATTCCTTATTTACACTCGAATTTACAGAAAAGACAATAAATATATAAAAGTCAATACTATTTCAAATTTAATTAAACAAATATTACCTTTTTTTCTCAACTAACTTAAATCCTATTTAAGTTTTAATCTATTTTTCTTGAGTTTCACTATTTTAATTCAATTCAAATTTTTAGGGAAGAAAATAAATATATAAAAGTCAATCCTATTTAAAATTTAATTAAACAAAATTAACTTCTTTTCTCAACTAAATTAAATCTTATTTAAGTTTAATATATTTTTCTAGAGTTTCTCTATTTTTATTCAATAAAATTAAATTATCTTATTTAGATTCGAATTTATAAGGAAGACAATAAATATATAAAAATCATTTTTTTTAATTAAGTCTTTATTTTAACGTTATATTACAATCCTATTTAGGATTTAATCTTTATTAAATCTTTATATTATAATCATATTTAGAATTTAATCTTTATATTATATCTTAAATTGCCTATAAAAGTATGGAATACTAATTAGTTCTCCTCACGTCAAAAATTTGAGGATTTTATGATAATTCGTGTGCATTAATTACATTGCATATTGATGATAATTGTTTGTATATTTTAATTTAATTTCTTCTTTCTAACATCTGTATCTTGAGGTTTTGCAGGTTATATATATGCATACTTAAAAACTATTGTTAATCAGTTTTTTGATTTGTGTAAAGAGAATCTACCTGACACGGTAGAAAAATTCTCTACCTAAGCGGCTTAAAATCATGTTTTTATCAATTTTTCGTAAATCTAATGCTCATATAACAGAGAGTGTCAAGGAGATTGCTACTCTTTCAGCTCAGGTGGACTTCGTTCAGCAAACAGTTGATGAATATCAAATGATTAATGATGAAAGTTTTGCTAAGATTGAAGGTGGAATGGAGCACCTGAATTAAGACATGAAGCATCTGTACTATATGATCAGAAATTCACATCAACCCACTACTGAACAGAAGAAATTCTTTGAGGGTGATGCTGAAGATGAAGATGATGATCAAGGAGGAGATAAATGAGATATAAGGAGAAGAAGTGAGGTTAATCCTACAAAATCTAAATTTGTAGAGGATTCCTCAACTAAGGGGGAGAATAAGGAGAAACAAGGAGGAGATCAAGGAGGTAAGCTGGAGGATCTGGCAAGGATAAAGGAAAGCAGAAATTTACTTTTTCTGAAGATGACTATTACCATGGTGATCAGGGTGAGTTTGACTTTGATACATTTGAAGAAGCCCCTGAAGATACTTTTGGTGAAGTGGAAATTGAAGAAGAAGCAGACTATGCTGAATGGGAAGAAGATGATCCACTTGATCCTGCTTTTGAAGCTGAGTTGGTGAAACAAAAGGCAGATTTGAAGAGAAGAGAAGATAAGAATGCCAAGGTGTCTGACATCATTTCTAAAAAGCTTCTAATCCAAAAGGCTGAACATGAAGAAAAGCAACGGCTTCACAACCTTAAAGTCAAAGACAGAAAGTTAAATGTGAGGCTGAAGCTAGGAGAAGAATGGGATAAATCTAGGGAGATGTTTGCACACCATGAAAGGCATATGTATAGGCCTATTTGTTAACATCGAGGATACAACTCAACTTAAACAAGTTTGTAATAAGTAATAATTCAATTGTCACAGCCTCACAGGAATCTCAGAAGATCATATCAGTCAAAAGAATGAAGATTAAAGTCATCCTACAGACTTGAAGTAATTCTACATTGAAAGAAGTTCAATTATTTGATCAAGCCTCAGTGAAGTATTCAAGGAAGTGGATTTATTAAATTGACAGAGATTTCAGAAGTGTGACAGCAAAGGTACAGGTTACAGTGGTTGACCAAAGTCAAAAGCAACTAATGGACCACAGCTTAAAGTCAAAGATGAAGAACATACATTGCAGTTAGTCACTTATGAACTAGACAGTACATCAAGTGTCAACTTCATTCAGTGGAAATTCTTCATCAAGTTTAAGTGGTTAAAGGATTGTTTATGCTATCATGAAAGGATATAAATTCTCTTTTAAATTAGTTATTAATTTATTGATTAAATTAATTCATCAGAATTAATTTAACAAATAAATAAATTAATTAACTTATTGAATAAATTAATTCATCAAAATTAATTTATGAAATAAATTAATTATTAGAATTGATTTAAAATAGAATTAGAATTATAACTAGAATGACTAAGATAAAATGAACTGGAATGACTATCAAGGATAGTCATCCCGATAGTCATCCCAAGCCATTTTACCTTAATAATGAACTGGAATGACTATCAAGGATTGTCATCCCGATAGTCATCCTAGTTCATTTCATAGTCATTCTAATATTTTTCTATATATTATCATAGTCATGCTAAGTATAATCTATAGTCATTCCAGGCTTATCTCATAGTCATTCTAGACTATTTTGATAGTCATTCCAAGACAAAAGGAAACGTGCAGATTGTCAAGTGGATTAGCAATACAAAAGATCAAGACAGCAGTTTAAAACAAAAATAATCAAGAACATCATATCTTAACAAGTTTCTGTCAAAAGCTTCAAAAACTGCCGTGGACATTTCTTTTGATCAATAAATTATTTCTAGCTCAAAGTGTTATATCCAAACCACTATGAATCATTTACTTGTACTGCTTTGACTATCTAGCGGATCTTAATCCCTGGAACGTATCTCGAACTATCATTTATTGTTATATCTTTTTATTACAAAAATAGATAAATTCATGTCAAATTTATTCTAGATTTGTTTTAATTAGTTTGAGATTCAATCTTGTAATCAGTACAAAAATTTGTAACACCTTTCAAGTTTAATATAATTTATATTTAACTTGAATTTTGTTTCATTTAATTCCGCCATAATTTGTTCTTGAATTGTTTAATCCTAAAACGAACAAATTCGATAAAATGGTATAGTTTGTATTCAACCCCCCCCCCCTTCTACAAACTTATCGGGACCTAAAAATTGGCATCAGAACCTTTTGATTGATATACAAATCAAAGATCCATTTTTTTGTGATTTTTTCCAGAACCCTCATATTTTTATTCTTTTAAAAATCTCAAAAATGTCTACTACACAGAAAGTTGGAACTGTTAAGATTCCTATGTTCAATAAGTTGCATTATCCAATGTGGAAGAAGAAGATGCTCCTGTTTCTTCAAGTGGCTAATGTTAAATATCTTGGTGTGCTGAAGAATGGACCAAAACTTCCCATGATTGTTGAGGAAGAACCGATTGAGAATAACGTTGTTACTCATGCTGCTAGGATGTACCCCAAGGATCCCAAGGACTACACAGCTGATGAAAAAGAGGATGCTTCCCTGGATGCCTGTCTACAGTTAATTCTGGTTGATTATCTTGATCCAATTATGCATAATCATGTTTTAAATTGTATTACTGCCAAACACATTTGGGATACGATTGAGATAATAAATGAAGGCACAGAGGAAGTCAGAGAGAATAAGATGGAAATTCTCACCTCTTCATATGAACACTTCAGATCAAACCCTGGTGAAGGTATCTCTGATGTTTTTGAGAGATAAAATAAATTGATTAATGATCTGAATCTCCATGGAAAGCACTACACTATCAAGGAAATTAACAAGAAGTTCATTCTGACACTTCCATCTCATCTGGAGCACAGAATATCAGCTATTAGATAAGCAAGAGATCTAGGTGAGATTTCTTTGGAAAGACTCTATGGTGTTCTGAAGACTTATGAGCTGGAACAGATTTAGCAGAAGGAAATATATGGAACAGGGAAGATAGTCAATACTTCTACTGCACTGGTGGCAGAAGTCCCAGAGCAACTGGAAGTGAAGGTTGTTCAGCCTTCCAGTTCTGACATGGATGTTACTGTGGCTGAATATGGCTTAACATCCACAAGTCAATCTGGTGGTGACTTCTATTCCATGGAAGAACTTGAACAGCTGGAGGATGAGTCAATGGCAATGATAGTGAAGAAGTTGGGGAACTTCAGATTCAGAAGAAACCCTAATCTTAAGTTCAAGCCCATGTTCTAGAGATGTAGCTCTTCTTCCTCAAATAGCACAAGGGGTAGCTATAAAACTGGAATAGTGGACAGAAGCACAATCAGATGCTACAATTGTAATGAGTTGGGTCACTTTTCTACTGAATGTAAAAAGCCAAAGCAAGTGAGAAGGAACTCATATGATTCTAACAAGAAGAACAAGATTGGGAAAACTTATCTTGCCGAGGGAAAAAGTTGGGATGATACGGATAGTGATGAAGAAGCTGGTGAAATTCGAAATCTAGCACTAATGGCTAATGAAGGAAACACTTCATCTTTCATGTTAGAGGTAAATTTCACTGAGTCTGAAATGATCTATCATCTTAGTAGTAGTACTGTATATTGTGCACGTAGTGAAAATGATAGAATAATTCTTCAGAACAATGCTCTTGAAAAAGAGGTTAAAGAATTAAAACTAGTGCATGTTAATCAAGATGAACTCACTAAGAAGATAGCCTTTCTTGAGAATAGAGTTAATTGTTATATTCAATTAGAAACCATTCTTCAGGATCAGATCATTGGACTTGAAACCAAGGTTAATGCTTACTATAATTCTTGTAAGACTGCTAAAGAAATCTTCAATAAACAAGTTATTGGTCAAACTGTAGGAATAGGTTATGACTATAACGAGGCTATTGGAGAATTAAGCATTAACACCCCTAATAGAGTCAGTGCTGAAGAAAGAGGTGTACCACATGTGCTTAAGGGTATTGAAAAACCTTTCTTTAGAGAATCCTTGGCAGAACCTCTGAATGAATATTCCATCATTATTCAAGAGGAGATGCGTATTGAGGATCTTGCTTTTGAACTTGCTCAGTCTAACAAATTTATGTCTGAGAATTATGTCAAAGTTGTTTCAGTAACAGAGACTAAATCAGACATTCATAAAGTGGATCAAAACAACAGTAGAACTAACATGCCTGCTATTAATCTGTCTCATAAAGCATGTGGTGTGGTGAATTGCATGTCTTGTGCATTTAATGTTATGTATGCTTATTTTAATAGTAAGCATGTATCTGATAATAAGACTGCTCCCCGTCAACATGTTAATAATAAGAAGCATGTTAGATCTAAGACTACTAGTCCTCCCAAGACTAGAGTGGATTCATTTATACCTAAGCCTACTCAGAAATGTGTTAAGGCTGGTTATAAATGGAAACACTCTTTTGTTAAAGAGGTTGAAGTAGTTAAGGTTAAGAATGTTGTTTTGCCTGACAAAGGCCAGTTCTTTAAGTATGTCAGGCCCAATCAAGTTTGGGTTCCGAGGAAGGACTAATCAATTTGATATTGCAAGGTATGGTACAGGTAAACCGTGTTGTGTGGATTCTGGACAGTGGATGTTCAAGGCATATGACCGGAGATAGAGCCCTGCTATCAAATGTGGTTGAGAAAGTTGGCCCAGTGGTTAACTTTGGAGATAATAACAAGGGTATAACTGAAGGATATGGCTGTTTAGAATCAGGAAATGTTATCATTGAAGATGTATCCATTGTGGTGAAGGGTTTTGAGCACATATACGCAACGGAAAACATGAAAATAAATCAATATTCGAAACCCCTCCATAGGATCCATGCGAAAACAAAAGATTTAATTCGGAGATTAAGAACAAATACCTTAAGAAGCTTTAACAGTTCATTGATGGAAGATTAATGGAGATCCAAAGCTTGTTCAATCACCATGTATCCCGCTCTCGCGATATACGCTCTACGGTATCCACACGAACGCTTTTCTTGAAGGATTGATGTGTACTAGCACCCGAAAACTGCTTCTTTCTCTCTCTCTTTTCTTGCTCTCATAAGCGGCTAGGGTTTTAATATAAAAAACGTTTTTCCACATTAAAATCAGCCCTCTTTGAGAGTTTATATAGAGAGGAAAATAAGTTTTCTAATTATAATCCAATTATAATAAAATACTAATTCGAAATTCCAATTTATTATTTAATTAAGTCGCACTTAATTAATTAATAACTAATTTCAGAATTAGTTTAAGTAATTCCATTTTCTATTTAAATAATTAATCAAGTCATACTTAATTAATATTATAAATAGAATAAATTACTTATTTGAATTTAAATTCATAATTTAAATTATTTCTCCTTCAAGCGTTATTTGTGTGTGACCCTGTAGGTTATTATTACGTTGGTAACAATTTCAATAACTAATTAAAATTGTAAACAATGAGCGGCATCTAGTAATACATCATTGTCACCCAAGTAATAATAATTAAATCGGTGATTCGATTAAGCCTTTCGTGAATAATGTTCCATGTAATATAATCCCTTTAACCTTAATATTATAGATTAAACTCGAGGCATGTAATGTGTCATCCTCTTCATAATTTAATCTTATTTTTCTTGATCGATGAGTAGACTAATAAATCAAATCAACATTTGAGCAC
This sequence comes from Heracleum sosnowskyi, assembly GCA_030848705.1. Lineage (NCBI taxonomy): Eukaryota > Viridiplantae > Streptophyta > Magnoliopsida > Apiales > Apiaceae > Heracleum > Heracleum sosnowskyi. The sequence continues at coordinate 13,640,964 of CM061244.1, read as the reverse complement.
GGCCGTGCATTTCTTAGTCTCACTCAAACAAGAGGCCAATAATATCGCTCCTAAAATTAGGAGGGTTAAATCCCATCTAGATCATTCATATTTCTCATACGATTCATAATATACCCAATGTCCACTTTTATCATCACCCGGTCAAAGGTAACTTTTAATGTAATCAAAGTATATTAATTCTCGTATAAAAATATAATGATTTCAGGTCAAAGGATCATTACACCATTATCACAGTGAGGATTACTTATGACACTATTAACATGTGTAATCTCACAACGGGTCAATCCAGTGTTATGTACTCTTACATGCACCTATGTTTTGACTTTAGTATCACCATACCTATGACCAATGAGATGTGGTCATCAGTCAACAAACATACTAGTCTCTGTGCATTATTATTGTCCTTAAATAATAACACTCGACTAGGGATATTTAGGAATAAAGATACTATTCATATAATCTCATTTTTAAGTCACATACTTAAAGATATCGAATACGTATCATAATTCCAAGGACATTTATTATGCTAACATTTATAACGCAGTAAATAAAGACATAATCAAATAATAACAATAATCAATAAAACATAATTTATAATAATAAAATGTTTTCTTTAAAACATAAAAGTATTGTCTCTAGAGCACTAATACTAACATGTGGAAGGTCTGAAGCACAATCTTCTCAGCATCAGTCAATTCTGTGACAGAGGATATGATGTTTCCTTTGATAAAGAGAAGTGGCAGATCCATCACAAGAAGAATGGAAAGCCTGCTTTTCAAGGAGTTAGGAAAGGGAACTTGTTCATAGCTGATCTGTACTCTGGATGCAAAGATGAAGTTAATTGTTTTTATGCTAAAGCTTCGTCAGATGAAAGTTGGCTATGGCACAAGAAGATGTCTCACCTGAACTTCAAAACAATGAACTCCCTAGTCAAGAGGGAATTGGTGAGAGGTCTGCCTCAAGAAATGATTCTGAAGATTGTGTCAACATCGTTCAGTGGAATTTCATCATTATTTTCAGTGGTTCAAGAAATGATTCTGCTAAATAAATTTTATTAATTCTTTTTTAAATTAATTAAACAATTAGTTAATTTAATAAATTAATTAACAGGTTAATTAATTTAGAATTAATATAACTATGAAAAGACTTATATTTGAACTGGTAAGACTATCCTGGATAGTCTTACTGATAGTCTTCCTAGTTCTAATCTAAGTCTTACCGAAAGTCTTTCTGATTTAAATGAGTGTCTTGCCGTTTCATTCAGTTGTCTTACCGAAAGTCTTTCTTATTTAAATGAAAGTCTTGCCAGTTAATTTAGTTATCCTGGATAGTCTTTCCAAGCCAAATTGGAAAGTCTTTCTCTCAAGTCAATTGCATGTACTTAAAAGAAAAGAAAAGACAGAAGTATAACAATAGACAGAAAGCAAAAAAAAAAGAAGTAATATTTCATCTTTCTCTCCCTTAAAGACTCAATAACTGTCCGAGCTTAAAATTCTTAGAGCATTCATTTCTAGTATTTATTGTAAAATCTGAACCACTAGAATTTGATTACTTGTACTGCTTTGACTATCTAGCGGATCATAATCCCTAGAATTTATCTCGAACTACTTTTTAGTATTCGATCTTTTTATTACAAAAATAGATAAATTCATATTCAATTTATTCTAGATTTGTTTTAGATAGTTTGAGATTCAAACTTTGTAATCTGTACTGTATTTGCAACACCCTTCAAGTTTAATATAAGTTATATTTAACTTAAATCTTGTTTCATTTTATTCCGCACTTACTTGTTCTTGAATTGTTAAATCACGAACCGAACAAATTCGAGAAAAAACAATACCGTTTGTATTCAACTCCCCCTTCTACAAACTTATCAGGACCAAAAGATGTATCCTAAAGATCCAAAAGATTATACAGTTGATGAAAAGGAAGATGCTTCTTTGGATGCAAGCTTACAGTTAATTCTGGTTGATTTTCTAGATCCAATCATGCACAATCATGTTTTAAATTGTGTAGATGTTAAACACATTTGGGAAACGATTGAGATAATCAATGAAGGGACAAAAGAAGTCAGAGAAAATAAAATAAAAATTCTCACCTCTTCATATGAACACTTCAGATCTAATCCGGGTGAAGGAATCTCTGATGTTTTTGAGAGATACAACAAATTGATCAATGATCTGAATCTTAATGAAAAGCATTACACCACCAAAGAGATAAACAAGAAATTCCTTCTAACACTTCCATCTCATCTGGAGCACAGAAATTCAGCCATTAGAGAAGCAAGGATTTAGGTGATATTTCACTGGAAAGACTCTTTGGTGTTCTAAAAACCTATGAAGTGGAACAAATTCAGCAGAATGAAATCTATGGAATAGGAAAAGTGGTTAGTACGTCTATTGCACTGGTAGCAGAAGTTCCACAGAAACTGGAAGTGAAGGTTGTTCAACCTTCCAGTTCTGACAAGGATGTTACTATAGTTGAATATGTCTTTACATCCATAAGTCAATCTGATGGTGACTTCTATTCCATGGGAGAGCTTGAACAGTTGGAAGATGAATCAATGGCAATGATAGTGAAGAAGTTTGAGAACTTCAGATTCAGAAGAAATCCTAATCTTAAGTTTTAATCCAGATTCCAGAGAGGTAGTTCTTAATCCTCAAATAGCACTACGGGTGACTATAAAACTGGAACAGTGGACAGAAGCACAATTAGATGCTTTAATTGTAATGAGTTGGAACACTTTGCTACTGAATGTAAAAAACCAAGACAAGCAAAGAGAAACTCATATGATTCAAGTAAGAAGAACAAGACTGGGAAAGCTTATCTTGCTGAAGGAAAGAGCTGGGATGATACTGATAGTGATGTGGAAGATGAAGAAGTTGGTAATCTTCCACTCATGGCTATAGAAGGCAAATCTTCATCACCTAAGTCTGAGGGTGTGGAACAGGTAAATCGAGTTGTGTGGATTCTGGACAGTGGATGTTCAAGGCATATGACCGGAGATAGAGCCCTGCTATCAAATGTGGTTGAAAAAGCTGGCCCAGTGGTTACCTTTGGAGATAACAACAAAGGTATAACTGAAGGTTATGGCCGTTTGGAAGCTAGAAATTTTATCATTGAAGATGTAGCTCTTGTGGAAGGTCTTAAGCACAATCTTCTCAGCAACAGTCAATTCTGTGATAGGGGATATGTTGTTCAGTTTGATAAGGAGAAGTGCCAGATCCTACACAAGAAGAATGGAAAGCCTGCTCTTCAAGGAGTAAGGAAGAGAAACTTGTTCATAATTGATTTGTATTCTGGATGCAAAGATGAAGTTAATTGTTTCTATGCTAAAGCTTCATCAGATGAAAGTTGGCTATGACACAAGAAGATGTCTCACCTCAACTTCAAAACAATGAACTCCCTAGTCAAGAGGGAATTGGTGAGAGGTTTGCCCCTCAAATGGAATTTACACAGGAAGGACTGTGTGAGGCATGTTAGAAAGGAAAGTCAAAGAAAACATCTCACAAGGGCACTGACACATCTTCAATAACTGAACCTCATCAGTTACTGCACATGGATTTGTTTGGTCCAGTTAATGTAATGTCTATGTCAAAGAAACAATATGCTCTTGTGATCGTTGATGACTATTTTAAATACACATGGGTTTTATTCCTACATTCCAAGGATGAAACTCCACATATGGTGACTGACCATGTTAAGTTGATTGAGCTAGATTCTAAGTTTTCAGTTATAGCAATAAGGTCAGACAATGGAACTGAATTCAAGAATGCAGTTCTAAATTACTTTTGTGCAGACAAAGGAATAACAAGACAGTTCTCATCCCCTAGAACTCCTCAAAAAATGGAGTGGTAAAAAGGAAGAATCGTACTTTGATTGAAGTTGCAAGGACAATGCTAAGTGAATCAAGACTTCCTATGTACTTCTGGGCTGAAGTTGTCAACACTGCATGTTATACTCAGAATCGAACCTTAATCAACAAGGACTTAATGAAGACACCTTATGAGATTATGAATGACAAGAAACCAACACTCAAATATTGATTATGATGAAACCCATGCACCAGTGGCTATGCTTGAGGCCATCAGGATGTTCTTAGCATTTGCAGCTTACTCCAATTTCAAAGTTTTTTAAATGGATGTTAAGAGTGCATTCCTGAATGATGAGCTGGATGAAGAAGTGTATGTAGAACAGCCCACTAGCTTTGAAAATCAAGATTTGTTGGACTTTGTCTACTACTTGTTCAAGGCTATATATGGTCTCAAACAAGCCCCTAGAAAATGGTATGACACTCTTTCCGGTTTTCTTATTGGGAATGGTTTTGTTAGAGGTGTCATAGACAAAACTCTCTTTTCTAAAAGGCATAAAGATGATAAGATTTTTGTCCAAGTCTATGTGGATGACATCATATTTGGGTCTACTAATGATAATCTCTGCAAGAGATTTGCTAAGCTAATGCAAAGTAAGTTTGAGATGAGTCTGATGGGAGAGCTGAAATTCTTTCTTGGATTATAAGTAAATCAAAGGATAAATGGTTTATATAGTTGTCAATCCAAGTATCTCAAAGAACTCCTCAAGAAATATAACATGGAGGATTCAACATCAACAAGAACTCCATCATCTACAGCTGTGAAGCTTGGAGCTTGTGAAAATTCTATCAAGGTAGATATTACAAGCTACAGAGGTATGATTGGCTCATGACTCTATCTTACTGCAAGTAGACCTGTTATTATGTATGCAACATGCTTATGTGCAAGGTTCCAAGCGGATCCTAGAGATTTACATCTCGTTGCTGTAAAAAGAATTTTGAGATATCTTAAGGGTACACCTAATCTAGGTATCTGGTACCCTAAAGAATCTGGTTTTAACCTTGTTGGATTTACAGATTCAGATTATGCAGGTGTTGTTGATAGGAAAAGCACCTCCAGGATTTGTCAATTCCTAGGTACTAGATTGATTTCCTGGTACAGCAAGAAACAACAAACATTTTCTAATTCAACAGCAGAAGCTGAATATATTGCTGCTGGAAGCTGTTGTGCTCAGATCTTATGGATAAGAAATCAATTGAATGAGTATGACTTTGTATTGAATAAAATTCATATTGAAAATACAAGTGATATAGCTATCTCCAACAACCCTGTTACGCACTCGAGAACAAAGCACATTGACATCAAGTATCATTTTATCCGAGAACATGTCATGAATGGTACTGTGGAGTTGCATTTTGTACCCACAGAGGAACAAACATCAGATATCTTTACTAAATCTCTTGATGAATCCACATTTACCAGGTTAGTTGGTAAATTGGGTATGTTAAATAGTTTTAGTGATTAATCTTGTTTATAGTTGGTGTTTGTTCCTCATTAAATTTACAAGTTTTTATTTGTTGTATGTAGTTTAAAATCACTTGTAAATTTAGTTTATCAAAACATTTTCTCTTGTGTATATTTACTGTTTTTAATGCAATGCCTTGTCTAATTTTTAAGCTTTCTAGTTTGAGTATTGTAAAATAATTTATTTTCTCAAAAAATTTCAGTTAAAATTTGTAGAGAAATCTATTTTTATTGAAAATTTATTAATTTTAGAATATTTGAATAACTTGTCAATTTTTGTAATTTATTATTTGCACTTTTCTGTAATTTTTTTGCATTTTAGTGTAATTAGTTGCATTTTTCTGTAATTTATTTGCATTTGTTTTTTATAAATATTCGAGTTGTTACTAATAGTCTTGTTGTTTTTGTATTAGCAAGACTATCGGCAAGACCATCCAATAGTTTTGCTAATAGTTTTTGCAAAATACAAATTTGTACTTTTATTTTTAATAGTCTTCAGTATTTGTGTACTGGTAAGACTATCCATTAGTCTTGCTGATTGTCTTGGTAGTTTTATTATATATATTACTTTAAGTTTATTTATATTATTTATATTTTTCTTTAGTCTTACTAATAGTTTTTGTATTAGTAAGACTATCGGTAAGACTATCTCATAGTCTTGCCGATTGTCTTTATAAATGTATTTTATTTTTTTGATTTTATTTTTTTCTAATTTTATTCGCATTAGTATTGGTAAGACTATCCAATAGTCTTACCGATAATCTTTGTAGTTATCAGTATATATAATTTTTGTTTAATTCCCAAAGACTATTTGATAGTCTTTTTCTGCTCAAGTCTTTACTTAGCAAAAAATTTTCTCTCGATTATACACACAATACACACAACTGCTGCCCAATTTTTTTTTTATTTCTGATTCGATTCTCAAGTGTTTCTGATTCTGAGAACATCATGTTATATCTTATCACAAGTGTTGTTTTGATTAATTAACATCGCAGTTTCATTAAGGTTTTAAGATTGGTGATTGTTAGGTCCAAAGTATCGTAAAAGGGGGGTTGAATACGATACTCACAAATTTATTCGATTTTGTTTGCGGATAATTATGTGTGTTCCTGTCCGAAATAAAATCAAACAAATCAAAAACACGAGTCGGGAAATATATCGTTTTATAAATATAAACCACGAGGGGTGCTACAAATCTAATCTGTAGGATTAGCTTCAATGAGTTCAAGTTACAACAATCAATATAATTGATAGAATTTAAGGCACTAGTAATTACTTCTCTAAAAATCTCAAGCTCTTAAAATTCTCTGTGTATTTAATCTTCTGCAACTTAATAACTTCTGAACTAATGAAGACACTGTCTTCAATTCACAATTGTAGTCTTTTAGGAAAACTATCGAAGGCTTTGAGAATCCTCAGCCGTCTATTTCCTCACCAACCTTCAAGAATCGAACCCCTAACATTCACTAAAGAAGTCATCCTTATAATCATTGAGCTACGTGATTCTTTTTGATTTTGAGCAAAAAATCATATGACACAAACCTCACACCTTTCTTATCCTATATTTATTATTATTTAAATTTTTGAGTAAAAAGTTACCATTTGAAAGGCATATGTCTAGTCCTATTTGTAAACACCGAGGATTCTACTCAACTTATTTAGAAAAACTATCGAAGACAAGTTTTTTTCTTCCATTCGATAGATTTAAATAAAATCTATTGAAAAGAATAACTTGATTCTCTGAATTTAGTTCGATAGTTTTATAAATAAAAATATCAAAAATTTCTTTCTACCCACTTCGATGGTTTCTATTTAAGAAACTATCGAATTGGATTTTCACTATTTTGATGGTTTTTACCAAAATCTTCTTTTCCCTTTAGATAGTTTTCCTTTTTGAAAACTATCGAATGTCCCTTAATTGCAGATTGATCCTTGAAGATTCTTTCTCTTTGCAGTAGGGATATTGCACTTCAATTTAACCTGAACATACCTTATCAATATTTCTTTTAACTTCCAGGATGTATCATGTCTGACTTAAATCAATTTCTTATGAGACGATAAAACATGTTGATATTCTTCAACTATGCTGACATCTTGTGCAACTGGTCTGGTTCACAGATGACTAACACTGATCAAAACCTCTATGTCTTCAATACAATACAATTGACAAGTCCTTTGTCGTCTTGGTTGGTTCATTATAAAATCACTGAAATCCTTTGGTACAAATCTGTATCATACAAATACTTTTGTAGTCTTGAAAGTCTTGATTCTTTATTTGTCACTGAGGCATGAACATATTAATGAACTTCTTTCCGTGACCTGTTTACGGACTTTAAGAATACATACCATATTTTGATTTCTTGAGTTTACCATGTCTTCTGTTCTTTTGGATTCCCGTGCTTCAGTTAATATTGTTGTTTGTCTTGTTCCTGTGTTGAGTTATAGTTACGTCTGTTACATATTATGTTACATTATGCTTTACAATTTCCCCCTATTTGATTGTTAGAGTTCGACAAACAAATACCTAGAGGATAACTCAACTAACCAATGGAAACACGAAACTAATTAAAGTACGACATATTAATAATATTAATTGCTTCTGGATTAGATATTTACATTTCCAGATATCTAAATTACAAAGAACAATAAAAATTTTAACAATGAAGTTGCTCCTCTAGCCTGAGCAGATAGTTCTTTGCTTCATTTTCAGTCCACAAGGATCTCACCTTCTTCAGCTACATGATCAGAAATTGCTGCTTGATGATCAATTACCATTGGATAGTGCATTGGTTCACCAGGTTTTAGGATTGCTCCTATGATATGTCTTCCAATATATTCTACCTCTTGACCAACTCCAGCCCACACCCATGCAATGCTGACATCTTTCTGATTATGCTTTGGCATGGTTGGTAGTCTAGGATACACTTCCAATCCTCGTTCAACTCTCTTCCTATAGAAAAGCATATTCTTCATGAGATAGTTCCTTAGAGTGTCTGTAGCTCTTGTCTTCTCTGGTGTGCTGAATCCAGTGGATCTCAAGTACTTTTCAACTGATATTAGATAATTATTTGGATAATCCTTTAGTTTTTCTACATCCAGATAACAGATTCTGAAGATGTCGTTCTTCATAAATCTTAACACATGAGGGTCTTCACTCACTTCTGGACTGACCTTCATCAAGATCTCCTTAACATGCTCACGGAGCAGTTCATTTAGCTTTGTGCTTCTTTGGATCTTGATGAGTATCACCTGCAGATCTGTATATGATCTTTGTTCAAAAAACTTTGTGGAGATCACAAATGTACCTCTATTGATGAAACTGATGATTATGTTCCAGGCACCACTTGCTTTAACTCCAGCTTTCAGGTAGATTATAGATTGTCTCAATGCTGTGAAATCAGTCTGAGTGTCCTGATTTGCACTTCTTATGTCATGAATGATCACTTCCACATCAGTGTTGTCGTTGACTTCTAATCCGTCTTCAACTCCATAAAATGTTTTGTAAGCCATCTCTCAGTCCTTTCCTTGCTTCTGTGTCAAATCTAACAACTTCTTCTTCCTTATTTCACTATACATCTTGAACCTCTTTAGCTTCTCACTTATCTGAACTGCTTGGTGCTTCTCTTTTTCGGTTTTCCTTGCTTCTCTCTCAGCTCTTTTGGCTTTTAATCTCTCCAAGGCATCTTCTTGTTCATTTGACAGAGGGTTTGCTTCAGCAGCTTCTTCCATAATATCATCAATGATTGGATGTTCAATTGGGTCTGGATAATATGGTTCATGCTCTTCGTGTGTTGGCTCAGTCACAATTTCAAACTCCTCTTCATTTTCTTCTTCAAGTTGATTTTTGAATCAGTTTGTGTTCTTCATCGTTTTGAATCACTGGTTTTGAATTTTGGTTAACTAAAAATAGGTTATTGTTTGAGTTGAGTCAAGGATCATTATACTAAAATTTAATTAATTTTGGTGAAGTTTTGATTTTTCGGATTTTTAATTTTTAATCCTTAATATTTGAATTAATCTTATTAATTGAATTTTGTTCTTATTTTCTAAAAAAGGCTTTTGAGATTGTCAAAAACAATTTTCTTAGGTATTTTGATCCCCTAAAATGTCCCGTTGAACATTTTAGGCCTTGGATTCAGTTTTTAAATGAGCATTCTTGTGTTTGATATGCTATCTGTCTCAATGTTGATTTAAAATACGAACCTTTAAGAATACCATGTTCTTCTGCTGTTGTTTCCACTGATTTATCTTCTTTTACATTCACTATTAATGACACACACTACACAGTTAATGAAAATGTTCTTTGTGATGTTTTACATCTTTCCAGGGATGATTTTGTTAATCTACCATCTAATGCTGACCTAGTTCAATTTTTCACCAACATTAATGATCAAGGTCTAGTAGATTTAACAAAATTTTCCAAGAGCAACCTAGTCAGTGAGTGGGATGTATTCTTTGACACTTTGGCTAAAGTTTTCAGTAACTGCACTAAAACCAATTTTCATAATATTCCTTCTCTTCTTCAGTACATTGGTTTTGCAGTTGCTCATAATCTTAGAATCAATATTGGTCATCTTGTCTGGAATCAAATGATCAGAAGAGTTTCAGTTGCTAAAAGTGATCATGTTAGTGGTAGGAAGGTCAAATGTTTCTATCCTCCCTTCCTCACTCTAATCTTTAATCATGTTCTTTCTGATGATCATAGAGAGCTGTTTAGACTTGGTGGTCATGATACTTCTCAAACCACCCATGTTAAATTCTTTCAGAGACTAAACTCATCTCTTAAATTCCACTATGTCCCTGTGGTCATCACACCTTTTATGACCAAATTCATTCATATTCCTTCTTTTGGACCGCAAGTTCTCGAGCAACAACCTTCAGTGGATGATTCCACCCCTGCTGGAACTTCGGATGCAATCCCATTACAGGTATTATATCCTAACTATGCTTCCGACTTTGATGCTGAAACCCAAGTGGTTGATATGGCTGATCAAGAGGTTGTAGAACCACAACCTCTAACCCAGGTTATAGAGCCAAACACTGAGTCAACAACAATCTTGACCCCTAGGCCTGATCTAAATGTACTTATTAGCAACAGAAGTATTGGTAAAGATGAAACAGGGAGTGATTCCACATCTCTGTCTCCCCCTCGAAAGAAGAGAAGAACCCTTCGTGAGGCATCTGTCAGCCCATCTGTATCCTCCCAACAGGATATGGACTTTGAAATTGCCAATGAACATATTCTAGAGACATCCTCTCAACAGGATGAATCTATTGAAATTCGCCATAGGGTTGTGGAAACCTGTATTGAGTCAAGCACACTCCCATTACTCACAATGGTATATAATCCAACTCTAGATGAAACTCAGGACACCTTGTCAAGATGGCACTTACATATGGTTACAGTACCTACCATTGTCACGGTAGAAGTGCCTTCACAAGCATCAGAGAGAAAATCTGATTCTTTGCCCTCTTTAATAGAATCATTTTCTCCCATCCTAGAGGGAACATCTCTGGCTCCCCTAAGGGATTTTCCACTCGCAGTTTTTATTGGAGAAAGTGGAAGGCAACCTGGTGAGTCTATCACTGAAGAAATTCAGATCTCAGATCCAAATGATTTGATAGACTTCACTAGAGATCGGGATTCGCAAACTCCCATTGCACCACCACTGACCTCTCTTGAAGGGGCTAGGGTGATTTCTATTGCAGGTACATCTTCTGGAGGAGCAAGTGATAGACAATTAGTGTTAAGAAATGTGAGGCAAACACAGAGTGAAACACAAGCACGTGAGTTGAGCACCACTGAGAGAAATTGAGGTGAGTGCACACACTGACACAAACACTGCTTCGTTGTTAGCTCAAATAGCTACTCTACAAGAACAATTATCCAAAACCCAAGCTGAGAAAGAAATTCTACAAGCACAAGTGGTTGAACGGTCTTCTTCTTCCACCTCTGTCAACACTCAGCTGGGATTGCTCAAGGATGAAGTTGATAACCTGAAGACCTGTCTGGTTCCCAAGATCAATGCTATTCAAGCTTCTCATGTTCAAGTTACTTCAGACATCTCTGCTCTCACAGATACTCAAAAGGATGTAGCTTCTATTTCTGCAAGATTGATCTCTCTTCATGAAGAAGTAGAAGAAAATCAGAAGGTTGATGATTGTAGATATGCCAGGCTTGAGGAGGATATGGCTCATCTGAATGAAAGCATGCGACATTTGTACTTCATGGTTAAGAACTCTATTCAACCTAATGCTGAGTAGAAGGCTTTCTTTGAAAGAGGTGATGCTGGAGATGATGATGATCAGGGAGATGATTTTGGAGCTAGTGGAGGTACTAGAGAGGAACGTCCTGAAAATGTTAAATCTAGATCTTTAGAGGATTCCTCAACTAAGGGGGAGAAGACTGGAGGAGAAGCTGGAGAAGATGAAAAAGATAAAGAAAAGGGAAGCTGTGACAACCTGGGTCAAATCCCGAGCCTTTTTCAAAAATTGGTTCAAATCCCGATTCCGAGTCCGAATAAGCCGAAACCTACTGGCCCAAATGCAGCCAACTTGGGTAACGACAAGCCCACCACAGGCCCTCAAAAGATCATGATTTGTTGGTGCACTTAGTAGTATTACTCTTGCTTATATACTGAACAAAGTGTCCCAATCTACTCGATGTGGGATGGGGTGTTACAAAATCCCCCACTTAAACTCTTGACGTCCTCGTCAAGCCTGAACGGATAGCCCACAGATTCCAAGATCGTTCCTCTCTAGCCATTGTGGGATAATACCGGTTGGCTTCGTGTCCCCACCTCCGGACCTCTGTCCATTGTGGGATAATACCACCAGCAAAGCAAAGGAGAAGTTTGCACTCCCTCGGAGAGGATCAAATAATGATGGTGAATATCTTCGACTTCTTTTTAAGTTCAAAAATGTCAATCCAGATAATTCAGTGTATATGAAAGCCTTACAAAATGAGATCTCAAGGATTACCACTGGATTTGACAAAGTCAGAAATGAGATGTATGTATATGTATCTACTCAGAGTAAAGGATCTTTCACTGTCTCATTGGACTTCCTTGCAAGTCGAACATTGTCAGAACTTTGGGTTCTCATGAGCAGAGTTAAAAAGTCATCTCACTTGAATGTATTGTTACATGAGCAACTCAGGGAATTTGCTATAAGGGTCAGTCCTCAGATTGTAGATGTGCCATTTGAAGTTAATTCTATAAAGGTAGGGCACTTCAATCCTGCTGTGTGGATCCTGTTTCTTTACAAGAGAATCTACATACTTGAACTCTTGAAGTAATTCTACATTAAAAGAAGTTCATTTATTTGATCAAGCCTCAGTGAAGTATTCAAGAAAGTGGATCTATTTAAAGTGACAGAGATTTCATCAGTGCGACAGGAAGTGTACATGTTACAGAGTTTTGATAAAGGAAAAGAAAAAGAATCACAGTGATGTGCTAGAAATAAACATTTAATATCGCAAGTGCACGATCACCATTTTAATATTTGAGATTCGTTCCGCAGAGACTATTTTATTTTTCGCAATTCTTAATAATTAATTTAGGTGAACTAGAACAATTAATGTTTGAGGAGAGATTTAATTTACCAATTAAATTTACTAGATGTTAAAAGGAAAGAAAACAATTAAAATTAAACACAAGCATAAAAAACATAAATAAAAAAGATTCATACCATTTAATTAAAAATAAACATTTAATAAAAATGTACAACTAATCTAAAAAAATGGGCCAGGAAATTAATTAAAGACTCTAGAAAGGAAATTGGCTAAGAAAGTATTGGGCCAGAGATATAAAGAGACATGAATTAATAATTGAGTTTGGGCCTAAACTAGAATTAGCCCATTAAAGACCAAATGACATGACGATTTAGTAGAAATCTAATCAGGAGCATTAAAAACTAGTGATTATGATTAGCAGTTTAATTAAAGCAATTAATAATACTAAGATTCACTTAAAATTTAAACACACGCATCATCAATAAAGTGTAATGAATGGTGACCAAAAACTTAGAAATGGCAGATTAACTACTCCGACCAAGAACATAACAATTAACACAAATAACTAACATATAAATCGAAACAAAAACCAAACAATTAAAACTAATTATTATTAACACTAATGATAAGGCTAATTAACGTTAACTAAAACCAACAAGACAAAGACTATCTAAACAAAGTAAACATGAATAAAATGAAGCAGGGCAAAAAGCAGAATAAATTAAATGGAAGCAAAAGCAAGCGAGAAGACCGAAACAAGCAAAGCCCCCAAACACAACTTAACTTCGTGTTGGAGTCTCACCGGAATTTATGAATCTCACCGGAAAATTATCGGAAAATTCCAACAACACCCAAAAACAATTAAAAACAACCAAACAAGTTAATAAAAATAGATCTAAAGATTAATGCTCATAACTTTAACAATGACATAACCAAATCCAACACTAAATTATCAAAACCAACAAGAAAAGTAAATTTAAAGGGCTCAACTCAATAATATAATCAAAAATAAATCTAGAGTATTAACACTACTTAACATTAAATAAAAAGGAGTTTCTTTATACCTCAAGTGATAGCACAAAAGCTATTTGACCCACTTTATTGGATTTACAAAAGTTCATAGCAAAGAAATAAAGAGAACAAGATGGAGAATTAAAGTAAATGCTTGAATTAACATTAAAATGAAAGAGAGTTTACAAAATTTAAGCTATTACAAAGAAATAGAAAACTAGATCTAGGAAAATAAAAGAGAGGCTAGGCTAAAACTAGGGTTCTTTACAAAGGGGAAGGAGGGGGTATTTATAGGGGAAAATTAGGGTTTGGGGAAGAGTTGGGTTAATCTTGGTCCTTCATCTTGAAATCTAATCAACAAACACCTTATTTTGTCTTTTTCTTCCATCCTTGATTTTTCTTTTCCACTTTTGCTCTTCTTTGTCATTTTTTCTTCTTTTTTTCTTTTTTTTTTCCAAATATCTACAAAATATGAAAATACAACTAATTAATTTATTTAAAAATACGAAAACTAACAATAAAATAGGTACAAGAGAATGCAAAAATATGCACTAATCACACAGCTTAGAGTAAAAAATGAAGAACAATCATTGCAGTTAGTCACTCATGAACCAGACAATACATTGAGTGTCAACATCGTCCAGTGAAAGTTCATCATTATTTTTTGTGGTTCAAGAAATGATTCTGCTAAATAAATTGTATTAATTCTTTTTTAATTAATTAAATCAATTAGTTAATTTATTCAATAAATTAATTCTATCATAATTAATTTATTGATTAAATTAATTAACAGGTTAATTAATTTAGAATTAATATAATTATGAAAAGACTTATATTTGAACTGGTAAGACTATCCTGGATAGTCTTCCTAGTTCTAATCTAAGTCTAACTGAAAGTCTTTCTGATTTAAATGATTGTCTTGCCGGTTCATTCAGTTATCTTACCGAAAGTCTTTCTGATTTAAATGGAAGTCTTGCTAGTTCATTTAGTTATCCTGAATAGTCTTTCCGTGTAATATCCTACAATTTTATACATTATATTATTATTAATTAAATTAAATAAATTATGAGATTTTATTCATATCCAATTTGTTTTTTATGCATATTTGTCTAGATTTAATTATTAAAAATTTGTTTGAATATAATTGTTATCGTGTTAACATGGGTTAACTATAATACTCGGTTAGCCCATAGATAAATCACAAGCCCATAAATATTGTTAGTTTATCCTATTCTAATTAGGTTAAACCTTCAAAGCCTTATCAGTAATATCCGGATTTGGTTTTGTGGTCAGTGGTCCTCGGAGGTGGCTACGCGGACAGTTACTATCAGCTAATCCGGAACTGACCCGCTAAAAATAATCGTGTAAATCGGATCGGTACGGTCCAAGTCAATAGTCTATGTACTTGTTATAATTTATAAACAACTCTCATGTTCATTTATGTGTATAATCTAATTATCACTCCATTAAATTTTGATGAATAATTTGAATAATATGTTTAGATTTTATTAATTGATTAGATTTCTGTCATTTAAAATATGAATGTAATACTATTAGTGATTTCTTTTAGATTTCGGTACTAACTAGAGCAGACCCAAGCATGAGTTCTGTAAATGAATTTTTAGTACATGAATTAGAATATGTACTTGTGTTCTTGAAATTGTGTGCATTACTATATATACACACACAGAATATCCATCAATGTCGTATTACACATTTTAGGCCATGCAAATAAATTTTTACTTCAAATGTGTGAAAATTACTTGTTGGAGAGTCAAGACACTGGGACAGATTTTGTCCCTACATAATTATTGTTACTAGCTGGTAACTGTGTGTGTCAGGGCTTTGAATGAAGTTAAAAAATATATGAATGTAAATAAATTTTACGTAATTACGTAATTGCGAGAAATCGAACCGCGTTTAGTAATAATCAAATTTGATACTTTGGTACCACATGTTATTTATATACTATTTTGTTTATTAATAAAAAGTATAAATATGTACAATAGAACTCTTCTAAATTAATATTCTCTAAAGTGATAATCTCTTTAAATTAATAAATTTAATAAAATCTCTACCTTGATAATTAATATTTTTTAAGAAAATCACAATGTTGAATATCAGCCCCAACTTTCACCTAAAATGATTTTTTTAATAAAATACTCATTTTTATATAATGTACAAGTATGAAATATATTTTATGATAACATTTTAGCATTGATTTTCTTGTGTAATAACTTTTAAACCATTCATTATCATTTTTAATGTCTTTATTGGTGGTTGTGATCTTAGTATTGTGGAAGATGTTGATACAAATAAATAATATTATTGAATTTATTAGCGATTTTTTGATATAAAAATGTTAACGTACATATATAATTTTAGTGTATATTTTAGAATTCAAAAAAATTATATACATTAAATATATAATTATATAAAAAATTATTTTTTAATTATTTTAAAATTGAAAAAGTGTAAACCTTTATTATGTACTCCCTCTGTTTTTTAATATCTGTCGTTGCAGAAAAATTTGTTTTTTGAGTTATATTAGTCGTTCTCTATTTCCTAGGTGAGTTGATATGCTTTATACCAATGTTACCCTTATTAATTGTATCTATTTTCCATGCATTGACCTAACGTCTTAAATACAACAGGACAGATTAGGCAAAGTAAGTCATAATTAATGTGATTTCAATGTAAATAATTATGTTTCTTAATTCTTATGAAAACACCTAAAACGACAAATATAAAAAAACAGAGGGAGTGCTAACCTTTCTTTCCTGTTCCAACCATATTACGAGGGGTTTACTCTACTTGCAACCAAATAATTGAAGAGATATATAGCCAAATAAAAATGCAGACATGCATTAGAAAATAATATCTCCTCAAATCAAATATTAGAGGGGATTATAATCATTTCTCCTACTCCAACAAAATAAACATGGGATAAGAAAATTTAAAGGATTATAATCAATATATATATATATATAAAGGAGGATACGCGGGAGCTTAGGTGGCGTCTTTAAGATTGTCTTAATCTATTTTTCTAATTTTCTTAGAGTTTTTGAATTTGAAATATTAATAAATCAAAAAATGTGTTTTTACATATTAGGAGTAGAATAGGTGTTCGAATTTATAGAAGAGAAGAGTTTAAATTTATCGGGAAGACATATTAGAAGTAGAAAAGCCGAAAACATTTGTATTCTAAAAGGATAAGAAGTTAAAATAACTATATAAGTAAAGGAGAAGAATTCTTCATATTTAACTAAAAATTCTTTATAGTTAAAAATAACTATATAACTATATAAGTAAAAATAATAATTCTTCATATATAAGGCAGAGAATTCACACGTATAAAATAACTACATGAAATATGATATAAAGATCTTACGTTGGACATTGGATGCTTTCGCAAATTCCTAACTCACCTATTACAATATTGGCTAGGTAAATTTCAGACTAGGTTGTTCTGTGTTTTTTTTGTTTATTTAGATCTTTGTCAGTTATTTAATGTCCGCATATATAATTTTTAGGTTTTGTAGTTTCAGCTGTGAATATATTGGGTGTATAAGTTTGATATGCAAGATGATCATTTTGCGTGTGCTCTCTAATTGTTACTATTTAAACATTATATTTTTATCAACTTTTTTACAATTTTCGGTTAAATCAATGCATATTTGTTCGTAATTTTAATTTTCTTTTCATATAAAATAACATAATTGTTTTATTTATGGGAGTAACGATATAATCGAATCGAATACCCCTCGGTCCTCACAGTTGGCGTTCACTTCTGGCCTGCTCTCCAAATACATACTCTGTTTTTGTTTGTCTCATTTGCTGCCTATTATCCTTGATTTCTTGGTATCACCAAAATCATCATTCTCTTTTTTTTTAATAATTTTTTATTTAAAATACTAACAACTAAAATTTCTTATGCAGGTTCTAATGAGTTATTAAATTAATTTAATTTGATACGGGACAATTTACCTTATGAGCGAAATTTCCGATACATTTGAAGATCTGTTCAACAATCGTAATTTTTATGAAAGAGTTTTTGATTTTATCTATTTTAGCGTATATTTGTTCGATTTTGATCATTTTCATAAATGCCGTATGGCTTTTGATTAATGAATTCTTTATCTTTCAAAAAAAAAACTTAATTCAATTTGGTATCAACAAAATTTGTTGAATTGATAATCAATTTTAATGCTCTTCGAAGAATCCCTTGAATGATCTCTTTTAAATTTTAAACTAGTTGAGAAAGCCGCGCTTCGCGGCGGCGTTACAATTTTTTCTAAAAACTTTATCTATAAAATTACAGTAATTATTCATTCATTCTTAATAAGTCGTCTTCCCGTTAAACATGTTTTCCTTGCTATGATTGAAATTCCAAATTTTATATATTGAATACTTGTCTTATATGTTAGTTTTATATAAATTCGCACTCTTATTTAACTTCCAATAGAATTTTTATCTATGCCTTACAATCACCTATTCTACTTTCAATAGAACATTTTTTATATGTATTTCTTATAAATTCGAAATCTTCTACTATATAAATTTGAAAACTTATTCTATTTTTGATAGAACTTTTAATTATATGTTTAACCTATAAATTTGAACTATTCTCCTTTGTAAACTCGAACACTTATTATACTACAAATATAAATTTTATTTATATGTCTTCTTTATAAATTCAAACTCTTCTCCTCTATAAATTCGAACACATATTCTACTTCTAATATGTTAAAGGATGTTTTTTTATTTAGTTATATTTAAAATTCTAAAATTTTAGAAAAGTATATTGAATCGATCACATAACCTCCCGCGTATCCTTCTTTATATGTTGATATATTGATATTGATATTTAGAAAAATAAAAGTATAAATTGGAACGAATTTGGAGCGTCTCGATGAATAAATTCATAATTGAGAAATTAAAATTAAACAAATTTTTTGTGTAAGTTAAAAGATGAAAAAAGACATTTTTTTATTTTATTTACGTTTTCCCATACCTTACAGATATTTGTCTATAAAAATTAAAATTTAAAGTTGACTATTGTCTATAAAATTAAAATTTAAAGTTGGCTATTTGATTTTTTTAACTTTTATTGAAATTTCATTTTCAATAATATAAAATAAATAAATTAGTAATTATTTGTTTTCACTTAACATTTTTAAATTAGAATTTAAAATTGAAAATAGATCATTCGAGGGATTCTTCAAAGAGCATTAAAATTGATTATCAATTCAACAAATTTTGTTGATGCCATTTCGTTATAGAAGACTTGCATCATTCCTTGAGAACATCCACCAACAAATATAAGGTAAATTGTCCCGTACCAAATTGAATTAAGTTTTTTTTTTTTAAAGATAAAGAATTCATTAATCAAAAACCTTACGACATTTATGAAAATAATAAAAATCGAACAAACATACGATAAAATAGATTAAATCAAAAACTCTTTCATAAAAATTACGATGGTTGAACAGATCTTCAAATGTGGTACATCTCTCGCTCATATCGTTGAAATTTCGCTCATAAGGTAAATTGTCCCGTACCAAATTAAATTATGAAGAGTACAAATATGAAGAATTCTTCTCCTTTACTTATATAGTTATTTTAACTTCTTATCCTTTTAGAATACGAATGTTTTTCGGCTTTTTTACTTCTAATATGTCTTCTCGATAATTTTAAACTCTTCTCCTCTATAAATTCGAACACTTATTCTATTCCTAATATGTAAAAACACATTTTTTGATTTATTAATATTTCAAATTCTAAAACTCTAAGAAAATTAGAAAAATAGATTGAGACAATCTTAGAGACGCCACCTAAGCTCCCGCGTATCCTCATTTATATATATACTAGTTGAAAAAACCGCGCTTCGCAGGCGTAACAATTTTTTTAAAAAACTCTATCAAATAAATTACGAAAATTACTCGGTCCTTGCTAATAAGCCGTCCTCCCGTGAAACACGCTTTTCTTTTTAATATCAAAATCTCAAATTTAATATATTGAATATATACTTTTCTTATATATTAATTTTTATGTTACCATACTCCTTTCCTTTCCAGTGAGACACTCTTTCGTTGAAAAAACACATATATAACTTTACATATTCTACTTCAAATTAGAATTTTTAGTTATGTATTACAAACGCTTATTCTACTTCCAATAGAACTTTTAATTGCAAGTACTTCTTTTATATCCGAACTCTTCTCTTCTATAAATCGAAACGTCTATTCTACTTCGCAAGTACTTCTTTTATATTTGAACTCTTCCCCTCTACAAATTCAAACACCTATTCTACTTCAAATAAAACTTTTAATTATATGTCTTCGCTATAAATTCGAACTCTTCTTCTCGATAAATTCGAACATCTATTCTACTTCTAATATGTTAAAAGGATATTTTTTTATTTATCAGAATTTAAAATTCTAAAATTCTAGAAAATTAGAAAAATAAATTGAGACGATTTTAGGGGCGCCACCTAAGCTCCCGCGTATCCTCCTTTATATATATATATTGATGATTGATTTGCGTAAAGAATTTCAATGGTATGACATGATCATCAATTTATTTTAATTAAAACACTTACGATAGTTTCCTACATTAGTAAAACACCTAATTAAACAAACAAACTACAGTCATTATAATGCACCCAAAAGACTTAAAGCTCTTTCTTTAGACATTATTTTACAAAAAAATCTGGACGGGTGTGAAGGAGTTTTAAGAAATTAAAATATATGTATTGATACTAGTTGAAAAAACCGCGCTTTGCGGCGGTGTAATATTTTTTTTTTTAAATCTATCAAATAAATTACGAAAATTATTCGATCATCACTAATAATTCATCCTCCCGTGAAATACGTTTTCCTTTTTAATATCAAAATCTCAAATTTAATATATTGAATTTATACTTGTCTTATATATTAATTTTTATGTTATCATACTTCTTTCTAATGAGATACTCTTTCGTTTAAAAAACACTTATATAACTTTACATATTCTACTTCAAATAAAACTTTTAGTTATGTATTACAAACGCTTATTCTACTTCCAATAGAACTTTTAATTGCAAGTACTTCTTTTATATCCAAACTTTTTTCCTCTATAAATCGAAACACCTATTCTAATTCAAATAGAACTTTGCAAGTACTTCTTTTATATTTGAACTCTTCCCCTCTATAAATTCAAACACATATTCTACTTCAAATAGAACTTTTAATTATATGTCGTCGCTATAAATTCGAACTCTTCTCCTCAATAAATTCAAACATCTATTCTACTTCTAATATGTTAAATAATATTTTTTTTATTTATCAGTATTTAAAATTCTAAAATTCTAGAAAATTAGAAAAATAAATTGAGACGATTTTAGGGGCGCCACCTAAGCTCCCGCGTATCCTCCTTTATATATATATATATTGATTCTAATTCAAAAATGTTAAGTGAAAACGAATCATTACTAATTTATTTATTTTATATTATTGAAAATGAAATTCAATAAAAGTTAAAAAAAATCATATAGCCAACTTTAAATTTTAATTTTTATAGGCAATAGTCAACTTTAAATTTTAATTTTTATAGGCAAATATCTGTAAGGTATGGAAAAACGTAAATAAAATAAAAAATTAAAAATGTCTTTTTTCATCTTTTAACTTACACAGAAAAATTTGTTTGATTTTAATTTCTCAATTATGAATTTATTCATCGAGACGCTCCAAATTCGTTCCAATTTATACTTTTATTTTTCTAAATATCAATATCAATATATCAACATAGAAAGAATGATATGTGGGAGGTTATGTGATCGACTTAATATACTTTTTCTAAAATTTTAGAATTTTAAATATAAGTAAATAAAAAAACATCCTTTTAACATATTAGAAGTAGAATATGTGTTCGAATTTATAGAGGAGAAGAGTTTGAATTTATAAGAAGACATATAAATAAAATTTATATTTGTAGTATAATAAGTGTTTGAGTTTACAAAGGAGAATAGTTCAAATTTATATGTTAGACATATAATTAAAAGTTCTATCGAAAATAGAATAAGTTTTCAAATTTATATAGTAGAAGAGTTCGAATTTATAAGAAATACATATAAAAAATGTTTTATTGAAAGTAAAATAGGTGGTTGTAAGACATAGGTAAAAATTCTATTGGAAATCAAATAGGAAAAATTCTATTGGAAGTCAAATAGGAGTGCGAATTTATATAAATATTTTTTTAACGAAAAAGCATCTTATTATAAAGGAGTATTTTAACATAAAAACTAATATATAAGATAAGTATTCAATATATAAAATTTGGAATTTCAATCATAACAAGGAAAACGTGTTTAACAGGAAAACGACTTATTAAGAATGAATGAATAATTACTGTAATTTTATAGATAGAGTTTTTAGAAAAAATTGTAACGCCGCCGCAAAGCGCGGCTTTCTCAACTAGTTTTAGACTAATTCTAAATAAGTTTTTGAACAACAAACAAATGATAGAAAAATTTTAAAAATTATTATCCCATCTTATACTTAATACCATGAAACAAACATGATCCACGTGATACTGAAAAATAAGTACAAAGAAATAGAAATAAGTTACATTACTAGGCTCCTATAAAATATTTTAAGGCTCGGCACGTATTTTAAGACTCCTATAAAATATATTTCCATAAATTATTTTAAATATTTTTTTCTTCTGAATAAAAGTATTATGTTTAAATTTTTATTTAGAAAAAGAAAATTTTGAAAATAAGTTGTAGAATTGTAATTTATAGGTGCCTTAAAATGCGTGTCAAATAATATAAAAAACTGTAAAAAAAATGAGAGGGACGGAGGGAGTACATGTTATTGTACTTTACAAATACCTAAAATCAGGATAAGAAGAGGGAAGGAAGAATGTGAGCGTTCATATAGGAATTATAATTATTGATCAATAAGATTTCCGGATGGTTATGTCGTGAACTCAAGTTGTAAAACACATTGCACGTGTGTTTTGTTAACTTTTTCAAGCCAGGGACAGAAGCTATTAAATACAAGTTAACTTTTGTTAACTTTTTCACTACAGAAGCTCCGCGGAAAATAATCGCGGAGCAGGTACAGTGCTCCGCGATAAATTTTCGCGGAGGAATAGTGCTCCGCGGAAAAAATACACGGAGTGATTGAATTTTTTTTTAATCCTGATCGTCGAAATATTGATCTAACGATTCATAAATAGATTGTTAAATAAATGATCTCTGACAATCAATTGTGAGGGATCAGGACCCTTGTTGTTTAGAGTTGGAATCTTCACCAAAAGCCTTTTTAATGTTTCGCATAACCGGATGAAAAATGTCTAGCTTTCTTTTCTTTTTCTTATCACTCTAATTCATCTTATTTTAACAAAATTCAAATGCTCAAACTCTCGTAAACGGAGCAAGATAAATATCGTTAGATTAAGATATTTTTTATTTATATATCTAACGTTTTTTAAAATTTATTAAATTTTGAATCAATTTCTGTCCAGTCATGGGCGGACCGTGGTAGTGGCTAGGGTGGGTTGTAGTCCGGGTGAAACAAATTTTTTTCTCAAAATTACTACTAGCGACTTGACAAAATATGTTATCCAACCCAGGTGTGATTTTGTTATGAGTTCCCAAAATGTGTTCTTTGTTTGGGTTTCTTAATGTCGTATTTCCTTTAAACTAAAAAAAATATAATCCTATTGTAAAATTTAGTGTAGTAATAAATGTAAATGAAAAAATAAATTAATGTTAAGTACTTGGTAATTAGTTTTCTGTCCATAGAATTAAGGTAATTTCAAAATAAATTCATGTGGTGTGTTTTTGTTATTTAGCTTTCATTTTACAATTTTATGTATACTTCAATTTGAGAAACTCAAATTATTAGCTAATACTGTAATAATTTTATATGTTTAATGTTATGAAAATATTTTTTTAACATGTTTAGCTACCCTGAAACTCATCTTAATCTTATTTTCTAATAATAATTTTATATGTTTAGTGTTATAATTTTCTTTAAAAAAAAGTTGCATATGTTATTTTATAGTAACATTTTAATAATGATATATATAATTTTTTTCCGATTTAAATTATGATTATGATGTATGGTTCACCTCCCTTTAGTCCTCCCTTTAGTTTCTATATATCTAGGTTGAGTGTCATGAAAGATCAAAATGAGTATTATAAGCCTACAATTAGTTCAAATGTAAACTGCTGGGAAAAAAAAGTGTCCAGTCCCAGACATCTTATATAAGTTCAGCTAATATCTTTAGTACCGCATCTTTTTCTTAAATATGTTGAAAGTTCAAAACATGACATAGAATATTTAAGATGTAGGCTCTATTTGGTATTGCTGTTAAAAATTGTTGTGCTGTTGAAAAAAATGTTGTTAAAATAAGTGCTGTTGTGAAAATCAGATAACTGTTTGGTAATATTTTTGATATATGCATGTTTTGGTGTATAATATAAAAAATTAATGTTTTTGGTGAGTTTTGATGTTGAAAACAGTAGCTGCTTCTCGCAAAAGCTGAAAAACAGCTTTTTTCAAAAGCATGGGGGACCTGTTTTCTCTAAAAGCAACTTTTCAGTCAAAAACGTTTTTCAGAAAAGCAGTTTTTAAATTTTACCAAACACTTTTTAGCTGCTTTTCAGAAAAAAAACTGTTGTTGCTGTCTGCAAAAGCAATAATAGTACATTCCCGTGATTTGATTTTTCAACTAACATACTATAAAATGTAAAATTGCACGACATACACTTAAAAGGAAAGCTCAGCACGGTACACGAATATGACAAGCAGAATATCGTTGTTCACTTATCTTCACCAATCTCATCTATCACCTTTTCTGCATTGCTGGAACTGGAGGTCCTATATTGTTGTTGGAGGAATTTCGTAACAACTCAAATCGGAGGTTGCTGGAATAACGAATTATGAAAATAGGGGGATTTGGGATTTTTGGATGTTTGAGGGTTGAGCTCGTATGATGACTTCTCATAAATTGAATAGAGAATGGGTTTTTTCTCTTCATCTTTCCCGAGTGTCAATTGCCGTATCATACAAGGTGCCTACGTACCCTTTTATATAGGGATCAAGCCTCACGTAGTTCTTGGAAAACAAGTCATTGGATAAGCTCATTCAGTCCAATCCCATAAATAGTCAGGATTTATCCATCCACATCACGTTCTCATAAATAGTCCGGATTTATCCATCCACATCACATTCTCATAAATAGTTCGGTCTTCACACGTTTTCCTATAATCTCGCGGCATCTCCGCATTTCTTTCCATGATTTGAAGAATATCGTTTGGAGATATTTTCCGTTATTCGTTGATTGAGATTGATTCTTTCCTCGTTTCAGAGAGAGGATATAACTTAGTGGTTAAGCAATTAATTATTAATCTGAATTAATAATTATTAAACGGAGAAATTTGGACTATGCCAAAACATGGCATAACAACAAGCCCCCAGTTCTTCAGTGTAGCTTGCTGTAGTGGAGAACTAAAAATCTTCGAGCTTCCAAATTTCTTCGGTTGCTGAAACAAAGTTTGGCGTTTTGTATATAATCCGAATTGGCGTACACGCTTTTCAAGTGTCATTGTCCACATAAGGATGTGTTTTCGTTTGTCCACGAGCCCCCGAGCTGAGGCTTTAATAAGTTACCCAATTTCAAATGTCAGGCTTTCAGCCCATATCACGTCCAGTCCCACATGTTTTCCTACAATCTCGCGGCATCTCGGCATTTCTTCCCGTGATTGTAGGAATGTCTCGTGCCAACCATATCACGTCCGGTCCCACACGTTTTCCTGCAATCTCGCGGCATCTCCGCATTTCTTCCCGTGATTGTAGGAATGTCCCGTGCCAACCATATCACGTTTAGTCCAACACGTTTTCCTGCAATCTCGCGGCATCTCCGCATTTCTTTCCATGATTGTAGGAATGTGCCATGTCAACCAAGAAATATCCATCTACCAATAGGTCTTCAATAATGTAATTTTATTCATGGACTCTCCTCTGAGAGTAGGGTCTTCAATATTAATCCTCCTTGAAAAAGAGAGCTTTCGAAAACATTACCCTTATCAGATACGGACCTTCCACACTTATTTTTGTCCATGCACGAGCTAGTGAAGTAATCAAATCATGCACTACGAATATTGCATCACAATTCTTTAACATCTCCATGATTCAGATTCTGTCCAGATCTGTGTTTTACCTTTTTGACCCTGTAAACGATGTTTTCCTGAAAAACACAAAACATGAAAGTTGTAGAAAACGAAAAGAGCTTTCCGATGATATATGGCTCGTCAGAAACGGACTTATAACGAATCGGGAATCAAATAAAACATCGGCTGATTAACTTCTCAATACTGAAAAACGAGATCTGATTATGTTTTGTGATTTCGAAAATAGATCGAAACATAATCTCAGAAAACACCAAGAACGAAAGTTGTAGGAAATCGCAAAAACTTTTCGGATCATAAAAAATCATCAAAATCTGACATGTATTAAATTAATACGAATTTTATAAGATAACTTATGTATACGGACAAAAACATAATAAAACTTATCTTAATTTTGAAAAGAATCATGAATCACCGCCTCCATCGTTTTGCTCCTTCATTAAAGCCGCTCCAGATCCATAATAACCCCCATTGTGCATGATGTAGATGATTTGATTGTCCTCCACAATCAAAAAATAACCCCATCCTTCTAGCGACAATTGTTGTTGGAGGAATTTCGTAACAACTCAAATCGGAGGTTGCTGGAATAACGAATTATGAAAATAGGGGGATTTGAGATTTTTGGATGTTTGAGGGCTGAGCTCGTATGATGACTCCTCAGAAATTGAATAGAGAATGGGTTCTTTCTCTTCCTCTTTCCCGAGTGTCAATTGTTGTATCATACAAGGTGCATACGTACCCTTTTATATAGGGATCAAGCCTCACGTAGTTCTTGGAAAACAAGTCATTGGATAAGCTCATTCAGTCCAATCCCATAAATAGTCAGGATTTATCCATCCACGTCACGTTCCCATAAATAGTCCGGATTTATCCATCCACATCACATTCTCATAAATAGTCCGGTCTTCACACGTTTTCCTATAACCTCGCGGCATCTCCGCATTTATTTCCATGATTTGAAGAATATCGTTTGGAGATATTTTCCGTTATTCGTTGATTGAGATTGATTCTTTCCTCGTTTCAGAGATATGATATAACTTAGTGGTTAAGCAATTAATTATTAATCTGAATTAATAATTATTAAACGGAGAAATTTGGACTATGCCAAAACGTGGCATAACATATATGTTCCGACCACATTTTGAAATTAAAACTATGGATGTGACTCATGATGTCGCCTGTGCTGATGGTGCTTCCATGACTTAAGTTTGCTTCGCAATAATTCTTGTCTTTTATTTTTAAATCATCTTTTATATAGGGAAATGTCAAATTTTTTTATCAGCGCGTAAAGGATATTCAACTTAAATTCCGAATCGTGAATATAAAAAATAATAATTTGAACAGAAATAGCCATATTAATTTTATCATAGAACTAAATTCCCGGTGAAGCATTTCAAAGAATTTACTACTTTTGTCACTAACTCCATTGTATTTTGATACCCTAAACGGGTTGACCCGATCCAACCCCTTAATTTTTTGTTAAACCCCGACCCGTACCATACCCATGTCCTACACGATGCATGTGAGTTACCGAATGAAGTTTAAACAAATTATTCACACGCTGTATTAACCGACGACGATTTCAAAATCTCAACTATCCACACTTTTGGCCAAAACTTCGGTAACTAATCGTTAAGAAACAAGTTACTATCTTGGTGCTTGGTAGCACTTTCAACAACAAAGGAGCACCACGCAATACTATCCTTTTCTAAATAATTATTTTTTGCAATTATCTTTATTCTGATAAATATTTTAAATTAAAACATTGTATTAATTTTTATCATATAAATTATTTATTAACATATAAATTATTTCAATATAGTATTATATTCTTTAGCATAAAAGTTGTATAAAAATTTTCTTATGACAAATTATAGTTTCTTTAAAAATTAACTTTCTGATCATAAATAAATTTATTTATGTATTAAATAATACTTGCAATATAGTGATAATAATTATTATTTTTTTATTCAAA
The DNA here is from genome assembly GCA_030848705.1 of Heracleum sosnowskyi. Lineage (NCBI taxonomy): Eukaryota > Viridiplantae > Streptophyta > Magnoliopsida > Apiales > Apiaceae > Heracleum > Heracleum sosnowskyi. The sequence goes on along the minus strand of CM061244.1, from coordinate 13,612,948 downwards.
AATTAGAACATATTACTTTTTTATAAGAAAAAAAAAAGATATTTGTACTATTCAGATATTTTGTTAATTTACGTACCAAATAGGATTATTCATTAAGCATTCAGATCCACAATTTTTTTTATTCAAACTTATGTTATACAACATTATTATAGTAAATGTAGTCATTTTTCGATCTAATGGTACTTGATCGTTTCGATTATTATAAGTTTTTGATAGATTATATTATCCATGTGCAGGTTAATTGTTTTATGAAATGCTCGAAAGGAAAACTCCCAAGAGCTCCAGAATCGCTCGATTCATATTTTTCTAATTTTTTAGAGCTTCTCAATTTTAAATACTCAAAATTAAACTTTCTTCTTTAAGTACTATTTTTAAGAAAAGAAAGTTAAAACCTTTTTTAAGTTGTATAAAATAAATTATTGTAGAAAATGTAAGTATAACCTCTAATTTATATTGGAACATATTTTTTTTACTTTCCTAGAATTTCTATATTTTTAATTTCCTTTTTTAACAACTAGAAATTTATATTTTCTTTCATAACTCCTAATATATAGAAAAAATAATATTTATAAAAGATAAGTTGTCAAAAATTATTTTACCGAGAAAGCTAAAATTTTAGTGTTTAATATTAGTAGCAAATTTCAGCAAGTGTATCCTCATAATCTCCCCAATCAAAGTCGATTTCTTCTTGGGTAACTTCGGGATGAATGTATGGGTTGGGAGAAGCATCAGGAGGAGGTTGGCGATCGCGTTCATCAATTTCTGGATAAGAACTATATGAGGACACGTCCTCTGAATCAGATTCTTTATCATTGGAGTTGGACGCGCTCTCGGATTCTGAAGATTCTATTTGTTTTCTTTTTCGAGAAACGCTTGCCTCTATGTCTTCTATGACTTCATCTCCCTCATCTATAACAGGTCTGAATTTATGGGGATGCGCCCTACTATGTTGGCTAGTTACTTCAGGATTAACATCATCTACATGAGGAAGAGATGAATTGGAACGGGTAGTAGGGGACATGACCTCAGTAGTACCTTTGAAATGAGATACTCCCTGAAGGTGTTCTACGGCTTGGGTATGAAAAGATAGAATAGAAGACGAGCTTTGTGTTGGAAAAGAGATTGAAGGAGAAGAATAAATTCCAATTCGTTTGTTGAACTCCTTGAATGGGTGAAAAGGAGAAGACGCGCCCTTGCCCTCCATCTGAAAAGAGAAAGAAAAAAGGTAAGGACACACCCTGAAAGCAAATAAAATTAAGTTGAGATAAGATGATAGAAAATTTTGAATAAAATGATGTCGAGATAAGGCATGAAATTGTACCTTGAGAGTTGATAAACAAGGTCCAAGAAGAAAAACGTCGAAAACGGAAAGTTTTGACCGGATTTTTTCTCGAAAAAACGAAGTGCGGCAGTTTTTTGATTTTCTGGAAAGAGTAAAGTGAAAAATGATAAAGTGATTTTTAGGTATTTATAGACAAAGGCTCGCCCAATGGAGAACAGCTGACATGCATGAATAATTAAGGTTTCTAATAAAAGACACGCCCTACGGCTAGGACGCGCCCTAACGAGGATTTCAAGATGAAATATTATTGTAAAATTTTGGGTAGAGTTTTAGGAAATTCAATGTATTGTTTTTAACTTCACACTGAATTGGGGGATAATTGTTATAGCCAAAATTCGGTATTGGATTTTTAGGGTAGATTCGGGTCAAGTATGATTCAATTAAGGATTGAATTGGTATAAGGGAAGCTCCGGCTCGTCCTCAAAGGGGTGAGGGCGCGTCCCTTTGACCGTCCAACCCCTGAGAACGCGTCCTCATGGTGATAACCGACAACTTGATGTGAATGAATAACTTGACAAAGAACAACTACATTGACATGACATTGGCATGAGGTAAGGGTGCGCCCATTTAGGACGTCCGCCCCTTGAGGGCGCGCCCTCTTGATTTGAAGAATGATCTCCTTGGCTTGACACTTAAGATATTGAAGAATTCTCCCTTAGGATGTGCCCTAAGGGAGAGATGTCTGTGGTTGAAGACCTCCAAGGGTTTAGCTGATGATTGAAGGCCTCCTCATGTATTCAATGGGCGCGTCCTCATTGGGGATGTGGGGTGAACCTTGGTGTGTGCTTTGGGAGCTCTGTTCCTGTACTCAATGGGCGCGTTCTCATTGGGGAACTTTGGAGTAATCTTGCACTTTGCACCCAAACGCTTGGGATCACTTGTCCTACAATCTGGTGGGTGCTTCTCATTCGGGGGACAAGGATGCGTTTGGGGTAAGTCATGGCTATACCTACGTCTATGAATTAAGGAAATAGTCGGTAATGGATAGGACTAGTCCTCGACGGGTGAAGTTTCCTTATTCATGAAGTCCTGATGTCATAGACGAGCCTTGGGCCTTTGTGACTAGGCCTCGTCGTTGGACATTCCTAAAGCGAGTCAGAGTCTAATTATGGAAGGCGGTGAAAGACTTTCCATGAGTTTCGGAAATCAGAGACCAAGCCCATGGAGATAACTTCCTATCCAAGAACTACGTTGGCTTGATCCCCTATATAAAGGGGTACGTAGGCACATTATAAGGGGTCGAAAGTTGAGAGCTCTGAGGCAGCCAATGTAAACCCTAAGCAATCTCAGCCACCAATTAAACACAATCACCATACTCCGGTGAATTCATCACTCAAGGACCACCGTTGTAAATCTTGATTCCGGCGACAGATCTCGAACTTTGTTAATACCAAATTTGCAAATTAACAACTGTTAGTTCGTTGTTGATGAGCTTAACTTTGTGCACGAGCATGTTGGTAATCTCATCTTGTCATATGGTTAGCTCTCGTAAACTTCTTTGACAAAATTCTGTCGCAAAGTTTATGTCTAATATTGTCTTAGTACACAACACATAGTTCTCTGCACCAATCTTACAATAGCTATGGAACATATAAACATATCAGAGCTTCTACCTACCCATGATTAGCTTACCTCACAATTGCTATTCCTAATTCTCTACATGTATTTGTTTTTTGTTGGTTGTTCAACTGATGCTTTTTGAATGTTAGACTCACACATTAAGGTATACTGTAGTTTTCAGGATTGGAAGGAGTCGCAAGCTCTCATGCCATTACGAGATAATGAGAGAATGCTATTGATTTTGTTATGTGTATGTGTAGAGGAGGAACTATAATTTTGCGTTGCCAACACAATTACTGTTTGAACATATTTTTTTGTCTTTGCATCATTAGTGTACAATCAATTATTAAAAGATCTACCCCTGTAATATATCGAAATAAAGGGAGTTCCGGAGTGTGTTTAAAAAAAGCATCTCCAATACTTTGAGTGCCTTTACTTATGATTTACAATCACTACATAAAGGCTTCCAAACACATCCTCCACCCCCTAAAGTAACTGCCCCATTATTATATAATCAAGGTCATTATGTACATATTTGTAACTTACAAGATTAACTCACACAATTAATATAACAATTTGTAACTACTAAATACATTTATGTATTTATTCATTTTATTTTATTTGACAAATAAAGTAACATCTCCCACTTGACGCATTTGTCAAATATTTTATTAGCTTCCACTTTTCGCGGAGTATATAACCATTAAAATTAATTATCTCACTCCCACTGTTCATGGAATGTATGACAATTAAAACTATCTTAAAAATTCACTCAACGTCATTTTCAACTATATTTCATGACTCCCAATTTTTTACAAAAATAAACATGACTTAAACATTCGCTCCCACTATTCGTCGGGATGATATTACATTTGTCATAACTTAAATATTTAATGTTTTTTACATTAACCAACATGTTTGAGAAACATAAAAAAACTCCAATTATATCACTGATAAAATTTAGATCACATTATCGCTTTTATTTCTTGCAACACTTTTATGTTTATTACTTTCCGGGTGTTCTGAAGTTGAACTCTTATAACCAATATCACCTTTGACACCCATTATGTGTTAAACAATAAATCTAGACACGTCTGCCCGATTCATCAATTTCTTATACAACGTACTTTACAAGTACTTGATCATGATATTATTAACAGCCTCTCACTGGGCTCAAGCAAAGTTGTTTCACAATCCACTTACGAAACTAACTAAAAAATGTCAAGTCAAGTCAATCGATTACACATCAGAACATACATCGAACTTCTGACTACTTGCACATAAAACATTCAGCGGTTCTTTTTCTACATTAATCATTTCTCATCACTAATAGGGTTGGCGCCGGACTGCAATTCTGCATCCTAAAACGATTAAGCAATTTTACTTCAAAATGAATCTGAATACCTCTCAGAATTCAAACTCAACATTCTAGTATTCTTATCCCTTAGTTCGTATTTCCTTAACAAATATTAATTTTACCCTTGTATTCAATCTCAAATTTTTTAAGTTTCAACTTAGTTTCACAACATACCATTAAGATATTCAATATTTCCGTAAACTAACTCCCACATTTTAAAGTGCAGACATAATTGTCTAATTCACTATTGACAAATTCGTTTGAACTTTTTCAACTATGAAAATCTCAAATGTAAAACAAACTCATTCGTCTTGTATTTTCTTTCCCAAATTCACTTACAACATGTGAATTTTCTATATTTGGAAAGAACACAAAAACTCCCACATTTGTTCTTATACATAACAAACTCAGTTTCATTTTTATGGATTCTATCCGTGAGCCAATTTCTTGTAATTTCATCACTTAAATAAATTTTGAATCCAATTTTATTCCTTCACCGATGTACACAAATACGATATTTCATTATTATATACATAATAGTCATTCTTCCACTTTGGTGATTTTCTCGATCTCTTCTATTCAACCACACTCAATGGCTCATTATCAATATTCAAATTCATTTTATCATTCTCGATTTTGATCACAATCGAAAAACATTTCAGGCTCATACATGCCCACGAAAAATATTTCATTATCCTTTTCGATTAAAAATTTGTTATCACAAAACCGCACTTCTAGACCATTTTTAGAAGGCAAGGACTGAAATAATGTTACACCTTATTCTGGGAACAAATAACACATTTTTGAGAATCAATATAATGTTCCCAAGATTTAATTTACATGTACCAAGTCCTACTACATCTAGGCCGGTACCATTTTCATAAAATTTTACATTCAACTACACCAACAAAACTGGTATTGCACTTGCTCTCTATTCCGACCACTACTAGATATTTCGTTCTAGTACATTACCGTCTATTTCAACAATATTTCTCAAATCAGACGGAGTCTAATTATTTTTCATTTCAAACATATATCACGTTTTTCTTTGTGCTCTTTTTGTTGAGCATAACTAGATACTCCTAATATGATTCCATTTTCTTTTCTTCTACTATCCAGACTGTTATGTAACAATTTATTTCTAGTTTTTGGGCCACACAAATTATAGTTGTTGCCACCCATTCACACACAATTGATAAATTTGGTACAATGAATTTATTTTTCATATCAACAAGTTTAAAAAATAAAGAGACAAAAAAAATCTGAACAATTTACCAGAGCACTGGCCCGAAAACAAAATCAGATGAGGAATAAACAACTCACAAAAAAAGGCAGTAAAAACTTAAGAAGTGATCTTACAATGGACTAGCAAATTGAACATGAATACAAAGACGTATATTAGACCAACACAAAAGAAACTAAATGAAACTATTAAAATACACATAATCAACCAAACATGATAGTAGTCAAATTGACCACTTATGAGAATTTAATAAAAAAACAAAATAAGATCTTCTAAAATATTGAAGAAGAGCAAACCACTAACATATGACAACAATGTGCGTGTTTGGGGTATATTAAAAAAGTTGACTTATACCTTAAAATGAATAAGTGTGTGATAAGTGAATGAATTCTTGTATTGGTGTTTGGATAAATTTATTTATAAATTAGTTACAAATTTGCTAATTTATATTTTTAAAATAATTATTAAATACAATGAGCTAAATACATGCATTTTAAATTAAAAAACATTTAAAAACACAAATGTAAAAATATGAAGTATTAAAAGACAAATAAATCAAACAATAAGTCAATAAGTTAAGGAAAATGTACGTTGTTATTAACATTCAACTTATTAATATATAAATTATAAGTTAGTTTATAAATTAGGTTGACAACACCCTCGATAAGTTATTACCGGTTTATAAGCTATAAATTAGCTTATTATGGTGTTGCCAAACATGCCCATGCATGCACCGGAAATTTTAAAAAAAACTAATCTTTAAGTCACTAGGCTACAAGTTGATAAGGTACAGGATGCTATATACTATACTAATCATGAATAAAGACTAGGCATGGATGAAAAACAATGTCAAATAAGACAAATCAGATGGCACGACATAATATAAGTAATTCAAAATCAAATAACCCACTACCAGCTGCGTAAAACAATAACTCCGATGGTTTTGACAGCAGTTCTTGCCATGACAACACACACACACACACTCCTCATGAGGATCGTGGACCTCTTATGTATTGGTACCACTTCAATGTGGCTGAGAGGGCTTCTTCTAGTGAGCTGTAATAGTAACATGCATACCAGGTTTGCATTACAACTTAGAATCAGACAGGTCGACTGAGAAAACATACACAACTTCACTCGCTAACAAAGCAAGTACATTTTTTGACAACCATACAAACAGAAACCAGCGAGACCTGGCTAAAGATCATAGTACATAAAACTTACATGCATATTATACTCTTGGAACTCAAACTAAATTGCAAATTCCAGCACTGAGATGCTTATATTGTGTGCGTGGGCTGCTGGATCTTCAGCTCAGTGAGCTATGTAGTCAGGGCCAAGATATCAGGGTGTTGTTCGAACAAGGGCACATCAGTCTCTTCTAAGTAGACCCATGCTTCAATCCCTTTACGATCTTTTGTATCCAGCAGAATACAGACATTCTTGAGAGGTAAAGAAGCAGCACTTGCCCAAATAGGAGTCCCCCAACCAAAATCAGCATCATAATAAGGAAATCTACTCCAACTTGTATGCATAAACAAATTCACCTCTGGATCAGTCACCTTCTCATTTGCCTCCAAGAACGGATCTATCACCTTCCTATGATCATCCTCTTGATGCAACAACATGTATTTGTAGTCCTCAACCGCCTCTTTGACAGAATCACTCAGCATAGCTACGTAATCACCATATCCTTTGTCCTTAGCTTCACCGGCCTCAAGATTTACGGTTGCAAGGCCAAAAAGGTTTCCAAAAGACTCCATTGGTACAGGAGGATTAGCCTTTTCCCTCAAGTTCATTGTCTGCATAAAGTAAGTGGTTCGAGAGTGGCCATATTTAGCGCTGTCTATGCTAACTAGAGCCTGCAATATAACTGCATTCACCAATTGTACCCTTGAGGGTTTACTTTTGCCAATGTCATCTCTAGGCCTGGCCTTATTTCTTAGTGTTTGTATCGCTTCACTGTCGAACACAAACCTCTTTGTGACATTCTTATCTGTCCAGTTTAATCTCCATTGAGGCAAGCCTTTTTGAGGGTAGAATGAGGCCACATCGAAACTTGGTTGAAATGCTTCAATACTTAAGCCACGGCTTACAGCAACCATTCCTGCCATAAAGGCGCTTATGGTTGACGCATCACCAATCCTATGTGCAAAACACATAGTAAGGGCCAAGCCACCACAGTCAAACATAGTGACTTGAATATAAAGCAACGGGTCCGTGATTTCATCAGCTGCTTGAACATCACATGGAAGTAACTGATCAATAAGCTTAACATTCAATTTCTTTCCTAGGCCAAGAATCTCCGAAAGCTGACTATCTGCTTGCGCTGTAACAAATTCAACTCCTTGGTCACTGCAATCGATAAAACGACTGTTTTTTTCATATCTTCCTGCAAAAGGATAGAATTCAGGCAAGGCTTTCTCAACTGAAGTTTTTAGGATGTCAGACATGGAAGTGGCTTTGAAGTTTTGATTGGCTTGATAGTAAAGAATGCTAGGAACATTAATAATCGGAGCAAGCTCATCAGTGAAAGATATTTTGTAGTTGCGAAGATTGGGAGGAGTTGGAATCAAGGGCTTCACAAGCTCTCTTGTTAGAATCTGAACCTTCATTTTGTTTTGCTAGTATCAAAAATTGCGTTTTAGCAATGACATAATGCCTTTGATTCTTGCATTTATAAACACACATAATATCGTTCAATGTCGTGTTACACATTTTCACTACAAGAAAAACGGCTAAATTCGACAAGAAAAATTCTGTCGAATTTAACTAAATTCGACGGAATTTTGTCGAATTTAACTAAATTCGACAGAAAATGTGTTTGTCGAAAATGCTCGCGTCGAATTTAGCAAATTCTGTCGAATTTATGTAAATTCGACAGACTAAATTCTGTCGAATTTAGCCGAATATTTCAAAATTTTGAAATTTTCAAATTCCGCTAAAAAATTTAAATTTTCAATATCGTTCAATGTCGTGTTACACATTTTACACCATGCAAATTGTTTGAATACAATATAGATCCTGCAAAATGTCTTCCTCAAACACTTTAGGATTTTAGAGTGATTGTTTACTCAACATGGTATGAGCTCGATTTAGGCAGATATCCTGTTGGAACCTTTCTCTAACACCTTAAAGTTTTAAACGGACAGATTACTTAACATGGTAGTGTTCCTCTAACACCTTAAAATTTTAAACGGACTGATTACTGAACATGGTATCAGAGCTACATAATTATTATTAAATGTACTTGCAACCAAATAATTGATGAGTAACATATACCAGTAAATTGAAGAAATGAACACATTCAGTTAACCTTTCCTTTCACCATTTTTAAGACTCCGAACTAGGGCTGAGCATTCTGTCGATTCGGTCCAAAACTGGGACCGAACCGAAAATCGAATTAGTGATTTTTTCGGAACCGAACCGGACCGAAATGACTCTATGAACTGGGACCGAACCGAAATATTTCGGTTTGTTCGGTTCGGTTCCTAGAAACCGAATTGTTTTGAAGGAAGAAGATTGGTAAACTCTTTCAAGTTATTGTCTCTCAAATCTATTTTCCTATATCCTCGCGTAAATTGCATTTTCATAGGTGAAGGGATATTTGTTATAATAGTCAATAGATAAGTACTCCGTCCCCCTTCTCTGTGGTCCTCAACATGATGGCTGAATCAAGTCACATACGGTACTCCGTCATCCCAAGCGTACTAGGTCCCTTGTTTCTTTTTGACATATTTTTGTTGTTTACACTGTGCTTCCAATTCCATGTTTGTTTGAAAATGTGAATGGAATGGAAGAAAAAGAGGAATCAAAGTAAAAATATTCTCTAACATGCTTTCAAGTTTTTTTCTAATTAGAGAAAAATTTGAAAAAACGGGATGGAAGGAAAAATTTAAAAATGTATGTGAGACTTTCTCCCTCAATTATCTCATTTTCTGAAAGAACATTTAGAGATAATTTTTTGAAAATTTTTCCTCCCAAATCTCAGCCTTTTCTCTTCCATTTTCGTAAAACTCGGGAGCGCAATCTGGAAAGTAAATTTCAGACAAAAAATTTCCGTTCTTTTCTTCTTATCGCCAGAGGAAAAACGTCTATCTACGTCTTTGTTTTCTTCTTATCAGTTATCACTCCCAACTTATCTTATTTTTGATAAAATTCATTTCTCAAACTCTCTTAAAAGGAAAACAGATAAATATCTTCAGAGTAAGATATTTTTGATTTTAAATATCTAAATTCATTTTTGAAATTTATTAATTTTTGAATCAATTTCAGTCCACTTCTATCTATAGAGTAAAATCAAGGGAAAATAAATTCTTTCGTCCTTAAACTATATGTTGTTTGTGGTTTAGGTCCTTCAACTATACGAAAAAATATTACGGTACCTAAACTTTTAAATTTTCTGATACTCGTCCTTCCGTCCAAAAACGCTGACGTGACAATTACGTGAAAATCGAAAATTCTTGGAATGGAGTAAAATTTTGGCATGTTAATCTACGAATGATTACAAGAACATCGGTGGTGAAAGTTTTCGATTTCGAGTTCACTAACATATGAAAATCTGCAGATTTTAGTAAAAAAAATTCGTGTTCTTGAAATTAAAGTGCAGATTTCTATACGTCAGTGAAATCGAAAATTGAAAATTTTCACCACACGGGTTCTTGTAAGCAGTAGTAAATTAACATATCAAAATTTCACTCCATTCCAATAATTTTCGATTTTCACGTAATTGTCACGTCAGCGTTTTTGGACGGAAGGACGAGAATCAGAAAATTTGAAAGTTTAGGTACCGTAATATTTTTTCGTATAGTTGAAGGACCTAAACCAAAAACGGCATATAGTTTAAGGACGAAAGAATTTATTTTCCCTAAAATCAATAGAGTAATGCCATATGTATTAAATTTTGTATCAAAATTTGGTACCGAATCACATGGTTGGTATGATAATTTGAAATGATTTTATTGATGAAATTAATACTTACTATGTTCCTAATTAGTTGTAATATTTGACTTTTTAGTGGTCAAATTGATTAAATTTTAACCAAATATTACATATATAATATAAATAAAAAGTATAATAAAACTTATATTATTGCAAAGTACATTTAATCTACTTTAATATATATTTTTCAGATTTTGTAAATTATATAATGAGAACACGTAAATGTTAGTATTGATCAATTTGACTAGTCAAAAATTAAACGTGACAACTAATTAATGCGACAACTAATTAGAGATGTAGACAATATGATTCATAGTGGTTCATTATTATTAATTAAGTTTTAGTCAATCAAAAATTATTCATGTACTCAAAAATGATTTGATTTAATGAAAGTCTATTTCTCTGTTGGCAAAAAAAAAAAAAAAAGTTGTAGTCAATTAGAATATGACACGTGATATTTGAAATTCATTTTGGGAACCAAATTATACCTCTAACATTATTCAAATCAATAATAATTGAACAGTTTTGAACAAAGTATTTGAGAAGACATGATTTATCCAAACACAAATTATTATTATTAGCTTAAAACCCGATGCACAGATTGATATAATTAATTGTTGTTTTTCTCATTTATGTTTTAATACTTTATTAATTGTATTTTTTAAAATAAAATAAGTATGTGTGTTAAATTTTTTTAAATAATTAAAAGTATTAAAATAGATTTTAAAATAAATAAACGGTTTGCCTATGATATTTTTGGAAAAGAAGGTGTTTTGGTAATGAAAAATAGAAAAAGTAACATGTTTTAGTTGAGAAAAGTAATTGCCTCTAATTAAAAGTAATAAAATAAATAAGTAAATGTTTACACGTTATATTTTTAGAAAAGGAGGAGTTTTAGTAAGGAAAAATAGAAAAGTAACATGTTTTAGTTGAATAAAATAATTGTCCATAATTAAAATTATTAAAATAGATTTTAAAATAAGTTCATGCATAATAATTAGTCTGGGCGACGCTTCACATGGGCTAGGCCCACTAAATGTATCCTCCTCAGCTTTCCTTCTATGGACTGGCCATACTAGTCTTTTTCCTTGTGCAACATCGATTTCATTATGTAGTATAGATTGACTCTCACTATGCCATTAATTGTGGGGAAGGTCGAGAAATGCTGTGGGTAGATTTTTCCATAACATACACGAATCTGATAAGCAGAATAACGTTGTTCACTCATCTTCACAAACCGCATCTATCACCTTCACTGCATTTCTGGAACCGGAGGTCCTATGTTCCCACCACATTTCTAAATTAAAACCATGGATGTGACTCATGATGTCGATGGTGCTTCCATGACGTAAGTTTTGCTTTGCGATAATTCTTGTCTTTTATTTTCAAATAATCTTTTATATAGTGAATGTCAAATTTTTTGTACATGCCAGGCCTAGATGATATTCAACTCAAGTCCCAAATCGAGATTATAAAAAAAAAAATTTTGATCAGAAGTAGCCAATTAATTTTATTAATAGAAGGGCCTTTAAGAAGGAGTTCAAAAACAAATAGGTGCAGATTTTTATCGACTCAGCTCAAAATAGACTGAATTAATCAACATGTTTTACATGTCCAATCCGATCAACTACTGGCTTTACCATTTTCTCTAGTTCTTCCACGTCTTCCTTCAAATCATTAGCCTAAAGATTGCCAAGATAAATTTAATTAGACACTTTCAATTATTCTTGAGCGTAAACAAAGAAGAGTAGGTTCAAGTAGTACCTTGTGAATAATATTTTCAGCTAGTTGAGCATCGGAAGCTGCAACACTTGATAAATGTTCAACAATAAGAGCTGCTTCCTTGAGCTTACCATTTCCGGGGAGATTATTAGCCACCTCTTCCGATACCTTTTCCGTCGTGATTGCCACCTTCTCTACTACCTCTGCTACATATTCTACCTCTTCTGCTGCCTTTTCCAACTTCCCTGAGGAAAGTGTAAATGAAAATAACTTATTACATAATTTCCGAAAGAAATATTTACTGGCACAGGGGATCGCTTTCACAACCTCTTCAAAGAAAACAACAATTATGTCCTCATGCTCGATCCGTAAATCAACCTCCTCTGAGACACTGACCTTTTCAAAGACTAGCTATAATTGTTTTACACTGCCCAAATTAATTAGTAATCCGATCAATTCTCTTATAAGACCCGGTCCTGAGGCCAAACCGCTTCTCCTAATGAATGGGGGCACTCGAAAAATTGAGTTTTTAAGGGACAAATTTTTTTCGGTACAGAAGCAGAACATATTTAAAATATATGGAGGTACCCAAAAAATAGAACAATTAGAGGCACAATTTTTATGAGAAGGAGCACCAAAAACAAGTTACCATACAAGGAACCGAGAAAAGTATCATATGAACTTGATTTTATTTTAGTTTTGGGCACAAAAATTTGATTCACTTGGAGCATTCAATATTTCAAGACCGACCCTTAATATTAGGATGTTTTTAATTAAGCATGAGAATATTCGTTCACTTTCCAACCAACCCCCAACAATCCTAATTTCGAGTGAGATATATGCAGTATATGTTGTTTGATTTACCTACTGTTTACAGTGTTTAGTTCAGCTTTTCAAATTTTTTACTGCCCTGGTTTCAAGCTAGAATGTAGGTTCTGTAAAGTGTGTACCAGTAAAGAAGAGTGATCAAAATACCTTCTAGCAACAAAATGTTATCCCATTTTTGCTTGAGAAATGGAAGCAGTAAGGAGAATATCGATCCGACAAACCATTTTAACCTGCAAAATTAAGAAGAAAGTTGATCAACATGTAAATGTAGTAGTGAAACAGAGGTGTGGTTCCAGTAAGTGTCTCAGGAGATACTCATATGATCATTGATCAAGTCAAAATATAACTTTCTAATTAATTTCTTTCTCAAAATTTTAGTTTTAAGCGCATTGATTTTCTTTTTCACAAAGCATATAAAAAAAATTCACTGTATAGACTTCATTTTTAGACTTAAGTTAAGCCTGTGATTATGGTATGTTGTTAGTTTCACATGTTATACCAGGCAGAAATGTGATGCCTCGGAGAAGCTGGTGCTGCTGATTGAACTTCAACCTTGTTGTTTTCCCTTTTCAACCTAAAAAATACACAGAAATCATCTTCTGAACTGTGGCCGAAAACTTCAAAAAAAATACATAGAAATTTGAGAGAGAAAGATTAATCACATGTCCATCTCATGTTTAGTGAACACGACACTACTAAAACCAGAAAACCCCTGCCTTGGCTGCAAAATGCTACCATCTCCCCCTTGCCTGCACATCTGCATTGCATGCTTTAATCCAGGATACGATGTCGAATGATTACTAGAACTTGAGCTTGCTCTGTAACGATACAACAATATAGTGACCCAATTTCCAAGTTTACAAGTATTCGTTGAAGGCATTTTGAAGAATTTTTGTATAATGCAATGCATCCAGCTGAATTTGCCAATATATATTCTAAAACTTGCATATCACAATCATAATTTCTGGACCCTTTTTATGGCTTTAAGTGTGTAAAAAGTGTTCACAAAGGCAACTTTAAGTTTAAGTTAGTGCATGTCAAGTGGTTAAACACGGCAAGGCATGATGCAGTATGCGTTTTTGTTGCACTTGAAAAAAGCTATTAGGCTTTATTTAGAACAAAAAATGTAAGCAACAATCCTTGTTCCTTGCAAGTTATATATATTACTACTAATCAAATGCTTCAAGGACAATACTCAGCAAGTGGAGAAAAGGCCCCGTTATCACAATTTGGAGTTAAAATACACCAAATAGCACAATTGAAAAAATGGCTCCAAATATCACTTTAACAGCTAGATCGTGTGGCGTTACAATAGCAAAATGCAATATGGTATTGCGTTTAGTTATTTTTTTTATTTTTCAATTTTTTAACGAAGTTGCATAATTGTGACAGAATAGGCCACCACCCCAACATGATGTATAATATTCATTTTGTGTAGTCTATAAAAGAAGAAACGAAGAATATTTAGGTACAGTGAGGGTTGGGCCTGACCCAGACAGTTGATAGGGCATTTTTGAATAAGTTGGTTTATTTTAGGTAGGGGTGAGCAAAAAACCGAATTAAAAATGAAACCGAACCGAAACCGATAAAAACCGAACCGTAAAAAACCGAAACCGAGTTGAAACCGAACCGAAACCGAAAATTAAAAAACTGAACCGTTCTTGAGGTTTCGGTTTCGGTTTTAGGTCCAAACCGAACCGAAAAAACCGAACCGATCCGATTAATAAAAATAAAGAAATAAATATATTATATATTCTATTAGACTAATTTTTATGAGTAGTGGGAGTAGATTAATAAAGATCCTGAAATTCCTTTTAATAATTACAAGCCTATAACCCGTGCGATGCACGGATGAATTTTAGTATTTTTAATTTATTATTTTAGTATTTTTATATGATTTATTATTATTTTTTATCTTATTTTATTATCATTTATTTGTATTTTGATCTTAAAATTTTTTAATATGTTGTCGACGGAATAATATCTTGAACTTTTGAATGTAGCTTAGAAAAATAGATGATATAAATATTTAATAATAATAATATGTTGTTGACGGGATTCGAATCTTGAACCCGTGTGAGTATTTTAGATACCAAGAAAATAATATTCTTTTAATATTACACCAAACAGTTCTCATTTATCTATATTTATATCTAACGATTATTATTTAGAGAACCAAACTAACAACCAACCAAATAGATGGTAGTTTGCTTATAATAGTATTTTTTATATGATTTTTTAGTATTTTTTATCTTATTTTATTAGCATTTATTTGTATTTTGATCTTAAAATTTTTTAATATTGACGGGATTCGAACCTTGAACCCATGGGAGCATTTTAGATATCAAAAAAAAGAATATTCTTTTAATATTACATCTAACGATTCTCATTTACCTATATTTACATCTAACGGTTATTATTTAGAGGACCAAACTAAATGACCAAACTACTAACAAAATAGAGGGTGGTTTGCTTATAATACTAGCTTATAGCCCGTGCTATGCACGGTTACTTAAATTTTATTTATAATTATTCTGTTTATAATTATATTTTTATTACGATGCAACACACGATTGTTTTTTTAATATTTATAATTATATTTATTTATGAATATTTTAATATTTAAAAGTTATTAGTTTATATGATTAAATTATTGTTAAAAAGGATTTAGTCAAAAAAAATTATAGTTAAAAATTTGATATTTATTATATTTTACACGCTCAATTTAATATTTGTTTATATTGAGTTATAAAAGTTATATTTGACCAATTTTACGGTTCACATGAAATTCACAAAATAATCTTTAATTTAGTTGTGGTTTAATAGTTCTTTTTCAATTAAAAACTATTCTAAAACTAAAAAGAGAATAAAGTGACGAAATTTAATGTTGAGAATTCTATTCGATTTAGGAAATCTACTTAACTTATATGTAGTTTAGATTATTAGAATAATCTTTATTAACCAAATACATGTTTTAATGTTAAATCTAACGATTTTCACCTATCTATTTAAGATTAAATGATTTTTATTATTTTGGTTATAAATGGGTTTCCTTATTTAATTACAACTATTTTTATGTTTTAACTTTTTGGAAAGTCCAATCCTAATATAATATCTTTTAACTTATATCATTTTTAGATAATAATTTCTTTTTATATGATATAATCTTGATCATCTATTTTTAAAAGTATTGGATCTAACGGTTGAGAATGTTTTGGCGGTATTTAGGACCAAATTACCAGGATAACATCATTAATTTTTCTTAATATTTATAATATTTATAATATTTAATTTTTTTTAATATTCATTGCTAAATTATAATATACTCTTTTTTGTAATATGTTAATGATGCGGGAACTTTGAACTTTTGAGAAAATAAATTATCAATTAAAATATATTTTTTTTGTAATAGTTCTTCTTTTAAAGCAGTACACCGTGACGATCAAAATTCTGTATAAAATTCATTTTTTTATAGTATATCACGTAAATATCTATGTTATTATATTAAAAACTAAATAATGAAAGATTTCTTATAAGTGTGGTCGCTTTGTTTGATCACTCAATCCATAATCGTTGGATCTTTCAAATTAAATTGTTGAGAAACGTTACATATAACAGTAAAATTATCATGTCGAATGATCTAAGATTTGAATCTTTCAACAACATAATAAAATTTACAGGTTTTTTTTGAAAATTTTTTTTTCATTTTTTTTTCAGACATAGGTTATTTGATAATATTTTTTGTAAAGTACGATTTTTCAGAAAATAACTATACTAATTGATTAAAAAACTTTTAAAGTTTCGAATTTAGTAATTTACAATGTATATAGGTTAAAAAAGTTAGGTCTGTTCTATAGTTGAGTCTACAATTTCAAAATACGGTTTTTTTTAATATAAATATAGTCCTGCTAACAATGAAATTAGGTCTCTATGACTGCTTATAAAACAAAATCACCATTTGCGTATAATTTATTATTTAATAATAAATTATATTTGATTAGTTATGATCTACAACTTAATAAAATAGGATAAAAAATATGCACAATTTTATAAAATTTTAACCTCGTATTATTATATTCTTTGTTGATTTGAATTTTTCTTAGATTAATTTTAATTTTTGAACATAGATTTCTCAATTTAAAATAGTTAGAAAAAAGTAATTAAATTGGCGTTAAAATAATGATGACATAATAATCATTATTAGAATTTAAATACTCACTTTACTGATTTGAGTTTTATCTTATGTTTTAAAAATCAGATTTTGACGATTTTACACCCCACGTGAAGATAATTAAATTATTTTTAATTAAAAGATGGTTTAACAATTTTTATCTAACTGGAATTGTCCATGGAAGAGAAAAGAAAGTCACTAATTTTTTACATGAAGAATTCTATTCAATATAGAAAACTTATTTATATTTGGTATATTTGGTTTAAATTATCAAAATACACTTTTTAGAATTTAAATATAGTCCTATTATAAATAAAATACACTTTTTTAATATTTGATCAAACGATTTTCATTTATCTAGTTAAGATCTAATAGTCCTTATTAGTTTGGTTGTCACGATCAAAATTTTGGATAAATCCCTATTATGATTATTATATAAAAGAGTTTAATATAATAAGGATATCAAGTACATACTAATATAAGTATTTTACTAACTCCTTTTACTTTTAATGTTTCGGTTTTATTTATAGTGTATATAAAATTTTAAAATACATTATTACTTTAAAATTATTAAACAGTATAAAAATTATGTTATGATTATATAAAATTTTATTCTCATATTATTATAGTCTTTATCGATTTGAATTTGTTCTTAATTTATTTTAATACTTTATTGAAAGAAAGATAAAATTTCTATATTTAAAAGAATTAGTGGAAAAATAAATAAATTAGTGCTACAATTATAAAAAAATATTTATTAAAATTTAGATACTCACTTTACTATTTGGGTTCTATCCTGAGTTTTAGAAATTGAATTTTGACGATTTTACAACCCATGTGAAACTAACGAAATTATCTTTAATTTAATGATGATTTAATAATTATTATCTAACTTGACCAGTGACCTACCCATAAACCGAAAAGAAAAGATGGTTAAATATTATATTCAAAATTATTGTTTATGAATATGAAACCCTCAATATTTTAATAATATTTTGATATTATCCTTTTATGTTTGTTATATGTAAAATAATATAATTATAATTTGGATTAATCAAATTGTTATGTTCCTTCAGAAAAAAAATGTTTAAATTTATTCATGTACATGAGTTCTCCTAAGTCTGGGTCCACATGTATCATTGTTATATGATATACATGAGCATTATATTGATAATTTTTAATATTGTAATCGATATGAATTGTTATATGATATTTGGTTTAACAATTATTATCTAACTCGAACTATACATAAATTAAAGAAAAAAGATATTTAAGAATTTTTACATAGAAAAATTTTAAATTATCAAAATACACTTTTTAGTATTTAAATATAATTCTATTATTAATCAGATACACTTTTTAATATTAGATCTAACAATTCTCATCGATCTATTTAAGATCTAACTGTAATAATTAATTTGGTCGTATAGTGGTCGTACACGGACCAGATCGATTTTAATTTTTTCTTAAATTGATTTTAATATTTTATTGAAATAAATATAGATTTTATAAATTTAAAAGAATTAGGAAAAAAATTAAATTGGTGCTACAATAATAATAAAAAATATTAAAATTTAGATAATCACTTTAATGTTTGGGCTCTATGTTGAGTTTTAGACAACAGATTTTAACAATTTTACAGCCCACGCGAAGCTAACAAAATTATCTTTAATTTAATGATGGTTTAATAATTATTATCTAACTGAAACTATCCATAAACTAAAGAAAAAAGATAATTACGATTTTTTACATAAAGATTTCTATTCAATATAGAAAACCTATTTATAATTGGTTTAAATTAAAAAAAATATTAAAATTTAGATAATCACTTTACTGTTTGGGCTCTATCTTGAGTTTTAGACAACAGATTTTAACAATTTTACGGCCCACGCGAAGCTAACAAAATTATCTTTAATTTAATGATGGTTTAATAATTATTATCTAACTGGAACTATCCATAAACTAAAGAGAAAAGATAATTACGATTTTTTACATAAAGATTTTTATTCAATATAGAAAACATATTTATAATTGGTTTAAATTATCAAAATACATCTTTTAGTATTTAAATACTATTCTATTATTAATCAAATACAATTTTTAATATTATATCTAACGGTCCTCATCTATTTGAATATTTATAGTTTTATAATCCAACGGATCATATGTTTTTGGTAGTACAGTGACCGACCAAAGTTTTGGATAAGATCTCCCTTACGCTTATTATATATAAGGAGTTAATTATAGTATAGATAGATTAGATATCAAAAAAAGAATATTCTTTTAATATTACATCCAACGGTTCTCATTTACCTATATTTACATCTAACGATTATTATTTAGAGGACCAAACTAAATGACCAAATAGAGGGTGGTTTGCTTATAATATTATAATTAGATATCAAAAAAAAGAATATTCTTTTAATATTAAATCCAACTGTTCTCATTTACCTATATTTACATCTAACGGTTATCATTTAGAGGACCAAACTAAATGACCAAAATACTAACCAAATAAAGGGTGGTTTGCTTATAATATTATAGTATAGATAGATACTATTTTGTTCTTTTTTTTTGAAGTTTTAATTTGTAATAGTTGATTAATAAATGTAGTTTAATAAACTTCTATATCTAGGTATTTTATCTGTTGTTTTATTTTTGGATGTGACGATTTTTCATGGTTTTCTTGGAAAAACTCTTTACTTATACAAAGACTTCAGATAGACTCGAGATTGTTGAATTTCTAACATTGTCTTATATACAGTTAAAAAAAATATTTTTGAAGATCATGTTAAATAATTTATTATGTGACAATTTGTATGTTGGACTTAAATAATTTATTATGAAAACTTTGTATGTTTATTTCGAGATGGACTCGGATCATGTTGGACTTAAATAATTTATTATGAAAACTTTGTATGTTTATTTTGGACGAAAAAATAATTTGTAACTTTGCAAGCTTAAAAATTCGAAGTCATATTATTTATTTTGTTATGTTTATTTGAGACGGTTTTAAAACCGAAACCGAACCGATTGTAACCGATCCGATCATTTTAAAACCGAAACCGAACCGACGATTTTGGTTGCGATTTCGGTTTTCGATTTTTAAAACCGAGGATATGCGTTCGGTTTCGGTTTCGGTTTTAACCTAAAACTGAACCAATCCGACCCGCACTCACCCCTAGTTTTAGGATTGGTCCTCGTGATTGATATGTAATGGGTTCGGCCCAAGAAGTTGGATTGTAATGGCCTTTGCCGTGGTTGGGTTTTCAATATAATTTTCATTGGAAGAATCTCTTGGTTAACCGTAATTGCACTGTGATTATATCTGGAGATTTTATAAAATCGTTATATATGATTTGGTACGATTTTATTTTGTGTGTTGGAATAAAATAGTACTTTTAGCCTTTTAGGAGCAAAGCATAATTTTATGTTTTGTAACAGTGCACGTGAGTTGTTTATGAAGAAGAGTTGCAGTGGAATTGGCAAATATGAAGAGAGGTCGGGTAAAAGGCGCAGAACTTCACAAGTAGAGCGTATTAGTACTTTTCATTTTCCTAATTAAACATGCTCATAGCCTGTCAAAAAAATTCGAAAAATCCGATATCCGTCCGAAATATCTATATTCGTATTCGGAATAAAGCGGATTTTATCCGTATTCGAAATAAAGCGGATATTATTCATATTCGAATCCGGTAGTTGCGGATACGAATATGGATATAGGCGCATCCGTATTCGATAATATCCGAATCCGAAATTAAATAAATATGATAAATAAATAAATATGATAAATAAATAAATAATATATATATATAATTACATATAATTTAGAATTTATTTTTTAAGTTTACAGAATATATATACACACATATAATTTAATCATTAAACAATATATTTATATAAATTGTAGATAATTGTAAACATATTATAGACACACACACACACACATATATATATATATATATTACAAATTTAATATTTTGAAATAAAAAAAATTATACTAAAAAAGTAATTTTTTGAAAAAAATAAAATAGACTTAAATAAATTGAAGTTGTTTAGTTTTTTATTAATTTTTTTAATTTTTTTCAATTTTTTTGAATTAAAATTTAATATAAAAACTAAAAAATTCTGACTGAAATTCGGATTCGGATATTATCCGTATCCGGATAGTATCCAGCGGATTCGGATATATTTATTTAAATATTTTCGGATTCGGATACGGATCCGGATACGAATTCAAATTTTCGGATTCGGATTCGGATACAGGCAGATCCGTATCCGAATTATCCGTTTGACAGCCCTACATTCTCATAGGTCTACCTTTTTTTTAAAGAAAAATACTAGTAAAATTTAAATTCCAAACATTTCGCAAAATTTGAATTCTGAACATATGGTAAAGAATGTAGAATGTAAGGAAGATATCACTACATTTACCAACAAAGAATGTAATTTTACATTTTTATTTACATATTTATCTCAATTATCTTACATCTATATCTATACAGGCTATACTATTATATTAAATACGAAATATTAAAAGTTTTGTAATCTAGTCACTCAATTCATATAGCTCGTTAGATATTTCTGATCAAATCGATGAGAACCGTTAGATAAAATATTAAAATTATTATATAGAAGATCTTTTATATTTTTCCTAACTCAAACATCTCATTTTTCAAAAATATCACAGGTAGTTTCATTTAATAAAATAACATAATAAATTTATAATTGCTAATAACTAACTCATTACCTTTTTTAGTCAAAGTGTATATATTCTTTTTTATATTTTCTAACTAAAATTTCTACTTTTCTATTTTTCCTAACTAAAACTCTCATTTTCCAAAAATATCACGGACAATTCTATTTAATAAAATAAAATAATAATATTATAATTACTAATAACTAACCGATTAGCTTTTTTTTCCCAAAATGTATACTTTTTTTATATTTTCTAACTAAAATTTCTCCTAACTAAAACCTCAAAAATACCAGTGACAATTTCATTTGGTAACATAAAATACTAATAATTAACCAATTATCTTTTATTAGCCAAAACGTATATTCTTTTTTATAACTAAAATTTCTACTTTTTTATTTTTCCTAACTAAACCTCTCATTTTCTAAAAATATCACGGACAGTTCTATTTAATAAAATAATAATATTATAATTACTAATAACTAGCCGATTAGTTTTTTTTTTTTGCCAAAGTGTATATTCTTTTTTATATTTTTTAACTAATATGTCTTCTAACTAAAACCTCAAAAATATCATAGTCTATTCCATTTAGTAGCATAAAATATTAATATTATAAATACTAATAATTAACCGATTACCTTTATTACCCAAATTGTATTTTTTTAATATTTTCTAACTAAAATTTCTTCTTTTCTAAAATTATCACAGAGGACATATATATAATTATCGGTTACCTCGAATGCGACACTAAACACTGAAAATTAGACAAGAACAGTCCTATAAATTATTAAATCATGTCGAGTCAAATAAATAATCATTATAATTTTTTTAACAATTTAATATAGCGAATGAATGCATAATTTAATCATCAAAATATAAAAGCAAACAAGACAAAATATTATTATTATTTATAATATTAATTTTAAAAATATAAATAAAGATTAAATTTCGTCAAATATGTAGTATTATACTTTTTTTATTTAATATATAATAGATCAACTGTATCTTATATATAACTAACAAAAACTAAAATTAAAAATTAAGTAAGAAAATATTTAAAAGTAACACTTGCAAAAGAATGTTTTATTAGTAGTTTTGTTAGTCGTTCTTTAATTTCTCATTCAATAGTTAACATATTTATATAAAAAAAATTAACTAGAACGCATCTCTTAAACCTATTTATTTGGGTTGTGTGATGAACTTATACTTTATAAGTCAATAAACTTGAATCAATTTACGGGCTTATTTATTTAAAAATATTTTAGTACATCTTGTTAGGCTCAAGACATGTCTGTATACCACCATTAACAAGCCTACACTATGTGACTATGTCACACTACATGACCTAGTGAATTCTATCACTGGGATATAGTATAGGTCTCTCAATGTACTTGTCTTGTTCTCATGAACATTAGCTTGTTTATGTATGCTCAGAATTATAATGAGCTTAGTAAAGTTTCTTGCATCTAGATTGTATATAGGTCATTGAATAATTGTCCTGGTAGAAGTTCAGAAGTGTTCATGCAGCAGGATAGAGATGAATAAGGCCCTGAAGAAATAAGTTGCAGAAATTTGTCTAAGGCATTATATAGCAAAGTCAGAAGAAAGCTATGTCGTGAAGTCACCAATATCCATGTCGAGAAGTGCTATATCGCATAGTCCATTTTGTACTATGTCGCGAAGTCCTCAAGACTCATGTCGTGAAGTGTTGAAGTCATCAAAGTCAAAATGTACTAGATCGTGAAGTCCTCAAACAATCCATGTCGTGAAGTACTCAGAAAGCCTATGTCGCATAGTCCTCAAATGACTTATGTCGCATAGTCCTCAAATGGCCTATGTCGCAAAGTCCCCAAGGCCATATCGCGTAGTCTCTACAGGTGACATCGCATAGTCTGGAATGAAGTGGAGTTCACGATATCAACACTTAGCCGTTTACAACAAGACAAATCAAGGTACAGATCCAAGAATCAAAAGAGACAAATACTGAAGCATTTGTTCTGACAAGGTGGTCCAAAGAACAGATGGCAAATCTACAGCTAAACTTGGAGAGAAAGATAAGAGACAAGCAGCTACAGAAACGGGAAAGACTCCGAAAAGCAGGTGGTCCTTCCTGACACGGCTAACTTCTTATGGCAGGACAAGTTGGACTTTCAGCTAGGGGTAACTGTGTAATTAGGTGTGTGCCTAGTTTGTATAGGTGAATATATATCGTGCACACACCATAGTAAGCTGCAAGAGAGATACACAAAGTTTTATCTTAAGCACTTTTTTCTCTGTAAGCAAAACAAGATACAAACTGTTCTTGTTTAGAAGCCATAAATTCGATTGTGAATTTTTGGAAAGCTGTAGTATTTAATTTACTTAATACAAAGTAGATTAAAGTGATTGTGCTTGTTTATTTTCTGCATACTACACAATATAATCATTTACAGTTTATTTAGTTTCAAGAAATAGAAAATCTATCAAACTATTCATTCACCCCCCCCCCCCCTCTGTCTAGTTTCTAAGTGGTATTCGTTCCTAACAAGTGGTATCAGAGCATAGGCTGTTAACGTACAAACAGGAAAAGATCAAGAATGAGTTCACAGAAACTAAGCAGTATCAAGATTCCTCCCTTTAACAAGGAGCACTACAGTTTATGGAAAAAGAAGATGTTGTTTTTCATCAAAGCTTCTAACCCCATGTATTTAGACATTCTAAAGCATGGTCCCTTTATTCCAATGATCGAGATTGGTGAAACAACTGTTGGCACTGAGATAATACCAGTCAGGCATGTGCCTAAAGACCCCTCAAAATACACTGATCCTGAAAAGGAGAAAATAGCACTGGATGGACATCTTCAACTTATTATTTGTGAATCCATGGATTTCAACATGTATGGCACTGTGACTCACTGTACAAGTGCTAAGAAGATGTGGGATCTCATAGAAGTGTTGTGTGAAGGAACTCCTGAAGTAAGAAAGAATAAGAAACATATTCTTGTTTCACAGTATGAAGCTTTCATGGCTCAGCCAAAGGAGGGAATCACAGAAGTGTTTGAGAGGTTCAACAAGCTGGTAAATGAGCTCAAACTCTATGACAAACACTATGAGATAGAAGAGCTTAACATGAAGTTCTTGCTAACTCTGCCAGATCATTTGGAACCAAGAATCTCTTCCCTCAAAGAAAGATATTTAACAAAGATTGGTTTTGATGTGCTGTTTGGTGTTTTGAAAACTTATGAGCTAGAGTTGTTTCAAAAGAGATCTATTCAAGCTAAACAAGGACTAATGGCAAATACTTCATGTGCCCTTATTGCTGACAACCTAACTCAAAGAATGGAATCTCTTAAAGTCATTCAAGTCAAGATTGAGGAACTGGAAGTTGAAGACACTGGTGATGAGACCCAAGATGTCTATGATTTGCCTGAGGATGATGAATTTTACAGCATAGAAGAACTGGACAAGATGGAAAACAAATCTTTTGCCTATATGGCTAGGAGATATCCAAACATAAGGTTTAAGAGGAAGCAGCCATTTAGGTCCAAGTTCAATGCTGGAAATGCTGGTGGATCTAGTGGCTCAAACACGTTCAATAAAGGGAAAGGGATTGCTGGTGCTGCTAAAGGAGGATACAAGTCTAGAAGTGTAGATAGAACCAAGATAAGGTGCTATAACTGCAATGAACTTGGGCATTTTGCCACTGA
Source organism: Heracleum sosnowskyi (assembly GCA_030848705.1). Classification (NCBI taxonomy): domain Eukaryota; kingdom Viridiplantae; phylum Streptophyta; class Magnoliopsida; order Apiales; family Apiaceae; genus Heracleum; species Heracleum sosnowskyi. The sequence continues at coordinate 13,587,403 of CM061244.1, read as the reverse complement.
GTGCAAAAAGCCTAAACAGGTCAAGAAGGACAAAGCGTACTTAGAGCTTGAAGCTAAGTATGAGGCTCTACTCAAGAAACAACAGGGTAAAGCTTTTATTGCTGAGGGAAAGTGCTGGGATGACTCTGATGAAGAAGAAGAACAAGAGTACTCAAACTATGCCTTGATGGCATTTTCTGATGATGGTGATTCCTCAAGTCAGGTACCTATTCTTACTTCTCTTGATATGACTCCCTTTCAATATAAGCAAACTGTTGAAGATATGAGTACTGAGATGTTCAATATTCATACTAGCATGTTAGTAGCTAATGAAGAAATTGATAGACTAACTTCTAGAAATCTTGAGCTTACAGAAAAGAATGAGGAACTTGAGTTAATGGTTGTGAGCCTTGATGGTTTGAAAAAGGAGATTGAGTATCTTAAAAATAAAGTGATTTGTGCTGAACAAATAGAAAAAGCTCTTAGAGAACAAATTGCTGAAAATGAACTGAAATTAAAAAGTTTCAAGAACTCCTCTGAGCTTATTCAAACCTATCACAAGGAACACACTGAAGACTGCAAGGTTGGAGTTGGTTTTGATTATGAAAATGACAAGGGAAGGAAGAAGTCCAAGGGAAAAGGAAAAGAATCTTTTACAAACAAAAATGCCCCAACCATACTGTCAAGTGTTGAAAAGCCCATTTTCAAAAAGAGTGTTGTTGAGTTTGATGAAGAACTACTGATCATCAAGCAACAACTACTTGAAGAAGATGAGGCTGCTAAAGACACTTCCTCTTCTCCTAAGTCTGTTGTTCAGAAAGAAACCAAAGACAACCTTGTCAAGAGTCCTAAGGTCAAAAAGGAAGTTGTTAAGAAAAAGAAACAAAACATAAATTGCAAAATAGGTGTCAACAAGAGTAACAACTATGCTTATGTGCCAAATGCTCCTAGGAAACAGTGTCAGAAATGCCTATCTGTTAATCATTTGACTCATTTGACATCAAGGTCTATAGAGGAATGGTTGGATAACTACTCTATCTCACAGCTAGCAGGCCAGACATCATGTTTGCCACTTGTCTCTGTGCAAGGTTCCAGTCTAATCCTAAGGAATCTCACATGATGGCTATCAAAAGAATCTTCAGGTATCTGAAAGGGACTCCTAATCTTGGGCTATGGTATCCAAAAGGCACTGGGTTCAACCTGGTTGGTTACACAGACTCTGATTATGCTGGATGCAGAATTTACAGGAAGAGCACCTCTGGAAGCTGCCAATTCTTAGGTCAAAGGTTAGTGTCCTGGTTTAGCAAGAAACAACAATCCACAGCAACATCTACAGCTGAGGCTGAATATATTGCTGCTGGAAGCTGCTGTGCTCAATTGCTTTGGATTAGAAATCAACTCATGGATTATGGACTAGTGTTAGAACACATTCCTCTGATGTGTGACAATACTAGTGCAATATCCATAGTAGCTAATCCTGTTAATCATTCTACTACAAAGCACATTGAGATAAGGTACCATTTCATTAGGGAACATGCAGCAAATGGTACTATAGCAGTCTCTTATGTTCCAACAGAGAAACAATTAGCTGACATATTTACTAAACCTCTTAATGAATCTGTCTTCAACAGACTTGTGAGTGAAATTGGAATGCTTAATCCTTCATTTAGTTGTTCTAAGTAAATGTGCCAGTTAATTTGGTTGTAGCAGTAAATTTTCACTATATTTAAATGCTTTATTCATATGTAGTGAAAATTAGCTGAGATATGATTTATAAATATTTCAGTATTCTACTGCATATTTTCCAAATCATATTTTGTTTGAGAAGTTATGATTTTTTAAGACATCTCTACATAGGTGATCTTGAGAGTTCACGACTTAGTTCAAATCAAACAGACTTATATCGTAAACTGTTAAAATTGTGAGACTTTGCGATATAGTTCATTTCATGAGTTTGCGACATAGTTCATTTTATGACTTCGCGACTTAGAATAACTATATCGACAAGTCTCCATATTTGACAGAATTTTGATTTAAATTTATTTTATTTCAATTTTTGATTTAAGTTTGACAAAATGCTTAAAATTTCAAAAAGAGAGTTTTAGACAGGGTATTTTCACTATATCGCAAAGTCACCCAAAATCCTTCTATCTACAAGACTTTGCGACATAGTTAATTTCAGTACTCTGCGATATACTTTGCAAGACTTTGCGGTACATGCCATTTTGAGACTTCGCGACATACAATTAGTCTGTACATATTCATAACTCCATATCGCAGTGTCTCTATCATATAAATACTCATTTATAACCGTTCACAACTTTTCATCTTGTCTACTACTCTCAATTCTAAACCCTAAGCTCTAATTCTCTACTCTCTTCTTCACTCTCAATCTTGAAATGACACCCAATTCTCAAACAGCATCATCCTCAATCCCTTTAACCATACCAAAAGAAACAAATCTACTCACAATACCCTCAAAGGCGGAGGCAAACCCAAGGTACAAGTGCTTTGTACGGTTCTTAAACACTTCCTACCTCCGCCAAGCCTTGACCCTTAACCCCACTCTGTATGTCGATGTACTGGAAGGGTTCTGGAGAACAGCCTTGGTTGCAACAATGGCTAAGGAGGATAGGACTTCATTTCAGGAAGTAAGTTGCACAATTGGGGGCAAGTCTTTCCAGTTTGGGGAGAAGGAAATAAATGAAGCCCTGGGGTTAAAGGTTGAGGGTCATGATGCTGAAGCTACTGACAAGCAAATGGTGGACTTCCTGACCCTAATTCAGTATGCTGAAAAGATTGACACGGACAAGCTCAACAAGAAGTATGTCAGGAGGGAGTGGTCATTTCTATTTGATGCACTCCAAAAAGTGTTTCTATGCAGGAAGACATGATGGGACCAAATTAGTCACATTGCTGTGAAGCTGGCCTATTCCCTAGCCTACAATCAGGAGATCAATGTTGGAGCAATAATCCTCAAGGAATTGGATCAAAGGCTAGGGAGGACAGTTCGTGGTAGAGGTAATGACATCTTTTACCCTCGTTTCCTTCAATGTATCTTGAATTATCTTGATGCTAATGTACATGAACTAGAGGGCATAGATAAAAAAAAATGGCTTATTCCAAGTCCATGTCCAAAATTCTATTTGGGTCATTGGACACAAGGAATCAAGTGGATGTGATTCTAAGTGTGACCAAGCATATGCATGACACATTTGAATACTATCCACTTGATAAGCTCATATACCATGAACTTTCCTGGACAGGGGAGACTAAGACTGAAGGAGCTACACAGTCTAACCCCAGCCTTCCTATCCCATCCAGTAACCCTACTGCAAACACCACCTTAGAAGATAGGGAGCCAAGTGCATCAATCTCTCAAAAGATTGGTGTTACTAAAAAGAAGACAAAGAAGAGAGCCTTAGAAATTGTTAATGAAACTATAGACTTAGGAAGTGAGGAACCTGAGTCACAGCTTACCAGACAAAAGAAGAAGTCAAAATCTATTGTCACCACTGAATCCTCCCAACAGGATTTAGATGTGCAAAAAGGGGTACACCTATTACTGTCAATGTCCTCTCAACAGAGCATTGGCATTGAAAAGAGTAGCCTCCCCACTACAACCTGTAATGAGTTTGCACAGGGTCAAGAACTCACTCTTGACCCTAAGAGAAATAAGGGTAAGGACACACTGAGTGGAGAGCACATCACACTTGAAACTCCTCCTATTTCTCAGGGGGAGTTGCCAAAATCCAATCTACACCACTCTTCTCTTCCAGAATCTACATCAAACATTTCTTCTCAACAGAATAGTCATTCTCATGACATTTCTGCAATTGATCAATCACAATCCAAATCTGTGATTGAGCCAACCTCAAGTGACATGGTGCATGACACTGTGCTCACCACCCAGGAACCACATCTAGTTGGTCAGGGAATGCATGCTGGGGCATATCCTAATGACACCAACACAAACATAGAGGATTCACTAGTTTTCACTGGAGACTCTATGCCAAACTCTCCATTCCTTATGGACATGGACATGCCTTCACAGGCACATGGAGATGATGTTGTCACTCATCCCATTTCAATGGGGACAACATCAGACTCCACAGTCATTCCAAGACTGGAGGAAACTCATCAATCCATCCCCCCTGAGGTGCCTAGCACAAGCTCTAACTTGGCTCAGGCCACAATTACTGAATGGCTAAAACCTGTGCAACATGACAGGGCTTCAGGATCATCCTCTGTGCCACCACAATTGACGGAAGAAGAATTACAAGATCTTCATGTGGAACAGATTGATGAGATCTCTAGGATTGCTCAACATCTCCTCACTGCAAACCTCCTAAATTCTGACTATGAGGCTATTCTTCTCACTCACAAGGAGGATGTTGAAGCACAACAAGATAAAATTGTGGATGAAGCCCAGCAAGCTGGAAATGTGGATGCTTGGCTGGATGGCAAAAGGACTGTAAAGCTCAAGGAGGCTCTAGCTTTTCTCAGGGAGGACTATCTTACAGCCTTGGGGTCAAATGCCAAAGGTCTTTCTCCTGCTGAAATCTATGATGCAGTCAATGAGGTCTACAAGAGCCAACTTAAAGCTATGCATTTTCTTGGGAAAGGTCTTCAGTCAGAAATCTCCACCATTCAGGAAGAGACAGCTCATTCTATTGCACAGCTCAAGAACTATTTTCTTTCAGACTTTCCCAAGGTAGATGGCATTCTTAAGGAGGTCCATAAAACTGCCTCCAATGTCACCAAGATGGACTGCACCCTAGCTATGGTTTCAGATAATATGAAGAAGCTTTCTACCAAGCTAGACAATCAGGTGCAGGCCAACATCAACTCCAACTCCATGCTTACAGTACTCTGGAAGAATCAGTATGGGAACAAGCTTGTTGATGAGGTTCCCATTTCTGATATCTCAAAGTTTGAATTCTCCAAGCTCAAGGATCAATCCCTCAATTCCTTCAAATCTCAACAACTTTTCTCAAAGGTGGAAAGCTTGGAAAGAGAGGTAGTTGATCTGAAAGCAGAAAACAAAGGACTATCTCACTCCTTGGAGCAGCTTAATGCTAAGATGGATGATCAAAACAACTCCACTTCTAATATCTTGTTGGTGCAACAACAAATGACGACCTCAATGATGAGACACATGAACCTGCCTATCCCTGGAGAAGCTCAAGACATCTTGTCTGATTCCAAGCCTAAGGGGGCGAAAGAAAAGGAGGTCATTCTGAAAAAGAGAGGGGGAGTACCTGCCAAGCAGCAAAAGCTTAAGGGCAAACTTACTGAAGAAACCATAAAGCCAATCATACTTCCCTCTGTAGAGGTCACCAGTGCTCAAGGTCAAAGAAGCACAGTCACAACCACCTTCTATCCATCCACCATGCCAAAGGACATTTCAGCTCCTCAACCTACTTCAAGTGCCAAACCTATCAAAGCCACAATTATCACTGAGGCCAAGCTACATGAAGTTGCCAATTCAAACATCTATCATGATGAGGCCTTCCTGGAGTTTCTGAAAGTCATCTACAGCAATTCTCAAGAAGATGCAAGGGTCTACAGAGAAAAGATCAAGGAAAACATCAAGTACTTCACTGTGGCAGTAAGGAAAATCAAGGATGTCCATCTAAGAGAAGTTATCATGGTGAGCAAGGACAACTGCTTTTGGCATCTATCATTTCAAACTCTGGAGAAACTGAGATTTACTGAGCTGTCAATAATTCTGGATTTGATTGAAAAGCATGGGGAAAACAACAAGAGGCTACATAATGACTTGAAGATAGACCAATATAAAAGATTGCCTGAGGTTATCTCCAAGCCAAGGACAATAATCTACCAAAGTCTATCTCAAGACAACAGTATTGACCAACTGGTGATTCCCTCAGACTTGACAATGAAGAACAATGCTAGAATCAACCAGGTGTTGCAGATGCTGAGATCCAAGAAAGGAGTTAGGACAGCTGAAGAGCTTGAAATGATTCACATTTTACAATCTTTCTTGATTCATGGAGTCATTCCTGAGTCTCTCAAAGAAAAGAGCAAGAAGAAAGATGGTGAGGATGATGATGAGGAGAAAACCTATAGAAGGAGATCTCAATCAAGGAGCAATAAGGATGGAGGTAGTGAGAACAGCAAAGGCAAAACATCCAAGAAATCCAAAGATGTTGATGATGACAAGAGGGACTCCAAGGGAACAAAGGAAACAATCAAGAAAACTAGAAGTGGAATTCAGCAAGTCAAGGACATTGCTAGCAGTACTTTAACCACAACACAAGACTCCAAGTCTAGGGTGGGTACTGTTAGTAATGATCCTCCAAAATCTTTATCCAAGACTTCTGAACCTGAATTGCCACAGAAGAAAGATGAAGCCACAAAAGAAATATCAAGAAGACACTTCCACAAAGTTACAGCTAGTGGAGTGTTACAGCGGATGAAAGGGAAAGGTATAAAGCTACTTCCAAGTGATGTGGCACTGAAGACTAATTCTCCCTGCTCCAGAAAGCTACCTCAAGTGAAACATATGAAGATCAAGAGGGTAGCCAAAAGGACAAGGATAACAAAGAAGAATGGGGCAATCACTAATGTAGTAGGGATCAATGTTCTTCCTCTGGATGAAGACTATGATGAAGATGCCCTAGCATTTTTGAGAGCTCAAAGAATCTTTGAAGTCAAGGTGAAGCTAGATCATCTAGAGATCAAATACACTGATGGAAGAGAAAGGATAATGAAGCAAGGAAGCTGGCAGTATTTTCCCAAATATGAACTTGAAAGGATAAATGCTCTTTTAAACTTTGAAGAAAAGGAAGAAAGGATGTGGAAAATAGAGATAGCAAGGTTTATGAAGATGCACTCTGATTATGAAGAGAATCTAAGGAAGGAAAATGAAAAGAAGATAATTCAGAAAGAAAAAGAGATGGCTGAAATGGAGGAAAGAGCTAAGGAACTGAGGAAGAAAGGGCTTTGCAGGGTAAAACAAAATCCTTATATTGTGGAGTACAAAAATACTCTTGGAGGCAAAAGCAAGATAAGGATGGAGTTTCTGGATTCATATGTGGAAAGTGCCCTCAAAGCTGCAATTGATGATCTAAAAGACTCTCCTCTCATTGAAGAACTTATTGCAAGAGAAGAACTTCAAGTGGCTATCATAGATATGAAGAGAAAAGAAGAAATGAGAAAGAAGAAAATCTATGATGATCTCCTTGACAAGGAACTGGAAAAGGAAGCAGCTAAGCATCTATGACAATTCTGTAAGCCTGAATGTTTAAGCTGTTATAAAACTCTGTTCTTTATTTTCCTTTTTCTGCATATGTTCTTTTTATGTTAGTTAGGCTTGTTATCAGACATGAAATTGTGCCTAAGGGTCTTACTCACAATTTGGGGGAGATTGTTAGGCTCAAGACATGTCTGTATACCACCATTAACAAGCCTACACTATGTGACTATGTCACACTACATGACCAGTGAATTCTATCACTGGGATATAGTATAGGTCTCTCAATGTACTTGTCTTGTTCTCATGAACATTAGCTTGTTTATGTATGCTCAGAATTATAATGAGCTTAGTAAAGTTTCTTGCATCTAGATTGTATATAGGCCATTGAATAATTGTCCTGGTAGAAGTTCAGAAGTGTTCATGCAGCAGGATAGAGATGAATAAGGCCCTGAAGAAATAAGTTGCAGAAATTTGTCTAAGGCATTATATAGCAAAGTCAGAAGAAAGCTATATCCTGAAGTCACCAATATCCATGTCGAGAAGTGCTATATCGCGTAGTCCAATTTGTACTATGTCACGAAGTCCTCAAGACTCATATCGTGAAGTGTTGAAGTCAGCAAAGTCAAAATGTACTAGATCGTGAAGTCCTCAAACAGTCTATGTCGTGAAGTACTCAGAAAGCCTATGTCGCATAGTCCTCAAATGACCTATGTCGCATAGTCCTCAAATGACCTATGTCGCATAGTCCTCAAATGACCTATGTCGCATAGTCCTCAAATGGCCTATGTCGCAAAGTCCTCAAGGCCATATCGCGTAGTCTCTACAAGTGACATCGCATAGTCTGGAATGAAGCGGAGTTCACGATATCAACACTTAGCCGTTTACAACAAGACAAATCAAGGTACAGAACCAAGAATCAAAAGAGACAAATACTGAAGCATTTGTTCTGGCAAGGTGGTCCAAAGAACAGATGGCAAATCTATAGCTAAATGTTAGATCAGAATTCAATGATCGTCAGAAGCTAGACTCAACTGATCAGGATTGCTGACGTCATCAGTATTGCATGGTCATCAGTATTTGATCAAGCGTCAGTATCTTATTGATCATCAGGATTCCTACTCAGACTATGATCAGGATTGATCATCAGAACTTGAAGCTGATCAGGATTCCTACTTCGAGTTATATTTGGAGTCTAGATAAACATGGAAGTTTATTCTATTTGTTCCTGGTTTGTAGAATGTAGTTATCGATTAAGGATAGGTTTCTATCTTTGTTATTGATTAGGACTTATCTTGTTATTGATAGAGAAGCTGTGTGCACTATATAAACACAGTCTTGGTTTCGATTTATGTATTCATTCGAGAGAGATTCGAGAGAGAACATAATCGAGGGAATCAAGAGAGAAGCTCTTAAGAACAGAATTTCTTGAGAGAGTTTTTGTAAACTAGCAGCTCTCAAGAACATCAGAATTTCTTGAGAGAGTTTGTAACAGTTTTATATCAGATTTAATAAAGCTGTTATCTTTCTTTTCATATTTGTGATATATACATTAAGAAGTCGATTATCTTACACTATTGTATTCAACCCCCCTTCTACAATAGATTATTACTGGGCAACAATTGGTATCAGAGCAGACTGATTTAATTCTGAATCAGATACGATCTAAAGATGTCGACAACCAAGTATGAAAGCATGAAGATTCCCATCTTAAAGATATCAGAATATCCTACATGGAGGGTAAAGATGCTGATGTACCTGGAGGCTATGGATCCTGACTACTTGGACAGGATTCGTGATGGACCATATATACCAACAAAGTTCGTAGAACGAACAGATACAGTACCAGAACATTATGTGGTCAAAGCTAAAGCTGAATGGACTCCAGAAGAAAAAGCTCATGTACTCAGGGAACCAAAGATAAAGAATATCTTGCATAATAGCCTTGATGCTGTCATGTCAAACAGGGTGATTGCATGCAAGTCCTCAAAAGAAATCTGGGATACTTTGGAAACCCAGTGCCAGGGATCTGCATCTGTCAAGAAAAACAGAAGGGCTCTATTGATTCAAGAATATGAACAATTCGATGCAAGACCTGAAGAGAGCCTGACTGATCTATATGATAGATTCCTGACACTATTGAACATCTTATCCTTAGTTGACAAAGTATATGAAACTGAAGATTCTAACACCAAATTTCTTAGAGCTTTACCTGAAGAATGGGATACTCAGACCTCAATCATTAGACACCAGTATGATCTGAACATTGTGTCTCTTGATGAGATCTATGGGATGCTAAGAACTCATGATCTTGAAGTTCAACAGAGAAAGAACAAGAAAAGCAGCAAGGCAAAGTCAATTGCTTTGAATGTAGAAGCTAAATCAAAAGGAAAATCTATGGAGGTCTCTAGAAGGAAAGCAAGAGTAGCTGAGTCAGATCCTGACGACTCTTCATCAGATACTGATGGCAATCCTGATGCCAATACTGGTGATGAATCTTCTGATTCAGACATGGAAGAGATGGTTGCTATGATTGTCAGAAACTTCAGAAGGATGAAGTTCAGGAAGAATAGAAGACAAGGCAACTTTCAGAAAAAGACCTTCAAAGCAGACAAAGACAAGTATATCAAAAAGGACAGCAAGGGTATCAAATTTGACAAGTCAAAGGTTAGATGCTACAAGTGTAATGGTATGGGTCACTTTGCTTGTGAATGCAACAAGACAAAGGCACTCATCACATCAAGCAAGGATTGGATGGACTCTTCCTCAGAATCTGATACTGAGGTAGTCAACTATGCGTTAATGGCCAATGCTGATGTAATTGCTGCTCCTGATGATAAGGTACTATATACTATCTTTGATTTTGATACTGATAATGCTTCTGAGTTAAGACGTTTTCTAAAGTCATTACATATTAGCTTTAGAAGTCAAACTGCTGAGAATACTAGAATCTTATCTGAGATGTCTGACCTTAGAAAGAGGAATGAGATATTAGAAGCTGAATTTTCTCGTATGCAAGAAGTACAAAAAGAATGTGATAATGTTAAACACATGCACTTAGAGATGACATCTAAATGTACTTCCCTTGAAAAAGAACTTGAATATGCTAATGAGAAAATCAGAACCTGGACAGATTCTGGTAGGAAATTTCATGAGATTAATACCTCTAAGAATTGGAAAGAGTGTCTAGGATATAAGTCAGATGAAGATAAGAAATTAGCAGAGAAAATTGTCATTGATGAGTGTCAAATTGTCAACATAGTTAGTCATACATTTACACTAAGTTAGTCAGAAGATCTACAGTAGCTATATGATGTAAGCAGTTACGTTATTGTAGTCTAAGTTAGTCTATATATAGGAATGTCCAAGTACTCTTGTAATGTACAATATCAATACAAATCTCTCCTTCTGATTACTTCTCATCTGACTCTCTCTACTTCCATAAGTATATACAATTTATCATGGTATCAAAGCATGTTATATCCTAGGGAAACACATATCAAAGTTGCAGGCTCCAAGTTTTCAAGAAAACTACAAACCCAGTAAAATTTTCGAGTTTTACAAAGGTGGTCGAAACTCAGTTTTGAGGATATCATTAGATTTCTCGCGTCGAGACGAGTTCGGAGGTATATTCGGAATACAAAACCGACGTCAGACGAAGCCGTACGGACTGCCGAAAGAATCTCAAGGTTGAAGGCAATGAATAGTACTGTTCACTGATACGGTACTGTTCACAAATACTGTACGGTTCCCTGTTCACATATACGTACAGTATCTGTTCACTGATACGGTACTGTTCACCAATACTGTACGGTTCCCTGTTCACATATACGTACAGTATTGTGCCTCTGCTGTGCTGTTACAATTCTGCTATAAACGTAGTGCCTCGCTGTTCTTAAGTAAGATATTTACTTAGTTTAAAATGGAGGAAACTGTTGTTGATACACCCGAGAGTATTTCTATAAGTAGCAGGAAATCTGGATTTTACGGGACTCCGTATGTAAGTCCTAAATTCAATGGGAGGAATTTTCTGGAATGGTCCAAAGCTTGTACAATGGCACTAAAGTCTCATAAACTGATGAAATACATCAATGGGAAAGCTAAGCAACCTTTGGAAAGTCTTCCCAGTTTCGATGATTGGGATTCTGAAAATGCCATGGTATGTTCATGGTTATCTAACTCCATGGAGGTAGATATTCGAAAAAGCTATATCTTCATTGATACCGCTGAAGATGTGTGGAATTCTCTTACTCGGACTTATTCCTTCTCCGGGAATGTAGCCAAGCGGTTTGAGGTGAAGCGAAAGATGTGGGCATTGACTCAAGGACGCTGCACACTAGCTCAGTATTATTCTGAGCTAACATCATTATGGAGTGAATTGGGACACTACACTATATTTGAGTGTAAAACTGCTGAAGATCAAGAAAAATATCAGAAGATGATCACTGAAGAAAAAGTGATGAAATTTCTTGATGGATTGTCGGATGAGTATGATTCAATTAAAAATCAACTTATCGGACAAGTCCCATTTCCCACTATGGAAGAGGCCTATGGTCGTGTCAGGCTAGAGGAAAGCCGAAAGCAAAGTATGACCCCAATGGTCTCTTCTGATCGATCCGCACTCTTAACTAAAGGTGTCCAGCAATCAGAACCAGAACAACCAGAGCATGTGTCAATAGCTGTAATTGGAGAAAGATCTATTCAATGCGACTACTGCAAAAAATTAGGCCACACTCGTGAGACATGTTTTATTCTGCACCCTCATCTCAGAATTCGAGGACGAGGAGGGCGTAGCCGAGGTGGTTACCGTGGTGTCTCATCTGGAAGAGGCATGAGTAGGGGTTCCTTTAATGCCCATCATACTACCTCAGAATGCGAGCCTGACTCTACAACAGGGACGATGACCGCTTCAGAGCTCAACGCCTTCCGCCAATTTATGTCACAAATCAAGACCCCTTCTCCTACAGCTAATTCTGCTCATGCAGGTATATCCTGCCATCTTACTTCCGATAAATATCCAACATCTTGGATCATTGATTCAGGAGCATCAGCACATATGACTGGAGATTCTAGTATTCTGGAATCATATCATGACAAAACAGGCAATATACGTGTTGCCAATGGAGATCTTGCACCTATTCATGGACAGGGCACCTCTCTTTGTCTTTCATCATCATTACCATTATCAGATGTTTTGCATGTTCCTTCTTTATCTGCAAATTTACTATCTATCCACAGTATTACTGACAACCTCAATTGTTCAGTAACCTTTTTTTCTTCCCACTGTGTATTTCAGGATCTAATGACATGCAAGGTCCTTGGCAGTGGTAAAGTGGTCGATGGTCTCTATGTTATGGAAGGGAATTCTGTTTCTCCTTCAAATTATCAGGTGTCATCTAATTCTGTTTCTGAATCCTTGTATCAATGGCATAGACGGTTAGGTCATCCATCCTTTGGTGTTTTAACACATCTATTTCCCGCTTTAGTAAAACACTGTAATAAGGAAAAAATTTCTGTGAACCATGTGAATTGGCTAAACATAAAAGATCAACTTATCCGCCCAGAAATAAAAGAAGTTCTACCTTGTTTTCTATTATTCATACTGATGTTTGGGGTCCATTTAGAAATCCTACACATGATGGGTATAGGTGGTTTGTTGTCTTTGTTGATTGTTATTCTCGATTAACTTGGGTTTATCTTCTGAAACAAAAAAATGAAGTTTTCGGGTGTTTTAAATCTTTTCATCACATGCTACAAACACAGTTTAATGCCTCTGTTAAAATCCTTCGAAGTGATAATGGTACTGAATATAGAGGTCCATTTACATCTTATTTGGACACATGTGGTATTATTCATCAAACTACATGTGTTAAAACTTCTCAACAAAATGGGGTAGCCGAAAGAAAAATTGGCCACTTAACACAGGTTGCACGGTCTCTTATGCTAACCATGCATGTTCCTAAATATCTTTGGGGAGAGGCAGTCATGACTGCTGCTTATCTTATCAACCGTCTTCCTACCAAGGTTCTAAAATTCAAAACACCATTGTCATGTGTTCCTGCACCCTCTTCTCATCCACTTCCTCTTCGGGTCTTTGGGAGCGTATGTTTTGCTCTTAACCATGCACCCTCTCGAGATAAGCTTGATTCTCGGGCCCTTAGATGTGTCTTCATTGGATATTCCCCCACTCAGAAAGGGTATAAATGTTACCATCCTCCCTCGCGTCGGGTATTTGTCAGTTACGATGTTACTTTCTGGGAGTCCATTTCTTACTTCTCTCCGGGCTCCTCCTCTTTGCTTCAGGGGGAGATAAACAGACATAGTCTTGATAATGAAACAAATGAGTCAGATCACAGTCCCCTTGATAGTGAATCACTTCCGTTCATGAATATACCTATTCCAAACATTAGCTCAAAATCGTTGCCGACGAATAATGAGTCGGATGATTTAAATAGGTTTGGCATACCAGATTTGATTACATACTCTAGACGAAGAAATGATGATATCACCACTTTACCACATCCAGAGACCTCTGACCTTGAATCAGATCCTGCAGATCCTACAGCTCCTATAACTGAGCCCGATAATGGTAGTACTCTTGATCCCACTTTGGATCTTCCTATTGCTATAAGAAAGGGTGTACGTTCTTGCACTAACCATCCTATCTCAAACTTTGTATCTTATAATGCATTATCTCCATCTTCACTTGCTTTTGTGTCATCCTTGTCTAGTGTTTCTGTTCCGCATACTTGGCAGGATGCTTTATGTGATCCTAAATGGAAAGATGCTATGATAGAAGAAATGAATGCCTTGAAACATAATGGCACTTGGGAGTTAACTCATCTTCCCGCTGGAAGGAAGGTAGTAGGATGCAAATGGGTATTCACTGTGAAACAGAAACCTAATGGACTGATTGATAGGTACAAGGCGAGACTTGTAGCAAAAGGGTATACTCAAACTTACGGGATTGATTATCAGGAAACTTTTGCTCCAGTAGCAAAGATGGCCTCTATCCGAGTCTTGATATCATGTGCAGCAAATCTTGGATGGGAACTTCAGCAATTGGATGTAAAAAATGCATTCTTACATGGAGACCTGAAAGAAGAGGTTTACATGGATATTCCACCGGGTTTTTCTACAGCTGCGACCACTGGGAAAATATGCAAGCTAAAGAAGACTATTTATGGGTTAAAATAGTCTCCAAGGGACTGGTTTGGCAAATTTCAGGGAGCAATGATTAAATTTGACTACAAACAGAGCAACTCAGATAACACCATGTTCGTAAAAAGACGAGATGAAAAAATCACAGTGTTGATTGTCTATGTCGATGATATTGTGATCACCGGCAACGACACCTGTGAGATTACTAATGTCAAACGCAAGCTTGCCTCTGAATTCGAGATGAAGGACTTAGGAAAACTACGGTATTTCCTTGGTATTGAGGTCTTTAGAAGTTCAGGTGGCATCTTCCTCTCACAACGGAAGTATACACTTGACCTTCTGAATGAAACAGGGATGTTGGGATGTAGACCTGCAGAATCTCCAATAGAAGCAAATCATAAACTTTGTGGAGATGCTGGTGAAATTGTCGAGAAATCCCAATATCAAAGGTTAGTTGGTCGACTAATCTACCTTGCACATACAAGGCCAGACATATCATATGCAGTGGGAATTGTTAGTAGGTATATGCATGATCCTCGTCAACCGCATTTGGATGCAGTTTATATGATATTAAGGTATCTTAAGGCTGCTCCTGGAAAAGGAGTAATGTTTACTAAAAACAATCATCTCGGGGTTGAAAGCTATACAGATGCAGATTGGGCCGGATGTCAAGACGATAGACGATCTACTTCAGGATATTGCACATTTGTTGGTGGCAATTTGGTTACTTGGCGAAGCAAGAAACAACCTGTGGTGGCCTTATCTAGTGCTGAGGCAGAATATAGAGCTATGGCTAAAGGTGTACGTGAATTATTGTGGATAAGATTGTTCCTAGAAGAATTGGGACTTGCATCTGCAACTCCAATGAAGCTACATTGTGATAACAAAGCCGCTATTGCCATTGCACATAATCCAGTTCAACATGATCGGACCAAACATATCGAAATTGATCGACACTTCATAAAAGAGAAGATCAATAATGATACCATTGGTATTCATTTTGTAAGATCGGAGGACCAGATAGCTGACATATTTACCAAAGGTTTAAATCAGAAGATGCTCCATCCTCTTATTGGCAAGTTGGGCATGAGTGATATATATGCATCAACTTGAGGGGGAGTGTCAAATTGTCAACATAGTTAGTCATACATTTACACTAAGTTAGTCAGAAGATCTACAGTAGCTATATGATGTAAGCAGTTACGTTATTGTAGTCTAAGTTAGTCTATATATAGGAATGTCCAAGTACTCTTGTAATGTACAATATCAATACAAATCTCTCCTTCTGATTACTTCTCATCTGACTCTCTCTACTTCCATAAGTATATACAATTTATCAATGAGACAGTCAGTCCAAAGACCTATAGACATGTTATAGACTCAACCAAATCTAAGATTACTCCTGTTAATTTTGTTTTTGGTACGGATTCCAATTCTACTTTTGAAAAGGGATCTTCTTCTACTCAAGGAATTAAAATTATAAAGTCTAAACCTGTCATGAACAAAGTCACTAAGAATGTAGGTCTATTGTCTCAGAAACAGCTTAAAGATAAAATCTGTGAGGTTACAGATAAGAAAAAGGAAGCTACTGTTAAGAGAAACAGGAATGGTAAAATTGGGATCAATAAAGAGAATGGTTATAAATATATCCCAAATGCACCTAGAAAGAGTTGTTTTAACTGTGGTAACTCTAATCATCTTGCTATTGATTGTAAAAAGAGTAAGAAGAAAATTGCTGAAATTCCTAAGTCTGATGTTAGGAATAGATCAGTATTTTACAAACCACAGAATTCCTGTTTTCATTGTGGTAGTCTATGGCATTCTATTTATACATGTAAAGAGTATCATGATTTGTACTATAACTTTTATGATCCATTGCCTAAGTTTGAAAGTAGTACAAAGTCTGATAGAACTGAAAATGTCATAGTGAAGCATGCTTTTGTTAATACTGATACTGACAAAGCAAATCCTGATGGAGTAAATCCTGTCAGGACTGCTAAAGTCAAAAAGTCTTCTGCTGTTAAATTTAATAAAATGCATGAACAAGGAATCCAACAAGTGTGGGTTCCTAAACATTCTGACTAGTGTTTTACTATTCTGATGCAGGGTAAAAGGAAAAATGTGTTAGTCATGGATAGTGGATGTTCTGTGCACATGACTGGAAACAAAGCCCTGTTATCAGAATATGAGGAAAAAGCTGGCCCAACTGTGTCTTATGGAGATGGCAACATTGGACAAACCTTGGGATATGGCAATATAATCATTGGAAATGTCATCATTGAAAAAGTAGCTCTAGTGAAGGGACTAAAACACAACTTGTTGAGTATTAGTCAAATCACTGACAGAGGTTATCATGTCAATTTCTATTCCACACATTGTGAAGTAGTCAGTAAAGCAACAGGAAAGAAAGCACTAACTGGCTACAGGCATGGTAACATATATGAAGCAAACATTCTCTCAGATACTGATGGCTCCCCTACATGTTTCATCAGTAAAGCTTCAGTAGATGAAAGTTGGAATTGGCACAAGAAGCTTTCTCATCTCAACTTCAGCAACATCAATGAGTTGGTTAAGAAAGAGTTAGTAAGAGGATTACCTAATTTCTTATATACACCTGATGGACTCTGTGATGCATGCCAAAAAGCAAAACAAAGAAGGACATCATTCCAGAGTAAATCAGAATCCTCTATTGAAGAACCATATCACATGCTACATCTTGATCTGTTTGGTCCAGTCAACATCATGTCCATCAGTAAGAAAATGTACACTCTTGTAATTGTTGATGAATATTCTAGATTCACCTGGGTGTATTTTCTGCACAGAAAAGATGAAACTCCTGAAGTTCTGTTGGATCATGTGAGGATGATTGAGACAACCACAAAGTACAAAGTCAAGATTCTGAGAAGTGATAATGGTACTGAATTTAAGAATTCAAAGATGGAAGAGTTCTGCAAATACAAAGGAATCATTCAACAATTCTCTGCTCCTGGCACACCTCAGCAAAATGGAGTAGTAGAAAGGAAGAATAGAACTCTTATTGAAGCTGGCAGAACTATGTTGGAAGAAGCTAAATTACCTACATATTTCTGGGCAGAAGCAGTCAACACAGCATGTTATACACAAAATCTCACATTGATAAACAGGCATGGTGTCACTCCTTATCAGTCACTCAAGGAGAAGAAACCAAGTCTGAAGCATTTGCATGTGTTTGGCTGTAAATGTTTTGTTCTCAGAACTCATCCTGAACAGCTAGGGAAATTTGAAACAAAGGCTGATGAAGGAATATTCATAGGTTATCCTACATCAAGAGCCTTCAGAGTTTTTAATTTGAGAACAAGAACTGTCATGGAGTCAATTCATGTATCTTTTGATGATAAGAAGATAACTGGAATCATTGAAGACTCGCATGATAGATTGTTATTTGAAAATGAAGCTTCCAAGGAACCTGAAGAAATTGAATCAGATCCTGTCAATTCATCAGATACTGATGGGTCACCAAATCCTGATGACTCACCAGGTACTGATGGTGCTAATACTGACGATGCAAACAACAGTGATACAACTAGTAGTGCTAATGTTGAGGGGGAGCAACGGCATTCAACTACAAGTTCAGAGTCAACTCAATCATCAGGACATAATTCTTCAGATACTGATTCAAGTGAAGATCCTGATAACAAATCAGGAGGGCATAACAATAATTTAGGGAGAGCTTCAAATCAATCAAATTCTTTCAATCAAGATAACACCAATCCAGGGGGAGCATCTACTTCAAGAAACAATTTGACACCAGCAAAGAAATGGACAAAAGATCATACTCCTGATTTGATAATTGGAGATCCTGATGCAGGTGTTCAAACAAGAAGTGCAACTCAGAATGAATGTTTATATAATAACTTTCTATCCAAGGAGGAGCCTAAGAAAGTTGAAGATGCACTTAAAGATGCTGATTGGGTTACTGCAATGCAAGAAGAACTGAATGAATTTGAAAGGAATGAAGTCTGGAAACTGGTACCAAGACCAAAGAATAGATCAATTGTTGGTACAAAGTGGATTTTCAAGAACAAGACTGATTCTGATGGAGTCATTATCAGAAATAAAGCTAGACTAGTTGCAAAGGGGTATTCCCAACAAGAGGGAATTGACTATGATGAAACTTTTGCTCCTGTTGCAAGACTAGAAGCCATCAGGATATTTCTTGCTTATGCAGCACATAAGAAATTCAAGGTTTTCCAGATGGATGTTAAAAGTGCTTTCTTAAATGGTGAACTGGAGGAAGAAGTTTATGTTGAACAACCTCCTGGTTTCATTGATCCTACATATCCAGATCATGTCTACAGACTGGATAAGGCACTTTATGGACTAAAGCAAGCTCCAAGAGCATGGTATGAAACCTTAGCTCAATTCTTACTGGAAAGTGGATTCAAAAGAGGTGCAATTGATAAAACTCTATTTTATTTGAATCATGGTAAGGAGTTGCTGTTAGTTCAGATTTATGTTGATGATATCATTTTTGGGTCAACAAACAATAAGCTGTGTGAAAAGTTTTCCAAGCTTATGCAGTCAAGATATCAAATGAGCATGATGGGAGAAATGAGTTACTTTCTGGGTCTTCAAGTTAAACAGACTGATGAAGGGATTTTTATTAATCAGTCTAAATACACAAGGAATTTACTGACAAGGTTTAACATGCAAGACAGTACTCCTGCTTCAACTCCCATAGCTACAGCTACCAAACTTGATCCTGATCAAGGTGAAGAGGTAGATGTAACTTACTACAGAGGAATGATTGGCTCTTTATTGTATCTCACTGCTAGTAGACCAGATATCATGTTTGCAACCTGTCTATGTGCAAGATTTCAAGCAAAACCTAGAGAACCACATCTGATTGCAGTCAAAAGAATTTTCAGATATCTCAAAGGCACTCCTTCACTTGGCCTTTGGTATGCAAGGGAATCAGATTTTGGGTTGTGTGGTTATTCAGATGCTGATTTTGCAGGATGCAAAATAGACAGGAAAAGTACTTCAGGAAGTTGTCAGTTTTTGGGTGGAAGATTAGTTTCATGGTTCAGTAAAAAGCAGAAATCTTTTCCACTTCAACTGCAGAAGCTGAGTACATTGCTGCAGGAAGTTGTTGTGCTCAGATAATGTGGATGAGAAATCAGTTGTTAGATTATGGCCTGTCATACTCAAAAATCCCTATTTATTGTGATAACCAAAGTGCTATTGCAATGACAGGAAATCCAGTTCAGCATTCTCTTACTAAACACATAAGTATCAGATATCACTTTATAAGAGAACAGGTTCTGGAAGGAACAATTGAACTTCACTTTGTTCCTACTGATCAACAACTAGCTGATATATTCACCAAGCCACTACCTGAAGCTACTTTCAATAAATTGGTGAATGAACTTGGAATGATGAATTTTGAGAATTTCATAGGAAATGCTTTTATTCCTGATGAGGTTAGGTTTTTCTTACATCAGAAAATGCCTACTCGTTATGGACTACTTTCTAATGCTATGGGGCAAGGCCCAACCCACCTTGTTCCTGACACAAGCATGCAACCTAAACAGTCTAAACAGTTAACAACCACCTCTACTGTCTCTCAAAAGACTTTAGTTGTACAATCAAAGAAATCAGCTAGAACTGATGTGTCTGGAAGGCAATCAGGTTCAAAAGATTTTTCCTCTACACCACTCACTAAAAAGAAGATACAAGGGGGTGTACAAGGGGTCCTGGTGCAGAAAGCTGATAAGATTGTTAAGGATGTTCCTGTGAAAAGGAAGTTAAGGTTGATTGATGAAAGTGATTCAGAGGATGACTTACCTATATCCTCTGTGATGAATGTGAACAAGGAAGTTGCTGATACTGCTACTAAAGCTGTGGTACCTTTATCAAAACCACAAAAGACAAGGAAATTATCAAAGAGAAGGTATCATATTCCTTTGACAGTGCAAATGAAGGATACTGATATTCAGACATCAAATCCTGATGAGTCATCTACTCCTGATGCTCTAGCAAATCCTGATGTTAGTATTCCTGATGCAACTACAAAAGTTGTCTCTATATCAGACTCTCCAGCCTCTCCATCTCAGATTAGAGAAATTTCTTGGGAGAAGGTTTCTACAACTGCTTCCTTGGTTGGTCTTACACCTACATCAAAGAAAAAGAGGAATGCAGAAGAGTTAGTCTATCAGAGACAGAAGAAGCTGAAAGGATCAAGCCCACAAGAACCTGAATTTCAGAGTAATTCAGCAGCTACTGTTGATCCTGCCACACAAGAACCACTCAATCAAAGTTTGGGTGAAGGCTTAGCTAGTGGAATGGTCACACAAGAACCATTTTGTCAAAGGGAGAATGAAGACATCAACATTCCAGCTACACAAGAACCATCTTCTCAAAGTGAAGATGCAGGCAAAGCTACAGCTTCTGTTGAAAGATTGGTCGAGAACATTGTCAATGAGGGAAGCACACAAGAACCTTTAACTCAAAGTGTTGAAGCAGCTTCTGAACCTCAAGCTCCACAAGAACCATTGGTAGCAAATACTGATGCAAGCATATCGAATCCTGACGATGTTCATCCTGACGCTAGTGGTGCTCCTGATAATGAACCTATTTTGATACAGCCACTTCGTTCAAGACCAATGGATCATCCTATCTCAGAACCACAGGATAAACTGAAAGGTATTGCTATTCCTGATCCTGATATTACTCATGATACTGCTGATGATACTTCTGATGATAGTGATGATGATAATGAGAATCGAAAAGAGAAGGAACAGCTTGCTACAGCACTCAAAATTAGTCTTGGAACTAATTTTGGTTCATCAAGTACATATATGGCTAGCAATGCTTCCACTGGGAAAGATCAGAGACAAGATTTTTCTACTCCTTCCTTTGATCCTGCAGAGGCATTTAGACAGCATGAATGGAACAATTCATGGCACAATTCTGATGAATCTATCAGTTTTTCTTCTGCTATTGAACATGCCTATAATGCAGTGAAATCTATAGAGAATCAAGACTTGAAGAATCATCTGAAGGCTACTACTCTGTTATCCAAAAGCCTGAAAAGTGAGATTGATTCTATCAAGGGTTCAACTGAAAAAGTGAGGACTGATATCTTTAATAATTTTACAAAGGTGCCTACTACTTTACAACTGAGGGTAGTGGAATCCCAAGTGAAATCTGTTGTTTCAGAACAAACCTCAATCAATCAAAGAATTGATTCTCTGGATACTAAGGTAACTGAAATTCAAGCCTCTCTTTCCTTAATTTTGCAATTATTGTCAAATCCTGATGTCAAAAAGGGGGAGAAGGTTATTCAGACAAAATGTACACCTGATCTAGTATTAAGAAATAATGATGATGATACTGGAGATGATGGTGGTGACAAAGTGATACAAGGAGAAACCTCTGATGCTGTTGTTATGAAGACAATCCAAACTTCTCAAAGTCAAACAACGCAGTCAACTCATGTTTCTGATTCTGGAGTTAAGACAGTAAGAACATTGGTGCAATCTCAGATCCTGACGGAAGATCAAATCCTGACACCTGGTCATGGACACATTCTTGCTACAATTCCTGAAGGTGATGAAGATGTAATTATTGATAATCCTGAAGATGCATCAAATTTATTCCAGAAGTTTTCTACAAAAGATGGCAGAATTGTTACTCTATATCACACTGATAAAAGAGTTCAACAATTATATGCAAGAAAAGCACTCTCTACAGCAAGTGAAGAATATCCAGATCTCTCACATGAAGAATTCTTGAGACTACAAAGAGAGACAATGGAAAGCTATACTGCTCCTGCTAGAGGTAGAGAAAGCAGAAGTAGGAGAGGTGCTAGAAGAAGTAAAAGAGGTTCTTCAACTCAAACAGTACCTAGACAGACAAGGTCTAGAGGATTAAGAATTGAAGAAATTCCTGAAGCTTCACAAAATCTAACAGATCCTGTTATCAAGGATATCATGGAGAAAGAAGACAAGGAATTTGTTGAAGAAGAACCTGAATTGAGAAGAAAAACAAGTAAATCAACTCTCAGCAATACAAATCAAATTGAAGATTCTAATCCTGACAATATTCAAGATCCTGACGAATCTGAAATTCTGCAAGAGGTTGATTTGATAATCTTATCTACTGTTGTTGATTGTCACAACAAAGAAGTAGATGAAGAAGAAGAAGCCAGAAGAAGAGATATTACAAAAAGAACATATGAAGATTTCAATCTCTATCTACAAAGGCTTAAAGTTTCAAATGAAAGACAATGGAGAAATACAAGCAGGCAAGAATCTTTACTTGAAAGAAGCTACACTCATGAAAAGGAGAAAGACAAGAAGTGGGAACACATAAGTACACTGAAGTGTGATACACCTATCAATTTTCAGACTGGTGGAATTATTACAAGTGCTTCAAGTGTTGTTGATTTGTCTGATATGGCTAGATCAAAAACACTCTGGTTAAAGATGTTTTCGAATCTGAAGCAAATGTCAAGTAATTCAAGAGGAGGTATTGGACACAGGGATGCTGAATATCTGAATATGTCATATGTTGATCCTTACTCCTTAACTGAAATTGGAGGTACTTTAACTTCTGAAAATCTGAACAATTTATTAGCTGTTGATATAGTTATAGATTGTCATGATGGTTTTGAAAAGAAAGAAAAGCTTCTGTACTTCATGAAAGATGGTAGTGTGAAGATTCTATCTATTCAAGATCTGCTGATGAAAACTACACAGGAACTGAAATATGTTCACTATCTGTTAAGATGGAAGAACCAAGTGTACAAAGTATGGGCTGACATGATTTTGTCAACTAAAAGAAGAAGACTGGATGGAAACAGTAATTTCAATGGTAATTATATTCCCATGTACTTAAATCAAAGAGGTCAGGATGTGGAAATGCAAAGAGGTACTGCTGTTAAAGAAGTAACTTTTGGTATGACTTAACTTACTCTCAATCCTGATGGGAAGGAAATTGCTTATCTTTTGCTTGAAGAGCACAGTCTACAGAAAAGCTCCATACAGAATCTCAGAGCAGCTATCTACCAGATTAATGAGGAAGATGAAGAACTCAGAAATCTTAAGGAAAGACTGATTCAAATTCTTGAAGAAAAAGAAGAAAGTTTATTATCCAACTTCTTGAAGATGAATCTGTTCTATCAAAAAGCTTAAACAGATAAGTTGTTTCTGAAGATACTTGTACATTTTGATACATGTTTTTGACATCATTGAATATTTGGAATCTATACTTTATTTCACAAAGTATGAGATTGGGGGAGATTGTTAGATCAGAATTCAATGATCGTCAGAAGCTAGACTCAACTGATCAGGATTGCTGACGTCATCAGTATTGCATGGTCATCAGTATTTGATCAAGCGTCAGTATCTTATTGATCATCAGGATTCCTACTCAGACTATGATCAGGATTGATCATCAGAACTTGAAGCTGATCAGGATTCCTACTTCGAGTTATATTTGGAGTCTAGATAAACATGGAAGTTTATTCTATTTGTTCCTGGTTTGTAGAATGTAGCTATCGATTAAGGATAGGTTTCTATCTTTGTTATTGATTAGGACTTATCTTGTTATTGATAGAGAAGTTGTGTGCACTATATAAACACAGTCTTGGTTTCGATTTATGTATTCATTCGAGAGAGATTCGAGAGAGAACATAATCGAGGGAATCAAGAGAGAAGCTCTTAAGAACAGAATTTCTTGAGAGAGTTTTTGTAAACTAGCAGCTCTCAAGAACATCAGAATTTCTTGAGAGAGTTTGTAACAGTTTTATATCAGATTTAATAAAGCTGTTATCTTTCTTTTCATATTTGTGATATATACATTAAGAAGTCGATTATCTTACACTATTGTATTCAACCCCCCTTCTACAATAGATTATTACTGGGCAACACTAAACTTGGAGAGAAAGATAAGAGACAAGCAGCTACAGAAACGGGAAAGACTCCGAAAAGCAGGTGGTCCTTCCTGACACAGCTAACTTCTTATGGCAGGACAAGTTGGACTTTCAGCTAGGGGTAACTGTGTAATTAGGTGTGTGCCTAGTTTGTATAGGTGAATATATATCGTGCACACACCACAGTAAGCTACAAGAGAGATACACAAAGTTTTATCTTAAGCACTCTTTTCGCTGTAAGCAAAACAAGATACAAACTGTTCTTGTTTAGAAGCCATAAATTCGATTGTGAATTTTTGGAAAGCTGTAGTATTTAATTTACTTAATACAAAGTAGATTAAAGTGATTGTGCTTGTTGTTTATTTTCTGCATACTACACATTATAATCATTTACAGTTTATTTAGTTTCAAGAAATAGAAAATCTATCAAACTATCCATTCACCCCCCTCTGTCTAGTTTCTAAGTGGTATTCATTCCTAACAATTACTCTTCATTGATTGTATTGTTCAGATTGTACGGTTTGTTGCTGAGTTGCAAGCTAGGACACAAGGGTTCAGGAATTAGTTTGATAGAGAAGTTTATACTTGGGTAGTATAGTACTTAGAGATCATTTGATTCAGGGAACAAGGGTGTCAGCTAGCTGCTACCAGTGACAGGGAAGAAGGGAGATATATTTATTAATCTTGTAATCGGTTTTTATAGTGATTAATAATATATTCTCTTACCATGTTTGGTAGGGGACCAGGACGTAGACCATTAGTATTAAGGGTCGAACCTGGCTAAAATTCTTGGTGTTTTTACTTACTGCTATTTAAATTTTGCATTTCATTACTCATCTTAGCTAGCTGACAAACTATATTTTGTTCATCTTAGCTGGCTGACAAGTTAGCAGTTAATTATTTGGTAAAACTTTAAAAACCATCCTCCGGAGTTGATCATTGGTGATAAATCAGAAGGAATCAAGACAAGGAAAGGTCAAGCAAATTTTTGTGCGTTTGCAGCCTTTCTAGCTCAAGATGAACCAAAGAATGTCAACGAAGCACTTCAAGATGAGAATTGGATCATGGCAATGCCAGAAGAACTCAATCAATTTGAAAGATGTGATGTTTGGGAACTTGTGGAGCCACCTAAAAATGCTTCAATTATTGGTACTAAATGGGTCTTCAAGAACAAAGTTGATGAATTTGGTACGGTTACTCAGAACAAAGCAAGACTTGTTGCACAAGGATGTAATCAACAAGAAGGAATAGATTTTGAGGAAACCTATGCCCCGGTTGCAAGGCTCGAATCGATAAGGATGCTACTTTCATTTGCATGCTTCAAGAAGATCAAGCTACATCAAATGGACGTGAAAAGCACATTTCTTAATGGATTCTTAAAAGAGGAAGTCTATGTCAAGCAACCCCCTAATTTTGAGAGTGAACAATTTCCAAATTATGTGTTCAAATTAAAGAAGGCATTATATGGATTGCAGCAAGCTCCTAGATCATGGTATGACAGGCTAAGTAAGTTTTTGATAAAAAATGGATTCATTCGAGGTAAAATCGATCCCACATTATTTACTAAACATAATGGTACTGATATTTTAGTTGTTCAAATATATGTGGATGATATTATTTTTGGATCTACTAATGATGATATGTGCCAATGGTTTTCTAAGTGTATGCATAGTGAGTTTGACATGAGCATGATGGGAGAGCTCAACTACTTTTTGGGTCTTCAAATTAAGCAAACTCCAGATGATATATATGTGCATCAATCCAAGAATATCAATAATCTACTCAAAAGATTTGGATTTGAAAATAACAAGTCGAAATTAACACCAATGACTCTTGCCAGCAAGCTGACTTTGGATGTCTGGTAATATTATCCATGCTTATTTGAATTTTCTATTATCGATAACATGCGAATAACCTTTTTGATGAGTAAGGGGGAGAAAATTCAGGATCATAGTATATGTGATTTAGGGGGAGTTACCTTTTTAGCTCATATGATTTTGTAAAGCTAAATGTTAATGTGATGCCATGACAATATGTTTAGTTGCTTGTATAGAATGCTAATCTTTTTGCAGGGGAAGCATAATTTTAGGGGGAGTATTTTGCTCCTGAATGTTGGTGTGTAATCATCAAAAAAGGGGAGATTGAAACCCTATTAATTTTGATGATAACACATAGTAAGCAAATTGGATCTATTGTTTTGAACTAACATTGTTTGCAGGGCTTATGTATGTAACTTTTATATTTGCTGTTATCAAGATAACGTTGCAGAAACAGAGTATCTTAGCAAGCTAACAGTGCAGTAACAGAACATCTCAGCAAGTTAAGACTGTTCCGCCAGAAAATGTTCAAGTCAAACTGAAGTCCTAATTTCATAGAAATAACATGGACAACACACACACACACACAGATATATATATATATATATATATATATATATATATATATATATATATATATAAGCTTATATCTCGTGCGATGCACGATTTTCTTTAATATTTTATTATTTTTATTTAGATTTTTGTAATTATATATTTTTGATGAAATTTTAATATATATTTATATGTGTATATAATAAATTGGATTTATATATCTAACAATATAAGTATTTTAATTTAATAAATTGTTGACGTATACTTTAGTAGTATTTTAGATATTAAAATAGAAAAATATTTTTAAATAATAGATCTAACGGTTCGTATTTATTTGCTCTTAAAAAATCTAAGAGTGACTAAAGTGCAAATAACAAAATATGTGTCCTGTAATGTGTCGAGTTTCTTTTAACATATGATATTATTTTTATTTTTTATTAAATGTCTTATTTAAATTAAATATTATAAAAAATTATATTAAACATGGATTTTATAAGTTTAATATAATAATATTTTCATTATTTCTATATTTTACCCGTGTTTTTTTTAATTCGAATATGAGTTGTTTCAATTAAAAAAATATAGGGATATTCCATTTGGTACCATTGTACAATTGACTTTTTCATTTGGTACCACACAAAGTTTTTGAATTTCAAGCGGCGTCATCATACTTTTGGCTTCATCCACATGATACCACTCCGTTAACCAAACGTTAGTCGGCCGTTACAAAATTATGAGATTGTCCATTTGGTACCACTCAAAGTTTTCGACTTCTAAGTGGCACCATTCTACTTTCGGCTTCAATTCCAAAATACTACTTTTTAATGAATCTATTCAAATTCCTTGATTTTATGCCCGTCAAAAAAAAAATTCGCATCCCTTTTCCCACCAAAAGCCAAGGAGTTTGATGAGAATGATCAGATTCATTGAATTTATTAACATAGTGGTATTTTGGAGTTGAAACACAAAGTATAAAAGTATTACTTGGAAGTCAAAAATTTTGAGTGGTACCAAATGGACAATCTCATAATTTTGTAACGGCCGACTAACGTTTGGTTAACGGAGTGGTATCATGTGGATGAAGCCAAAAGTATGATGGCTCCACTTGGAAGCCAAAAACTTCGAGTGGTACCAAATGGAAGGTTATGTGTTTAGCTGAAAAGGGTAAGTGGTTATTTATTAATAATTATAATTAACAATATTACCATTACATATTTATTTTGCATGTGTTATGTTTAAAACATGAGTTGTTTTAGTTAGAAAATGTAAAATACATAATGTGTTTTAGCTTAAAAAGGTAATCAGTTATAAATATGTAATAATATTACCATTTTATATATATATTACCTAATTTTTTTTTATAAGATGAGTTGTTTTAGTTAGAAAAATAGATAAAATAAGTAATGTATTTTAGCTGGAAAAAACAATTGGTTATAAATAAATTGGTTATATATAGGCCCGACCCAAATTATAGATAGGCCCGACCCAAATACCGACCTACCGACCAAAACTTTTAATGTTTCGTCTTTAATAATACTAGCTTAAAATCCGTGCGATACACGGATTGTTAATTGTTATTTTATTATTATATTTTTAATATTTTATTAATTGTATTTGTTAAAAAAATAAGTAGGCATGTTAAAATAGCTAAATACTTTTAATTAATTAAAAACATTAAAACAGATTTTAAAATAAATAAGTAAGGGTTTGCCCGTTATATTTTTGGAAAATTAGGGGTTTTAGTAAGAAAAAATAAAAAATATAACATATATTTAGTTTAAAAAGGTAAATGCTCGTGATATTTTTGGAAAATGAGGTTTTAAAATTTAATAATTAAAAGTATTTAAATTCGTTTTAAAATAAATAAGCAAAGGGTTTCCTATGATATTTTTGGAAAAAAATGAATTTTAGTGAGAAAAATAGAAAAAGTAAATTGAAAAAGACAATTTACCGTGATATATTTAGAAAAGAAGGGACTTTTTTTTAGAAAAAATCTATAATGTGTTTTAGAGTAATTGGTTATAAATAGGTATTTGATTATTTATATTTTAATATTCTTAGTGATTGCATTTGTTAAGAAAAATAAGTAGACATGTTAAAATAGATAAATTTTTAAAAAATAATTATAATATTATAGGTTTAAAAATAAATAACTAAAGGTTTGTCCGTGATATTTTTGGAAAATGAGGGGTTTTAGTAAGGAAAAATAGAAAAACTAACATGTTTTAGTTAAAAAAGATAATTGCCATGTTTGAAAAATTAGGGGAATTTGTTAGAAAAAATAATGTATTTTAGAGAAAAAAGGTAATTGGTTATAAAATAATATATTTCTATAAATAAGTAAGGTTAATTAAGTAAAAACACGAAATACAGTTAAGGGCAATTAAGTAAAATCACAACGTACCATACTGACCAACCAAACTTTTAATGTTTCGTCTATTATATAATAGTATTGATAGTATATATATACAGGTGATATACTTTTATATAATTATTAATAAATAAATTTCTACCTTTTTCAGCACATTACCTGTTTTATATATTTTAACTAAAACAACTCATTTTCTAAAAATAACACGGGCAATATGATGATATTATTATATAATTATAAGCAATTGCCTTTTTCAGCTAAAATAGATTATTTATTTTATATTTTCTAACTAAAATAACTCATTTTCTAAAAATAACACGAACCACATATATATAGAACGATGATATATTATACATAATCATAAATAAATAATCAGTTACTTATTTCAGCTAAAATACTTTAGTTATTTTATATTTTCTAACTACTGACCTTCTAAATATAATACGGGCAACATATATATATTAAAAGATAATATAATTTTATATAATTATAAAATAAACTAATATAAAACGGTAATATTATTATATTAAACTTATAAATTTTATGTTTTGTTATAATTTTTTCTTTAACTTTCAATTCATAAAAAATAATTAATAAAAAAAACTTAATATTATAATTATTAATAACTACCTAAACTATTAAGCACATCTCTAATTATATTATTCTACAAAAAATTCTTAAAATACAAACCAATCACAAACAAACACCTACGTCAATTCAATCTCGAATTCAACAACCACATCTGAGTATAACTATTCAAATTTTAAAATAATATTCATGAAAAATAAATATAAAAAAAATGATATATTAAACTAAAAAAATTTCAACCACCAATTTTAAGCTAGTATATTAGTTATTGCACAAACTCGTAAATGTAACTCGTTCAAACAACTGCTCAATGGGTCTTTTCCTAAATAATTTAAATGTATACGTGCACAAATCTAAATTAAACTGAGAAAAGTATAATGCTTGAGACAAAAATTCAAGAAAAACATCAATACCTTGATGCGTTACAATTGCGTTGAATTTTTTTTAAATAATAATATGAGATTTACATGTATATATACGTGCTCGACAATCAAAATTGCTTCATATCGTACGGTCGTACCATGTTATTTGACAAAAAAATTGGATGATATTCCGTTTGCACAATATTGAATAAAAAAGTATTCTATCTACTATTTTTTAAAGATTCAGGGGTGTATTCAATTGGGATTTTGAAGAATTTTATTGAATTTTTGAAATCTAGGGGTATTCAATTAGGATTTTAAAAAATCTTTTAAAATTTGATGGTATTCAATTTGGATTGTAAAATGTCTTTTAAAATCTGGGGTTATTCAATTAAGATTTTAAAATATTTTTTGAAATCTAGGGGTATTCAATTTGGATTTTAAAAAATTAATCAAAATCGGATGGTATTCAACAATCAATGGATTTTTTTTGATTTAATAAAATGGTGGATTTTGATAGATTTACTAGTGTATTTTTTTAAGTTTGAAATCCTGCCAAAATCAACAAGATTTTGATGGATTTGTCAGAAATTTTTCAAAATCTCTCCTACTCTACATCAACTCAGCAAAAATCCGCGTAAATTTAAAATCAACAACAATCTTATAAAATCAATGAATTATTATTAATCCATCAAAATCTGAATCGAATAGAGTCATCTTAAGTGATAAGAGTTTACGTGCTGATATACTATTCTTGCTCAGCACTAATTTATAAGTCATACAAGTATAATTCATAAAAAAATTATAATACATGAGATAAAACCAACAATCTGATTGCATTATCACTTAATTTAACCAAGATGAGTATTTCATTACTCCAAATGAATGGACCAAATCAAACAATAAAATTTGAGTCCATAGTTGAAGTCAACTTGCCCAACATTGCCCAAGTCGGCATATTACACTACAGTGTCGCTAGCAAGAATTGGATTCTCATTAAAGCAAATATAACTCCACTTGCCCAACTACTAGCAATAGCAATCCAATCTTTCATTGCATAGCCGCCGTGTAAACTACTAAATGCTTGTCTACTCAAATTAAAGTCAAAATCTCCCTTAATTTATCACCATTATTCTAAGCTAACCAAACTTTAACATCTCACCTTCCTCACAACTCACATTTCTCTCTCTTTTCATCTCTCTCTCTCTCTCTCTCTCTCTGTTTTCATGTTTTCTCCTAGTTTTCTCTACTAATCTATGGCTTTTTCTCATAGAAAGCTCTTCAAAGATCCCTTCTTTGTTCCCGCAACTCAACTATGTCAACCTTATTGTGATGCCATAATAAACCCTAAGGGCGTCTGCCCCCCTAACTGTTTCAATATTTGTAATCTATCTTGTAAGATATCTTTACCAGAATTTGATGATTTTTTATTGTCACCACCACCACCACCTTTACCTCAAGAATCACTCAGTCACCACCAGCTTGTGATTTCAACAAGGTTTTTAATATTTCTTGTCACCCTTGTCACATTTTTTGCTATATTTTTATGTTTTGTGTTGTACAAGTGTTACAAAGCTTGTAGAAACAGAGCAAGAGCCAGAGCAAGATCAAGAATATTGAGAAGAGAGACTAGGGCACAAACAGAGGATACCCATCTAGATTTTCTTGATGAGGATCATGGGTTTGTGTTGGATCATCCTATTTGGTATATAAGAACTATAGGGTTACAGCCATCTGTGATCAGTGCTATTACAATTTGTAAGTATAAGAAAGGTGAAGGTTTAGTTGAAGGAACAGAGTGCTCTGTTTGTTTGAGTGAGTTTCAAGAAAACGAGACTCTTAGATTATTGCCCAAGTGTAATCATGCTTTTCATTTACCTTGTATTGATACTTGGCTTGGATCACATACTAATTGTCCGCTTTGTCGGGCTGGAATTGTGAGTAATGTCGCGGTTTTGCCTGTTCAAGAACAGAGGATTGATGAGTCTAATGTGTTGGAGGATGCTCAGGTGGGAGGTTTGGGTGACATTGGAAGTGAAAGTGAAAGAGGGGAATTAGAATTCAGGGAATGCTCAAGGGTAGAAGGTGAATCACGGGTCGAAAGCGAAAGAAAGGGTAACATGGGAAATCTTGATCAGTTGGAGGTGAATGAAGTGATTCAACCAACAAGAAGATCAGTTTCAATGGATATTTCATCAGTAAAATCTGGTGGTGAAATGGGATTTGTTATAAAGAGTGTTGTTGATGCTAATCAGGGAAAATTGGTTGGCAGTTCTTCCTCAGAAAAGTCTGAGGAAAAAGAACCATCTTCAATGCAAAGATCGTTTTCGTATAGTGGGAAAGTTATGTTGTCAAGGCACAATAACAGCCAGAGCAGGAGCTGAATTTTGCCTTCTTTCAGCGTATGTTTCCTTCTAGTACCATATATATACAGGCGAGGCGTCTTTAAAATGAGATGTCTAGTGAAATGAAATGTCTCAAAAAGTTGAGATTATTTCGTAGGTTTTTTAGATTGAATAAGTTACACACTGGTTGTTTTAAAATTTGTACTAGCTTTATCCGGAAAAAGGAGCCATATTCTTCATTAGGATTGAAGATGGTACTAAATTTTTCGGACAAAGGTAGTACATTGATCAGGAAGTGGAGTATCATATATGCTCAAGAAATTGTGTTCGATGTGTTTGCATATTTGTTTGTTCGTCTAATAAGAAACAAGGAATGCAATATCCGTATAAAAACTATTTATGTCTGGATTTGGATTCCTCTTCCATAATGTATTACTGATGAAATTGAATATATGAACAAATGACCTTCTTGTGCTTCTCTTTAATTCAAGGACAGTCTAAATTTTGAATGTTAGATACAAGATTTACTGCAAACTTTGGATTGGTTACATTGGTAGCAGCAGATGAGCAACATTTCTGTTGTAATTATGTAGTCGATCAAATCTAGTCTTCTGTTCAGTGAACACAGTGCCTAGACATCTGCTCATATTGAGCTTACAACCATAGAAGCATGGTACAAATCCATCCAAACAAGCTGCCAGAAGGGTGAGAATTATGCAGATCATACCTCTTCTACTCAGACAAAAATCCCAAAAATGTTGAGAAAAATTTATGAAATTTTAGAAGAAAAATGGTTGTATGCTCAATAATGCTATAATCTGTTTCTGTTGATTTGTTCAACAACTACTCTGATGTTATTATTATCAAAACCCCTTGCCTTAATTATAGACAGTACTAGTAATAGCAATCTCTTTTTTTGGAAAAATATATCAATTTTTTCAAGATTTAACTACATATAGTCAAATTAAATTAATGCTGAATCATTTTTTCTCCTCTGAGTAGTTTTCTTATAAGGTCCGGAATCAATTGCTCAATTGTTGTAATCATCTATCCACTAAAAATTATCGCAAAATAGATCTAACACTGAACAGTGAAATCTATACAAATGCAGGAGGTCATATTACTCTATCCGTTTGCGGAAATTTTACGTCCTTTCTTATATATCACACAATTTGGATAAGCACCGATAGGGCTTTTCACGAACCGAGCCGGGTCGAGCTTTGATGTAAACGAGCCGAACTTTACTTTTTTCTCTGACGAGCCGAGCCGAGTCGAGCTTTCTTATCGCACAAAATTCGTGTTCGAGCTCGAGCTCGTTAACTAACGAGCCGAACACGAGCTTTTATCGAACAAAAACGAGTCGAGTCGAGCCGAGCTCATTAAAACTTACAATTTTAATAGATAATAAAGCCCAATTTTTCTTAGCCCAACGAACTAAAACATTTTTTGTCGAAACCGAACCCAATTTCCCGATCAATTCTCAATAAACCTAAAATACACATACTATAAATTACAAAATTAATTTAAAATATTAACAAATAATATAAAAATAAATCGAATATATCTTAATTTTTTCGAGCTTTATCGAGCCGATCTCGAGCCGAACGAGCTCGAGTCGAGCTCGAGCCGAGCTCGAGTCGAGCTCGAGCCGAGCTCGAGTCGAGCTCACTAATAGCTCGGCTCGAGCTCGTTTTCTTAACAAACAAATTTTTGTGTTCGAGCTCGAGGTCGAGCCCTTAACGAACCGAGCCGAGTCGATCCCTTAACGAGCCGAGCTCGAGCTTGTTCACGAACAGCTCTGTTCGTGAATAGCTATAAGCACCGATGACAGCGAGTTGAAAGGGTGTAGAGTTTGGTATGAAAATAACAAGTAGCCTACCTAAAAACTTGCAACTAAAGTCATCCTTTGTATATACTAACAAATACATCACCTTCGACTTTGCATGCAATACAAGTTTCGTTTGTACAGAACCTCCTTGTTTTCTAAACATAGAAATTTGATGATAAACTGTTTGCTGCTTTGGCCTTTGACTTCAAGTTTGCGTGGTCGTACTTATTTCAAACATTTTGGTCATGTATTATATGTGTCGAATATGTCGCACACGCATTAACATGTATGAGTATCAATTATATAAATTACTTCATACGTCCCAATTTATTTATTTAATCTCGAAAAGTGAACGAGGAAGATCTGTGATCCTAATTTACAACATTTGATAAAAAAAGAACTAAGAACTTGAGTAAGCGATGAAAAACAGGAAAAGCTTCAGTATTTATTGTATTTGGGTAATTGTACGAAGGGCTGAACAGTCCAGAGAGTGGTCCAAATCCGGAGACCGGACCGGAGATTGTTTTTTCTTCATATTTGAACCGAAGACCGGACCACTAATCTCCACTTCTAGGACCACTAATCTACATACATAGTGGTGATCCAGAAAATTTTTCTACTGGGGTACTATGATCACAGTTCGGGTTCCCGTAAAAAACAATCCGATTTTGAATTGATCCGAACCGAAATCAAAGTGTGGTTCGCGGTTTTGTTTCAACTACTTTAAAAAATCGCGGATTGTGGGTTGATTTCGGGTTTACAAGAACACAACCCGCTCTCAATCCGAACCGCATCTATATTCTTATATATTTATTAATTTTATATTTATGATTATATAATATAAAATAATTTTATCTTATGAATCACAAATTAAATCACAAATTTTATATTACTTTTCGTATCTAATATTTCATTGTTATAACTAAATTGAACGTTAGTCATTTGTGATTAATACTTTGTTATGTAGGAATAAATTTTTATTATTTATGCACATTTAAAGAAGGAAAATTTGAATTCATAAGTATTTTTATTTCCTAATTTTACTAATCAAACTATCTGGGAAAATTTAAATCGGAAATGTATTATTTTATTTTATAATTTTGTTAACCAAATTTTGTCGAGAACCGTCAAATTCCGTTAATTCGAACCGACCAAAACCGAACCGAATGGTTTGATTTTGTTGGTTTACGGGTTACAGTTTGATTTGATTTTTCCAAGAACCACTATTTTGCGGTTTGGTTCCGGTTTGATATCTAACCCGAACCAAACCGGACCGCGATCACCCCTATGGGGCACTATATATTTGTTGTGGAATAAAAACTGTGCTTGCGAATTTAATGCTAGGGTTAGAGAGTTTCGAGCTTTAATGGATGTTCTCGTGTTTCGTGACTAAATCGGTTCTCACAAGATGCCTACGTATCTCAATTCGTAATTGAGAATCAAGCCAAAAACGTAGTTCTGATTGAAGGATCATGTCCTTTATATAGGCGTCAGGAGCCTTGTATTTAGGTTATGTTTGGGAGACTTAGCGAATAAGTCTCCTTCTTGATAGTGGATAAGTATTGTATTCCTTGGTGGACAAGTCTTTTCCTTATCGTAGGATAAGGACTGTGACTAGTTATTTCCTTTGATTGAGATTCTATATCTTTATTTGTAGAAGTCAGACTTTTTGGATGATTTTATTACACTTTGGACTCTTTTTATGAGCTGTATATTTTTCCTATTTATTAATTACGAAATTAATAAATAATTAGGGTTTCGAGCCTTTTTATCGGGCCTAACTCTTGGACCAATCTAGGTCTAATTAATACGTCATTAATTATATTTCTGGGGTTATTTTTAGACCATATTAATATTCATATAAGTCATGTCATGAATTTAGATATTATATTATAAAATTATTTTGCATTTTCGGTATATATTTTATGAGTTAAATTCTATGGACATTGTATTTAATTGGAGACCATGCATGTCTTGCAAGCAAAAACTTGCAAAATGTAGTATTTTATCAATTATGTTATATGATTGAAACTCTTTAAAATTATATATATTTTGCAAGCAGAACATTGTAAAACATATAGTTCTGCAAAACATGTCGAGTTTGCTGAACATACATGTTTAGTTTGAAAAACATAAATGATTTTCAAAATTTTCAATGAAATAATAATTTTAATAGAACATTATTTGCAAAATAATATGTTTTG
Source organism: Heracleum sosnowskyi (assembly GCA_030848705.1). Taxonomy (NCBI): domain Eukaryota; kingdom Viridiplantae; phylum Streptophyta; class Magnoliopsida; order Apiales; family Apiaceae; genus Heracleum; species Heracleum sosnowskyi. The sequence goes on along the minus strand of CM061244.1, from coordinate 13,551,061 downwards.
TAATTTTTTGATTACGTAATATAATTTATTTAGTAATATTTTAATTGCAGAACATGTATGATCTCCAAGTTTTCAATAAAATAGTGGTCTTCATAGAATTTTTCTCTATATTTATACATTTTTGATATATAAGTGCTAGAAATTTGGTTTTTCAATTATTTACTCTCTAATTTTTTAATGATATAATTATAAATAAAATAGAAAATAAACCAAATTATGAAATAATACTAACATTGTAAGGGCATTTGCTCTTTTTGACAAGGCATTTTATAAAAGGTACACACTTATATCACATTTTTCGTAAATTACTAATTTTTAATTTCGTGAATAAGTTTGTCCATGTAAGCCCCTACATAAATCCCCTTATACATAAATAAACTCTGTTGAAATGATTTGTGATCTCTATTTGCAGTTTAACCTTAAAGTTAAGAAAGCATCTCAATCGATTTCAATACATTTCTAGTATCATGTCCAATCTATTGCGGCCTCATCAAATGCACCACAAACATCAATATATCTTAATCCATTCGAATGAAAACATTTCTCACATACAATATGTGACATACCGAGAAATCCTAGGATATTAGCAGGGTAACTTGTTGAGTTTCAACCCAATATGATGATAACACTACAAGAATTCCCGGAAATTGCGACGGAAAATTCCGTCTGCAGAGGCTACATACCGTCGGCAATTCAAGTTCCCGATGGAATGCCCGACGAAAAATTTCGTTGGAATTTTTGCCGTAGGCAAGGGCTTCCCTACGGATTTACAATTCCGTTGGCAATCGAGCGACGGATTGGCAACGGATTACTAACTAAATTTACAATATTGACCAGCCCAAGGCAACTCTTCAACGACGGATTTTCCGTCGTTAGCTGCCAACGCCTTTATTCCGTTGGGGATTAGCAATGGTTTTTCAAATATCTCTCCCTCTTATTTCCGTTGTGTATCCGTATGTGGTATTAATTTTGTTTTATTTTAGGAGCTATTTTACGTTGCAATTCCGTCAATATTATCATTTGTTAGGATTTATGGGTGATAGCTATGAGACAACTTAACTAGATATTTTAAATACTTAATTTTATTAAGTATGAACATACTGTCACAGCCAGAGTATGTCTTTGTAACTGTTTTTGTTTAGTACAAATAAGATTCTAGTGCATCTTGGTAGAAGTTCATTTATTTGTTCAAGTCTCAAGAAGTACTCAAGATGGACAGCAAGAATAAAGATTACTGTCACAGCATTGACAGTAAGGTTACAAGAAGACAACATGTTGCAAGTCACGATAGTACATTCACTCTGACAGCAACATTGACGGAAGCCCTCGGACAACAACTTTACTTTAGCCAGACAGCAAGCTTGGAAATCCTGACAGCACCTTCTGCGGAGATTTCTTACTGTCACCAAAAGCGCATTAGTGTGACAGCAAGCTTAGCCATCAGGATACTGTCATGAAGGGATAACATTTGTATTGGGGAACAACCCAGTCAAACTTGTGACAGTTTGGATGTTCAAGAAACAGACGTGTTGCAGCATCTCAACACTGCAACAGGTCTGCAAGACTACGACCGAAGCTTGAGAGATCACATGACAAAGCTCACCAATTCCAGAGTATGACAAATCTACATCTACTGAATTGTGTTAGCTTAATATAGAATGTTTCTAGATTGCTTTGTTCTGTACTAATAAGCTGTTTGTATAGCAATTTAGGAAAGATTCACGGGTAGGCAATTTGTAAGAAGTTGCCACATGAAAATGACAGCAGCTTCACAAGACCCGTGTTGATAGTGATATGATTAGTCTACTTAGACTATCTCTCAGTCCATTCTTTGTAATCACTCGAGAAACTGAAGCTCAAGAAAACAAACATTTTCTTGAGGTTGTAGCAACCCATTGCAAAATAAATAAAACATTTATTTTGTGACAAATACTCGTGTGTTTACTTGTGTTTGCATTCCATAAACTGATAAACGTTAATCTTAGTTTTTGTTGTTGAAACGTAGATTGAGATTTATCAGTATTGCATTCAACCCCCCCCCTCTACAATAGTCAAGGACCAACAACTAGTATCAGAACAGACAGATTGTTCTACTAATATGAGATCATGACAAGTATGCAGAAGTCAAGTAGCATAAAGATTCCAGCTTTTGATAAAGAGAATTACAATGTATGGAAAAGAAAAATCTTACTGTTTATCAAAGCTGCAAATCCTTTATACTTGGGTATCCTCCAAAATGGTCCCTTTGTTCCACGAAAAGATATTGAAGCCTCAACTGTGGATGGTGTTCTTGTTCCAGCCCACTGGGTCAACAAATTACCTTCAGAGTTTCTAGAGCCAGAAAAAGAGAAGGTGGCTTTGGATGATTACTTGCAACTCATCCTACTAGATGCTCTCACTTTGGACAAAGCCATGTGTGGAAATGTCATTGGGTGCACATCAGATAAGGATATGTGGAATAAGATCGAGCTGTTATGTGAAGGAAGTGAAGAACTGAAAGACAATCAAAGACAAATTCTTATATCACAGTATGAAGCTTTCATGGCAAAGTCAGGAGAAGATTTAACATCAATGTTTGAAAGGTTCAGTAAACTTCTGACTGAGCTACAGATTCATGGCAAGTACTATGATAGGAAGGAGTTAAATGTTAAGTTCTTGCTCACACTTCCTGAGCATCTTGAGCACAGAATCACTGCCATAAGAGAAGGAAGAAATCTAAACAATGTTTCCCTTGAAACATTATATGGTGTGCTTAAGTCATATGAGCTTGAATTTTTCCAGAAAAGGGCTATACAAGCTGGATCCAGAGGAAAGATGGCTAATATGTCTGGTGCTCTTGTGGCTCATGTGCCAAGAATCACTCAACCTATTGAAGGAATTAAAATCACCCAACCTACTCCAGTTCCTACTCTTAAGATTGAAGAGGTTGTGGATGATGAGGAGAAAGTTGTACTGCAGATAACTGATGTTGAAGATGAAGACTTCTACTCCTTAGAAGAAATGGAGAAGATGGATAATCCAACTATGGCTTACATGGCTAAGAAGTTCAAAAACATAAGATTCAAGAAAAAGAAGCCATTTAAGCCTCAAGGTCAAACATCAAGGTTCAGTGGAGGGAATTCTTCCAAGGTTGAAGGTGGTGCCACAAGAGGTGGTTACAAAACAGGGATGGTGGACAAATCCAAGTTTCGGTGTTACAACTGCAATGACCTTGGTCATTTTGCTACTGAGTGCAGAAGACCAAAGCAGAATCAAATGATGGAAAAAAGGTCAAGTGGACACTTCAAGAAAGGACAAGGAAAAGCCTATGTGGCTGAGGGAAAATGTTGGGATGATTCTGATGATGAAGAGGAAGAGGAATATGTGAATCTAGCCCTCATGGCTAAGACTGATGAGGTCTTCTCTTGCTCTCCAAGTCAGGTACCTTCACTTGTCTTACTTGAAATGTCTAAAGAAGAATACAAACAAACTGTCGAGGAGTTGAGTGCTGAAATGTTTAATGTTCATACTAGTTTAACTGCAGCAAATGAAGAAATTGCTAGGTTAACTAAACTTAATGAAACACTCACCTCTGAGAATGACATGCTTTTTTTAAAGACCAGTCAATTAGAATCTCTAACACAGGAGAATGCCAAACTTAAAATGAGTTAGACTGTGCTAAAGAAATTGAGAAGTTTCTAAGGAAAAATAAGTGAAAATGAATTCAAGATTAAAGCCTATAGAAACTCATCCAAACAACTTCAGGATTATCATGAGAAACACACAGAGGATCAAAAAGTAGGGATAGGTTTTGAGTATGGTAAAAGACCTGGTAAGGAAATTGTAAGTCAGGATTGTTCAACTGATGCTTCTGTCAAACCTCATGTCCTCAAGAAGATCAACAAACCAATTTTCAAACTTTCTGAACTTGAGTTTGATGAGGAAGCCATGCTCATCAAACAACAACTTGATGATGAGGATGAGTGCATTGACAGCACAACAGTTGGAGGAAAAGATACTGTCAAAATCCCCAAGACAACAACTTTCCCAAACAATCTGACAGAATGCTCTAAAGATGCTGTCAGAAATGGCAAGACAGAAACTTCCAAAGATACTATCAAGAGAGCTTCAAAGACATTAACTTCCAAACCTACTGTCAAGACAGAAGGTGTGAAAGGTAATGTCAAGGAAAGCTCGACAACAACTTCAGAACATCCTGTTGACACAGTTACCTACAAGTCTAGAAACAGAAATGGTAAGTTAGGAAATGGCAATGCTAATGCTGGTAATGCTCCTAGAAACTATGCAATAACTGTGGCTCTTCACATCACTTAACTCATGTTTGTAAGAAACCAAAAGAGGTCAAGGACAATGTGACCATGATAGATGGTAACTTAGATCTATGGTAGTTTGCAATAACATTGACTCTATGCCTTGTAAAATAACTGTCATGAGTACATGTTTCAATTTGCCTATTTCATCTACTGAACAATGTCTCTATATGCAAACTGTTGAGACTTTTGAGCCTACTGGAAACAGTATGAAGGCTACTTCCACTAAGAAGAAGACCAAGTCTAATTCTAAAGAAAAGTGGGTGAAGAAAGGAGTCTAACAGAAGATTCCTGATGTGATGATTAAAGTTGAAAATGTTGATTATTCTTGTGATACTGAAGTAACAGGACCCAACAAGGATTGGGTACCATATGCCTCTTAGATACAATTTGTTTTGCAGGGCAAGAATAAGGAGCAGGTCATATGGATCATTGACAGTGGCTGCTCAAGACACATGACTGGTGATAAAGCCCTGCTATCATAATTTGTAGAGAAAGCTGGACCAATCATAACCTTTGGAGACAACAGCAAGGGTTACACAGTGGGATATGGTTGTTTGGAAATTGGGAATGTTGTCATTAATGATATTGCACTTGTTGATGGATTGAAGCACAACCTGCTCAGTGTCAACCAATTCAGTGACAAGGGATTCAAGGTTGATTTTGACATGATGGTGTGCAATATCTATCATAAGAAGGATGAAAGCTTCTCTCTTAAAGGGGTAAGAAAAGGAAGCCTGTTTGTTGCTGATCTAAGCTCAACAAAGAAGGACAAGATTTATTGTTTCTACAGTAAAGCTACTGTTGGTGACAATATGCTTTGGCACATGAAACTCTCACACCTAAAATTCAAAACAATGAATATTCTGATGAAGAAGGAACTAGTGAGAGGACTACCTCAACAGGAATTCTGTCAAGAAGGACTGTGTGAGGACTGTCAAATGGGAAAATTGAAGAAAGCTGTGCACAGGTCAAAGCAAGTCAACACCAACACAGAACCACTCAAACTAATTTACATGGATCTCTTTGGACCAGTCAATGTTCCATCATTAGCCAAGAAGAGATATGCATTAGTTATAGTGGATGATTATTCTAGGTATACTTGGGTGAAGTATCTAGAATCAAAAGATGAAGTTGCTCAAGTTATCATTGATCACTTAAGAGTTCTTGACAGAGCTCCAAATGCCAAGGTTCAAATTCTGAGAAGTGACAATGGCACTGAGTTCAGAAATGCCACTCTTGGCAATTTCTGCAAAGATGAAGGAATTGTACAACAATTTTCTGCTGCAAGGACACCACATCAGAATGGAGTTGTAGAAAGGAAGAACAGAACTCTCATTGAAGCTGCCAGAACTATGCTTCATGATGCAAAGTTACCTACATACTTCTGGGCAGAAGCTATCAACACAGCCTGTTATACACAGAACAGAACCTTGATCAACAAGACTCATGGGAACACTCCTTACTATCTGCTAAATGAAAAGAAACCTATTGTCAAGTATTTTCATGTGTTTGGAAGCAAATGTTTCATGATGAAAGACAACCATGAAAAGAAAGGGAAATTTGACACCAAATCTTATGAAGGTATTTTCATGGGGTATGCTCTAGAAAGGACTGCCTACATAGTCTATCTTTTGGAACACAGGATCATAGATGAAAGTGTGAATGTCACATTTGATGAAACCAAGTTTCCTGGACTGTATGAAGAAGGTCAAATGCAGATTCTTAGATTTGAGAATCAAGGATACTTGGAGGAAGAAGAAACTGTTGATGAAGAACCCACATTCACTCAAACTGTTGAACCTGAAAAAGTTGTTGTCATTGAAAATGATGTTAATCAAACTCCAGCTCAGTCACAAACAATTTCAGGAAATATTCAAAATGATGGTGACTCTGGAGACATTGAAGAAAATGGTGGAGACAATTGCCCTGGTGAAGATTCAGTTCCCCAAACTGAGGCTACTGTTTCAGATCAAACAAGAAGCTTGCCCAGAATCACAAGGTGGAACAAGGATCACACAAATGACCAGATCATTGGAGATCCTTCTTCTGGGGTGAGAACCAGGAACAATGTTTCTACTAACAGCATGTTTTCCTATTTTCTGTCTCAAATGGAGCCAAAAGCTATTGATGAAGCATTGTTGGATTCTGATTGGGTGATTGCTATGCAAGACGAACTCAACCAGTTTGAAAGAAACAATGTATGGAAGTTGGTTCCAAGACTAAAGGGAAAAATCAGTTATTGAGACAAAGTGGGTTTTCAGAAACAAACTACATGAAAATGGAAATGTGACAAGAAATAAGGCAAGACTAGTAGCTAAAGGCTACTGTCAACAGGAAGGGATAGATTATGATGAGACATTTGCACCTGTTGCCATACTTGAATCTATCAGGATTTTTCTAGCCTTTGTTGCACACTGTAACTTCAAGGTGTTCCAAATAGATGTCAAAAGTGCCTTTCTAAATGGAGAGTTGGAGGAAGAAGTGTATGTTGAACAGCCACCTGGTTTTGAAGATGCTAAAATGTATGATTTTGTGTACAAGCTGTTCAAGGCACTTTATGGTTTGAAACAAGCTCCAAGAGCCTGGTATGATACCCTCTCAGCCTTTCTATTGGAAAACCAGTTTACAAGAGGTGTAGTAGATAAGACTCTATTCTACAAGCATCATGGCAAAGACATCATTCTGGTTCAAATTTATGTTGATGATATCATTTTTGGTTCATCAAATGAGAAGCTGTGTGAGAAGTTTTCATCTCTAATGAGAAACAAATATGAGATGAGCATGATGGGAGAACTGTCATTCTTCCTTGGGTTACAAGTTCTTCAGAAAGATGATGGTATCTTCATTTGTCAAGCAAAGTATGTCAAGGAACTTCTCAAGAAGTTCAACCTAGAAGATTCATCACCTGTTAAGACTCCCATCTCTACTTCAACTAGTTTGGATCTAGACTCCAAAGGGAAGAAAGTGGACTCTAGTGCTTATAGAGGCATGGTTGGATCTCTTCTCTACCTAACTGCTATCAGACTTGACATAATGTTTGCTACATGTCTATATGCAAGGTTTCAGGCTGATCCAAAAGAGTCACACTTGGTAACTATCAAGAGAATTTTTAGATATCTAAAGGGCACCCCTAATCTAGGCCTTTGGTATCCTAAAAATACTGGATTTGAGCTAGTGGGGTACTCTGATTCAGACTATGTTGGGTGTAGAATTGACAGAAAGAGTACTACAAGAAGCTGTCAGTTTCTTGGTGGAAGATTGGTGTCCTGGTTTAGTAAGAAGCAGCATTCAGTTTCTACATCTACTGCAGAAGCTGAATACATTGCAGCTGGAAGTTGCTGTGAACAAATTCTGTGGATGAAGAATAAAATGTTGGATTATGGCCTAGTGTTAAATAATATCCCTATCTACTGTGACAACACTAGTGCCATAGCCATCTCAGACAATCCTGTTCAACACTCTAGGACAAAGCACATTGATATCAGACATCATTTCATAAGAGAGCATGTTAAAAGAGGAACTATGAAGTTGATCTATGTGCCTACAGAAAATCAACTTGCAGACATCTTTACAAAACCACTGGATGAAGCAACCTTTAACAGGTTGGTAAGTGAATTGGGAATGCTGAATCTGGTATGTTAATTTACTAGTTTTTCCATTCTGATATTCAAATAAAGCCTGTGACAGTAACATCTCAAAAGTTGCTGTCATGAGAAAGTTACTGTCTACTTAAGTCTCTATCTGTTTTTGACAGCACGTTTACTTTGACAATGTTAAATTGAATTTTGTGCTAGTCTTATACTTGATAGTTTGATCCTGTATGACATTAACTTGCATGGTTTTTAATGTTGAAATTGGTCAAGGAATTTCCTTGATTGGTCAGTTTTGCTTTGATTGTTGGATTAGTGGTAGACATCACTTAATTACAATCTGTGGTAGTTGTATGGGTATTCTAAACTGTTGACCATTTACCTTCCCTTTACCTAGTATGCCTATAAAATGAACCTTAGGCCATATTAGTGAATCATTCAGAAAAAGGTAAAATGGAAAACAAAGTAGGAATCGAATACAGGCCAAAAATCAGTTGTGATTCTCCCTATAAGGAAGAGGTTGAAGAGTTATTTGATGAACTGTTGGATGCCCTCGATGAGGAAGAGGAAAAAGAACTTGCTCCAAAGCCATTGAGGAGGCTAAGTGGCAAAAAGATGATAAGGAGTTTCAAGCACTCCTCAAGGAAGAAGGAACCACATAAGAGGAAGTTATGGCAGAATTTCCAGAATTGGTTAAGAAAAACTGTAATGAATAGTTAATCTTACCAAGTGTAGTAATTTCACCCTCTTCAATTAATAAAATTTATCCTTTTCCTTCTGTAGTTTCTTATTGCTTGCTGTATGTGTTGTTAATTTCTTAAATGGTTGAATTTGTTATGAATGAATAATTAATCAGTAGTGAATATTGCATATGTTTAACTGGTGTCTCTTCAGTTAAGTTATTTATCATAACAGTTTCGATACAAAATCTCGACAGTTGTTGTTTTCCTGCAAAGGTTGCTGTCAACAAGAAAAGTAGCTGTCACGGGTAATTGACAGTTAGCTTCTCGACAGCAGTAAACAACTTTCTGTCACAATTTGTAAAAGATACTGTCATATGAGAACTTAACGATGACAGTAAGTTTTGCGCGAAATGTTTCTGTCACGCAAAACATGTTGTCATCACACCAAAGTTACTGAACAAATCAAGAATGTTGAGGTGAAGTTGGATAACAACAAAGAAGTAATTGAATATGTTCTTTGGTTTGATGCATCAAGATCTGTGATAGTTAAAAAGGATTTTGCCATGGAGGTGTTATCACATGATGTATCAGAAACTCTTGCATACAGTAGGAGAACAGAAACAAGGAGAATTGAATACTTCTACTTGGTAAGGATGGTCAATCTAATGCAATGTTATGACAATGTTCCTGAAAAAGTCATGAACCATGTTTTGGCATACAAAGCTGTGAGAGATGAAGAATTCTATCAGAAATTTGGGGAATGGTCACTGTTTAATGATGCTGACATTGCTCATTTACTTGAATATTCTGATGAAGAAATAGCTGAGTATGAAGATGATCTTCCTGAAAAAGAGGTGCAAACCCAACCAAGTCATGAAGAATCCTCAAAGCCTACAAGAAGAGAAACCACTGAAGATATGGAAGATTCTTTCTTGAATAAAAGCAGAGAAGCCAACAGAGTGGAGAGTGAAGGACCAATTACCAATCTTGTATGCTTGAGAATCCTCTGAGAATCAAGTTCATATGGGAAGAGATTCCAGTGAGAAGCTTTCATAAACTCAAAACCAGTGCCCTGAAAGACTTACTCTACCTGGTGATTGGATCAATTCATCCATTGGAACAGCTATGCTCTTCTGAGATTGAGGGCATTCTTCAAAGGAGAAAGGGTGAAAACTCAAAGCTGGATAAGTCAAGTAGAAAAACCCTGAATGCATACCCTGGAAGTAGATTCAAAGTTTTTGAAGGCACACTGAAGTTCAGAACTCATGCATTTGGTAAAGACTTATGGATGGATCTTCAGGATGCTAAAGTATGCCTCTCCAAGACAGTCCAAAAGCACCTTGATGAGATTGAAGATGAGGCTATCACTCCTGATGAAAAAGTACTGGTGGAAGAACTCAGAGAAGTTCTTAAGGAAGCTCTCAACAGAGAGGATGAGGCAAGACAGAAAAGGAAATCTGAAGTTAAGTAAAAATCCTTTGTCAATTCTGATCTTGTTAGTTAAGTTGTCAGCATGTATTAATTGTAAATTTGTTGTTATTGTCTATAAAAACAAATTGGGGGAGATTGTTAGGATTTATGGGTGATAGCTAAGAGACAACTTAACTAGATATTTTAAATACTTAATTTTATTAAGTATGAACATACTGTCACAACCAGAGTATGTCTTCTGCGGAGATTTCTTATTGTCACCAAAAGCGCATTAGTGTGACAGCAAGCTTAGCCATCAGGATACTGTCATGAAGGGATAACATTTGTATTGGGGAACAACCCAGTCAAACTTGTGACATTTTGGATGTTCAAGAAACAGACGTGTTGCAGAAAGTCTAAGAAGCTGCTTGGCAGAAGCTCTCAAAAGAGAGGATGCAGCAAGACAGAAGAGGAGATCTCAAGCTAAGTGAAAATTCTTAAATTCTAATCTTGTTAGTTAAGTTGTCAGCACATATTGTAAATTTGTTGTTATTTTCCATAAAAACAAATTGGGGGAGATTGTTGGGATTTATGGGTGATAGCATTGAAATAACTTAACTTTGATTGTACTTAATTTTTCAAATTAAGTAGAACATACTGTCATAGCCAAAGTATGTTCTTGTAATCAGTATGTAATGTTATTCTAGTTGTATTGTTTGAAAGAAGTTCACTTATGTGTTCAAGCCTCAAAGAATGCTTTTTGGATGACAACATGAATAAAGGTTACTGTCCTAAAGCTGTGACAGTAAGATTACAAGAAGACAGAATGTTGCAAGTCACGACAGCATATTCACTCTGACAGCAACATTGGCGGAAGACTACGCGACAACAACTATTGCCCTCGACAGCAAGTTTGGGATCCTCGACAGCACTCTATGCGGGGAACTCATACTGTCACCAAAAGATCATTCCTGTGACAGCAAGCTTTGCGGCAAAAGTAACTGTCTCAATAAAGATCCTTATGCTAGGTATCTTTCTCAGTCAAATCCCGTGACAGTTTAAATGTTCAAGAAACAGGCGTGATGCAGTATCCCTAAGCTGCACCAAGTCTGCAAGACTACGACAGAAGCTTCAAGCACTGCAAAACAAAAGCGAATCAATTCAAGAGCAAGGTCAAGTCTTTATCTGCTGAATTGGTTTAGCTGGAAATGGAATGAATCTAGGTTGCTTTCTTTGTAATGTATATCTGACATGTTAGCAATTTAGGAAAGTCACATGGGTAAGACAATCTGTAAGAAGCTGCCACTTGACAGTGACAGCAGCTTCACAAACCCGTGACTGATAGTGATAGGGTTAGTCTTATACCTACTATCAATTCATTCTAGAATTGTAACGAAGACAAGCAAGTGTCTTTGAAGTAAACCCGAAGCTCGAGAATTCTTTCTTGAGGTTGTAGCAACACTTTGCAAAATAAATAAAACATTTATTTTGTGAATCTTGTTCTTACTGAATACTGTTCGTGATTGCATATATTGCTGATAACGTTTAATCTTGATTTTAGTTGTTGAAATTTAGATTGAATTTTATCAGTATTGCATTCATCCCCCCCCCCTTCTGCAATACACAAGGACTAACAACTGGTATCAGAGCTTTCAGATTAACATACATATCTGAGATCCCGAAGAAAATGCAGAAATCAAACAGTATCAAGATCCCAGCATTTGATAAAGAGAACTACAGCATTTGGAAAAGAAAAATCTTGTTGTTTATCAAAGCTGCAAATCCACTATACCCAGGTATACTCGAGAATGGTCCTTTCATACCAAGAAAGGAAATTGAAGCCACAACAGTGAATGGTGAGATTGTTCCTGCACATTGGGTTCCCAAAGATCCCTCAGAAATCTTGGAACATGAAAAGGAGAAAATGGTGCTAGATGATCATTTGCAACTTATCTTGCTCGATTCTCTCACGCTGGATAAAGCCATGTGTGGAAGTGTGATAAGCTGCACATCAGCCAAGGAGATGTGGATCAGGTTAGCCTTACTCTGTGAAGGAAGTGAAGAGGTTAAGGGCAACCAAAGGCAAATTCTAATATCTCAATATGAGGCATTCATGGCCAAGCCTGGTGAAGACTTAACCTCCATGTTTGAAAGGTTCAGTAAGCTCTTAACTTAATTACAGATACATGGCAAGTACTATGATAGAAAAGAATTAAATGTCAAGTTCCTGCTCACACTGCCTGATCACCTTGAACACAAGACAACAGCCATACGAGAAGGAAGAGATCTCAACAATATAACCTTTGAGACACTTTATGGTATTTTGAAATCTTATGAACTCGAACTCTTTCAAAAGAGAGCCATACAAAGTGGAACAAGGAACAAGATGGCTAATATGTCAAGTGCCCTAGTAGCACATGTGCCAAGGATCACACAGCCAAGTGAAGTACTACAGATCACACCATCAACCCCAACACAGACCTTGAAGATAGAAGAGGTGGTTGAAGATGATGAGAAAGTGGTACTACAGCTCAAAGATGTGGAAGATGAAGACTTCTACACAATGGAGGAACTGGAAAGCATGGACAACCCTACTATGGCTTACATGGCCAAAAAGTTCAAGAACTTTAGGTTCAAGAAGGATAGGTCATACAAGCCTCAAGGCCAAGCATCCAAGTTCAGCAAAGGAAGCTCATCAAAGGCTGCTGTGGGAAGTTCAACCAAAGGAGGATACAAAAATGGATTTGTGGATAGATCAAAGTTAAAATGTTACAACTGTGGAAAACCTGGTCATTTTGCTACTGAATGCAAAAGACCCAAATAGGTTCAAAGATATGAGAAAGGAACTGGTGGATACTCCAAGAAAAATCAAGGTAGAGCCTATGTGGCTGAAGGAAAGTGTTGGGATGATTCTGATGATGAAGAAGAGGAAGAATATGTCAACCTAGCTCTCATGGCTAGCACTGATGAGGTAGCATCAACACCTTCAAGTCAGGTACCTTCACTTGTCTTACTTGATATGTCTACTGATGAGTATAAGAAAACCATTAAAGACTTAAGTGCTGAAATGTTCAATGTCTATACTAGCTTGTCTGCTGCTAATGAGGAAATCTCTAGACTAAGTAAGCTAAATGAAACACTTCAGTCTGAAAATGATTCTCTTGTTCTCAAAACCAGTTCACTAGGCTCTTTAGCTCAAGAGAATGCTAAACTTAAAAATGAATTAAAATGTGCTAAGGAGGTTGAGGAATTCCTGAGGAATGAGATTGCTGAAAATGAATTTAAGATTAAGGCCTATAGAAACTCATCAAAGATAGTTCAGGATTACAATGATAAGCATACAGAAAATCAGTCTGTTGGTATAGGTTTTTCTTATGGTAGAAGACCTGGAAAGGAAACTGTGATTCAAGATTGTCCTGGAAATGCTGCTGTCAAACCCACCATTCTCAAGAAAGTTAAAACTCCTATTTTCAAAGCTGCTGAAATTGAGTTTGATGAAGAAGCCATGCTCATCAAACAAGAAATTCTTGATGAGGATGAAGGTGTTGACAGCACATTCAAGGATGGAAAGGATACTGTCACAATCCCCAAGACAGTAAACTTACCAAGCAATCAGACAGTAAGTTCAAAAGATGCTGTCACAGTTGGCAAGACAGAATCTTTCAAAGATACTGTCAAGAATGGTTCCAAGACAGCAACTTTCAAACCTTCTGTCAAGACAGTAGGAATAAAAGATACTGTCAAGGAAAGTTCGACAGCAACTTCTGAACATATTGTCAATCCAGTAACTCCCAAGTCTAAAAACAGAAATGGTAAGGTAGGTGTCAATAAAGGAAATGGATACACTAATGTTGGAGGTGCTTCTAGGAAACTGTGCAATAACTGTGGATCTACTCATCACTTAACACATGTTTGTAAGAAACCAATTGAGGATAAGATCAATGCTACTGAACTCAATGGTAACTTACACAGAACCCCCCTTATGCATAGAACTATGAGTGTCTGTAATAACATTGATTGTATGCCATGCAAAATCACTGCCATGAGTACATGCTTTAACTTACCTGTTCTCTCTACTGAAAAATGCTCATACCTAAACACTGTTGAGACTTATGAGCCTGCTGGCAACAGCAAAAAGGCTTCATCCACTAAGAAAAGGACCAAGTCCAATTCTAAACCTAAGTGGGTGAAAAGAGAAGTCAAACAGGAAGTCTTTGATAATGCTTGTGATGTTGTGACTGAAAGAAACTCAGGAAACACTGAAACTGCAGGACCCAACAAAGATTGGGTACCATATGCAACTTAGAAACATTCTATTTTGCAGGGTAAGAAGAAAAATCAGGTCATGTGGATTATTGACAGTGGTTGCTCAAGACACATGACAGGTGATAAAGCCCTGCTATCACATTATGTAGAGAAAGCTGGCCCAATCATAACCTTTGGAGACAACAGCAAGGGTTACACAGTGGGATATGGCTGTCTGGAAATTGGAAATGTTGTCATCAAAACAATGAACATTCTAATGAAGAAAGAGTTAGTGAGAGGTTTGCCCCAACAGGAATTCTGTCAAGAAGGATTGTGTGAAGATTGTCAAATGGGCAAACTGAGAAGAGCTGTGCACAAGTCCAAGCAAGTAAACACCAACACAGAAGCACTCAAGTTAATTCACATGGATCTCTTTGGACCAGTCAATGTACCATCTATGGCCAGAAAGAGATATGCCTTAGTAATGGTGGATGATTACTCAAGGTACACTTGGGTGAAACTTCTTGAATCCAAAGATGAAGCTGCTCAAGTGATTATTGATCAAGTCAGAGTTCTTGATAGAACCCCAAACTCAAAAGTTCAAATCTTGAGGAGTGACAATGGTACAGAATTCAGAAATGCCACACTTGGAAATTTCTGCAAAGATGAAGGAATTGTACAACAATTCTCTGCTGCAAGAACTCCACAGCATAATGGAGTTGTAGAAAGAAAGAACAGGACTCTCATTGAAGCAGCTAGAACTATGTTGCATGATGCTAAGCTGCCAACATATTTCTGGGCTGAAGCTATCAACACAGCCTGTTATACTCAGAACAGAACCATGATCAACAAAACTCATGCAAGCACACCTTACTGTCTGCTAACTGGAAAGAAACCTACTGTCAAATATTTTCATGTGTTTGGAAGCAAATGTTTTATGATGAAGGACAATCATGAGAAGAAAGGAAAATTTGACACCAAGGCTTTTGAAGGACTATTCATGGGTTACAGCACAGAAAGGACTGCCTACAGAGTTTATGTTATGGAACACAGGATTATTGAAGAAAGTGTTAATGTCACATTTGATGAAACCAAGTTTCCAGGACTGCATGAAGAAGGAAAGATGCAGACATTCAGATTTGAGAATCAAGGATACCTGGAAGCTGAGGAGATTGTGGATGAAGAACCTAGCTTCACTCAAGTTGTTGAAGTTGATAAAGATACTGTCAATGCCACTACTGTCAACCAAACTCCAGCTCAGTCACAGACCATATCCTCTAACATTCATGACAGTGATGACTCTGGAGACAATGAAGAACATGGTGGAGACAATGGAATTGATGAGCATTCAACTCAACAAGCTGAAGCAAATGTTCCTGTTCAATCAAGTAGCTTGCCCAGAATCACCAGGTGGAACAAGGATCACACAAATGACCTTATCATTGGTGATCCTAATTCTGGAGTGAGGACAAGGAACAAAGTCTCTGCTGACAGCATGTTTTCATGCTTCCTGTCACAAATGGAACCCAAGACAATTAATGAAGCATTGTTGGATTCTGACTGGGTGATAGCCATGCAAGAAGAGCTAAATCAGTTTGAAAGAAACAATGTATGGAAATTGGTTCCAAGGCCTAAGGGAAAGTCAGTTATTGAGACCAAGTGGGTTTTCAGAAACAAACTTGATGAAAATGGATTGGTGACAAGGAACAAAGCAAGGCTAGTGGCTAAAGGTTACTATCAACAGGAGGGAATAGATTATGATGAGACATTTGCTCCTGTTGCAAGACTTGAAGCTATAAGAATCTTTCTAGCTTATGCTGCACACTGCAACTTCAAAGTATTTCAGATGGATGTCAAAAGTGCCTTTCTAAATGGAGAGCTGGAAGAAGAAGTGTATGTGGAACAGCCACCAGGGTTTGAGGATGCTGAAATGCATAATTTTGTGTACAAACTCTTCAAAGCTTTGTATGGACTAAAGCAAGCACCCAGGGCATGGTATGACACACTTTCCACCTTTCTTCTGGAAAACCAGTTTACCAGAGGAGTGGTGGACAAGACACTTTTCTACAAACATCATGGCAAGGACATCATTCTGGTACAAATCTATGTGGATGACATCATTTTTGGTTCTACAAATGAGAAGCTGTGTGAGAAGTTTTCCCATCTCATGAGCAACAAATATGAGATGAGCATGATGGGAGAACTGTCATTCTTTCTGGGGTTACAAATTCTTCAACAAACTGATGGAATCTTCATAAGTCAAGCTAAGTATATCAAGGAACTTCTCAAAAAGTTCAACTTGGAAGATTCATCTCCTGCAAAGACACCAATGTCCACAACAACTAGTCTGGATCTTGATCCTAAAGGAAAGAAAGTTGACTCAAGCACCTATAGAGGCATGGTAGGATCCCTCCTATACCTAACTGCTAGCAGACCTGACATCATGTTTGCTACATGTCTCTGTGCAAGGTTTCAAAGTGATCCAAAGGAGTCACACTTGGTAGCCATCAAGAGAATATTTAGATACTTAAAAGGCACTCCTAACCTAGGCCTTTGGTATCCTAAGAATACTGGATTTGATCTAATTGGTTACTCAGACTCAGACTATGCTGGATGCAAGATTGACAGAAAGAGTACTACTGGTAGCTGTCAATTTCTTGGTGGAAGATTGGTCTCATGGTTTATCAAGAAGCAGCATTCAGTTTCTACCTCAACTGCAGAAGCTGAGTACATTGCTGCAGGCAGTTGCTGTGCACAAATTCTATGGATGAAAAGTCAACTTCTAGATTATGGTCTAGTGTTAAGAGAAATTCCTATTTACTGTGACAACACTAGTGCCATAGCCATCTCAGAAAATCCAGTTCAACACTCTAGGACAAAGCACATTGATATAAGACATCACTTTATCAGAGAGCATGTTGAACAAGGAACTGTGAAGCTGATTTATGTCCCAACTGACAAGCAACTTGCTGACATCTTCACTAAGCCATTGGATGAAGCAACCTTCAACAGGTTGGTAAGTGAATTGGGAATGCTGAATCTGGTATGTTAATTTACTAAGGTTTCTAAATTTTCAATTCTTATTGAAGCTCATGACAGCAACTTCAAACCTGCTGTCAAGAGAAGTTACTGTCTACTTGGTTTATGTCTGTTATGTGATAGCATGTGTTGATTTGACTTTTCATGTCAGTATTTTGTGCCAGTCTCATACTTTTAAACCGTGTATGACTTTAATGTGGTTATCCGTTAAGTTTGAGAGTTAAAAATCTGTTCCATTGGACTTTCACACTCTTTTGCATTAATCTGTAGGATTAAAGGAGGACACGACCATTAATTACTTTTGTGGTAGTTGTATGGGTACTCTAACTGTTGACCATTAGACTTTGATCCTTAGACGGTTTTGCCTATAAATTAACCTTAGGTTTCACCAGTCTGCTCTCAGTTTTAAAGTAAATAATGGAAAACAAAGTAGGAATCGAAGTTGGTCTAAAGAAGTGTGATAGTGAACCCGACAATGAAGAGATCGATGAGCTCTTTGAAATGCTGTTGGACGCCATGGATGAGATAGACGAGGAAAAGGAGGCCAAGGCTAAGGAAGAGGAGGCCAAGGCTATGGAAGAAGAGAAGGAGCTTCAGGCACTTCTTGAAAAAGAAGGCCGCTCTGAAGAAGAGATTAAGGAAGAAGTCTTAGAACTAGTTGATAAAATCATTGAATGATGTACTCAATGTTCAATATTAATGATTTTATTAACAATAATAAAAGTTCCTGTTTATGTGGTTACTGAGTTTATGACTTGTCTGTGTAACTTGCTTAATATCTGTGTTTGAAAGATTACATTGCTAAATTCATATTCTGTTAATTTTAGGTTAAGTATATGAGCAACGCATTCTAATTAGTTCCTGACAGAAACAATTTCCCATTTAAATTACTGTCACAAAGAAGGATACTGTCCCGTGTCTCTTGACAGCAACCTTCTTGACAGCAGGGAAAGACTTTCTGTCACGACCTTTAAAGGATACTGTCACTCAAATGCTTAACGGTGACAGCATGTTTTTGCGCAATAGTTGCTGTCGCGCAAAACCTACTGTCACCACCACTTATTACTGACAGATTGTTTCTAGCGCACAGGTTACTGTCAACAATAGTGGACCGTTGTAATTGGATATTCACCCCACGATTGACAGTGAATAACGGGCAGTAACTCACGTGTTAAGAGAGTGGGTTAAGACACGTCCTTTAACTCCACTTTTTGAGCAAACGTTTGAGATACCCATATTTATTCTCCAGTTACTCAGACATATCACTCTCACAAAACTCAAGGCAAAATACTTTTCTTCAAGCAAAAAGCTACTTTCTCACTTTCTTCTTTTCTTGAAATCTCAATGGCCCCCAAACAGACTCTCTCTCAAACAAACTTTGCTGGCATCTTTTCCCCAAATGATGCTGGTGAAGGTTTCAAAGGACTAGTGTTTTTCTTGAACAAGTCCTATCTCGGTTATGCCATAACCTCAACCCCCATTCTCGACTTAGACAGACTTGAGGCGTTTTGGCAAACTGCTGTTGCTCAAACTGAGGGTGAGAACCCTGGTATTCAATTCACAATCTCTGGGCAACAATACATTCTCACAGCTGAGGTCATCAATACTGCTCTTGGAATTACACTGGAAGCAGGCCAAAACTTTGCTCCACTTGCTAATGATGACACTCTGAAGAAGCTCTTCTTGAAGATTGGGTATGCAGGCCCTATTCTCGAAGAGGGAACAACCAAGTGGTACCCGTCTGGTGAAATGGACAGGAAGTATCTAAGGAAGGAGTGGAGCATGATATTTGATGCAATGGTCAAGGTGTTCTCTACCAAGTCCACAGGCTGGAATGGGATACCCTCCTACATCAAGAAACTGACACATTCTCTTGTCCATGGATACAAGGTGAATGTTGGAGCTCTCCTCATGGCACAACTCACAGCTGCCATAGGTAAGAAGGTATCACACTACCCTCGCTTTCTTATGTTGTGCATTAATTCATTCTGTGATTTTAATGATGCTGCTCCTCGTTTAGAGGCTTGCTCAGTTTTGAAAAAGAACACACACACACACTATTATCATCACAAAATCTCAATGCACATATTCCAATTTGTTTCACTCAGCACATGGTTGATCAAGTGTCCAACCTTGATTATCCATTACCTTCTGGTTATGATTCTTTTTCTCTTGAGAATGAAACTGAATTAGACCCAAATTCAGTTAACCCCCATTCAACACCATACACTCAGCCTAGGCCCTCTAGACTTCCCAAAGCACAAAGAGAAGCCTTGCAAGAATCCAGAAAAAGATCCTTAGAAGCTGATGTTGGTGGTAGCTCTGTTAGTCAAGAGGGAGACACTGCACTTAGTGCAGCAAATAAGGAAGGTAGTCAAACAGAACCCACAGTGGTTCCCCCTGAGCCTAAGAAGAAGAGAGCTAGGAGGACCAAAACCACTGTCAGCCACCCTGCAGTCTCCCAAAAGACTGTAGAGGAAACCAGGGAAATAAACTCCTCCCTAGATGTGCCTTCTCAACAAGGGACATCTATTGAAATTGGCCTGTCTCCCAAGGCACCCTGTACAGAGTCTGCACAAACTCATGGTTCCCAACCTGAGATACCCCCACTTGAAGAAACACACAGTGAGTTAGGGCACAGTGAGGATTTCTCTACTCCTATTGATGGTTCACATGTTTCATCTGTGAATCAGCCCCCACTCTCTACTACACTTTCACCTTCTTCCTTCCCTACACATTCTTTTGTTTCTTCTCCACAACCTAGAGAAGGGGACAGTCCCAACCCTTCAGGTTTTGATCATCCATCTCCAATCATGGATGAGCCCCCATCTAGTGGTCCACAAGAACCCATTTCTCAAAGTGAGATGGACACCACTCCTCCAAACACTGAGCTAGGGCAAAGTGGTATTTTGTCAGAAAATGAAACAGCCAACACTTTGTCTGATCTCCAAGGAGCATCTTACCTTCAGGAAGATGCTGTCACAGCCTCTGTTGCTGTCAAAGACACTGGGGATGCTACTGTCCTGGACACAGCTACTGTCAAAGGTGGAGAGAAAGATACTGTCACTACAGAACCTACTGTCACTCCACCTCCCAAAGATGCTGTCATGCCAGAACCTGCTGTCCAGACTCCAACTGACAGTACCATTCCTACTCAAGATGCTGTCCAGCCCTTCCAGCCTGATTTTGATGCTGTACTTGTTGAGGATACCTCTGATGATGACCTACCTCTTGCCAAACTCCTAAAGGTACATTCTAAATTTTCTCCTTCCATGCATGTTAGTACTGCTCATACCCATGCATCTAGGTTGAGTGAGGGTGTGCAAAAGAAAAGAGAGATAAAAGAAAAGAGAGGTGAGCATAAAAATGAGAGGCAGCCAAATGAGCTGGCAAAAGGAGAGGGACTTGAGCATGTCCAGAGAGATATTGAGGGAGCCCACACTATTCAGGCACTAGGCCTTGAGAGTCAAACTGTGAGGGGTGATGAGATCACTCAAAAACACCCTGAGAGTGTGAGAACCCCCATAGCCTCCAGGCCCCTGTCTTTTCCTTCCCCTCCAAGAAGGTTAAGGTCTGGTGGCCCCTCTGCTACTTTTGGTAACAGGATTGCAGCTCTTGAAGGACAGTGTGCTACTTTGGACTCCAAACTGGACTCTCTCTCTCAACTGGTGGTTGATGGTTTTGCTGCTACTCAACTCTCTATTCAGTTTCTTACTGACCTGGTAGCTGCCAACTCAACTAAGGGGGAGAAGGTAGCAAGATCAGAATCATTTCCTATTCAAGAATCAGGTGGAACTTAGGGGGAGCCTGTAGCTGTGGAGACCAGAGGGGGAGCTAAAAGGAAAGCAATGTCTAAGGGGGAGCAAGTCAAACTAAGCAGCGCAAAACCACAGGATAAAGCTGAAAAGCCTGTTGAAGTGGAAATGGATGGAGAAAGGGTGTTAATGTCAAAGGAAACTCAAGATGCATTGCAAAGAAGACCTGCATCTAGACATCCAATCTTGCCTCCTGTGGTGATTAGAGAACCTACTCCAGAAACTCAAGAAACTGCTTTACAGAAGAAATGGAGAGAAATGGAGGAACAAAACAAACTTGGGAAAGGTAAAGGGAAACTGCCTGAATCCATTCATGGTGGAATTATTTGGACAAATGGCACTGAATTTGATCAAGAGGAAGCCAATGTCTTGATGGTGGATTACAGGGAGAGCACATTACACAACCATGACAGTAAGTTTAGCAGTTTGGTGGAAGAAGCAATGAATGCTCCTAGCAACCGTCCAACCAACACCACAAAACTGTTAAAGGAACAAATTACTAGTGTCAGTGTAATGGTGAATGATGAGAAAAGATGGGCTGTAAGTATTTATCTCACTTCTGGCATATCTTATTTCATCACAATGCAGCTATTGCAGAGTCTGCCAGCAAAGGTGTTGTGTGCTTTGAAGGGAATGATCAGGGCAACTCAAACACCATTCAATGAAATATTGGATATGCAAATCCAGAACCTGATCACACAGAAGCTACCTGAAGTCTACTCAAATCCACCAAGTGTTTTTGTTGCCCAGTAATAATCTATTGTAGAAGGGGGGTTGAATACAATAGAGTAAGATAATCGACTTCTTAATGTATATATCATAAATATGAAAAGAAAGATAACAGCTTTATTAAATCTGATATAAAACTGTTACAAACTCTCTCAAGAAATTCTGATGTTCTTGAGAGCTGCTAGTTTACAAAAACTCTCTCAAGAAATTCTGTTCTTAAGAGCTTCTCTTCGATTATGTTCTCTCTCTAATGAATACATAAATCGAAACCAAGACTGTGTTTATATAGTACACACAGCTTCTCTATAAATAACAAGATAAGTCCTAATCAATAACAAAGATAAAAACCTATCCTTAATCGATAGCTACATTCTACAAACCAGGAACAAATAGAATAAACTTCCATGTTTATCTAGACTCCAAATATAACTCGAAGTAGGAATCCTGATCAGCTTCAAGCTCTGATGATCAATCCTGATCATAGTCTGAGTAGGAATCCTGATGATCAATAAGATACTGACGCTTGATCAAATACTGATGACCATGCAATACTGATGACGTCAGCAATCCTGATCAGTTGAGTCTAGCTTCTGACGATCATTGAATTCTGATCTAACAATCTCCCCCAATCTCATACTTTGTGAAATAAAGTATAGATTCCAAATATTCAATGATGTCAAAAACATGTATCAAAATGTACGAGTATCTTCAGAAACAACTTATCTGTTTAAGCTTTGTGATAGAACAGATTCATCTTCAAGAAGTTGGATAATAAACTTTCTTCTTTTTCTTCAAGAATTTGAATCAGTCTTTCCTTAAGATTTCTGAGTTCTTCATCTTCCTCATTAATCTGGTAGATAGCTGCTCTGAGATTCTGTATGGAGCTTTTCTGTAGACTGTGCTCTTCAAGCAAAAGATAAGCAATTTCCTTCCCATCAGGATTGAGAGTAAGTTGGGTCATACCAAAAGTTACTTCTTTAACAGCAGTACCTCTTTGCATTTCCACATCCTGACCTCTTTGATTTAAGTAAATGGGAATATAATTACCATCGAAATTACTGTTTCCATCCAGTCTTCTTCTTATAGTTGACAAAATCATGTCAGCCCATACTTTGTACACTTGGTTCCTCCATCTTAACAGATAGTGAACATATTTCAGTTCCTGTGTAGTTTTCATCAGCAGATCTTGAATAGATAGAATCTTCACACTACCATCTTTCATGAAGTACAGAAGCTTTTCTTTCTTTTCAAAACCATCATGACAATCTATAACTATATCAACAGCTAATAAATTGTTCAGGTTTACAGAAGTTAAAGTACCTCCAATTTCTGTCAAGGAGTAAGGATCAACATATGACATATTCAGATATTCACCATCTCTGTGTCCAATACCTCCTCTTGAATTACTTGACAATTGCTTCAGATTTGAAAACATCTTTAACCAGAGTGCTTTTGATCTAACCATCTCAGATAAATCAACAACACTTGAAGCGCTTGTAATAATTCCACCAGACTGAAAATTGATAGGTGTATCACAACTTAATGTGCTAATATGTTTCCACTTCTTATCCTTTTCCTTTTCAAAAACATAGCTTCTTTCCAGTAAAGATTCTTGTCTGCTTGAATTTCTCCATTTTCTTTCATTTGAAACTTTAAGCCTTTGTAGATAGAGATTAAAATCTTCATTTGTTCTCTTTGTAATATCTCTTCTTATGGCTTCTTCTTCTTCATCTACTTCTTTGTTGTGACAATCAACAACAGTAGATAAGATTATCAAATCAATCTCTTGCAGAATTTCAGATTCGTCAGGATCTTGAATATTGTCAGGATTAGAATCTTCAATTTGATTTGTATTGCTGAGAGTTGATTTACTTGATTTTCTTCTCAATTCAGGTTCTTCTTCAACAAATTCCTTGTCTTCTTTCTCCATGATATCCTTGATAACAGGATCTATTAGATTTTGTGAAGCTTCAGGAATTTCTTCAATTCTTAACCCTCTAGACCTTGTCTGTCTAGGTACTGTTTGAGTTGAAGAACCTCTTCTATTTCTTCTAGCACCTCTCCTACCTCTGCTTCCTCTACCTCTAGCAGGAGCAGTATAGCTTTCCATTGTCTCTCTTTGTAGTCTCAAGAATTCTTCATGTGAGAGATCTGGATATTCTTCACTTGCTGTAGAGAGTACTTTTCTGGCAAATAATTGTTGAACTCTTTTATCAGTGTGATAAAGAGTAACAATTCTACCGTCTTTTGTAGAAAACTTCTGGAATAAATTTGATGCATCTTCAGGATTATCAATAATCACATCTTCATCACCTTCAGGAATTGTAGCAAGAATGTGTCCATGACCAGGTGTCAGGATTTGATCTTCCGTCAGGATCTGAGATTGCACCAATGTTCTTACTGTCTTAACTCCAGAATCAGAAACATGAGTTGACTGCGTTGTTTGACTTTGAGAAGTTTGGATTGTCTTCATAACAACAGCATCAGAGGTTTCTCCTTGTATCGCTTTGTCACCACCATCATCTCCAGTATCATCATCATTATTTCTTAATACTAGATCAGGTGTACATTTTGTCTGAATAACCTTCTCCCCCTTTTTGACATCAGGATTTGACAATAATTGCAAAATTAAGGAAAGAGAGGCTTGAATTTCAGTTACCTTAGTATCCAGAGAATCAATTCTTTGATTGATTGAGGTTTGTTCTGAAACAACAGATTTCACTTGGGAGTCCACTACCCTCAATTGTAAAGTAGTAGGCACCTTTGTAAAATTATTAAAGATATCAGTCCTCACTTTTTCAGTTGAGCCCTTGATAGAATCAATCTCACTTTTCAGACTTTTGGATAACAGAGTTGTAGCTTTCAGATGATTCTTCAAGTCTTGATTCTCTATAGACTTCACTGCATTATAGGCATGTTCAATAGCAGAAGAAAAACTGATAGATTCATCAGATTGGTGCCATGAATTGTTCCATTCATTCTGTCTAAATGCCTCTGCAGGATCAAAGGAAGGAATAGAAAAATCTTGTCTCTGATCGTTCCCAGTGGAAGCATTGCTAGCCATATATGTACTGGATGAACCAAAATTAGTTCCAAGACTAATTTTGAGTGCTGTAGCAAGCTGTTCCTTCTCTTTTCGATTCTCATCATCATCATCACTATCATCAGAAGTATCATCAACAGTACCATGAGTAATATCAGGATCAGGAATAGCAATACCTTTCAGTTTATCCTGTGGTTCTGAGATAGGATGATCCATTGGTCTTGAACGAAGTGGCTGTATCAAAATAGGTTCATTTTCAGGAGCACCACTAGCGTCAGGATGAACATCGTCAGGATTTGATATGCGTGCATCAGTATTTGCTACCAATGGTTCTTGTGGAGCTTGAGGTTCAGAAGCTTCTTCAACACTTTGAGTTAAAGGTTCTTGTGTGCTTCCCTCATTGACAATGTTCGCGACCAATCTTTCAACAGAAGCTGTAGCTTTGCCTGCATCTTCACTTTGAGAAGATGGTTCTTGTGTGACTGGAATGTTGATGTCTTCATTCTCCCTTTGAGAAAATGGTTCTTGTGTGACCATTCCACTAGCTAAGCCTTCACCCAAACTTTGATTGAGTGGTTCTTGTGTGGCAGGATCAACAGTAGCTGCTGAATTACTCTGAAATTCAGGTTCTTGTGGGCTTGATCCTTTCAGCTTCTTCTGTCTCTGATAGACTAACTCTTCTGCATTCCTCTTTTTCTTTGATGTAGGTGTAAGACCAACCAAGGAAGCAGTTGTAGAAACCTTCTCCCAAGAAATTTCTCTAATCTGAGATGGAGAGGCTGGAGAGTCTGATATAGAGACAACTTTTGTTGTTGCATCAGGAATACTAACATCAGGATTTGACCAATTGATTTCCTGTCAGGATTGAGTCCTATCAGGATTTGATCAAAGATACATACCTTTCTGAATAACCATCAGGATTTGACAGTTATCAGGATTTCCTCTCTGTAGCTTTTCCTCAGAAATTCTCAAAATTCATCATTCCAAGTTCATTCACCAACTTATTGAAAGTAGCTCCAGGTAGTGGCTTGGTGAATATATCAGCTAGTTGTTGATCAGTAGGAACAAAGTGAAGTTCAATTGTTCCTTCCAGAACCTGTTCTCTTATAAAGTGATATCTGATACTTATGTGTTTAGTAAGAGAATGCTGAACTGGATTTCCTGTCATTGCAATAGCACTTTGGTTATCACAATAAATAGGGATTTTTGAGTATGACAGGCCATAATCTAACAACTGATTTCTCATCCACATTATCTGAGCACAACAACTTCCTGCAGCAATGTACTCAGCTTCTGCAGTTGAAGTGGAAATAGATTTCTGCTTTTTACTGAACCATGAAACTAGTCTTCCACCCAAAAACTGACAACTTCCTGAAGTACTTTTCCTGTCTATTTTGCATCCTGCAAAATCAGCATCTGAATAACCACACAACCCAAAATCTGATTCCCTTGCATACCAAAGGCCAAGTGAAGGAGTGCCTTTGAGATATCTGAAAATTCTTTTGACTGCAATCAGATGTGGTTCTCTAGGTTTTGCTTGAAATCTTGCACATAGACAGGTTGCAAACATGATATCTGGTCTACTGGCAGTGAGATACAATAAGGAGCCAATCATTCCTCTGTAGTGAGTTACATCTACCTCTTCACCTTGATCAGGATCAAGTTTGGTAGCTGTAGCTATGGGAGTTGAAGCAGGAGTACTGTCTTGCATGTTAAACCTTGTCAGTAAATTCCTTGTGTATTTAGACTGATTAATAAAAATCCCTTCATCAGTCTGTTTAACTTGAAGACTCAGAAAGTAACTCATTTCTCCCATCATGCTCATTTGATATCTTGACTGCATAAGCTTGGAAAACTTTTCACACAGCTTATTGTTTGTTGACCCAAAAATGATATCATCAACATAAATCTGAACTAACAGCAACTCCTTACCATGATTCAAATAAAATAGAGTTTTATCAATTGCACCTCTTTTGAATCCACTTTCCAGTAAGAATTGAGCTAAGGTTTCATACCATGCTCTTGGAGCTTGCTTTAGTCCATAAAGTGCCTTATCCAGTCTGTAGACATGATCTGGATATTTAGGATCAATGAAACCAGGAGGTTGTTCAACATAAACTTCTTCCTCCAGTTCACCATTTAAGAAAGCACTTTTAACATCCATCTGGAAAACCTTGAATTTCTTATGTGCTGCATAAGCAAGAAATATCCTGATGGCTTCTAGTCTTGCAACAGGAGCAAAAGTTTCATCATAGTCAATTCCCTCTTGTTGGGAATACCCCTTTGCAACTAGTCTAGCTTTATTTCTGATAATGACTCCATCAGAATCAGTCTTGTTCTTGAAAATCCACTTTGTACCAACAATTGATCTATTCTTTGGTCTTGGTACCAGTTTCCAGACTTCATTCCTTTCAAATTCATTCAGTTCTTCTTGCATTGCAGTAACCCAATCAGCATCTTTAAGTGCATCTTCAACTTTCTTAGGCTCCTCCTTGGATAGAAAGTTATTATATAAACATTCATTCTGAGTTGCACTTCTTGTTTGAACACCTGCATCAGGATCTCCAATTATCAAATCAGGAGTATGATCTTTTGTCCATTTCCTTGCTGGTGTCAAATTGTTTCTTGAAGTAGATGCTCCCCCTGGATTGGTGTTATCTTGATTGAAAGAATTTGATTGATTTGAAGCTCTCCCTGAATTATTGCTATGCCCTCCTGATGTGTTATCAGGATCTTCACTTGAATCAGTATCTGAAGAATTCTGTTCTGATGATTGGGTTGACTCTGAACTTGTAGTTGAATGTCGTTGCTCCCCCTCAACATTAGCACTACTAGTTGTATCACTGTTGTTTGCATCATCAGTATTAGCACCATCAGTACCTGGTGAGTCATCAGGATTTGGTGACCCATCAGTATCTGATGAATTGACAGGATCTGATTCAATTTCTTCAGGTTCCTTGGAAGCTTCATTTTCAAATAACAATCTATCATGCGAGTCTTCAATGATTCCAGTTATCTTCTTATCATCAAAAGATACATGAATTGACTCCATGACAGTTCTTGTTCTCAAATTAAAAACTCTGAAGGCTCTTGATGTAGGATAACCTATGAATATTCCTTCATCAGCCTTTGTTTCAAATTTCCCTAGCTGTTCAGGATGAGTTCTGAGAACAAAACATTTACAGCCAAACACATGCAAATGCTTCAGACTTGGTTTCTTCTCCTTCAGTGACTGATAAGGAGTGACACCATGCCTGTTTATCAATGTGAGATTTTGTGTATAGCATGCTGTGTTGACTGCTTCTGCCCAGAAATATGTAGGTAATTTAGCTTCTTCCAACATAGTTCTGCCAGCTTCAATAAGAGTTCTATTCTTCCTTTCTACTACTCCATTTTGCTGAGGTGTGCCAGGAGCAGAGAATTGTTGAATGATTCCTTTGTATTTGCAGAACTCTTCCATCTTTGAATTCTTAAATTCAGTACCATTATCACTTCTCAGAATCTTGACTTTGTACTTTGTGGTTGTCTCAATCATCCTCACATGATCCAACAGAACTTCAGGAGTTTCATCTTTTCTATGCAGAAAATACACCCAGGTGAATCTAGAATATTCATCAACAATTACAAGAGTGTACCTTTTCTTACTGATGGACATGATGTTGACTGGACCAAACAGATCAAGATGTAGCATGTGATATGGTTCTTCAATCGAGGATACTGATTTACTCTGGAATGATGTCCTTCTTTGTTTTGCTTTTTGGCATGCATCACAGAGTCCATCAGGTGTATATAAGACATTAGGTAATCCTCTTACTAACTCTTTCTTAACCAACTCATTGATGTTGCTGAAGTTGAGATGAGAAAGCTTCTTGTGCCAATTCCAACTTTCATCTACAGAAGCTTTACTGATGAAACATGTAGGGGAGCCATCAGTATCTGAGAGAATGTTGGCTTCATATATGTTACCATGCCTGTAGCCAGTTAGTGCTATCTTCCCTGTTGCTTTACTGAGTACTTCACAATGTGTGGAATAGAAATTGACATGATAACCTCTGTCAGTGATTTGACTAATACTCAACAAGTTGTGTTTTAGTCCCTTCACTAGAGCTACTTTTTCAATGATGATATTTCCAATGATTATATTGCCATATCCCAAGGTTTGTCCAATGTTGCCATCTCCATAAGACACAGTTGGGCCAGCTTTTTCCTCATATTCTGATAACAGGGCTTTGTTTCCAGTCATGTGCACAGAACATCCACTATCCATGACTAACACATTTTTCTTTTTACCCTGCATCAGAATAGAAACACACTAGTTAGAACACTTAGGAACCCATACACGTTGGGTTCCTTTCTCATGCAATTTATTAATTTTAGCAGCAGAAGACTTTCTGACTTTAGCAGTCCTGACAGGATTTACTCCATCAGGATTTGCTTTGTTAGCATCAGTATTAACAAAAGCATGTTTCACTATGACATTTTCAGTTCTATCAGACTTTGTACTACTTTCAAACTTAGGCAATGGATCATAAAAGTTATAGTACAAATCATGATACTCTTTACATGTATAAATAGAATGCCATAGACTACCACAATGAAAACAGGACTTCTGCGGTTTATAGAGTACTGATCTATTCCTCACATCAGATTTAGGAATTTCAGCAATTTTCTTCTTACTCTTTTTACAATCAATAGCAAGATGATTAGAGTTACCACAGTTAAAACAACACTTTCTAGGTGCATTTGGGATATATTTATAACCATTCTCTTTATTGATCCCAACTTTACCATTCCTGTTTCTCTTAACAGTAGCTTCCTTTTTCTTATCTGTAACCTCACAGATTTTATCTTTAAGCTGTTTCTGAGACAATAGACCTAGATTCTTAGTGACTTTGTTCATGACAGGTTTAGACTTTATAACTTTAATTCCTTGAGTAGAAGAAGATCCCTTTTCAAAAGTAGAATTGGAATCCTTACCAAAAACAAAATTAACAGGAGTAATCTTAGATTTGGTAGAGTCTATAACATGTCTATAGGTCTTTGGACTGACTGTCTCATCAATGACAATTTTCTCTGCTAATTTCTTATCTTCATCTGACTTATATCCTAGACACTCTTTCCAATTCTTAGAGGTATTAATCTCATGAAATTTCCTACCAGAGTCTGTCCAGGTTCTGATTTTCTCATTAGCATATTCAAGTTCTTTTTCAAGGGAAGTACATTTAGATGTCATCTCTAAGTGCATGTGTTTAGCATTATCACATTCTTTTTGTACTTCTTGCATACGAGAAAATTCAGCTTCTAATATCTCATTCCTCTTTCTAAGATCAGACATCTCAGATAAGATTCTAGTATTCTCAGCAATTTGACTTCTAAAGCTAATATGTAATGACTTTAGAAAACGTCTTAACTCAGAAGCATTATCAGTATCAAAATCAAAGATAGTATTTAGTATCTTATCATCAGGAGCAGCAGTTACATCAGCATTGGCCATTAATGCATAGTTGACTACCTCAGTATCAGATTCTGAGGAAGAGTCCATCCAATCCTTGCTTGATGTGATGAGTGCCTTTGTCTTGTTGCATTCAGAAGCAAAGTGACCCATTCCATTACACTTGTAGCATCTAACCTTTGATTTGTCAAATTTGCTACCCTTGCTGTCCTTTTTGATATACTTGTCTTTGTCTGCTTTGAAGGTCTTTTTCTGAAAGTTGCCTTGTCTTCTATTCTTCCTGAACTTCATCCTTCTGAAGTTTCTGACAATCATAGCAACCATCTCTTCCATGTCTGAATCAGAAGATTCATCACCAGTATTGGCATCAGAATTGCCATCAGTATCTGATGAAGAGTCGTCAGGATCTGACTCAGCTACTCTTGCTTTCCTTCTAGAGACCTCCATAGCTTTTCCTTTTGATTTAGCTTCTACATTCAAAGCAATTGACTTTGCCTTGCTGCTTTTCTTGTTCTTTCTCTGTTGAACTTCAAGATCATGAGTTCTTAGCATCCCATAGATCTCATCAAGAGACACAATGTTCAGATCATACTGGTGTCTAATGATTGAGGTCTGAGTATCCCATTCTTCAGGTAAAGCTCTAAGAAATTTGGTGTTTGAATCTTCAGTTTCATATACTTTGTCAACTAAGGATAAGCTGTTCAATAGTGTCAGAAATCTATTATATAGATCAGTCAGGCTCTCTTCAGGTCTTGCATCGAATTGTTCATATTCTTGAATCAAAAGAGCCCTTCTGTTTTTCTTAACAGATGCAGATCCCTGGCACTGAGTTTCCAAAGTATCCCAGATTTCTTTTGAAGACTTGCATGCAATCACTCTGTTTGACATGACAGCATCAAGGCTATTATGCAAGATATTCTTTATCTTTGGTTCCCTGAGTACATGAGCTTTTTCTTCTGGAGTCCATTCAGCTTTAGCTTTGACCACATAATGTTCTGGTACTGTATCTGTTCGTTCTACGAACTTTGTTGGTATATATGGTCCATCACGAATCCTGTCCAAGTAGTCAGGATCCATAGCCTCCAGGTACATCAGCATCTTTACCCTCCATGTAGGATATTCTGATATCTTTAAGATGGGAATCTTCATGCTTTCATACTTGGTTGTCGACATCTTAGATCGTCTCTGATTTAAAAATAAATCAGTTTGCTCTGATACCAATTGTTGCCCAGTAATAATCTATTATAGAAGGGGGGTTGAATACAATAGAGTAAGATAATCGACTTCTTAATGTATATATCACAAATATGAAAAGAAAGATAACAGCTTTATTAAATCTGATATAAAACTGTTACAAACTCTCTCAAGAAATTCTGATGTTCTTGAGAGCTGCTAGTTTACAAAAACTCTCTCAAGAAATTCTGTTCTTAAGAGCTTCTCTTCGATTATGTTCTCTCTCTAATGAATACATAAATCGAAACCAAGACTGTGTTTATATAGTACACACAGCTTCTCTATCAATAACAAGATAAGTCCTAATCAATAACAAAGATAGAAACCTATACTTAATCGATAGCTACATTCTACAAACCAGGAACAAATAGAATAAACTTCCATGTTTATCTAGACTCTAAATATAACTCGAAGTAGGAATCCTGATCAGCTTCAAGCTCTGATGATCAATCCTGATCATAGTCTGAGTAGGAATCCTGATGATCAATAAGATACTGACGCTTGATCAAATACTGATGACCATGCAATACTGATGACGTCAACAATCCTGATCAGTTGAGTCTAGCTTCTGACGATCATTGAATTCTGATCTAACAGTTTTTTTCAGATCCAAAACTAAGGATGGCACAAGAAGGAACAGTTTCATGAATTTGGGTAGCCCATCCATAATGGAAACCAAGTCAATTCTGAAGGTACTAGATGGAATACTCAGTTCAAATGCCAATCCAGGAAGAGTTCATGCTGTTCAAGAAATCTACAAAATGCTGGTGTTGAGAGACAAGGCACTGGGAGCTAGAATGAAGGAGCTAATCACTAGAGCCAATGCCAAAAGAAATGATCAAGGTGGAAGTTGCTTCTATAACATTCCTCCCCATGATGATGAAGATGGTGAGGATGGAGGTGGTGAAGCTTCTGGAAATGCTGGAAATGCTGGTGGAAGTAATTCTGGGAATACTGGTATTCAATCCCAGAATGAAGGCAATGAAGAAACTCCTAGCCAGGAAAAGAAAGATGCTGGTGCAACAGATGAAGAGGAGTCAAGAATACTGGAAGCTTTGGAGGCAAGCATTCTTAGATGTGCTATTGACTGCATAAATGCTGAAAAAGATGCTGTCACCAAAGGTACTGTCGACAAGGATACTGTCATAGAAGATGCTGTCTTGGAAGATGCTGTCGACAAGGGTACTGTCAAGGAAGGTTCTGTCAAGGATGAAGCCAAGGCTACTGTCAAGTCCAAAAGACTGAAAGCTAAAGCTAAGGCATGGTTTTCTAGACAGAAACCTACAGGGAAGCACAAGTACTCAGGAAAGGAAAAGGCCACTGGATTTGGCAGGAATCTCAAAAAGCCAATTCAATCAATTCCTCCCAACAGTCTCAAGATTCAACAAATGCAATCAAGAGAAATCAAGAGCGTTGAGGTTAAGCTGGATGCAAATCAAGAGGCCACTGAGTACATTCTGTGGTGGGAAGAATCAAGGTCAGCCAAGATTGACAAGGACTTCAATCTGGTAGCCACATCAACCAAGAAAAGTACATCAACCATAGATAAAAGAAGAATTGATTTCTTCTACCTGGAAAGAATGGTAGAGTTGCTGGAGAGCTATGATGATGTTTCAAAGGCTGTCATGGAACATGTTCTAAAATATCAGGCAGATAGGGATGCTGAATTTTATCAGAAATTTGGCTATAACTTTGCAGATTTTGATGATGCCGATATTCTTACTGATCTCCCAGCCTCTCCTATACCATACCACTGGTACTATGAGTTTGATGATTTACCCACAGAAGAAGGGCAAACCCAACCAACTAAGGAAGGGGAACCCAAGCCAAGCAAACAACCTGAATTTTCTGAATATTCTCAAACTCAGTCAGAACTTGATAAGAAGGAAGTTGAATTACTGGAAAAACACAAGGCCTCTAACAAGGCAGAAAGTGAAGCTCCAAATTATCAACCATATATGCTGGAAAATCCCCTAAGAGTCAAGTTCCTAAAAGAAGAAATCTATGTTTGCAGCTTGCATAAGCTTAAAACATCCACTCTGAAGGATTTACAGTATATGGTAGCTGGTTCAATTCATCCCTTGGAACAGATTTGTTCTGATGAGATAGAGAAGTTATTGGAAGGGAGAAAAGGAGAAGACTCAAAACTGGACAAGCAAAGAAGGAAGTCTCTCAATGCTTATCCTGGAAGTAGATTCAAGCTCATTAATGAAGAACTTCATTTCAGAACCTATCCATATGATATAGAGCAATGGCTGAATCTCAGGGATGTTAGTTCTCTCATATCCCCTTCCATAAAGAAGATCATTGATGAAGTAGAGGATGATGCAGTGTCTGCTGCTGAAATTTCTCTTGTAGAAAGTCTAAGAAGCTGCTTGGCAGAAGCTCTCAAAAGAGAGGATGCAGCAAGACAGAAGAGGAGATCTCAAGCTAAGTGAAAATTCTTAAATTCTAATCTTGTTAGTTAAGTTGTCAGCACATATTGTAAATTTGTTGTTATTTTCCATAAAAACAAATTGGGGGAGATTGTTGGGATTTATGGGTGATAGCATTGAAATAACTTAACTTTGATTGTACTTAATTTTTCAAATTAAGTAGAACATACTGTCATAGCCAAAGTATGTTCTTGTAATCAGTATGTAATGTTATTCTAGTTGTATTGTTTGAAAGAAGTTCACTTATGTGTTCAAGCCTCAAAGAATGCTTTTTGGATGACAACATGAATAAAGGTTACTGTCCTAAAGCTGTGACAGTAAGATTACAAGAAGACAGAATGTTGCAAGTCACGACAGCATATTCACTCTGACAGCAACATTGGCGGAAGACTACGCGACAGCAACTATTGCCCTCGACAGCAAGTTTGGGATCCTCGACAGCACTCTATGCGGGGAACTCATACTGTCACCAAAAGATCATTCCTGTGACAACAAGCTTTGCGGCAAAAGTAACTGTCTCAATAAAGATCCTTATGCTAGGTATCTTTCTCAGTCAAATCCCGTGACAGTTTAAATGTTCAAGAAACAGGCGTGATGCAGTATCCCTAAGCTGCACCAAGTCTGCAAGACTACGACAGAAGCTTCAAGCACTGCAAAACAAAAGCGAATCAATTCAAGAGCAAGGTCAAGTCTTTATCTGCTGAATTGGTTTAGCTGGAAATGGAATGAATCTAGGTTGCTTTCTTTGTAATGTATATCTGACATGTTAGCAATTTAGGAAAGTCACATGGGTAAGACAATCTGTAAGAAGCTGCCACTTGACAGTGACAGCAGCTTCACAAACCCGTGACTGATAGTGATAGGGTTAGTCTTATACCTACTATCAATTCATTCTAGAATTGTAACGAAGACAAGCAAGTGTCTTTGAAGAAAACCCGAAGCTCGAGAATTCTTTCTTGAGGTTGTAGCAACACTTTGCAAAATAAATAAAACATTTATTTTGTGAATCTTGTTCTTACTGAATACTGTTCGTGATTGCATATATTGCTGATAACGTTTAATCTTGATTTTAGTTGTTGAAATTTAGATTGAATTTTATCAGTATTGCATTCATCCCCCCCCCTTCTGCAATACACAAGGACTAACAGAAACCATACATAAATAATTCAGAACCATTTCCAAAAGTCTGGTGCAAATTTACACATCCAAAAAGAGTACAAAAGGAGACCATACATAATAACTTAGAACACTTGCCAAAAGTTTGGGTAAATTTACACATCCAAAAGGAGTTCAAAAAAGTTCATGGTAGTTTTCTAATATGCGTTAATAGTTATAACATAAAGTTAAATATTTCCATAGTAGCTCCAGCCTCTAGCAACAAAGTAACGATCATTCTCCAACTTTCTGCATTTTCAAAAATGTAAAACCAATCAGCATGTTTTAAACAAAAAGAGTAAAACTAAATAGTTGCAAAGAGACAATACAACTTATACTTTTTCTGAAAGATATCAACAAGTGAATATAACAGCAGGAAAGGCCCATTTTCAGGAAACACATTGA
Source organism: Heracleum sosnowskyi (assembly GCA_030848705.1). Taxonomy (NCBI): domain Eukaryota; kingdom Viridiplantae; phylum Streptophyta; class Magnoliopsida; order Apiales; family Apiaceae; genus Heracleum; species Heracleum sosnowskyi. Next base: position 13,515,514 of record CM061244.1, on the reverse strand, counting down.
TTTATACATCAAACTGGAAACCTTAAAAAATGTACTAGGGGACTTAAACCATAAACCAGAACAACTTATTTTTATACATAAAGCTTTGTAGTCTATGATAAAAGCTATTGGCACAAGTCCAGTTCTACTGCAACAACATATAGTTAAGACTTTGGAGACAAGACTTTGGTACTTATACTATTTTAGAGGTGATTTTCTAGCTGATATAATCTTGTTTATGCTATGTACATTTTTTTAGTAAACGACGGACAAATCAAGCAAGGTATTAATTTAATATCAGCTGGCAGTTAATTAATTTAACATGTTGCTAAATATCAGGCATATAAACTTATGCTTCTTAAAAATCCAATATATCATGTTATCAAGATAATACTTTTTCATGCAAGGTTAGAATTTGTTTACCTCAGAACTTGCATTTTTCATCTTATCCCTACTGATTCTAATTATCGGACATCCTTGCTAATAGATTCTCCATATCCTTCATCCGCTGCTGTATCGCGTCCATCTCTTTCATTCGTTCCTTCATCACTTCGAGCTCGGTTTGTAGATTCTCAAAATCTTGACTATTATGATGGGAGGAATTGCTGATATGAGCAATTGAGCTGCTACTTGGTGCATAAAAGAGATCCTGCGATGAGCCTATACCATATATCATGTTCCTACTATTACGACCGCCTATTGCATCATAGTACAACTAATTTTCATCAACAGGTTGAGGTGTTGATGAGCCATCAATAGGCCGGGAACGCTCAGCACGGAGGGCTCTGATTTTCTCCTACAAAAATAGCCAAGTCAATTCGATTTCCACTATAGTAGAAAAAGTCTAGCTATTAATACAGCTTAAAAAGTGTATCATACATGTGGTTCTCTAAAAAAGTATATTCAGACACGATTGCATTGAGTATATGCAACAAACCGTTAAACCCCTAAGCAGCCCTAGTAGGATGAGTTGTGTCTCGTGAGAGCCTATAGTGAATGTACCTACAAAATCCATCTAGCTCATGTGACTAACAAAGATGATGATGATAACAATAAGTAAATCTGATCTACCAAGTATTTGATGCATGCCAAAGTGACTCCACACAAACAAGATCATTCATGTTATCTCAATTCAAGAATCAAGGTGCAAATGCCAAGTCTTGTTGTCAAAAGTGCAAGTATCCACATAGCCAACTCAATAAATGTGCATAAGTACTCAAAAGTCCATGTCAAGTGCAAAATAGAGTTAGTAATCATGCTAGGCATACAAGAGTACACTATCAAGAAAAGTTGGGATTTACACATATCAGGCAATATCTCACCTTCACTCACAATAGAATCATGCTCAAGAATAGGTTAAGTGTATCACTCAATCCAATTATATACATAAGCACGCTTAACACTTGGCATTGATCCAACTAAAACACAACATGCATGAATAATGATAATCAACAGGACTTTTATTCGGGTTGTAATGGGGCTAGGGACAAGATATGTCAACAAACGACAAATATGGTGAAGTGTCAAAATCTAGTGATTCTCCATTATTAGTCATACATAATCCCCCATATGTCCTACCCACCTTACACTAATATGTACATATAACTTGCTTAGCTTGAGATGATGGATCATAAAACACAACTAAAGAAACTATAAGAAAATGCTCTCACATGAATATTTCCCTCTTTTTTTTCGTTCGAGAGCTACAAGAAAAAACTAACATATATACAATCACAATGATCCTCTAAAAGTCCCACAACACATACTAAGCAAGTACAAATCAACCTCAAAATTTCCCAAAATTACAAATATGATCACAAGTAACACATTTGTCACACCTTATTACCCCCTCCTCACTTCACTAGCCTTTGACAAATAGGGATCAAAATTATGTAAGGCCAATAAAAGAATTAGGTCTACGTACGTAATGTGGCGTGTCACCGAATAAAATTGTTAAGCTCAAAGGGCTACTAATGGATCATAAACGCAAGGTATGTTAAAGTGGGAAAATATAAGGTTAATCCTATATGCCTTTATCATGTTATCATTCATTCAATGCCATGTATTTCAAGAAGGGTCTAAGACAAGTGCTAGCAATGCAATTACAATGTGGACACACAAGCAAATTAATATAAGATGCTAAAGATATGCATATAGGCTCAAAAACTCACTCAGTGTCAAAAGATAATCAATCCCAATTCACAAGAAAATTTCGTTCTAGCGCACTTACTTGTACTCAAAGCATGAAAATCAACTCATCTTACACATATCTCACGTCCTTTCAATTACTTAAGACATTCGAGGAATTTACTAGCTTCAACTTGCTAGTGAAAGTGTGTGCATAAGAGAATAACATAACATCTCTCAATCAAGAGTATCAACAACACAAGATCACTTAGCATGCATGGATACATTTAGCAAAACTTGCAACAAGTAATGCACCATCTACTGAACAGACAACTAACTATATTGCACCATCACATCTTATTAAAGTCACAAAGCTAGAATTATATCAAGAACAACTCCACACACTTAAGTGAGGCATTGTCCTCAATGACTCTATAAGAAAAACAAACTAAACATACTAAACACAACGACTCCTAAAAAAAATGTTAAACTACAAAGAAAAGAAAACTCCCCTAGGTGTCATGATGTTTAATGTGAATGGTGTTGCTTTATGAAAGAAAACATGTCGGTAATCTACTTTTCCAACTTGTCTTGATTTTACAAAAGCTGCTTGAAGCTCTTTTGTAATTCAGCCTGACCTTTGAGATTGTAGCTTGGCTTTGGCACAATTTGGCAACTTGCTCCTTTAGTGAAAGTGTAGGCTCTGGTGCTTGTGCTTCCACTTGTACTGAACTACGTGCGGGAGGAACTCACGTTAGCCCTTTACCTAAAGTATCGGGCCGCACCATGTGCATACCAAGTAAATAATTCACATCGATTGTAGTTGGCCATCCGTCCACCATTTTTAAATTGGTTTTGTTACAATCAAATACACCCAACCTTTTAGCAATTCTCGTCAAAAAACCGCCCATCACAAGTGCACCCCTATCTCGCGTGGCTTGATACAGAAATATGCTAATTAGCAAGTTTGTCCAATCCGCTGGCACTCCCTCATCAAAGTGGTACAATAAAACAAGCTCATCCTTTTGAATTTTGTTGTTTCCTTCGTCGCGACCATACATAGTAAATGACATAAGTCGAGCAAAGTAATGAAAACTGTAACTGATTATTGCTGAGGATGCAGCGAGGCGAGGAATATATTTTGTAGTGCTTGGTAAACCTGTGATTTCGAGCCAAAAAGGAGTCACATAATTGTGTGGCAGCACTTGTTGCTCAATCAGCTTCCATCCAAACATGTCAGCTAATGCATCTTTTGTGAGTTCATGTTGTATATTTGCGATTCTGAATGATAAATTATTCTCATCGATCACACAAAAAGAACTTAAAAACTCACAAGTATGAGTTTTATATGAAGGCTCATCCATATGCATTAAGTCACTCCAACCTATGTCATCCAACCTATTCTGAAATTTCTCAATTATTTTCAGCACAGACAATGATGATAGGTCCGCATATTTGTTTGGCAAAACTTTACGTTTGGAAAGTGCAACAAAGAGATCCCGCTGCTTATTATCAATGGGTGTCACAGTTTGATACTTCTGGATAATTGTTGTGCCAACACCAGTATTGTGCTTCTGTTTCCTTTTCAGAGGCTAGGTGGTTGATGTTGTTAAGCGCTTCTTTGAAGTTGCACCTGAAAATGATAAGGTCTGACTCTCTTTGGAATTTTGTCAAACACTTCAAGTGTGTGCCCAAAAAGAAAAAAGAAGTATGATCCAAAAGTGTTACAAGAAGCCTGGTGATGAAGGTTGTTGTTGTTTTAGTACCACGCATAGATGTGCCAAAACCCTCGCTCGTGTTCTGGAATACCAGAGCAAAAAACAACTAGTTCCCTGTAATAGGCCACGATGTATCCCACAAAAGTGAAAAAAACAAATATAATAAAATAAGACACATACATACAATTAACCTAAAATATAATATACATAAAAACAATGACACACAAATATACATGGTAAAACCATATAAGGTATTATGTACACTTAATTTAACGTAAACTACAAAGTAAATAAAATAATGTACGTACAATTTAACAACATTAGTTATGTATTTACTTAAAAAAAATCAAAGAAACCAAAAGAAAGAAAAAAATATTGAAAAAAGAAACAAAAAATAAAAATAAAAAATAGAATGAAATAAAACAAAATAATTAAAAACAAGAAAAAGGAATGATATATATTTACAAAACATACAAGACATGCTAGAACGCGGGTCACGTTCAGGACGTGGCATCTTGCAATTCTAAACTAATAAAAATTATTTACAAGCTATAAGTATAAAATAACAAAAGAAAGGAAAGAAAAAAAAATATCAAACAAACGAACAAAAGAAAAAAGAAAAAATTAATATAATGTGGGAAGCTAGCGACTAGCGTGGTTTTCATGTAGACTCCCAAGGATCTGTCTCCACAGTGACAAAAAGTTGTCACCGCAGGTTTGTGTTGAAGATTGCCAGTGACAAAAACTGGTTATCACGAAGATAATTCCCTGACTCTCCATTCAATCATCTATGTTCCAAGCAACAGTGCTATAAAGTTGTCATCGCAGTGATAATTATTAGCTCCTTTTTCTTGTTAAGCATATTTTGACTACAATTCACCTTTGCTTATGGACCAAAATCAATGTACACCTGACATTAACACCTGAAACACTACACACCAAAATCATCAAAGAACCTTGTGGGAAATAAAAATAATCAAATTAGAACTAAAACCATCCTAAAAAATAAGGGGGGAAAAATAATAAAAACTAACCATATAACACGTTTGGGCTGCCTCCCAAAAAGCACCTTATTTATAGTCATGGCTTGACTAATCATCATGTCCCTTATAGCTAAGCAAAAGTGATGGATGAAACATTACGATCAATGTCATCACCCAAATATGGCTTAAGACTTTGCCCGTTTACTTTGAATGTTCTCCCTGATTGCATATCCTCTACTTCAACAGTCCCATATGGATAAAATTGTAACACCTTAAAAGGCCCTGACCTACGTGATTTATGCTTACCCAGAAACAACTTTAGCCGTGAATTAAATAGTAAAACCAATGTCCTGACTCAAGTTCTTTAGGTAGAATTTTGTGGTCATGCCACTTTTTCATCTTTTCCTTGTAAATTCTAGAGCTCTCATATGATTTCAACCGAAATTCATCAAGCTCATTTAATTGAAGAAGTCGCATTTCTCTAGCTGCAACAAAATCAAAGTTAAGCTTCTTGATTGCCCAAAAAGCTTTGTGCTCTAACTCCACTGGCAAATGACAAGATTTTCCATAAATCAACTGATAGGGCGATGCTCCCAATGGTGTTTTGTATGCGGTCCTGTAAGCCCAAAGACTATCAACCAACTTTTTAGACCAATCTTTTCTTGAAGAATTCACCGTTTTCTCTAGAATTTGCTTGATTTCCCTGTTAGAAACTTCAGTTTTCCCATTGCTTTAGGATGATAAGCACATGCTACCTTGTTGTTAGGAAATATGTTGTTTCTTGATGATTAACAAGATTGCCTTGTGAAAATTGTATAAGTCAAAATGTAACTTTCAACGGATAACATGTGTACTCAATATCCTTTGAAAGGTAGCTTATCGATTGATAAGTCTAAATGTAACATACTTTTTTTGTTTAAGTACTAGCAGTTGAAGTGTAATAGTGTAGGCTGAATAAGTCATGTTGACTTTCAACAAATATGTAGAATAGGGAGGCTAATTATAAGTATGTTGTGTCTTGTAATTTTACATAAGTGAAATTGTATTTCAACGGATAGTCATTCAGCTTTCAACGGATATCCATTCAGCTTTCAACGGATGCACCTTGAGAAGCTTCAACGGATGCAGCCACAACACTTTCAACAAATTCTAGAAGTTTAACCTCAACTGATGTTAGTTCAATTATTAGAAGTTGAAATTGTGAAAGGGACAGCCCTGACAAGTCACATGGGTTGATGGAACAGAAAGAGCATGGAAACCAGCATTTTGGGAAACCCTGAAGAAAAAGAAGCATTTTATTTGATGAAAAGGGCTGTAGAAGATTCTTCAGGATTGAAGATCAATTGTCTAAGGCTAGTAACAGGTACCTTAGATGGTTGCAAGGCAAGCTGGATCCAAAAATTGCTGAAGAAGATGCATTCTAAAGAAAGCTTCAAGATTAAATCAAGGCAAACTATGCTAAGGAAGGGAGACAGAAGATTCAGCCTCCAAGAGAGAAGAAAATGAATTAAATCTGCTCAGTCTTAGAGGAGCACTCTCTATGTAACTATCTCTACTCTTCAGTTTTTCATTTATGCAGCTTAATGCACTTTTTACTGTTACTGTTTATTTGTTAGAAGTGGTTGATTCTCAACCAGACATAAATTGGGGGAGATTGTTAGGAACTCTGTTGTTTCTTGATGATAACTAAATTAACTTAGTAAAATTATATAAGTAAAATGTAGCCATCAACGGATAGCATGCTTATGCAGTATCCGTTGATGGGAAGCTTATCTACGGATAAGACTCAATGTAACATGCTTTTGTAATCCTGATGTTGAAGTTGAAGTATTATTTTTAGGTTGAATAAGTCATGTTGACTATTAATAGATATGTAGAATAGGGAGGCTAATTGTAAATAGTTTATGCCTTGTAATTTTACATAAGTGAAATTGACTGTCAATGGATATCATAATTAGCCTTCAACGGATGTGGACAATGTACTGTCTACGGATAACAGTACTAACTGTCTACGGATGTGATCAAGATACTTTCAACGGATACAACTCAAATAGCTTCTACGGATACACACTGTACTTGTGAAAGAGATAGTTCAGTCAGTGGCACATGGGTTGACAGACTACACAAAACATGGAAGCCAATATTTCTGGAAAGGTCACGAGAAGAAGTAGCATCATGTTTGTATGGTCAAAAGTAGCATTTCCATAAAAGACAATCAGCCAAGAAGGGCAAGCTACCAACACATGGACCACTACTCAGAATGGAGAAACAAAGATCTTGAACAGATTTACTTTTGTATTATTGTCTGTTTGAAATATCTTGTAAACTTGGGATATATATAACCAAGTGAAGCATTATTCTACAGTAAGAAATCAGTTAGGCAATTTAGAAAGCAGAAGGCAATATCCTTTGTAAATTGCTGAAGCTTAGAATAGTGTGTATGCAACTATGTGTTTATTCATAAACATCATAGAGATTTCTTCAAATAAAAATCTCTCAGGTGGACAAAACAATCCACCTAAATTTTTAATTCTTTTGCTATTTATCTTGTTTGTTTTCTGTTTTTAATTTTACTTTCATATTCTACTGTCAAGAACTAAAGAAATTTTAAAGATTGTATTCAACCCCCCGCCCCACTCTACAATCTTGATTTATTGTCTGGGAATAACACACGTTCTCACAATTTTAAAACATATACTCGAAGTGACTCGTTACTCGCACGAGTTTTTATGCTAGTTATGTATTACATACCAAATATGTGTAAGGGGTCGTTGGTTCGACTAATTCTGGTATGAGTTATGAGTTTTGTTTATTCCAAACATATACCTGTTATTTGATTCATCGTTTTTCTAATCTGATACCCATACCTGAAACCCATATGGAATCACATACCTGAAACCCATATGGAATGAAATTTGATATCTTAGGGGGAGGTGAGTTTGAGAGAATGGTATGAGGTATCAAATTAAATTTTATTATTGTATTTTATTTATGAAATAAAATACAATCACAAACACATATTATAAATATGATGTAATTTAATTTCTTACTAATTAATAATATTTAATTCTTTTAAAAAAATATTAAATTACTATTTAATTCGTTAAATTATAATTTACCAGTCACGGTATTTTTTATATCTGATTTTTGTTTGTAATTGTATAATAATTTAACTTTAAAATATAATGCATACTACACACAATAGAATACAAAAAATGAGTTATTAGTTATATTTTAAGTTAAACAATTCATCCCAGTACTGAACCAAACACATGATATCAAGAATAATACATAATCCCAATACCAGCTTAACCCAATTCCATTTATACCGTATTTTGAACCAAACGACCCCTAAATAACTATTCCACACTATTTTATTTATCACACACGAAGTTGAAGGTATTCACGAAAATTAGTCTTCCTACTTTAAAGTAGGAGCCTCATACCCTAATCTAAGCGGCATAAAATAAGTATATTTGGTTAGGTTTGGATCGGATTAAACGGGATATACCGAATACATTTTGATTTGGTTTGGATCGGATTAAACGAGATATATCACGTATGTTTTGGATCGGACGAGCAAGTATCAAAAAAATGATAATTAAAAAATATAATTTTGGAGCAAAAAATTATAATAAGGAAAAGTAACCGAATAGTTGCGGAAATGATTGAAACAGTGGACTAGCAGTCGTACATTATACACAACAACGACAATACAATCTGTAGACAATACACACGTTAACTTTATCTTTTCCAACAGATCAACCCTTTCTTTACTCTACGTTTCCTTTTTATGAAGGTAATATTTCCACTGGATATTCTCTCCCATCATTCTACTACAAATACATACATAAATTTTTATATACAAAGCTGATCCGATCAATTCTTGCAGATTATTAACGCGACTACAAGGAGATCCAAATGGGTTTCTAGAATCTATGTCCAAAAGGGTCACCAGAACTACAGGAATCTTGAGTTTCTTTGGTGGGCCCCACTTTGACTTCACTGTGAGTGTGTTTTTTTTTTCTTGATTTGATTGAAATGGGGTTTGATTGATTGTTTACTATGTTTTTGTTGTTTTAATTGCAGAATTTGTTGTTTTATTTAGATGGGTTATTGTTATCATATCAATTGTAGAGTTTTGATTGGTTTTTAGATGTGGGGTTTTGTCGAAATGGATGAATTGGTAGTGATTTGTAGTTAGGATTGGGTGAAGATTTGGGGTTTTGTGGGTAGTGTTTAGGAGTGATGGAGTTTGTTGGGAGGAAGAGAAAGGGTGGGGAGATTATTGAGTCTTCGAGGAAGAATACGATCTCGTTGACAGTGTTATGGTCGCGTTTGTCTCTTGATGAGTACTCGACAAGAAGAAAGAAGTGTAAGGAAGTAGAGGTGATTGAATCTAGGAAGAGTGTAGTTAAGGGAGTTGCTACTGCCCCGGTTTGTGGGGTTTCGTCGTTGGATCCGCCTGGACGGGGTTTAAAGAGGAAAATTGGGTGTATTGATATAGCTACAAGAATGGGTAGAAAGAAGAAGATTGAGTTGGATTATGTTTTGGGTGAAGTTATTGGTAAAGGGAAATTTGGGTCAGTGGTGAGGTGTTGGAGTAAGTCTTGTGGAGAAGAGGTAGCGTGTAAGACGGTGCGCAAAGGGAAAGAGATTGTGCATCGTGAAGTAGAGATAATGCAGCACCTTTCTGGACATCCAGGTGTGGTGACATTGAAAGCGGTCTATGAGGATTCTGAATCTTTTCATCTTCTGATGGAACTTTGTGCTGGAGGACGGTTGCTTGACAAAATGGCTAAAGAAGGGCTATATTCTGAGAGAAAAGCTGCTTATATTATGAAGGAATTAATGCTGGTGATAAGGTATTGCCATGACATGGGTGTTGTTCACCGGGATATAAAGCCTGAGAACATTCTTTATACAACATCTGGAAAATTGAAGCTTGCAGATTTCGGATTGGCTGTTAGAATTTCAAATGGTGAGTACCTAGGGTCTTGTTGTCTTTGTACTTAACTGATCAGGTGTACATCCTCTTATACACGAACAACCTCAAGCGAACTATTGTCATAAATAGTAATTGGATCTCTACAACTATGAACATAACAGTGTGTTCCTCACTTGATTTAAAGTTCCATAATGGCATAATCTATGCACTCGAGATTTTAGACCACTTCCATCCTCAAGCAAATGTCAACACTTAGGAACTGGACTAGGAACCCAGCTCCTCTTCCATATCCTCAAGCAAATGTCAACACTTAGGGTCTTATTTTTCCTTGAAGTAAATTATTTTTGTTCTTTAGAGTTTAGATGATCATGAATATGTTTTGCAAGAAATGGTTGCATTTAGTTTATCATCACTGGTGTGCAGTTGTGATAGTATTAAAAACTAAAAAGTAGCAGTCTTAAATAGACCTCAATTGTTATATGAATGGAGTATTGCATGCTTAGTGACGTGGGATAATCTAACATGTTCCCAAGTATAAAACTACAACTGTCTTTACTAAATAGAGTAATATTCTAAAGCTAATAATAAAAATGAAATATGTTGTTTGTAGTCTGCGATGTTGAAAGTTGAAAGTTGAAACTTGAAACTTGAAAGATGTTGTTGCTTGTGACAATTTTCTTTTTCTTCTGAAGCTAATTAAATGGGTATGGCTGGTAGATTTAGTTTTTATCTTACATGTTGTGTTGGGGAGTACTGGAGTCCGTATAAATTTTGCTTCTCTTTCAGTCCCTTCAATAATTATCAAATTGCTACATTATGATTTTAACATTAGTTTCTATTTATTATGTTGAAGAATCTGGGTTGATGCTTTCTTGGCTTAGGACTTAGGAATTCTGAGACTAGCTACTCAAGATTCTTGTTTGAGACGTGGTGAGTGTTTATTGCAGATGTGAAGGAGTTAGAATGATAATGATAGATATGTAATTGTAAAAATAAGTTATTATTTTTGTTATTTAAATAAGAGAAACTGTCAGGAAAGGTAAATAAAATTTATTAATCCTGAAGGTACTGGTAAATAAAACCCTAAATACTCTGCCTCAAGCAACATTGAAGCCATGAATTCCACTACAACAACACTATATTTGGATCCCCCCCCCCCCCCCCCCCCCCCAAACCAAATGACAGTAGAGAGTATAGATGAGGTCAAGTTTTCAGAAATCGAGCTCAGCGTTCAATCTTAGTAACACTTCGGATAACAATCTTATTGGTTTTCCTGGAATGCTTGGTAACCTTGACAGTCCAAGAAAACTCCATTAGAACTTTATTTTTTTTATCTTCTCATATTTGGAAAAGTGTTGTACTTCCTTTTCTTAAAAAGAACTCTATATCAGCTTACAAGATCTTCTAACTCTCTGCTCTTACAGGTCAGAACTTGTTTGGCGTGGTTGGAAGTCCTGCATATGTTGCACCTGAAGTTTTGGAGGGTAATTATTCAACAAAGGTGGATATCTGGAGTGCAGGTGTCCTCCTCCATGCGCTATTAATTGGTTTGCTGCCATTTCATGGCAGTTCTGTTGAATCAGTGTTTGAGGCTGTGAAGAATGTAAACCTTGATTTCAAAGGTGATAAATGGGAGTCAATATCCCAACCTGCCCGTGATTTACTTGCACATATGCTGACAAGGAATGTGTCATCAAGGTTCACAGCTGATGATGTACTAAGTAAGCTTCGATTGTTCCGCTGAATAAATTGTATCATTGACACAATTATAAATGTAATTGCAAGTCTATTTTTTAAATGAATTTAGTTGATTTATAAAAGAACAGAAATATTTGCTTACAAAAAAAAACAGAATTTTTTTGAATTTTAGTTGCAGATGTCTTTCATAAAAAATATACCCACGTAGGTTATATCTCTAAAAAGAAATTTTGAATCACTTTTCATTTACAAGTAATTTGAGTTACTTTGAAAATAGATGCTACATGAATTTGAGAAATTAGTGACATCTATAGGAGTAAGCAGTATGAGGTAATGTCATGAGTCTGAGAATTTAGTGACATGTAGGAGTTAGCAGTATGAGGTAAATCTTTCAGTTTAAGCATAACATTCATTTGTATTTTTGATATGCATGCTATTTCATAATAACTAGAATCCTTCAGAAAGTTGGCTTTGTCAAATTTATACCAGTCAAATATGTTACGTTTCAGCACTCCACCATTCCTATGGTCTTAAGAATTACTTTATTTTTGTCTTATCCATTCGAACTATACATCCACAGGTCATCCATGGATACGATTCTACACAGAACCAACAGTAAACACACTAACTTTGAGTCCAGTGCTGATTTATAACTCTAGGTTGACTACGAAACAACCGACTCCAAGAGCTGACCAGGCAATAACCAGAAGCAATACAGGTGATGACCAGGGTCCTGTTTCTTCAACCCGCAACTCAGGGAAGAGACCTGCAGATAAGAGTAATGATTTGGTTGATGTTTTAGCTGAGGCAATCTCACGTGTGAGGATATCCGAGCCAAAGAGAAGCAGGTTATGCAGTCCTGCGAACCCAATTGAACAAGAATGTTCCTCTAACATCAAGGTAAACAGCCTATGCGCTGCTTTTTGACTACCTTTATAACATAGAAGCACAAGAACGTGGTCACCATTAGTTATAACTGGTAAAGAAACTCGCTTACTTCGTTGAAGTTTTCAACTTGATAAAGCAGAAGCCAAGGTTGACCAACTCTTCCACTGTGACCTCGCAAAATGGTAATTGTAATACTTCAGTGTTAATTTTTAGACTGCTTTTGGTCACTTTTTTTTACATGTTGGCAGTGCATGTAAACAATGATTGTGCGACTTAAGGATCATCTGTATGTAAATACTTAATGTTGTACATATAAGTTTTGTATTCTCACTTAAAAGAACGTGTGCGGTGTAATAATGCAGTCTTTGTAAATTAACTGTATGAAATTTTCATTTTTATCAGATCAGGTCTCAAATCTTAGGAGACCCTGAGAAAACAAATGCTCGAAATACTTTTGGTACTTGTAGGTTATATCATCCATAGTTCTATAACAAGAACTCTAATCCCGGAGCATCAAGTTATGTAACAAGAACTTCAACCTTGGAGCATATTTAGCAAGAAATAATTAGTAGTTGAAAGGCAGTGTCTTCGACAGGGAATCAGCTTAACTAGTAGCTTCAACTGCCCTTGTGACTTCTGTAAGGAAAGGAATGTTACATTACCCATTTCATGGCGTTGTTTAGAATTGAGAAAGTAACTCAGAACTTGCACTCGTATCAGCAAATTTTAATGTCTGTTTAATTAAAGACCATTAAAGACCCCATTCTTGACCCAATAATGCTAACATTGTCCATCCTGCTTAAAACTTACCTCATAAATGTTAGGACTGTCATGATACTGACCCGATCCAATAACATGCTCAATGGTACTCTCTCTGTCCCGGTGATTTCTATACATATCATTTGGGCACGAAGGGCAAAACATGAATAAAAATAATATGAACAAGTTGTTTATGTACTTTCAATAATAACTAGCATAAAAACCCGTGCAAGGCACGGGCTGCTAGCTTATATTGTGATTTTAAACTAAACTACGCATTATCAATGTCATTTGACATATATGATTGTGTATTTTTGATGTTCATAGAGTTTTTATTGTTAATGTTATGACTATGTTGTACTTGCTTAAATATGTTGAAGTTTATAATTTGAAAACTAATACTAGTAGTTTTGATAAATCATATATGTTTTTAATTTTATTGTGGATCATAGAATAGAATTAGAGTGTTCTATGGATGTTTTCTAATTAAGACGACATTTTTAAAATTATAATCCTAAAATTTTTCCAGTTCTTAAAAAATGATGCATTCATTTAGTTCATCTCCGACAATATTCAAGGTAGAAACTAAATGGGTTAAATATCAAATTGGTCATTAAAGTGAAAACCATATATCATTTTCATCATTGATCTCAACGGGGTATCGTTTCAATCACTAAACTCATCATAAACATCAAACATATAACTCTAAATATGTGTTCGAAAAGTAAAAATAACTTTTCTCGAGTTCTACACATATTTCTTCAATACTACTGAAGTCAAATGAAAAGTTATGAATTCTAGTATTTCAGATAATTTATTTAGATTCTAAAAAATTCATTAACTATTTATTTTTAATTAAATCAAAGTAAATAACTATAAAATTAAAAACAAATAGTAAATAATTTTTTTAAAATCTAAATATAATATCATAAATACTAGAGTTCATAACTTTTCATTTGGTTGCTTTAGCATTCAAGAAATATGCGTAGAACTCGATATAAATTATTTTTACTTTTCGAACACATATTTAGAGGTATCCGTTTGATATTTATGACGACTTTACTGATTAAAGTGATACCTCGTTGAGATCAATGATGAAATTGATATCTGATCTTCACTTCAGTGACCACTTTGATATTTAATCCGAAACTAAATAGCCTTCAAGATGCTGCAGTATGACATTATAGGTTTTAGTACCGATTTTACTCAAAAGCCTTCCTAAATCTTCTAGTACTTTATTTAGGCCTTGCGTTTTCAGTTCTTAAAACTTTCTTTGTAACTCTTTTATGTCTTTTCTTCTGACCTCTTGATTTTAAGCATTTTTTACCTTTATTTCTCTTCCCCTGTCTATCTAACTTTCAGAACATAGGACAATGTAGCTAATTGACTTAAGTGGAACTACATTGTGCCAAATCATTCTATTATTAAGTACGTTTGGTAGCATTTCGATGTGTTTCAATTCTTCCAAACAAACAGACTTTTTTTTAACTCTGAACTTGAGAATTGATCAATTATTGCTGGATATATATTTTTTGTTTATATCATCATAAGTTAAAATTGCTCATATGCCTTCTGAGTTCTGTCCGTGTTTTGACAATGAATTCATCCTTTATTTTTTTCAAAATACAACTTCATCCAGAGAAATATCTTTACTAATTAAAACACGAGTCATTTTTCTAGAAATTAACATAAATTTCTATTCTTTGCGGTTAATTTTTTTTTCTAGGTATGGTTGCACATTTTTTTTGTTTGTTATAATGTACTTACTTTAATTTATATAGATAATTTGATTGATCGGAGACTATAATTTTAAATAACCCGGGCTGTATAATGTGATTTGATCTGATCATAATGTATGATATGAAATATCATGTTTTTTTTAAATTTGTTATGGACTATATATTTTAATCTGTTTATTGTTTACACAAATTATTATCAAAATTTTAAAATAAATAATTCATTTAATTGTTTTGTTGTCCTATCTACTTATTTTTATTATCTCATCTTTTACAATATTTTGACTCAAAACAAATAGTTTTTTATATGTTTTATTTATGTTTTTAGTTATTTTACACACACACACACACACACACACACACACACACACACACACACACACACACACATATATATATATATATATATATATATATATATATATATATATATATCTATATATCTATATATATATCTCTGTGTGTGTGTATTAATTCAATTCCAAATAACTAATTATTTTCTTTCATAAAATTAATTTAAAATTCATTTGATAATAACAAAAAATGTATCATATATATAATGCATCAATATATATATAATGTATTATTAAAACCGAAACATTGAAAGTTTGATAGTCGGTCGGTACGGTTCTCATATTTTGATAGTTGTACTTTAGTTCTTTTATTTTTACTGCTTTATTTAATTTATTAAAAACAAAAATTTTATTCAAAATATAATTTGGTAGTCGATCGGTCAATACGACATTCATATTCTGATATTTGCACTTTAGTCTCTTTTCTTTTGCAATTTGACCTTAATTTATTAAAAACAACAATTTTAATCAAATATATTTTTAAAATATTGTTAAACACAAAACTCTTAAAACACAATTTAATCACGCTCAAACAGAAACAGACACGTCAATTCAACATTAAGTTCAACAATCACATAAAACTATTCAAATTTAAGATGAACTTCAAACAAAGTAAATATAAATGTAAAATAAGAAGAATATGAACGTCGTATGCATCACACTGACTCTATACTTGTAGTATATATAATAACAAATAATTATAAATATCATGTATACATGTTATCAATATGTGCTATTTGAAGGAATTTACGGATGAGTGAAAACGTGATATAACATTTATTCCGTAAAAACCATGTATCGCACATATAGAAAAACATAAATAAATCTAGAGCGAGGGGAATCGTAAACATACCTTGCAAATCGAAGCTTTAAAATCGATGGTAGTAAGCAGTTCCTCCTCAGAGTGTGAAACACTCTACCGGTATCCACCAAGAATTTTCCTTCGATGAATTCTTCAAAAAAATCTCTAAGACTTTTAGAGAGAGAAAGAGAGAGAGAGAGAGAGAGAGAGAGAGAGAGAGAGAGAGAGAGAGAGAGAGAGAGAGAGAGAGAGATGGAGGCTAGCTCCTTTTCTAGGTTTTTAACAAAAACAAGTTATGTCTTAGAATGAACTATCTCATTCTATTTATAGGGCTTTCTTAGGGTTTTAATAATATATCTTTATATATATATATATATATATATATATATTAACCCCACATTTATAAAATGCTTTAATAATGATTAAAACTATTTTAATCATTATTTCTTTTTCTAAACTATTTAGAAAATAATTCTTTCTCTCTCATAATTTAAATCTTTTCATCAAAGAAAATATTCTTTTATGGTGTGACCCTGTAGGTTCAATATTAAGCCGGTAGTAGAAATAAATAATAATAAACTTTTATTTATTATTTATATGAATTCTAATAATTCATTAAATATAATTAACTGATTAATTATATTTATTCTACATCGTGAGTGATGCTTCTCAACATATTGCGACTATCCGGATAATATGAATTCATTGCTTAGAATACCAAGAACCTGTCAGTGACTAGTTTCAGTACAATCAATTCCTTCTACCCTACAATATCCCGATTGAATACAAGGCATGGATCTCGTGTCAGGCCTATCAAATTTAATCATATGATTTTTTATTCATAATGCTAAGTTCATATTAATGCAAATTAGAAACTCCTTTCTAATTTCATACACTTTGGCCAGAGATTCCAGAACTCGCATACTAAGAATAACATAGGATATTCTCTTCCTTTACTGGAAGGGGTAGATCCTTTATTGACGTTAACTATCTCCATACACAAATCCCTATGCCCAGAATAGACCTAATGGATGTCCTTAAGACTAAGGACTAATCCAAAGCATAGTTCATTATATACAAGATTACTCTAACGATCTCAAGTCTAAGGACACATGTACAACTATCACTCAGTGAATAACTATTGACACGTGAGTAAACTCCATTAGCTGTTCAACTTATCGAGTCATGTTCAGTAAACTTATTCCATAACAAGCACCTACATACTAGCTATAGTGTCACCACACAAATGCCTATGAGAACAGACATACTCTTGACGAGAGCAAGCATAGTATTTCTCAATCTTTGCGGATTCACCAACTTCCGATTAGTTATCCTATGATCAGGAACTGTTTAAGTCTAGAGTTATCATCTTCTAGATCTCACTATTATAATCTCATTATAATTCTAGAAGCTTTACTCTAAACTATGGAACATCTTATTTAAAACACTTTAAATAGATAAAGCCCGTAATAAAAACAAAACAAGTCTTTTATTAACATTAATGAAATCAAATAAGAATACAAGAAAGTTCTTCCTAACTCATCATACATGATTGGATTTAGGACAAACACTTTCAATCTCCCACTTGAACTAAAGCCAATCACACTGGTATCTAATACCCATCTTCTCTTTATGACGATCAAAGTGAATCTGAGACAATGTCTTTGTGAGTGGGTCTGCTACGTTGTTATGTGTGTCAACTCTCTTAATTTTTACATCTCCTCTTTCAATGATCTCCCTAATCAAATGAAAGCGCCGCAAAACATGTTTGGAATTTTTATGAGACCTAGGTTCCTTGGCTTGTGCTATTGCTGCGTTGTTATCACAATACAACACAATAGGCTCCTCAATGCTAGGAACAACTCCCAACTCAGAAACAAATTTCCTCATCCAAACAGCTTCTTTTGCAGCCTCACTTGCAGCTATATACTCTGCTTCCACTGTGGAGTCAGCCGTTGTAGACTGTTTGGAACTCTTCCAACTAATCGCACCACCATTCAGAGTAAACATGTACCCTGACATGGATGTACTATCACCACTTTCTGATTGAAAACTAGAGTCAGTATAACCCTCTATTTTCAACTCAGATCCACCAAAAACAAGAAAAATATCCTTAGTCCTTCGCACATACTTAAGGATGTTCTTCACTGCTTTCCAGCGGTCTTCACCTGGATTGGACTGATATCTGCTCGTCACACTAATTGAATGAGCAACATCAGGCCTAGTACATAACATCGCGTACATGATAGATCCTATTGCCGAAGCATAAGGAATCTTACTCATACGCTCCCTTTCTTCAGGTGTCTTAGGAGACATCTTCTTGGAAAGGGATACTCCATGGCTCACTGATATGAGACCTCTCTTGGAGTTTTCCATGTTGAACCTTTTAAGCACTTTCTCGATGTATGTACCCTGGGTAAGACCTATCAATCTTCTAGATCTATCTCTATAGATCTTCATACCGAGAATGTAGGATGCTTCTCCCATGTCCTTTATAGTGAAGTTCTTTGATAGCCACACTTTGACTGATTGTAGCATCGGTATATCATTTCCTATAAGAAGTATGTCATCCACATACAACACAAGAAATGTTACCACGCTCCCTCTAACCTTCTTGTAGACACATGGTTCATCTATGTTTTTGATAAAATCAAACTCTTTGATTGTCTCATCAAAACGGATGTTCCATCTACGAGAAGCTTGCCTTAATCCATATATGGTTCGTAGCAGCTTACACACTAGGTGTTCATTCCCTTTGGAAACAAAACCGTCTGGTTGTGTCATATACACTTCCTCTTCAAGTTTCCCATTGAGGAAGGTTGTTTTCACGTCCATTTGCCAGATCTCATAGTCGTAGTAAGCAGCAATCGCAAGCAAAATCCGAATTGATTTTAACAGGGTTACAGGCGAAAAAGTTTCATCAAAGTCAATACCTTGCATTTGTCTGAATCCTTTTGCCACGAGCCTGGCCTTATAGGTCTCCACCTCGCCATCTGCTCCAATCTTTCTCTTATATAACCATTTGCACCCAATAGGGTTCACATCCTTGGGTGCTTCAACCAAAGTCCATACTTGGTTGGTATACATAGAATCCATTTCGGATTTCATGGCACTCTGCCATTTCTCTGAGTCAACACTACTCATAGCCTCATTATAAGTCATATGGTCGTCATCATCAATGATTGACAACTCATTGTCATTCTCAATGACAAGGCCAATATACCTCTCAGGTTGGCGAGACTCTCTCTCTCTGACCTACGAATGGGTTGTTCCACAGAAGGTTGTTCAGTCTGAACATGTGTTTCCTCTTGAACCGTAGTAGTTTGTGCTTCTTGAACTTCATTAAGTTTTATTTTGCACCCACTGTTCCCTTCAAGGATAAACTGTTCTTCCAAGAAGGTAGCATGTCTGGAGACAAATACCCTATGATCGGTGTAAAAGTAATACCTAAAGTCTCTTTAGGATATCCCACAAACTTACATTTTACGGATCGAGATTCCAGCTTATCAGGGTCAACTTTCTTGACATAAGCTGGATATCCCCAAATCTTAACGTGTTTAAGACTCGGATTCCTTTCTTTCCATATCTCATATGGAGTTTGAGGAACAGATTTGGAATGCACCTTATTCAGTAAATATGTTGAGGTTTCCAATGCATAACCCCAAAGGAATACTGGAAGATCTGCATAGCTCATCATGGATCGAACCATGTCTAACAAAGTTCGATTTCTCCTTTCAGATACCCCATTCAACTGTGGAGTATATGGAGGAGTCCAATGAGAGACTATACCATTTTCTTTGAGATAATCTAGAAACTCTCCATTCAAGTATTCACCACCTCGATCTGATCGAAGGGTTTTAATACTATGTTTGGTGTGTTTCTCCACTTCATACTTGTATTCTTTGAACTTTTCAAAGGCTTCAGACTTGTGTTTCATCAAATACACATATCCGAATCTAGATCAATCATCTGTGAAAGTAATGAAGTATGAAAATCCACCCATGGCTTGCGTAGACATCGGTCCACATACATCTGTGTGTACCAATCCTAGCAAATCTGCAGCCCTCTCTCCATGTCCACTAAATGGAGATTTGGTCATTTTACCCAATAGACAAGACTCGCATGTAGGATATGATTCAAAATCAAAGGGTTCAAGTAACCCTTCCTTATGCAATGTACGAAGTCTATTTTCACTAATATGACCAAGTCTGCAGTGCCACAAATAGGTGAGATTTTCATCATCCCTTTTCCTTTTATTAGTACGTTCAATTTGTAGTAAATTATGCTCTACGTCACATACATATAGACCATTATTTAGAATACCACTACCATAAAGAACATTATCTCTAAGAATTGAACATTTATTATTCTGAATAACAAACGAAAATCCAGCCAAGTCTAACATGGGAATAGAAATAATATTCCTCACAATCGAGGGAACAAAATAACAATTATTTAAAACAATAGTCTTGCCCGTAGGCATATGTAAATCAAATGATCCTACAGTTGTAGCAGCAACTCTTGCTCCATTTCCCATCCGTAGAATCACCTCCTCTTCCTCAAGAGTCCTACTTCTCCTTAGTCCCTGCAATGAATTGCAAATGTGAGAACCACATGCGGTATCTAATACCCAAGTAGCAATTTGATTTAATGACATATTCACTTCTATCATGAACATACCTGAATCAGAAGCGGCAGTCTCACTACCCTTCTTCTTCTTCAATTCTGCAAGGTAAACCTTGCAGTTCCTCTTCCAGTGCCCCACCTTGTTACAGTGGAAGCAAACAGCTTTGCTTTTGGGGTCTTCAGCTTTTGGTGGAACATGCCTTTTTTCACCTACTTTCTTCTTCTTGGGAGGGTTCTTCTTCCTTTTCTTAGGATTGGAACCTTCGCCAATTAGAAGAACAGAACTCTTCTTAGAGGGAAAATTTGATTCCGCAGTCTTCAACATGTTGTGGAGTTCAGCCAGGCTGACGTCCAACTTATTCATGTGAAAGTTCACAACAAACTGCGAAAACGAACCCGGAAGTGATTCCAAGACCAAGTCTTGACTCAGCTCCCCATCCATGTTGAAACCAAGTTGTCCAAGACGTTCAATCAAATTGATCATCTTAAGTACATGGTCATTCACAGACGATCCCTCAGACATCCTACAGCGGAACATCTCCTTCGATATCTCATATCGAGATGTCCTCCCCGCCACATCATACAACTCTTGTAGATGCGTTAGGATAGTGCGAACATCCATATGCTCATGTTGCTTTTGTAGCTCAATTTTCATGGAAGCTAGCATGATACATTGAGCAACATTTGCATCATCTATCCACTTACGATACACAACATATTCATCATCATGTGCATCGTCAGCAGGCTTAGGTGAGTTAAGCACATATTCCAGCTTCTCAACCCTGAGAACAATTTTTAGGTTTCGAAGCCAGTCAGCAAAACTAGGACCAGTCAATTTGTGAGCATCCAATATGCTCCGGAGTGATAGTGCAGAAGACATAATGTATATAGTAAATCTGTAAATGATAAACACATAACAACACTTAGCAAATATTCAATTTCATTTTAAAACACTATATGAATCGGGTCTTTATTCATAAGTGGCTCCCACTAGTTTACCTAATTTATACAACCCCTAAGTGAAAAATTAAGCATTCATAATGCTAGTGGGAATAGGGATCCTACATTCCATTACACAACCTCGGCTGTGGCACGAAACGCCATGTGATGTTCAGTAGGAAGACAACTCTTGTCAATTACATCTCATGTTATTCCCTAATAAAACTTTAGCCTCTTGAATAATTGAGTCACGGCTGTAGCACGACAAACTCAATATTCTAAGTCAAGTCTAACCCAACATTTCATACAATTGAATCAGTCTCCAACAGCCCACGGCTGTAGCACGTAACGACCATTAGATTCTAATTCATTGTACACATCTCTATGTAATAGACAAGTATTTCTTATTTAGAAATCAAAGCCCTCGGCTGTAGCACGAAACGACAATGATTCAAAAATAAGAACTAATTTCTACCATGTTGGAAGGCTATGACCGACACAAGCCCGTTGTTTCATTGGCCAATTACTACTTGATATTATTTAATTTTAGAGGTATTATATTATGTTACAACCATAATCATATTACTAGGAGATTCTCTTTTTCTTGAACAAAATACAATTATGATATTTAAATGAAAAATTCCCAGTATGTTGGAGGGGTCACATCGGTCCCGCTTAAAACCCAACGGCCTAGACAGAAATTTTCATTTTCAACATCAAAAGAGTATTTCACTCTATGTTTCATAAACATAAGAATCTCATGGTTGTACTCATAATATTATTGTTAAGGCAAGAAACTATTCCTATTCTAGATTTTCTATAGCACGCCTTATATTGATTTAAGTTCACCTAAATCTATCATCGCATGGTAAATATAGGCATATATCTCATATATAAAAATAAATAAACAAGTAAGCATGCAAGTAATATCATGTCATACAATGATATAATGATGTATGGATTTATTATAGTATTTAAAAGCAATTAAAACAATTAGTACATGTTTTAAAACACTTCCGGGAATATAAACAATTCCAAACTTTTATAAAAAATTATTTGACCACTCCATTAGATCCGTCTCGGAAAAACGAATCCAACGGTATATTGCACGCCCAAAACGGAGTTACCAAACTCCCAAAAAATCAAATTTAATGTGGACATGAGGGTTGTAACGCATTACTGGAATGCGTTACAACAATTAAAAGCTATTAATTGTATAACGCATGACACACATGCATTACGGACCTGTAACGCATTCCGGGAATGCGTTACACCCTTCCCAGCGAGTGTGCGCCACGCGCGCGCGGACTACAGCAGCAGTTTTTTTTTTTTTTTTTAATGCCAATTAAGTTACAACAATTCTATGCTATAAAGCATTTAAAACACAAAAAAAAACTGCCCAGCAATTAATGCATTTATTGTTATTATTATTTTATTTTAATATTAATAAATTAATTAACAATTAATTAATAAATTAATAAAAAATCAAAATAATATGATTTCTGAAATCAAACAAAAGCAAAAATAACCAAGTGTCTATGGGGTCCTTGTGCAAATTTTAATTCATATATTTCAACATGCATATTTATTTTATGAATTTTAATTAAAACAATTTTAAAAAATTCATAACAAATAATCTACACATCACAAAATTATGAAAAAAATACCTAGATGATCCACAACACTTGTAGAACTCAGATCAATGGTCAAAATCTCATGCAAATAATATTTCGAATTAATTCATAATTAAATCTAAATATATTTGCAAAAATCATAATAAATCCATAAATGCATAAAAAAATCTGAATTTTTTTATATGAATCTCTATATACAAAACCTGGCTCTGATACCATTGAAGTAATTTACGGATGAGCGGAAGCGTGATATAACATTTATTCCGTAAAAACCATGTATCGCACATATAGAAAAACATAAATAAATCTAGAGCGAGGGGAATCGTAACCATACCTTGCAAATCGAAGCTTTAAAATCGATGGTAGTAAGCAGTTGCTCCTCAGAGTGTGAAGCACTCTACCGGTATCCACCAAGAATTTTTCTTCAATGAATTCTTCAAAAAAATCTCTAAGACTTTTAGAGAGAAAAAGAGAGAGAGATAGAGAGAGAGAGAGAGAGAGAGAGAGAGAGAGATGGAGGCTAGCACCTTTTCTAGGTTTTTCACAAAAACAAGTTATGCCTTAGAATGAACTATCTCATTCTATTTACAGGGCTTTCTTAGGGTTTTAATAATATATCTTTATATATATATTAACCCCACATTGCTAAAATGCTTTAATAATGATTAAAACTATTTTAATCATTATTTCTTTTTCTAAACTATTTAGAAAATAATTCTTCCTCTCTCATAATTTAAATCTTTTCATCAAAGAATATATTCTTTTATGGTGTGACCCTGTAAGTTCAATATTAAGCCGGTAGTAGAAATAAATAATAATAAACTTTTATTTATTATTTATATGAATTCTAATAATTCATTAAATATAATTAACTGATTAATTATATTTATTCTACATCGTGAGTGATGCTTCTCAACATATCGCGACTATCCGGATAATATGAATTCACTGCTTAGAATACCAAGAACCTGTCAGTGACTAGTTTCAGTACAATCAATTCCTTCTACCCTATAATATCCCGATTAAATACAAGGCATGGATCTCGTGTCAGGCCTATCAAATTTAATCATATGATTTCTTATTCATAATGCTAAGTTCATATTAATGCAAATTAGAAACTCCTTTCTAATTTCATACACTCTGGCCAGAGATTCCAGAACTCGCATACTAAGAATAACATAGGATATTCTCTTCCTTTACTGGAAGGGGTAGATCCTTTATTGACGTTAACTATCTTCATACACAAATCCCTATGCCCAGAATAGACCTAATGGATGTCCTTGAGACTAAGGACTAATCCAAAGCATAGTTCATTATATACAAGATTACTCTAACGATCTCAAGTCTAAGGACACATGTACAACTATCACTCAGTGAATAACTATTGACACGTGAGTAAACTCCATTAGCTGTTCAACTTATCGAGTCATGTTCAGTAAACTTATTCCCTAAGAAGCACCTACATACTAGCTATAGTGTCACCACACAAATGCCTATGAGAACAGACATCCTCCTAACGGGAGCAAGCATAGTATGTACCAATCGTTGCGGATTCACCAACTTCCGATTAGTTATCCTATGATCAGGAACTGTTTAAGTCTAGAGTTATCATCTTCTAGATCTCACTATTATAATCTCATTATAATTCTAGAAGCTTTACTCTAAACTATGGAACATCTTATTTAAAACACTTTAAATAGATAAAGCCCGTAATAAAAACAAAACAAGTCTTTTATTAACATTAATGAAATCAAATAAGAATACAAGAAAGTTCTTCCTAACTCATCATACATGATTGGATTTAGGACAAATACTTTCAATCTCCCACTTGAACTAAAGCCAATCACACTGGTATCTAATACCCATCTTCTCTTTATGACGATCAAAGTGAATCTGAGACAATGTTTTTGTGAGTGGGTCTGCTACGTTGTTATGTGTGTCAACTCTCTCAATTTTGACATCTCCTCTTTCAATGATCTCCCTAATCAAATGAAAGCGCCGCAAAACATGTTTGGAATTTTTATGAGACCTAGGTTCCTTGGCTTGTGCTATTGCTGCGTTGTTATCACAATACAACACAATAGGCTCCTCAATGCTAGGAACAACTCCCAACTCAGAAACAAATTTCCTCATCCAAACGGCTTCTTTTGCAGCCTCACTTGCAGCTATATACTCTGCTTCCACTGTGGAGTCAGCCGTTGTAGACTGTTTGGAACTCTTCCAACTAATTTCACCACCATTCAGAGTAAACATGTACCTTGACATGGATGTACTATCATCACTTTCTGATTGAAAACTAGAGTCAGTATAACCCTCTATTTTCAACTCAGATCCACCAAAAACAAGAAAAATATCCTTAGTCCTTCGCAAATACTTAAGGATGTTCTTCACTGCTTTCCAGTGGTCTTCACCTGGATTGGACTGATATCTGCTCATCCACTAATTGAATGAGCAACATCAGGCCTAGTACATAACATCGCGTACATGATAGATCCTATTGCCGAAGCATAAGGAATCTTACTCATACCTTCCCTTTCTTCAGGTGTCTTAGGAGACATCTTCTTGGAAAGGGATAGTCCAAGGCTCATTGGTATGAGACCTCTCTTGGAGTTTTCCATGCTGAACCTTTTAAGCACTTTGTCGATGTATGTACCCTGGGTAAGACCTATCATTCTTCTAGATCTATCTCTATAGATCTTCATACCGAGAATGTAGGATGCTTATCACATGTGATTCGTAGTGAAGTTCTTTGATAGCCACACTTTGACTATAGATCTTCAGTAAATATGCTGAGGTTTCCAATGCATAACCCCAAAGGAATACTGGAAGATCTGCATAGCTCATCATGGATCGAACCATGTCTAACAAAGTTCGATTTCTCCTTTCAGATACCCCATTCAACTGTGGAGTATACGGAGGAGTCCAATGAGAGACTATACCATTTTCTTTGAGATAATCTAGAAACTCTCCATTCAAGTATCCACCACCTCGATCTGATCGAAGGGTTTTAATACTATGTTTAGTTTGTTTCTCCACTTCATACTTGTATTCTTTGAACTTTTCAAAGGCTTCAGACTTGTGTTTCATCAAATACACATATCTGAATCGAGATCGATCATCTGTGAAAGTAATGAAGTATGAAAATCCACCAATGGCTTGCGTAGACATCGGCCCACATACATCTGTGTGTACCAATCCTAGAAAATCTGCAGCCCTCTCTCCATGTCCACTAAATGGAGATTTGGTCATTTTACCCAATAGACAAGACTCGCATGTAGGATATGATTCAAAATCAAAGGGTTCAAGTAACCCTTCCTTATGCAATGTACGAAGTCTATTTTCACTAATATGACCAAGTCTGCAGTGCCACAAATAGGTGAGATTTTCATCATCCCTTTTCCTTTTATTAGTACGTTCAATTTGTAGTAAATTATGCTCTACGTCACATACATATAGACCATTATTTAGAATACCACTACCATAAAGAACATTATCTCTAAGAATTGAACATTTATTATTATGAATAACAAACGAAAATCCAGCCAAGTCTAACATGGGAATAGAAATAATATTCCTCACAATCGAGGGAACAAAATAACAATTATTTAAAACAATAGTCTTGCCCGTAGGCATATGTAAATCAAATGATCCTACAGCTGTAGCAGCAACTCTTGCTCCATTTCCCATCCGTAGAATCACCTCATCTTCCTCAAGAGTCCTACTTCTCCTTAGTCCCTGCAACGAATTGCAAATGTGAGAACCACAGGCGGTGTCTAATACCCAAGAAGCAATTTGATTTAATGACATATTCACTACTATCATGAACATACCTGAATCAGAAGCGGCAGTCTCACTACCCTTCTTCTTCAATTCTGCAAGGTAAACCTTGTAGTTCCTCTTCCAGTGCCCCACCTTGTTACAGTGGAAGCAAACAGCTTTGCTTTTGGGGTCTTCAGCTTTCGGTGGAACATGCCTTTTTTTTACCTACTTTCTTCTTCTTGGGAGGGTTCTTCTTCCTTTTCTTAGGATTGGAACCTTCGCCAATTAGAAGAATAGAACTCTTCTTAGAGGGAAAATTCGATTCCGCAGTCTTCAACATGTTGTGGAGTTCAGCCAGGCTGACATCCAACTTATTCATGTGAAAGTTCACAACAAACTGCGAAAACGAACCCGGAAGTGATTGCAAGACCAAGTCTTGACTCAGCTCCCCATCCATGTTGAAACCAAGTTGTCCAAGACGTTCAATCAAATTGATCATCTTAAGTATATGGTCATTCACAGACGATCCCTCAGACATCCTACAGCGGAACAGCTCCTTCGATATCTCATATCGAGCTGTCCTCCCCGCCACATCATACAACTCTTGTAGATGCGTTAGGATAGTGTGAGCATCCATATGCTCATGCTGCTTCCGTAGCTCAAATTTCATGGAAGATAGCATGATACATTGAGCAACATTTGCATCATCTATCCACTTACGATACACAACGTGTTCATCATCATGTGCATCGTCAGCAGGTTCAGCAAGCTTAGGTGAGTTAAGCACATATTCCAGCTTCTCAACCCTGAGAACAAGTTTCAGGTTTCGAAGCTAGTCAGCAAAATTAGGACCAGTCAATTTGTGAGCATCCAGTATGCTCCGGAGTGATAGTACAGAAGACATAATGTATATAGTAAATCTGTAAATGATAAACACATAACAAAACTTAGCAAATATTCAATTTCATTTTAAAACACAATATGAATCGGGTCTTTATTCATAAGTGGCTCCCACTAATTTACCTAATTTATACAACCCCTAAGTGAAAAATTAAGCATTCATAATGCTAGTGGGAATAGGGATCCTACATTCCATCACACAACCTCGGCTGTGGCACGAAACACCATGTGATGTTCAGTAGGCAGACAACTCTTGTCAATTACATCTCATGTTATTCCCTAATAAAACTTTAGCCTCTTGAATAATTGAGCCACGGCTGTAGCACGACAAACTCAATATTCTAAGTCAAGTCTAACCCAACATTTCATACAATTGAATCAGTCTCCAACAGCCCACGGCTGTAGCACGTAACGACCATTAGATTCTAATTCATTGTAGACATCTCTATGTAATAGACAAGTATTTCTTATTTCGAAATCAAAGCCCTCGGCTGTAGCACGAAACGACAATGATTCAAAAATAAGAACTACTTTCTACCATGTTGGAAGGCTATGACCGACACAAGCCCGTTGTGTCATTAGCCAATTACTACTTGATATTATTTAATTTTAGAGGGATTATATTATGTTACAACCATAATCATATTACTAGGAGATTCTCTTTTTCTTGAACAAAATACAATTATGATATTTAAATGAAAAATTCCCAGTGTGTTGGAGGGGTCACATCGGTCCCGCTTAAAACCCAACGGCCTAGACAGAAATTTTCATTTTCAACATCAAAAGAGTATTTCACTCTATGTTTCATAAACATAAGAATCTCATGGTTGTACTCATAATATTATTGTTAAGGCAGGAAACGATTCATATTCTAGATTTTCTAGAGCACGCCTTATATTGATTTAAGTTCACCTAAATCTATCCTCGCATGGTAAATATAGGCATATATCTCATATATAAAAATAAATAAACAAGTAAGCATGCAAGTAATATCATGTCATACAATGATGTATGGATTTATTATAGTATTTAAAAGCAATTAAAACAATTAGTACATGCTTTAAAGCACTTCCGGGAATATAAACAGTTCCAAACTTTTATAAAAAATATTTGACCACTCCATTAGATCCGTCTCAAATACCCCTAAATTATCTCATTGTTCTCCTATTATATATAGAAGAGATTTAAAGACTAAATTGTATATTGCATCCCCTTGATTTTAGTTTATTGCACTTTGGGTTAAATTCCTTGACATAAATCAGTTTCCATCCTCATACTTTAAAACTTGCTATAATTTTCATCCCTTTGATGTTTTTCAGTTAAATTTGATTGTTACGGTTAGTCAATTTGAGGGTATTTTTGTCATTATAATCAATAATAATATTAAAAAATGAACTATGTGATTTATTATCATTATTTTAAGATTTTTATATATACCAAATTTTGTTTGTAATTTCTAGATTTTTTAAACTATAATTAATAATATTAAGATTTTTCAAAAAAAATTAAAATATATATTACTAAAACTTTCGTAAATTATTATTTGAAACATAATTTATAATTTAATTTTTAAAATATATATTACAAATTTAAGAGTTTTTAAATATGTTTCATTTCATTTTTCGTTTTTTTCTAATTTTTAAATTTTATTCTTTTCTTTTTAATTTAATATAGTAATAAATGACTAAAATACCCTCATTTTGACCAACGGTAACTGTCAAATTTAACGAAAAATCAATAAAGGGGTGAAAACTGCGAGAAAACTCAAAATTGCGGGATGAAAGATGCATAAATTAAAACAAATGAACCTTAAGTGCCATAAGCCAAAACCAAAGGGATCCAATATGCAATTTAGTCTAATTTAAATATACAAAAGTAAACATGATTTGAAAAAAGGTGGGAAAAAGATTATTATAAACCCCGCCTAAACAAAATTTACAAAAAAAAATGCTAGTACAACACCTGGCACCTGCTATACTAGAAATAGAAACGCCTGACCTACTTTATACATATACTCTTTGCACCCATTTCCTTTTACTGTTAGTACAACACTACTTTCACAATACTACTTTTCATAGAGAACAACAAAAATGCCTCTTCTTCTTGATTTAAATGAAGACCCAATTCCGAATTTAAATGAAGTTCCATATACTGTTACATGTCCTGCAAAAGGAAAGAGATTGACAGATTTAGAAAAAGATCAAATTGTTCGTATTCTAATTTTAAATTACAACAATGACAAACTTGGAAGAGGAATGATAAAGCAAATTGCCTCTAAGTATGAAGTCACAAGGCTAGTAATTTCACAAATATGGAAAGCAACTCTACAAGCAATCAAAGGTGATGAGCATCATAATGTGCATAGAAAGTACAAAGGTGGCAACAAGAGTAAAGTTTTCGACTTAGAAAAGGTAAGTTCGATTCCATTACACTTACGAACCAATATTCTGACACTTGCTTGTCAACTAAATGTACCTAAATCCACTGTCCATAGAGCTATTCAAAGGGGAAAAATTAAGTCATATTCAAATGCCTTGAAACCTTATTTAACATCTCAAAATATGAAAGCAAAGGTAAGGTTTGTTTTTAACCATATTTAAAGTTCAACACTCCAAACAAATCCAACATACGTAGACATGTATTGTATAGTTCACATAGACGAGAAGTGGTTTTATATAACTAGGACATCACAAAAATACTACCTATTGCCAAGTGAAGCTGAACCCCATAGAACTTGCAAATCCAAGAGATTTATAACAAATGTTATATTTATGAGTGTAGTTGCAAGCCCTAGGTATGACAAAGATGGTGTTTGTATATTTGATGGAAAAATAGGAATATTTTCTTTCACTATTGAGGAACCGGCGGCTAGAGCAAGTAAAAATAGACCAAGGGGTGTCATAGAAGTGAAATCTATATAAAGCATCACCAAGATTGTGATCAAGCAATGTTTAATTGAAAAGATTATTCCGGCTATAAAAGCTAAAAGGCCATCCGACTTTAACAACCATATATTCATCCAACAAGATAATGTTAGACCTCATATAAGTGACAATGACGAAGATTTTATCAAGGTTGCACAAGATGGTGAATTTTACATTACATTAGCTAATCAACCACCTAATAGTCCGGATCTCAATATTAACGATTTGGGTTTTTTAGAATAATACAAGGACTACAACACGAGAATGCACCTAAAACGGTTACTCAATTAGTTAATGTCGTGAAGCAAGCATATGAAGAAGTAAGTGATTCTACTTTAAATTATGTATGGTTGTCACTTATGAATTGTATGACGGAGATACTAAAACATGGTGGTAATAACAATTATAAGCTCCCACACATGGGAAAAAAAAGCTTGAACGACTTGGATTACTACCTACTCAAATATATGCTCCATTATATATAATGGAAAAGATATTAATGAAATGTAGTAGTATATGACAATTTGTTTTGATGTAATGTAATCTGTATTGATAGATTGTAATATGTATTTATCACATCTTAATATGTTCTATGTATTTAGTTGTTACTGTATTTAGTTCTCTGTAATGTAATGGAAACAAGAATGGAAATTTAGTTTAATGCAGTACCTAACAGACTTTCTTTTAAAGTTTCATTTGGTATGAACTCTAGAAAGAAGCTCAATTTTTCTTTTGATTGCAACAAGTAGCCCACCAGGATGAAGTCCTTTATAAACCTACAAAACATAATCGAAAATTACAAAACAAAAGCACACAAATAATACAAAACAGAATCGAAAATTAAAAATAAAATACACAAAAATAATTACACGCATATGAGATATATATGGAGACTTAATTAAACAGATACCAGCTTTACGTACCAGCCTTCCCTTGAAAAACCGGTGAAGAAAAATGTGGAGTAAACCACTTGGGTCATCGAATTTCGGGTCATCGAGTTTCGAGTCGTCAAATTTCAACCTTTTTGCTTTCGAATTGCTTGACTTCTCTTCCGACGAACGTTTCTTCGTCTTTTCTCTTCTAACGATTTCAGAATCAGGGGTATCTTCAACAACTTGGCGTAACATAGATGGGGAATCTTTGACAGGGGTTCGTTCATCATGTATCAGTTCAGATTTTACAATCGTGACGAAAGATTTTTCGAAGTCTGAATTAGGCACTGAATCACGTATTAATTGTGATTCATGTTGGATTTTTAAGATTTATAGATAAGTAAATAGAGAGGCATGGTAGAAGAAAACATGAATGTGAAGACGTGATATATTGATATATGTTTGATACATCTTTGATACATCTTATTGTCTTAGGATCAAGTCCTTTATATAGACTTACAAAATAAAAACTGAAAAATAGACATAAATGAAAACATAATTGAGAATTATTCTTTGACTGATTCTTGCCACCAAATCAGCCTCCATTGAATATTGAAGCATATTCCAACAATTCCATTAGGTGAAAAAAGGAAAGAAGATATTAGGGCTGAAGTTTTTAGGGTTCTTGGTGGGTGAAAGTTAATAAGTATTAAAATGGGTAAAAGATGAAAGTTAATAAGTATAAAAATGGGTAAAAGAAGAAAAGGGTAGGTAAATGATTAAACGAGGTGATTAGTTTAATTATAATTGATGAATAAGTTAATAATGATTGATAATTAAGTTAATGGTGGGAGTATAATATTGATGATTGGATTGATAGTGGAAGTATAATATTAGGTGATATATTTTATTATATTATAATTTTACTATTTATAGTAAGATATAGAAATGAGAGAGATATCCGAAAATAAAAAATGTATAGAATTCAATGAGATGAAGGGAGTGATATTTATCCGAAAGATACATGCACAATTTGTATCTGAGATATAGTTGGTCACGTGTGAGCCATACGTTGTCTGCACTCTGCTAGTCCCTAGTGAGAACCCTACGGCTGCCGAGGGGCGAGGGCCAACACCATTTATTCCTTGTCATCTTCAATGTGAAAATTGGAGATAAGTATGGAAATCTTCAATGTGAAAATTCGAGATAAGTATAGAAATATATTGAATATTTATAACTTAGGCCGAAGTTTAATGTAGTACCTTAAAGGTGGAAACATACCATACTTTGATATCTGAAACAGAAAAATTGTCCGAGGTCCTAATTCAGTGACAAGATCGAGATTTTCTGTATGAAATGTGAAAGACTAAATATTAAGTAATTTGTTCACGTAAAAGTTTAAAGATGCGAGAGAAAGGTTGCAACCGAAATTTATATTATAATCTACCGAATTTGCAGTAGAGAAAACATTTGAAACATATAAAAACTATACTTTAATGAAAAAAAAGAAAGAAATAATGACAATACACACGTTAGACCCAAAAGCGGGTCCAACACTTATTACCAAAAGGATGGTGGATCAAGTAATCAAATCAAATGTTCATCTAAATTCGGTTAGGAATCAAATCAGACAGAAATACTGATAGATGCAAGTTTGTAACAGAGAATACAGGATGAGCCCCATACCTCTGAACCTAGAGAATATAGGTGAGTGGACAAACATATGAATGCCTCCGTCACATGCTCTTTTTTCCAGGCCATGTTTCATGTTTCAACAATAAGTTTCTTACTACAGTTTATAACTAATCATTTTTATGCGGATCGTCAATCATGAGAGATATCGAGTAATACTTTGATTTTTATGGAAATAAAGAAGGCGAAAGGTTAGAATCAGTATAACTATTCGCAAAAGCAAGTTCATAACAAATTTATCAATTTTCAAGAGTATACAGCGCTATGGCAGGAGAGATCTTAAGAATAATCGGTAGCGATTATCAAAATATAATTTTTTTTCGCTCTTTTTTCTTTCTCTATAATTCGCCTTAGCACCCCGGAAAATTATTCATTCCCCTTTATAGAAGGCCGGTCTGTCTGCCACATGGAGGTCTGTTGCCTAGACTAGGTGACGATGCTTCAGTCAGGTGCTTGCCTGTCAGCCTACATCCTCGTAGAGCAGATGACTGGTGTAGCCTACGCCCACAGGTGGAGGGTTTCTGAGCCCTGGGTTGTGACAGATCCATGCGAGGCTGACACACGTCTAGCAACTGAGGGACTGGCTACGGGGAACGGGCCTACGAATTCCGTAGTCAGGGCTCTTTACGAAGACGAAAACTCTTTGGTCTCCATTTCTCCATAGGCCGTAAGACAGCGGTGCTGGTCTCAGAGGCCATCATTTGCCCCCATAGCGAGGGGGTCTTCTTTAGGAGGCCCACTCAGCGTGTTCTTACAGGACATGGTATGTGTGGCGTGACAAAAGATGCGGGTTCGCGAATCACGATCGAATTGGAAAGAGAAAATGGAATGGAGAAGTGCAGATCGTGGGAGAGAAAATAACCGTCGAAGGAGTTATGTTTAGCATTTGCACTAATCATAAATGAGGAGAATTACCTTTTTGCCCTTTAAATGGGCGAGACGGTTGAGCCCCCCTCTTTATTTCTCTTGCGCGTGCAGGGACGCGTTGGCTTCTATATATATATATATACATGTATGTCAGTGTTCACTCCCATTATCTTTATCACTTGACAACTTTAATCGGCGAGGAGAGGGAAAAAGATTCACTTTAGAAAGGGATCCGGAGAGTGAGGTTTGCATCTACAATACTTTTGTTCAGGTAATGGTATCTCCTCAATATTACTGTTGGTTTCTCTTGTCTTTGTTTACCTTTAGGATATGCGTATTTTTTCTTCCCCTCTTTTCTTTTTTTTTTCTTTTGGGGCTACACACATTATATGCGAAAGACGAGGAGTCATCACTATAAGCTTCTCCGAAGTGATTAATTTTTTGTCAAAAAATAGGGTGTTTATGTTGTGAGGATTGGACCAATTAGGGTTTTAAATTGAGTATTAAGGCATATAGTGACCATCCTTTCTTTCGCATGTGTAGTTTCCCAACGCCTGTTAAATGGCTAAGCGAAAGAGAGCTACGACTTCGGAGGAAGAGGAGAGCATTACGGACTCAGATAACGAGCAACTGTCAGATTCGGGCGACAATGGGGTTTACGGGGATGATGATGCTTTATCAGAGTCGGGAGAAAGTTCGACGAACGCAAGTTCCCCAGAGCGGGCTCGTAATTAGAATGTTCCCGATGGGAGAAAGGTAGTTACCACGAAAGCCCCTAGGGAGAATGTGACCGTGGGGGCTTCGAAATCTGCTCCAGGAGGTAAGAGGAAAGGGAAGGAGGTGGTGGCCGAAGGTGATGCTAGGGATGGAGGCCATAGATCTTTCAGAGTTGAAGGCCTGGTGGTTCCAACAAGGAGTTGTTTAGGGAAGGCAGGGGAGTAGTTGGATTCCTCACAAAAATTTGTGAATACTCCTCCAAACGTCCGAAGGGAGGATTATTTTAGGACACACGGGCTAAAGTGTTACTATAAGCCTGAGAATGCTGTCTTATTGGATAAAACTATACGGGAGCGCTTACGGGGCCTCGAATACCTCCACAAGAAGTGCTTATTTAGCCAAGAGTTTTTTGGGATAGAGCGGTATTCTTTCCAGATACCGGAGGAATATGAAATTAGCCTGTCGGATGAAGGAGAGTTCATTTACACTAGGAGGGATGATTTGTGGGTAGGGATTCCTTTGGAGCATTTTCGAGCGGGGTTACGGTTGCCAATGCATAGGTTCTTCCATGCTCTAATGGTGAACATGAGACTAGGTTTAGGACAGCTTGGTCCCAACTCAATTCGGAAGATTTGTGCTTTTATTGCTAGATGCACAGAGTTGGGTCTAAAACCCACTCTGACTCTGTTCTGGTCGTTGCATAGCCTTCAGGCCTCTCGAGACTATGATCCCTTGTTTGAACTTCATTGGAGAGGGGCCAAGAGTTTAGGGGGTATATTGGTGGAGGTTCCCACATCCAATAAAGGTTGGCATGGTGAATGGTTGTTGTTTCTGGGGGGGGGGGGTGACCTAGGCTATCTCCCAAAATATCGAAGGCCTGACAGGATAAATGGGGCCGTCCGTAGGTCGGAGAGGTTGGAACCCGAAGAAACAGCCGCCGCGACTCGTTTCATTGGGGGGAAGGTTAAGGGCTTGTGGACAGAAGGGGATTTTTGGAAAGTTCCCTTTTTAATAGAACATAATTGTGAGATTTCCTTAGCATTCACAATTTATTTGTTAGTTCCGTGTGTGTATATGGGGTGTTATTTATTGGTTTGTCTTTCATCTTTTGCTCATTCTGCAGTGTTACTCAGAGACTTACATGCTCCTCCTTGGATGGACAAGGGTCGAATTTTACTCTTAACTCGATGAAAGCAGGTGACGAAAGAAACTTGAAGTAAATATAGTGGGGAAGACAACACTGATGTGGCAGAGTCCTCCGTGAATCCTGTAGCCTTCACTCCCTCGGCCAGGGGCGAACATATGGCTACCCCCATGGGAGCTACGAATTCTAAGAACGTGCCCCTCTAGTCATTGCATCTTAAGAAGAGGACTATCAAGCCAGGAGACACAGGGAAGTCTAAGAAACAAAGGGCTGAAAGAACGTCCAAGCTTCAGTTAAGGGACGAGCCTGATGAGGATGGCAGTGATGTTGAGATCGTACCATATTTCATGGTGGCGGCCCGACGCATAAGGACTGACCTTGTGGACATGGGAGGTTCAGGTTCGGGACTGCCCCCGGTTCCTTTAACTCCCTCGGCCGAAGGCGTCGAGGGTTATACTCTCGTCTGATTCCAAGCTCGACAAGGTTGGTTGAGGGAGGACCCTCAGGCCGAGCTTCCCTTGGAAGCTCTGAGCGCTTTTACTTTGCCCAGGATCGAGCAAGAATCGAAAGGGAGAATGACGAAGATCTAATTCGCAAGGTCAAAGAAGCCTACGGAAAGGTAACATTTATCTGTTTGGTGTTGCCTTTAGGAATTCTTTATTGCAAATTGTCTCTGACCTTGTGTTTCTCTGTACATGATAGTTGGGGACTTATCTTATGGGAGCCACAAAGAGGACTCTGAGCAACTGCCGCTTGGCCACGGCCGAACAAAGGAGAGCCATAAACGAGACAAAGGCGAGAGACGAAGCCGTGGCTTTACTGAAAGATTCCCAAGCAAAGGAAGGGGTTACGACTTCGGAGTTGAAGAAAGAGAAGGAAGCTCGGGAACAGATAGAGAAGAGCGTATCCAAGTTAGAGGAGGAACTGCAGACGGAGAGGGGAGTTTCTGCGAGTTTGCGGACTGCCATGGATCAGCGCGATAGGGAACTTCTTAAACATGCTGAAGAGTTGGCCAAGGCCACGCGGGTTTTGGAGCGAGTTGAGCGAGAGGCAAACATCGCCTTTGAAGATTGCGTGAACCGGTATAAGGGTTCAGAGGTCTATGTCACAGAGCTGGAAATGAGAGCCAGAGAGTTTCATGAAGAAGGTTATAACGATTGTTTGAAGTTCGTGGGTGTAGGCAACATGGTGGACCTTAGGTTATAACGATTGTTTGAAGTTCGTGGGTGTAGGCAACGTGGTGGACTTTACGGCTCACTTGATCGATAACTTTCGAGACTTCGAGATAGCTCGATTGGAGGCCGAAAAGGTTGAGGGAGAATAGGCAGAAACGGAGGATCGAGCTAAAGCTGAAACCGAAAGGAAAGTGCAGGAGGAGGAAGCTTGCGAGCCTGAAAAGGCTGATGGCAGCCCATAAGAAGGGCTTAACTCCAAGGGTCATCCTGATTCGGCTAAGGAGTGATGGGAGATGGTTTATTGGGTTCTGTCCGTAGGGTCTGCGAGGTTTTGCAGATATTTGTTTCTGTTCTTTAAATTTGAATTTTGGTTTTAAACTATTTTTTGTTGGCCCTTTCGGCATTTAGGTTTTCCTATGGGAATGTATTTCTTTTACAACTCTGTTTTCCTTTAAGGGTTAGCGTTTTGGTGTTTAAGTTGGCCTCGGGATTAATATTCTCTTTGGTTGATTATAATTCTCTGTTTATTTATTTTTCGAATCGAAATGCGCGGTAATTTGAATTTTGAAAATTGATAGAAATTTCTTCCTGGGGAAAGCGCGAAGGTTATGACCTTGAGTCAACCACTTTGACCGTTTTGAATGTCTCGGTAATAGTCAGTCATTTACTTCTTTTTGCTGATTTTCGTGTTACTCTTTCTTGTATCCACCTATAAATAGTGGGAAGATTACCTGCTTTTACTTTATACCGATTGACGCTACCCCCTTTATCTAACAAACTATCGAGGTCAGTTCAATTTTTCAGAATAAGTCTTTCCTATCCATTGTGGTTTTTTGTTTTTGTTTTGTTTTTTTAACTTTCTTTCATTTTGCATGTGTTCTCCAGGATCATGTATAACGAAAAGGACGTGTTGGAACTGACGGCCGAGGAGCTCCACGAGCTGGAGGCGACTAATTAGAGCGAGTTTATCGAAGTGATGTTTTCTATAGGACAAGTTGTTGTAGAGGAGCATGATCGGGAGGAGGCTGCGAAGAAGAAGAAGGAGGAGTTCGAGAAGAACCTCCGTAAGGATGGTGAATATGGTAGCGGCCCTCCTAGGTCCGGTCCAGCTGCTGCCGCGGCTTAGTTTATGTCTCCGTAGAGTGGATCCAAATAAGCTGTAATGGACCACTTTTATTTTTGAATGTATTTTAATTTAATTAATAAAAGACTTTTTGGGTTGTCTTATGTTATAACAATTGCATTATTTTCTGTAGTGTAATAGACTAATGGGCATCATTTTGGGCATAGCTTTTGCTTTCCTTGATTATGTAGGCGTTTCGTTGTTGTTACGTAGTTTGTTTGTATTTTTCAAATGTCGAGTGACGCTCGTGATTTATTTTGTTTATGAACTTAGTTATTTTAATACCTTAAAATCCTATTTCGATTTTGAAAGAACGTACTCTTAATATATTCAGAATTTTAGACAAGGTCAATGCAGCTTGTATTCTAGTTGCAAAGGCCTTTTGACACAATTTGGTCCATTGTGCGTAAGGGTTTTTAACATTTTCTAAGTATGAAGAATGTGTAACACATATATGCAAATAGTTGTCCTCTATATCGAGTAAATGAGATAATGAAACGTACGACAAATATCCGTAGGCTCAACCTGAGATACTTTGAATACAAAAGATTGGAATATGATTGTTTAACTGCCCCCTGTGTGGACGGGTGATAAACACCCTTTCATGTTATGCCTTTTCGCAGGCCATATGTGTTAGCTATTCAATGAAGGGGCGTTTTGTTGGAACCGACTCATGTCGTAGCCCTATGTGGGCTATAGACGTTGGTTTTTTAAATGAGCGGGTGTTTTACTGGGAATCCATCCATGTCGTAGCGTCTTGCGGGCTACATAAGTTGGCGCTTTAAATGTAAGGATCATCCGTGGGCGTTTTATCGGAACCAGCTCATGTCGTAGCTTCATGTGAGCTACATGTGTCGGTTTTTAAATGAGCGGAGGCTTTGCAAGAGGCTGCGGTTGGTAACCTCCACTTGGCCATTGGATTGAGGGTAGGCCACAAATGATTTTCGGTGCTGGATTAGGTAGGCGGAGAGATATTCTTCGAAGTCAGCGTCTATGAACTGTCTACCGTTATCTGTAACAAGGACCCTGGGAATACCGAACCGGGTGATCACAGATTCGTGAAAAAACTTGCGACATACCAAAGCGGTGATGTGCGCCACGGCTTTAGCTTCCACTCATTTGGTCATGTAGTCTACGGCTACAATTAGAAACTTGAGAGCAACTTTGGCGGGGGAAATGGTCCCATAATATCCATGCCCCATACATCGACGGGGGATAGGTGAGAGTATGGAAGTGGGTAGAACCGGAGGAAGCCTGGGGACTGAAGCAAACAACTGGTACTTGATGCAAGCCTTGGCATAGTTGAGACAGTCTTGACGCAAGGTTGGCCAATAATAGCCCTGGCATAGAACCTTACGGGCCAGGGCCTCCCTGGAGGAGTGACTCCCACAAATCCCTTCGTGTACCT
Source organism: Heracleum sosnowskyi (assembly GCA_030848705.1). Lineage (NCBI taxonomy): Eukaryota > Viridiplantae > Streptophyta > Magnoliopsida > Apiales > Apiaceae > Heracleum > Heracleum sosnowskyi. The sequence continues at coordinate 13,475,743 of CM061244.1, read as the reverse complement.
CTAAAATACAGTAGTCTGACTCGGGACAGTCCAAACACTTGAGAAATGAGGCTAAAAAGGACCTTCGGTATAACACTCCATCGACCAGGGTATAATGGGCCGACTTTACCTGGAGAGTCTGTTTAGATTTCTTGTCCTCGGGTAGCACACCATCTTGAAGATACAAAACGATGGGGGTCATCCAATTAGGCCCATAAGTCATGATCATGACTTGGGATGGGGTGTCCGTAGGCAAGGTGACCGAAGGCACAGGTAGAACAATGTAATAGATGTTAGAGCCGGGCGGAGATCCTTCCCCAGTAGCCAGTCTAGCAAGGGTGTCGGCACGAGAGTTTTCTTCTCTCAATACTCCTTCAAGTGACGTTATGGAGAACTGGGAGAGTCTTTCCCGGGTCTCTTAAAGATACCTGATAAGCAAGGGGGATTTAACAAACTTCCTAGAATCTGGTTAACAACTAACTGAGAATCACTATAGGCTTTCAAGTGTTGAACTTGAAGAGCTTTGGCTAATCGGAGTCCCGCAAACAATGCTTCGTACTCCGAACAGTTGTTGGTTGCTGGGAAATCAAAACGGATGGCTTGTTGGATCTCAAAACCCTCCGGACTGATGAGGAGCACTCATGCTCCACTAAAATCTGCCGTAGAGGATCTATCTACAAACAACACCCAGGGGAGCGGGATTCTCTCCTCGGGAATGGGGTCGACTGCTGTAGGTTCGGGCACGGGAATCGCAGAAATAGAACATTCCACCATGAAATCGACCAAAGCTTGGCCTTTGATTGCAGTTCAGGGGAGGTAAGAGATACTGAATTGACTGAGTTCTACTGCCCAGTTCACTAATCTTCCCGACAAGTCGGGTTTGTGCAATATTTTCCGCAAGGGATGATTAGTATAAACCTTGATGTCATGGCCCTGGAAGTAAGGCCTCAGCTTCCGGCTGGCCAGCAACAGAGAGTAGGCCATCTTTTCTATGACGGGGTACCGAACTTCCGCGTTTCGAAGAACTTGACTCACATAGTACACGGGCAATTGTTTCCCCCTTCCTCTCGAAGGAGGCACGAACTAACGGCTTCATTGGCCACATCAAGGTACAAATATAGAGGTTCTCCTGAAACAGGACGAGACAAAACATGGGGAGAAACAAGGTACCTCTTCAGTGATTCAAAGGCTTCTTGACAGTCTGGAGTCCACTCAATTAGACTGGATTTGTTCACCCCTTTCAAAACTTCAAAGAAAGGAAGGCTTTTCTCGGCTAGCTTCGAAATAAAGCGTCGCAGAGCCGTGAGGCATCCATTAAGGGATTGAACTTGCTTGGGAGTTGAGGGGGGAGGCATCTCCAGGATTACTTTGACCTTGTCAGGATTCACTTCAATGCCTTTCCCACTAATAACGTGCCCCAGAAACTTTCCGCTAGCCACACCAAAAGTGCACTTGGCCGGGTTGAGCTTGAGATGAGACTTTCGAAGATTCTCGAACGTCTCTCTCAAGTCTTCTAGGTGACTTTCTTTCTCATGAGATTTAACGATCACATCGTCCACATACACCTCCAGGTTCCTACCGATTTGAGGGGAAAAAACCTTGTTCATAGCCTTTTGGTAGGTGGCTCCTGCATTCATGAGCCCCATTAGTAGCACACGATAAACAGACACAGCTCGGTGGGTGATAAAAGATGTCTTCGGCTGGTCTTCAAGAGCTAGGGTGATCTGATTGTATCCCGAGTACGCATCCAAGAAACTGAAGAGAACATGACCCGTTGTCGCGTCAATGAGCTGATCAATGGTGGGTAAAGGATAGTAATCTTTAGGGGTAGCCTTATTGAGATCGGTGTAGTCTATACACACTCTCCATTTCCCGTTAGATTTCTTCACCAGCACCACATTTGCTATCCACTCGGGGAACTGAATCTCATAAATAAAGTTTGCTTTCAACAGTTTGTTGATTTCCTCATCTATAGCTTGTTGCCTTTCAGGAGCAAAGTTTCTTATTTTCTACTTTACTGTCCCCTTCTCGGGGTCGATATGGAGTTTGTGGACGGCTATGGTTTCATCTAACCCAGGCATGTCTTCCGGGTTCCAAGCAAACACATCTGCATATTCTCTCAATAACGCCACTAACCTTTCCTTTAGAACAGGCTCGATGGTAGACCCAATAGTTATCAATTTGGAGGGATTTCCTTCATACAATTCTACCGACTCGGTGGGCTCTCCAGGAACAGCCCATGGGAATTGAGGGGGTTTGCGGGTTCCATTAAGTCCTTGAGGATCTAGTTCAGAGTCTTCGATCAAGAGAACTTACGGAGGGAGCGATTTGGTCGACCCGGTATCGCTTTCAGGATTGCGGTTCCCTTTAGATTCCCCATAGTACTTTCTCTTTCTGGGATTGGTTTGAGCCAGACATAGGGAAACCGAATAGCAGAGACGAGAGGCTTCGCTATCGAACCTTAACTCTCTCTGACCCCAACCCGTAGGGAACTTCACTTTCATATGAGGAGTTGAAATAATGGCTCCCAAGAAAAATAGAGTAGGTCTCCCTATAATAACATTATACGAAGAAGCAATATCGATAATGTAGTATTTGACAAGGGCAGTTACCTCTTATGGAGAGGGGTACCAAATGTTTTAAGGAGATCAATGGTCCCTTGAATGGGCATATCATTATTACCAAAACCGTAGAGGGGTCCTCGTATATCTTCGGCCCTCTGTTCTTCTTGTCATTCTCCCAGATCCATTCTTCTCAAGGTGTGCCGAAAGATTATGTCTACGGAAGAGCAGTTATCTATAAGTACCTTCTGGACATCTTGATCAGCAATGTCTTATTGAACCGTAAGGGGGCCGCTGCGGCACACATCCCCTTCCGGATAATCAGCATCTGTGAAAGAAATAGGAGTCTTTGAATACCTAAAGACCCTTTTTGATGTTTCCAGTTGAAGCATCGCATGCGTTTCTGTCATGGGAGAGTCTCCTCCTATGATCATATCGATCACCCGCTTGGGTTGGGGGTTGGAAGCTTGAGGTTGTGGCTGTGGAAGGGTATTGTTAACCGTGCGGAGGTAGTTCTTCATCAATCCTTTATTTACAAGCCTCTACTTGAGGGAGGTGCACTCATCGGTGTTATGCCCAATACTAGCATGGTAATCACAGAATCGTGATCTATCTCTCTTCTCCGTAGGGGTCATCATGGGATGGGGTGCTTGAAAATAATCTTGGTCTCGGATTTCCCTTAGGATAACAGATGGACTCTTGTTTAATGGAGTGAAGTCAGGCTCTTCCCGGGCTTGGCGAGGGCGGGATCGCCGGTCCGAAGGGAAGTTTTCTGACCTTTTCCCCTAAAGTCTTCCATCCCATCAACTTGCATCGCTACATGCCCGAACCCCGAGGCTTCATTCCTAGAGCTAGGATAATATGCTCTAATTCTCTCGTCGGTTGCAATATAGGCCGATGCAATTCCGTAAGCATCATAAAGATCCATGGGTTCTTTGTTGCATAACTATTTGCAGCAATCTCTGCACTCCTGATAATTCATGTTTCTGATAAAAGAATCTACGGCGTTAGTCGGTCGTAGCTCTCTTACCTTCGAAGCTGTTGTCTTGAATTTCTTAATGTAATCCCTCAAAGATTCCCCGCGTTTTTGCTTAACGTTTTCCAGAGATATGGTGTGGACGGCATATGGAGTGTTGATACATAACTTGGCTAAGAAAGCTACCTTAAGCTCTTCCCAAGAGTTAATACTCCTTGGAGACAGTCCTGAGAACCACGTTCGAGCGTAGACTTTGAGCGTGGATATGAATATACGACACTTGGTAATATCATTATATCTGTGACAAATCATCAAATTTTCATAATAACTCAAATTATCATTAGGGTCAGAAGTACCGTCAAAGGATTCAAGACCAGTGATTTTCACTCCTTGGTCTACTTGCGCTGCTTCCAGGATTTCTGTAAAAGGTGACCTCCCGGTGTTCATCTCCATGAAAGGTGTTGTTGCCATTTCTTCTAGCCTGGCCAGTCTAACCATCATCTCTTCCTGTTCTTCTGGATGAAGAGACTTAGGGAGAGTGCGCATACGATGTATAGGGGTTCTAGACCTTATTCTCTGGCCAGACACACGAGTGCGCTCTCGTTGGGACCTACGTCTTTCAGGTCCTCCATACCTAGAAGACTCTGCAAATACCGTCCTTTGCGATCCAGAAGAGGAGCGGCTTCCGTCGTATGGAGCGCTTCGGTTAGAACTTGAAGTTTGTCGAGAGGTGATTCTCCTTGACGACGAGCCTGACTGATATGACCCACGGTGCTCTGTTTGCTGTGTATTAAAGGACGGTCGGTCCGTCCGCCACCTGGAGGTCTGTTGCCTAGAATAGGTGACGAGGCTTCAGCCAGGTGCCTGCATGTCAGCTTACATCCCCGTAGAGCAGGTGACTGGTGTAGCCTACGCCCACAGGTGGACGGTTTCTGATCCCTAGGGTGTGACAGGTCCATGCGAGGTTGACACGCGTCTAGCGACCGGGGGTCTGGCTATAGGGAACGGGCCTACGGATTCCGTAGTCAGGGCTCTTTATGGAGACGAAAACTCCTTGGTCTCCATTTCTCAAGTGGCAATGACTTATCTCTTGTCGACTATGAATTCGGTTCTCACTCATTTCAAGATATTTGAGAAGAGATGGATTCAATTCTCGCTCATTTTAAGAAATCTCAAAATGAATACTTATTACACATATTTATTTATAAGGCATATAAGTCTAAAATATCGAGAAAAAAACTAATTTTTTTTTTTTGGCAGATCGTTTAAGTTGTTATGGTTAATATTAAGGGCATGTTTGGCTTGTACAACTTATACATTATAAGTTAATAAAAGCTTATGAGGGGTGTTTGTCAACCCAACTTATGACCTCAACTTATAACTTATATGTTGATAAGTTGAATGTTAATAATGTGGTACATTTTCCTCAACTTATTGACTTATTACTTGATTTCTTTGTTTTTTAATACTTTATATTTTTATCTTTATGTTTTTAAATATTTTTTTAATTTAAAATGCAAGTGTTGAAATCATTGTATTTAATAATTATTTTTTCAAATTTAATTTAGCAAACTCTTAACAAACTAATAAGTAAATTTATCCAAACACCCGTATAACTTATAATAATTCATCAACTTATCACTTATATGACACTTACTCATTTTAAATTATAAATCAACTTTTTTTGTGATACCCCAAACACGCACTAAGAATTCAGTATCAAAGCTTAAATGATAATGTTATGGTTTTGTTGCTTTTGTAAATACCAACTTTCATTTGTATTATCAAATCATTGTAGAACTCTAGTGGGTATGGCCCTGATGTTCCGAACCTAAAGAGATATGATAAATATTAAGGAATTAGTCCATGGCCAGGGAGAAGAGTCTGTATTACGTGAGCACGTGGTCTTAATTAACTTTTTTCGTCAATTATTATTTTGACAAGTTTAATATTATAAAATTAATTAAGAAAACTAATTTTAGACCAGAAATATATAAGTTAAAATAATTTCTCATGTGATAAACTTTTTTATGCAGGCCACCTTTTTTTTTAATAATACCCACTGTGGCAAGTTGTAAATTGTGATCATACAGATAGATCCTCAATCCTACAAATTCCTTACAAGCTATGGTAAACTCTCTTGCACATTCCTTCTGCCAGTTTAACAGAATAATCAAGAATGTTCTGTACAGATGCAGAATGAGAATGAATGAGAGTGCATATATACAATTATGTAGCAAATAATAAAAGCTCATGAAACTTTGTTTTACTTATGTGTGAATTTTATTCTAATTTTGAAAATACGTTTTTACTACTATGTTGTCCACTTGTTAAGTAACAAGTCGCTTTAAAAATTTAAGATTTTTCCTTCCTGTTCATATAAATTGTGAGAGTATCGGAGTTGCGGGAAGTCGAACCTCAGTTATCCGTCAGCTTAAATTTTGATACCATGTTAATTATTAAGGAACCAATCGCTCTAAAATCTTAAGATATTAGACGAAAACACGGATCTTTATATTATATTCTAACATCACTTATTTATGAAGAAAATTTGATATGTACACTATTCTACATTAGAAAAAAAGGTGATATATCTGCTTTTTTTCTAATCAATTATCAACTTGATATATATTTCTGCTCCTAGTTGAGGATACAGTTTTTTTGCTATAATTAGATAATAACATAATAATTACATAAAGAAAGTAGATACAGGGAGAGAAAAGGGAGTAAAGGTATCAGTGATTAGCTATGAGTAGAGAGAGGTGATATTTTCTGGGTAAAAGAAAAGAATTATTAAGCAAATGTTACAAGAACAGTACTGCCCATTACTTCACAGCCTGTAAGAAACAATTCTTGAAAGAAGCCGACAATTAAGAAGATAATTCCAAGCACCCCATGTGGAATTTTTTCTTCCTTTTCTACTCACACTTTCCTAGTTCTTCTTGCCATGTTTTGAACTGTCTAGCTTTGTAGAGAGTTTTTTCTGAGTCTTGTTTTGTCCTAGTACTTGTTCGAAAAATGTGGGATTCTGAGAGTGAGTCAGTTGGTGGCAGAGATTATGGCAATGGAGTTCTTACTACTAGCAAGCATGGTGTCAAGACTGAAGGATTTGAACAAAGAGGCCAGTCTTGGTACGTGTCATGTTTCGCAAGCTTGATATGTTGTTGTTGAAGTAAAAGTGAACTTGATGCCATGGAAATGGACATGACAGGATAGTTAGCCTTTTGTAAAGATTGATATTTTGTTCACATGCTGAGTTCGAATGAGTTGTATGCCTTGGAAATAGACACTACATGGAAATTAACTTTATATTTTAGAGTAAAATGATTTATGTTGCTAAACAAGTGAACTTATTATGAATTTCTCAAATTATAATTGTGTGCTTTTCCTGCTAGGTTTGTTGCAACTGATGTTCCAAGTGATTTTCTAGTTCAAATTGGTGATGTTAGTTTCCACTTGCACAAGGTAGCTACTTTGATCTTAGTATTGAACTTGCATGTTTATCAAGATCAATTTACTATAAAGTTTAGCCTTAAGTTGGATGACTAATGATCCTGCTTTGTCTCGTTTATGATTGATCTAATAGTATCCGTTGCTTTCGAGAAGTGGAAAAATGAACAGAATCATATATGAATCCCGCGAGGTAGAGTTGAGCAAGATAGCTTTAGATGAGCTTCCTGGTGGACCGGAGGCTTTTGAGCTAGCAGCAAAGTTCTGCTATGGAATTGCTGTTGATTTAACAGCGACGAATATATCTGGCCTAAGGTGTGCAGCAGAATATCTTGAAATGACTGAGGACTTGGAAGAAGGGAACCTTATATTCAAAACAGAAGCTTTTCTTAGTTACGTGGTATTGTCATCATGGAGAGATTCTATACTAGTACTGAAAAGTTGTGAGAAGCTATCACCATGGGCTGAAAATCTGCAGATTGTAAGGAGATGTAGTGAGTCCATTGCGTGGAAAGCTTGTGCCAACCCAAAAGGAATAAGATGGCAGTATACTGGGAAGCCCCCAAAAGTTTCTAGCCCAAGTTGGAAGGAGATGAAGGATTCAAGCCCAAGTAGAAATCATCAAGTCCCTTCAGATTGGTGGTTTGAAGATGTTTCCATTCTTCGAATTGATCATTTTGTTAGAGTCATTAATGCTATCAAAGTAAAGGGGATGAGATTCGAGCTGCTTGGCGCTTCACTAACACACTATGCAGTCAAATGGCTCCCGGGGTTCATGAAAGATGGGCCAGGGACAGTACTAGATGAAGGAAGTAATAGCAGCCATAGTAATAGTAGTGGTGGCAGTAGTTGGAAAGGGGGGCTTCATATGATCGTGGCAGGAACAAAAGATGACCCACCACCCGTTCACACGAAAGATCAACGAATGATTGTGGAGAGCCTGATAAGTATAATTCCTCCACAAAAGGATAGTGTTTCCTGTAGTTTCCTTCTTCGGTTGTTGAAAATGGCAAATATGTTGAAAGTGGCTCCTGCTTTGGTTACTGAACTAGAGAAACGGGTTGGAATGCAATTTGAACAGGCTGCATTGTCTGATCTTCTCATACCGTCGTACAGCAAAAGTGAGAGCACCTATGATGTAGATCTTGTTCAAAGGCTTTTGGAACATTTCCTTGTTCAAGAACAAACAGAAGGTTCAAGCCCTGGTAGGCAGTCAATGTATGATGGGACTCAAAGAGGCAATAACCCAAATGCTAAAATGAGGGTTGCAAGGCTTGTTGACAGTTACCTTACCGAGGTTTCAAGAGACAGAAACCTATCGATGACTAAATTTCAGGTACTAGCTGAGGCTTTGCCAGAATCAGCGAGAACTTGTGATGATGGACTCTATCGAGCAATTGATTCCTATCTTAAGGTATTTCAAACTTACTCTAACTAATTAAACTTTGATTTATTACAGAAAAAGATTCAGAAGTTATATAGGAATCACTTAAATTGATCATATAGTACTTGAAATAGGACAACATATGACTTCCATACCTTAATGAAGCTAAAGTTTTAGACAGCATGAGCATACATAGTACAGCTATAAATACATAATAGTTATGGTAATCATAATTACAATTCCAAGAACATTTCTCGTCTTCGCATCACAATGTTATTGATTTGTTTATGGCTATGTGACATGTTTCTGTATCGATATCTCTATGTTATCTGACATCTCAAATGTTTAGAATCCCAATTAATTATTTACTATTTACATTTTCAAAACGGCAGGCCCATCCAACACTCTCAGAGCATGAAAGGAAACGTTTATGCCGTGTGATGGATTGCCAGAAGCTATCTATAGACGCCTGTCTGCATGCTGCTCAAAATGAGCGTCTCCCACTAAGAGTTGTGGTACAAGTACTCTTCTCAGAGCAAGTTAAGATCAGCAATGCGATAGCAAATAACTCCCTCAAAGAAGCCGGAGACACTCAGTATCAACCAATTGTATCAAACAGAAACACATTACTTGAAGCAACACCTCTGTCATTTCAAGAAGGATGGGCTACAGCTAAGAAGGACATCAACACTCTCAAGTTTGAACTTGAGACTGTTAAAACCAAGTACCTTGAGCTCCAAAATGACATGGAAACATTACAGAGACAATTCGATAAGTTGGTGAAGCCAAAGCATACATCAGCTTGGACTAGTGGCTGGAAAAAGCTGAGCAAGATAACTAAGATGACAAACTTAGAAAATCATGAAAGCGGGTCTCAGAATATTCCAAATGCAGAACAAACTAGAAAGACACCTAGAAGATGGAGGAACTCCATTTCGTAAGACCATTCATGCCCATTTGTGCTCTCATAGACCGATTTCCATATGTCATCGTTTTATTTGGTTTTTTTTTTTTTGCGACATTTCTGCTCTTCGTTTCTTTTCAATTTAACAAAATTCAGTGTTTCTGTTCTTGCCCTTATGCCATGTTTTTTGTATCTTTGGTTAATGATTTTGTATTTGTAATTTCCTTCATTACTGAAGTGTTTGATATGAAAGAAGTAGCAGTATGCGGTATTATATACAAGATTTTTACAAGTACACACTTACACTGTTACTTCTAGATAAAACGAACCAACCCCAACATACCTAATATGTATATTTCCCAATTTACATGTTGAAAAAGTTGAAGTTGCGTAGAATGATGATAAGTATCAAATTATAGAAGATATCTGGAAAAATGTAATCTAGGAAGGAGTACTATGATTTTACCAAAATCTTACCAAACATTCTGTGCTAGGACATGAATTCGGATGGCCTTAACAAATAACTCCAAGTCCTTAGGACGCCTTTATTTTGCAATCTTACCTACAGATGTGTACTTCCATTCTTTGTCAATGAGTGGAAATGTATACAGTTCTCTTGAAGCTACAACCATTCAAGTATGTGGTTGCATAAATAGCCACGATTTCTGATGATTTGGGACCGTAGCATGAACCGTTGATGACAAGAGAACAACCAAATCGGAAAGAAAAGAAAGGTAATATTCGCGATAAGACTTCAAGATTCCATCATGTTTTGCACCAGAAAAGGCAGTTCTGATAAAACATATTGGCCTACAAAGCAGGCATGAAAGAAAAACCAAATGAACAAGACAAGTTAAAAGATAACTTCACATTAGTAAGTTGCTTAACAGCAGTGGTTACGATTAAGACACCAACTACATGTGAATTCTCAGTGTTGGCACATCTATAACCCTCCAGATATTCGATCATCCAGAGTGATATATACAAGAAGTTTGTTTGTCTATTACACAACTTCATAAATCTCTGCAATTAACAATCTTGCAAATGACTGAGCGAAGATGGGAAAAAAACAATCTGGCAGCTGTGTAATCAATTAAAAAGTTGACAGATAGAGAAAGGTCGGAGGATCCTATTGTTGCCATATGGAATTAAGAGAATAGTGAGATACCAGGATAAAACAAAAAGACCTGTGAATTACCGGATACAAAGTAAACACTTGACTATTACGCGACCTTATGAACTGCCCTGATTTAACAAAACAAGATAACAAAATACACTACTAAAATTGGACACAAAACATATTATTTAAAACTATCTACTGTAAGAGCAAGGTAACGAGTAATCAGTTCAGTTGCAAAAATATAAATGAGAAAAACATGACATACATAAAATAATAACAATGATATTTAGAAGAAATAACCTAAACACACTGCACAACTCAGTGCATTACTTATAAACATCACCATACACGATATTGACACAAATTTTTAGCTGGAGAAAAAGAAATATCTGAATATTTGCTGTATAAATTTCCAAGATCATTTCAATGATAAATTTTGTGGGGTACCACAGACCAACAGTCAATCTCTTTAGAAAAAAGAAAAGATTAATAGCTATAATTCAAGAAGCAAACAGAGGTGGAGGGTGGGACCTAAATTTGCCATACACCCAGGCATGGACTTGCTAATTAATTTCTGAAAAATATCCAAGAAAAAAGAAATCCTCAAGTTAATCACAACCAACCTTGTTAAAGATTTCAGTTTTCTTAATTCCCTTTAAAGCTCATATAATCATATTAATCACTTTTTATCATTATAATTGTTAGAAAATTAATATAAGATCCTGAGATATTTCTTCATCTTCTGCAAGAAGGTGTTGTTACGAGTGTAACAATTGCATGCGGCGTTGCCTGGTTTTGTGCATAATGTCGAGGGAGGGATTCCACTTTGAAGGTGTGTGCCTACAGGGGCAGTCTTTGGCAGTCTGTGTGCAGCACTGGTTTGGGAGCTGGAGCCGCTTCCCTCGTGAGCCAAGGCAGGGCGAAATCAGTCAAGCATCCCAAGGAGTAAGGTTGACTTGCCTAGCAAAGGCTAGGGAGTTATCTCCATCAAAAATCGATAACGTTTCTTTCTTTTCAAAGTCCAAACATGGAATTATATGATGAAGAATTGTCAGTGTCAACCCAAGTTCCACATTGATAAGATAAAGAATAATTATCTTGAATATAAGCAACCAAAAACAACTTCATTAGTACTAGTACGAAGCCTTTTGGGAGGAGTCCAAAAATAAATCCGTGCGGGCTTTGGCCATGGCCCAAAGCGGATAATATCATGCCAATGTGAAATTGTGAAATTGAGTTAACCGGTGTTGCGCGGCCAACAAAAAGCAGCAACTTGGTTGATCAAAATTCGATTCTAGGCAGCAGGAAAAGACCTGTGCTTTGTTGCTTATTAGAGTCCTAATTATATAGTTATAACTTTATTTGTCATATAACTGGAATCGGGGTAAACAAATGCATTGAGTTCTTTAGTTTCTCCAAACAGAATCGGCGGATGCTCCTTCACTCGCACATGATTGTGAATGTTCTCTATTTCCGATGAACGACGGTTATGCATGCACACAATTTTATTTTATTTTTTCTAAATAATTGACATGCACACAATTCAGTGGTGCAGTAGGATTAGGGGATGAAGATCACAGCTGACTCATAAGCAACCTTGTACTGCCATGTTCAAAGTGAATAAAAATTGAGGAACCTGTTCTAGATGGAGCTGGACACGTGATCAACATATGCAGTGCTGATTTCAAATCCACGGGGAAAAGCAGATCGAGGCCATACAACATTTGCATGGACATTATAAAAACCAGAAAAACCACAAAGTACTGATCTCGACCACATCTGCATGGAATGTGCAATAGCTTATGTGATTTTAACTCAGAGAATCTCAACCAAAATGTATCTGAAACAACAAACTTCTTCTTTAACCATCAGGTCCAAAAGCAATTACCTAAATATCTATAAAATATCTGAAATAATCATAATCTGAGTTTTATAATGATAAAGACAACGCAATATATACCAGAAAAGGAGAGCACTCATATAATTTTTAGCAAGTACGACACAATTACGACAGCTTCGAGCTATTCACCAACTTAACTCTAAGTAGCATGTTTTAAGCAATTGGCTGAAGTACTCGGCCGGAAGAAGAAATAAAACATAGAATTATCTAAATTGTCGGTGATGAAAAAGATATTATCAAGAGGTATATCATTTCTGATATTATGTGTTTGTGTTTGGTTGGATGAATATATTTGATTTATGATATTTTCAATTGACTAATTTTAATTAATTTAAAATATTTATTTAATTATTTTTTAAATGTTTTTTTGAGTTGTTGATTTGTTTTTATAGTAAAATATACATTTAATTGCTTGTATATATATGAAAATAGTAGAAATAGTATTGATTCTCAATACCACTCCCTCGTACCCACCTCCTCATGTATCAAAAATTCATACTTGGGGTTTGAGGTATGGGTTTTAAAATTATTTTTTCTGAACCAAACACCATGTGGTTGTAATGAACAAAACTCATACCTAATTCGAGAACACCTCGAACCAAAAGACCCCCTCATCCAGAGCTACTAAAATCCAGAATACATAAAAAGGGACCGCACGAAATCTAATGGGTCCTGACCATTTATTTAACAATCTGTTCCTGAACCGTTAGATCAGCACTTTGACGGTCAGGATTTAAAAAAAAATTTGATCATTCCGCGTATTTTTTCCGCGGAGCCCTATCACTCCGCGCAAATTTATCGCGGAATATTGTACCCGCTCCGAGGTTATTTTCCGCGGAGCTTATTTTCAGCTGAAAGATACATAATGGTTTTTAGGCAAGATCCATGTGTGTTTGGAAAAATATTACATTAACAGTCAGTCTTATACTTAAAAAGGTAAAGAATAAAAAGTATCCAAAATTTTGAGATGCAACGCTTATTATTATTAGAGTATTAAGTGTTAGGGTATACGTAAGTGTTGAGAAGGTGTCTCTGAGTGAAGATGTGTTCGTCACGATGACAATTATGATCGTCAGTATGCTATTGAAATGATCCAACGGGGAAGTAAATGATTGTTTTACACGAAAACACGTGTTTTTGTTTAAGTATATTAGTAATTTTTGAATGAGAAACCATTAATGCAGAATTGTAGATACTTTTTATTCTTTATTTTTTTAAGTATAAGACTGACTGTTAATGTAATATTTTTCCAAACACACATATGGATCTTGCCTCAAAAACCATTATGTATCTTTCAGCTGAAAATAAGCTCCGCGGAAAATAATCGCGGAGCGGGCATAGTGCTCCGCGATAAATTTGTCCGGAGGGATAGGGCTCCGCGGAAAAAATATGTAGAGTGATCGATTTGTTTTTAAAATCCTGACCGTCAAAGTGTTGATTCAACGGTCCAGAAATAAATTGTTAAATAAATGGTGTCTGACAATCAATTGTCACGGACCAGGACCCAAACCTAATACTAAAAAATTAATAACATAATACTTATTTTATCATAATACATCACTGCAACTCAAGATTGTTTTTCTCATAATTTGTGTTATTGAATTTAAGCCGAGTGAGTCATATGAATATCCTCGTATATGATCATTTCGAAAAACACATCATCTACCCTCAATAAGTTTTCTGGAAAGAACGATTTATCATGCATATTGTTGATTCTTCTTAGCCATATTATCCTTCACAACCCCTCTATTGCTAAGTTTAATATTCTTAAAATTTATTAAAAATATTATATTTTTTAAAATTTTATCTATAAAAGTTGAATTTTTATCCGAATTTCTATTGGATCAAACTGGGCTTGATGAGAAATAGGAGGTACATCTAAGGCTCACGGACCAGACCAAATTGGACCGGATTTTTTTTTGGGCCGAGCTTTTCGGGCTACTTTCCTCAACAATAAATAGCATATCCTCACTAATAAATATTCACTTTTTTACATTTTTATTAACCTTCCTATTAGGGTTGTAATTTGAGCCGAGTTTTTTTGAGCTCGACTCAGACTCGGCTCGACTTGGTTTGAAAACTTTATCGAGTTCGAGCTCGAACAAATTTTTGGGTTCGATTAAAAACTCGAGTCGAGCCGAGTTTTTGTAAACTCGACTCGAGCTCGGCTCGATTAGCTCGAACTCGAACTCGGCTCGGCTCGAGCTCGATTATATTTTTATAATTATTTATTATTTTTTATTAATATTTGTTATGTTATTTAATAACAAAATATTTGTAGCATAAATTTTTTTTATATATATATATATATATATATATATATTATCCCTTTGACACCTATAACATTAATTTTATTTATATATTTTATTTATGTTTTTAATATTTTTATTAATAACTTGATATTATTTTCATATATTATGTATGTTGGGTGTCACTTAAGAGAGAACTGCTTATATAGAGTCCGAGGGAGAACCGTTACATAAATATTCATAATATATATTTTATCACATTTTTTATTATATATAATTATAAATTTCAATTATTAAATCAAAAAACGAAATTAAACTACTTTTTTTAGAAAATAATTGAAAATTAGTCAAATAGTCCAAAGTGATTCTATACAGCAGAATCAAATTTAAAGTCAATGTTTTTATTCAAACTTTAAATGTTAAATTTTTTATAAAGTTTGTATATGCTAATATTCTACATTAGAATCAGATTATATATTTTATAAAAAAAATTAAAATTATTTATGAGATTCCATAATAGAATATATGGTTCTCCCCGATTCTCTATACAAGATGATTGTCCCCGGAACAATGACCTATGTATGTAATATGTTATTATCTATCTATACTATATTATTATCTAAAAGACGAAACATTGAAAGTTTTATTGGTAGTTTGATCCTCCATAGTTTGGTCTTTCAATACACAACCGTTAGATCTTTTCAATCAAATCGATGAGAACCAATACTAAAAATTAATAAGATAATAATATCATAACTACTAATTAATAACTAATTACCTTTTTCAGCTAAACACTTTATTTTTTCTACTTTCCATAACTAAAATCATCTTCATAATAAATAAATAAAAATATGAAATATGAAAATATGAAAATGATAACAAATTCAAATTTCAACTGTACATCCCACGGGTCTTAAGCTAGTATTTATTAATAACTTAAGATGACCCATTGTTATTTTAGATTATTTGAATTTAACACATTGTTATTTTTAAAATTTATTTGTCATTTTAATAGGGGAAAAATATAATAATTTTTATGAAAATTAAGTAAAAAACTCGGTAGGCTCGGTAAACTCGATCAGAACCCGATAGTTCGAAAACTCGTTAAAAAACTCGTTTAGCTCGAAAGCTCATCAAAAAGCTCGTTAAGCTCGAAAACTCGCGAGCGGCTTGAGTTCGACTTGATTAATTCACGAGCTGAACTCGAACACCCTTTTTAAACTCTCGATTCGGTAAAAAAAATTCGGATTCGATTATAAAAAACTCGAACTCAGTTCGGCTCGAATTACGGCCTACTCCCTGTCAAGCCCATATGTAATGAATTGGGTGTAAAGAAGGAGCCTGAAACAACTTTACAAATTTTCAGCAAATCATAGTACTGTAATGTTCATGATTTCATTCTAAATAGTTTAAGAGAATTATGAAGAAAATAGTAAAAGAGTTTTAATAAGCTACCAAATTGAATATTAAAATAGTTCCATATTATTATGTTCCACTTTTTAATTGGTGTTATAAAATAATAAAGGGTTTTTTTTCATAAATATCCCATTCCAGAAATATTTTTGCAAAAATACCTTTTTTAAAAAAAATATTTTTCGAAAATACCATCTTATTTGCAAAAATACCTTCTGCAAACTGCAACCAAAATTAACCACAGATGCAACTTGTTAATAATTGTGTTTTTCCGACGTCCTGATTTTAGGGTTGTAAACAACCCTAAAACCAGGGTAGGTCCTAAACCCTAAACCCTAAGTCCGTATACGAATTATTCGTCATTCTTAATATTTCTAAAATTCAAAATAGAAACATTGAACCCCAAAAGTTAACTATTGAACCCCAGGGTAAACCAATACCACAAGTTTACCCATTTTATTAATAATATTTTTTGAATTCTTAGCTGTTTTTTCAATTATTTTTTAAAAAGTTGCATCTAGTTTCAACCACATATGCAACTGGATGCAAACTACGTAGGTTGTATTTGGAAAGTTGTATCTAGTTGCAATCACACGTGCAACCGGACCTACGTAGGTTGTATTTAGTTGCAGAACGTATTTTTGCAAAAATCTTTTTAAAAAATGGTATTTTCGTAAATTATTTTTAAAAAGAAGATATTTTTGTAAATATTTTGATAAGATGGTAAAATCGCAAAATTTTTTTAAAAAAAATGGTATTTTTGATAAATGAGATGTGGATAGTGCATTCACATTATTCAAATAATTTTTTTTAAACAGACACTAACCTAACATATTATTTGTAAACAAAATTGATATCCAATTTAACACAACTAGCATTATAAAATAAATAAAGATAGGTTTCGGGTGATATTTTATCCATAAATTTAATTTTTTTAATGATTTTTAATTCATGTCTATTTAATGAATTACTGGATTTAAATACTTTTATTTGATTTGATTTTTTTTAAAAAAAAAAATCATAGAATATTGAAGGAAATCACGATGTTGTATGATTTGAAAAATGAAATATACAACTAATAATTTCGTAAATTCCTACTGACCACTAAAATTCAGAAGTTAAAAAGGAGAGGCTGATACCGAACTAGATTTCCTCCAAGCAACACTGACAATGATCCCTCTCTCTCTCTCTCTCTCTCTCTCTCTCTCTCTCTCTCTCTCTCTCTCTCTCTCCCTCTCTCTCTCTATAAGCGCTCTAAAAATGCATGGGGGATAAAATGTGAGGGTGTGGCCACACGTCCTCCTCTACTCCAACAGTTAAATTTAGTCAGTAGATTCTCCTTTATCCAAACACAAAATCTTATTTTCAGTCAGTAGCTTAGCTTAGCTCTCCTCTTCATCACATTTTATTAATTTGTGGGGTGTTTCTTGAAATGCCTTTACTTCTTCTAAAACTAACTCTTCTTCCTCTACTATGAACATCATGCTGCTTCACCCAGTTTCTTGCTATACCCATCCTAAGGTAATTATTTCATCTTTTTGATCATGCCCTTTAAATTCTTGCTTTCATTTCTCTTATTTTTGTCAAATTCTTGAAAATATGTTCATATTTTACAAGCATGTTAAGCTTTATACTGTATTGTATGAAAAGTCTGATGAGCACTGTGATATTCTGAAATATGTGTATGATAAATTGGCATCTTTGTATATATGGATTGAAATTTTGTGGCTAGCTAGTTCATTATAGTTGCTGACAAGGTTATCAAACTTCCGGAAATTCGAAGCAATTTGTACTATTGATTGTTAATGATGTGAAGATTAAATGATCTGACATCACATTGGAAGTTAAAGATTAAATCACAAAGGACATATGTATATACATTTTATGTGTGTGTGTGAAATGGTAGGGGTGATTACTTGATCGTTGACATAGTTGAATTGAGCTGTTAAGATTAGTAGAGGTCGTAATTGGAGACTTGGGCTATGTTTGTACCAGGGATTATAATCTCCGGGTTATTATATAATAACCCCATTATTGATAATCCTTTAAGTAACATATCCCACTAAAGTAATAAGTAAAATTGGTATAACTTGGATGGGCAAAACAAGCTTAAATCCATGTTTAAAGACTGTTTTAAAGATGACAGCCATCCAAAACAATAACCTTCCTGCAACCAAGCTTAAATCCATGTTTTAAAGACTGTTTTGCCCATCCGAGTTATACCGGTTTTTTATTCTGAACCGGTATAAGGGTCGAAAGGTATGATTTCAGTACCTCAGAGGCTAAAAGGTACAACTTTAAAACACAGGGGCTGATGGGTATATGATAGTAAATCTTTAGGGCTAAAAGGTTATTAAGCCAAATTTAATTGACTCTTGGCATAAGTAAACCTAACTTTATTAAGTTGTAGATTTTTAAGTTACATTATAGTTTTAGTAGAAGGTGGTCAAACTAATGCTTGCCTACACTTGTGCACAAAGTGTACTTAATCAAAAACTTGTAGAAAAGATCTTGCCTTTGTGATGTAGTGAGAACTGACTGGTCAACGAGTACCTGCTGAGGTCTTTCAAACCAAGAAGTCTTGCTTCAAATACACATCCAATCAGATATTGTGACCCTTTTAATAATTAATATGTTAATTACCTAACGCTGTTTGGTATTTTGAACAATTTGGTCCTTTAGGGTGGTCACCTTTATGTTGTTTCCTGAGCTTCATTGCAATGAGAATGTTATCTTTCTTTTTATGTATCACATCTATTGAGCTGCTGATGTAATTTTCTCAATTGTATCTTAAGGGGTTATCTGTGCTAATGTAACTTATGCATCACGTGCAGGGATATGAAGCTATTACACTAAAAGCTTGTTCTCATGCTTCACGTTTTAGTCGTCATTTTTTCACTGTCTCGTGCACATATCAAAGACTGGTCTGTGGGCCTTCGTTTTCTACATTACGCAGAATAAAGCATTGTGCTAGCAGTTCATCTAATATCTTGCGGGATACTTCCTCTTTAGCTTCTTCACGTTTTGGTGGCAGAGAGTACTATTTCAACCACAAACAGGCTTGGAACAGAAAACTTCATATATGTGCTGCACTTGATGTGGCGAGTGCTATTGACGTCATCAATGACCTTGGATTGGATACTTTGACATTCTTAGTAGTTACAGTTATGATTGTTCCTGCATTCAAGATCATTAAAGCTAGCCCTGTAAGTGTTGCATATACACATGTATCTATAAAGTATAATATCTATATACATGTAGATATGTAGTGTCTGCTAAACTTTAGATTTTGTATCTTAAATATGTGCAATACAAATCTTTTGTGGAAGAACCATGCAATAGGTCAACAATGAAGAGTTTTCTGTACAAATTTGAACGTAGTAGTGCAGTACTGATGAGTACTTCTACTTAGGAATAGAAAGCTGAACTATGTAATACTGCATGAACTTCACCGCTTCTAATAATATCTGAATAAGATGATAGGAATATGTTTTCCTATTAATTTAATCACGAGTTCAAGAGGTGAGCTTTTGTTTTAATACTAGGCAAATGTCACTCTTTTCTGTGAAATATATTATTCTTTTATTTTGAGGATAAAGGGTCTAGATCTATAAGGAATAGTTGTTAATTCTTTTGAGATGCAATTTATCCTTGCTGGTACTCGAAACATGTTGTAAAAAGGTCTAAAGTGATGTTTGGTTTCCCATTTAAACCTGTTAAAACAAGAAGAGATAAAAGTAGGAAAGCTATCTAGTTTCAACTGTAAGTTTCAAGGTATTTAATAACAAAGGGTTAGTAAGCTAATTAACACAACATTAGTGAAATTTAAATGTATGCAAATGCATGAAAACAAGTATAAAAAATCCAGTACGGCACAGGAATTTATGAATTTATCTTACTTCATTAAAATATAGGTTTGAACCAGAGAAAACAACATTACGAGTATGCTGATCAAACATAAACATTACGTGCGTACCAAAAAAATGCAGAGCTCTATACCACCTAAACATCCCAATACTTTTCTATTAGGGGCACTTTCTTTTTTTGTTTATTCGTCTTTCGAAAGGAAGCAAATTACCTATGTTGATTAGAATGCCGCCTAAATTCTGGTTTACAGATACTAGGTTTCTTCTTTGCTGGGATCGTGCTCAATCAGTTTGGCTTGATAAGGAATCTTACGGATGTTAAAGTTCTTTCTGAGTGGGGGATTCTCTTTTTGGTAAGACATATACTTATTTGTACAACCTCTCTCATATTATTTTGCCATAAATCTGACTTCACGTGTTTTCTGATGTGTATGAAACTGAATTTTTTTACTTATCTATAAGTTGAAAATTAGTTTCAAGTCATAGTTTCTATATATGTAGTATGATGCTACTAACTGAAATAATTAATTTGAAATTATATTATAACAAAAGTTACTAAAATTGAAAAAACCGTGTGGATGAAAAGGAGCAAGTAGAAGAGAAATTAGGAAATTTTGAGGATATTCCATACTCTGGGTTTTGGATTAGATATTGGAATATTTGTGGTCTTCTAAATCTGAAGTTTGTACAATAGTAATATAGTTCAAATATATAAAAGATCATGCACTTGGTTCATGGTAGCGAGACGGGGAATAAACTATCCATGTCTAGGTTTATGTTAAGTAACGTACTCATCTAAAACTTTAAGGTGTCAGAGGAAGGCCTGACAGAATCTTATACTCTTCAACGCTCCCCCTTAATCGAGGGTGGGAGGACTCGAACCTGAGACCCTCCCTAACATGTAAAGTAATCAATTGTTGAAGGTTTTGGATGAGCTGGTTACTTAACAATTTACAGTTTTACACTGTTTCTCTACATTATGTTGGCGGAAGGAGCAATTTATACGGTTAAGAGGTCAACTAAGAATAAGATAAGAGAAATTTCTCTTGATGACTTAGTAGCACATGGGCAACCAGAGAGCATGTTGAGACAGTAGAATGGTGTAAAATTCCATTATATATATATGTATAAAGTACGTGTAGTGAATGGTGCAAAGGTCGATCTGATGAAGATCGGTCATTAAAATTCTCAGCCTTGGTAACTAGAAGTATAATATTCTACTTTAATAAGAACCTTATTCAAAAGTTGAAAAAGTTATATGTCATTGTATATCACATTCTCTATCCTCCCTTCACTTTTGCTACTGAATTGTTGTTTAGAATTTAATAATTGATACACCAAGTCAATAACTAATTTATGTAAGTTGCAAATCAGTTAGTTTTCTCAATGTTATGCATAGCTTCTTTCCAATTTTTGCAGCTTTTTGAGATGGGTTTAGAGCTTTCACTTGCACGTCTAAAAGCTCTTGCAAAGTTTGCCTTTGGAATGGGATTGACTCAGGTAATTGTTTAGTACTGTGTTACGCAATCTAGTCTGGAAGTTAGCTTGCTTTCCTATAACCTGTCATGAATAAAATTAAAAAAAGAATCCAATAAATTCTACAACACCTGAACAAAGTGCATTTTGATCACTTTATAATAACAATTATCATAATGTAAGGCCAAATAAAGTGTATACTCTACTTGCAAGAAAAGATCAAGATTACATGTTCCACCATATTATATAGTTCGAGTACTCAATGGTCCTTTATCTGAATGTTGATATTTAAATATTTGAACTGGCAGCTTTATGTTGATTAGACGCTAGTTAGTCTTTTTAGTAATTACTATTTTCAAACCTCATAATGACCAGAATTCAGATGTGATATATGCACAAAATGGAATCAAGGACTCCGCATGATAATTACTTGCTATATGCAAAATCTTGCACATCTTTTACCTTCTTGCTTCATAGATGTTTTCTATTTTAAGCAGATAAGTATATGGCAGATAATTTTTATTAATTATGATGGCCCTCTTCTTGCTGGCAAGTGTAAATACAAATTGACATAAACATTACATCTTTAACAAACAAAATGAGCATTTATCATATTGCATGATAAGCTTCCATGATTGTATTAACTATCAACTGTCTGATTATTCGAATGTCTGTGGCTATCTTAATTTCCTAATATCTGTAATTCGTCTTATTGAAGGTTGTATTATGTACCCTTGCTTTCACAGCATTTGAGCTGCCACCTAATGGGGCTATCGGCACTCGTATTCTGGAGTTTCTGTTTCATTCAAGATCTGACGTGGTGAGTTGTTCCTACTGTGTACATTTTTAAAATTGTTAGTACTACAAATTATTAAAACATGGCATCTTTCATTTCTTAGTAAAATCCTGTATCTAGTATTTTCTTCGTGAGGTTTCACATATTGATATGAATTAATTTGGGTTGTATATCGTTGCCTTGTTTGCTTATTGATAACAACTATCAGGTTAACATCAGAAGCATTGACGAGGCTATAGTAATTGGTGCTGCACTATCATTGTCTTCTTCAGCTTTTGTTCTTCAGGTACTAATTTATACTATATGTTAAGTTAAAATAACCCTGCTAATGACAAATAGAGGGTTTAAAAAGAAACTTTGCATTGTGTGATATTATTTACTTGTTCTTTTGTCATATGCTCATGCAGTGAAGGTCATTTCAGTTAATAAATTTATTCAATGGTAATTTGCTTATCTAGAGTTGTATAGCTTCTTGCAGAGAAGGGTGAGCTACCAACTAGATTCGGCTCAGCAACTCTTGGGATACTTCTATTACAGGTTCCACGTTTTTGTGTTATACTTCCGAACTTAAAGCATCAAAGAAATGAGATTTTGTTCCTATATTTAGTCTGTTGTCTTTATTAAGCAGAATATCATGCAAATATTTCAAAAGATATTTGAGTCTTGCATTTTGATTCTCTATTTCTGAATTTTGTAGGATATAGCAGTTGTTCCTCTTTTAGTCATACTTCCAGTGCTAGAGAGCCAGGTATACAGAAACACTTTTTTTTTACCATGTACTTGCAACATCTGCAATATTTATCCTTTTCTTTCTATTAATTTGATCTTTTGCTCGCAATTTATGTTAAGAGTTTTACCTCTTTTTTTCAAACAAATCTACGGAATCTTCATGAATTTTTTTAAGTTTTGTGCCTTTGTTATTTTGACGATGTGCATTCCCCTAATTTACTTTTTTTCCCGAGAATCCGAGTCAAAATCATATATTGACTGATAGAATCAGGAGTCTCCAAAGAAATTTATACTAATACACTAAATACAGTATTCAGATTAGTAATTTTATTATTTCTGGTTGATGCATTTGTATATGTAAAAAAGAAGGTAGCAGGAGCTTTTATTCCAGTTCTGGCATCTCTTTTTTAGTATTATTATGTATTATGTTATCATTATTATTATTTTTGAACTTTTTAATTGAGTGGATTCTTGCTCTCATTTATATGCTGTGATTATCTATAACTAATTGTTGTTAAGGTCCAGTAAGAACATTCATGTTAAGTTGCTTTTAGCTCAATCATGTTTCAGAAATATTTTATTATCTTCCGCTGAACCTAAATGGCTTATGATGGGTACATGATTTGTCAAGTAAGCACCACAAATAACAGAATAATTGATAGTACGTTAATTGGAGACTGTAGGAAGTTCTAAATATCTCAGTTACCTGGGGTGAAAGCTGAATAGCTGATGAATTAATATCATAATGGATATGGAGGGTAATTGTAGCTAAACCAGCTGTCTCCAGGCAAAATAATTGTAGATAAAATTAACTTCATTGTCATGTGATATATAATGTTTATGTTATGCTCAAATGCCTGCTTCTGACATCCTTATGTGTTTGTTGAGTAGAACTGAGAACATAACATTTGAGCTCATAGCCCACCACTCTTCTCTTGGTAACCAATTGTTGAGGTTTTGAGACTTAGTGGAGAATATTTGTTTTTAAGGTCCAAAACCCTGTACTCCTACATAAAGATATATCTAGCCTTGTAGTCTAGTAGATACCCCTCTTATCATAGCAATAAGAGCTTGGAGTTTTGAGCTTCAATGGAGGCATCTGTTTGTGAGTATCGGGGTACAGGTCCCCGCCAAATCCATGCTTTCCTACGAAAAAGAGAAGTTAATTTTTGGCTTGTCAGAAACATTGCATTACTTGTTATTTCTCACTTAATGTTGATATGTTTTTTCGTAGAATCCACTGGAGGAAAGTATTTGGCCGATGCTTGTTAAAGAAAGTTTGAAGGCTTTGGGAGGACTAGGTTTGCTTTCTTTTGGAGGAAAATTTTTTCTTAGGAGAATTTTTGAGGTATGAAATTGTTCTTAAATTTAAGGAAATCTCCAGAGATAATTGGATTGTGGTTACCACTTCATATATCTATCTTGCAGTTTGTTGCGGAAGCAAGAAGCTCCGAAGCTTTTGTTGCTCTATGCTTGCTTACAGTTGCTGGGACATCACTTATAACTCAGAAGTTGGGCTTTAGTGACACGGTTGAGTATATCTTCCTTCTATAATGATAACAATAATTTAGTACTATCCCAATCAAGCCGTTAAATTAATTGAATACTGACTTAATTGTACAGCTTGGAGCATTCTTGGCTGGGGCTCTTTTGGCAGAAACAAATTTTAGAACGCAAATTGAAGCTGATATAAGACCTTTTAGAGGATTACTTCTAGGGTTATTTTTTGTCACTACTGGAACTTCTATTGACACTGAGGTAACTCTATATCTATTTCTTACAAAAAACAATGTTTATTACATTCTTCTTCTTTTTTTCTTATTTTGGTCACTGGGTACATCTATTTTTAGCCAAATGAAACTTTCACAAGCGAAATCTTCCTCTTGTTTCCCTAATATATGTACTTTAAAGGCAAGTAGACGCCATCATCATCTAGCCTGATTACGTGTGTACAATACTGGACACTGGTCCTATGAAATCAGTTGCTAATGCTTGAATCCGATCATGACATTAATTTATAAATTGTTATTTCTTTTGAATGATAACTAAGTAGCTTTGCTCAACCAAGGCTTACATTTGTCATTTCCATAAGCAGCTTCTTCTGCGAGAGTGGCCAAATGTACTTGCGCTCTTGGCAGGTTTAATTGCCATCAAGACTCTAATTATAACAGCAATTGGTCCTCGTGTTGGACTGACACTGCAAGAGAGTGTGAGGATTGGGTTGCTGCTGTCTCAGGGAGGTGAATTCGGATTTGTTGTTTTTTCACTTGCAAACAGGTTGATGGCTGGTTATTATGTGATAACATCTAATATACATGACTATTTGGTGCTTTATCTGTGAAACGGGTGGATTATTGTAGGCTTGGGGTGCTACCACTTGAACTGAACAAGCTTCTCATTATAGTCGTCGTGTTCTCTATGGCACTAACTCCTCTGCTCAATGATGTTGGACGAAAGGCCTCTGAGTATATTGCTAAAAATGTTGAAAAAGATTATGTAAGTCGCATAATTAAGTTCATCTGTCCCCCGTGAAACTTCTCGCTGTAAATAGGCAATTTTCTAGTGATGATTTATATTACTTGGAACAGAAAATTGCCGATGCTGTAAATTTTGGTGCTACTGAACCAGTCGTTATCCTTGGATTTGGACAGATGGGACAGGTGAAAGAATTTTTGTGAAAATTATGATAACCTGCCACTCTGATATGGCCCTCCCTCTGACTGCTTGCAAATTGTCATATAGGTCCTTGCCAATTTTTTGTCAACTCCTTTAGCTGCTGGAGGAGATGGTAATTCTGTTGGATGGCCTTGTGTAGCTTTCGATCTTGATCTTTCTATAGTGAAGGTAGGTAAAGTTTGTCTTTGAAGTTTAGACTCATACACGAGCTTTTCTAAAAGACTCCCTTTAATTTGTTTCTTGGAGTTTTGATCCCCTAACTATGAGAAAATATACTTGTTCAGAATTAGAAAAAAAGTTTATGTGCAGAAAGATGATCATATGTATCAA
This sequence comes from Heracleum sosnowskyi, assembly GCA_030848705.1. Classification (NCBI taxonomy): domain Eukaryota; kingdom Viridiplantae; phylum Streptophyta; class Magnoliopsida; order Apiales; family Apiaceae; genus Heracleum; species Heracleum sosnowskyi. The sequence continues at coordinate 13,449,934 of CM061244.1, read as the reverse complement.
TTTATCATAATATATCTCTGCATCACACCATCTTCTTCGCAGGTCAAGTGTTGTGATGATCACCAAGACGTAGATTGATCATGTGGATGGGTGGGGAAAAGGGGTAGATTAGATACCATTTATATAAATAGTTTGTTTGCTTTAACCCCTCCATCTAAGACAATATTTTGTCTGTTCATCAATGTTGACATGTTAAAGGGGCAATTTGTCCTTTTAAATAAAAGTTGCATAGTCACATTAAAGTTCAAGAAGCAATTGGTGTTCCAGAAAATAAAATTCCAAACAGGTAAAAGCTGAAATGCATTCGAATTGGAGTGATAGTTCAATTATAAGATTTTCTTATGCATTGGGTATCAACTTACCATTCCAGCTAAACATGAAAACTTTTTCTGTGAAGGTCTGGTCATTATATTAGCTGATAACTTTTACTTGGAAGAAATCATAATATGCATGATATTTTTCCAGTGCACAAATCTGAATTTATGTGGCAGTCTATAATGCTTTGATTTTGTCGCTCTCTTTGTGGCTGCTTGTTACTACCAACTCCTTTCCAAAGTCTATAATCAGAAATTGATTTCAGAAGTATACCTTATGTACAAAACATATATTGAGAAACCAAATTCTCTGGAACAGGGGGCTACAAATCTTGGTTTTCCGGTTCTCTATGGTGATGGTTCACGCCCGGCAGTTTTACAGTCTGCTGGTATTTCTTCTCCAAAAGCTGTCATGGTCATGTACAGTGCAAGGGAGAGGGCACTTGAGGCTGTTCAAAGGATCCGACTTGCCTTCCCTGCAGTAATTTAACTCTGCTCAGCTCCTGCATAAATCACGGGTTATTGGTTCCTCTAACATTCTAGGGGAAACAAGCCTGTATATTTTGAAGCAGATAAAAGAATTGGTTTATGTATTATTAAACTCATAATCTTTTATGCCACCTAAGCAGCTACTAAAAGAAATAACTTGATCAAATTGCAATCTCTTTCATCTGGTTGTATTTGCATCAAATCACGATTCTTCATTGTGAAACTTCATTAAAGGTTCAAGGAGGTCTTTGAATATGTCACCGTGCAATCTTTGAATAACTTAAAAAGATATTATCTTTAATTTTCTAAGTTGCTGGCAGTTCTGATGTAAATTACTACTAATGTAAATCACTACTGTAAAACCATTTGTCTGCAGACCCCGATTTACGCTCGTGCTATAGACCTTGAGCATCTCCTGGACTTGAAGAAGGCAGGTGCAACAGACGCCATTCTTGAAAATGCTGAGGTATTAAACTTTCATAATTTATTGTTCTCACTGACAAGGAAACTTTTAACAATGTTCTCTTGGCATTCTGACCAAAATTTTATATATTGACGCAGACAAGTCTGCAGCTGGGCTCTAAGCTATTGAAAGGGCTTGGTGTAATGTCCGATGATGTCTCTTTTCTAAGTCAACTTGTTAGGGATTCCATGGAACAACAGGCTCAATCTGCTGATAGAACTGCAGCTAAAGAAACTGAGGTCATGAAGTCAATGCAGGTACCATTACTTAAGTACATGCTTTTACAGAATTACAGTTGGTGCTGTCTAGTTTCCTGCAAGCACTCTAGACTTGGTGACTTGCATAGTACTCTCTATAAAATTTGACATTGTACCCTGGTGCTTACATTAGAGGGTCTTAGCAGATAAATTGTTTTAACATCATCTGAGAGCGACTCAATGCTGGTATTAAAAAGGTCGGTCAAAATTGTTATTCTCCAAATTGTGGTTGATTAGATGGTCTTCTGTGTGCAAAATGCATTTGTAGCCAGACATATCGTAGTAATATGGTACTAATATTTAATACACTTTAAATCTCAATACTTTACACAAACCATTGTTGCTAACATTCTGGAATAGGATTCTCCAAACAGACTATATCTACTTTCTGTTGAAATATAGCATAAGATCCATTTGGGGCGTTCCTCTAACACCTTTCTAACACTTAAGGTTTTAGATCAATTGATTACTCAACATGGTATCAGAGCTCTGGTCGGCGGGGGTCACGAGTTTGACTCCCTGTCATCCCCAATATTCTCACAATTTATGAGGGACACGAAGGCAAATTAATGCCCCAAAAATGGGCGCCGGTGATCCACTCTTCAACCTCTAACACTTTCCCGTGTGTCATGGAAACTGTGTTTATTTCCTCTCAGACTATATCTACTTTCCCGTTTGTCATGAAAATGCATATTGTTTCCTCTCAATGTACTTGTACTTGGATCTTTTCAATGTGCCTCACTGAGTACATAGTAATATGCTGAACAAGGTAAGAGTGGGGGACTTGGTTAACACCCGTACACTTGTACAATCGCTCGCGACAAATGATGAATCACGCAGTGTGAACCAGAGAGACGCAAGTCGCGTACAAACACTGCCAAAGGAAGACGATCGGTTGGAGTATGATGATGACTCGGATCAAACAGAGATTGGTCGAGGCGTATTGTATTGTGAACTGGATACAGATGACAATTCTCCAATACCATAACAATATTGTGACTGAGAAACTACACAGATCCGTTGACATATCAGAGGAAATTTGTTTCAACAGCGAGCAAATGAACTTGAGCATGCAATTTTGTTATGCAGCCAGTTTCATCTTCATTAAGAGAGAAGGCCTGCCGATACTGTTCATACATAGAGAGGCTGTGGAGTTTGACGACGGAGTTCCTGCCGAGTTTCTACTTAGTTTCATTTTTTTTCCCTGGCCAAGCTACTGTATATAATCAGCGAAATCTTTAGTTTTGTACATGTTCATAATATTTTCCCTCATTGGGGACATTATAATTGAACTAATTGAAGTTCATAGCTACTAGAATTGCTCAGACAACTTGTATTACGTTGTCGCATGAGATTTATGAGTACTCCTGTGCAGTTAAGATTTTAAGGTTCTGCGATTTAGTTAGTATCCTGCACTGTAGCTGGTGTTGATTATAAATATTGATAACTAGAGGATTGAACACCAAATATTAGCGCATCTACTGTATGTTTGAGTAATTTTCAGACAATGTAATCACATCATTAATTATCAGAACATTTGCCTCATTTAGAGAGGAGGGTTCTCTTGCCAAGACCACTTTCTCCTAAAATCATAAATATTTAGAGATTTCGAAAAAAATACAATATTTATATCTAAATATTATAAATTAAGGGATAAATCCATATATATAAAGTCTCCACCTGAAACAGGGAATCTAGAATTCTTATTTTTTTCTAAATATAAGTTAGATATTTCATATTGCATTTTTAGTAAAATTTAATGGGCTTTTTTTAAAATTACCCTAATCATAACATTTTTTTTCCAAAAATACAACGATTTTAGAAGTTATTTACAGAAATATATTTTTTTTAAATTTTATTTTCAAAAATACGGTTTGCAACAACTTCAATTCGAAATGCAACTTTATTTTCATTTTTCTGATAGTTGATTTTAAGATTGATTTATGTTGCATTTGTTATTTTTTTGAAGTTAGTTTGATTGCATATGTTACAAATCATAACAAATTCAATGCAACTTCCAATTCAACTTCATATGCAACAAAATCGACATAAAAAGATTTATATTTTTTTGTGATATTCTCTCAAACTGTTGATATACATCAAAATAGAATTTGAAGAAAGAAAAACAACCAAATAACCTGAATTTTATTTAATACATCAAGCAATCACAATAACACCAACAAACTTATCGTAATCAACCAAAATTAATGATTTGCAACTTCACAAGCAACCTAAATCAACTAATTGCAAGTTTACGTACAAACTTTACCTGTGTTTTTTTTTTTGATGATTTTCAAATCTATCAAAAATAATTAATAAGTAATTGTTCCTGCGGGGCCGATTAACTGAAAGAGAACTAAAATGTTAATTTTAATTAATCGAAGGAGATTGTAAAAATCAACGAAAATTAATTTTAATTTTTAAGTAATAATGAAGTGGGTTGTGCAAAGTAAATAAGAATGAATATGAAAATACATTATATATATAAGAAAGATATGAAATACGTATGTATATATGTATACGTAAAGAAAAGAAAGTGAAGAAGATAGAAAGGAGAAAAAGAAATCAAAGAAAAACAAGAGGAGGAATATATCAAAAGGAGAAGACAACTATAGATTTTTAAAAGAGCTTAATATTACGTACTCACCTAAATTAGATGAGTATCAAAATGGTTTCTTTATTAATGCACGAGGGATTTCTGTAATTACAAGACTTGTTCATAAATTTACAATTTTGAATAGCAGATTTAGATTAAAAATTTAAATTATATCAACAATATCTACAAATCATTTTGTATATCACAATTTATATTATTTCTTTAAGACATGGAAATCGGAGAAAGAAAAATGTTAAGTTAACGTAATAAAATGTCGCAAAATATTTTTCAAATCCATTCTTAATGATAACACCTCTTAACAAAATATAAAATTCCACATACATACATACATATAAATTCAAAAATTAAAATTATGCCCGGCCCTGCACCCGATCCGAACAAAATTTTAAGAAAACAATCCTTTGTTTTTTATATAAATTATATCTCACATGTGATCCCACCCCATTCCAAATTTTATTCTATATCACTCTCATAATCACCCCTCTAATTTCTCCTCATTGTGACATACTTCTAGATATACATACACAAGTTCTTGAAACAATATATACACAATATATATTTGTATGGAAATGGGTGAAGTGGTTCCACAGGCAAATGAGGAAGCCAAGAACTCTGTAGTAGTTGTGCCTATTGATTCAGACATGGGTAAAGCTTCAATCTTGATATCATCTTCAGATGCTTCTTGGTTTACCCCTAAAAGGTACTGTCTTTTTTTCTTGGTTTTTTATGAAAATTATGATTTTTGATGTGTTTTATGTCTTCTTTTTCATCTGGGTCATCATAAAGGTGAAAACTTTACTCAGTTTCAAATTGGGTTTTTTAGATTTTAGAAGAATAAATACTAGACTACTTTTTTATGTGAAAAAGTTATGAACTTGATGACATTTGCTTAGCAAGAAAAAAAAGAGAAAATTTTGATGATTTTTGTTTTTTTGTTCATTATTATTTTTTGTTTGTGAAGAATTGATTAATGTGATTTAGCAAAAAAAAAAAAAAGAATTGACCGATGTGTGTTAGGACTTAGGAATGATTATAAGAGGGTAATGGTTTAGGCAGTTGCAAATTTGATACATTTAGGCAGGATAAAGTATTTTCGATAGGTTGTAGGTTTTTATTGTTTGTGCTTGCTATGCTTTCAGGTTACTCTTGATTTTTTGCGTGATTAACTTGATCAATTATGTGGATCGAGGAGCAATAGCCAGCAATGGAGTGAATGGGAATAGAAGAACTTGCACGAAGGGTGGTACTTGTTCATCTGGTAGTGGAATTCAGTAAGTCAATCTAGTGACATGCTATTTTAGTTTGATGTTCTTTTTTTCTAATTAAAAATTAAAGTATTATAAAGAATGAAAGGAATATTCAGGGAATGTCCAGGAACAACTATCCCATTTGATGTTTCTATGCTTCCCATACTGTTATGCTATCATGCTTGGTTCGTCCATATATTGTTGCCATAGACGTGTTCATTGAAAAGCAATCATAGTAACAGGCATATGCAATATGTTAATGTGCAATTAAGCTGAATATATGGTAGTGAAGAAAGCTTAAAATTAATGAGTATTAATAACACATAGCTTGTGTTGTATGATATAAGGTGGTACTAGAATTAGACAGAAATTATATTCTGTTGTCGAGCATATATTTTTTAGTTCAACCTCTTAGGCCTTATATAAAGTAAACATTATGTCCTTGAGAAATACATCCTTGACACTATGTACATGTAATTGAATTGCTATAATTTTGTTGAATAATTTTTTTTGATGTGCAGAGGTGATTTTGACTTGACCAATTTTGAGGATGGCGTTATATCTTCTGCGTTTATGGTTGGACTTCTAGTCGCATCTCCAATATTTGCATCCTTAGCACACAGGTCATGATCTGCTTTTCCATTTATCAATTTCAAAGAGCTATACGTAAACTTTATTTACCTAGTCAAATTTAGTCAACGCTGTTACCTAAATCTGCAATGAACTTATAATGACCACATTACTTATTAAATCTTATTAATCATTTAAATCTACGAGGCTACAAGTTCACAAGAAAAATTTTGAGATTGCTTCATTTTCGTTATATTACAGCATTCTTCGATTGTTCTTAGTTAGCACTTTTGTCTTGGCATTACAATAATTGCTCAAATCAATTACTTATCAAAGGCCAAAAGTACTTTCGTCTTGGCATTACATGAATTGCGGGCTTGTCTTAGCATTACGTGAATCAATTTATTTTAATAAAGTAAAGATATGTTTACATGAGGCACACTGAATAGTATTCAATATCCAGAAGATAATCATCATTGCACCTGTCTAGATTCTAATTTGATGATGTTGTTTTCCTTGTTTGGAAGGATGTCTTATGGATTTTGTAGCTATGTTGTATGTGTGCTGTTGAATTGTTGAAAGCCCTACTTGATGTTGCTTATATTATGAATGCTACAGGGTTAATCCTTTTAGGCTTATTGGAGTTGGACTGACAGTCTGGACTATTGCTACTGCTGGATGTGGTTTTTCAGTTAATTTTTGGTCTATTGCAGTGTGCCGCATGTAAGATTTTTCTATTTTGTCACATTAATATATTCATTCCCCAGTGGGCATTACTAAATACTTTATTAAATCAGGCTAGTTGGTGTTGGTGAGGCCTCTTTCATTAGTCTTGCAGCTCCTTTTATTGATGATAATGCCCCAGTTTCTCAGGTTTGCTTTCGTTTTTTTTTGTACTCTTGATGACTGATTTGTTAACGAAATCTATGATCGGTGATGTAGCAATATTGGGTACCGAAACAATTTCCACATAGTTTGGTTTTCTTAATTTAATTCCCCAGGCGAGTACTATACGGGATTATGCAGAAAACGTATGTTTCATTAATAACTGTAATAAGTAGGTATATTTCGTCATTCTAATATACAATCCTCTTTTTAATAATAGAAAACAGCATGGTTGGGAATATTCTACATGTGTATACCATCTGGAGTGGCACTTGGATATGTGTATGGAGGCTTGGTAAGTAAATATTCTTTGTTGGTCCAAATGAATTAATCTATTGTTTTTCTCCTTCTCCCTCTTCACCTTTTTTCTAAGTGGCCTGTATATTTTAATGTTGCCTAGTTTGATATCGTTGTAGTAGATACAAATGGTAATCATTATTATTAGCACAAAAAATAAAATAATAATCATCAGAATTTTTATATTAGGTTGGCAATCATTTGACCTGGCATTGGGCATTCTGGGGGGAGTCAATTTTGATGCTTCCATTCGCCATTTTAGGTTTTGTGATGAAACCATTACAGATGAAAGGTATGTGTATAGTTGGGTAAAGTTTTCTTGTGGTCCTGTTTCTCAGTTCTTAGGTCTTAACCTTTTGTGGCCCGCAGGTTTTTCTTCTGAATCGGGAAAAGCTTTGAAATCTACAGAGGCAGTTGCCTCAGAGGTTGAAGCTACTGCATGTAAGTTTTCTGTGAAAACTATAGTATAAGTTCCAGCTTAGCGGCTCCATCTTTTTTAGCTTATTCATTAAATGATATAGAAGAGCATTCAAGATAACTGTCGGTGTTGTGTTTTCTACAATATCTTAGGTCTGGGACACAGAGTGCAAGCATGTTGCCTTCATTCTTTCTAAAATGAATGTTGCATGAAAATTGTATAAATCATTTGAGGGAAATTTGGTTATGTTGATTGCACAACTTGGCCATGTTTCATTTGAAAATTGTCCTGATTCTAGTTTGCTAGGCTGTTGAGTTGTTGGAGTTTGTTCCATCAACTTGTCTAAGGGTTACCTTAGCTTCTGATTTTCTTTCTGAGTTATAAATTTTACTTGGCAAACACAAAATAAAATCGGCCATGTTTATGAATGTGAAAATTCATTATGGATTAATCACCTTAAAATATGAAAAGAAAAACTGTCCGCAGTAGCTGTTGCAATCTTTTGTGAACATCAAGTTAGGTTCTATATCAAGCAATTTATTGATCACATGAAACTTAAGGCCGATTAAAGTGCTCAGTCAATGATTGGAATCTTGTTTAAACTACTGAATATGATGTGCAAGTGTTCTTTTGTGCTTTGTCCTCACAATGTATAAACAACATCATCGTCCTTTTTACCATCATCTCCATTTCTTAAGATATTATTGATTTACATTATGAATAATTGGTATGTCATAGGTGTTTCAAATGACGTAGCATCTGTAAAGGATGGTTTAGATGATCAAAGCTCAAGAGGACCTAGAAGGTGAGGCCTGTAAGACCTTTTGCAGCATGTACTGCATGTTGTTGCGGATTTCTGTATTCTTTTCTTCCATCCCAGATTTTTTCTTAAAATCTAGAACTCCAGTGCTTCATTCTATTGCTGCAAGTTACAAGAGTAAATTTTTTGCTTAAGGGTGCTATTTGTCTTCCAGATCTAAATGCGGAGGTGTAAATCAATTGCCAAGGTTTTTGAGAGATGTGAAAGTGCTTTTGCTTGATAAAGTCTATGTTGTGAATGTTCTTGGTACATCCCTTGACTTTTTAAATTCATGTTTCTAAACTATTTGTCATCTTTCTGTAGCTGGTATGGATGTTTGGACTCAATTCGACGTCTCGTACTGATTTCTGTGATTCCTTATTTTGTCAAATTTCTGTAGGTTACATAGCATACAATTTCGTTATTGGAGCATATACATATTGGGGACCCAAGGCTGGTTATAACATCTATCATATGGTGAGTTCCTCACAGATGGTAGATGTGGTGATTGGGAAAAGAAAGTATTCTAACAAAGAATAAGGCCAAGTAGTTATATAATAGTACATATTTTGCTACTATTCATTTATCTTATCTCTTTGTTTCTATGCACATACAAAGCTTTCAATTCTTGTAAAACCTAGATGAAAGCATTTTACCTCTGTACTCACGTGAACTCAAATTATTTTCAGAAAGACGCTGATACAATATTCGGAGGGATCACAATTATTTGTGGTATAGTAGGAACCCTAGCTGGAGGTTTAATTTTGGATCTTATGACTGCTACTATTTCCAATGCGTTTAAGGTAGAAGCTTGCATTTACACTTTTAGGGCTTCTTTGCATTTTCATTTGTTTTCATATTACAATAGATTGTCACATAATCTCAATCCTTAGGAAACTATAACATTAAGCTGTTCTGCTTCTTGCAGCTTCTCTCAACGGCAACATTCTTTGGGGCAATATTTTGCTTTCTTGCCTTTTGTTTAAAGAACATGTATGGCTTTCTTGTTCTCTTTGCGATAGGAGAACTGCTGGTTTTTGCCACTCAGGTATATAACTGTAATTGGATAGTAATCTTTGTGATGGTTGTCTATTTAATCCCAATTACCTTGCGGTTGGAACTATTGCATACTTTGTGATGGTTATCTGCCCTTGTTTTCAGATTGATTGTATTTTATTATTAGTTGTTTTTTCAATTAATGTCTTGTGCTGTTAACTTGTTAGTAAAGTACCTTAGTATGCGTCTCATGTTCACATTTTTAATTTTAAATGCAGGGTCCTGTAAATTATGTATGTCTTCATTGTGTTAAACCAAGTGTAAGACCTTTATCTATGGCTATGGCTACCGTCTCAATTCACATATTTGGTGATGTTCCTTCCTCTCCACTTGTTGGTGTACTGCAGGTTTGTACTCTATAATATTGCTATAATAATTTATCCACAATGCTTTTTTCTTCAACCTGTACTCAGTTATCTATGCTTATTACGGAGAGGTTGTTGAATATCATTTGGGAGGTGGGATGGGAACGAAGAACATAGAGAAACTAGAGTTGTTTTAATAGCATCTTGTCTGTATTTCATGAACTAAATAATTGGAAGTAACAAATGGATATAAATTTGTATGCCGATTTGCTAAAGACATGTTCATATGTTAACTCTCCCGGTCAACCTCTCAAGAAAGTAATACACCTTGTTTTGGACACACTGCAGGATCAACTCAAGGACTGGAGAAAAACTGCTTTGATCCTAACGTCTATATTTTTTCTAGCTTCTGCGATATGGTTCATAGGTAAATTCAGAATTATTTTGAGATTTTTCACATTTTTCTTGTAATGATTTGCCATATGCATAGTGCACCACCTTTCCAAAAAAGTGACATAATCTATCCTTAAGAGTAATTATCTTATTTATTTACGAAACTGTAATAAATTAATGAATGTGATCATGTTGTTCCCTCCCCCAAGCGTGTGCCAGTGCTACTATCTCAAAATGAGTAAGAGTTAAGAAGTTAGTAACCACATAACTCATTGATCCTTTATACAAATGATGATTGATTAGACAACAGCTTTCCCCTCCCCACGAAGAAGCCAAACCAAACATGATTAGTAATACTGGGGAGGATAAATTATAGAGAGGCTATCTCCTTGAAGACCTCCAACTTAAAAAAAAGAAATCTTTTAAAGCTAAGAAATATGTGAAAATCATGCAATTTTTCTTTTTTTTGTTAATACATGCATTTTTGGTTTGTTTGTTGAGATTCCTTCATCTACAGCCTCCGAGTGGCAAAGATTTCTCACAATTTTTTGCAATTATAACAGGGATCTTCCTTCACAGTGTGGACAGATTTAACGAAGATAGCGAGCATACAGACATCGCAAATGATAGGTCAAACACTACACCATTGCTTGATGAAAAGATAACAGCCATGGTTGAGCCTTAAAATTACCATAAATCTTGTTTTTTTATTCCTTTGATCATCGCTGCACAAGATTACTGTACATGCTTTGCGTTGATGCATTTCTTTTCTGTACATACAAGTTATAGGTTTTAGTAGATTGGTTATGTAACTAGTTTTGAGAAGATGTACAAAGCCCTGGCCAACGAAAATCGTTGGGTACATTTTTTCAAGTTAAATATTAGCCATTGGTTCTGGATTGAACTACGACTTGCCCCTTTACCTCGAGTATTCCTGATCATAAAGTAATTTGACCTTGGCAATGGCATATAAGAGTGTTCAGCATGCATATAAGGGTTTTCAGTTTTCGATTAGAAAGTGTTGAGCATTCATTGTAGACTTTCGGTTAAATTTGATTTGATATTGTATTTGATGGATGGGCTGGCAAGTGCATCTGTTAGCATTATTGTGTCATGTAAGAGTCAAGAGACTTATCTCAATCCTATTTCCTTGGGAAAAATACTATAAATCAAAGGATGAAGACTTATCCTGACAAAGCACACACGAGAACATTATGGCATTATTCATGTGAATTAAATTACAAGTAAATCAAGACACGGAAATGCCATGCTCCACAACTTAGTATAAAATTGACTAAACAGAGTCACTATTATTATATTTAAATAAATTTTTTGTTTGGTTAAATTTTTTCAACGATTTTTAAGTTTTAATATCGTGTTACAAATTAAATTTTAATTCTAAATATTATTTTACAAACTAAGTTTTTACATTAATTTTAATGAACTATTTATAGAGAACTGAACTGATGATAACTAGGAATCTTGATAACGACTAAAAGGGAAATGCAGGCTAAAAGACGTTTAATTAGAGTACACGTATCTGAGTTACCATTGGGTCTTTTTTTCCAGCAGTGTGTATCAGAAACTAGATTCTCTATTACACACAAAAACAAGAAGGTTTGCTAATATCAAAAGTACAGACAACTGAAGTGCAAATCTAAACATGAAATACAGATTTCTCAACTTCAGAAAACGTAGTAACAGTTTCTTGATGTTCCCTAGAGCTGCAGCTTCTATTGCAACTTCACCGGTAATCTCTCTCTCTCTCTCTCTCTCTCTCTCTCTCTCTCTCTCTCTCTCTCTCTCTCTCTCTCTCTCTCTCTCTCTCTCTCTCTCTCTCTCTCTCTCTCTCTCTCTCTCTCTCTCTCTCTCTCTCTCTCTCTCTCTCTCTCTCTCTCCCTCCCTCTCTCCCTCCCTCCCTCCCTCTCTCTCTCTCTCACATGTGTGTGTGAATTGTGGAAATGCTTAATTTCTCTCTCTCTCTCTCTCTCTCTCTCAATATGCATTGAAATGCTTAATTTCTGATTTGGGGTGTGTTTTTCTTAGCAAATTGTTGAGCCCCAGCTGAAATTCTTGGAAAGGGAGCACACTCATTTGAGATTGCCCAATTATACCAAGTAGGTCTTTCTTTTAACTTTTACTTTTGATCATTATTTGATATCTTGTAGTACTGTCTACTAAGTTTCGTTCAGGTTTTTGTTTGTATGTTATATGTATACACGTGTTTTGTCTAATAAAATCCAATGGTTGTTTTCTTGTATTAAGCATGTTTCGAATTTTATGAGAGTATTGTTCATAGGTTAGCTTTAATCATAAGGAAGCTTTACCTCTTGTTTGAAACTCCCGTGCGATAATGAATCTCAAATTCAAAACCCATCAACATGCTGACCCATCTTCGGTACTCCGTTGCAATTTCTCGTTGTTCAAGTAAAAATTTGAGGCTTTGCTGATCAGTTTTGATGGCTTGGATGGAATGCTCTCAAAAATTTAAACTATGGGGTAGGATTTGAATTTAGAAGCATTCTTAAGTGGACCAAGTCAATTGGTTCGGTTGAAAGGATTAGAAATAAAATTTGCGAACAAAACGAGAGACTTCAAATTTTCAGTGGTGAGGTTTGTAAGGAAAATGAGTAGGATGTAATGTAAAAATTAGCATTTATTTTCAAATTGCTGGGATTGGCCTTAATTCTTAATTTGTAGGAATGCAATGGAGGAAGAAATGAATATTATGAATTATTACCAACAAAATAGTTAGAATTTCATTTCATTTCATTCTCATTTATTAAATTTATTACTTCAAATCATATGGAGCACAAGTGTAAAACAGCTTATGATTGGTTTTAGTAGATTGAGTACATGAATCTGGTCTCAGATGTTAGGTTTCCGTTTTTTATTTGAACTGTTGATTTCATTCTTTCAACTTTTGAGCAACTCTGTTTTAGTTTTCGGTATTTCTTAACACTTCTGACTGAGTATAGTGAACCATTGGTAGTTGAAACCATGGATGTTTCAATGGAATACACAAATAGCCTTCCAGATGCAAATAGTCAATATAAATGATTGATGGAGCACTAAATTATCCAAAATAGGAGGTAAAAACGTAGCTATATATTTATTAGATGTGATTACTTCGCAGAATACATATGTAAACAACTGACATTGAGACAACATTTGGAATGACTTCAAGTAGTGCTTTTGTTATTATTAAAATGTCTTACTCGGTCAATTATTTACTTAATAATGGTCTTGGCAAATGTCTGCCTTTACGTTCACAGAAGCAAACCAGCATTAGGAATAAAGCCCTCAAGGTTTCCTAGAGTACTTATTCAAGAACCTACAATCAACCAACAACAGACAAGCACAGTTGGAACTCGGGATGATAACCATCTGTTTAACGAAATGAAGCATCGATTTCTGAGTTTCAAGAAACACAAGTACTTGTAAGCAGCACAAACCTGTGTTATAGGTTCTTTAATCAAGGCTAGTTAAATCTAGTATATAACTAATAAACTGTCATTTCCTTTTAGGGCAAACTTGGAACACTATCAGAATCTTGCCAAAGTTCAGACCCCAAAGGTGATAATTGTTGCCATTTCTTTATAATTTCTATATTTGTAAGTATAGGAAAAATATGTACTTCTATTAGTGAAATCACCTTGTATGTCTTCCCTTAAGAAGCCAGTGTTTCTATATATGAAGTTGGGATTTACTAATACATCAAGAACAGTTCCTCGTGATTGCTTGCGCAGATTCAAGGGTTTGCCCCTCCAACATACTAGGATTTCAACCTGGAGAAGCCTTTGTGGTTCGCAATGTGGCCAATTTGGTACCTCCGTTCGAGGTGTCGTATGAGTAACACTTTAATTATCCGTAGTTTGAGATAGTGTTTGGTTTATAAACATATAAATGAAGCATGCCTTTCTATGTTGTAAATTGAGCATGAATGTTTTTTTTTCATAAGCAGAATGGACCTTCAGAAACAAAGGCTGCTCTTGAGTTTTCAATAAATACTTTAGAAGTAAGTTCTAACATTTTTTTATCAAAACTTTGCCTCCGAGCTTTCTTTACACACTCCATTTTTTGAAGAGACCTTGACCTATGCCATGCAACTTTTAATAGGTTGAAAATATACTAGTAGTTGGGCACAGCTGCTGTGCAGGCATAGGTGCCCTAATGTGCATGCCAGATCAAGCAGATTTAAGGTTTGGCGACTTGCATTGTAAATTGCTAGTTGGTTCAGTGTTCCTACCTCTGCATCTTTAAGGAAGATAATACTCTTTGATAAATTTTTGAATTTATTTTATGTTTTATCTATTCCAGTAGCTTCACCAATAGCTGGGTAATAACTGGGAAGAATGCGAAGTTAAGCACAAAGGCTGCTGCTTCAGATCTCAGCTTCGACCTGCAGTGTAAACACTGCGAGAAGGTAGTTATTGTGCTGTTACTATGCTTGATAGACATTCTTTTTAAATAATCTAATGCATAGAGTTTAAGGAAGAGTAGAATGTATTACATACTTACAAAGCACGGCGCACTTGCATGATGTTTTTGTAGTTAATAATGAGTTTTTTATGCCTTTTTTGGTTCATTTAGGTATCAATCAACCATTCGCTGTCAAATTTGCTCTCTTATCCATGGATAGGAGAAAGGGTGTCTAAAGGGGTGCTTTCTCTTCACGGCGGATACTATGATTTCGTCAACTGTACATTTGAAAAATGGCAACTTGAATACCATAGTAGCTCCATGAACGGTAATGGTAGACACCCGATCAGCAACAGGGAATTTTGGAGCTGAATAAAAATATAGTATCATGATTGTAATTGCTTGCTGTTAGTTGTATATTACCCTATGTACATAACACTAATACTACACAATTGACTTGTGTTGTAACTCGTGATTGGAGAATGATTTCTTCTATCAGTTTGAAATATCTAAGCTAATTTATGTTGTTTTACAACTGGTGTGTGCCATAGGTTTCGCATATATTTACGTTTCTTTTTCAAGTAATATTAGATCTGCTTGATATGGAACAGGATTTCATAGATATCTTACTTGACTAACAGAATGGGGGTTGGGGAGGGGAATTCAACTAAATGATTCAAAACTTTTTATCCCTATCGAACCCATCGAGACGGTTCAATTGCAAATCTTCCCACCAAACCATGCTTTGGTCTAATGAAGTTGCAACTTCCCTCAAGTAGTAGGACATCCTCAACCAAGCTTAAAACAATTTGTTTCTTAATATCAACTTTTACTGTATCTACCCAAAAGATGGCTAATGCATATCTTTCATCGGTTAGAAAATGAAAAGTTTGAGGCATATTTTATATATGTTCTTGATGGAATTTCCGGAAACTAACAATTGGAGGTTGTTCCTTACAATGAGGACTTAAACTTTCATGTTTGGATCTAAGACATTTTCTTAGTGTAATCCATAAATAAATTGAGTTGAAATAGGTTGCTTGAAATGGGTTATGTGGGTTGGTTATATTGAAATAACTTGTATCCCACATAGCATTGGTAATGAGAGGGTGGTGGGTTTATATAGAAACATGTGCAAGAGTAGTATACAACTACTAAGGCATGTGGGTGTGCATGGTGTTAGTATGTGTCTCGCGCGCACACACACCCGCGCGCCGCCGCTCGCCTCGCCCCGCCACATCACGACTCGGGTCGGGTCGAAGGGCGATTTGGGCCAATGTCTCGGCGTCTCGCGTACGCGAGGCGACCTGGGCAAGGAATTTTATTACCTGTTTATTTAATATTATTTATTGATTTAATTTAACAGTATCAGATCCTGATGGTCTGGTCAGTACTTGGAGTGAAATCCTGATGACTACTGATCCTGATGGCCTGTGTCAGTATTTGGATCCTGATGATGGTCTAGTCCTGACGAAATCCTGATGGTCGATCAAGTACTGATGCCACTCTGTAACTTTTATTAAATCCTGATGATTACTGTTATGGTAATTAAATCAGAATATTTAGTATTAAATGCCATATCTTCAGTTACAATATTTGGTCTGTTTACGTTTTATTTTGTATTTTATATATAGATACAAAACATAACGTTTGACTGTGTAGAGACAGATACGTAACTCTGAAAACCCTAGCAACTATCATCTTCTTTGTTTTCTCTCAACACATACAGAATACATAGTTCTTGGGCGAAGTGAGGTGCAGGTCGCTGTTGATCATTGCCATATCTGTGAGTGGATTGATCTGTGCTGTTTTATCCTGGGAGTGATATTGCTGCAACCCAACACAGCGTAAGTGGGGCAATAATCTCTTCAAGAACAGTCAAGACTTCTCGAAGGCTTGACGACTCAGCTGTTTTATTTATCTATCAGTATTTGCTAAAGCTCCTGAGAGATAAGTGTTCTTTCTTGTCTTGTTATTTTCAGTCTCTGATTATACTTTTGTTTCGACCTTTGTGTTTGTTTCGTTTATTGGTATTTTGCCTGTTCTTGTTAATACAATTATATATATAACTGCCCTATTGTTGCTGTGTATTTGTAATTATACCCAACAATCTTGAAGAGATTATTTTCTGTGTTATATATTGTTAATTAACAAGATGGTTAACGGAACTGTAACTCTTGATGGTGATAATACTTCTGGTTCTGGTGTTACTGTACCCACCATTGATTGGACCACGTACCGTTTCCCACAGCCTATCGATTTGTCAGGAATGCCTGATAAATTCGGTGGGGGTGTTGGTTTTTCTCGTTGGCAGAAAAAGATGAAACTGTGGCTTACGGTAAAGGGTCTATGGCTGGTGGTGCAGTATGAGAAAGCGGTTATTGATCAGGAAAAGGCTGAAACTCTTAAGGCTTATGCCATGTGGGAGGAAAAAGATGGGGTGACTAGGGCTGCTATACTGGCAGCTTTAGCGAACACTCTATTTGATGTGTATTCATCTGACTCCTTCACTGCTAAGCTCTTATGGGAGAAGCTGGACCAGACACACAATACTGACTCGCAAGGGTTGGAAAAGTATTCTGTGGCTAGGTTTCTTGATTTTAAACTGGTGGATACAAAATCCATGACCGAGCAGGCACATGAGTTTGAGATGTTGGTGCATGCTTTGAAGGAGTCCGGAATGGACCTTCCTGAAAAGTTTCAGGTTATGGCAGTGATTGAAAAGCTCCCTAAGTCTTGGGAAGAGTTTGCTCTCTCCCTGAAAAGACAGAAAGGAGAGATCACTTGGACAAACCTGATGTTGGACATCTCTGTGCAGGAACAACACAAGTCCAAACAGGGACATGTGATGCCTGCTGAACATGGGGGTTCAAAGGTTAATGTAGTGACTGTTGGACAGAAAAGAAAGGCTGTCACTAAGAAGGATAACGCTAAAACCAAAAATGACAAGAACAAAGCTAAGAAACCAAAGACAAACAAACCTTGTTGGTCTTGTGGACAGGTTGGTCATTGGAGCAAGGACTGTCCTACAAAGAAAGCAAAGAAAGCTGTTGTGGTAGCACAAGCTAATACTGTGCTTGCAACCACTGATGGGCCTAAGGTTAACGTGGTTGTTGGTGAGGCTGTTGCCTCTGGAACCAATGACAGGTATGTTACCTACAACCCTGTACTTCTTTCCACTTATCTGTCACATGAATGGTTGATTGATACTGGAGCTAATGTACATATTTGTACTGATATTAAATCCTGATGACTACTGTTATGGTAATTAAATCAGAATATTTAGTATTAAATGTCATATCTTCAGTTACAATATTTGGTCTGTTTACGTTTTATTTTTTATTTTATATATAGATACAAAACATAACGTTTGACTGTGCAGAGACAGATACGTAACTCTGAAAACCCTAGCAACTATCATCTTCTCTGTTTTCTCTCAACACATACAGAATACATAGTTCTTGGGCGAAGTGAGGTGCAGGTCGCTGTTGATCATTGCCATATCTGTGAGTGGATTGATCTGTGCTGTTTTATCCTGGGAGTGATATTGTTGCAACCCAACACAGCGTAAGTGGGGCAATAATCTCTTCAAGAACAGTCAAGACTTCTCGAAGGCTTGACGACTCAGCTGTTTTATTTATCTATCAGTATTTGCTAAAGCTCCTGAGAGATAAGTGTTCTTTCTTGTCTTGTTATTTTCAGTCTCTGATTATACTTTTGTTTCGACCTTTGTGTTTGTTTCGTTTATTGGTATTTTGCATGTTCTTGTTAATACAATTATATATATAACTGCCCTATTAATTATATATATAACTGCCCTATTGTTGCTGTGTAGTTGTAATTATACCCAACATCATCAACTCTCTCTTGCTGCTCTTAGTTGTCACACTAACATCAATGTGTGGCACAGAATTCTATGTAGACGCTCACCACCTTCTGGAGACAACCTTACCTGAGCTTCCGAAACCTGAACTCCCATCATTGCCAAAGGCTGAACTTCCAAAACCTGACCTACCACAATTGCCTAAGGTGGAACTGCCGCCATTGCCCCATGTCCCAACTCTGCCAAAACCCGAGTTACCAAATTTTCCTAAGCCAGAACTGCCACATTTCCCAGAGCTGCCTCATCTGCCCGAAGTTCCTGAGCTTCCCAAGCCAGTACTTCCAACTCTACCAAAGGACATGCACATCCCATCTATTCCTTTCCCTCACTCAAACAATCCATGAACATTTCTTTATGTTGTGTTTTACACTTCAGTATGCATTTGTTTTTAAGTTCGATATTCAGAGTCTGAGAGACCGTTTCATGTTCTGTTCTTCTTCTGTATCTGATTGTGGATTTATATTATGTATTTTCTCATGTATCATATATATTTTGTGTATTGGTTCTTCTTCAGCCCTATGTGCAAATATATGATGATTTCTATTTTCTATTATACATGTTGCATCGGAAATGTTGGTGGTAAATGAAACATCTATAAGACGGAAATATATCTACTTCTAAGTTCTAACATTTGATTTTCTTAGCATACTCTTTGTAAAAGGTTTAGTGTAAAAGCTGCTTATAACACAGAACATATACCACTCTGGATAAGTTTTAGACATTGAAAGGTGTTTGTTCAAAGATTCACTGAAAATACAAGTCTGTATGCTGAAATTGAGTATAAGGAGTATAGCATTGAAACTTTAAGGTTAATTCTTTTTTAAATGTATGGCTTACCGATTATACATAATTTTATTGGATTTTATTGTCGATCATCTAACAATCGGACCAGGTTTTTCCCGCAAAAGATCCAGAAAATGATATGACTATTTTAAAGTTTAACCCAGTTATATTAAGAAGCAACCTACTATTACTCTGTACATGTATTTAAATCAGGTCCAAGAAATTAACCTATCCCTTTTATGATCGTTAACGGTGGAATTTGTGATAACAAAATTTGAGGTCACGTGCCATAATTAAGATCTACGATGGTGGTTCAACGACAGAATAGTCGTCGGAGAACGGTGGTGATTGTGTTTTATAAGAAACTGGGAGTGGTGGTGATCTTTCTGAGCTCTTAACGTCCAACCTCTTTAATGTGTCTACGTACCCTATATTTATAGGGATCAAGCTTCACGTAGTTCTAATAGAACAAGGATGCTAAGTCTACTAAAGATAGGTCTCCTTGATGATAAGCGTCAAACATAATCCATGTCGGACTAGAACTCTCAACTCATTACAGAATGTGTATCCAAGCCCACTAAGGAGAGCCCATACGATGAAACCTAGCCCAATGACCCCAAGGCTCAACTATGACCGTGCCTTCACAGATACAACATTAACCCCAAATATCGGAGCTAACATCAACCGCTACCAACTACCACATAAGTCCTTTAGTTGCAGGGACAAGTCATGGCTTACTTCAAATGCACAATCTGATCCTTACCCCCGATGAGGATAACCCACCAGACTACATGGCAAGTTCTCCAAAATTATCGTCGCACCAGGTGCACCTTACTCCCCCAACAAGGACAACTTGCTAGAATACATGAATAAACCCTTTGAGTGCATAAACAAGCTTAATCATACCTAAATTCCCCAATAAGGATACCTTATTAGAATTCAGAACTAGGCCTTCATTTTATGGTCTTCTATAAATCTTCAAAGCATGTCACTTATTAAATAATATTTTGTCCCCTCTCCATGTCATCTCCAAGTTGGCGACCCAACCTGGCCTTCCATGGCATGCCATCTCCAAGTTGGCATGACAGATTGTGCCTTGCCCGGGGTTGGCGCTCCAACCTTGGTCCTGGCCCTGGTTGGCGCTCCAATATGTGTCCACTCCTGTTTGGAGCTCCAAGCTCATCTTCTGTTATTATTCATATTAACATATCCGTACAATCACGTCACCCTAGCCGTTGACCATCTTCAGATAGTCAATCCTTTCCTTGTATAAATTTTGGGTATAACAACTACCCCCAAGCCTCTATTGTATTTGAAAAATGCAAAGAGACTTTCATAAATCAAAATCAAAAATTTATAGTGGCTCCTCAATGTTGAAGCTCCAAAATCCTTTGACGTGCCAAATTAACTCTAGAATACAAATACGCGTACGGATGCCCATATTTTTATACGGTACGTTCTCAGGAGTATTTAAACCCCGTCTTTCCCCCCTTTTCATTTTATTCTCAATTTCTCTCTCTTCAAGAACACTCTCAAGAAACCCAGTCGCCTTTTCATTCAAAACAACCTCAAATCTTTGTCATTCTGTTAGATCTAAGTGTTTTAAGTTTTGTAGTTTTCGTGTTCTTCGTGTGTTCATATGTATATTGTTGTATGTATATACGTTTGATCCATTTTTTTCATGCCATGCTTTTCTAAATATATTCTTGGTTAATAACTGATTATAGGCTTCCTGGAGCGCCACTTAATTTGGTGCGACAACCCTATAGAGATTATATGTATCTGTAGATGGTATATTGATCCCCTTCGTTAGTTACATAGCATTTAGACAATCAAAGTTGGCACGACAACCCCTTATAGAAAAGATGTGTTCCCCCGCTTATCTTCTTTTCTTCTTGGCTTGCAGCTCGCTAGACGGGGGAACACATCTGCATCATCTCCCTTCCATCCATTCAAAGATTTCAACAGGAGGGTTGGTCTTTCCTCAACACCATTCCACTATCCTTCTTACCTGTACTCTAGGACCAAACCCTCAGACTTGGCGCGCCTACTTGCATTACATAAATCTGACCCACTATTTTTAACCCTGTCCCCATCATCAAAGTCTAGCTCAAGTCAATCCCCGAGTCTCATGTCGAAAATATAACCAATCCATCACCCATTCCTCGCCCTATGGACTACGATTCTGAATTTGAAAACTGGGTCGAGCCACCTCTTACCAATCCTTCTGTGGCGCGCCATACCACTAATAAAAGAAAAAGAAAAACAATCGTCGAAGAAGAAAGTGACTATGAAGATGAGCTGCTAGAGAAAATCCAAGCCAACCTCTCCGTGGCAAATGAATTGGAAGAAGATTTTGAAAAAACGGAGAGTGTGGATATTGGCGCGCCAACAACTAAAGATATTCAAGAAGAAGACCAATTCTCTTCCCCATAATCTTCTCCTGAAAAAACTCTTTCATTTCCCTTAAAAGCTCATGACATAGATGTTGATTGGTCCCAACATGGGTGTTGAGATTTATGGGTGATATCATTGAAACAACTTAACTTTTTATGTACTTAATTCTTTAATTAAGTAGAACATACTATCACAGCCAAAGTATGCTCCTGTAATCAGTATGCAATGTTATTTTATTTGTGTAATTTGGAAGAAGTTCACTTTCTGTGTTCAAGCCTCAAACACTACGCCATAAATGGCCTTCTGCAACCCTTGAAAACCGTTGCTGGAAGTTCAAAATTCGTTGGCATAGCCTCAAAAATCTCAAAGTCAACACTTTTTCAGTGTTAGTTTTTTCCCCGTTGCCGTAGGGGTCAACGCCAACACTTTTCTACCTATGCCAACAGGTTAAAATATGTTGCAGTAGATTAGACTTTGTTCAAAAAAATGTGGGCCCTACATGTGGGCCCCACTGTTTTGGGCCCCACATGTGGGCCCCACGTATATATATATATTTTTTACAATTTATATATTTAATAAGATATTATCCATATGTATATTTTATATTTATTTTCCACAATAATAAATGCAGTAGATTGGTTAATTTTTTTTTTCATTTCACTAAATATAATCAACAATGACATTACAAAATTCATAATCCTCAACTCTAAAACAAAAAAAAAGAACATCAAAGGAAGGTTTACAAGCTTCTAAAAGATCCTTACTTATGGAAAAAAAATCTATAAAAAAATATTTAATCTATAAAAATTTCAGAATCCAAGAAAACTAAGACAAGCTGCTAGTTCTGAAGCTCTTGGTTTGAATAGTAGATCTACTGCAAGGTCTGATTCATTCTCTCATGTACAACCACACATTTTTCCAGCAGCTTTGACATCTCCAGTTTCTGTATCTGCTGATGTTTCCCTACTTGCCAGCATCGATTTGCATTCACCTGCTGCAGCAACCCCAGATAGCACTAGAACTTCAAAGCTGGTTTCTGAGAACAGTTTTTCAAGTTCTGCTTTTGATGCATCACCTAACCCTGAACAGCCAACAATGCAATCCCATTTTAGATCCTCCAGGAGAGTTTCAAGGCTAGAGTTATAACTTAATTTCAGCTCAACAAGCTCAATGAGACATCCTAATGAATCCAGTAATATTGGGACAGTTAGATCCTCCGCAATAAGCTCTATCAGGGATTCAAGATTTCCCAATTCCATAGGCAATTCTTTCAGATTAATGCAAGTACAAATATTTAGAACTTCCAATTCCCGTAAGTTATAAATGGTGTCTGGAAGAATTTAAAGGTTCCTGTTACCTCTTAATCTTAGTGCGACAAGGTTACTAAGACGTCCGATTGAATCTGGTAACACTGGAACATGTAATCCGTCTGCATTGAGCTCCTTCCGGGATTCAAGGTTTCCCAATTCTACAAGCAATGTTTCCAGACTTCTGCAATAACTGATAGTTAGCATTCCAATGCTCTCAAGTTGCAAAAATGTACTGACCTCATTATAGATTTCAAAACCAGATAATAGAATAACCACATAAATATGCAACAGAAGTGTTTCTAACAGCAAAGAAATACCAATAAATTGGTGGCATAGTATCCAGCATACAACACGCTGATATAAAGTACATCAAAATCTTGCATGTTACTTACATCTTGAATGATGCTGAAGACATCTTTTATTGCCAATGATGAACAAAACCTGTAGGGGAAGGGTAGGATGATCATATATATATAATCAAATAATAATTAAAAAAAAAACAAAACAAAACTTGACATGTATACAATCAGCACTAATATTAAACCATAAGTAAATCTATGTAAATGAAGAACTGGGATTATTTTGTGCTGACAGGGTGCACCAACTTTGGGCTTCAATTATATATTTCAGGTGTACACTTTCAAACTCAACAAGGAAAGACAACCTTTTAAATAGCTATTATAATCCCAGTTTTTCTTTTCATCATAGCTTTGCGTACTTGCAAAAGAGCTGCTCACTGCTGGGGAAGCAACGTGCCACAAACTATTCACGAGGTCATAGCACTCCTGGCATGCCGCCTTGCTAGATGGGACGACATGTAATTGTTTTCTACATTCTTAAGTTTGATCTTAAACATTCAAAGCTAAGAGAGTTGGCATCCACTTTGCCTGGTTTATTGCCGCACCAAGTGTGAGTTTTCTTAATGTAGAATACAAACAGTAAGAAAAGATATGGTCTAAATAGTTGAAAGCTGTGGAACTGAATATTTTTATAGTAAAAGATATATGCATGGTCATAACACTCTATTTCGTCTCATTCTTGTAATTATTTGTAGAAGGTATATATATATATATATATATATATATATATATATATATATATATATATATATATATATATATATTTCGTGCAGACACATTAGGAAACACCTGTCTTAAGTTCTCAATATGAGGTTTGCAAGGGTGAACTTGAGGTTTGCTAGGGTAAACTTCTTCTGTACAATTGGTTAAACATTTTCTTTACTGAATCTAGCCGATTTCCTATGTTCATTTTTAGTAGGAGCAGTAGACAGATAATCAGATAGTCTTAGATGTGCAATAAAGCTGAATTTATTTTCAAGAAGAGAGTCATTTTCTATCAACCTTCTATACAGACTTGTACTCTCTATACAGATGTACTGATTTATATTTCTTTTGTTTTCCTTGCACTGATTTGTGCGACTTTGAATAGATAATAGTAACTTCAAAAATAATTCCTCTCATTAGCTGAAACTTTATATCTGATCAATAAAGAGGAAAGCTATATGAGGAATTCTTTAACTGCGGAGAATTAAATATTATGATATATGTGATAAATTCATGTTGCAACAATTAACACATTAAGCAGCATGAGGATATTCACATGGAAACAATGATCAACCAGCGACGACAAAAACATATTAAACGTGTTCCATAAAAGCAGTTTACGAAGTAGATATATATGTTTCCAAAAACAAGTAAAAACTCACATGTTTGACAAAAGGCATCGCGAGACCCAAAAGTGCCCCATAACAGTGGATATGAAACCGGTCATGGTTTAAATCGTTTTTTCCTCTAGGGCCTTTATAACAAGATCACGATCATCGCCAACACAGGTGTTCCTGCAGAATGCAGTAGTGTAGTAGTTCAGCATGACGCCACACACATGGAAAATATACATAGAGAAAGGTAAGTACCAATGTTGGCATTGATAATTGTTGGTTTGTCCTTGTGACAAAGAAGTTTAGCTTTGAAATCTTTGCAATCAATATCTTTTGAGGTCAAGTAGGTGTTGACCTTTTCAAATTCCATTCGGTACATTCGTGCTGCTTTGAACATAGAATAATGTGTCACATGATGCATACAAGATTCCATCAGGAAACACTTCCCTCCTGCAGAATAAACTCGAATACAATTTCGAAAGAGTACAAGAACAGACGTACTAATAATTAATAACAAATGTTACAAATTTAAAATAGAACAGAAAAATTATTATAGCAATAAATTGATAAAATCACTAAAAATGCTTGGCTGGTTGTATTTTATACACGAGAGGTAGAAATGTACAGTTTAAAGTCTCAAATGAATCCTATAGGAATGTTGTTAATTTTACGAGTAGTGCAGAAACCACTTAATATTCTAACAACATAGATGGTAGTTAATGGATGATGTCAACGTTGGGCTATTTATTTTCAATATGTATATACAAGTGTATGAGGTATACGAGCAACAAGCTGCACCACTAGTTCTCTTCTGTTGCCTTCAGTTGCTTCCTATATGAAGATATTTGCGTTTCAGTTCCATTCTCAAGGTTAATGCAAAGTATAATTCAATACATGCTACTTCTGGGAACTGCATTCGTTGCTATATACTCTATCTGTGCTCTGAATGGATCTCAATTTTATGTAGATTTGTGAATTCTAACAAAATTAAATGGACGCCATTTATTTATTTTGATAAAGACATTTGTCTGAAACAAACTAGCTAGAAAGCACTAAAGTTTTCCAGCAATTTTTGAAAATTTTATTCTAGTACAAACTGACATTGCTGAACCTTGATTAACGTGGGATATATTGACCTATAACAATTTTCTCTTAGAAAATTTATAATAAACACACACAAAAAAAGGGCTTAAAACATGTAATTTTATTGCATTCTAAAGAGGAGAAATAAAAGCCTCTTCCCCTTAAATCCTCCTGCACAAGAGTGGCTTCTGAAAACAACAAACAAATAAATCAAGAAACACAAAAGAACACAAATTAACAACATAACTAATCAAATTCAAGGTAAGCAATACATACTCACAC
The DNA here is from genome assembly GCA_030848705.1 of Heracleum sosnowskyi. Taxonomy (NCBI): domain Eukaryota; kingdom Viridiplantae; phylum Streptophyta; class Magnoliopsida; order Apiales; family Apiaceae; genus Heracleum; species Heracleum sosnowskyi. Next base: position 13,423,986 of record CM061244.1, on the reverse strand, counting down.
ATATACATAACAAACACACATACATACGGCATGTAAAAACATACACACATAGACTCCTTAGCACAAAAGACCAGTACTTAAAAAACAGAGTAAGCATAATGTAAGCAAAATTTTTTTATTACGGAATAAAACATGTAACGACGCAATGATTCACAATATTATACATGAAAAATAGGGGGGAATTGAGTAATACCTGAAAAGCCCCTAAATCGGAACCCTAATTCACGCCCCAATCAAACGGCTAAATTACCTGAAATTCTAAATTAAATAATAACATAAGCAAAACACCTAGATCGAAAACACAAATCACCTAAATCGAAGAGAAACATCACCTAAATCATACTGAAAATCGAAGAGGACTGGGTGTGAAACTAATAGAGAGAGGATGAGAGAGAGAGGGGGAAGTGGTATGTGTTTTCTGAGTTCATTGTTTTTGTATCTCAAGAAAAACTAAGTTGAAGTGAAAATTGAAAAGGGAGAAGATGAGATAGATGAGCACTAACGTGAGAGAGAGAGAGAACCTCTGAGAGAGAGAGAAACCGGGTAATTGTGTTTTGATAGAAATGAAAAAAATAAAAAGGGCGGTCTTTTTGCCGCTCTAACATTTCAGCTATTTTCGTGCAATTGTCCCTGAGAATTTGTAGTACGTTAATTTATGAAAATATTCATTTTTAATTTTTAATTTGTTCATTTTAAAATTGTTAAATAAATCATCATGAAACTCCTAGTGGAATAACATTTTCAATATAACTAATAAATGCATTTATGTAATTATTTATTTAATTTAATTTTTTATTAATATATATTATAAAGTTTTTCTTCAAAAACATAATTTATTTTATTTTTAAAATTTATTCGTTTTAAAATTATTAAAAATACATTAATTTACAAAAAACAAATTATCCTTCACTCCAATTCAAATTTCAATAAATTTATAAATAAATCATTTTCATAAATTTTATTACTTTTTATATAAAATTATTATTTAATTTAATTATTATTTATAGTAATATAAGTTTTGTTTTGTACAATAACTACGCCAACACTTTATCATGTCTACGCTAACACAAGGAATAGATGTTGTAATAGGTAGGATTTAATAAGGCTATTACAACACTTGTAGATGGCAACACCTTGCAAAAGCGTTCTAGAAAGTCATTTATGGCGTAGTGAAAGAATGCATATTAGATGACAGCATGAATAAAGGTTACTGTCATAAGCATTGACAGTAAGATTACAAGAAGATAGAATGTTACAAGTCACGACAGCATATTCACTCTGACAGCAACATTGGCGGAAGACTACGCGACAGCAACTTTAGCCCTCGACAGCAAGTTTGGAAACCTCGACAGCACTCTATGCGGGGAACTCATACTGTCACCAAAAGTACATTCATGTGACAACAAGCTTTGCGGCAAAAGTAACTGTCTCAAGAAAGATCCTTGTTCTAGGTATCTTCTCAGTCAAATCCCGTGATAGTTTCAATGTTCAAGAAACAGGCGTGTTGCAGTATCCCTAAGCTGCACCAAGTCTGCAAGACTAAGACAGAAGCTTCAAGCACTACAAAACAAAAGTGAATCAATTCAAGAGCAAGGTCAAGTCTCTATTTGCTGAGTTGTTTTAGCTGGAAATAGAATGAATCTAGGTTGCTTTCTTTGTAATGTATATCTGACATATTAGCAATTTAGGAAAGTCACATGGGTAGACAGTTTGTAAGAAGCTGCCACTTGATAATGACAGCAGCTTCACAGACCCGTGTTGACAGTGATAGGATTAGTTTTATACTTAGACTATCAATTCATTCTAGTAATGTAACTAAGATAAGGAAGTGTCTTGAAGAAAACCGAAGCTCAAGAATTCTCTCTTGAGGTTGTAGCAACACTTTGCAAAATAAATAAAAACATTTATTTTGTGAATCCTGTCTTTAGATTATACTGTTTGTGAATGCATACATATTATTGATAACATTAAATCTTAGTTTTGGTTGTTGAAATTGAGATTGAATTTTATCAGTATTGCATTCACCCCCCCTTCTGCAATACACGAGGACCAACAACTGGTATCAGAGCGAACAGATTAACATACATATCTGTGATCACGACGACAATGCAGAAATCAAACAGTATCAAGATCCCAGCTTTTGATAAAGAGAACTACAGCATTTGGAAAAGAAAGATCTTGTTGTTTATCAAAGCTGCGAATCCACTATACCCAGGTATTCTCGAGAATGGTCCTTTCATTCCAAGGAAGGAAATTGAAGCCACAACAGTAAATGGTGAAGTCATTGCACATTGGGTTCCCAAAGATCCCTCTGAATTTCTGGAACCTGAGAAGGAGAAAATGGTGCTAGATGATCACTTGCAACTCATCTTGCTCGATTCTCTCACGTTGGATAAAACCATGTGTGAAAGTGTGATAAGCTGCACATCTGCCAAGGAGATGTGGATCAGGTTAGCTTTACTATGTGAATGAAGTGAAGAAGTTAAGGGCAACCAAAGGCAAATACTGATATCACAATATGAGGCATTCATGGCCAAGCCTGGTGAAGACTTAACTTCCATGTTTGAAAGGTTCAGTAAGCTCTTAATTGAACTACAGATACATGGCAAGTACTATGACAGAAAAGAATTAAATGTCAAGTTCCTGCTTACACTACCTGATCACCTTGAACACAAGACAACAGCCATACGAGAAGGAAGAGATCTCAACAATATAACCTTTGAGACACTTTATGGCATTCTGAAATCCTATGAACTTGAACTCTTTCAAAAGAGAGCCATACAAAGTGGAACAAGGAACAAGATGGCCAATATGTCAAGTGCCCTAGTAGCAAAAGTGCCAAGGATCACACAACCAAGTGAAGTACTACAAATCACACAACCAACCCCTGTACAATCCTTGAAGATAGAAGAGGTTGTTGAAGATGATGAGAAAGTAGTACTACAGCTCAAGGATGTGGAAGATGAAGACTTCTACACAATGGAGGAACTGGAAAGCATGGACAATCCTACTATGGCTTACATGGCCAAAAAGTTCAAGAACTTTAGGTTCAAGAAGGATAGGTCATACAAGCCCCAAGGCCAAGCATCCAAGTTCAACAGGGGAAGTTCATCAAAGGCTGCTGTGGGAAGTTCAACCAAGGGAGGATACAAGACTGGATTTGTGGATAGGTCAAAATTCAAGTGTTACAACTGTGGTGAACCTGGTCATTTTGCTACTGAATGCAAAAGACCCAAACAGGTTCAGAGGTTTATGAAAGGAACTGGTGGATACCCTAAGAAGAATCAAGGTAGAGCCTATGTGGCTGAAGGAAAGTATTGGGATGAGTCTGATGATGAAGATGAAGAAGAACATGTCAACCTAGCTCTCATGGCTAGCACTGATGAAGTAACATCAACATCTTCAAGTCAGGGCAAGAAAAAAGATCAAGTCATGTGGATCATTGACAGTGGTTGCTCAAGACACATGACAGGTGATAAAGCCCTGCTATCACACTATGTAGAGAAAGATGGCCCAATCATAACCTTTGGAGACAACAGCAAGGGTTACACAGTGGGATATGGCTGTCAGGAAATTGGAAATGTTGTCATTGAAGACATTGCTCTTGTGGATGGATTGAAGCACAATCTACTCAGTGTCAGCCAATTCAGTGACAGGGGATTCAAGGTTGATTTTGATATGATGCTGTGTAACATCTATCACAAGAAGGATGGGAGCCTCTCTCTAAAAGGGGTTAGAAAAGGAAGCTTGTTTGTTGCTGAGTTAAACTCAACAAAGAAGGATAAAGTTTACTGTTTCTACAGTAAAGCAACTGTTGGTGACAGTATTCTTTGGCACAGGAAGCTCTCACATCTCAACTTCAAGACAATGAATATTTTGATGAAGAAGGAGCTAGTGAGAGGTTTGCCCCAACAGGAATTCTGTCAAGAAGGACTGTGTGAAGATTGTCAAATGGGCAAACTAAGGAGAGCTGTGCACAAGTCCAAGCAAATGAACACCAACATAGAAGCACTCAAGTTGATTCACATGGATCTTTTTGGTCCAGTCAATGTACCATCTATGGCCAAAAAGAGATATGCCTTAGTAATGGTGGATGATTACTCAAGGTACACTTGGGTGAAATTTCTTGAATCCAAAGATGAAGCTGCTCAAGTGATTATTGATCAATTCAGAGTTCTTGATAGAACTCCAAACTCAAAAGTCCAAATCTTGAGGAGTGACAATGGTACAGAATTCAGAAATGCCATACTTGGAAATTTCTGTAAAGATGAAGGAATTGTACAACAATTCTCTACTGCAAGGACTCCACAGCAGAATAGAGTTGTAGAAAGAAAGAACATGACTCTCATTGAAGCAGCTAGAACTATGTTGCATGATGCCAAACTACCAACATATTTCTGGGCTGAAGCTATCAACACAGCTTATTATACTCAAAACAGAACCATGATCAAAAAAACTCATGCAAGTACACCTTACTGTCTGCTAACTGGGAAGAAACCTACTGTCAAATACTTTCATGTGTTTGGGAGTAAATGCTTTATGATGAAGGACAACCATGAGAAGAAAGGAAAATTTGACACCAAGGCATTTGAAGGACTATTCATGGGTTACAGCACAGAAAGGACTGCCTACAGAGTTTATGTTATGGAACACAGGATTATTGAAGAGAATGTTAATGTCACATTTGATGAAACCAAGTTTCCAGGACTGCATGAAGAAGGAAAGATGCAGACATTCAGATTTGAGAATCAAGGATACTTGGAAGCTGAGGAAATTGTTGATGAAGAACCTAGCTTCACTCAAATTGTTGAAGTTGACAAAGATACTGTCAATACCATTACTGTCAACCAAACTCCAGCTCAGTCACAGACCATAACTTCTAACATTCATAATAGTGACAATTCTGGAGACAATGAAGAACATGGTGAAGACAATGGAATTGGTGAGCATTCAACTCAACAAACTGAAGCAACTGCTCCTGTACAATCAAGTAGCTTGCCTAGAATCACCAAGTGGAACAAGGATCACACAAATGACCTTATCATTGGTGACCCAACTTCTGGAGTGAGGACAAGGAACAAAGTCTCTGCTGACAGCATGTTTTCATGCTTCCTGTCTCAAATGGAACCCAAGACAACTGATGAAGCATTGTTGGATTCTGACTGGGTGATAGCCATGAAAGAAGAGCTAAATCAGTTTGAAAGAAACAATGTATGGAAGTTGGTTCCAAGACCTAAGGGATAGTCAGTCATTGAGACCAAATGGGTTTTCAGAAACAAGCTTGATGAAAATGGATCAGTGACAAGAAACAAAGCAAGGCTAGTAGCTAAAGGTTACTGTCAACAGGAAGGAATAGACTATGATGAGACATTTGCACCTGTTGCAAGACTTGAAGCTATAAGAATCTTTCTAGCCTATGCTGCACACTGCAACTTCAAAGTATTTCAGATGGATGTCAAAAGTGCCTTCCTAAATGGAGAGTTGGAAGAAGAAGTGTATGTTGAACAGTCACCAGGGTTTGAGGATGCTGAAATGTATGATTTTGTGTACAAACTCTTCAAGGCTTTGTATGGACTAAAGCAAGCACCCAGGTCTTGGTATGACACACTTTCCACTTTTCTTTTGGAAAATCAGTTTACTAGAGGAGTTGTGGACAAGACACTTTTCTACAAACACCATGACAAGGACATCATTCTGGTACAAATCTATGTGGATGACATCATTTTTGGTTCTACAAATGAGAAGCTGTGTGAGAAGTTTTCCTCTCTCATGAGTAGCAAATATGAGATGAGTATGATGGGAGAATTGTCATTCTTTCTGGGATTACAAATTCTTCAACAACCTGATGGAATCTTCATTTGTCAAGCTAAATACATCAAGGAACTTCTCAAAAAGTTCAACTTGGAAGATTCATCACCTGCAAAGACACCAATGTCCACATCAACTAGTCTGGATCTTGACCCTAAAGGAAAGAAAGTTGACTCAAGCACCTATAGAGGCATGGTAGGATCTCTCCTATATCTAACTGCTAGCAGACCTGACATCATGTTTACTACATGTCTCTGTGCAAGGTTTCAAAGTGATCCAAAAGAGTCACACTTAGTAGCCATCAAGAGAATCTTTAGATACTTAAAAGGCACTCCTAACCTAGGCCTTTGGTATCCTAAGAATACTGGATTTGATCTAATTGGTTACTCAGACTCAGACTATGCTGGATGCAAGATTGACAGAAAGAGTACTACTGGTAGCTGTCAATTTCTTGGTGGAAGATTGGTCTTATGGTTTAGCAAGAAGCAGCACTCAGTTTCTACCTCAACTACAGAAGCTGAATATATTGCTGCAGACAGTTGCTGTGCTCAAATTCTATGGATGAAGAATCAACTTCTGGATTATGGTCTAGTGCTAAGAGACATTCCTATTTACCGTGACAACACTAGTGCCATAGCCATTTCAGACAATCTAGTTCAACACTCTAGGACAAAGCATATTGATATAAGACATCACTTTATCAGAGAGCATGTTGAACAAGGAACTGTGAAGCTGATCTATGTCCCAACTGACAAGCAACTTGCTGACATCTTCACTAAGCCATTGGATGAAGCAACCTTCAACAGGTTGGTAAGTGAATTGGGAATGCTGAATCTGGTATGTTAATTTACCAAGTTTTTCTGCATTTTCAAATTTTTATTGAAGCTCATGACAGCAACTTCAAACCTGCTGTCAAGAGAAGTTACTGTCTACTTGGTCTACGTCTGTTATGTGACAGCATGTGTTGATTTGACTTTACATGTCTGTATTTTGTGCCAGTCTCATACTTTTAGACCCTGTATGATATTAATGTGGTTATTTGCTAAGTTTGAGAGATAAATATGTTAGATATAATTGCTGATGATTGTTTATCAGTGTTTAAGTAACAGGTACTTATCAGAGTTTACACTAGAAGCCAGTCAGAGTTTGTTAAAGTCTGACGGGGTGAGAGTTTATTTAGCTGTCGGTGCATACTTGAAGATTCTAGAAGCAATATATCTTGAAGATGGAAAGAAGCAAGATATATTGAGATAGCTAAAGAAACGGGACAGAAGACAGAAGCAATTCTAGATTGATATTAATTGTATAGCTGATTTATAAGAATATAAATTAGAAGATTGTACGTAGCTGTGTACTATATAAACACAGATAGGTTAACCCTAAAAGGGATGCGAATACTGAATACATTATTCTTGTAACCTAGCAGCTCTCTGTGATATTTTACATCACTGAGAGAAGAGTTATTTAATATAATTCAGTTTATTATTCATAAACAGTGTTCTTGATTGTTATTCTGATACATATATTGATTATATATTGTGTATTCGGCCTAACAATTGGTATCAGAGCCAAGGCTGTTTAATATATACAGTTTATTGATCTAAACACAAGTATAATCATGACTGAAAATACTCAGGCAGATGCTAATGCTCAGAAGGTTCAACCAACCTCTGTTAGTCGATATGAGACAATCAGGGTTCCAATTCTCAAACCTGTGGAATATCCAATATGGAAGGTTAAGATGACCATGTTTCTAGAAGCCACAGATCCAGAATACCTTGATAGAATCAATGATGGTCCTCATATGCCAACTAAACTGTCTCCTGTAGTTGCTGGTCAAGAACAAAAGACTGTTCCAAAAGAAAAGAAAGATCTGACTCCTGAGGACATCTCATCAATTGCAAAGGATGCAAAAGTTAGACATCTTCTCCACAGTGCCTTAGATAATGTCATGTCTAACAGAGTAATTGGCTGCAAAACTGCCAAAGAAATTTGGGATGCTTTAGAAGTCAGGTGTCAAGGAACAAGTGCTATAAAGAAGAACAGGAAGACTATTCTTACACAGGAGTATGAACACTTTGACTCAAGATCTGATGAAACTTTGACTGATACATATGACAGATTCTGTAAACTGTTGAATGATTTGTCTCTGGTTGATAAAGAATATGATCTTGAAGAGTCAAATCTCAAGTTTCTACTATCTCTACCTGAAAGATGGGATTTAAAGACAACAACAATAAGAGATAATTATGATCTTGCAGAAACAGATCTTGATGAAATTTATGGGTTGCTTAAAACTCATGAACTTGAGATAGAACAAAGAAACAAAAGATCTGGAAAGAAGACAAAATCTGTTGCTCTCAAAGTTGAAGAAAAACTCATGAAGAAAGAAACATCAAAGAAGAAAGCTAAGGGAAAAGCTTTGGTCATAAACTCTGAAAATGAGTCATCAAACTCTGATGATGACTCAAACACTGATGCTTCTTCTGAATCTGAGGATGATGAAGAACAAATGATGCAAATGGCTGCTTTGATGGTGAAAACCTTCAAGAAGATGGGTTTCAAGAACTTCAAGAAGGGAAAAAGATTCTCAAGGAAAGATTCAAACTCTGAAAGAAAGAGTTTCATAAAGTCTGAAGGAAAGGATACCAAGTATGGAAAGAAAGACAAGTCTGAGATCTAGTGCTACAAGTGTAAAGAGATGGGTCATTATGCTCCAGAATGCAAGAAAGGAAAGACTGGAAAAGCACTCATCACTAAAGGAAAAGACTGGGCAGACACTTCAGATTCTGATGAAGATGTCAGCTATGCTCTCATGGCAACTGTTGAAGATGAATCTGAAACATCTGAAAATAAGGTACCCCTAACAACTTATGCTTATGATACTGATAATATATCTGAATTGAGAATTTATCTTAAAAGCATACATGTTAGTTACAGAGATCGGACTTTAGAGAATGAGAGAATTAAATCTGAGAATCTAAATCTTAGAGAGAGAAATAAATTTCTTGAAGAAGAACTTGTTAATATGCAACAAGTTCAAAAGGAAAGAGATGATGCTGTTTATGTTGAACAGGAGTTGCTTAAGAAATTTAGGGAACTAGAATCTAATTTAGAAAAAGAAAGGAAGGTAATTAAAACCTGGACAAACTCTGGTAAAGACACACATCAAGTTTTTCAAACAGATATAGTTGGGTTAGGTTACCGTGAGGAAGATGAACTTAGGTTTAAAGATAAAGTTAAAGTTAAAACACAACTTAAACCTATGAAATTTGTTCCTGAATCCAGTAAGCAAAACTCTGTACTTGAAAAAGAAGCTGTTAAGAAAGAATCAGTAAAAACTTGTGTTAAACAGGTGAATGTTGGTTTAATGACAGAGAAACAATTCAAGTATAACCTCAAAGAGGTAAAGTCTGTTGAAAAACAGAAAGTGTCCAGGAAGAACAGAAATGGAAAAGTAGGAATTAACAGAAGTAATAATCATTTGCCTATTACTGATACTCCTAGAAAAACATGTCATAATTGTGGTAGTACTAACCATCTTGCAAGTTTTTGCAGGAAGAACAAATATATTAATTCTTTACCCTCCAAGTCTGGAGTTAAGAATGAATATGTTAGGGTTAGACCACAGACTTTATGCACTCACTGTGGGAGTACTTGGCATTCTATTTATACTTGCAAGAATTATCATGCTATTTATCACAATTATTATGAGTTGAAGCCCAATTTGAAATGGGTTAAAGTTGATTCTGCAAGTGTAAATTCTGATAGTGCAAACTCTGATACAGTTAGCTTAAACTCTGTAGATAAGAATTCCGTTGCAAAAGCTAACTATATTAAGAAAGCCAAAGGATCCAAGAAAGTCTGGATCCTTAAATCTAACTCTTTGTAATTGTTTGTGATTGCAGGGCATAAGGGAAAGCACCCTAGTCTTGGACAGTGGATGTTCAGGACACATGACTGGAAATAAAGCCCTGCTATCAGATTATGAGGAGAAAGCTGGCCCAAAAGTTTCCTATGGAGATGGCAACATAGGACGTACTATGGGATATGGAAATATAAATCTTGGAAGTGTCATCATCACAAATGTAGCTCTAGTCCCAGGACTCAAGCATGACTTGCTATCTGTGAGTCAAATCTGTGACAGAGGTTACCATGTAGATTTTCAACCTGAATACTGTGAGGTTATCAGCAAATCTACAGGGAAAGTTGTTCTAGTTGGACACAGACGGAATAATATCTATGAAGCAAGTTTGGTAACAAACTCTGAAGGAAAAGCTGTGTGTCTGTCTGCAAAAATGTCTAATGAAGAGAGTTGGAAATGACATAAGAAGCTCTCTCACCTAAACTTGAACAACATCAATGAGCTAATTCGAAAAGATCTTGTAAGGGGACTTCCAAAGTCAATACTCAGCTTAGATGGTCTGTGTGATTCTTGTCAAAAGGCCAAGCAAAGGAAGTCATCTTTCAAGAGTACGTCTGAATCTTCAGTTATGGATCCTTATCATCTTATTCATGTTGATCTATTTGGTCCAGTAAATGTAATGTCTCTAGGCAGAAAGAAATATGCTCTAGTCATAGTTGATGAGTATACTAGATACACTTGGGTGTACTTTCTAGCAAAGAAGGATGAAACCTTAACTCTGATGGATCATGTAAAGTTACTGGATAAAGGATCACAGTATAAAGTGAAAATTATAAGGAGTGATAATGGAACTGAATTCAGAAATGTAACAATGGAAGAATTTTGCAAAGAAAGAGGAGTGAAGCAAGAATTTTCTGCACCAGGAACTCCACAGCAAAATGGTGTAGTTGAAAGAAAGAACAGAACTTTAATCGAAGCTGCCAGAACAATGCTTGATGAAGCAAAATTGCCAACTTATTTCTGGGCAGAAGCTGTTCAAACTGCTTGTTTTACTCAAAATGCAACACTGATCAATAGGCATGGGAAAACACCATATGAGATGGTAAAGAAAAAGAAACCAAACCTGAAATATTTTCATATTTTCGGGTGCAAATTCTTTGTGTTGAAAACTCATCCTGAACAGTTGACCAAGTTTGACTTAAAAGCCGATGAAGGAATTTTTGTTGGATACCCACTGTCAACTAAAGCATTCAGAGTCTACAATTTGAGAACTAAAGTGATCATGGAATCTATACATGTTTCATTTGATGACAAGAAAATAACTGGAATAGAAGATGAAGAATATCATGATCAACTTCGCTTTGAAAATGAAGATCTAAACTCTGATCACGTAAACTCTGATGAAGCATATCCAACAAACTCTGACGAAGCATACTCTGAACCTCTACTGGTAAACACTGAGGGAATTTCTCTGACAGAACAAAATAGAGAACCAGTTGAGGGGGAACATGAAGATACTTCAGAAACATCTCAACATGATGATTCAAATTCTGAAAGTGAGTCAACTGAAGAATCAAATAGAAACTCTAGGTCAAACTCTGAAAGTTCAGATATTGAACAGTCCAATTCAGGGGGAGCCTCAGAGAATGCAAATGGTCAAGAAGAAAATCAGGAAAGCATGGATCAAGGGGGAGGATCTAATAATGATGGAAGAAGCCACTTTCCAACAGCAAGAAGGTGGACACAAGCTCATACACGTGATCTAATTATTGGAGATCCTGATGCAAGTGTGAAAACAAGAAGTGCTACAACAAATGAATGTCTGTTTCATGCATTTCTATCCCAAACTGAACCCAAGAAAGTGGAAGAAGCTCTTCAAGATGCTAACTGGACAACAGTAATGCAAGAGGAGTTGAATGAATTTGAGAGGAATGAAGTCTGGACACTTGTACCAAGACCAAAGAACAGATCTATTGTTGGTACAAAGTGGGTTTTTAGAAACAAAACAGACAGTGATGGAGTGATTACAATGAATAAGGCTAGACTTGTGGCTAAAGGCTATTCATAGCAGGAAGGAATTGACTATGATGAAACCTTTGCTCCAGTTGCTAGATTGGAGGCAATAAGGATTTTTCTGGCCTATGCTGCTCACAAGAAGTTTAAAGTCTTTCAGATGGATGTGAAAAGTGCTTTTCTCAATGGGAAACTTGAAGAAGAAGTGTTTGTTGAACAACCACCAGGGTTTGTGGACCCTAAGCACCCAGACTATGTCTACAGGCTTGACAAAGAACTTTATGGACTAAAGCAAGCACCTAGAGCATGGTATGAAACTCTGGCTCAATTTCTTTTAGAAAGTAGGTTCACTAGAGGTACAATTGATAAAACCTTGTTCTATTTCAATACTGGTAATGATCTGCTTTTAGTTCAAATCTATGTGGATGATATAATCTTTGGGTCTACTAATGACAAACTCTGTAAGAAATTTGCCAAGCTTATGCAGTCCAGGTACCAAATGAGCATGATGGGAGAGCTTAGTTATTTTCTAGGCTTGCAGGTAAAGCAAACAGATGATGGGGTTTTTATCAATCAAGCAAAATATACCAGAAATCTTCTCAAGAAATTTGGTATGCTTGATAGTTCATCTGCCACAACTCCTATGGCAACTACAACAAAGCTAGACAAAGACACAGGAACTTCAGTAGATATGACAAACTACAGAGGCATGATAGGGTCTCTTCTTTATCTGACTGCAAGTAGACCTGACATTATGTATGCAACTTGTCTTTGTGCAAGATTTCAGGCAGATCCCAGAGAGCCTCATCTAACAGCTGTGAAGAGGATTTTCAAATATCTCAAAGGAAACATAACCTTGGGTTTGTGGTATCCTAGAGAATCAGAGTTTAAATTAATTGGTTACTCTGATGCAGATTTTGCAGGCTGTAAGATAGACAGAAAAAGCACCAGTGGAAGCTGTCAATTTCTAGGTGACAGATTAGTTTCTTGGTACAGCAAGAAACATAAATCAATTTCCACATCCACTGCAGAAGCAGAGTATATTGCTGCTGGTAGCTGTTGTGCACAGATTCTGTGGATGAAGAATCAGTTGCTGGATTATGGATTAAGGTACTCTAAAATACATATTTTCTGTGATAATCAAAGTGCTATTGCTATGACAGGTAATCCTGTACAACACTCCATGACCAAGCACATCAACATAAGGTATCATTTTATCAGGGAACATGTGGAAGAAGGAAATATTGAGCTTCATTTTGTGTCTACAGACCAACAGCTTGCAGATATCTTCACCAAGCCTTTGAGTGAAGCTACCTTTACAAGACTGGTAAATGAACTTGGAATGGTCTCTGGTTTTGACTAGAGATACTGGTTAGACTCAAAATCTATACTTCTGTGATTTGGTGCTCATGTTTCTTTGCATATGTTAACTGTCATTCATACCAGTTGTCAAATTTTGAAATCATACTCTGTTAGACATAATGTGTCAGTCATACTCTGTCAGTTAAACTCTGATGTTAAAATCTGATTGTGATTTTGTCTGAAACATATGGACCGATGAAGAAAATTGTATGAAGCATGATTCTCAGTAAGTAATCATGAATCCTTCTGAGTGATATAAATTCTGATTTCAAAATGTGCAAAAACTTTCACACAGCATGATACTGTCTCTATATTTACAACATCTCTTTGTTTATTGATCCTATACACTGAATCTGTATTGGCTGTTTGCACTTTCTCTCATAAATTAATTGTGTTAACTGATGAAAGTCTAAACTCTGATAATTAGTTGATAATATTTCACCCTCATATCAAAAGATGCAAAAATATGCACAAATTCCTTTGAGATCATGTTGTGCCTAGGAAGACCCAGGAACTTATTGTATGAAATAAGGGCTAAATTTTTTGATTTTTGGTGACTAGTGCCAACCACTGATTACTGGAAAAATAATAAAAAATAAAATAAAATTTCGAAGGGGTGAAAATAATAAATTTATAAGTACAGAGTTTAGATGACATCAGATTTTGTTTGTGTATGAGAGTTTGGGTAACCAGTTTTTACTGATTTATTTTGTGGATTTTATGCACTTTGAGATGCTCTAAATATTTATATTCAGTAAACTCTGCTAAGTCACACACAAATATTCACACTTGTACAGTTTGTGAAAAGAGTTTATGAATAAAGGAGGATGATTGGTAAACACTGATGAACTGTGTACTCTACGCCGAGGTAATTTAATTTTAATCTCTGATGATTAAAATAAATTTTTTTGTTTGTTTCAGACATATTATGATTTTGAGGAAAGACATCTGTTTTGAACATTCAAAAGAGTATGATTGGACAATAGTTCAAAAGTGTATTAAACAAAGGAGAGAGGTTGAGTGTCTAGGAAAATGTAATAGGCGGTAATTATTGCTCTTTTTACTGCGCATGCGCATTGGAAACTACCAATTACTGCTGTCAGTCATTGCATGTGTGCCACGTGTCCCACTTACACGTTTCACGGAGTAAGACAGTTGTGTGTATTGATTAGAAACTGTTCAGTTTTTAATTCTTTCTTTTGTATTAATATACAATACACAAACTCGTTTGAACTTTTCACAACTTACTCCAATTCACACTTTACTGTCAAACAAACATTTTCACAAACACTCTCAAATATTCTCTAAGTCATTCTCTGCTTATTTCTAAATCGTACTAATGGGTTCTACTGCTTTTGTATCTTCTGGGCTTGAATTCGTTCCTAATAATTATGCTGCTCCATTGGTTAATAAGAATGCACCGAAGGCGTTTCATTTGATGCAGAATTTTCTTGCCCAATCTCCAATTGGGAGTGCTCTTGTAGAACCAGAGAGGCTTTCTGGGTTTCAAATCAAAAGCTTCTGGGAGCCTGGTATCTATGATGATGGTTGTGATTCTGGAACGCCATCTATTCTTTTCGAGTTTCAAGAAACAGAGTATGTAATTACTCCTGGTACGGTACGTGCTGCTATGGGCTTTGGTGAACATACTACTTACACCATTGCTGTTGGTGATGCTGAGTTGCTGAGGATGATGAGGGAGATAGGTTATGGTGGATCTTTGGACAAGATAGGTCAATTGAAGCGACCGTTCTTGAGGAAGGAGTGGAGCTTTTTCTTCGACTGTATAACAAGAACGTTCGGGAAGAAGTGCACAAACTGGGATGCAATACCCACTGACAGTCTACAAATAGGGTATTCTCTTCTCTATGGTAACAATTTTGATTTTGGTAGACTTGTTTTAAGTAACGTAGGAGAGAAAATGACTGAGAATAGGGGAGTAAGTTACTTTGCTAGATTCTGTCAGCTTTTATTTTCTGCCTGTGTTAGTGGGGTAGATATTATTGATGCAGATGTCATTTCGTGTTTTAAATTACACAAACGTATATTCTCTAATCTTGTGAACAAAGATGTGAAGAAGGGTCATGTAGGTGATCTCTTACTGCCTGCATTAGTACAGCAGTTTTTGGATAATTCTACCCAAACAGACCCACAACCAGAACCAATAAACACTGAAGTTCCTCCATCTACATCACAACCAATTCAGACAGGTGGTAGAATCAAACACAGGGCTTTTAAACCTGCAAAGACTGTTAAGCCAGCTACTGAGGTTGGAGTGTCAAAATCTTCTGTGCCAAAGTCTGTTGGTCCATCTAAGAAGAGAAGAGCAAATAGACCACGTTCTGATGATGAGGAAGATACTGAAACTCTGCATCAAAGAAGAAGAAGATTGGTAGCTGACTATCTTTTTGATGAGTTAGATACTGAAGCTGTTCCTGAAGCTGAACAGAATGAAGCTCCTGATGTTGTTACTCAGGAGGCTGATGTCAATATTGAAGTTACTCAGAATGATGCTGTTGAAGCTACTGTGCCTACAGAGGACATAGTAAATGTTGATGAGTTGGTTGAAGACAATGATGCTGTTAATGTCAGAGCAGATGCTGCACATGCTGATGTTGATAACTTTGTTGATCCTTTGGACATGAATTTTGAAGCACATCCTGCAATCAGTGTTTGTGACACTGAGGATGTGGCAGCTGATCAAGCCACTCTAGTAGTTGATGAGTCTATGGCAACTCATACAGAGATTCTCTCTGTCACCAATCAAATTCTTGAATTGGGTGAGGAAGTTGATCAGGAAGCAAAATCTGTCTCTTCTGAGAAGATTGTTGAAGCTGCTGTGGAGAAGATGGATGAAGCTACAGTAGAGAATCTGGAAGAAGATGTTCTTGTTAAAAACTCTGTTCAAAATGCTGTTCTAGCAGAAGAAGAAGTTGCTGAGGTAGTTCACTCTGAGAAGAATGAAGCTGTTGCAGAGCAAATTCATGATGAAGCTGCATAGCTAAACATTGAAGTTACTGCTGAGAATATAGTTGAAGAAGCTGCAGAGCCTATAGCAGAAAATGTTGATGAAGACAGAGTTGTTTCTGACAGTGATGATCACACTTCTGTAAATTCTGATCATGCAAACTCTGGGATAAATATTGCACTTTCAGACTCTGATGACCATGACTCAATACCTTTTCTAAGGGATCCTACTGCAGAGTCTGTCAAGGAAAATCAACATGCAACTGAAACTCATTATAGGGAGATGTACTTTGAAAATTGGTCAGGGGCAGACTGTATTTTTCCTGCTAACAGGGCTGCTGACTTTGTGACAAAATCTGCTAAAGAAATTTCAAATCCTGAGCTGTTGACACATTTGAAGGCTACAATTGTTCAAGTTAAATCCTTGTACAATCGCTTTGATGAGACTCACAAAGCTGTCATAGGCCTGAGGAATGATATTGTTGCTAAGGAATTGGCCTTGAAGAATGATAGAGCTCAATATTCCTCTATGATCAAGGATCAGGTAGAAATCAAGCAGAGACTAAGCAAATTTGAGAGCAATCAAGATGTAATGTCTACAAAGATTGATTCTATTGCTGCATCTTTAGAATTGCTGACATCTGTACTTATTCCTGATGATGTCAAAAAGGGGGAGAGAGTTCCTAAAGACAAATGCAAAAGGGCTCAAACTCTAAGACGGAGGGATGATGCAACAGATGGTGGAAGCAAAGAATCAGAGAGAAGGTCAAAATCTGCACAAGAGAAAGGGAGACTTAGGTCAAACTCTGCTAAGCTGACAAACTCTGGTAGAGTAAACTCTGGTGCTCAATCTTCTTCAAGACTTAAAAGTCTAGTGATTTCAGCTAATCCAATTACTGATGAAGAGATTGCAGCTAAGCTGTTTCTGGAAGAACATGGTGGTGAAGCCACAGTTGAAGATATGGATGCTGAAATGCAGATTCTTGCTGAAGAGCATAAGAAGAAGGTTGAAGCTGGAACTTATAAGAAAAAGGCTACCAAGGCTCCCAGGAGAAAGGAACAAGGAATTTCTATTAAAGAGAATGTGAACTCTCAACAGAGTTTACAATACTCAAGGAGGCCTGTTGGAGCAAGCACTGATAAAGGTAAAGGTAAATTGATTGAAGAACCTGAGTTATCAAAGAAGGCTCATTCAACCTCTGACATGGCTCAAGTTGAATCAAGACCTAATCAATCAACCACTGACGTTGCTCAAGTTGATAATTCTGCTAAAGTTGTGACAACCTCTGACACTGCTCAAGTTGTACAAATTCAATTGATATCTTCACAACTCCAAGGTACTTTTGGAAAACCAACTAGAGATGAAACTCTGAAGCCAGGAAATGTGAATTTTCTTCAAACCAGATCAGTGTTAGGAAAGGAATCTTATGATAAATCTGGTTTGGGATCACATAGAGAGAAAAGAATAAATAACAGTCCTTTAGATCATACATCACTGGCAGAACCTGGTGTTGGGGTAACTCAAGAAAGCCTTAACAAGTTAGAGTCTGTTCAGATTATCTATCACAAAGGAATTAAAAAGGAGTTTCTATTATACTTCATGGCTGATGGAAGAGTTTATAGAGTTGGAGAAGCTGACATTCATCTGAAGCTATGGGAAGAGCTGGAGTATGTTTTGTATCTGCTGAAAGTGAAAAATCAAAGTACTCATAATGCTGCTCAAGTTTTGAGAGAGAGAATGATGAAGTCTAAAGTTTTGCTTGGAGCCAGAATTTCAAATGCTTATATTCCTAAATATAGAGATGCTCATGGAAAGCTGGTAGAGATGAAGAGGAATAGTGCAAGGTTCAGAACTGCACTGGGAATAAGAGTCTTAGAGTTCAATCTAGAGTCTGATAAGTCTTTCTTTATAAGACTTGGAAATGAGATGAATAAAAACAACATTTATTCTCTGAGGGCTGCCATATATCAGACTGGTGAAAGAGATCCAGAACTTAAGGAGCTGAAAGAGATTATGACTGCTGAGCTAGAAAGAGCTGAAAGAAGACTACTTACAGATTATCTCAGGACAGTGCCTGACATTGAAGAACTTAAGTAAAGGCTGACTGTAAGTTTTTAAAGTTTTCTGTTCTAAGTAAAAGTTAAACTCTGTTATGCTATAAACACTGCATTTGTTATATGTTTTAACATCATCAATTATCTTTTAACTTGTACATTTTTGTTATGCACAAGTTGGGGGAGATTGTTAGATATAATTGCTGATGATTGTTTATCAGTGTTTAAGTAACAGGTACTTATCAGAGTTTACACTAGAAGCCAGTCAGAGTTTGTTAAAGTCTGATGGGGTGAGAGTTTATTTAGCTGTCGGTGCATACTTGAAGATTCTAGAAGCAATATATCTTGAAGATGGAAAGAAGCAAGATAGATTGAGATAGCTAAAGAAACGGGACAGAAGACAGAAGCAATTTTAGATTGATATTAATTGTATAGCTGATTTATAGGAATATCAATTAGAAGATTGTACGTAACTGTGTACTATATAAACACAGATAGGTTAACCCTAAAAGGGATGCAAATACTGAATACATTATTCTTGTAACCTAGCAGCTCTCTGTGATATTTTACATCACTGAGAGAAGATTTATTTAATATAATTCAGTTTATTGTTCATAAACAGTGTTCTTGATTGTTATTCTCATACATATATTGATTATATATTGTGTATTCGGCCTAACAAAATATCTGTTCCATTGGACTTCCACATCTTTTGCATAAATCTATAGGTTTAAAGGAGGACACGGCCATTAATTACTTTTGTGGTAGTTGTATGGGTACTCTAACTGTTGACCATTAGACTTTAATCCTTAGACGGTTTTGCCTATAAATTAACCTTAGGTTTCACCAGTCTGCTCTCAGTTTTAAAGTAAATCATGGAAAACAAAGTAGGAATAGAGTACATGCCAAAAGTCTCGTGTGAATCTCACATCAGAGATGAAGTAGAAGTCCTTTTTGATGAACTTGAAGACTTGCTTAATGAGGAAGATGAAAAGTCTCAAGACATTCAAGCACAGGAAGAGGAAAAATGGAAGATTCAAGAGGAAGAACTTCAGGCACTTCTCAAGGAAGAAGGTCGCACTGAAGAGGAGATTAAGAAAGAATTTTTAGAATTAGTTAATAAAATCAAAGATTGATGTACTCAATGCTATATTCAAATGATTTTATTAATAAAAATAAAGCTTCTTGATGTTTTGTTTATTGAGTCTTTGTTTTGTCTGTGTTAACTGCATAGTATCTGTGTTCAAAAGATTAAATTGCTAAATCTATACTCTGTTGATTTTAGGTTAAGTGTGTGAATAAAGCATTCTGAAAAGTTCATGACAGAAACAATTCCCCAACTAAGTTACTGTCATTAAGAAGGATACTGTCCTGTGTCACTTGACAGCAAACTTCTTGACAGCAGGGAAAAACTTTCTGTCAAGACTTTTAAAGGATACTGTCATTCCAATTCTTAACGGTGACAGCATGTTTTTGCGCAATAGTTTCTGTCGCGCATAACCTACTGTCACCATCTCTTATTACTGACAGATTGTTTCTAGCGCACAGGTTACTGTCAACAATAGTGGACCGTTACAATTGGATATTCATCCCACGTTTGCCAGTATTTAACGGGCAGTAACTCACGTGCTTTATGAGTGGGTTAAGACACGTTCTTTAATCCTACTTTTGTGCAAACGTTTGAGATACTCCTTTTATTACCCAGTTACTCAGACATATCACTCACATCGAACTCAAGGCAAAATACTTTTTCTTCAAGCAAAAAGCTACTTTCTTACTTTCTTCTTTTCTTGAATCTCCATGGCACCCAAACAGTCTCTCTCTCAAACAAACTTTGCTGGTATCTTTTCCCCAAATGATGCTGGTGAAGGTTTCAAAGGACTAGTGTTTTTCTTGAACAAGTCCTATCTTGGTTCTGCCATTACCTCAACACCCATTCTCGACTTAGACAGAATTGAGGCATTTTGGAAAACTGTTGTTGCTCAAACGGAGGGTGAGAACCCATCTATTCAATTCACAATCAATGGGCAACACTACATTCTTACAGCTGAGGTCATCAACACTGCTCTTGGTATCACACTTCAAGCAGGCCGGAATTTTGCTGAACTTGCTAATGATGACACTCTTAAGAAGCTCTTCTTGAAGATTGGGTATGCTGGCCCTATTCTCGAAGAGGGCACAACCAAATGGTATCCGTCTGGTGAAATGGATAGAAAGCATCTGAGAAAGGAGTGGAGCATGATACTTGATGTGATGGTCAAGGTGTTCTCTACCAAGTCCACAGGCTGGAATGGAATACCCTCATACATCAAGAAACTGGCACATTCTCTTGTCCATGGATACAAGGTGAATGTTGGAGCTCTCCTCTTGGCACACCTCAGGGCTGCCATAGGTAAGAAAGTATCAATCTACCCTCGCTTTCTTATGATGTGCATCAATTCTTTCTGTGATTTTAATAATGATGCCCCTCGCTTAGAGGCTTGCTCTGTTTTGAAAAAGAACACACACACACACACACACACACACACACACTGTTATCTTCACAGAATCTCAATGCACATATTCCACTTTGTTTCACTCATCACATGGTTGATCAAGTGTCCAACCTTGATTATCCATTACCTTCTGGTTATGCACCTTTCACTCTTGAGAATGAAACTGAATTAGACCCAAATTCAGTTAACCCCCATTCAACACCATACACTCAGCCTAGGCCCTCTAGACTTCCCAAAGCCCAAAGAGAGGCCTTGCACGAATCCAGGAAACGACCCTTAGAAGCTGATGTTGGTGGTAGCTCTGTTAGTCAAGAGGGAGACACTGCACCTAGTGCAGCAAATAAGGAGGCTAGTCAAACAGAACCCTCGGTGGTTCCCCCTGAGCCTAAGAAGAAGAGAGCTAGGAGGACCAAAACCACTGTTAGCCAAGATACAGTTTCTCAACAAACTGTGGTTACTGAAAGGGATTCATACACCTCCCTAGATGTGCCTTCTCAACAAGGTGCATCTATTGAAATTGGCCTGTCTCCCAAGGTACCCTGTACAGAGTCTGCACAATCTCATGGTTCACAACCTGAGAAACCTCCACTTGAAGAAACACACAGTGAGTTAGGGCACAGTGAGGATTTCTCTATTCCTTTTGATGATTCACATGTTTCTCCTGTGAATCAGCCCCCACTCTCTACTACACTTTCACCTTCTTCCTTCCCTACACATTCTTTTGTTTCTTCTCCACAACCTAGAGAAGGGGACAGTCCCAACCCTTCAGGTTTTGATCATCCATCTCCAATCATGGATGAGCCCCCATCTAGTGGTCCACAAGAACCCATTTCTCAAAGTGAAATGGACACCACTCCTCCATACACTGAGCAAGGGCAAAGTGGCATTCTGTCAGAAACTGAAACAACCAACACTTTGTCTGAACTCCAAGGAGCATCTTACCTTCAGGAAGATGCTGTCACAGCCTCTGTTGCTGTCAAGGACATTGGAAATGTTGCTGTCATGGACACAGCTGCTGTCATGAGTGGAGAGAAAGATACTGTCCACACAGGACCTACTGTCACTCCACATCCCAAAGATGTTGTCATGCTAGAACCTGCTGTCCACACTCCAACTGACAGTAACATTCCTGCCAAAGCTGTTGTCCAGTCCTCTCAGCCAGATTTTGATGCTGTACTGCTTAAGGATGCCTCTGATGATGACCTACCTCTTGCCAAACTCTTGAAGGTACATTCTAAATCTTCTCCTTTAATGCATGTTAGTACTGCTCATACCCATGCATTTAGGTTGAGTGAGGGTGGGAAAAAGAACAGAGAGATAAAAGAAAAGAGAGGTGAGCCTAAAAATGAGAGGCAGCCAAATGAGCTGGCAAAAGGAGAGGGACTTGAGCATGTCCAGAGAGATCTTGAGGGAGCCCACACTATTCAGGCATTAGGCCTTGAGCGTCAATCTGTGAGGAGTGATGAGATCACTCAAAAACACCCTGAGAGTGTGAGAACCCCCATAGCCTCCAAGCCCCTTTCTTTTCCTTCCCCTCCAAGAAGGTTAAGGAATGGTGGCCCCTCTGCACTTTTTGGAAACATGATTGAAGCTCTGGAAGGACAGTGTGCTACCTTGAACTCCAAGATAGACTCTCTCTCTCAACTGGTGGTTGATGGCTTTGTTGCTACTCAACTCTCTATCCAGTTCCTTACTGACCTGGTAGCTGCCAACTCAACTAAGGGGGAGAAGGTAGCAAGATCAGAATCAATATCTATTCAGGGATCAGGTGGAACTCAGGGGGAGCCAGCAGTTGTGAAGACCAAAGGGGGAGCACAACAAGTTTCAGGTGTCAAGAGTAAAGCACTGACAAAGGGGGAGCAAGTCAAACCAAGCAGTGGACAACCAAAGGATAAAGCTGAAGAGCTTGTTGAAGTTGACTTGGATGGAGAAAGGGTGTTGATGTCTGAGGCAACTCAAGATGCTCTGCAAAGAAGACCTGCATCTAGACACCCAATTCTACCCCCTGTGACAATTAGAGAACCAACTTCAGCAACTCAAGAAACTGCTCTACAGAAAAGATGGAGAGAAATGGAGGAACAAAATAAGCTTGGGAAAGGTAAAGGGAAACTGCCTGAATCTATCCATAAGGGACATACTTGGTCCAATGGTACTGAGTTTGATCAAGAAGAAGCCAATACTATAATGGTGGATTACAGGGAGAGCACATTACAGAATCATGACACTGAATTTAGCAGTCTAGTGGAAGAAGCAATGAATGCTCCAAGCGACAGTCCAATCAACACCTCAAAACTGCTAAAGGATCAAATCATCAGTGTCAGTGTAATGGTGAATGATGAGAAAAGATGGGCTGTAAGTATCTATCTCACTTCTGGTATATCTTATTTCATCACAATGGAACTACTGCAGAGTCTGCCAGCAAAGGTGTTGTGTGCAATGAAGGGAAAGATCAAGGCAACTCAAACACCATTCAATGAAGTGTTAAATATGCAAATCCAGAACATGTTCACAGAGAAGCTACCTGAAGTCTACACAAATCCACCATGTGTTTTCTACAGATCTACTACAAAGGATGGCACAAGAAGGAACAACTTTATGAATTTGATCAGTCCATCCAGGATGCAAACTGAATCAATTCTGAGAGTGTTAAATGAAATACTAAGCTCAAATGCCAATCCAGGAAGAGTCTTTGCTGTTCAAGAGATCTACAAAATGCTGGTGTTAAGAGACAAGGCACTGGGAACTAGAGTGATGGAGCTAATCTCTAGAGCCAATGCCAAAAGAGCTGATCAAGGAGGAAGCTGCCTCTATGATATTCCTCTTCAAGATGATGATGATGATGATGAGATTGGAGGTGGTGAAGCTTCTGGAAATGCAGGCAATGCTGGTGGAAGTAATTCTGGGAATATTGGTATTCAATCTCAGAATGAAGGCAATGAAGAAACTCCTAGTCAGGAAAAGAAAAATGCTGATGCAACAGATGAAGAGGAGCCAAGAATACTGGAAGCTTTGGAGGCAAGCATTCTTAGATGTGCTATTGATTGCATAAATGCAGAAAAAGATGCTGTCACCAAAGGTACTGTCGACAAGGAAACTGTCATAGAAGATGCTGTCATGGAAGATACTGTCGACAAAGGTACTGTCAAGAAAGGTTCTGTCAAGGATGAAACCAAAGCTACTGACAAGCCCAAAAGACTGAAAGCTAAAGCAAAAGCTTGGTTGTCTAGACAGAAACCTGAAGGAAAGCACAAGTACTCAGGAAAGGAAAAGGCCACTGGATTTGGCAGGAATCTTAAGAAGCCAATTCAATCAATACCTCCCAACAGTCTTAAGATACAACAGATGCAATCTAGAGAAATCAAGAGTGTTGAGGTTAAGATGGATGCAAATCAAGAGGTCACTGAGTACATTCTGTGGTGGGAAGAATCAAGATCTACAAAGGTTGATAAGGATTTCAATCTGGTATCCACATCAACCAGTGGTAGGATATCAACCTTAGATAAAAGGAGAATTGACTTCTTCTACTTGGAAAGAATGGTAGAGTTGCTGGAGAGCTATGATAATGTTCTAAAGTCTGTCATGGAACATATTATGAAATATCAAGCTGATAGGGATGCTGAATTCTATCAGAAATTTGGCTACAATTTTGCAGATTTTGATGATGCTGATATTTCAACTGATCTACCAGCTTCTCCTATACCATATCACTGGTACTATGAGTTTGATGATTCACCCACAGAAGAAAGGCAAACCCAACCCACAGAGGAAGGGCAACCCAAGCCAAGCAAAAGACCTGACTCTTCTCAATACTCTCAATATCAGTCAGAACTTGATAAGAAGGAAGCTGAACTCCTGGAAAGATGCAAGACTGCCAACAAGGCAGAAAGTGAAGCTCCATATTATCAAACATGTATGCTGGAAAATCCCTTAAGAATCAATCATCTAAAAGAAGAAATCTATGTTTGCAGCTTGCACAAGCTAAAAACAACTATTCTGAAGGATTTACAGTATATGGTAGCTGGATCAATTCATCCCATGGAGCAGATCTGTTCTGATAAGATAGAGGAATTATTGGAAAGGAGAAAAGGAGAAGATTCAAAGCTGGACAAGCAAAGGAGGATGTCTCTCAATGCTTATCGTGGAAGTAGATTCAAGCTCATTCATGAAGAACTCCACTTCAGAAGCTATCCATTTGATCAAGAGCAATGGTTGAATCTCAGGGATGCTAGTTCTCTTATCACTCCTACTATCAAGAAGATTATTGAAGAAATAGAAGATGCTGCAGTCACTCCTGCTGAAATATCTCTAGTAGAAGGTCTAAGAGGCTGCTTGGTAGAAGCTCTCAAAAGAGAGGATGTATCAAGACAGAAGAGGAAATCTCAAGCTAAGTAAAAATTCTTAATCCATTCTGATCTTGTTAGTTAAGTTGTCAGCATATATTGTAAATTTGTTGTTATTGTCCATAAAAACAAATTGGGGGAGATTGTTGGGATTTATGGGTGATAGCGTTGAAACAACTTAACTTTTTATGTACTTAGTTCTTTAATTAAGTAGAACATACTATCACAGCCAAAGTATGCTCTTGTAATCAGTATGCAATGTTATTTTATTTGTGTAATTTGGAAGAAGTTCACTTTCTGTGTTCAAGCCTCAAAGAATGCATATTAGATGACAACATGAATAAAGGTTACTGTCATAAGCATTGACAGTAAGATTACAAGAAGACAGAATGTTGCAAGTCACGATAGCATATTCACTATGACAGCAACATTGGCGGAAGACTACGCGACAGCAACTTTAGCCCTCGACAGCAAGTTTGGAAACCTCGACAGCACTCTATGCGGGGAACTCATACTGTCACCAAAAGTATATTCCTGTGACAGCAAGATTTGCGGCAAAAGTAACTGTCTCAAGAAAGATCCCTGTTCTAGGTATCTTCTCAGTCAAATCTCGTGATAGTTTCAATGTTCAAGAAACAGGCGTGTTGCAGTATCCCTAAGCTGCACCAAGTCTGCAAGACTACGACAAAAGCTTCAAGCACTACAAAACAAAAGCGAATCAATTCAAGAGCAAGCTCAAGTCTCTATTTACTGAATTGTTTTAGCAGGAAATAGAATGAATCTAGGTTGCTTTCTTTGTAATGTATATCTGACATATTAGCAATTTAGGAAAGTCACATGGGTAGACAGTTTGTAAGAAGCTACTACTTGATAATGACAGCAGCTTCACAGACCCGTGTTGACAGTGATAGGATTAGTTTTATACTTAGACTATCAATTCATTCTAGTAATGTAACTAAGATAAGGAAGTGTCTTGAAGAAAACCGAAGCTCAAGAATTCTCTCTTGAGGTTGTAGCAACACTTTGTAAAATAAATAAAAACATTTATTTTGTGAATCCTGTCTTTAGATTATACTGTTTGTGAATGCATACATATTATTGATAACATTAAATCTTAGTTTTGGTTGTTGAAATTGAGATTGAATTTTATCAGTATTGCATTCATCCCCCCCCCCCTTCTGCAATACACGAGGACCAACAATGGGCTATTGTCGAAAAAAGAAATTGATCAAATCAAAAAGGATGCTGGGGTGTTTGCATGTGTCAACATGTCCTCTACCATTCCTCTAAGGGATATCAAGAAGGTCATGAAGCTGTATGCTCAAGATGGAAAGTTTGTCAAGCCTCATGAAGACATGCGCCCTCATAGGTTTGATATAGGTAATATTAGAGTTCCTAGGGCCGTGGTCATAGATAGACATATCCCTTTAGGAATTGGCGCGCCACTCCACCCTTGGCTACACCAAGTTGTTGAATGGTATAATCTTGCACCCATCCAATTGTCACCAAATAGCTACCGAATGATCCTTGGACTCTATATGATATACGCTGAACTTGAATATCCTGAGCCAACTATGCCAGAAATAAGTTGGTTTTTAGCCTTCAATCCAATATCCTTGGATACTATTTCCTAGTTGCTTGGAGGGACCACATGGGCAAATGTATCAATGATGGAAAAATCAGTAATATCAAAGATTGGAAGGAGAGATTCTTCTACCTCTACGATACCGTTAGACAACCAATTAAATTTAAAGTTGGGGGTAAGTATAATCTTCTTTCTATTGGCGTGCCAAGTAAATATTGACGCGTCAACTTTTATTTTATCTTCTTTCTTTATACTTGTCATTTACTTTAGCATGTCTTCCTTCATCTTTCAGTGAAACAACCAAAAACTTCTCTCAAATCTCCATTTTCCTCCCAATGCTCAACAGTCTTAGGATTGTTAGAATCTGGAAGAAAACTCAACTCCTTGGTAACCCTTGACAACCTGAAAAAATATAAGTTCCTTCCTCCTTCAACGGGTATCTCCGAGTCTTCCCCAAAGAAGACAAAGAAAAACAAAGGCAAAAAGATAAGCATTAGTAGTGATGAAGAATGTAAGAATCACCCCTTGGCACGCCAATGCATCTTTCTTCTTTACTCCACTGTATTATTTATTCATGTTTTAAAATGTTTACATGATTACTATTCCTGAATGTCTTAGGCACCCTTGTCTCGCTTTGTATCTGTCATCGTAGTTTGTTAATTTAACCCATATGCTTATAATCTTTTATTATGCAGATATGACATGAGTTCCTAACTTGTTTGGCGCGCCAAGGAGCACTTCTTCTACTCAACAGAAAACAACTAACACCACCATCCCCGTTTCCAATAGAAAACATGTTGCCAGGAAAACAAAAGCTCAGGATATTGTCAAAGATCCTTTACCTCCTCCCTCTAAGAGGCATAACACGCGGAAAAATGAGAATAATAATCAAGCTGAAGTTACAGCCACAGTTGGCGCGTCAAAAGCTAGATCCACCCGGGTTTTCGATGCTTTTGGGCACCTTGGTGATTCAAACATCAGTGAAGCTGAATTCAAAAGGTGGATGGCAAGGTCTGATGAGGATAAGCATAAAGCTGCAATGCGGGCTTCCCTAGAACTCCTCATGTTCAATGATGAATATGAAAAAGGCAAAGAGGACAACTTGAAACGCCTAAAGGACCTTGAAGCTGAAAACGACAAACTTAAGACAGAGGTGAAATCTCTCAACACAAGGCTAGAATCTGAAAAGAAGACAACCACTTCTGAAATTTTTACACTTCAAACTGAGTTGGCGCGCCAAAACAAGGGTGTAAAGGACAACGAGTCCTTTATTAAAACTCTTGAAGAGCAGAACACCAACCTTCAAATTGAGGTTGAAGAGCTTTTAGAAGAAAAATCTTCAGGATGGCAAGCTGAGAAAGATAAGTTGGCCAGCGAGTCTTTTGATGAGGGAATCAAGGCCTATTGCATCACCTTCTTGGCTGGTGAACCTGACTATGATTGGTGCCCCAAGTTTGGCGCGGGAATGGCCAACTTCATAATTGACCTCTCTCATAAAGAAGCCCAGGCTATTGTTGAAAAGAGGGTGGCACTTGAAAAGGTTGTGGCTACTGAAATAGATAACTTGGCGCGCCAAGATACTGAAGATGCCAATCCTGAAAAAGATGCTCCTCAGGATGATGTGGAAAATGCCACCACTGATGCAGGCGCGTCAAATGCTACCAACCCAAAGAATGCTGAAAATACTGCAACTTGATTTTAGTTTTATCTTAAACATTCTAAACTTTTGATCTGCAAGTCATATGACTTTGCAAAGTTGTAACTCTAACTTCCTTTTGGTATTGAACTTATTTCTACACCCTTGGTGGGTAACATCATTTTCCCTCGTAGGTTTATCACGTGCATACTAACCGGGATACAGTAATAGGCGCGCCAAATATCAAGGCGCGGCAAACCTTTCCTGTACCAAAAATATTTTTGCATAAACCTATTTGCATTCATAACATTCAAACATAACAATTATCAAATAGTAAAGAGAATGAACGAGTTCATCCTTAAAAAAGATATTTGAATTTTCATAACTTGCAAATAAAAAACGCCCTCACGGCTTATAGCACGATGAGTACTGAAAATAAATTGTCTTCGGCATTGCCTGTATCAAGGCCCGTAGCCTAACACAAAACATAAAAAGTAAAAACAATGTGATCACTAGCTCAGGGAAGCGTATAACTACTACCCCCCGAGGCTAAGAAAAAATTTATTTGTTGCTAGTTTCAAGAACTGCAAGAGGCTCGAAAGCTCTCTTATTGGTAATATTTCTTCAAGTGAATGACATTCCAAGCCTTTGGAATTGGTTTGTCATCCAAGTCTGACAGGTAATGTTCTCCTCCCCAAAGAACAACTCTGACCTTGTAGGGACCTTCCTAATTTGCTCCAAAAGCCCCATGAGCTGCAACCTTGGTATTTGGCATTACCTTTCTGAGAACCAAATCACCAACTTTAAAAGAACGGACCTTCACCTTACTGTTGTAGAACCTAGCTGCCCTCTGCTGGTAAGCTGCAAGCTTGACCTGAGAATTCTCTCTTTCTTCTTCCAACAAGTCTAGATGAAGTCTTTGATTGGCCTGATTTGCTTCTTCGTCAAAATTATCCCTTCTGAATGATCCTACACCTATCTCCACCGGAACCATAGCCTCTGAACCATAAGCGAGCATGAAGGGAGATTCCCCCGTCGTGGTTCTTGGAGTTGTATTGTAAGACCAAAGCACCATGGGCAACTCCTCTGGCTAGCTTCCCTTGCTATTCTCCAGCTTTGTCTTCAAGGTATGCTTTATAATTTTGTTCACTGCCTCTGTCTGCCCATTGCTTTGTGGATAATATACAGCTGCAAAATCCTTCTTGATGTGTAACTCCTCACAAAGACTCTTCAACTCCTTGCTATCAAATTGTTTCCCATTATCAGAGATCAACTTGTAAGGAACTCCAAACCTGTACACAATAGAATTAAAAACAAAATCCCTTACTTTCTTTGCGGTTATAGTAGCCAGCGGGGCAGCCTCCGCCCACTTAGTGAAATAATCCACAGCCACCACTGCATATTTTACTCCTCCCTTAGCTGTTGGGAGTTCTCCAATAAAATCAATTCCCCACATAGCAAATGGCCATGGACTCATTAAAGATGTCAGGGAAGCGGCAAGACTATGAGTGTAGTTTGCAAACTTCTGACACCTATCACATGCGCGAGAGAATTTGTAAGCGTCTTCCTTCATGGTAGGCCAATAATATCCCTGCTTCAAAATCTTCAATGCCAAGGATCCACCCCCCGAGTGATTACCACAAATACCTTCATGAACTTCTCTGAGTATGTAATTACATTCATCACCATCTATGCACTTCAGCAACGGTTGATTAAAACCCCTTTTGTATAATATCCCATCATACTCCACGTACCTTGCCGCCTTGTACTTTAGCTTCCTTGCCTCGATTATATTCTCAGGCAACCAGCCTTCTTTAATATACCTCCATATTGGTGTCATCCATGTCATGTGTTCATCCTCCTCTACCTGCATAACGTCAGTTTCCCGCACACTCGGTTCCTGTAATACCTCCAAAGGAATGGCACCCAACACACTCACATCTTTGTGACCCCCATTTTGCAAGCGTGTCAACCTGTTCATTCTCCCCCCGCGGGATTTTCACTAACTTCACCTTGGTGAACCTGGATATAAGATGCAAGACACTTCTCATATACAACTCCGTCCTTGGTCCACGGGCTTGAAAACCCACATTCACTTGATATACCACAATCATCGAATCACTTCGTACCAGTAAATTTTCAAACCTCATCTCCAAGGCAAGCCTTAACCCCCCGAGCAACGCCTCATATTCTGCATCATTGTTTGTTGCTCGAAATGCAAAATTGATAGCACTCATAAGCATATGCCCCTCGGGACTTATCAGAACTATCCCAGCTCCAGCACCTTCATTATTGACCGCTCCATCAACACTCAGAGTCCACCAACGTTCAAACTCCTCGGGCTCAGCAACGTTTGACTGAAGTAGGGGTTGCAGAGGGACAATGGCCATTCTATCCTCCTCCACCCCAGGAGAAAATTCCAATATGAAGTCAGCCAACGCTTGACCCTTGATAGACGTTCTTGGTTTGTAATCCAAATCAAACTGCCCCAACTCAACCGCCCACTTCATCATTCAACCCGTCACCCCCGGCTTATGCATAATTTGCCGAAGTGGAAAGGATGTTCTGACCTCTACCTTATGAGCTTAAAAATATGGACGTGACTTGCAAGAAGCCAAAATAAGAGCATACACCAACTTTTCCATGCTTGTATACCGAGTCTCTGCATCATGTAACCTCTTATTCACATAGTATATGGGAGATTGATCCATCCCTTCTTCCTTAATCAACACTACACTTATAGAGTATTCTAAAACAGCTAGGTATAAAATTAGCACCTCTCCTTCAACCGGTTTTGCGAGCATATGAGGCGATCCCTAATGTTACTTTATTTTTTGAAATGCCAACTCACATTCAGCTGTCCACATAAAATCCTTCCCAACCTTCTTAATAGCCTTAAAGAACTCTTGGCACTTATCCGACGACCTTGAAACAAACCTATTCAAAGCTGCAATCCTACAAGTTAAGCTCTGTATTTGCTTTACACATATTGGAGACTTCATGTCAAGGAGTGCCTTGATTTTTGCTGGATTTGCTTCTATGCCCCGATGATTGACGATAAAACCCAGAATTTTTCCCGACTCTACAGCAAACAAACACTTCTGAGGATTCAACCTCATCCGATATTTCCACTATATATTGAACATTTCTTCCAAGTGCTTGACATGATCCACCTCTTTCTTGGACTTGACCAACATGTCATCTACATACACCATACACCTCCATGGTCTTCCTAATTTGATCTTTGAACATCATGTTTACCAGCCTCTGATAAGTTGCTCCAGCATTAAGAAGGCCGAAAGGCATTCCAATGTAGCAATAAAGCCCTCTATCGGTGATAAAAGAAGTATGCTACTGATCGGGCCCATACATAGGGATTTGCTTATACCCAGAATAGGCATCCATAAAACTTAACAGCGCATGCCCTACTTTAGCATCCACCAATTGATCAATCCGCGGTAGTGGAAAGCTGTCCTTTGGACATGCCTTGTTCAAATCAGTAAAGTCCACACAAGTCCTCCACTTCCCATTTGGCTTCTTTATCAGCACAGGATTAGCCAACCATGTAGAATAGAAAGACTCCTTTATCAAACCAACTTCCAGCAGTCTATTAACTTCCTCCTGTAGAGCCACAACACGTTCCCCACAACAGTATGGTCAATATTCAAGTGGTGGCACATCATATTTGGATCAATTCCAACCATGTCCGCATGACTCCAAGCAAAAACATCCAAGTTAGCCTTCAAAAAGGATATGAGCTGTCCGGCTAACTCCGGGTTCAGCTATGACCCAATTTTCAATTCCTTTTCCG
Organism: Heracleum sosnowskyi; assembly: GCA_030848705.1. Classification (NCBI taxonomy): domain Eukaryota; kingdom Viridiplantae; phylum Streptophyta; class Magnoliopsida; order Apiales; family Apiaceae; genus Heracleum; species Heracleum sosnowskyi. The sequence goes on along the minus strand of CM061244.1, from coordinate 13,392,049 downwards.
AGTAACGAACATCAACCTTAATGATCACCATATCTTCCGCAGACCCCATATTCGCAACTGGCAATGACATCCGTGGATCAAGATCAATGTGACATGTCTCTGTGACCAACGTCTTACCGTTGTCAAGTCTCCTAATCTTACACACCTCTCTAGATTCCTCCACCATCCACGACTCCTCTGATATATTCCTGGAAGATTCATAAGATAATAACAGCTGTGCCAAATTTCTGGTCGCGCCAACCTCCAGGACCGGTTGGAGCGCTAGTCTTAGAGAGAACCCAGGTTGGAGCGCCAATGTCTGACGTGACTGAAATTTTTTCTTCCTTCATCTTTGACTCATATGGGAACTGAACTGTATACACGACACTGACAAATTTCTTTTCAACGTCAGCCTCCCCTTGTACTTCATTCACCTCTATCTTGTTATTCTTTCGAAATCCCTTGACAGGCCTATTGTAGCATTCCCTGGAATCGTACTGACTTCTTCGAACACATCCAATTCCTCTTGGAGTAGGAAATTTCATGGGCAAATGATAAATGGAGGTAACAATCCGCATTTCTTTCAACAACGGCCTTCCAATCAACGCGTTATGGGATGATTCTTGATCAACTATCATGAAGTCCGCAATCTAGGTGGCGGAAAGTGTCCCACTTCCGAGTGTCACTGGGAATCTAATGGTTCCCTTTACTCTGATAGATTCTCCCCCAAAGCCATAAATGTAGATATTTTCAACCTTCATATCCTTATCAGGCAAACCCATCTTCTTGTAAGTATCATAGTATAGGATGTTGACCGAACTCCCGTTGTCCACGAACACCCGATGCACATTTTGATTTCCAATACCCATTGTGACCACCAACGCATCATTATGAGGATGATGAACCCATTTTGCATTCTCCTCAAAGAAAGTTATATCCGCCGACTCTCCTCGAAACAACTTTGGTGGTCGTTGATCTAGTCGATTCACATTCGTCATAGGTACAGTCTTAGCCTCCCTAGAATACCTTTCTATTGCTTTATTACTATCGCCTGCAAAATGTGGTCCTCCCACTATAGTGCGGATACTCCCTTCCCTGATGAATTTTGATTCTTCTTGTTTATCCTTGTCGTCATCTGTTGGGGGGCGACCTATAACCCTTTTTTCAACTGGGTGGTTGGCCCGATACTTCTTCACCCACTCAGTTAGATACCCATCCTTAATTAGAGTTTCAATTTCCTCCTTAAGCTGTCTACATTCATGGGTGTTATGGCCGATAGATTGATGGTACTCACAATATCTGCTTTTGTCTTTGCTTTGGAAAGAATTTAGAGATGTTGGCTTTCGATATATCCCCCTGTCCTTGGTCACCTCGTATATGTGTTCGATTGACGCGACAAGTGGTGTGTAATACCCCGACCTTCTATCTTGACTCGACGAGGACTCCCATCCTCTCTTCTCATTGGTGATATTCACCCGGTTACGACTTTGTCCGCGACCCCTGTAGTCTGGACTTGGAGACCTATCTTTTTCTCTTGCTCTTACCCTTATTACTCCCATATACTTCCCCCTTTTTGTTATCTGCCAACGACTGCTCAACCCTCTTATACGACTCTGCTTCAGAAAACAACTCCGCCAAAGTAGTTGGATCCTTCCTTTGAAATTGTTTCCAAAAATCAGTCCTCACTCTCAAACCAACAATCAAGAAATTTTTTAGAGTTTCATCCGTCGCACCTCTGACCCCTGCGGCCTCTACACTAAACCTCTTGAAGTAAGCACTCAATGTTTCTCCCTCACACTGCTTGATGTTTGCCAAAGAGGTCACATGGGGCGAATACTTGACCGTTGCCTAGAATTGTGTCGAAAACATCGCCTGCATCTGATCCCAAGAGGTTATCACTTCACTTCCTAACTTCTGAAATCATTGTTGATGTTATTCCCAAATGACCTAACAGAATTGTAGAAGGGGGGGGGGGGTTGAATACAATTCTTGATATTTTCTTAAACTTAAAACACTGATAAAATGAAACTGAACTGAATAAACAAAAACACAAGATATAAATAATTCAGTTGGATTGTTTGATGATCCAACTGAAGTGTTTTTATTGCGGAAATAATCTGTGATACAAAAGTACACAGCTGCTCAGTTATAGAGTTGTAGAGAAGAATGCTCTCAAAGATAGCTAATACAAACTATTTGTTTTTCTTCTCTTACTTCTTTCTAACTGCTACACTTGGTTATATATTCCCAAGTTTACAATACTATTTTTGGCTACTCTAAAGTACACTAAAGATAACCGCCAATAGTTTGCTTTTCATCCCTTTGTCCAGTGGTCCTTGGAGATCCTTGCTTTTGTCTTCATGCTTATTATGATCACTCCCAAGAACCCAATTGGAAACTGGGATGTTTCCTTATTCCCCATGTCCATTTTAATGGTTTCCAATGCAAAGTACACTTCCACATCACCTTTAGATCTGTTCAGTAAACTGTCACTATCACTTTGTCAACTATTCAGAAAAGCAATAATGATTCGTTGATAGCAGGGAGATGTGTTTCGTTGATAGCTTTATTCTCCATTTCGTTGATGAGTAAACTCCATTTCGTTGATGAGTAAACTTCATTCCGTTGATGGTGTATCCCTCGTTTCGTTGATAGAGTAATCTTCATACCGTTGACATGTCTTCACTTAGGCAAAATTACAAGGCATGATATACTTACAATTGACCAACCTATTTTGCCTATCTATTACTTAGTCAACATGACTTAGAAAACCTATCTAGTACATACAACAAAATGCATATCAAACTGTGAAGTATTGTACAGTGCAATTGCTACAACACTCATTCCGTTGATGAGCTTCCTGTCAACGAAACACTGCAAAGCATGCCATTCCGTTGACAGTTACAAAATAACTTAATACAAAATCTACTAAGTGTTTTTACAATTATCATCAAGAACAACATATTCCTAACAATCTCCCCCAATTTATGACTGATAGAATAACAACCATAAATCAAGAGCCTTGATGATAACAAAAACACTCAGATATATTACCCATGATAAAAGTAAAAATTGCATTGAGCTTCATAAAGTTTTAGACATAAAACAAGACTTACAAGACTAATGCCCAAATGTGCTCCTCTAGACTGAGCAAATGATTCATCTTGGTCTTCTTTGAGGCATAGTCTTCTTCCCTCTCCTAGAGTTGTTCTCCTCAATCTGGACCTGTAGCCTTCTGTAAAAGATCTTCTCTTCTTCATCTTGATCACCAAGCATGGATTGCATGAACCTTAGAGTTTGATTAGATGCCTTATCCAGCTGGTCTTCCATCCTGAAGAACCTTCTGCAGTTGTCCTTGTCCTTAAATTCCATCATCCAGTAAGGTTGAAGATGGATCTTCTTTCCTGTTGAGGGCACTCTTAGCATCCTGGGAAGAGCCTCAGGCTTGTTCCAGCTAGCCTTTATTTGACATATCTTGGAGACCACCTCAGACTTGGCTGTTTTGGTGAAGCCAAAGTCTTTCTTCAAGCATCTAAACACTGTGAGTAGTGTTTGGTAGTCTTCTCCTAAAATTCTGTAGAGAGGCCATATTTGTTCTCTACCACCCTTGTATGTGAAAACCAATCTTTCAGGTAACTTTTGAGAAGCTGCAATGCCCCTTACTTCCACCAGGTTGTCTAAATCAAGATGTAAGCTGGATTCTTCCCTGATGTCAGCAATGTACATGCAGTCCTCTGGATTTGTAGGGGGTTTCTGAGATTGTGGCTTTCTCACAAATACTGGCTTTGGAGCAGGATAAAATATCCTTTCAATGTTCTTGCCTTTGGGTTTGGTAGGTGATATTGGAGACATCCCTCTTGCATCCACATTCTTAAAGCATGAAGATTGACCCTTCTCATTTCTTGAATCTTGAAGGATTCCATGCTGAAGGGGCTCTATAGCATAAGAGCTCTTGAACTGTGGCTCCATTTGTACAGTCACCATTACATTTGTTGATGGCTGATCTGTCTTTGAAGATTCAGTAATGTTCTTGAACCTTGCTTCTATGTTGGACCAGTGATCTTTGATTTGTTCTGCAAGTTTCATCCTCATAGAAGCTTCCTGGATCAGGTCAATACTATCCTTTTTCTTCTTTCCAAACTCCCCCATTGCTAGTGGCTCCTGTGCCAGTGAAATGGCTGGGACCAACACCTTTGTGATTTGAATGTTTAGCTCCTTAGATTTCTCCCCCTTTTTGTTAGCATCAAGAGAGATGACTGGGAGTCCTTGAGCTGCCACTAGCTGAGTGAGTAGCTGAGTTTGCTTCTCCTGTTCCTTCTGCATTTGAGAAAGTGTAGCTTCCACCTTGTCCACTCTTGTAGAGAGAGTTTTCAAGGATGTAGCCACCTCAGGTTCCTTAGAGAAAAACCTGGTCATCTTGGACACAGTGAGAAGAGGGAGCTTTTCATCCATCATCCTGTAGTTAGCATCCCTGAGATTGCTAATGGAGTCCTTGATTTCTGTAGCCTCAATCCTTGTCTGCATCATTTGTAGCCTTTGAATTTCCAGAGAATCCATGATGGCCTTGTAGAATTTCTTGTCCCTTGCATTTGCAGACTCATGAGCTAGATAGGCCTCTTTGTACTGCCTTGAGATAGCAGCATCTAGAGTGACTCTTCCATGCATACCCTGAGAAAGCCAGTCTGGTGTAGGAGGCACCACAGAAGTCCCAGTCTGTGAAGTGGTGGCCACCTGTAGATTATCACCATAGCTGTCCTCATCATCAGAAAACTTGAAGTCTCCACTTGCTGCAGCTCCTGGAGGTAGATTGGTCAAGGCATCCTTTGCTCTTTGCATTGATGCAGTAGTATGAATTAAGTTGAGTGACCTTTCTGCCTCCACATTGCCCTGTTGAGCCATAACTTGATAGGCTGGCACAGGATGAGTAAAGGTCTCAGGATCCAGGGAAATACTATCCAGAGTTTGTTGATAATGCTCTTGGAAAGTAAGTTCCCTTTCTCCCTCACTGACCTCCATTAACTCATTAGCAATGGCTGCTTCCACCCTTATTGCTCCTGTAGTCCCTTCTCTCTCTCCACTCTTTTCTTGCATCATGGGCTCCCCATGGCTCACACCTCTCACACCCTCACCTTCACCTACTAAGGTGGTACTCTCAATCTCTCCTTTTGCCTGGCTGGAAGAAATAGCCAGCCTCTCACTCTCATTCTCTCCTTTTGCCTGGCTGCAAGCCAGCCTCTCAATTTCACTCCCTTTCAAACCTAAAAGTGTCTCAACTACCACCAGGTCATCTACACTAGTTGTGGAAACAACTTGATTTTCAGTAAAAGGTGTAGAATGACCTATCAACGAAATGGTAGTTTGAACTGTCAACGGTATAGGTACCGTTGATGGAGAAACACTTGTCAACGAAAGAGGCTGTTTCGTTGATGAAGTCAATAAAGCATTTTGAGAAAGTGAAATTACAGTAGAATCTGTGGTGATTGATTTGAGATTGGGGTAGGGGTGGCAATTTCGGGTAATGGGTCGGGTTCGTGTCGGGTTTGCTATACCCGGTCCTATTTTTCAGTCAACCCGAACCCGACCCGACCCGAAACGGGTTAAATTTTCTCAACCCGAACCCGACCTGTTAGTACCCGATCAACCCGAAAATGACCCGTTTGACCCGAAAATAATTAAAAATAATTATTTATATATGTAAAAAATTAAATTTTATTTATAAAATATTAAAAATATATAATAAAAAATTTATTATGTGATATATGAATTAAATTATTTAAATATTATGAATATATATCACATATGTCTATAATTATTAAATATAAATTCATATATTTTAAATAATTTATTATATATATTAAATTTTCGGGTCGGGTTCGGGTATTTTGGGTCAACCCGAAACCGACCCGAAAATTTCGGGTAAATTTTTACCCAACCCGAACCCGACCCGAAACTCAAAATACTCAACCCGAATTCGTACTTTTCCGTGTCGGGTTCGTGTCGGGTTTCGGGTCGTGTCAAATTTTGCCACCCCTAGATTGGGGTCCACAGATTCTCTTGCAGTTTCAGAAAAACTTGGTTGATGGCCCAACAAATCACTTAATAAGTGATGACCATCAGCTTCAGAGTGGGGCTTCTCCAAGATTAGAGTTGGAGAATCAGGAAAAGATGTATGGATCATGTCCACATCTAAAGATTGAGTTGGTGAATTGGATGGAGATAAATCAAGATTAATGTTTAGAGAGTGGGACTGTAACCCCAGAGTAATAATAGGGGTTACATCAAACTGAATTTGAGAAACGGGAAGTGTTACTTCCAGTGTGTGTGCACCCTGTGAACCCTTGGTCTTTTGCTTCACTCTCCTTTGGTATTGGGAAAATGTAGACTGTGGGCTTGAAGTGTCCCTTACCCTTTTGGACTGTGCTCTAGGTGAAGAGCTTGTTTCAATAATCACATCCTTTTGGGAGGATGCAATTAGACTTGTGTTTAAATCCATTTTACTCATTGTGCCTTGTTGGGAAGACACAATGGGGCTAGGCTGGGAAACACTTACCTCACCTTCCTTATTCTTGGGGTTTCTTTGATTTTCACCCCTTCCCTCACCTCTCACAACTCCAGACTCACTCCCCTTAGGTTGTGTGGTAGTTTTTACAACAGGTGCCTTTTGAGAAGCACCTGAGGTTGGCTTGGAGGATTTCTTTGATTTTGATTTAGTTGCAGGGGCAGGAGCCTGTTGGGTCACAGCTACAGACTCCATAGCAACAAGGTTGGAGGAGACAATAGAAGTAACAGCTATACTAACAGGGATAGTAGTAGTTACCTCAATGATTGGCAGATACACCACTGGAACATCACCATTGTAGTTCAGCCTCAGTATGTCTGTCAATACTCTCTTTTCTTGTACAAAGCACTCAAACCTGGCATTAGGGTTAGAGATAACTAATGGTGCTGGACTAACATGATTAGCCAGCATCATCAGAAACCTTGCATAATAGATATTTTTCTTCCTATTTGCCTTATCACCCAACTTAGCACCAATTTCATACATAAGTTGGGTGCTAAAGTTGTAATATCTATCATTTAGAAGCATGGTTAGGAGAATTAACATAGAGTTAGTTAATGCATCAAAATTACTAATCTTTCCAGAAAAGACCTTAATGAATGCATCAGCTAAATAACTGTATTCCCTAACCAAACCTCTCCTAATTATTCTACCCAGATTATCAGTAGGCAAAGAGTAGTTTATAGAATTTAACATGGTAGTTATTTCAGTGTTAGTAGGCAAAGCATCACAGTTATTATCAGGAATATGTAAACATGCTTGCAAAACATCAGAATTAACTATGTACTCATTACCTTGGAGAGTGAATTGCAGAGTGCAATTTGTTCCATTATATTCACATGAGGTCCAAATTTCCTCAATTATTTCATTGTAGATTGGTGTAGAGTGGAACATTGCATAGCTCAACTTGCAATTCTTCATGAAATCCATCATTTTGAAGAAAAGTCTGTTCGGGTTTTCCTTTGCAACAAAAGGGATGGAGTTGTTCTTCTCATAGATGAACCCTCCAGCAGACATAAGCTTGACTATGGGTGCCATTGTTGAGTGAGATAAAACTTCGAACTGAGTTGCTTGTTAGAGAGAAAGAGAGAGAAAAGCCTTTGGAATTTTTTAGAGCAGGTAAAAAAGAATTAAAGAAAATAGAATTTCTTAAATACTCCCCCAAAAATTCTCAGAAAATGAGTCCAATAATAAAAGTAAATTACTGGATTGGCTTAAAAATATAACCGTTACTCTTAAAGTATTACCATGATTTATACTTACAGGGATGTATGCATAGATCGTGGTAAAAGACGTGTCAGTTTTCAACGGTTCAGATTAAGAGCGCTAAATCAACGAATCAGAATTGGGCGTTTAAAGTCCCGTCTGTTTCGTTGATACAGCTGTGTTTCGTTGACATAAAAGAGCTATCAACGAAACACCCAGAAAAATGCTAAGATTGTCAACGAAATGGTTTGTTTCGTTGGCATAGTTATTTTGACTTAGACAAAATTTTACTTTTTCCTGAGAAAATTAAATCACAGAAAATCATAGCAAATTTCTGGCTGCATTATGACTTGCAAATATCTCAAAAAATAATTAAGAGAAATTTAGCATACCTAGCTCACTTACTAATCTTGAGAATGTTGATTCATCAAGTGGCTTGGTAAAGATGTCTGCAAGTTGTTGTTCACTTGGAACAAAATGTAACTCCACAGTACCATTCATAACATGTTCTCTAATGAAATGGTACTTGATGTCAATGTGCTTGGTTCTTGAATGCTGCACTGGATTCTCAGTAATGGCAATGGCACTAGTGTTGTCACAGAAAATAGGAATTTTCTCAACTCTTAATCCATAATCAAGTAATTGATTTTTCATCCATAAAATCTGTGCACAACAACTTCCAGCTGCAATATACTCAGCCTCAGCTGTGGAGGTGGAAACTGAGTTTTGTTTCTTGCTGAACCATGACACAAGCTTGTTTCCTAAGAATTGACAGGTGCCTGTTGTGCTTTTCCTGTCAATTTTACATCCTGCATAATCTGCATCTGAATAACCAATTAGTTCAAAACCAGATTCTCTAGGATACCAAATGCCAAGGTTTGGTGTTCCCTTGAGATATCTGAAAATCCTTTTAATAGCAACTAAATGGGATTCCCTAGGATCAGCCTGAAATCTAGCACATAGACATGTAGCAAACATAATATCAGGTCTACTAGCTGTTAAATACAAAAGTGAGCCTACCATGCCTCTGTAACTTGAAATGTCCACAGATTTTTCCTTAGTATTCAATTCAAGTTTGGTGGCTGTGGGCATGGGAGTTTTGGCAGGAGAGCATTCCATTAAGTTAAATTTCTTTAATAAATCATGAATATATTTTGTTTGACTAATGAAAATGCCTTCATTAACTTGCTTCACTTGAAGACCAAGAAAGTAAGTTAATTCTCCCATCATGCTCATTTCATATTTACTTTGCATAAGCTTGGCAAACTTTTGACAAAGTTTCACATCTGTAGACCCAAAGATTATGTCATCTACATAAATTTGAACAAGTATAGTAGAGCCATTCACAATCCTGTGAAAAAGAGTTTTATCTACAGTACCTCTAGTGAAGTGATTCTCAAGAAGAAACTGTGAGAGTGTGTCATACCAGGCTCTCGGTGCTTGTTTCAAACCATAGAGTGCTTTGAGGAGGAAGTATACATATTCTGGAAAATCATCATCTTCAAAACCAGGAGGTTGATTTACATAGACCTCCTCTTCCAATTCCCCATTCAGAAAAGCACTTTTCACATCCATTTGATAGACTTTGAAATTGGCATGGGCTGCATAGGCTAGGAAAATCCTTATTGCTTCTAGTCTTGCAACAGGAGCAAATGTTTCATCAAAATCAATTCCTTCTTCCTGTGAGTAGCCTTTTGCAACTAGTCTTGCTTTGTTCCTTGTGACTATGCCATTTTCATCCATCTTGTTTCTGAACACCCATTTTGTGCCTATTACACTCCTGTCCTTAGGCTTGGGCACCAGCTTCCAAACATTGTTCCTTTCAAATTGGTTTAGCTCTTCTTGCATAGCCAAAACCCAATCTGGATCTAGAAGTGCATCCTCAACTTTCTTTGGCTCATCTTGAGACAGAAAGCTGCTATATAGACATTCTTCTTGAGTTGCTCTTCTAGTTTGGACTTTTGAAGAAACATCACCTATAATAAGTTCAAAAGGATGATCTTTAGTCCATTTTCTTGAGGGAGGTAGATTTGCTCTAGACGAGGTAGCTTCATGATCATGATTGCCTTGATTGGATATTTGTCCTTGAGAAACTCCCCCTGAGTTTGTTGTCCCTAAATGATCACTTCTTGAGACATTTCTATGACCTTCAACGGTATGACTGTTTTGGCTGTCAACGAAACGCTCATTTTGACTGTCAACGAAACCACCATCTTGACTGTCAACGAAATGACCATTTGGTCTACTAGCAGCTATTCTTTTCAATCTTAATGCAGCAATTTCATCTTCACTGCTGCTCTCATCTGTGCTAGATACAACAACTTTAGGCTGTTTCTCAGTAGTCTTAACATGATTCATTCGATCTCCTTCCTCATTCTCAAAAGAGAGACTTTCATGGAAACCTTCATCACAGAGACCTTGAATTTTGAGATCATCAAAAACAACATGTACAGATTCCATAACAATGTTGGTTCTGAGATTATAGACTCTGTAAGCTTTCCCTGCTGCATATCCCACAAATATTGCTTCATCTGCCTTTGCTTCAAATTTCCCCAAATGCTCAGCTTGATTTCTCAGAACAAAGCACTTGCATCCAAAGACATGAAGAAAATCCAATAGTGGCTTCTTTCTTTTGAGTAGTTGATAAGGGGTCATTCCCTTGGCCTGATTAATCAAAGAAATATTCTGAGTGAAGCAAGCTGTGTTAACTGCCTCAGCCCAAAAATAAGTTGGTAACTTTGATTCATCTAGCATTGTCCTGGCAGCTTCAATAAGTGTTCTGTTTTTCCTTTCAACTACACCATTTTGCTGTGGTGTCCTTGCTGCTGAAAACTCATGCATAATACCATTTTCTTCACAGAACATCTTCATGCTTGAATTCTTGAATTCTGTCCCATTGTCACTCCTGATCCTTCTTACTTTCAAGTCAGGATGATTGTTTACCATCTTGATGTGATTGATAATGATTTCACTTGCCTAATCTTTAGAATGTAAAAAGAAGGTCCAAGTAAATCTAGAAAAATCATCAACAATCACAAGACAATATTTCTTCTTTGAAATAGACATGACATTTACAGGGCCAAACAGATCCATATGAAGTAACTCAAGCTGATGGACAATTGATGACTCTGTCTTGCTTTTGAATGATGCCTTCTTTTGTTTCCCTTTTTGACAGGCATCACACAAACCATCCTTGGAAAACTCCACCTGTGGAATTCCTCTAGCAAGATCCTTCCTTACCAAATCATTCATAACCTTGAAATTCAGATGAGATAATTTCTTGTGCCATAGCCAACTTTCATCCTTGCTTGCTTTGCTGAAAAGGCAAGTGATGGTGTCTGGACTTGTGCTACTAAAGTCAGCAATGTACACATTCCCTCTTCTGAATCCAGTCATTACCACATTGTTGTTTCCTCCTTTAGAAACAACACAGGCTTCTTTAGAAAAAGTAACAAAAAAACCTTTGTCACAAAGTTGACTGATACTAAGCAAATTGTGCTTAAGACCATCCACCAATGCAACCTCATCTATGATGACATTCTCTTTTGAAATCAAGCCATATCCCTTTGTGTAGCCTTTGCTGTCATCTCCAAAAGCAATACAAGGGCCAGCTCTTTCCTGAAACTCTGTGAGCAGGGTAGAATCACCAGTCATGTGTCTTGAACAACCACTATCCAAGTACCAAAGATTCCTTTTGTCTCCCTGCACACAATGAAACCAAATCAAGTTGATTTTGGTACCCAAGTTTCCTTGGGTCCTGTTTTGTTAGCCTTTGCTTTTCCTTTTATATCATTTTTCACCTTGGGCTCAGATTGATTTAAATCAACTTTTACTCTTGGTGTTGATTTCTGATTGTTGCTCACATTTTCATTTACAGCATGCATATTTGAAGGAACACACATATTATTCATATTCCATGGCATTTGTGGCATACTAAACATATTCATGTATGGATTAGGTACAAATGATATGTTAGCATATGGATTCTGAAATTGTGCACATGGAGCAAACATGTTAGGCATAACAGGCATTGTAGGCATAAGATTATTCATTGCAGGCTTGGGAATTTTCATATTAACAGTCTTCTTAACAGATTTGCAGTTAGTAGATAAATGACTAACACTTCCACAATTGACACATGTCTTTCTAGGAGCATATTTATCAGGTGTGTAATTGTTGTGTTTGTTAATTCCTACTTTGCCATTCCTGTTATTCCTTTTATTTCCCTTAGCCTCAATTTGAACATTCTCTAACTTATCTTTCAATTGCTTGTTGGACAAGTGACCTACATTAGCTCTCTCAACAGGCTTCTCAACTTTCTTTGATTTACTAGACTCACCTTGAACAAAGTTCTTGGTGACAGGACCATACTTATTATTAAGTCTAGTGAGTTCCTCTTTTCTTTTGTCTGTCAACGAAACAGCCTGATCGGTTGATGGTTCATGTGTCAACGAAACATTGCATTTCGTTGACATATCAACCTCCAACACATGATCATTGTTGTTTGTTGACTCTGTTTCTGATTCTAAGGTTTCACAAACATACCCTAGTTTCTCTTTGTTCTTTTTCCATGATTGTTCACAGAAAGATTCCATACCTTGAACATTAATGATGTTGGTAGCCACATTCCTGGCATCTTTCCATTTAGCAATCACACTCTGTTCTATTTCTAGTTGTGTCTTAAGAATTTCTTCCCTTTGTAACACGTTCTCAAGTTCCTTCTTAGCATCCCTACTAACACATCTCATTTTCTCAAATTCAATGAGCTGTGTTTCTAACATTGCATTCCTATCACTTAAGAGCAAATTAGTCTCTTTAATTCTTGAATTCTCTTTGGTAAGTGATTTAAGAGTAACACGCAAATTATATAATACAGTAGACATTTCATTTACTGCACTATCGCATTCCTCTTTAGAAAGCTCAGAAAGATTAGTAATTGTTACCTGGTTGCTTGAGGAGCTTGCTTCCTGCTCATGATTGTTAGCCATAAGAGTCAAGTTGGCATATTCAACATCATCATCAGAATCTTCACCATTACCAGCCCAATCATACTCCTGAGTCATGAAAGCTTTTTCCTTTTCCTTGAGAAGTTCAAAGTATTTCTTTTTATAATCAACAGGCTCAAATTTCCTGTTGCTCTTCTCAATCTTGGGCTTTCTGCAGTCTCCAGCAAAGTGACCAAGCATTCCACAATTGAAACATTTAGATTTAGACTTTTCAATCCAGTTTGTTTTGCTAGGTTGAAAGTCTCTTCTTGGTGGCCTTGCTTCTGAGTTTCTTTTGAACTTGAACTTAGAGAATTTTCTAGATAGAAAAGCAATGTGTTCATCAATCTCATCTAAGTCATCCAAGTTGGCTGGTTCTGGTTCTTCTTCTTCTGTCATCTTACCTTTACCCTTGCTGACATCACTTCTACAACTAGCTCGACTAGTTGTGGCCTTTGCAGCTTCTTCAGTGTCATCTTCCAGTTGGTTCACAGATGCAATCAATGCAATGGATCCACCCTTCTTCTGTACCTTTTCAATTTCCTCATCTTGCTCCATTTCCAGCTCATAAGTCTTCAATGTTCCATACAGCCTTTCAAGAGTGTAATCTTTGTACTCTTGAGTGTTTCTTAGAGAAACAGTCATAGGCTTCCATTCTTTTGGAAGAGCTCTTAGAAATTTAAGGTTTGAGTCCTTAGTTTGGTAGATTCTCCCATACAACTTTAATCCATTCAGAAGCTTTTGAAACCTACTAAACGTGTCATTTAGGGTTTCACCAGCTTTAAAGTGAAAGTGCTCATATTGTTGTATAAGGAGTTGCATTTTGTTCTCCCTTACTTGCTCAGTTCCTTCACATAGTGTTCTGACAGTGTCCCATACTTCTTTGGAGGTCGTACAGTTTATGACATTGTCAAACATCTCTTGCTCCAAACCATTAAACAGAATGTTCATGGTTCTTTTATCTTTATGGACTTCTGCAACATCTTCAATAGTCCATTCTGAGACAAGTTTTGGAATTTCCACATCAGGAGCATCATCTGGCACTCCAACTCTAGATGCAACCTTCATGGGAACGTGTGGACCTTTCTCAATGCAGTCTACATATCTCTCATCCATAGACATGAGATGTAAATGCATCTTTACTTTCCAGTGAAAGTAATTGTCCTTATCAAGAACTGGTATCTTCACACCTGCATCCTTCTTCACCATGGTTTCTGTTTTGGTCTTGATCTTTAAACTTCTTGTATGTTAGAAGCTTGCTCTGATACCAATTGTTATTCCCAAATGACCTAACAGAATTGTAGAAGGGGGGGGGGGGGGGGTTGAATACAATTCTTGATATTTTCTTAAACTTAAAACACTGATAAAATGAAACTGAACTGAATAAACAAAAACACAAGATATAAATAATTCAGTTGGATTGTTTGATGATCCAACTGAAGTGTTTTTATTGCGGAAATAATCTGTGATACAAAAGTACACAGCTGCTCAGTTACAGAGTTGTAGAGAAGAATGCTCTCAAAGATAGCTAATACAAACTATTTGTTTTTCTTCTCTTACTTCTTTCTAACTGCTACACTTGGTTATATATTCCCAAGTTTACAATACTATTTTTGGCTACTCTAAAGTACACTAAAGATAACCGCCAATAGTTTGCTTTTCATCCCTTTGTCCAGTGGTCCTTGGAGATCCTTGCTTTTGTCTTCATGCTTATTATGATCACTCCCAAGAACCCAATTGGAAACTGGGATGTTTCCTTATTCCCCATGTCCATTTTAATGGTTTCCAATGCAAAGTACACTTCCACATCACCTTTAGATCTGTTCAGTAAACTGTCACTATCACTTTGTCAACTATTCAGAAAAGCAATAATGATTCGTTGATAGCAGGGAGATGTGTTTCGTTGATAGCTTTATTCTCCATTTCGTTGATGAGTAAACTCCATTTCGTTGATGAGTAAACTTCATTCCGTTGATGGTGTATCCCTCGTTTCGTTGATAGAGTAATCTTCATACCGTTGACATGTCTTCACTTAGGCAAAATTACAAGGCATGATATACTTACAATTGACCAACCTATTTTGCCTATCTATTACTTAGTCAACATGACTTAGAAAACCTATCTAGTACATACAACAAAATGTATATCAAACTGTGAAGTATTGTACAGTGCAATTGCTACAACACTCATTCCGTTGATGAGCTTCCTGTCAACGAAACACTGCAAAGCATGCCATTCCGTTGACAGTTACAAAATAACTTAATACAAAATCTACTAAGTGTTTTTACAATTATCATCAAGAACAACATATTCCTAACAGTTGAGCACTGTCTCTGAAGGTTGCAACTAACAACCGACACCTAGACAAACTCGGAACATGATACACGTCCATCTCAATATTGAAGCGCCCCAAAAATTCTTTTGGATCAGAATTACCATGAAAGCGGAGGTCGGCCGTCGTGTTTCGGTATCCCATGGGTAATAGAACATCTTTCACAGAAGTGGAGAACGGAGATGTTACCTTGGTGGAAAAAGCACATGTTCCCCCTCCAGGTGTGCTAACATCTTCCTTATATCTCCAACATTGACATCCCCTATCCCAGGAACATTCTGAACCCCGCTAGGCTGACTACCAACCAGGAACGTACCCGCAACAGGTGGGATAGGCGCACCAAAGCTTACCAACACAGATGATGGTGTGCTTACAATAGGAGGTGTTTGTGTCATAATAGGAGGTATGAGTTGCACAGAGACATGTGGAATGATCAGTGGAGTGGATGCAGCAATAGTTTGAGTAGTCTAATTTTGAGTACCATGCAACAGAGGTGGAGTTTGAGCATTAACTGGGATAGGTTAACTTACTTGTTGCAATGCTGGATCTGGAATCTATGGCGCGTCTAATTGAGTTTGATTTCTTCTCACCCCACTAGTTGCACTGTGTGAAGGTACCGGGACAATGACAGGTTCTTTTGGAGGACCCATGTCAGTATGCCGTCCTGAATTCTCACGGCCTCGTCCTCGATTGCCTCTTCCCCGAGAACCTCTTCCTCGGTATCCTCCTCTTACAAGTTGCCCTCCTACATGCATCTCCCTTCTTCCATCCTGCCCGACAACATTTGCTTGGCTTCCACCTTGTTCCTTCTCCTTCTGCAGAAGCAATTCCTTTATCTCATCACTAGTTAACTTTAAGCCCATGAGATCCATCATCGCCGATAATCTCTGCCCGGTGTTGAGTTGATTACCACGCGAGCCGCTCGGGTGACTAGTGGCGTCCAATGCCGGGGGGCCTCGTGGTGGCTCGGGGGTGCCATGAACCATATGACTATCCTCTGGAAACTCCATAATAGGTTCAGTCTCTCCAAAGTCTAGCCTTCGTGGAGTGATAGGTGGTCGCCTTACTGCATCAGGGTAGTTAGTGCCCCTTTCAATTCCAGCGGCCGGAGCGCCTCTAGCAGGTTCACTCTCCACATGACGTCCTCCACGCCCATACGAACCATGCCGAGACCTTCAAAATTCAACCGCCCTCAATCTCGCGTCAAAACTTCTCACAGTCGCACTCATACGGTGTAATTCGTCCATAAGGTCCGTGTTACTAATCAGCACCAACGGACGACTTCCGGTGACATGGGTCGGGTCTGCAGCATTCACCGGGACATAGGGTTCGTCTCCTTCATAGCCCTTTGAGTAAAAACTTCCCTCTTCGTACACACTTTCATTGCGATTCTGAGACATCTTTCCTCCTAGATGAAGATCTAATTCAGCCCCTCCTTCTAGCGCTAATTTCTTAACAGAGGAATTTGTGATAACAAAACTTGAGGTCACGTGCCGGAATTAAGATCTACGATGGTGGTTCAACGACAGAATAGTCGTCGGAGAACGGTGGTGATTGTGTTTTATAAGAAGCTGAAATCAAAGGAGTGGTGGTGGTCTCTCTGAGCTCTCAACGTCCAACCGCTTTAATGTGCCTACGTACCCTATATTTATAGGGATCAAGTTTCACGTAGTTTTAATAGAACAAGGATACTAAGTCTACTAGAGATAGGTCTCCTTGAAGATAAGCGTCAAGCATAGTCCATGTCGGACTAGAACTCTCAACTCATTACGGAATGTGTATCCAAGCCCACTAAGAAGAGCCCATACGATGAAGCCTAGCCCAATGACCCCAAGGCTCAACTATGACCGTGCCTTCACGGATAAAACATTAACCCCAAATACCGGAGCTAACATCAACCGCTACCAACTATCACATCAGTCCTTTAGTTGCAGGGACAAGTCATGGCTTACTTCAAATGCACAAGCTGATAACCCACCAGACTACATGGCAAGTTCTCCAAAGTTATCGTCGCACCAGGTGCATCTTACTCCCCCAACAAGGACAACTTGCTAGAATACATGAATAGACCCTTTGAGTGCATAGACAAGTTTAATCATACCTAAATTCCCCAATAAGGATAACTTATTAGAATACAGAACTAGGCCTTTATTTTATGGTCTTCTATAAATCTTCAAAGCATGTCACATATTAAATAATATTCTGTCCCCTCTCCATGTCATCTCCAAGTTGGCGACCCAACCTGGCCTTCTATGGCATGTCATCTCCAAGTTGGAGCGCTAGATTGTGCCTTGCCCGGGGTTGGCGCTCCAACCTTGGTCCTGGCCCTGGTTGGCGCTCCAACCTTGGTCCTGACCTGGTTGGTGCTCCAACACGTGTCCACTCCTGTTTGGAGCTCTAAGCTCATCCTCTGTTATATTTTTCATATTAACATATCCTTAGAATCATGTCACCCTAGTCGTTGATCATTTTCAGATAACCGATCCTTGTATAAATTTTGAGTATAACAATGACCTATATAAGATTTTATTTAGACCAACTAATACACATTTTTTACATTTTAATTTGCTGCCAAAGGATGGATTAACCTACTGCCAATAATTTAGCCCAAAGGATGGACCAACCTACTACCAATGATTTCCTGTTTTGTATTATGTAAATGTAAAGTATAAATATGCAATAGGATTGTATCTTTTAGAAATATGCATACAATATCTGATTTTTCTTTGCCCCGTTTTTTTTTTAATTTGCTAAATATTCTTTGCCTCTTTCATTCTTGCATTATAGTTTTACACCTTGCTCCCAAGTTTTAGAAAGGGAGGAAAGTAAGTAAAGAATAAGTAAAATAATTTCATTTTCATTCATATTTGTGCTCCAAAGTTTTTAATAGAGACGAAAGCAAGTGAAGATGAATGCAAATTAAGCATACTTTTACTCCAAAATTGGGATGAAAGTACTTTACTTCCTCTTAACTTGCTTTTCTTAGTTTTTAAAACTCGGAAGCAAACGGTTAATTCTGTTCAAGTTCGTAAGAGATTTTTCAATGCTCTATTTAATTTAATCCTGGGAACCATCTATAGCGCACATATGGTTAAGAGGGTACATACGAGGGTTAAGGACGAAAGTACCTTAGACAGATGATTTTCTGGACTCTGAGATTAATGTGTTCTATATTGTTTTTCAATAGATTTCATTTTACCATATTTGTTTGCTCACAGTTTGATACTAATTGTTCATTTTCCATGACTGGTTAGTGTATAGTGTACGCACACAAACATCAAACATGTACATTGTTTTACATCCGAAGCCTCTAGGAAATCTTCTTAAGAATGTCCACGCAATTTTTTAGAGAATTTTGATTTTCAAAAGAAGAAATGTCAGAAGATACTTGAAGTTGCTTCTAAAAATTTCTGGATCAGGTTTCATTAATCTGAGCTAATTTATGTTTTTTTAGCTGAAGTTGGTTCTAAATGCTATAGGTTTCGCGTTTTTGTACGTTCCTCTGTTAAGAAAATGTAGATGTTCTCAGTATGGAACATAAGTGAGGTCAGGGGTGGGGAATGACAGTGGATGTTTCAGAATCAATTTCTCGGGCACTTCAAGAGGCAGTGACTGTATCCTTCCTTGCGAATGACAGTGGATGTTGGAGTTGATAACTACTGCTATGCAAGGTATTTACCTTCTCTGCCAAGAACATCTATGATTCCACATGTAGGTATATCTGTAATATATTTTATCAATTAATAAGTTGATGCACATTTAACAATCTTTGCCGATGACTAATCACTTGCATGTAGCCATTTCAATATAAGTATGGAGAGAAGCAGTTGAACTACCAATGCCCAAATCTTCCCACCAAACCATGTGTTAGTCTAATGAAGTTGCAACTTCCCTCAACTATCACCTGTATATAAGCCTAATGGAACCAACACTAAGACATACTCAACCAAGCTTAAAACATTTTGCCTCCTATCAACATTTATCGTAAATCTACCAAAAGATGGCTAATTCATATCATTCATCAGTTCTCTTACTGCTCGTAGTTGTCACACTAACGTCAATGTGTGGCACAGAATTCTGTGTAGACGCTCGCCACCTGTTGGAGACAACCTTGCCTCAACTTCCGAAGCCTGAACTTCCATCATTGCCTAAGGTCGAACTCCCAAACCCCGAACTCCCACAATTGCCTAAGGTGGAACTACCGTCATTGCCCCATGTCCCAACTCTTCCTATGCCTGAACTGCCACATTTCCCTGAGCTTCCCAAGCCCGTACTCCCAGAGCTTCCCAAGCCAGAACTGCCACATTTCCCAGAGCTTCCCAAGCCCGTACTCCCAGAGCTTCCCAAGCCAGAACTGCCACATTTCCCTGAGCTTCCCAAGCCCGTACTCCCAGAGCTTCCCCAGCCCGTACTCCCAACTCTACCGAAGGACATCCACATCCCAACAATCCCTTTCCCTCACTCAAACACTCCATGAACATTCCTAATACTACATATTACACTTTTATTTAAATCCGTTGTCGATGTTCGATGTTCAGAGTCCTAGAGACCATTTCGTGTTGTGATCTTGTTTATGATCTATTTGCTGCATACTTATTTCTATGTACTTTCTTATGTATCAATTTATACTCATTAAGTTTGTTTCTGGTTCTTGTTAATCTCTTGTGTTTCATACATCCTTGCGTGCAAATATAGATGATGATTTATTTTATTTCTGTTTCACATTTTGATTCAGAAAGCGAAAAGGTTCCTCCAACGAATATGAAAGTTTTTAAAAAAAATGTTGAAGATGATCGAATGCGTAAAATTTTGTCAAAATGCCATTTATTCAGACGATCGAAAGGCCATCTAATTGGCACGTAACGATTATTGTGATATTTTTAACAAAACAAAAAGATGAATCGTCAAATAAAATGTCATGATTATTTCACGAAACGAATAACTGGATTTGAAGATGTGTTCTCATTAGGTAAAATTTTCTTATTTTTACTTAATTTCGTTTTCACACATCTTATTTTCGACAATATAAACATGTAAGATGACTTATCGTAGAATCTTGAGACACTGAATTATGTATAAAATGGACCACTGTATGGAATTCCGACGTTTCAATATCAACCAAACCATTTGTGTCCCGACACAATAGCTCATTTTTATAGACGACCAAATTTAATTATATATTAGACCATAAAATTCTTTTGCTGTGGACTTATATATGGTTTGTTATTGAACTTTGTTAAATTTTTCTAAGTGCCAACAAAATTAAACTCTTATTAAAAATAGGAAAAAAAAAAAATTAATCCTAACTTCGGTTATGGAGTATATTTTTTTACTTTTAAACACTTGTATCGGAAAATAAAAATGGTACATAACTATATATGTATAATTTAATACCTTGTGATATGTATTTGGAGTAAATTAAAAAGAAATTCGACTGTGAAGCAACTTTCCTGATTCGGAGACGACGTTCTTTGAAAAAACCATGAAATTCTGGATAGTCGACATAGAAGATTTTCACGTTTAACACTCTGAAAACCTTTTTTTTAATTCATTTTTATTCTGAAATGAATAGAAGAAACTTATCACCTTTAGATGAACTGCATGAATACAAAAGTCTACTATTTTGAACTAGTTCCAATTCAAGTAACTGTATTATTGAAAAAAAAATATTACAAAGGTTGGAAGCGGTGAAAAAGTTAAAAACTAACTTTACACAACTTAAATTTAGTAATTTCTTGCAGGCTGGCCTTCTGCTCTCCAGAATGCCCAGAGTAAAATAAGAATCATGCGTATAAAATTAAATGAGTATTTATATTAACAAAAACACGCAGATAAAATCAATTAACAAAACAAACATGAAGGTCGAAATAAAAATATAATTAGAAACTGTAAATAACACGATAAGAAAGTAAACTTATCTCTGTCACTTTAACAAATACTGTAAAGAACATAACAACGGAGTCACTAAGCCTTTCGAGAAGTCTTGACAGAACAACTGCCTCACTTACACTGTGTTGGGTTGCAACAGCTCAGATCAATCCACTCACAGTAATGACAATGATCAATAGCGACCCTCATCTTAGTTCGCCTGAGAACTATGTAGGGCTGAGCAAAATCGAACCGAAACCGAAAAACCGATCCGAACCGAAATATTTCGGTTCGGTTTGGATTGAGTTTTTTCGAAAATTTCGGTTATTTCGGTTTTTCGGATTAAACCGAAATAAAATCGGTTCGGTTTTCAGAATTATGGTTCGGTTAAAAACCGAAAAACCGAAATATTTTTATATGCTTTTTAAAATTATATATATATATATATATATATATATATTAACTTAAAACCCGTGCGATGCACATATTGTTTGTAATAATTGTTAATTTTATGTTTTAATAGGTATTAAAATAAATAAGTAAGGATTTGTCCGTGATATTTTTGAAAAAGAAAGTATTTTAGTACGGAAAAATAGAAAAAATAACATGTTTTAGTTGAAAAAGTGTAATTCTCTGTATTTTTTTTTAGAAAAAACGGGAATTTTGTTTGAAAAAACCATGTATTTTAGCTGAAAAGGTAATTGATTATAAATAATGTTACTATTTAATAATAATTAATACTTTTTTAAAACAATGTTTTTAAATTTCGGTTTTTTTATAAACCGAACCGAAAAATCGAATTATTTCGGTTTGGTTTTCGGTTCGGTTTTAGTAAAACTTCGGTTCAGTTCGGTTTCACAAAATCGAAATTTTGGATTTTCGGTTTTTCTAATTCGGTTCGGTTTTTAACCGAATTAACCGAATGATCAGCCCTAGAACTATGTATATAATCTGTATGTATTGAGAAAGAGAGCAGAGGAGAAGATAGTTGTTAGGGTTTTGTAAGTACGTATATATAATACAAAATAAAACGTAAGAGATCAAAATAAAATTGTAACTCGGGTCAAATACTGACCCATCAGTAGTTAACTCAGGCCATCAGAACTTATTAAATCAATAAATAATATTAAATAAATAGGTAATAAAATTTCTCGCCCAGGTCGCCTCGCGTAAGCAAGACACCGAGACATTCACCCTTCGACCCCACCCAACCTGACCCGAGTCGTGTCGTGGCGAGGCGGGCGGCGTGTGTGTGTGCGCATGAGGTACACAATAACACCATGGATACTCACATGCCTTAGTAGTTGTACACTACTCTTGCACATATTTCTATATAAAGGCACCAACCTCTCACTACCAATTTTATGTGAGACAAAAATTCTTTCAACTTATAACAACCCACATAACCCATTTCAAGCAACCTATTTTAACTTAATTTATTTATGAATTTCACTAAGAAAATGTCTTAAATCTAAACATGAAAATTTGATTCTTCGTAACAAGGAAACAACCTCCAATTATTAGTTTCTTAAAATTACATCAACAACGTATATAAAATATGAACTTTCCATTTTCTAATATGTACATGGCTGTTTTTGTAGAATCCCAACAAAAAAAATGAAAGAATTGCAATTGTGCATGCGCCCACGTATAGAGACCCTTCTCAGTTCTCACTTCACTTCCTATATAAATGAACCCAAGACCTATGCATGCAACTCACAACAAAAACCATCACCTTTCTCTCATTTTTTGCATTCTTCATTCACCTCGTGAAGAAATAATAAGATGGCCATTTGCAAGTTGTTCATCCTTTCAATAATTCTCGTATCTTTCACATTCTCAGCAAACATTACTCCAGCCTCCGCATCGTCTCGGCATCTCCTGTTCTTCTTTCCACCAGGTTTCCCTTCTCCATTTGGTGGTTCATCTCCATCAGGTGGAGGTTCACCTCCATCAGGTTTTTCATTCCCTGGCTTTCCACCATTCCCCTTCTTTTCTAGCCCTGTAGGGAATGGAGGAATGCCCGGTAGCTTTACGCCACCACAGACTACTACCACCGCTTCCACTACTGCCACCCCTGCCCCATAAATAGCCTCAGGTCTTAGTTTGGTATTGTGTGACCATAAAAAAACTATGAACTTCTTATTGCTATATATATTAGAAAAAAGTACCGTACGTCCTGTTATAGTGTGTTGGTTTACTTGTTTCGGTGTGTGGAGTGTATGGTGTATTGTTTCAAATTTATTTATGCTTGAAGTTTTTGGAATTTGTCCAACCCTGCAATAATATTTGCTATGTATTTAGAATTGTGAAACCCTAAAGTTTGGCACTGTACTGTTTAATGACCTTCAAAGTTCTATTTTTATGTATGATTACTTTGATTGTTTAATACTTCAATTATTGAGGATTCACTTTAGTCAGGGAGCTGGTATTTCAAGTTAAAGATCAACTCCAATACATTAGCTATTTGAAATCTTAAACTAAAATAAGGTTAAATAATACAAGAAAAACTGAAACAGACAACACTTATCAGACAACGCTCGGCAGTAAAAGCATTGTTTGAAATTTTCACACAACGGTTTTGTTTTTTGCAAAATCTGTCTGTTGTCTGAAAGAACTTCCACAACGGTTTCTAAAACCATTGTCTATTAGAAGGAGTAAAGCAGAGGCTTTACACAACGGAATTATAAAACCGTTGTCTGAAGAAAGGTCAGACAAGTGTTTCATAAACCGTTGTTAAAAACAGACAAGTGTTTTTTTTTTGTTACTTAAATGGATGTCACACAACAGTTTGAATAAACACTTGTCTGATTCTAACAACGGTTTACAAAACCATTGTCTGAAGAAACTTCAGACAATGGTTTTGTAAACCGTTGTTAGAATCAGACAAGTGTTTTACTTGTATGTCGACTATACTTAATTCACACAACAGTTCAGACAATGGTTTTGTAAACCGTTGTTAGAATCAGACAAGTGTTTTACTTGTATGTGGACTATACTTAATTTACACAGCAGTTTCTGCATACCGTTATCCAATTGAAATCTTAGAGACAATGGTTTTTGGCTGTTAAATATGTTGCTGTCACACAATTGTTTAGCTTACATAAACCGTTGTCTGATAGTTAAAAAAATTAAAAAAAAATAATATAAAGAAGTAAACCCCCTGCCAAAGTTTCAAAGGCAAAACCAATCAATACTGCATACATTAACACTAATTCACAAGAACATTCTGTAGTTTGCAATTTCAAAGGCAAAACCAAACAACCATATAGCAGCCAACCATTCAAAGTACATAAATAAAATTACATCAAGAAAGTAAAATTTGTTCATCAACATCTCGCATGTAACTATAGTCCTCCTCAAGCAAATCAACGTCCGGTAAATTAGGCACAAAACACTCATTCTCAAGTTGTACCTCTACGGATCCCTCATCTTCTTCATCATTAACTTCATAGTAGTTCTTCTCGGGTAATTTTAACACCACGGACCATAATTTCTCAAGGGGATCGTCTATGTAACATACTTGCTTGACATGTTTAGCTAACACAAATGGATCGTTTAAAAACCCCAACCTATTCAAATTAACCAATACATACCCCAAGTCATCTACCTTAGTCCCTCTGTTCAAATCTACCCACTTGCACCGAAAAATAGGGATCCTAAAGTTTTCATAATCCAGCTCCCATATACTTGTTATAACTCCATAAAATAGTTGTGAAGCATGCTCAATATTTTTATCATTACCCTCCACAATCATTGTATCGGCTTGTACACAGACGCCGCTACATTGAACTTGACGCGTGTCATCCCGATCCTTAGTACTGAACGTAACCCCGTTCACTTTGTAGCCACTGAATGTGGGGACATCCTTGTTAGGCCCATCTGCAATCCATCTTAGCTCCTCCGGTACCTCTTCTCCAGCATTTAAATCCAAATCAATCTGCCAAAAAATTGTTGATTCATGTCAACTATTTTTATCAGAAAAATGTATTAATTTTTAACAAAAATGCACATAATACCTTCTCTTTGAACCAATTTGGGAATGTGTCATTTTGCATGTTTTTTAGCCATATTGCATCATTTTCATGTTCCGGAAATTTGGACATCAAGAATGACATGTGTTCGCTGCAGAAAATTATTAATGTCAAAAAGGTGCAGAAAATGAAAGACATAATGAATAAACAATTCTTGACTTACTCAAAAAATGGCATAACTGCAGTAGTATTTTGTAGGACGCATAAGTGTACTGCGTGCAAATCAGTGTTGCTCGGGGTGATGATGGTTGCACCAGATAATGGCCTGGAAGTGGTGTCTTGCATATGCCCACCATTTTTGGGCACCCCAATAGTCCTTTCTTCATGATCAACCAAACACTCAACTGCCTCCTCTGCGATATATGCCTCTGCAATGCAGCCTTCCGCACGAGCCCGATTTCTTATATATCCCTTGAATGTCTTCATATATCTCTCAAACGGGTACATCCACCTAAGAAAAATTGGTCCGCAAAGCTCCACTTCTCTTACAAGATGAACCGATAGATGAAACATTACATCAAACAACGAAGGAGGGAAGTATTTTTCTAGGTGACACAAAGTTTCTACTAATTGTGATTGCATTTTCTCCAACTTATCGACCTCTATAACCTTACTACATATTGCTTTGAAAAAGAGACAAAACCGAATGACAGTGTTCCTTACCTTTTTTTACAGTGAGGACCGAATTGCAATCGGGAGCAAGTGATGCAAAATCATATGACAATCGTGAGATTTCATTCCAGTAAGTCGGAGAGTTTCCATTGATACAAGACTCCTAATGTTAGAACAAAAACCATCAGGCAGCTTCATTCCAAGAAAGGAGGAGCAAACAACTTTTTTTTCAACATGAGTTAAGTTCCAAGACGCTAATGGTAACTTCTCCTTTTTCCCCGGTTTTTTTGGCCTTAGCTCTGTTCTGATTCCCATTTCAGCCATGCCAAGACGGACAACTTCCTTATCTTTTGTCTTCTTTGGGATATTAAGCAATGTACCAAGTAAAGCTTCACATATGTTTTTCTCCATGTGCATCACATCAAGAACATGTCTAACAGGCAAAAACATCCAATACTCAAGATCGAAAAATATAGATACCTTCTTCCAAATAGGTCTGTCATCGCCCTTTTTAAATCGAGGCTGCTGTTGTGTCTTACCAAACACATGGCCCTTTAAATGTTGTGTTCTTTTAAGCACCTCCTCTCCGGTTAATGGAACTGGGGCTGTTTCATTTTCCATGGTGTTATCAAACTCCTTTTTCTGCCGGCGATATGGATGAAAAGGTGGAAGCCACCTCCGATGCCTCATGACCACACACTTACGGTAATTTTTCAACCTTGTAGCTTTTGTATTATCAACACAAACTGGACACCCATTATACCCTTTGACAATGTTGCCCGACAAGTTACCATAGGCTGGATAATCACTAATTGTCCACAACAAAATACCTCTAAGCAAAAAGTACTCCTTTTTATATGCATCATAAACTTGTTTCCCTACCCATAGCTTTTGTAGATCTTCGATAAGCGGTTGAAGAAACACATCAATATCATTACCAGGTTCCTTTGGCCCCGATATCAATAAACAGAGCATAATATACTTTCTTTTCATACAAAGCCACGGTGGAAGATTGTATATTGTCATCAAAACTGGCCAACAAGAGTAATCTATATTTGTGTTGTGAAAAAGATTAAATCCATCCGAGGATAACGCTAACCTTAGGTTTCTTGAATCTGAAGAAAATTCTGGCCACTTTGCATCAACTTCTTTCCATGTTTTTGAATCTGCTGGATGTCTTAATTTATCATCCCTGATTCTTTCTGTGTCATGCCAAGTCAAGTCCTTGGCTGTTTGAGGCGAACTGAATAAAGTCCTCAAGCGTGGTATCAATGGAAAATACCACAAGACCTTCGCGGGAACACCTTGTAATTCATCTCCTTTTTTGTTCAACTTCCACCTAGAGGCTTTACAAATACGGCAACTTGTCTCATCTTCATCCCTCTCGCCACGGTAAAATAGACAATCATTCGGACACACGTGAATTTTCTCATACTCCATCCCTAAAACACACAAGCTTTTCTTCGCTTCACTGAATGATGAAGGAAAAGTGTTTCCTTTCGGGAGCATGGACCCAACCAAGAGTAGCATTTCAGAGAAGCCACAATCGGATATTTGATGTTTTGATTTCAGATTATAAAATTTCACTAAAGCCTTCATCTTGGTAAATTCTTCGCATCCCGGATATAGGGGTTCATGTTCATATTGAACATGGTTAAATAAATCCGAGGAATCTAGGGAAGCATCATCTTCACTATCTGCATTCTCTGTATCCATCGGAATTTGATCCACTGTTTCTGAACTGTTGGTCTTTTCAGCGGTGATCGGACTTTCTTCTGCATTCATTTCTCCATGCCAAATCTAACATGTGTAGGTCGGATCGATACCATGTTGGAAAAGATGATTTTTGACAACTCGAGCTGACCACGATTTACTGTGTGCACATCTCATACACAGACAACTAATTTTGTTTTCATCATATCCGTTCTCAAATGCAAACAACAGTAATTCATCAACTCCATCCGCAAACTTTCTTGTTCTTCTATCAGCCTTTACCCACGATCGATTCATCCTTTAAGTAAAATAACATTAAGTGTTTGAAAATTTGAAAATCCTATGCTAAGTCTTGACCACCAGCAACTGCACTTTAGTTAAAGTACTAGCCTTTGCACTTCACAAATTCTAGACTTAAAGTACTAGTGCCTTTGCACTTCACAAATTCTAGACTTAAAGTACTAGTTCTGCATAAACAAATTCTGGACACCTTTCACTCAAAAATTAAACAAACAATTTTATCATTACAACTGCATAAACAACTGCATCATTACACAAAGGCATCAATAAACAAATGCTAAAGTTCATGCAATTTTATCAATTTGTTTAAACAAAATAAAACAATAACACAAGTTATGAACCCTAATTCTTAAATCCCTAATTCGAAGGCAATGAAGCTTAATTCGAGACAGGGAGATGTGGTACCTGAAGATGTGGTGAAGATGTAGTATACAAACACAAATCGGGAATTATGAAATTTAGGGGAAGAATTTGGGGGGCGGGAGTGAAATTTTGGGAGAGACGAAATGGAGGCGGGGAGTTATGAAATTTAGGGGGGGACAATTATTTTGGAGGAGTTAATGAGGGGGGACAAAGATTCGGACAATTATTATAAAAAATTTTATAAAAAAAACACACAACGGTTTTACAACTTAAAAACAGTTGTGTGATTTTTATTTTTTTTTGAATTTCTCGTTCGTGACAAACTTTAATTGTGAACTTTGTTTGAATAATAAAGTTTATGTTTAATTGACACACTTAATTATAAGATAATATTCTTAATTAAGCCGGATATCATAGTTTGTAGTTCTCTTATCATATTAAGACTTTCGTATTATCCTCGTTATTATACTTAACAACATATAAAATGTACATATTTTTCTTTGTCGGACCAAGGACACCACACAATTTACTAAACATACAAGTCGGGAATGGCGTACAGTCTCGCTTATACATGACTTACATAATTTCGTGTGTAAACAAACATAACCCCTAAGTCGTAACCCCTAAACCACAAAACCCTAAGCACAATCTATTATTATAAGTATTATTTTATAAAATTTTCAATCAATAACATGTTCGGTATCTTCAAAGAAGTGTAAAAAATAAGTTAGGCAAAGGTATTAGCAAAATTTTTATAAAAAAAACATACAACGGTTTTTTTAAGAATAAACCTTTGTTGTACTTTACTTTCCACGACGGTTTTTTTGTAGAAACCGTTGTGTGCTTACCACAACGGTATTTTATTTATAAACTGTTGTCTGAATGATTTTACTACAACGGTTTTACAACTTAAAAACAGTTGTGTGACTTTTTTTTTTTTTTGAATTTCTCGCTCGTGACAAACTTTAATTGTGAACTTTGTTTGAATAATAAAGTTTATGTTTAATTGACACACTTAATTATAGGATAATATTCTTAATTAAGCCGGATATCATAGTTTGTAGTTCTCTTATCATATTAAGACTTTCGTATTATCCTCGTTATTATACTTAACAACATATAAAATGTACATATTTTTCTTTGTCGGACCAAGGACACCACACAATTTACTAAACATACAAGTCAGGAATGGCGTACAGTCTCGCTTATACATGACTTACATAATTTCGTGTGTAAACTAACATAACCCCTAAGTCGTAACCCCTAAACCACAAAATCCTAAGCACAATCTATTATTATAATTATTATTTTATAAAATTTTCAATCAATAACATGTTCGGTATCTTCAAAGAAGTGTAAAAAATAAGTTAGGCAAAGGTATTAACAAAATTTTTATAAAAAAAACACACAACGGTTTTTTTAAGAATAAACCTTTGTTGTACTTACTTTCCACGACGGTTTTTTTGTAGAAACCGTTGTGTGATTACCACAACGGTATTTTATTTATAAACTGTTGTCTGAATGATTTTACTACAACGGTTTTACAACTTAAAAACAGTTGTGTGATTTTTTTTTTTTTTGAATTTCTCGTTCGTGACAAACTTTAATTGTGAACTTTGTTTGAATAATAAAGTTTATGTTTAATTGACACACTTAATTATAGGATAATATTCTTAATTAAGCCGGATATCATAGTTTGTAGTTCTCTTATCATATTAAGACTTTCGTATTATCCTCGTTATTATACTTAACAACATATAAAATGTACATATAAAACCCTAAGCACAATCTATTATTATACGTATTAACTCGAGTTACTAAACTTTGAAGTCGGGAAATCGAATATTAACTCGAATGAAAATCAAATGTGTATTAATATTCATAATATATGTTAACATATTATAATAATTTGATTAAAATATTTATAATTTAATATAATATATTTTTTTCTAATAATTAATTTGTAACTAATATATTTAATAAATATTCATAATTTATCACAAATACTTCAAATCTTATGATAATCTGTATCTATCAATTTTTTTAATATTATCTTATTTAATATTAATCATATTTAAAATCATAACTTTTATACCAAAATTGATAAAAATTAAAAAAATTACTTATAATCAAATTTTTACGACCGTTAGATGAAAAGAGATCTAAATCCAACCGTTAATTCACTCCCGGGTTGGATAGATCTCGGTCACTCCCTCATTTCCCAAAACACAATTCACTTTCTTCCCCCCCCCCCCAAATTTCCCCCCAATTCACTCTCGTCTCCATCGCCGGTGATTTCGATTCTCCGACTCCGTCTACGTCTCCATCTCCGTCTCCGTCATCGGTACACACCTCTCTCTCACTCTCTCTCTCTCACTATCTCTCTCACTCTCTCTCTTGCTCTCTCTCTCTATTGCCCCCCTCTCTCTCACCCCCCCCCCCCCCTCTCTCTCTGTCTCTCTCTCACCCCTATCTCTTTTACTCTGCATGCACTTGGTTTATTGTTTATGAATGATTTTTGTGCATTAGGGTTTTTGTGCTGTTTTGTTTGGTTTATTCTTGTGCTTTGTGAAGTAATATATATATTGTGTTGTTTCGTTTGGCTTAATATTTTGTGAAGTAATTTTAATTTAGGTACATTAGGGCTGAAATGTGTGTAATATTTTGTGTTTTGACCTTTAATTCAAGAAACAGGGACATTGGGTGCTAATTCCTAAATTTAATTATATGCTCAAATCTCAGTTAATGATCTAATTCCTAAATTTGGACTGTTTGTGATTGTGATTTTAGATCTGATGTGCATCATAATTTTTACAAGGTTTCTTACATCTCACATATGTGTGATCTGTGGCATCCTTAATACAAGTAGTAACCTTATCTTGTTTGCTATATCCTAATATTATTTATGTGGTGTGTAGATTAATATGGCGCCTTTGAAGAAGACACGATCTGCTCCAAATAAAACCGCGTCTTGCCTTATGAAGGCTTTAAAGAGGAATAGTAGCCTGGACACTGGTGCGGTAAATAAGGAGGTAAAGAAGAAGGCTACTTCTACTACGTCCTCTCCTGAATCGGTAAAGAATAAGGCTATTTCTACAACTCTGCAACAGCAACTGTCCAAGACGAAGAAGAGGAAACGAGAGGCAGAACATGTGCCTACCAAAACCCTGGGACTTAGGCTTTTAAAACGGGGTGTTGTTACAATGCATAGGATTGTTAGGCGAAAGATGTTGGGCATCAAGTACACGGTGAATTTTAATACAAAAGGGGAGCCGTACGGCAAGGCAGCCACAAAGATGCAGTCTTATATCAGGGTTCTTGCGAGATCTAAGGCCCCGATTTGGTATGATTCTTGGAAAAAAGTTCCGGCTGAAAGAAAAAAAAAGATTTGGGATTTTGTTCAGGTAAAATAAATACCATCTCACTGTGTGTATTTTTTATTCTTGAATCTTGACTAATTGATTTATGTTTGTACCAGATGGCATTTGATGTACCATCAACAGCGATGAAGGTGGTGCTTAATTCTGCCAACCATAAATGGAGGGAGTTTAAGAGCCGTTTATCTACCCATTATGTCCTGGCATATCGTGATCAGCCCGAGTTGCTAGAAAGTCCTCCAGCTGACTACTCATTCATTGAGAAGCCGCACTGGGACATGTTTGTTGCCAACCGTTTATCTAATGAGTTCCTTGTAAGATTTTCAATTTGTTTAGCGTGATTACATAAAACCAAATATATTTAGTGGTACATCTTTGTTGATAACTTCTTTTGTGTTTTTATGAAGGAGGTACATGCCGAGCAGAAAAGGCGAAGGGGTATGTATGAGTACGATCACTACTTGTCTCGGAAGGGTTATGCCAACCTAGAATAGGAGTTGGTTAGTGATCTTTATACATTATATTATTTTTCCCATGACATGTTTGATTATGTTTTGATATTTAATTCCCTTGTCTGTTCATACATGTAGTCTGGTGGTGATCCTGAATTTGAAATAGATCGATCCGATACTTGGGTTCTTGCCCGGAAGGATAGAGACGGGAATTTCAAGTCAAATGATGTTGCTACTATTGCTGCGAATATTGTATGTTATTCATTTCTATTGTGGTTCAATTTCCTTGTGAGCATAATATATGCATTGTTAGTTAACTTAATATATGTTTTATTCATTTTTTAGGCTGAGATGAAGAAGAGAGTCAGTGCTGGGGAAGTGACACTGGAAGGCACTGAGGATGTCTTGACCAAGGTGCTCGGTAACCCTGAGCACCGAGGACGAGTACGTGGCCAGGGATGCCATGTTAAGCAGTCTGTGTATTTTGATCTTCCAAAACATAAAAGGAAAGGCAAGTCGATTGAGGAAAAGATCCAAGAGGGAATTCAGAAGTACATGGCAGAGGAAAAAGACAAGATTATTAAAGAGCGCGATGCATTTTGGGCTGCAGAAATGGAAAAGATGATTGCCGCTTTACATGCAAAAAATGTTGTGTTTGATGGGAGCCCGAATATTGGATCACAACAGGCAAGTTGTTCCAAGGGGGGGCAAGTTAATGATTTGGATATTGAAGGTGTAAAGAAGAAACTTGAACTCGTGGGTGATCAAGTTACTGCTGATAAAAAGAAAGATGTTGGTGAGGAGAAAGTCATTGATGAGGTTCAAGATGTGGTGGAAGAGCTGAATAAGCTGGAAGAGATCAAGATTGATTTGGAAGATAAGATTGATGTTCAAGAAAATGTCCATGATGAAGAGGAGTTTGATGGGGGGAAAAATGCTGAGGCTGTTGAAGTTGTTGACAATGATGAGGGTGATTATCATTGGGAGTTGACAATAGCTGGCTCGAGCAATGTTGTTGCTTATGCAACAATTGATATGGAAAGCGATGTTGTTCATGGCAAGCCACTTGGAAAGAAGAATGCACGAGTCTCGATTACTCGTGTAATGAATGGAGATGCACCGATTCCTTATCCAATCAATGATGAAATCTTGACTGTGCAACAAGCTGTCGGAACGTACATTGCATGGCCGAAAAGCAATATTTTGAAAGTGAAGACAAATACTGCTCCAGTGAAAGGAAATCTGAAGGTTAACTACTTAACTTGAATATAACCTTTTCAATTATTTTTTCTTGGCTTTAAATATTAGAAGTCTTTAGAAGTAAAGACTAAGTACTTACTTTCAGTTTACATTCCGTTGGATATTCTGTTCTTTCATTCTAGTATGCATAATTGCATTCCTAATTTTTTTCAGGGAGGGAAGAAACTTACTGAAAAGAAGTTTAAAAAGGTGGTTGAATGTGTCTCAAAACCAGAGTTGGTCGCTAAGATGGGTCCTGAATTCCACCAGTCACTAAAGCGTTTGTGGCTCTGGGCAAGTGACACATTAAAGGATGGTCGTACGTTGGCTTTTAAATTACATGAAGATGCTTTTGGATCAGGTAAGAAGAATGTTATGTTCTTATCCGACGTGCATGCTCTGTGCTTTGGAGGAGAAATATCAGGATCAACCATTTGCTATTTCATCAAGTAAGTATTATTAAGTTCTGTTAAAATTTTCAATAATTAGGATCTTACCTTATACTTGCGAATTTATCCAGTTTTCTGACTTGTAAACTCAAATATTAATTTTTGGAAAAATAGACAACTTCAAAGTTATATCGTAAAAGGGCCTAATTCTTTACTTTTTTATGTACAGTTTACTGCATATTTATTGAGGAAGCACAAGATGACCGACATGATATCGTTTGTTGATCCTGCTGTCACTGGCTCTAAAAATTGTGGTACAGCAGGGGAGAGGTCGCATAATCTTGCTGAACGGTTCAAGACTGCCAAACCAGGCCAGCTCTTTCTTTTGCCATATAATAATATGTGAGTAATTGTATTTCTAATTTAATTTTCACCGTCTATGTTATTAATATCAAAATGGGCATCTCAGTCGTAACAAATATTATTTTTTGGACTTGTATTACTTTCAAATATGCATTTCTTCACTACCAAAGAAAAATAATTTTATTACATGTTTAAGTGCTAATAATTGACTTATAATATTATACCTAATTTACAATATATATGTTTCTGACGGGGTCATTGTAGGAACCATTGGGCGCTCACCGCTGTTAATCCCGAGTCACAATTAGTCTACCACATGGACCCATTGAAGCGTCAAATTGCAGGCGAAGAATGGACAGAAGTGGTTGACAAGTGAGTGTGATAGTATTATTTCTGTTCTTTATATTAATGAGAAATGTCGTAATGTGAATTTATATTTTTTTTGTAGTGCCATTAATCTTTACAAGGATGCTGGGAAGAAGATTGCGAAGAAGAAGATCATATGGGAGAATCTTGCGGTATAATTATTTCTTGGCCGCCCGTTATTCTTATATTAGTTTCTCGGATATATGTATGGATATATATCTGTAATTGTTGCTTCATATATGAGTTAATATTTATATAAATATTTTTCAGGGTGTTCCTCTCCAATCCGGGACCAAGGACTGTGGTCTGTTTATCATGCGATATATGAAGGAAATATGTCTTGATAAGGAGCTCAAATTTGTTTCAAAGGTATAAAATTTTTAATTTTGTCATCTTTTGTGTTCTTCTTTTCTATGTTGAAATCTGGTGATAATATAGTTTAATCTTTCAGTGGCTACGGAGGGGCAGCTTATCCTATGGAGTCGATGATCTCAATGAAATCAGGATCGAGTGGGCGAAGTACTTCATGAAGCACGAGACTTCTTAGGTTCTTTGCACATTTAGTAACCACGCACCGCAAATTTTCTGATGCACATGTAATTTTGGGAGTTGCGCAGTATATGTAACGACTAACTGATATGCTATGGACATGTAATGGCGTAACTATTTAACTTAAGTGAAGGTTTCAGTCTCTACTTTTGGGGTATGTGCATCCGAAAATCTGATGTTGTTGAACATATTTAACTTAATTAGTTCGTGAATTTTACTTGGTTGGATGTGTTGGTTGTAATGGTTTATTGAACACGATGGAATGGAATGGCTGTTTGTTTTGGTTTTAGTTTGGCTTCTTTATATTGCCAGTTTGGTTTCTTTATATTGCCAGTTTGGTTTTTTAATTTTGTTATATAAAACCATTGTCTCTTGTTATTTTAGGTAATTGGACTATAATGAAAACTGTTGTCAAGCATTGTACTAGGCAATGTGTTGAATTTTCTATGAAACCATTGTCTATTAAGCTAGGTAACAACTTCTTGTTAAAAAAGACCGTTGTCCAAATACATTACTTCAATACAAGCATATGAAACCATTGCGGTAAAGACATCAGACAACAGATACTTAATTTCAAACCACTGTCCATAGATATTTTTTACAAGCAATATACTAATAAAAACCGTTGTTGTTTTAAAAATAATTCAACGTATTTTATGCTAAACCATTGTCGTAAACACTTCAGACAACAGTTTTTTGTCCAATACCGTTGTCTATCAAAATCAGAAACAAGTGTTTTAGAAACAAAAACTGTTGTGGTTCTGCTAATGTTCAAACATGTTTATCTTTTTAAACCATTGCCTAACAGCTTTCAGACAACAGGTATTTAAAGAAAACAATTGTGCAAGTCAAGAATAGACAACAGTTTTTAGAAAGGAAACCATTGTGTTAAACTATTAAGACAATGGGGTTGTTCTACTAAAACCGTCGTAAATATTTAGATCACACAACACTCTTTTGGAAAATAAAGCCTTGTCTGAAAATTAAAATAACAACATTTTCTAGTTAATAAACAATTGTTGATTTATTTGCCAGACAATGGTTTCTACAACAACCGTTGTTGTTCACGCGTTTCA
This sequence comes from Heracleum sosnowskyi, assembly GCA_030848705.1. Lineage (NCBI taxonomy): Eukaryota > Viridiplantae > Streptophyta > Magnoliopsida > Apiales > Apiaceae > Heracleum > Heracleum sosnowskyi. Next base: position 13,356,287 of record CM061244.1, on the reverse strand, counting down.
GACAACGTTTTCTAAGACCAAAACCGTTGTCTGTAGGGAATCAGACAACGGACGCGTCTGTTGTCTGAGCTGCGTAACAGACGGCGTCTCAATAGACAACGGTTTTCTAGGGCATCAGACAACGGGCAAAAAGCCTTGTCTGATTCAATTATTCTTGTAGTGTATCAAAGTGGTCATTGAAGTGAAGATCATATATCATTTTCATTATTGATCTCAATGGCGTATCACTTCAATCACTAAAATCATCATAAATATCAAATAGATACCTTTAAATATGTGTTTGAAAAGTAAAAATAATTTTTATCAAGTTCTATTTCTTGAATGCTACCACAACCAAATGAAAAGTTGTGAACTCTAGTATTTAAGATATTATATTTAGGTTTTAAAAAATTTATCTACTTTTTATTTTTAATTTTATAGTTAGTTACTTTGATTTAATTAAAAATAAATATTAAATGAATTTTTTTAAAATCTAAATATATTATCTGAAATACTAGAATTCATAACTTTTAATTTAGTTGCAGTAGCATTTCAGAAATATGTGTAAAACTCGAGAAAAATTATTTTTATTTTTCGAACACATATTTAGAGTTATCTGTTTGATGTTTATGAAGACTTTAGTGATTGAAACGATATCTCGTTGAGATCAATTATGAAAGTGATATCTGGTCTTCACTTCAGTGACCAATTTGATATTTAACCCAACTAAAATATAAGGAATTTCAAGATCAAGGAATTTGATATTTAACCCAACTAAAATATTGCCATCCTAAACTAAAATATAAGAAATATGAGATTAAAAAAAAACTATTCCAACAACGTCCTAGCAATTCCCCGTATCACTGGGATCGAGCAACTCCAACAGACCTCCTTAAAAATATTAATAAATTAATAAATTTTGGTGATTTAGAATACTTCAGTGAATGTCAACTCTAACAACATACCTTGTTGGAATTTAATCTTAAACTTATAATTTAAATATTTTTTTTCATTTGTTTTATTTAAATAAGTCTGTTGTAATGTCTCAAGATAGAAGCGGCTAGAATATGTCTGGGTGCAGTTGAGTATTATTAGGAGAGTACTTGTGACAATCCGGGTCAAATCCCGAGCCTTTTTCGAAAATTGGGTCAAATCCCGATTTCGAGTCTTTTTCGAAAATTGGGTCAAATCCCGATTCCAAGTCCGAATAAGCCAAAGCCTACTGGCTCAAACGCAGCCAACTTGGGTAACGAGTAACCCACCACAGGCCCCCAAAATATCATGATTTTGTTGGTGTTAATTAGTAGTAGTACTTTGCCTTATAAACTGAACAGAAGTCCCAAATCTCCTCGATATGGGACTAGGGTGTTACAAACTCCCCCAGTTAAACTCTTGACGTCCTCGTCAAGCCTGAACGGATAGCCCATAGGTCCGGATCGTTCCCCTAGCCATTGTGGGATAATACCGGCTAACTTCGTGTCCCCACCTCCGGACCTCTGTCCATTGTGGGATAATACCACCAGCCTTCGTGTCCCCACCTCCGACAACTTGATGCATCAAGCTTTCGAGAGTCGGCTCTGATACCATATGTGACAACCTGGGTCAAATCCCGAGCCTTTTTCGAAATTGGGTCAAATCCCGATTCCGAGTCCGAATAAGCCGAAGCCTACTGGCCGAAACCCAGCCAACTTGGGTAACGACTAGCCCACCATAGACTCCCAAAATATCATGATTTTGTTAGTGCTAATTAGTAGTAGTACTTTGCCTTATAAACTGAACAGAAGTCCCAAATCTCCTCGATGTGGGACTACGGTGTTACAGTACTGGAATAAGTAGTGGAGATATATTAGGAAGTATAATTTAAATATTTGTTTTCATTTGTTTTATTTAAATAAGTCTGCTGTAATGTCTCGAGATAGAAGCAGCTAGAATAGGTCGTCTTGGTGCAGTTGAGTATTATTAGAAGAGTAGTGGAATAAGTAGTGAAGATATATTAGGAAGTAGTTCCTGGTTTGTAGCTGCACATAGATGTTCATTTATTTAAACTTGTAATCTCCACCTTCAGAATTATCTCACAGAATGTCAACATTATTTTGATTAGTTTCATATTTATAATATGAGCTTGCCTCAATATAGTGCGCTTTGGTTATATCTTCTGTTTTGTTTGTTTGTTCTGGTTTCTACACTTGGTATCAGACCTAAGTTATGTGAATGCCCAAAGATATTAATATGGATACGTCTAAGACAAAGGAGGGAGCAGTTTCATTGAATTATCCGCTGTTGGCAAAGAACAACTATACAACATAGGCCATCAAGATGAAGGTCTTTATGCAAGCTTAAGGAGTTTGGGATGCAGTTGCGCCCATAGATCCGGAGGCGATTTTGGAGGTCAGGAAGGATAAGATGACAATGAAAGCTATCTATCAAGGGATTACTGAAGAGATGATGTTGTCTATTGTAGAAAAACAATCGGCTAGTGAGGCTTGGAATACTCTGAAAACCATGTATATGGGTGTTGATCGGGTAAAGAGTGTGAAAATTGAAACTTTAATATCTGAGTTTGAGGTTCTTCGTATGAAAGAGACATAATAAATTGATGATTTTGCGATGAAATTGAACAATGTAGTTAACAATATCCGAGCACTTGGAGACAAAATTGAAGAACCATATGTGGCCAAGAAATTACTACGGGATGTTCCATCAAAATTCTTGCAGATTGCCTCAACTATTTAACAATTTGGTGATTTGGACAAAATGTCCGTTGATGAGTTAATCGAGAGGCTAAAAGCTCATTAAGAGAGAATTTGTGGGCATGTTGAAGACAATTGGAATCAGCTGCTTCTAACTCAGGAAGAATGGAAGGCAAGTGCCCGTGGAGGATTACATGACAGAAGTGGTGGATGTGACAAAAGTAGGATAAAGTGTTATAACTGCAACACTTATGGACACTATGCTGCACAATATTGTAAACCACGACGGGAACGAGAACAGAGACAAGAAGTAAACCTTGCACAGATCGAGGATGATGAACCAACGTTACTTTAGACAAAATTAACGTGCCAGATGGGAAAATAAGAAGTGCCAGACGGGTAGTTAAGTTAAAAGCCAAACGACCTAAGTTGAAAGCCAAATGAGTGGGCTAAGTTGAAATCCAAATGGGCTAGTTTTAAATCCAAACGGGCTAAGTTGAAAGCCAAACGGGATGATAACAAGTTTAAGATTAAGGGGGTGATTGTTGGAATTTAATCTTAAACTTATAATTTAAGTATTTGTTTTATTTAAATAAGTCTGTTGTAATGTCTCGAGATAGAAGTAGCTAGAATAGGTCTTGGTGCAGTTGAGTATTATTAGGAGAGTAGTGTAATTAAGTAGTGAAGATATATTAGGAAGTAGTTCCTGGTTTGTAGCTGTACATAGATGTTCATTTATTTAAACTTGTAATCTGTACGTTCAGAATTATCTCGCAGAATGTCAATATTGTTTTGATTAGTTTCATATTTATAAAATGAGCTTGCCTCAATATAGTGTGCTTTGGTTATATCTTCTATTTTGTTTGTTCTGGTTTCTACACTTGGTATCAGAGCTAAGTTATGTGATTGCCCAAAGATATTAAAATGGTTACGTCTAAGACAAATGAGGGGCCAGTTTCATTGAATTATCCGTTGTTGGCAAAGAACAACTATACAGCATGGGCCATCAAGATGAAGGTCTTTATGCAAGCTCAAGGTGTTTGGGATGCAGTTGAGCCCAAAGATCTGGAGGCGGTTATGGAGGTCAGGAAGGATAAGATGGCAATGGCGGTTATCTATCAAGGGATTCCTCAAGAGATGATGTTGTCTATTGCATAAAAACAATCGGCTAGTGAGGCTTGGAATACTCTGAAAACCATGTATATAGGTGATGATCGGGTAAAGAGCGTGGGAATTGAAACTTTAAGATCTGAGTTTGAGGTTCTTCGTATGAAAGAGATAGAATAAATTGATGATTTTGCGATATCCGAGCACTTGGAGACAAAGTTGAAGAACCATATGTGGTCAAGAAATTACTACGGGATGTTCCATCAAAATTCTTGCAGATTGCCTCAACTATTGAAAAATTTGGTGATTTGGACAAAATGTCCGTTGATGAGTTAATCGGGAGGCTAAAAGCTCATTAAGAGAGAATTTGTGGGCATGTTGAAGACAATTGGAATCAACTGCTTCTAACTCAGGAAGAATGGAAGGCAAGAGCACGTGGAGGATTACATGACAGAAGTGGTGGACGTGACAAAAGTAGGATAAAGTGTTATAACTGCAACACTTATGGACACTATGTTGCACAATATTGTAAACCACGACGGGAACAAGAACAGATACAAGAAGTAAACCTTGCACAGATCGAGGATGATGAACCAGCGTTACTTTAGACAAAAGTAACGTGCTAGATGGGAAAATAAGAAGTGCCAGACGGGTAGTTAAGTTAAAAGCCAAACGACCTAAGTTGAAAGCCAAATGAGTGGGCTAAGTTGAAATCCAAATGGGCTAGTTTTAAATCCAAACGGGCTAAGTTGAAAGCCAAACGGGATGATAACAAGTTTAAGATTAAGGGGGTGATTGTTGGAATTTAATCTTAAACTTATAATTTAAGTATTTGTTTTATTTAAATAAGTCTGCTGTAATGTCTCGAGATAGAAGTAGCTAGAATAGGTCTTGGTGCAGTTGAGTATTATTAGGAGAGTAGTGTAATTAAGTAGTGAAGATATATTAGGAAGTAGTTCCTGGTTTGTAGCTGCACATAGATGTTCATTTATTTAAACTTGTAATCTGTATGTTCAGAATTATCTCGCAGAATGTCAATATTGTTTTGATTAGTTTCATATTTATAAAATGAGCTTGCCTCAATATAGTGTGCTTTGGTTATATCTTCTGTTTTGTTTGTTCTGGTTTCTACACTTGGTATCAGAGCTAAGTTATGTGATTGCCCAAAGATATTAAAATGGTTACGTATAAGACAAATGAGGGGCCAGTTTCATTGAATTATCCGTTGTTGGCAAAGAACAACTATACAACATGGGCCATCAAGATGAAGGTCTTTATGCAAGCTCAAGGTGTTTGGGATGCAGTTGAGCCCAAAGATCTGGAGGCGGTCATGGAGGTCAGGAAGGATAAGATGGCAATGGCGGTTATCTATCAAGGGATTCCTCAAGAGATGATGTTGTCTATTGCATAAAAACAATCGGCTAGTGAGGCTTGGAATACTCTGAAAACAATGTATATGGGTGATGATCGGGTAAAGAGCGTGTGTTGGGTTTGTCCAGCATGTCCCTCTAAATGTTGACACGTAGGCGCTTGGCTTCTGGCTAGTATATGGAAATAAAGTTGCGCCTCTTCTACAAGCTCGGGCTTTTAGATCAACTGGTAAAGCGCTTGATCCTAAAAATTGGTATCAGAGCGAGGTCTCGTGGTCGAAACCCACCGTAAGGCATTTGTGCATCCATTGTACCCCTAACAGGGACTTATTAGTGGTGGCACATGCTGGGGGGGGGGGGATTGTTGGGTTTGTCCAGCATGTCCCTCTAAATGTCGACACGTAGGCGCTTGGCTTCTGGCTAGTATATGGAAATAAAGTTGCGCCTCTTCTACAAGCTCGGGCTTTTAGATCAACTGGTAAAGCGCTTGATCCTAAAAGCGTGGGAATTGAAACTTTAAGATCTGAGTTTGAGGTTCTTCGTATGAAAGAGACAGAATAAATTGATGATTTTGCGATATCCGAGCACTTGGAGACAAAGTTGAAGAACCATATGTGGTCAAGAAATTACTACGGGATGTTCCATCAAAATTCTTGCAGATTGCCTCAACTATTGAACAATTTGGTGATTTGGATAAAATGTCTATTGAGGAGTTAATCGGGAGGCTAAAATCTCATGAAGAGAGAATTTGTGGGCATGTTGAAAACAATGGGAATCAGCTGTTTCTAACTCAGGAAGAATGGAAGGCAAGAGCCCGTGGAGGATTACATCGCAGAAGTGGTGGACGTGACAAAAGCAGGGTAAAGTGTTATAACTGCAACACCTATGGACACTATGCTGTAGAATGTTGTAAACCACGACGTGAACGAGAACAGAGGCAAGAAGTAAACCTTGCACATATCGAGGATGCTGAACTAGCGTTGCTTTAGACAGAAGTAACGTGCCAGATGGGCAAATAAGAAGTGCCAGAAGAGCAGTTAAGTTAAAAACTAAACGGGCTAAGTTGAAAACCAAATGGATGGGCTAAGTTGAAAGCCAGATGGGCTAGTTTTAAAGCCAAACAGGCTAAGTTGAAAGCCAAACGGGCTGATAACAAGTTTAAAATTAAGGGGATGATTGTTGGAATTTAATCTTAAACTTATAATTTAAATATTTGTTTTATTTTAATAAGTCTGCTGTAATGTCTCGAGATAGAAATAACTAGAATAGGTCTAGGTGCAGTTGAGTATTATTAGGAGAGTAGTGGAATAAGTAGTGAATATATATTAGGAAGTAGTTCCTGGTTTGTAGCTGCATATAGATGTTCATTTATTTAAACTTGTAATTTGTACGTTCAGAATTATCTCGCAGAATGTCAACATTGTTTTGATTAGTTTCATATTTATAAAATGAGCTTGCCTCAATATAGTGTGCTTTGGTTATATCTTCTGTTTTGTTTGTTTGTTCTGGTTTCTACACTTGGTATCAGACCTAAGTTATGTGAATGCCCAAAGATATTAATATGGATACGTCTAAGGCAAAGGAGGGAGCAGTTTCATTGAATTATCTGTTGTTGGCAAAAAACAACTATACAACATGGGCCATCAAGATGAAGGTCTTTATGCAAGCTCAAGGTGTTTGGGATACAGTTGAGCCCACAGATCCGGAGGCGATCGTGGAGGTCAGGAAGGATAAGATGGCAATTTCGGCTATCTATCAAGGGATTCCTGAAGAGATGATGTTGTCTATTGCAGAAAAACAATCGGCTAGTGAGGCTTGGAATACTCTAAAAACCATGTATATGGGTGCTGATCGGGTAAAGAGCGCGAAAATTGAAACTTTAAGATCTGAGTTTAAGGTTCTTCGTATTAAAGAGACAGAATAAATTGATGATTTTGCGATGAAATTGAACAACGTAGTTAACAGTATCCGAGCACTTGGAGACAAAGTTGAAAGCCAAATGGGTGGGCTAAGTTGAAAGCCAAATGGGCTAGTTTTAAAGCCAAACGGGCTGATAACAAGTTTAAGATTAAGGGGGTGATTGTTGGAATTTAATCTTAAACTTATAATTTAAATATTTATTTTATTTAAATATTTCTGCTGTAATGTCTCGAGATAGAAGCAGCTAGAATAGGCCTTGGTGCAGTTGAGTATTATTAGGAGAGTAGTGGAGATATATTAGGAAGTAGTTCCTGGTTTGTAGCTGCACATAGATGTTCATTTATTTAAACTTGTAATCTGTACGTTCAGAATTTTCTCGCAGAATGTCAACATTGTTTTGATCAGTTTCATATTTATAAAACGAGATTGCCTCAATATAGTGTGCTTTGGTTATATCATATGTTTTGCTTGTTCTGGTTTCTACGATATTTGTATCCTAGCAATATTATATTATTATATTCAAACTCTAGTTATATATTTGAAGTGGGGAAGGAGAGATAAATGAATTTTTATGATTAAAAACAAGATAGGGAATGATTTTTTTTTTGTTGCTAAATATAGGGAATGACTTTTGATGCCTTATAAATAAGGCATGTAGAAGGATTCTAACTTTTTAAGGAACCACTAGCATATTCATAGAGCTCTAATTTGTTCAACATTCCTTAAATTTTAGTTTAGAATCCTAAATAGCTAAGAGCAAGTCCAACAACTTACTTATATCATGTCCTGAGCTCAAATATAAGTAATCTAACAAAAAATGGTGCTCCTACAATGTCACAGTGGTTACCTAAATCACTAGGACATCCATCTCATTACCTATTAATAAGTAACCACTAGCCATTACCTATTTAATTTCCATGAATAAAAAATTCACTTCCCTCCTTTTCTACATTTCTTTTCTCTCTCTTTCTTCCACTCTTTTTCTCTCTCTTTTCAAATATATTTTATAATAATAATAATAATAATAGGGAATGGATATAAGTAATGTTGTTGGAGTTCCTACAAAAAATCAAGTCCCTAAATTACTAGGACACATTATTATATAATATTTATAAGTAACTGATAGTATGTAATTTGTAAAGGGCCAATTCACCTATTAAAATCAAGCCCAAGTCTAAAACAGCGCCTGCAAGGTCCACAATGTCTGCAAGGTCCACAATGCACTACTAGAAAAACTGCATTAGACATCGGCTAAAAACCGATGTCTATTGAAAAAGAGAAGCGATGTCTTTGCATGTGTAGAGAAAGGTAGGGGTATTAGACATCGGTTTTTAGCCGATGTCTATGTTAATCTTTAACATCGGTTTTTTAATAAGCAACAGATGTCTATGTTCCTTTTTAACATCGGTTTCTTAATAACGAACTGATGTCTATGTTCCTTTTTAACATCGATTTCTTAATAAGGGACTGATGTCCATGTTTTTCTTTTACATCGGTTTCTATTCTTTAGACATTAGTGTTCTGATATTAATTGTGATATTTAACATCGGTTTTTTGAGAAAGTGATGTAAGTTCTATATTTTTTTAATACATGGATGCCCTATTTGACATGGCCAAAAACCAAAACCAAATGACAAAAATCAAAAAACCAAACCAAAACCAAATATCGAAATCAAAAGGCCAATATATACTAAAACCAAATCTAAAATGTAATAGGCCAACTACATTATCCAATTCATATCGAAACTAACTACATAATCCAAACCATCAAAATATCAAAACTACATTCATATAGGCACATTTCCTAGTTTTTCAAAACCTTGATAATTCTTTCCTTTTGCTGCTTGTCTTAGAGCCTTTTTTAGATCTTCACAATAGGTCCCCAAGTGCTGCAACTTATGTTTTAGCTCGCCAAATGAAGATCCCATTTCAGAAACTTTTGTTAATGCTGCATCTCTAGTTGTGGTGTAGATTTCCTTACACTAGCAATGTGCCAAGACAAAAAGCCATATTCCCTCATTCTTCTTCCCTTTGATTTCACTTTTAACTACTTAGAACAACAATAACCCTGCAATAAAGAGAGATAGGATCAATCTAACTGAACCAATACATAGTATGATGTTGAGCGTAAAAGCTTTAAGTCAGCTCTAGCAGGTAAACTTCCAAGGGAAACCTGCCAAGGGAGCATATTGTATCGAAACACACAATTAAACATTGGCATGCATTACCAATTTAACAAGGGAGCATTATTCAGAAAACAGTCAATACATTCAACAAAGCTTCAGGAAACATGTAATTATTAATTATAAAGCAGCACTGTCATGTCCAACAAATATCTATACCCCACTTATTCTGTAGAGAAGTAAAACTACAACTAACAAAAAATCCTACCAGTTTAGAGTTCTCCTGCTAAAGGTTATAAGGGATAAAATGGTCTTCACAGAAACACAACCTGGATCAAAATATACTTAACAATTTCCACTCCTCGTCAATCACATGAAATCCAGTTATTCTGTTCTCTACAAGAGCATTCAATGCTAAACAGCACAAAACAGGTTAAAAGTTGGACACATTAAAATAGTGAACAAACAGAAAATTAGCACCAGAATTACCTTCATCGACAGTTGTTGGTTTTACCACATGCAATTCCTCCTTTTTAGTCATAAAATCTCCCACAGTATATAATCCATTTTTTGACTGTTTAATGAAAGACATAAAAAAAAATAGAATGAAATAAATGTAAACATGATACTGCAATAGGCAATTTCTTTAAGAACTTCTGTACATTAAGAGGGCACTTAAAATGAAGAGTATAGAAGTCACAATTACCGAGTCACGATCACAGGTGCCACTCTCTTCTTCAATTCACGATTAGGATTCCATATAATTAACAATGTTAATTCTGTTGCTACATTCTGCTAGTGATATATATGAATTAATTAGCAATGTTAATTCTATTGCTACATTCTATTGCTACATTCTGACTGTTTCCAATAGTGCTGCTTGATCATATATAACACTATACGGCAAGCAGCCAAGTGGTCCTGTGTTGTGTACCCAAAAGCTTTATGAAATAGCTGCATCAAATATCAGAAGCAAAAACAAAGGAGGTTAAGTAACATTTTCCTGATAACAGTACCAAATTAATTAACACATAAAAATATAACCTAGCAAATAGCAGCAAGAAAAGTTAAAGATTTATAGCATATTACAGATGCACAATCTGCAAATGTAACATACAACCGTAGAAAAGATACTATATTAACAATCAAAAGAAGCTCACAGTCGATTGTGTCAAAGACTATAAAGCAAAGAAGCATACTAGACATTGCAGTAATTTAGTAAAGCCAGAGTAACTAAAGGAAATAAAAATATGCAGCTCTGGATCAATGATAATTTACTGAAGATACATGACATACCTTGTTGTCCCACAGTACTGCATCTCGGCTAGTTTCAACAGTGCAACACTGTGAAGTTAATAAAATAATCAGTGAGGTACCTCAGCAAAGAAGTATAGTATGAAGACATGGATAAGAGATAAAACTGAGAACTAGAGAACAATGAGTTTTCACATATAAAAATGCAAAAATATCCCACATAAAATTGATATTTCAATATGTACCTTAAAATAAGTATCACATGCACCTAAATACCTAATGCAATAATAATATTGAGCAGGTTTGTGGAGAATAAGACAGTATATGTACATAAATATAAATGTCATATATGCTATGAAAATTTAGGGGCTTATCCATATGTAAATCTGACAGGTACATTCAGAATCAGAAGACAACAGCAACAGAAAGTACACCAAAATTTATCTCTACTCTCTCTCGACCATAGAACATGGAACAAGAGGAGGGTAAACAAAAAACATTAAGAACAATTCAACCTTTATACATAACAAAAGGTCAAATCCCTACAAATTGAAGGCTTGGGTTGATTGTTTACAGAACTCATTGGCCAAGAATCACAGATCCTCCACTAACACAAGACACACCACAAACAAATACCACAAAAAAAAAACTACATATAAATACAGGATACAATTACTTAATGAAAACCAAAATATACAATCACCCACAAATACCTTTAAATCAAAACACTGAATCATTACAAATTTAAAGCTTGGGTAAAATATTGAATATTTATCCAAGAGGAAGAGAATTTAAACAAACTTGAAACACAAAGCTCTGAAATTTAACCTAAAACCAAGTTTAATTAATGGCCAGTTACAAGAATTATCAATAAAGATTGAAACTTTATGATTGAAAGATGCTTATATATGCCGATTGAACAAAAATTGGGGTTTAAAGAGGAAAAAAAGCTCCCAATTACAAGAATGATGAATAAAGATCCGAAGTTTATGATTGAAACATACCTTAAATTTCTAATTGAACATAATTCACCATCAATTTTTGAGGTGTGGACGCTACTTGTTCAGCCATGGTTGATTTGAAGTTGCTGGAGATATACCGAAATTGAGAAGACGCTCTGGACACCGAAATTAGGGTTCTTAAAGAAAGAAAAAAGAGGGATAAGCGGGGGGGGGGGGGGGTTGTGTGTGTGGGTAGTAGTATATGTTTTTTATTTTTATGTTTTTAGTTTAAGGGGGAAAAGAGGGAAGCGGGATCTGAAATTTAGTAAGGGGGGGAATTTTCCCAAGAGGGAAAAGAAAAATGGGGAAGGCGCAGATTTTTTTTTAAATGGGGTTTAGACATCATTTATTCATGTAAGCGATGTGTAGTTTACTATTAGACATCAGTTTTAGAATTTCCGATGTAAGAGACACTTTTAACATCAGTGGTTTTTCTAGCTGATGCCTAATGTGTGATGTCTAATCTAGTTTTTCTAGTAGTGATGCCTGCAAGGTCCACAATGCCTGCAAGGTTCACAATGTCTGTAAGGTTCACAGTGTCTGTAAGGTACACAAAGCCTGCAATGTCCACCAAGCCCATAAGGATTGGACGTGACGTTGCACAACAGACAAGTATGCACAAGAAAAAGCTAACATGGACAAGACACTGACATCTGCAACAAAGCTGGCACAAGTACATGGTCCAAACGTCAGGACAACATGCAACTGACACAATGTGGACATTGACCCCGACCAAGATCCTAATTTGTAGCTCTTGTCCCCCCACGTGGACACTCAGTCATGTGAACTGCACATGACATGAGCCTATATATACCCCCTAGTCACTTCAATGCATGGGGTTCACAACATTCATTACACTTTCACAATATTCAGTTTCTGATAGGTTTTGCTCTACCTTCTCTCTACTTTCTCTCTCTAGAAATTATACCTATCTATATACTTGTATTATGTTTTCCATCCACCGGATACTTATTCTCACGCCGGAGGTGCTTACGGGGACATAACCCCCCGCAGGCATTTCCGTTTCAGGGAGCTCGGAGGTGATTCCGGTGAAGTTCAGACAAGACACGCAAAGCTCAACAAGGCCAACATAGCCAGGCGCATTGTTTATTCACTTTTAAAGAAGGGCACAAGTTGATAATACGAATGCCAGGCACGAAAGACAGTTTGCATATATATAATCTGCAAAAAGGGCGTAAAAAAGAGGTAATTGATAGTGACAGAAAGGAGTCACTGGAATGGCATAAAGAAGTGAGCTTTTGCTGGTTTATTAGATGATAATAGACCAAATAATCATCACGCACATACTATTCTTTGTACACAGTAGTTCACAAAGTTAGCATCCATGGCCACACTTGAAGAGTGTAAGCATCCAAACATCAGGGCATGGGTTTCAGCTTATTTCTTAGATGGTTGTATAAATTCACCACAATTATTAAATCCTTTATTGACAAAGCCAGCTCACTCCTTAGCTCCTGTTTGTATCATGCGCACGTAACAAGTTCACTTGTCATCATAAAGGCATGTTGTTAGATCAGGATTCAATGATCGTCAGGATCTAGACTTAACTGATCAGGATTGCTGACGTCATCAGTATTGCATGATTATCAGTATTTACTCAAGCGTCAGTATCAGGATTACCATCAGGACTAATATCAGGACTGTGATCAGGATTGATCATCAGGACTGGAAGCTGATCAGGATTTCTATTTCAAGTTGGTTTATGAGTCTAGTTAAAGAAGGAAGTTTATTTTGTCAGTTCCTTATTTATAGGAATGCAGCTATCGATTTAGGATATGTTTCAATCTTTGTAATTGATTAGGACTTATCTTGTAATTTATAGAGAAGCTGTGTAGTATATAAACACAGTTTAGGTTTCGATTTATATCGATCACAGACACGAGTATTTTGTAATCTTGAAGCTCTTAAGAACTTAGAATTTCTTGAGAGAGTTTTGTAACAGTTTTATAACAGTTTTATAACAGATTTAATAAAACTGTTATTATTCATATTTGTGTTTATTAAAGTCGAGAATCTTATACAATTGTATTCAACCCCCTTCTACAATTGTTATTTACTGGGCAACACATGTACAAACTCATACCATCCGAGGGATAGGTACATCCGAGCGTGCATGGTAACGTATTAGCAGAATGGACATACCTATAATATATTGTCATTCACAGATGACGGCAGGTGATGAGGTATAGTGCTGCGCATTGAGTTGCATACATTAAATTGGCGATGAGTAGCCGAAGGGGACATTGATCGTTCTATGACTAAGGATTTAATTTGACGAGGAAGGAAACAAAACAGTTATGGGGGAAGAGAAACCGAATAATAACGACCATTCCCATGCATTTGATATCACGATGAGTAGCTTGTGGGACGGTGTGTTGTGTTCGCTTCTTCACCAAGTACCCACGTGTCTTGTTCTTTGCTTTCACTTCTATAACCCGACTATCCATGCTGTTGCCTTACTCTATGCTGCTTTATGAAATACATCACAGCATCCGAGCTAATAATGTTATTTGGAGCCAGCTTTCATACGGATGCATCGTACTCGGACGCAATAAAAATTACTTGTCAAAATTCGAAGAAATTGCAGCTGTTATCTTTGCATCCGAGCATCCGATACTGAATCAACTTCGAGCATGTGCGGAAATTTGTCAAAACATTCATTGAATTTGAGTGGATATTGTTGGTGGCCCAACTGGGATTGGGCCGGATAGTGATTGGGCAGTAGTAATTGGGCCGAATGGTCACAGCCCATTCCTTCGGATCGGTCCGTTGGATCTGACCGTTGTTTGACCAGGTCACCCGACTATTCAGGCGTAAGAACAGGACCACGTATGTGGTCGGTTGCCCCCGAAGAATCCGGGCGAGCCGGTACCACGGTGCCTATAAAAGCACATAACAGGTTTCTGATAAGGGAGACTCATTTTTTACGCTCACAAATACTTACACGTTCATTTAAACCTATTTGGAACCTCTAACTTATTCTCACACCGGAGGTGAATCGGGGGCCCAACCCCTCGCATTCTTCTCTTTTGACAGGTTGACCGAAGAGCTTCCTGGAATCCAACCCGACAGAAAACTGGTTCCAACATTTGGCGCCGTCTGTGGGAACGTGTAAGCAAATTTGTGACGTTGGCTGAGAACGATGGCAATTGATAGTTCTGAAGATAGGGCTCTCGGTTTCGCTGAGACTCATCGCCAAGGTCCCTCTACAACTACACCTCCTATTAATCGAATTCTCAATTTTGATGATGAGTTGGAGGAGGGACCAATGCCAACTCCCGAAGAGAAAAAGGCCATGATTCTTAAATGGCGTGAAGAAACTACTGCCAAAGGGGGAAAGCAGAAGGAAAAGGAAAGGCTGGAAGTCGAAGCCCAAGCTAGGGCGAAGAAGAGGGAAGATGATCTCGCTAAGCTGGAAGCAATTAAAAGGCGAAGGGCTGAGCTGGATGCTGAGGTAAAGGCTCTTCAAGGTGCTGTGGAGACTGGAGAACAACTATTGGTACAGACCAGTCACAGGAGAGAAAAGAGGGTGCATAATGATGAAGATGGATCTTCGGATTCTGAATCACACCCCCGAAGGATCCGTTCAAAGGTGGTCGTACGATCGGATACCGACGAGGAAGGAGATCCTCGTATGAAAGACAAGCTGAGCCGAATGGAGAAGGCGATGTTCGGCAATCGTAGAATTAGTCACGAGCCGGTAGTGTCGGAAGAAATCGAGCAGTATAGACCTCCCCCTGGAAGACAATTCCCGAAGATGAACGAATTCAATGGGAAAGGCGACCCTGAAGACCATTGCGAGAAGTATGAGTCCCTTATGACAGGCATGGGACACTGTGATGTCATGCTTTGCAAGATGTTCAAGACATACCTGAAGGGTCCAGCTACCATGTGGTACAGGTCAATGAAACCAAGGTCGATATGTTCTTACGACCAGCTAAAAAGGAAATTCTTGAGGCACTATTCGCACTTGTGCCGAAGAGAGAAGGACACCGAAGCTTTGATCCACTGTAGACAAAGGCCGAACGAAGAGTTGGGAGATTACTTGGCTAGGTTTAAGGAAGAAGCTGGAATGGTGACAAATTTGGACAAAGTAAAGGCCGCTGGGTTCTTATCGGCAAGACTAGACCCCATCAAAGGTAAAAAAACTCCGATCTTCTCTTTATGATATTCCCCCTAAATCCCTGAATGATATATACTTGAGGGGTGAGAGCATCCGACGGAAGATGGAATCCATCGGGGGGTTTAAAGAAGCCAAGAGAGAAGACAGGGGGAGAAAAGGGTATGACAGGTACGATTCAGGGCGAAGATTCGATGATAGGCGAGATGAGGCGAAAGGTCGCGATAAAGCTGCCGAACGAAGGAGAGATAGGGATGGCACAGCATTTACCCCTCTGAATGCACCAATCTCGAAGATTCTCCACGAGATAAAAGGAAAGCCTGGCTTCGTTCGCCCAGCACGAATGAAGATGCCCGATTATAAGAAAAATGGTAACAAGTATTGTGATTATCATCAGGACAAGGGTCACAACACTAATGAGTGTTACCATCTAAAAAAACTGATAGAGAAGATGATCAAGGAGGGAGAACTGAATAAATTTGTCAAAGACCTGAGGGACAAGCTAGCCCCGAAGGAAGACAAACGAAAAGAGCCCGAAGAGGTCGAAAGGTACAGAGGCGAAGTAAAAACCATATTCGGTGGAAGTACCCTGGGACGAGATAGCAAGACGGCCAAGAAAAGGTACGCAAAACAGGTTTACAATTTGTACCAGTTTCAATCTGCCAAACAGGCGATGCCGATCATGTTTACCGAGGATGACTATGAGGATGTGATTTGGCCTCATGAAGACCCTTTGCTCATCAATCCGGTGATCGGGCAAAACAAAATATGGAAAGCTCTGATAGACGGGGGGAGCTCGGTGAACATTCTGTATCATCGGACGTATAGTAAAATGAACCTTGGAGGCGAACAGCTGGAACCCTGCCACGAAGCTCCCCTGTACGGCTTCGGGAATCAGCCAGTCCCTATTGAAGGTACTATCACTCTATCTGTTCTTTTGGGTAAAGCTCCATATACTGTGGAAAAGCAGGTCAAGTTCTATGTGGTTCGGGTGGAAAGCCCCTACAATGGTATTCTCGGAAGG
The DNA here is from genome assembly GCA_030848705.1 of Heracleum sosnowskyi. Lineage (NCBI taxonomy): Eukaryota > Viridiplantae > Streptophyta > Magnoliopsida > Apiales > Apiaceae > Heracleum > Heracleum sosnowskyi. Next base: position 13,339,678 of record CM061244.1, on the reverse strand, counting down.
CCAGCCCTTACCTCCTTCCAGGCGGTGGCGTCGATACCTCATCTCAAATTGAAATTCCCGACTGAGCATGGCATCGGGGAAATGAGAGGCGATCAAAAAACCGCACGAATCATCATGCTAGACGATCTAGATAAAGAACAGGATTTTGAGCTGACCGAAAGTGGTAAAAGAAAGAGGACCGAAGGCAAATCTAGCGGAAGTCGCCAAACCATGAACATCGAATTAGAAAAGTTTGGGGCAGACCTATCTAGCCCAATTGCCGAACCAGCAGCAGAAACCGAAGAGGTGGAGCTATATGCAGGCTGTTCGGGAAAGATGGTTCGAATCGGGAAAAATATGGAGCCCGACCTGAAGAAGAAAGTGATTGAAGTGGTCAGGAAATACCACGACGTCTTCGCCTGGGGGCCCGAGGACATGCCGGGCTTGGATCCAAAGACGGCGAAGCATTGTCTTAATGTTAAGCCCGAGGCAAAGCCAGTAAAGCAAAGAAAGAGAACATTCGCCATGGAACGACAGAAGATCATTGAAGCCGAAGTGGAAAAACTTCTGGAAGCAAAATTCATAGAGGAAATCGAATACCCGAACTGGCTAGCCAATGTAGTGGTGGTAAATAAGGCAAATAACAAATGGCAAATGTGTGTTGACTACACCGACTTAAACAAAGCCTGTCCGAAGGACCATTACCCGCTTCCTAGCATTGACCAGCTGACAGACGCCACTGCCGGATATCAGGTACTTAGTTTTTTGGATGCTTTTTCAGGATACCATCAGATTGCAATGAATGCCGAGGATATTCCAAAGACAGCATTCATCACCCCGAAAGGAACATACGCCTACATCAAAATGCCTTTCGGCCTGAAAAACGCAGGAGCCACATTCCAAAGAGTGGTCAATCGGATTTTCTATAAACAAATCGGGAGAAACATGGAATGCTATGTGGATGATATGATTGTTAAGTCCCAGTTCAAAGATCACATGGAAGATCTCAAAGAATGCTTCGAGACATTAAGGAAGCACGACATGAAGATTAATCCGAACAAGTGTACTTTCGGAGTCTCCAGTGGGAAATTCTTAGGGTATATGGTCAGTGCCCGAGGGATCGAAGCAAACCCAGAAAAGATACAAGCAGTAATCGACATGGAACAGCCGAAGACAGTTCAGTATGTACAGAAATTGACCGGTCGAATGGCCGCCTTGCGAAGATTTATTTCCAGATCAGCAGAAAAGGCCCTGCCTTTCTTTGAAGCACTTCGGGGATCGAAGAATTTTGAATGGGGATCGAAGTGCCAGAGAGCATTCGAGGATGTGAAGGAGTATCTCACCAAGGCGCCTCTCCTGATGAGGCCCGATCCGAAGGAAACATTACAGCTATACTTAGCAGTGAGCGACCGAACTTTTGGAGTAGTACTAGTGAAAGAACATAACAGCTCTCAACACCCAGTGTTTTACGTGTCCCACATGCTGAAAGATGCGGAGACAAGATATCCAAATGCAGAAAAGTTCGCATATGGCCTTGTAATGGTGACCCGAAAGCTACGTCATTATTTTCAGGGGCGAACGGTACAGATTATAACCGATCAACCCCTTAAGAAAATTTTGACAAGACCAGAGGCGTCCGGAAAGGTGGTGGCTTGGTCCATCGAACTGGGAGAATAAGATTTGGAATAGATCCCCAGAACGTCCATCAAAGCCCAAACATTGGCAGACTTCATGGTCGAATGCTATTTTTCAGGACCAAAAGACCTAGCTCCCGAAGAGCAGCTGGTCCGATCGCCAGGCAAGTGAAAATTGTTCGTAGATGGGTCGGTAGCCGGGTCAAAGTGTGGGGCAGGATTAATCCTTTCAAGTCCAGATGGGTTCGAAATCTGCCAAGCAATAAGATTCACTTTCTCGCTAACCAATAACGAGGCCGAGTACGAAGCATTGCTAGCCGGTTTAAATCTGGCCAAAAACCTCGAGGTAAGAAATTTACGAGCATTTAGTGATTCTATGTTAGTGGTGAAACACTTTTCAGGAGAGTACGAACAAAGAGAGCTTCGACTCAAGGCTTACGCCGCAAAGGTAAAGGACTCATCGGTCTCATTTGAATCCTTCGAATTAAGTCAAGTAGGAAGAGAGGATAACAGCCGAGCCGATGCTCTGTCAAGGTTGGCTTCGGCCGAAACACACAACCTCACAGGATCCATCTACCTGACTGAAGTGAAAAGCCCTTCAATCGACAAGCAACAATGCATGGAAATCCACCAAGGCATTAACTGGATGAGCCCGATCAGGGCCTATCTAGAAAAAGGTACTTTGCCCCTAGACCGGAAAGAGGCCCAAAAAGTGAAGTACAGGGCAACAAGCTACACCATCGTCGGTAACAAGTTGTATAGAAGGTCAGTGACAGAACCCCTTCTCCGATGTTTGGATCCCGAAGAACAACTGCTAGCTTTGGAAACAGTTCACGAAGGGATATGTGGAGAACATCTTGCCGGTCGGTCTCTTGCTTTTAAAATCCTCAGACATGGGTTTTACTGGCCGACTTTACGAGCAGATGCGGCCGATTACGCAAAAAAGTGTCGGCAATGTCAGTTATTCAGTACCATCCCGAAGAAGCCACCAGAAGAAATGGTATCAGTCCTAAGTCCCATTCCTTTCGCCATGTGGGCTGTAGATATCGTGGGAATTCTACCAAAGAGCACAAAACAGGCCAAGTACTGCATAGTGGCGATCGACTATATGACCAAGTGGGTCGAAGCAAGACCCCTGGCGACCATAACCGAAGAGGCAGCAAAAAAGTTCATGTTAGAGCAAGTCATACTCAGGTTCGGGATCCCGAAGGTATGTGTATCCGACAATGGGACCCAGTTCATCGGGAACAAGTTCCGGAAGTTCTTGACGCATTTCGGAATACAGCAGAAATTTAGCTCGGTCGGTCACCCTCAAGGAAACGGAGCAATCGAGGCCGCAAATAAAATCATCTTCGAAGGGATAAAAAAGCGACTGGGAGATGCCAAGGGGCTTTGGGCAGAAGAGCTAAATTGGGTATTGTGGGCATACCGAACAACCCCACGCTCGTCGACAGGTGAGACGCCTTTTAAGTTGGCATTCGGGACAGACGCCTTAGTTCCCGTAGAAGTCGGATTAGACTCCTACTGAACAGAGGTGTTCAACGTCGAGGCGAATGAATTCGATCTCCGAGCCAATGTTGATTTTTTAGAAGAAGAAAGGGAAGCAGCACACCTAAGGAATTTGAAATATCAGCTCCAGGCAGCCCAATACTACGACACCGGAGTAAAGAAAAGGACCTTCATGGTGGGATATTTGGTGTTGAGGGAATTGGCGACTTCTATGCCAGCTAAGCAGGGAAAACTAATGCCAAACTGGGAAGGCCCGTATAAAGTGACTGAAGTGGTTCGACCTGGTACCTAAAAATTAGCAACCACGTCTGGCGACCCGATCAAGAACACATGGCACGCCTCCAGGTTACGAAGATATTACCAATAGCCTTCATCCAATCTAGAGGAATATGGCCGAACGAAAGGTGCTCGCCACTCAAGTTCTTATTTTCACTTTATACTAAGTTTTATTTCTCAAAAGCATGTAAAGTTGAATAATTTATCAATAAAATACATGTTTCCCTGTTCTACTTATTTTATCAGTTATGCATTATAATGTTATAAGTCAGACATTTATCTGGGGACGACCAGAAACGATAAATGCCACAAGACTTCTTGAATAATGTTTCATAAACTTGGCGAGTGGATAACCAAACAGCCAAACTTTGGGAGAATCCAGACCATGTTCGGCGAAAAAGAAAGCCGAAGATACATATAATGGTTCAATTTTGTTTAAATTATGTTAAGGCAAAATGAAGCCGAAGATACATAAAACTGATTCAATTATGTTAAGGCGAAGATAGGAGCCGAAGATACATATAATTGTTATATTTTGTTTCAATTATGTTAAGGCAAAAGGAAGCCGAAGATACATAAAACTGATTTAATTATGTTAAGGCAAAGATAGAAGCCGAAGATACATATAATTGTTAAATTTTGTTAAAATATGTCAAGTAAAAATGAAGCCGAAGACACATTAGTTTGGCTTAAATTTTGTAAATTATGTTAAGGCAATGATTAAAAGCCGAAGATGCATAAATTTTGCTAATTACGTTGAGGCGAAGTTGATAAGCCGAAGACACTTAAATTTTGACAATTATGTTGAGGCGAAGTCGATAAGCCGAAGACACTTAAATTTTGTAAATTATGTCGAGGCAAAGATAAGCCGAAGATGCATATATTTTTTTAATTATGTTAAGGCCGAAGCCGAAGGTACATAAAAATATTAATTATGTTGAAGGCAACAATCGGCACTAAAAGAAGCCATAGACGACGGAATTATATAAACTTGGGAAATCCATTAGGAAAGACAAGTACATTCAATGCCCGAGGGCTACAGAAGTTTAGATGCCCGAAGGCGAAATAAAGTACAAGATAAAAAAGTCCTAATCAGATAATTCTTCGTCCTCGCCAGAAGACACGACAGGAGGCTCGTCCTCATCTGGGCGACCAACTGGATCGGTGAAGCCGGGCTTTATCAAAGGTGCATGGTCCAAGCCCATAGCGGCTGCCCTCCTCACGACCTCGTCGTGGCCCATCTGATAACAGCGTTCCTCGGCGTTCAACCGAAGCTTGGTCTCCCTCCGGCCCATCTTCCTAGAAGCCTTCAGAGAAAGGTTGCGCTTGGTTAGCCTAGCTCGGAGAAGGTCGACCTCCTTTTGCATCGCCTCCCGATCGGCCCTCAATGCAGCAGCCTGCCCTTCTAGCCTCTCCACGTCACCAACGGCTTGCTGAAGAGCATTCTCCGACCTCACAGCTCGGACCTCCAGTTCCCGAAGCTGGCCGAAATTGCCCTCCATATCCTTCACCTTATCAGTGATGATAGCTGCCATTAGTGTCGCCTGAAAAAGAGAAAGGAAACTCGGTAAAAAAAAAAAGGGGGGGGGAGGCAAACCAACTATACCTTGGAGAGGAAGGCCATCAGGTCGGCGCAAGCATCGGCAAGACCCAACTGATCATAGGCAGGGCGATCAGCCGGAAGGACCAACGCCCGACACAAGTCGGGGGCTATCTCCTTGATGGCTTTGGGGTCAGCCGTGGCGATTGTATCGGATTCCAGGACCACCCACTGAGGGACGTACGTTTTTATAACGTCCCCCCGACGAGCCCTTTTTCTAACCGGGGCAGACCCGGCCGCCTGCTCCGCATTTTCGGTTGGAGAGGGAGACATCGGGGCCGATTGCTCAGGCGCCCGTTTATCGCCCTCCTGGCGACCATCGTGGGTAGCAGCACCCGCCCGGGCCGCTTCGGCTGCTTCAGCTGCTTCAGCCGCCTTAGCCGCTAAAGCCGCCTGCTCCGCCTCAAACTTGACCATTTTCCTCTCTATGATGGCCTGACATGAAGACACTGTAAAAAGAAAGAGAGGGGTTAACATCATTATTGAAGGCATAAACAGGAAGATAAAAGCACAGTAAACAAAATTTTAATGCAAGGGGTAAAGTATGTTACCATTACCCCAAAGGGCGAAAAGCCATTGCTTATCCTGAAGGTCCTCTAAAGGGATTCGGCCCATATCGAAATTATATAGGCGTTGGTAGTTGTCCAGCTCTATCCTTGATAGTGCGGGTTTAACCACCTGAACAGTAGGATCAACCACTCGCCATTGAGACAAAGCGTCTATCTTCGGGCCTGAGATGTAACACCACTTATCGTGGCTGCCTTTGTTGTTGGAATTGGTTTCCACCCACTCAGCCATGTTGCTACGGCGGGCGATGGAGTAATAACCTTTACTCTTACCATTCTTCCGGAAGTCGTGGTGGTGCCAGAACAATGCGGGGGTTGGATCGATGTTGGCCGCGAGGAATCGGCATTGAAAGCCGTTCATGTGTAGGAACCCGTTCGGGTCCATTTGGCCTAAAGCTATACCCATCTGGGCGAACAGTTGCTTCACCAACGGGAGCATCGGGACCCGGAAACCGCATTTTAAAGCGGCCTCAGAGATCCCGGTAGCGACATTCCCGTATCCCTTTGGGACGGGAGGGTTGAACCATATCCGGTCAGCAGCCCTCGGCAGATACGTATGCCAGGCACCGGTCGGGATATCAAACTCTTTCGGCAATTTAGCTACTCTGTCCTCTGATAACCGAGTACGATGATTCGCCGCAGGAAATTCATCAATATCGTGAAACAGATATCTTTACGGGGATACGGATCTGGGAGATTGTCCCGAGGTAGAAGCCGACCGATCCATAATTCCTGCATTAATATGAAGAAATTAGCCTTGTACTCGGACATGAGCAAGAATGAGAAGAAAGAAAAAGTAGTCGCCGAGTACAGAGGGCTTGGATCGATCGGAGGGTTACTAACTTCTAAGCTGAAGCAATAAGAGAGATCTACAAGGAACTACGCATCCCGAAGACTGTTCTAAGGGCCAACCCCTCCCGAAGATTGTTCCAAGGACAGATTCATCCCGAAGATCGTTCTAGGGACAAATTGGTCTCGGAAATTATTCTTAGGACGAATCTATCTACTGGTCTGACTACCGACCTAATTATGGGTATATTCTCGAAAGCAAGTATAACCCAAAGTAAAATTACTATTATGCCTAAATAATGGTGAACATATTCAGGAAAGTTAAACACGAAATGGGAAATTGCGCAGAGGGATATAGAAAACTTACTTGTGATAAGAGTTTGAGGAGGATTCGAACTTGTCAAGTGAAATCGTCGATATCTGCAAACAGAGGTGCTGGAGAGAAACGGGCAAAATGAAGTTGCTTTTGAATGTATAAGTGACGATGTTTGGGGGGAATTTTTTTTTTATATTTATACGGAAGATATGTGACGTTTGGACAGTAAAACGCGAACGGTTAATCTTGATCGTACGATCAAAGCCGTTTGGGATTCAACGGTGATGATCCAGCACTAATATCAAGGAATTACAGCTGTCAGTATTAATTACGGCACGATTCTCTAGGTGACGTATCACAACGGATATGCACGAAACCGTTGGAATCCATCCCGAAGAGACGTGAAAAGCTAGGACTCCGAACGCATTAACAAATCCGACCGAAGTCCAGGGACATGTTGGTGGCCCAACTGGGATTGGGCCGGATAGTGATTGGGCCGAGTAGTAATTGGGCCGAATGGTCACAGCCCATTCCTTCGGATCGGTCCGTTGGATCTGACCGTTGCTTGACCAGGTCACCCGACTATTCAGGCGTAAGAACAGGACCACGTATGTGGTCGGTTGCCCCCGGAGAATCCGGGCGAGCCGGTACCAAGGTGCCTATAAAAGCACATAACAGATTTCTGATAAGGGAGACTCATTTTTTACGCTCACAAATACTTACACGTCCATTTAAACCTATTTGGAACCTCTAACTTATTCTCACACCGGAGGTGAATCGGGGGCCCAACCCCTCGCATTGTTCTCTTTTGACAGGTTGACCGAAGAGCTTCCTGGAATCCAACCCGACAGAAAACTGGTTCCAACAGATATATATTAAACAACTCATGCAACAAGTCATCTGAGCAAAAATAATATGTCAACAAGTTCCTGTCTATGTCCACTTATTAAACAAGTAAACAAGTAACAAGCTCATTACAATGGATGCATTCACAAATATCGACGGAGGATAAAGAGCTTGGCTTGTCAAATTCTGAGTACACAAGCCGAGATGCACGGATAAAAGCACACAAAGCCAGCCAAGGAATGAAGGTGGAGCATGCATGCCTTAATGCGTACCATATAATAAGAAAAGGACGAAAAGCACAAAAAGACAAAAAAGAAACAGAAGTGTAAAAGAAATGGTAATCACGTAAAAACAAGTTCAAGGCATGGGAATTCAATTATCTTGGTAAAGTTAAAGGCTAACTACACGGGATGCACTGCTTAAATGGTGATAAATATACTAAAATTTGATATAAAATTTAAAATAATGAAAAATATTAAACAATTGTCCTTTTTTATATTTATTCAAAATTTCAATCAATGATCAAAACGAAAAGGAGAATTTAAAAGAAACCTTAATTTTATGTAAACACATATTTTGTACTTGGAAAAATTTAGAGAAATCATTACAAAGCCGTTGTGAAGCACATCTTAACAAACTAGTTGTTCATATTTTAATTAACCATACACACAAGTATGGCTATGTTTGCTATATTAATGATAATTATATTATTTATTTTATATAAAAATAAAAAATAGAGTTTAAATTCAATTCAGATAAATTTTTTAGAGAGGGTTTTTTGTCACGCAGTAAAATTTTATTAATTTATTTTTTTATATATCTATTTTTTATTATCTATTTATTTAGATTGTATTGGTAAGAAGGAGGTCTAAAATATAAATATTATTTTAAAGAAATACATTTTTTATAATATCCTCAATGAAATACTATTTTCGGACTATTATTTCTAAATACAAAACTTAAATAAAAATAGATTTCTTTAATCAATAAATACGAAATTGTACAAAAGTCAAAGCAGCGGTCAAAGTCAATAATTCGAAAACATAAAATCAGAGACGCAGCCTCACAATTCTAATAACCAGTATCTTGCATTTAACAAAAAATGTCCTAACAACACGATAAATCTTATTCAATAAATTAGATCAAATCACGTAGCACAAAATTCACAGGTTCTCATCCATATTTTCAATAAGCTTCCACAATGTACAAACCTGAAATATTAGAAAAGAGTGAGCTACACAGCTCAGCAAGTAACAGATTGACTTACCGATATTCTCAAAAATCAATGGACGGTTTAATAAAATAGATTTCTCAAAACAATACTAATTTTGAAAACTTTTTAAAAAACAATTACAGCCCAAAGTTTATATTTAATATCCATAATTTATAACATAAGTAGAAACATAATTTAAAACAGAAACGAAACTAGCCTTAGATACCCTTAGTAGGCGCACAAGTGTGCAACTTTAGATACCTATTAAGGGCACATAATTATTGAACTTTAGATGCCGGTCACTGGAAAAATGTGGCGTATAAGAATAATAATAAGATCCCGGCTACTGGGAAAGTGTGGTCGTAGAGCAAGACTGTGGTGTTTATAAGAATTTTGTTTCTGTTTTAAATTCTGTTTCTGTTCTGGATTTTAAAATATAAACTTTGGGTTGGATCATTTTTCGCAAAGGCTTTGAAAATTATTATTGTTTTGCAAAAATCCGTTTTGCTAAAACACCCACTGATTTTTGAGAATATCTGTAAGTCAAACTGTTACTGGCTGAGCTGTGTAGCTCACTCTTTTCTAATATTCCAGGTTTCGATTTTGGAGGCTTATTATGAATAAGTGTGTATTTAGTTATGACTTAATTGCATTTTAGTGGTATAACGTATAATTGTTTTTGCATAAAAATGGTTCTATTATAGTGCATGCCACATGAATAGCTCAATTATTTATTTTAAAACAAATTATTACATTCTGTTAAGCTCTTCACCCATACGTTAACTTTTAAAGGATAAAGTGGTCAACTTTAATTTTAACTATTATTTTGGTATAAGCTTGGATGTGTATATATTCCCAGCCATATAAAGTTTCAAATCTTCCATTGCGACTGGTAATTAAGGAAATTATTACAACAAATGGAGATGATAAAGAACAGGCGAGCCTTATGAAAAGTAACCAATAGAACCATTTTTTCGGTAACCATTTTTAATTTTATAGATAATTAGCAAAGTAGGGAAACTATTTCAGAAATCCTAACTCCCGTGGGAACAAGTTCACGCAACCTAAACAGATAGGTGCAAGGAGATAATTCAAAGTTACAACATCAATCCTTGAAATAAGTTGCACAGAAAAGAACAAAGTTCGGTCAATAACAACTCAAATTCTCATTTCTGCAATTGTTGGTCCTTGACTATTACAGAATGGGGGGGTGGGGGTTTAATGCAATACTGATAAATTCCAATCTACGTTTCAACAACTAAAACTAAGATTAATGTTTATCAGTTTATGGAATTGCAAACAAGCAAACACACGAGTATATCTCACAAAATAAATGTTTTAATTATTTTGCAATGGGTTGCTACAACCTCAAGAAAATGTTTGTTTTTTTGAGCTTCAGTTTCTCGAGTGATTACAGAGAATGAATTGAGAGATAGACTAAGTAGGCTAAACCTATCACTATCAACACGGGTCTTGTGAAGCTGCTGTCATTTTCAAGTGGCAGCTTCTTACAAATTGCTTACCCGTGATTCTTTCCTAAATTGATATACAAACAGCTTATCAATACATATCAAAGTAATCTAGAAACATTCTATATTAAGCTAACACAATTCAGTAGATGTAGATTTGTCATACTCTGGAATTGGTGAGCTTTGTCATGTGATCTCTCAAGCTTCGGTCGTAATCTTGCAGACCTGTTACAGTGTTGGGATACTGCAACACGTCTGTTTCTTGAACATCCAAACTATCACAAGTTTGACTAGGTTGTTCCTCAATACAAATGTTATCCCTTCATGACAGTATCCTGATGGCTGAGCTTCCTGTCACATGAATGCGCTTTTGGTGACAGTAAGACATCCCCACAGAAGGTGCTGTCAGGATTTCCAAGCTTGCTGTCAGGCTAAGGTAAAGGTGCTGTCAGAGGGCTTCCCCCAATGTTCCTGTCAGAGTGAATGAACTGTCGTGACTTGCAACATGCTGTCTTCTTGTAACCTTACTGTCAATGCTGTGACAGTAATCTTTATTCTTGCTGTCCATCTTGAGTACTTCTTGAGGCTTGAATAAATAAATGAACTTCTACCAAGATGCACTAGAATCTTATTTGTACTAAACAAAAACAGTTACAAAGACATACTCTGGCTGTGACAATATGTTCATACTTAATAAAATTAAGTATTCAAGATATCTAGTTAAGTTGTCTCATAGCTATCACCCATAAATCCTAACAATCTCCCCCAATTTGTTTTTATGGACAATAACAACAAATTTACAATTAATACATGTTGACAACTTAACTAACAAGATCAGAATTTGACAAAAGATTTTTACTTAACTTCAGATTTCTTTTTATGTCTTGCTTCATCCTCTCTGTTAAGAGCTTCCTTAAGAACTTCTCTGAGTCCTTCCACCAGTGCTATTTCATCAGGAGTGATAGCCTCATCTTCAATCTCATCAATGTGTTTTTGGACTATCTTGGAGAGACATACCCTAGCATCCTGAAGATCCATCCACAAGTCTTTACCAAATGCATGAGTTCTAAACTTCAGTGTGCCATTAAAGTCTTTGAATCTACTTCCAGGGTATGCATTCAGAGTTTTTCTCCTTGACTTATCCAGCTTTGAGTCTTCACCCTTTCTTATTTGAAGAATGCCCTCAATCTCAGAAGAGCATTGTTGTTCCAATGGATGAATTGATCCAATCACCAAGTAGAGTAAGTCTTTCAGAGCACTGGTTTTAAGTTTATGAAAGCTTCTGACTGGAATCTCTTCCCATATGAACTTGATTCTCAGAGGATTCTCAAGCATACAGGATTGGTAATTGGGTCCTTCACTTTCCACCCTGTTGGCTTATCTGCTTTTATCCAAGAATGCATCTTCCATATCTTCAGTGGCATTTCTTGTTGCAGGATGTGAAGGTCCTTCTTGACCAGGTTGTGCTTGTGTTTCTTCTTCAGGAATATCCTCTTCATAATAAGCTACCTCTTCATCAGAATACTCCAGCAAATGAGCAATGTCAGAATCATCATGGTCTTCAAACATGCCAAACTTCTGATAGAATTCCATGTCCCTTTCATCCTTGTACTTTAGAACATGTTCCATGACCTTGTTGGGTACATTGTCATAGCTTTGGAGCAGCTCCACCATTTTGTCCAAGAAGAAGTAGTCAATCCTTCTTCTGACCTTTGTTCTTACAATAGTAGGGATGTCATTCACAGATATTGACTCAAGTTCTACGATGAAGTTTGCATCCACCTTTGCTGACCTTGATGAATCCCACCAAAGAGTGTACATGTTTGCTTCCTGGTTGTCATCTAATTCCACTTCAACACTTCTGATTTCTTTGGATTTAGCATGTTGTATTTCAAGAGAGTTTGGGTATTTGAATTGAAGAGGCTTCTTCAGGTTCCTGCAAAGCCCAGTAGCTTTCAGAATTCCCATGTACTTGGTCTTTCCTCTCCTTGCTTTAGCAGTCTCCTGGGGTTCCAGTTCCTGTCTGGAGAACCAAGCCTTTGCTAAGGTTTTTGTCCTTTTTGGCTTGACAATAGGCTTGATTCCATCCTTGACAACATCTTTGTTGACAGTGTCCTCTATGACAGTATCTTTCTTGAAAGTGTCTTTTGTGACAGCTTTTTTCATGACAGCTTCCTTGAGGACAGTGTCTTTTGTGACAGCTTCTTTGGTGACATTATCTTTTTCAGCATTTATACTGTCTATAGCACATCTTAAGATATTTGCCTCCAAAGCTTCAACTATTTCAGACTCCTCTTCTTCTGTAACTTCAGCATCTTTCTTTTCTTGCACAGGAGCTTCTTCTTTATTTTCCTCCTGGGATTTTGTTCCAACATCCCCAGAAGTACTTCCACTAGCATTTCCTGCTACTCCAGTTCCTCTACTACCATCCAACTCATCATCATTACCATGAGGAACATTATAGGAACAGCTTTCTCCTTGTTCAGCTCTGTTGGAGTTTACTTTGGAGATCATCTTCTTTATAGTAGAGCTCAGTTTCTTGTCCCTTTTCACCAGCAAGTCATAGATTGCATTGACAGCACGAACTCTTTCCTTGTTGGCTTTAGAGTTGAGAATCATGTTTAACACCTTCAAAATTGCCCTTGACTCCATTGATGAAGTGCCTCCTAGACTCATGTATGCACATCTCCTGCTACCACTTTTGGTGGTGCTTTCATAGTAGACACAAAATGGATTGGTGTAGACTTCTGGAAGTTTTTCTGAAATCAAATTCAGCATTTGCAGATGTAAGATCTCATTGAATGATGTATGGTTTGCCTTGATTTTGTTCTTCATCACTGTTAGCACTTTTGCTGGAAGACTCTGCAACAGCTGCATGGTGATGAACATAGATATCCCAGTGTTCAAGTACACATCAATAGCCCACCTCCTTTCTTCATTGATCTTTACACATACACTGATGATTTTCTCTTTAAGCACAGTTGAGCAGTTATTCAACCTTCTGCTAGGCTCCTTCATAGCTTCATCAACTATCTTGTAGAAGTCCTCATCATGATTCTTCAAAGTGCTTTCCCTGTAGTCAACCATCAAAGTATTGGCTTCTTCTTGGCTGAAATCTGTTCCTTCACTCCATATGTAACCTGACAAGATGTATTCAGGCATCTTGTCTTTCCCTTTTCCCAGCTTATTCTGCTCCTCCTTTTCTCTCCATTGCTTGTCAAGAGCACTCTCATTTGTCATTGGAGTTGGCTCTCTTATTGTCATAGGAGGTAGTACTGGTGATTTGGTAGGAACATTCCCTTGCATTGCTTCCAGGGCTTCTTTGGACATAAGAACTGTTTCTCCAGCAATCTCATACTCAAACAGATTTTCAGCTTCTTGCTCTTGCTCCCCCTTGCTTCCTGAATCTCCTTTTGCTCCCTTCTTCCTCTTTGCAGGCACTGGTTTCTTTTTAGCTGCAGACTCCCCCCCCCCCCACTTCTTGAAATATCCTTTGAGATAGGCTCCCCCTGAGCAACAGCCTGCTTGGGGACACCTACTGATTCTGAGTGTTCCCTTCCTGATTCTGCCCTTTGTGATTCTGATCTTACCCTTTTCTCCCCCTTAGGTAAGTTGGCAGCATCAAGACTTGCATAAAGAGCCTGAATGGTTGCCTGAAGACTGGAGAAGCCAGAGGCCACCATGGTAGACAGGCTGTCAATCTTGGATTCCATGGAGAGACACCTGTTCTCTAGAGCTTCCAACCTGAGTGCAGTAGAGGGGCCACCTGATCTTAACCTCCTTGGGGGTGAAGGAAAATATGGGGGCTTGGAGGCTGTGGGGGTTCTCACACTCTCAGTGTTTTTCTGAGTGATCTCATCACTCCTCACAAAAGAACTCTCAAGGCCTAATGCCTGTAAGTGTGGGGCTCCCTCAAATTCACTCTGGACATGCTCAAGTCCCTCACCTTTTGCCAGCTCATTTGGCTGCCTCTCATTTTTATGCCCACCTCTCTTTTCTTTTGCACACCCTCACTCATCCTAGATGCATGGGTATGAGCAGTACTTACATGCAATGAAATAGATGGTTTAGAATGTACCTTTAAGAATTGAGACAGTGGCATATCATCATCAGAGACATCCTCAATAGTTACAGCATCAAAATCAGGCTGAGCAGAGGTGACAACAACTTTGTCAGGAATGTTACTGTCAGTTGGAAGAGTGACAATAGGTTCCACTGCATCTTGGACAGCATGTTTGGTGGTGACAGCAATGTCAACTGAGTCCTCGACAGCAGGGTCACCTGTGACAACAACATTCTCAGAGTCTTTGACAGCAACTGAGGCTGTGACAGCATCTTCCCTGAGGTAAGATGCTCCTTGGAGATTAAACAAGGTACTGGCTGTTTCAGTTTCTAGCAGAGATGCACCTTGCTCTTTCTCAGTGTTTGAGGGAGCGATGTCCATTTCACTTTGAGAAATGGGTTCTTGTGGACCACTTGATGGGGGCTCATCCATGATTGGAGATGGATGATCAAAACCTGAATGGTTGGGATTGTCCCCCTCTCTAGGTTGTGGAGAAGAAACAAATGAATGTGTAGAGAAGTGAGAAGGTGAAAGTGGATAAGAGAATGATGGCTGCTCCACAGATGGAACTTGTGAAACATCAATGGGGGAAGTGAAATCTTCACTGTGTCCTAACTCCACGTGTGTTTCTGCAAGTGGAGGCTCCTCATGAGTTGGAACATGATGTTGTGTAGACTCTTTACAGGGTGCCTTGGGAGACATGCCAATTTCAATAGATGTCCCTTGTTGAGAAGGCACATCTAGAGAGGAGTTTATTTCCCTTGTTTCCTCTATAGTCTTTTGGGAGACTGCAGGGTGGTTGACAGTGGTTTTGGTCCTCTTAGCTCTCTTCTTCTTAGGCTTAGGAGGAACCACTGTGGGTTCTGTTTGACTACCTTCCTTATTTGCTGCACTAGGTGTAGGAACTCCCTCTTGACTCTCAACACTACCACCAACACCAGTCTCTAGGGGTCTTTTTATGGTTTCTTGTAAGGCTTGTCTCTGTACTTTGGGAAGTCCAGAGAACCTAGGCTGAGTGTATGGAGTAGAATGAGTGTTAGCTGAATTGGGGTCTAATCCAGCTTCATTCTCAACAGTGAAGGTGTCAAAATCAGAAGGCAATGGAAAATCAAGGTTGGTCACTTGATCAACCATGTGTTTGGTGAAACATAGTGGAATATGTACATTTAAGTTCAGTGAAGTAAGAGTTGTGTGAGTATTTCTTTTCAGTACAGGGCACACCTCTAAGCGAGGGGCATTCTAATCAAAATCACATAAAGAATTAATGCACAACATTAGAAAGCGAGGATAGATGTGTAGCTTCTTACCTATGGCAGCCTTGAGGTGTGCCATGAGTAGCTTTCCAACATCCACTTTGTACCCATGAACAAGAGAGTGAGTGAGCTTTTTAATGTAGGTGGGAATTCCATTCCAGCCTGTGGTCTTGGTAGAGAACACTTTCACCATTGCATCAAACATCATGCTCCACTCCTTGCGGAGATACTTCCTGTCCATTTCACCAGAAGGGTACCACTTTGTTGTTCCCTCTTCAAGAATGGGTCCAGAGTACCCAATTTTCAGGAAGAGCTTCTTGAGGGTTTCATCACTAGCAAGCTCGGAATAAGTCTTTCCAGGTTCTAGCATAATTCCCAAGGCTATATTGATGCCCTGAGCATTGAGAGTGTAGCCGTGCTCCTTGATTTTGAACTGAATAGAGGAGATGTCACCATCTTCTTGAGCAACAGTTGTCTCCCAAAAATTTTCAATCCTGTCTAGGTCAAGAACAGGAGTAGAGGTAATTGCATACCCAAGATAGGACTTATTCATAAAATAAACAAGCCATTTGAAACCCTCACCAGCATCACTAAGAGCGTAGATGCCAGCAAAGTTGGTTTGTGAAATTGATTGTTTGGGGGCCATTTTTGCTTGTTGAGAGAAGAAAGAGAGAAAATAATGAATTGCTTGGAGAGAGGAGAAAAGAGAGTGTTGTGTTTACTTTTTGAGGACAATTGTATGTTTGATGAATTTAGAGGGAAGTGCAAGCGTTTAACTGAAAAAGTGGAAAAGTGAAATCGTGTCTTAACCCATTTAATAGTCACGTGGGTTACTGGCTAATTTCTCTCTCCTCATGGAGGGTGAGTGTCCAAAAGTAACGGTCCACTACTTTCGACAGTAACATGTGCGCTCAAAACAACCGTGTCAGTAACTTTGGTGTGATGACAACATGTTTTGCGTGACAGTAACATATCGCGCAAAACCTACTGTCATCGTTAAGTTCTCATACGACAGTGTCTTTTACAAGTCATGACAGAAGGTTATTTACTGATGTTGAGAAACTAACTGTCAATAAACCGTGACAGCTACTTTTCTTGAGGATAGCAACCTTTGCGGGAAAACAACAAATGTCGCGACCTTGTATTGAAACCGTTATGATAAATAACTTAACTGAAGAGACATCAGTTAAACATATGCATTATTTATTACTGATTCATTATTCATCCATAACAAGAACAACCAGTCAAGTAATTATCAACACATACAGCAATCAATAAGAGACTTCAGAAGAAAATGCATAGTTTATATTAATTGAAAGGGGTTAAATTACTACACTTGGTAAGACTAACTATTCATTACAGTCTTTCTTAACCAATTCTAGAAATTCTGCCCTGATTTCCTCTTCTGTTGTTCCTTCTTCCTTGAGGAGTGCTTGGAACTCCTTCTCCTCTTCTTGTAACTTAGCCTCTTATGTGGCTTTAGCAGCAAGTTCTTTTTCTTACTCCTCATCGAGGACATCTAACAGTTCATCGAACAGGGCTTCAACTTCTTCCTTATAGGGACAATCACAACTGATTTTAGGCCTGTATTCGATTCCTACTTTGTTTTCCATTTTACCTTTTTCTGAATGATTCACTAATATGACCTAGGTTTCATTTTATAGGCATACTAGGTTAAGGGAAGGTAAATGGTCAACAGTTTAGAATACCCATACAACTACCATAGAATGCAATTAAGTGATGTCTACCACTAATCCAACAATCAAAGCAAAACTGACCAATCAAGGAGAATCCTTGACCAATTTCAGCAGTAAAAACCATGCAAGTTAATGTCATACAAGATCAAACTATCAAATATAAGACTATCACAAAATTTAATTCAACAGAGTCAAAGTAAACATGTTGTCGAAAACAGATAGAGACTTGAGTAGACAGTAACTTTCTCATGACATCAACTTTTTGAGATGTTACTGTCACAAGCTTCATTTGAATAACAGAATGGAAAAACTAGTAAGTTAACATACCGGATTCAGCATTCCCAATTCACTTACCAACATATTAAAGGTTGCTTCATCCAGTGGTTTTGTAAAAATGTCTGCAAGTTGCTTTTCTGTGGGCACATAGATCAACTTCACAGTTCCTCTTTCAACATGCTCTCTTATGAAATGATGTCTGATATCAATGTTCTTTGTTCTAGAGTGTTGAACAGGATTATCTGAGATGACTATGGCACTAGTGTTGTCACAATAGATATGGATGTTATTTCACACTAAGCCATAATCCAACAGTTGATTCTTCATCCACAAAATTTGTGCACAGCAACTTCCAGCTGCAATGTATTCAGCTTCTGCAGTAGATGTAGAAACTGAATGCTGCTTCTTACTAAACCAGGATACGAATCTTCCACCAAGAAATTGACAGCTTCCTGTAGTACTCTTTCTGTCAATTCTGCACCCAGCATAGTCTGAATCAAAATACCCCACTAGCTCAAATCCAGTATTTTTATGATACCAAAGGCCTAGATTAGGAGTGCCCTTTAGATATCTAAAATTTCTCTTGATAGCTACTAAGTGTGACTCTTTTGGATCAGCGTGAAACCTTGCACAGAGACATGTAGCAAACATTATGTCAGGTCTGCTAGCAGTTAGGTAGAGAAGAGATCCAACCATTCCTCTATAAGCACTAGAGTCCACTTTCTTCCTTTTGGAGTCTAGATCCAAACTTGTGGAAGTAGAGATGGGGGTCTTGGCAGGTGATGAATCTTCTAGGTTGAACTTCTTGAGAAGTTCCTTGACATACTTTGTTTGACAAATGAAGATACCATCATCTTTCTGAAGAACTTGTAAACCAAGGAAGAATGACAGTTCTCCCATCATGCCCATCTCATATTTGTTTCTCATTAGAGATGAAAACTTCTCACACAGCTTCTCATTTGATGAACCAAAGATGATGTCATCAACATAGATTTGAACCAGAATGATGTCTTTGCCATGATGCTTGTAGAATAGAGTCTTATCTACTACACCTCTTGTAAACTGGTTTTCCAATAGAAAGGCTGAGAGGGTATCATACCAGGCTCTTGGAGCTTGTTTCAAACCATAAAGTGCCTTGAACAGCTTGTACACAAAATTATACATTTCAGCATCTTCAAAACTAGGTGGCTGTTCAACATACACTTCTTCCTCCAACTCTCCATTTAGAAAAGCACTTTTGACATCCATTTGGAACACCTTGAAGTTACAATGTGCAACAAAGGCTAGAAAAATCCTGATAGCTTCAAGTCTTGCAACAGGTGCAAATGTCTCATCATAATCTATTCCTTCCTGTTGACAGTAACCTTTAGCTACTAGCATTGCCTTGTTTCTAGTCACATTTCCATTTTCATCTAGTTTGTTTCTGAAAACCCACTTTGTCTCAATAACTGTTTTTCCTTTAGGTCTTGGAACTAATTTCCACACATTGTTCCTTTCAAACTGGTTGAGTTCCTCTTGCATATCAATCACCTAATCAGAATCTAACAATGCTTCATCAATTTCTTTTGGCTCCATTTGAGACAGAAAACAAGAAAACATGTTGTCAGCAGAAACATTATTCCTGGTCCTCACCCCAGAAGAGGGATCTCCAATTATTAGATCATTTGTGTGATCCCTGTTCCACCTAGTGGTTCTGGGCAAGCTTCTTGTTTGATCTGAAATAGTAGTCTCAGTTTGGGGAACTGATTCTTCACCAGGGCAATTGTCTCCACCATTTTCTTCAATGTCTCCAGAGTCACCATCATTTTGAACATTTCCTGAAATAGTCTGTGACTGGGCTGGAGTTTGATTGACATCATTTTCAATGACAACATCCTTTTCAGTTTCAACAGTTTGAGTGAATGTAGGTTCTTCATCAACAATTTCTTCTTCCTCTAAGTATCCTTGATTCTCAAATCTAAGAATCTACATTTGACCTTCTTCATGCAGTCCAGGAAACTTGGTTTCATCAAATGTGACATTCACACTTTCATCTATGATTCTGTGTTCCAAAAGATAAACTCTGTAGGCAGTCCTTTCTAGAGCATACCCCATGAAAATACCTTCATAGGCTTTGGTGTCAAATTTCCCTTTCTTTTCATGGTTGTCTTTCATCATGAAACATTTGCTCCCAAACACAAGAAAATACTTGACAATAGGTTTCTTTTCATTGAGCAGATAGTAAGGAGTGTTCCCATGAGTCTTGTTGATCAAGGTTATGTTCTGTGTATAACAAGCTGTGTTGATAGCTTCTGCCCAGAAGTATGTAGGTAACTTTGCATCATGAAGCATAGTTCTGGCAGCTTCAATGAGAGTCCTGTTCTTCCTTTCTACAACTCCATTCTGCTGAGGTGTCCTTGCAGCAGAAAATTGTTGTACAATTCCTTCATCTTTACAGAAATTGCTAAGAGTGACATTTCTGAACTCAGTCCCATTGTCAATTCTCAACATCTGAACTTTGGCATTTGGAGCTCTTTCAAGAACTCTTAAGTGATCAATGATCACTTGAGCAGCTTCATCTTTTGATTCTAGATACTTCACCCAAGTATACCTAGAATAATCATCCACCATAACTAATGCATATCTCTTCTTGGCTAATGATGGAACATTGACTGGTCCAAAGAGATCCATGTGAATTAGTTTGAGTGGTTCAGTGTTGGTGTTGACTTGCTTTGACATGTGCACAACTTTCTTCAATTTTCCCATTTGACAATCCTCACACAGTCCTTCTTGACAGAATTCCTATTGAGGTAGTCCTCTCACTAGTTCCTTCTTCATCAGCATATTCATTGTCTTGAAGTTGAGGTGTGAGAGTTTCTTGTGCCAAAGCATACTGTCACCAACAGTAGCTTTACTGTAAAAACAGTAAATCTTTTCCTTCTTTGTTGAGCTCAGGTCAACAACAAACAAGCTTCATTTTTTTACCCCTTTCAGAGAGAGGCTCCCATCCTTCTTGTGATAGATGTTGCACACCATCATGTCAAAATCAACCTTGAATCCCCTGTCACTGAATTGGCTGACACTGAGCAGGTTGTGCTTCAATCCATCAACAAGCGAAATATCATTAATGACAACATTTCCAATTTCCAAACAGCCATATCCCACTGTGTAACCCTTGTTGTTGTCTCCAAAGGTTATGATTGGGCCAACTTTTTCTACAAATTGTGATAGCAGAGCTTTATCACCAGTCATGTGTCTAGAGCAGCCACTATCAATGATCCATGTGACCTGCTCCTTATTCTTACCCTGCAAAACAAATTGTATTTAAGAGGCATATGGTACCCAATCCTTGTTGGGTCCAGTTACTTCAGTATCACAAGCATAATCAACATTTTCAACTTTAATCATCATATCAGGAATCTTCTGTTGGACTCCTTTCTTCACCCACTTATCTTTAGAATTAGACTTGGTCTTCTTCTTAGTGGATGTAGCCTTTTTACTGTTTCCAGTAGGCTCAGAAGTCTCAACAGTTTGCATATAGAGACATGGTTCAGTAGATGAAATAGGCAAATTGAAACAAGTACTCATGGCAGTCACTTTACAAGGCATACAGTCAATATTATTACAGACTACCATAGATCTATGCATAATGGGGGTTCTGTGTAAGTTACCATCTATCATGGTCACATTGTTCTTGACCTCTTTTGGTTTCTTACAAACATGAGTTAAGTGATATGAAGAACCACAATTATTGCACAGTTTTCTAGGAGCATTTGCATTGCCATTTCCTAACTTACCATTCCTGTTTCTAGACTTGTAGGTGATTGTGTCAACAGGATGTTCTGAAGTTGCTGTCGAGCCTTTCTTGACAGTACCTTTCACGCCTTCTGTCTTGATAGTAGGTTTGGAAGTCACTGTCTTTGAGGCTCTCTTGACAGCATCTTTGGAAGCTACTGTCTTGCCATTATTGACAGCATCTTTAGAACATTTTGTCAGATTGTTTGGGGAAGTTACTGTCTTGGGGATTGTGACAACATCTTTTCCATCAACTGTTGTACTGTCAATACCTTCATCCTCATCATCAAGTTGTTGCTTGATGAGCATGGCTTCCTCCTCAAACTCAAGTTCAGAAAGTTGAAAAATGGGTTTGTTGATCTTCTTGAGAACATGAGGTTTGACAGAAGCATCAGTTGAACAATCTTGACTAACAATTTCCTTACCAGGTCTTTTTCCATACTCAAAACCTATCCCTACCTTTTGATCCTCTGTGTGTTTCTCATGATAATCCTGAAGTTGTTTGGATGAGTTTCTATAGGCTTTAATCTTGAATTCATTTTCACTAATTTCTTTCCTTAGAAACTCCTCAATTTCTTTAGCACAAACTAATTCATTTTTAAGTTTAGCATTCTCCTGTGTTAAAGATTCTAAACGACTGGTCTTCAACAAAAGCAAATCGTTTTCAGAAGTGAGTGTTTCATTCAATTTAGTTAACCTAGCAATTTCTTCATTAGCTATAGTTAAACTAGTTTGAACATTGAACATTTCTGCACTCAATTCCTAGACAGTTTGTTTGTATTCATCTTTAGAAATATCAAGTAAGACAAGTGAGGGTACCTGACTTGGAGAGCTAGAGGAGGCCTCATCAGACTTAGCCATGAGGGCTAGATTCATATATTTCTCTTCCTCTTCATTATCAGAATCATCCCAGCACTTTCCTTCAGCCACATAGGCATTTCCCTGTCCTTTCTTGAAGTGTCCACTTGACCCTTTATCCATCCTCTGATTCTGCTTTGGTCTTCTGCACTCAGTAGCAAAATGACCAAGCTCATTGCAGTTGTAACACTTGAACTTGGATCTATCCACCATCCCTGTTTTGTAACCACCTCTTGTGGCACCACCTTCAACCTTGGAAGAATTCCCTCTGCTGAACCTTGATGTTTGACCTTGAGGCTTAAATGGCTTGTTTCTCTTGAATATTATGTTTTTGAATTTCTTAGCCATGTAAGCCATAGTTGGATTATCCATCTTCTCCATTTCTTCTAGGGAGTAGAAATCTTCATCTTCAACATCAGTTATCTGAAGTACAACTTTCTCCTCATCATCCACAATCTCTTCAATCTTAAGAGTGGGTACTGGATCAGGTTGTGTGATTTGAGTTTCTTCACTAGGTTGAGTGATTCTTGGCACATGAGCCACGAGAGCACCTGACATATTAGCCATCTTTCCTCTGGATCCAGCTAGAATAGCTCTTTTCTAGAAAAACTCAAGCTCATATGATTTAAGCACACCATATAAAGTTTCAAGAGAAATATTGTTTAGATTTCTTCCTTCTCTTATGGCAGTGACTTTGTGCTCAAGATGCTCAGGAAGTGTGAGTAAGAACTTGACATTTAGCTCCTTCCTATCATAGTACTTTCCATGAATCTATAGCTCAGTCATCAGTTTACTAAACCTTTCAAACATTGTTATTAGGTCTTCTCATGGCTTCGCCATGAAAGCTTCGTACTGAGAGATAAGAATTTGTCTTTGATTGTCTTTCACTTCTTCAGTTCCTTCACATAGCAGCTCGATCTTATTCCACATATCCTTGGTTGATGAGCACCCAATGACATTCCCACACATGACTTTGTCTAAAGTGAGAGCATCCAGTAAGATGAGTTGCAAGTAATCATCCAAGGCCACCTTCTCTTTTTCTGGCTCCAGAAACTCTGAAGGCAATTTGTTGACCCAGTAGGCTGGAATAAGAACACCGTCCACAGTCGAGGCTTCAATCTCTTTTCGTGGAACAAAGGGACCATTTTGGAGGATTCCCAAGTATAAAGGATTCGCAGCTTTGATGAACAACAGGATTTTTCTTTTCCACATGTTGTAGTTCTCCTTATCAAATGCTGGAATCT
The DNA here is from genome assembly GCA_030848705.1 of Heracleum sosnowskyi. Taxonomy (NCBI): domain Eukaryota; kingdom Viridiplantae; phylum Streptophyta; class Magnoliopsida; order Apiales; family Apiaceae; genus Heracleum; species Heracleum sosnowskyi. The sequence continues at coordinate 13,316,316 of CM061244.1, read as the reverse complement.
TTATGCTACTCGACTTCTGCATACTTGTCATAATCTTCAGATTAGTAGAACAATCTGTTTGCTTTGATACCAGTTGTTGGTCCTTGACTATTGCAGAAGGGGGGGGGGGTTGAACGCAATACTGATAAATTCCAATCTACGTTTCAACAACTAAAAATAAGATTAATGTTTATCAGTTTATGGAATTACAAACAAGCAAACACACGAGTATTTCTCACAAAATAAATGTTTTATTTATTTTGCAATGGGTTGCTACAACCTCAACAAAATGTTTGTTTTCTTGAGCTTCAGTTTCTCGAGTGATTACAGAGAATGAATTGAGAGATAGACTAAGTAGGCTAAATCTATCACTATCAACACAGGTCTTGTGAAGCTGCTGTCATTTTCAAGTGGCATCTTCTTACAAATTGCCTACCCGTGATTCTTTCCTAAATCGCTATACAAACAGCTTATCAATATATAGCAAAGAAATCTAGAAACATTCTATATTAAGCTAACACAATTCAATAGATGTAGATTTGTCATAATCTGGAATTGGTGAGCTTTGTCATGTGATCTCTCAAGCTTCGGTCGTAGTCTTGCAGACCTGTTACAATGTTGGGATACTACAACACGCCTGTTTCTTGAACATCCAAACTGTCACAAGTTTGACTGGGTTGTTCCCCAATACAAATGTTATCCCTTCATGACAGTATCCTGATGGCTGAGCTTGCTGTCACAGGAATGCGCTTTTGGTGACAGTAAGAAATCCCCGCAGAAGGTGCTGTCAGGATTTCCAAGCTTGCTGTCAGGCTAAGGTAAAGTTGCTGTCAGAGGGCTTCCGCCAATGTTCCTGTCAGAGTGAATGAACTGTCGTGACTTGCAACATGCTGTCTTTTTGTAACCTTATTGTCAATGCTGTGACAGTAATCTTTATTCTTGCTGTCCATCTTGAGTACTTCTTGAGGCTTGAACAAATAAATGAACTTCTACCAAAATGCACTAGAATCTTATTTGTACTAAACAAAAACAGTTACAAAGACATACTCTGGCTGTGACAGTATGTTCATACTTAATAAAATTAAGTATTCAAGATATCTAGTTAAGTTGTCTCATAACTATCACCCATAAATCCTAACAACAATTTCAGCAGAGCTCGCAGCACAGCCAGTAACTCCATCCTCTTTATTACCAATAGATTCGTCATGAGGGTGAGGTCTCTGTGTATGCCAAAACCGCTGACCACATCCAAAAAAACACCTGATGGGGTCTCCAAGAGTCGTGCTATTGACGTTGTAGCAACATCAACCGAAACAGTAACCTGATCAGCAAACTGGTCAGCAACCAGTTCTCCAGCGTGCTTGCCAGACATCATACCCAAAAGACCACCATTATCAGAGGCACCACATTTTTCCAACAGTATCCTGTGCCATAATGATAAAATCATTATGAATATCATGATTTCTCCTCCAAAGAGGAGGTGCCAAAGACTCAGTCCTGAGAGCCAACATCACCTAACTCACCTTCAGCAGTATTGTCATCAGAATCCTCCATACTCTCACTCATTTCAACATCACCTAAATCACCCTCATCGTTTAGTACTCTAGGACTTTCAAAATCACCGTCCCCTTCACTGATGTTATCTCTATAGTCACTAAAGTGTGAATCAATAACATTATAAACTTCACAGGGAGAGACTTTAGCCAAGTCCTCATCAGAATCAATCACCAAAAACAAATCTCTCAATCCAGGGCAAACTCCATTGTGCGGAGTAGCCAAACAACCCTTGCAGTATCTAACCCAATCACACGAGACCAGAACCTTAGACTTACTCCTAATAGCATGATTCTTTACCATCACAAAGGAAGAAATTGCCTCCAAACAACCTAGTTCAATTAAGATTCTAGCACTTTCCAAAGGATCATTAACAAGAGCAGCTTGGCATGTTTCACTAGAAAAGGCTATAGGGGTCCCGAAGGATTTGTCTAACAGAAAAATTCCATTAATTTTCCAGTAAAGAAAAGGGAACCTAGTGAAAGTCACCCAGATTCTTAATTTATCATTCTCATCTATGTCAGGGTAGCATTACACCCATTATCCGGAAAAAAAAACTCACAAATTACCCAGCCTAACTGGACTCCAAGATAGATATTTTTTCATTCCATCAAATTTTTTAAATTTTAACACCAAAAAACCAGCAAAATGGTTATAAACCTTAATCAAACCAACAGGATCAAACACAACATGAACAAATGACCGTAACTCCTTAAAATTAAAAGAAGCATTATTTCTAGGTAAGGCCATACAACAGTTAGACTAGTTCTTAACAGTTGACTTAAAGAAATCAGTCGGAGGATCAACACAAAAAATTCCATTAGTCTTAGATAGAGCGTTCTCCAAACTAGTAGAGTAGACTTATATATCACCAGAAAGAGAAAAGAAAAGAAATGGAAACTGACCAATCACTTTAGGAGAAGCATGAACATGTCCCGAAGATGAACCAGCACCCACGACAGCCTTCTCAGAGGATGAAGCATTGTCCAAAGTAGTCACTTTACCAGATCGGCTTCCCTCAAAACCCTTGGCTTGTGTAGAATCCAAACCGCAAGTTATCGAAACACCAGTAAAATCATTCACTTGAACCTGAGGTTTAGTAATTCCTAAAGGTCTGAGCATATTATCAAGAGTTGTACCAGAATTAGGCGTCTTGAATAATAGAGTTACGAGAGTTTTCTTGTGAGAAATCGTCAAATGATTCATTGCACACAAAAAGGTGGGGAAAAATGAAGTGAGGGAGGTAGCTTGTAGGGAAAAGATGGAAAATGGATCCATGTGGTTGCGTGAAAAATGAATACAAATCAAGGGGGGGGGGGAGTATGGAGGTGTAACAATTGGCTTGACAAGAGAAAAGAGAGAGTTGCGTGTAAACGACTCTTTTTTTTAAAATTTATAATTAATAGAACCATTTCTCTTCATCATCATATAATCTACGAAACTCTTATCAATATATACACATTTATTCACCATGTTATCACTTTGTTTCTTCACTGATCCACCTGAAAACATATATTGCATAAAATAGATACATATCATAAATTTATAGTGTTATAAATACTTGCTTCAATTAAATAGAGTTGTAGGTATGATATAGAGATGAAGATCGTGAATTTTCGATACATATATCATATATCAACTAGATACTTAATCTTAAATATTAGTGATCAATTGTATTGTTTAGAAAAATATCCAAATAACATGACATAATTGCGAGATGACATAATTGCGAGAGACTATTACAATTGATTTTTCGGACGTTGGATTTGAATATATATAAGTGAAAACATGTCCACGCTCAGTTATATATTAAAATAATTGTAAAAATTGAATTTAACAAAAGTACCTTCTAAAAATTAATATCCGTTTGTGAAATTTAACGAAATGTAACAAAATGCTTAAAACAAAAAGTTAAGGTATTCATATAACATGTTACATAATTCCGCCATTTTGGTGCAAAAAAATTATATTTTAGTTCACTTAAATGTAATTAAGTCGGTAGTTATTTACATACAATCATGCTCTTTGACTCTTGTCTCTATCACTGTCACTAGAGAGAGCGAGGGAGAGAGCGAGGGAGAGAGAGAGAGATTTCGAAGCGAAGAGCAACAATGACATTCATCAGTGCTTCCTCAAGATTAGTCTCATTTTTACGGCTAGAAAGTACCGTTTGTTCTTGTCCTCATCTTGAATTATTATCTTCCGGTGTTCATTTTCATTCGCATAGTATTAATAATTCAAGACCTAATTACATTCCTCATTCCACTCATTCAATTCCAAGCCCTCATATACAATTACACAAATTTCTACTTAAAAAATCTAAATCTGGTTTCGATAATGTAGACAATGCTCTTGATATGTTTGATAAAATGCTCAAACTACGACCTCTCCCTTATGATTTTCATTTTAATCAGCTGCTCACCGCTCTCGTAAAAATGAAACAATACGAAGTAGCTTTCACTCTTTTTTCAAATTTGTGTTCTCGTAGAATTTCTGTCGATATTATTACGTTTAATATTGCCATCAACTGTTGTTGTCACTCCAATCGACTAGACTCTGCCTTTTCATTGCTTGCGGGAATTTTCAAGCGTGGGTTTGTGCCAGATGTTGTAACTTATACAACTCTTATTAGGGGGCTTCTTTACCAACGTAAGTCTGCCGAGGCTAGGCTTTTGTTCGTAAACCTTGTCAAATTTAAGGAAGTTCAACCTAATGTGGTTACTTTTACTACCGTGATTAATGGCCTTTGTAAAACGGGTGATACTGATATGGCGCTCTGGTTGTTTAGATTTATGGAGAAGTGTGATTGCAAACCTAACACTGTAACTTATAACACAGTCATTGACTCTTTATGTAAGCGTGGTCTTGTCGATGATGCTTTGAAACTCCATTCTGAAATGGTTGACAAAGGCATTTTACCAGATGTTTGGACTTACTCTCCTATCATTCACGTCCTTTGCAACTTAAATAGATGGGAAGAGTTTTGTTTGTTGCTTAACCAAATGACTGATGACATGAACTTATCTCCAAATGTTCATACTTTTAGTATATTGATCGATGCTTATGCCAAGTCTGGGAGGTTCGACGATGCAAAGCGCATGATTCAGATAATGAATGAAAGGGGTGAATATCCTAATATAGTCACCTACACTGCTCTCATGCACGCATATTGTTCACAAGGCCAATTGGATGGAGCATTGGCTGTGCTCAATACCATTCGAAGTAAGAAGATTATGCCGGACAGTTATACATACAACATTCTGTTGGATGCATATTGCAGAGAGCTGAAACTGGACATAGCAATGGATCTCTACAGAAACATGGCATGCGAAGGTTTGAGTCCCACAGTGGTAACACATAACATTTTGTTACACGGGCTATGTCAAATGGGTAAGTCTGTTGAAGCACTAACCTTTTTTTATAAGATTCAAGATCAAGGCCATAAGCCAGATATTGTCACGTACCAAACCTTGTTAGATGGTCTTTGCAAGAACTACTATGTTGATAAAGCATTGTCTTTATTTCAAGCAATGGAATGCAATGGAATAATTCCTGAGAGTGACACTTACAATATCATTATTCGTGGATGTCTTCGGAATGAGAAGTATAATGAAGCTTGTAAACTAGTAGACAAAATGTTTGATTGCGGCTTCCTAGCAGATGCATTCACGAGCTCTTTATTACAACAGCTGCTATTATCAGAAGTGCAGGATCCAACTCTTCTTGAAGTGCATAATAAGATCTTGCATTTAGGTATGTGATTTCTTTTTCCATACCTGATAAGTGGTTCATGTTCTTTCTTACGTACCTAAACTATAAATTCTACATTGATTATTGTCCCATCTGGTCTAGGAATACAAACTGGAGCTTTAAATGTTTCTGTTCAGCAATGATTGTCGTTGCTTGATTGTTTTTTGTCTCCGTGTTTTCCCACCAAAGTCTTGACTGGCATTTTTACAATGTTTACACCTATACTTTTTTTAAGATTTACCCTTTAGTAAATTACCCATTTTATGGGTTTTCATTTTCTTTGCTATTTTAATGCCAATTCTTATGTTTGGTTAAATTCTTCCCTATGTTTCAAGTTAAGAAACAAGTATGAAACTGATGCATTATTGCTCTGTTGAAGGTGCTTTGGAGTATTTTAAGCAATGTGTTAGCCCTTCTCGTTGGTACAGTATATATATAGTGTTTTTATGCAGTAAATAATGTTTTTATGGCTGTTCTCAGGTAATCACGAGGAAAATCGTGTGCACAGCCCTAGAAGGAATCTATAAGCCAAAAGAGGATAACCTCAGTGAAAGTTGAGGAGGCCAATGCAGCAATGTTCAAAGTGACTCTTGCTGATATAATGAGCAACTAGTGTCGGTGACACTGATCTAAAAAGAGGTATTTGAGGTGCAAAATGGTTTGAGAGGGATTCAAAAGATTATATGTATTGTAATGTGCGCCTCATCACCCAAGGACATGCTTTAGATCTTGCAACACAATTTCAGTTTCTCAAAAAAAAGAGAAAAAAAATCTACAATTAGTTGTATCTTTTCATCAGTAATGTTGTGTAATGGTCAGTATGACACTGATGTCAGATGTCTTGTCATTTTATGTTGTTTTGTAGAATGCTATCATATCCTCGGACACTCATACAGATGGGGAAAACCCTAGTGGCATTCAATATACACATAGCAAACCTAGTATCATACGCCTGATTAAGATATGCAGAAACTTAATCCTGCCTGGTATGATAGAATGGTATGCCTGATTCCGGTATATAGCACTATAGCAGAACTTAATTCTGTTTACAAGCAACTGAACATGTTCTCGTGGCAATTCAGTTGTAACAAAAACCAGTCTGTGAGAATGAACGAGTACCTCAAAGTGCCTGGAAAATCTGTATTTAGCCTTGGGTGTTGCTTAAATGTACAGATAGAAATCTTGTGAGAAGGTTATTTATGTTGACAAATATAATGAATCAATGATTGATCAGAATTCTTAGATTTATTCTCATATCAGTATACAAGTGTAAGCTCTGCTACATATCATTAGGAGCATACTTCCCTCTATTTGTGATGCATTTTCGTTATTAAGTACATTCATTTTGGGCAAAGCCTCAACATAATGAAGTAAAGATTACAGTGGATGCAGCAGTTTTTGATGAACAAGGAGCTTCAGGTATCGGACTCATTGCTCGAAATCATGATGGTCACCTACTCTTAGCGAAATCCAAAAGCTTTGCAGAGGTGATGAATCCAACTTTGGTAGAAGCAATTACAGTTAAAGAGGCTTTGAGCTTGGCTAAGGAAATGGAATGGAATACCGTCACTATTGAATCTGATTGTTTAATGGTGGTTCAGTTTATTAGAAGTGCAGCCCCTATGCGATCAAGGCTAGGTAAGGTGATTGAAGAATGCAGAGATTTAGTCCGTGGATGTAACAACATAAAGTTGTATTTTATTAAGCGGTCTGCGAATATGTCAGCACATGAACTTGCTCATGTGTCTCATATGTACCCTGATTGTATATTTGATTGGAGGTCTGTTCCAGTCAATGTTAAGACTTGTATCTCGAATGATTTAATTGAGTAATGAACTTGCATTTTGTCAAAAAAAAAAAAGTACATTAATTTTTTTGGTGTTCGTAAGAAAAATGTCAGTGCATCTATCCTTGAACTTTATATACAAGAACCTTTTAATGGTACTGCAACTGTTACTGCTAGTGATGCCGAGCAAGGACAGGCTGAAAACCAAGAAAGGGTTAGAATATTTCAGTCAGAGTATTAGAATTTTTCAGTTACCTCTTGTACATGTTCACAAGTATCTGTATATGTTTCTCTCTGTTCCTTAAAATTTTAACCGCGTGTACATGAATAGTTTGAATGATGTGTCCTGACTCCTGGGATCCCAGGCCACTGTGTTAAAGCGATGACTGGATTAGCTGGTTTTGCATTAGCTTCACTACAAAACTGCCCAATCCCTTGAGCAAATGGATCACAGCACAGATCAGTATTTTCCTACTAAAACTGCCAACCCTTCCTCCTTCTCAGATAAAGATATTTAGCTCTAGGGATTGCTGATTTGGCAGGTTTGCCTCTACACATCTCCTGGCCTGCAACACAAATCAAGTTGTTTCTCTCTAAATCAAGTAGTATACGATGTCTATATTAGCTATGCACGGATATTTTTCAAAATATTTCTATTTATCATTTTTGTTTAAGTTCTTTTATATATATTTTTGAAAATTAAATAGTTTACAAAAATAATCACTAGGTAAATTTAGTTATTTCATTGGTTTTAATCAATACAAGCTTAAAACCCGTGCTATGCACGGATTATTAATAGTTATTTTATTATTATTTTTTTAATTGTATTTGTTAAAAAAATAAGTAGACATGTTAAAATAGCTAAACACTTTTAATTAATTAAAAACATTAAAACAAATTTTAAAATAAATAAGTAAGGGTTTGCTCGTTATATTTTTGGAAAAGGGGGAGTTTTAGTATGGAAAAATAAAAAATTTAACAGATATTTAGTTTAAAAAGGTAATTGCCCATGATATTTTTGGAAAATGAGGTTTTAAAATTTAATTATTTAAATTATTTAAATACGTTTTAAAATAAATAAGTAAATGGTTTTTCCGTGATATTTTTAGAAAAAAATGGATTTTAGTGAGAAAAATAGAAAAAGTAAATTGAAAAAGACAATTTCCCGTGATATATTTAGAAAATGAGGGACTTTGTTAGAAAAAATCTATAATGTGTTTTAGCTGAAAAGGTAACTGATTATAAATAGATATTTGATTATTTATATTTTAATATTTTTAGTAATTGCATTTGTTAAGAAAAATAAGTAGACATGTTAAAATAGGTAAACTTTTAAAAACATAAATATAATATTAGGTTTTAAAATAAATAACTAAAGGTTTGTCCGTGATATTTTTGAAAAATGAGGGGTTTTAGTAAGGAAAATAGAAAAACTAACATGTTTTAGTTAAAGAAGTTAATTGCCCGTGATATATTTGAAAAAATAGGGGAATTTATTAGAAATAAAAAAAAAATGTATTTTAGGTGAAAAAGGTAATTGATTATAAATATGTAATATTATTATGTAATAATATATTTCTATAAATAAGTAAGGTTAATTAAGTAAAAACACGAATTTAAGAAAGGGCAATTAAATAAAATCACAACGTACCATACCGACCGACCAAACTTTTAATGTTTCGTTTATTATATAATACGAGCTTAAAACCCGTACGATGCACGGATTGTTAATTATTATTTTATTATTATTTTGTTTAATATTTTATTAATTGTAATTGTGCAAAAAATAAGTAGGCATGTTAAAATAGCTAAACACTTTTAATTAATTAAAAACATTAAAACAAATTTTAAAATAAATAAGTATGGATTTGCCCGTTATATTTTTTGAAAAATGAGGGGTTTTAGTAAGAAAAAATAAAAAATGTAACGTATATTTAGTTTAAAAAGGTAAATGCCCGTGATATTTTTGGAAAATGAGATTTTAAAATTTAATAATTAAAAGTATTTAAATACGTTTTAAAATAAATAAGTAAAGGGTTTCCTGTGATATTTTTGGAAAAAGAACGGATTTTAGTGAGATCAATAGAAAACTTAAATTGTAAAAGACAATTTCCCGTGATATATTTAGAAAATGGGCTTTGTTAGAAAAAATATATAATGTGTTTTAGCTGAAAAGTTAATTGGTTATAAATAGGTATTTGATTATTTATATTTTAATATTTTTAGTAATTGCATTTGTTAAGAAAAATAAGTAGACATGTTAAAATAGGTAAACTTTTAAAAAATAATTATAATATTAAAATAGGTTTAAAAATAAATAACTAAAGGTTTATCCGTGATATTTTTGGAAAATGAGGGGGTTTAGTAAGAAAAAATAGAAAAATTAACATGTTTTAGTTAAAAAAGGTAATTGCCCGTGATATATTTGAAAGAGTAGGAGAATTTGTTAGAAAAAAATAGAAAAAAATAATGTATTTTAGGTGAAAAATGTAATTGGTTATAAATAGGTAATATTATTATTTAGTAATATATTTCTATAAATAAGTAAGGTTAATTAAGTAAAAATACGAAGTACAATTAATTAAGGGCAATTAAGTAAAATCACAACGTACCATACTGACCAACCAAAATGCGGGCAATTAAGTAAAATCACAACGTACCATACCGACCAACCAAACTTTTAATGTTTCGTCTATTATATAATAGTATTGATTATTGATGCTATATTTTTCGATCATTAATTAAAAATGTAAAAAAAATATGTACATTGTACGAATTGTATGCTAGTCTATACTATCAATATACTTATATTAAGGAGAAGATGGGGGCGGTGAGGTGGCGGCTCTCAAATCACTCCCTTCTATTTTTCTAATTTTATCAATTTTTCACAATTGTTAATATTAATAATTACAGCTTCCTTTATTATTTTCGATTTTGTAGGCTCTTAACTTGATAGAACTTTCTTTTATTATTTTCAAACTTGATAAATTTCTTTGATTTAGAAAATTAAAACTTCCTTATTATTTTCGAATTTGTAGGCTTGATAAAACTTTCTTTTATTATTTTCAAGAGTAAATAGCAGTTTGCACCCCTTTACTTTGGCCGTTTTTTCGATTTGGTCCTGAATTATGTTCTGTTGCATAATGCACCCCAATGTATACTTTTCGCTTCGATGTGCACCCTCTTGACCAACTCCCGTTAGTTTTGACCGTTAACTTTAAAAGCCAGGGTTATTTTGGTAATTAGCCTTGCCTTGACTGAAAACACTTGTCTTACACCCCGTTCGTTAATCATTTTCTATTACTCCCCCCTTCCCGTTTACCGCCCCCCCAAATTAGCACCCTGGAACCCTAATCCTGTAAACTAAAATTACTCAAAATGAGAGGTCGATTGCGAATAGTTAGCGATGATAACTTGAAGACAACAACTTGGGCTGAAGTTCCCGAAGAGTATTGGCGTGAGGTGCTTGAGAAAGATGTTGAAATCCCAATTATTCATGTGCCTCCACTGGCAAAGGGATCTGAAATACCAGAATACGGGGGTAAAGACTCTTTCTTTCAGACCTTATAACTTAATTTAGATGATAGTGAGTAGTATGTGTTGATTGCATGCATGATTTTTAGGCTTTTGATTGTTTATTGTGGTGGTCCCTTCGAATCTTGTCTTTTACCTTTTGTTTGTGATTGATATATACCTCTTGTCGGCTTTGTGGTGTATATTTTGTTTATTGAAGATTTTTACTTTTTATTAGTAGGGTATGTTTATGGTTTTTTATTCAATTTCCATACAGATTGCTCTCTAAATTTTACTATTAAATTAGCACATGGTGGAGAATTTGATGAGAAATTTCAGTCATACGTTGATGGTGATACCAATTATTTTGACATGTGCTCACTAAACAATTTTCACCTTATGGATCTGCACTCAATGTGTAAAGAACTAGGAATAGGAGAGAATCGGTAAAAGGAAATCCAAGATGGAGCAAAGAAATACAAAGTTTTGCACCAAACCCCTCAAAAAACTGCATAAGTATGTCAACTATAAACTCATTTCTGACTTGTTTAATTCCTCACTCATTTCTGACTATTTTAACTTGTAATTGATGTAGAGCAATGGAAATGGCTGGAACTGCAAGACCTGTTTGGAATGGGGATAGCAAGTATCTTGTGACAATGACAGAGGGTGGTCATCAAATTGTTTGTGACTTGAAGAACCATACATGTGCTTGTAGAAAATGGCAACTTACAGGTATCCCTTGCTTCCATGCATGTTCTTGCATATTTTTCCAGAAACAAAGTCCTTTGGAATACATGCATGAATGCCATAATAGAGATTGGTACTTGAGAGTTTATAATCATGTCTTGGAGCCACTGAATGGGGAGCAATATTGGGAGGAAACATATGAAACTCCAGTATTACCTCCCAAAGTAAAAGTTGCCCCAGGAAGACCTAAGAAACAAAGGAACAAACAAAATGATATTGTCCAGACAAGGGCAAATAATCCCAACATGATGAAGAGGACTGGAACATCTCTAAAATGTACATGGTGTAAGGAGTGGGGTCACAACACAAGAACCTGTGAAACCAAGGTATATCTCTATTATATCTCTATTTCAGTGTTAACAATATAATGCTATTTATATCTCTATTAAACCAAGGTATTTTATCTCTGTTAACAATATAATGCTAATTATAATGCTAGAAAAATGATGAAGAAAAAAAAAGACAAGAAGAAGGAGTAACAGCTGAAGCCATCTCAAAGAAAGTTCCAAAATGTACTAAATGCCAAAAGGAGGGACACAACCAAAGAACTTGCAGATCTTTGGTGCAGAAAGATGAGGTACAAAACAAGAAACAGAAGGTGAATGCCACTGATGCAAATCTTAAAGACAACAATGAAAGGACAAAGGCTTCAGCACCTACAAATAGTCATAGTCCCAAAAGAACAAAGCAACTTGCCAGAAAGACAGTAAGGTCATCACCTCTAAAGCATGGTGTAATAGTTGTCCCAGAAGTTAAGAATGGTGGTACAGTTGCTGTTGCTTCCCATGGAGGTATAGTCAAGCCCTTCAAAGCACCAGCTAGAGTTCCTTTTAAAACTCCGTTAGATGTCCAGCCAGTCAGGGGTCAAAAATATACATCATTGAAGAACTTGGAAGCAGCAAAATATGAGAGGGAAAAAAACAAGGGAAAGACCAAGATGTGAAGTGTGGAATCTCATTTATTTTGTCCAAATCAACCACCCAACCACTTTTCTCTACAAACATTTATGTTAAGTTATCTTTTGGAGAAATGCTTTTAATATGTAAGGAGTGGTAGATTTGAAGTTAATTTGCAAATGACATTTGCTTATGTACCAGACTTATTAACCTTTTGATTTTATTCAGCACCAAACAAATTGTGAAATTGCATTACAAAACATGGTAACATTTGATACTTAAGGCATACTATAAAGCACTGATATTACACTACAAATTAAAAGGAAATAATGTAAAAGAAAATGCAAATCCAGGTGAAGATCAGTAGTGATATTGTTTTGCTGCAACACTTCTTCTTGTCCACTACATCGACTTCTTCTTCTTCTGCACCAGTCATTATGTCTCCCTCTGTTCTTTGTTGAGCTTCGAGAGCATTTATTCTCCTTATAAGACCAGGTATTATCACTTGAGCTCGTGGACACAAAGGGGAGTCTATCCACCGGAAATAATTACAACAACGATCAGGACATGTCAAAAACCGTCTACCAGCATTTGCAGTCGTCCATGCCGTTTTCTGAGCCGCCCATTTCCTACAATAGCACATATTAGCCATGGATTTACAAAAAAAAAACACACAGATGTATATGATGAAGAACAATTAGGATTTTAGGTATAAATTCAGTGATATATGAGATAGGATATATATACTGATGATATGTATCGATTATAGCCGTTGAGAGTACCAAATTACATATATAACCTCGTCCCTGTTACAGTTAACGGTCAAAACTAACGGGAGTTGCTCCAGAGGGTGCACATCGAAGCGAAAACTATACATTGGGGTGCATAATGCAACAGAACATAATTCAGGACCAAATCGAAAAAACGGCCAAAGTAAAGGGGTGCAAACTGCTATTTACTCTATTTTCAAACTTGATAAAACTTTCTTTGATTTAGAAAATTACAACTTCTTTATTATTTTCGAATTTGTAGCCTCTTATGTTAATAATTGCAATTTTCTCTTTTATTATTTTCAATCTTAATAGAACTTTCTTTTATTATTTTCAAACTTGATAGAACTTTATTTGATTTAGAAAATTACAACTTCCTTATTATTTTCGAATTTGTAGGATCTTATATTTTTCACAATTTTTAATATTAATAATTACAACTTCCTTTATTATTTTTGATTTTGTAGGCTCTTAACTTTAGGGGTGAGCAAAAAACCGAATTGAAACCGAAACCGAACCGAAACCGAACCGAAACCGGCCAAAATCGAACCGAAAAAACCGAAATCGAAACCGAACCGGCGGTTGCGGTTTTTGATTTTTAAAAACCGAGACTTTCGGTTCCGGTTCCGGGTATAGGTTAAAACCGAACCGGCTAAAACCGAACCGAACCGATTATTAAAATAAATAAATAAATATATAATTTATATAAATTTATATAATTTATATGTATTCTTAAAATTAATAAATATATTATATCTTGAATTATAATTAAGCTTCAAAACGATATCGGATGAGGAAAAGGAAGATGTCGAAGCTAGATATATGTAATAAAATTCTTTATATTAAATTCTTAATTATGTATTGGAATACATATTCTTCATAGCGGGAGAGGTTGAGTGTCCGAGTTTTAGCAACCTAAACATTAGTTTTTTTTTTTTTGAAAAAAAAAGCAGGAAAAGAACTTCATAAGAGCGTAAATACAATAAAAATTTTTAGCTCACATTAAATAAATATCCGAGTAGATTACAAACGTATAAGATTTTAGTAGCACCCAAATCCAAAGGGAGTGTTGATTTCATCCTAAAATAGAGACTGTAGACTTCTCCTTTGCTTCGTAAACAAGAAATAATATTAATAATGTGTGGTTTTAAGAAAATAGAGTAGATTTGTTATGCAATTTCCTCAAATCTTGAATAACGTTCACAAAAGCTGGCTATTTTATATACCCCTATAAGAAAATTTAGATAATTGTCAGAACACCTGTATATAAATGCTACAATGCAATGCCATTAATCTGCACATCTAACATTAGCACTAACATATACACATAGTGTACTCATTCAACATCTCAGCCACTTTGTTTAAAAGTCGAGAACGTTATAATTTATAAATTTAAAGTCTTGTAATATATTTATGATTTTTTCGTTCGGTTTTATAACCGAAACCGAACCGTTAAAAACCGAAACCGAGCTTTTTAAAATCGAAACCGAAACCGACGGTTCGGTTGCGGTTTTCAATTTTTAAAACCGAAGACATGCGGTTTCGGGTTCGGTTTGGGGGCAAAACCGCCCCGAACCGAACCATGCTCTCCCCTACTTAACTTGATAGAACTTTCTTTTATTATTTTCAAACTTGATAGAACTTTCTTTGATTTAGAAAATTAAAACTTCCTTATTATTTTCGAATTTGTAGGTTTGATAGAACTTTCTTTTATTATTTTCAAACTTGATAGAACTTTCTTTGATTTAGAAAATTACAACTTCCTTATTATTTTTGAATTTGTAGGATCTTATGTTAATAATTACAATTTTCTTTTTTATTATTTTCAAACTTGATAGAACTTTCTTTTATTATTTTCAAACTTGATAGAACTTTTCTTTTATAATACTTCTTGACTTTTAAACAGAATGGATTTCCATGTTATTCACCTTACAAACACCTATAAATTAAAGGTCATTCATAACAAAAAATTTACACCGAAACTTTTTTACATAGCTTCAAATTTTTACAACCATATTTACAATCAATACAACTATGGCCTACACCATGTTGGATACTTTGAACGACAGCAACTATACCTGGATGATAAGAGTACGAGTGTGTAGAATGTGGGAATCTGTCAATCCAAATACTGAAGAACTGATCAATCTTGACATGATTTTGATCGATGAAAAGGTTAATAAATTAATATACTTATAACTTATTAGTTTGTCAAATTGTACGATGTTATTAACTTTTCTAAGATATATTGTATGACAGGAAAATTTGATCCATGCTACGATCCCAAAAATTCTGGTTTCTCGGTTCAAAAATCTTTTAGAGGAAGGCTCCGTGTACAACATCAAAAATCTGAAAGTTGTTTCAAGTACATGGAAATATAGACCACTATCACATGGGTCTAAATTTCTCTTATTTTCAAAATTGATAGAACTTATTTTTATTATTTTCTTTTTTAGTATATTATTATTTTTTGTTGTTTCAAGTACAGGGAAATATAGACCACTATCACATGGGTCTAAATTGTTCTTCATACACATAACGTCATATGTCCGGATATGATTGATGCTGATAAGTGGATTTCATATCCACTTGGATCGTCCTAAATTGGCTTAAATTGGTTGTTTTGTTCTCAAGTTTGTAGTGTATATGATATGTTTGGTGTTAGTAATTGCAGAGTTGAGTTGTCAGCAGAGAAGTGGAGTTCTTGTGGATTGCAATGGTGTTTTGAGCATTTCTGTGAAGGCCAAGTGGTTGCGGAGCGAGAGAGCGCAAGGAAATCCTAAACTTGGAAGGATTGGAGAATAAAGAGCTCAATTTAGAGATTTATTAGAAGGAAATTAGGATTTGTTGGGCTACATGCGCATAATTTACTGTTTGGGCCATATCTCGAGATCTAGAAGTCAGAATTGGACGATCTAACAGTCCACGCGAAGATAACGGAATTCTGGACAGGAAACCAGGCGCGCCCGCACCGCCTTCCGCGCGCCCGCACTTCATTTGGCAGAAAACCCGGCGCGCCCGCGCCGCCTTGCGCGCGCCCGCGCGTGAAAATTGCTGGAAATTGCAGTTTTGTGGTTAGAAAAGGAAATTTGCCAAAGTTGTCAACCCTAAGCTTATATAATTCATTGGTGGACGTTTTCCAAGATATATACAGATACAATCCATATACATATTTATATATAAGTCCACCGGTGAGGAGAACAAGAAGACGGCTGATTTACGAAGACCTAGTTTCATCTAATCTTTGTATTCTTCTAAATTAGGCGATACTTTGGATTCTCGTTTGTTCTTTCTAAACCCTAGTTATTTTATTCAGTTTTCCAAACTTATTATTATCATGTTTTCATCAGAACCCACGATGATGAACGGTTCGGTTATGAACTAATCGTCGTCGTGGGATTCTAACGGATTTATTTATGGATTTTAGTAGTTAATTGTTTTAAAGATGTGTGTGTGATGGCTAATTGATATCCTAGTTTGGTTGTGCTTATTCTTCTTGGATGCGTAGCTAACATCTAAGATTGTTTGTTAATCTCTATTGATTGCGAAAGTGGATATAGAGGTTTAGAACTTGCCATGCTAGCATAGGTTTATGTATGTTTGTCATGCATGATTCGTAGGTAATTTTAACCATCTTACCTGCCCTATGTAATCTTAATGGATAACTTGCTCATTAAACCGTTATGTTTTCAAATCTTATAGACATATAGGGTCTAAGCATAATTGGTGTCTACCCAACTTCTATCTCTTTTGTGGATGTTTGAGTAGTTTGGTATACGTATACTGAAAGGTAGCGTGTACTGATTTCGTGTTATCCGATTAGTTATCACAACCGTCACATGCATTGATTAAAGACAAAAGACTCTAGATGAAGTACTTAATGAAGTTAGGATCCCATGTTTATTCTTATAAGTAAATTTACAGAAATCCCTTCTTTAGTTAATTATAATCTCATTAGTTAATTAAAACACAAACTTTGATAATTGTCTTAGCATTGAATAATAACCATACATTGTTGCATAAGTGCTAAACTATTATAACCAAACAGTCTCTGTGGGAACGAACTTTACTTAATCCTGTATTACTTGTGACCACGTACGCTTGCGTGATTTTGTGCGAACAAGTTTTTGGCGCCGCTGCCGGGGACTCGGTGTTATTTATATAGTTTATGTGCTTGTCATCAGTGGTCGTTAAAGTTCACTGACTCGGATTATTCTTTCATCGATTTTACTTTGTTTGGTGAGTTTTCAGGTACTCTAGTGAGCGTGTATGCGAACACGTTCTCAATCTCGGAAAGAAGAACTTGAATTGAATCTAGTTATGGGAGAACCAGCAGCAGGAGAAACGAAGGCTTTGAAGGCCTATTCTCAGCCTAAGATCAATGACATTCAGTCGAGCATTGTCAGGCCAGCTATTGCAGCCAATACCTTTGAAATCAAGCCTGGTACGATTCAGATGGTGCATAATTCAGTTCAGTTTGGGGGTGCTCCAACGGAAGATCCTAATATGCATATTAGGGATTTCATTGAGATCTGTGACACCTTCAAATTCAACGGAGTGTCGGAAGATGCTGTGAAGCTGAGACTTTTCCCATTTTCTCTGAGGGATAAGGCTAAGGGATGGTTGCATTCTCTACCAGCTGGTTCTATCACTACATGGGAGGATCTTGCTCAGAAGTTTCTCACTAAATTCTTCCCCATGGCTAAAACAGCTGCAATCAGGAATGCTCTTACTCAGTTTTCTCAACATTCTGGAGAAACTTTATGTGAGGCTTGGGAGCGTTACAAGGAGATGCTTAGGAAGTGTTAGATCAGAATTCAATGATCGTCAGAAGCTAGACTCAACTGATCAGGATTGCTGACGTCATCAGTATTGCATGGTCATCAGTATTTGATCAAGCGTCAGTATCTTATTGATCATCAGGATTCCTACTCAGACTATGATCAGGATTGATCATCAGAACTTGAAGCTGATCAGGATTCCTACTTCGAGTTATATTTGGAGTCTAGATAAACATGGAAGTTTATTCTATCTGTTCCTGGTTTGTAGAATGTAGCTATCGATTAAGGATAGGTTTCTATCTTTGTTATTGATTAGGACTTATCTTGTTATTGATAGAGAAGCTGTGTGCACTATATAAACACAGTCTTGGTTTCGATTTATGAACAAGAGAACATAATCGAGGGAATCAAGAGAGAAGCTCTTAAGAACAGAATTTCTTGAGAGAGTTTGTAACAGTTTTATATCAGATTTAATAAAGCTGTTATTGATCTTTCAGATTTGTGTTACATAAAGTCGAGAATCTTATACAATTGTATTCAACCCCCCTTCTACAATTGTTATTTATTGGGCAACAATTGGTATCAGAGAAAACTGGTTTATTTTTAAATCAGAGACGATCTAAGATGTCGACAACCAAGTATGAAAGCATGAAGATTCCCATCTTGAAGATATCAGAATATCCTACATGGAGGGTAAAGATGTTGATGTACCTGGAGGCTATGGATCCTGACTATTTGGACAGGATTCGTGATGGACCATATATTCCTACAAGGATTGTAGAACGAACAGATACAGTACCTGAACATTATGTGGTCAAAGCTAAATCTGAATGGACTCCAGAAGAAAAAGCTCATGTACTCAGGGAACCAAAGATAAAGAACATCTTGCACAATAGTCTTGATGCTGTTATGTCAAACAGAGTGATTGCATGCAAGTCTTCAAAAGAAATCTGGGATACTTTGGAAACTCAGTGCCAGGGATCTGCATCTGTCAAGAAAAACAGAAGGGCTCTATTGATTCAAGAATATGAACAATTCGATGCAAGACCTGAAGAGAGCCTGACTGATC
The DNA here is from genome assembly GCA_030848705.1 of Heracleum sosnowskyi. Classification (NCBI taxonomy): domain Eukaryota; kingdom Viridiplantae; phylum Streptophyta; class Magnoliopsida; order Apiales; family Apiaceae; genus Heracleum; species Heracleum sosnowskyi. The sequence continues at coordinate 13,297,468 of CM061244.1, read as the reverse complement.
TATATGATAGATTCCTGACACTATTGAATAGCTTATCCTTAGTTGACAAAGTATATGAAACTGAAGATTCAAACACCAAATTTCTTAGAGCTTTACCTGAAGAATGGGATTCTCAGACCTCAATCATTAGACACCAGTATGATCTGAACATTGTGTCTCTTGATGAGATCTATGGGATGCTAAGAACTCATGATCTTGAAGTTCAACAGAGGAAGAACAAGAAAAGCAGCAAGGCAAAGTCAATTGCTTTGAATGTAGAAGCAAAATCAAAAGGGAAAGCTATGGAGGTCTCTAGAAGGAAAGTAAGAGTAGCTGAATCAGATCCTGACGACTCTTCATCAGATACTGATGGCAATCCTGATGCCAATACTGGTGATGAATCTTCTGATTCAGACATGGAAGAGATGGTTGCTATGATTGTCAGAAACTTCATAAGGATGAAGTTCAGGAAGAATAGAAGACAAGGCAACTTTCAGAAAAAGACCTTCAATGCAGACAAAGACAAGTATATCAAAAAGGACAGCAAGAGTAGCAAATTTGACAAGTCAAAGGTTAGATGCTACAAGTGTAATGGTATGGGTCACTTTGCTTCTGAATGCAACAAGACAAAGGCACTCATCACATCAAGCAAGGATTGGATGGACTCTTCCTCAGAATCTGATACTGAGGTAGTCAACTATGCGTTAATGGCCAATGCTGATGTAACTGCTGCTCCTGATGATAAGGTACTAAATACTATCTTTGATTTTGATACTGACAATGCTTATGAGTTAAGACGTTTTCTAAAGTCATTACATATTAGCTTTAGAAGTCAAACTGCTGAGAATACTAGAATCTTATCTGAGATGTCTGACCTTAGAAAGAGGAATGAGATATTAGAAGCTGAATTTTCTCGTATGCAAGAAGTACAAAAAGAATATGATAATGCTAAACACATGCACTTAGAGATGACATCTAAATGTACTTCCCTTGAAAAAGAACTTGAATATGCTAATGAGAAAATCAGAACCTGGACAGACTCTGGTAGGAAATTTCATGAGATTAATACCTCCAAGAATTGGAGAGAGTGTCTAGGATATAAGTCAGATGAAGATAAGAAATTAGCAGAGAAAATTGTCATTGATGAGACAGTCAGTCCAAAGACCTATAGACATGTTATAGACTCAACCAAATCTAAGATTACTCCTGTTAATTTTGTTTTTGGTAAGGATTCCAATTCTACTTTTGAAAAGGGATCTTCTTCTACTCAAGGAATTAAAATTATAAAGTCTAAACCTGTCATGAACAAAGTCACTAAGAATGTAGGTCTATTGTCTCAGAAACAGCTTAAGGATAAAATCTGTGAGGTTACAGATAAGAAAAAGGAAGCTACTGTTAAGAGAAACAGGAATGGTAAAATTGGGATCAATAAAGAAAATGGTTATAAGTATATCCCAAATGCACCTAGAAAGAGTTGTTTTAACTGTGGTAACTCTAATCATCTTGCTATTGATTGTAAAAAGAGTAAGAAGAAAATGGCTGAAATTCCTAAGTCTGATGTTAGGAATAGATCAGTATTTTACAAACCACAGAATTCCTGTTTTCATTGTGGTAGTCTATGGCATTCTATTTATACATGTAAAGAGTATCATGATTTGTACTATAACTTTTATGATCCATTGTCTAAGTTTGAAAGTAGTACAAAGTCTGATAGAACTGAAAATGTCATAGTGAAGCATGCTTTTGTTAATACTGATACTGACAAAGCAAATCCTGATGGAGTAAATCCTGTCAGGACTGCTAAAGTCAAAAAGTCTTCTGCTGCTAAATTTAATAAAATGCATGAACAAGGAATCCAACAAGTGTGGGTTCCTAAACATTCTGACTAGTGTTTTACTATTCTGATGCAGGGTAAAAAGAAAAATGTGTTAGTCATGGATAGTGGATGTTCTGTGCACATGACTGGAAACAAAGCCCTGTTATCAGAATATGATGAAAAAGCTGGCCCAACTGTGTCTTATGGAGATGGCAACATTGGACAAACCTTGGGATATGGCAATATAATCATTAGAAATGTCATCATTGATAAAGTAGCTCTAGTGAAGGGACTAAAACACAACTTGTTGAGTATTAGTCAAATCACTGACAGAGGTTATCATGTCAATTTCTATTCCACACATTGTGAAGTAGTCAGTAAAGCAACAGGAAAGATAGCACTAACTGGCTACAGGCATCGTAACATATATGAAGTCAACATTCTCTCAGATACTGATGGCTCCCCTACATGTTTCATCAGTAAAGCTTCAGTAGATGAAAGTTGGAATTGGCACAAGAAGCTTTCTCATCTCAACTTCAGCAACATCAATGAGTTGGTTAAGAAAGAGTTAGTAAGAGGATTACCTAATGTCTTGTATACACCTGATGGACTCTGTGATGCATGCCAAAAATCAAAACAAAGAAGGACATCATTCCAGAGTAAATCAGAATCCTCTATTGAAGAACCATATCACATGCTACATCTTGATCTGTTTGGTCCAGTCAACATCATGTCCATCAGTAAGAAAAGGTACACTCTTGTAATTGTTGATGAATATTCTAGATTCACCTGGGTGTATTTTCTGCACAGAAAAGATGAAACTCCTGAAGTTCTGTTGGATCATGTGAGAATGATTGAGACAACCACAAAGTACAAAGTCAAGATTCTGAGAAGTGATAATGGTACTGAATTTAAGAATTCAAAGATGGAAGAGTTCTGCAAATACAAAGGAATCATTCAACAATTCTCTGCTCCTGGCACACCTCAGCAAAATGGAGTAGTAGAAAGGAAGAATAGAACTCTTATTGAAGATGGCAGAACTATGTTGGAAGAAGCTAAATTACCTACATATTTCTGGGCAGAAGCAGTCAACACAGCATGCTATACACAAAATCTCACATTGATAAACAGGCATGGTGTCACTCCTTATCAGTCACTCAAGGAGAAGAAACCAAGTCTGAAGCATTTGCATGTGTTTGGCTGTAAATGTTTTGTTCTCAGAACTCATCCTGAACAGCTAGGGAAATTTGAAACAAAGGCTGATGAAGGAATATTCATGGGCTATCCTACATCAAGAGCCTTCAGAGTTTTTAATTTGAGAACAAGAACTGTCATGGAGTCAATACATGTATCTTTTGATGATAAGAAGATAACTGGAATCATTGAAGACTCGCATGATAGATTGTTATTTGAAAATGAAGCTTCCAAGGAACCTGAAGAAAGTGAATCAGATCCTGTCAATTCATCAGATACTGATGGGTCACCAAATCCTGATGACACACCAGATACTGATGGTGCTAATACTGATGATGCAAACAACAGTAATACAACTAGTAGTGCTAATGTTGAGGGGGAGCAACGGCATTCAACTACAAGTTCAGAGTCAACTCAATCATCAGGACAGAATTCTTCAAATACTGATTCAAGTGAAGATCCTGATAACACATCAGGAGGGCATAGCAATAATTCAGGGAGAGCTTCAAATCAATCAAATTCTTTCAATCAAGATAACACCAATCCAGGGGGAGCATCTACTTCAAGAAACAATTTGACACCAGCAAGGAAATGGACAAAAGATCATACTCCTGATTTGATAATTGGAGATCCTGATGCAGGTGTTCAAACAAGAAGTGCAACTCAGAATGAATGTTTATATAATAACTTTCTATCCAAGGAGGAGCCTAAGAAAGTTGAAGATGCACTTAAAGATGCTGATTGGGTTACTGCAATGCAAGAAGAACTGAATGAATTTGAAAGGAATGAAGTCTGGAAACTGGTACCAAGACCAAAGAATAGATCAATTGTTGGTACAAAGTGGATTTTCAAGAACAAGACTGATTCTGATGGAGTCATTATCAGAAACAAAGCTAGACTAGTTGCAAAGGGGTATTCCCAACAAGAGGGAATTGACTATGATAAAACTTTTGCTCTTGTTGCAAGACTAGAAGCCATCAGGATATTTCTTGCTTATGCAGCACATAAGAAATTCAAGGTTTTCCAGATGGATGTTAAAAGTGCTTTCTTAAATGGTGAACTGGAGGAAGAAGTTTATGTTGAACAACCTCCTGGTTTCATTGATCCTAAATATCCAGATCATGTCTACAGACTGGATAAGGCACTTTATGGACTAAAGCAAGCTCCAAGAGCATGGTATGAAACCTTAGCTCAATTCTTACTGGAAAGTGGATTCAAAAGAGGTGCAATTGATAAAACTCTATTTTATTTGAATCATGGTAAGGAGTTGCTGTTAGTTCAGATTTATGTTGATGATATCATTTTTGGGTCAACAAACAATAAGCTGTGTGAAAAGTTTTCCAAGCTTATGCAGTCAAGATATCAAATGAGCATGATGGGAGAAATGAGTTACTTTCTGGGTCTTCAAGTTAAACAGACTGATGAAGGGATTTTTATCAATCAGTCTAAATATACAAGGAATTTATTGACAAGGTTTAACATGCAAGACAGTACTCCTGCTTCAACTCCCATAGCTACAGCTACCAAACTTGATCCTGATCAAGGTGAAGAGGTAGATGTAACTCACTACAGAGGAATGATTGGCTCTTTATTGTATCTCACTGCCAGTAGACCAGATATCATGTTTGCAACCTGTCTATGTGCAAGATTTCAAGCAAAACCTAGAGAACCACATCTGATTGCAGTCAAAAGAATTTTCAGATATCTCAAAGGCACTCCTTCACTTGGCCTTTGGTATGCAAGGGAATCAGATTTTGGGTTGTGTGGTTATTCAGATGCTGATTTTGCAGGATGCAAAATAGACAGGAAAAGTACTTCAGGAAGCTGTTAGTTTTTGGGTGGAAGACTAGTTTCATGGTTCAGTAAAAAGCAAAAATCTATTTCCACTTCAACTGCAGAAGCTGAGTACATTGCTGCAGGAAGTTGTTGTGCTCAGATAATGTGGATGAGAAATCAGTTGTTAGATTATGGCCTGTCATACTCAAAAATCCCTATTTATTGTGATAACCAGAGTGCTATTGCAATGACAGGAAATCCAGTTCAGCATTCTCTTACTAAACACATCAGTATCAGATATCACTTTATAAGAGAACAGGTTCTGGAAGGAACAATTGAACTTCACTTTGTTCCTACTGATCAACAACTAGCTGATATATTCACCAAGCCACTGCCTGAAGCTACTTTCAATAAGTTGGTGAATGAACTTGGAATGATGAATTTTGAGAATTTCTGAGGAAAAGCTACAAAGAGGAAATCCTGATAACTGTCAAATTTTATTTTAATCTTATTGAATATCTTTTTCAATCCTGATATGGCAAAATATTTTGTGCGGAAATGCTTTTATTCCTGATGAGGTTAGGTTTTTCTTACATCAGAAAATGCCTACTCGTTATGGACTACTTTCTAATGCTATGGGGCAAGGCCCAACCCACCTTGTTCCTGACACAAGCATGCAACCTAAACAGTTTAAACAGTTAACAACCACCTCTACTGTCTCTCAAAAGACTTTAGTTGTAAAATCAAAGAAATCAGCTAGAACTGATGTGTCTGGAAGGCAATCAGGTTCAAAGGATTTTACCTCTACACCACTCACTAAAAAGAAGAAACAAGGGGGTGTACAAGGGGTCCTGGTGAAGAAAGCTGATAAGGTTGTTAGAGATGTTCCTGTGAAAAGGAAGTTAAGGTTGATTGATGAAAGTGATTCAGAGGATGACTTGCCTCTATCCTCTGTGATGAATGTGAACAAGGAAGTTGCTGATATTGCTACCAAAGCTGTGGTATCTTCGTCAAAACCACAAAAGACAAGGAAATTATCAAAGAGCAGGTATCATATTCCTTTGACAGTGCAAATGAAGGATACTGATATTCAGACATCAAATCCTGATGAGTCATCTACTCCTGATGCTCTAGCAAATCCTGATGTTAGTATTCCTGATGCAACAACAAAAGTTGTCTCTATATCAGACTCTCCAGCCTCTCCATCTCAGATTAGAGAAATTTCTTGGGAGAAGGTTTCTACAACTGCTTCCTTGGTTGGTCTTACACCTACATCAAAGAAAAAGAGGAACGCAGAAGAGTTAGTCTATCAGAGACAGAAGAAGCTGAAAGGATCAAGCCCACAAGAACCTGAATTTCAGAGTAATTCAGCAGCTACTGTTGATCATGCCACACAAGAACCACTCAATCAAAGTTTGGGTGAAGGCTTAGCTAGTGGAATGGTCACACAAGAACCATTTTCTCAAAGGGAGAATGAAGACATCAACATTCCAGCTACACAAGAACCATCTTCTCAAATTGAAGATGCAGGCAAAGCTACAGCTTCTGTTGAAAGATTGGTCGAGAACATTGTCAATGAGGGAAGCACACAAGAACCTTTAACTCAAAGTGTTGAAGCAGCTTCTGAACCTCAAGCTCCACAAGAACCATTGGTAGCAAATACTGATGCAAGCATATCCAATCCTGACGATGTTCATCCTGACGCTAGTGGTGCTCCTGATGATGAACCTATTTTGATACAGCCACTTCGTTCAAGACCAATGGATCATCCTATCTCAGAACCACAGGATAAACTGAAAGGTATTGCTATTCCTGATCCTGATATTACTCATGGTACTGCTGATGATACTTCTGATGATAGTGATGATGATGATGAGAATCGAAAAGAAAAGGAACAGCTTGCTACAGCACTCAAAATTAGTCTTGGAACTAATTTTGGTTCATCAAGTACATATATGGCTAGCAATGCTTCCACTGGGAAAGATCAGAGACAAGATTTTTCTATTCCTTTCTTTGATCCTGCAGAGGCATTTAGACAGAATGAATGGAACAATTCATGGCACCAATCTGATGAATCTATCAGTTTTTCTTCTGCTATTAAACATGCCTATAATGCCTATAATGCAGTGAAATCTATAGAGAATCAAGACTTGAAGAATCATCTGAAGGCTACTACTCTGTTATCCAAAAGCCTGAAAAGTGAGATTGATTCTATCAAGGGTTCAACTGAAAAAGTGAGGACTGATATCTTTAATAATTTTACAAAGGTGCCTACTACTTTACAATTGAGGGTAGTGGAATCCCAAGTGAAATCTGTTGTTTCAGAACAAACCTCCATCAAACAAAGAATTGATTCTCTGGATACTAAGGTAACTGAAATTCAAGCCTCTCTTTCCTTAATTTTGCAATTATTGTCAAATCCTGATGTCAAAAAGGGGGAGAAGGTTATTCAGACAAAATGTACACCTGATCTAGTATTAAGAAATAATGATGATGATACTGGAGATGATGGTGGTGACAAAGTGATACAAGGAGAAACCTCTGATGCTGTTGTTATGAAGACAATTCAAACTTCTCAAAGTCAAACAACGCAGTCAACTCATGTTTCTGATTCTGGAGTTAAGACAGTAAGAACATTGGTGCAATCTCAGATCCTGACGGAAGATCAAATCCTGACACCTGGTCATGGACATATTCTTGCTACAATTACTGAAGGTGATGAAGATGTAATTATTGATAATCCTGAAGATGCATCAAATTTATTCCAGAAGTTTTCTACAAAAGACGGTAGAATTGTTACTCTTTATCACACTGATAAAAGAGTTCAACAATTATTTGCCAGAAAAGCACTCTCTACAGCAAGTGAAGAATATCCAGATCTCTCACATGAAGAATTCTTGAGATTACAGAGAGAGACAATGGAAAGCTATACTGCTCCTGCTAGAGGTAGAGGAAGCAGAGGTAGAAGAGGTGCTAGAAGAAATAGAAGAGGTTCTTCAACTCAAATAGTACCTAGACAGACAAGGTTTAGAGGGTTAAAAATTGAAGAAATTCCTGAAGCTTCACAAAATCTAACAGATCCTGTTATCAAGGATATCATGGAGAAAGAAGACAAGGAATTTGTTGAAGAAGAACCTGAATTGAGAAGAAAATCAAGTAAATCAACTCTCAGCAATACAAATCAAATTGAAGATTCTAATCTTGACAATATTCAAGATCCTGATGAATCTGAAATTCTGCAAGAGGTTGATTTGATAATCTTATCTACTGTTGTTGATTGTCACAACAAAGAAGTAGATGAAGAAGAAGAAGCCATAAGAAGAGATATTACAAAGAGAACAAATGAAGATTTCAATCTCTATCTACAAAGGCTTAAACTCTCAAATGAAAGAAAATGGAGAAATCCAAGCAGACAAGAATCTTTACTTGAAAGAAGCTACACTCATGAAAAGGAGAAAGACAAGAAGTGGAAACACATAAGTACACTGAAGTGTGATACACCTATCAATTTTCAGACTGGTGGAATTATTACAAGTGCTTCAAGTGTTATTGATTTATCTGATATGGTTAGATCAAAAGCACTATGGTTAAAAATGCTTTCGAATCTGAAGCAATTGTCAAGTAATTCAAGAGGAGGTATTGGACACAGGGAAGCTGAATATCTAAACATGTCATATGTTGATCCTTACTCCTTAACTGAAATTGGAGGTACTTTAACTTCTAAAAACCTGAACAATTTATTAGCTGTTGATATAGTTATAGATTGTCATGATGGTTTTGAAAAGAAAGAAAAGCTTCTGTACTTCATGAAAGATGGTAGTGTGAAGATTCTATCTATTCAAGATCTGCTGATGAAAACTACACAGGAACTGAAATATGTTCACTATCTGTTAAGATGGAAGAACCAAGTGTACAAAGTATGGGCTGGCATGATTTTGTCAACTATAAGAAGAAGACTGGATGGAAACAGTAATTTCAATGGTAATTATATTCCCATGTACTTAAATCAAAGAGGTCAGGATGTGGAAATGCAAAGGGGTACTGCTGTTAAAGAAGTAACTTTTGGTATGACCCAACTTACTCTCAATCCTGATGGGAAGGAAATTGCTTATTTTTTGCTTGAAGAGCTCAGTCTACAGAAAAGCTCCATACAGAATCTCAGAGCAGCTATCTACCAGATTAATGAGGAAGATGAAGAACTCAGAAATCTTAAGGAAAGACTGATTCAAATTCTTGAAGAAAAAAAAGAAAGTTTATTATCCAACTTCTTGAAGATGAATCTGTTCTATCAAAAAGCTTAAACAGATAAGTTGTTTCTGAAGATACTTGTACATTTTGATACATGTTTTTGACATCATTGAATATTTGGAATCTATACTTTATTTCACAAAGTATGAGATTGGGGGAGATTGTTAGATCAGAATTCAATGATCGTCAGAAGCTAGACTCAACTGATCAGGATTGCTGACGTCATCAGTATTGCATGGTCATCAGTATTTGATCAAGCGTCAGTATCTTATTGATCATCAGGATTCCTACTCAGACTATGATCAGGATTGATCATCAGAACTTGAAGCTGATCAGGATTCCTACTTCGAGTTATATTTGGAGTCTAGATAAACATGGAAGTTTATTCTATCTGTTCCTGGTTTGTAGAATGTAGCTATCGATTAAGGATAGGTTTCTATCTTTGTTATTGATTAGGACTTATCTTGTTATTGATAGAGAAGCTGTGTGCACTATATAAACACAGTCTTGGTTTCGATTTATGAACAAGAGAACATAATCGAGGGAATCAAGAGAGAAGCTCTTAAGAACAGAATTTCTTGAGAGAGTTTTTTGTAAGCTAGCAGCTCTCAAGAACATCAGAATTTCTTGAGAGAGTTTGTAACAGTTTTATATCAGATTTAATAAAGCTGTTATTGATCTTTCATATTTGTGTTACATAAAGTCGAGAATCTTATACAATTGTATTCAACCCCCCTTCTACAATTGTTATTTACTGGGCAACAGGAAGTGTCCTCATCATGGAATGCCTGATTGGATGGTAATAAATTGTTTCTATAATGGTCTGGGAGGTCAATCTCGACCAATGCTTGATGCGGCATCAGGTGGAGCTCTGTGGGCTAAGAGCTATGATGAGGCTTATGAGCTAATTGAGATGATGGCTGCTAATGAATATCAGAATCCAACTGGAAGGCTATCGCAAGGTAAAGTAGCAGGGGTTCTGGAAGTGGATGCAGCTACGGCAATAGCAGCTCAGTTAAAGGTTCTGTCTATGAAACTGGATTCTTTGTCTAATTATGGAGTTCAGCAGGTTGCTAGTGTTTGTGAGCTTTGTGCGGGCGCACATAAGACGAATAATTGTACCATATCTAGTGAGTCGGCGCAGTTCGTGAGCAATTTTCAGAGACCATCACAGCCAGTTCCAGCCACCTATCATCCCAATAGCCGGAATCATCCTAATTTCAGCTGGAGCGACAATCAACAATCTCAGCAGCCTTATCAGCCATTCCAAGGTCAGCAATTTGGAGCAAAGCTTTACAATCCTCAGAATTTTCAGCAGCAGCAAGGGCAGAATTTTCAGCCACAGTATGCTCCTAAGCAACAATTTCAGCCACCAGGATTTCCGCAACAACCTCATGCTAGTGCGGGGCAGTCTTCGAATGAAAAATCTGAATTGGATGAGTTGAGAATGATAGTTAAAAGCCAGGCGGCATCTCTCAAGACTTTGGAGAATCAGATGGGGCAGTTGGCAAGTGCCTTACTCAGCAGAGCTCAGGGAACTCTTCCTAGCGATACGGAGCCTAATCCAGGAAAGACAGTTGTCCAAGAACATGTGAAAGCAGTTACTTTGAGATCGGGAAAGGTCACGAGCAATCAAAAATCAGCAGTTGAAGAAGAGGAAGAAATTCAGCAGCATCAGGTGGAACCTTCTAAGGAAAAGCCAAATTTTGATTTGGCAGCTAAGCAGTTGGACGGTGAGGCTGAAAAGAGCAAAAATTCTGCTAACAAGTCTACTTCGGAGCAGACTATTTACCCACCTCCTCCATACCCAAAGAGGCTCCAGAAGAAGACTACAGAGAGTAACCAGATCTATCCTCCTCCTCCATATCCAAAGAGGCTACAGAAGCAGAATCTTGACACAAAATTCGCCAAATTTCTCGAGGTTTTCAAGAAGTTGCAGATCAATATACCTTTTGCGGAAGCTCTAGAACAAATGCCGAGCTACGCAAAGTTCATGAAGGGTATTCTATCTCGGAAGTTGAAACTCGAGGAGTTGGAGACCGTCGCTCTTACAGAAGAGTGCAGTGCTATCCTACAGCAGAAGTTACCTCCTAAGCTCAAGGATCCAGGGAGTTTCACCATACCGTGCACAATTGGCAATCTATCTTTCAACAAGTGTTTGTGTGACTTGGGTGCAAGCATTAATCTAATGCCATTGTCGGTTTTCATGCAACTTGGACTTCCTGAGCCTAAACCGACAAACATGTCTCTACAGCTGGCTGATCGGTCAATTACATATCCAAGAGGTATAGTGGAGGATGTTTTGGTTCGAGTGGACAAGCTCATTTTTCCTGCTGATTTTGTTATTCTGGACTTTGAGGAAGACAAGAAGATTCCTATTATCTTGGGAAGACCGTTCTTGGCTACAGGCCGTACTTTGATAGATGTGCAGAAAGGAGAGCTTACCATGAGGGTTCAAAATCAGAAGGTCACTTTTAACGTGTTCAAGGCAATGAAATTTCCATCTGAGGAAGAAGAGTGCTTTAGTTGGGAGGTGGTCGATTCTGTCGTCAATACGGAGATTGAACAACCGCTGAAGTCAGATACAGTAGAGAGAGTCTTGATAGGGGATTCTGATAGTGAAGACGAAGAAAGAGCAGAGCAACTTCAGTTGTTGAATGCACCTCCGTGGAAAAGAAAAATTGATGCGTCATTCGATTCTTTTGGATTAACAGAGCTGAACAATTCTCAGGAGCAACTTAAACCATCTATGGAAGAAGTTCCTACACTTGAACTCCAACCACTGCAGGATCAATTGAGGTATGGTAAAGTCTACGAGAGCAACAGGCTATATAAGGAGAAGGTTAAGGTCTGGCATGAAAGAGGGGTGAGGAAACATTCATTTGTGCCTGGTCGGCTAGTTCTGCGTTTCAAGTCTCGCTTCAGATTTTTTCCAAGAAAGCGTAAGTCGAGGTGGTCGGTGCCTATCACGGTTAATTCAGCATTTCTGCATGATGCAGTAGAGATTTTCCATAAGTTTCCGGACGAGGCGTTCAAGGTTAATGGTCAGTGGCTGAAGCATGACGTTGGTAATACGGTGAACCGTGAGTCGAAGTTCACCATTCTTGCGACTGGATGAGAAAGGAATCACGTCAAGCTATTGACGTAAAACAAGCGCTTCGTGGGAGGCAACCCACGCGAATATACAGTATTAGTATTCTGTGTGTGAAAAAAAAAAAAAAAAATTGGAAAAATTTTTCATGAACAGTAGCAGGAGCGCGCCCGCGCCTGGATGAGCGCGCCCGCGCAGGGGTTACTGTTCACAGAAAAAAAAAAAAAAGTTTGTGTTGTTTCCCTCTAGGATCCATCTGGGATTCAAAGTGAAGTTGATAGGTCCTTTGGGTACTGCTTTCAGAGCCACTGGAGTTGATATCGCTTGGCCTGATTTTGGAGTTGATTCTGTTGATACACCACCCGAGGAGGGTGGTCCTGCTGATGATTAGGTATTCTCTGCATCTTTCCTTTTTATTACCTTCAATGAGGACATTGAATATTGTAAGTTTGGGGGTGGTAATTAGGGAATGTTAGTGTGTGTTCATGTAGGATTCATATTGCATATTTAGTTAGTTCATTCATATATTTGCATGTTTATGTCATATAGAGCATTCTGTTTTGCATTAGTTTTTATATCTATTATGTGAGTTCATTTAGTTGCATTTGCATAGCATGCATATTTCATGATCCCTTAGGACTTGACTATTTCTTGGTTAGTGAGTCGATGTTGATGGGAGTGTGATAGTGATAGATAGAGGGCTGATTAAGTTCCTAGAAATTGACTTGCATGCCAGAAACAAAATAATTTCACAAGTCTCATTGGTTGCTTTTTGAATTTGATCAGACCATGTTTGTTTTGATGTTAGAATTTAACCACTTGCTTATATTTAGAATGTTTTCTATTCTCTTGAAATTAAAAGAAGCACTTAAGTCTAAGTTTGGGGGAAACCAGGGATTTCATGCTAGTTGTCAATAAAGGCTAGGCGTCAAATGGCTAGTAGCCGGCTCATTGAAAAGATGAGTAGTCTAGGGTGAGATGAGAAAAAGGCAAAGCGCACTCATTCCGAAATAAAAAAAAAAAAGAAAAAAAAAAGAAAAAGAAAAAAAAAAAAAGAGTTGTGTTAGTTGTTTATGCAGAATTGATCAGGTTGAGCTCTTTAATACTCGAGCAATTAAGTTCTAGGGGACTTTGTGCCTAGTGACCTAAGACTTTTCCGGTCTGGGATCCGCTAACCTAACGCTCGCTACATGGGTATTATTGTATAAGCCTTTTGGGGTCTCAACCATTGCACGGTCAAATAAGCATGAGTTTTGTTATGTGTGTCGTAATAAAAGCATGAATTCCTGTCTAACTCAAGTGGATTTTGAGGTGTCTTTAAGTGGTTTCTTGTGTCTAGAGTTCATTCTGTTTATAAGCTTGTGGTTGTTTTGGTGAAGAATAGGATATGGTCTTGATTTAGTTTGACAGTATATTGATGAGCATTGCACACACGCACGTTTCTGTGTTTGTTTGTTAGTATACGGGATTTTGGTCGAACTCTGTTTGAAAGATTGCATTCCTTGAGATGTTGGCTTGTTGATTGGTTTTGGTTAGTCTGAGGGGATCACTTGCATTAGCATATTAGTTGCATTCATGCATTGCATTATAGTTAGTAGAGTCTGTTTATGCTTGAGGACAAACATCGGTTTAAGTTTGGGGGTGTGATAAGTGGATTTCATATCCACTTGGATCGTCCTAAATTGGCTTAAATTGGTTGTTTTGTTCTCAAGTTTGTAGTGTATATGATATGTTTGGTGTTAGTAATTGCAGAGTTGAGTTGTCAGCAGAGAAGTGGAGTTCTTGTGGATTGCAATGATGTTTTGAGCATTTCTGTGAAGGCCAAGTGGTTGCGGAGCGAGAGAGCGCAAGGAAATCCTAAACTTGGAAGGATTGGAGAATAAAGAGCTCAATTTAGAGATTTATTAGAAGGAAATTAGGATTTGTTGGGCTACATGCGCATAATTTACTGTTTGGGCCATATCTCGAGATCTAGAAGTCAGAATTGGACGATCTAACAGTCCACGCGAAGATAACGGAATTCTGGACAGGAAACCAGGCGCGCCCGCGCCGCCTTCCGCGCGCCCGCGCCGCCTTCCGCGCGCCCGCGCTTCATTTGGCAGAAAACCCGGCGCGCCCGCGCCGCCTTGCGCGCGCCCGCGCGTGAAAATTGCTGGAAATTGCAGTTTTGTGGTTAGAAAAGGAAATTTGCCAAAGTTGTCAACCCTAAGCTTATATAATTCATTGGTGGACGTTTTCCAAGATATATACAGATACAATCCATATACATATTTATATATAAGTCCACCGGTGAGGAGAACAAGAAGACGGCTGATTTACGAAGACCTAGTTTCATCTAATCTTTGTATTCTTCTAAATTAGGCGATACTTTGGATTCTCGTTTGTTCTTTCTAAACCCTAGTTATTTTATTCAGTTTTCCAAACTTATTATTATCATGTTTTCATCAGAACCCACGATGATGAACGGTTCGGTTATGAACTAATCGTCGTCGTGGGATTCTAACGGATTTATTTATGGATTTTAGTAGTTAATTGTTTTAAAGATGTGTGTGTGATGGCTAATTGATATCCTAGTTTGGTTGTGCTTATTCTTCTTGGATGCGTAGCTAACATCTAAGATTGTTTGTTAATCTCTATTGATTGCGAAAGTGGATATAGAGGTTTAGAACTTGCCATGCTAGCATAGGTTTATATATGTTTGTCATGCATGATTCGTAGGTAATTTTAACTATCTTACCTGCCCTATGTAATCTTAATGGATAACTTGCTTATTAAACCGTTATGTTTTCAAATCTTATAGACATATAGGGTCTAAGCATAATTGGTGTCTACCCAACTTCTATCTCTTTTGTGGATGTTTGAGTAGTTTGGTATACGTATACTGAAAGGTAGCGTGTACTGATTTCGTGTTATCCGATTAGTTATCACAACCGTCACATGCATTGATTAAAGACAAAAGACTCTAGATGAAGTACTTAATGAAGTTAGGATCCCATGTTTATTCTTATAAGTAAATTTACAGAAATCCCTTCTTTAGTTAATTATAATCTCATTAGTTAATTAAAACACAAACTTTGATAATTGTCTTAGCATTGAATAATAACCATACATTGTTGCATAAGTGCTAAACTATTATAACCAAGCAGTCTCTGTGGGAACGAACAGATGCACTATTATAATTGTGCGAACAGATGCACGTATTAATGACACTAACATACTCTCGGGTATTTTCATGCAGTAATATATATGTAATAATATTATATAAGTTAAAATTCAAACTATCATGTTCTAATATTATCTTTTCTAATAATACTATAAATATAAGTAATATTATATGTTTATATTGATTTTATCAATATAATTTTTTTAATATATATATGGTAATAGTATCGGTCCAAGAAAATAAAAAATCAAACTCTATAAACAAAAGGAATATGTAAATAATTTATAATATTACTTACCCAAATGCAAATTTTACAAAATATATTTTATTTGATAATTTTGTAGATATTTATTTCATAAATTTTGTTCTAATATTCTTTTTCTTTAAAAAATATATTATAACGCCGCTGCGAAGCGCGGCTTAGTAACCTAGTTATATTAAAGACGAAATATTGAAAGTGTTGTAGTCTGGTCGTGAAAGTTTTTGTAGTTTGGTCACTCCATTCATAACCGTTAGATATTTCTGATCAAATCGATGAGAACCGTTAGATAAAATATTAAAATTATTATATAGAATATCTTTTCTATTTTTCCTAACTAAAACATCTCATTTTCAAAAAATATTGCACGCAGTTTCATTTAATAAAATAACATAATAAGATTATAATTGCTAATAACTAACTCATTACCATTTTTAGCCAAAGTGTATATTTTTTTTTATATTTTCTAACTAAAATTTCTACTTTTCTATTTTTCCTAAATAAACCTCTCATTTTCCAAAAATATCACGAACAATTTTATTTAATAAAATAAAATAATAATATTATAATTATTAATGACTAACCGATTAGTTTTTTTTTAAACATATATATTCTTTTTTATATTTTCTTACTAATATTTCTCCAAACTAAAACCTCAAAAATATCACGGGATATTCCATTTAGTAGCATAAAATAATAATATTATAAATTTATCTATCAATACTATTATATAATAGAGGAAACATTAAAAGTTTGGTTGGTCGGTATGGTACGTTGTGATTTTACTTAATTGCCCTTACCTGTATTTCGTGTTTTTACTTAATTAACCTTACTTATTTATAGAAATATATTATTAAATAATAATATTACCTGTTTATAACCAATTACTTTTTTTCCCTAAAATACATTATTTTTTTCTAACAAATTTCCCTACTTTTTCAAACATGACAATTACCTTTTTTTAACTAATACGTGTTAGTTTTTCTATTTTTCCTTACTAAAATCCCCTATTTTCCAAAAATATCACGGACAAACCTTTAGTTATTTATTTTTAAACCTATTATATTATAATTATTTTTTTAAAATTAAAAGTTTGGTTGGTCGGTATGGTACGTTGTGATTTTACTTAATTGCCGTTAACTGTATTTCGTGTTTTTACTTAATTAACTTTACTTATTTATAGAAATATATTATTAAATAATAATATTACCTATTTATAACCAATTACCTTTTTTCCCTAAAATACATTATTTTTTCTAACAAATTCCCCTACTTTTTCAAACATGGCAATTACATTTTTTTAACTAAAGCGTGTTAGTTTTTCTATTTTTCCTTACTAAAACCCCTCATTTTCAAAAAAATATCACGGACAAACCTTTATTTATTTGTTTTTAAACCTATAATATTATAATTATTTTTTAAAAGTTTACCTATTTTAACATGTCTACTTATTTTTCTTAACAAATGCAATCACTAAGAATATTAAAATATAAATAATCAAATACCTATTTATAACCAATTACTCTAAAACACATTATAGATTTTTTCTAACAAAATCTCTTCTTTTCTAAATATATCACGGGAAATTGTATTTTTCAATTTCATTTTTAATTTTTCTCACTAAAATTCATTTTTTTTCCAAAAATATCATAGGAAACCCTTTACTTATTTATTTTAGAACGAATTTAAATGCTTTTAATTATTAAATTTTAAAACCTCATTTTCCAAAAATATCACGGGCATTTACCTTTTTAAACTAAATATATGTTACATTTTTTATTTTTTCTTATTAAAACCCCTCATTTTCCAAAAATATAACGGGCAAACCCGTACTTATTTATTTTAAAATATGTTTTAATATTTTTAATTAATTAAAAGTATTTAGCTATTTTAACATGCCTACTTATTTTCTTAACAAATACAATTAATAAAATATTAAAAATATAATAATAAAATAATAATTAACAATCCGTACATCGCACGAGTTTTAAGCTAGTATATTATTAAAGGTGAAATATTAAAAGTTTGTCCGTTTAGTTAAGCCCCCGAGCACGTCAATGATTCTATTATAGAATATTATTAATTACTATTTTACAACATCAAATTTCATCTTCAATAGAAATACTACTATATATACATTTTATAAAAAAATTAACACATAAAACTCGAACAAAATATTTGATTCTAAATTTGGTTCTATAAAAAAAGTATCATTTTAAATAATTTTGATTCTACAATCATGTTGAGATTTTTCATAATTTTCGATGATTGTTGAAAGGAAAAAATAGTACTCCCTCCGTGTCATGCATGCTTATTTATAATATTATTTATATTTTCGTGTCATGCATGCTTATTTATAATATTATTTTCTTTATATTTTGATATATATCTTGATTATAATGAATTTTAAATAATTAGTGACATGTTTTAACTTAATTGGCGATTTTTATTTTACCTGTGATTTTTGAAAAATTAAACGATTTTTAGAACACTGGTTTTAAGATAATTGTGTCCTAGAAATGTATTTAAATTAAATAAATGAATATATTTTTGTAAGTGTTTTAAGAGCAATGCTCGTTTAATAGATTTCAAGGTTCGTAGTTGTATTTTGGACCAATAAGAATTAAGTAAAAAATAAGTAAGATTAATTAAGTAAAAAATACGAAGTAAGGATAATTAAATAAAAATAAGAACTATAAAAAACTATAGAGTTTAATATTTTTTATCTAATAATATAATATAGATTATCACAAACATGTCTCAAAGTATCAATTATATTGTATCTTTCAACCATCAATAAATACCCAAAAATATTAAATAAATTATAAATAAAATACACAAACACAAATATCAATGAAATTATATATTTTTAATAATTAATCAAATAGGTAAAAATGTGTACTCCCTCCTCCCATCTATTTCTTTACACTTTCCTCTGTTTTTGGATGTCTCATCCATTTCTTTACATTCCAATTTTTTTCAAAAATAATAAAGTTTTATAATATAAAAATCAACTACTTCTTTACTCGTTCTTCTTACTTTTCCCCCTATCCAAATATAAACAATTGGGCGGGACGGAGGAGTATAATTTTGTTTTTAATTTACTAAACTGAAGTTTGTGATTATATTTACTAAAAAATATGATAAATATAAATATTATATGTATCTTATAAGGGTTTTGGTCCACAGCCCCCGTTGGTTAGCAAATGCTACACAACCAACCCATCACAGCCGTTCAAAAACGATCATACGGCTAAGGAAACACACTGGAGCAATGTTTCATTGCACCCCCCGCAATGTTTCATTGCACCCCCCGCAATGATACATTGCTGGACCTCTTATATTTTTTTTACCAAAACTACCCTTTTTGCTACACAACCAACCTATCACAGCCCTTTAAAAAACACACTGCAGCAATGTTTCATTGCACCCCCCGCAATGATACATTGCTGGACCTCTTATATTTTTTTTTTATCAAAACTACCTTTTTGGTTTAAAGTCATATCCAAGGATCGAACCAATGACCTCTCCTAAAAATGTATGAAATATTAACACTGCACCAACACAAGTAACTTGTTTAAAGATGATTCGTACCAAATATATCCAAAAACAAGAATTTATTTATTTTTTGTAAATTGAAAATTAATTGAATATCAACCTAAATAAAATGTAACTTTAGTCGTAAAAGTGTGTTGGATGTTAAAAGTAAATGAGCTAATGGACCCGGAGTCACGGATTTCGAACTCGTCAAGTTTAATTTCATAAATAATAATATTTTTTAAGGTAAAATAAAAATAAGAATATAAGAATATAAGGTAAAATAAAAATAAGAATAGTTAAAATATTATTTTTTTAAGTTTAAAATTGAAATATAACATAGCTAGTAATTTTAAACATAGTATTTTATTTTTTTACAATCATAAATAACAAATATATCCAAAAACAAGAATTTATTTATTATTTGTAAGTTAAAAATTAATTGAATATCAACCTAAATAAAATGTAACTTTAGTCGTAAAAGTGTGTTGGATGTTAAACGTAAAAGAGCTAATGGACCCGGAGTCACGGATTTCGAACTCGTCAAGTTTAATTTCATAAATAATAAAAACTGCAGTGTGTTATATTCCAAAAAGGTAGTTTTGATAAAAAAAAAATATAAGAGGTCCAGCAATGTATCATTGCGGGGGGTGCAATGATACATTGCTGCAGTGTGTTTTTTAAAGGGCTGTGATAGGTTGGTTGTGTAGCAAAAAGGGTAGTTTTGGTAAAAAAAATATAAGAGGTCCAGCAATGTATCATTGCGGGGGTGCAATAAAACATTGCGGGGGGTGCAATGAAACATTGCTCCAGTGTGTTTCCTTAGCCGTATGATCGTTTTTGAACGGCTGTGATGGGTTGGTTGTGTAGCATTTGCTAACCAACGGGGGCTGTGGAAGGGCACCCATCTTATAATAGTATGTGTGCTGCTAACAACATAAATAAATGAGTACGATATTTTATTCAATTATAACGATAATAACATGGGTTGTTTACCCTCAAAAACAAATTCATGCATTATACACCCGATGTAACTTACTAAGATTAATTAGTGATGCATCATCTTTTATTCAACTGTGATGATAATACGGGTTGTTTACCCTCCAATCACTAAACAGAAGCATAAGTAAGCAGTTCTTTGTCAGCAAGGAAATTTTTCATATCCTGCTCCTCCAAACTTACAACGGCCCTTATACCATCTTTACTCGGAGTATCCATCAGAAAAATGGTATTATTAAACGGTGTATCCACCATGGTGGCTTTAACTGGCCTTCCCCGGCCAAAATCCATCTCATCATATAATGGGAAATTGCAAAGGCTGCTAATTACATAAACCTTCTGATAAAGTTTTGTAATCTTGGCAATCAATGGCACAGATTCTCTTCCTTCCAAACTTTTGAGTCCCTTAAGCTCTATCTTTCCTTTTCTCAGATGGCTCAACAGTGAATTTAACTTGGTCTCGTTTACTGTACTTATTGGAATATCGATTACAGTAATGAGATTGCCTACACTTGTTTTAGGTAGCGATGGAGCAAACAGAGCCCGCATGTTTACGGATTGGAGCAAGACAGATTTAAGATAGGCTCCAGAATTTGATGTCGCATTGGCAACTACAGCACATCTGTAAAGGAGTGCAGTGACAAGCTCATTTCTTGTGTAGTTTTGATCATCTATTATACCATGCAGTTTGTTTTGCTTCTGGTGGTCTGCCTTCAGTTCTGCAATCTTTGAGTTGTGAAACACTATCTCCCTTGTAATCCAGTGCTTTTCCGGTAACAAAAAGGGAGCTGCAGCTAAATTTCCATTAGATGACTGGGGTAGCAGCTCAGGCATAAAAGAGGGACGAAGACTTTCTAATTCTTCTTTATCAGTAGAGTTGCGTGACATAGTTGCCCAGTATCTTACAAATGACAGTAAAGTGCAAGCATCAGCAACGCGGTGCGAAAGGCTCACTGCTACAGCTATTCCTCCGCAAGAAAAATGGTTGAGTTGAACTAACAATAAGCAAGAATCCAACACATTACCCCATACTAAGCCATGTGGAAAGAGATGACTAAATTCATCCTTGTCTGCAACTTTTTCAACAATGTCGGATAACTTGCAATCTATTTGGGCTTCAAGAAATTGAACGCCTTGATCGTTGCATTCAACGTAGGATCCTGAAGAGCTTAGTCTTCCAGCAAATGGGTAGAACATGGAAAGTGTCTTGGATAACGAGTTTTTGAGTAAATCTGAAATTGTGGTTTCATTAGAGGATGATTGTGAATTAGGATAGAAGAATATTAGTGGCATATAAAAGCTTGCAAACTGGCGATCATGGAGAGGAAGATGGTATTTGTTGAGAGTGAGGGGTGTGGGAGAAGCTGGCTTAATGCTGGATTTTGATCTTGAGATGACATGCAGCTGCCTTTTCGAGATTACTGACGACTGAAGGATCACTCCCGTACTCGTCATTGTGTGTATGTTGTGGGAGATGCTAATTGTGAGAGTTGCATATTTATAGGCGAAATTTTCATTTTAATTTTTGCATGGCCATCTAAGTAGTAGTTTTTAGACTTCTACACTAGGTATTTTTTGAAAGTAATATTTCACTTCATTAAATTTAATTGAGTGCAAACACTACACCAAAAATTGGCTTTTCCTGAGTATTTGCTACCAATTTTCAGGTCAAAGGGTCATTTCCTACCGTCCCCGCATATGGTAGGAAATGACCCGTCGACGGTAGAAAATGGGTCATGTGGACCCACAATGCCACCAAAATTGTCGGCGTGTCTGATAAAGATGAAGCGACGTCGTTTTGCACGATCTATTTTCTACCGCCATTAACCGTTTAATGGTAGGAAATGGTGTTCTCATTTCCTACCGAAGTTGGTAGGAAATAGTCGTGATGGGTCCCACATGCCACGTTGGTTGTTGTCAGCATATCTGACAAGGGTCAAAACGACGTCGTTTTGTTACCCATTTCCTACTGCCTCCTATGCGGTAGGAAATGGGTCGTCTATTCACCACACCAAAGACAACGTGTTGTTCTCTGATTGGTTGACATGCCACGTGGCCATTTCCTACCGATTATCGGTAATCGGTAGGAAATGAGCTGTAACGAAAAGTTAAATCTTATCTACATTTACACTACCTTCTGATTTAAAACCTACCGTCATACATCATTTTCTACCGCCGAACGTTTATAAATTAATTATTTAATAATTACAAAAATAAAAAAAATTATTTTCATATCGTAAATACATCTTGAAATTCCATTTTCTTATAAAAATGTTTATTTCTTATAAATTAAGAGTACATATATGGTTAAATAAATCTTGGATAACATTTTCAATAAGAAACATGTTTGGTGGAGTGGTTGGAGTGTTATCTTTTGTTTGGTAGGTCTAAGGTTCGATTCTATGAGGAATTGAATTTATTTTTTAGCAGATTTCAAAAATGTCGCCCAAAAATTTCAAAAATGACGCCAAAAATTTCATGAAAATTTCAAAAATTGCGCCTAAACTCATTTCCTACCGCATGGCGGTAGGATATATTAACACTATTTCCTACCGTTCTGAACAATTTCTACCGCATTTTATTTATTAATTAATTTTAATATAAAATTTAGAATTTAGGGGTTAACTAGGGTTAGACAAATGTTTTTCAAAAAAAATAATTTCAATGATCCAACTGTACGGATATCAATATCACTAAAATTACATCATGTATGCAAAGAATAAATTTTTTTAACTCCATTTACAATGATTTTATAATGATAAAAGGTTTTCTAATAAATAATTAATTGTTACAAAATAAATTCTAAATTTTTTAATTTATTTTGTTAAACATATTTTATGTTATTGCATGAAGTTACAAAAACAAAATGACATTTACAATTGTTTTTTATTAAAAAATATTATTCACAATTATTCAATAACCGAACTTCCAAGGTTAAGGGTTGTTGTTTAGGGTTAAGATTTAGGGGTAACTATAGGGTTGGACCTCATTTTTTTTTAAAAAAAAATTTGAACGATCCAACTGTACAGATCTCAAAATCACTACAAATTACTCCCGTGTACCAAAAATTGTGATTTTTAAAATTTACTTGATGTGATTTTATAAGGAATCACTACAAATTAGTCACATTTTTACTAATAGTTTGTATTGGTTCATTTTTTTAAAAATAATTTTTAGTGATCCAACCGTACAAATCTTAGTATCCATATGAATAAATCATGTATGCCAAAAATTATAATTTTTAAAGGTTATTTGTAACGATTTTTTGATGAAAAAGTATAAAATAATCTGGTATTGTCATATAATTTGGAATGACCATACAACACAAGAAACACCTTGGCATAGTGGTTGGGATGTTGTGTGAATTCGCTGTGCACGGGGGTTTGATTCCTTGTGAAATTAACATTTTTTCAGCAAACAAGTACCAAAATCTACCGCATATTGGTAGGAAATGGGTATAATTTCACAAAAATTTCAAAACAAGGCACCCAAACATGAAAAATTAAAAATTCCGCCCAAATCCAAAAATTCAAAAAATCTGCCCAAACTCAAAACCTACCGCATGTCGGCAGGAAATGGTCCATAATTTCACAAAAAAAATCAAAAGTGCGCCCAAACTAAAAATTTAAATTTTTTTCCCAAAATTATAAACTACTTCTCCACTTTCACTTTCATTTTATCTCTATCTATTTATCTACTTCACCAATATAAATCTCTTCATCTCCTTTACCTTAATCATCTCAATTTTCTCCTTCATCTCATATATCTCTTCATCTATTTTATTTCACATAAATGTCTTCATCTCATTCACTTTAATCATCTCAATTTCCTCCTTCATTTCAATCATTTGGGTATAATTGTTTTTTCTTTTATATATATATGTACTTCATTTACATATAATATGTGTGCATTTGTGTTTTGTTTTCTAATTAGTTCTTTGTTACATATCTTTACACTAAGTTAAAATTTTGTGTATCGATTGTTCTTTGTTTGTTAATTGGTTCCACTTATTATGTAAATTGTTAGGATTTGAAGGCAAAAGAAATGGAGAAAACGAGATTGAAAGCAAGTTTGAGGGTGATGGCATTTTAAAGGATGAAGACGAAAGAGATTGGTTAAGTTTTAATTTTTTTCTTTTTTGTTGTAATGGTTATAATTATAGTATATTAGAACAAATATGTATTATAGTTGTGTTGAACACATATGTATTTGTTGTAAAGGGATTATATATTACGGTGTGATAAGGGGGAACTTAATGTAATGGTATTTTGATGTAATGGATGGTTGTTTTGTTATTGAGTGTTTTTGCTATAAATTCTATTGGATTTGTTTTGCGAGTATGATTTGTATCATTAGGAGGGGAAACAATAAATTCAAAAAAATTCAAAAAAAAAATGCCTAGTAATTCCTACCATCTTCAACTTATTTCCTAACGTCCTTACCATTCGAAATTCAATATTTCCTACCAATTTTGGGTCATTTCCTACCGTATGGTAAGGACAGTAGGAAATGACTGGTAGGAAATGCTAATACAGAGGGTAGGAAATGGTTGGTAGGAAATGACATTCTACATGCCATCTGAAATAATTCCTACCAATGTGCTCAAAGATGCTCGGTAGGATATGGGTTGCCAGAATTTTCACAAATTCCACGTGGCATCTGACATGTGGCAATCCGCGTCAGCGTGTCGGGCCCTCGTTGATCCGGTCATTAGCATTTCCCACCAATGACATTTCCGACTTAAGCAATTCCTACCAACGTGCGTTGGTAGGAAATGGGTCATTTCCTACCAATTTTGGGCATTTTCCTACCGATTTGACGGTAGGAAAAGGCCATTTTTGATGTAGTGAAAATCAAATTTTGTAAGCTCTCGGAAAAGTATATAAACACATTTTGTATCTAGAAACTAAATCGGTAGCAGACTAGCAGTATTGCCCGCTCTCCTCTCATCTAGCTACTTTTAGACACATACATCTACAGATTTTTTTTCGAAGCTGTTCACGAACATGGTTGTTCGTGAACAAGCTCGAGCTCGGCTCGTTAATGGCTCGACTCAGCTCCGTTCGTAAAGAACTCGAGCTCGAGCTCCAACACAAAAAAATGTTCGTTAAGAAAACGAGCTCGATCCGAGCTATTAGTGAGCTCAACTAGAGCTCGGCTCGCGCTCGACTCGAGCTCGTTCGGCTCGAGATCGGCTCGATAAAGCTCGAAAAAATTAAGATATATTCGATATATTTTTATATTATTTATTGTATTTTCTAACATTTTAAATTAAATTTTCAATTTATAGTAGGTGTATTTTAGGTTTATTGAGAATTCATTGGAAAATTGGGTTCGGTTTCCAAAAAAAATGTTGTAATTCGTTGGGCCAAGAAAAATTGGGTTTTTTTATCTATAAAAATAGTAAGTTCTAATGAGCTCGGCTCGACTCGTTTTTGTTCGATAAAAGCTCGTGTTCGGCTCGTTAGTTAACGAGCTCGTGTTCGGCTCGTTAGTTAACGAGCTCGAGCTCGAACACGAATTTTGTGCGATAAGAAAGCTCGACTCGGCTCGGTTCGTTAGAGAAAAAATTAAAACTCGACTTGTTTATATCAAAACTCGACTCGACTCGGTTCGTGAACAACCCTGATTTTTTTAGGTGAATTATCAAAAATATCTATATTTTTAATTTTATTTTTTTTAAAATACGCAGCAAGCAGTTGCATTTTTGGTCGAAACAAGATAACAATTTTAATTAGGTGGTAAAGGGCTTAAATGTGTGTGCTAAAAATTTAAACATCAATTATTTGAAAACAGAGGAGTAACATTTTCGACTCTGGCGGCACGAAAAATAATTAACCATGTTATCTTTAATTGATATGAATTACCTTGGAAAGACTCTGTACCAATTATACTACATTAAAAGTAGGGCGGAGTATTTGGTTCGGTTAACCGAATACCGAACCGAAATAACCGAAATAATTCGG
Organism: Heracleum sosnowskyi; assembly: GCA_030848705.1. Taxonomy (NCBI): domain Eukaryota; kingdom Viridiplantae; phylum Streptophyta; class Magnoliopsida; order Apiales; family Apiaceae; genus Heracleum; species Heracleum sosnowskyi. The sequence goes on along the minus strand of CM061244.1, from coordinate 13,271,440 downwards.
TTCGGTTAACCGAACCGAAATAATTCGGTTCTTAATTCGGTTTTAAAAAAAAATCTGTTATTCGGTTTTTCGGTTATTTCGGTTTTTTTACCGAATTACCGAAATAACCGAAATAATCGAAAATATAAAATATTATATATAATATATATTTTTTATTTATATATGATATGTCATTTATGCTACTAATTCTAGTTTATTTCTTTTTTAGCTCAATTATTGATTCACGTAGTATATTGTTGCTGAGTTGCTGTTGGTATTTTGCATGTTATAGTTTGATATCAAGTATCTAGGAAAAGAATATGACGCATTTACTTTGTTTAGAAACATCATTTTCCAAACTTTATGTATTATTAGCATTTTATCTCATATTGAAGCTCCTTATTTGTTTAAAATATACTACATGTTTGATGTTTCTGTTAAAAATTGATTTTAATTCGAACTTTTGTTTCTAATTCGGTATTCGGTTTTAACCGAAATAATTAATTCGGTTCGGTAAATAACCGAAATTATTTCGGTTCTTAATTCGGTAATAGATTTTGCTCTTATTCGGTATTCGGTAACCGAATTATAAATCGGTTCGGTTACCGAATTACCGAATAATCAGCCCTAATTAAAAGTAGTGTAATGTCTTTTTTAACTAAAACACGTTAATATATAATTAAACAATTAAGATATAATAGCTTATATTCCGTGTCATGCATGATTATTTATAATATTATTTTCTTTATATTTTGATATTATGATTTTTGTTATAATATCTTGATTATAATGGATTTTAAATAATTAGTGACATGTTTTAAATTAATCGGCGATTTTTATTTTATCTGCGATTTTTGATAAATCAGACGATTTTTATAACACGGGTTTTAAGATAATTGTGTCCTAGAAATGTATTTAAATTAAATAAATGAATATTTTTAAGTGTTTTAAGAGCAATGCTCGTTTAATAGATTTCAAGGTTCGTAGTTGTTTTTTGGACCAATAAGAATTAAGTAAAAAATAAGTAAGATTAATTAAGTAAAAAATATGAAATAAGGGTAATTAAATAAAAATAAGAACTATAAAAAACTATATAGTTTAATATTTTCTATCTAATAATATAATATAGATTATGACAAACATGTCTCAAAGTATCAATTATATTGTATCTTTCAACCATCAATAAATACCCAAAAATATTAAATAAATTATATATTTAATTATAAATAAAATACACAAACACAAATATCAATGAAAATATATATTTTTAATAATTAATAAAAATAGGTAAAAATTTGTACTTTGCAGGAGCTATGTTTAGTAGGTTATTAATGTATTAGACTAACATACTTCCTGTGGCCGCCGGTGGGGGCAGCTGCACCCATGTTTAAAACATACTTTTGATAGGATCGGCAAGTACATGTGTTTTGCAAATAAAAGTACAATTACGAGAAATATTATGCATTTGTAATTTGTAAAATAAATAGCTGAAGAGAATTACTGGTTCCATATATAGATGTTGTGTAGTATTTAACCATGTAGTTTACTCATCTAAAACTAAATCCAAGCACAGCATATATTAAATATTTTTCAGATGAGAGTTATGTTACTGTTGGACATACTACATAGTGGTCACAGTAACTTTGTATATAAGTGTAAATATTAGTTTTTACCTCACCAAGTTTAGAGACCAAGTTAGTTACATTGTAACTGATTTTCCCGCCAGTTACATTTCCAAGTTATTGTATATATATACTGTACTCTTTCAGTTTTGGGACTCAAGGAATATAATCAGTACTCTCTCTCTCTCTCTTCCTCATTGTTCGTTCTTAATTCATACAACAAATATATAGATTGTTGAAGATTAACATGGTATCAGAGCATTAATGGTAACTTCATCGCTTACGATTCTGATTACTTCCGCGTGATGACACAAATTCATCATTCAAGCTTTTACTTCTGCTCATCAACTAAGTCATTATATTTTTCTTAAAACACATCATTATCATCTTCTTCTTGATGTGTTTCTTAGCAAATCATTGATGTTTCATCTTTAATTCGCCAGTTTTCTTGATCAAATTGATCAATTGATTGCATATCTGTTTACACCTTTGTAGTTTAAGTGTTGTATCAATTAATTGTGCATCAGTTAATTGATTGTGGAGATCATCATTACTATTTTCTCAAGAAATTCATGTCATCTCTGTTTGCACTCTAAGTGTTTGTGTTTTTGCCTCAATCAATTTCTTGTGTAATCTTGTGGTAATTGTGCCGTAAATAATATGGCATCTTCTTCTCAATTGAATACTCATGACATTCCTCATTCTCAATCACAAAATACTCATACACAAACTATTCAGAACACTCAATCCTCTCAACAATTCACTTCTCTTAATAATCATCTTGATCATGATAATCCTCTCCATTTACAATCATCAGACAGTCCTGGAATGAAACTTGTAAATGATGTGTTTGATGGTACTGGTTTTAGCAACTGGAAGCGTTCTGTTCTCATTGCATTATCTGCTAGAAACAAACTTTGTTTCGTTGATGGATCTTTTCCTAAACCAGCTGCTACTGCACCTACTTTCAAGAGCTGGTCTCGATGTAATGACATGGTCATTTCATGGATTCTTGGTGCACTTTCCAAATCAATTGGTCGAAGTGTTATCTACTCCACTTCTGCTCATCAGATGTGGCTGGAACTTGAGGAGCGGTATGGTACTTCCAATGGTGCTCAATTGTTTGGTTTACACAAAGATCTTTCAGAAGTCTCTCAAGGCAGTGCCAACATAGCTACCTATTTCACCAAAATCAAGATGTTGTGGGATGATATTGACTCTTTGTGCATGATGCCTGTTTGTACATGTGGCTGCACTTGTGGAGCCTCGCAAAAACTCACTCAATTTCAACAAGATCAGCGAGTTATACAATTTCTCATGGGTCTTAATGACACCTACAACATTATGAGAGGTTCCATTTTGATGAGATCACTTCTTCCTTCTTTGGGTCATGTTTATAGCTTGCTTCTGCAAGAGGAAGCCCAAAGAGAAATTCACTCAACTGGGCAATTCTTAACTGATTCTGCAGCTCTCAATGTTAACTCCTCAAGGTTTCAAAACCAGTTTAACAAGTCTAAATCTGGTTTTTCTGATGGAAAGAAGAGTTCACTTTATTGTAATTACTGTAAGAAACCAGGGCATCTTATTGACAAATTCTATAAATTGCATGGTTTCCCAGCAGATTTCAAATTCACAAAATCTAAGAGATTTGCTGCTCAAGCTGAAAGCACTCAAGATCTTCCATCTTCTGCTGTTCCATCTACTGGTTCTACTTCTACTGGTCCCTCTTCTGGTTCTGATAACAAACTACCATCTGAATTGACACCTGAGCTCTGTGCATAGTTCATAAATATGTTGAAGTCTGCCACTCATCAGAGTTCTCAATCTGAGCATTGTTCTGCTGCCAACTTTGCTGGTATAGTTTCTGCTCTTTCTTCTCATATCTCATGTTTTTCTGATTCTCAGAATACAGAGTGGATAATTGATAGTGGTGCCTCTGATCACATGTGTTTTAACAAACACCTATTTTCTTCTTTAAAACCTGTTTCACACACTATTACCATCTCTTTACCAAATAATCAACACATTTCTATTTCCCACATAGGAGATGTTCCCTTAACAAATGGACTCATTTTACATGATGTCCTATATGTTCCAACTTTTCATTATAATCTCATTTCTATCAGCAAATTAACTCAACAATTGAATTGTTTTGTTAAATTCACTCCTGATATGTGCTATCTACAGGGCTCTTCTCTGAAGAACCCTCAGGCTCTTGGTAAATCTTGCAAAGGACTCTATACCTTATCCTCATGTTGTGATGTTCAGTCTTCTCTTTCATCCACTTCAACTGTCTCTCTCCTATCTCCAGTATGAATGTTAGTTCTACTTGTAATAAAAGTGTTTTGTTATGGCATTCCAGACTAGGACATTTACCCTTGTCAAAACTTAAAACATTGTATCTGTGCAAAAGCCAGACAGCACAGGTTACCTTTTCCTCATGCTTCTATTCACTCTACTCATAAATTTCAATTAGTTCATATTGATCTTTGGGTCCCTATCATCCTTCTACCTACAACAAGTATAAATACTTTATTAATACCATAGTTGATGATTTTACTAGAACAACTTGGACTCATTTACTTAGTTGCAAAAGCAATACTTTCAACTTCATTAAACAGTTTATTTCCATGATCAAAACACAATTCCAGTGCCAAATTCAGTGCATTAGAACAGATAATGCCTTAGAATTATGTAAAACGCCATTATTTTTAATTTATTTTAATCTTAGATATTAGATAAGTTTTTATTTATTTTAATTAATTAGAAGATTCTAGAAATATTTGTGTACAAAATATTTAAGATTTGTTATTATCGGAAAGATGTGTGAAAAGATTTTAGAAAATCAGTATCATTTAATTTAAGATATTTATGTGAATTAGAATATTTTAATTTGAGTATTACTTGGAGAGGAGATAAAAATATTAGTAGAAAGTTTTAAAGTTATCTATTAAAATTTAGGGTTAATGTGTCCATATAATAACACTTTTAGGAGACTGAACAAGATGGACAGAAAAACTCTCTGCAAAGGTACGATCTACATTCATTCTTTTTATTTATGTATCGAGCATGTCTCTACGTGTTTGATTGTGTATATGCGTGATTGCTGACTTATTATCTTGTTTCTGTTGTGGCCGCATATTTTGTATCAGTTGATTTCTTCTGTGTATAATCGAGTTGTGAGTTTATGTACAGTAACAAATCATGCCATGTAGCTTCATTTTAATGGGAAAAAAAGAAAAGAAAAGAAATTATTAATTTCTGCTTCTGCTTCTGCTTCGTACATGTATATTGTTTATGATAGGATTTGTACGTGCTTCATGATTTTTGTTTATAAAAGTAGAGTTTTCAATCTAAAAATATTTATTGAATCGGATGATAATTGTACGTTTGTGAAGTTACTGATTTTGTTTTAATATTGCTAGCCTATTAGTTAATCTAATTTACGTTTAAAACATATGCTTATATTTAATTTAATAATTTTTAGTTTTATAATTGGATGGTTAAAGTTTTAATTATTAATATTGTTTCAAATATGTTTACGTGTTAGCATTTTAATTTTTGAAATTGTTCTAATAAATATAATGTATAGGTTTTGCTGATTAATTTTGTCACTTGATAATATAGTGCAGATGATTGAATTACGTGATTTATGTATTAAGCATATGGTAATTACAAACTGAAAAATAGTAATAATCTTTTAGCAATTATGCATGTTAACTTGGACTCTTCATGTTTTATGGACCTTAACTTAAGTCCCAGTAGCCTTATATTCGATAAAAACCTGCATGAGTGATAGTTATAGCCACGGTTTGTCTAAATATAATAAATTTGTGACAAGTATTATTTTAATTGGGTGGTTGTTAATTTATGCCATGTTAAAGATGGAAAAGTATGAGTATCTTTCTGAAATTTTGCATATTAAGTTGGATAGTTCGTTAAGGTCTTGCTGGGCCCATTTTCTTTTTCGTTTATTTGATTTAAAGTTGTTGGCCAATTGTTTTATTAGGTTATAATCGCATGATTCTGGAAATTGTTACGTTAATTTAAGTGATTGTAGTTGCTCCGCAAGGTATGTATTTATAGGATTACTGATTAATGATCTTTGTGTTTTATTAATTAAATTTTAGGATTGTTCGTGTACTAATATTCAGTATTCAATCGCTTCGAGATAAGTACATTTTGACTTACTTTTATTTTCGGAAATGATATTTTGACTCTGCTTTAAATTCCGTATAAGATATAAGAATATTGTTTCGAACTGTATAAGATATAAGATACGAGAATCTTCGAATCCCTCAGTCTCTACGTTTCAAACCTGTTCGTAATTTACGCTATAGTTCCGGAACTAGGCTTAGATACCCTTAGTAGGCGCACAAGTGTGCAACTTTAGATACCTATTAAGGGGGCGTAATTATTGAACTTTAGATGCCGGTCACTGGCAAAGTGTGGCGTATAAGAATAAGATTCCGGCTACTGGGAAAGTGTGGCCGTAGAGCAAGACTGTGGTATTTCATTTCTGTTTTAAATTCTGCGTCTGTTTTAAATTCTGGATTTTTAAATATAAACTTTGGGTTGGATCTATTTTCGCAAAGGCTTTTAAATTATTATTGTTTTGAGAAAATCCGTTTTGCTAAAACGCCCACTGATTTTGAGAATATCTGTAAGTCAATGAGTTACTTGCTGAGCTGTGTAGCTCACCCTTTTCTAATATTTCAGGTTTCGATTTTGGAGGCTTATTGAGAATAAGGATGTGGACTTTGTGGATTTTTCATGCTAGATGATTGATATGCATTTATTTGAAAAACTTGTTGCATTATTAGAATAAATTTCGATATTGAATATTGGATTTAGGGAGCTACGCCTCTGATTTTATGTTTTTGAATCATTGAGTTTGACCGCTGCTTTGACTTTTGTGAAATTTGGTATTTATTGAGTAAGGAAATGTATTTTATTTTAGTTTTGTATTTAGAATTAATAGTCTGAAAAGTCGGGCTGTTACAAATTAGGTTCTTCTATTGATGCTACTTCATATCTCTTGTCTCAAGGCATTATTCATCAAACTTCTTGTGCTTACACTCCTCAACAAAATGGTGTTGTTGAGAGAAAGCACAAGCATTTACTAGAAACTTCAAGGGCCTTATTATTTCAGTCAAATTTACCTTTATGCTACTGGGGTGATTGTATTTTAACTGCTACATATCTTATAAACAGATTTCCTTCTAAAGTTTTACAAGGTTCTTCTCCTTATGAATTACTATTTGGTAAATCTCCTTCTTACTCCCATTTAAACCTTTTGGATGTCTTTGCTTTCGATCTATACCTTCACCTTTTAGAGACAAATTTACTCCTAGAGCTAGTGCTTGTGTTTTCATAGGTTACCCTTATGGAAAAAAGGCCTACAAAGTCTTAGATATCAGCACCAAACAAATTTACTTTACCAGAGATGTCATCTTTCATGAGACAATATTTCCTTTTCTCTCCACCAATTCTCATACATTTTCTCCACTTGCTGTTCCAGACCTAGATATTACTACTGGTACTTCTGTTCCTCCACACACATCACAGTTTTCAGATTTTTCATCTCTTGCTGATCTCTCACATACATCCTCTTCTGATTGTCATGACACTTCACCATCTGATAACACTATTCCTCATTCTGTTCCTGTCAGAAAATCCTCTAGAATTTCAAAACCTCCTTCTTATCTTCAGGATTATTTAGTTCCTCATGTCTCATCCTGTCACTCTGTTTTTAGTGACAACCACTGTCACAACACCCTTACTTCACTGTGTGTTTCTCCTTTATCATCACATGTTACTTCTGTCTATTGTAACATCAATTCTTTAACAATACCTCCAACTGAGCCACATTCATATGAAGAGGCTTCCAAATTTCCTGAGTGGCAGCAAGCTATAGCCAATGAATTTTCAGCCTTGGAAGCTAATAACACTTGGGAATTAGTACATTTACCACCTGGAAAGAAAGCCATCAGTTCCAAATGGGTTTTTAAAGTTAAGCATCATGCAGATGGATCCATTGAGAGATACAAAGCTCTCTTAGTAGTCAAAGGTTTTACTCAAAAAGAGGGTATAGATTACTTTGAAACTTTTTCTCCGGTTGTCAAACTGACAACTATTAGAAGTCTTGTTGCTGTAGCAGTAAAAAAGGGCTGGAAAATGTACCAACTTGATGTTAATAATGCATTCCTCCATGGAGATCTACATGAGGATGTTTACATGAAACCACCACCTAGTTTATTCCTTTCTGTTCATACTTTGGTTTGCAAACTTTTAAGATCTTTATATGGCCTGAAGCAGGCATCTAGAAACTGGTTTGACAAGCTTAGCACTGCTCTTCTCTCTAAAGGTTATCAGTCTTCTAAAAATGATCACTGCTTGTTCTGTAAGAAATCTGGCACTTCTGTTGTTTACTTAGAAGTTTATGTCGATGACATAATGGTAGTTGGTAATGATGATGTTGAGATCTCCAATATTAAGTCATATTTAGATTCTGTGTTCAAGATTAAAGACTTGGGTTCTCTTCACTATTTCCTGGGTTTAGAATTCACTTATGTCCCTAATGGCATGGTTGTTTCTCAACACAAATTTGCCACTGACCTTCTTCATGCTTTTGCTAGTTACACTGGTCCTCCTGTTGTAAGTCCACTCGATCTTTCAGTCAAACTATCACCAGACCAGGGTGACTTATTTTCAGATGCTGCTCTCTATCGACAATTGGTTGGAAAACTTAATTTTTCACAAATACTAGACCTGATCTAGCTTTTTCGGTACAACATCTAAGTCAGTATATGGCCATACCAAGACTACCTCACTGGGAGGCAGCTTTACATGTTCTCAGATATTTGAAATCAAATCCTTCTCAAGGCCTGTTTTTCAATAACTCACCTGATTTTCAGTTAGAAACCTACTGTGACGCAGATTGGGCATCTTGTGCACACACTCGTAAATCAGTCAGTGGTTACATAGTAATGGTTGGTGGTAGTCGCATTTCGTGGAAATCAAAGAAACAGCACACAATTTCTTTATCTTCTGCTGAGGCAGAATATCGATCTCTTCGTCGTGTTACTGCTGAAATTGCTTGGTTGTCTCGTCTTTTACTTGAACTGGACGTCCCTGATATTCTACATGTTCCTGTAAAATGTGATAGCCAAGCAGCAATTTACATAGATAAGAACCCGGTATTTCACGAACGAACGAAACATATAGACATTGATTGTTACTTTGTCCGAGAAAAGCTGCTTGCATGACTTATTTCTTTATCTTATGTGCCTACTACTTTACAGCTAGCAGATGTTCTTACAAAGCCTCTCACTGGTCTTCAACATAATACTATCATTCGCAAGTTGGGTGTTCATCCTCCCACCTCCAACTTGAGGGGGGTGTTGGACATACTACATAGTGGTCACAACTTTTTATATAAGTGTAAATATTAGTTTTTACCTCACCAAGTTTAGAGACCAAGTTAGTTACAGTAACTGATTTTCCCGCCAGTTACATTTCCAAGTTATTGTATTTATATACTGTACTCTTTCAGTTTTGGGACTCAAGGAATATAATCAGTACTCTCTCTCTCTCTCTTCCTCATTGTTCGTTCTTAATTCATACAACAAATATATAGATTGTTGAAGATTAACAGTTATAAATGGATATTTGGATACAATAGTGGATGGGATTCCAGGAATGAAAGATATGAAATTGACAGACTTTCCAAGTTTTCTTAGAACAACATACATCAATGAGGTAGTTTTTAACCACCTGAGAAGAGAAGCTGAAGCCATTTCTAACTGTGATGCACTCGTTATTCACACGTTTGATGCCCTCGAAAAAGATTCGTTGGATGCTCTGTTGGCCATTCAACCGCACATTTACACAGTTGGTCCATTGCTTAATGAAATGCAAGGCGACAAACTTAAATTCATGGCCTCAAATTTATGGAAAGAGGAAGTCAGGCTAACTCTGTTCTGTACGTGAATCTTCTTCTATATATTAAAAGCCATGGCAAAATATGTCAATTAAATGACTGTGAAATTACATTTTTACCCTTATTTGTTGAAAATTTACGAAAGTGTCATCCATATGTAACTTATACAAAAATTGATTAATTCTAAGATATATATAAATGAAAGAAAACTAGGATAAAAAAAATATTAGATTGAAATAAAAAAAACATGATTATATTCTAATATTTCTTTAATTTTTATTTTTGAGTAAATAAAATATTAATTCTTATTATTAATATAGCTCTATTTTCTAAGTTTTCGAAGTTTTATATATAATTATATGTTCAATTATCTTTATAGATTTTAATTTCGCATGTACTTTTTCGATTAAATATCAATTATGTTCTTAAATATTATATGATTTATATTTCTATATCATACTTTGTCATTTAATATACTTCGTATGGAGTGTCCACGTTTTGATACATAAATATAATAATAAATTTTGATCTAATTATATAAGTAACATATTATATTTTACTCATATTATTTAGAATAATTCTAAAATGTACGGAGTATGGTAAAAACCGGGTATCAGATTTAGGGTGTTCACCAGTCAGATTGGCCATCATGGTAGTAGACCGCGACTCAATTAAATCAATTTAAACATTTTTAACCCAACCCACAAAATCTATTACTATATATTAAACCACAATACAGGGGCAAAAAATGTCATTTTAATGTGTGTGAAGTTACGTTTTTGCCCTTATTTGTTGAAAAATTACAAAAGTGCCACCTCATATTTTTATGTTGCAAAGTACATTTTAATGTGTGAAGTTACGATTTTACCGCTACTTGTTGATCAATCACATGTTCTCTTGTAATCCTATTTTTTTTATTTTTTTGAGTAAATAAATAGTTGGTTTATATTATTTATAAAAATTAAATTCTAAGTTATATATAAATGAAACAAAATGTGGATACAAAAATATTAGATTGAAATAAAAAAACAGGATTATATTCTAATATTTCTTTAATTTTTATTCTTGAGTAAATAAAATATTAGTTCCTATTATTAATATAGCTCAATTTTCTAAGTTTTCTAAGTTTTATATATATTTATTTGTTCAATTATCTTTATATATTTTAATTTTGCTTGTACTTTTTCGATTAAATATCAATTATGTTCTTAATTATTATATGATTTATATTTTTATATCATACTTTGTCATTTAGTATACTCTATATGGAGTGTCCACGTTTTGATACATAAATATAATAATAAATTTTGATCTAATATTAATATAAGTAACATATTATATTTAACTTATATTATATAGAATAATTCATATTCATATTATATTATGGTAAATTTTGATCTAATATAAGTAACATATTATATTATGGTAAAAACTCCGTATGAGATTTAGGGTGTTCACGGGCCACGATGGTAGTAGACCTACTTTAACAAAGAACATGTCATAATCATTGTGCTAGATTGACTTTTGGATTTGATTTAAAAGTTTTATTGGATAAACCACATATTTTACTTTTATTCCTTTTTTAAAATAAAATGTTGGTTTACATTATTCAATATTTTTTTAAAATGTTGGATATTATATTCTATCTAGTTTCTACATACTAAAAACCAACTAATGGTAAAAAAACCAAAAAAATGATTGTGAAGTTATAATTTTACCCTTATTTTTTTTAAGCAACCCTTATTTATTTAAAAATTATAAAAATGTCATCCCTTTATTGTTTAATCAAAAAAAAAAAAAAAAATTTCTGTAAACATTGAGAATCGTAACCTTAAATAAACTCAGTATGCTATATTTAGTTTTGAGTTTATTTTATAAACATTATTAGATAAGAATTTAAAAAAATGCTTTATTAGATAAAGCACACTCTATTATCATATTCTTTTTTATTATATAATTTTCGAGTCAATAGCCTGACCTTTTTTTTTATTTATATAACATGTTTATCCAGTTTCTTTTTTAATTTTAACTTTTCAGTAAGTAAAATGTTATTTCATATTATTTTCATAACTCCATTTTCAAAAAATTTTGTTTTTCTATATAATTATGTATTCAATTATTTTTTATAAATTCTTATTCCACTTGTATTTGATTATAAAATATTAGTTATGATGTTAATTGTTATATGATTTTTATTATGTAAAAATATGTCACTTATTACGCTTTTTATGGATTATTCAAGTGTTGATACATAAATATAATATTAAAAATTGATATAATTATATGTTACATACATAATTTATAATATATTCTAAAAAATTAGTAGTGTGAAAAGTGCAAATTAGAGTTAGGGTTTCCATACGTTGGGTAGGTCGAGTGGAAGCATTTTTGTGATCCGATCTAATTTATTCGGTTTATTTTTTTTTTTAACTCAACCCGCAAAATATAGATTCGTGACCCAACTCTACCTATCATATATCAATTTGGGTTGTTTTAATGGGTTAAATAATTATGTAGAAAAACTAAGTAAAATTGAAATACATATACATTACGATTTTAGTAATATAAATTATGTTGTAAGTCATATGTATATAGGGCTGTCAGCCCAAAGTTTCGAATTGAAACGACCCGAACGAGACTGAAAATCGAACTTTTTTCAAATTCATGGACCGAGGACTGGATTTATTATATTCAGTCTTTGGGTCCGAACTGAAAAAATCCGGAGCAGACCGATATAGACCGGTTTGATTAATATTTTTATAAAATTTTAAATTTTATAATTTAATTTTTACTTTTCTTTCAAATTTAAATACACGGAATATATTATTTGCTTAGTATGACAATAAAAATAAGCACATAAATATCTTATTATTTATAAATTAATATATGTATATCATTTTGTCATTATACAAAGTGCAAATTCAATTATACACAGAATATATTATCTGAATTTTTTTTATCGAATTGGTTCTATGCGGTTCAGTACAATTTAAAGGTCTGGACTGGTTTGTTATTCAGTCCTATATGTATATGCAAAACATTTAAGCACATATCTAGAAATGAGGTTTGATATATCACATAACGTGTAGTTGTATACTATATAGTAATATATATTTAAATTATTAAACAAAATTTGTAACTTAAATCGGGCTGAGTAGGATTGGCCGGAGAAATATAAAACTGATAGCTGATAAAAAATATACTCAATTGGGTTGAAAAAATTTCAAACCAACACAATAGGTTGGGTATGAGTTTATATTATATTCGGTCAACCCTACCCAACCCGATTTAAGTTACAATTTTTTTTCAATAATTTAAATAAATATCCCTATATTATATATAGACAATTAAGTTTAAAAGTGTACAAATATGTATATATAAATAGTAGACTGACACCTTCAGGATCGACCTTTACATAAAATGTAGAGATGCTATAATATGTTAATGGTATACTCTTACAACAATGACCGAAATTTATATATTATAAATATTCTGTATATTCATCAAAATTATATTAATTTACGTACTTTCATGTTAAACAATATATGGACTTAAAACTAAGAGATTTTATGATGTATTTATGGTTTATTCTTACATACGTGACCAATTTTGTATTTCAAAAATACAGTGTTATTTCATTAAGAACACGTGAGTTTACATACGTCTGTGTTATATACGGACAACTATATTAAAATAATTAATTGTTGAATTTGATAAAATTCTTTTCACATCATTTAAAACTAAATTAATATTTTGGAAATTAAAAATAGTAATTTGATCGTTATATTATAGAAATTTATCCAAATGAATCTTATTAAATTAATAAATATTTAGAAAAATATTATATAAGTATAAGATAAATTCAAAATATTTTATCTTAACTACATTTTAATCACAAAACTATTTCGATATATATACATATTTATGCGAAAAATAATTTCAATATATAAACAGATCCGTGCCTCGCACGAATTTTTACACTAGTTTACTTTTATTTTCAAAAAAGTTATGTGCTTGAATTGTAAACAAAAAGAGCAAGGCATGTGAAATTGTCGGTAGAGTCATTGAAGATTTGATTGAGACAACTTCCAAGCGGGGTTGCAATAATTAACTCTCAATAATTCTGTCATCTCTTAATTGCAGAAACAGAAAGTAGTTGCAAAACAACATTTAAGTTTTTGGTCTGTCTTGACGGGGATAGCTGTATAGAAATCCAAATAATCAAATGAAAACTAGAAACTTGGCGAATACTATTATAACAAAACTGCTATCACAATTATAACCATTTTTTTTGTTGTAACAAAAGCTTGAGTTCTTCTAGCACCCATGATTACAACAATCAGTACTGCTTTAAGCAACTGGAAAATCAATCCGTGCCTCTAGTTACTATGTTTCCATGTTTCAGAAATAAGTTACAAAACATTATAGCTCTTAACCAAAAAAAAGTTATATATTTCAGCATCATGTGTGGTAAAATTTATTTTTTGTCGTTTAGATTTTAGATTCGATTCACGCTGACCCCTTGTTATACATGCACGCCTAGTTACTCAAAAACAAGTTATGTGTTTGATTCATTACTGTTATTATCTAACAAATTATATGCCCTCAAAGAAAGTCTAACTACATATTATGTAATTAATTTTTTTTGGAAATAAAAGTTGCTTTATTTTTATTAGAACTATAAAAACAAATTTATTTTTATTTCCAAAAAGGTTACTCCCTCTGTCCCAGTGAATTATATACATCGGGGCTGGGCAGAGAGACCAAAAAAAGATATAAAAAATGAATAAAATTAGATGAAAAGTGGGTAAAGTGGTGGGAGCTATCAATATTTAATAATAGATTTGAGATAGTAAAGAAAAATAGTGGGTGTAATAGTGTTTTATATTATTATAGAATAGAGATAGCGGAGAAAGTAGTGGGAAAAGCAAGGCCTTTGAAATTGTCGGTAGAATCATTGAAAATTTGATTGAGACAACTTCCAAGCGGGGTTTGCAATAATTAACTGTCAATAATTCTGTCATCTTTTAGTGCGTATTTGGGTATCACAAAAAAGTTGACTTATTGCTTAAAATGAGTAAGTGTCATATATATAAGTGATAAGTTAATGAATTCTTAAAAGTTTTACGGGTGTTTGGATAAATTTATTTATAAGTTAGTGAAGAATTTGCTAAATTAAATTTGAAAAAATAATTTTTAAATACAATGATTTCAACACTTGTATTTTAAATTAAAAATATATTTAAAAACACAAATGTAAAAATATAAAATATTAGAAAAATAAATAAATCAATGAATAAGTTGATAAGTTAAGTAAAATGTTGGTGATTTCTAACATTCAACTTATCAACTTATAAATTATAAGTTATCAAATAAGCTGAGTACACAAACACCTCTCATAAGCTCTTATCAACTTATAATGCATAAGTTGTTGCCAAACAGGGCCTTAATTGCAAAAACAGAAAATGGTTCAACTTTTTCCCGCCAGGACCATACCGGAGTAGTTGCAAAACAACATTTGAGTTTTTGGTCCTAAATTATAACTTAAAATGAGTAAGTGTCATAACTGATAAGAGTGAATGGATATTTGAATAATTTTTCTTATAAGTTAGTTAAGAGTTTTCTAAATTAAATTAAAAAAAATATTAAATACAATGATTTCAACACTTGCATTTTAAATTAAAAAAATATTTAAAAACACAAAGGTAAAAATATAAAGTATTAAAAAAATAAAGAAATCAAGTAATAAGTCAATAAGTTCAGAAAAATGTACATTTAACTTATCAATGTATAAGTTATAAGTTGAGGTCATAATCAAGTTGGGTTGACAAACATCCCTCGTAAGTTTTTATGGGTTTATAAGTCATAAGTCGGCTTATATTTCCGTTGCCAAAATAGTTACTAACATTCAACTTATCATTTATAAGATGAATTATAAATTAATTTGACAAACACCCCTCATAAATTTTAATGATTTTATAAACCATAAGTTGACTTATTTATACTTTGCCAAACAGGTCCTTAATAGAAAGAAAATATCAAATGAAAACTATAAAATTAGCAAATATTATTATAGCATAACTGCTATCACAATATATAACCATTTTTTTTGTTGTAACAAAAGCTTGAGTTCTTCTAGCACCCATGTAGAGGCCGTTTGGCTACAGTCAGTAGCTTAAAGTGATTTTTAAATTTAAGCTAAAAATGTATGTTTATGTAATAAATTAAAAAATGACAAAGTTAAAACAAAATAGCTTAGAGTCAAAAGTTAGTTGAAGGTACTTTTTTGAACAACTTATTTAATTTTTGTAATTTTATTTGATAAAAGTTAATATCATCATTCAAATATACTATTTATCAAACTTTACTTTATTTTATATATTTTTTATTTTTTTATCTCATAAATTAACTTAAAATTTTCACCTTTCTTAAGCAATTTTAATCATAAAAAATAATTTTAAGTTTATCCAAATGAACTTACAATCTGTATTAGTTGATCACTTTGGAGTACCAGCCACAATATACTCTTTATTAAAAGCAAAAACCCCCTTTATATGGTATGATATGTCATGTATACCACGATATACATATAAGTATTAATATCTTAATATATTTAACTTAATTTCAAATTAATATATAAAATAATTATTATTTAAAATCAAATTAAATCTTTATTAAAAGCAGAAAACCGTGTTAATGGTGTTGTATAGATATATACCGCGAGATACATATAATTATTAACTTGATTAACTTAATATAATTCCCTTAACTTCAAATTAATATAATTATTATTTAAATTCGAGTATGTTAATATTAACAACTGAGAGTATATTGATAATTTGAATTTATTCATCAATATTAATTTTTATATACCGATATATCTTCTAATATATTAATATAAATCAATAACACAATTAATGCATCTCTAAAACTACCTCTAAGAACTCTATATTTATAACAATTACCTCTTATACTATAAGTTATCTAATAACCTTATATTAATATAATTATCATCTCTCTTGCTATTACGAATGTGCATTTCATCCGCGCCACCTTATCTCGATCTATTTCTCATTCCCTTCGGGTCAAGAATTTGGAGAATTTTTCAGGTTCGGGCAGGATCGGGGAGAAGTATAAAAGCAATTCGCGGATCGGGAATCTGTGCTCTTTATTAAAAAAAGTGAAAACCCGTTTTAAATGCTATGGTATGTTATGTATACCGTGATATACATATAATTATTAATATCTTAATATATTTAGCTTCATTTCAAATTAATTATGTAATAATTATTATTTAAAATCAAATTAAATCTTTATTAAAAGCAGAAAACTCTATTAATGGTATTGTATAGATATATACCGAGAGATACATATAATTATTAACTTAATTAACTTAACATAATTCTCTTAACTTCAAATTAATATAATTATTATTTAAATTTGAGTATGTTAATATCAACAACTGAGAATATATTAATAATTTGAATTTATTCATCAATATTAATTTTTATTTACTAATATATCTTATAATATATTAATCTAAATCAATAATACAATTAATGTATCTCTAAAATTACCTCTAATATTTCATCCACGTCACTTATCTCGATTCGTTCCCCATTTCATTCGGGTCAAGAATTTGGAGAATTTTTCATGTTCCGACAGGAGAGAGGAAAAGTATAAAAACAGTTCGCGGGTTATGAATTTATTAATAAGGAAAATTGCTTTTGTTGGAACACAATGACATCAAAGCCTGATTTTGGTTATTATAATATAACTATATTAATTGATTTCATTTCAAACTCGGGTTCGATTTGCTTCAATACCAAAATGAGATATTCCATTTGGTATTATTGTACAATTGGCTTTTGTATTTGGTACCACTCGAAGTTTTTTACTTCGAAGTGACACAATCTGCTTTGACTTCGTCCACACAATATCACTCCGTTAAGCAAACTTTAATCGATCATTACTAAATTATGAGATTTTTTCATTTGAATAACTCTACAAATTTTGGCATCTAAGTGACACCATTTTAATTTGCGCTTCAACTCTCAAATACCACTTATTTAATGAGTCCGATGAATTTGTTCAAACTACTTAGTTTAATAATATTTATTTTTTATCAACTTTCATCTTAATTTCATGTTTTAATTCTATACAACTACATATCTAAATAATATTTATTATTATTACTATTCTATATTTTAAATTTTATTTTCAGTAATTTAATTTTTATTCTCGATCCGTGCTTCGTACGGGTTATCGGCTAGTTATACCTAAAATGCAAATATGGGTAATGGGTACATTTTCTCAATGTTGTCTCGATATCTTGGGAGTAATTATTGTTCTAAAAATTCTCGATTAGTCCCCAATTAATTCTTCTAAAATATTTGATCGATTATTTAAAAATCTCATATCTATCTAAAAGATTTTCGATTTAGGTACCGATTAGTTTTCATTTCCGATTTTTACGATCATAGGGCTAATTAATTGAATAACTAGGTACGTAGCTCCTAGCCTGCGTACGATAATCTATTATCTATCTATTATATATATAATAGCACAACATGTTCTATTTTATTCATGTACTATTACAGTTATGCCCCTTCAGAACTAAGAAAGTTTTAAAAAATGAAACCTTGTTGGGAATTGAACCTATGACCTTTCAATCACAACCATAAACATATAAGTCACCTCTACAACCATTGAATTAAGCACACAATTAAGTAAATATTAGAACTCTTTAAATAGATGCATGATCAATGATTTTCTTTTTCTTTTTTGTCTCTAAATGAGACCCTTGAAACCACACCATTATTAAACTAAAGTGATTCAGATGCTTTAAGAAAAAACTATAAGAAGTGTAAAACGCAAAATCCCGTGATAAAACTTTATCCCATCTACCAAGCCACCACCTCCTGAAAGGTGTGACTACTCTAATTTTGGTTATTATAGCTATTTTCAATATTTATCAAGCTAAACCTGGTCAGTCGTGTTGGTTTAGTAACAGAACAGGTTTTAGCATCAACAATCAATTGTTTTACAATGGTGCAGCCTCCAATATGCATACTACATTCTGTGCAAAGTGTCAAACTGATTCAAGCACCAGTCTTCAATTTCAATTTATCTACGGGCAACAACATGAACTAGACAATGCATCGCAGCATATATGCAAATGCGTTGGGTGAACTAATTAGCGACATCCACATAAGTCATACAAGCTAAGTGCTAAGTTACACATGGTCCGGACCATAATTAATAACAACATCAATTGCAGACTAAGAAAGTCAAATGCAATATTAGGCAAACACCACTAGTACAAAACTGACTTTATACGTCGCCTATTTTACGTCGCACTTATACAGAACCGATGTATATATTACTTTTATACGTCGGGTTACTATAAAGCCGATGTATATGTAAGTTTATTTGTACTTTTTACGTCGGTTTAGTAATTACCCGACATATATGTTAAATATATACGTCGGTTCATAGAATGCCGACGTATTAAACCCCCTTTTTACGACATATTTTTAGGAGCCGACGTTTATAATACTAATTTATATGACGATTTTTTTAATCAATGACGTACAAAAGTTTTGAATCAAAATAACATTAATAATAAATATGGAAGTACTCAGTATAGACTATAGAAAAGTCCCAAATTGAATCTATCTATTCAAGTCCTAGAAATACTATCTCTGAGCATTACACAAGAACACACAAAACAATAAATTTGCATTTACCCAATTTCTGATACTCTCTTAATTTTGATGATATTAATGTTAGCAAGTTGTTAGTATAAGAATTGCTAGTACATATATCTATATTGGTTTAACAGTTTGTGCAGGCTTTATGTTATTTATTGTTAGCAAGCTAACATTGCAGAAACAGAGTATCTTAGCAAGCTAAGAGTGCAGTAACAGAGTATCCCAGCAAGTTAAGACTGTTCCGCCATAAACTGTTCAAATCAATCTGTCGTCCTTATTTCATGGAGATTTTATAGGACATGATATGTAAGGACTCTATAAATTATATAAACGTAATATATAATTTTAGAGCTCAGTTTTTCACAAAATCTTTATCAAAACAGTTTTCCTATCATTTAGGAGTTTGTTTATTTCAAAAGTTTTATTCTATACAAACTCTCTAAACTCGGTTTTAGTTTATATACTGAATGTTTTGTGTTCTAAACGACTTTTCTCCTAAACTTTAGTAGGTTAACGTTATGTGAACGTTGATGAATGATAAGTGGGTATTTTATTCACTTAGAACGTTTCCGTTTGGCTTAAAACGAATGTTTGTACTCGAGTTGTGGTATTTTTGATCTCTTTTAAGGGTATTGTGCAGGTATATTTATCACAGGTGTACTAGGAACGAAGCGGAGCAATCGGAGCGCGAAACGGAGTTATAATGAAGAAAAGGAAAAAAATTCAGTTTGCTGGACAGAGGGAATGGCGCGGCAGCGCCGTGTTAGTACTTGAGAATGGCGCGGCAGCGCCGCTTGAAAAAAACTGAGCAGTGATCCTGGCGCGGCAGCGCCGTGCTCCTATACAAAATTGGCGCGGCAGCGCCGGGCACTCTGGCGAAAAATTTCTGTTTTAACCTAATTGCTGATTTTTCGAGTGGAAGTAAAAAAATTACAAATCCATACGAATTATTGCACCTGGAGGCCTATATAAAGAAAAAAAAACCCTAGAGATCAAGGGGGGAAGACTCATACCACAATTTATCTACGTAGTTTTAAAAAGCACGAAGAAGCAAGGAAGAAGATAGTTTTCAATTATTCTTGTATTCTAGCTTGTGGATGCTTGGTTTGGGTGTAATCTTAGAACCTTTGATAATTATTTTAATATAAATTCATTTCCTTCAATCATGTTTTCATTAGAACCCATGGTGACGATTAGTTTGATTATGAACTAACTCGTTGTCATGGGGTTTTAGCGGAGTTATTCATAAAGTTTATTTGTTGAATTTTCTCGATGCCTACAGTGTGATTGATGCGATATCCTATCATGGTTGTTTTTAATTCGTTATAGGAGAGTAGCTAACTCCTGTAATTGTGTGTTAATTCTTATTGAAGCGAAAGTGGATTTAAGAGTTTAGAACTTGCCATGCTAGCATAGGTTTATGCGTGAGAATATCATTCGTAATTAGTGTCGTAACTCTAACCGTTTTATGACGACTATGTGATTAATTGAATGCTTGTACTTAAACAAATATGTTTTCAATCTCTATAGACATATAGGGACTAAGCATAATTGGGAGACTAAGTGATTTCTATCTTAATTGTGGATATTATTTAGGATGGTATTGGTACAACGAAAGTTGGCTTATATCAGTTTTGTGTGTTCGATCAGGTATTAACAAATCACATGAAAGGGCTAGAGAATTGAAGACTTTAGATGGATTGTTTAATGAAGTTAAAATCCCATGTTTTATTCGCAGAAGTAATTCGACATAAATCTCAGTTCAAGTAGTTGATAATTAGTTATAATTCTTAGATTAATTATAGGGATAACAAAAATCCACTTTGTTATTTGTTTTAGCATCGGATAATAATCATACATTGGTGAGTGAATTAACTAGACAAACAACGAGTCCCTGTAGGAACGAACCTTATTTGCTATCTGTATTACTTGAGATCACGTGCACTTGCGTGTTGAGTTTGGTCGTAACAAGTTTTTGGCGCCGCTGCCGGGGATTTTGGTTTTACTTGTTTAGTTTCAGTATTTACCATCAGTGGTCATTAAAGTTTGGTGACTAGGACGTTCTCACCAATTTTTCTAGTTGGTGAATTTCAGGTACTTATTGAGAGTGTATGCGTACACGAGCTCGAGCACGTAGAGAAGAATTAGCAAGAAGAGAAGAACTAGCACGAAGGAAACTTGACTTTGAGAACATCAGTGTAGAAACCAAGCGTGAATCAAAAGAAGATATGGATGATCAAGCACAACCAGCGAAGGCTTTGAGTGAATTCTCTCAGCCAAAAGTGGAGGACATTCATACCAGCATTGTTCGTCCAGCTATTGGGGCAAATAACTTCGAGCTTAAGCCAAACATCATTCAGATGATTCAGAATACGGTTCAGTTTGGGGGTAGTCCTGCTGAAGATCCCAATGCTCATATTAGGGACTTTCTTGAGATCTGTGATACCTTCAAATTCAACGGAGTTACAGATGACGCAATCAGATTGAGGCTATTTCCCTTCTCTCTTAGGGATAAAGCCAAGAGTTGGTTACATTCCATGCCATCAGGTTCTATTACAACATGGGCAGACTGTGCTCAAAAGTTCTTGACGAAGTATTTCTCCATGGCGAAGACAGCAGCTTATAGAAATTCTATTTCTCAGTTTGCTCAGCAATCCCAGGAATCTTTGGGGGAAGCTTGGGAAAGGTACAAGGAGATATTGGCACGTTGTCCTCATCATGGGATGCCGGATTGGATGGTAATCAGCAATTTCTATAATGGATTGGGAGCTCAGTCAAGGCCTATGCTTGATGCAGCTTCTGGAGGAGCACTGTGGGCAAAAAGCTATGAGGATGCCTATAATCTTATTGAAATGATGGCAGCCAATGAGTTTCAGAATCCTACTCAACGCTTGCCACCTGCTAAAGTGGCTGGAGTACTTGAATTGGATGCAGCTACTGCTATTGCTGCGCAACTCAAAGCGTTGACAATGAAGGTAGATTCCCTTTCTAATCTTGGGACTAATCAGGTTGCTATGGTGTGTGAATTGTGTGCAGGAGCTCATGACACGAATCTGTGTGCTATCTCAGCTGAATCCGCACAGTTTGTTAGTAATTTTCAAAGAGCTCAGCAGCCAGTGCCTAATGCTTATCATCCCAACAATCGGAATCATCCTAATTTCAGTTGGAGCAACAATCAGGGTGGTGTTCAGCAACCACAAAATCAGCAGTTCAATGCAAGGCAATATAATCAGAACTATCAACCACCACCTTATGCTCCAAGGCAACCATTCAATCCACCGGGATTTCAACCGTCTCAAGGGAATCCATTGAATCAGTCTGAGAAGTCTGAATTGGAAGAGCTTCGAATGATGTACAAGAGTCAGGCGGTATCGTTGAAAACTTTAGAGAATCAGATTGGGCAACTAGCCAATGCATTGTTGAACCGTCAACCAGGAACGCTTCCGAGTGATACAGAGATGAATCCAGGCAAGAAAGATCACAAGGAACAGGTCCAGGCAGTAACCTTACGATCGGGGAAAATTCTACAAGGTCAGAATGAAGAAATTTCAGCCGAGGAAGAAAATGAAATTTTTCAACAGAATGTGCGGCGCGGCAGCGCCGCTTCCCAGTACAAAAATGGCGCGGCAGCGCCGGGCCTGCTGGAGGAAAAAAATGATTTTGACGCTGGGGTCGATTCTGTTCCTGATTTGGTACCTAATGCTACTCCCTCGACTCATGTAACTGGGAAGAGTGATAATTCTCAGAAAGTAGTTGAAGAAAAGGTGTTTCCACCTCCTCCATTCCCAAAACGAGTTCAAAGGCAAAAGTTTGACAAGCAGTTTGCTAAGTTCTTGGATGTCTTCAAGAAGCTTCAGATTAACATACCATTTGCAGAGGCTCTTGAGCAAATGCCGAGCTATGCGAAGTTTATGAAGGGCATTCTTTCGAAGAAATTGAAACTTGAGGAGCTAGACACCGTTGCTTTGACAGAGGAGTGTAGTGCAGTTCTACAGCAGAAATTGCCACCGAAGCTTAAAGATCCGGGAAGTTTTACCATACCTTGCACTATTGGCAATCAACTTTTCAGCAAATGCTTATGTGATTTGGGAGCTAGCATTAATCTCATGCCAATGTCTGTTTTTAAGCAACTTGGGTTGCCTGAGCCGAAACCAGTTAATATGACCTTACAGTTGGCTGATCGGTCGATCACATATCCGAGGGGTATAGTGGAGGATGTCTTGGTAAAGGTGGATAAGCTGATTTTTCCTGCTGATTTTGTTATTCTTGACTTTGAGGAAGACAAGAAGATCCCTATCATCTTGGGACGACCATTCTTGGCTACAGGTCGGACTCTTATTGATGTCCAAAAGGGAGAGCTCACAATGAGGGTGAGTAATCAAAAGGTCATCTTTAATGTGTTCAAGGCTATGACATTTCCGACAGAGGAGGAAGAGTGTTTTAGCTTGAAGATGGTTGATACGGGTCAGAGAAAAGAGTTTGATCAGCTGTTGAGCAAAAATTCGGACATGCACAAGTTCGAGCATCACAGCAGTGATTCCATTGACAATTCTTCCATTCGAGATCTTTCGAATGTCAAGCTTGGAAAACTTCCACCACATTTGAAGTATGTCCTTCTGAATGATGAGTTGGTGATTTTTAAAGAGTGTGAAAATAATGTGTTGAGAAGGTGGAACAAGGATGATGAGGTAAAAGAGTGTTCTTATCAATTGACGGAGAAGCATAAACACCTTAGAGGTGTAAAGAAGAAAAAGAAAAAATCGATTGATGGAAAAGTCAAGGTGAAGTTTGATTTGGAAAAGATGTGGGAAGAAAGCAAGAAGGTTATCAAACAATGGGTGAATGGTCCTTCTGCTAAGGACAAGTCAAATGCGATCTTCGAGCCACCATGATCTGATTCACATTTGTCCGGCTAAATGACATTAACGACAGTGCTTCGTGGGAGGCAACCCATGTGTTAGGTATGTTTCTACTATCTTTCTTATTACCTTCAATGAGGACATTGAATATGTTAAGTTTGGGGGTGATGTATGGGTTTGTATAGTTAGTGTGTGTCTCATGTAGGATTCATATTGCATGTGTAGTTGTAGTTTATTCGTAGTTTTGCATGTTTATGTCATATAGGGCATTCTGTTTGCATAGTTTTTATTTATTATGTGAGTCCATTTTAGTTGCATGCATATTTCATGATCCCGTAGGATTTGACTATTTCCGTTGGTGAGTCGATGTTGATTGGAGTGTGGTTGTGATGAATAGAGGGTTGATTAAGTTTCTAAGTATTGACTTGCATGCCAGAAACAAATCTATTTCATAAGTCTCATTGGTTGCTTTTGAATTTGATCAGACCATGCTTGTTTGGTGTTAGAATTTAACCACTTGTTTACATTTAGAATGTTGGCTAGATTCTTGAAAACGAAGGAGCACTTATGTATAAGTTTGGGGGAAACCAGGGATTTCATGCTAGTTGTAATAAAGGCTAGGCGTCAAATGGCTAGTAGCCGGCTCATTGAAAAGATGAGTAGTCTAGGGTGGGATGAGAAAAAGGCAAAGAGCACTCATTCCGAAATTGTTGAAAAAAAAAAAAGAAAAAAAAAAAAGTTGAAAAAGAAAAAAAAAAGTTGAGTTAGTTGATTTATGCAGAATTGATCAGGTTGAGCTCTTTAATACTCGAGCAATTAAGTTCTAGGGGACTTTGTGCCTATTGACCTAAGACTTTTCCGGTCTGGGATCCACTAACCTAAAGCTCGTTACATGGGTATTATTGTATAAGCCTTTTGGGGTCTCAGCCATTGCACGGTCAAATAAGCATGTGTGTTGTGTGTAGTTGTTTTTGTGTAATAAAGCATGAATTCTTGTCTAAATCAGATGGACTGCGAAGGTGTCTCTTAAGAGTTCTTGTGTCTAGCGTTCATTCTGTTTGTAAGCTTGTGGTTGTTTTGGCTAAGAGTAGGTATGGTCTTGATTTAGTTTGGGAGTATATTGGTGAGCATCGCACACACGCACGTTTCTGTGTTTGTCTTGTTGGTCGATGGGAATTTGGTCGAACTCTGTTTGGAAGACTGTGTTCTTTGAGATGTTGGCTCGTTGATTGGTTTTGGTTAGTCTAAGGGGATCCTTGCATTTCCATATAGTTGCATACATGTAGTTAGTTACATTTGTAGTTGCATTGTTAGATGGATTTTGTGGGTACATTCGCTATAGGCCCTCACGAGACCTTACTCGTCCACTAGGGCTGCCTAGGGGTTTAAAGGGCTTGTTGCATAAGCCAAATGCAACCGTGATCACCTACGGAAGTGGTAGTTTGTTTATGCTCGAGGACGAGCGTCGGTTTAAGTTTGGGGGTGTGATAAGTGGGTATTTTATTCACTTAGAACGTTTCCGTTTAGCTTAAAACGAATGTTTGTACTCGAGTTGTGGTATTTTTGATCTCTTTTAAGGGTATTGTGCAGGTATATTTATCACAGGTGTACTAGGAACGAAGCGGAGCAATCGGAGCGCGAAACGGAGTTATAATGAAGAAAAGGAAAAAAATTCAGTTTGCTGGACAGAGGGAATGGCGCGGCAGCGCCGTGTTAGTACTTGAGAATGGCGCGGCAGCGCCGCTTGAAAAAAACTGAGCAGTGATCCTGGCGCGGCAGCGCCGTGCTCCTATACAAAATTGGCGCGGCAGCGCCGGGCACTCTGGCGAAAAATTTCTGTTTTAACCTAATTGCTGATTTTTCGAGTGGAAGTAAAAAAATTACAAATCCATACGAATTATTGCACCTGGAGGCCTATATAAAGAAAAAAAAAACCCTAGAGATCAAGGGGGGAAGACTCATACCACAATTTATCTACGTAGTTTTAAAAAGCACGAAGAAGCAAGGAAGAAGATAGTTTTCAATTATTCTTGTATTCTAGCTTGTGGATGCTTGGTTTGGGTGTAATCTTAGAACCTTTGATAATTATTTTAATATAAATTCATTTCCTTCAATCATGTTTTCATTAGAACCCATGGTGACGATTAGTTTGATTATGAACTAACTCGTTGTCATGGGGTTTTAGCGGAGTTATTCATGAAGTTTATTTGTTGAATTTTCTCGATGCCTACAGTGTGATTGATGCGATATCCTATCATGGTTGTTTTTAATTCGTTATAGGAGAGTAGCTAACTCCTGTAATTGTGTGTTAATTCTTATTGAAGCGAAAGTGGATTTAAGAGTTTAGAACTTGCCATGCTAGCATAGGTTTATGCGTGAGAATATCATTCGTAATTAGTGTCGTAACTCTAACCGTTTTATGACGACTATGTGATTAATTGAATGCTTGTACTTAAACAAATATGTTTTCAATCTCTATAGACATATAGGGACTAAGCATAATTGGGAGACTAAGTGATTTCTATCTTAATTGTGGATATTATTTAGGATGGTATTGGTACAACGAAAGTTGGCTTATATCAGTTTTGTGTGTTCGATCAGGTATTAACAAATCACATGAAAGGGCTAGAGAATTGAAGACTTTAGATGGATTGTTTAATGAAGTTAAAATCCCATGTTTTATTCGCAGAAGTAATTCGACATAAATCTCAGTTCAAGTAGTTGATAATTAGTTATAATTCTTAGATTAATTATAGGGATAACAAAAATCCACTTTGTTATTTGTTTTAGCATCGGATAATAATCATACATTGGTGAGTGAATTAACTAGACAAACAACGAGTCCCTGTAGGAACGAACCTTATTTGCTATCTGTATTACTTGAGATCACGTGCACTTGCGTGTTGAGTTTGGTCGTAACAATGAACAAATTTATCAAACAAACTAAACGTGAGAAATGGTTTCAAGATCATTGGTGTTTGATTGGTTAATTCGAACGTTAATTAATTGTTCTTTATAAATACTTGTGTGGTTGTTTTCTGTAAAATCCTTTTTGAGAACACACAAGAACAACTCTGTGATATACTTTGAAAATCTTTTTACTTGAGCTCTATTATTACGTATATGTCTATATTCTTATTAAGAGTTCATAGTTTGAGTTATATAATTTTTAATTGATTGTATTGTTCAGATTGTAAGGTTTGTTGCTGAGGTGCAAGCTAGGACACAATGGTTCGGGAATTAGTTTGATAGAAAAGTTTATACTTGGCTAGTATAGTACTTAGAGATCATTTGATTCAGGGAACAAGGGTGTCAGCTAGCTGCTATCAGTGACAGGGAAGAAGGAACATATATTTATTAATCTTGTAATCAATTTTTATAGTGATTAATAATATATTCTCTTACCATGTTTGGTAGGGGACCAGGACGTAGACCATTAGTGTTAAAGGTCAAACCTGGCTAAAATTCTTGGTGTTTTTATTTACTGCTATTTCAATTTTGCATTGCATTGTTTATCTTAGCTAGCTGACAGACTACATTCTGTTCATCTTAGCTAGCTGACTAGTTAGTAGTTGAATATTTGGTAATAGTTTAAAATTGGATATAGTTGGCCATAGAACTTATTCACCCCCCTCTAGGTTGCAATTTTCATTTGGTATCAGAGCATTGGTATAATAATCTTTCTGTAACAAGAAAAGTATCGATCAAATGGCTGACAACTATCCCGAAGGAAAATCTGACTACCGAGCTCCTCTACTCACTGGAACGGACAACTACAACTGGTGGAAATGGTGTATGGAAACGTTTCTATCCAGAGATCCACTTGTGCTAAGGGTTGTTCAGAAGGGTCCATATGTTTTCCTTGATAAAGATGGCAAGACGAAGGATGTTGATGATCTTACTCCCAATGAGTTGATCAAATTTGGCTATAATGGAAAGGCAAGGAATTCTCTTATGAATGGGCTAAATCAAGCTGAGCATGACAAAGTTTCTTCACTTCAATCAGCAAAGGAAATGTGGAATGCCTTGGAAACTTATCACGAAGGTTCAAAATCATTGAAGAAAGTCAAACTCAACAAGCTAATGAATGAGTTTGGAAACTTTAAACTCAAAGAAGGTGAAACTATCAAAGAAAGTCAAGCTAGATTTCAAGTGAACATCAATGCACTTGAGAGACTTGGCAAAAAGATTCTTCAAGATGAAATAAACATGAAAGTTCTAAGTGTGGTGCCATTCGTTTTTGAACCAAAAGTTACCTCCTTGGAGTCTTCATCAAATCTTGACACTATGGATCATCTAGCTGTTTTTTCTGAGTTAGAACAGTTTGAGACCAAGATACATGAAAGCAAGATGGAATCTGTGAGAGCTCCAGTTGAAAAGATGAAGAATCTGGCCTTACATTCTAGTAACAGCAAGCTGATTTCAGATGCAGAATCAGAATCAGATGAAGAATTGGCTCTTATATCTAGAAAAATCAAGAAGATGATTGAAAAGAGGAACAAGCTAAAGAAAGGAAAGGCCTTTGGTGCAAAAAGAGAGTCAAGAGATTCAAAGGATGATGCATGCTTTGAATGTGGCAAGAAAGGTCACTTCAAAAGGGACTGCTACAAGTTGAAGAACAAGCCAAATCAGCTAGCTATCTCAAGGGACAGAAAGAAGTCTAAAGCTCTTTTGACATGGAGTGATGATGAGGATTCAGCTTCTGATGATGAATCGGGTGATGAGATGGTGAACCTAGCTCTTGTTGGTCTTGATGATGAAGATACAATACGAGGAATCACGGAAGATGGCCTTGTAGAAAGTGATGCTTCAGATTCGGATGACAATAATAGTGAGGTAAACTCTATAAATTCTGATTCAAATTCTAGTAATCATTCATTAGATGAACTAACCTTGCCGAGACATAGTACTATATCTATTGTGCAGTTCATGGAATTAAAGAATGAGAACAACGAGCTTGAAAAGAAGAATGCTTCTCTTCGAAAAATGATTTCTGAGCTAATGGCTGAAAAGAATCCATCAAACAATCATGAAGATCTCATTTATGAGCTAAAGGGAAAGTTAACACAACTTGAAGGGTTTAACAAGTTGCTCCTCAAAAGAAATGACACATTGATGAAAGAACTCAGCGAGCTACGTGCAGAAATTGAAGCAATGAAAGGCATATGTCTAGTCCTATTTGTAAACACCGAGGATTCTACTCAACTTTAATTAAGATGTAATAAGTAAATAATAAAAATCAATTGTCACAGTAATCTCAGAAGATTATATCTGTCAAAGAATGAAGATTAAAGTCATCTACAGACTTGAAGTGATTCTACATTGAAAGAAGCTCAATTTATTGATCAAGCCTCAATGAAGTATTCAAGCTCAGTGGATTTATTAAAGTGACAGAGATTTCAAGTGGTGACAGAAAAAGATACTGGTTACAGAGTTCTTGAATGAGAAGGAAGTGAATCACTGCTTAAAGTCAAACAGATAAAGAACAG
The DNA here is from genome assembly GCA_030848705.1 of Heracleum sosnowskyi. Classification (NCBI taxonomy): domain Eukaryota; kingdom Viridiplantae; phylum Streptophyta; class Magnoliopsida; order Apiales; family Apiaceae; genus Heracleum; species Heracleum sosnowskyi. The sequence continues at coordinate 13,241,836 of CM061244.1, read as the reverse complement.
ACATTGTCGTTAGTCACTCATGAACCAGACAGTGCATCGAGTGTCAACGTACTATTATGTTTATTCTTTATCTAAGTTTTAAGTGATTCTGGAATTTATTGAGAAGTCAATTAATTCTATTTATTCTCTTATAAATAATTAATGCTATTGAGTAAATTATTTATTAAATTAATTCTGTAAAGAATTAATTTAATACATAATTTATTTAGTTAATTATTTAAATTAGAATAAAAAGAAATTAATTGAGAAGTCAACTAATTCTATTTATTCTCTTATAAATAATTAATACTATCAAGTATATTATTTATTAAATTAATTCTGTAAAGAATTAATTTAATACATAATTTATTTAGTTAATTATTTAAATCAGAATATATTTGAACTAGGAAGACTTAGTTTAATGAACTAGGAAGACTCACAAGAGAGTCTTCCCGATTGTCTTCCTAGGCAAATCAGAATCTTCCCGGTTGTCTTCCATGTACAATGCTAGTCTTCCCTCAAGTCTTCCCAAGCCTTATCTCAGTCTTCCCGAGAGTTTTCCATATACAAAACAAAGGAAATGCATTGGCGCGTGGAATTCATGACAAGGAATTTGTATTAAAGCAAAAGGTGGTCAGTTGGAATCGATATACATTACAACAACAGAAAGAACAAAAAGACACAGCACCTGATATTCCATTTCTCTGTCTTTATTTCTCAACTGCAAAGCCTTTAATTTCTGCCAGAGATTTAATTCTTGTAATGATTCTTAACATTTAATCCATAAGAATTGTATCTCTTGTACTGCTTTGACTTTCTAGCGGATCATTATCCCTAGATTTTATATCGAACTACTTTTTAGTATTCGATCCTTTTTATTACAAAAATAGATAAATTCATGTCGAATTTATTCTAGATTTGTTTTATTAAGTTCTTTGTAATCAGTGATCAAAATTGTAACACCCCTCAAGTTTAATAGAGTTTCTATTTAACTTGAATATTGTTTCAGTTTTTATTCCACATTAATTTGTTCTAATTGGTTTAATCTTAAACGAACAAATTTCGATAAAACGGTATAGTTTGTATTCAACCCCCCTTCTACAAACTTATCAGGACCTAACAATTGGTATCAGAGCCTTTTGATTGATATACAAATCAAAGATCCAATTGTTTTGAGATTTTTCTTTTAAACTCTGATTTTTTATCTTATTCCTAAAAATCTCAAAAGATGTCTACTACACAGAAAGTTGGTACTGTCAAAATCCCAATGTTCAGCAAGGAGCATTATCCAATGTGGAAGAAGAAAATGCTTCTATTTCTTAAGGTTGCAAATCCTAAATACATTGATGTGCTGAAGAACGGTCCCAAAGTCCCTATGATTATTGAGGGAGAACTCATTGAGAATAATGTTGTGACTAGGGCTGCTAGAATGTACCCTAAAGATGCCAAGGATTACACTCCTGATGAGAAAGAGGATGTTACCTTGGATTCCTGTCTTCAGTTGATCCTTATTGATTATCTTGATCCAATCATGCATAATCATGTTCTCAACTGTGATACTGCTAGAGATAATCAATGAGGGGACAGAGGAAGTTAGGGAGAATATGCTGGAAATTCTCACCTCACAATATGAGCATTTCAGATCAAACCCTGGTGAAGGTATCTCTCAGGTTTTTGAGAGATATAACAAATTAATCAATGATCTGAATCTCAATGGGAAGCACTACACCAACAAGGAGATTAACAAGAAGTTCCTTCTTACACTTCCACCTCATTTGGAGCACAAAATTTCTGCCATTAGAGAAGCAAGAGATATGAATGAGATTGCTTTGGAGAGATTGTATGGTGTTCTGAAGACCTATGAGCTGGAGCAGATTCAACAAAGGGAGCTGTATGGAACTGGGAAGATTGTTAGTACTTCTACTACACTGGCTGCTGAAGTCCCACAGAAACTGGAAGTGAAGGCTGTTCAACCTTCCAGTTCTAACATGAATGTTATTGATGCTGAATATGGATTAACATCCATTGATCAATCTGGTGGTGACTTCTATTCTTTAGAAGAACTTGATCAGCTGGAGGATGGTGATTTGGCTTTGATAGTCAGGAAGTTTGGGAAGTTCAGATTCAAGAGGAATCCCAATCTTAAGTTCAGACCCAGATTTCAGAGAGGTGGATCTTCCTCTTCAAGTGGCTCAAGGGGTGGCTACAAAACTGGAACTGTGGAAAGGAGCACAATCAGATGCTACAATTGCAATGAGTTGGGTCACTTTGCTACTGAATGCAGAAAGCCAAAGCAAGTGACTAGAAACACATTTGATTCTAGCAAGAAGAACAAGATTGGGAAAGCTTATGTTGCTGAAGGAAAGAGTTGGGATGACACTGACAGTGATGAAGAAGCAGGTGAGATTGGGAACCTTGCTTTAGTGGCTAAAGAGGCAAGCACTTCATCTGCACACATGTCAGAGGTAATGTTTACTGATACTGAAATGATTCGTCATCTTGGTGGCACCTTAGAATGTGCTCGCACTGAAAATGATAGAATAATTCTTTTAAACACAAATCTTGAAAATGAGATAAAAGAATTAAAACTAGTGCATGTTAATCAGGATGAACTTGTTGAGAAAATAGCTTTTCTTGAGAATAGGGTTAAATGTTATATTCAACTGGAAACCATTCTTAAGAAAGAGATTAGTGAGTTGAAGACTAAAGCTAATGCCTATTTCAGCTCTTGTAAGACGGCTAAAGAGATTCTCAATAAACAAGCTATTGGTAATCATGTCAGTATAGGTTATGGTTATAATGAGGCCATTAGATTGCTTGGAATTAATTCCCCTTGTAGATTCAAATATGAAGGAAAGGTTGTTCCATATGTGCTTAAGGGTATTGAAACACCCTTCTGTAAGGAGTCCGAAGCAGAACATCTGAATGAAAACTCTATCATCATTGCAGAGGAGATTCGTGAAGAAGATACTACTTTGGAAGTTGAACAATCCAAAAAGTGTATATCTGATATTCCAGTCAAAGTTGCTACAACTAAAAAGACTAAATCAGATATCCATAAGTTGGATCAAAACAACTGTAGAACTAACATGCCTGCTGTTAATTCTTCTCATAAAGCATGTGGTGTGAGTAATTGCATGTCTTGTGCTTTTAATGTTATGTATGCTTTCTTTAATAAAAAGCATGTATCTAGTGATAAGACTGCTCCACGTCAACATGTTAATAATAAGAAGCATGTTAAAGCAAAGACTACTAGTCCTCCTCAGACTAGAGTGGATTCATTTATCCCTAAGCCTACTCAGAAATGTGTTAAGGCTGGCTATAAATGGAAACGCTCTTATGTGAAAGAGGTTGAAGTAGTTACAGTTAAAAATGTTGTTTTGCCTGACAAAGGCCAGTTCTTTAAGTATTCCGGACTCAATCAAGTTTGGGTTCCGAGGAAGGACTAATCAATCTGGTATTGCAGGGAGTTAAACAGGTAAGCCGTGTTATATGGGTTCTTGACAGTGGCTGTTCAAGGCATATGACCGGAGATAGAGCCCTGCTATCAGATTTGGTTGAGAAAGCTGGCCCAGTAGTAACCTTTGGAGATAACAGCAAGGGTATTACGAAAGGATATGGCTGTTTGAAGTACGGAAATGTTATCATTGAAGATGTTTCATTTATGGAAGGTCTGACGTTCAATCTTCTCAACATCAGTCAGTTCTGTGACAGAGGATATGCTGTTTCCTTTGAAAGAGAGAAGTGTCAGATCCTTCACAAGAAGAATGGAAAGCCTGCTCTTCAAGGAGTAAGGAAAGGTGACTTGTTCATAGCTGATCTGAACTCGGGATTCAAAGATGAAGTTAATTGTTTTTATGCTAAAGCTTCATCAGATGATAGTTGGCTATGGCACAAGAAGATGTCTCACCTTAACTTCAAAACTATGAACTCTTTAGTCAAGAGGGAATTAGTTAGAGGTTTGCCTCAGATGGAATTTACACAGGAAGGACTGTGTGAGGCATGCCAGAAAGGAAAGTCAAAGAAAGCTTCTCACAAGGGCACTGATACATCATCAATAACTGAACCTCTTCAGCTACTGCACATGGATTTGTTTGGTCCAGTTAATGTGATGTCCATGTCAAAGAAACAATATGCACTTGTGATTGTTGATGATGATTCAAAATATACATGGGTTTTATTCCTACATTCCAAGGATGAGACCCCATTCCTGGTGATTGGCCACATAAAGTTGATTGAGCTGGATTCTAGATTCCCTGTTAGAGCCATAAGGTCAGATAATGGTACTGAATTCAAGAATGCCATTCTAAATGACTTTTGTGCTGATAAAGGAATAACAAGACAGTATTCTGCCCCTAGAACTCCTCAACAAAATGGAGTAGTGGAAAGAAAGAATCGTACATTGATTGAAGCAGCTAGGACTATGCTAAGTGAGTCCAAACTTCCAACGTACTTTTGGGCTGAAGCAGCGAATACAGCTTGTTATACTCAGAATCGAACTTTAATCAACAAGGACTTAATGAAGACTCCGTATGAGATCATGAACAACAAGAAACCAACTGTTAAGTACTTTCATGTATTTGGAGCAAAATGCTTTGTGCTTATAGATGACAATGTTAAACGTGGCAAGTTTGATGCAAAGGCACAAGAAGCTATTTTTGTTGGATATTCCAGAAGATCTTACAGGGTCTACGTGGTTGGCAGTCACACAGTAAAGGAAAGTGTCAATGTTACTTTTGATGACACTAAGTTCCCCAGTATCCAAAAAGAAGACTCATCTGAAAAGCTGAAGTTTGATAACTTGCCAGACTCAGAATCAGATGATGAAGTCCCACCTGAAGTTATTGCTGGTGATGATAATAACAATGATGATAATGATCATGGTGATGGTGGTGGAAACACTGGTAACAATGGAGATACCACCAACACTGGAGAAGAATCATCAAGGCAATCAAGCAACAACTCAGGGGGAGCAAATGAAGGATCAACTAGTCACTCACAACATCAAAGTGAATTTCAAGGTGAATCATCAAGATCAAATCTTCCAAGACAGACTGTTTGGAATAGAGCTCATCCTTTTGAGCTGATCATTGGTGATCCAGATGTTGGAGTTAAAACTAGAAGAGCTTCTCAGAATGAATGTCTTTTCTCAGCATTTCTATCTAAAATGGAGCCAAAGAAAACTGAGGAAGCACTGACTGATCCAGATTGGGTGATTGCTATGCAAGATGAACTCAATCAATTTGAACAACAACAAGTCTGGAAGCTGGTACCCAGGCCAAAGAACAAGAAAGTAGTTGGTACAAGATGGGTATACAGAAACAAGCTAGATGAGGATGGCATTGTTACAAGGAACAAGGCAAGACTGGTTGCACAAGGGTATTCACAAGCTGAAGGCATTGACTATGATGAAACCTATGCACCAGTGGCTAGACTTGAGGCCATCAGGATGTTCTTAGCATTTGCTGCTTACTCCAATTTTAAAGTCTATCAAATGGATGTTAAGAGTGCATTCCGGAATGGTGAAATTGATGAAGAAGTGTATGTGGAACAGCCCCCTGGCTTTGAAAATCAGGAGCTGCTGGACTTTGTGTACTTTCTCTTCAAGGCTATCTATGGTCTCAAACAAGCCCCAAGAAAATGGTATGACACTCTCTCTGGTTTTCTTTTAGAAAATGGTTTTGTTAGAGGTATCATAGACAAAACTCTTTTTTCAAAGAAACATAAAGGTGATATGATATTAGTCCAAGTCTATGTGGATGACATCATATTTGGGTCTACTAATGATGATCTCTGTAAGAGATTTGCTAAGCTAATGCAGAGTAAGTTTGAAATGAGTATGATGGGTGAGCTGAAGTTCTTTCTTGGATTGCAAGTAAGTCAAAGGACAAATGGTATATTTATTTGTCAATCCAAGTATCTTAAAGAACTCCTCAAGAAGTATCACATGGAGGATTCAGCATCAGCAAGGACTCCATCTTCAACAGCAATCAAACTTGGAGCTTCTGATAAGTCTATCAAGGTAGATGTTACAAGCTACAGAGGTATGATTGGCTCCTTACTCTATCTTACTGCTAGTAGACTAGATATTATGTATGCTACATGCTTGTGTGCAAGGTTCCAAGCGGACCCTAGAGATGTACTTCTCGTTGCTGTGAAAAGAATCTTGAGATATCTTAAGGGTACACCTAATCTAGGTATCTGGTACCCTAAAGATTCTGGTTTTAATCTTGTTGGATATACAGATTCTGATTATGCAGGTAGTGTTGTGGATAGAAAGAGCACCTCTGGGAGTTGTCAATTCCTAGGAGGTAGGTTGATTTCCTGGTATAGCAAGAAACAACAAACAGTTTCCAATTCAACAGCAGAAGCTGAATATATTGCTGCTGGAAGCTGTTGTGCTCAGATCTTATGGATACAGAATCAATTAAAGGACTATGGCTTTGCATTAGACAAAATTCCTATATTTTGTGATAATACAAGTGCCATAGCAATCTCCAACAACCCTGTGCAGCACTCGAGAACGAAGCACATTGATATCAGGTATCATTTTATCAGAGATCATGTCATGAATGGAACTGTGGAGTTACACTTTGTACCCACAGAACAACAGACTGCAGATATATTCACTAAATCTGTTGACGAATCCACATTTATCAAGTTAGTTGGTAAATTGGGTATGTTAAACAGTCTTAGTGATTAACAATATCTCTGTCATGTTTGTTCTTTAAAAATTCATTTTCTCTTGTCATTTAAATGATATTCACTATCAATTCTCATTTAATAGTACATGCTTGTGTATTTAAATAGCTCTAAATATTTTATTTTCTTTAAAAATATTTTTCTCATATTTTTTAAGTAGAGAAATGTATTTTTATTGAAAATATATTTATTTAGAATTATTTAGGTATTTTTCAGATTGTAAATATTGTTGTTTGAATTTTTCTGCAAGTTTATATTAATTTTATGCATTTCTATAATATTATACATATTTTTCTAGGATTTATGGAATTTTCTATGAATTTTTCTAGGTTTTTATATATTTTTCATGCATTTTTATAAGTTTTTCAGCATTTTTCTGTAAATTTCGAATTTAATTCTGAGTTTTCTTTAAGTCTTCCCAGTTTTGTACTAGGAAGACTACCGGGAAAACAAGGAATTTTTTATTTTATTTTTCTGTTTTTCTGTTTTTCCTTTTAATTTTAAGTCTTTTTCTAAGTCTTCCCAGTTTTTTGAACTAGGAAGACTATCGGGAAGACTTAGAATTAATAGTTTTGTTTCTGTTTTTTTTAATTTTTAATTTATTGTATTTTCCGGAAGACTTTCTAATTTGAATTAGGAAGACTACCGGGAAGACTATCCTAAGTCTTCCCAATTGTCTTCCCAATTCAAATTAAAATAAAACCGTTGTAATTCTTTTCTTTTACAGTTTATTTATTTTATTCATATATATATAGATACACACACACACATATTCATTTTCTGCCTTTACAGTTTTCATTTTTCTTTCAGTTTTTGAACTCAACCCTTTCGAGTTCTCACATTCTTTCTGCAGGATCGTTGCGTTAATCAACTTGCTCAAGTATTTACTTAGCAAATCAATTACTGTTCTTTTAAAATCAAACCTTTTGAGTCGAAGTGCTGTCAAAATTTGTTTTTTTTCCTTTCGATTTAAGTGTTCTTGATTGTTGCTAAGTATTTCGGGTATCTTACTGATCTTGGAGAAGTTTCTGTGTGTGTGTTTTGAACTGTATGTGTTTAGCAGTTTGTGTGTGTGTTCTTGAAATCACTTACCCATTTCATTTCGAGTTTTCAAGGTTTTAAGTTCGGAATTTTAGGATTACCTTTAAAATTGATTAATTTGGGTGAAATTGTAATTTTGTGGATTTTAGTAATTTTAATTAATTCCAAAAATCCCTAAATTTTAATTTTATTTTAAATTGATTAAAATTTTGTGTTTTATCAAAATGGATCCTACTAATTTTGAATTAGTTTTAAACAATTATGTTGGGTATTTTGATCCGTCTAAGTGTAAAGTGGAACGTTTTAGACCGTGGATTCAATTTTTAAATAGCAATACATGTGTTAGTTATGCTATTTGTGCCAATGCACTTCTGAAAATTGATCCATTAAGGATGTTGTGTTCAAGTGCTGTTATTGCTGAAAATTCAAAATATTTTACTTTCAATATTCTCAACCAGCAATATACAGTTACTTTTGAGTTATTTTATGATGTGTTGCATTTTCCAAAGGACAGGTTTGATCCCTTACCCACTGATGATGAGTTATCACAGTTCTTTGTGAATATTCATTATCAGGGTCCCTTACAGATGGTTAAATTGTCCAAAAGCTTTGTTGTAAGGGAATGGGATCTGTTCTTTGATACTATAGCTAGGGTATTTGGTAACTGCACAAAAACAAACTTTCATTGCATTACCAGTCTTAATCAATACATTGCCTATGCTATAGTATTTGGTCGTAGATTGAACTTTGCTGAGATTCTGTGGAACCTATTGCTCAACAGGCTTGCTCACTCTAGGAGAGATTCTGATAATGGTGTGAAAGTAAGGTGTTGGTACCCTCGCTTTCTAACTCTTATCATTAATCATCTTCTCACTGCTGAGTAGGTAGAACTGTTTAGAGAAGCTAGATTTGAAACCTCTCCAACCACAGACACCAAATTCTACACCAGACTTGATGTCTCATCCAAATTTACCACCATACCTGTTCTTGTTTCACCATTGATGAGTCAATTCATTAATCTTCCTATCTTTGGTGAACAAGTTCCTCAACCACATCCAGTTCCACTGCAGGTAGTTATTCCTAACTTTGGTTCTTCTTCTGGTACTTCAAGTGAAACCCAAGTGGTTGTTAGGGCTGACCCAGAGATTGTAGAACCACAGTCTCTGACCCAGGTCATAGAGCCATACAGAGAGTCAAACACTTCTGATACACAACCTGAGCCTTCTATTCAAACCAGTTCAAGAAGAGTTAGTGATATACCTGAAATGAGGGTTCCCACAGCTCTGTCTCCACCCTTAAAGAAAAGAAAAACCTATAGGGAGACAACTGTAAGCCCATCTGTATCCTCTCAAAAGGATATGGACATTGATATGGCCACTACACAGTCTCTGGAGACATCCTCTCAACAGGGTGGATCTATTGAAATTCGCCATAGGGCCATGGCATCTTGTACTGAGTCAAGCACACTCCCATTACTCACAATGGGAGAAGATATCCATATAGATGACACTTAGGACACCATGCCAGGAGAGCACTTTACTTTTGATTTTGAAACAGTGCCTACCATAGTTACGGTAGAAGTGCCTTCACAGGCATCAGAGGGAAAATCTGATTCTTCGCCACCAATAATAGAATCATTTTCTCCCCTCCCAGAGGGAACATCTCTGGCTCCCCTAAGGGATTTTCCACTCGCAGTTTTTACTGGAGAAAGTGGAAGGCAACCTGATGAGTCTGTCCCTGAAGAAATTCAGTATACAATGTCAAATATTTTGACAGACTCATTCAGGGATCGGGAATTGCGAACTCCCATTGCACCACCACTGACCTCTCTTAAAGGGGCTAGGGTGATTTTTCCTACAGGTACATCTACTGAGAATCTTGACAGACAGTTAGTGGTGAGAGATATGAATCAAACACCGAGTGAAACACAAGCACGTGAGTTGAGTGAAACACCACTGAGAGCAATTGAGGTGAGTGCACACACTGACACAAACACTGCTTTGTTGAACCAGCTAGCTGATCTACAAAGGAAGTTACAAGAAACCCAGGCTGAGAACAATCTTCTGAAAGCACAAGTGGTTGCACAATCTACCACCTCTGTATCAAATCAGCTGGGTACTGTGAAAGATGACCTGGAAGGATTGAAGAATAATCTACTCCCGAAGCTGAATTCAATCCAACAATCTCAAGTACTGGTGGCTTCAGACATCTCTGATCTTACAATGTCAAATGCTCAGCTATCGGAGAGTGTCAAGGAGATTGCTTCTATTTCTACCAAGGTGGACTTTATTCTGCAAACATCTGATGAAAACCAGAGGTTTAATGAACAAAGGATGTCTAGGATTGAAGGCGGAATGGAGCATCTTAATGAAGGGATGAAGCACCTATACAATATGATCAAGAATTCACATCAACCTACTGAAGAGCAAAGAACATTCTTTGAGGGAGATGATGACGAGGATGATGATGTTGATGAAGGAGGAGATGGGAGAGAAAGAGGAGAGATAAGGAGAACATCTGAGGTGAATCCTAGGGCTTCCACAGCTCAAACTGTAGAGGATTCCTCAACTAAGGGGGAGAAGGACAAGAAAGGAGAAGAAAGAGAAGCTGGAGGAGCTTCTGGAGGAGATAAGGGAAAAGGTAAACAATCACTGGAGGATACTGTCTTTGACGATGCCTACTACTACCACGGTGAACAGGATGACTTCCATTATGACACATCTGGTGATCTGGAGAAGACCATACCTGAAGAAGCTTTTGGTGAGGAGGAGGTTGAGGAGGCAGCAAACTTTGAGGATTGGGAGGATGAAGCTGATCTATATACACCTGACCCCTTGTTTCAGAAAGAGTTGAAGAAACAGCAAGTAGAGCTAAGGAGAAAGGAGGATGAGAATGCCAAGGTCTCCGACATCATATCTCAGAAGCTGAAAATTCAAAAGGCTGAACATGAAGACAAACAACGTCTTCATAGTATTCATGTCAAAGAAAGGAGATTGGATGTTAGGATGAAGCAAGGAATCAAATGGGATAAGGCAAGGGAGATGTTTGATATCCCTCAGAGAGGCACAAACAATGATGCTACTTTTCTGAAGCTGCTTGAGAAGATCAGAATTGTTAATCCAGACAACTCATTATATATGAAGGCATTGAAGGAAGATATCCTAAGGATTACATCTGCATTTGATCAAGTGAGGCAAGAACTGTTCATCTATGTCTCAAGTGCGCTTGAAGGGTCATTCACCATTTCTCTTGACCTCCTACAAAGAAGATCTCTATCTGATGAGTAAAGTAAAGAGATCTTCTTGCTTGAATGAGCTTCTATATGACCGGCTTAGAGATTCTGCTATGAAGGCCAGTCCTCAAGTTGTACATTTTCCTTATGAAGTCAAAATCTACAGAGGTACAACTTTAGAGACTGTGAGGCTGGATCCTGATTCCATGAAGCTACAGACTGCTATGCAACTGGTGAAGTTGGAGAATCTTCTTAGAACTTCTGGGTCTGCTTCTGTAGAGAAGTCTGAAGTTGCTGATATGATTTCAGACTACTGCACGGAGAAAATTCCAAGGTATGCTCAGATGAAGAACAGATTGAAGAAGATCACCAATCAACCAGTAATGCCAAGTGGTGTGGTTTCTGAAAGTGATCGTGTCCTTGACAAAGATCTTCTAGTCACCTTGCAAGAAGCTGAAGAAGGTGAAATTAGAGACTAAAGGCATGATGTAGTTAGCTCATTTGTAAATGTTATATGTTTAGAGCTAGGTAAATCAAGATAGGGAAATGTATTCATATGTTCAGTCTAGAGGAACCTCTATCTTGTATTTATCTTTACTGTTTGAATCTGGAATTTGTTATATTTAATCCAGAACTTTTTATTATTTGCTTGGCTCTTAAAAGTCTTATCTTTTCTTGTTTTAGTTGAGTTATCCTCTAGAGTATTTGGTTGTTATTGTCTAACAAACAAATAGGGGGAGATTGAAAGGCATATGTCTAGTCCTATTTGTAAACACCGAGGATTCTACTCAACTTTAATTAAGATGTAATAAGTAAATAATAAAAATCAATTGTCACAGTAATCTCAGAAGATTATATATGTCAAAGATTGAAGATTAAAGTCATCTACAGACTTGAAGTGATTCTACATTGAAAGAAGCTCAATTTATTGATCAAGCCTCAATGAAGTATTCAAGCTCAGTGGATTTATTAAAGTGACAGAGATTTCAAGTGGTGACAGAAAAAGATACTGGTTACAGAGTTCTTGAATGAGAAGGAAGTGAATCACTGCTTAAAGTCAAACAGATAAAGAACAGACATTGTCGTTAGTCACTCATGAACCAGACAGTGCATCGAGTGTCAACGTACTATTATGTTTATTCTTTATCTAAGTTTTAAGTGATTCTGGAATTTATTGAGAAGTCAATTAATTCTATTTATTCTCTTATAAATAATTAATTCTATTGAGTAAATTATTTATTAAATTAATTCTGTAAAGAATTAATTTAATACATAATTTATTTAGTTAATTATTTAAATTAGAATAAAAAGAAATTAATTGAGAAGTCAACTAATTCTATTTATTCTCTTATAAATAATTAATACTATCAAGTATATTATTTATTAAATTAATTCTGTAAAGAATTAATTTAATACATAATTTATTTAGTTAATTATTTAAATCAGAATATATTTGAACTAGGAAGACTTAGTTTAATGAACTAGGAAGACTCACAAGAGAGTCTTCCCGATTGTCTTCCTAGGCAAATCAGAATCTTCCCGGTTGTCTTCCATGTACAATGCTAGTCTTCCCTCAAGTCTTCCCAAGCCTTATCTCAGTCTTCCCGAGAGTTTTCCATATACAAAACAAAGGAAATGCATTGGCGCGTGGAATTCATGACAAGGAATTTGTATTAAAGCAAAAGGTGGTCAGTTGGAATCGATATACATTACAACAACAGAAAGAACAAAAAGACACAGCACTTGATATTCCATTTCTCTGTCTTTATTTCTCAACTGCAAAGCCTTTAATTTCTGCCAGAGATTTAATTCTTGTAATGATTCTTAACATTTAATCCATAAGAATTGTATCTCTTGTACTGCTTTGACTTTCTAGCGGATCATAATCCCTAGATTTTATATCGAACTACTTTTTAGTATTCGATCCTTTTTATTACAAAAATAGATAAATTCATGTCGAATTTATTCTAGATTTGTTTTATTAAGTTCTTTGTAATCAGTGATCAAAATTGTAACACCCCTCAAGTTTAATAGAGTTTCTATTTAACTTGAATATTGTTTCAGTTTTTATTCCGCATTAATTTGTTCTAATTGGTTTAATCTTAAACGAACAAATTTCGATAAAACGGTATAGTTTGTATTCAACCCCCCTTCTACAAACTTATCAGGACCTAACAAGCAAGATATGTATGTCTTAAAACATTTAAAATCAGAGAATCCATCTCAATTGAAGCTACTCAACAAGATGAGAAGATAAAAGAATTGAAAGCTGAAGTTTCAAAGCTTGAGAAAGGCATGGGAAAATTTGTTCAAGGAGAGGAAGTATTAAAGACAATCATGAAACAAACAAAGGTTCCTGTAGATAAAGAAGGACTTGGAATGGCTTCTACATCAAAGAATAAGGCTTTTCAATATGAAGGGAAACAGGGTATTCCATATAATTATGCTATGCCTTGGAAAATTTGCTACAAATGTGGAAAGAAAGGTCATTTGTCACATCACTGCTCAAGTCAGAATGCTAAGACAGCAAGCTGGAACAGACAGACAGCTTATAGGCAGCAAGCTGACAAAACAAGGAGAACAGGAAATCGAGCATCCAAAGTGGTCCAAATGTGGATCAAGAAATCTGAATTGAATGTTCTTTATGTTTTATCAACTAAACATGCTGGACCCAACCAAATTTGGGTACCAAAACGTTGAGTTGGTTGTTCTTTGTTTTGTAGGTATGTCTCGTGGTTAAAGTCAATGCAAATCAATGGATATTGGATAGTGGATGTACAAGACATATGTGTGGTGACAAATCTCAGTTCCTTAGTCTCAAGATGAAAAAGGGTGGAAGTGTTACAATTGGTGATAGCAAAAGACTCCGCATACTTGGAAAATAAACAATTGGTAATAGTAACATTTCTATTGATAAAGTACAATATATTCAAGGTCTTAAGTATAATTTGCTTAGTATAAGTCAGTTATATGATGATGGACATACTGTTGTTTTTGATAAAGAGAAATGTACTATTAATGTTAGCACTAACAAAGTCCCCCTAGTTGCTAGAAGGGAAGGAAATATATATATGTTGGACTTTGAGACGCAGGAAGTAGGTTGCTGCTTAGCCACTGTTGATACAAACCCAGATCTTTGGCATAGAAGGCTAGGACATGCTCATATGGACTTACTCAGCAAGCTGTCTTCCAAGAAGCTAGTTAGAGGACTTCCCAAATTGAAGTATGTCAAGACGGAAACCTGTTCGGCTTGTCAATTAGGCAAACAAATCAGGACTCCACATAAGTCAAAGAAAATGGTATCAACTTCTAAACCTTTAGAGCTTCTCCATTTGGATTTATTTGGTCCAGAAGCATATAAAAGTATTGGAGGTAAACAATATGCATTTGTAATTGTAGATGATTATTCTAGATATACATGGGTATTGTTTCTTCGTACTAAAGATTGTGCTTTTAGTGAATTTGAGAAGCTAATCACTTTACTTGAGAACAAGTTGAATACAAGACTCGTAGGTATAAGAAGTGATAGAGGAGGTGAATTCATCTCAAAAGACTTCATTGCTTATTGTGAAGAAAGAGGTATTACACATGAATTCTCTGCTCCAAGGACACCACAGCAAAACGGAGTCGTGGAGAGAAAGAACAGATCTTTGCAAGAAACTGCGAGGACCTTGCTCCAAGAAAGCAAGCTGCCAAGGAGTTTTTGGGTAGAAGCTGTCAACACAGCTAGCTATGTTCTTACCAGGGTGCTTATCAGACCTCTACTCAACAAAACTCTATATGAATTGTTGAGGAATAAGAAGCCAAACATTGGATATTACAAGGTTTTTGGCTCAAGGTGCTTTGTACTCAAAACTATTGATAAAGATGGTAAATTCGATGCTAAATCTTACGAAGCAATATTTTTGGGTTATTCTTTAACATGTCGTTCTTATAGAGTTTATAATATATCTAAACATATTGTTGAAGAGTCTATAGATGTTTCATTTCAAGAATCTAATGTTGATCTGTCAAGAGATGAGGAAGATATTGCAGGTGCAGGTAATGACAACGAGCTGACAAGGCACATTTCTGTATCTCGGCAAGCTGACAAACAGCCTGATGCCTCTACAGAAGCTGAAAAGCCAGCTGAAATCTCTTTTCCAGTGGATGAAACTATTGATCAATTGTCAAAGCTCACCTTGGACAGTCTAAGAGGTCAGAGATCACACGAAAAGATGCCTATCTATGAAGGTGGTGAAGCCTCTCCTCCATCCAAGAGAATTCGAGTACATGAGGAAGTCATAGCTCAACTTTCCTTGCCAAAGTCAACAAGGACAGTGAAGAACCATCCTCCAGAGTTGATCATTGGTGATAAACCAGAAGGAATCAAGACAAGGAAAGGTCAAGCCAATTTTTGTGCATTTGCAGCCTTTCTAGCTCAAGAGGAACCAAAGAATGTCAAAGAATCACTTCAAGATGAGAATTGGATCATGGCAATGCAAGAAGAACTCAATCAATTTGAAAGATGTGATGTTTGGGAACTTGTGGAGCCACCTAAAGATGTTTCAATTATTAGTACTAAATGGGTCTTCAACAACAAAGTTGATGAATTTGGTACGGTTACTCGGAACAAAGCAAGACTTGTTGCCCCAGGATATAATCAAAAAGAAGGAATAGATTTTGAGGAAACTTATGCCCCGGTTGCAAGGCTCGAATCAATAAGGATGCTACTTTCATTTGCATGCTTCAAGAAGATCAAGCTATATCAAATGGACGTGAAAAGCGCATTTCTTAATGGATTCTTAAAAGTGGAAGTCTATGTCAAGCAACCCCCTGGTTTTGAGAGTGACCAATTTCCAAATTATGTGTTCAAATTAAAGAAGGCATTATATGGATTGCGGCAAGCTCCTAGATCATGGTACGAAAGGCTAAGTAAGTTTTTGATCAAAAATGGATTCATTCGAGGTAAAATCGATCCCAAATAATTTACTAAACATAATGGTTCTGATATTTTAGTTGTTCAAATATATGTGGATGATATTATTTTTGGATCTACTAATAATGATATGTGCAAGTGGTTTTCTAAGTGTATGCATAGTGAGTTTGACATGAGCATGATGGGAGAGATCAACTACTTTTTGGGTCTTCAAATTAAGCAAACTTCTGATGGTATTTATGTGCATCAATCCAAGTATATCAAAAATCTATTCAACCGCTCTGGTTTTGAAAATATCAAGTCGAAATCAACACCAATGACTCCTGCCAGCAAGCTGACAGCAGATGATCAAGGTAAAGATGTTGATGTTCGAAAGTATAGAGGTATGATTGGTAGCTTATTATATTTTATAGCCTCTAAACCAGATATTATGTATAGTGTTTGTGTATGTGCAAGGTTTCAAGCTAAACCAAAAGAGTCTCACTTGAATGCAATTAAAAGGATATTCAAATATTTAAGTGGCACGATTACTCTTGGGTTATTTTATCCTATCACAAATGCTTTTGATCTTGTTGGTTTTAGTGATACGAATTATGCATGGTGTCAAACTGATCGAAAGAGTACAAGTGGTGTTTGTGCATTTTTAGGACATAGTTTGGTATCTTGGCAAAGCAAGAAGAAAACCTTTGTTGCGTTGTCTACTGCCGAAGGTGAGTATTTAGCTGCAGGTAGCTGTTGTGCACAAATTCTTTGGATGATTCAAACACTTCGAGATTATGGAGTCAAGTGTGATAAGATTCCAATTTATTACGATAATACAAGCACTATCAACATTTCAAAGAATCCAGTGAATCATTCCCGCACAAAGCATATTGATGTTCGTCATCACTTCTTGAGAGACAATGTTGCCATGCCAAAGGAAAAATCGAGTTGTTATTTGTTTCAACAGACTATCAGCGAGCTGACATCTTCACCAAGCCCCTTGCGGAAGAAAGGTTTTGTGTTCTTCGTCGTGAACTTGGTATGTGTAATGTCAGTTAGCTAGATGACACTCGAAACCTGGTACTCTCAACTTCCTAAGTTTTTTTTATGCACATATGTTCATTATCTATTTTTTTCGTTTATTTTATTTTATACTGCTTTAATTCTAGATTTTTTTAATTCTGTGTTTTTGTGCAATTTGGTTTATCTCTGTTTTATCTCATTTCAAGCACCAGTCTTCAATTTCAATTTATCTACGGGCAACAACATGAACTAGACAATGCATCGCAGCATATATGCAAATGCGTTGGGTGAACTAATTAGTGACATCCACACAAGTCATACAAGCTAAGTGCTAAGTTACACATGGTCCAGACCATAATTAATAACAACATCAATTGCAGACTAAAAAGTCAAATGCAATATTAAGCAAACACTATCGATTTACTACAGTAATTCTAAAGTAAATTTAGTACCTTGACGATATTATTTGACTAAACAGCTTTACTCTGATCTGCATTACACAAGAACACACAAAACAATAAATTTGCATTTACCCAATTTCTGATACTCTCTTAATTTTGATGATATTAATGTTAAAAAGTTGTTAGTATAAGAATTGCTAGTACATATATCTATATTGGTTTAACAGTTTGTGCAGGCTTTATGTTATTTATTGTTAGCAAGCAAACATTGCAGAAACAGAGTATCTTAGCAAGCTAAGAGTGCAGTAACAGAGTATCCCAGCAAGCTAAGACTGTTCCGCCAGAAACTGTTTAAATCAATCTGTAGTCCTTATTTCATGGAGATTTTATAGGACATGATATGTAAGGACTCTATAAATTATATAAACGTAATATATAATTTTAGAGCTCGGTTTTTCACAAAAACTTTATCAAAACAGTTTTCCTATCTTTTAGGAGTTTGTTTATTTCAAAAGTTTTATTCTATACAAACTCTCTAAACTTGGTTTTAGTTTATATACTGAATGTTTTGTGTTCTAAACGACTTTTCTCCTAAACTTCAGTATGTTAACGTTATGGGAACGTTGATGAACAAATTTATCAAACAAACTAAACGTGAGAAATGGTTTCAAGACCGTTGGTGTTTGATTGGTTAATTCGAACGTTAATTGTTCTTTATAAATACTTGTGTGGCTGTTTTCTGTAAAATCCTTTTTGAGAACACTCAAGAACAACTCTGTGATATACTTTGAAATTTTTTTTACTTGAGCTCTATTATTACATATACGGCTATATTCTTATTAAGAGTTCATAGTTTGAGTTGTATAATTTTTAATTGATTGTATTGTTCAGATTGTAAGGTTTGTTGCTGAGGTGCAAACTAGGACACAAGGGTTCGGGAATTAGTTTGAGAGAGAAGTTTATACTTGGCTAGTATAGTACTTAGAGATCATTTGATTCAGGGAACACGGGTGTCAGCTAGCTGCTATCAGTGACAGGAAAGAAGGGAGATATATTTATTAATCTTGTAATCGGTTTTTATAGTGATTAATAATATATTCTCTTACCAGGTTTGGTAGGGGAGCAGGACGTAGAACATTAGTGTTAAGGGTCGAACATGGCTAAAATTCTTAGTTTTTTTATTTACTGCTATTTCAATTTTGCATTGCATTGTTTATCTTAGCTAGCTGACAGACTGCATTCTGTTCATCTTAGCTAGCTGACTAGTTAGCAGTTGAATATTTCGTAATAGTTTAAAATTGGATATAGTTGGCCATAGAACCTATTCACCCCCTAGGTTGCAATTTTCAATTTCCACAGCTATATCACAAAGTGCATAGGAAGACTAACGTAGGTACCCAAGATTTACCACACTTGCTCCTAGACATAGTTTTGTTACGGTTGTTCTGCATGCATGCTCATTCATCGGATAGGATGACTAAGGTGTGTGTTAAGTATCAATTTGAGTATTGCACATTTTGTTTGTCTTTTAAGCATTGTGTTAAAGACTGTGATTGTTTGTGGAAATTGCTTCCCCTGTTAAGGGAAGAACGACCAAGGATTATGTCTTCCTGGAGTATAAACACTTTAAGAGCAGTCACGCCCCTGAGGATAGTGGGGATGAGGTAACTTGGAACTTGCTTATGGAATCACTCTTGAATGATGGAAGTAGTGAAGCTCGGATGATGGAAGCTGATGATAATTATGGAAATGCTATTAACTCTCCTGGAAAAATAAAGAAAAGGCTGGAGAGCTCTCAAGCACCGTCTGGGAAACGAAAAGTATTGGACTCTAATGTTTGTCTTGTGCTGGTTGGTAAAGAGGTTTTGCTGCAGGATATTCTGATGCGGAGCAGAGGGATAAGAAGAAACTCATGGAGAAGCTTTAATGATGAAGGGGACACTGATCTCAGGGAAGGTGTTGCTGGAGGTGGTGCTGGAAGTGTAGATGGATATGCTGTTAACAAGCCTGCTGACATGGAAACTACCGTGAACACTAAGGTTGGTATACCTGGGGATCCCAAGTTGGAAGATGAAGCAGATTGGAAAGGTTTGTTTTAAGCACAGGAAGCAAGGCGAAGGAAAGGAAATATTAGAGCCCTTAGTTTTCTTTTGCTTAATCTGTCTCATGAACATTGAGCTCTTTGGTCGTGACTCTTTTGAAATGTCTGTAACTGAAATTACTCCCTAGTGGGAGGCATGGTGCCATTGGGTACCATCTCCTTTTAATTTAATATAATATACTAAAATTGGCCACAAAAAACGAGTCAAAAGTATCATATAAAATTTTATACCTCGATTCGAGAATAATTGTTCTGCCTGACCACCGATCTGGATGACCTAACGTGAGGCTCTTTGGTCCAACATGAAAACACTTGTTGCCGTTGAGCTTGTCTAACCAAGTGTACTACTTGAATGAAAGAAGATGACAACCGATACGAGTGACTGATGTTTTCACATAAAAAAATCTTAAAAACAATCGAGTAAAGGGTTACCTAATATATTACTATAGCACCGTTGTCAATGTATAAAGGATTGTCACAAAGAAAGAGATACAAATCTTTCTTTGTAGGAAAAGCATGTAAAGTATCATAATCCATATTTTCCCAGAAATCATCATATGGCCGGGGATCATCATCCGGCTCCTGAACTGGCACCGCTGGACGGGAGATGATGTCGATGGGGAGAAATCTCTCCCAAACGTGGTTGGATTTTGCGGCTGATCGGAAATTTTTGGACGAAAGTGATGTTGGGATCCGCCCCTAATTCCTTAATAAGTTAAGAATACTCAAATATGCAAATGCATCGGATAGGATGACTAAGGTGTGTGTTTTTCTTTAAGTTAACATCTTAATATTTTCATATATTTTTTCTTGAAATTCTAAAATTTATCTTGAAATCAGATTATAATCTTAATTATATTCTCCTAAAAAAACTATTAAAATTATGTTCTCACGTTTAATTTTTCTTGTAAAAAAAAACTCATGTTTAATTTATCTATATGTTTTACATATACTAAAAATCATTTTTTAAAGTTTTACCTTCTAATTTATATAGAAGATATTACTTACAGAAAATGCAAATTTCAATAAAATAAAATATAGAAGTCCTACTTTCTTTTCATTTATTATCTCGAGTACCTTTATTTTAAAAAATCAAAATTAGAACTTTTAAAAATGTATAAATTAAATTTTGTGATATAATAAAATTGATTAATAGATTATGTAATTTATTTAGTAAATTAGTTTGTTACCAAAAAGCGTGTCATTGAGGAAACATGTTTAAGGAGAGAGCGAAGGAGAGTACATTATTAAATGTTACAGTAGAATTTAATATTAATGTAATATTATGTATTTTAAAATAGAAGTTGAAATATGAATTTTGAGAAAAATAAAAATGGTGATAAATATACTAATATTTGATATAAAATTTAAAATAATGATCAACTTTAATTTTAACTATTATTTTGGTATAGGCTTGGATATGTATATATTCCCAGTCATATAAAGTTTCAAATCTTGTAATTAAAGAAATTATTACAACAAAATGGAGATGATAAAGAACAGGCTAGCCTTAGGACAAGTAACCAATAGAACCATTTCTTTTAGGTAACCATTTTTAATTTTATAGATAATTAGCAAAGTAGGGAAACTATTACATGTGTATATCCTAACTTCCTGGGAACAAGTTCACCTAACCTAAACAGATAGGTGCAATGAGATAATTCAAAGTTACAACATCAATCCTTGAAATAAGTTACACACAAAAGAACAAAGTTCGGTCAATAACAACTCAAATTCTCGTTTCTGCAATTTCAGTAGAGCTCGCAGCACAGCCGTTAACTCCATCCTCGTTATTACCAACAGATTCGTCATGAGGGTGAGGTCTCTGTGTATCACCTAACTCACCTTCAGCACTATTGTCATCAGAATCCTCCATACTCTCACTCATTTCAACATCACCTAAATCACCCTCATCGTTCAGTAATCTAGGAATTTCAAAATCACTGTCCACTTCACTGATGTTATCTCTATAGTCACTAATTAAAGTGTGAATCAGTAACAATATAAACTTCATAGGGAGAGACTTTAGCCATCCTCATCACAATCAATCACCAAAAACAAATCCCTCAAGCCAGGGCAAACTCCATTGTGCGGAGTAGCCAAACAACCCTTGCAGTATGTAACCCAATAACACGAGACCAGAACCTTAGACTTACTCCTAGTACCATGATTCTTTACCATCACAAAGGAAGAAATTGCCTCCTAACAACCTAGTTCAATTAAGATTCTAGCACTTTCCAAAGGATCATTAACAAGAGCAGCTTGGTATGTTTCACTAGAAAGGGCTATAGGCAGCGAAGGATTTGGCTAACAGAAAAATTCCATTAATTGTCCAGTAAAGAAAAGGGACCCTAGTGAAAGTCACCCAGATTCTTACTTTATCATTCTCATCTATGTCAGGGTAGCATTACACCCATTATCTGGGGAAAAAAAACTCACAATTACCCATCCTAACTGGACTCCAAGATAGATCTTTTTTCATTTCTTCAAATTTTTAGGTAAGGCCATACAACAGTTAGACCAGTTCTAAATTATTTCTAGGTAAGGCCATACAACAGTTAGACCTTAACTCCTTAAAATTGAAAGAAGAATTATTTCTAGGTAAGGCCATATAACAGTTAGACCAGTTCTTAGCAGATGACTTAAAGAAATCAGTCGGAGGATCAACACAAACAATTCCATTAGTCTTAGATAGAGCGTTCTCCAAACTAGTAGAGTAGACGTCTATATCACCAGAAAGAGAAAAGAAAAGAGATGTGGAACCTGACCAATCACTTTAGGAGAAGCATGAACATGTCCCGAAGATGAACCAACACCCACGACAACCTTTCCAGAGGATGAAGCATTGTCCAAAGTAGTCACTCTACCAGATCGGCTTCCCTCAAAACCCTTGGCTTGTGTAGAATTCAAACCGCAATTTATCGGAACACTGGTAGAATCATTCGCTTGAACCTGAGGTTTAGTAATTCCTAAAGGTCTGAACATATTATCAAGGGTGAGAAATCGTCAAACCATTCATTGCACACAAAAATGTTGGGAAGAATGAAGTGAGGGAGGTAGCGTGGAGTGAAAAGATGGAAAATGAATCCATGTGGTTGCGTGAAAAAGGAATACAAATCAGGGAGGGTATTTTATTATGACCATCATTCCAGAAAAACCTCCGTCAATGATTCTATTATAGAATATCATTAATTATTATTTTACAACATAAAATTTCAAGAGGGTATTAATAGTATAAATTTTGTTCTCTAATAATAGTATGTATGTATGCTGCTGGACTCAAGACTGTGCTGCTAACAACATAAATAAATGAGTACGATATTTTATTCAATTATAACGATAATAACATGGGTTGTTTACCCTCAAAAACAAATTCATGCATTATACACCCGATGTAACTTACTAAGATTAATTAGTGATGCATCATCTTTTATTCAACTGTGATGATAATACGGGTTGTTTACCCTCCAATCACTAAACAGAAGCATAAGTAAGCAGTTCTTTGTCAGCAAGGAAATCTATTATATATATTATACTGCTTCGTGAATCATTTTATTCCACGTCATTACCATGCCAGATCAGTTATAGCTCCGTTTATTTTTACTGTCTGCTACATATGTATTATATATTGCGACCCTTCCCAGTTCCGCCTGCTCACGTATCTTAACACTGATACCCTCATCAAACGTCAAATCCATTGGATCAGAAGGAGATGAGATGGTGAGCAAAGAAAGAATATGATGATATGTTCAAATATGGAGTAGCACCACCTATATGATGATATGTTCAAATGAATTGAAATTTTTATGCAGGGAATCCATTGGTATAACAATAATTTGGCGGGACTTAAAGTTTCATCTCCAGTTAATCGTGCCTAATATTCTCAGGTACTTTAATTGTCGTTCATTCAATGTACAGACTACTATACAACAAGCTAGATTTAACACTTATCTGTATTGCAATTTTAATCAGCTAATCTATCTCAAGGTTAGAAAAAAGAATGTTAGAATCAATTCATACACTTTTGATTGATTTACTGGCTGTACAATATTAACTATTTACCTTTGATATCTGGTATGATATTTGCATCTGTTTAAGAATGGCTTCTTTCATAATGTCTGGGAAGGACACGTAAAACTTGTAACATGATTATAAGTTGCTCATCCTGCTCTTTTTAGCATTTTCTTCATGAGCAGAGAGATCATCACATAGACTTGGTAGTACTTTCCCTACAGAAGTATACGTGTAGTTGTTTTGTAGCTTACTGGATGCTGAAAGTGAATGCCAGTGCCCATTTGTCTAAGTGTTACTCATAATTAATTTAAAAGGATCATAAGAAATTGAGATGCTCCTAGCCCGAGAAATACGCATGCTTGAATGGCAATGTAAGTACTATTCCGCGAGAGTGAAAGCCTGGAAGAGAAAAACCGGTTCTTCTTGTTATTGATTAGTAGAGGTAAAAGTTTTACATGGATTATCAAAACATTTTGTTCGCAATGATTCCTGTGAAACATAGTGAGGAAACTATTATTATTGATTTTATGATGGTTGGGGTGACCCTGAGTATTATCTTTTAACATTTCAATAACAGTGCTACATAATATATGTTCTACATGTGCTTCTTATTATTTTATGACTTCAGATAAATTAAAAATCATCATCTTCAACCTGATTATCGTGGCACTGTTCTCATTCGGTCGTATGTCTTGTATCATTCGTGTGTATACATAAATCTGTTTTCTATGTTTGTATCGTTTGTGTGATATGTATCTGTTGACATAGGTTTTAGGGTTCGCATATGCGCGCTTTTAATAACACCGGTAACAACTCAATTTGTATATATATACACGCAAATATCGTGTTTCACAAGTATTGTTCGATTGCTTATGATTTGTATCGATATAGTCATAATCATTTGTGTAGAAGTGAGGGTTCAAGGCTCTGATAGAGGGAATGTTCAATTTTCCATTATAGGACTTTAAACAATTATATATTCTGAAATTGTTTGGTTCCAATTATGTCTCTTTCGTATTTTCCTTAGTTATCTCAGGTTATAGTTTCTAACACAAATTCATGTGCTTCGGACCTTTGTGGTATTTCTGCTACCATCAATGTAGTCAGATTTGTGCTTATTAAATTCCAGGAGCTGGCAACATTGACAAATTTAGGGCCACTTTATTTAGGTTGTGTTCCCTTGGAGGAAACAAAATTGACAAATTGGGTAGGAATAGAATGTAAACTTATTAACAAAATATATGACAAAATTAACAGGATGTTAGTGACTACATAGTACTTGTGGTGCAGATTACATCAATTTCAGTCCAATTTTGCTTTTGAAAAATGTGAATAACTGTTCTCCTTTGTCAGAGTTTTGTGGTGCTATGCATGATAAAAGAAAAATGATCTATGTTAATATCCCTCGGTAATGATTTCCAAATGTTGTAAAATATGAGGATATTTCTAATTTAGGCATCATTATAAGATAAGAATACGTGCTAGAATATTTTCATTTCCCTAAGCACATTTCCCTTTTATGTCATCGATAACTTCATGAATCAGTAAAGTCCAACTTTATCAAGACCCTTCATTGTTATCATGAAACTGAAACGTAACATCATATTATAAAGACAACTAAGTAAGCCTGTTTGATGATCCTATCAATTTAATAAGAATTGGGTTAAAGAGACAAGTAGGTAAGCTTTTGTAATTTATAAAATGAATTATATGGAGCGCAATTCCCTATGTTTTCTAAACTGTCTATTTTGTTCGTATAAATAATATTAGTCATCTACTTATTGGTTTTATGAAGACAAGCTTAATTATATATTTTCTAAGAGCACATGCCTCTTAGGAGTGGAATGCAGGTTTGCTGCCAAGACAAATTACTCATGCCACTTTTCTTTGACTGGTCTGTTTCTTTGATGATTACCTTTTACTTAATAATTAAAATCAAATGTTTATGCTAGCAGCTAAATATTAATTCCAGTTACATGTGTGCACATTGTTATGCAATTCTTTCCCTACCTTTCACCTGTAAACTAATTCGTGATGGTATGTTTGTTAATTACATAAAAGGTAGAGATCATAGACCAGGGTTACTCTTTGTTACCAATACTCAAAAGGCGTATGCGACCTGCCGACTCATACTAGATGCACATAAGCTCTACAGTCATTTCAGGTAATTGCATGGTCTTTATGATGTTTTAGGTTCTTTGTAACCCGTTTTTTTCCCACCATCCGGCATTGAATAGCTAAGCTTTCCCGAACTAAATTTCTCTTTTCTTGTTTGATCGGGTGGCAACAATATTAGACCACTTCGTAATTTAGGTTGATTGTCAGTCTAATTAATCACCTCACACTGTTTTTGATTTCCCGCTTGCTACTAAGCTTTCTATATCAAATTATATTGTTAGAACATAATTTTAACCAATGTAGCTAGAATAATTATTCAATGCGTTTGGTGGTTGACAACCACTTCCCAGTCGGTTGGGCTGTTGATTAATGCAATAAAGAGTTAGATGAGGGCTGAGAGAGGCTTTAGTATTGCCAAATCAGGTTCTTTTTTAAACTCAATTAAAAGGGACCACCACTGTGAAACCCTTAATTGACAATAGTAGCCAGTGATGTAGTGTTTTCAGGGTTTTTGCCTGACTGGCTGTTTGTGTACCAACCGAAAGTACTTGTCTAGTGCAAACGAAGCCGGTGAAATTACTTAACAGGGATTCGTATATTGACCGTGTCACTTAATGTTGATGCAGTAGGGAATCTTCCATCTTACTTCAACATGCATTATATATGATGACAAAGGCATATTTTATGAAGAATATGATTTTGAAGTTAGTGAACAAGAGACTATTGCCACATAGTTTGAATTTGAAATGGCCTAGAGGCCAGCGCAGGGTATGGAAAGTCCCACCCTACCGGTGGATCCGCTGGTTTCTCCCTGCACTCTATGGGAAGCTTTCACGGGAATTTTTTAAGTTCCATGAAATTGGTGATGTATTGTGGTGGCAGTACACTATCATGCAAATGTCTGCGAATAGATTCTGCGGCGATTCTGCATATTAAAACTATTCATCGGCCTGTGTAGTCGATGAAATTTTATTCCCAAGTATCTTAACTTTAGAAAATTAAGTGGTATACCGAATCACGAGATTGAAGTTAAGGTGATCTTATAGTTATTAGATGATACACATTTCAGATAATGGTTTGGGTAATGCCGAGCCACTATGATGCGAACATATTTGTATATTTAAAATATTGCTATTGCCATTACATCTTTCTTCTATAATATA
The DNA here is from genome assembly GCA_030848705.1 of Heracleum sosnowskyi. Taxonomy (NCBI): domain Eukaryota; kingdom Viridiplantae; phylum Streptophyta; class Magnoliopsida; order Apiales; family Apiaceae; genus Heracleum; species Heracleum sosnowskyi. The sequence continues at coordinate 13,215,162 of CM061244.1, read as the reverse complement.
CAAAATACAGAGACTTTAAACCAGAAAATGTACCGATAGAGGAAAGATAGGGACATTCTGCTTTTACATTTTGTTCTATCACTTAAATGTGCTATGATCCGAACAGTTGTCAAATCCTCAATTCCAAATCTGAGCCTAAGAACTCCAATATTTGTATTGAGCCATCTTGCATCCAGCCTACATGTTTAGGTCCCCAGTTTTCTGTCAAGCCAAAGAAAGTTAAGAACCATAATCAAGTAAGCCTCCTGCTAGAGCTTATTGCTGAACCCGTAAGTGCTTGGTCTGTGTCCTTTTTAGGTGCTAAATTTATTATTAATTATCTACCTATTCTCTATATAATACTGAACATAGGGGTTGCATGATTGATTTTATTCAGTGCTAAACTAGAATCTAACCCTTTTTGGCCCTTTTAAAAGTGTACATGTATCATTTACTACCGCTATAACTTTTCTTATCGTCTATCATAAGTTCATTGGCTTCGATTCATCAAAGGTAATAATTTTATGACTTGTTTTGCCTCCAGGTGTCAGGCTATGTGTTAGTTTTTCCATGGTGCAATTAATGGTCATGACTAACACATTTTGTCAGCTGCATCCGTGGAGTGATACACAGTGCTCAGAAACAGATGTACTACGCACCAAATCTGCGTAAGATGATAGTTGATACTGAAGACTTGAGAGCGAAATAGAAAAAAGAATTAAGTCGCTTGATGTCAAATGTTTGGAAAGTAATCGGTATATGATCCACCACACCCTGGTGTCGTTCAATTTGTGCACTTAGTTGGTAGAGGTGTAATGTATATATTGGTCCAAATTTTGGTCTAACTTTTAAAATAGGTGTACCAAAACCTAAATAAACTTATTCTTGTCTATTGAAAGCAATAATTGGTGAGGATGTGTCTATGTGGACTGTGAGCGAAGATCATGTGTTTTGTTTTCGTAGAATCCTAAAATAATATATGCAGGTACTTGAACGTCAAAAATATGAATGTGTTTAGCAGATCTATTACCTGCATTGTTAATTGTACAAGTGCAATGAAAAACCAAATAACCCATCCATCGAACCTTCAGATGAAGATAACACAAGCTACTCTGAAATTGATGTCGCGATCTAGCACATGCCCGTGCCTTGCACGGGCAATAAAGCTAGTTTTTCATATCCTGCAACTCCAAACTTACAATGGCCCTTATACCATCTTTACTCGGAGTATCCATCAGAAAAATGGTATTATTAATTAAACGGTGTATCCACCATGGTGGCTTTAACTGGCCTTCCCCGGCCAAAATCCATCTCATCATATAATGGGAAATTGCAAAGGCTGCTAATTACATAAACCTTCTGATAAAGTTTTGCAATCTTGGCCATCAATGGCATAAATTCTCTTCCTTCCAAACTTTTGAGTCCCTTAAGCTCTATCCTTCCTTTTCTCAGATGGCTCAACAGTGAATTTAACTTTGTCTCGTTTACTCTACTTATTGGAATATTGATTACAGTAACGAGATTGCCTACACTTGTTTTAGGTAGCGATTGAGCAAACAGAGCCCGCATGTTTACGGGTTGGAGCAAGACAGATTTAAGATAGGCTCCAGAATTTGATGTCGCATTGGCAGCTACAACACATCTGTAAAGGAGTGCAGTGAGAAGCTCATTTCTTGTGTAATTTTGATCATCTATTATACCATGCAGTTTGTTTTGCTTCTGGTGGTCTGCCTTCAGTTCTGCAATCTTTGAGTTGTGAAACACTATCTCCCTTGTGATCCAGTGCTTTTCGGGAAACAAAAAGTGAGTTGCAGCTAAATTTTCATTAGATGACTGGGGTAGCAGCTCAGGCATAAAACAGGGACGAAGACGTTCTAATTCTTCTTTATCAGTAGAGTTGCGTGACATAGTTGCCCAGTATCTTACGAATGACATTAAAGTGCAAGCATCAGCAACGCGGTGCGAAAGGCTCACTGCTACAGCTATTCCTCCGCAAGAAAAATGGTTGAGTTGAACTAACAATAAGCAAGAATCCAACACATTACCCCATACTAAGCCAGGTGGAAAGAGATGACTAAATTCATCCTTGTCTGGAGTTTTTTCAACAGTGTCGGATAACTTGCAATCTATCTGGGCTTCAAGAAATTGAACGCCTTGATCGTTGCATTCAACGTAGGATCCTGAAGAGCTTAGTCTTCCAGCAAATGGGTAGAACATGGAAAGTGTCTTGGATAACGAGTTTTTGAGTAAATCTGAAATTGTGGTTTCATTAGAGGATGATTGTGAATTAGGATAGAAGAATATTAGTGGCATATAAAAGCTTGCAAACTGGCGATCATGGAGAGGAAGATGGTATTTGTTGAGAGTGAGGGGTGTGGGAGAAGCTGGCTTAATGCTGGATTTTGATCTTGAGATGACATGCAGCTGCCTTTTCGAGATTACTGACGACTGAAGGATCACTCCCGTACTCGTCATTGTGTGTATGTTGTGGGAGATGCCAAATTTTCATTTTAATTTTTGCATGGCCATCTAAGTCGTAGTTTTTAGACTTCTACACTAGGTATTTTTTGAAAGTAACATTTCATTTCATTAAATCACTGCTAAAAATTTAAACATCAATTATTTGAAAACAGAGTGAGTAACATTTTGGACTCTCCCGGCACGAAAATAAGAGCTAAGCTAAAGTTCATAGCTCACGGACAAACTGTTTCTGCAAATAAAAAAAATTAGCGGTACACAAGTTTATTTATTATAAAATTAAAATCGAAATATTGAAAGTAATTTTTCAATTTGGTTTTTTATTGATCATTTTATTTGATAAATTGTAAAATAATATAATAAAAAATAATTAACCACGTTATCTTTAATTGATATGAATTACCTTGGAAAGACTCTGTACCAATTATACTACATTAAAAAAAGTAGGTGTACTGTCTTTTTTTTAAAAAGACGTTACGATGCACTACTAGAAATTCGGGTAAAAATGACCGAAAAAGTTCGGTCGAATTTAGTTAAATTCGACCGTAAACGGTCGAATTTAGCTAAATTCGACCGAATTCATTTTGGTCGTTTTAAAGTTAGTCAAATTTAGTAGCTTGGTCGAATTTAATAAATTCGACCGAATAAATTCGACCATACAAATTCGACTGATCAAATTTGACTAAGTTTAGTCGAAATTAGTCCCGCCGAAATTTTCACGTGAAGATTTCAAATTCTTGCCAAAATTTGCAAATCCCGCCAAAAAATGTAAATTCGACCATTTGGAGTCAAATTTAAAATTCGACCTTTTTTGGTGAAAAACTAAATTTGACTATATTTGGTCGAGATTTAAATTCGACTGTTTTTATTTGACTCCTAAATTCGACCTTTTTTATCACCACTATATTCGACCAAAAAAGGTCAAATAAATATGACCTAAAAACAAAAAACACCCTAGAATGGTATGATAAATTCAACTTATTATGGTCGAATTAATCATTTACAAACAAGGTCAGTTTTACCACCTGTATACCTATATCCTAATCATGCATTTGCAAAATGCTAAAATACAAGTAAATCTAACAAAATAATAAAAACATATTCATATTTAAGTTAAAATAGATATCAATACGTTACACCCAACAACCCTTGGGAGTTCGACAAAAAGAGTGAAGCTGAATACGCTAAAGCCTTATACAAAAGGGTGAAACTGATATATATTTCCAGTTCAGTTCACGATTAGGCTAACAAGTACTAAAATAACGGGTAGTTATGTGCATCCATATCTTCATCTTTCTGGTTCACTGTGCCGTCCACCTCCACAGACTTGTGCACCTCCACAGCTTTCTTAGACTGAGTCTCCTAGATAGGTAAATAATTAATTAGGAAAAATTTAAGAAAACAAACTTGAGCAGGTCTACTAAAATTTTAAGAACATAGATAGTAAATAACAGTTCACTATTTTAACGTTTATTTGCTTCCTAACTTATTATTATCCTATTGGCTTATAATTTGAAAAATCAAATGAGAGAAGCTCACTCAAAGAATCCATATAAAGAACCCCATTTACCACAGTATTAGATCTCACGTAGCGTTCCTTCTGCTTTTTCCTAATAGAAGGCTGAAACTCTGTCCAAGAATCAGATTTAGTGGGATACACATGGACTATAGGTAGACTGTTATACATCATAATGACCTTGTAGTCATCAGAGATAGAATCATAACCAAACCCTGGAAACTTTGAAGGCCATCCAAATACAGGTGTAGGGGGTACTGATGGAAGTTGCTTAAACATCCTAATTACTGTCCAGAGGTATAAAGCATCAGTTCCCCGAGACAAATCAAACAAACAGATAATACCATTATAACAATTAACAATCTTAGAACCAAGGTACACAAGACTTGACAAAACTACACGATGAAACTTTACTGGAGATTTGGACAAATCGAAGGCATTGGAAGGAACAAGGTGGAATTACTGAACAATATTACTTTTGAATAATTAGTTCACATGTCTTACAATTAAGTGTCCTAACAAATTTTAGAAATGAGCTAAAGTCGAGAATTTGAAACGACAAAATTAAAATCTTACTATATGAGCCATCATTAATTAAGTGCTAGTTTGAATTTTAAATATCTTTAATTTTACACTTCCAAATATCGGTTGAGACCAAATCTTAAGCAGCCATGTCAGTAGTTGATGTCAAAGTAGTAATATTATACAGTCTTTCTATTTCGTTGTTAAATGTTTTATTAGTAAAGAATTTTCAGGGTACTGGTGCATAGCTTTCCTATAATTGTTTGATACGCATTAGGTGGCAGTCTCTGACTGGTGAGCAAGCTGGACATTGGTACATGAAAATCATATTACAAACCGATATGAAAAATTAAAGGCCATTAAATATATATCATATATAACATACAGTAAGGCCAGCTATTTCCATCCATGGCTGCAACTATTTATTCACGAAAAAATTTCACGAATAGGTCAATACGAGAAATTGATGCAAACACGGGGGTGTGTCACTCTATCCATCATATATTTTTATATTTTAGTTTTTTTTGTATTACAAAAAAAAAAATTGGCACAAATAATTACCCATGATTATTGACTAGTGCGCAATTATAGAATTAACAATTATTTTCGAGTGGGGGAGTGAAAACTCACTAGCACTTGTATACCATAGATAAATACTAAAGCATGTTAGGGTTAGCGTAAGAACTCTTACTCCATTTTAAATAAATAAAAGAATCGTACCTCTAAAATGATCTTATCGGTATTCTTCACGATCTGACGAAGCAAAGCATCTGCTGTCCGCATATAACGTGTCTGCAACGACGGATCCGGAGATGCAGCAATGGCTAACTTATGGATTTCCTCATCCAAAACAGATTGTTTCACTTCATGCGCAGGGAGGGAGTGGAGAAGCTACGATACCTCATCAAAGACTGTTGACATCATCACATAAATGTCACCAGAAACATCATCTGCTGGATCACGAGACTTTTCCGCCATTTGTTTGGCCCACTGTGTTGCTTCCATGGCTCCGACAAGCTCTCCCACAGTTTGTTGGGGATAAAGATTGAGCTTCCCCCTCGTCGGAGGTCTAGCCTGCATCATCACAAATATATCCTTCTTTCGCTGAATTTCTTTTAGGGTAGACGGAGATGGCGGCTCATCAGAAGGTGTCTCAAGTGTTAATTCAGGCATAGAAGATCGCACCTTTTTCATTTTCTCCTGCCACATGCAATATATGAAATGAATTACAAAATAACAATTATCAAGTGCCATTAACTATTAAAAAACCCTTTAGTATTACTCTTTTTACTCTAGCATTTTATTCTGTAAAAACCCTTTAGTAGACGAATTATAAATTCCATGACCTGCAAATCTTTCACTGCTGGGTCAGTAGGGTTGTAAGCCACACTTAAAAATTCTTCATTAGTGATAGGCATCTCTCCTTTCGCCTTTCTTTGTGCATCTATTTCCTACAAAATGAAAAAAAAAAGATGGAATGAGACGGATAAACATTACAAGGTACAACTGAATAACTAATATCCAGAAGAAAGATTAATCTAGAGAATCATACCTCCCGTCTCTGATCAAAGGGTTTGGCCCCGGTGCGGGGGGTAAACTCCACCTTCATTCGAGAATTATGGCCTTTTTCCGACTTGTTTGCAAACTCAGGTGTCTCCCAGTGATCGCAAATAGCATTCTATGCGCGCTGGGAGAAGTAGTAAGGCCTCATTAACCTAATATTGATAACACTTTTAGGATATCCATGCTTCAATATCTCATTCACATCTTGCATTAGTCGACCCCTCTCCGCATTAAGATAACTCTTGAAATTTCTCTTCAAATGCGCTCTTACAACTCTATCCCCATCTTCAGGATCATAAATCTTGGGATATGCATAATATTCCTGCAAACCAGATTGTATATATTATAACAGTGGAAGTACACAAGCACAGTATTCAACTGATAGAATAAAAAAAACACAAGTATTTATATTACCTTAAAATTTTTTATGCAACTGTCATAAAAAGCTTCACGCTTGGCTCCTTTTGTATTGAGTGTATGTTCATCCCATTTTAAACGAACAATATGGCCCAGCGTTTTCTTGGGTGTAGCCTGGAAGAGACTACATTAACATAATGGAAGACAAAAGATTAGACAAAATTAATCACAAGAAAAACATAAACTAAGTAAATCACTTATGTGCACTAATCAAGTCGAATTTTTGAATTCTAGATGTCAATTTATCATGAACACTAATCAAGTCGAATCAGCAACCTTGTTAATAAGAATAATGGTGTCCTATGTACTCCCCTGCATTCCTAGACCTTAACATATTTAGTGCACTTATGTAGCGACAATTAAATTATCCAGAAACATACCCTTTATCGTTCTTAAGAAAATACACTGTCGTCCTCGCATCCCAAGCTGGTTTCTTTCCGTAATCCCTTTCGGAATTGCTGCGTCTTTTTCTCTCAAATTTAATTAGGCAACTACTTTCTCCCACCTCGTAGCACCCTTCCACATGACTCTCTTTTTCACTACCCTCATGCGCTTCACCACCCTCTCCACTGGTAATAACCTTGCTCTTCTTATGCTTGTTTGCCCTGCCCTTCGGCCCAGCCCATGTCACCTGTAAAACAAATATATAAAATTATGTTTGTCACATGTCCTTCGGACGCCAAGTTGAATGATAGATGTGGCGACACAAAGTGCAATTACTTGACTAGGATCAAGTACTACTAGCATACTAACTAGACTCGCATTATAGACCAGACCAGAGCAGTATTTGTCAATGTTGTGAAGCGTGTCACGAGTCACAATTGTGTTGGAAAGCCACAAAATTTCACTAACCCCACTATAAAACAGTACTCCACTAAAACACTGCTCTCTTTTTATTCCATTGCATGTTAATCTCACGCACCAAACATGATCATGTTCCCAATTCATGAAAGAGTTTTTATCCGTGATCGTATAATATGAAAGTATATTAGCAAAGCACTTTGTGCTGGCTCAAATGTTTCAAATAATATGAAAAATGTAATAACCCTAATTTTAGAAAGGCTACAGTGTCTAAATGAATAGTGATCTCGAGGAATTTAGGAAAATGGTGTGTAGATACTCTATATTTGAAATGGAAAATGAGTAAAAAGAAACCATATTAGTGATGTGATATGGTAATAAGTGACTCGAAATGACGATGGATTTCAGAAATTCCTGAATTTAGGTTTTTAGGATTTTGAGTTCGAACAAGCTTCTATTTATTGGATATTAAGGAGCATAGATATATTAAAAGATTTTTATATTAAGGAATTAGTGAATTTAAGTTAAAACAAAGAATTATTAAGTCAAGTTAATGCCAAAGGAATTTGGATTTTTAAAACGATTTAAGAACCTCGGAGATAATGAGGTATATTCGAACCGAATCACAATTAGACAGGTATGGAAACAAAACACCCCAAGATAGAAAAGTATTTTCACGTCATCCAAATCGATATCTGGTATGCATTCCACAACTCTGTAAACAAGATAGTGTATGCTCGAGGAAACACTAAAACATTCCTAAGTGCAAGATATATAAAAGAGAAGTTAGTTGGTGAAGGAAGGAATTCAAGGATGATTAGAATGGAAGTTAATTCAAAGATGGAGGGCTAGATTGCAAAAATTTCTAAAGTGGAGGCAATTAGTAAGAAACCAACAAATGGATGGTCATGATGTAGCCAACACAAAAGTGGAAAAACTCATCCAATGGCCTACATTAACTCTTGTAAGTAAGGATAAAGATAATACATAATTATCCATGTAATTAAGTGATAAAACAAAAAGAGAAGCATTACATCTCCACCAAGTAAATTTTCGGCCAAACTGTAGCAGCCAACTTCCAGCAGCCATATCTCCTTCATTTCTTACTCCAATCTTGTGTTCTCTAGCTCGTTAGAAAGGTATTGAGATAATCTACAACTCTTATCTCACAAGCTTTGTCCAGAAAAGCATAGTAAGGCCTTCGTTTGTGCAGTTCTTTCCAGCAAGTGAATAGTAACTCCGAAAAATCTAGTTTTTGTTCTTGGTTTCTTTTGATCATCCAAGTGTTCTAGAGGCTATTCAAGGCTTATACAAGGATTATAAGTGTAATTTGCACTCAAAGGAAGGTATAACCTCTTCACCCCTTGATGATTTAGAGATGGTTTGATAGTAGTACTAGTAACTTGTTATAAGTTAGTTTTGTGATTATATGAACGTTGTTGGAATAATTGGAATGATGGAGTTGTTTTGGGAATGAATGATGTAACCATGGTTGTATGTAGACAAAATGGTGTGGGAAGATTATATGTTGATTGGTGGGTGTGGTGGTATGATATGAAATTTGGAAAGTATGAAAATACAGCCGTTATAATGTCCGATTTTTTTGTTAGACAAAAACTGCCCTGTTTTTAAGACAGAAAATCCGAATGGTTAAGTTTCTGTAAAAGGTATCAGCTGACCATGAAATGATAGAGTTTAGTTCATAGATCGTGTTGATATAAAGTACGTCAAAATCTGATGAACGATTTAGGAGAAAAGTGGATTTTAGTGAAACACGTTTGAAAACCGAGAAAATGTAATTGTACCAACTTTGAGGCTATAACTACCATACTTAGACATTTTTAAAAATTATACACTTCTGGGATATTATAGTAGGGTAGTCAAAGAGTCATTACCAGTTGACCTTGTAGTAAAATTCGAAATCTATATTTTCTGAGAATTTTTACAGTAAGTGTGGTTGTTAAGGGGAATGGTGAAAAACACTGAAACTTGATTGAGTCTAAAAATGGATAGATCCTTGAACCTTTTGGGGTATTAGTGATACGTTAAGCATAGATTAAAGTGTCAAGGGTATTGTTATGCAAGAGTGAGGTGAGTAAGAGACGTAGTATTCTAACGATGATTCTTTTCGTGTTTATAGAAACTCGAGACGAACACGGGAACGTACCTCTGGGACTTAGGGATCGAGGCAAGATTTCTTTTACCCTTATTTTGATAAACTGTTTATGTTCAAAAGAAATGGTTTTGGTGAACAATATATGAATCTTATACGATGAGATGATTTGGGATATATTCCATATATACTGAAATCCTTGAATATGGATTATAGATATGAATAAGAATATGGAAAGAGCAGATATATTCTATGTTTCAAAGAATGGTATCAGTTGTTATCTAGAGTGATATATGGATCATATTATATTAAAATATTCTTTTAAAAGTAGTTACGATTTTAATAAATATTATTTGACTATTATTTTAATACTTTTAAAATAGATGGAATAATGTATGTATATAAGAATGTATTGGAGTTCATTGAATAGAGAGAAAATGTACGAGTCATAAGCAACGTGTGATGAAGAAGCATTTGACACTTCATTTTGCAAGGCATCATCGTTGATTTTGGTTTTTTCTTTTGTTGAGACACTTTCATCAACTTGTCGGCTCTTTGTTGTTAAAACCGTGTACCATGATGATTTTGCATTTAAAATATTTGGTGCATAATACACTTGATGGGCTTGGCTAGCCAACACAAACACATCTTCGGCATTAAGTTTTGACTTAACATCCACGGTAGTAATCCGATGTCTATCGACTTTCACATGTTTTGTATGATCAAACCAATGACATTTGAAGACGACAACTTGATGTCCATTGTGATAATGGAGTTTTATAACTTCTTCTAATCTTCCGTAATAGTTTCCAAAACTTTCTTTGTAAGAAGTCCCTACAAATAAAAATGTATAAAATTTGGATACAAATAACTAAGAACAAATGCATATATATTAGGTATTAATTAAATTTCTCACCAATGACAACTACTCCGGAATTCGATGAAGTGAGCTCATTAACATTTGCACAACCAAATTTATAGCCATTGCACTTGCATGATTTATATGACTCCACCTTAAATATCGGACCTCTTATTAGATCTAAAAATTTCTTCTTGAACTCGTCGTCATTTTGTACATATAAAAATATGGAAAATATAATACATAAGTTTGTGAATAAAATTATGCATACATATGTGTTTATGTATAAGTTGAAATACATACCCTTCTTTCAAACCAATCTCTAAATTGTTCTTTTTGAAATTGTTCTTTTTCTGCATCATTGAGATGTGGGTATTGTTGTTGCACCAACTTTTGAAATCCACTACATATTCAAGTTGAACAATAAAAAGTTTAAATTGTAAACTAATTCATTTTATTAAAGTAAAGATGGTCTAAAAAAATCTTACCGCAAGTACTTTCCAACTTCCGGTGAGTTAATAAGAACATAGTATGCCACGATTTCATGTTCATCATCACTCAAGATTCTATCTCTACTCCGTAGACTAGGATGTGTTGGATACCTGTAAACTTCTAACAAATCTACATCATCATGAAACATTTGAGGTACCTCATTTCGAGGTAACCGATTATGCCCTTTTTCGATTTTGGAATCGAAATATAACGAGCAAAAGTGTACACATTCCTCCTCAATGTAGCGTTGTGCCATTGAACCTTCCGCTCTTGCTTTGTTTCCCACTTTCAATTTCAAATTGTGCAAGTATCTTTCAACAAAATACATCCAACGCCAATTAGCCGGGCCACCCAACTTACACTCGGTAGCTAAATGTATTGGCAAATGCTCCATTGGATTAAAAAACCCAGGAATGAAGACGGTTTCAAGCTTGGACATGATCCTCACTATATCTTTCTCCATTTTTTCCAAATCTGTGTATTTGATATTCGACGAACATAAATCTTGAAAGAAGTTGCATAACTCAATAATATGATCAGCTACTTGCTTTGGAAGTAAGTCACGACACACAATAGGCAATAATTTTTGCAAGAAAACATGACAGTCATGTGATTTCATCCCGTGAATGCAATTTTTCTTCCAATTCACACACCTTGATATATTTGAGGAATACCCATCAGGAAGTTTCAATGCGACAATCCAGTTGAACAACTTATGAAGTTGTTCCCTCGAGAGCACAAATGGTGCATGTGGTTCCGTACCATCGTCTTGAGGCCACAACTCACGATGTACACGTAATTCTTTACAATCATTTCTTGCTTTTGTGTTATCTTTTGACTTTTTTGCATCACCAAGAATTGTGTAGAATATGTTGTCAAAGATATTCTTTTCAGTGTGCATAATGTCAATGTTGTGACGAAGACTGAGTGTCTCCCAATATGGAAGCTCAAAAAATGGAGAATAATGAGTCCGGTTATGTGTCACGCCATAGTCCTTCGGTTTACTCTTAATTGATTTTCCTGGAGGGGGAAACTGTATCTGTTCACACATGGCCTTTGCAAGCCCTCCTGAATGTCGAGCACACACTGATCGTGTCTCAATAATTCCAAACTTTGTACTCCTTCTTAGGGGATCATCTGGTTCAAGAAAATATCGAGCGGTGCCGTAGAAAGTAGGTTTACCACCATTCTTTAGTTGTTTAGCTTTTACCTCTCCCATGCAAACTGGACATGCCAACTTACCCTTGGTAGACCACCCACTAAGCATGGCAAGTGCAGGAAAGTCGCTAACTGTCCACATAAGTGCTACCTTCATCATAAAATTTGTACGTGTGAACCTGTCATATGTTTCCACCCCAGTACACCACAATACTTTCAGTTCATCAATTAACGGCCTAAGATAAACAGGTAAGTCTTTTGTCGGGTCCGTTGGCCCAGGAACAAGAAGAGGCATGAACATGTATGGAGCCTTGGTACACATAGATGGGGGAAGGTTGTACACAAAAACCACCACAGGCCATACAGTATACTCCTTAGCGTGTGCATCACGAAAGGGGTCAAATCCATCAGTAGAGAGTCCGAGTCTAACATTCCGTATCTCCTTGGAAAAATTTAGAAATCTACGATCAAATTCTTTCCATTCATCTCCATCTGCTGGGTGACTTAATTGACCTTCAACAACAACTCTATCATGGTGCCATCTCATACATTTTGCAGTCTTCTCGGCCATAAATAAACGTTGCAATCTCATGGTAATAGGAAAGTAGCGCAAGATCTTTCACAGGATCTTCTATTTTTTAGGATCTTTTTGCACTTTGTATCTGTCTGCGTCGCATATATCACAACGTGTCTTATTGCTATTTTCCTCATAAAATAACATACAATCATTCTCGCAAGCATCAATCTTTTTATACTCCATGTTCAACCCTTTAATCATCTTTCGCACAGTGTAGTACTTCTTAGGTAATTTATGATCATCGGGCAATACTAATCCAATGAGGTGAAGCAACTCATCAAAGCCATTGTTACTGCAATTATGTTTGTTTTTCCATTCAAGCAACTCCATTACGAACTCCAATGTTGTAAAGTTGTCATTGTTTGGATAAATTGGCTCAGAAGCAGTATTCACCATCTTGTAAAACTCTTTTGCTGTTGCATTTGGTTCTTCCTCGAAATCTTCACAATCCTCAAAATCATCATCATGTGCATCATACATAGCATCATCATCATCATCTCTGTAGTTAGTGTTAACAAAACTCGTTCCAACTTCATCATGTGGCTCATCTTTCTCTCCATGACAATCCCATATAGTATACCATTGCATGATACCATGTCGATACAAATCAAGTTTCACGGTACTAGGCTTCTTATAGGTACCATTTCCACAATTTCTACACGGGCATCTCATAAGACCGTTGTCTTCTTCTCGTAAATGATCTATAGCAAACTGGATGAAATTATCTACATCAATTTTGTATTCATCCGTTAAGTATTTTGCCTCATTATATCGATTACGACCAATCCAACTACGATCGGATGCTATCTACAAATGTACACACATTAATACAAGACAAATGCAATTATTTATATATCAAGCTAAATTACCTATATAATTGTTACCAACTAATAATATCTTAAGTTACTCAACATATAATTGTCAACATATTTCACTCATTATCATACAAATGTGGCCAACACAAAAATAAAAATAAAAATCATAATTATATTATTTTTACTAACAAATTTAAGCTACTCAAATTCATTCATAAACACATAAAATTATCATAATTACACAAATCAAAAAAAGACAATCATATTTACATTATTAAGAATTTAAAATTTCACTTACTTGATGATTTAGGATTGTCACATGAAGCAAAAATGGTGGAACAAGAGCAAAAAACGATGAAAGGGGAAGAAACACCGGCCGGCAAAAGCGGCTACTGCAAAGATGGAAAGAAACAAGCAGTAGGGTTTCTAAATTTGACACGGGTAAATTCGACCGTGTTTGGTCGAATTTAGAGAACGACTAAATACGACCAAATTTAGTCGGCTTTTATATTCAACTAATTTTAGTCGAATTTAAAAATGTAATAAAAAAAATTCGACAAAAACTAGAAAAATCCCACCAAATATTTCAAAACCTCTAGTGGCAAAATTCCCACCAAAACTAGAAAAGAAATTCGACCGACTTCGGTCAAATTTATATCATTTCTGGCGGGATGTTTCCCTCCTCCCTTTGGCGAGTTTTGAATTCGACCATATAAATAATTCAGTCGAATTTAATAATAAATTCGACCGATTATATTCGACTGCTCCGAATTTCGACCGAAGTCGGTCGAATTTAGCTGGTACCTATATGTTTGACTGATGTCAGTCGAATTTAATCTCAGTCGAATTTGTTTGGTCGAATTTAGCCTTATTTTCTTGTAGTGATTGAGATATAATAGCTTATATTTCCGTGTCTTGCATGCTTATTTATAATATTATTTTCTTTATATTTTGATATTATGATTTTTGTTATAATATCTTGATTATAATAAATTTTAAATAATTAGTGACATGTTTTAACTTAATTGGCGATTTTTATTTTACTTGTGATTTTTGAAAAATCGGACGATTTTTGAAACACTGATTTTAAGATAATTGTGTCCTAGAAATGTATTTAAATTAAATAAATGAATATATTTTTGTAAGTGTTTTAAGAGCAATGCTCGTTTAATAGATTTCAAGGTTCGTAGTTGTATTTTGGACCAATAAGAATTAAGTAAAAAATAAGTAAGATTAATTAAGTGAAAAATACGAAGTAAGGATAATTAAATAAAAATAAGAACTATAAAAAAATTATAGAGTTTAATATTTTTTATCTAATAATATAATATAGATTATCACAAACATGTATCAAAGTATCAATTATATTGTATCTTTCAACCATCAATAAATACCCAAAAATATCAAATAAATTATATATTTAATTATAAATAAAATACACAAACACAAATATCAATGAAATTATATATTTTTAATAATTAATAAAATAGGTAAAAATGTGTACTCCGTTGGATCCATTTCTTTACACTTTACTTTTTGGATGTCTAATCTGTTTCTTTAGATTCCAAAACTTTCCAAAAATAGTAAAGTTTTATAATATAAAAATCAACTACTTCCATTACTTTCCTCCACTTACTCTTACTTACTTTATCCCACCATTTTACTCAATTTTCCTACTTTTTTCTCTAATTTATTTGTATTCATTGACCTCCGTGCCCAACAATTGGGTGGGACCAAGGGAGTACTTCGCAGGAGCTATGTTTAGTAGGTTAATGATGTATTAGAATAACATACTTCTCGTGGCCGGCGGCGGCGTGCACCCATGTTTAAAACATAATTTTCATAGGGTTGGCAAGTACATGTGTTTTGCAAATAAAAGTACAAGTACATGTGTTTGGCAATTACGAAAATAAATATATAGATGGTGTGTACGGAGTATACTGATTTCAGTTTTGATGTTCTATAAAAATTAAAAAGTAAGTAATCCTTTACTCCCTCAGTCCCATTCATTTCTATACAATTTCCATTGTGGGACGTTCCATTCATTTCTATATATTCCAAAAATAGTAACTTTTAATAATATAACACTATTACACCCACTACTTTCTCCACTATCCCTATTCTATAACAATATAAATCACTATTACACCCACTACTTCCTCCACTATCTCAAATCTATTATTAAATATTGATAGTTCCCACCACTTTACTCACTTTTCAACTAATTTTACTCATTTTTTATATCTTCTTAGTTTACGTGCCCAGTCCCAGTATATAGAATTCACTGGAACGGAGGGAGTATCAAATATGCATGTGTTAGGTGAATAAAACCAAATTATGAAAATACAATCACGTATTTGGAAAAACAGTTAGTGGAATTTTTTTTGCTATTCTAACATAAAGTCATGATGTAAACTTAAAAAACATACTTTCACTTGAATAGTTAGAGCATCTCCAACGGGTTAGCTAAATTGGTTGACTAAAATAATATAAAATAATGATTGGTTAAAATTTGTTGTTGTACTTCAATGGGGTTGGGTGATTGGCTAAATTTTAAAAATATTATTATGATAATTTTAAACAATATCTTTTCAATAAAAAAAATTATTTTAGAATTTATATTAATACTAATTGAACTTAAATTGTGGATATACGTATTTAGAATTTTAAATTAAAATACTTTAATATTAACTCATTTTGTTATAGCAGCGGTTTATGTTCTATTTAGTTTTTTTTTTGTCAATGATTTAGTTGATTTAAACATGTCACAACATTTAGCTGTGTCATCACATGCTTGCAATAAACTACGAATAAAAAAAAATTCATCTTTTCTTCTACTCAGAAACTTAGTAGTATACACAATAACTCAAACACCTTGTGTGCAATTCACTGTTCGACAAAATTCATACCAGTATAAGAAATAAGTTACGGGAGAGGAAAGGAAAGTAGCAGAGACAATAAGAAAGCGCGGGAGATGATGTACATGTTTCTTACCGATTTAGAGTGATTCAACAAATTTGGCCAATCGGGTGAGGTTGGCTATAAATATGGACAAGGGTTTTTGTTGGTTGGAGCATTGTAGTTTAGACATATTATGTAAAATGCATACGGTTGCTCTGCCACGTCTGAGTTTTTAGACAAGAGCATCTCCATTGGAGATGTCCTTAGACTAGGGCTCTGATTCTTGCAGATTACGAGAAATTTTAATCTTTTTAGGCCAAATAGTCTTAATATCTTAGCCATGCAGATTATATATTGCCATTAAGATGCACTATAACTAAGGCTATAAGCGAACATAGCCATTCGTGAACAAAACTCGAGTTCGGCTCCTTTTAGATGGACTCGGCTCGGTTCGTTTATTAAATAAACACGAGCTTGAACATGAAAATGTGCTCGGTTAGTAAACGAGCTCGAGCCAAGCTTTACACCTGTTCGACTCGAACTCGTTTTGCTCGGGATCAGCTCGAGCTCGGCTCGAACTCGTTAAACTCTGCTCGATTCGTTTAACTAATTATAATTAAATTTGTGCATTTCATAATATTCTTAACAATTTGAATATGTTAAATAAAATTTCATTGCAATCTATTTTAGTTATTATTGTGGTTGAATAGTGAATTGTATTTGTTATATCTAAAAGGGATAACATCAAAGTACTACCAAAAGTTGAACTATTTATATCCAATCCAAATTTAGTTTGTTATTATTAAAATATATAAGTTGCATTCATTAAATTACAAAATAAAGTAAATAGAGAAAGAGTGTTTGTCTTATCAATTTATTATATAATATTAGTTAAAAGTGGCTCGTACCTCTTAAAATTAATGAGAAAGATGAGACTTTTAGTGAATTTAAGGTCAATTAGAGTCTCTTGCAGGAAAAACAAAGTTGCTCTTGGATAGGCTCTAAGTTAGTGATAAAATTGTTTTATTTTAATTATTATTATTAAGTGAAGTAAATAAGGTTTGATTACTCATAAATACAAATATTAACCTAATATGATTATCAGAAGAAAATAAATTAACTTTTAGTATTAAAATTCAAACATCATCATATATTCTTAAAATGTGATTTTAGGCGTGAGACTGTAAATTGAGTATGTTATTTTAAAATTTGGATTATAAAATACGAACTATTAGTGAACAACTCGACTCGGCTTGAGTTCGTTTCGTATTCGGCTCGACTCGAAATGTTCGTGAATAAACTCATGTTCGGCTCGTTAAACGAGCCGATCTAGAACATCACTTTTCGTTCGATTACAAAGCTCGACTCGACTCAGTTCGTTTAAGAAAAAAGTCAAGCAAAACTCCATAACTCCATTCAGGCAAAACTCGGCTCAACTTTGTTTACTGCCCTAACTCTAACACTCACAGAAGCAAATGATCCCTAATATTCTTAAAATTTAACTTTCATTTTAGCCACACTTTATTGGGTAGGTCCTATACAATTTTTTAAAACGCACTGTTTACGGTAGCAAATGAATGAAACTTTTCTGGTCAAAAAAAAATAAAAAAGAACGAAACTTCTAGTGGGGGAACACCACCATCCGCTCCATTAGGGGTGATCGGGATTATCCTATATATATATAAGCTCATATATATGACTCGAAAATTATTATACATATTTTATATTTATTTTATAAATGATTCAAATTTAACGGAAAAATTAAATTTGGACAAAATATGATCCGGATATGAGCATTTATATACCCGCTCAGATTTGATCTCATATTATTTTTTATTAAACGATCCTACCCGAATATTATTTTTTATTATTTTAGCCTATTATATTTCTAAATAAATGACCATTTTTTAAATTTTTAACATCTTTTACAAGTTTAAATTTTCATAAAATACAATTTATTTACGCTTATAATGTAACAATTATCACCATATATACTTAATACATCAAATATTTAAATTTTTAATTCATGAGTATTATGTTTTTAATAAAATTATTTTTATCATAGAATCAGTGATCATTTATAAATTTCAAATAAAAAAGATATTTTATGTTAGTGTAACATATTCGACTCATATTTGATGAATCACAAACTATCCGATTTGAAAAAATAAAATAGACTTATATTTGTTTTAGAATTATGTCACCTCTCTATCCTTTTTCTCATCCATTTTCTATTTTTTAAATTTTGGTCGTAATTTTAAATTACATGGATTATTTACCTACTAGTTTACTTTAAAAAATTTATTTCTAATATTTTTTGTGTTTTGAACATTAGTTTGTTATCAATATTTTGATCATAATTAATTTTTAAAATAATTCATCTTATGTCTTAAGATAAATAGATAACATATGTTTGTTTAACTTAAATAATTAGACGTGTTTTAGTTAAAATAAATTTGTAATAGAGTTAGATCCATTTTAATAAATTTCAAATAAGGTCATAAATATGTTATTTTCATTCCAAATATATAAATAATTAAGTAAGATAATTAAGTAGAAATAAAAAGTACCAAAAAAACAGTATCAATTCACCGACCAAAACTACTAGTTTATATACCGTGCCATAGTTACTTAAACAATTAATTTCTTTTATATATTTAATCTTTTGAATATTGATTTTTGTGATAATTTCTTGATCATAATGTATTTTTATAATAATTAATTGGGTGTTTTAAGATAAATAGGCTAAAGATATGTGTTTAAGTTAAATAGTTAGATGGATTTTAATTAAGATAAATTTGTAAAAAAGTAAATCCCGTTTTAATATGTTTTAAAAAAGATTCTAAAAATATGATTATATTTTAATAAATTTATACAATATATAATTTAAAAATACAAAACTCCTAAAAATTATTGAAAAATCAAAAACCAACTACAAAATTATAAAACAAAATAATAGAATAGAATACACTTAATTTATATAATTTTGAGAAATTATCAAAAACACTATTTTTTCTAATTTTTTTTTTTGCAATATTTGCAAAAATACGGTCCTGAAGGTAACCTAAAAATATTTGTAAAAATACGGTGCAACTGCAATCGGATGAAACTTTTTTTTAATAAATGAATCTGATACATACAATATACACAACTCTAAATTTACCGAAATAACGTTTCGTCTCAGAACTGGGCTTCTTGTTTGACAATTCATAACCCCAATTTCATGCTCGTCCGCATACAATAATTGGGTTGAGTTTAAGTATATCGACCGGTAGGGGTAGTTATAACTTATGCAAGCTATTATGCAACCAAAAGTATTTCAATTATTAAATTTTTATAAGTTACATTTGTAGTTTATTTTGGTTGATGTAGTTGCAGATATGGTTGCATTATTTTGCAGACTTTATTTTTGTAAATATTTTCAAAAAATTGGTATTTTTTCAAATATATTGATAATTTTGCTAAATATTTAAAATAAACATAATATTTTTGCAAAAACGTTTCTAGATATGTATTTTTGAAAAAAACCTATAATTTTATGGGTGTTCAACAATACAACTTTTATATAATTATATATATAATTATGTATATAAAATTAGTACATAATAATGTAGTGTTTGTACTATTTATATAAAAAATTCTTGGATAATAATAAAAGAAGATATTATTAGGTTTATAATATATGTTTGTAATACTTATTTTATGTTCCTTGAAAATATTATCATCCATTTCGTTAGTTGGAAAAATACTATTTTCGAATAGGAGGGATATTCTTATTGAGTTGAAACGTGTATTATTAGCTGATTTGTCAAGTTAATAAAACTAGTTTTATAACTTGGAACATGTTTATTCTAGAATATTTTATAATTTGTAATTAATTCTGGTATATTTGTTTGTGGTATATTCATGTTGATGATTGGATGACTGAGATATTTGAAAATTTAAGTTAACAATAATTTTTGTAAAGTTAATATTCATCTTTTTTATTGTATTTTATTCGTTTAATCGAACATTCGTGTGATACACGTCTATGATTTAGAAATGAATAGTTTGCTGTCGATTTTCGAGTAAGTAAGTATTTGATATAATTTGTTCTTTAAAAAACTCGATATGATTTTACATACATATTCATAATTAGTGTTGATAGTTTGATGACTGAGAAATTTGAAAATTTAAGTTAGTAATAGTTGTTATAAAGTTAATATTTTTTTAATTGTATTGTATTCGTTTAATTGGAAGTTCGTGTAAACATGCCCATGATTTGTATGTAAATAGGTTGCTGTTGATTTTCGAGTAACTAAGTATTTGATGTTTCTTTACTGCATAATTTGTTTTTAAAAAACTCGATATGATTTTACATACGTATTCTTAATTGGTTAAGAATGAATAACTTTCTCGCAAATTACTTCGACCACAATGAAGATAACATGAAATCATGTCACATCATTAACCATTCGATATCATAAATTCATGTTATGTATATATTTATTCCAATATCATCAATATTTTTAAATTATATTTTTATTACTTTTTTAAATAATATATAATATATATCATTTAAAATATTATGTATATAAACAATAAGTATTAATTACAAAACAATTAATATACTTTAATGAAGATTAGTAATTAATGTGCAAACATATTAATCTATACTAAACTATAATAAACAAACATGAGTATAATTGTTGTTAGTTTGGTTCAACCAAAAAATATTGATCATTAAATTTTAAGTAAATAAATGAGAGCCGTTAGATCCATGATAAATTTTAAGTTACTCTACTAAGTTTCAAGTTTCGAATCCTCACAATAATATTTTAAAATTTAAAATTTTATATTATTAGTTCTAAATAATACAAGTCATTAGTTAAATATATATGATTCTTATTATTAATATTATATTATAAAACAATTATTAAAAAAACAACTATAGAAAAATTATAATAAAAAAATATGATATGAAAAGAAGCCCTTGCAGGAGTTTTAAGCTAGTATATAATAAAAGTAGAGCATTAATATGAAATAATTAAAGAAGGGATAATAATGTCATTTTATGATTGTCTCACATACCCTAGTTGCTCTGTTCATACTAGCTTATAGCCCGTGAGCACAGTTACTTAAATTTTATTTATAATTATTCTGTTTATAATTATATTTTTATTACCCATGCGCAACACACGATTGTTTTTTTAATATTTATAATTATATTTATTTATGAATATTTTAATATTTAAAAGTTATTAGTTTACATGATTAAATTAGTGTTAAAAAAGATTTAGCCAAAAAAAAAATTATAATTAAAATTTTGATATTTATTATATTTTATGCGCTCAATTTAATATTTGTTTATATTGAGTTATAAAAGTTAGATTTGGCCAATTTTACGGTTTACATGAAATTCACAAAATAATCTTTAATTTAGTTGTGGTTTAATAGTTCGTTTTCAATTGAAAACTATTTTAAAACTAAAAAGAGAATAAAGTGACGAAATTTAATGTTGAGAATTCTATTCGATTTAGGAAATTTACTTATATGTAGTTTAGATTATTAGAATAACCTTTATTAACCAAATACAGTTTTTGGTATATTTGGTTTAAATGATCAAAATACACTTTTTAGAATTTAAATATAATCCTATAATAAATAAAATACACTTTTTTAATATTTGATCAAACGATTTTCATTTATCTAGTTAAGATCTAATAGTCCTTATTAATTTGGTTGTCACGATCAAAATTTTGGATTAATCCTTATTATGTTTATTATATAAAAGAGTTTAATATAACAAGGATATCAAGTACATATTGATATAAATATCTTACTAACTGCTTTTACTTTTAATGTTTCGGTTTTATTTATAGTGTATATAAAATTTTAAAATACATTATTACTTTAAAATTATTAAACAGTACAAAAATTATGTTATGATTATATAAAATTTTATTTTCATATTATTATAGTCTTTATCGATTTGAATTTGTTCTTAATTTATTTTAATACTTTATTGAAAGAAAGATAAAATTTCTATATTTAAAAGAATTAGTGGAAAAATAAATAAATTGGTGCTACAATTATAAAAAAATATTTATTAAAATTTAGATACTCACTTTACTATTTGGGTTTTATCCTGAGTTTTAGAAATTGAATTTTGACGATTTTACAACCCATGTGAAACTAACGAAATTATCTTTAATTTAATGATGATTTAATAATTATTATCTAACTTGACCAGTGACCTACCCATAAACCGAAAAGAAAATATGGTTAAGTATTATATTCAAAATTATTGTTTATGAATATGAAACCCTCAATATTTTAATAATATTTTGATATTATCCTTTTATGTTTGTTATATGTAAAATAATATAATTATAATTTGGATTAATCAAATTGTTATGTTCTTTCAGAAAAAAAATGTTTAAATTTATTAATGCACAGGAGTTCTCTTAAGTCTCTTATAACGCAGGGTCCACATGTATCATTGTTATATGATATACATGAGCATTATATTGATAATTTTTAATATTTTAATTGATATGAATTGTTATATGATATTTGGTTTAACAATTATTATCTAACTTGAACTATACATAAATTAAAGAGAAAAGATATTTAAGAATTTTTACATAGAAAAATTTTAAATTATCAAAATACACTTTTTAGTATTTAAATATAATTCTATTATTAATCAGATACACTTTTTAATATTAGATCTAACTGTTAGGTCCAAAGTATCGTAGAAGGGGGGTTGAATACGATACTCACAAATAATTCAATTTCGTTCGCGGATTAATCTTTCAGTTCTATAACGAAATCAAACACACCAAACCAAATCAAGTTTCGGGGAATATATCTTTTTTATAAATATAAACCTCGAGGGGTGCTACAATTTCTAATCCGTAGATTAGCTTCAATGAGTTCTAAGTTATACACAATCAAAACTTTGATAGATTTCAAGCAGAATTAATTTCTCTGTATTTTCTCTCTGGCTCAAGCTCTCTCTCAGTTATTGCTTCTGTGAAAATAACTTCGACTAAAGAAGACACTATCTTCTCTCTGTATTAATTGTAGTCTTCAAATTGAAAACTATCGAACTAGGAATGTAGAAACAATCCTAGCCGTCCATCTTCAACTTCAACCTGTAAAACAAGAATACTTTTTACCTGCTCCTTAATTAAAAACCATCGAATGAAATACTTTAATTTACCATTTGATAGTTTTTAATCAAAACTATCGAATACCAAATTAAAGTAAACATGGTTTTCAATGAATCATTATTATACCATTCGATAGTTTTCTTAATTGAAAAACTATCGAATTCTTGTTTCTTGTCTTCTATCAATTAATGATTCCACTGAGCTCCTGGGTGTTTAAGTAATAGACTGTATCACTTTCTTCTGAGACGATAAAACAACTTGATCTTTTCAGTGTCGTCACCTAGTGCAACTGGTCTGGTTCACAGATGAATAACACTTGATCAATTCTTCTTTTATGTCTTCAATTCAATGCTGCTGATACGTCCCTTGTTGTTCTGGTTGCTTCATTTAAATCACTGGAATCCCGTGGTACTTAACCCTAAATCATTCACATACTTCTGTCGTCTTGAAAGTCTTGTATCTTTTGCTGTCACTAAGGCTTCAAAATTTTCATGAACTTCTTTCCGTGACCTATTTACGGACTTCAAGAATACATAACGTATTTTGATTTTTTGAGTTTACCTTTTCTTCTTTGATTCTGGATTCCTGTGCTTCTGTTAATATTATTGTATGTCTTGTCCTTTGTTGAGTTGTAGTTATCTCTTTTACATCTTATGTTACATTATGCTTTACATTAACAATTCTCATCGATCTATTTAAGATCTAACTGTAATAATTAATTTGGTCGTATAGTGGTCGTACACAGACCAGATTGATTTTAATTTTTTCTTAAATTTATTTTAATATTTTATTGAAATAAACATAGAATTTATAAATTTAAAAGAATTCGGAAAAATATTAAATTGGTGCTACAATAATAAAAAAAAATTATTAAAATTTAGATAAGCACTTTACTGTTTGGGTTATATCTTTAGTTTTAGACAACGGATTTTAACAATTTTACAGCCCACGCGAAGCTAACAAAATTATCTTTAATTTAATGATGGTTTAATAATTATTATCTAACTGGAACTATCCATAAACTAAAGAGAAAAGATAATTACGATTTTTTACATAAAGATTTCTATTCAATATAGAAAACCTATTTATAATTGGTTTAAATTAAAAAAAATATTAAAATTTAGATAATCACTTTACTGTTTGGGCTCTATCTTGAGTTTTAGACAACATATTTTAACAATTTTAAAGCCCACGCGAAGCTAACAAAATTATCTTTAATTTAATGATGGTTTAATAATTATTATCTAACTGGAACTATCCATAAACTAAAGAGAAAAGATAATTACGATTTTTTACATAAAGATTTCTATTCAATATAGAAAACATATTTATAATTGGTTTAAATTATCAAAATACACCTTTTAGTATTTAAATACTATCATATTATTAATCAAATATAATTTTTAATATTATATCTAACGGTCCTCATCTATTTGAATATCTACTTATATATATTAAAGCCCGTCTAGGGGCAATTTGAGCAATTTTATTGGCTGTGAAATGACAATTTTGCCCTTATTTATTGAAAAATTACAAACTTGCCATCCATTAATCATTTATGTAAAAATAAAAAAATTTTGTTGCTCTTGAGAATTGAACCTCTGACCTCCTCTTGGAAAACTCATGTTATAACCATTGTGCTACATTCATTGTTTGGTTTAACTTAAAAATCTTATTAGATTAGCCACATCACCTCTTTTTGTCCTTTTTTTTGTTTAAGTAAAATGTTGTGTTATATTATTTATATATAACTTGGTTTTTTTACTTTCAAAAATGTTGTCATTAATGTATAATTATATTTTATCTACTTTGTATATATTAAAAGCCAACCAAGGACAAAAAAAGTAAGAAAATGGCTATAAATTTATTATTTTACTCTTATATTTTTAAAAATTACAGAAATGCCAACCATTTATTATTTAAGCTAAAGTAGATTAGATTTGTGTGAACATTGATAATCGTATTTCCAAATCTTCTCATATAATTTCATCTAATGTCCAAGTGCGTAACATTGAGTTTGAGTTTATTATTAAAATATTATTAGATAAACTGCACTCTCATCCTATATTTTTTTATTTTAATTTTTGAGCAACTAACATGTTTTATATTATTTATAAAAACTTTTTATTCAATTTTTTTAATTTTACATTTTCAGTAAGTTAAATGTTAATTCATATTATTTATATAACTCCATTTTTCAAATTTTCGTTATTCTACATACAATTATGTATTCAGTTATATTTATAAATTCTCATTTCACTTATATTTTTGAATTATATATTATTTATACTGTAAATTTTTATATGATTTATACTTTACATAGGTTATTTAGGTATTGATACACAAATATAATATATTTTAGAATATATTTTTAAAATTAGTATCGTAAAAAGTGTGAATCAGAGTTTAGGGGTGTTTATGGATTGTATTTGCCAAGTTGAAAGCATTTTTGCAATCCGACCCAGTTAAATCGGTTTGGAAAAATTTCATCACACCACACAAAATATTAATTCGTGACCCAACTCTTAATCGTACATCGATTTGGGTCAGTTTAGGTCGATTTAATTGGCTTAAATTATATATATATATATGTGCATGTGTGTATAAATATTATTGAACAAAATTTGTAATTTAAATCGGGTTGGGTAGGGCCGGTCGAAAAAAATAAAACTCATACCAACCTATACTCATACCCAACCTATTTAAATTGGTTGGGTAGGCTTGGCTTGGTTGGCCGAAAAGAGAGTGAGAGTTGGTTCAGTTTGATCAGGTTGGTAAATCATGAACAATCATAATTGGAGTAATCTGTGGATGTATTACTTAAAGATTAAATCGAATAATTAGAGATTATTAGAATGATTAGTGGGATCAATTTAATATTATATATATATATATATATATATATATATATATATTGCAACAGGATCAAAGAGTGCTCCAGTTCTTGATGAAACTGAATGATAATTTCTCAGCTGTGAGAGCCAATATTTTGATGATGACTCCATTACTGAATGTGACACAAGCTTACAGGATTGTTGCTCAAGAAGAACGTCACAAAGAGGTTTCCCTGCAAACTTCTCACACTGATGCTTTAGCTTTTGTTGCAGATAAGAGATTCTCTGATGTCAGGTCTAATAACTCACAAGGATCCTACAACAGTTATCAAAAGCCACAGAACAATGGTTTTACTAAGAAAACTTATATATATATATATATATATATATATATATATATATATAGGGTTCAGTGGGTAACCTTGTAGTTGGTAACTTAGTAACTATTAACTC
Source organism: Heracleum sosnowskyi (assembly GCA_030848705.1). Classification (NCBI taxonomy): domain Eukaryota; kingdom Viridiplantae; phylum Streptophyta; class Magnoliopsida; order Apiales; family Apiaceae; genus Heracleum; species Heracleum sosnowskyi. The sequence goes on along the minus strand of CM061244.1, from coordinate 13,188,527 downwards.
CACGTTAAGTTGTTAAATGTAACTGCATAATACAAAACTAAACTGTCTAACCTATGGATCAGGTGAATTTAAAAATTAGAAATTATTTCATAAAAACACAAACTCATGATTATGACATGATTTTTTTTCCTATAAACTTTAGTTGTTCCATAATTTTAGATTTATTCTGTATTGTTTTTTGTTCTATATTTTCATATATGCTTATTTATTTATTTTTCTATTCTCTAATTTTTTTTCTGTATCTTCTGTGTTCTGTATTTTAATCTACTTCTTTCAATTTTTTTGTGTTCTTTAAATTTTTAAATGTTCTGTATTCATATATATGTTCTGTACTTTTTATATGTTCTGTAATTTATTGTTTTGTGTCCTCTATTTATATTTATATATATTTTAAAATTTTTGTGTTATTTAAATTTTTATATGTTCTGTACTTTTTTATTTATGGTTTTGTACTAAGAACAACAAAAAATGTGATAAACACCAACAAAATACAGAACACAGGAAGAATGATAATTATAGAACATATGAATAAATTACATATTATTTATACAAATTTAAATTCTTTCAATATTCTATAATTTTTATTATTGTACTGTAAATATATTTTTTATTCTTAAATATGTTTTGTATTTCAATATCCTGTATTTTTCTAGTTTCCTAAATATCTTAGTAATTTGTGTCTATAATGTTTTTGGTGTTCTGTACATTTTGTTTAAAAAATATTAAAAAGGTTATGTGATATATTCAAAAAAATAGAAAAAAAAAACAAATTTGGATAAAAAAAATTATAGAACACATAAGATAGTTATGAACTTATGATAAATAATAATAAAAAAATTAAGCTTTGTACAAAAAGGTTTAATACCACAAAATTGTATTTTTGTTTTTGATGAATGTGTTTACAGAACATAAACAATTTAATTTAGAAAAGCATCACACAGATATTTCACATTATTGAATCACTACAAAAACTGAACGTGGAAGGACTAAGAACGTAGGATATAACTACTTTAAGTTGTTTGTAACGCCGTTAGGGTGAAAAACACGTGTGTTCTGTTTTGAATAATCTAATGGACAGGATGAAAAGTTACTAAAGTTACTCATTTAATAAGTTCCCCACAGAACTTCACCATATATATATATATATATATATATATATATATAGTGTAATAATTTTAATTATATGTATATTATCACATAATTTAAATTTATTTAAAAACATATTATGCTTGAAATAAATAAAATTTATAGATTAAAATTTTGGATTAGTGATCAAGTTGTGAGATAAAATTAAGAGAATTCTTGATTTTGACTGTCTAAAATAAGAACTAAAATAAGAACTACGTATACAAAAAATGTTGTTATTATTTTTTATTCAAATTTCAACCTTTTAATTTTGGAACTTTTACCGATAAATTTCCTAAAATTTATAAATCAGGCCAATATTGGAAGGATTAGACTGAATTTTATGACCTCTTCACCGGCTTTTATCAAAACCGATTTTAACATAATCAAAGCGATTAGTTACCGTCTAACGATTATCGGGATTATTAAACACCAACTTTTAGAACATAGATTATACATAAAAATATAATTGAGTATGGATTAAAAAATTTCTTTAATTATTTTTATTATATTCAAATGTTGAATTTGATAAAATTCATTTTACATCATTTAAAACTAAATATATATTTTTTTAATTAAAAATAATCATTTGATCTTTATCTTATAGAAATTAATCCAAATTTTATGAAATTAAAAAATATTTTAAAAATACTAAACAAATATAAGTTAAATTCGAAATATTATCTGTTAGCACATTTCTAATTAAAATTTTTTATGAAATAATTAAAGAAGGGATAATAATGTCATTTTATGATTGTCTCACATGCCCTAGTTGCTCTGTTCATATACATTCTTTCTTTTGCGTCAATAAAAAATTACTATTTAATTATCATTAGTTAATATAATTCGTTTATTGAGATTTGGAAATTCACAAATTGATAACTGAACTTTGTTGCGTCCCTCGAAAAAGGTGGATTACAATTGCAATGAACAAAGGAATTGTTAGACAAAGACAGAGCTGCTACATTGAATAAAATCCAAGCTTGTCACAAGATCTACTGTACTATCCATCACCTAATGTACCACAGTTAGTTGAGACTTGAAGGCACAATTCAATATGATTCTAAAAGTTAGACATTGTCATGCAGAACTTGCAATTTTTTGCTTTGTGAAGCCAGCTGCATGGCTGGTTTCTTGGTGCATCTATGGCCTCTACCTACTCAAGGTGAAATCTGGTTGAACTACGAGGTGCAATACTTAAGGTCCTCCACGCACAAATCTTAATGTTTCCGTATAGGCAAAATGTATGAACTTATGAGAGATCAACTATGCTAAATAACACTCTGAACTCAACATTACAAAAGACAAGCTGATAAGGGAAGAAAGAATACCTTTGGAAAAGGTCTCGTGACTATGGAAGTACTAGTTTCTCAACTGTCCATCATGCTCCTCTCATTAAAACATTGTCCTTGTATTCTACATTGCTTTTCACCAGCTATTCTATATAAAGACAGGGATCAGAGAACATAACATCCACACCAAACCAGTCTTCTGCTATTCACCTCTATTACTCAAATTTTCTGCAATATGGAAAACCAAAAGGTCTTGTTCCTATCCTTGTTCATCATGGCCGTGTCATTTTCAGGAATTGGTAACGTCGCAGCCTCTCGCCGTCTTTTGACACTATCAAGCTTTCCTTCCATACCAAATTTTCCTTTCCCATCAGTCCCTACTACTCCTAGTACTTCATTGCCTTCATTTTCACCAATTGGTGGGGCGTCCCCGGCTTTTCCAAACTTGCCAACACCAACAATTGGCACTCCCTCCTTCCCATCTATCCCAGGTATTCCAGGGATCTTCACTCCTCCTTCAGAAACCCAACCATAAAAGTTCCTGATATGTTGTAACCAGTCACTTAAATATATAATGAATCTGTATTTTAATGTACAAGGTCTACTAGAAGTACATTAATAGTGCGCCTGCTACTATGATGTTGATTCAATAAGCAGGAAATGCTGTGTTCTCAAATATTTAACTCGTGTTCTCTTCTCACTAAGTTATGCCACTGTATGTTCCATCATTGATGATTATATGCAAGAAATTGTTGTGTTTGTCAAGTTGCTTCTCTTAGATAATTTCATTTGCTTCTTCCCTACACTCAGTAATGCTGATTAATGGAACATTACATGTTTTCATTTACACTATTTCGGTTATAGCATATAGAGGATAGAATGCATTCTGTTAAATCCTCAATGATTCATACTCGATGTCATGCATACATAAAAAATTCTACGGAGAAAGCCGTTTATATACAAGATTTCAATGTTGGCAGGAAAAGTGAAAGTAAACAGAAATTCATACTCGATGTCTTACATACTCAATTTATATTTATATATAAGAATTTCAGTGATAGTAATAATCTGCCTCCATTGACAATATGAGTTCACTTCTTGGATGATAATCTTAAATCATTTCACAGATGCACCGTGATCACTACTAAAAACCTTGAGAACGTCGCTTGACAAGTCAAAATTTGATTTCCATAGTCCCATCTGTCGAAAACACCAAAGTTGTTGAGCCGTTGAGCAATCGATAAAACCAGTCTTCCTGCTACAATCATGACATTAAAATTTCAAAGTGCACAACTCTGTAGTTGATCATGTTTGAAATGCACTTGAAATGGCATTAACACTGTCAGTTAACATATTAGTCCAGCATCGGAAGGCTTGATCTCAAACACCTCCCTTTAGTCGGATAGAGATCCAACAATCTATATGAGATCCAACAACCAAAATGACATCATTACAACTCAAAATCATGAAATTAAGATAATGAATAAAAATAGGCTTTATGACCTTTTAGCCCTTAAAGTTTGACGATTTATACCCATCAGCCCTAGAACTTTGAAGTCGTACCTTTTAGCCCTTGAAGTATCCAATAAAGTTCAATTAACCCTTTTTTCTATTTTTCTTCCGATAATACCCCTACAAGGGCTAAGAGGTACTATTTTTCATACTTTAAGGGCTAAAAGGTATATAGTCTTTTATACTTCAATGTGTGCATTTAAAATTCAACCCTCATTGCCACAACACCTTGAAGAGAGTATGCTCTTGGATATCAGAGTGTGAAGCTTGCAGTAGCATTTGGTCTTCTGAAAATGAGGTAGGCATGACCATAACAATTATGAAGAACCTTCGGATGTGTGAGGATTGTTTCAACACATTTGGACTTTTATACTTCAATGTTTCAACAAAGATACATACTTTCATCATTAAAAATACACCTTTTAATATTTTAATATAATCCTATTAACGATCAAATACACTTTACCTTCATATGCAGTATACATATGCAGTATACATAATATTATATCAACTAGTGAAAAACTTCAATATCAAACTTTCAAATTCCTCGTTTTTCTGTCTCCTCCTTGCTTTATGTCATAACTTTTACTTTCTGAAAATACTTAGTGGAGGGAAGAAGTATGTTGGAGTTAAGGTATTGCAATCTGTAAAATGTGGAGGGTAAAAGATTGCAGAAGGATCTGAACTTTATTACATTCCCTGATTCCCAATCTTCCCGGATTCGCTCTGTTCATTTCAGAGACTATTTTGTTGTTTTCCGCGATAGTTAAATGTCTTAATACATAATAAACGTAAACTTGTGCATATCAGAATCATATTCTCTGGAGCCTGCCTTGTAGGTAGATAGATATATTTCTTCCTAAAGAAAGATGTATTAAGCATTAAACAGAATTGTTGGGAAGCTTAGTTTGTGGGCTCTATGCACATCCCCTGTCTAGCAAATACTATCATAGTCAATCATGCACTAATAATACCCAAGTTCATTAAGCAACAGAGGCAAATGGTAGAAGGCTTATTTGGTGGGCTCTAGGCACCTTCCCTGAATCTGAATCATCCCATAACTCATAATCAATCATACACTAATGCACGAGGCTAATTAGGATTGGTGAGATTAGTAAGTGGTATTTGAACTTTGTATGTCCAACTTTAGAAAGGCACTCACTCTCTGGGATCTAGAGACAGGAGATAATAGACAAAGATTCTGATCAAATAGACCATGAAAAGATGGTGGTAATGTGGGATTATCTTAAACTTGCCCACCTGTATAGGTTTCATTCTATATGTAAACTTCACTGTACACATGTAGTTCACAAATTCAGTAGAAGCTGAATTTAGTTATTTTACTATAAGAGCCATATTAGCAAGTCAGAACCAGGAATAATTCTACCATAAATAATTCTCTTATTTTTTAGTGAAATGCTAAAATTATCATAAGAACAATAATAGTACATATCATTCACATGCAAGGGGTCTGAACCACTTTTTAGTGGGGGGTTGTTTAAATTGTGGTCCTATTACATTAACCCATATGTATAATCCTTTTAGATTTTTCTAAACACCTCATCAAACATACTAGCCTTATTCGCAACCTGTAAAAAGAAGAAAACGATATGCTGTGGTTTAATTTATTGAATTATTTTCTGCACTGGAACCTGGTATGCTGATGTACTGATATAGCTACTTACCCTTTTTGCAGCTACTCCCTAAAGTAAAACACAAAAAACACAGCATCTGAAGGTTCTTCACAATTGTTATGGTCATGCCTGCCTCATTTTCTGAAGACCAAATGCTACTGCAAGCTTCACCCTCTGATATCCAAGAGCATACTCTCTTCAAGGTGCTGTGGCAATGAGGATTGAATTTTAAATGCACACATTGAAGTATAAAAGGGTATATACCTTTTAGCCCTTGAAGTATGAAAAATAGTACCTCTTAGCCCTTGTAGGGGTATTATCGGAAGAAAAATAGAAAAAAGGGTTAATTGAACTTTAATGAGTACTTCAAGGGTTAAAAGGTACGACTTCAAAGTTTTAGGGTTGATGGGTATAAATCGTCAAACTTTAAGGGTTAAAAGGTCATGAAGCCATAAAAATATGTAATCCTATTTAGATTTTAGAATATGAAAAACAAGCACATTAGATAATGACTTAAGATAGTTCTCTTATGTCTTTCAGATTTGAAATCTGATGCAGAGTTTTTGTTAGGTAAATAAATTGCATATTATTTGTACTAGTTGCTACCTCTGCTAAATTTAAGGAGGCAGACATGAATAGTTAATTCATTCTCAGAATTTAAAATGCCCCATTGGCGGATTGAATCCGTCACCTACGAGTTGACTACTTCTGCATGCCTGGCAACTCATTGTTTATTTGTAATTTTTAAACTCCAGATTACTCCGACAAATAGGGATCGGCTATTACTTTTTCTTGACGTAGTTGTGCATGTTACACCCAATCAAGAAATCACATCCAAGCCTTGATCATCTCCCTGAATCTCTCAACACTCAACACTCAACACTCAACAATCGTACACAAATTCTCTGTCTTTGTACTAGACCTGAACCTCATCGGATACATGCTAAGTGCATCAATGTAATTATCCAAAGATTATTTAAAAAAATCTGTAAATGAAGGACTCGAACCTGAGACCTCACACATTCAGAGCTCGGGTATAGATATATACCATGTTAAGTAACCGGTTCTCCTAAAATCTTAAGGTGTTAGGGAAACGGATTTACAAGGATCATATTAAATAATCAAGAGTTAAATATACTATATAATCCAATTGGGGACTTCCTCTAATACCTTAAGATTTTAGAACGACTGGTTACTTATAATGGTATCAGAGAACACGAAGGCAAATTAATTTCTCAAAGATAGGCTCACGTGATCCATTATTCGACCCAAAAATGGGCTTTCGAGTGAGGGAAATGTTAAATATACTATACGATCTGATTGGTATTTTCCTCTAATATATTAACTGGTTACTTAATATACTTAAAATGCTAATATGTTTCCAAGTAACATGTGGCCGAAAGGGGTGCAAGATTCGAGTTTTGGGTCGTGTTGATATTTGGAAACAAGTAAATTTTCAGTGAAGCTATAAAACCACTAAAATTGAAAGAAATTTAGTATTTAGGTGTAACAAAGAAAAATTCAAAAACAGGTCACTTTCGGATAGCGGGTCATTTTCGGGTCACTTTTAGGTTTTGCTCAATAAATCGAGTTAATCAAGTATGGTTTCTCTGTTCGAATCTGATCAACATTAGATAAAATGGGCATCGACAATCACATAGATAAGACCATCAAATCATCATCGAGCCGTAGTACCACATTATTCTTGACGATTCATTTGAAAACAATTTTTTGTAACTAATTAATATGTACTTCTAGGAGATTAGCACTGCTTTATCGTGAATAGAAATATGTTTGACAAATTCATAAGCAGATGGCTTTCTATGTCATTTATTAAATTACTTATATACCCCTATAATGTATAAATATATTAAAAATATTGTTACTAGCAAGAATTGAACCCATGACCTTTGGATGCAAATGTATTTTATGTTACCACCTCAACCATCATGCTAGGAGCCCATTTATGTGTATGTTATTTAAACTTTATTTTAAAACTCATCCATCCATCCGGTATATATTATATTACATATATTAAAGGCCAACAAGCCCTTTTAAGACTATTTAGTAATGTACTTATTATGGGCCAACATGGTTTTCTATGCAATTTATTAAATTACTTATATACCCCTATAATGTATAAATATATTAAAAATATTGTTATTATCAAGAATTAAACCCATGACCTTTGGATTCAAAGGTATTTTATGTTACCACCTCAAACATCATGCTAAGAACCCATTTGATAAAATTTTGAAGTTCTTTTACCCCATACTTAAATAACTCTTAATATGTGTATGTTTTTTAAACTTTATTTTAAAACTCATCCATCCATCCGGTATATATTATATTATATTAAATATATTAAAGGCCAACAAGCCCTTTTAAGACTATTTAGTAATGTACTAATTCGCTCTTTCATCATATTAATATTAAAAAAATGAATTATATTCACATCTCCTACACCAAAGAAATTTTGAGAACCATTTTATGAATCATTCGAGCATCTCCAATAGAGTTAGCTAAAATGGTTGGCTAAAATAATATAAAGTAATATTTGGGTAACTGTAAGGCATTGTACTCCAATGAGTTAATTATAATGGTTGGATATATTTTGAAAATAGTATATTTATAATTTTAAACAATACTTTTTCATTGAAAAATAATTTATATATATTAATAGCAATGCTAGAGGTGCCAAAATTGGGTACAAGATAATGTGGAGTTGCTAATATGTCAATTTGAAATATTTTAATTTGTGAAAATGATGTAAATGACATTATACATTTATTTATAAATAATCAAATAATGAAACATGTCATTTTATATCTACATACCATCCAAAACATTCATCATCCCATCGAAACCATCCTAAAAAAATCCCAAATATTCTACATACCAAACAAACCATGCAACCAAGGCACATCCAAACAACATAACAAAATACCTAAAAGATTATTACAAATTCTTCAAATGTAAGTGCCAACACCAATCACGTAAGATTATCAGTACCGGTGGACGATATGAACTTGTCGCTTCCCTGTTAGTTCCAGCTTTCTTAGGCTGCTTTTCGGTTGTCGTGGCAGCACGTGTCGGTTCCTTCTCAATTTCAATGGGTGCATTGGCTCGCGAACGAGTTCTCTGCCCAGGTAGAGGTTTCTTTGACTTAGCAGTTTTGATTCTCTACAATTTAATAAAAGGTCAGGATATTAGTTTGATATTTTTTATATGTATAAAGCAAAGACAATAAGTACCAAACAAATTACTTCAGCATTATTATGTGACTAGCATGGTTTTATTATGGGTTTCTTCTTGTTTTTTTTACTTTAGGATTCTCCTTACAAGTCATGTTCAAGGATCCTTACTAAAAGTAAGAAACCTTAATGTCTTTTTTTGACATAGAAAAAAAGAAGTACAGAATTTACAAATATACTTTTGTACAACATTTTATCCTTATCCAATAAAACTTATTTACAACAAAAATGGTGCTGATGTTAGTTCAGAGAATTTCATAGAGATGCCTACAGTTGGTTTTTCAAGATATGTGGTGATTTAGGATAGGAATAAGAATAAGGAGGATAAATATTTATTCCCTCAGAGAATAGGTGGAAACCAGTATAAATCAGCAGACATATTATTAAAATATTCTAATTAATTCACATTCAGCTCTAAAATGATACGAAGATTGAATCTTCTTGTAACTTTTATAGAAGGATCTTTAAACTCTACGACAAATTACTTGGATTGCTTTGAGGTAAGTGATATATACCTTGTATCTATATGTGTGCGGGCTAGCCATGTATGTATAACTGCAGCTAGGATACTGCAAAAACAACTAAAGTAGTTGTCACATTTACTTAGCTATAAGGATAACAAATATACACTGAGAACTGAAGAGCTGGGTCAGCACTTATTCCAGGAGAAAGAGTTCTTGTTCTGGAACGTTAATAATAATTTTCAGCTTTGTGTTTGTCTGCTATACTCAGCTTTCTGTATTACCCAACTTTCTGCATTACACCCCTTGCAGACTTAGTGTCTCCATACTTTGATAGCTTCTCATTATCTCTGCATATTTGTAAATATAAAAAATTGACATAATAAATAAACAGGCAGTACGCTGGTAAATTCGAAGATAAATAAAAAGGAACTTGTTTCCGGAATAATTTACACACCTGAAATTCTATAGAGCCAATAGCTGTGTTATTTCCTTAAACAGATCTCCATTCCATTCCACTTAATAAATAACATACATGTTAAAAAGAATTTTAAAAAAATGCAAAAACAGAGGGGCCATTTTTCAAGTGTGAAGGATTTGAATCATGTCAATTACATTTGTATGCAACTGGGCTGACTTTGTAAGAGCCTATTATTGTTGGCTAAACTTTGGTTCCGTGTGCTGAGCTAGATGATCTACTTCGACAACTACATCAACTCTTGTTGCACATTCATCAAACACAGATGCTACTATTGCCTAATGAACAATATCAATGCGTTTAATCATTTATTTCTTAATGCCATTGTCAAAAACTTAATGTATCGTAATAGTGATTGAGCAGGAGACACAAAGTATTCTCAGAGCAACATAAATCTGTTATATGGATCATTATATAACTTTTTTTATCACTGTTGTTAAATACCAGATCTCCTGACACGCAGCAACATAAATCTGTTAAGGTTTTTATTTAAACTAGCTTTATAGCCCGTGCGAGGCACGAGCATGTTCTAGATATGCAAAGTTCATACAAGTAACGTAGAGCTATATCATTAAAAATAAAAATGATACCATCATATGACTCGTGCATGATGAAGTTTGTTAATTTGAATGACACCCGGGTGTGAATGTGATACTGAGTTCTAAAATACTACCAACTCTTTTTGCTGATACGCCGCAGGTTGTAACATAATAAAGGTAACAAAGATTTAACAGATAATGATGTGTTGAAGCAGGTAACACAAGTTCCTTATCATAAAGTCCTCCTCGAAACAACCTGCAGTAACCAATAAAAGTACCTTTATAACGTTGGCCCTTTTGAATTTCTTAGGTCTGTCCAACACTATATCAAGAAATTTGATGCCATATCCTTGCTACATTTGACAAATGTCAGAACTGTATCACTTTACAGATAAAGACCAGAAGAGGTGGTATTTGGCTGATGGAAAACCAGAAAGTATTCAGTATTCACAGAAAGTATCAGAAACCTTTTTAGCTTCAGTGACCATTAATCATAAGTTTTTCCTTGCAACATTTAGTTACATACTTAAACAAATTACAAGATATAATGTCATCAGCCAGAATTTTAAAAATCTGGTACCAGATTTTATAAAACCTCATCTTGATAGACCATAGAAGGTAGCAGGACATAGATTTTGGTAGCAGAAAATAATGCAGAGCTAATTCAGCAATCTACTATATGACAAATTATGTCATATGCATACTTTAATAAAGATACACCAATTGATCCTGTATCTTTGGACAAATTAATTACTCTTAAAACAATAGAATCTTAAATGCTTATTGCACCAGCAGTAGCACAACCAAGCATGATGGCAAAGTACTATTAGACACAAGCAAGAGTTTTTTTTTACACAGGTAGGTATGTATACTGAGCTCAAAGATCTCTTAAGAATTAGATTTAAATTGGCAACATTACCCAAGATCCGTAGCCTGCCACTATGCAATAAAGTAATGTATATTGGAGTACGAGTAGATGTTGATGTCACAGCAGCAACATTCTACATTATAAGAGAGAAAAAGTTAGATCATTGTGCCATGTCATCCACTAATGCCAAAAAGAAAAGTTCAAACCTTAGCTACATTAGCAGCACAGGCCAAAGGCAGGAATAAGAATAGGACATCCACATTTTATAGAGTGAGCATTATACTGTTATTTACATAGCAATTTCGAAACAGAAGGACGCCTAATGCCGTAGTATTGAATGTTAAATTAATTAATCATACCAATCCTGGGATCATTGAGAGCGGTAAGGTTGTAGTACTTTCCATATTCACCACCATCGGGTTTGGGAAGAGCAGTACATATGTCTTTGAAAGGATTCTCAGAAGCTGATCAACATAAATTATACAGAAACATCGAAATCAACTCATCGTAAGCATAATAAAACAATAAAATGAAATTATGCATCACAGACTCACAGCTATTAATTAGTACTAATTAATAGTGAAAAAAGCTAACAAATCAAATTCTAATTAATAGTGAAAAAAACTAACAAATCAAATTAAAAACATAATCCACTCACTGGATATAGCATCAACAAAAACAAAGGAACCTAGAAGTACATATTCCACACAAAGCTCTTGTACACAAAGCTTTGTATGTAAACTACTTATACACATAAATATATCCAAATCAAACAAAACAAAACACAACTCATTAAATACGTACAAAACCCAAATCAGTCAAATATAAAACCCAAATCAATTAAATTTGATTACCTAGATTTAAGCTCAAAATGAAAAGCCCTAAAATTAAAGCCCCAAGTTCAAATCCCTAATTACCTGCAAAATAAAACGAATTAAAAGTGAGTCGAGAGTAAATACTCATTAGAGAAGAAAATGTATACTCAACTACCAGTTGGAGCTGTAAGAGTTTGTAAATCGATGTGGGTTTATAAATTGTGTTTGTCGAGTGGAGTGTAGAGGTTGTAAATTGAGTTTGCCGAGTATGTTTATCAAGAGAGTATGTGGTGTGTCATGTGTGGAGTGTTTGTGGATAAGGTTGTACAGAGAGAGTAGTCCGGAAGGAGGAAGGAGGGAGTAGTGGTTTGGGAATTGGGGGGAAAAGTAGAGTGCAAATTATTTTGTTTTAGGGGGAAATTATCCGCCTAAACTTTTTGCTTTGTAACCAGTGTTGCTCGTGTATTGTGATGTCCTATACTAATTTATAATCTTTAATTTATTTTTCTAATCTTAAATTTATTTATTTTTTTGTTAAATACTAATCTTAAATTTATAGAGTATTAAGAACATTAAAACATGAAAGATACTTAGGTAAAATATATGTAAAAATAGTTTTAATAAATACTATTGATATGGACCAAAAATAATCCTAAAAATATAATTAATGATGTATTAATTAGACCTAGATTGATGTGTACTATAATATGATTTGCTATATATTTCTTTTTTTTTTTAATTTTTTAATTTTTTAATTTTTAAATGTATAAAATTTAATTAGAAAATATAAGAACATGACAGATACTTATATAAAATAGTTTCGATTTTAAAATATATTATTTTTCAAAATTTAAAGTAAAAAAAAAAGATTTAAATTTGAAGACATTGTATATATTTTGATAATATGTATATTTTTCATAATTCTAAAAATAATGTAGTATAATGCGTGTTGCACGTCATAACACTAGCATTCACTCTGCAACGGTGCATTCACATGAAATGCAATGCTTTTTGAGTTGTGTTGCAGAAGACCAAAACTAAGCATAGCTTTTGCAACGCTTTGCTTGCAACCCTCACAAAAACCATTGCATATGAGCACTTATGGCGTAGTGGTATTTCAAAAATTATAAATCGTCTATATAATAAAATCAAAACAACAACATTTTATGAATTTAAATGGTGCCCGTGCTTTGGACGGACTATCATGCTAGTTCAATTTGACATTTCAAACAAAATATAGAAGTAGTAACAATTTCATTTATTTTACACAAGTACGAACATCATAAATATGAAAGAGGTTAAGAAACGGCCAACTCTCTGAGCCATGCACCGTAGACGACCATAGACGACCAACATGGGTATATTAGACTGATGCATAAGCACAAAGTTCTTTGTCAACTAGGAAATCTTTCATGTCTTCCTCTTCCAAAGCCACAATGGCCTTTATACCATCCCTGCTTGGAGTGTCCATCATCAACATGCTATTAACGAACGGCATGTCAACAACCGTTGCTTTAGCTGGCCTTCCCCAGCCAAAATCCATCTCTTCGTATAATGGGAAATTACAAATGCTGCTGATTATACAAGGCTTGCAATTCATTTTAATGTACTCATCCCCGGCCTGTGGAACGAATTTTAATTTTTCCTCTAAGCTTCATCTTTTCTTTTCTCATATGGGTCACTAGTGGATTTAGCTCTGTCTCACTCATCGTACTTGTTAGAACGGGACAGAAGGTAACAAGATTGCCAACACTTGTTTTAGGAAGTGGCGGATGAATCAGAGGCCGCATGTTTACCGCCTGACCCAAGACAGATTTTTGAAAGGCCCCTGAATTTGATGTAGCTGCGGCAACTACTGCACATCTGTAAAGGACTGCCATGACAAGCTCGTTTCGGGTGTAATTTTGGTCTCCTACTACACCATGTAGTTTGTCTTTAAATTCCTGGTCAGCCCTCAGCTCTGCAATTTTTGAGTTGTGAAAAGTTATCTCCCTAGTAATCCAGTGCTTTTCGGGGAACAAAAGTTGATTTGTAGCTAAATCATCATCAAACGATCCAGGTAGCAGGTCGTGAATAAAACAGGGACGACGATGTACTAGTTTATCTTCATTACTCGAGTTGCGTGTCAAAGTTGCCCAATATGTTAAGAATGAGAGTAAAGTACTACCATCAGCAAAGCGGTGCGAGAGGCTCGCTGCTATAGCTATTCCTCCGCAAGAAAAATGGTTTAGTTGAAAATGCATTAAAGGAGAACACGATGCTTTATGCCATACAGAGCAAGGTGGGAACTAGAGCTGGCAAGTCGTGCGGTCCGTGCGTGCCGGGCCGGGCTTGGCACGGGTTGAGCTCGGCTCCGGCGAGCACGGAACCGGGACTAAATATGTACGAGCCGAATACGGGCCGGGCTCGAATCGGAAAAGTAAACACTGAACCGGCACAGTGAGTTTACCGAATAAGAGAGTTGGGCGGTTTTTGCGGGTTGGGCGAATAATGGGGGAATAATTCGCGAATAACGGGCGAATAAACATATATATAAAAATACAATACAAATTTGGTATTTTGTTATTTTGGTATTTTAGTATCGCGCGCCATTTTCAAATTATTTTGTTTATTAATAAAGAGTATAAATTAAATTAGTTTTTATCTCGTAATTTACATCCTTTTCGGTAGATTTAATTTATGATATATAATCAAAGTTAAACGTGACATTTGGTTACCTCCCAAAAGAAAAAAAGAACACGCGCGTCAGTCAGTTGAAGCCATGATCTAAGAAAATCTAGCAGTGGTCTGGTCCGTGCGGTTCGCGGGCTGTGCGGCTCGGTCAGTGCGGTTCGTGCGGTTCATGCGGTCCGTGCGGGCCGGGCCGATTCACGATTTTCGAAAATTGAACTCGTAACCGGCACTAATTAATACGTGGGTTGGGTCGAATTATTCGCGGTTCAATCGGGCCGAATAATATTCGAATAAAGTAACGTGTCGGGCTGGACGAGCTGAATAAACCCGCCCATTTGACCACCTGTAGTGGGAACAGATGACCAAATCCTTCTCTTTCATCCTTTACTGGAGCTTTATCCATAATCTCCGATAACTTTCCTTGTATCCGGGCTTCAACAAAATGAACGCCTTCGTCGTTGCATTCAACATAGGATCCATCGGATCGTAGTGTTCCTGCGAACGGGTAGTACTCGGAAAGAGTCTTGGATAAGGAGTTCTTGAGAAGATTTGATAATGTGGTTTTATCGGATGGTTGAGGATTAGGATAGAAAAATATAAGTGGCATGTAAAAATCAACCGTCATACGATCATGCAAAGGAATCTGGAGGGGTGTGGGAGAATCTGGTTTGATGTTGGTCATTGATCTTGAGATGACATGCAGCTGCCTTTTCGAAATTAATGATGCCTAAAGGATTAGTCCTCTAATCGTCATGCTGGCTGTTATAAATTTGTGATTATAAGTTGCAAGGTAGTAGTAACGAAACGCGAATGTACTGCATATATAGAAATCTGCTCAAATTAAAAAAAAATAAAAAACTTGAAATCATAGTCAACTTAAATTTTATAATTAAGTAAAAATCTAGAAGGTACAGCACGAAGTAACAAAGTCAATTACTATTTTTGCACACTAGTTCCCATTGGAAAATTTTGCAAAAATTATATAATATGCAATTACACCTGGTATTGATACCAGGTAAGTGTTTATACAATTAAAATTTATTTTAATTTTTAAAAAGAAATAAGTTTTGTTACATTTTAATTATAAGTTGTCATTAACTTTAAAAATTTTAAGTTAATTAATAACATTTTAGACATTAACATCTCATACTTTAATATTTATAAATTATTTTTTTTCTAATTTTAATTTGATTTGTCATAAACTATTATTCATTTCTTAAATTAGTTCCTTTAAATATATTTTAAAAGATATTAATAGCACATTAACGCTCGAATTTATAATTTTAAATGAAAAAATAATTTTAGAAGAGAATACTTTTTCATTCACTTTATTTTTAAAATTTCATTCTAATGTTATAATTTTATTCATATATCACTTTCGATAAAATGATTAATTTAGAGAAAAGTTTCCCAAAGCTAATGTAAAGAAATTCATCTAAGATTAAGAGGTTTTTTACATGCAAATATATGAGGTTGTGTTTGTAAATGCACACTCAAATGTATAATTTCACATGTATCTTTGTGATTTTACACCTAAAATTATTATAAACTCAATTAATACACTAAAAATCAAATGATAATTTATATATCATAAGTTCAATTATTTGTCTTTAATATTCATTATATATATATAGTTGCACTTTAGGAAGAACATCTTATATAAAAAACAATAAAGAATACCATCATAAACACTTTATTTTTCATAAAAATTGATTTTTTTAAATTAGAATCATAAAATTGAACAACAATTAAGCCTAACATATCGAATTCAATGTAGAATCTCATCTAAATTTAAAAATTAAACATTACATATAATCCAGTACAGAATCTTTTATATATATTTATCACAATAAAATTACATGTAATCATCTTTTATTTGATTCTAATTTTTTGTTACATTCTATTTTTATTCGTAATAAACCTTTTTTGGTGAGAAAATTAGAATCAACATGCAATTTATGTAAGATTCTGTGGTGTTATTTATTGTTCTTTATATAAGAGTGTTATTCATGGAGAATGACACACACATATATATATATATATATAACTTTTTTTTAAAGATATATTGAAAACCGAATTGGATCCGGATATCCGGTTTTGTCAAAAGTTGTGATCCAAATCCGAATTTATGAAAAAATCTGGATCAAATATTCGTTCTGGTTTTTTCGGATCAGAGATCAAAATTTCCGAATTTTTAAAATCGGATACCTAATCGAAAATCACGATAGTCCGATTTTGGCATTTAGGAGCTAGGAAGTAGCCATAATTCAGAAAAAAAAGAGTGTGTCATCAGTGATGTAATTCAATCAATCTTGATCCAACGAATTATCTTATCCAACTAAGGAGAATCTCGATAAATTAATGTTCGATAAATGAATAATCATGTTCTATGACTAATCTTTTCCGGTCTCGTCTTAGGATAATATATGGAGTAAATTAATAATCTCGCTCAATGAGTTAATTAATAAATTTATTAAATAAATTTTATGAGAATTTTTAAAGGCTTGTTTAAATATAAATAAATATTTAATAAAACTGAAGCAATAGATTTTTATGATATATGTATTTAATCAAAAAAATTCATAAACTCAATAAATCCTTATATATAATAAGTGTAAGAGAGATATTATCCAAAATTTGATCATGTACTGCCAAATCAATAAGGACCGTTGATCTTAAAATAGATGAATGAGAACCATTAGATCTAATATTTAAAAAAATTATTTTTAATAATATAAATTAAATATGAGCAGGTTTTCTAAGTTAATTAGAATTCTCAATATAAAAATTCGTAAGTTCAAATTCTAAGTTGCGTAGGTTTATTTGATTGTTGGTCTATACTTTAATTTTAAGTTGAGTAAGTTTTCTTTATTTTAATTTTATTCTATGTTGAATATATTACAACTATTATTTTTAGAACTCAAAACACAACATAAGTAATGTATTAAGCGTATGAAACGTAAATAAAGTCTAAAAACTAATAACATGAAATTATTAAAAAATTACAAATTAATATAATTTTAAATATTAAAAAAAATCATGTATTGGATGAGTTATAAGATAAAAATATTAAAAGTCTTAAACAACCAACCTATTCCAAACTGTCTAGGAAGGAGAGATGACCGAGGGAATTTGTGGTCATGGGAAATTAATACAACAATTTTTTGAAAGCAATGACTATTAATATTTCTGTATATAATGTTATTTTTCAAGTCTCGATTGAATAAATTATATCCTTATATATAATAATCATAAAAGAATCTTATTCAAAATTTTGGTAGCCCGGTTCCTATACAACCATTGTACAATAAAATTAATAAGAACCATTAGATCTTAAATGATAGATGAGAATAGTTAGATCTAATATAAAAAAGTATTTGATTAATTGTAGAATTATGTTTAAAAACTAAAAAAATTATTTGATTAACAGTAGAATTATATTTAAAAACTAAAAAGTGTATTTTAATAATTTAAACCAAATATAATTCGGTTTTCTGTATTCAATAGGATTCTCTATGTAAAAATTTGTAACTTTCTTTTTCTCTTTAATTTATCGGTAGTTAAATATTCATAGGCATGTCTATAAAAATATTTTTAAAAATATTTATCACTAGTTAACTACTTAAAAATATTTTTAAAAAAATTTCAATATTTTTAAAAATATTTAAAAATAGATATCTTGATAAAAATATCTATAAAAATATTTATCAATAGTTAATTTATCAGTAGTTAAGTATTTGATAGGAAATATCTACGTAAAAATATTCCTAGACATATTTTTAATATGCATAGGAAGAATCGTTCACATATGAAAAAGTGTACTTGGTTATTAGTTGAATTATATTAAAAATACTAAAAAATATATCTTGATAATTTAAACCAATACATAAAAATTTTCTAAATCGAATATGATTCTCAAAGTAAAAATTTGCCACTTTTTCTTATCTTTAGTTTTTGGTGTAGTTTTAATTGTAAAAAAATTGTTAAAACATCATTAAATTAAAGATTATTTTGTTAGATCTTAAAATAGATAGATACAAACCGTCAGATGTAATATTAAAAAGTGTATTTGATTGTTAGTAAAACTATATTCAAATACTAAAAATAGTATGTTGATAGTAAGTTTAAGAATAATTCTTAATGTTAATATTCATAACTTTCTTTTTCTATTTCTTCAGTTTGAGGGTATTTTCAATTGGGAAAGAATTATTAAACCGTCACTAAATTAAATATTATTTTGCGAGTTACGTGTGTGGCATAAAATATTCAAATCTGATTTTTAGAACTCTAGATACAATCAATATTTAATTGAACCTATAAAATCAAATAAATAAAGTCCAAAAATTAATTGTAGATATTTAAAACAGAGTTGTGCGTGCATGAGATTTTATCCAAAATTTTGGTTCATGTGGCATCAAACTAATAAGAACCGTTGATTTGAAATAGATAAATAAGAACCGTTAGATCTTATATTAAAAACGTGTTTGATTGTTATTAGAATTTTAAGAATATAAACAAAACATAAGTAGATTTTCTAAATTGAATACAATTATCAATGTAAAGAAAAGTTATCCCACGTTCGTTAAATAAGGAGGTATCATAGGACTATTTTTTGTTCAACAAGTATATCCCTCCCAACCCAACTAAAATTTAGGTTACACTTGTTTTCAAGAATTATAGTTACAAAAGAAATTATATTATGAATAATAATTCATACATTATCAGTCATATAAATGATTAAAAAATAATATTGATAATCTTTGTTTTTTCTTTTTTCATCAAGTTTGGCAATATCATACCTTGTCGTATATATAATGTTATAGCCAAAATTCGATAATGGGTTTTTAGGTTAGGATCGGGTCAAGTATGAATTCAATTATGTTATTTTTGTAATTAGGGTTAAGTTTAATATTAGGGCTTTCCCTCAAAGGGATAAGGGCGTGCCCTCTTAGACCGTTCATCCCTTGAGGACGCGCCCTCATGGTAATGACAACTCTACATGGATGGAAGACTTGACGGAGAATAATGACTTCATTGGACACAAGGAGGACTCCGGGCTTGTCCTCATGGGGATGAGGGCGCGCCCTTTAGGCCGTCCACTCCTTAAGGGCGCGTCCTCCCGGTTTGAAGATACAACTTGATAGTGAAAAATGGTTTCCTTGGCTTGGTATTGGTTAAATATTGAAGAATTCCCTCCTAGGATGTGCCCTAGGAGGGGGATGTTCGTGACTGAAGGCCTCCTCCTGTATTCAATGGGCGCGCTCTCATTGGGGATGTGGGGTTAATCTTGGTGTGTGCTTTGGGAGCTCTGTTCCTGTACTTAATGGGCGCGTCCTCATTGGGGAACTTTGGAGTAATCCTGCACTTTGCACCCAAACACTTGGGATCACTTGTCCTGCTATCTGGTGGGTGCTTCTCATTCGGGGGACAAGGATGCGTCTAGCATTTAACGTAAGTCATGGCTATACCTGCGTCTATGAATTAAGGAAATAGCTGGTAATGGATAGGACTAGTCCTCGACGGGGGAAGTTTCCTTATCCATGAAGTCCTGACGTCATAGACGAGCCTTGGGCCTTTGTGACTAGGCCTTATCGTTAGACATTCCTAAAGTGAGCTAAAACTCTAAGTAAGGAAACAGATGGAAGTCCTACCTTCAAGTAAGGAAAGATAAGGAAGACATATGTTTAAGTATGGAAAGAATCCTATACATGGAAGGCGGTGGAAAAAGTCTTACGTTTAAGCATGGAAAGGCAGCAGAAGGCTTCGGATGGGCTCCGAAGATCAAAGACCAAGCCCATGGAGGAAACTTCCTCCCCAAGAACTACGTTGGCTTGATTCCCTATAAAAAGGGATACGTAGGCAAATTGTAAGGGGTCGAATGTTGAGAACTCTGAGGCAGCTAACATAAACCCTAAGCAATCTCAGCCACCAATTAAACACAACCATCATACTCCGACGAAATTACCACCTAAGGACCACCGTTGTAGATCTTGATTCCGGCGATAAACCCCAAACTTTGTTAATACCAAATTCCTCCGTTAACAAATTGGCGCTAGAAGGAGGGGTGCTAATTAAGATCTAAATCTTTGGAGGAAAAGATGTCACAAAATCGCAACGAACGTCCTAGGGACGAGGTCTTATCTGAAGACAGTGAAGAGAACAACCATGCCCGCCATGAGGAGTACGTTCCCCATAGTGTTCCAAATCCATCTTATGGAACACCTATTGTAGGGGGACGACCACCGGTGCTCATAAGTAATTCTGACTTGATGGACCAACTCTATCGCATGGGTGATGCCTTGAATGGCTTTGAAGCAAGGCTGGATACGGTCGAAAGAAGCGAAGGAAGGGGTCGGGTCAGGCGACAACCCCATAATCACCATCGTATAGGTAGAGGCACCACGGGTCAGAGGAGGTTTCAGAATGTTACCCCAAGAAGGTTAGAGTATCAGGAGGATGGAGTCCCTATTGTTGAACTCCCCGATGATGAGACGGGCAGCCAAGACCAACCTAGGAGGGAACGACGTCCATCTCCACACCCTCATAGGTCAGGGCGATCTGAAAGTGAAATTCGAAGGGCTGATGAACTCCACCGAGACCAAGAACAACGATTGAACAGGTTGAAGGATCGTCTTGGTATAAGACTTAATAATGATGATCTACGATTGTTGTTGGTCGAATGGCAGAGGGACAGAGAGGTAAGAGGGGAACAACCTCTTGATCCACAGCGTGAGCCCCCTGTTGACAGGTCGAGGCCCCATGGACAAGATCATACTCAACCTCGCAATAATTCAAGACGTAACTTAGAAGTGCAACCCCGTAGTCCACAGCGAGAGCCCCCTATAAACAGGTCGAGGCCCCATGGACATGAGCGAGCACCTTCACGAGATGACCCGCGTAATGATCAAGATGCGAGGCCCCGTGATTCACAGCGAGCGCCCCCTGATCTCAGGTTGAGGCCCCGTGATCATGAGCGAGCCCCCCGATCAGGAGGGTCAGGAAGGAGAGGGGGTATGGAGTTGGATTATAGGAGTAGGGATAGCGATCGAAGGAATAGATACGATGCCCCTTACCATGGAGGACCCTCTGGAGGAAGGGATCCGCACATAACGCCTGTCTCGTCCCAAAGTAGGTCAGGAGGACGACAGGAACGGCTAGGGACGCGCCCTCATAGTCAGGAGGAGAGGACGCGCCCTCACAATCAGGAGGATAGGACACATCCTCATAGCCATGAAGTAAGGACGCGCCCTAATAGTCATGAGGGAAGGACGCACCCTCCAAGTTCCAATCCAAGGGTGCAAGAGACTCCTGCAACCCAAGTAGAGATCCAGCCTCCTCAACCTCCGCCTACCAGTAATATTCAGACTAATGTCCAAACTATCCCAGGTGTGGGAAGCTTCAATGTGGATGACCTGAAAAAACTCCTCACACATCTTGAGGGAGGAAGAGTCACTTCAACGGCTCAAGCTCCTTCTCCATTCTCTGCAGCAGTAAGGGAGGCACAACTTCCAACAGGATACAGGAATACAACCAACGACTTACGCTTCCATGGGAATGCCGACCCTGTTGAGTTCTTGGGAAGATTCAATATAGAGATGGATGTATATCAAGTGCCTGACTTGGCTAGATGTCATCTTCTGGCAGCAACTTTTAGAGAGAGTGCGCAACAGTGGTTTCAAAAGCTTGGACCAGGTGTGATTACTTCATGGGAAATTATGAAAACTTTGTTCCTGACAAAATTCCAAGCTACTGTGAAGTATGCCCCCCCCCAGTGACTACTTTGGCCAATATCAAACAAAAGGAAGGAGAAAGCTTGCAGTCATACTTCAAAAGGTTCAATGCTGAGTCTACCATGGTCAGAGGGGCAACCGATGAGTCACTAAAAAGTTTCTTGATTGCGGGACTCCAAGTCGGAACTGACTTCTGGAAGCACTTGCAGGGGAAGGACCCAGCAACCTTAGCAGACCTCTTTGCCCAAGCTGAATACTTTAAGATCGTTGAGCAATCTCTTGCTGATAATAAAAAGTCCGACTCCCAAGGGAAGGGGAAAGGTTCTAAGAGGAAGGATAGGTCTCCAAGCCCTGACTACCGGAGGAGAGGGTATAGTCCGAACAGGGTGAATGTCACTAATGCAAGGAGAGGTTGGACTCCACCAGACTATGACAGATTGAATAGATATCAAACAGGGAGTTATACACTTGCTGCTTCTGTTGAGCATATCTTTGAGGTAAATAAGGACAAGGGTTTATTCAAGAAGCCAGCACCGTTATCCTCGTGGCAGAGCAAGGACAAAAAGAAGTATTGCTCATATCATGAATCTACTGGACATAATACCCACGAGTGTCGACAGCTCAAGGAAGAAATTGAAGAATTGATCAAGGCTGGGTACCTCACTGACTGGATTGTTAGAGAAGTAAAAAAGCATAAAGACGACACTGACAGGAGGATGGAAAGAGAACATGCTCCTGAAAGGGATGATGACAGATCTAAGGACGTTCAGTTTGCCCGGGCTGGAAGCATTCATACTATCTTTGGAGGACGTCATTTTGGTGGTGACAGTAACAACGCACTGGAAAGGTATGCCAGGGAAGCACGTCATAAGCCCTTAACTAATGTGAACAGCTTGGAACTTAAACCTCCCAAGTTGTTCAGGGGGGAATCAGTAGATATTACATTTACTGAGGAAGAAGCAAGATGGGTACATCATCCTCACAGTGATGCCCTAGTCGTTGCCATACAGATTGGTCCTATGAATGTACACCGAGTATTTGTGGACAATGGAAGTTCGGTGAATATTCTCTACTACAGCACTTATAAGAAGTTGGGTTTGCCTGATAAGGATATTGTCCGAGAGGATGCTTGGATTTATGGTTTCACTGGAGAAGCTGTCAGAGTTATGGGTGCAATTAAGCTCCCGGTTACACTTGGTGAAGGTCCTCTGTCTGTGACTCAGATGATAGAATTTATGGTATTGGATCAAGAATCTGCCCACAATGCTTTGGTAGGAAGGCCTTTGCTGAAAGAGATGAAGGTAGTTACTTCCATTTATCATTTAATAATGAAATTCCCTACTCCAAATGGGGTTGGTTCAGTTCGAGGGTCACAATATGATTCAAGGGAGTGCTATCATAGAACTGTCAAGGGTTTTCGTCGTAATGGATTAGGAGGACGCGCCCTTCCCCAAGAAGATGCCCAGGGATTGCTCAAAAATTCTAAGGGAGAGATTCATGTTCATTACACTGTTCAAGAGCCAGAAGATGATGTCCCTCAGCTGAGGGCGCGCCCTAAGATGTTACTATTGGAGACGCCCCCCCTAATTGATGAACTTCAAGAAAGAATTGTTGAGAGCACCTATACCCTACAGGGCGCGCCCTCAAGGAAGGAAGAGCTTGTTGAAGATGCACCCTCAGGGAGAGAGACATTTAATGACATCTTCCCAAGGGAAGAAGGGTATGTGGAGGACGCGCCCTCAATAGAGGATGAATTTGTGGAAGACGCGCCCTCAAAGAGTGAAATGCCTGTTGAAGATCCTCGTATTTTTGATCTTGATCTTGATCCAAGAATTCCTATCCTACAGGAGAAGATGGGTCCTGCGGAAGACACAATCTCAATCCCGATAGACGCAGCAGATCTCAGTAAGGTTCTCAAAATTGGATCACAGCTAAGCAATGAGTTGAGAACAGGCTTGACTAATTTTCTTATGACCAACCTGGATGTGTTCGCTTGGAGTCATGCTGATATGATAGGGATTGATCCTAAGGTCATGTGCCATCATCTAAACATATATCCTAATAAGAAAGGAATGCGTCAGAAGCGGCGTGCAATCAGTGGAGAAAGGGCAGTAGCTTTAAAGGAGGAGGTCGACAGACTCTTGGATGTGGGTTTGATCAAAGAATCCTTCTATCCCGAGTGGTTGGCAAACCCGGTGTTGGTGAAAAAGCCTAATGGGAAATGGAGAACTTGTGTGGACTTAACGGATTTGAACAAAGCTTGCCCAAAGGATAGTTTCCCACTCCCTCGGATTGATCAGTTGGTGGATGCTACGGCTGGACATGCTCTCTTGAGTTTCATGGACGCTTACTCAGGGTATAATCAAATTCCCATGTATGGACCCGATCAAGAACATACATCCTTTATTACTGACAGAGGTTTGTATTGCTATATTGGAATGCCCTTTGGTCTTATCAATGCAGGGGCAACATATCAAAGATTGGTGAATATGATGTTTAAAGAACAGATTGGCAAAACTATGGAGGTGTATGTAGATGATATGCTTGTCAAGTCCAAGGAAGCAGTAGACCACGTGAGGCACTTGGAAGAAATGTTTGGAATCCTGCGCAAGTACAGGATGAAGTTAAATCCTCAAAAGTGTGTCTTTGGTGTTGAGTCGGGGAAGTTTTTAGGCTTTATTGTGAATCATAGAGGAATTGAGGCTAATCCAGAAAAGATCAAAGCACTCCTTGAAATGAAATCCCCTACCAGTGTAAAGCAGGTTCAAAGCCTTTGTGGCGGATTGCAGCTCTAAATCGTTTTGTCTCAAAGTCTTCTGATCGTTGCAAAGAATTTTTCAAAGCCATTAGGGGGGTCGATAAAGATTTCATATGGACTCCTGCTTGTGAAGATGCTTTTCAGAAAATCAAGGAACAGTTAGGTAAGCCCCCACTCTTGGCCAAGCCTGTGGATGGTGAAGTATTGATTCTTTACTTGGCCATCTCTATTTACTCCATTAGTGCTGTGTTAGTACGAGAAGAGGATAGTTTGCAGTCACCAGTTTACTATGTAAGTAAGAGGTTGTTGGATGCAGAAACCCGATATTCTAGCATGGAGAAGTTGGTATATGCTTTGGTGCTGGCTGCACGAAAGCTGCGTCCCTACTTTCAAGCTCATAAAATTGAAGTGCGAACTTCTTATCCCATGAGACACATTTTACATAAACCTGAAGCTTCAGGAAGGATGTTGAAGTGGGCAATTGAATTGGGACAGTATGATTTGGAATATGTTTCTCGAACGGCAATCAAGGGACAAGCCTTAGCCGATTTTATTCTGGAGTTTGAAGATGAGAGTATGGGACGAGAAATCAATCTGGTGAACCTTAACCCCCTAGCTCAAGAGGCAAGCCCTTTGAGAGAGGAGTATCCTTTTCCTTGGTGGACTATGTATGTGGATGGCGCAGTCAACAATGATGGAGCAGGTGCTGGAGTTGTCTTGACTTCTCCTGAAGGTCACCTTCTTATGAGTGCTATCAATTTCAAATTTGCGGTAACTAATAATGAAGCTGAGTACGAGGCATTGATTAATGGCTTGAAGTTAGCTTTGGAAATGAATGTGAAGAATTTGGTGGTGTTCAGTGACTCGAAATTGGTTGTTCAGCAGGTTGAAGGAGGGTTCCAGACTAGAGGACCAAAGACAGAGGCATACATGATGAGTGTACGTCGCTTGATTCAACAGTTCAACATAGTCAGACTTGAAGGAGTTCCTCGTGAAGAAAATTCCAAGGCCGATACTTTGGCCAGGTTGGGTTCCCAAAGAGACACGGTGTTGATGGGAGACATTCCATTGGAAATCCAAGAAATTCCTAGTATCCCCGAGATGGAGCTAATGGTTGTAGATGAAGTACCAATGAAGACTTGGATGACTCCTATCCAAGAGTATGTACAAAAAGGAATTTTACCCGATGATAAGGGGGAGGCCAGACGTTTGAAATACCAAGCAGCAAGGTATGTGGAATATGATGCGGTTTTGTATCGAAGGGGTTTTAATCAACCCTTACTAAGGTGTGTTGATGGAGACGAATGCAACTATGTCTTGAGAGAGGTTCATGAAGGAATATGTGGTAATCACTCGGGGGGTAGTTCCCTTGCTATGAAAGTGTTACGACAAGGATATTACTGGCCAACCTTGAAGGATGATGCTATGAAGTTTACAAGAGCGTGCGATCAGTGCCAACGCTTTGCGAACTACTCATCTATTCCCGCTACGACATTGACTTCAATGATAAGTCCTTGGCCTTTTGCTATGTGGGGGATTGATCTTATTGGAGAGCTTCCTATGGCTAAGGGGGGTGTCAAGTATGCTGTTGTGGCTGTGGATTATTTTACTAAGTGGGCAGAAGCTATGCCCTTGGCAAAGATAACGGCCAAGAAAATCAAAGATTTTGTTTTTAATTCCATTGTGTGCAGATTTGGGATTCCTTACAAACTCATATCTGATAATGGGAAGCAATTTGACAGCAAGGAGTTAAAGAAGTTGTGTGAAGATTAAGAAAGATTTTGCAGCAGTCTATCATCCTCAGAGCAATGGGTAGACTAAGGCCATCAAGAAGATAATCAAGCACACACTGAAGACCAAGTTGGAAGAAAGTAAAGGTAACTGGCCTGAGGAGCTACCTATGGTACTATGGTCCTACAATACCACACCAAGATCTACTACTGGAGAGTCTCCATTCATGTTGTCTTATGGCTTTGAGGCAATGGTTCCTGTGGAAATTGGATCTGGATCATTTAGGAGGGATCATTATGACAATGAATCTAATGAGATCAACCAACGGCTTCATCTTGATTTTCTGGAAGAAACACGTGCAACATCATCACTAAGATTAGCTGCATATCAGAAAAGAGTGGCAAGGTTTTATGATCGAAGAGTAAGGGTACGTCGTCTCAAGGTTGGTGATTTGGTGCTACGAAGGGTGATGCCTCATACCAGAATTGCCAGTCATGGGGTTTTTGGTGCCAATTGGGAAGGACCTTACAGGATCAAGTCTGTTCTTTGGGAAGGAACTTTTCACTTGGAAGATTTGGGTGGTAATCCTATACCAAGAGCTTGGAACGTAGAACATTTGAAGAAATATTACCAATAGGGAGTGGTTTTGTACCCCCTATATTATCTATCTAAATAAACTAGAAGAAATAAATTTCCTCCTAGTCTAGGGGGGTAGTGCATGTACATCCCACCTTGGATAGTTGAGATTTTCAAGTTTTTATTTCCCCAAAGAGCATTAGCCTTGGGACCAGTGTGGCTTTCACACCGGAGCGCATTATTTATAAAAATCGCATCAAGAATTTTTAGAACTTTCATAATTTTAAGTTTATTATGTTTGTTTGAGCAATATTTTGGTTGTTAAATGAAGACGCGCCCTGGGATATACAATGTTAAGACGCGTCCTATAATGGTTGATAAATTTAAAAAGAATAACACATGCTGAATATTTTGACACGTGCTGAAAGGACGCGTCCTAACTGATTCCTTCAAAGAACAGGATGTATCTTCAACAAGTGAGCAAGTGATGTAAATGAGCAAGGCAGTTAATAAAACCAAGCATACGAATAATATAAAGTTATTAACAAAATAGAGCTTAAGTTAGTTTACAGCTTGCAAAGCTTCAAAGGAGGGCCTGCACCTCATAATGTTTAAAGTAACAAGAAACTTAGGGCGCGTCCTTAGGTTTGATCGGTGGGAGGAACATCCTTGACAACATCAACTTGGGACGAATCGTGCTCTTGCTCGTTTGGGTTAGCTTCCTTTTGTCTTGGAGACACATCATCAGAAGGCGCGTCCTGGTCACCATCAGGTATAGGAGAAGCCTCTTCTAAGCCAAGAAAAACTCGTTTTGCTCTGATTTCAGCAGCTTCTTCGACTTTGAATTTTGAAATCCACAGCACGGTTTCTTCACCAAACTTTGAAAAGTCATAGTCAGGATCTTGGGCAAGGAATCCTGAAGCATAGTTTCTGAAACCTTTCATGAAGGACGCGCCTTCAACCTTTTTCTTCTCCTTAGCCCAACCATTCTACTGGTCCTCCACAAGCTCAGTCACTTGATTTTTCAACTTGATGTTTTCTTCCTTGAGATCATTTACAGTAATGCCTAGGTCATTTATCACCTCTTCTTGCAGTTTGAGTTCACTATCATAGTAATTCTGTTTCTGCAAAAGTTCATTCTTTAGTTTATCCAAGGCCTTGTTACGGTCTTCAACTTGTTTTGAAAGTTTGCTTGTTTCTTTCTCAAGAGACTCAAGGCGCGCCTTATCTTTTTGGAGAGAACTTTGGCGATTCAGAGCAGCGACAAGCATCTTAGAAGAAGCTTTAATGATCCCTTCATTTTCTTCTAAAGAATCCCTTTGTCTCCATTTGAGAATGTCATCATCAGAGACGAAAGGAATTGCTAGAGGACTTAAAGCAGCTGAGACCAAGGAGAACGATGAAGACTTCAATTTTTTAGAGGACGCGCCCTCTGTGATAACAACCACCTCATCGTCCTCCTTCTTTTTTCTGGTCTTGTCCTTTTCCTGATCAAATGCTGACTGAGGATTTTTGGTTTCAGTCGTAGGTTTTTTGACATCTTTCCTATGAGCACGCGTTTTAGTCCTTTTAGTAGCCCTGGCAGTGGGGGCATTCCCCATTTCAAGACCCCAACCAACAGGAAGACTATCCATATCTGAAAAAGTAAACGATACATCATATTACGACGCGTCCAAGGAAAGTGTAATAAATAAACAACGTAATCAAGAAGTTTAATAAAGTACAATGGAGCAAACAAAATTTAGTAAACGAATTCACCCTGACTAAAGGGCGCGCCCTTAAAGGTTTGTGTACCTTTTTCAGATTTATCCTCATATTCCTCTTCACCCTCGTCGGAATCAGAATCTTTGCCACCTTTGATTGGCACCCCCTTCCTAAACCGTTGGAAAGGGATAATGGTTCCGACTTCCTTTTTGAGAATTCCAACTCTTTTAAGATTCTCCTCAGAAATTAGAGTTTTTAAGAGGAATCTCGATGAAGGAAGGGTAAGGATCTTATCAGCTCTCTTCTTTGCTTCACCAAAGAGTTCTTTTGTATTTCTATTATCTACACGAAGTAAAGAAACGAATACAATAATAAAAGGCGCGTCCTAAGTAAGTGAATTAGTTAAAAATAAAAGAGAAGGCGCGTACTTACTATAGTTACAATTGAACACTACTCTGATTCTCTCTACGTTCCAAAGATAGAAGAATGGTTCTTTCCAGTTCTTCTCGTGACTAACCTTCCCGTTGGAGAAACCAATTCTGTTATGCTTATGTTGTGGTGTCAGAAAAAAGTATCCTTTTGAACTTTTTCTGATGGCAAAGAAATAGCTGAATTCCTCCATTGTTGGTGGAGTGGAGATTCCTTCGTCATTATATAAAATAAACAATGCAAGAGCTAGTTTGTAAGAATTTGGAGAAAGTTGGATGGGGGCAATATCATACCATTGGAGGATACTTTTGAGATAAGGGTGAAGGGGCGCGCCCACTCCCAAGGCCATTAACTTGGGAGAGGTCACCATTCTAGGTGTTTTGAAAGGTTCGGGCCATTTGAAGATGTGTGGCCTCATAAGGGAGGGAGGACGCGCCCATTTGCCCTCCATTTGATAATAAGTCATACTCCAGGTTATCTCCTCAACAGAAACGGTGGATGGCATGGCTACACAAAATAACTTATTGTTTTGCTTCCTTAATCTTCTTTTCTCGGCCTCTGAAAGTGTATCCTTGTATTGGCCCCAATCAAGGTCAATTTCCTCCTCAGCGATTTCAGGATGAATGAATGGAATGGGGGAACTCTCAGGAGGGAATGTACGATCATCTTCGTCTATATGAGGATAGGGACTATCTGAGGACGCGTCTTCACAATTAGATTCTGTCTCAGAATCGGACGTGCCCTCAGAATTTGACGATTCAATTTGTTTTCCTCTTTTTTGTCGAAAAATAGTGGTCTCTGTGTCTTCTATGACACCATTACCCTCGTCTACAACCGGTTTAAATTGTTGGGGGCGCGTCCTACTATGATGGCTTGTTACTTCCAAATTCAGATCATCAACATGTGGAAGGGATGAGTTTGAAGTTAAAGGGGACGACATGATTTCTGTGTCACCTTTGAAAGGAGATGCTTCGCGTAATTGTTCTATCGCTTGGGTATGGAAAGATCTAATTGAAGAAGAGCTTTGTGCTGGAAAGGAGATTGAAGGTGGGGAATAAATTCCCAAACATTTGTTGAAGTCCTTGAAGGGATGAAACGGGGAAGACGCGCCCTTACCCTCCAGCTGAAAAGAGAAAGGAAAAGATGGTAAGGACGCGTCCTGTAAAGAAAATATTATAAATTGGGAAATAATTCGTCATGGGTGAATAAGATAACAAGGACGCGCCTTAACAATATTAACGTAATTAGTCCTCAGTCGCATAAAGACGCGTCCTAAGTCTACGAATGATAGCTGGAGTGACAGAAACATAATTTAAAATCAAATTATGACGAATAAAGATCTGACGCTGATAGATACAAACATACATACACGCATTTCATCAAGAACACAAAAATAGGCTTAACAGTCATATTCTCGATTTGATCTAAATATATGGCAAAAACATGAAATGATGGTATGAAATCGTACCTTTGAAGTTGCTGAAGAAGAATCGAGAAGAAAAACGTTCAAAAACCGAAGATTTGGCCGGATTTTTGCTTGAAAAGACGAACTGCGGCGACTAGGTTTTTCTTTATGAGAAAAGAGTAAAGTGAAACGTGGAAAGCGACTTTTAGGTATTTATAGAGGAAGCTGCGCCTAATGGAAGACAACTGTCAATGCACGTGCTATCACCTGGTAAAGTCAGGGCGCGTCCTACAGGAAGACGCGCCTTAAGCAATAGAAGTTGGGATTTTTTGACAAATAAAGAAATTCAATGTATTGTTTTTAACTTCACACTGAATTGGGGGGTAGTTGTTATAGCCAAAATTCGATAATGGGTTTTTAGGTTAGGATCGGGTCAAGTATGAATTCAATTATGTTATTTTTGTAATTAGGGTTAAGTTTAATATTAGGGCTTGCCCTCAAAGGGATAAGGGCGTGCCCTCTTAGGCCGTTCATCCCTTGAGGACGCGCCCTCATGGTAATGACAACTCTACATGGATGGAAGACTTGACGGAGAATAATGACTTCATTCGACACAAGGAGGACTCCGGGCTTGTCCTCATGGGGATGAGGGCGCGCCCTTTAGGCCGTCCACTCCTTAAGGGCGCGTCCTCCCGGTTTGAAGATACAACTTGATAGTGAAAAATGGTTTCCTTGGCTTGGTATTGGTTAAATATTGAAGAATTCCCTCCTAGGATGTGCCCTAGGAGGGGGATGTCCGTGACTGAAGGCCTCCTCCTGTATTCAATGGGCGCGCTCTCATTGGGGATGTGGGGTTAATCTTGGTGTGTGCTTTGGGAGCTCTGTTCCTGTACTCAATGGGCGCATCCTCATTGGGGAACTTTGGAGTAATCCTGCACTTTGCACCCAAACACTTGGGATCACTTGTCCTGCTATCTGGTGGGTGCTTCTCATTCGGGGGACAAGGATGCGTCTAGCATTTAAGGTAAGTCATGGCTATACCTGCGTCTATGAATTAAGGAAATAGCTGGTAATGGATAGGACTAGTCCTCGACGGGGGAAGTTTCCTTATCCATGAAGTCCTGACGTCATAGACGAGCCTTGGGCCTTTGTGACTAGGCCTTATCGTTAGACATTCCTAAAGTGAGCTAAAACTCTAAGTAAGGAAACAGATGGAAGTCCTACCTTCAAGTAAGGAAAGATAAGGAAGACATATGTTTAAGTATGGAAAGAATCCTATACATGGAAGGCGGTGGAAAAAGTCTTACGTTTAAGCATGGAAAGGCAGCAGAAGGCTTCGGATGGGCTCCGAAGATCAAAGACCAAGCCCATGGAGGAAACTTCCTCCCCAAGAACTACGTTGGCTTGATTCCCTATAAAAAGGGATACGTAGGCAAATTGTAAGGGGTCGAATGTTGAGAACTCTGAGGCAGCTAACATAAACCCTAAGCAATCTCAGCCACCAATTAAACACAACCATCATACTCCGACGAAATTACCACCTAAGGACCATCGTTGTAGATCTTGATTCTGGCGATAAACCCCAAACTTTGTTAATACCAAATTCCTCCGTTAACATATAATTTATCAAACTATTTATCGGAAGAGTTAGCATATCAAATAATAATAATATGAAAATGAAAAGTGTTATTAATTCGAATTGTTAGTAAACTTTTAATTATTCATTTAAAAGGGAATTTTTTTTAACTTTTTTAAGATTAACAAAACACGTAATTATATACTCCCTTCGTCCCAACCATTTCTTTACAATTTTTTCTCTGTTTGACACACATTTTAAGGTTTATATAAAATATATTTCCATAACTTATTTTTAAAATTTTCGTTTTCTGAATAAAAATTTAAACATTATATTTTTATTCAGAAGAAAAAATATTAAAATAATTTATGAAACTATACTTTATACGAGTGTTAAAATGCGTGTCCAGCCCTCCGTCCCAAATATATACCATAAAAAAGTCACACAATTTGTCCTTAAATCAAAAGTTAAGAGTAAAAATTTAGACGATGAAACAACTTTTGTATTATACAAATGTATACACATATATGGTTTGGAATATATGAGCTTTTATGATTCTATTTTTCAAGAAATGATATCTCTAACAGCCAGCACTTTTCGGACTATTAAATCTAAATACAAAACTTAATTAAAATACTATATAATGATAATGACAGACAGAAGCGTGACCAAAGTTCAATCTATTCCAAATCTAAGCTGGTTAAACTCCAAAGCACATCCACTAGATCTTACACCGAACCTGAAAATTGTAATAACATGTATACACATAAGAGAATACAATATTCGATACGATAACAATATACACAACTATAACTTACGATACACATTCATATTCTTATTCGATACATACAATACGACACCACATAACAACAATAACTCAAAACCCACAATTCATGCCACGACTACTACAACCCGGTGATAACAGTCCTAAATTTTTATAAAACTGTTACTATAACCCGATGAATCGGTCCTTATTTTTATTCGATATCTTCACAAATCATGGCACAAATCTGAATCTCAAGACTATTGCTTACACATAACTGTAGAAAAGATAAAAGATTATGTCTTCATTTAATTCACAAACTGAAACTACATTTCTTGATCTAACTGATTGTACAAGATCAGAATATATACACAATCTTGAATCTATGAATTGGCGCCAAATCTAACTAACTAACTAACTTGTTTATTGTTATGACCTATATGTCCTTTACACTTTACATTATTTACAGAAGTGCCCTTGTCATGATTAAGACTATTCACAATACCCCCCCTAAAATTGGAAGGAGTGAAGATGTTCACAGCACCCAATTTGGACAGTAAATACGTTGCTCTGGTAGCTGTTAAGGGTTTGGTGAGAAGATCAGCAGGTTGATCAATCGTGGAAAGATAAAGAGGATGAATAAACCCAGACTTGACTTTGTCTCGAACCAGATGAACATCAAGTTCAATGTGTTTTTGTACGTTCATGCAGAACTGGATTCTCAGCAATACTGATGGCAGATGTATTGTCACAATACAATGGTAAAGGCGTTGGAATAGGAAAGTGCAATTCCTAAAGCAAATGATATAACCATGTAGCTTCACACACAGCATTAGCCATAGACCTATACTCAGATTCTGCAGAAGAACGTGCCACTGTAGTTTGTTTCTTACATTTCCACGAAACAAGAGAGTTTCCAAGTAAGACACAGTACCCAGATAAAGAATGACGAGTCATAGGACAGGTAGCCCAATCAGCATCACTAAAAATCCTGAGTTGAAGAGAACTGGTAGGGGATAGTAATAAACCTTGACCAGGAGACTGCTTGAGATACTTGACAACTTTATGTGCAGCTTGCCAATGAACAGTAGTAGGTTTGGCCATGAACTGACTCAAAATATGAACAGGATAAGAAAGTTCATGTCTTGTGATTGTAAGATAAATGAGTTGTCCAACTAGTCTTCTGTAAGAAGTACCATTAGCAAGAGGCAAACCAGACATATCAGACAATTTATGCTTAGCTTCAATTGGAACTTTACTAGGTTTAGAGCCCAGAAGACCAGTAGTTTCCAAAAGGTTGAGAGCATATTTCCTTTAATGTAAGTAGAAGCCAACTACTGACCTAGCAATTTCAATTCCAATAAAATAGTGAATGTGACCCAAATCCTTGACTTTGAAATGATTGAGAAGATGCTCTTTGACAGTAGTGAGTTGAGAAGAAGATGATCCAGTCAAAATAATATCATCTACATATACTAATAAGGCAGTATATATAGTTGCAGTTTTCAGAACAAAGAGAGAGCTATCTGATTTTGACTATACAAACCCAAACAGAAGAAGAGCAGCTGAGAATTTCTTAAACCACTCTCTAGGAGCCTGCTTCAAACCATAAAGAGCTTTCAGAAGTTTGCAGACTACCTTTAGACCATGAAATTCTGGTGGGATAGGTACCCCTGGTGGAACCTGCATATACACCTCTTCATAGAGATCTCCATGTAAAAAGGCATTGGTAATATCTAACTGAGTGACAGTCCATTTCTTAATAGCAGCAAGTGAAAGTAGTAACCTAACTGATGCCATCTTTGCAACTGGAGCATAGGTTTAAAAATAGTCAAGACCTTGAGTTTGAGTAAAACCTTTTGCCACCAAACGTGCCTTGTATCTATCCAAAGTGCCATCTGCATTGTATTTAACTTTATAAATCCACTTAGAGCCAACAACCTTCTTGCCAACAGGTAAAGTTGTAAGCTTCCAGGTATGATTTGCTTCCAAGGCATTCAACTCAGTTTGCATAGCAGTACACCAAGAAGGATCTGTAATGGCTTGTTTGTAATGTGTAGGTTCAAAGATCTTTACAGAATTAGCAATGAATTTCTGATATGAAGGACTCAAATGAGACACCTGATCTACTGACTGGAGAGGGTACTTGACAGTAGAATTAACAGTGTTTTTATGTAGAAAACTGGGAAGACCAACATAGTCAGAGTACTTAGAGGGAACAGTTCTGATTCTAGTAGATTTATTAGGAGAATTGTGAATGATAGGAGATACTGGACTAGAGGAGACATGTGTATGTGGTTGTGGAGACAGTAAAGATGATTGTACAGGTTGTGGAGACAGTGAAGAGGACTGTGCAGGTTGTGATGACTGTGTATGTGATGGAGATGACTGTGTATTAGATGAATAGGATGGTGAAGAAAGATCAGATGTAGTAAGAGGAGATAAATGAAATTGAGGTGAAGTCAATACTGGAATATTAAGATCATCAACAAAAGAACTATTTGCAGGAAATAGATGAGTAGGTGAGATATGTGTATCGGAAAGAGGTGAAATAGAGTAATGAAAAATAATTTCATAAAACATGACATCTCTTGACACAAATATTTCTTTTGTTTTCAGATTGTAAAGTTTATATCCTTATTGATGAGAAGGATAGCCAATGAAAATACACTTATGAGCTCTAGGAAGAAATTTATCCTTTCTAAAAGAAAGGGCTGAAGCATAACATAAACAACCAAAAATTCTTAAATGTTCATATGAGGGTTGTTTATTAAAAAGAAGAGAATAAGGGGAATTATGTTGCAGTTAGTAAGCAGTCTCCCCAAAAATGATAAAAGATTCTGTCTTCATTTAATTCACAAACTGAAACTACATTTCTTGATCTAACTAATTGTACAAGATCAGAATATATACACAATCTTGAATCTATAAATTGGCGCCAAATCTAACTAACTAACTAACTAACTTGTTTATTGTTATGACCTATATGCCCTTTACACTTTACAGTATTTACAGAAGTGCCCTTGTCATGATTAAGACTATTCTCAATAATAACACATATCAAATAATACATATCACTTCAAACTATATAATCACTTAGCCCAAGATTTGATAAAAAAATATACGGATATAAACATAATTTTGAAAACACTAGGAAAATCGATCAGAAACTTTCCTCGACGCATCCTAGATCATGTATCCAATTCTGACCAGGCCTGTAATTACCCTTTTTGACCTTCTAAATGACGTTTTCTTAAAAAACTTAAACCATGAAATTTTTAGAGAACGAGAAGAACTTTTCGAAAAATCCAGAATCAACGAATTCTGACTTACGATGAATTAACTACGAATTTTACAAAATAGTTGAACTGTGTATGAAATAGCCCTACGAATTTTGATAAAAAAGATGAGGAAGGAGAACATAATGTTTATATAGCTTTACGAAACCCTAACTCCAAACTTACTGATTTTCCATATTCATATTTTAGGCCCACTAATCTAATTCAATTTTAAATTCTATTCTTTATCAATTTTTAATCTATTTTTCTATTATTCTTTTATTATTATTAATCTAAAAATTACGGGATATTACATAATATGGGTTGGATAGCTTTGGAGTTCGAGGACCTTAGATAATATATTGACTTTTGGATCATTGTTAGGTGCGTTTTTGTAATAGATAGTTTGTAATTGAACCTTTTGTCACGCTTCCAACTGTAATTGTCATTGTATAGTTATTTATTGTAATATT
Organism: Heracleum sosnowskyi; assembly: GCA_030848705.1. Lineage (NCBI taxonomy): Eukaryota > Viridiplantae > Streptophyta > Magnoliopsida > Apiales > Apiaceae > Heracleum > Heracleum sosnowskyi. The sequence goes on along the minus strand of CM061244.1, from coordinate 13,151,453 downwards.
AATAGTCCGAAAAAGTGTGGACGGTTACGATATTAGTTTATATAATATTTAAAAATCTATATATGTCTATATTTAAGTGATATATAATAAAGGTCGATGGGGTAGTGAAATGAATACAGGGTTCTGGAGAAGGTTGTGGCAACTGAAGATTCCACCGAAGGTGAAAGATCTTGTATGGCGTGCGTGCGTAAATTGCCTTCCTACTATGGTCCAACTTAACTTAAAACATGTGCCAGTTCTACGAGAATGCCCATGGTGTGAAGTAGGGGAAGAGACAATTCTGCATTGTTTAGTTCAATGTCAATTTCCAGCAAATTGTCTGAATAAGATTTTTACAGCTACTCATGGAATACAAGAAAGCTCATTTGCAAATTGGTTTCAACTGGTGGAAAAAAGAGTCAACAAGGAGAATTTAGGTGAGATTGTAGTGATGTGCTGGGCAGTTTTGAGGTCCCAGAATGAATTGGTTTGGAAAGGAAAGGTCCCTATTGTCAATGAGGGAGTGTAATATCCCCAAATTTTGTACTTATTTAAGAACCATTGATGAATAGTAACTTTTATTTAAGAACCACTGATGAACAGTAACTTTTTCGTTTAGAAAAGTTTTCAGACCACCCTATGTACGGGACGGTATAATGAACTTTCGAAGTCGTATTAGTGATCTACGATGTAAATGAAGGAATGCAAAAGCTGTCAGAATCAGAAAAATAGCATTTCTGTTTTCTCTGAAATTTCACCAATAACGGACGGATTAATCATTATTTGAAAATATTGGAGGATTTAAATTATCAATTCCATGGATTTGGATTTAATAAAAGAATTAGTGATATCAAGAACGTTTACGGTAAACTACTTCAATAGAACACTTAAGAAATCCTGCGAACATTCTACGAGATTAAGCGGTGATGGAACAACGCGACGCTTACAGGATTAAATATAGGCATGGAAGTAACATGTAACAATATTGATCCAAGGAATGCAACAATTGTAGCATCCATGTGAAAGGAAACAAACTAGTAAAGCTGCTTTGCCACCCAGACATCTCATTGCTCGACAAGTGTCCCGATGATGAGGCAAACATTTGATGACTCACCATTTGACTATAAAATATCACACTTTATCAAATCAACCAAGGCAAGAACCCCTCATTTCTTCCATTCGGCCCTTTTGAAGAAAAGAAGGATACTTTTTCAAGGATCAATTCTTCCACTCATCCATAAATCATGATCTTGGATTCTAAAGCTTCCATATTTCCAAACTAAGGTATTCTCTTAATCTTAGCATCATCCATTGAGGTTAACATATTCAAATCCTTGATTGAAGATGAGAGTGAATAGTGAAATGAATAGTAATCTTTTGTGTTCTTGATTTTGTTCTTAAGGATTAAGCTTGTTAAGGTTTATTCAAAGCTCAAGGAAGGATTATAAACTATTGTTAGTATAAATCAAGCATCAAGGAAGGTATAAACTCTTGAAACCCTTAGTTATAAATGGATTTATATGGTTAGTTTTAAGTATAGTTTAGTTAGTATGATCATAAGGATGATTGATTGATTTTGATGAAAGTTTGATGTTGTTTTGAGGATGAATAAGTAGATGTTAGTTTTGACTGTGGTTGATGATAGTTATGGATTAGTAATGATGTTGAGGGATTGACTTGATGATTTGGTTGGATTGATCATGTAAAGTTTATGATTAAACTTTGGAATCATTAAAACATAGCCGTTATAATGCCCGATTTCCCTTAACCTTGTTTTGTTTGTGATATTCGAACATAATGACTTCTGTCCAAGATCACCACTGCCCATTATAGTGTAGGTCTTGTTTCAAGGTTTGTTTTGGTGCGAAGATCATGTGAATCCGATTTACGGTTTAGGAGAAACAAGTATTTTATAAAGGATGTTTCGCGAAACCAAACTATACCACTTAGCCAACTTTGAGGCAATGATCAAACCCCTTAAGCGACTTATTAGAATGTGAAACTTTGTGTTAACATGATTGGTACGTTTAGGAAGACCCTCGAAAAGATTTCGTGTTCAAAGGATTTAATATCTATTTTATAAAAATTCGTCAGCGAGCATGCGCGAGTGGAAGTTCTTAAAGAGTTAACTTGAAAACGAACTTGTTTCTTGAGATAGTACATACTTAGTTCCATGAAAGTATTAAGTGATTAACCTCGGATATTTTGACTATGTATAGATCGCCGGATTAACCTGAGGCACACTACCCCTACCTCACCACCAGGCAAGTTTTCAAAACTTATGCTTACTGTTGTTGTGATAATAAACTGTTTTCATATATGGTATGCAAATGAGAAGTATAAATGTTTTATTCCCAAGTACATTGCGATATATAAATTGCATGCTTGTCTTCGAACTGCTATATATAGTGATACTCGAGGTTATGATTTAATTATGGGCTTCTAAGCTAAATATGAGATATTAGTTAGAAGCCAGGTTTTTATAAATGCCCTAGGTAAGGGCGTATGATTTTATTCTTTAAACCGAAAGCAATTTTATTTTTTGTATATGTTAAAGATTATTTTTCCGATAAAGATATCGGATAACTGTTATTTGAGCTTTATTTATTTCATGAATATTAATTTAATCCTTATTTATTTAATGAATATTATTTTGAATATTCATTTAATCCTTATTTATTTAATTAATATTATTTTGAATATTCATTTAAGGTTTATTTATTTAATGAATATTATTTTTGAATATTCATTTGATGTTTATTTATTTAATGAATATTATTTTTGAATATTCATTTAATCCTTATTTATTTAATGAATATTATTTGTTTGAATATTCATTTAATCATTATTTACTTAATGAATATTATTTTCGAATCTTCATTTAAGGTTTACTTATTTAATAAATATTATTCGATTATTTATTAAATACTTTTAACACGTTTTAAAAATGAGAAATGTTATTTAAAGTTTATCCTCGACCTTCAATAATTACGAAGGATACTCTAAGCTGTATTATTAATTATTTTTAAATCAAAAAGAGGTTCACAAACACTGTTTTTCCATTTAAATCTATCTTTTAAGAAGATTTAAATGCTCGCTCAACTATCAAAAATATGGGAAACCTGGTTTAAGTGACTGTTACTCATTTTAAACTCTCAACTCAAAACTGTCAGGGGACAGATATTTTCTCGGAGCAATTTAATTGCTGCAAGTCAAATGTTGTGTTACCACCTCAACGATCGATGGGTAAATTGATGGAACAAGTCGATATCCATTAACAAGCATCGCTTGGGAAATATTGGAGAATCTTCCTTTCCAACCTAGATATAACTACTTAGTGGAGTCGTATCAACAAGTATTACACTTGGGGAAAGGAGGACGATCTTTACGTTTCAGAGTCATGGATTTCATCCGAACTAGGAGTGGTGTAAGTGGTTCAGTTGCGCCGACCCATCCATTTTATTGCCCAAAATGGGCCGGGAGATCCGGGAAGGCAGTAGACAATGTCAGGCTGTCGTGATTCTTCCATCTACATATAGAGAACATATTTTTGTTGTACGACCTGCTACTGATCATAGTAAGGTTGGTACGACGGGCGCGGTAGCAACTCCGGTATTGGTTCATCATCCAATTTGGATAATTCTGCAACATGTATTGAAAGGGACTAAGGGTAACCCCTTAGTACAGGTTTACCGATCATGTTGGCAGAGGGTCGAAAAGTGTTCAAAGAAAATGAAGTTGCAATAAATCCTTGTAACTTCATCTTTTATTTTATGAGTTATGACTCTGATAAAACCTTACTCTGATTATATATGCATAAGTGGATTTTGGGTTACGGAAACATTATATTAATTTTCCTCGTAACTTCATCTTTTATGTTATACTAGTCTCTTATCCGTTAAAGGCATAACATGTGGTTACAAAGATATTTTCGAACTGTTATATACTGATGATTTATCATAAACTATTTTAGTGGGCTCTATTGCTCACCCTTGCTTTATTTATTTATATCATAACAACAGCTAGAGCAGATGTCCCGCAACAGGCACACTCTGCGCAAGCAGGTAGCAGCCGTCAGAGATCTACCCGCTGATGTCGTAGTCGCCATAGCTGAGGTAGTAGCAATCAGTAGTCTAAGCTACAACTTTTGTGTATCAGACTTATTTATATTTATGATTAATGTGAGCAACGACAAGAACCATTAGTGTACTCTGTAATCTTTTGGGTTTGTAATAACTTATAACTTGTGGATCCTCTGACTAGATACTTATTCCAATTTCATTTATGGGACTATAACTAGTTGTGTATGGTGTTGTTATTGCGGGGTCACAGTATGAAGTTTATTTGTTTTGATTCAAGTTCAAGTATTATAGATGGAAATTGAGATCGTAACGACCGGATCCCCAACCCCGGATCTGGGGTTGTTACAGAAATGGTATTTGAGCGTGAGAGTTATAAACCCCAGAGATGATGCGACATTACAATAATAAATTCACTAAGATAATAAGAACTCTTGCCAAGTTCGATTAAAACCCTTACGGGAACTTTAATATCATGATAGTAACATAGTTCGTTATTGTGTAGGCGAGCGACATCTCTGACCCTGAGGCTTTCGAGAGACAGCATGATGAGGACTTGCTCCGGACTACAGATCCATACTATGAGGATTTTGAGGATGAGGACCCGGAGGAGGTCCAGGCAGATGCGGACACCGAGGTTGTTGAGGATTCTGATGATGAGGATCCAGAGGAGGACCAGACCCTAGCTGATACTGAGGTTATGGAGGGAGATGCTGAGGACCAGACTCCACTTCCTACTGAGAGAGCCCCTACCCCTTCACCACTGCCTTTGAGCCCTTCCCCTGATGATTTTGAGGAGCTTACCCCTGAGCCACAGCAGACAGAGGCTGCACCACCAGCAGACCCGGTTACCCCACCTCATGTTCCGATAGAGGGGATACCAGTGTGTGTGCATAACTGGACGGTGGGCAGAGTTCAGTCAGAGTTGGTAGTGGCTGAGGCTAGACTAGAAGAGTCACGGATGCAGCTAGCAGCAGAGAGAGCTGCCAGGATTGTACGCCAGGGCGGCGGGAGGTCTGTGCCCCCTCGAGCTGCTCGGAGGGCGATGACTCGTATTGAGCTAAGGGCACCGATGAGGATTTGAGCTTTGCCTACTGATGGCAATGGCAGGGTATCCAGGATTGATGCTGAGGTGATTTTCCGTATAGCTATGGCGAAGGTGAGGGCATTGGGCCGCACTAGTGGCTGATTTCAGAGTTGGTGATGTAGTAGTCTAGTCTTCTAGTCATGTACGGACATAGTAGTGCCGATTTTTGTGGGATTGGTCCATTGTATATAGTATCCTTTTTCTTGACTAGATGGATAGACCATGTATTTCACTTTTGACCAGATGTTGATAGGACGGTTGTCCCTGTAAACTGTCGATGTTGACTCAGACTATGTATCTTTGGTACCATGTATATATTTGTTTTCTTTCATTTGAATCCAGTCCTATTGTGACGTGATCACAAGTCTATTATACCGTTGTCTGTACTATTATGATTAAATTATGATAAAATATAGAACTGCGGGAGTCTACTTCCAATTATGTAACGACCGTACAAGAGAAATATCTGTAACTAGGTGAATGAACCTAATATGAAATTTTCCAAATTTTTAGTAAGATGCCTCCACGAAGAATGAGAACTAGGGCTAACCCCCATGAATCTGAGGATCAAGAAAGCCACAACCAAAATAGGGAAGTCCCTGAAAATGAGGAAGAGATAGATGAAGATTATAATGAGCAGGACGACTCCCAGTATGGAGAGGCAGATGAATCCTTTTTTACTGCGGAATTTGAGGCTGAAGAAGAGGAAGTTGAAGAGGAACAAGGAATAGAGAACCAGGGTAGAGACCCCATGGGTCAGTTCATGAATCTACTCAGGCAAAATTTGGACCGTTATCCCCAACCACCCCAAGGAAACAACAACACCGTGACAAACTCTTTCAGGGCCTTTAAGTCACTCAAGCCCCCAGAATTCCAAGGATCGGCTGACCCAGTAGAGGAAAGAGCCTGGGTAAAGGAAATGGAAAAGTCCTTTGAGATTTTAAGCATTGAGGAGGCATAGAAGACTGTTTTCGCCACTTACCTTCTGAAAGGAGAGGCCAACTATTGGTGGGAGGCCAAGAAGAACATGGAGACGGACGCTATCATAACTTGGGAAAGGTTCAAACAACTGTTTCTAGAGAAGTATTTCCCAAGGTTTATGAAGACTCAAATGGAACTCAAGTTTTTAGAACTGAAACAGAATAACCTAACAGTGGCTGATTATGAGGCAAAATTTACCGAGCTATCAAGGTTTGTGCCAGAGTTTGTAGATACCGAAGAGAAGAAAGCTAATAGGTTTCAACAAGGGTTGAAGCAGTGGATTCAGAATCGCGTGGCAGTCTTGGAGATTTCAGACTATGCCACATTGGTGCAAAAGGCTTCAATCGTGGAAGTAGGGAGTGATCTGATGCAGAGGGAAAGAGAGAAAGGGGGGATAAAAAGGAAGCATGCAAGTATGGGTGGAGGTTCTACAGGAAGAAACCCCCAAAATAGGTTTAACCGCGGGGCAGTCTCCCTACCTGAAAGGAATACGGGGTTCAAGCGACCCGTGAGCGCAAGCGTAAACCAGGGCGGCAACCCATCAAGAGTATCCCACTCCCACCAATCTCGACCCCCATTACCAGTATGTACAACTTGTGGGAAGAAACATCCCGGTGTGTGCAACCAGAAACAGACAACCTATTTTAAGTGTGGACGAGTGGGCCATTATGCTAATTTTTGTACCGCAGCTAACCCTAGCGTCAACAGAAACCCCACTTGTTTTCAGTGTGGACGTCAAGGTCATATGAAGAAGGATTGCCCCATGAACCGACCCGCAGCATCAGGGGCAAGCAGAGTTGCCTCCAACAAGCCACCAACTGCTAGGACTTTCAACATGACAGTGCAGGATGCCGCGAGGAACACGGATGTGATAGCAGGTACCTTTTCTCTGAATTCAGTTAGCGCAAATGTTTTATTTGATTCTGGAGCAACTAAATCTTTTATATCGAGGGATTTCGCGCATAAATTGAAACTTAAAGCCCAACCGTTAAGGGATTCCCTACAAGTAGAAATAGCTAACCACGAAATAGTCCCAGTTAATCAGATTCACCCCAACTGCAAATTGGAAATAGGGGAACAGTCTTTTTGTGTGAATTTGATTTCTTTTAAATTAGGAGAATTTGATGTCATTTTGGGGATGGATTGGTTGTCTCGCAATAACGCACATATAGATTGTAAAGGGAAAAAGGTTATATTAAATACCCCAGGGAAGAAGGAGATAGTGTTTAAGGGAATGAAACAGACACAGAAATTTCTAACCATGGCGCAAACCAAAAGATTGTTACGAAAGGGAAACGAGGCTTACCTAGCTTATGTTGTAGACACCTAGAGGGAGGTGCCCAGTTTACAGGACATCCCAGTAGTCAATCAGTTCGAAGATGTGTTTCCACAAGATCTTCCAGGATTACCACCCGATAGGGTAATTGAGTTTGCTATTGAGTTAGCCCCGGCGACGGCGCCAGTTTCGAAGGCCCCGTACCGGTTAGCCCCAGTAGAAATGAAAGAATTAGCTACCCAGTTACAAGAACTGTTGGAGAAGGGTATGATAAGACCTAGTCTGTCGTCGTGGGGGGCACCAGTGTTGTTTGTTAAGAAGAAAGATGGGAGTATGAGGTTATGCATCGACTACCGAGAGTGGAACAAGCTAACTATAAAGAATAAGTACCCATTGCCCAGAATAGATGATTTGTTCGACCAGCTAAAGGATGTTGTGTACTTCTCTAAAATTGACCTGAGAACCGGATATCACCAATTGAAGATTAAACCTGAAGATATCCCAAAGACTGCATTCCGTACCAGATATGGACATTATGAGTTCTTGGTGATGTCGTTTGGATTGACCAATGCCCCAGCAGCTTTTATGGATTTGATGAATAGGGTGTTCAAGAAGTATTTGGACGAGTTCGTTATAGTTTTCATCGATGATATTCTTATCTACTCAAAGACAGAGGCAGAGCATGCAGAACATTTGAGGATAGCCCTAGAAATACTCAGGAAGGAACAATTGTATGCCAAATTCGCAAAGTGTGAATTCTGGCGAAATGAGGTTCAGTTTTTAGGACATGTGATCAATAAGGAGGGAGTTATGGTTGACCCCTCCAAGATACAGGCAGTTTCAAACTGGGAACGGCCAACCACACCAACAGAGGTAAGAAGTTTCATAGGATTAGCAGGGTATTATAGAAGATTTGTTAAGGATTTTGCGAAAATCACAGCCCCGTTAACCCGACTTACCCGTAAAACTGAGAAATTTGAATGGACGGAAAAGTGCGAGAATAGTTTCCAAGAGCTAAAGAAGATATTGGTGACTGCCCCTGTGTTGGCATTGCTAGATGGAAAAGGAGATTTTGTGATTTACAGTGATGCTTCGCATAAGGGATTAGGGTGCGTGCTAATGCAGCACGGTAAGGTAATTGCGTATGCATCAAGACAATTGAAGGAATATGAGATTCGATATCCTACTCACGACCTAGAACTAGCAGCAGTAGTTTTCTCTTTAAAGATTTGGAGGCACTACTTGTATGGAGAGAAGTGCGAGATTTACACTGACCATAAGAGCCTCAAGTACATTTTTACCCAAAAGGAGCTCAACATGCACCAGAGAAGATGGTTAGAGTTGATCAAAGATTATGACTGTGAGATTCTTTATCACCCAAGGAAAGCCAATGTGGTGGCTGACACCCTTAGTAGGAAAGAGAGACTCAAGATTATAATGTCTTCAGAAGAGCTGATTAGAGAATTTGAAAAGATGGAAATAGAAGTGAAGGTAATCGGAGACGGTACCGAAAGGTTGTTTGAGATTTCACTGCAGCCAGAGTTGTTATAAAAGATCAGAAGATGTCAAGAAAGAATGATGAGTGAAGACAGACAGTCAATGACAGGAGAAGAGATCCACACTGTCAAGGATGATAAAAGAATAATGAGGTATACTTACCGAATTTGGGTTTCGAATGTTCGAGAACTAAAGGACGAGATTTTACACGAGAGTCACAATTCAAGGTATTCAATTCACCCAGGAAGCACCAAGATGAATGGGGATTTGAAGGAATGCTACTGGTGGCCTAACATGAAAAAGGACGTAGCAGAGTGGGTAAGCAGATGCTTGACCTGCCAACGAGTGAAAGTGGAACACCAGAGACCCAGTGGGCTTTTACGACCCCTAGAGATTCCCGAATGTAAATGGGAACACCTGGCCATGGACTTCGTTGTAGGTTTACCAAGGACCAAGGCCAATCATGACACCATATGGGTAATCATAGACAGACTGACGAAGTCAGCTCACTTTCTTCCGATCAATGAAAGGTACACTGTCGACAGACTAGTGGATATTTACTTGAAAGAAATAGTGGTACGACACGGAGTCCCAGTCACCATAGTATCTGACCGAGATCCCAAATTTAACTCCAGATTTTGGAGAAGCTTCCAAGAATGTGTAGGAACCCGGTTGAACATGAGTACTGCCTATCACCCGCAAACAGACGGACAAAGTGAAAGGACTATCCAAACACTAGAGGATATGTTAAGAATCTGTGCTATAGACTTTAAAGGAAGTTGGGATGATCACCTACCACTGATTGAGTTTTCCTACAACAATAGTTTTCATGCAAGTATAGGAATGCCGCCTTACGAGGCCCTTTATGGAAGAAGATGCCGATCTCCCTTGTATTGGGATGAAGTTTGAGAGCGAAAGATGCTTGGGCCCGAAGTGGTCCAACGGACTAAGGACATAGTAGACCTAATCAGAGGACGGCTGGTAGCAGCCCAAGATAGACAAAAGAAGCATGCTGATTTGGCCCGAAAGGACAAGGAATATGAAGTGGGAGACCTAGTGTTCTTAAAGGTATCTCCTTGGAAAGGTTTGATGAGGTTCGGAAAGAAGGGAAAATTGAGTCCTAGATACATGGGACCATTTGAGATCTTAAGACGTATTGGAAAGCTAGCATATGAGCTAGCATTACCCCCAAACCTGCAACAAGTGCATAATGTGTTTCATGTTTCAATGCTGAGGAAATACAACCCGGATGCTAAGCACATAGTGGAATACGAACACGTAGACATGCAGCCAGACCTAACCTATGTGGAGCAACCTGTGGAAATCATAGATCAAAAGGAACAAGTGCTCCGGAACAAGGTCATCAAGCTAGTCAGAGTTTTGTGGCAAAACCACAACGTGGAAGAATCAACCTGGGAACTAGCAAGTGCTATGCTGGAAAAGTACCCCCATTTGTTTTCAAACTGATTCCGGGATGGAATCCTTTTAAGGAGGGGAGACTGTAATATCCCCAAATTTTGTACTTATTTAAGAACCATTGATGAATAGCAACTTTTATTTAAGAACCACTGATGAATAGTAACTTTTTCGTTTAGAAAAGTTTTCAGACCACCCTATGTACGGGACGGTATAATGAACTTTCGAAGTCGTATTAGTGATCTACGATGTAAATGAAGGAATGCAAAAGCTGTCAGAATCAGAAAAATAGCATTTCTGTTTTCTCCGAAATTTCACCAATAACGGACGGATTAATCATTATTTGAAAATATTGGAGGATTTAAATTATCAATTCCATGGATATGGATTTAATAAAAGAATTAGTGATATCAAGAACGTTTACGGTAAACTACTTCGATAGAACACTTAAGAAATCCTGCGAACATTCTACGAGATTAAGCGGTGACGGAACAACGCGACGCTTACAGGATTAAATATAGGCATGGAAGTAACATGTAAAAATATTGATCCAAGGAATGCAACAATTGTAGCATCCATATGAAAGGAAACAAACTAGTAAAGCTGCTTTGCCACCCAGACATCTCATTGCTCGACAAGTGTCCCGATGATGAGGCAAACATTTGATGACTCACCATTTGACTACAAAATATCACACTTTATCAAATCAACCAAGGCAAGAACCCCTCATTTCTTCCATTCGGCCCTTTTGAAGAAAAGAAGGATACTTTTTCAAGGATCAATCTTCCACTCATCCATAAATCATGATCTTGGATTCTAAAGCTTCCATATTTCCAAACTAAGGTATTCTCTTAATCTTAGCATCATCCATTGAGGTTAACATATTCAAATCCTTGATTGAATAGTGAAATGAATAGTAATCTTTTGTGTTCTTGATTTTGTTCTTAAGGATTAAGCTTGTTAAGGTTTATTCAAAGCTCAAGGAAGGATTATAAACTATTGTTAGTATACATCAAGCATCAAGGAAGGTATAAACTCTTGAAACCCTTAGTTATAAATGGATTTATATGGTTAGTTTTAAGTATAGTTTAGTTAGTATGATCATAAGGATGATTGATTGATTTTGATGAAAGTTTGATGTTGTTTTGAGGATGAATAAGTAGATGTTAGTTTTGACTGTGGTTGATGATGGTTATGGATTAGTAATGATGTTGAGGGATTGACTTGATGATTTGGTTGGATTGATCATGTAAAGTTTATGATTAAACTTTGGAATCATTAAAACATAGCCGTTACAATGTCCGATTTCCCTTAACCTTGTTTTGTTTGTGATATTCGAACATAATGACTTCTGTCCAAGATCACCACTGCCCATTATAGTGTAGGTCTTGTTTCAAGGTTCGTTTTGGTGCGAAGATCATGTGAATCTGATTTACGGTTTAGGAGAAACAAGTATTTTAGTAAAGGATGTTTTGCGAAACCAAACTATACCACTTAGCCAACTTTGAGGCAATGATCAAACCCCTTAGGCGACTTATTAGAATGTGAAACTTTGTGTTAACATGATAGGTACGTTTAGGAAGACCCTCGAAAAGATTTCGTGTTAAAAGGATTTAATCTCTATTTTATAAAAATGTGCGAGCGAGCATGCGCGAGTGGAAGTTCTTAAAGAGTTAACTTGAAAACGAACTTGTTTCTTGAGATAGTACATACTTAGTTTCATGAAAGTATTAAGTGATTAACCTCGGATATTTTGACTATGTATAGATCGTCGGATTAACCCGAGGCACACTACCCCTACCACACCACCAAGCAAGTTTTCAAAACCTATGCTTACTGTTGTTGTGATAATAAACTGTTTTCATATATGGTATGCAAATGAGAAGTATAAATGTTTTATTCCCAAGTACATTGCGATATATAAATTGCATGTTTGTCTTCGAACTGCTATATATAGTGATACTCGAGGTTATGATTTAATTATGGGCTTCTAAGCTAAATATGAGATATTAGTTAGAAGCCAGGTTTTTATAAATGCCCTAGGTAAGGGCGTATGATTTTATTCTTTAAACCGAAAGCAATTATTTTTTTTTTTTTGTATATTTTAAAGATTATTTTTCCGATAAAGATATCAGATAACTGTTATTTGAACTTTATTTATTGAATGAATATTAATTTAATTCTTATTTATTTAATGAATATTATTTTGAATATTCATTTAATCCTTATTTATTTAATGAATATTATTTTGAATATTCATTTAAGGTTTATTTATTTAATGAATATTATTTTTGAATATTCATTTGAGGTTTATTTATTTAATGAATATTATTTTTGAATATTCATTTAATCCTTATTTATTTAATGAATATTATTTTTTTGAATATTCATTTAATCATTATTTACTTAATGAATATTATTTTCGAATCTTCGTTTAAGGTTTACTTATTTAATAAATATTATTCGATTATTTATTAAATACTTTTAACACGTTTTAAAAATGAGAAATGTTATTTAAAGTTTATCCTCGACCTTCAATAATTACGAAGGATACTCTAAGCTGTATTATTAATTATTTTTAAATCAAAAAGAAGTTCCCAAACACTGTTTTTCCATTTAAATCTGTCTTTTAAGAAGATTTAAATGCTCGCTCAACTATCAAAAATATGGGAAACCTGGTTTAAGTGACTGCTACTCATTTTAAACTCTCAACTCAAAACTGTCAGGGGACAGATATTTTCTGGAAGCAATTTAATTGCTGCAAGTCAAATGTTGTGTTACCACCTCAACGATCGAGGACTAAATTGATGGAACAAGTCGATATCCATTAACAAGCATCGCTTGGGAAATATTGGAGAATCTTCCTTTCCAACCTAGATATAACTACTTAGTGGAGTCGTATCAACAAGTATTACACTTGGGGAAAGGAGGACGATCTTTACGTTTCAGAGTCATGGATTTCATCCGAACTAGGAGTGGTGTAAGTGGTCCAGTTGCGCCGACCCATCCATTTTATTGCCCCAAATGGGCCGGAAGATCCGGGAAAGCAGTAGACAATGTCAGGCTGTCGTGATTCTTCCATCTACATGTAGAGAACATATTTTTATTGTACGACCTGCTACTGATCATAGTAAGGTTGGTACGACGGGCGCAGTAGCAACTCTGGTATTGGTTCATCATCCAATTTGGATAATTCTGCAACATGTATTGAAAGGGACTAAGGGTAACCCCCTTAGTACAGGTTTACCGATCATGTTGGCAGAGGGTCGAAAACTGTTCAAAGAAAATGAAGTTGCAATAAATCCTTGTAACTTCATCTTTTATTTTATGAGTTATGACTCTGATAAAACCTTACTCCGATTATATATGCATAAGTGGATTTTGGGTTACAGAAACATTATATTAATTGTCCTCGTAACTTCATCTTTTATGTTATACTAGTCGCTTATCCGTTAAAGGCATAACATGTGGTTAAAAAGATATTTTCGAACTGTTATCTACTGATGATTTATCATAAACTATTTTAGTGGGCTCTATTGCTCACCCTTGTTTTATTTATTTATATCACAACAACAACTAGAGCAGATGTCCCTCAACAGGCACACTCTGCACAAGCAGGTAGCAGCCGTCAGAGATCTACCCGCTGATGTCGTAGCCGCCATAGCTGAGGTAGTAGCAATCAGTAGTCTAAGCTGATAATAAACTGTTTTCATATATGGTATGCAAATGAGAAGTATAAATGTTTTATTTCCAAGTACATTGCGATATATAAATTGCATGTTTGTCTTCGAACTGCTATATATAGTGATACTCGAGGTTATGATTTAATTATGGGCTTCTAAGCTAAATATGAGATATTAGTTAGAAGCCAGATTTTTATAAATGCCGTAGGTAAGGGCGTATGATTTTATTCTTTAAACCGAAAACAATTTTTTTTTTGTATATGTTAAAGATTATTTTTCCGATAAAGATATCGGATAACTGTTATTTGAGGTTTATTTATTTAATGAATATTATTTTTGAATATTCATTTAATCCTTATTTATTTAATGAATATTATTTTGAATATTCATTTAATCGTTATTTATTTAATGAATATTATTTTGAATATTCATTTAAGGTTTATTTATTTAATGAATATTATTTTTGAATATTCATTTGAGGTTTATTTATTTAATGAATATTATTTTTGAATATTCATTTAATCCTTATTTATTTAATGAATATTATTTTTTTGAATATTCATTTAATCATTATTTACTTAATGAATATTATTTTCGAATCTTCGTTTAAGGTTTACTTATTTAATAAATATTATTCGATTATTTATCACAACAACAGCTAGAGCAATGTCCCGCAATAGGCACACTCTGCGCAAGCAGGTAGCAGCCGTCAGAGATCTACCCGCTGATGTCGTAGCCGCCATAGGTTAGGTAGTAGCAATCAGTAGTCTTAGCTATAGCTTTTGTGTATCAGACTTATTTATATTTATGATTAATGTAAGCAACGGCAAGAACCATTAGTGTACTCTGTAATCTTTTGGGTTTGTAATAACTTATAACTTGTGGATCCTATGACTAGATACTTATTCCAATTTCATCTGTGGGACTATAACTAGTTGTGTATGGTGTTGTTATTGCGGGGTCACATTATGCAGTTTATTTGTTTTGATTCAAGTTCAAGTATTATTGATGGAAATTGAGACCGTAACGACCGGATCCCCGACCCCGGATCTGGGGCTATTACAGGGAGTGTCTGCAGCAAAAGTTTATCTTGAGCAATGGAAGATTGCCCATAAAAGGGAGAAATTTCTGCCCTTGCCATCTGATTTACCGGAGGATAGTGCTGCGGTATGGGTGAAACCCTAATGAGAATCAGCTTAAGATCAATGTGAATGCTGCCTTGTTTGAAGATAAAGACCAGTATAGAGTTGGAATGGTAGCTCGGGATCACACAGGGCAACTGGTGGAGGCCAAAACCTGGAGTCGTGAAGGTTCTGTTGCCCCAGAATTAGCGGAGATCATGGGAATTCGGGAGGCTTTAAGCTGGATCAAGCAGAGGAGATGGTGAAATGCAAGTCTGAGACAGATTGCTTAGTGGCTGTTAATGCTATTCGAAGTAGAATAAATATGTTTTCTCCTTTTAAGTTAGTAGTTGAGGACTAGTGTCAAAAGATACTAGAATGTATGAGTGAAGTCGCATTATTGTTTGTGTATGGTTCTGCTAACAGGTTGGCTCATAACTTGGCTAGGGCTTCATGTTCTTACCCAGAATGTATTTTCAGTGGGAGAAATGTCCCTGCTGCTTTTGTGCCTATCTTTGCAGACACTGATTATTATTATTAATGAAGTTGATCATTGCTTTCAGAAAAAAAACAAACAAACAAAGGACTATTCTGTTTTAACCGATTTATACAATCCAATCCTTTAGATAATCTTGTCAAACAAACAAGCCCTAAGTATTTTACAAGTACAATATTATAAATAGTTACAAGCCGAACACATTTTTATGTTGAAGTTCGGGTTCATTTAGTAAACGAACCAAGCCGATCCCGAGCAAAACGAGCCAAACTCGAATCTTTTCCACGAACGGTTCTATTCACTTACATCCCTACCAACATGAGTGTTCAAATAATTTTATCATTTTGCTTTGTCTGTCTGTTTTGTTGAGAATGTGCAACGCGCGACCATTAAAGTAATAGTTGTCGATTACAGACTTTATCAAACTTTAATTATTTTAAATTCAATTTAAATAATGTTATGGGATTAAATTAAACACCCTCGTCCCACATCGAGTAGATTTAGGTCTTAAGTTCAGTTTAAAACGCAAAGTACCACAACTAATTAGTAGCAACAAATCATGATCTTTTGGGGGCATGTGGTTGGCTAGTCGTTACCCAAGTTGGCTGCGTTTGGGCCAGTAGACTTCGGCTTATTTCGGATCAGCATCGGGACTTGACCCGATTTTCGAAAAAAGGCTCGGGATTTGACCCAGGTTGTCACATATGGTATCAGAGCCGACTCTCAAAAGCTTGATTCGTCAAGTTGCTAGAGGTGGGGACACGAAGGCTGGTGGTATTATCCCACAATGGATAGAGGTCCGGAGGTGGGGACACGAAGCTAGCCGGTATTATCACACAACGGCTAGAGAGACACGATCTTGGACCTATGGGATATCCGTTTAGGCCTAACGAGGACACCAGGAGTTTAAGTGGGGGAGTTTGTAACACCCTTGTCCCACATCGAGTAGATTTGGGTCTTTAGTTCAGTCTATAAGGCAAAGTAATACTACTAATTAGCACCAACAAATCATGATCTTTTGGGGGTCTGTGGTGGGCTAGTCATTACCCAAGTTGGCTACGTTTGGGCCAGTAGACTTCGGCTTATTCGGACTCGTGATCGGGACTTGACCCGAATTTTGAAAAAGTCTTGGGATTTAACCCAAGTTGTCACATAGGTTTCGCAGCTGGGAAGACGCCCGATTGAAACATATCTAATGTGGATTTTTGGTCAATAAGTGATATATTGACAACCCAAGTCAAATCCCAAGTCTTTTTCGAAAATCGGGTCAAGTCCCGATTTCGAGTCCGAATAAGTCGAAGCATACTGGCCCAAACGCAACCAACTTGGGTAACGACTAGCCCATCACAGACCCCCAAAAGATCATGATTTGTTGATGCATTTAGTAGTATTACTCTTTCTTATATACTAAACAAAGTGTTCCAATATACTCGATGTGGGACGGGGTGTTACAATTATGTATTCTAGTATATTAAAAATTTGCCCGTTTAGTGATACGAACCATCAACCTCCTTATAAAGGTTCATGTCATAACCACCATGTTACGTTTAGGATTAATTTTCGTAGTTCATCATGTATCTATACATTTAATCATTTAAAAAATATTGTTACACTCGTATGTATACGATTGAATATGTAGTAATTATGTAATTATAATTCATATTTTTATATTAAATTATAGCTTTTATTATACTTTATTTAATTACTGATACATAGTATTGAAATTTGATCCAATATAATGAATATAGTATATGTAATGTAAGATTGAAATAATTATTGAATTATATAATAATCATGTTTATACACTTTGTTCATTGCATTCATTTTTTAACAATGTTTTATTACTAAATAAAAAAGAATTTAATTTTTAAAAAAAGATCTTAGTTCTAT
Organism: Heracleum sosnowskyi; assembly: GCA_030848705.1. NCBI lineage: Eukaryota > Viridiplantae > Streptophyta > Magnoliopsida > Apiales > Apiaceae > Heracleum > Heracleum sosnowskyi. The sequence continues at coordinate 13,133,948 of CM061244.1, read as the reverse complement.
TTAAAAAATCCGTACATAAGATATTATTACATTATATATGTACTATCTTTATCAGGTATATAAAATTTCAATTATATGAGTTATATTAAAGATTTTTTGTTGATCAAACATTTAGAATTTGAGCGGTTTAAATGGATAAATGGTCTGAAAAATATAAATATTTAAAAATAATGGAATTTTATTTTTAATAAAACGAGAACTGTAATAGATGATTTATGTTTTATATAAATACTAGCTTAAAACCTGTGCGATGCACGGATTGTTAATTGTTATTTTATTATTATTTTTTTGATTGTATTTGTTAAAGAAATAAGTAGGCTTGTAAAAATAGCTAAACACTTTTAATTAATTAAAAACATTAAAACATATTTTAAAATAAATAAGTAAGGGTTTGCTCGTTAGATTTTTGGAAAAAGAGGGGTTTTAGTATGGAAAAATAAAAAATGTAACATATATTTAGTTTAAAAAGGTAAATGTCTGTGATATTTTTGGAAAATGAGGTTTTAAAATTTAATAATTTAAATTATTTAAATACGTTTTACAATAAATAAGTAAAGGGCTTGTCCGTGATATTTTTAGAAAAAGAATGGATTTTAGTGAGAAAAATAGAAAAAATAAATTGAAAAAGACAATTTCCCGTGATATATTTAGAAAATGAGGGACTTTGTTAGAAAAAAATCTATAATGTGTTTTAGCTGAAAAGGTAATTGGTTATAAATAGTTATTTGATTATTTATATTTTAATATTTTTAGTAATTGTATTTGTTAAGAAAAATAAGTTGGCATGTTAAAATAAGTAAACTTTTAAAAAAATAATTATAATATTAGGTTTAAAAATAAATAACTAAAGGTTTGTCCGTGATATTTTTGGAAAATGAGGGGTTTTAGTAAGGAAAAATAGAAAAACTAACATGTTTTAGTTAAAAAAGTAAGTGCCCCTGATATATTTGAAAAAGTTGGGGAATTTGTTAGAAAAATGAAAAAAATAATGTATTTTAGATGAAAAAGGTAATTGGTTATAAATAGGTAATATTATTATTTAATAATATATTTCTATAAATGAGTGAGGTTAATTAAGTAAAAACACGAATTTAAGAAAGGACAATTAAGTAAAATCACAACGTACCATACCAACCGACCAAACTTTTAATGTTTCGTCTATTATATAATAGTATTGATAACATAATTAGTATGTCATAGATGAAAATAAAATATAATTTTCCACGATTATGAGAATTGTAAAATTGCACTAATTCTTAATAATGAATAGTTGGACTCTTAATAGACTATTAAATCTGGTAAAATAGAAAAATATAAGTTTTTACAATAAGATTTTAAATTTAAAATAGAAAAATTGAATGATGTTAAAAAATATAAGTTTCTCATAATAATAAAGTTTATATAATTTATAGAAATCATGCGCAATATCACATAATTAAACATGATAAATGAAAAATCAAAGTAGAGTTTGTGCGTCCTGAAGAGTATAAACATCCTTGGATAAGAATACTGAACTTAAGACACAATGAAATACAATAACGATTACTTTTGTATATGCACGGGTACAATAATATAACCTCGTGTAAGTTCCTCCCGTCAAACTCATGACAATTTTTCTCTCTTAAATATATGAACCATTACTATATAAACATTTTAAAAGTTATCACACTTACATTAATTTTCAATAATTTTTTTGTATTAAAAATAGCATATTTATTAATATAGACTAACTTATAGCTCGTGCAAAGACAAGTTATTTTTGAATTTGTATCACTGAAAAATATATAACATAATAATGTGTGGTTGATATAATTTCAACTTTTTTTATACAGTAGGAACCTGTATATAGTAATATTCTTTGACCGGAAAAATATATTATTATAATGAGATTATTCCAAAATAGAGGTAATTTTTAATTGATTATACAATGTTAAGACCATCATTTTTTACTATCATAAGGAGGTTATTCTTGTATAGATATTCTTATAAAGAGGTTCTGCTGTATCTTGGGAACAAATATAATAAATGTTAATTTAATATGTTTATAAAAAGTTTTAATTTTAATATGATATTAGGGGGATTCTAACCTTAGACTTCTGTGTAACATAACTTTTATTATTTTATGTAACGATTCTCATTGATTTAACTTCAAAAATCTAATAGTTGCGAGGTGTCAATATGTATTATTATATAAAAATATACAAATTTACCTTAAATATTAAAATTAGTGAAATCGGAAGAGTTTTATTTATTATGATAGTTTACTTTGTTGATGATTAGAGATTAACTACATAAAAAAATGTGATATTGTAACAAACTTGTGGCTTATGCCTCCAGTATTAAATGGGAAGAGATTTGAGATTATTTTATCATGGTATCTGTTAGAAAATGAAAACATTGAGACCTAGTTTCGATAGGCTTTTGATGAAATTTCTGAAGCTTATAATTGGAGCTTCTTCCTTGTTATTATGATTTAAGGTTTCATGTTTGTTTCTAAGATATGTTCATAGTGGAATTCATGAATAAATTGAGGCTAATATGCTTAGTAGCAGGTGCAGTATAGGACCTTGCTTGAGATACAAAGGTTTAAAAACTGTGCTATTATTCTTGTTGAAGGCAAAAGAAAGTATATCAGTACCATGAGAAGATTGAGATATTTCTTTATGTCTATCTTCTCGAGCAAATAGCCTTACTACCAGAAAAACTACAATAGACATCACTGATTTAACGTCGGTCGCTGATGCCACCGATGTTAAAAACTTCAATAACATCGCTCCTTTTAAAACAGATGTCTTTGTGTTGTTCATACATCACTTGTTAACGTAACTGATGTGTTAATTACCCTTAAAAAAAGAGGCACAATCCCAATTTGTTTTCCCCCTTAAACCAATTTATTTTTCCCCTTAGTACCAAATATTTCCCCCAACCAACATTTGCTTCCCCCGTTTTAGCCCCCTCTTTCAGACAAAAACAAAACAAATCAAAATCAAAGCAAATTAAATACAAAAAAACATAACTCTCTCTCGGTCTCAATCTCACACACCCAACGTCAATAACCCTAATTACAAACAAAATTTCACAATACAACTGAAATCTCATAACTTAAAGGTTATATCAGAGGTTGAATCTCACAAATCTCATCACTCGTAACAAAAAAATCTCCATACTCCAAATCTCACCAGTCGATCTGTTCGGAACTAAATCGATTTGTTCAACTAACCGCTCAAATCGATCTATTCAAAGCTCGAATTGGTAAGTGGGTAGGCTTGCATTTGTTGGGAAAATTGAATTAATTAGATTTAATTTTAAATTGGGCTTTTTTAACTTGAAACTCTAACTTTTTAATTCCTTTTCCTCATTTTTGATACAGGAGCATTTGTTACAAGGATAATTTGTGTGGGTAAGAATCGGTTAGGAGTATTCAATTATTTCAATTTTTTCGTTATTGATGTTTTGATCTCTTCTTTTATACATGAGTATGATTTCTTTGGTTTGTTCTTTTTGAGATATAAAACAAGATGTAGATTGCTCTATACGAAGGAACCTGCCCCCTCTTACTTAATTTATACAAGTAGTTTTTATTATTTTCTCAACTTGTTAGAATGTATAATTAGCGGGTCACTTTCCTGTATTTCAATAATCTATACTTGTGTTGTTCAGAATAATGATTTTTTCTATAAAACATTTACAGGTTTACTAAGGAGTATGAATTAAATGAAAAAGTAATTCTGGATTCAAGGCGGGAGATGCAAAAATAGAGCTCGGAATGCTCCTGGATTCATTTTCAGAACCCAGTATTCCTCAATCTACTCACTTGAAACAAGAGCCTTGGTATAGTACTTCAACCATATTGTCAAGACGTGAATAATTGGTTTCTACTTGTAAACAATCTAGATTTTTGTGTGTTTCCAATCGTTAACTTGGTAATGAAAAGAAGTCGTACCTTATTACATTCCATTAATATAGAACTAGTGTACGAGTCTCTCTAGTTTGACAAAAAACGGCCAATAAGCCAACTAATGTTGTTAGATCAGGATTCAATGATCGTCAGGATCTAGACTCAACTGATCAGGATTGCTTACGTCATCAGTATTTTCTCAAGCGTCAGTATCAAGATTGCTGTCAGGATTTCTATCAGGACTGTGATCAGGATATATCATCAGGACTGAAAGCTGATCAGGATTACAACTTCGAGTTATTTATGGAGTCTAGTTAAAGAAGGAAGTTTATTTTGTCGGTTCCTAGTTTATAGGAATGCAGCTATCAGTTAGGATATGTTTCAATATTGTTTGTAATTGATTTGGACTTATCTTGTAATCGATAGAGAAGTTGTGTAGTATATAAACACAATTTTGATTTTGATTTTAATCAATCAATTACATACACGAGTATATTGTAACCTAGAAGCTCTCAAGAACATCAGAATTTATTGAGAGAGTTTGTAACAGTTTTATATCAGATTTAATAAAGCTGTAATTATTCTTTCATATTTGTGATCCATATTTTATTAAGTCGAGAATCTTATACAATTGTATTCAACCCCCCTTCTACAATTGTTTATTACTGGGCAACAATTGGTATCAAAGCAAACTGATTTGAATTTGAATCAGATACGATTTAAGATGTCGACAACCAAGTATGAAAGCATGAAGATTCCCATCTTGAAGAAAACTGAATATCCTACATGGAAGGTAAAGATGATGATGTACTTGGAGGCTATGGATCCTGATTATTTGGACAGGATTCGTGATGGTCCATATATTCCTACAAGACTTGTTGGACAAACAGATATTGTACCTGAACACTACGTGGTCAAGGTAAAAAGTGAATAGACTCCAGAAGAGAAAGCTGACGTTCTCAGAGATGCTAAGATAAAGAATATCCTGCACAACAGTCTTGATGCTGTCATGTCCAACATGGTGATTGCATGCAAGTCTGCAAAAAAAATTTGGGACACTTTGGAAACTCAATGCCAAGGATATGCATCTGTCAAGAAAAACAGAAGGGCTCTACTGATTCAAGAGTATGAACAATTTGATGCTAGACATGATGAGAGCCTGACTGATATATATGATAGATTCCTGAATCTCTTGAACAATCTATCTCTAGTTGGCAAAGAGTATGTATCTGAAGACTCAAACACCAAATTTCTGAGGGTTTTACCAGAAGAAGGGGACACAGAAACCTCAATTATTAGGCACCAGTATGATCTAAACACTATGTCTCTTGATGAGGTTTATGGAATGCTAAGAACCTATGATCTTGAGGTTCAACAAAGAAAGAATAAGAAAAGCAGCAAGGCAAAGACTATAGCCTTGAATGTTGAGGCTAAATCAAAAGGAAAAGCTGTGGAGGTCACCAGAAGAAAATCAAGAATGGTGGAGTCAGATCCTGATGACTCATCATCAGATACTGATCGCAATCCTGATGCCAATACTGATGATGATTCCACTGACTCAGACATGGAAGAGATGGTTACTATGATAGTCAGGGGCTTCAAGAAGATGAAGTTCAGGAAGGCTAGAAGACAAGGCAACTTCTAGAAAAAGACCCTCAATGCTGACAAAGACAAGTACAACAAAAAGGACAGCAAGAGTGGCAAATTTGACAAGTCAAAGTTTAGATGCTACAAGTGTAATGGAATGGGGCACTTTGCAACTAAGTGCAAGAAGGCTAAAGCACTCATCACTTCAAGAAAGGATTGGATGGATTCTTCCTCAGAATCTGACACTGAGGTAGTCAACTATGCCCTAGTGGCCAATACTGATGAAACTGTTGTTCCTGATGAAAAGGTACCAAATGTTGTTTTTGATTTTGATACTGATAATGCCTCTGAGTTAAGACGTTTTCTAAAATCATTGCATATTAGCTTTAGAAGTCAAACTGCTGAGAATACTAGGATCTTATCTGAGCATCTAGAAGCTGAATTTTCTTTTATGCCAGAAGTACAGAAAGAATGTGATAATGCTAAACACATGCATTTAGAGATGAAATTTAAATGTACTGCTCTTGAAAAGGAACTTGAAAATGCTAATGAGAAAATCAGAACCTGGACAGATTCTGGAAGGAAATTTCATGAAATCAATACTTCTAAGAATTGGAAAGAGTGTCTAGGGTATAAGTCAGATGAAGATAAGAAGATGAAAAAGAAAGTTGTTATAGATGAGACAATTAATCCAATGACCTATAGACATGTTATAGACAAGACCAAATCAAAGATTAAGCCTGTTAAATTTGTATTTGGTAATGATCCCAATTCTACTTTTGAAAAGGGATCTACTTCTGATAATATAGTCTCAAATGCTAAGTCTAAACCTGTTAAGAAAACTGAAAAGAAGAATGTAGGTTTATTGTCTCAGAAAGAACTTAAGGTAAAAGTATGTGAGGTAACAGGGAAACAAAAGTCACCAACTGTCAAAAGAAACAGGAATGGTAAAGTTGGGATTAATAAAGAGAATAATTATAAGTTTATCCCAAATGCACCAAGAAAGTGTTGATATACCTGTGGTAACTCTAATCATCTTGCTATTGATTTCAGGAAGAGTAAAAAGAAGGTTACTGAGATTCCTAGGTCTGATGTTAGGAATAGATCAGTATTTTACAAACCACAGAGGTCTTGTTTTTATTGTGGCAGTAAATGGCATTCTATTTATACTTGTGAAGATTACCATAATTTGTAGGCTTTATGACCTTTTGGCCCTTCAAGTATGGACGAGTGTACCAATAAACCCTTCAAGTATTAAAGCGTATATTTTTGCCCCTCAGGTATCCGAAACGTACTCTTTTGCCACTCAACCGGTACATAATTAAAAATCGGGTTATAACGTTACAAACAGCAGGGGATATTACCGGAAACTTTGTTTATGTTTTACCTCCAGTTGTGCTAATTCTTCTCCCGCCAAACTGTCCTCCCTGTTATATATAAGTTCCATGTACTCTTTACTCCCTCTCATATGTATATATATATATATATATATATATATATATATATATATATATATATATATATATATATATTTATTTATTTATTTATTTATGCGCCGCTTTACCCTGAAAGGAAAATGAGCTTTGCTCCTCTGGGCGCTAGGCGCTCCCGGGGTTCGCGAGAAGGAAAAAGGACTCATCCTTTGTTGCATCTGGAACGAGATGATAAAGAGAGAGCTTCGTCTATCGATGAACAATGGATTGACGGGGCTCTTTGCATTGCTTTGTTTTTCTCTCCTTTCCTATCAGCGAGTTCCGACCCTTTTTTCGAAATTTCTTCGTTCGTACCGAACCGTTTGTAGAATCAAATCATGTTCCACAAGATCCTATATCAGCTATACATCCTCCTTGCATTTATGCCGGAGACATCGCCAGTGCTATGGGCTTTGGCTTATGTAGATAAAAAATGATGAATGGGATTGTGGCATTCCACTCGCCGCCAATGTGGAAGGATGCCGCCGAAAATAATGGAACGTTGTTTCGCTCTGCTGGATGTGCCGGATCCCGTATAACAAGCGAGCTCTTTACCCTCAAATTCAAACATATGGGCGTAAAATGCTATCCTTCTCTATTGTTACGTAGCAATAGAAGCCTCCTTATGCTGCTTCGAAAAACATAAACAAAGTTTCCGATAATATCCCCTATTGTTTGTAACGTTATAACCCGATTTTTAATTCTGTACCGGTTGAGTGGTAAAATAGTACGTTTCGAATACCTGAGGGGCGAAAAGATACGCTTTAATACTTGAAGGGTTTATGGGTACACTGGTCCATACTTGAAGGGCCAAAAGGTAATAAAGCCTAATTTGTACCATAACTTTTATGATCGTTTACCTAAGTTTAATAAAAGTGCAAATTCTGGTAAATCTAAGAATGTCAAGGTGAAGCATGCATCTTTTAATACTGATACTAACAAAGCAAATCCTGATGGATTTTATTCTGTCAGGACTGCTAAAGTCAAAAAGTCTTTTGCTGCTAAAATTAGTAAAATGAATGGAAAAGGAACCCAACAAGTGTGGGTTCCTAAATATTCTAACTAGTGTTTTCTAATTCTGATTTCAGGGAAAAAGGAAAAATGTGTTAGTCATGGATAGTGGATGTTCTGTGCACATGACTGGAAACAAAGCTCTGTTATCAGAATCTGAGGAGAAAGTTGGCCCAACTGTGTCTTATGGAGATGGCAACATTGGACAAACTTTGGGATATGGAAATATAATCATTGGCAATGTCATCATTGAAAAAGTAGCTCTAGTGAAGGGACTAAAACACAACCTATTGAGTATTAGTCAAATCACTAACAGAGGTTATCATGTCAACTTCTATTCCACACATTGTGAAGTAGTCAGCAAAGCATCAGGAAAGGTTGCACTCACTGGCTACAGGCATGGTAACATTTATAAAGCCAACATTCAAGAAAATACTGATGACTCCTCTACATGTCTCATCAGTAAAGCATCAGTAGATGAAAGTTGGAATTCACACAAGAAGCTTTCTCATCTCAACTTCAGCAAAATCAATGAGTTGGTAAAGAAAGATTTAGTTAGAGGATTACGTAAAACTTTGTATACTCCTAATGGACTCTGTGATGCATGTCAAAAAACAAAACAGAGAAGGACATCATTCAAAATTAAATCTGAATCCTCTATTGGTGAACCATATCACATGTTACATCTTGATCTATTTGGACCAGTCAACATTATGTCCATCAGTAAGAAAAGGTACACTCTTGTAATTGTTGATGAATACTCTAGATTCACCTGGGTGTATTTTCTGCACAAAAAAAGATGGAACTCCTGAGATACTGTTTGATCATGTGAGAATGATTGAGACAAGCTCAAAGTACAAAGTCAAGATTCTGAGAAGTGATAATGGTACTGAATTCAAGAATTCAAAGATGGAAGAGTTCTGCAAATACAAAGGAATTATTCAACAATTTTCTGCTCCTGGCACACCCCAACAAAATAGAGTAGTTGAAAGAAAGAATAGAACTCTTATTGAAGCTGGAAGAAGTATGTTGGAAGAAGCTAAATTGCCCACATATTTCTGGGCAGAAGCAGTCAATACAACATGCTATACTCAAAATCTCACACTGATAAACAGACATGGTGTAACTCCTTATCAAATGCTCAAGGAGAAGAAACCTAGTTTGAAGCATCTGCATGTGTTTGGCTGTAAATGTTTTGTTCTCAGAACTCATCCTGAACAGCTAAGGAAATTTGAAACAAAAGCTGATGAGGGAATTTTTATTGGCTATCCTGCATCAAGAGCCTTTAGAGTTTTTAACTTGAGAACAAGGACTGTCATGGAGTCAATACATGTATCTTTTGATGACAAGAAGATAACTGGAATTTCTGAAGAGTCTCATGATAGTTTGCTCTTTGAAAATGAAGCTACCAAAGAAACTAAAGAACAAGAATCAGATACTGACACTACATCAGATACTGATGACTCGCCAAATCCCGATGATGCACCAAATATTGATGGTGCTAATACTGATGGCACTAATTCTGATGCTAGTTCTGATGACACTCATAATGGAGACACTACTAGCAGTGCAAATGTTGAGGGGGAGCAACAACAAACTACTACTAATTCTCAGTCTACTCAATCATCAGGACAGAATTCTTCAGATACTGATTCAAGTGATAATCCTGATAATCCATCAGGAAGTAATAGCAATAATTCTGGGGGAGCTTCCAATGAAGCAAATTATTCTAATCAAGAAAACACCAATCCAGGGGGAGCATCTATATCAAGGAATAATTTACCACCAACAAGGAAATGGACAAGAGATCATATTCCTGATTTGATAATTGGAGATCCTGATGCAGGTGTTAAGACAAGAAGTGCAACTCAAAATGAATGTCTATATCATAACTTTCTATCCAAGGAGGAACCTAAGAAAGTTGAAGATGCACTTAAGGATGCTGATTGGGTTACTGCAATGCAAGAAGAATTGAATGAATTTGAAAGAAATGAAGTCTGGAAAATGGTGCCAAGACCAAAGAACATGTCAATTGTTGGTACAAAATGGATTTTCAAAAACAAGGCTGATTCAGATGTTGTAATTATCAGAAATAAAGCAAGGCTAGTTGCAAATGAGTATTCTCAACAAGAAGGAATTGACTATGATGAAACTTTTGCTCCTGTTGCAAGGCTAGAAGCCATCAGGATCTTTCTGGCATATGCAGCTCACAAGAAATTCAAGGTTTTCTAGATGGATGTGAAAAGTGCTTTCTTAAATGGTGAACTGGAGGAAGAAGTTTATGTTGAACAACCTCCTGGTTTCATTGATCCAAAATATCCAAATCATGTTTACAGATTGGATAAGGCACTTTATGGACTAAAGCAAGCTCCAAGAGCCTGGTATGAAACCTTAGCTCAATTCTTACTGGAAAGTGGATTCAAAAGAGGGATTATTGATAAAACTCTGTTTTATTTGAATCATGGTAAGGATTTGCTATTAGTTCAGATTTATGTTGATGATATCATCTTTGGGTCAACAAAAAGCTTTGTGAAAAGTTTTCCAAGCTCATGCAGTCTAGATATCAAATGAGCATGATGGGAGAAATGAGTTATTTTCTTGGTCTTCAAGTTAAACAGATTGATGATGGCATTTTTATCAATTAGTCAAAGTATACAAGGAATCTATTGAAAAGGTTTAACATGCAAGATAGTGCTACTACTAGTACTCCCATAGCTACAGCTACCAAACTTGATCCTGATCAAGGTGCTGAGGTAGATGTAACTCACTACAGGGGAATGATTGGCTCTCTATTGTATCTCACTGCAAGTAGACCAGATATCATGTTTGTAACCTGTCTTTGTGTAAGATTTCAATCAAATCCCAGGGAACCTCATTTGATAGCAGTTAAAAGAATTTTTGGATATCTCAAAGGCACTTCTTCACTTGGTCTTTGGTATGCAAGGGAATCAGATTTTGGTTTGTGTGGTTATTCAGATGCTGATTTTGCAAGATGCAAGATAGACAGGAAAAGTACTTCAGGAAGTTGTCAGTTTTTGGGTGGTAGACTAGTTTCTTGGTTTAGTAAAAAACAAAAGTCTATCTCTACTTCAACTGCAGAAGCTGAGTATATTGCTGCAGGAAGTTGTTGTGCTCAGATAATGTGGATGAGAAATCAGTTATTAAATTATGGTCTGTCATACTCCAAGATCCCTGTTTATTGTGATAACCAAAGTGCTATTGCAATGACAGGAAATCCAGTTCAACATTCTCTTACTAAACACATCAATATTAGATATCATTTCATAAGAGAACAGGTTCTGGAAGGAACAATTGAACTGCATTTTGTTCCTACTGATCAACAACTAGCTGATATATTCACCAAGCCACTGCCTGAAGCTACTTTCAATAAATTGGTGAATGAACCTGGAATGATGAACTTTGAGAATTACTGAGAAAAGCTACAGAAAGGAAATTTTGTTGACTGTCAAATCCTGATGGTCATTCTGCAAGGTATGTAATTTTGATCAAATCCTGATATGACACAATCCTGACAGGAAGTCAACCGGTCAATCCTGATGTACATGTCAGTATTTCATTGCTTAAATTATGCCTGATTTTTCGTCAGTATCTGATGAGAAACGTTTGAGTTTTTCAGTTGGACACCTGTATGCGCGCGTGTGTCACACTGATAGATATATACATATAGATACACATAAAAAGCGGTGCATATAGGTTTAATTACGCACATAAATTGTCCACTAATTATTTGTGCACAAATCACATCATGCCACCTGTCACTGAGAGTAATATTTTGTTTTAACAAAATATATTTGATTTTCTAAATTTTACCGTTTACTCTCTCAACATCAGTTTTTGCTTTTCACCTTCTCTCTGTGCCCACGAACCCTAATTTATAAATCTCAATTCTCAAGATTTCTGTATTGTATCAATGTCGTCTTCATCATTCATGAATAAACAAACAGTAATTAGTGGTATTACTTTTGCCACTAATAATTTTGTAGTTGTATTAGACCATCAGGAATTGCCAAACGAGTTCCACATAATCCAAGATTTTCTTACTTCAAGCCCATTGAAGTATGCTCTAACAAAAACTGCAAGTGTTTCTCTTAAGTCTGTGATGCAGGTGTGGAACACGGTTAATTTTCACAAAGGGCACTCAGGCTCAATCCTGATGAGTATTGAGTTTGATAGGGTTTCTCACTATGTGACTCCTGCAATTGTGGAAGAAGCTCTTCATTTGCCTGTTCTGGGTGATAAAGTTCCTGATACAGTTTCAGATTCAACTCTCTTTGAGTTTGTTACCAAGTTAGGCTACAATGGAGAGGTTAAGAGATATGGAAATCTCTTCAGGACAAAGCTAAAGAAGGAATGGAACTACCTACTTTGACACCATAAGTCGATGTTTCCTGAATAAGACTTCTAATTTTGATGCTCTACCATCAGGATCACTCAAAATAAGGTACTCTCTTATATACTCTACTGTTATTTATTATGGGTCATTTATTTTGAAAGCTTTAAGTGATAGGAAATCAGATAAGTTAGGTTCTGTCTGTTTTCTTAGATTTTTACAGTTGATTTTTAATCACTCTTGTCCTAATGCTGTTTTTGAAGAGGATGTAATTCTACCAATTTGTAGAATTACAGAGAACAATTTGAAGTACTTAGTCAACAGTGATAAGACAAATGGTTTTACAGGCAATGCCTACATTCCTGATGAGGTCAGGCTTTTCTTGCAAGAGAAAATGCCTACTTGTTATGGAATAGTTTCTGATGCTTTGGGACAAGGCCAATCACACCTTGTTCCTGACACAAGCATCCCTCTCAAAAGACTATAGTTGTAAAATCAAAGAAATCAGCTAGAACTGATGTGTCTGGAAGGCAATCAAGTTCAAAGGATTTCTCCTCTACACCACTCACTCAAAAGAAGTCAAAAGGGGGTGTATAAGGGGTCCTGGTAAAGAAAGCTGATAGGGTTGAGGAGGTTGTTTCTGTGAAGAGAAAGTTGATTTTAAGGGATGAAACTGATTCTGAGGATGATATGCCTATATCCTCTAAGTTTAAGATGAACAAGGAAGTTGTTGATACTGTTTGTGAAGCTGTGGTACAAACTAAAAGGTCATAGAAGAAAAGAAAATTGACTAAAAGCAGGTATCATATTTATTTAAAGACACATGATACTGATGGACATGACATTTCAATTCCTGATGAGCAGTCAAATTCTGATGCTCAAGCAAATCCTGACATTAGTCATCCTGATGCTACACCAAGTAAACGTGTCTCTATCTCAGACTCTCCAGCCAAAGCCTCTCCAACTTCAAGAATTGTAGATATATCATGGGAGAAGCTTGGTGATGCTGCTTCCAAACTTGGGTTTACTCATCCCATGGACAAGAAAAGGAAGGCAGATGAGTTTGTATTCAAAAGACAGAAGAAACTGAAGGAATCTAGCCCACAACAACTTGAACCTCAAAGTGGTTCAGCAGCTACTGGAGATCCTGCCACACAAGAACCACTTACTCAAAGTGTGAGTGAAGGCATAGCTGATGGAAGGGTCACACAAGAACCATTTTCTCAAAGGGAGAATGCAGACATTCACATTCCTGCCCCACAAGAACCATCTTCTCAAAGTGAGGATGCAGGCTAGTCAGCTACAGTTTCTAAGGAGTTTCCTGACACTACTCAAGGGACTTCTGATATTCCTGAAATGAAACTTTTGGTCGAGGACACTGTCATTGAGGGAAGCACACAAGAACCTCCAACTGAAAGTGTTGAAGCAGCTTCTGAACCTCAAGCTACACAAGAACCATTAGTAGAAAATACTGATGCAAGCATTTCAAATCCTGACAGTGTTGTTCCTGATGCTAGTGGTGCTCCTGATGCTGAGTCAATCCTGATTCAACCACTTAGCTCAAGGCCAATGGATGATCCTATCTCAGAATCCAAGGATAAAATGAAAGGAGTTGTTGATCCTGATGTTGATAATGCTGATGATTCTGGAGATAGTGATGATGATGATTCTGATGATGATAATGATGTTGAGAAGGATCAGCTTGCAACAGTACTAAAATCTAGTCTTGGAACTAACATTGGTTCTTCAAGCACTTTCATGGCTGGCAAGGCTACTACAGGAAAAGATCAAAGACAAGACTTTTCTGGTCCTTCTACAATAGATCCTGCTGAGCAGCTTAGAAGACATGAATGGGATAATGCTTGGTACAGGTCTGATGATTCTGTTAGCTATCCATGTGCTTTACTGCATGCTTCTTATGCTGCTAGCTTGATTGAAAATGAAGATGTGAAGAATCACTTGAAGGCTACAACTCTTCTATCTAAGAGTCTCAAGTATGAGATTGATTATGTCAAAGATGTAACTGCTTTAGTGAGGTATGATATTGCTAATAACTTGACAAAGGCTCCAACTGCTTTTCAATTAAGAGTTGTGGAATCTCAGGTTAAGCCAGTTATTACTGAACAGTCCTCCATCAACAAAAGAATTGACTCATTGGATTCTAAGGTAACTAATATCCAAGCCTCTCTTTCCTTAATCTTAAATTTGTTATCAAATCCTGATGCCAAAAAGGGGGAGAAGGTACACCTGATCTAGTATTGAGAAAGAATAATGATGATGATCATACTGGAAATGATGGTGATGACAAGGTAGTACAAGGAGAAACCTCTGATGTTGCTATGGTGAAGTATACAATTCAAACTTCTCAAAGTCAATCCATGCAGTCAACTCATGTTTCTGATTCTGGAGCTAGAATAGTAAGGACATTGGTGAAATCTCAGATCCTGACGGAAGAGCAAATCCTGACAGGTGATCAAATTCTGATGGCTGATTCAAATCCTGACACCTGGTCATGGACAAACACTTCCTACAATTCCTGAAGGTGATGAAGATGTTCTCATTGAAAATCCTGAAGATGCTGTTAATCTATTTCAGAATTTCAAGACAAGAGATGGTAATGTTGTTACTCTCTTTCACACTGATAAGAGGGTTCAATAATTGTTTGCAAGAAAGGCACTTTGTACTGCTAGTGAAGAATATCTTGATCTCTCACATGAAGAATTTCTAAGTCAACAAAGAGAAATGATGGAGAGTTTTAATAATCATGCTCCTGCTAGAGGTAGAGGAGGCAGAGGTAGAAGAGGTACAAGAAGAGGGATAGAAGCTCATCAAGTCAATCTAAGACAAGGTCTAGAGGATTAAGAATTGAAGAAATTCTTGTAGTCACTCAAACTTCAATAGTTCCTGATACTCAACTTATCAAGACTACTTTTGGTGATGAAGGAATAGATGAAGATAATGAATTATTTTTTAGAAGAAGGCCAAGACAACCAAATCTCATCAATAATACAACTCAAATTGAAGATTCTAACCCTGACATTGTTCCTGACATTGTTCAAGATCCTGATGAATCTGAAATTCTACAAGAGATTGGTTTGATAATTTTATCTACTGTGGTTGATTCTCATAATGAAGAAGTATAAAAAGAAGAAGAAGTCAGAAGAAGAGAAATCACAAGAACAACAAATAGATATTTCAATCTCTATGTGCAAAAGCTTAAAAATTCAAATAGAAGGCTGTGGAGAAATGCAAGAAGACAACAACCTCAGATAGAAAGAAGCTATATTCTTGAGAAAGAAAAAGACAAGAAGTGGAAACATATTGACACACTAAGGTGTGATAGACCTATCAATTTTCAGTCTGGTGGAATTATAACAAATGTCTCCAGTGTTGCTGACTTTTCTGGTTAACAAAGATCCAAAGCACTCTGGTTAAATATGTTTTCAAGCTTAAAGCAAATGCCACACAATTCAAGAGGAGGGATAAGTCACAGAGATGCTGAGTTTCTGAATTTACCATATGTTGACCCTCACTCTTTGACTAATATTGGAGGTAACTTAACTTCTGAACACATGAACAATTTACAAGATGTTGATATAGTTTTAGATTATCATGATGGTACTGAAAAGAAAGAGAAACTTCTGTACTTCATGAAAGATGGAAGTGTAAAGAAGATATCCATTCAAGAGTTGTTGGTTAAAACTACAAAGGAACTGAAATATGTTCACTATCTGCTTAGATGGAAAAATAAAGTGTGCAAGGAATGGTCAGATATGATTCTATCAACCATAAGGAGAAGGTTTGATGAAGGAAAGAATTTCAATGGTAATTATACTCCCATGCACTTAAATCTGAAAGGTGAAGATGTGGAAATGCAACTGCTGTTAAAGAAATGTCCTTTGGCATGAAGCAACTTACTCTTAATACTGATGGGAAGGAAATTGCTTACCTCCTGGTTAAAGATGATAGTCTATCAAGAAGCTCCATTCAGAATCTTAGAGAAACTATCTATCAGATAAATGAGAAAGATGAAGAACTCAAAAATCTAAAGGAAAGACTAATTCAGATTCTTGAAGACAAAGAAGAAAATTTACTGTCAAACTTCTTGAAGATGAATTTGTTCTATCAGAAAATCTAAAAAGATAAGTTGCTGCTGTAAATACTTGTACATTTTGTAAATATATTTTTGGCATCATTGAATCTAGGAATCTATACTTTATATTACAAAGTATGAGATTGGGGGAGATTGTTAGATCAGGATTCAATGATCGTCAGGATCTAGACTCAACTGATCAGGATTGCTGACGTCATAAGTATTTGCTCAAGCGTTAGTATCAGGATTGCTGTCAGGATTTCTATCAGGATTGTGATCATGATATATCATCAGGACTCGAAGCTGATCAGGATTACAACTTCGAGTTATTTATGGAGTCTAGTTAAAGAAGGAAGTTTATTTTGTCAGTTCCTAGTTTATAGGAATGCAGCTGTCGGTTAGGATATGTTTCAATATTGTTTGTAATTGATTTGGAGTTATCTTGTAATCAATAGAGAAGTTGTGTAGTATATAAACACAGTTTTGGTTTTGATTTTAATCAATCAATTACATATACGAGTATATTGTAACCTAGAAGCTCTCAAGAACATCAGAATTTCTTGAGAGAGTTTGTAACAGTTTTATATTAGATTTAATAAAGCTGTTATTATTCTTTCATATTTGTGATCCATATTTTATTAAGTCGAGAATCTTATACAATTGTATTCAACCCCCCTTCTACAATTGTTTATTATTGGACAACAAATGTATCATTGTACGTACTTGCGTCGTCAAACACACGCCAATACACAAAACGACGTGCTTAAGAAATGCTCTTTGGACATTTATTAGTTGTATATTAAAATATGTTGTTATTTTATAAATAGTGTGGCAACGGCTTATATAAATATGTTGTGGAGTAAAAATATTGATAACAATCTCATTCATATTTGATCTCTTTCTTTATTTTTTGTGCCCTCACTGTCTTATCTAATATATTATGTTCTCTACATGTATGATTAGAGTTAACAAATAGTCATATTTGTATTGGAATCTTGACACTAACATGAAGCAAACAGATAACTAGATTAAGAGGATTAAAAACAAGTGGACAACCAACTTGGTGATGACATTTTTGATAATCAGTTATAATATGTGCATGCCCATTCTATGTTCTTTTATTTTATATCCTACAAGTACTCTTCTATATTTTGACATAATATGTTTATGATGACAGGTTTAAAAAAGAGAGAGGATAAAACAACTAAGAGCCGAGATGTCATTAAAAAGGAAGAAGAGACAGAACTTGACAAGTCAGGTTATATTACAGAGGTTCTTTCACTATTATAATAGATACCTAGAATTAATCTTCATGTGCAATCTTCATGTAAACAAACTTGTTGGCCCGGAAGAGCCTAAGAGGCGTGTTTGAAAGAAAACAAAGGGAGGAAAATACTTTTCCGGAGCTTCTTTATTTATCTGTATGTTACTATATTATAATGTATAATTTGTACATTCTTTCAGTGTTATCGTGTTATATGAAAGTATATTGACATGCTCAAGGTGCATAATTAACATCAAAACTGAGATGGTGCGTCTTTTAACATACTTTTTCTTTATTTGTTTCAGCTTGAAGATGAACTCAGTTTAGACAAAGTATCATGTCCATTTGATTTATCTTTCCTGTTGTAGAATATACGAGCTTCTTTTAGTTTTGGGAAATAGGGGATTTACTATGTTTTGGTACATTCTGAAATAAGTGTTACTGGTTTAAATTCAGGACTTGACTTGATTAATATATCTAGATGTTTAGGTTTGCCTAATTTATTTAATAGATTGTTCGTTTTTTGTTTATATAAGCTAGATTAGTGTAGCCATTTTGGCTTTGCTCATTGATGTAAGAATGATGTAAATGTTGAGTTTTTTTTGTTAATGGTGAATTCAGTTTTGTTTATTTTGGCATGATTCTGGTGTAATAATGTAGGACAAAACAATATTTTAATAAAAGAAATAAGATATTTGTCATAACGAAAGACAACAGTTAATTGGAAAAAAAGTGATGTAAAAAAGAGAAAAGAACACTAGTTTGTCAAAATAAATTGATGTCTAATGTATATTCATACAACAGTTATTTACAAGAAATTGATGTGCAATGTAGGTTCACAAAATATATATTTAAAAAAACTGATGTCAAATGTCTGATCGGACAACAATTATTTAGAAAGAAACTGATGTAAAAACATAGTTTAGACATCGGTGAAATCGATGTCTAAAGGGGTGATTTTTAACATCACCGACAAAGACATAGATAAAAAAAGTGAAAGACATCGGCCAAAAACCGATGTCTATTAGAGTTTTTTTAGTAGTGCCTGGAGGCTTGAGAAACATTTGGCAAAGGCTGCATCATTGGCAAATCGGTTCTGGTTGAAGCAAAAATGTCATTAAACCTTTGAGTTTAGTCTCTTGTTGTACTCTTTGAGTAAGATCACATGTGCAATTTTTACATGTATAATGAAGTAAAGGATTTGCATCTGATCCAAGAGAGTTTTGTTTGTAGTGTAAAACTCAGAAATGCTCTGTGAGCCCTGTGAGGTCTCTGAAATTTTTCTAATCCAATAAATAGACTTGAGTCATGGATGCATAGCCAAATCAATCTTCTAAATCAGAACATATCTCTTTTGTAGTCGAAAGAAACAACGCACTTTTGGCAATTATTTCTTCCAGATTGAAAATCAACCAGGAAATAACCAAATCATTGCATTAGACCAAACTTTGTATTCATGAGAAGTAGGTACATGAGTCTCATCAGTTCCATGAACAGTTTGTTCTTAGGGCCCATTTGTTTGCAACTGAATGGACCTGAATAAAGCTATATCTGACCGTTTCTTTTTGTTCAGCTTGTTTGGACTTCACTACTTGGGCTGACCGAATAAAATATACCGTTGATTCATTCCTTTGCAATATCTTGACACATTATAAAAATGATAATATTTGAGAGTATTTATTAGTGAACTAGGTTACTGAGCCGCGCTTCGCAGCGACATTAAAATATATTTCTTAAGAAAAAGAATATTAGAATAAAAATTGTGAAATAAATATCTATAAAATTATATAAATTATCAAATAAAATATATTCCGTAAAATTTGCATTTGGGTAAGTAATATTATAAATTATTTACATATTCTTTTTGTTTATAGAGTTTGATTTTTTATTTTCTTGGACCGATACCATTGTCATATATATATTAAAAAAACTATATTGATAAAAATCAATATAAACATATAATATTACTATTTTCTCAAGGATGACACATACGGTGTATCCAGATTTATATAAATTTTACTATTTCCTGTGGTAGAAAAGCTAATTGTATCTGCATTTAAGAGTAAATAAATGGTTAAAAAACTAATATAAGAATTAAATTAATAATATCAATGAAACAAATATTTGTATAATATCTAATGATATTCGTTCAATCGAGATAAGATAGATTTATATATGTGCAATTTCTAAAACTATATATTATAAAAACATTAATAAAGATAATTAGTTTTAAATTTTTTAATCTGGGTAGATGTGACAATTATTATATAGGGTCCACCATCCTCCTTGTATAAATTTGTATCAACCATTTCGGCCAACTTTTCCCACAAAGTTATGGTACTAGTGATGGGGCTGTTTAAGAAAACAATTAGAACAAATTAAATAAGTAAAACAAATAAATTAGGATAACCAAAGAAGTAATATAAAATTACAAGAACAATAAAAAACAATCAACAGTTATATTAAAATTAATATAATGCATAACTTACTAATTTGTGACAATTTTGAGATCTTTTTTTTACAACCGCCTTTGACAACTTCAATTCCACCCAAGTAGGTCAAGCAGCCTACAACATCTAAATCAACATAGAAAAAATAATATTAGAACATGATAGTTTGAATTATAACTTATATAATAGTATTACTTATATATTACTCTAATATATTACTGCATCAAAAACCTGAGAGTATGTTGATGTCATTAATACATGCATCAATCATATCCGCACATATGAACTGAAATCCATGCAGTGATATGTTGATGATGCCTTCTTCCAATCTCTTAGGCAACGTTATGCGTCTGAACAGCAATTTAGACCCATGTGATAGTGGTCTATATTTCCTTATACTTGAAACAACTTTCAGATTTTTGATGTTGTACACGGAGCCTTCCTCTAAAAGATTTTTGAACCGAGAGACCAGAATCTTCGGGATCGTAGCATGGATCAAATTTTCCTGTCATATAACATATCTTAGAAAAGTTAATAACATCATACAATTTGACAAACTAATAAGTTATAAGTATATTGATTTATTAACCTTTTCATTGATCAAAATCATGTCAAGACTGATCAATTCTTCAGTATTTGGATTGATAGATTCCCACATTCTACACACTCGTACTCTTATCATCCAGGTATAGTTGCTGTCGTTCAAAGCATCCAACATGGTGTAGACCATAGTTGTATTGATCGTAAATATGGTTGTAAAAATTTGAAGTTATGTAAAAAAGTTTCGGTGTAGATTTTTTGTTATGAATGACCATTAATTTAAGGTTATTAACATGGAAATCCATTATGTTTAAAAGTCAAGAATTATTATAAAAGAAAAGTTCTATAAAGTTTGAAAATAATAAAAGAAAGTTATATCAAGTTTGAAAATAATAAAAGAAAGTTTTATCAAGTTTGAAAATAATAAAAGAAAGTTCTATCAAGATTGAAAATAATAAAAGAGAAAATTGCAATTATTAACATAAGATCCTGAAAATTCAAAAATAATAAGGAAGTTGTAATTTTCTAAATCAAATAAAGTTCTACCAAATTTGAAAATAATAAAAGAAAGTTCTATTAAGATTGAAAATAATAAAAAATAAAATTGCAATTATTAACATAAGATTCTAAAAATTCAAAAATAATAAGGAAGTTGTAATTTTCTAAATAAAAGAAAGTTCTACCAAGTCCTACAAATTTGAAAATAATAAGGAAGTTGTAATTTTCTAAATCAAAAGAAAGTTCTATCAAGTTTGAAAATAATAAAAGAAAGTTCTATCAAACCTACAAATTCGAAAATAATAAGGAAGTTATAATTTTCTAAATCAAAGAAAGTTCTATCAAGTCGTACAAATTCGATAATAATAAGGAAGTTGTAATTATTAAAATTAAAAATTGAGAAAATTAGAAAAATAGAACGGAACGATTCTAGAGGCGCCACCTCACCGTCTTCTCCTTTATATAAGTATATTGATTTTAGGTTAGAAAAAAATATATATTAATTAAAATGATATATTAAGAATTGAAAAATATAATATAATTGATAATTTAGGTTTGTTTATGAAAGAATTTTTAATTAAAAACTATCAAGTATCAAAAACTTTCAATGTTTTAATTTTAATATACATTTATTTTATGACCCGGTAATTAGATGAAAGAATTTTAACTTTTTTGTATTTTTATTTGTTAAAATATTAATAATTTAGATATGTGTTTACAAAATTTGTCAATTAACTTTGCTTAATTTGCTAGGTAAATTTGGGGGGAAAAGATTAGCATTCAGATGGTATAAAATTTTATTTATCAAATAATATTATTCATTCAGAATTCAAATTTTTAATTCATTCATATCATTTACAAATATTAATCATTCATATATAAATTGTTCGGATTTACCAAATGACTTCTAATTGTAACGTAATTTAAAAAGCACCGTTAATTCCTTTCAATGATATATATTCTATCTAACTGCAACTTTAGCCTAAGTAAACTACTTTTAGAAATAATGTATAACATTATTTTATATATAAATAATACATTATTTCAAATAATACATTATAGTTTTTATATGGAAATACATCATACATTATAGTAACCTGACTAAAATTATAGCTTTTATATATAAATAATACATTATTTTATAAATTATGTCACCCTGTTTATGTGTTCATTAAATAGGATTTAAAGTTCTAACCAAAGGTATCGTCTTTGTTAGATTTTACTTTGTTCTTTTATATTTTATTTTAATTTTTTTAATAGATATTTTGAAACTTACTTTTGTATCTTTCTAATTTCGGAAAATGAATATGAAACTTCTTTTTTCCGACATTAAAGTTTTATTATCTAAATTTTTGGGGGACATCTATGCATGTCATTCGATAAGATGATAAACTTTATTGAAAGAAACTAAACCCCTGTTTTTAAGGTATTGTATGTCGATACAATTCATTTACAAAAACGTATCTTACGACCAAAAAAATAAATCAAAAACTTATACTAAGAATATCTTAAACTTAATAAAATGACAGAAAACTATTCATCTATTTAATTAAAAATTTGTGTATATGACATTATTAACTAGGATTAGGTTCCACTATTTCATCTATATATATTAAACGAGAGACACCTAAGTTAAACTGCACAGAGGTCTTCATAGAACTACAATTTGTTAGTTCTTTATAAATTGGTGTTATTATATTTTATATCGTGCCATTAGTTGGTAGTATGCTGATAGCTTGACTTCATGA
The DNA here is from genome assembly GCA_030848705.1 of Heracleum sosnowskyi. Classification (NCBI taxonomy): domain Eukaryota; kingdom Viridiplantae; phylum Streptophyta; class Magnoliopsida; order Apiales; family Apiaceae; genus Heracleum; species Heracleum sosnowskyi. The sequence continues at coordinate 13,111,036 of CM061244.1, read as the reverse complement.
ATTTTGTGCTGAGCGCTAGCTTTGTTTTATGTGTCCAGAAATACTACCTTTTTTTTTACTCACCAAGAAAAAAAAATTGCTTGGTTTGTTACTTTGTTATTCGGTATAAAGTTAAGATGCGAGCCATGTGCTGGTTTAATACGAAAGTGTTATATGTCCATAAAATTAAAAGACATGTCCAATGATCTTTTCATGTACAAAGTTACAGAATGTAATTGTATTGTTTTGTTGTACATATATCTTTTGGGGTGTTGGCCCTATATTACACAATTTTGAACAATAATGCCCTAAATGACACAATTGGAAAAGATGACTAAATGGCACGCTAAAACGCCAAGGCGTGTAGCGTTAGTATATGTTCATTTTTTTTACGTTGAAAACGCTAGATGAAGTTGTGTTCTAGACAGAAAACACTAGATTAAGTTGTGTTAACAACAAAAACGCAACTTAATGTTGTGTTAGAGGTGAAAAACACAACTTAATGTTGTGTTAGGCATCAAAAACACAACTTAATGTTGTGTTAGTGGATTTTTAATTTTTTTGCAAAAATACCAAAATATTTACAAAAAATGCAACTTATTAATAATGGTGTTTTTCCGGCGTCTGATTTTAGGGTTGTAAAGGGTAGGTTAGGGTTTAGAGTCTAGGGTTTAGGAACCCTAAGTCTGTATACGAATTATTCGTCATTCTTAATATTTATAAAACCCAAAATAGAAACATTGAACCCCAAAGGTTAACTATTGAACCCCAGAATAAATCAACTTTAAGTATTGTTTGTTCTGAGATTGGAAAACGCTGATTTAAGTTGTGTTTTATACTGGAAACGCTAGAAGAAGTGGTGTTTTGACACTGAAAACGCTACTTCAAGTGGTGTTTTCGGGTAAAACCGCTACTTTAAGTGGTGTTTTTGGTTGAAAACGCTACTTTAAGTTGTGTTTTGACGCTATTTTCAAAACGCTAGACGATGTAGCGTTTTAACGTGCTATTTTGGGCCATTTTTTTCAATAATGCCATTTTGGGCCATTTTTTCTCTATCTTTTGTTGTACATATGTCTTTAATGATTAAGTTTGTTTCTAAATACTACTTAATGGTATAAATAATTTTATGATGTTTGTTTATTGATTTTGTTTATGTTAGATTGTACATTTTCTTATGTGCTAATTATATATGTTAATTATGGTATTTTTACTAATATTTTTTATTGTACTATCAGATTTTTGATTTCCGGATCACTAAAATTACATTAAATTGTAGGGGTGAGCACAAAAAATTGAAAGCGAAAAAAATCTATCAACCACACCAAAAAAAAAACCAAACTGAAAAAAATTTGAACCCAGAAACCGAAACTAATGGTTCGGTTCCGATTTTGATTTTTAGTCAAAATCGAACCGCTATATTATATTTATATATAATATTAATATATTATTGTGATAACTCTGAACAAATTGGTATTAGTATTCATTACCTAAATCCTTTATTATAATACCTGAGTCTAACACACTCCGGTTAACCCATCAGAAAATTTTAATTATTTTAGGACCACTCATATGTCAATCCTAAATTTTAGACTAATCACAAGAGCCTAAAAAATTTCCTCATATAATTTTATTAAACAATGATAGTTAGACTATCCATACAACGCGATTAACCAATCAAAACTCAAAAATTATTTTACTTTTAATTAGAATTTAAATCCATTAAAACTTTCCTCATATAATTTTTATTAATTAAGGGTGGTTAGACGATCCATACAATGCGATTAACCAATTAACATCCAAAAAATATTTTGATTTTAATTAGAATTGAAATTCATTAAAACTTTCCTCATAAAATTTTATGGGAAATTCTCAATGATACACTTATAGATTTGGCTTTTCTAAATGGTACACAAAATAAAATTGCTTTTTCAAATGGTACCCTTGTACATATATACAATTCTTTACCATACACCTCCCATTAATCAAACGTTTAATCATCCTATATTAACCTTAAAAAATATTAAAAATATTCTTAGCATTCATTATTGACCTGAATTATCCTCAAAATAAAAATAAAAATTATTCTAAAACACAAAACAAATATCTACTTACATTATTGGAGTCGAGTTAGTCCAAATAAGAAAAGGAGAAATTGGGAATTAGAGTATTAACCTCAATTAGGGTTTAACACGTAGTAAATGAAGAGTCTACAATCGAGTGAATCTTCTCAATCTTCCATTCGTCTCTAATTTGTTGTTTTTAATCTTAAATTAAGTGTCTAATATTTATTTATTATTAGTAAGTTGATTTAGTCTATTGTCCAGGGAGAGTTTTTAGGAGGTTATTGAATAAGTGGAGAGGTGGAGCAAGTGTAGGAGTCTAGTGTGGTTTCTGTTTCCTGTTTTTCTGCAGTATTTGTTTTCTTTTGCTATATGTACGTTGGAAGTCAGTTTGGTGAAATAACAGATAGAGAAATAGTTTGTTCTCCATTGCTTTCGTTTTCTGTGTGATTGTGTATACATATAAGTGCTATATCTTGTAAAGCTTGTGATTTCAAACAACAATTGGTATCAGAGCTTCAAGGTGTATTCGATTTAGCTGGTGTACATGACAAAGGCAATGGACGTTGGGAAAGGAAAAGGATCAATGGGCTTAAGCTACCCGATGCTAAACAAGACGAACTACACGGTTTGGTCAATGAAGATGAAGGTCCTCATGCAGGCACATGGAGTTTGGGAGGCCGTGGAACAATCAGACCCCAAGGCAGCAGCAGTGGAGGAGAGAGTGGATAAGGTGGCGATGGCGATGATCTATCAAAGTGTCCCCGAGGAGATACTATTATCTCTTTCTGAGAAGAAGCAGGCTAAAGAGGCCTGGGAAGCGTTGCAGACTTTGTGTCAAGGTGCGAGTAGAGCCAAAGCAGCGAAAATCCAAACCTTGAAGGCTGAGTTTGAGGCTCTGACAATGAAAGATACAGAGCTCTTGGATGACTTCAGTCTGAAACTCGTGGGTTTGGTGACAAACATTCGAGTTCTAGGAGAGGAGATGAAAGAATCCTATGTGGTCAAAAAGTTGCTTCGTGCAGTGCCATCTAAGTTTTTGCAAATAGCATCAACTATAGAACAATTTGGTGACCTTGAGAATATGACGGTGGAGGAGGCGATTGGATCATTAAAAGCACATGAAGAAAGGTTAAAGGGAACTACCGAGGTAACAGGGAATCAGGTGTTGCTAACTGAGGAGGAATGGCGTAAAAAGGAAAGTGGTGACAGCAAACTGCTGCTCACAAGGGAAGAGTGGCAGAAGCGAATGAGTAGGAGTGGCAGTGAAGGTGGGCAAAATTCTGGAGGACGAAATGGAAGAGACAAAAGTAGAATAAGGTGCTACAATTGCCACATCTATGGCCACTATGCAGCTGAGTGCAGAAAACCGAAGCGCGAAAGGGAAGCAAGACAAGAGGCTTTGATGGCACAGATGGAAGAAGAAGAACCAGCTCTCTTGCTGGCAAAGCATGACAGTAAGTGTGAGGAAGTAATGCTGAATGAGGGAGGTGTGACACCAAAGGTGATGACCGATGAAAAGGGAAAGAGAGCCAACTCAAATGTGTGGTACTTAGACAATGGAGCAAGTAATCACATGACGGGAGACAAGGGAAAATTCACGGAATTAAACGAGGGAATCACAGGGTCAGTGAAGTTTGGTGATGGCTCAACCGTGAAGATACAAGGAAAGGGATCAGTTACTTTCAAATGTAAAAATGGAGAAAGGCGCACACTGAATGAGGTATTCTATATTCCCTCCTTGTGTAGCAATATAATAAGCTTGGGTCAATTTTCTGAGGAAGGAAAGGAGGTTGTCTTAAAGGGTGATTATCTCTGGGTATTTGAAAAACAAGGAGGTCTACTCATAAAAGTGAAGCGTTCTGAAAATAGATTGTACAAATTGCTAGTAGAAACTGAGGAACAAGTTTGTTTGTTGTCAAAATCTGATGAGCTAACCAATCTCTGGCATATCCGTTTAGGACATGTGAATTACTTGTCTTTGGCTGTGATGCACAAACACAAAATGGTGTATGGGTTACCTAACATGCATCAGTTAAAAGGGGTGTGCAAGGGCTGTATAACATCGAAGCAAACCAGGAAAGCATTTCCTCAGAAAGCAACTTTCAGTGCTTCGAAGGCTCTACAGCTAGTGTATGGCGATCTCTGTGGTCCCATTGAACCAACTACACTTGGAGGTAACAAATATATGCTTTTGTTGGTAGATGACTACAGTCGAGTAATGTGGGCTTACATGTTAAAAAGTAAAGATGAAGCTTTTGGTGCATTTAAAAGGTTTCGAGCTCAGGTGGAAGATGGTAAAGAGAGGAAAATTAAAGTTTTCAGAACCGATCGTGGAGGTGAGTTCGTGTCAAACGAGTTTAAAGCTTATTGTGATGACAACGGAATTGAAAGACACTATACCGCCCCCTACACTCCTCAACAAAACGGAGTCGTAGAGAGGCGAAACAGAACAGTTATTGAAATGACAAGATGCTTCATAAAGGAAATGGGTTTGCCAGCAACGCTGTGGGGGGAGGCTGTGCGTCATTCTGTATATATTCTAAATCGGTTAGCAACTCGGGCCTTGTCAAACCAGACCCCATACGAGGTGTGGACTGGAAGTAAGCCAAACTTGGGTCATGTTCGCGTATTTGGCTGCTTGACCCATATGAAAGTTCCTGAAGTTCATACGAAGAAATTGGATGACAAGAGCATGGAAGTCATCAACCTAGGACGAGAACCTGGCTCTAAGGCGTATAGAGTCTATGATCCCGTGAAAAAACGTATTCACGTTAGCAGGGATGCCATTTTTGAAGAATCAAAAGCCTGGCCCTTCGCAAAACTCGACACGACTGGAAACTATGAGGAGAGTAGTCTCTCGATTCCTGACTTCTTTGAGCAAACTGGGAGTGAAAATGGTGATGATCAACAATCACATGATAGTGACATCTGGGAAAGGAATCTCCAGACGCCATCAAGATCAACTGCAAGTGATACAGCTGAGTCCGAGAGCGCAAACTCATCACAATCATCCACAAATAATGTTAGTTCTCACAGGTATGACGACATTGGTGAGCCGTTGCGGTTCAGGACACTTCGAGATGTTTATAACAGTGCAGAACAAACGGAGCTGGAACAGGAGCTTTTGTTCACAGGAACAGAGGAACCCCAGAATTATGAACAGGCTGCTGGTGATGAGAATTGGAGGTTGGCAATGAAGGGAGAAATGACTTCCATTGAGAAGAATGGGACATGGAAATTGACTGAATTGCCAGTCAGGAAGAAAGTCATTGATCTGAAATGGATTTACAAAATAAAGAAGAACACAGACGGAGAGATTGTGAAATACAAAGCACGTTTGGTCGCAAAAGGCTATGTGCAAGAATACGGCATAGATTATGAGGAGGTGTTCGCACCGGTAACTCGAATGGAGACAGTTCGTTTGTTGTTAGCTTTGGCAGCAAAAAACAAGTGGCAGGTGCATCATTTAGACGTCAAAACGGCTTTTCTTAACGGTGACATCAGTGAAGAAGTATTTGTTTCTCAACCAAAGGGATTTATAAAGCCTGGTCAGGAGAAAATGGTCTACAAGCTTTTCAAGGCATTGTACGGATTAAAGAAAGCACCACGTGCTTGGTATGCAAAGTTAAACAGCTGCCTTGAGAAGTTGGGCTTCACACGATGTCCATCTGAACAAGCCGTGTATACTCGATGCAACAACGGTAAGGTGTTGATAATAGGTGTGTATGTTGATGATATTCTGGTGACAGGTACCAACGTTTCAAGCATAGAAGAGTTCAAGAAACAAATGTCTCAATTCTTTGAGATGAGTGACCTGGGGTACTTGACATACTATCTGGGAATAGAAGTAAGGCAATGAGAGGATTTTATTGAGCTAAAACAAAGAGGGTACGTGAAGAAGTTGCTTGAACAGGCAGGTATGCGAGACTGCAATTCAGCGAGGTATCCTATGGATCCCAGTGAATAGTTAACAAAAGATGCAGGTGGGAAGAAGGTTGATAGCACCAGGTATCGCAGCTTAGTTGGGGGTCTACGGTACTTGGTTCATACCAGACCAGACATTGCATTTGATGTCGGTATGGTGAGTAGATATATGGAGCATCCAACCGAGTTGCACTTAAACGCTGTAAAGAAGATTTTGAGGTATGTGAAGGGAACTCTCGATCTTGGGCTGGTGTATTCACAGGTGAACGGAAATAATGAGCTAACGGGCTTCTCAGACAGCGATTTGGCGGGCAATGTTGAAGACAGAAGAAGCACAAGTGGAATGGTTTTTTACTTAAATGAAAGTCTGATAACCTGGGTGTCTCAAAAACAAAGGTGTGTAGCATTATCGTCTTGTGAAGCGGAATTTATGGCGGCTACTGCAGCGGCGTGTCAAAGTGTATGGCTGCGTAATGTGATACAACAGGTGACTAAGGAGAAAATTGGTCCAGTGGTCTTGTACATTGATAACAAGTCAGCTATTGATCTTGCAAAGAACCCGGTTTTTCATGGTCGTAGCAAGCATATTGATGTGCGTTATCATTACATTCGGGAGTGTGTTGAACGTGGGGAGATCATAGTTAAACATGTGCCAAGTGAGTTTCAGCGGGCAGACATTCTAACCAAGGCATTAACAACAGTCAAGTTCGAGCTTCTGAGGTAGCTGTTGGGAGTTAAGCAGGTGTCAACATGAAATTTAAGATTAAGGGGGAGAAATGTTGTTTTTAATCTTAAATTAAGTGTCTAATATTTATTTATTATTAGTAAGTTGATTTAGTCTATTGTACCCAGGGAGAGTTTTTAGGAGGTTATTGAATAAGTGGAGAGGTGGAGCAAGTGTAGGAGTCTAGTGTGGTTTCTGTTTCCTGTTTTTCTGCAGTATTTGTTTTCTTTTGCTATATGTACGTTGGAAGTCAGTTTGGTGAAATAACAGATAGAGAAATAGTTTGTTCTCCATTGCTTTCGTTTTCTGTGTGATTGTGTATACATATAAGTGCTATATCTTGTAAAGCTTGTGATTTCAAACAACATAATTTAGGTATGTTTTCTCCATCTTCTATTTCACTTTCCTTAGTTGGGCGTATATATGTATGTGTGTATTGATATGTGTATGTATATATGTTTGTTATTGATTTATACTGCAGAATGGGGGATCATAAGATTTTACAGTTTGAGTGGAGGGTATACATATAGATATTAAGGTGGATATGGATAAATGCACATTGTTGGATGTGGTTGTGGATTTTGAAGATGAGGGTGAAAAGGGGGTTTTAGGTTAGACTACAATTATCCAACCTTTGGCTATGTTAATAATATGGATCACGGTAAATTAGAGAAAGATGCAGATTGTTGGGCTTGGGCCTGGTTAATCTAAACATTGTCTTAAATAAAGTAGTTGTTTTATTTTGATTAAGTCAGTCATAGAGTTGGTCTAGGTAGTGGAGTTATTGTAGGAATGATTTGAATAAGTAGTTGCTTTGAAGTAGGAAATCAGGATAGGAAGTTGCTATTTTCTTGCTACCACGTTGGTGCAAGTTTCCTTTATATCTTGTAACCGTTGTTTTGTTTTAATATCACGTAATGCATATTTGTTTCTTTCAGTTTACAGAATAAACACATTTACATATAGTCTATAGTGCAGTAGTATAAGCTCAGATTCTACACTTGGTATCAGAGCTTTCAGGTTCGAGCAATGGACACACCAAAATCAGAAACATCATCAAAGGTGGGCTTTAGCTACCCCATGTTGTCAAGGGCAAACTACACAGCATGGTCTGTCAAAATGAAGGTATATATGCAAGCACAGGGCGTGTGGGAAGCGATTGAACCAGAGGATCCTAAGGCAAAGGCTGAGACGAAGAAGGACAAGATGGCACTAGCTGTCATCTACCAGGGAATCCCAGAGGATATGCTTCTCATTGTGGCTGAGAAGAAATCTGCAAAGGAGGCATGGGAAGCTATTAAGACCATGAGTGTTGGTGGTGATCGAGTCCAGAAAGCCAAGGTGCAGACACTGAAAACAGAACTTGAGATGTTAAGGATGAGGGACACTGAACAGCTCGATGAATTCTGCATGAAACTATATGGGATAGTGACAAACATTCGTGTATTGGGAGAGAAGGTGGAGGAAGCGTACGTGGTGAAGAAATTGCTGAGGTCTGTACCGTCCAAGTATTTACAAATTGCTTCAACAATCGAGCAGTTTGGGGACTTGGAACAGATGACGGTTGAAGAAACTGTTGGGAGATTGAAGGCTCATGAGGAGCGAATTCGTGGACAGACTGACAGCACGGGGAACCAGTTAATGTTAACTGAGGATGAATGGGTCAAGAGAGAAGCCCATGAGGGAAGACTTCTACTCACACGAGAAGAGTGGATTAAGAAGTCAGGCAAAGGGTTTGCAGACAATAAGGGTCGACGTGAGACTGATAATCGTGGGGCTCGTGGAGGTAGAGATCGAAGCAAGGTTAGGTGTTTCAGTTGTAGCTCACTTGGACACTATGCCTCAGAGTGTCGTAAGCCACGAAAGGGAAAAGAGGCAGATTTGGAAGCAAATTTGAACCAAACTGAAGACGAGGGACCAGCATTATTGTTGACTGAGAAGACAGGTGAAGACAAAGGAATAGTAATGCTAAACGAAGGAAACGTAATCCCGAAGTTGGGATCTGTTATCGACAAAGGAGTGGAGACAAACCTATGGTACTTGGACAATGGCGCAAGTAACCACATGACAGGTATTAGGTCAAAATTCAATGACATGGACGAGACTGTGACAGGCCAAGTGAGGTTTGGAGATGGCTCAACGATTGAAATAAGGGGAAAGGGCTCTGTGATGTTCAAATGCAAAAATGGAGAGAATCGTGTGCTTCGAGAAGTGTATTACATACCCACACTTCGTAACAATATCATCAGCTTGGGACAATTATCGGAAGAAGGGAGCAAGGTGGTGCTCAAAGGGGAATTCTTGTGGGTATACGATGAGCAAGGAAGGTTGCTAATCAAGGTAAAAAGATCTCATAATCTATTATATAAAGTCATACTTGAGTGTGCTAGGAATGCATGTTTATTGGCGAAAACAGAGGAAGAATCCTGGCTGTGGCACATCCGTTTGGGAAATGTGAACTTCAAGGCATTGAGCTTGCTGTCAAAGGAAGGAATGGCTTCTGGGGTACCCAAGGTGATGTCGTCTGGCAGCAATTGTGAAGGATGTTTGATGGGTAAGCAAGTAAGGAAGGCGTTTCCTGGAAAATCAAGTTTTAATGCAAAGCAAGTGCTAGAACTCATACACGGAGACATTTGTGGGCCAATTGAACCAGCCACCCCTGCAGGAAACAGGTACTTCTTCCTACTAGTCGATGATTTTAGTAGAAAGATGTGGGCTTACATGTTGAAAACTAAAGGGGAAGCATTTGGGGTATTTAAAAAATTTAAAGCTATGGTAGAAAATAAAACGGAGCAGAAAATCAAAACATTCAGGACAGATAGGGGTGGTGAATTCTGTTCAAACGAGTTTGAGAAATTTTGTGAAGAATCTGGAATAACCAGGCACTATACAGCTCCTTACACTCCGCAGCAGAATGGAGTGGTTGAGCGGAGAAATCGCACTGTCGTGGCTATGGCAAGAAGCATTCTGAAGGGTATGAATATGCCAATGTATTTTTGGGGGGAGGCAGTAAGGCATTCGATTTATTTGCTGAATCGTTTGCCAACCAGAGCGTTGTCTAAACTGACTCCTCAACAAGCTTGGACTGGGAGGAAGCCTAACTTGAAGTTTGTACGAGTTTTTGGATGTACTGCATACATGAAAGTTCCAACTGCCTACACAAAGAAGCTGGATGATCGTAGCAGGATTGTTGTAAACTTGGGAAAAGAGAAAGGGTCAAAAGCGTACAGATTGTACGACCCAAGTACAAAGTCTGTAGTGGTGAGTCGAGATGTTACATTCGATGAGAAGCAGCCATGGGTCTGGGGAGAATCTCAGAGTGAAGTCTCATCGACTACGTTTGACATTGATGAACTATTTCCAGATTTGGAAGATAATTCACAAAGGGAACATGAGGAGGTCATGACACCTGTTCAGACTCGAGAAGGTGTGCCTCAGCACAACCATGATGAAAGTGGAGAACAACCAAGGCGATTGAGGTTGTTAAGTGAGGTGTATGATGAAACGAGTGAAGTGGAGCTGGATAGTGAGCTTATGTTACTGAGTATTGAGGAACCAACCTCGTTTAAAGAGGCTGTGCAAGAAGCAGAATGGGAGAATGCAATGAAGACAGAGATCGAATCTATAGAGAGGAATGGAACATGGGCCTTAACTGAATTACCACAAGGTCACAAGGCAATTGGTCTCAAGTGGGTGTACAAGCTCAAGAAAGACACTGATGGGAAGATAGTAAAGCATAAAGCACGACTTGTTGCTAAGGGATATGTGCAGAAATATGGTATTGATTTTGAGGAGGTTTTCGCACCTGTGACTAGAATGGAGACTGTGCGATTGTTGCTTGCACTTGCAGCTAAAAACGGTTGGGAGGTTCATCACATGGATGTGAAATCAGCGTTTCTAAATGGAGAAATCGAGGAGGAAGTATATGTATTCCAACCTGAGGGTTTTGAGAAGAAGGGTGAGGAACACAAGGTCTATAAATTATTAAAGGCGTTGTACGGTTTACGTCAAGCACCTCGAGCATGGTACGCTCGGTTAAGAAGATGTCTTGAAGGTCTTGGTTTTGAAAAATGTCCATACGAGCACACTGTATATATGAAACGTGAAGGGAATGAATGCTTGATTATAGGCGTCTACGTGGATGATTTATTGGTGACAGGAACTACAGTTGAGAACATTATGAAGTTTAAGGAACAAATGAACTGTGAATTCGACATGTCAGATTTAGGGAAACTGTCTTACTATTTGGGCATCGAAGTGAAGCAAGGGCATGATTATATCGAGTTGAAGCAGACAGCCTATGCCAAGAAAATACTTGACAAAGCAGGGTTGGGAGATTGTAACCCAATTAAGTGTCCAATGGAATCGAGGGTGCAGCTTGATAAAGATGAGCGTGGCAAGGCAGTGGACTCTACAAAGTACAAGAGTATGGTGGGAGGTCTGAGATACTTAGTACATACGAGACCTGATATCTCATATGCAGTTGGTATAGTGAGTCGTTTTATGGAGCGCCCTACTGTTGTGCATCAAGGAGCAGTCAAAAGAATTCTAAGGTATGTAAAAGGGACATTGGAATATGGTATTGTGTATAAGCGTGGGACTGGGGATTATTTATTAGCTGGGTACTCTGACAGCGATCTAGCAGGGAGCTTAGATGACAGAAGGAGCACGGGAGGAGTTGCGTTTTACTTGAATGAGAGTTTGGTTACGTGGATTTCACAGAAACAGCGTTGTGTGGCTCTCTCAACGTGTGAAGCTGAGTTCATGGCGGCAACGGCTGCAGCGTGTCAAGGGATTTGGTTAAGGAATCTGTTGTCTCAAATATCTGATATTAAGACCAGTCCTGTGGTTATATATATAGATAATAAGTCTGCAATTGATTTGGCTAGGAACCCTGTTTTTCATGGTCGAAGTAAGCATATAGGGATACGGTATCACTTCATTCGGGAGTGTGTTGAACGGGGTGAAGTAGTAGTGCAACATATTCGTTCAGAGGAGCAAAGAGCTGACATTCTTACTAAGCCTGTGCCGACAGCAAGGTTCGAAAAACTCAGAGAACTACTGGGAGTCAAGAAACTGAAGAACGATGTTTAGATTAAGGGGGAGTTTGTTGGGCTTGGGCCTGGTTAATCTAAACATTGTCTTAAATAAAGTAGTTGTTTTATTTTGATTAAGTCAGTCATAGAGTTGGTCTAGGTAGTGGAGTTATTGTAGGAATGATTTGAATAAGTAGTTGCTTTGAAGTAGGAAATCAGGATAGGAAGTTGCTATTTTCTTGCTACCACGTTGGTGCAAGTTTCCTTTATATCTTGTAACCGTTGTTTTGTTTTAATATCACGTAATGCATATTTGTTTCTTTCAGTTTACAGAATAAACACATTTACATATAGTCTATAGTGCAGTAGTATAAGCTCAGATTCTACACAGATTTGATGACAATGTTCACTAGATTGGAAGGAAAAAAATCCTATTATCATTTGGGTTGGGAACACTATGAAACCCAGTCCCCTGTATAAATTGGTTATGAACTTGGTTATCATTTGGGTTGATGATATTGAAATTGATGATATTGCAAAACATGAAACTGTAAATAAATGTTATGATTTGCCTTCTTTGAATGATCTTGAGGACACTTCAGTGCAGCCTACCACAAGTAAAGCTAAACCTATACCGAAGTCCAAAACTAAACCTAAAACCAAAATCAATACTAGCCTTCCCACGCCCAATCTCACCCAATACAACCTTCAAAAATTTGACAATAAAGAGGAGTCCTAGATTCTCACCTCCACAAAACATAAACCTTGATAATGATTCTGGTAATGCTTCTGCTACTGATCATCAGACTTTATTTGGTCGAAAATTTCCAAAAACAACCGCCATATAAGAAAAGGACTTTCGGTGGATAGTGGCAGCAGTGGTAAAAGTGCTAGTAGAAAAGTGGATTTTCTTGCTGATACCGATACCGATGCCAATGAGGGTGGGAACGCAAATGCTGAAGGATTTCAAATGAGGAAAACATTATTGAGGAGTCTGCTTACAATTATGAGGGTTATAATTCTGATGATTCTGATGGGGAGATGTGTAACTGTGCATATTTAAAAACATAAGTGCATGAAGCCTAAGATAAAAAGAAGATAGTGTGTTACTAAGTTCGGGCCAACACTTTTATTCTGCTACACAAATTCAACTCTCCACTTACTCGCGTTACAAATTTTATGTTTTCAAATGCCTCTATGTAATTGGAATGACATTAGTAACTCCTCATAAGTATTCATAATGGTTTCAAGCCATGAAAGCAACAATATAATTTTTCTAATCAACTATTTTAGATTATCAAGCATCTGATAGGTGGTAAGAGATAGAAGACTAAAAGTTTGATTGCCAGGTTTGCTCTTCTTAATCTTCAATTAGTTTAAGAAGAAATGACACAAAGTTCTGAAAGAAGAAAAACTTACTTGTTCGTGCCCTCGTATCTTCATGAAACCCCTCAGGAATTCTCTTTTATAGTGGAAATTACCACTAAGATGGCCAGCTCGAATCTGTTCCAGATAATAACAAGGAGAAACATTTAGTGTGAAAGAAGCTACAACAGGCCAACAACCAAATGACTTGGTAAACGCACAATTGAGACATGCATACCTCACTACATGCACGATGAGCACAGTTAGTCCAATCCAGGTTTGCAGAGCGGCAATCATCATATGCGTGAATTAGCTCGTGTATGACTACTTGAGTGACCTCATCTTTCACATTTAACCTATTACTACATATTACTATCTGAAAAATGAAACAAATATGACATCAGGAAGACAAATGGAATATACGATGTAGGCCATTAAAAGGTATATAGATCAGTGCACGAGTCCAAGGAGAATAGGAGGCCGCGACTAGTATAACAATTTTGGAAAGTAAAAGTTTTGAAAGACGGTCTGCTAGAAAGCTTTGACTATCGACTGTCTGAATGGTAGTAGTTTATCCGACTTGAGTACACAGCTACATGCAAACTAAACATCATAATGTAGAACAAAACAAACCTTTGATTTTGTTGACCAGCCATTTTGTTCTTCCTTCAATACTGCTGGATACAGGCTACAATTTTCGAAAGAGGGAAAATATGAGCAAGGTCGTGTGGATAAATAAAGGTAATAGTGTAACAAAATATATTCAGATTTCCAGTATCCATTTGGTGTTTTTAGTGACACAATAATTTGTATGCAGCATGATAATATATGATTACAACTTCACAACGTAATCAATCGTAACATAGTAATTGGGGGCCTGATTTTATGACATATCCCAGCTGACACTAAGGATGCACTTATCAACTCACACTAGTCCACTGCCAATGATAACACTTCAGATTTAATTATTAATTGGGAAGCTAACCAACATCCAACATTAACTTGTCCTGTTTCTTCCGCACTTGAAAGCATAATATCATCTCATCTTATGCTTTACTATTGCAGTAAAAAATGAAAAATACATATCAGGTGTAATTACATCCAGGTTGCCATAATAATATCATAATTTAAATGCCAAGTATACAAACAAAATTCCAATTAAAAATATAAACACAAACTAACACAAAATGAAACATCACACAAACTACAAATAAAATACAAACACAAAATAACACTAAATTACAAACTATAGGCAAAATTATAATTTGAAACCTCTAATTAACAAAATGTTGGAATCCCTAATTTTAAAATTCGACTTAAAGAAAAATCTTGATGTAAAATCTTATTTAACATAAAAGAACATAAATAAAACCCTATAAATCGATTTAAAAATAAGCACAAATTAACAAATAAACCTAATTGATACCTTTTAGGGAAAATTCATCTAAAAACATATTTTAAAATCAATTTAGGGAAAGAAAATACCTTCTTCGAGCTTCAGTGTTCAAGCGTGAGTGTTCTTCGAGCTTCAGTGTTCAAGCTTCGAGCTTCAGTCGCCTAGTCTAGGGCAAACAAAAATTACTTGGTTCAAATTTTTAAGTTAATAGTAACGTTTATCTACATTCGTTGCAGTATAATTCAAATTTTGAATAAATTAGATTGAATTGCAACAATTTTAAAAAACATTGCAATATTACTTTAAAATCTAATTTTGAATAAATTAGATTGAATTGCAATTTTTAAGCAATTTTTTCGGTGCGCGTTGCAATAGCAAATTCTAGAACAATTTATGTTATATAGTATTACTTTAAAATCTAATATGCAAATGTGTTTTTTTTGCTAAACTTAAAAAAAAAAAGAGGATTTTATATCTTTCTACTTTTATCAAACAAAATTGCAATAATTTTGGTCTCAAAAGCCTCTCTTTTCGAATCCTATATCTCATGTGTTTTTGCTTTGCTATTTTCATTTTCTTAATTGTTTATTTGGTTAAAGGTTCATCCACTAATTCAGGTTATGATAATTGAGCAACGATAATCAATTTTGTTCAAAATGTGTCTTCAAAATATTTGAAACTAAACATGTGTTTATACTCGGCGTTATCTTTTCATGACTTTTTTTTACTAAGTTATCTTTTCATGACTTCTTTTTTATAAGTTATCTTTTCATGACTTTGTTTCTACCAACAACAAAATTACCTTGATTTGACATTCTGTTTTAAGCTCTTGTGGATTAAGTAAAAGAAATGAATTAATAATTATATAGGAATTGATTAATTGTATTTTTAAATTTTTTATAATATTATTGTAATCAATTCAACAATGACAAGATTAATTTTTATGTTCATATATATGTTACTACATACAAATCGAATAAAGTTTTGAATGTTCGACTCACTACATCAACGAACTAATAGATATTATCTAAAATATTATAGTATATAAAAGTTATTTTTTTTAATGTGTCTACTTTTTATGAAGTGTGGGGCAAATGGCGCCTCCATTACTTAACATCTAATCTTTTTCAGTACACACAGAGCAGTCAATAGATGCAATAATGGTTTTGCAATAGTGAAGGTGCCATTTGTCTCTCCTCATGGGCTATTTTTACTTTTTGCAATATCTACATCTACTTTAACAAGAGACACTACTTTCTTGTTTGTGCTCTGTTCGAAAATGTGCCTTAATTCTAACACCACTTTGATGGTTTTGCTTGGATCTGCAAATTGTCTGTGTCCCGTATTTTTGTGTTATATATTTTCGTGTTTCGTATATATAAATGTTAAATATAAAATTGATTCGTTTATGTTTGTTTATATTTTGTATGGTGTACCGTCGTGTATTTTTTGTGTCGAGTTTCATGTAATTTTAAATAAAAATAAAATAAATAAATAAAAATATTTAAATATTAAATTTTTCAGTTAAATTTATACAAATATGTATTTACATCATATTTACAAATAATATTATAAAATTATGTATAAACATATAATAAATATTAATTTATCATATCTAATATAAATATTAATATATAAATATATATTTGTTTCGTGTAATTCGTGTCGTGTTTTGTATCTCGATCGTGTACTGAAAATGTAAACACAAAAATTTTCGTGTCATGTTTTCGTGTCGTGTCATAAATTGACGGATCTAGTTTTACATGGAGGTAGGGAAAGTATGGTGCGGTTTGTAGCAATTTTTAAGATTAATCATTATTAAATTAATATATTCGATTTGATTCGGTTAATTGTTATTAATCGTTACCAAATCATTTAGAATGGTTATGATAATTATTTACAAATTCGTGAACCAAACTAAATTCATTTCATAAAATTATTTTTTTATATGTAATTCATATAATCATAAGTAAAAATAATAAATATGACAAATATATATTTCCATAACAGTGAAAAACGAGATTATAACATGTGCGTATCAAATAATCGATACAAATTTATAATACAAAAGTTTAAAAATTATGATTTAATACTAATAAAAGATTGATATGATAGATTATGGAGATATTATATAATTTATTTATACTAATATAAAAAATATACATTCATGTAATTAAAAATACTAAAATCAATTTGTATGAAATTATTATTATATATATTATATATTATAAATTAGGGAAAGATAGAATTATTTTTTTAATAATTTCTATATGAACTTGTGTGAATGAAGTGAGGTTGGTTCAAGAGAGAATTGAGAAGCCTAATTCTGTTGTAAAGGCTAATTCCAGAACAATTTATGTTATATAGTATTACTTTAAAATCTAATATTCAAATGTGGTTTTTTTGCTAAACTTAAAAAAAAGAAGAGAGGATTTTATATTTTTCTACTTTTATCAAACAAATTTGCAATAATTTTGGTCTCAAAAGCCTCTTTTCGAATCCTATATCTCATGTGTTTTTCCTTTGCTATTTTCATTTTCTTAATTGTTTATTTGGTTAAATGTTCATCCACTAATTCAGGTTATGATAATTGAGCAACGATGATCAATTTTGTTCAAAATGTTTCTTCAAAATGTTTATACTCGGCGTTATCTTTTCATGACTTTTTTTTTACTAAGTTATTTTTTCATGACTTTTTTTTTTTTTTTCTAAGTTATCTTTTCATGACTTTGTTTCTACCAACAACAAAATTAGCTTTATTTGACATTCTGTTTTAAGCTCTTCTGGATTAAATAAAAGAAATGAATTAATAATTATATAGGAACTGATTAATTATATTTTTAAAAAATTTATTTTTCACTTTATAATTAATAAATAATAAACTTGGTTATAAATACAAGTGTCTTGCTATGTATCACCCACATCATGCAACACAACTTTTAGGAGATATATTTGGATGTCTACCATTACTCGTCAATATTTTTGGTTTTAAATGTAACTTAGAAAAATAGATAATATGAATATTTAATAATAATATGTTGTTGACCGGATTACCGTGGGAGCATGTTAGATATCAAGAAAAAAAATATTATTTTATGTTGTCCATTTTGACTAGTGTTTGTAAACGGGTGAATTTTGGGTGAGGCTAAAACAACTTAAAATTGAATAAAATTAATATTTATGCGTAAAAGAAAAAAAAAATTAATAATGAACTGACTTGATCATTTTCAAATCACTTTCAGGTTTCAGTCATTAAATCGACCATAAATCTAATATTTTCTATTTTCATTCCCAGAATGGATCCGCATTCATTAACTCTTTATATATAATTAACTCCTTATATATAATAAGCGTAAGGGAGATCTTATCCAAAACTTTGGTCGGTCACTGTACTACCAAAAGTATATGATCCGTTGGATTATAAAACTATAAATATTCAAATAGATGAGAATCGTTAGATATAATATTAAAAATTGTATTTGATTAATAATAGGATAGTATTTAAATACTAAAAGGTGTATTTTGATAATTTAAACCAATTATAAATAGATTTTCTATATTGAATAGAAATCTTTATGTAAAAAATAGTAATTATCTTTTCTCTTTAGTTTATGGATAGTTCCAGTTAGATAATAATTATTAAACCATCATTAAATTAAAGATAATTTTGTTAGATTCGCGTGGGCTGTAAAATTGTTAAAATCTGTTGTCTAAAACTCAAGATAGAGCCCAAACAGTAAAGTGATTATCTAAATTTTAATATTTTTTTAATTTAAACCAATTATAAATAGGTTTTCTATATTGAATAGAAATCTTTATGTAAAAAATCGTAATTATCTTTTCTCTTTAGTTTATGGATAGTTCCGGTTAGATAATAATTATTAAACCATCATTAAATTAAAGATAATTTTGTTAGTTTCGCGTGGGCTGTAAAATTGTTAAAATCTGTTGTCTAAAACTCAAGATAGAGCCCAAACAGTAAAGTGATTATCTAAATTTTAATAATTTTTTTTTATTATTGTAGCACCAATTTAATTTTTTTCCTAATTCTTTTAAATTTATAAATTCTATGTTTATTTCAATAAAATATTAAAATCAATTTAAGAAAAAATTAAAATCGATCTGGTCCGTGTACGACCACTATACGACCAAATTAATTATTACAGTTAGATCTTAAATACATCGATGAGAATTGTTAGATCTAATATTAAAAAGTGTATCTGATTAATAATAGAATTATATTTAAATACTAAAAAGTGTATTTTGATAATTTAACATTTTTCTATGTAAAAATTCTTAAATATCTTTTCTCTTTAATTTATGTATAGTTCGAGTTAAATAATAATTGTTAAACCAAATATCAGATAACAATTCATATCGATTACAATATTAAAAATTATCAATATAATGTTCATGTATATCACATAACAATGATACATGTGGACCCTGCGTTATAAGAGACTTAGGAGAACTCATGTACATGAATAAATTTAAACAATTTTTTTTCTGAAGAAACATAACAATTTGATTAATCCAAATTATAATTATATTATTTTCCATATAACAAACATAAAAGGATAATATCAAAATATTATTAAAATATTGAGCTATACAAAATTTGATACAAAAGGATAATAAAAGGATAATGAATTTTATACAAAATTTTGATCGTCACGGTGTACTATTTTAAAAGAAGAACTATTACAAAAAAAATTATATTTTAATTGATGATTTATTTTCTCAAAAGTTCAAAGTTCCCGCATATTTAACATATTACAAAAAAGAGTATATTATATTTTAGCAATAAATAATTAAAAAAATTAAAAATTAAAAAAATTATAAATATTAAGAAAAATTAATGATGTTATCATGGTAGTTTGTTTCTAAATACCGTCAAAACATTCTCAACCGTTAGATCCAATACTTTTAAAAATTGATTATCAAGATTATATCATATAAAAAGAAGTTATTGTCTAAAAATGATATAAGTTAAAAGATATTATATTAGGATTGGATTTTCTAAAAATTCAAAACATAAAAATAGTTGTAATTAAATAAGGAAACTCATTTAATACCAAAATAATCAAAATCGTTTAATGTTAAATAGATAGGTGAAAACCGTTAGATTTAACATTAAAAACTGTATTTGGTTTATAAAGGGTATTCTAATAATCTAAACTACATATAAGTAGATTTCCGAATAGAATTCTCAACATTAAATTTCGTCACTTTATTCTTTTTTTAGTTTTAGAATAGTTTTTAATTGAAAAAAAAACTATTAAACCACAACTAAATTAAAGATTATTTTGTGAATTTCATGTGAACCGTAAAATTGGCCAAATCTAACTTTTATAACTCAATATAAACAAATATTAAATTGAGCGCATAAAATGTAATAAATATCAAATTTTTAACCATAATTTTTTTTGGCTATATCTTTTTTAACAATAATTTAATCATGTAAACTAATAACTTTTAAATATTAAAATATTCATAAATAAATATAATTATAAATATTAAAAAAACAATCGTGTGTTGCATCGTAATAAAAATATAATTATAAACAGAATAATTATAAATAAAATTTAAGTAACCGTGCATCGCACGGGCTATAAGCTAGTAAGCATAATAAGCGTAAGGTAGATCTTATCCAAAACTTTAATGGGTCACTCTACTACCAAAAAGTATATGATCCATTGGATTATTAAAGTATAAATTTTCAAATCAATGAGGACCGTCAGATATAATATTAAAAATTGTATTTGATTATTAATAGGATAGTATTTAAATACTAAAAGATGTATTCTGATAATTTAAGCCAATTATAAATAGGTTTTCTATATTGAATAGAAATCTTTATGTAAAAATCGTAATTATCTTTTCTCTTCAGTTTATGGATAGTTCCAGTTAGATAATAATTATTAAACCATCATTAAATTAAAGATAATTTTGTAAGCTTCGTGTGGGCTGTAAAATCGTTAAAATCTGTTGTCTAAAACTCAAGATAGAGCCCAAACATTAAAGTTATTATCTAAATTTTAATAAATATATTTTTATTATTGTAGCACCAATTTAATTTTTTTCCCTAATTCTTTTAAATTTATAAATTCTATGTTTATTTCAATAAAATATTAAAACCAATTTAAGAAAAAATTAAAATCGATCGTCCGTGTACGATTATTGTTAGGTCCTGATAAGTTTGTAGAAGGGGGGTTGAATACAAACTATACCGTTTTATCAAATTTGTCCTTTGAATAATTTAACAATTAAGAACAAATTAATGCGGAATATAAATGAAACAAGATTCAAGTTAAATATAGCTTATATTAAACTTGAAGGGTGTTGCAAATACAATATGGATTACAAAGTATTTATCTCAAACTAATTAATACAAATTTAGAATAAATTCGACATGAACTTTTCTAATATTTGTAATAAAAAGATCGAATGCTAAAAGCAAGTTCGAGATAAATTCTAGGGATAAAAATCCGCTAGTTAATCAAAGCAATACAAGTAATCAACTTCTAGTGGTTTGGATTTAACAATACAAACTAGAATTAATTGCTTGAGAAGAAATGAGATCAAAATCTTTTCTTCCGTTCTTGCTTCAGAGAGAAATGTCTGTTCTGTTTTGTTTTTGATAATGCAAGTCATTTTTTTCATTCTGCACAGCCTCGGGTAAATACAAATGCTTTTGCCTTGTATGACCTGCACAGTAAGCTCGGTATGACCTGCCATTACTTTTCGGTAGAACCTGCTAGTACTCGGTATGACCTGCAAGTACTCAGTAGAACCTGCTAGTACTCGGTATGACCTGCAAGTACTCAGTAGAACCTGCTAGTACTCGGTATGACCTGCAAGTACTCAGTAGAACCTGCTAGTACTCGGTATGACCTGCAAGTACTCAGTAGAACCTGCTAGTACTCGGTATGACCTGCCACCACTGTCCATGTATGACCTGCCACACAGTACTTGTATGACCTTTAGAAAATTCGGTATGACCTGCCTTAAATAAAGCTGAGGTCATACCGAGAATAAAATAGGTCATACTAGTACTTAAGTTAATTTCTCTTAATTAAAATTAGTTAGATTAAATTCTAGATTAAATTAATTCTATTATAGAATTAATTTAATAAATAATTTAAAAAACTAACTTAATTAATTTAATAAATAAATTAATTCTGATAGAATTAATTTATTAATTAAATTGAATTAATAAATCAAAGAAGATAACTTAAAATCCTTGCATTCCTCTATCTTCTGAAAACCACTGAATATAGATGATTTAATTCCACTGATTGATGTCGTCATTCGATGCACTGTCTGGTTCATGGATAACTGACTTCAATGATAATTCTTCATCTTTAAAACATTTAAAGTTGTGGCTTCTTTTCTTTAGCTCTGATTAAACTCTGAATCCTGTACTTCTTCTGTCACCAACTGGAAATCTCTGTCACTGTAGTAAATCCACTTTCTTGAATATTTCACTGAGGCTTGAACAATAAATTGAACTTCTTTCAGTGTAGAATAACTTCAAGTCTGTAGATGACTTTAATACTCCATTCTCTTGACAGATAAAACTCTCTGAGATTCCTGTGACCTTTAATCTAATATTTACTTATTACATTCTTGTTTAAGTTTAGTAGAATCCTCGAATTACAAATAGGCTATAGCGTATGCCTTTCAATCTCCCCCTATTTGTTTGTTAGAAAATAACAACCAAATACCTAGAGGATCACTCAACTAAAACCAAGAAAAAGATAAGACTCTTACGCCTAAGTAAATACTAGAAAGTTCTGGATCAAATATGACATTTCCAGATTTCACCAGTAAAGATAAATACAAGACAGATGTTCCTCTAGACTGAACATATGATAACATTGAACCTGTCTTGATTTATCTAAGCTCTATACATATAACATTTACAAAACAGAGCTAACTTACCTTTACTCCCCTGAAACTCCCTCTTTACCTTTTATATCTTTTTCAGCTCCCTTTATACTAGCTTCTCCAGAAACTTCTAGAAACTCTTCTCCCCCTTAGAAACTTCTAGAAACTTCTCCCCCTTAGGAACTTCTCCCCCTTAGTTGAGGAATTCTCTACAGATTTAACTTTAAGAGTATCTGAAGCCAGTAGGAGTTGAGATAGATGATGGAGTTGATCTTGGAAGTAAATTTGTCTTCTAGATTTCCTTGAGCAGTCCCAGCTGATTGTTGATAGAGGTGGAAGAAGAAGACCGTTCAACCACTTGTGCTTGCAAAATTTCTTTATCAGCCTGGGTTTAGAATAGATGTTCCTGTAGATCAGCTATGTGAGCTAACTACATTGCAGTGTATGTGTCTGTGTGTGCACTCACTTGAATTTCTCTTGTAAGTGTATCACTCATCTCACGTGCATGTGTTTCACTCAGTGTTTGACTTTTATCACTCAATATTAGCTGTCTGTTTGCTCCTTTTTGATCAGTACCTGCATTGAAACTCACCCTAGCCTCTTCAAGAGAGGTCAGTGGTGGTGCAATGGGAGTTCGCAAATCCCGATCCTCAATCATGTCTATCAAATCACTTGGATTTGAAATCTGAATTGCTTCAGTGATAGACTGACCAAGTTGTCTTCCACTTTCTCCAGATAAATCTGCGAGTGGAAAATCCCTTAGGGAGCCAGAGGTGTTCACTCTGGGAGGGGAGAAAATGATTCTATTTAATTTGGCAAAGAATCAAATTTTCCCTCAGATGCCTATGAAGGCACTTCTACCGTGACAATGGTAGGCACTGTAACCAGTTGCAGGTGCTCTGCTTTCACTGTGTCCTGAGTTTCATCTAATGAAATTGTTTTCTCCCATTGTGAATAATGAGAGTGTGCTTGACTCAGTACAAAGTGCCATGGCCCTATGGCGAATTTCAATAGATTCATCCTGTTGAGAGAATGTCTCTAGATACAGTTCATTGGCCATTTCAAAGTCCATATCCTATTGAGAGGATACAGATGGGTTGACAGATGCCTCAGTATATATTGAATTTCTTTAGAGGAGGCAGAGCTGTGGGATCACTCACTGTTTCAATCAAAATACTTCTTTGTTTAACATTTGATTTCTGTTTAGGCTGAGAGGTCAAGTAATGAAGTTGTAGACTCATTGTTTGGCTCTAAGACCTGGGTTAAAGATTGTGGATCTACAATCCCTTGGTCAGCCCTAACAACCACTTGGGTTCAGCAACAGTAAAAGAAGTGGATTGAGAGATAGAAAGTAATACCTGAATTGGATTTGGCACTGAATTTCCAGCTAAGCAAGAGCTAGATCAGAAATAATATATATAATATATTTACACAAACATCTAAGTCAAATAGAAAATAAAAGATAATAAATAATAATAATAAAAATAATATAAAATAATATATTCAAACTAAAATAATATATACATAAGAAAAAAAATATTTACAGGAAACTATTTACATGCAATAACTATACAGAATAATATAGAGGTGCATAAAAATAATATAAACTTGCATAAATATTTAAACAACAATATTTACAATCTAAAACTAACTTAAATGATTCTTGAATAAATAAATTTTCAATAAAAATAGGTTTCTCTATTTAAAAAATATGAGAAAAGTATTTTTAAAGAAAATAAATTATTCAGAATATTTAAATTAACAAGCTTTATACAAAAACAAGAATTGGCAAAATATATCATTCAATATCAGCAAGAGAAAATGATTTTGAAAGAACAAACATGATAGAGATATTGTTAATCACTAAGACTGTTTAACATACCCAATTTACCAACTAACTTGATAAATGTGGATTCGTCAACAGATTTAGTGAATATATCTGCAGTCTGTTCTTCTGTGGGTACAAAGTGTAACTCAACAGTTCCATTCATAACATGCTCTCTGATAAAATGATACCTGATATCAATGTGCTTCGTTCTCGAGTGCTGCACAGGGTTGTTGGAGATTGCTATGGCACTTGTATTATCACACAAAATAGGAATTTTGTCTAATGCAAAGCCATAGTTCTTTAATTGATTCCTTATCCATAAGATCTGAGCACAACAGCTTCCAGCAGCAATATATTCAGCTTCTGCTGTTGAATTGGAAATTGTTTGCTGTTTCTTGCTATACCAGGAAATCAACCTACCTCCTAGGAATTGACAACTCCCAGAGGTACTCTTTCTATCCACAACACTACCTGCATAATCAGAATCTGTATATCCAACAAGATTAAAACCAGAATCTTTAGGGTACCAGATACCTAGATTAGGTGTACCCTTAAGATATCTCAAGATTCTTTTCACAGCAACGAGATGTACATCTCTAGGGTCCGCTTGGAACCTTGCACACAAGCATGTAGCATACATAATATCTGGTCTACTAGCAGTAAGATAGAGTAAGGAGCCAATCATACCTCTGTAGCTTGTAACATCTACCTTGATAGATTTGTCAGAAGCTCCAAGTTTGATGGCTGTTGAAGATGGAGTCCTTGCTGATGCTGAATCCTCCATGTGATACTTCTTGAGGAGTTCTTTAAGATACTTGGATTGACAAATAAATATACCATTTGTCCTTTGACTTACTTGCAATCCAAGAAAGAACTTCAGCTCACCCATCATACTCATTTCAAACTTACTCTGCATAAGCTCAGCAAATCTCTTACAGAGATTATCATTAGTAGACCCAAATATGATGTCATCCACATAGACTTGGACTAATATCATATCACTTTTGTGTTTCTTTGAAAAAAGAGTTTTGTCTATGATACCTCTAACAAAACCATTTTCTAAAAGAAAACCAGAGAGAGTATCATACCATTTTCTTGGGGCTTGTTTCAGACCATAGATAGCCTTGAATAGAAAGTACACAAAATCCAGCAGTTCCTGATTTTCAAAGCCAGAGGCTGTTCCACATACACTTCTTCATCAAGCTCACCATTCAGGAATGCACTCTTAACATCCATTTGATAGACTTTAAAATTGGAGTAAGCAGCAAATGCTAAGAACATCCTGATGGCCTCAAGTCTAGCCACTGGTGCATAGGTTTCATCATAATCAATGCCTTCAGCTTGAGAATACCCTTGTGCAACCAGTCTTGCTTTGTTCTTTGTAACAATGCCATCCTCATCTAGCTTGTTCCTGAATACCCATCTAGTACCAACTACTTTCTTGTTCTTTGGCCTGGGTACCAGCTTCCAGACTTGCTGTTGTTCAAACTGATTGAGTTCATCTTGCATAGCAATCACCCAATCTGGATCAGTCAGTGCTTCCTCAGTTTTCTTTGGCTCCATTTTAGATAAAAATGTTGAGTAATGACATTCATTCTGAGTTGCACTTCTAGTTTTAACTCCAACATCTGGATCACCAATGATCAGCTCAAAGGGATGAGCTCTATTCCATACAGTCTGTCTTGGAAGATTTGATCTTGATGATTCGCCTTGAATTTCACTTTGATGTTGTGAGTGACTAGTTGATCCTTCATTTGCTCCCCTTGAGTTGTTGCTTGATTGCCTTGATGATTCTTCTCCAATGTTGGTGGTATCTCCATTGTTACCAGTGTTTCCACTACCACCACCATGATCATTATCATCATTGTTATTATCATTACCAGCAATAACTTCAGGTGGGGCTTCATCATCTGATTCTGAGTCTGGCAAGTTATCAAACTTCAGCTTTTCAGATGAGTCTTCTTTTTGGATATTAGGGAACTTGGTGTCATCAAATGTAACATTGATGTTCTTATTGACTGATAACATTTCTTGATTTCAAACAGGCCATATCCTCAGTTATACCCTTGCTGTTATCTCCAAAGGTAACTACTGGGCCAGCTTTCTCAACCAAATCTGATAGCAGGGCTCTATCTCCGGTCATATGCCTTGAACAGCCACTGTCAAGAATCCATATAACACGGTTTACCTGTTTAACTCCCTGCAATATCAAATTGATTAGACCTTCTTCGGAGCCCAAAATTGATTGGGTCCGGCATACTTAAAGAACTGGCCTTTGTCAGGCAAAACAACATTTTTAGCTAAAACTACTTCAACCTCTTTCACATAAGAGCGTTTCCATTTATAACCAGCCTTAACACATTTCTGAGTAGGCTTAGGGATAAATGAATCCACTCTAGTCTGAGGAGGACTAGTAGTCTTTGTTTTAACATGCTTCTTATTATTAACATGTTGACGTGGAGCAGTCTTATCACTAGATACATGCTTCTTATTAAAGAAAGCATACATAACATTAAAAGCACAAGACATGCAATTACTCACACCACATGCTTTATGAGAAGAATTAATAGCAGGCATGTTAGTTCTACAGTTGTTTTGATCCAACTTATGGATATCTGATTTAGTCTTTTTAGTTGTAGCAACTTTGACTGGAATATCATATATACACTTTTTGGACTGTTCAGCTTCCAAAGCAATATCTTCTTCATGAATCTCCTCAGCAATAATGATAGAGTATTCATTCATAGGCTCTGCCTCAGACTCCCTACAGAAGGGTGTTTCAATACCCTTAAGTATATATGGAACAACCTTTCCTTCAGATTTGTATCTACAAGGGGAATTAATTCCAAGCAGTCCAATAGCCTCATTATAATCATACCCTATACTGACATGATTACCAACAGCTTGCTTATTGAGAATTTCTTTAGCAGTCTTACAAGAACTGAAATAAGCATTAGCTTTGGTCTTAAGCTCACTAATCTGATCTTTGAGAATGGTTTCCAGTTGAATATAACATTTAACCCTATTCTCAAGAAAAGCTACCTTATTAGTAAGTTCATCCTGATTAACATGCACAAGTTTCAATTCTTTTAATTCCTTTTCAAGATTTGTGTTTAAAAGATTTATTCTATCATTTTCAGTGCGTGCACAACTTATGGTGCCACCAAGATGATAAATCATTTCAGCGTCAGTAAGTTTTACCTTAGACATGTTGGGTGGAGATAACATGGACGCAAAGAGTTTGTCTCCTATTGCCATGACTGCAAGATTCCCAACTTCTTCATCTTCACTGTCTGTATCATCCCAGCTCTTTTCTTCAGACTTGTTCTTCTCAACCATCCCTGTTTTATAGCCACCCCTTGTGCTATTTGAGGATGAAGAACCACCTGTCTGGTATTCGTCAGCATATGTCTTGAACTTGAAACTAGGATTTCTCCTGAACCTGAAGTTTCCAAACTTCTTCACTACCCAGGCCATAGACTCATCTTCTAACTGTTCAAGCTCCTCCATAGAATAAAAATCACCACCAGATTGACTTGTAGATGTAACACCATATTCAGCTACAATTACATCCTTGTTAGGACTGGAAGGTAGAACAACCTTCGCTTCCTGTTTCTGTGGGACTCCAGCTACCAGTGAAGTAGACATACTAACCACTCTTCCTTCCCTTGGATTTGATCTGAAGTGCTCATATGAAGAGGTGAGAATTTCCATCTTATTCTCTCTGACTTCCTCTGTCCCTTCATTGATTATTTCAATCGTATCCCAAATGTGTTTGGCAGAGACACATTTTAAAATATGATTATGCATGATTGGATCAAGACAATCAATCAGTATCAACTGTAGACAGGCATCCAAGGCAACATCTTCTTTTTCTTCAGGAGTGTAGTCCTTGGGATCCTTAGGGTATATCCTAGCAGCCCTAGTAACAACACCATTCTCTATTAGCTCTCTCTCAACAAACATAGGAATTTTTGGTCCATTCTTCAGCACATCAAGATATTCAACATTAACCACTTGAAGACACAAGAGCATCTTCTTCTTCCACATAGGATAATGATCCTTGCTGAACATTGGGATTTTTATTGTAGCCACTTTCTGTGTAGTAGACATCTTTTGAGATTTCTAGGAATAATAAAAAATCAGAGTTTAAGAAAAATCTCAAAACAATTGGATCTTTGATTTGTATATCAATCAAAAGGCTCTGATGCTAATTGTTAGGTCCTGATAAGTTTGTAGAAGGGGGGTTGAATACAAACTATACCGTTTTATCGAATTTGTCCTTTGAATAATTTAACAATTAAGAACAAATTAATGCGGAATATAAATGAAACAAGATTCAAGTTAAATATAGCTTATATTAAACTTGAAGGGTGTTGCAAATACAATATGGATTACAAAGTATTTATCTCAAACTAATTAATACAAATTTAGAATAAATTCGACATGAACTTTTCTAATATTTGTAATAAAAAGATCGAATGCTAAAAGCAAGTTCGAGATAAATTCTAGGGATAAAAATCCGCTAGTTAATCAAAGCAATACAAGTAATCAACTTCTAGTGGTTTGGATTTAACAATACAAACTAGAATTAATTGCTTGAGAAGAAATGAGATCAAAATCTTTTCTTCCGTTCTTGCTTCAGAGAGAAATGTCTATTCTGTTTTGTTTTTGATAATGCAAGTCATTTTTTTCATTCTGCACAGCCTCGGGTAAATACAAATGCTTTTGCCTTGTATGACCTGCACAGTAAGCTCGGTATGACCTGCCATTACTTTTCGGTAGAACCTGCTAATACTCGGTATGACCTGCAAGTACTCAGTAGAACCTGCTAGTACTCGGTATGACCTGCAAGTACTCAGTAGAACCTGCTAGTACTCGGTATGACCTGCAAGTACTCAGTAGAACCTGCTAGTACTCGGTATGACCTGCCACCACTGTCCCTGTATGACCTGCCACACAGTACTTGTATGACCTTTAGAAAATTCGGTATGACCTGCCTTAAATAAAGCTGAGGTCATGCCGAGAATAAAATAGGTCATACTAGTACTTAAGTTAATTTCTCTTAATTAAAATTAGTTAGATTAAATTCTAGATTAAATTAATTCTATTATAGAATTAATTTAATAAATAATTTAAACAACTAACTTAATTAATTTAATAAATAAATTAATTCTGATAGAATTAATTTATTAATTAAATTGAATTAATAAATCAAAGAAGATAACTTAAAATCCTTGCATTCCTCTATCTTCTGAAAACCACTGAATATAGATGATTTAATTCCACTGATTGATGTCGTCATTCGATGCACTATCTGGTTCATGAATAACTGACTTCAATGATAATTCTTCATCTTTAAAACATTTAAAGTTGTGGCTTCTTTTCTTTAGCTCTGATTAAACTCTGAATCCTGTACTTCTTCTGTCACCAACTGAAAATCTCTGTCACTGTAGTAAATCCACTTTCTTGAATATTTCACTGAGGCTTGAACAATAAATTGAACTTCTTTCAATGTAGAATAACTTCAAGTCTGTAGATTACTTTAATACTCCATTCTCTTGACAGATAAAACTCTCTGAGATTCCTGTGACCTTTAATCTAATATTTACTTATTACATTCTTGTTTAAGTTGAGTAGAATCCTCGAATTACAAATAGACTATAACATATGCCTTTCAATTATGACCAAATTAATAATTATAGTTAGATCTTAAATAAATCGATAAGAATTGTTAGATCTAATATTAAAAAGTGTATCTGATTAATAATAGAATTATATTTAAATACTAAAAAGTTTATTTTGATAATTTAAAATTTTTCTATGTAGAAATTCTTAAATATATTTTCTCTTGAATTTATGTATAGTTCCAGTTAGATAATAATTATTAAACCAAATATCAAGATAACAATTCATATCGATTACAATGATACACGTGGACCCTACGTGGAGAACTCATGTACATAAATAAATTTAAACACTTTTTTTTTGAAAGAACATAACAATTTGATTAATCCAAATTATAGTTATATTATTTTACATATAACAAAAATAAAAGGATAATATCAAAATATTATTAAAATATTGAGGGTTTCATATTCATAAACGATAATTTTGAATATAATACTTATATTAAAATGTGTATTTGATTAAAGGTAGGATTATATTTAAATACTAAGAAGTGTGCTTTGATAATTTAAACCAATTATGAATTGATTTTCTATATTGGATTGAATTCTTTATGTAAAACTTCTTAACCATCTTTTCAGTTTATTTTATGAGTAGGTCAACTGGTCAAGTTAGATAATAATTATTAAATCATCATTAAATTAAAGATAATTTCTTTAGTTTCGCATGGGTTGTAAAATCGTCAAAATTCAATTTCTAAAACTCATGATATAACCCAAATAGTAAAGTTTGTATCTAAATTTTAATAAATATTTTTTTATTATAGTAGCACCAATTTATTTATTTTTCCACTAATTCTTTTAAATATAGAGAAATTTTATGTTTCTTTCAAAAAAGTATCAAAATTAATTAAGAACAAATTCAAATCGATAAAGAATATAATAATATGAAAATAAAATTTTATATAATCATAACATAATTTTTATTCTGTTTAATAATTTTTAAGTAATAATGTATTTTAAAATTTTATATACACTGTAAATAAAACTGAAACATTAAAAGTAAAAGCAGTTAGTAAAATACTTATATCATTATATACTTGATATCCTTATTATATTAAATCCTTATATATAATAATCATAATAGGGATCTTATCCAAAATTTTGGTCGTAGATAACTAAATTAATAAGGACCATTAGATCTTAACTAGATAAATGAAAATCGTTAGATCAAATATTTAAAAAGTGTATTTTATTAATAATAGGATTATATTTAAATTCTAAAAGGTGTATTTTGATAATTTAAACCAAATATACCAAATATAAATAAGTTTTCCATATTGAATAGAATTCTCCATGTAAATAATTCGTGACTTTATTTTCTCGGATAATTCCAGTTAGATAAAAATTGTTAAACCATCTTTTAATTAAATATAATTTAGTTATCTTCATGTGGGGTATAAAATCGTCAAAATCTGATTTTTAAAACACAAGATAAAGCCCAAATTAGTAAAGTGAATATTTAAATTCTAATAATAATTATTATGTCATCGTTATTTTAATACCAATTTAATTACTTTTTTCTAACTATTTTAAATTTAGAAATCTATGTTCAAAAATTAAAATCAATCTAAGAAAAATTCAAATCAACAAAGAATATAATAATACGAGGATAAAATTTTATAAAATTGTGCATATTTTTAATCCTATTTTATTAAGTTTTAAATCATAACTAATCAAATATTATTTATTATTAAATAATAAATTATACGTAAATGGCGATTTTGTTTTATAAGAACTCATAGATAACTAATTTCATTGTTAGCAGGACTATATTCATATTAAAAAAAAATCGTATTTTGAAATTTTAGACTCAGCTACAGAGGCCAAACTTTTTTAACATATATACATTGTAAATTATTAAATTCGAAACTTTAAAAGTTTCTTAATCAATTAGTATAGTACTTTTCTAAAAAATCGTACTTTACAAAAAATATAATCAAATAACTCATGTCTGCAAGAAAAAAAAATGAAAAAATTCTTTATTTTAAAAAAAAAAACCTATAAATTTTAACATGTTGTTGGTAGATTCAAAACTTAGATCATTCTACATGATAATTTTACTGTTATATCTAACGTTTTTCAACAATTTAATTTGAAACATATGGATTGAGTGATCAAAAAAAGCGACCAAACTTATAAGGAAACTTTCATTATTTAGTCTTTAATATAATAACATAGATATTTATAGGATATACTATAAAAAATGAATTTTATACAGAATTTTGATCGTCACGGTGTACTACTTTAAAAGAAGAACTATTACAAAAAAATTATATTTTAATTGATAATTTATTTTCTCAAAAGTTCAAAGTTCCCGCATCTTTAACATATTAAAAAAAAGAGTACATTATATTTTAGCAATAAATATTGAAAAAAATTATAAATATTAAGAAAAATTAATGATGTTATCATGGTAGTTTCTTTCTAAATACCGCCAAAACATTCTCAACCGTTAGATCCAATACTTTTAAAAATAGACGATCAAGATTATGTCATATAAAAAGAAGTTATTGTCTAAAAATGATATAAGTTAAAAGATATTATATTAGGATTGGATTTTCTAAAAAGTCAAAACATAAAAATAGTTGTAATTAAATAAGGAAACTCATTTAATACCAAAATAATCAAAATCGTTTAATGTTAAATAGATAGGTGAAAACCGTTACATTTAACATTAAAAAATGTATTCGTTTAATAAATGGTATTCTAATAATCTAAACAGTAGATTTCCAAAATCGAATAGAATTCTCAACATTAAATTTCGTCACTTTATTCTCTTTTTAGTTTTAGAATAGTTTAGCGTGTAAAATATAATAAATATCAAAATTTTAACTATAATTTTTTTGGCTAAATCTTTTTTAACAATAATTTAATCATGTAAACTAATAACTTTTAAATATTAAAATATTCATAAATAAATATAATTATAAATATTTAAAAAACAATCATGGATAATAAAAATATAATTATAAACAGAATAATTATAAATAAAATTTAAGTAACCGTGCATCAGACTATAACCTAGTATAAATAAGACCATTAAAACACCTCATCTTGCCGAGTGATTTGGGGAAAAATGTTTTGTAACTAATTTTGAACAACTAGCTAGCAGACTAGCACTCCTTTATCGTGTATAGAAAAACGATTTTGATTTAATTCAGAACAAAATATAGAAGTACTAACAATTTCATTTATTTTTCACAAGTATGAACATCATAACAGATGAAAGAGGTTGAGAAACGGTATATTAAACTGATGCATAAGCACAAAGTTCTTTGTCAACTAGGAAATTTTTCATGTCTTCCTCTTCCAAACCCACAATGACCTTTATACCATCCCTGCTTGGAGTGTCCATCATGAACATGCTATTAACGAACGGCGTGTCAACAAGCGTTGCTTTAGCTGGCCTTCCCCAGCCAAAATCCATCTCATCATATAATGGGAAATTACAAATGCTGCTGATTAGATAATGCTTGCAAAGTACATGGTGTAGTAGGAGACCCAAATTCACCGGAACGATTTCGTTTCCTCTTATAAGTTCCATCTTTCCTTTTCTCATTTGGCACACCAGGGGATTTAGCTCTGTCTCAGTCATCGTACTTGTTAGAACGGGCTTTGAGCTAATAAGATTGCCAACACTTGTTTTAGGAAGTGGCGGATGAATCAGAGGCCGCATGTTTACTATCTGCAACAAGACAGATGTATGATAGGCCCCTGAATTTGATGTAGCTGCGGCAACTACCGCACACCTGTAGAGGACTGCAGTAACAAGCTCATTTCGCGTGTAATTTTTGTCTCCCACTACACCATGTACTTTGTCCTTAAATTCCTGGTCAGCCCTCAGCTGTGCGATTTTCGAGTTATGAAAAGTTATCTCCCTAACGATCCAGTTCTTTTCGGGGAACGAAAGTTGATTTGCAGCTAAATCATCATCAAACGATCCAGGTAGCAGGTTGTGAACAAAAGAGGGACGAAGATGTACTAGTTTATCTTCATTACTGGAGTTGCGTGTCAAACTTGCCCAATATGTTAAGAATGAGAGTAAAGTACTACCATCAGCAAGGCGGTGCGAGAGGCTCGCTGCTATAGCTATTCCTCCGCAAGAAAAATGGTTTAGTTGAAAGAAAATGCATTAAAGGAGAACATGATGCTTTATGCCATACGGAGCAAGGTGGAAAGAGATAACCAAATCCTTCATTTTCATCCTTTACTGGAGCTTTTTCCATAATCTCCGATAACTTGCCTTCTATCCGGGCTTCAACAAAATGAACACCTTCGTCATTGCAGTCAACATAGGTTCCTTCGGATCCAAGTGTTCCTGCAAACGGGTAGTACTCGGAAAGTGTCTTGGATAAGGAGTTCTTGAGTAGATTTGATAATGTGGTTTTATTGGATGGTTGCGGATTAGGATAGAAAAATATAAGTGGCATGTAAAAATCAGCCATTATACGATCATGCAAAGGAAGTTTGTAGTGTTTGAGGTGGAGGGGTGTGGGAGAAGCTGGTTTAATGTTGGTTGTTGATCTTGAGATGACATGCAGCTGCCTTCTCGAGATTACTGATGCCTTAAGGATTAGTCTGCTAATCGCCATAGAAATATTGTCGTTGTAAGTTGCAAACTGGCGAACTGCGGATATACTCTAGGAACCTGCTTTTACATTCATATATAGACCCCGTAATTCGAATGGGAATGGTAATCTGGTATATTGAGTGTCGTAAAAAGCGGGAATCGAGTTAATCGGTGATGACATTATTCACGGATTAATCGGGTAATCGGGAATTAATCGGAATGATTAATCGGATCATTAATCGGAATAAATTTAATAATATTTTTTATATACAATTATATTCATGTATATAATTGTTTCGTTATTTCAACTAAACATATGTTATTATCATATATTTATGCAAATATTTTAAAAATGTTATATAATTGTAATAAATAAAATTTTGAAGGTTTAACTTTTCAATTAGAGATCAATTTAAGAAAAAAAATAAATAGAATTTATGATTTAGGCATCTAAAATTATAATTATATGTACAAAAATAATATTTTTTCCTATTGTTTAATCAAGTTTCTACCTTTTAAATTTTTAATTATTTTTTTAATTTTAACTATTTGTTACTATTTTTAAATAATTAGCCCGATTTTTTATCGATTCAGTCAATTTTTGACCGTTTTTCTGAAAAAACGATTAATTAACCGATTTTCGCTTAATCAGTTCGGTGGCCCGCCGTCTAGCGATTAATCCGACTTTTAGAACACCGGGTGTACTGGCTTGTTTTTTCTTTTTTCTTTTTTCTTTTTTCTGACAGGTAGTAATAGTACTAGCTTATCAGAATTTTATAATTTACTTTGAAATTAAAGATATACATGGACACAGGAGCATTTGCTTTGTGATGGAAAACAGAATGGAATTCTGAAAGGGAAACTAGAAGAAATGAAAAGGGTGATTCTATAAATTGTTTTATCTGTTTGGTTTTGATACATAAACGGAATAAAAATTATATATAGATCACATTTAAATTATCATTATAATTTATATTTTATTTTAAAAACAAGTTACATGATAATCTATTTTCTAATGATTTAAGACATAAATTATAATTAAAAATTGTACAGAAATTGGGAAAGGGAATTAAAATACCTATTGGAAGGCAGTGAATGAGTAATAAGAAATATTTTGTAAATGTAAAACTAAAAAAAAAACTAATCTATATTTGTAATCTATATTTATGCTGTGAAAAGGATTGAATACATCAGATGATAAAGCTAATCTTAAGTTACTATTTGGTTCCATTTTCTCTAGAAAAGAACTGCTTAGTTCCTACACTAAAATTTATGGTACTTATTTGACTGGTTCATTTGTTTCTGCTAGGCTCCGACCTGCAATAGCGCAGAGAAGTGAAGATCATGTCGAGCTTTTCGAAAATATTATTGATACTGAACCACCACTCCATGACTGACTGTGGAAATGAAAAATTCCCATGTGCAAAACAAAAGGTATATGCACCTTTGGATTTGTGCAATGCACAGCTACAGTTGCGATGGTATGACCTTCTCTCAATATCTGTATCAGACATTGATAAACTCTAATAATAGACATATTGATTTATCATCTGACCTGATGCTGCTTCCATTTCTTTCTTAATCTATACTTTCAATAACAGTGAGCATGTTTATGGGGTTCGATTGAGATTATATTGTACTTAAATAGCTTGAAAAATATGCATGCCTTTGAAGGGTTTATATATTGTAAATAGAATTAGTTGAGAGGAATATATTAGGGGAGAGTGAATTATTCTAGGAGGAAGATTCTTTTAGTTAGTTATCTTTAGACCTGGTAATTGGACCATGTCTTGTACTTTCGTGTTTTCGTGTACTTAATGTAAAACCCATATCCGATCCGTTTTGTATTCGTGTACTAAATTTGAAACACATATCCAATTCAAAACGTGTCGTGTACTTTACGTGTCGTATTCGTGTACATTAAACAAAAATATAAATTAAATTAAATTAAAATTTATATATTATAAAACTATTTTAATTATGTAAATTTTTATTAAATGTGTATTAAATATGTAATACATACAATTTTACAAAAAATTGTAAATATAACTTATATATATAAATGTATACTTCTTATATATAAATGTATAACTTACTAAATTAGTCATGAAACTTTTATTTATTGTTCATATGTAATTCTTTATATATTTTCTAAATATGCAATACTATAAATAATATATATTTTTTAAAATTATTTATTTACTTCATTAATTTGTGTACTTCCGTTTCGTGTCGTGTACCTATTGTGAAAACTCAAACCCGACACTAATTATATTCGTGTTTTTTCGTGTTCGTGTACTTTCGTGTTCGTGTACTTTCGTGTTCGTGTACCAAATTTTTGCACCCAAATACTAATTATCCGTGTCGTGTTCGTACCATGTTCACGTGTCGTGTATCAAATTGCTGGCTCTAGTTATCTTCCATTTGGACCAAGGTACTTTGTGCTGTTCTATCAAGTAGTTGGAATACCCAGGATTTAGTTAGTCCTTTACTTTGTGCTGTCCTTTACTCTTATATATTATCTTTTCATGACTTTTTTTTTACTAAGTTATCTTTTCATGACTTTTTTTTTGTTTTCCTAAGTTATCTTTTCATGACTTTGTTTCTACCAACAACAAAATTAGCTTTATTTGACATTCTGTATTAAGCTCTTGTGGATTAAGTAAAAGAAATGAATTAATAATTATATAGGAACTGATTAATTATATTTTTAAATTTTTTATTTTTCACTTTATAATTAATAAATAATAAACTTGGTTATAAATAGAAGTGTCTTGCTATGTATCACGCACATCATGCCACTACAAGGAAAACAGCTAAAAGTGACCGCACCATTGCGGTCACATTTATATCAAAAATGACCTTTTTCGGTCGTTTTTATCTAAAAATGACCGGAACTCCGCGGTCACTTATAAGGCCGTCGAAAATAGAGTTGCGGTCGAAAATAGAAACAAAAAATGACCAAATACAGTCACATTTATGAATTCCAATTATGACCAAAAACAGTCACATTAGTAATTGACTGAATCCGGTCACTCTAATTTTAGCAGATTCGACCATCTTTTGTCACAATTAAGGTACTACATATGACTATTTCTGGTCACAAGAGATGCTTTGTTGTGACCAAAAATGGTGGAAAAGCACTTTTCAAATGGTAATTAAATACTACCAAAATCGGTCACATTTATTTTAGTAACTAACCTGCACAATTTCACCTATATATTTCCACATTTCTTGCTTTATCACAGCATTCATCACAAGCCTACAACAAAATACATACACAAAAGTAATACAATTTGAAACCAAAAAATTCTCATTTAGATACCATAAACACTACTACAAAATCTACAATAGATACTAATATATTCTCCGGAATACTCCATCAAGATTACCATAAAATCAAGATAAAGATTCTACAAAATTGACAAACTATTTGTTCCAATGTAGCCTAGACCAAGTATAATTAGAATAAACTACGGACTAAAACATTGTTGATGCTGCCTTCTGCATCACTTTTCTTTCCATTCTATTTCCTTCATCGTTAGCTTAATTACTTCCACTCTCGTTCCCGTTTCTCCCGTCGTTGGCCTGGTCGTTAACTGGTCATCAAGTATCTGTATCCTGAACAAAAAGAGCACTTTATTAGCATAAAACAAGTTAGAAAAAAAACAATAAATGTTTTTATTTTGTTTTCAGTTACGTTTGCACGTAAAAGAATTTAGAACAAAATAACTATAATTAAATGTTAGATTAAAATAACTGATTAAAAGTAAATTACAGACTTACTAGCTATAAAGTTACTGGCTATAACAATCAAGTACTATGTTTACTCTTTTTAAAAACTACAAGACAAAACAAGGAGCCGATTTATTACTTTGATTAGAAGGATCAGATTGCTTTGGCAAAAACAATAACACTAGCCCAGCTAATCAACAACCACTAAAATCTCACCACTGGTACTACTTAGTATGTACTGCAACTAACAGGGCATACAAATTAGGCAGATAAGCAATCAAAGAAGTAATGATTAAATTAACATCGATTATTCCAGGCTTCCCATTCATTTTAAAAAATTATATGGTCCTACATTTCAGTACTACGACAAACTAGTATTTTTTAGGATAATTGAAGCCCCGATATTGGTGAATTCCTGGATCTGTCACTGATTCTATGACAATTTTAAAGAACATAAATAACTATATGACAACCAGCTGTGATAGTCAACAGATTACCGCAATGCAAAGCAGAAGAGTTCCCAATATTTTCTTTTCGGTCTATAGAACAGTTAACGATTTCTTGTACAACTATAGTAATAAAATAATCTATATTGCATAAAACTTCATACTAAAATTAGGGGAGACAACTTCAAATTATTAACAATTTGATACATTAGAGAACTCATAGCCATCAACAAAAGGAATGCAAACATAATTGTTAAACCTCGATATGCATATCAAATCTCAGAACTAACCTAAGTAAATTCTGATTCAAACCAAGCATAAATGATAAAAATCCAACCAAACACGAAACAAAATTCAAACAAAAACATACTCAAGTATATAAAAAAAAATTAAAAAAAAAAAGGGTTACGCACGCCAAGGAGGAGGACTAGTAATGCAGTAAGACACATTGGGTAGCTGATCTTTCGGAGGATGAGGCGCTGGCTCTTCTGATTTTGCTGGTCCTGCTCCACCTCCTGCCATTTCTCTCTATTTCACTGCAAATGCACACCAACAGCTATATGAATACAATTTCAAAAAATTAAAAAAAAAACCTAAATTAAAATTCAGACAAGCTCTCTCATCACTTCAAAAAACCCTGAAACAAGTCGAATCGAAGCCTGAATTAATTCAGCCCTGAAACAAGTAAAAAACCAAATTAAAGAGAGAAATTGAACTGTTGAATTGAAGCACCAAATGAACAAGAAACCCCTAATTGAAATACAGGAAACCCCTATTATAATTAAAATACAAGAAACCGAAGAAGTTGGATGAACTCTGAAGTCTTCTTTCGTGAAAAAGAAGCTCGAATTGAAATAGAGGAGAGAAACAGATACGAACCTATGAGGGAGAGGCTGTGTGTAGCGAGAATGAATGAAGTAGCTGGGACACAGATCTGACGAGAGAGAGAGAGGAGGCGAGGGAAGATCTGACGAGAGAGAGAGGAGGCGAGGGAAAGAAAGGGCAAGAGATATTTTGTTAAAATGAGAGCGAAAGAGGGAAAGTGTTTGGGCGGTATTATTTGCCGCTTTAACATTGCTGCCATTCTATAGTATTGTTACTATATTTATGTGTTTTTAATTTATAAAATTGTGAATTTTAAATTTAATAGATCAAAATCTTAATTAGAATTTAAATTTAGTAAAATATCAATCAATCAATTAATATTATACTTTTAAAGACGAAACATTAAAAATTTGGTCGGTCGTTGATCGGTATAATTTTTTGATACATTTTGATTTTACTTAATTACTTTTGATTATTTATTAAAAAATATTATTAAATAATAACAATACATTTTATAATTAATTTACTTTTAAACTAAAAGATATTACTTTTCTAATTCTTTCCGACAAAATCTTTTATTTTTCCAAAAATATATCACGAAAAATTATTTTTTCCTAATAAAATTCCTGTTTTTCCAAAATTATCACGGACAATTATCTTTTTTAACTAAAATACTTGTAGAGATGTTGCTGGTAATCCATGTCTGAGATCATGTATTCCCTGTCACAGGTCTGAGAGGTCGTCCTGAATATTAGCAGGAGGAGACAAGAAGGCGACTCCTATGTTTCGGGCCTCCTGTCTTGTTGATTCATCTTCTATATTTGATTCCAGTAAGAGAGAGAGGTGGACGATTTTTAAGTTATAATCCTTTGGGCCTGTTTAGGACCCGTGCCGAGATTCGGGCATAACGGCTACTATCACTTTGTTTTCTTCCATATTGGTATTTCAATTTTTTTTCTCGATGATGATCCAGTTTGTGGTAGTTATTTGCGACCAAAAATGACTGCATCAGGCAATCCATGTGACGGTTAATGTGACTTCCACTAGAAGTCGTCGGTATTATCAATGACTATTACATTTGTTAATACATGGTTTAACACTTACAGTAATCACGTTTGTTAATCCCTAAATTCAAACCCAAAACATTGCCTTCAGATCTTAAACCCATCTTTTTACCAATGAATATTACATGTTATAGTGTTCACTTATGCACAATTATATATTATTTATTTCTTTTGTGATGTAGAGCATGGTTTTATGATATCATCGCAATTTTTACAATTTTTATTTTTTTATGATTTATTACATCTATTATATATGTAAAACTAAAATAAATCAACGTCTTGAAATGGCCTTGATATTTCATCTACTATTAATAGTTGATTCCTTTTTCAAGTGTTATTTACGCTCCTGTAATATGCTTGTAATATGATAAGATTTAGTCTAACATTTGTTACGGTTTTTCATCTAATTTTATTGATAAATAAGTAATATTTTTGGATGAAATTTCAATTTAACCGATAACAATGCCTAATTATCGGTTCACAACAAAAACAATGCATTTAATTTTTGGTATCTTGATATATTTTCTTAATTTTACAAAATGGTTAATATACATTATATGATATAATTTTGAAATATATTTCAGAAATGACCGAAAATGGTGGCTATTAGAAATGTGACCGCACATGGTCAATTCTGGTCACGGACACAAATGACTAATTATGGTCACTTTTATAGATGCGACTAGATTCGGTGGATATTAGTTTCAAATATTTTAAACACCTACAAGCGGGAATTTTCCCGCCCTATGGCTAGTAAAGTAAAGCGACTACTCCCAGTCATTTTTGTAAATGTGACGAATTACGGTCATTTGGTCTTCATACATGCGACCATTTGGAGTCATTTTTGTCTTCGGTCGAAAGTTACCGGTCGAAATTAAAAGTCAATCAAAGAGTTATGTGAGTTGACTATTCTTGTGACCACAAACGGTCACTTTTAGTGACGGTCACTTTTATCCGGTCACTTTTAACCATATTTTTTAGTAGTGTGCAACACAACTTTTGGGAGATATATTTGGGTGTCTACAATTACTAGTCAATATTTTTGGTTTTTAATACAAACTAGCCTATAATCGTGTGATACACGGATGAATTTTAGTATTTTTATATGATTTTTTAGTATTTTTTATCTTATTTTATTAACATTTATTTGTATTTTGATCTTAAAAATTTTAAATATGTTGTCGATGGAATAATATCTTGAACTTTTAAATGTAGCTTAGAAAAATAGATGATATAAATATTTAATAATAATATGTTATTGACGGAATTCGAACCTTGAACCCGTGGGAGCATTTTAGATATCAAAAAAAGAATATTATTTTTACATTACATCCAACGGTTCTCTTTTATATATCTTGAAATTTAACGATTGTTATTTAGAGTACTAGACTACCAATCAACCAGGTTAATTTGCTTATAATTTTACAGTAATCAATTCAACAATGACAAGATTAATTTTTATGTTCATATATATGCTACTACATACAAATCGAATAAAGTTTTGAATGTTCGACTCACTACATCAACGAACTACTCCCTCTGTCCCAGTCAATTATATACATTGGGGGACGGGGCTCGACACGCATTTTAAGACTCCTATAAAGTATAATTTCATAATTTTTTTTTAATTTTTTTTTCTTCTGAATTAAAATTTAACGTTGATATTTTTATTCAGAGAAAAAATAATTTAAAAATAAGTTGTTGAAGTATACTTTATAGGAGCCTTAAAATGCGTGTCAAGCATTGAAAAAGAAATGTATAGAAATGAGTGGGACGGAGGGAGTAATAGATATTATCTAAAATATTATAGTATATAAAAGTTATTTTTTTTAGAGTAAATAGCATTTTGTGTACCTAAATTATACAACTTCTGCATTTTGTATATTTAAACTATCAATTGTGCACTTTGTGTACTTGAAATATGTACGTACATTGTTTTTTTATTCAAATAATGCATTTTGTGTATCTTAACTATTAAAATTGAGCAATTTGTGTACTTGAAGTTTACTAATATAATTGATAACACATTTTTTCTATATATTTAATTGTATGTATATTAATGGAATATCAAAAAATAAATACTAAAAAAATAATATGAAGTAAAAATATAAAATAACTTGATATAATAGAAGTAAATAATATTAACTAAAATATTTACTATTTTGACTTATTAAATACATTCAAAAAAATTATATACACAATTTTTACGAAATTTTATTATTATATTGTGTAATTATATTAAATAATGTTTTAAATTTAGTAACAATTAAATTAAATAAAGAATTTTATAGTATTTATCCTTAATTTTGTTAATCATACTTTATATGTTAATATAATTTTTTTTTTGAATAATAACTTTCTAAAAAATTATTCAAAAAAATAAATTTTTATATATACATGCAAATTTGAGATACACAAAGTGCACATATAAAGTTTAGGTACACCAATTAATGATTTTTATAAAGTTCAGGTACAGAAAGTGCACAATTAATACTATGGGTACACACATTACAGATTGTGCATACTTGAGTTACACAAAATGCATTTAACTCTTTTTTTTAATGTGTACTCCATTACTTAACATCTAATCTTTTTCAGTACACACAGAGTAGTCAATAGATGCAATAATGGTTTTGCAATAGTGAAGGTGCCATTTGTCTCTCCTCATGGGCTATTTTTACTTTTTGCAATATCTACATGTACTTTACAAGAGACACTACTTTCTTGTTTGTGCTCTATTCGAAAATGTGCCTTAATTCTAACACCACTTTGATGGTTTTGCTTGGATCCGGAAATTTGTTCGTGTCATGTATTTTTGTGTTATATATTTTCGTGTTTCGTGTATATGAATGCTAAATATA
This sequence comes from Heracleum sosnowskyi, assembly GCA_030848705.1. Classification (NCBI taxonomy): domain Eukaryota; kingdom Viridiplantae; phylum Streptophyta; class Magnoliopsida; order Apiales; family Apiaceae; genus Heracleum; species Heracleum sosnowskyi. The sequence goes on along the minus strand of CM061244.1, from coordinate 13,067,640 downwards.
AAATTGATTCGTTTATGTTTGTTTATATTTTGTGTGGTGTACAGTCTTGTATTTTTCGTGTCGTGTTTCATGTAATTTTAAATAAAAATAAAATAAATAAATAAAAATATTTAAATATTAAATTTTTCAGTTAAATTTCTACAAATATGTATTAAAAATATGTATTTACATCATACTTAAAAATAATATTATAAAATTATGTATAAACATATAATAAATATTAATTTATCTAATGTAAATATTAAAATATCTAATATAAATATTGATATATAAATATATATTTGTTTCGTGTAATGTGTGTCGTGTTGTGTATCTCGGTCGTGTACTTTCGTGTTCGCGTACTGAAAATGTAAACACAAAATTTTTTGTGTCATGTTTTCGTGTCGTGTCATAAATTGACGGATCTAGTTTTACATGGAGGTAGGGGAAGTATGGTGCGGTTTGGTACGATTTTTAAGATTAATCATTATTAAATTAATATATTCGATTTGATTCGGTTAATTGTTATTAATCGCTAACAAATCATTTAGAATGGTTATGATAATCATTTACAAATTCGTGAACCAAACTAAATTCATTTCATAAAATTATTTTTTTATATGTAATTCATATAATCATAAGTAAAAATAATAAATATGACAAATATATATTTCCATAACAGTGGAAAACGAGATTATAACATGTGCGTATCAAATAATCGATACAAATTTATAATACAAAAGTTTAAAAATTATGATTTAATACTAATAAAAGATTGATATTATAGATTCTGAAGATATTATATAATTTATTTATACTAATATAAAATATACATTCATGTAATTAAAAATACTAAAATCAATTTGTATGAAATTATTATTATATATATTATATATTATAAATTAGGGAAAGATAGAATAATTGTTTTAATAATTTCTATATGAACTTGTGTGAATGAAGTGAGGTTGCTTCAAGAGAGAATTGTGAAACCTAATTCTATTGTGAAGGCTGATTCTAGAACAATTTATGTTATATAGTATTACATTAAAATCTAATATGCAAATGTGTTTTTTTGCTCAACTTTTAAAAAAAGGATTTTATATTTTTCTACTTTTATCAAACAAATTTGCAATAATTTTGGTCTCAAAAGCCTCTTTTCGAATCCTATATCTCATGTGTTTTTTCTTTGCTATTTTCATTTTCTTAATTGTTTATTGGGTCCCGGTCCCCATCAGTCGTTTGCTGGGTACGTTTTTTGTAACATACGGTTTCTGCATCGTTGGATCGACCATCCAACGGCTGGGGTTTAAAAAAAATCGCACCGTACCGCGGAAAGTTTCGGCGGTACGGGCTTATTACGTTTTTACCCCTCCCCCCGTACCGCGGAAACTTTCCGCGGTACGTCTCCTGTCCAATTTTACTCAGCCGCGTACACAGGTCGAGCAAAACAATTTTGGGCGATTTAGGGCGATTAAAGAGGCGATTTAGGGAGATTGTAGGGCTAATTCATTCACTAAAGCCATAATCTTCAGTTATAGGTATATTTAATTCCTCCAACTCCATTATTTCAATTTTATTTTAGTGTACATATGTATGTATGATTTGTATATGTATGTGTATGTCTCCGTGATTGTATGTGTATGTGTATATTTTGTTCGAATATGATGTATGTATAATCATTGTTTTAACATAATATATTTGATGTTCACATCGATTTTGATAGTTAGCAATTTGAATTTTTGCAATTAGGGTTTTGAAAAAAAAAATTTGGGGATTTTTAGTTGTGAATATGTTAAATTCATGTTAATTCGAGTTTTGAATATTAAATTAGTGTTATTTGATTTTTAAGGTTATTCCTATGTTAATTGAACTTTGGCCTTTGAAATTTAGATTAATTAGTTTTGATTTTTGACTTGTTGAATTGCGTATTTTTCAGGAATGGAAAACTTTAGTGATTTTAGTAATATGTTGCCGGGTCCGAGTAGTAGTAGAATTATTTGGGATAACCGCTATCATATTAGCGAGGATGTATGGGATGGCACGGGTAGAGATGAGTTGGAGAGCATTTGTGGTAATAGGGCTATGCGGGAATGGAAATTAAGAAGACCATAGAGGGAGTTGTTACATATGCTTGGGTTTGGGATATTTGCCAACACTCATGTTGTGTTGGGTACTGATGCTAGGCTGGTTTCTGCTTTGATAGAGCGGTGGAGACCGGAGACTAACACGTTTTTTATGAGACAAGGGGAGATGACAGTGACTTTGGAGGATGTTGGTTACATTTTAGGTTTGCCGGTTTTTGGGGAGGCTGTGACATGCGGGCTTATAGATAACTGGAAAGAGTTTTTTAGGCGCAATTGGGTTGGTCATTTAACAGATGAAGAAGTGGAGAATGCTTTGTATAGAGGACATATTAAGTTGACTTGGTTGTTTGATAGATATGGGAGACAGAAGCCGGAAAAACATAATGATGAAGCGACTGTCATACATACACAGGCATACCTCCTTTTTGTCATTGGTGCAGTTATGTTTCCTTCGAAGGACAAAGCTACAGTGCATGTCAGAAACATTCATCCTCTACTTAACATTCAGGAGATTCCTAACTATGCTTGGGGTGCAGCCGTGTTAGCTCATTTGTATAGAGGTTTGGAGATTGCTGCAAGGAAGAATAGTAAGACTGTTGCTGCTTTTGTTTGGTTGTTGGAGGTGTGGTCATATGAGAGATTTCCTCGCGTTGGTGTTCCTCAACGGGACCCCAATCATGAGGATTATCCGGTTGCAGAGGGTTGGGCATATTCTTCTCTTCAGGGTGTTAATAAAAAGAGACGACAGTTAGGTCCACACCATAGTCTACCATTTTATAGAGGTGAGTTTGATGGAGTTGCTGGCGATGATGTTATGTGGAGACCATATGCTAGATTTGATGAGAGTTTAGACTGGGAGATGTTACAGGCGCAGATAGCTGGAAATGCTCGAGTGTCCTTGGTATATTTTGATGTGGTTGAGTGGCAACACCCGGAAAGAGTGATTAGGCAGTTTGGTTCTAGCCCACAGATTCCCCAGGTTCCTGTTAACATTCTAGCGTATAGGCAGCCTAAGGCAGCCACATTTGTCGGTGAGGATTGGATGATTCGGTGGTTTGTAGATATTTGTAGGTGGGCTAGATTTTGTTCGGAGTTAGAAGGGGTGGTTGATGAAAATGTTAACGTTGTATCTGAGGCTGAATACATGACTTGGTATTCAGATATTAGTCGTACCCGTGTAGGGAAGCCAGAACCTGTCCCCCAGTCTCAGTACACTACGATGGAGTTGTATGATACCCTTGAGGGATACCGAGTTGTAAGTATTCCATCCTTCTTAAGTTTGAATTACTACTTTCATAAATATATATATATATATTGCACACACTGTATTACTAAATTCTGATTGTTTTGTAGATGATAGCTGGTCTTGATATGCTTAAGAAATTGGATTCTAGGGTTCCAGCTGAATTTGTGGAGGAGCTTGGAAAGCTTTCAGATACCTTCCTAAGCCCTTTCACAAGATTGATGAAGAAAATCAAAGGGCCCGCTTATAAACATCCAAAGTTCGAGAATATTAAGCCACTTTCATTAGACGACTCTACACAAGATTCTCAGCCTCCCGAGCCTACTGTTGCCTCAATTCCTAACCATGATGTTATTGAGATGACACAACCATCCCAATATGAGTCTCAGGTTCCCCTTAATAGTGCTGCAACTTCGTCTAGCAGGCTTTCGAAGTTACCATCCCGTAGAATGAAGGGGGAAAAGTGGATCATAACGAAGACTTTAGATATGCGAAAGCAGAAAAAGATATATGATGATTGGGGATGTGCCTTTGGGAAGAAGCCCCAATTACAAGGAGGATTTGACGTCTGTGGGCATCATATATCAGAGGCTGCGATGCAGAGCCTAGCTCCCGGTTCATGGGTTGATGACAGGATTATTTACTCTTATATGGTATATTTTTCGACATGTATATATATATTTTGTTGCATTTATATGTTCCGGACATATTTTTACACTTGCCTTACCATTTATTTTCAGGGATTTCTACGAGACCGGGATGAGGACATCCACAATGGAAACATATGGGAGAGGAAGCCAGTTTACTACTTCATGGATCCTTATTTCATTGTGCTTGGGAAGGAACAAATGAAGAAATTAAGAAAAGCAGCTAGGAAGGGTGAGGATGAGGAGACAAATGCATGGCATTCAGATCTACAGTTTTTTAATGGTTTTGCTTGTGCAACCATTGGGCCCTCTGTCATCGAGGCGGACTACATTTTCATCCCATGTTGTGTTGGAAATGCTCATTGGGTCCTTTTCATGTTTTCAACCAAAAACTTTAACGCTGTCATTCTCGATTCATTGAATGACGAACCTGATTATCAAGAGGATATACAAGTTGTGGTATGAATCCTAACTTCTTTTTTATTTTAGGGTAGTTTTTAACTCTTATGTATTATTTTAATGTTTTTTTGTTAAAATATATTGCAGTCATGGTTATTGCCGAGGTTATTACTTAAGCTAAATCCTCAAAACAAACGTGATCCTTCTTTGGTTGAGATAATGGCTCTACCTTCTAGACCGAAGCAAAAGAATTGCAACGATTGCGGTATTTTTGTCATGAAATACATGGATTTGATGTTGCAAGGTTATGATCTAACTTCGATCCAAGCTTGGTCACAAGAATTAGTTGACACGTTCCGATATAGAATAGCAACTGAGCTTCAAAAAGGAAAGGCAAGAGGCATATCTGGTATTCGTATGCGCAAGCGTCATGAATTGTAGTTTGTAGTTTTTCTTTGAAATTGTAGTTTGTAGTTTTTCTTTGAAATTGTAGTTTTTCTTCTAAATTGTAGTTTTTCTTTTAAATGATTCCGACATACGATTTGCTAAGTTTGTAGTTTTGCTTTCTTGGTTGGCTTGGTTGGTTTGTAGCATAATTGTAGTTTGAAATTATTACTTAAGTTTAATTTTTTGCTTGCTTGGCTTGGCTTGGTTGTTTGTTTACAGGGAGTTGCTCTGTTTTCAGACTGTGCACTCTGAAACAGAGCAAAAACAGAGCAACTCCCTCTTTTCCTGAAATTTTCACTACCTCTTTTCCTTAAATTTTCAAAGTTGGTCTTAAATTATTCTAAAAAATTATAAAACTACACCTAAAATCTTAAAACATAATAACAATTGAGATTTGAAAGAAAAATAATTGAAATTCAATTAAATTAAAAAAAATTAAAAAATTCATAAAAACCGAAAAAATACAAAGCAATGAAGGAGTCTTGAACTTCTAAAATACAGAGCAATGAAGGAGTCTTGAACTTCTAAAATACGCCTAGTATATTTGAATAGCCACCATGAAATGTGAAATTGTCGTAATCTATAACATCCTTCCTAAATGTGACCTCAAATTGACAACATATTTTGTAAAGGAGCATTACACGTCCGACTTCAACCGGTTTACGTATGAGTGGGTACTTATCCTTGTCCAATCGAAGGTAACATTGAACTTGACATGTTCCGTCATCTATTACGATGATTCTTTTACCAAATAACTCTGAGTCACGGATACTTACAATCCATCCTTTCGCAAAATCAACCCGGATGGTGTCAATGCCTACAAAGTCATCGTACTCGTCAAAGGCATATTTTGATATTCCTTTAAGAGTCTTCATTTTAACGGAATCATCAATTCTAAATTCTATCATCATTGGATTAGGATGCTTTTCAGCAAAATAATCCGCATCTACAAAATAAATGGATTAATAATTATCAAATTTATTGACCAAATTTGAATGAACAAAAAGTGGAAAAAATCTTACCACCACTAGATATGAACATTTTACAATCCTTCCACTCCTTACTTTTGTAATCAATTTTGGGAGGTTGTGGTATTTGAGTGATTGGTTGAGGATTGGAAGTGCCAATTAGGGGAGGTTGTGGAATTTGAGTGATTGGTTGAGGATTAGAAGTGCCAATTAGGGGAGGTTGTGGAATTTGAGTGATTGGAGGAGAGTCATTGGGAAGGCTATCTCCACAATAAGCATCGGCTAGTCTATAGCACTCGTCAACTTGTGTTTGTTGGTCCTTCGTAAGGTTAAACCAATCCCAATCGCAACTACAACGAGAGTCACAATTATGAGCGGAAATGTTATCTCCATCATTCTCGCTAGCCATGTATTCAACTACAATAAAAAATATGAATAAAGGAATTATAAATTGAAGCAAATATCATCATCACTACAAATTCGAATAAAAATCATACATTAAAAAATTACAAGAAATCGTTACAAATTGAACTACTCATATTGAGATTTTTTAGGGAAAACGAGGTCAGGACAATTTCTTTTATCATGTCCTTGCATGTTACATTTGTTGCACTTTCTTGGGGCCTTCTTTTTACCAAGAACTTCCGTTGGACTTTTGAAACGAACGACTTTTTTCCTCCCTTTGGTTTGGGACACAATAGGGTCAAGAAGTGGTTCTTTGTAGTTATCACCACTTCCATCATGAGGATTTTCTTTGCTTTCATGTGAAGGAACTCTATCAACACTCATACGTTCCAAAATTGGTATTTCTCGATTCATGACCTCAACGGCATAGTCATATCATTCTTGTGATGCAATGCTACTATGACAAAAACTCATCGTGAGCATTGTCATGCTATTAAATCTATCGGTTGAGGTCACATCATGTGTTTCTCCGATGTTCAATTCGTAAGGCAACACACCATCTACTCGATTAGCATGCATAGTCCAACGACGAATTATGAAAGATTGGGGAATTTGGGGGATTTGTTTTTTATTCAATACGGCCAAGATGTGACGACACGGTATCCCCAAATGTTCAACCATTCTACACATACACATCCCAGTCAAAGCTTCTTTGTTGAATACAACATAATTTAATTTTGAAGATGGCCCTAATTCTTGCCTATAACAACAATAATAGGTATCTAAGTCACCTTTTTTCTCCCCTTCTTCACAAGATTTAATATCTTTCATCACATAGTACAAAGAAGCTTGAACCAATTCATCTTGAAATTTTCTAAACATCTCCTTGGTATAAATTTTGGCACCATCATACTCCAAGCCACTATATAATTTCATAGGACGCTTCAGAGTACATGTGACATAATCTTCTTCTTTCTCCCGTACAAATTGTCTTGCCAATGCTTTTTGAGCATTTTCAACAAATTCTTTCAACCCTGTGGTAGAACTCACATAACTATCAAAGAAAGAATTCATACTCTCACTCCTTGACGTAGTATTCTGACCCGCTGAAAAGGTGTTTCTGGTGTATGCAATGATCCATTTCTCTTTCAACTCATACAACCCCTTTAACCATGTATGTTCTTGCAAATCATACTTTTCGAGCAACGTTTCCCATATAGCCTCAAAATCATCTTCAATCATGGAGTTGTAAATACAATTGTTAAAGTCCACTTTGAAGTCTGGAAAAGTTGAATAATAGTGGGATAGTTTTTCAGGGAATTTGTTGCTTATGTGCCATGAGCATAACAAATGGGTGGATTTGGGGAGTACATGTGCAATAGCACTTGCCATGGCTTGATCTTGGTCTGTAATTATAGTCATTGGATGCTTATTCCCCACAGCTTCGAGCCAAGTACTCAAAATCCACTGAAAAGTTGTTGCAAGTTCATCCCTCATCAATGCAAAACCAAATATCACTGATTGATAATGATGGTTAACCCCGGTAAAAGGAACAAAGGGCATGGCATATCTATTTGTCCGATATGTGGTGTCAAATGCAACAACATCACCAAAATTTTCATACGCCATTAAACATCTAGGATCAACCCAAACAAGACATTTCAACCGTTGCTCTTCATCAACTTGTGTCCTAATAAAAAAAATTGACCCACTTTCTTCATTAAACCTATATAACAAGTCTAACGCGCCATGGACATCACTATGTTCAAACCTTTTCTTTCTCTCATCTCGTATCACATTTCTAACATGTTGACTTCCGAATCCAACTTTATCATTACCTCCGTGAATATTACCAATGACATTCATTACTTGACAGTTACGAATTCCCGAACCATAAAGAGTTTTAATCAAACTCTTAGTGGTGGTATTCACACGTTTTTCACGTTGCAACAAATTCATCTTGCTAGGAGTCACTACACCGTGATTGTGGTTTAACTCAAGAGTAGTTATCTCCCAAAGACTCACCTTCTTTCGATAAATCACATACATCCTTACTTTGCAATCACTTTTAGGAAGAATTTCTCTACGTCGTTTAGTAGGATTACTAGTTTCCCCAACATCAATTTTTCCCGAAAGTCTACAAACATAGAGACGGACATAAATTTCATTACTTTTGGTACGTCTTTGGGTAGATTGGATCTTAGTGGCAAATCCATTTTTTAAAGCATAAGCCCTAAAAAAATTATATGCATCCTCCAAAGTATGAAACAATTGATTCATATAAGGAACCCCATTACCATCTACATTTTCATATACATCATCGCCTATATCATCATCTTCATTTTCACCATTTACATTATCATCATCTTCCTTAACATCAACAAATTCCTCATCTTCATCAATATTAATAAACTCCTCATTTTTTCCAAAATTTTCTACAAACTAATCATTATACACAAATTGAGGGGTTGTAGGCTCATCTAAATCTTCATTCATGCTTAAATCATTAAGATGTAAAACATCCTCATTTTTTTCTTTTTTCTTTCCTTTTTCATTTTTATATTTTGAACCAAACATACGAGCAAATATTTTGTCAGCCATAATAAAACAAACAACAAATGTAGAGAGAAATGATACCTTAAATGTAGAGAGAAATCGGTAGAGAAACTCAGTTTTTTGTTGTTTAGGTTTGAGCAGCAAGTACACATGGTTGCGGGAGATATGGGAACAGGAGACGTACCGCGGAAAGTTTCCGCGGTACGGGGGAGGGGTAAAAACGTAATAAGCCCGTACCACAGAAACTTTCCGCGGTACGGTGCAATTATTTTTTAAACCCCAGCCGTTGGATGGTCGATCCAACGGTGCAGAAACCGTATGTTACAAAAAACGTCCCCAACAAACGACTGCTCGGGACCGGGACCCTTGTTTATTTGGTTAAAGCCTAAAGGTTCATCCACTAATTCAGGTTATGATAATTGAGCAACGATGATCAATTTTGTTCAAAATGTGTCTTCAAAATATTTGAAACTATATACTCGGCGTTATCTTTTCATGACTTTTTTTTTTACTAAGTTATCTTTTCATGACTTTTTTTTTATAAGTTATCTTTTCATGACTTTGTTTCTACCAACAACAAAATTAGCTTTATTTGACATTCTGTTTTAAGCTCTTGTGGATTAAGTAAAAGAAATGAATTAATAATTATATAGGAACTGATTAATTATATTTTTTAAATTTTTATTTTTCACTTTATTATATCTTTATATATAATTAGTGTAAAGGGGTTATTTGGTATGGTATGGTACTGGTCGTCACTTTCCTAATTTTACACGACACATTAGCTTTAACCTAAACTCTATTCTAATAACATTACCTACACATTAGCTTTAACCTAAACTCTATTCTAATAACATCACCCGCAAATATTTAACATTTTAAAATAAAATTACTAAAACAAAGAATAAAATATTTGTAATGTAGATTAAGCAATGATCTTAGAAAATAAAAAAATAATTAATATAAAGACAAATCTTAAATTTAATAGTCAATAAATTATGATATAAATTTTGCTAAAATAATAATTAAAGATAAATTCTTAAATGAGATCCTTTTTAACTCGAAATGAGAGGTACATTTGTAAATGAAACTAATTTACATTAAATAAATAAATATACCAGTATATAGTATATATCTCATTTAAGAATTTATCTTTAATTATTATTTTAGCAAAATTTATATCATAATTTATTGACTATTAAATTTAAGATTTGTCTTTATATTAATTATTTTTTTATTTTCTAAGATCATTGCTTAATCTACATTACAAATATTTTATTCTTTGTTTTAGTAATTTTATTTTAAAATGTTAAATATTTGCAGGTGATGTTATTAGAATAGAGTTTAGGTTAAAGCTAATGTGTAGGTAATGTTATTAGAATAGAGTTTAGGTTAAAGCTAATGTGTCGTGTAAAATTAGGAAAGTGACGACCAGTACCATACTGTTAGGTCCTGATAAGTTTGTAGAAGGGGGGTTGAATACAAACTATACCGTTTTATCGAATTTGTCCTTTGAATAATTTAACAATTAGAACAAATTAATGCGGAATAAAAACTGAAACAATATTCAAGTTAAATAGAAACTCTATTAAACTTGAGGGGTGTTACAATTTTGTTCACTGATTACAAAGAACTTGATAAAACAAATCTAGAATAAATTCGACATGAATTTATCTATTTTTGTAATAAAAAGGATCGAATACTAAAAAGTAGTTCGATATAAAATCTAGGGATTATGATCCGCTAGAAAGTCAAAGCAGTACAAGAGATACAATTCTTATGAATTAAATGTTGAAGAACAATCAAGAATTAATACTCCTGCAGAATTTGAATTGCTCGGACAGTTGAGATAGTTAAGACAGTGAAGGAGTGTAATGTTTTGTTCTTCTGTGTCTTTTTGTAATGTCTTGTGTGTCAATTGTCAACTGACCATATTTTGATTAAATACAACTTCCTTGTCATGAATTCCACGCGCCAATGCATTTCCTTTATTTTGTATATGGAAAACTCTCGGGAAGACTGAGATAAGGCTTGGGAAGACTTGAGGGAAGACTAGAGTTTACTCTAGGAAGACAATCGGGAAGACTCACTTGTGAGTCTTCCTAGTTCATTTTTCTAAGTCTTCCTAGTTCAAACCTAAGTCTTCCTAGTTCATTTTTATTCTAATTTAAATAATTAACTAAATAAATTATGTATTAAATTAATTCTTTACAGAATTAATTTAATAAATAATATACTTGATAGTATTAATTATTTATATGAGAATAAATAGAATTAGGCGACTTCTCAATTAATTTCTTTTTATTCTAATTTAAATAATTAACTAAATAAATTATGTATTAAATTAATTCTTTACAGAATTAATTTAATAAATAATTTACTCAATAGTATTAATTATTTATAAGAGAATAAATAGAATTAATTGACTACCTAATTAATTCCAGAATTACTAAACTTAGATAAATAACAAACACAATAGTACGTTGACACTCGATGCACTGTCTGGTTCATGAGTGACTAACGACAATGTTTGTTCTTTATCTATTTGACTTTAAGCAGTGATTCACTTCCTTCTCATTCAAGAACTTCGTAATCAGTATCTTTTGATGTCACCACTTGAAATCTCCGTCACTTTAATAAATCCACTGAGCTTGAATACTTCATTGAGGCTTGATCAATAAATTGAGCTTCTTTCAATGTAGACTAACTTCAAGTCTGTAGATGACTTTAATCTTCATTCTTTGACAGATATAATCTTCTGAGATTCCTGTGACATCTGATCTAATATTTACTTATTACATTCTTGTTTAAGTTGAGTAGAATCCTCGAATTACAAATAGGCTAATTCATATGCCTTTCAATCTCCCCCTATTTGTTTGTTAGAGAATAACAACCAAATACCTAGAGGATCACTCAACTAAAACCAATAAAAAGATAGGACTCTTAAGCCTAAGTAAATACTAGAAAGTTCTAGATCAAATATGACATTTCCAGATTTCACCAGTAAAGATAAATGCGAGACAGGTGTTCCTCTAGACTGAACAAATGATAACATGTAACCTGTCTTGATTTATCTAAGCTCTATACATATAACATTTACAAAACAGAGCTAATTACCTTTACTCCCCTGAAACTCCTCATTTACCTTTTATATCTTTTTCAGCTCCCTCTTCCTAGCTTCTCCAAATTTCTCTATAAACTTCTCTAGAAACTTCTCTAGAAACTTCTCCCCCTTAGTTGAGGAATTCTCTACAGTTTTAACTTTATGAGTATCTGAAGCCAGTAGGAGTTGAGATAGTTGATGGAGTTGATCTTGGAAGTAAATTTGTCTTCAATATTTCCTTGAGCAGTCCCAGCTGATTGTTGACTGAGGTGGAAGAAGAAGACCGTTCAACCACTTGTGCTTGCAAAATTTCTTTATCAGATTGGGTTTTGAATAGATGTTCCTGTAGATCAGCTATGTGAGCTAACTACATTGCAGTGTATGTGTCTGTGTGTGCACTCACTTGAATTTCTCTTGTAAGTGTATCACTCATCTCACGTGCATGTGTTTCACTCAGTGTTTGACTCTTATCACTCAACATTAGCTGTCTGTTTGCTCCTTTTTGATCAGTACCTGCATTGAAACTCACCCTAGCCTTTTCAAGAGAGGTCGGTGGTGGTGCAATGGGAGTTCGCAAATCCCGATCCTCAATCATGTCTATCAAATCACTTGGATTTGAAATCTGAATTGCTTCAGTGATAGACTGACCAAGTTGCCTTCCACTTTCTCCAGATAAATCTGCGAGTGGAAAATCCCTTAGGGAGCCAGAGGTGTTCACTCTGGGAAGGGAGAAAATGATTCTATTTAAATTTGGCAAAGAATCAATTTTTCCCTCAGATGCCTATGAAGACACTTCTACCGTAACAATGGTAGGCACTGTAACCAGTTGCAGGTGCTCTGCTTTCACTGTGTCCTGAGTTTCATCTAATGGAATTGTTTACTCTCATTGTGAGTAATGAGAGTGTGCTTGACTCAGTACAAAGTGCCATGGCCCTATGGCAAATTTCAATAGATTCATCCTGTTGAGAGAATGTCTCTAGAAACAGTTCATTGGCCATTTCAAAGTCCATATCCTATTGAGAGGATACAGATGGGCTGACAGATGCCTCAGTATATGTTGAATTTCTTTAGAGGAGGCAGAGCTGTGGGATCACTCACTGTTTCAATCAAAATACTTCTTTGTTTAACATTTGATTTCTGTTTAGGCTGAGAGGTCAAGTAATTAAGTTGTGGACTCATTGTTTGGCTCTAAGACCTGGGATAGAGATTGTGGATCTACAATCCCTTGGTCAGCCCTAACAACCACTTGGGTTCAGCAAAAGTAAAAGAAGTGGATTGAGATATAGAAATTAATACCTGAATTGGATTTGGCACTGAATTTCCAGCTAAGCAAGAGCTAGATCAGAAATAATATATACAATATATTTATAAAAACAACTAAGAAAAATAGAAAATAAAAGATAATAAATAATAAAAATAAAAATAAAATACAATAATATATATATACATATAAAAACTATTAGAGGAAAACTAAAGAAAGAAAAGAAAAATAAAATAAAATGCAGAAAAAATATTTACAGGAAACTATTTACATGAAATTATGCACAAACATTAGAAAAATGCAGAATATTATAGAAGTGCATAAAAATAATATAAACTTGCAGAAAAATTTAAACAACAATATTTACAATCTGAAAAACACCTAAATAATTCTAAATAAATATATTTTCAATAAAAATACATTTCTCCACTTAAAAAATATGAGAATTTTTTTTTTAAAGAAAATAAAATATTCAGAGCTATTTAAATTTACAAGCATGTAATATTAAATGAGAATTGGCAGTAAATATCAGTTAAATGACAAGAGAAAATGAATTTATTTAAAGAACAAACATGACAACGATAATGTTAATCACTAAGACTGTTTAACATACCCAATTTACCAACTAACTTGATAAATGTGGATTCGTCAACAGATTTAGTGAATATATCTGCAGTCTGTTCTTCTGTGGGTACAAAGTGTAACTCCACAGTTCCATTCATGACATGTTCTCTGATAAAATGATACCTGATATCAATGTGCTTCGTTCTCGAGTGCTGCACAGGGTTGTTGGAGATTGCTATGGCACTTGTATTATCACACAAAATAGGAATTTTGTCTAATGCAAAGCCATAGTCCTTTAATTGATTCCTAATCCATAAAATCTGAGCACAACAGCTTCCAACAGCAATATATTCAGCTTCTGCTATTGAATTGGAAACTGTTTGCTGTTTCTTGCTATACCAGGAAATCAACCTACCTCCTAGGAATTGACAACTCCCATAGGTACTCTTTCTATCCACAACACTACCTGCATAATCAGAATCTGTATATCCAACAAGATTAAAATCAGAATCTTTAGGGTACCAGATACCTAGATTAGGTGTACCCTTAAGATATCTCAAGATTCTTTTCACAACAACGAGATGTACATCTCTAGGGTCCGCTTGGAACCTTGCACACAAGCATGTAGCGTACATAATATCTGGTCTACTTGCAGTAAGGTAGAGTAAGGAGCCAATCATACCTCTGTAGATTGTAACATCTACCTTGATAGAGTTGTCAGAGGCTCCAAGTTTGATGGCTGTTGAAGATGGAGTCCTTGCTGATGCTGAATCCTCCATGTGATACTTCTTGAGGAGTTCTTTGAGATACTTGGATTGAAAAATAAATATACCATTTGACCTTTGACTTACTTGCAATCCAAGAAAGAACTTCAGCTCACCCATCATACTCATTTCAAACTTACTCTGCATTAGCTTAGCAAATCTCTTACAGAGATTATCATTAGTAGACCCAAATATGATGTCATCCACATAGACTTGGACTAATATCATATCACTTTTGTGTTTCTTTGAAAAAAGAGTTTTGTCTATGATACCTCTAACAAAACCATTTTATAAAAGAAAACCAGAGAGAGTGTCATACCATTTTCTTGGGGCTTGTTTGAGACCATAGATAGCCTTGAAGAGAAAGTACATAAAGTCCAGCAGCTCCTGATTTTCAAAGCCAGGGGCTGTTCCACATAAACTTCTTCATCAAGCTCACCATTCAGGAATGCACTCTTAACATCCATTTGATAGACTTTAAAATTGGAATAAGCCGCAAATGCTAAGAACATCCTGATGGCCTCAAGTCTAGCCACTGGTGCATAGGTTTCATCATAATCAATGCCTTCAGCTTGTGAATACCCTTGTGCAACCAGTCTTGCCTTGTTCCTTGTAACAATGCCATCCTCATTTAGCTTGTTTCTGTATACCCATCTTGTACCAACTACTTTCTTGTTCTTTGGCTTGGGTACCAGTTTCCAGACTTGCTGTTGTTCAAACTGATTGAGTTCATCTTGCATAGCAATCACCCAATCTGGATCAGTCAATGCTTCCTCAGTTTTCTTTGGCTCCATTTCAGATAGAAATGCTGAATAATGACATTCATTCTGAGTTGCACTTCTAGTTTTAACTCCAACATCTGGATCACCAATGATCAGCTCAAAAGGATGAGCTCTATTCCATACAGTCTGTCTTGGAAGATTTGATCTTGATGATTCGCCTTGTTCTTCATTATGGTGTTGTGAATGACTAGTTGATCCTTCATTTGCTCCCCCTGAGTTGTTGCTTGATTTCCTTGATGATTCTTCTCCAGTGTTAGTGGTATCTCCATTATTACCAATGTTTCCATCACCACCACCAGGATTATTATCATCATTATTATTATCAGTACCAGCAATAACTTCAGGTGGGGATTCATCATCTGATTTTGAGTCTGGCAAGTTATCAAACTTTAGCTTTTCAGATGAATCTTCTTTTTGGATATTAGGGAACTTAGTGTCATCAAAAGTAACATTGACACTTTCCTTTACTGTGTGACTGCCAACCAAGTAGACCCTGTAAGATCTTCTGGAATAACCAACAAAAATAGCTTCTTGTGCCTTGGCATCAAATTTGCCACGTTTAACATTGTCATCTATAAGCACAAAGCATTTTGCTCCAAATACATGAAAGTACTTGACAGTTGGTTTCTTGTTGTTCATGATCTCATACGGAGTCTTCATTAAGTCTTTGTTGATTAAAGTTCGATTCCGAGTATAACAAGCTGTATTCGCTGCTTCAGCCCAAAAGTACATTGGAAGTTTAGACTCACTTAACATAGTCCTTGCAGCTTCAATCAATGTACGATTCTTTCTTTCCACTACTCCATTTTGTTGAGGAGTCCTAGGGGCAGAATACTGTCTTGTTATTCCTTTATCAGCACAAAAGTCATTTAGGACTGCATTCTTGAATTCAGTACCATTATCTGACCTTATGGCTCTCTCAGGGAATCTAGAATCCAGCTCAATCAACTATATATGGCCAATCACCAGGTATGGGGTCTCATCCTTGGAATGTAGGAATAAAACCCATGTATATTTAGAAAAGTCATCAACAATCACAAGTGCATATTGTTTCTTTGACATGGACATCACATTAACTGGACCAAACAAATCCATGTGCAGTAGCTGAAGTGGTTCAGTTATTGATGATGTGTCAGTGCCCTTGTGAGAAGCTTTCTTTGACTTTCCTTTCTGACATGCCTCACACAGTCCTTCCTGTGTAAATTCCATCTGAGGCAAACCTCTAACCAATTCCCTCTTGACTAAAGAGTTCATGGTTTTGAAGTTAAGGTGAGACATCTTCTTGTGCCATAGCCAACTCTCATCTGATGAAGCTTTAGCATAGAAACATCTAACTTCATCTTGAGATTCAGAGTGCAGATCAGCTATGAACAAGTCACCTTTCCTTACTCCTTGAAGAGTAGGCTTTCCATTCTTCTTGTGAAGGATCTGACATTTCTCTCTTTCACAGGAAACAACATATCCTCTGTCACAGAAATGACTGATGCTGAGAAGATTGAATCTCATACCTTCCACAAATGATATATCTTCAATAATAACATTTCTAAACTTCAAACAGCCATATCCTTTCGTAATACCCTTGCTGTTATCTCCAAAGGTAACTAATGGGCCAGCTTTCTCAACCAAATCTGATAGCAGGGCTCTATCTCCGGTCATATGCCTTGAACAACCACTGTCAAGAATCCATATAACACGGTTTACCTATTTAACTCCCTGCAATATCAAATTGATTAGACCTTCTTCGGAGCCCAAAATTGATTGGGTCCGGCATACTTAAAGAACTGGCCTTTGTCAGGCAAAACAACATTTTTAACTACAACTACCTCAACCTCTTTCACAAAGGAACGTTTCCATTTATAACCAGCCTTAACACATTTCTGAGTAGGCTTAGGAATAAATGAATCCACTCTAGTCTTAGGAGGACTAGTAGTTTTATCTCTAACATGCTTCTTATTATTAACATGTTGACGTGGAGAAGTCTTATCTTTAGATACATGCTTTTTATTAAAATAAGCATACATAACATTGAAAGCACAAGACATGCAATTAATCACACCACATGCTTTATGAGAAGAATTAACAGCAGGCATGTTAGTTCTACAGTTGTTTTGATCCAACTTATGGATATCTGATTTAGTCTTTTCAGTTGTAGCAACTTTGACTGGAATATCAGATATACACTTTTTGGACTGTTCAACTTCCAAAGCAATATCTTCTTCACGAATCTCCTCAATAATGATAGAGTATTCATTTAGAGGATCTGCCTCGGACTCCTTACAGAAGGGTGTTTCAATACCCTTAAGCACATATGGAACACCCCTTCCTTCAGATCTGACTCTACAAGGGGAATTAATTCCAAGCAATCCAATGGCCTCATTATAATCATAACCTATACTGACATGATTACCCATAGCTTGTTTATTGAGAATCTCTTTAGCCGTCTTACAAGAGTTGTAATAGGCATTTGCTTTTGTATTAAGCACATTATTCTTTTCTTTAAGAATGGTTTCCAGTTGAATATAACATTTAACCCTATTCTCAAGAAATGCAATTTTCTCAATAAGTTCATCCTGATTAACATGCACTAGTTTTAATTCTTTTATTTCCTTTTCAAGATTTGTGTTTAAAAGAATTATTCTATCATTTTCAGTGCGTGCACAACTTAAAGTATCACCAAGATTACGAATAATTTCAGTGTCAGTGAACTTTACCTCAGACATGTTGGGTGAAGATAACATGGAATCAAATAGTTTGTCTCCTATTGCCATGAGTGCAAGATTTCCAACTTCTTCATCTTCACTGTCTGTATCATCCCAGCTCTTTTCTTTAGACTTGTTCTTCTCAACCATCCCTGTTTTATAGCCACCCCTTGTGCTATTTGAGGATGAAGAACCACCTGTCTGGTATTCGTCAGCATATGTCTTGAACTTGAAACTAGGATTTCTCCTGAACCTGAAGTTTCCAAACTTCTTCACTACCCAGGCCATAGACTCATCTTCCAACTGTTCAAGCTCCTCCATAGAATAAAAATCACCACCATATTGACTTGTAGATGTAACACCATATTCAGCTACAATTACATCCTTGTTAGGACTGGAAGGTAGAACAACCTTCACTTCCTGTTTCTGTGGGACTCCAACTACCAGTGAAGTAGACATACTAACCACTCTTCCTTCCCTTGGATTTGATCTGAAGTGCTCATATGAAGAGGTGAGAATTTCCATCTTATTCTCTCTGACTTCCTTTGTCCCTTCATTGATTATTTCAATCGTATCCCAAATGTGTTTGGCAAAAACACATTTTAAAATATGATTACACATGATTGGATCAAGACAATCAACCAGTATCAACTGTAGACAGACATCCAAGGAAACATCTTCTTTTTCTTCAGGAGTGTAGTCCTTGGGATCCTTAGGGTATATCGTAGCAGCCCTAGTAACAACATCATTCTCTATTAGCTCTTTCTCAACAAACATAGGAATTCTTGGTCCATTCTTCAGCACATCAAGATATTCAACATTAACCACTTGAAGAAACAGGAGCATCTTTTTCTTCCACATAGGATAGTGCTCCTTGCTGAACATTGGGATTTTGACTGTACCCACTTTCTGAGTTGTAGACATTTTTGAGATTTTTAAAGAATAATAAAAATTTCAGAGTTTAAGAAAAAATCTCAAAACAATTGGATCTTTGATTTGTATATCAATCAAAAGGCTCTGATGCCAATTGTTAGGTCCTGATAAGTTTGTAGAAGGGGGGTTGAATACAAACTATACCGTTTTATCGAATTTGTCCTTTGAATAATTTAACAATTAGAACAAATTAATGCGGAATAAAAACTGAAACAATATTCAAGTTAAATAGAAACTCTATTAAACTTGAGGGGTGTTACAATTTTGATCACTGATTACAAAGAACTTGATAAAACAAATCTAGAATAAATTCGACATGAATTTATCTATTTTTGTAATAAAAAGGATCGAATACTAAAAAGTAGTTCGATATAAAATCTAGGAATTATGATCCGCTAGAAAGTCAAAGCAGTACAAGAGATACAATTCTTATGAATTAAATGTTGAAGAACAATCAAGAATTAATACTCCTGCAGAATTTGAATTGCTCGGACAGTTGAGATAGTTAAGACAGTGAAGGAGTGTAATGTTTTGTTCTTCTGTGTCTTTTTGTAATGTCTTGTGTATCAATTGTCAACTGACCATATTTTGATTAAATACAACTTCCTTGTCATGAATTCCACGCGCCAATGCATTTCCTTTATTTTGTATATGGAAAACTCTCGGGAAGACTGAGATAAGGCTTGGGAAGACTTGAGGGAAGACTAGAGTTTACTCTAGGAAGACAATCGGGAAGACTCACTTGTGAGTCTTCCTAGTTCATTTTTCTAAGTCTTCCTAGTTCAAACCTAAGTCTTCCTAGTTCATTTTTATTCTAATTTAAATAATTAACTAAATAAATTATGTATTAAATTAATTCTTTACAGAATTAATTTAATAAATAATATACTTGATAGTATTAATTATTTATATGGGAATAAATAGAATTAGGTGACTTCTCAATTAATTTCTTTTTATTCTAATTTAAATAATTAACTAAATAAATTATGTATTAAATTAATTCTTTACAGAATTAATTTAATAAATAATTTACTCAATAGTATTAATTATTTATAAGAGAATAAATAGAATTAATTGACTACCCAATTAATTCCAGAATCACTAAAAACTTAGATAAATAACAAACACAATAGTACGTTGACACTCGATGCACTGTCTGGTTCATGAGTGACTAACGACAATGTTTGTTCTTTATCTATTTGACTTTAAGCAGTGATTCACTTCCTTCTCATAACTCCGTAATCAGTATCTTTTTTTGTCACCACTTGAAATCTCCGTCACTTTAATAAATCCACTGAGCTTGAATACTTCATTGAGGCTTGATCAATAAATTGAGCTTCTTTCAATGTAGACTAACTTCAAGTCTGTAGATGACTTTAATCTTCATTCTTTGACAATATAATCTTCTGAGATTCCTGTGACATCTGATCTAATATTTACTTATTACATTCTTGTTTAAGTTGAGTAGAATCCTCGAATTACAAATAGGCTAATTCATATGCCTTTCACATACCATACCAAATAACCCCTTTACACTAATTATATATAAAGATATAATTTAATGTAAATTAGTTTCATTTACAAATGTACATCTCATTTCGAGTTAAAAAGGAAAAAAAATCTGGATGTCTATGAAATTCAAATTGCAAAATAAAAAGATAACTCAAATATTCTATTCTCATTTAAAAAACTGAAAAAAATTTAAAAAAAAATAAATCTAAAATAAAATTTAGATATTTTTAATATTATGATTACCACTATACACTTAAAATAAATATTTAACATTTTGAAACAAAAAATCACCAAAACAGAGAATAAAATTATAATGATTTATAATGAATATTAAACAATGATCTTAAGAAAATAAAAAATATAAAAAAGTTATTTATAATCAGAAAAAATAGATTTTTAAATTAATAATCAACAAATTATGATATATAGTTAGCTAACAAAATAATAAAAGATCAAATTTTAAATTAGTATATCTATTACTTTAATGTAAATTAGTTTCAGAAAACAAAATATTATAAAGTAAACAAATAGCAAACTAAATTAAATAAAAATTGTCAATTATTATCTCGATATAAAACAAACAAATACCATATTAAAATTATAAAAGTTAAATTTGAAAAATAATAGAAGACTAAATAAATTACCACAAAAAAATTAGTGATTTTAAAAATATAAAAAAGCCAAAAATAAGTATCATTCCAAAAATATAACATAAATTGACATAAAATTTATGTAATAAATATATGTTTTCAGATTTAGTTAATACTAGCTTAAAACTCATGCGATGCATGAATTGTTTTTAATAATTATTATTTTAATAATTTATGTTTTTATATTTTATTAATTGTATTTGTTAAAAAAAAGTATGTAGGTTAAACTTTTTTAAATAATTAGAGGAGATTTAATAAGGAAAAATTGAAATAGTAATATGTTTTAGTTGAAAAAGTTAATTGCCCGTAATTAAAATTATTCAAATAGGTTTCAAAATATATAATTTAGGATTTGTCCCTAATATTTTTGGAAAATGGGGATTTTAGTAAGGAAAAATAGGAAATTAACATGTTTTAGTTGAAAAAGGTAATTGCCCGTAATTAAAAGTATTAAATAGATTTTACAATAAATAAGTAAGTATTTGCGCTGATATTTTTGGAAAATGATGTATTTTAGTAAGGAAAAATAGGAAAAGTAACATGTTTTAGTTGAAAAAGATAATTGCCGTGATTTTTTTAGAAAAAGAGGGGATTTTGTTAGAAAAATAGAAAAATTAATGTATTTTAGGCTTTAGCTGAAAAGATAATTGATTTTAAATAATGTTATTATTTAATAATATTTTTTAAAATAAATAAGGGTAATTAAGTAAAATCACAAAATACCGACCACTACCAAAGTTTTAATGTTTCGTCTATTACAAGATAGTATAAATAGTAGAATTATTTTTTAATTAGAATAAAGAACCGAAAACTGAAAACCAAAAAACTTTTAATGTTTCAACTTTAATAATATAGTAATGTTTCGAATTTAATAATATAGTATTAATTTAAAATTTATAAAATTGAAATTAAAATAGATTGATACTTTTGGGAAAATAAAAAAACACAATTCAAATTAAATTAAAAAAATATACTAATAATTTATAAAGCTCCCGTGCATTGCATGGGTATAAAGCTAGTAATTAATAAATAATAAACTTGGTTATAAATAGAAGTGTCTTTCTATGTATCACGATTCACGCAGATCATGCAAGATAACTTTTGGGAGATATAGTTGGGTGTCTATCATTACTGGTCAAGTGACTTGTGACCGAAAGGGGTGTAAATGGGTGAATTTCTGGCGAGGCTAAAACAACTTAAAATTGAGTAAATCTAATAATGGATTGACTTGATCATTTTCGGATCACTTTCAAGTTTCACTCATTAAATCGACCATATATCTAATATTTTCTATTTTCATTCCCAGAATGGATCCACATTCATATAAATAAGATCATTAAAACATCTCATCTAGCTACAATGCCACATTATTCTTGCCAAGTGATTTGGGGAACAATGTTTGTAACTAATTTTGTACATCTAGTAGACTAGCACTCCTTTATCGTGTATAGAAAAACAATTTTGATTTAATTCAGAAGTAGATGAATTGCCTTCTGGATTAAAGCTAATTTACTTTAATTTAGTTTGCCGGTTCAAACAAAATATAGAAGTACCAACAATTTCATTTATTTTTCACAAGTATGAACATCATAACACGTGAAAGAGGTTGAGAAACGGTATATTAGACTGATGCATAAGTACGCAGTTCTTCATCAACTAGGAAATTCTTCATGTCTTCCTCTTCCAAAGCCACAATGGCCTTTATACCATCCCTGCTTGGAGTGTCCATCAGGCACATGCTATTAACGTACGGCGCGTCAACAACCGTTGCTTTAGCTGGCCTTCCCCAGCCAAAATCCATCTCATCATATAATGGGAAATTACAAATGCTGCTGATTACATAAGGCTTGCAAAGTAGGAGACCCAAATTCACCGGAACGATTTTGTTTCCTCTTATAAGTTCCATCTTTCCTTTTCTCATTTGGCACACCAGGGGATTTAGCTCTGTCTCACTCATCGTACTTGTTAGAACGGGATTTAAGGTACAAATATTGCCAACACTTGTTTTAGGAAGTGGCGGATGAATCAGAGGCCGCATGTTTACCGCCTGAACCTGATCCAGGTAGCAGGTTGTGAACAAAACAGGGACGAAGATGTACTAGTTTATCTTCATTACTGGAGTTGCGTGTCAAACTTGCCCAATATGTTAAGAATGAGAGTAAAGTACTACCATCAGCAAGGCGGTGCGAGAGGCTCGCTGCTATAGCTATTCCTCCGCAAGAAAAATGGTTTAGTTGAAAATGCATTAAAGGAGAACATGATGCTTTATGCCATACGGAGCAAGGTGGAAAGAGATAACCAAATCCTTCATTTTCATCCTTTACTGGAGCTTTTTCCATAATCTCCGATAACTTGCCTTCTATCCGGGCTTCAACAAAATGAACACCTTCGTCATTGCAGTCAACATAGGTTCCTTCGGATCCAAGTGTTCCTGCAAACGGGTAGTACTCGGAAAGTGTCTTGGATAAGGAGTTCTTGAGTAGATTTGATAATGTGGTTTTATTGGATGGTTGCGGATTAGGATAGAAAAATATAAGTGGCATGTAAAAATCAGCCATTATACGATCATGCAAAGGAAGTTTGTAGTGTTTGAGGTGGAGGGGTGTGGGAGAAGCTGGTTTAATGTTGGTTGTTGATCTTGAGATGACATGCAGCTGCCTTCTCGAGATTACTGATGCCTTAAGGATTAGTCTGCTAATCGCCATAGAAATATTGTCGTTGTAAGTTGCAAACTGGCGAACTGCGGATATACTCTAGGAACCTGCTTTTACATTCATATATAGACCCCGTAATTCGAATGGGAATGGTAATCTGGTATATTGAGTGTCGTAAAAAGCGGGAATCGAGTTAATCGGTGATGACATCATTCACGGATTAATCGGGTAATCGGGAATTAATCGGAATGATTAATCGGAATAAATTTAATAATATTTTTTATATACAATTATATTCATGTATATAATTGTTTCGTTATTTCAACTAAACATATGTTATTATCATATATTTATGCAAATATTTTAAAAATGTTATATAATTGTAATAAATAAAATTTTGAAGGTTTAACTTTTCAATTAGAGATCAATTTAAGAAAAAAAATAAATAGAATTTATGATTTAGGCATCTAAAATTATAATAATATGTACAAAAATAATATTTTTTCCTATTGTTTAATCAAGTTTCTACCTTTTAAATTTTTAATTATTTTTTTAATTTTAACTATTTTTTACTATTTTTAAATAATTAGCCCGATTTTTTATCGATTCAGTCAATTTTTGACCGTTTTTCTGAAAAAACGATTAATTGACCGATTTTCGCTTAATCAGTTCGGTGGCCCGCCGTCTGGCGATTAATCCCGACTTTTAGAACACCGGGTGTACTAGCTTGTTTTTTCTTTTTTCTTTTTTCTTTTTTCTGACAGGTAGTAATAGTACTAGCTTATCAGAATTTTATAATTTACTTTGAAATTAAAGATATACATGGACACAGGAGCATTTGCTTTGTGATGGAAAACAGAATGGAATTCTGAAAGGGAAACTAGAAGAAATGAAAAGGGTGATTCTATAAATTGTTTTATCTGTTTGGTTTTGATACATAAACGGAATAAAAATTATATATAGATCACATTTAAATTATCATTATAATTTATATTTTATTTTAAAAACAAGTTACATGATAATCTATTTTCTAATGATTTAAGACATAAATTATAATTAAAAATTGTACAGAAATTGGGAAAGGGAATTAAAATACCTATTGGAAGGCAGTGAATGAGTAATAAGAAATATTTTGTAAATGTAAAACTAAAAAAAAAACTAATCTATATTTGTAATCTATATTTATGCTGTGAAAAGGATTGAATACATCAGATGATAAAGCTAATCTTAAGTTACTATTTGGTTCCATTTTCTCTAGAAAAGAACTGCTTAGTTCCTACACTAAAATTTATGGTACTTATTTGACTGGTTCATTTGTTTCTGCTAGGCTCCGACCTGCAATAGCGCAGAGAAGTGAAGATCATGTCGAGCTTTTCGAAAATATTATTGATACTGAACCACCACTCCATGACTGACTGTGGAAATGAAAAATTCCCATGTGCAAAACAAAAGGTATATGCACCTTTGGATTTGTGCAATGCACAGCTACAGTTGCGATGGTATGACCTTCTCTCAATATCTGTATCAGACATTGATAAACTCTAATAATAGACATATTGATTTATCATCTGACCTGATGCTGCTTCCATTTCTTTCTTAATCTATACTTTCAATAACAGTGAGCATGTTTATGGGGTTCGATTGAGATTATATTGTACTTAAATAGCTTGAAAAATATGCATGCCTTTGAAGGGTTTATATATTGTAAATAGAATTAGTTGAGAGGAATATATTAGGGGAGAGTGAATTATTCTAGGAGGAAGATTCTTTTAGTTAGTTATCTTTAGACCTGGCAATTGGACCGTGTCGTGTACTTTCGTGTTTTCGTGTACTTAATGTAAAACCCATATCCGACCCGTTTTGGATTCGTGTACTAAATTTGAAACACATATCCAATTCAAAACGTGTCGTGTACTTTACGTGTCGTATTCGTGTACATTAAACAAAAATATAAATTAAATTAAATTAAAATTTATATATTATAAAACTATTTTAATTATGTAAATTTTTATTAAATGTGTATTAAATATGTAATACATACAATTTTACAAAAAATTGTAAATATAACTTATATATATATAAATGTATACTTCTTATATATAAATGTATAACTTACTACTAATTAGTCATGAAACTTTTATTTATTGTTCATATGTAATTCTTTATATATTTTCTAAATATGCAATACTATAAATAATATATTTTTTAAAATTATTTATTTACTTCATTAATTTGTGTACTTCCGTTTCGTGTCATGTACCTATTGTGAAAACTCAAACCCGACACTAATTATATTCGTGTTTTTTCGTATTCGTGTACTTTCGTGTTCGTGTACCAAATTTTTGCACCAAAACACTAATTATCCGTGTCGTGTTCGTACCGTGTTCACGTGTCGTGTATCAAATTGCTGGCTCTAGTTATCTTCCATTTGGACCAAGGTACTTTGCGCTGTTCTATCAAGTAGTTGGAATACCCAGGATTTAGTTAGTCCTTTACTTTGTGCTGTACTTTACTCTTATATATTATCTTTTCATGACTTTTTTTTTACTAAGTTATCTTTTCATGACTTTTTTTTTGTTTTCCTAAGTTATTTTTTTGTTTTCCTAAGTTATCTTTTCATGACTTTGTTTCTACCAACAACAAAATTAGCTTTATTTGACATTCTGTATTAAGCTCTTGTGGATTAAGTAAAAGAAATGAATTAATAATTATATAGGAACTGATTAATTATATTTTTAAATTTTTTATTTTTCACTTTATAATTAATAAATAATAAACTTGGTTATAAATAGAAGTGTCTTGCTATGTATCACGCACATCATGCAACACAACTTTTGGGAGATATATTTGGGTGTCTACAATTACTCGTCAATATTTTTGGTTTTTAATACAAACTAGCCTATAATCGTGTGATACACGGATGAATTTTAGTATTTTTATATGATTTTTTTAGTATTTTTTATCTTATTTTATTAACATTTATTTGTATTTTGATCTTAAAAATTTTATTATTATATTGTGTAATTATATTAAATAATGTTTTAAATTTAGTAACAATTAAATTAAATAAAGAATTTTATAGTATTTATCCTTAATTTTGTTAATCATACTTTATATGTTAATATAATTTTTTTTTTTGAATAATAACTTTCTAAAAAATTATTCAAAAAAATAAATTTTTATATATACATGCAAATTTGAGATACACAAAGTGCACATATAAAGTTTAGGTACACCAATTGATGATTTTTATAAAGTTCAGGTACACAAAGTGCACAATTAATACTATGGGTACACACATTACAGATTGTGCATACTTGAGTTACACAAAATGCATTTAACTCTTTTTTTTAATGTCTCCATTACTTAACATCTAATCTTTTTCGGTACACACAGAGTAGTCAATAGATGCAATAATGGTTTTGCAATAGTGAAGGTGCCATTTGTCTCTCCTCATGGGCTATTTTTACTTTTTGCAATATCTACATGTACTTTACAAGAGACACTACTTTCTTGTTTGTGCTCTATTCGAAAATGTGCCTTAATTCTAACACCACTTTGATGGTTTTGCTTGGATCCCGAAATTTGTTCGTGTTATGTATTTTTGTGTTATATATTTTCGTGTTTCGTGTATATGAATGCTAAATATAAAATTGATTCGTTTATGTTTGTTTATATTTTGTGTGGTGTACAGTCTTGTATTTTTCGTGTCGTGTTTCATGTAATTTTAAATAAAAATAAAATAAATAAATAAAAATATTTAAATATTAAATTTTTCAGTTAAATTTCTACAAATATGTATTAAAAATATGTATTTACATCATACTTAAAAATAATATTATAAAATTATGTATAAACATATAATAAATATTAATTTATCTAATATAAATATTAAAATATCTGATATAAATATTGATATATAAATATATATTTGTTTCGTGTAATGTGTGTCGTGTTGTGTATCTCGGTCGTGTACTTTCGTGTTCGCGTACTGAAAATGTAAACACAAAATTTTTTGTGTCATGTTTTCGTGTCGTGTCATAAATTGACGGATCTAGTTTTACATGGAGGCAGGGGAAGTATGGTGCGGTTTGGTACGATTTTTAAGATTAATCATTATTAAATTAATATATTCGATTTGATTCGGTTAATTGTTATTAATCGCTAACAAATCATTTAGAATGGTTATGATAATCATTTACAAATTCGTGAACCAAACTAAATTCATTTCATAAAATTATTTTTTTATATGTAATTCATATAATCATAAGTAAAAATAATAAATATGACAAATATATATTTCCATAACAGTGGAAAACGAGATTATAACATGTGCGTATCAAATAATCGATACAAATTTATAATACAAAAGTTTAAAAATTATGATTTAATACTAATAAAAGATTGATATTATAGATTCTGAAGATATTATATAATTTATTTATACTAATATAAAATATACATTCATGTAATTAAAAATACTAAAATCAATTTGTATGAAATTATTATTATATATATTATATATTATAAATTAGGGAAAGATAGAATAATTTTTTTAATAATTTCTATATGAACTTGTGTGAATGAAGTGAGGTTGCTTCAAGAGAGAATTGTGAAACCTAATTCTATTATGAAGGCTGATTCTAGAACAATTTATGTTATATAGTATTACATTAAAATCTAATATGCAAATGTGTTTTTTTGCTCAACTTTAAAAAAAGGATTTTATATATTTCTACTTTTATCAAACAAATTTGCAATAATTTTGGTCTCAAAAGCCTCTTTTCGAATCCTATATCTCATGTGTTTTTTCTTTGCTATTTTCATTTTCTTAATTGTTTATTGGGTCCCGGTCCTCATCAGTCGTTTGCTGGGTACGTTTTTTGTAACATACGGTTTCTGCATCGTTGGATCGACCATCCAACGGCTGGGGTTTAAAAAAAATCGCACCGTACCGCGGAAAGTTTCGACGGTACGGGCTTATTACGTTTTTACCCCTCCCCCCGTACCGCGGAAACTTTCCGCGGTACGTCTCCTGTCCAATTTTACTCAGCCGCGTACACAGGTCGAGCAAAACGATTTTGGGCGATTTAGGGCGATTAAAGAGGCGATTTAGGGAGATTGTAGGGCTAATTCATTCACTAAAGCCATAATCTTCAGTTATAGGTATATTTAATTCCTCCAACTCCATTATTTCAATTTTATTTTAGTGTACATATGTATGTATGATTTGTATATGTATGTGTATGTCTCCGTGATTGTATGTGTATGTGTATATTTTGTTCGAATATGATGTATGTATAATCATTGTTTTAACATAATATATTTGATGTTCACATCGATTTTGATAGTTAGCAATTTGAATTTTTGCAATTAGGGTTTTGAAAAAAAAAATTTGGGGATTTTTAGTTGTGAATATGTTAAATTCATGTTAATTCGAGTTTTGAATATTAAATTAGTGTTATTTGATTTTTAAGGTTATTCCTATGTTAATTGAACTTTGGCCTTTGAAATTTAGATTAATTAGTTTTGATTTTTGACTTGTTGAATTGCGTATTTTTCAGGAATGGACAACTTTAGTGATTTTAGTAATATGTTGCCGGGTCCGAGTAGTAGTAGAATTATTTGGGATAACCGCTATCATATTAGCGAGGATGTATGGGATGGCACGGGTAGAGATGAGTTGGAGAGCATTTGTGGTAATAGGGCTATGCGGGAATGGAAATTAAGAAGACCATAGAGGGAGTTGTTACATATGCTTGGGTTTGGGATATTTGCCAACACTCATGTTGTGTTGGGTACTGATGCTAGGCTGGTTTCTGCTTTGATAGAGCGGTGGAGACCGGAGACTAACACGTTTTTTATGAGACAAGGGGAGATGACAGTGACTTTGGAGGATGTTGGTTACATTTTAGGTTTGCCGGTTTTTGGGGAGGCTGTGACATGCGGGCTTATAGATAACTGGAAAGAGTTTTTTAGGCGCAATTGGTTTGGTCATTTAACAGATGAAGAAGTGGAGAATGCTTTGTATAGAGGACATATTAAGTTGACTTGGTTGTTTGATAGATATGGGAGACAGAAGCCGGAAAAACATAATGATGAAGCGACTGTCATACATACACAGGCATACCTCCTTTTTGTCATTGGTGCAGTTATGTTTCCTTCGAAGGACAAAGCTACAGTGCATGTCAGAAACATTCATCCTCTACTTAACATTCAGGAGATTCCTAACTATGCTTGGGGTGCAGCCGTGTTAGCTCATTTGTATAGAGGTTTGGAGATTGCTGCAAGGAAGAATAGTAAGACTGTTGCTGCTTGTGTTTGGTTGTTGGAGGTGTGGTCATATGAGAGATTTCCTCGCGTTGGTGTTCCTCAACGGGACCCCAATCATGAGGATTATCCGGTTGCAGAGGGTTGGGCATATTCTTCTCTTCAGGGTGTTAATAAAAAGAGACGACAGTTAGGTCCACACCATAGTCTACCATTTTATAGAGGTGAGTTTGATGGAGTTGCTGGCGATGATGTTATGTGGAGACCATATGCTAGATTTGATGAGAGTTTAGACTAGGAGATGTTACAGGCGCAGATAGCTGGAAATGCTCGAGTGTCCTTGGTATATTTTGATGTGGTTGAGTGGCAACACCCGGAAAGAGTGATTAGGCAGTTTGGTTCTAGCCCACAGATTCCCCAGGTTCCTGTTAACATTCTAGCGTATAGGCAGCCTAAGGCAGCCACATTTGTCGATGAGGATTGGATGATTCGGTGGTTTGTAGATATTTGTAGGTGGGCTAGATTTTGTTCGGAGTTAGAAGGGGTGGTTGATGAAAATGTTAACGTTGTATCTGAGGCTGAATACATGACTTGGTATTCAGATATTAGTCGTACCCGTGTAGGGAAGCCAGAACCTGTCCCCCAGTCTCAGTACACTACGAGGGAGTTGTATGATACCCTTGAGGGATACCGAGTTGTAAGTATTCCATCCTTCTTAAGTTTGAATTACTACTTTCATAAAAATATATATATTGCACACACTGTATTACTAAATTCTGATTGTTTTGTAGATGATAGCTGGTCTTGATATGCTTAAGAAATTGGATTCTAGGGTTCCAGCTGAATTTGTGGAGGAGCTTGGAAAGCTTTCAGATACCTTCCTAAGCCCTTTCACAAGATTGATGAAGAAAATCAAAGGGCCCGCTTATAAACATCCAAAGTTCGAGAATATTAAGCCACTTTCATTAGACGACTCTGCACAAGATTCTCAGCCTCCCGAGCCTACTGTTGCCTCAATTCCTAACCATGATGTTATTGAGATGACACAACCATCCCAATATGAGTCTCAGGTTCCCCTTAATAGTGCTGCAACTTCGTCTAGTAGGCTTTCGAAGTTACCATCCCGTAGAATGAAGGGGAAAAGTGGATCATAACGAAGACTTTAGATATGCGAAAGCAGAAAAAGATATATGATGATTGGGGATGGGCCTTTGGGAAGAAGCCCCAATTACAAGGAGGATTTGACGTCTGTGGGCATCATATATCAGAGGCTGCGATGCAGAGCCTGGCTCCCGGTTCATGGGTTGATGACAGGATTATTTACTCTTATATGGTATATTTTTCGACATGTATATATATATTTTGTTGCATTTATATGTTCCGGACATATTTTTACACTTGCCTTACCATTTATTTTCAGGGATTTCTACGAGACCGGGACGAGGACATCCACAATGGAAACATATGGGAGAGGAAGCCAGTTTACTACTTCATGGATCCTTATTTCATTGTGCTTGGGAAGGAACAAATGAAGAAATTAAGAAAAGCAGCTAGGAAGGGTGAGGATGAGGAGACAAATGCATGGCATTCAGATCTACAGTTTTTTAATGGTTTTGCTTGTGCAACCATTGGGCCCTATGTCATCGAGGCGGACTACATTTTCATCCCATGTTGTGTTGGAAATGCTCATTGGGTCCTTTTCATGTTTTCAACCAAAAACTTTAACGCTGTCATTCTCGATTCATTGAATGACGAACCTGATTATCAAGAGGATATACAAGTTGTGGTATGAATCCTAACTTCTTTTTTATTTTAGGGTAGTTTTTAACTCTTATGTATTATTTTAATGTTTTTTTGTTAAAATATATTGCAGTCATGGTTATTGCCGAGGTTATTACTTAAGCTAAATCCTCAAAACAAACGTGATCCTTCTTTGGTTGAGATAATGGCTCTACCTTCTAGACCGAAGCAAAAGAATTGCAACGATTGCAGTATTTTTGTCATGAAATACATGGATTTGATGTTGCAAGGTTATGATCTAACTTCGATCCAAGCTTGGTCACAAGAATTAGTTGACACGTTCCGATATAGAATAGCAACTGAGCTTCAAAAAGGAAAGGCAAGAGGCATATCTGGTATTCGTATGCGCAAGCGTCATGAATTGTAGTTTGTAGTTTTTCTTTGAAATTGTAGTTTGTAGTTTTTCTTTGAAATTGTAGTTTTTCTTCTAAATTGTAGTTTTTCTTTTAAATGATTCCGACATACGATTTGCTAAGTTTGTAGTTTTGCTTTCTTGGTTGGCTTGGTTGGTTTGTAGCATAATTGTAGTTTGAAATTATTACTTAATTTTTTGCTTGCTTGGCTTGGCTTGGTTGTTTGTTTACAGGGAGTTGCTCTGTTTTCAGACTGTGCACTCTGAAACAGAGCAAAAACAGAGCAACTCCCTCTTTTCCTGAAATTTTCACTGCCTCTTTTCCTTAAATTTTCAAAGTTGGTCTTAAATTATTCTAAAAAATTATAAAACTACACCTAAAATCTTAAAACATAATAACAATTGAGATTTGAAAGAAAAATAATTGAAATTCAATTAAATTAAAAAAAATTAAAAAATTCATAAAAACCGAAAAAATACAAAGCAATGAAGGAGTCTTGAACTTCTAAAATACAGAGCAATGAAGGAGTCTTGAACTTCTAAAATACGCCTAGTATATTTGAATAGCCACCATGAAATGTGAAATTGTCGTAATCTATAACATCCTTCCTAAATGTGACCTCAAATTGACAACATATTTTGTAAAGGAGCATTACACGTCCGACTTCAACCGGTTTACGTATGAGTGGGTACTTATCCTTGTCCAATCGAAGGTAACATTGAACTTGACATGTTCCGTCATCTATTACGATGATTCTTTTACCAAATAACTCCGAGTCACGGATACTTACAATCCATCCTTTCGCAAAATCAACCTGGATGGTGTCAATGCCTACAAAGTCATCGTACTCGTCAAAGGCATATTTTGATATTCCTTTAAGAGTCTTCATTTTAACGGAATCATCAATTCTAAATTCTATCATCATTGGATTAGGATGCTTTTCAGCAAAATAATCCGCATCTACAAAATAAATGGATTAATAATTATCAAATTTATTGACCAAATTTGAATGAACAAAAAGTGGAAAAAATCTTACCACCACTAGATATGAACATTTTACAATCCTTCCACTCCTTACTTTTGTAATCAATTTTGGGAGGTTGTGGTATTTGAGTGATTGGTTGAGGATTGGAAGTGCCAATTAGGGGAGGTTGTGGAATTTGAGTGATTGGTTGAGGATTAGAAGTGCCAATTAGGGGAGGTTGTGGAATTTGAGTGATTGGAGGAGAGTCATTGGGAAGGCTATCTCCACAATAAGCATCGGCTAGTCTATAGCACTCGTCAACTTGTGTTTGTTGGTCCTTCGTAAGGTTAAACCAATCCCAATCGCAACTACAACGAGAGTCACAATTATGAGCGGAAATGTTATCTCCATCATTCTCGCTAGCCATGTATTCAACTACAATAAAAAATATGAATAAAGGAATTATAAATTGAAGCAAATATCATCATCACTACAAATTCGAATAAAAATCATACATTAAAAAATTACAAGAAATCGTTACAAATTGAACTACTCATATTGAGATTTTTTAGGGAAAACGAGGTCAGGACAATTTCTTTTATCATGTCCTTGCATGTTACATTTGTTGCACTTTCTTGGGGCCTTCTTTTTACCAAGAACTTCCGTTGGACTTTTGAAACGAACGGCTTTTTTCCTCCCTTTGGTTTGGGACACAATAGGGTCAAGAAGTGGTTCTTTGTAGTTATCACCACTTCCATCATGAGGATTTTCTTTGCTTTCATGTGAAGGAACTCTATCAACACTCATACGTTCCAAAATTGGTATTTCTCGATTCATGACCTCAACCGCATAGTCATATCGTTCTTGTGATGCAATGCTACTATGACAAAAACTCATCGTGAGCATTGTCATGCTATTAAATCTATCGGTTGAGGTCACATCATGTGTTTCTCCGATGTTCAATTCGTAAGGCAACACACCATCTACTCGATTAGCATGCATAGTCCAACGACGAATTATAAAAGATTGGGGAATTTGGGGGATTCGTTTTTTATTCAATACGGCCAAGATGTGACGACACGGTATCCCCAAATGTTCAACCATTCTACACATACACATCCCAGTCAAAGCTTCTTTGTTGAATACAACATAATTTAATTTTGAAGATGGCCCTAATTCTTGCCTATAACAACAATAATAGGTATCTAAGTCACCTTTTTTCTCCCCTTCTTCACAAGATTTAATATCTTTCATCACATAGTACAAAGAAGCTTGAACCAATTCATCTTGAAATTTTCTAAACATCTCCTTGGTATAAATTTTGGCACCATCATACTCCAAGCCACTATATAATTTCATAGGACGCTTTAGAGTACATGTGACATAATCTTCTTCTTTCTCCCGTACAAATTGTCTTGCCAATGCTTTTTGAGCATTTTCAACAAATTCTTTCAACCCTGTGGCAGAACTCACATAACTATCAAAGAAAGAATTCATACTCTCACTCCTTGACGTAGTATTCTGACCCGCTGAAAAGGTGTTTCTGGTGTATGCAATGATCCATTTCTCTTTCAACTCATACAACCCCTTTAACCATGTATGTTCTTGCAAATCATACTTTTCGAGCAACGTTTCCCATATAGCCTCAAAATCATCTTCAATCATGGAGTTGTAAATACAATTGTTAAAGTCCACTTTGAAGTCTGGAAAAGTTGAATAATAGTGGGATAGTTTTTCAGGGAATTTGTTGCTTATGTGCCATGAGCATAACAAATGGGTGGATTTGGGGAGTACATGTGCAATAGCACTTGCCATGGCTTGATCTTGGTCTGTAATTATAGTCATTGGATGCTTATTCCCCACAGCTTCGAGCCAAGTACTCAAAATCCACTGAAAAGTTGTTGCAAGTTCATCCCTCATCAATGCAAAACCAAATATCACTGATTGATAATGATGGTTAACCCCGGTAAAAGGAACAAAGGGCATGGCATATCTATTTGTCCGATATGTGGTGTCAAATGCAACAACATCACCAAAATTTTCATACGCCATTAAACATCTAGGATCAACCCAAACAAGACATTTCAACCGTTGCTCTTCATCAACTTGTGTCCTAATAAAAAAAATTGACCCACTTTCTTCATTAAACCTATATAACAAGTCTAACGCGCCATGGACATCACTATGTTCAAACCTTTTCTTTCTCTCATCTCGTATCACATTTCTAACATGTTGACTTCCGAATCCAACTTTATCATTACCTCCGTGAATATTACCAATGACATTCATTACTTGACAGTTACGAATTCCCGAACCATAAAGAGTTTTAATCAAACTCTTAGTGGTGGTATTCACACGTTTTTCACGTTGCAACAAATTCATCTTGCTAGGAGTCACTACACCGTGATTGTGGTTTAACTCAAGAGTAGTTATCTCCCAAAGACTCACCTTCTTTCGATAAATCACATACATCCTTACTTTGCAATCACTTTTAGGAAGAATTTCTCTACGTCGTTTAGTAGGATTACTAGTTTCCCCAACATCAATTTTTCCCGAAAGTCTACAAACATAGAGACGGACATAAATTTCATTACTTTTGGTACGTCTTTGGGTAGATTGGATCTTAGTGGCAAATCCATTTTTTAAAGCATAAGCCCTAAAAAAATTATATGCATCCTCCAAAGTATGAAACAATTGATTCATATAAGGAACCCCATTACCATCTACATTTTCATATACATCATCGCCTATATCATCATCTTCATTTTCACCATTTACATTATCATCATCTTCCTTAACATCAACAAATTCCTCATCTTCATCAATATTAATAAACTCCTCATTTTTTCCAAAATTTTCTACAAACTAATCATTATACACAAATTGAGGGGTTGTAGGCTCATCTAAATCTTCATTCATGCTTAAATCATTAAGATGTAAAACATCCTCATTTTTTTTCTTTTTTCTTTCCTTTTTCATTTTTATATTTTGAACCAAACATACGAGCAAATATTTTGTTAGCCATAATAAAACAAACAACAAATGTAGAGAGAAATGATACCTTAAAAATGGTGGAAATGATACCTTAAATGTAGAGAGAAATCGGTAGAGAAACTCAGTTTTTTGTTGTTTAGGTTTGAGCAGCAAGTACACATGGCTGCGGGAGATATGGGAACAGGAGACGTACCGCGGAAAGTTTCCGCGGTACGGGGGAGGGGTAAAAACGTAATAAGCCCGTACCACAGAAACTTTCCGCGGTACGGTGCAATTTTTTTTTAAACCCCAGCCGTTGGATGGTCGATCCAACGGTGCAGAAACCGTATGTTACAAAAAACGTCCCCAACAAACGACTGCTCGGGACCGGGACCCTTGTTTATTTGGTTAAAGCCTAAAGGTTCATCCACTAATTCAGGTTATGATAATTGAGCAACGATGATCAATTTTGTTCAAAATGTGTCTTCAAAATATTTGAAACTATATACTCGGCGTTATCTTTTCATGACTTTTTTTTTTTTACTAAGTTATCTTTTCATGACTTTTTTTTATAAGTTATCTTTTCATGACTTTGTTTCTACCAACAACAAAATTAGCTTTATTTGACATTCTGTTTTAAGCTCTTGTGGATTAAGTAAAAGAAATGAATTAATAATTATATAGGAACTGATTAATTATATTTTTAAAATTTTTATTTTTCACTTTATTATATCTTTATATATAATTAGTGTAAAGGGGTTATTTGGTATGGTATGGTACTGGTCGTCACTTTCCTAATTTTACACGACACATTAGCTTTAACCTAAACTCTATTCTAATAACATTACCTACACATTAGCTTTAACCTAAACTCTATTCTAATAACATCACCCGCAAATATTTAACATTTTAAAATAAAATTACTAAAACAAAGAATAAAATATTTGTAATGTAGATTAAGCAATGATCTTAGAAAATAAAAAAATAATTAATATAAAGACAAATCTTAAATTTAATAGTCAATAAATTATGATATAAATTTTGCTAAAATAATAATTAAAGATAAATTCTTAAATGGCCATTTCAAAGTCCATATCCTATTGAGAGGATACAGATGGGCTGACAGATGCCTCAGTATATGTTGAATTTCTTTAGAGGAGGCAGAGCTGTGGGATCACTCACTATTTCAATCAAAATACTTCTTTATTTAACATTTGATTTCTGTTTAGGCTGAGAGGTCAAGTAATTAAGTTGTAGACTCATTGTTTGGCTCTAAGACCTGGGATAGAGATTGTGGATCTACAATCCCTTGATCAGCCCTAACAACCACTTGAGTTCAGCAAAAGTAAAAGAAGTGGATTGAGATATAGAAAGTAATACCTGAATTGGATTTGGCACTGAATTTCCAGCTAAGCAAGAGCTAGATCAGAAATAATATATACAATATATTTATAAAAACAACTAAGAAAAATAGAAAATAAAAGATAATAAATAATAAAAATAAAAATAAAATACAATAATATATATATACATATAAAAACTATTAGAGGAAAACTAAAGAAAGAAAAGAAAAATAAAATAAAATGCAGAAAAAATATTTACAGGAAACTATTTACATGAAATTATGCACAAACATTAGAAAAATGCAGAATATTATAGAAGTGCATAAAAATAATATAAACTTGCAGAAAAATTTAAACAACAATATTTACAATCTGAAAAACACCTAAATAATTCTAAATAAATATATTTTCAATAAAAATACATTTCTCCACTTAAAAAATATGAGAATTTTTTTTTTAAAGAAAATAAAATATTCAGAGCTATTTAAATTTACAAGCATGTAATATTAAATGAGAATTGGCAGTAAATATCAGTTAAATGACAAGAGAAAATGAATTTATTTAAAGAACAAACATGACAACGATAATGTTAATCACTAAGACTGTTTAACATACCCAATTTACCAACTAACTTGATAAATGTGGATTCGTCAACAGATTTAGTGAATATATCTGCAGTCTGTTCTTCTGTGGGTACAAAGTGTAACTCCACAGTTCCATTCATGACATGTTCTCTGATAAAATGATACCTGATATCAATGTGCTTCGTTCTCGAGTGCTGCACAGGGTTGTTGGAGATTGCTATGGCACTTGTATTATCACACAAAATAGGAATTTTGTCTAATGCAAAGCCATAGTCCTTTAATTGATTCCTAATCCATAAAATCTGAGCACAACAGCTTCCAGCAGCAATATATTCAGCTTCTGCTGTTGAATTGGAAATTGTTTGCTGTTTCTTGCTATACCAGGAAATCAACCTACCTCCTAGGAATTGACAACTCCCATAGGTACTCTTTCTATCCACAACACTACCTGCATAATCAGAATCTGTATATCCAACAAGATTAAAATCAGAATCTTTAGGGTACCAGATACCTAGATTAGGTGTACCCTTAAGATATCTCAAGATTCTTTTCACAACAACGAGATGTACATCTCTAGGGTCCGCTTGGAACCTTGCACACAAGCATGTAGCGTACATAATATCTGGTCTACTTGCAGTAAGGTAGAGTAAGGAGCCAATCATACCTCTGTAGATTGTAACATCTACCTTGATAGAGTTGTCAGAGGCTCCAAGTTTGATGGTTGTTGAAGATGGAGTCCTTGCTGATGCTGAATCCTCCATGTGATACTTCTTGAGGAGTTCTTTGAGATACTTGGATTGAAAAATAAATATACCATTTGACCTTTGACTTACTTGCAATCCAAGAAAGAACTTCAGCTCACCCATCATACTCATTTCAAACTTACTCTGCATTAGCTTAGCAAATCTCTTACAGAGATTATCATTAGTAGACCCAAATATGATGTCATCCACATAGACTTGGACTAATATCATATCACTTTTCTGTTTCTTTGAAAAAAGAGTTTTGTCTATGATACCTCTAACAAAACCATTTTATAAAAGAAAACCAGAGAGAGTGTCATACCATTTTCTTGGGGCTTGTTTGAGACCATAGATAGCCTTGAAGAGAAAGTACATAAAGTCCAGCAGCTCCTGATTTTCAAAGCCAGGGGCTGTTCCACATAAACTTCTTCATCAAGCTCACCATTCAGGAATGCACTCTTAACATCCATTTGATAGACTTTAAAATTGGAATAAGCCGCAAATGCTAAGAACATCCTGATGGCCTCAAGTCTAGCCACTGGTGCATAGGTTTCATCATAATCAATGCCTTCAGCTTGTGAATACCCTTGTGCAACCAGTCTTGCCTTGTTCCTTGTAACAATGCCATCCTCATTTAGCTTGTTTCTGTATACCCATCTTGTACCAACTACTTTCTTGTTCTTTGGCCTGGGTACCAGTTTCCAGACTTGCTGTTGTTCAAACTGATTGAGTTCATCTTGCATAGCAATCACCCAATCTGGATCAGTCAATGCTTCCTCAGTTTTCTTTGGCTCCATTTCAGATAGAAATGCTGAATAATTACATTCATTCTGAGTTGCACTTCTAGTTTAACTCCAACATCTGGATCACCAATGATCAGCTCAAAAGGATGAGCTCTATTCCATACAGTCTGTCTTGGAAGATTTGATCTTGATGATTCGCCTTGTTCTTCATTATGGTGTTGTGAATGACTAGTTGATCCTTCATTTGCTCCCCCTGAGTTGTTGCTTGATTTCCTTGATGATTCTTCTCCAGTGTTAGTGGTATCTCCATTATTACCAATGTTTCCATCACCACCACCAGGATTATTATCATCATTATTATTATCAGTACCAGCAATAACTTCAGGTGGGGATTCATCATCTGATTTTGAGTCTGGCAAGTTATCAAACTTCAGCTTTTCAGATGAATGTTCTTTTTGGATATTAGGGAACTTAGTGTCATCAAAAGTAACATTGACACTTTCCTTTACTGTGTGACTGCCAACCAAGTAGACCCTGTAAGATCTTCTGAAATAACCAACAAAAATAGCTTCTTGTGCCTTGGCATCAAATTTGCCACGTTTAACATTGTCATCTATAAGCACAAAGCATTTTGCTCCAAATACATGAAAGTACTTGACAGTTGGTTTCTTGTTGTTCATGATCTCATACGGAGTCTTCATTAAGTCTTTGTTGATTAAAGTTCGATTCCGAGTATAACAAGCTGTATTCGCTGCTTCAGCCCAAAAGTACATTGGAAGTTTAGACTCACTTAACATAGTCCTTGCAGCTTCAATCAATGTACGATTCTTTCTTTCCACTACTCCATTTTGTTGAGGAGTCCTAGGGGCAGAATACTGTCTTGTTATTCCTTTATCAGCACAAAAGTCATTTAGGACTGCATTCTTGAATTCAGTACCATTATCTGACCTTATGGCTCTCTCAGGGAATCTAGAATCCAGCTCAATCAACTTTATATGGCCAATCACCAGGTATGGGGTCTCATCCTTGGAATGTAGGAATAAAACCCATGTATATTTAGAAAAGTCATCAACAATCACAAGTGCATATTGTTTCTTTGACATGGACATCACATTAACTGGACCAAACAAATCCATGTGCAGTAGCTGAAGTGGTTCAGTTATTGATGATGTGTCAGTGCCCTTGTCAGAAGCTTTCTTTGACTTTCCTTTCTGACATGCCTCACACAGTCCTTCCTGTGTAAATTCCATCTGAGGCAAACCTCTAACCAATTCCCTCTTGACTAAAGAGTTCATGGTTTTGAAGTTAAGGTGAGACATCTTCTTGTGCCATAGCCAACTCTCATCTGATGAAGCTTTAGCATAGAAACATCTAACTTCATCTTGAGATTCAGAGTGCAGATCAGCTATGAACAAGTCACCTTTCCTTACTCCTTGAAGAGTAGGCTTTCCATTCTTCTTGTGAAGGATCTGACATTTCTCTCTTTCAAAGGAAACAACATATCCTCTGTCACAGAAATGACTGATGCTGAGAAGATTGAATCTCAGACCTTCCACAAATGATATATCTTCAATAATAACATTTCCAAACTTCAAACAGCCATATCCTTTCGTAATACCCTTGCTGTTATCTCCAAAGGTAACTAATGGGCCAGCTTTCTCAACCAAATCTGATAGCAGGGCTCTATCTCCGGTCATATGCCTTGAACAACCACTGTCAAGAATCCATATAACACGGTTTACCTGTTTAACTCCCTGCAATATCAAATTGATTAGACCTTCTTCGGAGCCCAAAATTGATTGGGTCCGGCATACTTAAAGAACTGGCCTTTGTCAGGCAAAACAACATTTTTAACTACAACTACCTCAACCTCTTTCACAAAGGAACGTTTCCATTTATAACCAGCCTTAACACATTTCTGAGTAGGCTTAGGAATAAATGAATCCACTCTAGTCTTAGGAGGACTAGTAGTTTTATCTCTAACATGCTTCTTATTATTAACATGTTGACGTGGAGAAGTCTTATCTTTAGATACATGCTTTTTATTAAAATAAGCATACATAACATTGAAAGCACAAGACATGCAATTAATCACACCGCATGCTTTATGAGAAGAATTAACAACAGGCATGTTAGTTCTACAGTTGTTCTGATCCAACTTATGGATATCTGATTTAGTCTTTTCAGTTGTAGCAACTTTGACTGGAATATCAGATATACACTTTTTGGACTGTTCAACTTCCAAAGCAATATCTTCTTCACGAATCTCCTCAATAATGATAGAGTATTCATTTAGAGGATCTGCCTCGGACTCCTTACAGAAGGGTGTTTCAATACCCTTAAGCACATATGGAACACCCCTTCCTTCAGATCTGACTCTACAAGGGGAATTAATTCCAAGCAATCCAATGGCCTCATTATAATCATAACCTATACTGACATGATTACCCATAGCTTGTTTATTGAGAATCTCTTTAGCCGTCTTACAAGAGTTGTAATAGGCATTTGCTTTTGTATTAAGCACATTATTCTTTTCTTTAAGAATGGTTTCCAGTTGAATATAACATTTAACCCTATTCTCAAGAAATGCAATTTTCTCAATAAGTTCATCCTGATTAACATGCACTAGTTTT
The DNA here is from genome assembly GCA_030848705.1 of Heracleum sosnowskyi. NCBI lineage: Eukaryota > Viridiplantae > Streptophyta > Magnoliopsida > Apiales > Apiaceae > Heracleum > Heracleum sosnowskyi. The sequence continues at coordinate 13,025,584 of CM061244.1, read as the reverse complement.
AATTCTTTTATTTCCTTTTCAAGATTTGTGTTTAAAAGAATTATTCTATCATTTTCAGTGCGTGCACAACTTAAAGTATCACCAAGATTACGAATAATTTCAGTGTCAGTGAACTTTACCTCAGACATGTTGGGTGAAGATAACATGGAATCAAAGAGTTTGTCTCCTATTGCCATGAGTGCAAGATTTCCAACTTCTTCATCTTCACTGTCTGTATCATCCCATCTCTTTTCTTTAGACTTGTTCTTCTCAACCATCCCTGTTTTATAGCCACCCCTTGTGCTATTTGAGGATGAAGAACCACCTGTCTGGTATTCGTCAGCATATGTCTTGAACTTGAAACTAGGATTTCTCCTGAACCTGAAGTTTCCAAACATCTTCACTACCCAGGCCATAGACTCATCTTCCAACTGTTCAAGCTCCTCCATAGAATAAAAATCACCACCATATTGACTTGTAGATGTAACACCATATTCAGCTACAATTACATCCTTGTTAGGACTGGAAGGTAGAACAACCTTCACTTCCTGTTTCTGTGGGACTCCAACTACCAGTGAAGTAGACATACTAACCACTCTTCCTTCCCTTGGATTTGATCTGAAGTGCTCATATGAAGAGGTGAGAATTTCCATATTATTCTCTCTGACTTCCTTTGTCCCTTCATTGATTATTTCAATCGTATCCCAAATGTGTTTGGCAGAAACACATTTTAAAATATGATTACACATGATTGGATCAAGACAATCAACCAGTATCAACTGTAGACAGACATCCAAGGAAACATCTTCTTTTTCTTCAGGAGTGTAGTCCTTGGGATCCTTAGGGTATATCCTAGCAGCCCTAGTAACAACATCATTCTCTATTAGCTCTTTCTCAACAAACATAGGAATTCTTGGTCCATTCTTCAGCACATCAAGATATTCAACATTAACCACTTGAAGAAACAGGAGCATCTTTTTCTTCCACATAGGATAGTGCTCCTTGCTGAACATTGGGATTTTGACTGTACCCACTTTCTGAGTTGTAGACATTTTTGAGATTTTTAAAGAATAATAAAAATTTCAGAGTTTAAGAAAAAATCTCAAAACAATTGGATCTTTGATTTGTATATCAATCAAAAGGCTCTGATGCCAATTGTTAGGTCCTGATAAGTTTGTAGAAGGGGGGTTGAATACAAACTATACCGTTTTATCGAATTTGTCCTTTGAATAATTTAACAATTAGAACAAATTAATGCGGAATAAAAACTGAAACAATATTCAAGTTAAATAGAAACTCTATTAAACTTGAGGGTTGTTACAATTTTGATCACTGATTACAAAGAACTTGATAAAACAAATCTAGAATAAATTCGACATGAATTTATCTATTTTTGTAATAAAAAGGACCGAATACTAAAAAGTAGTTCGATATAAAATCTAGGGATTATGATCCGCTAGAAAGTCAAAGAAGTACAAGAGATACAATTCTTATGAATTAAATGTTGAAGAACAATCAAGAATTAATACTCCTGCAGAATTTGAATTGCTCGGACAGTTGAGATAGTTAAGACAGTGAAGGAGTGTAATGTTTTGTTCTTCTGTGTCTTTTTGTAATGTCTTGTGTGTCAATTGTCAACTGACCATATTTTGATTAAATACAACTTCCTTGTCATGAATTCCACGCGCCAATGCATTTCCTTTATTTTGTATATGGAAAACTCTCGGGAAGACTGAGATAAGGCTTGGGAAGACTTGAGGGAAGACTAGAGTTTACTCTAGGAAGACAATCGGGAAGACTCACTTGTGAGTCTTCCTAGTTCATTTTTCTAAGTCTTCCTAGTTCAAACCTAAGTCTTCCTAGTTCATTTTTATTCTAATTTAAATAATTAACTAAATAAATTATGTATTAAATTAATTCTTTACAGAATTAATTTAATAAATAATATACTTGATAGTATTAATTATTTATATGGGAATAAATAGAATTAGGTGACTTCTCAATTAATTTCTTTTTATTCTAATTTAAATAATTAACTAAATAAATTATGTATTAAATTAATTCTTTACAGAATTAATTTAATAAATAATTTACTCAATAGTATTAATTATTTATAAGAGAATAAATAGAATTAATTGACTACCCAATTAATTCCAGAATCACTAAAAACTTAGATAAATAACAAACACAATAGTACGTTGACACTCGATGCACTGTCTGGTTCATGAGTGACTAACGACAATGTTTGTTCTTTATCTATTTGACTTTAAGCAGTGATTCACTTCTTTCTCATTCAAGAACTTCGTAATCAGTATCTTTTGATGTCACCACTTTAATAAATCCACTGAGCTTGAATACTTCATTGAGGCTTGATCAATAAATTGAGCTTCTTTCAATATAGACTAACTTCAAGTCTGTAGATGACTTTAATCTTCATTCTTTGACAGATATAATCTTCTGAGATTCCTGTGACATCTGATCTAATATTTACTTATTACATTCTTGTTTAAGTTGAGTAGAATCCTCGAATTACAAATAGGCTAATTCATATGCCTTTCACATACCATACCAAATAACCCCTTTACACTAATTATATATAAAGATATAATTTAATGTAAATTAGTTTCATTTACAAATGTACATCTCATTTCGAGTTAAAAAGGAAAAAAAATCTGGATGTCTATGAAATTCAAATTGCAAAATAAAAAGATAACTCAAATATTCTATTCTCATTTAAAAAACTGAAATTTTTTTTAAAAAAAATAAATCTAAAATAAAATTTAGATATTTTTAATATTATGATTACCACTATACACTTAAAATAAATATTTAACATTTTGAAACAAAAAATCACCAAAACAGAGAATAAAATTATAATGATTTATAATGAATATTAAACAATGATCTTAAGAAAATAAAAAATATAAAAAAGTTATTTATAATCAGAAAAAATAGATTTTTAAATTAATAATCAACAAATTATGATATATAGTTAGCTAACAAAATAATAAAAGATCAAATTTTAAATTAGTATATCTATTACTTTAATGTAAATTAGTTTCAGAAAACAAAATATTATAAAGTAAACAAATAGCAAACTAAATTAAATAAAAATTGTCAATTATTATCTCGATATAAAACAAACAAATACCATATTAAAATTATCAAAGTTAAATTTGAAAAATAATAGAAGACTAAATAAATTACCACAAAAAAATTAGTGATTTTAAAAATATAAAAAAGCCAAAAATAAGTATCATTCCAAAAATATAACATAAATTGACATAAAATTTATGTAATAAATATATGTTTTCAGATTTAGTTAATACTAGCTTAAAACCCATGCGATGCATGAATTGTTTTTAATACTTATTATTTTAATTATTTATGTTTTTATATTTTATTAATTGTATTTGTTAAAAAAAAGTATGTAGGTTAAACTTTTTTAAATAATTAGAGGAGATTTAATAAGGAAAAATTGAAATAGTAATATGTTTTAGTTGAAAAAGTTAATTGCCCGTAATTAAAATTATTCAAATAGGTTTTAAAATATATAATTTAGGATTTGTCCCTAATATTTTTGGAAAATGGGGATTTTAGTAAGGAAAAATAGGAAATTAACATGTTTTAGTTGAAAAAGGTAATTGCCCGTAATTAAAAGTATTAAATAGATTTTACAATAAATAAGTAAGGATTTGCGCTGATATTTTTGGAAAATGATGTATTTTAGTAAGGAAAAATAGGAAAAGTAACATGTTTTAGTTGAAAAAGATAATTGCCGTGATTTTTTTAGAAAAAGAGGGGATTTTGTTAGAAAAATAGAAAAATTAATGTATTTTAGGCTTTAGCTGAAAAGATAATTGATTTTAAATAATGTTATTATTTAATAATATTTTTTAAAATAAATAAGGGTAATTAAGTAAAATCACAAAATACCGACCACTACCAAAGTTTTAATGTTTCGTCTATTACAAGATAGTATAAATAGTAGAATTATTTTTTAATTAGAATAAAGAACCGAAAACTGAAAACCAAAAAACTTTTAATATTTCAACTTTAATAATATAGTAATGTTTCGACTTTAATAATATAGTATTAATTTAAAATTTATAAAATTGAAATTAAAATAGATTGATACTTTTGGGAAAATAAAAAAACACAATTTAAATTAAATTAAAAAAATATACTAATAATTTATAAAGCTCCCGTGCATTACATGGGTATAAAGCTAGTAATTAATAAATAATAAACTTGGTTATAAATAGAAGTGTCTTTCTATGTATCACGATTCACGTAGATCATGCAAGATAACTTTTGGGAGATATATTTGGGTGTCTATCATTACTATTCTTGCCAAGTGATTTGGGGAACAATGTTTTGTAACTAATTTTGTACATCTAGCTAGCAGACTAGCACTCCTTTATCGTGTATAGAAAAACGATTTTGATTTAATTCAGAACAAAATATAGAAGTAGATGAATTGCCTTACTGGATTAAAGCTAATTTACTTTAATTTAGTTTGCCGGTTCAAACAAAATATAGAAGTACCAACAATTTCATTTATTTTTCACAAGTATGAACATCATAACACGTGAAAGAGGTTGATAAACGGTATATTATATTAGACTGATGCATAAGTACGCAGTTCTTCATCAACTAGGAAATTCTTCATGTCTTCCTCTTCCAAAGCCACAATGGCCTTTATACCATCCCTGCTTGGAGTGTCCATCATGAAGATTATATTAACGAACGGCGTGTCAACAAGCGTTGCTTTAGCTGGCCTTCCCCAGCCAAAATCCATCTCCTCATATAATGGGAAATTACAAATGCTGCTGAATACATAAGACTTGCACAGTAGGAGACCCAAATTCACCGGAACGATTTTGTTTCCTCTTATAAGTTCCATCTTTCCTTTTCTCATTTGGCACACCAGGGGATTTAGCTCTGTCTCACTCATCGTACTTGTTAGAACGGGATCTGTGCTAACAAGATTGCCAACACTTGTTTTAGGAAGTGGCGGATGAATCAGAGGCCGCATGTTTACCGCCTGAACCAAAACAGATTTTTGAAAGGCCCCTGAATTCGATGTAGTTGCGGCAACTACCGCACATCTGAAGAGGACTGCAGTAACAAGCTCGTTTCGCGTGTAATTTTGGTCTCCTACTACACCATGTACTTTGTCTTTAAATTCCTGGTCAGCCGTCAGCTGTGCAATTTTCGAGTTATGAAAAGTTATCTCCCTAGTAATCCAGTGCTTTTCGGGGAACAAACGTTGATATGCAGCTAAATCATCATCAAACGATCCAGGTAGCAGGTCGTGAACAAAACAGGGACGAAGATCTACTAGTTTGTCTTCATTACTGGAGTTGCGTGTCAAACTTGCCCAATATGTTAAGAATGAAAATAAAGTGGTACCATCAGCAACACGGTGCGAAAGACTTACTGCTATTGCTATTCCTCCGCAAGAAAAATGGTTTACTTGAACAAACATTAAAGGAGAATTGAATGCTTTATGCCATACTGAGCAAGGTGGGAACAGATGACCATATCCTTCTTTTTCATCCTTTACCGGAGCTTTTTCCATAATCTCCAATAACTTGCCTTCTATCCGGGCTTCAACAAAATGAACACCTTCGTCATTGCATTCAACATAGGATCCTTCGGATCCTAGTGTTCCTGCAAACGGGTAGTACTCGGAAAGTGTCTTGCATAAGGAGTTCTTGAGTAGATTTGATAATGTGGTTTTATTGGATGGTTGCGGATTAGGATAGAAAAATATAAGTGGCATGTAAAAATCAGCCATTATACGATCATGCAAAGGAAGTTTGTAGTGTTTGAGGTGGAGGGGTGTGGGAGAAGCTGGTTTAATGTTGGTTGTTGATCTTGAGATGACATGCAGCTGCCTTCTCGAGATTACTGATGCCTTAAGGATTAGTCTGCTAATCGCCATAGAAATATTGTCGTTGTAAGTTGCAAACTGGCGAACTGCGGATATACTCTAGGAACCTGCTTTTACATTCATATATAGACCCCGCAATTCGAATGGTAATTTGGTATACTAGCTTGTTTTTTCTTTTTTCTTTTTTATGACAGGTAGTAATAGTACTAGTTATCTTCCATATTAGGGGAGAGTGAATTATTTTAGGAGGAAGATTCTTTTAGTTAGTTATCTTCCATTTGGACCAAGGTACTTTGTGCTGTTCTATCAAGTAGTTGGAATACCCAGGTTTTAGTTAGTCCTTTACTTTGTGCTGTCCTTTACTTTTATATAGAGTAAAGTGTATTATGTATACTTGCAGTTTAGGTGTCAGATCATTTGGGATACTCAAGTTCAAAAACTAACACTTGCTATATTGACACTCCAAACTACTTACGTGATTCCGTCTATTTCTGTTAACTCCGTTTATTTTTTAAAGGGCAATTTAGTCTTATTCATTTTGTACGCGTATTATACATATATCTGATAAATTTACTTTACCAATTCATTAAACTCCTTTCACTGCAAAACACTCCCAAAAATATCTTTAACTACAGAATTCCCCTCCAAACCCTCACTACCACCACCACCGCCGCCATTCACCACCGCCTTTCCACCATTCATCACCGCCTACCGCCTTTCCACCATTCACCACCACCTTACGCCTATGGTGCTCAAGCTTCTTAAGCCGTAAACAAGTATTATGACAGGCATCAATAACATAGCGCAGAAACTCATGGGCATCCTCTTGACGACCGAGACGAAAATGCTCAGCAAATAACCTCAAGCAATTAGTTAACTTATATGGATCATCTATGATTAGATCACTACAAAGAGAGCGCACAATTCGCCTCTCTAATATACAAAACAGACAATCACTCTTCCTATACTGGTCCGCAGAAGCTAAATCACCTACATAATTCAATCAATTAAACCTAAAATAAATCAATTGAGAGAGAGAGCGCGCGTTTACAGAGAGAGGTGTGTTTGGATTTGAGACAGAAATTAGCGAGAGGAGGAGTGTAGGTTAAGCACTGAAGAACAGAGTTGAGATAACAAGAGTTGCCGAGATTTTTTAAACCTAAATGAGGGCGATTGATTTTACGCTTCTTAGGTTGCTGTTGTTGCCAAGTCATTTGCAAGGCCATGAACGACCTCTTTCACCAGACTCCTCCGCATTGATTACCGATCTCCACCGCTCATCCTCGCCATCCCGTACACAAGCTCCAGAGAAGATGGGTTTTTGTTTTCTGTCTTTTGCTTTTCGTTTTTACATATCTTCTGGTTCGGTAGTCTTAGTGTGTGTTGGCAGTGAAAGGAGTTTAATGTATCAGCTATATGTATAATACACGTATAAAATGAATAAGACTGAATTGCCCTTCAAAAAATGGACGGAGTTAACAAAAATAGACGGAATCACGCAAAATGTAAGTAGTTTGGAGTGTCAATATAGCAAGTGCTAGTTTTTGAACTTGAGTATCCCAAGTGGTCTAACACCTAAACTGCAAGTACACATAATGCACTTTACTCCTCTTATATATTATCTTTTCATGATTTTTTTTTACTAAGTTATCTTTTCATGACTTTTTTTTTATAAGTTATCTTTTCATGACTTTTTTTTTTTTTTTTTTTTTTTGCTATTTATTAAGCGAGCAGGACTTCTCCTTCTCTCGGAGGCCTTTGGCCCTCTAGAGACTAGACTCCAGGCTAGAATATTATCTATAACCCGCCTAGTTCTCTTTTGTACCTCTGACACGAAGTACCAAAGAAATCCCCTATGGGGAGATCCCTAATGAGCCTTTTTTCAGGTCTTTGCTCATGAACAAGAGCCCTTCGGACCCATGTCTGCTCATCGCACCACCCGAAGAGCAGCCCATTGTCTATGTCATCATCGCAAGAGAACCTTAGCATAGACATAGGTGATTTGATCTCTTTTCATGACTTTGTTTCTACCAACAACAAAATTAGCTTTATTTGACATTCTGTTTTAAGCTCTTGTGGATTAAGTAAAAGAAATGAATTAATAATTATATAGGAACTGATTAATTATATTTTTAAAATTTTTATTTTTCACTTTATAATTAATAAATAATAAACTTGGTTATAAATAGAAGTGTCTTGCTATGTATCACGCACATCATGCAACACAACTTTTGGGAGATATATTTGGGTATCTACCATTACTCGTCAATATTTTTGGTTTTTAATACAAACTAGCTGTGATACACGGATGAATTTTAATATTTTTTATTTTAGTATTTTTATATGATTTTTTAGTATTTTTTATCTTATTTTATTAACATTTATTTGTATTTTGATCTTAAAAATTCTAAATATGTTATCGATGGAATAATATCTTGAACTTTTAAATGTAGCTTAGAAAAATAGATAATATAAATATTTAATAATAATATGTTATTGACGGGATTCGAACTTGAACCCGTGGGAGCATTTTAAATATCAAAAAAAGAATATTATTTTTACATTACATCCAACGATTCTCTTTTATATATCTTGAAATTTAACGATTGTTATTTAGAGTACTAGACTACCAATCAACCAGGTTAGTTTGCTTATAATTTTATAGTAATCAATTCAACAATGACAAGATTAATTTTTATGTTCATATATATGCTACTACATACAAATCGAATAAAGTTTTGAATGTTCGACTCACTACATCAACGAACTAATAGATATTATCTAAAATATTATAGTATATAAAAGTTATTTTTTTTAATGTGTACTCCATTACTTAACATCTAATCTTTTTCGGTACACAGAGAGTAGTCAATAGATGCAATAATGGTTTTGCAATAGTGAAGGTGCCATTTGTCTCTCCTCATGGGCTATTTTTACTTTTTGCAATATCTACATCTACTTTAACAAGAGACACTACTTTCTTGTTTGTGCTCTGTTCGAAAATGTGCCTTGATTCTAACACCACTTTGATGGTTTTGCTTGGATCCGGTAATTCGTCATGTCATGTATTTTTGTATTATATATTTTCGTGTTTCGTGTATATAAATGCTAAATATAAAATTAATTCATTTATGTTTATTTATATTTTGTGTGGTGTATAGTCGTGTATTTTTCGTGTCGTGTTTCATATTATTTAAATAAAAATATTTAAATATTAAAATTTTCAGTTAAATTTTACAAATATGTATTAAAAATATGTATTTACATCATACTTACAAATAATATTATAAAATTATGTATAAACATATAATAAATATTAATTTATCTAATGTAAATATTAAAATAGCTAATATAAATATTAATATAAATATTAATATATAAATATATATTTGTTTCGTGTAATTCGTGTCGTGTTGTGTATCTCGGTCGTGTACTTTCGTATTGTGTACTGAAAATGTAAACACAAAAATTTTCGTGTCATGTTTTCTTATCGTGCCATAAATTGACCGATCTAGTTTTACATGGAGGTAGGGGAAGTATGGTGCAGTTTGATGCGATTTTTAAGATTAATCATTATTAAATTAATATATTCGATTTGATTCGGTTAATTGTTATTAATCTCTACCAAATCATTTAGAATGGTTATGATTATCATTTACAAATTTGTGAACCAAACTAAATTCATTTTATAAAATTATTTTTTTATATGTAATTTATATAATCATAAGTAAAAATAATAAATATGACAAATATATATTTCGATAACAGTGGAAAATGAGATTATAACATGTGTGTATCAAATAATCAATACAAATTTATTATACAAAAGTTTAAAAATTATGATTTAATACTAATAAAAGATTGATATTATAGATTATGGAGATATTATATAATTTATTTATACTAATATAAAATATACATTCATGTAATTAAAAATACTAAAATCAATTTGTATGAAATTATTATTATATATATTATCAATTAGGGAAAGATAGAATTATTTTTTTAATAATTTCTATATGAACTTGTGTGAATGAAGTGAGGTTGCTTCAACAGAGAATTATGAAGCCTAATTCTGTTGTGAAGGCTAATTCTAGAACAATTTATGTTATTGTATTACTTTAAAATCTAATATGCAAATGTGTTTTTTTTTGCTAAACTTAAAAAAAAGAGGATTTTATATTTTTCTACTTTTATCAAACAAATTTGCAATAATTTTGGTCTCAAAAGCCTCTTTTCGAATCCTATATCTCATGTGTTTTTCCTTTTGCTATTTTCATTTTCTTAATTGTTTATTTGGTTAAAGGTTCATCCTATGATAATTGAGCAACGATGATCAAATTTGTTCAAAATGTGTCTTCAAATATTTGAAATTAAACATGTGTTTATACTCGGATCTTTTCATGACTTTTTTTTTTAATAAGTTATCTTTTCATGACTTTTTTTTTGTTTTGCTAAGTTATCTTTTCATGACTTTGTTTCTACCAACAACAAAATTAGATTTATTTGACATTCTGTTTTAAGCTCTGGTGGATTAAGTAAAAGAAATGAATTAATAATTATATAGGAACTGATTAATTATATTTTTAAAATTTTTATTTTTCACTTTATATTTAATAAATAATAAACTTGGTTATAAATAGAAGTGTCTTGCTATGTATCACGCACATCATGCAACACAACTTTTGGGAGATATATTTGGGTGTCTACCATTACTCGTTAATATTTTTGGTTTTTAATACAAACTAGCTGTGATACACAGATGAATTTTAATATTTTTTATTTTAGTATTTTTATATGATTTTTTAGTATTTTTTATCTTATTTTATTAACATTTATTTGTATTTTGATCTTAAAAATTCTAAATATGTTGTCGATGGAATAATATCTTGAACTTAAATCTAGCTTAGAAAAATAGATGATATAAATATTTAATAATAATATGTTATTGACGGATTCGAACAACCCGTGGGAGCATTTTAGATATCAAGAAAAAAAATATATTATTTTAACATTACATCAACGGTTCTCTTTTATTTATGTGTAACGGTTGTTATTTAGAATACTAGACTACCAACCAACCAAATAGATGCTAGTTTGTTATAAGAGTTCTTAAATTTGTAACCAGAATGCCAAAATGTTTTCAAGTGACTTGGTGTTTGTAAACGGGTGAATTTCGGGTGGGGCTAAAACAACTTAAAATTGAATAAAATTAATATTTATGTGTAAAAGAAAAAAAAAATCTAATAATGGATAGACTTGATCATTTTCAGATCACTTTCAGGTTTCACTCATTAAATTGATCATAAATCTAATATTTTCTATTTTCATTCCCAGAATGGATCCGCATTCATATAAATAAGACCATTAAAACATCTCATCTAGCTACAATGCCACATTATTCTTGCCAAGTGATTTGGGGAACAATGTTTTTGCCAAGTGATTTGGGGAACAATGTTTTTTTAACTAATTTTGTACATCTAGCAGAACAAAATATATTAGTACCAACAATTTCATTTATGTCCTTTGTCCACATCTAATTATGTAATTTTTGTCTCCCACTAAACCATGTACTTTGTCCTTGAATTCCTGGTCAGCCCTCAGCTGTGCAATTTTCGAGTTATGAAAAGTTATCTCCCTAACGATCCAGTGCTTTTCGGGGAACGAAAGTTGATTTGCAGCTAAATCATCATCAAACGATCCAGGTAGCAGGTTGTGAACAAAACAGGGACGAAGATGTACTAGTTTATCTTCATTACTGGAGTTGCGTGTCAAACTTGCCCAATATGTTAAGAATGAGAGTAAAGTACTACCATCAGCAAGGCGGTGCGAGAGGCTCGCTGCTATAGCTATTCCTCCGCAAGAAAAATGGTTTAGTTGAAAATGCATTAAAGGAGAACATGATGCTTTATGCCATACGGAGCAAGGTGGAAAGAGATGACCAAATCCTTCATTTTCATCCTTTACTGGAGCTTTTTCCATAATCTCCGATAACTTGCCTTCTATCCGGGCTTCAACAAAATGAACACCTTCGTCATTGCAGTCAACATAGGTTCCTTCGGATCCAAGTGTTCCTGCAAACGGGTAGTACTCGGAAAGTGTCTTGCATAAGGAGTTCTTGAGTAGATTTGATAATGTGGTTTTATTGGATGGTTGCGGATTAGGATAGAAAAATATAAGTGGCATGTAAAAATCAGCCATTATACGATCATGCAAAGGAAGTTTGTAGTGTTTGAGGTGGAGGGGTGTGGGAGAAGCTGGTTTAATGTTGGTTGTTGATCTTGAGATGACATGCAGCTGCCTTCTCGAGATTACTGATGCCTTAAGGATTAGTCTGCTAATCGCCATAGAAATATTGTCGTTGTAAGTTGCAAACTGGCGAACTGCGGATATACTCTAGGAACCTGCTTTTACATTCATATATAGACCCCGCAATTCGAATGGTAATTTGGTATACTAGCTTGTTTTTTCTTTTTTCTTTTTTATGACAGGTAGTAATAGTACTAGCTTATCAGAATTTTATACTTTACTTTGAAATTAAAGATATACATGGACACAATAAAGGAGCATTTGCTTTGTGATGGAAAACACAATGGAATTCTGAAAGGGAAACGAGAAGAAATGAAAAGGGTGATTCTATAAATTGTTTTATGTGTTTGGTTTTGATCCATAAACGGAATGAAAATTATATATATATCACATTTAAATTATCATTATAATTTATATTTTATTTTAAAAACAAGTTACATGTTAATCTATTTTCTAATGATTTAAGACATAAATTATAATTAAAAATTGTACAGAAATTGGAAAAGGGAATTAAAATACCTATTGGGAGGCCGTGAATGAGTAATAAGAAATATTTTGTAAATGTAAAATTAAAAAAAAAACTAATCTATATTTGTAATCTATATTTGTGCTGTGAAAAGGATTGAATACATCAGATGATAAAGCTAATCTTAAGTTTCTAGGATTTGAAGAAAACTCTGGCCACTTCGCATCGACTTCCTTCCATGTTTTTGCATCTGTCGGATGCCTCATTTTACCATCCTTCAACCTTTCCGTATCATGTCAAGTCAAGTCCTTCGCTGTTTGAGGTGAACTGAACAAATTCCTTAAACGTGGTATTAATGGAAAATACCATAGAACCTTGGTAGGAACGCCTTCCAATTCATTTCCTTTTTTGTTCAACTTCCATCTAGAGGCCTGACAAATGCGGCACCTCGTCTCATCTTCATCTATCTCTCCACGGTATATTAGACAACCATTCGGACAAACATGTATTTTTTCATACTCCATTCCTAAAGCACACTAGCTCTTTTTAGCTTCACTTAACGAAGAAGGAAAAGTGTTGCCTTCTAGAAGCATAGAACCCACCAAGAGTAGAATATCAGAGAAGCCAGAATCAGATATTTGATATTTTGCTTTTAAATTATATAACTTTACTAAAGCATTCATCTTAGTAAATCCTTCACATCCCGGATAAAGGGGTTCATGTTCCGACTGAATATGGTTAAATAAATATGAGGAATCTAGGGATACATCATCATCACTATCATTATTCTTTGTTTTCATCGTGATTTGATCTATAGATTGTGAACTATCGGTCTCTTCAGCGATATGCTGACTTTCTTCTGGATTCAACTCTCTATGCCAAATCCAACACGTGTACGTCTGATCAATACCATTGAGGAAAAGATGGTCCTTCACTGTTCGAGCTTTCCAAGATTTACTATGTGCACATTTCACACATGGACAACTTATTTTTTTTCTCTCATCAAATCCGTTATCAGATGCAAACAACAATAAGTCCTCGACTCCTCTTTTGAACTCTTTTGTTCTTCTATCAGCCTTTAACCAAGACCTGTCCATCTTTTTAAATAAAAATAAATAAAATTTAGTTAGCCCTTAAGAGTAATAAGGCAGAGTGCATTCATGAATTGATTCTAGACTAACAAGTACATTTTAAGTCTAAGTTACTAGTACTATTAATTCATATGAATCATTTGTACTATTAAATTATTCTAGTAATGCATCTGTAGCTATAACAATTACCAATTATATGCATTATGAACATGATCAATCTTTATTAACATTCATATTTATGCAAGTTCTTCTGGTTTGGTTCTCACCCGCATGAGGTATGTTCAAGTTCCCTTTTTCACTTGAATTATTATGTCAAGGCCCGGTATACAAATGTGACTACTAGAACTAACAACTAACCACCAACTAACAAATGACAGTTCTAGTTTTGCTAAACACAGTGAAACAAGTTGAAATTTACTCAAATTTGCATATTTGGGGCTTAATTTGTTATACTGTTACCAAATGCAACAAGTCTGAAGCAAAAAAAGTAGCTATAGTAAAGGGTGAAATAGAAAAACAAATTTAAAACAACTTAAAACAAATTCACATAAATCCCCAAATATAAGTATGAACCCTAAAAATTACTCAAAACAAATTTTATGAAATTTACCTTAATGGAGATATCACAAACACACTGAGGAGGAAGAAATCGAGTATGAGATGAAGAAATCGAGTATGAGATGAAGAAATCGACTATGAGATGAAGAAATCGAATGTTGTTTGAAAAAATTGAATGGTGTTTGAGGAGGAACAAATCGAGGAAGATGATGAAGAAATCGAATGGTGTTTGAGAAGGAAGAAATCGAATGGTGTTTGAGGAGGAACAAATCGATGAAGATGATGAAGAAATCGAAAGGTGTTTGAGGATGAAGAGGAAGTGTTTCAACAGCCACCTTTTTCTATTTCGTGAAAGGGAGAAAATGGAGCTTCAGACATGGATACTTAGTTTATTAATGTGTCCCGACAAAGATTTTGGGTATTTATTTAAAAAACGAATCACGCAACGGTTTCCTAGGACAAACCCTATTGTATAAAAGACGTTACGACAATGCAATTTACAGGAAACCCGTTGTATAACAGTTTATCCTGTTTAAAAGTTTAAAACAACATAACACAAGAGTTTTTTATTCAAAACTGTTGTATATAGTGCATTCAATTATACTTTTAAATAGTTTCAAATTAAATCTTAAAAAAAATTCAATTAATTAATTAAGTTTTGTATATTTTACCATTCTTTTATAAATCGCGTTAAATAAATAAAGTACTTTTATCCAAAATGACATTTTTTTAATTTAATTTATAATTATTCAAAAATTTAATAAAAAATTTTATTTCAAAACAAAATTAATTAATTTTCCAAACCTAAAGTACTTGTAAATTTATATTTTAATTTCGTCAAATCGGACAAGCGTTTATTTTGAAGAAACCCGTTGTAATATTGAATCTTGTACAAGCGTTTTTGCAGAAAAAAACTTGTAAAATTCAGACAACAGTTCTTCTAACGGAAAAGTCATTGTCCAAATCAACGTACTACAACGGCTTCCACAAAGAGACCGTTGTAGTATTCAGACAACGGTATTGTTCTCAAAAGTCTTATATTACAGTACATTCAACGACGCTTTTTAAACAAAAACTGTTGTATTAGTGTTGCTTTATTTTGAATTTTTTTTGTAGATTTTATTTACAAAACTTATATGTAAACTTTAAAATATAAGTAACCAAATAATTTATAATATAGTATTGTACTCCATCCGTCCCATTTTATGTGACCCTTTGACATTTTCACGCATTTCAATGCCTGAAAAAGTCAAAGGGTCACATAAAGTGGGACGGATGGACTACCAAATTCTTATTTACACATTTTAGTATGAAATTATGTTTAGTATGAGCACTCATAAAAGTATTACTAACGATATGATCAAAAATTTTGATTATTAACTCGTTAACATTGTCTAAAGCATTTCAATGCGTGAAAAAGTCAAAGGGTCATATAAAGTGGGACAGATGGAGTACCCAATTCTTGTTTACAGATTTTAGTACAAAATTATGTTTAGTATGAGCACTCATAAAAGTATTACTAACGATATGATCAAATGTTTTGATTATTAACTCGTTAACATCATCTAATGCATGGATTTTCTATTTATTTTACATGTTTACGAGTATTTGTTGTCAAATTAGTGAACCGTTGGATTAAATTAGTAATCATCTATACTGTTGGCTTGTTAGCACATTGAAATGCGTAAAAATGTCAAAGAGTCATATATATTGGGACAGATGGAGTACTAAATTATTATTTACACATTCTAGTACAAAATTATGCTTAGTATGAGAACTCATAAAAGTATTACTAATGATATGATCTAATTTTTTAGTTATTAACCCGTTAACATCATCTAATGCACATATTTTCTATTCATTTTACATGTTACGACTAGACATTCTACGAACGTCAATAACGATAATCTTATTCATGTTACAACATAAATTTTATAAATTTCTCGTAAGCTGACATAAATTTTATTTTACATATTTAATAAAAAATTAATTATATTTATTATCAAAATAATGAACCGTTGAATTAAATTAATAATCATCCATACGGTTTGAATTATTTTCATTTGCCCCCTTCTAATTTCCCCCCGTTGATCCCGTTCTAATTATTTCATTTCCCCCTTCTAATTTCATTTCCCCCATCACTCTCACATTCTAATTTCATTTCCCTCTTTCACATTTTGATAACCCTAACTCTCTCACTCTCTCACAACTGTCAACTCTCTCTCACAATTGCCGTCAACTCTCTCTCACAATCGTCAACTCTCTCTCTCTCTCTCTCTCTCTCTCTCTCTCTCTCTCTCTCTCTCTCTCTCTCTCTCTCTCTCTCTCTCTCTCTCTCTCTCTCTCTCTCTCTCTCTCTCTCTGTGTCTCCCTCTTTCTCTCTGTGTCTCCCTCTTTCTCTCTCTCTCTATGTTTCTCTCCCTCTCTCTGTGTCTCCCCCTCTCTCTTTGATTATATGAGTAATATGCATGCACCTATTTTTGCGATTTGGGTATAAAGGTAGTGTAATAAAATTTTATTTTTGTGATTTGGGTATAAAGGTAGTGTAATAAACTTTATTTTTGCGATTTGGGTATAAAGGTAGTGTAATAAACTTTATTTTTTGTGATTTGGGTATGAAGGTTTTTATCATATTTATGTGGTTGTATATCTGTGTATATGTTTGTGACTTAGGTCTTGTGTTTTTGTTACCCATGTTATCATATTTTTCTGTTTTTATCATATTCCTCTATTTTTATCGATTAGTTGATTTATAAGTGTCTCTGTTTATGGTGCTTTCATGGTCTTCTGATAAATTCATAAAATATGTACTTCCCCCTCGTGCAGATTAATTTATGGCGCCTCCAAAGAAAACGAAATCTGATCACCGTGTAATCAGTTCAAACCTTTTGAAGGCACTAAAAAAGAACAAGGCAGTTCAGTCGGGGAAGAAAAAGGCGGTGACACCAAAAAAGAACAAGGTGGTTGTGTCGGAACCTATGAAGAAAAAAATGGTGACTACTAAAAAGAACAAGGAGGTTGAGTCTTGTCCTCAACAATCATCCCCCGAATCAGTGAAGAATAATTCTATTTCTAATAACCTAAAAAGCAAATTGTCTAAGAAGAGGAAACGAGTGGAAGAACCGGTGCCAAGCAAACAAGAAGGACTTAGGCTTTTAAAACGCGGAGCAGTTACAATGCACAGGATTGTTAGGCGTAAAATGTTGGGAATTAAGCTGACGGTGCTTTTCAATGCAAAGGGTGTGTCGTACGGTTCAGCTGCCACAGAGATGCAATCATATATTGGAGTTCTTGCTAGAAAAAAGTCCCAATATAGTATGATTCTTGGATACGCGTTCCGAAAGAAAGGAAAGACAAGATTTGGGATTGTGTGCGGGTAAAAAAACTGCATCTCATAAAGTAATTGAATGTTTATTTGTGGTAGATTATGACTACCTATTAAGCTAAAACACGTGTGCTAATTAAAATGCTTATATATATGGCATTTATTGTACCACCAACAGCAAAAGAGATTGTTTGGAAATCGGCGTGCCAGAAATGGAGGGAGTTTAAGAGCCATTTGACAACCGATTATGTCCTTCCGTATAGGAATCAACTTGAATTGATAAAGTTTCCTCCGACTGACTACTCATTTATCGAGAAGGCGCACTGGGACATTTTCATTGCTAGCCGTTTAAGTGATGAATTTCTGGTGAGTTTTTCACCTTATTTGTTTTACAAAGTTCTTGGATAGTATAATTAGCGTGACAACTTTGTTGCTAACCTTTTTGTGTTTATTCTTCAAGGAGATCCACCACACGCAGCAAATAAGGAGAAATATGAATGAATATCCACATTGCATTTCTCAAAAGGGTTATTCTAACCTAGAGCAGGAAATGGATAGTAATCATGATACATATCGCTTTCAAACGTGCATGATAAAGATATTTAATTTTAAGATGTCTTGCATGATAAATGACACTGTATTATTTCTTAAACATCTTTACAGATACAGTCTCAAGGTGATTCTGAAATTGAGATAGATAGATCTGATAGCTGGGTCCGTGCACGTCAGGATAAAGATGGGAACTTCAAGTCGGAAAAAGTTAAATTAATTGCTCAAAACATTGTAAGTTATTTAGTTCTATTATAAAAACACATTTCTCTATCACCACATAACTGTTTTGTTAGTTAACTATAATTTTTTGTCAATTTTTAGGAGATTATGAAAAAGAAAGTTGTTGAAGGGGAAGTGACGTTGGAAGGCACTGAAGATATCTTGACCAAGGTGCTCGGTACCTCTGAGCACGGAGGACGGGTGCATGGCCAAGGGGCATATGTGAAGCAGTCTACATACTTCAATCTTCCAAAGCATAAGAAGAAAGGCAAGACAATAGAAGAGAGAATTCAAGAGGGTGTTCAAAGATTCATGAAAGAAGAGAGTGAGAAGATAATTGAACAGCGAGATGCCTTTTGGGTCGGAGAGATGTATAAGCTGAAAGCAACTTTATGTGTAAAGAATATTGAGTTTAATTTAAGTCCAGATATTGGATCACAACAAGGAAGTTGTTCCAAGGGCGCACATGCTATTCTGAAGGAGTTGGACTTACAAGGTGTAAAGAAAAAATTGGATCTCATTGAAGATGCAGAAGTTGAGGATGTTGGAGGAGAAACACACATTGAGAAGAAGACTGAGGTGGAAGAAAAGAATGAGGAGGCTGGGATTGTACAAATTGAGGATGGTCATCAAGTGGCGGTTGACAAGGTGTGTAAGGAAGGTGATGAATTGGAAGTTGAGGGTTCTATAGAATGGGAATTGGCAATTGACTCCCCAACAAATGTTGTTGCCTATGCAACAATTGATACTGTTTGTGACGTTCTTCATGGGAAACCACTCAAAAAAGAGAATGCACGAGTCTCTATCACTCGTGTTATCAAAGGATCTGTAAAGATTCCTTTCCCAATCCAAGATGAGATAGTGACTGTGGAACAAGCTGTCGGAACGTATATTGCATGGCCGAGAGACCTAATAATGGAAGTCAAGAGAGATAGGGTAGTAGTGAAAGGAACAACAAAGGTACAATTGTTTATAATTATTAATTAATGATAAAATATGTTACAATTTTTTTGAAACTTTCGTTGTTTTTTAAATGTACAGGATAAAATCATAATATTAAATTTCATTTACTTAACATGTCTACCTTCTTTAACAGTGTGCATTCTCAATTTTCTTTTAATTTTTCCGTTTCAGGGAGTTAAGAAAATTGTGGAAAAGAAGTGGAAAATTGTAACATATTGTGTCTTACAGGAAGAGTATGTGTTGGACATGGGTGTCGATTACCCCCTAGTATTGAAGCGTTTGTGGCTTTGGGCCAAAAATGCCTTGACCGATGGCCAAGTAAGCACTTTTCTTCTCTCCCAAGAAGCTTTTGGATCAACCAACATGAAGGCTATCTTTTTATCGGATGTGCATGCTTTGTGCTCTTGGGATGAAATATCAGGTTCCGTCATTTGCATGTTTATTAAGTAAGTGTCGAAGTTCATAAATTTTTTTGACTTCATGAGTACTTGTTGAATAAAATTTAGAATTTGTGATGATGTATCTCTACTTCTTATACAGTGTACTCCAGGAATATTTGAAAAATCACAAGATGTCTGACATGGTAGCGTTTGTCGATCCTGCGATAATAGGCGCCATTAGGTGTGGTACTGTAGGAGATAGGTCACGAGCCCTATCTATCAGATTCAAGAATGCTCAGCCAAGCCAAATATTTTTGCTACCATATAACTCTGTGTTAGTATTGTTATTATATATGTGCCTCATTTTAGTATTGTTTTGTCCTTATTGTCATCTCTCTTGCATGTAATGTCATGATATAGTCATGATTTTTATGTTCTCATTTACCGTTTTCAAGATTTTTAGGAATCATTGGACGCTGACAGCTATAAATCCAGATTCACAAATGGTTTATCACATGGACCCTTTGAAGCGCTGAATCTTAGTGGAAGAATGGATAGAAGTGGTTGATAAGTGAGTACCACATCAGAACAATATATCTTCTGGAATCACTTTTAACAGTTATTAAGGAATATGTTTTAAAATTACTTTATATTATATTGCTATAATGCCATTAAACTCTACAAGGACAAAGCAAAGAAGTTTCTAAAGAAGAAAATAATGTGGAAGAATCTGGCGGTAATATCTTTTTCGTAACGTAAATCTTACCTTTTTCTCTTTTTTTGCATGGATATATTTTTATATATTTTTTTAATGTTCTTTAGGGAGCAAAGACCACGGTTTGTTTGTCATGGGTTACATGAAAGAAATATGTGAAGATAAGGAACTCAAATTTCCTGAGAAGGTAAGATTGCAATTTTCATTTTTTTTGCATTATCCAAGTGTATTGTGGGAGAATATATATCTGACTTTCACTATTGTTGCTATTTTCAGTGGCTACGCAGAAGTAAACATGCTTATGGCATAACTGAACTCAATGCAATAAGGATCGAGTGGGAAAAGTATTTCATAAAGAAGCATGCTACTTGAACTATGGCATATATAACTGGATATTTTGGGTTGAACATATCGTAAACTTTTGGGAATTTCACTGGTAGTTTAATGTACATTTGGCGCAAACAGTATAAACTTAAGTGAATATTTTTATCCATCTCCTGCTCTAGATATGTTCATCCAAAAATATGTTGGTGTCCGCCTCTTGAACAGAGTCTTATTTTATAAATGTTAATCGTTGGTTGGAACTTAATGTTAGTTGCTTGTAATGGTGTATTGGTTGTTTGGATGAATTGGTTGGTTGCTTGTAATGGTGAATTGGTTATTTGGATGAATTGGTTGGATGCTGGTAATGGATGATAGTAGTTTGTAATGGAATGATGGATTGGTTTTTTAATTTTGGCATGTTCATTTTATAATGTAACCTGGTGTTGTATGGATATACAAAACCATTGTCTAAGCTGCTTTTAATCAATGAGGGCACTTATTGGAATGCTTGTTATATTGTGTATCACACAATACTTTCAATACTTAAAAAAGTATTAAGTCTTTAACACTAAAACATTGCTTTTTACCAACTAACCTTTGTGAAAAGAAAACTCATACAACCTATGTGACGCCCTCCCAATCTGGGGTCATGATTGGGGAGTCACTACCACCTCTACACATATAAACCTGTGAATAATAATATAAACATGCAGACACGACCCCAACTCTACCCTGGATCTTTAACAATTAATGGTTTGAAACAAGCATCAACTATCTAATTGATATTAATACATAACATAAGTCTCAAAATTTATTACAACCATGTCTTAAAAGTTCTACATTCCCTTATACAAAACACATTCTACAAGTCTTCATCACCTGCCTGAGCTGGCATCCCAAAAATAACCCTATAGGAAGACTTCCTAGCTGTCTGAAAAGTGCTTACCATCTTCTCGCTTAACTGTGGGTTAGAACAGGGAAAAGAATGAGCCAAATGCTCAGCAAGTAATAATATGGCCAAGTAATTAATCACAATAAAACAGTTTTTTTTACCAATCTGTATGTCATAAGTATAGCAGAATCCATATCAAGGGATTATCAGAACAATGAACTGGTTATACAATTTCAAAGGGTAAACCAATTTCCTTATAAAGATATATGATTTCAAGAAAAGCAATAAGTAAGTTGGAGATTTTTCACAACGCACCGGACAATACGGGTGATCAGCCACGTAAAGTCCCCATACCGGACACACAGTCCCTCTGGTCCTTGTATTGGGTCCCAATAGGCACACATTGGCCTTTAGACTAGTCCATCCCTAGTCCATTTATTATAATTAAAAAGTGCTGGGCCGGCGTCACTCGGCCTCTTACGCCTCCAAATCTTAGGAATCCGTGAAAACCATAAATCAGAATTTAAATGAATCCAAACTTTGAAACTTCCTTTCTTTTAAAATCTTCTTTATGAAAGAAATCCTTTGTAAATCATTGGATGTGTGTTTGTATAGTACCCAAGTGAAGATTCATGTATTCTCAATTTCAAGTAAGTATGTGATTCAGAGGTACAAGTTCAAATCTACTGCAATAGAATCTCAGGTTAATAGGTATTTAAATGTAAGTATAATCAAAGGATAAAGATAAGGTCTGAAGAAGAGTTTAAAGATTGTTAGATATAATTGCTGATGAATATTTATCAGTGTTTAAGCAACAGGTACTCATCAGAGTTTATACTAGAAGCCAGTCAGAGTTTGTTAAAGTCTGACGGGGTGAAAGTTTGCTGAAGCTGTCGGTGCTAATATGAAGATTCTAGAAGCAATATATCTTGAAGATGGAAAGAAGCAAGATATATTGAGATAGCTAAGGAAACGGAACAGAAGACAGAAAAAATCCTAATTTGATATAAATTGTATAGCTAATTTGTAGGAATATCAATTAGAGATTGAATCTATGTAGTTGTGTACTATATAAACACAGATAGGTTAACCCTAAAAGGGACGCGAATACTGAATACATTATTCTTGTAACCTAGCAGCTCTCTGTGATATTTTACATCACTGAGAGAAGAGTTATTTAATATAATTCAGTTTATTGTTCATAAACAGAGTTCTTGATTGTTATTCTCATACATATATTGATTATATATTGTGTATTCGGCCTAACAATTGGTATCAGAGCCAAGGCTGTTTAATATATACAGTTTATTGATCTAAAACACAAGTATAATCATGACTGAAAACTCTCAGGAAGGTTCTATTGATTAAAAGGTTCAATCTGCTTCTGTAAGTCGATATGAATCAATCAGGGTTCCAATGCTCAAACCAGTGGAATATCCAATATGGAAGGTTAAGATGACCATGTTTCTAGAAGCCACAGATCCAGAATACCTTGATAGAATCTATGATGGTCCTCATATGCCAACTAAACTGTCTCCTGTAGTTGCTGGACAAGAACAAAAGACTGTTCCGAAGGAAAAGAAAGATATGACTCCTGAGGACATCTCATCAATTGCGAAGGATGCAAAAGTTAGACATCTTCTTCATAGTGCCTTAGATAATGTCATGTCTAACAGAGTTATTGGTTGCATGACTGCCAAAGAAATCTGGGATGCTTTAGAAGTCATGTGTCAAGGAACAAGTGCTATAAAGAAGAACATGAAGACTATTTTAACACAGGAATATGAACACTTTGACTCTAGATCTGATGAAACTTTGACAGATACATATGACAGATTCTGTAAATTGTTGAATGATTTGTCTCTTGTTGATAAAGAATATGATCTTGAAGAGTCAAATCTCAAGTTTCTACTATCTCTACCTGAAAAATGGGATTTAAAGGCAACATCAATAAGAGATAATTATGATCTTGCAGAAACAGATCTTGATGAAATTTATGGGTTGCTTAAAACTCATGAACTTGAGATATAACAAAGAAACAAAAGGTCTGGAAAGAAGACAAAATCTGTAGCTCTCAAAGTTGAAGAAAAACTCATGAAGAAAGAAACATCAAAGAAGAAAGCTACGGGAAAAGCTTTGGTCATAAACTCTGAAAGTGAGTCATCAAACTCTGATGGTGATTCAAACTCTGATGCTTCTTCTGAATCTGAGGATGATGAAGAACAACTGATGCAAATGGCTGCTTTGATGGTGAAAACCTTCAAGAAGATGGGTTTTAAGAACTTCAAGAAGGGAAAAAGATTCTCGAGGAAAGATTCAAACTCTTAAAGAAAGAGTTTCAGAAAGTCTGAAGGAAAGGATACCAAGTATGGAAAGAAAGACAAGTCTGAGATCCAGTGCTACAAGTGTAAAGAGATGGGTCATTATGCTCCAGAGTGCAAGAAAGGAAAATCTGAGAAAGCACTCATCACTAAAGGAAAAGACTGGGCAGACACTTCAGACTCTGATGAAGATGTCAGCTATGCTCTTATGGCAACTGTTGAAGATAAATCTGAGACATCTGAGAATAAGGTACCACTAACAACTTATGCTTATGATATTGATAATATATCTGAATTGAGAATTTATCTTAAAAGCATACATGTTAGTTATAGAGATCAGACTTTAGAAAATGAGAGAATTAAAACTGAGAATCTTAAGCTTAAAGATAGAAATAAATTTCTTGAAGAAGAGCTTGTTAACGTGCAACAAGTTCAAAAGGAAAGAGATGATGTTGTTTATGTTGAGCAAGAGTTGTTAAAGAGATTTAGACAACTAGAATCTGATTTGGAAAAAGAGAGGAAGGTAATTAAAACCTGGACTAATTCTGGAAAAGACACACATCAAGTTTTTCAAACAGATACAGTTGGGTTAGGTTACTGTTCGCACAAAAACACGCAAGCGCACATGGTCACAAGTAGTATATAGATAAATCAAGTTCGTTCCCACAAGGGCTGGTTTAGGTTGCTATAGTCTATTACTTATGCACCAATGCATGGTTATTACTCACTGCTAAGATAAGTATCAAAATTGGTTTTGTTTAACTAATTAACTAGCACGTAACAAGATTATATTAACTAAAGAGAATTACTGGAAAATTACTTATATGAATAAAGCATGGGATTCCAACATCATTACTTACTTCATCTAGAGTCTTTTGTTCTTAATCTCTGCATATGACGGTTGTGACAACTAATCAGATAACACGAAACTAGTATACGCTACCTTTCAGTATACATATACCCTACCACTTAAACATCCACAATAAAGATAAAAGTTAAATGGACACCAAATATGCTTAGTCCCTATATGTCTATAGAGATTGAAAACATAGTGGGTTAATGAGCAAGTTATCTATTCAGATTACATAAGGTAGATGAAATGGTTAAAATCATCCACGAATCATGCATGACAATTATACATGAACTTATGCTAGCATGGGTAGTTCTAAATCTCTAAATCCACTTTCGCAATCAATAGAGATTAACAATCAATCATGAATGTTAGCTACGCATCCACAACGAATAAGCACAACCATGATAGGAAATCAATTAGCCATCACACACAGAATATATAACAACAATTAACCACTAAACTCCATAAGAAACTCCGTTAGAATCCCACGATAACGATTAGTTCATGAATGAACCGTTCATCATCGCGGGTTCTAATGAAAACATGATATAAAAACTAAGTCTTGAATTGATAATTGAAAAGCAAATAGTATCAATAGTCATAAGGTTTAGAAAACAACGTAAGAGAATCCAAGTATGCCTAATTTAGAAGAATACAAAGATGAAATTAAGCTAGGTCTTCTAGGGTTTGCCTCCTCTTGTTCTCCTTGATAATTCCTCGATAGATACTTCATAAAAAAAAATAGAATTAGGGTAGTAGCCTCCTAAAACGTCCACAAGTATTGATAGATGCCTCAGGTTTGACCAGTCAATGCCCTAATATCAAAATCAGAGCAAAACAGAAATTGGGCCAGAGGGGGTGGCGCGGCCGCCCCACTAGTGGCGCGGGCGCCCCACATTTCTCCTGCCAAAGTGGCGCGGCCGCCCCACTAGTGGCGCGGGCGCCCCACTTGTCCTGACAGAAAATTTCATTCTCTTCGCGTGGACTGTAAGATCGTCAAAATCGGACTTCTAGAACTCAAGATATGGCCCAAACAGTGTAGCCAGCCCACCTAGTCCAATAAATCCGAATGTCCATCTAATTAAGCTCCAAAATCTCTAGCTTCCTTCTTCCTTAACATCAACACCACCACATTTAGCAATAAAAACAAGCACCTTGCTCCAATTTAGCACACCTGCACAAAACACTCCAAACGGATCATAACACCACATACTTGAGGCCAAGACAGTCAATTTAAGCCGATTCGAAGCGTTCCAAGTAGATATAAAACCCACTTATCAGTTACTGTGAAAAAGATGAACTTAGGTTTAAAGATAAAGTTAAAGTTAAACCACAACTTAAACCTGTGAAATTTGTCTCTGAATCAAGTAAGCAAACCTCTGTACTTGAAACAGAAGCTGTTAAAGAATCAGTAAAAACTTGTGTTAAACAGGTGAATGTTGGTTTAATGATAGAGAAACAATTCAAGTATAAGCTCAAAGAGGTAAAGTCTGTTGAAAAACAGAAAGTGTCCAGAAAGAATAGGAATGGAAAAGTAGGCATTAATAAAAGAAATGATTATCTGCCTAATTCTGATGCTCCTAGAAAGACATGTCATAGTTGTGGTAGTACTAACCATCTGGCAAGTTTCTGCACGAAAAACAAAGATATTAATTCTTTACCCTCCAAGTCTGGAGTGAAGAATGATTTTGTTAGGGTTAGACCACAGACTTTATGCACACACTGTGGGAGCACTTGGCATTCCATTTATACTTGTAAGAGCTATCATGCCATTTATCACAACTATTATGAGTTAAAACCCAACTTGAAATGGGTGAGAGCAAACTCTGCAAGTGTAAAGTCTGACACAGTTAGCTCAAACTCTGTTGAAAGTTTTTCCATTGCAAAAGCTAACTATGTTAAGAAAGCCAAAGGATCCAAGCAAGTCTGGATCCTTAAATCTAACTCTTTGTAATTGTTTGTGATTGCAGGGCATAAGGGAAAGTACCCTCATCTTGGATAGTGGATGTTCAGGACACATGACTGGAAATAAAGCCCTGCTATCAGACTATGAGGAGAAGGCTGACCCAAAAGTTTCCTATGGAGATGGCAACATAGGACGTACTATGGGATATGGCAATATCAATCTTGGAAGTGTCATCATCACAAGTGTAGCTCTTGTCCCAGGACTCAAGCATGATCTTCTATCTGTGAGTCAGATCTGTGACAGAGGATATCATGTAGATTTTCAACCTGAATACTGTGAGGTTGTTTGTAAATCTACAGGGAAAGTTGTTCTAGTTGGACACAGACGTAACAATATCTATGAAGAAAGTTTGGTAACAAACTCTGAAGGAAAAGCTGTGTGTCTGTCTGCAAAAATGTCAAATGAAGAGAGTTGGAAATGGCATAAGAAGCTCTCTCACCTAAACTTGAACAACATCAATGAGCTAATTCGAAAAGATCTTGTAAGGGGACTTCCAAAGTCAATACTCAGCTTAGATGGTCTGTGTGATTCTTGTCAAAAGGCCAAGCAAAGGAAGTCATCTTTCAAGAGTAAGTCTGAAACTTCAGTTGTGGATCCTTATCATCTTCTTCATGTTGATCTATTTGGTCCAGTCAATATAATGTCTCTTGGCAGAAAGAAATATGATCTTGTCATTGTTGATGAGTACACTAGGTACATTTGGGTGTATTTCTTAGCAAAGAAGGATGAAACTGCTTTAATTCTGATGGATCATGTAAAGCTACTGGACAAAGGATCACAGTATAAAGTGAAAATTATCAGGAGTGATAATGGTACTGAATTCAGAAATGCAATAATGGAAGAATTTTGCAAAGAAAGAGGAGTGAAGCAAGAATTTTCTGCACCAGGGACTCCACAGCAAAATGGTGTAGTTGAAAGAAAGAACAGAACCTTAATCGAAGCTGCCAGAACAATGCTTGAAGAAGCAAAATTGCCAACTTATTTCTGGGCAGAAGCTGTTCAAACTGCCTGTTTTACTCAAAATGCAACACTGATCAACAGGCATGAAAAACACCATATGAGATGGTGAAAGAAAAGAAGCCAAATTTGAAATATTTTCATATTTTTGGATGCAAATGCTTTGTGCTGAAAACTCATCCTGAACAGTTGACCAGGTTTGACTTAAAAGCTGATGAAGGAATTTTTTTTGGATACCCGCTGTCAACTAAAGCATTCAGAGTCTACAATCTGAGAACTAAAGTGATCATGGAATCAATACATGTGTCATTTGATGACAAGAAAATAACTGGAATAGAAGATGAAGAATATCATGATCAACTTCGCCTTGAAAATATAGATCTAAACTCTGATGACGTAAACTCTGATGAAGCAAATCCAACAAACTCTGATGAAGCATACTCTGAACCTCTACTGGTAAACACTGAGGGAGTTTCTCTGACAGAACAAAATAGAGAACCAGTTGAGGGGGAACGTGAAGATACTTCAGCAACATCTCAAAATGATGACTCAAATTCTGAAAATGAGTCAGCTGAAGAATCTATCCCAAACTCTGAGTCATACACTGAAAATCCAAACTCTGAGCAGTTCAATTCAGGGGGAGCCTCAGAGAATGCAAATGGTCAAGAAGAAGATCAGGAAAGCATGGATCAAGGGGGAGGATCTAATGAAAATAGAAGCCAATTACCTACAGCAAGAAGGTGGACACAAGCTCACACACCTGACTTGATAATTGGAGATCCAGAAGCTAGTGTGAGAACTAGAAGTGCTACAACTAATGAATGTCTGTTTCATGCATTCTTGTCTCAAACTGAGCCCAAGAAAGTGGAAGAAGCTCTTCAAGATGCAAACTGGATAACAGCTATGCAGGAAGAGTTAAATGAATTTGAAAGGAATGAAGTATGGACTCTTGTACCAAGACCTAAAAACAGATCTATTGTTGGTACAAAGTGGGTTTTCAGAAACAAAACAGACAGTGATGGAGTGATTACAAGGAATAAAGCTAGACTTGTGGCTAAAGGCTATTCACAGCAGGAAGGAATTGACTATGATGAAACCTTTGCTCCGGTTGCAAGATTGGAGGCCATAAGGATTTTTCTAGCATATGCTTCTCACAAGAAGTTTAAAGTCTTTCAGATGGATGTAAAAAGTGCTTTTCTCAATGGGAAACTTGAAGAAGAAGTGTTTGTTGAACAACCACCTGGATTTGTGGATCCCAAACATCCAGAATATGTCTACAGGCTTGACAAAGCTCTTTATGTACTAAAGCAAGCACCTAGAGCATGGTATGAAACTCTGGCTCAATTTCTTTTAGAAAGTGGGTTCATTAGAGGTACAACTGATAAAACCTTGTTCTATTTCAATACTGGTAATGATCTGCTGTTAGTTCAAATCTATGTGGATGATATAATTTTTGGGTCTACAAATGACAAACTCTGTAAGAAGTTTGCAAAGCTTATGCAGTCAAGATTGTTAGGAATATGTTGTTCTTGATGATAATTATAAAAACACTTAGTAGATTTGTATTAAGTCATTTTGTAACTGTCAACGAAATGGCATGCTTTGCAGCATTCCGTTGACAGGAAGCTCATCAACGAAATGAGTAATGTAGCAATTGCACTGTACAATACTTCACAGTTTGATATGCATTTTGTTGTATGTATTAGATAGGTTTTCTAAGTCATGTTGACTAAGTACTAGATAGGAAAAATAGGTTGGTTAATTGTAAATATATTATGCCTTGTAATTTTGTCTAAGTGAAGACATGTCAACGGTATGAAGATCACTCTGTCAACGGTATGGAGTTTACCCATCAACGAAACGAGGGAAACACCATCAACGAAACGAAGGAAACATCATCAACGGAATGAAGAATAAAGCTATCAACGAAACACATCTCCCTGCTATCAACGAATCACTATTGCTTTTTGAACAATTGACAAAGTGATAGTGACAGTTTACTGAACAGATCTAAAGGAGATATGGAGGTGTACTTTCCATTGGAAGCCATCAAAATGGTTACTGGAAATAAGGAAACATTCCAATTTCCAATAAGGCTCTTGGGAATGATTAAAATAAGCATGAAGACAAAAGCAAAGATCTCCAAGGACCATTGGACAAAAGGAATGAAAAGCAAGCTACTGATGGTTACTACTATTGTTCTTTAGTTTAGCCAAACGTAGAATTGTAAACTTGGGTATATATATAACCAAGTGTAGCAGTTACTTTAAGAGTAAGAGAAGAAAAACATATAGTTTGTATTAGCTATCTTTGAGAGCATACTTCTCTACAATCTTGTAACTGAGCAGCTGTGTACATTTTGTATCACAGATTATTTCCGCAATAATAATCACTTCAGTTGGATCATCAAACAATCCAACTGAAATTATTTATGTGCTTGTGATTTTTACTTTAAGTTCAGTTTTTATTTGTAAGTTGTTTTAAGTTTAAGAAATATCAAGAATTGTATTCAACCCCCCCCTTCTACAATTCTGTTAGGTCATTTGGGATTAACAATTGGTATCAGAGCGAGCTTCTAACATACAAGAAGTTTAAAGATCAAGACCAAAACAATAACCATGGTGAAGAAGGATGCAGGAGTAAAGATACCAGTTCTTGATAAGGACAATTACTTTCACTGGAAAGTAAAGATGCATTTACATCTCATGTCTATGGATGAGAGATATGTAGACTGCATTGAGAAAGGTCCACACGTTCCCATGAAGTTTGCATCTAGAGTTGGACTGCCAGATGATGCTCCTGATGTGGAAATTCCAAAACTTGTCTCAGAATGGACTATTGAAGATGTTGCAGAAGTCCATAAAGATAAAAGAACCATGAACATTCTGTTTAATGGTTTGGAGCAAGAGATGTTTGACAATGTCATAAACTGTACAACCTCCAAAGAAGTATGGGACACTGTTAGAACTCTCTGTGAAGGAACTGAGCAAGTTAGGGAAAACAAAATGCAGCTCCTTATACAACAATATGAGCATTTTCATTTTAAAGCTGGTGAAACCCTAAATGACACGTTTAGTAGGTTTCAGAAGCTTTTGAATGGATTAAAGTTGTTTGGGAGGATCTATCAAACCAAGGATTCAAACCTTAAATTTCTTAGAGCTCTTCCAAAAGAATGGAAGCCTATGACTGTTTCTCTCAGAAACACTCAAGAGTACAAAGACTACACTCTTGAGAGGCTTTATGGAACCTTGAAGACATATGAGTTGGAAATGGAGCAAGATGAAGAAATTGAAAAGGTACAAAAGAAGGGTGGATCTGTTGCATTGATTGCATCTGTGAACCAACTGGAAGATGACAATGAAGAAGCTGCAAAGGCCACAACTAGTCGAGCTAGTTGTAGGAGTGATGTTAGCAAGGGTAAAGGCAAGATGACAGAAGAAGAAGAATCAGAACCAGCCAACTTGGATGACTTAGATGAGATTGATGAACACATTGCTTTTCTGTCAAGAAAATTCTCTAAGTTCAAGTTCAAGAGAAACTCAGAAGCAAGGCCACCAAGGAGAGACTTTCAACCTAACAAAAGTAACTGGATTGAAAAGTCTAAATCTAAATGTTTCAATTGTAGAATGCTTGGTCACTTTGCTGGAGACTGCAGAAAGCCCAAGATTAAGAAGGGCAACAGGAAACTTGAGCCTGTTGATTATAAAAAGAAATACTTTGAACTTCTCAAGCAAAAAGAAAAGGCTTTCATGTCTCAGGAGTATGATTGGGCTGGTAATGGTGAAGATTCTGATGATGATGTTGAGTATGTCAACTTGGCTCTTATGGCTAACAATCATGAGCAGGAAGCAAGCTCCTCAAGCAACCAGGTAACAATTACTAATCTTTCTGAGCTTGCTAAAGAGGAATGCGATAGTGCAGTAAATGAAATGTCTACTGTACTATATAATTTGCGTGTTACTCTTAAATCACTTACCAAAGAGAATTCAAGAATAAAAGAGACTAATTTGCTCTTAAGTGATAGGAATGCAATGTTAGAAGCACATCTCATTGAATTTGAAAAAATGAGATGTGTTAGTAGGGATGCTAAGAAGGAACTTGAGAACGTGTTACAAAGGGAAGAAATTCTTAAAACACAACTTGAGATAGAACAAAGTGTGATTGCAAAATGGAAAGATGCCAGGAATGTTGCCACCAACATCATTAATGTTCAAGGTATGGAATCTTTCTGTGAGCAATCATGGAAAAAGAACAAAGAGAAGCTAGGGTATGTTGGTGAAACCTTAGAATCAGAAACAGAGTCAACAAACAATAATGATCATTTGTTGAAGGTTGATATGTCAACAGAATGCAATGTTTCGTTGACAGATGAACCATCAACCGATCAGGCTGTTTCGTTGACAGAGAAAAGAAAAGATGAACTCACTAGACTTAATAATAAGTATGGTCCTGTCACCAAGAACTTTGTTCAAGGTGAGTCTAGTAAATCAAAGAAAGTTGAGAAGCCTGTTGAGAGAGCTAATGTAGGTCACTTGTCTAACAAGCAATTGAAAGACAAGTTAGAGAAAGTTCAAGTTGAGGCTAAGGGAAATAAAAAGAATAACAGGAATGGCAAAGTAGGGATTAACAAACACAACACTTACACACCTGATAAATATGCTCCTAGAAAGACATGTGTCAATTGTGGAAGTGTTAGTCATTTATCTACTAACTGCAAATCTGTTAAGAAAACTGCTAATGTGAAAATGCCCAAGCCTGCAATGAATAGTTCCATGCCTACAATGGCTGTTATGCCTAACATGTTTGCTCCATATGCACAATTTCAGAATCCATATGCTAACATGTCATTTGTGCCTAATCCATACATGAATATGTTTAATATGCCACAAATGCCATGGAATATGAATAACCTGATTGTTCCTCCAACTATGCATGCTGTGAATGAAAATGTGAGCAACCCTCAGAAATCAACACCAAGGGTAAAGATTGATTTAAATCAACCTGAGCCCAAGGTGAAAAATGATATAAAAGGAAAATCAAAGGCTAACAAAACAGGACCCAAGGAAACTTGGGTACCAAAATCAACTTGATTTGGTTTTATTGTGTGCAGGGAGATAAAAGGAATCTTTGGTACTTGGATAGTGGTTGTTCAAGACACATGACTGGTGATTTTACCCTGCTCACAGAGTTTCAGGAAAGAGCTGGCCCTTGTATTGCTTTTGGAGATGACAGCAAAGGCTACACTAAGGGATATGGCTTGAGTTCAAAAGAGAATGTCATCATAGATGAGGTTGCATTGGTGGATGGTCTTAAGCACAATTTGCTTAGTATCAGCCAACTTTGTGACAAAGGATTTTTAGTTACTTTTTCTAAAGAAGCCTGTGTTGTTTCTAAAGGAGGAAACAACAATGTGGTAATGACTGGATTCAGAAGAGGGAATGTGTACATTGCTGACTTTAGTAGCCCAAGTCCAGAAACCATCACTTGTCTTTTCAGCAAGGCAAGCAAGGATGAAAGTTGGCTATGGCACAAGAAATTATCTCATCTAAATTTTAAAGTTATGAATGATTTGGTGAGGAAAGATCTTGCTAGAGGAATTCCACATGTGGAGTTTTCCAAGGATGGTTTGTGTGATGCCTGTCAAAAAGGGAAACAAAAGAAGGCATCATTCAAAAGCAAGACAGAGTCATCAATTGTCCATCAGCTTGAGTTGCTTCATATGGATTTGTTTGGCCCTGTAAATATCATGTATATTTCAAAGAAGAAATATTGTCTTGTGATTGTTGATGATTTTTCTAGATTTACATGGACTTTCTTTTTGCACTCCAAAGATGAGGCAAGTGAAATCATTATCAATCACATCAAGATGGTAAACAATCATCCTGACTTGAAAGTAAGAAGGATTAGGAGTGACAATGGGACAAAATGCAAGAATTCAAGCATGAAGGTGTTCTGTGAAGAAAATGGTATTTTGCATGAGTTTTCAGCAGCAAGGACACCACAGCAAAATGGTGTGGTTAAAAGGAAAAACAGAACACTCATTGAAGCTGCAAGGACAATGCTAGATGAATCAAAGTTACCAACTTATTTTTGGGCTGAGGCAGTTAATACAGCTTGCTTCACTCAAAATATTTCTTTGATTAATCAGGCCAAAGGAATGACCCCTTATCAGCTACTCAAAAGAAAGAAGCCACTATTGGATTTTCTTCATGTCTTTGGATGCAAGTGCTTTGTTCTGAGAAATCAAGCTGAGCATTTGGGGAAATTTGAAGCAAAGGCAGATGAAGCAATATTTGTGGGATATGCAGTAGGGAAAGCCTACATAGTCTATAATCTCAGAACCAACATTGTTATGGAATCTGTACATGTTGTTTTTGATGATCTCAAAATTCAAGGTCTCTGTGATGAAGGTTTCCATGAAAGTCTTTCTTTTGAAAATGAGGAAGGAGATCAAGTGAATCATGTTAAGGCTACTGAGAAACAGCCTAAAGTTGTTGTATCTAGCACAGATGAAAGCAGCAGTGAAGATGAAATTGCTGCATTAAGATTGAAAAGAATAGCTGCTAGCAGACCAAATGGTCATTTCGTTGACAGTCATGATGGTGGATTCGTTGACAGTCAAAATGAGTGTTTCGTTGACAGCCAAAATGGTCATACCGTTGACAGTCATAGAAATGCTTCTAGAAGTGATCAGTTAGGAACAACAAATTCAGGGGGAGTTTCTCAAGGACAAATATCCAATCAAGGCAATCATGATCATGAAGCTACCTCTTCAAGAGCAAATCTACCTCCCTCAAGGAAATGGACTAAAGATCATCCCTTTGAACTTATTATAGGTGATGTGTCTTCAAAAGTCCAAACTAGAAGAGCAACTCAAGAAGAATGTCTATATAGTAGCTTTCTGTCTCAAGATGAGCCAAAGAAAGTTGAGGATGCACTTCTAGATCCAGATTGGGTTTTGGCTATGCAAGAGGAGCTAAACCAATTTGAAAGGAACAATGTATGGAAGCTGGTGCCCAAGCCTAAGGACAGGAGTGTCATAGGCACAAAATGGGTGTTCAGAAACAAGATGGATGAAAATGGCATAGTCACAAGGAACAAAGCTAGATTGGTTGCAAAAGGCTATTCACAGGAAGAAGGAATTGATTTTGATGAAACCTTTGCTCCTGTTGCTAGACTAGAAGCAATAAGGATTTTCCTAGCCTATGCAGCCCATGCCAATTTCAAAGTCTATCAAATGGATGTGAAGAGTGCTTTTCTGAATGGGGAATTGGAAGAGGAGGTGTATGTAAGTCAACCTCCTAGTTTTGAAGATGATGATTTTCCAGAATATGTATACTTCCTCCATAAAGCACTCTATGGTTTGAAACAAGCACCTAGAGCCTGGTATGACACACTTTCACAGTTCCTCCTTGAGAATCACTTCACTAGAGGTACTGTAGATAAAACTCTTTTTCACAGGGTTGTGAATGGCTCTACTATACTTGTTCAAATTTATGTAGATGACATAATCTTTGGGTCTACAGATGTGAAACTTTGTCAAAAGTTTGCCAAGCTTATGCAAAGTAAATATGAAATGAGCATGATGGGAGAATTAACTTACTTTCTTGGTCTTCAAGTGAAGCAAGTTAATGAAGGCATTTTCATTAGTCAAACAAAATATATTCATGATTTATTAAAGAAGTTTAACTTAATGGAATGCTCTCCTGCCAAAACTCCCATGCCCACTGCCACCAAACTTGAATTGAATACTAAGGAAAAATCTGTGGACATTTCAAGTTACAGAGGCATGGTAGGCTCACTTTTGTATTTAACAGCTAGTAGACCTGATATTATGTTTGCTACATGTCTATGTGCTAGATTTCAAGTTGATCCTAGGGAATCCCATTTAGTTGCTATTAAAAGGATTTTCAGATATCTCAAAGGAACACCAAACCTTGGCATTTGGTATCCTAGAGAATCTGGCTTTGAACTAATTCGTTATTCAGATGCAGATTTTGCAGGATGTAAAATTGACAGGAAAAGCACAACAGGCACCTGTCAATTCTTAGGAAACAAGCTTGTCTCATGGTTCAGCAAGAAACAAAACTCAGTTTCTACCTCCACAACTGAGGCTGAGTATATTGCAGCTGGAAGTTGTTGTGCACAGATTTTATGGATGAAAAATCAACTACTTGATTATGGAATAAGAGTAGAGAAAATTCCTATTTTCTGTGACAACACTAGTGCCATTGCCATTACTGAGAATCCAGTGCAGCATTCAAGGACCAAGCACATTGACATCAAGTACCATTTCATTAGAGAACATGTTATGAATGGTACTGTGGAGTTACATTTTGTTCCAAGTGAACAACAACTTGCAGACATCTTTACCAAGCCACTTGATGAATCATCATTCTCAAGATTAGTAAGTGAGCTAGGTATGCTAAATCTCTCTTAATTATTTTTGAGATATTTGCAAGTTATAATGTAGCCAGAAATTTGCTATGTTTTTCTGTGAATTAATTTTCTCAGGAAAAAGTGAAATTTTGTCTAAGTCAAAATTACTATGTCAACGAAACGCACCATTTCGTTGACAGTCTTAGCATTTTTCTGGGTGTTTCGTTGATAGCTCTTTTATATCAACGAAACGCAGCTTTATCAACGAAATAGACGGGACCTTAAACGCCCAAATCTGATTCGTTGATATAGCGCTTTTAATCTGAACCGTTGAAATTTTGACACGTCTTTTACCACGATCTATGCATACACCCCTGTAAGTATAAATCATGGTATTTCTTTAAAAGTAACGGTTATATTTTTAAGCCAATCCAGTAATTTACATTTATTATTGGACTCTTTTTCTGAGAATTTTTGGGGGAGTATTTAAGAAATTCTATTTTCTTTAATTTCTTTTTACCTGTTCTCAAAAATTCCAAAGGCTTTTCTCTCTTCTTCTCTCTAACAAGCAATTCAGTTCGAAGCTTTTCTTCACACAACAATGGCACCCATAGTCAAGCTTATGTCTGCTGGAGGGTTCATCTATGAGAAGAACAACTCCATCCCTTTTGTTGTCAAGGAAAACCCGAACAGTATCTTTTTCAAGATGATGGACTTCATGAAGAACTCCAAGTTGAGCTATGCAATGTTTCACTCAACTCCTATCTATAATGAGATAATCGAGGAGATCTGGACCTCGTGTGAGTATAGTGGAACAAACTGCACACTGCAATTCACTCTCCAAGGTAATGAGTACATAGTTAATTCTGATGTATTGCAAGCATGTCTACATATTCCTGAAAATAACCGTGATGCTTTGCCTACAATCACTGAAATGGTTAACATGCTAAATTCAATAAACTACTCTTTGCCTACTGATAATCTGGGTAGAATAATTAGGAGAGGTTTGGTTAGGGAATATAGTTATTTAGCTGATGCATTTATCAAGGTCTTTTCTGTAAAGATTAGTAATTTTGATGCATTAACTAATTCCATGTTGATTCTTTTTACCATGCTCCTAACTGATAGATATTACAACTTTAGCACCCAACTTATGTATGAAATTGGTGCTAAGTTGGGTGACAAGGCTAATAGGAAAAAGAATATCTACTATGCTAGGTTTCTGATGATGTTGGCTAATCATGTTAGTCCAACACCATTAGTAATCTCTAACCCTGTTTCCAAGTTTGAGTGTTTTGTGCAAGAAAAGAGAGTATTGACAGACATACTGAGGCTGAACCACAATGGTGATGTTCCAGTGGTGTATCTGCCAATAATTGAGGTAACTACTGCTATCCCTCCTAGTATAGTTGTTACTTCAACTGTATCACCCAGTCCTGTTGCTGTGGAGTCTGTAGCTGTGACCCAACAGGCTCCTGCCCCTGCAACAAAACCAAAATCAAAGAAATCCTCCAAGCCAACCTCAGGTGCTTCCCAAAAGGCACCTGTTGTAAAATCCACTACACAACCTAAGGGGAGTGTTGTAGGTGCTGAGAGAGGTGAGGGAAGGGGTGAACATAAAAGAAACCCTAAGGATAAGGAAGGACAGATGAGTGAAATCCAGCCAAGCCCCATTGTGTCTTCCCAACAAGG
Organism: Heracleum sosnowskyi; assembly: GCA_030848705.1. Taxonomy (NCBI): domain Eukaryota; kingdom Viridiplantae; phylum Streptophyta; class Magnoliopsida; order Apiales; family Apiaceae; genus Heracleum; species Heracleum sosnowskyi. The sequence continues at coordinate 12,987,744 of CM061244.1, read as the reverse complement.
CACAATGAGTAAAATGGATTTAAACACAAGTCTAGTTGCATCCTCCCAAAAGGATGTGATTATTGAAACAAGCTCTCCTCTAAGAGCACACTCCAAAAGGGTAAGGGATACTTCAAGCCCACAGTCTACATTTTCCCAATACCAAAGGAGAGTGAAGCAAAAGTCCAAGGGTACACAGGGTGCACACACACTGGAAGCAACACTTCCAGTTTCTCAAATTCAGTTTGATGTAACCCCTATTATTACTCTAGGGTTACAGTCCCATTCTCTAAACATCAACCTTGAACTATCTCCATCAAATTCACCAACTCTATCTCTAGATGTGGACATGATCCATTCATCTATTCCTGATTCTCCAACTCTAATCTTGGAGAAGCCCCACTCTGAAGCTGGTGGCCATCACTTGTTAAGTGATTTGTTGGGCCATCAACCAATTTTTTCTGAAGTTGCAAGAGGATCTGTGGACCAATCTCTAAAGTCAATCACCACAGATTCTACTGTAATTTCACTTTCTCAAAGTGCTTTATTGACTTCATCAACGAAACAGCTTCTTTCGTTGACAAGTGTTTCTCCATCAACGGTATCCATATCGTTGACAGTTCAAACTACCATTCCGTTGATAGGTCAATCTACACCCCTTATTGAAAATCAAGTTGTTTCCACAACTAGTGTAGATGACCTGGTGGTAGTTGAGACACTTTTAGGTTTGAGAGGGAGTGAAATTGAGAGGCTGGCTTGCAGCCAGGCAAAAGGAGAGTCTGAGAGTGAGAGGCTGGCTATTTCTTCCAGCCAGGCAAAAGGAGAGATTGAGAGTACCACCTTAGTAGGTGAAGGTGAGGGTGTGAGAGGTGTGAGCCATGGGGAGCCCATGATGCAAGAAAAGAGTGGAGAGAGAGAAGGGACTACAGGAGCAATAAGGATGGAAGCAGCCATTGCTAGTGAGTTAATGGAGGTCAGTGAGGGAGAAAGGGAACTTACTTTCCAAGAGCATTATCAACAAACTCTGGATAGTATTTCCCTGGATCCTGAGACCTTTACTCATCCTGTGTCAACCTATCAAGTTATGGCTCAACAGGGCAATGTGGAGGCAGAAAGGTCACTCAACTTAATTCATACTACTGCATCAATGCAAAGAGCAAAGGATGCCTTGACCAATCTACCTCCAGGAGCTGCAGCAAGTGGAGACTTTGAGTTTTCTGATGATGAAGACAGCTTTGGTGACAATCTACAGGTGGCCACCACTACACAGACTGGGACTTCTGTGGTGCCTCCTACACCAAACTGGCTTTCTCAGGATATGCATGGTAGATGCAACTTGGATGCTGCTATCACAAGGCAGTACAATGAGGCATATCTAGCTCATGAGTCTGCTGAAGCAAGGGAAAAGAAATTCTACAAGGCCATAATGGATTCTCTGGAAATTCAATGGCTACAAATGTTGCAGACAAGGATTGAGGCTACAGAAATCAAGGATTCAATTAGCAACCTTAGGGATGCTACTGACAGGAGGCTAGATGAAAATCTTCCTCTTCACACTGTCTCCAAGATGTCAAGGTTTTTCACCAAGGAACCTGAAGTGTCCTCATCTTTGAAAACTCTCTCCTCTAGAGTGGACAAAGTTGAGGCTACACTTTCTCACATGCAGAAGGAACAGGAGAAGCAAACTAGCCTACTCACCCAGCTTCTGGCAGCTCAAGGAATCCCTATCATCTCACTTGATGATAACAAAAAGGGGGAGAAAACTAAGGAGCTAGAGATACAAATCACAAAGGTTTTGGTCCCAGCCATCTCCTTGTCAGAAGAGCCATTAGCAATGGGGGAGTTTGGAAAGAAGAAAAAGGATGGTATTGACCTGATCCAGGAAGCTTCTATGAGGATGAGACTTGCAGAACAAATCAAAGACCATTGGTCCAACATAGAAGCAAGGGTCAAGAAAATTGCTGGAACTACAAAGGACTCAAATCCATCAACGGATCAACCATCAACGAATGCCATGGTTCTAGTGTCAACGGAATGGGAGCCACAGACCAATTCTTTCTATAAGGTAGAGCCCCTTCTACATGGAGTCACTCAAGGTCCAAGGAAGGAAAAAGGACAAACTTCATGCATTAGGGATGTGGAACAAGCTACACTCCAAAGAAGCTTATCTCCCAAGTCCCCTGCTAAACCAAAGGGCAAAAATATAGCAAGGACTTTCTATCCTGCACCTTATCCAGATGAGCTCAAGCTTCTTGGTCTACTTATCACAAAAAGCAAGGAAAGCAATGATTATGAGATAAGGAAGCAAAGGGAAATTGTCTACAGGAATGGACAAGAAATCTGTGTTTGGGCTAGTCACCCAAACTTTGCTGAAGCTAAAGCTGAAGAGTCAGAAAGAGCAGCAATGCAAGCCCTTGCTGTTGCTCAGTCTCTTGATGAAGAAGAAATACAGCTAGAAGAAAAAGCAAGAGAGGAAAGGAGTGCAAAGAAGAGCACAAGGCAACCAAAGGCAAGAGCTAGGAGAAACATAGCCTTTGAGAATAATGACTCTCAGAGCATTGCATCAGACTCTTCTGTACCAATTGCACCTCCAACAATTCCTGATCCAGTTTCAGAGGTAAAGTTAGCCTGTGATCCTAATCATCCTGTAAATTTCCATGATCAGCCAATTGAGCCAAAGGGAGAGCCAATTGAGTTTGATGAGGCCAACTTTCCAAAATTCCTCTTTGAAATGGATCCAAAGAAGAAATCTAAGCAAAGGGCTACCAAGGCTAAGCCAATTCTGGTAAGGAGACCACAAGCTGAGAAACCCCCTACCAACCCAGAAGACTTCATCTACATTGCTGATATCAGGGAGGAGTCTGAAATTCATATCAATCTTGATGACCTGGTTGAAGTGAGAGGAATAGAAGCTTCTTATAAACTACCAGAGAGATTGGTATTTGTCTACAAGGGTGGGAGAGAACAGGTTTGGCCTCTACACAGAATTCTGGGAGAAGACATCAGACACTGCTATCTGTGTTTAAATGTTTGAAGAAAGATTTTGGTTTTACCAAAACAGCCAAGTCTGAGGTTGTCTCCAAGATTTTCCAAATCAAAGCTAGCTGGAACAAGCCTGGTGCACTTCCCAGAGTATTGAAGGTCCCTCAAACAGGAAAGATAATTCATCTCCAACCTTTTTGGATGATGGAATTCAGAGATAAGGACAACTATAGAAGATTCTTCAGAATAGAAGACCAATTGGAGAAGGCATCCAATGAAAATCTAAGGTTAATGCAATCCAAGTTGGGGAATCAAGATGAAGAAGAGAAGATTTTCTACAGAAGACTTCAAGCTCAAATTGAGGAGAACAATGCAAGAAAAGGGAAGAAAACAAGACCACAGAGGCAAAGATGAAAAATCTGCTCAGTCTAGAGGAGCAACTCTGTGCACTTGTTTTGTAAGATTTTCTACTTTGCATTTCAATTAAATTCAATGAAGCTCAATACAATTTCTACTTTTATCATGTGTAAATATGTCTGAGTGTTTTTGTTATCATCAAGGCTCTTGATTTATGGCTGTTATTCTATCAGTCATAAATTGGGGGAGATTGTTAGGAATATGTTGTTTTTGATGATAATTATAAAAACACTTAGTAGATTTTGTATTAAGTCATTTTGTAACTGTCAACGAAATGGCATGCTTTGCAGCATTCCGTTGACAGGAAGCTCATCAACGAAATGAGTAATGTAGCAATTACACTGTACAATACTTCACAGTTTGATATGCATTTTGTTGTATGTATTAGATAGGTTTTCTAAGTCATGTTTACTAAGTACTAGATAGGCAAAATAGGTTGGTTAATTGTAAATATATTATGCCTTGTAATTTTGTCTAAGTGAAGACATGTCAACGGTATGAAGATCACTCTGTCAACGGTATGGAGTTTACCCATCAACGAAACGAGGGAAACACCATCAACGAAACGAAGGAAACACCATCAACGGAATGAAGAATAAAGCTATCAACGAAACACATCTCCCTGCTATCAACGAATCACTATTGCTTTTTGAACAGTTGACAAAGTGATAGTGACAGTTTACTGAACAGATCTAAAGGAGATATGGAAGTGTACTTTGCATTGGAAGCCATCAAAATGGTTACTGGAAATAAGGAAACATTCCAATTTCCAATAAGGCTCTTGGGAATGATTAAAATAAGCATGAAGACAAAAGCAAAGATCTCCAAGGACCATTGGACAAAAGGAATGAAAAGCAAGCTACTGATGGTTACTACTATTGTTCTTTAGTTTAGCCAAACGTAGAATTGTAAACTTGGGTATATATATAACCAATTGTAGCAGTTACTTTAAGAGTAAGGGAAGAAAAACAAATAGTTTGTATTAGCTAACTTTGAGAGCATACTTCTCTATAATCTTGTAACTGAGCAGCTGTGTACATTTTGTATCACAGATTATTTCCGCAATAAAAATCACTTCAGTTGGATCATCAAACAATCCAACTGAAATTATTTATGTGCTTGTGATTTTTACTTTAAGTTCAGTTTTTATTTGTAAGTCGTTTTAAGTTTAAGAAATATCAAGAATTGTATTCAACCCCCCTTCTACAATTCTGTTAGGTCATTTGGGATTAACAAAGATACCAAATGAGCATGATGGGAGAGCTTAGTTATTTTCTAGGCTTACAAGTAAAGCAAACAGATGATGGGATTTTTATCAATCAAGCAAAATATACCAGAAATCTTCTCAAGAAATTTGGTATGCTTGATAGTTCATCTACAACAACTCCTATGGCTACTGCAACAAAGCTAGACAAAGACACAGGAGCCTCAGTAGATATGACAAACTACAGAGGGATGATAGGGTCTCTTCTTTATCTTACTGCAAGTAGACCTGACATCATGTATGCAACATGTCTTTGTCCAAGATATCAAGCAGATCCCAGAGAGCCTCATCTAACAGCTGTGAAGAGAATTTTCAAATATCTCAAAGGAACCATAACTCTTGGTTTGTGGTATCCTAGAGAATCAGAGTTTAAATTAATTGGTTACTCTGATGCAGATTTTGCAGGCTGTAAGATAGACATAAAAAGTACAAGTGGAAGCTGTCAATTTTTAGGTGACAGATTAGTTTCTTGGTACAGCAAGAAACAAAAGTCAATTTCCACATCCATAGCAGAAGCATAGTATATTGTTGCTGGTAGCTGTTGTGCACAGATTTTGTGGATGAAGAATCAATTGCTGGATTATGGATTAAGGTACTCTAAAATACCTATTTTCTGTGATAATCAGAGTGCTATTGCTATGACAGGTAATCCAGTACAACATTCCATGACCAAGCACATCAGCATAAGGTATCATTTTATCAGGGAACATGTGGAGGAAGGAGATATTGAGCTTCATTTTGTGTCTACAGAACAACAGCTTGCAGATATCTTCACCAAGCCTTTGAGTGAAGCTACCTTTACAAGACTAGTAAATGAACTTGGAATGATCTCTGGTTTTGACTAGAGATATTGGTTAGACTCAAGATTTCTCATTCTGTGATTTGTTGCTCATGATTCTTTGCATCTGTTAACTGTCATTCATACCATTTTGTCAAAATTCTGAAGTCATACTCTGTCATAATGTTAAACTCTGTCAGTCATACTCTGTCAGTTATACTCTGATGCTAAACTCTGATGTTAAACTCTGATTGTGATTTTGTCTGAAACATATGGACCGATGAAGAAAGTTGTATGAAGCATGATTCTCAGTAAGTAATCATGAATTCTTCTGAGTGATATAGATTCTGATCTCAAATGTGTGCAGAAATTTTACACAGCATGATACTGTCTCTATATTTATAGCATCTCTTAGTTTATTGATCCTATACACTGAGTCTGTATTAGATGTTTGCACTTTCTCTCATAAATTAATTGTATTAACTGATGAAAGTCTAAACTCTGATAATTAGTTGCTCATATTTCACCCTCAAATCAAAAGATGCACAAATATGCACAAATTCCTTTGAGATCAAGTTGTGCCTAGGAAGACCCATGAACTTATTGTATGAAATAAGGGCTAAAATTTTTGATTTTTGGTGACTAGTGCCAACCACTGATTACTGAAAAAATAATAATAAAAAAAAAAATCAAAAATCGAAGGGGGTGAAAATAATAAATTTATACGTACAGAGTTTAGACAGTATCAAATTTTGTTTATAAATGAGAGTTTGAGCAACCAGTTTTTACTGATTTATTTTGTGGATTTTATGCACTTTGAGATGATCTAAATATTTATATTCAGTAAACTCTGCTATTCACACACAATTTCTCACAACTGTGCACTTAGAGAAAAGAGATTATTTATGAAGGAGGAGAATTGATAAAAACTGATGAACTGTGTACTCTACGCCGAGGTAATTTATTTTTAATCTCTGATGATTAAAATAAATAAGGGTGTTTCAGACATTTCATAATTATTGAGGAACATTATTTTTGGAAAATAGAGAGTATGATTGAAACTGTTTGTTTGAGTTTTTGAAAATGAAGAAAGGTGTCTAGTAAATAGCAGAAATTAGTGCCTTTTACTGCGCATGCGTGTTGGAAACAACCACGATTTACTGCTGTCAGTTCATACGTATGTGCCAACTGTCCCACTCACACATTATTCGAGTAAGCCTGCTGTGTGATTTAATGATTAAAATTCTTCAGTTTTAATTCATATTTAATCATTATACACACAACGTTCAAATCTTTTACAGACTTACTCTATTCACAACACAGTTTCACTTACACATTTTCACAAACACTTTTCTGCATCACTTTTTCGAACACTTTCTCGAAGCATAAACTCTGATTTCTGTGGAGTATTCTAATGGCAACAACCATGTTTCAGTCTTTTGGTCTCGATTTTGTTCCTAACAACTATGCAGCACCCTTATCTACTGTGAACGCACCGGAGGCGTTTCACTTGTTTCAGAATTTTCTTTCTCAATCAGATATTGGACAAGCGCTTGTGGAACCAGCAAGGGTGTCTGGACTTCAAATCAAAGCATTCTGGGAAACTGGTGTTTATGATGATGGAGGAGAGGCTGGAACTCCTTCTATTATCTTTGAGTTTGATGAACAAGAGTATGTGGTTACTCCGACCACAGTTCATGATGCTCTTGGGTTTGAAGACTTTAATGAATACACTATTTCTGTTGGTGATGTTGAGCTTCAAAGGATGATGAGGGAGATAGGTTACTCTGGGTCTTTGGCAAGGACAGGTAATTTGAAGCGACCGTTCTTGAGGAAAGAGTGGAGTTTTTTCTTTGACTGAATAACTAGAACGTTCGGGAAGAAGTGCACAAACTGGGATGCCATACCTACTGATAGTCTACAAATTGGGTATTCTCTTCTTTATGGTACTCATTTTGATTTTGGTAGACTAGTTCTTATTAATTTGGGTGAAAAGATGACTGAGAATAGGGGAGTAGTTTACTTTGCTAGATTCTGTCAGCTTTTATTTTCTGCCTGTGTTAGTGGGGTAGAAATTATTGATGAAGATGTGATTCCATGTTTTAAATTGCACAAACGTATATTCTCTGATCTTATAAACAAGGATGTAAAGAAGGGTAATGTAGGTGATCTTTTACTGCCTGCATTAGTGCAACAGTTTTTGGATGATTCTATCCAAGTAGAACAACAACAAGAACCAGTAAATATTGAAGTTTCTCCAACCCAACCAATTCGTACTGGTGGTAGAATCAAACACAGGGCTTTCAAACCTGCAAAGATTGTTAAGCCAGCTACTGAAGTTGGAGTATCAAAATCTTCTGTGCCAAACTCTGTTGGTACATCTAAGAAGAGTAGAGAAAAGAGACCAAGGTCTGATGATGTAGAAGATTCTGAAACTTTACATCATAGAAAAAGAAGACTGGTAGCTGACTATCTGTTTGATGAGTTAGATGAATCTGTTCCTGAAGCTGTTCCTGAGGCTGTTCCTGTAGATGTTCTTGAAGCTGAACTGAATGTAGATCCTGATGTTGTAATTCAGGATGCTGTTGTAGATGCTGAAGCTACTGTGCCCACAGAGGATAGAGCAAATGCTGATGTCCATTTTGAAGCTGATAATGAAGCTGCAAATGCTGATCATTTTGTTGATCCTTTGGACATGGATATTGAAGCACATCCTGCAATCAGTGTTTGTGACACTGAGGATGTGGCAGCTGATCAAGCCACTCTGGTAATAGAAGAGTCTATGGCAACTCATACAGAGATTCTCTCTGTCACCAATCAAGTTCTTGAAGTTGGTGATGAAGTTGATCAGGAAGCAAAATCTGTCTCTTCTGAGAAGATTGTTGAAAATGCTGAGAAGAAGATTGTTGTAGAAGAAGCTGTTCTAGCAGAAGAAGAATGAAGCTGTAGCAGAGAAAGTTCTTGATGAAGCTGCACAGTCAAATGTTGAAGTTACTGCAGAGAATGTAGTTGAAGAAGCTGCAGAGCCCTTAGTAGAAAATGTTGTTGAAGACAGGGTTGATTCTGATAGTCATGATCACACTTCTGTAAATTCTGATCATGCAGACTCTGATGAATCCATACCTTTTCTAAGGTATCCTACTGCTGAGACTGTTAAGGAAAATCAAAATGCCACTGAAGCTCATTATAGAGACATGTACTATGCAAACTGGTTAGGGGCAGATTGTATTTTTTCTAAGCAAAGGACTGCTGATTTTGTTGCTAAGTCTGCAAAAGAGATTTCAAATCCTGAGCTGTTGACACATCTAAAGGCTACAATTGTTCAAGTCAAATCTTTGCATAATCGATTTGATGAGACTCATAAAGATGTCATAGGCCTCCGGAATGATATAGTAACTAAGGAGTTGGTCTTGAAGACTGATAGAGCTATTCCTCTATGATCAAGGATCAAGTGGAAATTAAGCAGAGGCTAAGCAAAGTTGAGAGCAATCAAGATGAAATGTCTACAAAGATTGATTCTATTGTTGCATCTTCGGAGTTGCTGACATCAGTGCTTATTCCTGATGATGTCAAAAAGGGGGAGAGAGTTCCTAAAGACAAATGCAAAAGGACTCAAACTCTGAGACGGAGGGATGATGCAACTGATGGTGGAAGCAAGGATTCAGAGTTTAGGTCAAAGAATTCTCAAGAGCAAGGGAGACTTAGGTCAAACTCTGCTAAGCTGACAAACTCTGAAAGAATAAATTCTGGTGTTCAATCTTCTTCAAGATTTAAAAATCTAGCTATTTCAGCTAATCCAATTACTGATGAAGAGATTGCTGCTAAACTCTTTTTGGAAGAACATGGTGGTGAAGCCACAGTTGAAGACATTGATGCTGAATTGCAGATTCTTGCTGAAGAGCATAAAAAGAAAGTTGAAGTTGGAACTTACAAGAAAAAAGCTGCCAAGGCTCCTAGGAGAAAGGAAAAAGGAATTATTATTAAAGAGAATGTGAACTCTCAACAGAGTTTACAATACTCAAGGAGGCCTGCTGGAGCAAACACTGACAAAGGAAAAGGCAAATTGATTGAAGAGCCTGAGTTATCAAAGAAAGCTTATTCAACCTCTGACATGGCTCATGTTGAATCAAGATCTAATAAATCAACCACTGACGTTGCTCAAGTTGATGATTCTGTTAAAGTTGTGACAACCTCTAACACTGCTCAAGTTGTACAAACTCAATTAATATCTCCACAACTCCAAGGTACTTTTCGAAGATCATCTAAAGATGAAACTCTGAAGCCAGGAAATGTGAACATTTTACAAAGCAGAACTGTAATGGGAAAAGAATCTTATGATAGATCTGGCTTGGGTTCACATAGAGAGAAAAGAGTGAATAACAGTCCTTTAGATCATACATCACTGGCAGAATCTGGTGTTGGGGTAACTCAAGAAAGCCTTGACAAGTTAGAGTCTGTTCAGATGATCTATCACAGAGGAATCAAAAAGGAGTTTCTGTTATATTTTATGGCTGATGGAAGAGTTTATAGAGTTGGAGAAGCTGATATTCATCTAAAACTATGGGAAGAGCTGGAGTATGTTTTATATCTGCTAAGAGTGAAAAATCAAAGTACTCATAATGCTGCTCAAGTTTTAAGAGAGAGAATGATGAAGTCTAAAGTCTTGTGTGGAGCCAGAATTTCAAGTTCTTATGTTCCTAAGTACAGAGATGCTCATGGAAAGCTTGTAGAGATGAAAAGGAACAGTGCTAAATTCAATACAACACTTGGAATTAAAGTGTTGGAATTTAACTTGGAGTCAGACAAGTCTTATTTTATCAGGCTAGGGAATGAGATGAGGAGGAATAGCATCTATTCTCTGAGAGCTGCTATCTACCAGACTGGAGAGAGTGATCCAGAATTGAAGGAATTGAAGAAAATCATGGTAGATGAGCTAGAAAAGGCTGAAAGAAGACTACTCATTGATTATCTCATAACAGTGCCTGACATTGAAGAAATAAAGTAAAGGCTGACTGTAAGTTTTTAAAGTTTTCTGTTCTAAGTAAAAAGTTAAACTCTGATATGTTATAAACACTGCATTTGTTGTATGTTTTGACATCATCAATTATCTTTTAACTTGTACATTTTTGTTATGCACAAGTTGGGGGAGATTGTTAGATATAATTGCTGATGAATATTTATCAGTGTTTAAGCAACAGGTACTCATCAGAGTTTATACTAGAAGCCAGTCAGAGTTTGTTAAAGTCTGACGGGGTGAAAGTTTGCTGAAGCTGTCGGTGCCAATATGAAGATTCTAGAAGCAATATATCTTGAAGATGGAAAGAAGCAAGATATATTGAGATAGCTAAGGAAACGGAACAGAAGACAGAAGCAATCCTAATTTGATATAAATTGTATAGCTAATTTGTAGGAATATCAATTAGAGATTGAATCTATGTAGCTGTGTACTATATAAACACAGATAGGTTAACCCTAAAAGGGACGCGAATACTGAATACATTATTCTTGTAACCTAGCAGCTCTCTGTGATATTTTACATCACTGAGAGAAGAGTTATTTAATATAATTCAGTTTATTGTTCATAAACAGAGTTCTTGATTGTTATTCTCATACATATATTGATTATATATTGTGTATTCGGCCTAACAAAGAAGATATGGTTCATGTATATTCACTTTTAGGTATAAAGGGAATGCATAAGTATACGATCAAATTCAGATTATAGAATCATAGGTTATTGAGCTTTAATACATTGATATAATCAGGGTATAAGGGTTCAAGGAAAGAAACTAAACAAAGTAGGGTGTACAGAACAACATGGTATCTGAACAGGGATAAGGGTTACCAATGAACAATATGTGTTTTCAGAATTAAAAGTATATCAAAGCAAGATAACAATTCATATATGTCAAAATGAAGGAATGGAATCGAAATACGAAAGCAAGTTAGTATTACTTGCCTTAAGTAGCTAAAAAGAGTAATCAGATTCACTGGTTTTCCACCTTTGTCTTGCCTTTATTTCTAGGCTCTACTTCTTTGGATTCTTAAGTAGCTTTTAGAAAAAATCGTACTCACTGAATTTCTGCCTTCGCCTTTATCTCTATGTTCCATGTCTCGTGACTCTACAAAAGAGTATATACTATCTCAGAATGATCCTCTCAAAATTCTAATCCTTATTCTAAACTACCCAACGTTTCCTAAGCGCGTAAACAACCAATAGTTATATCACATAACATTTATAACCGTGTAATAGGCAACAAACTCATATAAGCGCACATTGCCATTTAAGTACACATAGCAGATAACAGATAAACATGCATCGACTCAATTCTAGCATTATTATAAACATGTAACTTATTAACATATAATATAGCACGTAGCATTCAACCACTTTTACATCTGTATAAACACGGAATCACATATAACTAACTGAAATCAGATAACTCATCTAATCAATTAAATTAATCAAGTCAAGCAGATAATAAAATAATAAAACACTAAAATCATAAAACAACTTGAAATAATAATTAAATTTGATTTATATCTAATCAAGATTAAATAATAACCAACAAATAAAATTCACCAATTAACTACTAAATTAATTTCCTTATTATTTAAAATTGATTAAAAATAATCAAATTCAATTACTCTTTAAACTCTAATGATTTTAAAATAAATAACAACATAAATAAATAGATTTTATGAAATGTCGGCATGACCTGTTCGTAAACAGGACTAGCCAGAAATTTTGCATGTACTATGTTGCGCCCCCAGTCACAGGACGGACAATACAGTACAACACAACGATAACCTGTATATCTATTCTATATCTAATACTGGAACATGATGTTTTTGGGGAGTGATTTTATTCGTGTGATATTACATTCTTACCCCTCTAACTCTTTAAAGTCTAAAAATATTATGACATAGCAAAGAATCGATCCAATGACCTTATACACAATTGAACTCATGCCATGGCCAATTGTGCTACACCTTGTTTTGAGATTACTTTCAAACCTCTTATTACATAAATCACATTTTCTCCCATTTTTTCTGATTTTTATTTTTGGTTGAGTAAATAAATATTGGTTTATATCATTTCTAGAATATTGAATAGTATATAGCTACTCTAATACTCCAACATACACTTTTTGGGGAAATATTTTATTCTATGCTAGATTTGGAAATCGAACCAATGACCTTCTACAATTGTACTCATGTCCTACACGAAAATTTTGAACACTTTCTTTAAGCGCATAGCTGACTTCAATTTGAGTTTTCACTTATGCTCAAAATATTTTGTTGTTCTTCCTTTGCAAGCGAGTTAGAGGTTTGTTAGCATTATACATGTGTCAAAATACATGTGTCTAAAATTATAATAAACCTTGATAAACATATAATAACAACTGTTTTATAATTTTTCTTCCACTATAATCAACTAGTGTTTTATTGCCCGCGTTCCGCGCACGGGCTTTCAATTTTATTTATTTATTAACTATATCACATCCTTTTGATTTATTTAATGATAAAACCTATAATTATAATTTATAGGTAGAAATTCGTTTTGTAATTGTTTTTTTTACGATAAATTAATCTTTTTGCTTGCAACATTTGACCATGAGTTTACTTGCTGTTAGGAGAAGGTGGGTTTGATGTTGATAAAAGTATTAAAATATTTATAATTTTTTTTTATAAAATATATTTAAGATTTTGAATTTGAATTTGGATTTGAAGGTGTCTTTCGAGATATGGTGGTAGCTCATAAGGAGCTTCAACTATGAAGATATAAGACGTGTTTGAAAGATATTTGAGAAATTTTTAACTTTGTAAATCTTGATTCAAATTGTTTGACTCAATTAAGTCAATGATTATCTTTATTTTAGAGAAAACAAAAGTGATTTATTAGTAGATTTATAGGACCGTTAATATAAAATTTGATTTGATAAACTATGTACATTTTATTTTTATTTTAGAGAAAAGAAGTTATACTTATAAGTAAATATAATTATTTTCAAAACTCACCATTTAAGTTTCAAAAAATCTTGATCAATCTAATAAATTATTCAAATTTTAAATTTAAATTTAAATTTTTTTATCAAAAAAAGATCCAAGATGATTTATTTTATTTTTTAACATAATTTTGTGATGATTAGATAACATAAGTGATAAATATTTACATCATGTCGTCTGATTGATGTACCAATTAAATAATAAAAATACTATATGATTAAGCATTAAGAAATTAAAACTAAGAAATTTTCATCGTATAGTAGAATCTTACACATGCATATATCATTGATTTATAGAAAAAAAAACATATATTGAGATTAAAAAAATTAAATTAAGTTAATTAATTTTGAATTATATTAAAATCAAAATTGAATATTGATTTGATAGTGTTCAAGGAAGAGAAAATAAATTGAGAGGATCAAAGAAAGGAATGTAAATTTTTTGAAAATCTAATTTTTGGATATACCAAATGTAAAGATGTTAATGTGCATAACTTAATTTATTTGTAGCAATCTAAAATTTGATTTCAAAACTTAGCATAATTAGTGAAAAAAACAATAAAATGCATGATTGATTGTGATAACCATATTTAATTAATAACATTAATGATTAAATTTATAACAATGCTGACGTGGCTATTTTTAAAATTATTTTTGAAAGTGAAATTACCTTCTTACCCCTTTAAAATTATTCGGAAATTATTATAGACATAGATTACAATCAAGAAAGCAAAATACCACAAATAATATATCAATGAAACCTATTATTTAAAGCAAACCCGTGCCTTGCACGGGTTAGGGAGCTAGTTTAATAGTAAATAACAACACAAATACTTCAACCAACAACTATAATAATTCCCAGGTTGGGAATTAAACCAGAATACTAAAATAACCATTACCGCTAATTTACAACTCAAAACCAAACTTTAAATACATCAATTTACCATATACGAATAACGATCACTCGAAACATTAACAAATTACAAAAATACAATCTGTAATCCAACTAGAATTAAATGAGCTACTAAATGAGCTACTAAGATTTAAATTATGTTGAACATAACTAGAATTACAAGTAACTTATAAAGAAAGTATGCATCACACTCTCCTTTATTAAAACAAAACCTGCACAACCAATAAAATATTAAATAATACCAAAAACAATTAAACATTGAAATTTATATATATACAGTTAAACCTCGATAAAATAATACTCGATAAAGTAATAACCTCGGTAAAATAATAAATTTCTTCGGTCCCTATTTGGGCCAATAGGATAAAGTAATAAATTCGCTAAAAGCATAAGATAATAATTTTTGAGAAAATCCTTAAGGGCCCAGTGAAAATATAAAGTAATATCTAATGAAATATATATATATATGAATTTATATTCATATTTTTCAGTTTCCATCAAATTCAAAATAAACTTAGTTCGTAACTTTTTTTTATAGTATATACAAATATTGTCTCATTGTATACATTTTTTCTAATATAGTAAATATTCGTTTATAAGATATATCTTGATATTTCCCTACATAACATTAGTTTACAAATACTAGTATTAACTTTTATCAGTTTCTAATCAATCATTAATTTTGATTAATTTTTATGTTATTAGTAAATTTATAAGTATCATTCTGAGTGAGATAAATCTAAGATTTGTTTATACTTTACCCTTAATCGATTATAATTTGTTTATATAGTATAAATTTATTATTGTAATACATATTTACTTCAATTCACACTAAAAATCTTTACCAACTTTAAAATTTACAAAAAAACATGGCCATAATTTTCTTTAAAGTAATAAAATATTACTTTATCGATAAAGTAATATTTTATTATTATATCGATAAAGTAATAAACTCGATAAAGTAATATATTTCTCCGATCCCAAGTGTATTACTTTAAAGAGGTTTAACTGTACCAACTAAATCATTAGAACCATTATCACAACTAACAAGACTTTCTGTCAAAACAATCCCTCTAATACCTACACAAATCAATAAGTATCAATTTATAACATAAAAACGAGTTTATAACTAACCTCAGACAAACACGGATCTAAAATCCATTTACTAAATAAAATATATTATTAATACCTCATATAACATAAATCAAATTATTAATATTCACAAAGAATCAACCCAATCGAATTATTAGATATTTATTATCAAAAAAAAATTTATAAAATCACCACGTAATTAAAGAAATGAATTAGACACAATTAATTTCTAAAATCAGATTTAATAAATAACACAAATTAATAATAAAAACGAAATATTAATAACCTAATATAAATTAATAACGAAACAATGACTAGGAATTTCGATTATTGCCATTTAAAATTACAGGAAACGAATTATCAACATCACCTAATCAAAACACAAAAACGAACTCATACTTAATACTCTAAAATCCGAACTATCAATCATCACCCATAAAAACAAAAAAAAACGAATTTATATATACACATAGATAATAAAAAGAAATGAAAACATTAACAGGGTTTCGATTTATACCCAAAGTGTAACAGCCCCAAATCCGGGGTCGGGGATTTAGGGTTGTCACAATCCATGTACTCCTTGCCTTACCTGTATTACTCGCACCATTCATAATTCACCTGCTCATGACCCCACAACATATGTCTCACACACACACAGGTTAGAGTCTCAGAAACGACACAATACAACAACTGCGGAATAAATAATTTTTTATTACAATACCCAAATGTCTTTTGAACCTGTTACTGATACAATTTCTAAGTATTGTTACATTACCAACTTTGCCTTCTGATGCTCACAATCCTCTAATAATGTCTTCTGATTCTTGCGCTCACGTAAACTAAGAACAAAGATCTACACACTCATGTTCATCACTGAACCAAAAGAGGCAGTTAAGTTTTCGGATTCTAGGCAGTTTATAGAGTTACCGAAAATCGGGCATTACGACGGCTTAAAATCGAATAATCCAATTTTGTCACAACATAACTAAGCCACACCGGGCATACCATACATCCACAACCTCAACAAACAACCATCATACACCTCTAAGATCAGTGGTGAGGCTCAAATCCAACACCCATCATTTTACACATTTAAACAAATCCAAACAATCACTAAATCACTTAATCATGACCTTAACTTTACATGAACATCAAAACTCATATAAACAAAAAGGTCAGAGGTCTTTATACCTTCCTTGAAGCTTTCCAAGCATCAACAATGGCTAATCTAGGCTTGGGCTGCTTGGATGATCCTTATATTGCTTGAACCCATGGAAACAAAACCATAAAAACAAGTAGTTACTATTCATCATCGCTTTGTAAAATCCATATAAAATCGAAAAACAAGAGTTTGGTTCTCAACTTTTTACCACACCTTCTACTCTTCAAGGGAGTTCTTTTGAGTCCTATCTCATCACCAGGGGATGCTTGAAGCTCGACATATTGGCTTTCTAAGGTGAGGGGTCGAAACTGGAAAAGACAGGACAGTTTCTGTTCTCCGACTTGGGGAAGGGATTTGACTAGGCTACGCTCCTTTGTTGGCCATGAAATTTTGAGCGCATGTTATCCATGGAGTGGAGAAGCTATGGTTCAAATTTGGTGATTTTAGAACAAGTATATGTTGAGTTATTAATTTTTCTCTCCTCCTTGTGCAAGCTGAACCGAAAAATGGGGGGAGAGTTCTTCCTCTTCTTTTTCTTTTCTTGTCTTGGTTAACTAACAATAATGCTGATATTTTGTATAAAAGTGGTGAGTCATAAGCATTGTCCTTGTCATCAGGACACGTGTCAAGCCATGGAGTATCATGGTGGCAAAGCAGGGACACGTGTCGCACATGCATGTGTTTGGTTAAAGTAGCTTTACTGGTTCGTTTCTTTTCACATGGATGATCCAAATGTTGCATCCCTCGAGTTAATCTTGTTACATGTTACTTCCATGTCTATATTTAATCCTGTAGATGTTGCCTTGTTCCTCTTGAAACGATTCGAAATATTTTCCAAAAAGAGCGAGTAAAACTCTACGCGATCTTCGCAGTGAATAGTAACTATTCACTTCATCAATCGAATCCTTAAATCGACTTTAATAAAATAATAAAATTCCAAAATATTAAATCCTCAATTTTAATATCTCATTTCTTGAATATAATAATATATAATTCGCTGCCCGGTCGAATATTACACCAAAATAAAATTTGGAATTTCTGAATTCCGATCGTCTTTGCATTCACTTATTTACTCCGTAGATCACTAATACGACTTCGGAACATCCACACTACGTCTCATACATAGGTGGCATGAAAAATTTTCTTAACCCTCAAAATCACTATTCATCCACCAAATTCACTATTCACTGATGCACTTCATCATAATAAGAAAAGTTTTAATTTTACCAAAAATCCGGGTTATTATAGTCTCACCTCCTTAAAAGGATTCCGTCCCGGAATCAACTTAGGAATAACTGGGGGTACTTCTCTCCCATTGCACTTTTTAACTCCCAGGTGGATTCTTCCACCTCTTGATTTTCCACAAACCTCTCACTAGCTTGGCAACCTCGTCACTTAGCACTTGCTCTTTTTGTAAGTCAGACCAGGTTGTTTATCTACCTGCTCGTACTCTACATATGCCGAGCATCTATAGTATACTGACGTAGCATTGACACATGAACCCCGTTATGACCATTCTACAAGTTTTGGGGGGGGGGGGGTAAGGCTGACTCGTAGGCCACCTTCCTGACGCGTCTTAAAATCTCAGATGGCCCAATGAATCTCGGGCTCAACTTCCCTTTTCTTTCCAAATCTCCTTAATTCCTTCCACGAGGATATCTTTTAGCATCACGAATCTCTAATCTCATATTCTTTATCTTGTTTGTACAGAAAATACACCAACATAAACTTGCTTGTCATCCATCAACATGCCATTTAGCTTATCAATAGCAGTACTATCTCTATACTCGCGGGCTTAGTCCGCATACTTTCTCTATCTGTCTTGGTTGTCACTAGCCGCTTGTTGGTGAAATCTTTTGTCTTTCTAGTTTGTTGGACTAACTTGGGTTTTGTGTAAAATCTCATCCTTTAATTCCCGATCATTCGGAATCCATCTCTGTCTCATTTTAATTAAGGGTATCGGCCACCATATTGGCCTTCCCCGGATGGTAGGGTATCTTATAGTCATAATCCTAGGTCAATTCTAGCCATATCTCCATCTCATGCTATCTACTATCACAGGTAACTCAAAGCCAATTCATTACATTCCATAAAATTTGTGGGTACATTAGTCAACCCAAATAACCTCGCTGAAAACTCGAAGTGTCTATTCCTAGTACGAATCGCAGTCTTGGGTATATCCTCGGATTTAACTTCCAACTGCTGATATCCAGTTCTTAAATAAATTTGGAAATACACAACGTTCTTTCGCTGATCAAACAATCATTTACAAGGGTACCTATTCTCCATGTCGAACTCATACAACTCTCGAGGTTCGATACATAATCTTGTGCTAACATCTTTCTCTCTTACAACAACACCGGGCTCTCCATGGTGGTACACTGGGTCTTATCATACCCTTATACAGCAACTCTTGTAACTGAGTCACTAACCCTTTCATTCCCATTATACTCTGAATACTCGGTATTCATTCTCATGTCATCCAAATCGATATCTGGTAGCTCATTAAAACCTTGTACAATCTCCCAAAACCATTGTAGTTCCCTTTTACTTGATATCTCTTTTCTTGGCGTCAACCATAAGAGCTAATTAAGCCTCGTATTTCTGACGTAATAGTTTCTTAGTCTGAACTATATTCAAGAATCTCTAAATCTACCTCCATCCTTTAATTATTACTCTTTTTCTTTGCAATCAATTGGCTCCATTGGGTGTCAACCAACCCATCCTTATTATAATATCCACTTTTCCCAACTTGAAAGGAATCAGTTCTATCAAAAGTGTCGACCTCATATTTCTAGTTCACAACCTGGATGTACCAGTCTTATGGGAAAATCCCCCGATTGACTATTTCTACTTGTAATTATTCCCTTAGCAGCTCGGCCTTAAGGTTTAATTGTCATGCAATTTCTTGATATACAACGATACATTAGCTCTGTCTAAACAGTATAGAAGGGCACCTGCTATTTAAAGGTCCTGACAATGGGCTGCTTGTTGGAGGTAGCCCTGGTTGAAACCTACTGGCTTTCTTTTATTCTGTGTTCACAAACTCCGGAACAAACCTCAACAATTCGGAAAACTTGGCCTCATACTCGGTCATAGTCATGGTTTCTTGTTTTAAATCTTTAACTTTCATTTTCATCCGGGTCTCCATATATTTCCGAAAATTATTCCTCTAAAACAACACACGCTGCACCTCTCCCAAGTCACAATACCAGCTCCCTCTGACTCTATCGTCAATACTTATCTTGCTAACCCAGAGGTAGTGTCCATTCGTAACAACTCCTCCAAAATCTCAACTCCACTATAGGGCATCTATCTAACACCGTCGTCACTGGAGTTCATGGCACATCGCTATTTCTTTCACATATATCGATTGACACGCTTTCCATTATCATAATATCCTTGGGAGAATAAACCAATTTCATTGATATGTCACCAACATTCTATTCGTCTTAGGGATTCGCTCATGTCATAGGCGATTTCGTTGCGAATCTAATTCTTATCAGCGAATTTTTGACTTATTTGACCTGGTTGGCCTCCCCTTGGAATTCAATGAGGATAACAAAAATTATGGGGCCTTGAAAAGATAGCTCCCATATCAAGGAAAACGTCACACACTGGTGATCATAAGGTTATGAGTTTTAAGGTAACCTTATTGGAGGTAAGAGAATTTACCGAGAGATCAACATGATCATAAGAACTCAGCGTTGTGTGCCTCGATTGAGACATTACTAAAGGTAATTAGCCTTCTTGTATTTCACAACTTACAAGTGATGGCGTCCCATCAGACTTCTATCACACAGACAGATAATCCTTGTAGCCCCTATAAGTATAGGGTTGTTCGTCTCAGTGGAGGTTGAAAAGTATGAAAGCAATTCGATATCAATTTAATGATTATCGTCTTTCGACGATATTTCTTAAAGGAACACCTTGGATTAAAATTGAACAGATTCCAAAGGTGCGGTTTCCAATGAAAATACAAAGAAAAGAATAACCAAAAAGATACTGGTACTTAACAAACAAGTGGTGAGGTATCACCATAGGGTCATTCATTATTTGAAGAAAAGTGAAAGCTTAAATAACATCATTTGACAGGGCTTCGAAAACCTGAAAGTAGGCATTGTGACAGCCTCTGGCACAAGTGAAACTGAATATGGTTTAGCACAAGTGTTATAAAATAACTTCGAAGAGGGAATATACCCTTTATCAGAATTCTTTCCTGGAGAGAGGTCAAGATAGATCATAGATTGGGGAGGTACCCCACATAATTTGCAAATGGGGAGGGTACTACCAAAGTCTCTACGGATGCCTTTTACGTCGGCTCCTCTAATGGATAATTGTTCAATTCCAAAGCTTTTCTTCTCCATGCACACCCTAAGGTGCTCGATACTTACGTTATTGCCGACTCATAATAGTCTCTAAGAATTCAACCATCAACATTTGCAATCGCAGGGAATTCTATTCGACTAGGCGCAAACATCTCAAGTAAGCGTTCTGTTCTATAAGAAGACTTCGATACCGTTGTCGCCCATAGCAATGACAATTCCACATGTCGACTAGGCGGTACTCCGGAAGATCGTTAGAATCTACAGGCTTAAATCCGGTCTCTATTTCAATCATCCTTATACCCAATATTCCTTCTCCCATATCAATCCTGTGTGCTACATAAGCTTAACACTTTTGGCACAATAGCCTTTTCATTTAAGTCAATCCCGGAACTTCTCATTCCGCCTTGGTCCTTACATATATTTCGCCTTTACCGTCCAATCTCAACTTCATCATTTAATCTCTACAATCAATTATAGCAATCAGGGTCTGTCCACCAACCCATATAACGGCTATCTTATCTAATCCACAGGGTTCGCTCTAATTTCCACTCTCTTTGGTGACATCCTCTGGTAATCAGAAAGACAAGGTTTGCCAAAGTTTGCTGAATTTCTTTCCAAAATCAGGGAAATTTGATCAATCTATTTACCTACTAATAATGCTCGGATCTGATTTCCGACCTTTCTGTTCTATCCTCATAATTCCTTCCTGGTTTCCTGAGGGTGGTAAATCTCGTTCTCGATTCCGTCTTAGCGTGCTTGTCTTACAATAACATTTGCATGGTACATATACCCAAAAAAAAATTCTTGAGATAATAAAATCCCTCCATGATGTAATATACACTATTTCCAGTGGAATCGCTGGTCATGGGGGATTGAAACCTCATAGCCAAAGCAATTCCTTTCACTATTCTTAGGCAACTAAGTACCCTTAATCGTTCGTGAAAATCTGAACACCTTGGTTCTTACGTATGTCGCCTCCTTATGGGCAACTATAACCGACTACGAGTAACAGGTTTCGTTCAAGTCGAATCAATCCACTGATACTGGCTATACTGCCTCTACCTCTTCTGCTTTGGAGACTCTACTCCATTTTCTTTGTCATATCTCTTGGTGAATCATGAACGATCCTTAAACTCTCGTCTCGTCACTTATTTATCCCTTGAAGGTTCGTCCGGTCTTATTATTAGACCTCTAGTAACACACCACATCTTTATCAATCGGCACATTTTCTACAAGATTCTTTCCTTGACCCATTATGGGGTCTTCCTCTAGATCCTCCTATGGATCTTCCTTTATCGGGTCTCCGTCCATTTCAAGGAGCGCATCATCAAATGCCTACTCGAAGGCCTCGGGATCTGGTATCTCGGGGTCCCATCCATCTATAACTCATACGAATCGAGGTGACTAACCATGAAGTCCTAAGTACGGTTTCCCAAAAGAAGTCCCCTCTCGGGCTTCATCTTAAACAGTCAGGGTCATGTCCTCTAACCCGACTACGAACTCAATTTGAGCTCTAGATGTTCTTATCCTTATTAAGGGTATTGTAAGACTCGATCTCCTATCGTTTCTGAGGACTGTAACCTAATGCTCTGATACCATCTCTGTAACAGCCCCAAATCCGGGGTCGGGGATTTAGGGGTGTCACAATCCATGTACTCCTTGCCTTACCTGTATTACTCGCACCATTCATAATTCACCTGCTCATGACCCCACAACATATGTCTCACACACACACACACACAGGTTGGAGTCTCAGAAACGACACAATACAACAACTGCAGAATAAATAATTTTTTATTAAAATACCCAAATGTCTTTTGAACCTGTTACTGATACAATTTCTAAGTATTGTTACATTACCAACTTTGCCTTCTGATGCTCACAATCCTCTAATACCATTCATGTCTATACATAAGTTGAATACCAAAAGTCGTAGCCTGATTCGATTGGTTCGTACTATTCCCGGGATCACTGCTAGAAACTGTTTATGGAAACGCCTTGCGAGGTATGTGCCGTCTCATTGGCATCCTGCTTCGCTGCTATATAATATATATATATAATAATATCAAGAGTGAGCGATAGCTCAGCAAGGTAATGAAAGTATGGCATAATTCTGCCCTTAATTCAACCCAGAAATAAAGCGGGTATACGACAATAATTTGTCAAACTATCTCGATACTGAAATCATTTCCTTATCGGAATGTATTCCAAAAATAGTACCATTACTGTACTTCAAATATCATTTCATAATACTCTGCAACTTTCGATATTCATACTATGAACAAAGTTCTGGTATAGTATAAAAGCTGAAATAACAAGATAACTCGGTATATCCTTTTCGTGAAATATCTGCTATATAAAATATAAGCAGACTATCAACATGTAACTTAAAAGATGAAGTTATAAGGAAAATTCAATATAAGGTTTCCATAACCCAAAATCCACTTATGCATATATATCCTTAATCAGGTTTTATCAGAGTCATAACTCATAAAATAAAAGATGAAGTTGTAGAAATTTCCAAATATCATCTTTCATATAAAACATTTATCTCATATCATATTCTGGAAATAAAGACAAGGCAAAATATTTCCAATCCACTTTCTAAACTTGAATAAACTTGCATGAACTTGAATAGCTTGAATAAACTTTTCTTTTCTCGAATCTTGCTTAAAACATGTTCTTCCTCTGATAACTTGCATAAAACATTTTCTTTCATGGATGATGAACTGTAGACGGAGATTCTGGGCGACAGGGATACCCCTACGATGATCAGTCGTAAGGCGAATCCCTCTGCTGTTTTTCTACGTAGAAGGGAAGATATTCAGTCTCACACTGACCTACCTCCCCGCCTTCGGTTGTAGGTGGGAAGAACAGACCCGTTCATAGTCCGTCGGCCTGTTACTCTCCTCTTACCCTACGGTCGGGCACTATCTGATAATCTAAGGGAAGAACAGACCCGTTCATAGACCGTCGGTCTACGCGTATTTCCCTTAGGGGACAGGCGCCACTCAGTCCCTTACATATTCTCCGAGTTCAATTGAATCCACAACTCTGAAACATAAAGTTCCTTTCCCTTTTTCCCCAAGTATACGACTCCACAAAGTAGTCATATCCGGTTGGAAAGGAAAATTTACCCATATTTCCCCAAGCTGATGCTTGTTCATGGATATAGCTTATTCCACTGATTTTACTCCTCGAGTCTTGAGGAAGTAATCAAAATCATTTTGATGGTAGCATACAAAGCTGTTAAATGAATAGTTTCAAAAAGATTTAGGACCGAGCAGTCCACTTGGAACAAACATTTAACCTTGAGAAAGGTCCCCTGAGTCTTTGTAGTTTGAGCGAACAATTAAGTCTTTCTGAATATAGACTTAAAAGGGAAATAGATTTGGGAACCTTCTCTAATTATATTTATAATTGCCTGAATAAAACTTTATTAGTTATCTAGGGTTAAAGAATGGTTTTCACAAAATACTTCCTTAAGAAGTAGGGCTTTAAATAATTAATGAAAACTATATTTAATAAAGAATATTCATTTAAAAGTAATTCCCAAATACTTTCTTAACAAAAGAATGGATAATATAATAATAATAATATAACCCTAGATAACAACTGATACCATTCCCGGTCCGTAGTATAACTACAGAGTATATACCCCCTACTGAGGGTTTTTTTCTTAACATATTGGCTTATGAATATTGCCATAACCATAGCTTATAAATCCAACTTGTACTTAGCATCATACGTATCATTTCGAAATCATGAACACATAGCATATATCTCAAAATCTTTTATTTATCACAACAACAGTTTATAGAGGCATAGGTTTGAAAACTTGCAGGCATCTATCATATGCATATATCAGAATATGGTACTTTAAAATACAACATGTAATGAGAAAACTTGCCTGATGCTCGAGAAGTGATAGGGGTTCGCGACGATGCCGGACAATCTAGACAAAGTCAAAGCAAACGCACGATTAATCCCCTGGATAATCCACTTGTACTCAATGCTTAAACACGTAAGCGAAACACAACCAAGGAATTACTAGCTCATTATAGGCTCATACTAAGTCCACGTTTAGTCGACAATTACTTAAGTCCTAGGTTTAGTCCGAAATCGATCCTCGATCACAAGTTATACTTAACCATTTACAACATTGGTTTCTAAGTCATGTTCTTAGTGGTTTTCACTTGCGCAACCTCGGCTAAGACATTTCTATAAAATCGAAAAATAATCTTTTTAATACGAATCATTTTCGTGAGCCTTCCTAACCGTCTCTAGTATTATTACTCAAAGTTGCACATTTTAATATGGCTTCTAAGTGGTCCAAATATAGCCTCAAAGTGACTGACCAGAGATGGGTTGTTCCTCCGGACGGCGTTTACTAAAACTCACTTTTCTCTTAAACCGTAAATCGTAACGACATGATTCTTGCGCGCACGTAAACTAAGAACAAAGATCTACACACTCATGTTCATCACTGAACCAAAAGAGGCAGTTAAGTTTTCGGATTCTAGGAAGTTTATAGAGTTACCGAAAATCGGGCATTACGACGGCTTAAAATCGAATAATCCAATTTTGTCACAACATAACCAAGCCACACCGGGCATACCATACATCCACAACCTCAACAAACAACCATCATACACCTCTAAGATCAGTGGTGAGGCTCAAATCCAACACCCATCATTTTACACATTTAAAAAAATCCAAACAATCACTAAATCACTTAATCATGACCTTAACTTTACATGAACATCAAAACCACTTCAAAACTCATATAAACAAAAAGGGCAGAGGTCTTTATACCTTCCTTGAAGCTTTCCAAGCATCAACAATGGCTAATCTAGGCTTGGGCTGCTTGGATGATCCTTATATAGCTTGAACCCATGGAAACAAAACCATAAAAACAAGTAGTTACTATTCATCATCGCTTTGTAAAATCCATATAAAATCGAAAAACAAGAGTTTGGTTCTCAACTTTTTACCACACCTTCTACTCTTCAAGGGATTTCTTTTGAGTCCTATCTCATCACCATGGGATGCTTGAAGGTCGACATATTGGCTTTCTAAGGTGAGGGGTCGAAACTGGAAAAGACAGGACAGTTTCTGTTCTCCGACTTGGGGAAGGGATTTGACTAGGCTACGCTCCTTTGTTGGCCATGAAATTTTGCGCGCATGTTATCCATGGAGTGGAGAAGCTATGGTTCAAATTTGGGGATTTTAGGACAAGTATATTTGGAGTTATTAAGTTTTCTCTCCTCCTTGTGCAAGCTGAGCCGAAAAATGGGGGGAGAGTTCTTCCTCTTCTTTTTCTTTTCTTGTCTTGGTTAACTAACAATAATGCTGATATTTTGTATAAAAGTGGTGAGTCATAAGCATTGTCCTTGTCATCAGGACACGTGTCAAGCCATGGAGTATCATGGTGGCAAAGCAGGGACACGTGTCGCGCATGCATGTGTTTGGTTAAAGTAGCTTTACTGGTTCGTTTCTTTTCACATGGATGATCCAAATGTTGCATCCCTCGAGTTAATCTTGTTACATGTTACTTCCATGTCTATATTTAATCCTGTAGATGTTGCCTTGTTCCTCTTGAAACGATTCGAAATATTTTCCAAAAAGAGCGAGTAAAACTCTACGCGATCTTCGCAGTGAATAGTAACTATTCACTTCATCAATCGAATCCTTAAATCGACTTTAATAAAATAATAAAATTCCAAAATATTAAATCCTCAATTTTAATATCTCATTTCTTGAATATAATAATATATAATTCGCTGCCCGGTCGAATATTACACCAAAATAAAATTTGCAATTTCTGAATTCCGATCGTCTTTGCATTCAATTATTTACTCCGTAGATCACTAATACGACTTCGGAACATCCACACTACGTCTCATACATAGGTGGCATGAAAAATTTTCTTAACCCTCAAAATCACTATTCATCCACCAAATTCACTATTCACTGATGCACTTCATCATAATAAGAAAAGTTTTAATTTTACCAAAAATCCGGGTTATTATACAAAGAAACTGGTAATCGGGACATAAGTGGTGACTGGCGGTGTTTACTGGCCGGAAAACGAAGGTGGAAGGCGGCTGCACGGCGGCGGTGATCGGAAACTGCGGAAGAAACTGGTGGCTGTGCAGCGGCGCGGAGAGAAGGCGCGCAAGAAGGACGGAAGAACAGAGATGGAGGTGGGGGTGTTGTTGCGCCGATAACAGAAAACGGAAAAGGGTGGAGGCGCGTGAGGAGGAATCGCGAGGGAGAGAAAGAGCAGAGCTTTGTTTTTTTCTTTACTGCAGTGTGTGTGTTTTTGTATAATATGTTGGTGTGTGTGTAGATTAGATAAGGATTAAAACACTGTTTTTGATAAGGATTAGTTAGGTGGGTTTACAATTAACACAAAATAACCACACCTAATACTAAATTGCCCGGTACTGAAAAATGAATTGTAATGAATAATTCTAAAAACAATTATTCGGTACTACTAAAATTATTCCTGACCCATAAAAATAATTTAAATACTGTAATTACTCCAAAAATATTTAAATGCACAAAATTATAATTAAACGAATTTTCAACTATTTTAATTAAATCAAATTATGACAGCTCAAATTAACTAATAAATACTGAAAATAATTTCACACATACTACCAGATTCACATATTCCTGGAATAATGTTTAAACATTTAATCACATAATGCAGCAAATTTTAAAATAATTAAATATTACTAAATAGGAAATTCGTACCTAATTTCCCGGATATTACATCCTTCCCCCCTTAAAAGGATTCTGTCCTCAGAATCAGCCTAAGTAAATAGATGTGGATACTTTGCTGGCATCTCACTCTCAAGTTCCCAAGTCGATTCTTCAACTTTGGGATTCCTCCAAAAAACCTTAACTAGCTTAACAGCCTTATTCCTTAATTTCCTATCCATACGGTCCTGAATTTCTACAGGTTGTTTTACATATGACAAATCAGGTTGAATCTCAATATGTTCATATTCGATCACGTGATTTGTATCAGGATTAAATCTCCTAAGCATCGACACATGAAAAACGTTATGAATGTGCTCCATGTGTGGTGGTGACGCTAGCTCATATGCAACTTTTCCAATACGTCTCAGTATCTCAAACGGTCCTACATATCTCGTTCTAAGTTTCCCTTTCTTGCCAAATCTTATAACTCCTTTCCAGGGCGACACTTTTAGCAGCACTTGATCTCCTTCTTCAAAACTTAGATCCTTCATGTCTTGGTCAGCGTACTTCCGTTGTCTGTCTTGTGCCGTAACTAGTCTTTTCCGAATGATTTCAATCTTTTCCTTTGTTTGTTGTACTAGCTCGGGTCCCAAAAATTTCGTTCTTCCACTTCTTCCCAATACACAGGCGACCTAAATTTCCTTCCATACAATGCTTCATACGGGGGCATTCCAATACTTATGTGATAGCTGTTGCGGTAAAAGAATTCCACTAATGGTAAATGATCACCTCAATTGCTTTCAAAATCCATCGCACAAACTCTAAGTATATCTTTGATTGTCTGGATAGTCTATTCATTATGGCTATATGCTTAAGGACGATAAACGGTACACATATTTAACTTGGTTTCTGAGCATGTCAAAAACTTTCTTCCAAATCTTGAATTAAAATGAGGGTCTTGGTTGTTGGGTTTTATACTAAACTATTCATTAGTAGTATATAAACATTGTCCATTTTATTGAGAATCTTGATTGCATATTTTTACATTGTCTATTTATTATATATTGTGGATAATTTAGTATCAAATGGGATAACAGAAGATTAAATTATCAGTGTCTATATATAATATAAAGGGTTCACAGTTTAAGTGGAATTAGACAAACCACTGGAATAACTGAAGTATTATTTGGGAATAGTTTATCTTGACTATTAAATAATACTTGTATACTTTGTGTATATTGAACAAGATCAAATTTAGAATTGTTCCCTTAAACTGATTAAGAAGGTGAACTAAGATTCTATGTTATTATTAATGCTTAGGTTCTTAATCCGGATATAGTAATTGACACGTGTATATTATTTACATGCTTTGATTTATATATGAAATAATTCTTTTGAATTATATCATTATATTTTGGGTGATGGAATAATATATATGGTGAATATTATTTATTGAAGGAATCCGTGTCCTGATAATATTCGGGTTAATGATGTCCCCTTGAAAGCTCAAAAGGATTTAATTATGTGAAACCCTGCAGGTGGATTTATTCCGGCATAATTAAATAAAGGTAGAGTGGATGATCAAGGATATAAGATGTTAATTAAATGAATTATCAGTAATTTATTTAATTAATGGGCATGCGCTATTTTAAACATGGGGAATTTAATAAGCAAATAATATTGGAACCGAATTAATTAATTAAGTTGCGGTATTAGGAAAGGTAGTGCAAATATTAATTCTTTAGTGGATTGAATTAATATTTAATTACACTGGGCTAGGCCCAGGATGTAATTAAAAGGCCCAACCTAATTATCCATGATCCCTATTGTAGCCCTATATATATTCTTATTCTCTTCTTGCTAGGGTTGGTTAAGAAAAATATTGTAGCCACCTAGGAGCAAGAAGAGAGGTTAACTTGAGAAGACGGAGGCCACACTTCGCTCAAGGGAATTTGGGAATACAATAGAAGAGCGTGGAATCAACCGTTAACAAGGTGATTTTCTTTTCGCACTCCTTAATTGTGTATCATAAAATGTAGTAGAACCCCAAGTCCGTGGTTCCCAACAATTGGTATCAAGAGCCTGGTTATGGGTTCTATGTTTTATGATATGATGTCCATGTCGTAATTAAAATTGGTTATGCATGTATAGTGGTATGCTTGGATAATAATCTTTTGCAGGTTGTTTAGTATCCACTATTATGGCCTCGTTTTATTTTAATTATGTGTTTGGATCCCACGTGGTTTAATCGTGGTTATTTTTTGTTTTGGTTTCCACGTGGTTTATCGTGGTTGTAAATCACGAGGGTTGATCGTGCTAGTTTTGTTTTCTATTATGATTTTGTAATCTTGTATATAATCATGATTTGTATTCATGTTAGATTATGATCTAATGTAATAGAATAGGTATGTTATGTTGTATGTAACTATTTGATCGACGGAGTTGCAAGAAAACAAAGTTCTTCCGCTGATGCTACAAGATTTCGCCTATGCAACTTCGAACTGTTGTAACTTTTGCATACGGTGTCGGATTTCGATGAGTAATACCTTTTCGGAAAGGGATTTCGATGTTCTACACGATTGAAAAGTGACTTTTCAAAGTTTCATGTGCGTCTGAGCTCGTTTAGACCCTCAAACAGCGAGTTGAAGTTTTCGCAGGATTTTCGGATGAAATTATTTTTGGCCATAATAGTGGATTTATTTTTTATTTTAATTTTTCTGCTATTTAATTTTAATTATTGCATTAAATAATTATTATGTGTGTTGTTAATTATGTGTGTAATTTTAATTGCATGGTTAACATAAATAGGACGACATGGACATAAATTTTCATTTATTTCTTTAATTAAATGTTTTATGTTATTAAATTATGTGTGTATTTGGAATGCATGTTAGACATAATTATAATGACATATGCCCCATTTAATTATGTAGAGATGCATGCTATGCTATGTTATGTGTTCTTTGTATTGTTATTTTGATAACATGTGGACCTCGAAGAAATAACATAGGGCGATGCATCTAGATAAAATTACTCATGTTAAAATACTAAGTGGGAGAGGGAATTAATTTGATATTAGATCCCATGGTCATCCATTATTGGTTGTATGTAATTTAACACTAGGACGATTATGAATTGGATATATGTCACCCATCGTGGCGTATGATTTATGACGTCTGGGTAGTGTTAAGGATATTACTAGGACAATCTTCTTAAGTTAATCACGAATAATGAAAGGTAAGCTCACCCCATCGTGACATACCAAGTTTCATAGAATTCGAGAAAAAAGTTGGACATTCCTTGATTGATGTTGATAATGGATATTTCTGTCTTAGGGGTTGTGTTTTTAAGCGAGTCCGTCTGTGACTTCACCGAAAACACCTGGGATTTATCCATTGATACATCGAACGGATGGGTCTGACTAAAGGCAACTTAAGATCTAAATAATGGTATACACTTAGCTATGAAAGATAATATATAGTCCACCCTAACGTGGCGTATTATTTAGTAGTAGGACCGAAGTAATATTTAAATTTAAATGGTATATATGTCATCCATCATGGCGTACCAGATATTTATGGAATTTAAATATTAGTGCATTAATTTTAATTAATTGTTAGAGGAAACAAATAGGTTTTAAGATATATGCAATTTTCTGATTAAGTGTTATATGCATGATTCTCAGGATAGAATGGGCTTTAATCCACTTTTCACCATACTTAAGGATAACAAACTTACCGGACCTAACTATATTGAATGGAAACGCAATTTGGACATAGTGTTGACTGCTGAAGAGTTTAAATTTTGTACTGTTGAACCCAAACCGGACCAGCCTGCTGCCGATGCTCCGGATGAGGATAAAGAGTATTTTAAGAAGTGGACTAAGGCAGATGAGATGTCGTGATGTTACATTCTGGCAGCAATGTCGGGTGTTTTGCAACATCAGCATCAGGCCATGACCACTGCTGCAGATATGCTCTATAATCTCAAGGAGCTTTTCGGAGATCAGAATAGGGCTGCTAGGCAAGTAGCAATGAAGTCCCTAATGAACACTCAGATGGCTGAAAAAACACCTGTAAGGGACCATGTTCTTCTGATGATGTCTCATATAAATGAACTAGAGGTCCTTGGTGCTGATATTGATGCGGAAACGCAGGTCGATATCATACTTATGAGTTTGCCAAAAAGCTTTGAGCCGTTTCGCTTGAATTACAACATGAACAAGAAGTTGTATAGTCTTGCAGAACTTCTGACAGAGCTTCAGGCAGCGGAATCATTATTTCAGCAGCATGTTCAGGTAAATGTGGCTGAGAAAGTTTCTTCTTCAAAGCCGAAAGGAAAGAAGAAGAAGAAGGTTCAGACACAGAAAGTTGTGAAACCATTGGGAGTTCAGAATTCAGTGAAGAAGCCTAAGGGCAAGTGCTTCAAGTGCAAGCAGTCGGGTCACTGGAAAAAGGATTGTCCTCTGTCTAAGAAGAACAATGCTGGTATGTCTCTTTCTCTTGTTACGGAAACATATATAGCGGCTATGTCTACGAGCACTTGGTGTGTAGACACAGGAGCCACTGATCATGTTTGTAATTCCATGCAGGGGTTCCAGAAAACCAGGCTGCTTAGAGATGGCGAGATATATGTATTCATGGGAGATGCTACGAAAGTAGTAGTGGTTGCAGTTGGAGTTATTTCTTTATCTTTTGGTTATGATAGGATTTTGGTTTTGAATAATTGTCTTTATGTACCTTCATTTAGAAGGAATTTAATTTCGGTTTCTAAACTTGCTATAGATGGTTATAATGTTTGTTTGGATCGTAATGTTTCCATTATGATGAATAAACGAGTTATATGTTCTGGTACATTGCAAGACAATTTATATATTATTAATCCTATAGAACCAATGCTGCAACCAAGTGAAATTAATAATACACTTTCTACCTCTAGTAAAAGAAAGGAACCTTCTGGATTGAACCAAACATATCTTTGGCACTTGAGATTAGGTCATATTAACTTAAGGAGGATTCAAAGATTGGTAGTAGATGGGCCTTTAGGCTCGTTGGCAGTGGAGCCATTTCCAGTCTGTGAATCTTGCTTGGAAGGAAAAATGACCAGTAGACCTTTTAAGGCAAAAGGAAATAGAGCCAAAGATGTGTTAGAATTGGTTCATACTGATTTATGTGGACCTATGAATATCCAAGCGAGAGGTGGGTATGAATATTTTGTCACTTTCATTGATGATTATTCGAGATATGGATACATTTATCTGTTGCACCGCAAGTCTGAGTGCTTTGAAAAATTCAAAGAGTACAAAGCAAGTGCGGAAAAGCGACATTCAGGAAAATGTATCAAGTCACTACGATCAGATCGTGGGGGCGAATACCTGCTTGGAGAATTTAGAGAATATTTATCAGAACATGGGATTTCATCCCAGTTGACTGCACCTGGCACACCTCAGCAGAATGGTGTAGCAGAAAGAAGGAACCGGACTCTTTTAGAGAGTGTTAGATCGATGATGAGTTATTCAAATTTACCCAAGTCGTTTTGGGGGCATGCTCTAGAAACAGCGGCTTATCTTCTAAACTTGGTACCTTCTAAGTCAGTTCTAAAAACTCCAAAAGAATTGTGGACTAGTACCAAACCTAGTTTGAAACACATTCGGATTTGGGGTTGTCCAGCACATGTGCTGAACAAGAACGTGACTAAGTTAGATTCTCGTACAGAAGTGAGGCTGTTTGTGGGTTATCCCAAGTAAACAAAAGGGTATTTGTTTTATAGTCCTATGGATCGGGATATCATTGTAAGCACCAATGCTAGATTCTTATAGGAAGACTATATAATGAATCACAAACCCATGAGTACTGTTGTTTTAGAGGAACTAGTGGGAGGACAATATAATTCTAATATGCCACCGGTACAAGTAGAACAACCACAAGTAAATGAACAACCTATCACTAACACCACTCCAATGCTTCGTCGTAGTGGGAGGGTTGTTAAACAACCTGAGAGGTTCATGTTTTTGGGAGAGTCTTCGGACTTAGTCTCTGGTGAACATGATGAGGATCCCAGGACATACGAAGAAGCAATGCAAGATAAGGATGCAGATCTTTGGCAAAAGGCTATGCAATCTGAGATGGAATCTATGTATTCCAATAAAGTCTGGGATCTCGTGGAACCACCCAGTGGTGTAAAACCCATTGGATGCAAGTGGATCTACAAAAGAAAAAGAGGATCTGACAAAAAGGTGAAAGCCTGGAAAGCAAGACTTGTTGCGAAAGGGTATACTCAGAAACAAGGAATTGATTATGAGGAAACCTTTTCTCCGGTAGTCATGCTTAAGTCAATCCGGATTCTTTTATCTATAGCAGCTCATCTCGATTATGAGATTTGGCAAATGGATGTCAAGACAGCTTTCCTAAATGGAAGTCTTGATGAAAACATCCATATGCAGCAACCAGAGGGATTCATCAAAGAGGGCCAAGAGCATCTAGTGTGTAAGCTTAAGAAGTCCATTTATGGACTGAAACAAGCTTCCAGGGAGTGGAACATTCGTTTTGATCAGGCCGTCCAGACAAGTGGTTATGATCAGAGTCCAAGCGAAGCATGTGTGTATAGGAAAAGTGAAGGAAATGCAGTGGTTTTTCTAGTACTATATGTAGATGACATTTTGCTCATTGGAAACAATGTAGAGATGTTGTCATCTATTAAGGCATGGTTGTTCAAACAATTTGAAATGAAAGACTTAGGTGAAGCCGCATACATTCTTGGGATCAAAGTTATAAGAGATCGCAAGAAAAGAACGTTGGCTTTATCTCAAGAACCGTACATTGATGAGGTATTGGCTCGTTTTAACATGCAGGACTCTAAGAAGGGTAATTTACCTTTTAGACATGGAGTCTCTCTATCAAAGGAGCAGTGTCCTAAGACACCTAAGGAGATAGAGAACATGAAAGCAGTTCCTTATGCTTCAGCATGTGGAAGCTTAATGTATGTCATGTTATGCACGAGACCTGATATTTGCTTTGCCGTAGGCATGGTCAGTAGATATCAGTCCAATCCAGGTCAGGAACATTGGAGTGCAGTAAAAACGATACTTAAGTACTTGCGAAGGACTAAGAAGTATATGTTAATTTACAAGGCTTCAGACTTGTTTCCTGTGGGTTATACCGATTCAGATTTCCAGACAGATAGGGATAAGAGGAAGTCAACCTCGGGGTGTGTTTTTACTTTAGGAGGTGGAGCTGTAATATGGAGGAGTGTGAAGCAGAAAAGCATCGCAGACTCAACCATGGAAGCTGAATATGTGGCAGCCTCTGAGGCAGCCAAGGAGGCTATATGGTTCCGGAATTTCCTGCTGGATTTGAATGTAGTTCCTAATTTGCCACGGCAAATCACAATTTATTGTGATAATACTGGTGCTGTTGCAAATACAAAGGAACCACGAGAACATAAAGCAGCAAAACACATTGAGCGGAAGTATCACCTCATACGACAGTTCGTTAAGCGAGGAGATATTATTGTGACTGATATAGCATCAAAGGACAACCGGGCTGATCCTTTCACGAAGAGTTTACCAGCTAAGGTTTTTGAAGAACACGTGGAGGAGATAGGAGTCAGATGTCTGGTCACGGAATAGTTATTTAAACTGGTAGCGGATTATATTAATAAACACTGATATACTCAAAGAATAGCTTGAGTATAAGTGGGAGATTGTTGGGTTTTATACTAAACTATTCATTAGTAGTATATAAACATTGTCCATTTTATTGAGAATCTTGATTGCATATTTTTACATTGTCTATTTATTATATATTGTGGATAATTTAGTATCAAATGGGATAACAAAAGATTAAATTATCAGTGTCTATATATAATATAAAGGGTTCACAGTTTAAGTGGAATTAGACAAACCACTGGAATAACTGAAGTATTATTTGGGAATAGTTTATCTTGACTATTAAATAATACTTGTATACTTTGTGTATATTGAACATGATCAAATTTAGAATTGTTCCCTTAAACTGATTAAGAAGGTGAACTAAGATTCTATGTTATTATTAATGCTTAGGTTCTTAATCCGGATATAGTAATTGACACGTGTATATTATTTACATGCTTTGATTTATATATGAAATAATTCTTTTGAATTATATCATTATATTTTGGGTGATGGAATAATATATATGGTGAATATTATTTATTGAAGGAATCCGTGTCCTGATAATATTCGGGTTAATGATGTCCCCTTGAAAGCTCAAAAGGATTTAATTATGTGAAACCCTGCAGGTGGATTTATTCCGGCATAATTAAATAAAGGTAGAGTGGATGATCAAGGATATAAGATGTTAATTAAATGAATTATCAGTAATTTATTTAATTAATGGGCATGCGCTATTTTAAACATGGGGAATTTAATAAGCAAATAATATTGGAACCGAATTAATTAATTAAGTTGCGGTATTAGGAAAGGTAGTGCAAATATTAATTCTTTAGTGGATTGAATTAATATTTAATTACATTGGGCTAGGCCCAGGATGTAATTAAAAGGCCCAACCTAATTATCCATGATCCCTATTGTAGCCCTATATATATTCTTATTCTCTTCTTGCTAGGGTTGGTTAAGAAAAATATTGTAGCCACCTAGGAGCAAGAAGAGAGGTTAACTTGAGAAAACGGAGGCCACACTTCGCTCAAGGGAATTTGGGAATACAATAGAAGAGCGTGGAATCAACCGTTTACAAGATGATTTTCTTTTCGCACTCCTTAATTGTGTATCATAAAATGTAGTAGAACCCCAAGTCTGTGGTTCCCAACATTGGTAAGATTCAATTGATACTTGAACCTCATGCTTTACTACTATCTCTTACAGATAAAACCAATTTATCCAATGAATGTTTCTCGTTGATGGAAAAAGGAAATGTACCGACTTGGTTAATCTGTCGAACATGACTCATTTGGCATCATGAGATGTTCCTATTTCAACTCAGGAATTTCTACTGGTTGTAATTATCCACCAGGTCTTTGATTTTCAGTTTTAACTCTCTGACAGGGAAAACACTTACTTACTCATCCAGTATTATCTCTTTCATATATGTCCACCAAGATTTTCTTTTAAGCCTTGTTACATCTTCGTCCTTCTGGGATGGATCGAATACTTCGAATTCACGTGCATCATTCAGTATCTCATTCTTTAACCATATCACATTGGGTATCCAATTTCTAGAGAAAAACCTAACAATTCTTTTATCATCCTTTTGACTCCTTCTACTTTCTCCTGTAAAGTTACTCATGCTATCGTTCATCACTTCTGCTTAACATTTTTCTACTTTTCTCTAGCAGATCAAGTTGAAAAGTCATTGTATATATGTATATCATCTCCATAGCTTGATCTGAAATGCGAACCTCTATTCCTACTTTCTCAAATTCCTTGATCAGTCCTAAACATTTTCTCTACCTTATGTATACAGCTCCTTTTCGGTGAAAATATATTTCCAATGCTTATGATCCGAATAGATTTCATACTTTCCTTCATACAAGTAGGCCTCCAAATCCATGCAAAGACTATTGTGGCTAGTTCTCAGTCATGTGTCGGGTGTTTCCACTCGTGGTTCTTCATTTGTCTAGAAACATACACAGTCATCTTATCATGTTAAATCAGTCTTGATTCTTAACACAAAGCTGTCATCTCAATTTAGTCGTTGATATTGTCCTAAGGTACATGAGTCATCATTTTCCAGTAACAATGAATCTATTTTACCATTATGGCTCGACTAAAGAGTTCTGTTCCTCTAGCAATCTAAATATATTTCCTTATCCATTTATCTTCTTCTTTAACTCTTGAATGCTTTCTAGTAAGCTTGGTTAATGGTGTGGCTATCTTGGTACAATCCTTGAAAAACCTTCGATAATCTCCATCCAATCTCATTATACTTCTAACTTCTGTAGGTGTCTTAGGCCTTACCCAATTCATTACCGTTTTAATCTTAGCTGAATCCACTTGGATTCCTTCTCTACTAACTACCTGTCCTAGTCATTGTAATTCTTTCAACCAAAACTCGCACTTAGAAAGCTTTGCGCACAATCTCTCTTTCATTTCTATTGGTGTCATTCTAGATGGTGCCTTTGAAATTCGTTCTACTCTGGGTGCTAAGTCTACAACAAATTATATTTCCATTTTGGGAGGTAAACCTGAAATATCGTCGAGAAATACCTCCGGAAATTCATCAACTACTGGAATCTTTTCCCCTTAGGTGTCTCTTTACTGGTGTTAACCACATGTGCAAGATATGCTTAACAACCTTGGCACAATAATCTCTTTCCCTGCATGACAAGTTAGAATTTCTTTGTTGTTTCTGACCTAGGAACACAACTTCTACTTTATCCGTGGCTCGCAATTCCATTTTCCCCATACTCTTTTAACTAATCCATTCTTAGAATTTGCATCAAATTTCCCTAACTTGACAGGAATCAAGTCATCCTAAGAAAATGGTGACCTATATCAATCTCACAGTGAGGAAAAGCTAGATGAATCGATATACGCTCCTGATTAGCTATTCCTACAGTCAAAGCTTTACTTAACAGTTGAATCGTACAATGCGGTTTATGAACAAATTCTATAGAGATACAAGATTTGGTAGCTCCAAAAGAAATTAACACTTTGGCATTTCCGTAATCTATGTGAAACGTATCTATAACTACATCCTTATTTTCACTATATCACTCAGGGTCATATTAAGGGTTCTTGTCCTTGGCTTCTTAGTAAATGGTGGTCCATTCATCCTTAACATATTGCTTACTAGACTTAACGATTGCAACCTCTTAAGAAACGTCATACCTCTCCACACTTGATACACGTAACTCTTGCCTTCGATTTATGGCTCTCATTGGCGTATTTTCCTCTCTGATTACACTTGTAACGTACCATATTGATCTTATTAAAACTCCCAGTTGCTTCTTTCAACAAGTTCTAAATTCTAGTATCGGAGGTCTCAGAGGTCTTTGTTGATCCAAATCTTGTGGACAGTTCCCTTGCCCATCACTTCCAGTTTCTGGTCTTCCAAATCCAACATTCCTATTTGACTGAAACTCAGGCCTTATATTGAAATGGTTCTGAAAGTTCCCTATTTGTTGGCTTCCTTCCGGTGTCTCTAGCTTCCCTTTTTTTCTAGCTTCTTCTGTTGTGATCAATCACTTTATTTCTTACTTCAACATGATTAGTATTCATATATCCTTGTTACCTTCTCCTTATCCATACCAAACTCTCGGTAATAATAAACCTTGACATCGTGTTGTAAGTCTTATGAGCAATCTGACTCGACATACAATCCCTCCTTTTAAAACAATTTCCCCATTTTTGATCAAAACAGTTTCCCGTCAATATAAGTACAACTTGACACTTAGAATATCGCCATTTGCCTTTGCAAATTTCAAATCGCTGATACCTCTAAGAGTTTCTGACAGAATGAATCAATAGATAGGAAGGTGTCAATAGATATGGATATATGACAAGTATGTTTAGTAAGAATTTCTGGTAAAAAGAATCAAACTAAGAGATCAAAATGATCATCGAACTTTATCAGGTTGCATTTGTCAATTTAAACAACAAGGTACAGAAGGTGGCCAACATTTAGTACTTTCATGACAAACACACCACTGGTGGCGTCCCACCAGACTTCTATCACACAGATAGAAAGTCCCTGAATCCCCTATATATATAGGGTTGTTCATCTCAGTTACAACAAGGATGATCAAAAATTTAAGAGGAACATAGGAAAAGTGTAAGAGTTTCAAAAGTTTATATTATATATATATATATATAATATTGGATCAAGTAGCCTCTGAACAATAGAGGTATTTCGTAAAGAATAAAATAATAGAAATGAAAAATTGAATCTTTTAAAAGGTAAATTGAATAAAATCAATGGCTAGTTGTGAACCGACTTATCCTTACATCGAACGTATGGAGGTAATCATGCCTTGTCTAATGTAGGTGATCCTTAGGGAGTTAATTTCTAGTCTAAGCTTATAGGTATGTCCCGCTAGTCAATCAACTGTATGCAATCTTGAATAAATAAAGAATCTACACTTAGGCCACTTCTCTGGGAAAATGTCTCTATCGCGGGGGAAAAATCGTTATTATATAGTAAAGAATCTATCAAAGTCTTTCTAAATGTTATCCTGGGGATTCTACTCTCGCTCAACTCTAACTACACTTGATACGACACTTGGCGTGGTGTTTCCTATAACATTCGCGGTGCACCGAAGTCGCAGATAAAATTCTGAAAAGTACATAAGGATCTACAAATGATGTCTTCCAAACTGGTAGTCTGACTCTCCGATCGATTCCGCCAGCTTCGAATTAGTTTCCTCGTTCGTAACCCGATCTTCAAACGGTTCCAGCATATACTCGCTCGATATGTCGGAATACTATATAACATGAAAGTGCGTAACTTAAGTTAATATTTTTGCAGAAAATTCGGCATGACCTATTCATAAAATGGACTATGCCCTGTTTTAAAAATATCTCAAATAATAACTCAATCATCCACATATAATCCATAAATCATTTCAATATTCCATCCATCTCCAACCCTTTCATTTGATATGTAAGAAATACATCTGCCTTGACTTGCAGCTATACTTATCAGAAAAGAAATTTACCCAAAGGGTAATGTAAATCTCCACTTGGCCGGGTGTATACACTGATACTGACGGATATGGCTTAGGAAAAGGAATCTCAGATGAAGGGTAATCTCTCGAAACAGCCTTTATCTGTAACAACACAATAATAAACCAAGAAGATACTTAAACTGTAAAAGGGTTATCTTAATTCTACTAATACTCATCCAAAAAGTAACCTGCATCTACAAATCCTATCTTACCTAATAAGCTTAAGTCCTACTTCTCACCTTATATTCCGTTATTATTGTTACACCTAATCATGGCTTGTTTCAGTGACCAAAAACTGACCGCTCTGATACCAACCTGTGACGCCCTCCCAATCTGGGGTCATGATTGGGGAGTCACTACCACCTCTACACATATAAACCTGTGAATAATAATATAAACATGCGGACACGACCCCAACTGTACCCTGGATCTTTAACAATTAATGGTGTGAAACAAGCATCAACTATCTAATTGATATTAATACATAACATAAGTCTCAAAATTTATTACAACCATGTCTTAAAAGTTTTACATTCCCTTATACAAAACACCTTCTACAAGTCTTCATCACCTGCCTGAGCTGGCATCCCAAAAATAACCCTATAGGAAGACTTCCTAGCTGTCTGAAAAGTGCGTACCATCTTCTCGCTTAACTATGGGTTAGAACAGGGAAAAGAATGAGCCAAATGCTCAGCAAGTAATAATATGGCCAAGTAATTAATCACAATAAAACAGTTTTTTTTTACCAATCTGTATGTCATAAGTATAGAAGAATCCATATCAAGGGATTATCAGAACAATGAACTGGTTATACAATTTCAAAGGGTAAACCAATTTCCTTATAAAGATAT
The DNA here is from genome assembly GCA_030848705.1 of Heracleum sosnowskyi. Classification (NCBI taxonomy): domain Eukaryota; kingdom Viridiplantae; phylum Streptophyta; class Magnoliopsida; order Apiales; family Apiaceae; genus Heracleum; species Heracleum sosnowskyi. The sequence goes on along the minus strand of CM061244.1, from coordinate 12,946,598 downwards.
ATGATTTCAAGAAAAGCAATAAGTAAGTTGGAGATTTTTCACAACGCACCGGACAATACGGGTGATCAGCCACGTAAAGTCCCCATACCGGACACACAGTCCCTCTGGTCCTTGTATTGGGTCCCAATAGGCACACATTGGCCTTTAGACTAGTCCATCCCTAGTCCATTTATTATAATTAAAAAGTGCTGGGCCGGCGTCACTCGGCCTCTTACGCCTCCAAATCTTAGGAATCCGTGAAAACCATAAATTAGAATATAAATGAATCCAAACTTTAAAACTTCCTTTCTTTTAAAATCTTCTTTATGAAAGAAATCCTTTGTAAATCATTGGATGTGTGTTTGTATAGTACCCAAGTGAAGATTCATGTATTCTCAATTTCAAGTAAGTATGTGATTCATAGGTACAAGTTTAAATCTAATGCAATAGAATCTCAAGTTAATAGGTATTTAAATGTAAGTATAATCAAAGGATAAAGATAAGGTCTGAAGAAGTGTTTAAGGAAGCTATGGTTCATGTATATTCACTTTCAGGTATAAAGGGAATGCATAAGTATACGATCAAATTCAGATTATAGAATCATAGGTTATTGAGCTTTAATACATTGATATAATCAGGGTATAAAGGTTCAAGGAAAGAAAACTAAACAAAGTAGTATGTACAGAACAACATGGTATATGAACAGGGATAAGGGTTACCAATGAACAATATGTGTTTTCAGAATTAAAAGTATATCAAAGCAAGATAGCAATTCATATATGTCAAAATGAAGGAATGGAATCGAAATACGAAAGCAAGTTAGTATTACTTGCCTTAAGTAGCTAAAAAGAGTAATCAGATTCACTGGTTTTCCACCTTTGTCTTGCCTTTATTTCTAGGCTCTACTTCTTTGGATTCTTAAGTAGCTTTTAGAACAAACCGTACTCACTGAATTTCTGCCTTCACCTTTATCTTTATGTTCCATGTCTCGTGACTCTACAAAAGAGTATATACTATCTCAGAATGATCCTCTCAAAATTCTAATCCTTATTCTAAACTACCCAACGTTTCCTAAGCGCATAAACACCCAATAGTTATATCACATAACATTTATAACCGTGTAATAGGCAACAAACTCATATAAGCGCACATGGCCATTTAAGTACACATAGCAGATAATAGGTAAACATGCATCGACTCAATTCTAGGATTATTTATAAACATGTAACTTATTAACATATAATATAGCACGTAGCATTCAACCACTTTTACATATGTATAAACACGGAATCACATATAACTAACTGAAATCAGATAACTCATCTAATCAATTAAATTAATCAAGTCAAGCAGATAATAAAATAATAAAACACTAAAATCATAAAACAACTTGAAATAATAATTAAATTTGATTTATATCTAATCAAGATTAAATAATAACCAACTAATAAAATTCACAAATTAACTACTAAATTAATTGGTCAATTAAATTAATTTCCTTATTATTTAAAATTGATTAAAAATAATCAAATTCAATTACTCTTTAAACTCTAATGATTTTAAAATAAATAACAACATAAATAAATAGATTTTACGAAATTTCGGCATGACCCGTTCGTAAACAGGACTAGCTAGAAATTTTGCATGTACTATGTTGCGCCCCCAGTCACATGACGAACAATACAGTACAGCACAACGATAACCTGTATATTTAATAGTAAATAACAACACAAATACTTCAACCAACAACTATAATAATTCCCACGTTGGGAATTAAACCAGAATACTAAAATCACCATTACCGCTAATTTACAACTCAAAACCAAACTTTAAATACATCAATTTACCATATACGAATAACGATCACTCGAAACATTAACAAATTACTAAAATAAATGAGCTACTAAGATTTAAATTATGTTGAACATAACTAGAATTACAAGTAACTAAATCTGCACAACCAATAAAATATTAAATAATACCAAAAACAATTAAACATTGAAATTTATATATATACCAACTAAATCATTACAACCATTATCACAACTAACAAGACTTTCTGTCAAAACAATACCTCTAATACCTACACAAATCAATAAGTATCAATTTATAACAGAAAAACGAGTTTATAACTAACCTCAAGACAAACACGGATCTAAAATCCATTTACTAAACAAAATATATTATTAATACCTCATATAACATAAATCAAATTATTAATATTCACAAAGAATCAACCCAATCGAATTATTAGCTAATTATTATCAAAAACAAATTTATAAAATCACCACGTAATTAAAGAAATGAATTAGACACAATTAATTACTAAAATCGGATTTAATAAATAACACAAATTAATAATAAAAATGAAATATTGTAAACCACATATAAATTAATAACGAAACAATGACTAAGAGTTTCGATTATTGCCATTTAAAATTACATGAAACGAATTATCAACATCACCTAATCAAAACACAAAAACGAACTCATACTTAATACTCTAAAATCCGAACTATCAATCATCACCCATAAAAACAAAAAAAATGAATTTATATATACACATAGATAATAAAAAGAAATGAAAACATTAACAGGGTTTCGATTTATACCCAAAGAAACTGGTAATCGGGACAGAAGTGGTGACTGGCGGTGTTTACTGGCCAGAAAACGAAGGTGGAAGGCAGTTGCACGGCGGCGGTGATCGGAAACCGCGGAAGAAACTGGTGGCTGTGCAGCGGCGCGGAGAGAAGGCGCGCACAAGAAGGACGGAAGAACAGAGATGGAGGTGGGGGTGTTGTTGCGCCGATAACAGAAAACGGAAAAGGGAGGAGGCGCGTGAGGAGGAATCGCGAGGGAGAGAAAGAGCAGAGCTCTGATTTTTTCTTTACTGCAGTGTGCGTGTTTTTGTATAATGTGTTGGTGTGTGTGTAGATTAGATAAGGATTAAAACACTGTTTTTGATAAGGATTAGTTAGGTGGGTTTACAATTAACACAAAATAACCACACCTAATACTAATTGCCCGGTACTGAAAAATGAATTGTAACGAATAATTCTAAAAACAATTATTCGGTACTACTAAAATTATTCCTGACCCACAAAAATAATTTAAATACTGTAATTACTCCAAAAATATTTAAATGCACAAAATTATAATTAAACGAATTTTCAACTATTTTAATTAAATCAAATTATGTTGGGCTCAAATTAACTAATAAATACTGAAAATAATTTCACACATACTACCACATTCATATATTCCTGGAATAATGTTTTAATATTTAATCACATAATGCAGCATATTTTAAAATAATTAAATATTACTATTTTTATCACTGAAATAAATAGGAAATTCGTACCTAATTTCCCGGATATTACAACCTATGTGAAAAACAAAACCATTGTCTATACATAATTGCTATATGAGACAACACTTTGAATACATGACCTTCCTAAAAAGCATCAAGTCTTTAATATTAAACCAACGGTTTCTATAAACGAAACTTTGTGACAAGAAACGTCGTACAACAAAAAAAAACCATTGTCTCTACATCCTTTTTAGACAATGTATATGCTTTTATAAACCGTTGATTAAACGGCAGGAGAACAACTCTTAGTTTTGTAACCACTGTTTTCTGTACAACATTACCACAACAATTCTTAAGACTCGAAAATGTTGTCTATTAACATATACAAAAATGAAAGGCATATGTTTAGGTCTATTTGTTAACATTGAGGATTTAACTCAACTTAAACAAGTTTGTAATAAGTAAGTAATAATTCAAATTGTCACAGGAATCTCAGAAGATCATAACAGTCAAAAGAATGAAGATAAAAGTCATCTACAGACTTGAAGTTATTCTACATTGAAAGAAGTTCATTAATTTGATCAAGACTCAGTGAAGTTTTCAAGAAAGTAAATTTATTAAAGTGACAAAGATTTCAGGAGTGTGACAACAAGGGTACAGGTTACAGTGATTAATTAAAGGGATTTAAAGAGAAGAGAATCACAACTTTAAAGTCAGAGATGAAGAACAACCATTGAAGTTAGTCACTCATGAACCATATAGTACATCGAGTGTCAACAACAGTCAGTGGAAGTTCGTCATTATTTAAAGTGGTTCTCAGGACAATTTCTTTGAACAAGAAATTAGTTTTTATTCTCCTTTAATTATCTATTTTATTTAATTAATTTAACTAATAAATTAATTAATTTATTAATTTATTTGATAAATTAATTAAGTAGGTAATTAATTTAGAATTAATTCTAACTTCTAAATTCAGAAAGACTAAAAGTAAAGCCAGTAAGACTATCCTTGATAGTCTTACTGAAAGTCTTACTGACTTTACTTAATAATTCAGAAAGTATTTCTAAACTAAGATAGTCTTTCCAAAAGTCTTTTTAGACTTAAAGATAGTCTTTCTGAAATTAGAAATAGTCTTTCTAATTTAGTAAATAGTTTTTCGGATAAAAGAAATAGTCTTTCTACTTTAATTAAAATAGTCTTTCTGCTTTATTGGCCAATACACGTACAGATTACTTGGAGATTAACAAAACAAAAGGTTTAGACCAGAAAGATCAATACTGATCAAAACATTACATTCTTCAAACTTTCTGTCAAGAACAAGCTTACTGCTGTGGAGAATTTCTTTGTTCAAGAAATTATTTCTAGAAATCTATTGTTACATTCAAACCACTAGAAATCATTTGTTTGTATTGTATTGACTATCTAGCGGATCTTTATCCCTAGAACGAATCTCGAACTATCGTTTATCGTTATATCTTTTTATTACAAAAATAGATAAATTCATGTCGAATTTATTCTAGATTTGTTTTAATTAGTTTGAGATTTAATCTTGTAATTGTTAGTGCTTGTGCCCTAGAGACAATACTATAATGTTCTTAGGGAAGACATTTTGATTATTAATAAATATGTTCTATGGATTTTCTTTCAATTATTTATTATGTCTTTATTAACTACGATATAAATGTTAGAATAATAAATGTCCTTGGAATATAAGAATGAATTCTATATCTCTAAGTATGTGACTTAGAAATGAGATTATATGAGTAGTGTTTATAATCCTAAAAGATCCCTAGTCGAGTATTATTATTTGAGGACAATAATAATGCATTAAGACTAGTATGTTTATTGACTGATGACCACATCTCATTGGTCATAAGTATGGTGATACTAAAGTCAAAGACATAAGTGCATGTTAGCAGAATTAGTCAGCCGTTCGTAAAGCTTCAAAAGGTAAACGATTCTATTCACGAATTAAATATTGTTTTTCGCATAGATCCTGCGGAGGGTTTCATTAATTTTTCTGTTTTACGCGTTTTTCGTTGCGTTTTCATGCCCGAAACCCTTCAATGGTATCAGAGCTACTTGCGAAAAGTTTTTAATTCGTTTATATGTTTACTGTTTTGATGATAAAATCATGTTTGCGACTATCATGATTGATGCGTTGTTTTTATGAAAACATGAATATTGTATTGATGTATATACATAAATTGTATAATAATGATGATTGAGATGATCATATGATGATCATATAATCTGTATGTATACTGATATATACATGATATATTTTTGTTCTTGTTATGAGAATCGTATTCGATACGATTTCTGATTGGCTGCGCAGATTTGGTGAAATTTGCATACTGTCTCAGAATTTCGCCTAACATACCTTTTCGGAAAGGAAAACGGGCGTCTGAACAATACTGACTATGTCATTCGTTCGTCTGTAAGGCGTTTGACGTCGTTTACTATCTGTAAACAGTGATTTATTGTTTTCATAATTATGATTTTAATTTTCTGATTTACACTTCATTTGATTTTGTGATTGGATCATGAAACATATGATATGGTGTGAGATGTTGATGCAATATGAGATGTTCTTAATTGTTATATGAGCATGGTGTATGGTTATGGCCTTAAGACCCATAGGTTAGAGGTTTTGATTATGGTTTTGATTTTTAAATACGGCTTGCATGTCGTTCATTCTTGTAATGATAAATCTCGAATGTAACTCGAGTTCCACGTGTATGTTCTTTAGTATAGATACTTTCATATTATGTAATGTAATTGAAGACATGGAGACATAAAGATATGAAGACTTGGAGGCAATCAAATGAGTCATTACAAGGAAGCATGAAGACATGTATTATTATGTTGTATTTGATACCACCATAGTTTGACCATGATTTTTCCTTTAGCTTGGAAAAATCGCATAGGATTGGGCCATAACCAAGCACGTTTACTTTACGCACTTTACATATACGTATGCGTAGCAATAATGATTCATGTTTTAATTAGATTAAAAGTGTATGTATTAGATACATCACCCATGTCATGCCTGCTAAACAAGATAAAATCTGTAACGATTCAAGATTTTAAAATTGAACAAAAAGAACATGAGATTCCTGTGTTTATGAAACACGGAAATAAGTATGAATTTTCAATTTTTTGATATGGGGCGATTTTGACAAAAATACAAGCAGCGCTTGTAAGAAAGGCGGGTTTTAAGTGAGACCACTGTGACTCCTCCGTTGGACTAGAAATCAAACCATTGATGAATTTTGAATTGAAGTACTTAGTTCAAGGAAAAATTGGGAATCTCTTGATGATGGGATCATGGTCGTTTTAATAATAAAATCCCTAAATTTAAAATATTAAGTCACTTAGATGCCTTCCAATGGGCAACACTCGTCAAGACCTAGATCGAGAAAGAGTGGGTTCGCCAAAGTGAAGCACTCCAATCTATCGCGGTAAGGCGCGATGAAGTAAATGTGATACTTAACTGTTAGACCATTGGGTTAGACTTAACTAAGTTACCACAATAGGATTGTGAACTTAGAGGCATGGAGTTTGGTATGATTTATTGGATAAAAGTGGACAAATGTTGTTCTACCAGACTTTCCAAGAGTTATATATGATATAATTGACAAGATTTGTCTACCTAAATAAATCATGTTTTGGGAGTAAAGCCAAAGCTGACCTTAAGCATGACGAAATATATATGGATCTTGGCTCACTAGAAGGATTTAGAGTAATGCCTTCTGAATTAATAGTTAGGGCTATTGATTTGATAAAAATAGTGGGAGATATATATTTTGAATATATATGGATAATCACTTGAACATAATTTAATAAATCTGCAACTAACTTATTTTATGCATTTAACATTATAGATATCTAAATGGCAAACTCAAACAATTTCTCTGTGCGATCAGTCCTTGAGAAGGAAAAGCTGACAGGAACCAACTTCCTTGATTGGCAAAGGAATTTGAGGATTGTCCTCAGGCAGCAGCGAAAGATTTATGTCCTTGATATTCCTCACCCTGGACCTCTTGCTGCTGAAGCAAACGAGGCTCAACAAAATGCTTATCAGAAGCATCTTGATGATTCTACGGATGTTTGTTGTTTGATGCTAGCGACTATGAGTCCTGAGCTTCAGAAACAACATGAGCGTATGGACGCTTATGACATGATAGAGCACCTCAAAAGGATGTTTGAGGGTCAAGCTCGTCAAGAGAGGTTTGATGTAAGCAAAGCGTTGTATGCATGCAAACAGGGAGATCGTGACCCGGTTGGACCGCATGTTCTAAAGATGATAGGGTATTTGGAAACCCTTGAGAATTTGGGTTACCCGGTTTTACCGGAACACCAAGCAGATTTGATCTTGCAGTCTTTGAACAACAACTACACTCAATTTGTTATAAATTATATTATGAGTGAGATAGAGAAAACACCTACTGTTAGATCAGGATTCAATGATCGTCAGGATCTAGACTCAACTGATCAGGATTACTGACGTCATCAGGATTGCATGGTCGTCAGGATCAAGATGAATATCAGGACTGGGATCAGGATTGATCATCAGGACTGGAAGCTGATCATGATTCCTACTTCAAGTTATATTTGGAGTCTAGTTAAACATGGAAGTTTATTATGTCGGTTCCTGGTCTGTAGGAATGTAGCTATCGATTAAGGATAGGTTTCAATCTTTGTAATTGATTAGGACTTATCTTGTAATTGATAGAGAAGTTGTGTAGTATATAAACACAGTTTAGGTTTCGATTTATGGACGAGCTCATACAATCGATCACATACATGAGTATTGTGTAACCTAGCAGCTCTCAAGAACATAGAATTTCTTGAGAGAGTTGTGTAACAACCTAGCAGCTCTCAAGAACATAGAATTTCTTGAGAGAGTTTGTAACAGTTTTATATTAGATTTAATAAAGCTGTTATCTTTCTTTCATATTTGTGATATATATCTTACTTAGTCGAGAATCTTATACAATTGTATTCAACCCCCCTTCTACAATTGTTTATTACTGGGCAACAATTGGTATCAGAGCAAACTGATTTAAATTTGAATCAGATACGATCAATGATGTCGACCACAAAGTATGAAAGCATGAAAATTCCCATCCTGAAAAAGTCAGAATATTCAACATGGAGAGTAAAGATGCTGATGTACCTGGAGGCTATGGATCCTGACAACTTGGACAGGATTCGTGATGGACCATATGTTCCTACAAGAATAATAGAACGAACAGATACAGTACCTGAACATTATGTGGTCAAGGCTAAAAGTGAATGGACTCCAGAAGAAAAAGTTCATGTACTCAGGGAACCAAAGATAAAGAATATCCTGCACAATAGCCTTGATGCTGTCATGTCAAACAGAGTGATTGCATGCAAGTCTGCAAAAGAAATCTGGGATACATTGGAAACTCAGTGCCAGGGATCTGCATCTGTCAAGAAAAATAGAAGGGCTCTTTTGATTCAAGAATATGAACAATTCAATGCTAAACCTGATGAGAGCCTGACTGATTTATATGATAGATTTCTGACACTACTCAACGATTTATCTTTAGTTGGCAAGGAATATGAAACTGAAGATTCAAACACCAAGTTTCTAAGAGCTTTTCCAGAAGAATGGGATACTCAGACCTCGATCATTAGACATCAGTATGATCTCGACACTATGTCTCTTGATGAAGTCTATGGAATGCTAAGAACTCGTGATCTTGAAGTTCAACAGAGAAAGAATAAGAAGAGCAGCAAGGCAAAATCTATTGCTTTTAAAGCAGAGGCTAAATCAAAAGGAAAAACTATGGAGGTCTCTAGAAGGAAATCAAGAATAGTTGAGTCAGATCCTGATGACTCATCATCAGATACTGATGGCAATCCTGATGCCAATACTGATGATGACTCTTCTGACTCAAACATGGAAGAGATGGTTTCTATGATTGTTAGAAGCTTCAAAAAGATGAAGTTCAGGAAGGGTAGAAGACAAAGCAACTTCCAGAAGAGGACCTTCAATGCAGACAAAGACAAGTATATCAAAAAGGACAGCAAGGGTAGCAAATTCGACAAGTCAAAGGTTAGATGCTACAAGTGTAATGGTATGGGTCACTTTGCTTCAGAGTGCAAGAAGACAAAAGCACTCATCACATCAAGCAAGGATTGGATGGACTCATCCTCAGAATCTGATACTGAGGTGGTCAACTATGCCCTGATGGCCAATACTGATGATACTGCTATTCCTGATGATAAGGTACTTAATACTGTCTTTGATTTTGATACTGATAATGCTTTTGAGTTAAGACGTTTTCTAAAGTCATTGCATATTAGCTTTAGAAGTCAAACTGCTGAGAACTCTGGAATCTTATCTGAGATGTCTGAACTTAGGAAAAGGAATGAGCATCTAGAAGCTGAATTTTCTCATATGCAAAAAGTACAGATAGAATGTGATAATGCTAAACACATGTATTTAGAGATGAAACTCAAATGTACTGGACTAGAAAAGGATTTAGAATATGGTAATGAGAAAATCAGAACCTGGACAGATTCTGGTAGAAAATTTCATGAGATTAATACCTCTAAGAATTGGAAAGAATGTCTAGGATATAAGTCATATGAAGATAAGAAACTTAAGGAGAAAATTGTTGTTGATGAGACAGTTAGTCCAAAAACCTATAGACATGTTATAAACAAAACCAAATCTAAGATTATTCCTGTTGATTTTGTATTTGGTAAAGATTCCAATTCAACTTTTGAAAAGGGATCTACTTCTGCTCAAAGTATAAATCTTGTAAAGTCTAAACCCGTCTTGAATAAAGTCACTAAGAATGTAGGTTTACTGTCTCAGAAACAACTCAAGGATAAAATCTGTGACGTTAGAGATAAGAAAAAGGAAGCTACTGTTAAGAGAAACAGGAATGGTAAAATTGGGATCAATAAAGAGAATGGTTATAGGTATATCCCAAATGCACCTAGGAAAAGTTGTTTTACCTGTGGAAACTCTAATCATCTTGCCATTGATTGTAAAAAGAGTTTAAAGAAAAATACTGAAATTTCTATTTCTGGTGTCAGGAATAGATCAGTATTCTATAAACCACAGAAGTCCTGTTTTCATTGTGGTAGCATATGGCATTCTATTTATACTTGTAAAGATTATCATGATTTGTACTATAACTTTTATGATCCAATGCCTAAGTTTGATAAGAGTACAAAATCTTGATCCTCAATTGAAGAACCATATAACATGCTGCATCTTGATCTATTTGGTCCAGTCAACATTATGACCATCAGTAAGAAAAGGTACACTCTTGTAATTGTTGATGAATATTCTAGATTCACATGGGTGTATTTTCTGCACAGAAAAGATGAAACTCCTGAAGTTCTGTTGGATCATGTGAGAATGATTGAGACAACCACAAAGTACAAAGTCAAGATACTGAGAAGTGATAATGGTACTGAATTCAAGAATTCAAAGATGGAAGAGTTCTGCAAATACAAAGGAATAATTCAACAATTCTCTGCGCCTGGCACACCTCAGCAAAATGGAGTAGTTGAAAGGAAAAATAGAACTCTTATTGAAGCTGGCAGAACTATGTTGGAAGAAGCTAAGTTACCTACATATTTCTGGGCAGAAGCAGTCAACACAACATGCTATACACAAAATCTCACATTGATAAACATGCATGGTGTTACTCCTTATCAGTCACTCAAGGAGAAGAAACCAAGTCTGAAGCATTTGCATGTGTTTGGTTGTAAATGTTTTGTTCTCAGAACTCATTCTGAACAGCTAGGGAAATTTGAAACAAAGGCTGATGAGGGAATTTTCATTGGCTATCCTACATCAAGAGCTTTTAGAGTTTTCAATTTGAGAACAAGAACTGTCATGGAGTCAATACATGTATCTTTTGATGACAAAAAGATAACTGGAATCTATGAAGACTCACATGATAGACTGATTTTTGAAAATGAAGCTACCAAGGAACCTGAAGAAACTGAATCAGATCCTATCAGTTCATCAAATCCTGATGACACTTCAAATCCTGATGTCACACCAAATACTGATGGTGCTAACTCTGATGATGCAAATAATGGTAATACATCAAGTAGTGCAAATGTTGAGGGGGAGCAACAACATTCTACTGCAAGTTCAGAGTCAACTCAATCATCAGGACGGAACTCTTCAGATACTGATTCAAATGATGATCCTGATAACTCATCAGGAAGGGTTATCAATTATTCAGGGGGAGCTTCTAATGAAGCAAATTCTTCAAATCAAGATAACACCAATCCAGGGGGAGCATCTACATCAAGACATGACTTACCACCAGCAAGGAAGTGGTCTGCAAGTCATACTCCTGATTTGATCATTGGAGATCCTGATGCAGGTGTTCAGACAAGAAGTGCAACTCAGAATGAATGTCTATACAATAACTTTCTATCCAAGGAGGAACCTAAGAAAGTTGAAGATGCACTCAAAGATGCTGATTGGGTTACTGCAATGCAAGAAGAATTGAATGAATTTGAAAGGAATTAAGTCTGGAAACTGGTACCAAGACCAAAGAACAGATCAATTGTTGGTACAAAATGGATTTTCAAGAACAAGACTGATTCAGATGGTGTAATTATCAGAAACAAAGCTAGGCTAGTTGCAAAGGGGTATTCTCAACAAGAAGGAATTGACTATGATGAAACTTTTGCTCCTATTGCAAGACTAGAAGCCATCAGGATCTTTCTAGCTTATGCAGCTCATAAGAAATTCAAGGTTTTCCAGATGGATGTGAAAAGTGCTTTCTTAAATGGTGAACTGGAGGAAGAAGTCTATGTTAAGCAACCTCCTGGTTTCATTGATCCCAAATATCCAAATCATGTTTACAGATTGGATAAGGCACTTTATGGACTAAAGCAAGCTCCAAGAGCATGGTATGAAACCTTAGCTAAATTCTTAATGGAAAGTGGATTCAAAAGAGGTACAATTGATAAAACTTTATTCTATTTGAATCATGGTAAGGATTTGCTTTTAATTCAGATTTATGTTGATGATATCATTTTTGGGTCGACAAACAATAAGTTGTGTGAAAAGTTTTCCAAGCTTATGTAGTCAAGATATCAAATGAGCATGATGGGAGAAATGAGTTATTTTCTTGGTCTTCAAGTTTAACAGACTGATGATGGCATTTTTATCAATCAGTCAAAATACACAAAGAATTTGTTGAAAAGGTTTAACATGGAAGACTGTGTTACTAAAAGTACTCCCATAGCTACAGCTACCAAACTTGATCCTGATCAAGGTGCTGAGGTAGATGTAACTTACTTCAGAGGGATGATTGGCTCTTTATTGTATCTCACTGCAAGTAGACCAGATATCATGTTTGCAACCTGTCTGTGTGCAAGATTTCAAGCAAAACCTAGAGAACCCCATCTGATTGCAGTCAAAAGAATTTTCAGATATCTCAAAGGCACTTCTTCACTTGGCCTATGGTATGCAAGAGAATCAGATTTTGGTTTGTGTGGTTATTCAGATGCTGATTTTGCAGGATGCAAAATAGACAGGAAAAGTACTTCAGGAAGCTGTCAGTTTTTGGGTGGAAGACTAGTTTCATGGTTCAGTAAAAAGCAGAAATCCATTTCCACTTCAACTGCAGAAGCTGAGTACATAGCTGCAGGAAGTTGTTGTGCTCAGATAATGTGGATGAGAAATCAGTTGTTAGATTATGGCCTGTCATACTCCAAAATTCCTATTTATTGTGATAACCAAAGTGTTATTGCAATGACAGGAAATCCAGTTCAGTATTCTCTTACTAAACACATCAGTATTCGATATCACTTTATAAGAGAGCAGGTTCTGGAAGGAACAATTGAACTTCACTTTGTTCCAACTGATCAACAATTAGCTGATATATTCACCAAGTCACTGCCTGAAGCTATTTTCAATAAATTGGTGAATGAACTTGGAATGATGAACTTTGAGAATTTCTAAGGAAAGCTACAGAGAGGAAATCCTGATGATTATCAAATCCTGATGGTCATTCAGAAAGGTATATTCTTTTGATTAAATCCTGATAGGACACAATCCTGACAGGAAGTCAACTGGTCAATCCTGATGTACAGGTCAGTATTTCATTGCTTAATTTGTGCCTAATTTTTCGTCAGTATCTACTGATGGACGGTTGACTTTTAGTTGGACAACTGAATGCGTGCGTGTGTTGCACTGTTATAGATATACATATACATACACATAAAAAGTGGTGCAGTTTTATTTAATTACACACGTAATCTGTCCACTAATTATTTGTGCACAAATCATATCTTGCCACCTGTTATTGAGAGTAAAGTTTTGTTCTAACAAAATACTTTTGCTTGTTCTAAATCATTTATTACTCTCTCATCATCAGTTTTTCGTTCTCTATCTCTTTCTGTGCATACGAACCCTAACTATTTTCAAATCTCAATTCTCAAGTTTTTAAAGCATTACAATGACGTCTTCATCATTCATGAACAAACAAACAGTGATTAGTGGTGTTACTTTTGCCACTAACAATTTTGTGGCTATTCTAAATCATCAGGATTTACCCAATGAGTTTCATATAATTCAATATTTTCTAGCTTCAAGCCCATTGAAGTTTGCTTTAACAGAACCTACAAGTGTTTCTTTTAAGTCAGTGATGTAGGTGTGGAACTCAGTTACTTTTGACAAAGGGTATTCTGACACCATCTTGATGAGTTTTGAATATAATGGAATTACTCACTATGTAACTCCTGCAATTGTGGAGGAAGCCCTGCATTTACCTGTTCTTGGTGATGCTATTCCTTCTAATGTTTCGGACTCTACTCTTTTTGAGTTTGTTACAAAGTTGGGCTACAATGGTGAAGTAAAGAGATATGGCAATCTCTTTAGGACAAATCTTAAGAAGGAATGTAATTTCTTCTTTGATACAATCAACCGTTGTTTCCTGAACAAGACATCAAATTTTGATGCTCTTCCATCGGGATCTCTCAAAATTGGGTACTCTCTTATCCATTCTACAGTGTTTGATTATGGGTCTTTTATCTTAAAAGCTTTAAGTGATAGGAAATCAGATAAGTTAGGTTCTGTCTGTTTTCTAAGATTTTTACAGTTGATATTTAATCACTTATGTCCTAATGTTGTTTTTGAGAATGATGTAGTTCTACCAATCTGTAGAATTACTGAGAATAATATTAAGTCCTTAGTCAACAGTGATAAGGCAAATGGTTTTATTGGCAATGCCTTTATTCCTGATAAGGTTAGGTTTTTATTACATCAGAAAATGCATACTTGTTATGGATTGTTTTCTAATGCTATGGGGCAAGGTCCATCACACCTTGTTCCTGACACAAGCATGCCACCTAAACAGTCTAAACAGTTAACAGCCACCTCTACTGTCTCTCACAAGACTTTAGTTGTAAAATCAAAGAAATCAGCTAGAACTGATGTGTCTGGAAGGCAATCAGGTTCAAAGGATTTTTCCTCTACATCACTCACTCAAAAGAAGAGACAAGGGGGTGTACAAGGGGTCCTGGTGAAGAAAGCTGATAAGGTTGTTAAGGATGTTCCTGTGAAAAGGAAGTTAAGGTTAATTGATGAAAGTGATTCAGAGGATGATTTACCTATATCCTCTATAATGAGTATGAACAAGGAAGTTGCTGATACTGCTACTGAAGCTGTGGTTCCATTGTCTACACCACAGAAGAAAAGGAAATTATCTAAGGGCAGGTATCAAATTCCTTTAAAAAAGAAGCAGGATACTGATGTACAGGACACTTTTATTCTTACTGAGCAATCAAAGTCAGCTGCTCAAGAAAATCCTGATGTTAGTATTCCTGATGCTGCACCAAGTCAAGAGGTTACTATTTCAGACTCTCCAGCACGTGACTCTCCAACAAAAAGACATGTTGATATTTCATGGGAGAAGTATGGCGCTGCTGCTTCCAATCTTGGGATTAAACATCCAATGGAAAAGCTAAGGAAAGCAGGGGACTTAGTGTTCTCTAGACAGAAGAAACTGAAGGGATCAAGCCCACAAGAACCTGGACCTCAAAGTGGTTCAGCAGCTCTTACTGATGATGCAGCCACACAAGAACCATCTTCTCAATGTGAAGATGCAGGCAAAGCTACAGTTTCTGAGGAATTTCCTGACAAAGCTCAAGGGATTTCTGGTGCAGATGAAGTTGAAAGATTGGTCGAGGACACTGTCACTGAGGGAAGTACACAAGAACCTTTAACTCAAAGTGTTGAAGCAGCTTCTGAACCTCAGGCTCCACAAGAACCATTGGTAGCAAATACTGATGCAAGCTTATCAACTCCTGACAGTGTTCATCCTGACGCTAGTGGTGCTCCTGATGCGGAGCCTATCCTGATACAGCCACTTCGTTCAAGACCAATGGATCATCCTATCTCAGATTCACAGGATCAACTGAAAGGTATAGCTATTCCTGATCCTGATGTTACTCATAGTACTGATGATGATGACTCTGATGATAGTGATGATGATGAGAATCGAAAAGAGAAGGATCAGCTTGCTACAGCACTCAAAGTTAGTTTTGGAACTAATTGTGGTTCATCAAGTACATTCATGGCTGGCAATGCTTATACTGGGAAAGATCAAAGACAAGATTTTTCTATTCCTTCCTTTAATCCTGCTGAGGCATTTAGACAGAATGAATGGAACAATTCATGGCACAGTTCTGCTGACTCTGTAAGTTATTCTTCTGCCTTGGAACATGCCTATGATGCAGTGAAATCTATAGAGAATCAAGACTTGAAGAATCATCTGAAGGCTACAACTCTGTTATCCAAAAGCCTGAAAAGTGAGATTGATTCTATCAAGAGTTCAACTGATAAAGTGAGGACTGATATATTTCAGAATTTTACAAAGGTGCCTACTGCTTTTCAATTAAGGGTAGTAGAATCCCAGGTGAAATATGTTGTTACTGAACAAACCTCCATCAACCAAAGGATTGATTCTCTGGATACTAAGGTAACTGACATTCAAGCCTCTCTTTCCTTAATTTTAAATTTATTGTCAAATCCTGATGTCAAAAAGGGGGAGAAGGTTAGTTAGACAAAATGTACACCTGATCTAGTATTAAGGAATAATGATGATGATACTGGAGATGATGGTAGTGACAAAGTTATACAAGGAGAAACCTCTGATGCTGTTGTAATGAAGACAATTCAAACTTCTCAAAGTCAAACAACGCAGTCAACTCATGTTTCTGATTCTGGAGTAAGGACAGTAAGAACACTGGTGCAATCTCAGATCCTGACGGAAGAACAAATCCTGACAGGTGATCAAATCCTGATACCTGGTCATGTACAGACTCTTGCTACAATTCCTGAAGGTGATGAAGATGTGATTATTGATAATCCTGAAGATGCATCAAATCTATTCCAGATGTTTACTACAAAAGATGGAAGAATTGTTACTCTATATCATACTGATAAAAGAGTTCAACAATTATTTGCAAGAAAAGCACTCTCTACAGCAAGTGAAGAATATCCTGATCTTTCTCATGAAGAATTCTTAAGACAACAGAGAGAAATGATGGAAAGCTTTAATAACCCTGCTCCTACTAGAGGAAGAGGAGGTAGAGGTAGGAGAGGTGCTAGAAGAGGTATAAGAGGTTCTTCAACTCAAAAAATGCCTAGACAGACAAGATCTAGAGGTTTTAGAATAGAAGAAATTCCTGAACCTACTCAAATTCTAGTAGTTCCTGACAGGTCTACTTTTGGTGATGATGGAATTGTTGAAGAAGAACCAGAATTAAGGAGATGTTCAAGACAATCAATTCTCTGCAATACAAATCAAATTGAAGATTCTAATCCTGATATTGTTCCTGACAATGTTCGAGATCCTGATGAATCTGAAATTCTGCAAGAGATTGAGTTGTTAATCTTATCTACTGTGGTTGATTCTCACAACATGGAAGTAGATGAAGAAGAAGAAGCCAGAAGAAGAGAAATCACAAGGTCAACAAATAGAGATTTCAATCTCTATGTACAAAGGCTTAAACTCTCAAACAGAAGAGTGTGGAGAAATTCAAGCAGACGGGAATCTTTACTAGAAAGAAGCTATGCTTTTGAAAACGAAAGAGATAAGAAGTGGAAACACATAAGTACACTAAGGTTGTTGATTGATTTATCTGATATGGTTAGATCAAAAGCACCCTGGCTAAGAATGTTTTCAAATCTGAAGCAATTGACAAGTAATTCAAGAGGAGGGATTGGACACAGGGATGCTGAATATCTGAATATGTCATATGTTGATCCATACTCCTTAACTGAAATTGGAGGTACTTTAACTTCTGAAAACCTGAACAATTTATTAGCTGTTGATATAGTTATAGATTGTCATGATGGTATTGAAAAGAAAGAAAAGCTTCTGTACTTCATGAAAGATGGTAGTGTGAAGATTCTATCTATTCAAGATCTGCTGATGAAAACTACACAGGAACTGAAATATGTTCACTATCTGTTAAGATGGAAGAATAAAGTTTGCAAAGTGTGGAGTGGCATGATCTTATCAACAATAAGAAGAAGACTGGATGGAAATAGAAATTTCAATGGTAATTATACTCCCATGTACTTAAATCAAAGAAGTCAAGATGTGGAAATGCAAAGGGGCACTGCTGTTAAAGAAGTGACTTTTGGCATGACTCAACTTACTCTCAATCCTGATGGGAAGGAAATTGCTTATCTTTTGCTTGAAGAGCACAGTCTACAGAGAAGCTCCATACAAAATCTCAGAGCAGCTATCTACCAGATTAATGAGGAAGATGAAGAACTCAGAAATCTTAAGAAAAGACTGATTCAAATTCTTGAAGAAAAAGAAGAAAATTTGTTATCCAACTTCTTGAAGATGAATCTGTTCTATCAAAGAATTTAAACAGATAAGTTGTTGCTGATATTTGTACATTTTGTAAATATGTTTTTGACATCATTGAATCTTAGGAATCTATACTTTATTTCACAAAGTATAAGATTGGGGGAGATTGTTACATCAAGATTCAATGATCGTCAGGATCTAGACTCAACTGATCAGGATTACTGACGTCATCAGGATTGCATGGTCGTCAGGATCAAGATGAATATCAGGACTGGGATCAGGATTCCTACTTCGAGTTATATTTGGAGTCTAGTTAAACATGGAAGTTTATTATGTCGGTTCCTGGTCTGTAGGAATGTATCTATCGATTAAGGATAGGTTTCAATCTTTGTAATTCATTAGGACTTATCTTGTAATTGATAGAGAAGCTGTGTAGTATATAAACACAGTTTAGGTTTCGATTTATGGACGAGCTCATACAATCGATCACATACACGAGTATTATGTAACCTAGCAACTCTCAAGAACATAGAATTTCTTGAGAGAGTTGTGTAACAACCTAGCAGCTCTCAAGAACATAGAATTTCTTGAGAGAGTTTGTAACAGTTTTATATTAGATTTAATAAAGCTGTTATCTTTCTTTCATATTTGTGATATATATCTTACTTAGTCGAGAATCTTATACAATTGTATTCAACCCCCCTTCTACAATTGTTTATTACTGGGCAACACCTACCGAACTATTGGCATTATTGAGGACTACTGAGACCAATATGTCAAAGGCTAACCCTGCTCCCATAATGATGGTGAATAAAGGGAATGCCAAAGGAAAGGGGAAATGCAAAGGCAAGAAGAAGATTGGATCTAAATCTGCTAATCCGAAGCCTGCTTTCAAAAAGGCTTTGAAGCCTACTGGAGGTGCAAAAGGTGCTGCCAAGGGTGATGTATGTCACTTTTGCAAGAAGCCGGGTCATTGGAAGCGAAATTGTCAAGCTTATTTGGAAGATCTGAACCTGAAGGGAATGAAGTCTGTGAAGATTTCTGATTCAGGTATGTATGTTATAGAAGTTAATTTGTCTACTTCTACATCATGGGTATTGGATACTGGATGTGGTTCTCACATTTATATAAATGTGCAGGAACTGCGAAGGAGTAGGACGTTGGCGAAAGGAGAAGTCGACCTACGCGTTGGCAATGGAGCAAAGTTTGCTGCTTTGGCTGTAGGGACTTATAATTTATCGTTGCCCACTGGGCTTATTTTAGAACTTGAAAACTGTTTTTACGTGCCTGTGATTTGCAGAAACATTATTTCTGTTTCTTGTTTGGACAAGAAAGGTTTTTCCTTTACAATTCAGAACAATAGTTGTTCCTTTGGTTTGAATAATGTTACCTATGGGGTTGCACGTTTATTTAATGGTTTATATGTTCTTGATCTTGATATTCCTGTCTATAATGTAAATAATAAACGTATTAAGGCTAATGACTCAAATCAAACATACCTTTGGCATTGTCGTTTAGGCCATATAAATGAGAAACGCATTTCCAAGTTACATAAGGATGGATACTTGGATAAGTTTGATTTTGAATCATACGAAGAATGTGAACCTTGTCTCATTGGAAAAATGACTAAAGCTCATTTTACCGGAACTAGTGAGAGGGCCACCGAACGATTAGAACTCATACATAGTGATGTATGTGGTCCAATGCGTACGATGGCAAGAGGTGGCTTTCACTACTTCATAACCTTTACTGATGATTTTAGTAGATACAGATATGTGTATCTTTTGAAGAACAAATCCGAATCATTTGAAAAATTCAAAGAGTACAAGGCAGAAGTGGAAAAGCAGATAGGAGGAAGTATTAAAACTCTACGATCTGATCGTGGAGGTGAGTACCTAAGCTTAGAATTTAAGAATTTCTTAAAGGAGTGTGGTATTGTATCACAACTCACACCTCCTGTAACACCACAATGGAATGGTGTATCTGAAAGGAGAAATCGTACCTTGTTGGACATGGTGCGGTCGATGATGAGTCTAGCGGATCTTCCAATTAGTTTCTGGGGTTATGCTCTGGAAACGGCTGCACACACACTTAACCGAGTTCCTACTAAATCGGTTCAAACTACACCATATGAGATATGGACTGAGAAACGTCATAGCATGTCCTTTTTAAAAGTATGGGGATGCGAAGCGTTTGTGAAACGTTTAGTCACTGACAAGCTAGGACCGAAATCAGACAAATGTAATTTTGTGGGATACCCAAAAGAAACTAAAGGGTATTATTTCTATAATCGTACCGAGAGCAAAGTGTTTGTTGCTCGAACTGCTGTATTTCTTGAAAGAGAACTGTTCTCTAAGAAAAACAGTGGGAGTATGATAGATCTCGATGAAGTTCGAGAACCACAGAATGACATTGAACCAGAGTTGGAACATGAGCACGAAGTACATGAAAATGTTATTGCTCAAGAAACACATGTTGTTCGTAGATAAGGTAGGATTCGCCACGAGCCTGAGAGATATTATGGATTTCTCTTAACTCAGACTGGCGATGTAATGCTTATGGATGAAGATGAGCCTCTTACCTATCAGGATGCTATGAATAGTTCAGATTCTGAGAGATGGCTGGAAGCTATGAAATCTGAGATGGATTCCATGTATGAAAACAAAGTATGGACTTTGGTTGAACCACCTGAAGGGGTAAAACCTATTGGGTGCAAATGGGTTTTCAAGAAGAAAATAGACATGGATGGTAATGTAACGACCTACAAAGCAAGACTAGTGGCGAAAGGTTTCAAACAAATTCATGGTATTGACTATGATGAAAGGTCAAGTCCATCAGGATTTTGCTTGCGATAGCAGCTTACTATGACTATGAAATCTGGCAAATGGATGTCAAAACCGCTTTCTTAAATGGGAGCTTAGAAGAGAATGTGTATATGATACAACCAGAAGGTTTTGTGGATCCAAGATTTGCTAGAATGGTCTGTAAGCTACTATGATCTATTTATGGATTGAAGCAGGCCTCAAGGAGTTGGAACATTCGTTTTGATATAACAGTCAAAGAGTTTGGATTTATTCAAAATGAAGATGAGCCTTGTGTTTAGAAGAAGGTTAGTGGGAGCAAAGTGGCATTCCTAGTATTATATGTTGATGATATATTACTAATAGGGAATGACATACCTTCTCTTCAGGCTGTTAAGACTTGGTTGGGAAAAAGTTTCTCAATGAAAGACTTAGGCGATGCGACCTATATATTAGGGATCAAGATCTATAGAGATAGATCTAGAAGATTAATCGGCTTAAGTCAGAGTACATATATTGACAAAGTATTGCATCGTTTTGGGATGCAAGAGGCAAAGAGGGGATTTGTCCCTGTGTCTCATGGGATAGTGATCTCAAAAGAAAATTTTCCTAAATCATTAGATGATAAGGACCGTATGAAAAAGGTACCATATGCTTCTGCAATTGGTTCAATAATGTATGCAATGATATGTACTCGACCTGATGTTTCGTATGCTTTGAGCATGACGAGCAGATACCAGTCTAATCCAGGTGAAGGTCACTGGACGACAGTCAAGAATATTCTTAAGTACCTCAAGAGAACTAAAGATTCATTCTTGGTATATGGAGGAGATGAGAAGCTAGTTGTAAGAGGTTACACTGATGCTAGTTTCCAAACAGATAGAGACGATACTGTGTCTCAATCTGGGTTTGTGTTTTGTCTAAATGGAGGTGCTGTAAGCTGGAAGAGTTCTAAGCAAGAGACAGTAGCTGATTCTACAATGGAAGCTGAGTATATTGCTGCCAGTGAAGCGGCCAAAGAGGCTGTTTGGCTTCAGAAATTTATTGAGGAACTTGGAGTAGTTCCATCGATCGTAGATCCAGTTGATCTTTGTTGCGATAACAATGGAGCTATTGCGCAGGCTAAAGAACCAAGGTCCCATTCCCGAGCAAAGCATATACTTAGACGATATCATCTACTTCGAGAGATTACAAGGAGGGGAGATATACATATATGTAAAGTGCATACTAATGATAACGTTGCAGACCCGCTGACTAAGGCTTTGTCGCAGCAGAAGCACGAAGGTAACACTAGTTCCATGGGTATTAGATACACGGGTGATTGGCTCTAGTGCAAGTGGGAGATTGTTAGTGCTTGTGCCCTAGAGACAATACTATAATGTTCTTAGGGAAGACATTTTGATTATTAATAAATATGTTCTATGGATTTTCTTTCAATTATTTATTATGTCTTTATTAACTACGATATAAATGTTAGAATAATAAATGTCCTTGGAATATAAGCATGAATTCTATATCTCTAAGTATGTGACTTAGAAATGAGATTATATGAGTAGTGTTTATAATCCTAAAAGATCCCTAGTCGAGTATTATTATTTGAGGACAATAATAATGCATTAAGACTAGTATGTTTATTGACTGATGACCACATCTCATTGGTTATAAGTATGGTGATACTAAAGTCAAAGACATAAGTGCATGTTAGCAGAACATGGCACTGGATAGACCCACCGTGTGAATTCTTCATGGTAAGTGTTATCAAGTGTCATAAGCAATTCTCACAATGATAATGGTGTAATGATCCTTAGACTTGAAATCATTATATTTCTATATGAGAATTAATATACTTTGATTCTACTCAAAGTTACCTTTGACCGGGTAATGATAAAGGTGGACATTGGGTATATTATGAATCATATGAGAAATATGAATGATAGATATAGGATTTAACCCTCCTATTTTAGGAGTGATATTATTGGCCTCTTGATTGAGTGAGACTATGAAATGCCTGGCCATGCTCAAATTGTGATTTGTTTAATAGTCTACTCATCGATCAAGTAAACCGGGATTAAATGTTGAAGAGGATGACATAAACCATGCCTCGAGTTTAATCTATAATATAAGGTTAAAAGGATTATATTACATGGAACATTATTCACTAAAGGTTTAATTGGATCACCAATTATTCTCATTACTTGGGTAGCAATGATGTATTACTAGATGCCGCTCATTGTTTATAATTTTATTATTAGATATTAAAATTATTGCCAACGTAATAATAACCTAAAGGGTCACACACATAGAACGTTTTAAATAGAGCTTTATTTAACTTACGAATTTAAATAAATTATTATTATTATATTGAATTATTGAATTAATTAAGTGGGACTTGATTAATTAAACAATAATTCGAATTTAATAATAATACAACCAATAATCAGACTGGGTTTTGGAAGCCCAATCAGATTAGGGTTCAGCCCACTCTTCCCTCCCTATAAATACATAAGGATGTATTATTTTTAGGGTTTAATATATTCAGATTTTTTAGAAAAAAAACCCTAGCCGCTCTACATCAAGGAGAGACTAGAGAGAGAGAGAGATTCAAGGCTGCTTCTTGGCTAGTACCAAACTCCGGTGATCGTTGGACGATCGGGCGTTCGTGTGGACTAATTAAAAATGTATATCGCAAGGCGGGATACGTGGTGATCATATGAAAGGACCTCCGTTAGTCAGCCGTTCGTAAAGCTTCAAAAGGTAAACGATTCTATTCACGAATTAAATATCGTTTTTCGCATGGATCCTGCGGAGGGTTTCGTTAATTTTTCTGTTTTACGCGTTTTTCCGTTGCGTTTTCATGCCCGAAACCCTTTAGTAATCAGTACCAAAATTTGTAACACCTTTCAAGTTTAATATAAGTTATATTTAACTTGAATTCTGTTTCATTTAATTCCTCCATAATTTGTTCATCAATTGTTTAATCTTAAAACAGACAAATTCGATAAAACGGTATAGTTTGTATTCAACCCCCCCTTCTACAAACTTATCGGGGGGCACTTTGAAAACATAGTTGATCTACACTTGCTGCTGCTCATCCCACCAAGTAAAGCAGGTGGTTAGCCATTGGCCTGATTTTTTGATTTCTTGGGGAAAAGAAAGTAAGTGGTATATTTTTTTTAGATTTCAGATATTTATGATGCACCTTTTCTACTCTTTAAATGCATTAGGGAGTAATAATTTTCAAGATTATATGAGAGCTAGTATGACCATATGTATCATCAACAAGGCTTAGTCTAGTGGATAACCCATCATGAAACTAGACTCTGACAGTTGAACTTCTCAAAATAAACTAGACTCTGGATTGTGTAATGTCTGAAATGTCCCTACCGTGTTGTAACGTTATAAGCAGATACGCTTTCTGTCCCGATTGAATGGCAAAAGGGTACATTTCTGATACCCGAGGGGCGAAAAGATACGCTTTGATACTTGAAGGGTTTATGGGTATAACAGCCCAAACTTGAAGGACGGAAAGGTTATAAAGCCTTTATTTAAATTCAAATTGTAATATTAATTCGAATAATATTTAAGAATTTATTTAAATTTGAATTGTTTGTTTGTTTCAAATGTCAGATTTGTTGCAGTACATTATTACACTTATCGAGATGTGTGCCTTATCTATTCTTCATGCTGAAACATTTAGATTTTCAAACAGTACAAAATCTTATCTTTTCAGCCTCATATCTATCCTATTGCCTTTTTATTTATATACCTTCAAAACATAAACATTTTCACAACATCTACATTACACCATTACTCCATATACATTACACTACTACAGCAAACATTGCATATAATTTCGGTAAAGGTATGTAATCCTTTGTATAGATGTATACGTTGTTATAATTTCCATATGTATGTTTTTCACATATCTATACCTTGTAGTAGTACCCTCTTAAACGTTAGTTACAGTAGATATTTCGTTAATATATGTTGTATATGTTTTAAAATCAGGAAAATGGACGGTTGTGTCAATGTGAATTTCTTTTGGGGTGGAAAAATAATTAGGCAAGATGATGATATAACATATTCCACAGATCCAAAATGTATGCGTTATGTTACGTTCAAAACACGTTTTGAAGAATTCAAGGGAATTGCTTATGAGGTTATGAACATAAGTCAGAATCATTGGAATTTGAAAATAAGTTATAAACATCCTGAATTGGGTATCGGTAATGTCGTTAAGCGATATTTCTTAGGTGTAATTACTTCTCACGGGGATGTCGGTAGGTTGTTGAGTATCGCTCGGACCATGCAGAAGGGTTGGGGTGATGTTTCTGTGTTCATCGAGGCCGAACAAATTGAAGTTGATGACCCGTACTCATATGATTATGCTACTCATTCTCAGCCTACCCAACCAAGTTACCAACAAGATTATGGGATGAGCAGCCAGTTTCCCGAATTCGGAACAACCGGATGGTCAAACTCTTTTTTTGGTGGAGGTTCCAACAATGAAGAATTTCAGGGATATGCGGGCGGTTCTAGCAGCCAAGCAGACCAACAAATGCATCATGAAGAGGATTCTCAGATGCATGAATATTATAACCATACAGATTATGTGCAACCATCTCCACCACATCATACAATGATGGGTAGAGAATTGTCCCGCATAGAAGATAATCCTCTTGAATTTAATTATGTTGATAATTCAAGTAGTGAGGACTCCGAAGATTTGTACAATGACGACGAAGAGGATGAATCAGATGAGGATGATGAAGAGGTACTGAGGAGCCATGTTCCGCTAGCAACTTGGTTTCAGAACGAGGATTATTCACAGGTTGTATTAAACAACCAAGCTGCAAACTACCTTGATCTTACTGAAGATACAAAAGATCATTCCGCTGGTTAAATGTTCTCCACCAAACAAATGTTAATTCATGATGTACGACATATGCACATTACTACTAATCGGATGCACATCGTGTATAGGAGCAATCCGGAACAGTTTATTGCAAAGTGTGTCATGGAAAATTGTCCATAGAGAATGAGAGCCGCCAAGAGATGAATCCATGGATTATTTGAAATCACAAAGTGCACAGAGCATACTTGTTTGGTTGATCTACCTACACAGGATCACAGAAAAATCTCTGCAAAATTTATTGCAAATCTTTTTAAACTGCATGTAAGTTATCTACGTTTAACCATCTTCTAAATTTGTACAATTCATATATTATAAACATTTGTTTAACTTGTTTTTGTGAATGTGCCACAGGTTATGGAATCACCAAATATCCGAGTGAACACCATTATAACAATGGTTAATGATGAATTCAACTACAATGTATGTTGCAATAAAGCATGGAGAGGCAAGTAGTTGGCTATTGAGGAGGTATACGGTACCTGGAATACAACATACGATGCACTACCACAGTTTTTCATGGCCATGGTACATGCCAATCCTGGGAGTGTCGTTTTGATCGATGTCGTTCCTCATGAAACTGATAGAAGCAGTTCTGTTTGCAAAAGGGTATTCTGGTGCCTTCACGCAATTATGGATGGTTGGAAACATGCCCGGCCAGCCCTTTCGATTGATGGTACCTTCCTCAAGGGAAAATACAACGGGAAATTACTCGTTGCAATGGGTGTGGATTCTAATAATCATCAGTATCCAGTTTGTTATGCCTTGGTTGACGAGGAATCCGAGAAAAACTAGTCTTGGTTTCTTAAACTGCTACGTCAACATGTATGCAGGGAAAGGTTGAATGTCTACATAATTTATGATCGTGATGCTGGCATCCTTGCAGCAATGAGGAATCCAGCTAATGGATTCACCCCCCCCCCCCCTTACAGGATTCATAGATTTTGCTTATTCCATGTGAGAAGTAACTTTTCCAGTAAACATCCCGGTGGAGAGTTAAAATAGTTGATGTGGAAAGCTGGAACTACCCCCCAATACTTGAAGCACCAAGCCTACATGAAGAGGATAGGCGAGATATCACCCCCTGCTTTAAAGTACCTGACAGACATTAATCCTGAATTGTGGACCATATGTTGTGATCTTGGTGGTGCTCGTTACGGACAAGCCACGACGAACATTATGGAAGGCTTCAATGGTAGCATAAGAATGACTTGTTTTCTTCCTGTTACATCAATGATGGAGTATATCTTCTACAAGACTGTGAGAATTGTGAATACACAGCGAAACCAAGTCGTCGATGTTATGCAGCGGGGTCAACAATTATGTCAAAGGACGGAAGATATGATAATCAAATATATGGAGAAGGCTAAATCACATAAGGTCCACACTTTCAATAAACAACTAGGCATTTTCAAAGTCGTTACGCAACGCTATCGGTTCAAAGGAGTGACAAAGGGAGGGCGCACCCAGAATATTGACATGAGTAAAGAATTATGTGAAGGGTTTCGGGCATGAAAACGCAACGGAAAAACGCGTAAAAACAGAAAATAACGAAACCCTCCGCAGGATCCATGCGAATGCGATATTTAATTCGTGAACATAATTGTTTACCTTTAAGAAGCTTTACGATTTGGTTGACAGATGGAGGTCCTTTGCTATGATCACCACGTATCCCGCCTTGTGATATACGTCTCTAATCAGTCCACACGAACGCCCGATCGTCCAACGATCACCGGAGTTGGTACTAGCCAAAAACTGCCCTCGGAAATCTCTCTCTCTCTAGCCTCTCTTAGATGTAGAGCAGCTAGGGTTTTTAAGAAAAACGTATTTTTCAATGTATTTATATGGAGAGAATTCTGGGCCTATACCTAATCTGATTGGGCTTCTAAAACCCAATCTGATTATTAGTAGTATTATTTATCATATTCGAATTATTATATAATTGATCAAGTCCTACTTAATTAATCCAATAATTCAATATAATAATAATTCAATTAAATTCGAAATTTAATTAATGCTCCGTTTAAAACGTTCTTTGTGTGTGACCCTTTAGGTTATTATTACGTTGGCAATAATTTTAATATCTCATAATAAAATTATAAACAATGAGCGGCATCTAGTAATACATCATTGCTACCCAAGTAATGAGAATAATTGGTGATCCAATTAAACCTTTAATGAATAATGTTCCATGTAATATAATCCTTTTAAACTTATATTATAGATTAAACTCGAGGCATGGTTTATGTCATCCTCTCTTCAACATTTAATCACGGTTTACTTGATCGATGAGTAGACTATTAAACAAATCACAATTTGAGCATGACCATGCATTTCATAGTCTCACTCAATCAAGAGGCCAATAATATCACTCCTAAAATAGGAGGGTTAAATCATATATCTATCATTCATATTTCTCATATGATTCATAATATACCCAATGTCCACCTTTATCATTACCCGGTCAAAGGAAACTTTGATTAAAATCAAAGTATATTAATTCTCATATATAAATATAATGATTTCAAGTCTAAGGATCATTACACCATTATCACTGTGAGAATTTCTTATGACACTTGATAACATTTACCATGAAGAATTCACACGGTGGGTCTATCCAGTGCCATGTTCTACTAACATGCACTTATGTCTTTGACTTTAGTATCACCATACTTATGACCAATGAGATGTGGTCATCAATCAACAAACATACTAGTCTTAATGCATTATTATTGTCCTTAAATAATAATACTC
This sequence comes from Heracleum sosnowskyi, assembly GCA_030848705.1. Classification (NCBI taxonomy): domain Eukaryota; kingdom Viridiplantae; phylum Streptophyta; class Magnoliopsida; order Apiales; family Apiaceae; genus Heracleum; species Heracleum sosnowskyi. The sequence continues at coordinate 12,917,987 of CM061244.1, read as the reverse complement.
GACTAGGGATCTTTTAGGATTATAAACACTACTCATATAATCTCATTTCTAAGTCACATACTTAGAGATATATAATTCATGCTTATATTCCAAGGACATTTATTATTCTAACATTTATATCGCAGTTAATAAAGATATAATAAATAATTGAAAGAAAATCCATAGAACATATTTATTAATAATCAAAATGTCTTCCCTAAGAACATTATAGTATTGTCTCTAGGGCACAAGCACTAACATTATGCACTTGTGGAAAATGGATTTGCCACCATTTGCCTTGTTCTCATGTATTGGCTGGTTGTTTGGCAGAGAATCTTGATGGGAAAAAGTTGATTAAACCTGACCACTACACGTCCAAATTTGCATAAGTTACGGGAGCCTATGATATTTCCATTGGAACCTACATAGTGTTGTAACTACGTCTTACCGGTGCAGTGGCAGAGGTAAGGTAAGTTGGTACCCGATGAAGCCTGCAAAAACATAAAGAAAAAATGTGGCAAGAAGGGGGAGTCTGTAAGAATTCATTCTGAGATGGACCAGTCGCGTTCAGGGATAAAATGTAGCTGCTGTAAGCAAGAAGGACATACGAAACGGAGAAAACTTTGCCCAAAGCGTCCCGATAGGGTTTGACGTTGATACATGTACTTTGCATTTTCTGATATGAATTTGTAATATTTGTTTTGTGTGATTTAATTTCCTACATGTACTTCTTTTATGTTATTTTCATTTGAATTCGTGTGCTTTTAATATCAGTTCAATTTTTACTTCCCAAGTGTTTAAAAACAATGAAAAACTAGTCATAAACTGAACTATTATTCATACTTGAAATAAAAAAGTACAATAGTTTAGTCCTCATCGGACATGAAGCCGTCTGAGTCATTATTAGCACTCACGCTCCATTGATGATATTGTCTTGCACGAAGCATGTCTCTGTCCTCTGCAAACATCCTTGCATCTGCTGCTAGACTATGTCGATGTAAGCGCAATCGTATTCGGTTCTCTTCCTCTCGTGCACGAAACAATGCAACTTCAAGTTGTTGTGGAGTATTGCGTTGCATCAATATAGCGCGTTGTTTCGGTATTCTAAGTCCATGCAACCGACATTTCTCAATACAACAAGAGGGGCATTGCGTACGCCATTTACACTCCGTCTGCATTGTTGTTATTGACTGACTTGAGTAACGATTATTAGGATTCATCGAGTACACGAAATCATCGTCACATAACCATTTTCTACCCATGGCTCTGAAAATATATAACTATTTCCCATTTTTTCAAATTTTCCTAATAATGAACATAAGCAAGTGCACAAGTATAGGGGAATTTATAAAAGAGATGAGTATTAAATTTTGTAACAGTTAAAGCAAAAAATTTGGATCACGGGACAATTTCCTATGTATTCACGGAGCCAATTATACAATAAAACAACAAAACTGCATACACACTTTTATTATTTTTTTCATGTGTATTCACGGGACAAGTTAACATATTACAACAATTTTTGTGTTTTTGACGTTTTAGGGTCTCATTTTTTACTTTAAAAAATTCATAGTTATGTTGAATATTTTTTCTCAATTTTTTACTTGTAACAAAGTTGAACGGTTCAACTTTGATACAGAACAAAAAGATATTTTTAATAAATTTTATAATTACATTTTTTACTAACTGAAAGACGGAGGAAGAAATGAAAACCACATAATTTTATAATTACCTCAGGTGGCAGAATTTTTCCGGGGTCGCCACATCATGTGGCACCCTGTACCATTTTTGAAAACCCGTACACAGCTGTACCATTTCTGCATTTCTGGTACATAAATGTACCAGAAATGCGAAGGAGCCTGAAAATCAGGCACATTAGATTTATTCAAATATAAGATAATGTCTCATTTCTCTATTATTACTGACGTCTTAATCTAGTTCTCTTTTGATAATGTCCTTTAGATTTGGAATCTGAGGCAGAGTTTTTGTCAGATATGTAAATAAGTTGCAGATTATTTGTACTTGTTGTCTCCACTAAATTTATGAAGGCATACATGAATAGTTGTTAATTAATTCTCAGAATTTGGAATGCCTGGTTGGCAACTTGTTGTTTAATAATTTTCGTACTTGAGATTATTCCGACAAATAGGGATCGGCTATTACTTTTTTTGATGTAGTTGTACCCCTTAAGCAAAATCAAGAAATCACATCCAAGCCTTGATCATTTCCCTGAATCTCTCAACACTATCACTGGATCATCTCCTTAAATCTTTCAACATTATTTCAGCCACGATCATCTCCGTCAAAATCTCATCAGCATTGTGTAACTAATTACCAATAGGGAAGGATAATCAACCTATGACGTATCGTACACAAGTTCTCTTTGCCACTAGACCTGAACCTCATCGGCGTCCATATATACATGCTAAAGTGCATCAATGTAATTATCCAAAGATTGTTTAAAAAATTATGTACATATGTTGTCTTTTGCTAACCAAAGCTGTATACATGTTATAAGGAAGGAAAATGCTGAAGTTCTCAAATTAGTACCCAAAATGCCAAAATGCCAAAATGTGTTCCAAGTGACATGTGGTCGAGGGGTGCAAGATTCGAGTTTCGGGTCGTGTTGATATTTGTAAACATGTCAATTTTGGGTGAAGGTAAAACTACTTAAAATTGAATGAAATTTAGTATTTGGGTGTAAAAGAATAAAATTCAAAAACTAGTCACTTCGGGTAGTGTGGTCATTTTCGGTCACTTTCAGGTTTTGATCAATAAATCAGATTGTGAATCAAGTCACGTTTCTGTTCATATCTTGTATTACCACTCCTAGCAATGATTACTCTAGAATCCGATCCAGTTCTTCTTCTTTGTTCCCACGCCTGGTTGTTGTGTAGCTGTTGGTGGGTTTCTGTAAAACAACACCATAGGGCGGTTTTAACCCTAGCGGCGCCTCCGGCATGAGAATAAGACTAGGTTTTGGAAGAATTGATAAGACTATAGAGAAATATAAATGTGGAGGGTGGGTGTATAGTGTGTAGGATAGAGAATGTTTAGAGGGGGTGTACCTGCAAACACGAGCGTTGAATCCTAGGAAGTCAGGACACTTGTGTGATGTAGATGGGTCACACGTGTTCAGGTGAAAATTGTGGTGGCGTGTGCCAGGTCCACTATTTTTAGTGGCGGAACCAGGCCGATGCTAAAATTATAGTCAGTTTTCGGTCATTAAAACTAGTCCTATCAAATTTAACAGACACAAATTGAGTAGAAGAAGCATCAGACGGATGAATATCGTATACACTACAAAAATCCTGATTACTTGGTGTAGCCATATGTGTTTCTAATAGAATTGATCAAGAAAGATGTGTATTATCAGATGAAACTTGATTGTGAAATTTTAACAAACAGTTGATATGCAAAATAATAAAAATTGTATATGGGTAGAAATCATATGTGTTTAGTACCAGAAACAAGCAATCTTTATATATTTTGATCATGAACTCAAAAAAATATAAAATAGATCAATATTTGAAGTATCAAAATGTGATCAACAAACAAGATGAACTAGTACGTGAAGTTTCTAGAGAAATTAACATTCAATTTTGTTCGAGAAACAAAAAATTTCAGAGAAAAAATCTTACTGAATTCAGAGATATACAGAAATATGTGAAGATGCTAAAAAATATTCAGATTCAATCAGATTTTTAGAGATTATTTCAGAAAAAAGAACTGATTATCTAGTTATATAAGACAGATAACAAGATTTTAGCTCAAAGATATCACAAAGATCGAAACAGTACAAGCAATTTGATGAATTGAAGAAGATTAAATGAGTATGTAACACCCGATTGTTGCACAAGACTTGTAAAGTAAAGATCGTGATGAATTGTATAATCACGTTAATGATGATGAATTGCAAGGCTCCATGAAAGTAGAGAAAATGTGAACCTGCTCTGATACCATGTTAGTTTCTATAAAAAAAGATGAATTTCATTCGTTGAATAGTTACTTACAAGAGAAGTGAATCATCTTTTATATACAAGTTGCTAGACTGAAAACCTATGTACCTAACTATTGGCGGGAAATGAGATACCTCAAGTTTCTATAAAATGTGTTGATTTTAAGCAAAATGAGATACCTCAAGTTAAGAGCATCTCCAATGGGTGAAAACCTTAGCTAAAAACCTTGTTAGCATGCCTTAAATAAAAATTAAACATAATGTCTAAAATTTCCATCATTCCAATGGTACATAACTATTATCTATAATTTTAGCCAACCCCTTTTCGTTGGCTATTTTTGTTGAACCTCTAGGGACCTGTAGCAAATTTCCACATCATCTGTTACCATTTTAAAATAATATATTCTATTTTTAACAACTTGAAATAATAACAATATACTTTTTTTAAAATTTAGCCAACCATTATAACCAATCACATTGGAGTACATGACCTTACAGTTTCAGCAAACTTTAGCCAACTACTCCCTCTGTTCCACTCAAACTGGCTTGTTTGACTTTTCTAGGTCAAATTGACTAATTTTGAAATGTAAATTACATATTATTGAATATAATTAATGAAACAAATAAAAAATATATATAAATTACTTATTATAGTCTACATTTTTTAGATTTGAAAAAATGTAAGTCAATAATTTTTAAAAGTTAGTCAAAGTTTGGTCAATTTGACCAAGACAAGTCTAACAAGTCAGTTTGAGTGGGACGAAGGGGGTATTAATTAATGTCATTGTAGCTAATCAATTTAGCTAACGTCATTGGAGATGCTCTAAGAGTTTATCTCTTATCGTCAAATGTTTCTAACTTTCGGGTAGACAGGATCATTTTCGGGTCACTTTCAAGTTTTGTTCAATAAATCGGGATATGAATCGAGTCCAGTTTATGTTCATATCTGATGTTACCGGTCCTAGCAATATTAAATAAGGCTCCGTTTGTTTGTCGAAAAGTTACTTGGTTTTGAAAAATGTTTTCCGTAGAACACATTTTAAAGGAAGAAATTTTTCGAAAAAAAATTCTTGGGAAAATTTAGTTTAATTTAGTTTTAAACAAAATATAGAAGTACCAACAATTTCATTTATTTTAGACAAGTACGAACATCATAATATGAAAGAGGTTGAGAAACGGTCAGTCGGCCAACTCCCTGAACCATGTAGCTCAGACCAAAATGACGCGACTCGGTGATCCAATTCATACAAAACCATAGACGACTTAAATAGGTATATTAGACTGATGCATAAGTACGCAATTCTTCAACTAGGAAATTCTTCATGTCTTCCTCAAGACATTAAGTCATAAAACTTGATGCTAGATGATCAAATTGATTATCAAATCAATCAAAAAAGAACACATTCCAGAAAATATGTAAAAATTGCAAGATTTGCACAAAAATCTTGAAAACAAACAGTTCGAACAAATTCTTCAGTAAGTAATGAAAACTATGAATTTCAAGCTTTATCTAAAACTTGATGAAGAATTGAAAGAGATATGCTCAGAGAAACACAGAGATTCAGTTAATTTCGTAAACGAACGATACAAATTGATGTATTTAGCAACAGAGATGAACGATCTTACGTGGATTATTCAGAGAAATATTGAAGACGATAATGAAAAAAAAAGCTATTCGTTGCTCTGACTAACTATGACAACTAAGCTGCCAGCTGGAGGATGACTTGGCATTGCAAAATTATAAACTGAATCAATATAATCAAATGTGTTTAGTACCAGAAACAAGCAATCTTTATATATTTTGATCATGAACTCAAACAAATATAAATAGATCAATATTTGAAGTATCAAACTGTGATCAACAAACAAAATGAACTAGTAGGTGAAGTTTCTAGAGAAATTAAAACTCAATTTTGTTTGAGAAACAAATGATTTCAGAGAAAAACACTTACTGAATTCAGAGATATATAGAAATATATGAAGATATGCTCAAAAATATTCAGATTCAATCAGAATTTTAGAGATTATTTCAGAAAAAGAACTGATAATCTAGTTTAATAAGACATATAACAAGATTCAGCTGAAATATATCACAAAGATCGAAACAATGCAAGCAATTTGATGAATTGAAGAAGATTAAATGAGTATGTAACACCTGATTGTTGCACAAGACTTGTAAAGTAAAGATGGTGATGAACTGTATAATCACGTTAACGACGATGAATTGCAAGGCTCTATGAAAGTAGAGAAAACGTGAACCTGCTCTAATACCATGTTAGTTTCTGTGAAAAAAGATGAATTTCATTCGTTGAATTGTTAGTTACAAGAGAAGAGACGCATCTTTTATATACAAGTTGCTAGACTGAAAAACTATGTAACTAACTGTTGGCGGGAAATGGTATCACTGGGTCATCTCCTTAAATCTCTCAACTTTATTTTAGCGACGATCATCTCCCACAAAATCTCATCAGCATTGTGTAACAAATTATAAATAGGAAGGAAAATTAATCATCCTATGACGTATGGTACAATTTCTGGTGAAATTTTTCGGGTAGTGTTGATTTTAAGCAAAATGAGATACCTCAAGTTATAAGAGTTAATATCTAATCATCACACGTTCTGACTTTCGGGTAGACATGATCATTTTCGGGTCACTTTCAGGTTTTGTTCAATAAATCGGGATATGAATCGAGTCTGGTTTATGTTCATATCTCATATTACCAGTCCTAGCAATATTAAATAAGACTCCGTTTGTTTGTCGAAAAGTTACTTGATTTTGAAAAATGTTTTCCGTAGAACACATTTTCAGTGAAGAAATTTCTCGAAAAAAATTTCTTGGGAAAATTTAGTTTAATTTAGTTTTAATCAAAATACATAAGTACCAACAATTTCATTTATTTCAGACAAATACGAACATCATAATATGAAAGAGGTTGAGAAACGGCCAGTCGGCCAACTCTCTGAGCCATGTAGCTCAGACCAAATGACGCGACTCAATGATCCAATTCATACAGAAACCATAGACGACTTAAATAGGTATAATAAACTGATAAGTATGATCATCATTACAGATGAAAGAGGTTGAGAAACGGTATATTAGACTGATGCATAAGTACGCAGTTCTTCATCAACTAGGAAATTCTTCATGTCTTCCTCTTCCAAAGCCACACCGGCCTTTATACCATCCCTGCTTGGAGTGTCCATCAGGCACATGCTATTAACGTACGGCGCGTCAACAAGCGTTGCTTTAGCTGGCCTTCCCCAGCCAAAATCTATCTCATCATATACAGGGAAATTACAAAAGCTGGTAATTACATAACGCTTGCAATTCATTTTCATGTACTTATCACTCACTGGAACGATTTTGTTTCCTCTTATAAGTTCCATCTTTCGTTTTCTCATTTGGCACACCAGGGGACTTAGCTCTGTCTCACTCATCGTACTTGTTAGAACGGGCTTTGAGCTAATAAGATTGCCAACACTTGTTTTAGGAAGTGGCGGATGAATCAGAGGCCGCATGTTTACTGACTGAAACAAGACAGATGTTTGATAGGCCCCTGAATTTGATGTAGCTGCGGCAACTACCGCACACCTGTAGAGCAATGCAGTAACAAGCTCGTTTCGCGTGTAATTTTTGTCTCCCACTACACCATGTACTTTGTCCTTAAATTCCTGGTCAGCCCTCAGCTGTGCAATTTTCGAGTTATGAAAAGTTATCTCCCTAACGATCCAGTGCTTTTCGGGGAACGAAAGTTGATTTGCAGCTAAATTATCATCAAACGATCCAGGTAGCAGGTCGTGAACAAAACAGGGACGAAGATCTACTAGTTTATCTTCATTACTGGAGTTGCGTGTCAAACTTGCCCAATATGTTAAGAATGAAAATAAAGTGGTACCATCAGCAACACGGTGCGAAAGACTTACTGCTATTGCTATTCCTCCGCAAGAAAAATGGTTTACTTGAACAAACATTAAAGGAGAATTGAATGCTTTATGCCATACTGAGCAAGGTGGGAACAGATGACCATATCCTTCTTTTTCATCCTTTACCGGAGCTTTTTCCATAATCTCCAATAACTTGCCTTCTATCCGGGCTTCAACAAAATGAACACCTTCGTCATTGCATTCAACATAGGATCCTTCGGATCCTAGTGTTCCTGCAAACGGGTAGTACTCGGAAAGTGTCTTGGATAAGGAGTTCTTGAGTAGATTTGATAATGTGGTTTTATTGGATGGTTGTGGATTAGGATAGAAAAATATAAGTGGAATGTAAAAATCAGGCATCATACGATCATGCAAAGGAAGTTTGTAGTGTTTGAGCTGGAGGGGTGTGGGAGAAGCTGGTTTAATGTTGGTTGTTGATCTTGAGATGACATGCAGCTGCCTTCTCGAGATTACTGGTGCCTTCGCCATAGCAATATTGTTGTTGTAAGTTGCAAACTGGCAAACTGCGGATATACTCTAGGAACCTGCTTTTACATTCATTTATATACCCCTCAATTCGAATGGTAATTTGGTATACTAGCTTCTTTTTTCCTTTTTTTCTGACAGGAAGTAATAGTACTAGCTTATCAGAATTGACAACTTATGTAAGTTCACGTCAAGGTTGTCACAAGCTGAATTACCCACAATTAGTTTTTGGTTAAAGGCACAACTGGATTTGATTGAGATGGAAATGATCATGCATAATGAAGCACAACAATTAATTTTTGGTTAAAGGAACATTAATGATTTTAATGGTTCTTCAAAAAATATGATTTTAATGGTTGAAGTGGTCATTCATAGCTTCTGCAGTTTTTCTACTCCCTGCCGTTTACCTTATCTAGTACATAACTCATGAATTGAAAATTTCATTTTTAATACTAATATGATCATTGCATTCAACATGGATCCTGCAGATCCTAGTGTTCCTGCAAACGGGTAGTATTGGGTAAGAGTCTTGGATAAAGAGTTCTTTTGCAGATTTGATAATGTGGTTTTATTGGATTACTGTGGATTGGGATAGAAAAATGGCATCGCATCATGAGATCATGCAAAGGAAGTTTGTAGTGTTTGAGGTATGGGAGAAGCTGGTTTAATGCTGGTTATTGATCTTGAGATGACATGCAGTTGCCTTCTCGAAATTAATGATGCCTTGGTGGCTCAAGCCACACATCTTACAAACCGTTCAAGGCATCGTCTGTCCCATCTGTCGAAAATACAAAAGTTTTTGAGTCCTTAAGCAATCCACAAAACCAGTCTTCTTGCTTCAATTGTGACATTAAAACTTCAAAGTGCACAACTCTGTAGTTAAAACATGTTTGAATTTACTTGAAATGGCATTTAACACTGTCAGTAAACATATTAGTCTAGCATCGGAAGGCTTGACCTGAAAACAACATCAAACACCTCTCTCCAGTCCGATAGAGATCCAACAATCTATACGAGATCCAACCACCAAAATGACATCATTCTCAAAATGATTAGAAGTTCCACACCTTTACAACTCAAAATCATGATACTAAAATAATGAATAAAAATATGTAATCCTATTTAGATTTTAGAATATGAAATCAGGCACATTAGATTTATTCAAATATAAGATAATGTCCCATTTCTCTATTAATACTGACGACTTAAGATAGTTGTCTTCTGTTTTTGTCCTTTAGATTTGAAATCTGATGCAGCGTTTCTGTCAGATAAATAAGTTGCAGATTATTTATACTTGTTGCTGTCTCCAGTAAATTTACATTTTTTTGTATATTAATTTTTTGTATAATTTTTTTTGGTATACTAGCTTATCAGAATTTTATACTTTACTTTGTAATTAAAGATATAAATTGATACAATAAATTGATAGAATAAAGGAAATGGATGGTTCCAAATTGTTTTACCTGTTTGGTTTTGACCCAGCAGAAATGAAATAAAAATTATATATGTCATATAAGAATTATCATTATAAATTATATTTTATTTTAAAAACAATTTACATGTTATTTTCTAATGATTTGAGACATAAATTATAATTAAAAAAAGAAGAGATTTTGGGAAAGGGAATTAATCACAATTCTCATCCAACACACCCAAAATGACAATTGACAACTTATGTAAGTTCACGTCAAGGTTGTACAAGTTGAATTACCCACAATTAGTTTTTGGTTAAAGACACAACTGGATTTGATTGAGATGAAAATGATCATGCATTATGAAGTACCACAATTAATTTTTGGTTAAAGGTACATTAGTGATTTTTAATGGTTCTTCAAAAAAATATGATTTTAATGGTTCATGCATAGTTTCTGTGCAATTTTTCTACTCCATGTCGGTTTACCTTATCTAGTAGAATTCGGCTCACATTATAAAACAAACTAGATATCATAGTCAACTGACATCTAAGTAATTTATTACAAATCTAGAAAGTTCAGCTGGAACTGTAGAGGTGGCCAAACGGGCGGGTTTATTCAGCTCGCACAGCCCGACACGTTACTTTATTCGGATATTATTCGGCCCGATTGAACCGCGAATAATTCGGCCCAACCCGCGTCTTACTTAGTGCCGGTTACGAGTTCAATTTTCGAAAACCATGAATCGGCCCGGCACGAACCGCACGAGCCCGCACGAACCGCACGAGCTCGTGAGCCCGCACAACCCATGTTAGCCCGTGAGCCCGCATAAACATGAATATGATATGAATTGTAGATTTGTAGTATTATTATATAATATATATGTTTCACATGATAATTTTGCATTCTATTCTGAACTAATTCAAAAAATAAATTATTTATCTTACACGTACATTAATATTCATATTTGACAAACATTGATTTTAAAACATTCACAATTTATGACCAACAAATATATCTATAACCTTTATTAATAAGCGAAACCCCTTTTAAAAATGATAGGTACCAAAATTTGGTTCCACACTTATTTTGGTTTCACCCCAGAGTCCTATTTTCATTATAATTCTATATCTATATTATTTTTTAATGGTTCTACTTTTATTTTGGTTTCAACCCTAATCATATTACTCCTACGACTCTATACTCTCAGAATCTTATTATAATTGCAATTATTTTATTACGAAATTTAGAAATAATGTATCTATCATAATTAAATTAATAAAATTACATTTATTAATACTTCAGTTCCAAATTTGATTCAATTCTTATTTTGGTTTCATCAGTAAAACCCGCTCAGCCCGCCAAACACGACCAACACGCACTAACCCGTACAACCCGCAGTGCCGATCCCGAATTCTATTTTTTTGATTCGAGCCCGGCCCGGCTCGGCTCGTTCAACACAACGTGCCGGTTCCGTGCTCGCCTGAGCCGAGCTCGACCCGTGTCAAGCCCGGCCCGGCTCGCACGGACCGCCCATTTGGCCACCTCTAGCTGGAAGTAACAAAAATAAATACTATTTTTGCAACACATCCTGCGAAGAATCATGCTACATACCTCGAATAGATTTCCGAATATGTTTCCAAATGACACATGACGTGTTTTTATTTATGAATTTATGGACATATCTCATTTATGAGAGAAAAGCCAATAGTATACTGATAACTCATCATTCGAAAATCGTTTCGGAAATGCTTTTGGGAACTGCAGCATTTTCAGAAGAAGTATTTATTCTACCACGGTAGAACAAGTCAGACCAATGATTTTATCACAGTGTATCTTTCTAAATCTAACCATGCTATTTTAGTCCACGGTCTTTTCTTTCCTGATTTGGTTTAGTTTTCTACGGGTGTATTTTTTAATATCGTCAAACTATTACACTTGCATTAGAGAAATATCTACAAATGATAGTTAATCGAATCGAGCCCAAACAATTATATAATTTATATTCCATCTTTTGTCAATATTTGATAAATCAATTCGAGTTTTCGAGTCAATTAAGTACCTACAGTTGACATATATGTTTGTAATGACCTAAAAAAGAAACTCAATAATTTTTATAATCTGTCTCTATATATAATATAAGTACTTTTCTTTATTAACAAACTGTAGATCTAAAAATTTGATCACTCGTTGGATGGTATTTCTTGAAACATTTCACAGATGCACCTTGATAACTAATGAAAACCTTAGGCATGTTGCCTGACAAGTCAGAAAGTTGATATTCATCGCATAATAGGAAAATTTGGGTCATCATTTTCCATATGATCAGGATCTGCCCCCACATTTGTCATCCTTTTCCACATGATCAGGAATATAACTCGATGTGTGAGTGGGATCATCATTAGAAATACCTTGAGGTATGCCAGTCTTCATAGGGAACACATCCTCAAAGAATGTTGCATCACGAAACTCAAATATACGATTAGCCACTATACAGTCTATGTCAGATTTTAACACTAAAAATCTCATAGCCGTAGTGGTTTCAATATAGCCCAGAAAGATGCAATCAACAGTTTTCGGATCTAGTTTCTTTCTCTTGTGTTCAGGGAAAAGCACCTTTGCAAGGCAGCCCCACACGTGAAGATAATTTAAACTTGTATTTCTACTTTTCCATAATTCATAAGGTGTCTTGTCCATATATTTCAGAGGGACTCTATTCAGAATATGGCAAGCCGTATTAAAAGCCTCTCCCCACATGTACTTAGGCAACCCAGAATTAAGAAGCATGTTGTTAATCATATCTTTAAAAGTTCTGTTCTAGTGTACGCACCACCTCTATCAGATCTCAAACGTTTAAGTACTTTACCAGTTTGTGTTTCAACTTTAGTTTTGAACATAATGAATTTTTCTAGTGCTTCATCTTTATGCTTAAGTAAATAAACATAACAGTATCTATTACAATCTTCTATAAAGGTAATAAAATATCATTTATTATCCTTAGTCAACATGCCACCAAATTCACATATATATGTGTGTACTAAATCTAAAACACCTGAATCCGTAACAACATTATGAAAGGATTTTCTAGTTTGTTTAGCAGTCACACATACTTGACATTTAGATTTCTTATCAATGATATGTTTTGGAATCAACTCTAAATTCATCATATTCTTTAGAGCACCAAAATTTAGGTGACCAAGTCGAGAATGCCACAAATCGGATGATTCAACACAATTAACAGAAGGTGCAACATTATCATTAATAAAACTGCCCAAAAACAGGCTCAACATTTATTAAAAAAAACCATCAGACAAGTAATCTTTGCCAAAAATACACCAGTATGTGTAATAACTACTTTATTACATTTCAAAGAAAGTTCAAATCCATTCTTTACTAAACAACTTCCACTTATTATATTTCTACGAATATCAGGAACATGGTGCAGTCTAGTTAGGGATAGAACACGCCCAGAAGCAAACTTCAGGTCCACGTTTCCTATTCCAAGAACTTGAGCAGCACTAGCATTCCCCATCGTCATTGTCAAGCCATGAGTCTGTTGATAAGATACAAATAGAGTAATATCAGTACAAATATGTACATTAGCTCCAGTATCAATCAACCATTCATGAGACAGATAAGTGGAAAGAAGTACAGGGTTGTAGGTAACATACCCGTCGTTGGTTCCAGAGGCAACAACCTCACCAAGAACCATGTTAACCATAGGCCCATCAGTGGTTCCAAGCCAGTATTAGCTTATGCTCCCACAACAGGTTTCTTTGCTTTCTTTACAAGACAGTCCTTGCTCCAATGACCAACCTGTCCACCAGACCAACAAGGTTTGTCTTTCTTTGGTTTCTTAGCCTTGTTCTTGTCATTTTTAGGCTTAGTGTTTTCCTTCTTAGTGACAGCCTTTCTTTTCTGTCCAACAGTCACTACATTCACCTTTGACCTCCCATGTTCAACAGGCATCACATGTCCATGTGTGGACTTGTGTTGTTCCTGTACAGAGATGTCCAGCATAAGGTTTGTCCATGTGATCTCTCCTTTTTGTCTTTTTAGGAAGAGAACAAACTCTTCCCAAGACTTAGGGAGCTTTTCAATCACAGCCATAACCTGAAACTTCTCATGAAGATCCATTCCGGACTCCTTCAAAGCATGCACCAACATCTCAAACTCGTGTGCCTGCTCAGTCATGGATTTAGTATCCACCAGTTTAAAATCAAGGAACCTAGTCACAGAATACTTTTCCAACCCTTGCGAGTCAGTATTATGTGTCTGGTCCAGCTTCTCCCATAAGAGCTTAGCAGTGAAGGAATCAGATGAATAAACATCAAATAGAGTGTTTGCTAAAGCTTGTAGTATATCAACCCTAGCCACCCCATCCTTTTCATCCCGCATAGCATAAGCCTTAACAGATTCAACCTTTTCATGATAAGTAACTGGTTTCTCAAACTGCACCATAGGCCATAGACCCTTTACCATTAGCCACAGTTTCATCTTTTTCTGCCAACGAGAAAAACCAACACCCCCACCAAATTTATCAGGCATACCTGACAAATCGATAGGCTGTGGGAAACGGTACGTGATCCAATCAATGGTCGATTCAGTAACACCAGAACCAGAGGCAGTAGCACCAACATGAGTTTTCTCAGTTTCGTTAACCATCTTGCTAATTACACTTGCATTAGAGAAATATCTACAAATGATAGTTAATCGAATCGAGCCCAAACAATTATATAATTTATTTCCAGCTTTTGTCAGTATTTGATAAATCAATTCGAGTTTTCAAGTCAATTAAGTACCTGCAGTTGACATATATGTTTGTAATGACCTAAAAAAGAAACTCAATAATTTTTATAATCTGCCTCCATATATAATATCAGAACTTTTCTTTATTAACAAACTGTAGATCTAAAAATTTGATCACTCATTGGATGGTATTTCTTAAAATATTTCACAGATGCACCTTGATAACTAATGAAAACCTTAAGCATGTTGTTTGACAAGTCAGAAAGTTGATATTCATCGCATAATAGGAAAATTTGGACAATACTTGGTGGCTCAAGGCACACATCTTATAAATCCTTTAGGGCATTGTCTGTCCCATGTACCCAAAACACCAAAGTTGTTAAGTCGTGTGAATCAATCTACAAAACCAGTCTTTTGGCTACAACCGTGTAAATTTTCAAAGATACACAACTATGTATCTGAATATGTTTAAAACTCGCTTGAAATGAGCGTGATGAAATAACCCGGTGGTTAAGTGCTTATCCTCTATCGTCCCGGTTTATGTGTTCAATTCTTTTCACCCCAAAATTTATCTGATAACGGATGCTACTTGTTAGCTTTTAAGCTATTTTAGAAAAAAAAAAATAATCACTTTAGCCTAGCATCCGAAGGCTTGACCTGGAAACAACATCAAACAGTCAAACACCTCCCTTCAGCTCCCTTCAGATAGATATCCAATAATCCATATGAGATCCAACCACGAAAATGACATGATTAGCAGTTCCACACTTTTACAACTCAAAATCAAGAAACTGAAATTCTAAAATAATGGATAAAAATATGTAATCCTATTTAGATTACAAATATAATATGAAAAATAAGCACTTTATATTTATTCAAAAATAAGATAATGTCTTGTTTCTCTGTAATTTACGACTTAAGATAGTTCTCTTTTGTCCTGTAGATTTGGAATCTGATGCAGAGTTTCTGTATAAATAAAATGCAGATTATTTGTACTAGTGGTCTCCACTAAACAAATGAAGGTAGACATGACTAGTTAATTCATTCTCAGATTTTGAAATGCCCCATTGGCAACTCATTGTTTAATACTCGCTCCGTTTCAAAATACTTGTCCTCCTCTTTTGACTTCTAGGCACGTATTTCAAATTGCATTGATCGGATAGTTATATAAATTATTTTTCAAAATTTCTTTTTTGGAATAAAAGTTTGATATTTAAATTTTGATTCCCAAAACGAAAATTTAAAAAATTATTTGTGTAGCTATTCGGTCAAAGCATTTCAAAATACAAATCTAAAAATAGAAAGTGGACATGTATTGTGAAACGGAGATAATAATTTTTAAACTCGAGATTACTTCGACAAATAGGGAAGGGCTATTACTTTTTCTTGATGTAGTTGTACATGTTACACCAAATCAAGAAATCACGTCCAAGCCTCGATCATCTCAATCTGTCAACATTATCCCTTGTTCATCTCGCTAAATCTCTCTCAACATTATTTCAGTCACGATCATTTCCCACAAAATCTCAGATCATTAAGTAACAAATTACAAACAAAGGAAGAAGAATCGAACTTAGGACATGTCGTACACAAGTTCCTGGTCTTGGCCGTTAGACCTGAACCTTTAATTATATCAATGTAATCAATCGTTCAAGGATGGTTGAAGAATTATGAACATATGTTGTTTTTTGCTAAATGTAGATGTCCACATGTTATCGTGAAGAAAAATGCTAGAGTTCTTAAATTAGTAACCAGAATGCCAAAATGTTTTCAAGTGACTTGTGACCGAAAGGGGTGTCCATTTTGACTCGTGTTTGTAAACGGGTGAATTTCGGGTGAGGCTAAAACAACTTAAAATTGAATAAAATTAATATTTATGTGTAAAAGAAAAAAAAATCTAATAATGGATCGACTTGATCATTTTTAGATCACTTTCAGGTTTCACTCATTAAATCGACCATAAATCTAATATTTTCTATTTTCATTCCCAGAATGGATCCGCATTCATATAAATACTAGTTGATAACCTGTGCGAAACACGGATTGAGATACATTATCTAAAACAAAATTTAAATCATTAAAAATAAAAATAACTAATAAATATTATTTAAACATGTAATTATAGAGAATTAAAACATGAAATTAAGATGAAAGTTTATGGAAATTGATAAATAAGTTCCAAGAATTGATATTTAAGCTCCACTTTAATATTTATATTACTTAAATACCCATAACTTTACTATTTAAACTTCATCATATTACATCATCTAATGGGTATTTATGTAACTAATATATGAGAATGGAGTTTAAATATCAATCCTTCGAGCTTATTTATCAATTCTCATAATAAATAAATACTATTTAATTATATAATTTTAGAGAATAGAATCTGAGTGAAATCAAATAAGTGAAATTTAAATAAATAAATAACTTGGGTAATTATGTAAGAAATATTTCATATGATACCATTATATAATTGCCTTTTATATTTGGTACTGCTCGGAATTTTGACATCCAAGTAGCACCATTACACTTTTGACTTCATCCACATGATACAACGCCGTTAACCAAACGTCAATCGGCCGTTATAAAATTATGAAAATTTTCATTTGAACCAAACATCAATCGGCCGTTATAAAATTATGAAAATTTTCATTTGATACCACCCAAATTTTTTTACTTTCAAGTGGCACAATTCTATTTTTGGTTTCAACTCCAAAATAGCACCATGTTAATGAATATGATAAATTTGATGAATGTGATCATTTTGACCAAACTCCTTACTTTTGGTAGGCAAAAAGATACTCAAAAATATTTCGAGGTGTTATGTACAATTATGGATGACCTTTCCACAATCTCAACTCTTAACCTTTCATTGTCATTGTAACTACAACTCTTGGTTTTTCACTACCTTTGTAACTTATGTATAGTAGGCTATATAAAGCCTTGCTTGTAACTTGATTATATAGATTGATAAGATGATCATCTTCTCTTTTCTCTCTAACTCTCTCTAGTTCTCCTATATATATTATATATTATATAACACGTTATCAGCACGACTAGCTCTTTTGCTCCGTCATTACGATGGTGGACCTTATATCCATGAAGTTGATTAACTTTTACAAACATGAAAGATTGTTTTGGTATCCTAGTGGAACTTTAGCTCCAAGCCATATTAGCCAGAGGAAGTGGTTGATTGTTTAAGGTGCGTTATGAAGTACGAGTTGTTTTTATGATCATCGACTAAAGGTTCTTTCTTACTCATTTCAAAATTTAAAGTGAGAAATCCAAAAAGGATTAGCCAATACTTATTTTAAGATTAAAAGGTACGCATCCCCTTTATCGTTCTCTTCTTTTTCATTGCATTGTTCTAAATGTGTGTTTGTATGAGTTATGCTAATTTACATTTTCCTAAAAAATCATATTGAATTTGTTTTACATCGGAATCTATATATTTTAGGTATTTCGGAAATATTCGTAGCTAATTCATTATTTCTCGAAATGTTTGATTTTGGACTCGTTGGAAAGATATTTTGATTATCTGCAACTTTCGTTCTTTGTATTTTTCATGTCTTACCATTCTGGAAAGGTCTCAAAATTTTCTACAAGTTTCGTCTTTTATACTTTTTGATTTGAGTTCATCTTAATAGTGTAAATTGGCTTTATTTTGGACTGGTCGGTTCTGATATTTATCTTCGATGGTCTATTTTGTTCGATATTTGATTTTGTGATATTAGATCAATGTGTTTTCAAATATAATCATTTAATTATTAAAAATCGTCTATCTTCATGACGGTCAAATCTGATTTTGTTCATGTACATAGTGTTATTTTTGGAGTAAGAAAATGTATAGAGTTTTAATTTTCTCCGTATATGCAATTATGTTGATATGTAAGTAGTGTTAAGATTTTCACGTTTATGTGTATTTTTAACATGATTATTAAATTATTTCGATGTGCACTTCTATTTGTGTGTATCTTATTATTCCTTTGTAGATCTCACACAAAATATTATAGCTATTGCGATATGATTGCAGTGAAAATATATTGAGTGATGTTATTATACATTGATGTAAAGAAAATTGATGGTTATGATTTAAAACTGTGCAAAAAAAAAGGGGATATTGAGAACTGAATAAGTATATATATAAAAAAAAAACTACTAGATGTCCAAAAACCTGCTAGTTTCTCTAAAATCCTACTAGTTGTCCAAAAACCTGCTAGTTTCTCTAAAATCCAACTAGTTGTCCAAAAACCTGCTAGTTCTTCTAAAATCCTACTAATTGTCCAAAAACCTGCTAGTTCTTCCAAAAACCTACTAGTTTATAAATATTTTTTTTGTGAAGTCTTACTTGTGATATATATAATACATGGAAGTGTTGTGTTATCCTTATATGATTTATAAAATTGATTTTACTTGATATTACATGATAAATTTATTCAAAACTTGAGTTCAATGCTCTTTTATATTTACTTGATATTGATGGCAACCAGAAGTTGCGTAAATTACAATCAGAAGTTGTGTGCTAAATAATGACCGGAAGTTTTGCAAATGTGAACAAAATTTTCTATATGACACATTTTTTTTTATGTTTTTGGTCCTATAGAATCCATGAAGAATTTTTTTTTAATAGGATATTTGTCATAAATACAACATTGAGAAAATATTTCATAAGGATGATAAAATTTTCTGAATTTTAATTTGACAATATTCCTGATAGATAAATCTATATAAATGTCAGTGAAATTATGATTTATAAGTTGATATCTTGATCCTTGTGGTTGATTATTACAAAAATTTATAACTTCCCCAAACAGTATCCAGGGTCAATACTATACATCTACTATACATCATATATGAGTCATCCAAAGGGGGAGTATTGTATATATTGGATGTCTCATTATATTTTTCTAAATAGAAGGCTCCAGAAGAGCATGTATTTAATCATAGCATTACAAGAAAAAAAAGGGAACTCTAATATTATTGATGTGATTGTACTCTCCCAAGTGATAGAAAAATTTTAGTTGATGATTAATCGACCACATGGAGATACTAGAATGAAAAAATATGTCTTCGAGTCTTGAGGTAACTCAAGGTACTAAAAGTAGTTCAGAGAAATGTTTTAAAATCATCCACTAATTTTAAAACGCACAAAGTTTTACGAAAATATCTTATAGTAAACTAGAAGTTTGCTGAAAATTTATAGTTACGGGCTAAGTCATTCCGATTTTATGCGAATGATAATTGAAATTTTATATGGACGTTCGTTGAAAAACCGGTAAATTCTCCTCAGGTATATTTGTTGATAAGGAAAATTGATCACCAACAAAAATAGATTATGAATCTATCATCTTTCGGAATAAATTATAAAACTTCAAATGTGAACCATTAAGATATTATATGATTGATACATGAACTATATGGTTACATGCATAGTTGTTATATACTCACAACCAGAAGCTTGTGAGTTTGATTGTTTAGTTAATCATATTATCAAGCATATGCATTTATATGATGTTGGTGAGTCTACTACCCAAATGTTCAATGAGAATTATTGTACAATGAAAATTTTTGGATATCTTGTGACATTTATTGATGCACATTTAGCCATCCAGTTATCATAATATCTCCCTATATAAATAAATTAAATTTGGTCAGCTATAATTGTTCCACCACAACAATAAGATACAGTTGGATATACATTATAAATAAGTGGTTATTCATCAGCCATTTATATGTATATTGTTGCCCAGTAATACTCTATTGTAGAAAGGGGGTTGAATACAATAGTATAAGATAATCGACTTCTTAATGTATATATCACAAATATGAAAGAAAGATAACAACTTTATTAAATCTGATATAAAACTGTTACAAACTCTCTCAAGAAATTCTGATGTTCTTGAGAGCTGCTAGCTTACAAAAACTCTCTCAAGAAATTCTATGTTCTTGAGAGCTTCTATTCGATTATGTTCCCCCTTGTGTTGTGTGTACATAAATCGAAACCAAAACTGTGTTTATATACTACACAGCTTCTCTATCAATGATAAGTCTTAATCAATTACAAAGATTGAAACCTATCTATAATTGATAGGTACATTCTACAAACCAGGAACCGACAGAATAAACTTCCATGTTTAACTAGACTCCAAATATAACTCGAAGTAGGAATCCTGATCAGCTTCCAGTCCTGATAATCAATCCTGATCCCAGTCCTGATATGTATCATGATCCTAACGACCATGTAATCCTGATGACGTCAGCAATCCTGATCAGTTGAGTCAAGCTCCTGACGATCATTGAATTCTGAACTAACAATCTCCCCCAATCTCATACTTTGTGAAATAAAGTATAGATTCCTAAGATTCAATGATGTCAAAAACATATATACAAAATGTACAGAATCTGCAGCAACAACTTATCTGTTTAAATTCTTTGATAGAACAGATTCATCTTCAAGAAGTTGGATAACAAATTTTCTTCTTTTTCTTCAAGAATTTGAATCAGTCTTTCCTTAAGATTTCTGAGTTCTTCATCTTCCTCATTAATCTGGTAGATAGCTGCTCTGAGATTCAATATGGAGTTTCTCTGAAGACTATGCTCTTCAAGCAAAAGATAAGCAATTTCCTTCCCATCAGGATTGAGAGTAAGATGAGTCATGCCAAAATTTACTTCTTTAACAACAGTACCCCTTTGCATTTCCACATCCTGACCTCTTTGATTTAAGTACATGGGAGTATAATTACCATTGAAATTACTGTTTCCATCATGTCTTCTTCTTATTGTTGACAAAATCATGTCACTCCATTCTTTGCATATTTGATTCTTCGATCTCAAAAGATAATGAACATATTTCAGTTCCTGTGTAGTTTTCATCAGCAGATCTTGAATAGATAAAATCTTCATACTACCATCTTTCATGAGGTACAGAAGCTTTTCTTTCTTTTCAAAACCATCATGACAATCTATAACTATATCAACAACTAGTAAATTGTTCAGGTTTTCAGAAGTTAAAGTACCTCCAATTTCAGTTAAGGAGTAAGGATCAACATATGACATATTTATATATTCAGCATCCCTGTGTCCAATACCTCCTCTTGAATTACTTGTCAATTGCTTCAGATTTGAAAACATCTTTAACCAGAGTGCTTTTGATCTAACCATCCCAGATAAATCAACAACACTTAAAGCGCTTGTAATAATTCCTCCAGACTGAAAATTGATAAGTGTATCACAACTTAATGTGCTAATATGTTTCCACTTCTTATCCTTTTCCTTTTCAAAGGCATAGTTTCTTTCCAGTGAAGATTCTTATCTGCTTGGGTTCCTCCACACTCTTCTGTTTGAGAGTTTAAGCCTTTGTATATAGAGATTGAAATCTCTATTTGTTGATCTTGTAATTTCACTTCTTCTGGCTTCTTCTTCTTCATCTACTTCCTTGTTGTGAGAATCAACCACAGTAGATAAAATTATCAAGTCAATCTCTTGCAGAATTTCAGAATCATCAGGATCTTGAATATTATCAGGAACAACATCGGGATTAGATTCTTCAATTTGATTTGTATTGCAAAGAGTTGATTTTCTTGATTTTCTTCTCAATTCAGGTTCTTCTTCAATATTTCCATCATCACCAAAAGTAGATCTGTCAGGAACTACTAGAGTTTGAATAGGTTCAGGAATTTCTTCAATTCTTAACCCTCGAGACCTTGTATGTCTAGGTATTGTTTGAGTTGAAGAACCTCTTCTACTTCTTCTAGCTCCTCTCCTACCTCTGCTTCCTCTACCTCTAGCAGGAACAGGGTTATTAAAGCTTTCCATCATTTCTCTCTGTTGTCTTAAGAATTCTTCATGTGAGAGATCAGGATATTCTTCACTTGCTGAAGAGAGTGCTTTTCTTGCATATAATTGTTGAACTCTTTTATCAGTGTGATATAGAGTAACAATTCTGCCATCTTTTGTAGAAAACTTCTGGAATAAATTTGATGCATCTTCAGGATTATCAATAAAAATATCTTCACCACCTTCAGGAATTGTAGCAAGAGTATGTCCATGACCAGGTGTCAGGATTTGTTCTTCCGTCAGGATCAGAGATTGCACCAACGTTCTTACTGTCTTAACTCGAGAATCAGAAACATGAGTTGACTGCGTTGTTTGACTTTGTGAAGTTTGAATTGTAGACTTCATAACAGCAGCATCAGAGGTTTCTCCTTGTATCACTTTGTCACTAACATCATCTCCAGTATCATCATCATTATTCCTTAATACTAGATCAGGTGTGCATTTTGTCCGACTAACCTTCTCCCCCTTTTTGACATCAGGATTTGACAATAAATTCAAAATTAAGGAAAGAGAGGCTTGTATGTCAGTTACCTTGGTATCCAAAGAATCAATCCTTCTGTTGATAGAGGTTTGTTCAGAAATAACAGATTTCACTTGGGATTCTACTACCCTTAGCTGAAAAGCAGTAGGCACCTTTGTAAAATTTTGAGAAATATCATTCCTCACCAACTCAGTTGAATTCTTGATAGAATCAATCTCGCTTTTTAGACTTTTGGATAACAGAGTTGTAGCCTTCAGATGATTCTTCAAGTCTTGATTCTCTAAAGATTTCACTGCATCATAGGCATGTTCCAAAGCAGAAGAATAACTTACAGATTCAGCAGATCTGTGCCATGAATTGTTCCATTCATTCTGTCTAAGTGCCTCAGCAGGATTAAAGGAAGGAATAGAAAAATCTTGTCTCTGATCTTTCCCAGTGGAAGCTTTGCCAGCCATATATGTACTTGATGAACCAAAATTAGTTTCAAGACTAATTTTGAGTGTTGTAGCAAGCTGTTCCTTCTCTTTTCGATTCTCATCATCATAACTATCATCAGAGTCATCATCATCAGTACTATGAGTATCATCAAGATCAGGAATAGCTATACCTTTCATTTTATCCTGTGAATCTGTGATAGGATGATCCATTGGTCTTGAACAAAGTGACTGTATCAGGATAGGTTTAGCATCAGGACCACCACTAGCGTCAGGATGAACACCGTCAGGATTTGATATGCTTGCATCAGTATTTGCTACCAATGGTTCTTGTGGAGCTTGAGGTTCAGAAGCTTCTTCAACACTTTGAGTCAAAGGTTCTTGTGTGCTTCCCTCATTGACAGTGTCCTCGACCAATCTTTGAACTTCATCTGCACCAGAAATCCCAGCATTGTCAGGAAATTTCTCAGAAACTGTAGCTTGGCCTGCATCTTCACTTTGAGAAGATGGTTCTTGTGTAGCTGGAATGTAGATGTCTTCATTCTCCCTTTGAGAAAATGGTTCTTGTGGGACCATTCCACTAGCTAAGCCTTCACTCAAACTTTGATTGAGTGGTTCTTGTGTGGCTGGATCATCAGAAAGAGCTGCTGAACCACTTTGAGGTTCAGGTTCTTGTGGGCTTGATCCTTTCAGTTTCTTCTGTCTCTGATAGACTAACTCTTCTGCCTTCCTTAGCTTTTCCATTGGATGTTTTATCCCAAGATTGGAAGCAGCAGCACCATACTTCTCCCATGAAATATCAACATGTCTTTTTGTTGGAGAGTCCTGTGCTGGAGAGTCTAAAATATTAACCACTTGACTTGGTGCAGCATCAGGAATACTAACATCAGGATTTGCTTGAGCAGTTGAAACTGATTGCTCATTCAGAATAGAAGTGTTCTGTACATCGGTATCCTGCTTCTTTTCTAAAGGAATATGATACCTGCTTTTTGATAACATCCTTTTCTTCTGTGGTATAGACAATGGAACCACAGCTGCAGTAGCAGTATCAGCAACTTCCTTATTCACATTCATCACAGAGGATATAGGTAAGTCATCCTCTGAATCAGTCTCATCCCTGAGAACTAATTTTCTTTTAACAGAAACAGCCTCACCTCCCTTTGCAGCTTTGTTCACCAGGACCCCTTGTACATCCCCTTGTAACTTCTTTTTAGTGATAGGTGTAGAGGTAAAGTCCTTTATACCTGATTGCCTTCCTGACACATCAGTTCTAGCTGACTTATTTGCTTTTACAACTAAAGTCTTTTGAGAGACATTAGAGGTGGCAGTTGACTGTTTAGACTGTTTAGGATGAATGCTTGGGTTAGGAACAAGGTGTGATCGGCCTTGCCCCATAACATTAGAAATTAAACCATAACGAGTAGGCATTTTCCTATGCAAGAAAAACCTAACCTCATCAGGAATAAATGCATTTCCTATGAAACCATTTGCCTTATCAGGATTGGGAAAAAAATATTTAAAATGAAGTAAAATAAAATTTTATTTAAGAAAACAAAATTTATTTTGATAATCCTGATAAGTGCCGTTTTTTTTTGTTTTAAAATGATTACAAAAACAAATAGCATAATACCCATGTAACCATTCTTACCATTTACCGAGGCAAAGTAATTATGAGAAACTGAACAGTCGCCTCGAAAAACAAAAATGACCTGCATCCTTAACACACAGTCTCTATTGTTCTTGTCCTTCTTACTTTTCCTGAAGTGTTGATGACAAATTAGCATAGAACCTCTGGTTTTCATACCAGCTTCAATATATGAGCATCAGGATTTGACCAGTTGACTTCCTGTCAGGATAACATCCTATCAGGATTTGATCAAAGAAAACATACCTTTCTGAATAACCATCAGGATTTGACAGTTATCAGGATTTCCTCTCTGTAGCTTTCCTCAGAAATTCTCAAAGTTCATCATTCCAAGTTCATTCACCAGTTTATTGAAAGTAGCTTCAGGTAGTGGCTTGGTGAATATATCAGCTAGTTGTTGATCAGTAGGAACAAAGTGAAGTTCAATTGTTCCTTCCAGAACTTGTTCTCTTATGAAGTGATATCGAATACTGATGTGTTTAGTAAGAGAATGTTGAACTGGATTTCCTGTCATTGCAATAGCACTTTGGTTATCACAATAAATAGGGATTTTTGAGTATGACAGACCATAATCTAACAACTGATTTCTCATCCACATTATCTGAGCACAACAACTTCCTGCAGCAATGTACTCAGCTTCTGCAGTTGAAGTGGAAATGGATTTTTGCTTTTTACTGAACCATGAAACTAGTCTTCCACCCAAAAACTGACAGCTTCCTGAAGTACTTTTCCTGTCTATTTTGCATCCTGCAAAATCAGCATCTGAATAACCACACAACCCAAAATCTGATTCCCTTGCATACCAAAGGCCAAGTGAAGAAGTGCCTTTGAGATATCTGAAAATTCTTTTGACTGCAATCAGATGGGGTTCTCTAGGTTTTGCTTGAAATCTTGCACACAGACAGGTTGCAAACATGATATCTGGTCTACTTGCAGTGAGATACAATAAAGAGCCAATCATTGCTCTGTAGTGAGTTACATCTACCTCAGCACCTTGATCAGGATCAAGTTTGGTAGCTGTAGCTATGGGAGTTGTAGTAGGAGAACTATCTTGCATGTTAAACCTTGTCAATAAATTCCTTGTATATTTAGACTGATTGATAAAAATCCCTTCATCAGTCTGTTTAACTTGAAGACCAAGAAAGTAACTCATTTCTCCCATCATGCTCATTTGATATCTTGACTGCATAAGCTTGGAAAACTTTTCACAAAGCTTATTGTTTGTTGACCCAAAAATGATATCATCAACATAAATCTGAACTAACAACAAGTCCTTACCATGATTCAAATAAAATAGAGTTTTATCAATAGCACCTCTTTTGAATCCACTTTCCAGTAAGAATAGAGCTAAAGTTTCATACCATGCTCTTGGAGCTTGCTTTAGTCCATAAAGTGCCTTATCTAATCTGTAGACATGATCTGGATAGTTAAGATCAATGAAACCAGGAGGTTGCTCAACATAGACTTCTTCCTCCAGTTCTCCATTTAAGAAAGCACTTTTAACATCCATCTGGAACACCTTGAATTTCTTATGTGCTGCATAAGCAAGAAATATCCTGATGGCTTCTAGTCTTGTAACAGGAGCAAACGTTTCATCATAATCAATTCCCTCTTGTTGAGAATACCCCTTTGCAACTAGTCTTGCTTTTTTTCTGATTATTACTCCATCAGAATCAGTCTTGTTCTTGAAAATCCATTTTGTACCAACAATTGATCTATTCTTTGGTCTTGGTACCAATTTCCAGACTTCATTTCTTTCAAATTCATTCAGTTCCTCTTGCATTGCTGTAATCCAATCAGCATCTTTAAGTGCATCTTCAACTTTCTTTGGCTCCTCCTTGGATAGAAAGTTATTGTATAGACATTCATTCTGAGTTGCACTTCTTGTTTGAACACCTGCATCAGGATTCCCAATGATCAAATCAGGAGTATGACTTGCAGTCCATTTCCTTGCTGGTGTTAAATTGTTTCTTGAAGTAGATGCTCTCCCTGGATTGGTGTTATCTTGATTTGAAGAACTAGCTTGTCTTGAAGCTCCCCCTGAATTATTTCTATTTCCTCCTGATAAGTTATCAGGATCATCACTTGAATCAGTATCTGAAGAATTATGTCCTGATGATTGTGTTGACTCTGAACTTGTAGTAGAATGTTGTTGCTCCCCCTCAATATTAGCACTACTAGAAGTATCACTATTGATTGCATCATCAGTATTTGCACCATCAACATCTGGTGTGTCATCAGGATTTGGTGACCCATCAGGATCTGATGTATTGACAGGATCTGATTCACTTTCTTCAGGTTCCTTGGTAGCTTCATTTTCAAAAATCAATCTATCATGAGAGTCTTCATTGATTCCAGCTATCTTCTTGTCATCAAAAGATACATGTATTGACTCCATGACAGTCCTTGTCCTCAAATGAAAAACTCTACAGGCTCTTGATGCAGGATAGCCTATGAAAATTCCTTCATCAGCCTTTGTTTCAAATTTCCCTAGCTGTTCAGGATGAGTTCTGAGAACATAACATTTACAGCCAAACACATGCAGATGCTTCAGACTTGGTTTCTTTTCCTTGAGTGACTGATAAGGAGTAACACCATGTCTGTTTATTAATGTGAGATTTTGAGTGTAGCATGCTGTGTTGACTGCTTCTGCCCAGAAATATGTAGGTAATTTTGCTTCTTCCAACATAGTTCTGCCAGCTTCAATAAGAGTTCTATTTTTCCTTTCAACTACTCCATTTTGCTGAGGTGTGCCAGGAGCAGAGAATTGTTGAATGATTCCTTTGTATTTGCAGAACTCTTCCATCTTTGAATTCTTAAATTCAGTACCATTATCACTTCTCAGTATCTTGACTTTGTACTTTGTGGTTGTCTCAATCATTCTTACATGATCCAACAGAACTTCAGGAGTCTCATCTTTTCTGTGCAGAAAATACACCCAGGTGAATCTAGAACATTCATCAACAATTACAAGAGTGTACCTTTTCTTACTGATGGTCATGATGTTGACTGGACCAAATAGATCAAGGTGTAGCATGTGATATGGTTCTCCAATAGATGATTCTGATTTACTCTGGAATGATGTCCTTCTTTGTTTTGCTTTCTAACATGCATCACAGAGTCCATCAGGAGTATATAACACTTTTGGTAATCCTCTCACTAAATCTTTCTTAACCAACTCATTGATATTGCTGAAGTTGAGATGAGAAAGCTTCTTGTGCCAATTCTAACTTTCATCTACTGAAGCTTTACTGATCAGACAGGTAGGGGAGTCATCAGTATTTGATTGAATTTTGGCTTCATATATGTTACCATGCCTGTAGCCAGTCAGTGCTATCTTGCTTGTTGCTTTACTGACTACTTCACAATGAGTGGAATAGAAGTTGACATGATAACCTCTGTCAGTGATTTGACTAATACTCAACAGGTTGTGTTTTAGTCCCTTCACTAGAGCTACTTTTTCAATGATGACATTTCCAATGATTATATTGCCATATCCCAAGGTTTGTCCAATGTTGCCATCTCCATAAGACACAGTTGGGCCAGCTTTTTCCTCATATTCTGATAACAGGGCTTTGTTTCCAGTCATGTGCACAGAACATCCACTATCCATGACTAACACATTTTTCTTTTTACCCTGTAATCAGAATAGAAACACACTAGTTAGAACATTTAGGAACCCATACTTGTTGGGTTCCTTTTCCATGCAATTTATTAACTTTCACAGCAGAAGACTTTCTGACCTTAGCAGTCCTGACATGATTTACTTCATCAGGATTTGCTTTGTCAGTATCAGTATTAACAAAAGCATGTTCCAACTTGACATTCTTAATGCTACCAGAGTTTGCACTATTTTTATCAACTTTAGGCAATGGATCATAAAAGTTATAGTACAACTCATGATAATCTTTACACGTATAAATAGAATGCCATATACTACCGCAATGAAAACAGGACTTCTGTGGTTTATAAAATACTGATCTATTCCTAACATCAGTCTTAGAAATATCAACAATCTTATTCTTACTCTTCTTACCATCAATAGCAAGATGATTAGAGTTACCACAGTTAAAACAACACTTTCTAGGTGCATTTGGGATATATTTGTAACCATTCTCTTTATTGATCCCAACTTTACCATTCCTGTTTCTCTTAACAGTAGCTTCCTTTTTCTTATCTGTCACCTCATAGATTTTATCCTTAAGCTGTTTCTGAGACAATAGACCTACATTCTTAATGACTTTATTCAAGACAGGTTTAGACTTTATGATTTTAATTCCTTGAGTAGAAGTAGATCCCTTTTCAAAAGTAGAATTGGAATCCTTACCAAAAACAAAATTAACAGGAGTAATCTTAGATTTGGTTGCAACTATAACATGTCTATAGGTCTTTGGACTGACTGTCTCATCAATGACAATTTTCTCTTTCAATTTCTTATCCTCATCTGACTTATATCCTAGACACTCTTTCCAATTCTTAGAGGTATTAATCTCATGAAATTTCCTACCAGAGTCTGTCTAGGTTCTGATTTTCTCATTAGCATTTTCAAGTTCCTTTTCAAGATCAGTACATTTGGATTTCATCTCTAAATACATGTGATTCACATTATCACATTCTTTTTGTACTTCTTGCATACGAGAAAATTCAGCTTCTAATAAATTCAGCTTCTAATATATCAGATAAGATCCTAGTATTTTCAGCAGTTTGACTTCTAAAGCTAATATGTAATGACTTTAGAAAATGTCTTAACTCAGAAGCATTATTAGTATCAAAATCAAAGATAGTTTTTAGTACCTTATCATCAGGAGCAACAGTTACATCAGCATTGGCCATTAGAGCATAGTTGACCACCTCAGTATCAGATTCTGAGGAAGAGTCCATCCAATCCTTGCTTGATGTGATAAGTGCCTTTGTCTTCTTGCACTCAGAAGCAAAGTGACCCATACCATTGCACTTGTAGCATCTAACTTTTGACTTGTCAAATTTGCTACCCTTGCTGTCCTTTTTGATATACTTATCTTTGTTTGGATTGAAAGCCTTTTTCTGAAAGTTGCCTTGTCTTCTATTCTTCCTGAACTTCATCCTTCTGAAGTTTCTGATAATCATAGCAACCATCTCTTCCATGTCTGAGTCAGAAGAATCATCATCAGTATTGGCATCAGCATTGCCATCAGTATCTGATGAAGAGTCATCAGGATCTGACTCAACTATTCTTGTTTTACTTCTAGAGACCTCCATAGCTTTTCCTTTTGATTTAGCCTCTGCTTTCAAAGCAATTGATTTTGCCTTGCTGCTTTTCTTGTTCTTTCTCTGTTGAACTTCAAGATCATGAGTTCTTAGCATCCCATAGACTTCATCAAGAGACACATTTTTAAGATCATACTGATGTCTAATGATCGAGGTCTGAGTGTCTCATTCTTCAGGTAAAGCTCTTAGAAACTTGGTGTTTGAATCTTCAGTTTCATATTCCTTGTCAACTAAAGATAAACTGTTCAATAGTGTCAGAAATCTATTATATAGATCAGTTAGGCTCTCATCGGGTCTTGCATCAAATTGTTCATATTCTTGAATCAAAAGAGCCCTTCTGTTTTTCTTCACAGATGCAGATCCCTGGCACTGAGTTTCCAAAGTATCCCAGATTTCTTTTGAAGACTTGCATGCAATCACTCTGTTTGACATGACAGCATCAAGACTACTGTGTAAGATATTCTTTATCTTTGGTTCCCTGAGTACATGAGCTTTTTCTTATGGAGTCCATTCACTTTTAGCCTTGACCACATAATGTTCAGGTACTGTATCTGTTCGTTCTACAATCCTTGTAGGAATATATGGTCCATCACGAATCCTGTCCAAATAGTCAGGATCCATAGCCTCCAGGTACATCAGCATCTTTACCCTCCATGTTGGATATTCTGATTTCTTCAAGATGGGAATCTTCATGCTTTCATACTTGGTTGTCGACATCTTTAGATCGTATCTGATTCAGAATTAAATCAGTTTGCTCTGATACCAATTGTTGCCCAGTAATACTCTATTGTAGAAGGGGGGTTGAATACAATAGTATAAGATAATCGACTTCTTAATGTATATATCACAAATATGAAAGAAAGATAACAGCTTTATTAAATCTGATATAAAACTGTTACAAACTCTCTCAAGAAATTCTGATGTTCTTGAGAGCTGCTAGCTTACAAAAACTCTCTCAAGAAATTCTATGTTCTTGAGAGCTTCTATTCGATTATGTTCCCCCTTGTGTTGTGTGTACATAAATCGAAACCAAAACTGTGTTTATATACTACACAGCTTCTCTATCAATGATAAGTCCTAATCAATTACAAAGATTGAAACCTATCTATAATTGATAGCTACATTCTACAAACCAGGAACCGACAGAATAAACTTCCATGTTTAACTAGACTCCAAATATAACTCGAAGTAGGAATCCTGATCAGCTTCCAGTCCTGATGATCAATCCTGATCCCAGTCCTGATATGTATCATGATCCTGACGACCATGTAATCCTGATGACGTCAGCAATCCTGATCAGTTGAGTCTAGCTCCTGACGATCATTGAATTCTCAACTAACATGTATTTGGCTATGACTCAATTTATTGAGTCTGTTTTCTCAAAATTAGGGGGAGAAAATGAATAGTTGGTGATATTCAGTATGAATGCATTATCATTGCCTCGTGTTGATCCTCATAGTAAAGAATCTGAACTAGAAGTTCAGAAGATAATTCATTCATATGTTTCAATTATTGTCAGACATATATGCTGACCTGAAAGAGTGGCTATATCACATATACCAGCTACAAATGCTCCAAATAAATATGTCCTGGAAGGACAACCTCAAGATGCTATGTGTCTAAAGAACGCTTGAAGCGTGATAGACTAGTAGGTTCCATAACAAAATTATCCTTAAAGGTGAAAAGGAGCAGCAATTGATGATGGCTAAATCGAGGAGTTGGTAACTTTTGAATGATCTCCAGAAGAGATTGTAGACATGACAAAAGAAAGAAGGTACCTGAAAATTATGAGATCTCAATATATTATGTCATGTCTAGAATAAAATGGAACCATTTATTCAAATCAATGTCGACGATACTTCATATGAAAATTTAACATTTGAGGTTATGGATTATAATGAGGATCAGAAAATAAATTGGCCAAAGATATAAGTAAATGATTGAGGCAAAATCTCTTACAAAGAGATAAATTATTTGGACTTGCAGTTCGCACACCAGAAGTTGTGAAGGAAGCGCGCTATAAAAATCATTATTTCTTTAAAATAGAGAAATATTTAGAACTGCAATTCACACATGTATAAAAAGTCAGTGGGGGTATGAATGAATATTTATGTGAAAGTGAAATCTACGAAATATAAAGGTCACATGGGGGTATGAATGAATATTTATGTGAAAGTGAAATCTACGAAATATAAAGGTCACATAGTTATATAATGACCTTATATTGGTTATGAAGAGAAATAATATCTTGTGGTGGACATGATTACATAATTACCAAATAGTCTGGCAATATACGAAGGATTTGATTTTAATTTTATATGACCCACTTGACAACATTTAAATTCAATTCCATAAGGATTAAAACTGCAAGAAGCAGAAAATTAAGTTCTCGAGAACTAACCCTATTGAGTTGTAAAGGGTTTTGGACCAGTAGTCCAACATAAAATTATTACGGAAATACTTCTTGTTATTTTTATAAAATTATACTTTGGCATATTCCTTAACTCATGGAGTACACATAAGGGTATGTACGGGTATAAGAAGATATACCTGAAATTTGATGATTGTTTAATCTTCTACCATTTTTTGAAGATAATATGATTTATGATATGTGATAACTCATATAAATCTCTGGCCAGAGTGGATGAAAATTAGAATGTGTTTCTAATTGACATTCAAATGAGTTTCACCTCATAATCATAATATATTGGGATTATTGAGTTTGTTTTGTAAAGGGGTGAATTTTATATTATTTTACAGTTTCCCCGGAACCATGCAAATTTTGAAAGGGAAAACTACTTTTGAGCGGAGACGAATATAATTTTTATGAGAATGCTTAAAAGTTGCGACTTATGAAAGTCGATTGGATAAAGATCCCAGAAGGATTATAAATACATGATTATGTTTAATATATATGCAAGAGATGCTAATACATTCTGAAATACAACTTCTTCCCTGAAGGAAGATGATAGTCACCGCTGTGAACACTTAAAAAGACAATTCTTGGTCCTGAAGTACCACATATCATAATGCGTAAGATATTCATTTATCTTGCTGATTATACATGTTCCGATTTATTAATTAATAAATTCACTAGCGGAGTTTAAAGCAAGTCGAATATGTAGACATGAGAATCTTGATGAGATATTTTTATTTGATCTCCACTAACCTATTCGACAAAGGTTTATATTGATTTTTCAGGTGCAAAGTGTTTACATGATTATCATAATTTGCGTCTCAGAATTGAATATATATTCACATATGGTGGAGATGTTATTATTTTGGTTTGCTATGAAATTAACAATTGCAGGCACTTCTTATGATTGTATCGTGATTCTGGCAACCCATGAGGATGGTCATTTATGTATATGGTTAAGATTGGAGATCCGACATTAAAGGTGATATGACGAAGCACATTGATCCAAAGTTTTTCTTCACTCATGAGCTTCAGCAAAGAGGATAAATTGATGTCTGTCAGATTCGTTCATGTGAGAATCTAGCAAATTTGTTCACAAAAGCACTTCATACATCATCCTTCAGGAAATTGGTAAATAAGATTGGAATGCGTAAGCTTCGAGATATATTGAAATGAGGGGGAGACAAGATAATTATATTACATTACATTATGTGCAACATATGTACTCTTTTTCCTTCACTAGGGTTTTTCCCACAGGGTTTTTCCTAGTAAGGTTTTAACGAGGCATGATGTTTGTACATGTCATCCAAGGGGGAGTGTTATGTACAATTATGGATGACCTTTCCACAATCTCAACTCTTAACCTTCCATTGTCATTGTAACTACAACTCTTGGTTTTTCACTACCTTTGTAACTTATGTCTAGTAGGCTATATAAAGCCTTGCTTGTAACTTGATTATATAGATTGATAAGATGATCATCTTCTCTTTTCTCTCTAACTCTCTCTAGTTCTCCTATATATATATTATATATTATATAACACGAGGAACATAAAATAAAGGACTTTTGAACAGATTCATTTAAAAAAATGGAATTTTGAAGCTGAAACACAAAGTAGAATGGTGCCACTTGAAAGCCAAAAATTTCATAGTGGTACCAAATGGAAAATCCTATAATTTTATAACGATCAATTAATGTTGGGTTACCGAAGTTGTATTGTGATGAAGTCAAAAGTATAATAGTACCACTTCGAAGTTAAACAATTCGAGTGGTACCAAATGAAAAAACCAATTGTATAATAATATCAAATGGAATATCTTATGTAAATATTGAACCGAACTTTGAAATGAAACAAATTAATTTAATTATATAATCAAAATTTGACATTGATACTGTTATGTTCCAACAAAAAACAGTTTCCCTTCTTAATAAAATCCTAAGCTAATTATATTAAGCTAATTAAGTTAATAATTATATGTATATCGCGGTATACATGACACACCATACAATTATGAGGGGATTTCTAGTTTTAGGGGGTTATGCTTTTAATATGTTTTTAATAAAGAATGTATATTTAATGATAATAATAATTATATTAATTTGAAAATAAGTTAATTTTATTAAGCTAATTAACCTAAAAATAATATGTATATCTCGATATACCTGACAGACCATACCACTGAGCGGGGATTTCTACTTTTAAGAAAGAATATTGATTTAATAATAATTATTATATTAATTTTGAATTAAACTAATTATATTAAGCTAATAATTATATGTATATCGCGGTATACATGACACACCATACAATTAAGAGGGGATTTATGCTTTAAATATAATAATTATTATTATTAATTTAATAATTATTATTATATTAATTTAGAATTAAGCCAATTAAACTAATAATTATATGTATATCATCGTATATTTTATTTAGTTGGAAGACTCCTTGCATACAACTAAACAATTATTGATAATTAATTTTTAATTTAATTATAATAATTATATTAATTTGAAATTAAGTGAAATATATTAAGTTAATTAAACTAATAATTATATGTATATCGCGATAAACATGGTATATCATACTATTAAGAGGGGTTTCAACTTTTAATAAAAATTTAATTTTAATTTAATACTAATAATTATATATATATTAATTTGAAATTAAATTAATTATATTAAAATAATTAAACTAATAAGTAGATGTATATCGCGGTATATATAACATACCATACCATACGAGAGAGTGTTTCTGTTTTTAATAAAGAATATAAATTTTTAGTATCACAAGAATTTAACATGCTGTCACAACAACAAATATGACCATTTCTCACGGAAGGGAGAATGAATCTCCCCAACCTTGCGACCATAAGTTGAACTTTTGACTAAACTTCACTTGTGACCGAAATCTCAACTTGTTACATTATTTGAATTTTCACTGAATTACTAATTTGTCATAATTTTGTCTAAAATAGCACTTCTTCCATTCTACTCATTTTTTCGTAATTTGTTTTTTTTGGTTAAACTTATCAAATTTTCATGTCAAATAATAATTCAACTTCTCATATTTCAATAATTTTTGAAAATTGAATCTTATAATAAGATAAGTGTACTTTGAGATAACAATGTTCTAAAAATATTATAATTATTCTATTAAAATATTATAAAATTTCATTACAAAATCGATCATTTTCACCAAAATTTGATTGACAAAATGAATGGAACGGATGAACCAATGAAACATAAATAAAAGTCAATAATAGCAAATTGTTTCACAACAGGGAACGAGCAACTTTTAGGTTGAGGGACTACACAAATTCGAGATTCACAACACACCAATGCAGAGCACACACAACCAATCGATTAGTTGACAAGTAACACACACAAAACATATATGACGTGAAAACACCCACGTCCCAACTTGTATTATTAATCAAAACAGTTATCAATAATACAATCAAAACAATAACACCTCAATGGTGTCCCAACTGAAACTTGAGCCAAACAATGCTCAAACATCTCCCAAACAATACCTAAGACGATTACATCTCTTAAGCACTCATCTTTCAAACAAATACAATATGACTATGTTTATATAGCCATCCAAAACTTAGCCACCAAGACTTGCCATACTTGTTTTACGAGACTTATCATACTTGTTATACAAGACTTTTTATTCTTGGCACCTAATTTCCTAAATTAATCATGACCAAGACATACCAAGATTGCTAGCCTTTTCTCTAATCTCTTTCTTTTTCCTCTCTCTAATCTCTTTCTTTTTCTTTCAAATTCTTTATGTTTTCATCAGTTTATGTTATAGTTTTAGTAATCAAATCGACCCTCTCTTGAAGCTCTACAAAACCGTACCATTTTTGTAGAGATTCATGAGAATCGAAAATTAGGAGAATTTTTAAGGATTTCGTAATTCTTGTTATTATTGATGATTAGTTGATATACATGGTTAGATAAGATGCAGATGAGTGTTTTGGTGGTCGAATCGCAGCGAACCCACCCGTTTTGGGGGTTGAATGCGATCGAATAGTCACCGGCGATGATCTCCGCTGAACCGGTGACATTCGATTCGTTGTGTTTGTGTGTTTAGAGTAGTTTATAGTCCGAATATGTGTTGAATTTGTGTTGCATGCAATGTTTTTAGTAGTTTTTAGTTTAGTAAGTTAATCTTTCTTTTTGGTTCGGATTTCGTATGAATCATTTGTGGATTGGGTAGGAATTATAATGATTAATTCGTGTTCCTGAGTTAATTTCGATTGTATGCCATGTTTTAGTTTGATTTTTGAGTTGTTGATTGGTGAAAGTCGAAGTTGAGTTTGATAATCGGAAAATTGAATTCTGATGGGTTGCTTTTGGTTTGATTGTGTTGTTGATTAATTGATTTGATTAATTCAGATTGGTATGTTGTTTTGGGGTCAATTTGGGGGTTGGCAGTAGTTGGAATATTGACCGGAGGGTCATCAACGATTTTCCGGTGATTTTTCAGTGAATATTCATTGTATTCTTCGTGTGTGTGTGCAGTTTGTGTGTTTGATATTAAAGTCCCCAACTCTGTTTTTGTAAATTGTTTTTGGAAAATCAAAACAATAGGGCATGATTTAGGCATGCCATTGTATCCTCTAATTTTGTTGCAATTATGCTTTTTGAAATTAATTACTAAGTTTTAATGATTTTCAATGTTTTTCGTTTACACCATGATTTGTGCATGATTTTAGCTTTCTTGTTAATGGCATTTAATACATCAAATTTTATTTTTGTAACTTTACATGATTTGTGATAGATTTAATACCTGATGACTAATTGATTTGAATTGTCTTCTATGCTATTAATTGTTATTAATTTGCATTAATAATAACACTATTTTCCAAAAAAACAAATCAACTATTTTAGGAACAAATCATCCATTTGGTGTCATATATCGGTAGCATTTAATACTCCTTTTATTATATATATATATAATTATGCCATATTTGTAGCATTAATTTTAGGATGTTATTTGTTTTCAAAATTTAAGGTTCTTTAGCATTACTTTTTTCAAATATTATTAAATTCAAATTTACGTTTCCATATCTGATATTTTTATTTGGATTAAATGTTTTTTGTTCTTGTTTTATTATATCTTGTTAGTTATCCTTGTTAGCTATCCTCGTTACGTTTTGATCCGAAGGAGTATGAAACTTAAGTGTTTTTTAGGTATTTTAAATAGGTAGTTAATATCTTCTTTTAAATGCTAACATTTACTTAATTATTCTTCAAAAAAATTCTGGTTGATGGACTGTTAATTGAAGTTTTAAATTAAAAAGCTAAAAATTATAAATAGATGAGTTTAAATGTATTTAAATATATGTATTTGCGTGATTAAATGAAATTTGTGTCACATTTGGTGACTTTTGTACCTATACGGGGTGCCATTTTGATGGCTTTTTGGACCATATATGATGGTTGTTATGTATCATTTGGATATTTTTGTGTCATATGAGATCTTATTTTTATAATTTGAGAGTTTTGTGTCTTAAAATAGATTTCTAACCAAAGGGTTTCCTTTGGTTAGATCTCTTTATTTTATTAATTTATATTTTATATGAGTTATTTTACTTTAAATCGTTATATTTTATACGAGTTAGGATAAAGTTACTTTTTTTGTAGTATT
This sequence comes from Heracleum sosnowskyi, assembly GCA_030848705.1. NCBI lineage: Eukaryota > Viridiplantae > Streptophyta > Magnoliopsida > Apiales > Apiaceae > Heracleum > Heracleum sosnowskyi. The sequence continues at coordinate 12,879,752 of CM061244.1, read as the reverse complement.
TATACACTTATGTTCTGTTCATTTATTTATCTTAATTTCAGGATACTTGGGATGTTCGATATAGTAAAGGAGCACATGCAATGCTGCTATAATAACGGAAGACATTGTGGAATCACAAAGCAACAAGAAGCTCTAATTAGCCTTTAATTTTAGTCTTTTGTAAACGATGTAGGGCACTCTTTTTCCTGCTTGAGTTTTTTCCCATCGGATTTTACTCTTGCGAGGTTTTAACGAGGCCTTCTTTTGGTGGGTTACCTTTTCAGACACTAAAGGCGATATTGTCTAAACTTCCGGGAGTACTTGCTTACTTTTCGGTTAGATGATATACTTTTTTGAATGAAGGAAACTCTGTTCCTCCGGACATTCTATCTTTGATACTATTTATCAATGGAAATAGTTTCCTCTTTGACAAAAAAAAAACATACCATATATAATAATTGTCTACCCATACAATTATTACCAAAACAGTCTTAATCACCCAAATTCATATTACCATATTGGGTTGAACAACCGGTCAAACCTAACAGCAACTTGTCTCCCTTCATGGGGTATTCTGAATTTTTGCTATATTTGCATCTACTTTACCAGATACGCTAATTTCTTATTTTTGCTATATTTGCATCATCTATATTCCCCGTTAGCTTGTTTTTTTATTGATTTTCTTTCAATTAAAATTAATTAAAATGACGAGATGAGCCCATAAAGATACTTGTGATAGAAGTTCAGCCATAAGTTGAACTTCTGACTAAATTTTGCTTGCATGCTGAAACCTCAATTTGTTACATGATTCGAATTTGTGACTGAAATTTGAACCTCGTGACATGATTAGAAGTTATGACAAAAATCGAAACTTGTGATCAAGTTCTTTCTTTTAACCACTCCTTCGAACTTTTTACTCGACTATAAGCGATAATTTTTTTCTACAATCTCTATATTCATTAGCTCTTTGAAATGCATAAAATAAAAAGTTTAATCAGACCAGGGGATCATTTTAACTATCTCATTGAAATCACTTCGTCCATTGGAAGACAAGTTTCCTCACCACCTACAATTCTCTCATCCTTAATAGCCAAGAAGTTTGAACATCTGTTCCTAGTATTTCTGCATATTAAGTTATTGCTAGTATTTCTTAAAGGGTCCTGGTCCCATTGTCAGGGACCATTTATTTAACAATCTGTTCCTGAACCGTTGGATCAACATTCGAATGGTCAGGATTAAAAAAAATTCAGTCACTCCGCGTATTTTTTCCGCGGAGCCTTGTTCCTCCGCGCAAATTTATCGCGGAGCCTTGTACCCGCTCCGCGATTATTTTCCGCGGAGCTTCGGAAAGAAAGATGGGTCTATCACTGGAATGTCAAATTCATTTAATCTATCATCTTCCACAACTTGCCACACACGAACAATCCAACCTTCACCTCCACTATCAAGGTATTTTCCGTTAGAACTGAATTTCATGGTCAATATTGAACCATCATGTGCCTGAATATCTTGCTGATAGCTCCTTCATCCGTTTTTTGGAATGCCGAACCTTCACCCTCTGAACTCTTTCTCTCACAATTGAGTCGGACCCGATTGGTCTCAAACTGTCAACTGTCCCTTCCCTCTTCGTAATGCAAGAGAAGGAACGGAGCCTCTTCAACCACTTACTTTTTCCCCTGCTCACCGTCTTTGGTATGTTGCCAGTGATCTCAATTTCCTGCTGCACATGTTGCTGAACCAATGGAAATGATGGAGAAGGCTTCCCGTTAACACATATCTTTCTTTCCGAAGCTCCGCGGAAAATAATCGCGGAGCGGTTACAGGGCTCCACGATAAATTTACGCGGAGGAATAGGGCTCCGCGCAAAAAATACGCGGAGTGACTGATTTTTTTTTAATCCTGACCATCCGAATGTTGATCCAACGGTTCAGGAACAGATTGTTAAATAAATGGTGCTGACAATCAATTGTCAGGGATCAGGACCCTTTCTTAAAATGGCCAACTTGGTCCAACAGTTGCCCTGTTGATCATTTGTAGCCGTTTATTTCTTCCTTGCAGATACCAGACCTGTCTTGTCGTCTGCAGTGCCGCTTGATCAAAATGTTGTGCCAAATAGAATGCACATATTCACGGGATCAAGATTAAAATATTAATCGAAACCAGGATGAAGTAAAAAAATCAAATTAATAAAATTTTGAATTATAATTGAATCTTGATTAAGTAATAATCGATAAAGTAATAACCTCGTTAAAATAATATATTTTTTCGGTCCAAACATAATGGAGACAGTGTACTTTTACTCTCGATAAAATAATAAACTCGATAAAGTAAATTTTTTTCTTGCTCCCAAGGTTATTACTTTAAAGAGGTTTAACTGTAGTTATAGCTAGAGAATCAAACCCGGATGAAATTAAAATAAATAAAATAAAATAAATAAATCTTGTTTAATCATGTAATTGTAGGGAATTGAACCTTAATTTTGTAATAATCAAATTTGGTACTTTTATAACCAAATTTGGTATTTTGGTACTTTTGTACGCCATTTATACATTATTTTCCTTATTAATAAATAGTATAGATGTTTATAATTTTATATGGCTGGAGCATCGTCATTTTCTGCAACCATTTTTTTTCTTTTCTGCAGGCCCTGATCAATTGACTCATAAAACCCTATTGATCCTCAGTACGCTGATTTCACAGGCGCCATTGGTAAAAAGAAGTATACAGAAGCTCAACATCTCCGCTGAGTTGCATGAGCTGCTCAGCCACAGGCCCGTAGCCATATCCGTATCTTTCAGTCCTTCAATTTCTATCACTACCATCTTTTTTTTCTTCAATTTCCAGTTCTTTATTGTGTTATTCGTCCTTTCTTTAGGAGTGTTTCGAAAGAGACATTACTAGAAAGATGCGAGAAATGTGTTAATCAACCCGCACACAATCTAGCTTACGTCTTTTCTTTCTTCCCTTCGATCATTTAATTATGACTAATCTGCAAAATACAACCCTTTGTTTCGGCCCAAAGTCACTTTAGTATACATACTTTTGGTAATTGCAAATTACATCCCTACACATGTTTTGGCGCTGCACTATGCACCACTTTCATCGATTTTGACTGTTACCGTTAAATAACTCAGGGCTAATTTCTTAAATTTACAATGCTTAATTACATTTTGACCCTTAAAGTATGACATATAGTACGCATGAACCCTTAAAGAAAAAGAGCATACATTTTTGCTCCAAAACTTTAAAATTGTACAGTTTAACCCATTTACTAATATCATCATCCTACATTATTTTTAAAAAATTTTAAATATATTAAAATAAAAAACATTTAACATAGATTATTTTATAAAAATTTGAGAATGATGTAATCTCCGAAATTTAAAATTCGCAGCAAAATTTAAAATTTGAGCTGACTTTTGGAATGTTAGAAATTTTGTAAAATTCGTAGTAAATTCAATTCATATCAGATTTCGAAGATTTTTTTATGATTCAAAAAACCCTTTAAATTGCCCATAACGTTCGTTCATGGTGTTTCCTCATATTAAGTTTCGAACTATTCTCGAAATTATAAAAAAATAATCATAATTTTTTTCAGTTTGCAAATTCATTCCACGTACATTTTATCTAATTATTAATTCATTATAATTCTGTTTCTAACGAGCCTTATTGTTTCAAAACAATCGTTTTGTTCTATACAACTTTCATTCTTAAAATTTTCCCAACAAATATCGTATAAAGGGTCAAAAAATTTAAATAATTGTATGACTTTAAATAAAAAGATTAAATTATATAATTTTTATAGTTCTAGGGCAAAAATGTGTGATCTTTTTCTTTAAGGGTTCATGTGTACGATATGTCATACTTTAAGTGTCAAAATGTAATTAAGTCAATGTTAATTTACTAAATTACCCCTAGAGTCATTTAAAGTAACGGTAAAAATTGATGAAAAGGGGTGCATAGTGTAGCGTCAAAACATGTTTAGGGATGCAATATGCAATTACCAAAAGTATGTATACTAAAGTGATTTTGGGCCGAACCAAAGGGGTGCATTTTGTAGATTAGTCTTTAATTATCAATACTTATCATGTTGAACTTCCACACAATTTACACACTCGCACGCACAACAATGACTTGGTTCTAGTCATGTTCGGATCAATTCAACAATGACAAGATTAATTTTTATGTTCATATATATGCTACTGTTGATGCCGATTTTCATCATGGACCGTGCATCATAAAAATGGGTATTCGTATAGAGCTTGGATAAATTTTCATGACCGTAAATGGGTGAGATTAGGGTTTTTTGGAGTTTTAGACTGGGCTTGAGAGTTTATTCTAAAAGAGAGACTTTGGAATCTTGGGTGTCCGATCCCCCTCAAGATGCCTACGTATCTCTATATTTATAGAGAATCAAGTCTACGTAGTTCTATTAGGATCTACTACCTTTTCTGTGTAGAATTCTAGTTTGAACAATACTCCTATTCTTTAGGAGCAAGACATCTAGTTGTAGTGAATTTCCTCGTATACGATGCTTCCCGTTATGGGGCTTATTTAATATGGGTCGATACCCATACGGGATCGGATTTATATCTTGTATCAACATGTCCCCAGTATTTATCGGAGGTTTCCTTCGGTGAATACTTAATTAAAGTATTTTTTCTTGATCTCGATTAAACAATATGTTAATGGCTTTGGTTTATCCCATAATTGAGTGATCGGGTTTTCTTTTGGTGTTGACTGGGCCCTGCAACACCTTATGTTTGCCATAACACATTTGGGCCTTAGATTTATTAGTAACAAATGTACCAATTTAAGGCTTGTTTTTAACTTGAGCAAAGTTGGATTCGTCAATCCCCATATACAAAGCTATCGGGCTAAGTATTTAGCTAGAGCCATGACTAACCAAACCGCCTTATGGTTTGACTAGTTAAGCCTGTGTTTTCGAGTCAAAAAAATATTAAGTAGCTAAATTTTCTCGGAGCACGGATGAGAGGTCGTCCGTAAGCCACAAATTTTGTCAAAAGACCTTGCTTACCAGTTTCTCATCCTCCGGTTGCCAGTACCCGACTTTTTATGTACCATCATAGCTCAAAGGCGGTTTTTCGGTCCATATATTGGCATTATCCTGGCCCCGCAGTGATTGTCTCATTTAAATGAATGAGATGGATGAGACAAATCACTTATTTAGGTCGGATAAATTTGGCCCACCCCGAGATCTTATCAACTGATCAGGAAGTTAAGATAGTCGAGATGAACCACACAATATAAAATACTTGACAATAAATAAAAAGCGTAAAAAATAATACTTATCTTAAGTTTGTGACGGGGAATTTACTTCTACATTCCGATATTCAGGTTGAAATTGATTGTTTCCCCAATTTAAATGTACTTGAATTGTAGAATGTCCCCAGCTCCATATCAATTTGGCACGATGTTTGTTTGTTGGTACACGTGCAAACTTCATAAGAGATATATGAATGCAATGTGGTTTGTTGCTTGCACATAGCAAGTAATGGGGAACTCTGTAATTTTTCCAGTAACAAATTTTCTGGTGCGTAAAATCCCATGTAGCTTCATGACTATGTTCTTTCTCTTCGTTGATTTGTTGGTTTCACAACAACACCTGAAGCGTAAATCTTGGAGTTGGTATTTAAGTTCACTGCTCAATAAAGTTGGTTTGAGTTTTATTCCTTAGCACAATACTAATTTTGGCCAAGTTCTTTCTGTGTTGAAGTAGACCTGAAGCCATGATATCTAGCAGTTTTTGGTAATCCAGATTTCGTTTGTGAAGATTACATGTCTTGACTATGCAGAGATGGAGCACTGCTGATTTATCAAGTTTTTGGTAATTGTGACCCACGTCAAAGTACTTGAATTTGACTCGAATCTTTTCTGAACAACAATTTCAGCAACAAGGTCTGTAGAATGCTCATTGCAACGTTAAATTTGTACAAAATTCTTCCTTGTAAGCTACTAGTTGTGTTAAATTACTTTTCTGTACAATTGCATCGCAGTTATCAAAGATCGTGGCCTGCGAAAGCAAATCACAGTGTTGACTCAACTTACTGCGAGTCCTCTGGACCGTGCAAATTAACATCCTGTAATTAACTCATGTTCTGTACTGTTTTCGTAACAATAGTATGCTTGGTTCTTTCTGTCAAATCTTTGCAGCGAGCATTATCACTTTGCATTTTTTTTAGCCGCCTCCACTATTTTCCACATTGGCTGTTTCTTTTTCCTCACAAATGTTGCAGACTTCATGATCAAATCCCGGCGGGCTGACTGTCGGCCAGTCAAGAAATTGTCCTACTCTCATTTTTCTTCGCTTCCACTGATTCACTTGCAGCACCTTCCGCTACATTAATATGCCGCCTCTCAGTTCCATAAAGTTCCTAAACCAAGTCATGCGGCCGGTTGCATTAATATGTCCCAGCACATGATGTCTTTTCTTCATGCAACTTGTTTTTAATTTGACGCCATATGTCGCTGCGACGCTGAAACTTTTTCTTTTACTTCATGTTGTTGCTGCTTATGTTTGAGTTCCTCTTTCCTTTTTTGTAAATCACTACTAGAAAATTTTTAATAGACAACGACTAAAATCCGATGTCTGGAAAAAATACGGCTGATGTGTATGTGGGTGTAGAGAAAGATCATGATTATAGACATCGGCTTTTAGCCGATGTATTAGAAGTCTTCGGACATCAGTTTCTACCAAATTTACGATGTCTTTGCACCTCTTTTACATCGGTTTTGTATAAAGATCTAACATAATTTCCCCTATTTTACATCGATTTTTTAATAGTTTCATTGTAATTACATCATATGACATCAGTATTTTTAAAATATTTGGTGTAATAGACTGTCACATACATCGATTTTTTGGGGAAAATAGTGTGGTATATAGTTAAACACATCAGTTTACATATGCACCCAAAAATCAAATCAAACTAAAACACCAAAATAAGAAAACAGTTAACACTTGTCATTACCAAACACCAAATATACAATCTTAACACCAACTAGCATAACCAAAACAATACATCAAAGTACCAAACTAGATATCGTAATTAACTAGCTTACAAACTAACTGTACTTCGACAAGCAAACTAATTGTTCGACAATTTCATTAAGTACAAACTAGCTAAGTTTTGAGCTGCACCTCTTCAAGGCACTTCAACTTTACCGAAAACATCTGTTATATAAAAGAACCAATTAGTACCTTGTATGAAAATGCAATGACACAGATCTAGTTAATGCCTAATCTTAGACCATAGATACGGATCTTAGGGATTCTGTTTTCCGGCTAAAGCGAAGTTAGAGAATATATATAGGATACTTTTAATAATATTAGAATGAAAAAACTTTTATTTAATATATTGGCTTACATTTTGTAAGCACCAACAATGTCAGAAGAATTTTCTATAAAATATATATATTCACTTACATTTTGTAATCCCCGAAGCCTGCCTAATTTGGGGCCACCCCAACACCCATGATTGTCTAGGCAAGCCTCGTACTTTTCTTCATCTTCTGGTTTGTTCATTTCCCTACAAGCTTTGATCCCTACAAGCAGAGCATAGTTTTTATTTGATCAATGGATGGTCAAGCACTTAATCTGTATTTCAGTATCGCTCTCAAGACGAAAACAAACAAAGATCACAACTTTTATGTATATAGAGAACTCCACATGTCATTTTTGGTAACATCACTTCTCACAAATATCTAACAAGGTTAATGTACACTAAAGTCAATGCTAGTCAGAAAAGTGAAGTAAAATTTTAAGAATATAACTTACAGTCCAATATAATGACCCATCTTCCATGTAAAATAGCCATGAGAACTTTTAAAGTCCTTGTATAAGCACCGCTTTGGACCTCTTAGGAGCACCTGCTGATGACATAACTAGAACATGTAATTTCCCCGGTAACTCTGCAAATAATTCAACAAATTCTTCCCTGGGCTTCATAGGGTCAAGTAGACCAGTTAAGAAAGCGGCAAGCACATAGCGAGAACCTTTCCTCTTTATTAGTTTGTATCTGCTTTCAATAATTTGCGGGGTCACGTTTTTAGCATCTGCATAAACATGTGATTTATACTGCGACTCGATGGACTTCTCATTGCTGACGAGAACATTGTACATCATCCAACCAACTGCAGTGTCCCCCTAAGTAACCCATACATGTTATTTTAGAAAAATCTCCAAGGAAATTAGGTACAAAACTACTTCAATGAAAATATTGGTGCTTATATAAGATCCCACATAGGTGAAATACAGAAATACCTTGTTTCAATGTCAGAATCTCGACCAAAGACAATTGGGAGGGGACCAGCCCATGTAGGTGCAACAACAACAATGCCAATTGCCTTCACCAAATTCTTCTTCAGAGCACGTACTGCTATTATGGATGCATGTCCTCCGAAGATTACTAGGTCTTCCCCTCTGTTTCATAGGTTCAATACATCAACGAAGGTACAATGGGATGACTGATAGTGATCTGTGGTATCTAAGAATTTTCATTTGAGAAATAAATGGAAGACAAATCTGATGCAGTATCATGACCAAATAATGGTAGTTGGCTGTTCTTACAAAATTAAGAAACAGCTTCCAGAGCACCTCAGAGAATCAAACCACTTTAGTTATCTGGGTGATTAGTAAAATCTTCTTAATATTTGCAGGGAAAACAAGAAAAACCACTTTAGTTATCTGGGTGCTTAGTAAATTTGTTGGTATCATTAGGATATTCTTAGCAGGTTCAGTGCTTTCGTTCTCATGTTCCTCATAATATATGTTAACATAATTGTCCTTAAACTTCCACTGCCAATTATTAGTCTGAAACAAACACAACACAATCACGAGACTAGCAGTCAATCAATAACTTAAACAATTAGGTAACTCACATTTGACCAGAAGCCCTATAAAATTTACGAGCTAACATATACAAGTATCACAACCAAATTATATTCACATACTTATCTCTAACTACCTTTGATAAAATCTTTTGTTAAACTATTTAGAAATCCAAATATTCTTATTGAGATACAAATCCAAATATGCATATCAAAACAGAACACATAAATACAAACAAAAATTACAAATAAAAGATACACATCTACACGCACAAAAAAACCGAAGAATCACTTACTAATTGTAGATCGCCATGCTCAAAAATGAACCAAGAAAACCAATCTGTTAAAAGAAGTTGAATTAAAATCAAAATATGCATTTGAAAAGAAATTGAAAGAACACTTACTAAACCGCCTAATTAAGCTACTAATCGGAGATAATCGACTAATTTAATCTTTCATTCGCCTAATTTGTACACCTTTCTCGATTTAGAGCTTCAACTAAACTGAAAATCGGGTTTACCTTTTTCGATTTACGGTTTTGGTTTTGGATTGGAAGTGTATTTTGAGAGGTGGCTGAGAGAGAGGTAGAGAGAGAGGGGGGGTTACGATTTAGGGCAGAGAGAGAGGTGGCTGAGAGAGAGAAGTGGCTGAGAGAGAGAGAGAGAGAGAGAGAGAGAGAGAGTGAAATGTTTGGGGTGAGTCAGTGAGTAAGTGAGAGAGAGGCGGGGGAAATGTTTGGGGGTGGAGGCGGGGAACAAAATTTTCGTATAAGGGGGAAATGTTTTATTATAAAGGGGGGGGGGGGGGAATATTTATCCGTGTGTTTTTTAAACAGAGGTTGAGACATCGGTTCACCTAAAAGGCCGTTGTGTTTGATTTTTAAAAAGTTTGAGGGACATCGGTTGTTTTAACATACGTTGTCTAAAAAAACATTTTACATCGTTTATATATTTTCTGATGTTACAAATGTCTTTAACAACGGTGGTTTTCCCATCCGATGTTAAAAGGGTGATGTCTATTCCACTTTTTCTAGTAGTGAATCCTTCGTAATGAAGTCCCACATGAACAAAGTTATTTTCCTTCTTTATATTTAATCTAACTGTCACTTCTTTCTTAAATTTGTTTCCTGCTTCCTTCCTCAGCACCTTCTCTTCCTCCGCAGTTTGTTTCCAGAAATTATAATTTACAGCTCACGAGTGACATGGGTTTTAGACATATTGTCTACAGGACTTGTATTTATTCCACATTAATCACTGTTGGAGGTCAATGACCGATCAATATTGGGCCGACCCACAGATATTAAAGCCCAATCGCACAAGGGGAGCCCATCATTATTTCGGGTCGACCGAAGTAAATCTGTAAGTCCAAGAATACCGATGTCACAGGTCCATGACGAAAGCCTGTGTAAAAACATGTATGGCTAACGGCTCGATGACCTGGTCAAAGTCCAACAACCCACGAAGGTAGTGGGAAAACCCACACCCTGAACGAGGGGATCGGGACAAACTGAAAAAGGAAAATAATCAGGTTTGAGTTCATTCATACACAATTAATTGCAAGCTTCGTACGTTCCTTTACTCACAAAAAGCCAGTTTAACTGATTCTCACACCGGAGGTGAATCGGGGGCACATCCCTCGCATTCTTCTCATTGTAGGTCTGACTGGAAGATTGGCGGCAGAAAACTGGTTCCAACATTTGGCGCCGTCTGTGGGAACGTACAATTTATTTGTGATTAAAGCTTACTATCATCATGACAGTAGATAGACCGCCTGGGTTCGACGATTCAGGTCGACCGGGCAGTTCAGCCACCGTCACACCGTTAATCAATAAGACGCTGAATTTTGACTCTAAAGGGGACGACAGACCTATGCCGACCCCTGAAGAGCAGAAGGAGTTACTCCTTAAGTGGAGACAAGAACAAGCCGCCAAAAAAGGTAAACATCAAGAGTCTGATCAGGCGGCGAAGGAGGCTCAAATACGAGCGAGGAAAAGAGAGGCTGACCTCCTGAAACTACAGGCCCTTAGGCTCCGAAGGGAAGAGATTGAGATCCCCGAAGCACATAAGGGTATTTAGTGACTCTATGCTTGTGGTGAAGCAGTTTTCCGGGGAATATGGACAAAAAGATCCCCGAACGAAGGCATACACAGCCAAGGTACGTGAAATTGCACTTCATTTCGAATCGTTTGAATTAAACCAGGTGGCCAGGGAAAACAACAGTCGAGCGGACGCTCTGTCTAGACTCGCCTCAGCAGAAACCCAGAACCTAATGGGCTCAATCTATCTGACCGAAGTGAATGTACCCTGTATCGACAAGAACCAATGTTTGGAAATTCATCAAGAGGTTAATTGGATGACCCCCATCAGAGTCTTCTTGGAAAAGGGAACCTTGGCACTGGACAAGAAGGTAGCACATAAGGTGAGGTATCGGTCGGCTAGCTACACCTTAGTAGGGGGACAATTATTTAGGCGGTCGGCTACTCAACCGCTCCTGAAATGTCTTGCCCCCGAAGATCATAGGTTAGTCTTAAAAACAGTGCACGAAGGAATTTGTGGGGAACATCTAGCAGGGCGATCGTTAGCTTTCAAGGTATTGAGACAGGGTTTCTTTTGGCCGACCGTGAGGGAAGACGCCAAGAATTACTCCAAAAAGTTTAAGTAGTGCAAGTTGTTCAGAACTGTACTGAAACAGCCTCCATAGGAAATCTCATCGGTCCTCAGTCCTATCCCTTTTGCCATGTGGGCTGTAGACATTGTGGGGATTCTGCCAACCAGTACTAAACATGCTAAATACTGTATTGTAGCCATCGACTATATGACAAAGTGGGTGGAAGACCGGCCATTATCTGCCATAACTGAGGAGGCAGCAAAAATGTTTATGCTGGAACAGGTAATTCTGAGGTTCGGTATCCTGATGGTTTGCGTATCTGATAATGGAACCCAGTTTATTGGAATTAAGTTCAGGAAGTTTTTGGCTAAGTTTAGGATTCAACAGAAGTTCAGTTTGGTCGGGCATCCACAAGGGAACGGAGCTATTGAAGCGGCAAACAAAATCATCTTCGATGGCATTAAAAAACTACTAGGGGACGCTAAAGGAATGTGGGCTGAGGAGCTGCCTTATGTTCTTTAGGCTTAACGAACCACCCCTAGTTCCTCGACTGGAGAAACCCCGTTCAGGTTAGCATTTGGAACGGACGCGTTGATGCCTGCAGAAGTTGGTCTGGAATCTTACCGAACACAGGTGTTTAATGTGGAAAGCAACGAGTTCGGACTTCGGGCAAACGTGGACTTAGTTGTTGAAGAAAGAGAGGTAGCTCACTAGTGCAATGTCCGATACCAGCCTCAAGCTGCCCAGTACTATAATGCCGGAATAAAGAAGAGATCGTTTCAAGTAGGAGATCTTGTCCTTAGAGAACTAGCAACTTCTATGCTGACGAAGCAAGGGAAATTAATGCCAAATTAGGAAGGCCCCTACACGGTAGTTGAAGTAGTTCGGCCAGGGACATACAAGCTGTCTGGACCGGACGGTTCCTTGATAAAGAACACTTGGCATGCTTCACGCCTCCGTAGGTTTTACCAGTAAGCTTACTGGAAATCCTCATTTTACCAGTACTTTTATTTCAGCAATTTCATTCAGTATTTTTGCTTCAGTACAATTTAATTCTGCAATTTTAATTCGATAGTCATGCCATGATTGTTCCGATAGCCGCTTTGAGCATCGTTAAATATAACATTTGAATGTCGGAAAATGTGTTACTAAAAACTCACTTGTTTTTCAATGACACACGAGCATGATTTGCTTTAGCATACAAGTAGATGCAAAATTGATCCACACATACTTAGGGACGTCCTAAATGAAATTATGTGTATTAAATTTCGGCATCAAATATACGTTGTTAATGCTTAAAAGATCTGATATTACATTTAAGCCGAAGGCCCATAGTAGACCAAACAATAGGGCTTAAATTCAAATATCAACCCTTTCAAACATTAAGGGGCAACAGTATACCGAAGAGGGATTATGAACAGGAGACGTTCTAGCCAAAGGTAATCAAAGAAAAATGCCGAGGCAAACTAATCAGGGCGAAGAAGCATTTACAAATAAGAAAAATGTCAAGGCAGAATAGCCGAAGAGGTAAAAAAATTAATGATTGTGCTAAGGCGAAAAGGAGTCTAAGACGCACTAAAATACACATGATCAGGCCGAAAGAGCCTCACATCAGGCCGAAGAAGCATTTACAAATAAGAAAAATGCCAAGGAAAATTTCAGATTACCGAAGACGCACTACTCCTCTAAAAGACATAAAATGCGAGGTAAAACTAAGATGAAAACTAAAGCTGTGAAAATAAACACAATTGAAAATATGATAAAGAGAAAGAAACCTAAAGACGCATAAATTAACGGTGTTATAAATATTTAGCCCGGAGGCAAAGTTAAGCCCGAAGGCAGAATAAAATTACAATTTCAATCAGATAACTCGGAATCAGAGCCTGAACTAGCTTCAAGGGGCAAGTCTGGCTCTTCCGACCGAGTAATAGGATCTTCCATTCCTTCGGCAAGTAGTTGCTTATAATCGAACCCTGCAGCATGGGCACAACGCACGACCTCATCAAATCCGGCGGAAAAGCTTCGATCTTCGGAAAGAATGACCAGCTTACAAGCCTTCTTCTCAGCCTTACGGGAGGCATTCAGCTTGTCTGTTATCCTCCCCAAACGGGCATAGGCAACGTCTAGGTCCGTGCGAACAGCGTCCCTCTAGTTCAGGCTTGAAATTTCCTTATTCAGACCCTCTACCAGGTCCTCAGCCGCTTCAGCTCTTTCCTCAACCAGGCGAAGACCTTTAAGCTGAACGTCCAGGTCCTTCACCTTTTGCTCAATAGTCGCCGCCCAAGGAGCAACCTATAAAGGAAGGAAAAGAACAGGATGAATAGAGAAGATTGGTTGGAAATGAAATAATCACAAGGCAGAAAAACATACCATGGTAACGTGTCCGATGAGCTCGGAACACGCCGTAAGGGCATCGGTGCCATCGTACACCGGGAGGTCCTTGGGAAGGATGAACGCCCGGCATAAGTCAGTGCCGATTTCCTTTGTCGCTGCTGAAGTCGGGGCACCGAATCTGTCAGTAGTCATTATCGACCAATCAGGCCGATAGGTGAGAACGGCTTCCCCTTCGGCTCCTCGTGGCCGTTTTTGCGCCGAACTTGCCTTCATCGCATCGGACTGGTTGGCCATCTCCATATCATGGGTTGTGGTATCGATAATCTCCACCTCAACGGATTGAGGAGACGGAGGCTTCTCAGCATGGGGCTCAGGGACACACTCGGTACCCTGATCGATGGGTTTATTGGCCTTCTTAGATTGAAAGCGCTTCAACATCTCAGACCTGGTTGACACTACAACACAAAGAAAAATGGATGTTAAAAGGCATGAAATACTGACAAAACACATGGAATACAGGAGGAAAAAAAAGGAAAAAATGAAAGATACACTAAGTAAATTATATGTTACCGATACCCCATAAAGCCCGAAGCCATGTTTGGTCCCGGCTTACAATCAAGGGAATTCGTTCCAGTTCTTGGAGCCTGCAACGTTTGTCATAATCAGCTTGATCTTCAGCGCTCAGTACAGGTGCAGTGATTATAGAGGGATCAACCTCTCGCCACACCGAATACTTATACAACTTGTGACCACTGATAAAGAACCAGTGATCGTGCGTCCCCTTATTCAACAATGAAAAGATTAATTTTTATGTTCATATATATGCTACTACATACAAATCGAATAAAGTTTTGAATGTTCGACTCACTACATCAACGAACTAATGGATATTATCTAAAATATTATAGTATATGAAAGTTATTTCTTTTAATGTGTACTCCATTACTTAACATCTAATCTTTTTCATTACACACAAAGTAGTAGATAGATGCAATAATGGTTTTGCAATAGTGAAGGTGCCATTTGTCTCTCCTCATGGGCTATTTTTACTTTTTGCAATATCTACATCTACTTTATAAGAGACACTACTTTCTTGTTTGTGCTCTGTTCGAAAATGTGCCTTAATTCTAACACCACTTTGATGGTTTTGCTTGGATCTGCTAATTCGTTCATGTCATGTATATTTGTGTTATATATTTTCGTGTTTCGTGTACATGAATTCTAAATATAAAATTGATTCGTTTATGTTTGTTTATATTCTATGTGGTGTATAGTCGTGTATTTTTCGTGTCGTGTTTCATGTAATTTTAAATAAAAATAAAATAAATAAATATTAAATTTCTGCAAATATGTATTAAAAATATGTATTTACATCATACTTACAAATAATATTATAAAATTATGTATAAACATATAATAAATATGAATTTATCTAATGTAAATATTAAAATATCTAATAGAAATATAAATATATAAATATATATTTGTTTCGTGTATCTCGGTCGTGTACTTTCGTGTTCGTGTACTTTCGTGTCTTGTACTCAAAATGTAAACACAAAAATTTTCGTGTCATGTTTTCGTGTCGTGCCATAAATTGACGGATCTAGTTTTACATGGAGGTAGGGGAAGTATGGTGCGGTTTGGTGCGATTTTTAAGATTAATCATTATTAAATTAATATATTCGATTTGATTCGGTTAATTGTTATTAATCGGTACCAAATCATATAGAGCGATTATTTTAATCATTTACAAATTCGTGAACCAAAATAAATTTATTTCATAAAATTATTTTTTTATATGTAATTCATATAATCATAAGTAAAAATAATAAATATGACAAATATATATATCCATAACAATGGAAAACGAGATTATAACATGTGCATATCAAATAATCGATACAAATTTATTATACATCTAAAATTTATGATTTAATTCTAATAAAAGATTGAAATTATAGATTATGGAGATATTATATAATTTATTTATACTAATATAAAATATAAATTCATGTAATTAAAAATACTAAAATCAATTTGTATGAAATTATTATATATATTATAAATTAGGGAAATATAGAATTATTTTTTTAATAATTTCTATATGAACTTGTGTGAATGAAGTGAGGTTGCTTCAAGAGACACTACACCATAGATCGCATATTGCAACAACGTAAATATATTGCCTTAAGGCCTATATTTGTTGCATTAGATGTAATTGCAACGAATGTGCAAAATTTCACCGTTGCATCCGCCCCTGTTGCAATAGAGCCATTTAGCAACAATTTCAGCTACATATAGCAACGTTAAGAATCATTGCAATACAAGCATGTAGCAATGTTTTATGGTCTTCAGCAACATTTGAAAATCATTGCACTAGCAAATGGTTGGCAAACAAGTCACTTTATGGCAACAAATATTAGTCTAATTGCCATGAATTTATTAGACAAATTGCAACAGTTTAGGCCCTTATTGCAATAATTTTATAGCAGTTGTTACATTATTTGCAACATATTTTTGACAGAATTGCAACAATTTTTTTTTAAAAAATTGCATGGTTCCATTTGAATATTCAACTAGCCAGGCATAAAAGCCACAAATCCAAGCAACGCCAAACATCAATATCATTTTATAAAAACTACTAATTAACAGTTCAAAAGTAAGTGCATGAATATTACAATATCGAAACCATCCAAATGGTAAGTCGACAAAACGACAATTAAAGTCTTGTCGCATACACTTAATTAGTTAGCAAAACGATAGTCTTATCGCATACACTTAGCTACATTACTTACACAAAATGATAAAGCAGTCAACCAACTATTAATAGATGATTTAAATATAAGGTTCTCATGTGGCAGCTTCAATAGCCTTATCTGCATCCACCTCTTCTCCATTTCTCCTCATATTCGTCGTCCTACCATCTCTTCATCATCATCATATCATCTGATTCACCCACATTTTCACCATCTCTCTTGGCCTACAAATATTCACAATTGCATTAGTGGTAAATACTAAAGGCATAATCTGCAAAAATCAAATTATATATATTAGATAAATTAGGCAGTGAGATGAATATTAGGTATCTCTTTTCAGTTTCTTCCATTGTTTCTTGTAACATCCAGTTCTCGTGTGACACTTCAAAGCATCAGGTAAATCAACCTCTGTCCATCAGGTAAATCTCTGTACTGGTATTTAGATGTATTACAGAGAAAGACTTACTGCAATATTCAGATGTGTAACTGTACATATTTAAAAACATAAGTGCATGAAGCCCAGGATAAAAAGAAGACAGGGTGTTACTAAGTTCGGGCCAACACTTTTATTATGCTACACTGTTAGATATGAATATCACTAGGAAACTAGACAGAGGGGGGGTGAATGGATAGTTTGAATGTTTTTCATTTTCTTGAAACTTAGTAGCTCTGTTAGATTGTGTAGTATGAAAATGTGGAAATAAAATAAGCAAGACACACACAATCACTTTAATCTACTTTGGATAAAGTAAATCAAATACTACTTTAATCTATTCTGGCTTCTAAACAAGAATAGTGTATTCTTGTTTTCTTACAGAGAAAAGAGTGCTTAGATAATTCTATGTGTATCTCTCTTGCTACTAACTATAGGGTGTGCACGATATATATATCCTATAAAAACTTGTGCACACTCCTATTTACACAGCTACCCCTAACTGTAACTCCAACTTGTCCTTCCATAAGAGGTTAACTGTGTCAGGAAGGACCACTTGCTTTCTGTAGTCCTTTCCCGTATATGTAGCTGCTTGTCTCTATTCTTTCTCTCCAAGTTTTGATGTAGATTTGCCATCTGTCTTTGGACCACCTAACCATAACAAATGCTTCAGTATTTGTCTCCTTTGAACTTTGATTTTGTACCTTGATTTGTCTTGTTGTAAATCGCCTAAGTGTTGACATCGTGAACTCCAACATATTCCTTATCCTGTGACTTGTCGACATAGAGCATTTAAGACTTTGCTATATGAGGACTTTTCTATATGAGTATTTTAGGAGTATACGATATGGCATATTTCTGACTTCACGATATAGCCTTTGAGGACTTCACGACATAGCTGTTTTGAGGACTTCACGATCTAGTACATTCTGACTTTGCGATCTCAACACTTCACGATATGAGCCTTGAAGACTTCACGACATAGTTCATTTTGGACTATGCGATCTCAGTACTTCACGACATGGATATTGGGGACTTCACGACATAGCTCATTCTGACTTCACGATATGGGGACTTAGACAAATTTCTGCAAATTATTTCTTCAAGGCCTTATTCACATCCTGCTGCATGAACAATTTGAACTTCTACCAGGACAATTATTTCATGGCCAATGTACATTCTAGGTGCAAGAAACTTACTAAGCTCATTATAAACTTGAGCATACAGAATAAAGCTAGGTACATGAAAACAAGACAAGTACAATAGAGACCTATACTATATCCCAGTGATAAACTTCACTACGTCATGTAGAGTGACATAGTCAGAATGTGTAGGCTTGTTAATAGTGGTATTCATACATGCCTTGAGCCTGACAATCTCCCCTAAATTGTGAGTAAGAAACTTAGGCACAATTTCATGTCTGATAACAAGCCTAACTTACATAAAAAGGAAACATACTTCAGAGAAAATAGCAGATGAACATTATGAACATGATTTGATTACAAATAAAAAATGATATCTTACAGATGATTTTTCTGTTGCTGAGCAGCTTCAGATTCCATTTGCTTTTTTAGATAATCATCATAAACCTTCTTCTTTCTAGCTTCTTCCCTTCTGTTCATTTATGAAATGGCTTCCAGAATTTCATCCCTTGCAATCAGTTCTTCTAAGAGAGGAGAGTCTTCTAGATCTTCAACAGCAGTCCTCAGGGCACTTTCTACATAAGAGTCCAGGAATTCCATCCTTATTTTGCTTATTCCTCCATTTGTATTTCTGTACTCCACCACATAAGGATTTAGATTCACTTTGCATAGCCCTTTCTTTCTTAACTCCTTAGCCTTCTCTTCCATTTCTGCCATCTCCTTTTCTTTCTGAATTTTCTTCTCTTCATTCCACTTCCTTAGTTCTTCTTGATAATCAGAATGCATTTTCAAGTACCTGGCAATTTCTATCTTCCACATTCTTTCTTCCTTTTCTTTAAAATTCAGCAAGGCATTGATCCTTTCTAGTTCATAGATTGGGAAGTATTGCCAGCTTCCGGTTTTCATCTCTGTCTCCCTTCCATCAGTGTATTTGATCTCTAGATGATCTTTTATCACTTTGACTTCAAAGATTCTTTAGGCTCTCAGGAATGCTAGGGCTACTTCATCATAGTCTTCATCTAGAGGAGGTACATTTAGCCCTACCACATTTGTGATCACTCCATTCCTCTTTGTCATCCTTGTTCTTTTGGCCACACTTTTGATTTTCCAATGCTTTACTTGTGGTAGCTTTCTTGAACAAGGAGATTTAGCCTTCAATGCCACATCATTTGGAAGTAGTTTTAATCATTTCCCATTGATCCACTACAACACTCCACTAGCTGTGACTTTGTGGAAGTGTCTTTTAGATTTTGTTGTTGTGGCTTCTGTTTTCTTCTGTGGCAAATCAGTTTCAGAAGCCTTGGATCTAGATTTTGGAGGATCATTACCAACAGTATCCACCCTAGACTTAGATTCTTGTTTTGTGGTTAAGATATTGCTAGCAATGTCATTGGCTTGCTGATTTCCACCTTTTCTCTTTTCAGTTTCTTTCTTCCTTTGAGTGTCCTTCTTGTCTTTGTCAGCATCTTTGGATCTTTTGGATGTTTTGCTTCTGCTGCTTTCACTTTTCTCATCCTTATCACTCCTTTGTTGACTTCTTCTCCTGCTTCTCTTATCCTCATCATCCTTATCATCTTTCTTTTCATTTCTTGCTTTGATTGATTCAGGTATTCTGCCATAAATGAGAAATTTTTGCAGAATTTGAATTATCTCTAGCTCTTCTGTAGTCCCGAACCCCCTCTTTGCTCTCAAAATTTGAACCACTTGATTGATCTTGTCTTTGTTCGTCATCTCCAATTGAGCAGGAATCACCAATTGATCAATGGAGTTTGCCTTGGAGAGACATTGGAATATTATGGTTCTTGGATTAGAAATGACCTCAGGCAGCCTCAAGAATTGGTCTCTTTTTAGTTCATCCGATAACATCTTGGTGTTATCCCCTTTTCTTTCAATAAGCTCCAGTAGAGTATTGTTCGCACAAAATCACGCAAGCGTACGCGGTCACAAGTAATATAAGAATAAGTAGAGTTCGTTCTCACAGAGACTGCTTTGGTTATTATAGTTATGCACCTATGCAACAATGTATGGCTATTGTTCAATGCTAAGACAAGTATCAAAGTTGTGTTTTGATTAACTAAATTAACTAATCGATTTAACAAGATTATAATTAACTAAAGAGATTGCTGTAGAATTACTTATGAGAATAAAACATGGGATCCTAACTTCATTAAATACTTCATCTAGAGTCTTTTGTCTTTAATCAATGCATGTGACGGTTGTGACAACTAATCGGATAACACGAAATCAGTACACGCTACCTTTCAGTATACATATACCAAACCACTCAAACATCCACAAAAGAGATAGAAGTTGGGAAGACACCAATTATGCTTAGACCCTATATGTCTATAAGATTTGAAAACATAACGGTTTAACGAGCAAGTTATCCATTCAGATTACATAGGGCAGGTAAGATGGTTAAAATTACCTACGAATCATGCATGACAAATATACATAAACCTATGCTAGCATGACAAGTTCTAAACCTCTATATCCACTTTCGCATTCAATAGAGATTAACAAACAACTTAGATGTTAGCTACGCATCCAAGAAGAATAAGCACAACCAAACTAGGATATCAATTAGCCATCACACACACATCTTTAAAACAATTAACTACTAAAATCCATAAATAAATCCGTTAGAACCCCACGACAACGATTAGTTCATAATCGAACCGTTCATCATCGTGGGTTCTGATGAAAACATGATAATAATTATGACTGGAATACTGAATAAAGTACTAGAGATAAAGTTTAAGAAACACAGAACCAACGAGAATCCAAAGTATCGCCTAATTAGAAGAATACAAAGAAAAGTTAAAAACTAGATCTTCGTAATCAACCGTCTTCTTGTTCTCCTCACCGGTGGATGAATATGTATGTATATAAGACAATGTATATGGTTGTATGTCTCAGAAATCGTCCACCAAGTGCTTAAATAGGCCTTTCTGCTGACTTGTTGATGCAGGTTTCCTTTTCAGAATCGAAGTTGCCTTTTTCCAGAATGTTTCAGGGGTGGGCGCGCCTGTAGGGCGCGGGCGCGCTTGGAAGGGACTCCACCTAGGGCGCGGGCGCGCCTGGAAGGGGTGGGCACGCCTGACCTTCTGTCAATTTCTTCCTTTTGGTTTTTCCTTGACAATTCATGCTCTCTTCAACTCCGCAACCTCTTGGCTTCCTCAACAATGATCAAATAGCACCACATAACCCTAGAAACTTCACCACACTGCTGACGAAGCAATTCTGCATACACTAACACAAAACACATCAAAAACACCATGTACATGAGAACAAACGATCAATTTAAGTCGATTTAGGGTGTTCCAAGTAGATATGAAATCCACTTATCACACCCCCAAACTGAAACCGATGCTTGTCCTCAAGCATAAACAGACTCACTACATATATATAATACAATGCATGAATGCAACTAATATGAAAATGCAAATGATCCCCTCAAACTAACCATAACCAATCAACAAGCCAACATCTCAAGGAATGAAATCTTTCAAACAGAGTTCGAACAAATCCCCTTATACTAAAAAACAAACACAGAAACGTGCGTGTGTGCAATGCTCATCAATATACTCCCAAACTAAACTAAGACCATATCCTATTCTTCACCAAAACAACCACAAGCTTATAAACAGAATGAACTCTAGACAAAAGAAACCACTTAAAGACACCTCAGACCACTTTAGCTAGACAGGAATTCATGCTTTATTACGACACACATGCTTATTTGACCGTGCAATGGTTGAGACCCCAAAAGGCTTATACAATAATACTCATGTAGCGAGCGTTAGGTTAGTGGATCCCAGACCGGAAAAGTCTTAGGTCACTAGGCACAAAGTCCCCTAGAACTTAATTGATCAAGTATTAAAGAGCTCAACCTGATCAATTCTGCATAACAACAACTAACATAACTCTTTTTTTTTTCTTTTTTTTTTATTACGGAATGAGTGCACTTTGCCTTTTTCTCATCCCACCCTAGACTACTCATCTTTTCAATGAGCGGCTACTAGCCATTTGACGCCTAGCCTTTATTAACAACTAGCATGAAATCCCTGTTTTCCCCCAAACTTAGACTTAAGTGCTTCTTTGAATTTCAAGAGAATAAAAGACATTCTGAATATAAGCAAGTGATTAAATTCTAACATCCAAACAAACATGGTCTGATCAAATTCAAAAGCAACCAATGAGACTTATGAAATTATTTTGTTTCTGGCATGCAAGTCAATTCATAGGAACTTAATCAACCCTCTATCTATCACTACCACATTCTCATCAACATCGACTCACCAACCAAGAAATAGCCAAGTTCTAAGGGATCATGAAATATGCTATGCAAATGCAATTAAATGGACTCACATAATATATAAAAACACTAATGCAAACAGAATGCTCTATATGACAAAAACATGCAAATATATGAATGAACTAACTACATATGCAATATGAAACCTATATGACACACACACTAACCTTCCCTAATTACCACCCCCAAACTTACAATATTCAATGTCCTCATTGAAGGTAATAAAAAGGAAAGATGCAGAGAATACCTAATCATCAGCAGGACCACCCTCCTCGGGTGGTGTATCCGGTGGTGGATTAACAGAATCAACTCCAAAATCAGGCCAAGCAATACCAACTCCAGTGGCTCTGAAAGTAGTACCCAAAGGACCTATCAACTTCACTCTGAATCCTAGATGGATCCTAGGGGGAAACAACACAAACTTTTTTTTTTGTCTTTTTTTTTTAAACACAGAATACTAATACTACATATTCGCGCTGGTTGCCTCCCACGAAGCGCTTGTTTTATGTCAATAGCTTGACGTGAATCCGTTTTCATCCAGTCGCAAGAACGGTGAATGTCAACTCACGGTTCACCATATTACCAACGTCATGCTTCAGCCACTGACCATTAACCTTGAACGCTTCGTCCGGAAACTTATGGAAAATCTCTACTGCATCATGCAGAAACGCTGATTTAACCGTGATAGGCTCCGAACACCTCGACTTACGCTTTCCTAGAAAAAATCTGAAGCGGGACTTGAAACACAGAACTAGCTGACCAGGCACAAATGAATGTTTCACCACCCCTCTTTCATGCCAGTCCTTAACCTTCTCCTTATATAGCCTGTTTCTCTCGTAGACTTTACCATACCTCAATTGATCCTGCAGTGGTTGGATTTCAAGTGTAGGAGCTTCTTCCATAGATGGTTTAAGTCGCTCTTGAGAATTGTTCAGCTCTGCTAATCCAAGAGAATCGAATGGCATGTCAATCTTCCTTTTCCACGGAGGCGCATTCAACAACTGAAGTTGCTCTGCTCTTTCTTCGACTTCAGTCTCAGAATCCCCTATCAAGACTCTCTCCACTGTATCTGACTTCAGCGGTTGTTCAATCTCTGTATTGACGACAAAATCGAACATCTCCAATTTAAAGCAATCTTCTTCCTCAGTTGGAAATTTCATTGCCTTGAACACGTTAAAAGTGACCTTCTGATTTTGAACCCTCATTGTAAGCCCTCCTTTCTGCACATCTATCAAAGTACGGCCTGTAGCTAAGAACGGTCTTCCCAAGATAATCGGAATCTTCTTGTCTTCCTCAAAGTCCAGAATGACAAAATCCGCAGGGAAAATGAGCTTATCCACTCTAACCAAAACATCCTCCATTATACCTCTTGGATATGTGATCGACCGATCAGCCAACTGCAAAGACATGTTCGTAGGTTTCGGTTCAGGAAGTCCAAGTTGCATGAAGACATACAACGACATCAGATTAATACTAGCTCCCAAGTCACACAAGAACTTGTTGAAAGATAGATTGACGATAGTGCACGGTATGGTGAAACTCCCTGGATCCTTGAGTTTTGGAGGTAACTTCTGCTGTAGAATAGCACTGCACTCTTCAGTTAGAGCAACGGTCTCCAACTCCTCGAGTTTCAATTTCCGAGATAGAATACCCTTCATGAACTTTGCGTAGCTCGACATTTGTTCTAGAGCTTCCGCAAAAGGTATATTGATCTGCAACTTCTTGAAAACTTCGAGAAACTTAGCAAACTGCTTGTCCAGCTTCTGCTTTTGAAGACGTTTAGGGAATGGCAGAGGAGGATAGACCTCCTTGATCTTTGTATTCTGCTTTAGAACAGATTTCTCAGTCGAATGGTCACGCTTTTCCGCTTCGTTTCCCCCCAAACTAGCTTTTTCCTCTTTTTCTTCAACTTCTGGCAGAATGTCAGGCGCGGGAGCGCTCCCTAGGGCGCGGGCGCGCTCGAGCTTCTGCTGGGAATTCAAAAAAATTTCGTTTTCTGCTGTTTCTGAGTTCTGATCACTCGTAACCCTTCCAGATCGCAAGGTAACAGCTTTTACATGTTCCTTAACCTCTCTTTTGCCTGGATTAGCTTCCGTATCACTAGGGAGAGTTCCATGTGGTCTATTCAACAAGGCATTGGCAATCTGACCGATTTGATTCTCCAGAGTCTTGATTGAAACAGCTTGGCTCTTGCACATTAGCCTCAATTCCTCCAATTCAGATTTTTCATTAGATGATTGCCCAGCACTTCCCTGAGATGGTTGTTGAAAACCTGGTGGTTGATATGGTTGCCTTGGAGCATACTGCTGCTGAAAACCAGAAGAGTTGAATGGTTTAGCTCCATATTGCTGACCTTAATACTGCTGATACGGCTATTGTGGTTGTTGCATACCACCCTGATTGTTACTCCAGCTGAAGTTAGGATGGTTCATGTTATTCGGATGATAGATGTTAGGCACTGGCTGTTGTGATCTCTGGAAATTGCTCACAAACTGTGCCGATTCACTAGATATGGCACACTGAGTCGTGTCATGTGCACCTACACATAGCTCACAAACACTAGCCACCTGTTGAACTCCATAGTTAGACAAAGAATCCACCTTCATAGACAGGGCCTTTAACTGAGCTACTATTGCCGTAGCTGAATCCACTTTCAGAACTCCTGCTACCTTGCCTTGTGATAACCTCTGAGTTGGATTCTGATATTCATTAGCAGCCATCATCTCAATTAGCTCATAAGCTTCCTCGTAGCTTTTAGCCCAAAGAGCTCCACCTGATGCCGCATCAAGCATTGGTCGAGATTGACCTCCCAGACCATTATAAAAACAGTTGATTACCATCCAATCAGGCAATCCATGATGAGGACACTTCCTAAGCATCTCCTTGTAACGCTCCTAAGCCTCACATAAAGTTTCTCCAGAATGCTGAGCAAACTGAGTAAGGGCATTCCTGATTGCTGTTGTTTTAGCCATAGGAAAGAATTTAGTGAGAAACTTCTGAGCCAAATCCTCCCATGTAGTAATAGAACCTGCTGGTAGAGAGTGCAACCAGCCTTTAGCCTTATCCCTCAGAGAGAATGGGAACAGTCTCAGTTTCACAGCATCTTCCGACACTCCATTGAACTTGAAGGTGTCACAAATCTCAATGAAATCCCTAATATGCATATTAGGATCTTCCGTTGGAGCACCCCCAAACTGAACCGAATTCTGCACCATCTGAATCGTGCCAGGCTTGATTTCAAAAGTATTAGCTGCAATGGCTGGCCTGACAATGCTAGATTGAATGTCATTTATTTTAGGCTGAGAGAAATCCTTCAAAGCCTTCGTTTCTGCTACTGGTTCTCCCATAACTAGACTCAATTCAAGTTCTTCTTTCCGAGATTGAGAACGTGTTCGCATACACGCTCACTAGAATACCTGAAACTCACCAAACAAAGTAAAATTGATGAGTATAATCCGAGTCAGTGAACTTTAACGACCACTGATGACAAGCACATAAACTATATAAATAACACCGAGTTCCCGGCAGCGGCGCCAAAAACTTGTTCGCACAAAATCACGCAAGCGTACGCGGTCACAAGTAATATAAGAATAAGTAGAGTTCGTTCCCATAGAGACTGCTTTAGTTCTTATAGTTATGCATCTATGCAACAATGTATGGCTATTGTTCAATGCTAAGACAAGTATCTGTAAAGCATAATGTAACATAAGATCTAAAAGAGATAACTACAACTCAACAAAGGACAAGACAGACAATAATATTAACTGAAGCACAGGAATCCAGAATCAAAGAAGAAAAGGTAAACACAAAAAATCAAAATACGTTATGTATTCTTGAAGTCCGTAAACAGGTCACGGAAAGAAGTTCATGAAAATGTTCAAGCCTCAGTGACAGCAAAAGAAACAAGACTTTCAAGACGACAGAAGTATGTGAATGATTTAGGGTTCAGTACCACGGGATTCCAGTGATGAAGCAACCAGAAGGACAAGGGACGTATCAGCAGCATTGTATTGAAGATATAAAATAAGAATTGATCAAGTGTTATTCATCTGTGAACCAGACCAGTTGCACTAGGTGACGGCACTAAAAAGATCAAGTTGTTTTATCGTCTCAGAAGAAATTGATACAGTCTATTTCTTAAACACCCAGAAGCTCAGTGGAATCATTTATGGACTAAAGACAAGAAAGAGAAATTCGATGGTTTTTCTAATTGAAAAACTATCGAATGGTAGTTGAAATGATTAATTAAAAACTAAAGTAAATTAGTTTGGCATCCGATAGTTTTGATTTAAAAACTATCGAATGACAAATTAATTTATTTAATTCGATGGATTTTTATTCATTCGATGGTTTTTTTTATTATGGGAGCAGGTGAAAAGAATTCCTTTTCTGAAAGGTTGATGAAGATCCAACGGCCAGGATTGTTTCTACAATTCTCATTCGATGGTTTTTCAAAACAGACTACAATTAATACAGAGAGAAGATTGTGTCTTCTTCAGTTAAGGTATTCAACACAGACACATAACTGAGAGAGAGAAGAGCCGGAGAAAATTAACAGAGAAATTAATAGTGCTCAGAACTTGATTATTGTTTTGTATTTGCGTTACCTTAAACTCATTGACGCTAATCTACGGATTAGAAATTGTAGCACCCCTCGAGGTTTATATTTATAAAAAGATATATTCCCCGAAACTTGATTTGGTTTGGTGTGTTTGATTTCGTTATAGAACTGAAAGATTAATCCGCGAATGAAATTAAATTATTTCTGAGTATCGTATTCAACCCCCCCTTCTACGATACTTTGGACCTAACAATTGGTATCAGAGCTTCTTGATTGATATACAAATCAGATCCGGTGAATGAGACCAAAATCAAACGTAGCGTGAAAATTCGAAGCAAATTTTTTAACTTTCAAATTTTTTCATTTAATTGGAATTTCTTGAATTTTAAACAATTTGAAATTTTCAGAAACCATGAGTGCTCCAAAGACAACCGCTGGTATTAAAGTTCCCCCGTTTACTAGAGATGATTTCAGTTTGTGGAAGATGAAGATGTTGTTATTTATCAAGGCATCTAATCCGTTGTATATTGGCATATTAGAGAACGGACCGTTTGTACCAATGAAACCAGTTAGTGAATCTACAGCTCCTGATGGTAGCAGGATTCCTTCAGGCACCCAACCTAAGGATATAAGTGAATTTACAGATTCTGACAAAGAACTGATTCGATTGGACACCGGTTTAATGTTGATATTGGCGGACTCCGCGGACAAGGAGATGAGCTATCAGTTGATGAACTGTACAAGCGGGAAACATATGTGGGATACCATTAACCTAATTATGGAAGGAACTGAAGACGTGCAGGAAAACAGATTGGACATTCTGACTTCTCAATATGAAGCGTTTAGGTCCCTGCCAGGAGAAAGTATAACTCAGGTCTTTGAGAAATATACTAAGCTCCTCAATGAATTGGCAATGAAAGGAAAGACCTATCCACTGAGAGAATCGAACAGGAAGTTCATGATGACGCTGCCCCATCATGTAGAACACAAGTCATCATCCATTAGGGAAAGAATTGACTTCACAAAGATGTCATTAGAGATGATCTATGGCAAGTTGAAGACCTATGAGATGGAACAGGAACAAAGGGTGATAATCTACGGATCAGGGACAGTGGACAACAAGCACAATGCACTTGTGAGATCAGCAGCACTTGTAGTGGATGAACCAATAACTTCTGAGATTCAGGTTCAAACCCAAAGAGCTGGAAAGGAGGTGATAATAGAAGCAGAAATGGACTCTGTGAATCTGGGTGTTGATGAAAGTGATTACTACACCCTAGAAGAGCTTGAGCAAATGGAAGACAAAACCATGGCGTACTTAGCTGCAAAGTTTAGTCATATTCGTTTCAAGAGAAACCCTAAGTACAAGTTCAAGGGCTCAACCAATAGATTCCAGAAGAGCAATTATACACCTAGTACAGGCTTTAAGGGAGGCTACAAGACTGGCATGATTGATAGAAGCAAATCAAGATGCTATAACTGCAATGAGTTAGGGCACTTCGCCACTGAATGCCGGAAGCCTCGTCAAGCAAGAGACATGAAAGATGTCTATGGAAAGAAGGATTCTTATGATGAGTTGAAGAAAGAGAATGCCAAGCTTAAACAGCAGTTGGAGGCATTCTCTGGAAAGCAGAAAGGGAAGGCTTACATAGCAGAGGGAAAGCACTGGGATGATACTGATTCGGATGAAGAGGAGGAATATGTAAATGTTGCTCTAATGGCTGACTCTTCAGAGGAATCACCTCAATCATCTCAGGTACCTATCTTAACTACAATTGATATGTCTAATTCTGAGTACAAGAAAACTGTGCAAGATCTTAGTGTAGAATTGTTTAATGTACACACAAGCATGCTAGCATCTGAAATGGAAAATGCTAAACTAGTTCTTAAGATTAAAAAGCTAGAATCTAAAAATGAAGAACTAGAGCTTGTAGCTGTAACATTAGAAGATCTTAAGCAAAAGAATGCGTACTTAGAGAACAAGGTCAAGTGTAATGATGAGATAGAGACTATCCTCAGGAAGCAGATTTCATATCTAGATTTGAAGCTGAATGCTTTTAAGAATTCCGCTTAGTGGCTAAGGAAATCATTGATACTCAGGCCGTAGAGAATAAAACTGCTATAGGATTTGACTATAACAAGAAAGCTGGTAAGAAGATTTTGGAATTCCCTGTGACACCTTCAGTTGTCAAAAGGAATACTCCACATGTTCTTAAGAATGTTGATTGTCCAGTTTTTGTTAAGCCGTTTCCACCTTTCTTTTATGAGGATGATCTTTTCATAGCTCAAGAATTGCTTGAGGAGGATTTAGTGAAGGAAAAAGAGGTAAAGACTAAGTTACCTAGGAAATCAGTAAAGAATGCATTACCTAAACCTGATTTACCTAAAACTGAAGTAGGTTCCTTAGTTAGTAATGTTAAAAAGAACATGAATGGGAGGAAAAAGATTGTTAATCAGGAATTGGTTCCATCTTCTCCCATTGCATCTAGGAAGTTGTGTTCTATTTGTAATTCTGCTGGACACCTTACACATGCATGTAAAAAGGTTAAAGTAGAAACTGCTAATACTTCTGAAATGCATAACATGTCTGACATGCCTGATAATCATGAACCCTGTGGAAAGAAAGAGTGTTTGCTATGTAAGTACAACATCATGCATGCTTATTTTAAGTTGATGTCTGATAATAGCAATATCACTGATAATGTTAAATCCACAGATACTATGAATATCAAACAGGGTAAGACTAAATTAAATGTTACTCCTGTTAAATCATCTAAACCTTCAGGACCCAAACAATTTTGGGTACCAAAGTCCGCTTAATCAATCTGATTGCAGGGTAAGGTTAAAAGCTCAAAGGTTGTGTGGATTCTGGATAGTGGCTGTTCTAGACACATGATAGGTGAAGAGTCCCTGCTTACAGAGGTGGTTAAGAAGACCGGCCCGATTGTAACCTTTGGAGATGACAGCAAAGGATTCACTACGGGATATGGTAAATTGAAAGCTGGAAATGTCATCATTGAAAACATCTCTCTTGTTGAAGGATTAAAGCACAATCTTCTAAGCATCAGTCAGTTCTGTGATAAAGGCTACAATGTAGATTTCAGAAAGGACAAGTGCTTGATCACCAACAGGAAGGATGAGAAGCTTACTCTACTGGGAGTGAGAAAAGGAAATTTGTTTATAGCTGACTTAAGTTCTACCAGTGAAGGAGAAGTTACATGTTTCTATGCAAAGGCATCTTCAGAACAAAGTTGGCTATGGCACAAGAAGCTCTCACATTTGAACTTCAAAACTATGAACTCTTTGGTAAAGAGAGAGTTAGTGAGAGGGTTGCCCCTGATGGAATTCAATCAGGAGGGACTATGTGAAGCATGTGAAAAGGGGAAGTCGAAGAAAGCATCACATGGAAGCAAAGGAATGACAAGTATTACTGAACCATTACAGCTGATTCATATGGATTTATTTGGTCCAGTTAATGTTATGTCACTTTCAAGAAACAGATATGCATTGGTGATGGTGGACGACTACTCCAAGTACACGTGGGTGTTGTTCATACAAACAAAGGATGAAGCAACACAACTAATCATTGATCACATCAAGAAGATAGAAGTGGAAGCTAAGCTACCTGTGCGGACAATCAGATCAGACAATGGAACTGAATTCAAGAATGCAGTTCTAAATGATTTCTGCTCAGAGAAAGGGATATCAAGACAGTTTTCAGCACCAAGAACTCCTCAACAGAATGGAGTAGTGGAAAGGAAGAACAGGACCTTGGTTGAAGCAGCAAGGACCATGTTGAGTGAATCAAAACTTCCCACTTACTTTTGGGCTGAAGCAGTGAATACAGCTTGCTACACTCAGAATCGAACCCTGATCAACAAAGATCATGAAAAGACTCCGTATGAGTTAATGGCCAACAAGAAGCCAACACTGAAGTATTTTCATGTGTTTGGTGCAAAGTGCTTTGTACTTAAAGATGGAGAACATCTTGGCAAGTTTGATGCCAAAGCAGATGAAGGCATTTTTCTGGGCTATTCTCTGGAATCTAAGGCTTTCAGGGTATATGTGATTGAAGATAAGGTGTTGGAAAGCTTTAATGTAACATTTGACGACACTAAAAGACCAGGCCTGCAAACTGGAGAGAACTCTGAATCCTTGGTATTTGAAAATCTATCAGGAGATCTCTCTGACAATGAAGAAGTACCTGAAGTTGTTACAGTCATTAATAATAATCATAATGATAATGATTCTGGACCAAGTGGTGACCAAAGTGGAAATCCTCAACATACAGGATCCACTAGTCAGTCTTCAGAATCAACAGATCAAACTGTCAACAACTCAGGGGGAGCAGGAGAAGGATCAACTAGTCACACTCCACAACATCTAGAACAAGGAGAATCATCAAGATCGCATCTGCCAAGACAAAGGGTATGGAATAGAGATCATCCCTTTCACTTGATCATTGGTGATCCGGACACAGGAGTGAGAACTAGGAGAACATCACAAAATGAATGTCACTATTCTGGGTTTCTCTCAGAAACAGAACCTAAGAAAGTTGAAGATGCTCTAGATGATCCAGATTGGGTAATTGCTATGCAAGAAGAACTCAATCAGTTTGAAAGGCAGAAAGTTTGGAAGCTGGTACCCAAGCCTAAGGGAAAATCTGTTATTGGAACAAGGTGGGTATTCAGAAATAAGTTGGACGAAGATGGCATTGTAACGAGAAACAAAGCCAGACTGGTTGCTAAAGGTTACTCTCAAGAAGAGGGTATAGATTATGATGAAACCTATGCACCAGTAGCAAGACTTGAGGCCATCAGAATGTTTCTGGCATTTGCTGCACATTCCAATTACAAGGTATATCAAATGGATGTGAAGAGTGCTTTTCTGAACGGGGAGTTAGAAGAAGAAGTGTATGTGGAACAACCTCCAGGTTTTGAGGATTCAAAACTGGCAGACTTTGTGTACTTTCTATTCAAAGCTCTCTATGGACTCAAACAAGCTCCAAGGACATGGTATGACACTCTCTCTGAATTCTTACTTGAAAATGATTTTACAAGAGGTGTTGTAGACAAAACTCTCTTTGTCAAAAAGCATAAAAATGATTTGATATTGGTGCAAGTATATGTTGATGACATAATATTTGGTTCTACTAATGATGATCTATGCAAGAGATTTGCTAAGTTAATGCAGAGTCGTTATGAAATGAGCATGATGGGTGAATTGTCATTCTTTCTTGGATTGCAAGTATACCAGAAACAAGATGGTATATTCATTTGTCAGTCCAAGTACATCAAGGATCTTCTTAAGAAGTATCAAATGGAAGACTCGTCTACAGCAAAGACTCCTATGCCAACTGCCACTAAGCTTGATAAGGATGAAACTGGTAAGAAGGTTGACATCACAGGCTACAGAGGTATGATAGGCTCATTACTTTATCTCACTGCAAGTAGACCAGATATAATGTTTGCAACATGCTTGTGTGCTAGATTTCAGTCTGATCCTAAAGAATCTCATCTAATAGCTGTTAAGCGAATATTTAGATATCTTAAGGGGACCCCAAATCTTGGAATTTGGTACCCTAAAGATACAGGATTTGATCTTATTGGATACACAGACTCTGATTTTGCAGGTTGTAAGATTGATCGGAAGAGTACTTCAGGAAGCTGTCAGTTTCTTGGAAGAAGATTGGTTTCCTGGCATAGCAAGAAGCAGCATTCAGTGTCCACATCAACAGCTGAGGCTGAATACATTGCTGCTGGTAGCTGTTGTGCTCAGATATTATGGATGAGAAACCAACTCCGTGACTATGGACTTCTGTTGACAAAGATTCCTATATTTTGCGACAACACAAGTGCCATAGCAATCTCAAACAACCCAGTGCAACACTCGAGGACGAAGCACATCGACATCAGGTATCATTTTATCCGAGAGCATGTCATGAATGGAACTGTGGAGTTACACTTTGTACCCACAGAGGATCAAATTGCAGACATCTTTACTAAACCGCTTGATGAATCCACTTTCAATAAGCTGGTTGGTGAACTTGGGATGTTAAATCTTTCTGATTAATTGATTTTGATTAGAAGTCAGTAACTGCAGAGAGTCCTGGTGAATACATGAGTTTAAGAATTGCTATATCCTTAGGACTCGTGAATTTATTTTCTGGAGCAATTCTCGTAGTTAGGATTACTGTACTAATTTCATGTCACGATTATGGATGATATATCTTCTGGCATTTAATTAGTTATTAATTCTAAAATTATTTAAGTGCTAATATTTGTTCTAAATATTCAAGCATTTATTTAATTGGAATTAATTTACTTTGTTTTTAACATTGTAGATTAATGCAGCACAATTGATTAGTTGTTAATTGGTTAATATCACTCAATGATATTTAATTGATTTTATTCTAAGAAAATTGTGAATTTTCTGTTAAGAATTGATTTTGGTAAATTTGAAATAATTTATTAGAATTAAAATTTGACAGGAGATACAAAAAGTCTGATTTTTAAAACAAGAACAGGTTTTAAAAAGAAGACAGAAGCAAAAATATCGAATTTAAGGAAATTCGATAGTTTTTCAAAGTACAATGATAAATCTATCGAAATTAATTTCGATGGTTTTTGAAAGGGAAAAAGAAAATCTATCGAAAAATTTCTCGATAGTTTTTGAGAATAATTTTAAAAATATATATCGAAGTGAATTAATATAATTCAATATTTAATTCTCGATAGTTTTTAGAAATCCAAGTGAAAATCTATCGGGAGGATTTAATTTTTCAATAATTAAACTCCTCGATAGTTTTTCAAACAAACTATTCGCGATAGTTTTTCCAAATGTCACAGCTCGATAGTTTTTCAAAATTTCAAATTAAACCATTCTCGATAGTTTTTCTGTAAAACTTTTTAAATTCTAAACATTTCAAATATTCGATAGTTTTTCAAAAACCATCGAATTACGTTGACAAGTTTACCCCTTGCAGAAAAATATCAAGAGTACTTTAAAAACTATCGAAACCTGAAAAGACTAAAATACCCCTGTCAGTGTAAAATAGTATAAAAGCGTGCCTTGAACCTTTTTCTTTCTCATTCTTCACAGATCTGAGAAGTAAAAAGCTGTCGTTTATATATATACTTACAAACATTTTTTACAGTTTCAAGAACAAGCTTCGATAGTTTCTTCAATTTGAAACCGAGTAAAACTTAAAATTGTTACTGGTGTTCACTGTTGATTCTCTTTTGACAGTGAATAGTTGTTTATTTTTTTTGAGTTTTGAAAGATAGTGGAGAAGAAACCATCGAACCAAACTTTGAACCACAAGTCGATTGTTAAAAGAACACTCTTTAGAAATCAATTACTTAAACAATTGACTTCTTTTGATTTTGTTGGATAGTTGGTTTTAACAATTAGGGTTCTTGATTTGATAGTTTTCGAGGTTCTGTATTAAAGGAAAAGGGGGTAATTTTTGTTAAGAGGTTGATTAATTAGAAATAATTAATTAAATTTAACGGAAAATTAGTTTTGGTTTATTTGAATTTTCTGGAAATTTTTAAAATGGCTGGAGAATTTATTGTTACCAAAACTAATCATGTCTCGTTTCAAAATCTGCAATCCATAACGAATCCTCAAATTCGTGCATGGGCAGAGTTTTTGAATACACGTTCGTTAGTGGCATACGCTGTAAGTACTCCCGTGGTCCTTTGTCTCGATCAATTGACTGCGTTGTACACAACCGCCACGGACACAAGTGAGAACAATGTACGGTCCTTCAGTTTTGTTGTGCCAGGGGGCAGAACAATTAGGGTTACGGAACATGACTTCAATAGAATACTTCATTTCCCTACAGAAAACCTTGTTCCGGATCCCTCAACTGAGGAAATACATGCTTTTTTCACTCTTATCAGAAGTCAACAACCTAACTTCTTGGTGGGAGAGTTCCTAAAGCATTACCTGCCTAAGCCATGGAACTTTTTCTTTCATACGCTGATCCATGTTTTTACTGCCAAGCTTACTAATCTGCATGGCATTCCCTTATTCCTTCAAAAGATAGGGTTTGCCATTGCGAACAACAGGCATATTAACATAGGACGGATAGTGATTGATCAAGTAGTTATGTGCATGGGACCACTGGATGAAAGAACAGGCATAAATGAAGATGTGCTCTGTTTCTATCCTAGGTTCCTACAGCTAATTCTCAATGATGTCTTAACAGATGATGAACGTGAGACATTTGAAGCTGAAGACACAATGGAGTGTACGAAGATGAAGAGCAATGCCATAACCGCTCTGATAAGGAAGAACAACTATCTTCCAGGGGTACCCACTGTTCTCACTGAATATCTAAGAACGGTGCCCCTACCTCTTCTACCCCCAGGGGAACAGTTAATTCAAGGTAACATTCCTGAACTTGAACTGGCACCTGAACCTCAACCAATGGATGTTGATCCAGAGCCCTCAGTGGCCATTCCAGACCAGGAGGTTGCAAACCCACAACCTCTAACCACGGTCGAAGAGCCTTTGAACGAGCCAAATGAAAACATAAATGATGCTCCTTCCTCTCCTATACCTAGTAAAGAAACATCCCTGAGTATAGAGGGAGATAGTGCCAAAGCAGCACCACATAAGGAGATACACCCCTCAACAGCAGCTCTGCCTTCCTCTAAAAGGAGAAGAACAGAAACTGAGGCAACTGCTGATACTTCATTTCTCTCATTCAAAGAGCCCTTTACTGATTTTTCTGATGCTGATTGGGCTACGCTAACGAAAGCAATATCTGAACCAATAGCTCAATCAAGTAAGGAGGAATTGACGGAAGCAACTGGTGTTCCGACCATATTACGGTCAGGTTCACTGGTTGAAGGTTCTCTGAACCAAGGGTCTTCACAGACGTCGAGAGAAGGCTTTGACCTAAATGCACAATCTAAAAGGTCATTGTCTACCTCCCCAGATGGAACATATCTGGATCCTGCGGGTAAAGGGTCTAACGTAGGTGCAGATCGGCAACTCGTTGACAGTGAATCAATTACTATTGAGGAGTCAACTGAGGTGAAGTCTTTACAGACTCACGTGGAAGATTCGGGATCTCTGCTGTTAAAAGAGCCTGTTTCTAACCCCCTAGAGATTCAAACTCTAGATCCTACAAAGGATATATCATCTAAGGATGATCAGCAACTTGGTTTAACCAAGGACGGGGACTTGCGAAGCCCCATTGCACCACCGGTGACCTCCTTAAGGACGGCTACGGTGTTTTCTTCTGCAGGTACAACCAGCACAATGGATTTGAGTGAAACACAAACACTTACACCTGGCCTGAGTGGGAAAGGAAAAATGAGTGAAACACTAACAGAAACTGTGAGTGAACACCCAGAGCCAAACGTGAGGAGTGACACCCAAACCCTAACTCATATTGATGATCTGCTGTTACCAACAGAAAGAGAGCTACAAGTTCAATCTTCCCTCAAGGAGATGACAGTTCATGATAAAGAAGGAAATCCATTATTCAAGGTTCCACTGCGACCTTCCTTTGACCAAGGGATCACCTCCAGTCAAGACAATGTTTCTTTAAAGTCTATTCAAGAGAAAGTTGACTTGGCTGCAGCTGATTCCAGAAGAACATTCAGGGTCATTGGCAGTGCATCTGGCACTATAACAGGTACGAAGCAGGCAGTGGACTCCTTAAAGAAGGAAGCTATGGAAGAGCTAGTCGATTTGAGGATGGACGTAAGGGAGCTTAAAGATGGATTCATGAATGAAGTAACTGCACTGTCCCAGGGACATGAAGCTTTGAAAGAGGACGTTCTGGTTATCCGGGATGGTCAAGCGCGGGTAAAGGATGCAATGGACAACCTTTCAAGAGTGGAGTCTAGACTCAACAGGAGGCTGGATCATATGGAAAAGACTACCAACTCAAGATTGGAAAACATTGACCTGTCGTTAGCTTCTATAAATGACTTTAATAAGCAGCTTATGGATTTCTTGGAGAATCAAGGCGATGGAGTACAATCTATATGGAGTATGCTGAAAAACCAACAATCTGGACAACCTGGTCCCTCCTATCAACAACCTGATCCTTCTAATGTCTTTTATGCTGAGGATGCTTTTATCGAGGATTCCTCAACTAAGGGGGAGAAAGTTGGAGAAGGTGAGAAGGAGCAAACTAAGGATGGATGGAGAGTTTGGGAAACAGTTGAAGCTATTCCTATCAGGCAGTACTGGATAGAAGAACTTGTGGAGGAAGAGAAGAGTGAAGAGGAATTTGAATTCATGCAAGAGCAACCTATTCAAGATGAGCATGAACCATATTATCCTGAACCAATAGAACATCCTATCTTGGATGAGGATATTATGGAAGAAGAATCAAATTCTCTGTCACCAGAAGAAGAAGCTGCCTTGGAAGCAATAAGAGCTCAGAGAGCTGCAATAGATGCCAGGCAAGCTGAGAAAGAAAAACAGCAAGCAATTCTGAGAAGTGAAAAGCTAAAGAGGTTGAAGGTGTATAATGAAGTGAGGAAGAAGAAGATGATAGATCTGGCAAAGAAAGATGGTACTGAATGGGAAATGGCTTATAAAACCTTTTGTGGAGTTGAAGACGGATTACAAGTCAACGACAATGCGGAGGTGGAAGTCATTATTCAGGACATCAGAAGTGCTAATCTTGATGATCAGACTTACTTCAAAGCACTGAGAAGCTCTATAATCTGTCTGAATGCTGGGGTTAAAGCAAATGGTGCCTGGAGCTTATTAATCAGTTTTCTGGAGAAAGGTACATTTGTGATTTCTACTAAGTTTTTAGAACAGAGGACATATACAGAATTGCAGGCTATACTCATCAAGATCCAAAGAACTACAAGGCTAAATGAACTGCTCCGAGAGCATGTTAAGGAGATCGTGATGAAAGTCAGTCCAGAGATTACTGAAGATCCTCCAATGGTTAGATTCATGACGAATGACTTGTTCAGAATCTGCTATTTGGCTGAGGACAAACTGAGGGACTACCCAAGCAACTATCTAATCTCAGTTGAGAAGTATCTCAGATCCACTGGATTCTCTTCAACGGAGAAGGACAAAGCAGCAGACACTCTTAGAAGATTTCTAATGGAGAATGTTCCTTACTATAGGAAAAGAATGGAAAGAGGATTGGAAGTGCATACCAGACTGCCAAACATGCCAAAGCCAAACAAGAAAGATGTTAATATTGCATGGTTGTGGGCTGGAGTGGGTCAAGAGGTTGAGTATATTGGAAGACACATCCGAGGAGCAATCCTTAAACCTGGAGAACCACTGCACTATCCATCAGTGATTGATTATCAAGCTGCTAACTCCGATCCAATGATTGAAGAAGGTGAGATTGGAATGGACTGAATGATGAAGCAAAGAACAAGAGAACTATCAGCTCAGACTAAAGGAGCAACTTCATTGTATAAAGTTTAATTGTTTTTTGAATTATGAAATCTGGAAATGTATAAATATCTGATCCAGAATGCATTAATATTATTACGTTGTCTTACTTTAAGTAGTTTCATGTTTCCTTAGTTAGTTGAGTTATCCTCGAAGTATTTGCTTGTCGAACTCTATCCAATCAAATAGGGGAAGATTGTAAAGCATAATGTAACATAAGATCTAAAAGAGATAACTACAACTCAACAAAGGACAAGACAGACAATAATATTAACTGAAGCACAGGAATCCAGAATCAAAGAAGAAAAGGTAAACACAAAAAATCAAAATACGTTATGTATTCTTGAAGTCCGTAAACAGGTCACGGAAAGAAGTTCATGAAAATGTTCAAGCCTCAGTGACAGCAAAAGAAACAAGACTTTCAAGACGACAGAAGTATGTGAATGATTTAGGGTTCAGTACCACGGGATTCCAGTGATGAAGCAACCAGAAGGACAAGGGACGTATCAGCAGCATTGTATTGAAGATATAAAATAAGAATTGATCAAGTGTTATTCATCTGTGAACCAGACCAGTTGCACTAGGTGACGGCACTAAAAAGATCAAGTTGTTTTATCGTCTCAGAAGAAATTGATACAGTCTATTTCTTAAACACCCAGAAGCTCAGTGGAATCATTTATGGACTAAAGACAAGAAAGAGAAATTCGATGGTTTTTCTAATTGAAAAACTATCGAATGGTAGTTGAAATGATTAATTAAAAACTAAAGTAAATTAGTTTGGCATCCGATAGTTTTGATTTAAAAACTATCGAATGACAATTTAATTTATTTAATTCGATGGATTTTTATTCATTCGATGGTTTTTTTTATTATGGGAGCAGGTGAAAAGAATTCCTTTTCTGAAAGGTTGATGAAGATCCAACGGCCAGGATTGTTTCTACAATTCTCATTCGATGGTTTTTCAAAACAGACTACAATTAATACAGAGAGAAGATTGTGTCTTCTTCAGTTAAGGTATTCAACACAGACACATAACTGAGAGAGAGAAGAGCCGGAGAAAATTAACAGAGAAATTAATAGTGCTCAGAACTTGATTATTGTTTTGTATTTGCGTTACCTTAAACTCATTGACGCTAATCTACGGATTAGAAATTGTAGCACCCCTCGAAGTTTATATTTATAAAAAGATATATTCCCCGAAACTTGATTTGGTTTGGTGTGTTTGATTTCGTTATAGAACTGAAAGATTAATCCGCGAACGAAATTAAATTATTTGTGAGTATCGTATTCAACCCCCCTTCTACGATACTTTGGACCTAACAGTATCAAAGTTGTGTTTTGATTAACTAAATTAACTAATCGATTTAACAAGATTATAATTAACTAAAGAGATTGCTGTAGAATTACTTATGAGAATAAAACATGGGATCCTAACTTCATTAAATACTTCATCTAGAGTCTTTTGTCTTTAATCAATGCATGTGACGGTTGTGACAACTAATCGGATAACACGAAATCAGTACACGCTACCTTTCAGTATACGTATACCAAACCACTCAAACATCCACAAAAGAGATAGAAGTTGGGCAGACACCAATTATGCTTAGACCCTATATGTCTATAAGATTTGAAAACATAACGGTTTAACGAGCAAGTTATCCATTCAGATTACATAGGGCAGGTAAGATGGTTAAAATTACCTACGAATCATGCATGACAAACATACATAAACCTATGCTAGCATGGCAAGTTCTAAACCTCTATATCCACTTTCGCATTCAATAGAGATTAACAAACAACTTAGATGTTAGCTACACATCCAAGAAGAATAAGCACAACCAAACTAGGATATCAATTAGCCATCACACACACATCTTTAAAACAATTAACTACTAAAATCCATAAATAAATCCGTTAGAACCCCACGACAACGATTAGTTCATAATCGAACCGTTCATCATCGTGGGTTCTGATGAAAACATGATAATAATTATGACTGGAATACTGAATAAAGTACTAGAGATAAAGTTTAAGAAACACAAAACCAACGAGAATCCAAAGTATCGCCTAATTAGAAGAATACAAAGAAAAGTTGAAAACTAGATCTTCGTAATCAGCCGTCTTCTTGTTCTCCTCACCGGTGGATGAATATGTATGTATATAAGACAATGTATATGGTTGTATGTCTCATAAATCGTCCACCAAGTGCTTAAATAGGCCTTTCTGCTGACTTGTTGCTGCAGGTTTCCTTTTCAGAATCGAAGTTGCCTTTTTCCAGAATGTTTCAGGGGTGGGCGCGCCTGTAGGGCGCGGGCGCGCTTGGAAGGGACTCCACCTAGGGCGCGGGCGCGCCTGGAAGGGGTGGGCACGCCTGACCTTTTGTCAATTTCTTCCTTTTGCTTTTTCCTTGACAATTCATGCTCTCTTCAACTCCGCAACCTCTTGGCTTCCTCAACAATGATCAAATAGCACCACATAACCCTAGAAACTTCACCACACTGCTGACGAAGCAATTCTGCATACACTAACACAAAACACATCAAAAACACCATGTACTTGAGAACAAACGATCAATTTAAGTCGATTTAGGGTTTTCCAAGTAGATATGAAATCCACTTATCAAGTATCCAGTTCAGTGTACTTCAAGCTGTCAAGAGTTTCAAGAGACAAATGGCAGATGCAATTGCCTTTGGAGACCATGATTATCTCTCTTAGGTGCATATATTTCACTCTCCTGACTACTATTGTAAGATATTTGATTTCTTCATTTAGCTTGTTTTTGTAGTCTAGGGTTTTACCTTGTACACTAATTTTGATGGCTTTCAGAAACTCCAGGAAGGCTTTATCATGATAGATGTTTGAGTTGACAACTTCCTGTAGCTTGGCCTCTGACAATATCAGCCATGACTGAGCACTTGATGTGACTTGAGGAGCAGTGACATCCATGGGCATAGTGCCAAGATAGAAGGTTGAACTGACAGTACTCT
Organism: Heracleum sosnowskyi; assembly: GCA_030848705.1. Classification (NCBI taxonomy): domain Eukaryota; kingdom Viridiplantae; phylum Streptophyta; class Magnoliopsida; order Apiales; family Apiaceae; genus Heracleum; species Heracleum sosnowskyi. The sequence continues at coordinate 12,838,385 of CM061244.1, read as the reverse complement.
TCTGGCCATCTCTACTTGTGACAGAAATAGTAGGAAGGGTGAGAGGCTTTAGATCTTTTTCAGTGATTTTGCCCTTTAGCTTTTTCTTGGCTAGTGCTCCCCCTCTCTTTTCCACACTGATGCTTTCTTTTTCCTTCTCCCCCTTAGGCTTGAGATCAGACAAGATGCCTTGGGCTTCACCAGGAATGGGGAGATTCATGCTTTTCATCATAGATGATCATTTGTTGTTGGACTAGCAAGATATTGGAGGTGGTATTGCTTTGATCATCCAATTTTGAGTTGAGGAGCTCCAAAGAATGAGAAATCCCTTGGTTTTAAAATTTTAGCTCAGCCACCTCTCTTTCCAATCTATCAACCTTGGAGAAAAGTTGCTCAGACTTGAAGGAGTTGAGAGACTGTTCCTTAATCTTGGAGAAGTCAAATTTTGAGATGTTGGAGATGGGAACCTCATCCACTAGCTTGTCACAATACTGATTCTTCCACATGACAGAAATCATGGAGTTGGAGTTGATGTTGGATTGCACCTGATTCTCTAGCTTGGTGGACAGCTTCTTGAGATTATCAGTGACTAGGGCTAGAGTTCAATCCATTTTGGTGACATTCTGAGGAGTTATCTGCACTTCCTTTAGGATGCCATCTACCTTGTGAAAATCAGAAAGATAGGAGTTCCTGAGCTTTACCAAAGATTGGTTTGTCTCTTCCTTGATAGTTGAAATTTCTGATTGAAGACCATTCCCAAGGTAATGAAGAGCCTTCAGCTGACTTTTGTACACCTCATTTACTGCATCAAAGACTTCTGCAGGAGAAAGATTCTTCCCTTAGAAAGGCTAGTGCATCCTTGAGCTTTATTGACCTTTTGGCATCCAGCCAGGCATCCACATTGCCATCCTGTTGAGTCTCATCTATTATCTTCTCCTTCTGTGCCTCAACATCCTCCTTGTGACATAAGAGTAGTGCCTCATAATCTTTATTTGGGAGGCCAGCTGTGAGGAGATGTTGGGCAATCTTTGAGAACTCATCAATCTGTGCCACATGTAAGCTTTGGAGAGCCTCTTCCGTCAATTTGAATGGGCACATAGGATGTTCCTGAAGGCCTGTCATGTTGCACAGACTTTAGCCATTGAGACATTGTGGCATGAGCCAAGTGAGAGCTAGTGCTAGGCACTTCTGTCACGGATGAGGGTTCTGCAACAGGGATGAAGGTTGTTTGAGTTTCCTCAGCACTGGAATGGCTGTAGAGTATGATGCTGTGAAGGCACAGACTCTCCAGATTAAACTGGTGAATCCTCCATGTTTGTGTTGGTGTCATTAGAATATGCCCCAGCATGTATTTCCTGACCAACAGAATGGGGGTCCTGGGTGGTGAGCATAGTGTCAAACACCATGTCACTTGATAGGGGCTCATTCATAGAAGTAAAGAGTGAATGATCAAATGTAGTAAAGTCATGTGAATGACTCTCCTGTACAGAAGAAATATTGGCATTTGTAGAGTCTGAAAGAAAAGAGGAGATTAGATTTGATTTTGGAAACTCCCCTGAGAAATAGGAGGAGTTTCAACATTGATGTGCTCTCCACTCTGTGTAGTTCCACCCTGATGTTCACCTGAGTCAAGAGTGAGTTCTTGACTCTGTGCAGACTCTTTACAGAATGTAGTGGGGAGACTACTCTTTTCAATACCAATGACCTTTTGAGAGGCCATTGATAGTAATAGGTTTACCTCTTTTATCACATCTGAATCCTGTTGGGAGGATTCAGTGGTGGATGTTTGTTTGGATTTCTTACTTTGTCTTGTGAGCTATGACTCAGGTTCCTCACTACCTAAATCTACAGTATTATCAATTATAGAAAGGGCTCTCTTTTTACTCTTCTTTTTAGTAACACCAACCTTTTGAGAGGTTGGTGCACTTGGCTCCCTAATAACTAATGTACCGTTTGCAGGGGGGTCACTGGATGGGATAGGAAGGCTTGGGATAGACTCTGAGGCTCCATCAGTCTTAGCCTTCCCTTTCCAGGAAAGTTCATGATATATGGGCTTATCAAGGGTGTAGGTTTCGAATGTGTCTTGCATATGCTTTGTCACACTCAAAACCACATCCACTTGATTCCTAGTGTCCAATGTACCAAAAATGACTTTGGACATGGACTTAGGATAGGCCAATTTTGATGTGTCTATCCCTTCTACTTCATGCAGTTTATTATCTAAATGATTTAGAATGCATTGAATAAAACAAGGGTAGAAGATTTCAGTACCTCTGCCACATGGAGTCTTACCTAACCTTTGAGCCAATTCCCTAATGATGATTGCTCCAACATTGATTTCCTGGTTGTAGGCCAAGGAGTAGGCAAGCTTCCCTGCAATGTGGCTGATTTGGTCCCATCTTGTCTTTCTGCACATGAACACTTTCTGGAGAGCATCAAACAAATATGACCACTCCCTCCTAACATTCTTCTTGTTCAGCTTTGCCATGTCAATTGTATCAGCATACTTAATCAAGGTCATGAAGTCCACCATCTCCTTATCATATGCTTCAGCGTCATGATTTTCAGTTTTAAAGCCAAATGTTTCATTTACTTCCTTCTCCCCAAACTGCAAGTGCTTGCCTCCAACAGTGTAATTTATCTCCAGATATGAGGTTCCATCCTCCCTCGCCATTACAGTACTTGTTGCAGTCCTCCAGAATACTTCCAGTAGATCAACGTATATAGGTGGGTTCATTGTAAGAGCTTGACGAAGGTAGGAGGTGTTCAAGAAGCATACAAAACACTTGTACCTTGGGTTAGCTTCTGTATCAGATGGGAGGTGTTCGAGAACTCTCTTTTGGAATTTCAATCAATTTGTCAGACATACATCAAAATTTTGAAATAAAATCAATTTAAATCAAAATTCTGTTAATGTGCGGGGACTTGTCGATATAGTTATTCTGTGTCGCGAAGTCCACTAAGTAGATCGCAGACTCTAGAATTTAACTATATCGTGACGTCTCACAACTTTAACAGTTTGCGATATAGGTCTGTTTAATTTGAACTAAGTCGTGAACTCTCAAAATCACCTATATATAGATGTCTCAAAAGCTTATAACTTCACAAACAAATATGATTTTGAAAAATATGCAGTAAAATACTGAAATATTTATAAATCATATCTCAGCTAATTTTCACTCCAATCAAATAGTGCATTCTAATATAGTGAAAATTTACTGCTGCAACAATTAACTAGCATAATTACTTAGAACTACTAAATGAAGGATTGAGCATTCCAATTTCACTCACTAGTCTGTTGAAGACAGCTTCATTCAAGGGTTCAGTAAATATGTCAGCTAATTGTTTCTCAGTTGGAACATAAGAGACTGCTATAGTACCATTTGCAGCATGTTCCCTAATGAAATGGTACTGTATCTCAATGTGCTTTGTAGTAGAATGATTAACAGGATTGGAAATAATGGATATTGCACTAGTATTGTCACACATCAGGGGAATGTGTTCCAACACTAGTCCATAATCCATGAGTTGATTTCTAATCCAAAGCAATTGAGCACAGAAGCTTCCAACAGCAATATATTCAGCCTTAGTTGTAGATGTTGCTGTGGATTGTTGTTTCTTACTGAACCAGGACACTAACCTTTGACCTAAGAATTGGCAGCTTCCTAAAGTACTCTTCCTGTCAATTCTGCATCCAGCATAATCAAAATCTGTGTAACCAACTACGTTGAACCCAGTGCCCTTTGGATACCATAAACCAAGATTAGGAATCCCTTTCAGATACCTGAAGATTCTTTTGATTGCCATCATGTGAAATTCCTTGGGATCATATTGAAACCTTGCACATAGACATGTGGCAAACATGATGTCTGGCCTGCTAGCTTTGAGATAGAGTAATGATCCAACCATGCCTCTGTAAACCTTGATGTCAACTCTCTTGCCTCTCTTATCTTCATCAAGCTTGATTGCAGTAGACATTGGAGTTTTTGCAGGGGATGAATCTTCTAAACCACATTTCTTTAAGAGAACTTTGACATACTTTGATTGATTTATGAAGATGCCATCCTCCCTTTGATTTACTTGCAGGCCTAGGAAGTAGGTTAACTCTCCCATCATACTCATCTCATACTTGCTTTGCATCAACTTGGAAAACCTTTGACAGAGTTTTTCATTTGAAGAGCCAAAGATGATATCATCCACATAAATCTGAACTAGAATGATATCATTACCATGCTTCTTGAAGAATAGAGTTTTATCAATTGTCCCTCTTGTGAATTGATGCTCAAGAAGAAATTGAGAAAGAGTTTCATACCAAGCCCTAGGTGCCTGTTTGAGACCATAGAGTGCCTTAAGCAATCTGTACACAAAGTCTGGAAATTCTTCAATCTCAATGCCAGGAGGTTGGGACACATATACTTCTTCAGCAAGATCACCATTGAGAAAAGCACTTTTCACATCCATTTGATACACCTTGAAGTCTGAATGAGCTGCAAAGGCCAGAAATATTCTGATGGCCTCCAGTCTAGTTACAGGTGCAAATGTCTCATCATAATCAATGCCTTCTTGTTGACAGTATCCTTTAGCAACCAACCTTGCTTTGTTTTTCACAACCATACCTTCTTCATCCATTTTGTTCCTGAATACCCATTTGGTTTCAATGACATTCTTATCTTCAGGAGGTGGTACTAATTCCCAAACTGTGTTCTTCTCAAATTGATTCAACTCTTCTTGCATGGCAACAATCCAGTCAGAGTGTTTCAAAGCTTCTTCAATTACATTTGGTTCTTCCTGTGACAGAAAGCAGCTGTACAGGCATGTATTCATTGTAGCTCTCTTTGTTCTAACACCCTCACTAGGATCACCAATGATTTGTTCCCTAGTGTGGCCTCTGTCCCATTTTCTTGTATGACCCTGTTCATCTCATTGGCTTGTCTTAGGGTCATTTTGATCACCAACATTGGAATTCTCTTCTTCTCCCCCCCCCCCCCGTGTTAGTTTTCCCTTGCACAGGTGTTTGAAGGTGATCAGCAACTTCATTTATTTCATCATGTGGAACAGTTAGAACATGTGTCTCATCTTCACTTTCAGAATCTTCAAGATATCCTTGATTTTCAAATCTTAATGGCACACTGTCTTTTTCACTTGTTGAAAGTCCATGGAATTTCTTGTCATTAAAAGTAACATCCATGCTTTCCATCACTTTATGCTGCTCAGGTACAAACACTTTGTATGCTGTCCTTTCCAGAGAGTATCCAATGAAGATACCTTCAAATGCCTTTGCATCAAATTTTCCAACATGCTCAGATGTATCTTTCATCACAAAACACTTGCTTCCAAATACATGAAGATGCTTGAAGGATGCTCTTTTTCCAGTCATCAAAGAGTAAGAAGTTTTTCTAGACCTCTTATTGATCAATGTTCTATTTTGCATATAACATGATGTGTTAACAGCATCAGCCCAAAAGCTAGTAGGTAGCTTTGCATCCAACAACATTGTTCTTGCGGCTTCAATGAGAGTTCTATTCTTTCTTTCTACAACTCCATTTTGCTGTGGAGTTCTGGGAGTTGAGAATTGTTGAGATGTGCCCTTGTCTTTGCAGAACTCATACAATGTGGCATTTTTTAATTCAGTTCCATTATCACTTCTCAAAGCAACCACAGAGGAACCCGTGCTTTGTCCTTCTCTATCAACTCTCTTGATATGCTCTATAATGACTTGAGGAGGTTCATCCTCGGAAAATAGGAATTCCACCTAAGTGTATCTTGAATAGTCATCAACCATAACTAGAGCATATTTCTTCTTGGAAAGTGATGTGTAAAAATAATGTAAACTGCAAGCGCACAGTGTTTAGTTGTAGCAATCACAGATCAATCCACAGAGACTATGAATTTTCGAAAACCCTAACAATTAACTCAGGCGAACTAGACAATAAGATTTAAGATGAGATTTGTTTAACCTAATTAACAATTAAAATCAGATATGGAAAACCTTGGAATCCGAATCCATTAATCAATCACAATTAATATCAACTCGCCCTAAAATCAATTCTCTTTCCTTCACAAATAAGATATATCAATTAACGAGACAAGCATATACTATGAAACTTGTTATCTAACAATAACCTATCAAAACGTCATGGAGCAAGCATAGGCTATGAAAAATAAATCTGGTAACAATAATATATCAAAATCACTTTGTCAATTGACCAATTAAGCACCAAGAAAAATTATGAGAACCAATTAATAGGAACGAGAAGATATCAAAAATAATTAAATTAACTTCATCTTCATCCTAGGGCAAGAGATTTAGCTACTCATGATTATAGAACAAACAAAACAATTAATAAAAAAACTAATAATATTAAACATTAAACTTAGCACAAATTAATGACTTAAAACCAATTAATGTGAGAACATGGAATAAGGTGGTCAGAACTTTTAACTAGCATGCAAAGGATGGTCACATATTATAAACTAAATATAAAAACAATATTAAACAATTTAAAGGTATGTGTGTGCACAAGACGCAGCAGGAAGTAATCAGGGAGGTAAACAAAAACAATTAACTAAGAAAGTAGATGAAGGCAGAAGAGGACACAGCGCGTGGCACGAAAATTTAATAGAAAAACAAGAAACTAATATATTAATGACAGGGAGAAAAAAGGTTTTGCCGGATAATAACCACCAGCGACCGTAAAACAGAAAAATAAAGAGCTATATTATTCTAGGTGTGTTAAATACAAGACGGGAGATCAATATATATAGGAAAAATAATGGGTTTGGGCTCTTTGACTACAAATCGGATTCTAGAAATATTTCCTCAATTCCTTTTTCTTCTCCGATAAGTTTTCCAATTTTTCTCCAATTTCCTTTTGATTTCAAGTATTTCCATCTCCTTGCCTTTTCCACCTTTTTCTGCTTGAAATATGATTTATTTATTTTCCTACAAAACAAAAGAAAACAATTTATTAAATAATAAAATTACGAAAACAGACATAAAATAGGTATTAAAAATGTATTAAATTATGGACCTATCATAAAGGGACATTACATTTACAGGGCCAAATAGGTCCATGTGAATTAACTGCAGAGGTTTTGAGTTTGAGTTGAGCAGTTTGTTCTTGTGACTTGATCTTTTTATCTTCCCTCTTTGACATGCTTCACAAGCTCCATCTTGCACAAATTCCAAGGCAGGCATGTCTCTGATGAGTTCTCTCTTTGCTATAGAATTCATTGCCTTTACATTCAAGTGAGACAGTTTCTTGTGCCACGACCAGAATTCTTCATTTGTGGCTTTTGTATAGAAACAACAAATTTCACCCTTGTCTGCAGCCTTTAGATTAGCCACAAACAAGCTTCCTTTCTTTACACCAGTTAAAGCAACTTCACCACTTCCTCTTTTAGAGATTATACATTGATCTTCAACAAATTCCACTTTGAAACCCCTATTGGTGAATTGTCCAATACTCAAGAGATTGAGTTTCAGTCCTTCAACAAATGCTACATCTTCAATTATGACATTTCCAGATACAACACTGCCATATCCCATTGTATAACCAATGTTGTCATTTCCAAAGGTTACTGATGGGCCAACCTTCTCCTCAAAATGTGATAGCAGGGCTATATCACCAGTCATGTGCCTTGAGCATCCACTGTCCAAGATCCATATGACTATTTTATTCCTGTTGGCCTGCATTCACAAAATGACTAAGTTGTTTTTGGTACCCACACTTGGTAGGGTCCAGTTGATTTAGAAACATTTTTGTAATTGATTCTTCTATCATAATCAGCATTCTTCACAATAGGAGACTTCACTATGTTTGGAGCTTTATAGTCGACACTCTTAGGCTCACATGAAGTCTTTACCCTTTCAACCTTGATTGGGGATCCTGTCCTGTGAGTGTGCATATGTGTGTGTGATTCACATGATTGTGCAGAGTCAATTTTTTGCTTCAAAGATAAACAATTAGCAATCACAGTCACATAACATGTCATGCAGTTAGACTTACCACAGAAAGAATCATGGATATCATTCATGCCAACAGAATGGTTGCTCAGATTATCAACTTCATTGTTAACAGGTTTATTACACTTATGAGTCAAATGATTAACATATAAGCATTTTTGACATTGTTTCCTAGGAGCATTTGGCACATAAGCATAACTGTTACCCTTGTTGACACCTACTTTTCCATTCCTGTTTTGTTTCTTTTTCTTAACAACTTCCTTAGTGACCTTAGGACTCTTGATAATATTGTTTTTGGTTTCTTTCTGATTGGCAGATTTAGGAGAGGAAGAAGTGTCTTCAGCAACCTCATCTTCTTCAAATAACTGTTGTTTGATGACCATTGATTCTTCATCAAACTCAACAACACTCTTTTTGAAGATGGGCTCTTTGACACCAGACAAGATGGTTGGGGCATTTTTGTTTACAAAAGATTCTATTTCCTTGCCCTTAGCCTTCTTCCTTCCCTTGTCATTCTCATAATCAAAAAAAATTCCAACCTTAATGTCTTCAGTGTGTTCCTTGTGATAGGCTTGAACAAAATCAGCTGAGTTTCACAGCCATTAACTCAAGTTCCTCATTCTTTTCTGTAAGTTCAATATTCTTAGCAGTTAGCCTATCAATTTCTTCATTAGCAACTAACATACTAGTATGAATATTAAACATCTTTGTACTCATTTCTTCAACAGTTTGCTTATATTGAGAGGGAGACATTTCAGGAGAAGTAAGAATATGTACCTGATTTGAAGAGTTAGAATCACCATCATTAGAATAAGCCATCAAGGCATAGTTTACATACTCTTGTTCTTCTTCTTCTTCAGAATCATCCCAGCATTTTCCCTCTGCAATAAAAGCTTTTCCCTGTTGTTTCTTGAGTAGAGCTTCATACTTTGCTTCAAGTTCCAAGTATGCTTTGTCCTTCTTGACTTGCTTGGGCTTCTTGCACTCTGTAGCAAAGTGCCCAAGTTCATTACAGTTATAGCATCTTATCTTTGACCTATCCACAGTTCCAGTTTTGTAACCTCTCTTTGCAGCACCAACAGTTCATTTCCCATTGTTGAAGGTGTTTAAGCCACTTGATCCACCAGCACCATTAGCATTAAACTTGGACTTAAATGGTTGCTTCCTTTTGAATCTTATATTAGGATACCTCCTAGCCATATAAGCAAAAGATTTGTTCTCCATTTTGTCCAGTTCATCTATGCTGTAGAATTCATCTTCCTCAGGCTAGTCATAGATGACTTGAGATTCATCAACTATGTCCTCAACATCCAACTCTTCAATCTTGACTTGACTGACTTTCATTGCTTCCATTCTTTGACCTAAATTGTCAGCAATAAGAGCACATGATGTGTTAGCCATTATACCTTGATTTGCCTGAATGGATCTTTTCTGAAATAACTCCAGTTCATATGTTTTCAGCACACCATATAGCACATCAAAACCAATCTTGGTTAGATCTCTTTCCTTGAGAGAAGAGATCATTGGCTCCAAGTGATTTGGTAGAGTCAGTAAGAACTTCATGTTAAGCTCTGCAGTTTCATAGTGTTTGTCATAGAGTTTGAGCTCATTTATCAACTTGTTGAACCTTTCAAACACTTCTGTGATGCCCTCTTTTGGCTGAGCCATGAAGGCTTCATACTGAGAAACCAGAATCTGCTTCTTGTTCTTTCTTACTTCAGGATTTCCTTCACATAGCACTTCTATGAGATCCCACATCTTCTTTCCACTACTATAATGAGCAATAGTGCCATACATGTTAAAATCCATAGATTCACAAATAATGAGTTGGAGATTTCCATCAAGTGCCACTTTCTCTTTTTCAGGATCAGTGTATTTGGAAGGATCTTTAGGCTCATGATGCCGTGGTATTTTCTCAGTACCAACAGTTGTTTCAGCAATCTCAATCATTGGAATGAAGGGACCATGTTTTAGGATGTCTAAGTACATGGGGTTTGAAGCTTTGATGAACAGTAACATCTTCTTCTTCCATAGATTGTAGCGTTCCTTGTTAAAGGCAGGAATCTTGATACTGCTCAGTTTCTGTGAACTCATTCTTGATCTTTTTATGTTTGTATTTCAACAGCCTGCTCTGATACCGCTTTTTAGATATGAATATCACTAGGAAACTAGACATAGGGGGGTGAATGGATAGTTTGAATGTTTTTTGTTTTCTTGAAACTTTGTAGCTGTGTTAGATTGTGTAGTATGAAAATGCGGAAATAAAATAAGCAAGACACACACAATCACTTTAATCTACTTTGTATAAAGTAAATCAAATACTACAGCTTCCAAAATTTCACAAGTGAAATTTTCACTTGTGACTAACTATAAGGTGTGCACAATATAAATAAGACCTATACAAACTAGTGCACACACCTATTTACACAGCTACCCCTAACTATAACTCCAACTTATTTTTCCATAAGAGGTTAACTGTGTTAGGAAGGACCACTTGCTTTCTGTCATCCTTTCCCTTATCTGTAGCTACTTGTCTCTATTCTTTCTCTCCAAGTTTTGCTGTAGATTTTCCATCTGTCTTTGGACCACTTAACTATAACAGATGCTTCAGTATTTGTCTCCATGAACTCTGATATTGTACCTTGATTTGTCTTGTTGTAAATCGCCTAAGTGTTGACATCGTGAACTCCAGCATACTCTTTATCATGTGACTTGTCGACATAGAGCATTTCTGACTTTGCTATATGAAGACTTTGTTATATAGGTATTTTAGGAGTATGCGATATGGCATATTTCTGACTTCACGATATAGCCTTTGAGGACTTCACGATATAGCCTTTTTGAGGACTTCACGATTTAGTACATTTTATACTTTGCGATCTCAACACTTCACGACATGTGCCTTGAAGACTTCACGACATAGTTGATTTCAGACTATACGATCTCAGCACTTCACGACATGGACTTTGAGGACTTCACGACATAGCTCATTCTGACTTCAAGATATAGGGACTTAGACAAATTTCTGCAACTTATTTCTTCAATCCTTATTCATTTTTATCCCGCTGCATGAACAATTTGAACTTCTTCCAGGACAATTATTTCATGGCCTATATACATTCTAGGTGCAAGAAACTTACTAAGCTCATTATAAACTTGAGCATACAGAATAGAGCTAAGTACATGAAAACAAGACAAGTACAATAGAGACCTATTGTAACAACCCGACTTTTCGGACTATTAATTCTAAATCGAAACTAAAAATAAAATACATTTCTTTATTCAATAAATAAAAAAATTGCACAAAAGGCAAAGTAGTGGTCAAACTCAATAATTCATAAACATAAAATCCGAGACGCATCTCCACAATTTCAATAATACATATCTTGCCATTTAACAAAATTGATTCTAATAGTACAACTATTTTTAACCAATAATTTACATCAAAACACGTAGCACAGAATTCACAGGTTCACATCCATATTCTCAATAAACTTCCACAATGTACAAATCTGAAATATTATAAAAGAGTGAGCTACACAGCTCAGCATGTAACAAATTGACTTACCGATATTCTCGAAAATCAATGGGCGTTTTAACAAAACAGATTTTCTCAAACAATAATAATTTTAAAAACCTTTGCGAAAAAAATGATCCAACGGAAAGTTTATATTTTAAAATCTTGAACAGAAACAAAATCAAAAACAGAAAAAAAATTCTTATAAATACCATAGTCTTGCTCTACGACCACACTTTCCCAGTAGCCGGGATCTTATTCTTATTCTTATACGTCACACTTTTCCAGTGACCAGCATTTAAAGATCAATAATTACGCCCCCTTAATAGGTATTTAAAGTTGCACACTTGTGCGCCTACTAAGGGTATCTAAGGCTAGTTCCGGAACTATAGCGTAAATTACGAACGAGTTCGATAACATAGAGACTGAGGGATTCGAAGATTCTCGTAACTTATATCTTATAAATTTTGAAACAATATTCTTATATCTTATACGAAATTCGAAAAACAGAGTATCAATATCGTTTCTGAAAATAAAAGTAAGTCAAAAAGTACTTACCTCAATTTCGACTGAACACTGCAAATTAAACACGTGCCGATCCTAATATAATTTTAATAAAACACAAAACCATTAATTACTTACTGCACTAACAATTTATAAAATGCACAATCAGAAAAGACATAAAAAGTTTATCAATCAACCCGCTAATACACAAACAGAACCTGACCAAATAGACACAGATACAAATACACCAAATTTTCTAGTTTTAACATTAATTAAACACTTACATTAATTTACCCTAAACAATTTGTATAGTAAAAAAACAATTGGGCATTAAACCCCTTCAAGACCAACCTATGCAAATTGGCAATCCACGTGTTCAATTCTTCAAATTATAATGCATAAACTAATAATTATAACCTATACAAGATTACAAGCCATTATGTCAAACCAAACATCAAAACAAATTGATGTACATGCAGTTATCGAACGGTGATCGTGGCACATTTACTACACAACTAACACAAGCAGGTAAAATTAAAACATGTGGCCAAAAATGCATAGTATTCATATTAATCGAGTAATATGTAAAACTAATAATACATATAATTTATAACTAATAACACACGAACAAGAAAACAAAATAAAAATTTAATAAAGAACACTAGAGCACACAAACATGGTTATTGAGCCAGAGAAAGAAACGTACCTTAACGAAGTGGTTGTGCACCTCTTTCTTTTTCTTAAGGGTGTTTATATAGGATACACATAACCTAAAATCAAATTAAGTAACTCTTAAAATACAAATATTCTACATACATAATTAACTAAAATAAAAATATATTGATTCTCAAAAATATTCTCATGCTTATTTCCATAATAACGAATCTTATCCTAAATCAAATAACAAGTACAAATGATTAAAAATTTCTAATCAAAATAATTATCTATACAAAAATACTTTAATATCTAAATATCTAATAATAAAACAAAATAAAAATAAAATAACTGGGTTTTACACCTATACTATATCCCAGTGATAAACTTCACTAGATCATGTAGAGTGACATAGTCACAAGATGTAGACTTGTTAATAGTGGTATTTAGACATGTCTTGAGCCTAACATAAACACAAACTAACACAAAATGAAACATCACACAAACTACAAACAAAATACAAACACCAAATAACACCAAATTACAAACACGAAACACAAACTATAAGCAAAATTACAATTTAAAACCCCTAATTAACAAAATGTTAGAATCTCTAATTTTAAAATTTGACTTAAAGAAAATCTTGATGTAAAAGCTTATTTAACATAAAAGAACATAAATAAAACCCTATAAATCTATTTAAAAATAAGCACAAATTAACAAATAAACCCTAGTTGATACCTTTTAGGGAAAATTCATCTAAAAACAGATTTTAAAATCAAGTTAGGGAAAGAAAATACCTTTTTCGAGCTTCAGTGTTCAAGAATGAGTGTTCTTCGAGCTTCAGTGGTCGAATTTGAGTTCTTCGAGCTTCAGTCGCCTAGTCTCTCTCTCGTGTCTCTGTCTCTCTCTATTTTATGGTGTGTCTATGTTGTATTTGGTTTAGTCAAATGTTTTTAGTCAAGCTAAGTTCATGTTCTAGAAAACCCGGGCAAACAAAAATTACTAAGCCCGCCATATACTTGGCCCAAAATTTTGAAGTTAATAGCAACGTTTATCTACATTTGTTGCACTATAATTCAAATTTTGCATAAATTAGATTGAATTGCAATAATTTTAAAAAACATTGCAATATTTATTAATTTTTCAAAACTTGTCATTAATAGCAACTATTTTTAAGCAATTTTTTCGGTGCGCGTTGCAATAGCCAATCTGTAGTGAGAGAATTGTGAGGCCTAATTCTGCTGTGAAGATAATTCCAGAACAATTTATGTTATATAGTATTACTTTAAGGGCTTAATGCTCCTAAGTACGTACTCACGTAACTTAGATGAGTACAAAGAGATTTCTAATATGAATGCACGAGGGTACTGTTGTAATTAATTACATTATTGTTTTAAAACTTGATCAAATATTTACAACTTTGCCATTAAAATACACTACGTACTCATATAACTCCCCTAAGTATGTACTTAGGAGCATTTTTCTCTTACTTTAAAATCTTATATGCAAATGTGTTTTTTTTGCAAACCTTAATAAAAAAAAGAGGATTTTATATTTTTCTACTTTTATCAAACAAATTTGCAATAATTTCGGTCTCAAAAGCCTCTTTTCGAATCCTATATCTCATGTGTTTTTCCTTTGCTATTTTCATTTTCTTAATTGTTTATTTGGTTAAAGGTTCATCCGCTAATTCAGGTTATGATAATTGAGCAACGATGATCAATTTTGTTCAAAATGTGTCTTCAAAATATTTGAAATTAAACATGTGTTTATACTCGGCGTTATCTTTTCATGACTTTTTTTTACTAAGTTATCTTTTCATGACTTTTTTTTTTTTTGCTAAGTTATCTTTTCATGACTTTGTTTCTACCAACAACAAAATTAGCTTTATTTGACATTTTGTTTTAAGCTCTTGTGGATTAAGTAAAAGAAATGAATTAATAATAATATCGGAACTGATTAATTATATTTTTAAAATTTTTATTTTTCACTTTATAATTAATAAATAATAAACTTGGTTATAAATAGAAGTGTCTTGCTATGTATTAGGGCTGAGCATAACCGAACCAGAACCGAAAAACCGAACCGAATAGTATAATTTCGGTTCGGTTCGGTTCGGTTCTAATTTTCTGAAAATTCGGTCTTTTCGGTCCGGACCGAATATACCGAAATAAATATCGGTTCGGTTCGGTTCTTTCAAAAAACACTCGGTCTGAACCGAATAGACCGAATTTATTTTATTTTATATTTATATAATTTTTATAGATATAATATATTAATTTTATATGTATGTATATATTCAAAATTTTGCATGCCTTATTTTTTGTTCGAGATTTGAAATTTGAACTATTATATTTACATTTCATACTTGTATTTCATTAGCTAATATTTTTATTTTTAGAAAAATCATATTTTTGGCTTTTTTTGAAATAAAAATTTTTTATTTAAAATTTTTTTGGTTCTTTTATGAAAGAACCAAACCGAATAGCATTATTTCGGTTCGGTTCGGTTCCGGTCCAAAATACAATTTCGGTTCGGTTCGGTCCAAAAAAATATGATAATTTGGTTCTCGGTCTACTCGGTTCGGTCACCGAACCGACCGAATGCTCAGTCCTACTATGTATCACGCACATCATGCAACACAACTTTTGGGAGATATATTTGGGTGTCTACCATTACTCGTCAATATTTTTGGTTTTTAATACAAACTAGTCTATAACCCGTGCGATGCACGGATGAATTTTAGTATTTTTGATTTTTGATTTTTGATTCTAGTATTTTTATATTATTTTATTAGTATTTATTTGTATTTTGATCCTAAAAATTCTTAATATGTTGTCGATGAAATAATATCTTAAACTTTTGAATGTAGCTTAGAAAAATAGATAATATAAATATTTAATAATAATATGTTGTTGACGGGATTACCCGTGAGAGCATTTTAGATATCAAGAAAAAAATATTATTTTAACATTAAATCCAACGGTTCTTTTTTATCTATCTTTAAATGTAACGGTTGTTATTTAGAGTACCAGACTACCAACCAACCAAATAGAGGCTAGTTTGCTTATAATGCTAGAGTTTTTAAATTAGTACCCAGAATGCCAAAATGTTTTGAAGTGACTTGGTGTTTGTAAACGGGTAAATTTCGGGTGAGGCTAAAACAACTTAAAATTGAATAAAATTAATATTTATGTGTAAAAGAAAAAAAAATCTAATAATGGATCGACTTGATCATTTTCAGATCACTTTCAGGTTTCACTCATTAAATCGATCACAAATCTAATATTTTCTATTTTCATTCCCAGAATGGATCCCCGTTCATATAAATAAGACCATTAAAACATCTCATCTAGCTACAATGCCACATTATTCTTGCCAAGTGATTTGGGGAACAATGTTTTAACTAATTTTGTACATCTAGCTAGCAGACTAGCACTCCTTTATCGTGTATAGAAAAACGATTTTGATTTAATTCAGAACAAAATATAGAAGTACCAACAATTTCATTTATTTTTCACAAGTATGAACATCATAACACTTGAAAGAGGTTGAGAAACGGTATATTAGACTGATGCATAAGTACGCAGTTCTTCATCAACTAGGAAATTCTTCATGTCCTTAACCCACAATGGCCTTTATACCATCCCTGCTTGGAGTGTCCATCAGGCACATGCTATTAACGTACGGCGCGTCAACAACCGTTGCTTTAGCTGGCCTTCCCCAGCCAAAATCCATCTCATCATATAATGGGAAATTACAAATGCTGCTGATTACATAAGGCTTGCAAAGTAGGAGACCCAAATTCACCGGAACGATTTTGTTTCCTCTTATAAGTTCCATCTTTCCTTTTCTCATTTGGCACACCAGGGGATTTAGCTCTGTCTCACTCATCGTACTTGTTAGAACGGGATTTAAGGTACAAATATTGCCAACACTTGTTTTAGGAAGTGGCGGATGAATCAGAGGCCGCATGTTTACCGTCTGAACCAAGACAGATTTTTGAAAGGCCCCTGAATTTGATGTAGATGCGGCAACTACCGCACACCTGTAGAGGAGTGCAGTAACAAGCTCGTTTCGCGTGTAATTTTTGTCTCCCACTACACCATGTACTTTGTCCTTAAATTCCTGGTCAGCCCTCAGCTGTACAATTTTCGAGTTATGAAAAGTTATCTCCCTAACGATCCAGTGCTTTTCGGGAAACGAAAGTTGATTTGCAGCTAAATCATCATCAAACGATCCAGGTAGCAGGTCGTGAACAAAACAGGGACGAAGATGTACTAGTTTATCTTCATTACTGGAGTTGCGTGTCAAACTTGCCCAATATGTTAAAAATGACAATAAAGAAACACTTACTGCTATTGCTATTCCTCCGCAAGAAAAATGGTTTACTTGAACAAACATTAAAGGAGAATTGAATGCTTTATGCCATACTGAGCAAGGTGGGAACAGATGACCAAATCCTTCTTTTTGATCCTTTACCGGAGCTTTTTCCATAATCTCCAATAACTTGCCTTCTATTTGGGCTTCAACAAAATGAACACCTTCGTCATTGCATTCAACATAGGATCCTTCGGATCCTAGTGTTCCTGCAAACGGGTAGTACTCGGAAAGTGTCTTGGATAAGGAGTTCTTGAGTTGATTTGATAATGTGGTTTTATTGGATGGTTGTGGATTAGGATAGAAAAATATAAGTGAAATGTAAAAATCAGGCATCATACGATCATGCAAAGGAAGTTTGTAGTGTTTGAGCTGGAGGGGTGTGGGAGAAGCTGGTTTAATGCTGGTTGTTGATCTTGAGATGACATGCAGCTGCCTTCTCGAGATTACTGATGCCTTAAGGATTAGTCTTCTAATCGCCATAGCAATATTGTCGTTGGAACTTCCTTATACATTCATATATAGACCCCGCAATTCCAATGGTAATTTGGTTTACTAGCTTCTTCTTCTATTTTTTTGACATGTAATAATAATATAGGGTGAAGGCCAAGTATGGCCGATTTTCAGATGGGGTAATCATAATAGCCGATCTGAAATTAGTGGCCAACTATGGCCGATTGAATACACATTTGTGATTGTGATATCAACATTATGCATTCAACAATGGGGTATTGAGACTGATTTCAATGGATACGCATGTGACGCTAAGGTATCCAGACTATATATATAATGGATGCGCATAAGCCGTCGGGGTATTCTTAGAATATCAGAGTGGTTACGCATATTACATTGGGGTATTCCTTTATACTAATTAAAGATTACGCATATGGTGTTGTAGTATCTCAATCTTTTATATATATATATATATATATGCGTATAAAATCAGTTTAAAATCAATGGAGTATCTTATATAAATTGGGATACCCAACTACCATTGGAGCATCCAAAAGATAAATGTATAAAATCACAAAAAAATACAAAATATGATTTTAAGTTGATTTTCTTATACGGACCGGCGGCCTGATTTTAGGGTTGTAAACAACCCTAAAATCAGGTTAGGTTAGGGTTTAGGGTCTAGGGTTTAGGGTGTACCCTAAACCCTAGACCCTAAACCCTAAGTCCGTATACGAATTCGTCATTCTGAATATTTCTAAAACCCAAAATGGAACCATTGAACCCCAAAGGTTAACTGTTGAACCCCAAGGGAACGGCTAAACTAAAAACACACGTTTACTTTTGTTCATTTTATATTAAAAAAAAGTTAATTTTGACCTATAGGATACCCAACTGTCAGTGGAGTATCCCATATATATGGGATACCCAACTGTCAACGGAGTATCCCAAAGGCTAAAGTTGGCTAATTAAAGATATACATGGACATAATAAAGAAGCATTTGCTTTGTGATTGAAAACTGAGTTGAATTGTGAAAGGAAAACAAGGAGAAAGGAAAAGGATGATTCTAAATTGTTTTAACTGTTTGGTTTTAATCCAAAAACGGAATGAAAATTATAAATGTCATATAATAATTATCATTATAAATTATATTTTATTTTAAAAAAAAATTACATGTTAATCTATTTTCTAATGATTTAAGGCTTAAATTATAACTAGCTTTATAGCCCGTGCGAGGCACGAGCTTGCTCTAGATATGAACATGTTATTTATTTGTGGCAAGGTATTTAAGGTATATGTATTTGTTAAAGTGCGATGAATGAGTTAATGAAACAAAAAAAAGTGTGAACAATCATGAGTTAATAGTTATCAATCCTTGATGCCTCATAAAATTACATCATGATCGTGAAATCTCATTTGTATTGCTTGCATGAAGAATAAAGAAAAGTAAAATCATATCCCATTGTTGATTTCCTAAAAGGCTTTCAATCAGCTTTATATGCTTCCTGATGTCCGGAGCTATCGCAACAAATTGCTCACCCCTCTTTAACTTGAACCTGCAAGTATGCATCAAGGTCTTTTTCAGGATCAAACTCATTTAATTCAACTCTTCTATAATCAAAATTTTGTATATATAGCCCCTTTTAAGTCTTCCAACTATTTAGCAACTTATCTAGTTTGAAAGAAAAAGCAGGTAGCATCTATGTCTTATAGGTAACAAAATTTGACATGTCTATGCATTACAGCAAGTAAAAATAATAAATAATGATAGAATACCTAATTGTTTGCCTCAGTTATATTCACTCTAAAGAAGACCAGTGTTACCTCCACTGCGCTGCTGCCGGTTCCAGCGCTGTTGAGATAACCTTCCGGCCTCAAGCAACTCTTCTGTTACAGGAACCCTAGGCCTCCCTCTCTTCCGCAAGGATTGCTCCATGGATGTAGGGACACCTGCGCTGCAATCTAAATATTTCAAGTGCAGAAAGAACATACCAGCAGCACAATACACCTTAACCTTTAGGTGGAACAGGTCTTTATACAGCAGGCTGAAAGGATGGGAAATGGAGCTGTTTCATGCAGGGGCTTGGAAACAAATTAAACAGTAAGTAGATGGCACATACAAAAAAATAGATGATGAATCACGCACAATTATCACAACACATACAAAAAAATTTATTCAAAAATATTCTTATATTAATAGAACATAGAGACTCGAGCCACTATTAAATCCATGCACTTAATCCATATTCATCACCAGACCAGAGGCAGACTAGTAAGCATTTAAGAACACTGACATTAAATTGTCACACAAGTAGCACCATGAAAGTTAAGAAACGGTATCGGGAAACTTACATGAATTGATACAATGCCCAACTCTATATGCCACAATTAGCATATGTAAATATGTTGCTTGACCACAAAGATATAGGTTGCGAGCGATTGCACCTCTCTACATTGATGAGCCCCTGGTACTTAAGAAACAGTCCACGATTACAGGGCACAACACGCCTGCAAACAGAATGCAAACTATAAAACAACAATCGCAGGGACAAGTTACAAGACAGGAAGCAGGTATCAAGGTGTAAAATATTATTTTTAAGTAAAAGATGGTGAGAAAATATTGATAGACAATATGATACCTTTGTATTTTGTTGCGTTCCACTGTCATGCCTGTGTCCGGCAGAAGTGGTCCATAAAGTGCTGCAAAGAAACAGCAAGCCAATTTTACAAAACCTGACAGATTTGATTAACATAGAACACAAGAGCCTTTCCCAGCACCAGTCACCCTATCTCTAATTCGAACTCCATCCTCAACCCCACCCCAGAGATATGCAACAATACGATAATAAGGTGCTTTACATGGCCGTTTGTTTGGTGATAGGTAAATTAAGAAACTTGTACCTGATTGTGAGTGCAGCGTGGCCCAAAGCAATCTGCCACAACCACATGTAATTCACCAACGATTACCGACTATTAGGCTTTAACCATGCTTAAATATATGCAGACATATAAACTTATCATTTTCTAATAAACAAATTTGCTCACACGCAGAGAAGCGAAGATTCTATTAATTAGTTGCAAGAAGTTTGACATATAATACAATCTGAAACCACACTAACACCAGAATTTATTCGATTCAAATTTGTTCATATTAGACAAATTTAGGGAACCAGCTACTTAACAATAGTTAATATAGAGCAAGTTGTTGAGGGATCTAACAGTAATGGTGGTTAATATATATACCATAAAATTTTATTGCCTCTCTTTATTCCAAAAAAGTTCACTATGATCCTAACTTGTACCTGTTTTGGTTACAATTCATAGTGATCAACAAAAATTCCAATGAGAAAGACCGTAAATAAGCAGAAGCTATCTTATTCCTGCTTCCCTAGTGCATATCTTATACTCTTTACCAATTTCTAGAAACACATTGCAAAGATATGACATCACTTCATCTCTAAATAGACCATGCTGGGAAAAATGAGAGTATACTAATATCCTTTAGGCTTATACGAGCTCATTCACGTGGTGTCATATAAATATAGACCAATCTAATGTTCAAAGCTGTTTATGTGCCAAGAAATGATGAAATTGCTTATTGAATTTCACCTTCTCACAAAAATAAGAACCTGATGTGCTATTAGATAATAATAATGGATAATAGATTTGTATATTATTAAGCAAGTGCAAATCATATCGATATAAATACATATAACATTTCCCATTCATAGTCCTAAGAATTCTTGATTCGGTTGATTAGTCCCCGTTTAATACCTTCCAAGATACGCTACCGATTCAAGTTTCTAAGCTCGAACGCTATGAATTATTCTTAACCGCTATTTTTATAATAAATTATTAGACATAAATCAACGTCAGGATCTGAGATTGCACTGTTACGACCAAACTGAACACGCAAGTGCACGTGATCTCAAGTAATATAGATAGCAAATAAGGTTCGTTCCTACAGGGACTCGTTGTATTGACTAGTTAAACTCACTCACCAATGTATGATTATTATCCGATGCTAAAACAAATAACAAAGTGAATTTGTGTTATCACTACAATTATTCTAAGATTTATAACTAATTATCAATGACTTGAACTATGAATTAAATCGAATTATTTATGCCAATAAAACATGGGAATTTAGTTTCATTAAACAATCCATCTATGGTCTCCAATTCTCTAGCCTTTTCATGTGATTTATTAATACCTGATCGAACACACAAAACTGATATAAGCCAACTTTCGTTGCACAAATACCATCCTAAGCAATATCCACAATACAGATAGAAATCACTTAGTCTCCCTATTATACCAAGTCTTTCTATGTCTATAAAGAATTAAAACATAATGGGTGAAGTGCAAGCGTTCAATTTATCACGTAGTTGTCATAAATTGGTTAGAATTACAACACTAATTACGAATGATTTCATCACGCATAAACCTACGCTAACATGGCAAGTTCTAAACTCTCGTATCCACTTTCGCTTCAACAAGAATTAACACCAATTACAGGAGTTAGCTACTCTCCTATAACGAATTAAAATCAACCATGTCGGGATATCACATCAATCACACTATAGGCATCGAGAAAAGTTAACACATAAATTTCATGGTTAAATCAACTAAACCCCCATGATAACAAATTAGTTCATAATCAAACTAATTGTCATCATGGGTTCAATTGAAAACATGGTAAAAGGAAACATATAGAAATTGAGATTAAGATTAATGGGTTCCAAAGAATACACCAATGTAAGCATCCACAAGCTAGGAAGAATACAAGAATTAACTAAAAAATGATTTTCTCCCTTTCTTCTTTGTGCTAAAAACTCCGTAGAATAAAACAAGCCTTCCTCCCCCTTCTAGGGTTTTCTACTTCCTCTATATAGGCCTCCAGGAGCTAGTCATCGAAAGAGTCTTTTTTTTTTTTTTTTATTCCGCCCGAAACAATTCAAGAAAAATCGGGTCAGACGGGCCGGCGACGCGGCGCCGTCCTCAAGCTAAAACTCGGCGACGCGGCGCCCTTGTTACTCCACAGCGACGCGGCGCCTTCCTACAGTGCAAATCCGGCGACGCGTCGCCCTAGCTACTGTCCAGCCACTTCAGCTTTTTTTTTACCTCTCTTCAAATTGACTCCGTTTCGCACTTTGATTGGTACGCTTTGTTCCTTTAACACCTGTGAAAGATGTTCCTGCACAATACCCTAAAAAGAGATCAAAAGTACCACAACTCAAGTACAAACATTCGTTTTAAGTCAAATGGAAACGTTCTAAGTAGATAAAATACCCACTTATCACACCCCCAAACTTAAACCGATGCTTGTCCTCAAGCATAACCAACCAAATATGTACAACTAACTAGTACCACTTCCGTAGGTGATCACGGTTGCATTTGGCATATGCAACAAGCCCTTTAAACCCCTAGGTAGCCCTAGTGGACGAGTAAGGTCTCGTGAGGGCCTATAGTGAATGAACCCACAAAATCCATCTACTAATACAACTACAAATGCAACTAACTACATGTATGCAACTAATATGAAAATGCAACGATCCCTTCAAACCAACCAAAACCAACCAACGAGCCAACATCTCAAAGAACACAGTCTTCCAAACAGAGTTCGACCAAATTCCCATCGACCAACAAGACAAACACAGAAACGTGCGTGTGTGCGATGCTCACCAATATACTCCCAAACTAAATCAAAACCATACCTACTCTTAGCCAACACAACCACAAGCTTACAAACAGAATGAACGCTAGACACAAGAACTCTTAAGAGACACCTTCGCAGTCCATCGGAGTTAGACAAGAATTCATGCTTTATTACTAAATAACAACTACGACACATAACAAATTTTTTCCTTTTTTTTTTTTTTTTTTCACAAGTAAAGTCTTTCTCCAGTAACCAATGGTTAGAACATTGCTATCCAATGATCTCAAAGGAGGACATTACAACAAAGGTCAAGTCTTTTTCCAGTAACCAATGGTTAGAACATTGCTACCCAATGGTCTCAAAGGAAGACAATGATACCTTATCCACTACTCATAACAACTATTGACAACTAGCATAAAATCCCTAGTTTCCCCCAAACTTATACTTTAGTGTCCTTACATTATCAAGAATCTAGCCAACATTCTAAATGTAAACAAGTGGTTAAATTCTAACACCAAACAAGCATGGTCTGATCAAATTCAAAAGCAACCAATGAGACTTATGAAATAGATTTGTTTCTGGCATGCAAGTCAATACTTAGAAACTTAATCAACCCCCTATTCATCACAACCATACTCCAATCAACATCGACTCACCAACGGAAATAGTCAAGTCCTACGGGATCATGAAATATGCATGCAACTAAAATGGACTCACATAACAGATATACATACCAATGCAAAACATAATGCTCTATATGACACAAACATGCAAAGATATGAATGAACTAACTACATATGCAATATGAAACCTATATGACACACACACTATCCTTAATTACCACCCCCAAACTTACAATATTCAATGTCCTCATTGAAGGTAATAAAAAGATAGTAGAAACATACCTACACATGGGTTGCCTCCCACGAAGCGCTGTCGTTAATGTCATTTAGCCGGACAAATGTGAATCAAATCATGGTGGCTCGAAGATCGCATTTGACTTGTCCTTAGCAGAAGGACCATTCACCCATTGTTTGATAACCTTCTTGCTTTCTTCCCACATCTTCTCCTAATCAAACTTCACCTTGACTTTTCCACCAATCGATTTTTTCTTTTTCTTCTTAACACCTCTAAGGTGTTTATGCTTCTCCGTCGATTGATAAGAACACTCTTTTACCTCATCATCCTTGTTCCACCTTCTCAACACATTATCTTCACACTCTTTAAAAATCACCAACTCATCATTTAGAAGGACATACTTCAAATGTGGTGGAAGTTTTCCAAGCTTGACATTCGAAAGATCTCGAATGGAAGAATTGTCAATGGAATCACTGATGTGATGCTCGAACTTGTGCATGTCCGAATTTTTGCTCAACAGCTGATCGAACTCCTTTCTCTGACCCGTATCAACCATATTCAAGCTAAAACACTCGTCCTCCTCTGTCGGAAATTTCATAGCCTTGAACACATTAAAGATGACCTTTTGATTACTCACCCTCATTGTGAGCTCTCCTTTTTGAACATCGATAAGAGTTCGGCCCGTCGCCAAGAATGGTCGTCCCAAGATGATAGGGATTTTCTTGTCTTCCTCGAAGTCAAGAATAACAAAGTCGGCTGGAAAGATAAGCTTGTCGACCTTCACCAAAACATCCTCAACTATCCCTCGCGGATAAGTGACAGAACGGTCCGCAAGTTGTAGAGTCATGGTAGTGGGCTTTGGCTCTGGAAGACCAAGTTGCATGAAAACTGATAAGGGCATGAGATTAATACTTGCACCCAAATCACACAAACACTTGCTGAATGAGAGGTCTCCAATAGTGCATGGAATGGTGAAACTTCCCGGATCCTTCAACTTAGGTGGCAACTTTTGTTGCAAGATGGCACTACACTCCTCCGTCAAGGCAACGGTCTCTAACTCCTCAAGTTTCAATTTCTTCGATAGAATACCCTTCATGAACTTTGCATAGCTCGGCATTTGTTCAAGAGCCTCCGCAAATGGTATGTTGATTTGCAACTTCTTGAATACATCCAAGAACTTAGCGAATTGCTTGTCTAACTTTTGCCTTTGAATTCTTTTTGGAAATGGAGGAGGCGGGAACACCTTATCTTCCACTTCTTTCTTGGAATTATCACTCTTGAGGCTGATAGGAGTTACAGGAGTAGCCTTGGGCAGAAAATCAGAACCAGATTCGACCCCGTCTGAAAAGTCATTTTTTTTCTCCAGGGAGGTCGGCGACGCGTCGCCCAAATTGTACTGCACATCGGCGCCGCGGCGCCGTAGGGTCTGTCCATCTTTTTCGTTTTCTTCCTCGTTTGATTTTTCGTTGCTCTGACCCTGTAGATTCCTTCCTGATCGCAAGGTTATTGCCTGAACTTGTTCCTTTTGATCTTTCTTGCCTGGATTCACCTCTGTGTCACTCGGAAGCGTTCCTGGTTGTCGGTTCAACAAAGCATTGGCAAGCTGGCCAATTTGATTCTCTAAAGTCTTCAATGACACCGCCTGACTCTTGTACATCATTCGAAGCTCTTCCAATTCCGACTTCTCAGACTGATTCAAGGAAGTTCCTTGAGATGGTTGAAACCCCGGTGGATTGAATGGTTGCCTTGGCGCATACGGAGGTGGTTGATAGTTCTGATTACTTGGCCTTGCATTGAACTGCTGATTTTGTGGTTGATGAGCACCTCCCTGATTGTTGCTCCAACTGAAGTTAGGATGATTCCGATTGTTGGGATGATAGAAGTTTGGCACTGGTTGCTGAGGTCTTTGAAAATTACCAACAAATTGTGCGGATTCAGCTGAGATAGCACACATATTTGTGTCATGTGCCCCTGCACACAATTCACACACCATAGCAACCTGGTTAGTCCCAAGATTAGAAAGGGAGTCCACCTTCATTGTCAACGCCTTGAGTTGAGCAGCAATAGCAGTAGCTGCATCCAAGTCAAGAACTCCAACCACTTTAGCAGGCGGCAAGCGTTGAGTAGGATTCTGAAACTCATTAGCCGCCATCATCTCGATAAGATTATAGGCATCCTCATAGCTTTTTGCCCATAACGCACCTCCAGAAGCTGCATCGAGCATAGGCCGGGACTGAGCTCCCAACCCGTTATAGAAATTGCTGATTATCATCCAATCCGGCATTCCATGATGAGGACAACGTGCCAAAATCTCCTTGTACCTTTCCCAAGCTTCCCCCAAAGATTCCTGGGGTTGCTGAGCAAACTGAGAAATAGAATTCCTGTACGCTGCTGTCTTTGCCATGGAGAAATATTTTGTCAAGAACTTTTGAGCACAGTCTGCCCAAGTTGTAATAGAACCTGATGGCATAGAATGTAACCAACTCTTGGCTTTATCCCTTAGAGAGAAGGGAAATAGCCTCAATCTGATTGCGTCATCTGATACTCCATTGAATTTGAAGGTGTCACAGATCTCAAGGAAGTCCCTAATATGAGCATTGGGATCTTCAGCAGGACTACCCCCAAACTGAACTGTATTCTGAATCATCTGAATGATGTTTGGCTTAAGCTCGAAGTTATTCGCCCCAATAGCTGGACGAACAATGCTGGTATGAATATCCTCCACCTTTGGCTGAGAGAATTCACTCAAAGCCTTCGCTGGTTGTGCCTGATCCGTCATATCTTCTTTTGATTCAAGATTGTTTTCTAATCCGAAATCAAGTTTCCTTCTTGCTAATTCTTCTCTACGTGCTCGAGCTCGTGTACGCATACACTCTCAATAAGTACCTGAAATTCACCAACTAGAAAATTTGGTGAGAAACGTCCTAGTCACCGAACTCTAATGACCACTGATGGCAAATATTGAACTAAACAAATAAAACCGCGTCCCCGGCAGCGGCGCCAAAAACTTGTTACGACCAAACTGAACACGCAAGTGCACGTGATCTCAAGTAATATAGATAGCAAATAAGGTTCGTTCCTACAGGGACTCGTTGTATTGACTAGTTAAACTCACTCACCAATGTATGATTATTATCCGATGCTAAAACAAATAACAAAGTGAATTTGTGTTATCACTACAATTATTCTAAGATTTATAACTAATTATCAATGACTTGAACTATGAATTAAATCGAATTATTTATGCCAATAAAACATGGGAATTTAGTTTCATTAAACAATCCATCTATGGTCTCCAATTCTCTAGCCTTTTCATGTGATTTATTAATACCTGATCGAACACACAAAACTGATATAAGCCAACTTTCGTTGCACAAATACCATCCTAAGCAATATCCACAATACATATAGAAATCACTTAGTCTCCCTATTATACCAAGTCTTTCTATGTCTATAAAGAATTAAAACATAATGGGTGAAGTGCAAGCGTTCAATTTATCACGTAGTTGTCATAAATTGGTTAGAATTACAACACTAATTACGAATGATTTCATCACGCATAAACCTACGCTAACATGGCAAGTTCTAAACTCTCGTATCCACTTTCGCTTCAACAAGAATTAACACCAATTACAGGAGTTAGCTACTCTCCTATAACGAATTAAAATCAACCATGTCGGGATATCACATCAATCACACTATAGGCATCGAGAAAAGTTAACACATAAATTTCATGGTTAAATCAACTAAACCCCCATGATAACAAATTAGTTCATAATCAAACTAATTGTCATCATGGGTTCAATTGAAAACATGGTAAAAGGAAACATATAGAAATTGAGATTAAGATTAATGGGTTCCAAAGAATACACCAATGTAAGCATCCACAAGCTAGGAAGAATACAAGAATTAACTAAAAAATGATTTTCTCCCTTTCTTCTTTGTGCTAAAAACTCCGTAGAATAAAACAAGCCTTCCTCCCCCTTCTAGGGTTTTCTACTTCCTCTATATAGGCCTCCAGGAGCTAGTCATCGAAAGAGTCTTTTTTTTTTTTTTTTTTATTCCGCCCGAAACAATTCAAGAAAAATCGGGTCAGACGGGCCGGCGACGCGGCGCCGTCCTCAAGCTAAAACTCGGCGACGCGGCGCCCTTGTTACTCCACAGCGACGCGGCGCCTTCCTACAGTGCAAATCCGGCGACGCGTCGCCCTAGCTACTGTCCAGCCACTTCAGCTTTTTTTTTACCTCTCTTCAAATTGACTCCGTTTCGCACTTTGATTGGTACGCTTTGTTCCTTTAACACCTGTGAAAGATGTTCCTGCACAATACCCTAAAAAGAGATCAAAAGTACCACAACTCAAGTACAAACATTCGTTTTAAGTCAAATGGAAACGTTCTAAGTAGATAAAATACCCACTTATCATGCACCAACGTTCTTACTGTCTTAACTCCAGAATCAGAAACATGAGTTGACTGCGTTTTTTGACTTTGTGAAGTTTGAATTGTAGACTTCATAACAGCAGCATCAGAGGTTTCTCCTTGTATCACTTTGTCACAACCATCATCTCCAGTATTATATCATCATCATCATCATTATTTCTTAATACTAGATCAGGTGTACATTTTGTCTGACTAACCTTCTCCCCCTTTTTGACATCAGGATTTGACAATAAATTCAAAATTAAGGAAAGAGAGGCTTGAATGTCAGTTACCTTAGTATCCAGAGAATCAATCCTTCTGTTGATAGAGGTTTGTTCAGAAATAACAGATTTCACTTGGGATTCTACTACCCTTAGCTGAAAAGCAGTAGGCACCTTTGTAAAACTTTGAGAAATATCATTCCTCACCAACTCAGTTGAATTCTTGATAGAATCAATCTCACTTTTTAGACTTTTGGATAACAAAGTTGTAGCCTTCAGATGATTCTTCAAGTCTTGATTCTCTATAGATTTCACTGCATCATAGGCATGTTCCAAAGCAGAAGAATAACTTACAGATTCAGTAGATCTGTGCCATGAATTGTTCCATTCATTCTATCTAAGTGCCTCAGCAGGATTAAAGGAAGGAATAGAAAAATCTTGTCTCTGATCTTTCCCAGTAGAAGCATTGCCAGCCATATATGTACTTGATGAACCAAAATTAGTTCCAAGACTAATTTTGAGTGTTGTAGCAAGTTGTTCCTTCTCTTTACGATTCTCATCATCATCACTATCATCAGAGTTATCATCATCAGTACTATGAGTATCATCAGGATCAGGAATAGCTAGACCTTTCATTTTATCCTGTGAATCTGTGATAGGATGATCCATTGGTCTTGAACGAAGTGGCTGTATCAGGATTGGTTCAACATCAGGAGCACCACTAGCGTCAGGATGAACACCGTCAGGATTTGATATGCTTGCATCAGTATTTGCTACCAATGGTTCTTGTGGAGCTTGAGGTTCAAAAGCTTCTTCAACACTTTGAGTCAAAGGTTCTTGTGTGCTTCCCTCATTGACAGTGTCCTCGACCAATCTTTGAACTTCATCTGCACCAGCAATCCCTTGAGCATTGTCAGGAAATTTCTCAGAAACTGTAACTTGCCCTGCATCTTCACTTTGAGAAGATGGTTCTTGTGTAGCTGGAATGTCGATGTCTGCATTCTCCCTTTGAGAAAATGGTTCTTGTGGGACCATTCCACGAGCTAAGCCTTCACTCAAACTTTGATTGAGTGGTTCTTGTGTGGCTGGATCATCAGAAAGAGCTGCTAAACCACTTTGGGGTTCAGGTTCTTGTGGGCTTGATCCTTTCAGTTTCTTCTGTCTCTGATAGACTAACTCTTCTGCCTTCCTTAGCTTTTCCATTGGATGTTTTATCCCAAGATTGGAAGCAGCATCACCATACTTCTCCCATGAAATATCAACATGTCTTTTTGTTGGAGAGTCATGTGCTGGAGAGTCTGAAATATTAACCACTTGACTTGGTCCAGCATCAGGAATACTAACAACAGGATTTGCTTCAGCAGTAGAAACTGATTGCTCATTCAGAATAGAAGTGTCCTGTACATCAGTATCCTGCTTCTTTTCTAAAGGAATAGGATACCTGCTTTTTGATAACTTCCTTTTCTTCTGTGGTGTAGACAATGGAACCACAACTGCAGAAGCAGTATCAGCAACTTCCTTATTCACATTCATCACAGAGGATATAGGTAAATCATCCTCTGAGTCAGTCTCATCCCTGAGAACTAATTTTCTTTTAACAGAAACAGCCTCACCTCCCTTTGCAGCTTTCTTCACCAGGACCCCTTATACACCTCATTGTAACTTCTTTTTAGTGAGTGGTGTAGAGGAAAAATCCTTTGAACCTGATTGCCTTCCTGACACATCAGTTCTAGCCGACTTCTTTGCTTTTACAACTAAAGTCTTTTGAGAGACATTAGAGGTGGCAGTTGACTGTTTAGACTGTTTAGGATGAATGCTTGGGTTAGGAACAAGGTGTGATTGGCCTTGCCCCATAGCATTAGAAATTAAACCATAACGAGTAGGCATTTTCCTATGTAAGAAAAACCTAACCTCATCAGGAATAAAAGCATTTCCTATGAAACCATTTGCCTTATTAGGATTGAAAAACGCAAAAATTTTAATTTGAAGTAAAATAAAATTCTATTTATGAAAACAAAATTTATTTTGACAATCCTGATAAATGCTGTTTTAAAAAAAAAAAAAAGGATTACAAAATAAATAGCATAATACCCATGTAACCATTCTTACCAATTAACGAGGCAAAGTAATTATGAGAAACTGAACAGTCGCCTCGATATTGAGAAAATGACATGCATCCTTAACACACATTCTCTATAAAATAGAACTGTTAAACATAACATCATATATCTATTAAAACACAAACCCTCTCCAGAGAAAAACTTACGAAAACCTTTCACCTTCTTTGTTTTTCAATGGCTGCTAACCAACAACAAAACAACATACCTGATGCTGAGCTCGATATCATATGGCAAGAGATGGAAGAGGCTCTTGCTGACATTAAGCTACAACCAGTTCCTGACCCTCAGGAACATGAAGCGTTTGTTAACGCAATGTTTGATCTGGTTTGGCACAACTTCCTGCAAGCCAATCCGGACTGGAATCCGCTTGATAACCTCATCTATGAAGAGGATGAGGATGATGAAGAGGATGAGGAGCTCAATCAAGAGCTTGAGAAAAGAAAGAGGAGAATCCGTGATGCTTGTATGTCATGCAAGTTGGAGGCACGGAAGAGTCCCGGTGGAAACGGTGACGATCTGCCTTCATGTGCATCAGCTCCTCTTCTTGTCCTTTAAGGATGGAACAAGAGACAGTCCATTCCTGATGGACTGTGAAGCTGCTCAGGAGCATTCATGCTAATCTGTAGGGCACGTGTTCCTGAGTAGAACAATAGACTAGGAAAAAATATGTAATTTCCATTTTCATTTGTAATGAATCTTCAAGAATTAATGAAATATGTCTATTTTCTCAACTGTTTTCTTTCTTTACTTGCCTGCAGAATTTGTTAGTAACACTGATATTTGACATATAAAATGACGAATAGTAAACTCTGATAAAAATATAATTGAAATTGAGAATTAAGACTGAAAACTTAATCAAAGACTAAGTATAAATCTTATTTCCAGAGTTTACCAGAAGTGTTGATGACAAATTAGCATAGAACCTCTGGTTTTCATACCAGCTTCAATATCTGAGCATCAGGATTTGACCAGTTGACTTCCTGTCAGAATTGCATCCTATCAGGATTTGATCAAAGAAAACATACCTTTCTGAATAACCATCAGGATTTGACAGTTATCAGGATTTCCTCTCTGTAGCTTTCCTCAGAAATTCTCAAAGTTCATCATTCCAAGTTCATTCACCAATTTATTGAAAGTAGCTTCAGGTAGTGGCTTGGTGAATATATCAGCTAGTTGTTGATCAGTAGGAACAAAGTGAAGTTCAATTGTTCCTTCCAGAACTTGTTCTCTTATGAAGTGATATCGAATACTGATGTGTTTAGTAAGAGAATGTTGAACTGGATTTCATGTCATTGCAATAGCACTTTGGTTATCACAATAAATAGGGATTTTTGAGTATGACAGGCCATAATCTAACAACTGATTTCTCATCCACATTATCTGAGCACAACAACTTCCTGCAGCAATGTACTCAGCTTCTGCAGTTGAAGTGGAAATGGATTTTTGCTTTTTACTGAACCATGAAACTAGTCTTCCACCCAAAAACTGACAGCTTCCTAAAGTACTTTTCCTGTCTATTTTGCATCCTGCAAAATCAGCATCTGAATAACCACACAACCCAAAATCTGATTCCCTTGCATACCAAAGGCCAAGAGAAGAAGTGCCTTTGAGATATCTGAAAATTCTTTTGACTGCAATCAGATGGGGTTCTCTAGGTTTTGCTTGAAATCTTGCACACAGACAGGTTGCAAACATGATATCTGGTCTACTTGCAGTGAGATACAATAATGAGCCAATCATTCCTCTGTAGTGAGTTACATCTACCTCAGCACCTTGATCAGGATCAAGTTTGGTAGCTGTAGCTATGGGAGTTATAGCAGGAGAACTATCTTGCATGTTAAACCTTGTCAATAAATTCCTTGTATATTTAGACTGATTGATAAAAATCCCTTCATCAGTCTGTTTAACTTGAAGACCAAGAAAGTAACTCATTTCTCCCATCATGCTCATTTGATATCTTGACTGCATAAGCATGATTCAAATAAAATAGAGTTTTATCAATAACACCTCTTTTGAATCCACTTTCCAGTAAGAATAGAGCTAAAGTTTCATACCATGCTCTTGGAGCTTGCTTTAGTCCATAAAGTGCCTTATCCAATCTATAGACATGATCTGGATATTTAGGATCAATGAAACCAGGAGGTTGCTCAACATAGACTTCTTCCTCCAGTTCTCCATTTAAGAAAGCACTTTTAACATCCATCTGGAAAACCTTGAATTTCTTATGTGCTGCATAAGCAAGAAATATCCTGATAGCTTCTAGTCTTGCAACAGGAGCAAAAGTTTCATCATAATCAATTCCCTCTTGTTGAGAATACCCCTTTGCAACTAGTTTAGCTTTGTTTCTGATTATTACTCCATCAGAATCAGTCTTGTTCTTGAAAATCCACTTTGTACCAACAATTGATCTATTCTTTGGTCTTGGTACTAGTTTCCAGACTTCATTTCTTTCAAATTCATTCAGTTCCTCTTGCATTGCAGTAACCCAATCAGCATCTTTAAGTGCATCTTCAACTTTCTTTGGCTCCTCCTTGGATAGAAAGTTATTGTATAGACATTCATTTTGAGTTGCACTTCTTGTTTGAACACCTGCATCAGGATCCCCAATGATCAAATAAGGAGTATGACTTGCAGTCCATTTCCTTGCTGGTGTTAAATTATTTCTTGACGTAGATGCTCTCCCTGGATTGGTGTTATCTTGATTTGAAGAACTTGCTTGTCTTGAAGCTCCCCCTGAATTATTGCTATTTCCTCCTGATAAGTTATCAGGATCATCACTTGAATCAGTATCTGAAGAATTATGTCCTGATGATTGAGTTGACTCTGAACTTGTAGTAGAATGTTGTTGCTCCCCCTCAACATTAGCACTACTAGAAGTATCACTATTGATTGCATCATCAGTATTTGCACCATCAGCATCTGGTGTGTCATCAGGATTTGGTGACCCATCAGGATCTGATGTATGGACAGGATCTGATTCACTTTCCTCAGGTTCCTTGGTAGCTTCATTTTCAAAAATCAATCTATCATGAGAGTCTTCATTGATTCCAGCTATCTTCTTGTCATCAAAAGATACATGTATTGACTCCATGACAGTCCTTGTCCTCAAATTAAAAACTCTGAAGGCTCTTGATGCAGGATAGCCTATGAAAATTCCTTCATCAGCCTTTGTTTCAAATTTCCCTAGCTGTTCAGGATGAGTTCTGAGAACAAAACATTTACAGCCAAACACATGAAGATGCTTCAGACTTGGTTTCTTTTCCTTGAGTGACTGATAAGGAGTAACACCATGTCTGTTGATTAGTGTGAGATTTTGAGTATAACATGCCGTGTTGACTGCTTCTGCCCAGAAATATGTAGGTAATTTTGCTTCTTCCAACATAGTTCTGCCAGGTTCAATAAGAGTTCTATTTTTCCTTTCAACTACTCCATTTTGCTGAGGTGTGTCAGGAGCAGAGAATTGTTGAATGATTCCTTTGTATTTGCAGAACTCTTCCATCTTTGAATTCTTAAATTCAGTACCATTATCACTTCTCAGTATCTTGACTTTGTACTTTGTGGTTGTCTCAATCATTCTCACATGATCCAACAGAACTTCAGGAGTCTCATCTTTTCTGTGCAAAAAATACACCCAGGTGAATCTAGAATATTCATCAACAATTACAGGAGTGTACCTTTTCTTACTGATGGACATGATGTTGACTGGACCAAATAGATCAATATGTAGCATGTGATATGGTTCTTCAATAGAGGATTCTGATTTACTCTGGAATGATGTCCTTCTTTGTTTTGCTTTCTGACATGCATCACAGAGTCCATCAGGAGTATATAACACTTTTGGTAATCCTCTCACTAAATCTTTCTTAACCAACTCATTGATATTGCTGAAGTTGAGATGAGAAAGCTTCTTGTGCCAATTCCAACTTTCATCTACTGATGCTTTACTGATCAGACAGGTAGGGGAGTCATCAGTATTTGATTGAATATTGGCTTCATATATGTTACCATGCCTGTAGCCAGTCAGTGCTATCTTGCTTGTTGTTTTACTGACTACTTCACAATGAGTGGAATAGAAGTTGACATGATAACCTCTGTCAGTGATTTGACTAATACTCAACAGGTTGTGTTTTAGTCCCTTCACTAGAGCTACTTTTTCAATGATGACATTTCCAATGATTATATTGCCATATCTCAAGGTTTGTCCAATGTTGCCATCTCCATAAGACACAGTTGGGCCAGCTTTTTCCTCATATTCTGATAACAGGGCTTTGTTTCCAGTCATGTACACAGAACATCCACTATCCATGACTAACAAATTTTTCTTTTTACCCTGCAATCAGAATAGAAACACACTAGTTAGAACATTTAGGAACCCATACTTGTTGGGTTCCTTTTCCATGCAATTTATTAACTTTCACAGCAGAAGACTTTCTGACCTTAGCAGTCCTGGCAGGATTTACTCCATCAGGATTTGCTTTGTCAGTATCAGTATTAACAAAAGCATGTTCCAACTTGACATTCTTAATGCTACCAGAGTTTGCACTATTTTTATCAACTTTAGGCAATGGATCATAAAAGTTATAGTACAACTCATGATAATCTTTACAAGTATAAATAGAATGCCATATACTACCACAATGAAAACAAGACTTCTGTGGTTTATAAAATACTGATCTATTCCTAACATCAGACTTAGAAATATCAGCAATCTTCTTCTTACTCTTCTTACAATCAATAGCAAGATGATTAGAGTTACCACAGTTAAAACAACACTTTCTAGGTGCATTTGGGATATATTTGTAACCATTCTCTTTATTGATCCCAACTTTACCATTCCTGTTTCTCTTAATAGTAGCTTCCTTTCTCTTATCTGTCACCTCACAGATTTTATCCTTAAGCTGTTTCTGAGACAATAGACCTACATTCTTAATGACTTTATTTATGACAGGTTTAGACTTTATAATTTTAATTTCTTGAGTAGAAGTTGATCCCTTTTCAAATGTAGAATTGAAATCCTTACCAAAAACAAAATTAATAGGAGTAATCTTAGATTTGGTTGTATCTAAAACATGTCTATAGGTCTTTGGACTGACTGTCTCATCAATGACAATTTTCTCTTTCAATTTCTTATCCTCATCTGACTTATATCCTAGACACTCTTTCCAATTTTTAGAGGTATTAATCTCATGAAATTTCCTACCAGAGTCTGTCCAGGTTCTGATTTTCTCATTAGCATTTTCAAGTTCTTTTTCAAGAGCAGTACATTTGGATTTCATCTCTAAATACATGTGATTCGCATTATCACATTCTTTTGGTACTTCTTGCATACGAGAAAATTCAGCTTCTAGCATATCATTCCTTTTTCTAAGTTCAGACATCTCAGATAATATCCTAGTATTTTCAGCAGTTTGACTTCTAAATCTAATATGTAATGACTTTAGAAAACGTCTTAACTCAGAAGCATTATCAGTATCAAAATCAAAGATAGTATTTAGTACCTTATCATCAGGAGCAGCAGTTACATCAGCATTGGCCATTAGAGCATAGTTGACCACCTCAGTATCAGATTCTGAGGAGGAGTCCATCCAATCCTTGCTTGATGTGATAAGTGCCTTTGTCTTCTTGCACTCAGAAGCAAAGTGACCTATACCATTGCACTTGTAGCATCTAACCTTTGACTTGTCAAATTTGCTACCCTTGCTGTCCTTTTTGATATACTTATCTTTGTTTGAGTTGAAAGCCTTTTTCTGAAAGTTGCCTTGTCTTCTATTCTTCCTGAACTTCATCCTTCTGAAGTTTCTGACAATCATAACAACCATCTCTTCCATGTCTGAGTCAAAAGAATCATCATCAGTATTGGCATCAGGATTGCCATCAGTATCTGATGAAGAGTCATCAGGATCTGACTCAGCTACTCTTGATTTACTTCTAGAGACCTCCATAGCTTTTCCTTTTGATTTAGCCTCTGCCTTCAAAGCAATTGATCTTGCCTTGCTGCTTTTCTTGTTCTTTCTCTGTTGAACTTCAAGATCATGAGTTCTTAGCATCCCATAGACTTCATCAAGAGACACAATGTTAAGATCATACTGATGTCTAATGATCGAGGTCTGAGTGTCCCCTTCTTCAGGTAAAGCTCTTAGAAAGTTGGTGTTTGAATCTTCAGTTTCATATTCCTTGTCAACTAAAGATAAACTGTTCAATAGTGTCAGAAATCTATCATATAGATCAGTTAGGCTCTCATCAGGTCTTGCATCAAATTGTTCATATTCTTGAATCAAAAGAGCCCTTCTGTTTTTCTTGACAGATGCAGATCCCTGGCACTGAGTTTCCAAAGTATCCCAGATTTCTTTTGAAGACTTGCATGCAATCACTCTATTTGACATGACAGCATCAAGACTACTGTGCAAGATATTCTTTATCTTTGGTTCCATAAGTACATGAGCTTTTTCTTCTGGAGTCCATTCACTTTTAGCCTTGACCACATAATGTTCAGGTATTGTATCTGTTCGTTCTACAATCCTTGTAGGAATATATGGTCCATCACGAATCCTGTCCAAATAGTCAGGATCCATAGCCTCCAGGTACATCAACATCTTTACCCTCCATGTTGGATATTCTGATTTCTTCAAGATGGGTATCTTCATGCTTTCATACTTGGTTGTCGACATCTTTAGATCGTATCTGATTCAGAATTAAATCAGTTTGCTCTGATACCAATTGTTGCCCAGTAATAATCTATTGTAGAAGGGGGGTTGAATACAATAGTATAAGATAATCGACTTCTTAATGTATATATCACAAATATGAAAGAAAGATAACAGCTTTATTAAATCTGATATAAAACTGTTACAAACTCTCTCAAGAAATTCTAATGTTCTTGAGAGCTGCTAGCTTACAAAAACCCTCTCAAGAAATTCTATGTTCTTGAGAGCTTCTATTCGATTATGTTCACGTTCATAAATCGAAACCAAAACTGTGTTTATATACTACACAGCTTCTCTATCAATGATAAGTCCTAATCAATTACAAAGATTGAAACCTATCCATAATTGATAGCTACATTCTACAAACCAGGAACCGACAGAATAAACTTCCATATTTAACTAGACTCCAAATATAACTCGAAGTAGGAATCCTGATCAGCTTCCAGTCCTGATGATTAATCCTGATCCCAGTCCTGATATGTATCTTGATCCTGACGACCATGCAATCCTGATGATGTCAGCAATCCTGATCAGTTGAGTCTAGCTCCTGACGATCATTGAATTCTGAACTAACAGATACATAGAGTAGATACAAGCAGAATTGTAATTTACTATTGAATAATCAGGGATACTTAATAAAATCATTCACAAACGTGTACCTGCTGCACGCCGAGCATTCTGTGGCTGCACAGCTAGCTGGCGCGCCTCAGCAACGACCTCTCTAACGACAATCATAGGACTGCAAAAGGGCAAAAGGCAGGTAACGGTTTCATTGAACAGGGGCAACTGGAAGGTTTTTTTCGAGGGGTAACAGGAAGGTTTTTTTTCGAAATGGTCAGTTATGTAATTTTAAGATGTTGAATAAAATGTTTCACAAAGTCCTTGTTGCAGTATAAGATATATAATAGATAATCTATACTATTATATTAAAGACGAAACATTGAAAGTTTTGTAGTGTGGTCATGAAAATTTTTGTAGTCTGGTCACGCCATTCATAGCCGTTAGATATTTCTGATCAAATCGATGAGAATCGTTAGATAAAATATTAAAATTATTATATATAATATCTTTTCTATTTTTCCTAACGAAAACATCTCATTTTCCAAAAATATCACAGGCAATTTCATTTAATAAATTAACATAATAAGATTATAATTGTTAATAACTAACTCATTACCATTTTTAGCCAAAGTGTATATTCTTTTTTATATTTTCTAACTAAAATTTCTACTTTTCTATTTTTCCTAACTAAAACCTCTCATTTTCCAAAAATATCATGAACAGTTCTATTTAATAAAATAAAATAATAATATTATAATTATTAATGACTAACCGAATAGCTTTTTTTTTCAAAACATATATTTTTTTAATATTTTCTAACTAATATTTCTCCTAACTAAAACCTCAAAAATATCAGGGGCTATTCCATTTAGTAGCATAAAATACTAATATTATAAATCTATCTCTCTATCTATACTATCAATACTATTATATAATAGACGAAACATTAAAATTTTGGTTGGTCGGTATGGTACATTGTGATTTTACGTAATTACCCTTAATTAACTATATTTCGTGTTTTTACTTAATTAACCTTACTTATTTATAGAAATATATTATTAAATAATAATATTACCTATTTATAACCAATTACCTTTTTCGCCTAAAATACATTATTTTTTCTAACAAATTCCCCTATTTTTTCAAATATATCACGGACAATTACCTTTTTTTAACTAAAACATGTTTGTTTTTCTATTTTTCTTTACTAAACCCCATCATTTTCCAAAAATATCACGGACTAACCTTTAGTTATTTATTTTTAAACCTATTTTAATATTATAATTATTTCTTAAAAAATTTACTTATTTTAACATGTCTACTTATTTTTCTTAACAAATGCAATTATTAAAAATATTAAAATATAAATAATCAAATACCTATTTATAACCAATTATCTTTTCAGCTAAAACACATTATATATTTTTTCTAACAAAGTCCATCATTTTCTAAATATATCACGGGAAATTGTCTTTTACATTTACTTTTTCTATTTTTCTCACTAAAATCCATTCTTTTTCCAAAAATATCAAAGGAAACTGTAACAGCCCCAAATCCGGGGTCAGGGATTTAGGGTAGTCACGATCCATGTACTCCTTGCCTTACCTGTATTACTCACACCCTTCATAATTCACCTGCTCATGACCCCACAACATATGTCACACACACACACACACAGGTTAGAGTCTCAGAAACGACACAATACAACAACTGCGGAATAAATAATTTTTATTACAATACCCAAATGTCTTTTGAATTTGCCACTGATACAATTTCTAAGTAATGTTACATTACCAACTTAGTCTTCTGATGCTCACAATCCTCTCATACCATTCATATCTATACATAAGTTGAATACCAAAAGCTGTAGCCTGATTCGATTGGTTCGTACTACTCTTCGGGATCACTGCTAGAAACTGTTTATGGAAACGCCTTGCGGGGTATGTGCCGACCCATTGGCATCCTGCTTCGCTGCTATATAATATATATAAAACAATAGCAAGAGTGAGCGATAGCTCCGCAAGGTAATAAAAGTATGGCATAATTCTGCCTTTAACTCAACCCAGAATAAAGCGGGTATAAGACAATAGTTTGTCAAAATATCTCGATACTGAAGTTATTTCCTTATCAGAATGTATTCCCAAAAACAGTACCATTATTGTATTTCAAATATCATTTCATAATATTTCTGCAAACTTTTGCTATATTATGAACAAATTTCTAGTATAAAAGATGAGGTTTCAAAGTAAACCAAATATAACCTTTCCGAAAAATATCTGCTATATAAGCAGAATATCAACATATAACTTAAAAGATGAAGTTATAAGGTGATTCAGTATAAACAACTCCCTTACCATAACTCATGTTATGTAAGGTATCCACAGAGTCAAATGATATAAAAGATGAAGTTACGAGGAAAATTAATATAATATCTCCGTAATCCAAAACCCGTTATGCATATATTATCAGAGTCATAACTCATAACAGATGAAGTTGCAAGGAATTATTGTAACTTTATTTTGAACACTTTTCGACCCCTGCCAACATGACCGGTAAACCTGTACCACGGTGTCATCCTTGGTCCCTTTCAATACATGCTACAGAATCCCTCTGCTAACATGATCGGTAAACCTGTACCAATGGAGTCATTCGTGGTCCCTTTCAGTACATGTTGCAGAATTATCCAAAATGGATGATGAACCAATACTGGAGCCTTCTCCGCGCCCGTCGTACCAACTTTACTATGATCAGTAGCAGGTTGTACAACAAAATATATGTTTTCTACATGTAGATGGAAGTATCACGACAGTCTGACATTGTCTACCGCCTTTCTGGATCTCCCGGCCCATTTGGGGCAATAAAGTGATGGATCGGCGCGACTCGACCTCTTACACATGCTCCTAGTTCAGATGAAATCCATGACTCTGAAACGTAAAGATCGTCTTCCTTTCCCCAAGTGTAATACTTGTTGATACGACTCCACTCAGTAGCTATATCTAGGTTGGAAAGGAAGATTCTCCAATATTTCCCAAGCGATGCTTGTTAATGGATATCGACTTGTTCCAGAAATTTACCCCTCGAGCATTGAGGTGGTACACAATATTTGACTTGCAGCAACTAAATTGCTTCGAGAAAATATCTGTCCCCAGACAGTTTTGAGTTGAGAGTTTAAAATGAATAGCAGTTACTTAATTCAGGTTTCCCATATTTTTGATAGTTGAGCGAGCATTTAAATCCTCTTAAAAGACGGACTTAAATGGAAAACATTGGTTTGGGAACCTCTTTTGATTTAAAACAATTAATAAAATTTATTAAATAAGTAAACCCTCAAATGAATATTCGAAAATAATATTCATTAAGTAAATAAACCTTGAATGAATATTTAGAAATAATATCCATTAAATAAATAAGGATTAAATGAATATTCTACATAATATTCATTAACTAATAACCCTCGAATGAATAATTCAAAATAATATAAATCTCGAATGAATATTCAAAATAATATAAACCTCGAATGAATATTCAAAATAATATTCATTAAATAATAATCTCCATTGAATATTTGAAAATAATATTCATCAAATAAATAAAACCCAAATGAATATTCAAAAGTAATATTCATTAGGTAAATAGTCCTTAAATAAATAATCCTTAAATAGATAATCATTAAATGAATATTTAAAAATAATATTCATTAATTAAATAATCCTTAAATGAATATTCAACATAAT
Source organism: Heracleum sosnowskyi (assembly GCA_030848705.1). Lineage (NCBI taxonomy): Eukaryota > Viridiplantae > Streptophyta > Magnoliopsida > Apiales > Apiaceae > Heracleum > Heracleum sosnowskyi. The sequence goes on along the minus strand of CM061244.1, from coordinate 12,796,653 downwards.
ATTCATTAAATAAATAATTAATCCTCGAATGAATATTCCTAAATTATATTTACAATAATATTCTTAAAGTCAATAATCCTCAAATGAATATAAATAATATTCTCTAAGTCAAAAATCCTCAAATGAATATAAATGATATTCTTTAACTACATAATTAACCCTCGAATAACAGTTACCCGATATCTTTATCGGAAAAATAATCATTTAAAATATACCGAAAATATATCTACTTCCGGTCTAAAGAATAAAATCATACGCCCTTTACCTAGGGCATTTATAAAAACCTGGCTTATAACTGATATCCCATATCTAGCTTATAAGCCAATTACCAAATCATTTCCAAGTAATTAATACTTTCTAGAAATATAATTAATGTTTAATAATAGCAATCCTCAAAATAATTAGTACACTGCCGCTGGAATCCCTCCGGGTTTCCACGGCTATCTCTATATCTCAAAATACTGACTCCCGGTCTAGAGTCGAAAACAAGAAGTATGCTCTTATCTCTAGAGCTACAATGTACACCGGTTTATAACTACTTTATCTCAAAGCTCATATGTAAACCAAAATCAAACCCTATTTTATACAATATATAACATGTATCGCAAAACTGTATAACTCCACACATGGCAAAAGCAGTAATATATAATCAATACTTCAAGGTATAGATTTAGAAAACTTGCCACAATACTTGCAACAAAGATTTGGTATATAAATTGGGAATACACAAGTATTGAACATTGGAAAATATACATACTCTGAATGATAGAGTAAGGTTTAGTAAACTTGCCTGATGCTCGAGAAGTGATAGGGGTTCGCGACGATGCCGGACAATCTAGACAAAGTCAAAGAAAACGTACGATTAATCCCCTGGATAATCCACTTGTACTCAATGCTTAAACACGTAAGCGAAACACAACCAAGGCATTACTAGCTCGTCATAGGCTCATACTAAGTCCATGTTAATCGACAATTACTTAAGTCGTAGGTTTAGTCCGAAATCGATCCTCGAATACAAGTTATACTTAACCATTTACAACATTGGTTTCTAAGTCATGTTCTTAGTGGTTTTCACTTGCGCGACCTTGGCTAAAACATTTTTATAAAATCGAAAAATAATCTTTTTAATCCGAATATTTTTCGTGAGCCTTCCTAACTGTCTCTAGTATTATTCCTCAAAGTTTCACATTTTAATATGGCTTCTAAGTGGTCCAAATATAGCCTCAAAGTGACTGACCAGAGAGGGGTTGTTCCTACGAACGGCGTTTACTAAAACTCACTTTTCTCTTACACCGTAAATCGGATTAACATGATTCTTGCGCTCACGTAAACTAGAAACAAGGCTCTACACACTCATGTTCATCATTGAACCAAAAGAGGCAGTTAAGTTTTCGGATTCTAGGCAGTTTATAGAGTTACCGAAAATCGGGCATTACGACGGCTTAAAATCGAATAATCCAATTTTGTCACATCATAACCAAGCCACACCGGGCATACCATACATCCACAATCTCAACAAACAACCATCCTACACCTCTAAGATCAGCGGTGAGGCTCAAATCCAACACTCATCATTTTACACATTTAAACAAATCCAAACAATCACTAAATCACTTAATCATGATCTTAACTTTACATGAACATCAAAACCACTTCAAAAACTCATATAAACAAAAAGGACAGAGGTTTATATACCTTCCTTGATGCTTCATATACACTAACAATGGTTTATAATCCTTCCTTGAGCTTTGAACAAACCTTATCAAGCTTAATCCTTAAGAAACAAAATCAAGAATCATGAAAAGTTACTATTCATCATCACTTTGTAAAATGCATATAAAATCGAAAAACAAGAGTTTGGTTCTCAACTTTTTTTACCACACCTTCTACTCTTCAAGGGCTTTCTTTTGAGTCCTATCTCATCACCGGGGGATGCTTGAAGCTCGACTTATTGGCTTTCTAAGGTGAGTGGTCGAAACTGGAAGAGGCAGGACAGTTTCTGTTCTCCGACTTGGGGAAGGGATTTGACTAGGCTACACTCCTTTTTTGGCCATGGAATTTTGAGCGAATGCTACCCATAGAGTGGAGAAGCTATGGTTAAAATTTGGTGATTTATGGATGGATATAAATGGAGTTATGGATTTTGCTTTCCTCCTTGCACAAGCTGAGCCGAAAATGGGGGGGGGGAGAGTTCTTCCTCTTCTTTTTCTTTTCTTGGTTAAAAATAATGATAATGCTGATATTTTGTATTAGAAAGTGGTGAGTCATCACCTAATTGTCTTCATCTCTTGACACTTGTCCAACATGCGTTGGCTTTGATAAAGTAGCTTTACTGGTTCGCTTTCCTTTCACATGTATGATCCAAATGTTGCATTCCTCGAATTAATCTTGTTACATGTTACTTCCATGTCTATATTTAATCCTGTAAATGTTGTCTTGATCCTCTTAAAACGATTCGAAATATTTCCCAAAAAGAGCGAATAAAACTCTACGCGATTTTCGCAGTGAATAGTAACTATTCACTATTCACCTCAACAATCGAATCCTTAAATCGACTTTAATAAAAAAAATAATAAAATTCCAAAATATTAAATCCTCCAATCCTCAATTTTAATATCTCATTTCTTGAATATAATAATATATAATTCGCTGCCCGGTCAAATACTATACCAAAATAAAATTTGGAATTTCTGAATTCCGATCGTCTTTGCATTCACTTATTTACTCCGTAGATCACTAATATGAATTTGGAATATCCACACTACGTCTCGTACATAGGTGGCATGAAAAATTTTCTTAACCCTCAAAATCACTATTCATCTACCAAATTCACTATTCACTGATGCACTTAATCATAATAAGAAAAGTTTTAAATTTTACCAAAAATTCGGGTTATTACAGTCTCCCCTCCTTAAAAGGATTCCGTCCCGGAATCAGCTTAGGAATAACTGGGGGTACTTCTCTTCCATTGCACTTTCTAACTCCCAAGTGGATTATTCCACTTCTTGATTTTCCACAACCTCTCACTAGCCTGGCAACCTCGTCTCTTAGCACTTGTTCTTTTCTATCTGTGATTTCCACGGGTTGTCCTTTGTAAGTCAGACCAGGTTGTATATCTACCTGTTCGTACTCTACATATGTCGGGCATCTATAGTATACTAACGTGGCATTGACACATGAACCCCGTTATGACCATTCTACAAGTTTGGGGGGGGGGGGGGGGTAAGGCTGGCTCGTAGGCCACCTTCCTGACGCGTCTTAAAATCTCAGATGGCCCAATGAATCTCGGGCTCAACTTCCATTTCTTTCCAAATCTCATTAATTCCTTCCACGAGGATATCTTTTAGCATCACGAATCTCTAACCTCATATTCTCTATCTTGTTTGTACAGAAAGTACACCAACCTAAACTTTCTTGTCATTCATCAACTTGCCATTTAGCTTATCAATAGTAGTACTATCTCTATACTCGCGGGCTTAGTCCGCATGCTTTCTCACACCCTTCATAATTCACCTGCTCATGACCCCACAACATATGTCACACACACACACACACACACAGGTTAGAGTCTCAGAAACGACACAATACAACAATTGCGGAATAAATAATTTTTATTACAATACCCAAATGTCTTTTGAATTTGTCACTGATACAATTTCTAAGTAATGTTACATTACCAACTTAGTCTTCTGATGCTCACAATCCTCTCATACCATTGTAGTTTCCTTTATACTTGGTATCTCTTTTCTTGGCGTCAACCATAAGAGCTAATTAAGCCTCGTATCTCTGGCGTAATAGTTTCTTAGTCTGAACTATATTCAAGAACCTCTGAATCTGTCTCCATCCTTTATTTATTACTCTCTCTCTCTTTCAATCAGTCTGGGCTCCATTGGGTGTCAACCAACCCATCCTTATTATAATATCACTTCTCCCAAGTCACAATACCATCTCCCTCTGACTCCATCGCCAGCACTTATCTTGCTAACCCAGAGGTAGTGTCCATTTGTAAACAACTCCTCCAAAATCTCAATTCCACTATAGGGCATCTATCTAACACCGTTGTCACTGGAGTACACGACACATCGCTATTCCTTTCACATATATCGATTGACCCGCTTTCCATTATCATAATATCCTTGGGAGAATAAACCAATTCATTGATATGTCACTAACATTCTATTCGTCTTAGGGATTCGCTCCTGTCATAGGCGATTTCGTTGCGAATCTAATTCCTATCAGCGAATTTTGACTTATTTGACCTGGTTGGCCTCCCCTTGAAATTCAATAAAGATAACAAGAATCATGGAGCTTTGAAAAGATAGCTCCTATATTAAGGAAAACGTCACACACTGGTGATCATAAGGTTATGAGTTTTAAGGTAACCTTATTGGAGGTAAGAGAATTTACCGAGAGATCAACATGATCATAAGAACTCAATGTTGTGTGCCTCGATTGAGACATTACTAAAGGTAATTAGCCTCCTTGTATTTCACAACTCACAAGTGATGGCGTCCCATCAGACTTCTATCACATAGATAGATAGTCCTTGTAAGCAATTCGAGATCAATTTAATGATTATCGTCTTTCGACAATATTTCTCAAAGGAACACCTTGGATTAAAATTGAACAGATTCCAAAGGTGCGGTTTTCCAAAGAAAAGAATAACCAAAAAGATACTGGTACTTAACAAACAAGTGGTGAGGTATCACCATAGGGTCATTCATTATTTGAAGAAAAGTGAAAGCTTGAATAACATCATTTGATAGGGCTTCGAAAACCTGAAAGTAGGCATCGTGACAGCCTCTAACATAATTGAAATTAATTATGATTTAACACAAGTGTTATAAAATAACTTCGAAGAGGGAATATACCCTTTATCAGAATTCTTTCTTGGAAAGAGGTCAAGGTAGATCATAGATTGGGGAAATATCCCACATAATTTGCAAATGGGGAGGGTACTACCAAGGTCTCTACGGATGCCTTTTATGTCGGCTCCTCTAATGGATAATCGTTCTATTCCAAAGCTTTTCTTTTCCACGCACCCTAAGGTGTTCGATACTTACGTCATTGCCGACTTATAATAGTCGCTAAGAATTCAACCATCACAATTGCAATCGCAGGGAGTTCCATTCGACTAGGCGCAAACATCTCAAGTAAGCGTTTTGTTCTATAAGAAGACTTCGATACCGTTGTCGCCCATAGCAATGACAATTCCACATGTCGACTGGGCGGTATTTCGGAAGCTCGTTAGAAACTACAAGCTTAAATCCGGTCTCTATTTCAATCATCCTTATACCCAATATTCCTTCTCCCATATCAATCCCGTGTGCTACATAAGCTTAACACTTTTGGCACAATAGCCTTTTCATTTAAGTCAATCCCGGAATTTCTCAGTCTGTCTTGGTCCTTAAATATATTTCGCCTTTACCGTCCAATCTCAACTTCATCATTTTATCTCTACAATCAATTGTAGCAATCAGGGTCTGTCCACCAACCCATATAACAGCTATCTTATCCAATCCACAGGGTTCGCTCTAATTTCCACTCTCTTTGTGACATCCTCTAGTAATCAGAAAGACAAGGTTTGCCAAATTTTGCTGAATTTCTCTCCAAATCTGGGAAATTTGATCAATCTATTTACCTACTAGTAATGCTCGGGTCTGATTTCTGACCTTTATGTTCTATCCTCATAATTCCTTCCTGGTTTCCTGAGGGTGGTAAATCTCGTCCTCGATTCTGTCTTAGCGTGCTTGTCTTACAATAACATTTGCATGGTACATATACCCAAAATTCTCCTTGAGATAATAAAATCCCTCAATGATGTAATAGACAATATTTCTAGTGGAATCGCTGGTCGTGGGGGATTGAAACCTCATAGCCAAAGCAATTCCTTTCACTATTCTAGGCAACTAAGTACCCTTAATCGTTCGTGAAAATCTGAACATCTTGGTTCTTACGTATGCCGCCTCCTTATGGGCAACTATAACCGACTACGAGTAACAGGTTTCGTTCAAGTCGAATCAATCCACTGATACTGGCTATACTACCTCTACCTCTTCTGCTTTGGAGACTCTACTCCATTTTCTTTGTCATATCTCTTGATGAATCATGAACGATCCTTAAACCCTCGTCTCATCACTTATTTATCCCTTGAAGGTTCGTCCGGTCCTATTGTACGACCTCAAGTAACATACTACATCTTCATCAATCAACACGTCTCTACAAGATTCTTTCCTTGACCCACTATGGGGTCTTCCTCTAGATCCTCCTATGGATCTTCCTTTATCGGGTCTCCGTCCATTTCAAGGAACGCATCATCAATTGCCTACTCGAAGGCCTCGGGGTCTGGTATCTCAGAATCCCATCAATCTATAACTCATACGACTCGAGGTGACTAATCACGAAGTCCTAAGTACGGTTTCCCAGAAGAAGTCCCCTCTCGGGCTTCATCTTAAACAGTCAGGGTCATGTCCTCTAACCCGACTACGAACTCAATTTGAGCTCTAGATGTTCTTATCCTTATTAAGGGTATTGTAAGACTCGATCTCCTATCGTTTCTGAGGACTGTAACCTAACGCTCTGATACCATTTCTGTAACAGCCCCAAATCCGGGGTCAGGGATTTAGGGTAGTCACGATCCATGTACTCCTTGCCTTACCTGTATTACTCACACCCTTCATAATTCACCTGCTCATGACCCCACAACATATGTCACACACACACACACACAGGTTAGAGTCTCAGAAACGACACAATACAACAACTGCGGAATAAATAATTTTTATTACAATACCCAAATGTCTTTTGAATTTGTCACTAATACAATTTCTAAGTAATGTTACATTACCAACTTAGTCTTCTGATGCTCACAATCCTCTCATACCATTCATATCTATACATAAGTTGAATACCAAAAGTTGTAGCCTGATTCGATTGGTTCGTACTACTCTTCGGGATCACTGCTAGAAACTGTTTATGGAAACGCCTTGCGGGGTATGTGCCGACCCATTGGCATCCTGCTTCGCTGCTATATAATATATATAAAACAATAGCAAGAGTGAGCGATAGCTCAGCAAGGTAATAAAAGTATGGCATAATTCTGCCTTTAACTCAACCCAGAATAAAGCGGGTATAAGACAATAGTTTGTCAAAATATCTCGATACTGAAGTTATTTCCTTATCAGAATGTATTCCCAAAAACAGTACCATTATTGTATTTCAAATATCATTTCATAATATTTCTGCAAACTTTTGCTATATTATGAACAAATTTCTAGTATAAAAGATGAGGTTTCAAAGTAAACCAAATATAACCTTTCCGAAAAATATCTGCTATATAAGCAGAATATCAACATATAACTTAAAAGATGAAGTTATAAGGTGATTCAGTATAAACAACTCCCTTACCATAACTCATGTTATGTAAGGTATCCACAGAGTCAAATGATATAAAAGATGAAGTTACGAGGAAAATTAATATAATATCTCCGTAATCCAAAACCCGTTATGCATATATTATCAGAGTCATAACTCATAACAGATGAAGTTGCAAGGAATTATTGTAACTTTATTTTGAACACTTTTCGACCCCTGCCAACATGACCGGTAAACCTGTACCACGGTGTCATCCTTGGTCCCTTTCAATACATGCTACAGAATCCCTCTGCTAACATGATCGGTAAACCTGTACCAATGGAGTCATTCGTGGTCCCTTTCAGTACATGTTGCAGAATTATCCAAAATGGATGATGAACCAATACTGGAGCCTTCTCCGCGCCCGTCGTACCAACCTTACTATGATCAGTAGCAGGTTGTACAACAAAATATATGTTTTCTACATGTAGATGGAAGTATCACGACAGTCTGACATTGTCTACCGCCTTTCTGGATCTCCCGGCCCATTTGGGGCAATAAAGTGATGGATCGGCGCGACTCGACCTCTTACACATGCTCCTAGTTCAGATGAAATCCATGACTCTGAAACGTAAAGATCGTCTTCCTTTCCCCAAGTGTAATACTTGTTGATACGACTCCACTCAGTAGCTATATCTAGGTTGGAAAGGAAGATTCTCCAATATTTCCCAAGCGATGCTTGTTAATGGATATCGACTTGTTCCAGAAATTTACCCCTCGAGCATTGAGGTGGTACACAATATTTGACTTGCAGCAACTAAATTGCTTCGAGAAAATATCTGTCCCCTGACAGTTTTGAGTTGAGAGTTTAAAATGAATAGCAGTTACTTAATTCAGGTTTCCCATATTTTTGATAGTTGAGCGAGCATTTAAATCCTCTTAAAAGACGGACTTAAATGGAAAACATTGGTTTGGGAACCTCTTTTGATTTAAAACAATTAATAAAATTTATTAAATAAGTAAACCCTCAAATGAATATTCGAAAATAATATTCATTAAGTAAATAAACCTTGAATGAATATTTAGAAATAATATCCATTAAATAAATAAGGATTAAATGAATATTCTACATAATATTCATTAACTAATAACCCTCGAATGAATAATTCAAAATAATATAAACCTCGAATGAATATTCAAAATAATATAAACCTCGAATGAATATTCAAAATAATATTCATTAAATAATAATCTCCATTGAATATTTGAAAATAATATTCATCAAATAAATAAAACCCAAATGAATATTCAAAAGTAATATTCATTAGGTAAATAGTCCTTAAATAAATAATCCTTAAATAGATAATCATTAAATGAAGATTCAAAAATAATATTCATTAATTAAATAATGCTTAAATGAATATTCAACATAATATTCATTAAATAAATAATTAATCCTCGAATGAATATTCCTAAATTATATTTACAATAATATTCTTAAAGTCAATAATCCTCAAATGAATATAAATAATATTCTCTAAGTCAAAAATCCTCAAATGAATATAAATGATATTCTTTAACTACATAATTAACCCTCGAATAACAGTTACCCGATATCTTTATCGGAAAAATAATCATTTAAAATATACCGAAAATATATCTACTTCCGGTCTAAAGAATAAAATCATACGCCCTTTACCTAGGGCATTTATAAAAACCTGGCTTATAACTGATATCCCATATCTAGCTTATAAGCCAATTACCAAATCATTTCCAAGTAATTAATACTTTCTAGAAATATAATTAATGTTTAATAATAGCAATCCTCAAAATAATTAGTACACTGCCGCTGGAATCCCTCCGGGTTTCCACGGCTATCTCTATATCTCAAAATACTGACTCCCGGTCTAGAGTCGAAAACAAGAAGTATGCTCTTATCCCTAGAGCTACAAGGTACACCGGTTTATAACTACTTTATCTCAAAGCTCATATGTAAACCAAAATCAAACCCTATTTTATACAATATATAACATGTATCGCAAAACTGTATAACTCCACACATGGCAAAAGCAGTAATATATAATCAATACTTCAAGGTATAGATTTAGAAAACTTGCCACAATACTTGCAACAAAGATTTGGTATATAAATTGGGAATACACAAGTATTGAACATTGGAAAATATACATACTTTGAATGATAGAGTAAGGTTTAGTAAACTTGCCTGATGCTCGAGAAGTGATAGGGGTTCGCGACGATGCCGGACAATCTAGACAAAGTCAAAGAAAACGTACGATTAATCCCCTGGATAATCCACTTGTACTCAATGCTTAAACACGTAAGCGAAACACAACCAAGGCATTACTAGCTCGTCATAGGCTCATACTAAGTCCATGTTAATCGACAATTACTTAAGTCGTAGGTTTAGTCCGAAATCGATCCTCGAATACAAGTTATACTTAACCATTTACAACATTGGTTTCTAAGTCATGTTCTTAGTGGTTTTCACTTGCGCGACCTTGGCTAAAACATTTTTATAAAATCGAAAAATAATCTTTTTAATCCGAATATTTTTCGTGAGCCTTCCTAACTGTCTCTAGTATTATTCCTCAAAGTTTCACATTTTAATATGGCTTCTAAGTGGTCCAAATATAGCCTCAAAGTGACTGACCAGAGAGGGGTTGTTCCTACGAACGGCGTTTACTAAAACTCACTTTTCTCTTACACCGTAAATCGGATTAACATGATTCTTGCGCTCACATAAACTAGAAACAAGGCTCTACACACTCATGTTCATCATTGAACCAAAAGAGGCAGTTAAGTTTTCGTATTCTAGGCAGTTTATAGAGTTACCGAAAATCGGGCATTACGACGGCATAAAATCGAATAATCCAATTTTGTCACATCATAACCAAGCCACACCGGGCATACCATACATCCACAATCTCAACAAACAACCATCCTACACCTCTAAGATCAGTGGTGAGGCTCAAATCCAACACCCATCATTTTACACATTTAAACAAATCCAAACAATCACTAAATCACTTAATCATGATCTTAACTTTACATGAACGTCAAAACCACTTCAAAAACTCATATAAACAAAAAGGACAGAGGTTTATATACCTTCCTTGATGCTTCATATACACTAACAATGGTTTATAATCCTTCCTTGAGCTTTGAACAAACCTTATCAAGCTTAATCCTTAAGAAACAAAATCAAGAATCATGAAAAGTTACTATTCATCATCACTTTGTAAAATCCATATAAAATCGAAAAACAAGAGTTTGGTTCTCAACTTTTTTTACCACACCTTCTACTCTTCAAGGGATTTCTTTTGAGTCCTATCTCATCACCAGGGGATGCTTGAAGCTCGACTTATTGGCTTTCTAAGGTGAGTGGTCGAAACTGGAAGAGGCAGGACAGTTTCTGTTCTCCGACTTGGGGAAGGGATTTGACTAGGCTACACTCCTTTGTTGGCCATGAAAGTTTGAGAGAATGTTCCCCATAGAGTGGAGAAGCTATGGTTAAAATTTGGTGATTTATGGATGGACAGAAATGGAGTTATGGAATTTTCTTTCCTCCTTGCACAAGCTGAGCCGAAAATGGGGGGGGGAGAGTTCTTCCTCTTCTTTTTCTTTTCTTGGTTAACAATAATGATAATGCTGATATTTTGTATTAGAAAGTGGTGAGTCATCACCTAGTTGTCTTCATCTCTTGACACTTGTCCAACATGCGTTGGCTTTGATAAAGTAGCTTTACTGGTTCGCTTTCCTTTCACATGTATGATCCAAATGTTGCATTCCTCGAATTAATCTTGTTACATGTTACTTCCATGTCTATATTTAATCCGGTAAATGTTGCCTTGATCCTCTTAAAACGATTCGAAATATTTCCCAAAAAGAGCGAATAAAACTCTACGTGATTTTCGCAGTGAATAGTAACTATTCACTATTCACCTCAACAATCGAATCCTTAAATCGACTTTAATAAAAAAAATAATAAAATTCAAAAATATTAAATCCTCCAATCCTCAATTTTAATATCTCATTTCTTGAATATAATAATATATAATTCGCTGCCCGGTCAAATACTATACCAAAATAAAATTTGGAATTTCTGAATTCCGATCGTCTTTGCATTCACTTATTTACTCCGTAGATCACTAATATGACTTTGGAATATCCACACTACGTCTCGTACATAGGTGGCATAAAAAAATTTCTTAACCCTCAAAATCACTATTCATCTACCAAATTCACTATTCACTGATGCACTTAATCATAATAAGAAAAGTTTTAAATTTTACCAAAAATTCGGGTTATTACAGAAACCCTTTACTTATTTATTTTAAAACGTATTTAAATACTTTTAATTATTAAATTTTAAAACCTTATTTTCCAAAAATATCACGGGCATTTACCTGTTTAAACTAAATATATGTTACATTTTTTATTTTTTCTTACTAAAATCTCTCATTTTCCAAAAATATAATGGGCAAACCCATACTTATTTATTTTAAAATCTTTTTTAATTTTTTTAATTAATTAAAAATGTTTAGCTATTTTAACATGCCTAATTATTTTTTGCACAATTACAATTAATAAAATATTAAAATAATAATAATAAAATAACAATTAACAATCTGTGCATCGCACGGGTTTTAAGCTAGTAGATTAATAATAGAAGAGGAATTGGAAAAGGGAATTGAAATACCTATTGGGAGATAGTGAATGTGTGATGAGAAATATTGCGTAAATGTTAAACTAAAAAAAGTAAAAAAGAATTAATCACAATTCTCATCCAACACACACAAAATGACAATTGACAACTTATGTAAGTTCACGTCAAGGTTGTCACAAGCTGAATGAATTACCCACAATTAATTTTTGGTTAAAGACACAACTGGATTTGATTGAGATGGAAATGATCATGCATTATGAAGTACCACAATTAATTTTTGGTAAAAGGTACATTAATGATTTTGATGGTTCTTCAAAAAAATATGATTTTAATGGTTGAAATGGTCATGCATAGCTTCTGCAATTTTTCTACTCCCTGCTGGTTTACCTTATCCAGTACATAACAAAAGATAATGGATAAAACAATTATCCTTATGGAGAAGTAATAAAACTACGAAGTTCTTGTTTACTGATGAATGTAATATCGAACGAAATGATATAATGAAATCAATGAACAAATGTGAAGTGAAATTAATGTTATTGGAGTCAAAATGTTACATTCAATTGAGAGATTCTCTCTTTTAGCTATTTTTCCAACCCCTTCTAATGTGGGGGTTGGAGGATATTTATAGGAAGAGTTTACAATTGTGCTTTCTTCTAATTGGGCCTATTACAAAGTGGGCCTAACTACACAATATCATCTAAGCCTTCTTGGCTCATGGGCTTTGGCCCAACATTTGTCCCCCCCCCCCTTGTTGAAAGTCATATCTTTAGATTTGCTTAGGTCCTGAAATATAAAAAGGGAAAGAATAAAATATGTTATGAAATTTAACTAAATAAAATTCAGTAATTACCTCTGAAATTCACTACACCAAAAATGACCTATTGCAACCCCAAAAAAGTGTATTGTTAGACCCCAAAAATGTTACAGTAGATGTTTATGTAACGTTTTGGCCAAAATTCGGCGTTACATTTACTGGCGTTGCCTATGGCCTCTATTGCAACATTATGTGTACTTGTTGCAACATTTTTTGAAATATTACAATAGCACTTTTTTGTAACACTTTTGTCTGTTTTAGTAACATTTTTAAGGTGTTACAATAGACTAATGCAACACTTGTTTGCAACATTTATTAAGTTAAAATGTTACAAAGTCAGTTTATTGTAACATTTTAATGCAACATTTTGATGCATTTTGCAATACTTTTTGGTTTTTTTGCAACAATTATCTGCAACATTTTGATGCCTGTTGTAATGTTTTTTGGTTTTTTAGCAACATTTATGTGCAACTTTTTTATCCCTATTGTAATACTTTTAGATTTTATTGGCAATTCTTATTTGCAACACTTTTTATTAGTCCAATTGCAATGTCCTACTTGAAATTTCAATACACCAATCACAAAAGCATACCAAACCACAAATCACATTCCAAAATTTTCAAATGACAAACCAACAAAACATATGTCAATAAAGCCCAAAATCGGGTTGTAGCACAATATCATCTTACATCTAGTACTTAAGTCAAATCGAAGTACATGGTCGACTTACACCAGAATTCTACATTAAACATAGTCTTTCATGTCAAATTACCAACCTACTAAAAAAAGTAGGCACATACAAAGTAAAAGAATTGATCATAAACCATCACTTTTGTCATCCTCATGATTGTCGGCTCATGATCATTGTCTTCCAAATTGTCTTTCCTATCCATTGCAACATAGTAAACAACATTCTGTTTGGAACAATCCCTGTTTTTCAAAGCATTGGAGATCAGAGCTTGCAGATGTATATCATAATTAATATCAAAACAGAAAATAGTAAAACCTTTTTTTAGTACCTACCAATAGCTCCATGGATAGTTTTCAAGAGTGCATTATGTTTGTTGCAGAGAGCTAACTTATAGCTAGACGCCCTATACCTTTGTAAAGATTATGTTACCACATACACACGTTACGTTATGGTACCAGCTAAAAAGAATGGTACCAGCTAAAAAGAAAAGGAAACTGATTACATGTTGGCTAATTACATGTTGGTTTTTAAAAAGCAAAAACTGGGTGAAGAGACTAATTACATATTTGCTTAACACCGGTCGTAGAAAAGGAATAATGTACATTAAAAGTATCAATTTGAAGTAAAAAAAATCAACACTTGGATGAGAACATCTAAAAGTTAAAAAGGTACTGACCATAAGGGGGTGGAAGAGATCCCATCATGCCCATCTTTTCAATCAGAGACTGAATTAGAACTCCACCAAAGTAGACCACATATAAAATGCAAGGTAAAAGGGGTATAATATTCATCTTACAAAAACATAAAAACCATATTTTTAGAATGTGAATCATTGCTGGACTATTAAAAGTTAAAGGACAGTCTCATGATGAACAAGGTGATAGAGAACTATTGAGATTAACTATATTTGACACAGAAAATCAGAATGCTACGGCTATTTTTGAGCCAACTTGGCAGAATAAACTGTTCTGATCTGGAAGGTTCTAGGTGCAGTGTGATATACAAAACATTAAATCCAAATTTCCCACACTTGCATTTGAACGCATATATGCATATCAATACCCGTGGGAACAGATTTAGAGGATTTGCATTTGGACCACCATGAGGAACTGTTGTTTGTTGTGCCTGTGGCTGTGATGGAGGTTTACAGCTTGACCACCAGCAAATGCTTGTGCCACAACAGGAGCTACAGCTTGACCACCAGCAGGTGCTTGTGCCACAATAAGAGCTATAACTTGCTCAGGAATGCCCTAAAATTGTTAATTCATATTTAGAAAAAATGAGTGGTACTATAAACAACAAGACAGAATGTCTATAATTATAGTTTATCAAATAAACAGAAAGTAGTAAACAAATATCCCATGAACAAAGAACTACATGCAGGATCACCGGTGTCTTTGCTGGGCTCTTTCTAGTGAGAATTTCTTAAAGCACACTTTATACTAGGGTAACTAACTGAACTTTTTATTTGGTGTCTATTTGTCTAGGGTAAGATCAGTCTTTTCATTTTATTAAGGAAATTTAAACTGCTTTTCATTTGTCCCAAAAGTGTGGTCCATATTCAGTTATTATGGGACTCAATATGTTAAATTTGTTAATTTATTTAAAAAGTGATACATATATTTAGTAATTATTGGTTTATTCAATGTGATTGAATAAAACAGTCAGACAACAAGAACAGGACCGAGATGAGGATCGACCCAATTCTTGCAATTAACTTACATTAGTGAGAACAATGAACAAACATAATCACTGCAAATTTACAGATAGATAAATCCCAATGGTACTTTCACTGCAAATTATTGGTAATCACTTTCTACTTTAAATGACAGATCAAATGATCAAATGATCTATAGAGGAAACAAGGTAGCAGCATATTTTGTAAAAGTTATCTATGTTGCCTTCTTAACATTTTTAATGACAATCTTTTTGTCAGGATGGAAATAGAAGCTTATATCAAATGAATATACCAGATTGGTGGTTGTGGGGAATCCCACCCACTTGGTTGATTCACAGATCCTATCAATCCACGAACTAATTGTGCCTCCTGCTCGAGAATCGTCAAAGAAGTAATGCGACAGCATGACTGACCGGAGAAACAGTAAGAAACAAAGTGAAATTAACTCTCAATTTTATAATTTGTACGAAGAACCTTCGCGGCAGTCACTGCCTTCCTTTCTGGTGACCAATTCAAAAAATCTTCAAGCCCTTCAACCTAACAAATAACACAGTCAGAAACAAAATCAGTACATCATACACATAACTCGAAACAGTTTCATAGATATTATAAAATCAAATCGAATCAATAGACTATTCATAACACACACACATTTAAACTTGAAACAGTTAAATAATATAACAATAAATCAAGTCAGTAGACTAAATGTTCAATCAAAACATGTAGAAAGAGTTTTGTGATAATAAACATACGATATCTAGAGATTTGAGAAAAGTCAAAATCAAAATCAGTACAATTTACATATAAACTTGAAACAGTTTCATAGATTCAAAAACAATTAAATCCAATTAGTACATAATACATCTATCAAAAATACATATATAAACTAAAGAGAGTTTCGTGATTATAAACATACGATATCGAGAGATTTGAAAACAGAGTTAAAATCAATATTACACATATAGTTCTATTACACATACACATACATAACATATAGATTTAAACTTGAAACAATTTAATATATACAAAACAATTAAATCGAATCAGTAGACTACAAATTCAATCAAAAAAACATTAAATCGAAAGAGTTTCGTGATTGAAAACATACGACATCGAGAGATGTGGGAGCATCAACCATAGCAACATTAACACAAAATTCCTACTAATTTAATACTAATACCAGAAACAAAAACTTCACATATAAAAAAATCATGAACATAAAAAATCGAATATTTTCACATTCATACGTATATATACACATGTATAATCCAATATAAATGAAAACGATAGATACCTTACATCTAATTGAAGCTCTAATTGAATCTTTACCCTAATTGAAGCTCCAATCAGTTTTGGGGTTTTTGGTTCTCTAATCAGTTTTAGGGATTTGAGAGAGGTGTGGGAGATGAGAGAGAGATCAGAGGTCGATAGAGAGAGAGATATGAGGTTCATCGAGAGAGGCGGTCGAGGGAGATAGGTGAGGTTGAGAGAGAGATAGAGAGAGAGAGGCGTGGGATTGTGAGGGAGATGATGTATTTTTGTGTAATTAAATTTTATTTTGTGAGGGATTGTGTTTTTGGGCTCTGGTACGAAATATTTTGGTGCCAAATATTAGCCCGCCCAGCCAAAAGTTTAAATTCCCGCCTTTAAATTTTGGTCAATTTGATTAAAAACGTAATAGGTATTGTAACGCTTTTTTAAAAGTATTGCAATTGTCAAAATGATACTTCTGTTTGTAACACTTTTCAATTTTTTATAACGTTTTTTAAAAATGTTACAACAGATTAGCAAGTCTTTTGTTTATAGCAACACTTTATGCAACACAAACCTAGTTTGGGGTTGCAATAGGTCAAATATGGTGTAGTGAAGGTCAAGGGTGAGGTTTGGTGAGGAAAGAAAAGACATAAAAAATAAAATAAAGAATTTTAAGATGTTTTTTTTTGTAATTTTATTAATGGTACGGAACCCGGTTTCCAATGTTGGCGTTTCGTCTTCCCAAGTCACTAAGGGGTTTTATTTTCCGTGGCAATTGCAGGGCTATTCTTCCTACTTGTCTTTTCTCTTGCTCAGGTGTGCCTCTTTCCTCCTCTTTTTATTTTCTAATAATTTGTGTTTCGTGATTTGTCTTGGTTTGCATTGTCCCTAAGAATTGGAATCATGTCTGTTCCTTCTCGATCGTCAAAAACCACAATTAGTACAAGTTTATACCAACACCCATCGGTAAACGAACCTCTTGACTCCCCTATTAACTTAGATCATTTAGACCTTCCTGGTATCGAGATTAGCTCCGGTTTTAGTTCCTCCGAGCATGATGACGGGGCTCATGCCTCTCCTCCATTGAGTCCTGGAACAGTGGCGGGGCGTGAAAGGGAAGTTGCGGAGTCTCTTGTCGCGGGTCAATTAGAGTTCGGTGATAATGCTAGCTTTAATATGTCGAGAATCTATTCCAATCCCTCGGTTCGGGTGGATGTGAACAAAAACTGGGTGGACTTGTCTATGGGGGGTTATCGATGTGATATCCCTAATCCCGATGACCGGATATGGTACATGCCGGAGTACGAGATGCACGGTATTCCGCTAATTCATTTTGACTATGGTTTGCGATTACCTCTGCATCCTTTTTTCTTGTGTATGTTTGAGGCCATTGGGTGTGGGATAGCCCAGATGACCCCCAATGCAATTGCGCAGGTAAGTGGCTTTATAGCTTGCTATGCCGAGGTCGACCGATTACCTTCATTGAATTTGTTTTTTTCAATTTATAATATACATTACGCCCAGGGTCAAGTCTATTTTTATAAACGAGCTAGGGTTCGTCTTGTGAATGTGAAATCGTCAAACCATGGTTGGCATGGTAAGTGGTTGTTTTGGTACGGAAAAGATCTTGAGTTCGTGCCCTCCTGTCGGGCCGTTCCTAAGGACACCATCGACCTGTTAAATAGCCTAAGTAAATATGACGCCGCTTTTTTAGAAACTTTCCTAGGAACTTGGTCACCGTATAACTGGTCGCAATTGAAGGATGAGTCGTTTTTGGGGGGTCACAATCGTAAGATCGTTTTTCTATTACTAGAATTTCACTAGTTGATGTATTTGATGTTGACGCTAACCTTTTCTTTTTTATGTTTTTGTTTTCCAGTTTCAGGGCAGTCTTTGCGAAAAGTTTTAGACGGAGGGCTAAAGGACGAGATGGACAAAGCTTTGATGTTGATTGCCAAGAGACCGCGTTCTCAATTGCCACGAGGAGATGTGGAATTAGTTTCGGGTAGTAGTGTGAATGTCGCTTCTGGGTCTGTGCTGGTCGCAGGAAATGCTGAGGATGTGGTCTTAAGCCGTGGTGAGGATATTGAGCTGATACCTCGCGAACGTAAGAGGTCACGCGCAGAGGTGACGAATGATGATTCGGAGAGGGTCGCTGCCAATCGTGGTCAAGATATGGCAAGACCTGGGGTCACGAAGTCACTGACCATTACAGGGCTTCGAGGTGGCAACTGTCCTCCCGTTCTTCAACCTGAAACTGCCGGGGAGACAGCTCGTTTTGAAGTTCAACCCTCTGAACGTTGGACCGCTGGGTCGCATGTGCCGTTGCGGGTATATTTGCTCAACCTTTTAGTGATAAGCATTAGTATTGTTTCTTGTTATTGTTTTGTTAATCTCATTGTATGCTCGCAGGTTTTTGGTGCCTTCGACCTGCCACAAGACTTCAGCTCGTATGTCGACCGTTCTCGTGGAGACGTCGCTGATCGCTGCCTTACTCGCGCCGGGCGGGTAATCCTTTAATTTTGGTTTCGCACTCTATTGGTTTTGTTTTAAGTTTTCATTATGATTGCTTTTTCCTAATGTATGTGTTTATATTTGACGTATTAGTTCCTGGCCGATATGACGCATATCGTCCGCGAGTATCGAGCTGATGTAGATGGTCAGTGGCGAGCGGAGTCTCTGCGAGAAATGACTACCTTGAAGGAACAGCGTGTGGCTGCTGAACGGCGGGCTGCGGAGGCCGAGAAGCGTGTTGGAGACCTCACCATTGAGCTGGAGAAGTTGAAAGTGGAGGCTGCCAGGGCCAGTCAATCTATTGATAAATTATCTGACGAGCTGGAGAAAGAAAGGAAGTTGAGCGAAGACAGGCAGCGAGAAAGTGACAAGGTGGGATTGGAGCTAGATCGTTGTCGTGACGATAAGGACGTCCTTGCGAACGAGGTTAGCCTCCTGAAGGCCGAGGTATCTAAGGGTGTTGAAGAGATTGCCAATGGTCTCGAGGCCGGGTACGGGCACTGTTATGCCCGTGCGGTTGTTGCAGGATTGGATATGGTCGGGCATTCCTTTGACGATTTCTGTGCTGATTTAGCCCAGAAGGCACAGGAGACAGAGTCGGGAAAAGTGGGGAATGCCCCGTAACTTTGTACTTTTTCTTATTTTGACTATCCTATTTGCTCCGAAAACATTTTGGTAACCTAAGTCACGAACATATTTTTTGGGTTTTAACTTTTGTGAACATTTATCAGTGATTCATATGCGAAATTGTCATTATTGGTGTATGAGTTCGTAATAACTTTACCGTAGTTGTTTTTATACTTCCTCAGAGCTTGAAACATAAATTCTGGTTTACATAGGGGTAATTCATGGAGTGAAAATTGTTGACCACCAACTTTACAGGTAAGTTGTTCGTAGGGATTTAACTGGGCTTTCATTTAAACCATAGTCATAACTTAAACACAATTGATGATAACAAAAGGAAATATGTCATAATGTGTAGTCTTATGTAATTAGACTTTAGTGGAAGTAACTTAACAGTAGTAGACAGGTGTACAAGTTTCCACTTCTTTACTGGAAGAATTTCTTCAAGTGAATTGCGTTCCATGCATTCTTTATTGGCTCGCCATTGAGTTGGGTGAGCTCGTAGGTTCCTGGGCGTATGACTTTGGAGATTTTATATGGACCTTCCCACGGCGCTTTGAACTTTCCAGTGATGGTTGGCTGAGATGAGGCTGACTCCCTCAAAACGAGATCGTTGACCTGAAAGTTTTTGGTTTTTACCTTTTTGTCAAAATACTTGGTTGTTGCCTTCTGATGACGTATCGTGGCCAAGTGGGCTTCTTCTCTGGCCTCTTCCAATAGGTCGTTGTCGAGGTGCAGTCCTTCCATTGAGGCCGCGGGGTCGAAGAGATCAACTCTAGGTGACTGAAGATTTGTTTCCAGAGGGATAACGGCGTCTGTGCCATATGCCAGCCTGAAGGGTGTGTCGCCCGTGGAAGTTCTTGGAGTAGTTCGGTAAGACCATAGGACATTGGGGAGCTCGTCCGCCCATGATCGAGGTTGCTCCTGGAGTCGTTTTTTGAGTCCTTGCAGGATGATCTTATTAGTGACTTCCACCTGGCCATTGGCTTGAGGGTATGCTACCGAAGCTTTGGAATGTTTGATGTTAAGGTCTCGCAGCACGGTTTCGAACTTGTCACCGACGAACTGGGTACCATTGTCGTTAACTACCGTCCTGGGGATTCCAAATCGAAATACAATAAACTCCATAAAAAATTCAATCATTTCTTTCTCTCGAATGTGCGCTAATGGCTTGGCTTCCACCCATTTCGTGGCGTAATCGATAGCGACGACCAGGTATTGGAGTTGTCCCTTGACTTTTGGGAGAGGGCCCACGATGTCGATTCCCCACTGGAAGAAAGGGCAAGGGCAAAGAATCGGCGTCATCGTCTGTGAAGGGGCGTGGCTGACAACACTGTAGAGTTGACATGAGACACAGCTCTTTACATAAGTCTCGCAGTCCTTCCTCATTGTGGGCCAATATAGGCCTTGTCTAATGATTTTGAGGGCTAGGTTCTTGCCTCCCTTGTGCTCTCCGCATATTCCTTTGTGAGTTTCCAGAATAGCGAGCTGAGACTCGGCGGGCCCTAGACAACGAAGTAGTGGTTCTGTTAGTGCTCGTCGGTAAAGCTTAGAATCTAGGACACAATAATTGCGGGCTTTAAACATGAGCGAACGAGCTTCTTTCTTGTTGTCTGGGAGCTTGTTGTCGACTATGTAGTCTAAAAATATAGAGCGCCAGTCCGGGGAGGTCGTGACTTCACTTATTAGGAGTTCCTGAATAGTCGGAGTCGACAATTCCTCGACATACACGGGGTGAGAGTTGGTCGGTATGTTTGATGAGGCCAGTTTGGATAACGAGTCGGCCCACTGATTTTCAAGTCGGTCAACGTTTATAATTGTCCAAGACATGAAGCTCGTCAATAAGGGATTGGGTTTTTTCCAAGTAGGATGCCATTCTGTCATTGTGAGTTTTGAATTCGCCCTTGACCTGTTTGACCACTAACTGGGAGTCGCTGAAGATATCAATGATTTTAGCTTCCAATTCACTTGCTAGCTTAAGACCTGCTATCAGGGCCTCGTATTCTGACTCATTGTTGGTTGCTTTGAACGAGAATTTGACTACTTGTTGAACCTGAAAACCTTCAGGGCTGATCAAAATGACCCCTGCCCCACTGGTTTCCACGGTGGATGAGCCGTCGACGTAAAGTGACCAGGGACATGAAGAAAGGGGGTTTGCCGCCCTCGAAGGGTTTTCCTTCTGAGAGAATTGACATTCGACAACGAAGTCTGACAGTGCCTGGGCTTTCATTGCTGTTCGGGGCTTGTACTCGATATAGAATTG
This sequence comes from Heracleum sosnowskyi, assembly GCA_030848705.1. Lineage (NCBI taxonomy): Eukaryota > Viridiplantae > Streptophyta > Magnoliopsida > Apiales > Apiaceae > Heracleum > Heracleum sosnowskyi. The sequence continues at coordinate 12,774,772 of CM061244.1, read as the reverse complement.
GCCTAGCTCGACTGTCCACGCGGCGAGGCGGCCAGTCATGTCGGGTTTATGTAATATTCGATTTAGGGGCAAATTAGTCATGACCTGAATCTTGCGACCTTGGAAGTAATGTCACAATTTCTTACTCGCGATGACGAGAGCAAAAACCAGCTTTTCGATTTGTGGGTACCGCGTTTCCGCATCCCGAAGTGTATGGATGACATAATATACCGGTGACTCCGTTCCTTCTTTGAATTTTATCAAAACAGCGGCGATATTGGCATCAGTAGCGGCGAGATAAATTCGCAAAGGCTCGCGGCCGACCGCATGGGTCAATACAGGAGGAGAAGTTAAGAACTTTTTGAGCTCTGCCAATGCCTCTTGACACTTGTCATTCCAATCAATCTTTGACGTTTTAGCTGTCTCTTTGATTACCTGAAAAAAGGGTGCGCACCGTTTAGATGATTGGGGAATAAACCGTCTCAGAGCGGTGACGCATCCTGTTAAGATTTGAACCTCCTTCAAGGTGGATGGGCTTTTAATGTCCATGATGGCCTTGATTTGAGAGGGATCTGCCTCGATCCCTCGCTGTGTGATCAAAAAGCCGAGGAATTTGCCTGTGGTGAGACCGAACGAGCATTTTGCCGGATTGAGTCGCATACTATGGAGCCGAATTGTCTGAAAATTTTCTCGCAAATCGTCAATGTGATCCGAGGCTTTTTGGGACTTGGTGATCATGTCATCGACGTAGACCTGCATATTGCGACCGATTTGCGAGGAAAATATAGAATCCATCATTTGTTGGAACGTCGCTCCTGCATTGATAAGTCCGAAGGGCATGTTTTTGTATGCGAAAACACCTCTATGCGTGATAAAAGCAGTTTTTTCCCAATCTTGGCTGTCCATTTTTATTTGATTGTAGCCCGAAAATGCGTCCATAAATGACAAGAGCTCGTGGCCCGCAGTGGCGTCGATTAACTGGTCGATATTAGGTAGTGGGTAAAAGTCCTTAGGGCATGCCCGGTTGAGATCAGAGTAGTCGACGCACATGCGCCATTTACCGTTGCTCTTTTTCACCAGTACCGCATTGGCGAGCCAAGTGGGGAATTGTACTGGTTCAATGAATCTGGCGGCAAGCAGGCGATCAAGCTCGACATCAATTGCCTGTTTCTTGTCTTCTGAGAAAACACGCTTCTTTTGTTTTACAGGTCGGATTTTTGGATCGAGGTGGAGTGAGTGGCGAGCTATGACCTCTGGGATCCCGGGCATATAGCTGGGGTCCCAAGCGAAGATGTCGGAGAATTCGCGGACAAGATCAACAATTTTTTGTCTTAGGGGGTTCTGGAGTTCTTTTCCAATTTTAACTTTCTTCTCCGAATTTCCCAGCACGAGCTCTCTATCATCCGTATCCTCCATGGGTACGCAAGCTAAGGTCGTGGGAACCTCAATGGCGTCGTTTGGGTCGATTTCTATCACCTGATTAATGGAGGAGTCGTCACCAACTTTCTGTCGTGGAATCACGGCGGATAAGTAGCACTGTCTAGCTGCGACCTGATCACCTACGACCTCTCCTACACCGAAGTTTGTGGGGAACTTCATTTTGAGGTGGGGAATCGACGTGATTGCTTTGAGGGAGGCCAATGTGGTACGACCAAGGATGGCATTGTAGCTTGACGTCGCATTGACAACGTGGAATTTAACCATTTGCCACGTTTGACATGGAGACACTCCAAATAAGGCGGGTAGGTCGATCGTACCTACCACCTTGACTTCGTTCCCTGTGAACCCATACAAAGGGATGTTGACATTTTCTAGCTTGCGATCCCCAAGGTCCATTCTTGAATATGCATGGTGGTAGAGGATATCGACTGAACTGCCGTTGTCGATTAGAATCTTTTTCACAGTGTTCGTGCCTACTTTGGCGGTGATAACCAGGGCGTCTTGATGAGCTTCGATTAACCCTGACGGGTAATCATCATCTGAAAAGGAGATAATCGGCGTTGGGTTGTGTCTTGGCTTCTTTGGAGCCTCTGGGTTGATGGAAAACACCTCACGGGTGTATGCCTTTTTGGAGTTATTAGATGTGCCCCCAACGGAGTGTCCCCCTGCGATGACGTCAATGACTCTGTCGAGGTCATGGTTTCGCGAGGGGGGGTGACTGTTGTCATCAATGAAATGGACAAGTTGTCCTCGGCGGATCTTGCCTTCAATAAACGAGCTAAGTTGAAAACAGGATTCTGTTATGTGGCCGGTATCTTCGTGGAACTCGCAATACCGGGAACTTGGGGGTCGTCCTGGCTTCATTGGCCTTGGAGGACGGTAATTAGGTTCTGTTTTGAGAATTGCGAGTATAGTTGCCTTATCGGCGTTAATCTTGGTGAACTCCTTTTCACTGCGATCCCGTGGCTTCCATGATCTTTCTGTTTTGTCGCTTCTCTCAGTTTTGTCTGACAATGGAGTTCGGTGATCGTGGAAGCGGGATTGGGATTCATATCCACGCCTTGCATTGTTTTGAGGAGATCGTCGTCGTGGACTCCGACTTCTGTCCCGTTTCTAAGAAAATCGTCAAGGAGACTGAATGCTTCCCACGGCTTCTTGTAATGTCATTCTATGTTCAATGATTTGAAATGCTGACTGAGAGTACGAGGATTCTTCTCGAAGAATTCCTCTAACAAGAGTGCATGTCGATGCTTGTCAATGCCGGCAGCGAGATAATTGATGGCGAGCTCTTCAATTAAGTTTGGAATGTCAGCGACCTCTGCTCGGAAGCGAGCGAGGAAGTCTCGTAAAGACTCGGAGTGTCGCTGTCGTATTGTCATCAATGACGCAGTTATCTTGCCCCCTTATAGTTAGTGGAGAAACGGCTTTGAAACTTGATTTTTAAGGCGTGCCAGGAATCAATGGAGTGTGGTGGCAAGTTACTATACCATCGTAGCGCTGTGCCCTTTAGGCACGTGGAGAAGAACTGGCATCTGGCGACTTCGGAATGGCCAAAGAAATCCATTCGTCCATCAAAAGTATTCAGGAACCCGATAGGGTCACACGACCCATCAAAGTAATCTAAAGCAGGAGTTTTCAAATTTCTGTCAATCTTGGCGATTTCAATCGATCGGGACAAGGGGCTTTCCGTGGAGACGGGTAGCCCTGAGTGATTTTTTATGTAATCCTGGCACTCGGCGAGGTCGTTCTGCATTTTAGCGATGTCCTCTGGGCGGAAAGACTCGCATGAATCACTTCGCCATGAGGTGTCATTTGCCGACGACGTCATACGCCGCTTTGGGGGCGGTCGGGAGCATTGAGATTCGCTGGATATGTCCTTATCGAGGTCATAATTTTCCTCGTAATCCTCGTCCAATTGTCGGTGGGGATCCTTGTTACGGCGTGAGATTGTCGTCTGCTGCAACTCTCGCTGCAAACGTCGAATCTCCCTGTGTTTCTCTAGGCGAGCCTCCAACAAACATTTCTGCTCCTCCAAATATGACAGTTCATCGTCCGACCCAGCGAACTCTTCAAAACGGTGAGTCTGCACTTGTTGCTTCTTTTGTTTTTGCATCTTTAACAAATGCAGACGCGCGTCGCTCGTTAGCACTTTTTTGCCTGTGGGAGTCATGACCCTCAATCGTGTGTCAACGGGGGGTCCAGGGGATCCCTCATTTTGGTCATCTATAGGGGGAAACAACTCCCGAGACTGCAACACGGGGGGCAGTTGTGTCCCTTCCCGGCAAGGTACTGTAACCACCTCGTTTGTGTCACCTATTTTAGAGATAAGCGGTTCACTCTCTTCCATATCGGTTGGAGCTATAGAAAAAAGAGCTCCTTCTAGCGCCAAATGATGAATGTAATATCGAACGAAATGATATAATGAAATCAATGAACAAATGTTACATTCAATTGAGAGATTCTCTCTTTTAGCTATTTTTCCAACCCCTTCTAATGTGGGGGTTGGGGGATATTTATAGGAAGAGTTTACAATTGGGCTTTCTTCTAATTGGGCCTATTACAAAGTGGGCCTAACTACACAATATCATCTAAGCCTTCTTGGCTCATGGGCTTTGGCCCAACATTTATAATAACAAAAGATCCTCTTGATCAGTATTTGAAAGAAGCATAAACAGGCAGCTCTTTGTCAACTAGGAAATTTTTCATGTCCTGCTCCTCCAAACTTATGATGACCGTTATACCATCTTTACTCAGAGTATCCATCAGAATCATGTCATTAACAAACGGTGTGTCCACAACACTGGCTTTAACAGGCCTTCCCCACCCGAAATCCATCTCATCATATATTGGGAAGTTACAAATGCTGATAATAGCATAAGTCTTGTAATTATTTTTTGTATGATGTTCCAATAAGGGGAAGGCTTCTTTCCCGACCAAACTCGTTGATCCTCTAAGCTGTTGCATCACCCCTTTTCGCATTTGGCCTACCAATGAATTTAACTTTGTCTCATTCATAGTATATATATGGAATTGATTACAGGTAATGATTTAAGACATAAATTATAATTAAAAATAGAAGAGAAATTGGGAAAGGGAATTGAAATACCTATTGGGAGGCAGTGAATGAGTTATGAAAAATATTATGTAAAACTAAAAAAAGTAAAACAGAATTGACAAATTATGTAAGTTCACGTCAGGTTGTCACAAGCTGAATTAACCACAATTAGTTTTTGGTTAAAGACACAACTGGATTTGATTGAGATGGAAATGATCATGCATTATGAAGTACCACAATTAATTTTTGGTTAAAGGTACATTAATGATTTTTAATAGTTCTTCAAAAAAATATGATTTCAATGGTCTGCATAGTTTCTGCAATTTTTCTACTCCCTGCCGGTTTACCTTATCTAGTACATGTTATGTAGAAATCTGCTCACATTATAAAACAAACTAGATATCATAGTCAACTGACATCTGAGTAATTTATTACAAATCTAGAATGTTCAGCAGGAAGTAACAAAAATAAATACTATTTTCGCAACACGTCATGTGAAGAATCATGCTACATACCCCGAATCGATTTCCGAATATGTTTCCAAATGACATGACGTGTTTTTATTTGTGAATTTATGGACATATCTCATTTATGAGAGAAAAACCAATAGTATACTGACAACTCATCATTCGAAAACCGTTTCGGGAACGCTTTTGGGAACTTTAGCATTTTCTCTGAAGAAGTATTTATTCTACCACAGTAGAACAAGTCAGGCCAATGATTCTATCATAGTGTATCTTTCTAAATCTAACCATGCTATTTTAGTCCACGGTCTTTTCTTTCCTGATTTGGTTTAGTTTTCTACATGTGTATATTTTAATATCGTCAAACTATTACACTTGCATTAGAGAAATATCTACAAATCGAATCGAGCCCGAATAATTATATAATTTATATTCCAGCTTTTGTTAATATTTGATAAATCAATTCGAGTTTTCGAGTCAATTAAGTACCTGCAGTTGACACATATGTTTGTAATGAAAATTATACGTGTCATATAATAATTATCATTATAAATTATATTTTATTTGAAAAACAATTTACATGTTAATCTATTTTCTAATGATTTAAGGCATAAATTATAATTAATAATATAAGTGAAATTGGAAAAGGGAATTGAAATACCTATTGGGAGGTAGTGAATGTGTAATGAGAAATATTGCATAAATGTTAAACTAAAAAAAGTAAAAAAGAATTAATAACAATTCTCATCCAACACACACAAAATGACAATTGACAACTTATGTAAGTTCACATCAAGGTTGTCACAAGTTGAATTACTCACAATTAGTTTTTGGTTAAAGACACAACTAGATTTGATTGAGATGGAAATGACATGCATTATGAAGTAGCACAATTAATTTTTGGTTAAAGGTACATTAATGATTTTGATGGTTCTTCAAAAAAAATATGATTTTAATGGTTGAAATGGTCATGCGTAGCTTCTGCAATTTTTCTACTCCCTGCCAGTTTACCTTATCTAGTACATAACAAAAGATAATGGATAAAACAATTATCCTTATTGAGAAGTAATAAAACTACTGTTAGGTCCAAAGTATCGTAGAAGGGTGGGTTGAATACGATACTCACAAATTATTTAATTTCGTTCGCGGATTAATCATTCAGTTCTAACACGAAATCAAATGCACCAAATCAAAGCACGAGTCGGGGAATATATCGTTTTATAAAAATAGACCTCGAGGGGTGCTACAAATCTAATCCGTAGATTAGCTTCAATGAGTTCAGGTTAACGTAATCAATACAAACTTTCTAAATTAAGGCACTATGAATTTTCTCCAGTAATTGTTCTTGAGCACTTAATTCTTCAGAGTAAATACGATTACTTCTGCCAACCAACTGAAGAAGAACACTGTCTTCATCCTCTATTTATAGTCTTCATTTGAAAAACTATCGAACCAAATTAATCAAATAATCTTGGCCGTCCATTTTCCGATCAACCTGACAAACAAACAAATTTTTCACCTGCTCCTCAATTAGAAAACTATCGAAGGTATTAAGTTAATTTTCCATTCGATAGTTTTTTAAATAAAACTATCGAATGACAAATTAACTAATAATGGTTTTCTAATAGATTTCCTTTATCTCATTCGATGGAACCATTTCTTTTGTCCTTAATCATTTCAGAAAACCTTTTGAGTTTCAGGGTGTTTAGTTTTAGACTACATCAATTTCTTTTGAGACGATAAAACAACTTGATCTTTTTAAGTGCTGTCAACTGGTGCAACTGGTCTCGTTCACAGATGAATAACACTTGATCAATTCTTCTATGTCTTCAATTCAATGTTGTTGATAAGTCCTTTGTCGATCTGGTTGCTTCAAATAAATCACTGGAACCCTGTGGTACTAACCCTAAATCATTCACATACTTCTGTAGTCTTGAAAGTCTTGTTTCTTTAACTGTCACTGAGGCTTGAAAATTTTCATGAACTTCTTTCCTTGACCTGTTTACGGACTTCAAGAATACATACCATATTTTGATTTTTTGAGTTTACCTTTTCTTCTTTGATTCTGTATTCCTGTGCTTCTGTTAATATTATTGTTTGTCTTGTCCTTTGTTGAGTTATAGTTATCTCTGTTACATCTTATGTTACATTATGCTTTACAACTACGAAGTTCTTGTTTACAATAACAAAATAACCTCTTGATCAGTATTTGAAAGAAGCATAAACAAACGGCTCTTTGTGAACTAAGAAATTTTTCATGTCCTGCTCCTCCAACCTTATGATGGTCGTTATACAATTTTTACTCGGAGTATCCATCAGAATCACGACATTAACAAACGGTGTGTCCACAACACTAGCTTTAACAGGCCTTCCCTACCCGAAATCTATCTCATCATATAGTGGGAAGTTACAAATGATAACCCATATTCATAAACTGAGTTGATACACGAGTCTAGCTCAGTGCAAAATCGGGCTAAGGCCTAGATCTTGTCTCATACTTTGATCCTGGCTCGTACTCGGAACCAGGCTCATTTTCAATCCTGTCTTAAATGATAGCCCATAAACCAAGTTGATACACAAGTCTGGCTTAGTGCAAAACCGGGCAAAGACCTAGATCTTGTCTCATACTTTGATCCTTGCTCATACTCGAAACCAGACTCACTGTCAATCCTGGCTCATACGCAACTCAGACAGCATACGTCTAGATAATCCGGACAGATCTCCAAGGCATGTCTCACAACTCGGCAAGACTCATCCTTGGTCTGATGAAGACTTCAGGTGGTGTGAGATAATATTGCTATACTATTACGTGGACAATACAGGTTATGACAGGGAATCTCACCTGGCTATGACACCTTTGAATAGCCAATGGTTGGCACAATTATGTCCTACCTAAACCACATGCCAGCATGAGCCTGGCACGCGACACCACAATTATAACATGTACACGTGTGACCCATCAACATCACCCAGGTGTCTTACCTACCTTGGATTCAATGCTCATGAGTGCAGGTACACCCCCTGAACCCTAATCATTGGCATATAAATAGCCTAAGGAGAAAAGGTTCAGGGGTGAGATTTACTTACTCACTCTCTACTATACACACACACCCTCCACATTCAGATCTCTCTATTGTCTTATCTATTCTTCCCCAAAATCTAGCCTTACTCTCATGTCGGAGGCGCCGCCAGGGTCAAAACCCGCGTCCGGTGTTGTTTTGCAGATAACCAGCAACAGCTGCACCACAACCAGACGTGAGAACGACGAGGAAGGATTGGATCGGATTCTGGAGTTATCATTTGGCGCTAGAAGGAGGGGTGTGAGCTCTGACTTTTGGTCTCGGTGCCACTAGACTCACCGTCATCAACAAGCTCCATCCTTTTTGGAGGAGTCCTAATCAAAAAAGTAAGATCTAAACCAAGAACCCTTTGATTTTACCAGAAAAATGAAATCTTTGAACCTTTCTGCAATGTATGCATGTCTATCAGCCTTCATCAACCTTGTTTAGCCTATATCTGTTGTTATGCTTAATAAAATTGAGATTTTTAGATTATAAACTTTATTCCTTGCTCAGATCTACATTTTGCTTTGCTTAATGTGCCCAACAACCCAGATTTTTCATGTTTTGATTTGATTCGAAGAAAAAATGCATGCATATGTTGCTTCTCCTTCCAAAAATAAACCCAGATCTAATAAAAATTTGTTTTTTTGCTCAAAATTTATCGTTGTTGCAAATATTGTATACATCTATTTGTGTTCGAGTCATGGCTCGAGGAAGTAAATCCACACTAAGGGGTCATTTGTTAAATCTGAACCATATTTTCTGAATAATTAAGATATCTGGACCAATATTAATCTGAATGCTGAATAACTAATGTTGTTTGATAACAAAAAATAAAAATATATGAATGATTGTATTTACATATTCAGCCCCATTAAATAATTAATAATGTAACTATCCATTTCCTTAATGTAATAACACATTATAAAAGTAATTATGCAATTTCAAAAACATTTATGGATAATGTAATTTTTTGAACTATTTAAACACATAAATTAAGAGTTGTACAATAAATACAAAAATAAACTTTACATGAATAAGTATTTTACATTACCTTTTAATAATACCAATGGTTGAGAAATAATTATTTATTTTAATTTAACTATTTAAATGTCATTTTATAACAAATACCTATATATGCTTATATTTTACATATACAATAAGAACAAAAAAAATATTTTTTATTTATAAAGTAAATATATGTATACATATGAAAAAATGGAAACAAGATAAAATTGAAAATGATGAAAACATAGAAATTATGATTCAAACCATTCATCGGGGATTTCAAGGATCATTGGTCCACACAATTTTTGGAATCAGCCAAACAATCTGAATAGTAGTTACAGGATTATAAAACTATAAATATTCAAATCGATGAGGACCGTCAGATATAATATTAAAAAAATTATTTGATTAATAATAGGATATTATTTAAATACTAAAAGGTGTATTTTGATAATTTAAACCTATTATAAATGGGTTTTCTATATTGAATAGAAATCTTTATGTAAAAATTCGTAATTATATTTTCTCTTTATTTTATGGATAGTTCCAGTTAGATAATAATTATTAAACCATCATTAAATTAAAGATAATTTTGTAAGCTTCGCGTAGGCTGTAAAATCGTTAAAATCTGTTGTCTAAAACTCAAGATAGAGCCCAAGAACCCAAACAGTAAAGTTATTATCTAAATTTTAATAAATATTTTTTTATTATTGTAGCACCAATTTAATTTTTTTTCCTAATTCTTTTAAATTTATAAATTCTTTGTTTATTTCAATAAAATATTAAAATCAATTTAAGAAACAATTAAAATCGATATGGTCCGTGTACGATCAGTATACGACCAAATTAATAATTATAGATCGATGAGAATTGTTATATCTAATATTAAAAAGTGTAGCTGATTAATAATAGAATTATATTTAAATACTAAAAAGTGTATTTTGATAATTTAAAATTTTTCTATGTAAAAATTCTTAAATATCTTTTCTTTTGAATTTATGTATAGTTCCAGTTAGATAAGAATTGTTAAACCAAATATCAAGATAACAATTCATATCGATTACAATGATACCCTACGTTATAAGAGAACTCTTGTACATGAATAAATTTAAACACTTTTTTTTCTGAAGGAACATAACAATTCGATTCATCAAAATTATAATTATATTATTTTACATATAACAAACATAAAAGGATAATATCAAAATATTATTAAAATGTTGAGGGTTTCATATTCATAAACGATAATTTTGAATATAATACTTATATTAAAATCTGTATTTGATTAAATGTAGGATTATATTTAAATACTAAGAAGTGTGCTTTGATAATTTAAACCAATTATAAATTGGTTTTCTATATTGAATTGAATTCTTTGTGTAAAACTTCTTAACCATCTATTCTTTTCAGTTTATTTTATGGGTAGGTCAACTGGTCAAGTTAGATAATAATTATTGAACAATCATTAAATTAAAGATAATTTTGTTAGTTTCGCATGAGTTGTAAAATCGTCAAAATTTAATTTCTAAAACTCAGGATAGAACCCAAATATTAAAGTGAGTATCTAAATTTTAATAATTTTTTTATTATTGTAGCACCGATTTATTTATTTTTCCACTAATTCTTTTAAATATAGAAATTTTATGTTTCTTTCAATAAAATATCAAAATTAATTAAGAACAAATTCAAATCGATTAAGAATATAATAATATGAGAATAAAATTTTATATAATCATAACATAATTTTATTCTATTTAATAATTTTTAAGTAATAATGTATTTTAAAATTTTATTTACACCGTAAATAAAACTGAAACATTAAAAGTAAAAGCAGTAAGTAAGATACTTATATCAGTATATACTTGATATCCTTATTATATTTAATCCTTATATATAATAATCATAATAGGGATCTTATCCCAAATTTTGGTCGTAGACAACCAAATTAATAAGGACCATTAGATCTTAACTAGATAAATGAAAATCGTTAGATCAAATATTAAAAGGGTTTATTTTATTAATAATAGGATTATATTTAAATTCTAAAAGGTGTATTTTGATAATTTAAACCAAATATACCAAATATAAATAAGTTTTCTATATTGAATAGAATTCTCCATGTAAAAAATTCGTGACTTTCTTTTCTCTTCCATGGACAATTCCACATATATAAAAATTGTTAAACCATCTTTTAATAAAAGTTAATTTAGTTATCTTCATGTGGGGTGTAAAATCGTCAAAATCTGATTTTTAAAACACAATATAAAGCCCAAATTAATAAAGTGAATATTTAAATTCTAATAATAATTATTATGTCATCATTATTTTAACACCAATTTAATTACTTTTTTCTAACTATTTTAAATTTAGAAATCTATGTTCAAAAATTAAAATCAATCTAAGAAAAATTCAAATCAACAAAGAATATAATAATACGAGGATAAAATTTTATAAAATTATGCATATTTTTAATCCTATTTTATTATGTTTTATATCATAACTAATCAAATATTATTTATTATTAAATAATAAATTATACGTAAATGGTGATTTTGTTTTATAAGAACTCATACAGACCTAATTTCATTGTTAGCAGAACTATATTCATATTAACAAAAACCTTATTTTGAAATTTTAGACTCAGCTACAGAAGAGGCCAAACTTTTTAAACCTATATACATTGTAAATTATTAAATTCAAAACTTTAAAAGTTTGTTAATCAATTAGTATAGTACTTTTCTGAAAAATCGTACTTTACAAAAAATATTATCAAATAACATATGTCTGCAAGAAAAAATGAAAAAATTCTTATTTTTCAAAAAAACCTATAAATTTTAAAATGTTGTTGGTAGATTCAAATCTTAGATCATTCTACATGATAATTTTACTGTTATATCTAACGTTTTTCAACAATTTAATTTGAAAGATTCAACGATTATGGATTGAGTGATCAAACAAAGCGACCAAACTTAACTTATAGGAAGCTTTCATTATTTAGTCTTTAATATAATAACATAGATATTTACCGGATATACTATAAAAAATGAAATTTATACAGAATTTTGATCACGGTGTACTACTTTAAAAGAAGAACTATTACAAAAAAATTATATTTTAATTGATATTTTATTTTCTCAAAAGTTCAAAATTCCCGCATCTTTAACATATTACAAAAAAGAGTATATTATATTTTAGCAATAAATATTTAAAAAAATTATAAATATTAAGACAAATTAATGATGTTATCATGGTAGTTTGGTCCTAAATACCGCCAGAACATTCTCAATCGTTAGATCCAATACTTTTAAAAATACATGATCAAGATTATATACTGATATATCTTCTAATACATGATCAAGATTATAATTTGAATTTATTCATCAATACTAATTTTTATATATCGATATATCTTCTAATATATTAATATAAATCAATAACACAATTAATGTATCTCTAAAATTATCTCTAAAAATACATGATCAAGATTATAATTTGAATTTATTCATCAATACTAATTTTTATATACCGATATATCTTCTAATATATTAATAGAAATCAATAACACAATTAATGTATCTCTAAAATTATCTCTATGAACTCCATATTTATAACAATTACCTTATATTAATATAATTATCATCTATCTTACCATTACAGATGGACATTTCATCCGCGACACCTTATCTCAATTTGTTTCTCATTCCATGTCAAGAATTTAGAGAATTTTCAGGATCGGGGAGAAGTATAAAAGTAATTCACGAATCGGGAATATGTACTCTTTATTAAAAGTGGAAACCCGTTTTAAATGGTATATATGGTATATTATGTATACCGTGATATACATATAATTATTAATATCTTAATATATTTATCTTCATTTCAAATTAATATATATATATATATAATAATTATTATTTAAAATCAAATTAAAAGCAGAAAACCCTCTTAATGGTATTGTATAGATATATATCGAGAGATACATATAATTATTAACTTAATTAAATTAATATAATTCTCTTAACTTCAAATTAATATAATTATTATTTAAATTCGAGTATGTTAATATTAACAACTGAGAATATGTTAATAATTTGAATTTATTCATCAATATTAATTTTTATATACCAATATATCTTCTAATATATTGATCTAAAACAATAATACAATTAATGTATATCTAAAATTACCTCTAATAACTCTATATTTATAACAATTATCTCTAATACTATAAGTTATCTAAGAACTTTATATTTAATATAATTACCATCTCTTTTACGATGGGCATTTCATCCGCGCCACTTATCTCGACCCGTTCCCCATTCCATTCAGATCAAGAATTTGGAGAATTTTTCAAGTTTGGGCAGGAGCGGGGAGAAGTATAAAAGAAATTCGCGGATCGGGAATATATTAATAAGGAAAATTGCTTTTGTTGGAACACAATGGTACCAAAGCCAGATTTTTGTTATTATAATATAACAAAATTAATTGATTTCATTTTAAACTCGGGTTCGATTTGCTTCAATAACAAAATGAGATATTCCATTTGGTATTATTGTACAATTGGCTTTTGTATTTGATACCACTCGAAGTTTTTTACTTCGAAGTGGCACAGTTATACTTTGACTTCGTCCACACAATATCACTCCGTTAAGCAAACTTTAATCGATCATTACAAAATTATGAGATTTTTTTCATTTGATACCACTCTACAAATTTTGGCATCCAAGTGACACCATTTTAATTTACGCTTCAGCTCCCAAATACCACTTTTTTAATGAGTCCGGTGAATTTGTTCAAACTACTTAGTTAATGGCTTACGTACCCTTTTATATAGGGATCAAGCCTCACGTAGTTCTTGGAAAACAAGTCATTGGATAAGCCCATAAATAGTCAGCGTTTATCCATCCACATCACGTTCCCATAAATAGTCTGAATTTATCCATCCACATCTCATTCCCATAAATAGTCCGGTTTTATCCATCCACATCTCATTCCCATAAATAGTTTGGTCTTCACACGTTTTCCTACAATCTCGCGGAATCTCCGCATTTCTTTCCATGATTTAAAGAATATCGTTTGGAGATATTTTCCGTTATTCGTTAATTGAGATTGATTCTTTCCTCGTTTCTGAGAGAGGATAAAACTTAGTGTTCAAGTAATTAATTATTAATCTGAATTAATAATTATTAAACAGAGAAATTTGGACTATGCCAAAATATGGCATAACAACAAGCCCTCAGTTCTTCAGTGTAGCTTGCTGCAGTGGAGAACTGAAAATCTTCGAGCTTCCAAATTTCTTCGGTCGCTTGGCGTTTTGTATATAGTCCGAATTGGCGTACATGCTTTTCAAGTGTCATTGTCCACATAAAGATGTGTATCCGTTCATCTGCGAGCCCCTGAGCCGAGGCTTTAATAAGTTACCCAATTTTAAATGTCGGGCTTTCAGCCCATATCACGTCCGTTCCACACGTTTTCCTACAATTTCGTAGCATCTCCGCATTTCTTCCCGTGATTATAGGAATGTCTCGTGCCAACCATATCACGTCCGGTCCCACGCGTTTTCCTACAATCTCGCGACATCTCCACATTTCTTCCCGTGATTATATGAATGTCCCGTGCCAACCAAGAAATATCCATCTACCAATGGGCCCTTCTTAGAAAAGGACCTTCCACACTTATTTTTGTCCATGCATGAGCTAGTGAAGTAATCAAATCATGTGCTACGAATATTGCATCCCAATTCTTTAACATCTCCATGATTCAGATTCTGCTCATATCTATTTTTTACCTTTTTTGCCCTGTAAATGATGTTGTCTTGGAAAACACAAAACATGAAAGTTGTAGAAAACGAAAAGAACTTTCCGATGATATATGGCTCGTCAGAAACGGACTTATAACGAATCAGGAATCAAATAAAACGTCTGCTGATTGACTTCCTAATACTGAAAAACGGGATCTGATTATGTTTTGTGATTTCGAAAATAGATCGAAATATAATCTCAGAAAACACCAAGAACGAAAATTGTAGGAAATCGCAGAAGTTTTCCGGATCATTAAAAATCATCAAAATCTGACATGTATTAAATTTACTACGAATTTTATAAGATAACTTATTTGTACGGAAACAATCATAAGAAAACTTATCTTAATTTTGAAAAAAATCATGAATCACCGCCTCCACCGTTCAGCTCCTCCGTTAAAGCCGCTCCAGATCCATAATAACCCCCCTTACGTATGATGTAGATGATTTGATTGTCCTCCACAATCAAAAAATAATCCCCTCCTTCTAGCGCCAATTGTTGTTGGAGGAATTTCGTAACAACCCGAATCAGAGGTTGCTGAAATAACGAATTATGAAAATAGTGGGATTTGAGATTTTTGGATGTTTGGGGCTGAATTCGTATGATGACTCCTCATAAATTGAATAGAGAATGGGTTCTTTCTCTTCCTCTTTCCCGAGTGTCAATTGTCGTATCATATATACGGATCAAGCCTCACGTAGTTCTTGGAAAATAAGTCATTGGATAAGCCCATAAATAGTCAGCGTTTATCCATCCACATCACGTTCCCATAAATAGTCCGAATTTATTCATCCACATCTCATTCCCATAAATAGTCCGGTTTTATCCATCCACATCTCATTCCCATAAATAGTTTGGTCTTCACACGTTTTCCTACAATCTCGCGGCATCTCCGCATTTCTTTCCATGATTTGAAGAATATCGTTTGGAGATATTTTCTTTTATTCGTTGATTGAGATTGATTCTTTCCTCGTTTCCGAGAGAGGATAAAACTTAGTGTTCAAGTAATTAATTATTAATCTGAATTAATAATTATTAAACGGAGAAATTTGGACTATGCCAAAATATGGCATAACAACAAGCCCCCAGTTCTTTAGTGTAGCTTGCTGCAGTGGAGAACTGAAAATCTTCGAGCTTCCAAATTTCTTCGGTCGCTTGGCATTTTGTATATATTCCGAATTGGCGTACATGCTTTTCAAGTGTCATTGTCCACATAAAGATGTGTATCCGTTCATCCGCGAGCCCCTGAGCCGAGGCTTTAATAAGCTACCCAATTTTAAATGTCAGGCTTTCAGCCCATATCACGTCTGTTCCACACGTTTTCCTACAATTTCGTAGCATCTCCGCATTTCTTCCCGTGATTTTAGGAATGTCTCGTGCCAACCATATCACGTCCGGTCCCACACGTTTTCCTACAATCTCGCGGCATCTCCACATTTCTTCCCGTGATTATAGGAATGTCCCGTACCAACCAAGAAATATCCATCTACCAATGGGCCCTTCTTAGAAAAGGACCTTCCACACTTATTTTTTGTCCATGCATGAGCTAGTGAAGTAATCAAATCATGTGCTACGAATATTGCATCCCAATTATTGAACATCTCCACTGCCACAAGCTACACTGAAGAACTGGGGGCTTGTTGTTATGCCATATTTTGGCATAGTCCAAATTTCTCCGTTTAATAATTATTAATTTAGATTAATAATTAATTACTTGAACACTAAGTTTTATCCTCTCTCAGAAACGAGGAAAGAATCAATCTCAATTAACAAATAACGGAAAATATCTCCGAACGATATTCTTCATATCATGGAAAGAAATGCGGAGATGCCGCGAGATTGTAGGAAAACGTGTGAAAACCAAACTATTTATGGGAATGAGATGTGGATGGATAAAACTGGACTATTAATGGGAATGAGATGTGGATGGATAAATTCGGACAATTTATGGGAACGTGATGTGGATGGATAAACGCTGACTATTTATGGGCTTATCTAATGACTTGTTTTCCAAGAACTACGTGAGGCTTGATCCCTATATAAAAGGGTACGTAAGCACCTTGTATGATACGGCAATTGACACTCGGGAAAGAGGAAGAGAAAGAACCCATTCTCTATTCAATTTCTGAGTAGTCATCATACGAGCTCAGCCCCCAAACATCCAAAAATCCCAAATCCCCCTATTTTCATAATTCGTTATTCCAGAAACCTCCGATTCAGGTTGTTACGAAATTCCTCCAACGACAATTATTAACAAGACTTGATATTAGAGTTAAGTTAGATCTTAGAACTTAATTACTAGTCAAGTCACATCTGCGTACTTAAATTTTCATTTAGAAAGAATAAATAGTATCACTTTTATTATGTTATTACATTATATAACAAATTCTGGAAAAAGAGAAGATTACATCTCCAGCTCTGGAGCATATGATAGGTGCAGCGAGAACAACACACTAAAGGTATCTCTTTCGACAACACGAAGGATGGGAAAAAGGAGATACTTTCCAGTCGAAATAAACAAACGGATCATCTGGAGTTCAAAAAAAGTTTAAGAATAATGAAGACTCGGATCGAAAAGAAAAAAGAGGAGAGTAGCCATCTGGAACTTCCAAAGAAGAAAAGATATTTCTCCAAAGAAGAAAAACTGAGTAGCCCATCAATTCAGAATAGGAACCATAGGTTCTGGACCATAGAAAAACTTCAAAAGGTGGCCATTGATTACAGTTACTTGATAATTGACTCTTTAAGAAGAAATTCTATTGAAGATTGCTGAAAAGAAAATACGAAATAGGAAAAACTCTCTGACTAGTCTATATTACATATTGTATAATTACATTGATGGTATGTACTAAATCTATCTATTACTATATATTAAATGGCAACACAAGTGCAAAAAGTGTCAAAAAAATTGCCTGTGAAATTTCTATTATACCTTTATTTATTCAATAATTACAAAAATGGCATTATAGTTCTATTAACAATTAAAAAAAAAGAAATTAGGTGTGGAGAATTGAACACATGACCTTAGACTTACAATAACATTCTCAGCCACTATGCCACAATCTTGCTTTGATGAAAATATTAAAATTCTCCATCCATAAGTGCAAACCAAAAAATAGAAAGTGGACATGTATTGTGAAACGGAGGTAGTAATTTTCAAACTCGAGATTACTCCGACAAATAGGGAACGGCTATTACTTTTTCTTGATGTAGTTGTACATGTTACACCAAATCAAGAAATCACATCTAAGCCTCAATCATCTCAATCTGTCAACATTATCCCTTGATCATCTCCCTAAATCTCTCAACATTATTTCAGTCACGATCATTTCCCACAAAATCTCAGATCATTAAGTAACAAATTACAAACAGAGGAAGAAGAATCGAACTTAGGACATATCGTACACAAGTTCCTGGTCTTGGTCGTTAGACCTGAACCTTTAATTCTATCAATGTAATTGTTCAAGGATTGTTGAAGAATTATGAACATATGTTGTTTTTTGCTAAATGTAGATGTCCACATGTTATCGTGAAGAAAAATGCTACAGTTCTTAATTTAGTAACCAGAATGCCAAAATGTTTTCAAGTGACTTGTGACCGAAAGGGGTGTCCATTTTGACTCGTGTTTGTAAACGGGTGAATTTCGGGTGAGGCTAAAACAACCTTGATAACTCGTTGGCTAAAATTTGATCACTCGTTGGATGGTATTTCTTAAAACATTTCACAGATGCACCTTGATAACTAATGAAAACCTTAAGCATGTTGTTTGACAAGTCAGAAAGTTGATATTCATCGCATAATAGGAAAATTTGGGCAATACTTGGTGGCTCAAGGCACACATCTTATGAATCCTTTAGGGCCTTGTCTGTCCCATGTGCCCAAAACACCAAAGTTGTTAAATCGTGTGAATCAATTCTACAAAACCAGTCTTTTGGCTACAATCGTGTAAATTTTCAAAGATACACAACTATGTAAATGAATATGTTTAAAACTCGCTTGAAATGAGTGTGATGAGATAACCCGGTGGTTAAGTGATTATCCTCTATCGTCCCGGTTTATGTGTTCAATTCTTGTTCACCCCAAAATTTATCTGATAACGGATGCTACTTGTTAGCTTTTAAGCTATTTCGGAAAAAAAAAGAGAAGAAATAATCACTTTAGCCCAGCATCCGAAGGCTTGACCTGGAAACAACATCAAACAGTCAAACACCTCCCTTCAGATAGAGATCCAATAATCCATATGAGATCCAACCACGAAAATGACATGATTAGCTGTTCCACACTTTTACAACTCAAAATCAAGAAACTGAAATTCTAAAATAATGAATAAAAATATGTAATCCTATTTAGATTACAAATAGAATATGAAAACAAGCACTTTAGATTTATTCAAAAATAAGATAATGTCTTGTTTCTCTATTATTTACGACTTAAGATAGTTCTCTTTTGTCCTGTAGATTTGGAATCTGATGCAGAGTTTCTGTATAAATAAAATGCAGATTATTTGTACTAGTCGCTGTCTCCACTAAACAAATGAAGGCAGACATGACTAGTTAATTCATTCTCAGATTTTGAAATGCCCCATTGACAACTCATTGTTTCAAAATACTTGTCCGCTTTTGACTTCTAGGCACGTATTTCAAAATGCATTGACCGGATAGTTATATAAAAAAAATTTCAATTTTTTTTTGAATAAAAGTTTGATATTTAAATTTTTATTCACAAAAAGAAAATTTTAAAAAATTATTTGTGTAGCCATTTGATCAAAACATTTCAAAATGCAAATCTAAAAATAGAAAGTGGACATGTATTGTGAAACGGAGGTAGTAATTTTCAAACTCAAGATTACTCCGACAAATAGGGAACGACTATTACTTTTTCTTGATATAGTTGTACATGTTGCACCAAATCAAGAAATCACATCCAAGCCTCGATCATCTCAATATGTCAACATTATCCCTTGATCAGCTCCCTAAATCTCTCAACATTATTTCAGTCACGATCATTTCCCACAAAATCTCATATCATTAAGTAACAAATTACAAACAAAGGAAGAAGAATCGAACTTAGGACATGGCGTACACAAGTTCCTGGTCTTGGCCGTTAGACCTGAACCTTTAATTCTATCAATGTAATGGTTCAAGGATTGTTGAAGAATTTTGAACATATGTTGTTTTTTGCTAAATGTAGATGTTCACATGTTATCGTGAAGAAAAATGCTAGAGTTCTTAAATTAGTAACCCGAATGCCAAAATATTTTCAAGTGACTTGTGACCGAAAGGGGTGTCCATTTTGACTAGTGTTTGTAAACAAGTGAATTTCGGGTGAGGCTAAAACAACTTAAAATTGAATAAAATTAATATTTATGCGTAAAAGAAAAACAAAATTAATAATGGATTGACTTGATCATTTTCAGATCACTTTCAGGTTTCACTCATTAAATCGACCATAAATCTAATATTTTCTATTTTCATTCCCAGAATGGATCCGCCTTCATATAAATAAGACCATTAAAACAACTCATCTAGCTACAATGCCACATTATTCTTGCCAAGTGATTTGGGGAACAATGTTTTGTAACTAATTTTGTACATCTAGCTAGCAGACTAGCACTCCTTTATCGTGTATAGAAAAACGATTTTGATTTAATTCAGAACAAAATATAGAAGTAGATGAATTGCCTTACTGGATTAAAGCTAATTTAGTTTGCCGGTTCAAACAAAATATAGAAGTACCAACAATTTCATTTATTTTTCACAAGTATGAACATCATAACACGTGAAAGAGGTTGATAAACGGTATATTATATTAGACTGATGCATAAGTACGCAGTTCTTCATCAACTAGGAAATTCTTCATGTCTTCCTCTTCCAAAGCCACAATGGCCTTTATACCATCCCTGCTTGGAGTGTCCATCATGAAGATTATATTAACGAACGGCGTGTCAACAAGCGTTGCTTTAGCTGGCCTTCCCCAGCCAAAATCCATCTCCTCATATAATGGGAAATTACAAATGCTGCTGAATACATAAGGCTTGCAAAGTACATGGTGTAGTAGGAGATCAAAATTCAGCGGAACGATTTCGTTTCCTCTTATAAGTTCCATCTTTTCTTTTCTCATTTGGCACACCAGGGGATTTAGCTCTGTCTCACTCATCGTACTTGTTAGAACGGGATATGTGCTAATAAGATTGCCAACACTTGTTTTAGGAAGTGGCGGATGAATCAGAGGCCGCATGTTTACC
The DNA here is from genome assembly GCA_030848705.1 of Heracleum sosnowskyi. Classification (NCBI taxonomy): domain Eukaryota; kingdom Viridiplantae; phylum Streptophyta; class Magnoliopsida; order Apiales; family Apiaceae; genus Heracleum; species Heracleum sosnowskyi. The sequence goes on along the minus strand of CM061244.1, from coordinate 12,753,719 downwards.
ACCTGAACCAAGACAGATTTTTGAAAGGCCCCTGAATTCGATGTAGTTGCGGCAACTACCGCACATCTGAAGAGGACTGCAGTAACAAGCTCGTTTCGCGTGTAATTTTGGTCTCCTACTACACCATGTACTTTGTCTTTAAATTCCTGGTCAGCCGTCAGCTGTGCAATTTTCGAGTTATGAAAAGTTATCTCCCTAGTAATCCAGTGCTTTTCGGGGAACAAACGTTGATATGCAGCTAAATCATCATCAAACGATCCAGGTAGCAGGTCGTGAACAAAACAGGGACGAAGATCTACTAGTTTGTCTTCATTACTGGAGTTGCGTGTCAAACTTGCCCAATATGTTAAGAATGAAAATAAAGTGGTACCATCAGCAACACGGTGCGAAAGACTTACTGCTATTGCTATTCCTCCGCAAGAAAAATGGTTTACTTGAACAAACATTAAAGGAGAATTGAATGCTTTATGCCATACTGAGCAAGGTGGGAACAGATGACCATATCCTTCTTTTTCATCCTTTACCGGAGCTTTTTCCATAATCTCCAATAACTTGCCTTCTATCCGGGCTTCAACAAAATGAACACCTTCGTCATTGCATTCAACATAGGATCCTTCGGATCCTAGTGTTCCTGCAAACGGGTAGTACTCGGAAAGTGTCTTGGATAAGGAGTTCTTGAGTAGATTTGATAATGTGGTTTTATTGGATGGTTGTGGATTAGGATAGAAAAATATAAGTGGAATGTTAAAATCAGGCATCATACGATCATGCAAAGGAAGTTTGTAGTGTTTGAGCTGGAGGGGTGTGGGAGAAGCTGGTTTAATGTTGGTTGTTGATCTTGAGATGACATGCAGCTGCCTTCTCGAGATTACTGGTGCCTGGAGGATTAGCCGCCTAATTGTCATTCTGTATGTTGTGAGAGAAGCTGGTTTAAGGTTTATATGCTTTACTTGGATTTAAACTTTGTGTGGAAGTTTTAAGGCTGCCAGAATCCTAGCTCATGCAATAATGTAATGCTTTACATAGCACACGTCTAAAGACTCATGGCCATAATTTCTACTTAGGCGAATGGCCAAGACATAAGATCCTTGTTCAAGTAGAATATGACTCACAACAGCAATAAGTTGTCTATAGCTGCTAAATTTAGAATAACAGGCTCCTACGTACACCCGAATATAGAATAACAGGCTTCTACGTACACTCGTATAAAATGTTTTTCTATACATAAAAAAAATGGTCCTGTATCTTATGACTTTAGGTATGTTGTAGGTTTGGCAATGGGAAAAAACCATGTTTACTGATATTTTTTGAGATTAATAATGCCAAGGATATATCCCCTAACGGTCAAACCGGCAGTTGTTGTAGGTTGCAAACTGGCGAACTGCGGATGTAATGTAATTGCAGGAACCTGCTTAAATTATTAACAAGACTTGATATTAGAGTTAAGTTAGATCTTAGAACTTAATTACTAGTCAAGTCACATCTGCATACTTAAATTTTCATTTAAGTTAAGTTAGATCTTAGAACTTAATTACTAGTCAAGTCACATCTGCATACTTAAATTTTCATTTAGAAAGAATAAATAGTATCACTTTTATTACTACAAGAAAAACTGAATCAGACAACACTGATCAGACAACGCTTGAAGAAAAAAGCGTTGGCTAAAATTTTCATACAACGGTTTTATTTCACCCTAAAAACGAGTATTGTCTGATCAACATCACTACAACGGGTGAAAAACTGTTGTGTAGTAATTTGAATCAGACAAGTCTTTTCTGAAAGCGGTGTTGTGTAAATAATAAGACTTGAGCTTTACAACAACGGTTTTAGAACCATTGTCTAGTTAATCGAATCAGACAAGTATTTTTCAAAGCGGTGTTGTGCAAATTAAAATATTTGTACAACGGTTTTCAAATGTATTGTCTAAAGATGTTTGAGACAATGTTGCGATTAACCGTTGTTAAAATCACACAAGTGTTTTTTCTTTGTTTCATGTAATAGCGTTTCAGACAAGGTTGTTCTGTAGTGTTGTCTGAATGTCACCAATCATACAACTGTTTTTCTTATGTTGTATGTTTAATTATCTTTTAGACATGACTTTTGTTACTAAAACCGTTGTCTAACTCACTGTATTGGAAAAAAAATTAACAGAAAGAAAGAAACCTGCCAAAACAGTGGTATATCTATAACTAGCAAACCATACATCAAACTGTTCACACAAAATCACGCAAGCGTACGCGGTCACAAGTAATATAAGAATAAGTAGAGTTCGTTCCCACAGAGACTGCTTTGGTTACTATAGTTATGCACTTATGCAACAATGTATGACTATTGTTCAATGCTAAGACAAGTGTCAAAGTTGTGTTTTGATTAACTAAATTAACTAATCGACGCAACAAGATTATAATTAACTAAAGAGATTGATGTTGAATTACTTATGATAATAAAACATGGGATCCTAACTTCATTAAATACTTCATCTAGAGTCTTTTGTCTTTAATCAATGCATGTGACGGTTGTGACAACTAATCGGATAACACGAAATCAGTATACACTACCTTTCAGTATACGTATATCAAACCACTCAACATCCACAAAAGAGATAGAAGTTGGGCATACACCAATTATGCTTAGACCCTATATGTCTATAAAATTTGAAAACATAACGGTTTAACGAGCAAGTTATCCATTCAGATTACATAGGGCAGGTAAGATGGTTAAAAATTACCTATGAATCATGCATGACAAACATACATAAATCTATGCTAGCATGGCGAGTTCTAAACCTCTATATCCACTTTCGCAATCAATAGAGATTAACAAACAACTTAGATGTTAGCTACACATCCAAGAAGAATAAGCACAACCAAACTAGGAAATCAATTAGCCATCACACACACATCTTTAAAACAATTAACTACTAAAATCCATAAATAAATCCGTTAGAATCCCACGACAAAGATTAGTTCATAATCGAACCGTTCATCATCGTGGGTTCTAATGAAAATATGATAATACTAAATAAAAGTACTAGGGTTTATGAAGAAACAAACGAGAATCCAAAGTATCGCCTAATTAGAAGAATACAAAGATAAATTGAAAAGTAGATCTTCGTAATCAGCCGTCTTCTTGTTCTCCTTACCGATGGATGGATGTGTATGAATGTATGTCAGGATATCAAGATATATGTCTCTGAAATCGTCCACCAATGGTTTATATAGGTCTCAGGGTTGACTGGTCTCTGCTGGTTTCCATATCATAATTGAAATTGACTTTTCCAGCATTCCACCAAGCGCGGGCGCGCTTCCTAGGGTGCGGGCGCGCTTCACAGGATTCCACTAGGGCGCGGGCGTGTTTGTTTGGGCGCGGGCGCGCTTGACCCTCTGACAGATTTCTTCACTTCTCATTTTCTTGACTTTCCTCGCGCTCTCTCGTCTCGTAACTCCTAATTTTTCACAAGGAAGTTCAATCACCACCGTATAACCAACTTAGCTCCACAACTCTGCTAACGAAACAACTCTGCACAATCTAACAAAAAACACATTAAAAACACCACGTACTTGAGTACAAACAATAAATTTAAGCCATTTTAGAGCGTTCCAAGTAGATATGAAATCCACTTATCACACCCCCAAACTTAAACCGATGCTTGTCCTCAAGCATAAAAAGACTCAATATAATGCAATGCAGAAATGCAACTAATATGCTAATGCAAACAATCCCCTCAAACTAACCATAACTAATCAACAAGCCAACATCTCAAGGAATGCAATCTTTCAAACAGAGTTCGACCAAATTCCCTTATACTAACCATACAAACACAGAAACGTGCGTGTGTGCAATGCTCATCAATATACTCTCAAACTAAATCAAGACCATATCCTATTCTTCACCAAAACAACCACAAGCTTATAAACAGAATGAACTCTAGACACAAGAAACCACTAAAAGACACCTCATAATCCACTCGAGTTAGACAGGAATTCATGCTTTATTACGACACACATAACAACACTCATGCTTATTTGACCGTGCAATGGCTGAGACCCCAAAAGGCTTATACAATAATACCCATGTAGCGAGCGTTAGGTTAGTGGATCCCAGACCGGAAAAGTCTTAGGTCACTAGGCACAAAGTCCCCTAGAACTTAATTGCTCGAGTATTAAAGAGCTCAACCTGATCAATTCTGCATAAACATAACTCTTTTTTTTTTCTTTTTTTTTCTCGGAATGAGTGCGCTTTGCTTTTTCTCATCCCACCCTAGACTACTCATTTTCATGAGCGGCTACTAGCCATTTGACGCCTAGCCTTTATTAACAACTAGCATGAAATCCGTGTTTTCCCCCAAACTTAGACTAAAGTGCTTCTTTGTTTTCAAGAGAATAGAAGAACATTCTAAATATAAGCAAGTGATTAAAATTCTAACATCTAAACAAGCATGGTCTGATCAAATTCAAAAAGCAACCAATGAGACTTATGAAATTAATTTGTTTCTGGCATGCAAGTCAATTCATAGGAACTTAATCAACCCTCTATTCATCATAACCACACTCCAATCAACATCGACTCACCAACCAGGAAATAGCCAAGTCCTAAGGGATCATGAAATATGCATGCTATGCAAATGCAACTAAATGGACTCACATAATAGATATAAAAACTAATATGCAAACAGAATGCTCTATATGACATAAACATGCAAAGATATGAATGAATTAACTATATATGCAATATGAATCCTATATGAACACACACACTAACACTACTATTCCTTAATTATCACCCCCAAACTTAAAATATTCAATGTCCTCATTGAAGGTAATAACAAGGAAAGTGCAGAGAGTACCTAATCATCAGCAGAACCACCCTCCTCGTGTGGTGTATCCGGTGGTGGATAAACAGAATTAACTCCAAAGTCAGGCCAAGCAACATCAACTCCAGTGGCTCTGAATGCAGTACCCAACGCCTGAGTCAAGTCCTGAGCAAAGCGACGATTGATGTCGTGCATGGCATCTATACGCCGAGTCAGCCGCCTATACTGAACATCACCAACACAAACTCTTTTTTGTCTTTTTTTTTGTGAACAGTGCCCCACGCGCGGGCGCGCTCCTGGAAGGCGCGGGCGCGCTCTGCCTTCTGTCCAGAAAAAAAATTTCTGTTTTTTTTTCTCTTCTCACACAAAATACTAATACTATATATTCGCGTGGGTTGCCTCCCACGAAGCGCTTGTTTTACGTCAATAGTTTGACGTGAATCCATTTTCATCCAGTTGCAAGAACGGTGAACGTCGACTCACGGTTCACCGTATTACCAACGTCATAATTCAGCCACTGACCATTGAACGCTTCGTCTGGAAACTTATGGAAAATTTCTACTACAACATGCGGAAATGCTGATTTAACCGTGATAGGCTCCGACCACCTCGACTTACGCTTACCTGGAAAAAATCTGAAGCGAGACTTGAAACGCAGAACTAGCTGACCAGGCACAAATGAATGTTTCACCACCCCTCTTTCATGCCAGTCCTTAACCTTCTCCTTATATAGCCTGTTGCTCTCGTAGACTTTACCATACCTCAATTGATCCTGCAGTGGTTGGATTTCAAGTGTAGGAGCTTCTTCCATAGATGGTTTAAGTCGCTCCTGAGAATTGTTCAGCTCTGCTAATCCAAGAGATTCGAATGGCGCATCAATTTTTCTTTTCCACGGAGGTGCATTCAACAACTGAAGTTGCTCTGCTCTTTCTTCGATATCAGAATCCCCTGTCAAGAATCTCTCCACTGTATCTGACTTCAGCGGTTGTTCAATCTCTGTATTGATGACAGAATCGACCATCTCCAATTTAAAGCACTCTTCTTCCTCAGTTGGAAATTTCATTGCCTTGAACACGTTAAAAGTGACCTTCTGATTTTGAATCCTCATTGTAAGCTCTCCTTTCTGCACATCTATCAAAGTACAGACTGTAGCTAAGAACAGTCTTCCCAAGATAATCGGAATCTTCTTGTCTTCCTCAAAGTCCAGAATAACAAAATCAACAGGAAAAATGAGCTTATCCACTTTAACCAAAACATCCTCCACTATACCCCTTGGATATGTGATCGACCGATCAGCCAACTGCAAAGACATGTTCGTAGGTTTCGGTTCAGGAAGTCCAAGTTGCATGAAGACAGACAACGACATCAGATTAATACTAGCTCCCAAGTCACATAAGCACTTGTTGAAAGATAGATTGCCGATAGTGCACGGTATGGTGAAACTCCCTGGATCCTTGAGTTTAGGAGGTAACTTCTGTTGTAGGATAGCACTACATTCTTCTGTCAAAGCAACTGTTTCCAACTCCTCGAGTTTCAACTTCCGAGATAGAATACCCTTCACGAACTTTGCGTAGCTTGGCATCTGTTCTAAAGCTTCCGCAAAAGGTATATTGATATGCAACTTCTTGAATACTTCGAGAAACTTAGCAAACTACTTGTCCAACTTCTGCTTCTGAAGTCGTTTAGGGAATGGCGGAGGAGGATAGACCTCCTTGGTCACTGTACTTCGCTTCGAAACAGATTTCTCAGTAGAATGGTCACGCTTTTCCGCTTCGTTTCCCCCCAAACTTGCTTTTTCCTCTTTTTCTTCAACTTCTGGCAGAATATCAGGCGCGGGCGCGCTCCCTAGGGCGCGGGCGCGCTCCCTAGGGCGCGGGCGCGCTCGAGCTTCTGCTGGGAATTCAATTTTTTTCATTTTCTGCCGTTTCTGAGTTCTGCTCACTCGTAACCTTTCCGGATCGCAAGGTAACTGCTTTTACATGTTCCTTGACCTCTCTTCTGCCAGGATTAGCTTCCGTATCACTAGGGAGAGTCCCCTGTGGTCTATTCAACAAGGCATTGGCAATCTGACCTATTTGATTCTCCAGAGTCTTGATGGAAACAGCTTGGCTCTTGCACATTAGCCTCAATTCCTCCAATTCAGATTTTTCATTGGACGACTGACCAGAATTGCCATGAGTTGTTGAAACCCTGGTGGTTGATACGGTTGCCTTGGAGCATACTGCTGCTGAAAACTAGAAGAGTTGAATGGCTTAGCTCCAAATTGTTGACCTTGATACTGCTGATACGGCTGTTGTGGTTGTTGTTGGCCTCCCTGATTGTTACTCCAGCTGAAATTCGGATGGTTCATGTTATTTGGATGATAGGTGTTAGGCACTGGCTGCTGTGGTCTCTGGAAATTGCTCACAAACTGTGCCGATTCACTAGATATGGCACACTGAGTCGTGTCATATGCACCATCACATAGCTCACAAACACTAGCCACCTGCTGTACTCCATAGTTAGTCAAAGAATCAATCTTCATAGAGAGAGCCTTTAACTGAGCTGCTATTGCCGTGGCTGCATCCACTTCCAGAATTCCTGCTACCTAGCCTTGTGATAACCTCTGAGTTGGATTCTGGTATTCATTAGCAGCCATCATCTCAATAAGTTCATAAGCTTCATCGTAGCTTTTAGCCCAAAGAGCTCCACCTGATGCTGCATCAAGCATTGGTCGTGATTGACCTCCCAGACCATTATAGAAACAATTGATCACCATCCAATCAGGCATTCCATGATGAGGACACTTCCTAAGCATCTCCTTGTAATGCTCCCAAGCTTCACATAAAGTTTCTCCAGAATTCTGTGCAAACTGAGTAAGAGCATTCCTGATTGCTGTTGTTTTAGCCATCGGGAAGAATTTAGTGAGAAACTTCTGAGCAAGATCCTCCCATGTAGTAATAGAACCTGCTGGTAGAGAGTGCAACCAGCCTTTAGCCTTATCCCTCAGATAAAATGGGAAAAGTCTCAGCTTCACAGCATCTTCTGACACTCCATTGAACTTGAAGGTGTCACAAATCTCAATGAAATCCCTAATATGCATATTAGGATCTTCCGTTGGAGCACCCCCAAACTGAACTGAATTCTGCACCATCTGAATCGTGTCAGGCTTGATTTCCAAAGTATTAGCCGAGATGGTTGGCCTGACAATGCTAGATTGAATGTCATTGATCTTTGGCTGAGAATAGTCCTTTAAAGCCTTCGTTTCGACTACTGGTTCTCCCATAACTAGATTCAATTCAAGTTCTTCTTTCCGAGATTGAGAACGTGTTCGCATACACGCTCACTAAAGTAACTTAAACACACCAAACAAAGTAAAATTGATGACTATAATCCGAGTCAGTGAACGTTAACGACCACTGATGACAAGCACAGAAACTATATACATAACACCGAGTCCCCGGCAGCGGCGCCAAAAACTTGTTCACACAAAATCACGCAAGCGTACGCGGTCACAAGTAATATAAGAATAAGTAGAGTTCGTTCCCACATAGACTGCTTTGGTTACTATAGTTATGCACTTATGCAACAATGAATGGCTATTGTTCAATGCTAAGACAAGTGTCAAAGTTGTGTTTTGATTAACTAAATTAACTAATCGACGCAACAAGATTATAATTAACTAAAGAGATTTCTGTTGAATTACTTATGAGAATAAAACATGGGATCCTAACTTCATTAAATACTTCATCTAGAGTCTTTTGTCTTTAATCAATGCATGTGACAGTTGTGACAACTAATCGGATAACACGAAATCAGTATACGCTACCTTTCAGTATACGTATACCAAACCACTCAACATCCACAAAAGAGATAGAAGTTGGGCATACACCAATTATGCTTAGACCCTATATGTCTATAAGATTTGAAAACATAACGGTTTAACGAGCAAGTTATCCATTCAGATTACATAGGGCAGGTAAGATGGTTAAAATTACCTACGAATCATGCATGACAAACATACATAAACCTATGCTAGCATGGCGAGTTCTAAACCTCTATATCCACTTTCGCAATCAATAGAGATTAACAAACAAATTAGATGTTAGCTACGCATCCAAGAAGAATAAGCACAACAAAACTAGGAAATCAATTAGCCATCACACACACATCTTTAAAACAATTAACTACTAAAATCCATAAATAAATCCGTTAGAATCCCACGACAACGATTAGTTCATAATTGAACCGTTCATCATCGTGGGTTCTGATGAAAACATGATAATAAATATGTCTGGAATACTAAATAAAAGTACTAGGGTTTATGAAGAAATAAACGAGAATCCAAAGTATCGCCTAATTAGAAGAATACAAAGATAAATTGAAAAGTAGATCTTCGTAATCAGCCGTCTTCTTGTTCTCCTTGTCGGTGGATGGATTTGTATGAATGTATGTCAATATATCAAGATATATGTCTCTGAAATCGTCCACCAATGGTTTATATAGGTCTCAGGGTCGACTGGTCTCTGCTGGTTTCCATATCAGAATTGAAATTGACTTTTCCAGCATTCCACCAAGCGCGGGCGCGCTTCACAGGATTCCACTAGGGCACGGGCGCACTTGTTTGGGCGCGGGCGCGCTTGACCCTCTGACAGATTTCTTCACTTCTCATTTTCTTGACTTTCCTCGCGTTCTCTCGTCTCGTAACTCCTAAGTTTTCACAAGGAAGTTCAATCACCACCGTATAACCAACTTATCTCCACAACTCTGCTAACGAAACAACTCTACACAATCTAACACAAAACACATTAAAAACACCACGTACTTGAGTACAAACAATCAATTTAAGCCGTTTTAGAGCGTTCCAAGTAGATATGAAATCCACTTATCACAAACCAACCATGAACAAAACTGAACCAAAGTTATAATGTGTTACAGGACCTTATACAATTCAAAGTACACAAATGGAAATGCATCACGAAAGTTGAATTAGTTCATCAACATCTCGCTTGTAACTAGCCACGTCACATTCATCAATATCCGACAAATTGGACATAAAAAAGTCATTCTCAAGTTCTACCTCGACGGATCCCTCATTTTCATCATCATTGTCTTCGTAGTACTTTTTCTCGGGTAATTTTAACACCACGGACCATAATTTCTCTAGAGGATCATCGATGTAACAAACTTGCTTAACATGTTTTGCTAAAACAAATGGATCATTCAAAAACCCCAACCTATTCAAATTAACCATTGTATATCCCAAGTCATCAACTTTAACCCCTTTGTTTATATCTACCCAGTTGCAAAGGAAAACAGGGATCCTAAATTTATTATATTCTAACTCCCATATGCTTTTTATAACTCCGTAATATGTATGTGATATGTGTTCAACTTTTTGATCCTTACCCTGCACAATCATTGTACCAGCTTCTGCTTTTTATAACTCCGTAATATGTATGTGATATGTGTTCAACTTTTTGATCCTTACCCTGCACAATCATTGTATCGGCTTCTACACACACACTGATGCATTGAACTTGATGCGTATCATCATGATCCTTGGTACTAAAGGTAACCCCATCCACTCTGTAGCCACTGAATGTAGGAACATCCTTGTTGGGCTCATCTGCAATCCACCTTATCTCCTGCGGTACTTCTTTTCCATCAACCAAATCTGAAGCAATCTTAAAAAAAAATAGAAATTGTATAAAACTCATTTGAGATAAGTACTTGAAAAAAAATTGCACACAACTATTATCACAAAAACGTAATACAATTTCTTTGAACCATATTGGGAATGTCTCATTTTGCTTGTTCTTTAGCTACATTTCATCATTTTCATGTTCCGGGTATCTGGTCAGTAAAAATGCCATGTGTTCACTGCATTTAAAGATAAAAGACTATATGAATAATGAACTAATGACATAAACTATGTATGCAATTTTTCACATAAAAAGAGTGAAAGTTTCGTTACTTACGCAAAATATGGCCCAACAACAATAGTATTTTGTAGAACACATAAATGTGCTACGTGCAAATCAGTGCTAGTAGGGGTTATCATCATTGCACCAGATAATGGCCTGCAAATGGAATCTTTGGCATGCCTACCATTTTTCGGTACCCCAATAGTCACTTCGTCGTGGTCCACCAAACATTCAACTGTCTCTTCTGCATTATAGGCCTCCGCAATGCAACCTTCTGCACGAGCCCGATTCCTTATGTATCCCTTAAATGTCTTCATATATCTCTCAAAAGGATACATCCACCTAAGGAAAATTGGTCCACAAAGCTCAACTTCTCTAACGAGATGAACCGATATATGAAACATTAAATCAAACAAAGAAGGGGGAAAGTATTTTTCAAGCTGGCATAAGGTTTCTACCAGCTGCGATTGCATTTTCTCCAACTTATCAACCTCAATGACTTTACTAAAAATGGCCTTGAAGAAGAGACAAAACCTGATAACAGTGTTCCTGACCTGTTTTTGCAGTGATGACCGAATCGCAACTGGAAGCAAGTGATGCAAAATCATATGGCAGTCATGAGATTTCAATCCAGTAAGTCGAAGAGTTTCCATTGAAACTAGACTTCGAATATTAGAACAAAAACCATCAGGAAGCTTCATGCCAAGAAAGGATGAGCAAACAACCTTTTTTCAGAATGCGTTAAATTCCAAGATGCCAATGGTAACTTCTCCTTTTCCTCGGAGTTTTTGGCCTTAGCTCTATTCTGATTCCCATTTCAGCCATGTCTAGACGCACAGATTCTTTGTCTTTCGTCTTCCTTGGTATATTAAGCATGGTACCAATTAAAGCTTCACATATATTTTTCTCGATGTGCATCACATCGAGAACATGCCTAACAGGCAAAAACTTCCAGTATTCAAGTTCGAAAAATATAGAAACCTTCTTCCAAATAGGTCGAGGATCACCTTTCTTCAATCGAGGTTGACATTGTGTCTTACCATAGAAATGGCCCTTTAAATGTTGTACTCTTTGAAGCACCTCCTCTCTGGTTAATGGAACCGGAGCAATTTCTTTTTCCACGGTGTTATCAAAATCTTGTTTCTACCGATGATATGGATGATTACGGGGCAACCACCTTCGATGCCTCATGACCACACACTTACGATAATTGACCAGCCTCGTAGCTTTTGTTTTATCAACACAGACAGGACACCCGTTATACCCTTTGATAATATTTCCCGACAAGTTACCATAGGCTGGATAATCACTTATAATCCATAACAAGATGCCTCTTAGAAAAAAGTACTCTCTCTTGTAAACATCATATACTTGTTTCCCATGCCACAACTTTTTAAAATCTTCCATAAGTGGTTGAAGAAATACATCAATGTCATTTCCGGGTTGATTTGGTCCAGATATCAACAAATAAAGCATTATATACTTTCGCTTCATACAAAGCCATGGTGGAAGATTGTAAATTGATAATAAAACTGGCCAAAATGAGTAATCTATATTTGTGCTGTGAAAAGGATTGAATCCATCAGATGATAAAGCTAATCTTAAGTTTCTAGGATCTGAAGAAAATTCTGGCCACTTCGCGTCGACTTCCTTCCATGTTTTTGCATCTGTCGGATGCCTCATTTTACCATCCTTCAACCTTTCCCTATCATGCCAAGTCAAGTCCTTCGTTGTTTGAGGTGAACTGAACAAATTCCTTAAACGTGGTATTAATGGAAAATACCATAGAACCTTGGCAGGAATCCCTTCCAATTAATTTCCTTTCTTGTTCAACTTCCATCTAGAGGCCTGACAAATGCGGCACCTCATCTCATCTTCATCTATCTCTCCACGGTATATTAGACAATCATTCGGACAAACGTGTATTTTTTCATACTCCATTCCTAAAGCACACAAGCTCTTTTTAGCTTCACTGAACGAAGAAGGAAAAGTGTTGCCTTCCGGAAGCATAGAACCCACCAAGAGTAGAATATCAGAGAAGGCAGAATCAGATATTTGATATTTTGCTTTTAAATTATATAACTTTACTAAAGCATTCATCTTAGTAAATCCAGATATTGGATCACAACAAGGAAGTTGTTCGAAGGGTGCACATGATATTCTGAAGGAGTTGGACTTACAAGGTGTAAAGAAAAAATTGGACCTCATTGAAGATGCAGAAGTTGAGGATGTTGGAGGAGAAACACACATTGAGAAGAAGACTGAGATGGAAGAAAAGAATGAGGAGGCTGAGATTGTACAAATTGAGGATGATCATCAAGTGGCGGTTGACAAGGTGTGTAAGGAAGGTGATGAATTGGAAGTTGAGGGTTCTACAGAATGGGAATTGGCAATTTACTCCCCAACAAATGTTGTTGCCTATGCAACAATAGATACTATTTGTGACGTTCTTCATGGGAAACCACTCGAAAAAGAAAATGCACGAGTCTCTATCACTCTTGTTATCCAAGGATCTGTAAAGATTCCTTTCCCAATCCAAGATGAGATAGTGACTGTGGAACAAGTTGTCGGAACGTATATTGCATGGCCGAGAGACCTAATAATGGAAGTCAAGAGAGACAGGGTATCAGTGCAAGGAACAACAAAGGTACAATTGTTTATAATTATTAATTAACGATAGAATATGTTACATTTTTTATGAAACTTTCGTTGTTTTTTAAATGTACAGGGTAAAATCATAATTTAAAATTTCATTTAACAGTTTGCATTCTCAATTTTCTTTTAATTTTTCCGTTTCAGGGAGTTAAGAAAATTATGGAAAAGAAGTGGAAAAAGGTAACAGATTGTGTCTTACAGGAAGAGTATGTGTTGGACATGGGTGTCGATTACCCCTCGGTGTTGAAGAGTTTGTGGCTTTGGGCCAAAAATGCCTTGACCGATGGCCAAGTAAGCATTTTTCTTCTCTCCCAAGAAGCTTTTGGATCAACCAACAAGAAGGCTATCTTTTTATGGGATGTGCATGCTTTGTGCTCTGGGGATGAAATATCAGGTTCCATCATCTGCATGTTTATTAAGTAAGTGTCGAAGTTCATAAATTTTTTTTGACTTCATGAGTACTTGTTGAATAAAATTTAGAATTTGTGATGATGTATCTCTACTTCTTATACAGTATACTCCAGGAATATCTGAAAAAGCACAAGATCTCTAACATGGTAGCGTTTGTCGATCCTGCGATAATAGGCGCCATTGGGTGTGGTACTGTAGGAGATAGGTCGCGAGCCCTATCTATCAGATTCAAGAATGCTCAGTCAGGCCAAATATTTCTGCTACCATATAACTCTGCGCTAGTATTGCTATTATATCTGTGCCTCAGTTTAGTATTGTTATGTGCTTATTGTCATCTCTCTTGCATGTAATGTCATGATATAGTCATGATTTTTATGTTCTCATTTATCGTGTTCATGATTTTTAGGAATCATTGGATGCTGACAGCTGTAAATCCAGATTCACAAATGGTTTATCACATGGACCCTTTGAAGCGCCGAATCGCAGCAGAAGAATGGATAGAAGTGGTTGATAAGTGAGTACCACATCAGAATGATATATCTTCTGGAATCACTTTTAACAGTTATTAAGGAATATGTCTTAAAATTACTCTATATTATATTGTTATAGTGCCATTAAACTCTACAAGGACAAAGCAAAGAAGTTTCTAAAGAAGAAAATAATGTGGGAGAATTTGGCGGTAATATCTTTTTTGTAACGTATATCTTACCTTTTTCTCTTTTTTTGCACGGATATATTTTTATATATTTTTTTAATGTTCTTTAGGGAGTTCCTCTCCAAAATGGGAGCACAGACTGCGGTTTGTTTGTCATGGGTTACATGAAAGAAATATGTGAAGATAAGGAACTCAAATTTCCTGAGAAGGTAATATTGCAATTTTCATTTTTCTTTTGCAATATCCAAGTGTATTGTGGGAGAATATATATCTGACTTTCACTATTGTTGCTATTTTCAGTGGCTACACAGAAGTAACCATGCTTATGGCATCACTAAGCTCAATGCAATAAGGATCAAGTGGGCAAAGTATTTCATGAAGAAGCATGCTACGTGAACTATGGCATATATAACTAGATGTTTTGGGTTGAAGATATCGTAAACTTTTGGGTATTTCACTGGTAGTTTATTGTACATTTGGCGCAAATAGTATGAACTTAAGTGAATATTTGTCCATATCCTGGTCTAGATATGTTCATCCAAAAATATGTTGGTGTCCGCCTCTTGAACATAGTCTTATTTTGTGAATGTTAATCGTTGGTTGGAACTTAATATTAGTTGCTTGTAACAGTGAATTTGTTGTTTGGATGAATTGGTTGGTTGCTTGTAATGGTGAACTGGTTGTTTGGATGAATTGGTTGGTTGTTGGTAATGAATGATAGTAGTTTGTAATGGAATGATGGATTGGTTTTCTAATTCTTGGCATGTTCATTTTATAATGTAACCTACTGTTGTATGGATATAAAAAACCATTGTCTAAGCTGCTTTTAAGCAATGAGGGTACTTATTGGAATGCTTGTTATATTGTGTATCACACAATACTTTCAATACATAAAAAAAGTATTAACTCTTTAACACTAAAACATTGCTTTTTAACAACTAACCTTTGTGAAAAGAAAACTCATACAACCTATGTGAAAAACAAAACCATTGTCTATACATCCTTTTTAGACAATGTATATGCTTTTAGAAACCGTTGACTAAAGGGAAGGAGAACAACTCTTAGTTTTGTAACTACTGTTGTCTATACAGCATTACCACAACAATTCTTTAGACTTGAAAATGTTGTCTGTTAACATATACAACAATGACAATCTGTTTCAACGGGTTGTATGTTTCATTTTAAAGTTATAGTCTTTATGACATTATATGACAAGTCTTTCCTGTGTTTAGCAAACACTTGAGTTATACATTCTCTGACAATGGCTTCTATATAAACCGTTGTTGTTTCTGGATATGTTACAACGGTTTATTAGGTAATTCCGTTGTCTTTAGAGCCTCAGACAACGATCGCTAACCGTTGTCTGATACGCGCATCAGACGGCATCGCCATAATCAACAGAAATTTAGGGTGTCAGACAACGGTGATAAACCGTTGTGTGATTCGATTTTTCTTGTAGTGTTACATTATATAACAAATTCTAGAATAAGAGAAGATTACATCTCCAACTCTGGAGCATATCATAGGTGCAGCGAGAACAACACACTAAAGGTATCTGTTTTGACAACATGAAGGATGGGAACAAGAAGATACTTTGCAGTCGAAATAAACAAACGGATCATCTGGAGTTCAAAAAAAGATTAAGAATAATAAAGACTCGGATCGAAAAGAAAAAAGAGGAGAGTAGCCATCTGGAACTTCCGAAGAAGAAAAGATATTTCTCCAAAGAAGAAAAACTGAGTAGCCCATCAATTCAGAATAGGAACCATAGGTTCTGGACCCCAGAAAAACTTCAAAAGGTGGCCATTGATTACAGTTACTTGATAATTGACTCTTTAAGAAGAAATTCTATTGAAGATTGCTGAAAATCAAATACGAAATAGGAAAAACTCTCTGACTAGTCTACAGCAGATAACTTTTCAAAAACTTGTACAAGCTATGTTGTTATATGTTGCCAGAAACTTAATGCAGGTCAAAAGTATGAAAAAGCTCATTTAACTAAGCGATTATGTATATGTATAAGCCAAAATAAAAGAAGCTGAAGGAGTTTAGTGCAAAAGGGAAGGAAGAAATTGATTCAACAATGTGGTTAAAAAACAGAGAGATGATGAGATTGTGGCCGAATAAGGAAAAAAATATTCAGTGTTTCTATCATCCAGCAGTAGCTTTTGTCGACCAAATTACACCTGTGATGATATTTAAAGCAGCGCGGAGGTCAACAAAGTATTAGAAGTACACGTCAAAAAGACAAGAAAAGAGAATACCAAAGTAGAAAGAAACAATAGTGAAGAAAAAGGTGGAGAAGAAAATTGAGTAGCAGCGGTGACACCTAAAAGAAGAAAGAAAGAAGAACAGATTTGTCACAAAAGCAACAGACAGACCGACAAATATTCCTAAACCGAGCTCTGATACCATGTTAAGTAATCAGTCCATCTAAACCTTTAAAATGTTAGAGGAAGGCCCCAACAAGATCTTATACTATAAGAAATATTATTCAACAATACGAAGACAGTTGGCCAACAAAAACTAAAGTTGGAAGAAGAAAGCCCCAACAGGATCTTATACTATAAAAAATATTATTCAACAATACGAAGGCAGCTGGCCAACAAAAACTAAAGTTAGAAGAAGAAAGGTAGTCTCTTACAAAATTGCTAAAGGATATAGATGAATATTTATCCAAAAATATTCCCGTAATGAATTCATAGGTCCTGAAATGTGAAAAGGAACAATTTGACAAGGGTAAAATTATAGAGTATAAAACAAGATGGATAAACTTGACTATATTTGAACAACTGCTTTTATTGATATAAATGCATAAGGCTTACAATTGAAGAGATAAAAGAAACGGGTTAAATATCAAAGTGGTCACTGAAGTGAAGATCATATATCACTTTCATCACTGATCTCAACGAGGTATCACTTTAATCACTAAAGTCGTCATAAATATCAAACGGATACCTCTATATATGTGTTCGAAAAATAAAAATAATTTATATCGAGTTCTACACATATTTCTTGAATGCCACCGCAACCAAATGAAAAGTTATGAACTCTAGTATTTATGATATTATATTTAGATTTAAAAAAAATTATTTATTATTTATTTTTAATTTTATAGTTATTTACTTTGATTTAATAAAAAATAAATAGTAAATGATATTTTTAAAATCTAAATAAATTATCTGAAATACTAGAATTCATAACTTTTCATTTGGTTGCAGTAGTATTGAACAAATATGTGTAGAACTCGAGAGAACTTATTTTTACTTTTCGAACACATATTTATAGTTATCTGTTTGATGTTTATGATGACTTTAGTGATTGAAACGATATCCCGTTGAGATCAGTGATGAAAATGATATATGGTCTTGACTTCAGTGACCACTTTGATATTTAACCCTAAAAGAAACAGACTAACGGAACTACTCTCCAGGTTTATCTCCGCTACACTCCTCAAACTACTGAACCACTAGACCTATTCAGCTGCACACGTACTACGCATACACCTGACTTATTCAACCATACATACTCGATCATACCATACTTTCAGACAGGCTTAGATTAGTATCAACACCCAAACAAAAATGACAGCAGAAAAGGTGACATGCAATGTTTGTCATTACCAAAATAATCTAAGATTGTTTTCATTATGTTGTAAAGAAGCATTATGTGGTAAAGAAGCGATGTTCCAGACTGATTAAGTAGCTTATATGTGAGGCTGGTCACGACCAGTTCCAATTCTCAAAAACAAAAAACAAGGACAGGGACAACTGATAGACCGCTACCAGAAAATAAAATCAGTCTGTAAAAATATCTGAAAAGAACAATCGGGATAGGAAGCAATCATAAAAACTGCTATCGCAATACATAACCATTTTTTGTTGTTACATAAACTTGAGCTCTTCTAGCACCCCGTAATCAACAAAGCTTGTCAAAAGCCGTAGGATGCATTTTCTCAATGTTGTCCTTGTATCTTGGGAATAAATATTGGTTGATCGCTTTGTAGTAGCAGTCACTAGCAGCTATAATTATACCGAAAATACAAATACGGCAACCAGGCTGAAGCCCATCTAAACCGAAAATTTTAGTATAATTTTTTTATAAAGTCACCATTTTTAGTTAAAAGTAAGTAGAAATTTTATTTTAATTCTTGTCTAACTTCTAAAAATTAGTGAAAATTTATTTTAACCCCGACTATTTTATTATTCTGGTTCCGCCACCTGTAATGTGTGCATTTTCTCATGATTGTCTTGATATCTTGGGAGTAAGTAGCTAATCACTTTGTTCTAGCAGCCACAATAAACAATGCAAGTATTTTTAGTATTTGGATCAATTTATTTTCAACAGAAGAATTGTAATCAAATTTGGTAATAAATATTAGAGCCAACTTTAAATTTGTGTTAATCAAATTTGGTACTTTCGTACCGCGCACTATTTTCACATTGTTTTGCTTATTAATAAAGAGTCTGAGATTAAAATAGTAATCGAACCTGGATGATATTCAAAAAAATAAATTAAATCAATAAAATTTTAAATTACGTAGTTATAGAGAATCGAACCCGAAGTGAAACCAAAAAAATTAAATCAAATAAATAAATCTTGTTTAATCATGTAGTTCTAGGAAATCGAACCCGAATTTTGTGTTAACCAAATTTGATATTTTGGTACTTTGGTACCGCGATTTTCATATTGTTTTGTTTATTAATAAAGAGTATAAATAACAAATTCTGGAAGAAGAGAAGATTACATCTCCAGCTCTGGAGCATATGATAGGTGCAGCGAGAACAACACACTTAGGCTTCTCAATGGGGCCGGGAAAATGGGGAACCCGCCCCAAATGGGGTTACCCTGCCCCGCTTAAATGGGGAATGAGGCAGTGACGGGGAAAAATATTTACCCCATTTAAATATGGGACGGGTTTAGTATTTGTACAATCCCCGTGGGAAAACCCGCCCCGCCCCGAATTAAATAAATAAATAAATATATATATATATATATATATATATATATATATATTATAATATAATCTATTCTTTATCATATAATATCATACTAGTTTAAAATCCGTGCGATGCACGGATTGTTAATTGTTATTTTATTATTTTTTTAAATATTTTATTAATTGTATTTGTTAAAAAAATAAGTAGGCATGTTAAAATAGCTAAACACTTTTAATTAATTAAAAACATTAAAATAGATTTTAAAATAAATAAGTAGGGATTTTCCCATTATTTTTGGAAAAGGAGGGGTTTTAGTAAGGAAAAATAAAAAATGTAACATATATATTTAGTTTAAAAAAGGAAAATGTTCGTGATATTTTTGGAAAATGAGGTTTTAAAATTTAATAATTAAAAATATTTAAATACGTTTTAAAATAAATACGTAAAGGGTTTGCCCGTGATATTTTTAGAAACAAAATAGATTTTAGTGAGAAAAATAGAAAAAGTAAGTTGAAAAAGGTAATTTCCCGTGATATATTTAGAAAATGAGGGAATTTGTTAGAAAAAATCTATAATGTGTTTTAGCTGAAAAGGTAATTGATTATAAATAGGTATTTAATCATTTATATTTTTAATAATTTTAGTAATTGCATTTGTTAAAAAAAAAATAAGTAGGCTTGTTAAAATAGGTAATTTTTAAAAAAATATTTATACTATAAAAATATGTTTAAAAATAAATAACTAAAGGTTTGTCCGGGATATTTTTCGAAAAGGAAAGTTTTAGTAAGAAAAAATAGAAAAACTAACATGTTTTAGTTAAAAAAGGTAATTGCCCGTGATATATTTGAAAAAGTAGGGGAACTTTTTAGAAAAAATAATGTATTTTAGGTGAAAAAAGGTAATTTGTTATAAATAAGTAATATTATTATTTAGTAATATATTTTTATAAATAAGTAAGGGCAATTAAGTAAAATCACAACGTACCATACCATACCGTGATATATTTTCGTCTATTATTTAATAGTATTGATGTTTGTAATATATAATAAATTATAACTTATTTATAGTAGTTTTATATAATACCTACTTAATATAAGATAGATTGTGTTTTAAATTACATATGCATTTGTTATATTTTTAATTTTATATATTCAAATACATAATAATAAATATTTTTAAAATATATATTTTTAAAAAGTTAATTATTATATAGGGCGGTGTGAAAACGGGACGGGGCGGGGCGGGACGGGGATTCAATGTTGCTCGTTGGACGGGGATGGGGATAAACAATAAATCCCCGCGGGGAAATGGGGCGGGGATAGGGCAAACTTTTTTATGTGGGGCGGGTATGGGAATGGTGATCCCCGTCCCGAACTTAATTACTAGTCAAGTCACATCTGCGTACTTAAATTTTCATTTAGAAAGAATAAATAGTATCACTTTTATTATGTTATTACATTATATAACAAATTCTGGAAGAAGAGAAGATTACATCTCCAGCTCTGGAGCATATCATAGGTGCAGCGAGAACAATGCACTGAAGGTATCTGTTTCGACAACACGAAGGATGGGAACAAGGAGATACTTTGCAGTCGAAATAAACAAACGGATCATCTGGAGTTCAAAAAAAGTTTAAGAATAATGAAGACTCGGATCGAAAAGAAAAAAGAGGAGAGTAGCCATCTGGAACTTCCAAAGAAGAAAAGATATTTCTGCAAAGAAGAAAAACCGAGTAGCCCGTCAATTCAGAATAGGAACCATAGGTTCTGGACCAAAAAAAAACTTCAAAAGTGGCCATTGATTACAGTTACTTGATAATTGACTCTTTAAGAAGAAATTCTATTGAAGATTGCTGAAAAGCAAATACGAAATAGGAAAAACTCTCTGACTAGTCTGCAGCAGATAACTTTTCAAAAACTTGTACATGTTATGTTGTTTTATGTTTCCAGAAACTTAATGCACGTCAGAAGTATGAAAACGCACATTTAACTAAGCGATTATGTATATGTATAAGCCAAAATAAAAGAAGCTGCAGGAGTTTAGTGAAAAAGGGAAGGAAGAATTTGATTCAATAATGTGGTTAAAAAGCAGAGAGATGATGAGATAGTTGTTGGGTTTTTGGCTTTATGCCAAATAATCCATAAAATAAATTGAATAAATAAATACATAAATGATGTATTTATTGGTATCAATTATATAAATAAATGATTGTATGTAATTGTATATGAGGTACATATCAATATATTTATTATACTAACTGATTACCCGTCCCAAGCACAGGCCGAATATGAGTTGATATTAAAATATTAATATTGATAAATTATTAATAAATATTATTAAAAATTGTATTTATCGAGAATTGAATGATAAAAATAATACAATAAATACCCACTATTTAATTCTTTAATTATATGTTAGATCAGGATTCAATGATCGCCAGGATCTAGACTTCAACTGATCAGGATTGCTGACATCATCGGGATTGTATGGTCGTCAGGATCAGAATGAATATCAGGACTGGGATCAGGATTGATCATCAGGACTGAAAGCTGATCAGGATTCCTACTTCGAGTTATATTTGGAGTCTAGTTAAATAAGGAAGATTATTCTGTCGGTTCCTGGTTTGTAGTAATGTAGCTATCGATTAAGGATAGGTTTCAATCTTTGTAATTGATTAGGACTTATCATTGATAGAGAAGTTGTGTAGTATATAAACACAGGTTTAGGTTTCAATTTAGTAGATTGAAACACTCGAGTATTTTTGTAATCTAGAAGCTCTCAAGAACACAAAATTTCTTGAGAGAGTTTGTAACAGTTTTATATCAGATTTAATAAAGTTGTTATCATTCTTTCATATTTGTGATTCATATCTTATTAAGTCGAGAATCTTATACAATTGTATTTAACCCCCCTTCTACAACTGTTTATTACTGGGCAACAATTGGTATCAGAGCCAACTGATTTAATTTGAATCAGATATGATCTAAGATGTCGACAACAAAGTATGAAAGCATGAAAATTCCCATCCTGAAGAAATCAGAATATCCAACATGGAAGGTAAAGATGTTAATGTACCTGGAGGCTATGGATCCTGACTATCTAGACAGAATTCGTGATGGACCATATATTCCTACAAGACTTGTAGAACAAACAGAAACTTTACCTGAACGTAATGTGGTCAAGGCAAAGAGTGACTGGACTCCAGAAGAAAAAGCTCATGTACTCAAAGAACCAAAGATAAAGAACATCCTGCACAGTAGTCTTGATGCTGGCATGTCCAACAGAGTGATTGCATGCAAGTCTTCTAAAGAAATCTGGGATACCTTGGAAACTCAGTGCCAGGGATCTGCATCTGTCAAGAAGAACAGAAGGGCTCTTTTGATTCAAGAATATGAACAATTCGATGCTAGACCTGATGAGAGCCTAACTGATTTATATGATAGATTTCTGACACTTCTGAACAGTTTATCTTTAGTTGACAAGGAGTATGAAACTGAAGATTCAAACACCAAGTTTCTAAGAGCTTAACTGAAGAATGGGATACTCAGACCTCGATCATTAGACATCAGTATGATCTCAATACTGTGTCTCTTGATGAAGTCTATGGAATGTTAAGAACTCATGATCTTGAAGTTCAACAGAGAAAGAATAAGAAAGGCAGCAAGGCAAAATCTATTGCTTTGAAAGCAGAGGCTAAATCAAAAGGAAAAGCTATGGAGGTTTCTAGAAGGAAAACAAGAATAGTTGAGTTGGATCCTGATGACTCATCATCAGAGACTGATGGCAATCCTGATGCCAATACTGATGATGACTCTTCTGACTCAGACATTGAAGAGATGGTTGCTATGATTGTCAGAAGCTTCAAAAAGATGAAGTTCAAGAAGGCTAGAAGACAAGGCAACTTCCAGAAAAGGACCTTCAATGCAGACAAAGACAAGTATATCAAAAAGGATAGCAAGAGTAGCAAATTTGTCAAGTCAAAGGTTAGATTCTACAAGTGTAATGGTATGGGTCACTTTGCTAGTGAGTGCAAGAAGACAAAGGCACTCATTATATCAAGCAAGGATTGGATGGACTCTTCCTCAGAATCTGATACTGAGGTGGTCAACTATGCACTAATGGCCAATACTGATGATACTGCTATTCCTGATGATAAGGTACTTAATACTGTCTTTGATTTTGATACTGATAATGCTTCTGAGTTAAGACGTTTTCTAAAGTCATTGCATATTAGCTTTAGAAGTCAAACTGCTGAAAATACTAGAATCTTATCTGAGATGTCTGAACTTAGGAAAAGGAATGAGCATTTAGAAGCTGAATTTTCTCTTATGCAAAAAGTACAAATAGAATGTGATAATGCTAAACACATGTACTTAGAGATGAAACTTAAATGTACTGCTCTTGAAAAAGAACTTGAGTATGCTAATGAGAAAATCAGAACCTGGACAGACTCTGGTAGGAAATTTCATGAGATTAATACCTCTAAGAATTGGAAAGAGTCTCTAGGGTATAAGTTAGATGAGGATAAGAAACTTAAGGAGAAAATTGTTGTTGATGAGACAGTTAGTCCAAAAACCTATAGACATGTTATAGACAAAACCAAATCTAAGATTACTCATGTTAATTTTGTTTTTGGTAAAGATTCCAATTCAACTTTTGAAAAGGGATCTACTTCTGTTCAAAATATCAAAGTTATTAAGTCTAAACCTGTCTTGAGTAAAGTCACTAAAAATGTAGGTTTACTGTCTCAGAAACAACTTAAGGATAAAATCTGTGAGGTTACAGATAGGAAAAAGGAAGCTACTATTAAGAGAAACATGAATGGTAAGATTGGGATCAATAAAGAGAATGGTTATAAGTATATCCCAAATGCACCTAGGAAATGTTGTTTTAACTGTGGTAACTCTAATCATCTTGCTATAGATTGTAAAAAGAGTTTAAAGAAAAGTACTTAAATTCCTATTTCTGATGTCAGGAGTAGATCAGTATTTTATAAACCACAGAAGTCCTGTTTTCATTGTGGTAGTATATGGCATTCTATTTATACTTTTAAAGATTATCATGATTTGTACTATAACTTTTATGATCCATTGCCTAAGTTTGATAAAAGTACAAAGTCAAGATACTGAGGAGTGATAATGGTACTGAATTGAAGAATTCAAAGATGGAAGAGTTCTGAAAATACAAAGGAATTATTCAACAATTCTCTGCTCCTGGAACACCTCAGCAAAATGGAGTAGTTGAAAGGAAAAATATAACTCTTATTGAAGTTGGAAGAATCTAAGTTACCTACATATTTCTGGGCAAAAGTAGTCAACACAGCATGCTATACTCAAAATCTCACATTGATAAACAGACATGGTGTTACTCCTTATCAATCTCTCAAGGAGAAGAAACCAAGTTTGAAGCATCTGCATGTGTTTGGCTGTAAATGTTTTGTTTTCAGAACTCATCCTGAACAGCTAGAAAAGTTTGAAACAAAGGCTGATGAGGGAATTTTCATAGGCTATCCTACATCAAGAGCCTTTAGAGTTTTTAACTTGAGAACAAGGACTGTCATGGAGTCAATACATGTATCTTTTGATGATAAGAAGATAATTGGATTGAATGAAGACTCACATGATAGACTGATTTTTGAAAATGAAGCTACCAAGGAACCTGAAG
The DNA here is from genome assembly GCA_030848705.1 of Heracleum sosnowskyi. Taxonomy (NCBI): domain Eukaryota; kingdom Viridiplantae; phylum Streptophyta; class Magnoliopsida; order Apiales; family Apiaceae; genus Heracleum; species Heracleum sosnowskyi. The sequence continues at coordinate 12,728,675 of CM061244.1, read as the reverse complement.
AAAATGAATCAGATCCTGTCAGTTCATCAGATCCTGATGGGTCACCAAATCCTGATGACACATCAAATCCTGATGACACTTCAAATGTTAATTCTGATGATGAAAACAATAGTAATACAACTAGTAGTGCTAATGTTGAGGGGGAGCAACAACATTCTACTACTAATTCTGAGTCAACTCAATCATCAGGACAGAATTCTTCAGATACTGATTCAAGTGATGATCCTGATAATTCATCAGGAGGAGATAGCAATATTTCAGGGGGAGCTTCATCTGAAGCAAATTCTTTTAATCAAAATAACACCAATCCAGGGGGAGCATCTACATCAAGGAATGACTTACCACCAGCAAGGAAATGGACTGCAACTCATACTCCTGATTTGATAATTGGAGATCCTGATGCAGGTGTTCAGACAAGAAGTGCAACTCAAAATGAATGTCTATATAATAACTTTCTGTCAAAGGAGGAGCCAAAGAAAGTTGAAGATGCACTTAAAGATGCTGATTGGGTTACTGCAATGCAAGAAGAATTGAATGAATTTGAAAGGAATGAAGTCTGGAAACTGGTACCAAGACCAAAGAACAGATCAATTGTTGGTACAAAATGGATTTTCAAGAATAAGACTGATTTAGATGGTGTAATTATCAGAAACAAAGCAAGGCTAGTTGCAAAGGGGTATTCTCAACAAGAGGGTTTGTGTATTTTTGATGGTAAATGATAATACTGTTTAACACTCTCTTTTATAGAGATTATTTGTTAAAGCTGTAGGTAATTTGCTTATTCTCGAGGCGACGGTTCAGTTTTCCATGACTATTTTGCTTTGATAAATGGTAAGAATGTTTTAGTGGGTTCTACATCATTAATTTGGTGATTTTAAAATAAAACAAAAACATTTTTTCAGGATTAGTGAAATAAAATTTTGTTTTCTTAAATGAAATTTTATTCTCACTTCATATAGATTTTTTTTCCTAATCCTGATAAGGCAAATGGTTTAATTGGAAATGCTTTTATTCCTGATGAGCTTAGGTTTTTCTTACATCAGAAAATGCGTACTTGTTATGGATTACTTTCTCATGCTATGGGGCAAAGCCAATCACACCTTGTTCCTAACCCAAGCATTCATCCCAAACAGTCCAAACAGTCAACAACCACCTCTAATGTCTCTCAAAAGACTTTAGTTGTAAAAGCAAAGAAATCAGCTAGAACTGATGTGTCAGGAAGGCAATCAGGTTCAAAGGATTTTTCCTCTACACCATTCACTAAAAAGAAGTTACAAGGGGGTGTACAAGGGGTCCTGGTAAAGAAAGCTGCTAAGGGTGTTGAGGCTGTTTCTGTTAAAAGGAAGTTAGTGCTCAGGGATGAGACTGATTCAGGGGATGATTTACCTATATCCTCTATAATGAATGTGAATAAGGAAGTTGTTGATACTGCTATTGAAGCTGTGGTACCATCATCAAAGCCACAGAAGAAAAGGAAATTATCTAATAGCAGGTATCATATTCCTTTTGAAAAGAAGCAAGATATTGATGTACAGGGCACTTCTATTCTTAATGAGCAATCAAGTTCTGCTGCTCAAGCAAATCCTGATGTTAGTATTCCTGATGCTGCACCAAGTCAAGTTGTTACTATTTCAGACTCTCCAACACAGGACTCTCCAACAAAAAGACATATTGATATTTCATGGGAGAAGTATGGTGCTGCTGCTTCTAATCTTGGGATTAAACATCCAATGGAAAAGCTAAGGAAAGCAGGAGAGTTAGTGTTTTCTAGACAGAAGAAACTGAAGGGATCAAGCCCACAAGAACTTGGACCTCAAAGTGGTTCAGCAGCTCTTACTGATGATCCAGCCACACAAGAACCACTCAATCAAAGTTTGGTTGAAGGCTTAGCAATTGGAATGGTCACACAAGAACCATCTTCTCAAAGTGAAGATGCAGGCCAAGCTACAGTTTCTGAGAAATTTCCTGACAATGCTCAAGGGATTTCTGGTGCAGAAGAAGTTCAAAGATTGGTCGAGGACACTGTCAATGAGGGAAGCACACAAGAACCTCCAACTCAAAGTGTTGAAGAAGCTTCAGAACCTCATGCTACACAAGAACCATCAGTAACAAACACTGATGCAAGCTTATCAAATCCTAACAATGTTACTCCTGATGCTAGTGGTGCTCCTGATGTTGAACCAATTTTGATACAACCACTAAGATCACGACCAATGGACCATCCTATCACAGAATCACAGGATAAACTGAAAGGTATAGCTATTCCTGATCCTGATGTTACTCATGATGATGATGATGATTCTGATGATAGTGATGATGAAAATAATGATGAGAAGGAACAGCTTGCCAGAGTTCTAAAATCTAGTCTTGGAACTAATTATGGTTCATCAAGCACATTCATGGCTGGCAAGGCTTCTACTGGAAAAGATTTCAGACAAGACTTTTCTATTCCTTCTGAAATTGATCCTGATGAGCAAATGAAAAGGCATCAATGGGAAAATGAATGGTATAGGTGTGATGAATCTGTCAGCTATCCATATGCCTTGGATCATGCTTATGAAGCAGTGAAGATGATAGAGAATCAAGATTTGAAGAATCATTTGAAGGCTACAACTCTTTTATCTAAAAGCCTGAAACATGAGATTGATTCTGTCAAAGCTGCAACTGAGTTGGTGAGGGAAGATATTTCTATGAGTTTTACAAAGGTGCCCACTGCTCTTCAACTAAGGATAGTGGAATCCCAAGTGAAATCTGTTGTTTCTGAACAAACCTCCATCAACAGAAGGATTGATTCTCTGGATAATAAGGTAACTGACATTCAAGGCTCTCTTGCCTTAATTTTGAATATATTGTCAAATGCTGATGTCAAAAAAGGGGGAGAAGGTAAGTCAGACAAAATGTACACCTGATCTAGTATTGAGAAATAATGATGATGATACTGGAAATGATGGTGGTGACAAAATTCTACAAGGAGAAACCTCTGATGCTGCTGTTATGAAGACAATTCAAACTTCTCAAAGTCAAACAACGCAGTCAACTCATGTTTCTGATTCTGGAGTAAGGACAGTAAGAACATTGGTGCAATCTCAGATCCTAATGGAAGAACAAATCCTGACAGGTGATCAAATCCTGATGCCTGGTCATGAACAGACTCTTGCTACAATTCTTGAAGGTGATGAAGATGTGATTATTGATAATCCTGAAGATGCATCAAATATATTCCAGAAGTTCTTTACAAAAGATGGCAGAATTGTTACTTTATATCACAATGATAAAAGAGTTCAACAATTATTTGTAAGAAAAGCACTCTCTACAGCAAGTGAAGAATATCCTGATCTCTCACATGAAGAATTCTTAAGACAACAGAGAGAAATGATGGAAAGCTTTAATAACCCTGCTCCTGCTAGAGGAAGAGGAGGCAGAGGTAGGAGAGGTGCTAGAAGAGGTAGAAGAGGTTCTTCAACTCAAACAGTGCCTAGACAGACAAGGTATAGAGGTTTATTTATAGAAGAAATTCCTGAACCTACTCAAACTCTAGTAGTTCTTGACAGATCTACTTTTGGTGATGATGGAAATTTTGAAGAAGAACCTGAATTGAGAAGAAAGCCAAGACAATTAATTCTCTGCAATACAAATCAAATTGAAGATTTTAATCCTGATATTGTTCCTGACAATGTTTAAGATCTTGATGAATCTGAAATTCTGCAAGAGATTGATTTGTTAATCTTATCTACTGTGGTTGATTCTCATAACAGGGAAGTGGATGAAGAAGAAGAAGCCAGAAGAAGAGAAATCATAAGAAGAACAAATAGAGATTTCAATCTCTATGTACAAAGGCTTAAACTCTCGAACAGAAGATTATGGAGAAATCCAAGCAGACAAGAATCTTTACTAGAAAGAAGCTATGATTTTGAAAAAGAGAAAGATGAGAAGTGGAAACACACAAGTACACTGAGGTGTAATACGCCTATCAATTTTCAGAATGGAGGAATTATAACAAGCGCTTCAAGTGTTGTTGATTTATCTGATTTGGTTAGATCAAAAGCACTCTGGCTACGAATGATTTCAAATCTGAAGCAATTGACAAGTAATTCAAGAGGAGGTATTGGACACAGGGATGCTGAATATCTGAATATGTCATATGTTGATCCTTACTCCTTGACTGAAATTGGAGGTACTTTAACTTCTGAAGACCTGAACAATTTATTAGCTGTTGATATAGTTATAGATTGTCATGATGGTATTGAAAAGAAAGAAAAGTTTCTGTACTTCATGAAAGATGGTAGTGTGAAGATTCTGTGCATTCAAGATCTGCTGATGAAAACTACACAGGAACTGAAATATGTTCATTATCTGTTAAGATGGAAGAATAAAGTGTGCAAAGAATGGAGTGACATGATCTTGTCAACAATAAGAAGAAGACTGAATGGAAATAGAAATTTCAATGGTAATTATACTCCCATGTACTTAAATCAAAGAGGTCAAGATGTGGAAATGCAAAAGGGTACTGTTGTTAAAGAAGTGACTTTTGGCATGACTCAACTTACTCTTAATCCTGATGGGAAGGAAATTGTTTATCTTTTGCTTGAAGAGCACAGTCTACAAAGAAGCTCCATACAAAATCTCAGAGCAGCTATCTACCAGATTAATGAGGAAGATGAAGAACTCAGAAATCTTCAGGAAAGACTGATTCAAATTCTTGAAGAAAAAGAAGAAAATTTGTTATCCAACTTCTTGAAGATGAATCTGTTCTATCAAAGAATTTAAATAGATAAGTTGCTGCTAATATTTGTACATTTTGTAAATATGTTTTTGACATCATTGAATCTTAGGAATCTATACTTTATTTCACAAGTATGAGATTGGGGGAGATTGTTATATCAGGATTCAATGATCGTCAGGATCTAGACTTCAACTGATCAGGATTGCTGACATCATCAGGATTGTATGGTCTTCAGGATCAGAATGAATATCAGGACTGGGATCAGGATTGATCATCAGGACTGGAAGCTGATCAGGATTCCTACTTCGAGTTATATTTGGAGTCTAGTTAAATAAGGAAGATTATTCTGTCGGTTCCTGGTTTGTAGTAATGTAGCTATCGATTAAGGATAGGTTTCAATCTTTGTAATTGATTAGGACTTATCATTGATAGAGAAGCTGTGTAGTATATAAACACAGTGAATACTATTTGAGCGCCCCCGCGCTTCAGGAGAGCGCCCCCGCGCTTCATGAACACTATTTGAGCGCGCCTGCGCCTCATTCAAGCGCGCCCGCGCTTGGTCAATGCTGAAAAAGCCTATTTTTGTTCTGATTTGGAAAGGGCTAGAGACCAGTCAATAGAAGGAGCTATATAAACACTTGGTGGACGATTTCAGAGAGATATATTCATATACCTATATATCTATCCATCCACCAACAAGGAGAACAAGAAGACGGCTGATTACGAAGACCTAGTTTCATCTTATCTTTGTATTCTTCTAATTAGGCGATACTTTGGATTCTCGTTGGAGTTGTTTTTCATAAACCCTAGTACTTATTATTCTAATTAGTATTCCAGACATATTTACTATCATGTTTTCATCAGAACCCACGATGATGAACGGTTCGATTATGAACTAATCGTTATCGTGGGATTCTAAAGGATTTATTTATGGATTTTAGTAGTTAATTGTTTTAAAGATTTGTGTGTGATGAATTAGCGATAACCTAGTTTGGTTCTGCTTATTCTTCTTGGATGTGTAGATAACATCTAAGTTGTTTTTTTATCTCTATTGATTGCGAAAGTGGATATAGAGGTTTAGAACTTGCCATGCTAGCATAGGTTTATGTATGTTTGTCATGCATGATTCGTAGGTAATTTTAACCATCTTACCTGCCCTATGTAATCTGAATGGATAACTTGCTCGTTAAACCGTTATGTTTTCAAATCTTATAGACATATAGGGTCTAAGCATAATTGGTGTCTGCCCAACTTCTATCTCTTTTGTGGATGTTTGAGTGGTTTGGTAAACGTATACTGAAAGGTAGCGTGTACTGATTTCGTGTTATCCGATTAGTTGTCACAACCGTCACATGCATTGATTAAAGACAAAAGACTCTAGATGAAGTATTTAATGAAGTTAGGATCCCATGTTTTATTCTCATAAGTAATTCGACAGTAAATTCCTTATTTAATTATAGTCTTGTTAATTTGATTAGTTAATTTAGTTAATCACAACTCAAATTTGATACTTATCTTAGCATTGAACAATAGCCATACATTGTTGCATAAGTGCATAACTGTAGTAAACCAGTCTCTGTGGGAACGAACTCTACTTATTCTTATATTACTTATGACCGCGTACGCTTGCGTGATTTTGTGTAAACAAGTTTTTGGCGCCGCTACCGGGGACTCGGTGTTATTTATATATTTATGTGCTTGTCATCAGTGGTCGTTAAAGTTCACTGACTCGGATTATTCTTTCATCAATTTTACTTTGTTTGGTGTGTTTCAGTTACTCTAGTGAGCGTGTATGCGAACACGTTCTCAATCTCGTAAGGAATCACTTGAATTGAATCTAGTTATGGGAGAACCAGCAGCAGAAACGAAGGCTTTGAAGGATTATTCTCAGCCAAAGATCAATGACATTCAATCTAGCATTGTCAGGCCAGCCATTGCAGCTAACACTTTTGAAATCAAGCCTGGCACGATTCAGATGGTGCAGAATTCAGTTAAGTTTGGGGGTGCTCCAACGGAAGATCTTAATATGCATATTAGGGATTTCATCGAGATTTGCGACACCTTCAAGTTCAACGGAGTGTCAGAAGATGCTGTGAAGCTGAGACTTTTCCCATTTTCTCTGAGGGATAAGGCTAAGGGCTGGTTACATTCTCTACCAGCAAGTTCTATTGCTACATGGGAGGATCTTGCTCAGAAGTTTCTCACGAAATTCTTCCCTATGGCTAAAACAGCTGCAATTAGGAATGCTCTTACTCAGTTTGCACAGCAGTCTGGAGAAACTTTATGTTAAGCTTGGGAGCGTTACAAGGAGATGCTTAGGAAGTGTCCTCATCATGGAATGCCTGATTGGATGGTGATCAATTGTTTCTATAATGGTCTGGGAGGTCAATCACGACCAATGCTTGACGCGGCATCAGGTGGAGCTCTTTGGGCTAAAAGCTACGAGGAAGCTTATGATCTAATTGAGATGATGGCTGCTAATGAATACCAAAATCCAACTCAGAGGTTATCACAAGGCAAGGTAGCAGGAATTCTGGAAGTGGATGCAGCTACGGCAATAGCAGCTCAGTTAAAGGCTCTGTCTATGAAGGTTGATTCTTTGACTAACTATGGAGTTCAGCAGGTGGCTAGTGTGTGTGAGCTATGTGCAGGTGCACATGACACGACTCAGTGTGCCATATCTAGTGAATCGGCACAGTTTGTGAGCAATTTCCAGAGACCACGGCAGCCAGTGCCTAACACCTATCATCCGAATAACAGGAACCATCCAAATTTCAGCTGGAGCAACAATCAGGGTGGCCAGCAACAACCACAATAGCCGTATCACCAGTATCAAGGCCAACAATATGGAGCTAAACCATTCAACTCTTCTGGTTTTCAGCAGTAGTATGCTCCAAGGCAACCGTATCAACCACCAGGTTTTCAACAACCATCTCAGGGAAGTGCTAGGCAATCATCTAATGAAAAATCTGAATTGGAGGAATTGAGGCTAATGTGCAAGAGCCAAGCTGTTTCCATCAAGACTCTGGAGAATCAGATCGGTCAAATTGCCAATGCTTTGTTGAATAGACCACAGGGAACTCTCCCTAGTGATACGGAAGCTAATCCAGGCAAACGGGAGGTCAAGGAACATGTAAAAGCAGTTACCTTGCGATCTGGAAGGGTTACGAATGATCAGAACTCAGAAACAGCGCAAAACGAAGAAAATTTGAAAAGTGAACAGTGTAAAATCCCACCTATTATATTTTATTTTATTTCAATAAATTATTTATCTTAATTGTGCACTTGTATATATAATGTGTTTTTTTTATAAAAAAAAAACAAAAACAAGATTATCATTTATCTTAATTAGAGATAATGATATGTCTAGTAAACTGTGATAATGATGAAGTTAGAATAATTATCTATAAAAATTAATTATAATTTATCTATGATTATCTGTCTGCCAGTATACATATGATTACATAGGATTATTATATACTTAAGTTACAATTATAAGAATAAGAAAACGCAAGCCGAGAGAGAACCCAGGAGGAAGGGTCAACAAGGGTTTACACGAATCGTATGAAACCGGATCCATAAACCAGGTACCCATAAAATCCTATATCTATGTCTAGCCCTTAATATGTATAGATGCACGGATTATGAAGGCTAATTACTTTTTAGTTATTTTTTTTCTCTTCAAAAATCGAACGGGTTCTTTGCTTGTTAGAATAACATGCGGTGTGACATGATTATTATGTTTGTACTTGAATTCATATGTGTGCATGTATTTATATTCATATTAAATATATTATCTTTGACATTAAAAGGTTCCTTTAATAGATTGATTCACCATTAACCTAATACAACTCTTAATTGAGTTAATACTAATGATTATTTATGTGGTTTATAGCATTAATTTAATTAGACTATGTGTGTTTTATATGCAAATAGCTTCGGATAGAAACTGAAAATTTCCTTGTAAGGTTTTAATATAGGTCATTTATTAGAAGTAAACTTTATAGCTTTTAATTATCCTCATGCGTGTGTATGCAAATTATGGCATATTTAGTGATCATGTTTTTAATGTAACATAATTAAAGTGGAAGTTGTAAAAAATGATGTCTATTAGATTACATAAGTATTACTTAAGTACTTGGTTCTGATTTTAAAACTTGGTTTATGTTTCTATGCATGCACTACTCAATGAATGTGGTAATTATGTTTAATTTTTCTCAAAATGCATTCATGCCTTGCTTATTAAATAGATTAATTAAATTAGAATCATATGACTTGTGAATTTGAAAGCATCTTGTATCAACATGCATGCGCTATGGTAATTGGTACCCGCCACCGTATTGCTACTACTTAGCCTTGCATTCACCAATGATTATAATAATTAATTAAACAATTGACACCTCTATGATTATGTTAATACTTGTTTAAACATTTAACATATGTTGGGTTGTAAGTTCAACCTTTTGTGTTGTAGTCAATTTGCACTGTAATTGAATATGTCTCGTTTATTAATTAGTGATTTAGCTGGCTAGTTTTAAATCGAAGGTGTGTTTTATCTGTACATGCGTTAGTGAGTAGTCTTATAAACATAGGAATTGACAAATCATATCATGCATATATTTGTATTAATTGTTTAATGAGTGATAATAATTTTATCATGGAGATTTAAGGATGCTTAAAATTATTTATTATTTTATAATTAGATTGGACTTCAAGCTTATAGCATGTTGTGGAATTCATTTCATTTTATTTAATAGCTACTTCAGGTACGTATTCCTTATTCTCGCACTTCAAATTATAAATATTCATTTTATATTATTGATCCAGATTTACAAATTGTCAGTATTTTGTATTCTCTGTGTACCTAATGGTATGAATTTCTTATTCTTTTCTCCTTGCATTTAAATTACAAAAATATTCATTAAATTTATTGTTAAGTCAATTTTATAAAATTGTGAGCTCTGTACTCTTTGTGTACTTTCTAGTATGCATTCCTATATTCCTTTCGTATTCTCTGTTTTTATAATTATAATTGTCAACTCATTTATTTATGTTTCGTATCGCAATTGTATTGCAATATTGTTTTGTTTTGTTCTGTTCAGTTCAATGAGTTTGAAAATATTTTGAAACCTATGTGTTGGGCTCTTGGACCGATCTGTGCGGGTTAATCACAGACAATGTTCACATGGAGTTTGGAGTAAAGGTGAACTAGGCACTTACTCGTATCAGTGCTGTGAGCATACGAGCACGTATCTAGGGTATGAGATTGTGTATAGATCATGATCGTTATTGTGTGTTTTCTTCTTCGGGGTTACCGAAAAAGGATTCTCTGTATTGTAGAAATGCTTTGTGCATTTCATGTGTTTTCTTCTCGTGGATTACCAGGGAAGAATTCTCTGTTTTGTACTTCGCTTTGTGCGAGTACAAATTTGTATAAGAGACCTTTATGGATACATACCTTACTTGATTCAGCCTCATATTTGTTCAATTTCGGTTCAGTGCACTTATTATGGTGCTTTTATCATTGTTGGCTTTCTTGCTTCATTTTATATTTGGATTTGTTTTGGAAACTCTGTGTTGGTGAGACACAATTCACCCAGTTATTTAAAACTTGATTTTTATTTAAAATTATATTCGTACTGGGCATTTGGCTCACTCGTATTGTTTAACTTTCCGCAGATAATCAGGGGTAAACGGGATTGTGATGAGAGCCATCCACTTTAGCTGCAGTCTACGTAGATGTTTTAATAAATTAGAGAACTTGTTCAGTTTGAGATTTCTAGACTTTTCATTATTTTTATTTTAGAGTTTCAGAGATTGATATTTATCAGGATTATCAGTTATTTTCTGATTCGATTTAATAAATATTTATGTTTTGTTTAAGTATTCATATATTAGTTAATGGTCCGAAAATTCGGGCTGTTACAGTTGGTATCAGAGCTTAGGCTCCAGATTCTGTAGACAGACCTTTTAGGCACTTGACCTGTGAGTTTTGGGTTGACTTCGCATGGGTAGACTTAAGATGTTTGATTTTCGATGGACTTGAATATTGTTATATATTTGTGTGTTATTTGTGCGCTCATTGAAAGTTTTGCAAGATGCCGTCAAGGAGAGCCAACACAAGGCAAAACAATGATGCAAATGCTAATCCACAAATTGTGATGGACCGAAACACTTTTATGGACATGGTGCAGGAGCTTGCAGCTCGGCAAACACAAAATACTGGTGGCACTAATGCACAAAATCAGGGAGTTCAAACTATGTTTGATCGTTTTATGAAACAGAGGCATAACTATTTTACGGAAGCCAAGACCCCTATAGATGCTAAGGCTTGGATCGACCACATGGAAAAGATTTTTAAGGTACTTAATTGTTCAGATGTAGAAAAGGCACGCTTCGCTACTTATCGTCTTGAGGGGGACGCTAGTACTTGGTGGAAGTCAGTGGTGGCTTCACATGCAGCTGGTTATGAGAACACGCTCACCTGGGATGTATTCAAGACTCAATTTGACCAGAGATATTTTCCGTCTAGTGTTCGTGAGGAGTATGCTCGAGAATATCAGAGTATAGCTCAGAGGGAAGATGAGTCTGTTGCAGATTTTCAAGTTCGATTTCAGAGGTTAGCTGGCTACGCAAGATCTATTGTTGGGAATGAGGTGGACAAAGATCATGAAGTTTAAATGGGCTCTAAAGAATTCAATTCGCAATCACATCATCTCCAACCGCTATACTACCATAGATAGTTTGATTGACAGCGCTAGGGACCAGGAACTTCATCAAGTTGATTACGCCAAACAGCTGGAGGTACATAATCAGAAGAGAAAGAGAGATGATGATTCAAATGAGCAAAATCAGAGCTTTAAGAAAAATGATGGATCTTCAGTTGGATTCAAACAAAATGATCATGGGTACAACACTCGAAGCTTTCGTCAAAGAAATGGAAACCAGGGAAATGAGTAGAACACGTCATCTAACAAAGATAAGTCTGGAGAAAAATATCGTTGTCAGCACTGCAGGAAGATGCATGGTGGCAATACTTGTCATTGGACTACTGGCGCATGTTTTAGCTGTGGAGAACAAGGTCATACTATTCGAAACTGCAAAGTGCCATTCAATAATCGCAAGGATAATGATGATCAGGGTGAAAACAACAAACATGTAACTGCAAATGACGCTGCGAATAAATAAGGTATTATTCTCGAAATACTTTAATTGTTAAGATGTATGTCATGATATTTTATTATTATTATTATTTTGTTTGTTTTGATTGTTTCTAGTAAGATAATTTTAATAGTTCAATTTGTTTGAAAGAATATAGGTATTTGCAACGCCTTGATGTATTTTCGATAGTTGATATTTATGTTCACTTGAGATGTTCGCATTCTGTAATTGGATACGAGACTTAAATTTCGAGGACGAAATTTTTGTAAGGAGGGAAGAATGTAAAATCCCACCTATTATATTTTATTTTTTTTCAATAAATTATTTATCTTAATTGTGCACTTGTATATATAATGTGTTTTTTTTATAAAAAAAACAAAAACAAGATTATCATTTATCTTAATTAGAGATAATGATATGTCTAGTAAACTGTGATAATGATGAAGTTAGAATAATTATCTATAAAAATTAATTATAATTTATCTATGATTATCTGTCTGCTAGTATACATATGATTACATAGGGTTATTATATACTTAAGTTACAATTATAAGAATAAGAAAACGCAAGCCGAGATAGAACCTAGGAGGAAGGGCCAACAAGGGTTTACACGAATCGTATGAAACCGGATCCATAAATCATGTACCCATAAAATCCTATATCTATGTCTAGCCCTTAATATGTATAGATGCACGGATTATGAAGGCTAATTACTTTTTAGTTTTTTTTTTCTCTTCAAAAATCGAACGGGTTCTTTGCTTGTTAGAATAACATGCGGTGTGACATGATTATTATGTTTGTACTTGAATTCATATATGTGCATGTATTTATATTCATATTAAATATATTATCTTTGACATTAAAAGGTTCCTTTAATAGATTGATTCACCATTAACCTAATACAACTCTTAATTGAGTTAATACTTGTTGTGAGAGAAATTTGGTACAACACAATTGAGAGAATCTCGCTGGAATATTCGTGAAATGCGTCCTTGATTATCGGACGGAGCTGTAGGTATGCAGCTTGAAACCTGTAGCTCGTGGTAGATACAGAATGGTTGAAGTATATGTCCGGGGGCTGAATTGACAAAACCACCGGATGAAGAGGGCGGAGTAAATCCTACTCGACCAACCAATTCACCGGAAAATATATCACTGAGGGTACGCGAGCCTTATGCGTGTAGATAGTGAAAAAACCGAATCCTTTAGTCAAGTGCCTACATATCCTATTTATAGGAATCAAGCCCCATGTAGTTCTATTAGGTTTATACTTCTTCTTTTCTGCAAATTCAGCCATTCTAAGATAGTCCATCTTAGAGTTATAGGCGAATTGGGTAGCTCCAGCCGAGCTTTCCAGTGTCCTACTCCATGTCCATCTCTAAGTCCTATAAATCCTCATACGTGCGATGCATATCCAGAACAATCAATACAAGTCCTATATCGATTGTTATTGCTCCAGCCAATGCGTGTTTAACTAAGCCTAGAAGCCCTTTTATAAGTACAATTCCGTGCTCCTAAAGTGTAGATAATCGAGTCCTTGTCCAACTAGTATTCTGCCTTCTTGAGGTCTCAACTACTCGACAGCTGACATCAGTTCCGAGGTTCAGATCACCTAAACCTCCATTCTGTTCCCTTGAACCTCAACACCTTGAACCTATTTTGGCACCTTGAACCTGTCAAAGTATGTTGCACCTAAACCCTATCGTCCTGAGACTATACTTCAGCATCCTTCACCTGTACTTCGGTACTCTTAACCTGAACCTCGGTACCTCGCATCCTAGCCCAAAACATCACTACTGGACTTATAACAGATATGGGCCTTAAATTGAGCCCACGTGAGATTTTGGGCACAGCAACTACCCCCCGGTTCCTTGCAGTATTAAATGCAAAAGGAACCAAAACCTATTTCATTCTTGAACGATCAGCTCTTAACCTTATAACCAGCTGCAGGTTCTCATCCGAACACCTGATGCTCAAATAAGCTCCACGATATGTATTATTTGGTGTTCTAGCAAATTAATCCCACGCTCCAATTCCAACAAAAACACCTGCTAGTTTACACATCATCTTCCTGAATAAAATTTAAATTTCAAATAATGCTCAACCAACCTCTCCTATTTCTCCTAGAAAATTGAATCATGCACCTGCATTTATCCTTCCCATTTTTCCAAATTTCCTTCTGATTTTTTTTTTACCAATCAGATGGCTCCACCTGGCACGCCTGTTCCTATTCACGCGTGCATTTAAATACACGCCCCTTCATCCCTTCTCTTCTTTTTCAATACAAATTCCACAGTTCTCTCCTCTCTCTCTCTCCTGAAGAAAAGCTTCAAGGCGGTTCGAGTTCTCCGGCGATTCCCGAACTTCCGGTGATTCTCCATCCGCAACCCCCTATAAGGTATAAATCTGTTTACATTTTTCATTTTTAACCCCTATTTGTCATTGCATGCCGTCCTTAAACACATTCAACTTGTATATACATGTACATACACATACATACACAATCATATATGCACACCCACACACTTGTATCATCCGCGTAATCAAATCGACGTCCAAAATGCCATGTCTATACACCCTTTATGAATTATGACTACATGACGTTGCTCCTTAGCGCTACCATGTTAATCAATTAGAAGCTGTAAAACCCTTATTGCTTGTGTCTTTCTCTTTGCCATAAATTATATACGACACTGTGTCGACTCGCCTTCCTGACTGTTCTTGCTTGTATGTGTAACTGATAACATATGTCATAAACATCCCAAAACATTAACATTGATAGGCCATCATATAAAAGGACTTTAATTAATAATTGAAACCCCGTCCTTTAGTTTTAGGTTTAAATCTCCATATATTGAGACCTCTCTCGAGGTGAAGACCTCTATGGCCCTCTATCTGACCTTTAGGTGTGGAAACAACTTTGAACTTTGTAACCCTCCAAATCCTTTGATTTACCCGGGTCACCATCTGTTCGACCCAAATCCCCTGTGACAACTTGCAAAGAACCCTAATGGAAAACTCTCGAAAGTACTGTGAGTTATCTGTCCTTTTGCTCCCCTGATTAAGAAGCAACCTGTGGGCCGTTAACTCACCATGCTCCATCCTTTGCAGATGTCAGGGAGTTCAACTACGGCAAGCTCGCAGCAATCAGTTGCTCAGGAGGTGCAGAACTGTATTGACCTCCTAGATTCTGATGACTCATTAACCAGAACCCCTTTGCCAAAACTGCCCACAGTTAAGCCAGTCAGCACCAGAACCCGTTCCAAGGTTAAGGTGTCAGTTCGTGATTCGACTATTTCATTAGTTCGCAACAATCTCTTTCCTTATAAAACCAAAGATTCACAACCAGACACCCCTAATCAATTATCTTCTGAGAACCATCCAATCCCAGAAACCGAAACCTTGTCACTATCTAAATATTATTCCCACGAAGAGGAGGTTTCATCTGCCAAACCTAGAACCCCTGATCCTAACTCTGAGGTGGAGGTAGAGACCTCAGTAGACGAAGAGGCCCCTTTTGAATCCCAAGGCCTTATTCCAGAAACATCAGCCCAACTGTCGCTTGGTGATACCTTCCCCTGGGGAGAGGTGTCACCATTTTGACAACTTTGAACTAGACCAACAGATACCTTGTGCCGTTTTTTCAGCTACTTTTTTCAGAATGGGTTTGTCCATCCCTCTACACCCTTTTATTTATGATATTATTACATACTACGATATTGCCCCGCTCCAAATGACTCCAAACGCCTATCGAATGGCGATGTGTATGTTCATCCTTTATGACAAGCAGTTTGAGAAGAGATTGTCCGCTCGTGAGCTGGGTTTCTTTTACCAGCTTAAACAAACAGGAAAAAACTCTGGCTTCTTTTATCTCTCTGCCTGGGCATCCACGATGGCCAGTGCGTCAGGGGGAATCGGAAGGGAATGACTGACTGGTTACCTCAATTCCTGTATTGTTATGATTGTCCAGCCTATAGAACTGAATTTAACAGAAGTCCTAGTGAGTATTTTACGTGTAACTCCAATATTTCTGGCTTTTGAATAATTTAGATGATAAGGTCTAACCCATACTTAAATCCTTGTATAGAGATTCCAAGTAAAACAGCCCTTAAGGGTCACTCCTTGGAGAGAGCCCAAGAAGCTCTGAAACTGTCAGCAGCACTAGGAGATGGTGCTAGTCTGCTGACAAGCCAAAACTTGATTAAGTGCGGCTTTTTGCCAAGCGGCGGAACTATGAATTGGCTTTTGATGGAGGACTCTGAAGCTGGAGCCTCCAACAGATTAGGTTTCCTGTTGCATCTTTACATTTTACTGTGCATTCTATTGATCCATGCCATGATTGCGCCATATCTATATATATTTGATTGTTTATTTGATAATCCTTTGATCTTTCTTGCAGATATGGCTTCTGGTGTGCCATCCTTTGTTAACAAATCAATCAGCTATGATGATCTCTTTGGTGACGAAGAGAAAGATCTTGTTCCCATTGCAGCTACTCCTATTTCCCGTGTGAAATCAACTGTCGCATCTCAGGATAAGTCCACTACCTCCTCAAAAAGAAAATTGCCATCAACTGCTATTGTTGACCCTGTCAAAGGTTCAGGTTCCCGTTTTAGTAAAAAAGCCAAGCCCTCTACTCCTGGAGCTTCCGGTGAAGGTTTGAACCCCTTGATTCATAAGTTTCTTGCTATAACTGGCAACCAGATCCCGGAAGAAGCCATCACTGAGTGGGATAAAATGAGCCTGTCCGAAGCTGCTAAGGCTATCACCTGGTGCGAAGCTCAAAGCTTTTTTCACACCTTGAAATGAGGTGAAGAAATTATGGCAGCGGCACGGGGTGACCAACGGCTATCTGAAGAATTGAAGCAACTAAAGAATTCCCTAAAAGAAAGTGAGATTGAAAGGAAGAAATTGGCCGATGCCAGTAAGAAGCTTAACGCTTCCGAGGCTAGGCTCCTGAAAGAACGAGACCAGCTAAATACCTCCATAATCAACCTTGATGCCGAGAAAGATGCTCTACAGGCTTCCTACACCAAGAAGGTTGGTGAATTCAAGAAAAAGTTAGACTCCCTCAATACCACTGTTGCCCTGGAGAGGTCTACTAGGGAAGCCGCCAAGCGGGAGAAGTTTGAAGATGGATATAGCCGTGGGGTGAACGATTACATCGAATCTACCTATGACCATTTCCCGACTTTGGACTGGGCTCTGCTTGGTGATGATGCTGTAAAGTTGGTGGAAGATATCAAGAAGAAAGAGGCTGCAGCGGTGGTGGACCAGGAGAAGGCTATTCAACCCGAACCTGAAGCTGGAGTGCAGGTTGCGACAGATGATTCCAATCCTGGCGTTCGTGGGGAAGATACGGGACCAGTTGATCCGACTCCTGACCAGGATGCTCTAGCGGTGTCTCCTGGCCACCTTGCGCCATGACCACCATTTCCAATTACTGGTTCCTTTTCTTTTAAGAACATTTCACACCCTTAGAAGGGTTAACATTTATGGTTTTTGATAACATTTCCGGCGTTCGCGTCGCGGGTTCCCAACATTTGGACGAGGGTGCGGGTACCTCAGAATACCTCGCAAGGTGTAACCTATAACTTTGGTTTTCATCTTTTTCTTTAAATTTTATCGTACCTTTATTTTCCTTATGCCCAAAATCCATGCTTAGATTTGCCATGTTGTTCCTTCCAGATAATTACTAGATTTGTCATGTCAAGTTCACACGTAGGTAGCTGCAGCTTCTTGTGAAATTCCGAACATATGAGACAAACCTGTCTTGCATCTTTTACATAACCAATATGACTTAGGTAGTTATGCACCAATCCAAGAGTATCCTTGATATGTACCATGTAGATAGCCAATAAGATCTATACCTAAGATCATATTTTTCGCAAAATTCACCAATACGCATGCTCACATGCTCACGCCATTGTAGCCATAAACCTGAAGCTCACCCGAGATTTTTTCTACCTCTTGACCAGAGATATAAACCGTAGATGATAAAAAATTATTCACAACAAAATTATTCTAATAATATGATGGATAAATAATCCACTCTTGCACCTAATATCCTTAGGTACATAACCTATTTTCCATAGATTAGAACATCCATAAGCCATTTTTATCCAATGCCTTCGAAAAACCCGATTATGCATACATATCCATGCCTAAGGTGATGTGCCATTAAATTCCATGTACTTCATAAACTTGTATGAAGCTTAACCCATGCTACAGCTTCAGGGGTTCGCCAACCTTGAACCTCTCTAGTGTAGTCTTGACCTTTTTAATGTTTCATCTTGCAATCATGCAAGGAGTTTTAAACCCGAGTGTGGCCTGTGTTTGGCTCCCACACTTTAGCATGATACTCATGCCTAGTGTCCCCAGGGCTTACATGAGCTGTTGACAAACTTCCATGTTTAATCCCTAGGTATTAACCTTCACCTCATTATCCATGGGTGTGATTTTCTAATTCAATCCAATGATATTAAATTCCATCCAATAATATTAAATCCAATCCAATAACATTAAATTCCATCCAATAACATTAAATTTCGAAATTTAACCATTTGAACCTGTATGTAGTATATCCGCTACATGTATGTAGTATGTCCACTACATGTATGTAGTATATCCACTACCCCCCAGTTCTTTTATCATATAATCATTTATGATGAAGAACTAAGCAAAGATAGTCATACATTCAACCTTAATCCATGTGTAATTCTTATAGCAAGCACATAAAGAATAACAAAGCATCCGAACGAGAACATCCATATGAACCAACAATAGAGGTTTCATTAATATTGTAAAATTTTGCCAAAAAACATGAAATAGGTAGGGTGTGCATACACTACCCCCCGAGTGTCCTGATAATTTACTGGTAATATTTCTTGAGGTGCTCACCATTCCATGCCCTTGGAATGAGCTTTCCATCCAAATCCGTGAGATGATAGGTACCTTCCCATAAGACAGCCTTTATGAGGTACGGACCTTCCCAATTTGCACCAAACACAACATGACCATGAACCTTCATGTTGGGCATCATCCTCCTTAGAACCAAATCGCCAACCTTTAATGATCGTGCGCGAACCTTGCTGTCAAAGTACTTCCGAGTACGTTGTTGATATGCAGCTAGCTTCAGTTGTGCAGTAGTTCGAACCTCTTCCACAAGATCCAAGTACAATCGATGATTCACCTCATTATTTTCAGGATCATAGTTATCCCTTCTGAATGATCCGGCTCTAATTTCCACGGGCACCATAGCTTCACAACCGTAGGTTAAGGTGAAGGGTGACTCCCCAGTAGTGGTTCGCGGTGTTGTGTTGTATGACCACAAAACCATAGGGAGTTCCTCAGGCCAACACCTTTTGCTTTCCTCTAGTTTGGTCTTCAAGGTGTGCTTAATGATCTTGTTGACAGCTTCCGTTTGTCCATTACTTTGAGGGTGGTAAACTGCCGTGAAGCCCTTCTGAATGCCAAGGTCATCACACAGCTTTCGCAATTCTTTGCTATCGAATTGCTTTCCATTATCTGAAATTAGCTTGTAAGGAACACCGAACCTGCAAACAATTGCTCTGAACACAAATTCCTTTATTTTTGCAGCTGTTATTGTAGCCAGAGGTTCAGCTTCAGCCCACTTGGTAAAGTAATCTACAGCCACCACAGCGTATTTCACTCCCCCTTTACCTTTAGGCAGCTCTCCAATCAGGTCAATCCCCCACACAGCGAAAGGCCAAGGGCTGGTGAGAGGTTTCAACGGAACAGCTGGGGTACTGTTGAAGTTTGCAAACCTTTGACAACGATCACATGCCTGAGTGAACCTATGAGTGTCCTTTTGAATCGTGAGCCAATAATATCCTTCACGGAGTATTTTATGTGCCAAAGAAGTTCCGCCAGAATGATTGCCACAAATTCCTTCATGGACTTCCCGCATGATGTACTCGCACTCATCACCTTGTAGCCTGGTATCTTATTCTCCTAGCTTCCTCCTTTCCTTCTGGAACAATCCCCTTTGTGATGTAATTCATAATAGGTGTTGTCCACAATGCCTCAGTCGCAGGTTCCAAGTTCATAACTGTTGACACAAAAACACGCAAGCGTACGTGGTCACAAGTAATATAGAGATAAGTAGAGTTCGTTCCCACAGAGACTGCTTGGTTATTATAGTTTTGTACCTATGCAACAATGTATGGTTTTTATTCACTGCTAAGACAATTAACAAAATAGGGTTTTGAATAACTAAGATTAACTATGAAGCAATTTAATAAACTAAGGATTAATTAACTAATAAGAATTTGAATCGAATTACTTATGGAGAGAAAACATGGGATCCTAACTTCATTAAATACTTTGCTTAGAACTGAAACCTTTAATCACTATATGCAATTGTTATGATATCTGATCGGATAACACGAATCAAATACACGCTACCTGTCGGCATACGTATATCAAACTACCCATACATCCACAAAAGAGATAGAAGATGAATAGACACCAATTATGTTTAGACCCTATATGTCTATAGAATTTGAAAACATAACGGTTGAGGAACTAGTTATCCATAAAGATCACACAGGGCAATATAAGTATTTTCATCTTATACTACGAATCATATTGATAAACGAATATGAACCTATGCTAGCATGGCAAGTTCTAAATCTCAAGATCCACTTTCGCTTCACAAGAGATTAACAAATTAGATGTTCGCGACGCATCTATCAATTAAGCTTAACCATACGAGGATATCAACTATACATCACACACAGATCTTTAAAGCATCAAGATACTAAACTACATAAATAAATCCGTTAGAATCCCACGACGACGATTAGTTCATAATCGAACCGTTCATCATCGTGGGTTCTGATGATAACATGATAGTAATAAGTCTGTAAAACTGAATAGAATAATTAGGGTTTAGAAAGAACAAACGAGAATTCAAGTATCGCCTAATTTAGAAGAATACAAAGATTGGATGTAAAACTAGGTCTTCTTAAATCAGCCGTCCTCTTCTTCTCTTCACCGTGGACGTATATATATATATATGAATCTTGATATATCTCTGTATATCCCCTAGAAAACGTCCACCAAATACTTATAAAGTCTTAAGGCTAACAAATATGGCATGTTTCCTTTTCTGATCACAAAACAGCAAATTTCAGTATTTTTTCTGGCGCGGGCGCGCGGACTGTGGCGCGGGCGCGCGGAGCTTTCTGTCAAGTGTGGCGCGGGCGCGCGGGAAATGGCGCGGGCGCGCGGGGATTTCTGTCCAGAATTCCTTTCTCTTCGCGTGAGCTGTAAGATCGTCAGAATCGGACTTGTAGAACTCCAGATATGGCCAAAACAGTGAAGACTGCGCAACCTACCCGGAAAATCCGAATTTTAATCAAATTAACCTCCAACTCTTAGTTCTGCAAAACTTAATGAAAACACATTAAACACACCACATACTTGAGTTCAAGTCATCAATTTAAGCCGATATGAAGCGTTCCAAGTGGATATAAAATTCACTTATCACACCCCCAAACTTAAACCGATGCTTGTCCTCAAGCATAAACAAACATAACTATATACAACTAACTAGTACCACTTCCGTAGGTGATCACGGTTGCATTTGGCATATGCAACAAGCCCTTTAAACCCCTAGGCAGCCCTAGTGGACGAGTAAGGTCTCGTGAGGGCCTATAGCGAATGTACCCACAAAATCCATCTACTCATGCAACTAACAATGCAATGCATGTATGCAACTAATATGAAAATGCAACGATCCCTTCAAACCAACCAAAACAAATTAACAAGCCAACATCTCAAAGAACACAGTCTTCCAAACAGAGTTCGACCAAATTCCCATCGACCAACAAGACAAACACAGAAACGTGCGTGTGTGCAATGCTCACCAATATACTCCCAAACTAAATCAAGACCATATCATATTCTTCACCAAAACAACCACAAGCTTATAAATAGAATGAACTCTAGACACAAGAAACCACTTAAAGACACCTCAACCTTGACTTGAGTTAAACAGGAAATCATGCTTTATTATTTAAAAACATGCTTATTTGACCGTGCAATGGCTGAGACCCCTAAAGGCTTATACAATAATACCCATGTAGCGAGCTTTAGGTTAGTGGATCCCAGACCGGAAAAGTCTTAGGTCACTAGGCACAAAGTCCCCTAGAACTTAATTGCTCGAGTATTAAAGAGCTCAACCTGATCAATTCTGCATAAACACAACTAAAACAACTCTCTCTTTTTTTTTTCAACTTTCCTCTTTTTTTTTTCTTTTTTTTTTTCGGAATGAGTGCACTTTGCCTTTTTCTCATCCCACCCTAGACTACTCATCTTTTCAATGAGCCGGCTACTAGCCATTTGACGCCTAGCCTTTATTGACAACTATCATGAAATCCTTGTTTTCCCCCAAACTTAGACTTAAGTGCTTCTTTCAATTTCAAGAGAATAGAAAACATTCTAAATATAAGCAAGTGGTTAAATTCTAACATCAAAACAAGCATGGTCTGATCAAATTCAAAAGCAACCAATGAGACTTGTGAATTTACAATTGTTTCTGGCATGCAAGTCAATTTCTTAGAAACTTAATCAGCCCTCTATTCATCACAACCACACTCCAATCAACATCGACTCACCAACGGAAAAAGTCAAGTCCTAAGGGATCATGAAATATGCATGCCATGCAACTAAAATGACACATATAATAAAAACATAAACAAAATGTCCTACATGAAACAAACATGCAAAATACAAACAAAACATGAATGAATTACCACAATATGCAAAATATGATTTCCTACATGAACACATAACACCACAACACTACTTATCCCCAAATCACCCCCAAACTTAGAATATTCAATGCCCTCATTGAAGGTAATAAGAAAGATAGTAGAAACATACCTAACACATGGGTTGCCTCCCACGAAGCGCTGTCGTTAACGTCATTTAGCCGGACTCGACTAACCAGAATCACATTATACTGCCACCCTGAGTGGTTGGTGGCCCAAACTGAGGATCCTGATGGTGCTCTCCAAATTCACTTCCTGAGAGTTCAAGAGCTCTGTCAAACCAAGCGACTCGTTTGGCATATCAAATTTCCTCTTCCAAGGAACTGAATTTAACATCTGCACATGCTCTGCTTTTACCTCCTCACTACGAGGCTTGCTTAATACACAAACATCGAATATATCCGACTTCAACAACTGATCAAACGGTTTATTCTGACCAGTATCAACCCCTTCCACTCTAAAACACTTTTCATTATCCTCCGGAACATTGATGGCCTTAAACACATTAAAGGAGACAGTCTGATCTTGCACTCTCATTGTGAGCTCTCCTTTTTGGACATCGATCATCGTTTTGCCCGTGGCTAAAAATGGTCTTCCCAAGATGATGGGAATCCTCTTGTCTTCCTCAAAGTCGAGAATAACAAAATCAGCAGGAAAGATGAGCTTACCCACTTTTACTAGGACATCTTCCACCACACCTCTTGGATATGTAATTGAACGATCAGCCAGCTGCAATGTCATGTTCGTTGGTTTCGGATCAGGCAGACCAAGCTGCTCAAAAACAGACAATGGCATCAAGTTGATACTAGCTCCCAAGTCACATAAGCATTTGTCAAAAGACAATTTCCCGATAGTGCAAGGTATTGTAAAGCTCCCAGGATCCTTGAGTTTCGGAGGCAATTTCTGTTGCAGCACAGCACTGCATTCCTCAGTCAACGCCACAGTTTCCAAATCCTCAAGCTTCAATTTCCTGGATAAAATACCTTTCATGAACTTGGCATAGCTCGGCATCTGTTCTAGAGCTTCTGCAAAAGGTATATTAATTTGTAACTTCCTGAACACCTCCAGAAACCTGTCCAATTTCTTGTCGATCGCTTGCCTGGAGGCTTTTCTTGGATATGGGGGAGGTGGAAAAATCTGTTCGCTCTCTCTAGTCTGCTCCTGAGAAGATTTCTCAACAGACCTCTTGTTATTGTCCCCTTCTTCAACCAACTGCTCAGCTGCCAGCTTAGGAATTACCTCTTCTTTTTCTGGGGAAGGCACAAGTAGTTGTTCATGGAAATCTTCGTCTTCCTTGGCTGCTAATGCTGGATTGCTTGTGACTCTACCAGACCTGAGTGTTATGGCATTCACCTGCTCTTTAACTTCCCTCTTGCCTGGATTAACTTCTGGCTCATTAGAAAGAATTCCCTGAGATATTTTCAGCATCGCACTGGTAAGTTGTCCCATCTGATTCTCCACGGTCTTGAGCGAGACCGCCTGACTTTTAACCATCAACCTCAACTCTTCCAATTCAGATTGTTCTTTAAAAATTTGACCAGAATTTCCATGAGCTTGTTGAAATCCTGGTGGCTGAAACTGCTGCTGAAAATTCTGCCCCTGCTGCTGAAAACCTGCAGAGTTGTATGGCCTAGCTTGAAATTGCTGATGCGGTTGTTGTGATTGCTGTATGCCACCCTGATTATTGCTCCAACTGAAATTCGGATGATTCTTGTTGCTCGGATGATAAGTATTCGGGGCTGGCTGTTGCTGATTCGGAAAGTTGCTCACAAACTGCACTGATTCATTGGAAATGGCACACTGCTTCGTCTCATATGCACCTGCACATAGCTCACAAACACTAGCTACCTGACGAATCCCATGATTTGCCAAAGAATCAATCTTCATATTCAATGCCTCTAGCTGAGCCGCTAAAGCTGTAGCTGCACTAACATCAAGAATTCCCGCCACCTTTTGCTGTGGCATTCTCTGCGTTGGACTCTGATATTCATTTTCTGCCATCATCTCAATCAGATCATATGCTTCCTCGTAGCTTTTAGCCCATAGAGCTCCACCTGATGCTGCATCCACCATCGGTCTCGACTGCCACCCCAATCCATTATAAAAACAGTTAATGATCATCCAGTCCGGCATTCCATGATGGGGGCATTTTCTGAGCATCTCTTTATAACGCTCCCAAGCTTCACACAATGACTCACCCTGTGCCTGGGCAAACTGAGCAATAGCATTCCTTATGGCAGCTGTTTTCGCCATAGGAAAGAATTTGGAGAGAAATTTTTGTGCAAGCTCTTCCCAAGTAGTGATAGAACCAGCTGGTAGAGAATGCAACCAGCCTTTAGCCTTATCCCTCAGAGAAAATGGGAAAAGTCTCAGCTTCACAGCATCTTCTGACACTCCGTTGAACTTGAAGGTGTCACAGATCTCGATGAAATCCCTAATATGCATATTAGGATCTTCTGTTGGAGCACCCCCAAACTGAACTGAATTCTGCACCATCTGAATCGTGCCAGGCTTGATTTCAAAGGTATTGGCTGCAATAGCCGGCCTGACAATGCTCGACTGAATGTCATTGATCTTTGGCTGAGAATAGTCCTTCAAAGCCTTAGCTGCAGGTGCTACTCCTTCTGGTACGTCTCCCATCTTTACTAACTTTAATCTTTCTTCTTCCAATTTACGAGTCTGAGAACGTGTTCGCATACACGTTCAAGTACCTGAAACACACAGAACAAACAACTACAATCCGAGTCAGTGAACTCTAACGACCACTGATGACAAGCACATAAACTATATAAATAACACCGAGTCCCCGGCAGCGGCGCCAAAAACTTGTTGACACAAAAACACGCAAGCGTACGTGGTCACAAGTAATATAGAGATAAGTAGAGTTCGTTCCCACAGAGACTGCTTGGTTATTATAGTTTTGTACCTATGCAACAATGTATGGTTTTTATTCACTGCTAAGACAATTAACAAAATAGGGTTTTGAATAACTAAGATTAACTATGAAGCAATTTAATAAACTAAGGATTAATTAACTAATAAGAATTTGAATCGAATTACTTATGGAGAGAAAACATGGGATCCTAACTTCATTAAATACTTTGCTTAGAACTGAAACCTTTAATCACTATATGCAATTGTTATGATATCTGATCGGATAACACGAATCAAATACACGCTACCTGTCGGCATACGTATATCAAACTACCCATACATCCACAAAAGAGATAGAAGATGAATAGACACCAATTATGTTTAGACCCTATATGTCTATAGAATTTGAAAACATAACGGTTGAGGAACTAGTTATCCATAAAGATCACACAGGGCAATATAAGTATTTTCATCTTATACTACGAATCATATTGATAAACGAATATGAACCTATGCTAGCATGGCAAGTTCTAAATCTCAAGATCCACTTTCGCTTCACAAGAGATTAACAAATTAGATGTTCGCGACGCATCTATCAATTAAGCTTAACCATACGAGGATATCAACTATACATCACACACAGATCTTTAAAGCATCAAGATACTAAACTACATAAATAAATCCGTTAGAATCCCACGACGACGATTAGTTCATAATCGAACCGTTCATCATCGTGGGTTCTGATGATAACATGATAGTAATAAGTCTGTAAAACTGAATAGAATAATTAGGGTTTAGAAAGAACAAACGAGAATTCAAGTATCGCCTAATTTAGAAGAATACAAAGATTGGATGTAAAACTAGGTCTTCTTAAATCAGCCGTCCTCTTCTTCTCTTCACCGTGGACGTATATATATATATATGAATCTTGATATATCTCTGTATATCCCCTAGAAAACGTCCACCAAATACTTATAAAGTCTTAAGGCTAACAAATATGGCATGTTTCCTTTTCTGATCACAAAACAGCAAATTTCAGTATTTTTTCTGGCGCGGGCGCGCGGACTGTGGCGCGGGCGCGCGGAGCTTTCTGTCAAGTGTGGCGCGGGCGCGCGGGAAATGGCGCGGGCGCGCGGGGATTTCTGTCCAGAATTCCTTTCTCTTCGCGTGAGCTGTAAGATCGTCAGAATCGGACTTGTAGAACTCCAGATATGGCCAAAACAGTGAAGACTGCGCAACCTACCCGGAAAATCCGAATTTTAATCAAATTAACCTCCAACTCTTAGTTCTGCAAAACTTAATGAAAACACATTAAACACACCACATACTTGAGTTCAAGTCATCAATTTAAGCCGATATGAAGCGTTCCAAGTGGATATAAAATTCACTTATCAATAACCTCGAGTCTAGGAATGCTAGGTTGAAGTTGAATCTCCAGAGGTATAACCCCTAACATAGTAGCTTCCCTTTGTGAACCCAACTTTGCAAGCGCATCAGCATCAGTGTTTTGTGTCCTTGGGATTTGTTCAAGGTTCACTTCTTTGAACCTGCTAATCAGCTCTTGAGCGTACCTCATGTAAAGGTCAGTACGAGGACCTCTAGCCTAGAATCCTCCTCGAATATGCCATACCACCAGCATAGAATCACTGAAAACAGTCATGTTTTCTAGCCTCATTTCCAATGCAAGCTTCAAACCAGCTATTAGAGCTTCATACTCTGCATCATTGTTCGTTGCGTTAAAAGCGAAGTGAATGGAGCTTTGAAGCTTGTGGCCCTCCGGGCTAATGAGAACAATACCAGCTCCTGCCCCATTTCCATTTACCGCTCCATCTACGTAAAGTGTCCACCATGGTGAGCAGTTTTCAACTAGCTCTTCAGGGGCTGTAGGTTCAGCTATACACTCGTCGCCCTTAACCTCAAATGACGGAGGGAATTCCAGCAAAAAGTCTGCCAACACTTGCCCTTTTATAGCCGTTCTTGGCTTGAAGTCAATATCGAATTATCCCAACTCCACAGCCCATTTCATAAGCCTTCCCGAAGCTTCAGGTTTGTGCAAAACCTGCCTTAAAGGGAATGAAGTACGTACCTCGATTCGGTGTGCTTGAAAATAAGGCCGAAGCTTCCTTGAAGCCAAGATTAAGGAATAAGACAACTTTTCCATGTTAGAATACCGTGTTTCGGCGTCCAGCAACCTTTTACTTACGTAATAAACCGGGTGTTGAACCTGCAGCTCCTCCCGGACTAGTACAGCACTGATAGAATATTCTGAAACTGCCAAGTACAAGATGAGAACCTCTCCATCTAGAGGTTTAGACAACAATGGAGGACTGCCCAACTGTTCCTTTATCTTTGTAAAAGCAGCTTCACATTCCGGGTTCCATTCGAAGTTCTTTCCTTTCTTGATTGCTGCAAAGAATTCTCTACATTTATCTGAAGATTTGGAGACAAACCTGTTCAAAGCTGCAATTCTGCCGGTAAGACTCTGAACCTCCTTTATCTTACGAGGAGATCTCATCTCAACCAAAGCTTTAATTTTGGCAGGGTTTGCTTCAATTCCCCGATGATTGACAATGAAAGCCTAGAAACTTTCCTGATTCCACGCCGAAAACACATTTCTGAGGGTTGAGCTTCATTCTGAACCTTCGTAGTATGTTGAACATTTTTGATAGGTGTAACACATGGTCAGCTGCAGCTTTAGATTTGACCAGCATGTCATCAACATAAACTTCCATAGTTTTCCCTATCTGATCTTTGAACATCTTATTAACCAGCCTTTGGTAGGTAGCTCCAGCATTCAACAATCCAAAAGGCATGCCAATATAATAGTAGAGACCTCTATCTGTGATGAAGGATGTATGCTCCTGATCAGGTTCATACATGGGAATCTGATTATATCCCGAGTAGGCATCCATGAAGCTTAAAAGAGCATGCCCAGCTGTAGCATCAACCAATTGATCAATCTGTGGGAGTGGAAAGCTATCTTTAGGTCATGCCTTGTTCAAATCCGTAAAATCCACACATGTTCACCATTTTCCATTAGGCTTCTTGACAAGAACTGGATTTCCCAACCAATCCGGGTAGAATGATTCTCTTACCAGCCTAGCTTCTAGTAACCTGTCAACTTCTTCTTTGAGGGCTAAAGCTCTCTCACCACTTATTGCCCTTCGTTTTTGTCTCACAGCAACCCTTTCGGGGTCAATGTTAAGGTGATGACACATCACCCTGGGATCGATCCCCACCATGTCAGAGTGACACCAAGCAAAAACATCTAAGTTATCTTTTAAGAAACGAGTCAATGTTTCCCTAGCTTCAGGTTCCAACTGCTTTCCAATTTTTAGTTCCTTGGAGGGGTCGGTTGCATCCACTAGGATTGACAAAGTGTCACCAGCAGCACCTGTTGTCTCCCTAGCTTCAGGCATTCGGGGATCTAAGTCAACCTTCACCTGAACCTCTGTATCAATTCTTCTAGATTGTGAAGAAATCTTGGGGGAGCTTTCCGCCTGAGCGTCCTCAAAGTCACTATCATTTACTTCTTCAACAATACCTTCGATAAAAGGTTCACTGTCTTCTACAAGTTTTGGTGGGGGTGCCTCCAGCATCCGTACCTCATTCTGGGTATCTACCCCTGAAGAAAAGACAATATTCGTGGAGCTCTCTTCACCTGGATGTTGGATAATCATAATTACATTGTACAAATTATGTACCTGTTGTGAGGGTTCATTCTTCGTTGGTGCCTCCTGGTACCTATAGCAATTATCCGTGGTACCACCATCAACCAACAAAAAATGCTTTAAAGCTTGCTCAGCGGTGCGCAGAGCCTTACTATAACATTCCCTTGAATATACTTAACAGCCCTTTAGACATCCAATCCCGTTAGGAGTAGGAAACTTCATGGAGAGATGGTAGATAGAGGTTACCACTCTCATTTCCTTCAAGAGGGGCCTGCCCACGATACAATTATATGATATGTCTTCATTCACTACCATGAATTTTGTCACCTGCGTAGCTCTCATAGGTTCAGCCCCCAACACAACAGGAAGCTTCACCCTACCCACAACTTGTACTGGTCCGCTAGTAAATCCATATAAGTCATTGTAAGCAGGGGACATTTCCTTGTCCGCGAGTCCCATCTTTTGATAAGTGTCATAAGCCAATATGTTGCAAGAACTTCCATTATCCACCAAGACTCGATGCACATTGAGCCCTCCAATTGTGATAGTCACCACCAATGCATCGTTGTGGGGGTGATGCACATGTCTTGCATCGTCTTCAGTGAAGGTGATGTCCGCAGCTTCACCTCTAAACAGCTTCGGGGGCCTATCTGCCAAATGATAAACATTTGTGAGAGGGTTTCCTCTAGCCTCACGTGCATAATTCTTCATTGCATTCCTGCTGAAACCTCCAATGTACGGTCCGCCAATGATCGTGTGGATACTACCAGCCCTGGTAGCTCGCTCAGGTGCAGACTTCTCTTCATCTCTCTTGGACCTATCATCTTTGTATTTTTTCGCCTCCTGGGCCACAAATTCTCGCGAAGCATTATCCTTTTTCAAATTCTCCAAGGACTATTCCACGACTTTGTGCCTTTCTGCCTTGGCATAGAAGTCAGCCAAGGTGGTAGGCTCCCTACTCTGCAGCTCCTTCCAGAATTCAGTCCCAGGCTTAGCTCCAGCTATCAGAAAATTTTTGTAAGTCTCGTCTGTGGTTTTCCTCACCCTTGGAACCTCAGCATTGAACCTCTTGAAATAGTCGTTAAGTGTTTCGTTGTCATGTTGCTTGATATTTGCCAGGGTATTAGCCGGAGGTGCAAACGTGACTGATGCTCTAAACTGAGTTACAAACATCTCACCCATCTGTCTCCATGACTTAATAGAGTTGGAGGGAAGCCTTTTGAACCACTGATGAGCACTATCCCTTATAGTTGCGGCCAGCAACCGAAATTTTGTGCGATCCTTGATTTGATAGACTTCCATCTCCGTATTGAAACGGCTAAGAAACTCCACAGGGTCCATGGTCCCATTGAACTTCAAATCTCCTACTCCCATGTAGCTACGGGGTAAGGGCGAATCCCGCACCTTCTTAGTAAAAGGTGATCCTACTGTCAATCCTGACTGATGACCTTTTTCTGCCATAATCTTCTCGAGAACCTTCCGTAGGTCCTCCTCCCTGTATTTTCCATCACCTTTAGCTGATTCTGAGGTATCATCTGTGTCATCCCCGTCGTTGGAGCTTCCATCAAAGCTATCATCAGCTTTATAGGACGAGTCCGAGCTACGCCCATCCTCAAGTTTCGAGGGGGACTTATCCCTATGACTCCTTGACCCCTTAGACAGTGATTTCTCACTTTGTACCTTCTTGGGACCCTTCTGCTTTGCCTCCAATAGCTTAAGCCTTAAATCCTTACTCGTTAGCTTTTTTCCCATTCGGTCGAATACAGTTACACTCCTTTTAACCGAAGGTTCAGGGTCCTCCTTATCCTTGAGCTCAGCTTCAGAGTTCCAGTCAGGATTGCTCTAATCAGTTTCAACATCAGAAAAAGTCTTCTTGGTTTTTTCCTTCTCAGGTCCTTCCTCCTCACTGCCAAAATTGAGACGAGTAGGTGTAACCTTTGGAGCCTTAGGACGTTTTTCCGAGGATCTTTACTTTTTTCGCCATTTTTTCATCTTTTCAGACTTTTTCTCCAAGGAATGCACCCTTTCACCAATTTTCTTGAGGTGATCGAAAATATCCTTGTTCGTCACTTCGCCATGAGGACCTGTTCCACGGCCTTCTTCACCGTTAGTTGGTGTTTGCGTATTTCCGGAATCATCCGACATCTTTTCTCTCTCAAGATTTCTGATGGAGTTCCCCTCCTTCTAGCGCCACTTATGTTGTGTGAGAAATTTGGTACAACACAATTGAGAGAATCTCACTGGAATATTCGTGAAATGCGTCCTTGATTATCGGACGGAGCTGTAGGTATGCAGCGTGAAACCTGTAGCTCGTGGTAGATACAGAATGGTTGAAGTATATGTCCGGGGGCTGAATTGACAAAACCACCGGATGAAGAGGGCGGAGTAAATCCTACTCGGCCAACCAATTCACCGGAAAATATATCACTGAGGGTACGCGAGCCTTATGCGTGTAGATAGTGAAAAAACCGAATCCTTTAGTCAAGTGCCTACATATCCTATTAATAGGAATCAAGCCCCATGTAGTTCTATTAGGTTTATACTTCTTCTTTTCTGCAAATTCAGCCATTCTAAGATAGTCCATATTAGAGTTATAGGCGAATTGGGTAGCTCCAGCCGAGCTTTCCAGTGTCCTACTCCATGTCCATCTCTAAGTCCTATAAATCCTCATATGTGCGATGCATATCCAGAACAATCAATACAAGTCCTATATCGATTGTTATTGCTCCAGCCAATGCGTGTTTAACTAAGCCTAGAAGCCCTTTTATAAGTACAATTCCGTGCTCCTAAAGTGTAGATAATCGAGTCCTTGTCCAACTAGTATTCTGCCTTCTTGAGGTCTCAACTACTCGACAGCTGACATCAGTTCCGAGGTTCAGATCACTTAAACCTCCATTCTGTTCCCTTGAACCCCAACGCCTTGAACCTATTTTGGCACCTTGAACCTGTCAAAGTATGTTGCACCTAAACCCTATCGTCCTGGGACTATACTTCAGCATCCTTCACCTGTACTTCGGTACTCTTAACCTGAACCTCGGTACCTCGCATCCTAGCCCAAAACACCACTACTGGACTTATAACAGATATGGGCCTTAAATTGAGTCCACGTGAGATTTTGGGCACAACAATACTAATGATTATTTATGTGGTTTATAGCATTAAATTAATTAGACTATGTGTGTTTTATATGCAAATAGCTTCGGATAGAAACTGAAAATTTCCTTGTAAGGTTTTAATATAGGTCATTTATTAGAAGTAAACTTTAAAGCTTTTAATTATCCTCATGCGTGTGTATGCAAATTATGGCATATTTAGTGATCATGTTTTTAATGTAACATAATTAAAGTGGAAGTTGTAAA
Source organism: Heracleum sosnowskyi (assembly GCA_030848705.1). Taxonomy (NCBI): domain Eukaryota; kingdom Viridiplantae; phylum Streptophyta; class Magnoliopsida; order Apiales; family Apiaceae; genus Heracleum; species Heracleum sosnowskyi. Next base: position 12,696,088 of record CM061244.1, on the reverse strand, counting down.
AATGATGTCTATTAGATTACATAAGTATTACTTAAGTACTTGGTTCTGATTTTAAAACTTGGTTTATGTTTCTATGCATGCACTACTCAATGAATGTGGTAATTATGTTTAATTTTTCTCAAAATGCATTCATGCCTTGCTTATTAAATAGATTAATTAAATTAGAATCATATGACTTGTGAATTTGAAAGTAAAGGTGGCCAGTCGTGCGGGTTTATTCAACCCGCACGGCCCGGCTCGTCATTATATTCGTATATTATTCGGTCCGATTGAACCGCGAATAATTTGACCCGATTCGTATCAGAGTTAGTGCCGGATACGAATTCATTTTTTAGAACCCGTGAACCGGCCCCGCCCGACACGCAAAGAACCTGGTTTTGGCACTACCGCGAACCGCACGGCACGCACGGCCCGCACGGCCCGCACGGCAGGCACAACCCGCTCACAGTTCGCCCACCTCCACTCGCCCCCGATAAATTATAAGATTAAAAATAATATGTAATCTGTAAATTAAATGTAACTTGTAATTAAAAATTAAATGTGTAACTTGTAATTAAAAATTAATAGGTAAATTATAAGATTAAAAATAATATGTAATCTGTAATTATATGTAACTTGTAATTAAATGTAACTTGTAATTAAAAATTAAATGTAATCTGTATGTATGAGTCGTGGACTCGTGGATTGTGATCGTGGGCCTCGTGGCATACTGTAACTTGCATGTGCGATGCGTGTCTCTCGTTTAGAGGAGAGCACATGCATTTTCTGAATTACTGTCTACTGATTCACCAAAGTTTGAATAATAATCATATAAAATAATAATCTCCAAACTCAAGCCCGCCAAATTCGTCTAACCCGGAGCAACCCGCACCCCCAACCCGCCAACCCGCCAACCCCAACCCGCCCAACCCGCCCAACCCGCCCAACCCGCACCCCCAACCCGCCAACCCACCAACCCCAACCCGCCCAACCCGCCCAACCCACCCAACCTGTTAATCATCCTCGTGCCGGTTTCGAGTTCAGTTTTTCCGGCTCGAGCCCGACCCGAATTCGGTTCGTTCAGCCTCCGTGCCGGTCCCGTGCTCGCTGGGAAGGAGCCCGACCCGTGTCAAGCCCGGCCCGGCTCGCACGGACCGAACGACTGGCCACCTCTATTTGAAAGCATCTTGTATCAACATGCATGCACTATGGTAATTGGTACCCGCCACCGTATTGCTACTACTTAGCCTTGCATTCACCAATGATTATAATAATTAATTAAATAATTGACACCTCTATGATTATGTTAATACTTGTTTAAACATTTAACAAATGTTGGGTTGTAAGTTCAACCTTTTGTGTTGTAGTCAATTTGCACTGTAATTGAATATGTCTCGTTTATTAATTAGTGATTTAGCTGGCTAGTTTTAAATCGAAGGTGTGTTTTATCTATCATGCGTTAGTGAGTAGTCTTATAAACATAGGAATTGACAAATCATATCATGCATATATTTGTATTAATTGTTTAATGAGTGATAATAATTTTATCAGGGAGATTTAAGGATGCTTAAAATTATTTATTATTTTATAATTAGATTGGACTTCAAGCTTATAGCATGTTGTGGAATTCATTTCATTTTATTTAATAGCTACTTCAGGTACAAATTCCTTATTCTCGCACTTCAAATTATAAATATTCATTTTATATTATTGATCCAGATTTACAAATTGTCAGTCTTTTGTATTCTCTGTGTACCTAATGGTATGAATTTCTTATTCTTTTCTCCTTGCATTTAAATTATAAAAATATTCATTAAATTTATTGTTAAGTCAATTTTATAAAATTGTGAGCTCTGTACTCTTTGTGTACTTTCTAGTACACATACCTATATTCGTTTCGTATTCTCTGTTTTTATAATTATTATTGCCAACTCATTTATTTCTGTTTCGTATCGCAATTGTATTGCAATATTGTTTTGTTGTGTTCTGTTCAGTTCAATGAGTTTGGCAATATTTTGAAACCTATGTGTTGGGCTCTTAGACCGATCTGTGTGGGTTAATCACAGACAATGTTCACATGAAGTTTGGAGTAAAGGTGAACTAGGTGCTTACTCGTATCAGTGCTGTGAGCATACGAGCACGTCTCTGGGGTATGAGATTGTGTATAGATCATGATCACTATTGTGTGTTTTCTTCTTCGGGGTTACCGAAGAAGGATTCTCTGTATTGTAGAAATGCTTTGTTCATTTCATGTGTTTTCTTCTCGTGGATTACCAGGGAAGAATTCTCTGTTTTGTACTTCGCTTTGTGCGAGTACAAATTTGTATAAGAGACCTTTATGGATACATACCTTACTTGATTCAGCCTCATATTTGTTCAATTTCGGTTCAGTGCACTTTTTATGGTGCTTTTATCCTTGTTGGCTTTCTTGCTTCATTTTATATTTGGATTTGTTTTGGAAACTCTGTGTTGGTGAGACACAATTCACCCAGTTATTTAAAACTTGATTTTTATTTAAAATTATATTCGTACTGGGCATTTGGCTCACTCGTATTGTTTAACTTTCCGCAGGTAATCAGGGGTAAACGGGATTGTGATGAGAGCCACCCACTTTAGCTGCAGTCTACGTAGATGTTTTAATAAATTAGAGAACTTGTTCAGTTTGAGATTTCTAGACTTTTCATTATTTTTATTTTAGAGTTTCAGAGATTGATATTTATCAGGATTATCAGTTGTTTTCTGATTCGATTTAATAAATATTTATGTTTTGTTTAAGTATTCATATATTAGTTAATGGTCCAAAAATTCGGGTTGTTACAAACTGTACCTAGGGTGCGCCCGCACTGTTCATAGCGCGCCCGCGCCTCCCATTCTGCCAGAAAGTGAAAAAAATGGAGAAAAAGCTGATCAGTTGGGAAACAATCCGGAGAAAAATGACCATTCCACTGAGAAACCTGTTCCGAAGCAAGCTACAGAGAGCAAGGAAGTCTATCCTCCTCCGTCATTCCCTAAACGTCTTCAGAAGCAAAAGTTGGATAAGTAGTTCGCTAAATTTCTGGAGGTTTTCAAGAAGTTGCATATCAATATACCTTTTGCGGAATCTCTAGAACAGATGCCGAGCTACGCAAAGTTCATGAAGGGTATTCTATCTCGGAATTTGAAACTCGAGGAGTTAGAAATCGTTGCTCTTACAGAAGAATGTAGTGCTATTCTACAGCAGAAGTTACCTCCTAAACTGAAGGATCCAGGGAGTTTCACCATACCATGCAGTATCGGCAATCTATCTTTCAACAAGTGCTTGTGTGACTTGGGAGCTAGTATTAATCTGATGCCGTTGTCTGTCTTCATGCAACTTGGGCTGCCTGAGCCTAAACCTACAAACATGTCCTTACAGCTGGCTGATCGGTCGATCACATATCCAAGGGGTATAGTGGAGGATGTTTTGATTAAAGTGGATAAGCTCATTTTTCCTGTTGATTTTGTTATTCTGGACTTCGAGGAAGACAAGAAGATTCCGATTATCTTGGGAAGACCGTTCTTAGCTACAGGCCGAACTTTGATCGATGTGCAGAAAGGAGAGCTTACGATGAGGGTTCAAAATCAGAAGGTCACTTTTAACGTGTTCAAGGCAATGAAATTTCCAACTGAGGAAGAAGAGTGCTTTAAATTGGAGATGGTCGATTCTGTCGTCAATACAGAGATTGAACAACCGCTGAAGTCAGATACAGTGGAGAGAGTCGTGATAGGGGATTCTGATATCGAAGACAAAGAAAGAGCAGAGCAACTTCAGTTGTTGAATGCACCTCCGTGGAAAAGAAAAACTGATGCGCCATTCGAATCTCTTGGATTAGCAGAGCTGAACAATTCTTAGGAGCGACTTAACCCATCTATGGAAGAAGCTCCTATACTTGAACTCCAACCACTGCAGGATCAATTGAGGTATGGTAAAGTCTACGAGAGCAACATGCTATATGAGGAGAAGGTTAAGGACTGGCATGAAGGAGGGGTGGTGAAACATTCATTTGTGCCTGGTCAGCTAGTTCTGCGTTTCAAGTCTCGCTTCAGATTTTTTCCAGGTAAGCGTAAGTCGAGGTGGTCGGAGCCTATCACAGTTAAATCAGTATTTCTGCATGATGCAGTAGAGATTTTCCATAAGTTTCCGGACGAAGCATTCAAGATTAATGGTCAGTGGCTGAAGCATGACGTTGGTAATACGGTGACCCGTGAGTCGACGTTCACCGTTCTTGCTACTGGATGAAAATGGATTCACGTCAAGATATTGACGTAAAACAAGCGCTTCATGGGAGGCAACCCGCGCGAATATGTAGTATTAGTATTCTGTGTGGTTTTGTGTTCTTTTTACCCCATCTTTGCAGAGTAATTGCCTCAGGCTTTGGGTATTGCTTTCCGAACCACTGGAGTTGATGTTGCTTGGCCTGTTTTTGGAGCTGATACAGTATCCACCACCTGATTCTCCACCCGAGGAGGGTGGTCCTGCTGATGATTAGGTATATTCTGCACTTTCCTTGTTATTACCTTCAATGAGGACATTGAATATTGTAAGTTTGGGGGTGATAATTAAGGAATAGTAGTGTTAGTGTGTGTTCATATAGGATTCATATTGCATATGTAGTTAGTTCATTCATATCTTTGCATGTTTATGTCATATAGAGCATTGTGTTTGCATATTTGTTTATATCTATCATGTGAGTCCATTTAGATGCATTTGCATAGCATATTTCATGATCTCGTAGGACTTGGCTGTTTCCGTTGGTGAGTCGATGTTGATTGGGGTGTGGTAATGATGAATAGAGGGTTGATTTAAGTTCCTAGGAATTGACTTGCATGCCAGAAACAAATTAATTTCATAAGTCTCATTCGTTGCTTTTGGATTTGATCAGACCATGCTTTTTTGGGTGTTAGAATTTAATCACTTGCTTACATTTAGAATGTTCATCTATTCTCTTGAAAACGAAGAAGCACTTAAGTCTAAGTTTGGGGGAAAACAGGGATTTCATGCTAGTTGTTAATAAGGCTAGGCATGAAATGGCTAGTAGTCGCTCATGAAAATGAGTAGTCTAGGGAGGGATGAGAAAAAGCAAAGCGCACTCATTCCGAAATAATAATAAAAAAAAAAGAAAAAAAAAAGAGTTGTGTTTATGCAGAATTGATCAGGTTGAGCTCTTTAATACTCGAGCAATTAAGTTCTAGGGGACTTTGTGCCTAGTGACCTAAGACTTTTCCGGTCTGGGATCCACTAACCTAACGCTCGCTACATGGGTATTATTGTATAAGCCTTTTGGGATCTCAGCCATTGCACGGTCAAATAAGCATGAGTGTTGTTATGAGTGTCGTAATAAAGCATGAATTCCTGCCTAACTCAAGTGGATTATGAGGTGTCTTTTAGTGGTTTCTTGTGTCTAGAGTTCATTCTGATTATAAGCTTGTGGTTGTTTTGGTGAAGAATAGGATATGGTCTTGATTTAGTTTGGAAGTATATTGATGAGCATCGCACACACGCACGTTTCTGTGTTGTATTGCTAGTATATGGGGATTTGATCGAGCTATGTTTGGAAGATTGCATTCTTTGAGATGTTGGCTTGTTGATTGGTTATGGTTAGTCTGAGGGGATCATTTGCATTAACATATTAGTTGCATTCATGCATTGCATTATAGTTATATAGAGTCTGTTTATGCTTGAGGACAAGCATCAGTTTAAGTTTGGGGGTGTGATAAGTGGATTTTATATCTACTTGGAACGCTTCTTATTGGCTTAAATTGATTGATTGCACTCAAGTATCTGGTGTATTTAATGTGTTTTGAGTTAGAAAGTGAAGAGTTGCATTGTTGGCGGAGTTTCGGAGCTATCTTGATTATATGGTGGTGATTGAGCATCATTGTGAAAGCCATGAAGTTGCGGGACTTGAGAGCGCGAAGAAAAGTCAAGAAATTTTTTTTTGAAGAAATCTGGCAGAAGCAGGAGCGCCCCCGCGCTTCAGGAGAGCGCCCCCGCGCTTTATGAACACTATTTGAGCGCGCCCGCGCTTGGTCAATGCTGAAGAAGCCTATTTTTGTTCTGATTTGGAAAGGGCTAGAGACCAGTCAACAGAAGGGGCTATATAAACACTTGGTGGACGATTTCAGAGAGATATATTCATATACCTATATATCTATCCATCCACCAACAAGGAGAACAAGAAGACGGCTGATTACGAAGACCTAGTTTCATCTTATCTTTGTATTCTTCTAATTAGGCGATACTTTGGATTCTCGTTGGAGTCGTTTTTCATAAACCCTAGTACTTATTATTCTAATTAGTATTCCAGACATATTTACTATCATGTTTTCATCAGAACCCACGATGATGAACGGTTCGATTATGAACTAATCGTTATCGTGGGATTCTAACGGATTTATTTATGGATTTTAGTAGTTAATTGTTTTAAAGATTTGTGTGTGATGAATTATTGATAACCTAGTTTGGTTGTGCTTATTCTTCTTGGATGCGTAGCTAACATCTAAGTTGTTTGTTAATCTCTATTGATTGCGAAAGTGGATATAGAGGTTTAGAACTTGCCATGCTAGCATAGGTTTATGTATGTTTGTCATGGATGATTCGTAGGTAATTTTAACCATCTTACCTGCCCTATGTAATCTGAATGGATAACTTGCTCGTTAAACCGTTATGTTTTCAAATCTTATAGACATATAGGGTCTAAGCATAATTGGTGTCTGCCCAACTTCTATCTCTTTTGTGGATGTTTATGTGGTTTGGTAAACGTATACTGAAAGGTAGCGTGTACTGATTTCGTGTTATCCGATTAGTTGTCATAACCATTACATGCATTGATTAAAGACAAAAGACTCTAGATGAAGTATTTAATGAAGTTAGGATCCCATGTTTTATTCTCATAAGTAATTCGACAGTAAATTCCTTAGTTAATTCTAGTCTTGGTAATTTGATTAGTTAATTTAGTTAATCACAACTCAAATTTGATACTTATCTTAGCATTGAACAATAGCCATACATTGTTGCATAAGTGCATAACTGTAGTAAACCAGTCTCTGTGGGAACGAACTCTACTTATTCTTATATTACTTGTGACCGCGTACGCTTGCGTGATTTTGTGCGAACAGTTGGATCAAAACAACTGTAGAACTAACATGCCTGCTGTTAATTCTTCTCATAAAGAATGTGGTGTGATTAATTGCATGTCTTGTGCTTTCAATGTTATGTATACTTATTTTAATAGTAAGCATGTATCTGATAATAAGACTGCTCCACGTCAACATGTTAATAATAAGAAGCATGTTAGAGCTAAGACTACTAGTCCTCCAAAGACTAGAGTGGATTCATTTATCCCTAAGCCTACTCAGAAATGTGTTAAGGCTGGCTATAAATGGAAACGCTCTTTTGTGAAAGAGGTTGAAGTAGTTTTAGTTAAAAATTTTGTTTTGCCTGACAAAGGCCAGTTCATTAAGTATGCCGGACCCAATCAAGTTTGGGTTCCGAAGAAGGTCTAATCAATTTGATACTGCAGGGTGTGGAACAGGTAAACCGTGTTATGTGGGTTCTTGACAGTAGCTGTTCAAGGCATATGACCAGAGATAGAGCCCTGCTATCAAATGTGGTTGTGAAAGCCGGCCCAGGATTTACCTTTGGAGATAACAGCAAGGGTATTACCAGAGGATATGGCTGTTTGAAGTTTGGAAATGTTATCATTCAAGATGTATCTATTGTGGAAGGTCTGAAGTTCAATCTTCTCAGCATCAGTCATTTCTGTGACAGAGGATACGATGTTTCCTTTGAGAAAGATAGATGTCAGATCCTTCACAAGAAGAATGGAAAGCCTGCTCTTCAAGGAGTAAGGAAAGGTGACTTGTTCATAGCTGATCTGCACTCTGGATCCAAAGATGAAGTAACTTGTTTTTATGCTAAAGTTTCATCTGATGAAAGTTGGCTATGGCACAAGAAGATGTCTAACCTTAACTTCAAAACCATGAACTCTTTAGTCAAGAGGGAATTGGTTAGAGGTTTGCCTCAGATGGAATTTACACAGGAAGGACTGTGTGAGGCTTGTCAGAAAGGAAAGTCAAAGAAAGCTTCTCACAAGGGCACTAACACATCATCAATAACTGAACCACTTCAGCTACTGCACATAGATTTGTTTGGTCCAGTTAGTGTTATGTCCATGTCAAAGAAATAGTATGCACTTGTGATTGTTGATGACTATTCCAAATATACTTGGGTTTTATTCCTACATTCCAAGGATGAGACCCCGCAGATGGTGATTGATCATATAAAGTTGATTGAGCTGGATTCGAGATTCCCTGTTAGAGCTATAAGGTCAGATAATGGAACTGAATTCAAGAATGCAGTCCTAAATGACTTTTGTGCAGATAAAGGAATAACAAGACAATATTATGCCCCTAGAACTCCTCAACAAAATGGAGTGGTGGAAAGGAAGAATCGTACATTGATTGAAGCTGCTAGGACTATGTTAAGTGAATCAAGACTTCCAATGTACTTTTGGGCTGAAGCTGTGAACACTGCTTGTTATACTCAGAATCGAACTTTAATCAACAAGGACTTAATGAAGACTCCTTATGAGATCATGAATAACAAGAAACCAACTCTCAAATACTTTCATGTATTTGGAGCAAAATGCTTTGTGCTTAAGGATGACAATGTGAAACTTGGCAAGTTTGAGGCTAAGGCACAAGAAGATATTTTTGTTGGTTATTCCAGAAGATCTTACAAGGTGTACTTGATTGATGGTCACCATGTGAAGGAAAGTGTCAATATAACATTTGATGACACTAAACTCCCTAATATCCAAACAGGAGATTCATATGAGAAACTGAAGTTTGATAACTTTCCAGACTCAGATTCGGATGATGAAGCCCCACCTGAGAATGTTGCTGGTAATGACAATATCAATGATGATAATAATCCTGGTGATGGTGGTGGAAACATTGGTAACAATGGAGATACCACCAACACTGGAGAAGAATCATCAAGGCAATCAAGCAACAACTCAGGGGGAGCAAATGATGGATCTACTAGTTAGTCACAACACCACAATGAATTTCAAGGCGATTCATCAAGATCAAATCTTCCAAGACAGATTGTATGGAATAGAGCTCATCCCTTTGAGCTGATCATTGGTGATCTAGGTGTTGGAGTAAGAACTAGAAGTGCTACTCAGAATGAATGTCATTATTCAGGGTTTCTATCTGAAATGGAGCCAAAGAAGACTGAGGAAGCACTGACTGATCCAGATTGGGTGATTGCTATGCAAGATGAACTCAATCAGTTTGAACAACAACAAGTCTGGAAACTGGTACCCGGGCCAAAGAACAAGAAAGTAGTTGGTACTAGATGGGTATACAGAAACAAGCTAGATGAGGATGGCATTGTTACAAGGAACAAGGCAAGACTGGTTGCACAAGGGTATTCACAAGCTGAAGGCATTGATTATGATGAAACCTATGCACCAGTGGCTAGACTTGAGGCCATCAGGATGTTCTTAGCATTTGCAGCTTACTCCAATTTTAAAGTCTATCAAATGGATGTTAAGAGTGCATTCCTGAATGGTGAGCTTGATGAAGAAGTGTATGTGGAACAGCCCCCTGGCTTTGAAAATCAGGAGCTGCTGGACTTTGTGTACTTTCTCTTCAAGGCTATCTATGGTATCAAGCAAGCCCCAAGAAAATGGTATGACACTCTCTCTGGTTTTCTTTTAGAAAATGGTTTTGTTAGAGGTATCATAGACAAAACTCTTTTTTCAAAGAAACACAAAAGTGATATGATATTAGTCCAAGTCCATTTGGATGACATCATATTTGGGTCTACTAATGATGATCTCTGTAAGAGATTTGCTAAGCTAATGTAGAGTAAGTTTGAAATGAGTATGATGGGTGAGCTGAAGTTCTTTCTTGGATTGCAAGTAAGTCAAAGGTCAAATGGTATATTTATTTGTCAATCCAAGTATCTCAAAGAACTCCTCAAAAAGTATCACATGGAGGATTCAGCATCAGCAAGGACTCCATCTTCAACAGCAATCAAACTTGGAGCTTCTGACAATTCTATCAAGGTAGATGTTACAAGATACAGAGGTATGGCTGGCAAGTAGACCAGATATTATGTATGCCACATGTTTGTGTGCAAGGTTCCAAGCGGACCCTAGAGATTTACATCTCGTTGCTGTTAAAAGAATCTTGAGATATCTTAAGGGTACACCTAATTTAGGTATCTGGTACCCTAAAGATTCTGGTTTTAACCTTGTTGGATATACAGATTCTGATTATGCAGGTAGTGTTGTGGATAGAAAGAGTACCTCTGGGAGTTGTCAATTCCTAGGAGGTAGATTGATTTCCTGGTATAGCAAGAAACAACAAACAGTTTCAAATTCAACAGCAGAAAATGAATATATTGCTGCTGGAAGCTGTTGTGCTCAGATCCTATGGATAAGGAATCAATTGAAGGACTATGGCTTTGCATTAGACAAAATTCCTATCTTATGTGATAATACAAGTGCCATAGCAATCTCCAACAATCATGTTCAGCACTCGAGAACGAAGCACATTGATATCAGGTATCACTTTATCAGAGAGCATGTTATGAATGGAACTGTGGAGTTACACTTTGTACCCACAGAAGAACAGACTGCAGATATATTCACTAAATCTGTTGACGAATCCACATTTACCAGGTTAGTTGGTAAATTGGGTATGTTGAACAGTCTTAGTGATTGACAATGTCTCTGGTAGGTTTGTTCTTATCTAAATCATTTTCTCTTGTTGATATTAGATGTTAAATATTGCCAATCTATGTTTATTGTGTAAAACTTGTTAATTTAAATATTCTGAATAATTTATTTTCTTTAAAAATATTTTTCTCATATTTTTTAAGTGGAGAAATGTATTTTTATTGAAAATTTATTTATTTAGAATCATTTAAGTTATTTTCATATTGTAAATATTGTTGTTTGAATATTTCTGCAAGTTTATATTATTTTTATGCAATTCTATATTATTCTGCATATTTTTCTAGGATTTATGGAATTTTCTGTGAATTTTTCTAGACTTTTTTAAATATTTCATGCATTTCTATAAGTTTTATGCATTTTTCTGTATTTATTTTAATTAATTCTGCTAGTTTTTGTTAACAGGTCTGTTTTTATTTGCTTTTGAACTAGCATGACTATCGGAATGACTATCTTAAATAGTCATTCTAGTAGTCATTCCAGGTTTATTTTATTTTTATTTTAGTTTAAAATAGAATAGTTTTGTTTGTTTTGTTTTTATTTCAGTATTTTGATTTTTGTACTGAAATGACTATCGGTATGACTATCCCATAGTCATCCCGATAGTCATTCCAATAGTATGTATTTTTTTATTATTTTTTTCTGATTTTCTGTTAATATTCTTAGTCATTCTCAGTTTAATACTGGAATGACTATCGGTATGACTACCCGGTAGTCATCCCGATAGTCATCCCAGGCTAAGCAGAATTTTGTCTATAAATACTAAACGGTTTGTCATTTGTTTTTTATTCCTCTCAAGTTCTTGTTTTTACAAAACTTACTTCTCTCTAGTTTGGCTTCTTTATTCTCTTAAATAAAGAGGTTCTGTCAATTTTTCTGTGCGCATTATTTTTATTTTGGATCAACATATTTTGATTTAATTAATTTCTGGAATTTATTCCCGAAATTAAAATTAATCTAAAATTAACTCTATTAATTTGTGTTAAAAATGGCCCAACAATTTGAGATTGTTCTTACTAATTACCATGGCTATTTTGATCCCCTGAAATGTTCTCTTGAACGTTTTAGGCCTTGGATCTCCTTTCTCAATCAACATTCATGTGTTAATTATGCTATATGTTCTAATGTTGATTTGAAAGTTGATCCTTTATATTTACTTTGTTCTACTGCTGTTGTCTCTGATGATTTCTCAACTATCTCATTCAATATTCAGGACACACGGTACATTATTACTGAGGAAACATTTTGTAATGCCTTGCAGTTTCCTCGGGATAATTTTGACAGACTCCCCACTGAAGAAGAATTAACTAGGTTTTTCATCAGTATTCACTATCAAGGTCCCCTAAATATGGCTAAGATGATCAAGGGGAATCTTGTGTGTGAATGGGATCTATTTTTTGATACCTTGGCTAAGGTCTTTGGCAATTGCCCGAAAAATAACTTTCAGAATATTCCTTTATCTTTTACAAGTTATTGGTTATGCAATTGTCTTCAACAAAAGACTCAATTTTGGCCACCTTCTAAGGGAAATTGTTGTTAGGAGGGTGTTTAATGCTAGAAAGGAATTTGACAGTGGTAGAAAGATTAAATGTTATTATCCTCGTTTTCTATCACTTGTCCTTAATTCTTTACTTTCTAATGAGCATCAAGAACTGTTCAGGAATGGTCGCTTTTTCATTTCTCCGACCACTGACAGAAAGTTCTATCAAAGATTGCAAACATCCTTCAGGTATAGCAATGTTCCAGTTCTCATATCCAACTACATGACAAACTTCATCAACCTACCATCATTTGAACCACCAGTTCCCGAGCAAAGGATAGTTACATCAGCTGGAACTGAAGAAGTCATACAACCACAGGCAAGGACTTCTATCCCTGGTTCTTCTGGTACTGTTTCTGAAACCTAAGAGGTTGATAGGGCTGACCAAGAGTTTGTAGAACCACAAACTCTATCCCTGGTCATAGAGCCAAACACTGAGTCATATCCAAATCAACCTGAACCTTATCTCAATACCAGAAACAGAAATAGTAGTGATGAAGAAACAATGAGTGATCCTGCAGCTCTATCTCCACCTCCAAAGAAAAGAAGAACATATAGGGAGATATCTGTAAGCCCGTCTGTATCCTCCCAACAGGATATGGATTTTGAAATGGCCAATACACAGTCTCTGGAGACATCCTCTCAACAGGATGAATCTATTGAAGTTTGCCATAGGGCCATGGCATCTTGTACCGAGTCAAGCACACTCCCGTTACTCACAATGGGAGAAATCATAACTTTAGATGCAACTCAGGACACTTTGCTAGGAGAGCACTTAGGACATGAGACAGTGCCTACCATTGTAACGGTAGAAGTGCCTTCACAGGCATCTGAGGGAAAATTTGATTCTTTGCCAACTCAAATAGAATCATTTTCTCCCCTCCCAGAGGGAACATCTCTGGCTCCCTTAAGGGATTTTCCACTCGCAGTTTATACTGGAGCAATTCAGTTTCAAATTCAATCAAATTTGGATTTCATTAGGGATTGGGAATTGCGAACTCCCATTGCACCACCACTGACCTCTCTAGAAGGGGTTGGGGTGATTTTTCCTGCAGGTACATCAACTCCTAATATGGATAGACAGCTAGTATTAAGATCTGAGAGAAAAACACAGAGCGATACACAAGCACGTGAGTAGAGTGCAACACCATCAAGAGAAATTGAGATGAGTGCACACAATGACACATACACTGCTTCTTTATTGGTTCAAATAGCTGGTCTACAGAAACAACTTCAACAAACCCAGGCTGAAAAAGATATTCTCAAGGCACAAGTGGTTGAACGGTCTTCTTCTTCCACCTCTGTAACTAATCAGCTGGGTACTATCAAGGATGAAATTGAAGGATTGAAGACTACTCTTCTCCCCAAGATGAATGCTATTCAGGTGTCCCAGGTGTTAGTGGCTTCAGACATCTCTGAGTTTATAACGTCAAATGCTGAGATAATAGAGAGTGTCAAACAGATTGCTTCCATTTCAACTCGGGTGGACTACATTCAGGAGACTGTTGATGAAAATCAGTGGTTCAATGATGAGAGGTTTGCAAGGATTGAAGGAGGGATGCAACATCTGAATGAAGGCATGAAGCATCTGTACAACATGATCAAGAACTCACATAAACCCAATGCTGAACAAAAGAAATTCTTTGATGGTGATGATGATGAGGATAATGATGACAAGGATGAAGGAGGAGAAGGAGAAGGAGAAGGAAGAAGTAGGAAGGAGGATCCTAAGACTGATAAAGTTAAATCTATAGAGGATTCCTCAACTAAGGGGGAGAATAAGGAGAAGGAGATACAAGGAGGAGAAGAAGTGAGAGATCAAGTAGGAGAAGCTCAAGGTTCTGGTTCTGGAAAGGACAAAGGGAAGCAAAAGTTGACATTTTCTGATGATGTCTACTATCAAGGTGAACAGGGAGAGTTTGATAATATTGAATCTGAAGAAACCCCTGAAGATATCTTTGGTGAAGTGGAGGTTGAAGGAGAGGCTGACTATGCTGACTGGGAAGATGAATCTGAAGTGGATCATGCCTTTGAAGCTGAGCTGTTAAGACAGAAAGCTGATCTGAAGAGAAGAGGGGAGGAGAATGCTAAAGTGTCTGACATCATCTCAAAGCATCTAGTTATCCAAAAAGCTGAACATCAAGAAAAGCAACGGCTTCATGATATAAAGGTCAAGGACAGGAAGTTATATGTGAGGCTGAAGCTTGGAGAAGAATGGGATAGAGCTAGAGAGATGTTCTCACATCCTACAGGGTCAGACAATGATGGAAAGTTCTTTAGCATGTTGGAAAGGTACAGAAAGGTCAATCCAGACAACTCAATCTATATGAAAGCTCTTCATGCGGAGATTTCAAGAATTACTACTGGATATGACAGAGTCAGAGAGGAGTTGAAGATCTACATCTACACTCATAATGAGGGAACTTTCTTAGTTTCTCTCAATCTTCTGGAAAGTAGAACTCTCTCTGAGCTTTGGGTTTTCATGACAAAGATTAAAAGGTCTTCACCTCTATGTGAGCTGTTGCATGATCAGCTTAGAGAGTTTGCCATGAAAGCTAGTCCTCAAGTTGTGGATGTGCCATATGAAGTTAAATTTTATAAAGGAAGGGCACTTCAAACTTGTGGTGTGGATCCCATCTCTTTGAAAGATTATCCTGCCAAGCATCTTGTCTATATGGAGAACATGTTGAGGACAACAGGGTACGCTACACAAGAAAAGACAGAAGTTGCTGATTTGATTCAAGACTATTGCATTGCCAATATCAAGAGATATCATCAAATGAAGAATAGGCTGAAGAAAGTTACAACTCAACCTGTCATACCAAGTGGCATTACTTCTGAATCTGATCGTGTTCTGGACAAGGATTTGCTTGAAGCTCTTGAAGAAGGAGAGATGATGGATGAAGAACTTTGAAGAAGCTCTGGTCTGTAAATGTTAAATGTATAGAGCTTAGGTAAATCAAGATAGGATCAATGTATACACATGTTCAGTCTAGAGGAACATCTATCTTGTATTTATCTTTAATCTTTGAATCTGGAAAATGTTTATTGTAATCCAGAACTTTGTGTTATTATTGAAGGAATTTACGGATGAGCGGAAGCGTGATATAACATTTATTCCGTAAAAACCATGTATCGCACATATAGAAAAATATATAAAATCTAGAGCAAAGGGAATCGTAACCATACCTTGAGAATCGAAGCTTTAAAATCGATGGTTGCAAGCAGTTGCTCCTCAGAGTGTGAAGCACTCTACCGGTATCCACCAAGAATTTTTCTTCGATGAATTCTTCAAAAAACTCTAACACTTTTTAGAGAGAAAAAGAGAGAGAGAGAGAGAGAGAGAGAGAGAGAGAGAGAGAGAGAGATGGAGGCTAGATCTTTTTCTAGGTTTTTTCAAAAAAATAAGATGTGCCTTAGAATGAACTATTTCATTCTATTTATAGGGATTTTTTAGGGTTTTAATAATATATCTTTATATATTTATATTAACCCCACATTTCTAAAATGCTTTAATAATGATTAAAACTATTTTAATCATTATTTCTTTTTCTAAACTATTTAGAAAATAATTCTTCCTCTCTCATAATTTAAATCTTTTCATCAAAGAAAATATTCTTTTATGGTGTGACCATGTAGGTTCAATATTAAGCCGGTAGTAGAAATAAATAATAACAAACTTTTATTTATTATTTATATGAATTCTAATAATTCATTAAATATAATTAACTGATTAATTATATTTATTCTACATCGTGAGTGATGCTTCTCAACATATCGCGACTATCCGGATAATATGAATTCAGTGCTTAGAATACCAAGAACCTGACAGTGACTAGTTTCAGTACAATCAATTCCTTCTACCCTACAATATCCCGATTAAATATAAGGCATGGATCTCGTGTCAGGCCTTATCAAATTTAATCATATGATTTCTTATTCATAATGCTAAGTTCATATTAATGCAAATTAGAAACTCCTTTCTAATTTCATACACTCAGGCCAGAGATTCCAGAACTCGCATACTAAGAATAACATAGGATATTCTCTTCCTATACTGGAAGGGGTAGATCCTCTATTGACGTTAACTATCTCCATACACAAATCCCTATGCCCAGAATAGACCTAATGGATGTCCTTGAGACTAAGGACTAATCCAAAGCATAGTTCATTATATACAAGATGACTCTAACGATCTCAAGTCTAAGGACACTTGTACAACTATCACTCAGTGAATAACTATTGACACGTGAGTAAACTCCGTTAGCTGTTCAACTTATCGAGTCATGTGCAGTGAACTTATTCCCTAACAAGCACCTACATACTAGCTATAGTGTCACCACACAAATGCCTATGAGAACAGACATCATCCTGACGGGAGCAAGCATAGTATGTACCAATCTTTGCGGATTCACCAACTTCCGATTAGTTATCCTATGATCAGGAACTGTTTAAGTCTAGAGTTATAATCTTCTAGATCTCAATATTATAATCTCATTATAATTCTAGAAGCTTTACTCTAAACTATGGAACATCTTATTTAAAACACTTTAAATAGATAAAGCCCGTAATAAAAACAAAACAAGTCTTTTATTAACATTAATGAAATCAAATAAGAATACAAGAAGGTTCTTCCTAACTCGTCATTCATGATTGAATTTAGGACAAACACTTTCAATTATTTACTTAACTTTTAAAGTCTTATTTTTACTTGTTTAGTTAGTTGAGTTATCCTCTAGGTATTTGCTTGTTATTCTCTAACAAACAAATAGGGGGAGATTGAAAGGCATATGTTTAGGCCTATTTGTTTACATCGAGGATTCAACTCAACTTAAACAAGTCTGTAATAAGTAAGTAATAATTCAATTGTCACAGTCACAGGAATCTCAGAGGATCATATATGTCAGAAGAATACAGATTAAAGTCATCCTACAGACTTGAAGAAATAATACATTGAAAGAAGTTCATTTATTTGTTCAAGCCTCAGTGAAGTCTTCAAAGAAGTGGATTTATTAAAGTGACAGAGGTTTCAGATTTGTGACAGCAAATGTACAGGTTACAAAGGTTGAACAACAGTCAGAAGCAGACAATGGACCACAGCTTAAAGTCAAGATGAAGAATAGACATTGAAGTTAGTCATTTATGAACCAGACCGTGCATCAAATGACAACCTCAAACAATGGATACTCTTCAGCAGTTTAAGTGGTTCAAGAATTGGTTTTGCTATTCTATGAGAATTTAAATTCTATTTTAAATTAATTATTAATTTAGTTATTAAATTAATTCTTCAGAATTAATTTAACAAATAAATTAAGTAATTAATTTATTGAATAAATTAATTCATCAGAATTAATTTATGAAATAAATTAATTATTAGAATTAATTTAAAGTAGAATTAGAATTTAATTTAGAATTCTTAATTAAAATGAACTGGAATGACTACCCAGGATAGTCATACCGGTAGTCATCTCTGTAGTCATCCAAGCTTATTTTAATTAATTCTAATTTAATTATCTTAAATTCCCATAGTCATTCCAGTACAAAGCATAGTCATTCCAGGCTTAACAATAGTGTTTTTCATGACTATTTTCATAATCATTCCAAGTGGAATGAAAATCAATTCACGTGCAGTTTAGTGTCAAGTGGATTGGTATTAAGAAAAGATCAAGACAGCAGAAACATCTGATTATCAACATCACATTCATCAAGAACATCTTCTGTCAAGAAAAGAAAAGCACTTCCGGATCATTTCTTTTTCAGTGAATTAATTCTAGAATTATTCTGTTAAATCTAAACCAATAGAATTCATTCACTTGTACTTCTTTGACTATAGAGCGGATTTTTATCCCTAGAACGTATCTTAAATTATCAATTATTGTTATATCTTTTTATTACAAAAATAGATAAATTCATGTCGAATTTATTCTAGATTTGTTTTAATTAGTTTGAGATTCAATCTTGTAATCAGTACCTCACTTGTAATACCTTTCAAGTTTAATATAAGTTATATTTAACTTGAAATCTGTTTCATTTAATTCCGCCATAATTTGTTCTTAAAGTGTTTTATTCTAAACAGAACAAATTCGATAAAACGGTATAGTTTGTATTCAACCCCCCTTCTACAAACTTATCAGGACCAAACAAGTACCGCGCGACATTTTCACATTGTTTTGCTTATTAATAAAGAGTATAGATGCGGAGTCATTGTGAGGGCATTGCTTTAGTAGTTTATATTGTGTTTGATGATACTCTGCTGTTTTATTTTACATGTTTATTCAAGAGTTAAGATTTTTGTGATCTTTGGCCCTTGTCACTAGTTTGGCATAATTTTATATTATCTTTATATGAGCATGTGTAGTGTTTATTTGAATTTTTGTGAGTCCTACGCCTTGTAATTCTTGTGGATCATATAGCTGTAGTTTAGTTTTTTTTTTTATTAACGGGTGTCACCTAATTTTTTATTGATTGATTTCTTTTGTCTGCTATCCTTGTTTGTTTTTGTTTATGCATATATAATTGAGCGTTTGCTTGTTAAAAGCTTGTTTTTTATGTTGTGAAAATACTTGGAGCCAGATAATGAAAATTTATATTGGTTTGATTATTTAAAAATAATTGTCGAAAGTAACAACATTATACTAGAAAAATATCTAGTGTTTCTCGAAATAGAAAGTGTTCAAAAGGAAAAAGGGATAGAAATAAATGTGAATGGAATTAATTTCTTTACAAATTCACAAGAGTATTAAAAGAAAATCAATATTAACAAGTGGATATTGAAAAATGAAATTTCCAAGTGTTTATTGGCAGATTGAACTTCGGTCATATAAGAAAAAGGCAAAGAATTCACATGAGAAGTGAAAACTATCGGGATGGGGTAGATGTACCTGAATTAAATGCATTGAAATGTATTTGTAAGTTACATATTGTATAATTACATTGATGGTATGTACTAAATCTATCTATCTATCTATTACTTATATTACTATATATAATAGGCCAACAAAAGGGCAAAATTACCAATTAAATGACCGCGAAATTACTGTTTTATCCTTTTTTTTAAAAAAATAACAAAAATGTCACTCGTATATTATTATACAAAAAGTTTTTAATAGATGTGTTACTACAGAGATTCGAACCTCCAACCTCCTTCCAAGATATCCATGGGCTTAACCACTATGCTACATGTCTTTTTGAGTTTTTTTTCAAAAAACTTATTAGATAACCCACGTCTTTTATCTCTTATATTATTTTTTTTTACTTTGATGTTTGAATATTAAGCTGGTAGTAGAAATAAATAATAACAAACTTTTATTTATTATTTATATGAATTCTAATAATTCATTAAATATAATTAACTGATTAATTATATTTATTCTACATCGTGAGTGATGCTTCTCAACATATCGCGACTATCCGGATAATATGAATTCACTGCTTAGAATACCAAGAACCTGACAGTGACTAGTTTCAGTACAATCAATTCCTTCTACCCTAAAATATCCCGATTAAATATAAGGCATGTATCTCGTGTCAGGCCTTATCAAATTTAATCATATGATTTCTTATTCATAATGCTAAGTTCATATTAATGCAAATTAGAAACTCCTTTCTAATTTCATACACTCTGGCCAGAGATTCCAGAACTCGCATACTAAGAATAACATAGGATATTCTCTTCCTATACTGGAAGGGGTAGATCCTCTATTGATGTTAACTATCTCCATACACAAATCCCTATGCCCAGAATAGACCTAATGGATGTCCTTGAGACTAAGGACTAATCCAAAGCATAGTTCATTATATACAAGATGACTCTAACGATCTCAAGTCTAAGGACACTTGTACAACTATCACTCAGTGAATAACTATTGACACGTGAGTAAACTCCGTTAGCTGTTCAACTTATCGAGTCATGTTCAGTGAACTTATTCCCTAACAAGCACCTACATACTAGCTATAGTGTCATCACACAAATGCCTATGAGAACAGACATCATCCTGACGGGAGCAAGCATAGTATGTACCAATCTTTGCGGATTCACCAACTTCCGATTAGTTATCCTATGATCAGGAACTGTTTAAGTCTAGAGTTATAATCTTCTAGATATCACTATTATAATCTCATTATAATTCTAGAAGCTTTACTCTAAACTATGGAACATCTTATTTAAAACACTTTAAATAGATAAAGCCCGTTATAAAAACAAAACAAGTATTTTATTAACATTAATGAAATCAAATAAGAATACAAGAAAGTTCTTCCTAACTCATCATTCATGATTGGATTTAGGACAGACACTTTCAATCTCCCACTTGAACTAAAGCCAATCACACTGGTATCTAATATCCATCTTCTCTTTATGACGATCAAAGTGAATCTGAGACAATGTCTTTGTGAGTGGGTCTGCTACGTTGTTATGTGTGTCAACTCTCTCAATTTTGACATTTCCTCTTTCAATGATCTCCCTAATCAAATGAAAGCGCCGCAAAACATGTTTGGTATTTTTATGAGACCTAGGTTCCTTGGCTTGTGCTATTGCAGCGTTGTTATCACAATACAACACAATAGGCTCCTCAATGCTAGGAACAACTCCCAACTCAGACACAAATTTCCTCATCCAAACGCCTTCTTTTGCAGCCTCACTTGCAGCTATATACTCTGCTTCCGATGTGGAGTCAGCCGTTGTAGACTGTTTGGAACTCTTCCAACTAATCGCACCACCATTCAGAGTAAACACGTACCCTGACATGGATGTGTTATCATCACTTTCTGATTGAAAACTAGAGTCAGTATAACCCTCTATTTTCAACTCAGATCCACCAAAAACAAGAAAAATATCTTTAGTCCTTCGCAAATACTTAAGGATGTTCTTCACTGCTTTCCAGTGGTCTTCACCTGGATTGGACTGATATCTGCTTGTCACACTAATTGAATGAGCAACATCAGGCCTAGTACATAACATCGCGTACATGACAGATCCTATTGCCGAAGCATAAGGAATCTTACTCATACGCTCCCTTTCTTCAGGTGTCTTAGGAGAAATCTTCTTGGAAAGGGATACTCTATGGCTCATTGGTATGTGACCTCTCTTGGAGTTTTTCATGCTGAACCTTTTAAGCACTTTCTCGATGTATGTACCCTGGGTAAGACCTATCATTCTTCTAGATCTATCTCTATAGATCTTCATACTGAGAATGTAGGATGCTTCTCCCATGTCCTTCATAGTGAAGTTCTTTGATAGCCACACTTTGACTGATTGTAGCATCGGTATATCATTTCCTATAAGA
The DNA here is from genome assembly GCA_030848705.1 of Heracleum sosnowskyi. Lineage (NCBI taxonomy): Eukaryota > Viridiplantae > Streptophyta > Magnoliopsida > Apiales > Apiaceae > Heracleum > Heracleum sosnowskyi. The sequence continues at coordinate 12,674,516 of CM061244.1, read as the reverse complement.
AGTATGTCATCCACATACAACACAAGAAATGTTACCACGTTCCCTCTAACCTTCTTGTAGACACATGGTTCATCTATGTTTTTGATAAAATCAAACTCTTTGATTGTCTCATCAAAACGGATGTTCCATCTATGAGAAGCTTGCCTTAATCCATATATGGTTCGTAGCAGCTTACACACTAGGTGTTCATTCCCTTTGGAAACAAAACCCTCTGGCTGTGTCATATACACTTCCTCTTCAAGTTTCCCATTGAGGAAGGTTGTTTTCACGTCTATTTGCCAGATCTCATAGTCGTAGTAAGCAGCAATCGCAAGCAAAATCCGAATTGATTTTAACAGGGCTACAGGCGAAAAAGTTTCATCAAAGTTAAGCCATTGCCTTTGTCTGAATCCTTTTGCCACGAGCCTGGCCTTATAGGTCTCCACCTGGCCATCTGCTCCAATCTTTCTCTTGTATACCCATTTGCACCCAATAGGCTTCACATCCTTAGGTGCTTCAACCAAAGTCCATACTTGGTTGGTATACATAGAATCCATTTCGGATTTCATGGCACTCTGCCATTTCTCTGAGTCAACACTACTCATAGCCTCATTATAGGTCATAGGGTCGTCATCATCAATGATTGACAACTCATTGTCATTCTCAATGACAAGGCCATAATACCTCTCAGGTTGGCAAGACACTCTCTCTGACCTACGAATGGGCTGTTCCACAGAAGGTTGTTCAGTCTGAACAGGTGTTTCCTCTTGAATCGTAGTAGTTTGTTCTTCTTGAACTTCATTAAGTTCTATTTTGCTCCCACTGTTCCCTTCAAGGATAAACTATTTTTCCAAGAAGGTAGCATGTCTGGAAACAAATACCCTATGATCGGTGTAAAAGTAATACCCTAAAGTCTGTTTAGGATATCCCACAAACTTACATTTTACGGATCGAGATTCCAGCTTATCAGGGTCAACTTTCTTGACATAAGCTGGACATCCCCAAATCTTAACGTGTTTAAGACTTGGTTTCCTTTCTTTCCATATCTCATATGATGTTTGAGGAACAGATTTGGAAGGCACCTTATTCAGTAAATATGCTGAGATTTCCAATGCATAACCCCAAAGGAATACTGGAAGATCAGCATAGCTCATCATGGATCGAACCATGTCTAACAAAGTTCGATTTCTCCTTTCAGATACCCCATTCAACTGTGGAGTATATGGAGGAGTCCACTGAGAGACTATACCATTTTCTTTGAGATAATCTAGAAACTCTCCATTCAAGTATTCACCACCTCGATCTGATCGAAGGGTGTTAATACCTTGTTTGGTTTGTTTCTCCACTTCATACTTGTATTCTTTGAACTTTTCAAAGGCTTCCGACTTGTGTTTCATCAAATACACATATCCGAATCTAGATCGATCATCTGTGAAGGTAATGAAGTACAAAAATCCACCCATGGCTTGCGTAGACATCGGTCCACATACATCTGTGTGTACCAATCCTAGAAAATCTGCAGCCCTCTCTCCATGTCCACTAAATGGAGATTTGGTCATTTTACCCAATAGACAAGACTCGCATGTAGGATATGATTCAAAATCAAAGGGTTCAAGTAACCCTTCCTTATGCAATGTACGAAGTCTATTTTCACTAATATGACCAAGTCTGCAGTGCCACAAATAGGTGAGATTTTCATCATCCCTTTTCCTTTTATTAGTACGTTCAATTTGTAGTAAATTATGCTCTACGTCACATACATACAGACCATTATTTAAAATACCACTACCATAAAGAACATTATCTCTAAGAATTGAACATTTAATATTCTGAATAACAAACGAAAATCCAGCCAAGTCTAACATGGGAATAGAAATAATATTCCTCACAATCGAGGGAACAAAATAACAATTATTTAAAACAATAGTCTTGCCCGTAGGCATATGTAAATCAAATGATCCTACAGCTGTAGTAGCAACTCTTGCTCCATTTCCCATCCGTAGAATCACCTCCTCTTCCTCAAGAGTCCTACTTCTCCTTAGTCCCTGCAACGAATTACAAATGTGAGAACCACAGGCGGTATCTAATACCCAAGTAGAAATTTGATTTAATGGCATATTCACTTCAATCATGAACATACCTGAATCAGAAGCGACAGTCTCACTACCCTTCTTTTTCTTCAATTCTGCAAGGTAAACCTTGCAGTTCCTCTTCCAGTGCCCCACCTTGTTACAGTGGAAGCAAACAGCTTTGTTTTTGGGGTCTTCAGCTTTTGGTGGAACCGGCCTTTTTTCACCTACTTTCTTCTTCTTGGGAGGGTTCTTCTTCCTTTTCTTAGGATTGGAACCTTCACCAATTAGAAGAACAGAACTCTTCTTAGAGGGAAAATTCGATTCCGCAGTCTTCAACATGTTGTGGAGTTCAGCCAGGCTGACGTCCAACTTATTCATGTGAAAGTTCACAACAAACTGCGAAAATGAACCCGGAAGTGATTGCAAGACCAAGTCTTGACTCAGCTCCCCATCCATGTTGAAACCAAGTTGTCCAAGACGTTCAATCAAATTGATCATCTTAATTACATGGTCATTCACAGACGATCCCTCAGACATCCTACAGCGGAACAGCTCCTTCGATATCTCATATCGAGCTGTCCTCCCCGCCACATCATACAACTCTTGTAGATGCGTTAGGATAGTGTGAGCATCCATATGCTCATGCTGCTTCTGTAGCTCAATGTTCATGGAAGCTAGCATGATACATTGAGCAACATTTGCATCATCTATCCACTTACGATACACAACATGTTCATCATCATGTGCATCGTCAGCAAATATTCAATTTCATTTTAAAACACTATAGCACGACAAACTCTTAGCAAATATTCAATTTCATTTTAAAACACTATATGAATCGGGTCTTTATTCATAAGTGGCTCCCACTAGTTTATCTAATTTATACAACCCCTAAGTGAAAATTAAGCATTCATAATGCTAGTGGGAATAGGGATCCTACATTCGATCACACAACCTCGGTTGTGGCACGAAACGCCATGTGATGTTCAGTAGGCAGACAACTCTTGTCAATTACATCTCATGTTATTCCCTAATAAAACTTTAGCCTCTTGAATAATTGAGTCACGACTGTAGCACGACAAACTCAATATTCTAAGTCAAGTCTAACCCAACATTTCATACAATTGAATCAGTCTCCAACAGCCCACGGCTGTAGCACGTAACGACCATTAGATTCTAATTCATTGTACACATCTCAATGTAATAGACAAGTATTTCTTATTTCGAAATCAAAGCCCTCGGCTGTAGCACGAAACGACAATGATTCAAAAATAAGAACTACTTTCTACCATGTTGGAAGGCTATGACCGACACAAGCCCGTTGTGCCATTGGCCATTTACTACTTGATATAAATTTTAATTAAGAGGGATTATATTATGTTACAACCATAATCATATTACTACGAGATTCTCTTTTTCTTGAACAAAATACAATTATGATATTTAAATGAAAAATTCCCAGTGTGTTGGAGGGGTCACATCGGTCCCGCTTAAAACCCAACGGCCTAGACAGAAATTTTCATTTTCAACATCAAAAGAGTATTTCACTCTATGTTTCATAAACATAAGAATCTCATGGTTGTACTCATAATATTATTGTTAAGGCAAGAAACGATTCCTATTCTAGATTTTCTAGAGCACGCCCTTATATTGATTTAAGTTCACCTAAATCTATCATCGCATGATAAATATAGGCATGTATCTCATATATAAAAATAAATAAACAAGTAAGCATGCAAGTAATATCATGTCATACAATGATATAATGATGTATGGATTTATTATAGTATTTAAAAGCAATTAAAACAATTAATACATGCTTCAAAACACATCCGGGAATATAAACAGTTCCAAACTCTTATATAAAAAATATTTGACCACTCCATTAGATCCGTCTCGTAAAAACGAATCCAACCGTATATTGCACGCCCAAAACGGAGTTACCAAACTCCCAAAAAATCAAATTTAATGTGGACAGAGGGGCTGTAACGCATGACGCTCATGCGTTACAACAATTAAAAGCTATTAATTGTGTAACGCATGATGCTCAGTCTAGAGGAACATCTATCTTGTATTTATCTTTAATGTTTGAATCTGGAAAATGTTTAATGTAATCAGAACTTTGTGTTATTATTGAAGGAATTTACGGATGAGCGGGAAGCGTGATATAACATTTATTCCGTAAAAACCATGTATCGCACATATAGAAAAATATATAAAATCTAGAGCAAAGGGAATCGTAACCATACCTTGAGAATCGAAGCTTTAAAATCGATGGTTGCAAGCAGTTGCTCCTCAGAGTGTGAAGCCTCTACCGGTATCCACCAAGAATTTTTCTTCGATGAATTCTTCAAAAAACTCTAACACTTTTTATAGAGAGAGAGAGAGAGAGAGAGAGAGAGAGAGAGAGAGAGAGAGATGAGAGAGAGAGAGAGAGAGAGAGAGAGAGAGAGAGAGAGAGAGAGAGAGAGAGAGAGAGAGAGAGAGAGAGAGAGGCGAGAGAGAGAGAGAGAGAGAGAGAGAGAGAGATGGAGGCTAGCTCCTTTTCTAGGTTTTTTCACAAAAATAAGATGTGCCTTAGAATGAACTATCTCATTCTATTTATAAGGCTTTTTTAGGGTTTTAATAATATATCTTTATATATTTATATTAACCCCACATTTCTAAAATGCTTTAATAATGATTAAAACTATTTTAATCATTATTTCTTTTTCTAAACTATTTAGAAAATAATTCTTCCTCTCTCATAATTTAAATCTTTTCATCAAAGAAAATATTCTTTTATGGTGTGACCCTCTAGGTTCAATATTAAGCCGGTAGTAGAAATAAATAATAATAAACTTTTATTTATTATTTATATGAATTCTAATAATTCATTAAATATAATTAACTGATTAATTATATTTATTCTACATCGTGAGTGATGCTTCTCAACATATCGCGACTATCCGGATAATATGAATTCAGTGCTTAGAATACCAAGAACCTGTAAGTGACTAGTTTCAGTACAATCCATTCCTTCTACCCTACAATATCCCGATTAAATATAAGGCATGGATCTCGTGTCAGGCCTTATCAAATTTAATCATATGATTTCTTATTCATAATGCTAAGTTCATATTAATGCAAATTAGAAACTCCTTTCTAATTTCATACACTCTGGCCAGAGATTCCAGAACTCGCATACTAAGAATAACATAGGATATTCTCTTCCTATACTGGAAGGGGTAGATCATCTATTGACGTTAACTATCTCCATACACAAATCCCTATGCCCAGAATAGACCTAATGGATGTCCTTGAGACTAAGGACTAATCCAAAGCATAGTTCATTATATACAAGATAACTCTAACGATCTCAAGTCTAAGGACACTTGTACAACTATCACTCAGTGAATAACTATTGACACGTGAGTAAACTCCATTAGTTGTTCAACTTATCGAGTCATGTTCAGTGAAATTATTCCCTAACAAGCACCTACATACTAGCTATAGTGTCACCACACAAATGCCTATGAGAACAGACATCATCCTGACGGGAGCAAGCATAGTATGTACCAATCTTTGCGGATTCACCAACTTCCGATTAGTTATCCTATGATCAGGAACTGTTTAAGTCTAGAGTTATAATCTTCTAGATCTCACTATTATAATCTCATTATAATTCTAGAAGCTTTACTCTAAACTATGGAACATCTTATTTAAAACACTTTAAATAGATAAAGCCCGTAATAAAAACAAAACAAGTCTTTTATTAACATTAATGAAATCAAATAAGAATACAAGAAAGTTCTTCCTAACTCGTCATTCATGATTGGATTTAGGACAAACACTTTCAATTATTTACTTAAATTTTAAAGTCTTATTTTTACTTGTTTAGTTAGTTGAGTTATCCTCTAGGTATTTGCTTGTTATTCTCTAACAAACAAATAGGGGGAGATTGAAAGGCATATGTTTAGGCCTATTTGTTTACATCGAGGATTCAACTCAACTTAAACAAGTCTGTAATAAGTAAGTAATAATTCAATTGTCACAGTCACAGGAATCTCAGAGGATCATATATGTCAGAAGAATACAGATTAAAGTCATCCTACAGACTTGAAGAAATAATACATTGAAAGAAGTTCATTTATTTGTTCAAGCCTCAGTGAAGTCTTCAAAGAAGTGGATTTATTAAAGTGACAGAGGTTTCAGATTTGTGACAGCAAATGTACAGGTTACAAAGGTTGAACAACAGTCAGAAGTAGACAATGGACCACAGCTTAAAGTCAAGATGAAGAACAGACATTGAAGTTAGTCATTTATGAACCAGACCGTGCATCAAATGACAACCTCAGACAATGGATACTCTTCAGCAGTTCAAGTGGTTCAAGAATTGGTTTTGCTATTCTATGAGAACTAGCTTTATACCCCGTGCAATGCACGGGATGATTTATTAATATTTTTTATATAATTTTATATATTTTATATTATTATTATTATTATGTTACATAATATTTATCTCAATTTAGTTTTTCAAAGTAAAATTTATCTGCTAACTAATAATTTAAAAATATTCATTTACAATCTTACAATGTTACTAAATATATAGAATATTCAACCTCTATAAAGATATTTTAAAAATATAAATTTTATAATATATAATATGTTTAATTTGTTACTTAAATTGGTGAATTTTACGGTGAAATTTCAAATTATAGAAATGAGAGTTTTACTTTATAATATTTAGCTATCATACATAACAATTTTTTATTAATATTTTTTATATAATTTTATATATTTTATATTATTATTATTATTATGTTACATAATATTTATCTCAATTTAGTTTTTCAAAATAAAATTTATCTGCTAACTAATAATTTAAAAATATTCATTTACAATCTTACAATGTTACTAATTATATAGAATATTCAACCTCTATAAAGATATTTTAAAAATATAAATTTTATAATATATAATATGTTTAATTTGTTACTTAAATTGATGAATTTTACGGTGAAATGTCAAATTATAGAAAGGAGAGTTTTACTTTATAATATTTAGATACCATACATAACAATTTTTTTTATATATTTTCTACAAACTTGTTCACAATACGTTTCCTTTTCATTTCACGTGTGTAGTCTTTTGCTACCACCATGGATTTTACATATAATGTTTTTCCTTTTTAATTATAATAATAATTATAAATTTACTAATTTAGCCCTGACGACCACACCACCTAAACTCTCTTTTACCAGTTATATATAGGATATAATTTAAATTCTATTTTAAATTAATTATTAATTTAGTTATTAAATTAATTCTTCAGAATTAATTTAACAAATAAATTAAGTAATTAATTTATTGAATAAATTAATTCATCAGAATTAATTTATGAAATAAATTAATTATTAGAATTAATTTAAAGTAGAATTAGAATTTAATTTAGAATTCTTAATTAAAATGAACTGGAATGACTACCCAGGATAGTCATACCGGTAGTCATCCCGGTAGTCATCCAAGCTTATTTTAATTAATTCTAATTTAATTATCTTAAATTCCCATAGTCATTCCAGTACAAAGCATAGTCATCCCAGGCTTAAAAATAGTGTTTTTCATGACTATTTTCATAATCATTCCAAGTGGAATGAAAATCAATTCACGTGCAGTTTAGTGTCAAGTGGATTGGTATTAAGAAAAGATCAAGACAGCAGAAACATCTGATTATCAACATCACATTCATCAAGAACATCTTTTGTCAAGAAAAGAAAAGGACTTCCGGATCATTTCTTTTTCAGTGAATTAATTCTAGAATTATTCTGTTAAATCTAAACCAATAGAATTCATTCACTTGTACTTCTTTGACTATCTAGCGGATTTTTATCCCTAGAACGTATCTTAAATTATCAATTATTGTTATATCTTTTTATTACAAAAATAGATAAATTCATGTCGAATTTATTCTAGATTTGTTTTAATTAGTTTGAGATTCAATCTTGTAATCAGTACCTCATTTGTAATACCTTTCAAGTTTAATATAAGTTATATTTAACTTGAAATCTGTTTCATTTAATTCCGCCATAATTTGTTCTTAAATTGTTTTATTCTAAACAGAACAAATTCGATAAAACGGTATAGTTTGTATTCAACCCCCCTTCTACAAACTTATCACGACCAAACAAGTACTGCGCGACATTTTCACATTGTTTTGCTTATTAATAAAGAGTATAGATGCGGAGTCGTTGTGAGGGCATTGCTTTAGTAGTTTATATTGTGTTTGATGATACTCTGCTGTTTTATTTTACATGTTTATTCAAGAGTTAAGATTTTTGTGATCTTTGGCCCTTGTCACTAGTTTGGCATAATTTTATATTATCTTTATATGAGCATGTGTAGTGTTTATTTGAATTTTTGTGAGTCCTACGCCTTGTAATTCTTGTGGATCATATAGCTGTAGTTTAGTTTTTTTTTTATTAACGGGTGTCACCTAATTTTTTATTGATTGATTTCTTTTGTCTGCTATCCTTGTTTGTTTTTGTTTATGCATATATAATTGAGCGTTTGCTTGTTAAAAGCTTGTTTTTTATGTTGTGAAAATACTTGGAGCCAGATAATGAAAATTTATATTGGTTTGATTATTTAAAAATAATTGTCGAAAGTAACAACATTATACTAGAAAAATATCTAGTGTTTCTCGAAATAGAAAGTGTTCAAAAGGAAAAAGGGATAGAAATAAATGTGAATGGAATTAATTTCTTTACAAATTCACAAGAGTATTAAAAGAAAATCAATATTAACAAGTGGATATTGAAAAATGAAATTTCCAAGTGTTTATTGGCAGATTGAACTTCGGTCATATAAGAAAAAGGCAAAGAATTCACATGAGAAGTGAAAACTATCGGGATGGGGTAGATGTACCTGAATTAAATGCATTGAAATGTATTTGTAAGTTACATATTGTATAATTACATTGATCATGGTATGTACTAAATCTATCTATCTATCTATCTTCTATCTATTACTATATATATAATAGGCCAACACAAGGACAAAATTTGCCAATTAAATGACCGCGAAATTACTGTTTTATCCTTTTTTTTAAAAAAAAATAACAAAAATGCCACTCGTATATTATTATACAAAAAGTTTTTAATAGATGTGTTACTACAGAGATTTGAACCTCCAACCTCCATCCAAGATATCCATGGGCTTAACCACTATGCTACATGTCTTTTTGAGTTTTTTTCAAAAAACTTATTAGATAACCCACGTCTTTTATCTCTTATATTATTTTTTTTTACTTTGATGTTTGAATAAATAAAATGTTGGTTTGAATTATTTATATAAATTTGTTTTTCTTTTTTCCTTTTCGTAATTTTATATATCTATATATTCAATCACTATGTATTAATACAGTTGTATGTTTTCAATTTAATATATATTAATTATGTTGATTATTTTTACCCTTTTTTTTGAAAAATAACAAAAATGTCACTCGTATATTATTATACAAAAATGTTTTAATAGATGTGTTTCTACAAAGAATGGAACCTCCAACCTCCTTCCAAGATATCAATGGGCTTAACCACTATGCTACATGTCTTTTTGAGTTTATTTCAAAAAACTTATTAGATAACCGCTCATATATATTAGATAACCGCTCATATATATTATCATATATATTAGATAACCGCTCATATATATTATCTATACTTCCGCCAAAAAAATCTTAACTCACAATTTTTATTTAAGGGGTTGTCATTAACCAAAAAGTTGGTGATAAGACCCCTCTTTACTGTTTTCTTTTGATTTTGTTTTCGATTTGTATAGGTCTCTCTCATTATTGAGAGTTTTAGTACCCCGTTTAGTGGATTTTCTCTACCCATTCTTCGGGTTTGTTCTCTTTCCTTGTGAGAGTTTGGTTTGTTTTAGTATCCGAGATCGTAGATCTGCAGGATTTATAATAGTGGTTCATTGATTTGGATTGTATGGAGTCGCAATTACGATTAATTGTTCGAATACGTATGGACGAATTAGATATATATATATATATATATATATATTGCACGACTACAACAGATTATTAGATTGTCTCTCTAAAAAGGCTGCAAACTTCAGCGATATGAACGAGTGATGTGCTACAATGAATGATTTGCTCAACAATCATAGTTCGGGGTGAAGAAAATTCTGATTTGATCTATTTTATTACGTGTTTGTTCTATTTTGATTATTTTTGTAGATGTCGTATGGCCGTTTATTAATGAATTACTTGATTATCAAAAAAAAAATTATGTATAAGATATAAAAAATTAAGAAAATTTGTAATATATCTTAATATATAATCTCACATACATGATTATCTTTTTTACAAATATACTTTTATTACATTAAAATCACATGAGTTTACAAACATCTATGTTATACACGAACAATTATGCTACAATAATTATTTATGTTACACTTAATTGATCATTTTAATAAATTTCTTTTCACGACATTGGAAATTTAATTATTATTTAAGAAATTAATAATAATAATAATAATAATAATCATGTCATTTCAATAAATTTCTTTTCACGACATTGGAAATTTAATTATTATTTAAGAAATTAATAATAATAATAATCATGTAATTATTATCGTATAGATATATTGATCCAACTTTTTAAACCTGATCAAATTATAAAATATTTGGTTCATGAAAACGGCATACAATATTATAAAATTAATTTACAAATATAAAATAAAGTTGAAATACTATAATTTACCATATATTTAATTAAAAAATTATTTCGAAGATGCTGATTTGTGCGAAAATTATTTTCGTATATGAACAGGCCCGTGCATCGCACGGGCTTCTACGCTAGTTTAATATAAAGACGAACACATGAGAGGAGTGCAGAATCAGTTCCCAAGTAAAAAACTAAAAACAAATAGGTGACATGAATACTCCATACTGTAATAGGTGTTCATCTCCCAAAGTGTTTATCACAAACTTGTGTGATGTGAGAGTGTGCAAAGATGCGTCGGCCTTCAACTTCGTTTTAAAATCCTCTATCTCATTCATGCATGTTCGATTATATTACAACAACATTGCATGCATATAACCTATTCATAATCTAGATTGCAAAAAAAAAAAACCAATCGATTCCCGAAAAACAGATAACAACCGCTCTCTAACGCAAATTACCAATCTACAAACTATCATTTCTCTGACACACAAAACTCAGGTAAACCTGCTTATAATCGCAAGAAGAACAATAGTACACCCGTGCTTCAAATTCTACACTATTTCAATCTGGTCTCAAAATTAATAATAGTCACTTCAAACAAGTCTTAGAGCATTGGCATAGTTACGTTTGTGATTCAAAGTAATTACACTATTCGTCAACAAAAATTTTTTACTACTCACTATGCATGAACCATACTTCTCATTTTACGCTCTCAAACTTAAGACTACACAATCCTTAAGCTAATAAATCGATCACGACCAACTTTTTCACAATAAAAATTATTGACATCTCTATGCAGGCTCGTGCCTTACACGGGCTGTTACGCTAGTTACAATATATTAAATGGCAACACAAGGGCAAAAAGTGTCAAAAATTGCCTGTGAAATTTCTATTATACCTTTATTTATTCAATAATTACAAAAATGCCATTATAGTTCTATTAACAATAAAAAAAATGAAATTAGGTGTAGAGAATTGAACCCATGACCTTAGACTTACAAGTAACATTCTCAGCCACTATGCCACAATCTTGCTTTGATGAAAATATTAAAATTCTTCATCCATAAGTATGAATGTCTAACCATTATATTCTGTTGATTGGTTTTTTCTCTTCTTGTAATGTAATTCTACTCAAGTAGGAATTCGATTTACACAAATGCCTTAAATACATGTTTTTAATTATTCTTTTGCAAGTATAACCCTGCTAAAAGAAAAGATCAATAAAAAATAATCAGCTACATAAAATATAAATTTGACCCCTAAAAAGTTGACTATTTTAATATTATAAATTATATTTATTTGCATCAAATGTATAATGGCTTGGATTTTATGTCTTATTAGGTTACAAGTTGCATTATCTACCATAACAATTTCTCTATAAATATGTATACTCAACAATTTTACGTAATTTGTCGTTATAATGTTAATTTAAAAAACAAATTAGTGTAGGGAGTTGACCCATAACCTTCAAATTAGAATTGACCATCTCAAACTACACTAAAAACTCATTTTGATAAAATTTTGAAATTTATTATCAATAAGTGCGAATACCCAAGATGTTATATCGGTTATTTTTTTATTTCTTCTTGTAATTTATACGGCAAGATATGAAATCGATTTACACAAGTGATTTACATAGATGTTTTTAGTAAATATTTTGCAAATCTGACCATACTAAATGAAAAAATCGGAGAAATATAACCAACTACATAAAATATTATAAATTTGACCAGTAAAAAATATGTACTATTTTAGTATTGTAAATTATATTTATTTGCATTATATATATATTGGCCCTGACTTTATATCGTATTAAATTACAAATTGCATCGTCTATCATAAAAATTTTACCATAAATTAATATGCTCGACAATTTTTATGTCATCTTTTCATATATATGGTTGAACTTGAGATTTTTTTTTTAAATAAATAATATAAATTTAAGGACGTTTGGGTCGAAAATATATATAACCGAATGTTTTAATCTTTTTTATAATTTTTAAAAATAATAGACGAATGTTTTCATCTCTATCATGTTTTTAACATGTATTTTGCAAATGTAACCATACTAGAAGAAAATATCATATTAAAAAATTATGTATACAAAATACTTTAAAATTGACACGTTAGAAATTAGATTATTTTAACATTTTAAATTATATATGTGTGTGTGTATATATATACATATATATATATGCATATGGTTTAGATTTTATATATTATAAATTACAAATTGCATCATCTATCGTACTAATTTATATGTAACTTAATACATTTTACAATTTTTACATAATTTTTTTATTTACATAATTGGATCTACAATTTAAAAAAAATAATGAAATATTGAAAAATAAGTCATTCACAACCACTAATATTTAAATTTTGGACTCGATACTGGTTATCAGTTGAATTAACATATAAAAATAAGTATTTTAAAAAACACAACATATAAAGATAAGTAAGTATACAAAATGTTATAAAATTGGTCTAAAACCAATAGGATTACTTTAATATTGTAAATGATATTTATTTGTATCAAGTAGACAATGACTCAGATTTTGCATCATCTATCATATCAATTTGTACATATGTTAATATACATAAAAACATTTATGTAATCTTTTTTTCATTTGTACGCAGAAATCACTATTTATTCTTACATGAATCACCAATATTTTAGTGATTTTCGCAAGCATAAATAGTGATTTATCGTCAGAATATATCAAATATGGTATGCAAATTGATCGTTGGGAGATGGAGAAAAATACGGTGAAGTCGGATTTAAAAAAAACTCTCTGATTGACAGGAAAAGTCAAATTAAAAACGGAGGGGAATAGGTGTGGTTGTGTGTGGTGGGAAGATGTATTTTAGTTGTGTGTTGTGCATATAGGGGGCCATTAGATTAGATTAATCTAAGGGTTTATATTGGTTCTTAGTTTGTATTTTAAAAAAGGTTTGTATTTGATCACTAGCCTATATATATATATATATATATATATATATATATATATATATATATACACACACTAGCCTATAACCCGTGCAAGGAACGGGTCTTAAAAAATAATAAACTAAAAAATTTAATGTGAACGGAAAATATTAAAATAAAAGTAAAAATTAATATGATAAATTATTGTTATGGATTAAAAAAACGTACTTGTAAATTAATTGCTAGGGTTTAAGAGCTTTCGAGCTTTAATGGCTGCTCTTGTGTTTCGTGACAAAATCGGTCCTCACAAGATGCCTACGTATCTCAATCAGTGCTGAGAATCAAGTCAGAAAACGTAGTTCTTGGTGTTGCCCTCGGGGCTATGGCGGCAGGGGCACACCAAGGACGACTCGAGATACTCAAACTTCTGAAGAGCTTTCTCTCACCTCTGAGGCAGGCGCTCAAGGAAATCAACCACCGCCAACTACTGGCATTCAAGGGGCGAATATCCCCCTCACCACCACTCAAGGACCGGAAATCCCAATTTCAGTTGAAGGGATGAATCCCCTGCAAATGGTCGTTCATGGATCTAATCAACAAGAGACCACTCTCCAACAACCAATCTCCCCACTGCTCATGAATGCACCAAGTGGCCTTCAACTCCATACTACGGATCTGCCCCAATACGCAACTCAAACTCTTGGGATGCCAAGCTATGGCATGCCCCCTCGACCCATGGCGGGCGGTAGTGGTCTCAATCCCACTTACCATGAGGCATATGTTCCTCCTTACATACAAGGTCTGGGACCCCAAAATCAACAAACTCAAACTCGACGGACCCCTTTGATTCAAGACTACTCGGGTCCCTATACTGAGGACGAGAATTATTCAACTGAAGAAGAGAGGGATGTTGCCCCAAGGAGGAGACGTTCTTCCCAAACAAATCGGGAACAACCCCAAACTACCAAGGAAAAGATTGCGGCCCATGAGGCAGAGGCTGCAAGGCTCAAGAAATTACTGGCAGAACAGGAGGCCGTGAAAGCACAAAGCCAAACAACTGGAAGAGTCCCGATAATCAACCTGGACCCAAAACCGAGAAGAACCAAGAGGGCTGAAGCCCCAAGGGGTTATCCTAGTGTTTTGTTGCTCCTAGGAGGTCTTGAAGATCCTACACCACCGTTCACTCAAGACATCATGAAAGCTAACATATCCAGGAAATTTAAGATGCCAACGATCAAAGCTTATGATGGAACGGGGATCCCGCAAATCATGTAAGGACCTTCTCTAATGCACTGCTGTTGCAGCCAACCAATGACGCGGTCAAGTGTAGGGCGTTTCCACAAACCTTGGCAGGCATGGCCCAAAGTTGGTATAGCCGTCTACCTCCCAATTCCATTGGGTCTTTCAAGGAACTAAGCAAAGCGTTCATCAATCAATTTGTTAGTGGAAGGGTGCATGAGAAAAGTTCTGCATCACTCATGGGAATCCAACAAGGAAAGAATGAAGCTTTAAGGGATTATATCAACCGATTCACCCGGGAGGCTCTGAAAGTCCCGGACTTGGAGGACAAAGTAGATATGATAGCCCTACAGCAAGGAACCACTGATGATCACTTCAAAAGATCATTGGCAAAACATCCACCCGAGAGCATGCTGAAGATAGAGCCGGAAAGTACATCAAGGCTGAAGAAAGCATGAGAAAGTATGAACCCACTGCTGGTGGCAATGGAAATTCAAAGAAAAGAAAGGAAACTCAGGAGTACGACGTCAAGGAAAAGTTTCCCAGAACGTCAAAGGATTCTGATTCTCCACCCAAGAGGAACAATTTTGGGCCAAATTTTACGGAGTATGCAAGATTGAACACTCCCAGGAGCCAAATTCTGATGGAAATAGCAAAGGAGGAGGATCTCCGATGGCCGAAGCCACTAAGGACTGATATGTCTAAACGGAATCAAAACCAATTCTGTCGGTTCCACAAGGAAGTCGGTCACGACACCGATGATTGCAGACAACTGAAAGATGAAATCGAGTTTCTGATACGAAGAGGAAAGCTCAATAAATTCACAAAGGATGGAAATCAAGGGAGTCAAAGAGGAAACTATGAAAGAAAAGATTACGACAGAAGGGACAACGATCAAGATCGTAATCCCAAGCCTCGAGGGCCAGTCATCAACATGATATTCGGAGGACCAAGAGGTAATGACCGTAGTCGGAGAAGCACCGAAACGTGCCCGAACAGAAATATCAATTGGTTTTGATGATTCTGACTTGGAAGGAGTGAAGTTTCCCCACGATGATCCCTTAGTCATCGTACCTGTGACAGGGAATTCTGAAACAAAGAGAGTTTTGGTCGACAATGGAGCTTCAGTGGACATCTTGTTCCATGATGCTTATATCAAGATGGGCTATACCGACTCTCAGTTGACACCCTCGAATATGCCCATATATGGATTCAATGGAGTGGAGTCGAAGGTGGAAGGCACTATCCAACTCCCAATGACAATGGGGCAAGGGTCGAATACGTCTACTCAGATGTTGAACTTCATAGTTATAAAGGCAACTTCAACCTACAATGCAATCCTAGGAAGGACGGGTCTTCATGCGTTCAAGGCTGTTGCCTCATCTTATCATCTGAAAATCAAGTTCCCAACGAGGAATGGAATTGGTGAAGAACGGGGAGACCAAAAGATGGCCAGAAGTTGTTACGTAGCCGCGTTAAGGCCTGATGGAATCGGGGGGCAGGTTCTTGTTAGTATTAGTGCTCTAGAGACAATACTTTTATGTTTTAAAGAAAACATTTTATTATTATAAATTATGTTTTATTGATTATTATTATTAGTTTATTATGTCTTTATTTACTACGTTATAAATGTTAGCATAATAAATGTCCTTGGAATTATGATACGTATTCGATATCTTCAAGTATGTGACTTAAAAATGAGATTATATGAATAGTATCTTTATTCCTAAATATCCCTAGTCGAGTGTTATTATTTAAGGACAATAATAATGCACAGAGACTAGTATGTTTGTTGACTGATGACCACATCTCATTGGTCATAGGTGCATGTAAGAGTATATGGCACTGGATTGACCCGCCGTGAGATTACACATGTTAAAAGTGTCATAAGTAATTCTCACTGTGATAATGGTGTAATGATCCTTAGACCTGAAATCATTATATTTTTATACGAGAATTAATATACTTTCACTACACCATAAATGACCTATCAGAACATATTTTTCACAGATGTTGCTAGATAATGTTACATTTGCTATCTACTTTTGGTCTACTAAGACATTGTTTTTTTTGTGTTAGCTTAGCCAGTAATGTGATGTTACTCTAGTTTAAAATTGTTGTATGTTAGTAACATGCATGATATGTTACCTTAGATCATTAATAAAACAATTTCTAATTTCTTAACTAAAAATTGAATAATCATCTAACAATTACATTTTTTTAAATTAATTCCTTTTTATAAAAAACAAGAGTTGACCAAATAAATAAGTTATAATTTATAAATTTAAATCTAATTATTTAATATTATTTTTCAGGTTATATAAATTTATTAAATTCAAAATGGACAATTTTAACAAAATTGAAAATACTGAAAAATTGTGAAAATGAAAAAATTAAAAATTATGAAAATAAAAAAATTAAAATTGTGAAACATGACACAGAGATCCAATGAAATATTAGGCGGCAAAAACCCCGCGTATGTAAAAATTTCTTAAACAAAATTTATCTCCCTCTCACTCTCTCTCGAACCCCTCTCAACTCTCAACCCTCTCAACTCTCTCCCTCTCTCCCTCTCTCATTTTCTTTAATTTTCAATTGGATTTGGCTTCGGTTTGAGGTTTTGTTTCTTCAAATTGGGGCTTCTTCAAATTAGGTTTTTTTTTTTCAAATTAGGGTTCTTTCAATTGATTCAATTGATTCAATTTCTTCACTTAGACTTCAACTAATTACCGTTTTTTTTCCGATTTCAGGGCTTCTTCAGTGGATTTGGTGTTTCTTCGGTGGATTTCGGCTTCTCTAATTAGGGCTTCAGTGGATTTGGGGTTTTTTCGAAAGGTATTTGGGGCTTCTCTTTCAATTTGGGGGTTTTTTTAAATGTATTTGGGGCTTCTCTGTTATGTGGATTTGGTGTTTGTTTTTGTATATGCGCGTATGATTTCTTAGTGTTTCTTTCTGAAGTTTGTGTAATTTAACCAATATCTTGGATTTTTAAATTAATTATATTCCTTTTTTAAGATTATGTTGTTGTAGGTACTCTATGAAATTTTAAAATTAATTCGTGGTATTATCTTGTATAGGTGAGATTCGTGGTGGAGAGTAGACTTTAGTTCATTTCCAAGTTTTAAATTTGAGTATCTATTTTATGGAGTCGTGTTCCATTTATCTGATTAAGTATCTTTATTGACCTTAATCTTCTATTAAAATGAACAGGTCAGAGGTGTAAAACCAACATGGAAATTGTCCAAAAAACCACTGGGAGGTAAGCTGGATGTAGTGAACTTGTTAGATGCTAAAGAGTGAACGTGTAGTCAATATAAATGAATCCTTGTAATAGATTTTTTGTTCAGTGCGTGCTTATAAGATATATAGTCATCATATTCTGTGATTATATTTAAGTAACGCAATGGGTTGATTAATATTATGTCTTGCAGTTTGACCTGAAAACTGGAGCTGCTATAGAACTTTTTACTTGCCAATCTGTCCAAGATGGTCTAATGCCAGTCGTTCGTCTGAAATCAAACTAGGATTTTATATATGTTATATTTTAAGCTTGTTCAACATATTTACATATTGATATATTGTCTCTTCTTTGTTGCATTCTCATATCCTGACATGTGAATAATATCTTCTAAGCTGATCGAACCTCAATTGCAGGTTAACAACACTGATGCTGCAGGCAGACTTACCCTTGCTGATGCTTTGGTGTATGCTTGTAACCAAGGGGTGGACAAGGTATTACACATAGTCCTCTGATTTGATGTTCTTATAACCAGTATAAGCTTTATTCTGTAGTAAATGGCTCTCTTCCTTCCAGCGAGTCATTGTCTCTTCTGTTGGACCTGTTACAGATTGTAACTGCAAGCTGTATAATAATTGAGTAATTAATGCAATCATGTCAATTTTGCTTATACTTTTCTAAGCCCGGGCTTTAATCTTTGTGCAGATTATTGATTTAGCTACATTAACTGGGGCATGTGTGGTTGCCCTTGGACCCTCTATTGCAGGTATTGCATGCCTTCTGTTCATTTGTTTGTCATGAAGAAAAACTTTCAAATTTTTTGTATCTCTTGCCGTGGTATTGATTAACCTATGTTCTATACATACTGGTTGCACTTATCCGTGGATTTTAGACCCGTTGGGTGTAGTAGTTCAGGTTATAAGGTTTTTACCAGGATTGCATAGAAATTTAAACATCTGAAACATAATATTATTCTAAACATAGTCAAACTCAAAAAATAAAGCAATTATTGTGAAGTATAGAATATGCCCATACTAGTTCTTCCATTGCATCTCAAAGAATTCATTATATGCCAATGATTTGTTCTAAATTTATAATACAATTAATTTATACTTGTTGGATGGTTTTCGTGAGTTCTAAATTTTTGTTCCAATTATGAATTTGACAGTTTTATGATTCATGGATATACACCGGCTAGTAGAAATATTCTGGATAAAAATATGTAATGGAATGACATTAGCTCGCAGTATTAACGACGAAACATATATGAATGACTGAAATATGAAATGGAACAGTATTAGCTTGCAGTATCAGTGACGAAACATGTATGAAGGATAATATATATATTTCTTCACAGTATCATGGCGTCTGCAAAGTCCTTGATCCAAACTTCAGGATAATCTATATATTTCTTCACAATTTTAGCTGTCAATGGATTTCTGGCGAGGACTTGATCTGTAGTCAGCACTCCCATATTCCTCTTCAAATTCTTGTAGTACTGGTTATCGAGACGATCAGGGGTCATAACATGGAGTTTGGCTCGTACTGTAAGTTATACAAAACAAACCGATTTTCTAACAACTCAACTGTAACTTGGGTCCTCTACACTGCTTGCTCCAAAACAGGGGTATTTCTTTCCAGGAATTTGATCAGTTCACAAAATATTCATTTATAGTTATTGAGACAGACATCTCAAGGGATAGTACTTCTAATGTTACTTCTAATGTTGAAGTCCAAGGTAAATTAGGTAATCATTTACAGTACTACTTATCTTGTATTATGTTTTTTTATTGCTTCACTAATCCTCTTTTGGGAATGACTGATTAGATTAATGAGACAGACATCTCAAGGGGTAATTACAGTACTACTTATCTTGTTAATGCTACTACTGTTATTTTTTAGAGGCTCTATACTCTTGTAAGCGCAGTGGCTAGTAGGAACTGCTTTCGGTTCTGTTTCAGATCTTTTCAAAGCATTAGACTTAAAATTATACACAAGTGAAGAACACGAATTTAAATGCCAGGAGAAAAAATTAAATGCAAGGTGCTCGTCGAAATAATGAATATTTTGTTACTATTTTTTTCTTTTTCTCATGCATGCTACCTAGTTGTTACTGTTTATTAAGTGCATAAATTTCAACGATTATAATTTCGTTTTCATGCATGTACTAATTATGGTTACAGCACTGGGGCTGGTCCTTACGAAAATAATCTCTCTACGTCTACAAACAGGAATGGAGCATATATTCTGTATACATTTCAAACGATTTCTAGAAGGTCTTGTAACGATTGGTGTAACTTCAGGTGCAAGTATCCCTGACAAGGTAATTCATTCCATTGCAATATGTGCATTGTTTTGTCGTAGTTACTCCCTCAACCCAAATCTGATGTTGAAGTTTTTGAATTGCAAATACATAACACTGAACTGAAATATTCTAAATAAACTTGAAACAGGCTGTCGAGGATGTCCTTATAAAGATATTCTCTATCAAATGCAAAGAATCCCTGCAAATGGCATAGTGCCATAGACTATCACGGAACTTATGTATGAGACTGTAGCTGTTAATATCTAGCTAGATATCCGATCAATAATCCTGATCGTGTTGTATCACACCACGTGACATTAGCATTTTATAGATATATAAAGAGAGAGAGCAGGTGTTATACGTTAAAAGCTACTCAACTTTGTTAATTTGTTTCAGATTGTGAATTATGGCTTAGTGATATGGCTGGTATGTTGTGATGGTGGATTTTGTATTGGTGGAGTTGGATGGTGAATTTTGTATTGTTGGTGGATTGTGGATTTTGTATTTGCTGGTGGATTTTATTTTGGGATGCATAATATATGTGTAGGTTATTTCAAAAAAAAATTTGGTAAATATGTTACATTAGCTAATGGAAATGATGCTAAATAAAAGTCAATATTGCAAAAAGTGGACTAAAAAGTGGGCCCCGCAGTGGGTATCAAGGTGGGCCTCACAGTGGGCCATGCGGTGGGTCCCACAATGGGGCCCACCTTTTTAAAAAAACTTGAAAGTCTAAGGTAACATATATATTAAGTTACTGTAGAACTTATTTTTGTTACTATAGCATGCTATTGTAACATAAAACTGCATGTTACCTTAGAGATTAATGATGTTACCTTAGACGCCTAAGGCAACATGGTAAAACCTATCATCAAAAAAATGTTAGCTTAGCTACTAGATGGGCCTAAAGTAACATATCTGCTACCTGCTGTAACTTTATTTTTTTGTTACAATAGGCTGTTTATGGTGTAGTGTTTGATTACAATAAAAGTTACCTTTGACCGGGTGATGATAAAAGTGGACATTTGGTATATTATGAATCGTATGAGAAATATGAATGATCTAGATGGGATTTAACCCTCCTAATTTTAGGAGCGATATTATTGGCCTCTTGTTTGAGTGAGACTAAGAAATGCACGGCCGTGCTCAAATGTTGATTTGATTTATTAGTCTACTCATCGATCAAGAAAACTAAGATTAAATTATGAAGAGGATGACACATTACATGCCTCGAGTTTAATCTATAATATTAAGGTTAAAGGGATTATATTACCTGGAACATTATTCACGAAAGGATTAATCGAATCACCGATTTAATTATTATTACTTGGGTGGCAATGATGTATTACTAGATGCCGCTCATTGTTTAAATAGAAAATGGAATTACTTAAACTAGTTCTAAAATTAATTATTAATTAATTAAGTGCGACTTAATTAAATAATAAATTGGAATTTCGGATTAGTATTTTATTATAATTGGATTATAATTAGAAAACTATTTTCCTCTCTATATAAACTCTAAAACAGGGCTGAATTTATGAAGAAAAACGTTTTTACATTAAAACCCTAGCCGCTTATGAGAGCAAGAAAAGAGAGAGAGAAAGAAGCAGTTTTCGGGTGCTAGTACACTTCAATCCTTCAAGAAAAGCGTTCGTGTGGATAACGTAGAGTGTTGATCGCGAGAGCGGGATACATGGTGATTGAACAAGCTTTGGATATCCATTAATCTTCCATTAATGAACTGTTAAAGCTTCTTAAGGTATTTGTTCTTAATCTCCGAATTAAATCTTTTGTTTTCGCATGGATCCTGCGGATGGGTTGAATTTTGATTTATTTTTACATTTTCCGTTGCGTTTATGTGCTCGAAACCCTTCAATGGTATCAGAGCTACTTGCGAAACATTTTAATTCGGTTGTGTGTTTAACAGTTTTCGATATATATGCATATTTGCGATCTACCATGTTTTTGTGTTGATTTATATATATGTATGTATATGTTTTTGAATATATGATATTCATGAGGATTTGATAATCATGAGATTATTGTGTATATTGCTGTATTTATATGATACATATTAAATCGAATTATGAGAATCGTATTCGATACGATTTCTGAATACGATGCGCAGATTTAGTGAAATTTGCATACTGTGTCAGAATTTCGCCGTAAATACCTTTTCGGAAAGGGAAACGGACGTATGAACAAAACTGACATAGTCATTCGTTCGTATGTAAGGCGTTTGACGTCGTTTACTGTCTTTAAACAGCTATTTAATGTTTTCAGAATTCTTATTTTGATTTTCTGATTTACACTTTATTTGATTTCTATGATTGGATCATGAGAAATATGATATGGTATGATATGTTAATGCAATATGAGATGTTCTTAATTTTTATATGAGCATGGTGATTGGTTATTGCCTAAATACCCATAGATAGTGGTTTTGTTTTAATGGTTTGGTTTCTAAATACGACTTGCATGTCGTTATTCCTTGTAATGTTTAAATCTCGAATGTAACTCGAGTTCTACTTGTAAGTTCAGTAGGATAGGTTGTTTTATTTATGTAATATATATGAAGACATCCAAGATGGAGAACCAAGGAAGCATTACAAGGAGGCAAGCAAGGAGGCAAGTTAAAGCTTGAAGACTTGTAACAATGTATTGTATTTTGATACCACCATAGATTGACCTTGATTTTTCCATTAGCTTGGAAAGATCACTTAGGTTGGGCCATAACCAAACACGTTTACTTTACGCACTTTACATATATGATGCATGTGATGATGATATGTATGCGTAGATAATGATGCATGCTTTAATTAGATTAAACATGTATGTATTAGATACGTCACCCATGCCATATTTACTAAACAAGATAAAATCTGTAACGATTCAAGATTTTAAAATTGAACAAAACGAACATGAGATTCCTGTGTTTATGAAACACGGAAATAAGTATGAATTTTCAATTTTTTGATATGGGGCGATTTTGACAAAAATACAAGCATCGCTTGTAAGGAAGGCGGGTTTTAAGTGAGACCAGTGTGACTCCTCCGTTGGACTAGAAATCAAACCATTGATGAATTTTGAATTGAAGTACTTAGTTCAAGGAAAAATTGGGAATCTCTTGATGATGGGATCATGGTCGTTTTAATAATAAAATCCCTAAAGTTAAAATATTAAGTGGATTAGATGCCTTCCAATGGGCAACACTCGTCAAGACCTAGATCGAGAAAGAGTGGGTTCGCCAAAGCGAAACACTCCTATCTATCGTGGTAAGACGCGATGAAGTAAATGTGATAATCAACTGTTAGACCATTGGGTTAGACTTAACTAATTTACCACAATAGGATTGTGAACTTAGAGGCATGGAGTTTGGTATGATTTATTAGATAAATGTGAACAAATGTTGTTCTACCAAACTTTCCAAGAGTTATATATGATATAATTGACAAGAGTTGTCTACCTAAATAAATCATGTTTTGGGAGTAAAGCCAAAGCTGACCTTAAGCATGACGAAATATGGATCTTGGCTCACTAGAAAGATTTAAGAGAAATACTTTCCGAATTAATAGTTAGGGCTATTTATTTGATAAAAATAGTGGGAGGTATATAATGATATACCATAATCACTTAAACATAATAATTAATAAATTTGCAACCTAGATTAATTTTATGCACTTTAATATTGTAGCTATCAAATGACAAATAACACAAACAACTTCTCTATGCGATCAGTCCTTGAGAAGGACAAGCTGACATGAACAAATTTCCTCGACTGATATAGGAGCTTGAGGATCGTCCTCAGGCACCACGATGTTAGTCAAATTCTTCCCTTACCTTTTAGTTGAGAATGTAACATGTGCCGAACATAATGCTTATTGGAAGCAAATTGATGATTCGACTGCTGATGTTTCATGTCTCATGCTTGCAACTATGAGTGTTGAGCTTAAGAAACAATATGAGCATATGGATGCTTATGAGATATTTGAGCACCTTAAAAGATGTTTGAGGAAAAGGCTCCTCAAAAGGGATTTGACAATAGCAAGACACCATACACCTACAAGTAGGGAACGTGAGATTCGGTTGGACCAGGTGTTCTAAAGATGATAGGGTATAATGAGTACCTTGATTATTATTTATTTTGGGTTTCAAGATTGGTCTAGAGACTCGGAATGATTTGATCATACAAATCTTTGAACAATAACTATTCTCAATTAGTTAGTGAACAACGAAATAAATGAGATAGACATAGCACCCACTAAGTTGTGAAGCACGTTGAGAACTGTTGTAAGCAACATGATAAACTCCAATCCCAAAAAGGTTTTATCGCCTAAAGGAGGTGTTGCTAATTAAAGAAGACGATTGTCGCTTCTGTGGAAAACCGAAAGACTGGAAGTTAAACTATCATGCTTATTTGGAAGATATAAGAAGAAGACCGGTGAGGGTCAAGCTTCAGGTTTCGGGTTAGAATTGGAGCAAAAGTTGTTGCTCTAGTTAAAGTAACTCGTTACTTAATTCTGCCTATAAGGCTAAGTTTAGAACTTGATAATTGTAACTACGTGCCTCTAAGAGTAGAGATATTATATTGATTTCTTGTATGGACAAGAAAGGTTTTTCATTTTAATTGGATATATAACAATTGTTGTTTATTACATTTCAATGAAAAGGTTAATGATGTTGCACAATTAGTTAACAATTTATATGTTCTAAAATGAATCAAATCAAACATTACCTTTGGCACTGTAATTAAGGACATATTATAAGAAATGCATTTCTAATTTACATACTGATGGATGATTGGATAAGTTTGATTATGAATCATACGAAGAATGCGAATCTTGGTTTATTTGGTAAAAAGACAAAAGGCCCCTTTTACTAGTAATGGTGAAAGGGTCATCGAACGATTATGACTTATACATGGTGATGTATGTGGTCATATACGTACGATGGCAGAAGGTAGGTTTTACTACTTTATAGCGGTTACTGATGATTTCAGTAGATACGAATATGGATATCTTTTGAAGAACAAATTCGAATCTTTTGAAAAGTTCAAAGAATATTAAGCTGAAGTAGAAAAGGTTCAAAGAAAGGGGTTTCTAAGAACTAAAATCACACTTTGTTGGACATAGTGTGATGGATGATGAGTCAAGAGGATCTTCCAATAAGTTTCTGGGGTTATACCCTAGAGACAAGTGCATATACACTAAACCGTGTTCCTACTAAAATGGTTCAGGAGACACCATATAAGATGTGGACTGAGAAAAGTTATAGCATGTCATTTATGACAATTAGGGGATGCAAAGCGTTTGTGAAACGTTTAACCTATGACAAGCTAGGACCAAAATCAGATAAATGTAATTTTGTGGGATACCAAATTAAAACAAAAGGGGTCTTACTTCTTTAATCCTCTAGAGAACAAAGTGTTTGTTGCTCGGACTGCTGTATTTCTTGAGAGAGAATTTCTTTCTAAAAGAAATACTAGGAGGAAAATAGATCTCGATGAGGATCGAGAACCACGAGATAACATTGAACCGAAGTTGGAACAAGAGCAGAATGTGCAAGAAAATGTTAATGACAATACTGCTCAAGAAACATAGGTTGTTCGTAGGTCTGGTAGGATTCACCATGAGTCCGAGAGATATTATGAATTTCTCTTGACTCAGGATGGTGATGTAATGCTTGTGAATAATGATAATGAGCCTCTTACCCACCAAGACGCTATGAAAATTCCAAGAGCTAAAAGTTGGCAGGAGGCCATGAAATCTAAGATGGATTCCATGTAT
Organism: Heracleum sosnowskyi; assembly: GCA_030848705.1. Lineage (NCBI taxonomy): Eukaryota > Viridiplantae > Streptophyta > Magnoliopsida > Apiales > Apiaceae > Heracleum > Heracleum sosnowskyi. The sequence goes on along the minus strand of CM061244.1, from coordinate 12,648,251 downwards.
GAAAAACCAAGTATGGACTTTGGTTGATCCACCTATAGGAGTAAAACCTATAAGGTGCAAGTGCGTTTTCAAGAAGAAAACTGACATGGATAGTAATGTACAGACCTATAAGGCACGACTGGTGGCAAAAGGTTTCAAGTAAATTCATGGTATTGACTATGATGAAACTTTCTCACCAGTGGCAATGGTCAAGTCCATCGGGATTTTGCTTGCTTATTATGACTACGAAATCTGGCAAATGGATGTCAAGACTACTTTCTGGAATGGGAGCGTTGAAAAGGTTGTGTACATGACACTACCTGAAGGTTTTATAGATCCAAGTTTTGCTAGAATAGTTTATAAGATAAGTCGATCCATTTATGGATTAAAGTAAGCCTCGAGGAGATGTAATATACGTTTTTGATGAAACAGTCAAATAGTTTGGCTCTATTCAAAATGAAGATGAACCGTGTGTTTACAAGAAGGTTAGTGGGAGCCATGTGGCATTCCTAGTATCATATGTAGATGATATATTATAAATAAGGAATGACATACTTTCTCAACAGACTGTTAAGACTTGGTAAAGAAATAGTTTCTTGATGAAAGACTTAGGAGATGTGTCCTATATCTTAGGGATCAGGATCTATAGAAAAATTTCCAGCTCGACCCCAGCCAGGGGCTGCCGCCCCTTGGACCCTGCCAGGGGGCTGCCGCCCCCTGACCCCCGCTTTATTATTTTTGTGTTCGTAATTGTGTATTTGAGCATGGTGCTGGTTATGGCCTTAAAACTCGTAGTTTAATGGTTTATGGTTTTGGTTTTATAAATACGACTTGCATGTCGTTTTCTTCATTCTTGTAATTGTTTAACCTCGAATGTAAATCGAGTTTTATTATGTAAGTTCATTAGTATAGGTTGGATTCAATTGTTCAATGTAATGTACTTGAAGATTGAAGGACGATCCAAGAGGAGGTGAATTCAAGGGAACAAGGAGAATGAAGAAATGTAATTGTATTTATGTTTTACCACCATAGATTGACCTTGATCCTTTCATTAGCTTGAAAGGATCATATAGGATAAAGGCCATAACCAAGAACGTTTACATATTGCACTTTACATATTGATGTATGATTGCATGTGTAGGATACAATGTGATGCATGCTTTAATTAGATTAATCATGTATTAATGTATGTATTAGATACATAACCCATGCCATGCCTGCTAAACAAGATAAAATCTGTAACGATTCAAGATTTAAAAATTGAACAAAATGAACATGAGATTCCTGTGTTTATGAAACACGGAAATAAGTGTGAATTTTCAATTTTTTGATATGGGGCGATTTTGACAAAAATACAAGCAGCGCTTGTAAGAAAGGTGGATTTTAAGTGAGACCACTGTGACTCCTCCGCTGGACTGGAAATCAAACCATTGATGAATTTTGAATTGAAGTACTTAGTTCAAGGAAAAATTAGGAATCTCTTGATGATTGGATCATGGTCGTTTTAATAATAAAATCCCTAAATTTAAAATATTAAGTCACTTAGATGCCTTCCAATGGGCAACACTCGTCAAGACCTAGATCGAGAAATAGTGGGTTCGCCAAAGCGAAGCACTCCAATCTATCGTGGTAAGGCGTGATGAAGTAAATGTGATACTTATCTGTTAGACCATTGGGTTAGACTTAACTAAGTTACCACAATAGGATTGTGAACTTAGAGGCATGGAGTTTGGTAAGATTTATTGGATAAATACGTACAATTGTTGTTCTACCAAACTATCCAAGAGTTATATAAGATATAATTGACAAAAGTTTTCTACCTAAATAATTGTGTTTTTGGAGTAAAGCCAAAGCTGACCTTAAGCATGATGAAATATGGATCTTGGCTCGCTAGAAAGGTTTAAAGAAACTTTTCCGAATTGATAGATAGGGCTATTAATTTGATAAAATAGTGGGTGATATATATTATGAATATATATATATGAATAATCACTTGAACATTATCTATATAATCCGCAGACTAACTTATTTTATGCATTTTTAACATTGTAGATATTTCATGGCACATAACTCAAATAACTTCTCTGTACGATCAGTCCTTGAGAAGGACAAGCTGACAGGAACAAACTTCCTCGACTGGCAAAGGAATTTGAGGATTGTCCTCAGGCAAGAGCGAAAGCTCCATGTCATTGATATTCCTCGCCCTGAACCTCTGCCAGAAGGTGCATCGGTTGATCAACAGAATGTTTATCAGAAACATATCGATGATGACACAGATGTTACCTGTCTTATGCTTGCGACTATGAGTCCCGAGCTTCAGAAACAACATGAGCATATGGATGCTTATGTGATGATTGAGCACCTTAAACGTATGTTTGAAGGACAGGCTCGTCAGGAGAGGTTTGATACAAGCAAAGCCTTGTATGCCTGCAAACAGGGTGATCGTGATCCAGTTGCACCGCATGTTCTAAAGATGATTGGATATATGGAGTACCTTGCTACTCTGGGTTCAACCATCGGTGAGGAAACCCAGATAGATCTAATCTTGCAATATTTGAACAGCAGCTATGCTCAGTTTGTAATGAATTACATCATGAATGAGATAGACAAGACACCTTCCGAATTGTTGGCAATGTTGAAAACTGCTGAGACCAATATTCAGAAGGCATCCCCTAACGCCATTATGATGGTCAATAAAGGGAATGCCAAAGAACAGGGTAAAAGGAAAGGCAAGAAGAAGATTGGATCTAAATCTGCTAATCCAAAACCTGCTTGTAAAAAGGCTTTGAAGCCTACAGGAGGTGTTACAAAAGGTGCTGCAAAAGGTGATTGTCACTATTGCAATAAACTAGGTCATTGGAAGAGAAACTGTCATGCTTACTTGGAGGATTTGAAGAAAATGAATTCTGTGAAGATTTCAGATTCAGGTATTTATGTTATAGAAGTCAATTTGTCTACTTCTACATCATGGGTATTAGATACTGGATGTGGTTCTCACATTTGTATAAATGTGCAGGAACTTCGAAGGAGTAGGACTTTGGCGAAAGGAGAAGTCGACCTACACGTTGGCAATGGAGCAAAGGTTGCTGCTTTGGCTGTAGGGACTTATAATTTATCTTTGCCCACAGGGCTTATTTTAGAACTTGAGAACTGTTTTTACGTGCCTGCGATTTGAAGAAACATTATTTCTGTTTCTTGTTTGGACAAGAAAGGGTGTTCCTTTACAATTCAGAACAATAGTTGTTCCTTTGGTTTGAATAATGTTACCTATGGGGTTGCACGTTTATTTAATGGTTTATATGTTCTAGATCTTGATACTCCTGTCTATAATATAAATAATAAACGTATTAAGGCTAATGACGCAAATCGAATATACCTTTGGCATTGTCGTTTAGGCCATATAAATGAGAAACGCATTTCCAAGTTACATAAGGATGGATACTTGGATAAGTTTGATTTTGAATCATACGAAGAATGCGAACCTTGTCTCATTGGAAAAATGACTAAAGCTCCTTTTATCGGAATTGGTGAAAGGGCCACCGAACAATTAGAGCTTATACATAGTGATGTATGTGGTCCAATGCTTACGATGGCAAGAGGTGGTTTTTACTACTTCATAACCTTTACTGATGATTTTAGTAGATACGGATATGTGTATCTTTTGAAGAACAAGTCCGAATCATTTGAAAAATTCAAAGAGTACAAGGTAGAAGTGGAAAAGCAAATAGGCGGAAGTATTAAAACCCTACGATCTGATCGTGGAGGTGAGTACCTAAGCTTAGAATTTAAGAATTTCTTAAAGGAGTGTGGTATTGTAAAGGAGTGTGGTATTGTATCACAACTCACACCTCCTGGAACCCCACAGTGGAATGGTGTATCTGAAAGGAGAAATCGTACCTTGTTGGACATAGTGCGATCGATGATGAGTCTAGCGGATCTTCCAATTAGTTTCTGGGGCTATGCCCTAGAGACGGCTGCACAAACACTAAACCGAGTTCCTTCAAAAACGGTTCAAAAGACACCATATGAGATATGGACCGAGAAACGTCATAGCGTGTCATTTATGAAAATTTGGGGATGCGAAGCGTTTGTGAAACGTTTAACCTCAAACAAGCTAGGACCAAAATCAGATAAATGTAATTTTGTGGGATATCCAAATGAAACCAAAGGGTATTACTTCTATAATCCTTCAGAGAACAAAGTGTTTGTTGCTCGAACAGCTGTGTTTCTTGAAAGAGAATTACTTTCTAAGAAAAATAGTGGGAGGACAATAGATCTCGATGAGGATCGAGAACCACAGATTAACGTTAAACCGGAGTTGGAACATGAGCAGAATGTGACTGAAAATGTTGAGGACAACATTGCTCAAGAAACACAGGTCGTTCGTAGATCTAGTAGGATTCGTCATGAGCTAGAGAGATATTATGGATTTCTGCTGACTCAAAATGGCGATGTAATGCTTGTAGATAATGATAAGCCTCTTACCTACAAAGATGCTATGAATAGTCCAGATTCTGATAGATGGCTGGAGGCCATGAAATCTGAGATGGATTCCATGTATGAAAACAAAGTATGGACTTTGGTTGAACCACCTGAAGGGGTAAAACCCATCGAGTGCAAGTGGGTTTTCAAGAAGAAAACTGACATGGATGGTAATTTACAGACCTACAAAGCTAGACTAGTGGCGAAAGGTTTCAAGCAAATTCATGGTATTGACTATGATGAAACTTTCTCACCGGTAGCTATGGTCAAATCCATCAGGATTTTGCTTGCAATAGCAGCTTATTATAACTATGAAATCTGGCAAATGGATGTCAAGACTGCTTTCTTAAATGGGAGCTTAGAAGAGGATGTGTACATGACACAACCTGAGGGTTTTGTCGATCCAAAATTTGCTAGGATGGTCTGTAAGTTACTACGATCCATTTATGGGTTGAAGCAGGCCTCGAGGAGATGGAACATTCGTTTTGATGAAACAGTCAAAGAGTTTGGTTTCATACAAAATGAGGATGAACCGTGTGTTTACAAGAAGGTTAGTGGGAGCCATGTGGCATTCCTAGTATTATATGTAGATGACATATTTCTAATAGGGAATGACATTACTTCTCTACAGGCTGTAAAGACTTGGTTGGGAAATAATTTCTCGATGAAAGACTTAGGCGATGCTTCCTACATATTAGGGATCAGGATCTATAGAGATAGACCCAGAAGAATGATCGGCTTAAGTCAGAGTACATACATTGACAAGATATTGCATCGTTTCGGGATGCAAGAGGCTAAAAGGGGCTATGTCCCAATGTCTCATGGGATAACGATCTCAAAAGAAAACTGTCCTAAATCATCAGATGAGAAGGACCGTATGAATAAAGTACCATATGCTTCGGCAATTGGTTCTATAATGTATGCAATGATATGTACTCGTCCTGATGTCTCGTATGCTTTGAGCATGACGAGTTGATACCAGTCTAATCCAGGTGAAAGTCACTGGACAGCTGTCAAGAACATTCTTAAGTACCTTAAGAGGACTAAAGATTCTTTCTTGATATATGGAGGAGATGAGAAACTAGTTGTAAGAGGTTACACTGATGCTAGTTTCCAGACAGATAGGGATGACACTGTATCTCAGTCTGGATTTGTGTTTTGCCTAAATGGAGGTGCTGTAAGCTGGAAGAGTTCAAAGCAAGAAACAGTAGCTGATTCTACAATGGAAGCTGAGTATATTGCAGCCAGTGAAGCAGCCAAAGAGGCTGTTTGGATTCGGAATTTTATTACGGGACTTGGAGTGGTTCCATCGATCGCAGACCCAGTTGATCTATATTGCGATAATAATGGAGCCATTGCGCGGGCTAAGGAACCAAGATCCCATTCCAAGGCAAAGCATATACTTAGGAGATATCACCTCATTAGAGAAATAAATAATAGAGGGGATATACATATATGTAAAGTGCATACTAATGATAACGTTGCGGACCCACTGACTAAGGCTTTGTCGCAGCAGAAGCACGAATGTCACACTAGTTCCATGGGTATTAGATACATGGGTGATTGGCTCTAGTGCAAGTGGGAGATTGTTAGTGTTAGTGCCCTAGAGACAATACAATTGTACTTCTGGGAAACACTATTTGTTATTTAATAATGATTATGTTCTATTGATTATTCGACAACAATTATTATGTCTTTATTTACTGCAATATTAATGTTAGAGTAATAAATGTTCTTGGAATATTGAACACGTATTCTATATCTTTAAGTATGTGACTTAAAAATGAGATTATATGAATAGTGTTTATATTCCTAAAGATATCCTTAATTAAGCATTATGAATTGGGACAATTATGATGCATAAAGATTAGTATGTTCGTTGACTAAATGACCACATCTCATTGGTCATAGGTATAGTGATACTAAAGTCAAAAACATAGGTGCATGTAATATTCTACATGGCACCGGATAGACCCACGGTGAGATTCTACATGGTAATAAAGTCATTAGAATAACTCACAGTGATAATGGTGTAATGATCCTTAGACTTGAGATCATTATATTTCTATACGAGGATTAATATACTTTGATTACATTAAAAGTTACCTTTGACCGGGTGATGATAAAAGTGGACATCGGGTATATTATGAGTCGTATGAGAAATATGAATGATATATATAGGATTTAACCCTCCTATTATTAGGAGAGATATTATTGGCCTCTTGATTGAGTGAGACTATGAAAATGCATGCCCATGCTCAAATATTGATTTGTTTTAATAGTCTACTCATTGATCAAGGAAACCTGGATTAAATGTTGAAGAGGATGACTAATAACATGCCTCGAGTTTAATCTATAATATTTGGTTAAAGGGATTATATTACACGGAAACATTAGTCACGAAAGGTTTAATTGGATCACCAATTATTATTATTACTTGGGTAGCAATGATGTATTACTAGATGCCGCTCATTGTTTATAATTTTATTATGAGATATTAAAATTATTGACAACGTAATAATAACCTAAAGGGTTACACATAAAGAACGTTTTAAACGGAGCATTAATTAAATTTAGAATTTAATTGAATTATTATTATTATTGAATTATTGGATTAATTAAGTAGGACTTGATTAATTATATAATAATTCGAATATAATAATTAATAATACTAATAATCAGATTGGGTTTTGGAAGCCCAATTAGATTAAGTAAGGCCCAAAATTCTCTTTCAATAAATACATTATGATGTATTGTTTTAGTTTTGGTTACAAAATTCGTTTTCAGAAAAAAGCCATAGCAGCTCTGCATATTAGAGAGGCTAGAAACAGAGAGAGAAGGTTTTGAGGGCGTTTTTATTTGGCTAGTACCAACTCCGTGATCGTTGGACGATCAAGCGTTTGTGTGGACTACTTTGGCGACGCAGATCTTGAACAAGGGCTGCGTGGTGGTTAGAACAAGGACCTCCAAGTTTCTGATTATTATAAGCTCAATTAAGGTATGATTTCGTTTCTCCATAATCAGCCATGTCTTGTACACGGATCCTAGGGTTAGGGTTTCGGATTATTATTGTTTTTACGACTGTTTTCGCTGCGTATGATGCCTCGAAACCCAACATTAAGAATGCAGGGGCAACATACCAATGATTGGTGAACAAAATTTTTGAACACCTGATTGGGAAAACCATGGAGGTCTATATGGATGACATGTTGGTTAAAAGCCTCGATAAGGCCGATCATATAAACCATTTACGGGAAGCATTTGAAGTGATGAGGCACCACAAGTTGATGTTGAATCCAGCTAAGTGTGCCTTTGGTGTAGGCTCGGGAAAGTTCTTAGGCCTGATGGTTTCCAAGAGAGGAATCGAGGCTAACCCCGACAAAATCAAAGCAATTCTAGACATGGAATAACCACGGACTGTCAAGGATGTCCAAAAACTAACGGGAATTCAAAGCACTCAAGAACGTGAAAAATTTTGAGTGGACAACTGAAAGCCAGGAGGCCTCTGAGACTTTGAAAAAGTACATGGCTGAGGCACCACTGTTGGCAAAACCAAAGCCAGGAGATATTCTCTATTTGTACTTGGCAGTTTCTAACACAACCATTGGAGCTGTTTTGGAAAAAGAAGAGTTGAAGGTTCAGAAGCCCGTTTATTACGTGAGCAAGATTCTACATGGGGCAGAAATAAACTACTATACGACAGAGAAGTTTGCCTTAGCCTTGATTATGGCCTCAAGAAAGCTACGCCCATACTTCCAGGCACACAAGATAGAGGTCTTGACCAATCAGCCTCTAAGAAACATCTTGCATAGCCCTCAAGTTAGTGGAAGGTTGATCAAATGGGCTATTGAATTGGGAGAATATTACATCAAGTATAAGCCTCGAACGACCATAAAAGCTCACGCACTCGCTGACTTCATGGTTGAATGCACTATTGACAACCAGGAAGTCGGGGGGCAGGAAGTAATAGTGGAAGACAAGAAAGATGAAGACATGGTGTCCAAAGAATGTTGGGTGCTCTATTTTGATGGAGCATCAAAAACAAAATCAAGTGGAGCAGGTTTGGTGCTACAAAGTCCTGATGGATTTCTCATAGAGTACGCACTAAAACTGGACTTCCCAACGACAAACAATTGAAGCTGAGTACGAAACCCTGATAGCTGGCTTAGGGCTGGCTGGAGCCTTGAGAGTTAAAACTCTGAAAGTGTGTAGAGACTTGAGGCTAGTGGTTTCCCAAGTAAATGGGGAGTTTGAAGGCTAGAGATGAAGTCATGGCGAAGTACCTAAAACTTGTCAAGGCCATCATGACTCAGTTTGATGAATGCTATGTGGAACACATTCCAAGGGAAGAGAACATGAAGGCCGATGCCTTGTCTAAATTTGCATCTTCTGAAATTGAAAACTACGCAGGAAGTGTATACTTCCAAGTCTTGAAGACCCCAAACATCAATGGAAAGTTGGTAGCACCCATTGATGTTGCCAGCTGTTGGATGGATCCCATCAAATCTCATCTGGAAACTGGGTGGTTACCCAACGACACTTTAGAAGCACGAAAGTTATATGTGAGAGCACTAAGGTATACCCTAATTGAGGGAATCCTATACAAAAAGTCTTTCATTGTTCCTTATCTGAAATGCTTGAGACCTCAAGAGGCAGAATTGGCCCTAAGGGAAGTGCATGAAGGAATTTGTGGACAGCACTTGGGGGGCAGAGCCCTTGCACATAAAATCACTCGTCTAGGTTTCTATTGGCCAAGCATACTTGCAGATGCTAAAAGCTACGTAAAGAAATGTGAACGGTGCCAAAAGCATGCACCGGTGGTGAGGCAACCACCATAAATGATGACATCCATAAACTCACCTATCCCATTCGCCATGTGGGGAATGGATATACTTGGACCATTTCCGATGGCAAGTGCGCAAAGAAATTTCTTGATAATGGCAATCGACTACTTCACCAAGTGGATTGAGGCTAAACCTTTAGCCAAGATAACCACCAAGCAAGTAATGCATTTCTTCTGGGAATATGTAATATGCAGATACGGAATTCCACGAATCTTGGTCACGGATAATGGAACTCAGTTTAACAACGATGAATTCAAGAAGTATTGTGACGAGAATGATATCAAGTTACGCTTCATTTCTGTTGCCCATCATCAAGCAAATGGGCAATCTGAGGTTGCCAATCGAATTATCCTGGATGGACTGAAGAAAAGAGTTGAACGCTCTAGAAACACTTGGGTAGACGAATTGTTCCCCATATTATGGGCATATCGTACTACTTGTAAAGTCACCACTAGAGCAACCCCCTTTCTGTTGGCATATGGGGCAGAGGCAGTGGTTCCAGTGGAGATTACTCACACATCTCCAAGAATCGAAGCTTATGAGCCAGAGATAAATGAAGAAGGCATGAGGCTGGCCTTAGATCTAATTGATGAAGTTAGAGATGAGGCAAATGCTAAAGTAGTTGAACATCAAAAAAAGGCATCTTTCTACTATAACCTAAGGGTTAAAGAGAGATTCTTCCGTCAAGGAGACTTAGTCCTCCGAAAGATTGAGGCATCCGAGTTGGACAAAAAGGCAAGTTGGCCCCAAATTGGGACAGACCATATCGCGTTAAGAACGTATTTGGTCGAGGATCCTACAAATTGGAAACCCTGGAAGGGATCGAAGTGCCAAGAACTTGGCATGCTGCAAACTTGAAAGTCTATTATGTTTAAAGTGTGTCTTGACTGGACTCACTATTAGGACAAGTAGAAATAAGGTCGACGAAACCAATCCAAGTTTTTAAACTTGAGGTAGAAAGTAGAGTATTATGTAAGGGTTGAACCCATTTTCAAAGTTATATATTCCTATGTTCTTCATCATGTTTTGTGTGCATTACATACTGATAGATATGCACAAAATGCTAACTAAACATGCAAAGTCAAGAATCAGGAAAATAATACAAGCCATGGATGGCCATGAAAGATAAATAAAACTAAACTTTCTAAGAGTTTAAGTTAAGCCCGAAGGCTGGAAATACATAAAATAATACAAGCCATGGATGGCCATAAATAAACTACAAACTACGCTTCACCCCCCTTGTCACCAGCATCTGTCTCCTCCCCTGAGCTAGAGCCAGAAGAATGCTCGTTAGCATCAGGGTCATCAACAGATGCGTCACCAAGGGGTGATGACTGCAATGGATCTAATATCCTCTCATCCTCCTCCATGTCATCTGCCCCAGCCAGGATGCGTTCTAAAGGAGTAGGAGGGTGAGGAGCTGGGAAGTCAGCAGAATCAAAAACTCCAGGATGCTTGGCCAAGATAGCCTGAACAACATCCTCCCATCCTGATGTATGCTGGACTGGGAAAAGGATCTCATCGTGCTTCTCGATCAAGTCCTTGTACTCCTGAGAGTCAAGGTACTCGTCGATGCAATCCTCCTTGCTCTTCCTCAGCTCTACAAGATCAGCCTGAACATCGGCAAGCTCCTTCTCCCTCCTAGCTAAAGTCTCCTTTAGAGACTTCACCTCATCCTCGGACCTCTCCAGCTTGATCCTGTTGGCCTCAGAAGAGGTACGCCAAGCTTTAGCCTGGAAGAGAGCCCCCTGGAAATTGGCATTAGTCTGCCAAAAAATAAAAGTTAGAAAAGAAAAGTAAAGACTTAAAAGAAAGAGAGGGGCTAAGGTAAGAAAAATATCGCAGCAATAGCCTGAGCTCCCAGATGCTCAACTCCCTTGATTGTAGAATCTGCGACAAAGTCTTTGTAATTGCAGGGAGTGAGCGAATGGTATGACCAATCCACATCATGTTTGGACACTCCAGTAATGGTGTCCCTCTTCCTGATACCCCAGTTGGGGTGCCAAACTGAAGACTTGGTAGACACAGGGATGTCTGCCTCGTCCACAAGAATCTGAGAAGGAATCAGGAAACTGGGAACACTAGACTTTCCCTGTGGATCATCTCCTATCCTGGCCCTCTTCATCCTTGAAGTCTCATCATCCTTGGGCTCGTTGGTTTTATTTATAAAGGCCGCAACTGTAAATACAACCAAAGAATGGTTAACTGAAAATCACGAAAGGAAAGAAAGTAATAAAACAAAAAGATAAGTGAAATTACCCTTATCAAAAACAGTTGAGAGATGAACAGATTTGAGGACGAATTCGTCCAATAGCTCCCAAGCCACAGTAGTCCCATTATCCTTGATTAGCTCAGAGTAGGCAAATGACTCCTCCTCATTCAAGACTATGTTGCTGGGACTACCATCTGAAACTCTCCCAAAAGACTTACGGAACAGGGTTCCCCAGTCCCCACCTTCCCAGACAAGGTACATGAACTCATTATTCCACCTAGGATTATTATCTAGGATAGTCTTTGGGTGGAAGATAAAAGGAAAGCCAACCCTATGACTAATGTATACCCAACCCAAGTTGTTGGCAGAACTGTTCTTAAATTGGAAAATCTTTCTAAATAAGGGAACAGAAAGAGGCAATTTATTTCTAAGACATAAAACCATAAAACAGTGAATTTTCCTCCATGCGTTTGGGGGTAATTGGCTAGGGTTTATTTGAACATCGACCAACAGACTAGGTACAAACTCGTGAAAGGGAAACCTAAGGCCAACAACTATGGAATCTTTGTAAATACATAAGGCGTTAGGCCGCCAATGATAAGAACGGTCACCAGCACCTGCATGAACTAATTTTAGGGGGGCTTTAACCCTATACATTTTATTGTGGTCCTTAATTTTATCTACATCATGAAACTTATTACTGTAATCGTATGAATCTAAAGCAGACACAGACGGGTACTCATCCCCACGTTCGTTGATCATATCATACAAAGACATGTATTTAGAACGAATAGGAATGGGGATACCTCGTTTGGATGCAGAATTCATCTTTTGAAGACGTTGGGAAGTGCGATCAGCCATTTCTAAACCCAGAAAATGGCCAGAAATATTCAAATCTTCAAAGCAGAACCTCGCAGAGAAAATTTCGGATAAAATTTAGCAAAATAACTTTGAGAAAGTAAGAAATGAGAAGTGAATGATGTTAAGTGAGATTCTACACTTATATAGAAGGAGTAGCCGGTCAATGGGCCGGTTGAAAGAAGAGCAACCGGCATTAGCCGGTATAGCCAGTAAAAGGCTACATGCCCAATTATTAAATGGACGAATAAAAGTCTTGGGCCCAACTTGAACCCAACAAATTGGACCTCAAAATGGCACAAGAGGTACAACTTGAAGAAATTTGCGATTCTATGTTCGACCCCAAGCGAGATCGAAATGGCTGACTAGAATCCTGGTCGAAAGAGTTCGACCAGGGCCTAAAATGGATCACTTCTTCGACTAGAATCCTGGTCGAAAGAGTTCGACAAGGGCCTAAAATGGCACTCATCTTCGATCAGAAACCTGGTCGAAAATGTTCAACCAGGGGACGAAATTGCATATATCTTCGAATAGAAACCTGGTCGAAAGTGTTCGACCAGGGGATGAAATGATACTAAAATTCGACCAGAATCCTGGTCGAAAGTATTCGACCAGGAGGCAAAAATGAAGCCAAACTCGACCAGAATCCTGGTCGAAAGTGTTCGACCAGGAGAAAAAAATGAAGCCAAATTCGACCAGAATCTTGGTCAAAGGTGTTCGATCAGGAGCCAAAAATGAGGTCGAATTCGACCAGAATCCTGGTCGAAAATACACCGGAATTTCAAAATTTGAATTATTTTCCAAGGAATTGATGAAAAATCCCGATTCCTATTTTGGAAAAATTATAAAAATTGGTGTAGGGCTATATGTTCGCAAAACCAAACTAGAATACGGAAGAAAACTTTGTAACTCCTGAATAAAATAACTTCTACGATAATCCAAAAGAGATTTTCCTAGAAGTTGGGGGGCAAATGACATGGGCTGAAAAATAACCCTAGAAGTGCAATTAATGACGTATTAATTAGACCTGGATTGGTCCAAGAACACGGCCCAATAAACAAGGCCCGAAACCCTAATTATTTATTAATTTCGTAATTAATAAATAGTGAAAATATACAGCTCATGAAAGGAGTCCAAAATATGGTAAATTCCTCAAAGAAGGATCCAGAATCCCAATTAAAAGAAATAATGAGTCACAGTCCTTATTAACAAGGAAAAGACTTGTTCACCAAGAAATACAATGTTTATCCATTATCAAAAAGGAGATTTATTCGCTAAGTCTCCTAAACATACTCTAAATACGAGGCTCCAGACACCTATATAAGGACTCTGCTCCTTCACAATAGAACGACGTTTTGGACATAGCTCCATATGTCATCTACTACGTTTTAGACTTCATCCTCGAATAAGGACATACAAGTCACTACGTCCTTGGCGTGCCCCTGCCGCCATAGCCCCGAGGGCAACACCAAGAACTACGTTTTTTGTCTTGATTCTCAGCACTGATTGAGATACGTAGGCATCTTGTGAGGACCGATTTAGTCATGAAACACAAGAGCAGCCATTAAAGCTCGAAAGCTCTTAAACCCTAGCAATTAATTTACAAGTACGTTTTTTTAATCCATAACAATTATAAAATGAAAAACTTAAATATTAATTAGAACATAAAAAAATATAAACAAAATACATATGGGGCTGAGGAAGATAAATGAGGCATAATAAAATAATATTAATAATAAGGACAAATAGAAAATCTAACATGTTTTAATTAAAAAAAGTAATTGTCGGTGATATTTTTAGAAGTGTTTTAATTATATTAATTGTATTTATTAAAAAAATACGTTTACATGTTAAAATAATTAAGTTTTTTTAATAAGGACAAATAGAAAAACTAATATGTTTTAATTAAAAAAAAGTAATTGTTCGTAATATTTTTAGATGTGTTTTAATTATATTAATTGTATTTGTTAAAAAAATGTGTTGACTTGTTAAAATAGGTAAGTTTTTTTAAATAATTAAAAGTATTAACAATAGGTTTAAAAATATATAAATAAGGGTTGTACTTGATATTTTTGGAAAAGAGAAATTTTAATGATAACAAATAAAAAATGTAATATATTTTAATTTAAAGTTAATTTCCCGTGATATTTTCGGAAAAGAAGTAGATTTTGTTAAAAAAAAATGTTGTAACTATAAAAGGCAATCAGCTAGTTACTATTTTATATTATTTTATTATTTATTAAATAGAGTATTAAAATATGTTTTAAAATAAATAAGTAAGGATTGCACCTCATATTCTTAGAAAATAGAGATTTTAGTGATAACAAATATACAAGATAATATGTTTTAATTTAAAGGTAATTGACATGATATTTTTGAAAAATGAGTAGATTTTGTTAGAATTTTTTTAATTATAAAAGGCAATCAACTGGTTACTATTTTTATATTATTTTATTATTTATTAAATAGAGTATTAAAATAGTTTTTAAAATAAATAAATAAGGATTGCACCTTATATTTTTGGAAAACGGAGATATTAGTGTTAACAAATATAAAAGATAATATGTTTTAATTTAAAGATAATTGTCGTGATATTTTTGGAAAAGGAGTAGATTTTGTTAGAAAAAAATATTTTAATTATAAAAGGCAATCATGTAGTTACTATTTTTATATTATTTATTAAATAGAATAAAGTACTGAAAACCGAAAACCAAAACTTTCAATGTTTCGGCTTTAATAATATAGTGTATATATATATATATATATAGGCTAGTGATCAAATACAAACTTTTTTTAAAATACAAACTAAGAACCAATCTAAACCCTTATATTAATATAATCTAATGGCCCCGTTATATGCACAACACACAACTAAAATACACCCTCCCACACACAATCACACATATTCCCCTCCGTTTTTAATTTGACTTTTCCCGTCAATCGGAGAGCTTTTTTTGAAATCCGACTTCACCGTATTTTTCTCCATCTCCCAACGATCAATTTGCATACCATATTTGATATATTCCGACGATAAATCACTATTTATGCTTGCGAGAATCACTAAAATGTTGATGATTTCTGTAAGAATAAATAGTGATTTCTGCGTAAATGTAGTGATTTTTTCTCCAGATCTATACGTAAATTATAGATTTTGTACCGTAAAATCACTAAATTTATACGTATATAAAAATAAATAGCTAGATCTATGCTGAAATCACTATTTATTCTTACCGAAATCACTAAAATTATTTAGTTTGTAGTTTGTAGTCTAAGAATGGTTTGTATTGGAGTAAACCCCTATATATATACTAGCTTAAAACCGTGCGATGCACGGATTATTAATTATTATTTTATTATTGTTTTTTTTAATATTTTTTAATTATAATTGTGCAAAAAATAAGTAGGCATGTTAAAATAGTTAAACACTTTTAATTAATTAAAAACATTAAAACAGATTTTAAAATAAATAAGTATGGGTTTGCCCGTTATATTTTGGAAAATAAGGGGTTTTAGTAAGAAAAAATAAAAAATGTAACATATATTTAGTTTAAAAAGGTAAATGTCTATGATATTTTTGAAAAATATGGTTTTAAAATTTAATAATTAAAAGTATTTAAATACGTTTTAAAATAAATAATTAAAGGGTTTCCTGTGATATTTTTGGAAAAAGAATGGATTTTAGTGAGAAAAATAGAAAAAGTAAATTTTAAAAGACAATTTCCCGTGATATATTTAGAAAAGGAGGGACTTTGTTAGAAAAAATATATAATGTGTTTTAGCTGAACAAGTAATTGGTTATAAATAGGTATTTGATTATTTATATTTTAATATTTTTAGTAATTGCATAAGAAAAATAAGTAGACATGTTAAAATAGGTAAACTTTTAAAAAATAATTATAATATTAAAATAGGTTTAAAAATAAATAACTAAAGGTTTTTCCGTGATATTTTTGAAAAATGAGGGGTTTTAGTGAAGAAAAATAGAAAAATTAACATGTTTTAGTTAAAAAATGTAATTGTGTGTGATATATTTGAAAAAGTAGAGGGAATTTGTTAGAAAAAATAGAAAAAATAATGTATTTTAGGTGAAAAGGGTAATTGGTTATAAATATGTAATATTATTATTTAATAATATATTTCTATAAATAAGTAAGGTTAATTAAGTAAAAACACGGAGTACAGTTAATTAAGGGCAATTAAGTAAAATCACAACGTACCATACCGACCAACCAAACTTTTAATGTTTCGTCTATTATATAATAGTATTGAAATATATATATATATATATATATATATATATATATATATATATATATATATATATACTAGTTTAAAACCCGTGCGATGCACGGATTGTTAATTGTTATTTTATCATTATTTTTTTAATTGTATTTGTTAAAAAAATAAGTAGGCATGTAAGAATAGCTAAACACTTTTAATTAATTAAAAACATTAAAACAACTTTTAAAATAAATAAGTAGGCATGTTAAAATAGGTAAACTTTTAAAAAAATAATTATAATATTAGGTTTAAAAATAAATAACTAAAAATTTGACCGTGATATTTTTGGAAAATGAGGGGTTTTAGTAAGAAAAAATAGAAAAACTAACATGTTTTAGTTAAAAAAAGGTAATTGCCCGTGATATATTTGAAAAAGTAGGGGAATTTGTTAGAAAAAAAATGTATTTTAGGTGAAAAAGATAATTGATTATAAATAGGTAATATTATTAATTAATAATATATTTCTATAAATAAGTAAGGTTAATTAAGTAAAAACACGAATTTAAGAAAGAGCAATTAAGTAAAATCACAACGTACCATACTGACCGACCAAACTTTTAATGTTTCATCTATTATATAACAGTATTGATATATATATGATATGGTCAAAAAAGTAATTATAGAAATATAATTAATGATTCATTGGAAAGGCTCAATAATTAAGGCCCAAAACCCTGATTATTTATTAATTACGAAATTAATAAATAAGGAAAATATATAGCTCATGAAAAGAGTCCAAAATATGGTAAATTAGTCAAAGAAGGATCCAGAATCCCAATTAATGAGTTGTAGCCTTTATCAACAAGGAAAAGACTTAATCAGCCAGAAATACAATGTTTATCCATTATCAAAAAGGAGACTCATTAGCTAAGACTCCTAAACCTACCATAAATACGAGGCTCCAAACGCCTATATAAAGGACCTGATCCTACAATCAGAACTACGTCTTTGGCTTGATTCTCAGCATTAATTGAGATACGTAGGTGTTATGCCACATTTTGGCATAGTCCAAATTTATCATTTTAATAATTATTAATTCAGATTAATAATTAATTACTTGAACACTAAGTAATATCCTCTCCCTGAAACGAGGAAAGAATCAATCTCAATCGACGAATAACGAAAAATATCTCCAAACGATATCCTTCAAATCAGGAAAATATCACAACGTCAAGATAATGCAAGATAAAATCGGTAATTTACCACATTAACAAAGTTTATCTCTAAAGTCTCTCAGGGATAAACACAATTGCACAGAATTGCGTGGGCTTGATCCAATATAAATTGGTACGCAGGCATCTTGACAAAAGGATCCGATATCTGAGACAAATCGAGACACCTCCCAAGTCCAGCCTCCAAACATCCAAAAATCCCAAATCCCCCTATTTTCATAATTCGTTATTTCAGCAACTTCCGATTTGTGTTGTTACGAAATTCCTCCAACAACAATTGGTGCTAGAAGGAGGGGAATATATTTTATTATTCGTGGAGGACGAATAATCTTAACTAGGAGGTTTTGGGTTTTATCGATAAAAAATAACATGGCTGGACAATTGTTTACTGCGAATAAAAAAATAGCTTTGTTGGTGTGTATAGCGGACCAGTGCGCGGCATAAGAAGAATGGAAAAACACAGTTCGTTGTATACATGTATGGTAGGATTCACATGAAGAAAAAAGAATAACAAAAAGGAAGCAACAGCAAGACAAAAAATAGAAGCAACGCGCAGGACGGGCAACAGAAAACTGGCAGCTCTCAAATATACGGACATTAAAAGATAAGTTTTTAATTCTTATTTTATTTTCTGCAAATTAAATATTATGTCATGCGTGCATAAAATTATGTTTTATTTTAAATATTTTTTACGAAAAATATCAATTATCTTAAAAATTCGTGCGAGTCATATTTTATTATGCTTGTAAAATTATTACGAGATCCGCGTATATATTTTAGAAAATATCGTTCGATATTTTTATTTTGGAGAATTGTGAATATTTTACAATATTGAACGAGCTGCATATTTTTGAAGAAAAAAAATATTTATGTGAGATGCATAATTTTTGAAGAAAATTCTTACAAAGAACATTAATTTTTAAGAAAGTAAATATCGCGACATTCTTAGATGGCATATTTATTTTATTTTTTGACTGTGTTCAAAATATTTTTCATATATCGTCGCGATAATACATATATGTCAAAAATATTTCAAACTTGTGAACTTAAATTGTCAAGTAGGACAGGTAGGGCAAGCTATAAGTCCCGCACTACTACATGCTTAGAAAGGAGTCAGCGACCCTCTGGATTGAAGACCCTACTACTCTCAGAGGAGAGTTCAGGGATAAAATTACATTATTGAAGACTCATTGATAAATGGATATTTCTTGGTTGGCACGAGACATTCCTACAATCACGAGAATAATTGTGGATATGCCGCGAGATTGTAGGAAAATGTGTGGGACCATACATGATATAGGCTGAAAGCATGACTTATTAAAGCCTCGGCTCGGGGGCTCACGGATGAACGAATACAAATTCTTATGTGGACAATGACTTTTGAAAAGCGTGTACGTCAATTCGGGTTATACACAAAACACCAAGGTCCTAACTTGACAATGAGACCGCAACGGATTTCAAAATGATATTACTTATACTCGCACTTTTGAAACCTTGGCGAAAATATGTATCCTATTTTGGTCATCGCATGGTCTACTACTTGTATCATTGTACGATTTATGGGCACCTAGTGGTCTATTTGATTTACTGACCTTCTATTTTCAGCTGTTTCAGCGATCGAAGAAATTTGGAAGCTCGAAGATTGTTAGTTCTCCACTGCAGCAAGCTACACTGAAGAACTGGGGGCTTGTTGTTATGCCACATTTTGGCATAGTCCAAATTTATCATTTTAATAATTATTAATTCAGATTAATAATTAATTACTTGAACACTAAGTAATATCCTCTCCCTGAAACGAGGAAAGAATCAATCTCAATCGACGAATAACGAAAAATATCTCCAAACGATATCCTTCAAATCAGGAAAATATCACAACGTCAAGATAATGCAAGATAAAATCGGTAATTTACCACATTAACAAAGTTTATCTCTAAAGTCTCTCAGGGATAAACACAATTACACAGAACTGCGTGGGCTTGATCCAATATAAATTGGTACGCAGGCATCTTGACAAAAGGATCCGATATCTGAGACAAATCGAGACACCTCCCAAGTCCAGCCTCCAAACATCCAAAAATCCCAAATCCCCCTATTTTCATAATTCGTTATTTCAGCAACTTCCGATTTGTGTTGTTACGAAATTCCTCCAACAACAGTAGGCATCTTGTGAGGACCGATTTAGTCTCGAAACACAAGTGCAACCATTAAAGCTCGAAGCTCTCTTAAATCCTAGCAATTAATTTACAAGTACGCTTTTTAATCCACAACATTTGGCGCCGTCTGTGGGACAACAACATTAACCATGGCAAACACACGGAGAACCACTCGAGATACTCTAGTTTTTTAGAAACTTTCTATCACCTCTGAGGCTGATACTGACGGAAATCAACCGCCGCCAACTACTGGCACTGAAGGGGTGAATATCCCCACCAATACTCAAGGACCGGAGATCCCAATTTCGGCTGAAGGGACGAATCCCCTGCAGATGGTCATTCATGAATCCAATCCACAAGAGACCGCTCACCAGCAACCAATCACGACCTCCCCACTGCTTATGAATGCACCAAGTGGTCTTCAACTCCATACTACTGATCTCCCCCAATACACTACTCAAACTTTGGGGATGCCGAGCTATGGCATGCCCCCTCGACCCATGGCGGGCGGTAGTGGTCTCAACCCCACTTACCATGAAGCATATGTTCCCCCGTATATACAAGGTATGGGACCCCAGAATCTACAAACTCAAACTCGAAGGACCCCTTTGATTCGAGATTATTCGGGACCATATACTGAGGATGAGAATGACTCAACTGGAGAAGAAAGGGATGTTGCCCCAAGAAGAAGATGTTCTTCTCAAACAAATCGGGAACAATCCCAAACTACTAAGGAAAAGATTGCGGCCCATGAGGCTGAGGCTGCAAGGCTCAAGAAACTATTGGCCGAAGAGGAAGCAGCAAGAGCACAACGAGTCCCTGTGATTAACTTGGATCCGACACCAAGAAGAACCAAGAGGGCTGAAGCCCCAAGGGGTGATCCTAGTATTTTGTTGCCTCTAGGAGATCCTGATGATCCTACACCACCATTCACTCAAGACATCATGAAAGCCACCATATCCAGGAAGTTCAAGATGCCAACGATCAAAGCTTATGATGGAACGGGGGATCCCGCAAATCACGTAAGAACCTTCTCCAATGCATTGTTGTTGCAGCCAACCAACGATGCGGTCAAGTGTAGGGCGTTTCCGCAAACCTTGGCAGGCATGGCCCAACGTTGGTATAGCCGTCTTCCTCCCAACTCTATTGGGTCTTTCAAGGAACTAAGCAAAGCGTTCATCAATCAATTCGTTAGTGGAAGAGTGCATGAGAAAAGCTCTGCATCACTCATGGGAATCCAACAAGGAAAGAATGAAGCCCTAAGGGATTATATCAACCGATTCACCCGGGAGGCTCTGAAAGTCCCGGACTTAGAGGACAAAGTGGCTATGATAGCCCTGCAACAAGGAACTACTGATGATCACTTCAAAAGATCGTTAGCAAAACATCCACCCGAGAGCATGCTGAAGCTCCAAGATAGAGCCGGAAAATACATCAAGGCTGAAGAAAGCATGAGAAAGTATGAGCCCACTACTGGTGGTAGTGGAAATTCAAAGAAGAGAAAGGAAACACAGGAATATGATGTCAAGGAAAAGTTTCCAACAACGTCAAAGGATTCTGATTCTCCACCCAAGAGGAGCAATTTTGGGCCAAAGTTTATAGAGTATGCAATATTGAATACTCCCAGAAGTCAAATCCTGATGGAGATAGCAAAGGAGGGAGATCTCAAATGGCCGAAGCCAATGAGGGCTGACATGTCCAAACGGAACCAAAACCAATTCTGTAGGTTCCACAAGGAAGTCGGTCATGACATCGACGATTGTAGGCAATTGAAAGATGAGATTGAATTTCTGATACGAAGAGGAAAACTCAGTAAGTTCACCAAAGATGGAAACCAAGGGAGTCAAAGGGGGAACTATGAAAGGAAGGATTATGACAACGATCAAGATCGAAATCCCAAGCCCCGAGGGCCGGTAATCAACATGATATTCAGAGGTCCAACTGCTGCTGGGTCCTCCCGAAACTCAAGAAAGGCTTATGCTCGAGAAGTAATGACTGTGGTCGGAGAAGCACCGAAACGTGCCCGGACAGAAGTATCAATAGGTTTTGATGATTCAGACCTGGAGGGAGTGAAGTTTCCCCACGATGATCCCTTAGTCATCGTTCCTGTAATAGGAAATTCTGAAACCAAGAGAGTTTTGGTCGACAATGGAGCATCAGTGGACATCTTATTCCATGATGCTTTTATCAAGATGGGCTATACTGACTCTCAGTTGACACCCTCAAATATGCCCATATATGGATTCAATGGAGTGGAATCAAAGGTGGAAGGCACTATCCAACTCCCAATGACGATGGGGCAAGGGTCAAATACGTCTACTCAGATGTTGAACTTCATAGTTATAAAGGCAACTTCGACCTACAATGCAATCCTGGGAAGGACTGGTCTTCATGCGTTCAAGGTCGTTGCCTCATCCTATCATCTGAAAATCAAGTTCCCAACGAGGAATGGAATTGGTGAAGAACGGGGAGACCAAAAGATGGCTAGAAGTTGTTACGTAGCCGCGTTAAGGCCTGATGGAATTGGGGGGCAAGTTCTCCCCATTGAAGACATGGATATCAGTGACAATGAGGACCGAAGAGGGAAACCAGCTGAGGATTTAATCCCAATTCCCTTAGTCCCTGGTGAACCGGAGAAGGTGACTTATGTTGGAGCACTACTGCCTGAGCCATTGAAAATCAAGCTCATATCTTTTCTTCAAGAGTATAATGACGTTTTTGCTTGGACAGCGGCTAACATGCCAGGGATTGATCCCCAATTGATAACTCACAAGTTGAATGTGGATCCTGAAAGAAAGACGGTGAAACAAAAGAAGAGAAATTTTGCTCCAGAAAGACAAGAGGCCATTAAACAAGAAGTAGAAAAGCTTCTGGAGGCCGGATTGATTAAAGAGATACAATTCCCGGAATGGTTGGCTAACCCCGTGATGGTCAAAAAGGCCAATGGAAAATGGAGGATGTGTGTGGACTTCACTGACTTGAATGATGCATGTCCTAAGGATTGTTTTCCCTTACCAAGGATTGATGCATTAATAGATGCTACAGCTGGACACGAGATGCTCAGCTTCATGGATGGCTTCAGTGGATACAACCAAATTAAAATGCACAAGGATGACATCTCCAAGGTATCATTCATCACTGACTTTGGTGTTTTTTGTTATCTAATCATGGCATTTGGACTTAAGAATGCAGGGGCAACCTACCAAAGGTTGGTGAACAAAATTTTTGGACACCTAATTGGAAAAACCATGGAGGTCTACGTAGATGACATGCTAGTCAAGAGCCTCGATACGGCCGATCACATAGAGCACCTCCGAGAGGCATTTGAAGTGCTGAGGCACCACAAGATGATGTTGAATCCAGCTAAGTGTGCCTTTGGTGTAGGCTCGGGAAAGTTTTTAGGTCTGATGGTTTCCAAGAGAGGAATCGAGGCTAATCCCGACAAAATCAAAGCAATTCTAGACATGGAACCACCAAAGACTGTCAAGGATGTCCAAAAACTAACGAGAATAGTGGCAGCATTGGGAAGATTTATCTCCAAGTCAGGAGAGAAGTGTTTACCCTTCTTCAAAGCACTCAAGAACATGAAAATTTTTGAATAGACAACTGAAAGTCAAGAGGCCTTTGAGGCCCTGAGGAAATACATGGCTGAGGCACCACTGTTGGCAAAACCAAATCCAGGGGTAATTCTCTATTTGTACTTGGTTGTTTCTAACACAACCCTTGGAGCCGTTTTGGTAAAGGAAGAATTGAAGGTTCAGAAACCCATTTACTACGTAAGAAAGATTCTACATGGGGCATAAATAAACTACTCTACGATTGAGAAGTTTGCCTTAGCCTTGATAATGGCCTCAAGAAAGCTACACCCATACTTCCAGGCTCACAAGATAGAGGTCCTGACCAATCAGCCTCTAAGAAACATCTTGCATAGCCCTCAAGTTAGTGGAAGATTGATCAAATGGGCCATTGAATTGAGAGAATTTGACATCAAGTACAAGCCTCGAACGTCCATAAAAGCTCAAGCACTCGTTGACTTCATGGTTGAATGTACTATTGACAACCAGGAAGTCGGGGGGCAGGAAGTGATAGAGGAAGACAAGAAAGATGAAGAGATAGTGTTCAAAGAATATTGGGTGCTCTATTTTGATGGAGCATCAAAAACAAAATCAAGTGGAGCAGGTTTAGTGCTACAAAGTCCTGATGGATTTTTCATAGAGTACGCACTGAAACTTGACTTCCCAACGACAAACAATGAAGCTGAATACGAAGCCCTGATAGCTGGCTTAGGGCTGGCTGGAGCCTTAAGAGTTAAAACTCTAAAAGTATGTGGAGATTCGAGGCTAGTGGTTTCCCAAGTAAATGGGGAGTTTGAGGCGAGAGATGAAGTCATGGCCAAGTACTTAAAACTTGTCAAGGCCATCATGACTCAGTTTGATGAATGCTATGTGGAACATATTCCAAGGGAAGAGAACATGAAGGCCGATGCCTTATCTAAGTTTGCTTCTTCTGAAATTGAGAACTACGCTGGAAGTGTATACTTCCAAGTCTTGAAGACCCCAAGCATCAATGGAAAGTTGGTAGCACCTATTGATGTTGCTAGTTGTTGGATGGATCCCATCAAAGCTCATCTGGAAACTGGGTGGCTACCCAACGACACTTCAGAAGCACGAAAGCTGTATGTGAGAGCACTAAGGTATGCCCTGATTGAGGGAATCATATGCAAGAAGTCTTTCATCATTCCTTATCTGAAATGTTTGAGACCCCAAGAGGCAGAATTGGCCCTAAGGGAGGTACATGAAGGAATTTGTGGGCAGCACTTGGGGGAAGAGCCCTTTCTCATAAAATCACTCATCTAGGTTTCTATTGGCCAAGCATACTTGCTGATGCTAAAAGCTACGTGAAGAAATGTGAACGGTGCCAGAAACATGCATCAGTGGTCAGGCAACCACCAGAGATGTTGACATCCATAAACTCACCCATTCCATTTTCAATGTGGGGAATGGATATACTTGGACCATTTCCAATGGCAAGTGCGTAGAGAAAGTTCTTGATAGTGGCAATCGACTACTTCACCAAGTGGATTGAGGCTAAACCCTTAGCCAAGATAACCACCAAGCAAGTGATGCACTTCTTCTAGGAAAATGTAATATGCAGATATGGAATTCCATGAATCCTGGTCACGGATAATGGAACTCAATTTAACAATGATGAATTCAAGAAGTATTGTGACGAGAATGATATCAAGTTGCGCTTCACTTCTGTTGCCCATCCTCAAGCAAATGGGCAAGCTGAGGTTGCAAATCGAATTATCCTAGATGGACTGAAGAAAAGAGTTGAACGCTCCAGAAATACTTGGGTAGTCGAATTGCTCCCCATACTATGGACATATCGTACTACTTGTAAAGTCACCACTGGAGCAACCCCATTTCTGTTGGCATATGGGGCAGAGGCAGTGGTTCCAGTGGAGATTACTCACACCTCTCCAGGAATTGAAGCTTATGAGCCAGAGACAAATGAAGAAGGCTTGAGGCTAGCTTTAGATCTAATTGATGAAGTTAGAGATGAGGCAAATGCCAAGATAGTTGAACATCAAAAACGAGCATCTTTCTATTACAACCTAAGGGTTAAAGAAAGGTTCTTTCGATAAGGAGATTTAGTCCTTAGAAAGATTGAGGCATCCGGAGTTGGACAAAAAGGCAAGTTGGCCCCAAATTGGGAAGGACCATATCGCGTTAAAAACGTATTTGGTCGAGGCTCCTACAAATTGGAAACCCTGGAAGGGACGGAAGTGCCAAGGACTTGGCATGCTGCAAACTTAAAAGTCTATTATGTTTAAGTCCTGATTGGACTCACTATTAAGACAAGTATAAATAAGGTCAACGAAACCAATCCAAGTTTTTAAACTTGAGTATTATGTAAGGGTTGAACCCATTTTCACAGTTATGAATTCCATGTTCTTATGTTCTCATTATATTTTATGTGCATTGCATTCTGATAGACATGTTAACTAAGAATGCAAAATCAAGAGTGTAAAAAGCTGGAAGAAAAACAAAAGCTAAGGCTTAAATAAAAGTTAAGATAAGCCCGTAGGCTGAAAATACAGAAAAGCTAGTACAAGCCATGAATGGCCATAAATAAAACTACAAATAGCTACAAGAGAAAAGACTACGTAATTTAAGCTTCTCCTCCCTTGTCGACGGTGTCCTCCTCCTCTTCTTCTGAGTCTGAACCAGAACCAGAGCGAGTAGCTGCAGAGTCAGCCCCGGCTGTCTGACCAGGGGGAGAGGAATGCCCTAAGTCCAGAATCTTGTCGGCTTCCTCCATGTCGTCCTCTCCATCCAAAGCCAACTCCAATGGGGTAGGAGCATAAGGACTCGGAAAGTCGGAAAGGGTGAGAGATCCAGGCATCTTCTCCAAGACTTCAGCAAGAGCGCCATCCCATTCCTTAGTGAACTGTACTGGGAAAAGGAGCTTGTCATGCTTACCAATCAAGTCCTTGTACTCCTGGGAGTCAAGGTACTCGTCGATAAAGTCATCCTTGCCCTTCCTCAAAGAAACCAGTTCAACCTGGGAATCGGCTAGCTCCTTCTCCCTCCTAGCCAGAGTGGCCCTCAGAGAACCCACCTCCTCCTGGGACTTCTCAAACTTGCCTTGGTTGGCCTCTGAAGATGAGCGCCAAGCCTTGGCTTGAAAGAGAGCCCCTTGAAAGTTAGAATTATCCTGCAAACAAGTTATAAGTCAAGATATGAACTTGAAATACATTGAAAAACTACAAAGGAAAAAGGGAAGTAAGAAGACTTACAGCAGCAATAGCCTGGGCACCTGCATGCTCCACCCCCTCTATGGTAGAGTTGGAGACAAAATCCTTATAGTCACAAGGAGTCAAGGAATGGTAGGACCACTCAGCAGCATGCTTAGACACCCCCACCACGGTGTCTTTCTTCCTAAGACCCCAGTTGGGGCGCCAAACTGAGCTCTTGGCCGAGGAAGGACCCTCAACCTCATCAGCAATGTCCACATGGGGCCTTATAAAGGCTGGGACACTTGTAGCACGGGGATCCTTCCCTCCCAAACGACCCCTCTTCATTCTAGCTGTTTCACCATCCTGGGGCTCGTTGGTCTTGTTAATAAAGGTCGCAGCTGCAAAAACACAAGGAAAGAAACAGTGGGTATAAGACAATCTTAGATAAATAAAGGAAAGAGTGAAATGAGAATTACCCTTATCAGAAATGCTTGAAAGTCCCAAGGACTTAAGCTGAAACTCATCCAGGAGCTCCCAAGCCATTGTAGCATAATCATCTTTGGTAAGCTCGGCATAGGCATGAGCCTCCTCCTCAGTCAAAGTAATATCATTAGGGCTACCATCCGAGACCCTACTGAAAGATCTACGGAATAGGGTGCCCCAATCCCCTCCTTCCCAAACTAAATACATGAATTCATTCTTCCACTTTGGATTATTATCAGGGATGGATTTTGGGTGGAAAATGGGAGGTGTAGAAGGGCGATGATTAATATAAACCCAACCCAAGGAAATGGCGGAGCTATTCTTAAATTGGAAAATTTTCCTAAACAAAGCTACAGACAGGGGAAAATTATTTTTCAAGCAAAGAACAATAAAACACATAATAATTCTTCAGGCATTTGGAGGGAGTTGGCAGGGGTTAATCCTAACATCTGCTAAAAGCTTAGGGATAAAGTCATGAAAGGGAAATCTAACCCCTGTAACAATGGTGTCCTTATAAATGCATAGAGCATCAGGACGCCAATGGCAGGAGCGATCCCCTGGGCCAGCTGGGACAAGTCTATATGGAGTTTTAACTCTATACATTTTGTTATAATCCCTAATCAAGTCAATTTTGTGAAACTTATTGCTACAATCAAAGGAATCTAAATGCGAAACTGAAGGGTATTCATCACTACGTTCTAAAATCATATCTTGAAGAGACATATGATAAGAACGAATAGTGATACCTCTCTTGGAAGCTTGATTAACTTTCTGGAGACGTTGAGCAGCGCGATCAGACGTCTTCAAAAAACTTCAAAGAAAACCCAGAAAAGCTTCAAAAAACTTCAAAGAAAACCCAGAAAAGCTTCAAATCTTCAAGGGATGAAGATTAAATGTAAAACCCCAGATTTTTGGGTAGAATTAAAACTTTTATTGTATGATGATGTATATATATATATATGTGGATGGTGGTAATGGTTTTTGGAGAATTAAGTATGAAATGAATATGGATGTCAGTTTTCAAACATTTTGAGAATAATAAGAATGGACTGATCATGTAAATAAGAACAATCAATCTGGAAGATAGGAATACAATACTCCAGGGAAGAAAGGTATTTTTATGTCATCCAAATCAATATCTGGAATACATCCGACAACTCCGTAAACAAGATAGCGTATGCCCGAGAAAGCACTAGAACGTTTTCTAAGTGCAAGGAGTAAAGAGAAGTAAACCAGGAATATTGGAACGAATATTGATCCAAAGGATTATAGAAAAACCACTGATGAATAGTAACTTTTGATGAATAGTAAATTTTGTCGTTTAAAAGTTTTTCAGGCCACCCTATATACGGGTCGATATGATGAACTTTCAAAGCCGTATTAGTGATCTACGATGAAAATAAAGGAATGCAAAAGCTGTCAGAATCGGAAAAATAGCATTTCCGTTTTCTCCGAAATTTCACCATTAACGGACGGATTAATTATTATTTGAGAATAATTGAGAATTTAAATTATAAATTCCATGGATATGGATTTAAAAAAAGAATTAGAGATATTAAGAACGATTGCGATAAACTACTTCGATAGAACACTTAAGAAACCCTGCGAACATTCTACGTGATTAAACGGAGACGGGACAACGGAACACTTACGGGATTAAATATAGACATGGAAGTAACATGTAACAAGATTAATTCGAGGAATGCAACATTTGGATCATCCATGTGAAAGGAAACAAACCAGTAAAGCAAACCAGTAAAGCTACTTTATTCAGATGCGTGCATGTGCGACACGTGCCCCTGTGACAAGCCAAAATTGTGATGACTCACCACTTTTATATACAAAATATCTCCCACTTGTTCAAGATCAACCAAGCAAGAACACTCCCACCCCCAAAAAGAAAACATTCGGCTATTTTAAAGAAAACAAGTATACATTTTTCAAAGATCAACTTCCAAGCATCCATAATTCATGTTCTTGGATTCAAAAGCTTCCATATTTCACAACTAAGGTATTCTCTAAATCCTAGAACCATCTATTAAGGTTATCATGTTCAAATCCTTGATTAAAGATGAGGATGAATAGTGAAATGAATAGTGATTTCAAGAACTAACTTTTGATTCTTGGTTTCTTTTGATGATTCAAGATAGCTTAAGGTTAGATAAGGACTATACAAGGCTTATTACGATCATATACACTCCAAGGAAGGTATAATCTCTTGAAACTCTTAGTTATGATATGATTTATATGGTTAGTTTTGAGTATACTTTAGTTGGTATAATCATAAGGATGATTGAGTGGTTTTAACGGAGGTTTGATGAAAGTTTGATGTTGTTTTGATGATAAGCAAGTAGATGTTGGTTTTGACTGATTTGTGATGATTATGAATTAGTAATGATGTTGAGGATTTGACTTGGTGATTTGGTTTGGATTGGTCTTGTAAGTTTATGATTAAACTTTGGAATCGTTAAAACATAGCCGTTATAATGGCCGATTTTCCCTAGCTCTGTTGTGTCTGTGATGTTCGGACATAAGGACTTCTGTCCAGAGTCACCACTGCCTAGTATTGTGTAGGTATTGTTTCAAGGTTCGTTTTGATATAAAGATCATGTGATTCCGAATTACGGTTTAGGAGAAACGAGTGTTTTAGTTAAGGATGTTTCGAGAAACCGAGCTATACCACTTAGCCAACTTTGAGGCAATGCTCAAACCCCTTAAGTGACCAATCAGAATGTGAAACTTTGTGTTCACATGCTAGGTATGTTTAGGAGGACCCTCGAAAAGATTTCGTGTTAAAAGGATTTAATCTCTATTTTATAAAAATGTTCGAGTCAAGCGTGCGCAAGAGGATTCTTAAGGAGTTAACTAGAAATCATGTCTTGGTTTAAGTGAAGTACATACTTAGTTTCGTGCAAGTATTCAAGTGATTAACCTTGGATCTTTTGACTATGTATAGATCGCCGGACTGACTCGAGGCACACTACCCCTACCTCACCACCAGGCAAGTTTGCTAAACCTATACTACTGTTGTTGTGATAATAACTGTTTTCAATTATGATATGCGATTGCGATATATATAAATTGCATACTTGTTTTCGAATTGCTATGTATAGCAATACTTGAGGTTATGACTTGAAGTTGGGGCTTATAAGTTAGATATGGAATATCAGCTATAAGCCAGAGTTTTATATTTGCCCTAAGATAAGGGCGCGTGATTTTCCTGAAAGATCAGTAGTGATTATATTTTGTATTGGATAAAGATATCAGGTACTGTCATTCGAGGATTAATTATTTACTTAAAGGATGTTAATTATATTCATTTGAGGATTATTGACGTTAAGAATATGATTTATTTAACGAATATTATCTTCGAATATTCATTTAAGGATTATTTATTTAATGAATATTATCTTCGAATATTCATTTAAGGACTATTTATTTAATGAATATTATTTTCAAATATTCATTTAAGGATTATTTATTTAATGAATATTACTTTCGAATATTCATTTAAGGACTATTTATTTAATGAATATTATTTTCAAATATTCATTTAAGGATTATTTATTTAATGAATATTACTTTCAAATATTCATTCAAGGATTATTTATTTAATGAATATTATTTTCAAATATTCATTTAAAGATTAGTTGTTTAATGAATATTATTTCCAAATATTCATTTGAGGTTTACTTATTTAATAAATATTATTAGTCATTTCCAAATCAAAAAGAGGTTCCCAAAACACTGTTTTTCCATTTGAATCTGTCTTTTAAAGAAGATTCAAATGCTCGCTCAACTATCAAAAATATGGGAAACCTGATTTAAGTGACTACTACTCTTTTTAAACTCTCAGTTCAAAAACTGTCAAGGGACAGATATTTTCTCAAAGCAATTTGGTTGCTGCAAGTTAAATATTGTGTTACCACCTCAACGATCGAGGGGTAAATTCATGGAACAAATCGATGTCCATTAACAAGCAAATAGCTTGGGAAATATTGGAGAATCTTCCTTTCCGACCTAGATATAACTACTTAGTGGAGTCGTATCAACAAGTGCTACACTTGGGGAAAGGAGGACAATCCTTACGTTTCAGAGTCATGGATTTCATCTGAACTAGGAGTGGTGTAAGTGGTCTAGTTGCGCGGACCCATCCAACTTTTATTGGCCCAACCGTTGGCCGGGAGGTCACTGTAAGGCGGTAGACAATGTCAGGCTGTCGTGATTCTTCCATCTACATGTAGAAAACTATTTGAGCGGTGCAACCTGCTACTGATCATAGCAAGGTTAGGCACAGCGGGCGCGGTAGCAACTCCGGTATTGGTTCATCATCCAATTTGGATATTCCTGCAACATGTATTGGGGTGAAGAACCAAACTTGTTGGCAGGGGGTCGAAAAGCGTTTGGGAATGAAGTGACAACAAATTCATGCAACTTCATCTTTTATTCTATAAGTTATGACTCTGGTAAAACCTGATTAAGGATATATATGCATAAGTGGATTTTGGGTTACGAAAATATTCCATTAATTTTCCTCGTAACTTCATCCTTTACGCTATACTAGTTTCTTATCTGTTGAAGGCATAACATGTGACTGCAATATATCTTTGAATTGTTATATTTTGGTAATTTGTTATAAGTTATTTTTGGTGGGCTCTATTGCTCACCCTTGCTTTATTTATTTATATCACAACAACAGCTAGAGCAGATGGCCCGCAACAGTCACACCCTGCGAAAGCGGGTAGCAGTCGTCAGAGATTTACCCGTTGATGTCGTAGCCGCCATAGCTGAGGTAGTAACCACTAGTGTTCTAAGCTTCAGCTTTTGTGTATCAGACTTATGTATCTTATGATTAATGTAATCAACGGCAAGAACTTTTAAATGCTCTGTAATCTTTTGGGTTTGTAATAACTTATAACTTGTGGATCATATGACTAGATACTTATTCCAATTTCATCTCTGGAACTATAACTTGTTGTGTGAGTGGTGTTGTTATTGTGGGGTCACAGCATGCAGTTTAATTGTTTTGATTCAAGTACAAGTATTATTGATGGGAATTGAGACCGTAACGACCGGATCCCCGACCCCGGATCTGGGGCTGTTACATTAAACCCATAAAATCTTCAAGGAATGAAGATTAAACCCAGAAAATCAAAGAATACAACCGCGGAAACTTCGTCGAAAATCGCCTTACTACGGAATAAATAGAGAAACTAAGAATGCTAGAGAAAAAATTTTAGAAATGAGAGTATGAAGTGAAGAGTGATAGTGGAAATCCCACTCTTTTATAATCGAAGCGACCGGTCACCCAACCGGTTAAGGGAAGGGCAACCGACTATGGCCAGTTAAGGCCCATAAATCCTTTTATGGATTACAAAAATCAAAAGCCCAAACAATTTGAGGCCCAGGAAAATATAAAGCCCAATAGGCCCAAGGTTGGAAAAATTGAAGTCCAATAAAGATTCGGGCTAGTTAAGGCCCAAGAAAGAATGAAATTTGAAAAGAAGCCAAGGCAAAAACAAAGATAATGGATTTAAGGTCGAAAAAACCTTAAATCGAAGTCGTACGATCGAAATCGAAAATATATGGGAAATCAAGGTCGAATCCATCGACCTCGCCCCCAAATGAAATCGAAAAATAATAGATTTGAGGTCGAAAAGACCTTAGATTGAGTTCGAAGACTTGAAGTCGAAAATACACGAAGAATCGAGGTCGAATCCATCGACTTTGCACCAAAATTAAATCAAAAAATTGAAAAATCGAGGTCGAAAAGACCCTAAATCGAAGTCGATTGACTGAGATCGAAAATACACTGAGAATTGAGCTCGAATCCTTCGATCTCGTACCAAACTGAGGTCGAAAACATACGGATTCGAGGTCGAAGAATCGAGGTCGAAAATGACCCAGAAAACGAGCTCGAATCCTTCGACCTCACACCAAATCGAGGTTGAAAAAAGAAGGATTCGAGGTCGAAGGCATGAGGTCGAAAAAGAGCTAAATATTGAGGTCGAAACCTTCGACCTCACACCAGAATGAGGTCGAAAATGACCTAGAAATCGAGGTCGAAAATGACCTAGAAATCGAGGTCGAAATTGGTTGGTTTCCAGGTCGAAATTGACCTAGAAATCGAGGTCGAAACCTTCGACCTCACACCAGAACGAGGTCGAATTCGAGGTCGAATTTGACCTATTTCCTGGTCGAAAATGAGGTTGAAAATGACCTATTTTCTGGTCGAAAATGACCTATTTCCTGGTCGAAAATGAGGTCGAAAATGACCTTTTTCATGGTCAAAATTGACCTATTTTCCCGGTCAAAATTGGAAAAAATACGTTATAACTTCTACGAAAACCCCAGGAAGATTCTCCTAGAAGTTGGGGGGCAAATGATATGGTCAGAAAAGTAATTATAGAAATATAATTAATGATTCATTGGAAAGGCTCAATAATTAAGGCCCAAA
This sequence comes from Heracleum sosnowskyi, assembly GCA_030848705.1. Taxonomy (NCBI): domain Eukaryota; kingdom Viridiplantae; phylum Streptophyta; class Magnoliopsida; order Apiales; family Apiaceae; genus Heracleum; species Heracleum sosnowskyi. Next base: position 12,614,588 of record CM061244.1, on the reverse strand, counting down.
ACCCTGATTATTTATTAATTACGAAATTAATAAATAAGGAAAATATACAGCTCATGAAAAGAGTCCAAAATATGGTAAATTAGTCAAAGAAGGATCCAGAATCCCAATTAATGAGTCGTAGCCTTTATCAACAAGGAAAAGACTTAATCAGCAAGAAATAAAATGTTTATCCATTATCAAAAAGGGGACTTATTAGCTAAGACTCCTAAACCTACCATAAATACGAGGCTCTAGACGCCTATATAAAGGACCTGATCCTACAATCAGAACTACGTCTTTGGCTTGATTTTCAGCATTAATTGAGATACGTAGGCATCTTGTGAGGACCGATTTAGTCTCGAAACACAAGTGCAGCCATTAAAGCTCGAAGCTCTCTTAAATCCTAGCTATATATATATATATATATAAGAGTGTTCTTTATGGAGTAATGACCTATATATATATATATATATATAAGAGTGTTCTATATATATATATATATATATATATATATATATTGTCAAGTTAAAACACATTATTACAAGTAAACGATGATCATATATAAAAAAAATTAGATTAAAATTTGTAACTGTAAAACGATATTTCAAACACATTATTAAAGAATTTACTAAGTGTGTTCATATAATTTAATATAGCGACGGATACATGAGAGGAGTGCAGAATGAGTTCCCAAGTAAAAAAAAAGAAACAAATAGGTGGCATAAAATGCTCTAAACTGCAATTGGTACTCATCGCCCAAGTGTTTATCACAAACTCAGGTCTCGCGGGCGTGTGCATGGACGAGCCGACCTTCTGCTTATTTTTAAAATCCTTAATCTCATTCATGTGTGTTTTATTATATTACAACAACATTGTGTGCATTTAACTATTCATAATCTAGACTACAAAGAAAAAAAAAACCAAACCAGTCGATCGTTGAAAAATAGACAACAACCGCTTTCTAAGGTAAAATTCCTATATACAAATTGTACTTTCTCCAAAACACAAAACTCTGGTAAACCTGCTTATAATCGTAAGGAGAACAATAGTCCACTCGTGTTTCAAATTCTACATTGTTTCATCTTACACTCTTGAACTTAAGACTACATAATCCTCAAGTTAATATATCGATCTCGACCATCTTTCTTATCACAAAATTATTGATGTTTTTATGTAGGCTCGTGCCTTGCACGGGCTGTTACGCTAGTGTATATTAATATTGGGTCAATATTTTTTGTGGGTTTAATAGTTGGTTTGGTGTCCATTATTTTATGTGGTGCCGAAGAAATTTGATTTTTGAGATGGTATAGAATTTTTCATTGGAAAAGATGAAGTTGTGTTAGAATAATTTCAAGCGACTCTTGAAATATACAGTTTTAATAAAAGGTATTTGTGACAAGAAAGAATTTAAATGAGAAGTGACAACTACCTAAAGGGTAGAGTTCGATAAGTTATGTTTTTTTTGAACATTTTATAAAAGAAAAAAATCACTGAGATTTTTGTTTGGTTGATTCGATCAAGAATAATGAATCGGATCCGAATATCGGTTGTCGAGAGTGAATTAGACAATTATGTCTGCAATTTGAAAAGTGGAAGTTAGTTTACTAAAATATTGTATATCTTAATGGTATGTTGTAAAACTAAGTTGGAACTTAGTATAAAATTTGAGATTGAATACATGGGTGAAATTAATATTTGTTAAGGAAATCCGAACTAAGAGATAAGAATACTAGAATGTTGAGTTTGAATTCTGATATGTCTTTTGATTTTTATTTTTTTTTCTTTGAAGTAAAATTGCTTAATCATTTTAGGATGCAGAATAGTAGTCCGGCGCCAACCCTGTTAGTAATGGAAAACGATTACGATTAATGCAGAAAAAGAACCACTGAATGTATTATGTGCAGGTAGTCAGAAGTTCGATGTATTTTATGTTGTTTGATCGATTGACTTGACTTGACATTTTTAGTTAATTTTGTAAGTGGATTGTGAAGCAATTTTGCTTAAGCCTAGTGAGAGGCTGTAAAGAGGATCATGATCAGGTACTTAAAGAGTACATTGTGTTACAAATTGATGAAACAGGCAGACATGCCTGGAGTTTTTGTTTATTGTGATAAAAGTATCGAATGTGATATTGGTAATTAGTATTCAACTTTGGGACACCGGTTTAATTTTTGGTGGAGTATAAGTTGGGAACTAAGAAATATGAATGTGTTATAACAGGTGAGAAAGATAATGTGATATTTATCTCAATGAGTGATAATATTTGTTGGAATTAAATTGATAGTGGAAGTCATAATATTGGTTGGATTTATATTGATACTCAAATCATACACTTCATGAAAAGTGGGAGTTTCTAAAATTTGGCAAATAGCCAACTGGGAGATGTTGGGTTTTTGGCTTTATGCCAAATAATCCATAAAATAAATTGAATAAAAAAATACATAAATGATGTATTTATTGGTATCAATTATATAAATAAATGCTTGGATGTAATTGTATATGTTAGATATAATTGTTGATGAGTGTTTATCAGTGTTTAAGCAACAGGTATTCATCAGAGTTTACTAGAAGCCAGTCAGAGTTTGATAAAGTCTGACGGGGTGAGAGTTTGCTAAAGCTGTCGGTGCTAACATTGAAGATTCTAGAAGCAATATATCTTGAAGATGGAAAGAAGCAAGATATATTGAGACAGACAAGGAAACGGAACAGAAGACAGAAGCAATCCTAATTTGATATAATTTGTATAGCTAATATTTATAGGAATATCAATTAGAGATTGATTCTATGTAGCTGTGTACTATATAAACACAGATAGGTTAACCCTAAAAGGGATGCGATTATTGAAAACATTATTCTTGTAACCTAGCAGCTCTCTGTGATATTTTACATCACAAAGAGAAGAGTTATTTATATAATTCAGTTGTTGATTCATAAACAGTGTTCTTTATTGTTATTATCATAATTATATTGATTATATATTGTGTAATCGGCATAACAATTGGTATCAGAGCTTAGGTTGTTTAATATATACAGTTTATCGATCCAAACACAAGTATAATCATGGCTGACAACTCTCAGGAAGGTTCTAACGCAGGTACTAATGCTCAGAAGATTCAACCAACTTCTGTTAGTCGATATGAATCAATTAGGGTTCCAATTCTCAGGCCAGCAGAATATCCAGTATGGAAGGTTAAGATGACCATGTTTCTGGAAGCTATAGATCCAGAATACCTTGATAGAATCTATGATGGTCCTCACAAGCCAACTAAGCTTAATACTCTGGTTCCTGGTGAAGAACAGAAGACTATTCCAAAAGAGAAGAAAGACTATACTCCTGAAGACATCTCATCCATTGCAAAGGATGCTAAGGTTAGACATCTACTTCACAGTGCTTTAGACAATGTTATGTCTAACAGAGTTATTGGTTGTAAAACTGCCAAAGAGATATGGGATGCTTTAGAAGTCAGGTGTCAAGGAACCAGTGCTATAAAGAAGAATTGGAAGACTATTCTCACACAGGAGTATGAACACTTTGATTCAAGATCTGGTGAATCTTTGACTGAGACATATGACAGGTTTTGCAAATTGTTGAATGATCTGTCTCTGGTTGATAAAGAATATGATATTGAAGAATCAAATCTCAAGTTTCTACTAGCCTTACCTGAAAGATGGGATTTGAAAGCTACAACAATCAGGGATAATTATGAACTTGCAGACACAGATCTTGATGAAATTTATGGTTTGTTGAAAACTCATGAACTTGAGATAGAACAAAGGAAAAGAAGATCTGGGAAGCAGGCAAAATCTGTTGCTCTTAAAGTTGAAGAAAAGCCTGTCAAGAAGGAATAATCAAGGAAGAAAGCCAAAGGAAAGGCTTTAGTCATACAATCTGACAGTGAGTCATCAAACTCTGATGATGGCTCAAACACTGATGATGAAGCTTCTGATTCTGAGGATGATGAAGAAGAGATGATGAAAATGGCTGCTTTGATGGTTAAAACTTTCAAGAAGATGGGTTTCACAAACTTCAAGAAAGGAAAAAGATTCTCAAGGAGAGACTCAAACTCTGAAAGGAAGAATTTCAGAAAGTCTGAAAGAAGGGATACCAAATCTGGGAAGAAAGACAAGTCTGAGATCCAGTGCTACAAGTGTAAAGAGATGGGTCATTATGCTCCAGAGTGCAAGAAAGGAAAATCTGAGAAAGCACTCATCACTAAAGGCAAGGACTGGGCAGACACTTCAGACTCAGATGAGGGAGTCAATTATGCTCTCATGGAAACTGTTGAAAATGATGCTGAGTCATCTGAAAACAAGGTACCCCTAACTACTTATGCTTATGATACTGATAATATATCTGAATTAAGAGTTTATCTAAAAAGCATACATGTTAGTTATAGGGATCAGACTTTAGAGAATGAAATAATCAAATCTGAGAATCTAGGTCTTAAAGAAAGGAATAAATTTCTTGAAGAGAGACTTGTTAACATGCAACAAGTTCAAAAGGAGAGAGATGATGTTGTTTATGTTGAACAGGAATTGCTTAAAAGATATAGGCAAATAGAATCTGAGTTTGAAAAAGAGAGGAAAGTGATTAAAACTTGGACTAATTCTGGAAAAGACACACATCAAGTTTTTCAGACAGACACTGTAGGTTTAGGTTACTGTGAGAAAGATGAACTTAGGTTTAAAGATAAAGTGAAAGTGAAACCACAACTTAAACCTGTGAAATTTGTTTCTGAATCCAGTAAGCTAAAGTCTGTAGTAGTGAAAGAAGCTGTTATGGAACCAGCTGAAACTTGTGATAAACAGGTTAATGTTGGTTCAATAACAGAGGATAAGGTTAAATTAGAAGCTGTTAAAGAACCAGTAAAAATCTGTGATAAGCAGATTAATGTTGGTTCAATGACAGAAAAACAATTCAAACATAAGCTCAAAGAGGTAAAGTCTGTCAACAAACAGAAAGTGTCCAAGAAAAATAGGAATGGAAAAGTAGGCATTAATAAAAGAAATGATTATCTGCCTAATTCTGATGCTCCTAGGAAGACATGTCATAGTTGTGGTAGTACTAACCATCTTGCCAGGTTTTGCAAGAAGAATAAAAATATTAATTCTTTACCCTCCAAGTGTGGGGTAAAGAATGATTATGTTAGGGTTAGACCACAGACTTTATGCACACACTGTGGAAGCACTTGGCATTCTATTTATACTTGCAAAAGTTATCATGCTATTTATCACAACTATTATGAGCTAAAACCCAACTTGAAATGGGTTAAAGCAAACTCTGCAAGTGTAAAGTCTGACACAGTTAGCTTAAACTCTGTTGAAAGTTATTCCGCTGCAAAAGCTAACAATGTTAAGAAAGCCAAAGGATCCAAGCAAGTCTGGATCCTTAAATCTAACTCTTTGTAATTGTTTGTGATTGCAGGGCATAAGGGAAAGTACCCTAGTCTTGGACAGTGGATGTTCAGGACACATGACTGGAAATAAAGCCCTGCTATCAAATTATGAGGAGAGAGTTGGCCCAAAAGTTTCCTATGGAGATGGTAACATAGGACGTACTCTGGGATATGGCAATATCAATCTTGGAAGTGTCATCATCACAAATGTAGCTCTAGTCTCAGGACTCAAGCATGATTTGCTTTTTGTGAGTCAAATCTGTGACAGAGGATACCATGTAGATTTTCATACTGAACATTGTGAGGTTATCAGCAAATCTACTGGGAAAGTTGTTCTAGTTGGACACAGGCGCAATAACATTTATGAAGCAAGTTTGGTAACAAACTCTGAAGGAAAATCTGTGTGTCTATCTGCAAAAATGTCAAATGAAGAGAGTTGGAAGTGGCATAAGAAGCTCTCTCACCTAAACTTGAACAACATCAATGAGCTGATTCGAAAAGATCTTGTAAGGGGACTTCCAAAGTCAACACTCAGCTTAGATGGTCTATGTGATTCTTGTCAAAAGGCCAAGCAAAGGAAGTCATCTTTCAAGAGTAAATCTGAATCTTCAGTTGTGGAACCTTATCATCTTTTACATGTTGATCTCTTTGGTCCAGTGAATGTACTGTCAATGGGCAGAAAGAAATATGCTTTGGTAATTGTTGATGAATACACCAGATACACATGGGTGTATTTCTTAGCAAAGAAGGATGAAACTGCCTTAACTTTGATGGATCATGTGAAGCAATTGGACAAAGGATCACAGCACAAAGTGAAAATTCTAAGAAGTGATAATGGTACTGAATTCAGAAATTCTGAAATGGAAGCTTTCTGCAAAGAAAGAGGAGTGAAGCAAGAATTATCTGCACCTGGAACTCCACAGCAAAATGGTGTAGTTGAAAGAAAGAACATAACCTTAATCGAAGCTGCCAGAACAATGCTTGATGAAGCAAAATTGCCAACTTATTTCTGGGCAGAAGCTGTTCAAACAGCTTGTTTTACTCAAAATGCTACACTGATCAACAAGCATGGGAAAACACCATATGAGATGGTGAAAAATAAGAAGCCAAATTTGAAATATTTTCATATTTTTGGATGCAAGTGTTTTGTGTTGAAAACTCATCCTGAACAATTGACCAAGTTTGACTTAAAAGCTGATGAAGGAATTTTTGTTGGATACCCACTATCAACAAAAGCTTTCAGAGTCTACAATCTGAGAACTAAAGTGATCATGGAATCTATACATGTGTCATTTGATGACAAGAAAATAACTGGAATAGAAGATGAAGAATATCATGATCAACTTCAATTTGAAAATGAAGATCTAAACTCTGATGACGTAAACTCTGATGAAGCAAATCCAACAAACTCTGATGAAGCTTACTCTGAACCTCTACTGGTAAACACTGAGGAAATTTCTCTGACAGAACAAAATAGAGAACCAGTCGAGGGGGAGCGTGAAGATACTTCAGAAACATCTCAAGATAATAATTCAAATTCTGAAAGTGAATCAGCTGAAGGATCTATCCCAAACTCTGAGTCAAACACTGAAAATCCAAACTCTGAGCAGTCCAATTCAGGGGCAGCCTTAGAGAATGCAAATGGTCAAGAAGAAAATCAGGAGAGCATGGATCAAGGGGGAGGATCTAATACTGATAATAGAAGCCAATTACCAACAACAAGAAGGTGGACACAAGCTCATACACCTGACTTGATAATTGGAGATCCAGAAGCTAGTGTAAGAACTAGGAGTGCTACAAATAATGAATGTTTGTTTCATGCATTCTTATCTCAAACAGAGCCCAAGAAAGTGGAAGAAGCTCTTCAAGATGCTAACTGGATAACAGCTATGCAAGAGGAGTTAAATGAATTTGAGAGGAATGAAGTCTGGACACTTGTACCAAGACCAAAGAACAGATCTATTGTTGGTACAAAGTGGGTTTTCAGAAACAAAACAGACAGTGATGGAGTGATTACGAGGAATAAGGCTAGACTTGTGGCTAAAGGATATTCACAGCAGGAAGGAATTGACTATGATGAAACCTTTGCTCCAGTTGCAAGATTGGAGGCAATAAGGATTTTTCTGGCCTATGCTGCTAACAAGAAGTTTAAAGTCTTTCAGATGGATGTGAAAAGTGCTTTTCTCAATGGGAAACTTGAAGAAGAAGTGTTTGTTGAACAATCGCTTTGATGAGACAAACAAAGTTGTTCTTGCATTGAGTAATGATATTGCTCTTAAGGATTTAGCAATGAAGCAAGATAGAGCTAGATTTTCATCTCTGATCAAGGATCAAGAAGAAATCAAGAAGAGGCTAACCAATGTTGAAAGCAATCAAGCTGCAATATCTACTAAGATTGATTCGATTGCTACTTCACTAGAATTGCTGACATCGGTTTTTATTCCTGATGATGTCAAAAAGGGGGAGAGAATACATAAAGACAAATGCAAAAGGACTCCAACCTTGAGACTGAGGGATGATTCTAATGATGGTGGAAGCAGGGGAGCTGAAAGAAGGTCAAAGTCTTCTCAAGAGCAAGGGAGACTTCGGTCAAACTCTGCTAGACAGACATACTCTGAAAGAAAACACTCTGATGGTCAATCTTCTTCGAGACTTAAGAGTCTAGTGATTTCAGAAAATCCAACTACTGATGAAGAGATTGCTGCTAAGTTGTTTTTAGAAGAACATGATGGACAAGTCACAATGGAAGATATGGATATTGAGATGAAGCTTCTTGTTGAAGAACACCAGAAAAAGATTGAAGCTGGTACATACAAGAAAAAGGCCAAGGCTCCTAGGAAAAAGGAAATGGGAATTTCTATTAAAGAGAATGTGAACTCTCAACAGAGTTTACAATATACAAGGAGGCCTATGATTGCAAAGTCTGATAAAGGAAAAGGTATACTGGTAGAAGAAGGACAGTTACCAAAGAAGAATTATTCAACCTCTGACATTGCTCAAGTTGAATCAAGGATAAATCAATCAACCTCTGACGTTGCTCATGTTGATATTTCTACTAAAGTTGTGACAACCTCTGACAATGCTCAAGTTGTACAAACTCAGCTAGCTCCACAACTCCAAGGTTTCTTAAGACCTGTACTTTCTGAAACTCTGAAGCTAGAAGCTGTGAACTTTTCTCAAACCAGAACAGTACATGGAAAGCAATCTTATGATAAATCTGGATTGGGTTCACACAGAGAAAAGAGAATAAATAACAGTCCTTTTGACCATTCATCACTGGCAGAACCTGGTATTGGGGTATCTCAAGAGAGTCTTGATAAACTAGAGTCTGTTCAGATGGTTTATCATAGAGGGTTAAAGAAAGAGGTACTGTTATACTTTATGTCTGATGGAAGAGTATACAGAATAGGAGAAGCTGATGTTCAATTGAAACTATGGGAAGAGCTTGAGTATGTTCTATATCTTCTCAAAATCAAAAATAGAAGTACTCGTAATGCTGCTCTAGTTCTAAGAGAAAGGATGCTGAAAACAAAAGCTATGCTTGGAGGAGGTGTTTCTAGTGCATATATTCCTAAGTATAGAGATGCTTATGGAAAGATTGTTGAAATGAAGAGAAACAGTGCCAAGTTCAATACTGCACTGGGTATAAAGGTTTTAGAATTCAACCTAGAGTCAGACAAATCTTACTATATTCGGCTAGGGAATGAAATGAGGAAGAACAACATTTATTCTCTGAGAGCTGCCATCTACCAGACTGGAGAAAGTGATCCAGAGCTTAAGGAGTTAAAAGAAATCATGGTGGATGAGCTAGCAAAAGATGAAAGGAGGCTGCTTATTGACTATCTCAGGACAGTTCCTGATATTGAAGAGATTAAGTAAAGTCTGACTGTAAGTTTTTAAAGTTTTATGTTCTAAGTAAAAGTTAAACTCTGATATGTTATAAACACTGCATTTGTTATATGTTTTGACATCATCAATTATCTTTTAACTTGTACATTTTTATTATGCACAAGTTGGGGGAGATTGTTAGATATAATTGCTGATGAGTGTTTATCAGTGTTTAAGCAACAGGTATTCATCAGAGTTTACTAGAAGCCAGTCAGAGTTTGATAAAGTCTGACGGGGTGAGAGTTTGCTAAAGCTGTCGGTGCTAACATTGAAGATTCTAGAAGCAATATATCTTGAAGATGGAAAGAAGCAAGATATATTGAGACAGACAAGGAAACGGAACAGAAGACAGAAGCAATCCTAATTTGATATAATTTGTATAGCTAATTTATAGGAATATCAATTAGAGATTGATTCTATGTAGCTGTGTACTATATAAACACAGATAGGTTAACCCTAAAAGGGATGCGATTATTGAAAACATTATTCTTGTAACCTAGCAGCTCTCTGTGATATTTTACATCACAAAGAGAAGAGTTATTTATATAATTCAGTTGTTGATTCATAAACAGTGTTCTTTATTGTTATTATCATAATTATATTGAATATATATTGTGTAATCGTCCTAACAGTATATAAGTTACTGTTGGTGGCCCAACCTTGATTGGGCCGAATAGGGATTGGGCCGAGCCATAATTGGGCCGAATGGTCGCAGCCTATTCCTTCGGGTCGGTCCGTTGGATCCAATCGTTGCTTGACCAAGTCGCCCGACTATTCAGGCGTAAGAATAGGACAGCGTGGGTGGGCAGTTGCCCCCGATAGATCCGGGCGAGCCGGTACTAAAGTGCCTATAAAAGCACATAACAGGTTTGATATTAAGGTTAATACTCATTTTACGCTCACAAATACTTACACGTTCATTTAAACCTAATTGGAACCTTTAACTTATTCTCACACCGGAGGTGAATCGGGGGCCCAATCCCTCGCATTCTTCTCTTTTGACAGGTCGACCCGAAGAGCTTCCTGGAATACAACCCGACAGAAAACTGGTTCCAACATTTGGCACCATCTGTGGGAACGTGTAAGCCAATTCGTGACGTTAGCTGAGAACGATGGCAATCGATAGTTCTGAAGACAGGGTACTCGGTTTTGCTGAAACTCATCGCCAGGGTCCTTCCACGACTACACCCCCCATTAATCGGGTTCTCAATTTTGATAATGATTTGGAGGAGGGACCGATGCCCACACCCGAAGAGCAAAAGGCCCTGATCCTTAAATGGCATGAGGAAACTGCTGCCAAAGGAGGAAAGCAGAAGGAAAAGGAAAGGCTGGAGGCCGAATCCCAAGCTAGGGCGAAGAAGAGGGAAGAGGATCTCGCTAAGCTGGAAGCAATTAAAAGGCGAAGGGCTGAGCTGGATGCTGAGGAAAAGGCTCTCCAAGGTGCTGTGGAGACCGGAGAACAACTATTGGTACAGACCAGTCACAGAAGAGAAAAGAGGGTGCATAATGATGAAGATGGATCTTCGGATTCTGAATCACACCCCCAAAGGATCCGTTCAAGGGTGGTCGTACGATCGGATACCGACGAGGAAGGAGATCCTCGCATGAAAGACAGGCTGAGCCGAATGGAGAAGGCGATGTTCGGCGATCGTAGAATTAGTCACGAGCCGGTAGTGTCGGAGGAAATCGAGCAGTATAGACCTCCCCCTGGAAGACAATTCCCGAAGATGAACGAATTCAATGGGAAAGGCGACCCTGAAGACCATTGCGAGAAGTATGAGTCCCTTATGACAGGCATGGGGCACTGTGATGTCATGCTTTTCAAGATGTTCAAGACATACCTGAAGGGTCCAGCTACCATGTAGTACAGGTCAATGAAACCAAGGTCGATATGTTCTTACGACCAGCTAAAAAGGAAATTCTTGAGGCACTATTCGCATCTGTGCCGAAGAGAGAAGGATACCGAAGCTTTAATACACTGTAGACAAAGGCCGAACGAAGAGTTGGGAGATTATTTGGCTAGGTTTAAGGAAGAGGCTGGAATGGTAACAAATTTGGACAAAGTAAAGGCTGCTGGGTTCTTATCGGCAGGACTAGACCCCATCAAAGGTAAAAAACTCTGATCTTCTCTTTATGATATTCCCCTTAAATCCCTGAATGATATATACTTGAGAGGTGAGAGTATCTGACGGAAGATGGAATACATCGGGGGGTTTAAAGAAGCCAAGAGAGAAGATAGGGGGAAAAAAGGGTATGACAGGTACGATGCAGGGCGAAGATTCGATGATAGGCATGATGAGGCGAAGGGTCGCGATAAAGCTGCCGAACGAAGGAGAGATAGGGATGGCACAGCATTTACCCCTCTGAATGCACCAATCTCGAAGATTCTCCACGAGATAAAAGGAAAGCCTGGCTTCGTTCGCCCAGCACGAATGAAGATGCCCGATTATAAGAAAAATGGTAACAAGTATTGCGATTATCATCAGGACAAGGGTCACAACACTGATGAGTGTTACCATCTAAAAAAACTGATAGAAAAGATGATCAAGGAGGGAGAACTGAATAAATTTGTCAAAGACCTGAGGGACAAGCTAGCCCCGAAGGAAGACAAACGAAAAGAGCCCGAAGAGGTCAAAAGGTACAGAGGCGAAGTAAAAACCATATTCGGTGGAAGCACCCTGGGACGAGATAGCAAGACGGCCAAGAAAAGGTACGCAAAACAGGTTTACAATTTGTACCAGTTTCAATATGCCAAACAGGCGATGCCGATCATGTTTACCGAGGATGACTATGAGGATGTGATTTGGCCTCATGAAGACCCTTTGCTCATCAATCCGGTGATCGGGCAAAACAAAATATGGAAAGCTCTGATAGACGGGGGGAGCTCGGTGAACATTCTGTATCATCAGACGTATAGTAAAATGAACCTTGAAGGCGAACAGCTGGAACCCTGCCACGAAGCTCCCCTGTACGGCTTCGGGAATCAGCCAGTCCCTATTGAAGGTACTATCACTCTATCTGTCCTTTTGGGTAAAGCTCCATATACTGTGGAAAAGCAGGTCAAGTTCTATGTGGTTCGGGTGGAAAGCCCCTACAATGCCATTCTCGGAAGGCCAGCCCTTACTTCTTTTCAGGCGGTAGCATCAATACCCCATCTCAAATTGAAATTTCCGACTGAGCATGGAATCGGGGAAATGAGGGGCGATCAAAAAACTGCTCGAATCATCATGTTGGACGATCTGGACAAGGATCAAGATTTTGAGATGACCGAAGGAGGTAAGAGAAAAAGGGCCGAAGGCGAAATCAGCGGAAGTCGCCAAACCCTAAATATTGAGTTAGAGAAATTTGGTGCGGACCTATCCAACCCAATTGTCGAACCAGCAGCAGAAACCGAAGAGGTAGAGCTATATGCGGGCTGTTCGGGAAAAATGGTGCGAATCGGGAAAAATATGGAACCCGACCTCAAGAGGAAAGTGATCGAAGTTGTCAGACAATACCACGACGTCTTCGCCTGGGGCCGGAGGATATGCCTGGCTTGGATCCAAAGACGGCGAAGCATTGTCTCAATGTTAAACCCGAGGCAAAGCCAGTAAAGCAAAGAAAGAGAACATTCGCCATGGAACGACAGAAGATCATTGAAGCTGAAGTGGAAAAACTTTTGGAAGCAAAATTCATAGAGGAAATCGAATACCCGGACTGGCTAGCCAATGTGGTGGTGGTAAAGAAAGCTAACAATAAATGGCGAATGTGTGTGGACTACACCGACTTAAACAAAGCATGCCCGAAGGACCACTACCCACTTCCTAGCATTGACCAGCTGACAGACGCCACTGATGGATATCAGGTACTTAGTTTTTTGGATGCTTTTTCAGGATACCATCAGATTGCAATGAATGCCGAGGATATTCCAAAGACAGCATTCATCACCCCGAAAGGAACATATGCCTACATCAAAATGCCTTTCGGCCTGAAAAACGCAGGAGCCACATTCCAAAGAGTGGTCAATCGGATTTTCCATAAACAAATTGGGAGAAACATGGAATGCTATGTGGATGATATGATTGTTAAGTCCCAGTTCGAAGATCACATGGAAGACCTCAAAGAGTGCTTCGAGACATTAAGGAAGCACGACATGAAGATTAATCCGAACAAGTGTACTTTCGGAGTCTCTAGTGGGAAATTCCTAGGGTACATGGTCAGTGCCCGAGGGATCGAGGCGAACCCGGAAAAAATACAAGCAGTGATCGACATGGAACAGCCGAAGACAGTTCGGGATGTACAGAAATTGACCGGTCGAATGGCCGCCTTGCGAAGATTTATTTCCAGATTAGCAGAAAAGGCCCTGCCTTTCTTTGAAGCACTCCGGGGATCGAAGAATTTTGAATGGGGATCGGAGTGCCAGAGAGCATTCGAGGAGGTGAAGGAGTATCTCACCAAGGCGCCTCTCCTGATGAGGCCCGATCCGAAGGAAACTTTACAGCTGTACTTAGCAGTGAGCGACCGAACTCTTGGAGCAGTACTAGTGAAAGAACATAACAGCTCTCAACACCCGGTGTTTTATGTATCCCACATGCTGAAGGATGCGGAAACAAGATATCCAAATGCAGAAAAGTTCGCCTACGGCCTTGTAATGGCGACCCAAAAGCTATGTCATTATTTTCAGGGGCGAACGGTACAGGTTATAACCGATCAACCCCTCAAGAAAATTTTGACAAGACCAGAGGCGTCCGGAAGGGTGGTAGCTTGGTCCATCGAGCTGGGAGAATACGATTTGGAATACATCCCCAGAACGTCCATCAAAGCCCAAGCATTGGCAGACTTCATGGTCGAATGCTATTTTTCAGGACCAAAAGACCTAGCTCCCGAAGAGCAGCTGGTCCGATCGCCAGGCAAGTGGAAATTGTTCGTAGATGGGTCGGTAGCCGGGTCAAAGTGTGGGGCAGGATTAATCCTTTCAAGTCCAGACGGGTTCGAAATCTGCCAAGCAATAAGATTCACTTTCCCGCTAACCAATAATGAGGCCGAGTACGAAGCATTGCTAGCCGGTTTAAACCTGGCCAAAAACCTCGAGGTAAGAAATTTACGAGCATTTAGTGATTCTATGTTAGTGGTGAAGCACCTTTCAGGAGAGTACGAACAAAGAGAGCTTCGACTCAAGGCTTACGCCGCAAAGGTAAAGGACTCATCGGTCTCATTTGAATCCTTCGAATTAAGTCAAGTAGGGAGAGAGGATAACAGCCGAGCCGATGCTCTGTCAAGATTGGCTTCGGCCGAAACACACAACCTCACAGGATCCATCTACCTGACTGAAGTGAAAAGCCCTTCAATCGACAATCAACAATGCATGGAAATCCACCAAGGCATTAACTGGATGACCCCGATCAGGGCCTATCTAGAAAAAGATACTTTGCCCCTGGACCGGAAAGAGGCTCAAAAAGTGAAGTACAGGGCAGCAAGCTACACCATCATCGGTAACAAGTTGTATAGAAGGTCAGCGACAGAACCTGTAACAGCCCCAAATCCGGGGTCAGGGATTTAGGGTTGTCACAATCCATGTACTCCTTGCCTTATCTGTATTACTGACACCATTCATAATTCACTTGCTCATGACCCCACAACATATGTCACACACACAGACAGGTTAGAGTCTCAGAAACGACACAATACAACAATTGCGGAATAAATAACTTTTATTACAATAACCCAATGTCTTTTGAATCTGTTACTGATACAATTTCTAAGTATTGTTACATTACCAACTTAGCCTTCTGATGCTCATAATCCTCTTATACCATTCATGTCTATACATAAGTTGAATACCAAAAGCTGTAGCCTGATTCGATTGGTTCGTACTACTCTTCGGGATCACTGCTAGAAACTGTTTATGGAAACGCCTTGCGGGGTATGTGCCGTCCCGTTGGCATCCTGCTTCGCTACTATATAATATATATATATATATAACAATAGCAAGAGTGAGCGATAGCTCAGCAAGGAAATGAAAGTATGGCATAATTCTGCCTTTAACTCAACCCAGAATAAAGCGAGTATAAGACAATAATTTGTCAAAATATCTCGATACTGAAATTATATCCTTATCGGAATGTATTCCCAAAAACAGTACCATTATGGTACTTCAAATATCATTTCCATAATATTTCTGCAAACTTTCGATATTCAAACTATGAACAAAGTTCTAGTATAAAAGATGAGGTTTCAAAGGAAACCAAATATAACCTTTCCAAAAGTATCTGCTATGTAAGCAGAATATCAACACATTTTTTAAAAGATGAAGTTATAAGGTGATTCAGTATAAACAACTCCCTTACCATAACCCATGTTATGTAAGGTATCCACAGAGTCATAACTCATAAATAAAAGATGAAGTTGCATGAATTTATTGTCACTTCATTTTCAAACACTTTCGACCCCCTGCCAACATGATTGGTTTTTCATCCCAATACATGTTGCAGGAATATCCAAAATGGATGATGAACTAATACTGGAGTTGCTACCGCGTCCGCTGTGCCTAACCTTGCTATGATCAGTAGCAGGTCGCACCGCTCAAATAGTTTTCTACATGTAGATGGAAGAATCACGACAGCCTGACATTGTCTACCGCCTTACTGTGACCTCCCGGCCCATTTGGGGCAATAAAAGTTGGATGGGCCCACGCAACTTGACCACTTACACCACTCCTAGTTCAGATGAAATCCATGACTCTGAAACGTAAAGGTCGTCCTCCTTTCCCCAAGTGTAACACTTGTTGATACGACTCCACTAAGTAGTTATATCTAGGTTGGAAAGGAAGATTCCCCAATATTTCCCAAGCTAGGCTTGTTAATGGATATCGACTTGTTCCATGAATTTACCCCTCGATCGTTGAGGTGGTAACACAATATTTGACTTGCATCAATTACATTGCTTTGAGAAAATATCTGTCCCCTGACAGTTTTTGAATTGAGAGTTTAAAAAGAGTAGTAGTCACTTAAATCAGGTTTCCCATATTTTTGATAGTTGAGCGAGCATTTAAATCCTCTTTAAAAGACAGATTTAAACGGAAAAACATTGTTTTGGGAACCTCTTTTTGATTGGAAAACACTTAATAACATTTATTAAACAAGTAAACCTTCAAATGAATATTCGAAAATAATATTCATCAAATAAACAATCCTCGAATGAATATTTAGAAATAATATTCATTAATAAATAATCCTCAAATGAATATTCAAAAATAATATTCATTAATAAATAATCCTCAAATGAATATTCAAAAATAATATTCATTAATAAATAATCCTCAAATGAATATTCAAAAATAATATTCATTAATAAATAATCCTCAAATGAATATTCAAAAATAATTAACCCTCGAATAACAGTTACCCGATATCTTTATCGGAAAATAACCTTTAACATATACCGAAATATAATTACTTCTGATCTTAGAGAAAATCACCCGCCCTTATCCTAGGGCAAATATAAAATCCTGGCTTCTAACTAATATCCCATATCTAGCTTAGAAGCCCATAATCAAATCATTTTCAAATAATAACCTTCGAATGAGGTAATATTCAAATAACATTCCTCAAATTATTTCCAGGTAATTAATACTTTCTAGAAATATAATTAATGTTTAATAATAGAAGTCCTCAAAATAATTAGTACACTGCCGCTGGAATCCCTCCGGGTTTCTACGGCTATCTCCATATCTCAAATACTGACTCCCGGTCTAGAGTCGAAAACAAGAAGTATGCTCTTATCTCTAGAGCTACAAGGTACACCGGTTTATAACTACTTTATCTCAAAACTCATATATAAACCAAAATCAAACTCTATATATAACATGTATCGCAAAATTGTATAACTCCACACATGGCAAAAGCAGTAATATATAATCAATACTTCAAAGTATAGATTTATAAAACTTGCCACAATACTTGCAACAAAGATTTGGTATATAAATTGGGAATACACAAGTATTGAACATTGGAAAATATACCTACTCTGAATAATAGAGTAAGGTTTAGTAAACTTGCCTGATGCTCGAGAAGTGATAGGGGTTCGCGACGATGCCGGACAATCTAGACAAAGTCAAACGAAAACACACGGTTAATTCCCTCGATAAACCACTTATAACTCAATGCTTAAACACGTAAGCGAAACACAACCAAGGCATTACTAGCTCGTTATAGGCTCATACTAAGTCCATGTTTAGTCGACAATTACTTCAGTCGTAGGTTTAATCCGAAATCGATCCTCGAATACAAGTTATACTTAACCATTTTCAACATTGGTTCCTAAGTCATGCTCTTAAAGGTTTTCACTTGCGCAACCTCGGCTAACACATTTTTATAAAATCGGAAAATAATCTTTTGGACTCGAAACCTTCGTACAAACCTTCGTAACTGCCCTTGACACTTTAATACAAAATTTCATATTTTAAAACAACTCTTAAGGGTCTCAAACATAGCCACAAAGTTGGTACATTTCTGCAATCTCATTCCTTGAACCACTTTTACTACAATGGTCATATCTCATAAACCGTAAATCGTAATGACATGATTCTTGCGCTCACATAAACTAGAAACAAATCTCTAGACACTCATTTTCATAACTGAACCAAAAGAGGCAGTTAGGTGTTCTGATTCTAGGCAGTTTATAGAGTTACCGAAAATCGGGCATTACGACGGCTTAAAATCGAATAATCCTATTTTGTCACAACATAACCAAGCCACACCGGGCATACCATACATCTACAACCTCAACAAACAACCATCATACACCTCTAAGATCAGTGGGGAGGCTCAAATCCAACACCCATCATTTTACACATTCAAACAAATCCAAATAACCACTAAATCACTTAATCATGATCTTAACTTTACATGAACATCAAAACCACTTTAAAACTCATATAAAACTCAAAGGGGCAGAGGTTTATACCTTCCTCCAAGCTTGCTTGCTGCTATATTCCTTATGTAACCTTAGATCCTTGCTTAATACAACCTTTGGAAGCCACAAACTCAATATCAAAAGCAACAAAGCAAAATACAAGTTACTATTCATCATCTTCTCCAACTGTTACTCACTGAAATCGAAGGGTAAATCACAGGGGTGAGGCGAGCGCTTACCATGGTTGCGTAGAGCTTCTCGAGAGCTTCGATTTGAGTGGTGGAACGCCAAAAACGGATCACGGAATCTCAAGTTATGATCATTTCTTTCTCTCCCATTTTTCTTTCTTCTTCTCTCCCGAAATTTCTCTTCCTTTTTCTTTTTCTTCTTATCTTGTTTAATTACTTGATATTTATCCAATGTGGTGAGTCATCACCCTTGGTCTCTTCTTGTCTTGACACTTGGCAAGCATGCATTGGCTTGGAATAAAGTAGCTTTTCTGGTTCGTTTAATTTCGTAGAAC
Organism: Heracleum sosnowskyi; assembly: GCA_030848705.1. Classification (NCBI taxonomy): domain Eukaryota; kingdom Viridiplantae; phylum Streptophyta; class Magnoliopsida; order Apiales; family Apiaceae; genus Heracleum; species Heracleum sosnowskyi. Next base: position 12,595,910 of record CM061244.1, on the reverse strand, counting down.
GCTCGCAAGGTTTCTCGAGGGTTCTATCGAGGTATTTTACCGAAATCGTTCTCGATACTTCTAATTCATTTATCAAATCCATATCCATAGAATTAATAATTTAAATCCTTAAATATCCTCAAATAATAATTATTTAGTCCGTTTTTGGTGAAATTTCGGAGAAAACGAAAAATGCTATTTTTCCGATTCTGACAGCTTCTGCATTCTTTTATTTCCATCGTAGATCACTAATGCGACTTTGAAAGTTTATTATATCGTCCCGCATATAGGGTGGTCTGAAAAACTTTTAAATGAAGAGTTACTATTCATCAGTGGTTTTTCTATAATCCTTTGGATCAAAATCCGTTCCAATATTCCTGATCTATTTTCTCTTTACTCTTTGCACTTAGAAAACGTTCTAGTGATTTCTCGGGCGTACGCTATCTTGTTTACGGAGTTGTCGGATGTATTCCAGATATTGATTTGGATGACATAAAAATATTTTCCTTCCCTGGAGTATTGTATTCTTATCTTCCAGATTGATTGTTCTTATTTATATGTTCAGTCCATTCTTACTATTCTCAAAATGTTTGAAAACCGAAATTCATATTCATTTCATAACTTGATTCTCAAAGTCATTGCCACTATCCATATTTACATCAACATATAATAAAAGTTTTAATTCTACCCAAAATCTGGGGTCTTACAGTCTCCCCTCCTTAAAAGGATTCCGTCCCGGAATCACTCTGAAAACAAATGGGGATATCTTTCTAGCATCTCGCTCTCTAGCTCCCAAGTTGATTCTTCCACATTATGATTCCTCCATACCACTCTGGCTAGTTTGATGACCTTGTTTCGGAGTACTTGTTCCTTTCGATCTATAATTTCCATTGGTTGCTCCACATAGGTCAAGTCTGGTTGTATGTCTACGTGCTCGTACTCTACATATGCCGGGCATCTATAGTATACTGACGTAGCATTGACACATGAACCCCGTTATGACCATTCTACAAGTTTGGGGGGGTAAGGCTGGCTCGTAGGCCACCTTCCTGGCGCGTCTTAAATCTCAGATGGTCCAATGAATCTCGGGCTCACTTCCCTTTCTTTTCAAATCTCATTAATTCTTTCCCTGGAGATACCTTTAGCATCACGAATCTCTAACCTCATATTCTCTATCTTGTTTGCACAGAAATACACCAGCATAAACTTGTTTGCCATTCATCAACTTGCCATTTAACTTATCAGTAGCAGTACTATCTCTATACTCGCGGGCTTAGTCCGCATACTTTCTCTGTCTGTCTTGGTTGTCACTAGCCGCTTGTTGGTGAAATCTTTTGTCTTTCTAGTTTGTTGGACTAACTTGGGTGTTGTGTAAAATCTCATCCTTTAATTCCCGATCATTCGGAATCCATCTCTGTCTCATTTTAAAGTAAGGGTATCGGCCACCACATTGGCCTTCCCCGGATGGTAGTGTATCTCACAGTCATAATCCTAGGTCAATTCTAGCCATTTCTCCATCTCATGCTATCTACTATCATGGGTAACTCAAAGCCAATTCATTACATTCCATAAAATTTGTGGGTGCATTAGTCAACCCAAAATAACTTCGCTGAAAACTCGAAGTGTCTATTCCTAGTACGAATCGCAGTCTTGGGCATATCCTCTGATTTAACTTCCAACTGGTGATACCCAGTTCTTAAATAAATTGGAAATACACAGCGTTCTTCCGCTGATCAAACAATCATTTACAAGGGTACCTATTCTCCATGTCAAACTCATACAACTCTCGAGGTTCGATATATAATCTTGTACTAAAATCTTTCTCTCTTACAACAACACCGGGCTCTCCACGGTGGTACACTGGGTCTTATCATATCCTTATACACCAACTCTTGTAACTGAGTCACTAACTCTTTCATTCCCACTATACTCTGAATACTCGGTATTCATTCTCATATCATCCCAATCGATATTTGGTAGCGCATTAAGATCTTGTAAAATCTCCCAAAACCATTGTAGTTTCCTCTATACTTGGTGCCTCTTTTCTTGGCGTCAACCATAAGAGCTAATTAAGCCTCGTATCTCTGGCGTAATAGTTTCTTAATCTGAACTATATTCAATAATCTCTGAATCTGTCTCCGTTCTTTATTTATTACTCTCTCTCCCTTACAATCAGTCTGGGCCCCATTGGGTGTCAACCAACCCATTCTTATTATAATATCCACTTTTCCCAACTTGAAAGGGATCAGGTCTATCAAAAGTGTCAACCTCATATTTCTAGTTCACAACCTGGATGTACCAGTCTTATGGGAAAATCCCTCGAATGGCTATTTCTACTTGTAATTATTCCCTCAGCGTCTCGGCCTTAAGGTTTAATTGTCATGCAACTTCTTGATATACAACGATACATTAGCTCAGTCTAAATAGTATAGAAGGGCACCTGCTATTTAAAGGTCCTGACAGTGGGCTGCTTGTTGGAGGTAGCCCTGGTTGAAACCTACTGGCTTTCTTTTCTTCTGTGTTCACAAACTCCGGAACAAACCTCAATAATTCGGAAAACTTAGCCTCATACTCGGTCACAGTCATGGTTTCTTGTTTTAACTCTTTAACTTTCATTTTCATCCGGGTCTCCATATCTTTCCGGAAATTATTCCTTTAAAACAGCACACGCTACACCTCTCACAAGTCACAATACCAGCTCCCTCTGACTCCATCGTCAGTACTTATCTTGCTAACCCAGAGGTAGTGTCCATTTGTAAACAACTCCTCCAAAATCTCAATCTCACTATAGGGCATCTATCTAACACCGTCGTCATTGGAGTTCACGGCACATCGCTATTCCTTTCACATATACCAACTGACACGCTTTCCATTATCAATATCCTTGGGAGAATAAACCAATTTCATTGATATGTCACTAACATTCTATTCGTCTTAGGGATTCGCTCCTGTCATAGGCGATTTCGTTGCGAATCTACTTCCTATTAGCGAATTTTGACTTATTTGGTCTGGTTGGCCTCCCCTCGGAATTCAATGAGGATAACAAAAATTATGGGGCCTTGAAAGATAGCTCCCATATCAAAGATAATGTCACACACTGGTGACCATAAGGTTATGAGTTTTAAGGTAACCTTATTGGAGGTAAAAGAATTTACCGAGAGATCAACATGATCATAAGAACTCAACGTTGTGTGCCTCGATTGAGACATTACTAAAGGTAATTAGCCTTCTTGTATTTCACAACTTACAAGTGATGGCGTCCCATCAGACTTCTATCACACAGACAGATAGTCCTTGTAGCCCCTATAAGTATAGGGTTGTTCGTCTCAGTGGAAGTTGAAAAGTATGAAAGCGATTTGATATCAATTTAATGATTATCGTCTTTCGACAATATTTCTTAAAGGAACACCTTGGATTAAAATTGAACAGATTCCAAAGGTGCGGTTTCCAAAGAAAATACAAAGAAAAGAATAACCAAAAGATACTGGTACTTAACAACAAGTGGTGAGGTATCACCATAGGGTCATTCATTATTTGAAGAAAAGTAAAAGCTTAAATAACATTATTTGACAGGGCTTCGAAAACCTGAAAGTAGGCATTGTGATAGCCTCTGGCACAATGGAAACTGAATATGGTTTAACACAAGTGTTATAAGACCACTTCGAAGAGGGAATATACCCTTTATCAGAATTCTTTCCCCAGAGAGAGGTCAAGATAGATCATAGATTGGGGAAGTATCCCACATAATTTGCAAATGGGGAGGGTATTACCAAGGTCTCTACGGATGCCTTTTACGTCGGCTCCTCTAATGGATAATCGCTCAATTCTGAAGCTTTCTTTTCCACGCATCCTAAGGTGTTCGATACTTACGTCATTGCCGACTTATAATAGTCGCTAAGAATTCAACCATCAACATTTGCAATCGCAGGGAATTCTATTCGACTAGGCGCAAACATCTCAAGTACGCATTCTGTTCTATAAAAAGACTTCGATACCGTTGTCGCCCATAGCAATGATAATTCCACATGTCGACTGGGCGGTGCTTCGGAAGATCGTTAGAAACTACAAGCTTAAATCCGGTCTCTATTTCAGTCATCCTTATACTCAATATTCCTTCTCCCATATCAATCCCGTGTTCTACATAAGCTTAACACTTTTGGCACAATAGCCTTTTCATTTAAGTCAATCCCGGAATTTCTCAGTCCGTCTTGGTCCTTAAATACATTTCGCATTTACCGTTCAATCTCAACTTCACCATTTTATCTCTACAATCAATTGTAGCAATCAAGGTCTGTCCACCAGCCCATATAGCGGCCATCTTACCCAATCCACAGGGTTCGCTCTAGTTTCCACTCTCTTTGGTGACATCCTATGGTAATCAGAAAGACAAGGTTTGCCAAAATTTGTTGAATTTCTTCCCAAAATCAGGGGAATTTGATCAATCTATTTACCTACTAGTAATGCTCGGATCTGATTTCCGACCTTTCGGTTCTATCCTCATAATTCCTTCCCGGTTTCCTGAGGGTGGTAAATCTCGTTCTCGATTCCGTCTTAGCGTGCTTGTCTTACCATAACATTTACATGGTACATATACCCAAAATTCTCCTTGAGATAATAAAATCCCTCAATGATATAATAGACACTATTTCCCGTGGAATCGCTGGTCGTGGGGGTTTGAAATCTCATAGCCCAAAACAATTCCTTACATTATTCTAGGCAACTAAGTACCCTTAATCGTTCGTGAAAATCTGAACATCTTGGTTCTTATGTATGCCGCCTCCTTATGGGCAGCTATAACCGATCACGAGTAACAGGTTTTGTTCAAGTCGAATCAATCCACTGATACTGGCTATACTGCCTCTACCTCTTCTGCTTTGGAGACTCTACTCCATTTTCTTTGTCATATTTCATGATGAATCATAATGATCCTAAACTCTCGTATCGGCACTTATTTGACCTCTAAAGGTTCGTCCGGTCCTATTATACGACCTCAAGTAACATACTACGTCTTTATCAATCAACACGTCCTCTACAAGATTCTTTCCTTGACCCACTATGGGGTCTTCCTCTAGATCCTCCTATGGATCTCCCTTTATCGGGTCTCCGTCCATTTCAAGGAACGCATCATCACTTGCCTCCTCGAAGGCCTCGGGATCTGGTATCTCGGAGTCCCATCCATCTATAACTCATACGAATCGAGGTGACTAACCATGAAGTCCTAATTACGGTTTCCCAAAAGAAGTCCCCTCTCGGGCTTCATCTTAAACAGCCAGGGTCATGTCCTCTAACCCGACTACGAACTCAATTTGAGCTCTAAATGTCCTTATCATTATTAAGGGTATTGTAAGACTCGATCTCCTATCGTTTTTGAGGACTGCAACCTAACGCTCTGATACCATCTCTATAACAGCCCCAAATCCGGGGTCAGGGATTTAGGGTTGTCATAATCCATGTACTCCTTGCCTTATCTGTATTACTCACACCATTCATAATTCACTTGCTCATGACCCCACAACATATGTCACACACACACACACAGGTTAGAGTCTTAGAAACGACACAATACAACAATTGCGGAATAAATAACTTTTATTACAATACCCAAATGTCTTTTGAATCTGTTACTGATACAATTTCTAAGTATTGTTACATTACCAACTTAGCCTTCTGATGCTCACAATCCTCTTATACCATTCATGTCTATACATAAGTTGAATACCAAAAGCTGTAGCCTGATTCGATTGGTTCGTACTACTCTTCGGGATCACTGCTAGAAACTGTTTATGGAAACGCCTTGCGGGGTATGTGCCGTCCCGTTGGCATCCTGCTTCGCTACTATATAATATATATATATAACAATAGCAAGAGTGAGCGATAGCTCAGCAAGGAAATGAAAGTATGGCATAATTCTGCCTTTAACTCAACCCAGAATAAAGCGAGTATAAGACAATAATTTGTCAAAATATCTCGATACTGAAATTATATCCTTATCGGAATGTATTCCCAAAAACAGTACCATTATGGTACTTCAAATATCATTTCCATAATATTTCTGCAAACTTTCGATATTCAAACTATGAACAAAGTTCTAGTATAAAAGATGAGGTTTCAAAGGAAACCAAATATAACCTTTCCAAAAGTATCTGCTATGTAAGCAGAATATCAACACATTTTTTAAAAGATGAAGTTATAAGGTGATTCAGTATAAACAACTCCCTTACCATAACCCATGTTATGTAAGGTATCCACAGAGTCATAACTCATAAATAAAAGATGAAGTTGCATGAATTTATTGTCACTTCATTTTCAAACACTTTCGACCCCCTGCCAACATGATTGGTTTTTCATCCCAATACATGTTGCAGGAATATCCAAAATGGATGATGAACTAATACTGGAGTTGCTACCGCGTCCGCTGTGCCTAACCTTGCTATGATCAGTAGCAGGTCGCACCGCTCAAATAGTTTTCTACATGTAGATGGAAGAATCACGACAGCCTGACATTGTCTACCGCCTTACTGTGACCTCCCGGCCCATTTGGGGCAATAAAAGTTGGATGGGCCCACGCAACTTGACCACTTACACCACTCCTAGTTCAGATGAAATCCATGACTCTGAAACGTAAAGGTCGTCCTCCTTTCCCCAAGTGTAACACTTGTTGATACGACTCCACTAAGTAGTTATATCTAGGTTGGAAAGGAAGATTCCCCAATATTTCCCAAGCTAGGCTTGTTAATGGATATCGACTTGTTCCATGAATTTACCCCTCGATCGTTGAGGTGGTAACACAATATTTGACTTGCATCAATTACATTGCTTTGAGAAAATATCTGTCCCCTGACAGTTTTTGAATTGAGAGTTTAAAAAGAGTAGTAGTCACTTAAATCAGGTTTCCCATATTTTTGATAGTTGAGCGAGCATTTAAATCCTCTTTAAAAGACAGATTTAAACGGAAAAACATTGTTTTGGGAACCTCTTTTTGATTGGAAAACACTTAATAACATTTATTAAACAAGTAAACCTTCAAATGAATATTCGAAAATAATATTCATCAAATAAACAATCCTCGAATGAATATTTAGAAATAATATTCATTAATAAATAATCCTCAAATGAATATTCAAAAATAATATTCATTAATAAATAATCCTCAAATGAATATTCAAAAATAATATTCATTAATAAATAATCCTCAAATGAATATTCAAAAATAATATTCATTAATAAATAATCCTCAAATGAATATTCAAAAATAATTAACCCTCGAATAACAGTTACCCGATATCTTTATCGGAAAATAACCTTTAACATATACCGAAATATAATTACTTCTGATCTTAGAGAAAATCATCCGCCCTTATCCTAGGGCAAATATAAAATCCTGGCTTCTAACTAATATCCCATATCTAGCTTAGAAGCCCATAATCAAATCATTTTCAAATAATAACCTTCGAATGAGGTAATATTCAAATAACATTCCTCAAATTATTTCCAGGTAATTAATACTTTCTAGAAATATAATTAATGTTTAATAATAGAAGTCCTCAAAATAATTAGTACACTGCCGCTGGAATCCCTCCGGGTTTCTACGGCTATCTCCATATCTCAAATACTGACTCCCGGTCTAGAGTCGAAAACAAGAAGTATGCTCTTATCTCTAGAGCTACAAGGTACACCGGTTTATAACTACTTTATCTCAAAACTCATATATAAACCAAAATCAAACTCTATATATAACATGTATCGCAAAATTGTATAACTCCACACATGGCAAAAGCAGTAATATATAATCAATACTTCAAAGTATAGATTTATAAAACTTGCCACAATACTTGCAACAAAGATTTGGTATATAAATTGGGAATACACAAGTATTGAACATTGGAAAATATACCTACTCTGAATAATAGAGTAAGGTTTAGTAAACTTGCCTGATGCTCGAGAAGTGATAGGGGTTCGCGACGATGCCGGACAATCTAGACAAAGTCAAACGAAAACACACGGTTAATTCCCTCGATAAACCACTTATAACTCAATGCTTAAACACGTAAGCGAAACACAACCAAGGCATTACTAGCTCGTTATAGGCTCATACTAAGTCCATGTTTAGTCGACAATTACTTCAGTCGTAGGTTTAATCCGAAATCGATCCTCGAATACAAGTTATACTTAACCATTTTCAACATTGGTTCCTAAGTCATGCTCTTAAAGGTTTTCACTTGCGCAACCTCGGCTAACACATTTTTATAAAATCGGAAAATAATCTTTTGGACTCGAAACCTTCGTACAAACCTTCGTAACTGCCCTTGACACTTTAATACAAAATTTCATATTTTAAAACAACTCTTAAGGGTCTCAAACATAGCCACAAAGTTGGTACATTTCTGCAATCTCATTCCTTGAACCACTTTTACTACAATGGTCATATCTCATAAACCGTAAATCGTAATGACATGATTCTTGCGCTCACATAAACTAGAAACAAATCTCTAGACACTCATTTTCATAACTGAACCAAAAGAGGCAGTTAGGTGTTCTGATTCTAGGCAGTTTATAGAGTTACCGAAAATCGGGCATTACGACGGCTTAAAATCGAATAATCCTATTTTGTCACAACATAACCAAGCCACACCGGGCATACCATACATCTACAACCTCAACAAACAACCATCATACACCTCTAAGATCAGTGGGGAGGCTCAAATCCAACACCCATCATTTTACACATTCAAACAAATCCAAATAACCACTAAATCACTTAATCATGATCTTAACTTTACATGAACATCAAAACCACTTTAAAACTCATATAAAACTCAAAGGGGCAGAGGTTTATACCTTCCTCCAAGCTTGCTTGCTGCTATATTCCTTATGTAACCTTAGATCCTTGCTTAATACAACCTTTGGAAGCCACAAACTCAATATCAAAAGCAACAAAGCAAAATACAAGTTACTATTCATCATCTTCTCCAACTGTTACTCACTGAAATCGAAGGGTAAATCACAGGGGTGAGGCGAGCGCTTACCATGGTTGCGTAGAGCTTCTCGAGAGCTTCGATTTGAGTGGTGGAACGCCAAAAACGGATCACGGAATCTCAAGTTATGATCATTTCTTTCTCTCCCATTTTTCTTTCTTCTTCTCTCCCGAAATTTCTCTTCCTTTTTCTTTTTCTTCTTATCTTGTTTAATTACTTGATATTTATCCAATGTGGTGAGTCATCACCCTTGGTCTCTTCTTGTCTTGACACTTGGCAAGCATGCATTGACTTGGAATAAAGTAGCTTTTCTGGTTCGTTTAATTTCGTAGAACGCTCGCAAGGTTTCTCGAGGGTTCTATCGAGGTATTTTACCGAAATCGTTCTCGATACTTCTAATTCATTTATCAAATCCATATCCATATAATTAATAATTTAAATCCTTAAATATCCTCAAATAATAATTATTTAGTCCGTTTTTGGTGAAATTTCGGAGAAAACGAAAAATGCTATTTTTCCGATTCTGACAGCTTCTGCATTCTTTTATTTCCATCGTAGATCACTAATGCGACTTTGAAAGTTTATTATATCGTCCCGCATATAGGGTGGTCTGAAAAACTTTTAAATGAAGAGTTACTATTCATCAATGGTTTTTCTATAATCCTTTGGATCAAAATCCGTTCCAATATTCCTGATCTATTTTCTCTTTACTCTTTGCACTTAGAAAACGTTCTAGTGATTTCTCGGGCATACGCTATCTTGTTTACGGAGTTGTCGGATGTATTCCAGATATTGATTTGGATGACATAAAAATACTTTCCTTCCCTGGAGTATTGTATTCTTATCTTCCAGATTGATTGTTCTTATTTATATGTTCAGTCCATTCTTACTATTCTCAAAATGTTTGAAAACCGAAATTCATATTCATTTCATAACTTGATTCTCAAAGTCATTGCCACTATCCATATTTACATCAACATATAATAAAAGTTTTAATTCTACCCAAAATCCGGGGTCTTACAGAACCCCTTCTCCGATGTTTGGATCCCGAAGAACAAATACTGGACTTAGAAACAGTTCACGAAGGAATATGCGAAGAACATCTTGCCGGTCGGTCACTTGCCTTCAAAATCCTCAGACAGGGGTTTTATTGGCCGACTTTGCGAGCAGATGCGGCCGATTACGCAAAGAAGTGTCGACAATGCCAGTTATTCAGTACTATCCCGGAGCAGCCACCAGAAGAAATGGCATCAGTCCTAAGCCCCATTCCTTTCGCCATGTGGGCTGTAGATATCGTGGGAATTCTACCTAAGAGCACGAAACAAGCCAAGTACTGCATAGTGGCGATCGACTATATGACCAAATGGGTTGAAGCAAGACCTCTGGCGACCATAACCGAAGAAGCAGCAAAAAAATTCATGTTAGAGCAAGTCATACTCAGGTTCGGGATCCCGAAGGTCTGTGTATCCGACAATGGGACCCAATTCATCGGGAACAAATTCCGGAAGTTCTTGACGCATTTCGGAATACAACAGAAATTTAGCTCGGTCGGTCATCCTCAAGGAAATGGAGCAATCGAAGCTGCAAACAAAATCATCTTCGATGGAATAAAAAAGCGACTAGGATATGCCAAGGGGCTTTGGGCAGAAGAGTTAAATTGGGTGTTGTGGGCATACCGAACAACCCCACATTCATCAACCGGAGAAACACCTTTCAAGTTGGCATTCGGGACCGACGCTCTGGTTCCCGTTGAGGTCGGACTAGACTCCTACCGAACGGAGGTATTCAACGGCGAAGCAAAAGAATTCGGCCTTCGGGCCAATGTGGATTTATTGGAAGAAGAGAGAGAGAGGCAGCTCACCTAAGGAATTTGAAATATCAGCTCCAGGCAGCCCAATACTACGACGCCGGAGTAAAGAAAAGGACCTTCATGGTGGGAGATTTGGTGTTGCGGGAATTGGCGACTTCTATGCCAGCTAAGCAGGGAAAACTAATGCCAAAATGGGAAGGCCCGTATAAAGTAACTGAGGTGGTTCGACCTGGTACCTACAAATTAGCAACCACGTCTGGCGACCCGATCAAGAACACATGGCACGCCTCCAGGTTACGAAGATATTACCAGTAGCCTTCATCCAATCTAGAGGAATATGGCCGAACAAAAGGTGCTCGCCACTCAAGTTTTTATTTTCACTTCATACTAAGTTTTTTTTCTGAAAAGCATGTAAAGTTGAATAATTTATCAATAAAATACATGTTTCCCTGTTCTACTTATTTTATCAGTTATGCATTATAATGTTATAAGTCGGACATTTATCTGGGGACGACCAGAAACGATAAATGCCACAAGACTTCTTGAATAATGTTTCATAAATTTGGCGATTGGATAACCAAATAGCCAAACTTTGGGAGAATCCAGACCATGTTAGGCGAAAAAGAAAGCTGAAGATACATATAATGGTTAAATTTTGTTTTTTTTATGTTAAGGCAAAATGAAGCCGAAGACACATAAAACTGATTGAATTACGTTAAGGCGAAGTTGATAAGCCGAAGACACATAAATTTTTGTTAATTATGTTAAGGCGAAGTTGATAAGCCGAAGACACGTAAATTTTATTAATTATGTTAAGGCGAAGTTGATAAGCCGAAGACACATAAATTTTTGTTAATTATGTTAAGGCGAAGTTGATAAACCGAAGACACGTAAATTTTATTAAGGCGAAGTTGATAAGCCGAAGACACATAAATTTTGTTAATTATGTTAAGGCGAAGCTGATGAGCCGAAGACACATAAAATTTTATAAATTATGTCAAGGCAAAAATAAGCCGAAGATGCATAAAATTTTTAAATTATGTTAAAGGCAAAATAAAGCCGAAGATACGTAAAACCGATTCGATTATGTTAAGGCGAAGACATAAGTCGAAAAGACAAAATAAAACCAAAAACTCATTAATAAATGGCCCGAGGGCTACAAGAGTTAAGACCCGAAGGCTTAATAAAGTACAAGGTACACAAAGGAAAATTTAACTGCCCGAAGGCCTAATCTGACAGATCTTCGTCCTCGCCGGAGGAGACCACCGGAGGCTCGTCCTCATCAGGGCGACCGACGGGATCGCTGAAGCCTGGCTCTATCAGGGCCTGATGATCTAAGCCCATGGCGGCCGCCCTTCTCATGACCTCGTCGTGGCCCATCTGGTAGCACCGCTCTTCGGCGATCAGCCGCAGCTTGGTCTCCTTGCGAGCCAGCTTCCTCGAAGCCTTGAGGGACAAGTTCCGCCTGGTCAACCTGGCTCGGAGAAGGTCCACCTCCTTCTGCATTGCCTCCCGATCGGCCCTTAACGTGGCAGCCTGCCCTTCTAGCCTCTCCACATCACCAACGGCTTGCTGAAGAGCATTCTCCGACCTCACCGCTCGGACCTCCAGTTCCCGAAGCTGGCCGAGATTGCCCTCCATATCCTTCACCTTATCGGTGATAATAGCGGCCATTGGTGTCGCCTGAAAAAGGAGAAGAAACTCAGTTAAAAGGTTAAAGAGAGAAGAAATTGAGGGGCAAACCAACTATGTTTACCTTGGAGAGGAAGGCCATCAGGTCGGCGCAAGCATCGGCAAGACCCAACTGATCATAGGCAGGGCGATCAGCCGGAAGAACCAACGCCCGGCACAAATCGGGGGCTATCTCCTTGACGGCTTTGGGGTCGGCCGTGGCGATTGTATCAGATTCCAGGACTGCCCATTGAGGAACATACGTCTTTATGACGTCCCCCCGACGGGCCCTCTTTCTAACCGGGGCAGACCCGGTCGCCTGCTCCGCGTTCTCGATTCGAGAGGGAGACGTCGGGACCGATTGCTCAGGTGCCCGTTTATCGCCCTCCTGGCGATCCTTATCAGTCTCAGCCCCCGCCCCAGCCGCTTTGGCTGCCTCAGCTGCTTCGGCCGCCCTAGCCGCCAGAGCCGCCTGCTCAGCCTCAAACTTAGCCCTCTTTCGCTCAACGATAGCCTGGCGAGAAGACACTACAAAAAGAAAGAAAAGGCATTAGACATTTTAAAAGGCAGTATAAAAGGGAAGACAGAAGCACAAAAGAAGGAAAAGTAAAGTGCAAGGGATGAAGAATGTTACCATTACCCCATAGGGCGAAAAGCCATTGGCGATCCCTAAGATCCTCTAAAGGGATACGACCCATGTCAAAATTGCATAAGCGTTGGTACTCATGCAACTCACCGCCAGATAGCGCGGGTTAGACTACCTGGACAGTGGGGTCGACCACCCGCCATTGAGACAGAGCCCCTACCTTCGGGCCCGAAATATAACACCACTTGTCGTGGCTGCCCTTATTATTGGAATTCGTTTCTACCCACTCTGCCCTATTGGTACGTCGGGCGATAGAGTAAAAACCCTTACTCTTACCGTTTTTGCGGAAGTCGTGATGATGCCAGAATAGGGCGGGAGTTGGGTCGACGTTGGCCGCAAGGCATCGGCATTGAAAGTCGTTCATATGTAGGAACCCATTCGGGTCCATCTGGCCTAAAGCTATCCCCATCTGAGCGAACAACTTCTTCACCAAAGGGAGCATCGGGACCCGGAAACCACATTTCAAAGCAGCCTCAGAAATCCCGGTAGCAACATTCTCATATCCCTTCGGGACGGGAGGATTGAACCATATCCGGTCAGCAGCTCTCGGCAGATACGTATGCCAGGCACCGGTCGGGATATCAAACTCTTTCGGGAACTTAGCTACCTTGTCCTCAGACAACCTAGTAGGGTGATTCGCCGCAGGGAATTCATCGGCATTATGAAACGGGTATCTTTCTGGGGATATGGATCTGGGAGACTGTCCCAATGTAGAAGCCAACCGATCCATAATTCCTGCATCAATATGAAGAAATTAGCCTTGTACTCGGACATGAGCAAGAAAGAGAAGAAAGAAAAAGTGGTCGCCGAGTACAGAGGACTTGGATCGGTCGGGGGATTACTAGCTGCTAAGCCAAGGAAATAGGAGAGATCTCCAAGGAACTGCGCAGTCCGAAGACTATTCTAAGGGACAAACCGTCCCGAAGGTTGTTCTAAAGATAGATCCATCCTAAAGAGCGATCTAGGGACAAATTGGTCTAAAAAATCATTCCTAGGGTGAATCTATCTACTGGTCTGACTACCGACCTAATCACGGGTACATTTCCAAAAACAAGTATAACCCAAAGCAAAAATGCTATTACGCCTAATCAATAGCAAACATATTCAGGAAAGCTAAACACGAAAAAAGATATTGTACAGAGGAATATAGAACACTTACTTATGGTAGAAATTTGAGGAGGATTTGAACATGTCAAGAGAAATCGCTGATGCCTGAAAACAGAGGTGGTGGAGATGGAGAGAAACCGGCAAAGTGAAGTTGCTTTTGAATGTATAAGTGACAATATTTGGGGGGAATTTCTTTTATTTATACGAGAGGATATGTGACGTTTGGACAATAAAACGTGGATACTTAATCCTGATCGTACGATCTAAGTCGTTTGGGATTCAACGGTAATGATCCAGCACTAATCCCGAGAAATCACGGCTATCATTATTAATTACGGCACGATTCTCTAGATGACGTGTTACAGCGGATAGGTACGAAACCGCTGGATTCCACCCCGAAGAGAAGCGTAGGACTCCGAACGCATTAACAATCCGACCGAAGTCCAGGGACATGTTGGTGGCCCAACCTTGATTGGGCCGAATAGGGATTGGGCCGAGCCATAATTGGGCCGAATGGTCGCAGCCTATTCCTTCGGGTCGGTCCGTTGGATCCAACCGTTGCTTGACCAAGTCGCCCGACTATTCAGGCGTAAGAACAGGACAGCGTGGGTGGGCAGTTGCCTCCGATAGATCCGGGCAAGCCGGTACTAAAGTGCCTATAAAAGCACATAACAGGTTTGATATTAAGGTTAATACTCATTTTACGCTCACAAATACTTACACGTTCATTTAAACCTAATTGGAACCTTTAACTTATTCTCACACCGGAGGTGAATCGGGGGCCCAATCCCTCGCATTCTTCTCTTTTGACAGGTCGACCCGAAGAGCTTCCTGGAATACAACCCGACAGAAAACTGGTTCCAACAGTTACATATCAATATATTTATTATATTAATAGTGAAATTAATAGGGAAGTTTTGTTTTGGGATGGAGAATGTATTTTGTAGCCCATATATAGTAGTGTGTACAAAATAGAAAAGATGCTCTTAAGCTTGTTCAAAATACATTCGGAACCCTCTTAATATATCTCTAAATCTTTCATTTTATCGGAAATCCCTACAATAGTGGCCAAGTAAGAAAAACAAAATTCAGTGTTTCTATCATCTTACCAGTAGTTTTTGTCGACCGAATTACACCTGTGATGATAGACCGCTACCAGAAAATATAATCAGTCCATAAAGAAATTTGAACAGAACAATCGGGATCAGAAGCAATCATAAAAACTGCTATCTGTTATAAAACTTTAATAATATAAGCTACTACAATTTATACTACAAGAATCGTGAGAGAGAGGAAAGATGAAATGATAGACTTTTTATATTTTCAATCTGATGCATCTGGCCATTACATGAAATGCTATTTATAGGTAAAGTTTGTCGGCTCATCAACCGCCTATACAAGGATTATATTATAAAAAAAATTACATGCTTAATCTAGAAGTCTTCTTAGTTGTATGGGAATTTGTGTCAACAAACCTCAAAGGCTTACTTGACAATCATCTTAATTTATTTATAATACTCCCCCTTGATTTTCAATGTAAGTTACGTTAAGGATTGACTGCCTCGTTAAAACCTTGCAAGTAAAAACCCAGTGGGATAAAAATCTTGATGAAGGAAAAAGAGTACAATCTCCCCCTGAATAAAACATCTCACACGTTGACATCTTGAGGTAACAAATTCTTTAATCTTCGCATGCCAATATTATTTCGTAGCTTTTCAAACTATGATGTGGGCAACGTCTTTGTAAGTATATCCGCTAGATTATCACAAGAGCGTACCTGTTGAATCTCAATATCACCATTCCCTTGTAGTTCGTGAGTGTAGAAGAATTTCGGTAAAATGTGTTTTGTTCGGTCTCCTTTAATATATCCTTCTTCCAACTGCTTAATACCAGCTGAATTATCTTCAAACATAACTGTAGGATTCTCTGTGATACTTGATAATCCACAAGATTGCCGAATATGTTGGACGATGGACCGCAACCAAACACATTCTCTACTTGCTTCATGGATTGCTAGTAACTCTGCGTGATTTGATGAAGTTGCAGCCATAGTCTGTTTTGTAGATTTCCAAGAGATAGCAGTTCCACAATACGTGAATAAATAACCTGTTTGTGATCGTCCAACATGAGGATTTGATAGGTAACCAGCATCTGCATATCCAACTAGCTGCGACTTCGAATTGTCTGGAAAGAACAATCCAAGGTCGATCGTCCCACGAAGATATCTCAATATATGTTTAACTCCATCCCAATGTCTTTTAGTTGGATCAGAACTAAATCTTGCAAGTAGGTTTACAGCATATGCAATATCAGGCCGCGTGTTGTTTGCGAGGTACATTAGAGCACCAATTGCACTAAGATATGGAACTTCAGGTCCAAGAGCATCCTCGTCTTCTTTTCTGGGATGGAATGGATCTTTTTCAACTTCAAGTGATCGAACAACCATTGGCGTAGTCAGTGGATGAGATTTTTCCATGTAAAATCGATCAAGAACCTTTTCTGTATAGGTTGACTGATGAACAAATATGCTTGAAGATAAGTGTTCCACCTGTATACCTAAACAAAACTTGGTCTTTCCAATATCTTTCATCTCAAACTCATTTTTCAAATAATTAGCATTGTTAGTAATATCGTCAGAAGTACCAACAATATTTAAATCATCGACATAAACAGCAACAATAACAAAACCAGTTTGAGACCTTTTAATAAATACACATGGACACACTTGATTATTAATATACTCATCATTCAATAGGTATTCACTAAGCCTGTTTGTTAGATATAATTGCTGACGTTTGTTCATCAGTGTTTAAGTACCAGGTACTCATCAGAGTTTACTAGAAGCCAGTCAGAGTTTGATAAAGTCTGACGGGGTGAAAGTTTGCCAAAGCTGTCGGTGCTAACATTGAAGATTCTAGAAGCAATATATCTTGAAGATGGAAAGAAGCAAGATATATTGAGACAGACAAGGAAACGGAACAGAAGACAGAAGCAATCCTAATTTGATATGATTTGTATAGCTAATTTATAGGAATATCAATTAGAGATTGATTCTATGTAGCTGTGTATTATATAAACACAGATAGGTTAACCCTAAAAGGGATGCGAATACTGAATACATTATTCTTGTAACCTAGCAGCTCTCTGTGATTCTTTAACATCACTGAGAGAAGAGTTATTTAAATAATTCAGTTGTTGATTCATAAACAGTGTTCTCAATTGTTATTATCATACTTATATTGGTTATATATTGTGTATTCGGCCAAACAATTGGTATCAGAGCCTAGGCTGATTAATATATACAGTTTATCGATCCAAACACAAGTATAATCATGACTGACAACTCTCAGGAAGGTTCAAATGCAGGTTCTAATGTTCAGAAGGTTCAACCTACTTCTGTGAGTCGATATGAGGCTATCAGGGTTCCAATTCTGAGACCAGTTGAATATCCAATATGGAAGGTGAAGATGACTATGTTTCTGGAAGCCACAGATCCAGAATACCTTGATAGAATCAATGATGGTCCTCATATGCCAACTAAATTGTCTCCTGTTATAACTGGTCAAGAACAAAAGACTGTTCCAAAAGAGAAGAAAGATTTGACTCCTGAAGATATCTCATCAATTGCAAAGGATGCAAAGGTTAGACATCTACTCCACAGTGCCTTAGATAATGTCATGTCTAACAGAGTTATTGGCTGCAAAACTGCCAAAGAAATTTGGGATGCTTTAGAAGTCAGGTGTCAAGGAACAAGTGCTATAAAGAAGAACAGGAAGACTATTCTAACACAGGAGTATGAACACTTTGACTCTAGATCTGATGAAAGTTTGACAGATACATATGACAGATTTTGTAAATTGTTGAATGATTTGTGTAACAGCCCTAAATCCGGGGTCGGGGATTTAGGGTTGTCACAATCCATGTACTCCTTGCCTTACCTGTATTGCTCACACCATTCATAATTCACCTGCTCACGACCCCACAATATATGTCTCACACACACACACACACAGGTTAGAGTCTCAGAAACGACACAATACAACAACTGCGGAATAAATAATTTTTTTTATTACAATACCCAAATGTCTTTTGAATCTGTTACTGATACAATTTCCAAGTATTGTTACATTACCAACTTAGCCTTCTGATGCTCACAATCCTCTAATACCATTTATGTCTATACATAAGTTGAATACCAAAAGCCGTAGCCTGATTCGGTTGGTTCGTACTATTCCCGGGGTCACTGCTAGAAACTGTTATGGAAACGCCTTGCGAGGTATGTGCCGTCCCATTGGCATCCTGCTTCGCTGCTATATAATATATAAAAATAATAGCAAGAGTGAGCGATAGCTCATCAAGGTAATGAAAGTATGGCATAATTCTGCCTTTAATTCAACCCAGAAATAAAGCGAGTATAAGACAATAATTGTCACAATATCTCCATACTGAAATTATTTCCTTATCGGAATATATACCACAACAGTACTTCAAATATCAATTATCGTCTTTATACGAAAGATAAGTGAAATTCGTACTTGCCGTAGCAATTTATCAAGATAAGTATCCTTTACTGAAAATTCGAATATTTTCCCTAATCGGGATATGATAGAAATTTGGATGCTGACACCCTGCTCCAGTGACGTAGCACTCAGCAGTTGTGGATACTATAACACTCAGCAGTTCAAGATACTGTCAGATGGGAACACTGAACTCCGTATGTAGGAGAAATTTCATTTGAACTCTGTATTGAGATTTCAATAATTCCAGACGTGGATCGACGATGATCAGTCGCCGCTTCCAGGTCCACCGCGGGTCTTCTCTACTAGTAGAAGGATAAAAACTCCATCCGTAATTACCCTCAGGTAAAAGCTCCATCCGCAATTACCTTGGATGAAAGCTCCATCTGCAATCATCCTGAATGAAAGCTCCATCCGCAATCATTCTGGCGCAGGTTGGGCCAAATTCTAGTTCCCCGGGCAAATGCCCGTTCAAAGATCGCACTGGGATCCTTTGGTTACTCCCAGAATCAATCGGAAGTTAACCCATTAACCCATATTGGCTTTTAGCCGGACTTTCACAATCCCTGGTTACTCTCAAACAATGGGAAGCTAACCCATAAGTACATACTGGTCTATAGCCGGAAACTCAGGTTGAGCGACAAATAGTCTTCATGAAATCGAGATTGAATCTTTTACTCTTTTTGTGAAATGGGAACCCTTAGTAGTAGGGCTATAATCCCAAAATAATATCTCTTATATAAACAAAGGAAGGAAACAAGATTTGCTCCCAACTCTGGATTTTCAATTCTCAATATGTACGAAAGCATTTAGATGGCTCAAGTGAGGTGATAATGATCGGGAATAATATTGGGGAATCCTTATAATTCTCGAAAATATTATTAAAGGTCAAGAATATAAAAAAAATATAATTCTCAAAGACCTCTAATGCTTTTAAACAAATAATATGATTTTTAAATCACTAAAAGATATTTAATAATTAATAAGGAAATATGTATCGAAGAAATTTCCTCAAATAAATGATTATTCAAACATAATCCTCTCTGAATAAATAAATATTCAATAATGCTTCCCAATTGAATTAATATTCAAATAGTAATTCTCGACTGAGATAACATTCCTTGAATGGTTTCCAAGTAATTAATATTTTATGGAGATATAATTTAAAGTTCATAATTAACATTCCTCAAGTAAATAATAACCTGCCGCTGGAATCCCTCCGGTTTTCCACGACTATTTCTATATCTCAAAATACCGACTCCCGGTTTAGAGTCGAAAACAATGAATATGCGCTTAACTCTAGAGCTACAAGGTATACCGATTATATATACTTAACTCAGAAGATCATATATAATCAAAAGGTCAAATTTTTATTTCAACAGGAAATAAGATGTGTCGCAAAACTGTACAACTTTATACATGGAAAAAGCAGTATTATAATTAATACTTTAAAAGTACAAGTTTAGAAAACTTGCCTGATGTTCGAGAAGTGATAGGGGTTCGCGACGATGCCGGACAATCTAGACAAAGTCAAACGAAAACACACGGTTAATCCCCTCGATAAACCACTTATACTAAATGCTTAAACACGTAAGCGAAACACAACCAATGCATTACTAGCTCGTTATAGGCTCATACTAAGTCCATGTTATTCGTCAAATACTTATATCACAAGTTTGGTTCGAAATGCATTCTCAAATCCAAGTTATACTTAACCATTTGGAACCTTGGTTTCTAAGTCTCGTTTTCAGTGGTTTTCACTTGCGCAACCTCGACTAAAACATTTTTATAAAATCGAAAAATAATCTTTTTAATCCGAATCTTTTTTGTGAGCCTTCCTAACTGTCTCTAGTATTATTCCTCAAAGTTTCACATTTTAATATGGCTTCTAAGTGGTCCAAATATAGCCTCAAAGTGGCTGACCAGAGAAGGGTTGTTCCTCCTAACGACGTTTACTAAAACTCACTTTTCTCTTAAACCGTTCGGCCAAATTAGGCGAACCACATATCATTACGAAGCTTATAACATAAAATACACAATCATTGGCAGTAGGAGTCAAGGGTCGAGCTCTAACAGAGGAAAAACAGGGAACCAATCAGTAGGTAAAAATTTGGGCATTACGACGGCTATAACTCGGATATTCCCAAATTTCAAATCATCCAAAATGCATATCGATTACTCCACCCAACACATACATCTTATATAACATAGAACTGAGGCCAAGCAATGCCTTTCCGTTCATATAACTCATTATAACTTAAATCAAAGCCCAATCTTACAACTAAGGCTATAAACATGCATAACACCATTAATCATCCATAAATCTCATAATACTTCAAGGGTTTCAAGATTTATACCTTCTCCAAGCTTGCTTGCTGCTAAATTATGTAACCTTAGATCCTTTCTTAATACAACCTTCGGAAGCCACAAACTCAATATCCAAAAACAAAACAAAATACAAGTTACTATTCATCGATACTTTGTAAAATCCATATAAAATCGAAAAACAAGAGTTTGGTTCTGAGATTTTTACCACACCTTCTACTCTTCAAGGGCTTTCTTTTGAGTCCTACCTCATCACCAGGGGATGCTTGAAGCTCGACTTATTGGCTTTCTAAGGTGAGTAGTCGAAACTGGAAAAGCAGGACAGTTTCTGTTCTCCGACTTGGGGAAGGTATTTGACTAGGCTACACTCCTTTGTTGGCTATGAAATTTTGAGCGAACGTTGCCCATGGAGTGGAGAATCTATGGTTAAAATTTGGTGATTTAAGGATGGATAGAAATGGAGTTATATATTTTTCTCTTCTCCTTGCTCAAGCTGTGCAGAAAATCTGGAAATGGGGGAGAGTTTCTTGATTTTTTTCTTGCCTTGCTAATTAATAGAAATGCTGATTTTTTTTTGTAGCCAAGGTGATGAGTCATGGCTTGGTGCATTGTCCTCTTGACACTTGTCACACATGCAAGAGTGGTGTGCAAGTGGCTTTACTGCTTTACTTTACTGGTTCGTTTCCTTTCACACGGATGATCCAAATGTTGCATCCCTCGAATTAATCTCGTTACATGTTACTTCCATGTCTATATTTATTCCTGTAAATGTTGCCTTGTTCCTTTTGAAACGATTCGAAATATTTCCCAAAAAGAGCGAATAAAAACTCTACGCGATTCTCGCAGTGAATAGTAACTATTCACTATACTTTCCAACAATCGAATCCTTAAATCGACTTTAATAAAATAATAAAATTCCCAAAATATTAAATCCTCAAATCCTCAATTTTAATATCTCATTTCTTGAATATAATAATATATAATCCACTGCCCGGTCAAATACTATCCAAAATAAAATTTGGAATTTCTGAATTCCGATCGTCTTTGCATTCACTTATTTACTCCGTAGATCACTAATATGACTTTGAAATATCCACACTACGTCTCGTACATAGGTGGCATGAAAATTTTTCTTAACCCTCAAAATCACTATTCATCCACCAAATTCACTATTCACTGATGCACTTAATCATAATAAGAAAAGTTTTAATTTTACCAAAAATTTGGGTTATTATAGTCTCCCCTCCTTAAAAGGATTCCGTCCCGGAATCAGCTTAGGAATAACTGGGGGTACTTCTCTTCCATTGCACTTTCTAACTCCCAAGTGGATTCTTCCACTTCTTGATTCTCCACAAACCTCTCACTAGCTTGGCAACCTCGTCACTTAGCACTTGCTCTTTTCTATCCGTGATTTCCACAGGTTGTTCTTTGTAAGTCAGACCAGGTTGTATATCTACCTGCTCGTACTCTAACATATGTCGGGCATCTATAGTATACTGACGTAGCATTGACACATGAACCCCGTTATGACCATTTTACAAGTTTGGGGGGGTAAGGCTGGCTCGTAGGCCACCTTCCTGACGCGTTTTAAAATCTCAGATGGCCCAATGAATCTCGGGCTCAACTTCCCTTTCTTTCCAAATCTCATTCATTCTTTCCATGGATATCTTTTAGCATCACGAATCTCTAACCTCATATTCTCTATCTTGTTTGTACAGAAAATACACCAACATAAACTTGTTTGTCATCCATCAACATGCCATTTAGCTTATCAATAGCAGTACTATCTCTATACTCGCGGGCTTAGTCCGCATACTTTCTCTGCCTGTCTTGGTTGTCACTAGCCGCTTGTTGGTGAAATCTTTTGTCTTTTTAGTTTGTTGGACTAACTTGGGTTTTGTGTAAAATCTCATCCTTTAATTCCCGATCATTCGGAATCCATCTCTGTCTCATTTTAATTAAGGGTATCGACCACCACACTGGCCTTCCCCGGATGGTAGTGTATCTCACAGTCATAATTCTAGGTCAATTCTAGCCATTTCTCCATTTCATGTTATCTACTATCACGGATAACTCAAAGCCAATTCATTACATTCCATAAAAATTTGTGGGTGCATTAGTCAACCCAAAATAACCTCGCTGAAAACTCGAAGTGTCTATTCCTAGTACGAATCGCAGTCTCGGGTATATCCTCAGATTTAACTTCCAACTGTTGATATCCAGTTCTTAATTAAATTTGGAATACACAGCGTTCTTCCGCTGATCAAACAATCATTTACAAGGGTACCTATTCTCCATGTCGAACTCATACAACTCTCGAGGTTCGATGCATAATCTCGTGCTAACATCTTTCTCTCTCACCACAACACCAGGCTCTGCACGGTGGTGCACTGGGTCTTATCACATCCTTGCTCAGCAATTCTTGTAACTGAGTCACTAACTCTTTCATTTCCACTATACCCTGAATACTCAGTATTCATTCTCATGTCATCCAAATCGATATCTGGTAGCTCATTAAAACCTTGTACAATCTCCCAAAACCATTGTAGTTCCCTTTATACTTGGTGTCTCTTTTCTTGGCGTCAACCATTAGAGCTAATTAAGCCTCGTATCTCTGGCGTAATAGTTTCTTAGTCTAAACTATATTCAAGAATCTCTGAATCTGTTTCCATCATTTATTTATTACTCTCTCTCTTTTACAATCAGTCTAGGCTCCATTGGGTGTCAACCAACCCATCCTTATTATAATATCAACTTCTCCCAACTTGAAAGGAATCAGGTCTATCAAAAGTGTCGACCTCATATTTCTAGTTCACAACCTGGATGTACCAGTCTTATGGGAAAATCCCTCGATTGACTATTTCTACTTGTAATTATTCCCTTAGCGGCTCAGCCTTAAGATCTAATTGTCATGCAAAATCTTGAGACGTAGGGTACTTAGCAGTTCTGGATCAAATAAAACGTTAATACTAACTGAGTTTAAGTAGGAGGGTACCTTCTATTCAAAAGTTCTGGCAGTGGGCTGCTTGTTGGAGGTAGCCCTATTAACTCTTGGTATAGCTGTTCCAGCAGATAAACATTCCTTAGCCTTGTGTCCAAGATTTCCACATTTGAAACAGGTAGTGTCTTGGTTGGTCTTGGCACGGGGTTCCTGACATGTATTAGCATAGTGCCCTAGCTGCCCACAATTAAAACACGTTACTCCTTTCGAGTTACACATGCCTAGATGTTTCCTTCCGCATTCATTACAATCTGGTAGTGGGGGTCGAGATAAGTTAGGGTGAGACCCACCAGTTTGCCGACCACTCTGGCCTGCGCCCCTACTTCCTGCTCTCTTAGACCCACAGCTTCGACTGGATTGAGATACCGCCTTTCGGCTAAACTTACTTGGAAAATTCCCACCTACTGAATTCCCTCTCTGATTACCCATTTTCCTCTTCTTGTCCTCTCTTTCTTTGTGACTCTGATCACTTCCTACCTCTACGATTGATGCCTTCTGCACCAATGTAGCGTAGTTGGTCAATTCAAGTATTGCCACCTTATTCTGAATCCACTGTTTTAGCCCTAGTTGAAACCTACGGGCTCTTTTCTCTTCTGTGTTCACAAACTCCGGTACAAACCTCGACAACTCGGAAAACTTGGCCTCATACTCTGCTACAGTCATGTTTTGTAAGACCCCAGATTTTGGGTAGAATTAAAACTTTTATTATATGTTGATGTAAATATGGATAGTGGCAATGACTTTGAGAATCAAGTTATGAAATGAATATGAATTTCGGTTTTCAAACATTTTGAGAATAGTAAGAATGGACTGAACATATAAATAAGAACAATCAATCTGGAAGATAAGAATACAATACTCCGGGGAAGGAAAGTATTTTTATGTCATCCAAATCAATATCTGGAATGCATCCGACAACTCCATAAACAAGATAGCGTACGCCCGAGAAAGCACTAGAACGTTTTCTAAGTGCAAAGAGTAGAGAGAAAATAGATCAGGAATATTGGAACGGATTTTGATCCAAAGGATTATAGAAAAACCACTGTTGAATAGTAACTCTTCATTTAAAAGTTTTTCAGACCACCCTATATGCGGGACGATATAATAAACTTTCAAAGTCGCATTAGTGATCTACGATGGAAATAAAAGAATGCAGAAGCTGTCAGAATCGGAAAAAATAGCATTTTTCGTTTTCTCCGAAATTTCACCAAAAACGGACTAAATAATTATTATTTGAGGATATTTAAGGATTTAAATTATTAATTCCATGGATATGGATTTGATAAATGAATTAGAAGTATCGAGAACGATTTCGGTAAAATACCTCGATAGAACCCTCGAGAAACCTTGCGAGCGTTCTACGAAATTAAACGAACCAGAAAAGCTACTTTATTCCAAGCCAATGCATGCTTGCCAAGTGTCAAGACAAGAAGAGACCAAGGGTGATGACTCACCACATTGGATAAATATCAAGTAATTAAACAAGATAAGAAGAAAAAGAAAAAGGAAGAGAAATTTCGGGAGAGAAGAAGAAAGAAAAATGGGAGAGAAAGAAATGATCATAACTTGAGATTCCGTTGTCCGTTTTTGGCGTTCCACCACTCAAATCGAAGCTCTCGAGAAGCCCGACGTAACCATGGTAAGCAATCGCCTCACCTCTGTCATTTACCCTTCGATTTGAGTGAGTAACAGTTGGAGAAGATGATGAATAGTAACTTGTATTTTGCTTTGTTGCTTTTGATATTGAGTTTGTGGCTTCCAAAGGTTGTATTAAGCAAGGATCTAAGGTTACATGAGGAATATAGCAGCAAGCAAGCTTGGAGGAAGGTATAAACCTCTGCCCCTTTGAGTTTTATATGAGTTTTAAAGTGGTTTTGATGTTCATGTAAAGTTAAGATCATGATTAAGTGATTTAGTGATTATTTGGATTTGTTTGAATGTGTAAAATGATGGGTGTTGGATTTGAGCCTCCCCACTGATCTTAGAGGTGTATGATGGCTGTTTGTTGAGGTTGTAGATGTATGGTATGCCCGGTGTGGCTTGGTTATGTTGTGACAAAATAGGATTATTCGATTTTAAGCCGTCGTAATGCCCGATTTTCGGTAACTCTATAAACTGCCTAGAATCAGAAAACCTAACTGCCTCTTTTGGTTCAGTTATGAACATGAGTGTGTAGAGCTTTGTTTCTAGTTTACGTGAGCACAAGAATCATGTCATTACGATTTACGGTTTATGAGATATGACCATTTTAGTGAAAGTGGTTCAAGGAATGAGATTGCAGAAATGTACCAACTTTGTGGCTATGCTTGAGACCCTTAAGAGTTGTTTTAAAATATGGAATTTTGTATTGAAGTGTCAAGGGCAGTTACGAAGGTTTGTACGAAGGTTTTGAGTCCAAAAGATTATTTTCCGATTTTATAAAAATGTGTTAGCCGAGGTTGCGCAAGTGAAAACCACTAAGAACATGACTTAGAAACCAATGTTGTAAATGGTTAAGTATAACTTGTATTCGAGGATCGATTTCGGACTAAACCTACGACTTAAGTAATTGTCGATTAACATGGACTTAGTATGAGCCTATAACAAGCTAGTAATGCCTTGGTTGTGTTTCGCTTACGTGTTTAAGCATGGAGTACAAGTGGATTATCCAGGGGATTAATCGTGCGTTTTCTTTGACTTTGTCTAGATTGTCCGGCATCGTCGCGAACCCCTATCACTTCTTGAGCATCAGGCAAGTTTTCTAAATCTATACTTTGAATTATTGATTATATATTACTGCTGTTGCCATGTGTGGAGTTATACAGTTGTGCGATACATGTTATATATTGTATAAAATAGAGTTTGATCTGGGCTTATATATGAGCTTTGAGATAAAGTAGTTATAAACCGGTATACCTTGTAGCTCTAGAGATAAGAGCATACTTCTTGTTTTTGACTCTAGACCGGGAGTCAGTATTTGAGATATGAAGATAGCCGTGAAAACCCGGAGGGATTCCAGCGGCAGTGTACTAATTATTTTGAGGACTGCTATTATTAAACATTAATTACATTTCTAGAAAGTATTAATTACCTGGAAATGATTTGAGGAATGTTATTTGAATATTACCTCATTCGAAGGTTATTATTTGAAAATGATTTGGTAACTGGCTTATAAGCTAGATATGGGATATCGGTTATAAGCCAGGTTTTTATAAATGCCCTAGGATAAGGGCGGGTGATTTTCCCTAAGATCAGAAATAATTATATTTCGGTATATGTTAAAGGTTATTTCCGATAAGATATCGGGTAACTATTACTCGAGGGTTAATTATTTTATTTAAGAATATTATTTATTAATATTCATTTTAAGGATATCATTTGTTAATATTCATTTGAGGGTTATTGACGTTAAGAATATTATTTATTAATATTCATTTTAAGAATATTATTTATTAATATTCATTTGAGGATTATCGACTTACAGAATATTATTTATATTCATTTAAGGATTATTGACTTAAAGGATATTATTTTCATTTGAGGATTATTTATTTAATGAATATTATTTCGAATATTCAAATGAGAATTATTAATTAAGGAGTATTATTTCAGATATTCATTTGAGGTTTACTTAATCGAAGAATATTATTGTGAGTACTATCTGAGGATTATTTAATGAATATTATTTTTGAATATTCATTTGAAGATTAATTATTTATTTAATGAATATTATTTTCAAATATTCATTTGCGAATTATTTATTTAATGAATATTATTTTCAAATATTCATTTGCGGATTATTTATTTAATGAATATTATTTTCAAAGATTCATTCGAGGATTACTTACTTAATGAATATTATTTTCAAATATTCATTTAAGATTTACTTATTTAAGAAATATTATTAAGTATTTGTAAATCAAAAGAGGTTCCCAAAATAATGTTTTTCCATTTAAATCTGTCTTTTAAAGGGGATTTAAATGCTCGCACAACTATCAAAAATATGGGAAACCTGATTTAAGTGACTACTACTCTTTTTAAACTCTCAATTCAAAAACTGTCAAGAGACAGATATTTTTCGGAACAATGTAACTGTTGCAAGTCAAATATTGTGTTACCACCTCAACGATCGAGGGGTAAATTCATGGAACAAGTCGATATCCATTAACAAGCCTAGCTTGGGAAATATTGGGGAATCTTCCTTTCCAATCTAGATATAACTACTTAGTGGAGTCGTATCAACAAGTGTTACACTTGGGGAAAGGAGGACGACCTTTACGTTTCAGAGTCATGGATTTCATCTGAACTAGGAGTGGTGTAAGTGGTCCAGTTGCGATTGACCCATCCAACTTTTTGGCCCCAAATGGGCCGGGAGGTCACTGTAAGGCGGTAGACAATGTCAGGCCGTCGTGATTCTTCCATCTACATGTAGAAAACATATTTGAGCGGTGCGACCTGCTACTGATCATAGCAAGGTTAGGCACAGCGGGCGCGGTAGCAACTCCAGTATTAGTTCATCATCCAATTTGGATATTCCTGCAACATGTATTGGGATGAAAAACCAATCATGTTGGCAGGGGGTCGAAAGTATTTTGGAAATGAAGTGACAATAAATTCATGCAACTTCATCTTTTATTTTATGAGTTATGACTCTGTGGATACCTTACATAACATGAGTTATGGTAAGGGAGTTATTTATAATGAATCACCTTATAACTTCATCTTTTAAGATATGTGTTGATATTCTGCTTACATAGCAGATATTTTTGGAAAGGTTATATTGGTTTACTTTGAAACCTCATCTTTTATATTATACTAGAACTTTGTTCATAATATAGCAAAAGTTTGCAGAAATATTATGGAAATGATATTTGAAGTACAATAATGGTACTGTTTTTGGGAATACATTCCGATAAGGATATAATTTCAGTATCGAGATATTTTGACAAATTATTGTCTTATACCCGCTTTATTCTGGGTTGAGTTAAAGGCAGAATTATGCCATACTTTCATTACCTTGCTGAGCTATCGCTCACTCTTGCTATTGTTTTATATATATTATATAGCAGCGAAGCAGGATGCCAATGGGTCGGCACATACCTCGCAAGGCGTTTCCGTAAACAGTTTCTAGCAGTGATCTCGAGAGTATTACGAACCAATCGAATCAGGCTACAGCTTTTGGTATTCAACTTATGTATAGATATGAATGGTATGAGAGGATTGTGAGCATCAGAAGGCTAAGTTGGTAATGTAACATTACTTATAAATTGTATCAGTGACAGATTCAAAAGACATTTGGGTATTGTAATAAAAGTTATTTATTCCGCAGTTGTTGTATTGTGTCGTTTCTGAGACTCTAACCTGTGAGTGTGTGTGTGTGTGAGACATATGTTGTGGGGTCATGAGCAGGTGAATTATGAATGGTGTGAGTAATACAGGTAAGGCAAGGAATACATGGATTGTGACAACCCTAGATCCCTGACCCCGGATTTGGGGCTGTTACAGAAATGGTATCAGAGCGTTAGGTTACAGTCCTCAGAAACGATAGGAGATCGAGTCTTACAATACCCTTAATAATGATAAGAACATCTAGAGCTCAAATTAAGTTCGTAGTCGGGTTAGAGGACATGACCCTGACTGTTTAAGATGAAGCCCGAGATGGGACTTCTTCTGGGAAACCGTACTTAGGACTTCATGGTTAGTCACCTCGATTCGTATGAGTTATAGATGGATGGGACTCTGAGATGCCAGATCCCGAGGCCTTCGAGTAGGCATTTGAGGATGCGCTCCTTGAAATGGACGGAGACCCGATAAAGAAAGATCCATATGAGGATCTAGAGGAAGACCCCATAGTGGGTCAAGGAAAGAATCTTGTAAAGGACGTGTTGATTGATAAAGATGTGGTGCGTTACTTGAGGTCTAATAATAAGACCGGACGAACCTTCGAGGGCTAAATAAGTGACGAGACGAGAGTTTAAGGATCGTTCATGATTCATCAAGAGGTATGACAAGGAAAATGGAGTAGAGTCTCCAAAGCAGAAGAGGTAGAGGCAGTATAACCAGTATCAGTGGATTGATTCAACTTGAACGAAACCTGTTACTCGTGATCGGTTATAGCTGCCCATAAGGAGGCGGCATACGTAAGAACCAAGATGTTCAGATTTTCACGAACGATTAAGGGTACTTAGTTGCCTAGAATAATGTAAGGAATTGTTTTGGGCTATGAGATTTCAAACCCCCACGACCAGCGATTCCACGGGAAATAGTGTCTATTATATCATTGAGGGATTTTATTATCTCAAGGAGAATTTTGGGTTTATGTACCATGTAAATGTTATGGTAAGACAAGCACGCTAAGACGGAATCGAGAACGAGATTTACCACCCTCAGGAAACCGGGAAGGAATTATGAGGATAGAACCGAAAGGTCGGAAATCAGATCCGAGCATTACTAGTAGGTAAATAGATTGATCAAATTCCCCTGATTTTGGGAAGAAATTCAACAAATTTTGGCAAACCTTGTCTTTCTGATTACCAGAGGATGTCACCAAAGAGAGTGGAAACTAGAGCGAACCCTGTGGATTGGGTAAGATGGCCGCTATATGGGCTGGTGGACAGACCTTGATTGCTACAATTGATTGTAGAGATAAAATGGTGAAGTTGAGATTGAATGGTAAATGCGAAATGTATTTAAGGACCAAGACGAACTGAGAAATTCCGGGATTGACTTAAATGAAAAGGCTATTGTGCCAAAAGTGTTAAGCTTATGTAGCACACGGGATTGATATGGGAGAAGGAATATTGGATATAAGGATGATTGAAATAGGGACCGAATTTAAGCTTGTAGTTTCTAACGATCTTCCAGAGTACCGCCCTGTTGACATATGGAATTCGTCGTTGCTATGGGCGACAACGGAATCGAAGTTTTCTTATAGAACAGAACGCTTACTTGAGGTGTTTGCGCCTAGTCGAATAGAATTCCCTGCGATTGCAAATGTTGATGGTTGAATTCTTAGCGACTATTATAAGTCGGCAATGACGTAAGTATCGAGCACCATAGGGTGTGCCTGAAGAAGAAAAGCTTTAGAATGGAGCAATTATCCATTAGAGGAGCCGACATAAAAGGCATCCGTAGAGACCTTGGTAATACCCTCCCCATTTGCAAATTATGTGGGGTACCTCCCCAATCTATGATCTATCTTGACCTCTCTCCAGGAAAGAATTCTGATAAAGGGTATATTCCCTTTTCGAAGTTATTTTATAACACTTGTGCTAAACCATATTCAGTTTCACTTGTGCCAGAGGCTGTCACAATGCCTACTTTCAGGTTTTCGAAGCCCTGCCAAATGATGTTATTTAAGCTTTCACTTTTCTTCAAATAATGAATGACCCTATGGTGATACATCACCACTTGTTTGTTAAGTACCAGTATCTTGTGGTTATTCTTTTCTTTGTATTTTCTTTGGAAAACCACACCTTTGGAATCTGTTCAATTTTAATCCAAGGTGTTCCTTTGAGAAATATTGTCGAAAGGCGATAATCATTAAATTGATCTCGAATTGCTTTCATACTTTTCAACTTCCACTGAGACGAACAACCCTATACTTATAGGGGCTACAAGGACTATCTGTCTGTGTGATAGAAGTCGGATGGGACGCCATCACTTGTAAGTTGTGAAATACAAGAAGGCTAATTACCTTTAGTAATGTCTCAATTGAGGCACACAACGTTGAGTTCTTATGATCATGTTGATCTCTCGGTAAATTCTCTTACCTCCAATAAGGTTACCTTAAAACTCATAACCTTACGATCACCAGTGTGTGACGTTTTCCTTGATATGGGAGCTGTCTTTTCAAGGCCCCATAATTTTGTTATCCGTATTGAATTTCAAGGGGAGGCCAACCAGGTCAAATAAGTCAAAATTCGCTGATAGGAATTAGATTCGCGACGAAATCACTTATGACAGGAGCGAATCCCTAAGACGGATAGAATGTTAGCGATATATCGATGAAATTGGTTTATTCTCCCAAGGATAATATGATAATGGAAAGCGTGTCAATCGATATATGTGAAAGAAATAGTGACGTGCCGTGAACTCCACTAACAACGGTGTTAGATAGATGCCCTATAGTGAGATTGAGATTTTGGAGGAGTTGTTTACGAATGGACACTACCTCTGGGTCAGCAAGATAAGTACTGACGATGGAGTCAGAGGGAGCTGGTATTGTGACTTGGGAGAGGTGCAGCGTGTGTGGTTCTAGAGGAATAATTTTCGGAAATATATGGAGACCCGGATGAAAATGAAAGTTAAAGAGTTAAAACCAGAAACCATGACTGTAACCGAGTATGAGACCAAGTTTTCCGAATTATTGAGGTTTGTTCCGGAGTTTGTGAACACAGAATAAAAGAAAGCCAGTAGGTTTCAACCAGGGCTACCTCCAACAAGCAGCCCACTGTCAGGACCTTTAAATAGCAGGTGCCCTTCTACACTGTTTAGACAGAGCTAATGCATTGTTGTATATCAAGATGTTGCATGACGATTAAACCTTAAGGCCGAGACGCTGAGGGAATAATTACAAGTAGAAATAGCCAATCGAGGGATTTTCCCATAAGACTGGTACATCCAGGTTGTGAACTAGAAATATGAGGTCGACACTTTTGATAGACCTGATCCCTTTCAAGTTGGGAAAAGTGGATATTATAATAAGAATGGGTTGGTTGACACCCAATGGGGCCCAAACTGATTGTAAGGGAGAGAGAGTAATAAATAAAGAACGGAGACAGATTCAGAGATTCTTGAATATAGTTCAGACTAAGAAACTATTACGCCAGAGATACGAGGCTTAATTAGCTCTTATGGTTGACGCCAAGAAAAGAGGTACCAAGTATAGAGGAAACTACAATGGTTTTGGGAGATTGTACAAGATCTTAATGCGCTACCAAATATCGATTGGGATGCCATGAGAATGAATACCGAGTATTCAGAGTATAGTGGGAATGAAAGAGTTAGTGACTCAGTTACAAGAGTTGTTGTATAAGGATATGATAAGACCCAGTGTACCACCGTGGAGAGCCCGGTGTTGTTGTAAGAGAGAAAGATTTTAGCACAAGATTATATATCGAACCTCGAGAGTTGTATGAGTTTGACATGGAGAATAGGTACCCTTGTAAATGATTGTTTGATCAGCGGAAGAACGCTGTGTATTTCCAATTTATTTAAGAACTGGGTATCACCAGTTGGAAGTTAAATCAGAGGATATGCCCAAGACTGCGATTCGTACTAGGAATAGACACTTCGAGTTTTCAGCGAAGTTATTTTGGGTTGACTAATGCACCCACAAATTTTATGGAATGTAATGAATTGGCTTTGAGTTACCCATGATAGTAGATAGCATGAGATGGAGAAATGGCTAGAATTGACCTAGGATTATGACGGTGAGATACACTACCATCCGGGGAAGGCCAATGTGGTGGCCGATACCCTTACTTTAAAATGAGACAGAGATGGATTCCGAATGATCGGGAATTAAAGGATGAGATTTTACACAACACCCAAGTTAGTCCAACAAACTAGAAGGACAAAAGATTTCACCAACAAGCGGCTAGTGACAACCAGACTTGACCTATGTGGAGCAACCAATGGAAATTATAGATCGAAAGGAACAAGTACTCCGAAACAAGGTCATCAAACTAGCCAGAGTGGTATGGAGGAATCATAATGTGGAAGAATCAACTTGGGAGCTAGAGAGCGAGATGCTAGAAAGATATCCCCGTTTGTTTTCAGAGTGATTCCGGGACGGAATCCTTTTAAGGAGGGGAGACTGTAAGACCCCAGATTTTGGGTAGAATTAAAACTTTTATTATATGTTGATGTAAATATGGATAGTGGCAATGACTTTGAGAATCAAGTTATGAAATGAATATGAATTTCGGTTTTCAAACATTTTGAGAATAGTAAGAATGGACTGAACATATAAATAAGAACAATCAATCTGGAAGATAAGAATACAATACTCCGGGGAAGGAAAGTATTTTTATGTCATCCAAATCAATATCTGGAATGCATCCGACAACTCCATAAACAAGATAGCGTACGCCCGAGAAAGCACTAGAACGTTTTCTAAGTGCAAAGAGTAGAGAGAAAATAGATCAGGAATATTGGAACGGATTTTGATCCAAAGGATTATAGAAAAACCACTGTTGAATAGTAACTCTTCATTTAAAAGTTTTTCAGACCACCCTATATGCGGGACGATATAATAAACTTTCAAAGTCGCATTAGTGATCTACGATGGAAATAAAAGAATGCAGAAGCTGTCAGAATCGGAAAAAATAGCATTTTTCATTTTCTCCGAAATTTCACCAAAAACGGACTAAATAATTATTATTTGAGGATATTTAAGGATTTAAATTATTAATTCCATGGATATGGATTTGATAAATGAATTAGAAGTATCGAGAACGATTTCGGTAAAATACCTCGATAGAACCCTCGAGAAACCTTGCGAGCGTTCTACGAAATTAAACGAACCAGAAAAGCTACTTTATTCCAAGCCAATGCATGCTTGCCAAGTGTCAAGACAAGAAGAGACCAAGGGTGATGACTCACCACATTGGATAAATATCAAGTAATTAAACAAGATAAGAAGAAAAAGAAAAAGGAAGAGAAATTTCGGGAGAGAAGAAGAAAGAAAAATGGGAGAGAAAGAAATGATCATAACTTGAGATTCCGTTGTCCGTTTTTGGCGTTCCACCACTCAAATCGAAGCTCTCGAGAAGCCCGACGTAACCATGGTAAGCAATCGCCTCACCTCTGTCATTTACCCTTCGATTTGAGTGAGTAACAGTTGGAGAAGATGATGAATAGTAACTTGTATTTTGCTTTGTTGCTTTTGATATTGAGTTTGTGGCTTCCAAAGGTTGTATTAAGCAAGGATCTAAGGTTACATGAGGAATATAGCAGCAAGCAAGCTTGGAGGAAGGTATAAACCTCTGCCCCTTTGAGTTTTATATGAGTTTTAAAGTGGTTTTGATGTTCATGTAAAGTTAAGATCATGATTAAGTGATTTAGTGATTATTTGGATTTGTTTGAATGTGTAAAATGATGGGTGTTGGATTTGAGCCTCCCCACTGATCTTAGAGGTGTATGATGGCTGTTTGTTGAGGTTGTAGATGTATGGTATGCCCGGTGTGGCTTGGTTATGTTGTGACAAAATAGGATTATTCGATTTTAAGCCGTCGTAATGCCCGATTTTCGGTAACTCTATAAACTGCCTAGAATCAGAAAACCTAACTGCCTCTTTTGGTTCAGTTATGAACATGAGTGTGTAGAGATTTGTTTCTAGTTTACGTGAGCACAAGAATCATGTCATTACGATTTACGGTTTATGAGATATGACCATTTTAGTGAAAGTGGTTCAAGGAATGAGATTGCAGAAATGTACCAACTTTGTGGCTATGCTTGAGACCCTTAAGAGTTGTTTTAAAATATGGAATTTTGTATTGAAGTGTCAAGGGCAGTTACGAAGGTTTGTACGAAGGTTTTGAGTCCAAAAGATTATTTTCCGATTTTATAAAAATGTGTTAGCCGAGGTTGCGCAAGTGAAAACCACTAAGAACATGACTTAGAAACCAATGTTGTAAATGGTTAAGTATAACTTGTATTCGAGGATCGATTTCGGACTAAACCTACGACTTAAGTAATTGTCGATTAACATGGACTTAGTATGAGCCTATAACAAGCTAGTAATGCCTTGGTTGTGTTTCGCTTACGTGTTTAAGCATGGAGTACAAGTGGATTATCCAGGGGATTAATCGTGCGTTTTCTTTGACTTTGTCTAGATTGTCCGGCATCGTCGCGAACCCCTATCACTTCTTGAGCATCAGGCAAGTTTTCTAAATCTATACTTTGAAGTATTGATTATATATTACTGCTGTTGCCATGTGTGGAGTTATACAGTTGTGCGATACATGTTATATATTGTATAAAATAGAGTTTGATCTGGGCTTATATATGAGCTTTGAGATAAAGTAGTTATAAACCGGTATACCTTGTAGCTCTAGAGATAAGAGCATACTTCTTGTTTTTGACTCTAGACCGGGAGTCAGTATTTGAGATATGAAGATAGCCGTGAAAACCCGGAGGGATTCCAGCGGCAGTGTACTAATTATTTTGAGGACTGCTATTATTAAACATTAATTACATTTCTAGAAAGTATTAATTACCTGGAAATGATTTGAGGAATGTTATTTGAATATTACCTCATTCGAAGGTTATTATTTGAAAATGATTTGGTAACTGGCTTATAAGCTAGATATGGGATATCGGTTATAAGCCAGGTTTTTATAAATGCCCTAGGATAAGGGCGGGTGATTTTCCCTAAGATCAGAAATAATTATATTTCGGTATATGTTAAAGGTTATTTCCGATAAGATATCGGGTAACTATTACTCGAGGGTTAATTATTTTATTTAAGAATATTATTTATTAATATTCATTTTAAGGATATCATTTGTTAATATTCATTTGAGGGTTATTGACGTTAAGAATATTATTTATTAATATTCATTTTAAGAATATTATTTATTAATATTCATTTGAGGATTATCGACTTACAGAATATTATTTATATTCATTTAAGGATTATTGACTTAAAGGATATTATTTTCATTTGAGGATTATTTATTTAATGAATATTATTTCGAATATTCAAATGAGAATTATTAATTAAGGAGTATTATTTCAGATATTCATTTGAGGTTTACTTAATCGAAGAATATTATTGTGAGTACTATCTGAGGATTATTTAATGAATATTATTTTTGAATATTCATTTGAAGATTAATTATTTATTTAATGAATATTATTTTCAAATATTCATTTGCGAATTATTTATTTAATGAATATTATTTTCAAATATTCATTTGCGGATTATTTATTTAATGAATATTATTTTCAAAGATTCATTCGAGGATTACTTACTTAATGAATATTATTTTCAAATATTCATTTAAGATTTACTTATTTAAGAAATATTATTAAGTATTTGTAAATCAAAAGAGGTTCCCAAAATAATGTTTTTCCATTTAAATCTGTCTTTTAAAGGGGATTTAAATGCTCGCACAACTATCAAAAATATGGGAAACCTGATTTAAGTGACTACTACTCTTTTTAAACTCTCAATTCAAAAACTGTCAAGAGACAGATATTTTTCGGAACAATGTAACTGTTGCAAGTCAAATATTGTGTTACCACCTCAACGATCGAGGGGTAAATTCATGGAACAAGTCGATATCCATTAACAAGCCTAGCTTGGGAAATATTGGGGAATCTTCCTTTCCAATCTAGATATAACTACTTAGTGGAGTCGTATCAACAAGTGTTACACTTGGGGAAAGGAGGACGACCTTTACGTTTCAGAGTCATGGATTTCATCTGAACTAGGAGTGGTGTAAGTGGTCCAGTTGCGATTGACCTATCCAACTTGTTGGCCCCAAATGGGCCGGGAGGTCACTGTAAGGCGGTAGACAATGTCAGGCCGTCGTGATTCTTCCATCTACATGTAGAAAACATATTTGAGCGGTGCGACCTGCTACTGATCATAGCAAGGTTAGGCACAGCGGGCGCGGTAGCAACTCCAGTATTAGTTCATCATCCAATTTGGATATTCCTGCAACATGTATTGGGATGAAAAACCAATCATATTGGCAGGGGGTCGAAAGTATTTTGGAAATGAAGTGACAATAAATTCATGCAACTTCATCTTTTATTTTATGAGTTATGACTCTGTGGATACCTTACATAACATGAGTTATGGTAAGGGAGTTATTTATAATGAATCACCTTATAACTTCATCTTTTAAGATATGTGTTGATATTCTGCTTACATAGCAGATATTTTTGGAAAGGTTATATTGGTTTACTTTGAAACCTCATCTTTTATATTATACTAGAACTTTGTTCATAATATAGCAAAAGTTTGCAGAAATATTATGGAAATGATATTTGAAGTACAATAATGGTACTGTTTTTGGGAATACATTCCGATAAGGATATAATTTCAGTATCGAGATATTTTGACAAATTATTGTCTTATACCCGCTTTATTCTGGGTTGAGTTAAAGGCAGAATTATGCCATACTTTCATTACCTTGCTGAGCTATCGCTCACTCTTGCTATTGTTTTATATATATTATATAGCAGCGAAGCAGGATGCCAATGGGTCGGCACATACCTCGCAAGGCGTTTCCGTAAACAGTTTCTAGCAGTGATCTCGAGAGTATTACGAACCAATCGAATCAGGCTACTGCTTTTGGTATTCAACTTATGTATAGATATGAATGGTATGAGAGGATTGTGAGCATCAGAAGGCTAAGTTGGTAATGTAACATTACTTATAAATTGTATTAGTGACAGATTCAAAAGACATTTGGGTATTGTAATAAAAGTTATTTATTCCGCAGTTGTTGTATTGTGTCGTTTCTGAGACTCTAACCTGTGAGTGTGTGTGTGTGTGAGACATATGTTGTGGGGTCATGAGCAGGTGAATTATGAATGGTGTGAGTAATACAGGTAAGGCAAGGAATACATGGATTGTGACAACCCTAGATCCCTGACCCCGGATTTGGGGCTGTTACATGTTTCCTTGGTTCAGTTCTAGAAACTTTACTTCCATCTGGGTCTCTACATATTTCGGAAAATATTTCTCTAAAAACAACAAGCTGAATCTCTCCCAAGTCACAACACCAGTTCCCTCAAGGTTTTTCTTAGATTCCCACCAGTGATTTGCCTCTCCCTTCAGGAGGTAGGCGGCGAATACCGTTTTCTGATTCTCTGCAATACTCAGTATCTCAAATGATTTCTCCATCTCTTTAAGCCACGCTTTGGCCTCTACTGGGTCAGCGGTTCCGTGAAACTCTGGGGGTTTTAGCGACTTAAAGGCTCTAAAGGCCTTAGCGCTTGAATTATCAGGTCGCTGAGGGTCAGGATGCCGATTCAAATTCTGTCTTATTAGGTGCATGAACTGATCCATGGGGTTCCCCTCTAGGTTTTCCCCTTCCTGGTCATGACTCTGCCCTTCAGAATCGCCGGGGTTAGCTCTCGTTCTCCTCCTTCTCGGTGGCATTTTCTGATAATCAGAAAGACAAGGTTTGTCAGGACTTGTTGAATTTTCCGAATCAGGGAAATTTGATAAATCTATTTACCCACTGGTAATACTATGAAATCGATTTCAAAACCTGAAGAACAATTCTATGAATATCAAAATAGATAGAATCATAAACAGTTGCAATAATGGAATAATTGAAACAAAGATAGAATTTTAACAATTGGAAAGGAAACAAATATAAACGTCCTATATGAGGGGAATCAAAAGTTTCAAACTGAGACATGCCACATCATCCTGATACGTATACGTCCGAATAGTCAATACTACCCATCCACCGGTCTCAGAAGGAACATGACAGTCGAAGTTAGTCGTCCCACCAAATTGGCACTACTAAGGCCATCTGTATCTAGTGAACCATGTTGTCTGTCATCTATCATGGGCTGTCTGCGGGGCGAGGCGGATCCGGCCTTCTTACCATAGACTATTTCGTTGCGAATCTAATTCCTATGTTGACTTATTCGACCTGATTGGCCTCCCCTTGGGATTAAATAAAGATAACAAGAATCATGGAGCTTTGAAAAGATAGCTCCCATATCAAGGAAAACGTCACGCACTGGTGATTATAAGGTTATGAGTTTTAAGGTAACCTTATTTGAGATGAGAGAATTTACTGAGAGATCAACATGATCGTAAAAACTCAATGTTGTGTGTCTCAATTAAGACATTACTAAAGGTAATTAGCCTTCTTGTATTTCACAACTCACAAGTGACGACGTCTCGTCAGACTTCTATCACCCAGACAGATAGTCCTTGTGGCCCCTATAAGTATAGGGTTGTTCATCTCAGTAGAAGTTGAGAAGTAGGAAAGAAATTCACAGTTGAGTTAATAATTATCATCTTTTGACAAATAATTTCTTAAATGGACACCTTGGATTAAAAGTGAACAGGTTCCAAGGGTGCGATTTCTAAAGAAAAGATAGCCAGAAAGATACTTGTATTCAACAACAAGTGGTGCTGTATCACCATAGGATTATTCATTATTGAAAAGTGAAAGCTTGAATAACATTATTCACCAGGGCTTCGAAAACCTGAAAGTAGGTATCATGATGGCCTCTGGCACAATTGAAACTAAATATGGTTTAACATTAGTGTTATAAAATAACTTCGAAGAGGGAAATGTACCCTTTATCAAAATTCTCTCTTGGAGAGATGTCAAGATAGCTTATAGATTGGGGAGGTAATCAACATAATCTGCAAATGGGGAGGGTATTGCCAAGGTCTCTCCAGTTGCCTTTGTATGTCGGCTCTTCTAATGTATAATCGTTCGCTTCCAGAGCTTTTCTTTTCCATGCACACCCTAAGGTGTTCGATACTTACGTCATGGCCGACTCATAATAGTCGCTAAGGATTCAACCATCGATATTTGCAATTGCGGGGAGTTCTACTCAACTAGGCGCAAGCATCGCAAACTAGCGTTCGATTTTATAAGAAGATTTTGATACTGTTGTCACCCATATCCATCCCGTGTGTTACATAAGTTTACCCTCGCGGCAACACAGCCTTTTCATTTAAGTCAATCCCAGACTCTCTTGGTCCATCTTGTCTCTCAACATATATCCCATCTTAGCGCATTCAGGTTACAATAACGCTTTGCGTAGTACATACATATAACCATCTTGCTCGGGGTAATAAACGCCTCAGTACCGTAGTAAACATCGTCCTTGGTAGAATCGCTGATCGCAGAAATTAACACCCCATATATAAGGTAATGCCTTTACTAGTTAAGGTAACTAAGTACTCTTAATCATACACGAAGTTCGAATGTCTCAGTTCTTACGCATGCTGCCTCCATAGGGCACTGTGACAGACTATGAGTAACAGGTCTCGTTCAAGTCGAATCAATCCACCGGTATTAGCTATACTGTCTTTACATCTTCTGCTTCGGAGGCTAAACTCCATGTCCTTTGTCATATTTCTTGACGAATCATAAATGATCCTAAACTCATATCTTCGTCACTAGTTGACCTCTGAAGGTTCATCCGGTCTTATCATAAGACCTCTAGTAACCTACTACATCTTTATCAATCAACACGTCCTCGACAAGATTCTTTCCTTGACCCACTATGGGGTCTTCCTCTAGATCCTCCTATGGATCTTCCTTTATCGGGTCTCCGTCCATTTCAAGGAGCGCATCATCAAATGCCTACTCGAAGGCCTCGGGATATGGTATCTTGGAATCCCATCCATCTATAACTCATACGAATCGAGGTGACTAACCATGAAGTCCTAAGTACGGTTTCCCAAAAGAAGTCCCCTCTCGGGCTTCATCTTAAACAGTCAGGGTCATGTCCTCTAACCCGACTACGAACTCAATTTGAGCTCTAAATGTTCTTATCATTATTAAGGGTATTGTAAGACTCGATCTCCTATCGTTTCTGAGGACTGTAACCTAACTCTCTGATACCATCTCTGTAACAGCCCCAAATCTGGGGTCGGGGATTTAGGGTTGTCACAATCCATGTACTCCTTGCCTTACCTGTATTGCTCACACCATTCATAATTCACCTGCTCACGACCCCACAATATATGTCTCACACACACACACAGGTTAGAGTCTCAGAAACGACACAATACAACAAATGCGGAATAAATAATTTTTTTTTATTACAATACCCAAATGTCTTTTGAATCTGTTACTGATACAATTTCTAAGTATTGTTACATTACCAACTTAGCCTTCTGATGCTCACAATCCTCTAATACCATTTATGTTTATACATAAGTTGAATACCAAAAGTCGTAGCCTGATTCGGTTGGTTCGTACTATTCCCGGGGTCACTGCAAGAAACTGTTATGGAAACGCCTTGCGAGGTATGTGCCGTCCCATTGGCATCCTGCTTCGCTGCTATATAATATATAAAAATAATAGCAAGAGTGAGCGATAGCTCAGCAAGGTAATGAAAGTATGGCATAATTATGCCTTTAATTCAACCCAGAAATAAAGCGAGTATAAGACAATAAATGTCACAATATCTCCATACTAAAATTATTTCCTTATCGGAATATATACCACAACAGTACTTCAAATATCAATTATCGTCTTTATACGAAAGATAAGTGAAATTCGTACTTGCCGTAGCAATTTATCAAGATAAGTATCCTTTACTGAAAATTCGAATATTTTCCCTAATCGGGATATGATAGAAATTTGGATGCTGACACCCTGCTCCAGTGACGTAGCACTCAGCAGTTGTGGATACTATAACACTCAGCAGTTCAAGATACTGTCAGATGGGAACACTGAACTCCGTATGTAGGAGAAATTTCATTTGAACTCTGTATTGAGATTTCAATAATTCCAGACGTGGATCGACGATGATCAGTCGCCGCTTCCAGGTCCACCGCGGGTCTTCTCTACTAGTAGAAGGATAAAAACTCCATCCGTAATTACCATCAGGAAAAAGCTCCATCCGCAATTACCTTGGATGAAAGCTCCATCCGCAATCATCCTGAATGAAAGCTCCATCCGCAATCATTCTGGCGCAAGTTGGGCCAAATTCTAGTTCCCCGGGCAAATGCCCGTTCAAAGATCGCACTGGGATCCTTTGGTTACTCCCAGAATCAATCGGAAGTTAACCCATTAACCCATATTGGCTTTTAGCCGGACTTTCACAATCCCTGGTTACTCCCGAACAATGGGAAGCTAACCCATAAGTACATACTGGCCTATAGCCGGAAACTCAGGTTGAGCGACAAATAGTCTTCATGAAATCGAGATTGAATCTTTTACTCTTTTTGTGAAATGGGAACCCTTAGTAGTAGGGCTATAATCCCAAAATAATATCTCTTATATAA
The DNA here is from genome assembly GCA_030848705.1 of Heracleum sosnowskyi. Taxonomy (NCBI): domain Eukaryota; kingdom Viridiplantae; phylum Streptophyta; class Magnoliopsida; order Apiales; family Apiaceae; genus Heracleum; species Heracleum sosnowskyi. Next base: position 12,552,939 of record CM061244.1, on the reverse strand, counting down.
ACAAAGGAAGGAAACAAGATTTGCTCCCAACTCTAGATTTTCAATTCTTAATATGTACGAAAGCATTTAGATGGCTCAAGTGAGGTGATAATTATCGGGAATAATATTGGGGAATCCTTATAATTCTCGGAAATATTATTAAAGGTCAAGAATATAAAAAAAATATAATTCTCAAAGACCTCTAATGCTTTTAAACAAATAATATGATTTTTAAATCACTAAAAGATATTTAATAATTAATAAGGAAATATGTATTGAAGAAATTTCCTCAAATAAATGATTATTCAAACATAATCCTCTCTGAATAAATAAATATTCAATAATGCTTCCCAATTGAATTAATATTCAAATAGTAATTCTCGACTGAGATAACATTCCTTGAATGGTTTCCAAGTAATTAATATTTTATGGAGATATAATTTAAAGTTCATAATTAACATTCCTCAAGTAAATAATAACCTGCCGCTGGAATCCCTCCGGGTTTCCACGACTATTTCTATATCTCAAAATACCGACTCCCGGTTTAGAGTCGAAAACAATGAATATGCGCTTAACTCTAGAGCTACAAGGTATACCGATTATATATACTTAACTCAGAAGATCATATATAATCAAAAGGTCAAATTTTTATTTCAACAGGAAATAAGATGTGTCGCAAAACTGTACAACTTTATACATGGAAAAAGCAGTATTATAATTAATACTTTAAAAGTACAAGTTTAGAAAACTTGCCTGATGTTCGAGAAGTGATAGGGGTTCGCGACGATGCCGGACAATCTAGACAAAGTCAAACGAAAACACACGGTTAATCCCCTCGATAAACCACTTATACTAAATGCTTAAACACGTAAGCGAAACACAACCAAGACATTACTAGCTCGTTATAGGCTCATACTAAGTCCATGTTATTCGTCAAATACTTATATCACAAGTTTGGTTCGAAATCCATTCTCAAATCCAAGTTATACTTAACCATTTGGAACCTTGGTTTCTAAGTCTCGTTTTCAGTGGTTTTCACTTGCGCAACCTCGACTAAAACATTTTTATAAAATTGAAAAATAATCTTTTTAATCCAAATCTTTTTCGTGAGCCTTCCTAACTGTCTCTAGTATTATTCCGCAAAGTTTCACATTTTAATATGGCTTCTAAGTGGTCCAAATATAGCCTCAAAGTGGCTGACCACAGAAGGGTTGTTCCTCCGAACGACGTTTACTAAAACTCACTTTTCTCTTAAACCGTTCGGCCAAATTAGGCGAACCACATATCATTACGAAGCTTATAACATAAAATACACAATCATGGGCAGTAGGAGTCAAGGGTCGAGCTCTAACAGAGGAAAAACAGGGAACCAATCAGTAGGTAAAAATTTGGGCATTACGACGGCTATAACTCGGATATTCCCAAATTTCAAATCATCCAAAATGCATATCGATTACTCCACCCAACACATACATCTTATATAACATAGAACTGAGGCCAAGCAATGCCTTTCCGTTCATATAACTCATTATAACTTAAATCAAAGCCCAATCATACAACTAAGGCTATAAACATGCATAACACCATTAATCATCCATAAATCCCATAATACTTCAAGGGTTTCAAGATTTATACCTTCTCCAAGCTTGCTTGCTGCTAAATTATGTAACCTTAGATCCTTGCTTAATACAACCTTCGGAAGCCACAAACTCAATATCCAAAAACAAAACAAAATACAAGTTACTATTCATCGTTACTTTGTAAAATCCATATAAAATCGAAAAACAAGAGTTTGGTTCTGAGATTTTTACCACACCTTCTACTCTTCAAGGGCTTTCTTTTGAGTCCTACCTCATCACCAGGGGATGCTTGAAGCTCGACTTATTGGCTTTCTAAGGTGAGTAGTCGAAACTGGAAAAGCATGACAGTTTCTGTTCTCCGACTTGGGGAAGGTATTTGACTAGGCTACACTCCTTTTTTGGCTATGAAATTTTGAGAGAACGTTGCCCATGGAGTGGAGAAGCTATGGTTAAAATTTGGTGATTTAAGGATGGATAGAAATGGAGTTATAGATTTTTCGCTTCTCCTTGCTCAAGCTGTGCAGAAAATCTGGAAATGGGGGAGAGTTTCTTGATTTTTTTCTTGCCTTGCTAATTAATAGAAATGCTGATTTTTTTTGTAGCCAAGGTGATGAGTCATGGCTTGGTGCATTGTCCTCTTGACACTTGTCACACATGCAAGAGTGGTGTGCAAGTGGCTTTACTGCTTTGCTTTACTGGTTCGTTTCCTTTCACACGGATGATCCAAATGTTGCATCCCTCGAATTAATCTCGTTACATGTTACTTCCATGTCTATATTTATTCCTATAAATGTTGCCTTGTTCCTTTTGAAACGATTCGAAATATTTCCCAAAAAGAGCGAATAAAAACTCTACGCGATTCTCGTAGTGAATAGTAACTATTCACTATACATTCCAACAATCGAATCCTTAAATCGACTTTAATAAAATAATAAAATTCCCAAAATATTAAATCCTCAAATCCTCAATTTTAATATCTCATTTCTTGAATATAATAATATATAATCCACTGCCCGGTCAAATACTATCCAAAATAAAATTTGGAATTTCTGAATTCCGATCGTCTTTGCATTCACTTATTTACTCCGTAGATCACTAATATGACTTTGGAATATCCACACTACGTCTCGTACATAGGTGGCATGAAAATTTTTCTTAACCCTCAAAATCACTATTCATCCACCAAATTCACTATTCACTGATGCACTTAATCATAATAAGAAAAATTTTAATTTTACCAAAAATTTGGGTTATTATAATTTGTCCCTGGTTGATAAAGAATATGAACTTGAAGAGTCAAATCTCAAGTTTCTTCTATCCCTACCTGAAAGATGGGATCTAAAGGCGACAACAATCAGAGACAATTATGATCTTACAGATACAGATCTTGATGAAATCTATGGGTTGCTTAAAACTCATGAACTTGAAATAGAACAGAGAAACAAAAGATCTGGAAAGAAGACAAAATCTGTTGCTCTTAAAGTTGAAGAAAAGCCTGTCAAGAAGGAATCATCAAGAAAGAAAACCAAAGGAAAGGCTTTAGTCATTAAATCTGACAGTGAGTCATCAAACTCTGATGATGGCTCAAACACTGATGATGAAGCTTCTGATTCTGAGGATGATGAAGAAGAGATGATGAGAATGGCTGCTTTAATGGTAAAGACCTTCAAGAAGATGGGATTCAAGAACTTCAAGAAAGGAAAGAGATTCTCAAGGAAAGATTCAAATTCTAATAAGAGAAATTTCAGAAAGTCTGATGGAAAATATACCAAGTCTGGAAAGAAAGACAAGTCTGAGATCCAGTGCTACAAGTGTAAAGAGGTGGGTCATTATGCTCCAGAATGCAAGAAAGGAAAATCTGATAAAGCACTCATCACTAAAGGCAAGGACTGGGCAGACACTTCAGACTCAGATGAGGGAGTCAATTATGCTCTCATGGCAACTGTTAAAGATGAAGCTGAGTCATCTGGAAACAAGGTACCCCTAACAACTTATGCTTATGATACTGATAATATATCTGAATTAAGAATTTATCTTAAAAGCATACATGTTAGTTATAGGGATCAGACTTTAGAAAATGAAAGAATCAAATCTGAGAATCTAGGTCTTAAAGAGAGGAATAAATTTCTTGAAGAGAAACTTGTTAACATGCAACAAGTTCAAAAGGAGAGAGATGATGTTGTTTATGTTGAACAGGAGTTGCTTAAAAGATATAGGCAAATAGAATCTTAGTTGGAAAAAGAGAGAAAAGTAATTAAAACTTGGACCAATTCTGGAAAAGACACACATCAGGTTTTTCAGACAAATACTGTAGGTTTAGGTTACTGTGAGGAAGATGAACTTAGGTTTAAAGATAAAGTTAAAGTGAAACCACAACTTAAACCTGTGAAATTTGTTCCTGAATCCAGTAAGCTAAAGTCTGTAGTTGTGAAAGAAGCTGTTATGGAGCCAATTGAAACTTGTGAAAAACAGGTTAATATTGGTTCAATAACAGAGAATAAGATTGAGATAGAAGCTGTTAAAGAACCAGTAAAAATCTGTGATAAACAGGTTAATGTTGGTTTAATGACAGAAAAACAATTCAATCATAAGCTCAAAGAATTAAAGTCTGTCATGAAACAGAAAGGGTTCAAGAAGAACAGGAATGGAAAGATAGGCATAAATAAAAGGAATAATCATTTGCCTACTACTGTTGCTCCAAGAAAAACTTGTTATAACTGTGGAAGTACTAACCATCTTGCTAGTTTTTACAAGAAGAACAAAGATATTAATTCTTTACCCTCCAAACCTAGAGTAAAGAATGATTATGTTAGAGTTAGACCATAGACTTTATGCACACACACTGTGGGAGCACTTGGCATTCCATTTATACTTGTAAGAGTTATCATGCTATTTATCACAACTATTATGAGCTAAAACCTAACTTAAAATGGGTTAGAGCAAACTCTGCAAGTGTAAAGTCTGACAATGTTAGTTTAAACTCTGTTGATAGTGATTCCGCTGCAAAAGCTAACAATGTTAAGAAAGCCAAAGGATCCAAGCAAGTCTGGATCCTTAAATCTAACACTCAGTGATTGTTTGTGATTGCAGGGCATAAAAGAGAGCACTCTTATCTTGGACAGTGGATGCTCAGGACATATGACTGGAAATAAAGCCCTGCTATCAGATTTTGAGGAAAAAGCTGGCCCAAAAGTTTCCTATGGAGATGGCAACATAGGACGTACTCTGGGATATGGCAATATCAATCTTGGAAGTGTCATCATCAAAAATGTAGCTCTAGTCTCAGGACTCAAGCATAATCTGCTTTCTGTGAGTCAAATCTGTGACAGAGGATACCATGTAGATTTTCATATTGAACATTGTGAAGTTATTAGCAAATCTATAGGGAAAGTTGTTCTAGTTGGACACAGGCACAATAACATCTATGAAGCAAGTTTGGTAACAAACTCTGAAGGAAAAACTGTGTGTCTATCTGCAAGAATGTCTAGTGAAGAGAGTTGGAAATGGCATAAGAAGCTCTCTCACCTAAACTTGAACAACATCAATGAGCTGATTCAAAAAGATCTTGTAAGGGGACTTCCAAAGTCAATACTTAGCTTAGATGGTCTGTGTGATTCTTGTCAAAAGGCCAAGCAAAGGAAGTCATCTTTCAAGAGTAAATCTGAGTCTTCAGTTGTGGAACCTTACCATCTTCTACATGTTGATCTTTTTGGTCCAGTAAATATAATGTCATTGGGCAGAAAGAAATATGCTCTAGTCATTGTTGATGAGTACACTTGGTACACATGGGTGTACTTCTTAGCAAAGAAGGATGAAACTGCCTCAATTCTAATGGATCATGTAAAACTACTGGACAAAGGATCACAGTACAAAGTGAAAATTCTAAGGAGTGATAATGGTACTGAATTCAGAAATTCTGTAGTGGAAGCTTTCTGCAAGGAAAGAGGAGTGAAGCAAGAATTTTCTGCACCTGGAACTCCACAGCAAAATGGTGTAGTTGAAAGGAAGAACAGAACCCTAATCGAAGCTGCTAGAACAATGCTTGTTGAAGCAAAATTGCCAACTTATTTCTGGGCAGAAGCTGTTCAAACTGCTTGTTTTACTCAAAATGCAACACTGATCAACAAGCATGGGAAAACACCATATGAGATGGTGAAGAATAAGAAGCCAAATTTGAAGTATTTTCATATTTTTGGATGCAAGTGCTTTGTGTTGAAAACTCATCCTGAACTGTTGACCAAGTTTGATTTAAAAGCTGATGAAGGAATTTTTGTTGGATACCCATTGTCAACTAAAGCATTCAGAGTCTACAATCTGAGAACTAAAGTGATCATGGAATCTATACATGTGTCATTTGATGACAAGAAAATAACTGGAATAGAAGATGAAGAATATCATGATCAACTTCGCTTTGAAAATGAAGATCTATACTCTGATGATGTAAACTCTAATACAGCAAATCCAACAAACTCTGACGAAGCATACTCTGATCCTCTACTGGTAAACACTGACGAAGTTTCTCTAACAGAACAAATTAGAGAACCAGTTGAGGGGGAGCATGAAGAAACTTCAGAAACTTCTCAAAGTAATGACACAAATTCTGAAAGTGAGTCAAATGTAGAATCAAACAGAAACTCTGAGCCAAACTCTGAAAGTTCAAATACTGAACAGTCCAATTCAGGGGGAGCCTCAGAGAATGCAAATGGTCAAGAAGAAAATCAGGAGAGCACAGATCAAGGGGGAGGATCTAATAATGATAATAGAAGCCAATTACCTACAGCAAGAAGGTGGACACAAGCCCATACACCTGACTTGATAATTGGAGATCCAGAAGCTAGTGTAAGAACTAGAAGTGCTACAAATAATGAATGTTTGTTTCATGCATTCTTATCTCAAACAGAGCCCAAGAAAGTGGAAGAAGCTCTTCAAGATGCTAACTGGATAACAGCAATGCAAGAGGAGTTAAATGAATTTGAGAGGAATGAAGTCTGGACACTTGTACCAAGACCAAAGAACAGATCTATTGTTGGTACAAAGTGGGTTTTCATAAACAAAACAGACAGTGATGGAGTGATTACAAGGAATAAAGCTAGACTTGTGGCTAAAGGCTATTCACCGCAGGAAGGAATTGACTATGATGAAACCTTTGCTCCAGTTGTAAGATTGGAGGCAATAAGGATTTTTCTGGCCTATGCTGCTCACAAGAAGTTTAAAGTCTTTCAAATGGATGTGAAAAGTGCTTTTCTCAATGGGAAACTTGAAGAAGAAGTGTTTGTTGAACAACCACCAGGGTTTGTAGATCTCAAACATCCAGATTATGTCTACAGGCTTGATAAGGCATTATATGGACTAAAGCAGGCACCAAGAGCATGGTATGAAACTCTGGCTCAATTTCTTTTAGAAAGTGGGTTCACTAGAGGTACAATTGACAAAACCTTGTTCTATTTTAACTCTGGTGATGACTTGCTGTTAGTTCAAATCTATGTGGATGACATAATTTTTGGGTCTACTAATGACAAACTCTGCAAGAAATTTGCCAAGCTTATGCAGTCAAGATATCAAATGAGTATGATGGGAGAGCTTAGTTATTTTCTAGGCTTACAGGTCAAGCAAACAGATGATGGGATTTTTATCAATCAAGCAAAATATACCAGAAATCTTCTCAAGAAATTTGGTATGCTTGATAGTTCATCTGCTACAACTCCCATGGCTACTGCAACAAAGCTAGACAAAGACACAGGAGCTTCAGTAGATATGACAAACTACAGAGGAATGATAGGGTCTCTTCTTTATCTCACTGCAAGCAGACCAGATATCATGTATGCAACATGTCTTTGTGCAAGATTTCAAGCAAACCCCAGAGAGCCACATCTAACAGCTGTGAAGAGAATTTTCAAATATCTCAAAGGAACCATAACTTTGTGGTACCCTAGAGAATCAGAGTTTAAATTAATTGGTTACTCTGATGCAGATTTTGCAGGCTGTAAGATAGACAGAAAAAGCACAAGTGGAAGCTGTCAATTTTTAGGTGACAGATTAGTTTCTTGGTATAGCAAGAAACAGAAATCAATTTCCACATCCACAGCAGAAGCAGAGTATATTGCTGCTGGTAGCTGTTGTGCACGGATTTTATGGATGAAGAATCAATTGCTGGACTATGGATTAAGGTACTCTAAAATACCTATTTACTGTGATAATCAAAGTGCTATTGCTATGACAGGTAATCCAGTACAGCACTCTATGACCAAGCACATCAGCATAAGGTATCATTTTATCAGGGAACATGTGGAAGAAGGAGATATTGAGCTTCATTTTGTGTCTACAGATCAACAGCTTGCGGATATCTTCACCAAACCTTTGAGTGAAGCTACCTTTACAAGACTGGTAAATGAACTTGGAATGATTTCTGGTTTTGACTAGAAATACTGGTTAGATTCAAACTCTATACATGATAGATTTTATGCTCATGGTTCTTTGCATGTGTTAACTGTTATTTGTACCAGTATGTTAAACTCTGATAGTAAACTCTGTTAGTCATAATCTGTCGGTTAAAGTCTGATGTTAAACTCTGATTGTGATTTTTGTCTGAAACACATGGACCGATGAAGAAACTTGTATGAAGCATGACTCTCAGTAAGTAATCATGAATCCTTCTGAATGATATAAATTCTGATTTCAAAATGTGCAGAAATTTTACACAAGCATGATACTGTCTCTATATTTATAGCATCTCTAAGTTCATTGATCCTATACACTAAGTCTGTATTAGCTGTTTGCACTTTCTCTCATAAATTAATTGTATTAACTGATGAAAAGTCTAAACTCTGATAATTATTTGCAAATATTTCACCCTCAAAAGATGCCAAAAAGAGCACAAATTCCTTTGAGATCAAGTTGTGCCTAGGAAGACCCAGGAACTTATTGTATGAAATAAGGGCTAAAATCTTTGATTTTTGGTGACTAGAGCCAACCACTGATTACTGGAAAAATAAAAAAATAATAAAAAAATTATTAAAGGGGGTGTAAATAATAATTTTTAGGTACAGAGTTTAGATACTATCAGATTTTGTGTTATAAATGAGAGTTTGGGCAACCAGTTTTTACTGATTTATTTTGTGGATTTTATGCACTTTGAGATGATCTAAATATTTATATTCAGTAATCTCTGCTAATTCACACACAATCATTCACACCTGTACAGTTTGTGAAAAGAGTTTATTTGTAAAGAAGAAGGATTGGTAAACACTGATGAACTGTGTACTCTACGCCGAGGTAATTTAATTTTAATCTCTAATGATTAAAATAAATTTTGTTTGTTTCAGACATATTATGATTTTGAGAAAAGACATTTGTTTTAAAAATTCAAAAAGAGTATGATTGGACAGTTGTTCAAGAGTGTATTAAACAGAAGAGAGAGGTTGCGTGTCTAGGAAAGTGTAAAAGGCGGTAATTATTGCTATTTTTACTGCGCATGCGCATTGGAAACTGTCAATTACTGTTGTCAGTCATTGCATGTGTGCCACGTGTCCCACTCACACAATTATCGGAGTAAGACAGTTGTGTATTAATGATTAAAAACTGTTCAGTTTTTAATTTTGAATTTCATATTTAACCAATACATACACATACGTCTAAACCTTTCACATCTTACTCTAATTCAATTCTATTGTCACACACACATATTCACAAACACTTTTCTGCTTTCCAACTCTTTCGTGCTTTTGCATCTGTTTCTTTGTTATTCTTTCAAATCTTGCTAATGGCAACTACAGCGTTTGTTTCTTCTGGGTTAGAGTTTGTTCCTAACAACTATTCTGCTCCTTTGAGTCATGAGAACGCACCGGAGGCGTTTCATTTGTTACAAAGTTTTCTCGCTCAATCTCCTATTGGGCGTGCTCTTGTCGAACCAGGGAACCTGTCTGCAGTTCAAATCAAAAGCTTCTGGGAAACTGGTCTTTATGATAATGGTGGAGATTCTGGTACTCCATCAATTGTTTTTGAGTTTGAAGAAGCCGAGTATGTTATTACTCCTGGTACAGTTCGTACAGCTATGGGATTTCCTGACCTAAATGCTTACACTATTGATGTTGGTGAGGCTGAATTGATACGGATGATAAGGGAAATTGGCTATGGTGGATCGTTGGCAAAGATTGGTCAACTGAAGCGACCGTTCTTGAGGAAAGAGTGGAGCTTTTTCTTCGACTGCATCACTAGAACATTCGGAAAGAAGTGCACAAACTGGGATGCCATTCCTACTGAAAGTCTTCAAATTGGGTATTCTCTGATCTATGGTACTTCTTTTGATTATGGTAGATTAGTTCTTAGCAATTTGGGTGATAAGATGACAGAAAATAGGGGAGTTGTTTACTTTTCAAGATTTTGTCAACTTTTATTTACTGCTTGTGTTGCTGGGGTGGAAATTTCTGATGAAGATGTGATTCCTTGTTTTAAATTGCACAAACGTATATTCTCTGATCTTGTAAATAAGGATGTGAAGAAAGGAAATGTGGGTGATTTGTTGTTACCTGCTTTAGTACAACAGTTTTTGGATGCTTCTATCCAAGCAGAACAACATCCAGAACCAGTAAATACTGATGCCTCTCAAATTCATCATATTCGTACTGGTGGCAGAATTAAACATAGGGCTTCTAAGCCTGCAAGGATTATTAAGCCAGCTACTGAAGTTGGAATTTCAACATCTTCTGTGCCACACTCTGTTGGTACATCTACAAAGCGCAGGGCAAAGAGACCAAGGTCTACTGATGAAGATGACTCTGAAACTCTACAACACAGAAGAAGGAGGCTAGTAGCTAACTATCTTTTTGATGAGTTAGAGACTAAAGCTGTCCAGGATGAAGCTCCTGCAGTTGTTGTTGTTGAGGAGTCTACTGCAAATGCTGATATTGAGGACAGGGTTTTTCTAAACACTGAAGCTCCTGAAGTTATTGTTCAGGAGGCTACTGAAGATGATGCAGCAGCTACTGAGCCTGAGATGGCACAAGTTGATAAAGAGGCTGAAGTTTTTAAGCAAGAAAATTTATTTGCTGATTTTGAAATTGAAGCACATCCTAGTATCAGTGTTTGTGATACTGAGGATGTGGCAGCTGATCAACCCACCCAAATTCTAGATGAGTCTCTTGCAACTCATACAGAGATTCTCTCTGTCAATAATACAATTCCTGAACAGGGTGAGGAGGTTGATCAGGTAATTGAAGCTGCTGTCAATAACTTGGATGAAGCTACAGCAGAGAAATTGAATGACATTGTTGCAGAGTCTATTACTGTCGAAACAGAGGTCCTTGTAAACTCTGACATTCCTGAAATTGCAAAGATAAATGCAAACAATGTAGATGAAGAATTTGTTGAAGCTGTTGCAGAAAATGTTGAAGAAGCTGCACAGTTAAATACTGAAGCTACTGCAGAAGCTGCAAACTCTGAACATTCTCTTCATGCCAACTCTAACATTAATCTTGAATTTTCAAACTCTGATGAATCCATACCTTTTCTAAGGGATCCTACAGCTGAGCATATCAAGGAAAATGTCAATGCCACTGAAGCACATTATAGAGATATGTACTATGCCAACTGGTCAGGGGCAGATTGTATTTTCTCCAAGCAAAGGACTGCTGATTTTATCGCTCAATCTGCCAAGGAGATCACAAATTCTAAGCTTTTATCACATTTTAAGGCTACCATTGTTCAAGTCAAATCATTGCACAGTCGCTTTGATGAGACTCACAAGGTAGTTCTTGGATTAAGTAATGATATAGCTCTTAAAGAATTAGCTTTGAAGAAAGACAGAGCTCAGTTTTCATCTTTGATCAAGGATCAAGACACCATCAAGCAGAGGCTAACAAATGTTGAGAGCAATCAGGCTGAACTATCTACTAAGATAGATTCTATTGCTGCCTCACTGGAGTTGCTGACATCAGTGCTTATTCCTGATGATGTCAAAAAGGGGGAGAGAGTTTCTAAAGACAAATGCAAAAGGACTCCAACCTTAAGACTGAGGGATGATGCAAATGATGGTGGAAGCAGAGGAGCAGAGCAAAGGTCAAAATCTTCTCAAGAGCAAGGGAGACTTAGGTCAAACTCTGCTAGACAGGCAAACTCTGATATGATAAACTCTGGTGCTACTGGTTCTGGTACTCATGCTCAATCTTCTTCAAGACTTAAGAGTCTAGTGATTTCAGCTAATCCAACTACTGATGAAGAGATTGCTGCTAAGCTTTTCATGGAAGAACATGGTGGTGAAGCTACAATGGAAGATATAGATGCTGAGATGAAGCTTCTTGCTGAAGAACACCAGAAAAAGATTGAAGCTGGTACTTATAAGAAGAAAACTGTAAAGGCTCCTAGGTTAAAAGAAAAAGGAATTATTATCAAGGAAAATACTCAACAGAGTATACAATACACAAGGAGGCCTACAGTAAATGTTTCTGGAAAAGGAAAAGGTATACTGGTAGAAGAAGGGCAGTTACCAAAGAAGAATTATTCAACCTCTGACGTTGCTCAAGTTGAATCAAGGCCAAATAAATCAACCTCTGACGTTGCTCATGTTGATGTTTCTACTAAAGTTGTGACAACCTCTGACGTTGCTCAAGTTGTGCAAACTCAATTATCTACACAACTCCAAGGATTCAAAAGACCTATACTGCCTGAAACTCTGAAGCCAGAATCTGTGAATTTTCTTCAAACCAGAACAGTACTTGGAAAAGAATCTTATGTCTGGTTTGGGTTCACATAGAGAGAAAAGGATAAATAACAGACCTCTAGATCAAACATCACTGGCAGAACCTGGTGTTGGGGTTACTCAAGAAAATCTTGACAAACTAGTGTCTGTTCAGATGATTTACCACAAAGGGTTAAAGAAAGAGTTTCTGTTATACTTTATGTCTGATGGAAGAGTATACAGAATAGGAGAAGCTGATGTTCAAATGAAGCTATGGGAAGAGCTTGAGTATGTTCTATATCTTCTCAAAATCAAAAATAGAAGTACTCACAATGCTGCTCTAGTTCTAAGAGAAAGGATGCTGAAAACAAAAGCTATGCTTGGAGGAGGTGTTTCTAGTGCATATATTCCTAAGTACAGATATGCTTATGGAAAGATTGTTGAAATGAAGAGAAACAGTGCTAAGTTCAAGACAGCACTGGGTATAAAAGTTTTAGAATTCAACTTAGAGTCTGACAAATCTTACTATATTCGGTTAGGGAATGAAATGAGGAAGAACATCATTTATTCTCTGAGAGCTGCTATCTACCAGACTGGAGAAAGTGATCCAGAGCTTAAGGAATTAAAAGAAATCATGGTAGAAGAGCTAGAAAAGGCTGAAAGGAGGCTTCTCATCGATTATCTCAGGGCAGTGCCTGATATCGAAGAGATTAAGTAAAGTCTGACTGTAAGTTTTTATAGTTTTCTGTTCTAAGTTAAAGTTAAACTCTGATTATATTTAAACACTGCATTTGTTATATGTTTTTAACTTGTACATCTTTATTATGCACAAGTTGGGGGAGATTGTTAGATATAATTGCTGACGTTTGTTCATCAGTGTTTAAGTACCAGGTACTCATCAGAGTTTACTAGAAGCTAGTCAGAGTTTGATAAAGTCTGACGGGGTGAAAGTTTGCCAAAGCTGTCGGTGCTAACATTGAAGATTCTAGAAGCAATATATCTTGAAGATGGAAAGAAGCAAGATATATTAAGACAGACAAGGAAACGGAACAGAAGACAGAAGCAATCCTAATTTGATATGATTTGTATAGCTAATTTATAGGAATATCAATTAGAGATTGATTCTATGTAGCTGTGTATTATATAAACACAGATAGGTTAACCCTAAAAGGGATGCGAATACTGAATACATTATTCTTGTAACCTAGCAGCTCTCTGTGATTCTTTAACATCACTGAGAGAAGAGTTATTTAAATAATTCAGTTGTTGATTCATAAACAGTGTTCTCAATTGTTATTATCATACTTATATTGGTTATATATTGTGTATTCGGCCAAACACTGTTATACCACATACGACCAGATTGCTTTAAACCATATATTGATCGTTGTAATTTAACTGAGTACAAATGACGAGGCTTAGTTTCCTCCAATTTTAATCCTTCGGGGATTTTCATATAAACATCACTATCAAGTGATCCATATAGGTAGGCTGTCACAACGTTCATGAGACGCATTTCCAATCTTCCCGTACAAGCCATACCTATTAGAAAACGAAAAGTTACTCCATCCATTACCGGAGAATAAGTTTCATGGTAATCAAATCCAGGCCTTTGAGAGAATCCCTAGGCCACTAGCCGGGCCTTATATCTCACAATTTCATTTCTCTCATTTCGTTTTCGTAAAAATACCCATCTATTCCCCACAGGGATCACACCAGCTGGTGTTTGGACTGCAGGTCCAAATACATTCCTCTTGCGCAAGGACTGTAATTCCTCTTGGATTGCAATTTTCCATTTTGGCCAATCATCTCTTTGTCGACATTCTTCCACACTTTATGGTTCAGGATCGGAGTTCATAGAAATATAACATGCCACGGAAAAAGCATATATCTCATCAATCTCAATACTCCCACGATCCAAAAAATTCCCGTTATGTACATAACTCAATGAGATCTCATAATTATCAGGTACCTTTGCTTCTGTGGAGGCATGTGCCACTTCAGGAGCAATATCATCTTCTGGAGGTAATCCCACTTCTAGGGGTTTCGCTATATCCTCTTCAGGGGCTCGAACCTCTTCAAGAGGTAATACCACTTCTGGGATATTATCTGGAACACTTGCCATTTTTTGGGCAGGTCCAATCAGTTTCCGTTTTCGTGGTATAACATCATTTGCACCAATAGGTCTGCCACGCTTCTGGCGTGGTTTTGAATTACAAACCAATTCTTCAGGAATTGATTTACGAATAGGGATTTCAACCCTTGCCGGAGCATTAACAGCAGGTATATGAGATTTTATAATATGTCTAGAATCACTAAAAGCATCAGGCATTTGATTAGCAATATTTTGCATATGAATAATTCTTTGAACCTCAGATTCACATTGATTAGTACGAAGATCTAAAGCATTCAATCCTGATGTATTCCATGTCAATTCAGAATTTAAATGCACAACCTTATCTCCCCCTAATGAAGGGAAGATAGACTCATCAAAATGACAGTCTGCATATCGAGCAGTAAACACATCACCAGTCAATTGTTCAAGATATCTTATGATATATGGTGAATCAAAACCTATATATATTCTTATTCTTCTTTGAGGTCCCATTTTAGTTCTTTGTGAATGCGAAATAGGGACATATACGGCACAACCGAAAACCTTGAAATGAGATATATCAGGAATTTAACCAAGGGCTAGCTGGTGGGGAGATTGTTTATGATAGGCAGATGGTCTGACCCTTAATAGGTTCACAGCATGTAATATAGCATGACCCCAAACTGATGTGGGCAGTTTGGCTCTGAGAAGTAAAGGACGGGCAATAAGTTGAAGTCTCTTAATTAAAGATTCTGCCAAACCATTTTGTGTGTGCACGTAAGCTACTGGGTGTTCAACTGAGATTCCTACTGACATACAGTAAAGTTGAAGATGTAAACTCAGCAGCATTATCTAGTCGAATTGATTTGATAGGGTGGTCAGGGAATTGAGCTCGTAATTTGATAATTTGAGCGAGTAGTTTGGAAAAGATGTATTTCGTGTAGAGAGTAGGCAGACGTGAGACCACCTAGTTGATGCATCAATTAAAACCATGAAATACCTAAATGGGCCTGAAGACGGATGAATGGGTCCACAAATGTCACCTTGGATCCGTTCTAAGAATTTAGGGGATTCGACTTGAAGTTTAACTGGGGATGGTCGAACAATTAGTTTTCCTAGAGAACATGCTGAACAAGGAAGTTCATCTTGTTGTATGATCTTTTGGTTTCTAAGAGGATGTCCCGTAGAATTTTCTATAATACGTCGCATCATGGAAACTCCGGGATGACCAAGTCTCTCATGCCATAGGGTAAGTGATTTTGGGTCTATAATTTTGGGAATAGTGATACTGTGTGACTCAATGATCCTGATTTTTGTGGCGTACAATCCAGAAGAGATTGAGTGTAGTTTTTCTAAAATTTTCTTGTAGCCTAAAGTGGTTGAAGTGATTAAAAGATATTCGTTTCCATCCTCACTAGTAGTTTCAATGTGAAAACCGTTAAGGCGAATATCTTTGAAACTTAAGAGGTTCCTAGTTGACTTGCTAGAGTACAGGGCATTTGGTACATGAATTTGTGTTCCATTTGGTAGGATAAAACCAGCCTTCCCAAGACCTTCGATCATATTAGATGTACCCGATATCGTTAATACTTGAGAGTTGGTTTTAGTTAACTGTGAAAAATATTGTCGACTTTATAGAATCGTGTGAGTGGTGGCAGAGTCAGCAACGCAAATATCTTCCATACTTACTCTGAATACACACATAAATAAATAAACGACATTTTCATTAAAACAAGTACACAAAATAGAAATACAATACATAGAAAGCAAAAGCATACATAAAAACTATTCATCTATGTCATAATAAAGATTAGTCCTACTATCTAGTTCATTTGCGGTCTTGTTGACTGGTTCATCATTAAAACTTGCCAAATTTGTTTCCACCCTTTGTCCATTCTGATTTTTAGATGACTCGTAAAGTTTTACAAGATGTTCAGGTGTGCGACAAGTACGAGTCCAATGCCCATGAGCCCCACATCTAAAGCAGATATCTCTAGTGTCTCCTTCCTACGGTGCCTTTCTTTTATTTGGTACATCATTTTTCCACTTCTGGTGGCCAGAGTTGTTGTAGCCATCACGCTGCCACTTCAGGTGGCTAGAGTTATACTGATTTCGAAACCGACCACGAAAATTTCCACGTCCACGGTTTCGTCCATAACCTCGTCCTCCTCTATGCCCTTTCCCACGCTCATTCTTCCGGAATGACGTGTTATGTACTTCGGGTAACTGGGCAGAGCCTGTGGGACGTATCTGATGATTTTTTAGCAACAACTCATTATTTTTCTCAGCTACAAGAAGAAGAGATATCAGCTCACTATATTTCTGAAAATTGCGTTCCATGTATTGTTGCGCCAGGATCATGGTGTTGGGGTGAAAGGTTGAGAGGGTCTTTTCAATCATATCAGCATCAGTAATATTTTCACCACACAAAATCAGTTTTGAACTTATTTTGAACAGGGCAGAATTATATTCAACAACAGATTTAAAATCTTGCAACCTTATATTAATCCATTCATAACGGGCATGCGGCAAATGGACAAGTTTCTGGTGATCAAATCTATCTTTAAGATTATTCCAAAGGGTGAGTGGATTTTTGACAATTAGGTATTCAGATTTTAAATTTTCATGAATGTGATGTCTGAGAAAGATGATAGCTTTGGCATTTTGTTCAACAGTTGGGGTTTTTCCTGATTCTATGGTGTCTTTTAATCCGTTAGCACTAAGGTGTAATTCCGCCATCTAGCACCCAAGATAGATAATTGTCCCCAGACACATCCAAAGCAACAAACTCTAATTTTGCAAGGTTTGCCATTCTGATAAAGGTTTGAACATGATAAAATATCGCACATCAAGATTTAAACAATTAATTAAATTTATATGTATATATTAATAATGTAATTCAAAAGTTACGACGGCATAGCCGACCATAAAACTTTTGAATATTACTTGACGGCAGAGCCATCTTTATAGTACTACTGACGGCATAGCCATCTTTAATATTAAACAATAATTTAATAAATTAAAATAACTAATAAACAAAGATGATAATAATTAAAATTAAATCGTACCTCTTTTGTTGAACAAACTTCAGTTGGCAGAGGCTCGTGCTGATAACGTGTTATAAAACTTTAATAATATAAGCTACTACAATTTATACTACAAGAATCGTGAGAAAGAGGAAAGATGAAACGATAGACTTGTTATATTTTCAATCTGATGCATCTGACCATTACATGAAATGCTATTTATATGTAAAGTTTGTCGGTTCATCAACCGCCTATACAAGGATTATATTATAAAAAAATTTACATGCTTAATCTAGAAGTCTTCTTAGTTGTATGGGAATTTGTGTCAACAAACCTCAAAGACTTACTTAACAATCATCTTAATTTATTTATAATACTATCGCAATACATAACCATTTTTTGTTGTAAGATAAACTTGAGTTCTTGTAGCACCCACGTAATCGACAAAGCTTGTCAAAAGCCTTAGGATGCATTTTCTCAAGGTTGTCCTTGTATCTTGGGAATAAGTATTGGCTGATCGCTTTGTAGTAGCAGCCACAATTATACCGAAAATGCAAATATGGCAACCCGTTGAAGCCCGGCTAAACCGAAAATTTTAGTATAATTTTTTATAAAGTCACGATATTTAGTTAAAAATAAGTAGAAATTTTATTTCAAGTCGTGGCTAACTTCTAAAAAATAATGAAAATTTATTTTAATCCTGGCTATTTTTATGATCCGGCTCCGATACTGGTAGTAATGTGTGCATTTTCTCGGGATTGTCTTGATATCTTGGGAGTAAGTATTGGATAATCACTTTGTTCTAGCAGCCACAGTACAGAAATGCAAGTCTTTTTAGAAATATTTGTACCATTTTATTTCTGACAGAAGAATTGTAGTCATATTTGGTAATAAATATTCATACAATTTTCAAATTTCTATGAATATCTTGTATAATCCACGTTCTTAATCTTTTTTAATTATTGATATTTTTAACAACAGTATGTAGATGGTTCTCCATCATTTTAGTAAAATCTTACACTTCTTGATAAACGAGGATTTAGGAATCCTAAATATCCATTGATTTTGAGATGAAACCCCCTCTCTCTAGATATCATCCGCTTCTGTTTATGCTCTGAAATGTGAGTCTCAAATGCCTCAATAAGGTAAAAATTTCATCAATTTATGCTAATTGCATGAAGGGTTTCATTTTTATTGAATAATTATAATGGGGTTTGTCTGGGATATTTGAAATTCCGAAAGTTCGTAGCTTTAATTGTTTTCAGGGTCTTTGAGTTGTGATACATAGAGATTTTTGAAGGCCTATGTTATGTATGTTATGTTTAAAAGTATTGTGACAGCATTGCTATATTGTAGAATGATTTGAGCATTGGTTGAAATTGAGAAATAAATTAGCTGCATGTTTAATAGAGTTCGTTATATTTGTTATGTGATTAAATTTAGACAAGGTTAAACAAAGAAGTATGACCCGAAGAGAGAGTACAAGAGGGAGTACTGATGGAGAAGGAGAGGAAAGTGACAAGGAGAATGGTTATAATTCACCTTTAGTTGACACGCCTAGTTATAGAACACGCTACCCCGGTGCAGTTAGATTGAGAGCGTATATGTTTGATGGATTAGGAAATTATTGTAATAAGGATTGGGATCTTCAAGAAGGTACTGGACAGCAGTTTTGTTGGTACCATGTAGAGCTTCCTAGAGGGAATCAGAAATTGTCACAAGCTGCACAATACCTTATTGATGCTCTTTGTCCACCGTTGAAACTTCAAGATATTCTTTCACTTCTTAGTAATGGACCGTTTTGTGGTTACGTAGATGGTGCTCTTGTTTTTAGAGTCAATTCACCTGGACCTGAATCTAGCAAATTTACTTTCAGAATTTCTGCGAGGGTTACTGAGAGTTCGGTAATAACTGTTTCTTTGGGTCGAATTCCTAGATTGGGTTTCTCGCCAGTTGGTCAGTCACTACTTTTGGATGTTCCTAGTGTAGAAAGTCCCACATATATTAGGGGAGAGCATAAGGAAAAGAGTGGAACTGTGATTGCAGAACATGTCCTTGATTTTTTGTTGAGGATGAATCATACAGAGGAGGCAGATAATGCTGTGCCAAAGTGTGTATCGAATCTCGTTGTTCACATTATTGACACACATGTGGATCACCTTCAGGATGTTGTGACAACACTGGAATCGGAGCTAGATTCAATAGAGTTTGAATTGGATAAAGGTAAGAATGAGTGTTTTGCTTAATAAAGCTTTTTATATAATGTCCTTTGCAGTATTATGTTGATTTTTAATAATTCGCATGGACATTTTCTTACATTATGTTCATTACAAACATTATCGCTTCGTCCTCATTCCAGTCTTTGTGTTTACGTAAGTGTAATTGCTGTAATTTTGGATGTCTGAGGTCTTCCATTACAGTTCTCCATTGCCTACTTGATTCTTGCTTTCAGAAATATGATGATTGTGCACTTGCGCATTATTGTGTGCTTAGATCTATAATAAAGGTGTAATATGATTGACAATATAATTCGTGTTATACTTATACTAAACTTGTAGGTGGCCATGGATAAACAAGGTAATGGCGACAATCTTGTTGCCGTACATGTTACATATAATCTAATACCTCGCATAAAATCTAATGCCCCTTTTCTAAAGGAAAGGGGTATGTACAGGACTACAGGGTCTCTTACATTCAAATTAATATTCTTTCTAAAAGTATTACATTTCTTGTATTCCAGGTGGTTTCGCTCTAAAGGAAAAGTTACTAGAGGATAGACGGTTCCAAAGGATGCATCTAGACTTGCAGCGCGTACTGCAGGTAGTTTCTCATCATAATTCATCTGAAATATTTAGTTAGTCTAATACCTTTCATCATAAGAATTGAAGTGACTAAGATATGGGTCCTGTAATCAGTTTTCGACTCACGTTTATCATCAATTTTTGTGGTGATTTCAAACTATTTTAATGAAGGTATATAAGTTGGTGAGATCTCAACAAATTCTCATGGCATGTAGGTGATTGCGCATGGTGAACAAGTATTTCCTCGAGTCAAGGAAAAATGTGCTACAAAAGATTGGTTTGCCAGTGAAGACATTAATTCGATTGAGGAATTATGTGGGGGACTGAGGCGACTAAAAGAGAATGTTGGGTTTATAGTCAATCGTGTCACAGCCGTCCAAGCAGGTCTTGACAATTGGCAAGCAGAACAGATCAACAAAAAACTATACTATCTTTCATTCTTGTCAATCATATTTCTTCCTTTGTCTATCATCACCGGAGGTTAGAATAATCTCATAAAAGTCACAACCATACTTTTTCAAAAATAAATTGATAGCGTCTTTGACATACCAGTTTGTTCGTAATGTTGACAGTGTTTGGAATGAACGTCGGAGGAGTTCCATGGACAGGACAAGATGATCCGGAGCTAGAAGATGGTTTTCAAAATGTTGTATGGTTGAGCGTCGGAACACTACTTTTGATACTGTTGCTCTTTCTTTTTCCAGCACTTTGCACTCGTCTAACTGCTTGGCACAGGAAGAGAAAGATAAAGAAAAGCTGGAACAGAAGTTTATTTGCCAGGAGAAGTGATAGAAATAGCTACATGCGACTTTAAAAAAAAATTGAGTAGCCCTTATATACTGGTTTACATAGTGTACTTATGCTAGTCCTTTAATATCTTTTCCCAGATAAATAAAATGCCTTCCACAGACCACATATAATTCAGATTTTTAAGATATCCAACACCATTTTCAAATAGTTTTGTCACCTTAGGAGTGATGTCACGGAAGATACATATAGTCATTCTGTTATCTCCTTTATAGGAGCAATTTCTATAATTGTTCACGAAATGAGGGGACGAGCAACGGCCTTAAAGAGTAGGCTACGCCCCTAAATTCAGTTCATGGCTCTGAAGTCCGAACTATTTGATTCTTTCATGACCAGGTCTGGTTTTTTTATGTACATATATGGAGATCCTTAAACTGTGCTTCGCATTATTATGCTAAAGATGACGGTTTTCTGAAGTGCTATAAAAATAGGCCTATGAAGAACTTGGTACAAAGCTGTTGCCGATGGGTGGCAATGTGGCATGCTAAGGACTAAGAAGCTTCTGTATGTCTAGTGTTCGAACTTTGATCGTCAAGACAAGGTGGGTGAGTTTGTGTGCTTAAATAGCAGAAAGAAAAAGAAAATTTTCTTTGGAATGAACTAAATTGAGTTTCTTTGTAATTTAAGGGAAAAGAAAACGTTACTTGTTAAGTACCCTCTCTGTTTCTGAGTTAATGAACTTGGATGCATATGTTTTTTGAAACAAAAGCGAGGAGTGAAGTATGTAATGTTTAACTTTGTTGACATGGAAAATGCACTCAATAAAACAGAACTTCTCACGCTAATGATTGTAATAATGTGTTATTTCGGTTAAATAGAGTAAAATTACTTAGCAAAAAAAAAGGGTAACCATTTTGTGTACTCATAATTTGAGTATCAAATCACCTGGAATACTAAACTTCTGAAACTATCACTTGTTATATAACGTTTTTAACGCTTTATAATATGTGTATTTTCGTTAAATATGACAAAAATTAAGAAGTTATACATTAGTTGAAGTTTGTTAAATATATAATTTTTGAAAGTAAATTTTTGATAGTTATAACTGATATCCCATTGTAGAGGATAAAGAGACGATCCTAATGAAATTTAAATGAGTGTATTTCGTTATAAAATGGATAATATATTCGAGTTTTAAGTTTTCACAAAAATTCTTAGTGGTGAAAATGAGTTTGAGGAAAAAAGATGATTGATAAAAGACGAATTTATTTTTGAATTTTCTAATAGCGTTAATTTAATTTTATGAAAGTACACACATCATAAAAACGTTAGAAGTCCAGTCTAGTATAGCAAGTGATAGTTTTAGAAGTTTAATATCTTAAGTGCTCTGACACCAAAAATGTGAATACACGAAGTGCACTTTACTCGATTAAATATTATTAATTATGATATAATTATGTAATAGTATTCAAAACTAAAATAAAAAATCTCATTTTTCAAGGACGATTTTAAGTACATTTAACTCTTATTAGCGCTTCTTATTAATAAATATTTGATAAACCTTTATTCGAATAACTAATCCAACATTTACATTTTAACACGATAGAACTGAAAAAGACACAACATTGATTGTTATAAGGCATAATATAATTGTCAACATTCAATATTTTCATATTTTTGATATTCGACAAAGGTGAGTTTTACATGTTTGGAAGACTACTGATTGCTTGGGTAACTAAGAGAACTGCTTTTAGAATTAAGGATGTTCTTGAAAGGTTGGACTGGGATTCGCTTTACCAGTTCCATCGTCATGATTTTGAAGTAACACGAGACCAGTTTCATGGTTTCAAACGGTTCGTTGTACGATTTCAAGTTGAGCAGACAATGTTCTACAACTCTGTTCGAAATCTGTTTCTAAATGTCAATGTTCACCATAATATATCAGTTTTACATTCTCTGTCAGGTAATCATTTGTCATCTCGATTTTCTTACTTTTTATTTAAGGCAATACACATACCATTTGGCATAAATCAGGCAGCTGATGAGATGTTTAATTTCCTTAATATAAGTTTTGTAAGAAGTAAGGTTTTAGAACAAATTAATTTGCTTCAAGATATGTATAATTATCTGTTTGAGAGAGACTACCTTTTGTCCATTAAAAAATTTTGTCCAAATGCAAGAAATCCGCCGTCATTCGACTTATCAGAAGGGAGTCCTATGTCTGAGGAACTATGGTTTTCTCTTTGTGAGAAAACTGTTGAAGAAAACTTCCGCGACGAGGGAAATCCGTATGGAAAGGCTCTGACAATGCAGCACATTTGGGGTTCTGACTGTCACCATTGCAGACTACAACTCTTAGTTTATAAAATTCTCCTTAACTCCGTACGCAAATAATCATGTTTTTATTCTCAATCTTTCAATTTGTTGTTTTGTAAGTCTTTGCTAAAACTTTTATACAATGAACATGATGTTTAATGTTTCAATCCATTTATTTTTATTGCTTAACTACATTCTATAGCGAGATGGATTTATTTATAAATTATTCAATAATATACATAGATTGAGTGGTGAAGGCAAAAGGCTTACTCTCAAAATTTACATTAAGGTCCAAAACACAAAAATCCACATAGTGTACTTTAAAAGACATTACAGTCAACTTAACATTAAGTGCAAAGAATATTGTTATTTATGCTCCTAGCAAATAAGAAACAATGGTTTTCGTTGGATTTAAATAGAACGAATAGAACAATGAACCTGTCATTGTCTTCAATGAAAACTGAACTACCGGTTGTCTTTCTCCTTTGCCAATGGATGTTGCGTCTCAGTGACTAACCTTTTTAAGACTCAGATTAATACTCCTTCAAATATGATCAAATCATATTAGTATGAAAGCTTATCTCATAAATACAACTCGGCAGGACCATACACTAACATGGATGAAATTTTTTTAACAAATATAAGTATTCTATCATTTAATACTTACATGAATCAATAAAAAGTTTGCAAATAGTTGTTGGACTTTATTGGAGGTGTTGCTTTAAAAAAAATTTCACTATATATTGACTACATAAACAAATTTTTTCTGCGTAAAAAACGTCGTTATTGTTCATTGAATTTATGATACACTTAAACTAGATGATTCCCTTCTCCAACGCATACATGTTCGTTATAAAAAAGAACTGAACAGATTCTCCTCTTTCTGTAAAGAGATAAAGATAGATTTATATTTACAATATAGTTGACTAAAATTTGAGTTATAAATATTGAAAACCCAAAAGGAAGATGTTTATTTACAATGTAAAATTTGTATATGTACTAAGTTACCTGCACATCCTTTCATTATATTGCTTTCTAATTCTGTCAAAAAGCAAGCCTGGATCTTCAATGTTTCTGATTTAGGTTTTAATACAAGAATATCACCAACACTTCCTCCAATATATATATATTATACGATAGTAACCTTTCATAATAAAAGTGCTCAACTATAAATTTCAAACCAAGATGATTATAGACTTTAAAAAAAAATCAACACCCGCTCGCAGAGCGCGAGCAAAAAATACTAGTATTTGATAAACCTTTATTCGAATAACTAATCCAATATTTACATTTTAACACGATAGAACTGAAAAAGACACAACATTGATTGTTATAAGGCATAATATAATTGTCAACATTCAATATTTTCATATATTAAATTTTGTAAAGGTTATTCACATATTAAATTAATGATGTATAAAATTACATTTAAACTTTACCTTATCTTCCAAAAAAGATGATACTATTTTTAGAGATTTTTTTAACAATACGAATTTTCTATTATTTATGCAAAAATACACTTTTTTCAACTTGTTTACACAAATATAAAATTTTGTTAGCGAATTTACAACTCAAATACAAGTTAACATATCGTTATAAGTAGTATATAAATGCGTTTCCACGAGGATTAAATCAAGTTGTTAAGTATCATACACTACTTTTTTTCTAATTCAAGTCAATAAAAAGATAAAATAATTATCACTAGATAATAAACTAACACACATGGTGTTTCAAAAATAACAAACTTTAGCCTTTAACTTCAATTTGTGTTCATTCATTAGTTACTCTCTTATGTCAAAGTAGTTTCAATTGCTAGTCGAAGGCACTTAACTAACCATAAGGACATTCCGAATATCAAGCGATTCTAATTCATCAACTAATTTTCATATTCCCATAAAGAATTTAAATATTAGAACAACATTAATCTCTACCTTATAAAGACTACATAAGGTATTTAAGTATATTCTTATCTTAAACACAAATTAGCAATTTGTTAATCCTAAATTATACTCCCTCCGTCTCACTCAAACTGATTTGTTTGATTTTTTTGGTCAAATAGACTAATTTTAAAATGTAAATTATATATATATATATATATATATTATTGAATATAATTAATGAAAAAATATTATAACAAAATATAAATAAATTATTATAACATACATTTTTTAGATTGGAAGAAATGTAAGTTAATAATTTTTAAAAGTTAGTCAAAATTTGGTTAGTTTGACCCAGAAAAGTCAAACAAACTAGTTTGAGTGGGATGAAGGGAGTACCAATTATGTCTTAAATCAGGCTTTCTTTTCCAAGTCAACCTAATTTACCAATTCAATTTCAAAATTGATAATTTCTTGAAAAACATTAAACACAAATCAATATAAACAATTGTAATAAACGCCATAATTAGAGAATTGAAAAACAAACTTATAATAAAACACAAATATCCATTGAAGACTTAGAAAGAGAATAAGTTACACAAACGAGAGGAAAAACACGACAAAGAAGAAGATAAGAAAGCATTCGAGAGGAGAAGTCATTAAGAGGATCACTTCTAGAGTTTTTATCTTCTCTCTTTACTTTTCTTTATTGTAACTTTGCTATTATGTCTTTATTCTTGTGTATAACACTCTTCTAATTTATTTATTTTTACAAAAATACGAGTTTTCAATCATATGTGATCTTAAAAAAAAAATTAATTATTAAAAAAACCATAAAATGAAGTTGAATTTCTTTGCAAATCGTATTTTTACAAATATTTTTAGAAAATAATAAAATTGTTAGAAATACTTTAAAAACTAACATTTTAAAGAGTTTTTTAAAAAATACCTAAGAGTAAGAAACCATTTTGCAAAAAAATCGTCTTTTCAAAAATATTTTGCAAAAATTATTAAAAATATCGACTTTTAAAAAATAATTGCAAAAACTGCAATTTTGCAAATGAAATAAACCATCCATCCAACTTTAAAATTTAGTAAATTGCACCGGTTCAAACGGTTCAAGATTAGATTTGGTTGCAAAACGTATTTTTGCAAATATTTGAAGATGAAAAGATATTGTAAAAACTTTTACAAAATTACATTTTTGCTAATTTCCTTACTTTTAATAGTCTCTCTAATTTTCATTAAATGGCTAAATATAAATGTATACTAAATGAAAAACCCGGTCCAGTATTTGGAGCTTGGAGGCGCTATATCTATAACCCAAACCCTACAATCTCCCTGCTGCATCTTCCAAACCCTAGCTTAAACCTCTCCAAACCCCCTTAACAAAATGGAAGACACAAAATCAATGAAAACCCAAAAACCCAAGAAGAGGGAGAGGCCAATTGATCAAGAATCAACCTTTATTGACCCTCTAAAACCCATGGAAAGAAAAAAGAAAAGAAAAGCTTTAGCTAAAGAAAAGCACAAATCTTTAAAGCCCATTTGTGAAAATACTCAAGAATTGATTGTACCAATGGAGGAGAGTGAAAGTGATAATGGGTTGCCTGAATTACATCTTGGGGTGTTTAAAGATCTTGGGAATGGTGATTTGAGTGTGAGAGTTGGTGGTGCTGAGAGATTGGTGAGAGAGTTGAGAGAAGTGCAGAGAGTTTTTGAGGAGAGAGGTGGGGATGGGGAGAATGAAGGTGGGGTGATTTTGGAAGCTGAGAAAGATGATGGGTTGAATGGGTGTGCTCCTTCGGTTAGGTATGCGGTTAGGAGGCTCATTCGGGGTGTTTCGTCGTCTCGGGAGGTTTGTTTTTTGGGTTTTTGGTGTGAGTTTTGGATTGTTTTTTTTTGGTTTGGTATTGGGTTTTGCATTTTTTGTGAAAATTGAGGTTTTTGGGAGAATTAGTTAGTGGTTTGTTTGGCGGTTTTTGTAATGTGTGTGTAGTTTGGTAATGGATGTTTGTTTTTTTGCGGAATTGAAAAGTTATTATTTATTTATTTGGTGTGTGTAGTTAGAAGACTTATTTAGAGGTTTGTTTTTGCTGATTTTTGTTGAGATTTTGGGAAATGTAGCTTTGGTATGCTTATGGATATTGCTCTTCTGTGGAATTGGAAGCTTGTTTGTGTTTTCTGCTATCTGTACATTAGAACGATTATTTAGAGGTGTGAGGTCACTGTTTTTTTTGTGGTTCTTTATAGAGTAGCTTTAGCTTGGTAATGGATTCTCATTTCTTGTGGAATTGAATGCTTATGGAAATACTATAGTTTCTATTCGTTTTTATAATTAGTCAACTTTAAATGAGTTTTTGTTTGTTTTAAGTGATCAAATGTAGGAGTTGTGGTTACAAATGCGATCTCACTGTTTGGTAACATTGATAACTGGATAAATGAGTTTAAGTGTTTATATTACAACTCCATGCTGGACATGATAGTACCAATAACTGTGTAATCCTTTTGTTGACTTAAATGTGTACCACACTTTACAAGTACTTCTCTGCGACCTAACTCTGAGCTTAATCTGGCCTTTTTCTGCAGTGTGCTAGACAAGGGTTTGCTTTGGGATTGACTGTTTTAATTGGTGCACTTCCTTGTGTAGAAGTGAACTCGTTGATGAAACTGATTGTTGATTTATTAGAAGTCTCATCTTCAATGAGGGGTCAGGTATATAAGCATTTCTTATCCTCTATAGAAGGTTTAAGTATCTTGCAAGTCTTAGTTGCTCTTAATGTCTGTGCAGGATGTAAAAGATTGTCTCCTGGGTCGCTTGTTTGCTTATGGTGCCATTGCGCGATCTGGAAGACTAATTAATGAGAAGGCTGCTGATAAGAGTTATATTCATGTCAAGGATTTTGTTAGTTCTCTCATCTCCCTTGCATCCAGAAAGCAGTATTTGCAAGAGCCCTCTGTCATTATTATCTTAGAATTGGTTGATAAGGTACTGTTCTGCCCCTGAAAACATTTTGTATGAGCTTTAAAATTCTAGATATTCTTTTCTTCTTTTTTCTGAATGTTTATCTTTTCTTCTCCATTGTAAGTCCAAAAATGAGTTTTATTATCCTAAATTCCCTGCTATAAGCATATGAATATGACATCCACAACTTTGCTCTTCTGTAAGTCATATAAAATATCGAGGTTAGGTATGCATAGTGCCTCAATGTGAAAGACGTTGTATAGTTTTGTAGTAAAAACACCCTTGATTTTTGCTTTCATCTAAGTTTGTGCTCTTGTTATATGAGAGATGAAAACACTAACCTTCATGCACACAAACAATGTTCTGTACATACACATAATATTTTTTTTTTCTCTTAGCATATTAAGGACCTTTATGTCATGCAAGATCTATTTGCCTATTTGCTCTTAAAAATGAAACTTTTGGTCAGGATGAAGTATTGTTATTTCTGTTGGTTTGTGATGTTTAATGTTAAAACTTATTGTAGTATATACTGTGTTATATCAAGTAGTGGAGTAGTCCTATGTACAAAAAGAAACTATGTCCTTGTATCCTGGTGATATCCTGAGAAAGTCTTTTGTAATTTGTTTCCAAGACCAACCCATAGTTACTTTTCTTTCCATCTGTAACTTGTGTGTTCGTATTGTTGCATGCCCATTAGATTTGCTCAACTTTTTATTGTAAAAGTTTACTGTTTTATCTACTCTCAACAATCTTTGATCTCTCTTCATCTGTACTCTTCTATTCAGTGTTCTTTGTTCTGTTGCATTCAGTGTTCTTTGTTCTGTTGCAGTTACCTATTGAAGCTGTGTTAGATCATATTGTAGAAGCTCCTGGGCTCCGAGAATGGTTTGAAAAAGCCCCTGAAGTGGAAAATCCCGATGCTTTGCTTCTTGCTCTTAAGATGCGTGTAAAGATTTCTATCGACAATGAAGTCTTTGGAAAGCTTCTGCCTAATCCATATAGCTCTAGCAAGCTTTTTTCCACCAGCCATCTTTCTACTATTGCTAATTGCCTAAAGGTTATATCTCTATTCTTTGTGCTCAAATGGAGACTAAAATTATCTTTCTGATATTTTATTGTTTTCGTATTACTGCGTGTAGGAATCCACTTTCTGTCAGCCCCGAGTTCATAATGTATGGTCTTCTTTACTTGACATTTTACTACCCAATGTTGTCCCAAAAGATGCAGACACAGCTTCAGGTTCAAATCTTGTTAAAAAACACAAAAAGCATCGCAAGTCGAACTCATCCGAAGAAGACACTGAGAAAAATCTTCGCTGTTTTTGGGAAACTATTATTGAAGAATCCTTACTTTTGTCATCTCATGATCGTAAACATCTAGCATTTGACATTTTTCTTCTTCTCCTTCCGAGGCTTCCTACATCTTGTGTGTCGATTGTGCTGTCTAGCAAATTTGTCCAGTGTTTGATGGATGTACTGTCCACTAAAACCTCTTGGCTATATAAAGTTGCCCAGCATTTTCTCAAAGAGCTCTCAGACTGGGTAGAATATGATGAAGTTAGAAGAGCAGCTGTAATAGTTTCTCTGCAGAAGCACAGCAATGGAAAATTTGATTGCATTACACGTACAAAAACAGTAAAAGATTTTATGGCAAAATTTACAACTGAATCTGGCTGCATGCTGTTTATTCAGAACTTGATGGACATGTTTTTGGATGAGGGTCATGTCACGGAGGAGCCTTCGGATCATAGTCAGACAACTGATGACAATTCGGAAATAGGTTCGGTGGAGGATAAGGATTCTGCTTTGACACAGGGAACCTCTGATTTTTTGAAAACTTGGGTTATCGATTCTCTTCCCAGTGTTTTGAAGCATTTAAAGATTGATCAAGAGGCGAAGTTTGGCGTGCAAAAAGAAATTTTGAAGTTTTTAGCTGTCCAAGGTTTATTCTCTTCATCACTTGGAACAGAACTTACGTCCTTTGAACTGTCAGAGAAGTTCAGATGGCCAAAGGTGCCAAACTCCAGTACTCTTTGCAGGATGTGCATCGAGCAGCTTCAGTTATTATTGAAAAATGCCCAGAAAGGAGAAGGTCCTCGCGCGGTGGTTGGGGGCCTAGAGGCAAATGATCTTGGATCTTATTTTATGCTATTTTTTAAAGCATTGCGTGGAATCCCTTCACTGACTCTTTTCAGAACACTGAGCAATGAGGATAAAAAAGCATTGGAAAAATTGCAAGCAACGGAAATTCACCTTTCTAGAGAGGTACTCCTATCTTTCCCAATATAGTTTTGCAACTCTGATTGTTAACTTTGATTTGATGAACTCTTTTGTAGTACTTCCATAATGGCATATATTTAGAAATTGAGCAAAGTGGAATGTTCAAATCTTAAGGCTTTTAGCACCTAAGACTTTAATAATCTGGATTCTGGAGTCTTAACCTGAGACATGCATGAAAAGCTCAGTTTCTCCAATACAGAACGATAAAACATCTTAGGTAGCTTCTAACAATCTTCAATTGAAAGCTGACCAGGTTAATTGATCAAGTGCAGGAAAGGAATTGTGGTCTCAGCACGGATGCCCGTAAACTACGTTCTCTGAGGTATTTGCTCATCCAATTGCTGCTGCAAGTTCTGCTTCGTCCAGACGAGTTCATTGAAGCTGCATCTGAACTTATCATTTGTTGCAAGAAAGCTTTTCCCTCCCCTGATCTTGACTTCTCTGGAGATGATGAACCAGATTCTGATGGAACACCTGAGTTGATGGATGTCCTTGTGGATACATTGCTTTCTTTGCTTCCGCAGTCATCAGCTCCTATGCGGTCTGCCATTGAGCAGGTGAGTTCCAGTTAACCCAACTATAATCACTTAACTGGTATATATTTGGGTATCTTATTAGGTAAGCTCTAAATATGTTTGCACCAAAGTTATGGTTCCCTCCAAGATCGAATTTATCTTTGTAGGTAAGCTCTAAATATGTTTGCACCAAAGTTATGGTTCACTCCGAGATCGAATTTATTTTTATTGTGGCTGTTGAAGGCTTTTTTAGGTTAGGCCTTCATGGTGGAGACACTATGTTGCTTTCATTGGCAGTATGTTTTTATGGAAGATATTGAAGTTGATATTGTGGATTACATTTAAAGTACTTGTTTGCCAAACATTTTGCAGTGAGCCTTGACTTGATTTGAGTTACAGTTATAGTTCTTTACCTCTGTATTTATTCTTGTAGGTATTCAAATATTTTTGTGATGGCATCACGGATGATGGATTGCTTCGGATGCTGCGTGTTATAAAGAAAGATCTGAAACCATCTAGACATCAGGATGTAGACAGTGAAGATGACGAAGAAGACGACGATGATCTTCTTGGCATTGAAGAAGCAGAAGAATCTGATGAAGGTGAGACAGCTGAAACCGGCAATAGTGATGAAGAATCTTTGGATTCTGAGGCAGTTGATGGTGGTCAGCTGATTGGTAAAGAAATTTCTGATGCGCCGGATGATTCTGATAGTGGAATGGATGATGATGCAATGTTCCGCATGGATTCCTATCTTGCACAGATTTTCAGAGAGAAGAAAAATCAAGCTGGTGGGGAAACTGCTCAATCACAGCTTGTTCTCTTCAAACTTCGTGTTCTCTCTTTGTTGGAGATATACCTACATGAGAATCCTGGTAAGTTACTTTTGCAGAAAATAATTTGCATGTTATTAGGGGTATATTCAGCTCCTATACTTCATAAATAGATGAAAAATGATTAGGTAGTCCTTGCGTCTCTAAAAATGCACTTAGAAAATTATATAGAAGCATCAATCTACTAGATTGATTTGAATTTGATTGATGATGCTTGGACAACTTAGATATGTGCCTAAAGTTGGAAAGCAGAAGATAGCAGGTTCATGAATATGTAGTTGAGCAAATTTATTAAGAGCCCGTTTGGGTAAACTTAAAATTATTGCTTATGACTTAAAGTTGTTTAAAGTCATAAGTGAAATGGGAAAATTTTAAGTTAATATCTGTTTGGGTAATTTTGTATTATGAGTAACTTGTGAGTTATTAAAAATGTAAAAATAAAGTTAAGTTTGATAAATAATACATTTGAATGATATTAACTTTTATCGAATGAAATTACAAAAACAAAATAAGTTGTTCAAAAAAGTACCTCCGACCAACTTCTGGCTTTAAGTTGTTTTTTTAACTTTAAGTCATTTTCCGACTTATTACACAAACAAACATTTTTCAGCTTAAAGTCAAAAATCACTTTAAGCTACGGCTTTAAGCCATAGCCAAACAGACTCTAAATCACAGAGCTAAAATTTTAAATATAATCTTTTAGAAAACAGTGCATTAGCTATATCATAATTTATAAGGTGTTAACCTGCCAAGGATTGTGTAGCCAGAGTTCCACTAGTACCAATTATGTGACAGCAGCTGTTTTACAGTTTGTCATATTGTCTCATCTCACTTAAACAAGGGCTTGAAGGCATTAATCTTTGAAAGATATAGTTTTGAATGTGTAATTGTATAGGATTTTAAACTTCTCTAGAACTCAAAGTATGACTTTGGCGGATGTTTTGAACTAATAGCTCATGTTTCATCATGGATTGAGTTCTAACTCATTGCATCAGTTTGTATGTAGATTTTGTAATCAATCAAATTTATTAACTCAAAGTATGAAGATACTATATAGAATATCTACTCAAAAGTGTGAATGTTCTATTTCATCTCTGTAATTGCAGGATAAAATATAGCACTATAAAATTTTCTGCAACCATAGTTACCATATTTTTATTTTTACTTAAAAAAGGTATAATATGGAAACATTTTTAGGAATCAAATATCAATCAAAACATTAATGCACTATAATGTTTTGTCATGATGAAGTAAAACAGCAGGAATTTTTTGCATTGTTATGTTTACACGAGTTTAACCGTTATACAGGTAAGCCGCAGGTGGTGAAAGTGTTCTCTTACCTGGTCCAGGCCTTTGTTAATCCGAATACGACAGAAGGTAGTGAACAGCTTGGTCAGCGTATATTGGGAATTTTGCAAAAGAAAATATTTAAAGCCAAGGACCATCCAAGAGGTGAAGCAGTTCAATTGTCCATGCTTGAATCTTTGCTAGAAAAGAACTTAAAATTGGCATCGAAACCATTCAAGAAAAAGAAAACTGCGCCAAACCCTTCAAAGAAAAAGCAATCAGCTTCTTTTAACAGATACAAAATGATTAAAAGCCTTGCTCAAAATTCGACATTTTGGATACTGAAGGTCATTGATTCAAGAAGTTTCCCAAAGTCTGAACTGCAGAGGATCTTTGATATCTTCGAAGGGGTTCTGGGATCATATTTTGATAGTAAAAAGTCTGATTTGAAATGTGACTTTTTGAAAGAAATATTAAGGAGGCCATGGCTTGGGCATCATCTCTTTGGATACCTTATAAAGAAATGCAGTAATGCGAAATCAAAGTTTCGGCAAGTTGAAGCCCTAGCTTTAGTCACGGAGATACTGAAATCACTCGTTTCTGTTACTGCTGATGGAAGTATCCAGGATCTCTCCAAAAAATTGCTGAAAAGTAATATGTCAAAACTTTGTCGTCTGATGAAGGAATTGATGACTAATATGCCAGATAAGCAGGCTAAACGGGCCGAAGTACGAAAGTTCTGTGGAAGGGTGTTCCAAACGTTAATTAGCCTTAAACTCTCAGCATCGTTTCTTAAATCTTTAGAACCAGAAATTCATGCTGCCTGTGAGGCACAACTTGGTGAAAGTTTTCTTGCTTTGAAAAAGCAGGGTTAAAGTGTTAGATCAGGTGCTTCACAGTTAAATTTTTTGAGTGCATTGCCAGTACATGGGCAATTTGTTGAACATTATTGACGGAGCTCCTGATTCTCTTTGGTTCATCCAATGTCCTTGTCGTAAACTTAGCAACATTATTGGTACCTTTTGAAGAAATGTTCAAAGTTCTGTATGTTTCCTTTTATGTATTTGTAGTCCTGTTGTGGCTTCAGTAAGAATTCATTTGGCTGGTCTGCTAGAAACCATGTGATCAAGACTACAAAGAATTGGACCTTATAAAATTATTTTGCATCTCTATAGAAAGATATTTTAGCAATCTTCTAAATATTTATCTATAACAAGTACTTCTGGTTGCATGTTTGCATCACTGTTGTATAGTCTAACTACTGCAATTTGGTTTTGATGGCGTAAATTTTTTGGAGGGGTACTCCTGTTCTTTCTACCTTTAGAATAACCCTAATTTTTCTGTCACTGCTTTCCTTCTGGCTTTTGTAATAGAATAGTTCTAATTGTCGTAGATTGGATTTTAAATGCATGTGGCACATTGTAATTGGTTCCTATATTGCTTAGTTACCTATGAACTAAGAACTGTGCATGGAGTAACAAACTTCATTTTGTTAACTTTGTGAATCCCTGAAGGCCAGAAGTTAGCTGAGTGTGGTGTTGAAGCATGATATTTAACCAGCCAGCAGCAGAGAACATGTGATTATGCGAGGATTTAAACTTTTTGGAAAATTAGCGAGGATTTAAACTTTTTGGGAAATTCGCGAGGCTATCCTTTAACTTTTACTTTTTCAAATGGTAATTTTTTTTTTTTTTTAATTTCTGACTTCCGAATGATACCCTTGTATTTTAGATTTCATGTATATAATCCATTCCATCAAAAATTTAAAATAATTTTATTAGCCATTTACACTTAAAAAATTCCGCACTTTCAACCCTATAACAATCTACTACATTTAGAAACATCATAGTTTAAAATTTTTTAAGGAATTAGAAAGAATATTCTCATAATACTTTTTTCAACAAATTACTTTTTTGAGTTCTACTTGTGCTACCGTTATATTTCAACGTTTGATTAATATTTAAGTAACGGAATAACATGACCTATATGAAACTTAAAATATAAGGATACTACATGTTAGTAAAAAACACGAAATATTACCGCTTGAAAAAGCCAAAAACAGAAGACTACTATTGAGTTGAACCACACTTGGCATATTGAAGTTGAAGAACAGATAAGGTTAAAAAGACTAACTTCCAATTATTTATATTCTATGTGGAATTAACCAACGTACGTTGCTGTCAGCCGACACTTTTCAAGTAGTAATTTACTTGTATTATTGAGTTTCAAGTGAGACAATAAGAACAATTTGACTTTAGAAACCATCAAGCAGAACCCCATTCCCCACAAGAATTTGTGCAACTACTTTCTTTTCCCACCTTCCCCTCCTATCTGAGTTCGTTTCATGGAAGAGCAGTTGATTACGACCAAAAGAAGAAAGTACGATTACAATGATTGTCAGTCACCAAGACAGGATATGCTTAATTCAGACTTGATTAACAAGATTTTATTGCCTACTACGACAACAGACAGTAAGCAGAGTTTAGAGGCAAAGTAGCTCAAAATTTATTAAGTTTGTTAGTAATCTGTACACAAGAGATAAATCCTAATATTTACATCTCGTTCCCTCCATCTACCTAGAACTGGAAAAAAATTCATACAACTAACCTAATCCACAACCAACACTTGCTAACGCACAGTCTTTTGGCATCGGATGATGTGATTCTTTAGACTCCTCATCTTGGCCTCAAGTAAGCGTTCAATTGACATTGACAAAAATTACCAACGCTACAACAACGAAATCAACACTTACGTAAGTGTTTTGCAAATGATACTTTAAAATTCAGCTCACTTACACCTACAAATATCAATATTGTCTCACAATGTTGTTAATTACCACAATCTCATAATGCCACCCCAACATTCCCAGAGCAAAGTTCCCATACATGAGTTAGCGGCTTTAGCCAATTTTTATTCATGACTGCACTTCATCCTCTGCATCAGCATCAGAGTCACTTCCAGAACGACTACCTGAATCTGAATCTGTTAACAGAACACATTAACTAATTAACTCTAGCAAAAACCAGAAACACAATTCAACAAAGAAACGTGGAACTTAGTATACCACTTGAAGAGGAATCACTGCTGGAACTGCCTGAACTGCTTGAGCTACTACTTGCATTACCATTCCCATTCATGTTTCCATTATCACGAAAATTTGCACCCTCCTCTTTCTCAATTTCCACAGGGAGGAAACTGCTCTCTGGCATCTCATCGCCAATGTCCACATCCTCATCGCCGTCTCCTTTCTTAATCTTCTCCGCCCCATCATTCATATCACTAGCAACAGCCTAGAATTTTATCATCAAACATGATCAGTAAACTAACAATATCCAATAAATATTTTACGGAAGTTCTAAGAACAACTAACTAACGTACCTCATCAGTATCAGGTGCAACCATGGGAGCTGTTGAAAAGTTTTCCATCAGGGCTTGCCTCTTCGTCTTACTTGCAAGCTTCTTCCAATTTGTCACAAATCTATCAAGCTCCCAAAGAGTTTCAGTATCAAGGGCCTCAATATCAAGCTCGATTTCATCACCTTCCTGCGCCAAACGCTCATTTCTTTTTCGTATAATTTGCACCAACTGTGGCATTTTTTCTTCAGGCAAATTTTGTAACCCAACTCCCAACTTTTGCTTCTCCTCCATTGTCATAGCTCTCTTATTCGGGTCCTTTGCTTTTGGCTTAGGCTGCTTCGATGTAGACACACCTTTCACCGACCCAGTTGGCTTCACAGGTTGTGCTCGCACTGGAGATGGAGTCAACACAGGTGATTGCATAGATCGAGGATCCGAATTAGAACGATTAGAAGCACTAGACTGGACCAAAGGCTCAGGAATCCGCTCAGGAATCCGCTCAGGCTTCACCGTTGGAACTGAACTAACTAAATTAGTTTTCGGCTTCTTAGGTCTCTCAGGTGTACCAATCTCATTCCAAGAACTACCATGCCAATCATCATTCCCAACACGAACCACATCCTCTTTCTCAACACTACTCTCCAATTTCTCCTGAACTGGTCCAAACATATCCTCAAACTGCGATAAAAGCTGAGCAGCCATCGAATGAACTTGATCCGTCTTCGGATTATACACCATTGCATTATTAAACGTCAACCTAACATCGGAAGCAAATTCACCAGGCGACGAATACAAATTCTTCGCCAAATTTATTTTCACCGTCCCTAAATCCATCGGTTCCTTCACAATCTGATGATAATCATACAATCCCAATCCATCCGCATCAACCGGCTTATTAAAAACCCGACTATTCCTATTCCTCATCAATTTCGTCAAAATCTGCTTACACATCTTCATCAAACCTTCAAATTCACCTCTATCGACATTCATAACCCCCGTAAACGGCCTCTTCTGGCCCGATAATTTCGTATTTTTTCCCGAAAATCCCCCAAATTGTATCCGATCATTCAAGCTCCGAACTTTCTGAAGCTCCAACTCCAATTTCCTCCTCAACTCATTCAATTCACTCTTCGAACACCCCGAGAACCTAATATTAACATAATCAACACAATTAAACCCTTCTCCCTCTCGTTTCGCGTGATTCCCGTTGAATCCTCGTTGATTATACGAATACGCATCATCGGAAGCATCTTGACTCACTATAGGCACGTCTAATTGATGAAATTGCTTCTTTTTTGGCTTCGAATGCTTTCGATTAGGGTTAGGGTTCGTCGAATTAGGGCTCGAATAGTTCAATTTCTTTCCCATAAATTTACCTAGTGATGATTCAGTCCGGTTCTCGAAAACCGCCGACGCCATAAACCGGCCAGACCTCACTGGGTTTTTAATATCTCCGACGATTCTAAAACGACGTCGTATGCAAAAACAGAGAGTTTGTGTTTCGATCGGGGAATTAGCGAGGAAATACGAAGGCTGGGGGTTGGTTTATAAAGGAAAATAGATCTGCCCGTGAAAAGAACGGGCAGGATCTTAGCCGTTGATTTGTGATCGTACGGTTAGTGGTGTTTTGGATTTTATTTTGGGTTGTTGCCCGGTCCACGTGGCATGGGCTGGGGAGGTTCATACGTGGCGAGTTGTAGTGGAGCGATGAGGTTTTGGGGTTTTGAGGTTAATGAGGGTGATGACGTGGACAAGAGAATAACGTGGATTGGTTGGGGTGAAGGATTGTGAAATGACGGATTTGCCCATGATTATGTTTATTTTTTCCGAAGGGAAATTTGTGTTTATTTGACTTGTTAAACGGGGTAATTAAAAGAATGAAGATTATTACTATTATATACATTGAATTATCAAGTCATACCGTTTAAATAATATAAAATAACAAATTATTATGTAGAGATTCCTATTTAGTTGGAGACTTGGAGATTATAACGAATTAGTTGAAAAAATCGTGATTCGTCGCGGCGCAATAATTTTTTTAAAATACTCTATCAATTAAATTACGAAAATTACTTGGTACTCTCTAATAAGTCGTCCTCCCATGAAACACGCTTTCCCTTTTAATATCAAAATCTCAAATTTAATATATACTTGTCTTATATATTAATTTTTTTTTACCATACTCCTTTCTAATGAACCACTCTTTCGTTGAAAAAATACATATATTACTTTATCTATTCTACTTCAAATAGGACTTTTAGTTATGTATTACAAACGTTTATTCTATTTCCAATAGAATTTTCAAGTACTTCTTTTATATCCGAATTCTTCTCCTCTAAGAATTAAAACACCTGTTCTACTTCAAATAGAATTTTGCAAGTACTTTTTTTATATTTGAACTCTTCCCCTCTACAAATTCATAAAACTTTTAATTATATGTTTTCGCTATAAATTCGAACTTTTCTCCTCAATAAATTCGAACACGTATTCTACTTCTAATATGTTAAAGGATATTTTTTTGATTTATTAGTATCTAAAATTTAAAAATTCTAAAAAAAAGAAAAAAATAGATTGAGACTATCTTACGGGCGTTACCTAACCTCTCACGTGTCCTCCTTTTTATATATATATTTATTTTTTGATGATCGATGATTATATTATGTATGTCAGCTGTGTTTATCCAGAGGTGTGCAGCAGATATGTTATTGTGTCTCACTTGAAAAAGGTGATCAATGTGTTCATATATCACTTGGGTTTTAATTAATTATCAAACTTTTACAGTCACTTGGAGTTTAATTAACTACAAAACTTTTACTTACACACAAATATTACTCACCCAGTTTCAAATTAATTGTCTTTATAATTAAATTAATTAAAATTTAACTGAAAATTATATATATTATATAATTATAAAAATTATAGAAAATGTATCACTGAAAGTATATACAATTTATTTTAAGAATGAAAATTTCAAACTTTTAAAATTGTAAAAATAACAAATTCTAACTTTTAATCAAAATTGGGCCAAAATGACTGAACAAATAAACAATATAATTAATTAACTTAGGCAGGAGAGAGTATAATATTACAAAATATGTCATTCAAAATTTTTTAAACTTATGATTAATATATCAAAATTGATTGATTTGTTTTTGGGTGAAGTCACGTAGCTAAAATATTTTTTGTTCATTAATTTTAATTTTGTTTCAAGCGTCTCCCATGATATTAGTTAAATTAGTTTGCTGTCTTGAGATAAATTAGTGATTGCCTAAAATTTTGACCAAATAAAAATTCTGCTAAAACCATATTTTTTTCTCTCTGAGAAAACCCTAGCCTCCTCCATCCTCCTCCTCGTTTCTTCTCTAGCCGGCAGCCCCAAACCCTTTAATTTGTTTTATTTATTTTTGTTTCATTCAATAATCTTCTTTTTGGGTAAGAGCTTCTACCTATTTGATTTGTTTGTTTTGTTATTTAGATCTTAATTATCAGAGCTTTTGGTTTTCTTTCTTCTTCAATTCAAGCGGAGCTTATTAGATTTGAGAGTATACCGAGGATCTCCTATTGTCTGTTTCGAATTTCAGTTTGTTTCTCTCCTTGGTGAGAGAGTGTTTGTTTTTCTGCTTTATTGTGAGTGTTGGTTTTCATTTAGTGATGGAAGTTTGTATGAAATTGCATTTATGGTCGATAGCTCAAACGGATTATGACGAAGTGGATTGTGGCGAAGCGGGTACATGTAAATATATCATCTTCAAAATATCGCTAATTAATTGTCTTTTCTTGAAAACAGGCGATTTGATCTTTTTTATGTTTGTTCGACTCAATCATTTTTGTAGATGTTGTATGACTTTTTATTATTGAATTGACTCCATTTTTCTTCAAAAAAAAACTCTATAACGGTTTACCATATTATATTCATGAAAAGTATTTTTTTTATAGCTCTTTAGAAAATCGACACATATTACATACATAATTATATACTAGCTTAAAATCCGTGCGATGCACGGATTGTTTTTAATAATTGTTAATTTTATTATTTATATTTTATATTTTATTAATTGCGTTTGTTAAAAAAAAATAGGTGCGTTAAACTTTTTTAAATGATTAAAAGTATTAAAATATATTTTAAAATAAATAAGTAACGGTTTGCCATGATATTTTGGTCTTATTCAATATACAACTGTTACATTATTTTTACGGACCTAGTTAATTTATTTAAAAATTTATAATAAAATAATAAAACATAAATAATAAAAATAATAATTATTAATAAAAATTCGTACATCACACGAGTTTTAAACTAATATAATTCTCATTTACGACATGTCCAATAATTTTTTAGTAAAGATGGTGTATAACTAGATTTTCAGGACCTTTGTATGTTTCTCTTGAGCAGTTTTCAAATGTACCTGTACCTGTAGGTTTATGTGAAACCCTGATATTTTGATGATAACACTAACAGCAAGCTGGGTTAAGTGTATTATACTAACATGGTTTTGCAGGAAATAAAAGCTATGTATTTTTCTAACAAAACATGTTGTAGCAGCTAGCTGGCAGACTAATTTTCTATGCTGGCAGAGAAATTGTGTACACAGGCAGCAAGCTGAAAACACTTCCAGCAGATAGAGTTTCAGTCCTATTTTATAGGAAATCTTCTAGGAACCGTTTTGTAAGGACTCTATCAGTTATATAAGGTATATATATATATATGGGCTCAAATATTTTCAAATATATTATATATATATATAGTTCCTAAAATAAAGGAAGTTGATATACGTTGTTTATTATCTAACAACTTCTATTATTTTATGGGCTTTTCAAACCAGAAAGAATTGGTCTTTCTTAACGTTCCTTCTCTAACTCTTCTGGTTTATGAACGTTGATTTCATGAACGTTGGTTTGAATTAATCAAGGAACACAATACGTGAGACTTGGTAGTCAAGACCGTTAGTTGTTGATCGATTAATTCAAAATCATTGTTTCATTATAAAAAGACTTGTGCTGTTTTCATTCTAGCTGTTGGACAACATTCAAAAGAAAACACAAGTGTTTTACAAACTGATTTGATATATCTTTCATATACTTTTGAGCTCTAATATATATTACATCTTATATCTTTGATTAGAGTTCATATATTCAATTGTAATTGATTATACTTGTATTGTTCAACTTGTAAGTTGGTAGTTGCTGGTTTTGTGAGCTTGGGAAACAAGGGTTCAAGGAACTTGATAGCTAGAGGAGTTTATACTTGGATTAGTATAGTACTTAGAGAGCTGTGTTCAAGGAACAAGGTGTTTCAGCAAGCTGCTAACAGTAACAGGGAGTTCAGGGAGATATATTATTGTATTGTGTAGTTGTAATTCACTTTGATCAATAATATATTCCTTTGCCGTGTTGGTAAAGGACCAGGACGTAGACCTATAGAAGATAGGGGTCGAACCTGGCTAAAATTGCTGTGTGTTCTTTATTTTCTGCACAATTTCTATACTGCTGTGAACAACGTAGCTAGCTGCCACTTTATATTCTGTGAACTCAGTAAGCTGCCAGACAGCAAAACAGACTGATTTGTGCTTCTTCAGTCACATAACTTGGTAATAATTAAAATCGGTCATTGTTAGTCATAACACCTATTCACCCCTCCCCTCTAGGTGTTGATTCTCAGTTGGTATCAGAGCTTTGGTATACTAATCTTTCTGTAACAGGAAAAGTATCGATCAAATGGCTGACAATTATCCCGAAGGAAAGTCTGACTATCGAGCTCCTCTCCTCACTGGAACGGACAATTACAACTGGTGGAAAGGGCGTATGGAAACATATTTATCCAGAGATCCACTTGTTCTAAGGGTTGTTCAAAAGGGTCCATATGTATTCCTTGATAAAGATGGCAAAGATAAGGATGTTGATGATCTTACTACTGA
This sequence comes from Heracleum sosnowskyi, assembly GCA_030848705.1. Classification (NCBI taxonomy): domain Eukaryota; kingdom Viridiplantae; phylum Streptophyta; class Magnoliopsida; order Apiales; family Apiaceae; genus Heracleum; species Heracleum sosnowskyi. The sequence continues at coordinate 12,510,692 of CM061244.1, read as the reverse complement.
TGAATTGATCAAATTTGGATATAATGGGAAGGCAAGGAATTCTCTCATGAATGGGCTTAATGAAGCTGAGCATGACAAGGTATCATCTCTTAAATCAGCAAAGGAGATGTGGGATGCATTGGAAACTTATCATGAAGGCTCAGCATCTTTGAAGAAGGTCAAACTCAGCAAGTTAATGAATGAATTTGGAAATTTTAAACTCAAAGAAGGTGAATCTATCAAAGAAAGTCAAGCTAGATTTCAAGTGAACATCAATGCACTTAAGAGACTTGGCAAAACGATTCCTCAAGATGAAATCAATATGAAAGTTCTAAGTGCGGTGCCATTTATTTATGAACCCAAAGTTACTTCGTTGGAGTCTTCTTCAAATCTTGAAACTATGGATCATCTAGCTGTCTTTGCTGAGCTAGAACAATTTGAAACCAAGATACTTGAAAGCAAGGTGGAATCTATTAGAGCTCCAGTCGAAAAGATGAAGAATCTGGCCTTACACTCCAGTAGCAGCAAGCTGGTCTCAGATGCAGAATCAGAATCTGATGAGGAATTGGCTCTTATGTCCAGAAAAATCAAGAAGATGATTGAAAAGAGGAACAAGCTAAAGAAGGAAAAAGGAAAAGCTTTTGGAGCAAGAAGAGAGTCAAGAGATTCAAAGGATGTTGCATGTTTTGAATGTGGGAAGAAAGGACACTTCAAAAGGGACTGCTACAAGCTGAAGAACAGGCCTAGGCAGCAAGCTGTCTCAAAGGACAGAATGAAATCTAAAGCACTTTTGACATGGAGTGATGATGAGAACTCAGCTTCTGATGATGAATCAGGTGATGAGATGGTGAACCTAGCTCTTGTTGGTCTGGATGATGAAGACACTATGCGAGGAATCACTGAAGATGGCCTTGTAGAAAGTGATGCTTCAGATTTGGATGACAATAGTAGTGAGGTAAATTCTATAAATTCTGATTCGAATTCTAGTAATCATTCATTAGATGAACTAACTTTGCAGAGACATAGTACTATATCTATTGTGGAGTTCATGGAATTAAAGAATGAGAACAATGAACTTGAAAAGAAGAATGCTTCACTTCGAAAGATGATTTCTGAGTTATTAGCTGAAAAGACTCCGTCAAACAATCATGAAGATCTTATTTCTGATCTCAAAGGAAAGTTAACACAACTTGAGGGGTTCAACAAATTACTTCTCAAAAGAAATGATACATTGATGAAGGAACTCAGCGAGCTACGTGCAGAAATTGAAGCTAGAGATGTATGTCTTGAGACATTCAAAATCAGAGAATCCATCTCAATTGAAGCTACTCAACAAGCTGAGAAGATAAAGGAATTGGAAGCTGAAGTTACAAGGCTTGAGAAAGGCATGGGAAAATTTGTTCAAGGAGAGGAAGTATTAAAGACTATTATGAAACAAACAAAGGTTCCTATGGATAAAGAAGGACTTGGAATGGCTTCTACATCAAAGACCAAGGCTTTTCAATATGAAGGCAAACAGGGTATACCATATAATTATGCTATGCCGTGGAAAATTTGCTACAAATGTGGAAAGAAAGGTCATTTGTCACACCACTGCCCGACAGAGAACACTAAGCCAGCAAGCTGGAACAGACAGACTGCTTCTGGGCAGCAAGCTACCAGAACAAGGAGAACAGGAAATCGAGCATCTAAAGTGGTCCAAATGTGGATCAAGAAATCTGAATTGAATGTTCTTTATGTTTTATCAACTAACCATGCTGGACCCAACAAAATTTGGGTACCAAAACGTTGAGTTGTTTGCTTTTTGTTTTGTAGGTATGTCTTGTGGTCAAAGTCAATGCAAATCAATGGATATTGGATAGTGGATGTACAAGACATATGTGTGGTGACAAATCTCAGTTCCTTAGCCTCAAGATGAAAAGGGGTGGTAGTGTTACAATTGGTGATAGCAAAACACTCCGTATACTTGGCAAAGGAACAATTGGTAATAGTAACATTTCTATTGATAAAGTACAATATGTTCAAGGTCTTAAATATAATTTGCTTAGTATAAGTCAGTTATATGATGATGGACATACTGTTGTTTTTGATAAAGAGAAATGTACTATTAATGTTGGCACTAACAAAGTCCCCCTAGTTGCTAGAAGGGAAGGAAATATATATATGTTGGACTTTGAGATGCAGGAAGTAGGCTGCTGTTTAGCTACTGTGGATACAAACCCAGATCTTTGGCATAGAAGGCTAGGACATGCTCATATGGACTTACTCAGCAAGCTGTCTACAAAGAAGCTAGTTAGAGGACTACCCAAATTGAAGTATGTCAAGACGGAAACCTGTTCGGCTTGTCAATTAGGCAAACAAATCAGGACTCCACATAAGTCAAAGACAATGGTATCATCTTCTAAACCTTTAGAGCTTCTCCATTTGGATTTATTTGGTCCGGAAGCATATAAAAGCATTGGAGGTAAACAATATGCATTTGTTATTGTTGATGATTATTCTAGATATACATGGGTATTGTTTCTTCGTACTAAAGATTGTGCTTTTAGTGAATTTGAGAAGCTAATTACTTTACTTGAGAACAAGTTGAATACAAGACTTATAGGTATAAGAAGTGATAGAGGAGGTGAATTCATCTCAAAAGGCTTCATTGATTATTGTGAAGAAAGAGGTATTACACATGAATTCTCTGCTCCAAGAACCCCACAGCAAAACGGAGTTGTGGAAAGAAAGAACAGATCTTTGCAAGAAACTGCGAGGACTTTGCTGCAAGAGAGCAAGCTGCCAAGGAGTTTCTGGGCAGAAGCAGTCAACACAGCAAGCTATGTTCTGAACAGAGTGCTTATCAGGCCTATTCTCAACAAAACTCCCTATGAATTGTTGAGGAATAAGAAGCCAAACATTGGATATTTCAAAGTTTTTGGCTCCAGGTGCTTTGTACTCAAAACTATTGATAGAGATGGTAAATTCGATGCTAAATCTTATGAAGCAATATTTTTGGGTTATTCTTTAACAAGTCGTGCTTATAGAGTGTATAATACATCTAAACGTATTGTTGAAGAGTCTATAGATGTTTCATTTCAAGAGTCTAATGTTGATCTGTCAAGAGATGAGGAAGATATTGCAGGTGCAGGTGATGACAGCCAGCTGCCAGTGACATATACTGTATCGCAGCAAGCTGCCAACCAGCCTGAGACAACTACAGCAGCTGAAAAGCAAACTGAAACCTCTTCTCCAGTAGATGAAACTATTGCTAAGTTGTCAAAGCTCACCTTGGAAGGTCCAAGAGGTCAAAGATCACAAGAAAAGATGCCTATATATGAAGGTGGTGAAGTTTCTCCTCCATCCAAGCGAATTCGAGTACATGAGGAAGTCATAGCTCAACATTCTTTGCCAAAATCAACAAGAACAGTGAAGAACCATCCTCCAGAGTTGATCATTGGTGATAAATCAGAAGGCATCAAGACAAGGAAGGGTCAAGCCAACTTTTGTGCATTTGCAGCCTTTCTAGCTCAAGAGGAACCAAAGAATGTTAAAGAAGCACTTCAAGATGAGAATTGGATCATGGCAATGCAAGAAGAACTCAATCAGTTTGAAAGATGTGATGTTTGGGAACTTGTGGAGCCACCTAAAGATGCTTCAATCATTGGTACTAAATGGGTCTTCAAGAACAAAGTTGATGAATTTGGTACGGTTACTCGAAACAAAGCAAGACTAGTTGCACAAGGATACAATCAACAAGAAGGAATAGATTTTGAGGAAACTTATGCCCCAGTTGCAAGGCTTGAATCAATACGGATGCTACTTTCATTTGCGTGCTTCAAGAAGATCAAGCTACATCAAATGGACGTGAAAAGTGCATTTCTTAATGGATTCTTAAAGGAAGAAGTTTATGTCAAGCAACCCCCTGGTTTTGAGAATGAACAATTTCCAAATCATGTTTTCAAGTTGAAGAAGGCATTATATGGATTGCGGCAAGCTCCTAGATCATGGTACGAAAGGTTAAGTAAGTTTTTGATCAAAAATGGATTCATTCGAGGTAAAATTGATCCCACATTATTTACTAAACATAATGGTACTGATATTTTAGTTGTACAAATATATATGGATGATATTATTTTTGGATCTACTAATGATGCTATGTGTAAGTGGTTTTCTAAGTGTATGCATAGTGAGTTTGACATGAGCATGATGGGAGAGCTCAACTACTTTTTGGGTCTTCAAATTAAGCAAACTCCAGAGGGTATTTATGTGCATCAATCCAAGTATATCAAGAATCTACTCAAAAGATTTGGATTTGAAACTATCAAGCCGAAATCAACACCAATGACTCCTGCCAGCAAGCTGACAGCAGATGAACAAGGTATAGATGTTGATGTTCGCAAGTATAGAGGTATGATTGGTAGTTTATTATATCTTACTGCCTCTAGACCTGATATAATGTATAGTGTTTGTGTATGTGCGAGGTTTCAATCTAAACCAAAAGAGTCTCACTTGAGTGCGGTTAAACGAATATTCAAATATTTGAGTGGCACAATTACTCTTGGTTTATTTTATCCAATCACAAATGCTTTTGATCTTGTTGGGTTTAGTGATGCAGATTATGCAGGTTGTCAAACTGATCGCAAGAGTACAAGTGGTGTTTGTGCATTTTTAGGACAGAGTTTGGTGTCTTGGCAAAGCAAGAAGCAAGCTTCTGTTGCATTATCCACTGCAGAAGGTGAATATTTAGCTGCAGGAAGCTGCTGTGCCCAGATTCTTTGGATGATCCAAACACTCAGGGACTATGGCATCAAATGTGACAAGATTCCAATTTATTGTGACAATACGAGCACCATTAATATTTCCAAGAATCCGGTGAATCACTCAAGAACAAAGCATATTGATGTTCGACATCATTTTTTGAGAGATAATGTTGCAAAAGGCAAAATTGAGCTATTGTTTGTTTCTACGGAATACCAGCGAGCTGATATCTTCACTAAGCCATTAGCTGAGGAACGTTTTTCTGTTCTTCGTCGAGAACTTGGCATGTGCAATGTCTTGGCAGCAAGCTGCCAATAATATATCCTGGTATTTTCTTATCATTATTTCGTTTATTTATTGTTTCGTTTATTTTTGGTGTTCTATAATTGTTATTTGTTATTCGTGTAGATATATACATGTGTTTAATAGTCTTCCGTGTTTCTTTGCAATACGTTTTGTATTCGGCTAAGTCTATTTTTTTTCTTTTCCTATGTTTTTTGGGGTGGGTAGCATTTAATGTTAATCCTAAACTCTTCACCTCCCCTTAAAATTCTAAAAAGAGGTTAAACCAAATTAGGCTCCCCTGACTTCTCATTTTCTTTACGCCCCATTTCAATATTCTCTCCAACCTAAGGTTTTCTTCATTTCACACAATGAGAAACACTCGTGGTAAAAAGGCTTCTTCTACTGCTCTTACTCCGGCTGAATCCAAGGTGGCTAAAGGGAAAAATAAACGATTGTTCGATGAAGATGATGATGTCTACCTATCTCCGGTTCGACTTGACAGTGGGGATGAATTTTCCGGTGGACAGCGTTCTGGTCATGGCGACGGTTCTTCTGTCAAGCGCTCCAAGTATGATATCACTTTTGTTTCCAAGGATCTCGAGGTGCGGTTTAACAAATTTCGTTTAGGTGACAGAACAATCATCTCCGGTCGTCCTCTTGCAGGTAATTCATACCATAAATGTGGCGCGATTAAGTTCTTTACTCAGTTAGGGTTTGATTCATTCATCAAAGATTTGCCACGCGACTGTTATCCTAATTGTGTTTACGAATTTTATGCTAATTTGGATATTGTGAAGAATGGTGTTTGCATGTCAAATGTTCGTGGGACTAAGATAATGTTAACTGCAAATTCACTAAATGATATTTTGGGTATTTCTGCTCCATCTACTCTGTCTATTTGTACGAATAAGGGTCCAGTTGATATTGAGGGTTTTTCTGCTTTAGATCAATTGAAAGTCATTCGTAATATTGATGGGTTATTGCAATATGCTTCTCCGACTACTAAATCTGTGACTCCGATGGCCCATTTATTGTTTCGCGTGGGTTTAGCCAATATTAATCCTCGTTTAGGCAGTCGCTCAAACTTTGCGGGTCAAGATGTTACTCTTATTGCTATGCTGTTGTCCGGTCGTAAGTTTGATCTGTCTGGGTTAATTATCAAGAATATGTTGGATGTTTTTGATTCTGGTAATCAACCGGGTTTACCCTATGGATTGTTATTAACTCGAGTGTTTGAGTGGTATGGTGTACCACTACGAGAGGCTGATAAAGAGGTTGTCACAGAATTTTTAGATCAAAAGAGTCTTCTCCAGTCTCATCTCAAAGTGGAATCTGATGGTACGTTAGTCCAAATGCCAATTCCAACACCACCTCCTCCACAACCAACTCCTGTTGACTCTGATAAGCTTGATGTTCAAGAGGTTGAAATGGCAGTTTTTATGGATGAAGTTCGTGAGTCTTTCAAAGCTGTTCATACTCGACTTGATGTCATGACGGATGAAATAAGGTTTCTTCGAGATTTGATTATTGGGTCAAAGTCTTCTTCTCGTTTTTGTGCGTTTGCTGCTACTGTTGCAGAATCTGGTTCTCCTGCTCATACCACTCATCAGAATGCTGCTATGACTTCAACTGCTGTGGATGCTACTCTGGATGCTGCCAAGATCTTGGTTGCTGATATTGCTCAGGATTATGCTGTTGCTGATGGAACTGAGGAGGATGATGATAAAATGGATGCCTAAGTTTTTCTTCTTTTTATGATTAAGGGGGAGTTAAATTTTAGGATTTTCTGGGTAATTTATGGGTTATTGAACATGTTTGTTTTGAACTTATGTGGTTGTTATTTGAACTTATATGTTTTGTTATGGGGTACTGCTGGTTTATGCAGTTAAAACTAATTGCTGGTACAATTTGGTAATTTAAGTTGGAACTAATGGCTTTATTTATCTTAGTTGAAATGCATATCTGTTAGATAAATATTTTGGTGCAGGATTATTAGATTGAGGGGGAGAATTATTTTTTTCCTAAAATTGTTGTGTAATCATCAAAAAGGGGGAGATTGAAACCCTGATATTTTGATGATAACACTAACAGCAAGCTGGGTTAAGTGTATTATACTAACATGGTTTTGCAGGAAATAAAAGCTATGTATTTTTCTAACAAAACATGTTGTAGCAGCTAGCTGGCAGACTAATTTTCTATGCAGGCAGGAAGCTGGCAGAGAAATTGTGTACACAGGCAGCAAGCTGAAAACACTTCCAGCAGATAGAGTTTCAGTCCTATTTTATAGGAAATCTTCTAGGAACCGTTTTGTAAGGACTCTATCAGTTATATAAGGTATATATATATATATATGGGCTCAAATATTTTCAAATATATTATATATATATATAGTTCCTAAAATAAAGGAAGTTGATATACGTTGTTTATTATCTAACAACTTCTATTATTTTATGGGCTTTTCAAACCAGAAAGAATTGGTCTTTCTTAACGTTCCTTCTCTAACTCTTCTGGTTTATGAACGTTGATTTCATGAACGTTGGTTTGAATTAATCAAGGAATACAATACGTGAGACTTGGTAGTCAAGACCGTTAGTTGTTGATCGATTAATTCAAAATCATTGTTTCATTATAAAAAGACTTGTGCTGTTTTCATTCTAGCTGTTGGACAACATTCAAAAGAAAACACAAGTGTTTTACAAACTGATTTGATATATCTTTCATATACTTTTGAGCTCTAATATATATTACATCTTATATCTTTGATTAGAGTTCATATATTCAATTGTAATTGATTATACTTGTATTGTTCAACTTGTAAGTTGGTAGTTGCTGGTTTTGTGAGCTTGGGAAACAAGGGTTCAAGGAACTTGATAGCTAGAGGAGTTTATACTTGGATTAGTATAGTACTTAGAGAGCTGTGTTCAAGGAACAAGGTGTTTCAGCAAGCTGCTAACAGTAACAGGGAGTTCAGGGAGATATATTATTGTATTGTGTAGTTGTAATTCACTTTGATCAATAATATATTCCTTTGCCGTGTTGGTAAAGGACCAGGACGTAGACCTATAGAAGATAGGGGTCGAACCTGGCTAAAATTGCTGTGTGTTCTTTATTTTCTACACAATTTCTATACTGCTGTGAACAACGTAGCTAGCTGCCACTTTATATTCTGTGAACTCAGTAAGCTGCCAGACAGCAAAACAGACTGATTTGTGCTTCTTCAGTCACATAACTTGGTAATAATTAAAATCGGTCATTGTTAGTCATAACACCTATTCACCCCTCCCCTCTAGGTGTTGATTCTCATTATGGAGTTTATTTATAGATTGAATTTTGGCAGCTAATGATCTTGATATTACTAGAAAACCCATCCCGACCCCGACCTCGACCTATTTAAAAAACTTTATTTAGAAATTATAACTTATTTGTAAATTATAACAAACTATATATATTTTTTAAAATTTTACATAGAATATCATGAATTTGATAATTTATTTTTATTTTTAGTTAAAATTTGTAAAAATTTATACAAATTATAATTTTGAATTCTTCGTTAAATTAAAAATAGTTGTATAAGTTTTTACAAATTTTAACTAAAATCAAAAAATAAATTATCAAAATTCGTGATATTCTATGTAATATTTTAATTTATTAAAATTAAAATAAATTATAATTTCTAGACAAAGTTTTTTGAAGCATATAAAATGTATAAAGTTGATCATGATTTTTAAAATTTTTAATAATCTTAATTTTAATAATAGTATAAAGTTGATCATGATATAATAAGTTTTATAATGTTATTTTTTTAATCCCCGATTATAATTAAAATATAGCCTTTTATAATTATTTATACTTATTATTTGCAATTTTCTAATTACAAATTTTTACATATAACTTAATTTTCTAATAATTTATATTGAATATTTATAATTTTATTTTTTATAAATAACTTATATTTTTTTTTAAATTCAAAAAAAAAAGTAACTACAATTTAATTACTTTCACGTTAATAAAAATTTTAAAACTTTTATATCACATATTGACATCTTGATTTTTTTTCCTTATTTTGACACGTGTATATTTAATTAATATTTTTACTTATAAATAATTTAGTCTCAAATTAAAAATATTAGAAATTAAATTTTATTATTTTTTAATTTATAAAAACAACTCTTTATATTTTCACCTAATCAATAAATTATAATTATTAACAACTTAGAGTTTAGTTTTGTCAAATAGTAGAGAACAAAAAAATAAAAGAAAAATTATTTGTTTTTTCGAAATTTCAAAATTATTATTAATGAACTATTTTTAGAAATGACCAATCAATTTTTACTAATTACAACAATAGGAATAAGCTAAAAAATAAAAAAATAAAAATAAAAAAGAGGTTGCCATCTCAACTTGCGAATTTTGGCAGGGTCGCCACCTGTACCGTTTTTGCACACTTGTCCATGGATGTACAATTTCTGCACAAAATTAATTGAGGTATACCAGAAAACACTGAAGGAGCCCCAAAAGAGCTATGCGGGTAGTGCAAGCTTGTGCGAGTTCACGGGTTAGGTAACGAATCGGGCCGGTCCGGTTTCGATTTGCAAATTTCAACCCGTATTCGGTACTTATATTTTAACGGTTTGTGCGGGTTTCGACTCGGCTCGTTTCGGGCTGAATAAAATGAGTTTTTCAGCGAGCCGGTTCCGGACGGTCCGTGCAAACCCGTTCAAGTGGCCATGAAACTGAGTTCAGTGTGGCTGATGTGTATTGTCTAGCCAGCAGTAGTTGGAAGATGATTGACAATCTCACAACCGCTCCGTTTGTCTGATAGTTTGATTCGGTGTTTCTGAATGGTACTTGACGTAATTCAGCCCGTAGAAAATTAATATATATATTTTATAACTGTTTGGAGAAGAAAAAGAACAGATGTTTTATGGGATTCCGGTGGTGTTGATCATAAGCTTTTGAATACTTTTCCGCAATGGCCTCAACCACAATATATGGGCTTCATCAACACCCCTCCATCCCCAAAAAGAAACTGCCCAATTAATTATCATAATCAATATTTGATACTCATTTATTATATTAACTACACAATGAATATAAGATGTTTGTTGTCAAAATTACAGAAATAATACTAACTTTAAAGGCTAGCTTTTGGATTTTGTCCAAAGGCTCTAATGATTAAAGGGGTAATGATCGTATAATATCATTTGCATGGTATTGACTTCAGTGCGGCTGATGTCTATAGTCTAACCACCAATCATCTGGAAGAAGATTATCATGACCACTAAGTATGTATTGCAATATGATTCGCTGTTTCTGAATAGTAGTACATTGTTTAGGGGCATAGATGTTAATCAAGGTGAAGATCTAATCATGTGTTATGACACGGATTAGGGATCCAGATACAATAAGACTGATCTCATTACCAGATAAGTGAAGATTTTGGTTTAATTAATTAACACTGGTTTCAGTAACTTCATCATCGATTTTTAGAATTGGACGAGCTATGGAATCCGTTGTGTTTAATTCTATTTGTCGTCACTGCTAATTTATTTGCTAAACTTGAACGTTGAGGACAACATTTGTTATTGGTGGAAGGAGGCACTTTCTCAAATATTAGTTGGGTAATATCATGTGAAGCATCTCCTCCTGCTGTTTTCTTTGCTGGTTTTTATCTTTGTTGTAGAAGAAAAAACATGTTTTCATAAATTTATTAATAATAGTCATATTGAAAGAGAATGCAATTACTAATGCAAAGGATTGCTCTTTCTGGACACTTGCCAGATATACAGGTTTACTAATTCGTTATCATCGCATTGTTAATGCTCTAGAGTTCCTCCAAGATTATAAAGATTATCATCGCATTGTTTTGGAACTTGACAAATATTAATGGTTTGTTCTCAGATGATTTCGAGATTCCTGAAATCTGCTCGAACTCTAGTCATATACTTTGTAGATGAAGGGCTAGGTGCAGTCCTGTTGCTGGCCTTGCTGCTACGATATTATTGCGTAAGTTGGATTTTGGATTGTGAAGTTGATTTGCTTATATTCTCGTGGGAAGAAACTGAGATGAAATCAGAATTCACTTCATCTTCTTTAAGATTCAAATGCAGATCTGCAATATATATTAATATGTGAATTTAGATGTAAATAGTGCAATATATTGTCTTTTAATACTTTTTAAACTTAATATAGAGTCTATTTGTAAGTTGTATACATATAGAAATAGACATAGGCCATTCTCAATTTAAGAAAAAATAGACACAGGCCCGTGTTTGTTGTTAATTGGCGATGGAGAGGGAAGGCTGGGACAACAAATCTATTATTTATTAGCACGGACGGATGAATTTTAGTATTTTTAATGTATTATTTTAGTATTTTTATATGATTTATTATTATTATTTATCTTATTTTATTATCATTTATTTGTATTTTGATCTTAAAAATTTTTAATATGTTGTCGACGGAATAATATCTTGAACTTTTGAATGTAGCTTAGAAAAATAGATGATATAAATATTTAATAATAATAATAATATGTTGTTGACAGGATTCAAATCTTGAACCCGTGGGAGTATTTTAGATACCAAGAAAATAACATTCTTTTAATATTACATCAAACGGTTCTCATTTATCTATATTTATATCTAACGGTTATTATTTAGAGAACCAAACTACCAACCAACCAAATAGATGGTAGTTTGCTTATAATAGTATTTTTTGTATATGATTTTTTAGTATCTTTTATCTTATTTTATTAGCATTTATTTGTATTTTGATCTTAAAAAATTTTAATATGTTGTTGACGGGATTCGAACCTTGAACCCGTGATAGCATTTTAGATATCAAAAAAAGAATATTCTTTTAATATTACATCCAACAGTTCTCATTTACCTATATTTACATCTAACGGTTATTATTTAGAGGACCAAACCATATGACCAAACTACCAACCAAATAGAGGGTGGTTTGCTTATAATATTATAGTATAGATAGATAAATATTTAATAATAATAATAATATGTTGTTGACGGGATTCAAATCTTGAACCCGTGGGAGTATTTTAGATATCAAGAAAATAATATTCTTTTAATATTACATCAAACGGTTCTCATTTATCTATATTTATATCTAACGGTTATTATTTAGAGAACCAAACTACCAACCAACCAAATAGATGGTAGTTTGCTTATAATAGTATTTTTTGTATATGATTTTTTAGTATTTTTTTATTTTATTTTATTAGCATTTATTTGTATTTTGATCTTAAAAAATTTTAATATGTTGTTGACGGGATTCGAACCTTGAACCCGTGATAGCATTTTAGATATCAAAAAAAAATATTCTTTTAATATTACATCCAACGGTTCTCATTTACCTATATTTACATCTAACGGTTATTATTTAGAGGACCAAACCATATGACCAAACTACCGACCAAATAGAGGGTGGTTTGCTTATAATATTATAGTATAGATAATAGAGCAATTAGGGGTTGCTTGAAATAATTTAATCAATGTAAAATTATCAAATTACACCTACTTATTATATTAATGATAAAAAAGTTGTTTTTAATGGGAGTCAAACCCTTGACCTCTAAATTAGAGATGACACTTCTAACCAATATGCTAGACATCAAGTTTGCCTATATCATAAAACTTTTTATTAATATGTGCAAATACTCAATATGTTATATTCTATTTTGGTTTATTCTTGTAATATACTTGGTAAGGCATATACTTGGTAAGGCAGATAATCTATTTTCACAAGTGCCTTAAAATTATATATTTGACCATATTAGAGAAAAACTCATGCAAAATAGATATACAAAATGTTATAAATTAAAATTGGTCAATTGGAAAAAGAATTATATTAATATTTTTATATTGTAAATTATGTTTATTTGCAATAAATATATTTGCTCAGATTATATATACTATTAGATTACAAATTCTATATACAATCAATATATATCTATTATCTCTTCTATATATAACTAGCTTAAAACCCGTGCGATGCACGGATTGTTAATTGTTATTTTATTATTATTTTTTTAATTGTATTTGTTAAAAAAATAATTAGGCATGTTAAAATAGCTAAACACTTTTAATTAATTAAAAACATTAAAACAGATTTTAAAATAAATAAGTAAGGGTTTGCTCATTATATTTTTGGAAAATGAGGGTTTTAGTATGGAAAAATAAAAAATGTAACATATATTTAGTTTAAAAAGGTAAATGCCCGTGATATTTTTGGAAAATGGGGTTTTAAAATTTAATAATTTAAATTATTTAAATACGTTTTAAAATAAATAAGTAAAGGGTTTGTCCGTGATATTTTTAGAAAAAGAATGGATTTTAGTGAGAAAATTTGAAAAAGTAAATTGAAAAAGACAATTTCCCGTGATATATTTAGAAAATGAGGGACTTTGTTAGAAAAAAATCTATAATGTGTTTTAGCTGAAAAGTTAATTGATTATAAATAGGTATTTGATTATTTATATTTTAATAATTTTTAGTAATTGCATTTGTTAAGAAAAATAAGTAGACATGTTAAAATAGGTAAACTTTTTAAAAAATAATTATAATATTAGGTTTAAAAATAAATAACTAAAGATTTGTCCGTGATATTTTTGGAAAATGAGGGGTTTTAGTAAAGAAAAATAGAAAAACTAACATGTTTCAGTTAAAAAAGGTAATTGCCCGTGATATATTTGAAAAAGTAAGGGAATTTGTTACAAAAAAAAATGTGTTTTAGGTGAAAAAGGTAAAATATTATTATTTAATAATATATTTCTATAAATAAGTAAGGTTAATTAAGTAAAAACACGAATTTAAGAAAGGACAATTAAGTAAAATCAGAATGTACCATACCGACCAACCAAAATTTTAATGTTTCGTCTATTATATAATAGTATTGATTGATGTCGTTTGTGATAATTTTAGAAAATGAGAAATTTAAGTTAGAAAATATATATTAAAACATATATACTTTGGCTAATAAAGGTAATCGGTTAATTATTAGTATTTATAATATTAGTATTTTATGTTAATAAATAAAATAACCCTTGATATTTTTGAGATTTTAGTTAGGATAAATATTAGTTAGAAAATATAAAAAAAAAATATACACTTTGGCAAAAAAAGTTAATCGGATAGTTATTAGTAATTATAATATTATTATTTTATTTTATTAAAAAGAAATGTCCATGATATTTTTGGAAAATGAGAGGTTTTAGTTAGGAAAACTAAAAAAGTACAAATTTTAGTTATAAAAAAGAATATACGCTTTGGCTAATAAAGGTAATTAGTTAATTATTAGTATTTTATGTTACTAAATGAAATTGTCCGTGATATCTTTGAGGTTTTAGTTAGGAGAAATTTTAGTTAAAAAATATAAAAAAAATATACGTTTTGAAAAAAAATCTAATTGGTTAGTCATTCATTAATAATTATAATATTATTATTTTATTTTATTATATAGAATTGTTTGTGTTATTTTTGGAAAATGATAGGTTTTAGTTAGGAAAAATAGAAAAGTGGAAATTTTAGTTAGAAAATATAAAAAAGAATATACACTTTGGCTAAAAAAAGTACTGAGTTATTTATTAGCAATTATAATTTTATTATGTTATTTTATTAAATAAAACTGCTCTGCGATATTTTTGGAAAATGAGATACTTTAGTTAGGAAAAATAGAAAAGATATTCTATGTAATATTTTTAACATTTTATCCAACGGTTCTCATCGATTTGATCAGATATATCTAACGGTTATGAATTGAGTGACCAGACTACAAAAACTTTCAATGTGACCAGACTACAAAACTTTCAATGTTTCGTTTTTAATATAATACTAGCCTATAACCCGTGCCTTGCACGGGTCTTAAAAATAATAAACTAAAAAATTTAATGTGAACGGAAAATATTAAAATAAAAGTAAAAATTAATATGATAAATTATAAAATGAGAAACTTAAATACTCATTGGAACATAAAAAAATATAAAAAAAAATACAAATGAGGCCGAGGAAGATAAATGAGGTATTATTAATATTATATTATAATAAAATAATATTAATAATAAGGACAGATGGAAAATCTAACATGTTTTAATTAAAAAAAGTAATTGACCGTGATATTTTTAGAAGTGTTTTAATTATATTAATTATATTTATTAAAAAAATATGTTGACATGTTAAAATAAGTAAGTTTTCTTAATAAGGACAAATAGAAAAGTTAACATGTTTTAATTAAAAAAAAGTAACTGCACGTAATATTTTTAAATGTGTTTTAATTATATTAATTTTATGTGTTAAAAAAATACGTTCACTTGTTAAAATAGGTAAGTTTTTTTTAAATAATTAAAAGTATTAAAATAGGTTTTAAAATATATAAGTTGCACTTGATATTTTTGGAAATAAGAGATTTTAATGATAACAAATATAAAAGGTAATATATTTTAATTTAAAGGTAATTGTCCGTGATATTTTTGGAAAAGAAGTAGATTTTGTTAGAAAAAAACGTTTTAACTATAAAAGGCAATCAACTAGTTACTATTTTTATATTTTTTTATTATTTATTAAATAGAGTATTAAAATAGGTTTTAAAATAAATAAGTAAGGATTGCACCTCATATTTTTGTGGAAAATAGGGATTTTAGTGATGATGTGTTTTAATTATATTAATTGTATTTCTTAAAAAAAATACGTTCACTTGTTAAAATAGGTAAGTTTTTTTTAAATAATTAAAAGTATTAAAATAAGTTTTAAAATATATAAGTAAGAGTTGCACTTGATATTTTTGGAAAATAGAGATTTTAGTGATAACAAATATAAATGGTAATATATTTTAATTTAATGGTAATTGCCCGTGATATTTTTGGAAAAGTAGTAGATTTTGTTAGAAAAAAATGTTTTAATTATAAAAGGCAATCAACTAGTTAATATTTTTATATTATTTTATTATTTATTAAATAGAGTATTAAAATAAATTTTAAAATAAATAAGTAAGGATTGCACCTCATATTTTTGGAAAATAGAGATTTTAGTGATAACAAATATAAAAGATATTATGTTTTAATTTAAAGGTAATTGTCGTGATATTTTTGGAAAAGGAGTAAATTTTGTTAGATTTTTTTTTAATTATAAAAGGCAATCAGTTAGTTACTATTTTTATATTATTTTATTATATATTAAATAGAGTATTAAAATAGGTTTTAAAATAAATAAGTAAGGATTGCACCTCATATTTTTTAAAACATAGATTTTAGTAATAACAAATATAAAAGATAATATGTTTTAATTTAAAGATAATTGTAATGATATTTTTGGAAAAGGAGTAGATTTTGTTAGAAAAAAAATATTTTAATTATAAAAGCCAATCATCTAGTTACTATTTTGGTAACTTGACAATAATACAATTCCATTAAAGATTTGATTTGCAGTAGCTTTCGTTATCCTAAAAAGAAAGAAGTATATTTGTAGCAGTGTAATCCTAAATTTAAACAAATTAGATTCCACATTTCCATTTTTTTGATTAGATTTCAATATTATTTGTTTTTTATGTAGTGAAATATTATTAATTTATTAATTAGAAAAAGTACCGAAAACCAAAAACCGACCGTTAACCGAAAACCAAAACTTTCAATGTTTCGGCTTTAATAATATAGTATAGATATTGGATTTATAAATCTAACAATATAATATTTAAATTTAATATATTATTGATGTAGTCAATAGTAGTATTCTAGATATTAAAATATAAAATATTTTAAAATAACATATCTAATGATTCGTATTTTTTTACTCTTAAAAAACTAAAAAGGGACTCAAGTGTAAATATCAAAATATGTGCTTGTTCAATATACCGAGTTTATTTGAATATACTATTACTTTTATTTTAATTAATTATCTCGTTTAAGTTGAATGTTAAAAAAATTATAATAAACATGAATTTCATAAGTTTAATATAATAATATTACCAATACTAGTTTACTAAGCCGCGCTTCGCAGCGGCCTTATAATATTTTACAATTTTTAAAATATTTACCTTACTTTATACAATTTTTTTAAATTAATATTAATTTATACAATTAATTAAAATATTTATACAATTTTATAATATTTATACAATTTATACAATTCGATTAGGTTTATAATTTGATTATTATAATATTGTTACCTTACTTGAATTAAATTCTAAATATAATTGATTTTTATATATTTATTATCATTCCAGTTAACTCGAATGTAAATAAGAAAATTTAATTTTATTTAATTAAAATAGAGGAGCTAAACTTTGTAAAAGTAACAATCTATATCAGAAACAATTATGATTCAATTATTTAAATAAACTAAAACTAAAATAAATATTTGTTCAATTAAATTGTAAACATGATTGATTTTTACATATTTATTATCTTTGCTATAAATTCGAATGTGAATAAGCAAATTAATTTTTATTTAATTAAAATTGAGAAACTCTAGTTATATAATTTTATTAGGTTTATAATTTTTAGAGAACTTATTTTTTAGAAGTAGTAGTTATAAAAGAAAATATTAAAAAGTTTTGATTTTTTTCTATTTTTTTAGAAGCTAATTAAGGAAGTTTTGATTTTAATTTTTCAAAATCGAGGAGCTTTAGAAAATAAATAAATATGAATCGAGTGATTCTAGAGCTCTATATTATTATATTATTAAAGATGAAATTTTAAAAGTTTGGTAGTCGGACGGACGGTCGGTACTTAATGATTTTACTTATTTACCCTTACTTGTTTTAAAAAAAACTATTACTAAACTAAATAATAACATTATTTCTAACCAATTACATTTTCAGCTAAAATACATTAAATTTTATATTTTTTCTAACGAAATTCTTTTCTTTTCTTAAAAAAAAACACGTGCAATTACCTTTTCAAACTGAAACAGGTTACTATTTATATTTTTCTTTACTAAATAATAACATTATTTATAACCAATTACCTTTTATATTTTTTCTAACAAAATTCTTTCTTTTTAAAAAAAAATCATGGACAATTACTTTTTTTACCTAAAACATGTTACTATTTCTATTTTTCCTTACTAAAACCCCCATTTTCCAAAAATATCCCGGATAAACCTTACTTATTTATTTTGAAACCTATTTTAGAATTTTTAATTATGGGCACTTACCTTTTCATCTAAAACATGTTACTTTTTCTATTTTTTTTATTTTTTAAAGAAACTATTATTAAATAATAACATTATTTATAACCAATTACTTTTTTCAGCTAAAATACATTACCGTTTTTAACAAAATTCTCTCTTTTTAAAAAATAAAAAATTATCACGGATAATTATCTTTTTCAACTAAAATATGTTACTCTTTCTATTTTTCTTTACTAAAAACCCCTATTTTTCCAAAAAAATCATGGACAAATCCTTATTTATTTATTTTAAAACATATTTTAATATTTTTAATTACGGACAATTATATTTTCAGCTAAAACAAAGATTTTACTCTATTCAAATCTTTAAATAAACGTTGCATGTCTACACCATAAAATTCAGCCAAAAAGGATGTTGAGTAAGATTAAATTTAGAAAACATCGTGTTTTCCCAAGAAAGTAATGGAGAACAAATATTGTGAAGAATTAGCTGGAAAAAAATTCAATCCAGAAGCTAGCAAAATAGAAATCACATCCAAGTGCAAAATTTTGTAAATCAATAGCAGAGATAAAAAATCTCATAAGCGTAGGATAAAAAATATGTCTTGGTATGTATGATTATTATCTGTCACAAGTATCGAATGATCCTCTAGATTAAGATAAGTTATATCAAAACTAACTGATTAGTCTTAATAAGTATCTATCATTACATAAATTCATAAACACAATATACAAAAACATAAAATACAAAGCAACCCCCGAATTACCTGATTTAATTAAAAGTGAGAATACGCAAATTTAAAACACTAAACTAATTGTAACTGTTATTCCCAAATGACCTAACAGAATTGTAGAAGGGGGGGGGGGGTTGAATACAATTCTTGATATTTTCTTTAAACTAAACACTTTGTAAAATTAAACTGAACTGAATAAATAAAAACACAAGATATAAATAATTCAGTTGGATTGTTTGATGATCCAACTGAAGTGTTTTTATTGCGGAAATAATCTGTGATACAAATGTACACAGCTGCTCAGTTACAATGTTGTAGAGAAGAATGCTCTCAAAGATAGCTAATACAATCTATTTGTTTTTCTTCTCTTTTTCTAAAGTAACTGCTACACTTGGTTATATAATCCCAAGTTTACAATTCTACATTTGGTTAAACTAAAGAATAATAGTAGTAACCATCAGTAGCTTGCTTTTCATTCCTTTTGTCCAATGGTCCTTGGAGATCTTTGCTTTTGTCTTCATGCTCATTATAATCATTCCCAAGAGCCTTATTGGAAATTGGAATGTTTCCTTATTTCCAGTAACCACTTTGATGGCTTCCAATGCAAAGTACACTTCCATATCTCCTTTTAGATCTGTTCAGTAAACTGTCACTATCACTTTGTCAACTGTTCAAAAAGCAACATTGATTCGTTGATAGCAAGGAGATGTGTTTCGTTGATAGCTTCATTCTTCATTCCGTTGATGGTGTTTCCCTCGTTTCGTTGATGGGTAAACTCCATACCGTTGACAGAGTAATCTTCATACCGTTGACATGTCTTCACTTAGGCAGAATTACAAGGCATAACATATTTACAATTAACCAACCTATTTTGCCTATCTAGTACATAGTCAACATGACTTAGAAAACCTATCTGAAACATATAATAGAATGCCTATCATACTGTGAAGTATTGTACAATGCAATTGCTACAACACTCATTTCGTTGATGAGCTTCCTGTCAACGAAACACTGCAAAGCATGCTATTTCGTTGACAGCTACAAAATTGACTTTACACAAATTCTACTAAGTGTTTTATGTTTATCATCAAGAACAACATATTCCTAACAATCTCCCCCAATTTATGACTGATAGAATAACAGCCATAAATCAAGAGACTTGATGATAACAAAAACACTCAGATACATCATAAATTACAAAAGTAGAAAATGTATTAAGCTTCAAAACTTTATAGACAAAATACAAGACTTACAAGACTAATGCCCACAAGTGCTCCTCTAGTCTGAGCAAATGTTTCATCTGTGACTTCTTTGTGGCATAGTCTTCTTCCCTCTCTTGGAGTTGTTTTCCTCAATCTGGACCTGTAGTCTTCTGTAGAAGATTTTCTCCTCTTCATCTTGATCACCAAGCTTGGATTGCATCAGCTTTAGAGTTTGATTAGATGCCTTCTCCAGCTGGTCTTCCATTCTGAAGAATCTTCTGCAATTGTCCTTGTCCTTAAACTCCATCATCCAATAAGGTTGAAGATGGATTTTCTTTCCTGTTGAGGGAACTCTAAGTATTCTGGGAAGAGCCTCAGGCTTGTTCCAGCTAGCCTTTAACTGACAGATTTTGGAGACCACCTCAGACTTGGCTGTTTTGGTGAAACCAAAGTCCTTTTTCAAGCATCTAAACACTGAGAGTAGTGTTTGATAGTCTTCTCCTAAAATTCTGTAGAGAGGCCACACTTGTTCTCTACCACCCTTGAATGTGAACACTAGTCTTTCAGGCAACTTTTGAGAAGCTGCAATTCCCCTTACTTCCACCAGGTTGTCTAGGTCAAGATGTAGACTGGATTCTTCCCTGATGTCAGCAATGTACATGCAGTCCTCTGGGTTTGCTGGGGGTTTCTGAGATTGTGGCTTTCTCACAAAAACAGGCTTTGCTTTGACAGACCTCTTCTTTGTCTTCATTGGTTGGTCCTTCTCTAACAGGAACTTTGGAAAGTATGCCTCATCAAACTCAATTGGCTCTTCCTTTGGCTCAATTGGCTGATTGTGAAAATTGACAAGATGATCAGGATCACTGGCTAACTTTACCTCAAAAACTGGATTAGCAATTGTTGGAGGTGCAATAGGTATAGAAGAGTCTGATGCAGTACTCTGAGAATCAGCATTCTCAAAGGTTATGTTTCTCCTAGCTCTCTCTTTGGGTTGCCTTGTGCTCTTCTTTGAACTCCTTTCCTCTCTAGTGCTCTCCTCTTGCTTCCTTTCTTCTTCATCTAGAGCTTGAGCTACTGCAAGAGCTTGCATAGCTGCTTGTTCTGATTCCTCAGCCTTGGCTTCAGCAAAGTTTGGATGACCAGCCCAAACACAGATTTGTTGTCCATTCCTGTAGACAATTGCCCTTTGCTTCCTTATCTCATAATTATTGCTTTCCTTGCTTTTTGTGATGAGTGGACCAAGAAGCTTGTGCTCATCTGGATAAGGTGCAGGATAGAAAGTCCTTGCTATGTTTTTGCCCTTTGGTTTAGCAGGGGACTTGGGAGATAGGCTTCTTTGAATTGTAGCTTGTTCCACATCCCTAGTGCATGAAGTTTGTCCTCTTTCCTTCCTTGGTCCTTGAGTGACTCCATGTAGAAGGGGCTCTTGGTGATAGAAAGAATTTGTCTGTGGCTCCCATTCCGTTGATGCTAGTACCATGGCATTCGTTGATGGCTGTTCCGTTGATGGATTTGAGTCCTTATTTTCAGTAATCTTCTTGAACTTTGCTTCTATGTTGGACCAATGTTCTTTGATTTGTTCTGCAAGTCTCATCCTCATAGAAGCTTCTTGTATAAGGTCAATACCATCTTTTTGCTGCTTTCCAAGCTCCCCCATTGCTAATGGCTCCTTTGGTAGGGAAATGGCTGGGACCATAACCTTGGTAATCTGAATGTTTAGCTCCTTAGATTTCTCCCCCTTTTTGTTATCATCAAAAGAGATGGCTGGGAGTCCTTGAGCTGCCACTAGCTGGGCCAATAGTTGAGTTTGTTTCTCCTGTTCCTTTTGTATCTGTGATAGAGTAGCTTCCACCTTGTCCACTCTAGAAGAGAGAGTCTTCAAGGAGGAATCCACTTCAGGTTCTTTAGAGAAAAACCTGTGCATCCTGGACACAGTGAGAAGAGGAAGCTTTTCATCTAGCCTCCTATCATTAGCAGCCCTAAGGTTGCTGATTGAATCCTTGATCTCTGTAGCTTCAATCCTTGTCTGCAACATTTGTAGCCTTTGAATTTCCAGAGAATCCATTATGGCTTTGTAGAATTTCTTGTCCCTTGCTCCTGCAGACTCATGAGCTAGATATGCTTCATTGTACTGCCTTGTGATAGCAGCATCCAAATTGCTTCTACCATGCATATCTTGAGAAAGCCAGTTTGGTGTAGGAGGCACCACAGAAGTCCCAGTCTGTGCAGTAGTGGCCACCTGTAGAGTGTCACCAAAGCTATCCTCACTATCAGAAAAATCAAAGTCTCCACTTGCTTCAGCTCCTGGAGGTAGATTGGTCAGGGCATCCTTTGCTCTTTGCATTGATGCAGTTGTGTGAATTAGTTGTAGTGACCTCTCTGCCTCCACATTGCCCTGTTGAGCCAAAATTTGATAGGCTGACACAGGATGAGTAAAGGTCTCAGGATCCAGGGAAATACTATCCAGAGTTTGCTGATAAACCTCTTGGAAAGTAAGTTCCCTTTCTCCCTCACTGACCTCCATTAACTCATTAGCAATGGCTGCTTCCATCCTTATTTCTCCTGTAGTCCCTTCTCTCTCTCCACTCTGTTCTTGCATCATGGGCTCCCCATGGCTCACACCTCTCACACCCTCACCTTCACCTTCTAAGGTGGAACTCTCAATCTCTCCTTTTGCCTGGCTGGAAGAAATAGCCAGCCTCTCACTCACATTCTCTCCTTTTGCCTGGCTGCAAGCCAGCCTCTCAGTTTCACTCCCTCTCAGTCCTAGAAGTGTCTCAACTACCACTAGATCATCTGCACTAGTTGTGGGAACAACTTGATTTTCAATTAGAGGTGCAGAGTGAACTATCAACGGAATGGTAGTTTGAACTGTCAACGGTATGGATACTGTTGATGGAGAAACACTTGTCAACGAAATAGACTGTTTCGTTGATGAAGTCAAGAAAGCACTTTGAGAATGAGAAATCACAGTAGAGTCTGTGGTGATTGATTTTAGAGATTGTTCCACAGATCCCCTTGCAATTTCAGGAAAAATTGGTTGATGGCCCAACAAATCACTTAGCAAGTGATGGCCACCAGCTTCAGAGTGGGGCTTCTCCAAGATTAGAGTTGGAGAATCAGGAATAGATGTATGGATCATGTCCACATCCAAAGATTGAGTTGGTGAATTTGATGGAGATAATTCAAGATTGATGTTTAGAGAATGGGACTGTAACCCCAGAGTAATGATAGGGGCTACATCAAACTGAATTTGAGAAACTGGAAGTGTTGCTTCCAGTGTGTGTGCACCCTGTGTACCCTTGGACTTTTGCTTCACTCTCCTTTGGTATTGGGAAAATGTAGACTGTGGGCTTGAAGTGTCCCTTACCCTTTTGGACTGTGCTCTAGGAGGAGAGCTTGTTTCAATAATCACATCCTTTTGGGAGGATGCAATTAGACTTGTGTTTAAATCCATGTTACTCATTGTGCCTTGTTGGGAAGACACAATGGGGCTTGGCTGGTACACACTAACCTGTCCTTCCTTATCCTTGGGGTTTCTTTGATGTTCACCCCTTCCCTCACCTCTCACAACTCCAGACTCACTCCCCTTAGGTTGTGTGGTAGTTTTTACAACAGGTGCCTTTTGAGAAGCACATGAGGTTGGCTTGGAGGTTTTCTTTGATTTTGGTTTTGTTGCTAGGGTAGGAGCCTGTTGGGTCACAGCTACAGACTCCATAGCAACATTGGAAGGTAAAACAGTAGAGGTGTTAGCTACACTAACAGGGATAGTAGTAGTTACCTCAATGATTGGCAGATACACCACTGGAACATCACCATTGTGGTTCAGCCTCAGTATGTCTGTCAATACTCTCTTTTCTTGCACAAAGCACTCAAACCTGGCATTAGGGTTAGAGATAACTAATGGTGCTGGACTAACATGGTTAGCCAACATCATCAGAAACCTAGCATAATAGATATTTTTCTTCCTATTTGCTTTGTCACCCAACTTAGCACCAATTTCATACATAAGTTGGGTGCTAAAGTTGTGATATCTATCATTTAGAAGCATGGTTAGGAGAATTAACATAGAGTTAGTTAATGCATCAAAATTACTAATCTTTCCAGAAAAGACCTTAATGAATGCATCAGCTAAATAACTGTATTCCCTAACCAAACCTCTCCTAATTATTCTACCCAGATTATCAGTAGGCAAGGAGTAGTTTATAGAATTTAGCATGGTAGTTATTTCAGTGTTAGTAGGCAAAGCATCACAGTTATTATCAGGAATATGTAAACATGCTTGCAAAACATCAGAATTAACTATGTACTCATTACCTTGAAGAGTGAATTGTAGTGTGCAGTTTGTTCCACTATACTCACAAGAGGTCCAAATTTCCTCGATTATCTCATTATAGAGTGGTGTAGAGTGAAACATCGCATAGCTCAACTTGCAATTCTTCATGAAATCCATCATTTTGAAGAACAGTCTGTTCGGGTTTTCCTTGACAACAAAAGGGATGGAGTTGTTCTTCTCATAGATGAACCCTCCAGCAGACATAAGCTTGACTATAGGTGTCATTGTTGATTAAAGGAAAGCTTCGAACTGAATTGCTTGTTAGAGAGAAAAAGAGAGAAAAAGCCTTTGGAATTTTTGAGAACAGGTAAAAAGAAATAATGAAAATAAAATTTCTTAAATACTCCCCCAAAAATTCTCAGAAAATGAATCCAATAATAAATGTAAATTACTGGATTGGCTTAAAAATATAACCGTTACTCTTAAAGTATTACCATGATTTATACTTACAGGGGTGTATGCATAGATCGTGGTAAAAGACGTGTTAAAATTTCAACGGTTCAGATTAAAAGCGCTTTATATCAACGAATCAGAATTGGGCGTTTAAGGTCCCGTCTATTTCGTTGATAAAGCTGCGTTTCGTTGATACAAAAGAACTATCAACGAAACACCCAGAAGAAGTGCTAAGACTGTCAACGAAATGGTGCATTCCGTTGGCATAGTAATTTTGACTTAGACAAAATTTTACCTTTTCCTGAGAAAATTAATTTACAGAAAAACATAGCAAATTTCTGGCTGCATTTTAACTTGCAAATATCTCAAAAATAATTAAGAGAAATTTAGCATACCTAGCTCACTTACTAATCTTGAGAATGTTGATTCATCAAGTGGCTTGGTAAAGATGTCTGCAAGTTGTTGTTCACTTGGAACAAAATGTAACTCCACAGTACCATTCATAACATGTTCTCTAATGAAATGGTACTTGATGTCAATGTGCTTGGTTCTTGAATGCTGTACTGGATTCTCAGTAATGGCAATGGCACTAGTGTTGTCACAGAAAATAGGAATTTTCTCAACTCTTAATCCATAATCAAGTAGTTGGTTTTTCATCCATAAAATCTGTGCACAACAACTTCCAGCTGCAATATACTCAGCCTCAGCTGTGGAGGTAGAAACTGAGTTTTGTTTCTTGCTGAACCATGACACAAGCTTGTTTCCTAGGAATTGACAGGTTCCAGTTGTACTTTTCCTGTCAATTTTACATCCTGCAAAATCTGCATCTGAATAACCAATTAGTTCAAAACCAGATTCTCTAGGATACCAAATGCCAAGGTTTGGTGTTCCTTTGAGATATCTGAAAATTCTTTTAATAGCAACTAAATGGGATTCTCTAGGATCAGCCTGAAATCTAGCACATAGACATGTAGCAAACATAATATCAGGTCTACTAGCTGTTAAATATAAAAGTGAGCCTACCATGCCTCTGTAACTTGAAATGTCCACAGATTTTTCCTTAGTATTCAATTCAAGTTTGGTGGCAGTAGGCATGGGAGTTTTGGCAGGAGAGCATTCCATTAGGTTAAACTTCTTTAATAAATCATGAATGTATTTTGTTTGACTAATGAAAATGCCTTCATTAACTTGCTTTACTTGAAGACCAAGAAAGTAAGTTAATTCTCCCATCATGCTCATTTCATACTTACTTTGCATAAGCTTGGCAAACTTTTGACAAAGTTTCACATCTGTAGACCCAAAGATTATATCATCTACATAAATTTGAACAAGTAAAGTAGAGCCATTTACAACTCTGTGAAAAAGAGTTTTATCTACAGTACCTCTAGTGAAATGATTCTCAAGGAGGAACTGTGAGAGAGTGTCATACCAGGCTCTAGGTGCTTGTTTCAAACCATAGAGTGCTTTGAGAAGGAAGTACACATAGTCTGGAAAATCATCATCTTCAAAACCAGGAGGTTGACTTACATACACCTCCTCTTCCAATTCCCCATTCAGAAAAGCACTCTTCACATCCATTTGATAGACCTTGAAATTGGCATGGGCTGCATAGGCTAGGAAAATCCTTATTGCTTCTAGTCTTGCAACAGGAGCAAAGGTTTCATCAAAATCAATTCCCTCTTCCTGTGAGTAGCCTTTTGCAACCAGTCTAGCTTTGTTCCTTGTGACTATGCCATTTTCATCCATCTTGTTTCTGAACACCCACTTTGTGCCTATAACACTCCTGTCATTAGGCCTGGGCACCAGCTTCCAAACATTGTTTCTCTCAAATTGGTTTAGCTCTTCTTGCATGGCTAAAACCCAATCTGGATCTAGAAGTGCATCCTCAACTTTCTTTGGCTCATCTTGAGACAGAAAGCTACTATATAGACATTCTTCTTGAGTTGCTCTTCTAGTTTGGACTTTTGAAGAAACATCACCTATAATAAGTTCAAAGGGATGATCTTTAGTCCATTTTCTTGAGGGAGGTAGATTTGCTCTTGAAGACGTAGCTTCATGATCATGATTGCCTTGATTGGATATTTGTCCTTGAGAAACTCCCCCTGAGTTTGTTGTCCCTAAGTGATCACTTCTAGAAGTATTCCTATGACTATCAACGGTATGACCGTTTTGGCTGTCAACGAAACGCTCATTCTGACTGTCAACGAATCCACCATCATGACTGTCAACGAAATGACCATTTGGCCTACTAGCAGCTATTCTTTTCAATCTTAATGCAGCAATTTCATCTTCATTGCTGCTTTCATCTGTGCTAGATACAACAACTTTAGGCTGTTTCTCAGTAGCCTTATCATGATTCACTTGATCTCCTTCCTCATTTTCAAAAGAAAGACTTTCATGGAAACCTTCATCACAGAGACCTTGGATTTTGAGATCATCAAAAACAACATGTACAGATTCCATAACAATGTTGATTCTGAGATTATAGACTCTGTAAGCTTTCCCTGCTGCATATCCCACAAATATTGCTTCATCTGCCTTTGCTTCAAATTTCCCCAAATGCTCAGCTTGATTTCTCAGAACAAAGCACTTGCATCCAAAGACATGAAGAAAATCCAATAGTGGCTTCTTTCTTTTGAGTAACTGATAAGGGGTCATTCCTTTGGCCTGATTAATCAAAGAAATATTTTGAGTAAAGCAAGCTGTGTTAACTGCCTCAGCCCAAAAATATGTAGGTAACTTTGATTCATCTAGCATTGTCCTTGCAGCTTCAATAAGTGTTCTGTTTTTCCTTTCAACTACACCATTTTGCTGTGGTGTTCTTGCTGCTGAAAACTCATGCAAAATACCATTTTCTTCACAGAACACCTTCATGCTTGAATTCTTGAATTCTGTCCCATTGTCACTCCTAATCCTTCTTACTTTGAAATCAGGATGATTGCTTACCATCTTGATGTGATTGATAATGATTTCACTTGCCTCATCTTTAGAGTGCAAAAAGAAAGTCCATGTAAATCTAGAGAAATCATCAACAATCACAAGACAGTATTTCTTCTTTGAGATGGACATAACATTTACAGGGCCAAATAGGTCCATATGAAGCAATTCAAGCTGCTGGACGATTGATGACTCTGTCTTGCTTTTGAATGATGCCTTCTTCTGTTTTCCCTTTTGACAGGCATCACACAAACCATCCTTGGAGAACTCCACTTGTGGAATTCCTCTAGCAAGATCTTTCCTCACCAAATCATTCATAACTTTGAAATTCAGATGGGATAATTTCTTGTGCCATAACCAACTTTCATCCTTGCTTGCCTTGCTGAAAAGACAAGTGATGGTGTCTGAACTTGTGCTACTAAAGTCAGCAATGTACACATTCCCCCTTCTGAATCCAGTCATTACCACATTGTTGTTTCCTCCTTTAGAAACAACACAGGCTTCTCTAGAAAAAGTAACTAAAAATCCTTTGTCACAAAGTTGGCTGATACTAAGCAAGTTGTGCTTAAGACCATCCACCAATGCAACCTCATCTATGATGACATTCTCTTTTGAAATCAAGCCATATCCCTTTGTGTAGCCTTTGCTGTCATCTCCAAAAGCAATACAAGGGCCAGCTCTTTCTTGAAACTCTGTGAGCAGGGTAGAATCACCAGTCATGTGTCTTGAACAACCACTATCCAAGTACCAAAGATTCCTTTTGTCTCCCTGCACACAATAAAACCAAATCAAGTCGATTTTGGTACCCAAGTTTCCTTGGGTCCTGTCTTGTTAGCCTTTGCATTCCCTTTTGTACCATTTTTCACTTTGGGCTCAGATTGATTCAAATCAATCTTTACCCTTGGTGTTGATTTCTGAGGGTTGCTCATATTTTCATTCATAGCATGCATAGTTGGAGGAACAATCATGTTATTCATGTTCCATGGTATTTGTGGCATGTTAAACATATTCATGTAAGGATTAGGCACAAATGGCATGCTAGCATAAGGATTCTGAAATTGTGCATATGGAGCAAACATGTTAGGCATAACAGGCATTGTAGGCATGGAACTGTTCATTGCAGGCTTGGGCATTTTCACATTAGGAGTTTTCTTAACAGATTTGCAGTTAGTAGACAAATGACTAACACTTCCACAATTAACACATGTCTTTCTAGGAGCATATTTATCAGGTGTGTAATTGTTGTGTTTGTTAATTCCTACTTTGCCATTCCTGTTATTCTTTTTATTTCCCTTAGCCTCATTATGAACTTTCTCTACCTTGTCTTTCAATTGCTTGTTAGACAAGTGACCTACATTAGCTCTCTCAACAGGCTTCTCAATTTTCTTTAAAATACTAGACTCACCTTGAACAAAGTTCTTGGTGACAGGACCATACTTGTCATTAAGTCTAGTGAGTTTATCTTTTCTTTTGTCTGTCAACGAAACAACCTGATCGGTTGATGGTTCATGTGTCAACGAAACATTGCATTCCGTTGACATATCAACCTTCAACAAATGATCATTGTTGTTTGCTGACTCTGTTTCTGATTCTAAGGTTTCACCAACATACCCTAGCTTCTCTTTGTTCCTTTTCCATGATTGCTCACAGAAGGATTCCACGCCTTGAACATTAATTATGTTGGCAGCAACATTCCTGGCATCCTTCCATTTTGCAATCACACCTTGTTCTATCTCAAGTTGTGTTTTAAGAATTTCTTCCCTTTGTAACACGTTCTCAAGTTCCTTCTTAGCATCCCTACTAACACATCTCATTTTCTCAAATTCAATGAGCTGTGCTTCTAACATTGCATTCCTATCACTTAAGAGCAGATTGGTCTCTTTTATTCTTGAATTCTCTTTAGTAAGTGATTTAAGAGTAACACGCAAATTATATAATACAGTAGACATTTCATTTACTGCACTGTCGCATTCCTCTTTAGAAAGCTCAGAAAGATTAGTAATTGTTACCTGGTTGCTTGAGGAACTTGCTTCCTGCTCATGATTGTCAGCCATAAGAGCCAAGTTGACATACTCAACATCATCATCAGAATCTTCACCATTACCAGCCCAATCATACTCCTGAGACATGAAAGCCTTTTCTTTTTGTTTGAGAAGTTCAAAGTATTTCTTTTTATAATCAACAGGCTCAAATTTCCTGTTGCCCTTCTCAACCTTGGGCTTTCTGCAGTCTCCAGCAAAGTGACCAAGCATTCCACAATTGAAACATTTTGACTTAGACTTTTCAATCCAGTTTGTTTTGCTAGGTTGAAAGTCTCTTCTTGGTGGCCTTGCTTCTGAGTTTCTTTTGAACTTGAACTTAGAGAATTTTCTAGACAGAAAAGCAATGTGTTCATCAATCTCATCTAAGTCCTCCAAGTTGGCTGGTTCTGATTCTTCTTCTTCTGTCATCTTGTCTTTACCCTTGCTAACATCACTCCTACAACTAGATCGACTAGTTGTGGCCTTTGCAGCTTCTTTATTGTCATCTTCAAGTTGGTTCACTGATGCAATCAATGCAATAGATCCACCCTTCTTCTGTACCTTTTCAATTTCTTCATCTTGCTCCATTTCCAGCTCATAAGTCTTCAAGGTTCCATAAAGCCTTTCAAGAGTGTAGTCTTTGTACTCTTGAGTGTTTCTGAGAGAAACAGTCATAGGCTTCCATTCTTTTGGAAGAGCTCTAAGAAATTTAAGGTTTGAATCCTTGGTTTGATAGATCCTCCCATACAACTTTAATCCATTCAAAAGCTTTTGAAACCTACTGAACGTGTCATTTAGGGTTTCACCAGCTTTAAAATGAAAATGCTCATATTGTTGTATAAGGAGTTGCATTTTATTTTCCCTGACTTGCTCAGTTCCTTCACAGAGTGTTCTAACAGTATCCCATACTTCCTTAGAGGTTGTACAGTTGATAACATTGTCAAACATCTCTTGCTCCAAACCATTAAACAGAATGTTCATGGTCCTTTTGTCTTTATGGACTTCTGCAACATCTTCAACAGTCCATTCTGAGACAGGTTTTGGAATCTCTACATCAGGTGCATCATCTGGCAGTCCAACTCTAGAATCAAGCTTCATGGGAACGTGTGGACCTTTCTCAATGCAGTCTACATACCTCTCATCCATAGACATGAGATGTAAATGCATCTTTACTTTCCAGTGAAAGTAATTGTCTTTATCAAGAACTGGTATCTTCACACCTGCATCCTTCTTCACCATGGTTTCTGTTTTTGGTCTTGATCTTTAAACTTCTTGTATGTTAGAAGCTCGCTTTGATACCAATTGTTATTCCCAAATGACCTAACAGAATTGTAGAAGGGGGGGGGGGGTTGAATACAATTCTTGATATTTTCTTTAAACTAAACACTTTGTAAAATTAAACTGAACTGAATAAATAAAAACACAAGATATAAATAATTCAGTTGGATTGTTTGATGATCCAACTGAAGTGTTTTTATTGCGGAAATAATCTGTGATACAAATGTACACAGCTGCTCAGTTACAATGTTGTAGAGAAGAATGCTCTCAAAGATAGCTAATACAATCTATTTGTTTTTCTTCTCTTTTTCTAAAGTAACTGCTACACTTGGTTATATAATCCCAAGTTTACAATCTACATTTGGTTAAACTAAAGAATAATAGTAGTAACCATCAGTAGCTTGCTTTTCATTCCTTTTGTCCAATGGTCCTTGGAGATCTTTGCTTTTGTCTTCATGCTCATTATAATCATTCCCAAGAGCCTTATTGGAAATTGGAATGTTTCCTTATTTCCAGTAACCACTTTGATGGCTTCCAATGCAAAGTACACTTCCATATCTCCTTTTAGATCTGTTCAGTAAACTGTCACTATCACTTTGTCAACTGTTCAAAAAGCAACATTGATTCGTTGATAGCAAGGAGATGTGTTTCATTGATAGCTTCATTCTTCATTCCGTTGATGGTGTTTCCCTCGTTTCGTTGATGGGTAAACTCCATACCGTTGACAGAGTAATCTTCATACCGTTGACATGTCTTCACTTAGGCAGAATTACAAGGTATAACATATTTACAATTAACCAACCTATTTTGCCTATCTAGTACATAGTCAACATGACTTAGAAAACCTATCTGAAACATATAATAGAATGCCTATCATACTGTGAAGTATTGTACAATGCAATTGCTACAACACTCATTTCGTTGATGAGCTTCCTGTCAACGAAACACTGCAAAGCATGCTATTTCGTTGACAGCTACAAAATTGACTTTACACAAATTCTACTAATTGTTTTATGTTTATCATCAAGAACAACATATTCCTAACAGTAACAATAAAAAAAAGGTGTGTCTTGGTTCAAAATCTGTAACACCGTAACAAACATTAGTTGGCTTGTAAAATAAAAAAGAAATCAAATAAAGCTATTGCATAAATTCATATAATATTGTCATGTTTTTCAACGCACCGGTCAAATACAAAAGTAATAAATCTATTAATACTAGCTTTATACCCGTGCGATGCACGGGATGATTTATTAATATTTTTTATATAATTTTATATATTTTATATTATTATTATTATTATGTTACATAATATTTATCTCAATTTAATTTTTCAAAGTAAAATTTATCTGCTAACTAATAATTTAAAAATATTCATTTAGAATCTTACAATGTTACTAATTATATAAAATATTCAACCTCTATTAAGATATTTTAAAAAATATAAATTTTATAATATATAATATGTTTAATTTGTTACTTAAATTGATGAATTTTACGGTGAAATATCAAATTATAGAAAGGAGAGTTTTACTTTATAATATTTAGATACCATACATAACAATTTTTTTGATATATTTTCTACAAACTTGTTCACAACACGTTTCCTTTTCCTTTCACGTGTGTGTAGTCTTTTGTTACCCCCATGCATTTTACATATAATGTTTTTCCTTTTTAATTATAATAATATTTATAAATTTATTAATTTAACCTGACGACCAAACCATCTAAACTCTCTTATGCCAATTATATATAGGATATAATGTATAATTACAAATTACTTAAAACAATATATAAAAGAAACTCCGATCAATTGGTACACTGTAAGGCCATCCAAAATTAGGTCTAACAGTTTAAAATGTCAAAATTCATATTCAAAGTAATATAACAGAGTAGTAGTATGTAATTGGATTAAAAGTTCATGTTAAAGGAAAATAAAGATACAAATAAGGTACAGTTACTAAACCTTAGAAACCGTAGTCATCTCCTTCATCCTAACATTGTTGATGAAATCTTTCAAAACAATTAAGCATTGTTAGTCGTAGTTCATCACATAAACATAACACACAACAAAGATAACATAAAAAAATTATCTATTAAAATTGACTAAAATAAAGTAAGAGAACGTGAAGAGTTAATTAAACAAATTGGAGAGTCAATACGTTTGTATTGATTTATATAGAGACGAGTATGAGATACATTCCCATAATTAATAAGGAAAAAAAGGAAATTTAATTTTATTGAGTTAAAATAGAGAAGCCATAGAAAAAAAAAATATTTCTTTTTATATAAAAATATAAAGATATAATAAAGAAGAAGATAAAGATTTTAAAAAAGTTTCAATTAGAGGTATACTTATCTTTTATACAATTTTAAATTAAAAAAGGTTTAGATTTTTCTTCTAAAATATAGGACTTAAATAAGGAAGTTTTAATTTTAAAATTTTTAAATATAGAGCTCTAGAAAATTAGATAAATATGAATCGAGCGATTCTGGAGCTCCTCGAGATTTTCCTTTATATATATAAAAGATTTTTAGAATACTTGTCTTTTATAAGTACTATATTTTCTACAAATTAGGAATTAAAAAGGAAAATTTCAGTTTTTAATATTTAAGATAGAGGTGCTCTATAAAAATAGATTAAATTGTATATTTACTTTCCTCCATCAGTAAAGATTTTAAATGCAAGAATATTAAAATTGTATATTTACTTTCCTCCATTAGTGAAAATTTTAAATGTAAGAATATTAAAATTGTATATTCACTTTCCTCAATTAGTGAAAATTTTAAAGTCAAATTGTATATTTAGTTTCCTCTATTAGTAGAGATTTAAACGGAAATTGAGACATTTTCTAATTAAAATTGTATATTTACTTTCCTCAATTAGTAATTGTATATTTAGTTTCCTCTATTAGTAGAGATTTAAACGACATTTTCTAATTAAAATTGTATATTTACTTTCCTCAATTAGTGAAAATTTTAAATGTAAAAATATTAAAATTGTATATTTACTTTCCTCAATTAGTTAAAATTTTAAAGTCAAATTGTATATTTAGTTTCCTCTATTAGTATCAAATTGTATATTTAGTTTCCTCTATTAGTAGAGATTTAAACGGAAATTGAGACATTTTCTAATCTTTGGTATTATTAATTCAAAAATTTGAGAAAATTAGAAAAATAGATTAGTGAAAATTTTAAATGTAAAAATATTAAAATTGTATATTTACTTTCCTCAATTAGTTAAAATTTTAAAGTCAAATTGTATATTTAGTTTCCTCTATTAGTATCAAATTGTATATTTAGTTTCCTCTATTAGTAGAGATTTAAACGGAAATTGAGACATTTTCTAATCTTTGGTATTATTAATTCAAAAATTTGAGAAAATTAGAAAAATAGATTCAAGCGATTTGAGAGCGCCACCTCACCGCTCTCGTCTTCTCCTTTATATAAGTATATTGATTGTATATTTAGTTTCCTCTATTAGTAGAGATTTAAACGACATTTTCTAATTAAAATTGTATATTTACTTTCCTCAATTAGTGAAAATTTTAAATGTAAAAATATTAAAATTGTATATTTACTTTCCTCAATTAGTTAAAATTTTAAAGTCAAATTGTATATTTAGTTTCCTCTATTAGTATCAAATTGTATATTTAGTTTCCTCTATTAGTAGAGATTTAAACGGAAATTGAGACATTTTCTAATCTTTGGTATTATTAATTCAAAAATTTGAGAAAATTAGAAAAATAGATTAGTGAAAATTTTAAATGTAAAAATATTAAAATTGTATATTTACTTTCCTCAATTAGTTAAAATTTTAAAGTCAAATTGTATATTTAGTTTCCTCTATTAGTATCAAATTGTATATTTAGTTTCCTCTATTAGTAGAGATTTAAACGGAAATTGAGACATTTTCTAATCTTTGGTATTATTAATTCAAATATTTGAGAAAATTAGAAAAATAGATTCAAGCGATTTGAGAGCGCCACCTCACCGCTCTCGTCTTCTCCTTTATATAAGTATATTGATATCTATCTTTTTTCCGTGTTATTTTTAATTTGAACATGAGTTGTTTCAGTTAAAAAAATATAAACAGGTAATATCCTTAAAAAGACAATTAGTTACTTCTTAACAATTATATAAAATTATATTAATTTTTTTATATATACGTCTGCATTACTTTTAGAAAATTAATTGTTTAAGTTAGAAAATATAAAAGAGGTAATTTGTTTTAGCTGAAAAGAATAACTTGTTATTTATTAATATTTATATAAAACAATATTACCATTGTATATTTATTTTGCATGTATTATATTTAGAAGATAAGTTTTTTTAGTTAGAAAATATAAAACACATAATGTGTTTTAGCTGTCGGTTATAAATATATAATAATATTACCATTTTATATATATATTGCCCGTCTTATTTTTAGAAAATGATTTGTTTTAGTTAAATAGATATATGAAATAGGTAATATAATTTAGCTAAAAAAGGTAATTGGTTATCAATAACTTGGTTTCCATATATGTGTCCTATTTATAAGATGAGTTGTTTTAGGTAAAAAATATAAAAAATAATAATGTATCACGGGCAATTACACTTAAGGGAATTTGTTAGAAAAAATAGAAACAATAATGTATTTTAGGTGAAAAGGTAATTGATTATAAATAGGTAATATTATTATTTAATAATATATTTCTATAAATAAGTAAGGTTAATTAAGTAAAAATACGAAGTACGGTTAATTAAGGGCAATTAAGTAAAATCACAATGTACCATACCGACCAACCAAACTTTTAATGTTTCGTCTATTATATAATAGTATTGATAGGAGAACACAAGGGTAAAAAGAGCAAATAAAACCCCTGTGAAATTACAATTTTACCCTTTTATATTTTGAAATTACATAGCATGCCACTACTCTCTTATCTAAATAAAAAAAAAGAGTAAATAATGTTTTTGTGCAAAATCGAACCCATGACCTTTCCTAAGAAAATCATTCTTATTAACATTGAGCTAAATGACTCATTTTGATTTTGATTAAAAAATCACATTACATAAACCTCACATCATTTTTAATCCTATATTAATTATTATTTAAACTTTTAAGTAAAAATCAAGGTGATTTATAATATTTATTAAATTTTATTTTTAAAATTCTTTTTTAGAATATGTTTGCAAAGGATATTTATACTATTTATTTTTTAATTATTAAAATATCATACAAAACTATATACTACCAATCTTATAAAATTTTTATATTAAGTTTCAAAAACAATATTAAGTGTGGTGTATTTTTATCTTTCCTTTAGTTTAAAATAAATATTTCGGTTGTGTAACTTTAACTATAATATATTATATTTTCTTATATAAGGGTCTAACTTTTCTTATACTATACAATATTTTAAATTATTAAATCATACTTATTAATTTCTATAAAATCTCTTTAAAATTTTATAATAAAATTAGTTTGATAAATCATGGTATATAATTTATATTTTAAATTTAATTTAATATTTTAAATAATAATTCAAATTAATATTTATTTAAAATAAGAGGTAAAATAAATATTATTGTAATTTAATTGTATTCTACATGTGAAAACTTTGAATTAGAAAAATGGATTAAAAGTTTAAACTATAAGAATATATACAAATCATATTTATTCACAATAATTTATTTAATATACATGAAAATATATAATATTTTTGTGAAATATAGAAATTGGGGACCGCGAAGCGTGGCAAAGAGACACTAATCCCTGACCCCGTCCTGATCCCCGAAATTTTTACATATATTTTCTCGATCGCCAGAAAATTTCTCAATTCTCCGCCCGAAACGGGGCAGAGAATGGATTGGGGTTGGGCGGGAAGGGGGTGAATGTCTATCTCTACAATAAGCATTATTATATAGAACATATCGATAAAATGTATACATGATATTTATGAATATTCTTTTTATGTATACAAGCATAGGGCCGGTGCAATGCAAAGATGACTTTTAAATTTGTTATCTTATATGTATTTTAATAATTTATTTTATATTTATACTTTTTTTAACGAAGATGAAATTAAATTTAAATAGTTTTATGTGATTGTTGAACTAGATGTAGAATTGACGTATGTGTTTGTGTTTGAGCATGACTAAATTGTGTTTCAAGAATTTTGTGTTTAACGGTAGTTAAAAAATATTTTTTAATTAAAATTGTTATTTTTAATAAATCAAGGTCAAGTTGCAAAAGTAAATGGATTAAAGTGCAAATACCAAAATATGAGTATCATTCTAACCGACCGACTACATTATATTTTGATCAAAATCGTTGTTTTTAATAAATTAAGGTTAAGTTGTAAAAATAAAAGAACTAAAGTGCAAATACCAAAATACGAGTACCGTACCGACTGACTACAAAACTTTCAATGTTTCGGTTTTAATAATACAATATAAATAGATAGATATAATAAAAGTGAGTAGATTTATAATTAGATTAGATGCATTGTGTATATGAGACATTTTTAATTATTATCACATGAATTTTAATGTCATTTTATGGAAGAAAATAATTAGTTATTTGGAATTGGATTAATATATACATATATATAACATATGAAAACTATTTGTTTTGAATTAAAACAATTTAAAAGATGAGATAATAAAAATAAAAAGATAGTACAACGAAAAAAATTAAACGAATTATATGGTCATGTTGAAAAGGTTAGACAATATAAACACATAAATTTGGGTTGGAAAAATACTCGGTGATACTAATTTGTGTAAAAAATAAATAGATAAAAATATATAGTCCAGTTAACAAATTTTAGAAAACAAGATATTATATAGCATACAAAAATATTATGATCGGATCGATCACATTATACACCCCGGGTTATTTAAAATCATAGGCCCCGATCAATAAAATTATATATATAAATTAAATTAAGTATATTATAACGAGACGAACACAATATGTACAAATATAACTAAATATAATATTTAAACAACAAAGAATAAAATTTTATTTTAATCACTAGAAAATGACCGTGCCTTGCACGGGTTCATGCAACAAAATATGAGAATTGAAGTTATAATAGCAAAAAATATTTCACGAATGTTAATATTATTATCAGTTAGACATACCCACGTCATTTAAACATAATTATGTTTTAAAATTTTAGTAGTAAAATAAAAAAAATTATTGTATTTGAAAATTATTTTAATATAAGTAAGGTTCCAGAGAGAACCATTATATCAAGAGAACCGAGAGAACCCTTCTAAGACCGTTGATTTACTATAATATAATTAATGAATCTTAATAAAAAACTTAAAAGAATCTTGATTATCAATTGAAATTTATTATAAATAAATTTTATATTGCAATATATTATAAAACACTTTATAAAATACTTAACAGAATCCTAATTTTAATATAATTATTAAAACACTTAAAATAATCTTATAAAATTATTAAAACACTTAAAAGAATCTTAAAGTACTAATAAAAGTATTATAGTAAATCTTTAAAACATATCAGTCGTTGGATGGTGTGGAAAATTAAGGGTGATTGATTAGTTCTCTCGGTTCTCTCAAAAAGATAGGTTCTCTCTGGATCTTTCCCCTATATATATATATATAAAGAACTAATATTGACAATAGATTGAAATATTATTAAATTAAAACATATTGTAACATCTTAGTCTCACATCGAGAAATATGGGGGCTTTAGTACAGTTTATAAGACAAAGTACAACTACTAAGTGCACCAACAATCATGATCTTTTGGAGACCTGTGGTGGGTTTGTGGATTACCCACGTTACTGCATTTGGGCCAATTGGTCGGCGGTTGATTCGTGAAGTTGCTGGAGGTGGGGACACGAAGACTGGTGCTATTATTTCAGAATCGACTGAGGTACAGAGGTGGGGACATAAACTAGAGGTGGGGACATAAACTAGCCAGTATTATCTCACAATCGTTACATATGTACGATCTTGGACCTATGAGCTATCCGTTCAGATCTAACGATGTCGTCATGAGTTTAAGTGGGGGAGTTTGTACCACTCGAGTCTCAAAATTGAGAAGAGTTGGGACTTTAGTTCAGTTTATAACACAAAGTATTACTACAAATTGCACCAACAAATCATGATCTTTTGGGAACTTGGGGTGGGTTTGTGGATTACCCAAGTTGTTGCATTTGGGCTAATTACTTGGCACTGAATTATTTGATGTTTTGAAAGTCTGAAAGATAGAGGAAGCGAAACAAAGGAAAAGAATGCTTAAAATCAACAAATTGCAAGAAAAGATATGAACGAGTTAGAAAGAAAGTTTTAAGAACTGAAAGCGCAAGACCTAAGTAGAGTATTAGAAGATTTACGAAGGCTTTTGATCAAAATCAGTAATAAAACCTACTCTCCATAATGTAACATCTTGAAGAATTGGAAGAAAATTTAGGATTACAATGTTCTAAAACTCATCTAGAACACCCAGTATCTATTCTATCCCGCAAAAAAATTGTAAACTAACATGACAGCTATTCGTAATACTCGTATTAATTTATAAATTAAAAACTTGAACATACTTAAGTAAGAACCCAATAACTACATATACCATCAATAAGAAAAACTCTATATATATCAATCATATACTTGAAACGATAATGATCATGCATAGAATAATTTATAAACACAATTTAAGCTAGCGGCCCGTGCCTCACACAGGCTTTTATGCTAGTATATATAATAGAGCAACTAGGGGGTTCAATAAGTCAATTTATTCAAGTTAAATTACCAAAATACCCTTCTAAATTATATTTTAATTATACATGTATTAATTACAATTAACACTCATCTACTTTAATATGCGTACATTAATTGTGTCCAACTCATTATTGCATATCATTGATATTTATTATTACTTCAATATTTAATATTAACAATTTATGACTAGATATTATTTTTTATAGAAAATATTAAAAATATTAAATATTAAATAAATTGTGACAATGATGATTGATAATTGTTAATTGAAAGAGATTACCAACTAATTTAGAGCTTCATTCACTATTGCAAAGTGATGCATATGAAATCTTATTTTGCTAAATTAAAAAAACAAACAAACTATTGGCCTTATTGCATATTTCGTATCTAGGTTCGTTATTTGGTTCATTGCATTTATTTGCTTATATAGCAGACGATTTAGGGAGATCAAAAGTAATTATAGACCAAATAAATGATGATAAAAAATAATGAATATGGCAAGTGGACAATGAATATCAATCAAATAAGGAATTTGGATATGGAAGATGTAATAATAAGGCAATAGGTTTGTTTTTCGAAGTTAGCAAAATATGATTTGATCTGCATATCAAATCTTATTTTGCTAAATTGAAATAACAAACTATTGGCCTTATTGCATATTTCGTATCCAGGTTCGCTTTTTGGTTCATTACATTTATTTACTTATATAGTAAACAGTTCAGGGAGATCAAAAATAATTATAGACCAAATAAATGATGATAAAAAATAATGGATATGGTGAGTGAACAATGAATATCAACCAAATAAGAAATTTGGATACATAAGATGTAATAATAAGGCTAATAGGTTTATTTTTTGAAGTTAGAAAAATATTATTTGATTTGTGTCACTTTACAATAGCCAACGAGAATATTTTGTACCATATCAAATAATTTTTTTTTTTTATAAATTTAGTATATCTTAAACAATAAGCTATATATCAAACAAATGTTATAGAAATATTGTACCAAATAGTTTTACTAACTACTTCAAACAGGTTAAATACTATTTTGTTTTTTATAAAGTTACACGATTGCAAAATAAGTCACACTCATTTAAAATAGTTCAATCTCCCGTAATTACAAGACTACTAGCACTTCAAAATTACACGTCTTACTTATATTGTACCTCGTTATTAGATATGATCATTTTCAATGAAAAAAATATTTCACTCGCAACAGAACCTATAATACATTTCACATGCATGCATATATTTACATGATTAAATATATATGACATTTTCTAACAAAAATTGATCCCACTTGTAACAAAACATATATTATATTTAATAAACCGGCTTATCATTTTATAACATAAGAATGGAGAACATACCCGTGCCTCGCACGGGTTATAAAGCTAGTTCATTCTAATATACCATCCTAGGATGTTCATCAAACCGCATAAACCGCACAAATCGCCCGCCCCGCACCACACCGCACCACGTAGTTTAAATCTTTCGTGGTGCGGTCGTGGTTTGCATTTTAGCCAAACCGCGCGGTGCGGTCCAGTTTGTGGGTTGAAAATTCTTTCTCGCGGTTCAAACCGCATCGCACCGCATATTACTATATTAATAATATATATATATATATATATATATATATATATATATATAGAGGAAGGCTCAACAGGGAACTATTTTTATTGAGTAACTCGAGTAACTAAATATAGATCGTCAGATTAAATCACCAACTGATCAGATGTATTTAGATTACATGCACATCTTAATAGTGAATCTCTTGCACACGCAAAACATGGAAACCTAACTACACAAAATCCAAACTGCCAATTTAATTAATATTAAACGTGCTTTGCTTATAAATTTGTATTAAAAATTTCTTTTCAAATTCCATATTCTTTTGCAACCTCATTTGAAGTACTGTTTTTCTGATAAATTTATTTTAAAAAATTGAAATATGCTATATGAAAATTATGTAATAAATTAAAATACTTTTAAGTTGTTCTCAAAATACATTGTTAACTGAAAACCAAATAATAATATAAAAATACCAAACATATGAAAATACATAAAATTAAAAAAAAATAAAAAATAAAAAAAAGGTTAAAAACATAAAACTTAATTAAATAAACAAAATTTACAGAACATGGGAATGTTATTGAATACAGAACATGTTAATTTTAGGAACAAAAAATATATTACAGAACACAAATATATTAAGAAAAATATTACAGAACACAAATATATTACAAAACATGTGTATCTTAATTTTTTCCCATCCACAAAATTGTATACAGTAAATTAAATATAAATAAAAGGAAATTGATAGAATACAAATGTTAAAAAATTCTAGTGTGCACGTAATACAATACAGCAAAAATTACAGAACATCTTTGAATTTGATTTGTTTACTACGTTGTGTTATGTGGACGTGTGCATGCTCCTAAAAACAAGCCGTGTCTAATCATATTTATAAAATGAATACACTAAAGTGGGTATACAATATCTATCATGTACCTTTGCTTAATCTAGGGATAGGATCTTAGTTACTTAGTTACATAATTAAGATAGTTACTCACAGAACCCTCCCCTATATATATATATATATATATATATATATATATATTTGACTTTTTGCCCCATTTCAGTTATAATTTGTGTGTAATTTTTGGGTTAATCCGCTTCTTCCTTTCCTCTTAAATCCTAATCTGTAATTATAGTTGCGCGTCTCACTTTCACTTTTTTATCTGTATGCGGTATACACTATATTTTCACATTTTTTTGCACCGTTTTTTCTTTGATGTTTAGCCATTGTTATTTCATTTCTAGTGTCACTGCTAAGAACAATTTATCTTTATTTCAAATTTCAATTTTATTTAATTTGGTAATTTGACTTCATATTTCAATTTTATTGTAACATTTAGTTTTTGCAATTTATTATAATTTTTATATTGATATTATTAAACCGCATAGACCGCACCACACTGCATTTATGTGGTGTGGTTTACGTGGTTTTTAAGTTACACGGTGTGATCACGGTTTAAAATTTTAACCAAACCGTATATGCGGGTTGGTTCACGATTTTAGAGAAAAATCACACCGTTCACACTGCGAACACCCCTGTACCATCCTGTAGAACTTCTGAACCACATCCCAAAAGATGCATGTACTCCTGGAAATCTTAACTCAGTTTCTCGAAAAATTACCCGTAAAATCTCTGCTTCGATGCATGTCCGTTAACAAATCATGGTATTTTTTCATTCAGAGTCCTGTGTTTGTCACTGCTCATTCTAATTATCAAAAGATGTTATATTTGACTATTTTATTCAAATAAGAAAAATAAAAGAAATACATTTTCAAGATTAAAAAATGTGGAAGTTACATAATTAATAAATGTGGGAGTTAAATATTTATGTAATTATTATATTAATTGTGTAGTAAATATTTATCGGGCAGTTACTTTTCTTATGGGGTGGAGGAAGTGCATGTTTTGCCTACAAATGGAGATTTAATCCTATCAAGAAAAAGTCGATGAAAATGGAGCTTGTTCAATCCTCTTTCCGGAACCCCATAAAATAAATTATCTCTAT
This sequence comes from Heracleum sosnowskyi, assembly GCA_030848705.1. NCBI lineage: Eukaryota > Viridiplantae > Streptophyta > Magnoliopsida > Apiales > Apiaceae > Heracleum > Heracleum sosnowskyi. The sequence goes on along the minus strand of CM061244.1, from coordinate 12,467,310 downwards.
AATCTATACATATACGTATTGTTCGCAGGTTTTGTTTTCTCTCATTGCTATCAGAGCTCATATTGATCATCCGTGTTTTCCAAAATTGGTTGTCCCCGACAGTGTTAATTTGCGTTTCTTGTTGAGCTTTTGGGTTCCACCATCGTTTTTTGTTTGCCCATACCGAGTTTGTTAAATATTTTTCTCATGCTACTATATGTTGTTGTTGTACCAACTTTTGATTTGTGTGTTGTTTATAATTCTCTCATTGGGCCTGTTTGACTAGCAATTTAAAAGTTAGCTTATGCATTATAAGTTTGTATACTCAGTTACGTTGTGATTTTACTTAATTACTCTTTCTTAAATTCGTGTTTTTACTTAATCAATCTTACTTATTTATAGAAATATATTATTAAATAATAATATTACCAACATTTTACTTAACTTATCAACTTATTTTTTGATTTTTTGATTTTTTTAATACTTTATATTTTTACGTTTGTGTTTTTTTTTAAATTTAAAATGCAAGTGTTGAAATCATTGTATTTAATAATTATTTTTTCAAATTTAATTTAGCAAACTCTTAACTAATTTATAAGTAAATTTATCCAAACACCCGTATAACTTATAAGAATCCATCAACTTATCACTGTAAAACAATTACTCATTTTAAGCTATAAATTAACTTTTTTGTGATACCTCAAACACACACATTATTTGTAGACTTTGTGATTTAGGCTTTAGATTTTCTGTTTTTTTTACAATTTGATGTACCGTACCTGGTTACGTGAATGCGTGTTTGATGCTATAATTAATGTTTTTGAATTTTGATTGAAACCCATCTTAGCGCTCGTTTGGTTGCATATGGGTATTCACTTCCGGGGTAAGTTTTAATATCTGGATAATTAATCCCTTCTATCAAGTTCTTGGAAACTTGGAAATTATGTTTGGTTGTATGTAGGAATTTATAAATCACGGGAAGTGTAAGTAACCGAGGGGAGGGTGGGTAAGCAACTTTCTGCATTTTATGGGAATTTTAACTTCCCAGTAACTTCTACTTCCTATATGAATGTCAACCAAACAAGTTTATAATTTACTAATTCCTAGGAATATCAAGTTCCCATATATTTATCCGTCAACCAAACAACTTTAGTTTACCATTTCAGTTTCTGGAGACTAGTATTTGCAGTTTTTTTTTTGCTATCAAACTGTTGTACTGCAGTCTTGCATTTACATTTCCATGGTGTTTTCTAATGCCCATATAACCCATCTACTATACTATACTCCCTCCGTCCCAGTGAATTCTATATACCGAGACTGGGCACGTAGACTAAGAAAAGATATAAAAAAATGAGTAAAATTAGATGAAAAGTGAGTAAAGTGATGGGACCTATCAATATTTAATAATAGATTTGAGAAAGTGGAGGAAGTAGTGGGTGTAATAGTGATTTATATTGTTATAGAATAGAGATAGTGGAGAAAGTAATGGGTGTACTGTAATAGTGTTTTATATTATTAAAAGTTACTATTTTTGGAATGTATAGAAATGAAGGGGACATCCCAAAATGGAAAGTGTATAGAAATGAATGGGACGGAGGGAGTACGAAGTGGGCGTTTGGGATATCAAGCAAAAGTTGACTTATAGCTTAAAATGAGTAAGTGCTTTATAAGTGATAAGTAGAGCTGAGCTTATAAGTCCTAGAGTGTTTGGTAAATCAGAACTTATAAGCAGTAGAGTGTTTGGGTAAATTAGAACTTATAAGTTAACTTTTTTTTATTATTTTTAAAATATTTATTTTTTAATATATATAAATGGATATCAATGGATAGATCTCGATGAGTAGAGAAATTTGATATATACATATCAATTTTTTAATGAACAGATCAAAAGATATATGGTTTTGAAGATTTGAAGGATATTATATATTGCGTGTATCGAGAATAAGTTATAAGTTATAAGTTGAATGTTAAGGATTCTTAACATTCAACTTATCCATTTTAAGTAGTCATAAGTTGGTTTCACTTATTTTGACAAACACCCCCAATAAGTATTTTTGGGTTTATAAGCCATAAAAACAGGCCCTAAATTGTGTGCACATATTTGTATATCTTGCTTATACCTTTTTTTTTTTTGTGATATTTGGCTTGGTCAATTTTTTTTATTCGTAGATTATGTGCTAAACTAATGTTTGTTGCCCCCCCCCCCCGTTTTTCCCATTTTTATTTTGTAGGTAATATGTTTTTATTCAGATGTCTTCCTTATTATTTAAGATATATTTTGTTTGTTTATCATTGTTAATCCGTGTGTTTTTGACATATTTCTTTTGATTCAAATTTTGTGTTGCCGCGAGAATTGCATGCATGCCATGTTTTTAATGGTTATCTAAGTATTTAATTTTATCATGTGAATTACTTGTAAATCTACAAGTTGACAATTTGGAAGAAGACGGTACTGTACTAGAGGAAATTTCTAGTGAAACTCTAAAAAAAAAAAGTATAAAATTTGTAAATAACAATTGGGTGTGAATTGAAGAATCTAGAAATTATCGTTGAAAAAGACGGTAGTGTACTAAAGGAAATTTCTAGTGATTCTCGGAAATTGAGCATATAATATATTTTTGATTTGGTCAATATGAAAAATTGAAGGGTCCGAATTATAATGTAGGAGGCCAGAAATTAAGAAATAAATTGTTTCGAATTTTTTTGAAAAGTGATGCTCATAATAGAGAGCATGTGAAATATTAGTTTAGTGACAAGCAACTATATGATTGAGTTAGAGGAACTCGAGAAAGGAATAAGGGCAAGTGCTTTGAAAATGGAAAGACCATTGACACCCGCGCCTAGAAGTGAGAAGGATCGAAAATTTGTTAAATGATTGAAAATAGAAAAGCTATTTTCAGAAATAATCCAAAGAATAAGAATTTGTATATAAGAAAACAATACATTTAGTTGTCATCTATGTGATTATGACAATAAAGTTTCTTTTAATATTGAGGCATGTGTTAGAGTAGACTATGTCATCTGTTTTGCGTTGTAGTAGAGCACTTTTAATTCGGGGAGGATGAAATGAACGCAGCCTTAATAGAAGACGTTCAAGTTATTAAGATTTTTTTAAAAACCTTTCCACATTGGTTAGACGTTTAATGTTGATCGATTGTTGGTTTTATATACTCGATTGTTGCGTGGTAGTGAATATACAAGTTTTCTTTGTTTTCTAATTTTATAGCGTGTGTGTTATTTGAGTTGTTTTTATGAAATGACGGAAATATAATCTGTTAGATATAATTGCTAATGTTTGTTTATCAGTGTTTAAGCAACAGGTACTGACAAGAGTTTATCAGAAGCCAGTCAGAGTTTAGTTAAACTCTGACAGGGTGAAGAGTTTAATTGAAGCCGGTCAGAGTTTATTTAAAGTCTGACAGGGTGATAGTTGAATTAGCTGTCGGTACAGAATTGAAGATTCTAGAAGCAATATATTCTGAAGATGGAAAGAAGCAGAATATATTGATACAGCTAAGGAAACAGAATGGAAGATAAGAAGCAATCCTTAATTGATAAGTTTTGTATAGCTAACTTGTAGGAATATCAATTAGATAAGGATTGTATGTAGCTGTGTATTATATAAACACAGATAGGTTATTCCTAGAAGGAACGCGTGAATATTGAAATATTATTCTTGTAACCTAGAAGCTCTTTGTGATTCATTAACATCACTAAGAGAGAAGCTGTTAATATAAATACAGTTTATTGATTCATAAACAGTGTTCTTAATTATCGTTATTCTCATACATACTTGATTATATTGTGTATTCGGCCTAACAATTGGTATCAGAGCCAAGGCTGTTTAATATATACAGTTTTACGATTCAAACACAGTAATAATCATGTCTGAAAAAAATCAAACTGCTCCCAAGGCTGAACAGGTTAAGCCTAATTCTGTGAGTCGATATGAAACAATCAGGGTTCCGATTCTCAGGCCTGTAGAGTATCCGATTTGGAAGGTGAAGATGACCATGTTTCTGGAGGCTACAGATCCAGAATATCTTGACAGAATTTATGATGGTCCTCATAATCCAACCAAACTAGCCCCTGTTGTTGATGGACAAGAACAAAAGACTGTTCCAAAGGAAAAGAAAGATTTGACTCCTGAGGACATCTCATCAATTGCAAAGGATGCAAATGTTAGACATCTTCTCCACAGTGCGTTAGATAACGTTATGTCTAACAGAGTAATTGGCTGCAAAACTGCCAAAGAGATATGGGATGCTTTAGAAGTCAGATGCCAGGGAACAGGTGCTATTAAGAAGAATAGAAAGACAATACTCACACAGGAGTATGAGCACTTTGATTCAAGACCTAATGAAACCTTGACTGAGACTTATGACAGATTTTGCAAACTATTGAATGATCTGTCTCTGGTTGATAAAGAATATGAGCTTGAAGAGTCTAATCTCAAGTTTCTGTTATCTCTACCTGAAAAGTGGGATCTAAAAACAACCACAATTAGAGATAATTATGAGCTTGCTGATACAGAACTTGATGAAATCTATGGGTTATTGAAAACTCATGAACTGGAGATAGATCAAAGGAATAGAAGATTGAGTAAAAAATCAAAATCTGTTGCTCTCAAAGTTGAGGAGAAGCCCATTGAAAAGAAAATCTCAAGGAAGAAAGCCAAAGGAAAAGCATTGGTTGTAAACTCTGAAAGTGAGTCATCAAACTCTGATGGTGACTCAAACTCTGATGAAGCTTCTGACTCTGAGGATGATGAAGAGGAGATGATGCAAATGGCTGCCTTGATGGTTAAGACATTTAAGAAGATGGGATTCAAGAACTTCAAGAAGGGTAAAAGATTCTCAAGGAGAGATTCAAATTCTGAGAAGAAGAATTTCAGAAAGTCTGATGGAAGGGGTACCAAGTCTGAAAAAAAGGACAAATCTGAGATCCAGTGCTACAAGTGCAAAGAGATGGGTCACTATGCTCCAGAGTGCAAGAAAGGAAGAACTGAAAAAGCACTCATCTCTAAAGGCAAAGACTGGGCAGATACTTCAGACTCTGATGATGGAGAAAACTATGCTCTTATGGCAACTGTCAGAGATGAGACTGAATCGTCTGAAAATAAGGTACCTCTAACTACTTATGCTTATGATACTGATAATATTTCTGAATTAAGAATTTATCTTAAGAACATACATATTAGTTATAGGGATCAGACTTTAGAGAATGAGAGGATTAAATCTGAGAATCTTAGTCTTAAAGATAGAAACAAGTTTCTTGAAGGAGAACTTGAAAATATGAAACAGATTCAAAAAGAAAGAGATGATGCTGTTTATGTAGAACAGGAGTTGCTGAAAAGATATAGGCAACTAGAATCTGATTTAGAAAAGGAAAGAAAACTAATCAAGACTTGGACAGATTCTGGAAGAGACACTCATCAAGTGTTTCAGACTGATTCTGTAGGTTTAGGTTATTGTGAAAACGATGAACTTAGGTTTAAAGACAAAGTTAAGGTTAAACCACAACTTAAACCTGTGATATTTGTTCCAGAATCTACCAAGCTAAAATCTGTAGTTGTGAAAGAAGCTGTTATGGAGCCAGTTGAAGCTTGTGTTGAACAAGTGGATATTGAATCTAAAACAGAGAAGCTTGTTGAGCTAGAAGCTGTTAAAGAACCAATTAGAATCTGTGAGAAGCAGGTTAATGTTGGTTTAATGACAGGAAAACAGTTTAAACATAAGCTCAAAGAGGTTAAGTCTTCCATGAAACCTAAAGGGTCCAAGAAAAATAGGAATGGAAAAATAGGCATAAATAATAGAAATAATCATTTGCCTAATGCTGGTGCTTCAAGGAAAACATGTTACAATTGTGGTAGTTCTAATCATCTTGCTAGATTTTGCACTAAGAACAAACATATTAATTCTTTACCTTCTACTTCAGAAGTAAAGAATGATTATGTTAGAGTAAGACCACAGACTTTATGCAAACATTGTGGGAGCACTTGGCATTCTATTTACACATGTAAGAGTTATCATGCAATTTATCATAACTATTATGAGCTAAAACCCAACTTGAAATGGGTTAGAGCAAACTCTGCTAGTGTAAAATCTGACAATGTTAGTTTAAACTCTGATAATGCTGATTCCGCTGCAAAAGCTAACACTGTTAAGAAAGACAAAGGATCCAAGCAAGTCTGGATCCTTAAAACTAACACTTAGTGTTGGTTTGTGATTGCAGGGCATAAAAGAGAGCACCCTTATCTTGGACAGCGGATGCTCAGGACATATGACTGGAAATAAAGCCCTGCTATCAGACTTTGAGGAGAAGGCTGGCCCAAAAGTTTCCTATGGAGATGGCAACATAGGACACACTCTGGGATATGGCAATATTAATCTTGGAAGTGTCATCATCACCAATGTAGCTCTAGTCTCAGGACTCAAGCATAATCTGCTATCTGTGAGTCAAATCTGTGACAGAGGAAACCATGTAGATTTTCATAGTGAATACTGTGAAGTTATCAGTAAATCTACTGGAAAAGTTGTTCTAGTTGGACACAGGCGCAACAATATTTATGAAGCAAGTTTGGTAACAAACTCTGATGGAAAAACAGTGTGTCTGACTGCAAAAATGTCAAATGAAGAGAGTTGGAATTGGCACAAGAAGCTCTCTCATCTCAATTTGAACAACATCAATGAGCTAATAAGAAAGGATCTTGTAAGGGGACTTCCAAAATCAATACTCAAACTAGATGGTCTATGTGATTCTTGTCAAAAGGCCAAACAAAGGAAGTCATCTTTCAAGAGCAAATCTGAATCTTCAGTAATGGAACCTTATCATCTTCTACATGTTGATCTCTTTGGACCAGTGAATGTGATGTCCATGGGCAGAAAGAGATATGCTCTAGTAATTGTTGATGAGTATACTAGATATACATGGGTGTATTTCTTATCAAAGAAGGATGAAACTGCTCAAACTCTGATGGATCATGTAAATCTACTGGACAAAGGATCACAGCACAAAGTCAAAATTATAAAGAGTGATAATGGAACTGAATTCAGAAACTCAATTATAGAAGCTTTCTGCAAGGAAAGAGGAGTGAAACAAGAATTTTCTGCACCTGGAACTCCACAGCAAAATGGTGTAGTTGAAAGGAAGAACAGAACTTTAATTGAAGCAGCCAGAACTATGCTTGATGAAGCAAAATTACCAACATACTTCTGGGCAGAAGCTGTTCAAACTGCTTGTTTTACTCAAAATGCAACATTGATCAACAAGCATGGGAAAACACCATATGAGATGGTGAAAAATAAGAAGCCAAATTTGAAATATTTTCATATATTTGGATGCAAATGCTTTGTGTTGAAGACTCATCCTGAACAGTTGACAAAGTTCGAGTTAAAAGCTGATGAAGGAATCTTTGTTGGCTATCCATTGTCAACAAAAGCATTCAGAGTTTATAATCTAAGAACTAAGGTGATCATGGAATCCATACATGTGTCATTTGATGACAAGAAAATAATTGGACTTGAAGACAAGGATGGATATGATCAACTGCGTTTTGAAAATGAAGATCTATTCTCTGATGATATAAACTCTGATGAAGCAGAGTTGACAAACTCTGACGGAGCATACTCTGAACCTCTACTGGTAAATACTGAAGAAACTGAAAATTCTCAAATTGAACAAAATAGAGAACCAGTTGAGGGGGAGCGTGAAGAAGCTCAACAAGACACAGCAAGTGAGTCAGTTGAGGAAACTGATTCAAACTCTGACAGTTCAAACACTGAGCCATCCAATTCAGGGGGAGCCTCAGATGCTACAGAAAGTCAACATATGAATCAGGAAAGCATGGATCAAGGGGGAGGATTCAATAATGATGCAAGAAACCACTTACCAACAGCAAGAAAGTGGACACAGGCACACACACCTGATCTCATAATTGGAGATCCTGATGCTAGTGTGAGAACTAGAAGTGCAACAAATAATGAGTGTCTGTATCATGCTTTCTTGTCTCAAACAGAACCAAAGAAAGTGGAGGAAGCTCTTCAAGATGCTAATTGGATTACAGCAATGCAAGAAGAGTTAAATGAATTTGAAAGAAATGAAGTCTGGACCCTTGTACCTAGACCAAAGAATAGATCAATTGTAGGTACAAAGTGGGTTTTCAGAAACAAGACTGACAGTGAAGGTGTGATTACAAGAAACAAGGCTAGACTTGTGGCAAAAGGTTATTCACAACAGGAAGGAATTGACTATGATGAAACCTTTGCTCCAGTTGCAAGATTGGAGGCCATAAGAATTTTTCTGGCCTATGCTGCACACAAGAAGTTTAAAGTCTTTCAGATGGATGTAAAGAGTGCTTTTCTAAATGGGAAGCTTGAAGAAGAAGTGTTTGTTGAACAACCACCAGGATTTGTAGATCCCAAGCATCCAGATTATGTCTACAGGCTTGACAAGGCATTATATGGACTAAAGCAAGCACCAAGAGCATGGTATGAAACTCTTGCTCAATTTCTTTTAGAAAGTGGGTTCACAAGAGGTACAATTGATAAAACCTTGTTTTATTTCAATTCTGGTGATGATTTGCTTTTAGTTCAAATTTATGTAGATGATATTATTTTTGGATCTACTAATGACAAACTTTGTAAGAAGTTTGCAAAGCTTATGCAATCCAGGTATCAAATGAGCATGATGGGAGAGCTTAGTTACTTTCTAGGCTTACAAGTAAAGCAAACAGATGATGGGATTTTTATCAATCAAGCAAAGTATACCAGAAATCTTCTAAAGAAATTTGGTATGCTTGATAGTTCATCTGCTACAACTCCCATGGCTACAGCAATGAAGCTTGACAAAGACACAGGAGCCTCAGTAGATATGACTAACTACAGAGGAATGATAGGGTCTCTACTGTATCTTACTGCAAGTAGACCTGATATCATGTATGCAATATGTCTTTGTGCAAGATTTCAAGCAGATCCCAGAGAGCCTCATCTAACAGCTGTAAAAAGGATTTTCAAATATCTCAAAGGCACCATAACCTTGGGTTTGTGGTATCCTAGAGAATCAGAGTTTAAGTTAATTGGTTACTCTGATGCAGATTTTGCAGGCTGTAAGATAGACAGAAAAAGTACAAGTGGAAGCTGTCAATTTTTAGGTGACAGATTAGTTTCTTGGTACAGCAAGAAACAGAAGTCAATTTCCACATCCACTGCTGAAGCAGAGTATATAGCAGCTGGTAGCTGTTGTGCACAGATTTTATGGATGAAGAATCAACTGCTGGATTATGGGTTAAGGTACTCTAAAATACCTATTTTTTGTGATAACCAAAGTGCTATTGCTATGACAGGTAATCCAGTACAGCACTCCATGACAAAGCACATCAGCATAAGGTATCATTTTATCAGAGAACATGTGGAAGAAGGAAACATTGAGCTTCATTTTGTGTCTACAGACCAACAACTTGCAGATATCTTCACCAAACCCTTGAGTGAAGCTACTTTTACAAGATTGGTAAATGAACTTGGAATGATCTCTGGTTCTGACTAGAGATACGGGTTAGACTCACTTTTTATGTTCATGATTTCTTACATGTGTTAACTGTTATGTGAACCAGCATGTTCAACTCTGATAATAAACTCTGTGAAGTGTCAGTCATACTCTGAAAGTAAACTCTGATGCTAAACTCTGTTGGTCATACTCTGATAGTTACAGTTTAATGCTATTCTCTAATTGTAATTTTGTCTAAAACATATGGACCAATGAAGAAATTTGTATGAAGCATAATTCTCAGTAAGTAATTGTGAATCCTTAAGAGTTGATAGATTCTGATCTCAAATATGTGCAGTAAGCTAACACAGCATGATACTGTCTCTATATTTATAGCATCTCTTAGTTTATTGATCCTATACACTGAGTCTGTATTAGCTGTTTGCATTTTCTCTCATAAGTTAATAATAATTACTGATGAAAAGTCTAAACTCTGATTATTCATTGCAAATAATTCACCCTCAAATCAAAAGATGCCAAACAGAGCACAAATTCCTTTGAGATCATGTTGTGCCTAGGAAGATCCAGGAACTTATTGTATGAAATAAGGGCTAAAATCTTTGATTTTTGGTGACTAGTGCCAACCACTGATTACTGGAAAAATAAAAAAAAATAAAAAATAAAAAAATATATATAATAAAGGGGGTGAAAAATAAAAGACATATCCAAATGAAAGGATATCAGTAATACAGAGTTTAGATAGAAAAATCAGTGTCTATGTTATACATGAGAGTTTAGGCAACCAGTTTTTACTACTTTAGTTTGTGGATTTTATGCACTTTGAGATGATCTAAATACTGATTTCGGTAAACTCTGCTACTACACACACATATTTTCACAACTGTACAGATTGAGAAAAGAGTTTATTGACAAAGAAGGACAAATGGTAAACACTGATGTATTGTGTAAAATACGCCGAGGTTACTTTGTTTTAATCTCTGATGGTTAAAATAATTTCTTTGTTTCAGACATTTTTTTTTAATTTTGAGATTAGTCATTTGTTTTTCGGAAAAAGTATGATTGAACGGAGAAAAGACAGAGTGTGTTTGATAAGTCCTGATAGTGATTCGTAATGCTGCTGAGTATGTTAGTTTATTGTTTAAAGTGATATCAATTCTTTCACTTTACAATTACTATGCAATATTGATAATACTGATATGTAAAGAAACAAATTTTTTTTTATTAATTGATTCAAATTTACATTCAGACAATTTCATACTCATGTTTAGCTAATCTTTCTGGTACATACTAATCACTATGGTTACAAAAGAGAAGATCTATTTAACCAGGACAAGTATTTGAATGCTACATCTGAAGCAGAAGAGCTAGAGCCAGAAGCTATTGTGCTCTATTACTTCTGATGATCGCTACCCAGTTGTTCAACTGATCATTATTCCATCTGGGATTGCTTGACAACATCCTGAAGATGAATCATCATCATCATCATCTTCTTGGATTCTCTTTTTGCTTTGCAGCTTGCAGGATTCCAAGAAGATTGTCTCCTCAGTACCCATCAGGAAGCTTTGCTGGAAGAGCATCATACAAATCTCCATAGTATGATCGTCTGCCAGGATGGGCATATCATATGGACCGGGACGGATGATGTGCACATAAGGATTAGAGATTGGTCCTTCTGCTATTTCATCATCTGCTATAAGACCTTCATCATTCAGAAAAGACAGAACAAGAAACTCATCGATGATATAGTTTGCTTGTTGATGCCAGTTCATGTTCAAGAATGATTCTACATCCATGAATTCAAAGGTTCCTGCCATTTGGTGTATGGTAATTTTAAGATATGAAGCCTGTTGTTAAAATGCTTCGGTTTTTAAAGCATTCAACAGGGTAACTGAAAGGTTTTTACTTGACTCGAAGCGCTTGGGATAATAAGGTGCGGAGTTTCAAGACAGTCATTATTATTCTGACTGTTGAGCTCCTTTGTACTTTATTATTAAAATTGATAATTTTATTATTATTGATTTTTTTTCTTTTAAGCGGATACTTTGAGTGTTATATGTGCTGCCAGGTGTCTCCACGTCTGAACGTGTGTTTTGGAAGTTGTTAGATACAGCTGTCAGCGTATGCACGTTTGACATCTGTCCCACTAACATACTTTTAATCTTTACAGTTATTATTTAATACACTACATACACACGATTCAATCTTTTACGCACCTCATCTTTTCATAAGTTTTTACTCACACACAAACACTCAAACACTTTCAAAGCCCAGTTCTTCTTGTTTTCAAATCTTACTAATGGCAACTACAGCGTTTATTGCTTCTGAATTAGAATTTGTTCCCAACAATTATTCTGCTCCTGTAGCAAATGAGAACGCACCGGAGGCGTTTCATTTGATTCAGAGGTTCTTGTTAAACTCTGATATCGGTACTGCTCTAACCGCACCATCGAAGCTGTCTGCGACTCAAATTCGAACTTTTTGGAAGACAGGTACTTATGATAATGGAGGAGAGTCTGGATCTCCATCTATCATTTTTGAGTTTCAAGGAGATGAATTTGCTGTTACTCCTACTACTGTTCGTGATGCTTTGGGTCTTGAAGATTTCAATGCATTCACAATCTCTGTTGGAGACTCTGAGTTAGTCAAAATGATGAGCGAGATAGGCTACACTGGACCTTTGACAAAGATAGGTCAACTCAAAAGGCCATTTTTGCGCAAGGAATGGAGCTTCTTTTTCGATTGCATTACTCGGGCTTTTGGAAAGAAGTGCACCAACTGGGATGCGATTCCCACGGATAGTCTACAGATCGGGTATTCTCTTCTCTATGGCAGTCAATTTGATGTTGCTAGATTAGTTTTAACTAATATTGGTGAGAAAATGCTAGAGAATAGAAATGTTGTTTATTTCTCTAGGTTTTGTCAATTGATATTTAATTTTTGCTGTCCAAATGTTGAGATAGTAGAGGATGATGTTATACTTTCGTTTAAACTGCACAAACGTATATTCTCTGACCTTATCAACAAGGACAACAAGAAAGGAGAAGTTGGTCCTTTAATGTTGCCTACATCAGTGCAACAATTTCTTGACAACTTACAACAACAACAAGTCTCAAACACTGAAGCTGGACCTTCTATGTCTCAACCACAGAGGTCAAAGAGATCTAAAGTTCGAGCAGTTAAGTCTGGTTTGCAACACACTGAAGCTGAGGTATCAAATGTTGATGATGTGCCTCAGAGAAAAAGAATGAAGAAAAGGCGAGCCCAAAGGGCAAAGTCTGTTGCTGCTGATTCTATTGAAGACTCAGAAACTGAAGCTGATGAAGAAACTCTTCATCAGAGAAAGAGAAGACTAGTTGCTGAACAACTTTTTAGTGATATCATTGCAAATATGGACAAAGAACCTGAGGACACTGAAGCTCCTACATCAGAGAATGAGGAGATTGTGACAGAAGCTGTTCATCAAGATACTCCTGAAATTGTTGTTGAGGAGGAAATTTTCAATGCTGATGAGGACAGAGTGTTTGTAAACACTGGAACTCCTGAAGTGTTTGTTCAGGAGGATGCTGCAAATCCTGAAACTATACTGATGGATTTTGAAACAGAAGCTCCTACATCAAAAGCTGATGATGTAGTTGAGGAAGCTGCTGCATTCTCTGACAGCAGGATTGTCGATCATGAAGATACTGTCCTGGAAGCTGATCAAGCTACTACTGAATTAGTAGAACCTATTGCTTCTCACACTGAAATCATTTCTCTTGATTTTGAGAAAGGTGAGGAAGTTGATCAGATTAGAGTTGATCCAGTTCCAGAAGCTGTTGCTGAACATGCTGCTGCAACAGATAATGATCATGAGGATATTGTTTTCCTTGAAACTTTGCAACAATCAGTTGTTGAGATTGTTCAGAGAGAAGAAAAGGTTACTGCTCCAGCAAACTCTGATGTTCCTCAAACTGTAGCAGATCAAGTACCTGATGTAACTGCACAGTTGCTTGATGAAATCACTGCTGAAAATGTGCTTGAAGATATTCACAGAGAGGATGACAATGCTGAAGCTAGTCCTGCTCATTCAGATTCTGATTCTGATATTCAAGTAGAAGTTTCTGATCTTCAAGCAAATTCTACTGAAGAGAGGGAAGTTCAAAGGGCTGCTTCTGAGCATTTTCAGAATATGTACTACAATGCATGGGCTAATGCAGATTGTGTCTTTCCAGCAAAACGGGCTGCAGATTTTCTATCTGATTCTGTCAAGAAGATTACAAATCCTGATGTCCTTACGAGCTTACAGGCAACTGTTGTTCAAGTCAAATCTCTCAATAATAGATTTGATGAGAGTCAACAAATGCTTACAAAACTGAGGAATGAAGTAAGTCTGAGGGATCTTACTTTAAAGGCTGACAGAACTTCTTACTTTGCTATGTTCAAGCAGCAAGCCAGGGATTCTGAAGAAATCAAGAAGAGGCTTGGGGCAGTTGAGGACAATCAGAATGCTATGTCTGCTCAACTGACTTCCATTTCTACTGCGCTTGAATTGCTGACATCAGTACTACTTTCTGATGATGTCAAAAAGGGGGAGAGTATACCTAAAGACAAATGCAAAGATACTCAAACTCTGAGACAGAAGGATGATTCTACTGATGGGGGAAGTAGAGGAAATAAAAGAAGGATTTCTGCTCAAAGGCAAAGACGTGTAATAAACTCTGGTGGTCAATCTACTTCAAAACTCAACAAAAGTTTAGTTGTTTCAGCTAATCCATCTACTGATGAAGAGATTGCTGCTAGGATTTTTATTAAAGAACATGGAAAGGAAGTTACTATTGAAGATATCCAGGCTGAAGAACAGATGCTTGCTGAAGAACACAAGAAAAATCTTGAAGCTGGAATCTACAAGAAACAGGAAATCAAGGCTCCTAGGAAGAAAGAAGTTGGTATTTCTATCAAAGAAAATACACAACAGAGTATACAATATACAAGGAGACCTATGATTAGAAATTCTGATAAGGGTAAAGGCAAAATGATTGAAGAGCCTAACCTGAAGAAGAAAGATAATTCAACCTCTGACATTGCTCAAGTTGAAACAAAATTAGCAAAATCAACCTCTGACGCTGCTCAAGTTGATGATACTATTGAAGTTAAGCCAGCCTCTGACAAGACTCAAGCTGTGCAAACTCAGCTAGCTCCTCAATTCAAAGGTTTCTTAAGACCTGTACTCTCTGAAACTCTGACACTTCAACCTGTGGATTTTTCTCAAACCAGGACTGTACTTGGAAAAGAATCTTATGATAAGTCTGGTTTAGGTTCACATAGGGAGAAGAGAATAAATAACAGATCTCAAGACAATATTTCACTGGCAGGATCTAGTATTGGGGATACACAAGAAAATCTTGATAAGTTAGAATCTGTTCAGTTGATTTTTCACAGAGTCTTGAAGAAGCAGTTTCTGTTATACTTCATGAGTGATGGAAGTGTTTATAGAGTTGGAGAATCTGATGTAAATCTCAAATCATGGGAAGAACTTGAATATGTACTTTATCTGTTGAAAGTTAAAAACAGACACACCCATAATGTTGCTCAAATCTTAAGAGAAAAGATGCTGAGATCAAAAGTGATGCTTGGAGGAGGAAAAGTCTCAAATGCTTATATTCCAAAGTATACATACTGGAAAGTTGGTGGAGATGAAGAGAAACAGTACTAGATTTAAAACTGCACTTGGAATAAAAGTCTTAGAATTCAACTTAGAGTCAGATAAAGCTCAGTACATTCGGTTAGGGAATGACATGAAGAAGAACAGTATCTATTCTCTGAGGGCTGCCATATATCAAACTGGTGAAGGAGATCCAGAGTATAAGGAGCTGAAAGAGATTATGATAGCTGAACTTGAGAATGCTGAGAGAAGACTGCTGATTGATTATCTCAGGACTGTACCTGATATTGAAGAAGTCAAGTAAAGTCTGACTGTAAGTTTTTAATATTTTCTATTCTAAGTCAAATTTAAACTCTGTTTTAAATTAAACTCTGTTATATGTTAAACACTGCATTTGTTAAATGGTTTTGACATCATCAATTATATGTTTAACTTGTACATTTTATTATGAACAAGTTGGGGGAGATTGTTAGATATAATTGCTAATGTTTGTTTATCAGTGTTTAAGCAACAGGTACTGACAAGAGTTTATCAGAAGCCAGTCAGAGTTTAGTTAAACTCTGACAGGGTGAAGAGTTTAATTGAAGCCGGTCAGAGTTTATTTAAAGTCTGACAGGGTGATAGTTGAATTAGCTGTCGGTGCAGAATTGAAGATTCTAGAAGCAATATATTCTGAAGATGGAAAGAAGCAGAATATATTGATACAGCTAAGGAAACAGAATGGAAGATAAGAAGCAATCCTTAATTGATAAGTTTTGTATAGCTAACTTGTAGGAATATCAATTAGATAAGGATTGTATGTAGCTGTGTATTATATAAACACAGATAGGTTATTCCTAGAAGGAACGCGTGAATATTGAAATATTATTCTTGTAACCTAGAAGCTCTTTGTGATTCATTAACATCACTAAGAGAGAAGCTGTTAATATAAATACAGTTTATTGATTCATAAACAGTGTTCTTAATTATCGTTATTCTCATACATACTTGATTATATTGTGTATTCGGCCTAACATAATCTACTTTAGGCCTTTAAAGAGAGCCCTAAATGTTGTTTGTGTATGTGGTTTCTTACATTTGGTCCTGGTTTGTGACATCCTTTGGTTAAGTTTTTTGGTCTCTATTTGTAGTTTTTATGAAAAATAAGACGTCAATGTATTGTGTTGTAGTTGCAGTACAAGTTCTTTTTATGTTATTAGCACCGTGTTATATAGTATGTACACAAATTTTATATGGTATATGAGCATGACATCTGCATGTAAACAAAATTCATTTGAAATATTGTTATAGTTGTTGTGGAAGTTTCTCTATGAGTTATTTTGACTTTTCACGTCTAAATTATTAATTTACTATGTACATGTGATCTTGAAATCATAACTATGGTAAGCAATGCAATCATAACTATATGGAAAATCATAACTATATATATGATATATTTTCTTAACTATAGAATGTAGTTACGCAAGATAACGAAATGAGATAACGCAATGAAATCATAACTATGGTAAGCGATGCAATATATGGAAAATCTAATTACAGTAGATAAAGACTTGTAATAATATATATTCGACACTTAAGTCTTAATTATAAAGTAACTACCCTGCTGACACTATATGCTCACATGCACAACCTCTTACTTGGTGAGAGTCCTTGAGCTTCAAACGCCTTCAACGTCTTCCTCTTTCCTGAACATTTTCCTAATGCCTTGCTGCAACTCATGTTTTGAGTTGTTTGCACTTTATTGACATCTGACCAAGATCCATCAGTGAAGAAAGACTCAAGATTGAACGAAGTAGCATCCATGTTACCGTCAAAATTTAACAATTCTTCTAGTTCTAGCCCAAAGTTCTCAAAGTCTTCACTTTTGTCATTCATCAGAAATTCGGACTCATTGTTGTCATTCATCAGAAATTTGTCTGCTTGTTCAAGGGTGAGTGCCTAACCCAAATTGTCCACAATCCCATGGGAAGTGTTTGATGATTTGTCCACACCGTGGATAATCTTGGGTGACTCGAAGATTGTTTATGTTTTTACTCCTGTAACAAAGAAAACAGTAGACAAATCATCATGCGATGGAGGATCGAAAAAGAAATAAAATTATGCTAAGACAGCAGGATGCGGGACTTGGCATGGCCATACAAGTCGTGAACCGATCATGGAGGGTGATCGTGTTATTGGCTTTAGGAGGCTTTTATCTTTTGAAATCAATGATATTGATTTTTGTTCAAAGAACCATGTTGATTTGAATAAACATGGTCATTGGTTAATGCACGAGTTTGTTTTGTGTGGATTCGAGGATTACATAAAGTGTTTTCGTAGAAAGTTTCATCCAACACAACTTGTTTATTTTTATTCTCGGAAGCCTGATTAGTAGTAGTCTTTATTATCTCATTAGCCTTGGAGTTGTTGCTAGTACAACTTGTAGAAACACTTTTCTTGCCCAAATTGACAACCTTGGCAGTTGTTGTCTTACAATTTCTACAAGGGCGTAATCCTCGAATCCACACAAAACAAACTCATGCATTAACCAATGACAAGGTTTATTCAAATCAACATGGTTCTTTGAACAAAAATCAATATCATTTATTTCAAAAGATAAAAGCCTCCTAAAGCCAATAACACGATAACCCTCCATGATCGGTTCACGACTTGTATGGCAATGCCAAGTCCCGCATCCTGCCTTCTTAGCATAATTTTCTTTCTTTTTCGATCCTCCACCGCATGATGATTTGGCTATTGCTTTCTTTGTTAAAGGAGTAAAAACATAAACAATCTTCGAGTCACCCAAGATTATCCACGGTGTGGACAAATAATCAAACACTTCCCATAGGATTGTGGATAATTTGGGTCAGGCACTCACCCTTGAACAAGCAGACGAATTTCTGATGAATGACAACAATGAGTCCGAATTTCTGATGAATGACAAAAGTGAAGACTTTGAGAACTTTGGGCTAGAACTAGAAGAATTGTTAAATTTTGACGGTAACATGGATGTTACTTCGTTCAATCTTTAGTCCTTCTTCACTGATGGATCTTGGTCAGACGTCAATAAAGTGCAAACAACTCAAAACATGAGTTGCAGCAAGGCATTATGAAAGAGTTCAGGAAAGAGGAAGACGTTGAAGGCGTTTGAAGCTCAAGGACTCTCACCAAGTAAGAGGTTGTGCATGTGAGCATATAGTGGCAGCAGAGTAGTTACTTTATAATTAAGACTTAAGTGTCGAATATATATTATTAAAAGTCTTTATCTACTCTAATTAGATTTTCCATATATTGCATAACTTACCATAGTTATGATTTCATTGTGTTATCTCATTTCGTTATCTTGCTTAACTATATTCTATAGTTAAGAATATATATTATATATATAATTATGATTTTCCATATAATTCGTTATAATATATATTCAAGGCGAGGCAAATAATTTCGGATGGGATGCACCACCTTCTTATGTAAATTCTTCCGCGGAGAGTCTGGTTATGAATGATCATGGACTTGAAGAATGTGAAGCATAGAGATGCCCTGTTCATCGAATAATTCCTGCAATCTATGCTTCTTGCAGCAGGTTTCGATCTTTCTTCATGCTTATACCAAATCACAATGCCCAACTTCCCTTCTGAATTTGATAAGTATCAACTTATGGAAAGCCCTTCATTCTCATTCAACTTCTTTTCAATAGTGTCACAACTAAGATTAAAGATAAGGTTCACAGATATTTTACAGCTAAACTAGAAAACAAAAAAGTACTGGACAAGGAAATGAAAAGATAAGAAAAGCTTCATAATTCCATTCATAACTTTGGCAGATACATAATGAGCTATATATATGATCCTTCTTTAACGGTATGATGTGACTAAGCCCAACCCAACAATAACCCAATAAGGCCCAACCCACTACTAAACAGACACGACCCACTATCACCTTTAAACACTAAGTACGCGCCCTTTTTCTAATTGAATTCAATTAACCCTAATTAACAAGGATCATGACAAATTCCTTCCCCTTAAATTGATCCTTGTCCCCAAGGATCGAAGTTAGGAAATTTTCTATGTATATCTTCCCAATACTCCTAAGTCGCCTCTTCCTTCTCCCCACTATTCCACTGAATAAGCACCTTCATCGCCGGAGCATTTCCCTTCTTGACTAGCATTATTTCCAATACTGCTATTGGTTCCACTTGAAGTTCCCCCACTTCTCCCACAGCAGGAAGCACTGTCTGAACCGTTTTACCCTTGCCAATTCTCTTCTTCAGCTGGGCAACGTGAAATACATTATGCACCTTGGAACCAGGCGGCAATTCAATCTGGTAAGCTACATTTCTAATTCTTTTGAGTACCTTGTATGGCCCAAAGTACTTAGCAGACAACTTTTGATTCTTTCTCATCACAACTGACGCTTGCTTGTAGGGTTATAGTTTTATAAATACTTCATCCCCCACTTCGAATTGTCTATCAAGCCTCTTTTTATTTGCATACCACTGCATTCGTTCCTGGGCTTTTAGTAAGTTCTCCTTGAGCAGTTGCTATAGTTGTATTCTGTCTTGCACAAACTTTTTAACACCTGGGTTGAATAGAGCGTTAGACTGATAATGGATAGAAGGTGGATCATGGTTGTAAAGGGCCCTGAAAGGTGTCGTTCCAATGGCAGTGTGGTAACAAGTGTTGTACCACAATTCTGCCATTGGCAACCATTGACTCCACTGACTTGGTTTTTGTCCTGCTACACACCTTAAGTACATTTCCAAACATTGGTTAACCCTCTCTGTTTGACCATCCGTTTGAGGATGGTAGGCAGTGCTTACGTTCAATTGAGTACCCATTGCTTTGAACAGTTCCCTCCAAAAAGCACTGATAAATATAGTATCCCTGTCAGATATGATGATCTTAGGTACTCCATGTAGTTTTACTAATGTATCCAGAACCTTTTGGGCAATGGTGACTGTCGTATAGGGGTGGTTAATAGCTATAAAATGCCCGTACTTAGTGAGTTTGTCAACAATGACTAAGATCACCTCCTTGTCGTTGGACTTAGGTAGTCCCTCAATGAAATCTAATGAAATAGTTTCCCAGGCATTGTTTGGTATAGGCAGAGGTTGTAGCAGTCCTGGAGATGCATTGTGTTCTGGTTTACATCTTTGACAAACATCACAAGCTTTAACAAACTCCTGCACATCCATTTTGAGATTTTGCCAGTAGAACTTTTCTTGAATTCTTTTAGTAGTCACAGTTATCCCAGAATGTCCCCCTTCAGGACTGCTATGTAAGTTCTCTATTATTTTCTTCCTGAGGTCATTTCCAGTTCCTACATACCAGCTTTTCCCTTTCATTATATCACCGTCTACCAACTTGAAACCCTTGTCATCTTCCCCAGTGACCATTAGTGCAACAATTAGCTGTTGTGCCCAAGTGTCATTTTCCCAACTTTCCTTTAATTCCTGCTTCCATAAAGGAGTGACAGTATGCACAAGATGGCATTGTGGCATTTCCTCATTACGCCTTGAGAGAGCATCAACAACAAGATTGTCCTTTCCCTTCTTGTAGTTCACCACATAATCATACCCTAGTAATTTTGATAGCCACTTATGTTGTAGTAGTGTAGTCAACTTTTGTTCCATCAGGTGTTTAAGTGCTTCATGGTCTGTCTTTATGACAAATTTGTGACCTAGTAAATAATATCTCCATTTTTGAACTGCCATGATCACAGCCATAAGTTCTTTTTCATAGGTAGACAAACCATAGTGTCTTGGAGCTAAAACCTTACTTAGGAATGCTATTGGTCTACCCTCCTGCATAAGTACAGCCCCCACTCCATTATTGCAAGCATCAGTCTCAAGAACAAAGGGTTTAGAGAAATCAGGCATAGCTAACACTGGTGTGGATGTCATGGCAACCTTGAGTTAATTGAATGTAGTCTCTGCCTCATCACTCCACTTGAATGCACCTTTCTTTAACAGTTGAGTAAGTGGCTTGCTAATCAACCCATAATGAGCTAAAAACCTCCTGTAATAGCCAGTGAGACCTAGAAAGCCCCTCAATGCTTTTAAATTTTTTGGAACTGGCCAGTCTTCCATGGCCTTGATCTTTTCTTTATCAGCCTCTACCCCAGCTGTTGATATTACATGCCCTAGGTACTCCATAGTATCTTTTGCAAAGTCACATTTAGACCTCTTGACAAACAAGGTGTGTTTCATGAGTAACTCCAAAACAGTTCTTAAATGTTGAACATGTTGCTCCATAGAGGGACTGTAAATTAAGATGTCATCAAAGAAGACCAAAACAAAGTCTCTCACTTGATCAACAAACACTTCATTCATGAGGCCCTGGAAAGATGCAGGGGCATTGGTCAACCCAAAGGGCATGACCAAGAATTCATAATGTCCCTGGTGAGTTCTGAATGCTGTCTTGTGGATATCATCTGGATGTACCCTTATTTGATGATATCCACTTCTCAGATCTAACTTACTGAAAATTGAACTGCCCTTTAATTCTGACAACATTTCTTCAATGATAGGTATAGGGAACTGGTTCTTGACAGTAATAGCATTGAGAGCCCTGTAGTCCACACACAACCTCCAGGATTTATCTTTTTTCTTAACAAGTAGGACGGGGATGCATATGGTGAGCTGTTGTGCCTCACAATACCACTCTGTAGCATCTCTTTCACAATTTTTTCAATTTCAGTCTTGTGTATATATGGACACTTGTATGGATTTGAATTAACTGGGGTACTGTCAGCTCTTAGTGGAATTTTGTGGTCATAAGACCTAGGTGGTGGGAGCCCCTTTGGCTCTGCAAACACATCAGCAAACTCTGTAAGTACTTTTTCAATTTCAACAGGATTGGTGGGTGTTTGGACTTCTTTGTTAATTGCCATAACCTGAATTATGAAGCAACTGTCCTCCTTATTTATCCATCTATGAGGTTTTTTCTCTTGTAAGATATCTACCTTCTCACTTCCCATGGTTTGCCTCAAGGTTATTATCTTCTGGTTCCAAGTAATGTTAATACAATCACCTTTGAAATCAAAAACTACTGGACTCACTAACTTCATCCATTCCACCCCCAAAATAATATCATAGCCACATATAGGTAGTGTAAACATGTTTGCCTTGAACTGTTCCCCTGCCATAGTCCAACTAAAATTCACCACCTGCTGTTCACAGTTTAGCTTGGCTCCATTTGCTATTGTCACTG
The DNA here is from genome assembly GCA_030848705.1 of Heracleum sosnowskyi. Taxonomy (NCBI): domain Eukaryota; kingdom Viridiplantae; phylum Streptophyta; class Magnoliopsida; order Apiales; family Apiaceae; genus Heracleum; species Heracleum sosnowskyi. Next base: position 12,444,993 of record CM061244.1, on the reverse strand, counting down.
ATATTGGGGAACAAGGCTGTGTTTTTAACCCTAGGTATTTTGCAACACTGGAAGATATAAAATTGTGTGTGAAACCACTGTCAATGAGCATACTCAACTCCTTTTGACCACTTTTTCCCTTCAAGCTTAGAGTGTGCAACCCTTCTGTACCAGTGAGAGCATGGATAGATACTTCAGATTCAGTACTGGTTATTTCTTCACTTCCCTCTTGCTCCTCCCAAATAATGGAGAGTTCACCCTTCTCCTGAGGGTTGTTTTGTAGTTCCTCATCTTCTGTTGTGAGCATGAATAATTGTTTATTCCTACAATTGTGACCAGGAGTATACCTTTCATCACAGTGCACACACAATCCCTTGCTCATTCTATCTTTGAAGTCACTATAAGAGAGCCTCCTCACAGTCTTATTCTCCCCTTTGCTGGTGTTGGGAGGCAGACTTTTGGTTTTGTCCCCCACATTGTAAGTTTCTCTTCTTTGCAAATAACTTGTTGTGGCAACCTTGGCAGGGGTTTTGACTCTTCTTTCCATAACTTGTAAGTACAAGGTGCTAGCTATTTCATCCTTCAAGCCACTGAGGAAGCTGTTTACAAAGTAAAGCTCACTCAAACTAGGATTCTGTACCATAACATGTTTTTTCAACTCCTCAAACTGAGTTATATATTCATCAACTTTTCCCTTCTGTACCAATTTATTAAACTGTCCCTCAAGGTTCTCATAACCCCCTCTGGTGAACCTGTGGCACACAAGCTTGGCAAAGTCTAACCACAGTAAGTCAATACCCTCCATTTGTACAGATTGGTACCAGGTATCAGCCTCTCCATCAAGATGCAGGGCAGCATACACTACTTTCTGTCTGTTATCTAGAGAAGGGTTCAATTGAAAAAAACTTTTCATACTTAGACACCTAACCCCTGGGATCCTTCCCCTCAAATCTGGGAAAATCAATTTTTGGGAATTTATAGGGTACAAACTGTTGACTATCCCTGTTGTAGTTTTGGTAGTGGTGTGGTTGTTGGTACTGAGGAGTAGGTACAGTCTGATAAGATTGAGTGAAATTAGGGTTTGGGATGAATGGTGGTGCCATGTGGTTTGGTTAAGATGTAGTCTGCCCTTGAAACTGGGGTATGTAGTTTTGTGTTTGAAATAATGGGGGTTGTTTCAAGGGTTGTTGAAACATATGCATGGTTTGAGGTGGTGTTGTCATAGTTTGATAAGGATTTTGATCAACAGAGTTAGGCAAAGAAGATAAATACTGATGTAACAGAGGTGGTAGATTCACACCTTGAGAAACACAAGGAGCAGTCTGGTTCATAACAAAAGGAGGGTTTAAGGGAGGGTTTGACCTTACCTTGTGTGGTTCAAGATGAATGGAAGCAGCTCCTCCACTAGTTTGTCCCCCCTTCAAGAAGCCCAGATCCTCTCCATGGTCATATACCGCAAAATTAGTGGGTGTTGATGGAATGAATCCTGGTGGATAGCCTGTATTCTTAGCTGGTACCTGCTTCAAGATCTGGGTAGAAGACCCCATTTCTGGAGTATCTGCTTGTTTCCCTTTGATATTTTTCTTGAACATCTCCATAAGCTCATCAAACTTTCTATTACTGTCCATGTTAGCTATAGTAAGCTGATGCATTTGAGTCCTTATTTCTTCCATGGAGTCGGTCATTCTTTGTTGTTCTTCCTCCCATACCAACTGCATTTGATCGAACTTAGATTCAAGGTTTGAGATTTGATCTGCCATGGCCCAAGGTTGGCTTTGATACCACTTTGTCACAACTAAGATTAAAGATAAGGTTCACAGATGTTTTACAGCTAAACTAGAAAACAAAAGAGTACTGGACCAGGAAATGAAAAGATAAGAAAAGCTTCATAATTCCATTCATAACTTTGGCAGATACATAATGAGCTATATATATGATCCTTCTTTAACGGTATGATGTGACTAAGCCCAACCCAACAATAACCCAACAAGGCCCAGCCCACTACTAAACAGACACGACCCACTATCACCTTTAAACACTAAGTACGCGCCCTTTTTCTAATTGAATTCAATTAACCCTAATTAACAAGGATCATGACAAATAGTCTCTCTTTTATTAAGATTATTTTTATCCTCTTAAGTCAGAGTATTTGGCCATGGCTCCCAGCCTTTGGCGATTTCCATTTTCTTAAGTTCCTGATTCTTATCAGTAGAATGTCAACTGCCGGAATAGTATGAACTTCAACTCCAGTGATACATAAGTACAAAGTTCTAATCATTTAGGTCAGATAAAAGTCTGAAAAGATTGACTATGGTTCCATATATATTCAAAAAAAAAAATCAAAATTTTCGGATTTAATTAAACTCATTATATATTCTCAATGTCATACTTTTTTGGCGTTTGTATGATTTTCGAAAATATGTTTTATTTGGTTTAATTTTAAAAAATCAAAACGAAGGATTCTTTTAGTAAGATTAAAGAATTTTTATAAAATAACTATTACGTAGTTAATGGAATTGTTTAAATAATTTTAGGTTCTATTTCGTAATTATGTTATAAATTGTTGTGTTAGAAAAAAGTGATGATTATTTGGTAAACTTTTTAATTTATGCATATTTTTTATAATAAAATTAGGGTAAAGGGAATCTAAATTCACTTTTGATAATTTTCCAAAAGTTAATTGCATTGTTTATCTTTAAACAATCTACCAGTATTTGTGATTTCAAATATGAATGGAAACTTCCAAATCTGTTTATAGTAAGCATTAAATGCTTTGTTGGATTTAAAATAACATAGGAGTATAGTTTAATCTGATTAATTTTAAAGAATTTACATAAAGGTAATTATAGATTTCTTTTACTCATAAAATTAATAGTTCTGAAAAACAACTTTTACAAAAATATTTGGACCTGTTCTGAAATAGTAGGCACATCATTTAGACGAAGGGCATGTTTGACATTCATTACTTATTCATTATAAGTTCATAAGAGCTTACGAGGGGTTTGTGTACTCAGTTTATTTGATAATTTATAACTTATAAATTGATAAATTGAATGTTAGAAATCACTAACATTTTACTTAACTTATCAACTTATTTTTTGATTTTTTGATTTTTCTAATATTTTATATTTTTACATTTGTGTTTTTAAAACATTTTTTTAATTTAAAATACAAATGTTGAAATCATTGTATTTAAAAATTATTTTTTCAAATTTAATTTAACAAATTCTTCACTAACTTATAAGTAAATTTATCCAAACACTCGTATAACTTATAAGAATTCATCAACTTATCACTTATATATGACACTTACTCATTATAAGCTATAAGTCAACTTTTTTGTGATACCCCAAACATGCACTAAGACGGCAACCACGGGGCATTCAGTTTTTTTTTTAAAGTCAGAAGTTGGTATGAGATATTTTTTTGAATAACTTATTTTATTTTTGTGATTTTCCTTAATAAAAGTTAATATTATCATTTAAATATATTATTTATCAAATTTAATTTAATTTTTACATTTTTAATAACTCATAAGTAATTACCCAAACACATAATTTTCAGTTCCCACTTATAAGCAACTCTAAGAGTGGTGTATTCAATTTAGATTTTAATGGATTGATAAAAATCTGTAGATTTTAACAGATTGTTGTTGATTTTAATTTTACGTAGATTTTGGCAGATTTTGTGTAAAATCTCGTAGAGTCTTGCTGATTTAAAGTGGAGTTTCCGACAAATCCTTCAAAATCTCGTGAATTTTAACAAGATTTCGAGACATGCAAAATACACTAGCAAATCCTTGAAAATCCACAACTTTATCAAATAAAAAAAAGTACATGGACTTTTGAATAACACGAGATTTTAATGTATTCTTTAAAATCCATATTGAATATCACTAGATTTTAAAGGACTTTTTAAAATCTAAATTGAATACATCCAGATTTTAAAAGATTTTTTGAAATCTTTATTGAATACCACAAAATTTTAAAGCATTTTTAAAAATCTAAAATGAATGGACAAAGATCGCAAAATTTCAATAAAAAACAATCATTTTGAGTTATCCAAAACTATTTAAAAACACCTTTCAAAGATACTACATGAAAAATGATATTTGCTTTGAACACATGAAATGTTTTTAGCTTTCTCGCTTCAGGTACTACATAATTCCCTTCATTTCAATTCTCTACCTATACATACATGCATTTTTGTATCTATAGGCGCCATACATATACTCAATCACAACATGTTTCTTTTAATTTGCACAATTTCGATTTAATCCACTTGTTCGCACATCTAGTTATATAATTATTTGTTTCTGTATGCTTTTCTAATTAGGTATGCTTATTTTTCTTCAATTTTGTTGTTAATTACATTCAATTTTCAGATCAATGTTCAATTCTCTGATTCAGTGTGTGTGTGTGTGTGAATCTCCTTTGAATATGTTATGATGATCCCCTTGAGAAACTTGTGTGTTTGGTACAACTACTGAGTTTGTTTGCGGTGTAGACTTTTCGAGACTTATAGAGTTGTGTATATCGAAGACTGTTTTATTTTAGCCTCTGTAGAGATTTGTAGTAGAGCACTTTTAATTCGGGGAGGATGAAATAAACGCAGCCTTAATAGAATACGTTCAAGTTATTTTAGACGATCGATTGTTGGTTTTATATACTTGATTGTTGCGTGGTAGTGAATATACTAGTTTTCTTTGTTTTCTAATTTTATAGCGTGTGTATTATTTGAGCTGTTTTTATGAAATGGCGGAAATAGAATCTACTTTAGGCCTTTAAAGAGAGCCCTAAATGTTGTTTGTGTGTGTGTTCTAAGCACTATTTATAAAAATTTCAATTTTTTATTTTTGATCATTGCTTACCACTGTGGTTTCTTACGTTTGGTCCTAGTTTGTGACATCCTTTGGTTAAGTTTGTTGGTCTCTGTTTGTAGTTTTTATGAAAAATAAGACGTCAATGTATTGTGTTGCAGTTGCAGTACAAGTTCTTTTTATGTTATTAGCACCGTGTTATATAGTATGTACACAAACTTTATATGGTATACAAGCATGACATCTGCATGTAAACAAAATTCATTTGAAATATTGTTATAGTTGTTGTGGAAGTTTCTCTATGAGTTATTTTGACTTTTCACGTCTAAATTATTAATTTACTATGTACATGTGATCTTGATTTGACCCGTTTTGTAATGATCATAAAGTGCAGTGAACGATTAATTGTCAAGCGGCTTTATTCAGTTTTAACTTTGAAAGTTTTGACACTTTGGAACATCCTGGCATATGGCATCTAGAAGAAATATTCAGTACAGCCGTCTTTCAACTGATGACTACGATGATATTGATAGTAATGGATTGAGACATGATCCTCGGTTTGATTATTCTCCAAAATACTTTGATGTGATCCCATGGAGGTCCATTGCACTTGCGCTGTTTTTACTCCTTCTGGGGTCAATACTTCTATGTCTCTCGATATTGATATTCACAGGACACATGGGAGGAGAACAGTCCCAAGCATATGGCCTGCTTGGACTTGGTATTGTATCCTTCCTTCCAGGTAAGTCAGAATTAATATATGATAAAAGCAATGAAAATAGAGGCATAGTGTAATCACACTGGTTGTGTCCTCTTATTATGTAACTGGTGATCAACGAGGTTGAAAAGAAGGAGTGCAATTTATATGTTATGCTTTTTGTTTTCTTGTGGCATGTTCTCAATTTACAATGCTAATACTTCCATTTCTTGCTTTGTTTGAAAGATTAGGTGGTACGGGTGCCTGTTATAAGACCAATATAATTGAATCTACTTTATCCCTTGCTATTTACCCGGAAAGAAATAACTCAGTTTTAGCTCGATGGATATGCATTAGCTTGTCAACCTCGTTACTTATTTTCTCTACCCTCATTAGTCATTTCACTTGCTTAACCATCAATTGACCTGGCTATATGGCCTCAAATACATCTTTTATTGAATTTTCTTCATTATGTATCCCATATTATCTACAATTAGGACTAGATATACATTTGTATTCTCGAATATTCAAGAATGTTAATGTTGCTAAAGCTTTCCATCTTAGTTTATGATATGAAAATGAATAGTAGAGTTTATTCAGCAGCTTCTTTGCATCTATGATCAATTTTTCTTCACCCTACTATCTGGCTTACCATAGAATCAGGTAAATAACGGGTAACCGGTGATGTTCTGGTGCTATTTCGCCATACTGAATGAAAGGTAGAAATAAGGTCCGTCAAAATGATGGACAATTACTCCTTGTTGAATTTTGTGACATATGTTTCTTCTAAATCAAGTTTGGTCACATTACTATGTGATATCAATATTCTGTTAATAGTTTGACTTTTCAAAAGTTGGGTACTTTGTTCTTCGGAGAATGGTCTTTGGTTTTTTTTCTTGATGTTATACATGTATTTTTTGTCCGAGAGAGCTCAACACAGGCAATTGACACTATTACTTGACGGGCTCTGGTTACCTTTTCTTAAGCATCTATGCAGATTGATTACTTGTAAGAAGATGATTGAAAATGAACACAAGTTTATGTTCAAACCTTGTTCCAATATTTCAGTCTCAGATTTAGAAATCTGTATGCATTAAAAGATTGAATGAGAAAGTACAACATTACATATACATATTTGTATATACTAAAATGCACCTTGAAAACTATTATGATTTATGCTTAATGGACTTTAAAGGGAAATTGATTTGTTGCCGCAGGATATTATGAGACCCGAATTGCTTACTATTCATGGAGGGGAGCCCAAGGATATCGGTTTGCATCTATCCCCGCTTACTGATGTGAGGTGTGCTTTCTAGTTCATGCCTATTATATTACTTTCCACTACTAATGTGATTAAACACCGCATATATCTAGTCTTAGCATCATCTGCACCAGGAAAACTAGGTCCTTTACACTTTATATTTATTAAACTAATCAGTCATTTCAGAAATGGAAAGTCCATGTGTATGTATAATTGGCCACCAAGAAGATTGAGGAGTGAGAAGCATTGCATTCTACAATCGTATGAATCTTATTGACAAAATATGGGTTCCGGTATGCCTGTACTTGAAAGTCATAGATATCTCCTAAGAGTTGTCCTAGTAATAAAGACGAAGAAAGGTGCAGATGCTTGTAGCTGAATAAAGGCAAAGAAAGGCCCAGTGTTGCCTTCTTCAATTTTGTTTGCAGGCGAAATGAAAAAGTAGGAATCTGAATAAGGAGCCCATGTTAAGAGCTGCTCTCATTGTTACCTTTTCCCTTTTTTCTAAACAAATCCTTTTTGTATATTTGGAAGATATCTCCACTTCTGCATTCATCTACCATTGATGAATTATGCAGGAGTGATGATTATGAAATGTCAGAGTTTTCACACTCTTTGTACACTATTTGTTTTTTAAATAGCTGTGGAGATTCTGGAGCAGTGAGAAATTGGCAGGGAAAGACAAAAATATACAACGATGTCAAATCTTTTTAGATATGGAAAGTCATCCTATAATAAATTGAGAAGGGCATCACATTCTTTTTTAATAAAGCAGCGTATAATAAATTAATAATCATCTGAATTAACATCAGTAATCTTATGATAAAATCTTATTATTTAAAAGCAGGGTGAAATGTCAATATCTCATTACTCACCTCAAATTCTATTAATGATAGTTTTAAGGTTGTGGTTTTGTCAAGTGATTTTAGGTCTGCTAGTGTTCACAGCTCTGATTTTCCAGTTCTACTCTAGTGTGGATACAATTAGAAAGGAGATAGAGATTGGCCCCTGTTTGTTGTCTGGGTGTGGCTAGCTTTTGGATTTTGTCCAAAGGCAAATGATTTTAAAGTGATAAAAATCGCAAGATATTGTTTGCATGGCACTGACTTCAGTGTGGCTGATGTCTATAGTTTAACCACCAATCATTGGAAGATGGTTAATAATCTCATAACTGCTGCATTTGTCAGGTCCTATGATTCAGTGTTTCTGAATGGTACTGCATATGTGATTTGGTATAGATAGTAAAAGAGGAGGAGATTTAATCATATGTTATGACACGGATAAGGATACGGTGAGACTGATTTCAGTACCAGAAATTGATGATCATCATGGCTCTTTCAATTCAGTTCATGTATTTGTGAATCAATTGCTCTTTTCGTGAGGACTTGTATGGATGATCCAAACATGGGGTTATTAAAAGAAGGTGCAACAAATGAGGTTTCTTGGGAGAGAAAGACCCTTCGTTTTAATGTGCCTAGAAATGGAATTGAACTTTTTGAAGTCTTAGGAGTGAGGAGCAATAGTGAAGTATTAGTCCTAAAACGTTCAAGGGATGAACGTGTATTGGTGTCATATAATGTCGAGAAAGATGAGGAGAAGAACTACCGATGGAGTAAACCACCTCGTTTTGTAACTTCTTTCACAGAGAGTCTCATCATGATTAAAACTTGAAGAATTTGAAGGATACAGATGCCATGTTAATTGAATAGTTCCTGCAATTTATGCTTTTTTGAGTTTTGATCCGATTTCAGTGAACAAAATTTAATACTGAGATAGTTCTAATCTGCTTTCAGAAGACTGCATCATGACAGTAGCAAACAAACATCCGTTACAATCAAGCAAGCACTGATGTCTACATCTACATGCACTGAAACAGGAAACAAGCAGAGTACATAAGTTTGAAACATTTTACTTATAACTGATGTTCTTTATTCAGGTGCTCTAATTGTGTTATGTAAAAATGATTGCATTCTTCACTTAAATAATTTCTTAGTCCAAATTTTGTAATAAATAACTTGATATATTATAGAACTATAGAAGGATGCATTTGTTTTGAATATTAACTAGATATATTTCACCAATGTTTTACTTCCCAGGACATGATTCCTCATGTAGAGGCGCATAGCGTGACTGCTCAAAATGTGATGATAGAAGAACCTTTGGCAATTCCCACCAAGGTGTTGGTTGATTCTGAAAATATTCATAAAATTGTGTGCGTTGACACTGTTAATATGGGGGTGCAAGAAGAGCATATGGTGCAGAATTTTACAGTAAAATCTGACAGGGTTTGACATTTTGATGCGCCAGTTGAAGGGACAGATAATGATCAGGTGAGCTCCTCCAGGGGAAATAGTGACTTCGGGTTATGGCGAGGCCATGAGGTTGACTCCAAGTTTCTATGTCTTCTTGACCACATTATGAATAGATACCCGGAAACCTTTCAACACTTTGCCACCAAAAACAAGAAGTTCTGTAAAATGAAGCTAGATATGTTGTGCACCTCGGTAAATGACTTCACCAAAATCTCTATGAGTGAGGTTGATACTGAGATGATTGCTGAGTACAGGGATGTATTTTCTGGCTTGCAGAAATTTGGGTTCAACGTAAGTTGGCTTGTGAGCCGTCTAAACTTCGTAGAAGGGATGTAGCTCTTGGACCAGAAAGCTTGAGAAATCCCCTTAATTTTATGGCTATGGGTGCATCCTATCCAATTCCTTAGACCTTTCTAAACCAGATATCTTTTGTTCACCTAAAGTTCATTTTGAACATAGGGTAACCAGATACTGTCTAAAACTACAGTTGCGCCTTCTATTTGCAGCTGCTGCATATAGCAGGAACACAAACTCCTAGTGTCTCATTCTTAGTGGTTAAAGTTTAACATCTCAAGACTAATAGATTCAAACTCACCAGTGACGATTAATGTTAAACACTGCATGACCAACGGACAATTAACGACAAAAAACTTATACAGGGACAAAGATTATGCCATTAGCAACTCTAAACTCCTGTCTTTAGCCCTGTGGAACCACATACAGTCATCTTGGTTACTTGCAACTCAGTACCATTTTATACTTGCTACCAAGGACCAGATTATGGCTATTATCTACACACATCCTGAAAGGACCCATAGACAACAACAGTGATGATCCACATATTCAGACACATACAAGTTATAAGTACATGAATTTAGCAGCAAAACACACCAAAGAATTTAACAGCAAAAAACACCAAAGAAAATGACAATTGCCCAACTATATGCAGATATGACATATGCAGTTGGATATTTGGAGTGATATATTAAAGAGGCAGTGAGGTAAGAAACAAAATGAAAGGCCAGGATAAAAAAATTGTAGCTGAAGTTTTTAACACGTAGATACTACTTCCAGTTGATACAAATCTACGTAAAGAGATGGTTCACATATGCATCTAGATTACTGGAATTTTTTCTTTCATATATATTTAGTATTTCTTAATACTATTATAAGAAATAGTCCAGAACATCAGAACAGACAATGCCATTATTTGAATAGCACCAGAGGTATTTGGTGGTTAAATTAATTTGAAAACATGAACCAAAACATTCCTCACCATATATCACTAACTTGTATTTCGTAGAACAGGAGATTAACATTGAAGGTATAAAAGGAAACTATAGAATGTGCCACAGAGAATTCAGTGTATACATAAACCAAACAATTACTAGACATAATCTGATAATTACCAAAAGCAGCATTGTCAGTTGTCACTAAACATGAGACCTAAGAGTATAATCAAAAGCTACATGAAATTGTTCAGAGATACAGTTGCCTGCATTCAGAAACTGAAGCGTCCTGAGGGCAGTATGGACATTTAAAGGTCCGTGTGCCCTTTCTTGACATCTTCACAATTGATTGGTTGCAGAGCACATGCCCGCATGGCAGCAGCATAGGTGGATTGTCGTCGTTACTCTGGTCCCTACTGACTGGGCAAACAAAGATAGAGTGGAACTGAAACTCCTTCCCTAAGTCTATTGGCACCGGTAGTTGTTTCATTGCCTGCCACTCCTGTTTCTTTACCGCCATTACATTAGCCAACTTTAGTAGGGTAGGCAACCCTTCAACTCCAGCTGCTATTGCAACACCCAAAGCACTGCTGCTAGATTGTCCCATAAAGCTGCAGAAATGCTGGATTAGTTCATCGACCAACTTCTTCCAATGAATTACATCCGTTATATCAGAGTAAGGGGATTTATCAAGCTTTCCGGCCCACAGTAAGCAACCCATAAGCTTCTGAACTTCATACATGCGAACAGAAGCAAAAGGAGCAAGGTAAGTTCTGGCATAGTTGAGTGCTTCTGTTCGGGACTTCTTCTGCAAGATCTCTACAAAACATAGTGTATGAAGCTTTAACTCAAGATTACAACCAACTTGTGTAAGCTTTCCACGGTTAGACGAGACCCATTTTAAGGCAGGCTCGAGGTTTCTGGACCTAACAGCCTCAATTATCTGATGCATCTCGACAAACTGACATTTTAAGGAGATGGCCTCAGGTTCCCCGGCTTCTTTTATCAAGGAATCAGCTGCATCAAAGAGACCTTCACGGTAAAAATGATTTGCGATAATCTGATTCACTATGTGAATGTCAAAGTCAACGTTTCTGTATGCCTTTGATATGTCAGGATTAAAAACTTTCTCAAGGACTTTTGAGCACTTGTAGAGGTTTACATTCAGCTCCTTCTGTGATCCTTCTAGCTGATTCTGTGGGCAAATAGTGTTTAGTTTAGTTTTAAGTGCAGCAAGTATAGACTTCTGATCAACAGGAGTGCTGCAATCTTGAGTTGACTGCATACTAGCGACTGTCTGTTCAATTTCATGACCAACTTGGTCGATTACTTCTTGCGACTTGGACGAAGATACCTTTTGCTTCTTAGCAACTCGGTCAAATGCATCTCTAACAGTATTGAGCTCCATGGACAACTGACAACCGCCTGAAATATAGTCATAGGAAAACAATTCAGAGCCAGACTTTCAGTCTATAACTTCACCTGGTTGTCTAAGTCCACTTTATATATGGTGGCACTTGGTCTACATTTCCTATTCTTCTTCCACCTCCCTATTTAACATAATAAGCAGTACACACTGACTCGACTAATTTTCAAGGGTCAAAAAATGCTTATGCAAGCTCCTGCACTAGATTTATCAAATAAAAAGATCATCATCTACAGCATAGTAGAGAATCAGTTCAAGCTCAAGGATTTCTTCCAAAGAGAATCATGCTGGAAGGGACAATTTTAGCAGTAAAGATAGGCTCCTAAAAAATCAAAAGGTGGAAATAAATACCGGAATTATGATCTTAAGAAAATTAAGCAAAATGATTCAATAACAAAAAACCAAGTGAGAAAATTCATTAATATCCCAGCATATACAAGTTCTTCTCGGTACATCAAAAATGAATATTAAGCTGAATACATATATCATGGGACAAAGAGCATATAAATGCAACACATGAAAACCATGACAGAGTAGTTCTAACTTGAAATTATAAGATATTAAGTAATGAGAAAGTAAAATATTAGTTAGTATTTATGTAATGTTATCATATAGGAATATATTTTTAATTTTATTGTAATTCATTTATATTATATATATAGTGTATTAGAAATACTCTAAATAATGTTGGAGAATAAGAAAAGGATTTGTTTTCTTTATAATTAATATTTTACTTGGTGGCTAAGTTTAGGGATTAATCTCCTTAAATCCTATAAAGGAGATGTAATATATCATTATTGGAAGACTTTGTTCAAATAATTGAAAAGGGATTCTTCTCTCATGTTAAAAGTTGTGATCCTAACAAATATCTCCATTCTGATCTTGAGCGCAGTACATTGGGATCCTGAAGGGTGGGTTTTCTGTGGTTAATCCACAAATATCTATCTTTTTATTGTTTTCATTGCCGTCCTGCATCAAGTATTTGCTTAGGACAAAAAATAAAATGTATATCACATTTACTTGCACGACATACAAAAGTTTGCAATTGACAAGTTTAAAAGTTTACAATTGCCACAGTAACCCTAATTGGCTTTAAAATGTTTAATTGTCTACTGTTTCTGATTGATATGAATGATAACAAGGAAACATTATTTACTTATCTTGTTGAACTTCAAGCAAATTTAGAGATGCATTAAAGCCGTCAAGCGATAAATCAATGTGACCACCAAAAGAGCCTTTAGAATTAAAACATTTTCTAAACTCAATTCCTCAATAACGAGTTATCAGGATTTCCGGCTATTTAACACAATTCTTCCTACCTATTAATAAGTGCTTAATTATGTATACCAAAAAGTTATACACGTTTCACTTCTCCCTAAAATTTCCAATTTCTGCTTCACAATACAATCTTTTTTACTTGCCAAGTGGGTAAAATATTTAGTTTTTCATTCCATTCTAACTGTACTCTAACCTCTACCCACTATTTTCTCACATTATCACCACACACCAGGTAAGTTCTTTGCGGGCTACGAACTCTAACTCAAACCAATTCCTCCACTATTACCTCCACCACTCTCCCTTAATATATTTACAATACCGAAATTTGGTATGAAACGACATAATCCCCTTCCAACATCTCAGAACTCACATACAATTTTCACCACTTTCGGGCCTCAATAACAAAAAAGGGACAATTTTTATCGTATACAATCCTTATAAAATCCTATACACCAAACAAATAATCAAACCACTCCAATCAAATGCTGGTAAAACACCCACAACATATATACATATACATTAGTGTTATTGGGTATACATACATCACTCTAATTCATTCAATTCCTAGTAAAACCTAAAATTTTAACAACATATCAAATCAAAATCTAGTAAAATCATAATTTAAGCTCAAATTCTAATAAACCCACGATTTATATAACATAAAATTTGATGGGTTCGTTCCAGATTACTAAATTTGATGCTTTTTATTCATTTTCACACTAAAAAACAAAATTGATCAAGAATGAAAGGAGAGAGAGAGAGGGGGGGGGAAGAGAGAGAGAGGGGGGGGGGGGGAAGAGAGAGAGAGAGAGAGGGGGGAAGAGAGAGAGAGAGAGAGAGAGAGAGAGAGAGAGAGAGAGAGAGAGAGAGAGAGAGAACCTGAGAGAGATGAGATCAAATTGAAGGGAGGAGTGAACTGGTGTTGATACAACGGAAAGGGCGAAAGTCGTGTGTTACGTAATTTATACACACACGACACACCAGATAAATGGATGTATCCATTGTTAGGTTATTTTAATTTAATTAAAATTTTAATAACCGGATCAAATTGATGGTTTCTTGTACGTGCAGCAAGCCGTTTTTATTTTTAGCAACAACAGCAAAAGAACAGTTTTTATACTTATAGATTTCGGTATCGGCAAATTGGGATTTATCATAATGATAAATTGGAATAAAAATCGGATAAATTATAATATTTTAAATATATTTAATATATTAGTCTTATATATAATATAAAAAGTCATTTAAAAATATATATGATTTCAAAAATCGAATCGGTCAAATATTTTTAAACGATTTATCGACGATTTTTTAAAAATCGAATAATTTTTAGAACACTCATTATACCTGTTTTTGTAACTTTATTTTTAAAAAGAATAAATCTTCGTACACTTCCTTAAACACTACAAACTCAGGATCCTTAAACACTGCAAACTCACTATCAAAATTATAGAAGAGCCACCAGATGCCTTGATCACCCTGCTTTGTTTTGTTTTTCTTGTTAGTTTACATAGTTTTTATAATACTCATGCAACAAAGAAATGAATTGATACTTAATTTTAATTTGTTAAATTAATCACACAATATAGATATTAATTTAGATATATTCACTGCATCATAGATGACATTTTGCAACGCCACAAAAATATTGAAGGAAGTCCAAAATCTGTTGACATAACGTCAAAATTCTCAACGACGACACTTTTCAGCTGTTAGTTTTTTCGCCATTGTCGTAGCTTTAAAACCAACACTTTTGCAACCTATAAGCCAAAAGTATATTGTTCAAAACTAAAAGCGCATGAAGCCGAACAAAATAGATATAAAAATTAGCTTCAAAAGTCTCAACTTAATGTCAATAAAAAGGGACCATCATAGGTAAATTGATAGATCATAGATAACTTCATAGAAGTAGCTAACACTATTATTAACGGATCAAACCAGTACTGAGTCTACTGACTATATAGCTCAAAAAATGAAACTTCACAGCCAATATGTAATTTTAATATTCTCCAAAAAATTTAATTAGAAAATATATCAATTTTATTTTAAATATTTAGTAATGAAAATCTTAATTACCTTATATTCTCCTAAACTTTTTTCTTAAGGCAAATTACCATCTTAATATTTTCCTAAAATTTATCTTCAAGTCAAATTACCATGTTGATATTCTCTTAAAGTTTCTCTTGAACTCCATATTTTTTTTCTTGAAATTCTATAATTTATCTTTAAATCAAATTATCATCTTAATATTCTCCTAAAAAACTATTAGAAATTATGTTCTCATAATTATTTTTAAAAAACCTATGTTTAATTTATCTATTGCTGTATATATGCATAGACTAGTGATCAAATAAAACCGAAATTAAAATAGAAACTAAAAACTAATTTAAGCTCTTTGATCAATATAATCTAATGACCCCCTAAAGGTACCACACACAACTAAAATACACCCTTACATACATAATTTCACCTAATCCCCTCCGTTTTTAATTTAATTTTTCCCGTCAATCGGATATATATATATAGACCACTATTAATATTATATATAATATATAATATAATATATAGTTTCTATATAAATAGAGAAAAGTTCTATGAAGACCATTATTTAGTTGGAGACCATATGTGTTCTTCAAGTAAAATACATACATAAAATGCTCTATAAAATAATATGTACGGTAACATTTTGTAAACATAACATTTATGGTCTATAAAACATCCCATTTGATGATAATTTTAGTTCTATCTAATTTGCAGAACATTTATATTGGAGTAATATGCATGACAACACGTTATTTAGATTGCAGAATGTAAATGGTCTCCAATCTCTAAATATGGTTTTAAATTATTTTCATAAAATATGTAGGGGAACGGAGTACGGATACCCTAATCCCCGACCCATCTCCGCCCCGATCCCCGAATTTTTTCTATATTTCTCCCCGTTCCCCGCTCTGACCCCGAAAAATTCTCCGAATCCCCGACCTGAACGAGACGGGGATCAAATCAGGTTCGAACGGAGCGGGTGAAATGTCCTTCCCTAGTTTTTTTCTGATCACAGTCCTTTGTTACTAAGTTCTTGTTATGCCATATTTTGGCATAATCCAAATTTCTCCGTTTAATAATTATTAATTCAGATTAAAAATTAATTGCTTAGTCACTAAGTAATATCATCTCCCTAAAATCTCCAAACGATATTCTTCAAATCATGGAAAGAAATGCGGATAAATCCGGACTATTTATTAGAACGTGACGTGGAAGAGAAAGAACACATTCTCTATTTAATCTGAGGAGTCATCATACGAGCTCAGCCCCCAAATATCCAAAAATCTCAAATCCCCCTATTTTCATAATTCGTTATTCCAGCAACCTCTGATTTGGGTTGTTACGAAATTCCTCCAACAACAGTTCTCAACAACTCATTAACCGCAGAATTAAGGCCCGGTTTCAGTTTGAAAATGCATGGATAAGAGAACCTATGTGTAAGGAGGTTGTAATAAGTAGCCGGAGTTTTGTGGGGTAGCTGAGGTTCAATCCAAAATTAGAAAATGTGGCGTGGCTCTAGCTCAATGGGGGGCTGCGTAAGAGAATTGCTGATAGTAAAGACCAAATCAGGAGGTACAAGAGAGGGAGGGATGCTAAGTCTATCAAATTATATCAAGAAGGAAAAGATAAGTTGTTTGAAGTATTAGCACAACGTGAGATCTTTTGGAAGCAGCGCTCAAAGCAATTCTGGTTAAACGCTGGAGACAAGAATAGTAAGTATTTTCACACAGTTGCTAGTGCTCGAAAAAGAAATAATGATATTCAAAAATTGCAAGATAGTGAAGATGGTTGATTACTTTAACACTTTATTTACCGCATCTCATTCTAATGTGGGCAATATCTTAGAGGGGGTTAATTCTTCTTTTACTCAAGAGCAAAATGAGGTTTTGCTTCAAACCAGTTAGTGAAGAAGAGGTGCGGTCAGCTCTATTTCAAATGCATCCTGATAAGTTCCCAGGACCGGATAGGATGACTCCGGAATTTTACCAAAATTTTTGGAGTATTGTGAGAGTTGATGTTGTGAGGTTTGTGCAAGGCATTGTGGAGACAGGTGTTTTGCCAGATAAGATGAATGATACTAAAGAACTCTATGAACTCATGAGGAATCAACTCATTCTGTAGAGAATGTAACTCACTGTATTATTGAACTTAAGATAAAGTACAAGCAACCTTCTCCTTTTATACTACTCACTAGATTATACATACATCATTTCTGTATCTAAAAGTGTAACAGAATCAGTTACTCTATATAAGGTGCTGTGTTGTTGTATGAAACTAGAAGCTTGTGCTTTGTTGAATGACTCAATGCTTTATTTGTTGCACTTGCACAAATAGTCTCATTAGCCCCCCTTTGAACTGCCATCGCCTTGAATGAAGAAACTATATCATCAGCCTCCCCGCAAATTGAGGGCACAATAGAGAAAGTGAGACCCAATTTGGAACAACAAAACCAATGAGGAACTTTACCAAGACCTTTAGTAAGAACATCAACCAGATTCTCTTTAGATGCAATTTGAGTAACTGTAACCAACCCTGACGCAATCTTTTCACGAATGAAATGCACATCCAACTCAATGTGTTTAGTTCGAGCATGATAAACAGGGTTTGCTGTGAGATCAATGGCAGCTTTGCTGTCACAAAATAAGGGAGTAGTAGTGATTGGTATAGTAAGCTCAGCAAGGAGATTCTGAAGCCACAAAACTTCACAAGAGGAGTCTGCCAAGGCACGATACTCAGCTTCAGCAGAGCTGCGTGAAGTCAGAGACTGTTTCTTGGCTCGCCAAGAGATGGCCACAGGACCTAGCAAAAAACAATAACCCCCAACAGAACGTCTATCAACGACATCACCTGCCCAATCACTATCACTATAACCCTTAAATTGCAAGGAATTACGAGCAGGAAATAGCAACCCATGAGAAGAAGTGTGCTTCAAATAACGAAGAACACGTTTGACAGCATCCAAGTGAGCAGTGCGAGGGGCATGTAAAAACTGACTGAGGGACTGTACCGAGAAAGCAATATCTGGGCGAGATGAAGTGAGGTACAACAACTTGCCAACCAAAGATCGATACATAGACGAATTAGAAATCAATTCACCAGACTTATCATTGTCAAATAGCTTGACATGTGGAGCAATGGGAACAGCTAAAGGTTTGCAGTCCATCATATTCGCAGATTTCAACAAATCATTAACGAACTTTTGTTGATTCAAGAAGATGCCTTGATCATTTCTGTGAACTTCCAGTCCCAAATAGTACTTAATAGGGCCAAGGTCTTTGATGCTGAATTGAACGTCCAATAAATGTTTCAAGGCTTGAATAGTAGGCATGTCATTACCAGCAATGAGTATGTCGTCGACATAAACAACCACGGCTATGAAAACAGACCCAGATGAATATGTAAACAAAGAATAGTCCAATAAAGACTCTTTGTAACCAGCTTGAATTAAAGATGTAGCAAGTTTAGCAAACCACTCTCGTGATGCCTGTTTTAATCCATAAATGGATTTATTCAAGCGACAAACTAAACGAGATTGAGAAGAGCCAAATTTGTAACCCAAAGGAGGATCCATATAAACCTCCTCAGTCAAGTCTCCATGTAAAAACGCATTGTTGACATCTAATTGCTCAACAAACCATCCTTTTGTTGCTGCAATAGCTAATAAAGTTCGAACTGTAACCATTTTAACAACCGGGGCATATGTATCATGGTAATCAATACCAGCAGACTGAGTGTAGCCCTTTGCTACCAATCGAGCTTTGAATCTATCAACCTCACCATTAGCTAAATACTTGACCTTAAAAACCCATTTACAACCAATTGTACGTTTACCAGGTGGCAAAGGAACGAGTGACCAGGTGTTATTGGCCTCTAAGGCCTCTAATTCTTTCTGCATAGCAGTAATCCATTGTGGATTCGTAACAGCCTGATGGTAGAAACTAGGCTCAAAAACAGCATTAGAAAACGCTAATGATTGATCATTAGGATTATAGGAGAAATCACACAAATGTGGCTCAAGGAAGACAGAATTAACATTTGAAGTAGAAGCTGTTTTGTTAACAGTATGATAGTCATTCCACCATGTAGGGCGAGACTTCTGTCTAGTGGAATGCCTGACCAATGGCAAAGAACCAGTAGGAAGACTAGAGGTTTGAACTGGAATCGAAGGAGAGGTAGGAACTATAGGAGTAGCAGATACCTCAACCCGACTAGGTATGTCAGTGTCGAAGGGACTATCATTTTGGGTGCCAGACAAAGTAGGAATAACTCCAGTAGAAGAAGGTACTGCATTGGTTGCCAACCAATCGAGAAAAGTATATGAATTAGCAGATGTGGTGTTGGTACTAAGAGACAAAGATGAAGGCTTAAGGTGATACGGAAAGATATGTTCATGAAATTTAACATGTCGACTAACAAAAATAGAATGATTGTCAAGTCGAAGTAACTTGTAACCTTTTTGAGAATATGGATATCCCATAAACACACACTGTATAGCACGAGGTTCTAGTTTATCATGAGAATGAGCAGAGGAATAGCATAAACAGCCAAAGATTTTCAAATTAGTGTAATCTGGCAACTTGCCATAAAGAATCTCAAAAGGACTCTTGAAATGAAGAATAGGAGTGGGAAGAATATTAATAAGATATGTGGTTGTGAGTAAACATTCACCCCAATATTTAAGAGGAAGGCCTGCCTGGAAACGCAGTGCTCGAGTAACTTCAAGTAGATGTTTATGTTTGCGTTCGACTCGCGCGTTTTGTTGTGGAGTATGTGTGCAAGATCTTTGGTGTGAAATACCAAGTGTTGTAAGATATGACTGAAAAGATGAATTTAAAAATTCACTCCCATTATCAGTCCTTATAGACTTGACTTTGGAACTAAATTGGCTTTGGACATATGAAATGAAAGCTTGAAATTTAGAAAAAACATGTGTTAGATATAATTACTGATGTTTGTTTAATCAGTGTTTAAGTAACAGGTACTGTTCAGAGTTTAGTCTGAAGTACTTATCAGAGTTTACATGGAAGCCGGTCAGAGTTTGTTAAAGTCTGACAGGGTGAAAGTCGATTTAGCTGTCGGTGCATGTCATGAAGATTCTAGAAGCAATATATTCTGAAGATGGAAAGAAGCAGAATATATTGATACAGCTAAGGAGACGGAATAGAAGACTGAAGCAATCCTTAATTGATATGAATTGTATAGCTAACTTATAGGAATATCAATTAGAGATGGATTGTATGTAGCTGTGTATTATATAAACACAGATAGGTTATCCCTAGAAGGGATGCGATTATTGAAAATATTATTCTTGTAACCTAGTAGCTCTTTGTGATTCATTAACATCATAAAGAGAGAAACTGTTAATATAATTACAGTTTGTTGATTTATAAACAGTGTTCTTGATTGTTATTCTCATACATACTTGATTATATTGTGTATTCGGCCTAACAATTGGTATCAGAGCCTAGGCTGTTTAATATATACAGTTTTACGATCCAAACACAGTAATAATCATGTCTGAAGAAAATCAAGCTCCTCCCAAGGTTGAACAGGTTAAACCTAATTCTGTGAGTCGGTATGAAACAATCAGGGTTCCAATTCTCAGGCCAGTAGAGTATCCAATTTGGAAGGTGAAGATGACCATGTTTCTGGAGGCTACAGATCCAGAATATCTTGACAGAATCTATGATGGTCCTCATATGCCGACTAAATTGTCTCCTGTTGTTGATGGTCAAGAACAAAAGACTGTTCCAAAGGAAAAGAAAGATATGACTCCTGAGGACATCTCATCAATTGCAAAAGATGCAAAGGTTAGACATCTTCTCCACAGTACTTTAGATAATGTTATGTCTAACAGAGTAATTGGTTGCAAAACTGCAAAAGAAATCTGGGATGCTTTGGAAGTCAGGTGTCAAGGAACCACTGCTATAAAGAAGAACAGGAAAACAATACTCACTCAGGAGTATGAGCACTTTGATTCAAGAGCCAATGAAACCTTGACTGAGACATATGACAGATTCTGTAAACTGCTGAATGATTTATCTCTAGTTGATAAAGAATATGATCTTGAAGAATCAAATCTCAAATTTCTCTTATCTTTACCTGAAAGATGGGATTTGAAGACAACAACTATAAGAGATAATTACGAACTTGCTGAAACTGAACTTGATGAGATTTATGGATTACTGAAAACTCATGAATTGGAAATAGAACAAAGAAACAGAAGATCAAGCAAGAAGACAAAATCTGTTGCTCTCAAAGTTGAGGAGAAGCCCATCAAGAAAGAATCATCAAGGAAGAGAGCCAAGGGAAAGGCTTTAGTCATTAAATCTGAAAGTGAGTCATCAAACTCTGATGATGACTCAAACTCTGATGAAGCTTCTGACTCTGAGGATGATGAAGAACAGATGATGCAAATGGCTGCATTGATGGTGAAGACCTTCAAGAAGATGGGATTCAAGAACTTCAAGAAAGGAAAGAGATTCTCAAGGAAAGATTCAAACTCTGAAAGGAAAAGTTTTAGAAAGTCTGATGGAAGGGAGACCAAGTCTGGCAAGAAGGATAAATCTGAAATCCAGTGCTACAAGTGTAAGGAGATGGGTCACTATGCCCCGGAGTGCAAGAAAGGCAAATCTGAAAAAGCACTCATCTCTAAAGGCAAAGACTGGGCAGATACTTCAGACTCTGATGAAGGAGTAAATTATGCTCTTATGGCAACTGTCAAAGATGAGACTGAATCATCTGAAAATAAGGGCATAAAAGAGAGCACACTTATCTTGGACAGTGGATTCTCAGGACACATGACTGGAAATAAAGCCCTGCTATCAGATTTTGAGGAGAAGGCTGGCCCAAAAGTTTCCTATGGAGATGGCAACATAGGACGTACTATGGGATATGGCAATATCAATCTTGGAAGTGTCATCATCACAAATGTAGCTCTAGTCTCAGGACTCAAGCATAATCTGCTATCTGTGAGTCAAATCTGTGATAGAGGAAACCATGTAGATTTTCATACTGAACACTGTGAAGTTATCAGTAAATCTACTGGAAAAGTTTTTCTAGTTGGACACAGGCACAACAACATTTATGAAGCAGTACCGACAAACTCTGATGAAGCGGTTCTGACAAACTCTGACGAAGCATACTCTGAACCTCTACTGGTAAATACTGGAGAAACTGGAAATTCTCAAATTGAACAAAATAGAGAACCAGTTGAGGGGGAGCGTGAAGAAGCTCAACAAGACACAGCAAGTGAGTCAGTTGAGGAAACTGATTTAAACTCTGACAGTTTAAACTCTGAGCCATCCAATTCAGGGAGAGCCTCAGATGCTGCAGAAAGTCAACATATGAATCAGGAGAGCATGGATCAAGGGGGAGGATCCAATAATGACGCAAGAAACCACTTACCAACAGCAAGAAAGTGGACACAGGCACACACACCTGATCTCATAATTGGAGATCCTGATGCTAGTGTAAGAACTAGAAGTGCTACTACAAATGAATGCCTGTATCATGCTTTCTTGTCTCAAACAGAACCAAAGAAAGTGGAAGAAGCTCTTCAAGATGCAAACTGGATAACAGCAATGCAAGAAGAGTTAAATGAATTTGAAAGAAATAAAGTCTGGACACTTGTACCTAGACCAAAGAATAGATCAATTGTAGGTACAAAGTGGGTTTTCAGAAACAAGACTGACAGTGAAGGTGTGATTACAAGAAACAAGGCTAGACTTGTGGCTAAAGGTTATTCACAACAGGAAGGAATTGACTATGATGAAACCTTTGCTCCAGTTGCAAGATTGGAGGCCATAAGAATTTTTCTGGCCTATGCTGCACAAAAGAAGTTTAAAGTCTTTCAAATGGATGTGAAAAGTGCTTTTCTCAATGGGAAGCTTGAAGAAGAAGTGTTTGTTGAACAACCACCAGGGTTTGTAGATTCCAAACATCCAGATTATGTCTACAGGCTTGATAAGGCATTGTATGGACTAAAGCAGGCACCTAGAGCATGGTATGAAACTCTGGCTCAATTTCTTTTAGAAAGTGGGTTCACTAGAGGCACAATTGACAAAACCTTGTTCTATTTTAATCATGGTGATGATTTGCTGTTAGTTCAAATCTATGTGGATGACATAATTTTTGGGTCTACTAATGATAAACTCTGTAAGAAATTTACCAAGCTTATGCAGTCAAGGTATCAAATGAGTATGATGGGAGAGCTTAGTTATTTTCTAGGCTTACAGGTCAAGCAAACAGATGATGGGATTTTCATCAATCAGACAAAATATACCAGAAATCTTCTCAAGAAATTTGGTATGCTTGATAGCTCATCTGCTACAACTCCCATGGCTACTGCAACAAAGCTAGACAAAGACAGTGGAGCCTCAGTAGATATGACAAACTATAGAGGAATGATAGGGTCTCTTCTTTATCTCACTGCAAGTAGACCTGATATCATGTATGCCACATGTCTTTGTGCAAGATTTCAAGCAGATCCCAGAGAGCCTCATCTAACAGCTGTAAAAAGGATTTTCAAATATCTCAAAGGAACCATAACCTTGGGTTTGTGGTATCCTAGAGAATCAGAGTTTAAGCTAATTGGTTACTCTGATGCAGATTTTGCAGGCTGTAAGATAGACAGAAAAAGTACAAGTGGAAGCTGTCAATTCTTAGGTGACAGATTGGTTTCTTGGTATAGCAAGAAACAGAAATCAATTTCTACATCCACTGCAGAAGCAGAGTATATAGCTGCTGGTAGCTGTTGTGCACAGATTTTATGGATGAAGAATCAGTTGCTGGATTATGGGTTAAGGTACTCTAAAATACCTATTTACTGTGATAACCAAAGTGCTATTGCTATGACAGGTAACCCAGTACAGCACTCCAAGACCAAGCACATCAGCATAAGGTATCATTTTATCAGGGAACATGTGGAAGAAGGAGATATTGAGCTTCATTTTGTGTCTACAGACCAACAACTTGAAGATATCTTCACCAAACCTTTGAGTGAAGCTACTTTTACAAGATTGGTAAATGAACTTGGAATGATCTCTGGTTTTGACTAGAGATACGGGTTAGACTCAAAAACTATACATGTTTGATTTTTATGCTCATGATTCCTTGCATGTATTAACTGTTATGAGTACCAGTGCCATAAACTCTGAAAGTAAACTCTGATGCTAAACTCTGTTAGTCATAAAAGTGTTGGTCATACTCTGATAGTTACAGTCTAATGCTATACTCTGATTGTAATTTTGTCTGAAACATATGGACCAATGAATAAATTTGTATGAAGCATAATTCTCAGTAAGTAATTATGAATCCTTAAGAGTTGTATAGATTCTGATCTCAAATGTGCAGGAAGTTAACACAGCATGATACTGTCTCTGTATTTATAGCATCTCTTAGTTTATTGATCCTATACACTGAGTCTGTATTAGATGTTTGCATTTTCTCTCATAAATTAATTGCATTAACTGATGAAAAGTCTAAACTCTGATTATTAATTATAAATAATTCACCCTCAAATCAAAAGATGCCAAAAAGAGCACAAATTCCTTTGAGATCATGTTGTGCCTAGGAAGATCCAGGAACTTATTGTATGAAATAAGGGCTAAAATCTTTGATTTTTGGTGACTAGTGCCAACCACTGATTACTGGAAAAATTAAAAAAATAATAATAATAATTAAATAAATAAATAAATAAATAAAAATAAAAAAAATATATATATATATATAAAGGGGGTGAAGAATAAAAGATATATCCAAATGAAAGGATATCAAAATACAGAGTTTAGATATAAAAATCAGATGTTATGTTTTACATGAGAGTTTAGGCAACCAGTTTTTACTGCTTAAGTTTGTGGATTTTATGCACTTTGAGATGATCTAAATATTGATTTCGGTAAACTCTGCTATAGCACACACATTTATTCACACCTGTACAGTTTGAGAAAAGAGTTTATTGACAAAGAAGGACAAATGGTAAACACTGATGTATTGTGTGAAATACACCGAGGTAACTTTGTTTTAATCTCTGATGGTTAAAATAATTTCTTTGTTTCAGACAATTTATAATTTTGAGATTAGACATTTGTTTTGAAATTCGAAAGAGCATGAGTACAAACGGTTCATATTTGTATTAAACAGAGGAGAGAGAGGTTGAGTGTTTTGAACAGTGTGAAAAGCGGTAATTATGGCTATTTTTACTGCGCGTGTGTATTGGAAGTTGTTATATACAGCTGTCAGCGAATACATGTTTGACATCTGTCCCACTCACACATTTTTCAAAGACGCCTGCTGTGTGTAGTAATGATTAAAACGATTCAGTTTTAATTTTCACTGTTATTATTTAAACTTACTACACATAAACGGTTCATTCTTTTACACACTTCATCTTTTCATAAGTTTTTACTCACAAACACTGTATCAAACACTTTCACTGCATCCATTCTACATTTTTCTCTGTCTTATTTCTTGCTTTCTTCAAGACTTTTCTAATGGCTACTACAATGTTTACTGCTTCTGGGTTAGAATTTGTCCCAAACAACTATGCTGCTCCTTTGGCAAATGAGAACGCACCGGAGGCGTTTCATTTGATTCAGGATTTCTTGTCAAACTCTGATGTTGGAACTGCTCTCACCGCACCATTGAAGCTGTCTGCATCTCAAATAAGGACTTTCTGGCAAACAGGTACTTATGATAATGGAGGAGAGTCTGGGTCTCCATCCATAATCTTTGAATTTCAAGAAGAAGAGTTTATAGTTACTCCAACAACTATTCGTGATGCTCTGGGCCTTGAGGACTTTAATGCTTTCACAATCTCTGTTGGAGATTCTGAGTTAGTTCGTATGATGAGAGAGATAGGCTACTCTGGACCATTGACAAAGATTGGTCAACTCAAAAGGCCGTTTTTGCGCAAGGAATGGAGTTTCTTTTTCGATTGCATCACCAGGGCTTTTGGAAAGAAATGCACGAATTGGGATGCTATTCCCACGGATAGTCTGCAACTCGGGTATTCTCTTCTTTATGGTAGTCATTTTGATGTTGCTAGACTAGTTCTAAATAATATAGGTGAGAAAATGAATGAAAACAGAGGTGTAGTCTATTTTGCAAGATTCTGTCAATTGATATTCTCTGAATGTGTTTCTGAAGTAGAAATAGCTGAGAATGATGTGATTCCATGTTTTAAATTACATAAACGCATATTCTCTGATCTCACAAATAAAGATAACAAGAAAGGAGATGTTGGTGTTTTGTTGCTACCTGATTCTGTGCAACAATTCCTGATCAATTCACAACAACAACAACAACTAGCAAACGCTGAAGCTGGACCTTCTGTGTCTCAATCACAGAGGTCAAAGAAGTCAAAGGTAAGAGCTGTTAAGTCTGATAGAGTGAATCCATCAAATGCTGAAGCTGGGGTATCAAATACTGATGATATGCCTTAGAAGAAAAGGTTAAAGAAAAGAAGGGCCAACAGGGTAAAGTATGATGCTGCTAATGAGGAGAGTGAAACTGATGATGAAACTCTTCATCAGAGAAAAAGGAGATTAGTAGCCGCACATCTCTTTGGTGCAGAGAATATTTCTTCAACAGTTGCTGAAAATCTTGAAGTTGAGTTACAGGAGGATGAAGCTGTCAATATGGACAGAGTTTCTATGGAGAATGTAGCTCCTGAAGTTGTTCTTCAAGAGGAGATTTTTGACACTCCTGTGCCTACTGAGGACAGAGTAAATGCTGATGCTGGCATGATGAATTTTGAGAGAGAAGCTCCTACATCAAAGACTGATGATGTAGTTGAGGAAGATGCTGATCATTCTGACAGCAGAGTTTTTGAGAAAATGGATTTCTTTGTTGATGAAGATATTCCAGATGCACATCCTACTATCAGTACCTGTGATACTGAGGATGTAGAAGCTGATCAAGCCACCTTAGTCATTGAAGACTCTGTTGCTACTCACACAGAGGTTCTTTCTGTTAACAATCTAAATTCTGACAAAGGTGAGGAGGTTGATCAAGTTGTTGAAGCTGCTGCAGAACATTCTGATGCAATTGCAGCAGAAGATGCTAATTTGCTTGAAGCTCTACAACAATCTGTTGTTGAGGTTGTAACAAAAGAAACAGAGTTAATGCAAACTGCAAACTCTGAGATTCCAGAACCTGTTGCAGAGAAAGTTATTGTCGAAGCTGCACAGAGAAATTGTGAAATTACTGCTGAGAATGTTCCTGCAGAGAATACAGCAGAGGATGAAAATGTTGAAGATAGTTCTGCTAATTCACACCCTAGTATTCAAATTTCACTGTCTGATGGTGTAAATACTGATGAAGAAAGAGGGATAAATAGGGAGACTGAAGAGCATTTTCAGAATATGTACTATAACAGATGGGCTGATGCCGATTGTATCTTTTCAGCACAGAGGGCTGCTGATTTTCTTGGTGATTCTGTGAAGACAATTTCAAATCCTGATATTCTTACTAGTCTAAAGGCCATTGTGATTCAAATTAAATCTCTCCACAACAGATTTGATGAGTCTCATAAGGAGGTCACTGCTTTGAGGAATGAAGTTGGTATGAGAGATCTTACTCTGAAGAATGATAGATCCTACTACAATTCTATGTTCAAGAAGCAAGCTCAGGACTCTGATGAAATTCAGAAGAGGCTTGGGAAAGTTGAGGACAACCAGACTGCTATGTCTGCCCAACTGACTTCAATTTCTACTGCAATTGAGTTGTTGACATCAGTACTACTTTCTGATGATGTCAAAAAGGGGGAGAGTGTACCAAGTGACAAATGCAAAGACACTCAAACTCTGAGACGGAGGGATGATGGTAATGATGGTGGAAGCAAGGGAGATGGAAAGAGTTTAAGATTAAATTTTGATAGAAGACCACCAAGATCAAACTCTGATAAAAGATCAAACTCTGGTAAGGGAAATGCAAACTCTGCCAGTGGTTCAAAACTCAAAAGTTTGATAATCTCTGATAAGCCTACCACAGATGAGGAAATTGCTACTAAAATGTTTTTAGAAGAGCATGGTGGTGAGGTAACAGTTGAGGATTATGATGCTGAATTAAGAATGATAAATGAAGAGCACAAGAAGAAAATGGAAGCTGGTACTTATACAAAGAAAGGTAAAGCTCCAAGGAGAAAAGAGATAGGAATATCTATTAAAGATAATGTAAACCCTGATCAAAGTTTGCAATACTCAAGGAGACCTACTATTGCAAGAAATGACAAAGGAAAAGGTAAACTGGTAGAAGAAGAACAGTTACCAAAGAAGATTTATTCAACCTCTGACATTGCTCAAGTTGAATCAAGGATAAACAAATCAACCTCTGACGTTGCTCATGTTGATATTGCTACTAAAATTGTGACAACCTCTGACAAGGCTCAAGTTGTACAAACTCAACTCAAAGGGTTCTTAAGACCTGTACTTTCTGAAACTCTGACATTAGAACCTGTGGATTTTTCTCAAACCAGGACAGTACATGGAAAACAATCTTATGACAAGTCTGGTTTAGGTTCACACAGAGAGAAGAGGATAAATAACAGTCCAATGGATCAAACATCACTGGCAGAACCTGGTGTTGGGGTTACTCAAGAGAACCTTGACAAGCTAGAGTCTGTTCAGTTAATTCATCATAAGGGACTTAGGAAGGACTTTCTGTTATACTTCATGGCTGATGGCAGAGTATATAGAATAAGTGAAAATGATATACACTTGAAAATGGCTGAAGAGTTAGAATATGTCTTATATCTACTCAAAGTCAGAAATCAAAGGACTCAAAATGCTGCTGAAGTTTTGAGAGTAAGGATGATGAGAGCAAAGGTTCTCAGTGGTGCTAAAATTACAAGTGCTTACATTCCTAAGTACAAAGATGCTAATGAAAATCTTGTTGAGATGAGGAGAAATAGTGCAAAGCTCTCTACATCTTTTGGAACAAAGGTGTTGGAATTCAATTTGGAATCTGACAAAGCCTTTATAATAAGGCTGGGCAATGATATGAGAAGAAACAGCATATATTCTCTGAGGGCTGCCATATATCAAACTGGTGAAAGTGATCCAGAATTGAAGGAGCTGAAAGAGATTATGATTGCTGAGCTAGAGAGAGCTGAAAGAAGATTGCTTACAGACTATATCAGGACAGTGCCTGATATTGAAGAAATCAAGTAAAATCTGACTGTAAGTTTTTTAATGTTTTCTATTCTAAGTTAAAATTAAACTCTGTTATGATTAAACACTGCATTTGTTATATGTTTTGACATCATCAATTATCTGTTTAACTTGTACATTTTTATTATGCACAAGTTGGGGGAGATTGTTAGATATAATTACTGATGTTTGTTTAATCAGTGTTTAAGTAACAGGTACTGTTCAGAGTTTAGTCTGAAGTACTTATCAGAGTTTACATGGAAGCCGGTCAGAGTTTGTTAAAGTCTGACAGGGTGAAAGTCGATTTAGCTGTCGGTGCATGTCATGAAGATTCTAGAAGCAATATATTCTGAAGATGGAAAGAAGCAGAATATATTGATACAGCTAAGGAGACGGAATAGAAGACTGAAGCAATCCTTAATTGATATGAATTGTATAGCTAACTTATAGGAATATCAATTAGAGATGGATTGTATGTAGCTGTGTATTATATAAACACAGATAGGTTATCCCTAGAAGGGATGCGATTATTGAAAATATTATTCTTGTAACCTAGTAGCTCTTTGTGATTCATTAACATCATAAAGAGAGAAACTGTTAATATAATTACAGTTTGTTGATTTATAAACAGTGTTCTTGATTGTTATTCTCATACATACTTGATTATATTGTGTATTCGGCCTAACAACATGAGATTTACTTGACAAAAGAAATGTCCAAGTAGCACGACTACAATCATCCACGATGGTAAGGAAATATTTGCAACCTTGTGTACTTGAAACATGATACGGTCCCCATACATCCATATGCAATAAACCAAAAAGAACGTCTTCATGAGACGCACTATGTTTCGGGAAAGGAAGCATAGATTGTTTGGAAAGAGGACAAATAGGACAATCAGAATTACAATTGTTCAAAAGAGAAATACAAGAAATATGACTAAGCACAGAATTAGGAGCATGGCCTAATCTGAGATGCCATAATTTGGAACTAACAGAAGTTGAATTAGAAAGAACATTGCAAACAGCAGAACCAGTAGCAGCACTGGGAACATTGTGAGAAGAGATTTGGTCAAAGTAGTATAAGCCTCCGTTTTCAGCATCAGTGGCCAGAGTCACCTGGTTCTGGTCCTGAAAAGAGCAATGAGAAGAAGTAAAAAGGACAGAATAAGAGCTATCCTGACTCAATTTACTAACAGACAAGAGATTGCAGTTGAAAGATGGTACAAGTAAGACATTATGCAGAGTGATTTTAGGAGTTAAAAAGACTGAACCAGTCTGATGCACAAGAATAGTATGTTGGTTTGGCAAAGCAATATAGAATGGTTGAGAAATTGGAGAAATATTATGTAAAAGAGAAGAGTCACAGCACATATGATTGGAAGCCCCAGTATCCACAATCCATAAAGATCTAATACTTGTAAGATTATAAGAGAGCATGGAGTATGCCAAACCTGCCATATGATGAATGTGATCTTCTGGAGTATGAACTGTAGTTGAAGACTTATTCTGCATCATTAGATTCATGAGTTGAGACATTTGATGCTGAAGTTGTTCCATAGAAGTAGAACCAGCAGTAGAACCAGTAGATCAAGGTGATGGAAGAGATGTAACAGGTGTAACAGAAAGATAATCAACTCCAGAATTGTTAGGATTAGAAGGAAAACCAGATACACTAGACACTTGCATGGCCTGAGGATAATTTCGAAAACCTTGATTAGTGGTGGAAACCTTGCCTCTACCTCTACCTCTAGGTGGATAACCAATGAGCTTGAAACAAGTTTCCTTTAGATGTCCATCTTTGTGACAATAAGTGCACTTCAATTGCTTCTTTGGAAATGCCTCAGGTTGATTGGAATTTCTGGACTTCTCTGATTTGTTGAATCCTGTGACAGTGGCTAAGAAAGAAGGTGGAACAATGTGTCCTTGCCTTTGTCTCTCTTCTTGTTTGACAAGAGAAAAAGATTGTGCTAGAGTTGGCAAAGGACTCATCATGAGAATCTGTCCTCTAGCAGAAGAATAGCTATCATGCAAACCCATAAGAAACTGGAGTAACCTCTTTCGTTGCTCTCTTTCATCCTGTAACTTGTGAGATTCACAGACACAACCAGATATGGAGCAAATAAAAGGAGATTCTAGAGCACCATATTCATCCCACAAGTTTTTCATCTTGTGATAGTACAATTCCACATATTTATCCCCTTGTTCTAAAGTGTGTAAATATTTTAAGACTTGATACACACGATGACCATCAACGCAAGAAAATTGATCATGGAGTTCATCCCATACATCCTTCGCAGAATGAACAAAATCCATGCCATTACTGATCTCATCAGAAACAGTATTAAGAATCCAGCTTATTATCATATCATTAACTCTGTCCCATTGGGCTTTTAAAGGGGAAGAAGAATTAGGTACAGGAAATGAACCATTGATAATGCTAATCTTATTCTTCGCAGAAAGAGCAATTGTAAGAGATCGTTTCCATGGACCATAGTTCTCTGTACCAGTCAATTTCTTAGAGATTAAGACTAGGCCAGGGTGATCGATATTTTGCAGATACAACGGATGAACATTAGATACAACATCCTCAGAGACAGTCTCTTCTATATTTGTACCACTAGACGTAGCACCATTAGTTGTTGCATTGTTTTGGACATTAGTCACTGCATTAGCATAAGAATTTCTAGCCATCGTTCAATCAATTTCTAGAAAGTTCAACAAAATTCTAACAAGAACTCTTCAATATCACGAAGATCTTCAATATCACAAATTGTAAACTCAATATGTAAAATCATAAGCAACAAACAACAATCATTTCTCAGCGAGGCTTATCATAATTTTGTGAATTATGTAAGGAGATAAGAAAAATACTGGTCAAGAGACGAACAAATTGCGAGAGAGATCGCGAGCGAGATCACTAGAGAGAGATCAGAGAGAGATCGGAGAGAGATCGGATTGAGGAGATTTGCAAATCATGATCGCGGAAGAATTGATCGCAAGAATCGATCGCAGAAATCGATCGCAGAACGAATTACCGGAATCACCGACGTTGCGTAACTAGATCGCTAACAAACTCTTTCGATTCATTTGCGGAAGACGAGTTATGCTCTGATACCATAAAGAACTCTATGAACTCATGAGGAATCAACTCATTCTGTAGAGAATGTAACTCACTGTATTATTGAACTTAAGATAAAGTACAAGCAACCTTCTCCTTTTATACTACTCACTAGATTATACATACATCATTTCTGTATCTAAAAGTGTAACAGAATCAGTTACTCTATATAAGGTGCTGTGTTGTTGTATGAAACTAGAAGCTTGTGCTTTGTTGAATGACTCAATGCTTTATTTGTTGCACTTGCACAAATAGTCTCATTAGATACAAATATTGTTTTGATTCCTAAGAAGAAAAATCCGCTGCAAATGGGTGATTTAAGGCCTATATCTCTTTGTAATGTTCCATATAAAATAGCTTCTAAAGTCTTGGCTAATAGGATGAAAGAAGTGATGAATCAAATTATATCGGAAACACAAAGTGCGTTTATTCCAGGCCGCTTAATTTCCGATAATATTTTTTGAGGTTATGCATTATCTCAAAAGGAAGACGACCGGAAAAAAAGGTTACATGGCTCGGAAGTTAGATATGAGCAAGGCCTATGACCGTGTTGAGTGGTCGTTTTTAGATGCTATGTTGAAGAAAATGGGGTTTTCAGATAAGTAGATAGCTTTGATCATGAGTTGTGTGACATCACTATGCTATCAGGTGGTTCACGGGGGTCGAAGTATGGGCCCTATTTTTCCTTCTCATGGTATTGGTCAGGGAGATCTGTTATCTCCTTATTTGTTTATCGTATGTGCAGAAGGTCTTTCCGCTATGTTAAGACGTTTCGAGGCTAATAAGCTCATTTCAGGTTGCACAAGGAGCTCCAGTTATATCTCACATGCTATTCGCGGATGATATTTATAATTTTTGTAAGGCTACTATTGAGGAGGCAAGGACAATTTTTTCTTTGCTGTGTCGCTATGAATTAGCTTCTGGCCAACAAGTAAACTTACAAAAGTCATCAGCATTTTTTAGTCCAAACACTCAAGCACAGGTGAGAACAGAGGTTTGTGATACTTTGGGGGTTCGAGAGGCAGATTCTAATAGCATGTATTTGGGTCTTCCTAATACAATGGGCAGGAATAAGTCGGTGATTTTGGATTTTTTGAAGAACAGAATGAGGAACAAAATTCAAGCTTGGGATAATAAACTTGTTTCAAGATTCGGGAAAGAGGTTTTATCAAAAACGGTGGTCCAATCTCTGCCAACTTATGCCATGAGTGTATTCCTTCTTCCAACGAGATTGTGCCAGGACATAGAACAGATGATGTCAAAATTCTGGTGGAGGTCCTCCCCTTCTCAAGGACGGGGTATTAGTTGGATGCGGTGGGAGAGAATGACAAAGCATAAGCATATGGGTGGTATGGGGTTTCGTGCTTGCATGATTTTAATGTCGCAATGTTGGGATTTTTAATGAGACTGACATCCATTGTTTACTCTCATGTGAGTTTTCCTGGAAATGTTGGGGCATTGCTGGTCTGGTTTGTGCAGGAAGAGAGTTTGATTCGGTACAAAGTTGGATGGAAGAATTATTTAAGAGGCTGGAAATGAAGGATATGTGTCGAGTGGTTATGATTTGTTGGGCGGTGTGGTCTGCTCGTAATGTGTTGGTATGGCAGCAGCGGGTTAGGAAGGTAGAGGAGGTGGTGACGTTTGCGCATAAAAGTCTTGATCAATGGGTGAAAGCTCAAGGTAAGAAAAATATTCCCTACGAGAAGGTCTGGTAGTGAGCTTTGGATTAAACCGACTAGAGGCATCAAGCTGAACGTAGACGCTGCAATTTTCAAAGAAGATATGAAGTTTGGTTATAGTTTTTTGGTTTGAGATGCTGCCAGGATGCTAGCAACAGCGAGGACGTGGTGTCAGATTGGCTTGTAGCTACCAAGCAATCAGGGATAACACAAAACTGTACTCTGCATTTTGTGTAGCTGTTTGAGGAGTGTAGGAAACTTATGAAGTCATTGATGAATGTTGATCTTGTTTTTGTTAAACGTTCTGCTAACCGGGCTGCGCATTTTCTTGCCAGAAATTCCCGAGAGTTGGCTGATCGTACTGTTGAGGAGGGTTCCGTCCCCTCTGAATTGTTTCACCTTTGATCTGCACCTGCGCCACCTATCTGCTGCTGTCATTTGCCACATTGTTCAACTACTTTATACTGACATCGTATGAATATTTTAGACGCGGTTTCTGAAACCTTATTTAGGCCACATTTTTCGCTCTCTTTAAATAGGAAAAAATAATTAGTTTCTTTGGTCCAGATGAAGTTTGAAAACTTTGTATTCCGTCTTTGGGTGATAAAAGGCAACATTATTTACGATAGACATTTTAGTTGTTTCACTTCGTCTGGTGAAGCAAAAACTTCTTTCAAATTCATTTCCGGATTTATGACCTTTTTGTTTAGTCAAATTGTTGTCCCTCTATACATGAGTGTAAATTGATTTGCTTCACTAGAAAAGTCCCAATGTTAGTGATGGGTGTTGCATACTTTGAGTAAGCTCTTGAGTTCTCGTAAGTCCCCAAACACAGATATATTATGGCAGCTGCACCTATCTGAGCAGCTTTTTGTAAGTTGACGACGTTGCAGACGGGGTTGAAGACACATAATTGACA
Source organism: Heracleum sosnowskyi (assembly GCA_030848705.1). Classification (NCBI taxonomy): domain Eukaryota; kingdom Viridiplantae; phylum Streptophyta; class Magnoliopsida; order Apiales; family Apiaceae; genus Heracleum; species Heracleum sosnowskyi. The sequence continues at coordinate 12,410,081 of CM061244.1, read as the reverse complement.
AATTCAAAAATTAATGACTCGTGATTGGTTGCAGGTGAAGGTGGTGCAAGCTCAGATTGAGCAATTAAACGAGTTAATTCAGTAAATCCAGTTGTTCGAGATTGCATACTTCCATAAGCTGTAGATGATGCAGACAAGCTTGCAAACTCACAGCTGGTTGAGTTGCAGTAAGTCAGTAACAGCTTCCACCTAAGCCAAATACCAGTTGTGGTGTATTCCTTGAAACCCCACAGACTGGGAGTGAAAATTTCTGGAAACTCTGCAACAAATTACAGATGCGACAAAAACAACGAGAGATTCCACTAACTAGCTAAAAGAGAATTAATACTAGAACATAGCCTAATGTTTAGGGAAAAGAGAACTAATACTAGTACATAGCTAAATGAGTTCTTCATGCCGCCTTCATCCTCAAAACAATTACAACATATGCTTGCACTTATATCGCACAAGAATATAATTTTAGCCTATATGCTGTCCTAGGAGCCGATATAGTCCTTCCCTGGTTTCTTAGTGAATTACTTTGATTGTAAGGTACACACACCACTATAAATTTGCCAGAAACTGGAAAATATATATACCTTACCCTTTATGCAAGTTCCTTTTTGCGTGTACACAAACAGATTCACCGAGTAAACCTAGAAGCAACATCGACTACGTTTCTGCATTCCCTTCAATTCATAACAAAGAAATTACTTAAGTTAACGAAAATGTACATATGTACATGTATGTTAAATTATTATCAATACTCTTAACATAGGAATTGACCTTAACTCTACAAACACGGAAAATTCATGAACGGTAATGGTCTCAAGATTCTCAATACACCAGAAGATATACATTCAATGTAAGAGAAAGATAATCTGATTCGAGGTAGAACTATGAAAATCAGGGCAAAAGTAAAACATTCAGATATTAGGTTTTCTCCCACAGAATGCAAGATTTAGGCCACAAAAAAATAAAAAGAAAACCGATAAAGTCACATGTCTAGCTGAATATGTATCATCTTCTATCTCTTTGCATGCATTACAAGATAGTTTTTCATATCATCGTTTTCATTGCATGTTTAATTTTCTTATTCAGGCAAGAGATGAAAATGCAATGTGGAACTGCTCTAGCTTTAATATGTAGTGCTTTATCAGTGGTACTAGGAGACAATTCCTTAGCCTTTCACCATGGTGCCTTCAACTCTTCTAGAAACACAGCTTCAAGTCTCTCAGCTCTCCTCTTCATGTACTCACTTTTCTGATCCGAATTATCAATCACCTGTTTAACACTAACAAGCTCGTCCTCAAGAGCTTTCACTTCCTCTAATGCTTTCACTTTTTTGAGTACAAGAGCTCTGATCTCCTCTTCTACTTTCACTTTTTTGAGTGCAAGAGCTCTGAATTCCTCTTCTGCCTTTACTTTTTCGAGTATCTTGCGATTTAACGCATTGTTTGCATCAGAAGAGAGAGTCACTAGCTTATTAATCCTGGCACGTAAAAATCCAACTTTCATACCTAGAACCTCGATGGCTTTTAATGTGTCATCCCATGATTTCAGATTTTCAAGACTGGTAAGCTTGGAAGATCTAATAGCATCAGCAATGTTGATGGTTTCTAAAATGACTCCTACTACTAGTTCCATTTTCAGCCCATCAGTGAGTTGGTCGTGGAGGTATGACTTTTGACTGCAGCAAAGCTCATAGTACTTCACCCGAAGGTGCTGTGGAATCTCATTGTCTATAATAATATATCCATACACAATAACATTGAAATTTTCGAAAGTCTTCACATCTTTGAAATCATTAATTGGTTGAGAAACCATGATGCCTAAAGAATCATCCAAGTCATAATTATCAATATCCATTCGAACATGCTTTTCTGCAGCATCAGCATAATTACTGAGAGCAACCATGTCTTTCTCTTGAACATTGTGGACATGATAATCCTGGTACAAATTTTCCTCTTGTCCCATTACAGTAATCTTCAGGTCCTTTTTTAGATGATCTTTTAAGTTCACAGCAAAAAAGTAGAGTATACTTGTTAATATCATCAACCAATTGTATAAGTGAACTAGAGGAAAACATAAACAGTAATTGACCTTACCATGAACCATCTCTTTTGCAGAAGCACCCAAGTTTACAAGGCTAATAGCTACATCAGTTTCAGTTAAGTTAGCTCTCACAATATAGACCTGCAAAAGATACGGAAGGCAAGTAAAGTTATCTTGAGCACTGCCTAAAGAAAAGTTTGCTTCATTTTCTTCCCTTGACGACATACCTTAAATTTGCATGGTTGGATCAGATGAAAAATCAAAACATCTTGCTCCTGCAATTTATGAGCAATGGAGAACCCTCTCCATCCACCACTTAGTCCATTCTTGTCAGCTAGATACTTAGTGTCATGTTCAAGATCATTTTCGTCCACCAGAACAACAGTTTCATCCTGCTTTGGCAAATGCCTGGTAGTAAAGTTCTTTGGAAGACCCTGTCATTGAAGCAAGAATTGACAAATCACAAGCTAAAGTAATCTTTAAAATGCTACTTAGTAACTAAGTGTTTACCAGCCAAAATCCACCAGTAACATGTGATGGGAGCATGTTCTTCACAAAACTAGGGAACTTGGATGTTAAATTTGCTTGAATTTCTAGAGCTTGGTCCATCGGAGAGGATTTTTTTAGATCAATTTCATGAATAACCCTTGGTTTTTCCACCTTTGGTTTGTATCTGCATAATCGAGGCAATATTTTTAGGCAAACAAACAAAAACATTTAACAGGTAAAAGATCTTTATAAAAAGTTTCAGTGATGTTAACCGACCTTCGTATAAGCTTGTAAAAATCAGAGAAAACAACCTGTAAAAGATATTAAAAGGTTATATTCCTAGAATATTTAAACGAGAAAACAATTGTAACCAAATAACCTGTAAAATTATGTTGTTTTAACCAGCCCAGGAAACAATAAATCTCAAATATATCGAACGAAATGTTAATAAATGGCCTCTGCTTCGTGGGATTCTAACCCACGTTAACTAAAATCAGAATGAGAAAGAGATTTCAATACAAAAATATATTAAAACGTCTCATTCCCATTAACCGGTTTGTAATCCTTATGATTAGTTATTATTTTAAAGAAGAAATATACGAATGTTAACCTGTTTCTGGTTGCTTGTATGATGCCCTTTCTTGAACTTCTGCTTCATTCTACCCAATGCCTTAAGAATCTGCGTCTAAAATACAAGTTATCATAATTAATCATTAGCTCAACAACATAAACATATATATATATATAGAGAGATTTGGTCCCCAGCCACCGATGAACGCCAACCACCACTACTGCTATGTTTCATTACGAGAGGTGATTGCAGCGGGAGGTGGTTGATATCACGGTGGCTGTGAAAGAGCATATGCATGCATGTTTATATATAAATAACAAGAAATTGTACACCTTTGAAGAGGGCTGAACTCCATTGTTAGTCGTCATGGAGTTTATTTTTTCACTGTTAGAATACAAGATGTGGAATGTAGTGCTTGCTTTAAGGGGTGAAAATAGAGAGAAATTTGTGGGTTCGACCTAAATTTTGAAAAAAAAAATGTGATTAGGACTGTCAGTTGTTAAATTACCATATGTATAACAATAATAGTGCTTGTCAAATTGGAGCCAAAATTTTAAATTCTTTCTTATAGGCACTAGTTTAGGAGTTTGCTGTTTTAAACCAAATCTTATACAGGAAATCACTCTAAATTGATAATTAACAGTGTAACAATTTAGAGTAAATCTACTCTCACACCCTTAAACAACGCCTCTTGAAGTAGTGGTATATTTTTACTGAATGTAGGGAGGGTTCGAATGACAAGGCAAGATGGGGAGTGTGTGAGTGTGTTTCATTAGAAAAAAATAAAATAAAATAATACAGGGCCTAAATTATAGGGCCCAATAACAGACCACTTTCTCCATACCTTGGTTGCTTTTTGTTAATTTAACTGATGTTCTCCAAGAAGGGCGTTCAACTGTATAAGTACTAACTAGCTTAAAATCCGTGCGATGTTAATTGTTATTTTATTATTATTTTTTAAATATTTTATTAATTGTAATTGTACAAAAAATAAGTAGGCATGTTAAAATAGCTAAACACTTTTAATTAATTAAAAACATTAAAACAAATTTTAAAATAAATAAGTATGGGTTTGTCCGTTATATTTTTGGAAAATGAGTGATTTTAGTAAGAAAAAATAGAAAATGTAACATATATTTAGTTTAAAATGGTAAATGCCCGTGATATTTTTGGAAAATGAGGTTTTAAAATTTAATAATTAAAAGTATTTAAATACGTTTTAAAATAAATAAGTAAAGGGTTTTCTGTGATATTTTTGAAAAAAGAAAGGATTTTAGTGAGAAAAATAAAAAAAGTAAATTGTAAAAGGCAATTTCCCGTGATATATTTAGAAAAGAAGGGACTATGTTAGAAAAAAATATATAATGTGTTTTAGCTGAAAAGTTAATTGGTTATGAATATGTATTTGATTATTTATATTTTAATATTTTTAGTAATTGCATTTGTTAAGAAAAATAAGTAGACATGTTATAATAGGTAAACTTTTAAAAAATAATTATAATATTAAAATAGGTTTAAAAATAAATAACTAAAGATTTGTCCGTGATATTTTTGGAAAATGAGGGGTTTTAGTAAGGAAAAATAGAAAAACTAACATGTTTTAGTTAAAAAAGGTAATTGCCCGTGATATATTTGAAAAAATAGGGGAATTTGTTAGAAAAAATAATGTATTTTAGGTGAAAAAGGTAATTGGTTATAAATAGGTAATTTTATTATTTAATAATATATTTCTATAAATAAGTAAGGTTAATTAAGTAAAAATACGAAGTACAGTTAATTAAGGGCAATAAAGTAAAATCACAACGTACGACCAACCAAACTTTTAATGTTTCGTCTATTATATAATAGTATTGATTATACTATACATTATATATAATATTACATTATATTAAATTGTTTAATTATATTATACATTTCTTTGTTATTTAATTCATTTGTTAAATTATACTATAATTTTATATGAGGGGAAAGTGAAATATTTTGGATACATAAAATCATTTATGTAAAATTGGTTTTTGAAGGTTTAATGCACACATTATTTTCTTTTCTTAAAAGTGTGCATATTTTGCAATTTAATTTTAAATCAAAGTAAAGTTTGTATAAATAAAATCATTACTAAAATACTAATTTGTTGCAAATTACTTATAAACAAATGCGTTAAATGTGCAATAAATGCAAATATTAAAATATATTTTAAAATAAATAAGTAAGGATTTGCATGTTATATTTTTGAAAAAAGTAGGGGTTTTAGTAAGGAAAAATAGAAAATATAAATACAATATTATTTTTTATATAATATAACAAATACATGTAAAAGTAAAATTAGTAATCAGGTATTGTGTTATGATATATTCTATGTGATAATATGCATTAATGAGATTACCAAAATCAAAAGATCAATTCAAATTTTTATTAATAAAACTTACCATAAATATTAAAAATTATATTAATGATGTTTACATTTGTATACGAACTTTCTATAATTATCAATGGGTCAAATAATAGATGTGGATCATATCCAAACCAAATATGGATACCGAACCTAAGGAATGGGTTATGCAGAAATCAAAATCAATATCAATATCAATATCTTTATATATAAAAAGGAAAATCCCCAGTAGCTCTCAGATCGTCCGAAAGCCGATCTGAAAGCTATTTATCTATTTTTCTAGAGCTTCTCAATTTTAATTCAATAAAATTAAATATCCTTGTTTAAATTCGAATTTATAGGATAGAAAAAATAGCAATTGCCTTTCAATCTGTTCTCAGGATTAAAATGTTCTCAAAATCAATAATACTCACAATGAACAAGTCTCATAACCTTGGCGCAATTACATTCATGATTAAAAGTAATTACACTATTCGTCAACAAAATTCATTACTCTTCATTATGCACAACCATGCTTCTCATCTTACACTCTTGAACTTAAAACTACACAATCCTCAAGTTAATAAATCGATCTCGATCATCTTTTTTATCACAAAATTATTGACGTTTTTATGTAGACCCGTGTCTTGCACAGACTGTTACGCTAGTGTTTAATAATGCATCGAACACAGTTACACAACACACGCTCTGAGACCTGGATTTATAAAAAAACTTAAATGCAGTTTGATGGCCTCAATTATTATATTTTTGCATAAAAATGATTTTTTTATAATTGTCGATATTTTGTGTACCAATTTTTTTTTTTTTAGCAGATGATTGCATTCCGTCAAAATTTGTTAACTTGGCGTTAATGGATTCACTTTTTAATAATAACAAGCCTATAACCCGTGCGATGCACGGATGAATTTTAGTATTTTTAATTTATTATTTTAGTATTTTTACATGATTTATTATTATTTTTTATCTTATTTTATTATCATTTATTTGTATCTTGATCTTAAATTTTTTTAATATATTGTCGACGGAATAATATCTTGAACTTTTGAATGTAGCTTAGAAAAATAGATGATATAAATATTTAATAATAATAATATGTTTTTTGACGGGATTCGAATCTTGAACCCGTGGGAGTATTTTAGATACCAAGAAAATAATATTATTTTAATATTACATCAAACGGTTCTCATTTATCTATATTTATATCTAACTGTTATTATTTAGAGAACCAAACTACCAACCAACCAAATAGATGGTAGTTTGCTTATAATAGTATTTTTTAATATGATTTTTTAGTATTTTTTATCTTATTTTATTAGCATTTATTTGTATTTCGATCTTAAATATTTTTAATATGTTGTTGACGGGATTCGAACCTTGAACCCGTGGGAGCATTTTAGATATATAAAAAAGAATATTCTTTTAATATTACATTCAACGGTTCTCATTTACCTATATTTACATCTAACGATTATTATTTAGAGGACCAAATTAAATGACCAAGTATAGATATTTCAGATGTCTGAAATATGTTGAAGGATAAAAAATGTTTTGGTGGTATTTGTAATAATAATTAAAATTACATTATTTTAAAAGAAAATGCCACTTCAAGGTTAATTGTCAAAAAAGTACAATATTAACTGCTCACTTCTATAAATTTTGACAATAAATCATGCCAAAACGTATTTATGTTTAGATATAAGAGAGAAAGGTCAGCGTTTAAACAATTGTGGCACAATTAAAACCATCAAGCACCAGTGGTCTAGTGGTAGAATAGTACCCTGCCACGGTACAGACCCGGGTTCGATTCCCGGCTGGTGCAAAGAAGCTATGACGAAATTTAGCATCAAGTTGCAGTTGGATTGGGTCCGCTGCCATTTCTGAACACACATATTCAGAAAATATTCAGTTGCTTCCGAGCTTTCAATTTTTTCCTTTTGCCCCCAGCTTTCATTTTCGGGGTGAACGAAAATCGAATCCAAGACGAGAGTCACGAGTCATTGAGACTTCTTCTCATATGTACAAGTAAATAATTTCATGTAATAACATAGATACTGTGTTGTATCTATTCTAAAGAGATAAAACATAAAATGCTAAATTCTTGGTTTCTGCAATTCTGATATGCTAAATAGTGATTATGAGTACATATTTCTTACATTTTAATGTCTGCAATTATCTTTCACCCTCTCAATCACACACTCACAATCTCTTCTCTTCCCCAACCAATTTTAACTTCAAAACCTCCCAAGATTTCACTTAAACCCAAAACCCCACAATTTTTTACATCTAAAAATCCAATCTTTCCTCCAAAGATTCAAACTTTATCCATCAAGAACCAATCTTTATCTGATTCTGAGCCTACCCTTTTCACCAATTTTACTAATTTGCTTCAAATTTCAGTTCAAGAAAATGACATTTTTCTTGCCATGGCAGTTCATGCTTTACTTGTCAAGCTTGAATTAAAAGGGGATACACGTTTGTGGAATGCCCTTCTTGTTGCTTTTCTTAAACTGGGTTTTAATGATTATGCTTATAAGGTGTTTGATTGTATGTGTTGTCCTGATGTGGTGTCATTTACTTCACTTGTTTCGAGTTTTGCGAAATCGGGTTGGGAGGATAAGGCTGTGGAGATTTTTGTTGATATGATTAGTTTGGGTGTTGAGGCTAATGAGTATAGTTATGTGGGGATTTTGTCTGCGTGTATTCGTCTTGGTAGTTTAAGTTTGGGTTCACAAGTTCATGGGTTGGTTGTGAAGTTAGGTTATTTGGATAGTGTTTATGTATCGAATGCGCTTTTGGGTTTGTATGGTAAGTGTGGTAGTTTGGATTGTGTGTTGAGTTTGTTTGATGAAGTGCCCCGAAGGGACATTGCGAGTTGGAATACTGTTTTGTCGTCTGTGGTTAAGGAGTTCATGTATGAGAAGACGTTTGAATTGTTTCGTTGTATGTCGCGAATTGGTGGTTTTAGAGTTGATTATTTTACTCTTTCGACCCTTTTGGTTGCTTGCAGTGGGTCTTTGGCTTCGATGAATGGTCGGGAGATTCATGCTTATGCACTGAAATCTGATCTGTTGACGAGATTGAGTGTTGGTAATGCTCTTATACGTTTCTACTCCAAATGTGGGAATGTAAGCTCCGTGGTGACTTTGTTTGACAGCATGCGTCTAAAAGATGTTATTACCTGGACCGAAGTGATGATGGCTTACATGGCATTTGGGCTTGTTGATGAGGCGGTAGAGAGTTTTAATAAGATGCCGGAGAAGAATTCAGTTTCCTGTAATGCTATGTTGGCAGGATTATGTCAAAATGGAAGAGGCACAATGGCTTTGAATATGTTTTCTAAAATGGTGGAGAAGGGAGTGGAGTTGACTGATTTCACTTTGACCAGTGTTATTAATGCATGTGGATTGTTAACAGAAAAGCGGACTAGTGAGATGATACAAGGGTTTGTAATCAAGGTTGGTTTCGGATCGAATGTCTGTATCGAATCAGCATTGGTTGATATGTGTACAAGGTGCGGGAGAATGAGTGATGCAGAGAAAATGTTTCGCAGCCGGCCATTAAATCAGTGTAGTTCTGTAATATGGACATCAATGATATGCGGGTATGCTCGAAACGGGCAGCCATATGAATCTATTTCTTTATTTTGCCAGGGGTTTTCAGAGGGAACCATGGCTGTTGATGAAGTTCTTTCTGCTGCTGTACTAGGTGTATGTGGAACGTTAGGTTCTCCTGTGTTTGGAGGACAAATTCACTGCCATGCTATAAAATCTGGTTTTTTGTCCAACACTGTGGTGGAAAATGCTATAATGAGTATGTATTGCAAGTGTGGTAACATGATAAAAGCAACTAATGTTTTCAAGGCTATGCAAACTCATGATTTAGTTTCTTGGAACGGTTTGATGGCAGGATATAACCTTCATAGGCAAGGCGATTTGACCCTGACAGCATGGGAACAAATGCAACAGACAGGTGTGCCCCCGGATTCAACTACTTTTCTTTTAATACTTTCAGCTTACAAGTACAGTAGCTCAAATTCGGTATATCACTGCCGTAAATTATTTTTGTCGATGAAGGCCGAGTACGGAATTGAACCTTCTTCCGAACACTATGCCACCTTTGTTGGTGTTTTAGGTTTCTGGGGTCATCTTAAAGAGGCAGAAGAAGTAATTATTAGTATGTCAATTAAACCGGAAGCTTCTGTATGGAGAGCTTTACTTGATAGTTGTAGAATCCATATGGAAACAGATATTGGAGAACGAGCTGCTAAGCAGATACTTTCTTTGGAGCCACTAGATCCATCTACCTACATACTTATGTCGAATCTCTTTTCTTCTTCCGGGAGATGGCATTGCTCTGAAATGATCAGGGGGAAAATGAGAGAGAAGGGATTTCGTAAACGGCCTGTTCAAAGTTGGATTTTTCATCAAGACAGGGCTCATTTCTTTTTCACAAGGGATAAATCACATTCTCAATCCAAAGACATCAACAAGGGGCTAGAAATATTAGTTTTGGAATGCTTAAAAGCTGGATATGTGCCTGATACAAGTTTTGTACTTCACGAAGTAGAGGAGTACCAGAAGAAAGATTTTTTGTTTTATCACAGTGCAAAACTAGCTGTTACATATGGTCTTTTAATGACTGAGCCTGAAAAACCAATTCGTGTTATGAAAAATGTTATTCTCTGCGGTGATTGTCATACATTCTTCAAGTACGTTTCTGTGGTTACCAAGAGAGAGATACATGTAAGGGATTCTTCAGGTTTTCATTGTTTTTGGAATGGTCAGTGTTCATGCAAAGATTATAGGTAAATTGTCTTTGATGTTCCATAGAGCCATGTATGAGTAGAAAGTTCTACTTTTGTTTCAGTTTTAACTGACTTAATAGTTTGCAACTGCTGTAATATACTTGTATTTGTACGTAAAGATTAAAATGGAATGCTCCAATCTACTTATAGGATATTAAAATACTTTCGATTACTCATGTATCAGGGTACACCTGACTAAAGTAGATGCCTTAATACAAGTCTCTTTTATAATTTCATTGTATCCCTTAATATACTTTCTGTGTTAGTTTTACCAAGATAGCTTTGCAGTTGTTCTTTCATGAATAAGCATATATTAATGTATTTTCTCATGTCCTTTTGCAACAGTAGTCAATAATGTTTACCAATATGCACACACATACACACACTGACAGCTTTTCTGTTGTTCTTTAACAATACTTTATATGATATTTTTACATCTGGTTACATCAGCCCTTAATAACTGTCAAAAATGAAACTCTGCTATTGCTGTGTCAACATTGCATTATATGTACCAGAAAGGAACATGAAATGGAAACGGAAAGGTAATGTGGAATTAGAAAAGTTATATGGGCAGGGAAAGCATAAATCACAGTGGACCCAGTTTGCCTTGTGTTCATAGATTGAGCTTCTGAATGAGTTAAAGTAAGCTAAGTTTGTGCACCCCATTATATCTTTAGTTCTTGTATGTAGCACTGCACTGTTCATTTGCTTTATGTTCATGTATTGAGCCTTGGGAATGAACTGGAGTGAGTTTGTTGTACATCATTTCTTGTTCCAAAATCTAATTCTTCTATCAGAATATAAATTAAGAACATGACCCAGGTAAAATTTTATTTCAGATATTGTAGGCGTCAAAAGAAATGAAAAAAAAAACCCTAATTCTTTATAAAGGTTAATCTCATCCTTTGTACTTCAATGTGGCTTAAGCAAACAAACTATTTATTCTTGTTGATGAGTGATGACCAGTAGGTTCCAAGATATGAGCAAGGAGATATTATTGCTCTAATAACCTTGTCTGGTGCCCCTGCTGATATGCAATGTTTCAAGGTACTGGTATCTTTTCTACAGAGATTATTATATATCATGTTCAGATCTATAGCCCAATTCTTATGCAGGTCTTGAAGTAGATTTGTCAAGGAGCTTACTTCGATCATAATGTTGCATGTGCTTATTTTGAACCTGTGTTAATACCATCTTTCCTTGTAGCATCCAGTTTCAAGGCTGACAGGCGCAGCTTAAAAGAGACCATACACATCATTAACAAAACTATAGTACTTCCTCCATAATACCTTTTTTCTCCTGATATCTCGTACTTGCAAGTATCTTTAACTCCGGTATGTAAAGTTTGGACATCTTACTTCTGTTTGTTCTCACCTGGGTTTCCATCAGACACGCAGTACAAGAACTCTTAGTCTAATTTGTTTTAAGTTTGTAATAGGTTGTCAAAGTTGAGGTACTTCCGGAGCTATGCGCGGTACATTTTCTGGGTGCTGCTTATCGGATTCTACATCCTTACAGCAATTTGGTATACATACTGAACCATGTTATAATAATTTAGAAAGTAACCTTCTCGTGTTGGCCTCATTATTTATTCTAAGCTTGTTAGTCCACGTTCAAGGAACATTGCCTGATTAGTTTATTGTACTACAGTCACCTTTTGTCGGATAATTTATATGTGATATGATGAGATGGAAGACAGTGTTCAAGAGGGGAAGGCTGGCAGCTTTGTCCAGCTGAATTACAATAAATTAATTACAATACAAAACTGAAGATTTGTCATGAAGGTGTGCAGGCCTGTGCACAACTTGCCAAAATTTGCAGACAAGAAATATACTCAATTACCATATACTGTATGTATTTATTGAACCATGTCATGTGAGATCAGGTAAAACAACATATCAACTTATCATCTTTCTTAGGTCATGCAAGTCGATTTTCTACCTTCCGGAGCAATACTTCTAATACTCTCTTACAATGTCGTCTTGCAGGTCTTGGAATAATCTTCACCTTCAATCAAAGTTTTATTGCTCTTCTTTCATGATTATCATCTTGTACTTTTTCACAGTCCCTACGGTAGGTCAACCGCTCTTTAACTATCCTGGCTTCACACCAAATATTAAAGATATTATATATCATGGAGATGCTGCTCCTACGAATCAAGTAATCCAGTTAACCAGCAACCAGAATGATAGAGGTATGGATCGAAGTACTGGTCGAATAACGTACACTGAGCCCTTGAAACTGTGGGACAATGCATCTGGTAATATGGCCGACTTCTCTACCTATTTTGCATTCACCATAAATTCACAAAATAGGTCTGAATATGCTGATGGGATTGCATTTTTTCTTGCACCGGTTGGCTTCCCGATTCCTAGTGTTCAACAAGGTGCTGGTATTGGCCTTGTGAGTGAAGACCAGATAAACAGTTCAACCATAAATCCATTCGTGGCAGTGGAGTTTGATAAATTTACTAATCCTTGGGATCCTCTTCATGATCATGTTGGCATCAACATAAACTCAATGGTATCTGTTACTAATGTGACATGGCTGAGTCGTGTTCCTGTTGGAGTAAAGAATGAAGCATGGATCAGTTATAATTCTACTACAATGAATTTAAGTGTCTTCTTTACTTCTTTTCCTAATAACATCGCTTCCATAGAGAGCCTGTCTTATAAAGTTGACCTGAGAAAGTACTTGCCAGAAAGGGTTGAATTTGGCATTTCAGCTGCAACAGGAAGACGATTCTGGGAGATACATACAGTTCATTCCTGGAATTTCAGTTCAAGTATACATCTTCTAACAGATAAAAATATTTCCGTACCACCTCCAAAACACAATCTGAAACAGAAGAAATATGGGAAGGTAATAGTTGGGATTGTTGTAGGTGCATTAACCTGCGTCTTAATCATGGCAATAGGTCTTCTTTGGTGTGTTAGAAAGAAGAAGTGGAATAGAATTAAAAAGGAAGATAACAATCTATTTGAAATTTCATGTGAATTTGAAAAGGAAACTGGACCCCAGAAATTTTCATACGAGATATTGTCAACAGCAACAAGGAACTTTGCAGAAGGAGAGAAGGTTGGACAAGGGGGATTTGGTGGAGTTTATAAAGGTTTCTTATGTCAGTTGAACTCTTATGTTGCTGTGAAAAGAGTGTCCAGGGAATCGAAACAAGGAATAAAAGAATATGCAGCAGAAGTACGGATTATCAGCCAGCTGAGACAGGAATTTGGTGCAGCTAATTGGTTGGTGCCGTGAAGAAAGAGAACTTTTACTTGTTTACGAGTTCTTGCCTAATGGTAGCCTGGATTCTTATCCCTTTAAAGAAAATCTGTTCTTGACATGGATAATGAGATATAACATAACTCGAGGCCTAGCATCTGCATTGCTCTATCTACATGAAGGATGGGAACAGTGTGTGCTGCATAGGGATATTAAAGCAAGTAATATCATGTTGGACTCAAATTTCAGTTGCAAACTCGGTGATTTTGGGTTGGCCAGGTTTGTGGACCATGGAAAAGAGACAGAAACAACTATGTTGGCAGGGACAATGGGATATATTGCCCCTGACTGTTTCACAACTGGGAAAGTAAGCAAGGAAACAGATGTTTATAGCTTTGGTATTGTGACCTTGGAAATAGCCTCAGGAAGAAAACCTATTAACCCCAGAGCGAAACAGGGTGAGGTCATACTTGTTGAATGGATATGGGACCTTTACGGAAAGGGAGAGCTTATTGCAGCAGCTGATCCGAAACTTTCTGCAAATTTTGATGAGAAACAATTGAGATGTTTGATAATTGTAGGACTATGGTCTGCTCACCCAGATCACAAGCTCCGTCCTTCAATTGGGCAAGCACTGCAAGTGTTAAACTCCGAAGCTCCCCTGCCCGATCTGGCATTAACATACCCCCTGTTATCTTATGTCACAGTTCCGTCAGATTTGTCTTCCAATTCTCTTCGATCCTCCTCTGACACTGTTGGTTATAAGACTCGGCAAACTAGTTCCTTGAGCTCTGGTGACGCCAACTCCTCCAACACGTCTTCATCATTAGCTTTGCTTCCGGGCACAAAATAAGTATTGCACTCAGTAATTTATTCTGCTCTAAGAAATTGTCGAGTTTGATATTTTCAGCTAGTTTTTAGTCTTGAAAGCTAGTTATTCGTATTAAGAATTTCAATCAGTTGAGTAGATCTGCACTTCATTTTAAAACTACACTGTATGCTTCATATCTCTTCATTAGTTCAAATTTATTGGTACATTGATTAATCATCATAAGTTGCTGCTGTAACAGAAGTGATACTACTTGCTTAGTAAAAAATTGATACTACTGAAACGATTAAACCTTAAACTATTTTTTTTTTTTTGGAATATTCTGGACACCAAGATCCAGTAAAAGCTACTCCCTCCGTCCCATTTTATGTGAACCTCTTTCCTTTTTGGTACGTCCCAAAAAGAATGAACATAATATACTTACTATTTTTGAACACTACTTTTCACTATTACACCCACTACTTCTCCACTTTTTTATTAAATAAACACTATTACACCCACTACTTTCCTCCACTATCTCAAATCTATTATTAAAAATTGATAGGTCCCACCACTTTACCCACTTTTCAACTAACTTTACTCTATTTCTACTACTTTTTCTTAATCTCCGTGAAAGTCAAACTAGTTCATACATTATGGGACGGAGGGAGTACAAGAAAGTGACAATAAAAGAGATCTTTCGATTTTAAAATGTTTCGAGTGGGATATATTAAATATGTTTGGTTCGATTTAATTAGGTTAAAAGATAAAACAAATTATGAAACCAACTACTGAGAGGCCTGCACGACTAAAGCTAATTTCTCTGATATGGTCTGCTACTTTTGTATGTCAGATGACCAACTTTCCTAAAACCATGGTGTTAGCAGAAGGGCTTGATTGGAACATATTTAGAATATATAGGAACACAAGATATTCACTTCCATTTTAGAAGCCTGGAGTTCTTCAAATATCCAATGTTTACAGTACTCTGTCTCTCAGCACTGAGAAAGAGGAGCCAGTTTGTTTGATCATCCCAATGGAAGTCAAACAAGTCACTCATTTATCTCATCATCCCAATGGAAGTCAAGCCACTCATTTATCTATCTGGGAATGTTTTCAAATGCCTAGCATGTTGAGGATGCCACCAACCAATTTTTACATGTTAGAGATCTAGCCTCAAAAGAATTCATTCTTAGTGCTTTTGTGACACTCAAATTTTTACTGCTTATGTCCAAGCACAAACTCCAAAACAGGGGATATGGTATACTCCCGTTTCAAAAAGTTTTAGATTTATGCACTTAGTGTTTTGATTGTATAATTACAATTATTATTTTCATAACGTTTTTTTGTAAATTACAATAGTTGTCGGTATATTTTTATTCAGAAAAAGAAAATTTTAAAAATAATTATTTTAAGTTTTGGTCAGAATAATTTAAATGTATGCCAAAAATCCAAATGTCATATATTTCGACTAGAGATGTTTGCGGTTCTTATTTATTTCGAACCAAACCAATTACCAATATACGAAGAAGAGTAAAGTTTTACGGAGACCACTATTTAGTTGAAAACTTGGAGACTGCTCTACAAGTAAAATACGTTCATAAAATGCTCTATAAAATAATATATTGAGTAATATTTTGTAAACATAATATATGTGATCTATAAAACATCAAATTTGATGATAATTTTAATTATACAAAAATATTATGCACATATCTTATTTGTAGAACATTTATAATGCAGTAATATGCATGACAATGTTCTGCAAGTATAACATGCATGATTTACAAAAATGTATGTTCTACACGTTATTTAAGTTGCAGAACGCAAATAGTTTCCAAGTCTCCAATTAAATCATGGTTTCATATAACTTGACTCGGAAGAAGAAGAACACATTGATTTAGTTCTGAACCACGGTTTGAACCTCTTAACATATACTTTTTTTTTATTTTTGTTAAAATTACAATAAATTACAATTTAAATAAATGTTGTGTAAAATTTAATACATATCAATATTATATTTATATATATATGTATTATTATATATATTTAGCAACATTTAGTTTACTTAATTCTAATAATTTAACTGAATTCAAATAAATATGAAATAAATTAATTTATCGCAAAACTATAACATATTGACAATTAACTCAATGTAATATTTACAAAGTAATTTAATATAATAATTATATATGTATATGTATTAACTAATAATTATCTAATAGAATTTTTAACGTATTATTATATAACGGTTTTTGGTTTAGCCGATTTTAATATATTAGAAACAGTCAAACCATTTATGTGTAAACAGTTTGATTTATCGAATCATTAATAACGGTTTTTATAATTTTGGTCAAGTTGTTATGTCCGGTCCGAATTCACGATTTGACGGATGATTTGAAATCAACTTTCATTCATTTCGAAATTTATGAAAAGAAAAAATGTTACTTGTAAGTAAACAAATATACTCATGAAAAAGAAAAAACAGTAACACAAATTTGATAGTTTGAAACACAACTCCAGAACTTACGCTGTACTCCCAAGTTTTTAATTGAAGAAGAGAATGGAAAAGAAGAGATTTGGAAAGAATGGAATCAAAAAATTTTATTGCTCCTAAGTTTTTTGTTAACGGTGAGAGAAAATTTTGAAAAAAATGACATGGAGGAAAATATTTTGAAAATGAACGTGAGAGCTTCTCTCCCAATCATCCCATTTTTGAAAAGAAAATTTTGGGAAGAAATTTTTGAAATTTTATCTCTTAATATTTTCTCTTCTCTCCTTGAAAAACTCGAGAGCACACTTATAAAAAAAATTTCAAAAAATTTTCTTCCACTCTCTTCTCTTCTCTCCCGTTTTTAACTTGGGAGCAGGTGTTAAGTTTTGTACTTTACAGTTTACACAGGCAAATGTTAGAAAAGTACAGGTTGCACTTGAATCCTAAATCCAAAAGTCAGATATTTAAAACTGTGAAACGAATTTACCACCAAATATTTAACTTCACTGGGCCGCCAAAAATATCTGTCTTTGCCATGGATATGTACATTTGATCAACAATAGACTACAACCCCACAACCAAAAATGACAAAACGTACATTAAAATTATTTCATTACAATCTCCCCCATTCACTTCAAATAAATTACAATATTTATCATAAATATCTACCTCCATCTACGTACATAAATATGTGCATTGATTTATTTGGCCAGCAATTTGTCATAATTAAAGATTATGTGTTGAACTAAATAGAGTAATTTAAAATACATATATTAATTTACAAATAATACTATTTTAAGTTAAACATTCCTCCGTCTTTAATTTACCACTATAAACCCCAAAAATAATTTCTTTTCTTTTGGGAAAAAAACCCTTACTTTCCCCTATCAAGCATGCTAAATGCTAAAAATACATTCAGCTATATTTTTCTAATTAAATATTGTAGTTAAATACAAGATACTCCCTCCGTCTATACCTACCTTATATTCAATTTATATATTAAATATTGATTGATCCCATCATTTTACTCATTTTTCTTACTTTTCTCTATTAATTTACACTTTTTCTTAATATCCGTGTCGTCCCCTCGATGTAAAGAATTGAGGGAGACGGAGGAGTACTACTTTTACAAAATTTTGAATAAAATAATGTATTTAATATTCACATCCTTTTAGATGAGCCACTTACATCTACGTGTACCTTATCTTAAATACATTTTCAAGTGCTGAAAAATAATTAATTATTTTCCTTATATAGTATAAAATTAAAACATTTCCATTTTTAAAAATAAAATAATGGTACTTATTAAATAATAAAATACCGTTAAATGAATAAGAATTACAGATTAACCGCCTTAAAAGCACAGTGCGTGTCCGCACAGTGTATGTATCTTTGTATCTATCTCCTACACCAAAAAATAACGCAAGCCCATCATTATAAATTGCATTTATACACACCAAGTTCCGTTACTTACTTGGAGTTTTATAACTAGTCTCCTGCTACGCCTCATTTTTTAACACGTTTCCCAATACACACACTTGTAAGTTCAGTCATATCTATACATGCTTATCTTTTTTGTAATTTTTGTGTGTGTTTTTATTGATTTTGGGGTATAATTTAGTGACCCTTTTGGATACTGATGAGAATCTTGGGGTTTACTTGTGTATTGCTTGTGGTTTGCTATGTGATTGATTTTTACAAGAGGGTGTTTGATGGTGTTCTTGGGGTTTTGTTAATGGATTGTGCTTGTTGTTTGAGGGTTTTCCAAAGTGATTTTGGATTTGGGTTTTTGGGTTTTAGGTGTTTTAGACAGTTGGTTTGGGGATTGGTGTTGTATGTTGTTTTTGGGTTGGGGTTTAAGTTTTTGGAAGTTGGGTGGGAATGTTGGAGGTTTAGTCAGTGTTTTTGTGTTCTTGGTGGTGTTTGGAGTGAATTGAGAAGTGGGTTTGGTTCGAAAAGTGGTTTTGATGGGGGAATTGATCGAAAGGTTTCGTCTTGCGAAGTGGAGGAGAGGTTCTTGATTGAGAATGTTGATGGGAATGTGGAATTTGTGGGTGAGAGGGGTGATGAAAATGGGTGTAGTTTGGAAAG
The DNA here is from genome assembly GCA_030848705.1 of Heracleum sosnowskyi. Classification (NCBI taxonomy): domain Eukaryota; kingdom Viridiplantae; phylum Streptophyta; class Magnoliopsida; order Apiales; family Apiaceae; genus Heracleum; species Heracleum sosnowskyi. The sequence continues at coordinate 12,391,179 of CM061244.1, read as the reverse complement.
TGATGTTGATGTGGAAACGAATTTAGAATGTGGGATTTTGGAGAATAGGTTGATGATCGAGAAATGTGATGAGGATGATGAATGTGTGGATGAGGGTTATGATGTGGATAAAGAATGTGATGTTGAGAAATTGAGGAAGTTGGTTATGATTGAGAGGGAACGTGGTAATGCTGCGTATGTAGAACTTGAAAAGGAAAGAATGGCGGCTGCAACGGCTGCTGAGGAGACAATGGCGATGATTTTGCGTCTACAAAAGGAGAAAAGTGTGATTGAGATGGAGGCTCACCAATATCGCAGATTGGCTGAGGAGAAGCAACTCCATGATCAAGAGGTCATTGAGTCGTTGCGGTGGATTGCGATGAGATGTCAGTCGGCTGGAATTCAGTTGGAAGATCAAGTGAGATTGTTGAAGCAAAAAGTAGAGCTGCACTTGAAGGTTGATGCAGAGGATCAATCAGAAGGGGTTGATGAATCCTTCAGTTTTCACAATTTCGACTTTGAAGATGATGCACTTGATGATAAATCCTTTAGTTTTCAGAATTTCTACTTTGAGGATGATGAATTTGACGATAGGCTAGTTAGTTCCCTTGACTTGGCTTTGTCATCGTGGTAAGTTTACGGTAACATTGTTAATCCCATAGGTAACACATGCATATCTTTATGCGTCTATGAAATAAGGCATAAAATCCATCTGAATAGGTAGCTTTGTCTTCATCCGTATACCTCTTTATTGCAAATAACTGATACAAGCATCACAATTTCAAATCAAATGAATAGATATGATGTTCCAAATCGTAATATATTTTCTGATTTCCCCCTCTTCGAAGAACTTTTATTTCATATCATGTTAATATGTACACTCTACTTTTATATCTCTTAAGAAACAGGAAAAATAATATATGATTAGTAATTAAGTTATTCCTAAAGTCACTGCAGACGAAGGTACTCATCTTCTAAATTAAGAGCTATACTGTGCATATCCATCAAGAAAGATATCAATAATCCTGGACTCAGATTAACTGTTTCCAGATGGTTGTACATTGTCCTTGGTATAGTTAAAGTTTTGTGTTTGCATTGTTTTGCGTGTTTTCAAGGGCAGTAATAAATGAAGTGGATATGCTGATATTGTTATTTTTGTAGATCTGGATTCTTTTGATTCTGTCTAGATATAAGATCATCTTCTGGTTTTATTTAATAGATGACTATCCTAAGACTAATCTTGGACTTTTTGCAAACAAAGTGATATGCTATGTTGGGACCACTGCAGTTTTTCCTGTCCTACTTTGTGTTATTTTACCTATGGTACTCATCGTATTGGCTGCAAGAAATTAGCATTGCAACATCAAATACGAAAAAACTACCCCTAATTTTGGAAGTGCTTGCATTTCCATAGTTGAAGTGTTGATGTGTTAAGGCACCATTTTGGAGAAGCAAATGTTTTTTTTATTGCTAATTCTTTGAGAAGCAAATGTTTGGTTACATGAATGTTGTTAATTCTCTCTTAATGGTCTAAAGAGTTAAGAAATCTGCGTGACTTTTACTCAGAAGTAGATCCTTATGCAAGTATGTATTGAATTCTTGATTTCACTAATTATGGCTTTGGCTTTTGTGCATTGCAGTATCGACGAATCCCATCATCAAACACCTTCACTGCGGAGAAACTAAATCTAGCCATGGACAAATTTTCATTGCATGGTTTAGTTCGAGGGATGACATAACTTCTGGCTAATTGAACAAAACTATTGTACATTTTTGAATCTCTTTCTTAAACACAGTAAGGTTAGGTATATATAAGTTTCAAGTTGTAACGAATATAAGGTATTCGTTCTTTCAACTTTGTTACCGGTGGTTTCCAGTATTGTAGATACTTTTTCCTTGTAGAGAATAGTTTATGCAGTTTGTACAAGTAAACAGTTTCAGAAAGGTGATTCTTGAAATTAATGGCAGAAGAACAAAGCTGAACTTAAACAATAAAAAGAGACAGTTACCTTTGGCATTTGTTAGGCTTATTTTCTGTGAATCCGATTTCTTACTCTTTCATTTCAGTAGTTCCTGAGTTTAAACTTCTAGATTTTATTTGCAAATAGTTCCTGAACTTCAACTTCTAGATTTTATTTGCTAAAGTCACTTGGCCCCTGTTATATTTTGAATTTTGTCAGATTATTGGCCCAATTGTATAAGCCCACAATTTGTTGGACAGCCCAAATCAAAATCAAAATTTTGTGAAACTACCCAACTATCTCAGGCCTTTTCTATACTTTCACATCATTATATTTGCATCTTTAGCAGGTATTACTTGAACTAGTAATTTGATTTTGAAAATTTGGGAATTTTGTAATTTCTAAGGTTAGACTTGGATTAGTGATTAATTTTTTGATTGAAGTGTGTTTTCATGAATTGCTGGAATGTTAGTTTTAGAATTTGAATGTTAGTTTTAGAATTTGCTGCAATTGCTGCAATGTTAGTTTTAGAATTTGATTTGGGGTTGTCTTCTTGCCTGTTACAGTCTAAATAATGGGGTGAGCTACTTTCGGATGTCAATAAAATAAGTTTTTTTATTGTTCTATTGAACTTATTTTTTTTTTGTACTTTTCAACTTTAGATTTTATTGACAATATAAAATTTAAAGAAAAAGTTAGAATATTCCAATTTTAATGTGAAAGATTTCTTTTAGCGTCAAATTATAGTGTAAATAGGTTGAAATACATTTTATAAATGATATATTTTTGACACCAAAATAATGTTATAAAAATACTATTTTAACGTCATGGGTTGGAGATGATCTAAATTCAACACTAGATCCAAAGGAGTTGCGTATATTTGATGATATTAACAAGATGGTACAAAAATTCTGTCCACAGGATTTTCTAAAACACGAGATGACTCAAAGTAAAGATGAGCATTTTAGTCATGAACGTCAACATCCAATGTTTGAATCATTGTCTACCATTTCTAATTTACGTGAATGGCCAATAAAGACGAGAAAAGCAGACGTATATCCTGTTGTATATAGACCGATGACTCTTGTTCTAACACTCCCTGTTTCTACGACAACAACTTAGCGATCATTTTTAACTACGAATCTTGTAAAAAATAGACTTCGAAACAAAATGAAAGACGAATATCTCTCAGATTGTTAGATTGTTTGATGTTATATATTAAGAAAGAAATTGCTTGTCGTCGTATTAATATAGATGCTATTATAAATGATTTTCGTGACTTAAAAGTGCGACGATCTCAATTTTAATGTTCTAAAACAATCACTATTTTTATGTGCTATGAGTTATGTAATTTATTTTAGCCTCCCGCCCCCTTGTTGTTGGATTTTACGATGTTCGTCTATTCGTTGTTGTTCAACCTTGTCACTATTTGGTAGCATTCTGTGCATCATAATTGTAAACAATCTGAATTTTTATTTAAGCTGAAATTAGTTTGCAAAACAAATCATCCTATTTAATAAATAAATAATATAATTTTTTTGACTAGGAGCTGACGTGGCTAAGCATATCAATCCTAAAAACAAATATTATTTTATTAACATAAAATAAAACAATTCAATGTGAATACTGAATAGATACATACAAATTATACACACACTAGCAGCAGCTACAGAAATCAGCAAACATACTTACAGGGGGCTCTGATTCTCAATCTTCTCAACAAAAATGTTTCAAATCACAATTAGAAGAGGTAAATTCATAACCCATTTGATCCCTTAATTTTATCAGCATAAACCCTATTCATATTGCATATTTACACACACTAATTTTAATATCTGTGTGTATGATTGTTTGTTTAGTTAAAGCCTTAAAGGGGTTGACCCCAAGAATCTATGCTCTTCAAAGCTCCAATCTTTCTACTTTTGCTGAGCCATCTTTCAAGAATGGCATTTCTTTAGTAAGTTCTGTTTTTTCAAGATTTTGTGTTTTTTTGTGTTTTTTTTTCTGGGGTTCATTGTTTTGGTGATTAGGAGATTTAAGTAAGTGAAATGAATGATAAAGATTGAATCTTTATTAGTTTTGTTCTACATAGTTGTTGTGATTTTCGTGATTTTTTGATATTGTAGTCATATTTGTTGTAAGTGTAGAAGTGCTGGATCATTTTATTTTTTGAGTGATTTGATTATGTTCGTTTATTACACGGATTAAATCGTACCCGTTTGTTGTAAGTTACACGCCAGGACTAATAATCTTATTGTGTGATTTGAAGTAAGTGAAATGAATGATAAAGATTCAATCTTTGCTAGTTTAGTTATACATATTTGTTTTGATTTTCGTGTTTTTTTGATATTTTAGTTACATTTGTTGTAAGTGTAGAAGTTCTGGATCATTTTGTTTTTTGAGTGAATTGATTATGTTAGTGTCTAATACAGATTGAATCTTACCCGTCTGATGTAAGTTACCCGCGAAGACTAATGATCTTATTGTGTGATTTGAGTCATTTGACTAAATGTTGGGTGATTATATGTGGATAGTTTTGTTAGGTTTAGTTATGCAGGGTATATTGTTTTGAATATAATATCCATTGTATACACTGTCTGATTTTGTGTACTATTGTTGTATCTGTGTGATGGTGAATTATATTTGTTGTTGTTTTAGTTGAAAATTTACGTTATTTTTGTTAGAGGTTCAACTAATGTTGAATTTGTATCTACGTATTTTAACGGTCTGGTTGATCTATTTATCTCAGAGAGTGCAGAATCTTGTTGGAGGTAGCTTTCTGGATTCACAGTCAGTTGAATCTATCGATGTTTTAAATCCGGTATGCGTAGAAGGTGTTTGTAGATCTTTTTACTTACGATATTATAATGTAGGGTACTTGGCTTATTTCTAGGCACTTGCTTAAGATTTTTGTCTAATCAGTCGAGGAATTTGTTGTAGGCAACACAAGAAGTTGTTTCTCAAGTACCTTTAACTACAAATGAAGAATTTAAGGCTGCAGTTTCTTCAGCCAAACAAGCTTTTCCAGCTTGGCGTAACACTCCAATTACCACCCGCCAACGAGTCATGTTGAAATTCCAAGAACTTATTAGGAGAGACATGGTTAGTCATACTTTTTCACACACTTTTTTTTTTCTTTTTTATTAATCTGTACATGGAAATCAGAATACATTATATTATGTATTTCTTTTTTCTGGCTTAGGATAAACTTGCTATGAACATTACAACAGAACAAGGAAAGACATTAAAGGATGCACAGGGAGATGTATTCCGTGGACTAGGTTGGTGATTATCGCATATGCGTTGAAATTGTCTATATCGATTATGATCTCAGCATCTCATTTTTTAATTAATTTTAAATGCAGAGGTGGTGGAACATGCTTGCGGGATGGCAACTTTGCAAATGGGCGAGTATGTACCCAATGTCTCCAGTGGAATTGATACCTATAGCCTAAGAGAGCCCCTTGGTGTTTGTGCAGGGATATGTCCCTTCAACTTCCCTGCAATGATTCCTTTGTGGGTATGACTGCATCTTCTTTACAATGTCATCAGAAGCAGTAGGACCAGTTCTATGTGGATCACTTTTTTCAATAGGATTATTATTACTATTATTTTTTTTAAATTTATCCATGTATGACTTTCCGCAGATGTTCCCTGTTGCAGTCACATGTGGTAATACCTTTGTCCTAAAGCCATCAGAGAAAGATCCAGGTAATTTGTGATGAAACTGTTCTGAGTTTCATGACAGAAATATGCTGTAAGAATTTGTAATGTGATTCGTAAATTCATTCAAAGACCGACTTGCATGTGTAGGTGATGATTAAACCCCAGCAGATAGAAATGCTGTTTCTCAGCCATATTTAATTGATATTACATAATGGAATCTTCTGTCCCACCATTTATGTCATTTCACTCTAGTTCATACTTGTTAATATTTATGATTAATGACCATATATTTTGGAGTAATCTGAAACACTATTTTTCGTCATGTTTGTGGGAATTAATGAATTCACTGTTACAGTTTTTGCTTTTCTGCACAGGGGCTTCTATGATACTTGCGGAGTTGGCAATGGAGGCTGGTTTACCTGATGGTGTACTAAACATTGTCCACGGCACCAATGTATGCCCTGAGTTGTTTGAATTCTATATTTCTGTTTTGTATGCTGAGTTACTTTAATGTATACATTCACACTTTTCATCTTCTTTTAAATCAAGGATTAAAGAGCAAGTATGAACTGGGTCACTTGCAAGATCTTAGACTGTTCCACATATCTTTGCAATTTGTTTTGTAAAATGTTATAGCTGTTGAACCTAATTGTTCATTTCTCGTACTTTAAAATGGTGCAGGATATTGTTAATGCCATCTGTGATGATGAAGAAATCAGAGCTATATCATTTGTTGGTTCAAATACCGTACGTACTATTGCCATGTTGTTTTCGAATTCAGGATTTATAAAATTGCTATTGTCTATAATTTCTTACACTTGTTCAATTGAGAAACATATTGAGTGGTCGGCATCTATTAAGTTGCAGTTTTGTCCGGGATTCACAAGAGATTTTGTTGGAGATTATAAAAAAATTCTGTTTTAAAGCGTGTCCTTGATAGTATCTGTTGAGCTCCAAACTTAAAGAAATATATATGTGATCGACACATTCTCTAGGTTGGAAGTTAAAGAAGTTTAAGTGATTATATAATAAATGTACTCGGCTGCCTTCATGATAAGAATGTTTCGAACTGGGATAAAATATTATGTTTTTGGTATACGGATGTAAGAAACCTAGAATTCGTCAAAGGTAGTAGTCAAGTTTACTTTAGAATTTAGTATTAAATTATTGATTTTCTACTAATCATTTGTTGACTTGAGTGTAAATAAATTTACTGCTCAGAATCCCTCATTTTATCCTTTGTAGTTGACTATTACTATGATTGTGTATGCATACCCTCATAGGTAGTTCGTAGTGTGTGATATATGTACATTTATAGGAGTTATCTCAGAAGCCTAAAAGGTCACTCAGAGTTAAACCATGTGACAGTGAGTTATTCATTTCTGTATGCTAATATGGTTCTACTTTTTGCTAAAGCTTCACTGCCAATATTATGGTCTTAGCTAGTTGGACTGTTGTGTTGTAATTCAATTTTCATTGGTTTCTGCCTCTTCCTATCCAGGCTGGAATGCATATTTATTCAAGAGCATCAGCTAAAGGGAAACGTGTTCAGGTTAGCACAGTTGAATTGTTATGATTGTCATGCAGTTTATGATTTCAGTACGCTAACAGGAAAGTGTAACTTAAGTATTTCCATATTAACATGGCATTTGACAACTGCTGCAGTCAAATATGGGAGCCAAAAATCATGGTGTAGTTATGCCTGATGCGAACGTTGATGCTACATTAAATGCTCTTGTTGCTGCTGGTTTTGGTGCAGCAGGTCAACGGTGCATGGCCTTAAGCACAGTGGTCTTTGTTGGAGATTCAAAAGAATGGTATTGTGCTTTCTCTGTTAAATCCAATATTTCGTTGAATATTACTTTAATTTCTTAGAAATACTTCATTATACACTATTATATGTTTATGGATATGTACTATTCCCAGTCTAGTTTCTTAACCTACGTCCTACTATGTAACTAAAACTAAATTACTCCTCTACCCTTAATTAGTATTCACCCACTCAACCTCTCATATGATATCCATATAAACACCAAGGCTTCCTATGGATGCTATTGATAGGCCCTCTTTCTTCAAAAAAGATGGTCCACAAGTAGTGTCTCCTCTGTGGCTTAGCCAGGAGTTCTTAGGCAGGTTCCCGTTCTCCGTTTTTCTTTCTTTTTTTACTTTATATAATCTTAAATCGATTCAAAAAATGTATGAATTTTTTTAAGAGTAAATTGCAAATTTGTGACCATACTTAACTTCATTTTGCATTTTGGTGGCCAAAGTTTCAAATTTACAATATAGTGGCTGGACATTACTTTTATTTTTCAAAAAGGTGGCTAAGGGCCACTTTTTTGAAAAAAAAGTTCTTAAAAAAATTGGTCTTAGCCACCTTTTTGAAGACTAAAAGCAATATCTGGCCACTAAATTGCAAATTTGAAAGTCTGGTCACTAAAGTGCTAAAGCGGGTAAAGTACAGCCACCATTTTGTAATTTACTCTTTTTTTAATAGTTCAGATATGATTAAAAAACCTAGTTCTTTATCTAATTACATTACCATGTAGTATCTTGAATTTCTAAGGCTGCTTCTCTTCTCAAGAGAAACTTTTAAATAGGAGACTTTCTATGACTAGTTTAAAATCTTTATGAGGTGCAATCAGAGCCATTTGTAGTTTCAGCTTTGAGTTTTTATAATGTTTACAGATCCACAGACTGGAGTAGGTAAATAAACATGCTTATTGCAATTTATTTGCATCTGTAATACCTTATGTATCCATGTTTTTTTGTAAAAGATTATACATATGCATATATATATATATATATATATATATATATATATATATACAGTACATAAAACGTATGTGATCAAATCATTTCAGGGAAGATAAAATAGTAGAGCGCGCTAGAACATTGAAGGTAAATGCCGGAACTGATCCAGATGCAGACCTTGGTCCAGTAATTAGCAAACAGGTGTGGTCCGTGTGGATATGGTTTAAAATATGTCAATTCTATCATCAAATTTGCATCTAAGCAGCTTTGCATGGCAATCACATTCTCTGCAATGCTTTTGTCAGGCAAAAGAACGAATCCTGAATTTGGTTGAAGACGGCGTTAAGAGCGGTGCCAAATTATTACTTGATGGCAGAAATATTAAGGTATTGGTATAGATGGTCTCCCTGTTATGTACGACCAACTTTGGAACTGTTCTGCGGTTAGGCTGGCAATTTTTTTTCTTGATTGTTACTTATTTGAAAGATTTGCCAAGTACATTATTTTGTTGCAGACCTCCTTGGTAGATTCACTGCTTTAATGGTTGTGACTTGTGCCTTTCTTTTGGGATTTATAGTTTGGAATAATATGGACGTTTATTTTGAAAACTGCACTGCTTCACAAAATTCTGAAGAAGTAAATCAAATATGACACTGGGTTTGTCCTTTAGTTCGGGGGATTCTGGTCCATTTATTGTTTTGTAGCCTCTCTGTTTTCAGAAACGTTATGTGGGCTGGGAAAACATGTCACCCACTCTGCCTATAGGTTCAATGACTGTGAACTTTGTGAGCCAAGTGGATACTTTTATCAGAGCTTTAGGAAACAAGCTCAATATTAGTTTATTTGTGTTGGCGAAAAAAAGAAGTTTTATGTAATCACCGATACATTGTAGTCTATATACATCCAGATTCTGATATGAAGTTGCAGGGTCAAAAAACTGATTCCTATACAAGTTGTATTCCTTCCTTTTAATCTTATGTGGTTTAAGTTGACCCACTATCAACTTTTGTTGATGACTAATAGGTTCCAGGATATGAACAAGGAAATTTCATTGGTCCAACTCTCTTGTCTGGTGTCACCGCTGATATGGAATGTTACAAGGTACATAAAGCTTTTCATATATCATCAGCTTTAAAAAATAGATGTGTGAAACTTATATTTAGGCACATTTCATGAATCTGCAAGTGTTTTACTGCAGGAGGAAATCTTTGGCCCAGTTCTTCTTTGTATGCAGGTCTGTTAGCAGTCTCTCACTAGTTTTACTTCAACCCAAAATCTTGCCTGTTCTTGTCTTGCATTTTGTTAACACTAACTGTGATTGCTGCTTCTGATATCAGGCTGACAGCTTAGAAGAGGCCATAAGCATTGTCAACAGAAATAAGTACTTCCTCTCCAATACCTACTTTTGTACTCATAGTAGCTAGAAATTTGTAGTATTTGATGCACAAAATAAATTTATACAGATATGGAAATGGAGCTGCTATATTTACACAGTCTGGTGTGGCTGCTAGAAAGTTCCAAACTGATATAGAGGCAGGACAGGTAATTTATCTTTGCTTGCTATATCCAATAACAGAATCAACCCTGCCATATTCAGTCTTCCTCTTTTATCCATTCTAGTGCCATGGTGCTAAACAGTCGCACAAATCGTCTTGAAGTTCACAGAAGATTTTTTATTTTTTTTAAAACTTCATTAAGTTGTTTCGTTTACATTTACAACTTTTGGCACGACTTCTTGAGTTAAAAAATTGGTGCTACAACATTTCCATCAAGTATAGAGCAATAGTTATGCATATTGTGTCAGTTTATTGATGTGGCCTTTAATCTGTCACCATTAATGCTTTCTTCACTGAAGAAGTTTGCAGCTATGATAATACTGTATTTTTCTAGATATAGTTGGAAAAGGAATTTAAAATTCATCAGTTTAACATTTTTCGTGAAAATCAGATTGGCATCAATGTACCAATTCCAGTCCCTCTCCCCTTCTTCTCGTTTACCGGTTCCAAGGCATCTTTCGCAGGCGATCTAAATTTTTACGGTAAAATCTGCTTCCTTTATGTTTCTAATTGTCTATGTTTCAGACATCACAGAAAAGATTTGAAACATTGTCGCAGGCAAAGCCGGAGTCAATTTTTACACCCAGATCAAGACTGTGACACAGCAATGGAAGGATTTACCAAGTGGCTCTGGAGTTTCATTGGCTATGCCAACTTCACAGAAACATTAACATATTTAGTAAGTGTACCAAACAATTATCCTTTATTGGATTTCTCAACCAGGCCCTATGGGTTCCAAAAGAAATGACAATGTACTATCATGCAGTTGTAGATTTGTACTATTATATCTTCTATTTTCGTTTTTCATTTTAAAATATTTGAGTACGTAAATTTAAATAAACATAGAGATTGCTTGGCTAATCAAAATATCGAATGTTAGTGTTGCACGCAATGCCACCTTTTTTCCATTTTGTATATCTTCCCACTTTTTCTGGACGTCTCGAAAAGTAGACAAAGTGCAAAAAAGCTTTATAATTTTGTTAAGTTTTATCAAGTGGTTAGAAACACATATGCATCTCTGTCTATTCAATCTCAGCATCTCACTAATGCATCCTGTCCCTGACAAGGATGATTTATATAACAATCGTTGGATTAAAATTTTAATGATCAAGATTAGAACAAATTTTTTAATCACTCTGATCTGACCGTCATCCCTGAGAATTGATTGTCAGGACCAGGACCCCTCACTAAGGACCTTGTTCATTAGTTGAATATCTCTTCTTCTTTTTGTCCAGAAAGTGTACTTTTCCTTCTTTTTTTCTCCCCGCTTTCAATGGTCATTCTTTTGCATTTTACTTTCAAATGATCATGCAGTTTCTGTCAGCACAAAAATTTGTGATTTTCATTTTACGAAAGCAGGGAGCTATCACCCGAATGTCGTATTTTTAATTTTTAGTAGATACCGAATATCAGTACGTGAGTCACACTATATGTTAACTGAATTCGGAAAATGAAAATTTAAGATCAACTCACGTGAAGAATATGAAGCTAATTATCTAGTAGATTCAATGAAAACAACCACTACATAAAATTTCTCGTCAATTTATCATATTAATATTCTCTTAAACTTTTTTTTTTACTTAAATTTATAGTCTAAATATCTTTCTAAATTTTCTCTTAAAATTCTAAAATTTCTTTTAAAGTAATATTATCATCTTATTATTTCCTTAACAATTTTTTCAAGTCAAACTTAATTTTCTAAAATTTTGAATCAGTAAATATAAAAAATCTAAATTAACTTATATTCTCCTAAACTTTCTCCTTATGTCAATTTACCACAAGTTCGTAACATTAATTAAATTAATTGTCAAAAATATTTAAATTAAATTTATTGATATCATAAAATTGATGATATAATTTATTAAAAAGATTAACGTGTTATGTATAAGATTTTGAAACAACAAGAGAGCGGCTCATTGGGAGAAAACATATATAACGAGAGAGTGATTCATTAGAATAAACATATAATATGCTAAATTTTGATACTAATGTTGTGTAATGTATTTTAAAATATAAATTGAATTTTGAGCAAAATAAAAATGATGATAAATATAATAATATTTCAAAATTCCAATTTGATTTTATTATATAATATTTGAAATAATGTAAAATAATAAGAGTGTTAAACAATTGTCTTTTTCTATGTTTATTCAAAATTTCGATGAATGGCTATGACAAAATGAAAAATTCAAAAGAAACCTTAAAATCTTGTTAGAAAACTTATCATTTATTGTATTTAAAAACATATTTTATAATTTTTTTTGAGAAGATAGAAAGATATTTTAAGTCAGCAAAAAATTATAAATATGTTATAGGACCGCTGCAAAGCGTGGCTTAATAATTTAATTACATATAAAATTTAACTTTATAAAATAAATTTAGTTTGGTTTGTGAATTTGGAAGTGACTATTTTTAAAATTTTTAATGTAATATAATTATTGATCTTTGGCTTTGTTTATTTTACGAAATACATTACTGAACAAAACTTCGTACAAATAAAAAGAAAAAAAATATATTAAAAATCGAAAAAAAATCAAAATCGACAAACGATTAACCAAAACCGAAAAAACCGCTATATACGGTCTGATAGCGGTTAATAACAAATAAACAAACTGAACTGAATGTGTTGGTTTAATAACGATTAATCCTAAAAATCGTACCAAACTGCACCATGCACACCTATGTGGCCGAATTGGATACCGAAATCTGGTACCGAATGATGTGGCATTGATGACGTGACAATTTAGAATAATTTTATTGGTGAAATTAATGTGAATACAGGGGTCATTATTATTAGCAATCAGAATATAACACATGACATTCCATACCAAATTTCGATACCCAATTCGGTACATATAACATTATTCAAAAAACAATGACATTACACCATTACGAGACAGTATTATATTCTGATCAAGGAAACGATGATCATGTGTGTGATTAGCACTTATAATGCCCTACTTCGTGTACCACTTCATGTCATCTAAAGTTGCCCACCTATGAAACACAAGTCTGCAATGACGAGGATCTCCTTTTTTTTCTTTTTCTTCTTTTCCTTTTTCTCGTTTTTAATGTTTCTTTTCCTGCATCCTGCGGTGATCCGTAAATAGGTAGTCACGTACAAATTATCACCAACGATTACGAAAATTGTCGGTAATTTGCATTCAAATTATCAATTCAACTACCTAAATCATCCGTTTATATTTAAGTTGGTTCTCGTTGGAGCAAGATTTTGTATACGTTTATGAAAACGAGTGGCTTAGCAGATGCATTCAGTCAGATAATCGGTAGTAGTAACTAGTTTTTGACATGTTTGAAAGTGAGTCCTAGTCAATAACTAGATGCTATTGGTAAACTCCTACGAAAAATAGAAAAACAAATGCCCCACGAATCAACCATTTTGCAGGCATCGTTCGGTAGTGTCCCATCATCATATTCAATTATTATTTGACAAATCTAGTGCACACAATTATTGTTCGAATTATAGCATTATTACCTAACCAGATCGAATATGAATTCCGTCAAAAATCCACAACCCCTTTGATTGAAAATATATATAAGCATGAGTTCTATTTTCCCTCGATTTATAATTTATATAAGCATGAGTTCTTCATGTTTCTATTAAATTGTTAAAATATTAAGAGTGACATTGAGAGTTAAATTTGAAATTCCGAACTAAGTTATAATATCATATTAAGTAACAAATATCCGGTCCATCTAACACTTTAAGATGCCCGAAAAATAGGTAATATTGAAATTTTATACTATTATTATCTAACCGATTTCAAAACCCCCATCGTCTATATAAGAAAATGCACCCTTAACTCTTCTTCCCAAAAGTCTCCATAGAATCTCTTTCTCGTTCTCTCTCTCTCCCTCCCAAACCATCCCAGAGAGAGAAACAGTACTTGTATACGCATACTTACAATCGTACAGTAAGACATATCTGTGTTATTATTTGTGACATAGTGTGTGTGTTTGTTCAAAAAAACATTAAAACAACAAAACTGTTAGCTACACACATGGGTGGAAAAAGATTTGGTGTTCTTCTATGTGCAGACGACTCTGAATACGTCAAGACAAAATATGGAGGCTACTTCGGTGTTTTTGTGGAAATGCTAGCTGAGGAAGGAGAAACATGGGACATGTTCCGTGTCGTCGCAGGAGAATTCCCCGACGACACGGAGATCGAACTTTACGATGGTTTCGTGATCACCGGAAGCTGCAATGATGCTCATGGAAATGATGTTTGGATATGCAAGCTACTCAATCTGATCAACAAGCTGAATTCCATGAAGAAAAGACTTCTAGGAATTTGTTTCGGACACCAGGTAATTAGTAATTTAAGAACTAAAATATTAAGCCAACGTTTTTTATATTCCTAGACTATTACAATGTCAACTCTTCCCGGCTCCCAAGTTTGTTATAATAAGCTGGCTAGTTACTTGATGACACGTAATATCTACTTGCTACAACAAATCATTTGGTATATCCCACTCGAAAGATAATTATAGGTATATTTCTCGTAGTTGTAACAAATTTATAATTCATCCGTATACGTTTTTTCATGTAAATCTGAGATTGTTTCCGTGAAAACTCCAACTTTTCAAAAGAATCTTGCAAACAAATTTGGACCTTAGCATTCACTAGCTGAAAAATGCAATAAGAGGAATCGAAGTGATTAATATCGTGTACATATATTAATCCATTTCTAGGTAATGTTAGGTAACATGTGTGTATCATATGGGCTGTCCGTCCAGACAATCATACAAATCGAAATACTTTAATTAGGCAAGAGGCAGGGAAAGTATTTAGAATTATTAAGAGATTACAAAGAAACCTGTATTTTATATAGCTTTATGTTTAATACAATATCTGGTTTGATTTTTGCCTTTTGGGTAGATACTGGGACGTGCATTAGGAGGAAGGATTGGAAGGGCAAACTCAGGATGGGACATTGGAATCACAACTATCTATCTCTCATCCCCAGTGCATACCTCATCTTCGTCCTCCAAGGTCTTTCCTTCGACATTCGACGTGCCTACTTCATTGTCCGTGATCGAATGCCATCAAGACGAGGTATTCGATATTTTCTATATATAAGAGATTCTTTCATCAGTAACACAGGAAATAAAACGTAATTAGCAGTAGTTTGAACACAGACTACTTTCCTTGTACAACTGAACGCAATGACATACATCACTTCAGAAGCAGCAGCGAAATCAGGATTTAATATTTATTTTAAAAAATTAATTTTTCACTGATTATTCAAGATTATCTGGGGCTCAAATTGAAATTTATAGTTAATTTTAAGGATGAAATGTGAAGATAAAGAAAGTTCGCAAAATTTTCAGCCTGAGTTAAGCATTTACTAGTAATATCTACTGTTGAACTTAACTATTCATGCATTACCAGATGTTAGAGCTTCCTCCCAAAGCAGTGGTGATGGCATGGTCGAATAAGACAGGGATAGAGATGTTCAAACATGGTGATAATATCATGGGCATTCAAGGTCATCCCGAGTACACTAAGGATATTCTTCTCCACCTTGTTGATCGTCTTCTACAGCGCAATTTAATCTCGGTATACTAACAGTGTGAATGCATACATGTCTAACAACTCAATATATACTAGTACACCTGCACTGTACTGCTGTAGGCGCTCACTTTTGCTCCGGGAGGTCCAATCCCGGATCATCATAACTTATACTCCTTCCGTCCCCTTTTACATGTTTTTTTTTTGAAAAAATTATGCATTAATCTTTGCCTATAGGTACCTTTACTTACTATCTTGGAAATGAGAAAATAATTAAGTTTTACAAGTGTCAAATCTTGGAAATAGTAAATATAAAGATAGTTTTGGAAGATTACACCAAAATTTACTTTGTTTGAAAGAAGAGAAGGTCATGTATTACTGGACAAATTTTATTTTGGAAAAAGATATGTAAAAGGGGACGGAGAGAGTGCTCTGTAATAATCTAATATAGCTAATGTGTATGTGTGCAGGAGGATTATGCTAAGGACGTGAAAGCGAGAATGGATGCATGTGAACCAGATCGAGAGGCACTGAAACAATTGTGCATCAGTTTTTTCAAGGGGAGATTGTGATGCAGATAGTTTACATTTTGATACATTTTAAGTACTAGGTGCTCAGGATTTGAGTCTATTGTTGACTAGCAAAGGATGTTTGTATGTATAGACATGCATCACCAGACTTCATTGATTAAATCAACTATTCATACCTTTAATACATTCTGATATGGTTTGCTTATTACTATCGCATGCATCTCTTCGGCAAAGTCTAATCAACGCCTTGTGTGCAACATTGTTAAGTTGAATGGTGCAAATTACACTACCCAAGTTAATGGAGGAATTTGTGATAATAAAGTTTAAGCTTCATTTGTTGGAATTAAATCTACGATGGTGACGTGTCTTTAAAAATTTGTTGGAGGGTGGTGGTTTTATATATTAACGTGATTGATTAAAGGAATGATGGTCTCTCACAACTCTCAACTTTCAACCCCTTTAATGTGTTTACGTATAATGTATTTGTATTAGTATTTGTATTATAGATGTTAACGGAGGAATTTGGTATTAACAAAGTTTGAGGTTTTTCGCCGGAATCAAGATCTATGACGGTGGTTCTTCGCCGGAAAGTCGCCAGAGTGTGGTGGTTGTGATGAATTGGGGGCTGAGATTGTAAGGGTTTCTTGGTGGTGGCTCGCTGTGCTCTTCTATTCCAACCCCTTACAATGTGCTTACGTACCCCGTATTTATAGGGGATCAAGCCCTACGTAGTTCTTGGAGAGCAAGTTACCTCTATGGGCTTGGTCTCTGATTTCCGAAGCCCATTAGAAGTCTTCCACCGCCTTCTATAATTAGACTCTGACTCGCTTTAGGAATGTCCAACGATGAGGCCTAGTCACAAAGGCCCAAGGCTCGTCTATGACGTCAGGACTTCACGAATAAGGAAACTTCCCCCGTCGAGGACTAGTCCTATCCGTTACCAGCTATTTTCTTAATTCATAGACGCAGGTATAGCCATGACTTACCCCAAATGCCAGACGCATCCTTGTCCCCCGAATGAGAAGCACCCACCAGATAGCAGGACAAGTGATCCCAAGCATTTGGGTGCAAAGTGCAGGATTACTCCAAAGTTCCCCAATAAGGACGCACCCATTGAGTACAGGAACAGAGCTCCCAAAGCACACACCAAGGTTCACCCCACATCCCCAATGAGGACGCGCCTATTGAATACAGGAGGAGGCCTTCAATCATCAGGCAAACCCCTGGAGGCCTTCAACCACGGACATCCCTCCCTTAGGGCACATCCTAAGGGAGAATTCTTCAATATCTTGCCAATATCAAGCCAAGGGAACCATCCTTCATCACCAAGTAGCTACTTCAAACCAAGAGGACGCGTCCTCAAAGGGTGGATGGCCTAAAGGAGCGCGCCCTTACCCCTATGAGGGCAAGCCCTAAGTCTTCTATATGCTAATCCCATGTCAATTTAGCTGTTATTCTCTGTCAAGTCATCCACTCATGTCAAAGTTGTAAGTCTACATCAAGAGGACGCGTCCTCAAGGGTTGGACGACCAGAGGGCGCGCCCTCACCCCTATGAGGACAAGCCCCGAGCCTCCGTTGTACTAGTTCAATCCCTAATTGCATCTTGGATATCCTCAATTGATTATTACTTGACCCGAATCTACCCTAAAAATCCAATAACGAATTTTGGCTATAACAACTACCCCCCAATTCCATGTGAAATCGGAGATGAAGTATGGAATTTCTAATCTTCAAAGTGCCAAAAATCTTTGTAACCTTGTCTCCTTCAGGGCGCGCCTTCATGTTCTTTCCACATCCGACCTCTAAGCCTATATGAGCGAACCCGACATAGGAAACAAGAGGCATTATGCACAAGTATAAACCTCTCTTATACACCACAGCTTATGACGAAGTATAATCTCCTAACAATGATTTGGAGATCAACCCAAGTCTTCCACTTCTCCCATAACACAAAAATTTAAGTCTTTCATCCCAAAATTGCTCTCCTTTGGGCGTGCGCTAGACCGTAGGCGCGTCCTCCTTCAAGAATTCCATCAATAGACTAACGCAATAATATGCACATTAGAGATTCACCTTAGACCATCAACATTGTAGGGTGCGCCTTGAGAGGGAGGCGCGTCTATAGCCCAAGTAAGATCACCGGCCTTCAAGTAATAAAAAAAACCCTTGGAGGCAGGGATGACGTGTCATGACGATGAAGGTAATCTTTCCACCAGCAACACAATTTCTAACAGAAAGGCAATTTTTTCAGCAATCACCGTGTAACTCTACTCATATTGCTTGTTTATCTTCACTTTCGCAAAATAAACTGGATTCTGTTTGTAAAATTCGTAATCTGACTTCTAGGCCTGTTTCTGAACTTCTCCAGTTGGAATCTTGATTTTGGACTACTTTTGGATTGTAGAAAATCCTGTTATCTTTGTAGGGGCTGTAAGACCGTCTGATTCTGATGTCTAGAACTCCAATTATGGTCCAAACAGCAATGTATGCGCGTGTAGATCAATAAATCCGAATTTCCTTGTATTTTATGTCCAAATAACTCTAATTCCTTCCAAGTTTAGGAATTCTCTATTTCCCTTCCTACCAATCTTGTTATACTTGTATATTCTTCATATTGCCCCATGTCAAGGCATACTTGGAAAAAACACATCAAACGGTGCTGATGGGATCTCATTCTTCGGAGGGCGCGCCCTAAATGGGCTAATATGTTTTCTTCTTTAATTTAACCAATAGAAAAGCAATTTGACAGGACATCTGTCTTTCAAGGAACAGTTGCAGAAAACACTTTTCAACCTTGTATGTATGAGGGTGCGCCCTGATGATAAGGTGCATCCACAAGCTTCAACTTTTTCTTTAAGGCTTTGGGAGTATGTCTTCCATGCCACTGAGTTCACTTCTTCCATTTTAGGGAGAATCTATGCTTCTGTCTTCTTGACCCCTTGAAGATAATGAGGACGTGTCCTCTGAAAACGTGCCTCCTGATGATGAACAAGATATCACTTCTCTTCCCAAGTATCAGGGAAATTAATCTTCTGGGACCGATGTTGTTCCTGAAAAGCCTTTGGACAATGTTGCTAAAACAAGAGATACTACGGATGAAAACATCTACACTTCTCTTGTTGATGACACTCAGGACGCGTCCTAAGGCTTGATATGACCTTTATTCCTTTTGCTAAGTCTTCTGAACATTATTGAGGTGCAGGTCCTCACTTCTAAGCCTTGTAAGTTGTATTTGATTTGTCTGTGCTTTCGGTAACTCCATGGGATATGTTTCCCGGAATTATATTCTCTTGTTGCATTATCTTGCTTGTCATACTTGCATTTCAACTAGGAAGAGTTTCGTATTT
Source organism: Heracleum sosnowskyi (assembly GCA_030848705.1). NCBI lineage: Eukaryota > Viridiplantae > Streptophyta > Magnoliopsida > Apiales > Apiaceae > Heracleum > Heracleum sosnowskyi. The sequence continues at coordinate 12,371,850 of CM061244.1, read as the reverse complement.
TATCATCTAACTGAGGGTTCGTCGTCCTATAGGACGCGTCACCCTAGAGGGCACGCCCTATATAAACAAACACGCCCTATATAAACAAACCATCTCGAAAGTTTTCAAAATTTCATCACCTCAACTAGAACTAGGGAAAGTGTATATGAACTACCCCCCTAGACTAGGAGGTAATTAATTTACCTTGTAGGCTATTATTCAGTCATTTCCGACTTCAATCAACTATTAGTAGAATGGTGAACCAAAGCATCACTTTGTTGAAACTACTCCATCAAGCGCTTACATGACTATTCTGGGGTCTCACCCTCAAAAGTTTCATTAAAACTTTAGGGGGCACTCTCCGGTCACAAAATACTTCGAATCTTGACCCACGAAAGGGGCATCTCAATATGAGGCATCTCTGGAAGAGGCATCCTATGAAGGGCATCTCACTAAGAGGATTCTCCCAAGGAGGCATCCGGTGGATGGGAATATTAATCACTACTATCTTTTATATAATTTATCGTGTAGAAGGCCTTCACCAGACTAGCCTAGGGCCACACCTCAGCGCCTTTATCCGGCGAAGGGGCACACAAAAGGCGTCAATTGTATCTTCAAACATCGTTTCATGAAGAAGCATCCCCGTAAGGATACTCTGTTATTCATAAGAAGGGTCGGGAGATGCATTAGTACTACCCCCCAGTGTCGTGAGAGCGCGCCCTCTTGCGTAGGGCGGCCTATATGGACGAGGGCAATGTCGAAGTCCCTTCTAATCTTCTAATCCATTTGAAAATAGCATTCTTCTGTGGAGGGGCTCACTCATGACCTTGGGGCCGCATCCTGCTGATCAGGGGGCGCATCCTAAGATCCATGGGGCCTCTACTCCAAATATTTTTCTTCTTGCTGCAACATGTGGGATTTTACAATCATGCTTAAAGTCGAAGCATTGGCATATGAGGCTGATACACTTGTGGCGCGCCTTAAAGGGCATGTCTTCTATTATTGAGGATGTGACGACGCGTTCTCTGAAGATAAAAGTCTTGTCTTTTCGGAGGGGCTCACTCATGTCCATGGGGCCTCGACCTGTAGGTAGGGGGCACTCACTGTGGACCAGGGGGCCGCTCTCCTATGTCATCCATTGAATTATCACGTGAAGGGGCTCACTCATATCCATGGGGCCTCGACCTGTAATTAGGGGGCTCTCACTATGGAATACGGGGCCTCTGCTTCCAATAGCTTTCTTTCCTCTAAAATTCAAGTAATGAATTCTTCACGCGGAGGGGCTCGCTCATGTCCACGGGGCCTCAACCTATAATTCTATCAAGAATCAGGGGGCGCACTATGTGAATCAGGGGGCCGCTCTCCGATATTATCAATTGAGTTGTCACATGAGGGGGCTCACTCATGACCATGGGGCCTCAACCTGTAACCAGGGGGCACTCTCTTTGGATCACGGGGCCTTGCCTCCCTATTACCTTCCTCTAAAAATCGCTGGAGTTCATGTTGAGCAGTAACTCTTTTTCCCGAGGGCACGCCACGGAGGAAGGACGCGTCCTGAAAGACCAGGAAGCCGTACAAGTCAATCAGCTCTCCATGTACTCGTTGGAATTTGTCTGAACATAGGAGTAGTTTCGGAGTGCGCGCCATGAAGGAAGGACACACTTGAGAGACGACAAAGGGACACACTTGTCTGGTCATTTCTTCATTAGAATTGTTTGTAGACATTTCTCCATTTGACGCGTCCTCGGGGAGAAACGATCCTTGGGACCTTAGACATGCTGAGAAGGCATCTTTGAAGTAGAGGACGCGTCCTTTCAGGTTGGGACGTATAGCTTGATAATTCTTGAGATATTCTTCAAAGTAGGAATTTTCCACCTGTCAAAAAACTCAATAATCGAAAATTTCACAAAGTACCTGGAGGACGCGTCCTAGAGGCGTGGACGTGAGCAACCGTCGAATCATCATAGAAGTTGTTGGAACCATATGATCCTCGAGCATCATCCTTAGGGCACGCCCTAAGAGTTATTGGGGATTTTCCTTCATCTTCTTCCTGCAACAACTCAAGGAACAAAGAGCAAAACCAAAACTAGTTAGGTGTTACCTTGAGGGCGCGTCCAGAAGATGATGACGTGCTCCCGATAGTTGCGCCTCCCGACAATGGTTTGTACATTAGCCTATCAGAGTAGAGGTATCGGCTGGGCACCCTCAACAGATGAAGGTTGATTACCCCCAAGGGTGGATCTTGGTTGACCGCTTGATTGGATATTGGTACCTCAGCTTGAGGTTGTGGTTGTACCACTACTTAATTTTGATTTTGGCCTTGAGTCACCACTTAGGTGGTGGTGTTCCATTGAAGTTGCAGATTTCCTTGCGTGTGAAGGGGGTCAGGACCTTGAGGACGCGTCCTTAGTCCACCTGCACTTTCACTTTGAGACGAGACTGAGGTAATGACATGAGCTCTTCCTTCTGAGGGCGAGCCTTGATAGTACAGATGGGCATCATGCCCCACAAGTTGTCGACTGTCCCTCCTTCGATAGTTACTTCCATAGCCTGAGTCTCGACTTCGTCGACCCGTTGAATTATAACGCGAGGGGGCACACTCGTGTTCATGGGGCCTCAACCTATATTCAGGGGGCACTCTCTGTGAATCACGGGGCCACTCTCCCAAGTTGTTCCTTGAGTCGACATGAGGACGGGCTCGCTCATGTCCATGGGGCCTCGACCTGTCTACAGGGGGCTCTCTCTATGGATCATGGCGCCGCTCTCCTCTACGTTCCCTATCTCTCGGTCGCACTTGACCATCAGTCTCTTCGTCAGGGACTTCAACGATTTGGACTCCATTTTCGGTGAATTCAAACCTCCTTGGAGTGATGGTTTAAAACTTACCATCACATTATCCATCCCCCCATGGAGGGTTCTCCTGATTTGATGGAGTCTTCCTCGTTTGATGATGATTATGAGGTTGGCAACCTTGACGAAGAGGACGCGTCCTTACAGGTTGGGATGTAGGGGTTGATAACTTTTGAGATATTTTCCCAAGTGGGATTTTCCACCTGTCAAAAAACTCAATAATAGGAGAATTTTATAAAATACCTGGAAGACGTGTCCTGGAGGTGTGGATGTGAACAATCACCGAATCTTCATAGTTGCTGGTAATCGTCTGACCCTCAAGCATCACCCTAAGGGCGCGCCCTGAGAGTTCTTGGGGATTTTCCTTTATAACCTTCTTCCTTGAGGGCACGTCCTCTTTTTAGGATCTTCCTCGGAATCACCCCCAGTATACATGGAAACTGTCGCCTTCGAGCATACATGGAAACATCCTTCTTCAGCAGCAATTCAAGAATATCTCCATACACACCCATTAGATCTGAATCGTTTTGACACCTTCTTCTCCAGATCTTCTTCGAACCTCCATTCAGGAATCATCGTCTTGAAATCACCATCCTTGGATCTTCCTCCTTGCCGCCAGCATGAGGTCGTAGCCATGGCCATCCCTCGAATCTTGGTAGATCTTCTTCTAAGAACTTTCATCATGATAAGAAATCTCTTCCTCCTAATATTATGATCTTGATTAGAGCCCCTCCTTCTAGCGCCAATTTGTTAACGGAGGAATTTGGTATTAACAAAGTTTGAGGTTTTTCGCCGGAATCAAGATCTATGACGGTGGTTCTTCGCCGGAAAGTCGCCAGAGTGTGGTGGTTGTGATGAATTGGAGGCTGAGATTGTAAGGGTTTCTTGGTGGTGGCTCGCTGTGCTCTTCTATTCCAACCCCTTACAATGTGCCTACGTACCCCGTATTTATAGGGGATCAAGCCCTACGTAGTTCTTGGAGAGCAAGTTACCTCTATGGGCTTGGTCTCTGATTTCCGAAGCCCATTAGAAGTCTTCCACCGCCTTCTATAATTAGACTCTGACTCGCTTTAGGAATGTCCAACGATGAGGCCTAGTCACAAAGGCCCAAGGCTCGTCTATGACATCAGGACTTCACGAATAAGGAAACTTCCCCCGTCGAGGACTAGTCCTATCCGTTACCAGCTATTTCCTTAATTCATAGACGCAGGTATAGCCATGACTTACCCCAAATGCCAGACGCATCCTTGTCCCCCGAATGAGAAGCACCCACCAGATAGCAGGACAAGTGATCCCAAGCATTTGGGTGCAAAGTGCAGGATTACTCCAAAGTTCCCCAATAAGGACGCACCCATTGAGTACAGGAACAGAGCTCCCAAAGCACACACCAAGGTTCACCCCACATCCCCAATGAGGACGCGCCTATTGAATACAGGAGGAGGCCTTCAATCATCAGGCAAACCCCTGGAGGCCTTCAACCACGGACATCCCTCCCTTAGGGCACATCCTAAGGGAGAATTCTTCAATATCTTGCCAATATCAAGCCAAGGGAACCATCCTTCATCACCAAGTAGCTACTTCAAACCAAGAGGACGCGTCCTCAAAGGGTGGACGGCCTAAAGGAGCGTGCCCTTACCCCTATGAGGGCAAGCCCTAAGTCTTCTATATGCTAATCCCATGTCAATTTAGCTGTTATTCTCTGTCAAGTCATCCACTCATGTCAAAGTTGTAAGTCTACATCAAGAGGACGCGTCCTCAAGGGTTGGACGACCAGAGGGCGCGCCCTCACCCCTATGAGGACAAGCCCCGAGCCTCCATTGTACTAGTTCAATCCCTAATTGCATCTTGGATATCCTCAATTGATTATTACTTGACCCGAATCTACCCTAAAAATCCAATAACGAATTTTGGCTATAACAATAGAGATCAAGTCTCACGTAGTTGTTTTTAGGAAGATTATGTTTCTCACTTTGGAAACCCAAAGCCCATGAATATGAGTTAGACCAACTGAACGGTCAAAGAAATCCCATTTGAAAGAGCCCATATGATTAAGCCTATCCCCAAATGGCCCCCAAGGCTCGGCCATGAACGAGAGAATTTCACGCATACAACATTAGCTCTATTTATCATCAGAACTAATATCAACTGTTACGAGTTGTTTCCCCAATAAATGGTTGTAGGGACAACCATGATTTTTTTTTTTGGACAAACAAAGAGATTTTATTAACCTGCATCAACGGAATCACAACGAGGACAAGCCCCTGAACTGACACTACAACCTGAATAGAAACAAATAAACGAGCTAAACAAATAGCCGCTTATGTTTTCAGACTGTTTAACATCATGAATTTCTAAATTCTTTGAACTAGAAAAGATTAAAATGGCTTCCCGATCTATCAACCCTGCACCAATCCTGGAACCAGTAATATCACAAATGACCTTCACGTACGCACCACCTGTAGCCCAATGTTCAGACACACCCCAGCTATCTACATGCCGAAAACCAGCTATAGACATGCCGCATGTGAAAGATCTCATAAGATGAACAAATTTTAGTTGTGAAAAGTAAGCTCTTGCAATATCCGACACCAGCCCAAATCCAATACACGAATTATAGATCTCCCACAAAACCACATAAATCATTTTCAAAGTAACGAGGAACAAAACACATACCAACATCAAAAGAACATACCTTAACATCCCAATAAAAGGGTAACAAGCCAGACACACGCCAATAGACGGACACACGCCAATAAGCGAGACTAACACCAAAAATTCAAAGATCTCAGAATGACACCAAATTTTGGTATGATGTTAAGGAGGAGAATTTGAATCTAAAGGTATTTTTTATTTGCAGAATCGGACTCAACCATGATTTACTTCATAAACATGAACAACCCCTTACCCCCCGATGAGGATAACTCTCTTCACTATTGGGTAAGTAAGTTCTCCCAAATTAAAGTCACTCTGGGTATCTTAGAACCCAAGCAGGGACAATGTACAAAAAGCGTATCGACAAGCTTGTTTACACCTTGATCGACCAACAAGAACAACTTATTGGAATACAGAACCGGGGATTCAAATTTATAATCTACCTTCATTCTCTATGCACGAAATATCATCACTTAATTTTTCCAACAGTGTAGCAAAATGGGAATAAGGTACAACCCAGTTAGAATTAACCCAAGCCTCCCTACCTACTCATGTCCAACTGAAGTCAAGCCTCAATGGGTTGAACCAATGTAATTCGACCCACCTTAGTTGGAATGTCCCTGAATTACTTCAACATAGAACCTAATTGGGTTTTCAACCTAGTTGGCTCATCTACACAACTAGTCAACACTTGTAAAGTTAGCGTTTTTCTTGTATAATTTTTTGATGTAACAATTGCCTTATTGCAACGATATCTGGTTGAATTTCGCAAGTCACAATATCCACATGCCTAACAGCTAACAGGGAAGAAGATCGATGCCATGTGTGAAACAATGTTTCACATGAAATCAACGATCTCAAATTAGGATTCTACCCGAATAACTATATTTTATTCTTAACTAAAATGATCTACTTCGACTAGATACATACATTTTCTTAGCATCTCTACTTCTTGTTAGTTCCTACAAGGTCTCTACAGCATCCCAGTTGCTTCAATGAGCAAAAGTCCTATGTAACATTTAACAATATATAGGTTGAAGCATGATCTAACTATCACAAAGTATGCCAAACTAGAAGTAAGAAGCCTCCAAACTCTTCGTGCATAAACATATGAGGTGATGAAAAAATTAAATTGACCACAGAAATAATACTGAGTATGGAAAAAAATCATGGTGCATATTTAGTTAGATAGGACATCAACCCAAAAATGTTGGTCGAGAAAATAAAAATGCAAAGACAACCTAGGATTTACTTCAGCCTTCAAGCACCTATTCTGGAAAATGTTAATGTGAATAAAGTTGTTAGGGTCTAATTGTCCTAAGGCGACCCCAATGAGTTTAAGTAATTTTTTAAGAAGGGGAAGGAGAGGGAGTCTGAGGCCGCATGTAACCGTATTAACTCAAATAGTTAATACAGTTAATTTATTTATTAGTTTATAAAAGTTACTCTAAACGATGTCGTTTGGTGGGACTTGGGTCGTTACGATAGAAACGTTATGTTTAACGTTCCGTAAATGAGGGACCAGTAGTATAAGTAGAATGAGAACGAGAGACCTAGATAGACTAGATGAGAATTGTTGTTTTTCTTTCTTCTTTATCAAGTTTATCTACTTTTATGCAATTTTATTATTTTCAGTTCCAGTAATTTCCGTTTCAGTACTTCTTGTTCTTCATTTTATTGTAATTTCAGTTAATTAGATATTCAATCGGTTACAGGTGGTATCAGAGCCGTCGATTCTCGGACAAAATTTGGGGTATTCATGGCGGAAGGAACGAGGATGAGGGGTTTAGATGAAAAATTGGGGACTCATGAAGGTAAAATTAATGAACTTACAGAAGGAATGGGTAAATTGAAGAGTGATATTTCAGGAGAAATTGAAGGGGTTCATGCTAGAATGGGTAAGATGGAGAGTGGGATAGAGGAATTGAAGAAAATGATTATGAGTTTGCACAATATCAAATCACCGGAAAGTAATAAGGATAATCAGGGACAGATGTTTACACAAGGAGATGGCTCTGACTCTAAGATTGACTGCAATTCAGAGGTAAATAACTCACCCATAAACTCAACTTTGAATTCATCTACTACTGCTATAAATCCAAATTCAATTAACTATTCCATACCTGTGTCTGCACTTCCTACTACTGGGTTTACCCACCCATTTACTCCTACTCCCACATATACAATTGCCAGTACCACCCCTCCATATATTCTCCAACCAAACGGCGGCCCAATGTTTGGTTTGCCTCACACTAGTAGTGCAACTCCTTCTACCAACCCCTGTATGAATGGGAATCCTCCTAACAACAACCACCAGTTATTCATTCCTCCCTACAATCCGTTTACATATCAAACAAGTGTCCCAACTTATGCTTGTTTTAACCCACCTTCACCCGACCATGTATCTCATCACCACCCAACTTTTAACCCTAGTCCAAAACTTGAATTCCCCAAATTCGATGGCAGTGACCCAAAAGGTTGGATTATACGGGCGGATCAGTACTTTGACTTTATTAATTTGGAGGAACATCGAAAGGTGAAACTGGTTGGTCTCCACTTTGAGGGGAGGGCAAGTGTGTGGTATCGATTCTATCAATCTAGTAGGAGTAATGTAAGTTGGAGGCTCTTCCAAACTGATTTGTTGGCTAGATTCGAGAACCCTGATAACCGAGATGTCCAAGACCAGTTCAACAAGTTAAGGCAAGTAGGTTCAATATCTGATTATGAAGATCAATTTGAAGAGTTAAGAGCGGTAGTGGCTGTTAAGAACAAGGGACTGATAGAGGAATACTTTGTGTCCAGTTTTATAAGTGGGCTAAAAGATTACATCAAGGGGTCTATAAGAATGTTTAAGCCCCAAACATTAGCTGATGCAGTACTATTAGCCAAGCAGGAGGAAGCTAAATCACATAAAACTCTCACTTCATTTCAGACGAAACCTTCAATGAGTAAAACCAATACCACATCAAGTTTGGAGAATAAGCTCATGAACCTCACTTCTTCCTCGAAGCTGTATAACAAAGACCTCAAGAGAGGAAAATCTACACTCAGCAGCAAATAAATACTTGAAAGAAGAGACATGGGACAATGTTTCCATTGCGACGATCCATACCATCCTGGTCGAGAGTGTAAATCAAGGTTGTATTCACTAATAGGGGAGGTGGAAGATACACATGAAGATGCTGAGCTGGCCATTACCATTAATGACATGGAGACATTGTTAAACGAACAAGAGATTCCTGGAGAAATCTCTATCAATGCACTTGCTGGTAATAGAACTTCGAGCACTATTAGACTGCAAGGAACTATTAAGAAAAAGAAGGTCAGCATCCTGGTTGACAGCGGTTTAACGCATAGCTTTTTGGATGCTAACTTAGTTAAACCACTTGGTTTAGTTGCTGAAATTGTTCCTCCACTGGTAGTGACGGTTGCTGATGGTACTAGTACTAAAATTAATACAGTATGTAAAGGATTGCGGTACTCAATCCAGGGCCAGAGCTTTAGTAATGACTTCAGAATATTTCCCTTAGGAGGATCAGACATGATTCTTGGGGCAGATTGGCTTAGAGATCATAACCCAGTAACGTTCGACTTCAAGGAGATCAAAATCACTATAATCAAGAATGGACGTAGTCTCATATTGCAAGGAGAAACTGAAAAAGGTAGTGTTATGGAATAAAAAACGTGCTTGTGAATTTAATGCTAAGGTTTAATGAGCTTCGAGCTTTAATGGCTACACTTGTGTTTCGAGACTAAATCGGTACTCACAAGATGCCTACGTATCTCAATTCGTTATTGAGAATCAAGCCAAAGACGTAGTTCTGATTGTAGGATCAGGGGTCCTTATATAGGCGTTTGGAGCCTTATAATTAAGGTAGGTTTAGGAGACTTAATTGATAAGTCTTGTTATTGATAACTGATAAGGAGTGTTTTACTTGGCAGACAAGTATTAACCTTTATCTGATAAGTGTTATGAATCATCATATTATTTGATTGGGATTTTTAATAATTATTCCTAATATTTTAGGAATTTTCATGTACCCACGGGTATTTTTAATAATTATTCCTAATATTTTAGGAATTTTCATGTACCTACAGGTATTTTAATAATTATTCCTAATATTTTAGAAATTTTCATGTACCCACAGGTATTTTTAATAATTATTCCTAATATTTTAGGAATTTTCATGTACCTACAGGTATTTTAATAATTATTCCTAATATTTTAGAAATTTTCATGTACCCACAGGTATTTTTAATAATTATTCCTAATATTTTAGGAATTTTCATGTACCCACGGGTATTTTTAATAATTATTCCTAATATTTTAGGAATTTTCATGTACCTACAGGTATTTTAATAATTATTCCTAATATTTTAGAAATTTTCATGTACCCACAGGTATTTTTAATAATTATTCCTAATATTTTAGGAATTTTCATGTACCTACAGGCATTTTAATAATTATTCCTAATATTTTAGGAATTTTCATGTAGCCACATGTATTTTTAGAAATATTTCTTGAAATATTTCAAAAGTGTATAAAATATTTTCCCAAAATATTTTCTATTCTTTCAGGTATTTTCTGAATTTTTAGAAATTTTCTAAATTTTTTAAATAGCTTTTAGCTATTTATTGGAAATTTTAAGGATTTATTTTGCTTTTGAATTTCTTGTCTCTTTTTACACACAGCAGTGCAAGCGTTTGTCCCATGTGGGGAGACATCCCTGTTCCTGTTGGGGGAGCGACTGCAGTGCCACGTGTCGGCCCATTAGAGGCTGGTGCGTTTTTTGTTGTTTGAGAAATGAAGTGTGCGGTAGGCGTGGCTTTCCCCCGCGTAGAAGGTAGCCAGACAAACAACGCGCAGACAGAAAGCAGCTTCCTGGGCGTTGTTTCGCAAATTAATATATTTTTTTTTTTTGAAAAATTGTTGGCCAATTCTTGATGTCTTCTGGGCGTGGGTGACACCCGCCTACAAGGCAGTGTTTTCAACCCCGCCTACAAGACAGCTTCCAGGGCGTCTTTGGAATTTTTTTTTTTTTGTTCGCTTCGCTTTTGTCTCCTAGACGACGTTCACCCCCGCGTACAAGGCGAGGTCGTGAACCACGCTTTCAAGGATACTTCCTAGGCGTTCTTTGCGCTTCTTTTTTAGCTGGACTTTCTTTGTCTCCTGGGCGGTGTTCACCCCCGCGTACAAGAGGGAGTTGTGAAACACGCGTTCAAGGAGGTCTCCTGGGCGTCTTTGCCTCCTAGTCGTTTTTCAATCCTTGATTTTTCAAATGTCTTTTGGACGTTGGTCACCCCCGTGTACAAGACGGGGTTGTGAACCACGCCTCCCAGACGGTCTTCTAGGCGTTTTTTGAGGTGTTTTCGACCTCGAGTTGGTCCTAGGTTGAACAAAACAACCTCAACTTTTTATGTATTTGAGAGGTCGTTACCCTTCAATCTCGTTTAAGGTTTCGACAACGCCAAACGTGGTTTACAGATACAAGAACTAACTTGAGTTCTAACACCTTAGGAACTTGAGTTCTAACACCTTAGACCTCATTTGAGGTTTCAACAACGCCAAACGTGGCTTACAAATACAAGAACTAACTTGAGTTCTAATACCTTAAGTTTCACATCGAGAGGTCTTCGTGAACGAAGACAGACACAACGTTTCACTTGCTTCTTTAATTTGAGCTTGCGGTATATCGAATCGAAGCTAATTTGATAAAGAATATGATATTGAAGAGTCTAATCTCAAGTTTCTGTTATCTCTACCTGAAAAGTGGGATCTAAAGACAACAACAATAAGAGATAATTATGAACTTGCTGATACAGAACTTGATGAAATCTATGGGTTGTTGAAAACTCATGAACTGGAGATAGAACAAAGGAATAGAAGAATGAGTAAAAAGACAAAATCTGTTGCTCTCAAAGTTGAGGAGAAGCCCATCAAGAAGGAATCATCAAGGAAGAAAGCCAAGGGAAAGGCTTTAGTCATTAAATCTGAAAGTGAGTCATCAAACTCTGATGATGACTCAAACTCTGATGAAGCTTCTGACTCTGAGGATGATGAAGAACAGATGATGCAAATGGCTGCATTGATGGTGAAGACCTTTAATAAGATGGGATTCAAGAACTTCAAGAAAGGAAAGAGATTCTCAAGGAAAGATTCAAACTCTGAAAGGAAAAGTTTTAGAAAGTCTGATGGAAGGGAGACCAAGTCTGGCAAGAAGGATAAATCTGAAATCCAGTGCTACAGGTGTAAGGAGATGGGTCACTATGCCCCAGAGTGCAAGAAAGGAAAATCTGAGAAAGCACTCATCTCTAAAGGCAAAGACTGGGCAGATACTTCAGACTCTGATGATGGAGTAAATTATGCTCTTATGGCAACTGTCAGAGATGAGACTGAATCATCTGAAAATAAGGTACCCCTAACTACTTATGCTTATGATACTGATAATATATCTGAGTTAAGAGTATATCTGAAAAGTGTACATGTTAGTTATAGGGATCAGACTTTAGAGAATGAGAGAATTAAATCTGAGAATCTTAGTCTTAAAGAAAGAAACAAGTTTCTTGAAGGAGAACTTGAGAATATGAAGCAGATTCAAAAAGAAAGAGATGATGCTGTTTATATTGAACATGAATTGACTAAGAGATATAAGCAGTTAGAATCTGATCTAGAAAAAGAAAGAAAAATAATCAAGACTTGGACAAACTCTGGAAGAGACACTCATCAAGTGTTTCAGACAGATTCTGTAGGTTTAGGCTATTGTGAAAATGATGAACTTAGGTTTAAAGACAAGGTTAAGGTTAAACCACAACTTAAACCTGTGAAATTTGTTCCAGAATCTACTATGTTAAAATCTGTTGTAGTAAGAGAAGCTGATATGGAATCAGATGAAACCTGTGAAAAACAGGAAAATATTATAACAGAAAATCTTATGGAAATAGAAGCTGTTAGAAAGCCAGTAAAAACTTGTGAAAAACAGGTTAATGTTGGTTTGATGACAGGAAAACAGTTCAATCATAAGCTAAAAGAGGTAAAGTCTGCCATGAAACCAAAAGGGTCCAAGAAAAATAGGAATGGAAAGATAGGCATAAATAATAGAAATAATCATTTGCCTACTGCTGGTGCTCCAAGGAAAACATGTTATAATTGTGGTAGTTCTAATCATCTTGCTAGATTTTGCAATAAGAACAAACATATTAATTCTTTACCTTCTACATCAGGAGTAAAGAATGATTATGTAAGGGTTAAACCACAGACTTTATGCACACACTGTGGGAGCACTTGGCATTCTATTTATACTTGTAAGAGTTATCATGCTATTTATCACAACTATTATGAGCTAAAACCCAACTTGAAATGGGTTAGAGCAAACTCTGCAAGTGTAAAGTCTGACAATGTTAGTTTAAACTCTGTTGATAGTGATTCCGCTGCAAAAGCTAACACTGTTAAGAAAGCCAAAGGATCCAAGCAAGTCTGGGTCCTTAAAACTAACACTTAGTGTTTGTTTGTGATTGCAGGGTATAAAAGAGAGCACACTTATCTTGGACAGTGGATGCTCAGGACATATGACTGGAAATAAAGCCCTGCTATCAGACTTTGAGGAGAAGGCTGGCCCAAAGGTTTCCTATGGAGATGGCAACATAGGACACACTCTGGGATATGGCAATATTAATCTTGGAAGTGTCATCATCACAAATGTAGCTCTAGTCTCAGGACTCAAGCATAATCTGCTATCTGTGAGTCAAATCTGTGACAGAGGAAACCATGTAGATTTTCATACTGAATACTGTGAAGTTATCAGTAAATCTATTGGAAAAGTTGTTCTAGTTGGACACAGGCGCAACAATATTTATGAAGCAAGTTTGGTAACAAACTCTGATGGAAAAACAGTGTGTCTGTCTGCAAGAATGTCAAATGAAGAGAGTTGGAAATGGCATAAGAAGCTCTCTCATCTAAACTTGAACAACATCAATGAACTTATACGAAAAGATCTTGTAAGGGGACTTCCAAAGTCAATACTAAGCTTAGATGGTCTGTGTGATTCTTGTCAAAAGGCCAAGCAAAAGAAGTCATCTTTCAAGAGAAAATCTGAATCTTCAGTTGTGGAACATTATCATCTTCTACATGTTGATCTTTTTGGACCAGTGAATGTGATGTCTATGGGCAGAAAGAAATATGCTCTAGTAATTGTTGATGAATATACTAGATATACATGGGTGTATTTCTTATCAAAGAAGGATGAAACTGCTCAAACACTGATGGATCATGTAAATCTACTGGACAAAGGATCACAGCACAAAGTCAAAATTATCAGGAGTGATAATGGAACTGAATTCAGAAACACAATCATGGAAGCTTTCTGCAAAGAAAGAGGAGTGAAACAAGAATTTTCTGCACCTGGAACTCCACAGCAAAATGGTGTAGTTGAAAGAAAGAACAGAACTTTAATTGAAGCTGCCAGAACTATGCTTGAAGAAGTAAAGTTGCCAACCTATTTCTGGGCAGAAGCTGTTCAAACTGCTTGTTTTACTCAAAATGCTACACTGATCAACAAGCATGGTAAAACACCATATGAGATGGTGAAAAATAAGAAGCCAAATTTGAAATACTTTCATATATTTGGATGCAAATGCTTTGTGTTGAAGACTCATCCTGAACAGTTGACCAAGTTCGAGTTAAAAGCTGATGAAGGAATCTTTGTTGGCTATCCATTGTCAACAAAAGCATTCAGAGTCTACAATCTGAGAACAAGAGTGATCATGGAATCCATTCATGTGTCATTTGATGACAAGAAAATAACTGGACTTGAAGATAAAAATGAATATGATCAACTACGTTTTGAAAATGAAGATTTATTCTCTGATGATGTAAACTCTGATGAAGCTGGTCTGACAAACTCTGACGAAGCATACTCTAAACCTCTACTGGTAAATACTGGAGAAACTGGAAATTCTCAAATTGAACAAAATAGAGAACCAGTTGAGGGGGAGCGTGAAGAAGCTCAACAAGACACAGCAAGTGAGTCAGTTGAGGAAACTGATTCAAACTCTGACAGTTGAAACTCTGAGCCATCCAATTCAGGGGGAGCCTCAGATGCTGCAGAAAGTCAACATATGAATCAGGAGAGCATGGATCAAGGGGGAGGATCCAATAATGATGCAAGAAACCACTTACCAACAACAAGAAAGTGGACACAGGCACACACACCTGATCTCATAATTGGAGATCCTGATGCTAGTGTAAGAACTAGAAGTGCAACAAATAATGAGTGTCTGTATCATGCTTTCTTGTCTCAAACAGAACCAAAGAAGGTGGAGGAAGCTCTTCAAGATGCTAATTGGATTACAGCAATGCAAGAAGAGTTAAATGAATTTGAAAGAAATGAAGTCTGGACACTTGTACCTAGACCAAAGAATAGATCAATTGTAGGTACAAAGTGGGTTTTCAGAAACAAGACTGACAGTGAAGGTGTGATTACAAGAAACAAGGCTAGACTTGTGGCTAAAGGTTATTCACAACAGGAAGGGATTGACTATGATGAAACCTTTGCTCCAGTTGCAAGATTGGAGGCCATAAGAATTTTTCTGGCCTATGCTGCACACAAGAAGTTTAAAGTCTTTCAGATGGATGTGAAAAGTGCTTTTCTCAATGGGAAGCTAGAAGAAGAAGTGTTTGTTGAACAACCACCAGGATTTATAGATCCCAAGCATCCAGATTATGTCTATAGGCTTGACAAGGCATTATATGGACTAAAGCAAGCACCAAGAGCATGGTATGAAACTCTTGCTCAATTTCTTTTAGAAAGTGGGTTCACAAGAGGTACAATTGATAAAACCTTGTTTTATTTCAATTCTGGTGATGATTTGCTTTTAGTTCAAATTTATGTAGATGATATTATTTTTGGATCTACTAATGACAAACTTTGTAAGAAGTTTGCAAAGCTTATGCAGTCAAGGTACCAAATGAGCATGATGGGAGAGCTTAGTTATTTTCTAGGCTTACAGGTCAAGCAAACAGATGATGGGATTTTTATCAATCAAGCAAAGTATACCAGAAATCTTCTAAAGAAATTTGGTATGCTTGATAGTTCATCTGCTCCAACTCCCATGGCTACTGCAACAAAGCTAGACAAAGACACATGTGCTACAGTGGATATGACAACCTATAGAGGCATGATAGGGTCTCTTCTGTATCTCACAGCAAGTAGACCTGATATTATGTATGCCACATGTCTTTGTGCAAGATTTCAAGCAGATCCCAGAGAGCCTCATCTAACAGCTGTAAAAAGGATTTTCAAATATCTCAAAGGAACCATAACCTTGGGTTTGTGGTATCCTAGAGAATCAGAGTTTAAGATAATTGGTTACTCTGATGCAGATTTTGAAGGCGGTAAGATAGACAGAAAAAGTACAAGTGGAAGCTGTCAATTCTTAGGTGACAGATTGGTTTCTTGGTATAGCAAGAAACAGAAGTCAATTTCCACATCCACTGCAGAAGCAGAGTATATAGCTGCTGGTAGCTGTTGTGCACAGATTTTGTGGATGAAGAATCAGTTGCTGGATTATGGTTTGAGGTACTCTAAAATACCTATTTTCTGTGATAACCAAAGTGCTATTGCTATGACAGGAAATCCAGTACAGCACTCCATGACCAAGCACATCAGCATAAGGTATCATTTTATCAGAGAACATGTGGAAGAAGGAAACATTGAGCTTCATTTTGTGTCTACAGACCAACAACTTGCAGATATCTTCACCAAACCTTTGAATGAAGCTACTTTTACAAGATTGGTAAATGAACTTGGAATGATCTCTGGTTTCGACTAGAGATACGGGTTAGACTCAAAAACTATACATGTTTGATTTTTATGCTCATGATTCCTTGCATGTATTAACTGTTATGAGTACCAGTGTCATAAACTCTGAAAGTAAACTCTGATGCTAAACTCTGTTAGTCATACTCTGTCGGTTAAAGTCTGATGTTAAACTCTGATTATGATTTTTTTGTCTGAAACACATGGACCGATGAAGAAAAATGTATGAAGCATGATTTTCAATAAGTAATCATGAATTCTTCTAATTATTATAAATTCTGATTACAAAATGTACAGAAATTTTACACAGCATGATACTGTCTCTATATTTATAGCATCTCTTAGTTTATTGATTCTATACACTGAAGTTGTATTAGCTGTTTGCATTTTCTCTCATAAATTAATTGTATTAACTGATGAAAAGTCTAAACTCTGATTATAAATTGCAAATAATTCACCCTCAAATCAAAAGATGCCAAACAGAGCACAAATTCCTTTGAGATCATGTTGTGCCTAGTAAGATCCAGGACCTTATTGTATGAAATAAGGGCTAAAATCTTTGATTTTTGGTGACTAGTGCCAACCACTGATTACTGGAAAAATATAATAAAAAAAAATAATTAAAAATATATATGAAAACATATATAGAAAGGGGGTGAAAAATAAAAGATATATCCAAATGAAAGGATATCAGTATACAGAGTTTAGATATAAAATCAGATTTTATGTTATACATGAGAGTTTAGGCAATCATTTTTTACTGCTTTAGTCTGTGGATTTTATGCACTTTGAGATGGTCTAAATATTCATATTCAGTAAACTCTGCTAATTCACACACAAATACTCACACCTGTACAGTTTGTGAAAAGAGTTTATTTATAAAAGAGGAGGATTGGTAAACACTGATGATTTGTGTACTCTACGCCGAGGTAATTTAATTTTAATCTCTGATGATTAAAATAAATTTTGTTTGTTTCAGACATTTTATAATTTTGAGAAAAAGACATTTGTTTTGAAAATTTAAAAAGAGTATGATTGGACAGTTGTTCAAGAATGTTTTAAACAGAGGAGAGAGGTTAATTTCCTAGAAAAGTGTAACAGGCGGTAATTATTGCTGTTTTTTTTACTGCGCATGCGCATTGGAAACTGTCAATTACTTGCTGTCAGTCATTGTATGTGTGCCGCGTGTCCCACTCACATAATTAACGGAGTAAGACAGTTGTGTATTAATGATTAAAAAACTGTTCAGTTTTTAATTTTGAATTTTACATTTATACAATACACACACCTTCGTCTAAACTTTTCACATCTTACTCCAACACACATCTATTGTCACACAAGCATATTCACAAACACTTTTCTACACACAAAATCTTTTGAAGCTTTTGAATCAGTTTCTTTGATTTTTCTTATCAATTCGTACTAATGGCTACTACAGCTTTTGTTTCTTCTGGGTTAGAGTTCGTTCCTAATAATTATGCAGCCCCATTAAACACTGTCAATGCACCAAAGGCGTTTCATATAATACAAGACTTTCTTGCTCAGTCAGCAATTGGGCGTGCTTTGGTGGAGCCTGCAAAACTTTCGGGTTCACAGATAAAGGCGTTCTGGGAAACATGATTGTATGATGATGGTGGTGAGACAGGCAACCCATCGATTATTTTTGAATATGAAGATGCAGAGTATGTAATAACTGCTGGAACCATTCGCGCTGCAATGGGGTTTCCTGAATTTTCTTCGTATACAATTGGAATGGGTGATGAGGATTTGATAAGAATGATGCGAGAGATTGGGTATTCTGGACCCTTGTCGAAGATTGGACAGCTCAAACGACCATTCTTAAGGAAGGAGTGGAGCTTCTTCTTTGATTGCATCACGAGGACATTCAACAAGAAATGCACAAACTGGGATGCTATTCCCACAGACAGTCTGCAAATCGGGTATTCTCTTTTATTTGATAATCATTTTGATTTTGCACGACTTGTTTTGAATAATTTAGGAGAGAAAATGACAGAGAATAGAGGAGTAGTCTATTTCTCTAGATTCTGTCAGACTTTGTTCTCTTACTGTGTTGAAGGCGTAGAAGTAAGTGAAGAAGATGTTTCTTGTTTTAAATTACATAAGAGAATATTTTCTGATCTTGTTAATAAAGATGTTAAGAAAGGGGTTGTTGGAGACTTGTTGCTACCTCCATCTGTGCAACAGTTTTTAAATGCTCAAGTCAATCCACCAACACAAGCTTCTTCTCAACCTGAGCCTCTACAACAAGAACTGCCTCCGTCAACTTCTGTTAAACCTGCAAGGGGTGGTCGGACTAAGCATGTTGGTACAAAACCTGCAAGGATTGCTAAGCCAGCTACTGAAGTTGGTATCTCAAAATCTTCTGTGCCAAACTCTGTTGGTACATCTAAAAAGAGGAGAGCAAATCGATCCAGAGCTGACAATGAAGAAGCAGTTGTGCTTGTCAAGAGGAGGAAGTTCGTAGCAAATTATCTTTTTGATGATTTGGATGAAGCTGAATTACAAGAAGACTCAAATGTTGTGATTCAGGAAGCTGCAAATGAAGCTACTATGTCCACAGAGGATAGAGAAAATGTTGAAGAGACATTTGAAGCTCCTGAAGCTGGAAATCAGGAGATTGCAGTTGAAGCTCCTGAAATTATTGTCCAGGAGGCTACAGAAAATGTTGAAGCAGCCTCTATGCCTGACTTGGCAAATTCTGAAGCAGAGGCTGAGATTTTTGAGCCACAAGGATTTGATATAGAAGTTGAAGCAAACATTTCTACAAACTCTGAACATTTTACAGAAGGTGTGGAAGCTGATCCTGATACTGTTGAAATTGCAGAATCTATGGCTTCTCACACTGAAATCATTTCTTTTGAATTTGAAAAGGGTGAGGAAGTCGATCAGACTTTACAAGCTACTGCTACTGAAACTGTTGCTACACATCCTGATGTTGATGACAAGGATGCAACAGAGAATGTTCCTGTTGAAGTAGAGTTTGTTGCAAACTCTGAGATTCATGAAGCTGAGCAGATAAACACTGAGACTGCTGCAAAAAATGTTCCTTTGGAAGATGATGCTGTTGTTGTAGCAAATTCTGTTAATAGTGAGGGAGCTCAAGTTGAAGCTGAGGAAGATGTTCCTGATTCTTCTAATGCTGATTCTTTTACAAACTCTGTTGATAATTCTGAGAGAGTTGCTGCTCAACATGCTACAGATGCTCATTATTAAGATATGTATTATTCTGCTTAGTCATCCAAGGATACTATCTTTTCAAATGAAAGAGCTGCAGAGTTTGTCACAAAGTCATCTAAAGAGATTACAAATCCAGAACTTCTCAGTCATCTCAAAGCAACAATTGTTCAAATCAAATCATTAAACAATCGTTTTGATGATTCTGACAAGGTGATTGAAGGATTACGGAATGATCTAGCAACAAGGGAGCTTACACAAAAAAAGGATAAATCATTATATATTTCCTTATGTAAAGATCAGAAAGTTTTTGATTCCAGGTTGTCCAAGGTTGAAGAAAATCAAGTCAAAATGTCAACTAAGTTGGATGAAATTGCAAATTCCATTGAATTGCTCACATCAGTTTTGCTGTCTGATGATGTCAAAAAGGGGGAGAGAGTATCTCAAGACAAATGCAAGAGCTCTCAAACTCTGACTCGGAAAGATGACACTACTGATGGTGGTGCAAAAGATAAAAATCCAAGGACAAGGAATGTTCAAGGGCAAGGGAGGAGATCAAACTCTGATGCTCAGATAAATGCTGGAAAGAGAATAAACTATGGTGGTCAATCTTCTTCAAAACTCAAGAGTTTAGCTGTTTCAGCTAATCCAACTACTGATGAAGAGATTGCTGCTAAGGTGTTTATGGCAGAACATGGAAAAGGTGTTACAATTGAAGATATCCAAGCTGAAGAGCAAATGCTTGCTGAGGAACATAAGAAGAATCTTGAAGCTGGAATCTACAAGAAGAAGGAAATCAAGGCTCCTAGAAAGAAAGAAACTGGAATTTCTATTAAAGAAAATACTCAACAGAGTATACAATACACCAGGAGGCCTGTGATTACAAATGCTGATAAAGGAAAGGGTATGCTGGTAGAAGAAAAACAGTATCTATTCTCTGAGAGCTGCCATATATCAAACTGGTGAAGGAGATCCAGAGTATAAGGAGCTGAAAGAGATTATGATAGCTGAACTTGAAAGAGCTGAGAGAAGGTTACTGTCAGATTATATCAGGACTGTGCCTGATATCCAAGAAATTCAGTAAAGTCTGACTGTAAGTTTTTATGTTTTCTGTTCTAAGTTAAATTTAAACTCTGTTTTAAAATTAAACTCTGCTATATTTTAAACACTGCATTTGTTATATGTTTTGACATCATCAATTATCTGTTTAACTTGTACATTTTTATTATGCACAAGTTGGGGGAGATTGTTATATATAATTGCTGAGGTTTGTTCATCAGTGTTTAAGCAACAGGTGATCATCAGAGTTTACATTGAAGCCAGTCAGAGTTTGTTAAAGTCTGACGTGGTGATAGTTGAATTAGCTGTCGGTACTGAATTGAATATTCTAGAAGCAATATATTCTGAAGATGGAAAGAAGCAGAATATATTGATACAACTAAGGAAACGGAATAGAAGATAAGAAGCAATCCTTAATTGATATGAATTGTATAGCTAACTTATAGGAATATCAATTAGAGATGGATTGTATGTAACTGTGTACTATATAAACACAGATAGGTTATCCCTAGAAGGGATGCGATTATTGAAATATTATTCTTGTAACCTAGTAGCTCTTTGTGATTCATTAACATCACTAAGAGAGAATTATTTTAATATAATTCAGTTTGTTGATTTATAAACTTGTGTTCTTGATTATTATTCTCATACATACTTGATCATATATTGTGTATTCGGCCTAACAATTGGTATCAGAGCCTAGGCTGTTTAATATATACAGTTTTACGATTCAAACACAGTATTAATCATGTCTGAAGAAAATCAAACTCCTCCCAAGGTTGAACAGGTTAAACCTAATTCTGTGAGTCGATATGAAACAATCAGGGTTCCAATTCTAAAACCAGTTGAATATCCTGTATGGAAGGTCAAGATGACTATGTTTCTGGAAGCCACAGATCCAGAATATCTTGACAGAATTTATAATGGTCCTCATAAGCCAACGAAACTGTCTCCTGTTATTGCTGATGAAGAGCAGAAGCTTATTCCAAAGGAAAAGAAGGATTTGACTCCTGAAGACATCTCATCAATTGCTAAGGATGCAAAGGTAAGACATCTTCTCCACAGTGCCTTAGATAATGTGATGTCTAACAGAGTAATTGGCTGCAAGACTGCCAAAGAAATATGGGATGCTCTAGAAGTCAGATGCCAAGGAACAGGTGCTATTAAGAAGAATATGAGGACCATACTAACACAGGAGTATGACCACTTTGATTCAAGATCTGGTGAAACCTTAATTGAGACTTATGACAGATTTTGTAAACTGTTGAATGATCTATCTCTAGTTGATAAAGAATATGATATTGAAGAGTCTAATCTCAAGTTTCTGTTATCTCTACCTGAAAAGTGGGATCTAAAGACAACAACAATAAGAGATAATTATGAACTTGCTGATACAGAACTTGATGAAATCTATGGGTTGTTGAAAACTCATGAACTGGAGATAGAACAAAGGAATAGAAGAATGAGTAAAAAGACAAAATCTGTTGCTCTCAAAGTTGAGGAGAAGCCCATTAAGAAGGAATCATCAAGGAAGAAAGCCAAGGGAAAGGCTTTAGTCATTAAATCTGAAAGTGAGTCATCAAACTCTGATGATGACTCAAACTCTGATGAAGCTTCTGACTCTGAGGATGATGAAGAACAGATGATGCAAATGGCTGCATTGATGGTGAAGACCTTTAAGAAGATGGGATTCAAGAACTTCAAGAAAGGAAAGAGATTCTCAAGGAAAGATTCAAACTCTGAAAGGAAAAGTTTTAGAAAGTCTGATGGAAGGGAGACCAAGTCTGGCAAGAAGGATAAATCTGAAATCCAGTGCTACAGGTGTAAGGAGATGGGTCACTATGCCCCAGAGTGCAAGAAAGGAAAATCTGAGAAAGCACTCATCTCTAAAGGCAAAGACTGGGCAGATACTTCAGACTCTGATGATGGAGTAAATTATGCTCTTATGGCAACTGTCAGAGATGAGACTGAATCATCTAAAAATAAGGTACCCCTAACTACTTATGCTTATGATACTGATAATATATCTGAGTTAAGAGTATATCTGAAAAGTGTACATGTTAGTTATAGGGATCAGACTTTAGAGAATGAGAGAATTAAATCTGAGAATCTTAGTCTTAAAGAAAGAAACAAGTTTCTTGAAGGAGAACTTGAGAATATGAAGCAGATTCAAAAAGAAAGAGATGATGCTGTTTATATTGAACAGGAATTGACTAAGAGATATAAGCAGTTAGAATCTGATCTAGAAAAAGAAAGAAAAATAATCAAGACTTGGACAAACTCTGGAAGAGACACTCATCAAGTGTTTCAGACAGATTCTGTAGGTTTAGGCTATTGGAAAATGATGAACTTAGGTTTAAAGACAAGGTTAAGGTTAAACCACAACTTAAACCTGTGAAATTTGTTCCAGAATCTACTATGTTAAAATCTGTTGTAGTAAGAGAAGCTGATATGGAATCAGATGAAACCTGTGAAAAACAGGAAAATATTATAACAGAAAATCTTATGGAAATAGAAGCTGTTAGAAAGCCAGTAAAAACTTGTGAAAAACAGGTTAATGTTGGTTTGATGACAGGAAAACAGTTCAATCATAAGCTAAAAGAGGTAAAGTCTGCCATGAAACCAAAAGGGTCCAAGAAAAATAGGAATGGAAAGATAGGCATAAATAATAGAAATAATCATTTGCCTACTGCTGGTGCTCCAAGGAAAACATGTTATAATTGTGGTAGTTCTAATCATCTTGCTAGATTTTGCAATAAGAACAAACATATTAATTCTTTACCTTCTACATCAGGAGTAAAGAATGATTATGTAAGGGTTAAACCACAGACTTTATGCACACACTGTGGGAGCACTTGGCATTCTATTTATACTTGTAAGAGTTATCATGCTATTTATCACAACTATTATGAGCTAAAACCCAACTTGAAATGGGTTAGAGCAAACTCTGCAAGTGTAAAGTCTGACAATGTTAGTTTAAACTCTGTTGATAGTGATTCCGCTGCAAAAGCTAACACTGTTAAGAAAGCCAAAGGATCCAAGCAAGTCTGGGTCCTTAAAACTAACACTTAGTGTTTGTTTGTGATTGCAGGGTATAAAAGAGAGCACACTTATCTTGGACAGTGGATGCTCAGGACATATGACTGGAAATAAAGCCCTGCTATCAGACTTTGAGGAGAAGGCTGGCCCAAAGGTTTCCTATGGAGATGGCAACATAGGACACACTCTGGGATATGGCAATATTAATCTTGGAAGTGTCATCATCACAAATGTAGCTCTAGTCTCAGGACTCAAGCATAATTTGCTATCTGTGAGTCAAATCTGTGACAGAGGAAAGCATGTAGATTTTCATACTGAATACTGTGAAGTTATCAGTAAATCTACTGGAAAAGTTGTTCTAGTTGGACACAGGCGCAACAATATTTATGAAGCAAGTTTGGTAACAAACTCTGATGGAAAAACAGTGTGTCTGTCTGCAAGAATGTCAAATGAAGAGATTTGGAAATGGCATAAGAAGCTCTCTCATCTAAACTTGAACAACATCAATGAACTTATACGAAAAGATCTTGTAAGGGGACTTCCAAAGTCAATACTAAGCTTAGATGGTCTGTGTGATTCTTGTCAAAAGGCCAAGCAAAAGAAGTCATCTTTCAAGAGCAAATCTGAATCTTCAGTTGTGGAACCTTATCATCTTCTACATGTTGATCTTTTTGGACCAGTGAATGTGATGTCTATGGGCAGAAAGAAATATGCTCTAGTAATTGTTGATGAATATACTAGATATACATGGGTGTATTTCTTATCAAAGAAGGATGAAACTGCTCAAACACTGATGGATCATGTAAATCTACTCAAGTATTCTCTCAATGTTTCATTCTTGCCTTGTTGAATCCCCATAAGAGAGGCGGAACTTTTCTCATGTATCTTCCCACTAACAAATTGATTGATGAATGCCTTACTCAGCTCTTTGAAGGATCCAATAGAATTGGGCGGAAGGCGACTATACCAACGTTGAGCCATACCCGCTAGGGTTTGTGGAAACGCCCTACACTTTACAGCGTCATTGGCAGGCTGCAACAGCAGTGCATTTGAGAAGGTTCTTACATGATTTGCGGGATCTCCCGTTCCATCATAAGCTTTGATGGTTGGCATTTTAAACTTCCTGGATATGGTGGCCTTCATTATCTCTTGAGTGAAGGGTGGTGTAGGATCGTCAGGATCTCCTAGGGGTAACAACACAGTAGGATCTCCTCTTGGGGTTTCAACCCTTCTGGATCTCGGAGGAGTAGGATCCAGATTAATTACCGGAGGCCTCCCGGCTGCTCTTGCAGCCTCTTCTTCCTCTAACTTCTTTTTGAGTTTTGCCACCTCTGCCTCATGGGCTACAATCCTTTCCTGAGTGGTTTGCTTCTTGTTTGCAGAACGTCTTCTTCGTGGGGGATAGTCATCATCAGTGTTGTAATTTTCATCCTCAGTGTAAGGACCAGAGAAATCATCTCGAAACATCTGATGAGTTTGGGTTTGACGGTTCAGGGGTTCCAAACCTTGTACGTAAGGGGGCACATATGCCTCATGGTGTACCAGATTGGTACCACTACTGCCCACCGGGGGTCGAGGGGGCCTGCTATGGGTAGGCATCCCAAGGGTCTGATTTACATATTGAGGGAGATCAGTAGTATGGAGTTGAAGGCTCCTCGGGGCATTCATGAGCAGTGGGGAGGTTGTGATCGGTTGCTGGTGAATGGTCTCTTGTGGATTAGATCCATGAATGACCATCTGCAGGGGATTCGTCCCTTCAACCGATGTCGGGACTTCTGGTCCTTGAGTGTTGGTGGGGATATTCGCCCCTTCAATGCCAGTAGTTGGCGGTGGTTGACTTCCATGAGTATCAGCCCCGGAGGTGATAGGAAGTTCTTCAGAAGCTCGAGTTGTTCTTCGCGTGTTTGCCATGGTTGATGTTGTTTTCCCACAGACGGCGCCAAATGTTATGGAATAAAAAACGTGCTTGTGAATTTAATGCTAAGGTTTAATGAGCTTCGAGCTTTAATGGCTGCACTTGTGTTTCGAGACTAAATCGGTACTCACAAGATGCCTACGTATCTCAATTCGTTATTGAGAATCAAGCCAAAGACGTAGTTCTGATTGTAGGATCAGGGGTCCTTATATAGGCGTTTAGAGCCTTGTAATTAAGGTAGGTTTAGGAGACTTAATTGATAAGTCTTGTTATTGATAACTGATAAGGAGTGTTTTACTTGGCAGGCAAGTATTAACCCTTATCTGATAAGTGTTATGACTCATCATATTATTTGATTGGGATTCTGGATCCTTCTATGAAGATACTTACTTTGATTTGGTCTCTATTTATGAGCTGTGTAATTTCCCTATTTATTAATTACGAAATTAATAAATAATCAGGGATTCGGGCATTAAATATCGAGCCTTTTCTTGGACCAATCTAGGTCTAATTAATACATCATTAATTATATTTCCAGGGTTATTTTTAGCCCATATCAGGTAGTATCAAACAGATTGATGGAAAAAGGCTTAGTAAGTTGCTTAAAGCTGATGGTAATTATCCACAGGGCTACATTTGTATGATCAAGGCCATTTCTCCGGAAGAAGAAAGTAGTGAAGTGCAAGTGCGCGAGGCAGCGTTGCTAAAGTTTCTAGAAAGGTACAGGGGAATTTTTGAAAAACCAAAGAACCTGCCCCCTCCCAGGCATCAAGACCATCAAATTCCTTTGCTCGAAGGAAGTCAGCCGGTAAACCAAAGGGGATACAGGGTACCCTACATACAAAAAGCTGAAATTGAAACTCAAATAAGGGAGATGCTCAAAATAGGAGTTATTCACGAGGGGTAGTTAAAATAGAAATTTGTCAATATTGTTAGAAAATGAGATTTATGAGACCGTTGACTTAGATGTTGACTTTTATAGTATAGAGATTTTTGACGAGCGAGTTACGTGAATTATTTATTTAGTTAATCGTGATTATTCTATCTATTGAATATGGTTATCTAGGCAACAAGGGCTATTGGACAAGACGAGCCAAATTACCAAGATATGTTAAATGAAGGAAGTCGGAGATATCGGTAAGACTAGTACGTGCGTCAGAGTTAAGTTACAATCTTTTATGGAATGTGAGAATCATACTCTGAAGATTAAAGTACTGTCTCATGTTTGACTATGAAGGCAGACGCGTGGATTCAAAACGGTAGGATCAGATTAGTGGTATTCACAAGAGCGTTAAATCAAAGAAGGACGGAAATAGAGAATCGTTCTATAAGACAGAATAAGACGGGAATCGTATTATCTCAGCCTTACGAAATAACTAAGGACCAGAGGCAAGTGTCTATACCTTTCACGTATTGTTGAGTGATATTATCTTGAATTATTATTATGTAAGTTGAATACTTTTCACTTAATTTCCAAATGTTGATTCCCTTGCATTGAATTGCAAGTATTTTATTTAATCTCGTAAATTGAAGAGTATTCTTTTATACCTTTTGAGTTTAGATTTATATTTCCATGTTGATTGGAAAAATATAATTATTGTATTGAAACGATTTAAAAGATAGTTATGGGCCTTATACTAAGGCTTTCTTTCAAAAAAATCTTGATTTAAAAATATTAGGTTGGAATGTTGCCAACCCTAGATGAGTGGGAACTTATGAACCCGATGAGGGTAAAAATGTTATTTTAAATTCTGAAGTTGTGGTACTTGTTCTACAAGTATTCTATTTTTCCATCTTGCACCTATGCAAGTATTATTATCATTTCTTGTTGATGCGATTATCTGATCCAGTCCCTGATTCGAACTCATATATGTTGTGTATGATTTAGTTTAATTCCTTCAAATACAAGGCTTATCTATTATAAGTATATATTTCGAAGGACTTAAACTATTCCTTTCAGAAGTTAGTAAACCCTTATTTCCCTATTCATAAACTTCACTTTGAATTTTCCCTAAACTTGAACTTGACCTTCTTGTTATTTATCAAACTGGTGAATCTTAACCATTCTTCCATAATGAAACAAATTGTACTGTCGAGGCCATCTAGAGCCTGTTCCTTAAACCCTACTTTATATTGAGCAGTTGCAAATTTCTTTTGCTATCGTAATGCTTGTTTCATTTCATACGTAACTTGTTGAGCATGTTATTGTTTATTCTCCATTATCACTCCAATTGTTGCATCGATCACGTCGATGTTTATTGTAGTGTTACTTTTCATGTACACCTCCCACTACTGTGTCGATCTCGTTGATACTAGATTGTATTGTTATTCTTTATTGATTCTTCATAGTTGAGTTGTTTCCTGGAACGTGAGTTTTCCAGCGATTGTTGTATTAAGGTTGTCGATTCTTCCGACACCTGATTGTCGTAACAAGGTTGTCAATCGTACCGACACCTGGCGTATATGATATAGAATTGGAATGTTTTTAAATGGACCAATAATGGTCGGACCAGATTCTTGGTCGGAATCAATTATGGCCAAGATGGCCAAGGATCCTAGTTGTAGGACTTTGTTGTGTGCATTGTCCGGGGTTAGTGCGTGACTGATCAGCAGCCTAACCTTGTGTTTTTAAAATATAAAATAGAAGTCCAATTCTAATTCAAAAATTGAACTCGAATTGTCTAGTAGCCACTTCCTTATGACATTTGATTATTGTCGGAATTATCAGAACATATTCTATTCTTATCAGAAATTATATCTATTACCATTATTGTTGGTTCGTTGATTAATAAGAAGGGGTTTCAAGCCTGCTGAACCCACTTACTCGTAGTATAATGGATTTCAAATAGTCAAAATCCACTTCCTCGATTCTATTGGCAGTTGTGAGATATCTACCTTGATAAGTTTTATTCATACCGCATATCCAGTCGGTACCATATTGAAGTCGTGAAGTACATTCTTTCTTCCATGGCCGAGCGTGTTGGCTCATTCTTACTTCTTTATTATTCTACTCTTCCAGAGTTGTTGGTTTCAGAAGACGTTGTGAATGGAACTGTTATCTTTAAAAATAGTATTTTTGTATAAACTATGGTCTTGAAGACGTATGAGTTTATATTTATTTCATATTTTCTACATACTATTGTAGATATTTTGGTTCGGGTAACCGTGGCGACCAATATAAATTCCTTCGTGTTTTAAACTATTCAGTTGCTAGAAGCTGAATGAGAAATTGTAGCAAATTACCAAACTTGATTTAAAAGTTTTAGAGATTACAAATGTTTAAACCAAAGGCATGTTTATTTGAAATTCCAAAGTTTATTTTGGAAACTTTTCATATTATACTTGATAATGCACCTGCTGAGAAATTCTTTCGCTCATACTTGCTTTCTTTATATGTTAGATATAATTGCTGATGTTTGTTTAATCAGTGTTTAAGTAATAGGTACTGTTCAGAGTTTAGTCTGAAGTACTTATTAGAGTTTACATGGAAGCCGGTCAGAGTTTGTTAAAGTCTGACAGGGTGAAAGTTGATTTAGCTGTCGGTGCATATCATGAAGATTCTAGAAGCAATATATTCTGAAGATGGAAAGAAGCAGAATATATTGATACAGCTAAGGAGACGGAATAGAAGACTGAAGCAATCCTTAATTGATATGAATTGTATAGCTAACTTATAGGAATATCAATTAGAGATGGATTGTATGTAGCTGTGTATTATATAAACACAGATAGGTTATCCCTAGAAGGGATGCGATTATTGAAAATATTATTCTTGTAACCTAGTAGCTCTTTGTGATATATTAACATCATAAAGAGAGAAACTGTTAATATAATTACAGTTTGTTGATTTATAAACAGTGTTCTTGATTGTTATTCTCATACATATTTGATTATATTGTGTATTCTCAAGCATAATCTGCTATCTGTGAGTCAAATCTGTGATAGAGGAAACCATGTAGATTTTCATACTGAATACTGTGAAGTTATCAGTAAATCTACTGGAAAAGTTGTTCTAGTTGGACACAGGCACAACAACATTTATGAAGCAAGTTTGGTAACAAAATCTGATGGAAAAACAGTGTGTCTGACTGCAAGAATGTCAAATGAAGAGAGTTGGAACTGGCATAAGAAGCTCTCTCATCTCAATTTGAACAACATTAATGAGCTAATAAGAAAGGATCTTGTAAGGGGACTTCCCAAATCAATACTTAGCTTAGATGGCCTATGTGATTCTTGTCAAAAGGCCAAGCAAAGGAAGTCATCTTTCAAGAGCAAATCTGAATCTTCAGTAGTAGAACCTTATCATCTTCTACATGTTGATCTCTTTGGACCAGTGAATGTGATGTCTATGGGCAGAAAGAAATATGCTCTAGTAATTGTTGATGAATATACTAGATATACATGGGTGTATTTCTTATCAAAGAAGGATGAAACTGCTCAAACTCTGATGGATCATGTAAATCTACTGGACAAAGGATCACAGCACAAAGTCAAAATTATAAGGAGTGATAATGGAACTGAATTCAGAAATTCGATAATGGAAGCTTTCTGCAAGGAAAGAGGAGTGAAACAAGAATTTTCTGCACCTGGAACTCCACAGCAAAATGGTGTAGTTGAAAGAAAGAACAGAACTTTAATTGAAGCAGCCAGAACTATGCTTGACGAAGCAAAATTGCCAACTTATTTCTGGGTAGAAGCTGTTCAAACTGCTTGTTTTACTCAAAATGCTACACTGATCAACAAGCATGGGAAAACACCATATGAGATGGTGAAAAATAAGAAGCCAAATTTGAAATATTTTCATATATTTGGATGCAAATGCTTTGTGTTGAAGACTCATCCTGAACAGTTGACTAAGTTCGAGTTAAAAGCTGATGAAGGAATCTTTGTTGGCTATCCAGTGTCAACAAAAGCATTCAGAGTTTACAATCTGAGAACTAAAGTGATCATGGAGTCTATACATGTGTCATTTGATGACAAGAAAATAACTGGACTTGATGACTTAGATGAATATGATCAACTGCGCTTTGAAAATGAAGGTTTATTTTCTGGTGATGTAAACTCTGATGAAGCAGTACCGACAAACTCTGATGAAGCGGTTCTGACAAACTCTGACGAAGCATACTCTGAACCTCTACTGGTAAATACTGGAGAAACAGGAAATTCTCAAATTGAACAATATAGAGAACCAGTTGAGGGGGAGCGTGAAGAAGCTCAACAAGACACAACAAGTAAGTCAGTTGAGGAAACTGATTCAAACTCTGACAGTTCAAACTCTGAGCCATCCAATTCAGGGGGAGCCTCAGATGCTCCAGAAAGTCAACATGTGAATCAGGAGAGCATGGATCAAGGGGGAGGATCCAATAATGACTCAAGAAACC
This sequence comes from Heracleum sosnowskyi, assembly GCA_030848705.1. Lineage (NCBI taxonomy): Eukaryota > Viridiplantae > Streptophyta > Magnoliopsida > Apiales > Apiaceae > Heracleum > Heracleum sosnowskyi. The sequence continues at coordinate 12,340,966 of CM061244.1, read as the reverse complement.
ACTTACCAACAGCAAGAAAGTGGACACAGACACACACACCTGATCTCATAATTGGAGATCCTGATGCTAGTGTAAGAACTAGAAGTGCTACTACAAATGAATGCCTGTATCATGCTTTCTTGTCTCAAACAGAACCAAAGAAAGTGGAAGAAGCTCTTCAAGATGCAAACTGGATAACAGCAATGCAAGAAGAGTTAAATGAATTTGAAAGAAATGAAGTCTGGACACTTGTACCTAGACCAAAGAATAGATCAATTGTAGGTACAAAGTGGGTTTTCAGAAACAAGACTGACAGTGAAGGTGTGATTACAAGAAACAAGGCTAGACTTGTGGCTAAAGGTTATTCACAACAGGAAGGAATTGACTATGATGAAACCTTTGCTCCAGTTGCAAGATTGGAGGCCATAAGAATTTTTCTGGCCTATGCTGCACACAAGAAGTTTAAAGTCTTTCAGATGGATGTGAAAAGTGCTTTTCTCAATGGAAAGCTTGAAGAAGAAGTGTTTGTTGAACAACCACCAGGATTTGTAGATCCCAAACATCCAGATTATGTCTACAGGCTTGACGAGGCATTGTATGGACTAAAGCAAGCACCAAGAGCATGGTATGAAACTCTTGCTCAATTTCTTTTAGAAAGTGGGTTCACAAGAGGTACAATTGATAAAACTTTGTTTTATTTTAATACTGGTGATGATTTGCTTTTAGTTCAAATTTATGTAGATGATATTATTTTTGGATCTACTAATGACAAACTTTGTAAGAAGTTTGCAAAGCTTATGCAGTCCAGGTATCAAATGAGCATGATGGGAGAGCTTAGTTATTTTCTAGGCTTACAGGTCAAGCAAACAGATGATGGGATCTTTATCAATCAAGCAAAGTATACCAGAAATCTTCTTAAGAAATTTGGTATGCTTGATAGTTCATCTGCTACAACTCCCATGGCTACATCAACAAAGCTAGACAAAGACACAGGTGCTACAGTGGATATGACAACCTATAGAGGCATGATAGGGTCTCTTCTGTATCTCACAGCAAGTAGACCTGATATCATGTATGCCACATGTCTTTGTGCAAGATTTCAAGCAGATCCCAGAGAGCCTCATCTAACAGCTGTAAAAAGGATATTCAAATATCTCAAAGGAACCATAACCTTGGGTTTGTGGTATCCTAGAGAATCAGAGTTTAAGCTAATTGGTTACTCTGATGCAGATTTTGCAGGCTGTAAGATAGACAGAAAAAGTACAAGTGGAAGCTGTCAATTCTTAGGTGACAGATTGGTTTCTTGGTATAGCAAGAAACAGAAATCAATTTCTACATCCACTGCAGAAGCAGAGTATATAGCTGCTGGTAGCTGTTGTGCACAGATTCTGTGGATGAAGAATCAGTTGCTGGAATATGGGTTAAGGTACTCTAAAATACCTATTTACTGTGATAACCAAAATGCTATTGCTATGACAGGTAACCCAGTACAGCATTCCGTGATCAAGCACATCAGCATAAGGTATCATTTTATCAGGGAACATGTGGAAGAAGGAGATATTGAGCTTCATTTTGTGTCTACAGACCAACAACTTGCAGATATCTTCACTAAACCTTTGAGTGAAGCTACTTTTACAAGATTGGTAAATGAACTTGGAATGATCTCTGGTTTTGACTAGAGATACGGGTTAGACTCAAAAACTATACATGTTTGATTTTTATGCTCATGATTCCTTGCATGAATTAACTGTTATGAGCACCAGTGCCATAAACTCTGAAAGTAAACTCTGATGCTAAACTCTGTTAGTCATAAAAGTGTTGGTCATACTCTGATAGTTACAGTCTAATGCTATACTCTGATTGTAATTTTGTCTGAAACATATGGACCGATGAAGAAATTTGTATGAAGCATAATTCTCAGTAAGTAATTATGAATCCTTAAGAGTTGTATAGATTCTGATCTTAAATGTGCAGGAAGTTAACACAGCATGATACTGTCTCTGTATTTATAGCATCTCTTAGTTTATTCATCATATACACTGAGTCTGTATTAGCTGTTTGCATTTTCTCTCATAAATTAATTGCATTAACTGATGAAAAGTCTAAACTCTGATTATTAATTGTAAATAATTCACCCTCAAATCAAAAGATGCAAAAAAAAAGAGCACAAATTCCTTTGAGATCATGTTGTGCCTAGGAAGATCCAGGAACTTATTGTATGAAATAAGGGCTAAAATCTTTGATTTTTGGTGACTAGTGCCAACCACTGATTACTGGAAAAATTAAAAAAAAATATATATATATATATATATATATATATATATATATATATATAAAGGGGGTGAAGAATAAAAGATATATCCAAATGAAAGGATATCAAAATACAGAGTTTAGATATAAAAATCAGATTTTATGTTTTACATGAGAGTTTAGGCAACCAGTTTTTACTGCTTAAGTTTGTGGATTTTATGCACTTTGAGATGATCTAAATATTAATTTCGGTAAACTCTGCTATAGCACACACATTTATTCACACCTGTACAGTTTGAGAAAAGAGTTTATTGACAAAGAAGGACAAATGGTAAACACTGATGTATTGTGTGAAATACGCCGAGGTAACTTTGTTTTAATCTCTGATGGTTAAAATAATTTCTTTGTTTCAGATAATTTATAATTTTGAGATTAGACATTTGTTTTGAAATTCGAAAGAGTATGATAACAAACGGTTCATATTTGTATTAAATAGAGGAGAGAGTAGTTGAGTGTTTTGAACAGTGTGACAAGCGGTAATTATGGCTATTTTTACTGCGCGTGTGTATTGGAAGTTATTATATACAGCTGTCAGCGAATACACGTTTGACATCTGTCCCACTCACACATTTTTCAAAGACGCCTGCTGTGTGTAGTAATGATTAAAACGATTCAGTTTTAATTTTCACTGTTATTATTTAAACTTACTACACATAAAGGGGTCATTCTTTTACACACTTCATCTTTTCATAAGTTTTTACTCACAAACACTGTATCAAACACTTTCACTGCATCCATTCTACATTTTTCTCTGTCTTATTTCTTGCTTTCTTCAAGACTTTTCTAATGGCTACTACAATGTTTACTGCTTCTGGGTTAGAATTTGTCCCAAACAACTATGCCGCTCCTTTGGCAAATGAGAACGCACCGGAGGCGTTTCATTTGATTCAGGATTTCTTGTCAAACTCTGATGTTGGAACTGCTCTCACCGCCCCTTCGAAGCTGTCTGCATCTCAAATCAGATCTCTTTGGCAGACAGGTACTTATGATAATGGAGGAGAGTCTGGGTCTCCGTCCATAATTTTTGAATTTCAAGGAGAAGAGTTTGTAGTTACTCCAACTACTGTTCGTGATGCTTTGGGTCTTGAGGATTTCAATGCTTTCACAATCTCTGTCGGCGATTCTGAGTTGGTTAGAATGATGAGAGAAATTGGCTACTATGGACCACTGACAAAGCTTGGTCAATTGAAGCGACCGCTCTTGAGAAAGGAATGGAGTTTCTTTTTCGACTGCATAACAAGGGCGTTCGGGAAGAAGTGCACGAATTGGGATGCAATTCCCACTGATAGTCTGCAAATCGGGTATTCTCTTCTTTATGGAGGTAATTTTGATGTTGCTAGGCTAGTTCTAAATAATATAGGTGAAAAATTGACTGAAAACAGAGGTGTAGTCTATTTTGCAAGATTTTGTCAATTGATATTCTCTGAATGTGTTTCTGAAGTAGAGATAGTTGAGAATGATGTGATTCCCTGTTTTAAATTACATAAACGCATATTCTCTGATCTAACCAATAAAGATAACAAGAAAGGAGATGTTGGTGTTTTGTTGCTACCTGATTCTGTGCAACAATTCCTGATCAATTCACAACAACAACAACTAGCAAACGCTGAAGCTGGACCTTCTGTGTCTCAACCACAGAGGTCAAAGAAGTCTAAATTGAGGGCTGTTAAATCCTCTAGGGTGAATCCATCAACTTCTGAAGCTGGGGTATCAAATACTGATGATATGCCTCAGAAGAAAAGGTTAAAGAAAAGAAGGGCCAACAGGGCAAAGTCTGATGCTGCTAATGAGGAGAGTGAAACTGATGATGAAACTCTTCATCAGAGAAAAAGAAGATTAGTAGCAGCACATCTCTTTGGTGCAGAGAATATTTCTTCAACAGTTGCTGAAAATCTTGAAGTTCAGTTTCAGGAGGATGAAGCTGTTCATATGGACAGAGTTTCTATGGAGAATGTAGCTTCTGAAGTTGTTCTTCAAGAGGAGATTTTTGATACTCCTGTGTCTACAAAGGACGGAGTAAATGCTGATGGTGGCATGATGAATTTTGAGAGAGAAGCTCCTACATCAAAGACTGATGATGTAGTTGAGGAAGATGCTGATCATTCTGACAGCAGAGGTTTTGAGAAAATGGATTTCTTTGTAGATGAAGATATTCCAGATGCACATCCTACTATCAGTACCTGTGATACTGAGAATGTAGAAGCTGATCAAGCCACCTTAGTCATTGAAGACTCTGTTGCTACTCACACAGAGGTTCTTTCTGTTCACAATCTAAATTCTGACAAAGGTGAGGAGGTTGATCAAGTTGTTGAAGCTGCTGCAGAACATTCTGATGCAATTGCAGCAGAAGATGCTAATTTGCTTGAAGCTCTACAACAATCTGTTGTTGAGGTTGTAACAAAAGAAACAGAGTTAATGCACACTGCAAACTCTGAGATTCCAGAACCTGTTGCAGAGAAAGTTATTGATGAAGCTGCACAGAGTAATTTTGAAACTACTGCTGAGAATGTTCCTGCAGAGAATACATCCGAGAATGATAATGATGATGATAGTTCTGCTCATTCACAAGAGGAGTTATCTGATATTCGAGTAAACTCTGATGAAGAAAGAGAGGTTAATCGAGCCACTGCTGAGCATTTTCAGAATATGTACTATAACAGATGGGCTGATGCCGATTGTATCTTTTCAGCACAGAGGGCTGCTGATTTTCTTGGTGATTCTGTGAAGACAATTTCAAATCCTGATATTCTTACTAGTCTAAAGGCCACTGTGATTCAAGTTAAATCTCTTCACAACAGATTTGATGAGTCTCATAAGGAGGTCACTTCTTTGAGGAATGAAGTTAGTATGAGAGATCTTACTCTGAAGAATGATAGATCCTACTACAATTCTATGTTCAAGAAGCAAGCTAAGGACTCTGATGAACTTCAGAAGAGGCTTGGGAAAGTTGAAGACAACCAGACTGCTATGTCTGCCCAACTGACTTCAATTTCTACTGCAATTGAGTTGTTGACATCAGTACTACTTTCTGATGATGTCAAAAAGGGGGAGAGTGTACCAAGTGACAAATGCAAAGACACTCAAACTCTGAGACGGAGGGATGATGGTAATGATGGTGGAAGCAAGGGAGATGGAAAGAGTTTAAGATTAAATTCTGATAGAAGACCACCAAGATCAAACTCTGATAGAAGATCAAACTCTGGTAAGGGAAATACAAACTCTACCAGTGGTTCAAAACTCAAAAGTTTGATAATCTCTGATAAGCCTACCACAGATGAGGAAATTGCTACTAAAATGTTTTTAGAAGAGCATGGTGGTGAGATAACAGTTGAAGACATGGAAGCTGAAATGCTGAGTCTTGCTGAAGAGCATGAGAAGAAATTGAAGGATGGTACTTACAAAAAGAAAGCAGTCAAGGTTCCTAGAAGGAAAGAAAAGGGTATTTTCATCAAGGAAATTTCTCAACAGAGTATACAAGACTCAAGGAAGCCTATGATAGCAAAGAATGATAAAGGCAAGGGTAAACTGGTAGAAGAAGGACAGTTACCTATGAAGAATTTTTCAACCTCTGACGCTGCTCAAGTTGATGTTTCTACTAAAATTGTGACAACCTCTGACAAGGCTCAAGTTGTACAAACTCAACTAGCACCTCAACTCCAAAGTACTTTTAGAAGACCTGTACTCTCTGAAACTCTGACACTTCAACCTGTGGACTTTTCTCAAACCAGGACTGTACTTGGAAAAGAATCTTTTGATAAGTCTGGTTTAGGTTCACATAGGGAGAAGAGAATAAACAATAGACCTGGAGATCAATCATCACTGGCAGTATCTGGTATTATTACTCAAGAGAGTCTTGATATGCTAGAATCTGTTCAGATGATATTTCATAAAGTATTAAAGAAAGAGTTTTTGCTGTATTTCATGGCTGATGGAAGAGTTTACAAGGTTGCAGAGTCTGACATCAATCTCAAATCTTATGAAGAATTGGAGTATGTTCTATATTTGTTAAAAGTCAAGAATAGAAGTACTCATGATGCTGCTTTAGTTATTAGAGAAAGGATGCTTAGATCAAAGATAATGCTTGGAGGAGGAGTCTCGAGTGCATATATTCCTAAGTACAGAGATGCTTATGGAAAAATTGTGGAGATGAAGAGGAATAGTGCTAGGTTCAGGACTGCACTGGAAATGAAAGTTCTAGAATTTAATCTAGAGTCTGACAAGCCTTTCTATATAAAACTTGGAAATGAAATGAGGAAAAACAGTATCTATTCTCTGAGAGCTGCCATATATCAAACTGGTGAAGGAGATCCAGAGCTTAAGGAGCTGAAGGAAAATATGATTGCTGAACTGGAAAGAGCTGAGAGAAGATTACTTACAGACTATCTCAGGACAGTGCCTGATATTCAAGAAATCAAATAAAGTCTGACTGTAAGTTTTTAAAGTTTTCTGTTCTAAGTTAAAATTAAACTCTGTTATGATTAAACACTGCATTTGTTATATGTTTTGACATCATCAATTATCTGTTTAACTTGTACATTTTTATTATGCACAAGTTGGGGGAGATTGTTAGATATAATTGCTGATGTTTGTTTAATCAGTGTTTAAGTAACAGGTACTGTTCAGAGTTTAGTCTGAAGTACTTATCAGAGTTTACATGGAAGCCGATCAGAGTTTGTTAAAGTCTGACAGGGTGAAAGTTGATTTAGCTGTCGGTGCATATCATGAAGATTCTAGAAGCAATATATTCTGAAGATGGAAAGAAGCAGAATATATTGATACAGCTAAGGAGACGGAATAGAAGACTGAAGCAATCCTTAATTGATATGAATTGTATAGCTAACTTATAGGAATATCAATTAGAGATGGATTGTATGTAGCTGTGTATTATATAAACACAGATAGGTTATCCCTAGAAGGGATGCGATTATTGAAAATATTATTCTTGTAACCTAGTAGCTCTTTGTGATTTATTAACATCATAAAGAGAGAAACTGTTAATATAATTACAGTTTGTTGATTTATAAACAGTGTTCTTGATTGTTATTCTCATACATATTTGATTATATTCTGTATTCGGCCTAACATTATATTTTTAGCCTTTCGGTAAGAAGGCATATTGGAGGGAGTTATCCGCGTAGCTGGGCAGAGAAGGAAGAAGATGTTAGTATGAAGACGTTATGATATAGAGTATTTGGAACTAGTGTAAGGTTATTGTATAAAGTGATTTTTATTAAATACTATGTTGTATCAGATTAGATTTGTCTGGTATACTTCTTGTCGAAGTTATACTAGTGTTATAGGATTTATATAAAGAGAATGGTTGTAAAGAAGAAAATTTTGTGTAATGGAATTTTGGATTCTTGTTTCTAGCACTATAACCTTTAAAGATTCTTGGTAGAGTTGGGGTCGTAGATGTATATTGTATTGGTTTAATATTGAACATGTTGTTTTATTTGAGAATGCAGAGTGACGACCAAATCCTTTGACCCTGGATTTGGGGTGTTACAACCATTGGTAGCAAATACTGATGCATGCCAATCAAATCCTGACAGTGTTGCTCCTGACGCTAGTGGTGCTCCTGATGCTGAGCCAATCTTGATTCAACCACTAAGATCAAGGCCATTGAATGATCCTATCTCAGAATCCAAAGATAAAATGAAAGGAGTTGTTTATCCTGATGCTGATAATGCTGATGATTCTGGAGATAATGATGATGATGATTCTGATGATGATAATGATGGTGAGAAGGATCAGCTTGCTACAACACTAAAATCTAGTCTTGGAACTAACATTGGTTCTTCAAGCACTTTCATGGCTGGCAAGGCTACTACAGGAAAAGATCAAAGACAAGACTTTTCTAGTCCTTCTGCAATAGATCCTGTTGAGCAGCTTAGAAGACATAAATGGGATAATGATTGGTACAAGTCTGATGATTCTGTTAGCTATCCATGTGCTTTACTACATGCTTCTTATGCTGCTAGCTTGATTGAAAATGAAGATGTGAAGAATCACTTGAAGGCTACAACTTTATTATCCAAGAGTCTCAAGTATGAGATTGATTCTGTCAAAGCTGCAACTGCTTTAGTGAGGTCTGATATTGCTAATAGATTGACAAAGGCACCAACTGTTATTCAATTGAGAGTTGTGGAATCTTAGGTTAAGTCAGTTATTACTGAACAGTCCTCCATCAACAACAGAATTGACTCATTAGATTATAAGGTAACTGACATTCAAGCCTCTCTTTCCTTAATTTTGAATTTATTATGAAATCCTGATGCCAAAAAGGGGGAGAAGGTAAGTTAGACAAAATGCACACCTGATCTAGTATTGAGAAAGAATAATGTTGATGATCATACTGGACATGATGGTGATGATTTGGTATTACAAGGAGAAACCTCTGATGCTGCTATTGTGAAGTCTACAATTCAAACTTCTCAAAGTCAATCCACACAGTCAACTCATGTTTTTGATTCTGAAGTTAGAACAGTAAAGACATTGGTGAAATCTCAGATCCTGACGGAAGAGCAAATCCTGACAGGTGATCAAATCCTGATGGCTGATCAAATCCTGACACCTGGTCATGGACAAACACTTCCTAAAATTCCTGAAGGTGATGAAGATGTTCTAATTGAAAATCCTGAAGATGCTGCTAATTTATTCCAGAATTTCAAGACAAGAGATGGTAATGTTGTTACTCTCTTTCACACTGATAAGAGAGTTCAACAATTATTTGCAAGAAAGGCACTTTCTACTGCTAGTGAAGAATATCCTGATCTATCACATGAAGAATTTCTAAGTCAACAAAGAGAAATGATGGAGAGTTTTAATAATCCTGCTCCAATTAGAGGAAGAGGAGGCAGAGGTAGAAGAGGTGCAAGAAGAGGAAGAAGCTCATCAACTCAATCAATGCCTAGACAGACAAGGTCTAGAGGTTTAATAATTGAAGAAATTCCTGATGTCACTCAAACTCTAATAGTTCCTGATACTCAACTTGTCAGAACTACTTTTGGTGATGAAGGGATAGATGAAGATGAACCTCAATTGAGAAGAAGACCAAGACAACCAAATCTCATCAGTAATACAACTCAAATTGAAGATTCTAATCCTGACATTGTTCAAGATCCTGATGAATCTGAAATTCTACAAGAGATTGGTTTGATAATTTTATCTACTGCGGTTGATTCTCATAATGAAGAAGTAGAAAAAGAAGAAGAAGTAAGAAGAAGAAGAGAAATCACAAGAACAACAAATAGAGATTTCAATCTCTATGTGCAAAAGCTTAAAAATTCAAATATGAGGTTGTGGAGAAATGCAAGAAAACAACAACCTCAGATAGAAAGAAGTTATGTTCTTGAGAAGAAAAAAGACAAGAAATGGAAACATATTGACACACTTAGGTGTGTTAGGTCCTGATAAGTTTGTAGAAGGGGGGTTGAATACAATGTTAGGCCGAATACACAATATATATAATCAAGTATGTATTAGAATAACAATCAAGAACACAAGTTTGTAAATCAACAAACTGAATTATATTAAATAATTCTCTCTTAGTGATGTTAATGAATCACAAAGAGCTACTAGGTTACAAGAATAATGTTTTCAATAATCGCATCTCTTCTAGGGATAACCTATCTGTGTTTATATAGTACACAGTTACATACAATCCATCTCTAATTGATATTCCTATAAGTTAGCTATACAATTCATATCAATTAAGGATTGCTTCTTATCTTCTATTCCGTTTCCTTAGCTGTATCAATATATTCTGCTTCTTTCCATCTTCAGAATATATTGCTTCTAGAATATTCAATTCAGCACCGACAGCTAATTCAACTATCACCACGTCAGACTTTAACAAACTCTGACTGGCTTCAATGTAAACTCTGATGATCACCTATTGCTTAAATACTGATGAACAAACGTCAGCAATTATATCTAACAATCTCCCCCAACTTGTGCATAATAAAAATGTACAAGTTAAACAGATAATTGATGATGTCAAAACATATAACAAATGCAGTGTTTAATATATCAGAGTTTAACATTAACTTAGAATAGAAAACTTAAAAAAAAAACTTACAGTCAGACTTTATTTGATTTCTTGAATATCAGGAACAGTTTTGAGATAATCCATGAGAAGTCTTCTTTCAGCCCTTTCCAGCTCTTCAACCATGACTTTCTTCAACTCTCTTAACTCTGGATCAGATTCTCCAGTCTGATAAATTGCAGCTCTCAAAGAATAGATGGAATTTTTCCTCATCTCATTCCCTAGCCTAATAAAATATGATTTATCAGATTCTAGATTGAATTCTAAGACTTTAACTCCCAGATCAGTCCTTAGTCTTGCACTGTTTCTTTTCATTTCTACAATCTTTCCATAAGCATCTCTGTACTTAGGAATATATGCACTTGAGACTCCTCCTCCAAGCATTATCTTTGATTTCAGCATCCTTTCTCTGATAACTAACGCAACATCATGAGTACTTCTATTTTTGACTTTTAACAAATACAGAACATACTCCAATTCTTCATAAGATTTGAGATTGATGTCAGACTCTGCAACCTTGTAAACTCTTCCATCAGTCATAAAATACAACAAAAACTCTTTCTTTAATACTATATGAAATACCATCTGAACAGATTCTAGCATATCAAGACTCTCTTGAGTAAAAATACCAGATACTGCCAGTGATGATTGATCTCCAGGCCTGTTGTTTATTGTCTTCTCCCTGTGAGAACCTAATCCAGATTTATCATAAGATTCTTTACCCAATATAGTTCTGGTTTCTGAGAAGTTAACAGTTTCTGGCTTCAGAGTTTCAGGAAGTATAGGTCTTCTAAAAGTATCTTGGAGTTGAGGTGCCAGTTGAGTTTGCACAACATGAGCATTGTCAGAGGTTGTTACAACTTTAGTAGAAACATCAACTTGAGCAGCGTCAGAGGTTGATTTAATAAATTTTGATTCAACTTGAGCAATGTCAGAGGTTGAATAATTCTTCCTTGGTAACTTTCCTTCTTCTATCAGTTTACCCTTGCCCTTATCAGCGTTTGCTATCACAGGCCTCCTGGTGTATTGTATACTCTGTTGAGTATTTTCCTTGATAGAAATTCCAGTTTCTTTCTTTCTAGGAGCCTTGACAGCTTTCTTTTTGTAAGTACCATCCTTCAATTTCTTCTCATGCTCTTCAGCAAGACTCAGCATTTCAGCTTCCATGTCTTCAACTGTAGCTTCATTACCATGTTCTTCTAGAAACATTTTTGTAGCAATTTCTTCATCAGTAGATGGATTGGCTGAAATAATTAAACTCTTAAGTCTTGAACCACTGGCAGAGTTTGAGATTCCTTTACCAGAGTTTCTCAACCTATCAGAATTTAATCTTGATCTTCTTTGCCCTTGCTCAGAAATTTGCTTCCTCTCACTTTCCTTGCTTCCACCATCAGCAGAATCATCCCTCCGTCTCAGAGTTTGAGTGTCTTTGCATTTGTCATTAGGTACACTCTCCCCCTTTTTGACATCATCAGAAAGTAGTACTGATGTCAGCAATTCTATAGCAGTAGAAATAGAATTCAATTGTGCAGACATTGCAGTCTGATTCTCCTCAACTTTCCCAAGCCTCTTCTTAAGTTCATCAGAATCCTTGGCTTGCTGCTTGAACATGGCAGAATAATAAGACCTATCAGTCTTTAAGGTAAGATCCCTTAAACCAACTTCATTCCTAAGATTGGTAACCACTGTTTGTGTTTCATCAAACCTATTGTTTAAGGCTTTGACTTGAACCACAGTGGCCTTTAGACTTGTAAGAACATCAGAGTTTGAAATTTTCTTCACAGAGTCATTACAGCAGCCCTCTGTGCAGAAAAGATACAATCTGCAGCAGCCCATCTATTGTAGTACATATCCTGAAAATGCTCAGCAGTAGCTCGATTGACCTCTCTTTCCTCATCAGAGTTTAATCGAATATCAGGATGTGAATGAGCAGAACTATCTTCAACATTGTCATCCTCTGCTGTATTCTCTGCCATTCTTTCAGGATTATCAAACTCTGCTTCTTTTCGAACAATCTCAACAACAGATTGTTGCATAGCTTCAATAAAAATAGTATCCTCAGAGTTTAGCTTATCAGGAGCCTCTTGTACATTCTCTGCTACAGCTTCATCAAGAATTGGCTCTGTAGCAACTTCTATCCTCTGATCAACCTCTTCACCTTTGTCAGAATGTAAATTATGAACTGAAAGATTCTCTGTGTGAGAAGCAACAGAGTCTTCAATGACCAAGGTGGCTTGATCAGCTGCTACATCCTCAGTATCACAAATACTGATAGTAGGATGTGCATCTAGAATATCTTCATCAACAAAGAAATCCATTTTCTCAAAAACTCTGCTGTCAGAATGATCAGCAGCTTCTTCAACTACATCATCAACCTTTGATGTAGGAGCTTCTACATCAGCACTTACCATTTCAGGTATAAGTGCTGCTTCAGCATTTACATTGGATGCACCAAAAAGATGTGCAGCCACTAGTCTTCTTTTCCTTTGATGAAGAGTTTCATCATCAGTTTCACTCTCCTCATCAACATCATCAGTCTTTGACCTGTTGGCCCTTCTTTTCTTTAACTTTTTCTTCTGAGGCATATCATCAGTGTTTGATACCCCAGCTTCAGCATTTGATGGATTCACTCTAGCAGACTTAACAGCTCTTAACTTAGTCTTCTTTGACCTCTGTGATTGAGACACAGAAGGTCCAGCTTCAGCATTTGCAAGTTGTTGTTGTTGTGAATCTACTTGAAATTGTCGCACAAACTCAGGTAGCAACAAGACACCAACATCCCCTTTCTTGTTATCCTTATTAGTTAGATCAGAGGATATGTGTTTATGTAATTTAAAACAGGGAATCACATCATTCTCAGCTATCTCTACTTCAGAAACACATTCAGAGAATATCAATTGACAAAATCTTGCAAAATAGACTACACCTCTGTTTTCAGTCATTTTTTCACCTATATTATTTAGAACTAGCCTAGCAACATCAAAATTACCTCCATAAAGAAGATAATACCCGATTTGCAGACTATCAGTGGGAATCGCATCCCAGTTTGTGCACTTCTTTCCAAAAGCGCGCCCTAGTGATGCAATCGAAAAAGAAACTCCATTCCTTGCGCAAAAATGGCCTTTTCAGTTGACCAATCTTTGTCAATGGTCCAGAGTAGCCTATTTCTCTCATCATTCTAACCAACTCAGAATCGCCAACAGAGATTGTGAAAGCATTGAAATCCTCAAGACCCAAAGCATCACGAACAGTTGTTGGAGTAATTGTAAATTCTTCTTCTTGAAATTCAAAGATTATGGACGGAGACACAAACTCTCCTCCATTATCATAAGTGTCTGTCTGCCAAAGAGTCCTGATTTGAGATGCAGACAGCTTCAACGGTGCAGTGAGAGCAGTACCAATATCAGAGTTTGACAAGAAATTCTGAATCAAATGAAACGCCTCCGGTACGTTCTCATTTGCCAAAGGAGCAGCATAGTTATTCGGAACAAATTGCAACTCAGAAGCAGTAAACATTGTAGTAGCCATTAGAAAAGTTTTGAATAAAGCAAGAAATAAGACAGAGAAAAGTGTAGAATGTATGCAGTGAAAGTGTTTGAGACAGTGTTTGTGAGTAAAAACTTATGAAAAGATGAAGTGTGTAAAAGAATGAACCGTTTATGTGTAGTAAGTTTAAATAATAACTGTGAAAATTAAAACCCAATCGTTTTAATCATTACTACACACAGCAGGCGTCTTTGAAAAATGTGTGAGTGGGACAGATGTCCAACATACATACGCTGACAGCTGTATGTAACAACTTCCAATACACACGCGCAGTAAAAATAGCCATAATTACCGCTTTTCACATTGTTCAAAACACTCAACCTCTCTCTCTTCTGTTTAATACAAATATGACCCGTTTGTAATCATACTCTTTCGAATTTCTAAACAAATGTCTAATCTCAAAATCATAAAATGTCTGAAACAAAGAAATCATTTTAACCATCAGAGATTAAAACAAAGTTACCTCGGCGTATTTCACACAATACAGCAGTGTTTACCATTTGTCCTTCTTTGTCAATAAACTCTTTTCTCAAACTGTACAGGTGTGAAAATATGTGTGTGCAATAGCAGAGTTTACCGAAATCAAATATTTAGATCATCTCAAAGTGCATAAAATCCACAAACTAAAACAGTAAAAACTGATTACCCAAACTCTCATGTATAAAATAAAATCTGATACTTATCTAAACTCTGTCTTTTTATATCCTTTCATTTGGATATTTTTATTATTTTCACCCCCTTTTTATAATAATTTTTTTTATTTATTTAATTTTTCCATTAATCAGTGGTTGGCACTAGTCACCAAAAATCAAAGATTTTAGCCCTTATTTCATACAATAAGTTCCTGGATCTTCCTAGGCTCAACATGATCTCAAAGGAATTTGTGCTCTTTTTGGCATCTTTTGATATGAGGGTGAAACATTTGCTATTAATTAGCAGAGTTTAGACTTTTCATCAGTTAATACAATTAATTTGTGAGAGAAAGTGCAAACAGCTAATACAGACTCAGTATATAGGATTAATAAACTAAGAGATGCTATAAATATAGAGACAGTATCATGCTGTGTTAACTTACTGCACATATTTGAGATCAGAATCTATACAACTCTTAAAGATTCATAATTACTTACTGAGAATTATGTTTTATACAAATTTCTTCATTGGTCCATATGTTTCAGACAAAATTACAATCAGAGTATAGCATTAGACTGTAACTATCAGAGTATGACCAACACTTTATGACTAACAGAGTTTAGCATCAGAGTTTACTTTCAGAGTTTATGACACTGGTACTCATAACAGTTAAGACATGCAAGGAATCATGAGCATAAAAATCAAACATGTATTGTTTTTGAGTCTAACCCGTATCTCTAGTCAAAACCAGAGATCATTCCAAGTTCATTTACCAATCTTGTAAAGGTAGCTTCACTCAAAGGTTTGGTGAAGATATCTGCAAGTTGTTGGTCTGTAGACACAAAATGAAGCTCAATGTTCCCTTCTTCCACATGTTCCCTGATAAAATGATACCTTATGCTGATGTGCTTGGTCATGGAGTGCTGGACTGGATTACCTGTCATAGCAATAGCACTTTGGTTATCACAGAAAATAGGTATTTTAGAGTACCTCAAACCATAATCCAGCAACTGATTCTTCATCCACAGAATCTGTGCACAACAGCTACCAGCAGCTATATACTCTGCTTTTGCAGTGGATGTGGAAATTGACTTCTGTTTCTTGCTATACCAAGAAACCAATCTGTCACCTAAGAATTGACAGCTTCCACTTGTACTTTTTCTGTCTATCTTACAGCCTGCAAAATCTGCATCAGAGTAACCAATTAGCTTAAACTCTGATTCTCTAGGATACCACAAACCCAAAGTTATGGTTCCTTTGAGATATTTGAAAATCCTTTTTACAGCTGTTAGATGAGGCTCTCTGGGATCTGCTTGAAATCTTGCACAAAGACATGTTGCATACATGATATCAGGTCTACTTGCAGTGAGATACAGTAAAGACCCAATCATGCCTCTGTAGGTTGTCATATCCACTGTAGCACCTGTGTCTTTATCTAGCTTTGTTGCAGTAGCCATATGAGTTGGAGCAGATGAACTATCAAGCATACCAAATCTCTTTAGAAGATTTCTGGTATACTTTGCTTGATTGATAAAAATCTCATCATCTGTTTGCTTGACCTGTAAGCCTAGAAAATAACTAAGCTCTCCCATCATGCTCATTTGGTACCTGGACTGCATAAGCTTTGCAAACTTCTTACAAAGTTTGTCATTAGTAGATCCAAAAATAATATCATCTACATAAATTTGAACTAAAAGCAAATCATCACAAGAATTGAAATAAAACAAGGTTTTATCAATTGTACCTCTTGTGAACCCACTTTCTAAAAGAAATTGAGCAAGAGTTTCATACCATGCTCTTGGTGCTTGCTTTAGTCCATATAATGCCTTGTCAAGCCTGTAGACATAATCTGGATGCTTGGGATCTACAAATCCTGGTGGTTGTTCAACAAACACTTCTTCTTCAAGCTTCCCATTGAGAAAAGCACTTTTCACATCCATCTGAAAGACTTTAAACTTCTTGTGTGCAGCATAGGCCAGAAACATGTTATGGCCTCCAATCTTGCAACTGGAGCAAAGGTTTCATCATAGTCAATTCCTTCCTGTTGTGAATAACCTTTAGCCACAAGTCTAGCCTTGTTTCTTGTAATCACACCTTCACTGTCAGTCTTGTTTCTAAAAACCCACTTTGTACCTACAATTGATCTATTCTTTGGTCTAGGTACAAGTGTCCAGACTTCATTTCTTTCAAATTCATTTAACTCTTCTTGCATTGCTGTTATCCAGTTAGCATCTTGAAGAGCTTCTTCCACTTTCTTTGGTTCTATTTGAGACAAGAAAGCATGATACAGGCATTCATTTGTAGTAGCACTTCTAGTTCTTACACTAGCATCAGGATCTCCAATTATAAGATCAGGTGTATGTGCCTGTGTCCACTTTCTTGCTGTTGGTAAGTGGTTTCTTGTATCATTATTGGATCCTCCCCCTTGATCCATGCTCTCCTGATTCATATGTTGACTTTCTGCAGCATCTGAGGCTCCCCCTGAATTGGATGGCTCAGAGTTTGAACTGTCAGAGTTTGAATCAGTTTCCTCAACTGACTCACTTGCTATGTCTTGTTGAGCTTCTTCACGCTCCCTCTCAACTGGTTCTCTATTTTGTTCAATTTGAGAATTTCCAGTTTCTCCAGTATTTACCAGTAGAGGTTCAGAGTATGCTTCGTCAGAGTTTATCAGACCAGCTTCATCAGAGTTTACATCATCAGAGAATAAATCTTCATTTTCAAAACGTAGTTGATCATATTCATTTTCATCTTCAAGTCCAGTTATTTTCTTGTCATCAAATGACACATGTATGGATTCCATGATCACTTTAGTTCTCAGATTGTAGACTCTGAATGCTTTTGTTGACAATGGATAGCCAACAAAGATTCCTTCATCAGCTTTTAACTCGAACTTGGTCAACTGTTCAGGATGAGTCTTCAACACAAAGCATTTGCATCCAAATATATGAAAATATTTCAAATTTGGCTTCTTATTTTTCACCATCTCATATGGTGTTTTCCCATGCTTGTTGATCAGTGTAGCATTTTGAGTAAAACAAGCAGTTTGAACAGCTTCTGCCCAGAAATTGGTTGGTAACTTTGCTTCATCAAGCATTGTTCTGGTCGCTTCAATTAGAGTTCTGTTCTTTCTTTCAACTACACCATTTTGCTGTGGAGTTCCAGGTGCAGAAAATTCTTGTTTCACTCCTCTTTCCTTGCAGAAAGCTTCCATGATTGAGTTTCTGAATTCAGTTCCATTATCACTCCTTATAATTTTGACTTTGTGCTGTGATCCTTTGTCCAGTAGATTTACATGATCCATCAGAGTTTGAGCAGTTTCATCCTTCTTTGATAAGAAATACACCCATGTATATCTAGTATATTCATCAACAATTACTAGAGCATATTTCTTTCTGCCCATTGACATCACATTCACTGGACCAAAGAGATCAACATGTAGAAGATGATAAGGTTCCACTACTGAAGATTCAGATTTGCTCTTGAAAGATGACTTCCTTTGCTTGGCCTTTTGACAATAATCACATAGACCATCTAGACTGAGTATTGATTTTGGAAGTCCCCTTACAAGATCCTTTCTTATTAGCTCATTGATGTTGTTCAAATTGAGATGAGAGAGCTTCTTATGCCAATTCCAACTGTCTTCATTTGACATTCTTGCAGTCAGACACACTGTTTTTCCATCAGAGTTTGTTACCAAACTTGCTTCATAAATGTTGTTGTGCCTGTGTCCAACTAGAACAACTTTTCCAGTAGATTTACTGATAACTTCACAGTGTTCAGTATGAAAATCTACATGGTTTTCTCTGTCACAGATTTGACTCACAGATAGCAGATTATGCTTGAGTCCTGAGACTAGAGCTACATTTGTGACGATGACACTTCCAAGATTGATATTGCCATATCCCATAGTACGTCCTATGTTGCCATCTCCATAGGAAACCGTTGGGCCAGCCTTCTCCTCAAAATCTGATAGCAGGGCTTTATTTCCAAGATAAGGGTGCTCTCTTTTATGCCCTGCAATCACAACCAAATACAAAGAGTTAGTTTTAAGGATCCAGACTTGCTTGGATCCTTTGCCTTTCTTAACATTGTTAGCTTTTGCAGCGGAATCACTATCAACAGAGTTTAAACTAACATTGTCAGACTTTACACTTGCAGAGTTTGCTCTAACCCACTTCAGATTGGGTTTCAGCTCATAGTAGTTGTGATAAATAGCATGATAACTCTTACAAGTATAAATAGAATGCCAAGTGCTCCCACAGTGTGTGCATAAAGTCTGTGGTTTAACCCTTACACAATCATTCTTTACTCCTGATGTAGAAGGTAAAGAATTAATATCTTTGTTCTTATTGCAAAATCTAGCAAGATGGTTAGTACTACCACAATTATAACATGTTTTCCTTGGAGCAGCAGCAGTAGGCAAATGATTATTTCTTTTATTTATGCCTATCTTTCCATTCCTATTCTTCTTGGACCCTTTTGGTTTCATGGCAGACTTTACCTCTTTGAGCTTATGATTGAACTGTTTTCCTGTCATCAAGCCAACATTAACATGTTTTTCACAAGTTTTTACTGGCTTTCTAAAGGCTTCTATTTCCATAAGATTTTCTGTTATAATATTTTCCTGTCTTTCACAGGTTTCATCTGATTCCATATCAGCTTCTCTTACTACAACAGATTTTAACTTAGTGGACTCTGGAACAAATTTCACAGGTTTAAGTTTTGGTTTAACCTTAACCTTGTCTTTAAACCTAAGTTCATCATTTTCACAATAGCCTAAACCTACAGAATCTGTCTGAAACACTTGATGAGTGTCTCTTCCAGAGTTTGTCCAAGTCTTGATTATTTTTCTTTCTTTTTCTAGATCAGATTCTAGCTGCTTATATCTCTTAGTCAACTCCTGTTCAATATAAACAACATCATCTCTTTCTTTTTGAATCTGCTTCATATTTTCAAGTTCTCCTTCAAGAAACTTGTTTCTATCTTTAAGACTAAGATTCTCAGATTTAATTCTCTCATTCTCTAAAGTCTGATCCCTATAACTAACATGTACGCTTTTCAGATATACTCTTAACTCAGATATATTATCAGTATCATAAGCATAAGTAGTTAGGGGTACCTTATTTTCAGATGATTCAGTCTCATCTTTGACAGTTGCCATAAGAGCATAGTTTACTCCATCATCAGAGTCTGAAGTATCTGCCCAATCTTTGCCTTTAGAGATGAGTGCTTTCTCAGATTTTCCTTTCTTGCACTCTGGGGCATAGTGACCCATCTCCTTACACTTGTAGCACTGGATTTCAGATTTATCCTTCTTGCCAGACTTGGTCTCCCTTCCATCAGACTTTCTAAAACTTTTCCTTTCAGAGTTTGAATCTTTCCTTGAGAATCTCTTTCCTTTCTTGAAGTTCTTGAATCCCATCTTCTTAAAGGTCTTCACCATCAATGCAGCCATTTGCATCATCTGTTCTTCATCATCCTCAGAGTCAGAAGCTTCATCAGAGTTTGAGTCATCATCAGAGTTTGATGACTCACTCTCAGATTTAATGACTAAAGCCTTTCCCTTGGCTTTCTTCCTTGATGATTCCTTCTTGATGGGCTTCTCCTCAACTTTGAGAGCAACTGATTTTGTCTTCTTGCTAGATCTCCTGTTTCTTTGTTCTATCTCAAGTTCATGAGTCTTTAACAATCCATAGATCTCATCAAGATCTGTATCTGCAAGATCATAATTATCTCTGATTGTTGTCGCCTTTAAATCCCATCTTTCAGGTAGGGATAAGAGAAATTTGAGATTTGACTCTTCAAGCTCATATTCTTTATCAACCAGAGACAGATCATTCAATAGTTTGCAAAATCTGTCATAAGTCTCAGTCAAGGTTTCATTAGGTCTTGAATCAAAGTGCTCATACTCCTGTGTGAGTATTGTTTTCCTGTTTTTCTTTATGGCAGTGGTTCCTTGACACCTGACTTCCAAAGCATCCCAGATTTCTTTTGCAGTTTTGCAACCAATTACTCTGTTAGACATAACATTATCTAAAGCACTGTGGAGAAGATGTCTAACCTTTGCATCTTTTGCAATTGATGAGATGTCCTCAGGAGTCATATCTTTCTTTTCCTTTGGAACAGTCTTTTGTTCTTGACCATCAACAACAGGAGACAATTTAGTCGGCAAATGAGGACCATCATTGATTCTGTCAAGATATTCTGGATCTGTAGCCTCCAGAAACATGGTCATCTTCACCTTCCAAATTGGATACTCCACTGGCCTGAGAATTGGAACCCTGATTGTTTCATAACGACTCACATAATTAGGTTTAACCTGTTCAACCTTGGGAGGAGCTTGATTTTCTTCAGACATGATTATTACTGTGTTTGAATCGAAAAACTGTATATATTAAACAGCCTAGGCTCTGATACCAATTGTTAGGCCGAATACACAATATATATAATCAAGTATGTATTAGAATAACAATCAAGAACACAAGTTTGTAAATCAACAAACTGAATTATATTAAAAATTCTCTCTTAGTGATGTTAATGAATCACAAAGAGCTACTAGGTTACAAGAATAATGTTTTCAATAATCGCATCTCTTCTAGGGATAACCTATCTGTGTTTATATAGTACACAGTTACATACAATCCATCTCTAATTGATATTCCTATAAGTTAGCTATACAATTCATATCAATTAAGGATTGCTTCTTATCTTCTATTCCGTTTCCTTAGCTGTATCAATATATTCTGCTTCTTTCCATCTTCAGAATATATTGCTTCTAGAATATTCAATTCAGCACCGACAGCTAATTCAACTATCACCACGTCAGACTTTAACAAACTCTGACTGGCTTCAATGTAAACTCTGATGATCACCTGTTGCTTAAATACTGATGAACAAACGTCAGCAATTATATCTAACATACAAATTATACCATTTAATCGAATTTGTCCTTTAAAAGATTTAACAAAGTAAGAACAAATTAATGCGGAATAAAACTGAAACAATATTCAAGTTAAATATAACTTATATTAAACTTGAGGAGTGTTACAATTTGATCACTGATTACAAGAGTTCTTGATAAAACAAACCTAGAATAAATTCGACATGAATTTATATATTTTTGTAATAAAAAGGATCGAATACTAAAAAGTAGTTCGATATAATTTCTAGGGATTTTGATCCGCTAGATTTACAAAGCAGTATAAGTGAATTGATTCTCAAGGATTAAATGATACAAACAAACAAGAATTAAATCCACTGACAGAAGTTTAATGATTTACAGTTAAGAGAAATAAAGACAGTGAAGGATAGAATGTTTCTGTCTTGATTTGCTTTTTTGTTGTTGTCTTGTAATTGTGTAATTGATTCTGTCTTGCATTTGATATAAATGCACTGCATTCCTTTTGATCTCCACGCGCCAAAACAATTAAAGAATGTATTGGGAAGACTTGCAGGAAAATTATCTTTTTACCTTGGAAGATAATCGGGAAGACAATCAATTACAAAGGGAAGACAATCGGGAAGACTAGGTTTTAGCCTGGGAAGACAATCGGGAAGACTCACTTGTGAGTCTTCCTAGTTTAAAAACTAAGTCTTCCTAGTTCAAAAACTAAGTCTTCCTAGTTCATTTTTATTCTAATTTAAATAATTCTCTAAATAAATTATGTATTAAATTAATTCTTTACAGAATTAATTTAATAAATAATTTACTTAATAGTAATAATTATTTATAAGAGAATAAATAGAATTCTTTGTCTTCTCAATTAATTCCAGAATCACTAAAACTTAGATGAAGAATAAACATTTTAATACGTTGACACTCAATGTACTGTCTGGTTCATGAGTGACTAACGACAATGTCTGTTCTTCATCTGTTTGACTTTAAGCAGTGATTCACTTCCTTTTCATTCTAGAACTCTGTAACTAGTATCTTTGCTATCACCACTTGAAATCTCTGTCACTTTAATAAATCCACTGAGCTTGAATACTTCACTGAGGCTTGATCAATAAATTGAACTTCTTTCAATGTAGAATAACTTCAAGTATGTAGATGACTTTAATCTTCATTCTTTGACAGATATAATCTTCTGAGATTCCTGTGACATTTGATTTTTATTATATAATTATTACATCTTAATTAAAGTTGAGTAGTATCCTTGGTGTTTACAAATAGGCCTATACATATGCCTTTCAATCTCCCCCTATTTGTTTGTTAGACAATAACAATCAAATACCTCTAGAGGATAACTCAACTAAAACAAGAAAAGATAAGACTTTTAAGAGCCAAGCAAATAATAAAAAGTTCTGGATTAAATATAACAATTTCCAGATTCAAACAATAAAGATAAATACAAGATAGATGTTCCTCTAGTCTGAACAAATGATACATTTACCTATCTTGATTTACCTAGCTCTAAACATATAACATTTACAAATTAAGCTAACTACATCATGCCTTAATCTCTAATTTCACCTTCTTCAGCTTCTTTTAAGGTGTCTAGAAGATCTTTGTCAAGGACACGATCACTTTCAGAAACCACTCTACTTGGCATTACTGGTTGAGTGGTGATCTTCTTCAGTCTGTTCTTCATCTGAGCATACCTTGGAACTTTCTCCGTGCAGTAGTTTGAAATCATATCAACAACCTCAGACTTCTCTATAGTGGTAAACCCAGAAGTTCTAAGAAGATTCTCAAACTTCAGCAGTTGCATAGCAGTTTGTAGCTTCAAGGAATCAGGATCCAGCCTTATAGTCTCCAAAGTTGTACCTCTGTAGATTTTGACTTCATAAGGAAAGTGTACAACTTGAGGGCTAGCCTTCATTGCAGAGTCTCTCAGTCTGTCATATAGAAGCTCATTCAAGAATGAAGATCTCTTTACCTTACTCATTAGAATCCATAATTCAGAGAGAGATCGTATTTGGAGTAGTTCAAGAGAAACAGTGTGTTAGGCCGAATACACAATATATAATCAATTAGGTATGAGAATAACAATGAAGAACACAGGTTTGTAAATCAACAAACTGAATTATATTAAATAATTCTCTCTTAGTGATGTTAATGAATCACAAAGAGCTTATAGGTTACAAGAATAAAATATTCAATGATCGCATCCCTTCTAGGGATAACCTATCTGTGTTTATATAGTACACAGTTACACAATCCTTATCTAATTGATATTCCTACAAATTAGCTATACAATTGTTATCAATTAAGGATTGCTTCTTATCTTCTATTCCGTTTCCTTAGCTGTATCAATATATTCTGCTTCTTTCCATCTTCAGAATATATTGCTTCTAGAATCTTCAATTCATCACCGACAGCTAATTCAACTATCACCTTGTCAGACTTTAAATAAACTCTGACCGGCTTCCTTTAAACTCTTCACCCTGTCAGAGTTTAATTAAACTCTGACCGGCTTCTGATAAACTCTGGTCAGTACCTGTTGCTTAAACACTGATAAACAAACATCAGTAATTATATCTAACAATCTCCCCCAACTTGTTCATAATAAAATGTACAAGTTAAACATATAATTGATGATGTCAAAAACATTTAACAAATGCAGTGTTTAACATATAACAGAGTTTAATTTAAAATAGAGTTTAAATTTGACTTAGAATAGAAAATATATTAAAAACTTACAGTCAGACTTTACTTGATTTCTTGAATATCAGGCACAGTCCTGATATAATCTAACAGTAGTTTCTTTTCAGCTCTATTCAATTCAGCAATCATAATCTTTTTCAGCTCCTTCATTTCTGGTTCATCTTCACCAATTTGATAAATGGCAGCCCTCAAAAAATATATGCTGTTTTTGTTCATTTCATTGCCAAGTCTGATATAAAAAGGTTTATCAGCCTCTAGATTGAACTCAAGAACCTTTTTATTTAGTGCAGTTCTGAACCTAGCACTATTCCTTTTCATTTCTACCAACTTTCCATGTGCATCTCTGTATTTAGGAATGTATGCACTTGATACTCCAGCTCCACTCAAAACTTTGGATTTCATCATCCTTTCCTTCAAAACTCGAGCAGCATCATAAGTACTTCTATTCTTTACTTCAAGTAGATATAGAACATACTCTAGCTCTTCCCAAAGTTTTAACTGGATATCAAATTCACCAAATCTATACACTCTGCCATCAGCCATAAAATATAACAAGAATTCCTTTTTGATTCCTTTGTGAAAAATCATCTGTACAGATTCTAGTTTGTCAAGACTTTCTTGAGTAATTCCAACTCCAAATTCTGCCACTGAAAACTTGTCTTGAGATCTGTTATTAGTTCTTCTCTCTCTGTGTGAACCCAGTCCAGATTTGTCAAAGGCTTCTTTTCCCAATACTGTTCTGGTTTCTGAGAAATTCACAGCTTCAAGCTTTAAGTCTTCAAGAATTTTTGGTTTGCTGAATCCTGGAAGTAGTGTAGATTTCTGTACAACTTGAGCAACGTCAGAGGTTGTCATATCTTCAATAGAAACATCAACTTGAGCAGCGTCAGAGGTTGATTTAGCTAATCTTGTTTCAACTTGAGCAATGTCAGAGGTTGAAATATCTTTCTTTTTCAGGTTAGGCTCTTCAATCATTATGCCTTTACCCTTATCAGTGTTTCCAATCACAGGTCTCCTTGTATATTGTATACTCTGTTGTGTATTCTCTTTGATAGAAATACCAAATTCTTTCTTTCTAGGAGCCTTGATTTCCTTTTTCTTGTAGATTCCAGCTTCAAGATTTTTCTTGTGTTCCTCAGCAAGCATCTGCTCTTCAGCCTGGATATCTTCAATAGTTACATTCTTTCCATGCTCTTTTATGAATATCTTAGCAGCAATCTCTTCATCAGTAGATGGATTAGTTGAAACAACTAAACGCTTGAGATTTGAAGTAGATTGACCACCAGAAGTAGATTGGCCACCAGAGTTTATCTTTTCAGAGTTTACTCTTGTCCTGCTTTGCCTTGGAGCAAAAATCTTTCTTTTATTTCCTTTGCTTCCCCCATCAGTAGAATCATCCTTCCGTCTCAGAGCTCGAGTGTCTTTGCATTTGTCTTTAGGTACACTCTCCCCCTTTTTGACATCATCAGAAAGTAGTACTGATGTCAGCAATTCAATGGCAGTAGAAATGGAAGACAGTTGAGTAGACATTGCAGTCTGATTTTCCTCAACTTTCCCAAGCCTCTTCTTGATTTCCTCAGAATCCTTGGCTTGCTGCTTGAGCATAGTATAATAAAAAGTTCTATCAGACTTGAAAGTAAGATCCTTCATACTGGCTTCATTCCTTAGATTGGTAAGCATTAGTTGATTCTCATCAAATCTATTATTAAGAGATTTGACTTGAACAACAGTTGCCTGTAAGCTTGTAAGTACATCAGTATTTGAGATCTTCTTGACAGAATCAGATAGAAAATCCGCAGCCCTTTGTGCTGGAAAGACACAATCTGCATCAGCCCAATTTTTGTAGTACATATTCTGAAAATGCTCATTGGTCTGTCTATGGACTTCCCTTGCGTCAGCACTATTGACATCATCAGCCAATGAAACTTGAATACTAGGGTGTGAATGAGAACCCTCAGCATCATTTCCAGTTTCTTCATTATTGACTGCTTCATGTGCATTAAGAATATTGTCAGCAGTAAACTGTGCAGCTTCATCAATGTTCTCCTCTGCGACAGCTTCAGGAATATCAGAGGTGACCTGAGCAAAAACCTCTGCTTCTCTTTGAACAATCTCTACAACAGATTGTTGCAAAGCTTCAAGAATAATGTTCTCAGAGTTTAGCTCATCAGTAGCCTCTTGTTCCTTTTCCATCACAGCTTCATCAATTTTCTCTGTGACTTTAATCAGCTGAGTAACCTCCTCACCTTTGTCAAGATCACAAGAAATAATTTCAGTGTGAGTGGCCAGAGATTCTTCTACCTGATCAGTGACTTGATCAGCTTCCACACCCTCTGTATAAAGATCAGAATAGATAGAGGTGTGTACTTCAAGATAAAAAACTCTGCTATCAGAATGAGTAGCAGCTTCCTCAACTACATCATTAGCCTTTGATGTAGGAGTTACCAAATCCAAATCCATCATAGTATCAGTATGGATCCTGTCTAGATTGACAGCTTCAGCATTTGCAGCATCCTCCTGAACAAACACTTCAGGAGCTTCAGTGTGTACAAACACTCTGTCCTCATCAGCATTTATAATATCCTCCTCAACAGCAATTTCAGGAGTAGCTTGAGGAACAGCTTCAGCCACAATCTCCTCATTCTCTGCAGGAGCTTCAGTGTCCTTAGAGACTCTGTCCATGGTTACATTTATAGCACCAAAAAGATGTGCAGCCACTAGTCTTCTTTTTCTCTGATGAAGAGTTTCTTCATCAGTTTCAGTCTCTGAGGTTTCAACAACAGACTTTGCCCGATTGGCTCTTCTTTTCTTTAGCCTTGTCTTCTGCAGCTCTTCAGGTCTTGATACCACAACTTCATGTCAAGCGTGCATACGCTGACAGCATATAATTGGCAGTTTCCAATACGCATGCGCAGTAAAAACAGCAATAATTACTGCCCGTTACACTTTTCTATGCAATTAACCTCTCTCCTCTGTGTACAATATTCGTGAACAATTTCCCAATCTACACGGCAGACGAGGAGACACCTGATATCACATAAGACACTCACAATTTCCGCTTATTGTCAAACAAAATCAATAATAATAAAATTATCGATTTTAATATCTCAGAAACATAATATCGAAGTAGCCCAACAGTCAGAAGAATAATGACTGTCGTGGAACTCCGCACTTTACTGTTTCCAGAGCTTCGAACCACGCAAAAACCTTTCAGTTGCCATGTGGGATGCTATAAAAGCTAGAGCATTTTAACAACAGGCAATTCTCATATTAAAACAAATACCATACATCAAATGGCAGGAACCTTTGAATTCATGGATGTAGAATCATTCTTGGATTTGAACTGGCGTCAACAAGCAAACTATATCATTGATGAGTTTCTTGTGTTATCATTTCTGAATGATGAAGGGCTCATCGCTGATGATGAAATAGCGGAAGGGCCTATCTCCAACCCCTATGTGCACATCATCCGTCCGGGACCATATGATGTGCCCATCCTTGCAGATGATGAGGCTGTGGAGATCTGTATGATGCTCTTCTATCAGAGCTACTTGAAGGGTTCGAAAAAGAATGTCTTCTTGGAATCCTGCAAGCTACAAACCAGAAAGAGAAGTCGAGAGGATGATGATGATGATTCAACATCAGGGGGTTGTCAAGCCTTGGAAATCCCAGATGTTATAGTAGCCTGTTAATCGAACAGTAGCTAGACAAGAGTATAAACTTGTCTGAATGTAAACAAAGTTTGAATCATTTAATGAGAAAAATCCATTGTTTTGTTTTACATATCAGTATCTCATAGTAATTGTAGAGTGAAAGAAATGATATCACTTTAAACAATAAACTAACATACTCATCAGCGCTACTAATCACCATCAGAACTTATCAAACACACTCTTTCTGTTCTCTGTTGAATGTAAAATATATTCGTTACCAATCATACTTTTTCGAAAAACAAATGTCTAATCTCAAAATTATAAACTGTCTGAAACAAAGAAATTATTTTAACCATTAGAGATTAAAACAAAGTTACCTCGGCATATGTCACACAATACATCAGTGTTTACCATTTGTCCTTCTTTGTCAATAAACTCTTTTCTCAAACTGTACAGATGTGAAAATATGTGTGTGCAATAGCAGAGTTTACTGTAATCAATATTTAGATCATCTCAAAGTGCATAAAATCCACAAACTAAAGTAGTAAAAACTGGTTGCCTAAACTCTCATGTATAACATAAAATCTGATTTTATATCTAAACTCTGTATACTGATATCCTTTCATTTGGATATGTCTTTTATTTTTCACCCCCTTTATTTATATATATATATATATATATATATATTTTTTTTAATTTATTTTTCCAGTAATCAGTGGTTGGCACTAGTCACCAAAAATCAAAGATTTTAGCCCTTATTTCATACAATAAGTTCCTGGATCTTCCTAGGCACAACATGATCTCAAAGGAATTTGTGCTCTGTTTGGCATCTTTTGATTTGAGGGTGAATTATTTTTAATTAAGAATCAGAGTTTAGACTTTTCATCAGTAGATATAATTAACTTATGAGAGAAAATGCAAACAGCTAATACAGACTCAGTGTATAGGATCAATAAACTAAGAGATGGTATAAATACAGAGACAGTATCATGCTGTGTTAACTTACTGCACATGTTTGAGATCAGAATCTATACAACTCTTAAGGATTCATAATTACTTACTGAGAATTATGCTTCATACAAATTTCTTCATTGGTCCATATGTTTCAGACAAAATTACAATTAGAGAATAACATTAAACTGTAACTATCAGAGTATGACCAACAGAGTTTAGCATTAGAGTTTACTTTTAGAGTATGACTGACACTTCACAGAGTTTATCATCAGAGTTTAACATGCTGGTTCACATAACAGTTAACACATGTAAGAAATCATGAACATAAAAAGTGAGTCTAACCCGTATCTCTAGTCAGAACCAGAGATCATTCCAAGTTCATTTACCAATCTTGTAAAAGTAGCTTCACTCAAAGGTTTGGTGAAGATATCTGCAAGTTGTTGGTCTGTAGACACAAAATGAAGCTCAATGTTTCCTTCTTCCACATGTTCTCTGATAAAATGATACCTTATGCTGATGTGCTTGGTCATGGAATGCTGTACTGGATTACCTGTCATAGCAATAGCACTTTGGTTATCACAGAAAATAGGTATTCTAGAGTACCTTAACCCATAATCCAGCAATTGATTCTTCATCTATAAAATCTGTGCACAACAGCTACCAGCTGCTATATACTCTGCTTCTGCAGTGGATGTAGAAATTGATTTCTGTTTCTTACTGTACCAAGAAACCAATCTGTCACCTAGAAATTGACAGCTTCCACTTGTACTTTTTCTGTCTATCTTACAGCCTGCAAAATCTGCATCAGAGTAACCAATTAACTTAAACTCTGATTCCCTAGGATACCACAAACCCAAGGTTATGGTTCCTTTAAGATATTTGAAGATCCTTTTTACAGCTGTTAGATGAGGCTCTCTGGGATCTGCTTGAAATCTTGCACAAAGACATGTTGCATACATGATATCAGGTCTACTTGCAGTAAGATACAGTAGAGACCCTATCATTCCTCTGTAGTTAGTCATATCGACTGAGGCTCCCGTGTCTTTGTCAAGCTTCGTTGCTGTAGCCATGGGAGTTGTAGCAGATGAACTATCAAGCATACCAAATTTTTTTAGAAGATTTCTGGTATACTTTGCTTGATTGATAAAAATCCCATCATCTGTTTGCTTGACCTGTAAGCCTAGAAAATAACTAAGCTCTCCCATCATGCTCATTTGGTACCTGGATTGCATAAGCTTTGCAAACTTCTTACAGAGTTTGTCATTAGTAGATCCAAAAATAATATCATCTACATAAATTTGAACTAAAAGCAAATCATCACCAGAATTGAAATAAAACAAGGTTTTATCAATTGTACCTCTTGTGAACCCACTTTCTAAAAGAAATTGAGCAAGAGTTTCATACCATGCTCTTGGTGCTTGCTTTAGTCCATATAATGCCTTGTCAAGCCTGTAGACATAATCTGGATGCTTGGAATCTACAAATCCTGGTGGTTGTTCAACAAACACTTCTTCTTCAAGCTTCCCATTGAGAAAAGCACTCTTTACATCCATCTGAAAGACTTTAAACTTCTTGTGTGCAGCATAGGCCAGAAAAATTCTTATGGCCTCCAATCTTGCAACTGGAGCAAAGGTTTCATCATAGTCAATTCCTTCCTGTTGTGAATAACCTTTTGCCACAAGTCTAGCCTTGTTTCTTGTAATCACACCTTCACTGTCAGTCTTGTTTCTGAAAACCCACTTTGTACCTACTATTGATCTATTCTTTGGTCTAGGTACAAGTGTCCAGACTTCATTTCTTTCAAACTCATTTAACTCTTCTTGCATTGCTGTAATCCAACTTGCATCTTGAAGAGCTTCTTCCACTTTCTTTGGTTCTGTTTGAGACAAGAAAGCATGATACATACACTCATTATTTGTTGCACTTCTAGTTCTCACACTAGCATCAGGATCTCCAATTATGAGATCAGGTGTGTGTGCCTGTGTCCACCTTCTTGCTGTTGGTAAGTGGTTTCTTGCATCATTATTGAATCCTCCCCCTTGATCCATGCTCTCCTGATTCATATGTTGACTTTCTGCAGCATCTGAGGCTCCCCCTGAATTGGATGGCTCAGAGTTTGAACTGTCAGAGTTTGAATCAGTTTCCTCAACTGACTCATTTGCTGTGTCTTGTTGAGCTTCTTCACGCTCCCCCTCAACTGGTTCTCTACTTTGTTCAATTTGAGAATTTCCAGTTTCTTCAGTATTTACCAGTAGAGGTTCAGAGTATGCTTTGTCAGAGTTTGTCAACTCTGCTTCATCAGAGTTTATATCATCAGAGAATAGATCTTCATTTTCAAAACGCAGTTGATCATATCCATCCTTGTCTTCAAGTCCAATTATTTTCTTGTCATCAAATGACACATGTATAGATTCCATGATCACCTTAGTTCTTAGATTATAAACTCTGAATGCTTTTGTTGACAATGGATAACCAACAAAGATTCCTTCATCAGCTTTTAACTCGAACTTTGTCAACTGTTCAGGATGAGTCTTCAACACAAAGCATTTGCATCCAAATATATGAAAATATTTCAAATTTGGCTTCTTATTTTTCACCATCTCATATGGTGTTTTCCCATGCTTGTTGATCAATGTTGCATTTTGAGTAAAACAAGCAGTTTGAACAGCTTCTGCCCAGAAGTATGTTGGTAATTTTGCTTCATCAAGCATAGTTCTGGCTGCTTCAATTAAAGTTCTGTTCTTCCTTTCAACTACACCATTTTGCTGTGGAGTTCCAGGTGCAGAAAATTCTTGTTTCACTCCTCTTTCCTTGCAGAAAGCTTCTATAATTGAGTTTCTGAATTCAGTTCCATTATCACTCCTTATAATTTTGACTCTGTGCTGTGATCCTTTGTCCAGTAGATTTACATGATCCATCAGAGTTTGAGCAGTTTCATCCTTCTTTGACAAGAAATACACCCATGTATATCTAGTATATTCATCAACAATTACTAGAGCATATTTCTTTCTGCCCATGGACATCACATTCACTGGTCCAAAGAGATCAACATGGAGAAGATGATAAGGTTCCACTACTGAAAATTCAGATTTACTCTTGAAAGATGACTTCCTTTGCTTGGCTTTTTGACAAGAATCACACAAGCCATCTAGACTGAGTATAGATTTTGGAAGTCCCCTTACAAGATCCTTTCTTATTAGCTTATTGATGTTGTTCAAATTGAGATGAGAGAGCTTCTTGTGCCAGTTCCAACTCTCTTCATTTGACATTCTGGCTGTCAGACACACTGTTTTTCCATCAGAGTTTGCTACCAAACTTGCTTCATAAATGTTGTTGCGCCTGTGTCCAACTAGAACAACTTTTCCAGTAGATTTACTGATTACTTCACAGTATTCACTATGAAAATCTACATGGTTTCCTCTGTCACAGATTTGACTCACAGATAGCAGATTATGCTTGAGTCCTGAGACTAGAGCTACATTTGTAATGATGACACTTCCAAGATTGATATTGCCATATCCCAGGGTGTGTCCTATGTTGCCATCTCCATAGGAAACCTTTGGGCCAGCCTTCTCCTTAAAGTCTGATAGCAGGGCTTTATTTCCAGTCATATGTCCTGAGCATCCACTGTCCAAGATAAGTGTGCTCTCTATTATACCCTGCAATCACAAACAAATACTAAGTATTAGTTTTAAGGACCCAGACTTGCTTGGATCCTTTGTCTTTCTTAACAGTGTTAGCTTTTGCAGCGGAATTACTATCAACAGAGTTTAAGCTCACATTGTCAGACTTTACACTTGCAGAGTTTGCTTTAACCCAGTTCAGATTGGGTTTTAGCTCATAATAGTTATGATAAATAGCATGATAACTCTTGCAAGTATAGATGGAATGCCAAGTGCTCCCACAGTGTGTGCACAAAGTTTGTGGTTTAACCCTTACATAATCATTCTTTACTCCTGATGTAGAAGATAAAGAATTAATATGTTTGTTCTTAGTGCAAAATCTAGCAAGATGATTAGAACTACCACAATTATAACATGTTTTCCTTGGAGCAGCACCAGTAGGCAAATGATTATTTCTATTATTTATGCCTATCTTTCCATTCCTATTCTTCTTGGACCCTTTTGGTTTCATGGCAGATTTTATCTCTTTCAGCTTATGATTAAACTGTTTCCCTGTCATCAAACCAACATTAACCTGTTTTTCACAAGTTTTTACTGGCTTTCTAACAGTTTCTCTTTCCTTAAGTTTTTCTGTTTTAATATTTTCCTGTCTTTCACAGGCTTCACCTGATTCCATATCAGCTTCTCTTATTACAACAGATTTTAACTTATTGGCTTCTGGAACAAATTTCACAGGTTTAAGTTGTGGTTTTACCTTAACCTTGTCTTTAAACCTAAGTTCATCATTTTCACAATAACCTAAACCTACAGAATCAGTCTGAAACACTTGATGAGTGTCTCTTCCAGAGTCTGTCCAAGTCTTGATTATTTTTCTTTCTTTTTCTAAATCAGATTCTAGTTGCCTATACCTTTTAAGCAACTCCTGTTCTACATAAACAGCATCATCTCTTTCTTTTTGAATCTGCTTCATACTTTCAAGTTCTCCTTCAAGAAACTTGTTTTTATCTTTAAGACTAAGATTCTCAGTTTTAATTCTTTCATTTTCTAAAGTCTGATCCCTATAGCTAACATGAACACTTTTCAGATATACTCTTAACTCAGATATATTATCAGTATCATAAGCATAAGTAGTTAGGGGTACCTTATTTTCAGACGATTCAGTCTCATCTCTGACAGTTGCCATAAGAGCATAGTTTTCTCCATCATCAGAGTCTGAAGTATCTGCCCAGTCTTTGCCTTTAGAGATGAGTGCTTTCTCAGATTTGCTTTTCTTGCACTCTGGAGCATAGTGACCCATCTCTTTGCACTTATAGCACTGGATCTCAGATTTGTCCTTCTTTCCAGACTTGGTATCCCTTCCATCAGACTTTCTGAAATTCTTCTTCTCAGAATTTGAATCTTTCCTTGAGAATCTCTTTCCCTTCTTGAAGTTCTTGAATCCCATCTTCTTGAAGGTCTTCACCATCAATGCAGCCATTTGCATCATCTGTTCTTCATCATCATCAGAGTCAGAAGCTTCACCAGAGTTTGAATCATCATCAGAGTTTGATGACTCACTCTCAGATTTAATGACTAAAGCCTTTCCCTTGGCCTTCTTCCTTGATGATTCCTTCTTAATGGGCTTCTCCTCGACTTTGAGAGCCACAGATTTTGTCTTCTTGCTGGATCTCCTGTTTCTTTGTTCTATCTCAAGTTCATGAGTCTTTAACAATCCATAGATCTCATCAAGATCTGTATCAGCAAGATCATAATTATCTCTGATTGTTGTTGCCTTTAAATCCCACTTTTCAGGTAGAGATAACAGAAACTTGAGATTTGACTCTTCAAGTTCATATTCTTTATCAACCAGAGACAGATCGTTCAACAGTTTGCAAAATCTGTCATAAGTCTCAGTCAAGGTTTCATTAGTTCTTGAATCAAAGTGCTCATACTCCTGTGTGAGTATTGTTTTTCTGTTCTTCTTAATTGCACCTGTTCCCTGGCATCTGACTTCTAAAGCATCCCATATCTCTTTGGCAGTTTTGCAGCCAATTACTCTGTTAGACATAACATTATCTAAAGCACTGTGGAGAAGATGTCTAACCTTTGCATCCTTTGCAATTGATGAGATATCCTCAGGAGTCATATCTTTCTTTTCCTTTGGAACAGTCTTTTGTTCTTGACCATCAACAACAGGGGACAATTTAGTTGGCATATGAGGACCATCATAGATTCTGTCAAGATATTCTGGATCTGTAGCCTCCAGAAACATGGTCATCTTAACCTTCCAAATCGGATACTCTACTGGCCTGAGAATTGGAACCCTGATTGTTTCATATCGACTCACAGAATTGGGCTTAACCTGTTCAGCCTTAGGAGCAGTTTGATTTTCTTCAGACATGATTAATACTGTGTTTGAATCGTAAAACTGTATATATTAAACAACCTTGGCTCTGATACCAATTGTTAGGCCGAATACACAATATATAATCAATTAGGTATGAGAATAACAATGAAGAACACAGGTTTGTAAATCAACAAACTGAATTATATTAAATAATTCTCTCTTAGTGATGTTAATGAATCACAAAGAGCTTCTAGGTTACAAGAATAAAATATTCAATGATCGCATCCCTTCTAGGGATAACCTATCTGTGTTTATATAGTACAAAGTTACACAATCCTTATCTAATTGATATTCCTACAAATTAGCTATACAATTGTTATCAATTAAGGATTGCTTCTTATCTTCTATTCCGTTTCCTTAGCTGTATCAATATATTCTGCTTCTTTCCATCTTCAGAATATATTGCTTCTAGAATCTTCAATTCATCACCGATAGCTAATTCAACTATCACCTTGTCAGACTTTAAATAAACTCTGACCGGCTTCCTTTAAACTCTTCACCCTGTCAGAGTTTAATTAAACTCTGACCGGCTTCTGATAAACTCTGGTCAGTACCTGTTGCTTAAACACTGATAAAAAAACATCAGTAATTATATCTAACACAGTGAATGACCCTTCAAGAGCACTTGACACATAGATATACAGTTCTTGCCTCACTTGATCAAATGCAGATGTAATCCTTAGGATATCTTCCTTCAATGCCTTCATGTATAATGAATTGTCCGGATTAACAGTTCTGATCTTCTCAAGTAACTTCATAAAAGTACCATCATTGTTTGTGCTTCTCTGAGGGATATCAAACATCTCCCTTGCCTTATCCCATGTGCTTCCCTGCTTCATCCTCACATCCAATCTCCTTTCTTTGACATGAATACTATGAAGACGTTGTTTGTCTTCATGTTCAGCCTTTTGAATCTTTAGCCTTTGAGATATGATGTCTGAGACCTTTGCATTCTCATCCTCCTTTCTCCTTAGTTCTGTTTGCTGCTTCTTCAGCTCCTTTTGAAACAACGGGCTAGGTGTATATAAGTCAGCTTCATCCTCCCAATCATCAAAGTTAGCTGCCTCTTCAACCTCCTCCTCACCAATAGGTTCTTCAGGTATGGTCTTTTCCAGATCACCAGATGCATCAAATTGAAAATCATCCTGTTCACCATGATAGTAGTAGGCATCATCAAAGATAGACTCCTCCAATGATTGTTTACCCTTCCCTTTATCTTTTCCTCCTCCAGAAGCTCCTCCAACTTCTCTATTTCCTCATTTCTTCTCCCCCTTAGTTGAGGAATCCTCTACAGTTTGAGCTTTGGAAGCCCTATGATTCACCTCAGATGTTCTCCTTATCTCTCCTCTTTCTCTCCTATCTCCTCCATCTCTTCCATCTTCTCCTTCATCAGCCTCATCCTCATCATTATCATCATCATCATCTCCCTCAAAGAATGTTCTTTGTTGTGCTGTAGGTTGATGTGAGTTCTTTATCATATTATACAAGTGCTTCATCCCTTCATTTAGATGCTCCATTCCTCCTTCAATCCTTGATATCCTTTCTTCATTAAAACTTTGATTTTCATCAGCTGTTTGCAGAATAAAGTTTACCTTGGTAGAAATGGCAGCAATCTCCTTGACACTTTCTGAAATCTGAGCATTTGACGTTGTTAAATCAGAAATGTCTGAAGCCACTAGTACTTGAGATTGTTGGATGGCATTCAGCTTCGAGAGCAGAGTATTCTTTAATCCTTGCAGATCATCCTTAACAATACCCAGCTGATTAGATACAGAGGTGGAAGATTGTTCAACCACTTGTGCTTTGAGAAGGTTATTTTCAGCCTGGGTTTCTAGTAACTGTTTCTGTAGAGCAGCTAGCTGTGTCAACAACAAAGCAGTGTTTGTGTTAGTGTGTGCAGTCACTTCAATTTCTCTCAGTGGTGTTTCACTCAACTCACGTGCTGGTGTATCACTCAATGTTTGACTCTCATCTCTCACAACTAACTGTCTTTCCATGTTCTCAGATGATGTACCTGCAAAAGAAATCACCCTAGCCCCTTCAAGAGAGGTTAGTGGTGGTGCAATGGGAGTTCGCAATTCCCAATCCCTGGTTGAGTCTGTCAAAATATTTGACATTGTAAACTGAATTGCTTCAGTGACAGACTCACCTGGTTGCCTTTCACTTTCTCCAGTGTAAACTACGAGTGAAAAATCCCTTAGGGGAGCCAGAGATGTTCCCTCTGGGAGGGGAGAAAATGATTCTATTAGAGGTGACGAAGAATCAGATTTTCCCTCTGATGCATGTGAAGGCAATTCTACCGTAACTATGGTAGGCACTGTTTCAAAGTCAAAATCAAAGTGCTCTCCTAGCATAGTGTCCTGAGTATCATCTATTTGGATATCTTCTCCTATTGTGAGTAATGGGAGTGTGCTTGACTCAGTACAAGATGCCATATCAATGTCCTGTTGAGAGGATGTCTCTAGAGACTGTTCAGTGGCCATATCAATGTCCATATCCTTTTGAGAGAATACAGATGGGCTTACAGATGCCTCCCTATAGGTTTTTCTTTTCTTTAAGGGTGGAGACAGAGCTGTGGGAACACTCTTTGTAGCTATTTCACTAACTCTTCTTGAATTGGATTAACATTTGGCTCAGGTTGTTGGTCAGAAGTGTTTGACTCTCTGTTTGGCTCTATGACCTGTGTTAGAGATTGTGGTTCTACAACCTCTTAGGTAGCCCTACCAACCACTTGGGTTTCAATAAAAGTACCAGTAGAAGAAGATCAAGGGTTAGGAATAACTACCTGTAGTGGAACTAGATGTGGCTGAAGAACTTGTTCACAAAGATAGGAAGATTAATGAATTGACTCATCAATGGTGAAACAAGAACATGTGTGTTTGGAAATTTGGATGAGCAGTCCAGCCTGGTGTAGAATTTAGAATCTGTGGTTTGAGAGGTTTCAAATCTTGTATTCCTATACAGTTCTACCTGCTCAGCAGTAAGTAGATGATTTATGATAAGAGTGAGAAAGCGAGGATACCAACACTTCACTTTCACATGATTATCACAATCTCTCCTAGAGTGAGCAAGTCTATTGATCATTAAGTTCCACAGAATTTCAGCAAAATTAAGTCTACGACCAAATACAATAGCATAAGCGATATATTGATTAAGACTGGTAATGCCATGAAAATTGGTTTTTGTGCAATTACCAAAGACTCTAGCTATTGTATCAAAGAACAGATCCCATTCCCCAACAAGAAATTTTTTGACAACTTAACCATTTGTAGGGGCCCCTGATAATGAATATTCACAAAGAACTGTGATAACTCATCATCAGTGGGTAAGGGATCAAACCTGTCCTTTGGAAACTATAACACATCACAAAATAACTCTAAAGTGACTGTATATTGCTGGTTTAAAATATTGAACGTAAATGATTTTTAATCTTCAGCAATAACAACACTTGAACACAGAAACCTTAATGGATCAATTTTCAGAAGTTCAGAGGCACAAATAGCATTACTGACACAAGTCTCACTATTTAAAAATTGAATCCAAGGTTTAAAGCATTCCACCTTACACTTGGACGGATCAAAATACCCAACATAATTATTTAACACAAGTTCAAAATTAGGATCCATTTTTAATAAAACAAGAAATTTTAATTAACTTAAAATAAAATTAGAATTTTAGGGATTTTTAGAGTTAATTAAAATTACTTAAAATCCACAAAATCAAAATTTTATCAAAATCAACCAAATTTTAATTTTTAATCCTAAAAATTCGAACTTAAAACCTTGAAATGCAAAAACTGAAAGGGCAATTGATTTTAAAGCACACACACACACAGTTCACAATTTCATAAATCACATAAACTTATCTTTGATCACTTAAAAACACAAAAGAATCACTTAGCAATTCAAAAACAATCAAATCGAATGGAAATGAAATGAAAGAAAAAACAGAATTTTGACAGCAATTCGACTTAATATCTTGATTTTGAAAGAACAAAGAGATTTGCTAAGTAAAAACTTGAGCAACAATGAACAAGATCAAAGCTTTCTGCAGAAAGGAATGAGAATTCGAAAGGGGAATTTGAAAAACTAAAGAAAACTGCTAAGGCAAAGGAATAGATAGAGCTGAGCGTATGCAGTGTATGTATGTATATATATATATTTAAGAATAAAAACTGTTAAAGTTAAATAAAGTAAAAGAAATAACAACTGAACCGTTTTTTTATATAAAATTTGTACTGGGAAGACAATCGGGAAGACTTAGGATAGTCTTCCCGGTAGTCTTCCTAGTACAATTAGAAAGTCTTCCGAATTTAAGTAAAACAAAAAAACAAAAAAATAAAATAAGTAAATGTGAGTCTTCCTGATAGTCTTCCTGATACACTTCTTCATCCAGCTCACCATTCAGGAATGCACTCTTAACATCCATTTGATAGACTTTAAAATTGGAGTAAGCTGCAAATGCTAAGAACATCCTGATGGCCCCAAGTCTAGCCATTGGTGCATAGGTTTCATCATAATCAATGCCTGCAGCTTGTGAATACCCTTGAGCAACCTGTCTTGCCTTGTTCCTTGTAATAATGCCATCCTCATCTAGCTTGTTTCTGTATACCCATCTTGTACCAACTAGTTTCTTGTTCTTTGGTCTGGGTACCAGCTTCCAGACTTGTTGTTGTTCAAATTGATTGAGTTCATCTTGCATAGCAATCACCCAATCTGGATCAGTCAGTGCTTCCTCAGTCTTCTTTGGCTCCATTTCAGATAGAAACCCTGAATAATGACATTCATTCTGAGTAGCACTTCTAGTTCTAACTCCAACACCTGGATCACCAATGTTCAGCTCAAAAGGATGAGCTCTATTCAATACAGTATGTCTTGGAAGATTTGATCTTGATGATTCGCCTTGAAATTCATTATGGTGTTGTGAATGACTAGTAGATCCATCATTTTCTCCCCCTGAGTTGTTGCTTGATTGCCTTGATGATTCTTCTCCAGTGTTGGTGGTATCTCCATTGTTACCAATGTTACCACCACCACCACCAGGATTATTATCATCATTGTTATTGTCATTACCAGCAACATTCTCAGGTGGGGCTTCATCATCTGATTCTGAGTCTGGCAAGTTATCAAACTTCAGTTCTTCAAATGAATCTTCAGTTTGGATACTAGGGAGCTTAGTGTCATCAAATGTAACATTGACACTTTCCTTCGCATAGTGACCATCAATCAAGTACACCCTGTAAGATCTTCTTGAATAACCAATAAAAATAGCTTCTTGTGCCTTGGCCTCAAACTTGCCACGTTTCACATTTTCATCCTTAAGCACAAAGCATTTTGCTCCAAATACATGAAAGTATTTGAGAGTTGGTTTCTTATTGTTCATGATCTCATAAAGAGTCTTCATTAAGTCCTTGTTGATTAAAGTTCGATTCTGAGTATAACAAGCAGTGTTCACAGCTTCAGCCCAAAAGTACATTGGAAGTCTTGATTCACTTAACATAGTCCTAGCAGCTTCAATCAATGTACGATTCTTCCTTTCCACCACTCCATTCTGCTAAGGAGTTCAAGGGGCAGAATATTGTCTTGTTATTCCTTTATCTGCACAAAAGTCATTTAGGACTGCATTCTTGAATTCAGTTCCATTATCTGACCTTATAGCTCTAACAGGGAATCTCGAATCCAGCTCAATCAACTTTATATGATCAATCACCATCTGTGGGGTCTCATCCTTGGAATGTAGTAATAAAACCCAAGTATATTTGGAATAGTCATCAACAATCACAAGTGCATACTGTTTCTTTGACATGGACATCACATTAACTGGACCAAACAAATCCATGTGCAGTAGCTGATGTGGTTCAGTAATTGATGATGTGTCAGTGCCCTTGTGAGAAGCTTTCTTTGACTTTCCTTTCTAACATGCCTCACACAATCCTTCCTGTGTAAATTCCATCTGAGGCAAACCTCTAACCAATTCCCTATTGACTAAAGAGTTCATGGTTTTGAAGTTAAGGTGAGACATCTTCTTGTGCCATAGCCAACTTTCATCTGATGAAGCTTTAGCATAAAAACAAGTAACTTCATCTTTGGATCCAGAGTGCAGATCAGCTATGAACAAATCACCTTTCCTTACTCTTAGAAGAGCAGGCTTTCCATTCTTCTTGTGAAGGATCTGACATCTATCTTTCTCAAAGGAAACAACATATCCTCGGTCACAGAAATGACTGATGCTGAGAAGATTGAACTTCAGACCTTCCACAATAGATACGTCTTGAATGATAACATTTCCAAACTTCAAACAGCCATATCCTCTGGTAATACCCTTGCTGTTATCTCCAAAGGTAACTCCTGGGCCGGCTTTCTCAACCACATTTGATAGCAGGGCTCTATCTATGGTCATATGCCTTGAACAACCACTGTCAAGAACCCATATAACACGGTTTACCTGTTCCACACCCTACAGTATCAAATTGATTAGTCTTTCCTCGGAACCCAAACTTGATTGGGTCCGGCATATTTAAAGAACTGGCCTTTGTCAGACAACACAACTTTTTTAACTTTAACTACATAAACCTCTTTCACAAAAGAGCGTTTCCATTTATAGCCAGCCTTAACACATTTTTGAGTAGGCTTAGGGATAAATGGATCCACTCTAGTCTTTGGAGGACTAGTAGTCTTAGATCTAACATGCTTCTTATTATTAAAATGTTGACGTGGAGCAGTCTTATTATCAGATACATGCTTACAATTAAAATAAGCATACATAACATTGAAAGCACAAGACATGCAATTAACCACACCACATGATTTATGAGAAAGGTTAACAACAGACATGTTGGTTCTACAGTTGTTTTGATCCACTTTATGGATGTCTGACTTAGTCTCCGTTGCGGAAACAACTTTGACTGGTATGTCAGACATACACTTGTTGGACTGATCAAGATCAAAATCATGATCCTCCATACGTATCTCCTCTTCAATAATGATAGAGTATTCATTCAGAGGTTCTCCTTGGGACTCTCTAAAGAAAGGTTTATCAATACCCTTAAGCACATCTGCTATACCCCTTTCTTCAGCACTGACTCTATTAGGGGTATTTATGCTTAATTCACCAATAGACTCATTATAGTCATAGCCTATGCCAACAAATTGACCAATAACTTGTTTATTGATGATTTCTTTAGTAGTCTTATAAGAGTTATAGTAAGCATTAGCCTTAACCTTAAGTTCACTAATCTGATCTTTAAGAATGGTTTCCAGTTGAATATAACATTTAACCCTATTCTCAAGAAATGCTATTTTCTTAGTAAGTTCATCCTGATTAACATGGACAAGTTTTAATTCTTTTACCTCTTTTTCAAGAGTTGTGTTCAAAATAATTATTCTATCATTTTCTCTACGTGCACATGAAACAGTAGTACTAAGATGATAGATCATTTCGGTATCAGTAAACTTTACCTCTTACATGAATGTTGATGAAGTACTGCTTGCCTCATTAGCCATTAAAGCTAGGTTTCCAATTTCACCTGCTTCTTCTGTTAGGCCGAATACACAATATAATCAAGATATGTATGAGAATAACAATTAAGAACACTGTTTATGAACAATAAACTGAATTATATTAAATAACTCTTCTCTCAGTGATGTAAAATATCACAAAGAGCTGCTAGGTTACAAGAATAATGTATTCAGTATTCGCATCCCTTTTAGGGTTAACCTATCTGTGTTTATATAGTACACAGCTACATAGATTCAATCTCTAATTGATATTCCTACAAATTAGCTATACAATTTATATCAAATTAGGATTGCTTATGTCTTTTGTTCTGTTTCCTTAGCTATCTCAATATATCTTGCTTCTTTCCATCTTCAAGATATATTGCTTCTAGAATCTTCATATTAGCACCGACAGCTTCAGCAAACTTTCACCCCGTCAGACTTTAACAAACTCTGACTGGCTTCTAGTATAAACTCTGATGAGTACCTGTTACTTAAACACTGATAAACAATCATCAGCAATTATATCTAACAATCTCCCCCAACTTGTGCATAACAAAAATGTACAAGTTTAAAAGATAATTGATGATGTCAAAACATATAACAAATGCAGTGTTTATAACATAACAGAGTTTAACTTTTACTTAGAACAGAAAACTTTAAAAACTTACAGACAGTCTTTATTTAATTTCCTCAATGTCAGGCACTGTCTTGAGATAATCTGTTAGAAGTCTTCTTTCAGCTCTTTCTAGCTCAGCAGTCATAATCTCTTTCAGCTCCTTAAGTTCTGGATCTTTTTCACCAGTCTGATATATGGCAGCCCTCAGAGAATATATGCTGTTTTTATTCATCTCATTTCCTAGCCTGATATAGTAAGACTTGTCTGATTCCAAATTGAATTCCAAAACTTTAATACCAAGTGCTGTTCTGAATCTAGCATTGTTTCTCTTCATTTCTACCAGATTTCCATGGTAATCTCTGTACTTAGGAATATATGCACTTGAAATTTTGGCTCCACACAAAACTTTAGACTTCATCATTTTCTCTTTTAAAACTTGAGCAGCATTGTGAGTACTTTGATTTTTCACTTTTAGCAGATATAAAACATACTCCAGCTCTTCCCATAGTTTTAGATGAATGTCAGCTGCTCCAACTCTATAAACTCTTCCATCAGCCATAAAATATAACAGAAACTCCTTTTTGATTCCTCTGTGATAGATCATCTAAACAGACTCTAACTTGTCAAGGCTTTCTTGAGTTACCCCAACACCAGGTTCTGCCAGAGATGTATGATCTAAAGGACTATTATTTATTATTCTCTCTCTATGTGATCCCAAACCAGATCTATCATAGGATTCCTTTCCTAACACAGTTCTGCTTTGTAGAATGTTCACATTTTCTGGCTTCAGAGTTTCATCTT
Organism: Heracleum sosnowskyi; assembly: GCA_030848705.1. Lineage (NCBI taxonomy): Eukaryota > Viridiplantae > Streptophyta > Magnoliopsida > Apiales > Apiaceae > Heracleum > Heracleum sosnowskyi. Next base: position 12,297,309 of record CM061244.1, on the reverse strand, counting down.
TAGATGGTCTTCGAAAAGTACCTTGGAGTTGTGGAGATATCAATTGAGTTTGTACAACTTGAGCAGTGTCAGAGGTTGTCACAACTTTAACAGAATCATCAACTTGAGCAACGTTAGTGGTTGATTGATTAGGTCTTAATTCAACTTGAGCAATGTCAGAGATTGAATAAGCCTTCTTTGATAACTTGGGTTCTTCAATTATTTTTCCTTTCCCTTTATCAGTATTTGCTCCAACAGGCCTCCTTGAGTATTGTAAACTCTGTTCAGAATTTACATTCTCTCTAATAGAAATTCCTTGTTCCTTTTTCCTAGGAGCCTTGACAGCCTTCTTATAAATTCCAGCTTCAACATTCTTCTTATGCCCTTCAGCAAGAATCTGCAATTCAGCATCAATGTCTTCAACTGTGGCTTCACCACCATGTTCTTCCAAAAAGAGTTTAGCAGCAATCTCTTCATCAGTAATTGGATTAGCTGAAATAGTTAGACTTTTAAGTCTTGAAGAAGATTGAGCAGCACCAGATTGAGTACCAGAGTTTACTCTTTCAGAGTTTGTCAACTTAGCAGAGTTTGACCTAAGTCTCCCTTGCTCTTGAATAGATTTTGACCTTTTCTCTGATTCTTTGCTTCCACCATCAGGAATAAGTTGGAGCCCTTTTGCATTTGTCTCAGAGTTGGAGCCCTTTTGCATTTGTCTTTAGGAACTCTCTCCCCCTTTTTGACATCATCAGGAATAAGTACTGATGTTAGCAACTCCAAAGATGCAGCAATTGAATCAATCTTTGTAGACATTTCAGCTTGATTGCTCTCAACTTTGGTTAGCCTTTGCTTGATTTCTAGTTGATCCTTGATCATAGAGGAAACTTTAACTCTATCATTCCTCAAGGCCAATTCTTTAGTAGCAATATCATTACTCAATCCAATGACAGCTTTGTGAGTCTCATCAAAGCGATTGTGCAATGATTTGACTTGAACAATTGTAGCCTTAAAATGTGTCAACAACTCAGGATTGGAAATCTCTTTAGCAGACTTATTAACAAAATCAGCAGTCCTTTGAGTAGAGAAAATACAATCGGCCCCTGACCAATTTGCATAATGCATTTCTCTGTAATGAGCTTCAGTTGCATGTTGATTTTCTTTGATAGACTCTGCAGTAGGATCCCTTAGAAAAGGTTCATCAGAGTCTGAAAGTGCAATATTGATTCCAGAGTTTGCATGAATAGAATGTACAGAAGTATTATCATCAGAATCAACTCTTTCTTCATCAACATTTTCTGCAGCTTCTTCAATGACATTCTCTGCAGTAACTTCAGTATTTAACTGTGCAGCTTCAACAGGAACTGCAACAACAACTTCTTCTTCTGCTGTAGCTTCATTCATCTTTTCCACAGCAGTTTCAACAATCTTCTCAGAAGAGACAGATTTTGCTGCCTGATCAACCTCATCACCAACTTCAAGAACTTGATTGGTGACAGAGAGAATCTCTGTATGAGTTGCCATAGACTCTTCAATTACCAGAGTGGCTTGATCAGCTGCCACATCCTCAGTGTCACAAACACTGATAGCAGGATGTGCTTCAAACTCTTCTTCATTATTCATCTCCAATATTGGTTCAATTAACACCTCAGGAGCTTCATCAGAATTTACTCTGTCCTCTATAGGCACAGTAGTTTCAACATTTACATCAGTTGCAGGAGCTTCATTCTGTTCAGTTGCTGGAACAGCTTCAGATTCTAACTCATCAAAAAGATAGTTAGCAATCAATCTTCTTCTTCTTTGATTGAGAGTTTCAGTATCATCCTCATCATCAGAACGAGGTCTCTTTGCTCTCCTTTTCTTGGAAGGACCATCAGACTATGGCATAGAAGACTTTGACACTCCAACTTCAGTAGCTGGCTTAACAGTCTTAGCAGGTTTAAAAGCCCTGTGTTTGATTCTACCACTAGTATGAATTTGTTGTGATGTAGATGGAGGAACTTCAGTGTTTAATGGTTCTGGTTGTGGTTCTGCTTGGATAGAATCATCCAAAAACTGTTGCACTAATGCAGGAAGTAAAAGATCACCTACATTACCCTTCTTAACATCCTTATTCACAAGATCAGAGAATATACGCTTGTATAACTTAAAGCATGGAATAACATCTTCATCAAGAATATCTACCCCACTAACACAAGCAGAAAGTAAAAGCTGACAGAATCTAGCAAAGTAAACTACTCTCCTATTTTCAGTCATCTTTTCACCCATATTAATAAGAACTAGTCTACCAAAATCAAAATGAGTACCGTAGATAAGAGAATACCCAATTTATAGACTTTCAGTGGGTATCGCATCCCAGTTAGTGCACTTCTTCCCGAACATTCTTGTTATACAGTCGAAGAAAAAACTCCACTCTTTCCTCAAGAACGGTCGCTTCAACTGACCTATCTTGGCCAAAGATCCACTGTAACCTATCGCCCTCATCATTCTCACCAACTCCGCATCACCAACAGCAATGGTGTAAGCAGTATAGTCACCAAAACCCATAGCAGCACGAATTGTACCAGGAGTAATGACATACTCTGTTTCTTGAAACTCGAAAATAATAGATGGTGTTCCAGATTCACCACCATCATCATAGATACCAGTCTCCCAAAAGCTTTTGATTTGAAACACAGAAAGCTTCTCTGGTTCTACAAGAGCACGCCCGATTTGAGATTGGGCAAGAAAATTTTGCATCAAATGAAACGCCTCTGGTGCGTTCGCATTTACCAATGGAGCAGCATAATTATTAGGAACAAATTCAAGCCCAGAAGATACAAAAGCAGTAGAGGCCATTAGTACGATTTAAAAATGATCAGAGAATGACTTAGAGAAGAAATTGAGAGTGTTTGCATTAAGAGTGTTTGTGAAAATGTATGTGTGACAGTGAAGTGTGAATTGGAGTAAGTTGTGAAAAGTTCAAACGATTTTGTGTATTGTATATTAATACAAAATTAAAAATTAAAAACTGAACAGTTTCTAATCAATACACACAACTGTCTTACTCCGTGAAACGTGTGAGTGGGACACGTGGCACACATGTAATGACTGACAGCAGTAAATGGCAGTTTCCAATACGCATGCGCAGTAAAAAGAGCAATAATTACCGCCTATTACACTTTCCTAGACACTCAACCTCTATCCTCTGTTTAATACATTTTTGAACTGTTGTCCAATCATACTCTTTTGAATTTTCAAAACAGATGTCTTTTCTTGAAAGCATAATATGTCTGAAACAAAGAAATTTATTTTAATCATCAGAGATTAAAATTAAATTACCTCGGAGTAGAGTACACAGTTCATCAGTGTTTACCAATCCTCCTCCTTTATTCATAAACTCTTTCCACAAACTGTACAGGTGTGAATATTTGTGTGTGACTTAGCAGAGTTTACTGAATATAAATATTTAGAGCATCTCAAAGTGCATAAGATCCACAAATTAAGTCAGTAAAAACTGGTTGCCCAAACTCTCATTTATAAACAAAATCTGATATTGTCTAAACTCTGCTACTTATAAATTTATTATTTTCACCCCCTTCGATTTTTTTTATATATTATTTTTCCAGTAATCAGTGGTTGGCACAAGTCACCAAAAATCAAAAATTTTAGCCCTTATTTCATACAATAAGTTCATGGGTCTTCCTAGGCACAACTTGATCTCAAAGGAATTTGTGCTTATTTTTGCATCTTTTGATTTGAGGGTGAAATATGAGCAACTAATTATCAGAGTTTAGACTTTCATCAGTTAATACAATTAATTTATGAGAGAAAGTGCAAACAGCTAATACAGACTCAGTGTATAGGATCAATAAACTAAGAGATACTATAAATATAGAGACAATATCGTGCTGTATAAAATTTCTGCACACATTTGAGATCAGAATTTATATCACTCAGAAGGATTCATGATTACTTACTGAGAATCATGCTTCATACAATTTTCTTCATCGGTCCATATGTTTCAGACAAAATCACGATCAGAGTTTAACATCAGAGTTTAGCATCAGAGTATAACTGACAGAGTATGACTGACAGAGTTTAACATTATGACAGAGTATGACTTCAGAATTTTGACAAGCTGGTATGAATGACAGTTAACATATGCAAAGAATCATGAGCAACAAATCACAGAATGAGAAATTTTGAGTCTAACCAATATCTCTAGTCAAAACTAGAGATCATTCCAAGTTCATTTACCAGTCTTGTAAAGGTAACTTCACTCAAAGGCTTGGTGAAGATATCTGCAAGCTGTTGGTCTGTAGACACAAAATGAAGCTCGATATTTCCTTCTTCCACATGTTCCCTGATAAAATGATACCTTATGATGATGTGCTTGGTCATGGAGTGCTGTACTAGATTACCTGTCATAGCAATAGCACTTTGATTATCACAGAAAATAGGTATTTTAGAGTACCTTAATCCATAATCCAGCAACTGATTCTTCATCCACAAAATCTGTGCACAACAGCTACCAGCAGCAATATACTCTGCTTCTGCTGTGGATGTGGAAATTGATTTTTGTTTCTTTCTGTACCAAGAAACTAATCTGTCACCTAGAAATTGACAGCTTCCACTTGTGCTTTTTCTATCTATCTTACAGCCTGCAAAATCTGCATTAGAGTAACCAATTAACTTAAACTCTGATTCTCTAGGATACCACAAACCAAGAGTTATGGTTCCTTTGAGATATTTGAAAATTCTCTTCACAGCTGTTAGATGAGGCTCTCTAGGATCTGCTTGAAATCTTGCACAAAGACATGTTGCATACATGATATCTGGTCTACTTGCAGTGAGATAAAGAAGAGACCCTATCATTCCTCTGTAGTTTGTCATATCTACTGAGGCTCCTGTGTCTTTGTCTAGTTTTGTTGCAGTAGCCATGGGAGTTGTGGCAGATGAACTATCAAGCATACCAAATTTCTTAAGAAGATTTCTGGTATATTTTGCTTGATTGATAAAAATCCCATCATCTGTTTGCTTTACTTGTAAGCCTAGAAAATAACTAAGCTCTCCCATCATGCTCATTTGGTATCTTGACTGCATAAGCTTTGCAAACTTCTTACAGAGTTTGTCATTAGTAGACCCAAAAATTATGTCATCCACATAGATTTGAACTAATAGCAGATCATTACCAGTATTGAAATAGAACAAGGTTTTGTCAATTGTACCTCTAGTGAACCCACTTTCTAAAAGAAATTGAGCCAGAGTTTCATATCATGCTCTAGGTGCTTGCTTTAGTCCATATAATGCTTTGTCCAACCTGTAGACATAGTCTGGATGCTTAGGGTCCACAAACCCTGGTGGTTGTTCAACAAACACTTTTTCTTCAAGTTTCCCATTGAGAAAATCACTTTTCACATCCATCTGAAAGACTTTAAACTTCTTGTGAGCAGCATAGGCCAGAAAAATCCTTATTGCCTCCAATCTTGCAACTGGAGCAAAGGTTTCATCATAGTCAATTCCTTCCTGCTGTGAATAGTCTTTAGCCACAAGTCTAGCCTTATTCCTTGTAATCACTCCATCACTATCTGTTTTGTTTCTGAAAACCCACTTTGTACCAACAATAGATCTGTTTTTGGGTCGTGGTACAAGGGTCCATACTTCATTCCTTTCAAATTCATTTAACTCTTCCTGCATAGCTGTTATCCAGTTAGCATCTTGAAGAGCTTCTTCCACTTTCTTGGGCTCAGTTTGAGACAAGAATGCATGAAACAGACATTCATTAGTTGTAGCACTTCTAGTTCTCACACTAGCTTCTGGATCTCCAATTATCAAGTCAGGTGTGTGAGCTTGTGTCCACCTTCTTGCTGTAGGTAATTGGCTTCTATTATCATTATTAGATCCTCCCCCTCGATCCATGCTCTCCTGATTTTCTTCTTGACCATTTGCATTCTCTGAGGCTCCCCCTGAATTGGACTGTTCAGTATTTGAACTTTCAGAGTTTGACCCAGAGTTTCTATTTGATTCTTCAGCTGACTCATTTTCAGAATTTGAGTCATCATTTTGAGAAGTTTCTGAAGTATCTTCACGCTCCCCCTCAACTGGTTCTCTATTTTGTTCTGTCAGAGAAACTTCCTCAGTGTTTACCAGTAGAGGTTCAGAGTATGCTTCGTCAGAGTTTGTTGGATTTGCTTCATCAGAGTTTACGTCATCAGAGTTTAGATCTACATTTTCAAAGCGAAGTTGATCATGATATTCTTCATCTTCTATTCCAGTTATTTTCTTGTCATCAAATGACACATGTATTGATTCCATGATCACTTTAGTTCTCAGATTGTAGACTCTGAATGCTTTAGTTGATAGTGGGTATCCAACAAAAATTCCTTCATCAGCTTTTAAGTCAAACTTGGTCAACTGTTCAGGATGAGTTTTCAACACAAAGCATTTGCATCCAAAAATATGAAAATATTTCAAATTTGGCTTCTTATTTTTCACCATCTCATATGGTGTTTTCCCATGCCTGTTGATCAGTGTTGCATTCTGAGTAAAACAAGCAGTTTGAACAGCTTTTGCCCAGAAATAAGTTGGCAATTTTGCTTCTTCAAGCATTGTTCTGGCAGCTTCGATTAAGGTTCTGTTCTTTCTTTCAACTACACCATTTTGCTGTGGAGTCCCTGGTGCAGAAAATTCTTGCTTCACTCCTCTTTCTTTGCAAAATTCTTCCATTATTGCATTTCTGAATTCAGTACCATTATCACTCCTGATAATTTTCACTTTATACTGTGATCCTTTGTCCAGTAGCTTTACATGATCCATCAGAGTTAAAGCAGTTTCATCCTTCTTTGCTAAGAAATACACCCAAGTGTACCTCGTGTACTCATCAACAATGACTAGAGCATATTTCTTTCTGCCAAGAGACATTATATTGACTGGACCAAATAGATCAACATGAAGAAGATGATAAGGATCCACAACTGAAGATTCAGACTTACTCTTGAAAGATGACTTCCTTTTCTTGGCCTTTTGACAAGAATCACACAGACCATCTAAGCTGAGTATTGACTTTGGAAGTCCCCTTACAAGATCTTTTCGAATTAGCTCATTGATGTTGTTCAAGTTTAGGTGAGAGAGCTTCTTATGCCATTTCCAACTCTCTTCATTTGACATTTTTGCAGACAGACACACAGCTTTTCCTTCAGAGTTTGTTACCAAACTTGCTTCATAGATATTATTCCGTCTGTTTCCAACTAGAACAAATTTCCCTGTAGATTTACAAACAACCTCACAGTATTCAGGTTGAAAATCTACATGGTATCCTCTGTCACAGATTTGACTCACAGATAGCAGATAATGCTTGAGTCCTGGGACAAGAGCTACATTTGTGATGATGACACTTCTAAGATTGATATTGCCATATCCCATAGTACGTCCTATGTTGTCATCTCCATAGGAGACTTTTGGGCCAGCCTTCTCCTCATAGTCTGATAGAAGGGCTTTATTTCCAGTCATGTGTCCTGAATATCCACTGTCCAAGACTAGGGTGCTTTCCCTTATGCCCTGCAATCACAAACAATTACAAAGAGTTAGATTTAAGGATCCAGACTTGCTTGGATCCTTTGGCTTTCTTAACATAGTTAGCTTTTGCAGCGGAAAAACTTTCAACAGAGTTTGAGCTAACTGTGTCAGACTTTACACTTGCAGAGTTTGCTCTAACCCATTTCAAGTTGGGTTTTAACTCATAATAGTTGTGATAAATGGCATGATAGCTCTTGCAAGTATAAATGGAATGCCAAGTGCTCCCACAGTGTGTGCATAAAGTCTGTGGTCTGACCCTAACAAAATCATTCCTCACTCCAGACTTGGAGGGTAAAGAATTAATATCTTTGTTTTTCGTGCAGAAACTTGCAAGATGGTTAGTACTACCACAACTATGACATGTCTTTCTAGGAGCATCAGAATTAGGCAGATAATCATTTCTTTTATCAATGCCTACTTTTCCATTCCTATTCTTCCTGGACACTTTCTGTTTTTCAACAGACTTTACCTCTTTGAGCTTATACTTGAATTGTTTCTCTGTCATTAAACCAACATTCACCTGTTTAACACAAGTTTTTACTGATTCTTTAACAGCTTCTATTTCAAGTACAGAGGTTTGCTTACTAGATTCAGAAACAAATTTCACAGGTTTAAGTTGTGGTTTAACTTTAACTTTATCTTTAAACCTAAGTTCATCTTCCTCACAGTAACCTAACCCAACTGTATCTGTTTGAAAAACTTGATGTGTGTCTTTTCCAGAATTAGTCCAGGTTTTAATTACCTTACTCTCTTTTTCCAAATCAGATTCTAGTTGTCTAAATCTCTTTAACAACTCTTGCTCAACATAAACAGCATCATCTCTTTCCTTTTGAACTTGTTGCATGTTAACAAGCTCTTCTTCAAGAAATTTATTTCTATCTTTAAGCTTAAGATTCTCAGATTTAATTCTCTCATTTTCTAAAGTCTGATCTCTATAACTAACATGTATGCTTTTAAGATAAATTCTCAATTCAGATATATTATCAATATCATAAGCATAAGTTGTTAGAGGTACCTTATTCTCAGATGTTTCAGATTCATTTTCAACAGTTGCCATAAGAGCATAGCTGACATCTTCATCAGAATCTGAAGTGTCTGCCCAGTCTTTTCCTTTAGTGATGAGTGCTCTCTCAGATTTTCCTTTCTTGCACTCTTGAGCATAATGACCCATCTCTTTACACTTGTAGCACTAGATCTCAGACTTGTCTTTCTTTCCATACTTGGTATCCCTTCCTTCAGACTTTCTGAAACTCTTTCTTTCAGAGGTTGAATCTTTCCTTGAGAATCTTTTTCCCTTCTTGAAGTTCTTAAAACCCATCTTCTTGAAGGTTTTCACCATCAAAGCAGCCATTTGCATCATTTGTTCTTTATCATCCTCAGATTCTGAAGAAGCATCAGAGTTTGAATCACCATCAGAGTTTGATGACTCACTTTCAGAGTTTATGACCAAAGCTTTTCCCTTAGCTTTCTTCTTTGATGTTTCTTTCTTCATGAGTTTTTCTTCAACTTTGAGAGCTACAGATTTTGTCTTCTTTCCAGACCTTTTGTTTCTTTGTTCTATCTCAAGTTCATGAGTTTTAAGCAACCCATAAATTTCATCAAGATCTGTTTCTGCAAGATCATAATTATCTCTTATTGTTGTTGCCTTTAAATCCCATTTTTCAGGTAGAGATAGTAGAAACTTGAGATTTGACTCTTCAAGATCATATTATTTATCAACAAGAGACAAATCATTCAACAATTTACAGAATCTGTCATATGTATCTGTCAAAGTTTCATCAGATCTAGAGTCAAAGTGTTCATATTCCCGTGTTAACATAGTCTTCCTGTTCTTCTTTATAGCACTTGTTCCTTGACACCTGACTTCTAAAGCATCCCAGATTTCTTTGGCAGTCTTGCAACCAATAACTCTGTTAGACATGACATTATCTAAGGCACTATGAAGAAGATGTCTAACTTTTGCATCCTTCGCAATTGATGAGATGTCCTCAGGAGTCATATCTTTCTTTTCCTTCGGAACAGTCTTTTGTTCTTGACCAGCAACTACAGGAGACAGTTTAGTTGGCATATGAGGACCATCATAGATTCTATCAAGGTATTATGGATCTGTGGCTTCTAGAAACATGGTCATCTTAACCTTCCATATTGGATATTCCACTGGTTTGAGCATTGGAACCCTGATTGACTCATATCGACTTACAGAAGCATATTGAACCTTTTGAGCATTAGAACCTCCATTAGAACCTGCCTGAGAGCTTTCAGTCATGATTATACTTGTGTTTTAGATCAATAAACTGTATATATTAAACAGCCTTGGCTCTGATACCAATTGTTAGGCCGAATACACAATATAATCAAGATATGTATGAGAATAACAATTAAGAACACTGTTTATGAACAATAAACTGAATTATATTAAATAACTCTTCTCTCAGTGATGTAAAATATCACAGAGAGCTGCTAGGTTACAAGAATAATGTATTCAGTATTCGCATCCCTTTTAGGGTTAACCTATCTGTGTTTATATAGTACACAGCTATATAGATTCAATCTCTAATTGATATTCCTACAAATTAGCTATGCAATTTATATCAAATTAGGATTGCTTCTGTCTTCTGTTCCGTTTCCTTAGCTATCTCAATATATCTTTCTTCTTTCCATCTTCAAGATATATTGCTTCTAGAATCTTCATATTAGCACCGACAGCTTCAGCAAACTTTCACCCCGTCAGACTTTAACAAACTCTGACTGGATTCTAGTATAAACTCTGATGAGTACCTGTTACTTAAACACTGATAAACAATCATCAGCAATTATATCTAACATCTTCATCACTATCAGTATCATTCCAACTCTTTCCTTCGGCAACATAAGCTTTCCCAATCTTATTCTTCTTGCTAGAATCAATTGAGTTCCTTCTCACTTGCTTTGGCTTTTTACATTCTGTAGCAAAGTGACCCAACTCATTGCAATTGTAGCACCTGATTGTGCTTCTTTCCACAGTTCCAGTTTTATAGCCACCCCTTGTGCTATTTGTAGATGAGGAACCACCTCTCTAAAAACCTGGGCTTGAACTTAAAATTGGGATTCCTTCTGAATCTGAATTTGCCAAACTTCCTCACTATCATTGCCAAGTCACCATCCTCCAGCTGATCAAGTTCTTCCAAAGAATAGAAGTCACCACCAGATTTATCAATGGATATTAAGTCATATTCAGCATCAATAACATCCATGATAGAACTGGAAGGTTGAACAACCTTCACTTCCAGTTTCTGTGGGACTTCTGTTGTCAATGCAGTAGAAGTACTAACTACCTTTCCAGTTCCATATATCTCCTTTTGTTGAATCTGCTCCAGCTCATAGGTCTTCAGAACACCATACAGTCTTTCCAAAGAAATCTCTCCAAGATCTCTTGCTTCTCTGATTACAAATATTCTGTGCTCCAAATGAATTGGAAGTGTCAGGAGGAACTTCTTGTTAATCTCTTTGATAGTATAGTGCTTCCCATTGAGATTCAGATCATTGATCAATTTGTTGTATCTCTTAAAAACCTCAGAGATACCTTCACCAGGGTTTGATATGAAATGCTCATAAGAAGAGGTGAGAATAAGCTTAAAAATTCAAATATGAGGTTGTGGAGAAATGCAAGAAAACAACAACCTCAGATAGAAAGAAGTTATGTTCTTGAGAAGAAAAAAGACAAGAAATGGAAACATATTGACACACTTAGGTGTGTTAGGTCCTGATAAGTTTGTAGAAGGGGGGTTGAATACAAATTATACCATTTAATCGAATTTGTCCTTTAAAAGATTTAACAAAGTAAGAACAAATTAATGCGGAATAAAACTGAAACAATATTCAAGTTAAATATAACTTATATTAAACTTGAGGAGTGTTACAATTTGATCACTGATTACAAGAGTTCTTGATAAAACAAACCTAGAATAAATTCGACATGAATTTATCTATTTTTGTAATAAAAAGGATCGAATACTAAAAAGTAGTTCGATATAATTTCTAGGGATTTTGATCCGCTAGATTTACAAAGCAGTATAAGTGAATTGATTCTCAAGGATTAAATGATACAAACAAACAAGAATTAAATCCACTGACAGAAGTTTAATGATTTGCAGTTAAGAGAAATAAAGACAGTGAAGGATAGAATGTTTCTGTCTTGATTTGCTTTTTTGTTGTTGTCTTGTAATTGTGTAATTGATTTTGTCTTGCATTTGATACAAATACACTGCATTCCTTTTGATCTCCACGCGCCAAAACGATTACAGAATGTATTGGAAAGACTTGTAGGAAAATTATCTTTTTGCCTTGGAAGACAATCGGGAAGACAATCAATTACAAAGGGAAGACAATCGGGAAGACTAGGTTTTAGCCTAGTTTAAAAACTAAGTCTTCCTAGTTCAAAAACTAAGTCTTCCTAGTTCATTTTTATTCTAATTTAAATAATTATCTAAATAAATTATATATTAAATTAATTCTTTACAGAATTAATTTAATAAATAATTTACTTAATAGTAATAATTATTTATAAGAGAATAAATAGAATTCTTTGTCTTCTCAATTAATTCCAGAATCACTAAAACTTAGATGAAGAATAAACATTTTAATATGTTGACGCTCAATGTACTGTCTGGTTCATGAGTGACTAACGACAAAGTCTGTTCTTCATCTGTTTGACTTTAAGCAGTGATTCACTTCCTTTTCATTCTAGAACTCTGTAACCAGTATCTTTGCTGTCACCACTTGAAATCTCTGTCACTTTAATAAATCCACTGAGCTTGAATACTTCACTGAGGCTTGATCAATAAATTGAACTTCTTTCGATGTAGAATAACTTCAAATATGTAGATGACTTTAATCTTCATTCTTTGACAGATATAATCTTTTGAGATTCCTGTGACATTTGATTTTTATTATTTACTTATTACATCTTAATTAAAGTTGAGTAGTATCCTCGGTGTTTAAAAATAGGCATATACATATGCCTTTCAAGGTGTGATAGACCTATCAATTTTCAGTCTGGTGGAATTATAACAAATGTCTCCAGTGTTGCTGACTTTTCTAGTTCACAAAGATCCAAAGCACTCTGGTTACAAATGTTTTTCAAGCTTAAAGCATATGCCACATAATTCAAGTGGAGGTATAGGTCACAGAGATGCTGAGTCTCTGAATTTACCATATGTTGACCCTCACTCTTTGACTAATATTGGAGGTAACTTAACTTCTGAACACCTGAACAATTTATTAGCTGTTGATATAGTTATAGATTGTCATGATGGTACTGAAAAGAAAGAGAAACTTCTGTACTTCATGAAAGATGGTAGTGTGAAAATTATGTCTATTCAAGAGTTGTTGGTTAAGACTACAAAGGAACTGAAATATGTTCACTATCTGCTTGGATGGAAAAATAAAGTGTGCAAGGAATGGTCAGATATGATTCTGTCAACCATAAGGAGAAGGTTTGATGAAGGAAGAAATTTCAATGGTGATTATACTCCCATGTACTTAAATCTGAGAGGTCAATATGTGGAAATGCAAAGGGGCACTGCAGTTAAAGAAATGTCCTTTGGCATGAAGCAACTTACTCTTAATCCTGATAGGAAGGAAATTTCTTACCTCCTGGTTGAAAATGATAGTCTATCAAGAAGCTCCATTCAGAATCTTAGAGTAGCTATCTATCAGATAAATGAGGAAGATGAAGAACTCAAAAATCTTAAGGAAAGACTTATTCAGATTCTTGAAGACAAAGAAGAAAATATACTGTCAAGCTTCTTGAGGATGAATTTGTTTTATCAGAAAATCTAAAAAGATAAGTTTGCTGCTGTAAATACTTGTACATTTTGTAAATATATTTTTGGAATCATTGAATCTAGGAATCTATACTTTATTTTACAAAGTATTAGATTGGGAGAGATTGTTAGATCAGGATTCAATGATCGTCAGGATCTAGACTCAACTGATCAGGATTGCTGACGTCATCAGTATTGCACAAGCGTCAGTATCAGGATTGCTGTCAGGATTTCTGTCAGGACTGTGATCAGCATTTATCATCAGGACTGGAAGCTGATCAGGATTACAACTTCGAGTTATATATGGAGTCTAGTTAAAGAAGGAAGTTTATTTTGTCGGTTCCTAGTTTATAGGAATGAAGCTGTCGGTTAGGATATGTTTCAATATAGTTTGTAATTGATTTGGACTTATCTTGTAATCGATACAGAAGTTGTGTACTATATAAACACAGTTTAGGTTTTGATTTTACATCAATTGCATACACGAGTATTTTGTAACCTAGAAGCTCCCAAGAACATCAAAATTTCTTGAGAGAGTTTGTAACCGTTTTATATCAGATTTAATAAAGCTATTATTATTCTTTCATATTTGTGATCTATATTTTATTAAGTCGAGAATCTTACACAATTGTATTCAACCCCTCTTCTACAATTGTTATTTACCCGGCAACAGTAACCACACAAACCAAAATCTGATTCCCTTGCATACCAAAGGCCAAGTGAAAGAGTGTCTTTAAGATATCTGAAAATTCTGACTGCAATCAGATGAGGTTCCCTGGGTTTTGCTTGAAATCTTGCACAAAGACAGGTTGCAAACATGATATCTGGTGTACTTGCAGTGAGATACAACAAAGAGCCAATCATTCCCCTGTAGTGAGTTACATCTACCTCAGCACCTTGATCAGGATCAAGTTTGGTAGCTGTAGCTATGGGAGTACTTGCACTAGCACTATCTTGTATGTTAAACCTTTTCAATAAATTCCTTGTATACTTTGACTGATTGATAAAGATGCCATCATCGGTCTGTTTAACTTGAAGACCAAGAAAGTAACTCATTTCTCCCATCATGCTCATTTGATATCTTGACTGCATAAGCTTTGAAAACTTCTCACAGAGCTTATTGTTTGTTGACCCAAATATGATATCATCAACATAAATCTGAACGAAAAGCAAATCCTTACCATGATTCAAATAAAACAGAGTTTTATCAACAGTACCTCTTTTGTTCCACTTTTTAGTAAGAATTGAGCTAGGGTTTCATACCATGCTCTTGGAGTTGCTTTAGTCCATAAAATGCCTTATCCAATCTGTAAACATGATTTGGATATTTTGGATCAATGAAGCCAGGAGGTTGTTCAACATAGACTTCTTCCTCCAATTCTCCATTTAAGAAAGCACTTTTCACATCCATCTGGAAAACCTTGAATTTCTTGTGGGCTGCATATGCCAGAAAGATACTGATGGCTTCTAACCTTGCAACAGGAGCAACAGTTTTTTCATAGTCAATTCCTTCTTGTTGAGAATAACCCTTTGCAACTAGCCTAGCTTTATTCCTGATAATCACTCCATCAGAATCAGTCTTGTTCTTAAATACCCAGTTTGTACCAATAATTGACCTGTTCTTTGGTCTTGGTACCAATTTCCAGACTTCATTCCTTTCAAATTCATTCAATTCTTCTTGCATTGCAGTAACCCAATCAGCATCCTTAAGTGCATCTTCAACTTTCTTAGGTTCTTCCTTGGATAGAAAGTTATGATAGAGACATTCATTTTGAGTTGCACTTCTTGTCTAAACACCTGCATCAGGATCCCCAATTATCAAATCATGAGTATGACTTCTAGTCCATTTCCTTGCTGGTGATAAATTATTCCTTGAAGTAGATGCTCCCCCTGGATTGGTGTTGTCTTGATTAGAAGAATTTGCTTCAGTAGAAGCTCCCCCTGAATTGTTGCTGTCACCTCCTGATGGATCATCAGGATTGTCACTTGAATCAGTATCTGAAGAATTTTGTCATGATGATTGAGAAGACTCAGAATTAGTAGCAGTTTGCTATTGCTCCCCCTCAACATTTGCATGGCTAGTAGTGTCTCAATTATTTGTGTCATCAGAATTAGCAGCATCAGAATTAGTACCATTAGTATTAGCACCATTAGTATTTGGTCCATCATCAAGATTTGATGTGTCATCAGGATTTGGTGACCCGTCAGTATTTGATGAAGTGTCAGTATCTAATTCTTGTTCCTCAGGTTCCTTGGTAGCTTCATTTGCAAAGATTAAACTATCATGAGAGTCCTCAGCAATTCCAGTTATCTTCTTATCATCAAAAGATACATGTATTGACTCCATGATAGTCCTTGTTCTCAAGTTGAAAACTCTAAAGGCTCTTGATGCAGGATAGCCAATAAAAATTCCCTCATCAGCCTTTGTTTCAAATTTCCCTAGCTGTTCAGGATGAGTTCTGAGAACAAAACATTTACAGCCAAACACATGCAGATGCCTCAAACTAGGTTTCTTTTCCTTGAGAATTTGATAGGGAGTTACACCATGTCTGTTTATCAGTGTGAGATTTTGAGTATAGCATGCTGTATTGACTGCTTCTGCCCAGAAGTATGTAGGCAATTTAGCTTCTTCCAACATAGTTCTGCCAGCTTCAATAAGAGTTATATTCTTTCTTTTAACTACTCCATTTTGCTGAGGTGTGCTAGGAGCAGAAAATTGTTGAATTATTCCTTTGTATTTGCAGAACTCTTCCATCTTTGAATTCTTGAATTCAGTACCATTATCACTTCTCAGAATCTTGACTTTATACTTTGTGCCTGTCTCAATCATTCTCACATGGTCCAACAGTATCTCAGGAGTTTCATCTTTTCTGTGCATGAAATACACCCAGGTGAATCTAGAATATTCATCAACAATTACAAGAGTGTACCTTTTCTTACTGATGGACATTATGTTGACTGGTCCAAATAGATCAATATGTAACATGTGATATGGTTCACCAATAGAGGATTCAAATTTACTCTTGAATGATGTCCTTCTCTGTTTTGCTTTTTGACATGCATCACAGAGTCCATCAGGAGTATATAAGGCTTTAGGTAATCCTCTAACTCATTGATGTTGCTAAAGATGAGATGAGAAAGCTTCTTGTGCTAATTCCAACTTTCATCTACTGATGCTTTACTGATGAGACAAGTAGAGGAGCCATCAGTATTTGTTTGAATGTTGGCTTCATAAATGTTACCATGCCTTTAGCCAGCGAGTGCAACTTTTCCTGATGCTTTGCTGACTACTTCATAATGTGTCGAATAAAAGTTGACATGATAACCTCTGTCTGTGATTTGACTAATACTCAAAAGATTGTGTTTTAGTCCCTTCATAAGAGCTACTTTTTCAATGATGACATTTCCAATGATTATATTGTCATATCCCAATGTTTGTCCAATGTTGCCATCTCCATAAGACACGGTTGGGCCAGCTTTTTCTTCAAATCCTGATAGCAGGGCTTTGTTTCCAGTCATGTGTACAGAACACCCACTATCCATGACTAACATATTTTTTCTTTTTACCCTGCAATCAGACAAAAATACACTAGTTAGTATTTTTAAGAACCCACACTTGTTGGGTTCTTTTACCATGCATTTTACTAAATCTAGCAGCAGAAGAATTTTTGACATTAGCAGTCCTAACAGGATATTATCAATCAGGATTTGCTTTGTCAGTATCAGTATTGAAAGATGCATGATTCACATTGGCATTCTTAGATTTACCAGAATTTGCACTTTTATTAAACTTAGGTAAAAGATCATAAAAGTTATGGTACAAATTATGGTATTCTTCACAAGTATAAATATAATGCCATTTACTGCCACAATAAAAACAAGACTTCTGTGGTTTATAAAATTCTGATCTATTCCTAACATCAGACCTAGGAATTTTAGTAACCTTCTTTTTACTCTTCCTGCAATCAATAGCAAGATGATTAGAGTTACCACAGGTATAACAACATTTTCTTGGTGCATTTGGGATAAACTTGTAATTATTCTCTTTATTAATCCCAACTTTACCATTCCTGTTTCTTTTGACAGTAGGTGTCTTCTGTTTACCTGTTACTTCACACACTTTGTCCTTAAGTTGTTTCTGAGACAATAAACCTACATTTTTCTTCTCAGTTTTCTTGACAGGTTTACACTTAGCATTTGAGACTGATTGAGCAGAAGTAGATCCCTTTTCAAAAGTAGAATTGGGATCATTACCAAATACAAATTTAACAGGATTAATCTTTGATTTGGTCTTGTCTATGACATGTCTATATGTCACTGGATTTACTGTCTCATCTATAACAACTTTCTTTTTCAATTTCTTATCTTCATCTGACTTATATCCTAAACATTCTTTCCAATTCTTAGAAGTATTGATTTCATGAAATTTCCTTCCAGAATCTGTCCAGGTTCTGATTTTCTCATTAGCATACTCAAGTTCTTTTTCAAGAGCAGTACATTTAAATTTTATCTCTGATTGCATGTGTTTAGCATTATCACATTCTTTTTGTAGTTCTTGCATAAAAGAAAATTCAACTTCTAAATGCTCATTCATTTTCCTAAGTTCAGACATCTCAGATAAAATCCTAGCATTTTCAGCAGACTGACTTCTAAATCTAATATGCAATGACTTTAGAAAACATCTTAATTCAGAGACATTATTTGTATCAAAATCAAAAACAGTACTTTGTACCTTTTCATCAAGAACAACAGTTTCATCATTATTTGCCATTAGGGCAAAGTTGACCACCTCAGTATCAGATTCTGAGGAAGAGTCCATCCAATCCTTGCTTGAAGTGATGAGTGCTTTAGCCTTCTTGCACTCAGTTGCAAAGTGTCCCATTCCATTACACTTGTAGCATCTAACCTTTGACTTGTCAAATTTTCCACTCTTGTTGTCCTTTTTGTTGTACTTGTCTTTTTCAGCATTGAAGGTCTTTTTTTGGAAGTTGCCTTGTCTTCTAGCCTTCCTGAACTTCATCTTTTTGAAGCCCTTGACTATCATAGCAACCATCTCTTGCATGTCAGAGTTAGTAGAGTCATCATCAGTATTAGAATCAGGATTGCCATAAGTATATGATGATGAGTCATCAGGATCTGACTCCATCATTCTTGATTTTCTTCTAGAGACCTCCACGGCTTTTCCTTTTGATTTTGCCTCAACATTCAAGGATACTGACTTTGCCTTGCTGCTTCTTTTATTCTTTCTTTGTTGGACCTCAAGATCATAGGTTCTCGGCATTCCATACACCTCATCAAGAGACACAGAGTTTAGATCATATTGATGTCTAATGATAGATGATTGAGTATCCCATTCTTCAAGTAAAGCTCTCAGAAAGTTGGTGTTTGAGTCCTTGTATACATACTCCTTACCAACTAGAGATAGATTATTCAGTAGTGTCAGGAATCTATCATACATGTCAGTAAGGCTCTCATCAGGTCTTGCATCAAATTGTTCATACTCTTGAATCAATAGAGCCCTTCTATTTTTCTTGACAGATGCAGATCCTTGGCATTTAGTTTCCAAGGTGTCCCAAATTTACTTTGCAGACTTGCATGCAATCACCCTATTTGACATGACAACATCAAGACTATTATGTAGAATATTATTTACCTTTGATTCCCTGAGAATGTGAGCCTTTTCTTCTAGAGTCCACTCACTTTTCGCCTTGATCACGTAGTGTTCAGGTACAGTATCTGTTTGACCAACAATTCTCGTAGGGACATATGGTCCATCACGAATCCTGTCCAAATAATCAGGATATGTGGCTTCCAGGTACATCAGCATCTTTACCTTCCATGTAGGGTATTCCATTTTTTTAGGATGGGAATCTTCATGCTTTCATACTTGGTTGTCGACATCTTAGATCGTTTCTTATTTAGATTTAAATCAGTTTGCTCTGATACCAATTGTTGCCCAGTAATAAACAATTGTAGAAGGGGGCTTGAATACAATTATATAAGATTCTCGACTTAATAAAATATAAAACACAAATATGAAAGAATAACAACTTTATTAATTCTGATATAAAACTGTTACAAAACTCTCTCAAGAAATTCTTATGTTCTTGAAAGCTTCAAGGTTACAAAATACTCGTGTATGCGATTGATTATAAATCAAAACCTAAACTGTGTTTATATACTACACACAGCTGCTCTATCGATTACAAGATAATATCAAATCAATTACAAACAATATTGATACTTATCTAACCGACAGTTGCTTTCCATAAACTAATCAACCGACAAATAATCTTTCCTTCTTTTCTGAACTTGATAGTTATCTTGAAGTAACAATCTTGATCAGCTTCCAGTCCTGATGATAAATCCTGATCCCAGTACTGATAGTAATCCTGATACTGACGATTATCCAATACTGATGACGTCAGCAATCCTGATCAGTAGTTCAGATCCTGACGATCATTGAATACTGATCTAACACCAGTGCCACACAAATTGTTCCCAATCAATCTATGTTAGGTCCAAAGTATCGTAGAAGGGGGGTTGAATACGATACTCACAATTTATTCAATTTCTTTTGCGGATAATTATGTGTGTTCTTGTTCGAAATCAAATCAACCAAATCAAAACACGAGTGGGGGAATATATCATTTTATAAATATAAACCACAAGGGGTGCTACAATTCTAATCCGTAGGATTAGCTACAATGAGTTCAAGTTACAATAATCAATACAATTGATAGAATTTAAGGCACTAGCAATTACTCCTCTAAAATCTCAAGCTCTCTCCGTATTAATTCTTCTGCAACTCAACAACTGAAGAAGACAATGTCTTCTGTCAAAAATGTAGACTTAGGAAAAACTATTGAAGGCTTAGATTAAATCTCAGCCTTTGATTTTCCTCACCAACCTCTGACATCCTTGAATGCAAACTACCAACTCCATTTAGAAATCCTTCGAAGACAAGATATTTCTCTTATTCGATAGATTTAAACAAGAATCTATCGAAATAAGTATCTTGTTTTCCTTAAATCATTTCGACAGTTTTAGTAATAAAACTATCGAAATTCTTCTTTCTGCCCACTTCGATGGTTTCTATTTAAGAAACTATCGAATTGGTTTTTTACCATTTCGATGGTTTTTAAAAGAATCTTCTTTTCTATTTCGATGGTTTCCAAAAAGGGAAACTATCGAACGTACTCATTTGCAGTTTGGTCCTTGAGGATTCTTTCACTTTGCAGTAAATATATTGCACTTCAATTTAACCTTAACACACCTTATCAATCTTTCTTTTAAATTCCAGGATGTATCAGGTCTGACTTGAATCAATTTCTTCTGAGACGATAAAACAAGTTGATGTTCTTCAATTGTGCTAACACCTAGTGCAACTGGTCTGGTTCACAAATGACTAACACTGATCAAAACCTCTATGTCTTCAATACAATACAATTGACAAGTCCTTTGCCGTCTTGGTTGCTTCAATATAAAATCACTGAAATCCTTTGGTACTAACTCTGTATCATACAAACACTTCTGTAGTCTTGAAAGTCTTGATTCTTTATTTGTCACTGAGGCCTGAACATAATAATGAACTTCTTTCTGTGACCTGTTTACGGACTTCAAAAATACATACCATATTTTGATTTCTTGAGTTTACCATGTCTTCTGTTCTTATGGATTCCTGTGTTTCAGTTAATATTATTATCTATCTTGTTCCTGTGTTGAGTTATAGTTACCTCTATTACATATTGCGTTACATTATGCTTTACAATCTACATTTTTACCTGTCATGACAACACTTATTTCTAACTACATTGAACCTTCACCGCTCATTCAAACTGATTCCTTCAC
The DNA here is from genome assembly GCA_030848705.1 of Heracleum sosnowskyi. NCBI lineage: Eukaryota > Viridiplantae > Streptophyta > Magnoliopsida > Apiales > Apiaceae > Heracleum > Heracleum sosnowskyi. The sequence continues at coordinate 12,276,124 of CM061244.1, read as the reverse complement.
TTTTGAACAAAGTTCTCCCTCTGCATTTGTACATGATACTTCCACTGCATCTCTACATGATACTTCTTCCACAACAATTACAGACATAAGTTCTCAGCTTTCTGTTAGACAGTCAGAAAGGGTGAGAACTCAACCTTATTATCTCAAAGACTATCATTGTAATCTCACACACACTACTCCTTCCATATCAACTCACTGGTGCAACTTAGTTTCTAGTGATACACTTCCATCTGTACATCACTTTTTTCTCAGTAAAAGTTCTGAAATATCTGAACCTCACAATTACTTAGAAGCATCTTCTCATCCTTTATTGATAGAAGCTATGCAGAAAGAAATAATGGCTTTAGAAAGTAACAATACCTGGAATTTAGTTGATCTCCCTCCTGGTAAGAAGCCCATTGGCTGCAAATGGGTCTACAAGGTGAAACTCAAATCTAATGGAACATTAGAAAGGTGTAAGTCACGATTAGTTGCAAAAGGATTTACTCAAAAGTTTGGAATAGATTATTAGGAAACATTCCCTCAAGTGGTTAGATGAGTACAATCAGATGTGTTATTGTTTTCGCTGCCTCAAAACACTGGAAACTCTATCAACTTGACGTAAATAATGCCTTCTTTCATGGTGATCTCCATGAGGAAGTGTATATGTGAACGTACCTGAAGGTATAGACCATCTGCCTAACCAGGTATGCAGGCTACAAAAATCTATCTATGGCCTAAAGAAAGCTTCCAGAAATTGACATGAAAAGTTGATGACTGAATTACTTGATCAAGGTTTTCATCAGAGTAAGAATGATTATAGTCTGTTTCTTCATAAGGATGCACAAGACATTACTATAGTAGCTGTGTATGTTGATGACATTATAGTAACAGGTAGTAACTTGTCTAAAATTGAAGCTCTTAAGCATCACTTGGATGTTAAGTTTAGTATCAAGGATTTGGGTCTACTCAATTACTTTCTGGGCTTGGAAATCTCTTATTTGGGTACTGGCATTTTCCTCAGTCAAGGTAAATTCACTAAGGAATTGTTAAGTTTGGTTCCAGATGATATTTCTAAGAATGCAGTGACTCCATTTCCTCTTAACATCAAGTTAAATGACACAGATGGTGAAGTTTACTCAAGTCCTGAACTTTACAGGTCTCTAGTAGGTAAATTGAATTATCTTACCAACACATGCTCAGATTTGGCTTTTGCAGTTCAAATGCTCAGTCAGTACATGCATTTTCCACGTAATCCTCATTATCAAGCTCTGTTGCATACACTTCGATATGTTAAACATTCAGCTGGTCAAGGGATTAAACTTCATGCATCTTCCAGTCTCATTCTACAAGCATTTTCTGACTCAGATTGGGCTTCCTGTCCCAATTCTAGAAAGTCTGCGACATGGTACATTTTACTATTTGGCAATTCTCCTGTTTCTTGGAAATCCAAGAAAAAAAGTACAATATCTAGATCATCTTCTGAGGCATAATATAGGGCAATGGCTTCTGCAGCTACAGAAGTAACTTGGACAGTCAGATTATTGGAAGAACTTGGTGTGCAAAACTTATAGCCGGTTACACTACATTGTGATAACCAGTCCGCCATTCATATAGCCAAGGATCCAGTCTTTCACGAACATACTAAACACATCAAAATAGACTGCCATTTCACTCGTAATAAAGTACTAGAGGGTCTTCTTCAATTCACCTATCTACCTACTACTAGTCAGCTTGCAGATGTTTTCACTAAAATCATTCCTTCTCCACATTTCAAAGATCTACTTTCCAAGCTGGGATTGTCTGCTCTTCCACTACATCGATCTCCCATCTTGAGGGAGGGTATTGGTGATATACACGCAACAGTAAAACAATTTATAGTTTAGTTTTGTACATAAGGCAACAAATAGTTAGTTTCAATTTTCCCGCCAATAGTTAGTTACCATTTTGTTGATTTAGAAAACGTGTATTTAACACTTTCTTTCCCTCTCTTGTAAGTAACTTTTCAATGAATGAAATCTTTTCTCTCTTTCACAGAAAATAATAATGTTTGTAATTGATTCTGAGACAAAATAAAGTTGTCTTTATATAAGTCCGGCGAATATAAATTGTAATAAACTTAGTTTCCAGGATCTGGATACGGAGTAGCAATTAACTTATCCAAATTGGGTAAAAAGGTGCTAGAAATGAACTTTAACTTCCCTAGTCTCGGTAATCTAATACACTACATGAATACCACAATATGAAATTATACAAAAAAAAAATTGTGTGTTTACAAGTTTAGTACATCATAGAAAGTACACGAACACTTATTTAATTTTAATTGTGGACAAAAGGGTGTATTTTAATTTTGTGTGGTGTCTAGGAGGCTATTAAATTAGATTAATCTAAGGTTTTAAATTAGTTTTTAGTTTCCATTTTAATTTTAGTTTCTATTTTCTCATTTACCTTGGGTCTTGCTCAAGTGAGAACCCAAATTAGTGTGAGATATGAGATCTAATCCTAGCCATTCATTTAAATACTTTATTTTCACTCCCACCATTCATTAATTCTATTAATATTTTAATATTATATCGTCACCTTCTTTCTACTCCGATCACCCACCAACTCTGGTCGCCAATGACCATCATTTCCGACGACTACCACTTCCGGCAATCAATAATAAAATCACCACCATCATAAAAAAATCACTACGATCAAAAAAAGTAATCATCGGAATGAAATAAAAATAACTAGAGTCAACCAACAAAATCATCACCTATCACCATACATCCACCACCGTCAAAATCAATCTGCCACTAACGTGACCACTATATCACCATATCACCACCATATCTCTTTTACCACTAAAAATCAATACAAAGTCATTTAAATCATCAAAATTAAACAACCACCACTGTCACCACTCTATACCACTCATCAATATATAAAATCTCATTCCATTATTAAATCACCACGAATTTAAGATAAAATCACCCAAAAATGAACGAAAATCACCAATAATTTAACAGAATCACTGGAAATTCAAAACTAAAATATGAGAAATCAGATCCATGACCACTAAAATCGATACAAAGTTATTTAAATCACCAAAAACTAAACAATCACCACTGTAACCACTCATCACTACATACAAAATCATTTCATTATTAAATCACCACGAATTTAAGACAAAATCACCAAAAAAATGAACGAAAATCACCAATAATTAAATAAAATCACCAGAAATTCGAAAGTAAGATACGAGAAATGAAATCTGTGAACATTAATCGTTTTCAACTAAAATCACCATCGACGCCTGGTTGTCCTGATTACAAGCACATCAGAATGATAGAAATTGGTTGTGATGATGTTGGAGGTGGCGACGATGATGAACTTTTCACTGATTTAAGCATGATTTCATCACCGATTATGATCGATTTGACGATGTAATCGTGAAAGAACAAAGGGAAAGAACAACCACATCGTGTTTGATAGAGAAAAACAGATCTGATCGAAAAATTAAGAGAGAGATGGAAGGTGGGAAAGAGAAAGGGTTGGGTGGATGAGGCGCAACGGATGTGGCAGCAGGTGGGGGTATGGGTGGGGAATATAAAAGTAATGGCAGGGATTAAAACGATTAATAAAAACTGAAGGGCTGAGATTAGATCTCAGTTCTCATTTGAATATGGATTCTAATATGAACAATACCCGTTAGATAAAATGATCAGAGTTCTGAATATTTAAATAAAAAAAAACCGTAAGGTTGATCTTAAAAAACTTACCTAAGTAAAAAAAAAATTTTAGTATTAAACAGGTGTGACAATTTTGTAAATTAATAAAATTTCCTGTAATTACAATAATACCCCCATGCATTTAAATTGAAAAATCAACTTAACTTTAGGTAACTACCGACGATCTTAGGAACATGAAATTCATATTTAAATGTCTTAGATGAAACTAGGTTACTAAGGCGTGCTTCGTAGTGGCGTTAGAATATATTTGTTAAAGAAAAAGAATATTAGAACAAAATTTATGAAATAAATATCTACATAATTATATAAATTATCAAAATACATATATTTTGTAAAATTTGCATTTGGTTAGGTAATATTATAAATTATTTACATATTCCTTTTGTTTATATAGTTTGATTTTTTATTTTCTTGGACCGATACCATTGCCATATAGATATGAAAAAATTATATTGATAAAAATCAATATAAACATATAATATTACTTATATTTATATAGTATTATTTGAAAAGATAATATTAGAACATTATAGTTTGAATTTTAACTTATATAATAGTATTACTTATATATTACTCTAATATATTACTGCATCAAAATACATGAGAGTATGTTAGTGTCATTAATATGTGCATCAATCATATCCGGGCATATGAACTGAAATTCGTGCAGTGATATGTCGACGATGGCTTCTTCCAATCTCTTAGGCGACGTTATGCGTATCAAGAGAAATTTAGACCCATATGATAGTGGCCTATATTTCTTTGTACTTGAAATAACTTTCTGATTTTTAATGTTGTACACGAAGCCTTCCTCTAAAAGATCTTTGAACCGAGAGACCAGAATCTTTGGGATCGTAACATGGATCAAATTTTCCTGTCATACATCATATCTTAGAAAAATTAATAACATCATACAATTTGAAAAACTAATAAGTTATAAGTATATTGATTTATTAACCTTTTCATCGATCAAAATCATGTCGACTAATCAGTTCTTCAGTATTTGGATTGACAGATTCTCACATTCTACACATTCGTACTCTTATCATCCGGGTATAGCTGCTGTCATTCAAAACATCCAACATGGTGTAGACCATAGTTATATTGATTATAAATATGGTTGTAAAGATTTGGAGCTATATAAAAAAGTTTCGGTGTAGATTTGTTGTTATGAATGACCTTTAATTTATAGGTGTTTGTAAGGTGAATAACATAGAAATTCATTATGTTTAAAAGTCAAAAAGTATTAAATAGTAACTTAACTTTCAGATATTAAGTTAATTTGTAAAAGCTATACAACTTTTCTTATAAGCATACTCTTTAGTCGTTAAAGAAGATGCTAAGGAAGGAAAGAAACTGTTTGAGTTAGGGTCCGTATATCAATAATTATTACAAATTCTAAAAATACGAAAGAAAGTTGTAAATAATAATGCATTAGATCCTAAAAATTCGAAAGTAATAAAGAAATTAACATTAAATCTTAGAAATTTGTAATTTTCCAATTCCATTTTTACATATTTGAAAATGATAAAGGAAATTGTAATAATTAACATAAGATCCTACAAATTTGAAAATAATAAAGAAGTTTTAACATAAGATCCTACAAATTTGAAAATAATAAGTAAGTTGTAATTTTCTAATTCCTCCGATCTTACAAATTTGAAAATAATAAAAGAAAGTTCTATCAAGTTTGAAAATAATAAAAGAAAGTTCTATCAAGTTTGAAAATAATAAAAGAGGAAATTATAATTATTAACCTACGATCCTACAAATTCGAAAATAATAAGGAAGTTGTAATTTTCTAATTCAAAGAAAGTTCTATCAAGTTTGAAAATAATAAGGAAGTTTTAACATAAGACGCTAAAATTTTGAAAATAATAAGGAAATTGTAATTTTCCAATTCCTCCAATCTTACAAATTTGAAAATAATAAAAGAAAGTTCTATCAAGTTTGAAAATAATAAAAGAGAAAAGTGCAATTATTAACATAAGATCCTACAAATTCGAAAATAATAAGAAAGTTGTAATTTTCTAATTGAAAGAAAGTTCTATCAAGTTTGAAAATAATAAAAGAAAGTTCTATCAAGTTTGAAAATAATAAAAGAAACTTGTATCAAGTTTGAAAATATTAAAAGAGAAAATTGCAATTATTAACATAAGATCCAACAAATTCAAAAATAATAAGGAAGTTGTAATTTTCTAATTGAAAGAAACTTCTATCAAGTTTGAAAATAATAAAAGAAAGTTCTATCAATTTTGAAAATAAAAGAAAGTTCTATCAATTCCCTTCCTACAAAATTGAAAATAATAAAGGAAGTTGTAATTTTTCAATTTCCTTCTTACAAAATCGAAAATAATAAAAAAAGTTGTAATTATTAATATTAAAAATTGTGAAAAATTGAGAAAAATAGAAAAATAGAACGAAGCGATTTGAGAGCCGCCACCTCACCGCTCCCGTCTTGTCCTAATTTGAAAATAATAAAAGAAAGTTATATCAAGTATGAAAATAATAAAAGAAAGTTCTATCAAGTTTGAAAATAATAAAAGAGAAAATTACAATTATTAACATAAGATCCTACAAATTCAAAAATAATAAGGAAGTTGTAATTTTCTAATTGAAAAAAAATTCTATCAAGTTTGAAAATAATAAAAGAAAGTTCTATCAATTTTAAAAACAAAAGAAAGTTCTATTAATTCCCATCCTACAAAATTGAAAATAATAAAGGAAGTTGTAATTTTTCAATTTCCTTCCTACACAATCGAAAATAATAAAAGAAGTTGTAATTATTAATATTAAAAAATTTGAAAAATTGAGAAAATTAGAAAAATAGAACGAAGCGATTTGAGAGCCGCCACCTCACCGCTCCCGTCTTCTCCTTTATATAAGTACTAGTTGATAAAGCCGCGCTTCGCGGCGGCGTTATAAACTTTTCTACGGTCATTAATCATTCCTCCTTAATAAGTCGTCCTCCCGTTAAATATGTTTCCCATGTTAATATCGAAATTCTAATTTTAACATATTGAATATTTGTCTTATATATTAATTTTTATGTTAATATACTCATTTATAATGAGCCGCTCTCTCATTGATAAAATAACTTATATATAATTTCTTAGTCCTATTTTACTTCTAATAGAATTTTAAAAATGTCTTACAAATACCTATTCTACTTCCGATAGAACTTTGCATTACTTACAAATTCAAACTCTTCTGCTCTATAAATTCGAACACCTATTCTACTTAGTATTAACAATGTCTTACAAACACCTATTATACTTCCGATAAAACTTTGCATAACTTATAAAGTTGAACTCTTCTAATCTATAAATTCAAACACTTATTCTATTTAGTATAAAACTCTTATTTATACATCACCTATAAATTTGAACTCATATTCTACTTATAATACGTTAAAAGATATATTTTAATTTTTTAGTATTGAAAATTCTAAAACTCTAAAAATATTAGAAAATTAGATTTGATCGGCGTTATAAACTTTTCTACAGTCATTATTCATTCCTCCTTAATAAGCCGTCCTCCCGTTAAATATGTTTCCCATGTTAAGATCGAAATTCTAATTTTAACGTATTGAATATTTGTCTGATATATTAATTTTCATGTTAATATACTCATTTATAATGAGACGCTCTCTCATTGATAAAAACACCTTATACATAATTTCGCAGTCCTATTTTACTTCTAATAGAATTTTTAACAATGTTTTACAAACACCTATTCTACTTCCGATAAAACTTTGCATTACTTAAAAATTCAAACTCTTCTACTCTGTAAATTCGAACACCTATTCTACTTAGTATTAACAATGTCTTACAAACACTTAATCTACTTCCGATAAAACTTTGCATAACTTATAAATTCGAACTCTTATTCTACTTATAATATGTTAAAGGATATTTTTTAATTTTTTAGTATTAAAAATTCTAAAACTCTAAAAAAATTAGAAAATTAGATTTGACCGATTTTAGAAACGCCACCCCATCTCCCGCGTATCCTCACTTATATATGTATTGATGATTATATTTAACATATTTTTAGAGGAATTCTCGTATTATATCCTAGATGTAACTCGTTTTTAACCCATGTTATTGACTTAATTAAATACTAGCTTATAGCCCGTGCAATGCACGGTTACTTAAATTTTATTTATAATTATTCTGTTTATAATTATATTTTTATTACGATGCAACACACGATTGTTTTTTTTAATATTTATAATTATATTTATTTATGAATATTTTAATATTTAAAAGTTATTAGTTTACATGATTAAATTATTGTTAAAAAAGATTTAGCCAAAAAAAATTATAGTTAAAATTTTGATATTTATTACATTTTAAACGCTCAATTTAATATTTGTTTATAATAAAAGTTAGATTTGGTCAATTTTACGGTTCACATGAAATTAACAAAATAATCTTTAATTTAGTTGTGGTTTAATAGTTTTTTTTTCAATTAAAAACTATTCTAAAACTAAAAAGAAAATAAAGTGACGAAATTTAATGTTGAGAATTCTATTCGATTTAGGAAATCTACTTAACTTATATGTAGTTTAGATTATTAGAATAGCATTTATTAACCAAATACAGGTTTTAATGTTAAATCTAACGGTTTTCACCTATCTATTTAAGATTAAACGATTTTTATTATTTTGGTTATAAATGGGTTTCCTTATTTAATTACAACTATTTTTATGTTTTAACTTTTTGGAAAATCCAATCCTAATATAATATCTTTTAACTTATATCATTTTTAGATAATAATTTCTTTTTATATGATATAATCTTGATCATCTATTTTTAAAAGTATTGGATCTAACGGTTGAGAATGTTTTTGCGGTATTTAGGACCAAACTACCAAGATAACATCATTAATTTTTCTTAATATTTATAATTTTTATAATTTTTATTTTTTTTAAATATTTATTGCTAAAATATAATATACTCTTTTTTGTAATATGTTAATGATGCGGGAACTTTGAACTTTTGAGAAAATAAATTATCAATTAAAAAATATATTTTTTGTAATAGTTCTTTTTTTAAAGTAGTACACCGTGACGATCAAAATTCTGTATAAAATTCATTTTTTTTATAGTATATCCCGTAAATATCTATGTTATTATATTAAATACTAAATAATGAAAGATTTCTTATAAGTGTAGTCGCTTTGTTTGATCACTCAATCCATAATCGTTGGATCTTTCAAATTAAATTGTTGAAAAATATTACATATAACAGTAAAATTATCATATAGAATGATCTAAGATTTGAATCTATCAACAACATATTAAAATTTACAGGTTTTTTTTTTGAAAAAAAAAATTCATTTTTTTTCTTTCAAACATAGGTTATTTGATAATATTTTTTGTAAAGTACGATTTTTCAAAAAAGTACTATACTAATTGATTAACAAATTTTTAAAGTTTCGAATTTAATAATTTACAATGTATATAGGTTAAAAAAGTTAGATCTTTCTGTAGCTGAGTCTACAATTTCAAAATACGGTTTTTTTAATATGAATATAGTAGTGCTAACAATGAAATTAGGTCTCTGTGAGTGCTTATAAAACAAAATCACAATTTGCATATAATTTATTATTTAATAATAAATTATATTTGATTAGTTATGATCTATAACTTAATAAAATAGGATAAAAAATATGCACAATTTTATAAAATTTTATCCTCGTATTATTATATTCTTTGTTAATTTGAATTTTTCTTAGATTGATTTTAATTTTTGAACATAGATTTCTAAATTTAAAATAGTTAGAAAAAAACAATTAAATTGGCGTTAAAATAATGATGACATAATAATCATTATTATAATTTAAATACTCACTTTACTGATTTGGGCTTTATCTTGTGTTAAAAAAAAAAAAAAATCAGATTTTGACGATTTTACACCCCACATGAAGATAATTAAATTATTTTTAATTAAAAGATAGTTTAACAATTTTTATCTAAATGGAATTGTCCACGGAAGAAAGTCACGAATTTTTTTACACGGAGAATTCTATTCAATATAGAAAACTTATTTATATTTGGTATATTTGGTTTAAATTATCAAAATACACTTTTTAGAATTTAAATATAATCCTATTATAAATAAAATACACTTTTTTAATATTTGATCAAACGATTTTCATTTATCTAGTTAAGATCTAATAGTCCTTATTAATTTGGTTGTCACGATCAAAATTTTGGATAAATCGCTATAATGTTATTATATAAAAGAGTTTAATATAATAAGGATATCAAATACATACTGATATAAGTATCTTACTAACTGCTTTTACTTATGTTATGATTATATAAAATTTTATTCTCATATTATTATAGTCTTTATCGATTTGAATTTGTTCTTAATTTATTTTAATACTTTATTGAAAGAAAGACAAAATTTCTATATTTAAAAGAATTAGTGGAAAAATAAATAAATTGGTGCTACAATTATAAAAAAATATTTATTAAAATTTAGATACTCACTTTACTATTTGGATTCTATCCTGAGTTTTAGAAATTGAATTTTGACGATTTTACAACTCATGTGAAACTAACGAAATTATCTTTAATTTAATGATGATTTAATAATTATTATATAACTTGACCAGTTGACCTACCTATAAACCGAAAAGAAAAGATGATTAAGTATTATATTCAAAATTATTGTTTATGAATATGAAACACTCAATATTTTAATAATATTTTGATATTATCCTTTTATGTTTATTATATGTAAAATAATATAATTATAATTTGGATTAATCAAATTGTTATGTTCCTTCAGAAAAAAAATGTTTAAATTTATTCATGTACATAGTTCTCCTAAGTCTCTTATAAAGCAGAGTACACATGTATCATTGTTATATGATATACATGAGCATTATATTGATAATTTTTAATATTGTAATCGATATGAATTGTTATCTGATATTTTGTTTAACAATTATTATCTAACTCGAATTATTCATAAATTAAAGAAAAAAATATTTAAGAATTTTTACATAGAAAAATTTTAAATTATCAAAATACACTTTTTAGTATTTAAATATAATTATATTATTAATCAGATACACTTTTTAATATTAGATCTAACAATTCTCATCGATATATTTAAGATCTAAATGTAATAATTAATTTGGTCGTATAGTGGTCGTACACGGACCAGATCCATTTTATTTTTTTTCTTAAATTGATTTTAATATTTTATTGAAATAAACATAGAATTTATAAATTTAAAAGAATTAGGGAAAAAATTAAATTGGTGCTACATTAATAAAAAAAATTATTAAAATTTAGATAATCACTTTACTGTTTGGGCTCTATCTTGAGTTTTAGACAACAGATTTTAACAATTTTACAGCCCACACGAAGCTAACAAAATTATCTTTAATTTAATGATGGTTTAATAATTATTATCTAACTCGAACTATCCATAAACTAAAGAGAAAAGATAATTACGATTTTTTACATAAAGATTTCTATTCAATATAGAAAACCTATTTATAATTCGTTTAAATTAAAAAAAAATATTATTAAAATTTAGATAATTACTTTATTGTTTGGGCTCTATCTTGAGTTTTAGACAACATATTTTAACAATTTTACAGCCCACGCGAAGCTAACAAAATTATCTTTAATTTAATGATGGTTTAATAATTATTATCTAACTGGAACTATCCATAAACTAAAGAGAAAAGATAATTACGATTTTTTACATAAAAATTTCTATTCAATATAGAAAACCTATTTATAATTGGTTTAAATTATCAAAATACACCTTTTAGTATTTAAATACTACCCTATTATTAATCAAATATAATTTTTGATATTATATCTAACGGTCCTTATCTGTTTGAATATTTATAGTTTTATAATCCAACGGATCATATACTTTTGGTAGTACAGTGACCGACCAAAGTTTGGATAAACGCTTATTATATACTAGCTTAAAACCCGTGCGATGCACGGATTATTATTAATAATAATTATTTTTATTATTTATGTTTTAATATTCTATTAATCTACATTTGCTAAAAAAATAAGTAGGCGTGTTAATTTTTTTTAAATAATTAAAAGTATTAAAATAAATTTTAAAATAAATGAATAATTGTTTGTCCGTGATATTTTTGGAAAAGGAGGGGTCTTAGTAAAGAAAAATAGAAAAATTAACATGTTTTAGCTGAAAAGGTAAGTGCCCGTAATTAAAAATATTTAAATAGGCTTCACAATAAATAAGTAAGGATTTGTCCGGAATATTTTTGGAAAATGAGGGATTTAGTAAAGAAAATTTAGAAAGAGTAACATGTTTTAGTTGAAAAAGGTAATTGCCCGTGTTTTTTTTAGAAAAAGAGAAGATTTTGTTAGAAAAAATAATGTATTTTAGGGTTATAAAAATGTTATTATTTAATAATAATTTTTTTAGAAAATGAAAAAATAGAAAAAGTAACATAATTAAAAGTATTAAAATAGATTTTAAAATAAATAAGTAAGGGTTTGCCCGTGATATTTTTGGAAAATGAGGGGTTTTAGTAAGCAAAAATAGAAAGAGTAGCATGTTTTTGTTAAAAAAGATAATCGCCCGTGTTTTTTTAGAAAAAGAGAGGATTTTTAAGAAAAAGAAATAAAAAAAGGTAATGTATTTTAGCTGAAAAGATAATTGGTTATAAATAATGTTATTATTTAGTGATAGTTTTTAAAAAAAAATAAGTAAGGGTAATTAAGTAAAATCACTAAGTACCGACCGTCCGTCTATCCGACTACCAAAATTTTAATATTTCGTCTTTAATAATATAGCTTAAAACCCGTACGATGCACGGGTTGTTTTTAATAGCCGTATGAGGCGGAAGCTCCACGTACGGTTTAATAATTGTTAATTTTATTATTTATTATTTAAATTTTATTAATTGCATTTATTAAAAAAAATAAGTAGGTGTGTTAAACATTTTAAAATAATTAAAAGTATTAAAATGAATTTTAAAATAAATAAGTAACCGTTTGTCCTTGATATTTTGGAAAAAGAGGGGTTTTAGTAATAAAAATAGAAAGTAACATGTTTTCGTTGAATTTTAAAATATAAAAGTAACGATTTCCGCGTGATATTTTTGAAAAAAGAGGGGGTTTGGTAAGAAAAATAGAAAAGGTGACATGTTTTGGTTGAAAAAGGTAATTGTCAATTTAAAGTATTAAAATAGATTTTAAAGTAAATATATGCAAGGGTTTTCTTGTGATAAATTTGAAAAATGAAGGATTTTAGCAATAAAAATAGAAAAAGTAACATGTTTTAGCTGAAAAGGAAATTGTCCATGATTTTCTTAGAAAAAAATGGTAATATAATTTAATTGAAAGTGTAACTTATTATAATAATTAAATAAACAATTAAATAAGACAAATATCGAATCAAAAAACAGGTAAAAAAAACAGGTACCAAAACTTTCAATGTTTCGTCTTTGATAATATAGTATATATAGAGAGATATATTCAAAATATTAGTATTTTATGCTACTAAATGGAATTGCCCCTGATATTTTTGAGGTTTTAGTTAAAAGAAATATTAGTTAGAAAATATAAAAAAGAATATACGTTTTGGGAAAAAAAACTAATCAGTTAGTCATTAATAATTATAATATTATTATTTTATTTTATTAAATAGAACTATTCGTGATATTTTTGGAAAATTAGAGGTTTTATTTAGGAAAAATAGAAAAGTAGAAATTTTAGTTAGAAATTATAAAAAATAATATACACTTTGGCTAAAAATGGTAATGAGTTATTTATTAGCAATTATAACCTTATTATGTTATTTTATTAAATGAAACTGCTTGTGATATTTTTGGAAAATGAGATGTTTTAGTTAGGAAAAATAAAAAAGATAGTCTATATACTAATTTTAATATTTTATCTAACGGTTCTCAATGATTTGATCAAAAATATCTAACGGCTATGAATGGAGTGACCAGACTACAAAAACTTTCATGACCAGACTACAAAACTTTCAATGTTTCGTCTTTAATATAATAGTATAGATATAGATAAAGAGATAGATAAATTTATAATATTAGTATTTTATGCTACTACATGGAATAGTCCGTGATATTTTTGAGGTTTTAGTTAAGAGAAATATTAGTTAGAAAATGTAAAAAAAAAATACGTTTTGGGAAAAAAAACTAATCGGTTAGTCATTAATAATTATAATATTATTATTTTATTTTATTAAATAGAACTATTCGTGATATTTTTGGAAAATGGGAGGTTTTATTTAAGAAAAATAGAAACGTAGAAATTTTAGTTAGAAAATAATAATATATATAAAAAAAAATATACACTTGGGCTAAAATTGGTAATGATTTAGTTATTAGCAATTATAACCTAATTATCTTATTTTATTAAATGAAACTGTCTGCGATATTTTTGGAAAATGAGATGTTTTAGTTAGAAAAAATAAAAAAAGATATTTTATATAATAATTTTAATATTTTATTTAACGGTTCTCATCGATTTGATCGAAAATGTCAAACAGCTATGAATGGAGTGACCAGACTACAAAAACTTTCAGGCCAGACTACAAAACTTTCAATGTTTCATCTTTAATATTTTTTTTTTTATATAATAATTTTTTTTAATGTTTCGTCTTTAATATAATAGTATAGATTATAGATAGATAGATAGATTTATAATATTAGTATTTTATGTTACTAAATGGAATAGCCCGTGATATTTTTGAGATTTTAGTTAGGAAAAATATTAGTTAGAAAATATATACGTTTTGGAAAAAAACTAATCGGTTAGTCGTTAATAATTATAATATTATTATTTTATTTTATTAAATAGAACCGTTCGTGATATTTTTGGAAAATGAGAGGTTTTATTTAGAAAAAATAGAAAAGTAGAAATTTTAGTTATAAAATATAAAAAAGAATATACACTTTGGCAAAAAATGGTAATGAGTTAGTTATTAGCAATTATAACCTCATTATATTATTTTATTAAATGAAATTGCCTGCGATATTTTTGGAAAATAAGATGTTCTAGTTAGGGAAATAGAAAAGATATTCTATATAATAATTTTAATATTTTATCTAACGGTTCTCATCGATTTTGATAAAAAATATCTGACGGCTATGAATGGAGTGACCAGACTACAAAAACTTTCATGACCAGACTATAAAACTTTTAATGTTTCGTCTTTAATATAATAGTATAGATAAGGAGTTAATTTAATGAAAATAAAATTGTCGATAAGAATAAATATACCATGTATCATAGAACTAAAGATCATATAACTGTACACCAGTTTATCAAAAAACGAAAAGATGTTCGATTAAATTACAGAAAATAAGAGAAACCAGCAAAGCAACAGAAACAGAAAAAGAAAAAAAAGAGAAAAAAAAACAACGAAAAGTACATGAAACTCAAGTTGTTGTGGTTGCTAGGGCTCGATGAATTACTCTCATTACTAATCCTTGCATTCTTATTCAACATCCCATATGACTTGTCTTGATATGGATTGCAACATAATCCTGGAGCAGAACAACAAAGAATAAAGTGATAAGATGTCTAGCAGAAATAGAATAATTATGCATGCTTATGTATAGACCTAAGATAAACGAACAAAAAGTGAAGAAGAATATGCGGGCAAAAAGAGTGCCAAAAACAATTAGCAGATTTCAGGTATATATACTATCGATCGGCTCATTAAAAGGTAAGAGTATGTAGCTAATTTAAAAAGATCAAGATGTTAAATATTAAAATAATATATTTACTTTGCTATATTATTAAAGATTTTCAAGGAAAAAATATTAAAATTGTATATTTAGTTTCCTTCATTTTTTAGAGAACTTATCTTTTATATTCTACAAATTAAGAGCTAAAAAAAGAAATTTTAAATTTTAATATTTAAAATACCCACCAAATCAGTTTTTTTGCCCAAAATACCCACCGGCGGGATGTTCCGCCCTAAATACTCACGGAATACGCATTACAGACATGCGTATACTGTTTTTACAAAGAATGCGCATCTCTGACATGCGTATTCTTTGTAAATGTTTTACGGGATACACATGTCTCACATGCGCATCCTTTATAAAAATAGTCTACGCATGTCTATAATGCGTATTCAGCGGGTATTTTGGACGGAACATTCCGCTCGTGGGTATGTTGGGCAGTACACCCCGTTTTGGTAGGTATTTTGGGCATTTTCTCAAATATGTGTTCGTGCAATATACCGAGTTTATTTGAATATACTATTACTTTTATTTTCATTAATTATCTCGTTTAAATTGAATATTAAAAAAATTATAATAAACATGAATTTCATAAGTTTAATATAATTATATTATCAATATATCTATCTTCTGCCCGTGTTATTTTTAATTTGAACATGAGTTGTTTTAGTTAAAAAATATATAATAGGTAATATCCTTAAAAAGACATTTAGTTACTTATTAACATTTATATAAAATTATTATTTTTATATATGTCGCCTGCATTACTTTTAGAAAATTAGTTATTTAAGTTAGAAAATATAAAAGAGGTAATGTGTTTTAGCTGAAAAAATAACTGGTTATTTATTAATATTTATATAAAACAATGTTACCATTGTATATTTATTTTGCATGTATTATATTTAGAAGATAAGTTGTTTTAGTTAGAAAATATAAAACACATAATGTGTTTTAGCTGTCGGTAATAAATATATAATAATATTACCATTATATATATATATATATATATATATATATATATATATATATATATATATTGCCCGTTTTATTTTTAGAAAATAATTTGTTTTAGTTAAATAGATATATGAAATATGTAATATGTTTTAGCTAAAAAAGGTAATTGATTATTAATAAATTGGTTTCCATATATGTGTCCTATTTAGAAGATGAGTTGTTTTAGTTAAAAAAATATAAAAATAATGTGTTTTAGCTGAAAAAGGTAATCGGTTATAAATTTATAATAATATTATCATATTATATATATGTTGCCCGTTTTAGTTTTAGAAGATAAGTTGGTTTAGTTTAAAAAAAAATATAAAATAGGTAATGTACTGAAAAAAGTAATTGGTTATAGATAGGCCCGTGAATCGGCCCAAATACCGACCGACCGAGCGACCGACCGACCAAAACTTTTAATGTTTCGTCTTTAATAATATAGTATAGATTACTTTTTCTATATATTTGGAGCTATAAAAAGAAATTGAAATTTATAGGATAATTTCTGAACGACTTATTTATAAGCATTACTTTTTTTTAATATTAGGAGTAATAAAAGGAATTTTAAATTTCTACATATTGTAAAATATGATCGAATATAAATTAAAGGTTGTACTTACCTTTCATACAATACAACTTTCTTTTATACAACTTAAAAAAAGTTTTGACTTTCTTTTCTAAAAAATAGGACTTAAAGAATGAATTTTAATTTTTAGTATTTAAAATTGAGGAGCTCTAGAAAATTAGATAAATATGAATCGAGCGATTATAGAGCTCCTGGGGGTTTTCCTTTATATATATAAAGACTAGTCGACTAAATCGCGCTTCGCAGCGACCTTATAATTTTTTTTCAATATTCCCAATAAAAATTATTTTAGACAAAGACAACTAAAAATATCAAAAGCAATAGTGAACACGATATTGCATAAATTAAATATTCATAGACTATTATTTATATATTTTTTAATACAAATTTAGTGTCACTCTTTTTTTAGTCTGACACCTGTTGTAATAAATATAAATTAATAAACATTTAAGAACAACCCACTACTGTCACAACTTCAATTACTACTCCCTCCGTCCCCCTCAATTCTTTGCATTGGGGGACGGGGGTTTGACACACATTTTAAGGCTTCTATAAAATATACTTCGATGAATTATTTTATTTTATTTTCTTCTTAATAAAAATATAATTTTTCAATTTTTATTTAGAAAAAGAAAATTTTAAAAAATAAGTTGTAGAGTTATAGTTTATAGGAGCCTTAAAATGCGTGTCAAGCATTGTAAAAAGAAATGTAAAGAAATAATAGGGATGGAGGGAGTAATTTTTTAAATTTACTCAAACTTGACGATAAAAAAATTTAAATTCATATGTGTACATCATTGATAACATAAAAGGTTTATCTTGAGAATTTTGTGAAGTGCTTGTTATAATTTTGTGAGAAACATTTTTAAATTTTGAAAGAATTCTTAATTCTATCTCTTTTTTTTATATAAATTCGAAATATCATCTAAGTGTCTTTTATACTTCAATTATGTTAAAGAAAGTTTTAATAATTACTATTTTTTCTATTTTGAATATGCTAAAAGAAATTTTTAGCTATATGTCTTTGTCATAAATTTGAATTTTCATTCTTATTCTCTATTAATTTTAATCATTCAATTTCGAACTTGTAATTAAAATATATGTAGACAACAAAATAAACTATTTGTATCATTTTTTTTCATATTGATTTTTGTCAAATTTCTTTTAGCCGACACCCATTGTTTAAAATTCAATTGTCTTCTCATTTACACGAAGATTTCTTAGAAATGTCAAAATAATTCAATCCAACAGGTATCAGACTCGTTAAAAAAAATCGGATTTGATGGGTACCTGACTCATTCCGATTTGATTGAATTTTATTGAATTTGAAATTTCGAATTTAGATTTAAATTTGAACTTATTTTTTTAACTTGAAAGGGTGTAGATCTATATTTTGATATGGGTATCAGACTTTCTAAAAATATAATTATTACCTTGTGCCCTTGGCAATAAATTAGGTAGTAAAATTTCATTGTGATTACATAGAAGGGACTTATTTTAATAAAAATTTTATCTTATATTAGATAGTTAAAGGAGAAATTGTCATTTTTAATATTCAAAATATCAAATCCCAACGTGGCAATCTCTCTAAGAATCTACTACTTTTCGTGATGCATCTAACTATAGTTACAAAAAGAAAAAACTTTTATTTAAAAAATATAGTATCAATTAAAAAGTGTAAAAAAACATTCAACTATTTAAGTAAATGGGTCCTGGTCCCTGACAATTGATTGTCAGGGACCAATTATTTAACAATCTGTTTCGTAGCCGTTGGATCAACATTTCAACGGCCAGAATTAAAAAAAAAAATCAGTTCCGTGTTTTTTTTCCGCGGATAGGAGACCTTCCGCGCTTTTTTTCCGAGGAGCACTGTACCGCTCCGCATAAAAAAAGCGCGGAGCCAAGACGACCAAAACTTTTCAGTGGTTTTGTAAAGATTGATGTAGCAATACTGTATTCCTTAGAATCACATGCATGGCATGCATGATGATTTTGTAAATTTTTGTATTTATATTTTGGGCTTCATAACTTCATTACATGGATAAAAATTTAAGTGTAACATCAAAATTTAGATAACCTCATACTTTTCACAATTTACAATTAATACATTAATTCATTCTTTTATAATTAAACATTAATTAAATTCATACTTTTCACATTTTATAATTGATAAATTTACATAAAAGTTATAAGATATTTTTCATTCATATCCATAATTAATACATTAATTCTGTACGTGTAGAAATAAAATTCAATTAAAAAAAGAAGATAAACATGATCATAAGTTTGTATTAAATATCAAACAACTCATATAACACAAATTTTTCTTTGTCAAAATAGACTATTAATTAAGAACGAGCCAGTATTAGTTTGTATTTTCAACGGTAACATAATATTTGAGTATAAACTAGTTTATGGGGCGTTATCGTCCAAGTGTTAATATTGGATGTGAGTTTGTTTGAGTGTTATTCTTATATTATTATGATGAAGTTATTTTGAGTGCACTTTTCATATTATTATGATGTAAAAATCTAAAAATGTTGTTGTTGGGTGGATAAAGGGTAGATGCCTTTATCACCAAATCAATGGTCATCCAAAGAGATGTAAACTTTCGGGACAAAACAATCTCCAAAGCCAACCATAAACATACTTAAAGGCCAATACATAAATAATAAAAAGTATAGTTAGCTAAATAAATATATGGCAAAAGCATTTATTTCCAGTGTCGGGATAGTTCCCACACACCAAAAAGTTACTCCTGCTAGTCCTTCAAAAACCATCAGCCATGCATGTGATTCTAGGGAATACAGTATTGCTACATCAATCTTTACAAAACCACTGAAAAGTATTGGTCATCTTGGCTCCGCGCTTTTTTTACGCGGAGCGGTACAGTGCTCTGCGGAAAAAAATGCGGAGAGTCTGCTATCCGCAGAAAAAAAGCGCGAAACTGAATTTTTTTTTTAATCCTAGCCGTTGAAATGTTGATCCAACGGCTACGAAACAGATTGTTAAATAATTGGTCCGTGACAATCAATTGTCAGGGACCAGGACCCTAAGTAAATATGCAGGACTTACACAATTACAGAATAAATGAACACATCTGCACTACACTAATTTACACAAATTTAGGTTTTTATTAATCACGTAGGAACTCATATGTGGTGGTCTAAATTACTGCACTCAGCCATTAAATAAAACAAAATTTTAATATTAGTATATGTTCGAAGTTTTGACATAAAAAACAATAGGAGCCGAAGGTACATCTCCACCCTCAGTTTTAAATTAAATAACTGTCAAATTTATTATATATAAGAATCAAACAATAAAAGTTAGTTGATAAGATAAAAATCAAACAACTATCAAATTAATTACATATAAAAGAATATACATTAATTTAGACAAAGATAATCGAAAAATAAAGAGTCTGTTGCAAACAAACCTTGATTATTGGAGTTGATTCATGGCATGAGCTTGTACAAATTAATAGATAAAAAAACATTCATAATACCATTGAAAAATTTGCACAAAGAAGTTTGTATCAGGCGTGTAATTTATATACTTAATTATACTAATTAAAATTTAAATGAAATTTAATTTAGTTAAGAATATATATATATATATATATATATATATATATAATTAAATTGTAAACATGAATGATTTTTATATGTTTATTGTTTGTCTATAAATTCGAATGTAAATAAGCAAATTAAATTTTAAGTAATTAAAATTGAGGAGCTCCAATTATGTAATTTGATTATATTTAAAAAATTTAAAGGACTTGTTTTTTTATGATAGGAGTTATAAAAGAAAATATTAAAAGGTGTCGATGTTTTTCTCTAAAAATAGGACATAAATAAGAAAGTTTTGATTTTAAGTACTGCTAGTTTATTGTTTTTTTTTGTTTTTTTTGTTTTTTCCTTTTTGTCTTAGTACTACCGTAGTTTTTAGTTTTTTTTTTGTCTTAGTACTGCTAGTTCTATTCGTATAGTACTACCAGCATTTCTTTTTCTTTTTGTTTTATTATTATTATTCTGATAGTACTACCGAGTTTTGGATAGTACTACTAAGCTTTTTCTTTTTATTTTTTTTTCTGTTTAATTACCATAGTACTACCGTGTTTTTTTTATTTTTACTGATAGTATTACTGGTTTTACTTTTACCATAGTACTATCAGCATATATATATATATATATATATATATATATATATATATATATATATACATATTCGTTTTTTTATTTTTACTGAGTCCTTCCAGTTCAAGTGTTAACTTAACTGTCTTTATTTATTCTCTCTTTTATTCTTAAGACTAACGAATTGCTGTCCATTTCTTTTTCACTTTCCGGATTCGATTCTTGTTAGTTTTAAATTCTGAAACCATCACTGAACAGATCTAATCGAGCCCGTTAATTCAAGCTATTAAAATCTAAGTTTCATTGAGATTTTAGTTCTTGAGTTTTTTGAATTTCAAGGGTTTTTGGAGTCGTTTTTAGGGTTTGAGAAGTGATTTTTTGATTCTAAAAATAGCATTGTGTGTGTTTTGTGATAAGGATTAACATACTAAAATTTGGTAATTTTCGGAGAACTTTGAAAATTTGGATTTTTAATTAATTTTTAATTAATTTTAAAATCCTTAAATTCGAATTTTTTCATAATTATTTGAGTTTTTGATTTTCTGTGTTAATTTTTACTTGGTAAATTATGGCTCAGAATTTTGAGGTTGTTAAAAACAATTACATTGGGTATTTTGATCCTTTGAAATGCCCGGTTGATCGTTTTCGACCTTGGATTCGGTTTTTAAATTCACAGTGTTGTGTTAGTCGTGCTATTTGTTTATCTGTTGATTTAAAAATTGAACCACTTAGGTTATTGTGTTCTAGTGCTGTAATTTCTGATGATTTGAATTCTATATCTTTCACAATTGAGCACACACAGTACACTATTACTCAGGGATTGTTTTGTGAAGTTTTTCAACTTCCTAGGGACAACTTTGATATGACTCCTTCTGATATTGAATTAATTCAGTTTTTCAACAGAATTCATTATCAAGGTCCTTTGGAGTTGTCCAAACTCAGTAAAGCTAATTTGGTCTGTGAATGGGATGTCTTATTTGATACTTTAGCTAAGGTTTTCAGCAATTGTACTAAAAGCAATTTTCAAAATATTCCATCTTTGTTGCAGTACATTGCTTATGCTATTGTGTTTAATGTTAGACTTAACATTGGTCATCTTATCTAGAGTCTTATAGTTATGAGAGTATCTAATGCCAGGATTGATCATGATAGTGGTAGAAAGGTCAGGTGTTTCTATCCTAGATTTCTCACTATCTTAATCAATCAAGTGCTATCTGATGCTCACGAGGAGTTGTTTTTAAATGCTGTATCTGTTCCTTCTCCTACTACTGTTAGTAATTTCTATCAAAGACTCCACACCTCTCCAAAATTGAACATAACACCAGTGGTTGTAAGTCCATTCATGGAACAATTCTTTAACCTTCCTACTTTTGAACCTTTTATTCCTGATCAACAACTAGTCATTGAAGCTGGAACTTCAGAGGAACTGTCAATACAGGTAATACATCCTATCTCTGGATCATCTAGCACCTTTGATGAAACCCAAGTGGTTGATAGGACAGACCAAGAGATTGTAGAACCACAATCTCTAACACAGGTCAGAGAGCTAAACACTGTGTCTAATCCTTTAATCTCTCAACCTGAAACTGCTTCTTTAATAAGACAAAGGTCTAGTAGTGAACAAACACTGAGTGCACCCACAACTCTGTCTCCACCACTAAAGAAAAGGAAAACCTATAGAGAGACATCTGTAAGCCCATCCATGTCCTCCCAACAGGATATGGACTTTGAAATGGCCATTGAACAGTCTCTGGAGACATCCTCTCAACAGGATGAATCTATTGAAATTCGCCATCGGGCCCTGGCAACCTGTAATGAGTCAAGCACTCTCCCATTACTCACAATGGGAGAAGACATCCAAATAGAAGAAACTCAGGACACGTTGTTAGGAGAGCACTTAGGATCTGAAACAGTGCCTACCATTGTCACGGTAGAAGTGCCTTCACAGGCATCAGAGGGAAAATCTGATTATTTTCCACTATTAATAGAATCATTTTCTCCCCTCCCAGAGGGAACATCTCTGGCTCCCCTAAGGGATTTTTCACTCGAAGTTTTTACTGGAGAAAGTGAAAGGCAACCTGATGAGTCTGTCCCTGAAGCAATTCAGTATTAAATGTCAAATATCTTGACAGACTCAATCAGGGATCGGGATTTGCGAACTCCCATTGCACCACCACTGACCTCTCTTGAAGGGGCTAGGGTGATTTCTATTGCAGGTACTCAATCTGATAACTTGGAAAGACAGCTAGTGATTAGAGATCTAAATCAAACAGAGAGTGATACACAAGCACGTGAGTTGAGTGAAACACCACTGAGAGAAATTGAAGTGAGTGCACACACTGACACAAACACTGCTTCTTTGTTAGCTCAGATAGCTGCTCTACAGAAACAACTGCAAGAAACCCAGGCTGAGAAGGAAATTCTTAAAGCACAAGTGGTTGAACAGTCTTCTTCTTCCACCTCTGTAACAAATCAGCTGGGTTTGATTAAAGATGATATTGAAAGCTTGAAGACTACTCTCCTACCAAAGATCAATGGTGTTCAGCAATCTCAAGTACATTTGGCTTCGGACGTCTCTGATCTTACAACGTCAAATGTTGATCAGTTTGCTGCCATTACTGCTCAAGTGGATTTTATTCAGCAAACTGTTGATGAAAATCAGTGGTTTAATGATCAAAGATTCTCTAAAATTGAAGGTGGAATGGAGCATCTGAACGAAGGGATGAAGCATCTGTACTCTATGATAAAGAATTCACATCAACCTACTATACAACAAAGAACCTTCTTTGAGGGTGATGATGAAGATAAGGATGATGATGCTGATGAAGGAGGAGAAGGAGGAGAAGGAGGAGAGAGGAGAGAAGAAAAAGGAGATATAAGGAGAACATCTGAGGTGAATCCTAGGGCTTCCAAAGCTCATACTGTAGAGGATTCCTCAACTAAGGGGGAG
The DNA here is from genome assembly GCA_030848705.1 of Heracleum sosnowskyi. Lineage (NCBI taxonomy): Eukaryota > Viridiplantae > Streptophyta > Magnoliopsida > Apiales > Apiaceae > Heracleum > Heracleum sosnowskyi. The sequence goes on along the minus strand of CM061244.1, from coordinate 12,252,001 downwards.
AAGAAAGGAGAAGAAAGAGGAAGAGAAGCTGGAGGAGCTTCTGGAAAGGATAAGGGGAAAGGTAAACAATCAATGGAGGAGTATGCTTTTGATGATGCCTACTACTACCATGGTGAACAGGATGATTTTCAATTTGATATGGCTGGTAATCTGGAGAAGACTATCCCTGAAGAACCTATTGGTGAGGAGGAGGTTGAATAAGTGGCTAACTTTGATGATTGGGAAGATGAAGCTGATCTATACACACCTGACCCTTTGTTTGAGAAGGAGTTGAAGAAACAGCAAGTAGAGCTAAGGAGAAAGGAGGATGAGAATGCTAAGGTCTCCGACATCATATCTCAGAAACTAAAGATTCAAAAGGCTGAACATGAAGACAAACAACGTCTTCATTGTATTCATGTCAAAGAAAGGAGATTGGATGTGAGGATGAAGCAAGGAAGCCATTGGGATAAAGCAAGGGAGATGTTTGATATCCCTCAGAGAGGCACACACAATGATGCTACTTTTCTGAAGTTGCTTGAGAAGATCAGAACTGTTAATCCAGACAATTCATTATATATGAAGGCATTGAAGGAAGATATTCTAAGGATTACGTCTGCATTTGATCAAGTGAGGCAAGAACTGTACATTTATGTCTCAAGTGCTCTTGAAGGATCATTCACCGTCTCTCTTGAACTACTCCAAAGAAGATCTCTCTCTGAATTGTGGATTCTAATGAGTAAGGTAAAGATATCTTCTTGCTTGAACGAGCTTCTGTATGACCGACTGAGAGATTCTGCTATGAAGGCCAGCCCTCAAGTTGTACTTTTTCCTTATGAAGTCAAAATCTATCGAGGTACAACTTTGGAGACTGTAAGGCTGGATCCTGATTCTTTGAAGCTACAGACTGCTATGCAACTGGTGAAGTTGGAGAATCTTCTTAGAACTTCCGGGTTTGCTACTGTAGAGAAGTCTGAAGTTGCTGATATGATTTCAGACTACTGCACGGAGAAAGTTCCAAGGTATGCTCAGATGAAGAATAGATTGAAGAAGATCACCACTCAACCAGTAATGCCAAGTGGTGTGGTTTCTGAAAGTGATCGTGTCCTTGACAAAGATCTTCTAGTCACCTTGCAAGAAGCTGAAGAAGGTGAAATTAGAGACTAAAGGCATGATGTAGTTAGCTCAATTTGTTAATGTTATATGTTTAGAGCTAGGTAAATCAAGATAGGGAAATTTATCATTTGTTCAGTCTAGAGGAACATCTATCTTGTATTTATCTTTATTGTTTGAATCTGGATATTGTTATATTTAATCCAGAACTTTTTATTATTTGCTTGGCTCTTAAAAGTCTTATCTTTTCTTGTTTTAGTTGAGTTATCCTCTAGAGTATTTGGTTGTTATTGTCTAACAAACAAATAGGGGGAGATTGAAAGGCATATGTCTAGGCCTATTTGTAAACACAGAGGATTCTACTCAACATAAACCAAGATGTAATAAGTAAATAATAAATACAGATGTCACAGGAATCTCAGAAGATTATATCTGTCAAGAGAATGAAGATTAAAGTCATCTACAGACTTGAAGTTATTCTACATTGAAAGAAGTTCAATTTATTGTTCAAGCCTCAGTGAAGTATTCAAGGAAGTGGAACTATTTGAAAGTGACAGAGATTTCAGAAGTGTGACGGAGAAAAGTACAGGTTACAGTCCTTTGTTTAAATAGAAGGAGAAAAGAATCACAGCTTAAAGTCAAGTATGAAGAACAACCATTAAAGTTAGTCGCTCAGGAACCAGACAGTACATGGAGTGTCAACGTCAGTCAGTGGAAGTTCGTCATCAATTTTAGTGTTTCTAAGAATTAGTTTAATTCTCTTTTAATATTATTCTATAAGATAATTAATTTAATCTATGAATTAATTCTTTCTGAATTAATTCATATATTAAATTAATCAATCTAGATCTTAAGTAATTTAATGTATAAATTAATTCTCAAGAATTAATTTATTTATGAAATTATTTGAGTCATTTATTTAATTTATTTAATCAGTGAATTAATTCTAAAAGAATTAATTCATTTGTTAAATCAATTAAAAGTAGAATGTATTAAAATCAGTTTTAATCCTAATTCTATTTAGTACTAGTAGTACTATCTGATTTATACTAGTAGTACTATCGAGCTTAGTACTACCGAGAGTACTACCAATATAATTGGTTAGTACTACCGATAGTACTACTAGGCTTAAATGACAGTACTACCAAGTGTAAATCTAAATGAAATGGAAAGTGTTTTGGCGCGTGGAAATACTTCTGTTGACTTGTGTTATATACTAATACATGTTCAAAAAGGAGCAGATCATCACAATTCAAGAGAGAAGAAAATACAAAGTAACATCTTCATTTCTTCTGTCATTAACACGAAGCCAACTGCAAAGCTCAATTAATTTCTTGTAATAAATTCTAGCAAGCAAAGTTATATCCAATCAACTAGAATTCAATTACTTGTACTGCTTTGACAATCTAGCGGATCATAATCCCTAGAATTTCTATCGAACTACTTTTTAGTATTCGATCCTTTTTATTACAAATATAGATAAATTCATGTCGAATTTATTCTAGATTTGTTTTAACAAGATCTCTGTAGTCTGTACACAGAATTGTAACACCCTTCAAGTTCAATAGAGTTTTATTTAACTTGAATCTTGTTTCATTTTATTCCGCAGATAATTTGTTATTGAAATTGTTTAATCTTCTATCAATACAAATTCGATTAAACGGTACCGTTTGTATTCAACCCCTCTTCTACAAACATATCAGGACCTAACAGAAAAAAAGTAATATTTGTTTCACTAAATTTTAAATAAGATTGACTTTTATATATTTATTGGCTTTCCTGAAAATTTGAGTGTAAATAAAGGAATGTCTTCCCTAAAACTTTGAATGTAAATAAAGAAATTTAATTTTATTGAATTAAAAATTGAGGATCTCTAGAAAATTAGATAAATATGAATCGAGCGATTCTAGAGCTCCTGGGGGTTTTCCTTTATATATATAAAGATATATATTGATTTGTGTAAAGGTATATTTTAGGGAATGATAGTAAACAGTATCACATTAAGTGATATATAGAAACTCTTTTCTAAATCTAGCTAGGATACTTCTTGACAAAATTTTTTAAAGAAAATTGTCCACTTTGATTTGTAGTGATTGTGTGTGATTGTGAGATCAAAATTATTACAAATGCAAAGTCTTGGAAACGTGTTTTAATTTGAAATGAAAAATGTTAGAGATCCTAAAATATATATCGTAAAATTGTTTACAAATTTTTGTATAATTGATAATTTTCTTAAAATAATATGGCATCTCGCGTGCATACATATGCGTTCACGAATCAGAACCAGCCACGTGCAATATCACATCATTTGGGAAATTTTTTAGAAACACTTTCAGGATACCTAGCATTACTCTAAATGTATGGTGTTTTAGGTGTTTATAAAAGGTGATATTTTTTATAAAAAAAGTAAATAGTTTAATTAAAAAAGACAATTGACTAGTTATACTCCTTCTGTCCCTCTCATTTCTTTATCGTTTTTTTACACTGCTTCACATATATTTTAAGGCTCCTATAAAGTATAGCTCTACAACTTATTTTTAAAATTTTCTTTTTCTAAATAAAAATTTAAACATTATATTTTTATTCAAAAGAAGAAAAAATTTAAAATAATTTAGCGAAATATATTTTATTGGATTATTAAAATACGTGTCGAGCCCCCGTCCCCCAATGTAAATAATTGAGGGGGACGGAGGGAGTAATTATTAATTAGAATGAAAGATCGAAAATCAAAAATTTCAATATCCCGATTTTAGTATGATAAATACGTGAACACACATAAATGTCTTAATCTTTTATAAGTGGTAAACACCATCCTCTCCCTACACATTTATACTCCTGTTGTGGAATAAAAACTATATCTTTGAATTCAATGCTAGGATTAGAGAGCTTCGAGCTTTAATGGTTGCTCTTGTGTTTCGTGACTAAATCAGTCCTCACAAGATGCCTACGTATCTCAATCAGTGCTGAGAATCAAGCCAATAAAACGTAGTTCTTGGTGTTGCCCTCGGGGCAATGGTGGCAGGGGCACACCAAGGACATAGTGACTTGTATGTCCTTATTCGAGGATGAAGTCTAAAACGTTGTAGATGACGTATGGAGCTGTGCCCAAAACGTAGTTCTGAGATGAGGGGTCAGACCCTTTATATAGGCGTTTAAAAGTCTAATGGATAAGTATTGATTTCTTTGAAGGATAAATCTTATCCTTGATGGTGGATAAGTATTGACTTTCTTAAAGGATAAGTCTTATCCTTGACGGTGGATAAGTATTGACTTTCTTGAAGAATAAGTCTTATCCTTGACAGTGGATAAGGATAAATTCTAGATCCTTCCTTGTAGGAGTTGTTTCCATATCATAACGGACTTGTATTGAAACAAGCCCACTTGTATTAGAACAAGCCTGTATTGGACGTCTCCTAATATAGGTTGTACTTCTAGCCCAAATATTAATTACGAAATTAATATTTAATTAGAGTTTCAGGCCTTATTAATGGGCCTTATTTATGGACCATCTAGGTTTAATTAATGCAATATTAATTATGTCTTTAGGGTTATTTTTAACCCATATCATTTGCCCCCCAACTTCTATGATAATGCACTAGGATTTCATAGAAGTTATACCGGTCTTTTTCGAGACTTGGGGTCTTTTTATCCCTTACCTAGGACTTACTACCCTTTTTTGGGGATTTTAATATACACTAGTGTTTCACGAGTATCATCTTGGTGTAAAGTGTGGAGCAACCTACACATTTACGACGATTTTGCCTTATTCGAGGCTAGCTTGACATTTGCATAAGCCTTTCATGTCTTATATCATCTTGTTTTGGCTTCAAGCCTTTCATTGAGCATATCGAATGATGGGGTTTGGACTGAATGTCTTAGGTTTTCTGGGGTTTCAACCCTTCACATGCTTTCTAGGAAGCTCATGATTTCATCGAACCTTATTTCTACTTGTCCTAATAGTGAGTCCAGTCAGGATACACTTTAAACACAATAGACTTTCAAGTTTTCAGCATGCCAAGTTCTTGGCACTTCAATCCCTTCCAGGGTTTCCAATTTGTACGAACCTCGACAAAATACATTCTTAACGTGATATGGTCCTTCCCAATTTGGGGCCAACTTGCCTTTTTGTCTAACTCCGGATGCCTCAATCTTTTGGAGGACTAAGTCTCCTTGACGGAAGAATCTCTCTTTAACCGTTAGATCATAGTAGAAAGATGCCCTTTTTTGATGTTCAACTACTTTAGCATTTGCCTCATCTCTAACTTCATCAATTAGATCTAAGGCCAGCCTCATGCCTTCTTCATTTGTCTCTGGCTCATAAGCTTCAATTCTTGGAGATGTGTGAGTAATCTCCACTGGAACCACTACTTCTGCCCCATATGCCAGCAGAAAGGGGGTTGCTCCAGTGGTGATTTTATAATTAGTACGATATGCCCATAGTATGGGGATCAATTCGTCTACCCAAGTGTTTCTAGAGCGTTCAACTCTTTTCTTTAGTCCATCCAGGATAATTCGATTGGCAACCTCAGCTTGCCCATTTGCTTGAGGATGGGCAACAGAAGTGAAACGTAACTTGATATCATTCTCGTCACAATATTTCTTGAATTCATCGTTGTTAAACTGAGTTCCATTGTCTGTGACCAAGATACGTGGAGTCCCGTATCTGCATATCACATTTTCCCAGAAGAAATGCATCACTTGCTTGGTGGTTATCTTGGCTAAAGGCGTAGCCTCAATCCACTTGGTGAAGTAGTCGATTGCTACTATCAAGAACTTTCTTTGCGCACTTGCCATTGGAAATGGTCCAAGTATATCCATTCCCCACATGGCGAATGGGATAGGTGAGTTTATGGATGTCATCATCTCTGGTGGTTGCCTAACCACCGGTGCATGCTTTTGGCTCCGTTCACATTTCTTCACGTAGCTTTTAGCATCTACAAGTATGCTTGGCCAATAGAAACATAGACGAGTGATTTTATGGGTAAGGGCTCTGCCCCCCAAGTGTTGTCCTCAAATTCCTTCATGCACTTCCCTTCGGGCCGACTCTGCCTCTTGGGGTCTCAAGCATTTCAGATAAGGAACAATGAAAGACTTTTTGTATAGGATTCCCTCAATCAGGGTATACCTTAGTGCTTTCACATATAACTTTCGTGCTTCTGAAGTGTTGTTGGGTAACCACCCAGTTTCCAGATGGTATTTGATGGGATCCATCCAACAGCTGGCAATATCAATGGGTGCTACCAACTTTCCATTGATGCTTGGGGTCTTCAAGACTTGGAAGTATACACTTCCTTCGTAGTTTTCAATTTCAGAAGAGGCAAACTTAGACAAGGCATCGACCTTCATGTTCTCTTCCCTTGGAATGTGTTCCACATAGCATTCATCGAACTGAGTCATGATGGCCTTGACAAGTTTTAGGTACTTCGCCATGACTTCATCTCTGGCCTCAAACTCCCCATTTACTTGGGAAATCACTAGCCTCGAGTCTCCACACACTTTCAGAGTTTTAACTCTCAAGGCTCCAGCCAGCCCTAAGCCAGCTATCAGGGCTTCGTACTCAGCTTCATTGTTGGTCGTTGGGAATTCCAATTTTAGTGCGTACTCTATGAGAAATCCATCAGGACTTTGTAGCACCAAACCTGCTCCACTTGATTTTGTTTTTGATGCTCCATCAAAATAGAGCACCCAACATTCTTTGAACACCATCTCTTCATCTTTCTTGTCTTCCACTACTACTTCCTGTCCCCCGACTTCTTGGTTGTCAATTGTGCATTCAACCATGAAGTCAGCGAGTGCTTGAGCTTTTATGGCCATTCAAGGCTTATACTTGATGTCAAATTCTCCCAATTCAATAGCCCATTTGATCACCCTTCCACTAACTTGAGGGCTATGCAAGATGTTTCTTAGAGGCTGATTGGTCAAGACTTCTATCTTGTGAGCTTGGAAGTATGGGCATAGCTTTCTTGAGGCCATTATCAAGGCTAAGGCAAACTTCTCAATCATAGAGTAGTTTATTTCTGCCCCATGTAGGATCTTGCTTACGTAGTAAATGGGTTTCTGAACCTTCAATTCTTCTTTTACCAAAACGGCTCCTAGGGCTGTGTTAGAAACCGCCAAGTACAAATAGAGAATTTCTCCTGGCTTTGGCTTTGCCAACAGTGGTGCCTCAACCATGTATTTCTTCATGGCCTCAAAGGCCTCTTGGCTTTCAGTTGTCCACTCAAAATTTTTCACGTTCTTGAGTGCTTTGAAGAAAGGTAAGCATTTCTCTCCTGACTTGGAGATGAATCTTCCCAATGCTGCCACTCTTCCCGTTAGTTTCTGGACATCCTTGACAGTCCGTGGTGGTTCCATGTCTAGAATTGCTTTGATTTTGTCGAGATTAGCCTCGATTCCTCTCTTGGAAACCATCAGGCCTAAAAACTTTCCCGAGCCTACACCAAAGGCACACTTAGCTGGATTCAACATCATCTTGTGGTGCCTTAACACTTCTAATGCTTCCCGTAGATGGTTTATATGCTCGGCCTTATCGAGACTTTTAACCAATATGTCATCCACATAAACCACCATGGTTTTTCCAATCAGGTGTTCAAAAATTTTGTTCACCAATCTTTGATAGGTTGCCCCTACATTCTTAAGTCCAAATGCCATGACTAGATAACAAAAAACACCAAAGTCAGTGATAAATGATACCTTGGAGATGTCATCTTTGTGCATTTTGATTTGGTTGTATCCACTGAAACCATCCATGAAACTGAGCATCTCGTGCCCAGTTGTGGCATCTATTAAGGCATCAATCCTTGGTAAGGGAAAACAATCCTTAGGACGTGCATCGTTTAAATCAGTGATGTCCACACACATCCTCCATTTTCCATTGGCTTTTTTGACCATCATCGGGTTAGCCAACCATTCTGGGAATTGTATTTCTTCAATGAACCCGGCCTCCAGAAGCTTATCTACTTCTTGTTTAATGGCATCTTGCCTCTCTGGAGCAAAATTTCTCTTTTTCTGTTTCACCGTCTTCCTTTCAGGATCCGCATTCAGTTTGTGGGTTATCAATTGGGGATAATCTCTGGCATGTCAGCCGCTGTCCAAGCAAAAACGTCATTGTTCTCTTGAAGAAAAGATATGAGCTTGCTCTTCAATGGTTCAGGCAATAGTGCTCCAACGTAAGTCACCTTCTCCGGTTCACCAGGGACTAAGGGAATTGGGATTAAATCCTCAGCTGGTTTCCCTCTTCGGTCCTCATTATCACTAGTATCCATGTCTTCAATGGGGAGAACCTGCCCCCCGATTCCATCAGGCCTAAATGCGGCTACATAACAGCTTCTAGTCATCTTTTGGTCTCCCTATTCTTTACCAATTCCATTCCTCGTTGGGAACTTGATTTTCAGATGATAAGATGAGGCAACGGCCTTGAACGCATGAAGACCCGTCCTTCCCAGGATTGCATTGTAGGTCGAAGTTGCCTTTATAACTATGAAATTCAACATTTGAGTAGACGAATTCGACCCTTGCCCCATTGTCATTGGGAGTTGGATAGTGCCTTCCACCTTCGACTCCACTCCATTGAATCCATTTATGGGAATATTCGAGGGTGTCAACTGAGAGTCAGTATAGCCCATCTTGATAAAAGCATCATGGAACAAGATGTCCACTAAAGCTCCATTGTCGACCAAAACTCTCTTTGTTTCAAAATTCCCTATCACAGGTACGATGACTAATGGATCATCGTGGGGAAACTTCACTCCCTCCAAGTCAGAATCATCAAAACCTATTGCTGTTTCTGTTCGGGCACGTTTCGGTGCTTCTCTGACCATAGTCATTACTTCTCGGGCATAGGCCTTTCTTGAGTTTCGGGAGGACCCAGCAGCAGTTGGTCCTCCGAATATCATGTTGATGACTGGCCCTCGGGGCTTGGGATTTCGATCTTGATCGTTGTTCCTTCTGTCATAATCTTTCCATTCATAGTTTCCTCTTTGACTCCCTTGATTTCCGTCCTTAGTGAATTTATTGAGCTTTCCTCTCCGTATCAGAAATTCTATCTCATCTTTCAATTGTCTACAATCGTCCGTGTCGTGAACGACTTCCTTGTGGAACCGACATAATTGGTTTTGATTCCGTTTAGACATATAAGTCCTTAGTGGCTTCGGCTATCGGAGATCCTCCTCCTTTGTTATTTCCATCAGAATTTGGCTCCTGGGAGTGTTCAATCTTGCATACTCCGTAAAATTTGGCCAAAAATTGTTCGTCTTGGGTGGAGAATCAGAATCCTTTGACATTCTGGGAAACTTTTCCTTGACGTCGTACTCCTAAGTTTCCTTTCTTTTCTTTGAATTTCCACTACCACCAGTAGTGGGTTCATACTTTCTCATGTTTTCTTCAGCTTTGATGTACTTTCCGGCTCTATCTTGGAGCTTCAGCATGCTCTCGGGTGGATGTTTTGCCAATGATCTTTTGAAGTGATCATCGGTGCTTCCTTGCTGCAGGGCTATCATAGCTACTTTGTCCTCCAAGTCCGGGACTTTCAGAGCCTCCCGGGTGAATCAATTGATGTAATCCCTTAAAGCTTCATTCTTTCCTTGCTGGATTCCCATGAGTGATGCACCCTTCCACTAACAAATTGGTTGATGAATGCTTTGCTTAGTTCCTTCAAAGACCCAATAGAGTTGGGAGGAAGACGGCTATACCAACGTTGGGCCATGCCCGCCAAGGTTTGTGGAAACGTCCTACACTTAACTGCATCATTGGTTGGCTGCAACAGCAGTGCATTAGAGAAGGTTCTTACATGATTCGCGGGATCTACCGTTCCATCATAAGCTTTAATTGTTGGCATCTTGAATTTCCTGGATATGGTAGCTTTCATGATGTCTTGAGTGAATGGTGGTGTAGGATCATCAGGATCTCCTAGGGGCAACAAAACACTAGGATCACCCCTTGGGGCTTCAACCCTCTTGGTTCTTCTCGGTGTTGGGTCCAGGTTGATTATCGGGACCCTTCCACTTGCTTGGCTTTGAGCTTTCGCGGCCTCCTGTTCTGCCAGTAATTTCTTGAGCCTTGCAGCCTCTGCCTCATGGGCCGCAATCTTTTCCTTAGTAGTTTGGGGTTGTTCCCGATTTATTTGGGAAGAACGCGTCCTCCTTGGGGCAACATCCCTCTCTTCTGTGGATGTATAATTCTCGTCCTCAGTATAGGGACCCGAGTAGTCCTGAATCAAAGGGGTCCGTCGAGTTTGTTGATTTTGGGGTCCCAGACCTTGTATATAAGGAGGAACGTATGCCTCGTGGTAGGTGGGATTGAGACCACTACCACCCGCCGTGGGTCGAGGGGGCATGCCATAGCTTGGCATCCCCAAAGTTTGAGTTGCGTATTGGGTAAAATCAGTAGTATGGAGTTGAAGATCACTTGGTGCATTCATGAGCAGTGGGGATGTCGTGATTGGTTGCTGGTGAGCGGTCTCTTGTGGATTAGATCCATGAACGACCATCTGCAGGGGATTCGTCCCTTCAACCGAAATTGGGATTTCCGGTCCTTGAGTGGTGGTGAGGGGGATATTCGCCCCTTGAATGCTAGTAGTTGGCAGTGGTTGATTTCCGTGAGTATCAGCTTCAGAGGTGATAGGAAGCTCCTCAGAAGTTTGAGTATCTCGAGTTGTTCTTCGTGTGTTTGCCATGGTTGATGTTGTCTTCCCACAGACGGCGCCAAATGTTGTGGAATAAAAACTATATCTTTGAATTCAATGCTAGGATTAGAGAGCTTCGAGCTTTATTGGTTTCTCTTGTGTTTCGTGACTAAATCGGTCATCACAAGATGCCTACGTATCTCAATCAGTGCTGAGAATCAAGCCAATAAAACGTAGTTCTTGGTGTTGCCCTCGGGGCAATGGTGGCAGGGGCACACCTAGGACGTAGTGACTTGTATGTCCTTATTCGAGGATGAAGTCTAAAATGTTGTAGATGACGTATGGAGCTGTCACTAGTACAGAATGACCCTACAGCGTCGCACCTATAGCGTCGGTTCTTTAGAGAACCGTCGCCTTTTCATGTTTTTGGCGTCGGTTTTCAACTTAACCGACGCTGTAGGTGTTTGTGAAAGACTTTTGGCGTCGGTCTTTTACTTAACTGACGCTAAAATATGACCTTTGGCGTCGGTCTTTTACTTAACCGACGCTAATACATGACTTTTGGTGTCGGTTTTTTGAATGCCGACGCTAGTACATGACCTTTGGCGTCGGTCTTTTGCATGCCGACGCCTATAATGACTTATAGTGTCGGTCCTTGGTGGAACCGACGCTGTTAAAAGTGCTTTTATGCGTCGGTCACATAGAACCGACGCCTATATTGAGTTTTAGTGTCGGCCTTTTATTTTAACCGACGCTGTAGCATGTTAGAGCATATTTTGTACGTGTATATTAGTAGCTAGTTAGGCAGTAGTATTTTGAACTAATGTACTGTTTATTCCAAGTTGTATACTAGCAATACTCTTTTAAATTTATTTCAATCAAATTTGTGTTATAATTTTATTTTCTATAGTTCATGTTTGTTGACATGGCTTTACCAGTGTATATTAGTGAAGCAGGATGAAATTTATATTAATAAATCAGGTTAAAATATTATACAAAAATGACCAGCAGGTTAAAATATTATAAAAAAATGACCAGGATTTTTTGAATTTTTTTAAGACTTTAGGCGTCGGTTAATGGTATGCGACGCTATTGTGTTTCACTTAATGCGTCGGCATTTGAGAAAACCGACGCTAAAGGGATCAGCCAATTGCGTCGGCATTCCGGATAACCGACGCTAATGCTAGTACCAATAGCGTCGGTTATTGTACATTTTGCGTTGGTTGTTTAACCGACGCCTGAGAGGTTTTAGCGACGCTATTTTGACCGACGCTGTAGGCATATACCTATAGCGTCCCCTACATATACTACGCCTTTTAACCGACGCTGTAGCTCTTTTTGACCGACGCTATAGGCCCATTCTGTACTAGTGTGTGCCCAAAACGTAGTTCTGAGATGAGGGGTCAGACCCTTTATATAGGCGTTTAAAAGCCTAATGGATAAGTATTGATTTCTTTGAAGGATAAATCTTATCCTTGACGGTGGATAAGTATTGAATTTCTTAAAGGATAAGTCTTATCCTTGACGGTGGATAAGTATTGACTTTCTTGAAGAATAAGTCTTATCCTTGACAGTGGATAAGGATAAATTCTAGATCCTTCCTTGTATGAGTTGTTTCCATATCATAACAGACTTGTATTGAAACAAGCCCACTTGTATTAGAACAAGCCTGTATTGGACGTCTCCTGTATTGGACGTCTCCTAATACAGGTTGTACTTCTAGACCAAATATTAATTACGAAATTAATATTTAATTCGAGTTTCGGACCTTATTAATGGGTCTTATTTATGGACCATCTAGGTTTAATTAATGCAATATTAATTATGTATTTAGGGTTATTTTTAACCCATATCAACTCCGAACACAGATGCTCGATAAATATTTTTGTTTAAAATGTATGAAACGAAAATCACAGTGAAATGAAGTTAAATGCTTCCAGACCATGCTAAAAATAGTGGTTACATTAATTGGTGGTTAACAATGCTTGTTTTGGAAAAGAGGCCTTCTATTCCTCGATTAGGTTCATAATCTCATTAAAAATAATTTGTCTATGTACGAGCTTAGCTGGTGATATTAGAAGAACATGCTTCTGTGTGCCCCGGGGCTAGGATGGTTTAAAAACCTTCAGGAATGTCGGGGTGAAGTCAAAATATGGATCTTAAGTTTACAATTAGAATAATTATTGTAAAATCAAGATGATGACAAAATTAATAAAATATTATAATGTTATGTGTGAGATAGAATGTAATTAATTCATTAATTTTGTCAAAGTTGGAAAGGAATATATGAATATGATATAAAAAGTACATGACATTTTTCGAGAAAAAAAATACACTACACATTTTGAATTAAATATATATTTAAATTTTTGTACAAGAGTTCAAAACAAATCGGATATACACTCAAACACACCAAAACATGAAATTATAGGACACATTATAGTATTTCCAGCATCTACCGTATAGTTTGTTGTGGATTGACATTGTTTTAGAGGAACTCCTTGTAAAATAAAGGAGAAGTTCACTTGAGTCTATTATTTATTGAAAATTTACATAATTTGTGGTAGTTGATTTCTTTTTAAATATCAATTAATATGAAATAAATATATAAAATTTATTAATGAGTTTCAAGCTCTTAAGGTTGTCCTTAGATGAGTAAATTGCAAATTTATGGTCATACTTAACCTCATTTTGTATTTTGGTGGCCAAAGTTTCAAATTTACAATATATTGGCTGGACAATACTTTTATTTTTCAAAAAGGTGGCTAAGGGCCACATTTTTGAAAAAAAAGTTCTTAAAAAATTGCTCTTAGCCACCTTTTTGAAGATTAAAAACAATATCTGGTCACTAAATTGCAAATTTGAAAGTCTGGCCACTAAAATGCTAAAGCGGGTAAAGTACAACCATCATTTTGTAATTTACTCTCCTTAGATATATAACTAGGGTTAAGTAGATTTTCATATAAATGCATGAGAGCATTATTGTAATTACAAGAATTTATATTTATTTACAAAATTGCCACACCTTTTTTATACTACAAAACATCCTAATTTTAGGTAAGTTCCCTAAAATCAATCTTAGGGGATTTTTTCTCTTCTTTATTAAGAGTATATAAATGAGGAGTAAATTTCAAAGTAGTGGCCAAACATTACCCGTTTTTGCAGATGCCCGAAATTTAAATTTTCAATTTAGTGGCCAGATATTACTTTCAGTTTTCAAAAAGATGGCCAAGAGAAAAAAGTGGCCCGTAGCTACCTTTTTGAAAATTAAAAGTAATGTCCGGCCACCGTATTGCAAATTAAAAATTTGACCATCAAAATGCAAAAGTGGGTAAAGTTTGGCCACCACTTTGAAGTTTACTCTTATATAATTAATCAAGTCCTACTTAATTAATCCAATAATTCAATATAATAATAATTCAATTAAATTTGAAAAAACGTTCTTTGTGTGTTACCCTTTAGGTTATTATTACGTTGGCAATAATTTTAATATCTCATAATAAAATTATAAACAATGAGCGGCATCTAGTAATACATCATTGCTACCCAAGTAATAATAATAATTGGTGATCCAATTAAACCTTTAATGAATAATGTTCTATGTAATATAATCCTTTTAACCTTATATTATAGATTAAACTCGAGGCATGATCGATGAGTAGACTATTAAACAAATCACAATTTGAGCATGGTCATGCATTTCATAGTCTCACGCAATCAAGAGGCCAATAATATCACTCCTAAAATAGGAGGGTTAAATCATTTATCTATCATTCATATTTCTCATATGATTCATAATATACCCAATGTTCAACTTTATCATTACCCGATCAAAGGTAACTTTGAGTAGAATCAAAGTATATTAATTCTCATATAGAAATATAATGATTTCAAGTCTAAGGATCATTACACCATTATCACTATGAGAATTGTTTATGACACTTGATAACATTTATCATGAAGAATTCACACGGCAGGTCTATCCAGTGCCATGTTCTGCTAACATGCACTTATGTCTTTGACTTTAGTATCTCCATACTTATGACCAATGAGATGTGGTCATCAGTCAACAAACATACTAGTCTTAATGCATTATTATTGTCCTCAAATAATAATACTCGACTAGGGATCTTTTAGGATTATAAACACTACTCATATAATCTCATTTATAAGTCACATACTTAGAGATATAGAATTCATGCTTATATTCCAAGGACATTTATTATTCTAACATTTATATCGCAGTTAATAAAGACATAATAAATAATTGAAAGAAAATCCATAGAACATATTTATTAATAATCAAAAATGTCTTCTCTAAGAACATTATAGTATTGTCTCCAGGGCACAAGCACTAACACTGTCTTACTGGTAGCGTCAGCGATGACAACAAAAGGGGTTTTGGTGGCCGCAGGAGTGGAGCTTGCTGATGGGGATGTAGGTTCAGATGTGAGTGCCATATTATGAGTTAAAACTGGCTACAGAGCTCAGGAAAACGGGAGGTCCAAGGTTCGACTCCCTGCTACCCCCAATATTCTCACAATTTATTATGGACACGAATGGCAAAACTATGCCCCAAAGATGGGCGCCCGTGATCCACTCTTCGACCCAAAAATGGGCTCTCGAACGAGGGGGAGTGTTAGAATACAATATATGATCCTAGAAAGTGCCTTCCTCTAACACCTTGAGGTTTAAGAGCAACTAGTTACTCAACACTTGTTGATGCCTTTATGCATAATGTGGGTCTTCACGGTGATAACAATGTTAATGGAGATTTGAAATTGCATGACATCATGTATGAAGATGAGCTGGAATTTTGAGGGGTTGATGAAGATGATGATCTATTTGAGATGTTTTACAGTCTTTGTGTGTTGGTCATTTGGTTGGCATCTCCCAGTTTGTCCTCCGTCCTTGTCCCCGTCTATTTTGTTGCCCAGTAATTAACAATTGTAGAAGGGGGGGGGGGGTTGAATACAATTGTATAAGATTCTCGACTTTAATGAACACAAATATGAATAATAACAGATTTATTTATTCTGATATAAAACTGTTACAAAACTCTCTCAAGAAATCCTTATGTTCTTGAAAGCTTCTAGGTACAATGATACTCGTGTATGCGATTTATTACAAATCAAAACCTAAACCGTGTTTATATAGTACACACATCTGCTCTATCGATTACAAGATAAGACCAAATCAATTACACAATATTGATACATATCCTAACCGACAGTTTCATTCCATAAACTAATAACGGACAAATAATCTTTCCTTATTTCTCTGAACTTGATAGTTATCTTGAAGTAACAATCCTGATCAGCTTCCAGTCCTGATGATAATCCTGATCACAGTCCTGATAGCAATCCTGATACAGACGCTTGTGCAATACCGATGACGTCAGCAATCCTGATCAATAGTCCAGATTCCGACGATCATTGGATCATGATCTAACATATGTTCTGTTTTGTTTTGTTCAATTTATGTCTAGAATTATGATGGCTTTGCTGGGTAGGCTACATGTAGAATTGTAGTTTCTACGGGCACAAAATTGAATACAAAAAATTGTTCCAAAATGATGTGGCTTAGGTAATATTGCAATATAAAATATTTTGATTGATCCAGGTACTGTGAATATGTGGAGATCCACTTCTATTTAATTTTCTTACAACTAATCAGAAGGTGTCACCTGACATTTTATAAATACTTTGAAAACCAATTTTGTACCCCTAACATTTTCCTTAATACAATTTATATTCTCCGGAATAACCTAGATGGCTGTGAGTTAAGCCAAACTCAACTTAACGGGCGGACGCGAAAGTTTTTTATATGTTCAGTTACTAGATTCTAAGGTTTAATTTGTTAAGTTATGTATTTTAAAAGTTTGATACACCTACAAGTTAGGCGTTAGTTGAGTGACGAAAATATCATTTAATTCTATATATTTATATCATATTTACATATAATATTATAAAATTATGTATAATCTATACTCTTTATTAAAAGCATAAACCCCCTCTTAATGGTATGGTATGTCATGTATATCGCGGTATACATCAAATTATTAGCTTAATTATCTTAATATAATTAGCTTAATTCCAAATTAATAATTTGTATTAAATTAAAAATTAAACATTTATTAAAAGAAAAAACCACTCTTAATGCTATGATATATCATGTATATCTCAATATACATATAATTATTAGTTTAATTAACTTAGTACAATTCACTTAATTTCAAATTAATATAATTATTACAATTAAATTTATAATTAATTATCGATAATCTTCCAACTAAAGAACGTATGCAACACTACATATATAATTATTAGTTTAATTAATTTAATTTCAAGTTAACATATATACTATATTTTTAAAGACGAAACATTGAAAATTTTGGTTTTCGGTTTGCGGTTTTCGGTCATTTATCCTATTTAATAAATAATATAATAATATACAAATAGTAACTAATTGATTGCCTTTTATAATTAAAACATATTTTTCTAACAAAATCTACTCATTTTCCAAAAATATCACGGGCAATTACCTTTAAATTAAAATATATTAACTAATTGATTGCCTTTTATAATTAAAACATATTTTTCTAACAAAATCTACTCATTTTCCAAAAATATCACGGGCAATTACCTTTAAATTAAAATATATTACATTTTATATTTGTTCTCGCTAAAATTTCTCTTTTCCAAAAATATCAGGTACAGCCTTACTTATTTATTTTAAAACATATTTTAATACTTTTAATTATTTAAAAAACTTACATATTTTAACATGCCAACGTATATTTTTAACAAATACAATTAATATAATTTAAAACACTTCCAAAAATATCACGGGCAGTTAATTTTTTTAATTAAAACATGTTAGCTTTTCTATTTTTCCTTATTATTTGCTTTTATAATTAAAACACTTTTTTTCTAACAAAATCTACTCATTTTTCAAAAATATCACGCACAATTACCTTTAAATTAAAACATATTACCTTTTATATTTGTTCTCACTAAAATCTCTCTTTTCCAAAAATATCATGCAACCCTTACTTATTTATTTTAAAACATATTTTAATATTTTTAATTATTTAAAAAAGCTTACCAATTTTAACATGTCAACATATGTTTTTTTAACAAATACAATTAATATAATTAAAACACTTCTAAAAATATCACTGGCATTTACTTTTTAATTAAAAATGTTAGATTTTCTATTTGTCCTTATTATTAATATTATTTTAATGAATAATAAAATAATATTAATAATGTCTCATTTATCTTCCTCAATCCCATTTATATTCTTTATTTAATTTTTTTCTATGTTCCAATTAAAATATTAATAATGCCCAATTATCTTCCTCAGCCCCATTTGTATTATTCATTTATTTTTTTTTCTATGTTCCAATTAATATTAAGTTTCTCATTACATAATTTATCATATTAATTTTTATTTTTTATTTAACATTTTCCGTTCCAATTAATTTTTTTAATTTGTCATTTTTGATCTAATTTATTGGTCCGTGCTTTGCACGGGTTATAGGCTAGTAATAATTATAATTAAATTACAAATAATTATATTAAAAGCAGAAAATTCCCTCTTAATTGTATAGTGTGTCATGTATACTGCTATATACATATAATTATTATCTTAATATAATTCATTTAATTTCAAATCAATTTAATTCTAAATTAAGAGAATAATTATTATTACATCAACACTCTTTTTTAACAGTAAAAACCCCCGATTTGTGGTATGGTATGTCATGTATACACATACCGCTATATACATATCATTATTAGGTTAATTAACTTAATAAAATTAACTTAATTCCAAATTATTCTAATTATTATTATCATTAAATCTATAGTATGTATACGCGATATACATATAATTATTAACATAATTAGTTTAATATAATTAGCATATGACTTTAAGAAGGAAACTCTTTTTTGTTGGAGCACAATAGTATCAAAGCCAAATTTTGGTTGTGTAATATAATTAAATTAATCAGTTTCATTTCAAATTCGGGTTCGATTCAGTGCAATTACATAAGATATTCCATTTGATATCATTGTACAATTGGTTTTTTCATTTGGTATCAATCGAAATTTTTAACTTCGAAGTGGCACAATTATACTTTTAATTGACTTCATTTACACAATACCACTTCGTCAATTAAACGTTTATCGATCGTTATAAAATTATGGAATTTTACATTTGATGCCACTCTGAAATTTTTGACTTTCAAGTAACATCATTCTACTTTGTGCTTCACCTCCAAAATGCAAGTTTTTTTTAATGGATATGATGAATGTGTTCAAATTCTTTGATTTTATGCACCTCAAAATATTGGTGAGCATCTCTTTGCCCATCAAAAGCATTGAGTTTGACATAAAATTCATCAAATTTATCAGCAATAATATTATTATTTTATTAAATATAACTGTTCGTGATATATTTGGAAAATGATAGGTTTTATTTAGGAAAAATAAAAATTAGAAATTTTAGTTAGAAAATATAAAAAAGAATATACATTTTGGCTAAAAATGGTAATGGGTTAGTTATTAGTAATTATAACATTATTATGTTATTTTATTAAATAAAACGGTCTGCGATATTTTTGAAAAATGAGATGTTTTAGTTAGGAAAAATAGAAAATATATTCTATATAGTAATTTTAATATTTTATCTAACGGTTATCATCGATTTGATCAGAAATATCTAACAGCTATTAATGGAATGACCATACTACAAAAATTTTGAGGATCAGACTATAAAACTTTCAATGTTTCGTCTTTAATATAATAGTATAGATTCCACTTATTTGATTTCACTTGGGATTCAATTCTTTATAATTACATGATTAAAAATAATATTTATTTATTCTAGACTTTCATCTTAATTTTATGTTTTAATTCTCTACAACTATATATTTAAATAATACTTATTAGTTATTTTTACTTTCAATATTTTAAGTTTTATTTTAAGTAATTTAATTTTTATTCTTGATCCATGCTTCGCACGGGTTATCGGCTGGTAATATAAATGAAGTATTACAAATATTGTTAACTACTTGGTTAATCTAAACCATCTAAATCAGATGATCTTTCTGGGGGAAACAAAACAAGAATAAGGTTATGTTATAGTCTAAAATTGTTCTTACTCAAAATTTTCGGGTTTAACAGTGGAGGAGGGCGGCCGAGACAATAACTTGTCACATGAAATTATTTTTAATTGAATTTTATATTATATTCTAATCAATCAATACTATTATATAATAGACGAAACATTAAAAGTTTGGTTGGTCGGTATGGTACGTTGTGATTTTACTTAATTGTCATTTCTTAAATTCGTGTTTTTACTTAATTAACTTTACTTATTTATAGAAATATATTATTAAATAATAATATTATCTATTTATAACCAATTACTTTTTCACCTTAAATACTTTTTTTTAAAACAAATTCCCCTACTTTTTTAAATATATCACGGGCAAATACCTTTTTTAACTAAAACATGTTAGTTTTTCTATTTTTCCTTACTAAAACCACTCATTTTCCAAAAATATCATGGATAAACCTTTAGTTATTTATTTTTAAACCTAATATTATAATTATTTTTTTAAAAGTTTACCTATTTTAACATGTCTACTTATTTTTCTTAACAAATGGAATTACTAAAAATATTAAAATATAAATAATCAAATACCTATTTATAACCAATTACCTTTTCAACTAAAACATATTATAGATTTTTTCTAACATAGTCCCTCATTTTCTAAATATATCACGGGAAATTGCCTTTTTCAATTTATTTTTTCTATTTTTCTCACTAAAATCCATTCTTTTTCTAAAAATATCACGGACAAACCCTTTAATTATTTATTTTAAAACGTATTTAAATAATTTAAATTATTAAATTTTAAAACCTCATTTTCCAAAAATATCACGGGCATTTACCTTTTTAAACTAAACATATGTTACATTTTTTATTTTTCGATACTAAAACCCCTTTTTTCCAAAAATATAATAAGCAAACCCTTACTTATTTATTTCAAAATTTGTTTTAATATTTTTAATTAATTAAAAGTGTTTAGCTATTTTTACATGCCTACTTATTTTTTTAACAAATACAATTAAAAAAATAATAATTAAATAATAATTAACAATCCGTGCATCGCACGTGTTTTAAGCTAGTAAATATTAATTTATATAAATGTAAATATATTTTATATCGTGTATTCAATAACTAAATTTAAACATGACACTAAATTTGAATAGCTTACTAGCTTCTCTTTTTTTTTTTTGTAGTTCATTGTAGCTTCTTTTCTCTCCCTCTACTACAATCGAGGGAGTATGTACTTCGTTCGTAATATTACCAGTTTTTCAAGAAAAAAAGAAATTAATCATATGATTTCATGTTTGTATACTTTTGTATTGTGTATTCTACCTGTAAATATAAATACTAAATTTTTGTATCGTTTTGTGTTATTATGTGTGTTATTTGTGTAGTGTACTAAATTATCGGGTCTACTAAAGGTCGTTTCAACACTTTCTTATCCCATCTTTAGATTAGTTAATTGTCAATCCAGGTCCGGGGAAACACAAAAAATTGTTCCATAATGACGTGGTATAGGTGATATTGCGGTATACAATATTTTGATTGATTCTGGTAATCTGAATGTAGAGGGATTCACTTCTATTTAATTTTTTTAATTTTTTTACAACTAATCAAATGTGTCACATAACATTTTGTAAATCTATACTCTTTATTAAAAGCAGAAAGCCCCTTTTAATGGTATGCCATGTATACCGTGGTATACATATTAGTTTTATGTTAATTATCTTAATATTATTATCTTAATTATCTTAATATTATTAATATAATTCTAAATAAATATAATAAAATGTATTATTAAATTAAAAATCTATACTTACTCTTTATTAAAAGCAGAAGCTCTGTTAATGGTATGGTAACATGTAACACCCCCATCTATATCTAAATAAGGGGCTACTTATTAAACCATAAACCTGCAAACAGAGCACTAAAATAATCTCTAAATAATAATTAAATAGTCTAATAATCTCCAAGATAATATTAAACCTCCAAAACAGTTCAAAACAATAAATATGAAAAACCAAAATGTCTAAAATAATATTCAAGTCTAAATAGCGATAGAAGTCTACAAATCCTAATCAATGATATAAAGGGGTGACTCTCCATCACACAGTCCCAGATCCCCCTAAGCACCTGCCAGAAAAAGAATACGGCATGAGCCAATTGCCCAGTACGGATTTGGAATACAGTTTATAAAACAGAAAACAGATATTCATATTTGACAGTTTATAACAAAACATTTATTTAAAAAAAATAAGTATGGCTGAAGCAACGAGGGGTTAGGATATTACATACCGAGATCAGAACAGAAACAAATACACACATCACAGGGTACCTAATGTGTGCAACAAACCGGATAACGTGTACGGCATATACAACGTCACCGTCAAATCACAAATCATAAATTCTGGGTGCACCCACGTATCCTGAAACAAATATCAAATGCGCAAAAGCTCGCCTGCTGAGCTATCAGAACAGAAGGATAAGCCATGACCAATCACACTGCCATGGAAGTGTCATGTCACTGGTGCCGCAATGACATGGCTGTAGTACCCCTACAGCTGGTTAACTCGGTATACCCTATATCACTAAGGGTTTAAATATAATATTTCACAAAACATTTTAAAATCACAGAAACAGATATTTTCAATATTTCCAAGAGATATAAAATATAAGAAATATCGGAGAATCGCAGAAACGGATATTTAAATATTTCGAAACAGATTTAAAAATATTTTTCGGAGTCAGAACAAATTTTCAGAATCAGAATGATTAAATACCAAACGAACAGATTTGAGATCAAAAAAAATTTAACATTAATATTTCTAAGAAGAGTAGCGCTGAATAAAATAGGAGAGAATCCGTACCTCGATATTGCAAACTCAAACACTAACAAAATCCGTAATTGATTCGTTAAACTCCCGGTCCCTGATCTAAATAACAAAATTTTAATTTATTATTAGTATATATTCTTCTTACATTATCACATTCATTTATCGAAACATTTACTTATCACTAGCTAGCTAGGCTCTTGGTTCTCCGTTTTACATGCAACCTGCCAAACACTAATACTAGTCATGCCTCTGACCATCTGAGTCCCGGACTTTGTTTTCCACATCATGCTAATTAACGCATATGGCCACCAATATGATTAAAATATTAATATAAATATTGATGCCAGAAAACTGTAACCACATAGCTTTTAATAATTTGCATTTAACAAATAAAATACAAATTCAAAATCCAAATAATAATACATAAATGTATGCGGCCAAATTTAATAATGATAGTATGAATTTGTAAATAGATAAATTATATATTATATTAAAAACAATATCCCCGACTATAACTTATAATAAATGCAAATGCACTCTAACTTATTCTTGAACCTTGAAATCCAGTTTAATAGACTCAACAAACACAATATAATTAAAATACTTGATGTATTATGTGTGCACATAACATGGTACTAATTAATTTAATAAAATAATAACATGCATTAGACTCGTGTCAATGTCTCTTACTTGTGTATACACCATTGTTAACTAACCAATAATTATCAAGTGACCAGTTACTAATAACCTATGTTTAACGCAACAAGAAAATTTAATTTAAAAGTATACAGAACTTTAATTATCTATGCATGTATCATAGAAAATAATATTTAATCCACGATGACATGATGATAAGTTTAAGCAATTAAATATAGTAGACTTGAGACCCAACCGTTATATTAACTAATAAAAGGTAAATAGGATTACCTTTATTGATCAAAGAAAGCCTTGTGACAATTCAGATTAACGACTCTATGTTCTTTGTTTTCGGTTTTCCTCCGACTCTCTCTCTCTCTGCGCAGCCCAAGCTCTAGGGTTTATGTATAGGTACTCGAACAAGAACCGTATGTGTCCTTCAAATTTTTAGAATTTAATAATTAACTAAAAGCCCAATATCGAACCTTTTCCTTTTCTAATTACTAAAAGCCCAACATCGATCCTTTTCCTTTTCTATTAAATTAAAATATATAAACACCTATTCTTATTCTAATCTCAATTCAAATATTATTATTATTATTATTATTATTATTATTATTATTATTATTAATATTATTATTATTAATATTATCATTATTATTATTATCTAAAATTTCTATATATTACATATATACCCCCTTAAAAAGGATTCCGTCCCCGGAATCTTACGAAACTAAAACTCGTACCTGAATCAAATAAGTGCGGATATCTCTCACGAATAGATCCTTCTAATTCCCAGGTAGCCTCTCGCTCAGAATGGTTTTTCCACAAGACTTTCACAAACGGAATAGTACTCTTTCTCATAACTCGTTCCTCTCGAGCTAGGATAGCTTCCGCTTCCTCCTCACAAGTTAGATCCTCTCTAATCGTATGCAGTGGATACTGAACTACATGAAGCGGATGATACTTGTAGCCCCTCAGAACAGACACATGAAATACATTATGGACATGCGATAACTGTGGTGGTAACGCAACCCTATAAGACACTTCGCCTACTTTCTCTATAACATCAAAAGGACCAACATATCTCGGACTAAGCTTCCCTTTCATGCCAAAACGTTTAACACCCTTCCAAGGCGACACCTTCAAGAACACATGATCACTAGGTTCAAATCCACCAAACTTCCTATGTTGATCCGCATAACTCTTTTGACGTGATCGAGCCTCCTTCAAACTTGCCTTAGCTTGCTCCACCTTCTCATTAGTGACTCTAACTAGCTCTGGTCCTTCAATGACTCTCTCGCCAACCTCATCCCAACAAGACGGTGCTCTACACCTCCTACCATACAAAGCCTCAAATGGTGGCATACCAATACTCGCGTGCCAACTATTATTATACGCAAACTCAACAAGATACAAATATTTATCCCAATCACCTGTCCACTCCAAAGCACAAGCCCTCAACATATCCTCTAATGTCTGAATCGTCCTCTCTGACTGTCCATCAGTCTGTGGATGAAAAGCTGTACTAAAATTAAGCCTCGTGCCCCAAGCCTGCTGAAATCCCTTCCAAAAACGCGATGTAAACCTCGTATCCCTGTCAGAAACTATCGACACAGGCACACCATGAAGTCTAACAATATCCCGCTGAAAAATCTCTGCCAATTCATGAATAGGAGTAGTCTCTCTAATAGGCAAGAAATGAGTTGATTTAGTAAGTCTATAAACCACCACCCATATAACATCGTTCTTCCTGAAGGTTCTCGGCAAATGAGTCACAAAATCCATAGTAATGTTTTCCCACTTCCAAACCGAAATATCCAACTGCTGCAATAATCCACTAGGCCTCCGATGATCTATCTTCACCTGTTGACATATAAGACATTTCCCTACAAATTCTACTATGTCTGCTTTCATTCTACTCCACCAAAAGTGCTCCTTCAAATCTCTATACATCTTAGTGGAACCTGGATGAATAGAGAATGAAGAACTATGAGCCTCGGTCAAAATTTCTTCACGAATCGCCAAGTCTGCAGGCACGCACAATTTACTACCCAACCACAACACACCCTCATCATCAACACGAAAATGTTTTTGCTTACCAGCTGCCACCTTCGATCTAATAACATCCAAACCTATATCTTTCTTTTGAGCTTCCCTGACCCTTGAAACTAGATTTGGTTCCACTCTGAAACTAGCAATGCTACCACCTGATCCTCTAACGTACAACTCAATACCAAAGCGCTCCATGTCTGAGATAAGATGCGGCTGAGTAATTAGAGATGCAACACTCCCCAAGTTCTTCCTACTAAGAGCGTCTGCCACAACATTTGCCTTCTCTGGATGGTACTGAATATTAGCATCATAATCCTTAAGAAGTTCAAGCCACCTCCGTTGTCTCATGTTAAGCTCCTTTTGAGTAAAAATGTACTTAAGACTCTTGTGATCAGTGAAGATATCACAAGTCTCTCCATACAAATAATGCCTCCAAATCTTCAAAGCAAAGACCACTGCGGCTAACTCCAAGTCATGCGTAGGATAGTTTACCTCATAGGGTTTAAGCTGCCTAGAAGCGTAAGAAATAACCTTCCCATGCTGCATAAGAACACAGCCCAATCCTCTCTTAGAAGCATCACTATAAACCTGATATCCTCCACTCCCTGATGGCAACACAAGTATAGGAGATGTCACCAATCTCTTCTTCAACTCTTGGAAACTCTTCTCACGATCATCATTTCACTGGAACTTAAAACCCTTTCTCATCAGTTGAGTCATCGGCAAAGCTATGGACGAGAAACCCTCCACAAAGCGCCTATAATAACCTGCCAAACCCAAGAAACTCCTCACCTCTGTCACATTGCTCGGTCTCGGCCAATTAGTGATAGCCTCAACTTTCACAGGATCCAACTCAATCCCTCTAGTAGACACAACATGCCCTAAAAATGCTACCTGCTCTAACCAGAAGTCACACTTTGAAAATTTTGCAAATAATTTCTTCTGTCTCAAGATCTCAAGTACAGTACGTAAGTGCTCCTCATGCTCCTCCTTACTCCTAGAGTATATCAAGATATCATCGATAAAGACGACAACAAACTTATCCAAATAATCATGAAAGACACGATTCATCAATACCGCTGGAGCATTCGTCAACCCAAAGGACATCACAAGAAACTCATAATGCCCGTAACGAGTACAAAATGCTGTCTTCGGAATATCTTCATCCCTTACTCGCAACTGATGGTAACCCGATCTCAAATCTATCTTCGAAAAGTACTTCGCCCCTTGCAACTGATCGAACAAGTCATCAATGCGTGGCAATGGATACCTGTTTCTGATAGTCACCTTATTCAACTCCCTGTAGTCAATACACAACCTCATAGAACCATCCTTCTTCTTCACAAACAACACGGGAGCACCCCACGGAGATACACTTGGCCTAATAAATCCTCTATCCAACAACTCTTGCAACTGCTCCTTCAATTCCTGCAACTCTAGTTGTGCCATTCGGTACGGCGCCTTAGAAATAGGCTCTACACCTGGGACAAGTTCAATAGTAAACTCCACCTCTCTCTGTGGTGGCAAACCTGGTAGCTCATCGGGAAATACGTCTGCAAATTCATTCACAACCGGATAATCCTCGATGCGAGGTTCATTCTTAGACGTATCCTTCACGAAAGCAAGATAGCCATCACAACCCTTAGACAAAAGTTTACTCGCCTTTAGAGCTGAAATCATTTTAACATCTCCTTTCGGTTGAGAACCCTGATATATAAATTCTGGTTTATCTGCATCCCCAAAGATCACCCTCTTCCCCTGACAATCAATTGTAGCTCGATGTTCACTCAACCAATCCATACCCAAAATAATGTCAAAGTCATGCATCTTCATCGGAAGCAAGTCCACCTTACAATTTCTATCCCCAACAGCTATCGGACACTCTCGGTACACATCAGAAATAATAACGGAATTCCCCATTGGGGTAGCAATAGACATACGAGGATATAATAATGATGGAAGAACACCAAGATGACGAACAAACGATAAAGACACAACAGAATGAGTCGAACCAGTATCAAATAACACATAAGCATCACGTTTACCAACAAGAAGTGTTCCTGAAACGATACCTGAATGAGCTGCTGCCTGATTAGCAGTCAATGCAAACACTCTGCCTGAAGGATTCTGCTGACCACCACTACCACCTCCACCACCAGTGTTCCGCGATGTCAGACAATCCTTAGCCCTATGCTGCATCGAACCACATAACAAGCATGCCCCAAACTGTTTATAACAAGCTCTCCCTGGGTGATGTCCACCACATGTAGCACAAGGAGCCACCGGAATCATATTGGGGTTGCCCCCATACACTGAATAACGATTCTACCCCTGTTGACGATTCTGCCCTTGTTGACGATTCTGCCACTGCCTAGGCTGCTGTTGCTGAAACCGCTGAAACTGCTGATTCTGATTCTGCTTCTGACCACCATACTGATTCTGACTGTAAGTCGACTGAGTCCTCATATTCTGGTATCTTCCACGCCACTGTCCCTGCTGATTACCTTGACCTCCATTCCACTGTTTACCTTGTATAGAACTCTGATCATCTCTAGGCCTCTTACGATCATTCTGAAACCTGGAAGCTCTATACTCAGTACGCTCCTTCTCAATGTCCTTAGCTGCATCTGCCACCTCCGCCACATTAGGAAACTTTAGTGAAATGATAGAACCCCTCAGATTAGGCCTCAGTCCCCATTTAAATTTTTCAGCTTGCTGTGTAGCAGTCCCTGCAACTGTCCCAGCAAATCCAGCTAACCTGATAAACCTCGCCATATAGTCAATAAGGCTCTCATCGAAGTTCTGCGAGATAGAATGAAACTCCCTCAAATATGCCTCTCTGTCTACATTAGAAAAGTACTGCTCATAGAAAACCTCCTTGAATCCCTGCCAAACCAATGTCTCTGTAAACTCCTCACCCCTAGTAGCCTTCACACCCCTCCACCATCGCTGAGCATCCCCTTCTAACTTATACACAGCCAATCTGACCTTCTGCATCTCATCGCAACCCAAAGCATCAAAAATCTTCTCAAGATGAACAATCCAATTCTCAGCATCAATTGGAGTCTGTGGTGCGTGAAAAGATTCTGGTTTCTGCTTAACAAATCTCTCTAACCATACAAATGGCTCCACTAGATTACCATGTCCCTCCGGATTTTGCTGATGTCCTTGACCATTCTGATTATTCTGACCATCTTGATTCCCTTGACCATTTTGATTATTCTGATTGTTCTGATTATTTTGATTGTTCTGATTATTCTGATTTGTCATAGCTTGTTGTATACCCTGGGCCACTGCTTGACCTATCATCGCAGCTAACTCAGCTTGACTAACACCCAAGTTAGTCTGATTATTAGTTCGATTACGTCTAGGAGGCATCTACAATATAAGATAACGAACGAATGAAGATAACAAGAATCGATAAGAAGAAGCGATTTAAAAACAGAAGTCAATAGAATAGAGCAAAATGAAATGAGCTAGAAATAGAGCACCCATCCTAACGTCTACCCCATCTCACAGGTCAACCTAAATAGGTTTTCTACAAGAAAGAACCTAAGCACTGATGCCATCTTTGTAACACCCCCATCTATATCTCAATGAGGGGCTACTTATTAAACCATAAACCTGCAAACAGAGCACTAAAATAATCTCTAAATAATAATTAAATAGTCTAATAATCTCCAAGATAATATTAAACCTCCAAAACAGTTCAAAACAATAAATATGAAAAACCAAAATGTCTAAAATAATATTCAAGTCTAAATAGAGATAGAAGTCTGCAAATCCTAATCAATGATATAAAGGGGTGACTCTCCATCACACAGTCCCAGATCCCCCTAAGCACCTGCCAGAAAAAGAATACGGCATGAGCCAATTGCCCAGTACGGATTTGGAATACAGTTTATAAAACAGAAAACAGATATTCATATTTGACAATTTATAACAAAACATTTATTTAAAAAAAATAAGTATGGCTGAAGCAACGAGGGGTTAGGATATTTCATACCGAGATCAGAACAGAACATAAACAAATACACACATCATAGGGTACTGATATGGGCTAAAAATAACCCTAGATATGTAATTAATGATATATTAATTAGACCTAGTTCGGTCCAAGAATTAGGCCCGATAAAAAGGCCCGAAACCCTAATCATTTATTAATTTCGTAATTAATAAATAAGGGAAATTACCAGCTCATTAAATGAGTCCAAAGCATATTAAATTCTTCAAGAATCAGCAATCAAGACACACAAACCAACTAGGAGTCAGCCTCCTACGAAATAGGATTCACAATCCTGATCTAAGAAGGCGACTTGGCCCCCAAGTCACCTAATTCTATTCTAAATGTAAGGCTCCTGACGCCTATATAAGGACCCTGATCCTACAATCAGAACTACGTTTTAGACTTCATCCTCGAATAAGGACATACAAGTCACTACGTCCTTGGTGTGCCCTTGCCGCCATAGCCCCGAGGGCAACACCAAGAACTACGTTTTTTGGCTTGATTCTCTACATAACAGAGATACGTAGGCATCTTGTGAGGACCTGTTTAGTCACGAACCACGAGAGCAGCCATAAAGATACGATTGTCCACCATCATTCATTGAATACAGCCGTCAACATCTAAATCTACATTTCATTCCATAACATTTGGCGCCGTCTGTGGGAAAACGACATCAACCATGGCTAGAACACGAAAAACAGCAACCGCTACTGAATCAACTGTCACCACCACTGTTCCAACCACCACGGAAACAGGGTCGTTACCCCTCACGACAGTGGTTTCTCAACCACTATGGACGTTGCCCATCACCACAGAGGTGGTGCCTCAACCACAAGGGACGAATCCCCAAGCTTCCATACCTCAGAACGAGACGAACCCTCTTCAGATGGTTGTCTCGCCCCTCGACCATAACCTTCCCTATGGAGCACAGATCTCCACAACCGTGCTTCCTATGAGCACAAATCCAGCATACAGACTGCCCAACTATCCCCTTGAAGCCGGAAGGAGTGGCCATGCCCCATACGAACCACCCTACATTCGAGGATTGGGACCTGTCCCTGAAGGAAGATACTTGGATTATTCTGGGCCCTACTCTGATGACTACTCGTCTGATGAAGGACGAGATCGAGCACCCAGAAGAAGAAGAGCCGGCAAAGAGCCCCTTGGAAGAAGGAATCGGGGGGCAACTACAAGGGCACCTATGACTGCCATGGAAAGGATAAGGGCTCATGAGGCTGAGATCCAGAAACTAAAGAAAAACATAGAGATAGAGCAACAAAGGAGGCAGACTCAGCCTTCGAATCAAGGGGCAGGAGATGTCCCCATAATTGATTTAGGAACACCTTCAAGGAGGCAAGAAGGAGCTAGGGCTCTAAGGACGGAGATTCCCAAGTCAGATCCCCGTGTTTTAACACAACTGGGTGACCCAGACGATCCTATTCCACCCTTCACTGAAGAAGTAATGGACGCTCATGTATCAAGGAAATTTAAGATGCCTACTATCAAGGCATATGACGGAACGGGTGATCCCGCAACCCATGTGAGGACTTTTTCGAATGCACTGTTGCTGCAACCAGTCACTGATGCTCTTAAATGTAGAGCGTTTCCTCAAACCCTGGTTGGCATGGCCCAAAGATGGTATAGCCGCTTGCCGCCCAACTCTATCAGTTGTTTCAGAGATTTGAGCACGGCCTTCATCAGTCAGTTCATTAGTGGACGGGTACATGAAAAAAGCTCTGCTTCACTCATGAACTTAACACAAGGAAAGAACGAGACGTTGAGAGATTACCTCAAACGTTTCACCAAGGAGACATTAAACATACCTGATCTAGATAACAAGGTAGCTATGATAGCCCTTCAACAAGGAACCACAGATGTCTTTTTCAAGATGTCATTGGCTAAACACCCCCCTGAGAGCATGACTGAGCTCCAACAAAGGGTTGGAAAGTACATCAAAGCTGAGGAAAGCATGAAGAAAACTGACACAGGTGGTGGAAATAATGGTGGCTCGAATAAGCGAAAGACGGAGCAAGAGTATGATGTCAAGGACAAATATCCTCGTACGACTAGAGACTCTGATTCAGACACGAAATTTACCGAATATGCAAGGTTGAATGCTCCAAGGAGTCAAATCCTCTTTGACATTGAGAAAGACAAGAGGCCATTAAACAAGAAGTTGAAAACTTCTAGAGGCCGGGTTCATTGAGGAGATCCAATTCCCAGAATGGTTGGCTAACCCCGTAATGGTCAAAAAGGCCTGATGGTTTCCAAGAGAGGAATCGAGGCTAATCCCGACAAAATCAAAGCAATTCTAGACATGGAACCACCACGGACAGTCAAGGATGTCCAGAAACTAACAGGGAGAGTGGCAGCATTGGGAAGATTCATCTCCAAGTCAGGAGAGAAGTGCTTGCCCTTCTTCAAAGCACTCAAGAAAGTAAAGAATTTCGAATGGACAACTGAAAGTCAAGAGGCCTTTGAGGCCCTGAAGAAATACATGGCTGAGCCACCACTATTGGCCAAACCAAAACCAGGAGAGGTTCTTTATCTATACTTGGCAGTATCCAACACTGCCCTGGGAGCTGTTTTGGTGAAAGAAGAGTTAAAGGTTCAGAAACCCATCTACTACGTGAGCAAGATTCTACATGGGGCAGAAATAAACTACTCAACGATTGAGAAGTTTGCCTTAGCCTTGATAATGGCCTCAAGAAAGCTACGCCCATACTTCCAGGCTCACAAGATAGAGGTCTTGACTGATCAACCTCTAAGAAACATCTTGCATAGCCCTCAAGTTAGTGGAAGATTGATCAAATGGGCCATTGAATTGGGTGAATTCGACATCAAGTATAAGCCTCGAACGGCCATAAAAGCTCAAGCACTTGCTGACTTCATGGTTGAATGCACCATTGACAACCAAGAAGTCGGGGGGCAGGAAGTAACAATAGAAGACAAGGAAACTGAAGACATAATCTCCAAAGAATGTTGGGTGCTCTATTTTGATGGAGCATCAAAAACAAAATCAAGTGGAGCCGGTTTAGTGCTACAAAGTCCTGATGGATTCCTTATTGAGTATGCACTAAAACTTGACTTCCCAACGACAAACAATGAGGCTGAGTACGAAGCCCTGATAGCTGGCTTAGGGCTGGCTGGAGCATTGAGAGTTAAAACCCTGAAAGTAGGTGGAGACTCGAGGCTAGTGGTTTCCCAAGTAAATGGGGAATTTGAGGGCACAGATAAAGTCATGGCCAAGTACTTAAAACTTGTTAAGGCCATCATGACTCAGTTTGATGAATGCTATGTAGAGCACGTTCCGAGGGAGGAAAACGTGAAGGCTGATGCCTCTTCTGAAATTGAAAACTATGCAGGGAGTGTATACTTCCAAGTCTTGAAGACCCCAAGCATCAACGAAAAGTTGGTAGCACCCATTGGTATTTCCAGTTGTTGGATTGATCCCATCAAAGCTCATCTGGAAACTGGGTGGCTGCCCAACGACACTTCAGAAGCACGAAAGCTATACGTCAAAGCACTAAGGTATGCCCTAATTGAGGGAATCCTATACAAAGAAGTCTTTCATCATTCCTTATCTGAAGTGTTTGAGACCCCAAGAGGCAGAATTGGCCCTAAAGGAAGTACATGAAGGAATCTGTGGGCAACACTTGGGGGGCAGAGCCCTTGCACATAAAGTTACCCGTCTAGGTTTCTATTGGCCAAGCATACTTGCTGATGCTAAAAGCTATGTGAGAAAATGTGAACGGTGCCAGAAACATGCACCAGTGGTTAGACAACCACCTGAGATGATGACATCCATTAACTCTCCTATCCCTTTTGCTATGTGGGGAATGGATATACTTGGGCCATTTCCAATGGCGAGTGCTCGAAGAAAGTTCTTGATAGTGGCAATCGACTACTTCACTAAGTGGATTGAGGCTAAACCTTTAGCCAAGATAACCACCAAACAAGTGATGCACTTCTTCTGGGAAAGTGTAATATGATATATGGAATCCCACGAATCCTGGTTACGGACAAGGGAACTCAGTTTAACAATGATGAGTTCAAGAAGTATTATGAAGAGAATGATATCCAATTACGCTTCACTCCTGTTGCTCATCCTCAAACAAATGGGCGAGATGAGGTTGCAAATCGAATTATCCTAGATGGACTAAAGAAAAGAGTTTAACACTCCAGAAACACTTGGGTAGACGAATTACTCCCCATACTTTGGGCATATCGTACTACATGTAAAGTCACCACTGGAGCAACCCCATTTCTGCTGGTATATGGGGCAGAAGCAATGGTTCCAGTAGAGATTACCCACACGTCTCCAAGAGTTGAGGATTACGAACCAGAGACAAATGGAGAAGGCTTGAGGTTAGCTTTAGATCTAATTGATGAAGTTAGAGACGAGGCAAATGCCAAGATAGTTCAGCATCAGAAACGAGCATCTTTCTATTACAACCTAAGGGTTAAAGAGAGATTCTTCCGTCAAGAAGACTTAGTCCTCCGAAAGATTGAGGCATCCGGAGTTGGACAAAAAGGCAAGTTGGCCCCAAATTGGGAAGGACCATATCACGTTAAGAACGTGTTTGAACGAGGCTCGTAAAAGCTAGAAACCCTCGAAGGGCATGAGGTGCCAAAAACTTGGCATGCCTCAAACTTGAAATCATGATCTTCCTAGAAAGCAGATGAAGGATTGAGCCCGTTTTGATGGGTAGAAACATCCTCAAAAGCTTTGCCAAGACAAACTACAAATTATTGCAAAGGAAAACATACAAAATATGCATGTCAACTACACAAATAGAGTTGAATACAACGAACCCCGAAGGGTTGAAACCCCTGAAAATTCGAGGAAGTATAGCTCAGAACGAGCTTCGATTCGATATACTGGAAGCTCAAAATTAAAGAAACGAGTGAAATGTTATGTCTATCTTCGTTCATGAAGACCCCTCAATGTGTTTATTACTTTTCATGATCCAATCATGAATAATAAATAAACAAAGCATATGTCACAAGCACAAATTTTGCAAAATCATGTATCAGAATACAAGCAAAATCATGTATCAGTATACACACGACCCAAATTCCAGGTCGAATTTACACTGCATCCTGGTCGAACAAACCTGTTCGAAAACGAACTAAAAAATGAGTTCGACATGTTCGATCTGAAGACAGTTTGAGGTCGAAAAACTAAATAAAGTTTCTGGTCGAAATTACACGAGGTTGAGGTCGAAACTTTGAGCTCGAAAATACACTGTAATTCCTGATCGACATGTTCGACCTTGTCCCCCTTCCTGGTCGAAAATAGCCTGGAGAATCCTGGTCGAAAATGACCTAGGATTCCTGGTCGAAAAATCCAGGTCGAAAATGACCTAGGATTCCTGGTCGAAAAATCCAGGTCGAAATAGCCTGGATTCCTGGTCGAAAATTCCTGGTCGAATTTATACTAAAATTCCTGGTCGAACCATTCGACCTCACCCCAGTCCTGGTCGAAAAATCCTGGTCGAAAATGACCTAGGATTCTGGTCGAAAATTCCTGCTCGGAAATGCAAAGAAACGAGGTCGAAAATTCCTGCTCGAAAATGCAAAGAGATGAGGTCGAAAATTTGAGGTCGAAAAAGACCTAAATTTCCTGGTCGAACTGATCGACCTCATTCCAGTTCAGGTCGAAATTGACTTGACTTCCTGGTCGAAATTGACTTAACTTCCTGGTCGAACTTGACTTGACTTCCTGGTCGAAATTGGCTTAATTTCTGATCGAAAATACTCTGAAAATTCCTAAAATATTAGGAATAATTATTAAAAATACCTGTGGGTACATGCAAATTCCTAAAATATTAGGAATAATTATTAAAAATACCTGTGGGTACATACAAATTCCTAAAATATTAGGAATAATTATTAAAAATACCTGTGGGTACATACAAATTCCTAAAATATTAGGAATAATTATTAAAAATACCTGTGGGTACATGCAAATTCCTAAAATATTAGGAATAATTATTAAAAATACCTGTGGGTAGATGAAAATTCCTAAAATATTAGGAATAATTATTAAAAATACCTGTGGGTACATGAAAAGTCCTAAAATATTAGGAATAATTATTAAAAATACCTGTGGGTACATGCAAATTCCTAAAATATTAGGAATAATTATTAAAAATACCTGTGGGTACATGGAAATTCCTTAAATATTAGGAATAATTATTAAAAATACCTGTGGGTACATACAAATTCCTAAAATATTAGGAATAATTATTAAAAATACCTGTGGGTACATACAAATTCCTAAAATATTAGGAATAATTATTAAAAATACCTGTGGGTACATGAAAATTCCTAAAATATTAGGAATAATTATTAAAAATACCTGTGGGTACATGAAAAGTCCTAAAATATTAGGAATAATTATTAAAAATACCTGTGGGTACATGCAAATTCCTAAAATATTAGGAATAATTATTAAAAATATCCGTGGGTACATGGAAATTTCTTAAATATTAGGAATATTTCATGTAAATGTCAAATTAGCCTCGAATAAGGCAACAATCGTCGTAAATGTGTAGGTCGCTCCACACTTTGCAATAAGGCGATACTTGTGAAACACTGGTGTAAATAAAGTCCTAGGTAAAGGATAAAAAGACCCCGAATCTCGAAAAAGGTCAATATAATTTCTACGAAAACTTGAAAAGTTTTCCTAGAAATTGGGGGGCAAATGATATGGGCTAAAAATAACCCTAGATATGTAATTAATGATATATTAATTAGACCTAGTTCGGTCCAAGAATTAGGCCCGATAAAAAGGCCCGAAACCCTAATCATTTATTAATTTCGTAATTAATAAATAAGGGAAATTACCAGCTCATTAAATGAGTCCAAAGCATATTAAATTCTTCAAGAATCAGCAATCAAGACACACAAACCAACTAGGAGTCAGCCTCCTACGAAATAGGATTCACAATCCTGATCTAAGAAGGCGACTTGGCCCCCAAGTCACCTAATTCTATTCTAAATGTAAGGCTCCTGACGCCTATATAAGGACCCTGATCCTACAATCAGAACTACGTTTTAGACTTCATCCTCGAATAAGGACATACAAGTCACTACGTCCTTGGTGTGCCCTTGCCGCCATAGCCCCGAGGGCAACACCAAGAACTACGTTTTTTGGCTTGATTCTCTACATAACAGAGATACGTAGGCATCTTGTGAGGACCTGTTTAGTCACGAACCACGAGAGCAGCCATAAAGACACGATTGTCCACCATCATTCATTGAATACAGCCGTCAACATCTAAATCTACATTTCATTCCATAACAGGTACCTAATGTGTGCAACAAACCGGATAACGTGTACGGCATATACAACGTCACCGTCAAATCACAAATCACAAATCATAAATTCTGGGTGCACCCACGTATCCTGAAACAAATATCAAATGCGCAAAAGCTCGCCTCCTGAGCTATCAGAACAGAAGGATACACCATGACCAATCACACTGCCATGGAAGTGTCATGTCACTGGTGCCGCAATGACATGGCTGTAGTACCCCTACAGCTGGTTAACTCGGTATACCCTATATCACTAAGGGTTTAAATATAATATTTCGCAAAACATTTTAAAATCACAGAAACAGATATTCTCAATATTTCCAACAGATATAAAATATAAGCAATATCGGAGAATCGCAGAAACAGATATTTAAATATTTCGAAACAGATTTAAAAATATTTTTCGGAGTCAGAACAAATTTTCAGAATCAGAATGATTAAATACCAAACGAACAGATTTGAGATCAAAAAAAATTTAACATTAATATTTCTAAGAAGAGTAGCGCTGAATAAAATAGGAGAGAATCCGTACCTCGATATTGCAAACTCAAACACTAACAAAATCCGTAATTGATTCGTTAAAGTCCCGGTCCCTGATCTAAATAACAAAATTTTAATTTATTATTAGTATATATTCTTCTTACATTATCACATTCATTTATCGAAACATTTACTTATCACTAGCTAGCTAGGCTCTTGGTTCTCCGTTTTACATGCAACCTGCCAAACACTAATACTAGTAATGCCTCTGACTAGTGCTGGCCACACGGGCGGTCCGTCCCGTGCCGTGCCGGTTCACGGACGGGCCGTCCCGATAAAACATTAACCCGGGCACGGCATGTTGATAACGACGGGGCGGGGCGAGCCGTGTCGTGCTAAAGAATGGTTGTCACGTGCACAGTTCCGGCGGGTTGGCGGGCGAGTTGCGGGTCGGGGCGGTTTAAAATTTATTATTATTATTTTTAATTCGATACGAATAATTGTTTGAAACTGTAAAAAAAATTGGAAGAAAAGAGGACAGTACCTCTATAAATTTTATTAATTAAAAAAAATGTTACAATTAATTTGAGAGGACTCCTCTCTAAAAAAACGGAACAAACCGCATTAACATATTAACCCGGGTTCGATTCCTCGCAACTACATAATTATACAAGATTTATTTACTTTAAATTCTTTAGCTTCATCTAGGGTTCGATTTCTTAAAATTACGTAATTATACAAGATTTATTTATTTACTTTAAATTCAATAGTTTCATCAAGCGTTAGATTCTTTGCAGCTACGTAATCATACAAGATTTATTTATTTACTTTAATTTCTTTAACTTTATGCACAGTTTGAACTACATAATTAAATAGTTATTTATTTATTATATATTTGTATCATTCAATTCTCGAGAAATACATTTTTAAATAATATTTATTAATAATTTATTAATACTAATATTTTAATGTCAACTCATACTCGGCCCGTGCTTGCTAATATATATAATATAAATTACAAAGTACAAACACATGCATATGCAGACATGTTTATGACATGCAAATTTTGATCGTTGTATCATGTATGGATAATTTATGGATGCATGATTGCATGGTGGTCATATTCACTGCATGATTCAGTGAATATATTATATATATATTATATATAAGCACTAGATATTAGATAACATGCATGCAGACATAGTAAATAAACTGATGATAAGCACCTACAGACGGACCGTGCCGGGGCGGACGGTTCACGTCGTGCCGTGCCGATCCACGTGCCGTGCCGTGCCGGTGTCCCGTGCCGTGTCGTGCCGGTGCCGGTTTTCAGAAATCCAACTCGTATTCGCCCCGTTACGGAAAACGAGTCGTGCCGAGTTGTGCCGAGTTGATTCGTCCCGTTTCCGGTCCGAGTTTTCCGAGCCATTTGGCCGTGCCGTCCCCGGGTTGGCCGGTCAAACCCGCTCGGGTGGCCACCTCTACCTCTGACCATTTGAGTCCCGGACTTTGTTTTCCACATCATGCTAATTAACGCATATGGCCGCCAATATGATTAAAATATTAATATAAATATTGATGACAGAAAACTGTAACCACATAGCTTTTAATAATTTGCATTTAACAAATAAAATACAAATTCAAAATCCAAATAATAATACATAAATGTATGCGGCCAAATTTAATAATGATAGTATGAATTTGTAAATAGATAAATTATATATTATATTAAAAACAATATCCCCGACTATAACTTATAATAAATGCAAATGCACTCTAACTTATTCTTGAACCTTGAAATCCAGTTTAATAGACTCAACAAACACAATATAAGTAAAATACTTGATGTATTATGTGTGCACATAACATGGTACTAATTAATTTAATAAAATAATAACATGCATTAGACTCGTGTCAATGTCTCTTACTTGTGTATACACCATTGTTAAATAACCAATAATTATCAAGTGACCAGTTACTAATAACCTATGTTTAACGCAACAAGAAAATTTAATTTAAAAGTATACAGAACTTTAATTATCTATGCATGTATCATAGAAAATAATATTTAATCCACGATGACATGATGATAAGTTTAAGCAATTAAATATAGTAGACTTGAGACCCAACCGTTATATTAACTAATAAAAGGTAAATAGGATTACCTTTATTGATCAAAGAAAGCCTTGTGACAATTCAGATTAACGACTCTATGTTCTTTGTTTTCGGTTTTCCTCCGACTCTCTCTCTCTCTGCGCAGCCCAAGCTCTAGGGTTTATGTATAGGTACTCGAACAAGAACCGTATGTGTCCTTCAAATTTTTAGAATTTAATAATTAACTAAAAGCCCAATATCAAACCTTTTCCTTTTTTAATTACTAAAAGCCCAACATCGATCCTTTTCCTTTTCTATTAAATTAAAATATATAAACACCTATTCTTATTCTAATCTCAATTCAATTATTATTATTATTATTATTATTATTATTATTATTATTAGTATTATTATTATTATTAATATTATCATTATTATTATTATCTAAAATTTCTATATATTACATAACATGTATACCGCAGTATGCATATATTTATTATCTTAATAATCTTAATATAATTAACATAATTCTAAACTTTATTAAAAACAGAACCTCTCTTAATGGTATGGTATGACATGTATACCGCAGTATACATATATTTATTATCTTAATAATCTTAATATAATTAACATAATTCTAAATTAATATAATACAATTTATTATTTAATTAAAAGTTAATCTTTATTACATTATTAAATACATATTATTTTTATGTTAATTATGTTAATATTATTATCATAATTATCTTAATATTATTAATATAATTCTAAATAAATATAATAAAATTTATTATTAAATTAAAATTCTATACTTACTCTTTATTAAAAGCAGAAGCTCTGTTAATGATATGTTAACATGTATACCGCAGTATACATATATTTATTATCTTAATAATCTTAATATAATTAACATAATTCTAAACTTTAATAAAAACAGAACCTCTCTTAATGGTATGGTATGACATGTATACCGCGGTATACATATATTTATTATCTTAATAATCTTAATATAATTAACATAATTCTAAATTAATATAATACAATTTATTATTTAATTAAAAGTTAATCTTTATTACTTTATTAAAATAAAAAAACCCACTCTTAATAATATAGTATGACATATACAGCGGTAAATATATAATTATTATATTAATATAATTAACATAATTCTAAATTAATATAAATAAGATTTATTATAAAATCAAAAACAGATATTCAACTTAATTTTATGTATACCGCCGTACACATATAATTTGATTGAGATCAAAAGATTTTTTATATCACCTATTAGTTTGTAAGTTACTTTCGATCAGTACAATTCCTATCTCTCTTACTTCTAACGATTACTGATGGGTATTTTATCCGTCCCGTCGATCTTGCTCTGTTCTCACGCCCCATTCGAGACGGGAATTTGAGAAATTATTCGTGTTCAGGACAAGGAACAGAGAGAAGTATAAAAATAACTCGGGGATTGGTGGCAGAAACGGAGAGAAGTACATAATAAAAATATTAAAAGCAGAAAGCCCCTCATAATGGTATACCATGTATACCGCGGTATACATATTATTTTTATGTTAATTATCTTAATATTATTATCTTAATTATCTTAATTTTATTAATATAATTCTATATAAATATAATAAAATTTATTATTAAATTAAAAATCTATACTTACTCTTTATTAAAAGCAGAAGCTCTCTTAATGGTTTGGTAACATGTATACCGCAGTATACATATATTTATTATCTTAATAATCTTAATATAATTAACATAATTCTAAACTTTATTAAAAACAAAACCTCTCTTAATGGTATGATATGGCATGTATACCGCAGTATACATATATTTATTATCTTAATAATCTTAATATAATTAACATAATTCTAAATTAATATAATACAATTTATTATTTAATTAAAAGTTAATCTTTATTACTTTATTAAAATAAAAAACCCACTCTTAATAATATAGTATGACATATACAGCGGTAAATATATAATTATTATATTAATATAATTAACATAATTCTAAATTAATATATATAAGATTTATTATAAAATCAAAAACAGATATTCAACTTAATTTTATGTATACCGCCATACACATTTAATTTGATTGAGATCAAAAGATTTTTTATATCACCTATTATTTTGTAAGTTACTTTCGATCAGTACAATTCATATCTCTCTTACTTCTAACAATTACTGATGGGTATTTTATCCGTCCCGTCGATCTTCCTCTGTTCTCACGCCCCATTCGAGACGTGAATTTGAGAAATTATTCGTGTTCTGGACACAAGAACAGAGAGAAGTATAAAAACAACTCGGGGATTGGTGGCAGAAACGGAGAGAAGTACATAATAAAAATATTAAAAGCAGAAAGCCCCTCATAATGGTATACCATGTATACCGCGGTATACATATTATTTTTATGTTAATTATCTTAATATTATTATCTTAATTATCTTAATTTTATTAATATAATTCTAAATAAATATAATAAAATTTATTATTAAATTAAAAATATATACTTACTCTTTATTAAAAGCAGAAGCTCTCTTAATGGTATGGTAACATGTATACCGCAGTATACATATATTTATTATCTTAATAATCTTAATATAATTAACATAATTCTAAACTTTATTAAAAATAGTGGTATGACATGTATACCGCACTATACATATATTTATTATCTTAATAATCTTAATATAATTAACATAATTCTAAATTAATATAATACGATTTATTATTTAATTAAAAGTTAATCTTTATTACTTTATTAAAATCAAAAACCCACTCTTAATAATATAGTATGACATATACAGCGGTAAATATATAATTATTATATTAATATAATTAATAGAATTCTAAATTAATATAAATAAGATTTATTATAAAATCAAAATCAGATATTCAAGTTAATGTTATGTATACCGCCGTACACATATAATTTGATTGAGATCAAAAGATTTTTTATATCACTTATTATTTTGTAAGTTACTTTCGATCAGTACAATTCCTATCTCTCTTACTTCTAACAATTACATATGACTATTTTATCCGTCCCGTCGATCTTGCTCTGTTCTCACGCCTCATTCAGGACGGGAATTTGAGAAATTATTTGTGTTCAGGACACAGGAACAAATGACACAGAATTATAAAAACAACTCGGGGATTGGTGGCAGAAACGGAGAGAAGTACATAAAAATAATTCGGGACTGAGGACTTGATTGATAAGAAAAACTCTTTTTCGTAGGAACACAATAGTACAAAGAAAAATTTGGGTATCCCTCCTACTTCTAACAACTATATATGTGTATTTTATCCGTCCCGTCGATCTTGTTATGTTCTCCATCCCATTCGGGACGAGAATTTGAGAAATTATTCGTGTTCAGGACACGAACATTCGTGAAAGAAGTATAAAAACAACTCACGGATTGATGGCGGGAATGGAGAGAAGTATAATAAAATTATACGGGGGATGAGGAACTTTATTGATAAGGAAAACTCTTTTTCGTACAAAGCCATATTTTGGTTAGTATGATATATCTAAATTAATTGGTTTCATTCCAAACTCATGTTCGATTCGCTGCAACTACATAACTATATAAGTTAGTTATTTATTCAATTTCAATTATTTGATTTTACAAAATATTATTTGATTCTTTCTATCGACATAATTAAATAATATTTATTTATTATAGACTTTCATATTAATTTCATGTTAAATTCTTTGCAAGTACATATTTAAATAAAACTTATAAATTATTTTTATTTTCAATATTTTAAATTTTTTTTAATAATTTAATTTTTATTCTTGATCCGGGTTATCTGCTAGTATTTTAAAAACCAGTTTTGTACCCATACCATTTTCCTTGATACAATTTATATTCTCCGGAACAACCTAGACGACGATGGGGGAACTTATTTAAAGCCAGCTTCATGTTGTCTCAAAATCAATTACCAACATAGAACAAGCTTCTCCCCCTACCAGGCCACCACTCAAGCTCAAACATTAAACTCTACCTTTTCTTCTATCTCAATCCACAACTATCCAACTCATTCGATTAATCGAATTACCGGGTCTATATTAAAATGTATAACCAGGTTTCTACAGTATATCCGCAGTCACCAGTTTGCAACTTACAACAACAGTGGCCAG
This sequence comes from Heracleum sosnowskyi, assembly GCA_030848705.1. Taxonomy (NCBI): domain Eukaryota; kingdom Viridiplantae; phylum Streptophyta; class Magnoliopsida; order Apiales; family Apiaceae; genus Heracleum; species Heracleum sosnowskyi. Next base: position 12,208,572 of record CM061244.1, on the reverse strand, counting down.
TGGGCATGACCACTATCCTTCAGACACCAGTAATCTCCAGAAGGCAACTGCATGTCATCTCAAGTTCAAGAATCAACGTTAAACCAGCTTCTCCCACACCCCTCAAGCTCAAACATTACAATCTTCCTTTGCACGATCGCACGATGTCCAGTGTTTACATTCCACTTATATTCTTCTATCCCAATCCATTAGCTAGTAAAACCACGATATCAAATCTACTCAAAAACTCTTTATCTGAAATACTTTCCGAGTACTACCCATTTGCAGGAAGGCTAAGTTCCTCAGGATCCTATATTGATTGCAATGACGAAGGAATTCATTTTCATGAGGTCCGGATAGCATGCAATTTATCTGAAATTCTGGAAAAAACTCCTGCCAAGGATGAAGAAGAAGGTTATGGTTATCTTTTTCCACCTCGTTCGATATGGCATAAAATGTCAGATTCTCGTAATTTAATGGCTGTTCAACTAAACCATTTCTCTTGCGGTGGAATAGCTATAGCTGTGAGCCTTTCACACCGTGTTGCTGATGGTCTTACTTCATTGTCATTCCTAAGTTACTGGGCAAGACTGTCACGCAACCCTAACGATCAAGAAAAACTTGTGCATTGTAATCCCCGTTTCATGCACGAGCTGCAGCTACCACAATCAAGTGATGATGATTTATCTGAGACTCAAGTTTTGGGTCCCGAAAAGGACTGGATCACTACCGAGATAGTGTTTCCCAACTCAAAGATGGCAAAACTGAAGGCCGAGCTGGAAATGCAAGACAAACAACTCGGCATAACTAAAAAAAAGCATTACACACAGAATGAACTTGTGACTGCACTCCTTTACAGATGTGCTGTAACCGCCGCAACTACATCTAACTCCGGGACCTATACTAAATCTGTTCTGTTGCAGTTTGTAAACATGCGTCCTTTTCTTGATCCTCCACTGCCGAAAACAAGTGTTGGAAATCTCATTACCTGTAATCACATCCCGACAGATACGATGAACGATACAAATTTAAATACATTGCTAGGCCAAATGCGAAAAGGGGTGATGCAGCTTAGAGGATCAAAGAGTATGGTCGGAAAAGACGCTATGCCCTTATGGGTCAATTATGCAAAAATTAATTACAAGACTTATGCTATTAGCAGCATTTGTAAATTCCCACTATATGATGAGATGGATTTCGGGTGGGGAAGGCCTGTTAAAGCCGGTATTGTGGACACACCGTTTGTTAATTGCATGTTTCTGATGGATACTCCGAGTAAAGATGGTATAACGGCCATCATAAGTTTGGAGGAGCAGGACATGAAAAATTTCATAGTTGACAAAGAGCTGCTTGCTTATGCTTCTTTCTAATACTCAGAGGCTCTTTTGTTAAAACTTGTCAAAAAACCTTGGCATTTTTATTACTTTTCAATAAGGATTATTGTTGTTATCCATTATCTAAATTATTATTCATATGCAAAACAGTAGCCTTGTCATTTTTAAGTAAACTTCAATTTTTCACTTCATGTTGTGCGTCCTGCCTCTGTTAGCTGAAGAACTTTCAAAGGACTGCGCGATACATGGAATGGAATGGAATGTCGAACACAGGCTGTAATAAAATTACGGATAGGTATAAATTGTATTCCTTCACTATAGATTAGATGTCGAATGGATAGATGCTTTACTTGGAAGATTACTAGGTGGTAAGGTTTATGTAGCAGATACGTACCTTCACTCAACTTCCGGGTCATCTTCACCATCTACTGGTTTAATTAGCAAAAAATGAAAAAAAGTATCAGTTGAATTGCTCTCAATAATATGAAGAATAAAATTACTCATTGCAGTTTGTCAAATCCGACCCGATTGTCATCCCTATTTGGCGCTTCTCGACATAGGAGCATATAATTCTAATATCTTCAGCTACAATAAATTTCTAATGTGATTTTGAATTAAGTCGAGGAACATAAGGCCTCGTCCAAAGAAAGGATCTAATGTTATTAACAGCATTTGTAAATTCCCATTATATGATGAGATGGATTCCGGGTGGGGAAGGCCTGTTAAAGTCGCTGTTGTGTACACACCGTTTGTTAATAGCATTTTTCTGATGGATACTCCGAGTAAAGATGGTATAACTGGCCATCATAAGTTTGGAGGAGCGGGACATGAAAAATTTCCTAGCTGACAAAGAGCTGCTTGCTTGTGCTTCTTTCTAATTCTCAGAGGCTCTTTTGTTAAAACTTGTCAAAAAAGACTTTGTATTTTTATAACTTTTCAATAGAGACATCGCTTCTCTTTATCAATAGACATCGGTTTTTAGCCGATGTCTATTGCTGTTTTTCTAGTAGTGTAAATTATTATTCATATGCAAACCAGTAGCCTTGTCAACTCAAAGTTTGAGTAAACCTCAATTTTTCACTGCCTTTGGCTTTCACTTCATGTTGTGCGTCCTGCCTCTGTTATCGTCGTAAAGAGATACATGGAATGGAATGTGGAACGCAGGCTGTAATAGAATTACAAACACGTTTAAATTGTATTCCTTCACTATTAGGTTAGATGTCTACTTTTTTTCATTCTACAATTTGAAGTTTCTTATTCTGGCATGGTTAAGCAATCATTATAGGAGCATATAATTCTATTATGATCAGCTATAATAAATTTTTAATGTGATTTTGAACTTAGTCGAGGAACATAAGGCCTCATAGACAGAAACAAAAATATTGCTCGTGTCATCGTGTGCAGTGTCGGAATCAGTTATATAATAATCAAGACTAAAAATATTCGTTGGCAACCTTTTGAAGACTTACTCAAAGTGGCTGAGCAAAATCGAACCGAAAAACCGATCCGAACCAAAATATTTCGGTTCGGTTTGGATTGAGTTTTTTCGAAGATTTCGGTTATTTTGGTTTTTCGGATTAAACCGAAATAAAATCGGTTCGATTCGGTTTTCAGAATTATGGTTCGGTTAAAAACTGAAAAACCGAAATATTTTTATATGTTTTTTAAAATTATATATATATTAGCTTAAAACCCGTGCGATGCACATATTGTTTGCAATAATTGTTACTTTTATGTTTTAATAGGTATTAAAATAAATAAGTAAGGATTTGTCGGTAATATTTTTGAAAAAGAAAGTATTTTAGTACGGAAAAATAGAAAAAGTAACATGTTTTAGTTGAAAAAGTGTAATTCTCTGTATTTTTTTTTATAGAAAAAGCGGGAATTTTGTTTGAAAAAACCATGTATTTTAGTTGAAAAGGTAATTGATTATAAATAATGTTACTATTTAATAATAATTAATAATTTTTTAAAAAAATGTTTTTAAATTTCGGTTTTTTTATAAACCGAACCGAAAAGCCGAATTATTTCGGTTCGGTTTTAGTAAAACTTCGGTTCGGTTTGGTTTCACAAAATCAATATTTCGGATTTTCGATTTTTCTAATTCGGTTCGGTTTTTAACCGAATGATCAGCCCTAACTCAAAGTTTAAAAATATTCTTTTTCACTGATTTTTAACCAGAAGTCAGGTTTTGGAAAATATACTCCCTCCGTCCCCTCAATTCTTTACATTGAGGGGACGGCACGGAGGTTAAGAAAAAGTGTAAATTAATAGAGAAAAGTAAGAAAAATGAGTAAAGTGGTGGGATCAATTAATATTTAATGTATAAAGTGGGTATAAAGTAGACCTGGCAAATCGGATAATCGGTTCGGTTTCGGATCGGATCAATCTCGGATCGGATTAATGTTCGGCTATGATGTATTTTTGGTATAGTTCGGATCGGATCGGATTTGATTCGATTCGGGTCTAATTCGGATTAAAATCGGATGAAATTTGGATTAAAATCGGATGAATATGGTTCGGATCAAATTCGGTTTGGATCTTTTCGGATCATTACTCATTCATTTTTTTTAATTTGTAATACTTTAAAAATATCTTATTATTAAATATATTATTTATTTATATAAAATAAAATACTTTTTCAAAAGTATTGATTAAATATCTATGATATTTTTGACATGAAATTATTCTAATTAAGAATTTTGCTTATAAATAGATTAATTTATTGAATTAAAAGTGGTCTAATACATGTGGATTATGATCTGTAAATATCATAACTCAAGTAAAACTGAATTCACAATTTTTTTAGTTCGGATTTAAATCGGATCTCGTATTTCGAATCATATTCGGTTCGGATAATTTATTATTCGGTTATGATCGGTTCAGATCATAATCTGATCGGATAATTTTCGGTTAAATTTTCGGTTCGGATAATTTTCAAATCGGTTCAAATCGGTTTTCGGATAATTATAGGTTTAACTAATTCAGATACAAAATCGGATTCAGTTCTAAGAATTTCGGTTCGGTTCTTCGGATCCGGACCCATTTTGCCGGGTCTAGTATAAAGTAGGTATAGTGGAGGAAAATAGTGAATGTGATTGGATTTTATATTATAAAATGTTACAATTTTTGGTATGTGAAGAAATGAGAGAGACGTACCAAAAAGGAAACCAAAAAAGAAAGTGTAAATAAATGAAAGAGACAAAGAGAGTAATTTAATGTGCTGTAAAATCAGTTAAACCCTTTTCCTGTAAGTCCGTATTCGGAAAATGTTGTACTTTAGGTAGTTAGCCAAGTACAAAATATATAATTCAATAAACTCTAATGAGCTAAGAGCATCTTGTATGATTGGCATCCTTCCGAGGGTGTTAATTTCGCCACATAACTAAAATAATTATATTTTATATTTTCTCTTCCACGTCATTTTTGGTACCAATCGCCGAATTATCTTGTATTCGGCTTTAATGTAATACTAACCTACAACCCGTGCAAGGCACGGGCCATCAAAAGTGATTAAAAAATGATAAATTAAAAAAATTAATGAGAACGAATAATATTAAATAAAGAATAAAAATCAATATGGTAAATTATAAAATGAAAAACATAAATATTAATTGGTACATAGAAAAAATAAATAAAGAATACAGATGGAGAATTATTAATATTTATTAAAATAATATTGATAATAATGACAAATAGAAAAGCTAACATGTTTTAATTAAAATAAAAAGTAACTGCCCGTGATATTTTTAGAAGTGTTTTTATTAAATTAATTGTGTTTGTTAAAAAAATACGTTGGCATGTTAAAATAGATAAAAAAATTTAAATAATTAAAATTATTAAAATGGATTTTAATAAAATAAGTAAGTAAGGGTTGCAACTGGTATTTTTGGAAAAAATAGATTTCAGTGAGAACAAATATAAAAGGTAATATGTTTAAATTTAAATGTAATTGCGCGTGATATTTTTGGAAAATGAGTAGATTTTGTTATAAAAGTGAATCAGCTACTTACTATTTTTATATTATTTTATTATTTATTAAATAGAATAAATGACTGAAAACCGATCGAAAACCAAAATTTTGAATGTTTCGGTTTTAATAATATAATATAGATTATCTTGAATTCGGCTTTAAGTTCCAAATTAGGATGAAAAATAGGGACTTTGGTCATCTCCTTCACCTGGATCATTGTGGCGTGATGTGATGTACTCTTAATGTTTGTTAACTTGATCATTTTTCTGGAGGAATATTTATAACAGTGACTTTGCCGTGCAGTACGTAATTCTGATGGTGTTGTTTTATTCTCATTTCGAAGCTACTTCATGCGTTCCAAATTAGTGATGCATGCCAACAATGTTAATGGAGATCTTGCAGTTGCATTATGAAGATGAGCTAGAATTTGGAGGGGTTGATGAAGATGATGATCTATTTGAGATTTTTTAAAGTCTTCGTGTGTTGGTCATTTTGACAGCGTTTCCCAGCATTGTCCTCCTTAGTCGTCCTCGACTACGTTCTGTTTTGTTTTCTTCAGTTTATGTCTAGAATTATGATGGCCTAGCTGGGTTGGTTGCATGTAGCATTGTATATGTTTTTCGTGTTTCTATACTTTCGTATCGTGTATTCAATATGTAAACACAAAATTAAATTTTTGTGTCGTTTCATGTAGTGTATTAAATTACCGGGGTCTAGTGAAGGTAAAGTTCATTTCCACACCTTTTTTACCCAATTTTTTAGCTAGTTAATTGCTACTACAGGATCCAGTTCCTGGAAACTAAAGTTTATAAATTTTAATTAACATCTAATTAGTGGTCCAAATGGAGCTTAAATTCTCCGCAACAGCCTAGATGACGATCAGGGGACTTATTTAAAGCCAGCTTCATGTTGTCTCAAAATGAATTCCCAACATAGAACAAGCTTCTCCCCCTACCAGGCCACCACTCAAGCTCAAACATTACACTCTACCTTTTCTTCTATCTCAATCCACAACTATCCAACTCATTAACCGAATCACCGGATCTATATTAAAATGTATAACCTGGTTTCGACAGTATATTCGCAGTCACCAGTTTGCAACTTAAAACAACAGTGGCCAGTGGGTATGACGACTAGTACGGGACTAATCCTTCAGGTACCACAAATGTCGAGAAGGCAACTGCATGTCATCTCAAGGTCAAGAACCGACGTTAAACCAGCTTCTCCCACACCCCTCAAGCTCAAACATTACAATTTTCCTTCGCATGATCGCATGATGCCCAGTTTTTACATGCCACTTATACTCTTCTATCCCAATCCATTGGCTAGTAAAACCGCAATATCAGATCAACTCAAAAACTCTTTATCCCGAATACTTTCCGAGTACTACCCATTTGCAGGAAGGATAAGTTCTTCAGGATCCTATATAGATTGCAATGACGAAGGAATTCATTTTCATGAGGCCCAGATAGCATGCAATTTATCTGAAATTCTGGAAAGAACTCCTGCTAGGGATGAAGAAGAAGGTTATGGTCATCTCTTTCCACCTCGTTCTATATGGCATAATATGTCGAATTCTCGTAATTTAATGGCTGTTCAACTAAGCCATTTCTCTTGCGGAGGAATAGCTCTAGCTGTGAGCCTTTCACACCGTGTTGCTGATGGTCTTACTTTATTGTCATTCCTAAGTTATTGGGCAAGGCTGTCACGCAACCCTAATTATCAAGAAATACTTAGGCATCATAGTCCCCGTTTCGTGCACGAGCTGCAGCTCCCACAACCAAGTGATGATGATTTATCTGCGACTCAATTTTTAGGTCCCGAGAAGGACTGGATTACTACCGAGATAGTGTTTCCCAACTCAAAGCTAGCAAAACTGAAGGCCGAGCTGGAAATGCACGACAAACAACACGGTATAACTAAAAAAATGCATTACACACAGAATGAACTTGTGACTGCACTCCTTTACAGATGTGCTGTAATCGCTGCAACTGCATCAAACTCTGGGACCTGTACTAAATCTGTTCTCTTGCAGTTTGTAAACATGCGTCCTTTTATTGATCCTCCACTGCCGAAAACAAGTGTTGGCAATCTCATTACCTGTAATCACATCCCGACAGATACGATGAACGAGACAAATTTAAATACATTGATAGGGCAAATGCGAAAAGGGGTGATGCAGCTTAGAGGATCAAAGAGTTTGGTCGGAAAGGAAGTCTTCCCCATATTGGCCAATTATACACAAAATAATTACAAGCCTTATATTGTTAGCAGCATTTGTAAATTCCCATTACATGAAGACATGGATTTCGGGTGGGGAAGGCCTGTTAAAGTCGATGTTGTGGACACACCGTTTGTTAATAGCATTTTTCTGATGGATACTCGGAGTAAAGATGGTATAAAGGCCATCCTAAGTTTGGAGGAGCAGGTCATGAAAAACTTCCTAGTTGACAAAGAGCTGCTAGCTTATGCTTCTTTCTAGTACTCAAGAGGCTCGTTTGTTAAATCTTGCAAACAAAAACTTGTCATTGTTTTTACATTTCAATAAGGATTATTGTTGTTATCCATTGTCTAAATTATTATGCATATGCAAACCAGTAGCCTTTTCACTTTGAGTAAACCCCAATTTTTCACTGACATTGGCTTTCCCTTCATGTTGTGTGTCCTGCCTCTGTTATCGTCGTAAAGAGAAAGCTGAAGAACTTTCAGAGGACGTTGCAATACATGGAATGGAATGTCGAACACAGGGTGTAATAAAATTACTGATGTTTGCTTCTTCTTTTTTGTCATGGTGAAGCAGTTACTAAAATGTACTTTCACTCAGTTTGTTCATCATCTTCACCAATTACACTCACCATCTACAGGTTTAATTAGCCAAAAATGGAAAAAATATCAGTTGACTTGTTCTCAATAATGTAAAGAAAAAAAATTACTCGGTTACAATATCATCAGCTACAATAAATATCATACAAAAAAAGGGTGTAATGTGTATGGGAAGCCAAGTGTTATTCAAAACAAAAATCTTACTTGCGTGCATCAAAAAAAGGGTGTAATGTTGAAGACTACTAAAATTTAAAAATATAAACTAACACTTCTTGGTGTAGTGATATTTCTGGATGTTCAGAATTTGAATCTCGTTAAAGACAAGGAGATGTGTGTGTGTGTTCGATTAGCAAAAAAAAAGATTTAAAATGATTATTCCCCAAACATCATTCCGGAAAGCAAGCTTTTGGCGTGGGTGTGGTAGCAAATAAACGTTATCTTCGCCATTCATACTTTCTTTTCTTTTTAGTCCAAGCTTAATATTAGCAAAAATAATGTGCCCCCGGCATTTTTTAGTCAGCCGTTAAAGCTTCTAGATTAAAAAGTCCATATTTTTAGTAAACTAAAATGTAAGTCCATATTGGGAAAATGTTGTACTTTAGTGTTTAGGTAGTTAACCAAGTACGATTTATATAATTCAATAATCTCACATGACTTAACAAATTCAGCTTATACCAACTTATTAATTTATTAGCCAACTTGGTATTTATATTCCCTATAATTTAGAGGTTCATTTTTAATTTTTTCGAGTTAAATCGATCAATTTTGAATGAAATTTATGTATTTATTTAACTAAAAAATTAGCAAAATTTTATTATAATGTATTTTAAAGTTTTTTTTGAATTATAAACAAATAATCTCACAGTTACACGAATGCTATGTTATAGTGGTATTCTAGTGTATTATACTTCGTTTAAAAAAAAGTGTATTATACTTTGATAACAATACAAGAGAAAAGATTTATGTATATTTGTTTTTATAATTATACATAATTTTATGTGTAAATATAAAATGTCGAATAAATCTCTGTATTTTTTTTTTAGAAAAAGTAATATGTTTTAGTTCAAAAAGTGTAATTCTCTGTATTTTTTTTAGAAAAACGGGAATTTTGTTTGAAAAAACCATGTATTTTAGCTGAAAAGGTAATTGATTATAAATAATATTACTATAGAAACGAGTATTTATGCATGAAATTAGTTGAACTCCAATGTATCACTACATGTCATATATTGATGCAATATCTAAAACTTATTTAGGTTGCACACAAAATATATGGATTTTAAAATAATTCATTCTCTAGAGTTAAAATAATATTTTGAATGATTAAAGGTCATGAGGAAAAAAATAAGCCATATTCTCTAAAGTTCACCCCCTTGGCACATTTCCGGTTGACTATAGTTGATATACAGAAGTTGAGTAGAATGATAAAATGAATACAATATACATATATGTTGGTATTTATGTCCTAAAGACAATACTATTATGTTTTAAGGAAAGATATTTTTATTATTAATGATTATGTTCTATGAAGTTTTCTTTAGTTATTTATTATCTCTATATTTACTATGATATAATTGTTCAAACAATAAATGTCCTTGGAAAATGAGATTATACGAATAGTGTTTATAATCCTAAAAATCCCTAGTCGAGTATTATTATTTGAGGACAATGATAATGTATAAAGACTGGTATGTTTCACTACATCAAATATGGCCTATTGCAAGCCCATAAAAGTGTATTGTTAGACCCCAAATATGTTACATTAGATGTTGACTGATGACCAAATCTCATTGGTGGTACGGCGATACTAAAGACAAAAATATAAATGCATGTATTAAATACATGGCACTGGATTGACCCACCGTGAGATTCTAAATGTTAGAAGTGTCATAAGAAATACTCAGAGTGATAATGATGTAATGATCCTTAGAATTGAAACCGTTACATTTCTATATTATTATACTTTGATTATATTAAAAGTTACCTTTGACCGGGTAATGAGAAATGTGAACGATCTAGAAAGGATTTAACCCTCCTATATTTTAGGAAAATATTATTGGCCTCTTGTTTGAGTTAGACTATGAAATGCATAGTCATGCTCAAATGTTGATTTGATTTACATAATCTCTACTACTCATCGATCAAGAAAATGAAAATTAAATTATAAAGAGGATGACACATTTCATGACTCGAGTTTAATCTATAATATCATGATTAAAGGGATTATATTACATTGTACACGAAAGCCTTAATCGAATCACCGATTAAATTATCATTACTTCGGTAGCAATGATATATTACTAGATGTCACTCATTATTTACGATTTTAATTAGATTTTAAAATCGTTGTCAACGTAATAATAACCTAAAGGGTCACACACAAAGAATGCTTGGAGGATCATTTAATTTAAATTTGTATTTAAATTAAAGAAGAGTGTAATTCGAATTATTTATTATTAATTAAGTATGACTTAATTAATCAAAGAAATATGAATTTCAAATTAGCAATTATTAATTCAGAAATTCAGTTGTTGTTTAATTGAGAAAGACTTAATTAGATGACAATTAGAAAATTTGAATTAAGTTGTACTCTAAATTGATTTCGTTTTTATCTCTCAACTTGTATATCTCTTGAGTGGCTGATTATTAATCATTGCGTTTTATTAAACACCCTAGATGCCACAAGAGAGCTTGAGAGAGATAGAAAAGGAAAACGATTTCTTGTGCTAGTAAACATTCATCCTCCGTTCGAGCGTTCGTGTGGATACCGATAGAGCGTAGATCGCATCAAGACGAGATACGCGGTGATCAAGCAAAGCAAGGTCTTCCATCTGTCAATCTTTGTTAAAGCTTCTTTCAGGTAAAGATTCTAAACTACGAATTAAATATTAATTTTTTTAATGAATCATGTAGAGGGTTTCGTTATTTTTCAGCCTTTACGTGTTTTTCCACTGCGTTTGTATGCCCGAAACCCTTAAATATATATATATATATATATATATATATATTTATGTTGCAAGTATGAATTATTTATTTGAAATATATTATTGCGAGCTACTAAATTTTCATTTCAAAATATTTTAATAAAAATATTAAAAGAGTATGAAAATGCATAAATATGTAACTTTTTTTTACGTAACTCATAGGTATGAAACTTTAATTACCGTGTATGATCATTGAATGTGCTAGCAATGAAAAAATTACTCATGCACGATATACAATGAAAATAGCTTAATTCAAACTATAGCAGTTAATATTTAATTATAGCCCTTAGTGTTGTTGTTAACATTACCCTTAAAATTTATCTGAATAAACTATGAGTTATTGGAAGATATGTGAGACTGAACCTAGACAGAGCAAAGATTTGGAAAATTTGTTAGTAAAAAAAAATGTTCAAAAATTTGCTTAAAGGTAGGCCTCAAAGCTTGAGAAAAGCTATGAGAATTCTCCGATGATCCTACGGAAAAAGAATATCAATACAGAAATTGACAAGAGGCAAGAAGTCAATGGGTCAAGATTTCTAACACGTATGTTAAAAAAATGGACCGTGACACCTTTCAAAGAAAAATGATCTCTCTATGTCCTTTGGGGGGGGGGGGGGGGGGGGAAGGATGTTAAGAAATAGAGAGAAGTGATTTTAAGTGACAGAATCGTGTTTAATTAGAGAGAACTGGTTCTATGTGACAGAATTGTGTTTAGTTATATATGGATCTTCTAGCGAGATAGATTCCATTGGGGTCCAAATGAATTTTTAAATTAGAAAATAAATATATGGGTCAAAGAAAAGTAAAAGGTCAGACTGATAATTAGAGATTATAGTCAAAAGTGAAGACTTAACTTACTTTATGATATATTCTTGAGTTACAAGAATACGGTCCGTCAAGATAATACTTAAATTGTTGGCTTTGCAAAATTTAAAGTACATCAATGAACATTGAAATAGTCTTTCTAAGTAGATATTTGGAGAAATCTACGTGAACCTAAGGGTTTCTCTGGCTAAGGCAAGAGTAGAAAGTCTGCATTTCGGTCATTATGTTGATTGAAAAAACATAGACACAAAAATTGGCATATATATATTTGATGTTATTGTGATATGCAATGGCTTCATAATAAACAATACAGTTGCCACTTTGAGGACGCTCAAATTTGGTAGCTGGGTGAATGAACATTGCCAGTTTAGGGACACTTAAACTTGGTAATGAGATAAGTTGAAATTACTAATTTTTTAGGACGCTAAAATTTTGTAAGGTCAATAAAAAATTGAAGCCTTGACTGAACGATAGGTAAAGTGATTACCAAAATGTGACATATGCCAATGTTGAAATGTCAAATTGATAGAAAATCAGTGAATTGACAAGTGTGTATGTTTTAGTGACACATAAGATGACAAGATTATAATGATTGCATATGAGTGATCTGATCATTACGAGAAGTAATGACGAGAGGATCATCCTAGCAATTTTGGTGAAACTTGAAGTTTGATTTTAAAATTAAAATCTTAATAACTTTAAAAGTCTTAAAGGATACATGTCACGTGATAGTGATGTGAATCTTGAAGAGATCAACAGAACAGAATCTAATATAGCTATAGTGAATTTGCATCTATCCAATGATAGATGAATGAGGATCTCTCAAGAATGATTGAAAGTCTATTGTACTTGTTGATTTGTACATTATCAGACATATACTTCTCAATTGGTAGACTGAGTAGATGCACGAGTATAATGAAAAATGGTCACATAAAAGTGATTGAATTGATATTAAGGTGTAAGTAATGTACTCGTGAGCTAGGATTGCCTTTCAAGAGATATCTAATTGTACTATGGGGATATAGTGTGGAAATTAGATGTTTGACTTTATAAATTCTAAAAGTCGTTGATGAATATAATTCACTTTAAAGGAAGCAATCGTGTCATGGAAAATCCTAAACAGACGATTTAATATAGCTCGATTCATGATGGAATACGAGTCTATTGCATAATATTTATGCATGTAAGAGGCTGATTTCGTAGCCATTTTCTAAAGGATATTCCTAAATGACAAGAAAAATGTGTTTTCAATGTGCATGTATTGTGTAATCAATCTGCAATTGGAAAATCACATTGTTATGTGTTCAATGGTAAGTCTCGTCTTTTATGGCATTGACATAATACCATTAGAACAACTACTCTCAACGAGAATTATCGGTATTGACCCTGTAAAGTCAAGAGATATTTATGTGGATCCACTAACCAGATGGTTAAACTGAGAGAATCTTGTTAAGCCAAGAAAATCTGGTTATACCGAGAGATAGTTGTGAAATCATCTAAAGGTATGGGTCTTAAGCCTATTGTTTAACGTTGTCATGGTGGACATCCAACCATTGCTGACTGGAGATCCCAAGAACATGGTTCAATGGGCCAACTAAATCATGATGACCAAATAACTGTGGGGGTAACCCCTGGCATGTTTCTATGATGAAGAAACAATGAGACCCGTATGGTACGAGGGTAAGCTTTCAAGCTTTTAATGATCTTTCGTTGAATACATGGAGTTCAAGGGTTTTATATATGCATGGAATTCAGTTGAGTAAACGCGGGTTACTCTATAAGGAAAAAGATCACCTATGTGGGAGAGGAGTGGGGCAGCTTCAAAGGAGAAATGCGAGGCACAATTCTTTAGAAACTCCTGCAGAACCAGGACGATGTTCCATGGCCAAAATTGACATAATCATGAGATCTGAACGAATCAGAAAGGATATAGTGATAAGTATATCATCGTTTACACAAACGGTCGAACAGTTCAAAGACAATCGCGTCTACTGTCTACCAGTAAAGTCGGTATGCTTACTCGAGCGAAGGTTCAAGGAGCATTCTGTACCTATCGTATGCTATATCTGATCGAAGAAACTATCACCAAGTCAAAACTCTGTGTCTGTCTGTCTGGTGTGTGCCACTGATACATCAATCTCACCCATGTGGGAGATTGTTGGAAAATATGGGTGAATTATGGGTGAATTAGTTAATTTGGTAAAATCAATTTCAGTTTTAAATCCGGATTTTTTCCAATGACGCGATTAATTAGCTTGACTAATTAATTAAAGAAATTGCCACCAACATAATTGCCACTGACGCAATTAATTAGCTTGACTAATTAATTAAGGAAATTGCCACCGATATAATTGATTAACGCGGTTAATTAATTATGACAATTGTGTAGCGCATAAGTTTTCATAGCCTATATATACTCGTGTAGATCATTAGGATTATTCATTCGAAACACATCCTTCTCTCATACACATCTCTATTCTCTTCCTCCGGTGATAGTTTCTTGTTCGTCTCAAGCTCGCTGAGAGTGACGCTATTCAACAACCTCACTTCAAACCGTTTTATCCTGGGAAGCAATTCGCTCGCACATACGGTGAGGGCTAATACGCTTTAAGTAGAAAGTCACGCATTGGACTCGGTTTTATTCCTTGTCTCCTTCTTTTATTCGTTTAATTTGTTTACTGTTCACATACACCTTATCTGTTATTCACACACGCCCACGCTGTTTAATGTACTAATATCACAGATTGTCTGACACCTCGTCCATGCGCTTTCTCAGAATAGGAAAACGCTGCAACTCATTTACCATACAACGATGGCTCATCTAAGATAAAATGATGTAAGTAAGTATCTCGAAGCGATTTAGAGTCTCACAAATTATTAAGAACTTCCTACCTTTATTAGCTCATCATAAATGAACCCTGCACACTGGAGACTTGGATCAAGCAAGCATGCAATTTGTCTTCCAATGAGAACTTCAAATGGAACCTATACATCGAAAATTTAATATAATTTAATGTATATCATGCCATAGCCAAGCTTGTAAAACCAAATACATATTTTTTTTAGCTAAATAAAATCAAATACATCTTCATAAAACAACATCAAAGAATGACTTCTAAAAGAAAAAAGAAAGATGTAAAGAACACCAAAAATCCTCACACGGGTCAACCTCATACTTCTGGTACAAATAGTGCCCATCTAGGACCAGTTGCATTCTGAATGGCAGTTCTGATATCATCATCAGTTAAATCCTCACACGGGTCAACCTCCTGAAACATTGGTACCATTAAAATATCCCTATTATATATATATAAATATATAGGGGGGCGTTCCACAGCCCCCGTTGGATATCCCCCTGCCCTCAATGTTTCATTGAGGGTGCCTCAATGTTTCATTGAGGGTGCCTCAATGTTTCATTGAGGGTACCGCAATGTTTCATTGAGGGTGCCTCAATATTTCATTGAGGGCGTACGTTTTTAAATAAATAATTAAAAATAGAAGAATACTAGAAAAAAATATAACATTCAGCACAAAAATAGTGGGACTGTTTTTCTAGATACGTATAAATTTAAATTCAAATTTTGTACAATTTTCTATTTTTATTTAATTTTTCAGGTAAATTTACGAATTATCTAAAACTGCACGCCCTCAACGTTTCATTGAGGGTGCCTCAATGTTTCATTGAGGGTGCCTCAATGTTTCATTGAGGGTGCCTCAATGTTTCATTGAGGGCGTATGTTTTTAAATAAATAATTAAAAATAGAAAAATACTATAAAAAAATATAACATTCAGCACAAAAATAGTGGGACTGTTTTTCTAGATACGTATAAATTTAAATTCAAATTTTGTACAATTTTCTATTTTTATTTAATTTTTCATGTAAATTTACAAATTATCTAAAACTGGACGCCCTAAATGTTTCATTGAGGGCGTACGTTTTTAAATAAATAATTAAAAATAGAAAAATACTATAAACAAATATAACATTCAGCACAAAAATAGTGGGACTGTTTTTCTAGATACGTATAAATTTAAATTCAAATTTTGTACAATTTTCTATTTTTATTTAATTTTTCATGTAAATTTACAAATTATTTGATCAAAAAATAATATAATATCCATTTTATTCAATTATTTCATTTAATTTTATTCAATTATTTCATTTAATATTGCTATTTATTCTATTTTTCCTGTTTTTAATTCAAATATAATATCACAGCACCCTCAATGAAACATTGAGGTCGCCCTCAATGAAACATTGAGGCGCCCTCAATGAAACATTGAGGGTGTATTTATTACTATTCACCTACCTGCTTTTCCACCATTATTTGCTTAAATTCTACACTGTTTTAAACCCTTATATTCTGCTCGTTTTTTGGAGACAAAAAATCAAGGTTAGTGATTCTCATGGCTTCTTATTTATTTGATTATGATTCTAATTCGTCTAGTGATCATGATGACTTTAATTATATTACTCCCATTCGAAATAAACGAGTTTATCGTAAAATTTTTGATGATAATGGTGATGAAATTCGTGAAATAATAGATGTTGATGATATTGATGATGGTGTTGATAATGTTGGTAGAAAATTTCATGATGCTTCTAATTCTAAGAGAAAAGAAAATATGACTTTTGAAAGTGATGAAGATGTTAATATTACTCCCATTCGAATTAAAAGAGTTTATCGTAAATTTTTTGATGATAATGGTGATGAAATTCGTGAAACAATAGATGTTGATGATATTGATGATGGTGTTGATAATGTTGGTAGAAAATTTCATGATGCTTCTAATTCTAAGGGGAAAGAAAAAATGACTTTTGAAAGTGATGAAGATGTTAATATTGGGAAGAATGATGATGTTAATAATGGAGAAGAAAACATTGGATCTACTTTTGCAAATATGAATGATGTGGTGCCTTATGTTGGTATGCAATTTGATTCTTTACAAGAAGCGGAAGCTTTTTATAGAAATTATGGTCGTAGTGTGGGATTTGAGATAATTATTAGGAGCACTCATAAACAAAAAGAAGGTGATGATCTTGCATCGCGGATGTATATTTGTCGGAAGGGTGGGAGACGGGGTTTGGACACATCGAATGGTAAAGATAAAGTTAAAGAAAAGAGGACAAGAGATTTTATTAGTCGAACCAAATGTGAAGCTCGGATGTCCATCACTCATAGAGTGAATTTGAACAAATGGGAGGTAACTTTGGTCAAGTTAGAACACAATCATGACATGGTTCCACCGGATAAGGTACAATTTATGCAAAGGTCGCATAACATAGATTCGCTTACCCGGTCGTTAATTGAGTTGTTTCACAAATCGGGGGTCGAGACCGCGAAAGTAATGAATTGCCTTAGTGAGTCATGTGGTGGTGTTCAAAACCTTGGTTTTTCTAGTCAAGACATACGTAATGTCATACGTGACATTCGACGACGGGTGTTTGATTCCGGCGATGCGGATTGTGGTTTGGCTTTGCTACGAGAATTGAAAGAAACTCGTGGTGGAAATTTTTTCTATCGAGTGGATGTGGATGAGGAGAATCGTGTTAGGGGTTTGGTGTGGGTTGATCCTCGATCGATTAATGCTTACAAGAATTTTGGAGACGTGGTTACTTTCGACTCGACTTATCGGACTAATAGGTATTGTATGCCTTTTATACCTATTACGGGAGTGAACCACCACTACCAAAATATCTTGTTTGGATTTGCACTTGTAAGGGACGAGAAAGAGACATCTTACAAATGGGTTTTGAAAACATGGTTGGAAGCCGTTGACAACAAACATCCCGCTACAATTATTACCGATCAAGACATTGCTTTAGGAAATGCTATTGCCGCGATTATGCCACAAACAAATCATACATATTGTACATGGCATATTAGTAAAAAGTTTCCCGAGAAACTATCTTCTTTGTATACTCGATTTCCGGATTTCAAGAAAGATTTTAACTCATGTGTGTACAAGTCATTGTCACCTAATGAATTTGAAGGTAGTTGGGAGGTGTTCGTTGAAAAGTACAATCTCGGGAATCATGTTTGGCTAAATGAGATGTATAAAATTAGAAGACAATGGATTCGCGCTTACACGAAACAATATTTTTCCGCGGGAATGACTACCACTTCAAGGAGCGAGTCCATGAATTCTTTTTTTGATGAGTATGTTAAAGCATCAACCGGTTTGAAAGAATTCATTGAGAACTCACAAAAGGCTTTGGAGAAGCAATATCTCAATGAAATTGGAGCCGACCATGAGACCGATTACAAGGAAAGGAGACTATTATATAATTCGTCTTTGGAGACTCATGCATCCGAGATTTACACAAAAGAGATGTTTAAACGTTTTCAAAACGAGCTTCAAAAAAGCGGATCTTTTATTGTTAAGAGCGCTAAACATGATGATAGATCTTTTCCTAGGATGTACTTGGTAGAAAAATCCACGGTGCCGGAGAATTGTAGAAAGCTTTATACTCTATTGGTTGCGTCAAACGGGACGATTTCATGTGCTTGTAAGAAATTTGAACATTCCGGGATGATTTGTAGACACATGATCCGTTATCTTAATAAGAAACAAAAAATAGACATACCCAAAGAATATATCAAATTGAGGTGGACAATGAATGCCAACAAAGTTGCGGGACCTTTACCTTGTACCCCTCCCGTGCATGTTAATGTTGCCGAATCACAAACGGCAAGGTATAGTTCATTATGCAACGCTTTTCAAAGTTTAGGTGCTATTGGTAGTGTTACCGCCCCGCGATACAATCACTTGATGGATTGGATTGAGAGAGAGAAAGTGTACATCAATGAATCTTTTCCGGAAGAGAAACGCAAAGAAAACATGAATAAGTCGTTTCACCATAAAGGTGAAGATGAACCAATATTGGATCCTCCAATGTCACAAACTAAAGGAAGGAAAAAAGCGGGAAGACATAAAAGTGGTATTGAGACATCGACTTCAACAAAGAAACCACGAATGTGCGGGAAATGCAAATTGGAAGGAGCAAATCATGATAGGAGAAATTGTCCTAAAAAGATGACCTAGATGCAATGGAGTACTCTAAATTATTATGTAATCTTGGCAATGTAATGGATTATTTGATTAAATTATGTAATGAAATACTTTTTGTTGGATTATTCGGATTATCAATATTCACTATGAATATGTAATATTCCAAAAAAAAAAAATTAAAAAAATTTATTTTTGAAAAAAAAAAAAACACAAAATGGACAGAAGATTTAGTGTAGATTTTACAAACTTTGATGCACAAACTGAAAAAATATGAAACTGCAGTGACTGAACTGTAAAAAAAAAGGGGACAGACCACCCTCAATGAAACATTGAGGCACCCTCAATGAAACATTGAGGCACCCTCAATGAAACATTGAGGGTGGTCTGGCAAATTTTTGCCAGGGTATGTTTGTTTTTTGTACTGCCCAAAAACCTGTATCAAAACCAACACTGCCCAAAAACTGCAACCAAATCCTATACCATATCCAAAATCAAAAAAATCCAAACTACTAAATCCAAAATCCAACCTACGCAATCAAAAGTCTAATATATTTACATATCCAATATAGTCCAAAATCCAAACTACGATATCCAAAATCAAAAAACACCTACGCAATCAAAAGTCCAACATAATTACAAATTCAACATAGTCCAAAATCCAAAACTACGAAAAACTACATCCGTCATAACAAATGTTCTAAAGTTCTAAACATGTACGAAAAACTACACCCCCTTCAACCTTTGATCGATCGACTTTTGAGGCATCCGACGTGCTTCCCCGTTCTTTAACTCGTGCGCTATGCGATATCGGAAGGTTATAACATCCAAAGGGGGTTTCCACTCTGCCACTGCCAAGTCTATCCCATTAAGGATGGCATCAATGTACTTGCAAACATATACGCCACAATCAACCCCACCTAGTTGTTTAGGGCGCTTTGAAACTTCCTTCACCCTCATATACTTGTTGGGGCGAAATCGGTCTGGATTTAATTTAAAAAGCATGTATGGGAGAAATTTTTCCTACAAAATATTACCACATATTCAAATTAATATATTCGGATTAATAAAGTACGTAACTAAAAAGAAGCAATTTTTTTTACCATAACGTAGAACTCAAGAGGGTATATTTCCCTCCCACTGGTAGGTTTCTCGTCTCGGAGAGGATCAATCATCTTCACTTGAAATTTATTTATGTCCACAACGAACAGAAACCAATGTGACCCAGTGCAAACCGGGAAGAACACAACATCACACAAATGAATAGGCTTTCCATGGAGTTGCTTCTGGTACTGCTGAATGAACTTGTCCATGGAATCCAACTCCTTTGGCGTTTTGTTGACATCTGGAGGAACCTGTAGGGGACAAAGAAACTTCTATAAGTTGACAAACAAATAGATTACTAGTATTCTAAAGGTAACTTTTATTAAATTAAAAAATAATATGATATTCATTTATTTGAAATATTTCATTTAATATTGCTATTTATTCTATATTAAATAACTTTCAACAAGTCATAAGTAACTATATAAGTTGATTTCTTACCGACAAATTGGTGCATTCACTCCCAGCCCATGGCATGAAAAAGGAAGCCGCAAAGAAATACTGCAGCGCCGGCCTTTGAAGCTCTTTTAAATTCCAAAGTTTAACTTCTCTAATAGCCAGCAACTCAGCATAAGCGTTCACAATATCGTCCAACAACCAACGATCAACAGCCAAAGTCCATAAATGCTCATGGGTAGGTTGATAAGTCACACACTTCCTACCACCGGTAT
This sequence comes from Heracleum sosnowskyi, assembly GCA_030848705.1. Lineage (NCBI taxonomy): Eukaryota > Viridiplantae > Streptophyta > Magnoliopsida > Apiales > Apiaceae > Heracleum > Heracleum sosnowskyi. The sequence continues at coordinate 12,187,867 of CM061244.1, read as the reverse complement.
GGTCATACCAAATGAAATTACCATCTGATTCCCCGAAAGTGCCTGTCCACCAATGATTGAAAAGCCACCTGGTTTTCCTTTCTTTAAGTGGCCTCGTCAAATCACCTTTCTTTCCGCCCCTCCTATGTGAATCCAAGAACTTATCGGTTGCAGTGTCCAGCTACAAGTACGCAATCAAGAATGGTATCACAATATCAAAAACAAACATATTAAGGAAATGAAAAGTAAGGATAAAGGATTTATACCTCAAGCACATCCGCTAACTGAATAGGAAGGTCTCCACTATACCCGACATCGAAAAAACCACGTGTATTGAATGCAGCCGGAGTGGACCCTAAAGTACCCGGAGAACTAGAAGGCAACTGCATACAAGTTAATAACATATTCAATACATAGAGTTCTAAGATGGCAAGTGTATATATTGAATCAAATTACTTAGTACTAAATTAGTACCTTAAAGGCTTTTGGGGTCTGTAGAGAGGTGGTGTGATCACTATTCTCAAGCTCCTGAACAACAGGCTCAACATGACGAGGAGGAGAGACATGTACAGGGGCCTCTACAGAGGTGGTAGGACCACTCGTCTCAACCTGCAATTAATATACATAATCTAATGAATGACATAAGACTTTAAATAAAACTACTACATGACCCAAAACAATATATAGACGTACCTCCTCAATAACAGGTACGACATGACGAGGAGGGGAGACATGTACATGGGCCTCTACAGAGGTGGGAGGACAACTAGTCTCAACCTACAATTAAGAATGTCAATACACATACACGTAATCTATTGAATGACACAAGAAATCAAAGACAACTACTTATCCATACCTCCTCCATAACATGTTCTACGGGACGAGGAGGGGAGACAAGTACAGGGGCCTCCACAGAGGTGGTAGGACAACTCGTCTCAACCTGCAATTAATATACATAATCTAATGAATGACATAAGACTTTAAATAAAACTACTACATGACCCAAAACAATATATAGACGTACCTCCTCAATAACAGGTACGACATGACGAGGAGGGGAGACATGTACATGGGCCTCTACAGAGGTGGGAGGACAACTAGTCTCAACCTACAATTAAGAATGTCAATACACATACACGTAATCTATTGAATGACACAAGAAATCAAAGACAACTACTTATCCATACCTCCTCCATAACATGTTCTACGGGACGAGGAGGGGAGACAAGTACAGGGGCCTCCACAGAGGTGGTAGGACAACTCGTCTCAACCTACAATTAAGAATGTCAATACACATACACGTAATCTATTGAATGACACAAGAAATCAAAGACAACTACTTATCCATACCTCCTCCATAACATGTTCTACGGGACGAGGAGGGGAGACATGTACAGGGGCCTCCACAAAGGTGGTAGGACAACTCGTCTCAACCTACAATTAAGAATGTCAATACACATACACGTAATTTCTTGAATGACACAAGAAATCAAAGACAACTACTTATCCATACCTCCTCCATAACATGTTCTACGGGACGAGGAGGGGAGACACGTACATGTGAATCAGCACCCCAGGTATCACCCTGTAGTGAAAGCATGTCAATACACAAATCGCGTGCATAAATAATAACAAGTAAATGTAATAAAAGAGGCTATCATTAGTACCTCACGTGGACGTTTATGAGAGACGGGAAGTGTGGCATCCTCAACATGCGAGTCAGTACCAAATGTATCAACCTGACATATTTGTAAAAGATACACAAATCATGTACACATTCAATAAACGAAGTTCAAAAGATTACAAGTTCTTGGATTAGAAAAAACATTAAAAATTACTACCTCACGTGCACGTTTATGGGAGGTAAGAACGGGGGTCTGCTGCGAAGAAGCAGGAGCACTAGGATCAATGTTCATCTCACGTACATCACCCACATGAGGCTGCTCATGTACATGAGGGGGAGGGGTAGGCTGCTCATTTTCTTTCTTAAAACAAGGTCTAGTCCATTCAAGACCCTTCCATTCTGTGAAGGCCCGATCATAACGACCTAAAAAATCTGGAAGAATTTTATAGAACCAATCACCAGGATTGTGCTTGTGGACCTCGTATGCAAGCCTCATACCAGTCTCTGCCTACAAACAATATTAAAGCTTCAGGATGACAAGCTTTTATGTTTTATGGTAATCCGTAGTAGTTTTACAATGTAAAGAAGTGATCTAGATATTTAAAGTTTATGTAACTTCCCAATGAAACATTGAGGGCGTCCTCAATGAAACATTGAGGGCGTCCTCAATGAAACATTGAGGGCGTCCTCAATGAAACATTGAGGGCGTCCTCAATGAAACATTGAGGTAATGTATTCTATATTTAGTTTCTCTTATTTAATTCTACTTCTTGATTATTAATTTATCATTGTTATATTAATAGCTGATGTATCCAGTCGCAGTGTCAATTGACTATGTTCATATAGCAGGTTTAGTGCATAATGTGTTCTAGTGTAGAATATATACACTAGTAAAACACTGGTGATTTTATGGCACTGTTTTTTTGTGTTGCATCATGTGTGTGTTTTTGTTAGATACTGTGAAGAAATAAATGATACTAATTTGCATTCTCAATGCTATAAGATTTGACAGACTTTCATTGCAACATCTATACATGATGTATCTTACAACTTAAACTGTATAAAAAATGTAATGATTACTTAATGATTAGTGTAGCACGTACATCAAACATTTACAGTAAAAGAGCGCTGAACATGCCTTTTATTTTTGCTGAACATTCATATAATTTATATTTTCTAAAGGTATCATGTAACTAGCCTGCATTGCACTTGGGCCAAAGTTTGACTTTATTTTCTAGTTTCTTTCCGGATTTGGATTGGCATTGTCAGCTTTTATTGTATTTAGAAATTTTTGCTTTTTCAGGAATGCTACAAGTTAGAAAATGACAGAAAAAACAATTAAATTTTATTTTTTTAGAAAATGTTTAAAAATGACAGAAAAGCAAATAAATTAAACAGATAAACAATGCATTTAATACTAACATACCGCACTAGCCATAAACTGCTGGTTATACCAATCACGCGGCTTTATCTTCTTTTCATCATCAGAAACCACAAAAGGAGCAATCTTCAACTTGCTAACACGCATAAACCAATGCATGTACTCCTCAATAGATACATACTCTCCCTCCGTGACGATGGCATCCCCTGTGCCCAAAAAACTATCCCATTCATTCACAAAACTCTGAAAAATTATTGTATGATTCAACCTCTGAAACGTCAATGCCTTCTCCGATCGTAGATAACTCATGTCATAAGGCGCCGCGGGTATATGCTGCATCATACCAAACTGTCTCATGACCCTATCTGGCATCTGTAACTCAATAATATCAAATAATACCAACGGGATACAACCTAGAGCCATATGAAGGGCAGTCCACATGTCACCATCCTCATCAGCACCCTTTCTCTCATAAAACCTGGAATACGGGGTCCAGTTCAGCCAATATAGCTGAAAACTGTCAAAATCCCCGCGATATCCCCCCGTGTGGTGGTGGGGGTTAACCCTCCTATGCGCCACTGGCACAGCCCAAGCCACTGCCCTCGGCCACGTAAACTCCTGAAACGGTGCAATCCGCGGCTGTCCAACTAAAACTCTCTCGTAGGCCCACAACTGAAGAAGCATGGTACACCCGGAAAACGTTGTGCAAGACTTGTGCACAGATTTACATAAAGATCTGTACAAGTGTGCCAGAACAGCGGCTCCCCAAGCATAAGTAACAATCTCATTCGGCTGCTGCAAAATCTGTAAGTATCGGGGATGCGCAGTGCCCCGGGTGGGTGTAGGAAATAAGATACCCCCAATGATAAACAACAAATACGCCCGTGTATGCAATAAGCACTCCGTCTCAATCACCTCTGGATCAACCGGAACCTCTGGATCCCTCTTAGGCCTAACAGAATAGGAATTCCGTAACTTGTGTAAAAGAATCCCACCATTATACATTTCCCTTTGTGTCTCCTCCTTTAAATTCGGATCATCCCACTGTTTCATCCAATAAGGTAGGGGGTTCTCAAGCTCGGCATGGGTAAGAGCATTGCCACTGACCGGCAAACCCAAAATCATATAAACATCCTCAAGGGTAATCGTCATCTCACCAAAAGGAAAATGAAATGAGTTGGTCTCTGGCCTCCACCTCTCCACCAAGGCCGTGATCAAAGACCTGTCGTTCTGAGGAACAACCCGGGGGTTAGCAAACCCTCCAAAACCCCATCTATCCAGCAATGATCGCTGATCAGCCTGTAAAACCCATTCACCCATCTTAGCTGTCAACTGGTAGAAACCCAACTTCTCCCTGTCGCCACCCTCCCATATCCTACTGCTAATGTGGTCATCCTGCATGACCAGCAATGATCGATCAACAGGCCCACATGGGATATCCATAGTACCTGCAATGTTTCAAAACAAATATTAGATCAATCAAAATAATATTATCTTTTGTGTATTATTATTTTTTCTAAACACATACATAATATATAAGAAACTGCCAGTCTAATATAATTTAGCATATGGGAGAGATAAATACCGACTATAATTTAGATTATCTTTATTTTTTTTTGGTAAATTAGGTGTCAAGTTTAGCTTAAACTTGTAAATTTCATAAGTAAGTTAGTATATACAATATACTATAGTATTTTTAGTACACAGTATGTTGAAGAGTGTGTAAAACTTGTTAGCAAAAAGGACCTACTAATATACGATAGCAATGAAACCTAATTGTGTAAGTTCTTAGGTGGTTTTAAAAGGCCATCATACAACTAGTCAAAGTGAACTTTAATTATGTGATATAGGTTCTCTATTAATAAAAGCAGTTCCCCTATAGCACTACAGAGCCACGTTGGGAGAAGGGTGCCCCCTCCCCCTCATTGTTTTCATATATTACATTCTAAATAAAAATAAAGGGTAGAATGAAAATAGAGTCATTTTACACATAATTCTAAATATGAGATTTGGTTCCCAGTCACCGATGGATGTCAACCACCTGCCGCTATATTTCATAGCGACTACCGCTAAAGTTTGTTGCTTTTGATTGTTAAAATAGTGACTCCTGCTATGTTTCATTACGGGGGTGATTGCTCCCGCTATTACGGGTATCCCACGATAGTTGTGAAAGAGCATCCTATATTTGATGGTTGTGTTCGTTTCATCATTTTGCTGCTGCTTCCAATTAAGCAAATACAAAATAAGTTTCAGTCTTTCAGTCTTTCAGGTGACCCATCACATGGTCTAAATCATTTAACAAGGGCAAACCCACGTTCATTGACCGCTTAATCTGTTGGAATTCATGATATTTCATTATTGTCCAACCATTTTTTAGCAATTCCAGTCCTCAACTACTATGCTAATATATTATTAAAAACATATAAATTCATTTATATCTCCCTTGGTGCAATTAATTAGAGGTAAATTCCATCAAAGATTATATTCACCTTCTGGTGTTTCTTTGCTAAGCTGCCTATGAATCTAGAAATCATCTCATCTGAACTATTATAAAGTCCAAGGGCCTCGACACCTATCTGCTATATCTTTTTGAATTCAAGAACAAACTTAAATTTGTAAATTCATCACCTCGATTCCCTGCTAACTACCAACCTATCACTAACTGATTTAACTAAACCTCATGCTTACAAGGACCTAGACTCCATTGGAAACAGAACGAATACATCCTGTATTCATTCGCCTCTCAACTCTCAAGCTTTCAATGTACTCGCATAACTGAGATTACAGACAGCGAGATAGACTGCAGCTATCTAAATATCCAAAGTCAGCTAACTTCTTTTGAGAATTGTATCAATCAGTTGAGTGTTCCTACCCTATATGAGCATCAACTGCCAAGTATTTAAACTCAGTTGTATATGGAATCACAACATTCAAACTGGATGCATCTCAATACAATGTATCTAAAAAGGTATTATCAAAATCAACCAAGTGGAGAGCATCATTGATGACTGAGACAGAAGCACAGAGCTAAACTCTCTTCCTCTTGTCTTCACTAAATTACCTTAAAGATATTAAAATCTCACTTAGTTCTCATGCTTTTGCCATCCATCGTAATATGAAAAAGCAGAAATTTCCAGCTACGTTCATGGGACATGAAAATGCCAACACAAGCTTAATATATTTCACATGTTTCATATGCTTTGCTGATACTTAACCAGGAAAAAAATGGGAACATGGAGAGGGGGAGGGAGAGAGAGAGAGAGAGAGAGAGAGAGATGGAGAGAGAGAGATACCACTAGTAAAACAGAACTGGAAGGCGGATGATTCGACAAGCTTAGCGCTAAGAGCGTCGAAACAAGCCGGACCTTGATGAAGTCCAGGAGATTCGAGTAATCGCCGAAGAGCCTTACACGGAGACTCAAAATCAACGCCTGATGATGATAATGAAGCGCTAATTGAAGAAGTAGTTGTGGTGGATGAGACAGCTAAGTGTGAATTGAAATTGAAAGAAACCGCAGGGATTGAACTCAAATTGCCGAAGAAACTATCGGGTTGTGTGTATAGTCGGGTTCTCCGCCCAATCGCCGATCAATCGCCGCCCAATTGTTTGATGGAAAAGAATTAGGGTTTTTTTTATTTTGGGCATACTAAATCGGTTGTGTGAGTTTTGATTCAGTACCCGACACCCTCAATGTTTCATTGAGGGCGTAGTAAGGATAATAAAGTAATTTTAATAGTCACCCTCAATGAAACATTGAGGGTGATCCCTCAATGTTTCATTGAGGGTGCAATAAGGGCGTTATTATAATTTTAATCGTTATTGTTTCAGGTTTTTCTTTCCTTCTTAAATTCATTATTTAATTATTTAAAAGTTCAATAATAATTCAAAATTTTAGAATATTCAAATAATTATATTTTGAATATAAATATGATTAATTGGGTGTGTATGAATTTAAATTAAATTTTTATTTTTTATTTAATGGATTATTATTTCAAATAATTTTACAAATTAAAAAAGAAAATTATTCGAAAATTACTGAAATAAGGTAATTTAAGATATTTCTTCATTTTTAAAAATTAATTAATTAATTAATATATTTTTATTTAATTTTTCAAGTAAATCTACAAACTAATTAAAATTAAAAAATAATAATTAATCCATTTTTTCAATTATTACATTTTATATTGCTATTTATTATATTATTCTTTTTTTTATTAAAAATATATTATAATATATTACCATGACTTGGGTGTGAATTTAGAGCATAGGGTACACGGTTTAGGATTTTGGTTATATGATTTAGGGTTAGGGGTTAGGGTAACCGCTAAACTTTAAAATTTTTAAACTTTCTCTTATATAACTAAAATCTTTGAATCCCGGCCCATTGTAGTTGATAGTGTTTAGAGTGAGTATGAATTTAAATTCAAATTTTGCCTTTTTACAATTTTTTTTAATTTTTCAAGTAAATCTACAAAATATTTAAAATGAGTGAAAAAAATTCAACAATTCGAAAATTAATGAAAATGAGGTAAAATTCGTCACAAAAATGATAACTACGATTACTTGTGTGTGTATGAATTTTAAATTTAATTTAGGGTATAGGATTTAGGGTTTAGGGTTTAGGGTTTAGGGGTTAGTGTAACCCCTAAACTTTAAAATTTCTAATCTTTCTCTTATATGACTACAATCTTTGAATCCTTTTGTAGTTTATAGTATTTACAGTGAGTATGATTACTTGGGTGCGTATGAATTTAAATTCAAATTTTGTCTTTTTACAATTTTTTTTAATTTTTCAAGTAAATCTACAAAGTAGTTAAAATGAGTGAAAAAAATTCAACAATTAGAAAATTAATGAAAATGAGGTAAAATTCGTCACAAAAATGATAACTACTATTACTTTTGTGTGTATGAATTTTAAATTTAATTTAGGGTATAGGGTTTAGGGTTTAGGGTTTAGGGTTTAAGGTTTAGGGGTTAGGGTAACCCCTAAACTTTAAAATTTCTAATCTTTCTCTTATATGACTACAATCTTTGAATCTTTTTGTAGTTTATAGTGTTTACAGTGAGTATGATTACTTGGGTGCGTATGAATTTAAATTCAAATTTTGTCTTTTTACAATTTTTTTTAATTTTTCAAGTAAATCTACAAAGTAGTTAAAATGAGTGAAAAAAATTCAACAATTAGAAAATTAATGAAAATGAGGTAAAATTCGTCACAAAAATGATAACTACTATTACTTGTGTGTGTATGAATTTTAAATTTAATTTAGGGTATAGGGTATAGGGTTTAGGGTTTAGGGTTTAAGGTTTAGGGTAACCCCTAAACTTTAAAATTTCTAATCTTTCTCTTATATGACTACAATCTTTGAATCTTTTTGTAGTTTATAGTGTTTACAGTGAGTATGATTACTTGGGTGCGTATGAATTTAAATTCAAATTTTGTCTTTTTACAATTTTTTTTAATTTTTCAAGTAAATCTACAAAGTAGTTAAAATGAGTGAAAAAAATTCAACAATTAGAAAATTAATGAAAATGAGGTAAAATTCGTCACAAAAATGGTAACTACTATTACTTGTGTGTGTATGAATGTTAAATTTAATTTAGGGTATAGGATTTAGGGTTTAGGGTTTAAGGTTTAGGGGTTAGGGTAACCCCTAAACTTTAAAATTTCTAATATTTATCTTATATAACTAAAATATTTGAATCCTTTTGTTGTTGATAGTGTTTATAGTGAGTATGATTACTTTGGTGTGTATGAATTTAAATTCAAATTTTTCCTTTTCTTATATTTTTATTTGGTTTTTCAAAGTGACTGTCCGTAACAAAACATTGAGGTGTTGAACCCTGTTTATTCTCCTCGAATCATTACTTACATTGCTATTACTACTACTATTTTTAGTTGTCTTATAATGTTAATAGTGAGTGAGTACGATTACTTGAGTATGTTTAAATTTAGAGTATAAGGTATAGGGTATAGGATTTAGGGTAAAGGATTTAGGGTTTAGGGGTCAGGGTAACCCCTAAACTTTAAAATTTCTAATATTTATCTTATATAACTAAAATCTTTGAATCTTTTATAGTTGATAGTGTTTATAGTGAGTATGATTACTTGGTTGTGTATGAATTTTAATTCAAAATTTTTCTTTTTACAATTTTTATTTAATTTTTCAAGTAAATCTACAAAGTAGTTAAACTGAGTGAAAAAAATTCAACAATTAAAAAATTAATAAAAATAAGGTAAAATTCGTCAGAAAAATAGTTATTACGATTGCTTGGGTGTTTATGAATTTTAATTTTAATTTTGACTTTTTATTTATTTTTAAATTAATTTTTTTAAACGAACGCCCTCAATGAAACATTGAGGCACCCTCAATGAAACATTGAGGCACCCTCAATGAAACATTGAGGGCAGGGGGATATTTATTATTATTGTAAATTTACCTGAAAAATTAAATAAAAATAGAAAATTGTACAAAATTTGAATTTAAATTTATACGTATCTAGAAAAACAGTCCCACTGTTTTTGTGCTGAATGTTATATTTTTTTCTAGTATTCTTCTATTTTTTATTATTTATTTAAAAACGTACGCCCTCAATGAAACATTGAGGCACCCTCAATGAAACATTGAGGCACCCTCAATGAAACATTGAGGGCAGGGGGATATCCCCCGGGGGATCTGGACCAATCCCCAAATATATATATATATATATATACACTTAAAAATCTCTATAAGAGCATCTCTAACGGTGTTTGCTAAAACCGTTAGCTAAAAAGATATGAAATACTGATTATGTATGTAAAATTTGTTGAACCTGTAAGGTCTTGTGGTCTTCTACTCCAATGTAGTTGTCTATACGAGTTATTTATAATTTAAAAATAGAATATTATTATTATTTTAAGTTGTTAAAAATAGAACAAATAATTTGAATATGATAATAGATGATTGTGGAGTTTTACCACAGATCTCAAGGGGTTTGATAAAAATAGTCAATAGAGGGGTCAACTAAAATTTTGGTTAACAGTACTGTCCATTGAAGTGGAATTTAGGCAAGTGTTTGTGCATCAGATATGTTCAACTCCATGTACCACAAGTCGTATATATTAATGCAATATCTAAACTTCTTGCATAGGTTGCACACAAAACATATGGATTTTAAAATTATTCAATTCTCTAGATTTAAAATAATTTTTTGAATGATTAAAGGTCATGAGGAAAAAAATAAGCCATATTTGTGCCCAAAATACCATTGTCATGATTCAATGCAACATTATCAGGAATAAAACTTCTAACGCTTAAATTAATGTTAAGAAAAAAGTCATCCCTTGAGGATCTGAAAATAAAAAATCAAAGCAGCTAATTACTATTGTTATACATACTAGCTTATAGCCCGTGCGAATCGCACGGTTACTTAAATTTTATTTATAATTATTTTGTTTATAATTATATTTTTATTACCCATGCAACACACGATTGTTTTTTTAATATTTATAATTATATTTATTTATGAATATTTTAATATTTAAAAGTTATTAGTTTACATGATTAAATTTTTGTTAAAAAAGATTTAGCCAAAAAAATTATAGTTAAAAATTTGATATTTATTATATTTTACACGCTCAATTTAATATTTGTTTATATTGAGTTATAAAAATTAGATTTTGCCAATTTTATAGTCCACGTGCAATTTACAAAATAATCTTTAATTTAGTTGTGGTTTAATAGTTCTTTTTCAATTAAAAACTATTCTAAAACTAAAAAGAGAATAAAGTGACGAAATTTAATGTTGAGAATTCTATTCGATTTAGGAAATATACTTATATGTAGTTTAGATTATTAGAATACCCTTTATTAACCAAATACAGTTTTTAATGTTAAATCAAACGGTTTTCACCTATCTATTTAACATTAAACGATTTTTATTATTTTGGTATTAAATGAGTTTCCTTATTTAATTACAACTATTTTTATGTTTTGACTTTTTAGAAAATCCAATCCTAATATAATATCTTTTAACTTATATCATTTTTAGATAATAACTTCTTTTTAAATGATATAATCTTGATCATGTATTTTTGAAAGTATTGGATCTAATGGTTGAAAATGTTTTGGCGGTATTTAGGACCAAACTACCATGATAACATCATTAATTTTTCTTAATATTTATAATTTTTTTAATTTATAATTTTTTTAAATATTTATTGCTAAATTATAATATACTCTTTTTTGTAATATGTTAAAGATGCGGGAACTTTGAACTTTTGAGAAAATAAATTATCAATTAAAATATAATTTTTTTTGTAATAGTTCTTCTTTTAAAGTAGTACACCGTGATCAAAATTCTGTATAAATTTCATTTTTTATAGTATATCCTGTAAATATCTATGTTATTATATTAAAGACTAAATAATGAAAGCTTCATTATAAGTTAAGTTTGGTCGCTTTGTTTGATCACTCAATCCATAATCGTTGAATCTTTCAAATTAAATTGTTGAAAAACGTTAGATATAACAGTAAAATTATCATGTAGAATGATCTAAGGTTTGAATCTACCAACAACATATTAAAATTTATAGGTTTTTTTGAAAAATAAGAATTTTTTCATTTTTTCTTGCAGACATGTTATTTGATAATAATTTTTGTAAAGTACGATTTTTCAGAAAAGTACTATACTAATTGATTAACAAACTTTTAAAGTTTCGAATTTAATAATTTACAATGTATATAGGTTTAAAAAGTTTGGCCTCTTGTAGCTGAGTCTAAAATTTCAAAATAATGTTTTTTTTAATATGAATATAGTTCTGCTAACAATGAAATTAGGCCTATATGAGTTCTTATAAAACAAAACCACCATTTACTTATAATTTATTATTTAATAATAAATCATATTTGATTAGTTATGATATAAAACTTAATAAAATAGGATTAAAAATATGCACAATTTTATAAAATTTTATCCTCGTATTATTATATTCTTTGTTGATTTGAATTTTTCTTAGATTGATTTTAATTTTTGAACATAGATTTCTAAATTTAAAATAGTTAGAAAAAAGTAATTAAATTGGTGTTAAAATAATGATGACATAATAATTATTATTAGAATTTAAATATTCACTTTATTAATTTGGGTTTTATCTTGTATTTTAAAAATCAGATTTTGACGATTTTACACCCCACATGAAGATAACTAAATTATCTTTAATTAAAAGATGGTTTAACAATTTTTATCTAGGTGGAATTGTCCATAGAAGAGAAAAAGAAAGTCACAAATTTTTTACATAGAGAATTCTATTTAATATAGAAAACTTATTTATATTTGGTATATTTGGTTTAAATTATCAAAATACACCTTTTAGAATTTAAATATAATCCTATTATTAATAAAATAAACTTTTTTAATATTTGATCTAACGATTTTCATTTATCTAGTTAAGATCTATTGGTCCTTATTAATTTGGTTGTCTACGACCAAAATTTGGGATAAGATCTCTATTATGATTATTATATATAAGGATTTAATATAATAAGGATATCAAGTATATACTGATATAAGTATCTTACTAACTGCTTTTACTTTTAATGTTTCTGTTTTATTTACGGTGTAAATAAAATTTTAAAATACATTATTACTTAAAAATTATTAAATAGAATAAAAATTATGTTATGATTATATAAAATTTTATTCTCATATTATTATATTCTTTATCGATTTGAATTTGTTCTTAATTAATTTTGATACTTTATTGAAAGACACATAAAATTTCTATATTTAAAAGAATTAGTGGAAAAATAAATAAATTGGTGCTACAATAATAAAAAAATATTTATTAAAATTTAGATACTCACTTTAATATTTGGGTTCTATGCTGAGTTTTAGAAATTGAATTTTGACGATTTTACAACTCATGTGAAACTAATGAAATTATCTTTAATTTAATGATGGTTTAATAATTATTATCTAACTTGACCAGTTGACCTACCCATAAAATAAACTGAAAAGAAAAGATGGTTAAGAAGTTTTACACAAAGAATTCAATTTAATATAGAAAACCAATTTATAATTGGTTTAAATTATCAAAGCACACTTCTTAGTATTTAAATATAATCCTACCTTTAATCAAATACACATTTTAATATAAGTATTATATTCAAAATTATCGTTTATGAATATGAAACCCTCAACATTTTAATAATATTTTGATGTTATCCTTTTATGTTTGTTATATGTAAAATAATATAATTATAATTTGGATTAATCGAATTGTTATGTTCCTTCAGAAAAAAAGTGTTTAAATTTATTCATGTACAGGAGTTCTCCTAAGTCTCTTATAACGTAGGGTATCATTGTAATCGATATGAATTGTTATCTTGATATTTGGTTTAACAATTATTATCTAACTGGAACTATACATAAATTCAAGAGAAAAAAGAGATTTAAGAATTTTTACATAGAAAAATTTTAAATTATCAAAATACACTTTTTAGTATTTAAATATAATTCTATTATTAATCAGATACACTTTTTAATATTATATCTAACAATTCTCATCGATCTATTTAAGATCTAACTATAATTATTAATTTGGTCGTATACTGATCGTACACGGACCAGATCGATTTTAATTTTTTCTTAAATTGATTTTAATATTTTATTGAAATAAACATAGAATTTATAAATTTAAAAGAATTAGGAAAAAAAATTAAATTGGTGCTACAATAATAAAAAAATATTTATTAAAATTTAGATAATAACTTTACTATTTGGGCTCTTGTGCTCTATCTTGAGTTTTAGACAACATATTTTAACGATTTTACAGCCCATGCGAAGCTTACAAAATTATATTTAATTTAATGATGGTTTAATAATTATTATCTAATTGGAACTATTCATAAAATAAAGAGAAAAGATAATTACGAATTTTTACATAAAGATTTCTATTCAATATAGAAAACCCATTTATAATAGGTTTAAATTATCAAAATACAACTTTTAGTATTTAAATACTATCATATTATTAATCAAATACAATTTTTAATATTATATCTGACGGTCCTCATCGATTTGAATATTTATAGTTTTATAATCCAACGGATCGTATACTTTTGGTAGTACAGTGACCGACCAAATTTTTGGATACGCTTATTATATATAAGGAGTTAATGTTTAAACATGTAGAATATTACATGGCTCGAGAAAAAAAGAAGTCAGTCCCACACATTTTAAGATACTACAAACCATTAAATGTTGTAGTTTATCCGAGAAAATTAGTTGTAATTTTTGCCGGGAAAAATTTAGTGGTTGCATGTTTCTAATTCAAAAAAATTGCAATCAAATCACTAAATTATTAAAAAATTTAAATAAGATTATTGTAGTTAGAAGTGGTTAAAAAATCAAACAGGATTGTAACGTGGAATAGTGGTTTAATAGCTAAAATACTATTCAAACTCTGAACTTGCAAGTGGGTCAGCCAACTCAAAAAACTTGCAATCAAGTCATGATTTAACTATTTATTTATTTTATTTTTTTAATTAAAATACTTGTTTTGGTTATGTGATAAAATTATTAATTTTTAAAGTTATATTAATTTCAAAAGCATTTAATTTGTATAAAAATAGTAAGAAAACAGTGCATAGCTAGTAATACAAGTAATAATGTATTTGATTTAGACAATTAATATACAAATTTTAATTATAATGATTTACACTAGTCGTTAAATTCTTATGAGAAATAAGGAGATATATAAAGATTTAATGATTTTTTACTGTATCTAAGTAAAACTTAAATTACTTCGTAATTTCAAAAAAAAACTTGAATTACTTCGTAGTTATAATTACGTTTGTATGTTACATACTGAATAATAATAATAACAATATTTTTTAGGCCTAGTGTTTCAATTTATTTAAGGATATGAATGACAAATTTTTAATTTTTTTAATTTTGATAAAATTTGATGATTGATATTAAAATAAATAATTAAGATACCGCTTTTTTATCTAAACTAGGATTTATTTGTAAATTAGTTAATTGTTATAAAAAATGTATGTTTGATGATTAAATTGTAAATTATAAAAAAATTGTTATTCATTCGCAAGGTTTTTGTAACACCCTAGTCTCACATAGAAGATATTTGGGATTTCTGTTCAGTTTATAAGGTAACGTATTACTACTAAGTGCTCCAACAAATTATGATCTTTTGGGGACCTGTGTGGGCTTGTTGTTACCCGAGTTGGCTGCATTTGAGCCAGTATGCTTCGACTTATTTTTGGACTCGGAATCGGAACTTGACCCGATTTTCGAAAAAGGCTCGGGATTTGACCCGGGTTGTTACATATGGTATCAGTGCCGACTCTTGAAATCTTGTTAACGCAAGTTGCCAAAGGTGGGGACACGAAGGCTGGTGGTATTATCCTATAATGGATAGAGGTCCGGAGGTGGGGACACGAAACTAACCGGTATTATCCCAAAATGGCTACAGAGGAACGATCCGGACCTATGGGATATCCACCCAGGCCTGACGAGGATGCCAGGAGTTTAAGTGGAGGAGTTTGTAACACCTCAGTCCCACATCAAAGAGATTTGGGACTTCTGTTTAGTTTGTAGTAAGGCAAAGTATTACTACTAAGAGCACCAACAAATCATGATCTTTTGGGGGCCTGTGGTGGGCTTGTCATTACCCAAGTTGGCTACATTTGGGCCAGTATGCTTCGACTTATTTTCGGACTCGAAATCAGGACTTGACTCGATTTTCGAAAAAGGCTCGGGATTTGACCCGGGTTGTCACAGTTTTCGAGTTCGATGACTTACTTGCAAGTTGAACATAAGTTAAACGATCTATTCGCGATTAAACCTTTTAATTTACACATCGTATTCTTACATGGCAAGTGAGGTGGAACGCATATTTAACGAACTTTCGTTAAGCCAACTCAACTTAACGAACCTGAAAGTTTTTTTTATATGTTCGGTTACTAGATTGTAAGGTTTAATTCGTTGAGTTATGTACTTCAAAGTTTGATAAACTTACAAGTTAGACATACGTTAGTCGAGTGATGAAAATGTCATTTAATTTACATATAATATTAGAAAATTATGTATAATTACATAAATGAAATATTACAAATATTGTTAACTAATCGGTTAATTTAAACAATCAAAATTAGGTGATCTTTGTGGGGAAAAACAAAGAACAAGAGTAAGGTCATCTTATATTATAGTCTAATATTGTTCTTACTCGACAATCCATTTTCGGATTTAAGAGTGGAGTGCGACGGCCGAGACATACCTTGTCACATGCAATTATTTTAATTTGAATCTCTAATAAATATTAATATATAAAAATGTAAATATCTTTATATCGTGTATTCAAAGAATAAATTCAAACATGAGACTAAATTTAAGTAGTGCAGATCTTCGTGAGGTTTTGAAGGAAGGTTGGGATGAGCTTGCTGATGACTTTATGCATAATGTGGGTCTTCACGGTGCCAACAATGTTAGTGGAGATTTGCAATTGCATGACGTCGTGTATGAAGATGAGCTGGAATTTTGAGGGGTTGATGAAGATGATGATCTATTTGAGATGTTTTAGAGTCTTTGTGTGTTGGTCATTTTGTTGGCATCTCCCAGTTTGTCCTTCGTCTTTGTCCCCGTCTATGTTCTGTTTTGTTTTGTTCAGTTTATGTCTAGAATTATGATGGTTTTGCTGGGTAGGCTGCATGTAGCATTGTAGCTTCTTTTGTCTCCCTGAACTAGAATAGTGGGAGTACTTATTTCGTTCGTAATATTACCAGTTTTTCAGGAAAAAAAATTAATCGTATACTTTCGTATCTATGTACTTTCGTATTATGTACTCCACAAGTAAACATAAATATGAAATTTTTGTATGATTTCATGTTGTGTTATCTATGTTATCCGTATAGTGTATTAAATTACCGGGCCTAGTGAAGGTAAAGTTTTTCTCAATATTTTTTTACCCAATCTTTAAATTATTTAATTGCCAATCCAGAATCCAGATCCTGGAAACTATATTTTAGTACAGGGGTAGTGCTACAGGCACAAAATTGAATACACAAAATTGTTCCAAAATGATGTGGCTTAGGTAATATTACAGTATAAAATATTTTGATTGATCCCGGTAGTGTGAATATATGGATATCCACTTCTATTTAGTTTTCTTACAACTAATCAGAAGGCGTTGCCTGACATTTTATAAATACTTTGAAAACCAACTTTTTACCCCTAACATTTTCCTTAATACAATTTATATTCTCCAGAATAATCTAGATGACGGTGAGTTAAGCCAAACTCAACTTAATTTATATGTTCAGTTACTAGATTGTAAGGTTTAATTTGTTATACTAGATTGTAAGGTTTAATTTGTTAAGTTGTGTATTTTAAAAGTTTGATACACCTATAAGTTAGGCGTCAGTTGAGTGACAAAAATATCATTTAATTCTATATATTTATATCATATTTGCATATAATATTATAAAATTATGTATAATAATATAAATGAAGTATTACAAATATTGTTAACTAATCGATTAATCTAAACCATCTAAATCAGATGATCTTTGTGGGAGAAAAAAAACAAGAATAAGGTCATCTTATGTTATAGTCTAAAATTGTCCTTACTCGAAATTTTCGGGTTTAAGAGTGGAGGAGGGCGGCCGAGACAATAACTTGTCACATGAAATTATTTTTAATTGAATTTTATATTATATTCTAATAAATATTAATTTATATAAATGTAAATATATTTTATATCGTGTATTCAAAAAATAAATTTAAACATAACACTAAATTTAAATAGTGCATAATGTGGGTCTTCACGGTGCCAACAATGTTAATGGAGATTTGCAGTTGCATGACGTCGCGTATGAAGATGAGCTGGAATTTTGAGGGGTTGATGAAGATGATGATCTATTTGGCATTTCCCAATTTTCCTCCGTCCTCCTCGTCTATTCTGTTTTATTTTGTTCAATTAATGTCTAGAATTATGATGGCTTTGCTGGGTAAGCTACATGTAGCATTGTAGCTTACTAGCTTTTTTTTTGTAGTTCATTGTAGCTTCTTTTGTCTCCCTCTGCTACAACCGAGAGAGTACGTACTTCGTTCGTAGTATTACCAGTTATTTAGGGAAAAAAGAAATTAATCATATGATTTCATGTTTGTGTACTTTTGTATTGTGTATTTCACCTGTAAACACAAATGCTAAATTTCTGTATCGTTTTGTGTTGTGTTATGTATGTTATTTGTGTAGTGTACTAAATTACCGGGTCTACCGAAGGTAAAGTTCATTTTAACACTTTCTTATCCAATCTTTAGATTAGTTAATTGTCAATCCAGAAAAATTGTTGCAAAATGACGTGTATAGGTGATAGGGAGTAGTGCTAGGCACCCCAAAAATTGTTCCCAAAATATTTACAAAATGATGTGGACGACACATGGCTTTTTTTTAATTCGTGGACACATATTAATGCACGCGGGGTCCCATATTATTATTATGAAACTTTTACTATTCTAAACTCATTTGGTAACAATTTTTGGAAATAGTTTTGGGACCTCTAGCATTTTTCAAAGGTGATATTGCAGTATACAACTAATCAAAGGTGTCACATTTTGTAAATATTTTGAAAACAAGTTTTTTACCCCTACCATTTTCCTTAATACAATTTATATTCTCCGGAACAACCTAGACGATGATGATCAGGGAACTTATTTAAAGCCAGCTTCATGTTGTCTCAAAATCAATTACCAACATAGAACAAGCTTCTCCCCCTACCAGGCCACCTGCACTCAAGCTCAAACATTAAACTCTACCTTTTCTTCTATCTCAATCCACAACTATCCAACTCATTCGATTAATCGAATTACCGGGTCTATAGTAAAATGTATAACCAGGTGGCGGAATCAGTTATATAATGATCAAATGTGCATGGGAAGCCAAGTTTTATTCAGAACAAAAATCTTACTTGTTTGCAGTGGCGGAATCAGTTATATAATGATCAAGACTAAAAACATTTGTTGCCAACCTTCTTAAGACTACTAAAAGTTTAAAAAAAAATCAAATTTAACTGGTTTTTTAGTATTCGGGTTTTGAAATTTAAAATTTCTACTTATTCCCTTGTTCCTCCGAAATTATTAATGAGGTTAGTCCCTTGTTCCTCCCAAACTATTGATAAGGTTAGTCCCTTGTTCCGCCGCTAAGTACATGCGAGTATCAATCAATCATCACTTCGGAAACCAGACTTTTGGCGTGGCTGTGGTAGCAATTAAACGTGATATTTGCCATTCATGCTTTCTTCTCTTTTTCTTTCTTTCTAATATTAGCAAAAATAATGTGCCCCGGTAAAAATTGTGTACTTAGGTTTAGGTAGTTAGCCAAGTACAAAATATATAATTCAATAATCTCAGATGACTTTGTTGGGGTCCGCCCCGAATTCCTAAATAAGTTAAGAATCCTATTATGAGCAGTATTCTAATTTGTGATAAATGAGGAAATTCTTATTCTGGTAGAGATAAGAATTGTGGAAGATTTCTATCCAAGATAAGAAAAGATGGTAATTATCACAAATAGAATTGAGATATATTAGGATTAGAATATTTGTGGTGCCTATAAATATAGATATTTGTAGGGGTTTTGAAGTATTGCAAAAGTTAGAGAGTTGTGTGCGATACACAAGAGAGAGCTTTTGTAATCAAGGTGAGATGATTGTATTCAAGGGTGTTGAGTGAGGGAGCGACTCCAATCTTGTATTACATTCATAGTGGATTTGTGGTTTTACCCTCCCTTGAGGGGTTTCCACGTTAAATTGCTGTGTTCTTTACTTTCGTGTTTGTTATTGTGTTTGATTAACGCTGATCTATAGTGGATGCGATCCTAACAAACTGGTATCAAGAGCTTGGGTTCGAGGAGTAGATTCGGCGTTAAAGAGAAGGCAATCACGAAGTAATTACGAAAATTCGCAGGAATTTTCTAGTCTACTTAGCTGTTGAAGAATTGATGATTGGGAAGTCATCCGTGGTCGGATCGTCCTGATTTTCGGACAGCAGATTCGTTACATCAATATCTAAAATCTGAACGGTGGAGATCGGATTTTGGGTTCAGGAGGGTGTGATTTCTGGTGTCCGAAGTTGACTGTTTGCGTGTGGATAGTTGGTCGTGAGTTGATCTTTTCTTGGCTTGATGGAAGATCTAAAGTCGTTGAGGATTGATGCACCCAAGTATGATGGAAAGACGGATTTCACTATGTGGCAATTAACCGTCAAGGATGTGTTAATTCAACAAGGACTTGATGATGCCTTGGAGAAGGCAAAGCCAAAAGAGATGAGTGATGCAGATTGGGCAAAGATCCAGAAGAGAGCGGCGAGTACAATCAGGCTGGCACTTGCACCCGATGTGAGATATAACGTGTTGAAGGAGTCGACACCAAAGGAGATATGGGACAAGTTAGCAAGCATATACGCTTCAAAGTCGTTGACCAACAGACTTAATTTGAAGGTGGAGTTGTACTCTTTAAAACTGGATGAAGAAAGTAGTCTTCATGATCACATTAGTTGTTTTAATCAGCTGGTATGTCATCTGGCTAATGTTGATGAGCTGATGAAAGACAAGGAACAAGATTTGGTGTTGTTGTCATCATTGTCGGAGTCCTTCAAGTATTTTAAGCAAACGCTTTTAGTAGGGAGGACAACTCTTACGCTTGATGATGTGTTAAAGGCGTTAAGAGATAATGAGAGGATGACAAAGGATGTTGTTTCTCAAAGTGGGGCAGTTTTAGCTGTCGAAAGTGTTGAAAGAAGGAGTCGCAACCGCAATGACCTGCAAGGAAGAAGTAAATCTCGGCCTAGTAAGAGGGATATGAGCACTGTTGAGTGCTATTATTGTGGTGAAACGGGTCATATGCAGATGTTCTGTCCAAGCTTTAAAGAAGATGTGAAGTCCTTTAAGCAGAGGAAGGGAAAGAATAAAGTTGATGATGCGGACTCTACACTTGTGATAGATGATGGAGAGTTTTTTATGGCGAATGAGGATACCGTTCCTGGTTCGGTGAAGAATAAATCAGAATGGGTGATGGACTCTGCTGCTTCTATGCATATATGTAGGGATCGAGCGATGTTTGAGACTTTATGCACTGATGAAAGTCTTGGTAATATTTTTGTGGGGAATGATGAGAAGATGAAGGTTCAAGGAGTTGGAACTGTTCGTCTTAAACTCCATGATGGTACGATCAAGAAAGCTCTCAATGTGAGATATGTACCAGATGCATCAAAGAATGTGTTATCTTTAAGTGTGTTGGCATCACGTGGGTACAGATTTGTTGGACGAGGGCAAAGCTGCAAGGTGTATAAAGGAAGAAACTTGATTCTACAAGGGATGATGCATGGGAAGAACATCTATTGTTTAGATGGTGAAGCAACAACGATGAAGACCGAGAAAAATGTGAAATTCTCGGAATCGGTTGAGGTATTAGGGAATTCGAGCCGTGGGAGGATTTGTTGGGGTCCGCCCCGAATTCCTAAATAAGTTAAGAATCCTATTATGAGCAGTATTCTAATTTGTGATAAATGAGGAAAGTCTTATTCTGGTAGAGATAAGAATTGTGGAAGATTTCTATCCAAGATAAGAAAAGATGGTAATTGTCACAAATAGAATTGAGATATATTAGGATTAGAATATTTGTGGTGCCTATAAATATAGATATTTGTAGGGGTTTTGAAGTATTGCAAAAGTTAGAGAGTTGTGTGCGATACACAAGAGAGAGCTTTTGTAATCAAGGTGAGGTGATTGTATTCAAGAGTGTTGAGTGAGGGAGCGACTCCAATCTTGTATTACATTCATAGTGGATTTGTGGTTTTACCCTCCCTTGATGGGTTTCCACGTTAAATTGTTGTGTTCTTTACTTTCGTGTTTGTTATTGTGTTTGATTAACGCTGATCTATAGTGGATGCGATCCTAACAGACTTCCCATTTTGGAAAGTGCCTCCTATGGATTACTCAAGTAACTTGATATTGTGGTTTTATTAGCCAACTTGATATTTATTCCGTTTCAAATTAGTGGGGAAATTAAATTGATCAATTTTGACTGAAATTTACGTATAAATTGTATACGGTATATATTTTACTTTTAAAAATATTTTTAAGTTTTTTCGTATTAAAAACAGATACTTTTTGAGTTAAGAGTTAAAAATTGATCAAATTAAGTAAAAAGTAAAAAGTGGACTATTAACACTACAAGAAAGTAAGGCTAATTTCGACAAATTAAATTCGACAGAAACTAAATTCGACAGAATTCCGTCGAAATTATACACTGCGGCTAAATTCGACAGTTTTCGGTCGAAAATGCATTTTGTCGAAATTAATTTGTCGAATTTAGTACTAAATTCGACAGTTTTTTTTATGTTGTCGAATTCAATACTAAATTCGACAGATTTTTTTATGCTGTCGAATTTAGTGAAAGGTGGGAATTTTGCCGCCTATATTTTTGAATTTGGTAAAAGGTGGGATATTTCTGACCCAAACTTTTTCATACTATTCAAAACTATATTCGACAGAGTTCCGTCGAATTTAGTACCAGCTCCTAAATTCGACAAAAACGATCGAATTTAGCCGCGGTTGAAAATTTATGCAGTCTAAATGAAAATCCCTTAAAAAGAGAGGGAAAAGTCCCATCATAATATTAAATTTAGAAAACTAAATTCGACCGAATTCGGTCGAATTTGAAAATAAGGTTGGCAGGAATTTTGCCGCCTAAAAATTTTCAATTTTGGTAAAAACAAATTCAACCAAATTTAGTCGAATTTAATAAATGTGACCGAATTCGGTTGAATTTATTATTTTCAGAATTTTAAAAATATGTTATTAATTTTATAAATGTTTGTACACATCATTAAAAATAAATAAAAATACAAGAATAACATTCATTACATGTCAGAATTTAGTTGTACAAAAATTTTACATAATTTTTTTATATGATTAGATAATGTTGAACTTTCATTTTTTGGTACTTTTAAAAAAATTAAATAAAATATCTAATTAGTTTTGAAAAATACAAAAAAAATGTGAATGTATTTATACGACATATTACATTCAATAAAAAAATTTGAATAAATAATAGTGGGTAGAAAAAAAATTATAGTTTTGTACATAAACAACATAGTTGAGTTGAAAATGGGGGGTTTAGGGTTTAGATTTAGGGGTTGGACTAGGGTTACAGTTTTTAGTTTATTTAAAAATTGTTTGGAGTAATCCAACCATACGGATGTGAAGATTATCAAAAGAATATATTGGGTGCAAAAAATTAATTAATTTAAATATATATATCTTAAACATTTTAACAAATATATATATATATATGTCACTTACACTAAATTCGACTACAAACCTTAATTGGTCGAATTTAAGCTTTAGTTCGACTGATATCAGTTGAATTTAGCTAAATTCAACCGATATCAGTCGAATTTATCTAAAATCAACCGACTTCTGTCGAATTTATCCGTGTTTTATTTTGACCACTAATATGTCGAATTTAGCCAAATTCAACCGATTTCTGTCGAATTTACCCTTGTTTTATTTTCGACCATATTTGGTTGAATTTAGTAAAATTCAGAATAAGTTAATTTTCTCTTGCCACGTGTCACGCTCGTAGTGGTTGAAAAACAAGCACATGGATTGCTATTTTACAGTGAATCTAAACCATCCATTTCTTCCCTAAAATATTTCATCCTAACCATTAATTTAATTACACTCATCTCTTTCTCTTTTATATATTTCATTCATTCATATTTTCTCATAAACATTCAATTACTCATACTCCATTTTTCTTCTCTAACAAACATACTTATCAATTTATATACATAAACACTAACACATGTTTCATATATTTTAAGCAATATATATACATAATTCATATTAGCACATCCATTAATTACATTTCTAGCATCCGACGAGTTCACCCCAATCAATTCTGGCAATTCACCCCCATTCAATTCCGGCGAGTTGTTTGTAGTATGCTTCTTAAAAGCGAAACAACACAAGTTGAAAGGCATATGTATAGGCCTATTTGTAAACACCGAGGATTCTACTCAACTTTAATTAAGATGTAATAAGTAAATAATAAAAATCAATTGTCACAGGAATCTCAAAAGATTATATCTGTCAAAGAATGAAGATTAAAGTCATCTACAGACTTGAAGTGATTCTACATTGAAAGAAGCTCAATTTATTGTTCAAGCCTCAATGAAGTATTCAAGCTCAGTGGATTTATTAAAGTGACAGAGATTTCAAGTGGTGACAGCAAAAGATACTGGTTACAGAGTTCTTGAATGAGAAGGAAGTGAATCACTGCTTAAAGTCAAACAGATAAAGAACAGACATTGTCGTTAGTCACTCATGAACCAGACAGTGCATTGAGTGTCAACGTACTATTATGTACTATTATCATTTAAAAAAAATATTCAGTGAATCTGACACATGTCCCGTTCCCAAAAGTAGCAGTGTTCCAACGTTTTTGAAAAGATGCGGCACAACCGGGCCTTGTTATTTTTTGATTATTTTTTCCCAACACTAGAATGAGTACTGATTAACATCCGTACGGTTGGATCGTCGAAGAAATCATTTTAAAAAATTATTCATTGAATCTGACACATGTCCCGTTCCCAAAAGTAGTAGTGTTCCAACGTTTTTGAAAAGATGCGGCACAACCGGGCCTTGTTATTTTTTGATTATTTTTTCCCAACACTAGAATGAGTACTGATTAACATCCGTACGGTTGGATCGTCGAAGAAATCATTTAAAAAAAATATTCAGTGAATCTGACACATGTCCCGTTCCCAAAAGTAGCAGTGTTCCAACGTTTTTGAAAAGATGCGGCACAACCGGGCCTTGTTATTTTTTGATTATTTTTTCCCAACACTAGAATGAGTACTGATTAACATCCGTACGGTTGGATCGTCGAAGAAATCATTTTAAAAAATTATTCATTGAATCTGACACATGTCCCATTCCCAAAAGTAGTAGTGTTCCAACGTTTTTGAAAAGATGCGGCACAACCGAGCCTTGTTATTTTTTGATTATTTTTTCCCAACACTAGAATGAGTACTGATTAACATCCGTACGGTTGGATCGTCGAAGAAATCATTTAAAAAAAATATTCATTGAATCTGACACATGTCCCGTTCCCAAAAGTAGCAGTGTTCCAACGTTTTTGAAAAGATGCGGCACAACCGGACCTTGTACGTTTTTGTCAAGTTCAATGTAGCGGCGTCTGTGTACAAGCCGATACAATGATTGTGGAGGGTAATGATAAAAATATTGAGCATGCTTCACAACTATTTTATGGTTTTTTTTAATTTTTTTAACTATCAGACAACGGTTTATGTAAGCTAAACAATTGTGTGACAGCAACATATTTAACAGCCAAAAACCATTGTCTCTAAGATTTCAATTGGACAACGGTATGCAGAAACTGTTGTGTGAATTAAGTATAGTCCACATACAAGTAAAACACTTGTCTGATTCTAACAACGGTTTACAAAACCATTGTCTTAAGTTTCTTCAGACAATGGTTTTGTAAACCGTTGTTAGAATCAGACAAGTGTTTATTCAAACTGTTGTGTGACATCCATTTAAGTAACAAAAAAAAAACACTTGTCTGTTTTTAACAACGGTTTATGAAACACTTGTCTGACCTTTCTTCAGACAACGGTTTTATAATTCCGTTGTGTAAAGCCTCTGCTTTACTCCTTCTAATAGACAATGGTTTTAGAAACCGTTGTGGAAGTTCTTTCAGACAACAGACAGATTTTGCAAAAAAAAAAACCGTTGTGTGAAAATTTCAAACAATGCTTTTACTGCCGACCGTTGTCTGATAAGTGTTGTCTGTTTCAGTTTTTCTTGTAGTGGTTTTAAGCGATTCAGAAATTAATTGAGAAGTCAAATAATTCTATTTATTCTCTTATAAATAATTAATACTATTAAGTGAATTATTTATTAAATTAATTCTGTAAAGAATTAATTTAATACATAATTTATTTAGTTGATTATTTAAATTAGAATAAAACTGAACTAGGAAGACTTAGATTTAAACTAGGAAGACTCGGTTTATTGAACTAGGAAGACTCACAAGTGAGTCTTCCCGATTGTCTTCCTAGAGTAAATTTAAGTCTTGCCGATTGTCTTCCCTATTCATTTCCTGTCTTCCCGAAAGTCTTCCAAAGGTTATTTTATTGTTTTCATGATAGTCTTCCTAGTGCAAATTGTGTTCTGTTTAAATGATTTGCACGTGGGTTTTGATTAAAAGAAATGGTCATGTGTTCAGTATAAAGACAAGGCAGAACACAATTACTTATCAACATTCCAACAGAAAGAAAAAGACAAAGGCATTAACATTACATTCAACTGTCTTCTTCAATCCTCAACTGTCCGAGCATTCATTTTCTACCAGTGAACTTAATTCTTGTTTGTTTGTAACATTTAATCCTTGAGAATCAATTCACTTGTACTGCTTTGACTTTCTAGCGGATCATAATCCCTAGATTTTATATCGAACTACTTTTTAGTATTCGATCCTTTTTATTACAAAAATAGATAAATTCATGTCGAATTTATTCTAGGTTTGTTTTATCAAGAAACTTGAAATCAGTGATCAAAATTGTAACACCCCTCAAGTTTAATAGAGTTTCTATTTAACTTGAATATTGTTTCAGTTTTTATTCCGCATTAATTTGTTCTAATTTGTTTAATCTTAAACGAACAAATTTCGATAAAACGGTATAGTTTGTATTAAACCCCCCTTCTACAAATTTATCAGGACCTAACACAAGTCATTATAATTATACACACCAAGTTAAGTTTTTTTTTATATTTTCTTTACATTTGGATATTATTTGGGTAGAGTAATTTTTATAGTGTTTGAGTTTTAATGTGTTTCAAAAGAAGTAGAAATTGTTGTATTTTTAGTTCAACATTATTGATTTATATTATTTTTGGATTAGTACAAAAAATGACTATTGTATCCATTATTGTTTAATGTAATTACCTTCTTGATATACAAACACTAGTGAAAAATCGCAAAAAAATGGATAAATTATTGAGCAGCAGATTCTGCTGCTTATTTTTTAAAAACTGGTGTTCATTAAATTCGACCGAATTTGGTCGAATTTAATATGTCCGTCGCATTTAGCATACTAATTTCGACCATATTTTGTCGAATTTAATGCACTAAGGGCGCCAAAATTTGAAAATTTAAATTTTTTAGCGGAATTTGAAAATTTCAAAATTTTGAAATATTCGGCTAAATTCGATAGAATTTAGTCTGTCGAATTTAATTTACATAAATTCGACAGAATTTGCTAAATTCGACGCGAGCATTTTCGACAAACACATTTTCTGTCGAATTTAGTTAAATTCGACAAAATTCCGTCGAATTTAGTTAAATACGACAGAATTTTTCTTGTCGAATTTAGCCGTTTTTCTTGTAGTGTAATTTATAATGAAGGGGAAATGTTTTACTAGCGCATTGTTGTGAATTTATGCGTGTTTTTTTCTAGTTACGAGTCCAATTCGAGTCTACATATGACAAATCCCACACCACAGTAGGTTGGCAACCACCTAATCATTCCCTTCCAGAATATCTCAAAAAATGTAGTTGTTTTAAACTCAAATGGAATGTGGTACCGGTTGACCGATTATCTTGTATTCGGTTTTAATATGATGTTATCTTGAATTCGGCTTTAAGTACCCGATTAGGATGAAAAATAGGGACTTCGGGCATCTCCTTCACCTGGCTCATTGTGGCGTGATGTGATGATGTACTCTTAGTGTTTGTTTAACTTGACCATTTTTCTTGAGGAAATCCTATAACTGTGACCCTGCCATGCAGTAATGCTGATGGTGTCCCTTTATTCTCATTTAGATGCTACTTCATGCGTTCAGAATTAGTACATCTGATTTCATCTGATCCCTGTTTCGTGTACGAGCTGCTACCCCGATGACATGATGGTTATGAATTAATTTTAGGTTCTGCAACTCAAGTTTGTTCTGTTACTTGGCAAAAGAGAAAACGAAAACAAAATTTTCGATAGCACTGCTGAGGGAGGATCAGGAAATGTTGGAAAACAGTGGCCGAACTAGAGGGGGGTTAGGCACTGCTTGAGATCCCTCGAATCTGCGAAAAAAAGATGTAAGGTTAAAATTCTCTTAATAACATATACCATTGATTATATAACTTTAATCATTATTACTTATTAATCTTATAAAATAACTATTAAAAAAAGCAATTATATAAATTAATAATATAATATAATAATGATACTTTAAAAAAAGCCCATATGCATTATTTTACATATACATTGTTACAAATATTGTCAAGTAAACTATCTAAATCCATAAATATGCATATAACATATTAACATATAAATGTGAATATATTTATGTCGTGTATTAAAAAGGAAATTCAAATACGACACTAAATTTCGATCATAAGTGGGACTTCGTGAGGCATTTCATGTTGAAATTAATCTCAAAGTTTATTCTGTTTTGATAGTATTTTGTTTATTTGATTTGGTCAATCAGTTTAGCATGTTTTTAGGAATCAGAATAAGTCAATAGTTGTGGAGATTGTTTAGGAGCACAACTATAGTCGTGTGCTATTTTCTAGCTTTACAGTTTCCTTGTTTTCTTGTAGTTCAAATAGCTGTAACTTTTGTTTTTCAAAGTTAAGCCAATAAAAACGTTTCTGGCAATCATTCTTGTTCATACAGTTAAACTTAGATTAGGTTGTTTAGTTCAAGAAGTGGTATCAGAGCAAAGGAGTTCTTGGCTGACGTATCTCACCACCGATGGAGGTGAACAAGGTTAAAGGAGGAGGCTCGTATGGACTAAGCTACCCAATGCTGGCAAGGAGTAACTACACAGCTTGGGCTCTTAAGATGAAGGTCGTGATGCAAGCCCAAGGAGTATGGACTGTAGTCGAGCCAAGTGATCCCAAAGTGGCTGTTGAAGAAAAGGTCGATAAGGTGGCACTGGCAATGATTTATCAGGGGATCCCTGAAGATGTGCTACTTTCCATTGCCAACAAGAAGACATCAAAGGAGTCATGGGACATGATTAAGACACTGTGCCAAGGGGCAGACAGAGCTAAGAAGGCCCGAATTCAGACCCTGAAATCTGAGTTCGAAATGCTAAATATGAGTGACAATGAACAGATTGAGGATTTTCACATGAGAATGAACGGACTCGTTACAAATATACGAGCTCTAGGAGAAACAATGGAAGAGTCGTACGTTGTCAAGAAGTTACTTCGTGTTGTCCCTGCTAAATTTGTGCAGATAACCTCCACATTGGAACAATTTGGAGACATGGAAACGATGATTGTGGAGGAGGCTGTTGGCTCACTCAAAGCGCATGAAGAACGTGTTAAGGGAAAGACAGACACTAAGGAACATCAACTCATGTTGACAGAAGAAGAATGGGTGAAACGAGAAGGAGATGAGAAGAAGTTGCTGCTGACACGTGAAGAGTGGATGAAGCGAAGTAGTAGTGGTGAAAAATCTGCAAGACAGCGGGGTCGTGGGAAGTTTGACAAAAGCACCATCAAGTGCTATAATTGCAATATTTATGGACACTTCGCCTCAGAATGCAGGAAGCCAAAGAAAAACAGAGGAACACAAGATGTGGAGGCTAATATGGCTGTCATGGATGACGACGAACCAGCCCTGCTACTAGCTAAACATGTTAATTCGGAGCTTTTATTGAATGAGGACAAAGCTTACTCGCATCAATTACCAATGGGTGGAGAAGGAGCAAGTGACTCAAACGTTTGGTACCTTGACAATGGTGCGAGCAACCATATGACGGGCTTTCGAGGAAAATTCACTGAATTGAATGACAGCATTTCTGGCCAAGTTCGCTTTGGGGATGGCTCGGTCGTGGAAATAAAGGGAAAAGGAACTGTTCGGATGCTGTACAAAAACGGAGAAGAAAAGGCTTTACAAGAGGTATATTACATTCCTAGTTTACGAAATAACATTATATCACTAGGACAATTATCTGAAACAGGAAACAGAGTGGAGTTAAAGGGTGAATTTCTGAGAATTTTCGATGATCAAGAAAGACTGATGATGAAGGTAAAGCGATCTCCTAATCGCCTTTATAAAATCATTATCGAGACAAGCAAGCAAGAATGTATGATGACAAAGGCAGAAGAAGTATCAAAGCTTTGGCACGCTCGACTTGGACACGTCAATTACCAAGCCATGGCCCTCATGTCGAAGTTTCAGATGGTGGAAGGGATGCCAAAGACACTAAAACTGAGTAGTGTATGTGATGGATGTCTTATGGGAAAGCAGACTAGGAAGGCATTTCCACAGAAAGCTAAGTTCAGTGCAACAAAAGTTCTCGAACTCATACATGGTGATCTGTGCGGACGAATTTCACCTTCAACTAGCTCAGGGTACATATATTTCTTTTTACTGGTGGATGATTTTAGCAGATACATGTGGGTGTACTTTCTTCGAAATAAGGATGAGGCTTTCCAGACGTTCAAAAAATTTAGAGCCTTAGTCGAAGATGGGTCTGATAAACGAATCAAAATGTTTCGAACCGACAAAGGAGGTGAATTCAACTCAAATGAATTCAGAGAATATTACGAAGGAGCAGGAATCCAGAGAAATTTCACGACGCCCTACACTCCCCAACAAAATGGAGTGGTAGAGCGTCGAAACAGAACCGTTGTTGAAATGACTAGAAGCTGTCTGAAAGAGATGCAATTACCAGCAAAATTGTGGGCCGAAGCAGTCAGGAATGCAGTATATATCCTCAATAGGCTTCCTTCACGAGCCTTGACAAATCAAACGCCATATGAAGCCTGGGGAAACAAGAAACCAGAGGTGAGTCATGTTCGTGTATTCGGTTGCATGGCCCATATGAAAACACCGAGTGTTCACAACACAAAGCTTGACGATCGAAGTAAAAGAATGGTTAACTTAGGGCGTGAACCAGGAACTAAAGGATATAGACTGTATGATCCTGTAGAAAACAGAATTCGAGTAAGCCGAGATGTGATCTTTGAGGAGACGAAACAGTGGCCTTGGAGTACAATCACAGAAGGAGAAAGTACACAAGAAATCTTTTCAGTTCCAACCATACTTGAAACGACTGAAGGTAATGGTCCAGTCGAGCACGAGACTACAGAACTTGGAGGTTTCAACTACGACTCAGAACCAGACAGTCAAGGAGTGACATGGGTAAACTAAGCTATTATCTGGGAATCGAGGTTGTGCAAGGAGAAGGTTACATCGAGTTGAAGCAGGGAGGATATGCACGTAAGATCCTTGAGAAAGCTGGCATGACAGATTGCAATCCAACAAAGTACCCGATGGATCCAAAGGAACAGCTTTGCCGTGATGAGTCAGGAAAACTGGTTGATGCTACTGATTATAAGAGCATGGTGGGAGGACTTCGGTATCTGGTTCATACTCGACCAGATATAGC
Source organism: Heracleum sosnowskyi (assembly GCA_030848705.1). Classification (NCBI taxonomy): domain Eukaryota; kingdom Viridiplantae; phylum Streptophyta; class Magnoliopsida; order Apiales; family Apiaceae; genus Heracleum; species Heracleum sosnowskyi. Next base: position 12,156,393 of record CM061244.1, on the reverse strand, counting down.
CTACTGAGTGGGAGTAGTGAGTCGATACATGGAAAAACCCACGAAAAAACACATGGATGCTGTGAAGAGGATTCTCAGGTATATAAAGGGGACTACACAGTATGGCTCGGTGTACTCAAAGGACAGTGGCAACAACGTTTTAACAGGCTTCTCGGATAATGATTTGGGTGGTCAAGTAGACGATAGGAAAAGTACAGGAGGCATGGTCTTTTACTTAAATGAGAGTGCTATCACTTGGGTGTCACAAAAACAGAAGTGCGTGGCTCTGTCGTCGTGCGAAGCCGAGTTCATGGCTGCTACGGCCGCTGCATGTCAAGGCATATGGCTCAGGAACATACTCAGTCAAATAACATCTGAAATGGTTGGCCCAGTAACTTTATGCATTGATAATCGAAGTGCTATAGACCTGGCAAAGAATCCCATGTTTCATGGGAGAAGCAAGCACGTCGATATTCGGTTTCACTTCATAAGGGAGTGTGTGGAGCGAGGTGAAGTGGTGTTGAAGCATGTCTGTAGCAGTGATCAAAGAGCAGATGTTCTGACAAAAGGGATGGCCACCATCAGGTTCGAGAACATGAGAAGACTTCTGGGTGTCAAGAATTTGGGCAGACAACTTTGAGATTAAGGGGGAGAATGTTGAAATTAATCTCAAAGTTTATTCTGTTTTGATAGTATTTTGTTTATTTGATTTGGTCAATCAGTTTAGCATGTTTTTAGGAATCAGAATAAGTCAATAGTTGTGGAGATTGTTTAGGAGCACAACTATAGTCGTGTGCTATTTTCTAGCTTTTGTTTCCTTGTTTTCTTGTAGTTCAAATAGCTGTAACTTTTGTTTTTCAAAGTTAAGCCAATAAAAACGTTTCTGGCAATCATTCTTGTTCATACAGTTAAACTTAGATTAGGTTGTTTAGTTCAAGATTTCATGAGGCGTTAGAGGGAGGTTGGGATAAAGATACATTAAAAAAAGCCCATATGCATAATGTGGGTCTTCACCGTGCCAACAATGTTAATGAAGATTTGCAGTTGCATTATGAAGATGAGCTAGAATTTGAGATTTTTAAAAGTCTTCGTGTGTTGGTCAGTTTGACAGCATTTCCCAGCATTGTCCTCCTTCGTCGTCCTCGTCTACGTTCTGTTTTGTTTTCTTCAGTTTATGTCTAGAATTATGATGGCTTAGCTGGGTTGGCTGCACGCAGCATTGTAATCCCTTCGTCCCACCCAATTCTTTACATTGTCGTTGGACACGAAGGTTAAGAAAAAAATATAAATTAGTGAAGAAAAATAAAAAAAAATGAGTAAAGTGTTGACACCAATCAATATTTAATTTATAATAAAGTGTAAATAGTGGAGGAAAGTAGTGGATTTAATTAATTTTTATATTATAAAACTTTACTATTTTAGGAAACTTTTGGAATGTAAAGAATTGATAGGGATATCCCAAAACGAAAAGTTTAAAAAAATGAGAGGTTCGAAGGGAGTAGCTTTTTTTGTCTCCCTCTACTACAACCTAAGGAGTACTTCGTACGTAATATCACAAAAAATAATCAATCATATATATGTTTTTCGTGTTTGGAACTTTCGTATCGTGTACTCAATATGTAAACACAAAAATCATTTCATGTAGTGTATTAAAGGAAAATACTAGAGACACAAAATTTGTTTCCAAAATTCTTCCCAAATACACATGGCAACTCCTGATTCGTTATAATAATATGTGGACCCCCTACATTCACACCAACAACACCAATCAAAACATTCTTAATTGCCACATCACCCATGCCATGTCATTTATTAACAATTTTTTGTACCAAATTTTGTGCCTCTAGCAGTACTCGTGTATTAAATTACCAGATCTAATGAAGGTAAAGTTCATTTCAACACCTTTTTACCCAAATTTTTTACTAGTTAATTGCTACTACAGGATCCAGTTCCTGGAAACTAAAGTTTTTAAATTTTAATTAACATCTAATTAGTGGTCCAAACGGAGCTTAAATTCACCGCAACAGCCTAGAACAAGCCAGCTTATTTAAAGCCAGCTTCATGTTGTCTCAAAATGAATTCCCAACATAGAACAAGCTTCTCCCCCTACCAGGCCACCACTCAAGCTCAAACATTAAACTCTCTTTTCTTCTATCCCAATCCAAAACTATCCAACTCATTCCATTAACCGAATCACCGGATCTATATTAAAATGTATAACCTGGTTTCGACAGTATATTCGCAGTCACCAGTTTGCAACTTAAAACAACAGTGGCCAGTGGGTACGTCGACTAGTAGGGCACTAATCCTTCCGGCACCACAAATGTCGAGAAGGCAACTGCATGTCATCTCAAGGTCAACAACCGACGTTAAACCAGCTTCTCCCACACCACTTATACTCTTCTATCCCAATCCACAACTATCCAATCCATTGGCTAGTAAAACCGCAATATCAGATCAACTCAAAAACTCTTTATCCGAAATACTTTCCGAGTACTACCCATTTGCAGGAAGGATAAGTTCTTCAGCTGGATCCTATATAGATTGCAATGACGAAGGAATTCATTTTCATGAGGCCCAGATAGCATGCAATTTATCTGAAATTCTGGAAAGAACTCCTGCTAGGGATGAAGAAGAAGGTTATGGTCATCTCTTTCCACCTCGTTCTATATGGCATAATATGTCGAATTCTCGTAATTTAATGGCTGTTCAACTAAGCCATTTCTCTTGCGGAGGAATAGCTATAGCTGTGAGCCTTTCATACCGTGTTGCTGATGGTATTACTTTTTTTTCATTCCTAAGTTACTGGGCAAAACTGTCACGCAACCCTAACGATCAAGAAAAACTTAGGCATCATAGTCCCCGTTTCGTGCACGAGCTGCTTCCACAACCAAGTGATGGTGATTTATCTGCGACTCAGTTTTTAGGTCCCGAGAAGGACTGGATCACTACCGAGATAGTGTTTCCCAACTCAAAGCTAGCAAAACTGAAGGCCCAGCTTGGTAATTATATTCCCTATAATTAGAGGTTCATTTTTAATTTTTTCGAGTTAAATCCATCAATTTTGATTGAAATTTATGTATTTACTTTACTAAAAAAATAGCAAAATTTTATGACAATGTATTTTAAAGTTTTTTTTGAATTATAAACAACAAATCTTTGATTTAGAGTTAAAAATTGAGTAATTAAAAATGGACTACTAATTCTAAATGAAGGGGAATTTATGTTTACTTTTGCTAAGGTAATAAAGGGGATGTGTTTTATTAGCCCATTGTTATGGACTTATGCGTGTTTATTAGGGCTGATCATTAGGTTAATTCGGTTAAAAACCGAACCCAATTAGAAAAATCGAAAATCCAAAATATCGAGTTTGTGAAACCGAACCGAAGTTTTACTAAAACCGAACCGAAAACCGAACCGAAATAATTCGGTTTTTCGGTTCGGTTTATAAAAAAACCGAAATTTAAAAACATAGTTTTTAAAAATTATTAATTATTATTAAATAGTAACATTATTTATAATCAATTACCTTTTCAGCTAAAATACATGGTTTTTTCAAACAAAATTCCCGCTTTTTTAAAAAAAAAATACAGAGAATTACACTTTTTCAACTAAAACATATTACTTTTTCTAAAAAAAATACAGAGATTTATTCGACATTTTATATTTACACACATAAAATTATGTATAATTATAAAAACAAATATACATAAATCTTTTCTCTTGTTATCAAAGTATAATACACTTTTTTTTAAACGAAGTATAATACACTAGAATACCACTATAACATAGCATTCGTGTAACTGTAATAGAGACGAGTATTTATGCATGAAATTAGTTGAACTCCAATGTATCACTACATGTCATATATTGATGCAATATCTAAAACTTATTTAGGTTGCACACAAAATATATGGATTTTAAAATAATTCATTCTCTAGAGTTAAAATAATATTTTGAATGATTAAAGGTCATGAGGAAAAAAATAAGCCATATTCTCTAAAGTTCACGCCCTTGGCACATTTCCGGTTGACTATAGTTGATATACAGAAGTTGAGTAGAATGATAAAATGAATACAATATACATATATGTTAGTATTTGTGTCATAAAGACAATACTATTATGTTTTAAGGAAAGATATTTTTATTATTAATGATTATGTTCTATGAAGTTTTGTTTAGTTATTTATTATCTCTGTATTTACTATGATATAATTGTTCGAACAATAAATGTCCTTGGAATATAAACATGTATTCTATATCTCCAAGTATGTGATTTAGAAATGAGATTATACGAATAGTATTTATAATCCTAAAGATCCCTAGTCGAGTATTATTATTTGAGGACAATGATAATATATAAAGACTGGTATGTTTCACTACATCAAATATGACCTATTGCAAGCCCATAAAAGTGTATTGTTAGACCCCAAATATGTTACATTAGATGTTGACTGAAAACCAAATCTCATTGGTCATAGGTATGACGATACTAAAGACAAAAATATAAATGCATGTATTAAATACATGGCACTAGATTGACCCACCGTGAGATTCTAAATGTTAGAAGTGTCATAAGAAATACTCACAGTGATAATGATGTAATGATCCTTAGAATTGAAACCGTTACATTTCTATATTATTATACTTTGATTATATTAAAAGTTACCTTTGACCGGGTAATGAGAAATGTGAACGATCTAGAAAGGATTTAACCCTCCTATATTTTAGGAAGATATTATTGGCCTCTTGTTTGAGTTAGACTATGAAATGCATAGTCATGCTCAAATGTTGATTTGATTTAGATAATCTACTCATCGATCAAGAAAATGAAAATTAAATTATAAAGAGGATGACACATTTCATGCCTCGAGTTTAATCTATAATATCATGATTAAAGGGATTATATTACATAGTACATTATTCACGAAAGCCTTAATCGAATCATCGATTAAATAATTATTACTTCGGTAGCAATGATGTATTACTAGATGCCACTCATTATTTACGATTTTAATTAGATTTTAAAATCGTTGCCAACGTAATAATAACCTAAAGGGTCACACACAAAGAATGCTTGGAGGATCATTTAATTTAAATTTGTATTTAAATTAAAGAAGAGTATAATTCAAATTATTTATTACTAATTAAGTATGACTTAATTAATCAAATAAATATGAATTTCAAATTAGCAATTATTAATTCAGAAATTCAGTTGTTGTTTAATTGAGAAAGACTTAAATAGATGACATTTAGAACATCTGAATTAAGTTGTACTCTAAATTGGTTTAGAGTTTGATTTCGTTTTTATCTCTCAACTTGTATATCTCTTGAGTGGCTGATTATTAATCATTGCATTTTATTAAAAACCCTAGCTGCCACAAGAGAGCTTGAGAGAGAGAGAGAAAAGGAAAACGATTTCTTGTGCTAGTAAACATTCATCTTCCATTCGAGCGTTCGTGTGGATACCGATAGAGCGTAGATCGCATCAAGACGAGATACGTGGTGATCAACCAAAGCAAGGTCTTCCATCTGTCCATCTTTGTTAAAACTTCTTTCAGGTAAAGATTCTAAACTACGAATTACATATCAATTTTTTAATGAATCATGTAGAGGGTTTCGTTATTTTTCAGCCTTTACGCGTTTTTCCACTGCGTTTGTATGCCCAAAACCCTACAATATATATATATATATATATATATATATATATATATATATATATATATATATATATATATATATATTTATGTTGCAAGTATGAATTATTTATTTGAAATATATTATTGCGAGCTACTAAATTTTCATTTCAAAATATTTTAATAAAAATATTAAAAGAGTATGAAAATGCATAAGTATGTAACTTTTTTTTAGGTAACTCATAGGTATGAAACTTTAATTACCGTGTATGATCATTGAATGTGCTAGCAATGAAAAAATTACTCATGCACGATATACAATGAAAATAGCTTAATTCAAACTATAGCAATTAATATTTAATTATAGCCCTTAGTGTTGTTGTTAACATTACCCTTAAAATTTATCCAAATAAACTATGAGTTATTGGATGATATGTGAGACTGAACCTAGACAGAGCAAAGATTTGGAAAATTTGTTAGTAAAAAAAATGTTCAAAAATTTGCTTAAAGGTAGGCCTCAAAGCTTGAGAAAAGCTATGAGAATTCTCTGATGATCCTACGGAAAAAGAATATCAATAGAGAAATTGACAAGAGGCAAGAAGTCAATGGGTCAAGATTTCTAACACGTATGTTAAAAAAATGGACCGTGACACCTTTCAAAGAAAAATGATCTCTCTATGTCCTTTGTGGGGGGGGAAAGGATGTTAAGAAATAGAGAGAAGTGATTTTAAGTGACAGAATCGTGTTTAATTAGAGAGAAATGGTTCTATGTGACATAATTATGTTTAGTTATATATGGATCTTCTAGGGAGATAGATTCCATTGGGGTCCAAATGAATTTTTAAATTAGAAAATAAATATATGGGTCAAAGAAAAGTAAAAGGTCAGACTGATAATTAGAGATTATAGTCAAAAGTGAAGACTTAACTTACTTTATGATATATTCTTGAGTTACGAGAATATGGTCCATCAAGATAATACTTAAATTGTTGGCTTTGCAAAATTTAAAGTACATCAATGAACGTTGAAATAGTCTTTCTAAGGTTGAAATAGTCTTTCTAAGTAGATATTTGGAGAAATCTACGTGAACCTAAGGGTTTCTGTGGCTAAGGCAAGAGTCAAAAGTCTGCATTTCGGTCATTATGTTGATTGAAACAACATAGACACAAAAATTGGCATATATATATTTGATGTTGTTGTGATATGCAATGGCTTCATAATAAACAATACAGTTGCCACTTTGAGGACGCTCAAATTTGGTAGCTGGGTGAATGAACATTGCCAGTTTAGGGACACTTAAACTTGGTAATGAGATAAGTTGAAATTACTAATTTTTTAGGACGCTAAAATTTTTTAAGGTCAATAAAAAATTGAAGCCTTGACTGAACGATAGGTAAAGTGATTACCAAAATGTGACATATGCCAATGTTGAAATGTCAAATTGATAGAAAATCAGTGAATTGACAAGTGTGTATGTTTTAGTGACACATAAGATGACAAGATTATAATGATTGCATATGAGTGATCTGATCATTACGAGAAGTAATGACGAGAGGATCATCCTAGCAATTTTGGTGAAACTTGAAGTTTGATTTTAAAATTAAAATCTTAATAACTTTAAAAGTCTTAAAGGATACATGTCACGTGATAGTGATGTGAATCTTGAAGAGATCAACAGAACAGAATCTAATATAGCTATAGTGAATTTGCATCTATCCAATGATAGATGAATGAGGAAGCAATCGTGTCATAAAAAATCCTAAACAGACGATTTAATATACCTCGATTCATGATGGAATACGAGTCTATTGCATAAGATTTAGGCATGTAAGAGGCTGATTTCGTAGCCATTTTCTAAAGGATATTCCTAAATGACAAGAAAAATGTGTTTTCAATGTGCATGTATTGTGTAATCAATCTGCAATTGGAAAATCACATTGTTATGTGTTCAATGGTAAGTCTCGTCTTTTATGGCATTGACATAATACCATTAGAACAACTACTCTCAACGAGAATTATCGGTATTGACCCTGTAAAGTCGAGAGACATTTATGTGGATCCACTAACCAGATAGTTAAACTGAGAGAATCTTGTTAAGCCAAGAAAATCTGGTTATACCGAAAGATAGTTGTAAAATCATCTAAAGCTATGGGTCTTAAGCCTATTGTTTAACAGTGTCATGGTGGACATCCAACCATTGCTGACTGGAGATCCCAAAAACATGGTTCAATGGGCCAACTAAATCATGATGACCAAATAACTGTGGGGGTAACCCCTGGCATGTTTCTATGATGAAGAAACAGTGAGACCCGTATGGTACGAGGGTAAGCTTTCAAGCTTTTAATGATCTTTCGTTGAATACATGGAGTTCAAGGGTTTGAATGCATGGAATTCAGTTGAGTAAACGCGGGTTACTCTATAAGGAAAAAGATCACCTATGTGGGAGAGGAATGGGGCCGTTTCAAAGGAGAATTACGAGGAACAATTATTTAGAAACTCCTGTAGAATAAGGATGATGTTCCATGGCCAAAATGGACATAATCATGAGATCTGAACGAATCAGAAAGGATATAGTGATAAGTATATCATCGTTTACACAAATAGTCGAACAGTTCAAAGACAATCGCGTCTACTGTCTACAAGTAAAGTCAGTATGCTTACTCGAGTAAAGGTTCAAGGAGCATTCTGTACCTATCGTATGCTATATCTGATCGAAGAAACTATCCCCAAGTCAAAATTCTGTGTCTGTCTGTCTGGTGTGTGCTACTGATACATCAGTCTCACCCATGTGGGAGATTGTTGGAAAATATGGGTGAATTAATTAATTTGGTAAAATCAATTTCGGTTTTAAATCCGGATTTTTTCCAATGACGCGATTAATTAGCTTGACTAATTAATTAAGGAAATTCCCACCAACATAATTGCCACTGACGTAATTAATTAGCTTGACTAATTAATTAAGTAAATTGCCACCGATATAATTGATTAACGCGGTTAATTAATTATGACAATTGTGTAGCACACAAGTTTTCCTAGCCTATATATACTCGTGTAGATCATTAGGATTATTCATTCGAAACACATCCTTCTCTCATACACATCTCTATTCTTTTCCTCCGGTGACAGTTTCTTGTTCGTCTCAAACTCGCTGAGAGTGACGCTATTCAACAACCTCACTTCAAACCGTTTTATCCTGGGAAGCAATTCGCTCGCACATACGGTGAGGGCTAATACGCTTTAAGGAGAAAGTCATGCACTGGACTCGGTTTTATTCCTTGTCTCCTTCTTTTATTCGTTTAATTTGTTTATTGTTCACATACACCTTATCTGTTATTCACACACGCCCACGCTGTTTAATGTACTAATATCACAGATTGTCTAACACCTCGTCCATGCGCTTTCTCTGAATAGGAAAACACTGCAACTCATTTACCATACAACGATGGCTCATCTAAGATAAAATGATGTAAGTAAGTATCTCGAAGCGATTTAGGGGTTGGTATTGTATTACAACTTCAAATGACTTTTAATGACTTTTTAAAAGTCAATGACTTTTGTTGATTTGATAAATTTTTAATGACTTTTATGGAGTTTGTATATTTCATCCTTACTTTAACATACTTTATTATATTGACTTTTGAGGAGTTTTACTTACATCTAATTACTTTTGATCGATAACTTATATTAATATGAATATAAAATTATAAATATCGAACATATAGAAAAAGGCAATAAATTTTAAGTTTATGTTAAAGATTATATAACAAGAAGATCGAATTATTGATATTTCACCAACAAAAAATTTATATATAATAGTAATATAAATTATTATTAAATTATTGATTTTAAATTTTTAATCTTGGATATATGTATGTATAGGTAAGAAGATGAATTTTTTTTTGTAAGGAGTACATAAACATACAAGAATATATTCAATGCAGAGGAATTTAAACTTTTAAAGGTTCATCATCTAACCGATGTGTCCCTCGAATCTTAGACAATAAGATTTTAATGTCTGAAGATAAAAATCCTTAATTTCAAACGAGTGAAAAGACGACATTGAAACCCAGAAAATAAAGTTCTTTAAGTATAATAAAAATCGTACAACAAAATATAAACGAAAAGAAAATTATATAATTAATAATTAATACAAATAGAAATCCAACCAAAGGGGATCCCTTTGGTTAGACTCGTCAAATAAACAAATAGTATAAAATCAAGTAAAAAATAGAATTCTAACCTCCAACATCAATGTAATTTAATAAAATTCAAAATAAAAATAAGTAAAATATGAATATGTTTTTTTGCAGATGAATATGTGTAAATAAGTTTTTTTGCAGATGAATATGTGTAAATAAAAATATTAACATTCAAAACAAATACACAATAACTAAACTTAGATCAAAACTCAAAGATATTAGTAGTCAAAAACTTTGAAGTTAAAACATAAATCACTTAAATCAAAGGGATACTATTTGATAAAAAAAATCAAAGAGAAATCCTTCATAATTAAGAGAGAAGATATTATATTTATGAGAGAGAAATGTCAAAATTCTAAAATAAATGAAATTGAAGAAAAATAAAACAATAATTTAAAAGTTATGTGAAATCTTACCCCAAATCTTAAGACTTTTCAAATTAGATTTCTAGTTATATTTTAAGTTAAAAGTCATTAAATGTAATTGTCATTACAAATTCATGACTTTTTAAATAAGAGTCTACTTCCAAAGAGTTATTAAAAGTTTAAATTGAATAACACCATAGTTTTAGATACTCTTTAAAAGTTAGAATTGAATAACACCATACTTTTAAATACTCTTTAAAAGTTAAAATTGAATAACACATGACTTTTAAAATGTTCAAAAATCATTAAAATTTGATATTGAATACCAGTCTCACCAATTATTAAAAACTTCCTACCTTTATTAGCTCATCATAAATGAACCTTGCACACTGGAGACTTGGATCAAGCAAGCATGCAATTTGTCTTCGAATGAGAACTTCAAATGGAACCTGTACATCGAAAAGTTAATATAATTTAATGTATATCATGCCATAGCCAAGCTTGTAAAACCAAATACATCTTTTTTTTAGCTAAATAAAATCAAATACATCTTCATAAAACAACATCAAAGAATGACTTCTAAAAGAAAAAAAAAAGATGTAAAGAACACCAAAAATCCTCACACGGGTCAACCTCATACTTCTGGTACAAATAGTGCCCATCTAGGACCAGTTGCATTCTGAATGGCAGTTCTGATATCATCATCACTTAAATCCTCACACGGGTCAACCTCCTGAAACATTGGTACCATTAAAATATCCCTATTCTATATATATATATAGATATTTACACTTAAAAATCTGTATAAGAGCATCTCTAACGGTGTTTGCTAAAATCGTTAGCTAAAATGATATGAAATACTGATTATGTATGTAAAATTTGTTGAACCTGTAAGGTCTCCTGGTCTTCTACTCCAATGTAGTTGACTATACGAGTTGGTTATAATTGAAAAATAGAATGTTATTATTATTTTAAATTGTTAAAAATAGAACAAATAATTTGAATATGGTAATAGATGATTGTAGAGTTTTACCAGAGATCTCTAGGGGTTTGACAAAAATAATCAATAGAGGGGTTGACTAAAATTTTGGTTAACAGTACTGTCCATTGAAGTGGAATTTTTTTTATATATTTTCTAAATTTTTAATTTATGACATTTCACCCATTGGAGATGCTCTAGTATAGCAGTAGCATAACTGTAATAGAGGCAAGTGTTTGTGCATCAGATATGTTCAACTCCAATGTACCACAAGTCGTATATATTAATGCAATATCTAAACTTCTTGCATAGGTTGCACACAAAACATACTGATTTTAAAATTATTCAATTCTCTAGATTTAAAATAATTTTTTGAATGATTAAAGGTCATGAGGAAAAAATAAGCCATATTTGTGCCCAAAATACCATTGTCATGATTCAATGCAACATTATCATGAATAAAACTTCTAACACTTAAATTAATGTTAAGAAAAAAGTCATCCCTTGAGGATCTGAAAATAAAAAATCAAAGCAGCTAATTACTATTGTTATACATATGTTTAAACATGTAGAATATTACATGGCTGGAGAAAAAAAGAAGTCAGTCCCACACATTTTAAGATACTACAAACCATTAAATGTTGTAGTTTATCGGAGAAAATTAATTGTAATTTTTGCCAGGAAAAATTTAGTGGTTGCACGTTTCTAATTCAAAAAAATTGCAATCAAATCACTAAATTATTAAAAATTTTAAATAAGATTATTGTCGTTAGAAGCGGTTAAAATCAAACAGGATTGTGACGTGGAATAGTGTTTTAATAGCTAAAATAATATTCAAACTCTGAACTTGCAAGTGGTCAGCCAACTCAAAAAACTTGCAATCAAGTCATGATTTAACTATTTATTTATTTTATTTTTTAATTAAAATACTTGTTTTGGTTATGTGATAAAATTATTAATTTTTAAAGTTATATTAATTTAAAAAGCATTTAATTTGTATAAAAATAGTAAGAAAACAGTGCATAGCTAGTAATACAAGTAATAATGTATTTGATTTAGACAATTAATATACAAATTTTAATTATAATGATTTACACTAGTCGTTAAATTCTTATGAGAAATAAGGAGATATATAAAGATTTAATGATTTTTTACTGTATCTAAGTAAAACTTAAATTACTTCGTAATTTCAAAAAAAAACTTGAATTACTTCGTAGTTATAATTACGTTTGTATGTTACATACTGAATAATAATAATAACAATATTTTTTAGGCCTAGTGTTTCAATTTATTTAAAATAAAAGGATATGAATGACAAATTTTTAATTTTTTTGATTTTGATAAAATTTGATGATTGATATTAAAATAAATAATTAAGATACCGCTTTTTTATCTAAACTCGGATTTATTTGTAAATTAGTTAATTGTTATAAAAAATGTATGTTTGATGACTAAATTGTAAATTATAAAAAATTTGTTATTCATTCGCAAGGTTTTTGTAACACCCTAGTCTCACATCGAAGATATTTGGGACTTCTGTTCAGTTTATAAGGTAACGTATTGCTACTAAGTGCACCAACAAATTATGATCTTTTGGGGGCCTGTGTGGGCTTGTTGTTACCCGAGTTGGCTGCATTTGAGCCAGTATGCTTCGACTTATTTTTGGACTCGGAATCGGGACTTGACCCGATTTTCGAAAAAGGCTCGGGATTTGACCCGGGTTGTCACATATGGTATCAGTGCCGACTCTTGAAATCTTTTTAACGCAAGTTGCCAAAGGTGGGGACACGAAGGCTGGTGGTATTATCCCACAATGGATAGAGGTCCGGAGGTGGGGACACGAAACTAGCCGATATTATCCCACAATGGCTACAGAGGAACGATCCGGACCTATGGGATATTCACTCAGGCCTGACGAGGACTCCAGGAGTTTAAGTGGAGGAGTTTGTAACACCTCAGTCCCATATCAAAGAGATTTGGGACTTTTGTTCAGTTTGTAGTAAGGCAAAGTATTACTACTAAGAGCACCAACAAATCATGATCTTTTGGGGGCCTGTGGTGGGCTTGTCATTACCCAAGTTGGCTGCATTTGGGCCAGTATGTTTCGACTTATTTTTGGACTCGAAATCAGGACATGACCCGGGTTGTCACAGTTTTCGAGTTCGATGACTTACTTGCAAGTTGGACATAAGTTAAACGATCTATTCGTGATTAAACCTTTTAATTTACACATCGTATTCTTACATGGCAAGTGAGGTGGAACGCATATTTAACGAACTTTCGTTAAGCCAACTCAACTTAACGAACCTGAAAGTTTTTTTTATATGTTCGGTTACTAGATTGTAAGGTTTAATTCGTTGAGTTATGTACTTCAAAGTTTGATAAACTTACAAGTTAGACATACGTTAGTGGAGTGATGAAAATGTCATTTAATTTACATATAATATTAAAAAATTATGTATAATTACATAAATGAAATATTACAAATATTGTTAACTAATCGGTTAATTTAAACAATCAAAATCAGGTGATCTTTGTGGGGAAAAACAAAGAACAAGAGTAAGGTCATCTTATATTATAGTCTAATATTGTTCTTACTCGACAATCCATTTTCGGATTTAAGAGTGGAGCGCGACGGCCGAGACATACCTTGTCACATGCAATTATTTTGATTTGAATCTTATATTATATTCTAACAAATATTAATATATAAAAATGTAAATATCTTTATATCGTGTATTCAAAGAATAAATTCAAACATGAGACTAAATTTAAGTAGTGCGGATCTTCGTGAGGTTTTGAAGGATGGTTGGGATGAGCTTGCTGATGCCTTTATGAATAATGTGGGTCTTCACGGTGCCAACAATGTTAATGGAGATTTGCAATTGCATGACGTCGTGTATGAAGATGAGCTGGAATTTTGAGGGGTTGATGAAGATGATGATCTATTTGAGATGTTTTACAATCTTTGTGTGTCGGTCATTTTGTTGGCATCTCCCAGTTTGTCCTTCGTCCTTGTCCCCGTCTATGTTCTGTTTTGTTTTGTTCAGTTTATGTCTAGAATTATGATGGTTTTGCTGGGTAGGCTGCATGTAGCATTGTAGCTTCTTTTGTCTCCCTGAACTACAATAGTGGGAGTACTTACTTCGTTTGTAATATTACTAGTTTTTCAGGAAAAAAAAAATTAATCGTATACTTTCGTATCTATGTACTTTCGTATTATGTACACCACAAGTAAACATAAATATGAAATTTTTGTATGATTTCATGTTGTGTTATCTATGTTATCCGTATAGTGTATTAAATTACCGGGACTAGTGAAGGTAATGTTTTTCTCAATATTTTTTTACCCAATCTTTAAATTATTTAATTTCCAATCCAGATCCTGGAAACTATATTTTAGTACAGGGGTAGTGCTACAGGCACAAAATTGAATACACAAAATTGTTCCAAAATGATGTGGCTTAGGTAATATTACAGTATAAAATATTTTGATTGATCCCGGTAGTGTGAATATATGGATATCCACTTCTATTTAATTTTCTTACAACTAATCAGAAGGTGTTGCCTGACATTTAATAAATACTTTGAAAACCAATTTTTTACCCCTAACATTTTCCTTAATACAATTTATATTCTCCAGAATAATCTAGATGACGGTGAGTTAAGCCAAACTCAACTTAATTTATATGTTCAGTTACTAGATTAAGGTTTAATTTGTTGTACTAGATTGTAAGGTTTAATTTGTTAAGTTGTGTATTTTAAAATTTTGATACACTTATAAGTTAGGCGTCAGTTGAGTGACAAAAATATCATTTAATTCTATATATTTATATCATATTTGCATATAATATTATAAAATTATGTATAATAATATAAATGAAGTATTACAAATATTGTTAACTAATCGATTAATCTAAACCATCTAAATCAGATGATCTTTGTGGGAGAAAAAAAACAAGAATAAGGTCATCTTATGTTATAGTCTAAAATTGTCCTTACTCGAAATTTTCGGGTTTAAGAGTGGAGGAGGGTGACCGAGACAATAACTTGTCACATGAAATAATTTTTAATTGAATTTTATATTATATTCTAATAAATTTTAATTTTAATTTATATAAATGTAAATATATTTTATATCGTGTATTCAAAAAATAAATTTAAACATAACACTAAATTTAAATAGTTCATAATGTGGGTCTTCACGGTGCCAACAATGTTAATGGAGATTTGCAGTTGCATGACGTCGCGTATGAAGATGAGCTGGAATTTTGTGGGGTTGATGAACATGATGATCTATTTGTCGGCATTTCCCAATTTTCCTCCGTCCTCGTCTGTTCTGTTTTATTTTGTTCAATTAATGTCTAGAATTATGATGGCTTTGCTGGGTAAGCTACATGTAGCATTGTAGCTTACTAGTTTTTTTTTAGTTCATTGTAGCTTCTTTTGTCTCCCTCTACTACAACCGAGAGAGTACGTACTTTGTTCGTAGTATTACCAGTTTTTTAGGGAAAAAAGAAATTAATCATATGATTTCATGTTTGTGTACTTTTGTATTGTGTATTTCACCTGTAAACACAAATGCTAAATTTCTATATCGTTTTGTGTTGTGTTATGTGTGTTATTTGTGTAATGTACTAAATTACCGGGTCTACCGAAGGTAAAGTTCATTTCAACACTTTCTTATCCAATCTTTAGATTAGTTAATTGTCAATCCAGAAAAATTGTTGCAAAATGACGTGTATAGGTGATAGGGAGTAGTGCTAGGCACCCCAAAAATTGTTCCCAAAATATTTACAAAATGATGTGGACGACACATGTTAGTTTCTGTGAAAGAAAGAGATCAATTTCATTCATTGAAGTGTTACTTACAAGTGAAGCCAAGAAGATGTTATATACAAGTTTCCAAATCTAACTAACCTGTAACTAACTATTGGCGGGAAAATTTGAACTAACTAATTTTGTTACTTTATGTACAAACCTAAAAGATTAATTAATATCCTGGTGGGTGTATATCACCAATACCCTCCCTCAAGATGGGAGATGGATGCAGTGGAAGAGCAGACAATCCCAGCTTAGAAAGAAGATCTTTGAAATGTGGAGAAGGAATGATTTTAGTGAACATATCAGCAAGCTGACTAGTTGTAGGTAAATAGGTGAGTTGAAGAAGACCTTCAAGTACTTTATCACGGGTAAAATGGCAGTCTATTTCGATGTGTTTAGTACGTTCATGAAAGACCGGATTCTTGGCTATATGGATTGCAGACTGGTTATCACAATGAAGGGTAACTGGTTGTAAGTCTTGCACACCAAGTTCTGCCAATAATCTGACTGTCCAAGATACTTCTGCAGCTGCAGAAGCCATAGCCCTATACTCTGCCTCAGAAGATGATCTAGATACTGTACTTTGTTTTTTTGATTTCCAGGAGACAAGAGAGTTGCCAAAGAGTAAGATATACCCTGTCACAGACTTTCTGGAATTAGGACAGGAAGCCCAGTCTGAGTCAGAAAAAGCCTGTAGAGTGAGGCTAGAAGAATCATGAAGTTTAATCCCTTGACCAGCTGAATGTTTAACATACCTAAGTGTATGCAAAAAAGCTTGATAATGAGGAAGTCGTGGCAAATGCATGTACTGACTGAGCATTTGTACTGCAAAAGCCAAATCTGGACGTGTGTTGGTAAGATAATTCAGTTTACCTACTAGAGATCTATAGAGTTCAGGATTTGAGTAAACTTCACCATCTGTGTCATTTAATTTTATGTTGAGAGGTAGTGGAGTTACTGCATTCCTAGAAAGATCATCTGGAACCAACCTTAACAGTTCCTTAGTGAATTTGCCTTGACTGAGAACAATGCCAGTATCCAAATAGGAGATTTACAGTCCCAGAAAATAATTGAGGAGACCCAAATCCTTGATACTAAATTTAACATCCAGGTGATGTTTAAGGGCTTCAATTTTAGACAAGTTACTGCTTGTGATGATAATATCATCAAATACACAGCTACTATGGTAATGTCATGTGCATCTTTATGAAGAAACAGACTATAGTCATTCTTACTTTGATGAAAACCTTGATCAAGCAATTCATTCATCAATTTCTCATGCCAATTTCTGGAAGCTTGCTTAAGGCCATAGATGGATTTTTGTAGCCTGCATACCTGGTTAGGTAGATGATCAATACCTTCAGGTACTTTCATATACACTTCCTCATGAAGATCCCCATGAAGGAAGGCATTATTAACATCAAGTTGGTAGAGTTTCCAATGTCTTGAAGCAGCCAAAGCAATAATGCATCTGATTGTACTCATCTTAACCACTGGAGAGAAAGTCTCCTCATAATCGATCCCAAACTTCTGAGTAAACCCTTTTGCAACTAAGCGTGCCTTACACCTTTCTAATGTTCCATCAGATTTAAGTTTCACCTTGTAGACCCATTTGCAGCCAATAGGCTTCTTACCAGGAGGAAGATCAACTAAAGTCCAGGTGTTGTTACTCTCTAAAGCTTTTATTTCTTTCTGCATAGCCTTTATCCATAAAGGATGAGAAGAGGCTTCTAAGTAGGTGCGAGGTTCAGATATGTCAGAACATTTACTGAGAAAAGAGTGATGTACAGGTGGAAGTTTATCACTAGAAACTAAGTTACACCAGTGATGTGATGTAG
The DNA here is from genome assembly GCA_030848705.1 of Heracleum sosnowskyi. Classification (NCBI taxonomy): domain Eukaryota; kingdom Viridiplantae; phylum Streptophyta; class Magnoliopsida; order Apiales; family Apiaceae; genus Heracleum; species Heracleum sosnowskyi. The sequence goes on along the minus strand of CM061244.1, from coordinate 12,138,573 downwards.
AAGAAGAAGAAGTGTGTGAAAGATTACAATGAAAATCTTTAAGGTAAGAAGGTTGATTTCTCACCATTTCTGAATGTCGAACAGGAAGTTGAGAACTAATATCTGTAACTGGTGTGGAAGTATCATGTACAGATGTAGTGGAAGAACTATGTTCAAAGGAATCTGGTTGAGTGAAAGGTGAAGGTTCAATGTAGTCAGAATTAGGTGTTGTCATGACAGGTAAAAAGGTAGATTGACTGGGAACCATTTGTGTGATACTTGAAAGATGAAAGGGAAAATGCATTTCATAAAAGATTACATCTCTGGAAATGACAACCTTATATGTGCTAAGATCTAAAACTTTATAGCCTTTAGTATGAGGTGGATAGCCTAAAAAAACACAAGGAGTATATCTTTGATCAAACTTGGTTCTCTGGACTTTACTAGTAGCAATGTAACATAAACAGCCAAAACATCTCAAATGTTCCAAAGAAGATTCAGAATTTCTAAGTTTAAAGTAAGGAGTACACAGGTTGATACTCTTGAGTGGCATCCTATTGATAAGATAAGTAGCACAAAGAACACAATCTCCCCAAAATCTTGCTGGAACTCTAGATTAAATATACAAGGACCTAGCTGTTTCCAAAAGATGTCTATGCTTTCTTTCCACAACACCATTTTGTTGTGGAGAATAAGCACAAGTGGTTTGACTGATAATTCCTTAGACAAATAAAACTGTTTTAATCTACCAGCAACTAATTCTGGAGCATTATCAGATCTTACACACTGAACAGAAGAATGGAACTGAGTTGTAGCATAATTGATAAAATTTTCCATGACTTCAGCAACATCAGATTTTTGTTTCAATAAATGTACCCATGTAAAACGACTAAAATCATCAACAATTGTTAAAAACTGATTGCAACCAGACTTGGTTTTGACTTTGTAAGGCCCCCAAACATCAACATGAAGCAACTGAAAAATACCTGTAGTTTTGATACTACTAGTAGGAAACACAGATCTAGTTTGTTTTGCCAAAGGACAAACTTGACAAATATGAGTATCAACAAAAGACTGAATGTTATGAGAAGGGAAAAGTAGCTTAATTTAAGGTTTTGTTTTTGAAGCAGATCCATTAATTGTTTGTATTGATCCACAGAAATGCTATTGATTTCAGAGGGACTAGTTGAAGAATTTTCAGGAGTATTCTGTTCTGAGAAGTCAGAAGTAGCATGTTGTGTAAAAGCAGCAGCAATTCTCTTATCTTTGTTCTCTTTGAAGTTGGGTGGATAGCCATGAATTTTGAAGCACCTGTCAATGCTATGACCAGGGACTTTGCAATGTGTACAATAATAATGAGAGCCAGGCTTGTTTCCCAGTTTCTTGACATCAGAAATGAAGTTCTGTCTAGGAGTAGAAGTATTAGAGAACTTTCCCTGAGAAATGCCCTGAGAAGAACCAGAATAATGTCTGTAACCATTTCCACTATTTTTGTTAAAATCAAACGCAAGTGACTCAGCACCAGTAGAAGATTGAGACATTTCTCTATGTCTTTCTTCTTGAGCAAACAACCTGTAGGCCTGAGAAACATTTGGCAAGGGTTGCATCATTAGCAAATTGGTTCTGATAGAAGCAAAAGTATCATTCACCTTCATCATGAACTGAAGTAGCTTCTGCATTTGTTCTCTCTGTTGAATTCTTTGAGTCAGATCACAAGTGCACTTGTTGCAAGTACAATGAGGTAAAGGATTTGCATCTGAAATACCATCCCAGAGATTCTTCATTTGTGTATAAAATTCAGAAATGCTTTGAGAGCCCTGTGAAACTTCTGAGATCCTTTGTTCCAATGAATATACTTGAGTCATGGACGCATAGCCAAAACGATCTTCCAAATCAGACCAGATTTCTTGAGCAGCAGGAAGAAACAAGACACTTTTGGCAATTGTTTCTTCCAGATTAAAAATCAGCCATGAAATAACTAAGTCATTACATCGAGACCAAGCTTTGTACTCGGGAGAAGTAGGCACAGGAGTTACAATAGTTCCGTTCACAAAACCGAGCTTGTTTTTAGCGGATAGAGTTAACATCATAGACCTTTTCCAGTTGTTAAAACAATTTCCATCAAACTTAACAGACATAAGTTGAGTAGAAGAAGCATGTGATGGATGAATATAATAGACGCTAGAAGAGTCTTGATTGCTTTGTGAATTAACTTGTGTTGTCATTCTGTGTTTAGTTGCGGAAATTTATGAAACAGTTTGTAGGCTAAAGTAATAAGGACTATGTGTGAATAGAATTCAGACGTGTTTACTATCCAAAAAACCAGACAATTGATGAAGAACTGAGTAATACTTCCAGAGACAAACAAGATCAATGTTCAGTATCACAATCAACAAACACGATGAACATCTTAATCCAGTTTGAAAAACAAGCAAGTTTCAGAGAAAAAATATAGAGATGCGTAAAAGACGATCTTTAAAGATTTCAAGAAATGTCAGATCAACAATCTAAAAACAAGACTTTTCAGATTGATTAGCACAGAAAACACCTGATATATGCTGAAAAGATCGAAAAAGAATGATGAAGAAGACGATCTTGGAAGAAGACGATCTTCTAGACTATAGCGACGACGACGATGAACTACCAAGCTCCGTGAAACAAACTGTCTAGCTCTGATACCATGTTAGTTTCTGTGAAAGAAAGAGATCAATTTCATTCATTGAAGTGTTACTTACAAGTGAAGCCAAGAAGATGCTATATACAAGTTTCCAAATCTAACTAACCTGTAACTAAATATTGGCGGGAAAATTTGAACTAACTAATTCTGTTACTTTATGTACAAAGCTTGTTCACACAATATCACGCAAGTATACGCGGTCACAAGTAATATAAGAATAAGTAGAGTTCGTTCCCCCAGAGACTGCTATGGTTATTATAGTTATGCACTTATGCAACAATGTATGGCTATCGTTCAATGCTAAGACAAGTATCAAATTGTGTTTTGATTAACTAAATTAACTAAACAAATTAACAAGACTATATTAAACTAAAGATTGCTGATATATTACTTATGAGAATAAAACATGGGATCCTAACTTCATTAAATACTTCATTCAGAGTCTTTTGTCTTTAATCAATGCATGTGACAGTTGTGACAACTAATCGGATAACACGAAATCAGTACACGCTACCTTTCAGTATACGTATACCAAACCACTCAAACATCCACAAAAGAGATAGAAGTTAAGCAGACACCAATTATGCTTAGACCCTATATGTCTATAAGATTTGAAAACATAACGGTTTAACGAGCAAGTTATCCATTCAGATTACATAGGGCAGGTAAGATGGTTAAAATTACCTACGAATCATGCATGACAAACATACACAAACCTATGCTAGCATGGCAAGTTCTAAACCTCTATATCCACTTTCGCATTCAATAGAGATTAACAAAACAACTTAGATGTTCGCGACGCATCCAAGAAGAATAAGCACAACCAAACTAGGATATCAATAAGTCATCACACACAAATCTTTAAAACAATCAACTACTAAATTCCATAGATAAATCCGCTAGGACCCCATGACAACGATTAGTTCATGATCGAACTTTTCATCGTCACGGGGTTTGATGAAAGCATGATGAAAAACAAGAAATCAATGATGTAAATATGAATAAGAGTTAAAGGTTTAGAGGACAAATCTGGAAGCATCCAAAAGTTACACCAAAATTGAAGAATACAAGAAAAAACTATGTCTAGATCTCCTCGTAGTCACGTTCTTCGTTCTTGGCTCCTCGATCTTGTGCTCCAATATTGAATCTGATCTCTGGTGTGTTGTGATGTATTGTGATGTGTTGATTATGTCCCCCCAAGGTGTGTATTTATAGCTCCAAGTTGTCCCTCTTCCAAGCAATTGCCGTTTTTGAGTTAGAATAGAATTACGGCAATTTCCATCTTTGAATGCAATAAGAATTGCATATTCCATGTTTACAACTGATTCTGGAAGTTTCTGGCCGCCCCAAGCAATTACCATAATGATTAGAAGTCGAATTTGTGAAGTTTTCCTAATTAAAATCGAATTCTGGCAATTTCTGGCGGTTCTGACTTCCTGGGCGGCCGCGCAGAATTCCAGTACAATTCCTGGGCGCCCGCACAGAACCTTATAGAAAATGTTGTCCTCTTCGCGTGAGCTATAAGATCGTCAGAATCGGACTTGTAGAACTCCAGATATGGCCAAAACAGTGAAGACTGCGCAACCTACCCGGAAAATCCGAATTTTAATCAAATTAACCTCCAACTCTTGGTTCTGCAAAACTTAATGAAAACACATTAAACACACCACATACTTGAGTTCAAGTCATCAATTTAAGCCGATATGAAGCGTTCCAAGTGGATTAAAAATCCACTTATCACACCCCTAAACTTAAACCGATGCTTGTCCTCAAGCATAAATAATATAACTATATACAACTAACTAGTACCACTTCCGTAGGTGATCACGGTTGCATTTGGCATATGCAACAAGCCCTTTAAACCCCTAGGCAGCCCTAGTGGACGAGTAAGGTCTCGTGAGGGCCTATAGCGAATGTACCCACAAAATCCATCTACTCATGCAACTAACAATGCAATACATGTATGCAACTAATATGAAAATGCAACGATCCCTTCAAACCAACCAAAACCAATCAACAAGCCAAAATCTCAAAGAACACAGTCTTCCAAACAGAGTTCGACCAAATTCCCATCGACCAACGAGACAAACACAGAAACGTGCGTGTGTGCGATGCTCACCAATATACTCCCAAACTAAATCAAGACCATACCTACTCTTAGCCAAAACAACCACAAGCTTACAAACAGAATGAACGCTAGACAGAAGAACTTTTAAGAGACACCTTCGCAGTCCATCTGAGTTAGACAAGAATTCATGCTTTATTGCACAAAAACAACTACACACAACACACATGCTTATTTGACCGTGCAATGGTTGAGACCCCGAAAGGATTATACAATAATACCCATTTAACGAGCTTTAGGTCAGCGGATCCCAGACCGGAAAAGTCTTAGGTCACTAGGCACAAAGTCCCCAAAGAACTTACTTGCTCGAGTACTAAAGAGCTCACCCTGATCAATTCTGCATAAACACAAAACAAACACAACTCTTTTTTTTTTTTTTCTTTTCTTCAACTTTTTTTTTTTTCAACAATTTCGGAATGAGTGCTCTTTGCCTTTTTCTCATCCCACCCTAGACTACTCATCTTTTCAATGAGCGGCTACTAGCCATTTGACGCCTAGCCTTTATTACAACTAGCATGAAATCCCTGGTGTCCCCCAAACTTATACATAAGTTCTCCTTCGTTTTCAAGAATCTAGCCAACATTCTAAATGTAAACAAGTGGTTAAATTCTAACACCAAACAAGCATGGTCTGATCAAATTCAAAAGCAACCAATGAGACTTATGAAATAGATTTGTTTCTGGCATGCAAGTCAATACTTAGAAACTTAATCAACCCTCTATTCATCACAACCACACTCCAATCAACATCGACTCACCAACGGAAATAGTCAAATCCTACGGGATCATGAAATATGCATGCAACTAAAATGGACTCACATAACAGATATAAATACTAATGCAAAACATAATGCTCTATATGACACAAACATGCAAAGATATGAATGAACTAACTACACATGCAATATGAATCCTACATGAACACACACACACTAATATTCCTTAATTACCACCCCCAAACTTACAATATTCAATGTCCTCATTGAAGGTAATAAAAAGATAGTAGAAACATACCTAACACATGGGTTGCCTCCCACGAAGCGTTGTCGTTAATGTCATTTAGCCGGACAAATGTGAATCAAATCATGGTGGCTCGAAGATCGCATTTGACTTGTCCTTAGTAGAAGGACCATTCACCCATTGTTTGATAACCTTCTTGCTTTCTTCCCACATCTTTTCCAAATCAAACTTCACCTTGACTTTTCCATCAATCGATTTTTTCTTTTTCTTCTTTACACCTCTAAGGTGTTTATGCTTCTCCGTCGATTGATAAGAACACTCTTTTACCTCATCATCCTTGTTCCACCTTCTCAACACATTATCTTCACACTCTTTAAAAATCACCAACTCATCATTCAGAAGGACATACTTCAAATGTGGTGGAAGTTTTCCAAGCTTGACATTCGAAAGATCTCGAATGGAAGAATTGTCAATGGAATCACTGATGTGATGCTCGAACTTGTGCATATCCGAATTTTTGCTCAACAGCTGATCGAACTCCTTTCTCTGACCCGTATCAACCATCTTCAAGCTAAAACACTCTTCCTCCTCTGTCGGAAATTTCATAGCCTTGAACACATTAAAGATGACCTTTTGATTACTCACCCTCATTGTGAGCTCTCCTTTCTGAACATCGATCAACGCTCGGCCAGTAGCTAGAAAAGGTCTTCCCAAGATGATAGGAATCTTCTTATCCTCCTCAAAGTCAAGAATAACAAAATCAGCAGGAAAAATCAGCTTATCCACCTTTACCAAAACATCCTCCACTATACCCCTCGGATATGTGATCGACCGATCAGCCAACTGTAAGGTCATATTAACTGGTTTCGGCTCAGGCAACCCAAGTTTCTTAAAAACAGACATTGGCATTAGATTAATGCTAGCTCCCAAATCACATAAGCATTTGCTGAAAAGTTGATTGCCAATAGTGCAAGGTATGGTAAAACTTCCCGGATCTTTAAGCTTCGGTGGCAATTTCTGCTGTAGAACTGCACTACACTCCTCTGTCAAAGCAACGGTGTCCAAATCCTCGAGTTTCAACTTCCGAGATAGAATACCCTTCATGAACTTAGCATAGCTCGGCATCTGTTCAAGAGCTTCTACAAAAGGTATGTTGATGTGTAACTTCTTGAAAACCTCGAGAAATTTGGCGAATTTTGTGTCAAGATTCTGCTTCTGTAGCCTCTTTGGATATGGAGGAGGAGGATAGATCTGGTTACTCTCTGTAGTCTTCTTCTGGAGCCTCTTTGGTTATGGAGGAGGTGGGTAAATAGTCTGCTTCGAAGTAGACTTGTCAGCAGAATTTTTGCTCTTTTCAGCCTCACCGTCCAACTGCTTAGCTGCCAAATCAAAAATTGGCTTTTCCTTAGAAGGTTCCACCTGATGCTGCTGAATTTCTTCCTCTTCTTCAACTGCTGATTTTTGATTGCCCGTGACCTTTCCCGATCTCAAGGTAACTACTTTCACATGTTCTTGGACAACTGTCTTTCCTGGATTAGGCTCCGTATCGCTAGGAAGAGTTCCCTGAGCTCTGCTGAGTAAGGCACTTGCCAACTGCCCCATCTGATTCTCCAAAGTCTTGAGCGATGCCGCCTGGCTTTTAACTATCATTCTCAACTCATCCAATTCATATTTTTCATTCGAAGACTGCCCCGCACTAGCATGAGGTTGTTGCGGAAATCCTGGTGGCTGAAATTGTTGCCTAGGAGCATACTGTGGCTGAAAATTCTGCCCTTGCTGCTGCTGAAAATTCTGCCCTTGCTGCTGCTGAAAATTCTGAGGATTGTAAGGCTTTGCTCCAAATTGCTGACCTTGGAATGGTTGATAAGGCTGCTGAGATTGTTGATTGTCACTCCAGCTGAAATTAGGATGATTCCGGCTATTGGGATGATAGGTGGATGGAACTGGCTGTGATGGTCTCTGAAAGTTGCTCACAAACTGCGCCGACTCACTAGATATGGCACAATTATTCGTCTCATGTGCGCCCGCACAAAGCTCACAAACACTAGCCACCTGCTGAACTCCATAATTCGTCAAAGAATCCACCTTCATTGTCAAAGCCTTCAACTGGGCTGCTATAGCTGTAGCTGCATCAACTTCAAGAACTCCTGCTACTTTGCCTTGTGATAATCTCTGAGTAGGATTCTGATATTCATTCGCAGCCATCATCTCAATTAACTCATAAGCTTCCTCGTAGCTCTTAGCCCATAGAGCTCCACCTGATGCTGCATCTAACATTGGTCTTGATTGTGCTCCCAGACCATTATAAAAACAATTAATCACCATCCAGTCGGGCAATCCATGATGTGGACATCTCCTAAGCATCTCCTTGTATCTCTCCCAAGCTTCACATAAAGTTTCTCCAGAATGCTGAGAAAACTGAGTAAGAGCATTCCTGATCGCAGCAGTTTTAGCCATGGGGAAGAATTTAGTAAGAAATTTCTGAGCAAGATCCTCCCATGTAGTAATAGAACCTGCTGGTAGAGAGTGCAACCAACCCTTAGCCTTATCCCTCAGAGAAAATGGGAAAAGTCTCAGCTTCACGGCATCTTCCGACACTCCGTTGGTCTTGAAGGTGTCACAGATCTCGATGAAATCCCTAATATGCATATTAGGATCTTCCGTTGGAGCACCCCCAAACTGAACTGAATTCTGCACCATCTGAATCGTGCTAGGCTTGATTTCAAAAGTATTAGCTGCAATAGCCGGCCTGACAATGCTAGATTGAATGTCATTGATCTTTGGCTGAGAATAGTCCTTCAAAGCCTTAGCTGCAAGTGCTACTCCTTCTGGTACGTCTCCCATCTTTACTAACTTTAATCTTTCTTCTTCCAATTTACGAGTCTGAGAACGTGTTCGCATACACGTTCAAGTACCTGAAACACACAGAACAAACAACTACAATCCGAGTCAGTGAACTCTAACGACCACTGATGACAAGCACATAAACTATAAAAATAACACCGAGACTGCTATGGTTATTATAGTTATGCACTTATGCAACAATGTATGGCTATCGTTCAATGCTAAGACAAGTATCAAATTGTGTTTTGATTAACTAAATTAACTAAACAAATTATCAAGACTATATTAAACTAAAGATTGCTGATATATTACTTATGAGAATAAAACATGGGATCCTAACTTCATTAAATACTTCATTCAGAGTCTTTTGTCTTTAATCAATGCATGTGACGGTTGTGACAACTAATCGGATAACACGAAATCAGTACACGCTACCTTTCAGTATACGTATACCAAACCACTCAAACATCCACAAAAGAGATAGAAGTTAAGCAGACACCAATTATGCTTAGACCCTATATGTCTATAAGATTTGAAAACATAACGGTTTAACGAGCAAGTTATCCATTTAGATTACATAGGGCAGGTAAGATGGTTAAAATTACCTACGAATCATGCATGACAAACATACACAAACCTATGCTAGCATGGCAAGTTCTAAACCTCTATATCCACTTTCGCATTCAATAGAGATTAACAAAACAACTTAGATGTTCGCGACGCATCCAAGAAGAATAAGCACAACCAAACTAGGATATCAATAAGTCATCACACACAAATCTTTAAAACAATCAACTACTAAATTCCATAGATAAATCCGCTAGGACCCCATGACAACGATTAGTTCATGATCGAACTTTTCATCGTCACGGGGTTTGATGAAAGCATGATGAAAAACAAGAAATCAATGATGTAAATATGAATAAGAGTTAAAGGTTTAGAGGACAAATCTGGAAGCATCCAAAAGTTACACCAAAATTGAAGAATACAAGAAAAAACTATGTCTAGATCTCCTCGTAGTCACGTTCTTCGTTCTTGGCTCCTCGATCTTGTGCTCCAATATTGAATCTGATCTCTGGTGTGTTGTGATGTATTGTGATGTGTTGATTATGTCCCCCCAAGGTGTGTATTTATAGCTCCAAGTTGTCCCTCTTCCAAGCAATTGCCGTTTTTGAGTTAGAATAGAATTACGGCAATTTCCATCTTTGAATGCAATAAGAATTGCATATTCCATGTTTACAACTGATTCTGGAAGTTTCTGGCCGCCCCAAGCAATTACCATAATGATTAGAAGTCGAATTTGTGAAGTTTTCCTAATTAAAATCGAATTCTGGCAATTTCTGGCGGTTCTGACTTCCTGGGCGGCCGCGCAGAATTCCAGTACAATTCCTGGGCGCCCGCACAGAACCTTATAGAAAATGTTGTCCTCTTCGCGTGAGCTGTAAGATCGTCAGAATTGGACTTGTAGAACTCCAGATATGGCCAAAACAGTGAAGACTGCGCAACCTACCCGGAAAATCCGAATTTTAATCAAATTAACCTCCAACTCTTGGTTCTGCAAAACTTAATGAAAACACATTAAACACACCACATACTTGAGTTCAAGTCATCAATTTAAGCCGATATGAAGCGTTCCAAGTGGATTAAAAATCCACTTATCAAAGCTAAAAGATTAATTAATATCCTGGTGGGTGTATATCACCAATAACACATGGCTTTTTTTAATTCGTGGACACATATTAATGCACGCGGGCTCCCATATTATTATTAGGAAACTTACTATTCTAAACTCATTTGGTAACAATTTCTGGAAATAGTTTTGGGGCCTCTAGCATTTTTCATAGGTGATATCCGCAGTATATCCAGATTTCGACAGTATATCCGCAGTCACCAGTTTGCAACTTACAACAACAGTGGCCAGTGGGCATGACCACTAGTAGGGGACTAATCCTTCAGACACCAGTAATCTCCAGAAGGCAACTGCATGTCATCTCAAGTTCAAGAATCAACGTTAAACCAGCTTCTCCCACACCCCTCAAGCTCAAACATTACAATCTTCCTTTGCACGATCGCATGATGTCCAGTTTTTACATGCCACTTATATTCTTCTATCCCAATCCATTGGCTAGTAAAACCACGATATCAAATCTACTCAAAAACTCTTTATCTGAAATACTTTCCGAGTATTACCCATTTGCAGGAAGGCTATATTGATTGCAATGACGAAGGAATTCATTTTCATGAGGTCCGGATAGCATGCAATTTATCTGAAATTCTGGAAAAAACTCCTGCCAAGGATGAAGAAGAAGGTTATGGTCATCTTTTTCCACCTCGTTCGATATGGCATAAAATGTCAGATTCTCGTAATTTAATGGATGTTCAACTAAACCATTTCTCTTGTGGTGGAATAGCTATAGCTGTGAGCCTTTCACACCGTGTTGCTGATGGTCTTAGTTTTTTGTCATTCCTAAGTTACTGGGCAAGACTGCACGCAACCCTAACGATCAAGAAAAACTTGTGCATTGTAATCCCCGTTTCATGCACGAACTGCAGCTACCACAATCAAGTGATGATGATTTATCTGCGACTCAATTTTTGGGTCCCGAAAAGGACTGGATCACTACCGAGATAGTGTTTCCCAACTCAAAGATCGCAAAACTGAAGGTCGAGCTGGAAATGCAAGACAAACAACACGGCATAACTAAAAAAAGCATTACACACAGAATGAACTTGTGACTGCACTCTTTTACCGATGTGCTGTAACCGCCGCAACTACATCTAACTCCGGGACCTATACTAAATCTGTTATGTTACAGTTTGTAAACATGCGTCCTTTTCTTGATCCTTCACTGCCGAAAACAAGTGTTGGCAATCTCATTACCTGTAATGACATCCCGATAGATACGATGAATGAGACAAATTTAAATACATTGCTAGGCCAAATGCGAAAAGGGGTGATGCAGCTTAGAGGATCAAAGAGTGTGGTCGGAAAAGACGTTGTGCCCGTATGGGTCAATTATGCAAAAACTAATTACAAGACTTATGCTATTAGCAGGATTTGTAAATTCCCACTATATGATGAGATGGATTTCGGGTGGGGAAGGCCTGTTAAAGCTAGTGTTGTGGACACACTGGAATGGAATGGAATGTCGAACACAGGCTGTAATAAAATTACGGATAGCCGGATAGGTACAAATTGTATTCCTTCACTATACATTAGATGTCGAACACACACTACAAGAAAAACTGAATCAGACGACACCTTTCAGACAACGGACGGCCGAAAAAGTGTTGCCTAAAATTAACAGACGACAGGTTATTTTTTGGCTCAAAAAAATATTGTCTAATTCACTACATTACAACGGTTTGCGAACCGTTGTCTAAGAAAGTGAAAAGTACTGGATATAGACAACGCAAATGAATGGGTTTAGACAACAGTTTTTTTAACTCTTGTCTAAATAAAATTGGGACAATGTTTTACTTTAACCGTTGTTGGATTGAGACAACGGTTTTGGGGTCTATGTTGTTTAAAAGGTGTTCAAACAATAGAAAAGAAATAGTGTTGTGTGAATACAACCCGACAGACAGGTGTATTTGTCTGTTGTATTGTCCCTTGTCAGACAACGGTTTGAAGTTTAAAAACCGTCGTCTCATTTACTGCACAGGGAAAAAAATAACAGAAAGTAAAACATCTACCAGCTGCATAAACCAACAAACCAACCAACAAACAAACCAACCAACAAACCAACCAACCAACAAGCAAATTAACAAAAACAATGCAAGCAAACCATCAATAATCATAGGATCACCAAACCAAAGTTATCACGAAAGTATACTAATTAGATTACATTATGAAAGTTGAATTAATTCATCTACATCTCGCAAGTAACTAGCCGCGTCCTCTTCAACTAAATCAACATCTGGTATATTGGGCAAAAAAAATTCATTCTCCAGTTCTACTTCGACGGATCCCTCATTTTCATCATCGTTGTCTTCATAGTACCTTCTCTCGGGTAATTTCAGCACCACGGACCATAATTTATCAAGAGGATCGTCGATGTAACAAACTTGCTTAACATGTTTGGCCAACACAAATGGATCATTCAAGAACCCCAACCTATTCAAATTAACCAAAGTATATCCCAAGTCATCTGTCTTAATCCCTTTGTTCATTTCTACCCACTTACAAGTATAGGGACCCTAAAGTTGTTATAGTCCAACTCCCATATACTTGTTATAACTCCATAAAATGTATGTGCACTATGCTCAATATTTTGATCCTTACCCTGCACAACCATTGTATCGGCTTCTACACACACGCCGCTGCATTGAACTTGACGAGCATCATCACGATCCTTGGTGATGAAGGTAACCCCATCCACTCTATAGCCGCTGAATGTAGGAACATCTTTGTTTGGTCCATCTGCAATCCATCTTATCTCTTGCGGTACCTCATTTTCATCAACCAAATCTGAAGCAATCTTTGGAAAAAAAACATATAAGTTTCAAATTATTCATGTGGGCTAGAGAGTTGTAAAGAATACAGAAAACTATTAATAAATGCACATAATACCTTTTCTTTAAAGCATTTTGGGAATGTGTCATTTTGTTTGTTCTTTAGCCACATTTCATCATTTTCATAATCCAGATATTTGGTCATCAAAAATGACATGTGTTCACTGCATAAGCATAAAATAATGACATAATTGCATAAAATATTTAAGTATGTTTTCTTATAAAAAGCAGAAAATGGCTACATAATGAAAATAAATTTAAGACTCACTCAAAGTATGGCCTAACAGTATGGGTATTTTGTAGAACACATAAATGCGCTCTGTGCAAATCTGTGCAGCTTGGGGTTATTATTGTTACACCAGATAATGGCCTGCAAATGGCATCTTTCGTATGCCTGCCATTTTTAGGTACCCCAATAGTTGCTTCTTCATGGTTCACTAAACACTCAACAGCCTGTTCTGCAATATAGGCCTCAGCAATGTAAGGTTGAGAAAAATACTGAGGTTGAGAAAAATACTGAAGTTGAGAAAAATACTGAGGTTGAGAAAAAGACTGAGGTTGAGGAGAAATTTGTTGAAGAGAAGACTGATGTTGATGAGAAGAGCGAGGTTGAAGGGAGGAAACCGGAGGTGGTAGAAATTGAGGATGAACATAAGGAAGCTGGATTTCTGATTAATGAATGTCCAGAGTGGGAATTGACAATTGGATCCCCGAAAAATGTTGTTGCTTATGCAACAGTTGACATAGAAAGTAATGTTCTTCATGGGAAGCCACTTGCAAAGGAGAATGCACGAGTATCAATTAGTCGTGTAATCCAGGGTGCTGCTCAGATTCCTATTCCAATCAATGATGAAATTATGACTGTGGAGCAGGTTGTTGGTACTTATATTGCTTGGCCGAGAAATCTCACACGGGAAGTCAAGACAAGCAGTGCTCCAGTCAAAGGAACTGTGAAGGTTAAGTTTACCATTTATATTTTTGTTACTTTGTCGCGATTTGGATTCTCAATTTTCTTTTTAATTTTGGCGTGATTTGAATTCTCAATTTTCTTGTTACTTTTTCCTTTTAGGGAGGCAAGAAAAATGGCGGAAAGAAGTTAAAGAAGCTCAAAGACTGTGTCTCGGAACTAGATTATGTGGTTACAATGGGTGCTGATTACCCCCCTTCTTTGAAGCGTTTGTGGCTTTGGGCAAACGATGCCTTGAAGGATGGTCGTACATGTTCTTTTCAATTATGCCAAGAAGCTTTTGGAAATACAAATAAGCAGGTTTTATTTTCATCAGACGTGCATGCTTTGTGTTTTGGAGGTGAAATATCAGGGTCGGTCATTTGCTTGTTTATTAAGTAAGTTTCAAACTTTAAATGTTTAATTTTGTTCACTTTGTCAATAATTCATTAAGGAAGTTTAAGAAATTTAATAATATTTCTTTACGTTTTGTATTCAGTGTCTTGCATGAAATTTTGAGAAAGCACAAGATGACCGACATGATATCATTTGTTGATCCTGTCATGATTGGTGCCCTTGGTTGTGGTACTCCAGTGGAGAGGTCGCGTGCCCTTTCTAACAGATTTAATAATGCTAAGCCTGGTCAACTTTTTCTGTTGCCATATAACCATATGTAAGTGCTTGTTTTTTCAATTTTTGTCCTTCGATATTATTAATATTACGATATATTAATTGATATTCAAAAATATCTCTTTGAGTTTAAGCTGAAGAGTAGATTGATTGTGTATACTTGTAAAATTTGAGAAATTAATTCATCTAGGATAGTTGTGTAGTTCATGCGCAAATATAGCATTTTATAAAATTAAGTTGTAATATGTCAGTGTCTAGGAACCATTGGGCGCTGAGTGCTGTGAATCTAGAATCTCAAGTGGTTTACCACATGGACCCGTTAAAGCGCAGAATTGCAACTGAAGAGTGGACAGAAGTGGTTGACAAGTGAGTGTGGCCGGTTAATTTTATTTAATTCAAAATCAGTTTGATAATTAAGGAGAAGTGTCTTAATTTTGATTTATATTTATTATTTGTAGTGGCATCAAACTCTATAAGGACAAGGCGAAGAAGATTCTAAAGAAGAAAATAGTATGGGAGAATCTGGCTGTATGAAAACTTTTCAAATCTTACAGTTCCGTCTCTCATCCCTACAAATATAGTGTAGACTTCTAATAATTGTTTGTAAATTTTTCAGGGTGTTCCTCTCCAGACGGGGACCAAGGATTGTGGCCTGTTTTTGATGCGTTATTTGAAAGAAATATGTTTGGATAAGGAACTTAAATTTTCTTCAAAGGTATAAAAATTACAATTTATCATTTTTTTTTATCTATGTCCAGAGTGAAAACTGTGACTAATGTTGTTTTCATTTTTCAGTGGGCACGGAGGAGCAACCTTTCTTATGACATGAATGATCTCAGTGAAATCAGGGTCGACTGGGCTAAGTACTTCCTGAAGCACTACGCTCGTTAGGTGCTTCAGTACGAACTTGGATAATAACTGGTTTTTTTGGATGCGCATATCATATATTTTGTTGAACTCCTGGTGGATATTCCATGGTTTAGCATACATATTGCGCTTATATTTAAACTTATGAGTGAACTTTCAGTTGCTCTTTTTTGGATATGCTCATCCTTAAATATAACAGTCCAGTTAGAAATGGTTTATATTTTGTCAATGACTTGTATTGGTGAATATTAGTTTGTGAATTTGGTGAATGGTGGTTATGATGGTGAATATTAGTTGGTATTATATGAACTTGTTGGTTTTTAATTGTTGGCTTCTAATTATAATGTCTACCATTATTTCATTTGGTTATAAAATCATTGTCTCTTATGCTTTTGGCTTAGTGATGCATCGATAGGAACTATTGTTACAAGCTATATCAAGCAATGACCACTGTCTATTTAGCCTGTTGTGCAAATGTTTTTCATACAACATACACATAAAAAGAAATCTGTTGTCTAATTAGACTAAATTCAAGAGATTTACCAAACAAAAAGGTTATCAAAATAATCTCTTACAACGCATTCCTAAAATAAAACTGTTGTCTAACAAAACAAAGCACAATGGTAAATACATGTGAAGTATTGTTCAAAAGCCTTCTTGCTACACACTTAGAGATAAAAAACCGTTGAGTAAATGCAGGTACTGAGGAGAAAACCGTTGTTGATAAAACTTAAACCATTGTGCAAAAGAAATATAAACAAGGCTTATTAAGAAGCAAACCGTTGTAGATAAAAGTTCGCACAACGGGCGACGTAAACAAATCTATTATAACTAATGCCTTCTTACAATGGATTCTGCAGTGACCTATTGTTGTTTCTAGCTGTTATACAACACTTTAGATTTACCAGAATGTTGTGATCATCAACTTGTACAACGGGCTGTATGGTAGGAAACTGTCGTTCTTTCTGGTGGTAATACCACACTTTGTTAATCGGTGACTGTCGTTTCAGTTATTTTGCACAACATTTTTTAAGCGTTGTCTGAGGTCCATCTGACGGCATCTCAATAGTCATCGGTTTTCAGGGGTAATAGACAACGGGCCTGGGTGAGTCGTCTGATTCAGTTTTTCTTGTAGTGACAGGCTGTAATAAAATTTGTTAAAGGACTGCGCGATACATGGAATGGAATGTCGAACACAGGCTGTAATAAAATTACGGATAGCCGGATAGGTACAAATTGTATTCCTTCACTATAGATTAGATGTCGAATGGATAGATTCTTTACTTGGAAGATTAGTAGCTGGTACGGTTTATGTAGCAGAGACGTACCTTCACTCAACTTCCGGGTCATCTTCACCATCTACTGGTTTAATTAGCAAAAAATGAAAAAAAGTATCAGTTGACTTGCTCTCAATAATATGAAGAATAAAATTACTCATTGCAGTTTGTCAAATCCGACTCGATTGTCATCCCTATTCACTACACCAAAAATTGGCTTTTCCTACTAAGCATTTCCTACCAAAGCATTTCCTACCGAGTATTTCCTACCAATTTTCAAGTCAAAGGGTCATTTCCTACCGTCCCCGCATACGGTAGGAAATGACCCATGGGACCCACCCATTTCCTACCGTCGACGGTAGGAAATGGGTCATGTGGACCCACAATGCCACGTCAAGCGAGAAATGACGTCGTTTTGCTTCACCTATTTCCTACCGCCGAGAATTGGTAGGAAATGTTGTGATCATTTCCTACCACGGTTGGTAGGAAATAGGTGTTGTGGGTCTCATAAGCCACGTCAGTTGGTGTCTTTTTTGACCCATTTCCTACTGTCGATAATTGGTAGGAAATGTTGTGCTCATTTCCTACCAAGGTTGGTAGGAAATAGGTGTTGTGGGTCTCATAAGCCACATCAGTTGTTGTCTTTTTTGACCCATTTCCTACCGCCTTCGAAGCGGTAGGAAATGGGTCGTCTATTCAACACACCAAAGACAGCGTGTCGTCCTCTGATTCGTTGACATGCCACGTGTCGCCCAAAATTTCACAAAAAATTCAAAAATGGCGCCCAAAATTTCATGAAAATTTCAAAAATGGCGCCTAAACTCATTTCCTACCGCATGACGGTAGGATATATTAACACTATTTCCTACCGTTCTGAATAATTCCTACCGCATTCTATTTATTAATTAATTTTAATATAAAATTTAGAATTTAGGGGTTAGCTAGGGTTAGACAAATGTTTTTCAAAAAAAATAATTTCGATGATCCAACCGTACGGATATCAATATCACTAAAATTACATCATGTATGTAAAGAATAAATTTTTTTTTACTCCATTTGCGATGATTTTATAATGATAAAAGGTTTTCTACTAAATAATTAATTGTTACAAAATAAATTCTAAGTTTTTTAATTTATTTTGTTAAACATATTGTATGTTATTGCATGAAGTTACAAAAAAAATGACATTTTACAATTTTTTTTTAAAAAAAAAAATATTCACATTCTTCAATAACTGAACTTCCAAGGTTAAGGGTTGTAGTTTAGGGTTAAGATTTAGGGGTAACTCTAGGGTTGGACCTCATTTTTTAAAAAAAAAATATTTGGAACGATCCAACCGTACAGATCTCAAAATCACTACAAATTACTCGCGTGTACCAAAAATTGTGATTTTTCAAATTGATTTGATGTGATTTTATAAGGAATCACTACAAATTAATCACATTTTACTAATAGTTTGTATTGGTTCATTTTTTAAAAAATAATTTTTAATGATCCAACCGTACAAATCTCAGTATCACTATGAATAAATCATGTATGCCAAAAATTATAATTTTTAAAGGTTATTTGTAACGACTTTTTAATGAAAAAGTAAAATATAATGTGGTATTGTCATAAAATTTGGAATGACCATACAACACAAGAAACACCTTGGCATAGTGGTTGGGATGTTGTGTGAATTCGCTGTCCACCCGGGTTCGATTCCTTGTGAAATTAACTTTTTTTCAGCAAACAAGTACCAAAACCTACTGCATGTTGGTAGGAAATGGGTATAATTTCACAAAAATTTCAAAACAAGGTGCCCAAACATGAAAATTTAAAAATTCCGCCCAAATCCAAAAATTCAAAAAATTCGCCCAAACTCAAAACCTACTGCATGTCGGTAGGAAATGGTCCATAATTTTGCCCAAACTCAAAACCTACCGCATGTTGGTAGGAAATGAGCTGTAACGAAAAGTTGAATCTTATCTACATTTACGTTTATAAATTAATTATTTAATAATTACAAAAATAAAAAAAATTATTTTCATATCGTAAATACATCTTCGAATTCCATTTTCTTATAAAATTATAATGTGTGCAAAAAATTAGACTCTTTTAACTTCATTTGCCATGAATTTATAATGAAAATGTTTATTTTTTATAAATTTAGAGTACATATATGGTTAAATAAATATTGGATAACATTTTCAACAAGAAACATGTTTGGTAGAGTGGTTGGAGTGTTAGCTTTTGTTGAGTAGGTCTAAGGTTCGATTCCACGAGGAATTGAATTTATTTTTTAGCAAATTTCAAAAATGACATTTCACAAAAATTTCAAAACTGGTGCCCAAAATTTCATGAAAATTTCAAAAATGACGCCTAAACTCATTTCCTACCACATGGCGGTAGGATATATTAACACTATTTCCTACCGTTCTGAACAATTCCTACCGCATTCTATTTATTAATTAATTTTAATATAAAATTTAGAATTTAGGGGTTAGCTAGGGTTAGACAAATGTTTTTCAAAAAAAATAATTTCGATGATCCAACCGTACGGATATCAATATCACTAAAATTACATCATGTATGCAAAGAATAAATTTTTTTTTACTCCATTTGCAATGATTTTATAATGATAAAAGGTTTTCTACTAAATAATTAATTGTTACAAAATAAATTCTAAGTTTTTTAATTTATTTTGTTAAACATATTGTATGTTATTGCATGAAGTTACAAAAACAAAATGACATTTTACAATTTTTCTTTTAAAAAAAAATATTCAGATTCTTTAATAACTGAACTTGGGTTGAAGTTTAGGGTTAAGATTTAGGGGTAACTCTAGGGTTGGACCTCATTTTTTTAAAAAAAATATTTTGAACGATCCAACCGTACAGATCTCAAAATCACTACAAATTACTCGCGTGTACCAAAAATTGTGATTTTTCGAATTGATTTGATATGATTTTATAAGGAATCACTACAAATTAGTCACATTTTACTAATAGTTTGTATTGGTTCATTTTTTTTAAAATAATTTTTAATGATCCAACCGTATAAATCTCAGTATCACTATGAATAAATCATGTTTGCCAAAAATTATAATTTTTAAAGGTTATTTGTAACGACTTTTTAATGAAAAAGTATAATATAATGTGGTATTGTCATAAAATTAGGAATGACCATACAACACAAGAAACACCTTGGCGTAGTGGTTGGTATGTTGTGTGAATTCGTTGTCCACCCGGGTTCGATCCCTTGTGAAATTAACATTTTTTCAGCAAACAAGTACCAAAACCTACCGCATGTTGGTAGGAAATGGGTATAATTTCACAAAAATTTCAAAACAAGGCGCCCAAACATGACAAATTAAAAATTCCGCCCAAATCCAAAAATTCAAAAATTTCGCCCAAACTCAAAACCTACTACATGTCGGTAGGAAATGGTCCATAATTTCGCCCAAACTCAAAACCTACCGCATGTCGGTAGGAAATGGTCCATAATTTCACAAAAAATTCAAAAGTGCGCCCAAACTAAAAATTCAAATTTTTTCCCCAAAATTATAAACTACTTCTCCACTTTCACTTTCATTTTATCTCTATCTATTCATCTACTTCACCAATATAATTCTCTTCATCTCCTTCACTTTAATCATCTCAATTTCCTCCTTCATCTCATATAAATCTCTTCATCTATTTCATTTCACATAAATCTCTTCATCTCATTCACTTTAATCATCTCAATTTCCTCCTTCATTTCAATCATTTAGGTATAAATTATTTTTATCTTTTATATATATATGTACTTCATTTACATATAATATGTGTGCATTTGTGTTTTGTTTGTTAATTAGTTCTTTGTTACATATCATTACACTAAGTTGAAATTTTGTGTATTTATTGTTCTTTGTTTGTTAATTGGTTCCACTTATTATGTAAATTGTTAGGATTTGAAGGCAAAAGAAATGGAGAAAACGAGATTGAAAGCAAGTTTGAGGGTGATGGCATTTTAAAGGATGAAGGGGAAATAGATTGGTTAAGTTTTAATTTTTTCTTTTTTGTTGTAATGGTTATAATTATAGTATTTTAGAACAAATATGTATTATAGTTGTGTTGAACACATATGTATTTGTTGTAAAGGGATTATATATTATGGCATGATAAGGGGGAACTTAATGTAATGATCTTTTGATGTAATGGATGATTGTTTTTTTATTGAGTGTTTTTGCTATAAAATGTAATTGTGTGTTCTTTGTATTAGATTTGGTTTGCAAGTATGATTTGTATCATTAGGAGGGGAAACAATAAATTGAAAAAAAAACAAAAAAAAAACCTAGTAATTCCTACCGTCTTCAACTCATTTCCTACTGTCCTTACCATTCGAAATCCAATATTTCCTACCAATTTTGGGGCATTTCCTACCGTTTGGTAAGGACGGTAGGAAATGGTTGGTAGGAAATGCTAACAAGGACAGTAGGAAATGATCGGTAGGAAATGACATTCTACATGCATTCTGAAATAATTCCTACCAATGTGCTCAGGGATGCTCGGTAGGAAATGGGTATGCAGAATTTTCACAAATTCCACGTGGCATGCCACGTGGCAGCTGACTTGGATGGGTCCCACCCACGTGGCATCTGACATTTCAACTGACGTGGATGGGTCCCACGCCACGTCAGCATCCATGTTGGCACATGGGTCCCTGCCATGTGGCAGTCCAAGTCATCATGTGGGGTCCCCATTGACCAAGTCAGTAGCATTTCCCACCAGTGACATTTCCGACTTAAGCAATTCCTACCAACGCGGGTTGGTAGGAAATGACCCATTTCCTACCGATTTCGGGCCTTTTCCTACCGATTCGACGGTAGGAAAAGCCCGTTTTTGGTGTAGTGATTAGGCGCTTCTCGACATATGAGCATATAATTCTAATATCTTCAGCTACAATAAATTTCTAATGTGATTTTGAATTAAGTCGAGGAACATAAGGCCTCGTCCAGAAAGGATCTAATGTGCATGGGAAGCCAAGTTTTATTCAGAATAAAAATTTTACTTGTGTGCAGTGGCGGAATCAGTTATATAATGATCAAGACTAAAAACATTCGTTGCCAACCTTCTTAAGACTAATTTTAAAAAAAAATCAAATTTAAGTGGTTTTTTAGAATTCGGGTTTTGAAATTTAAAATTTCTACTTATTCCCTTGTTCCTCCGAAATTATTAATGAGGTTAGTCCCTTGTTCCGCCGCTAAGTACATGCGAGTATCAATCAATCATCACTCCGGAAACCAGACTTTTGGCGTGGCTGTGATAGCAATTAAACGTGATATTTGCCATTCATGCTTTCTTCTCTTTTTTGTCCAAGCTTAATATTAGCAAAAATAATGTGCCCCGGTAAAAATTGTGTACTTAGGTTTAGGTAGTTAGCCAAGTACAAAATATATAATTCAATAATCTTAGATGACTTCCCATGCTCCCACGCCCTACCAAATTCAGCTTATACATTTTGGACAGTGCCTCATATGATATTGTGGTTTTACTAGCCAACTTGATATTTATTCCGTTTCAAATTAGTGGAGAAGTTAAATTGATCAATTTTGACTGAAATTTACGTATAAATTGTATACGGTATATATTTTACTTTTAAAAATATTTTTAAGTTTTTTCGTATTAAAAACAGATACTTTTTGAGTTAAGAGTTAAAAATTGATCAAATTAAGTAAAAAGTAAAAAGTGGACTATTAATTTATAATGAAGGGGACATGTTTTATTAGCCCATTGTTGTGGATTTATGCGTGTTTTTTCTAGTTACGAGTCCAATTCGAGTCTACATATGACAAATCCCACACCACAGTACTAATCATTCCCTTCTATAATATCTCAAAAAATGCAGTTGTTTTAAACTCAAATGGAATGTAGTTGTTCTACCATGACAATATTCTGCAAGTATAACATACGTGATTTACAAAAATATTCAATTTGATGATGATTTTATACTGCAAGATATCTAATTTGACAATGATTTTGTTACGTAAAGTATGTTCTACACGTTTTTTAGGTTGCAGAACGTAAATGGTCTCCAAGTCTCCAACTAAATATGGTCTCCATAGAATTTGACTTTATATGAGTCAAGTTCTATGGAGACCATATTTAGTTGGAGACTTGGAGACAATTTACGTTCTGCAACCTAAATACCTAAATAACGTGTAGAACAAACTTTACGTAACAAAATCATTGTCAAATTAGATATCTTGCAGTATAAAATCATCATCAAATTGAATATTTTTGTAAATCACGCATGTTATACTTGCAGAACATTGTCATGCATATTACCCCATTATAAATGTTCTGCAAATAAGATATGTGCATAAATATCTTTGTAAAACTAAAATTACAATCAAATTGGATATTTTATAGACCATATATGTTATGTTTACTAAATATTACTCTACATATTATTTTTATAAAACATTTTATGAATGTATTTTAGTTGCAGAACATATATGGTCTCCAAGTCTCCAACTAAATATGGTCTCTATCGAACTTTTCTATATATATATATATATATATATAACACCATTTCACACACACAATGTATATATATACACACACACAAACACTTGAATGTGATGAATATGGTATGTTTGTTCGAATTATGATTGATTACGAATTGAATTTGGCTAAATTAGGGTTGATTGTGTAGGTATTATTAAAGAGAATGATGAGACTTTTTATAAGTTATCATTGGGCATGTTTGGCTGCAACTTATTAAGTTGACTTATAGCTTAAATTGAGTAAGTGCTTTATAAGTGATAAGTAGAGCTGAGCTTTATAAGTCCTAGAGTGTTTGGTAAATCAGAACTTATAAGCAGTAGAGTGTTTGGGTAAATCATAACTTATAAATTAACTTTTTTTATTATTTTTAAAATATTTATTTTTTAATATATATAAATGGATATCAATGGATAGATCTCGATGAGTAGAGAAATTTGATATATACATATCAATTTTTTAATGAACAGATCAAAAAATATATGGTTTTGAAGATTTGAAGGATAGTATATATTGCGTGTATCGAGAATAAGTTATAAGTTGAATGTTAAGGATTCTTAACATTCAACTTATCCATTTTAAGTAGCTATAAGTTGGTTTCACTTATTTTGACAAACACCCCCCATAAGCAATTTTGGATTTATAAGCCATAAGCTGCAACTTTAAGTTGCAGCCAAACAGGCACATTGTCTACAAGGTGTTTGTCAAATTGCCCCAACTAACTTCTTTATCTTTTTAAAATACTGAACACGTTTAGAAGCTCCGTATTAAAAATTTCAGCTCCAGGACGGGTCTTTCTGAGCCCTGGTTCGGCCACTTGGTAGAATTGTAGTGGATGTTGTTGCTTTGTGATTTTATTAGTTGTGATGATTGTTAGGCTTATATCATATATTTTGAGTTTTAGATGTATATTATTATATATGTGCATGATTAGTAGGAAGATACTAGATTGATTAGGTTTAAAGATGCAAAAAGTACACCCCTTTACCTGGCAGAATAATATCTGGGGAAGCACTATAAGTTGCTGGTAATTTTATAGTTAACCTTAACCTAGATAAATAGAAAGTATTTTTTATGTTCATAACATTTGGTAAAATGTGTTGATATGCATATCATTGACTGTGTGGTGCTGAGATTTTTGAGGAATGATTTTAAAATATTTTTTCGAAGAAATCACATACTGTTCTCCGAATAAGTCAAGGTTTATATAACTAATGGATGCACTGTTCAGATAATCTTGATACTGTCTAGCAAAGTGCAAAAGCAGCTAATATACAAAATGATTTGTAATACTATGTATATGTTATTAAAATCCAGTTCGTTCCACAAACGAGCGAGTTTAGTTTATCGTCAAAAGAATGATTGCATTTGGAGATGTTTAATTTTCATAGTTTATTGGTAATGCAAGACATGCATGAGTCTAGGTGTTGTAGGAAAAGTTGGTAAAGATAGGAAGAAGCTTTACAAAATTGAAGCTTATTAATCGCCAGACCAGTGGATTGAGAAAGGACCTGGTCACCTGATTATTAATAAAGAAGATGCAACTAAATTAAATAGTATATTTTGTGGGTTCTTATGCAGCTGTTGAGCATGCGTTAAGAAAACACCTTGATTATTGTGCCATAGTTATCACTTATCATGTGTTCACATTGGGTTACATATGGACGGGGTGGAATCTTGTCCAAGGGCTCTTTGTTCTGGCCAAACAGCCAATCCTTTTTCCTTGTATCTGTTCTTCTCTGTAATGTATCTATCTTGCTGATTACAAATATTATTTAATACGAGATAACGAAAATGTTGGACTCTTTACCTTAGACAAGATTTCCACATTAGGTTGTTTCATTGTATATGTAATTATGTATTACGTCGACCTGCTCAACCTCACATCGGCCTAACTCATATTATTAGCTACTTTCAGAGCTTGAATAGAACTAGGTTGATTTTGAGGATAAGATTGAATGGCATTCCACACACTTCATAAGAATTTTAGATATGGACACTCGTAGAGTGTATTTACTTAATTGTGTTATCAGCTTCATATATTTAAATTTCTTTTAGTTTTGTGTAGCATGTTTCTTTGGTTGTTTTTGTTAAAAATATACAAAGCTGTTGTCATAAATGTACAGATTTGGTCTTTGATATGTGACTAAATTTTTTTATATTTCGAATCATTGCAGATATTATGGATATGCAATGTGGTCCTCTTGATCAATCGCTCCTGGTTGAGCAGGACGATCATATTAGCACTCTGATATGGGAGGGAGGTGAGAGGAAGAAGTTGGATGTGAGGCAGCAGACTACGAAGCAGAATGATTGGGAGTTACGGGCAGACCAGCGTTCCCTTTTGCGTACTTGGGGTTTTGGGGTGTTTGTTAACCCCCGCTCAGTACCTCAGAATGACATTACCCTGATTAAAGCATTGGTGCAGCGGTGGAGACTAGAGACTAACTCGTTTCACTTCCCTTTTGGTGAGATGACGATTACACTTGAGGATGTGTACATGATTATGGGTTTGCCGATCAGTGGACGTGCTTTAACCCATATTGAGCCTGATAATCCGAGTCGCTACTGGATGAAGAACTCGGAGGATCTGCGCTTACATAAAAAAAATGCAAGGAAATGTATTCAACCAAAAGCGGCGGGGTAAAACTGTGGGCATTGCGGGATAGATATGCAAAGAGAAGTGAAAGATCGAAGCGTCCAGATTTACTTGCTCAGGATCCTGTGGTGTATAGCAAGGCATATGTGCTATATATTGTTGGGGCTATACTCTTTCCTTCATCCTCCCGGGATGTTGTGCATCCCCGATATCTACAGCTTTTGCAACAGACGGATGAGATTATTAGTTATGCTTGGGGTGTTGCAGTTCTGGCACATTTGTACAGAGCCATGTCTAAATCTATGAAGAAGTCGTGCAACACGTTCAACGAGTACAGTATGTTTTTTCAGTTGTGGGCGTGGGAGAGATTGAATCCTGGGCGTCCACAGATTAGCTTGGGCTGAGTCGGTGATGCGGAGAATTTGTGGACTCGCTTCTTGAGGTAGTGGTCATACCGGCGGCAAAGTATTATCTCGTGTAAGCACCAATCTATTGACTTTTAATACGATACATTTCACTTAGCCAAATATGATTCTCAATGTCATACTTTTGGACCAATTCCTCCCACCGACCTTCGAATTTCGTAGTTGGTGTACAAACTAGATAACTTCTCGGGGAACTTACTAGTTATATTCCATGTACAATATGTATGCTTTGTTTGTGGAAGAACCTCGACAATAGCATTTCCCAAAGCAATTTCTTGATCGGTGATGATTGTAATGGGTGCTTTGTTGTCAACGGCTTCCAACCATGTTTTCAAAACCCATTTATAAGATGTCTCTTTCTCATCCCTTACGAGTGCAAATCCAAACAAAATATTTTGATAGTGGTGGTTTACCCCCGTAATAGGTATGAAAGGCATACAATATCTATTCGTCCGATAAGTTGAGTCGAAAGTAACCACATCACCAAAATTCTTGTAGGCGTTCATGGATCGATGATCAACCCACCCCAAACCCCAAAATTATTTTCTTTTAATTCTTGAAGCAAGACCAATCTACACTCCGCATCACCGGAATCAAATACACGACGTCGAATGTCACGTATGACATTACGCACGTCTTGATTTGAAAAACCTAGATTTAGAATACCGCCACTTCCTTCACCAAGAAAATTCATCAATTTTGCCGTCTCGATCCCCGATTTGTTAAACAACTCAATCAATGACCGGGTGAATGGGTCTATGTTGCGTGATCTTTGAAAAAATTGTACTTTTTTCGGTGTTACCATACCATGATTGTGTTCCAAATTGACCAAACTAACTCTCCATTTAGTTATCTTTATGTTATGAACCACGCACATTCGAGCACAACATTGTGTCCGTGGAATTAACTTCTAATTCTTTTTCTATGAGTGCTCCTAATTATTATATCAAATCTGATACTTCGACCGTAATCCCTATAAAATTTTTCCGCATCCTCTAATGTATCGAAAATCATACCAACACAAGGCACGACATTATTAACATTCGGAAATGTAAATTCACAATTTTCGTTTCCGATATTAATATCATCATCATCACCACCATAACCAACATCATCACCACCATCATCACCACCATCACCATAACCAACATCACCATCAACATCATCACCACCATCATCACCATCATCACTTTTCCACATCCTAATATCCTCCTCTTCTTCGTTATAATTCACCTTCTTCTTACCAACATCATTCATATTCATCTTCTCTTCACTCATATTATCGTTACCATAATTATCAACATATATAATATCGTTTACATCATGAAATAATTTACGAAATACCGGATTTTTTCTAATGGGCGTAACATAATCCAACTCATTATTCTCACTAAATGAACTAGAATCATCAAATAAAAATGAAGCCACAGTAAATAGAGAGCTAACCTAATTTGTTGAGTTTTTGACCTTGAAAAACCTCCAAAATCGCAGCCCTAAGTTAATGGGAAAGTGTACATGAAAAATGGGGGGAAATAAAAAAATTTTGTTATGTAGGGTGTGCAGGGTAAACTATCGCCGCAATGAATCATTGCTGCAGTGGTGTATTTAATGCTAACCAACTACCCCAACTACCGTAATTAATGTTGGTTAGTAAAAAATTGTAAAAAATTGTTGGACTGTAACATTACGGTAGCAGCAATGTTACATTACGGCAGCAAATTACCCCGCAATGTTTCATTGCGGTACCCGCAGTGTAACAATGCTGGAGCTTACTCTTTTCTTTTTTTATTCTTTTTTACCTTTTAATCTTTAAATATGTATATAAAAATTAAATTACATTCATTTAAATTTCAAAATATCTTTGATGCTAATTTGTGGATATTTTTTCTCATCATATGTATTTAAATTAAGCTATTTAATCGAAATATACTCAAAGATATGTGAAACAATCGTTTTCTTACTAATAATTGACCTAAATATGTATACACTTTCTTAGTTGTTATTTATGATTGTAAAAAAATAAAATACTATGTTTACAATTACTAGCAATGTTATATTTCAATTTTAAACTTAAAAAATAATATTTTAACTATTCTTATTTTTATTTTACCTTATATTATTATATTCTTATTTTTATTTTACCTTATATTATTTTATCTTAAAAAATAATATTATTTATTAAATTAAACTTGTCGAGTTCGAAATTCGTGACTCCGGGTCCATTAGCTCATTTACTTTAAACATCCAACACACATTTACGACTAAAGTTACATTTTATTTAAGTTGATATTCAATTAATTTTCAATTTACAAATAATAAATAAATTCTTGTTTTTGAATATATTTGGTACGAATCATTTTAAAACAAGTTACTTGTGTTGGTGCAGTAGTAATATTGCATACATCTTTAGGAGAGGTCATGGGTTTGATCCTTGGATACGACTTTAAACCCAAAAGGGGTAGTTTTGGTAAAAAAAAATATAAGAGGTCCAGCAATGTATCATTGTGGGGGGTGCAATATATCATTGTGACAGTGATTTTCCTTAGTCGTAGGATCGTTTTTAAAGGGCTGTGATGGGTTGGTTTTATACCAGTTCACAGCCAACGGGGGCTGATTCCAGAGAGAACCATCTTATATAGAGAATCGGGGAGAACCATGTATTCTATTATAGAGTCTCATAGATAATTTTTAAATATTTTTACATAAAATATGTAATTTGATTCTAATACATAATATTAGCATATACAAACTTTATAAAAATAATTAACATTTAAAATTTGAATAAAAACATTGATTTTAAATTTGATTCTACTGCAGAATCATTTTGGATAGATTTGATTCTGCTGTAGAATCACTTTGGACTATTTAACTAATTTTCAATTATTTTTTAAAAAAAAGTAGTTTAATTTCATTTTTTGATTTAATAATTGAAATTTATAATCATATCTAATAAAAAATGTAATAAAAATATGCATTATGAATATTTATATAATGGTTCTCTCCCGGACTCTATATAAGAAATTCTCTCTTGAATACCACCCATATATATATATATATATATATATATACATAAAGGAGGATAGGCGGGAGGTGAGGTAACGTCTCTCCAATCGTCTCAATCTATTTTCGTAACTTTTCTAGAGCTTTATAATTTTAAATACTAATAAATCAAAAAATATTTTTTAACATATTAAAAGTAGAATAGGTGTACGAAATTATAGAGGAGAAGAATTCGAATCTACATATATATATAAAGGAGGATATGCGGGAGGTGAGGTGGTGCCCTTAAGATTGTCTCAATCTATTTTTCTAATTTTCTAGAATTTTTGAATTTTAGATACTAATAAATCAAAAAATATTCTTTAACATTTTAGAAGTAGAATAAGTGTTCGAATTTATTGAGGAGAAGAGTTCGAATTTATAGCGAAGACATAAAATTAAAAGTTCTATTTGAAGTAGAATTGGTGTTTAAATTCGTAGAGAGGAAGAGTTCAAATATAAAAGAAGTACTTGCAAAGTTCTATTTGAAGTAGAATAGGTGTTTCAATTTATTGAGGAGAAGTGTTCGGATATAAAAGAAGTACTTGCAATTAAAAGTTCTATTGGAAGTAGAATAAACGTTTGTAATACATAACTAAAAGTTTCATTTGAAGTAGAGTATGTGAAGTTATATAGGTGCTTTTTCAACGAAAGAGTAACTCATTAGAAAGGAGTATGCTAACATAAAAATTAATATATAAGACAAGTATATATTTAATATATTAAATTTGAGATTTTGATATTAAAAAGGAAAGCGTGTTTCACGGGAGGACGGTTTATTAGCGAGGATCGAGTAATTATCGTAATTTAATTGATAGAGTTTTTTTAAAAAAATTATTACGCCGCCGCGAAGCGCGGCTTTTTCAACTAGTTATAAAGAAGACATGTAAGTAAAAGTTTCATTTGAAGTAGAGTAGGTGTTTGAATTTAAAAAGAAGAATAGTTCGAATTTATAGGTAAGTTATTGAATTAAGAGTTCTACAAAACGTAGAATAAATGTTCGAATTTATAGAGAATGAGAGTTCGAATTTATAAAAAAAATACATACAATTAAAAGTTTTATTAGAAGTAAAATAGGTGTTTGTAGACATAATTAAAAATTCTATTCGAAGTAAAATAGGTGTGCGAATTAATAGAGGAGAAGAGTTCGAATTATAGGAAAGACATATAGTCTATTACTATATAATAAACCAACACAAAGGCAAAGATTGTCATTTTAATGGTTGTGAAATTACGATTTTACCCTTATATTTTCTAAAATTAGAAAAATGTCATTCTTTAATAAAAATGTAAAAATTGTGAAATTATGTTAGTGATGGGAATCAAACCCCTAACGTATCTATGTCAAACTCATGTCATAACCAACTGTGCTACACTTTGTTTTGAGCTTATATTCAAACTCTTAATAGATAAACCATCTCTTCTTCCATTTTTTTTTAATTTTTGAGTAAATAAACATTGATTTGTATTATTTTTAGAATATTGCAAAATACATAGTTACAATAAATATTTTTAGCGATCGAACATAATCTAAAATTCTCTTTTGTCAATTTAAATTATTGATATATGTCGTTTTAATACCTGTGAATTTATGATTTTGCCCCTACATATTAAAAAATTACAAAAATGTAAACTCTTTTATATTTATGCAAATAGTAGATAAAATTATGTTAGTGTAGTAAATTGAACCACTAATATTTTCTAATCAAGCTCATGCATAAGTAGCATAGTACATTTTGTTTTGAGTTTTTTTTAAAATTTTATTGATGTTAATTTCTCCTCTTCTCACGTCTTCTTTTTTATAATTTTTTATTTTTAAATAAATAAAACGTTGGTTTATATTATTTATAAAATATTGCATTGTATATAATTACTAAAAACATTTTAATGGATTGAGCATACTCTACAATTCTCTTTTTTCATTTTAAATGATTGATATGAAAAATAAAATTTTAAAAGAGTATAAGATTATAGATAACGTAATCGAGTCAGAAAAAGATATGGATTTATTTACATTCGTTTTCGTGTACATATTAAATTTTTAATATAAAAAATAATATTTAGTTTGAAGAAATCTTTATTTTCATTTATCAAATTATACATAATAAGTGATTGCATCACATAATTTTTAGGTTCATAAAATTTAAAATATACGAGTCATATTAGATATATTTGGCTAACCAACTATTTAGATATTCGGCGATTTAGATGTATGGTTGGTCTAAAAACATAAATTATAAAAAGAATTTAATTTATGCTAAAAATATGACAACTCTAAAAATAGAATTCATATTATATGTATAGAAAACAACATAATTAATATTCAATATAATATGAAAAAAGATATTATTTTTTGAATCATAAATATTACAAAACTACAATAATTAATAATAATAATCAGTTAGACTATAACTCGAATAAAGTATGGTAATATGAATTTTTATATAATATAGTAAATTGATCAATACAATATGTATTGGTTGAGTTATAACATATGGTTAGATCAATCTATGATAAAATCAAAAAAATTGATCTTAGCTATCATGATGATAAACATGTCATTAAGTTTGTCTAATCATAATTTATATTGATCAAAATATTTATGAAAATTTAAAGTGGAGCGGAAAAGTAATTCAAAATTATAAGATAAAAAATGTTTCAATCAACCAAAATTTCAAAATTTTAAAGTAAAAAAATTGAGTGAGACGCCGCATGAATGACTTTTATATAATATTAATAGATTTTGTAATAAATCCCAGCCCTACGTATATATCTAACAATGTTAAAATCGCATCGCCTATGTTATATACCGACAATTTTGCTAAAATATTCATTTATTTTATACTCAAATAATCAATTTGATAAAGTTTATATCACATCATTGAAAACCATATTAATATTTTAACAATTAAAAGTAATCATGTGATTATTATCGTAGATAGTTATCCAAATTTTATGAAATCTAATCAAGTTATAAAATATTAGGTTGATGTAATTGGCATGACATATTACAAACGTACTACTCCCTCCGTCCCATCCATTTGTATCCATTTGTTAACATTTGGGATGGAGGGTTCCACACGCATTCTAAGACTTCTATAAACTATAGTTCCATTAATTATTTTTAAATTTATTTTTCTTCTGAATAAAAATTTAATGTTTGGATTTTTATTCAAAAAAGAAAAAAATTTAAAAATAAATAATGGAACTATACTTTATAGGAGCCTTAAAATGTGTGTCGAGCCCTCCATCTCAATGTTAACAAATGGATATGACGGAGGGAATACAGTATAAAATAGAGATAAATCAAAATCTTATCCTTTTTTCGAATTTCTAATTACAAAATTATCTCAATATATATACGATTTCGGGTGAAAAATTATTTCAGTGCCCGTGCCTCGCACGGGCTTTTAAGGAGTATGTATGTTTCAATGAGAGGATGACTATTAGGGAGAAATGTGTTATTTTTGTAATTTAATTGATAGATGTATTTTTTCAACGAGCGGCTCATTAAAAAAAGGAGTATGTTATCATTAAAATTAATATATAACACACGTATTCAATATATTAAATTTGAAATTTTAATATTAAAAGAAAAAATGTATTTCATGGGAGGACGAATTATTAGAGAGGGTCGAGTAATTTTTTAAATTTAATTGGTAGAGTTTTTATAAAAAATTATGACGCCACAGACTTTTACAACTAGTTCTACATATATAAAGATATTTACACTTAAATACCTCTATAATATAGCATTAGTATAACTGTACGTATGTAATAGAGGCAAAGTGTTTGTGCATGAGAAATGTTCAACTCTAATGTATCACATGTCGTATATATTAATGCAATATCTAAACTTATTGTATAGGTTGCACACAAAACATATGGATTTTAAAATTATTCAATTCTCTAGATTTAAAATAATATTGAATGATTAAAGGTCACGAGGAAAAAAATAAGCCATATTTGTGCCCAAAATACCAGTCATGATTCAGAAATGTTCAACTCCAATGTATCACATGTCGTATATATTAATGCAATATATAAATTTTTTGTTTTCTTGTTCTAGCAAAAGAAACAAGTAAAAGTTCTCTCTCTCAAACCCCAACCTCCGTTAAAGATTTTTGAGGGGGCTTCCATCGGTTTTTCACCGGTGGAAAGCCCAGGTCCCTTTATTTTTTGTTTTCTTATTTTCCTTCAATAAATTCCCAATTTATTTGGGTTTTGTTAGTCTCTCCTTTGTGAGAGTTTGGTATTTTGTTTTGTTGTGTTTTGGTGTTCTTCATGGTCGAGGTTATAGATCACGAAGGTTATTATGAGATCGCATCTATGGTCGATTGCACAGAACAGTCGGATGAAAATAAGTACATACTTTCAAATCATCTTTCAAATCACTTGATTGCCTCTCTAGAAAGGAAGGATTCAACCGTGATATATTTAAGCTTCTGTCCAATGTTGATTGTATTTGTAGATGTTGTATGGCTTTTGATTAATGAATTGATTCTTTTTTTTCAAAAAAAAAAAAAAAAACTTCTAACGCTCAAATGTTAAGAAAAAAGTCATTAAGGATCTGAGAATGAAAAAAAAAAAATTCAAAGCAGCTAATTACAATTACTAGAAACTAGTACCCAGCATGTATAAATTTTCAATAGACTCAAGTGAATTGCTCCTATTATTTTATAAGGAGTTCCTCTAGAACAACGCAATCCACAACAAACTATATTGTAGATGCTGGTAATACATGGCCATAGAACAGTGGTCAAAAAAGTGGCACGTTCCCAGCAGAAATTATTTCACCTACCCATCAAGCAGATTTACAAGAGCAAGTACCAAATAACCGAGGCGACGACGGATGAATAGTGCTAGCAAATAAAATAATATGATCCCTTATTGGGATGATCTATTGCACTCCGAAAAGGTTCATATCTCGACAGTTGGATACAAACCAAGAAATGAGTTGCGTCCACCTCCATTTGAATCTGCAGTGATGTGTGATGAATATAGTTCTCCAGAATGAGATGATTTACGAGACCTTGGGTTCTTAGGAGAAGCTGTGTAGGATTCCGTTGAACCACTACTTGTTGAATAAAAAGAGGAAGGTGGTAGACCGTGAATCCTTGGCAGGCCTGTTGGGTCAGCATTCAAGCTATAACCCCTTTCAACTGCATCTGCATCAACCGGTAATTCATCCAACGTCTGCAAGAAAAAATTGATACATAAAGATTTCCAAATTTATTCAACAAAAGACATTGTTCACAAGCAGATGCTCACAACGGATTTCATTTAGACATTTCGGCAAATTAAAAGATATATAATTGTTCAATTACTACTATTAAGTTTCCACATTGCACGTGGTTCAATCACGATGAACTGGAAAGCAACTTGCGATCACACTATACTAGAAATATATACTACAACCAAAAGAAATATACTAAAAATTGACATAAATCATAAACACCATAAATTTATAACAAACTTTTATACCAAATAATATCTCTAAATCCTGGAAGAAGGCAATTTAGTTGATGCTTTTGCACTAAAAAGAAGTCCTACCTGTTCCGGGATTATTCCATTCGCTTGTCTGGCGAGAATAGCACGAGATTTAAGACTTCTCTCAGATGATGGTGCTTTCTCAGGTTCATCTAAATGCCAGCACAAAGAACTTTATGATAGTATAACAAAGTAAAACATTAATTCAGGCCACCACCGGCATCATTATTCAGAAGAGAGGGGAGGATATAAAGGTGCAAGAGCTGATAAACTTGCAACATTCAAACACAATGCATACCTTATGTCTAGCAATAGTTGAAGCAGCAGCCCTAAGAGATTTCATCTCCTGCAATGCCAATTCTACAGCCTTGCTTCCACCAATAAAATTAGGGTGTGTGAAGTGTTTATGTAGTCCATCTGAAGAAATAATATAAAAGCTATATGTTAGGAATCAACCTTGGTAGCAATAGTAGCAAGGGTATTTGTGTCTTTTTGTGGACAAGTACTTAAACAGTTGAGTCTTGGTATTATGCTTGATGAAATAAGAGAAAACTGAACTTTGTTCTACCATTCTCTGTAGTTTTTAACTGACTTTCTCTGTCTAAAACTATCTTCTTCAACAAGATATCTCTTATCTATCTCTAGAACTCCGTTCAATCTCTAGTTCTCTGTTGCAATCTCTGTTTTTTCTCATTTCTGGCGTTAATCTTCAGCCATTCTATTTATTAACTCAGAAGTACCAGAAATACTAAAAATCACATGTCAGCCCTAGATCTTGACACTAAATCAAATTAAAATTAAT
Source organism: Heracleum sosnowskyi (assembly GCA_030848705.1). NCBI lineage: Eukaryota > Viridiplantae > Streptophyta > Magnoliopsida > Apiales > Apiaceae > Heracleum > Heracleum sosnowskyi. The sequence goes on along the minus strand of CM061244.1, from coordinate 12,102,872 downwards.
GGAAACAAAGAACCTATTCACTATGTACTTTTACATGTCATAACATTCCACAGAACGAAACATAAACTCATCTACACTAGAAACAAGCATGAAGCATCCAATCATACTTCGACATATTTGCAAAGATACTAGGTACTATTATTGAGCTTTACAAGATACGTACTACTCAATTCAGCAATTTTACAGAATTGGAAATTGTTGCATGTAACAACAAAAATGTTCAAAACATTATGGGAAGGAAGAAGATATAAAAATAACAAACAGTAAGCAGCCATATACATTTTACTAGTTAATAACGACATCTTTCACCCCATGCAGACTGCAAGTATATCTCAACTGCAAGCCTAGTGTATCTGTCATAACCTTCATGTTACAAGATTTGGTTTCTCATTATAGAATACACATGTAATATAATGAATTCTTGCTCCACCAGACAGCTCAGACGTTGACATTTCTGTTAGGATCGCATCCACTATAGATCAGCGTTAATCAAACACAATAACAAACACGAAAGTAAATAACACAACAATTTAACGTGGAAACCCGTGGAAACCCGTGGAAACCCGTGGAAACCCCTCAAGGGAGGGTAAAATAACAAATCCACTATGAATGTATTACAAGATTGGAGTCGCTCCCTCACTCAACATTCTTGAATACAATCACCTGACCTTGATTACAAAAGCTCTCTCTTGTATATCGCACACAACTCTCTAACTTTTGCAATACTTCAAAACTCCTACAAATATCTATATTTATAGGCACCACAAATATTCTAATCCTAATATATCTCAATTCTATTTGTGACAATTACCATCTTTTCTTATCTTGGATAGAAATCTTCCACAATTCGTATCTCTACCAGAATAAGACTTTCCTCAATTATCACAAATTAGAATACTGTTCATAATAGGATTCGTAACTTATTTAGGAATTCGGGGCGTACCCCAACAAATCCTCCCACGGCTCGAATTCCCTAATACCTCAACCGATTCCGAGAATTTCACCTTTTTCTCGGTCTTCATCGTTGTTGCTTCACCATATAAACAATAGATGTTCTTCTTATGCTTCATCCCTTGTAGAATCAAGTTTCTTCCTTTATACACCTTGCAACTTCGCCCTCGTCCAACGAATCTGTACCCACGTGATGCCAACACACTCAAAGATAACACATTCTTTGATGCATCTGGTACATATCTCACATTGAGAGCTTTCTTGATCGTACCATCATGGAGTTTAAGACGAACAATTCCAACTCCTTGAACCCTCATCTTCTCATCATTCACCACAACAATATTACCAAGACTTTCATCAGTGCATAAAGTCTCAACCATCGCTCGATCCCTACATATATGCATAGAAGCAGCAGAGTCCATCACCCATTCTGATTTATTCTTCACCGAACCAGGAACGGTATCCTCACTCGCCATCAAAAACTCTCCCTCATCGATCACAAGTGTAGAATCTGCATCATCAACTTTGTTCTTTCCCTTCATCTGCTTAAAGGACTTCACATCTTCTTTAAAGCTTGGACAGAACATCTACATATGACCCGTTTCACCACAATAATAGCACTCAACAGTGCTCATATCCCTCTTACTCGGCCGAGATTTACTTCTTCCTTGCAGGTCATTGCAGTTGCGACTCCTTCTTTCAGCACTTTGGACAGCCAAAACTGCCTCACCACTTTGAGAAACAGCATCCTTTGTCATCCTCTCATTATCTCTTAACGCCTTTAACACATCATCAAGCGTAAGAGTTGTCCTCCATACTAAAAGCGTTTGCTTAAAATACTTGAAGGACTTCGGCAATGATGACAACAACACCAAAGCGTGTTCCTCATCTTTCATCGGCTCGTCAACATTAGCCAGATGACATACTAGCTGATTAAAACAACTAATGTGATCATAGAGACTACTTTCTTCATCCAGTTTTAAAGAGTACAACTCCATCTTCAAATTAAGTCTGTTGGTCAACGACTTCGAAGCATATATGCTTGCTAACTTGTCCCATATCTCCTTCGATGTCGACTCCTTCAACACGTTATATCTCACATCGGGTGCAAGTTCCAGCCTGATTGTACTAGCCGCTCTCTTCTGGATCTTCGCCCAATCTGCATCACTCATCTCTTTTGGCTTTGCCTTCTCCAAGGCATCATCAAGTCCTTGTTGAATTAACACATCCTTGACGCTTAATTTCCACATAGTGAAATCCGTCTTTACATCATACTTGGGTGTATCAATCCTCAACGACTTTAGATCTTCCATCAAGCCAAGAAAAGATCAACTCACGACCAACTATCCACGCGCAAACAGTCAACTTCGGACACCAGAAATAACACCCTCCAAAACCTAAAATCCGATCTCCACCGTTCAGATTTTTGATATTGATGTAACGAATCTACTGTCCGAAAATCAGGACGATCTGACCACGGATTACTTCACAGTCGTCAATTCTTCAACAATTGCGCAGACTAGAAAATTCCTGCGAATTTTTGTAATTACTTCTTGATTGCCTTCTCTTTAACGCCGAATCTACTCCTCGGACCCAAGATCTGATACCAATTTTTTAGGATCGTTTTCACTATAGATCAACGTTAATCAAACACAATAACAAGCACGAAAGTAAAGAACACAACAATTTAACGTGGAAACCCCTCAAAGGAGGGTAAAACCACAAATCCACTATGAATGTATTACAAGATTGGAGTCCCTCCCTCACTCAATGCTCTTGAATACAATCACCTCACCTTGATTACAAAATCTCTCTCTTGTGTATCGCACACAACTCTCATAATAAGACTTTCCTCAATTATCACAAATTATAGGCATTCTTATCTCTACCAGAATAAGACTTTCCTCAATTATCACAAATTAGAATACTGCTCATAATAGGTATCTTAACTTATTTAGGAATTCGGGACGGACCCCAAAAATTAGAACTTAGAAGCCACAGATACATAGAGAAACATGATGCACATTTCCTAGATCCTTTAATAATACATTAAAAGTTACAACAGGTAAATACTTTTATATATAGTTGGCGCTAAAAAAAAGGACATTCGGAATTATCAACAGATGGTTGGGACAGAACAAGTACCAGGAAGTGCATGATTGATTTTGGAACAAAATCCTCTATATTCTTTCTTACGATATCATAGTATGACCTCAACAACTTCTTTGTTACAATGATTTCAACAGCCTTCTGCTCCGAATTGGTATCTGAGGGCCTCAAGACGGTTGGAGGCTTTTATGAGAAGAAAAATGTTAATCAGAAACTAAACAAATATCTCAAAGACAAGAACCGGCAAGTAAATGTACAGGATCCAAAATGCACCTCTCTGAGATGGATCATTGAGAAAGAAGGCACAATCGTCTGAATTGGTTCATTAAATGGCTTGCTTGTTAGATTTTCTTTGGCTGCAACACGATTATCCGATCCACCAAAAATTGAGGAAATCCCCCAGGAAGATCCAGTTGTGCTTCCTTAATATTCAGAGCAATTATATACACATCAGCCCTCAAAAGTAACAACAAACAAATATTCACAATAGAGCCATACATAAAATGTAAATCAGATGTTGGCATTAATTGTATAGAAAAGAGGGTCTAATAGTTTTCAAAAAAAACCTTGGATTAAACTTTCAAATCCAGAAGGCGGGAATTATCTTAATTGAGTAACTAAGAGGACCACTAGGAGCAAAGCTAGAACTCATCTTAATCTCTAATTATTCAAACAGTTGCGGAGAACTATAACTTCAGCCTTGATGGTCTGAAGACATCTCAAATATATCTGACAGATATGGATGACCAGAAATCAGCCATGACAAAGATAACTAGTTATTCCAACTCGTTCAATCCCCTCGTCCCCCATTCCCCTTCTCCAAATTGAATTTAAAAAATAATAAGAGTTAATTCCGTTTCGCATCCCTCTAGTTTCGGCCATATGCACTTTGTTATCCATACTTTACATAATGCACTATGCATCCCCTTACTATACTAATTCTGACACGGCATTGTGCACCCTTAAATCTATTTTCACTGCTACCATTAAAAAAGTAAGGGGTAATTTAGAAAACTATTAATACGGAATTACACTTTAATCCTTAAAGTAAGACACATTTCACACATAAAACCTTAAACAGAAAAATCATACATTTTATCTCTCAACTATATATAAAAATCATACAATTTAACCCTTTATTAAAATTAATTCCTATATTTTTATAGAATTTTAGAATTTTTGTGAATATCTTCAAATATATATATTATTTTAGAAATATTTGTGCATAATGTAATATCCTGAAATTTTTAGAAATAATATTAATAATAGATCGAAAATATATTTAAAAAATTTTGATAAAAAAAATTTATTTAAACTTTTTGACCTCTAAAACAAGCTCTGAATATCTTTTATTATTTCAAGAATAGTTCGAAACATAATATGAGGAAACACCAGTAACGAAAGTTGTAGATAATTCAAAGGGTTTTTTGAATCATCAACAATAAAGGAAATTTGATATGAATTGAATTTAGTACGAATTTTACAAGATTGCTAACTTTTCAAAAATTTATTCAAATTTTAGTTTTGTCATTTTCTTAATCGATAAATATTATTTGAAAAATTCAGGATATCATGCTCAATTTTTTTAAAATAATCCGTGTTTTTTGTTTTTATTTGAATATATTCTAAATTTTTAAAATAATATTGAAGAAATTTTAATAAAAGAGCTGAATTTTACAGTTTTTTTAGTTGAGGGGCAAAAGTGTGTGATATTTTTGTTTAAGGATTTATGTGTAAAATGTGTCGTACTTTAAGGATTAAAGTGGAATTTCGTATTAATAGTTTTCTAAATTACCCCTTTTTTAATTGTAATAGTAAATATAGACAGAAGGGTGTACAATGACACGCCCGAATTAGTAAGGGGATGCATAATGCAATATACAAAGTATGGGTAAAAAAGTGCGTTTGGTCGAAACCAAAGGAATGCAAAATGAAATTAACTCAAATAATAATAAAGGAGAGGATTAAGTTAACAAAATAGAAACCGGGGAGGATTGATGAATAGCCTGGCGCTAAAGTGTATTTCTCCCATCACTTGGTCACGGGTTCGAATCCTCACCCCCAAACTTACTTATGAAAAAATATTTGTAACTATGAAAAATGAAAAACTACCACGAGTAAGATCATTCAGGTGTGAAATAGGGCTGTCAAACGGATAATTCGGATACGGATCTGCGGATCTGCCTGTATCTGAATTTGAATCCGAAAATCTGAATTCGTATCCGGATCCGTATCCGAATCTGAAAATATTTAACTAAAAATATCTGAATCTGAATCCGCCGGATACTATCCGGATACGGATAATATCTGAATCCGAATTTCAGTCAGAATTTTTTAGTTTTTATATTAAATTTTAATTCAATAAAATTGAAGAAATAATAAAAATTTTAAATTTTTTTTTTTAAAAAGTAAACTAAACTAAAACTTAAATTTATTAAAGTCTATTTTATTTTTTTCAAAAATTTACTTTTTAGTATAATTTTGTTATTTTAAAATATTAAATTTGTAATATATAAATATATATATATATATATATATATATATGTTTACAATTATCTACAACTTATATAAATATATTGTTTAATGATTAAATTATATATATATATATTCTGTAAACTTAAAATATAATTTCTAAATAATATGTAACTATATATATATATATAGTTACATATTATTTAGAAATTATATATTATTTATTTATCATATTTATTTAGTAAATATATATTATTTATTTATCATATTTATTTAATTTCGGATTCGGATATTACCGGATACGGATGCGCCTATATCCATATTTCCATATTCGTATCTGCAACTACCGAACTCGAATACGGATAATATCCGCTATATTTCGGATACGGATAAAATCCGCTTTATTCCGGATACGAATACAGATATTTCGGACGGATATCGGATTTTTCGAATTTTTTTGACAGCCCTAAACTCACATGCCTAGGGCACTAAGAAACTATGCGACAAGTGAATAACATTAATATTGTGGCTAGCATAATTTTTAGAGTAGCATATACTACAACCAAAAGAAATATATGTGTCTTACCAGGAGCCGCAGATTCAGTTGCAGGTCGTGCACCTTGACGCAAGGAACAAAAACAAAAACTTACATCAGGTAAGACAAATGCTAGAATATCATACTCAATAATGTTGCATCGCGACACTAGGAAACAATGATACATCGAATATATACCAATGTGGCTTGAAATTGACATAAATCATAAACACCATAAATTTATAACAAACTTTTATACCAAATAACAAGCTGTGAGGGTGAGTTGGTAGTACCTTTACTATTTACTTTGATACTCACGTATCTGAGTCTATCCCCTATAAATCTAAAAGGTACTGATAGTGCCAGTATAGCAAGAGTTATTTGAACTCTGAATGGGGTCAAGTCATTTGACGAGATGATAGCAGTACATCTTTGGAGATGCCCAGCTAAGCGAATGTAATTGTGTGGTCGCAATTAGAGGAAAGGGTTATTCCCTAAAGCATTCGACAAATAGGATCGAGACAGGACCATTAACGTCTCAAAGTCGTAGATCAGCACCATAGCCTTTGATTTGTCGTCGTCTATGGAGTGTGGTTACACCAAACGGATAAAGATTCAAGGTGAAACATTCCATCTAGATCTGGTAGCCATCGAAGTAGAGGACTTAGAGGGTTCAAACCCGGAAGGGTACCGACTCTGAAAAACAAGTCATGATAAGGACCGATATGCATTTCTATATGGATTTGTGGGGGATTATTAGAAATTGGAAAGTTTGACACATATTTTAGATATGTTCTTGATGGAATTTCCGGAAACTAACAATTGGAGGTTGTTCCTTGTTATGAGGACTTAAACTTTCATGTTTGGATCTAAGACATTTTCTTTGTGGAATCCATAAATAAATTGAGTTGAAATAGGTTGCTTGAAATGGGTTATGTGGGTTGTTTAAGTTGAAACAACTTTTGTCCCACATAGAATTAGTAATGAGAGGTTGGTGGCTTTATATAAAAAACATGTGCAAGAGTAGTGTACAACTACTAAGGCATGTGAGTGTGCATGGTGTTATTGTGAGCCTCACGTGCGCGCGCACATGCGTGTCGTCGTCGTCCGCCACGTCACGACACGACTCGACTCGGGTCGGGTCGGGTCGGGTCGAAGGGCGATTTGGGTGAATGTCTCGGCGTCTCGCGAGGCGACCTGGGCAATGAATTTTATTACCTGTTTATTTAATATTATTTATTGATTTAATTTAACAGTGTCAGAATTTATTTGTAACAGCTGAACGAACTGGGTCAGGATTTAATTTATAAATACTGATGGACCAGTACGTGGGTTAAGTTCTGATGGCCTGAGTTAACTACTGATGGGATGTAAATCCTAATGGACCAGTTAACTACTGATGGGATAAGTCCTGATGGCCTGAGTAAATCCTGATGGGTCAGTACTTGGACTAAATCATGATGGCTTAGAGTGCGTCAAGTCCTGATAGGTTTAAATCCTGATGGCTCCAAGTCCTGATAAGATTAAATTCTGATGGCAGCTGTAACTGATATTAAATCTTGATGACAGCTGTTAATGATATTAAATCAGAATATTTAGTATTAAATGTTATATCTGCAGTTACGATTTTATTTTTGTCTGTTACATTTTATTTTGTATTATATATACAAAAACTAAACGTTTGACACGGGCGAACTGTGAGAGACATATGTACTCAGAAAACCCTAACAACTATCTTCTTCTCTGCTCTCTCTCAATACATACAAATTATATACATAGTTCTCAGGCGAACTGAGGTGTGGATCGTTGTTGATCATTGTCGTTACTGTGAGCGGATTGATCTGTGTTGTTTTATCCTGGAAGTGATATTGCTGTAACCCAACACAGCGTAAGTGGGGCAGTAATCTCTTCAAGAACAGTCAAGACTTCTCGAAAGGCTTGGCGACTCAGCTATTCTGTTCTTTACAATATTTGTTAAAGCGACAAAGATAAGTTTACTTTCTTATCTTGTTATTTACAGTCTCTAATTATATTCTCGTTTCGAACTTCGTGTTTGTTTCGTTAATTGATTAATTTGCATGTTCTTGTAATACAAATATATATATAACTACCCTGTTATTGATTTGTAGTTTTGTATTATGCCCAACAATATGTTAGGAATCAGCCTTATCACTAACTGAAGTAGAATAGTAGCAACTAGCAAGGGTATTTAAACGGTCGAGTCTATAAATAGAACTAGCAGTTGTAAATTCTATTATGCTTGATGAAATAACAGAAAATTGAACTTTGTCCACCATTCTCAGTAGTTTTTAACTGAATTTCTCTCTCTAAAACTATCTTCTTCAACAAGATATCTCTGATCTATCTCTAGAACTCCATTCTATCTCTAATTCTCTGTTGCAATCTCTGTTTTTCTCTCATTTCTGGCCTTAATCTTCGGTCATTCTGTTTAAAAACTCAAAAGTACCAAAAATACTACAAAATACATGTCAGAATCAAATTAAAATTAATGGAAACAGAAAAGAACCTATTCACTATGTACTTTTACATGTCATAACATTCTACAGAACGAAACATAAACCCATCTACACTAGAAACAAGCATGAAGCATCCAATCATACTTCGACATATTCGCAAAGATACTCGATTAAGCAAATTGACAGAATTGGAAATTGCTGCATGTAACAAAGCAAATGTTCAAAACATTATGGGAGGGAAGAAGATATATAAATAACAAACAGTAAGAAGCCATATACATGTCAGTAGTTAATTACGTCATCTTTCAGACTTTCACCCCATTCTCAACTGCAAGCCTAATGTATCTGTCATAACCTTCTTGTTACAAGATTTGGTTTCTCATTATAGAATACACATGTAATATTACTAAATCAGAAAAACAAACTTGCAGTAGACTGGGATAACTACATCTTCATTTATAGATTTCATAATAAACTTTATCCAATATCCAGTGATGTATATAAGCAAAGCAAGGAAAAAATTATCATTTATGTTCCAAGCATACCTCCATTTCAACAATGTGCCCAATCATTGTTTCTGAAGGTTCAAGACCTTCTCGCAAAAAATTGCCTATGACCTCGTCCATGCGCTTTCTCAGAATAGGAAAACGCTGCAACTCATTTACCATACAACGATGGCTCATCTAAGATAAAATTATGTAAGTAACTTCCTACCTTTATTAGCACCTCATAAATGAATCTTGCACACTGGAGACTTGGATCAAGCAAGCGTGCAATTTGTCTTCGAATGAGAACTTCAAGTGGAACCTATACATCGAAAAGTTAATATAATTTAACTGCACTATTTTATAGATCATCCAGGAGAACAGGTACAAGTAGAAAAGGAAAGGCAATTACACTTCTGATGTAAGTGCACAGAATTTTTTACTATAAGATTTAGAGCGAATTATGAATTAACAGTAGGACAGACTTCTTCATTTTAATCCCCAACTTATCAACAAAAGAACTATGTGACATGTCTACATTCATCTTTGTATCCGTGTCTAAAGAGTTCTCAACTCTCATCTTCTGTTTAACTTTTTATTTCATATTTTGCACTGAATTTCATAATATTTTGATTCACCGAGAAAGAAAGAGTCATGTATTGAAATGATTAAATTATGAAACCATCACAATTGCAAATAATGATATCAGAATTATCGATTTAATTCCAAAAAAACAGATAATATGCATATTATCTGCTCCACCAGACAGCTCAGACGTTGACATTTCTTCGTTCTTTCCTTTGATCATAGAAGAGAAAGCTGTTCCAACATGCAATTGACACCATTAATGAGTTCCAAGCCCACCATTACAAGGATTCAAGAAAGTAATCAGATTTTGTAGATATAGTGTCAACATCTATAATATGATAAAGTAACATTACCTTCATCAGAGTTCAAAATACTTTGAAAGAATGTTTAGAAGAAGAGCTCCCGGGCCAGCCTGGTGCAAATTAAAAGCACAAAATTAAGCTAGTAATAAAAATATTAATGTATTTGATTTAGACAATTAATATACAAATTTTAATTATACTGATTTACACTAGTCGTTAAATTCTTACGAGAAATAACGAGATATATAAAGATTTAATGATTTTATACGGTATCTAAGTAAAACTTAAATTACTTCGTAGTTATAATTACGTTTGTAGGTTACATACTGAATAATAATAATAACAATAACAATATTTTTTAGGCCTAGTGTTTCAATTTATTTAATATAAAAGGATATGAATGACAAATTTTTAATTTTTTTGATTTTGATAAAATCATCAATCAATCAATCAATACTATTATATAAAGGAGAAGACGGGGGTGGTGAGGTGGCGCTCTCAGATCGCTTCGTTCTATTTTTCTAATTTTCTCAATTTTTTGAATTAATAATATTAAAAATTCGAAAAAATCTCAATTACCTTTTAAATACTTACTAATAGAGGAAACATATAATATTTTTTGCATTTAAAATCCCTACTAATGGAGAAAGTAAATATACAATAGACTAATGGAGGAAACTAAATATCACTAATTGAAGAAGCTAAATATTCAATTATAATATTTTTGCCTTCAAAATATCTAAATTAGAAAAAAAGTGTATTACCTTACATTATTTTGAACTTTCCTCTATTATTATCTAAATATTCTCATAATATTTTTTTAATGAAATTACTATCTTAACATACAAAAGATTATATCTTTTAGTAAAATATTTTTTATAATTCATACACGAAAATTCAAAGATAAAAATTGTATATTAAGAAATTTATAGTGTATGTATTTCGAAAATATCATGTTAATATTTATTCGACTGAAGAATTTATTTAGTGGGTGTATTTTTAACAAAATTCAATAAGTCGGTGCATCTATAACAAAAGTCATACAAGCATAAGAAACATTGAGAAGAGGTCATTAATTTTTTTTTTTTTAAAGGAAGAGGTTGTTGTTGTTTTTGTTGTTATTTGTTTTGACAAAAAGAGATCATTATTAATAAAAAATTCTCCCAGCAACAAAAAGGATGGTTGTTCATATTTTTTGATTTTTTTTCTTACGGGGAGTAGATTTGGAGGTGGTGAAGATTTTAATAGCTCTGAAGGTATAATTGTAGTTTTTGATTGAACGATCTAGAACTTTATATATATATATATATATATATATATATATATATATATATATATATATATATATATATATATATATATATATATATATTCAAAACAAAACTTAATTTTATATTAGAAATATTATTTTATTTAAAAACGTATTTTGTAGAATATTTTTTGAGAAAATTTAGAGATATTATTATAAAGCCGTTGCGAAGCGCGGCTTAGTAAACTAGTTTGATTAGTGATATTAAAATAAATAATTAAGATACTACTTTTTTATCTAAACTAGGATTTATTTGTAAATTAGTTAATTGTTATAAAAAATGTATGTTTGATGACTAAATTGTAAATTATAAAAAATTTGTTATTCATTCGCAAGCTTTTCGAGTTCGATGACTTACTTGCAAGTTGGGCATAAGTTAAACGATCTATATTCGTGATTAAACCTTTCAATTTACACATCGTATTCTTACATGGCAACTGAGGTGGAACGCATATTTAACGAACTTCCGTTAAGCCAACTCAAGTTAACGAACCTCAAAGTTTTTTATATGTTCAGTTACTAGATTGCAAGGTTTAATTCGTTGAGTTATGTACTTAAAAGTTTGATAAACTTACAAGTTAGACATACGTCAGTCGAAGAAATGTCATTTAATTTACATATAATATTAGAAAATTATGTATAATTACATAAATGAAATATTACAAATATTGTTAACTAATCGGTTAATTTACACCATCAAAATCAGGTGATCTTTGTGGGGAAAAACAAAGAACAAGAGTAAGGTCATCTTATATTATAGTCTAATATTGTTCTTACTCGACAATCCATTTTCGGATTTAAGAGTGGAGCGCGACGGCCGAGACATACCTTTTCACATGCAATTATTTTGATTTGAATCTTATATTATATTCTAATAAATATTAATATATAAAAATGTAAATATCTTTATATCGTGTATTCAAAGAATAAATTCAAACATGAGACTAAATTGAAGTAGTGCGGATCTTCGTGACGGGGGCGGTGAGGTGGCGCTCTCAGATCGCTTGTTATGATGATCTATTTGAGATGTTTTACAGTCTTTGTGTGTTGGTCATTTTGTTGGCATCTCCCAGTTTGTCATCCGTCTGTGTCCCCGTCTATGTTCTGTTTTGTTTTGTTTTGTTCAGTTTATGTCTAGAATTATGATGGCTTTGCTGGATAGGCTGCATGTAGCATTATAGCTTCTTTTGCCTCCCTCTACTACAATAGTGGGAGTACGTACTTCTTTCGTAATATTATCAGTTTTTCAGGAAAAAAAATTAATCGTATACTTTCGTGTCTGTGTACTTTCATATTACGTACTCCACAAGTAAACATAAATATGAAATTTTTGTATGGTTTCATGCTGTGTTATCTATGTTATCCGTGTATTGTATTAAATTATCGGGCCTAGTGAAAGTAAAGTTCTTCTCAATATTTTTTTACCCAATATTTAAATTAGTTAATTGCCAATCCAGAATCTAGATCTTGGAAACTATATTTTAGTACAGGGGTAGGGGTAGTGCTACAGGCACAAAATTGAATACAAAAAATTGTTTTAAAATGATGTGGCTTAGGTAATATTGCATTATAAAATATTTTGATTGATTGTGAATATATGGAGATCCACTTCTATTTAATTTTCTTACAACTAATCAAAAGGTGTTACCTGACATTTTATAAATACTTTGAAAACCAATTGTGTACCCCTAACATTTTCCTTAATACAATTTATATTCTCAAGAATAATCTAGATGACGGTGAGTTAAGCCAAACTCAACTTAACAGACCTGAAAGTTTTTTATATGTTCAGTTACTGTAAGGTTTAATTTGTTATACTAGATGGTAACGTTTAATTTGTTAATTTGTGTATTTTAAAAGTTTGATACACCTATAAGTTAGTGACAAAAATATCATTTAATTCTATATATTTATATCATATTTGCATATAATATTATAAAATTATGTATAATAATATAAATGAAGTATTACAAATATTGTTAACTAATCAGTTAATCTAAACCATCTAAATCAGATAATCTTTGTGGGAAAAAAAACAAGAATAAGGTCATCTTATGTTATAGTCTAAATTTGTCCTTACTCGAAATTCTATTTTTTTCTTACTAAAATTCCTCATTTTTCCGAAAAATATGATGATCAAAGTTTTACCATTTTCAATTAAAATATGGTGTCTTTTCTATTTTTTTCTTACTAAAACCCCTCTTTTTCCAAAAATATCTCAGTCTATAAAAAGATAATTAAATAATAATATAATCTATTTATTTTCTAACAAAATCCTTTCATTTTCCAAAAATATCATGGGCAATTACTTTTTTCGATTAAAATATGTTACTTTTTCTATTTATTTTTTTTACTAAAACCCCTCCTTTTTCCAAAAAAATGTCATGATCAAAGTCTTACTTTTTTCAATTAAAACATGTTGTTTTTTTATATTTTTTCTTACTAAACCCCTCATTTTCCAAAAATATCCCGGTATATAAAAAGATCATAAAATAATAATATAATCTATTTATTACCAATTATCTTTTTCAACTAAAACACGTTAATTTTTCTATATTTTTCCAACAAAATCATTTACTTTTCCAAAAATATCACGGAAAATTACCTTTTACGATTAAAACATGTTACTTTTTCTATATTTTCTTACTAAAACCCCCTCCTTTTTCCAAAAAATACCGCCGTCAAAACCTTACATTTTTCAATTAAATATGTTACTTTTTTTATTTTTTCTTACTAAAACCCCTCTTTTTCCAAAAATATCACGTTCAAGGCCTTACTCATTTATTTTAAAACATATTTTAATGTTTTTAATTATTTAAAAAAGTTTATCTATTTTAACATGCCAACTGTTTTTTTGACAAATACAATTAATAAAATATTAAAATATGAATAATTAAATAACAATTATTAAATCAATCGGTGCGGATTTTAAGTATAAAGTAAAAAGTAAAGGGGACATGTTTTATTAGCCAATTGTTGTGGATTTATGCGTGTTTTTTCTAGTTACGAGTCCAATTCGAGTCTACATATGACAAATCCCACACCACGGTAGGTTGGCAACCACCTAATCATTCCCTTCCAGAATATCTCAAAAAATGTAGTTGTTTTAAACTCAAATGGAATGTGGTACCGGTTGACCGATTATCTTGTATTCGGTTTTTTTTTTGACAAAATGCAAATTCATATCATTAAATTAAAACAAGTCTAGCCGGGACAAATCTCCAACTGACAATGCAATCAGGTTGATAAACAATAAAGCGAGCTAAACAAATAGTCGCATTGTTTCCAGACTGCTTAACACACTGAATCCATGGATTCTTGAAATTGAAAATGAATACAAAGGCTTCTCGAGTAATCCAGCCAACATCGGTCCCGAAAATGGTAGCTTCACAATTGACCTTCACAATAGTTCCATGGCTGTTGCGGTGTTCAGGCGACTCAGTTACAAAAACTAAGCAATGAGGAACAATAGTCCTCGAATAATGAACAACTATAATTTGTGAAAGGTGAGCACATGCGGTCACAACCATTCCAAGCATACCCCAGCTATCTACATGCCGGGATCCAGCTATAGACATGCCGAAAGTTCCAAGCATACCCCAGCTATCTACGTGCCAGAATCCAGCTATAGACATGCCGAAAGTATAACTGATGTGGTAATCCAGATCTCCCAAAACCCCATCCAAATCATTCTCATTGATAACACACAAACTCGCATAAAGCGAGAAAACACACATAAAGCGAGACGAAAACAAAATACACATAAAGCGAGACAAAAAACAAAACACGCATAAAGCGAGACAAAAGCAAAGCTAATCGATTTTATTGAATCTGGGAAAACAAGATCGGAAGAAAATGAGGGAGGAAGGAGGAGAGAGGCGGAGGGAAGAGAGAGGAGAGAGGCGAATGGGGGGGAGGGGGGAGGCGGCTCAGACGACTCTCATTAGGGTTTTAGTTGAAGAAAATCGTTAAAAAATAAAGTAGGTACATGGACAAGTTGGGAAGGTTAAAAAATAAGAAAGAAAAAGCGGTAGAAATGAAAGATGTGAAGATCTTGTATTCGGTTTTAATATGATGTTATTTTGAATTCGGCTTTAAGTACCCGATTAGGATGAAAAATAGGGACTTCGGGCATCTCCTTCACCTGGCTCATTGTGGCGTGATGTGATGTATTCTTAGTGTTTGTTTAAGTTGACCATTTTCGGATTTAAGTACCCGATTAGTCTAATATTGTTCTGACTCGACAATCCATTTTCGGATTTAAGAGTGGAGCGCGACGGTCGAGCCATACCTTGTCACATGCAATTATTTTGATTTGAATCTTATATTATATTTTAATAAATATTAATATATAAAAATGTGAATATCTTTATATCGTGTATTCAAAGAATAAATTCAAACATGACACTAAATTTAAGTAGTGCGAATCTTCGTCAGACTTTGAAGGAAGGTTGGGATGAGCTTGGTGATGCCTTTATGCATAATGTGGGTCTTCACGGTGCCAACAATGTTAATGGAGATTTGTAGTTGCATTATGAAGATGAGCTTGAATTTGGAGGGGTTGATGAAGATGATGATTTATTTGAGATTTTTTAAAGTCTTCGTGTGTTGGTCATTTTGACAGAATTTCCCAGTTCTCAATTGTTAGGTTGTGGGCATTGTCCTCCTTCGTCGTCCTCGTCTACGTTCTGTTTTGTTTTCTTCGGTTTATGTCTAGAATTATGATGGCTAAGCTGGGTTGGCTGCATGTAGCATTGTACTCCCTCCGTCCCACCCAATTCTTTACATTGAGGTTGGACACGGATGTTAAGAAAAAATGTAATTTAGTAAAGAAAAGTAAGAAAAGTGAGTAAAGTGGTGGGACAAATCACTATTTAATGTATAAAGTAGAGAGAGTGAGGGAAAATAGTGGATGTAATTAATTTTTATATTATAAAACTTTACTATTTTACGTGGGTCTTCGTGAGGCGATAGAGGGAGGTTGTGATGAGCTTGCTATGCATAATGTGGGTCTTCACGGTGCCAACAATGTTAATGGATATTTTCAATTACATGACGTCGCATATGAAGATGAGCGGTGCCAACAATGTTAATGGATATTTTCAATTGCATGACGTCGCATATGAAGATGAGCTGGAATTTTGACGTCGCGTATGAAGATGAGCTAGAATTTTGAGGGGTTGATGAAGATGATGATCTATTTGTTGGCATTTCCCAATTGTCCTCCGTCCTCGTCTGTTCTGTTTTATTTTGTTCAATTAATATCTAGAATTATGATGGCTTTGCTAGGTAGGCTACATGTAGTATTGTAGCTTACTAGCTTCTTTTTTTTTTTTGTAGTTCATTGTAGCTTCTTTTGTCTCCCTCTACTACAACCGAGATCTACTACAATCGAACAATCGAGAGAGTACGTACTTCGTTCGTAGTATAACCAATTTTTTAGGAAAAAAAGAAATTAATCATATGATTTCATGTTTGTGTATTTTCATATTGTGTATTCCACCTTTTAACACAAATGCTAAATTTTTGTATCGTTTTGTGTTGTATTATGTATGTTATTTGTGTAGTGTACTAAATTACCGGGTCTACTCAAGGTAAAGTTCATTGTAACACTTATTTTTAAAGCCAGCTTCATGTTGTCTCAAAATCAATTACCAACATAGAACAAGCATCTCCCCCTACCAGGCCACCACTCAAGCTCAAACATTAAACTCTACCTTTTCTTCTATCTCAATCCACAACTATCCAACTCATTCGATTAATCGAATTACCGGGTCTATATTTAAAATGTATAACCAGGTTTCGACAGTATATCCGCAGTCACCAGTTTGCAACTTACAACAACAGTGGCCAGTGGGCATGACCACTATCCTTCAGACACCAGTAATCTCCAGAAGGCAACTGCATGTCATCTCAAGTTCAAGAATCAACGTTAAACCAGCTTCTCCCACACCCCTCAAGCTCAAACATTACAATCTTCCTTTGCACGATCGCATGATGTCCAGTTTTTACATGCCACTTATATTCTTCTATCCCAATCCATTGGCTAGTAAAACCACGATATCAAATCTACTCAAAAACTCTTTATCTGAAATACTTTCCGAGTACTACCCATTTGCAGGAAGGCTAAGTTCCTCAGGATCCTATATTGATTGCAATGACGAAGGAATTCATTTTCATGAGGTCCGGATAGCATGCAATTTATCTGAAATTCTGGAAAAAACTCCTTCCAAGGATGAAGAAGAAGGTTATGGTCATCTTTTTCCACCTCGTTCGATATGGCATAATATGTCAGATTCTCGTAATTTAATGGCTGTTCAACTAAACCATTTCTCTTGCGGTGGAATAGCTATAGCTGTGAGCCTTTCACACCGTGTTGCTGATGGTCTTACTTTTTTGTCATTCCTAAGTTATTGGGCAAGACTGTCACGCAACCCTAACGATCAAGAAAAACTTGTGCATTGTAATCCCCGTTTCATGCACGATCAATCAAGTGATGATGATTTATCTGCGACTCAATTTTTGGGTCCCGAAAAGGACTGGATCACTACCGAGATAGTGTTTCCCAACTCAAAGATGGCAAAACTGAAGGCCGAGCTGGAAATGCAAGACAAACAACACGGCATAACTAAAAAAAAGCATTACACACAGAATGAACTTGTGACTGCACTCTTTTACCGATGTGCTGTAACCGCCGCAACTACATCTAACTCCGGGACCTATACTAAATCTGTTCTGATGCAGTTTGTAAACATGCGTCCTTTTCTTGATCCTCCACTGCCGAAAACAAGTGTTGGCAATCTCATTACCTTTAATCACATCCCGACAGATACGATGAATGAGACAAATTTAAATACATTGCTAGGCCAAATGCGAAAAGGGGTGATGCAGCTTAGAGGATCAAAGAGTATGGTCGGAAAAGACGCTATGCCCTTATGGGTCAATTATGCAAAAACTAATTACAAGACTTATGCTATTAGCAGCATTTGTAAATTCCCACTATATGATGAGATGGATTTCGGGTGGGGAAGGCCTGTTAAAGCCGGTATTGTGGACACACCGTTTGTTAATTGCATGTTTCTGATGGATACTCCGAGTAAAGATGGTATAACGGCCATCATAAGTTTGGAGGAGCAGGACATGAAAAATTTCCTAGTTGACAAAGAGCTGCTTGCTTGTGCTTCTTTCTAATACTCAGAGGCTCTTTTGTTAAAACTTGTCAAAAAACCTTGGCATTTTTATTACTTTTCAATAAGGATTATTGTTGTTATCCATTATCTAAATTATTATTCATATGGAAAACAGTAGCCTTGTCATTTTTAAGTAAACTTCAATTTTTCACTTCATGTTTTGCGTCCTGCCTCTGTTAGCTGAAGAACTTTCAAATTGTATTCCTTCACTATAGATTAGATGTCGAATGGATAGATGCTTTACTTGGAAGATTACTAGGTGGTAAGGTTTATGTAGCAGATACGTACCTTCACTCAACTTCCGGGTCATCTTCACCATCTACTGGTTTAATTAGCAAAAAATGAAAAAAAGTATCAGTTGAATTGCTCTCAATAATATGAAGAATAAAATTACTCATTGCAGTTTGTCAAATCCGACCTGATTGTCATCCCTATTTTACGTATAAATTGTATACGGTATATATTTTACTTTTAAAAATATTTTTAAGTTTTTTCGTATTAAAAACAGATACTTTTTGAGTTAAGAGTTAAAAAATTAATCAAATTAAGTAAAAAGTAAAAAGTGGACTATTAATTAATTTATAATGAAGGGGAAATGTTTTACTAGCGCATTGTTGTGAATTTATGCGTGAATTTATAATTACAAATATTGTTAACTAATCAGTTAATCTAAACCATCTAAATCAGATAATCTTTGTGGAAAAAAAACAAGAATTAGGTCATCTTATGTTATAGTCTAAATTTGTCTTTACTCGAAATTCTATTTTTTCTTACTAAAATTCCTCATTTTCCCCAAAAATATGATGATCAAAGTCTTACCATTTTCAATTAAAATATGGTGTCTTTTCTATTTTTTCTTACTAAAACCCCTCTTTTTCCAAAAATATCTCAGTCTATAAAAAGATAATTAAATAATAATATAATCTATTTATTTTCTAACAAAATCCTTTCATTTTCCAAAAATATCACGGGCAATTACTTTTTTCGATTAAAATATATTACTTTTTCTATTTATTTTTTTTACTAAAACCCCTGCTTTTTCCAAAAAAATGTCATGATCAAAGTCTTACTTTTTTTAATTAAAACATGTTGTTTTTCTATATTTTTTCTTACTAAAACCCCTCATTTTCCAAAAATATCCCGGTCTATAAAAAGATTATAAAATAATAATATAATCTATTTATTACCAATTATCTTTTTCAACTAAAACACGTTAATTTTTCTATTTTTTTCTAACAAAATCATTTACTTTTCCAAAAATATCACGGAAAATTACCTTTTATGATTAAAACATGTTAATTTTTCTATATTTTCTTACTAAAACCCCCTCCTTTTTCCAAAAAATACCGCCGTCAAAACCTTACCTTTTTCAATTAAATATGTTACTTTTTCTATTTTTTCTTAATAAAACCCCTCTTTTTCCAAAAATATCACGTTCAAAGACTTACTCATTTATTTTAAAACATATTTTAATGTTTTTAATTATTTAAAAAAGTTTACCTATTTTAACATGTCAACTGTTTTTTTTTGACAAATACAATTAATAAAATATTAAAATATGAATAATTAAATAACAATTATTAAAACAATCGATGCGGATTTTAAGTATAAAGTAAAAAGTAAAGGGGACATGTTTTATTAGCCAATTGTTGTGGATTTATGCGTGTTTTTCTAGTTACGAGTCCAATTCGAGTCTACATATGACAAATCCCACACCACAGTAGGTTGGCAACCACCTAATCATTCCCTTCCAGAATATCTCAAAAAATGTAGTTGTTTTAAACTCAAATGGAATGTGGTACCTAAGGCTCTAATTCGAGTCGGGCGGCTCGCGGCTCGTTTAATATGGCTCGACTCGACTCGAACTCGTTAACGAGCCGAGCTCGAACATAAGATCGGGCTCGTTTAACTAAACGAGCCTGCTCGACTCGACTCGTGAAATTAAACGAGCCGAGTTCGCGCAGAAGATTAGGCTCGTTTAAGTATAATTTTACACAAGCCGGCTCGCCCGACTCGTTTGAATAGGCTCGTTTAACTAAACGAGCCGGCTCGGCTCGACTCGTGAAATTAAACGAGCCGAGTTCGGGCAGAAGATTAGGCTCGTTTAATTAAACGAGCCGGCTCGGCTCGTGAAAAAAAACTCGACTCGAATTAATACCCGGCTCGAACTCGCCCGACTCGGCTTGAATTACAGCACTAGTGGTACCGATTGACGGATTATCTTGTATTCGGTTTTAATATGATGTTATCTTGAATTCGGCTTTAAGTACCCGATTAGGAAGAAAAATAGGGACTTCGGTCATCTCCTTCACCGCTCATTGTGGCGTGATGTGATGTACTCTTAGTGTTTGTTTAACTTGACCATTTTTCTTGAGGAAATCCTATAACTGTGACCCTGCCATGCAGTAATGCTGATGGTGTCCCTTTATTCTCATTTCGAAGCTACTTCATGCGTTCTGAATTAGTACATCTGATCCTTGTTTCGTGCACGAGCTGCCACTGCAATAACATGATGGTTATGATTTAATTTTAGGTATACTGCAACTCCAGTTTGCTGCCTTGCTTGACAAAAGAAAGAAATAAAAAAAATGATTCCGTAAAAGCACTGGACCATTGCCGAGATGGCACTGCTGAGGGCAGATCAGGAGATGCAAGACAAACAACATGTGATAAAGGATGAATCATCCTTTATGAATTTATGTATGTTATTGATCACAAGAACCAAGAAAATGAAATAGAAAACTCAGAAAAGGATGAGAAAGACAGAGAAAGATATGAGAAACAGATTTTGGCAATTTAATTCTTTTCATAATCCATACAAATGATGCTAATCAGTTTTATACAATTTCCAGGACTAACAACTTGTTCTAAAGCTCAACAAACTCTAACTGATTTTCCCGCCAATCTTTATTTGACTTTGCACAACTAATATTGACTATTGACTCAGCTTTTGACTTTCATTTAGATGTTATGTTCCTATAACATATCTCCCTTTCTCGGAAAAGACTTGTCCTCAAGGCAAAGACAAAATCAAGTGAAGCTAATTAATGCAGGAAATTGCTGAACAAATGTCTCAGCAGGTTCCCATGTAGCCTCTAACACTGGGGTGTTCTTCCAATGAATCAAAAACTGCACTTGAGCCTTATTAGCCACCTTTTGCACCCTCATGTCCACAATAGCTTGAGGGATTTTTACAATACCAGGAGTTTGCATAAAGCTAGGCAAAGTGACTGTCAAGGGCAAAACTCCATGAAAGGCTTTTAGTTGAGAGACATGAAAAACATCATGGATAGTAGAAGTAGAAGGTAATCTCAACTTATAAGCCACCTGTCCCACAACAGCAATGATTTGAAATGGTCCAAAAAATTTAGGAGAAATTTTTTGGTTTGGTCTCAACTGGAGAGACTGCTGCCTATAGGGTTGCAATTTTAACCATACCCGATCATTCTCTTTAAAAATCCTTTCAGGCCTATTCTTGTCAGCCTGAAACTTCATCCTAGATTGAGCTTTCAGTAATTGTACCTTCAGATCAGCAAGAACTTGTTCCCTTCTCTGCAAACTTCTGTCCACCTCTGCATTAGCAACTTCTCCTGCTAAATAGGGTAAATGCAAAGGAGGAGGTTGTCCATATACAATTTCATATGGAGTACTTTGTATAGAAGTATGAAAATGAGTATTGTACCACCATTCAGACAATGGTAACCAAGAACTCCAATCTTTTTCATGCTGACTGCACATACATCTTAAATAGCCTTCAAGACACCTATTAACTACCTCAGTCTGTCCATCTGTAGCAGGATGATATGCAGTAGAGAATAAGAACTCAGTACCATGAATGGAGAAAAGCCCTTGCCAAAATGTACTAAGAAAAATACTGTCCCTATCACTGACTATGGACTTAGGCCAACCATGAAGTTTGAACACATTATCCAAGTATAACTGAGCCACTTCCAATGCAGTAAAGGGATGAGCCAAAGACATGAAATGAGCATATTTGCTCAATCTGTCTACTACCACAAAAATAACAGTTTTACCATTAGATTTTGGCAAACCTGTTATAAAGTCCATTGAAATTTCAGTCCACACCTCTTCAGGAATAGGTAAAGGTTGAAGTAAGCCAGGATAAGCAGATAAGTCAACTTTGTGACTCTGACATATTTGACATTTCTGAACAAATTGTCTTATATCCTTAGTCATACCTCTCCAATAAAATAACTGTTTAACCCTTTTGACAGTCAAATCCCTTCCTGAATGACCTCCCTCAGGTGTGGAATGGTGCCAAAATATGATTTTGGTTTTCAAATCCCCTGAATTCCCCACTACAATCTTATTCCTTCTTCTCAGCAATCCTTCCTGATAAGAAAAAGAATCTAAAATTTGATCTTGCTACAATTGTGCCATAATTGATTCAGACCAACCATCTCCAATGTAGCTTGCCCTGATTAATTCTTCCAAATTAGAAGAAACAACAGAAAGAGCTAAACATAGAATTTCAGCTCCTGGTGCTCTTGAAAGTGCATCAGCTGCTATATTCTCCTTACCACTTTTATATTGAATTTCATAATCAAAACCAAGCAATTTAGATAACCAAAACTGCTGAAAAGGAGTTGAAACTTTCTGTTGAAACGACCATTTAAGGCTTTTCTGGTCAGTTTTAATGACAAAGTGGCATGCAGACAAATATTGCTCCCATTTTTGGACAGAAAATACAATTGCCAACAGTTCCTTCTCATACACAGATAATTTCTGCCATTTTGGCCCCAATGACCTACTTATAAAAGCTAAAGGATGCCCATTTTGCATTAAAACAGCCCCATTCCAGGCTTGGAAGCATCAATTTCCACAACAAAGGGTATTTCAAAATCAGGAACAGCTAAAACATGTGCACTAGTTAAAGCCACTTTTAATCTGGTAAATGCTTCCTGAGCCTCTGTAGTCCATTTAAATGCTCCTTTTTTTAACAGATCAGTCAAAGGCTTGCTTAATAAAGCATATCCTCTCACAAATTTCCTATAATAGCCAGCCAAGCCTAAAAAACCCCTCAGCTCTTTCACAGTAGTAGGTACTTGCCAACAATTAATAGCAGACAATTTCTGGGGATCAGTCTCTACCCCCTATGCAGAAATAAAATGTCCCAGATACTCAATCTTATCAACTGCAAAAAAGCATTTACTAGGCTTGATGTGCATATTATTCTTATGCATTAACTGAAAAACTTAATCCAGATGTATTCAATGGTCCTCATGACTTTTACTGTAAACCAAAACATCATCAAAAAATACCAAGACACACCTTCTGAGTAAGGGTTTAAACACAACATTCATCCATCCTTGAAAAGAAGCAGGAGCATTAGTTAAGCCAAAAGGCATAACTAAAAATTCATAATGGCATGTGTGTGTTTTGAAAGTAGTTTTGAATACATCATTAGGATGTAATCTTAATTGATGATAACCTGCCCTAAGGTCCAACTTACTATGTTAGGCCGAATACACAATATATAATCAAGTATATGTATGAGAATAACAATAAGAACACTGTTTATGAATAATAAACTGTATGGAATTAATAACTCCTCTCTCGGTGATGTAAAATATCACAGAGAGCTGTTAGGTTACAAGAATAATCTTTCAAGTATTTGCATCCCTTTTAGGGTTAACCTATCTGTGTTTATATAGGGGTTAATTATCAAAGTGGTCACTGAAGTGAAGACCATATATCACTTTCATCACTGATCTCAACGATGTATCACTTTAATCACTAAAGTCGTCATAAATATCAAACGGATACCTCTATATATGTGTTCGAAAAGTAAAACTAATTTATATCGAGTTCTACACATATTTCTTGAATGCTACCGCAACCAAATGAAAAGTTATGAACTCTAGTATTTATGATATTATATTTAGATTTAAAAAAAATTATTTACTATTTATTTTTAATTTTATAGTTATTTACTTTGATTTAATAAAAAATAAATAGTAATTGAATTTTTAAAAATCTAAAGAAATTATCTGAAATACTATAATTCATAACTTTTCATTTGGTTGCAATAGTATTGAACAAATATATGTAGAACTCGAGAAAAGTTATTTTTACTTTTCGAACACATATTTAGATTTATTTGTTTGATGTTTATGATGACTTTAGTGATTGAAACGATACCCCGTTGAGATCAATGATGAAAATGATATATGGTCTTCACTTCAGTGACCACTTTGATATTTAACCCGTTTATATAGTACACAGCTACATACAATCTTTAATTGATATTCCTAAAAATCAGCTATACAATTAATATCAATTTAGAATTGCTTCTGTCTTCTGTTCCGTTTCCTTAGCCATCACAATATCTCTTTGCTTCTATCCTTCTTCAAAGTATATCGCTTCTAGAATCTTCATTGTGTATAACACCGACAGCTAAGCAAACTCTGACTGTCAGAGTTTAACAAACTCTGACCAGTCTTCCAGCTAAACTCTGATAGTATCCTGATACTTTAAACACTGATAAACAAACATCAGCAATTATATCTAACAATCTCCCCCAACTTGTGCATACAAAAATGTACAAGTTAACAGATAATTGATGATGTCAAAACATATAAAAAATGGAGTGTTTATAAAATCACAGAGTTTATATTTAACTTAGAACATAAAACTTAAAAACTTACAGACTCCATTTACTTAATCTCTTCAATATCAGGTACAGTTCTGATATAGTCCATAAGCAATCTTCTTTCAGCTCTTTCAAGCTAAGCTGCCATTATCTCCTTCAGTTCCTTTAACTCTGGAACATTCTCTCCAGTTTGATAGATAGCAGCTCTCAGAGCATAAATACTATTCTTCCTCATTTCATTTCCCAGCTTTATTATGAAGGATTTATCTGATTCCAGATTAAATTCCAACACTTTTATTCCAAGAGCTGTTGTAAGTTTTGCACTGTTCCTCTTCATCTCCACAAGCTTTCCATTATAATCTCTGTACTTTGGTATATAAGAACTTACAGACTTTAGGCCACTAAGGACTCTAGCTTTCATCATTCTTCTTCTTAATACCTCAGCTTCTTATTGAGTTCTTTGATTTTTAACTTTCAGTAGATACAGCACATACTCCAGCTCCTCCTTCATTTTCAGCTCAATATCAGCTTCTCCAACTCTGTATACTCTTCCATCAGTCTTGAAGTATAACAGAAAATCTCTTTTCAAACCTCTATGGTGTATTAACTGAACAGACTCCAAAGAATCAAGATTTTCTTGAGTCACACCAATACCAGGTTCAGCTAATGAGGTATGATCAATAGGACTGTTATTCACCCTTTTCTCTCTATGAGATCCTAAACCAGATCTATCTCGAGATTCTTTGCCCATGATGGTTCTGCTTTGAAGAATATTTTCATTTCCAGGAATCAGAGAATGTTGAACTGTAATTGGTTTAGCAAAGGTCCTTTGAAGTTGAGAAGATACCAGAGTCTGTACAACTTGAGTAGTATCAGTGGTTGTCACAGCTTCCAATGAT
The DNA here is from genome assembly GCA_030848705.1 of Heracleum sosnowskyi. Taxonomy (NCBI): domain Eukaryota; kingdom Viridiplantae; phylum Streptophyta; class Magnoliopsida; order Apiales; family Apiaceae; genus Heracleum; species Heracleum sosnowskyi. Next base: position 12,076,942 of record CM061244.1, on the reverse strand, counting down.
TTATCAACTTGAGCATTGTCAGAGGTTGATTGAACTTTCTTCAGTACTTGTGGTTCTTCTACAAACTTCCCTTTGCCTTTATCAAGACTGGCTTCAACTGGTCTTCTTGAATATTGTAAACTCTGTTGAGAATTTACATTTTCTTTGATAATAATCCCTTTCTCTTTAGGCCTTGAAACTTTAACAGCCTTCTTGATTTTTCCAGACTTCAAATTCTTTTCATGCTCTTCAGCCAGCATCTTCTCTTCAGCTTGAATGTCTTCAATCGTTGCATTTGCACCATGCTCTTTCAGAAACAACTGAGCTGCAATCTCTTCATCAGTATTTGGTTGAGAAGTGAGCAATAAGATTCTAGCTTTTGAAGAAGATTGAGCTGCAGTGTTTATTCTATCAGAGTTTGTCTTAGCAATAGCAGAGTTTGACCTTAGTCTCCCTTGCTCTTGAATTGATTTTGACCTAAACTCTTTGTCTCTTGCTCCACCATCACCAGTATCATCCTTCTTGCTCAGAGTTTGAGTTTTCTTGCATTTGTCTTTGAATACTCTCTCCCCCTTTTTGACATCATCAGGAATCAACACTGATGTGAGCAATTCAAGTGAAGCAGCAATTGAATCAATCTTATCAGACATGACATTTTGATTTTCTTAAACTTTGCTTAACCTGGTTCTTATAGCCTCCTGATCTCTAGATATAGAGAATTTTTCTTGCTTCAAAGTCAGTTCCCTTGCAGCCACATCATTTCTCAACCCAGTAACATCTTTCTGAGTTTCATCAAAACGATTGTTAAGAGACTTTACTTGTACAATTGTAGCTTTAAGATGTGCAAGAAGCTCAGGATTTGTGATAGTAGCAGCAGTCTTGGTCACAAATTCAGCTGCTCTCTGATCAGGAAAGATACATTCATGACTTGACCAATTTGCAAAGTACATGTTTTGATAATGAGCCTCAGCAGCATGATAAGATGTACCTCCAACATCAGTCACCTTAGGATTGTGTTGACCAGAAACCCTTGTAGAAGAAGAAGAATCAGCTTTGTCAGCAGACTTTGCTGAAGACTCTGCACTTGGAGAATTATGAACATTCTCAGCAAAAGTTTCTTGTACATCTTCATTTGCAATCTATTCAGAGTTTAAGTTCTCAACCTCATTTTCTTGAACAGCCTCAACAATAGGCTCTACAGCAGCTTCAAAAATATTCTCTGCAGCATCTATTGTCTGATCAACCTCCTCACCCTTTTCAATAACCTGGTGAGTAACAGAGCATAGCTCTGTGTGAGTAGCCATAGACTCATCAAGAATCACTGTTGGTTGATCAGCTGCCACATCCTCTGTTTCACCAATACTATCAAACTCTTCAAGAGTTGCAGAGGGATGTGCTTCAACATTTTCCTCTATCTCCATTTCCAAGATAGGCTCAGGCTGTTCAGCATTCAAGTCAGCCATTTCATCAGCATTTGCTCTGGCTTCATCAGGCACAGTAGCATTCTCAGTAGCATCTTGAAAAATAATTTCTGGAGCTTCAGCAGGTGTAGATTCTTGAACTAATTCATCAAACAAATAATCATCTATCAGCTTCCTTCTTTTGATTTGTAAAGGCTCACTCTCAGCAGGGTTTGCATCAGATTTTGGTCTATTTGCCCTCTTCTTTGTCCTTGAAATACCAACAGATTGTGGTAACTCAGCATCAGAGTGTGGTTTAGCAGCTGTGACAGCTTGAAAAGCCCTATGCTTAGTCCTACCTCCAGATTTTGGTCTTTGGGAAGTAGATTGAGGATCAGTGTTTAATGGTTGAGGCTCTGGTTGAGGTTGTGGTTGTAGAAACTGTTGGACTGAATCAGGAAGTAACAAGTCCCCAACATTTCCCTTCTTAACATCTTTATTTGTCAAATCAGAGAATATTCTCTTATGCAATTTAAACGAGGGAATCACATCATCCTCAGCAATCTCAACCCCATCAACACAAGCAGAAACTATCAATTGACAAAAGCGAGCAAAATATACTACGCTTCTATTTTCTGTCATCTTTTCTCCTATGTTATTAAGAACTAGTCTAGCAAAATCAAAGTTATTACCATAGAGAAGAGAATACCCGATTTGCAGACTATCAATTTGTAAGACCCCAGATTTTGGGTAGAATTAAAACTTTTATTATATGTTGATGTAAATATGGACAGTGGCAATGACTTTGAGAACCAAGTTATGAAATGAATACACTACGTCAAATTTGGGCTTTCGTCACTCTTTTGTACAGTAAGGGCTGTGACACTTTGGAACAAACGAGTGGCTAAAGATCATCGTCCCAAGTTTTAGCCACACAATTGTTTTTCGAGTGACCGAAGACACATTTTTTGGAAGATTTAGTCACAATTTATAAAAGTGTGACAAGTGAGAGATGAAACAGCATGTTTTTTTTGTTGACTTTGACCAAATCCAACATTTATAGTCATACTTGAGAGATAGAAGTGTGACAAAAAATAGTGACGCTTCTTTGCTGTATCTAAATGTTACCAAACGGTCACAGTCATTTTCGGGGATGTGGCTAAATGTGAAATAACCTATGGTCACTACATTTTATATGTGACTAAAAAGTAGAGTTTTCTGCATTATGTCAGATCTTTGTTCGCTAAGGCAGCTAAAAACTAGTGACTGTATTATTGTGTGACTAAAAAGTACTCTGTTTTCAGGAACAGAGCATTCTGTTTTGAGGATCCTCATTTCCAACTGATCTGTCACATTATTACATTAGGGTGTGGCAAAATATTTGACCACTGGACATGAAGTATTGGTATAGCAGATTAACCAGAAATGACAAACACAAACTTGATTTATCCAAGTTGCATACCAGATGAGCTTAAAACTTGATAATGAAGCTTTAAACTAGAACAATTCAACTAATCCATGTCATTCGGCCAACATTAGAATTCACCATTACATATTAATTCTTCATCAAATAAAAAACAAAGAAAATGACCAAGACAATGATAACATTATACAACTTCCCACGTATGACATGAACCTCCTTTCGAAGATCTTCAACTGTTGACATGCAGTTTTGCAGGTCAGTCTTCACAACATCAACTTCTTTCTGGATCTTGATCTTCATGCCAACTGGTTCAGGATCAATCCATTCCCAAAACGAACATTTGGGTCCAGAAGACTTGAAAAGGGAATTCAAATTAAAAGCTGTTTATTAAATTTAACAGATGAAACTGATAGACATCAGCTTACCAATGAACTTGATTTGTGGCACACCCGAAATCTTCTTCCAGGGTTGTCAAGTGTGTTTGATGTTCTAATCCGGGCAGGAAGACCACAGTAGCACAGATCACATCGATTTTGGTTTGAGCTGTAGGAATTTGAAGACGACATCATGATCAGGTCTCTTTCTTTGCACACACCTGGAGAAAAAAAACAGGAATTCAAACAGAGCATAGAATTTAACCATACAATAGAATTTAGCATTACATAAAAAACATGGAAAATGACAAACATAATGATAATAATTACCGGATTCAGTTAGCATTACGTATAATAATACCCTTACAGTCCTGTCTGAAGTAATCATCACGAGATTCATTACCCAAGTCACGTGGATCTACAGGTGGTAATATATTATCATTGTGAGGAAAAATTACAGTACTGAAATCCTCATTGACATCATCGTACAGATCTCTATAATTCTTAGGAGGTGTCATCAAGACAATAGACATTTTTTTATCCAGCTGGTCTTTAACATAAAACACCTGTCGTGCTTGTGAGGCCAATATGAACGGATCATCCTTGTGGCCTAATCTGTTAAGTTCGACCAACGTGTAACCCAAGCCATCTTGCTTGACACCATTTCTACTGTCAACCCAGTCGCACATGAAAAGAGGAATTTTCTTAATATGATAATCTAGTACCCATATCTCTCGTAGAACCCCGTAATAAAAGTTCTTTCCATAGGTTACTACTTCTTTAGAAATGTGCATCTCAGTTGCCTCTACACAAACCCCACTGTTCTGGTGAATTCTGCCATCACGAATTTTTGTACGAAATGTATAGCCATTGATGTCATATACATCGTATTTGTTCACGATTCTGCGTGCTCCATGTGAGATCCACTTAACTGTTTCTGATACACTTTCGTTGGAGATCGATAACTCGCTTTCAACCTAAATTACACAATAACAAGGATAAGATTCAGCTTGCACAAATTACAATTGAGAAAAAACTAAGATCATACTGATTTAAATATTACCTTGTTGCGTAACCAGTGACCAAACGTTGTGCTATGCTCTTTCTCCAGCCATGCTTGTTGTTTACCAGGATGTTTGTTTTTCAAAAATGTCATGTGTTGTCTGCAAGTACAAAAATGAGTATCAAATATGATCCTACTGTTAAATAAAAGAAAAACACAAATAAACATGTTCAGTAGGAGTCCTTACTCGATATACGGCACAACTTCAGGCGTATTTTGCAGTACATAGAAATGTGCTTTCATGTAGAGATCTTGAGAAACTTCAACTGGTTTACCAGCTGACAAAGGAATTCCCTCTTCATTACCATTTTCAGATGTGTTGTGCTGGTGTTCTGGAATATCAATGGACCTCATGCATTTTTTGTATTCGTTGAAGAACGCAATTGTTTCTTCTGCAATATGTTCCTCAGCAATGCATCCTTCTGGGTAAGCTTTGTTCCGCACATGCCCTTTAATAACTTTCATCATCCTCTCAAAGGGATACATCCACCGAAAGCATATTGGGCCACATAATTTGACCTCTCTAACAAGGTGCACAGTTAGATGAAGCATAACATCAAGAAAGGATGGGGTAAAGTATTTCTCCATCAAGCACAGTGTAACACAAAGCTCCTCATGCAATTTATCGAGTTCTGCTACATTGATTTCTTTGCTACATATTGATTTGAAAAAAAAACAAAGTCTGATAATAGCATATCTTGTGGGTTTAGGCATGATAGACCGTATTGCAATTGGCAAGAACTGTTGCATAAGCATATGGTAATCATGTGATTTAAGTCCCATAAGCTTCCTATCCTTTTCATTCACCAAACTAGAAAAGTTGGAACAATAACCTTGCGGAGCCCTTAAGTTGTGTAATGTGCCACAGAACATGTCTTTTTCATCTTTAGTTAATGTGTAGCAGGCTGCAGGAAGTAATGTCTTCTCGCCTTGACTTTTAGCCTGCAACTCTTGTCTTATCCCAAAATGTGCCAGATCCTTTCGAGCGTGCAACCCATCTTTCGTCTTGCCCGGAACATTTAGTAATGTTCCGATAATACTCTCAGCCACATTCTTCTCAGTGTGCATGAAATCAATACAATGTTGGACCAAATTATACCGCCAATACCTAAGTCGTCGATTCCATATGTTGAATTTCTTCCAATAGGTCTGTTCTTTCTGTCCGGAATTTGTGCTACCACCCCCTTCTGATTTTCTCTTTTTTGTTTTCCCCCCTCTTCCAGTCGAAGTCTCCATCAGTTCTGAATCTTTATCCTTATATCCCTTCCCCCACATATTCCGAATAAATTTAACCTCGTTGAATATTTCTTCCCCTGTCATAGGATCTGCAGCAGTTCCCCACTCTTCTTTTCCATTGAATGCCTTAGTTTGCTTTCTGAAGGGATGACTATATGGTAGATATCTTCGGTGACCACCATAACTCTGCTTGGCAGAGAACGGAAGTCTTACACAATGAGTTTCTTTCCTGCACACCACACAACCATGGAATCCACTATAAGGACAGCCACATAATGCACCAAGAGCAGGGTAATCATTAATCGTCCATAAGACAACAGCACGTAAAGTGAATTGTTCCTGTGCATAGGAATCATATGTTTCAACACCTTCTTCAAACAAGAGCTCCAGATCATCGATCAAAGGATCCAAAAACACATCGATATCGTTTCCAGGCGTTCCCGATATTAATAACGAAAGCATGATGAACTTTCTTTTCATACACAACCAAGGTGGAAGGTTGTAAATGACAGTTAATACTGGCCACACACTGTGATTCCTATTCCCTCTGTTTACATCAACCCCGTCTGTGGAAATGCCAAGCCGAAGATTTCTTGGATCAGATGCAATTTCCGGAAATTTGTCGTCTATTGCTTTCCATGCAGGTGAATCAGATGGGTGCCGTAGAACACCGGGCTTTTTCGAACTGGTGGAGTGCCATATCAAATCTTTTGATATGCTTTTCACTTTATAAAGTCGTTTCAGTCGTGGAATAAGGGGGAAGTACCATAATACCTTTGTAGGAACATTTTCGTATATGACTTTAGTCTTCTCATCCACCTTCCACCGTGACATGCCACAAGTTGGACATACCACCATGTCCTTGTAATCCTTCCTTTAAAGAATGCAGTTGTTAATGCAAGCATGTATCTTTTCGTATCCTGACCCCATTGCTGTCATTATCTTTTTGGCCTCATATGTGTTGTTCACCATCTCGTTACCTTCTGCAGGCAGCATCCTTTTCAACAGAATTAGCATTTCAGTAAAGCAATTATTTGTCATTCCATGCTTACTCTTCAAGTTTAGTAGTTCAACTGTTGCAGACAACTTTGTGAAGTTAGGACAATATTTATACAAGGGCTTCTCCGCATCTGCAAGTAGTTCTTGAAACTTGTCAATGTCAGCTATGAAATTGTCTTCCGTAGCTTTTACCATTTCTATTGTTTCTGCAGCATCTGTTGGAAATTCTACTGCATCAAACTGGTTGAAAGTTGTTGGCTTGTCTTCTTCTCCATGTTTAATCCACCTTGTATAATTCCGATCGAATCCCTTAACGAGTAAGTGGTAATGGACCTCATCCACCGAAAGAGAGAAGTGGTTTAAACAGCTTACACATGGACATGGAATAGTCTTCGTTGACATATTCAGATGAGAAACCGCAAAATCGATAAATGCTACAACTCCATCCATATATGGTTCACTGTTTCTATCGGTTACCATCCAAGACTTATCCATAACTACAGCCTAACTACAGCAATTACAAGCATATTACAGCATAACTAAACCAATTACGAGCATATTACAGCATAACTAAACCAATTACGAGCATATTACAGCATAACTACAGCAATTACGAGCATATTACAGCATAACTACAGCAATTACGAGCATATATCAAAGCATAAAATTCAAAAATTAGCATATATTTAACACATGACTTACTGAAATTAGGGATGAAATCGTTGTGGATGAAAGTATGAGTGGTTTCTGTCGGCTGCTTGTTTGAAGCTACTTGTTTGAATCCGATTAGAAGCGGCAGCTAGTGTGGTTTCCAATTGAGAGAATAAGCTTTCCACTTAGGTATTTCAATCAAATCTAGAACCAATTGTTGTTGTATAAGAGGGAAAAAAAGGATATGATTGGGGTTCTTGTTTTAGGCGGCAAAATAGAAGAGAGTGTGGCTACTTCTGTGTGTAGCAATGAATTAGGGTTAAAACATAACCATATGTAACCTCTACTTTACTAATTTATTATACTACTTTGCTGAAAATCAAATTTAATCACTTATTAATCTGAAGTTTAAATAGAAGATAATTTCTAAAATCAAAATTTTAATTAAAAAAAACAAGATCACAAAATTAGCTTCATTCCCATATTTTTAAAATAATTTTGGGATCAAAAATGAATTTATTATGATTTTTACAAGTTTTACCTCAAAATGAAAATTAATTTTCAAAAATCATTTTAAAATACCAAAACTCCAAATTTAATTCATCTAATTTTTTTAAATCATTTTGGAATATTTAGAAGACATATGCAAAATTTAAAAAAAAAATCTAAATTTATCGTTGTGGATGAAAGTACTACTCGAAAGAACGAGATTCGACCCCGAAAGTGGAAATAATTTTTTTTAATGCATTTTTCGACGATCCAACCGTACGGATGTTAATGGATACGCATTGTGATGTTGGGGAAAAATAATCGAAAAATCGGGAATTTATCTTGTACGACATTTTTTGAGGGATCTGGCCAAAGTACTACTCGAAAGAACGAGATTCGACCCCGAAAGTGGAAATAATTTTTTTAATGCATTTTTCGACGATCCAACCGTACGGATGTTAATGGATACGCATTGTGATGTTGGGGAAAAATAATCGAAAAATCGGGAATTTATCTTGTACGACATTTTTTGAGGGATCTGGCCAAAGTACTACTCGAAAGAACGAGATTCGACCCCGATTGGGGAAATAATTTTTTTTAATGCATTTTTCGACGATCCAACCGTACGGATGTTAATGGATACGCATTGTGATGTTGGGGAAAAATAATCGAAAAATCGGGAATTTATCTTGTACGACATTTTTTGAGGGATCTGGCCAAAGTACTACTCGAAAGAACGAGATTCGACCCCGATTGGGGAAATAATTTTTTTTAATGCATTTTTCGACGATCCAACCGTACGGATGTTAATGGATACGCATTGTGATGTTGGGGAAAAATAATCGAAAAATCGGGAATTTATCTTGTACGACATTTTTTGAGGGATCTGGCCAAAGTACTACTCGAAAGAACGAGATTCGACCCCGATTGGGGAAATAATTTTTTTTAATGCATTTTTCGACGATCCAACCGTACGGATGTTAATGGATACGCATTGTGATGTTGGGGAAAAATAATCGAAAAATTGGGAATTTATCTTGTACGACATTTTTTGAGGGATCTGGCCAAAGTACTACTCGAAAGAACGAGATTCGACTAGAGCCGGCAATTTCGTACACGACACGAAAACACGTCACGAAAACGACACGATAATAACGGGTTTGGTTTTACCTTTTCGGTACACGAACACGAAAATACACGAACACGAAATTACACGAGCGAATTTCGTGTCGGTTTTGGATTTACCCTTGGGTACACGACACGAAACGAAAGTACACGAAATAATTAAATAATTAAATAAATATATTAAAATTATTTAGATACATATTATCATAAATATTATATATATATTTTTTACAAAAATAAAATAGAAAATAGTTTCAAATTTAAGTTTAGTAAGATTTGACTGCACTTGGAACATTATGGCTTATTGACTTAATACTCTAAAAACCGGCAACATCACTTTACCAATTCACTTCCCCCCCAAAATATCAAACTTCCCCCCAATTCACTTTCAACATCACTTTACCCAACTCACATTCAAACTCTCCCTCTCTGTGCACCATAATCTCTCCACAACTTTCAGTCGGTGAAATTAGGTTACGCCGTCGGTCAGATCTGGTGACCCAATCTGGTTTATGTTCATGAAATTAGGGTTTTTTCCACCGGCGTTTAAATCACCTTGCTTGTCGCAGGTAAACCATTCTTCCACAGACTATATGTTTGAGATATATGGTTGGAGAGATTGCATATTTGAGTTGTATTTGAGAGATTGGGACGAATTGAGTTCCAATTATATGAATAATACTACTTATGCTTTAATGTTGATGTATTAATATCTGACATTGTTGTGCTTGTTGTCTACAGCTAATTTGAGTACCATGGGAAAGAAGTACAGGTTAGTTGTTTACTATGGGGGTCAGTTCATGACAAAGGTTAAGTGGCAATACACCGGTCCTAAGGCAAAGGTGTTCGACGGAATGGAAGTCTACAACATGACTGTTAAACAAGTTAGGGATTTGGTAGCGGATGTAGTTTCGGATGATGATAAGCTTTATTTCATGAAAGATGGGGTGACCCCGGATCATGGATATGGTTTGATCCTTGGAGACAGTGACTTAAAAGAGTTGGCTGTTGCTTCTACCATGACTGGAGTCTGCAAGATTCATGTCTTCCATTCCTGGTCCACAGCTACTGCACCAGTTTGCGTTGAAGAAGAATACCTAGGTAGACTAATTTTTGACTTCTCATATTTATGCATTTTTATGTATATTGAACAGATAAATCCTGTAATTGCTAAGGGTTCTTATACTGGTTGTAGGTGAGGACAATGAGGAATTTGAGGAACAATATTCAACGGAAGAGTGTAGCGAAGAAGAAGAAAGCACAGAAGTAGAAGACGAAGGAGAAAACGCAGAAGAAGAAGTAGAAGAGTGCAAAAAGGTGCAACAAAAGAATGATGTCAAAGCTAAGAGGGGGCTAACCAGGTTGCCGAAGCTGCGTACCAGGTTTACAAACTCTGGTGGAAAAAGACATGAGGTTGAATTTGACTCACTTGGTAGGTTAATGGGGGAATACAGATCAGAATTTACGAGCTTTTTGGGAGACACGGTCAGGGAGCATGTTGGCTTAAGATGGTTAACATGGAAGGAGGTGCCAAAAGAAGTGAAGGATAAGCTGTGGGATCAAGTAACGGTAAATCAGCTACTTCGCATTAAGTACTCTAAATATATGTTACATTTTTAATATGAAACACTATTGTTGAACTTATCTGCTTGCCTTTTATGTGTATTAACACCATGTATTATATATTGCAGCATTTTTTTGATATAGAACTTTGTCGTCGAAAGTTTACAATGACTCGGCTTGGTGGGCTGCTTCGCAATTTCAGAAGAAAGATGTATGCAAGATTCATACAACCTAACCTGAATAAACCAGCAAAGCTTGCAAAAGTTCCTAGGCAGTATCGTACACTGGTAGAGCAAGCTGATTGGGATAGGTTCGTAGCCCACACGCAAACGGATAAATTCAAGGTTGTAATACTTTAATATACGGATCATCGTTTGAATTAACGTATTTTTCCAATGCACTTTGCTGAAATAATTCTTTTGACTATTGGAAGGATGTCTCCAAAACTACGAAAATTGCGCGATCACGGTCAGTTTTTGATCATCGCTTGGGACGAGGAGGATACCCTCGTCTCAAAGAAAAATTGGTAATTCAGATGTGTTTTTATTGTGTTACTAGTGATTATTTTGGATATTAAATGTCTGATTGTGTCATCGTTGCATTATGCAAGGTTTCAAAAAATGAAATAAAGGTTGATGATGTCCCCTCCCGTGCTTTTATGTGGAGGAAGGGGAGGGAAAACAAAGATGGAGAGTTGGGAGATCCAAAAGTGAAGAGCATGGCAGATTATTTAGTAAGTTTAAATATGAGAGTTAGTATATCCTAAAGTGAAGAACATGTCCTTGTTACTAATTTTCTTCACTTTTTTCTTTACAGATGGATATTGAAGCACAGATAAAGGACGGACTAATCAAGATTGGGCCGGACGAGGATGCCCTTACAGTGGTTTTTGGCAGGGAGCAGGGTTCATACTTGAGAGGTGTTGGTTGTGGAGTCACTCCCAGTGCGTACTGGCATTGTCCTCGGCAAAGGACAACAGGAAAAGATAAAATCAAGATTCTGGAGCTTCAATTGGAAAATGAAAAACTGCTGCGTGAGAAGAAGGATGAAGAGCTGAAGAACCTGTCGTTGCAGATGGAGGCAACGAACAATAAACTGAATAAAGTCATGGCTCAATTGGATTCGCAAGGACTGCTTTCAGCAACAAAACAAGATGTAAGCACTACGTAAATTGTTGGAGTTTTTTGTGTTGGAATTTAGTTATCTTGTGTCTATATTCCAAAACATAGTTTACAAAACTTGTGTTATCACTTGACTTTCCCATTTCACGTTACATTCTGTAGGGAACACCGATAAGTGGGAATGGTTCGAGGGACAGCTTCATTAATGTTACCATCCCAGCATCGAAAGAGTTTTTAACACCTGTAAGTAATGGCTACTTTAATTTCTTTTTAATTTTTTCCAAGTAGTTGCTGATTTCTTGTCCAAATTTCTTAAATTGTAGGTTAAATCTGTGGAGAAGCAAGTGACTCCTACTGCCGACACATCCATAATGGCGCAAAAGGTGATCACTGCCGACACATCCATAATGGGGCAAAATGTCATCACCACCAGGAGGAAAGTTTATATATCTCCGCGTACCACTAAATCACAAGAAGATCCAACAATTGTGCAACAGGTATTACAACATTGCTAAATGCACATGTATATTGAGATTAACTTTAACTTTAATATGTTGGCAATTATGCTTCTACTTTTGTAGGAAAAGGTAATTAGATCCGGAACCAGGAAGAAGATTAATTTATCTCAGCCTAGCACTATCTCTGGTCAAATGCCATCTCAGTCAAATCAAACCTCAACAGTTGTCCAATCGGTATGCATTATATTTCTAAATGCGTATGTATATTAGTTCACTTTACCTTTATGATGTTAATTATGCCACGTACGTTTTTTAGCCAATGAAGTGTACTCTGTATATGTTGAATTTCAACAACCCGGTTGCACGTGGTACGGCTATCCTTTCAGACCAGAAAGGACAAACCATTCATGGAGTCCCCCTACAAGATGATTGCTATAGAGTTTCTGTTGATGAAGTTGTGAAGGGGGCAGCATTCTTACCTTATGAAGCCGGTGATATGCGGACAGTTGAGGATGCTTTGGGTTCTTTTGTGGCTTGGCCCAAAAACCTTATCAAGATAATTGATCATCAAGTACGTTTCTTACTTTGCATTCCATTTTGGTTGTGTGCATTTATTATCCTGCTTTATAATTTTGTTTAAAATGATGGAGCTTTAATTAAATAACATTACTTGTCCAACGGTCTTAACTTGCTTATCTATAGAATTACATTACTTGTGTTAGAATGGTCTTAACTTGAGGGCTGTTGGAATGATCATCGTATTTGTTTTCATGTTTTACTCTAGGTACCAAATCCAACGGCCAATGGGAAAGGGGAAGAACATAGCGCAGCTCAAGCTAAGGAAGAACATAGCGCAGATCAAGTTAAGAAGGAGAAGAAGAGATGTAATACCATTACTGGTTCCCCAGTAACACGTTCAAAGGCTAAGGCGAACAAGGCAGACAATCTGAGGAAGAAGCGGAAGCTGGTGGTGTAATTGTAAACTTAATTTGACTCATGTTAATGTGGTTTTCTGGTTGTTAACTTTTCGATAAGTTGTTAATTTTCTGTACTCTGGTTATGGTTATGTGGTTTTTATGGATTGTGGAGTTATACTCCATATCGTTGTTATGGATCATGGATTTAGTATGGATTTTATGGATTAATATGGACTAGTTTGGAATTTGGCATTTTTTTTACTTGTATTTTGGCATTTTACTTGTTTGCATATTGTGGCCTTTTTGAATTGGATTGTGGCCTTTTGGTATTGTGATTTGTATCGGCTTTTTGGTACGGCCGTGGTCATTTATATTACAAATGAAACCTGTTTGTGATGTGGTTAAGTATGTGTGGCTAGTACCACACTTCAGCCACACTACCTATTATATTATATTGGGGGATAGTTACTACAATTATTAGTGACTAAAAGCAGTTGTTTAATAGTATATGAAACATACAAACGACCACAGAAAAATTATAAAATGTGGCCATACCCAAGTTTTTTGCCACGATTTACCAATAAATAGTGCGACCAAAACTAAGCCTTTGATGAATGTTGGTATTTAGCCACGTTATTAATTATCTTTAGCCACGACCCATCCTGTGGCTGAAAGCTGGTATTTAGTCACACTTTTGAGCTTAAAACAGGGGCTGTCAGACCCAAGGGGTGGTATGCTTTAGTCACTCTGTTTTGAATTACAGCCACACATCTGGGGTGTGGCCGTAGGGGGCGTAAAATGATCCGACCTTAGGTGACACTTTGCTGAAAAATTAAAACGTGACGTAAAGTGCTTAGCCACACGTATTTTATGTGACGGAAGCCAAAATTTGACGTAGTGATATGAATTTCGGTTTTCAAACATTTTGAGAATAGTAAGAATGGACTGAACATATAGATAAGAATAATCTCTCTGGAAAATAAGAATACAATATTCCAAGGAAGAAAAGTTTTTTTATGTCATCCAAATCGATATCTAGTATGCATCCGACAACTCCGTAAACAAGATAGCGTGTGCCCGAGAAAGCACTAGAACATTTCTAAGTGCAAGAAGTAAAGAGAAAATAAACCAGGAATATTGGAACGGATATTGATCCAAAGGATTATAGAAAAACCACTGATGAATAGTAACTTTTTCATTTAAAAAGTTTTTCAGACCACACTATATGCGGGGCGATATAATAAACTTTCAAAGTCACATTAGTGATCTACGAGGAAAATGAAGGAATGCAAAAGCTGTCAGAATCGGAAAAATAGTATTTCCGTTTTCTCCGAAGTATCACCAAAAACGGACGAATAAATTATTATTTGAGAATATTTAAGGATTTAAATTATTAATTCCGTGGATATGGATTTAATAAAAGAATTAGAGGTATCAAGAACGATTACGGTAAAATACCTCGATGGAACCTTTAAGAAACCCTGCGAGCATTCTACGAGATTAAACGAACCAGAAAAGCTGCTTTATCCAAGCCGGTGCATGTGTGACAAGTGTCACAAGAAGAGGGCATCAAAGACTATGACTCACCACTTGACAAAAGAAATATCTCACACCTTTAGTTAATTAACAAAAAGTGAGAAAAAAAAATCAAAAAGGGAAGCATCTTGAAGAGCAAACTCTCGGCCAAACTGTAGCAGCCAGATCTCCTTCGTTTCTTACTCAAATCTTGTGTTCTTTAGCTTGTTGGAAAGGTCTTGAGATAATCTACAACTTCTATTTCACAAGATGTTTCCATTTAAGCATGGTAAGGCCTTCGTTGTTGCAGTTCTTTTACTGGGTGAATAGTAACTCCGAGAGCTAACCTTGTTTTTCATGATTTCTTTTGATGATTCAAGCTCTCCTAAGGTTAGATCAAGGCTAATCAAGGATTATTGAGGTCACCCATACATCAAGGAAGGTAACCCTCTTTTGAACCCTAGTTCATAATTTCATTTTTGATGATTTAGATGAGTTATAGAGATTTGATGTATATGTAGGACATTATGGTTATGATTGGCTTTGGATGAATGTTAAATTGGTTTATGTGGAGGCTTAGCAGTGTTAGGCCTTGGTTGGATGTTGAATAACATGTATGAGTTGTTGGAGTAGAGAGTATGATATTTGGAGTGTTTGGATTTTGGGATTATCCGATGTATAGCCGTCGTAATGCCGAAATTTCTAAAACCTTTGAAAACAGAGCTTAACAGTCGAGATAGGTCTCTGACCTTGATGAGTATATGACTTTTACTTATAGATTTTTGAACGTAGATTGTTTTGGCGCAAGAATCGGAACTATCCGACTTACGGTTTAGGAGATATGGTCAAATTAGTAAAAGTGGTTCAGAAACGAGAAGATAAGTTTGTAACTGAAATAAAGCTCTCTTGACTTGATCATTGCAGGAGCTAATTTTGGTAATTAAATAGTAGAGACAGTAAGGAAAGTATACGAGAAAACCTTGTGTGAAAATGATCATTTTTCGATTTTATAAAAATGTTCGAAGTAATGCTAAGTGCGAGGAACCCCTTAAAGCAAGCACTTGAATACCACTTTAGAAAAACCCTGAGAACGAGTTGAAAATCTTGAAATGGATCATAAGAGGTTGACTCTAGAACACTTATAGATTCAAGTCAGACCAAGGACAAGTTGGAATGATGTCCCTTGATAGCAAACAAGTGCCTAATTATAAGATGTTAGTAGAGATTGCAAGAGTTATGATCATATAGTTGCATTGGTGTGGTGTTTAAACTTAAGTGTAATGTTTGCTCAATCCCTAAGTACGAGTTGCTGACAAAAGATATCTTTATTGTTGATAGATTACCGGACCACCGCCAGACACCACCCTCAGGCACAGAGATCAGGCAAGTTTTCAACCCTATACTTTTTTTTAAACTGTTGTGGTGATGAATAAAAGGTTTTGAGATATATGCTATATGTTTATGTTTTCAAAATGTTATCTATGATGTTAATTAAAAGATATTGATATGAGTTGAACTTATAAGCTATGGATACGGCAATATCTATAAGCCGATATGTTAAGAAAAACCCTCAGGAGGGGGTATATATTCTGTACATACGCTATGGACCGGGAATGGTATCAGTTGCTATCTAGGGTTATTTTATTGTGTTATTATAATTAATCCCGATAAATGATTTACAAACTAAAGACTATTTGGAGTTTAATCTATTAAGGGTATATTTAAATATACGATGAATAGTTATTATCTACCCTTTTGTTAATAGAGTACTTAGAAATTATTTCTAAATAAATATTCTATATTAAATATAGTTTGCATTAATTATTTAAAGCCCTACTTCTTAAAAGGAAGTATTTTGTGAAAACTATTTTAAGCCCTAGATAGCTAATAAAGTTTTATTCAGTCAATTATAAACATAATTAGAGAAGGTTCCCAAATCTATTTCCCTTTTAAGTCTATATTCAGAAAGACTTAAATGTTCGCTCAAACTACAAAGATGCATGGAACCTTTCTCAAGATTTTATGCTTGTTTCCAGTAGACTGCCCGGTCCTAAATCTTTTTAAATCAATGAAATTATCAGTCGGATATACTACCATCAAAATGATTTTGATTACTTCCTCAAAACTCGAGAAGTAAGATCAGTGAAATCAGTGATTTCCATTAACAGGCATCAGCCTGGGAAATATGAGTGAATTTCCTTTCCAACCAGATACGACTACTTTGTGGAGTTGTATACTTGGGGAAAAAGGGAAAGGAACTTTATGTTTCAGTGTTATGGATTTACTCGAACTTGGAGATATGTAAGGGACTGAGTAGCGCCGGTCCTCTAAGGGAATTACAATATGGCCGACGGACTGGTGAACGGGTCTGTTCTTCCCTTAGATGATTATCAGTGCCCGACCGTAGGATAAGTGGAGAGTAACAGAATCGACCGTCTATGAACGGGTCTATTCTTCCTGCCTACAACCGATTGGCGGGGAGGTAAGTCGGTGTGAGACTGATTATCTTCCCTTCTACGTAGAAAAACAGCAGGGGGATACAGCTTGCGACTGATCATCGCAGGGGTATCCTCGGCGCCTAGCATCTCCATCTACAGTTCACTATTCATGAAAGAGCACATTTTGTGCAAGTTTTCAGAGAAAGAGAAATTATTCCAGTTACTCAGTTTTATGCAAGTTTTCAGAAAAGAAAGTTTATTCCAGTCATTCAGTTCTATGCAAGTTTTCAGAAAGAGAAAGTTTACTCAAGAGTATTCCAGTTTATTTCAGTATATGAGTTTACCAGAAAGAATATGAATTTATGAAAAGGTATATGATTTTTGGAAAAGATATTTGGAATCAGATGAACTTTGAAGATAGATTGAAAATATTTTACAGTGATTTTATTTCCAGACTATGATATGAGCTAAATGCTTATTTTGATAGATGATACTTGAATATACACCTTGTTATCAGCTCAGTATTATTTTGGTGGGCCTTGTTGCTCACCCTTGCTTGTTTTCATATATATCACCACAACAGATAAACCAGATGGTTCTTACCACCAGCCGCAAGAGGGTTTGGGAACCCAGAGGAGTCTCCCCTGATACTACAGCCGCCATAGCTGAGGTAGAACCTACTAGTGTTATAGACTGGTAGTTGGATTCAGCTTTTAATTATATGTATGACATAACTTAAGAAGTGGCAGCAAACATAAACCTGTAAATTATATTTGGGTTTGTAATCACTTATGATATGTATGTGGACCCTGTTAGCAGTACTTATTTCAAGTTCATCTCTGGGACTATAACTTGCGTGTGTGTGTGTGAGCTAGATGGTGGGGTCATAGCATGTTGTTTATTTATATTGATTCAAGTCAAGTATGATGTATGGAATGATGACCGTAACGACCAGATTCCTGACCCCGGATCTGGGGTTGTTACAGAGATGGTATCAGAGCAAGAGTTAGACATCCCAGAGATGATGAGACGTTATAATTATAAAATCACTAAGATAATAAGAACCCTTGCCAGGTGCACCTAAAACCCTTATGGGAACTCTTAAATACCATGATAGTAATATAATTCGTTATTGTGTAGGCGGGCGATATCCCATACCCAGAGGGGTTTGAGCGGCAGCATGATGAGGAGATACTCCGGGCCTCAGACCCACACTATAAGAGATCAGGAGATGAGCATTAGGAGGAGGATCCAGAGGAGGACCCGGAGGAGGATCCAGAGGTGGATCCAGAGTGGGCTCCGGCCACTGAGTTCGACGAGGAGATTCCGGTTGTTGAGGCAGATTTAGAGGAGATGGAGGGTGAGGCTCAGGCTGAGGAGCAGGGTTGGGATGATTCGGGGAGTCCAGTTTCTGTCTTACCTCCATTTCCCCCTAGTCCCCCGCCTCTCCCGCTGAGTCCTCCTGAGGATCATGAGGAGCAGAACCCAGAGCCCACTCAGGCAGAGGATGTCCCGCCAGCGAGCCCCGTCACTCCGCCCCATGTCCCCCTAGATGGTATACCAGTTTCTGTGCATGGATGGATGGTGAGTAGGATGATGACAGACTTGACCGCAGCAGAGGCCAGGTTGGTAGAGTCTCGACTACAGCTTGCCGCAGAGAGGACTGAGAGGCTTAGGCTCCAGCGTGTCAGGAGGACCCTTCGCCCTCAGGCTTTTAGGAGGGAGGTGACCCGCATCGAGCGCCGGGCACGAGCGAGGATTAGGGCTTTACAGACAGACGGAGGTGGCAGAGTGTCCCGATTTGATACTGAGGAGATCGTCCGTCTTGCGATGATCAGGGTGAGGGCCCTGATGTAATATCCGTGAATTTTATTATTTGATTAAATGATATATTTAATCTAAAATATTTATTGTGGAATATTGGAATATTATTAAATGATAATTGTTGTATGATTATGTGCTAAATGGTGAGTCGAAAGCCCCTTTCAAATATTTCGTCATTTGGAATTTTCTTCAAATCTGAGCCCCGTTTTGATAATTTAAGGGCCCCATTGGAATTTCGTACATTAATTATTATCTCTTCGTCTTTCGTATTCGAATCATTATCGGGAGAGATATTCGTATCATTTCATTCCTACCTATTTGATTCTGCAAGAATAATTCGTTTTGTTCAAAAAGGGAAAAATTGTTCCGAACCCTAATTGCTTAAGGGGACGGATATATCGTTTTATACCAGTATTTCATTTGTTATAGCCCCAGTATTCTTGAGCATTAGTTATATAATGATATGTATTGATTTGGATAATTATCAATCCTTGTAGATGATTATCTTCTCGTAAAACGTATTTTAACCTAATTAGGGTTTTTAAACGATCCAGTGGATCTATAACGATCCAAAAGTGTTCCTTAGGGTATTATTTTTCCAAAAATATATAAAGACGAATCGTACCTTATAACCTTCATAATCTGCATTGCGAATTATCAAAAAGTAAAAATTTCCGAAATGTGTTCTTCGTGTTCTTGAATAATCAAACTATTCGTTCGAGGTGTTATTGAAATCCAAATCTGAAGTTCTTGTACTCAAATCAAAGCTCTTGACTTCTAGTTTCAGAATCTTCCAACCTCATCATCATCTGGTAAGTTTTCGATTTTTTATGAATTTTTCAAGCTTCGAATTAAATTAGGGTTCTTGATTCGATTTGGGGATTTTCATTCTGTTGATTCTCCGTTCAATTGGTTGCTTCTAACATGTTCCTAGGGTTCTAATTAGCAAGAATCCATGCTTTAATTTCATGTTTATGTTCGATTTTGATGGGTTTGATTTTCGGGTTTTTGACCCGAATTCTTCTTTTGAATAGTCCGTTCATATGAATGATCTGACATTGTTTTTGGTAGAGGGCTTTCATTGTATGTGTTCTTAGCTTCATTTTAACATAAAGAACGTAGAGTTTCATGTAGGATTTTTACAGATCGGAAAATTGGTTTAAGCTCGCCGGAAAATAGTCGGGTTTTTGATTCCGGCGATGCTTTTGGTACGTTTTTGATCGGAATGAGTTGCTGTGTTTATTTGGAATGTTTTGATATAAAAATCCCCAATTTTTAACGTGTATTTTGGTTGCCGGATTCTGGACAGGTCGCCGGATTCTGGAAAATTTCCGGCGAGTTATTGGCGACCCGTTCCAGTTCATCCCGACCCGTTTACCCGATTTTTCGACCCGGTTTCAATCTTCAAAACCCTAATTCATTTTCTGAAAACTGTTTTTGGATTTTATTTTTAAAATTAATTCGAAAATAGTTTAAAAACTTTAAAAATTCATATTTTTATTTTAAAAATATATTTTAATATCAGAAAAATTCTGATAAATTATATTTATTATTTTAAATCCGAAAATTGATTAAACTTAATTATTTTAATTATTTTTAATTAATAATTAATTTATTAATTAATTGGTTAATTCTTTTAATCAATTAATTCTTAAAAATTAATTATTAATTGGATTTAATTAATTAAAAATTCAGTTTAATTATTTTCAAGCCTATTTATTTATTTAAAAATAGTTTGAGTATTTAAAGAGTGTCAATTAATTTTATTAATTGATTTATTTGCATTTAAATGTTCATATTGGATTTAAAAATCCGATTTTTGATTTAAAAATTAATCGTGACTTATCTAAAATTCAAATAAGTTTCGTATGATGTTTTAAAAATGTTTATAAGTGCTATATGGTTCATATTAATTGGGTGTTGTGTTTTATAGTCTGTATATGCCCGTACTAGGGCAAATATCTGAGTTTTAAATATCGTAAATTATACCGGACGTCCGATACGTAACCGGTTACTTGTTTAAATGTGATTATTGATTGAATAAGTGTCGAGAGTAGAACGAGAATAGTTAGACTTATTGTGATGAGTTGTTTAATTATAGAATCGAGTTCCCGGAGCAAGGGAAAGGGAAAAGTAGAGTGAGCAGAGTCGATCCGACAGCAGCTTAGACCAGGCAAGTATCTGTGCCTTTACTTGTGATAAAATGTATTATTGTCTTGATTACTTGAATACTGTTATCCCCAGAACCATTCAAATTATCAATCCTTTAACCGCATTTGGACAACTGATTCCATCTCCTTAGAGATTCTTGATTCTTTGATTTGATCTGCATCGGAAACCCTTATTTCCAATTCACTTGATTATTGTTTACCACCTTTTGTTATTGTTTATCATCCTTTGATTATCATTGACAACCATTGATTAATTGACTTCCATCTTGACTATTGATTACGGTCATTGATTATCGACTACCAATATTGATTCCCTTATTGAATGAGTACACTGTACCATTGAAATTACTCCACGATTATTTCTCGATCTTCATTTGATACTGAACAGTTGAAGCTCTTTTGCAATTACTATACATTCAGTTTATCTTATTGAGCATATTATTGTTTATACCCTATTATAGATTTGGCATGTGTTTTTAAAAATGGACAAGTAATTGGTCGGGCCATATTCATGGTCAGAATAACTTAAGGCCCAAATTGGCCTGGGATCCAGTAGAGGACTATGTCATGAGCTAGTCCGGGGTTGATGCGTGGCTGGCCAGCAGCACAACCTTTGATTTGAATAAAATGTATAAGCCAAATTCTAATTCTTTTCTTCAATTGTTATTGATACAAAGCATGTGTTAGCTAAATATTATTGATTCTGATATCATAAATTCATATCCTTACAACTGTGATAGAAATGATTCATTGATGTTTGCTGAGCAATTTTGGCTCACTCTTGCTTGTTGTTTTCTAACCCTATTCCAGTGAAGCGGGAGTATGAGTTGGCATAGCGTGACCGATAGTTCACAAGCAGCCAGGAGAGCCCCTCGAGTCATTGTCATTGGCAGGGTAGTTGTTGTTTTTCTTTTCTAGATTAGATGTCTAGATTTGAACTTTGGTTGTGATGTAATAACTCTGATAAAACTGGTATTGTATTAATAAAAGATTGTAGTAGCTTGTGTTCATTGCCATAATCTGGATGCGGTCTTGGTCAAGGGGTATTTGTGTCTTTATATATATTATGCATGTGTTAAATAGTATTCCGTTGGTCGGATGACTCCTCAAATCTGTACCCCGGGTTTGGAGGGCGTCACACCTGACCCGCGCGCGTGGCTGATTCCAGATACAGTGATATGGTAGTCTAGCCTACTAGTCTTGCCCGGCCACAGTATAGTGCCGATTTTTAGAGGGTTTGTTTTGTTGTATATAGTTTCCCGTAGGCAGACTAGATGGATAGACTTTGTATTTCACTTTTATGCTAGTTGTTGTTACCAGGCAGTTGTACTCTAAAACGATGATGTTGGTTCAGATGTTGTAGTTTGGTAGCACTATGTATATATGGTTTCCGTTTCAGTTACGCCAGTTTTAGTGACATGGTCACCAGTGTGTTTGATCTTTATCTGTGCGCATTTTTCCGATTTAATTGCCATCATATATAGAACTGGGGATCCTAAATCCCAAATATACTATCATTGTGTAAGGAGAAATCCTACAAAACAGGTGCATAAATTTAATATGGTTTTCCAAATTTCAGTAAGATGCCTCCGCGAAGAATGGGAACTAGGGTCAATCCCCATGAGTCTATCGACCAAGAGAGTCACAACCAACATGTTGAAAACCCTGAGTATGATGAAGAATATGACGAAGATTACAATGAGCAGGAAGACTCCCAGTATGGGGAAAGAGATGAAACCTTCTACACCGCGGAGTTTGAAGATGAAAGGGAAGAAACTGAGGTTGAGCAAGAGAGGGAAGATCGGAATAGAGACCCTATGGGTCAATTCATGGATTTGCTTAGACAAAATTTGGTTCGACAACTCCAACCACCTCAAGGAGATGGCAGTAATGTGGCCAACTCTTTCAGGGCCTTTAAATCACTAAAGCCTCCTGAGTTTACAGGATCAGCCGACCCAGTAGAGGCGAGAGCATGGATTAAGGAGATGGAAAAGTCATTTGAGATTCTAAGCATTGAGGAGGCACAAAAGACTGTTTTTGCATCATACATGTTAAAGGGAGAGGCCAACTACAGGTGGGAGGCCAAGAGAAATATGGAAGCAGGTGCTGTGATAGCTTGGGAAAGGTTTAAGCAGTTATTTTTGGAAAAATATTTTCCGAGGTTCATGAAAACTCAGATGGAGCTCAAGTTCTTGGAGCTAAAGCAAAATAATTTATCAGTAGCGGAGTATGAAGCGAAGTTTACTGAACTGTCAAGGTTCGTGCCCGAGTTTGTGGACACGGAAGAAAAGAAAGCTAGTAGGTTTCAGCAAGGGTTGAGACCAGGGATCCAGAATCGAGTGGCTATTTTGGAAATTTCAGATTATGCCACCCTAGTACAGAAAGCCTCAATCGCAGAAGCAGGCATTGACCAAGTTCAGAAAGAGAGAGGAGGAAGAAAAAGGAAGCACGTGAGTATGGGAGGGGGTTCCAATGGAGGTAACCCTTCAAATAAGTTCAATCGCAGGGCGTTTTCCCTACCTGGTAAAAATGAAGGATCCAGGTCAACCATGAACCCCAACATAAACCAAAGTAATAAGCAGTCGGGGGCACCACAGTCCCAATCCTTTCGACCTTCCTTTCCGATATGTGCCACTTGTGGAAAGAGACATCTAGGTGTATGTAAAAGGGGTTTGACAACTTGTTATAAATGTGGACGGCCAGGCCATTATGCTAGTTCTTGTACCAGGGATTCCCTTAGTGACAGCAAGAGCCCTACTTGTTATAATTGTGGTTAGCAGGGACACATATCAAGAAATTGTCCAAAGGGCAAGCCAGCAGCATCAGGGGTCAGCAAGGCTGCCTCTAACAAGCCACCAACGGCCAGAACTTTTAACATGACAGTGCAGGATGCGGTGAGGGATACCGATGTGATAGCAGGTACTTTTTCCCTAAACTCAGT
Source organism: Heracleum sosnowskyi (assembly GCA_030848705.1). Taxonomy (NCBI): domain Eukaryota; kingdom Viridiplantae; phylum Streptophyta; class Magnoliopsida; order Apiales; family Apiaceae; genus Heracleum; species Heracleum sosnowskyi. The sequence goes on along the minus strand of CM061244.1, from coordinate 12,053,255 downwards.
GGGTGCAAATGTTTTATTTGATTCCGGAGCGACTAGATCTTTTATATCAAAGGACTTTGCTCATAAGTTAAGACTTAAGGCTCAACCCTTGAGAGATTCCTTGCAAGTAGAGATAGCCAATCATGAGATAGTCCTAGTTAATCAGATTCACCCCGAATGTGAGTTAAAAATAGGAGATCAATCTTTTTCCGTTGATTTGATTCCTTTCAAGTTAGGGGAGTTTGATGTTATTTTAGGAATGGATTGGTTGTCCCGTAATAATGCTCAGATAGATTGTAAAGGAAAGAAAATTAGACTTATTACCCCAGGGAAGAAAGATATAGTGATTAAAGGGATAAGACAGACACAAAAATTCTTAACCATGGCCCAAACCAAGAGATTGTTGCGAAAGGGAAACGAAGCTTACTTAGCTTACGTGGTGGACACCCAGAAGGAGGTACCCAATTTGCGAGATATTCCAGTAGTAAATGAATTCGAGGATGTGTTTCCCCAAGACCTTCCAGGGTTACCACCTGACAGAGAAATTGAGTTTGCGATTGAGCTAGCCCCCGGGACGGCGCCAGTATCCAAGGCCCCGTACAGATTAGCGCCAGTAGAGATGAAGGAGCTGGCTACCCAGTTGCAAGAACTGTTAGAGAAAGGTTTTATAAGACCTAGTGTGTCGCCTTGGGGTGCACCAGTGTTGTTTGTTAAGAAGAAAGATGGGAGCATGAGATTATGCATCGACTATCGCGAATTAAACAAGTTAACCATAAAGAACAAGTATCCTTTACCAAGAATCGATGATTTGTTCGATCAGCTAAGAGGTGCTGTATACTTTTCCAAGATTGACTTGAGAACGGGATATCACCAGTTGAAGATTAAACCCGAGGATATTCCTAAGACTGCATTTCGTACCCGTTATGGACATTACGAGTTCTTGGTGATGTCATTTGGACTAACCAACGCCCCCGCAGCCTTTATGGACTTGATGAATAGAGTGTTCAAGAAATATTTGGACAAATTCGTCATAGTTTTCATTAATGACATTCTTATCTATTCTAAAATGAAAGTAGAACACGCTGAGCATCTGAGGATAGCCCTAGGAATTCTCAGGAAAGAGCAGTTGTATGCCAAATTCTCGAAGTGTGAATTCTGGAAGGAGGAGGTGCAATTCTTAGGGCATGTGATTAATAAAGAAAGAGTGTTGGTTGACCCCTCCAAAATAGAAGCAGTTTCGAATTGAGAGCGTCCAACCACCCCAACAGAGGTAAGGAGCTTTATAGGATTGGCCGGATATTACCGGAGATTTGTGCAAAATTTTGCAAAGATAGCCGCCCCATTAACACGACTTACCCGTAAGACGGAGAAGTTTGAATGGACAGATAAATGTGAGAAAAGCTTTCAAGAGCTGAAGAAAAGATTGGTGACGGCCCCCGTGTTGGCGTTGCCTGATGGAAAAGGAGACTTCGTAATTTACAGTGACGCTTCGCACAAAGGATTAGGATGTGTGCTTATGCAGCACGATAAAGTAATCGCGTATGCGTCTAGACAGCTAAAGGACTACGAGGTTCGATACCCCACTCACGATCTAGAACTGGCAGCGATAGTTTTTGCTTTAAAGATTTGGAGGCACTACTTGTACGGGGAGAAATGTGAAATCTACACTGATCATAAGAGCCTCAAGTACATCTTTACCCAAAAAGAGCTTAACATGCGCCAGAGAAGATGGCTAGAACTGATTAAAGATTATGATTGTGAAATTCGTTATCACCCGGGCAAGGCCAATGTGGTGGCTGACGCCCTTAGCAGAAAGGAGAGGCTTAAGATGATGACTTTGGAGGAAGCCCTGATAAGAGATATGGAGAGGTTGGAAGTCTAGATCAGAATGCCAGGAGATAGTCAAGAAAAGTTGATGGAAATTCAGGTCCAATCTCCATTGTTAGAAAAGATCAAGTTGTGCCAAGAACGAATGTTCCAAGAGGAAAGAGAATCCCTGACGGGGGAAGAAATGAGGACTGAGAGAGACAACCAGGGCATAAGGAGATATACTTACAGAATTTGGATTCCTAATGTCCCAGAGCTAAAAGATGAGATTCTGCATGAAGCTCACAATAGTAGATATTCAATTCACCCAGGAGGAAATAAGATGTACCAAGATTTGAAAGAGTACTATTGGTGGCCTAACATGAAAAGAGATGTGGCGGAATGGGTAGGCAAATACCTGACCTGTCAAAGAGTAAAAGCTGAACACCAAAGGCCCAGTGGACTTCTATAACCTCTGGAAATTCCCGAATGGAAATGGGATCATATAGCAATGGACTTTGTCGTAGGTCTACCAAGGACCAAGGCCAATCATGACGCCATATGGGTGATAATAGACCGACTAACGAAGTCAGCCCACTTTCTACCGATTAACGAAAGATTCACTGTTGACAAATTAGTGGATATATATGTGAAGGAGATTGTGGCCCGGCATGGAGTTCCGGTGGCCATTGTATCGGATCGAGATCCCAGATTTAATTCAAGATTTTGGAGGAGCTTTCAAGAGTGTTTCGGAACCAAACTGAATATGAGTACTGCCTATCACCCTCAGACAGATGGGCAAAGCGAAAGGACTATCCAAACACTTGAGGATATGCTGAGGTTCTATGCCCTAGATCTTAAAGGAAGTTGGGATGATCACTTGCCATTGGTTGAATTCTCTTATAATAATAGTTTTCATGCGAGCATTGGAATGCCGCCTTATGAGGCCCTTTATGGAAGAAGGTACAGATCTCCCTTATATTGGGATGAAGTTGGTGAGCGCAAGTTGCTAGGGCCTGAAATGGTTCAAAGGACAAAGAACATAGTTGATTTAATCCGAGGAAGGCTAATAGCAGCCCAGGATAGACAGAAAAAGTATGCAGATTTGGCTCGGAAGGGAAAAGAGTATGAAGTAGGAGACCTAGTGTTTCTGAAAGTGTCTCCTTGGAAAGGATTGATGAGATTTGGAAAGAAAGGAAAGTTGAGCCCTAGATACATTGGGCCATTTGAGGTGTTCAGACGTATTGGAAATTTAGCGTATGAACTGGCACTACCCCCATATCTGCAACAAGTCCACAATGTGTTTCATGTTTCGATGCTAAGACCCTACAAGTCAGATGCTAAGCATATAGTAGAATACGAGCACGTAGACGTACAACCAGACTTGACCTATGTGGAGCAACCAATGGAAATTATAGATCGAAAGGAACAAGTGCTCCGAAACAAGGTCATCAAACTAGTCAGAGTGGTATGGAGGAATCATAATGTGGAAGAATCAACTTGGGAGCTAGAGAGCGAGATGCTAGAAAGATATCCCCATTTGTTTTCAGAGTGATTCCGGGACGGAATCCTTTTAAGGAGGGGAGACTGTAAGACCCCAGATTTTGGGTAGAATTAAAACTTTTATTATATGTTGATGTAAATATGGATAATGGCAATGACTTTGAGAATCAAGTTATGAAATGAATATGAATTTCGGTTTCAAACATTTTGAGAATAGTAAGAATGGACTGAACATATAGATAAGAATAATCTCTCTGGAAAATAAGAATACAATATTCCAAGAAAGAAAAGTATTTTTATGTCATCCAAATCGATATCTGGTATGCATCCGACAACTCCGTAAACAAGATAGCGTGTGCCCGAGAAAGGACTAGAACATTTCTAAGTGCAAGAAGTAAAGAGAAAATAAACCAGGAATATTGGAACGGATATTGATCCAAAGGATTATAGAAAAACCACTGATGAATAGTAACTTTTTCATTTAAAATGTTTTTCAGACCACACTATATGCGGGGCGATATAATAAACTTTCAAAGTCACATTAGTGATCTACGAGGAAAATGAAGGAATGCAAAAGCTGTCAGAATCGGAAAAATAGTATTTCCGTTTTCTCCGAAGTATCACCAAAAACGGACGAATAAATTATTATTTGAGAATATTTAAGAATTTAAATTATTAATTCCGTGGATATGGATTTAATAAAAGAATTAGAGGTATCAAGAACGATTACGGTAAAATACCTCGATGGAACCCTTAAGAAACCCTGCGAGCATTCTACGAGATTAAACGAACCAGAAAAGCTGCTTTATCCAAGCCGGTGCATGTGTGACAAGTGTCACAAGAAGAGGGCATCAAAGACTATGACTCACCACTTGACAAAAGAAATATCTCACACCTTTAGTTAATTAACAAAAAGTGAGAAAAAAAAATCAAAAAGGGAAGCATCTTGAAGAGCAAACTCTCGGCCAAACTGTAGCAGCCAGATCTCCTTCGTTTCTTACTCAAATATTGTGTTCTTTAGCTTGTTGGAAAGGTCTTGAGATAATCTACAACTTCTACTGCACAATACTTTTCCATTTAAGCATGGTAAGGCCTTCGTTTTTGCAGTTCTTTTACTGGGTGAATAGTAACTCCGAGAGCTAACCTTGTTTTTCATGATTTCTTTTGATGATTCAAGCTCTCCTAAGGTTAGATCAAGGCTAATCAAGGCTTATTTAGGTCACCCATACATCAAGAAAGGTAACCCTCTTTTGAACCCTAGTTCATAATTTCATTTTTGATGATTTAGATGAGTTATAGAGATTTGATGTATATGTAGGACATTATGGTTATGATTGGGTTTGGATGAATGTTAAATTGGTTTATGTGGAGGCTTGGTAGTGGTAGGCCTTGGTTGGATGTTGAATAACATGTATGAGTTGTTGGAGTAGAGAGTATGATATTTGGAGTGTTTGGATTTTGGGATTATCCGATGTATAGCCGTCGTAATGCTGAAATTTCTAAAACCTTTGAAAACAGAGCTTAACAGTCGAGATAGGTCTCTGACCTTGATGAGTATATGACTTGTAATTATAGATTTTTGAACGTAGATTGTTTTGGCGCAAGAATCGGAACTATCCGACTTACGGTTTAGGAGATATGGTCAAATTAGTAAAAGTGGTTCATAAACGAGAAGATAAGTTTGTAACTGAAATAAAGCTCTCTTGACTTGTTCATTGCAGGAGCTAATTTTGGTAATTAAATAGTAGAGACAGTAAGGAAAGTATAGGAGAAAACCTTGTGTGAAAATGATCATTTTTCGATTTTATAAAAATGTTCGAAGTAAGGCTAAGTGCGAGGAACCCCTTAAAGCAAGCACTTGAATACCACTTTAGAAAAACCCTGAGAACGAGTTGAAAATCTTGAAATGGATCATAAGAGGTTGACTCTAGAACACTTATAGATTCAAGTCAGACCAAGGACAAGTTGGAATGATGTCCCTTGATAGCAAACAAGTGCCTAATTATAAGATGTTAGTAGAGATTGCAAGAGTTATGATCATATAGTTGCATTGGTGTGGTGTTTAAACTTAAGTGTAATGTTTGCTCAATCCCTAAGTACGAGTTGCTGACAAAAGATATCTTTATTGTTGATAGATTACCGGACCACCGCCAGACACCACCCTCAGGCACAGAGATCAGGCAAGTTTTCAACCCTATACTTTTTTTTTAAACTGTTGTGGTGATGAATAAAAGGTTTTGAGATATATGCTATATGTTTATGTTTTCAAAATGTTATCTATGATGTTAATTAAAAGTTATTGATATGAGTTGAACTTATAAGCTATGGATACGGCAATATCTATAAGCCGATATGTTAAGAAAAACCCTCTGGAGGGGGTATATATTCTGTACATACGCTATGGACCGGGAATGGTATCAGTTGCTATCTAGGGTTATTTTATTGTGTTATTATAATTAATCCCGATAAATGATTTACAAACTAAAGACTATTTGGAGTTTAATCTATTAAGGGTATATTTAAATATACGATGAATAGTTAATATCTACCATTTTGTTAAGAGAGTACTTAGAAATTATTTCTAAATACATATTCTATATTAAATATAGTTTGCATTAATTATTTAAAGCCCTACTTCTTAAAAGGAAGTATTTTGTGAAAACTATTTTAAGCCCTAGATAGCTAATAAAGTTTTATTCAGTCAATTATAAACATAATTAGAGAAGGTTCCCAAATCTATTTCCCTTTTAAGTCTATATTCAGAAAGACTTAAATGTTCGCTCAAACTACAAAGATGCATGGAACCTTTCTCAAGATTTTATGCTTGTTTCCAGTAGACTGCCCGGTCCTAAATCTTTTTAAATCAATGAAATTATCAGTCGGATATACTACCATCAAAATGATTTTGATTACTTCCTCAAAACTAGAGAAGTAAGATCAGTAAAATCAGTGATATCCATTAACAGGCATCAGCCTGGGAAATATGAGTGAATTTCCTTTCCAACCAGATACGACTACTTTGTGGAGTTGTATACTTGGGGAAAAAGGGAAAGGAACTTTATGTTTCAGTGTTATGGATTTACTCGAACTTGGAGATATGTAAGGGACTGAGTAGCGCCGGTCCCCTAAGGGAATTACAATATGGCCGACGGACTGGTGAACGGGTCTGTTCTTCCCTTAGATGATTATCAGTGCCCGACCGTAGGATAAGTGGAGAGTAACATAATCGACCGTCTATGAACGGGTCTGTTCTTCCTGCCTACAACCGATTGGCGGGGAGGTAAGTCGGTGTGAGACTGATTATCTTCCCTTCTATCTACGTAGAAAAACAGCAGGGGGATACAGCTTGCGACTGATCATCGCAGGGGTATCCTCGGCGCCTAGCATCTCCATCTACAGTTCACTATTCTTGGAAGAGCACATTTTGTGCAAGTTTTCAGAGAAAGAGAAATTATTCCAGTTACTCAGTTTTATGCAAGTTTTCATAAAAGAAAGTTTATTCCAGTCATTCAGTTCTATGCAAGTTTTCAGAAAGAGAAAGTTTACTCAAGAGTATTCCAGTTTATTTCAGTATATGAGTTTACCAGAAAGAATATGAATTTATGAAAAGGTATATGATTTTTGGAAAAGATATTTGGAATCAGATGAACTTTGAAGATAGATTGAAAATATTTTAAAGTGATTTTATTTCCAGACTATGATATGAGCTAAATGCTTATTTTGATAGATGATACTTGATTATACACATTGTTATCAGCTCAGTATTATTTTGGTGGGCCTTGTTGCTCACCCTTGCTTGTTTTCATATATATCACCACAACAGATAAACCAGATGGTTCGTACCACCAGCCGCAAGAGGGTTTGGGAACCCAGAGGACTATCCCCTGATACTACAGCCGCCATAGCTGAGGTAGAACCTACTAGTGTTATAGACTGGTAGTTGGATTCAGCTTTTAATTATATGTATGACATAACTTAAGAAGTGGCAGCAAACATAAACCTGTAAATTATATTTGGGTTTGTAATCACTTATGATATGTATGTGGACCCTGTTAGCAATACTGTTAGATATAATTACTGATGTTTGTTTATCAGTGTTTAAGCAACAGGTACTGACCAGAGTTTATCAGAAGCCGGTCAGAGTTTAATTAAACTCTGACAGGGTGAAGAGTTTAAAGGAAGCCGGTCAGAGTTTATTTAAAGTCTGACAAGGTGATAGTTGAATTAGCTGTCGGTGCTGAATTGAAGATTCTAGAAGCAATATATTCTGAAGATGGAAAGAAGTAGAATATATTGATACAGCTAAGGAAACGGAATAGAAGATAAGAAGCAATCCTTAATTGATAACAATTGTATAGCTAATTTGTAGGAATATCAATTAGATAAGGATTGTGTAACTGTGTACTATATAAACACAGATAGGTTATCCCTAGAAGGGATGCGATCATTGAATATTTTATTCTTGTAACCTAGAAGCTCTTTGTGATTCATTAACATCACTAAGAGAGAATTATTTAAGATAATTCAGTTTGTTGATTTACAAACCTGTGTTCTTAATTGTTATTCTCATACCTACTTGATTATATATTGTGTATTCGGCCTAACAATTGGTATCAGAGCCAAGGCTGTTTAATATATACAGTTTTACGATTCAAACACAGTATTAATCATGTCTGAAGAAAATCAAACTGCTCCTAAGGCTGAACAGGTTAAGCCCAATTCTGTGAGTCGATATGAAACAATCAGGGTTCCAATACTCAGGCCAGTAGAGTACCCGATTTGGAAGGTTAAGATGACCATGTTTCTGGAGGCTACAGATCCAGAATACCTTGACAGAATCTATGATGGTCCTCATATGCCAACTAAATTGTCCCCTGTTGTTGATGGTCAAGAACAAAAGACTGTTCCAAAGGAAAAGAAAGATATGACTCCTGAGGATATCTCATCAATTGCAAAGGATGCAAAGGTTAGACATCTTCTCCACAGTGCTTTAGATAATGTTATGTCTAACAGAGTAATTGGCTGCAAAACTGCCAAAGAGATATGGGATGCTTTAGAAGTCAGATGCCAGGGAACAGGTGCTATTAAGAAGAACAGAAAAACAATACTCACACAGGAGTATGAGCACTTTGATTCAAGAACTAATGAAACCTTGACTGAGACTTATGACAGATTTTGCAAACTGTTGAACGATCTGTCTCTGGTTGATAAAGAATATGAACTTGAAGAGTCTAATCTCAAGTTTCTGTTATCTCTACCTGAAAAGTGGGATTTAAAGGCAACAACAATCAGAGATAATTATGATCTTGCTGATACAGATCTTGATGAGATCTATGGATTGTTAAAGACTCATGAACTTGAGATAGAACAAAGAAACAGGAGATCCAGCAAGAAGACAAATTCTGTTGCTCTCAAAGTCGAGGAGAAGCCCATTAAGAAGGAATCATCAAGGAAGAAAGCCAAGGGAAAGGCTTTAGTCATTAAATCTGAGAGTGAGTCATCAAACTCTGATGATGATTCAAACTCTGGTGAAGCTTCTGACTCTGATGATGATGAAGAACAGATGATGCAAATGGCTGCATTGATGGTGAAGACCTTCAAGAAGATGGGATTCAAGAACTTCAAGAAGGGAAAGAGATTCTCAAGGAGAGATTCAAATTCTGAGAAGAAGAATTTCAGAAAGTCTGATGGAAGGGATACCAAGTCTGGAAAGAAGGACAAATCTGAGATCCAGTGCTACAAGTGCAAAGAGATGGGTCATTATGCCCCAGAGTGCAAGAAAGGCAAATCTGAGAAAGCACTCATCTCTAAAGGCAGAGACTGGGCAGATACTTCAGACTCTGATGATGGAGAAAATTATGCTCTTATGGCAACTGTCAGAGATGAGACTGAATCATCTGAAAATAAGGTACCCCTAACTACTTATGCTTATGATACTGATAATATATCTGAGTTAAGAGTATATCTGAAAAGTGTTCATGTTAGCTATAGGGATCAGACCTTAGAGAATGAGAGAATTAAAGCTGAGAATCTTAGTCTTAAAGATAGAAACAAGTTTCTTGAAGGAGAACTTGAAAGAATGAAGCAGATTCAAAAAGAAAGAGATGATGCTGTTTATGTTGAACAGGAGTTGCTTAAAAGGTATAGGCAACTAGAATCTGATTTAGAAAAAGAAAGAAAAATAATCAAGACTTGGACAGACTCTGGAAGAGACACTCATCAAGTGTTTCAGACTGATTCTGTAGGTTTAGGTTATTGTGAAAATGATGAACTTAGGTTTAAAGAAAAGGTAAAGGTAAAACCACAACTTAAACCTGTGAAATTTGTTCCAGAAGCCAATAAGTTAAAATCTGTTGTAATAAGAGAAGCTGATATGGAATCAGGTGAAGCCTGTGAAAGACAGGAAAATATTAAAACAGAAAAACTTAAGGAAAGAGAAACTGTTAGAAAGCCAGTAAAAACTTGTGAAAAACAGGTTAATGTTGGTTTGATGACAGGGAAACAGTTTAATCATAAGCTGAAAGAGATAAAATCTGCCATGAAACCAAAAGGGTCCAAGAAGAATAGGAATGGAAAGATAGGCATAAATAATAGAAATAATCATTTGCCTACTAGTGCTGCTCCAAGGAAAACATGTTATAATTGTGGTAGTTCTAATCATCTTGCTAGATTTTGCACTAAGAACAAACATATTAATTCTTTATCTTCTACATCAGGAGTAAAGAATGATTATGTGAGGGTTAAACCACAAACTTTATGCACACACTGTGGGAGCACTTGGCATTCCATTTATACTTGCAAGAGTTATCATGCTATTTATCATAACTATTATGAGCTAAAACCCAATCTGAAGTGGGTTAAAGCAAACTCTGCAAGTGTAAAGTCTGACAATGTGAGCTTAAACTCTGTTGATAGTAATTCCGCTGCAAAAGCTAACACTGTTAAGAAAGACAAAGGATCCAAGCAAGTCTGGGTCCTTAAAACTAATACTTAGTATTTGTTTGTGATTGCAGGGTATAATAGAGAGCACACTTATCTTGGACAGTGGATGCTCAGGACATATGACTGGAAATAAAGCCCTGCTATCAGACTTTAAGGAGAAGGCTGGTCCAAAGGTTTCCTATGGAGATGGAAACATAGGACACACTCTGGGATATGGCAATATCAATCTTGGAAGTGTCATCATTACGAATGTAGCTCTAGTCTCAGGACTCAAGCATAATCTGCTATCTGTGAGTCAAATCTGTGACAGAGGAAACCATGTAGATTTTCATAGTGAATACTGTGAAGTTATCAGTAAATCTACTGGAAAAGTTGTTCTAGTTGGACACAGGCGCAACAACATTTATGAAGCAAGTTTGGTAACAAACTCTGATGGAAAAACAGTGTGTCTGACAGCCAGAATGTCAAATGAAGAGAGTTGGAACTGGCACAAGAAGCTCTCTCATCTCAATTTGAACAACATAAATGAGCTAATAAGAAAGGATCTTGTAAGGGGACTTCCAAAATCTATACTCAGTCTAGATGGCTTGTGTGATTCTTGTCAAAAAGCCAAGCAAAGGAAGTCATCTTTCAAGAGCAAATCTGAATTTTCAGTAGTGGAACCTTATCATCTTCTTCATGTTGATCTCTTTGGACCAGTGAATGTGATGTCCATGGGCAGAAAGAAATATGCTCTAGTAATTGTTGATGAATATACTAGATATACATGGGTGTATTTCTTGTCAAAGAAGGATGAAACTGCTCAAACTCTGATGGATCATGTAAATCTACTGGACAAAGGATCACAGCACAAAGTCAAGATTATAAGGAGTGATAATGGAACTGAATTCAGAAACTCAATTATAGAAGCTTTCTGCAAGGAAAGAGGAGTGAAACAAGAATTTTCTGCACCTGGAACTCCACAGCAAAATGGTGTAGTTGAAAGGAAGAACAGAACTTTAATTGAAGCAGCCAGAACTATGCTTGATGAAGCAAAATTACCAACATACTTCTGGGCAGAAGCTGTTCAAACTGCTTGTTTTACTCAAAATGCAACATTGATCAACAAGCATGGGAAAACACCATATGAGATGGTGAAAAATAAGAAGCCAAATTTGAAATATTTTCATATATTTGGATGCAAATGCTTTGTGTTGAAGACTCATCCTGAACAGTTGACAAAGTTCGAGTTAAAAGCTGATGAAGGAATCTTTGTTGGCTATCCATTGTCAACAAAAGCATTCAGAGTTTATAATCTAAGAACTAAGGTGATCATGGAATCTATACATGTGTCATTTGATGACAAGAAAATAATTGGACTTGAAGACAAGGATGGATATGATCAACTGCGTTTTGAAAATGAAGATCTATTCTCTGATGATATAAACTCTGATGAAGCAGGGTTGACAAACTCTGACGAAGCATACTCTGAACCTCTACTGGTAAATACTGGAGAAACTGGAAATTCTCAAATTGAACAAAATAGAGAACCAGTTGAGGGGGAGCGTGAAGAAGCTCAACAAGACACAGCAAATGAGTCAGTTGAGGAAACTGATTCAAACTCTGCAAGTTCAAACTCTGAGCCATCCAATTCAGGGGGAGCCTCAGATGCTGCAGAAAGTCAACATATGAATCAGGAGAGCATGGATCAAGGGGGAGGATTCAATAATGATGCAAGAAACCACTTACCAACAGCAAGAAGGTGGACACAGGCACACACACCTGATCTCATAATTGGAGATCCTGATGCTAGTGTGAGAACTAGAAGTGCAACAAATAATGAGTGTCTGTATCATGCTTTCTTGTCTCAAACAGAACCAAAGAAAGTGGAAGAAGCTCTTCAAGATGCTAATTGGATTACAGCAATGCAAGAAGAGTTAAATGAGTTTGAAAGAAATGAAGTCTGGACACTTGTACCTAGACCAAAGAATAGATCAATAGTAGGTACAAAGTGGGTTTTCAGAAACAAGACTGACAGTGAAGGTGTGATTACAAGAAACAAGGCTAGACTTGTGGCAAAAGGTTATTCACAACAGGAAGGAATTGACTATGATGAAACCTTTGCTCCAGTTGCAAGATTGGAGGCCATAAGAATTTTTCTGGCCTATGCTGCACACAAGAAGTTTAAAGTCTTTCAGATGGATGTAAAAAGTGCTTTTCTCAATGGGAAGCTTGAAGAAGAAGTGTTTGTTGAACAACCACCAGGATTTGTAGATTCCAAGCATCCAGATTATGTCTACAGGCTTGACAAGGCATTATATGGACTAAAGCAAGCACCAAGAGCATGGTATGAAACTCTTGCTCAATTTCTTTTAGAAAGTGGGTTCACAAGAGGTACAATTGATAAAACCTTGTTTTATTTCAATTCTGGTGATGATTTGCTTTTAGTTCAAATTTATGTAGATGATATTATTTTTGGATCTACTAATGACAAACTCTGTAAGAAGTTTGCAAAGCTTATGCAATCCAGGTACCAAATGAGCATGATGGGAGAGCTTAGTTATTTTCTAGGCTTACAGGTCAAGCAAACAGATGATGGGATTTTTATCAATCAAGCAAAGTATACCAGAAATCTTCTAAAGAAATTTGGTATGCTTGATAGTTCATCTGCTACAACTCCCATGGCTACAGCAACGAAGCTTGACAAAGACACAGGAGCCTCAGTAGATATGACTAACTACAGAGGAATGATAGGGTCTCTACTGTATCTTACTGCAAGTAGACCTGATATCATGTATGCAACATGTCTTTGTGCAAGATTTCAAGCAGATCCCAGAGAGCCTCATCTAACAGCTGTAAAAAGGATTTTAAAATATCTCAAAGGAACCATAACCTTGGGTTTGTGGTATCCTAGAGAATCAGAGTTTAAGCTAATTGGTTACTCTGATGCAGATTTTGCAGGCTGTAAGATAGACAGAAAAAGTACAAGTGGAAGCTGTCAATTTTTAGGTGACAGATTGGTTTCTTGGTATAGCAAGAAACAGAAATCAATTTCTACATCCACAGCAGAAGCAGAGTATATAGCAGCTGGTAGCTGTTGTGCACAGATTTTATGGATGAAGAATCAATTGCTGGATTATGGGTTAAGGTACTCTAGAATACCTATTTTCTGTGATAACCAAAGTGCTATTGCTATGACAGGTAATCCAGTACAGCATTCCATGACGAAGCACATCAGCATAAGGTATCATTTTATCAGAGAACATGTGGAAGAAGGAAACATTGAGCTTCATTTTGTGTCTACAGACCAACAACTTGCAGATATCTTCACCAAACCTTTGAGTGAAGCTACTTTTACAAGATTGGTAAATGAACTTGGAATGATCTCTGGTTCTGACTAGAGATACGGGTTAGACTCACTTTTTATGTTCATGATTTCTTACATGTGTTAACTGTTATGTGAACCAGCATGTTAAACTCTGATGATAAACTCTGTGAAGTGTCAGTCATACTCTGAAAGTAAACTCTGATGTTAAACTCTGTTGGTCATACTCTGATAGTTACAGTTTAATGCTATTCTCTAATTGTAATTTTGTCTGAAACATATGGACCAATGAAGAAATTTGTATGAAGCATAATTCTCAGTAAGTAATTATGAATCCTTAAGAGTTGTATAGATTCTGATCTCAAACATGTGCAGTAAGTTAACACAGTATGATACTGTCTCTGTATTTATACCATCTCTTAGTTTATTGATCCTATACACTGAGTCTGTATTAGCTGTTTGCATTTTCTCTCATAAGTTAATTATATCTACTGATGAAAAGTCTAAACTCTGATTCTTAATTGAAAATAATTCACCCTCAAATCAAAAGATGCCAAACAGAGCACAAATTCCTTTGAGATCATGTTGTGCCTAGGAAGATCCAGGAACTTATTGTATGAAATAAGGGCTAAAATCTTTGATTTTTGGTGACTAGTGCCAACCACTGATTACTGGAAAAATAAATAAAATAAAAAAATATATATATATAATAAAGAAAGGGGGTGAAAAACAAAAGATATATCCAAATGAAAGGATATCAGTATACAGAGTTTAGATATAAAATCAGATTTTATGTTATACATGAGAGTTTAGGCAATCAGTTTTTACTACTTTAGTTTGTGGATTTTATGCACTTTGAGATGATCTAAATATTGATTTCGGTAAACTCTGCTATTACACACACATATTTTCACACCTGTACAGTTTGAGAAAAGAGTTTATTGACAAAGAAGGACAAATGGTAAACACTGATGTATTGTGTGACATATGCCGAGGTAACTTTGTTTTAATCTCTAATGGTTAAAATAATTTCTTTGTGTCAGACATTCTATAATTTTGAGATTAGACATTTGTTTTTCGAAACAGTATGATTTGTAACGGATCCATTTTGCATTAAACAGAGAAAAGAAAGAGTGTGTTTGATAAGTTCTGATGGTGATTAGTAGCGCTGATGAGTATGTTAGTTTACTGTTTAAAGTGATATCATTTCTTTCACTTTACAATTACTATGCGATACTGATATGTAAAACAATAACACTGGATCTTTCTCATTAATCGATTCAAACTTTGTTTACATTCAGACAAGTTCATACTTTTGTCTAGCTACTTGTTCGGTTAATAGGTTATTATACAATCTGGGATTTTCAAGGCTTGACAACTCCCTGATGTTGAATCATCATCATCATCCTCTCGAAATCTCTTTCTGGTTTGCAGCTTGCAGGATTCCAAGACGACTGTCTTCTTCGAACCCTTCAAGTAGCTCTGATAAAAGAGCATCATACAAATCTCCACAGCATCATCATCTGTAAGGATGGGCACATCATATGCTCCAGGACGGATGATGTGCACATAGGGGTTGGAGATAGGTCCTTCCGCTATTTCATCATCAGCGATGAGCCCTTCATCATTCAGAAATGACAACACAAGAAACTCATCAATGATATAGTTTGCTTGTTGACGCCAGTTCAAATCCAAGAATGATTCTACATCCATGAATTCAAAGGTTCCTGCCATTTGATGTATGGTAATTGTTTTTTGATATGTGTATTGCCTGTTGTTACAATTCTCCAGCTTTTATAGCATCCAACAGGGCAACTGAAGGGTTTTGCGTGGTTCGAAGCTATGGGAACATGAAAGTGAGGAGTTCCAAGACAGTCATTATTCTTCTGACTGTTGAGCTCCTTCGTACTTTATTATTATGTTTCTGAGATATTCAAATCGATAATTTTATTATTATTGATTTTTTTTTCAATAAGCGGGTATGTGAAGCAAGTGTCTCCTCGTCTGCACGTATGTATTGGAAGTTGTTGATAAAGTGTATTTTTATATATACTTTATAGGATTTTATTCCCGCATTTACGGTGCTTTTGCGAATAATCGTGAGTATTTAATTAGTTTTTAATGAATTTGTGCAGGAAATACATAATTGCCAAGTTGAAAGAAATCGAGCATGATTCAGTGATTTATGTGATTTTTAGTTCGAGAATTTGATTTGGTGAATTTACGAGAAGAAATGAATAAGTTATGGTTGCGAAGCTCTCACGGTTTTGGCCATATCTGGAGTTCTACAAGTCGTATTCTGACGATTCAACAGCTCACGCGAAGCCACGGAGATTTTCCACATTGCTGGGCAGGGAACCTGAGGCGCTGCAGCGCCATTTCACGCGCAAGAGCGCTACAACACGCGCAAGAGCGCCATTTGACGCGCAAGAGCGCCATTGTGAGTTGTCAGAGCAAAAGTCCAGGGATTGTAAGGCGCAAGAACGCTAGCAGAAGGCGCAAGAGCGCAAGAAAAGAGGCGCAAGAGCGCAAAACGAAGCGCAAGAGCGCGAGAAAGCTCCTGGAGTACTGATTTTGCGGATATTTTCTACTTGTATCATAATTAGTAAAATACTAGTTGGGCCTAATTAATTTGGGTCAGTTATTTTTAGTCTTCTAAACACTATATAAAGACAAGTAGGTTATTATTATAGGAGAGGATTTTTAACGATACAGACAACTTTGTAAACACTTTCTTTTGGGGAGATTTTCCTGAGAACTTTTATTTTCCTTGAAGATAGAAGATTAAAGGTTCATCTCTATTCCTTATAATTATGTGTTCATCTTACAATTCATATATCTCTTGTTTAGTTAATTCAATTATGAGTGAGTAGATTATTAATCTAGGGTTAAGTTGAACCCTAGTTATGATTGATGTGTGAATTTCCCAATTCCCCCAATTTAATTGCTTAATTGCTTTTGCTTATTGAGTTGATTAAATTAACAATTGCAAATCAGACGTGATTATGTGTTGTTTGAACCAATATCTAATTATCAACGAGAGTTGGAATTAGATGGTTGTGATTTATCCAATAAGAACATGAAATTCTCCATGAGAATAGGTAGAATGGATTGTTAGGAAATTAGGGTGCCGTGATTAATGTCTCTAAATTACATGATACCATGAGAATAGGTTTGATTGTATTTTAAGAGAAGCCATTAATACCTGAGAGGGGTTTTTGGTATTTATAGGGAGCATCTTTCCTTTTGAGTATTTTATCTGATTAATTGGGGAGGGAATTCACGATTGCATTAATTCATGCTAGTGGGGATACTTAATTCTGGATGTTTTTAATATTTGATTTAATATAAACACAATTCGCTTTAGTATAAGATTAGTTTAATAAATTCTCAATATTTATTGTGATACTTGCTTAGCCGAATTAAATCAGAAACAACTAGTGATTGATACGTTTGTCTCTGTGGGATCGACTCTGACTTACCCTGCTACACAGTTAGAAGGATTAGTTAGATATTATAATTTGATAGGCATGCGACATCCTTGTCAAATTTTTGGCGCCGCTGCCGGGGACAAAGCAGTGTTAGATTAGTTAATTTTGAATTGATTTAGCTAAGTATTTTAGTTGTGTTGCTTCGGCTATTATTCCCTTGTTAATTGATCATCGTTTCTAGTTCTCTTGTTGCATGCACACTCGAAGTTTAGGTACTGAAAACTTAATTGATATTGATCCTGAAATTGAAGCTACAGCAAGAAGGCAAAAAGGCAAGCGAAGGAAAAACAAAGACAAGGTAGTTATGGGTGATGCACCTGCAGCTAAGGCTCTTAGGGAGCATGGTATGCCAGATGCTACAGGCGTACTCTCAAGCATTGTCAGACCAGCAATCACAGCTACTCACTTTGAATTGAAGCCTCAGTTTATCCAATTCATCTCTAATGACTCTTTCGCAGGATTGTCCAATGAAAATCCTGTTGATCATCTTGAGAGTTTTCTGGAGAAGTGTGATACAATAAAGATGACCAATGTAAGTGATGAAGCTGTTAAGCTGCGATTATTTCCATTCTCTCTTCGGGATGCAGCAAAAGATTGGTTGAAGGATGAAGGGCCAAATACATTCACTACTTGGGATAGTCTTGCGCAGGCTTTTCTACTTAAATTCTTCAGTCAGAAGAAGACCTCTAAGCTCCGAAATGAGATCTCTAATTTTCGTCAAGATGATGACGAGTCACTTCATGATGCTTGGAGAAAATTTAAGCGACTTCAGAGACAATGCCCTCACCATGGAATTCCTGACTGGTTGTTGATTCAAACATTCTACAATGGGTTGACACAAGAGTTCCAAAACTTTGTTGATGCTTCTTCTGGTGGTTCTATTATGAAGAAGAGTACTGAAGATGCGAAAGCTTTGTTAGACGAGATGGCGTCTAATGATAATTATCCATACAATGATCGAAATCATCCTAAAAAGGGTGGTAAGTATGATGTTGATGCTCTAACCATGATTAATGCCACTATGCAGGCTATGGTCAAAAAGATTGAGCAATTGGATGTCAGAAGCACTCCATCTACTGTTGCTTCATGTGAGATATGTGGTGTTGTTGGACACACCAAACTTGCTTGTCAATACAATCCTTCTGGAATGGCAGTTGAGCAAGCTAATGCTCTTTACAATCAGAATCAGAGGCCGCAGTATAATCCTTACTCCAACACGTACAATCCAGGTTGGAGAGATCATCCAAATTTCTCCTACAGGAACAATCAGGGTCAAGGACAATCTTCACAAAATAATTTTTCTCAGCCTCCTGGTTTTCAGCAAGCTCAGCCGCAGAAATCTAACTTGGAAAGTCTTATGGAAGGATTTATCTCTACTCAATCGAAGAAGAATGAGCACTTCGATTCAAGCATAAATGAAATAAAAGCTCACAACAAAATGATGGAGAACATGATCACTCAAATTTCTCAACAGTTGAGCCAACTTAATAAGTCTTCGGGCCAACTTCCTGGCCAAACTGAGCAGCCGTCAAGGGGGCATATCAATGCTGTAACTTTGAGAAGTGGTAAAGAATTGAAAGAGCCGGAATTGAATGCGAGCAAAAATGTTGAGAATGCTAAAGAAAGTAAAGAGGAGATTGCAACTGAGAAACTGGTAGAACCAGAGATCGTGGAAAAAGAAAAGAAAGAATCAGTAGATGTTCCTCTTAAACCATATGTGCCGCCTGTTCCTTTTCCACAAAGGTTGGCACAAGCGAAGCTAGAGAAGAAGTATGGTAAGTTCCTTGAAATTTTGCAGAAGCTACATATTAATATCCCATTCATGGATGCTATCACTGAGATGCCATCTTATGCAAAATTCCTGAAAGATATTTTGTCAAGAAAGAGAAAAATTGAAGAAAGCTCTACCATCTCATTAACGGCAGAGTGCAGTGCCATCTTGCAAAATGATCTTCCAAAGAAGTTAGCGGACCCAGGTAGCTACTCAATTCCTGTTCAGCTTGGGGATGTCGAAATTAAAAGAGCTTTGTGTGATCTTAGAGCAAGTGTCAGTTTGATGCCTTTGTCGATTTGTAAAAAACTTCAGATGGGTGAACTGAAACCCACACGTATCTCTTTACAACTGGCAGACAGAAGTGTGAAGTTTCCATTGGGAATTCTTGAAGATGTGCCCCTTAAGGTAGGAAAGTTTTATATTCCATGTGATTTTGTTGTCATGGAAATGGAAGAAGATGCAAATATTCCTATCATTCTTGGGAGGCCTTTCTTAGCAACAGCTGGAGCTATCATTGACATGAAAAATGGAAGAATTTCTTTTGAAGTAGGCGAAGAGAAGATGGAATTCAAGCTACAAAGTACAATGGGACATCCTTCTACGGATGAGTTTGTGAATAGGGTGGATGCACTAGAGGAAGTGATCGACATGAAATCCAAAATTCTACTATCTGAGGATCCACTTCAAGCTGTTCTTGAGGGTAACGTTGATGAAGAAAATGGAGAGTGTCAGGGTTACGAGAAGCTTTTGGATGCAGCACCTACATATAAGCATGAACATTCTAATGTGCTACAGCATGAGGAAGTTAAGGAGAGTTCCACGCCTCCTAAGGTAGAACTGAAACCACTACCTGCATCTTTGAAATATGTGTTTATGGGCCCTAATGAAACATATCCTATCATTGTTAATTCTGAGCTTGATGACATTCAAATTGAGCAGTTGCTCACGGTCTTGAGAAAATATAAAAATGTTATTGGGTATTCCATTGATGATATTAAGGGCATTAATCCATCATTCTGCATGCATAAGATTATTTTGGAAGATGAGTAGGCTTCTTCTATTGAGCCTCAACGGAGACTCAATCCTAATATGATGGAGGTGGTCAAAAAGGAGGTTTTAAAACTTCTTGATGCAGGTATAATCTATCCTATCTCTGACAGCAAGTGGGTTAGTCCTGTGCATGTTGTTCCAAAGAAAGGAGGAATGACCGTGGTAAAGAATGATAAGGGTGAGTCGATCTCTACTAGAACTGTAACAGGGTGGCGCATGTGCATTGATTATCGGAAATTGAATAAGGCCACAAGGAAAGATCATTTTCCTCTCCCTTTTATTGATCAAATGCTTGAAAGATTGGCGAAACATTCTTACTTCTGCTTCTTAGATGGATATTCAGGATTTTTCCAGATTCCTATCCATCCGAAGGATCAAGAAAAGACGACTTTTACATGTCCCTATGGTACATTTGCATACCGCAGAATGCCGTTTGGATTATGTTGTGCTCCTCCCACATTTCAGCGATGCATGATGGCAATTTTCTCAGATTTTATTGAAGACATTATGGAGGTTTTTATGGATGACTTCTCAGTTGGTGGAACTTCTTTTCATGCATGTTTACATAACTTGGAGAAGGTACTTCATAGATGTCAAGAAGTTAATTTAATTCTCAATTGGGAAAAATGTCACTTTATGGTACAAGAGGGAGTTGTTTTGGGTCATGTTGTGTCAAAAAGAGGCATTGAAGTTGATAGAGCCAAGGTCGAAGTTGTTGAGCGCTTACCACACCCTACTTCAGTCAAGGGGATAAGAAGTTTTCTTGGTCATGCTGGATTCTATCGCCGTTTCATAAAAGATTTTTCGAAGATTGCTCGACCTCTTACTGAGCTTTTGGGTAAGGAGGTACCTTTTGTGTTCACTGATGCTTGTGTTGAGGCTTTTGAAACGTTAAAGAAAGCTCTTGTTTCTGCCCCAATTATACAACCACCGGATTGGAGTCTGCCATTTGAGATCATGTGTGATGCTAGTGATCAAGCTATTGGTGCAGTACTAGGCCAAAGGAAAGATGGAAAGCTGCATGCTATATACTATACAAGCAAGACCTTGGATGGAGCTCAAATTAATTATGCAACAACGGAGAAAGAATTGCTAGCAGTGGTGTATTCTATGGAAAAATTTCGATCCTATCTCGTTGGTTCGAAAGTTATTGTTCACACGGATCATGCAGCTTTGAGATACTTAATGAGTAAGAAGGATGCTAAACCTCGTTTGATTCGTTGGATTTTGCTTCTTCAAGAATTTGACTTAGAGATTAAGGATAAGAAAGGGGCTGAGAACGTGGTTGCTGATCATCTTTCACGCCTTACTCTTGATAAGGATGATGATAAATCTACTCCGATTGATGATTCTTTTCCTGACGATCATCTACTTTCTCTTGCAAGTCTAGAGGTTCCTTGGTATGCTGACATAGCTAATTTCTTAGCAAGTGGAACTGTTCCTCATGGTTACTCATCGCAACAAAAGAAGAAATTTTTCTATGATGTGAGGAAGCACTTTTGGGATGATCCGTTTCTCTATAAATCTTGTGCTGATGGAGTCATTAGAAGATGTGTTCCGTATTATGAGATTTCCTCTATAATCTCACATTGTCACGATTTTCCAAGTGGTGGTCATGCAAGTACTACGAAAACTGCTGCAAAGATTCTTCAGTGCGGTTTTTATTGGCCAACTCTCTTTAAAGATGTCTACCAATATGTTCATTCTTGTGATCGTTGCCAAAGAACGGGGAATATTTCAAGACGCAATGAGATGCCTCTAAATAGCATTCTTGAAGTGGAGCTTTTCGATGTGTGGGGAGTAGATTTCATGGGACCTTTCCCTCCATCTTTTAAGAACAGATATATCTTGGTAGCTGTGGACTACGTCTCAAAATGGGTTGAAGCCATTGCATCACCCACTAATGATGCTCGTGTTGTGAGCAAGTTTTTTAAGAAGACGATTTTTCCTAGATTTGGAGTGCCAAGGATTTTGATTAGTGATGGAGGAAAGCATTTTCTCGAAAATCGATTTGAAGCTATGTTGAAAAAATATGGAGTTTATCATAAGGTGGGACTTTCTTATCACCCCCAAACCAGTGGTCAAGTGGAGATCTCTAACCGTGAAATAAAGAATATCTTGGAGAAGACAGTTGCAAAATCAAGGAAGGATTGGTCCATGAAGCTTGATGATGCACTTTGGGCTTATAGAACTGCGTTTAAGACACCTATTGGGACAACTCCGTATAGATTGGTTTATGGAAAAGCATGTCATCTTCCCGTAGAGTTAGAGCACCGTGCATTTTGGGCTATCAAGGGTCTAAATTTTGATATGTTAGCAGCGGGTGAGAAGAGACTTCTACAACTTAATGAGCTTGATGAGCTTCGTTTTGAGGCTTATGAAAGTTCTAAGCTTTACAAGGAGAAAACAAAGAAGTGGCATGACAAAGGGTTGTTACGAAGAGAATTCAAGGAAGGGGAGTTAGTTCTTCTGTTCAATTCGAGGTTAAGACTTTTTCCCGGAAAATTGCGTTCTAGGTGGTCGGGTCCGTTCAAGGTACAAAAGGTTTTTCCATATGGTGCAGTTGAATTGTTGAATACCAATGGAGTGTCGTTTAAGTTGAATGGTCAAAGAGTGAAGCACTATAGAGCTGGTGAACCAATTAACGAGGAGGCGGATATTCAGCTATTTTCTCCTTCTGCAGAATGATTGATGAGTCGGTGTCGGGCTAACGACGTTAAACAAATG
This sequence comes from Heracleum sosnowskyi, assembly GCA_030848705.1. Classification (NCBI taxonomy): domain Eukaryota; kingdom Viridiplantae; phylum Streptophyta; class Magnoliopsida; order Apiales; family Apiaceae; genus Heracleum; species Heracleum sosnowskyi. The sequence goes on along the minus strand of CM061244.1, from coordinate 12,030,679 downwards.
CGCTACTTGGGAGGCAACCCATGGATTCTGTATACTGTGGAGGACTGGTGCACTTCAGGCTTCGACATAGGGGAGTATTTCTTTCCTTCTTGTTATTAGTCGATATTCTTAGTATTGTGTCATTGAGGACATTGCCACATTTAAGTGTGGGGATGTGAATAATTCTAGCCATGCAATTTGATTAGTTGTTGTATTTTGCTGATTATACCCATGCATGCTTAGAAATCTTGTGTTTATGGATGCTTTTGATTGAGAAGTGATATGTGATGTTCTTGTGCACACACGTACACTAGCAAGTAGAAACTAGTAGACTTATTGAATGTGCTAAATGATTAGAATGACATGAATATGTGCAAGATAATTTGGTCTATATGCTTTGAGTACAAGTAGGTACGTTAGAGAGACATCTATTTGGGATTGATTGTGCTTTTACACACCAAGCGAGTTTTGAGCCCTATATGCATATCTTTTGCATTATTTTTCGTTTGCTTGAGTGTCCACTTGTTATTTGCATTGCTAGCACGTGTTTGAGGTCTTTCTTAAGATGCATGACATTAATTGATGACAACATGATAAAGGCAATAGTTTAACCTTATATTTCCCATATTACCAAACCATTTATACATGATCCATTAGTTAACCCGTTGGGCCTAATCTTATTCTTTCGGTGACACACCACGTTACTTGCCATTATCCTTTTTATTGTATTGGCCTTACATTAAAATTTGAACCCAATTGTCAAAGGCTAGTATTGTTCTTAAGGGAGTAATAAGCTGTGCATGAAGGGGGTTATTGATGATCATAACTTTGGGGGGAATATTGAGTTGGGTTGTGTGCTTGTTAGTCGAAATTTGTTAAATATCAAGGGATCATTGTTCGTGCTTGTTATTAGCTCTCTCGAAAAAAAAAAAAGAAAAAAAAAGAAAGAAAAAAATAATAATAATAAATTTGAGAGCATTCTTATATTTTATGATCCTACTTTGATTCGACTAGTCAAATTGTTATAAATAAAAGTTCAAGTGTGGGGATGAAAGTATGGGAGTTGTTAATTTCATTGTTGAGTACTAGCTTTTGACTTAACCCTCTTTGGCTTTACTTGACATACCTTGTCCCTAGCCCACGTTACAACCCTAATAAAAGACCTTTTGATTGTCATTGATTGTGTAAGTTGTGTTGAGGGTTAGATTGATACCACGTGTAAAGCATGTTTATGATATTGTTGGAGTTGAGTGAAACACTTACCCTTTTGTTTTGAGTGAATATTTATTGTGAGTGAACGGTGAGTTTTTGCTTTTGGCATAGGAGATCCCATATTTTGTCTCAAAGATGTGCTCTTGTGTGCTTAGCATGTTTACCAACCTATTCTTACATTTGACATGAATTTCTATGATTTTATGTATTTTCTTTGAGTAGACCAAGTGGGTACTTGCACTTTAGATACCAAGGCATTGCATTTTCATTTTGATTTTTAAGCTGATATGGCATGAGAGGACTTGTGTGTGTGGTGTTGTGTTGGCGTTAATCTTTTGCATGGTTGGATGAATTTTGTGGGTATATTCACTATAAGCCCTCGCGAGACCTTACTCGTCCACTAGGGCTACCTAGGGGTTTAAAGGACTTGTTGCATATGTTAAATGCAACCGTGATCACCTACGGAAGTGGTACTAGTTAGTTTAGTGTATTATTTTAGTTTGCACGAGGACGCGCAAAGTGCTAAGTGTGGGGATATTTGATAGAGTGTATTTTTATATATACTTTATAGGATTTTATTCCCGCATTTACGGTGCTTTTGCGAATAATCGTGAGTATTTAATTAGTTTTTAATGAATTTGTGCAGGAAATAAATAATTGCCAAGTTGAAAGAAATCGAGCATGATTCAGTGATTTATGTGATTTTTAGTTCGAGAATTTGATTTGGTGAATTTACGAGAAGAAATGAATAAGTTATGGTTGCGAAGCTCTCACGGTTTTGGCCATATCTGGAGTTCTACAAGTCGTATTCTGACGATTCAATAGCTCACGCGAAGCCACGGAGATTTTCCACATTGCTGGGCAGGGAACCTGAGGCGCTGCAGCGCCATTTCACGCGCAAGAGCGCTACAACACGCGCAAGAGCGCCATTTGACGCGCAAGAGCGCCATTGTGAGTTGTCAGAGCAAAAGTCCAGGGATTGTAAGGCGCAAGAGCGCTAGCAGAAGGCGCAAGAGCGCAAGAAAAGAGGCGCAAGAGCGCAAAACGAAGCGCAAGAGCGCGAGAAAGCTCCTGGAGTACTGATTTTGCGGATATTTTCTACTTGTATTATAATTAGTAAAATACTAGTTGGGCCTAATTAATTTGGGTCAGTTATTTTTAGTCTTCTAAACACTATATAAAGACAAGTAGGTTATTATTATAGGAGAGGATTTTTAACGATACAGACAACTTTGTAAACACTTTCTTTTGGGGAGATTTTCCTGAGAACTTTTATTTTCCTTGAAGATAGAAGATTAAAGGTTCATCTCTATTCCTTATAATTATGTGTTCATCTTACAATTCATATATCTCTTGTTTAGTTAATTCAATTATGAGTGAGTAGATTATTAATCTAGGGTTAAGTTGAACCCTAGTTATGATTGATGTGTGAATTTCCCAATTCCCCCAATTTAATTGCTTAATTGCTTTTGCTTATTGAGTTGTTTAAATTAACAATTGCAAATCAGACGTGATTATGTGTTGTTTGAACCAATATCTAATTATCAACGAGAGTTGGAATTAGATGGTTGTGATTTATCCAATAAGAACATGAAATTCTCCATGAGAATAGGTAGAATGGATTGTTAGGAAATTAGGGTGCCGTGATTAATGTCTCTAAATTACATGATACCATGAGAATAGGTTTGATTGTATTTTAAGAGAAGCCATTAATACCTGAGAGGGGTTTTTGGTATTTATAGGGAGCATCTTTCCTTTTGAGTATTTTATCTGATTAATTGGGGAGGGAATTCACGATTGCATTAATTCATGCTAGTGGGGATACTTAATTCTGGATGTTTTTAATATTTGATTTAATATAAACACAATTCGCTTTAGTATAAGATTAGTTTAATAAATTCTCAATATTTATTGTGATACTTGCTTAGCCGAATTAAATCAGAAACAACTAGTGATTGATACGTTTGTCTCTGTGGGATCGACTCTGACTTACCCTGCTACACAGTTAGAAGGATTAGTTAGATATTATAATTTGATAGGCACGCGACAGCCTTGTCAGTTGTTCAATACAGCTGTCAGCGTATGCACGTTTGACATGTGTCCCACTCACATGATTATAGGAGTAAGACAGTTGTGTATTGCTGATTAAAAACTATTCAGTTTTTAATCTTTAATTTTCTTTTAAATACAATACACACATCTTCAGTTAAACTTTTCACATCTTACTCATTTACATCTATTATCACACACACATATTCACAAACACCTTTCTACACATAAACTCTGTTATTTCTTCAAAATCTTCTAATGGCAACCACAGCTTTCGTTTCGTCTGGGTTAGAGTTCGTTCCAAACAACTATACCGCACCACTAAACACTGCAAACGCACCAGAAGCGTTTCATTTGATTCAAAATTTCTTGACAAATTCGGATATTGGTACTGCTCTAACTGCTCCAATGAAGCAGTCTGCAAATCAAATCAAATCTTTCTGGCAGACAGGTGCTTATGATAATGGAGGGGAGGCTGGGTCACCGTCCATCTTGTTTGAATATGAGGGTCATGAGTTTGTAATAACTCCAACAACTGTTCGTGATGCCTTGGGGTTTGAGGATTTCAATGCCTTCACAATCTCTGTTGGAGATTCTGAGTTGGTCCGTATGATGAGAGAGATTGGATACTCTGGACCATTAACGAAGATTGGGCAATTGAAAAGGCCGTTTCTGCGCAAGGAATGGAGTTTCTTTTTCGACTGTATCACCCGGGCATTCGGAAAGAAGTGCACCAATTGGGATGCAATTCCCATTGATAGTCTACAAATCGGGTACTCGTTACTTTATGGTGCTAACTTTGATGTTGCTAGATTAGTCTTGACTAATATTGGTGAGAAAATGCAAGAGAATAGGAATGTTGTCTATTTCTCTAGATTTTGTCAATTGCTATTCAACATTTGTTGTCCTGATGTTGAGATTTTAGATGAGGATGTTATTAAATCATTTAAATTGCATAAACGCATATTTTCTGATTTAACTAACAAAGATAACAAGAAAGGGGATGTTGGTGCTCTTCTCTTACCTGAGAGCGTACAACAGTTTTTAGCAAATTCTACCCAACCTGCAATGCCTCAACAAGAAACAGCACAACAAACTCTGATCTCATCAACACTTCCAACTGCTGAAGCTGTGGTATCAAGACCTGAAGAGATACCTCAGAAGACAAGGCTAAAGAAAAGAAGAGCCAATCGGGCAAAGTTTGTTGTTGAAACCTCAGAGACTGAAACTGATGAAGAAACTCTTCATCAGAGAAAAAGAAGACTAGTGGCTGCACATCTTTTTGGTGCTATAAATGTAACCATGGACAGAGTCTCTAAGGACACTGAAGCTCCTGCATCAGAGAATGAGGAGATTGTGGCTGAAGCTTTTCCTCAAGATACTCCTGAAATTGTTGTTGAGGAGGATATTATAAATGCTGATGAGAACAGAGTGTTTGTAAACACTGAAGCTCCTGAAGTGTTTGTTCAGAAGGATGCTGCAAATGCTGAAGCTGTCAATCTAGACAGGATCCATACTGATACTATGATGGATTTGGATTTGGTAACTCCTACATCAAAGGCTAATGATGTAGTTGAGGAAGCTGCTACTCATTCTAATAGCAGAGTTTTTGATCTTGAAGCACACACCTCTATCCATTCTGATCATTATACAGAGGGTGTGGAAGCTGATCAAGTAACTGATCAGGTAGAAGAATCTTTGGCCACTCACACTGAAATTATTTCTTGTGATTTTGACAAAGGTGAGGAGGTTAATCAGATGATCAAAGTCACAGAGAACATTGTTGAAGCTGTGATGGAAAAGGAACAAGAGGCTACTGATGAGCTAAACTCTGAGAACATTATTCTTGAAGCTTTGCAACAATCTGTTGTTGAGATTGTTCAAAGAGAAGCAGAGGTTTTTGCTCAGGCCACCTCTGATATTCCTGAAGCTGTAGCAGAGGAGAACATTGATGAAGCTGCACAGTTTACTGCTGACAATATTCTTAATGCAAATGAAGCAGCCAATAATGAAGAAACTGGAAATGATGCTGAGGGTTCTCATTCACACCCTAGTATTCAAGTTTCATTGGCTGATGATGTCAATAGTGCTGACGCAAGGGAAGTCCATAGACAGACCAATGAGCATTTTCAGAATATGTACTACAAAAATTGGGCTGATGCAGATTGTGTCTTTCCAGCACAAAGGGCTGCAGATTTTCTATCTGATTCTGTCAAGAAGATATCAAATACTGATGTACTTACAAGCTTACAGGCAACTGTTGTTCAAGTCAAATCTCTTAATAATAGATTTGATGAGAATCAACAAATGCTTACCAATCTAAGAAATGAAGCCAGTATGAAGGATCTTACTTTCAAGTCTGACAGAACTTTTTATTATACTATGCTCAAGCAGCAAGCCAAGGATTCTGAGGAAATCAAGAGGAGGCTTGGGAAAGTTGAAGAAAATCAGAATACAATGTCTGCTCAACTGAATTCAATTTCTACTGCCATTGAATTGCTGACATCAGTATTACTTTCTGATGATGTCAAAAAGGGGGAGAATGTACCTAAAGACAAATGCAAAGACATTCGAGCTCTGAGACGGAAGGATGATTCTACTGATGGGGGAAGCAAAGGAAATAAAAGAAAGATTTTTGCTCCAAGGCAAAGCAGGACAAGAGTAAACTCTGAAAAGATAAACTCTGGTGGCCAATCTACTTCTGGTGGCCAATCTACTTCAAATCTCAAGCATTTAGTTGTTTCAACTAATCCATCTACTGATGAAGAGATTGCTGCTAAGATATTCATAAAAGAGCATGGAAAGAATGTAACTATTGAAGATATCCAGGCTGAAGAGCAGATGCTTGCTGAGGAACACAAGAAAAATCTTGAAGCTGGAATCTACAAGAAAAAGGAAATCAAGGCTCCTAGAAAGAAAGAAGTTGGTATTTCTATCAAAGAGAATACACAACAGAGTATACAATATACAAGGAGACCTGTGATTGGAAACACTGATAAGGGTAAAGGCATAATGATTGAAGAGCCTAACCTGAAAAAGAAAGATAATTCAACCTCTGACATTGCTCAAGTTGAAACAAGATTAGCTAAATCAACCTCTGACGCTGCTCAAGTTGATGTTTCTATTGAAGATATGACAACCTCTGACGTTGCTCAAGTTGTACAGAAATCTACACTACTTCCAGGATTCAGCAAACCAAAAATTCTTGAAGACTTAAAGCTTGAAGCTGTGAATTTCTCAGAAACCAGAACAGTATTGGGAAAAGAAGCCTTTGACAAATCTGGACTGGGTTCACACAGAGAGAGAAGAACTAATAACAGATCTCAAGACAAGTTTTCATTGGCAGAATTTGGAGTTGGAATTACTCAAGAAGGCCTTGACAAACTAGAATCTGTACAGATGATTTTTCACAAAGGAATCAAAAAGGAATTCTTGTTATATTTTATGGCTGATGGCAGAGTGTATAGATTTGGTGAATTTGATATCCAGTTAAAACTTTGGGAAGAGCTAGAGTATGTTCTATATCTACTTGAAGTAAAGAATAGAAGTACTTATGATGCTGCTCGAGTTTTGAAGGAAAGGATGATAAAATCCAAAGTTTTGAGTGGAGCTGGAGTATCAAGTGCATACATTCCTAAATACAGAGATGCACATGGAAAGTTGGTAGAAATGAAAAAGAATAGTGCTAGGTTCAGAACTGCACTAAATAAAAAGGTTCTTGAGTTCAATCTAGAGTCTGATAAACCTTTTTATATCAGACTTGGCAATGAAATGAACAAAAACAGCATATATTCTTTGAGGGCTGCCATTTATCAAATTGGTGAAGATGAACCAGAAATGAAGGAGCTAAAGAAGATTATGATTGCTGAATTGAATAGAGCTGAGAAGAAACTACTGTTAGATTATATCAGGACTGTGCCTGATATTCAAGAAATCAAGTAAAGTCTGACTGTAAGTTTTTAATATATTTTCTATTCTAAGTCAAATTTAAACTCTATTTTAAATTAAACTCTGTTATATGTTAAACACTGCATTTGTTAAATGTTTTTGACATCATCAATTATATGTTTAACTTGTACATTTTATTATGAACAAGTTGGGGGAGATTGTTAGATATAATTACTGATGTTTGTTTATCAGTGTTTAAGCAACAGGTACTGACCAGAGTTTATCAGAAGCCGGTCAGAGTTTAATTAAACTCTGACAGGGTGAAGAGTTTAAAGGAAGCCGGTCAGAGTTTATTTAAAGTCTGACAAGGTGATAGTTGAATTAGCTGTCGGTGCTGAATTGAAGATTCTAGAAGCAATATATTCTGAAGATGGAAAGAAGCAGAATATATTGATACAGCTAAGGAAACGGAATAGAAGATAAGAAGCAATCCTTAATTGATAACAATTGTATAGCTAATTTGTAGGAATATCAATTAGATAAGGATTGTGTAACTGTGTACTATATAAACACAGATAGGTTATCCCTAGAAGGGATGCGATCATTGAATATTTTATTCTTGTAACCTAGAAGCTCTTTGTGATTCATTAACATCACTAAGAGAGAATTATTTAAGATAATTCAGTTTGTTGATTTATAAACCTGTGTTCTTAATTGTTATTCTCATACCTACTTGATTATATATTGTGTATTCGGCCTAACAAATACTTATTTCAAGTTCATCTCTGGGACTATAACTTGTGTGTGTGTGTGTGTGTGAGCTAGATGGTGGGGTCATAGCATGTTGTTTATTTATATTGATTCAAGTCAAGTATGATGTATGGAATGATGACCGTAACGACCAGATTCCTGACCCCGGATCTGGGGTTGTTACACAATTGGAAAAGCATCCCAATTTGTGCATTTCTTCCCGAACGCTCTTGTTATACAATCAAAGAAGAAACTCAATTCCTTCCTTAAGAGCGGTCGCTTCACTTGACCAATCCTTGCAAATGACCCACTGTAACCAATCTCTCTCATCATTCTCTGTAGCTCAGCCTCACCAACAGAGATTTTATAAGCATTGAAATCTTCAAATCCCAGAGCATCACGAACAGTGGTTGGAGTGACCACAAACTCTTGGTCTTCAAACTCAAAAACAATTGAAGGAGTTCCAGATTCTCCCCCATCATCATAAACACCTGTCTCCCAGAAAGCTTTGATTTGCAATCCAGAAAGCTTCGTTGGTCCAACAAGAGCTTGCCCAATATCAGACTGAGCAAGAAAATTTTGAAACAAATGAAATGCCTCTGATGCGTTCTCATTACTCAAAGGTGCTGCATAGTTGTTAGGAACGAACTCTAACCCAACATAGTGAAAAACAGTGGTTGCCATTAGAAACAGAATTGAAAATTATCAGAGAATAAGCCTTGAAAAGTATTTGAAAAATTGATGCAGAAAAGTGTTTGTGAAAATGTCTGTGAATAGAGTAAGTTTGTAAAGAATAGGAACGTTGTGTGTATAATGATTAAATAAGAAATACAAGATTTAAAACTGAAGAGTTTTAATCATTAAGACACACAACTGGCTTACTCGTGAAGTGTGTGAGTGGGACAGGTGTCACACATGTAGGAATTGCCAGCAGTATCGTGGTAGTTTCCAACACGCATGCGCAGTAAAAACAGGCAATAATAACTGCTATTTACACGTTTCATCATTTTCAAAACGCATACAAACCGTTGTCAATCATACTCTCTATTTTCAAAAATAATGTTCCTCAAAAATTATGAAATGTCTGAAACACATTTATTTATTTTAATCATCAGAGATTAAAAATAAATTACCTCAGCGTAGAGTACACAGTTCATCAGTGTTTATCAATTCTCCAACATCATTAATAAACTCTTTTCTCAAAATGCACAGTTGTGAGTATTTGTGTGTAAATAGCAGAGTTTACTGAATGTAAATATTTAGAGCATCTCAAAGTGCATAAAATCCACAAATTAAATCAGTAAAAACTGGTTGCCCAAACTCTCATATATACAACAAAATCTGATGTCATCTAAACTCTGTACCTATGTGTTTATTATATTCACCACCTGTAAAAAAAAAAATTCTTTTTCCAGTAATCAAAGATTGGCACTAGTCACCAAAAATTTCAAATTTTAACCCTTATTTCATACAATAAGTTCCTGGGTCTTCCTAGGCACAACATGATCTCAAAGGAATTTGTGCATGTTTTTGCATCTTTTGCTTGGGGGTGAAGTAGCAGCAACTATTTATAAGAGTTTAGACTGACATCATTTAACATATATCCCTTATGAGAGAAAGTGCAAACATCTAATACAGACTCAGTGTATAGGACCAATAAACTAAGAGATGCTATAAATATAGAGACAGTATCATGCTGTGTAAAGTTTCTGCACACATTTGAGATCAGATCATATATAACTCAGAAGGATTCATGATTACTTACTGAGAATCATGCTTCATACTATTTTCTTCATCGGTTTGTATGTTTTAGACAATATCACAATCAAAGATTAACATCAGAGTTTAACCAATAGAGTATGCCAACAGAGTTTAACAACATGATTTGCATGACAGTTAACATATGCATAGAAACATGAGCAACATATCACAGAAGAGTTAATTTTGAGTCTAACCAGTATCTCTAGTCGAAACCAGAGATCATTCCTAGTTCATTTACCAGTCTTGTAAATGTAGCTTCACTCAATGGCTTGGTGAAGATATATGCAAGCTGTTGATCTGTAGACACAAAATGAAGCTCAATATTTGTTTCCTCCACATGTTCCCTGATAAAGTGATACCTTATGCTGATGTGCTTGGTCATGGAGTGCTGTACTGGATTTCCTATCATAGCAATAGCACCTTGATTATCACAGAAAATAGGTATTTTAGAGTACCTTAACCCATAATCCAGCAATTGATTCTTCATCCACAGAATCTGTGCACAACAGCTACCAGCAGCAATATACTCTGCTTCTGCAGTGGATGTGGAAATTGATTTTTGTTTCTTGTTGTACCAAGAAACTAGTCTGTCGCCTAGAAATTGACAGCTTCCACTGGTGCTCTTTTTGTCTATCTTACAACCTGCAAAGTCTGCATCAGAGTAACCAACAAGCTTAAACTCTGATTCTCTAGGATACCACAAACCCAAGGTTATGGTTCCTTTGAGATATTTGAAAATCCTCTTCACAGCTGTTAGATGAGGCTCTCTGGGATCTGCTTGAAATCTTGCACAAAGACAGGTTGCATACATGATGTCTGGTCTACTTACAGTCAGATAAAGAAGAGACCCTATCATGCCTCTGTAGTTTGTCATATCTACTGAAGCTCCTGTGTCTTTGTCTAGCTTTGTTGCAGTTGCCATAGGAGGTGTTGCAGATGAACTATCAAGCATACCAAATTTCTTGAGAAGATTTCTGGTATATTTTGCTTGATTGATAAAAATCCCATCATCTGTTTGCTTTACCTGCAAGCCTAGAAAATAACTAAGCTCTCCCATCATGCTCATTTGGTACCTGGACTGCATAAGCTTGGCAAACTTCTTACAGAGTTTATCATTAGTAGACCCAAAGATTATATATCATCCACATAGATTTGAACTAAAAGCAAATCATTACCAGTATTGAAATAGAACAAGGTTTTATCAATTGTACCTCTATTGAACCCACTTTCTAAAAGAAATTGAGCCAGAGTTTCATACCATGCTCTAGGTGCCTGCTTTAGTCCATAAAGTGCTTTGTCAAGCCTGTAGACATAAATCTCTCTTTTTCCAATTCAGATTCTAATTGCCTAAATCTCTTAAGCAACTCCTGTTCAACATAAACAGCATCATCTCTTTCCTTTTGAACTTGTTTCATGTTAACAAGTTCTTCTTCAAGAAATTTATTTCTCTCTCTAAGCTTTAGATTCTCAGATTTAATTCTTTCATTTTCTAAAGTCTGATCTCTATAACTAACATGTATGCTTTTAAGATAAATTCTCAATTCAGATATATTATCAGTATCATAAGCATAAGTTGTTAGGGGTACCTTATTTTCAGATGATTCAGATTCATCTTTAACAGTTGCCATGAGAGCATAGTTGACATCCTCATCTGAGTCTGAAGTGTCTGCCCAGTCTCTTCCTTTAGTGATGAGTGCTTTTTTAGATTTTCCTTTCTTGCACTCTGGAGCATAGTGACCCATCTCTTTACACTTGTAGCACTGGATCTCAGGCTTGTCTTTCTTCCCATATTTGGTATCCCTTCCTTCAGACTTTCTGAAACTCTTCCTTTCAGAGTTTGAATCTCTCCTAGAGAATCTCTTTCATTTCTTGAAGTTCTTGAAACCCATCTTCTTGAAGGTCTTCACCATCAAAGCAGCCATTTGCATCATCTGTTCTTCATCATCCTCGGATTCAGATGATTCAACAGTGTTTGAGTCATCATCAGTGTTTGATGACTCAGTTTCAGAGTTTATGACCAAAGCCTTTCCCTTAGCTTTCTTCTTTGATGTCTCTTTCTTAAGAAGCTTTTCTTCAACTTTAAGAGCAACAGATTTTGTCTTCTTACCAGATCTTTTGTTTCTTTGTTCTATCTCAAGTTCATGAGTTTTAAGAAACCCATAGATTTCATTAAGTTCTGTATCTGCAAGCTCATAATTATCTCTTATTGTCGTTGTCTTTAAATCCCATCTTTCAGGTAGAGATAGAAGGAACTTGAGATTAGACTCTTCAGGATCATATTCTTTATCAACCAGAGATAAATCATTCAACAATTTACAGAATCTGTCATATGTCTCAGTCAAAGTTTCATCAGGTCTCGAGTCAAAGTGTTCATATTCCTGTGTTAGTATAGTCTTCATGTTCTTCTTTATATAACTTGTTCCTTGACATCTGACTTCTAAAGCATCCCAAATTTCTTTGGCAGTTTTGCAACCAATAACTCTGTTAGACATGACATTATCTAAGGCACTATGGAGAAGATGTCTAACTTTTGCATCCTTTGCAATTGATGAGATGTCTTCAGGAGTCAAATCTTTCTTTTCCTTTGGAACAGTCTTTTGTTCTTGACCAGCAACAACAGGAGACAGTTTAGTTGGTTTATGAGGACCATCATTGATTCTATCAAGGTATTCTGGATCTGTGGCTTCCAGAAACATGGTCATCTTTACCTTCCATATTGGATATTCCGCTGGTCTGAGAATTGGAACCCTAATCGTCTCGTATCGACTCACAGAAGTTGGTTGAACCTTTTCGGGATTAGAACCTGCTTGGATATTTTCAGCCATGATTATACTTGTGTTTAGATCAAAATAAACTGTATATATTTAACAGCCTAGGCTCTGATACCAATTGTTAGGCCGATTACACAATATATAATCAAGTATATGTATGAGAATAACAATAAGAACACTGTTTATGAATAATAAACTGTATGGAATTAATAACTCCTCTCTCGGTGATGTAAAATATCACAGAGAGCTGCTAGGTTACAAGAATAATCTTTCAAGTATTTGCATCCCTTTTAGGGTTAACCTATCTGTGTTTATATAGTACACAGCTACATACAATCTTTAATTGATATTCCTAAAAATCATCTATACAATTAATATCAATTTAGAATTGCTTCTGTCTTCTGTTCCGTTTCCTTAGCCATCATAATATCTCTTTGCTTCTATCCTTCTTCAAAGTATATCGCTTCTAGAATCTTCATTGTGTATAACACCGACAGCTAAGCAAACTCTGACTGTCAGAGTTTAACAAACTCTGACCAGTCTTCCAGCTAAACTCTGATAGTATCCTGATACTTTAAACACTGATAAACAAACATCAGCAATTATATCTAACATACTAAAGACCTTTGCTCCAACCAATTCATCAATAAGCTCATCAATAACTGGTATTGGAAATTTGTCTTTGACTGTTTTTCTGTTAAGCTCTCTGTAATCAATACACAATCTCCATGTACCATCCTTTTTCCCAACCAAGACCACTGGAGAAGCAAAAGGAGATGAACTATCTTGGATAATTCCTCTTTCCAACATCTCTTGAATTAACTGCTCAATGACATCCCTTTGTTTAACTGGATATCTATAAGGTCTGATATTGACAGGACCTTCCCCAGGATTCAATGGAATCCTATGATCAAAGACTCCCCTACTTGGTGGTATATCCTTTGGTTCATCAAAAACATCAACATATTTTTGTTTCAGAAGCTGCAACTCCACACCCTCCTGTTTTGCCTTTGAAACAGCAATTTACCCTGAATTTGTAAGTTCAGTACTTCCCAGAAATAAGTCTGAAACCTTCCTAACCTGAATCAAACAACAATGGGCAGCATCCTGTAGCCGTTTACCAGATGGCTGACCCTCAATGACCTTAATCTTCTTCTGTGGAACCCCCTTCAAAGAAACTTGCTCATCATTAAGAATAAACTCCATCTTTAGTTTTTTTAAATCCCAATAAACAGGACCTAAAGTAGACAACCACTGAACACCTAATACCATATCACAACTTCCCAAAGAGATCAGCATAACCTCTGTCTTAAACTCCTTACCATTCATCATCCAAGTAAAATTTTTACAAACATGTTTGCACACAATATGATTACCATCTGCAACTGTAATTGCTTGTGCAGCAACCTCTTCTATGGTGCAGCCTAAACCCTTGGCACATACTAAGTCTAAAAAATTATGTGTGCTTCCAGAATCCACCAGTATATGAACTGTCTTCCCTTGTACCATGCCCTTTAGCCTCATAGTTTGACAATTTTGATTACCAGCTAAAGCATTGACTGAAATACATGGTTCTTGTTCCTCCACAATCTCAGAAATCTCATTTTCAACATCTGTAGTGTCTTCCATTTCAGACCATTCCCCTGGCACTTCAACAGTAAACAAGTGTGGCTCTTTAAACTTGCATTTATGACCTCTTTCATAAGCTTGATCACAATAATAGAAAAGTCCTTTGGCTATTTTCTCAGCTCTTATATCAGCAGGAATAAACCTAAAATTCCTGGTACCTTTGACAGCAGTACCATTGTTTTTACTCTGAGGAGTAGGTAAAATTCGCCATAGGGTCATGGCACTTTGTACTGAGTCAAGCACACTCTCATTACTCACAATGGGAGAAAACAATTTCATTAAATGAAACTCAGGACACAGTGAAAGCAGAGCACCTGCAACTGGTTATAGTGCCTACCATTGTTACGGTAGAAGTGCCTTCACAGGCATCTGAGGGAAAATTTGATTCTTTGCCAAATCAAATAGAATCATTTTCTCCCCTCCCAGAGTGAACATCTCTGGCTCCCTAAGGGATTTTCCACTCGCAGATCTATCTGGAGAAAGTGGAAGGCAACTTGGTCAGTCTATCAATGAAGCAATTCAGATTTCAAATCCAAGTGATTTGATAGACATGATTGAGGATCGGGATTTGCGAACTCCCATTGCACCACCACTGACCTCTCTTGAAGAGGCTAGGGTGAGTTTCAATGCAGGTACTGATCAAAAAGGAGCAAACAGACAGCTAATGTTGAGTGATAAGAGTCAAACACTGAGTGAAACACATGCACGTGAGATGAGTGATACACTTACAAGAGAAATTCAAGTGAGTGCACACACAGACACATACACTGCAATGTAGTTAGCTCACATAGCTGATCTACAGGAACATCTATTCAAAACCCAGTCTGATAAAGAAATTTTGCAAGAACAAGTGGTTGAACGGTCTTCTTCTTCCACCTCTGTCAACAATCAGCTGGGACTACTCAAGGAAATCTTGAAGACAAATTTACTTCCCAAGATCAACTCCATCAACTATCTTAACTCTTACTAGCTTCAGAGACTCATAAAGTTAAATCTGTAGAGAATTCCTCAACTAAGGGGGAGAAGTTTATAGAGAAATTTGGAGAAGCTAGGAAGAGGGAGCTGAAAAAGATATAAAAGGAAAAGGAGGAGTTTCAGGGGAGTAAAGGTAATTAGCTCTGTTTTGTAAATGTTATATGTATAGAGCTTAGGTAAATCAAGACAGGTTAAATGTTATCATTTGTTCATGGTAGAGGAACACCTGTCTTGCATTTATCTTTACTGGTGAAATCTGGAAATGTCATATTTGATCCAGAACTTTCTAGTATTTACTTAGGCTTAAGAGTCCTATCTTTTTCTTGGTTTTAGTTGAGTGATCCTCTAGGTATTTGGTTGTTATTCTCTAACAAACAAATAGGGGGAGATTGAAAGGCATATGAAATAGCCTATTTGTAATTCGAGGATTCTACTCAACTTAAACAAGAATGTAATAAGTAAATATTAGATCAGATGTCACATGAATCTCAGAAGATTATATCTGTCAAAGAATGAAGATTAAAGTCATCTACAGACTTGAAGTTATTTTATATTGAAAGAAGCTCAATTTATTGATCAAGCCTCAATGAAGTATTCAAGCTCAGTGGATTTATTAAAGTGACGGAGATTTCAAGTGGTGACAGCAAAAGATACTGATTACGGAGTTCTTGAATGAGAAGGAAGTGAATCACTGCTTAAAGTCAAATAGATAAAGAACAAACATTGTCGTTAGTCACTCATGAACCAGACAGTGCATCGAGTGTCAACGTACTATTGTGTTTGTTATTTATCTAAGTTTTAAAGTGATTCTGGAATTAATTGAGAAGTCAACTAATTCTATTTATTCTCTTATAAATAATTAATACTATTGAGTAAATTATTTATTAAATTAATTCTGTAAAGAATTAATTTAATACATAATTTATTTAGCTAATTATTTAAATTAGAATAAAAAGAAATTAATTGAGAAGTCAACTAATTCTATTTATTCTCTTATAAATAATTAATACTATCAAGTATATTATTTATTAAATTAATTCTGTAAAGAATTAATTTAATACATAATTTATTTAGTTAATTATTTAAATTAGAATAAAAATGAACTAGGAAGACTTAGGTTTGAACTAGGAAGACTTAGAAAAATGAGTGAGTCTTCCCGATTGTCTTCCTAGGCCAACCATTGTCTTCCCGAATGTCGTCCATGAACAATGTGTTGTCTTCCCGGTTGTATTCCCCTCTCAAGCTTGTCTTCCCTAGAGTCTTCCAAGGCAAAGTGATTGTTTTTCTGCTAGTCTTCCAAAGACAATTACAATGTATCAAGTGGCTTGCACGTGGGTTGATAAAGCAAAAGAAAATGCAGTGGTATTAATACAAGTAATTCGAAGACTTAATGGGACATTACAACTAAAAAGGAAAGAAAGACACAGCAGCCACAAAAACATAACATTTCTCTGTCTTCTTCAATTCCAAACTGTCTGAGCATTCAATTTCTTCAGGAGATTTAATTCTTGATTGTTCTTAGCATTTAATCCATAAGAATCATTTCTCTTGTACTGCTTTAGCTTTCTAGCGGATCATAATCCCTAGATTTTATATCGAACTACTTTTTAGTATTCGATCCTTTTTATTACAAAAATAGATAAATTCATGTCGAATTTATTCTAGATTTGTTTTATCAAGTTCTTTGTAATCAGTGATCAAAATTGTAACACCCCTCAAGTTTAATAGAGTTTCTATTTAACTTGAATATTTTTTCAGTTTTTATTCCGCATTAATTTGTTCTAATTGTTAAATTATTCAAAGGACAAATTCGATAAAACGGTATAGTTTGTATTCAACCCCCCTTCTACAAACTTATCAGGACCTAACAATTGGCATCAGAGCATTTTGATTGATATACAAATCAAAGATCCAATTGTTTTGAGATTTTTCTTAAACTCTGATTTTTTTATTATTCCTAAAAATCTCAAAAGATGTCTACTACACAGAAAGTGGGTACAGTCAAAATCCCAATGTTCAGCAAGGAGCATTATCCAATGTGGAAGAAGAAAATGCTCCTATTTCTTAAGGTTGAAAATCCTAAATACATTGATGTGCTGAAGAACGGTCCCAAACTCCCTATGATTATTGAGGGAGAGTTAATAGAGAATGATGTTGTTACTAGGGCTGCTAGGATGTACCCTAAAGATCCCAAGGAGTACACTCCTGATGAGAAAGAGGATGTTACCTTGGATTCCTGTCTCCAGTTGATCCTTATTGATTGTCTTGATCCTATCATGCATAATCATGTCCTAAATTGTGATACTGCCAAACACATTTGGGGAACCATAGAGATAATCAATGAGGGGACAGAGGAAGTTAGGGAGAATATGCTGGAAATTCTCACCTCACAATATGAGCATTTCAGATCAAACCCTGGTGAAGGTATCTCTCAGGTTTTTGAGAGATACAACAAATTAATCAATGATCTAAATCTCAATGGGAAGCACTACACCAACAAGGAGATTAACAAGAAGTTCCTTCTTACACTTCCACCTCATTTGGAGCACAAAATATCTGCCATTAGAGAAGCAATAGATATGAATGAGATTGCTTTGGAGAGATTGTATGGTGTTCTGAAGACCTATGAGCTGAAGCAGATTCAACAAAGGGAGTTGTATGGAACTGGGAAGATTGTTAGTACTTCTACTGCACTGGCTGCTGAAGTCCCACAGAAACTGGAAGTGAAGCCTGTTCAACCTTCTAGTTCTAACATGAATGTTATTGATGCTGAATATGGATTAACATCCATTGATCAATCTGGTGGTGACTTCTATTCTTTAGAAGAACTTGATCAGCTGGAGGATGGTGATTTGGCTTTGATAGTCAGGAAGTTTGGGAAGTTCAGATTCAAGAGGAATCCCAATCTTAAGTTCAGGCCCAGATTTCAGAGAGGTGGATCTTCCTCTTCAAGTGGCACAAGGGGTGGCTACAAAACTGGAACTGTGGAAAGGAGCACAATCAGATGCTACAATTGCAATGAGTTGGGTCACTTTGCTACTGAATGCAGAAAGCCAAAGCAAGTGACTAGAAACACATTTGATTCTAGCAAGAAGAACAAGATTGGGAAAGCTTATGTTGCTGAAGGAAAGAGTTGGGATGACACTGACAGTGATGAAGAAGCAGGTGAGATTGGGAATCTTGCACTCATGGCAATAGGAGACAAACTCTTTGATTCCATGTTATCTTCAACCAACATGTCTGAGGTAAAGTTCACTGACACTGAAATGATTCATAATCTTGGTGGCACCTTAGAGTGTGCACGCACTGAAAATGATAGAATAATTCTTTTAAACACAAATCTTGAAAAGGAAATAAAAGAATTAAAACTAGTGCATGTTAATCAGGATGAACTTATTGAGAAAATTGCATTTCTTGAGAATAGGGTTAAATGTTATATTCAACTGGAAACCATTCTTAAAGAAAAGAATAGTGAGCTTAATACTAAAGCCAATGCTTACTTTAATTCTTGCAAGACTGCTAAAGAGATTCTCAATAAACAAGCTATGGGTAATCATGTCAGTATAGGTTATGATTATAATGAGGCCATTGGATTGCTTGGAATTAATTCCCCTTGTAGAGTCAGATCTGAAGGAAGGGGTGTTCCATATGTTCTTAAGGGTATTGAAACACCCTTCTGTAAGGAGTCTGAGGCAGATTTTCTGAATGAATACTCTATCATTATTTCTGAGGAGATTCGTGAAGAAGATATTGCTTTGGAAGTTGAACAGTCCAAAAAGTGTATATCTGATATTCCAGTCAAAGTTGCTTCAACTAAAAAGACTAAATCAGATATCCATAAGTTGGATCAAAACAACTGTAGAACTAACATGCCTGCTGTTAATTCTTCTCATAAAGCATGTGGTGTGATTAATTGCATGTCTTGTGCTTTCAATGTTATGTATGCTTATTTTAATAGTAAGCATGTATCTAGTGATAAGACTGCTCCACGTCAACATGTTAATAATAAGAAGCATGTTAAAGCAAAGACTACTAGTCCTCCTCAGACTAGAGTGGATTCATTTATCCCTAAGCCTACTCAGAAATGTGAGGCTGGCTATAAATGGAAACGCTCTTATGTGAAAGAGGTTGAAGTAGTTTTAGTTAAAAATGTTGTTTTGCCTGACAAAGGCCAATTCTTTAAGTATGCCGGACCCAATCAAGTGTGGGTTCCGAGGAAGGACTAATCAATCTGGTATTGTAGGGAGTTAAACAGGTAAACCGTGTTATGTGGATTCTTGAAAGTGGTTGTTCAAGGCATATGACCGGAGATAGAGCCCTGCTATCAGATTTGGTTGAGAAAGCTGGCCCAGTAGTTACCTTTGGAGATAACAGCAAGGGTATTACGAAAGGATATGGCTGTTTGAAGTACGGAAATGTTATCATTGAAGATGTTTCATTTGTGGAAGGTCTGAAGTTCAATCTTATCAGCATCAGTCATTTCTGTGACAGAGGATATGCTGTTTCCTTTGAAAGAGAGAAGTGTCAGATCCTTCACAAGAAGAATGGAAAGCCTGCTCTTCAAGGAGTAAGGAAAGGTGACTTGTTCATAGCTGATCTGAACTCGGGATTCAAAGATGAAGTTAATTGTTTTTATGTTAAAGCTTCATCAGATGATAGTTGGCTATGGCACAAGAAGATGTCTCACCTTAACTTCAAAACCATGAACTCTTTAGTCAAGAGGGAATTGGTTAGAGGTTTGCCTCAGATGGAATTTACACAGGAAGGACTGTGTGAGGCTTGTCAGAAAGGAAAGTCAAAGAAAGCTTCTCACAAGGGCACTAACACATCATCAATAACTGAACCACTTCAGCTACTGCACATGGATTTGTTTGGTCCAGTTAATGTGATGTCCATGTCAAAAAAAACAATATGCACTTGTGATTGTTGATGACTTTTCAAAATATACATGGGTTTTATTCCTACATTCCAAGGATGAGACCCCATACCTAGTGATTGGCCATATAAAGTTGATTGAACTGGATTCTAGATTCCCTGTTAGAGCCATAAGGTCAGATAATGGTACTGAATTCAAGAATGCCATTCTAAATGACTTTTGTGTTGATAAAGGAATAACAAGACAGTATTCTGCCCCTAGAACTCCTCAACAAAATGGAGTAGTGGAAAGAAAGAATCGTACATTGATTGAAGCTGCTAGGACTATGTTAAGTGAGTCCAAACTTCCAACATACTTTTGGGCTGAAGCAGCGAATACAGCTTGTTATACTCAGAATCGAACTTTAATCAACAAGGACTTAATGAAGACTCCGTATGAGATCATGAACAACAAGAAACCAACTGTCAAGTACTTTCATGTATTTGGAGCAAAATGCTTTGTGCTTATAGATGACAATGTGAAACGTGGCAAGTTTGATGCAAAGGCACAAGAAGCTATTTTTGTTGGTTATCCTAGAAGATCTTACAGGGTCTACTTAATTGGCAGTCACACTGTAAAGGAAATTGTCAAAGTTACTTTTGATGACACTATATTCCCTAATATCCAAACAGCAGATTCATCTGAGAAAATGAAGTTTGATAACTTGCCAGACTCCGATTCAGATGATGAAGCCCCGCCTGAAGTTATTGCTGGTAATAATAATAACAATGATGATAATGATCATGGTGATGGTGGTGGAAACACTGGTAACAATGGAGATACCACCAACACTGGAGAAGAATCATCAAGGCAATCAAGCAACAACTCAGGGGGAGCAAATGAAGGATCAACTAGTCACTCACAACATCAAAGTGAAATTCAAGGCGAATCATCAAGATCAAATCTTCCAAGACAGACTATATGGAATAGAGCTCATCCCTTTGAGCTGATCATTGGTGATCCAGATGTTGGAGTTAAAACTAGAAGTGCAACTCAGAATGAATGTCATTTTTCAGCATTTCTATCTAAAATGGAGCCAAAGAAAACTGAGGAAGCACTGACTGATCCAGATTGGGTGATTGCTATGCAAGATGAACTCAATCAGTTTGAACAACAACAAGTCTGGAAGCTGGTACCCAGGCCAAAGAACAAGAAAGTAATTGGTACAAGATGGGTATACAGGAACAAGCTAGATGAGGATGGCATTGTTACAAGGAACAAGGCAAGACTGGTTGCACAAGGGTATTCACAAGCTGAAGGCATTGATTATGATGAAACCTATGCACCAGTGGCTAGACTTGAGGCCATCAGGATGTTCTTAGCATTTGCTGCTTATTCCAATTTTAAAGTCTATCAAATGGATGTTAAGAGTGCATTCCTGAATGGTGAGCTTGATGAAGAAGTGTATGTGGAACAGCCCCCTGGCTTTGAAAATCAGGAGCTGCTGGACTTTGTGTACTTTCTCTTCAAGGCTATCTATGGTCTCAAACAAGCCCCAAGGAAATGGTATGACACTCTCTCTGGTTTTCTTTTAGAAAATGGTTTTGTTAGAGGTATCATAGACAAAACTCTTTTTTCAAAGAAACACAAAAGTGATATGATATTAGTCCAAGTCTATGTGGATGACATCATATCTGGGTCTACTAATGATAATCTCTGTAAAAGATTTGCTGAGCTAATGCAGAGTAAGTTTGAAATGAGTATGATGGGTGAGCTGAAGTTCTTTCTTGGATTGCAAGTAAGTCAAAGGTCAAATGGTATATTTATTTGTCAATCCAAGTATCTCAAAGAACTCCTCAAGAAGTATCACATAGAGGATTCAGCATCAGCAAGGACTCCATCTTCAACAGCCGTCAAACTTGGAGCTTCTGACAAATCTATCAAGGTAGATGTTACAAGCTACAGAGGTATGATTGGCTCCTTACTCTATCTTACTGCTAGTAGACCAGATATTATGTATGCTACATGCTTGTGTGCAAGGTTCCAAGCGGACCCTAGAGATGTACATCTCGTTGCTGTTAAAAGAATCTTGAGATATCTTAAGGGTACACCTAATCTAGGTATCTGGTACCCTAAAGATTCTAATTTTAATCTTATTGGATATACAGATTCTGACTATGCAGGTAGTGTTGTTGATAGAAAGAGCACCTCCGGGAGTTGTCAATTCCTAGGAGGTAGGTTGATTTCCTGGTATAGCAAGAAACAGCAAACAGTTTCCAATTCAACAGCAGAAGCTGAATATATTGCTGCTGGAAGCTGTTGTGCTCAGATCCTATGGATAAGGAATCAATTGAAGGACTATGGCTGTGTATTAAAAAAATCCCTATTTTATGTGATAATACAAGTGCCATAGCAATCTCCAACAACCCTGTACAGCACTCGAGAACAAAGCACATTGATATCAGGTATCATTTCATCAGAGAGCATGTCATGAATGGAACTGTGGAGTTACATTTTGTACCCACAGAAGAACAAACTGCAGATATATTCACTAAGTCTCTTGACGAATCCACATTTACTAAGTTAGTTAGTAAGTTGGGTATGTTGAACAGTCTTAGTGATTGAAAATATCTATGTCTGTTTGTTCTTATCTAAAAATCATTTTTCTCTTGTGGTTGTTTAGTGATTTTACTGTTTATTCTTGTTAATAATTGCATGCTTGTTGATTTAAATGGTTCTGAATATTTTATTTTCTTTAAAAATATTTTTCTCATATTTTTTAAGTGGAGAAATGTATTTTTATTGAAAATATATTTATTTAGAATTATTTAGATATTTTTCAGATTGTAAATATTGTTGTTTAAATATTTCTGCAAGTTTATATTATTTTCTATAATATTCTGCAGTTTTCTAATGTTTGTGCATAAGATCATGTAAATATTTTTTGCATTTTATTTTAATTCATTTTCTTTCTTTAGATTTCTACTAATAGTTTTTATTTGTATATATATTATATTATTTTATATTGTATTATTTTTATTATTTATTATCTTTTATTTTCTATTTGTCTTAGTTGTTTTTGTAAATATATTGTATATATTATTTTTGATCTAGCTCTTGCTTAGCTGGAAATTCAGTGCCAAATCCAAATTCAGGTATTACTTTCTATCTCTCAATCCACTTCTTCTACTGTTGCTGAACCCAAGTGGTTGTTAGGGCTGATCAAGGGATTGTAGATCCACAATCTCTATCCCAGGTCTTAGAGCCAAACAATGAGTCTACAACTTAATTACTTGACGTCTCAGCCTGAACAGAAATCAAATGTTAAACAAAGAAGTATTTTGATTGAAACAGTGAGTAATCCCACAGCTCTGCCTCCTCTAAAGAAATTCAATATATACTGAGGCATCTGTCAGCCCATCTGTATCCTCTCAATAGGATATGGACTTTGAAAATGGCCAATGAACTGTATCTAGAGACATTCTCTCAACAGGATGAATCTATTGAAATTCGCCATAGGGCCATGGCACTTTGTACTGAGTCAAGCACACTCTCATTACTCACAATGGGAGAAAACAATTTCATTAAATGAAACTCAGGACACAGTGAAAGCAGAGCACCTGCAACTGGTTACAGTGCCTACCATTGTTACGGTAGAAGTGCCTTCACAGGCATCTGAGGGAAAATTTGATTCTTTGCCAAATCAAATAGAATCATTTTCTCCCCTCCCAGAGTGAACATCTCTGGCTCCCTAAGGGATTTTCCACTCGCAGATTTATCTGGAGAAAGTGGAAGGCAACTTGGTCAGTCTATCACTGAAGCAATTCAGATTTCAAATCCAAGTGATTTGATAGACATGATTGAGGATCGGGATTTGCGAACTCCCATTGCACCACCACTGACCTCTCTTGAAGAGGCTAGGGTGAGTTTCAATGCAGGTACTGATCAAAAAGGAGCAAACAGACAGCTAATGTTGAGTGATAAGAGTCAAACACTGAGTGAAACACATGCACGTGAGATGAGTGATACACTTACAAGAGAAATTCAAGTGAGTGCACACACAGACACATACACTGCAATGTAGTTAGCTCACATAGCTGATCTACAGGAACATCTATTCAAAACCCAGTCTGATAAAGAAATTTTGCAAGAACAAGTGGTTGAACGGTCTTCTTCTTTCACCTCTGTCAACAATCAGCTGGGACTACTCAAGGAAATCTTGAAGACAAATTTACGTCCCAAGATCAACTCCATCAACTATCTTAACTCCTACTAGCTTCAGAGACTCATAAAGTTAAATCTGTAGAGAATTCCTCAACTAAGGGGGAGAAGTTTATAGAGAAATTTGGAGAAGCTAGGAAGAGGGAGCTGAAAAAGATATAAAAGGAAAAGGAGGAGTTTCAGGGGAGTAAAGGTAATTAGCTCTGTTTTGTAAATGTTATATGTATAGAGCTTAGGTAAATCAAGACAGGTTAAATGTTATCATTTGTTCATGGTAGAGGAACACCTGTCTTGCATTTATCTTTACTGGTGAAATCTGGAAATGTCATATTTGATCCAGAACTTTCTAGTATTTACTTAGGCTTAAGAGTCCTATCTTTTTATTGGTTTTAGTTGAGTGATCCTCTAGGTATTTGGTTGTTATTCTCTAACAAACAAATAGGGGGAGATTGAAAGGCATATGAAATAGCCTATTTGTAATTCGAGGATTCTACTCAACTTAAACAAGAATGTAATAAGTAAATATTAGATCAGATGTCACAGGAATCTCAGAAGATTATATCTGTCAAAGAATGAAGATTAAAGTCATCTACAGACTTGAAGTTATTCTACATTGAAAGAAGCTCAATTTATTGATCAAGCCTCAATGAAGTATTCAAGCTCAGTGGATTTATTAAAGTGACGGAGATTTCAAGTGGTGACAGCAAAAGATACTGATTACGGAGTTCTTGAATGAGAAGGAAGTGAATCACTGCTTAAAGTCAAATAGATAAAGAACAAACATTGTCGTTAGTCACTCATGAACCAGACAGTGCATCGAGTGTCAACGTACTATTGTGTTTGTTATTTATCTAAGTTTTAAAGTGATTCTGGAATTAATTGAGAAGTCAACTAATTCTATTTATTCTCTTATAAATAATTAATACTATTGAGTAAATTATTTATTAAATTAATTCTGTAAAGAATTAATTTAATACATAATTTATTTAGTTAATTATTTAAATTAGAATAAAAAGAAATTAATTGAGAAGTCAACTAATTCTATTTATTCTCTTATAAATAATTAATACTATCAAGTATATTATTTATTAAATTAATTCTGTAAAGAAATAATTTAATACATAATTTATTTAGTTAATTATTTAAATTAGAATAAAAATGAACAGGAAGACTTAGGTTTGAACTAGGAAGACTTAGAAAAATGAACTAGGAAGACTCACAAGTGAGTCTTCCCGATTGTCTTCCTAGGCCGACCATTGTCTTCCCGAATGTCTTCCATGAACAATGTGTTGTCTTCCCGGTTGTATTCCCCTCTCAAGCTTGTCTTCCCTAGAGTCTTCCAAGGCAAAGTGATTGTTTTTCTGCTAGTCTTCCAAAGGCAATTACAATGTATCAAGTGGCTTGCACGTGGGTTGACAAAGCAAAAGAAAATGCAGTGGTATTAATACAAGTAATTCGAAGACTTAATGGGACATTACAACTAAAAAGGAAAGAAAGACACAGCAGCCACAAAAACATAACATTTCTCTGTCTTCTTCAATTCCAAACTGTCTGAGCATTCAATTTCTTCAGGAGATTTAATTCTTGATTGTTCTTAGCATTTAATCCATAAGAATCATTTCTCTTGTACTGCTTTAGCTTTCTAGAGGATCATAATCCCTAGATTTTATATCGAACTACTTTTTAGTATTCGATCCTTTTTATTACAAAAATAGATAAATTCATGTCGAATTTATTCTAGATTTGTTTTATCAAGTTCTTTGTAATCAGTGATCAAAATTGTAACACCCCTCAAGTTTAATAGAGTTTCTATTTAACTTGAATACTGTTTCAGTTTTTATTCCGCATTAATTTGTTCTAATTGTTAAATTATTCAAAGGACAAATTCGATAAAACGGTATAGTTTGTATTCAACCCCCCTTCTACAAACTTATCAGGACCTAACATATATATATATATATATATATATTTGTGTGTGTGTGTGTGTGTAAAATAACTAAAAAACATATGAAAAACTATTTGTTTTGAGTAAAAATATTGTAAAAGGCGAGATAATAAAAATAAATAGATAGTATAACAAAACAATTAAATGAATTATATATTCTAAAATTTTGATAATAATTTGTGTAAACAATAAACTAATTAAAATATATAGTCCATAACAAATTTAAAAAAACATGATATTGCATATCGTAAATTATGATCAGATCAAATCACATTATACAGCCCGGGTTATTTAAAATTATAGTCCCCGGTCATTCAAATTATCTATATAAATTAAAGTAAGTACATTGTAACAGACGAAAAAAATGTGCATCCACACCTAGAAAAAAAAAATTAACCGCAAAAAATAGAAATTTATGTTAATTGCTAGATAAATGACCCGTGTTTTAATTATTAAAGATGTGTATTTTGAAAAAAAATAAAGGATTAATTCATTGTCAAAACACTGACAGAACTCAGAAGACATATGAGCAATTTTAAATTACGATGATATAAGCAAAAAATATTTATCCATCCATAATTGATCAATTCTCAAGTTCAGAGTTAAAAAAAAGTCTGTTTGTTTGAAAGAATTGAAACAAATCGAAATGGTACCAAACGTACTTAATAATAGAATGATTTGGCACAAGATAGTTCCACTAAAGTCAATTAGCTACATTGTCCTATGTTCTGAAAGTTAGGTAGACAGGGGAAGAGAAATAAAGATAAAAAAATGCTTAAAATCAAGAGGTCAGAAGAAAAGACATAAAAGAGTTACAAAGAAAGTTTTAAGAACTGAAAACGCAAGGCCTAAGTAGAGTATTAGAAGATTTAGGAAAGCTTTTGAGTAAAATCAGTACTAAAACCTATAATCTCATACTGCATCATCTTGATGGCTATTTAGTTTCTACCTTGAATATTGTCGGAGATGAACTAAATGAATGCATCATTTTTGAAGAACTAGGAAAATTTTAGGATTATAATTTTAAAAATGTTTTCTTAATTAGAAAACATCCATAGAACACTCTAATTCTATTCTATGATCCACAACAAAATTAAAAACAGACATGATTTATCAAAACTACTCGTATTAGTTTTCACATTATAAACTTCAACATATTTAAGCAATTACAGCATAGTCATAACATTAACAATAAAAACTCTATGAACATCAAAAATATGCAATCACATATGTCAAATGACATTGATAATGCGTAGTTTAGTTTAAAATCACAATCTAAGCTAGCGGCCCGTGCCTTGCACGGGTTTTTATGTTAGTCTATACTATACTATTATAAGCAAAACAGGGGATAATAACGCCTTCCAAAATAAAATATTAATACTTTCTAAAAAACTAAACTGAAATCTATTAATAAATGATTAAAAAACTAATTACGTACAGACGTATAGAATTACAAACACTCGCAAATTCTTGAATTATACCCTAACTAGAATTCATATTACAGTTAATAGATCATGCCCATCTCCTGCACAGCTCTCCATTTTCTTCCATAATTCTTCTCTTTACTCGAAACGTAAGCATCCCTTTCTTCTTTAACATCGGTTATGTAACAGGTTAGCCTACTATTTAGTATATAAATTTGTGTGTATACATGTGTATTTTTAATTTATCCATCTATTTGTTATCGGTATGTTTGCATATGTATGTATTTATAATTAATTTTATCTTTCTCATTGAATTTTGGTTCGGGCTTGGATAATCCCCATTGATATTTAAGAAGCAGGAGCACCTCTTTCTGATTGTATGACCACCCTTATTGAACATGTTAATTCTCTACTTTGGATCAATCCGCATGTGTGTGAGTGTGTGTATTGATTATGAATTAGGCCTGATCTTTCTGTTGTCAAATTTGTGGCCTTCCATATATATAAAAGTTTCAGAAGAAAGAAAGTAGAAAAAGGCTCGGAGAAGTTTGTTGTGCTGGAGAGTGTGAGCTGAGAAGAAGGTATGATCAAAATCGAAATCTTGTGCTGTGATTAATTTTATGTCTGTTCTGTTTTACCGTCGAAGAGAAATTGATTATGAATTAAGGCTGATTATTTGATTTGTAGAAATTTTAGTTATTTTGATGCACAATGTGGCTATGTGTATGTCTAAATCGTAGATTCTCAAAGTTTCAGTACCTACGATCTATTCTCTGATCAAACTCATACCAACCAAGTATTAAAGTTCAGTACGCTTCATCTTTCTCTTTTACTGTGCAATGTGTTATATAATTTAATCACTTTATTCTTTGTTAATTTAAACATTATCAAGTTATGACTTACAACTTTATGTCAAGTTCTCAATTAATTTTATCTAAAGCGTAAATTATACTATTAATATTACTTAAGTAATTTGGCTTCTCTTATGTTTGTATTCAAGTTGTGAGTATTATTGGTTACCACCTTTCAAAAGGCCTTCCAATATAAACAAATTAAAATATAATAATTTTTTTTTAAAAATCAATCCCATATATATTAAAAATCATATTAATCAAACGTACTAATCATATAATAATTCCATGTGCTACATAATTAACAACCTTGCACACTTTTGCGTGGCCACAACAACTGCTACTGTGCAAATCTTCTAGCTATTGTTCAAACAACACCCAACGGCACTGGAATTACAACTTACTTCTGTCTGAGACTCTGAGTAGAAGTCCTCAATTAGTATCTACTAATTGAGTTAAGGTACTATTCTCAACCTTTATTCTGCCAGCGAGTAAGAGAGATTTTTTGAAGCTTGAAAGGTTTGAAAAGTTGGTGTATGTGGTTAAGTTTGGAGTCAATTCTTCTGAATTAGAAGACAGGGTAGAGAACTTGGTTTATGAAGGTGTTGCATATGATGATTGCCCGAGAACAAGTACAAACTTGATCAACTTTTACCTATTGCACTGACTGCAATTGATGGTAATTTTTTTACTTCAGTAGCTAAAGAATAGTTTCTGTTATCTCTTATTACAAGGTGTTGTAAAGGTATGGGTTTAACATGAAGGGGTTATAGTTATTCTTGGTTTTTGTAATATTTTGATTGATGGGTATTAAAAGGTGGATTGGTAGCAACTTTTTGTATATATGAACTTGAGCACCGGAACAAAAATATTATCATAGTAATTAGGAAAGTAATTGGTCTATTCATGAAAATTGTATAATGGATCATGTAACAACATTTCCTGGATATTAGCCAAGTGGTGACACTGGTATAAATCAGTATGTGTTTCATTGTTAGGCACATCATTGTTCCGTTTATTTTTGAAAATCTGAGATACTATATGCTTCTGTAGGACGCAACCATTAGTTAGGTTCATCTCTGTCAACAAATTTAGGAGTAACACAATTCATTAGACTTTGGTGTTTTTAATTGGTTATTTGGCACTACAAGTATATATTGTTGTATCCTGCTATTAAATTGGCTCGATTATTCAACCAAAAAAGAACCAAAGCCAAAACCTACTATTAGAAGTTAACAATATTAAACACCACTCTCCTCTCAACTCTTAGGTTTTGGGTCACTCCACAATCCACATATACTCGTGTCACTCCTAGATTCTCTATTCGGACCAGCTAAAGTTGTAGGACATCATTTTTAAATGAGATCAGGCCTTATTCGGTAACTGAATAAAGGTTCCAATTTCAATCTCTACCTCTGTTGTTTTCAATAATATATTGAGACTTTGATTATTGTCCATGTGCTACTAAACTTTAATTTTTTTAAATTTGATCATCATGTTTATATTAAACTTAATTAGTTGTTGTGCTTCAATTGAGATTTTTGTTGCTATCAACTTTATATGTGATTTATTTAACTTATATGTACTCATATTATTTAACAATTTTTACATTTATTTATTAAATAACAATTACGTCAAATTTCTTTGCTTGCTTAAAATAGCTCTAAATCAAAGAACTAAGTTCGGAAAATCTAGCTAATATTATGCCATCACTCAACTAAAGATAAATATGCGGCAATCGTACTTAATTGAAGTACCCAGCGTCTTCAGTGAGAAAAGCAAAGTAGCATTCCTTGAATATTGATCTATATAAAAACAGATTACAGACCATTAACTAGATTAAAAATTATTGAACGAATGACAAATAAATGATTTACTGACCAGCTTATGGTGAAAGGAATATTGCTACAACAGCTATATACCATTTTTTAACCAAGTTTATACATAGTCATGTCTTTTCTTACGCTCCTTCCTATTTATTCATAAGGTCCCAGATTAGTCATATCAGCAGCATCATTAATGGAGCCAGGAGAAATTTATATTTATTATCTAATTAGATTTCAACAAATTTTAACTTTATTGGGTTGCCGGTAAAATGATTGAGTGGTGATGTGTCATTATGTTATTATTGAGTTATTTTGGTTTGCAATTTTTTATGAGCTACTGTTGATTAGGTGACATATATGTTTAGAATGGGAATTATGTACTTTTATTTTTGGAATTAGGAATGGATGTATTAGTGATAGGTGTTTATGATGCTTAGTGAGTAATGATGCAGGTACTTTTGTACTTATAAAGCTTTTGTTCAGTAATGATTTGCAGCCTATTATAGGATTGGGCCACCTTTGGATTCTAAAAATCGGAAGTTCAAGACAAGTGACTTGGTTTGGGGAATGACTGGATGAACGCGGATGGTCTCTCCAAGATTGATCACCCGGATGTGCCGCTTTCATACTATATAGGGTTTCTGGGTAAGTCATTCATTTACTGCATTAGTAATGTTATGAAGCCTTGGTTTGAATCATCACCGTCTCAGAAAAGATTAGTAATTTTGGTTGTTGTCTCATAATCAGTTTTTATGTAGGAAAATGTTTATTTCCCACTTCCTAAATTTTGTGTGTTATTGAGAGAACTTTGGAAGTTGACTTGGAACCTGTTGAACCACGCTGATAGTACGCAATATCTAGCAAGAATGTTGTGAAGCCTATCAATTATTTTAAAATATTTACAATACAAAGCTACTAGCTTATATAGACAATACATCTTACAATACCTTAGAACATAAGTTCATCTCTACTAGAGTTTTCTGGTAGTAGGGAGATTCTTCTGGATAAAATTTATGGGAGAAACAAAGATGAGCAGGAATGTTATGTTGGTTGTCAGGCTGTTAGCAATATATATTAGATCAAAGAAATTTGGACCTTGGGCATAATAACGTAAATTCAGAGCATTTGTGACATGTAGCAAGGAAAATTACAGGTTCGCGTGAATTTAATTTTAACATATAATAAAAACGTTAATTGTATCAAAAGTTTTAATCATATTGATTAATAAGTTATTAGGACTAGGTTATGGTAGTAACATAAAAAAAGCTTTGGAAGCACAAGACTTGTGTTTTAGCTGCCCTTAGATGAAGTGTGTCATGCAATTTGATCAAGGAGACCAGTGACAATTAACAAGGGCTCAAAAGCAAGTTTTTAGTATCTCTGCTTAATCTTTGAGAAGGATGAAGAGATTTAGGATGTTTACGGACGTTGTATCAAAACATAACAAAGTAGCTAAAGTAGAGGGTGTGTCAGAATATGGTGGCCAAGGTAAGGAGGCTCATAAATGAGTGTTATTTGACAAGAAAGTCCCACTTGCGAAGATGTATGTGTCTGATTGTTGGGTTTTGAAAAGGTGGAAAAGCGGAAGTTGGAGTTGGCTAAAATGAGGATGTTGCGATGGAATGTGGTCGCACAAGATATGCATAAAATTCCCAATTTGCTAAAAAAATTAAAATCCGAGCTATGTTAGAAGTGGACTGGTCTTTTTCAATATCGAGTTAGGTCACTTTTTCTCGAAATACTCGGACCTTTTAATCCTGTGGACCGGATCAAGATTTTTTATTATATAATGATTATTATCTTTGAAATTTAATAATAATGATTTTTTTGGACATTTTGAACAATTTGGTTTTATCCGGGTTTGTAAAAAAATCTGAGCTATATATATCTAGGCTTTTTTGCGATTTGGGTCCGTTGGGCTAGGCTTCTTCGAGCCAGATTCTATCAGAGTTGTTTCCTGCTGGATCAGACGGGCTTTTCGAATTCAAATTCTTTGTGCATCTCTAGGTCGCACAAAGTTGGACAAAATTTCTAATTATGTCATGCAAGGCAGAGTTAGCAATTATATTAAAATTTCTAATTTGTTCTTCTTACATCTTCCTAAATAATAAGTATATAAAATTGAAGCATGCAGTAAAACATGCTGACATACATGTTGCTGATGATCACTTTTAGATGTGATAATGTACGCAAGAAGCAGTACAAGGATTATATTTCTGACTCTTTAAATCTGTCCAGTGATAAGTATGTAAAACATGATAATGCATTAAAATATATATAACACATAATTCTTAAATGCCGATTCTGCAGATTATCTTAAGTTTTGCATATTATATTTCAAGAATTTAGTCTCTACAGATTCTTTTCTACAGCTTTTTTCACTACGGAATTTTTACTATATAATTAGTATGTTTCACAATTTTTTTTTTTTTTTTTTGCTTAACTACAGGTCTTTTTCTGCAGCTTTTTTATGCAAATTTACTGCGGTTTTTTCTGCTTATATAGATTTTTTCTGCACTATTTTTCTTCTTTATTTCTGCTGAAATGGTATGTTTTCTTTGCACTAACTAAGGCAACAGTTTCTTTAAGTTTAGAAATGAAGCCACATTCACCCAGTAATGCTGCAACAAAATGCATCAGGGAACAAGTGACACGTTCCCGGAAAATGATAGCTACTTGAGTGGTGTTAGTGTTACAAAATTTGCAGGGGAATTATGTGATGTTTAAAAGATTATCCTGTTGCTTAAAGAGAATGGGTGATAATAGAGAATGGATTGCAGCTTTCAAGTGTCTCAAAAATTTTCAATGATCATATTTTTTTAAATTAATGGCATGCATCTTACCTCCCAGGTGTAATCTATGTCAGGTAGTTTTATGTTATTAATAGTGGTTTACTACCAGATTTTTAATGTTGAGTTTTTCCTTTAATCATTTCATTTCATGTATGACGGTATCTGATAAATAAAAGTTATCATATTTGTCTAAAAAGAGAACGCTTTTTTTTATATTACAAATGTTTTGAAGAGTATGGATCAGTATTGTAAATGTACATGTATAGTAAAAAAGAAATGCTTCCCTTTAAAACATTGATTTATGGTAAAAGATACCTTCTAGATTTAATATGTATTTGATAATTAAATATTCAATAAATTCATTTTTAAATGATGTAAATTATATCCTCAAATGTGTAAATAATTTTAGTATATTATAAATTTTTAGCAAATTCAGTTCCAAATTCTTTAAGTATAATTATTTGGTCTATATTCAAATTAAATATGATAAACGATCGTAGTCGCCAGCAGTGTTTTTTATTTTTTAGAGCGATTAATATCTTCCGTGGTACTTTGTAAATTTTTTATAGACGTAATACCTAAACCACTATCTTCTAATCATTAAACAATGTTAATATTAATATTTTCGTCCAATTGTGTCAATTTACTAAAGATTGTATAACATATACTATAGATAAAATTTCCAAAACAAAATTGGGCTTGATGTCCAAAACAAACCTGAGGTAACTACTCGAGATTACTCGAGATTACAGTAGTTTTTCATATTAATGCACGAGAGTATTATTGTAAATTCAGGGAGTGTTTTTTAAATTACAAAATTGTCACTAAAATTCTCATGCATTTTATTTTACCTTAGGTGAGTTCCTAAGGTTATTCTTAGGAAAACATTTCTCAGCAAAATTTTAGTTATTCTTCTCAGTATATATGAGTGGAGACTTGTGTAGATATTGTTATGGTATATAATCTAACAATTAAGTTTTTTTTAATAAAATTACTTACAATAGCTTATAATTATCTTAAAATAAATTTTTTATCTTAATAAATTAGCAATATAAATAATAATTTAATAGTACAAATTGACAATATATAAAATAAATTGCGACGCTTTAACTAAATTTAATATTATAATTCCAAATTTTAAGAAAAAGGATTTCTTTATTAAACTTCAAAGCATGTAATTATTTAAATGAATTTCTTTTTAAAATAATAACAATATAATAATATATAATTTAACAATTAATCTTATTTTTAATTAGTTATACCTATAGTCAATTTGTTTTACTTTGGTTTATTTTTAATCTTTAACTTTAAAAATATAATTAAAATATCATTGAAAACTATTTTTTATTATAATAAAAGAAAATTAGTTAATTTCTGAATATAATTATACCAAAACAATAATATTTTATATAAAATAGTAATTCAAAGATAAATATACTAATAGTAAAAGAATTATAAAAAAAAACTAATAAAATACATATCCCGTGCGAACGGGTTATAGGCTAGTATATATAATAGAGCAACTAGGGGGTTGCATGAGACAATTTAATCAGTGTGAAATTATCAAATTACCCCTACTTATTATATTAATGATAAAAAAAATTATTTATAATGGGAATCGAACCCTTGACATCTAAATTAGAGATGACACTTCTAACCACTAGACATCACTTTTGGCTTTATTATAAAACTCTTTATTAATATGTGCAAATACTCAATATGTTATATTATATTTTGGTCTCTTCTTGTAATCTACTTGGTAAGGTAGATAATCTATTTTCATAAGTGCCTTAAAATCATATATTTGATCGTATTAGAGAAAAACTCATGCAAAATAGATATACAAAATGTTATATTTGCAATAAGTATATATAAATCATGTTTATTTGCAATAATTATATATTTGCTCAGATTATATATACTATAAGATTACAAATTCTATATACAATCAATATATATCTATTATATTATACTAGCTTAAAACCCGTGCGATGCACGGGTTGTTAATTGTTATTTTATTATTATATTTTTAATATTTTATTAATTGTATTTGTTAAAAAAATAAGTAGGCATGTTAAAATAGTTAAATACTTTTCATTAATTAAAAACATTAAAACATATTTTAAAATAAATAAGTAAGGTTTTGCCCGTTATAGTTTTGGAAAATGAGGAGTTTTAGTAAGAAAAAATAAAAAATGTAACATATATTTAGTTAAAAAAGTTAAATGTCTGTGATATTTTTGGAAAATGAGGTTTTAAAATTTAATAATTAAAATTATTTAAATTCGTTTTAAAATAAATAAGTAAAGGGTTTCATGTGATATTTTTGAGAAAAAAATGAATTTTAGTGAGAAAAATAGAAAAAGTAAATTTTAAAATACAATTTTCGGTGATATATTTAGAAAAGGAGGGACTTTATTAGAAAAAATCTATAATGTGTTTTAGGTGAAAAGGTAATTGGTTATAAATAGGTATTTGATTATTTATATTTTAATATTTTTAGTGATTGCATTTGTTAAGAAAAATAAGTAGACATGTTAAAATAGATAAACTTTTAAAAAATAATTATAATATTATAGGTTTAAAAATAAATAACTAAAGGTTTGTCCGTGATACTTTTGGAAAATGGGGGGTTTTACTAAGGAAAAATAGAAAAACTAACATGTTTCAGTTAAAAAAGGTAATTGTCCGTGATTTGTTTGAAAAATTAGGGAAATTTGTTAGAAAAAATAATTTGTTTTAGAGAAAAAGGGTAATTAGTTATAAATAGGTAATATTATTATTTAATAATATATTTCTATAAATAAGTAAGGTTAATTAAGTAAAAATATGAAATACAGTTAAGAGCAATTAAGTAAAATCACAACGTACCATACCGACCGACCAAACTTTTAATGTTTCGTCTATTATATAATAGTATTGATATATAATAGAGCAACTAGGGGGTTCAATGAGCCAATTTATTCAAGTTAAATTATCAAAATACCCTTCTAAATTATATTTTAATTATACATGTATTAATTACGATTAATACTCATCTACTTTAATATGCGTACATTAATTGTGTCCAACTCATTATTGCATATCATTAATATTTATTATTACTTCAATATTTAATATTAACAATTTATGACTAGATATTATTTTTTATAGAAAATATTAAAACTTTTAAACATTAAATAAATTGTGACAATGATGATTGATAATTGTTAATTGAAAGAGATTACCAACTAATTAAGAGCTTCGTTCACTATTGCAAAGTGATGCATATGAAATCTTATTTTGCTAAATTAAAAAAAAAACTATTGGCCTTATTGCATATTTCGTATCTAGGTTCGCTATTTGCTTTATTACATTTATTTGCTTATATAACAGACGGTTTGGGGAGATCAAAAGTAATTATAGACCAAATAAATGATGATAAAAAATAATGAATATGGCGAGTGAACAATGAATATCAATCAAATAAGGAATTTGGATACTGAAGATGTAATAATAAGGCAATAGGTTTGTTTTTCGAAGTTAGCAAAATATGATTTGATCTTCATATCAAATCTTATTTTGCTAAATTGAAAAAACAAACTATTAGCCTTATTGCATATTTCATATCCAGGTTCGCTATTTGATTCATTACATTTATTTGCTTATATAGTAAACAGTTCAGGGAGATCAAAAATAATTATAGACCAAATAAATGATGATAAAAAATAATGGATATGGTGAGTGAACAATGAATATCAACCAAATAAGAAATTTGGATACGGAAGATGTAATAATAAGGTTAATAGGTTTGTTTTTTGAAGTTAGCAAAATATGATTTGATATGCGTCACTTTACAATAGCCAACGAGAATATTTTGTACCATATCAAATAATTTTTTTTATAAATTTAGTATATCTTAAACAATAAGTTATATATCAAACAAATGTTATAGAAATATTGTACCAAATAGTTTTACTAACTATTTCAAACAGGTTAAATACTATTTTGTTTTTTATAAAGTTACACGACGGTTGTAAAATAAGTCACACTCATTTAAAATAGTTCAATCTCCCGTAATTACAAGACTGCAAGTACTTCAAAATTACAAGTCTTACTTATATTGTACGTCGTTATTAGATATGATCTTTTTCAATGAAAAAAGATTTCATTCGCAACAGAACCTATAATACATTTCACATGCATGCATATATTTACATGATTAAATATATATGACCTTTTCTAACAAAAACTAATTTCACTTGCAACAAAACATATATTATATTATAAATCGGCTTATCATTTTGTAATAGAAGAATGGATAACATACATGTGCCTCGCACGGGTTATAAAGCTAGTTTTAAATACTAACAAATTAAAAAATAGTTTTTAGTATATTAAAAGTAGAATAGGTGTACAAAATTATAGAGGAGAAGAATTCGAATCAATATATATATATATATAAAAAGGAGGATATGCGAGAGGTGAGGTGGCGCCCTTAAGATTGTCTCAATCTATTTTTCTAATTTTCTAGAATTTTTGAATTTTAGATACTAATAAATCAAAAAATATTCTTTAACATATTAGAAGTAGAATAAGTGTTCAAATTTATTGAGGAGAAGAGTTTGAATTTATAGCGAAAACATAAAATTAAAAGTTTTATTTGAAGTAGAATAGGTGTTTAAATTCGTAGAGGGGAAGAGTTCAAATATAAAAGAAGTACTTGCAAAGTTCTATTTGAAGTAGAATAGGTGTTTCAATTTATAGAGGAGAAGAGTTCGGATACAAAAGAAGTACTTGCAATTAAAAGTTCTATCGGAAGTAGAATAAACGTTTATAATACATAGTTCCATTTGAAGTAGAATATGTGAAGTTATATAGGTGTTTTTTCAGCGAAAAAGTGACTCATTAGAATGAAGTACGATAACATAAAAAATAATATATAAGACAAGTATATATTCAATATATTAAATTTGAGATTTTGATATTAAAAAGGAAAGCGTGTTTCACGGGAGGACGGCTTATTAGCGAGGATCGAGTAATTATCATAATTTAATTGATAGAGTTTTTTTTAAAAATTATTACGCCGCCGTGAATTACAGTTTTTTCAACTAGTTATAAAGAAGACATATAAGTAAAAGTTTTATTTGAAGTAGAGTAGGTGTTCGAATTTAAAAAGGAGAATAGTTGGAATTTATAGGTAAGTTATAGAATTAAGAGTTCTCCAAAAAATAGAATAAATGTTCGAATTTATAGAGGAGAAGAGTTCGAATTTATAAAATAATAAATACAATTAAAAATTTTATTAGAAGTAAAATAGGTGTTTGTAGACATAATTAAAAATTCTATTCGAAGTAAAATAGGTGTGCGAATTTATTGAGGAGAAGAGTTCAAATTATTGGAAAGACATATAGTTAAAACTTATATTAGAAGTAAAATAAAATTGTGAATTTATATAGGTATTTTTTTTATCGAAAGAGTGACTAATTAGAAAGGAGTATGTATGTTTCAACAGGAGGATGACTATTAGGGAGAACTGAGTTATTTTTGTAATTTAATTGATAGATGTATTTTTTCAATGAGCGGCTCATTAAAAAAAGAAGTATATAACACAAGTATTCAATATATTAAATTTGAAATTTTGATATTAAAAGAGATATCGTATTTCACAAGAGGACGAATTATTAGAGAAGATCGAGTAATTTTTTTAATTTAATTGATAAAGTTTTTAAAAAAAAATATGACGACGCAGCTTTTTCCACTAGTTCTACGTATATAAAGATATTTACACTTAAATACCTCTGTAATATAGCATTAGTATAACTGCACGTCTGTAATAGAGTCAAGTGTTTGTGCATAAGAAATGTTCAACTCCAAAGTATCACACGTAGAGCTGGTCAAACGGGCGGTCGTGTCGTGCCGGTTTTTGAACGGGCCGAGTTGCTGAAGAAAGGGATCGTTAACGGCACGTATGTGGAAGACGGGGCGGGCCGTGTCAGGGCGGTTCTGGGGAGAGCTAACTCGTGCACGGCTCGCCGAGTTGGCGGGCAAGTTGTGCGGGTTTTGCAGTTCAAATTTTTTTTTTTATATACTTTTAATTCGATTAAATATTATTTAAAATTATACGAATATTTTTTGGAATAAAAAAGGATGGTATCTCTGCAAATTTTATTAATTAAAAAAAAATTACAATTAATTTGAGAGGACTCCTCTCTAAAAAAATGAAACAAACCATATTAACATAGCACCAAACAAGTAATTAAAGTATTTGAATTAAAGTAAAAGATCCTAGGCTGGTCAAACGATTTTACTCTACTTCGATTAAAGTATTTGAATGTTTTGAAAATTACAATTTACAAGTAATTTTTTATTTAAAAATAAACACTTAAGACAATTTGCATGTTCATGCTTATAGTAGTCAAATACTTAACACATACATTTTCATAGCACCAAATAGTGGTTCAACGATTCAGGCAGGCCGGTTCCGCTTGTTATGTTACGCGATTCGGGCGAACCGATCTGTGCCGGTTATGGTTCCCCGTGAACACCCCGTTTCTTTTATACGAATTGTGCCAGTCCGAATCAAACCATAACGAAAACCCGAGTTACTTTCGCGGACTGATTCCGGTTTACACATCTGGAACCACCCGTTTGACCGCCCGTTTGACCAGCTCTAATCACATGTTGTATATATTAATGCAATATCTAAACTTATTGCAAAGGTTGCACACAAAACATATGGATTTTAAAATTATTCAATTCTCTAGATTTAAAATAATACTGAATGATTAAAGGTCACGAGGAAAAAAATAAGCCATATTTGTGCCCAAAATACCAGTCATGATTCAATGCAACATTATCAGGAATAAAACTTCTAACGCTTAAATGTTAAGAAAAAAGTCATCCCTTAACGATCTGAGAATGCAAAAAAAAAAAAAAAAAAATCAAAGCAGCTAATTACAATTACTAGAAACTAGTACCCAGCATGTATAAATTTTCAATAGACTCAAGTGAATTGCTCCTATTATTTTATAAGGAGTTCCTCTAGAACAACGCAATCCACAACAAACTATATTTTAGATGCTGGTAATACATGGCCATAGAACAGTGGTCAAAAAAGTGGCACGTTCCCAGCAGAAATTATTTCACCTACCCATCAAGCAGATTTACAAGAGCAAGTACCAAATAACCGAGGCGACGACGGATGAATAGTGCTAGCAAATAAAATAATATGATCCCTTATTGGGATGATCTATTGCACTCCGAAAAGGTTCATATCTCGACAGTTGGATACAAACCAAGAAATGAGTTGCGTCCACCTCCATTTGAATCTGCAGTGATGTGTGATGAATATAGTTCTCCAGAATGAGATGATTTACGAGACCTTGGGTTCTTAGGAGAAGCTGTGTAGGATTCCGTTGAACCACTACTTGTTGAATAAAAAGAGGAAGATGGTAGACCGTGAATCCTTGGCAGGCCTGTTGGGTCAGCATTCAAGCTATAACCCCTTTCAACTGCATCTGCATCAACCGGTAATTCATCCAACGTCTGCAAGAAAAAATTGATACATAAAGATTTCCAAATTTATTCAACAAAAGACATTGTTCACAAGCAGATGCTCACAAGGGATTTCATTTAGACATTTCAGCAAATTAAAAGATATATAATTGTTCAATTACTACTATTAAGTTTCCACATTGCATGTGGTTCAATCACGATGAACTGGAAAGCAACTTGCGATCACACAATCAGATAACGTCATGTTATCTTATATTAATTATAAGATACAAAGAGACATGTTCACCAATGGACACAATACACTGATTAAGGAACAAACTATATTTCGAAATTGGTTTAGATACCTACAAGAAACTCAACAATCCATGCAAATATATTTTAAACCATGTATGTGTCATGTAGGAGAATTATTAGAAATCCTTGAGCAGTTCTCCACGTTTAATACGTGCTTCGATAGAACAACAGAAAGCACATTCATGAATGCGAACTAGATGTAAGATTTCCCTTTCAGCGTCACATTATTTGGTGAATTAAAAAAACATACCCGGAAAGCCTGCTGAAGAACACGAAGGGTTTCTCTGGTGCGTTTTCTTTTAATAGACACTTCATCAGGTTCTTGCAACATCTCTTCAAAGAGGTTGTCTCTGACAAGACAGAACGTAAAATAGTATTAATATTAATAGTAACGGCCATAAAAACATATGGAAAAAAATACGGCCATGGTTCCGAGCAAATGTTACAGCAAATGGTACCTGTACAATTTTTTGATGAAGACATTGTGCAACTCTCTTTTTGTATGGTTTACCTAGTAATGATAAATCAGAATGAGCCAGTCAGGAAATATGACAGGCAACTGGAAAGATATAATAACTTAAAAAACTTGATGTGACTTTGCATCATGCAACTCTAATGTTTTGAGATTATAAAATAGACAAGGACCCACGGAGAGAAACATATCCATAGTTCCCCAGATCCTTTAACAATATATTACAAATTACAGAAGATGAATACTTATATGTCAGAAAATATGACTAGCGACTAGAAAGACGTAATCTGACAAAGTTTAAATGTAACCTCACATTATATAACTCATATTCTAATATCACAAAATACATTAGAACTTAGAAGCCACAGATACATAGAGAAACATGACGCACATTTCCCCAGATCCTTTAATAATACATTAAAAGTTACAACAGGTAAATACTTTTATAGCTGGCGCTAAAAAAAAAAAAAGGAAAGTCGGAATTATCAACAGATTGTTGGGACAGAACAAGTACCAGGAAGTGCATGATTGCTTTTGGTACAAAATCCTCTATATTCTTTCTTACGATATCATAGTATGACCTCAACAACTTCTTTGTTACAGTGATTTCAACAGCCTCCTGCTCCGAATTGGTATCTGAGGGCCTCAAGACGGTTGGAGGCTTTTATGAGAAGAAAAGTGTTAATCAGAAACTGAACAAATATCTCAAAGACAAGAACCAGCAAGTAAATGTACAGGATCCAAAATGCACCTCTCTGAGATGGATCATTGAGAAAGAAGGCTCAATCGTCTGAATTGGTTCATTAAATGGCTTGCTTGTTAGATTTTCTTTGGCTGCAACACGATTATCTGATCCACCAAAAATTGAGGAAATCCCCCAGGAAGATCCAGTTGTGCTTCCTTAATATTCACAGCAATTATATACACATCAGCCCTCAAAAGTAACAAGAAGAAAATGTTCACAATAGAGCCATACATAAAATGTAAATCAGATGTTAGCATTAATTGTATAGAAAAGGGGGTCTAATAGTTTTCAAAAAAAAAACCTTGGATTAAACTTTCAAATCCAGAAGGCGGGAATTATCTTAATTGAGTAACTAAGAGGACCACTAGGAGCAAAGCTAGAACTCATCTTAATCTCTAATTATTCAAACTGTTGCGGAGAACTACAACTTCAGCCTTTTTAAGATGGCCTG
The DNA here is from genome assembly GCA_030848705.1 of Heracleum sosnowskyi. NCBI lineage: Eukaryota > Viridiplantae > Streptophyta > Magnoliopsida > Apiales > Apiaceae > Heracleum > Heracleum sosnowskyi. The sequence continues at coordinate 11,988,292 of CM061244.1, read as the reverse complement.
AAGACATCTCAAATGTATCTGACAGATATTGATGAGCAGAAATCAGCCATGACAAAGATAACTAGTTATTCCAACTCGTTCAATCCCCTCGTCCCCCATTCCCCTTCTCCAAATTGAATTTAAAAAATAATAATAAAGGAGAGGATTAAGTTAACAAAATAGATACTGGGGAGGATTGATGAATAGCCTGGCGGTAAAGTGTATCTCTTCCCATCACTTGGTCACGGGTTCGAATCCTCACCCCCCAACTTCCTTATGAAAAAATATTTGTAACTATGACAAATGAAAAACTACCACCAGTAAGATCATTCAGGTGTGAAACTCACATGCCTAGGGCACTAAGAAACGACATGTGAATAGCATTAATATTGTGGCTAGCATAATTTTTAGAGTAGCATATACTACAACCAAAAGAAATATATGTGTCTTACCAGGTGCAGCAGATTCAGTTGCAGGTCGTGCACCCTGTCGCAAGGAACAAAAACAAAAACTTACATCAGGTAAGACAAATGCTAGAATATCATACTCAATAATGTGGCATCACGACACTAGGAAACAATGATACATCGAATATATACCAATGTGGCTTGAAATTGACATAAATCATAAACACCATAAATTTATAACAAACTTTTATACCAAATAATATCTCAAAATCCTGGAAAGGCAATTTAGTTGATGCTTTTGCACTAAAAAGAAGTCCTACCTGTTCCGGGATTATGCCATTCGCTTGTCTGGCGAGAATAGCACGAGATTTAAGACTTCTCTCGGATGATGGTGCTTTATCAGGTTCATCCTAAATGCCAGCACAAAGAACTTTATGATAGTATAACAAAGTAAAACATTAATTCAGGCCACCACCGGCATCATTATTCAGGAGAGAGGGGAGGATATAAAGGTGCAAGAGCTGATAAACTTGCAACATTCAAACACAATGCATACCTTATGTCTAGGATTAGTTGAAGCAGCAGCCCTAAGAGATTTCATCTCCTGCAATGCCAATTCTACAGCCTTGCTTCCACCAATAAAATTAGGGTGTGAAGTGTTTATGTAGTCCATCTGAAGAAATAATATAAAAGCTATATGTTAGGAATCAACCTTAGTAGCAATAGTAGCAAGGGTATTTGTGTCTTTTCGTGGACAAGTACTTAAACAGTTGAGTCTATAAATAGAACTAGCAGTTTTAAATTATATTATGCTTGATGAAATAACAGAAAACTGAACTTTGTTCTACCATTCTCTGTAGTTTTTAACTGATTTTCTCTCTCTAAAACTATCTTCTTCAACAAGGTATCTCTTATCTATCTCTAGAACTCAGTTCAATCTCTAGTTCTCTGTTGAAATCTCTGTTTTTTCTCATTTCTGGCCTTAATCTTCAGTCATTCTGTTTATAAACTCAGAAGTACCAGAAATACTAAAAATCACATGTCAGCCCTAGATCCTGACACTAAATCAAATTAAAATTAATGGAAACAGAGAACCTATTCACTATGTACTTTTACATGTCATAACATTCCACAGAACGAAACATAAACCCATCTACACTACCAATCATACTTCGACATATTCGCAAAGATACTAGGTACTATTATTGAGCTTTACAAGATACGTACTACTCAATTCGGCAATTTTACAGAATTGGAAATTGCTGCATGTAACAACAAAAATGTTCAAAACATTATGGGAAGGAAGAAGATATGAAAATAACAAACAGTAAGCAGCCATATACATTTTACTAGTTAATAACGGCATCTTTCACCCCATGCAGACTGCAAGTACGTCTCAACTGCAAGCCTAGTGTGTCTGTCATAACCTTCTTGGTACAAGATTTGGTTTCACATTCTAGAATCCACATATAATATTGCATAAAAATAAATCAAAAAAACAAACTTGCACAAGACTTAGATAACTACATCTTCGTGACTTCATCTATAGATGTCATAATAAACAGTATGCAATATCCAGTGATGTATATATAAGCAAAGCAAGGTAAAAAAAATTATCATTTGTGTTCCAAGCATACCTCCATTTCAACAATGTGCCCAATCATGGTTTCTGAAGGTTCAAGACCTTCTCGCAAAAAATTGCCTATGACCTCGTCCATGCGCTTTCTCAGAATAGGAAAACGCTGCAACTCATTTACCATACAACGATGGCTCATCTAAGATAAAATGATGCAAGTCAGCCACTCGAAGCGATTTAGAGTCTCACAAATTACTAAGAACTTCCTACCTTTATTAGCTCATCATAAATGAATCTTGCACACTGGAGACTTGGATCAAGCAAGCGTGCAATTTGTCTTCGAATGAGAACTTCAAATGGAACCTATACATTGAAAAGTAAAAATAATTTAATGTATATCATGCAATAGCCATGTTTGAAAAATCAAATACATCATAAAAAGAAACTGCAAATGACATCAAAGAATGACTTTGAAAAGAAAAAAGAAAGATGTAAGGACCATCAAAAAAGAGTAGAGATAGACATACTTCTGGTACAAATAGTGCCGATCTAGGACCAGTTGCATTCTGAATGGCAGTTCTGATATCATCATCAGTTAAATCCTCACAGGGGTCAACCTCCTGAAACAGGGACAACTTGTTATTTCACCAGAGCCAGCTTTGGAAACAGCCTATACAACTAGTTAACTGAACTATTTTGTAGATGATCCAAGAGAACAGGTACAAGTAAAAAAAGTTAAGGCAATTACACTTCTGATGTATGTGCACAGAATTTTTTACAATAAGATTTAGAGCGAATTATGAATTAATAGTAAGACAGACTTCATTTTAATCCCCAACTTATCAATTCAAGCCTTCTCTTATAGGTACAGAGAGAGTGCAAAAAAACTATGTGACATGTCTACATTCATCTTTGTATCCGTGTCTAAAGAGTTCTCAACTCTCATCTTCTGTTTGACTTTTTATTTCATATTTTGCACAGAATTTCATTAAATTTTGATTCACCAAGAAAGAAAGAGCCATGTATTGAAATGATTAAATTATGAAAGCCATCACAATTTCAAATAATGATATCAGAATTATCGATCCAATTTCAAAAAAACAGATAATATACACACCTCCAAACTCTTCACAAATATTGATTGGAAAATATAATGAATTCTTGCTCCACCAGACAGCTCAGACGTTGACATTTCTTCGTTCTTTCCTTCAATCATAGAAGAGAAAGCTGTTCCAACATGCAATTGACACCATTAATGAGTTCCAAGCCCACCATAACAAGGATTCAAGGAAGTAATCAGATTTTGTAGATATAGTGTCAACATCTATAATCTATAATATGATAAAGTAACATTACCTTCAGAATATTTTGAAAGAATGTTTAGAAGAAGAGCTCCCTGGCCAGCCTGGTGACAAAATAAAAGCACAAAATTATGCTAACAGATACCACATTCAGTTGCTTCACATTTATTCTTTTGCCTTATTACTATTGTTATACATATGTTTAAACATGACATAGAATATTACATGGCTCGAAAAAAAAAAAATCGGGCCCACACTTTTTAAGATGCTACAAACCATTAAACCAACTCAATTGCTTGAAATTTATAATCTATGCTACTATTGTGTCACATTCAAGCTCAAACCTCGTGCAATGTACAGATATTTTTAAATATTTTATGTTTTAATTTAATAAAAAAAAATTAATGTGTAAACCTATAGTTGTAGAATTTTTTAAAAATTTTAACATAGTTGTCAAGTATTATCACTTGACCTTTCTTTTTGCATACATATACCACTATAATGGAGAGGGGTCTGCTAATCATATTGAAAATTGTAAAATATATTTACTAAAATATATGTATAGCCAAGAATTGAACCCTTGACCTTTCACTAAAAAAGTATATATATAAGAATAATAACCAAAAGAAAAAGAAGAAAAGTTTTTGTAGTTTTGGAGTATGTAACGCAGACCTTTTTTATCTACATTAAAATTTTAAATTTCCGACCATCTATAAGTAGTAGATTTAACGTTCCCTAAAATTTTGGTAGTACTAGTACGGTAATGACCAAAGATAACTCTTACAGTCTTACCAATATTATGTATTATATATAAAATATGATGTTGCAATAAGCACCAATAATTTAGAATATTATATTGCTCAAATATATAGCTAGGTCTGCATTTTTTGATTTTTTGCACATCCAGTTCTTCACCTGAAAATCTTTGTTTTCTATTTCATATGTAAATGCCATAGAAAGATGTTATACAAGTAAATTACATGCAAATGTGCACATTGTGTAAATGATATACAAAGGTGTACCTTGTGTGATTGACAAGCATATGTGTACATTCAAAGAAAAGGAACAGACCTACGCTTTATTACGATGGAGGGAAGCAAAACGAAAACTACATTTTTAAATGAAATTTTAAAAATGTGTTTCACAAAGAAAGAAAGAAAGAAAGAAAAGAAAACGGCTAAAACTTCACTAGAAACTTGCAAAGCGAACACCCCCTACCCCACACATAGAGAGGGCGGGAGGAGGGGGAGACTGAAAATCATCAAAAAGAACAGATAAACTTATTTGGAGATCTTATCCAATACACTGTTATTTGCCCGTGGTTAGAAACTGATTCCCCTCCATACCGTATGTCTTCTAGTATTTAAGATTACTTACCAAATTTCTATAATAAACTAACACTATCTGCTAATATGGCGGCCCATCTCTTAGCTAGGGAGTCGTATTCTTTTCCAGATTGAGTGTTCGATAGGAGTGATGTTCCTATCGAGGTTAAGTCTGTTTTATTTGCTGAGTTAGCAAATTAATAAAACTTACTTTCATGTCAAAAAAATAATAATAATAATAAAGTAACAATATTTTTGAAGGATATACAGATTTATCTAAGATCATTTCTGACAAGACAGACGGAAAAATGAAAAAGAAAAAAGTTATATGGTTTAAATAACCTTTGATTCTGTTATTTCCCCATAACTAGCATGCTCCTTTGCAACGGAAACAAGTGCGGCACTAATGCGTGACTTGAGCCCCGGAAGCAATGCCTTAATATGTTGCACCAAGATCTGAAAATAACAAATGCAAGTAAGCGAGTTACAAACTTTGCAGCACTTTTCGAAGCTGACATTGTACTGCAGATAAAAGCAGGTTGGACTAAAAAGAGTATGAATAGCAGCATAAGTTAGGACATAAAGCAGGTATTTCCTAGCATTATGAGCTTGTGGATACCCCTCGCCCTTCGTAACAAGGGGTCGAGGATACGAGCCTAGGTGGATACATATAGGATTTTTGTAAGTAACTGTACAATGGAATCAACAGGTCCAGAAGACCTCAGGCATGATCTTTCAGATGAATGTATACAGTAATGAGTAATACATATAACGTGACTATGTGAGTGCTAGACAACAGTATCTACCTGATTCAACTTTTTGGCCAACTGGGGAACTCCACAACGATCAGTAAGTTCATTATAAACCTGCATTCATGCAGAACACATAATCAACAGGAAGATAATATAACTGCAAAAGGGGTTTAGGTAACATTAAAAAGATAATGATCGTACTGGACGACTGCGGAAGAACTTTTCTTCAGCCGCAAGGGCATCTTTGATGGATCGATTGAGCGTAATATCCTGATGGTTAAATTAAAACATATCAGATGCCTTCAAAATTGTCAAGCAATTCAATGCAACACAAATAACGTATGCATATCCAAAAGAAAATATTATTTTAGATACATGAATACTTCTATCAACATCGGATTAGTAGATACTTTTAGTACTTTACAGATGACAAACTAATCTCTACATAAGACGTGAATAAAATAAGAGGTTGGTAATAGTAGCTTTCCTAAAATTAAAAAATGAGTCCATCAAAAAAAAAGCATTATGACAAGCACAAGCAGCAAAATGAGTAACATGCTTACCAAGATAACAGTTAAAACAGTTGCAATTTATTTCAGGGTTTTCCAACTTCTGACACAGAATATTTGATGCTTAATACATCACAATACCAAGAAGATATAGTTTCATATTGTGCACCTAGATGACAGTTAGTAGCATTTATTTTTATGAAACCAAAAACATCCTATACCAGGCTCAGTTCATGAGAAGATGTCAAAACAATATGTGTAGAGAAGCACTGAGCCTACAGAAAAACTACATAAAAAAGAGAGATAAACAAAAACAATGGACATTATGTCAATATTGTTATATTTAAGAAAGAGGTTTTTAAATTAAGATGGAGGGGGGGGGGGGGGGGAGAGAGAGAGAGAGAGAGAGAGAGAGAGAGAGAGAGAGAGAGACAAAATAAGTAATTACAGATCATCAAACAACATGTAAACAATATTGTATAAACTGGTAAAAATTAAAATTCAGAGCTTTCTGAAGTAAAACCATGTCAGAATATATCAAATTCATAAACTACTTTCTACATGTTAAGAAAAATTACCTCTTGACTACGATTTACAACACCAACATAACCGAGCCGAAGGGGAATCACTTTGCCCAGCAAAAAGTTGCGGGCATCTGTGCCTCTGTCCATAATATCAAGCTAAACAACAAAACATATCTAAACTGGTCAGCATCTACGGTACATGTTGGTATATTAGAAAATTGGAATGGATTTCATTGGTATATGAGAAAAATGGAATGGATTTCAAAATCACCTTGGTGATAACACCAATTGTTCGATCACCTGCATTTGAAATGAAAAAAAATTAGCTAGCAGCCATACCATCCTATAATAACATTTACCTCTGCTAGTTCAGCTGAATCCAACCAAGAAAATGGCATACAAGTCAGGAAATTACCATTTGGATCAGCATTTCCAGCTATTTGAAGGGCATCAGAGTTGGCAAGATCAGAATTTGCTGGAGTAACAGCTAGTATTAAACAGCTCGGAAGCTTAATATATGACATTATCATAGTTCTAATGCGAGCTTCTATGTCAGAAGGTTGGTCGCCAACTGGAACCTTAGTTATGCCGGGCAAATCTACCAGGGTGATATCAAGAACATTTGGTGAAAAAATCTTTAAACGTATTTGCTTGTCTGAAACACCCCTGTTCCCTCCTGCTTCCCTATCTGTCTCGGCCTTTAACCAACAACACAAAAAATTATTAACATTAAGAGAAAAATCAGAGGAATCTACTACATTATATCAGGCATAAAAAGTAACTGCTATACGAAGTAAACAATCACTCCCTCTGTCCCAATTTAAACTGATATACCAAGAAAACTTAAATAATTTAGATATTAGACCAACTTAACCTTGTTTAATATTAGCCCTATAAAATTTAAACTTAAAAAATGAATACATATATGTGTGTGCCAATAAGAAAAAGAAGATATGAAACTAATATAGTCTAGGAAATGTAAATGTTGTATGGAACTTCCAATGTATTCTCTCATCAAATAAGGGTACACAAGGAAGCTAAAATATAAAAACAAAAACCTCAAAATTGTGGGACAAACCAAAATGGAAAGAAAAAAGCCATTTTGATTGCAATGCGAGGTGTATATTACCACTATGTTGTAAGTTCAGTTATTCACAGCAACTTGTAAGAATTTGAGTTTTCATATATGGGCAACTTGAATTGCATATTCCATACACAGTAAAGCTTCTGCTTTTGTCAAGCATATCATGTGACTCAAATAGTGCTAACCTCAATGTGAATATATCTAAGAAATCATTCTTAAACTATCTCCCACATTCGACCTCCTGTTCTAGTGCTTGTGGTCAACTAGAACTTAAATGTTGATGTGATATACCATTCCACTTCGGTTTAAAATTTTGAAAGAATAAAAAATTTAAAAAATAATAATAATAATTCATTCCTTAAGCTTCCCATGGAGATTGCATTTGAACACTAATATATTAAAAACCCTTGTAAGCATAGCTGGGTTACAAACTTACAATGACTAAAGAAAACCTTACTACATTTCAACTCCAACACTTGTACTACTTGAAAGTGCAAACAAGTATTACTAGACAATGCAATCACTCTGCCATCATGCTTCAAAATTTTAACTACAGAGTTAGCCAACACTCGATATCAAACCAAATGTTCATTCTAGTAACAAAGGAATTTTAGATTTACCCAAAAACAATAGTCATGTTCAAGCTACATGCTAATATAACATATGTGCTCCAAATGAATTAAGAAAAAACTCCATGTTATGACACACTCCATTACGAATTACTATCAAGTTACTCTATTAACACTAATCCATTAAAAACTCAAAACTTCACAAAAAAATCAGAATCAAATTACAACAAATTACAAAAACAAAACCCTAAATTTTCCAAAAACACCAAAATCCAAATTAATTACCAGTAAACACACAACAAATCATATAACCCCTAATTTTTATCAAAAGCATCCACATCATATACCACATTCAAGGTGAATGCTAATGTCACATTATTCTCCAATTAACCAAGAGTAAACCTCACTTCTCAATACATTCCGGTGCAAACAAGCAAGTTACTCAATTTGTACACTAATCCATTAAAATTCCCAAAATTAAACTACAACAAATTCCTAAATCCAATCAAAACCAACTCAACCAACAAAAACCCCTAACATTTATCGAAAATATCGAAATCAAAAAATTCAAACCTGAATTTCTCTGCGAATATCGTTAAAATTATAAAACCTCTTCCCAGGCAAATGCAAAAACTCTCCATACTCCTCATCGACGCCATCGCCTTTCCGCTTAATCTGCAAAAGCTGCAACACAAGTGGCCTTCTCGTACAAATATCGGAACCTCTCGGGAGAAAATCACGGCCTACAAGCGCTTCAAGCACGCTCGATTTACCACTACTCTGACTTCCGACGACGGCGACCTGAGGGAGTTCGATCGTATGAGAGCTTCCGAGTTGCGCGAAGATGTCTTGGAGCTTGTTGACGATTGGAATCACCGAGTGACCTAGCGAAGAAATCGCCGGCGAGATTGACGGCGGAGGAGAGGTGGAGGATGGCGGCGAGGAGGAGAGAGGCTCGTCGGCGGCCATTAGATCGGGGGAGGAGGATTGAAAACCCTAGAGAGATAGGAGTGTTAGAGAGAGAGAGAGAGAGAGAGAGAGAGAGAGAGAGAGAGAGATGTGTGTGTGTGTGTGTTTGTGTGTGTTTGTGTGTGTGTATAGGTTTTGTTTTTTGAAATGGATTGATGATTGTGTAAATTTTTGGTTATTTAGAGGAGGAGGTTCTTTTGTGTTTGATTAACCAGCGCCCAAGAAATTGTGGATATTTTCTTTCTTGCCAAATAAGATAACAATTCTTTTTCCTTTTTTATTCTTTTATTAGTTATCATGTTCTTTACTGAGCGTTTATAATTAGAAAAAATGGATTTTTTTGTCACTCAACTCAACTATTTGTTTGTTTAAAAATCTATCACTTAACTGTAAATCTAATGTTAGATGATTATTTGAATTTAAGCATTTCGTTAAGTTTTTCTTGATTCCGTTAAAATAACACACCAGCATGGATAAACTTGTTGATGTGTTAAGTTGAGGTGGCATTTTTATAAATTATATATATTAACCCGATTGTATATATATCTAACGGGTCTATTCTTCTTTCAAATCAAATTAGGGATAAAAACTAGGGTTAAATTTATTTCTTGAATTCAATGGCTTCTATGGTGTCCTCTTCTTCAATTAATTCTCAAGCTCGACGTGCAGAAGTCGTACGTTGTTATTGTGACGTTGAAGCTCCAATCTGGATTCCCTCCAAACCAAGAATCAAGGGATTGAAATTTTATGCATGCCCACTTTACAAAGGGGTTAAATCTCAAAGTGCTCACTGAAGTGGGGAGCTGGTATCAAATCGTTCACTCTAGTTATCGGCGTCTCATGTGTACCATTCTAGTAGCCAGTGAGGACATCGACGTTAACTCTATTGTTTGACCTAACGGAACCGGTTTGACTGCAATGTCACCTAATACGTGTATACACGTGGACACACATGACAGCTGATATGGCATACAACTCTTTTCTTTTAAAAATATAAGAAAGAGTGCAATTCACTTAGACTTATTACCGTTGAATTGAAGCTTCCATAATTTGGGGGAGAACCCTAGAAAGCGACCGGAGTTCATCTTCACTGAAATTGGTTCAATCGACTTGGAGTAGGCGCTCGAGTAAAGCAGTAAAGCAAGGTTTGTATACCCCTGACTATATACGAAGTGTAGATAATCTCAATGTTTTGCTCGAATTCTTGTATGTCTACTACTGTTATGTATCCAATTCTTGTATGTTTACTACTGTATGTCTTCACCCAAACAGAAAAATGGCACAAAACATGGCTGAAGTTGATGTTGTATTCGACCTTATTTGTGATTGTGATGAAATGAGTGTGGTGAAGACTCGTTGGTACGGGAACAATGCTGGTCGAAGGTATAGGGAATGTGAGACTGATACTTGTGCATACCATAAGTGGGTTGATCCACCACTCGGAGCTCGTGTTGTAGAGGCCATCACAGAGTTGCAAGATCGTTTGTTTGAGATGCATGAGAAGTACAGGCGCAGGTTGGATCGTATGATAGAGGGGCACGAAGCCAAGATGGCAAATCTGAAAATTAAGCAAGCTTTCGCTGTGGTTGCAATGTTCATGGTCTTTGGTGTGATGATGAGTAGGGCACTCACCTCGGTTACGCCTAACAATGTAGCTGAGGATTACGACACTGATGACAGTTCGATGTAGTTTTTTAACTATGTTTCGATGTAATGGATGTTTAGCATTAGAAGGTATGTAAAAGTAATGTGCTGACAATGTAATGTTTAGATGTGTAAGACAATGTACTGCCATCTATATGTCTTATGTAATGTCATCTTTTGTACAATGACATCTTTTGTATAATCTAAAATTATATTGCCCATAGCAAACACCATAAAAACACATAGATAAAATAAGGATATCATTCCATAATACCGTAGTAGTAGATTAATAACATACAGAAAAGCTGATAACCATAAGTACCATGTCTTAAAGCTTGTCTTACGCAAAAGCTAATACCATAATTTAAAGCTTAACAAATAGTCACATATAAATTAAGCAAGGTGAGAACTCAATCTTGTGGACCTCCTTGTGACTCCAGAACTGGTGCTCTTTTGAGAAGGCAATTTAGCAGCCTTTTTAACAATATTTGGTGGGGTTGAAGCTGGTGGTGTCGACCTTGGAGGTGCAAAGGGTACCAGACCAGGGGTAGGCATAAATATTGCCTTGTATCCAACATGACCCCTAAGTTTTTCACTAAAATTAACATAATCCTTACCATTTGTATCCCACTCATCTACATCTTCACCTCTGACCAAAGGCATCTTTTTTCTTGGGACCCTTGAAAGAAAATACATTTTGTCTTCATATTTTTTTACATTGTCCCCATTCTCCTTATCTTCTTTGTCTTCATCCTCCACCTCTACATCCTCATCTTCATGTTCATCTTCAGCAAACTCTTTTTCTGCTTCTTCTTGAGTATTCATCTCAACAAATTCTTCAAATTCTGCTTCATTTTCTTCAATTTTTGCTTCAGTTTCTTGGAAAAGCTTACCCTTACCTTTGTCTCTTGAACTTGCAGTCTGTGAAGCTTGAGTACAAACTTTGTCTGGTTCTTGTACCTCTTTGATAACAACACCTTTTTGAGGCCTTCTAACACTTAGTTTTTGTCTCTTAAGCTCCCTTGCTGGAGTTTTTTTGATAGCTACATCATCATTCTTTCTCTTCACAGGTGCATCCTTCTTCCCCTTTGGTTCACTTCTCTGAGATTCAGCATTTGTTTGAGCATTTTCTTGACCATTTCCTCCTTCCTTATTCTTAGTTGGGCATTTTGAAACCCTATGACCTTGTTGCCTGCAATTGTTGCAGTGCATAACTCTCTTGTTGTTATACCTTTGTAGTAGAACACCAAGAGCTGGTTGTGATTGGCTCCTACTACCCCCCCCCCCCCCCTCCCCTCCCACTCTTCTCTCCTCCTCATTTTCTTTGGTCTCCCCCTTAGTTTTTTAGGAATTGGTGGAGGTAGTAATTCCTCTCCAGAATGAAAATCCCAATAGTCCTCACCCTTCATGGCCTCTAGAGGGTAACTGTAACTTGCCAAATACTTGTCCCTTTTGAAGTAGTCACTCACATAATCCATTGGATTTTGCCTCCTTGAGTGTATGGCAGCAATGGCATATTGGCAGGGGATTCCTGTCAAGTCAAACACCCTGCAGTCACAACTTCTCTTCTCCAAGTCAACAGTTACAAGTCTGGTCCCTTGCTTAACTTGAAATCTTGTACTGCCATCCCAAGAAGCTTGCCAGTTTCTAGATTCTGTTACAAGTAAGTCCAATTGTCTTCTTATTCTTGGACAGATTTGCATGTCACTCCCTTCTATAGCATCCCTTGTAGTCCTAATTCTAGTCAACAACTTCACATGAATTTCTTGGAGCATTGTGAGAAGTGGCATAAACCTGTAAACATGTCATATATTTTTTTTAATATCATGGCATGATTGTGAGAATGTAAACAACTATGATTGAGAATATACCTTTCATTAATGATCCAATTGTTGAAACTTTCTGACATGTTATTATCAGTGTTCTCAACCATAGAATGTGTGCTAAAAAAGGCCTTACACCATGATTTAGGGTTTATCTTGCTCAACTGATCATGTGCGGTCTTGGAATAGTTTCAGGATTAGAGCTAATAGTTATCAGTCTTCCTCATCACTCACATAGTTATCAGGATTAGAGCTAATAGTTTCAGAGTCGTCGTTGTCTGTATCAATGTTGTACTCAGGATCATCAGGGTCATCTTCACTACCCTCCCCACCACTACACTCCCCAAGGTTCTGTTTCTCAGTAATGGGGTTGGGGACATCAATAAGTCCATCGAGATCGAAATGGTCAACATATAACTCAATTCTATCATATGGCTTACACAATTCAACCAATTCCCTTATTGAAATATCATCATAAACCAACCTAGTACCCTTACTAAAAGTATGTCCATCACATTTAAAATACACCAGGGCATTAACATCATACGAGTATTTACTAGCAAATTCTTCTAAATCTCGAAAACTCAACAAATCATAGTCGAAATCAGTAATTACTTCAACTTTACCACCCAGATACTTAACATTAGGAGGGGGACTAAAATCACCATGGTGGTGAAGATATAAAGTAGTAGTAGACATACTGTGAATTGAAAACACAAACAATAAACAATATCACTACAAACATATCATTTCAATCAAATAGACAAACAAACAATATATGAATACAAACATTAACAATATATAGTTAGGGTTCGACATACCTTGATGATGTCTGAAGATATTTGAACTTCTATTGCCAATTAATGCTCAAACTCGAAGTCGATTGAAAGATTTACCCTAATTCGCCATTTAGGGTTTATTTTCCCCAAATTAGAGTAGTTTCGATTGTAAATAAATGAGTTAACTTTATTTCAGTCTAATAAAGTTACAAACGACCTGAGTTGTACGCCATGTAATCGTCCATGTGGCTCCACGTGTGTCCACGTAATTTTGACGTTAAAGTCAAGACAGATCCGTTAGGTCAACTATTCGAAGTTAACGTCGATGTCCTCACTGGCTACTAGAATGGTACACATGAGACGCCGATAACTAGAGTGAGCGATTTGATACCAACCCCCCACTTCAGTGAGCACTTTGAGATTTAACCCCTTTACAAAGAGAAGAATAAGTATAGTATTTTTTTTTTTGTATGATAAGGTTTATCGGAGACAAAGTATGAAGTGAAAAAGTTCGTTCAAGACCTTCAGATTGATAAGGCTGCATTGCAAAGACGAATCGAAATTTTGGAGGCTAAACTAGAGTGCTCAAAGACTGAAATTTGATGTTTAAAGAGAGATTACAACAAATTTCAGTCTTTGAGCACTCTAGTTATATATATAATCGGGTTAATATATATATAAATGCCAAGTCAACTTAACACATCAGCAAGTTTGTCCATGCTGGCGTATTGTTTTAACGGAATCAAGAAAAACTTAACGGAATGCTTAAATCCAAATTATCATGTAACGTTAGTGGCTACAATAAATAAGTTTATAGTTGAGTGGTAGGTTTTTAAACACACAAATAGTTGAGTGACAAAAAAATTCATTTTCCCTTATAATTATTACGAAAATGATTTATAAAAGTTCATCATTTTTTAGATATATGTAAACTATTGTTAAACTTTACATAATTTTTCGAATTCTTTTCAAATTTGTCAGGGATTGTTTGGTGGTATTGCACCAAATGATTAAAATGATTTATGTATAGGGTCTATCTGCTTAAGTGTTTTAAAATGAATATAGTTAATTTTTGACTCACTAATTTTGATTAAATTATTGTTCTTACCAGAGTAAATTTTTATGGAGATCGCTTTTAATTGGAGACCTTGAAGAGCAATATGTTCTGCAATCAAAATTTTGCAAAACGAATTATATTTTGTAATCAAAGAATTGCAAAATATATTATTTTGCAATGCATGTTTTATGAAAATTATTATTTTACTAAAAATCTTAAAAGATAAAGTATGTGCTACAAAATAAACATGTATGTTCTACAAGCTGAGCATGTTTTGTAGAACAATATGTTTAGCAATATTTTGTTTGCAATCATATATAATTTTAAAAAAATTCAATCAAAAAGTGATTTTCATATAACATAATTTACAAAATATTATTTTTATAATATTTTACTTGCAGAACATATATGGTATTCAAGGTCTCTAATTAAACGGGGTCTCCATAGAACTTAACTCGTCCTTACAATTATATGTTATTATTTTCTAGTCTGTTCACCTGTTTTTTGTCTTTTGACATGGTTTGATGGTCGGTGTATTTTCGGACACCCCAACCGGTACCACGGTGGATCGGATTAACTGAGCGACAAAACCACAATGGTGGCCCTTCAACCTAGAGTGCGGGAAAAATTCCTCATACCTCCAGGAATCATCGAACCTTGAATATTTTGATCAATAATTAGTGCTCTCACCAATTCAGATACACGCCCGGAGGCAGTTTGATGGTCTTGAAACGTTCAATTAATATATATTTTTTTAGTCTATTCTTGTAGAGATAGTACTACGAGTTATAAAGATCAAATACAAGAAATGGATGAGAAACTTGCAACAATTATGATTGACAAAGAACATGAAGACATGTATTAGGAGGGAGAGACGAAAGGGTTGTTGAGTAGAGACATAGAACGGGCCCAAAGATCAAGCCGCTTATGTTAATGAATGATGCTATTCGAAAAACTGAATCTAGTAAGGGAATATCTTTTCAATAAAGAAGTAAAAAAAATATAAAATATATAAATGTCCTAAAAAATAGAACAATTAGGGACATAATTTTTTTGAAAATGAGCATAAAAAACAAGTAACGATATAAGGAATATCGAGAAAAATATCACATGAACTTGATTTTATTTTAATTTTGGGCACCAAAGTTTTATTCTCTTGGGACTTCCAATATTTCAAGGTCGGTCATGTATAGACAACTAGGATAGCAGGTAGGGGAATGAATGTGAAGGAACTAGCAGCGAACCATTATGTATTTTAGTCTTACTCTAAAGTATCAAGTGGGTTATAAGAAGAAACCCTTGAACGTTGGGTCATTTGAAAGATTGAAAGATGGAGTCAATTCCCAGACTATTGCTTTAAATAAACAAGACCTTCATATTCAAATTCATGGTATGGTTTTATGTCAAAAAGAGTAGCGAGGAATATTGGTAATTGTTTTGGCACTTTCCGATGACATTGAAAGTGGATGTTGATGACAACAAAATTATAGGCAACAAATAAGGAGGAGATCGGCATAACCCCAAGAATCTAGGAGATATCAGTAACATAAAGGTACTAAAAGCAGGGATAGCATATCCACAAATGGAGTAATGTGAATGAATAGGAAAATAATTTACAAACCAGTGAAAATCAGCTACATAGGTCAAAGAATGCGAGAAATACCAAATCAAATCAAAATGATTGACTTTTTATTGTTAATCCGAAGAGGCGCAAAACTGGTGAACCCAGTATGGATGGCCTAATACAAATACATATTAGGTGGATGAAGAGTTAATGGACTATCATGAAAATGAAAATTTTGGCCAAAAAACTTGTATCTGGCAGCATCTGCTGCGCCGACCCGTTGTTCATCATAAGTGTTTTGAGTTGAAATTATTGAGGTGTTGGACTGTCTTGAAATATTCAATTACTCACGGATGTAGTTTGTTAAAAAAAAGCCTATTTTTGTATTTCTCTATCTTTTATTAAAATACCTGAGTCTACCACACTATCCAGTTAACCAATCAGAAAATTTTAATTATTTTAGGACAAAAAATATGTCAATCCTAAATTTTAGACCAATCACAAAAGTCTAAAAACTTTTCTCATATATTTTTATTAACCAAGGGTGGTTAGACTATCCATACAACGTGATTAACCAATCAAAATTCAAAAATAATTTTTATTTTAATTAGAATTTAAATCTATTAAAACTTTTCTCATTTAATTTTATTAACCAAGGGTAGGTCAATCCTAAATTTTACACCAATCACAAGAGCCAAAAAACTTTCCTCATATAATCTTAAACTATAATTTAAATTCATTAAAACTTTACTCATATAATTTCTTAACCAATGTTCGTTAACCAATCAGATGTCAATACTAAATTTTAGACTAATTACAGGAGCCAAAAAACTTTCCCAATCAATATTCAAAATTTAATATTTAATTAGAACTTAATCTATTAAAACTTTTCTCATATAATTTTATTAAACAAGGGTGGTTAGATTATCCATACAACTTGATTAATCAATCAACATTCAATAATGATTTTGGTCGTAATTATAATTTAAATCCATTAAAACTTTTCTCACATAATTTTATTAACTAAAATTGGTTAGACTATCCATACAACGCGATTAACCAATCAAAATTCAAAATTTATTTTGTTTTTAATTTGAATAATTTTTTTAATTATAATTATAATTTAAATCCATTAAAACTTTTTTCATTTAATTTTATTAACCAATGGTAGGTCACTCCTAAATTTTAAATCAATCACAAAGTCAAAAAACATTCCTCGTATAATTTTAAACTAGAATTTAAATCCATTAAAACTTTTCTCGTATAATTTTATTAACCAAAGTTGGTTAACCAATCAGATGTCAATACTAAATTTTAGACCAATCACATGAGCCGAAAAACTTTCCTCATTTAATTTTATCAACCAATGGTAGTTAGACTATCCATATAATGCAATTAACCAATCAAAATTCAAAATTCAATTTATTTTTAATTAGAAGTTAAATCTATTAAAAATTTTCTGATATAATTTTATTAAACAAGGGTGGTTAAACTATCCATACAACTTGATTAATCAATCAACATTCAATAATTATTTTGGTTTTAATTAGAATTTAAATCCATTTAAAATTTCCTCATATAATTTTATTAACTAAAATTGGTTAGACTACCCATACAACGCGATTAACCAATCAAAATTTAAAATTTTATTTTGTTTTTAATTAGAACTTAATCCTCATATATCGTTTATTAACCGGGGATGGTTAGACTATCCATACAACGTGATTAACCAATCAAAACTCAAAAATTATTTTAGTTTTAATTAGAATTTAAATCCCTTAAAACTTTCGAATATTAATATTATTTATTGTAACTAAACAAATCTGATGTTAATTGATTATATTTAGAAATTTTAAAAAAATTACTTAATATATTAAAAGATATTTGTGACCATTGATCCATCGAGATTACCAGGTTTTGCACTGTAAAGAACGATCGAATTACATGAAGGTAAATACAACCCCCAAATATTTTTTAGTAAATATTTACGGCATGTTTTGTGTTACTTAGTTTTGACAGTCGTGATTTCTTATGTTGTAACAGAAATCGAAAGTAATGATCGGTGAATTGGAATCTTTGAAACCTGAGTTTCATCATCAAGTAGATGAACTCATCAAGGTTAACGAATCTTCAAAACAATATCAAATTGAAGGCACAAATAAAACTCCATTTGCATACTATCCAATACAACTTGATTAACCAATCAAAATTCAAAAACTATTTTATTTTTATGTAGAATTTAAATTCCTTAAAACTGTTTTCATATAATTTTATTAACTTGGAATATCCATCAATGACATTAATCAATCAACATTCAAAAATTATTTTACTTTTAGTTAGAATTTAAATTCATTAAAACATTCCTATATAATTTTGTCAATCAGGAGTTAGACTATCCATACAACATGATTAACCAATCAAAATTTAAAAATAATTGTTTTTAATTAGAATTTAAATCAATTAACTATTATTTTATATATTTTGAGAATTTGGTTATCAATTAAAATTATTTTATTTTTAACTATAATTTAAATCATTAATCATATTTATATATTTTGAGATTTTGATCAACAATTATACTATGCGTTTAATACATAATCATTTATTTTACAAATGAAATTCTAATGTCACTCCATGATCTAACACACACAATAAGGAAGCATTATGAGTATATGTATAATATTTACGACTTTAATCTATAATTTATAATTTTTTATTATTTAATTGTTAAAGGTTGTAACTTAAGATTTTTACATAGAGATGTGAGTGTAATCACCCAATATTAATATTATTTATTGTAGTTAAACAAATATGATATAAATTGATTATAATTAAAAAATTAAAAGAAAATTTTACTTAATATATTAATAGATATTTGTGACAATTGATTTTATTTTGTAGATCTTTTGTGTATAAAAATTAATTTAATATTTCATTATAATAATTTAGTTTACATACCACACAATTAACCAATCTTAAAATATTACTCCCTCCGTCCCAAATCTTTTGTCATGTTTAACTTTTTGTGGTCAAATTGACTCAACTTTGACTAACAATTTCATGTGATCTTTTTATAATTTTCAAAATCTAAAAATTACATATTAAAGTAGATTAAATATACTTTTTAATGATATAATTTATTGTATTATTTATTTATATTATATATGTAATTTTTTGTTAGAGTTTAGTCAATTTGACCATCAAAAGTCAAACAACACAAAAGATTTGGGACAGAGAGAGTAATTCTTTTAAGACCAATCATACACCACTCCTATATTTTAAACCAATCATACTATAGTAAAAGTTTTTCTTATTTACCATTTTCATCCTACTTTACTAAGCAGTCAAAGTTGACAATTCTATTTGAAATACAATAAACTGTTTAAACATGAAATGCAATTGCTTGCAACTTGCGGTGCAACGCAACTTTGACCGTATTTTTCAAAAAACAATTGGAAACATGGGTATTTTTTATAATTTCCCTATTATATATTTGTTTAGTCAAAAAAATATTTGTTGACAAATCACTGCTTCATATAAATCAATCACAATTATACTATCTTATTTTGTTTAATTGCATTTTCATTCATACTGAACAACCAATTTGGTTACTATATAGGCTTTATAACCTTTTCGCCCTTCAAGTTTGGATCGTTGTACCCATAAACCCTTTAAGTCTAAAAGTGTTCTTTTTCACCCCTCGGGTATCAAAAACGTACCTTTTTGGGTCAAAAATGTACCTTTTCGCCCCAACGACTGAGTGTCAAAAAGGTACAATTTTGATACCCGAGGGGCGAAAAAGAACGCTTTTAAACTTGAAGGGTTTATGGGTACAATGGATCAAACTTGAAGGGCGAAAATGTCATAAAGCCTTTTAATAATTCAATTTAAAGTATATAATTTTTAATACATAACTTAATAACTATTTATTATTTATTTATATATTTATATGCATATTATATTAATTATATGGATTCAATAATAAATTTTAGACCAATCACAATAGTTTAAAAACTTTCCTGATATAATTTTATTAACCAAGAGTGGTCAGACTATCCCTACAACGTGATTAACCAATCAAAATTCAAAAAATATTTTATTTTTAATTAGAATTTAAATCCATTAAAACTTTTCACATGTAATTTTGTTAACCAAGGGTGGTTAGACTATCCATCAACACGATTAACCAATCAACATTCATAATTATTTTGATTTTAATTAGAATTTCAATCCATTAACTATTATATTTATATATTTCGAGAATTTGGTTATAAATCAAAATTATTTTATTTTTAATTAGAATTTAAATTCTTTTTTATATTTACATACTCCGAGATTTTGATCATCAATTGTACTATGTGTTTAATATAAAATCGTCTATCGTCTATTTTATAGATAAACTTATAATACCACCCAATTACCAGTATATGTACAATTCTATGACTTTAATGAATCAATTATATTTTTGGTTATTTAATTGTTAAAGGTCGTAATTTAAGGTTTTTACACAGAGATATGAGGTAGTTTAATAAGCCTACGGATGTGAAAGATGGAAAAGAATGATGTTGTAAGAACCTCGCTTGATCTGAGTGATGATAGCAGCCATGACAGGCCTAATAGCTCAGGTGGCTCTTCAACAGCATAAGAAAGGCCAACCATTTCTGATATTGATCTGATTGAAAGCTGGAGTTCTAGTAGTGATTCAGAAAAGAATAGCTCATATAGAGGCAACGACCCAATCACCAGTTCTAATTCAAGCAATGACTCTGAAACTAATGCACCTGATGACTCAACAGATACGACTCATGGAGAGGCTAGTGAAGACAATAGCTCAGACTCAGGCTCAGGCTACGACAGCTCTGGGAGTGATGCTACTTCTGAAAGTACGCCGGAGGATGGAACCTCGCTTGATCAGAGTGATAGCTCAGACAGTAAAGACCCGGATCCAGGCGGTGACAATTCTAGTTCAACAGATACTACGTAACCTCACAACTTATATACTCTTTCTATAAGACCGTAGGTGCATAAGAAATATCTTCTATAAGAAACCACACTTCTTCATAGCAGTACTTGCTAATTGATTATGACGAGAACTTCTTCATTCTTTACATATCTCCTCTAACCGGCACACCTCTTTTATATCTTATATACAGTCAAATCGATCTTCCTATCCAATATTAATATTATTTACTATAATTAAAAAAATATTATGTTAATTGATTATATTAAGAAATTAAATTCATTAACTATAATATTTATATATTTCGAGAATTTGGTTATCAATTAAAATTATTTTACTTTTAACTATAATTTAAATCATTTCTTATATTTATATACTTCGAGACTTTGATAATCAATTGTACTATGCATTTAATATAGAATCGTCTATTTTATAGATAAACTTTTAATATCACTCGATGACCTAAGACACTTAATGAGGAAGTATTACGAGTATATATGTACAATATATACGACTTAAATCTATAATTCATAATTTTAACTTTTTAATTGTTAAAGTTCGTAATTTAAGATTTTTATATAGAGATGTGAGGGTAATTATCCAATATTCATATTATTTATTGTAATTAAACAAATATGATCTTAATTTATTATATTAAAAAAATCAAAAGAAAAATTAACTTAAAATATTAATAGAATCTTGGAATGGTTGATTTTAGTTTGTAGATCTTTTGTATAGAAAAATTACTTTAATCTTTTATTATAATACTTGAGTCTACATGTTATATAGGACCAATCAGACACCACTCCTAAATTTTTGACCAATCACATGATAGTAGAAGTTTTCGTTATATATCAGTCTCATCGTACTTTACTAATCATGATTGGTTGACTATTCTAATTTCAGTTAATAATGATAATTTTATTGATGATAATATAGCGTTAAAATCAGGAGCAAATAAATGTATATCCATGTTAATGATAATAAAGTCAATAAGAAGTATTAATCTAAATGGTTAGGACATTTAACATTCTTATTGATTTAAAAAAATTGATGTTACATTTCAAACAAATTCTAAAATTGTACTTTTATGTTATTTTGTTATGATGACAACATTTTATTTATCTATTCAATCAATATTTTATGCATTGAATATTTAATCTTTAATTATAACCACTTATAACATCAATATTTCTAAGTACTTTTAATTTATTAATAAGACATGTCTTCGCATTAGCTTGATAATATATTCTATATGAGCATATTACGGATATCAGAAGTTCAAATAATAAAATGATTTGTAAATTCTTCTTTATTTTGTTATCAATTAAGTGCAGTCATCAAACTCCAATATTTTAATTTGTTGAACTTTTAAAATCTTAACATAGACTATACATACAAATATAAATGTGGCAAAATCGTCTCAAACCCGAACATGAGACATCATGTTCAATAAATCAAATGTTTCGGAAATATTATTCTTCTTATCCTCTTTACCATAATTATATATGTTGCCCAGTAATAAACAATTGTAGAAGGGGGGTTGAATACAATTGTATAAGATTCTCGACTAAGTAAAATATATATCACAAATATGAAAGAATGATAACAGCTTTATTAAATATGATATAAAACTGTTACAAACTCTCTCAAGAAATTCTGAGTTCTTGAGAGCTGCTAGATTACAAAGATACTCATGTATGATCAGTTTGATCGTAATCAATCGATCGATCGATATCAAAACCAAAACCTAAACTGTGTTTATATACTACACAGCTTCTCTATCAATGATAAGTCCTAATCAATTACAAAGATTGAAAACTATCCTAAATTGATAACTACATTCCTACAGACCAGGAACCGACAAAATAATCTTCCTTATTTAACTAGACTCCAAATATAACTCGAAGTAGGAATCCTGATCAGCTTCCAGTCCTGATGATCAATCCTGATCCCAGTCCTGATATTCATCCTGATCCTGACGACCATGCAATCCTGATGACGTCAGCAATCCTGATCAGTTGAGTCTAGATCCTAACGATCATTGAATCCTGATCTAACAATCTCCCCCAATCTCATACTTTGTGAAATAAAGTATAGATTCCTAAGATTCAATGATGTCAAAAATATATTTACAAAATGTACAAATATCAACAGCAACTTATCTGTTTAGACTTTGATAGAACAGATTCATCTTCAAGAAGTTGGATAACAGATTTTCTTCTTTTTCTTCAAGAATTTGAACAAGTCTTTCCTTAAGATTTCTGAGATCTTCATCTTCCTCATTAATCTGGTAAATAGCTGCTCTGAGATTTTGTATGGAGCTTCTCTGTAGACTGTGCTCTTCAAGCAAAAGATAAGCAATTTCCTTCCCATCAGGATTGAGACTAAGTTGTGTCATACCAAAAGTTACTTCTTTAACAACAGTACCCCTTTGCATTTCCACATCTTGACCTCTTTGATTTAAGTACATAGGAGTATAATTACCATTGAAATTTCTGTTTCCATCCAGTCTTCTTCTTATTGTTGACAAGATCATGTCACTCCACACTTTGCACACTTTATTCTTCCATCTTAACAAATAGTGAACATATTCCAGTTCCTGTGTAGTTTTCATCAGCAGATCTTGAATGGACAGAATCTTCACACTACCATCTTTCATGAAGTACAGAAGCTTTTCTTTCTTTTCAATACCATCATGACAATCTATAACTATATCAACAGCTAATAAATTTTTCAGGTTTTCAGAAGTTAAAGTACCTCCAATTTCAGTCAAGGAGTAAGGATCAACATAAGACATATTCAGATATTCAGCATCCCTGTGTCCAATACCTCCTCTTGAATTACTTGACAATTACTTCAGATTTGAAAACATTCGTAGCCAGAGTGCTTTTGATCTAACCAAATCAGATAAATCAACAACACTTGAAGCACTTGTTATAATTCCTCCAATCTGAAAATTGATAGGTGTATTACACCTCAGTGTACTTATGTGTTTCCACTTCTTATCTTTTTCTTTTTCAAAAGCA
Source organism: Heracleum sosnowskyi (assembly GCA_030848705.1). Lineage (NCBI taxonomy): Eukaryota > Viridiplantae > Streptophyta > Magnoliopsida > Apiales > Apiaceae > Heracleum > Heracleum sosnowskyi. The sequence continues at coordinate 11,964,441 of CM061244.1, read as the reverse complement.
TAGCTTCTTTCTAGTAAAGATTCCTGTCTGCTTGGATTTCTCCACAATCTTTCGTTTGAGAGTTTAAGCCTTTGTACATAGAGATTGAAATCTCTATTTGTTGTTCTTGTGTTTTCTCTTCTTCTGGCTTCTTCTTCTTCATCCACTTCCTTGTTGTGAGAATCAACCACAGTAGATAAGATTAACAACTCAATCTCTTGCAGAATTTCAGATTCATCAGGATCTTGAACATTGTTAGGAACAATATCAGGATTAGAATCTTCAATTTGATTTGTATTGTAGAGAATTAATTGTCTTGGTCTTCTTCTCAATTCAGGTTCTTCTTCAATAAATTCATTATCTTCCTTCTCAATGATATCCTTGTTAACAGGATCTATTAGATTTTGTGAAGCTTCAGGAATTTTTTCAATTAATAAACCTCTAGACCTTGTCTATCTAGGCATTGTTTGAGTTGAAGAACCTCTTCTACCTCTTCTAGCACCTCTCCTACCTCTGCCTCCTCTACCTCTTGCAGGAGCATGGTTATTAAAGCTTTCCATCATTTCTCTCTGTTGACTTAAGAATTCATCATGTGAGAGATCAGGATATTCTTCGCTTGCTGTAGAGAGTGCTTTTCTTGCAAATAATTGTTGAACTCTTTTATCAGTGTGATATAGAGTAACAATTCTGCCATCTTTTGTAGTGAACTTCTGGAATCGGTTTGATGCATCTTCAGGATTATCAATAATCACATCTTCATTTCCTTCAGGAATTGTAGCAAGAGTTTGTACATGACCAGACATCAGGATTTGATCACCTGTCAGTATTTGTTCTTCCGTCAGGATCTGAGATTGCACCAATGTTCTTACTGTCTTAACTCCAGAATCAGAAACATGAGTTGACTGCGTTGTTTGACTTTGAGAAGTTTGAATTGTAGACTTCATAACAGCAGCATCAGAGGTTTCTCCTTGTAGAATTTTGTCACTACCATCATTTCCAGTATTATCATCATCATCATCATTATTTCTCAATACTAGATCAGGTGTACATTTTGTCTGACTTACCTTCTCCCCCTTTTTGACATCAGTATTTGACAATATATTCAAAATTAAGGCAAGAGAGGTTTGAATGTCAGTTACCTTTGTATCAAGAGAATCAATCCTGTTGTTGATTGAAGACTGTTCAGTAATGATTGACTTAACTTGGGATTCCACTACCCTGAGTTGAAGAGCAGTAGGCACCTTTGTAAAGCTCTGAGAAATATCAGTCCTCACTTTGTCAGTAGAATCTTTGACAGAATCTATTTCATGTTTTAGGCTTTTGGATAACAGAGTAGTAGCCTTCAAATGATTCTTCAAATCTTCATTTTGAATCAACTTAGCCGCATTATAAGCATGATCCAATGCATATGGATAGCTGACAGAATCATGGAACTTGTACCAATCAGTTTCCCATTGTTGCAATTTCAGCTGCTCAGTAGGATCAATCTCAGAAGGAACATAAAAGTCTTGTTTGAAGACTTTTCCAGTAGTAGCCTTGCTAGCCATGAATGTGCTTGATGAACCAAAGTTAGTTCCAAGACTAGATTTTAAAACTCTGGCAAGCTGTTCCTTCTCTTCGTTATTATCATCATCACTATCATCAGAATCATCATCATCAGTATCATGAGTAACGTCAGGATCAAGAATAGATATACCTTTCAGTTTATCCTATGAATCTGTGATAGGATGGTCCATTGGTCGCGATCTTAGTGGCTGTATAAGAATTGGCTCAGCATCAGGAGCACCACTAGCATCAGGAGCAACACCGTCAGGATTTGATAAGCTTGCATCAGTATCTGTTACTGATGGTTCTTGTGTAGCATGAGGTTCTGAAGCTGCTTCAACACTTTGAGTTGGAGGTTCTTGTGTGCTTCCCTCATTGACAGTGTCCTCGACCAATCTTTGAACGTCATCTGCACCAGAAATCCCTTGAGCATTGTCAGGAAATTTCTCAGAAACTGTAGCTTGGCCTGCATCTTCACTTTGAGAAGATGGTTCTTGTGTGACAATTCTAATTGCTAAGCCTTCACCCAAACTTTGATTGAGTGGTTCTTGTGTGGCTGGATCATCAGTAAGAGCTGCTGAACCACTTTGAGGTCCAGGTTCTTGTGGGCTTGATCCCTTCAGTTTCTTCCGTCTAGAGAACACTAACTCCCCTGCTTTCCTTAGCTTTTCCATTGGATGTTTAATCCCAAGATTGGAAGCAGCAGCACCATACTTCCCCCATGAAATATCAACATGTCTTTTTGTTGGAGAGTCCTGTGCTGGAGAGTCTGAAATAGTAACCACTTGACTTGGTGCAGCATCAGGAATACTAACATCAGGATTTTCTTGAGCATCTGAATTTGATTGCTCATTAAGAATAGAAGTGTCATGTACATCAGTATCCTGCTTCTTTTCGAAAGGAATATGATACTTGCCCTTAGATAATTTCCTTTTCTTCTGTGGTGTAGATAATGGTACCACAACTTCAATAACAGTATCAGCAACTTCCTTATTCACATTCATTATAGAGGATATAGGTAAATCATCCTCAGAATCAGTCTCATCCCTGAGCACTAACTTCCTTTTAACAGAAACAGCCTCAACACCCTTAGTAGCTTTCTTCACCAGGACCCCTTGTACACCCCCTTGTAACTTCTTTTTAGTGAGTGGTGTAGATGAAAAATCCTTTGAACCTGATTGCCTTCCTGACACATCAGTTCTAGCTGAGTTCTTTGATTTTACAACTAAAGTCTTTTGAGAGACAGTAGAGGTGGCTGTTAACTGTTTAGACTGTTTGGGATGAATGCTTGGGTTAGGAACAAGATGTGATTGGCCTTGCCCCATAGCATTAGAAAGTAGTCCATAACAAGTAGGCATTTTCTGATGTAAGAAAAACCTGACCTCATCAGGAATAAAGGCATTGCCTATAAAACCATTTGCCTTATCACTGTTGACTAAGGACTTAATATTATTCTCAGTAATTCTACAGATTGGTAGAACTACATCATTCTCAAAAACAACATTAGGACATAAGTGATTAAATATCAATTGTAAAAATCTAAGAAAACAGACAGAACCTAACTTATCTGATTTCCTATCACTTAAAGCTTTTAAGATAAAAGACCCATAATCAAACACTGTAGAATGGATAAGAGAGTACCCAATTTTGAGAGATCCTGATGGAAGAGCATCAAAATTTGATGTCTTGTTCAAGAAACAGCGACTGATCGTATCAAAGAAGAAATTTCATTCCCTCTTAAGCTTTGTCCTGAAGAGGTTGCCATACCTCTTTACTTCACCATTGTAGCCCAACTTTGTAACAAACTCAAAGAGAGTAGAGTCCGAAACATTATCAGGAACAGCATCACCAAGAACAGGTAAATGCAGTGCATCCCCCACAATTGCAGTGCATCCTCCACAATTGCAGGAGTCACATAGCGAGTAATCCCATCATATTCAAAACTCATCAAGATTGAGTCAGAATGCCCTTTGTCAAAAGTAACTGAGTTCCACATCTGCATAACTGACTTAAAAGAAACACTGGCAGGTTCTGTTAAAGCAAACTTCAATGGGCTTGAAGATAGAAAATCCTGAATTATGTGAAACTCATTGGGTAAATCCTGATGATTTAGAATAGCTACAAAATTATTAGTGGCAAAAGTAACACCACTAATCACAGTCTGTTTGTTCATGAATGATGAAGACGCCATTAAAACAGTATCAAAAACTTGAGAATTGAGATTTAGAAATTAGGGTTCTTGAACACAGAGAGAGAAAGAAGATGTAAAACTAATGATGAGAGGGTAATTAGGATTTCAGAAAATCAAATGTATTTTGTTAAAACAAAATATTACTCTCTCAGTGACAGATGGCATGCTGTGATTCGTGCACAAATAATTAGTGGACAAATTACGTGTGTAATTAAACATAACTGCACCGTTTTTTATGTGTAACTATATGTATATGTCTTACAGTGTGCCACACGTGCGCATACAGTTGTCCAACTAAAACTCAAACGATTCTTACCAGTTACTGACGAAAAATCAGGCACAAATTAAGCAATGAAATACTGACATGTCCATCAGGATTGACCAGTTGACTTCCTGTCAGGATTTTGTCCCAATCAGGATTTGATCAAAATTACATACCTTGCAGAATGACCATCAGTATTTGATAGTCATCAGGATTTCCTCTTTGTAGTTTTCCTCAGAAATTCTCAAAGTTCATCATTCCAAGTTCATTCACCAACTTATTGAAAGTAGCTTCAGGCAGTGGCTTGGTGAATATATCAGCTAGTTGTTGATCAGTAGGAACAAAATGAAGTTCAATTGTTCCTTACAGAACCTGTTCTCTTATGAAGTGATGTCTAATACTGATGTGCTTAGTAAGAGAATGCTGAACTGGATTTCCTGTCATTGCAATAGCACTTTGGTTATCACAATAAATAGGGATTTTTGAGTATGACAGACCATAATCTAACAACTGATTTCTCATCAACATTATCTGAGCACAACAACTTCCTGCAGCAATGTACTCAGCTTCTGTTGTTGAAGTAGAAATAGACTTTTGCTTCTTACTGAACCATGAAACTAGTCTTCCACCCAAAAACTGACAACTTCCTGAAGTACTTTTCCTGTATATCTTGCATCCTGCAAAATCAGCATCTGAATAACCACACAACCCAAAATCTGATTCCCTTGCATACCAAAGACCAAGTGAAGGAGTGCCTTTGAGATATCTGAAAATTCTTTTGACTGCAATTAGATGGGGTTCCCTAGGTTTTGCTTGAAATCTTGCACAGAGACAGGTTGCAAACATGATATCTGGTCTACTTGCAGTGAGATACAATAAAGAGCCAATCATCCCTCTGTAGTGAGTTACATCTACCTCAGCACCTTGATCAGGATCAAGTTTGGTAGTTGTAGCTATGGGAGTACTTGCAGTAGCACAGTCTTCCATGTTAAACCTTTTCAATAAATTCCTTGTATACTTTGACTGATTGATAAAAATGCCATCATCAGTCTGTTTAACTTGAAGACCAAGAAAATAACTCATTTCTCCCATCATGCTCATTTGATATCTTGACTGCATAAGCTTCGAAAACTTTTCACACAGCTTATTGTTTGTTGACCCAAAAATGATATCATCAACATAAATCTGAACTAAAAGCAAATATTTACCATGATACAAATAAAATAGAGTTTTATCAATGGTACCTCTCTTGAATCCACTTTCTAGTAAGAACTGAGCTAAGGTTTCATACCATGCTCTTGGAGCTTGCTTTAGTCCATAAAGTGCCTTATCCAATCTATAGACATGATTTGGATATTTAGGATCGATGAAACCAGGAGGTTGTTCAACATAAACTTCTTCCTCCAGTTCACCATTTAAGAAAACACTTTTTACATCCATCTGGAAAACCTTGAATTTCTTGTGAGCTGCAAAAGGCAGAAAGATCCTGATGGCTTCTAGTCTTGCAACAGGAGCAAAAGTTTAATCATAGTCAATTCCTTCTTGTTGAGAATACCCCTTTGCAACTAGCCTAGCTTTGTTTCTGATTATTACTCCATCAGAATCAGTTTTGTTCTTGAAAATCCACTTTGTACCAACAATTGATCTGTTCTTTGGTCTTAGTACCAGTTTCCAGACTTCATTTATTTCAAATTCATTCAATTCTTCTTGTATTGCAGTAACCCAATCAGCATCTTTGAGTGCATCTTCAACTTTCTTAGGTTCCTCCTTGGATAGAAAGTTATTGTATAGACATTCATTCTGTGTTGCACTTCTTGTCTGAACACCTGCATCCGGATCTCCAATGATCAAATCAGGAGTATGACTTGCAGTCCATTTCCTTGCTGGTGGTAAATCATTCCTTGATGTAGATGCTCCCCCTAGATTGGTGTTATCTTGATTTGAAGAATTTGCTTCAGTAGAAGCTCCCCCTGAATTATTGTTATCTCCTCCTGATGAATTATTAGGATTGTCACTTGAATCAGTATCTGGAGAATTATGTCCTGATGATTGAGTTGACTTTGAACTTGTAGTAGAGTACTGTTGCTCCCCCTTAACATTTGCACTACTAGATGTATTACCATTATTTGCATCATCAGAGTTAGCACCATCAGTATTTGGTGTGACATCAGGATTTGATGGATCATCAGGATCTGATTCACTTTCTTCAGGTTCCTTGGTAGCTTCATTTTCAAAAATCAGCCTATCATGAGAGTCTTCATTGATTCCAGTTATCTTCTTATCATCAAAAGATACGTGTATTGACTCCATGACTGTCCTTGTTCTCAAATTAAAAACTCTGAAGGCTCTTGATGTAGGATAGCCTATGAAAATTCCTTCATCAGCCTTTGTTTCAAATTTCCCTAGCTGTTCAGGATGAGTTCTGAGAACAAAACATTTACAGCCAAACACATGCAGATGCTTCAAACTTGGTTTCTTCTCCTAGAGAGATTGATAAGGAGTAACACCATGTCTGTTTATCAATGTGAGATTTTGAGTATAGCATGCTGTGTTGACTACTTCTGCCCAGAAATATGTAGGTAACTTAGCTTCTTCCAACATAGTTCTTCCAGCTTCAATAAGAGTTCTATTTTTCCTTTCAACTACTCCATTTTGCTGAGGTGTGCCAGGAGCAGAGAATTGTTGAATAATCCTTTGTATTTGCAGAACTCTTCCATCTTTGAATTCTTGAATTCAGTACCATTATCACTTCTCAGAATCTTGACTTTGTACTTTGTGGTTGTCTCAATCATCCTCACATGATCCAACAGTATTTCAGGAGTTTCATCTTTTCTGTGCATAAAGTACACCCAGGTGAATCTAGAATATTCATCAACAATTACAAGAGTGTACCTTTTCTTACTGATGGACATAATGTTGACTGGACCAAATAGATCAAGATGCAGCATGTGATATGGTTCTTCAATAGAGGATTCAGATTTACTCTTGAATGATGTCCTTCTCTGTTTAGCCTTTTGACATGCATCACAGAGTCCATCAGGAGTATATAACACTTTTGGCAATCCTCTAACTAAATCTTTCTTAACCAACTCATTGATATTGCTGAAGTTGAGATGAGAAAGCTTCTTGTGCCAATTCCAACTTTCATCTACTGATGCTTTACTGATTAGACATGTAGGAGAGCCATCAGTATTTGATTGAATGTTGGCTTCATAAATGTTACCATGCCTGTAGCCAGTCAATGCAACCTTTCATGTTTCTTTGCTGACTACTTCACAATGTGTGGAATAGAAGTTGACATGATAACCTCTGTAAGTGATTTGACTAATACTCAACAGGTTGTGTTTTAGTCCCTTCACTAGAGCTACTTTTTCAATGATGACATTTCCAATGATTATATTGCCATATCCCAAAGTTTGTCCAATGTTGCCATCTCCATAAGACACAGTTGGGCCAGCCTTTTCTTCATATTCTGATAACAGGGCTTTGTTTCCAGTCATGTGCACAGAACATCCACTATCCATGACTAACACATTTTTCTTCTTACCCTGCAATCAGAATTTTAAAAACACTAGTCAGAATGTTTAGGAACCCACACTTGTTGGGTTCCTTGTCCATGCATTTTATTAATTTTAGCAGCAGAAGACTTTCTGACTTTAGCAGTCCTGATAGGATTTATTCCATCAGGATTTGCTTTGTCAATATCAGTATTAACAAAAGCATGCTTCATTATGACATTCTCAATTCTACCAGACTTTGTACTATTATCAAACTTAGGCAATGGATCATAAAAGTTATAGTACAAATCATGATAATCTTTGCAAGTATAAATAGAATGTCATATACTACCACAATGAAAACAGGACTTCTGTGGTTTATAAAATACTGATCTACTCCTGACATCAGAAATAGGAATTTCAGTACTTTTCTTTAAACTCTTTTTACAATCAATAGCAAGATGATTAGAGTTACCACGGGTAAAACAACATTTCCTAGGTGCATTTGGGATATATTTATAACCATTCTCTTTATTAATCCCAATTTTACCATTCCTGTTTCTCTTAACAGTAGCTTCCTTTTTCCTATCTGTAACCTCACAGATTTTATCCTTAAGTTGTTTCTGAGACAGTAAACCTACATTCTTAACGACTTTATTCAAGACAGGTTTAGGCTTTACAAGATTTATACTTTGAACAGAAGTAGATCCTTTTTCAAAAATTGAATTGAAATCTTTACCAAAAACAAAATCAACAGGAATAATCTTAGATTTGGTTTTATCTATAACATGTCTATAGGTTTTTGGACTAACTGTCTCATCAATAACAATTTTCTCTTTCCATTTCTTATCTTCATCTGACTTATAACCTAGACACTCTTTCCAGTTTTTAAAGGTATTAATCTCATGAAATCTTCTACCAGAGTGTGTCCAAGTTCTGATTTTCTCATTAACATCCTCAAGTTCTTTTTCAAGAGAAGTACACTTAAGTTTCATCTCTAAGTACATGTGTTTAGCATTATCACATTCTATCTGTACTTTTTGCATAAGAGAAAATTCAGCTTCTAGATGCTCATTTCTTTTTCTAAGTTCAGACATCTCAGATAAGATCCTAGTATTCTCAGCAGTTTGACTTCTAAAGCTAATATGCAATGACTTTAGAAAACGTCTTAACTCAGAAGCATTATCTGTATCAAAATCAAAGACAATATTAAGTACCTTATCATCAGGAATAGCGGTATCATCAGTATTGGCCATCAGGGCATAGTTGACCACCTCAGTATCAGATTCTGAGGAAGAGTCCATCCAATCCTTGCTTGATGTTATGAGTGCCTTTGTTTTCTTGCACTCAGAAGCAAAGTGACCCATACCATTACACTTGTAGCATCTAACTTTTGACTTGTCAAATTTGCTACCCTTGTTGTCCTTTTTGATATTCTTGTCTTTGTTTGCATTGAAGGTCCTTTTCTGAAAGTTGCCTTGTCTTCTAGCCTTCCTGAACTTCATCTTCTTGAAGCCTCTGACTATCATAGCAACCATCTCTTCCATGTCTGAGTCAGAAGAGTCATCATCAGTATTGGCATTAGAATTGCCATCAATATCTGATGATGAGTCATCAGGATCTGACTCAACTATTCTTGTTTTCCTTCTAGAGACCTCCACATCTTTTCCTTTTGATTTAGCCTCTGCTTTCAAAGCAATAGATTTTGCCTTGCTGCCTTTCTTATTCTTCCTCTGTTGAACTTCAAGATCATGAGTTCTTAACATTCCATAGACTTCATCAAGAGACACAGTGTTGAGATCATACTGATGTCTAATGATCGAGGTCTGAGTATCCCATTCTTCAGGTAAAGCTCTTAGAAACTTGGTGTTTGAATCTTCAGTTTCATACTCCTTGTCAACTAAAGATAAACTGTTCAGAAGTGTCAGAAATCTATCATATAAATCAGTCAGGCTCTCATCAGGTCTAGCATCGAATTGTTCATATTCTTGAATCAAAAGAGCCCTTCTGTTCTTCTTGACAGATGCAGATCCCTGACACTGAGTTGCCAAAGTATCCCAGATTTCTTTTGCAGACTTGCATGCAATCACTCTGTTGGACATGACAGCATCAAGACTATTGTGTAGAATATTCTTTATCTTTGGTTCTCTGAGTACATGAGCTTTTTCTTCTGGAGTCCATTCACTCTTCGCCTTGACCACATAGTGTTCAGGTACAGTTTCTGTTCGTTCTATGATCCTTGTAGGAATATATGGTCCATCACGAATCCTGTCCAAATAGTCAGGATCCATAGCCTCCAGGTACATCAACATCTTTACCTTCCATGTTGGATATTCTAATTTCTTCAGGATGGGAATTTTCATACTTTCATACTTGGTTGTCGACATCTTAGATCGTATCTGATTCAAATTTAAATCAGTTTGCTCTGATACCAATTGTTGCCCAGTAATAAACAATTGTAGAAGGGGGGTTGAATACAATTGTATAAGATTCTCGACTAAGTAAAATATATATCACAAATATGAAAGAATGATAACAGCTTTATTAAATCTGATATAAAACTGTTACAAACTCTCTCAAGAAATTCTGAGTTCTTGAGAGCTGCTAGATTACAAAGATACTCGTGTATGATCAGTTTGATCGTAATCAATCGATCGATCGATATCAAAACCAAAACCTAAACTGTGTTTATATACTACACAGCTTCTCTATCAATGATAAGTCCTAATCAATTACAAAGATTGAAACCTATCCTAAATTGATAGCTACATTCCTACAGACCAGGAACCGACAGAATAATCTTCCTTATTTAACTAGACTCCAAATATAACTCGAAGTAGGAATCCTGATCAGCTTCCAGTCCTGATGATCAATCCTGATCCCAGTCCTGATATTCATCCTGATCCTGACGACCATGCAATCCTGATGACGTCAGCAATCCTGATCAGTTGAGTCTAGATCCTGACGATCATTGAATCCTGATCTAACAATATACAATTTTATTAGGTTTAGATGACTATCTACATTATTAATTCAAGTGAAGTAGTTCAAAGATTGTGAATGAGTTGGTCAATATCAGCAAATGTTGACGACGATTTCAATGGTCAAAATCTAAAGGTAATGACATAATAAATACAAATCCTAAATATATAGCATATTGAATGTAAGATTAAAATTTATTTCTAACAAATTTAAAACCTCCATCATAAAAAGAAAATAAAAATCAATATCCTGAAAATTTGGAAAGCATCCCAGAAAAAAAAACCCTGACATTTACTATATCTTTGAATGATTGAAACTTAGTCCATAGCAATACAATATATTTTGCCTCGAATGTGGTAAAATTAGTTCAAACTCTAGAGTTTCAACACCCTCACAAAAATCTAAAATTACATCATACAATGTAGATTTTGTCGCGATGAACGTGAAATTTCAATTAAAATAATTAATTGTAATGTTTGTCCAACATCAAATTTGTTTTTTCTCATTCGTAATAACTCAAACATTTTGTTTTTGTGAAACATGTTTCTGATTCAGCTAATAATAATAATTTTATTGATGATAATCTAAAGTCAAAATCGGGAGCAAACAAACGTATATACACGACAATGATAAGCTTTCTGAATGTATCTTAATCATTTAGGTGAGATGCCTCCTTGCGAGATCCTAGGGGGAGAGGACACAAAGAGAAAGAGAGGACTTTCGTAGAGCGTGAGGTTTCACTAGTGACGTAGGTTGCTAATAAGTAGAAGATACCTTTAGTTGATAAAAAGGCACAAGCCATTATCTTCAATATCTCACTGTAGTCTTCACATTTAAGAGGGTGGACTCTTCTCACCTATAAGAGGGTCTACTCTTCTCTCCATAAGAGGGGGGACTCTCTTCTTGGTGAGCTTCCCGGAAGTACAGGTAAGCACCCCGGAAGTACGAGTTTACTAAGGTCATCTCCATAAGAGGGAAGACTCTTCTCACCTATAAGAGGGTGGACTCTTTTGTCCAAAAGAGGGTGAACTCTTCTCTCCAAAAGAGGAAGGACTCTCTTCTTGGTGAGCTTCCCAGAAGTACAGGTAAACACCCCGAAAGTACGGGTTTACCAAGGTTCTCTCCATAAGAGGGAAGACTCTTCTCTCCATAAGAGGGAGGACTCTCTTCACCTATAAGAGGTTAGACTCTCTTCACCTATAAGAGGGTGGACTCTTCTCTCCATAAGAGAGAGGACTCTTCTCTCCATAAGAGGGTGGACTATCTTCACCTATAAGAGGGTGGACTCTTTTCACCTATAAGAGGGTGAACTCTTCTCTCCGTAAGAGGGAGGACTATTCTCTCTGTTATGCCACATTTTGGCATAGTCCAAATATCTCCGTTTAATAATTATTAATTCAGATTAATAATTAATTGCTTAACCACTAAGTAATATCCTCTCTCTGAAACGAGGAAAGAATCAATCTCAATCAACGAATAACGGAAAATATCTCCAAACGATATTCTTCAAATCATGGAAAGAAATGCGGAGATGCCGCGAGATTGTAGGAAAACGTGTGAAGACCGGACTATTTATGGGAATGTGATGTGGATGGATAAATCCGGACTATTTATGGGAACGTGATGTTGGTGGATAAACTCTGACTATTTATGGGCTTGGACTGAATGGGCTTATCCAATGACTTGTTTTCCAAGAACTACGTGAGGCTTGATCCCTATATAAAGGGGTACGTAGGCACCTTGTATGATACGACAATTGACACTCGACAAAGAGCAAGAGAAAGAACTCATTCTCTATTCAATTTCTGAGGAGTCATCATACAAGTCCAGCCACCACTTACCATTAAACCTCTTATTTGTGTTGTTACGAAATTCCTCCAACAACACTCTCCATAAGAGGGATGACTCTCTTCACCTTAAGAGGGTGGACTCTCTTCACCTATAAGAGGGTCGACTCTTCTCTCCATAAGAGGGAGGACTCTTCTCTCCATTAGAGGGAAGACTATCTTCACCTATAAGATCCGAGAGTGGACCCCCTAATAGGTGAGATGTATCTTAATGTATCTTAATCCTTTAGGTGAGATGACTCCTTGCGAGATCCTAGGGGGAGAGGACACAAAGAGAAAGAGAGGACTTTCGTAGAGCGTGAGGTTTCACTAGTGACGTAGGCTGCTGATAAGTAGAAGATACCTTTAGTTGATAAAGAGGCACAAGCCATCATCTTCAATATCTCATTGGAGTCTTCAATTAACAATTCTAACATATATTCTGAACTATGCCCTAGGAGGGCGAGGTTGTTTCAGTAAAAGATGAAGACCTTAGGGCGAGGCTGTTTCAGTAGAAGGAGAGGACGTTAGGGCGAGGCTGTTTCAGTAGAAGGCGAGGATGTTCGTTGACAAATAAATATAAGCACATCTTCTGAATCTTTCAAATTGGAGTCTGCACATTATCTTCGAAATATGTTCCTCTTTAAAACCTCTGATAATTTGGTGAAGCCGCCGATAAACTAAGTGTAGTCACAATCTCTTGATCCTCTGTTATAGGCCTTTCTCTGAACAAGTTTAACTGGTAGTCGGTATCCCTTCGATTTTCCTCTGACATAGGACACCTTGAGAGTGTTTGGAACAATGTTACCCCTGAGAGACTTGAAAAAAGAATCACCCTGATGAGCCTTCAGAGCGACATTACCCTCTGAGGGTTTTTCAAGAAAACCACCCCCGAAGGGCCTTCAAAGAGAACCACCCCTGAGGGGATGGGGGCCTTCCAAGAGAACCTCCCCTGAGGGCCTTCTTACTACAACCATTGTCTTCATACCAGAAAGATGTTGTCTACCCCGAACTTAAAATTTTTCAAAATTGATGAAACTGGTCTTCACGCATTTATACATTTAGAATATGATTCTACACAAAATAGTGTCATCTTCCGATTGTAGAGGCGACGCCTCCAAGTAGAGAGAATCTTGTTTGGGTATGCTAGCTACCCCCCAGTTTCTTGCAACAAATTATTTTTGTAAAGGAAACTAATTCTTCTTCTTTCAAAAATAACATCACCCCTGAGGATCTTCAAACCATATTGCTCTGAACTTATTAGTCTTCAAAATAGATGAAACCGGTCTTCATGCATTCACACTTATAAAATACGCATACCTTGATGTTTTTATTGTTCGTTTATAAAAAAATTCAGAGCACTCCAAGCAATATGCATTCCAAGTAAAGTATGTTTCCCATAAGAAAGTCAAATTCCTATGCACTTTCTCCATAAAAGGGAGGACTCTTCTGTTAGGTCCTGATAAGTTTGTAGAAGGGGGGTTGAATACAAACGATACCGTTTAATCGAATTTGTCCTTTAAATGATTTAACTGTTTAGAACAAATTAGTGCGGAATAAAACTGAAACAATATTCAAGTTAAATAAAACTCTATTAAACTTGAAGGGTGTTACAATTCTGATCACTGATTACAAAGAACTTGATAAAACAAATCTAGAATAAATTCGACATGAATTTATCTATTTTTGTAATAAAAAGGATCGAATACTAAAAAGTAGTTCGATATAAAATCTAGGGATTATGATCCGCTAGAAAGTCAAAGAAGTACAAGAGAATCACTTCTTATGAATTAAATGTTTAAGAACAATCAAGAAATAAATCTCTGGCAAGAAATGAATGGCTTCGACAGTTGAGAAGTAAAGACAGAAAGATGGAATGTTGAATGTGCTGTGTCTTTTTTGCTTTTTGTTCTTTTGTTGTAATCTGTTGTGTGTCTTGAATAATGCTTCTTTCTTGTCTTTATATTAAACCAAATGCCTTGCTTTTCTTTTTCCAACCCACGTGCAAGCAACTTGACAGAATGTAGAATTGCCTTGGAAGACTTGGAGAAAAACAATACATTTGCTCTTGGAAGACTCTCGGGAAGACAACACTTGAGAGGGGAAGACAACCGGGAAGATAATGTTTGTTCATGGAAGACATTCGGGAAGACAAGGCTTTGCCTAGGAAGACTTTCGGGAAGACTCACTTGTGAGTCTTCCTAGTTCATTTTTCTAAGTCTTCCTAGTTCAAACCTAAGTCTTCCTAGTTCATTTTTATTCTAATTTAAATAATTAACTAAATAAATTATGTATTAAATTAATTCTTTTACAGAATTAATTTAATAAATAATATACTTGATAGTATTAATTATTTAAAAGAGAATAAATAGAATTAGTTGACTTCTCAATTAATTTCTTTATATTCTAATTTAAATAATTAACTAAATAAATTATGTATTAAATTAATTCTTTACAGAATTAATTTAATAAATAATTTACTCAATTGTATTAATTATTTATAAGAGAATAAATAGAATTAATTGACTTCCCAATAAATTCCAGAATCACTAAAAACTTAGATAAATAACAAACACAATAGTACGTTGACACTCGATGCACTGTCTGGTTCATGAGTGACTAACGACAATGTCTGTTCTTTATCTATTTGACTTTAAGCAGTGATTCACTTCCTTCTCATTCAAGAACTCCGTAATCAGTATCTTTTTCTGTCACCACTTGAAATCTCCGTCACTTTAATAAATCCACTGAGCTTGAATACTTCATTGAGGCTTGATCAATAAATTGAGCTTCTTTCAATGTAGAATAACTTCAAGTCTGTAGATGACTTTAATCTTCATTCTTTGACAGATATAATCTTCTGAGATTCCTGTGACATCTGATCTAATATTTACTTATTACATTCTTGTTTAAGTTGAGTAGAATCCTCGAATTACAAATAGGCTATTTCATATGCCTTTCAATCTCCCCCTATTTGTTTGTTAGAGAATAACAACCAAATACCTAGAGGATCACTCAACTAAAACCAAGAAAAAGATAGGACTCTTAAGCCTAAGTAAATACTAGAAAGTTCTGGATCAAATATGACATTTCCAGATTTCACCAGTAAAGATAAATGCAAGACAGGTGTTCCTCTAGACTGAACATATGATAACATTAAACCTGTCTTGATTTACCTAAGCTCTACTTACAAAACAGAGCTAACTTACCTTTACTCCCCTGAAACTCCTCCTTTTCCTTTTATATCTTTTTCAGCTCCCTTTTACTAGCTTCTCCAAAATTCTCTAGAAACTTCTCTAGAAACTTCTCCCCCTTAGTTGAGGAATTCTCTACAGTTTTAACTTTATGAGTATCTGAAGCCAGTAGAAGTTGAGATTGTTGATGGAGTTGATCTTGGGTAGTAAATTTGTCTTCAAAATTTCCTTGAGTAGTCTCAGCTGATTGTTGACAGAGGTGGAAGAAGAAGACCGTTCAACCACTTGTGCTTGCAAAAGTTCTTTATCAGCCTGGGTTTTGAATAGATGTTCCTGTAGATCAGATATGTGAGCTAACTACATTGCAGTTTATGTGTCTGTGTGTGCACTCACTTGAATTTCTCTTGTAAGTGTATCACTCATCTCACGTGCATGTGTTTCACTCAGTGTTTGACTCTTATCACTCAACATTAGCTGTCTGTTTGCTCCTTTTTGATCAGTACCTGCATTGAAACTCACCCTAGCCTCTTCAAGAGAGGTCAGTGGTGGTGCAATGGGAGTTCGCAAATCCCGATCCTCAATCATGTCTATCAAATCACTTGGATTTGAAATCTGAATTGCTTCAGTGATAGACTGACCAAGTTGCCTTCCACTTTCTCCAGATAAATCTGCAAGTGGAAAATCCCTTAGGGAGCCAGAGGTGTTCACTCTGGGAGGGGAGAAAATGATTCTATTTGATTTGGCAAAGAATCAAATTTTCCCTCAGATGCCTATGAAGGCACTTCTACCGTAACAATGGTAGGCATTGTAACCAGTTGCAGGTGCTCTGCTTTCACTGTGTCCTGAGTTTCATCTAATGAAATTGTTTTCTCCCATTGTGAGTAATGAGAGTGTGCTTGACTCAGTACAAAGTGCCATGGCCCTATGGCGAATTTCAATAGATTCATCCTGTTGAGAGAATGTCTCTAGATACAGTTCATTGGCCATTTCAAAGTCCATATCCTATTGAGAGGATACAGATGGGCTGACAGATGCCTCATTATATATTGAATTTCTTTAGAGGAGGCAGAGCTGTGGGATCACTCACTGTTTCAATCAAAATACTTCTTTGTTTAACATTTGATTTCTGTTCAGGCTGAGAGGTCAAGTAATTAAGTTGTAGACTCATTGTTTGGCTCTAAGACCTGGGATAGAGATTGTGGATCTACAATCCCTTGGTCAGCCCTAACAACCACTTGGGTTCAGCAACAGTAGAAGAAGTGGATTGAGAGATAGAAAGTAATACCTGAATTGGATTTGGCACTGAATTTCCAGCTAAGCAAGAGCTAGTTCAGAAATAATATATACAATATATTTACAAAAACAACTAAGAAAAATAGAAAATAAAAGATAATAAATAATAATAATAAAAATAAAATACAATAATATATATATACATATAAAAACTATTAGAGGAAAACTAAAGAAAGAAAAGAAAAATAAAATAAAATGCAGAAAAAATATTTACAGGAAACTATTTACATGCAATAACTATACAGAATAATATAGAGGTGCATAAAAATAATATAAACTTGCATAAATATTTAAACAACAATATTTACAATCTGAAACTAACTTAAATGATTCTTGAATAAATAAATTTTCAATAAAAATAGGTTTCTCTATTTAAAAAATATGAGAAAAGTATTTTTAAAGAAAATAAATTATTCAGAATATTTAAATTAACAAGCTTTATACAAAAACAAGAATTGGCAAAATATATCATTCAATATCAGCAAGAGAAAATGATTTTGAAAGAACAAACATGACAGAGATATTGTTAATCACTAAGACTGTTTAACATACCCAATTTACCAACTAACTTGATAAATGTGGATTCGTCAATAGATTTAGTGAATATATCTGCAGTCTGTTCTTCTGTGGGTACAAAATGTAACTCCACAGTTCCATTCATGACATGCTCTCTGATAAAATGATACCTGATATCAATGTGCTTCGTTCTCGAGTGCTGCACAGGGTTGTTGGAGATTGCTATGGCACTTGTATTATCACACAAAATAATAATTTTGTCTAATGCAAAGCCATAGTCCTTTAATTGATTCCTTATCCATAAGATCTGAGCACAACAGCTTCCAGCAGCAATATATTCAGCTTCTGCTGTTGAATTGGAAACTGTTTGTTGTTTCTTACTATACCAGGAAATCAACCTACCTCCTAGGAATTGACAACTCCCAGAGGTACTTTTTCTATCCACAACACTACCTGCATAATCAGAATCTGTATATCCAATAAGATTAAAACCAGAATCTTTAGGGTACCAGATACCTAGATTAGGTGTACCCTTAAGATATCTCAAGATTCTTTTCACAGCAACGAGATGTACATCTCTAGGGTCCGCTTGGAACCTTGCACACAAGCATGTAGCAGACATAATATCTGGTCTACTAGCAGTAAGATAGAGTAAGGAGCCAATCATACCTCTGTAGCTTGTAACATCTACCTTGATAGACTTGTCAGAAGCTCCAAGTTTGATTGCTGTTGAAGATGGAGTCCTTGCTGATGCTGAATCCTCCATGTGATACTTCTTGAGGAGTTCTTTAAGATACTTGGATTGACAAATAAATATACCATTTGTCCTTTGACTTACTTGCAATCCAAGAAAGAACTTCATCTCACCCATCATACTCATTTCAAACTTACTCTGCATTAGCTTAGCAAATCTCTTACAGAGATCATCATTAGTAGACCCAAATATGATGTCATCCACATAGACTTGGACTAATATCATATCACCTTTATGTTTCTTTGAAAAAAGAGTTTTGTCTATGATACCTCTAACAAAACCATTTTCTAAAAGAAAACCAGAGAGAGTGTCATACCATTTTCTTGGGGCTTGTTTGAGACCATAGATAGCCTTGAAGAGAAAGTACACAAAGTCCAGCAGCTCCTGATTTTCAAAGCCAGGGGGCTGTTCCACATAAACTTCTTCATCAAGCTCGCCATTCAGGAATGCACTCTTAACATCCATTTGATAGACTTTAAAATTGGAATAAGCCGCAAATGCTAAGAACATCCTGATGGCCTCAAGTCTAGCCACTGGTGCATAGGTTTCATCATAATCAATGCCTTCAGCTTGTGAATACCCTTGTGCAACCAGTCTTGCCTTGTTCCTTGTAACAATGCCATCCTCATCTAGCTTGTTTCTGTATACCCATCTTGTACCAACTACTTTCTTGTTCTTTGGCCTGGGTACCAGCTTCCAGACTTGTTGTTGTTCAAACTGATTGAGTTCATCTTGCATAGCAATCACCCAATCTGGATCAGTCAGTGCTTCCTCAGTTTTCTTTGGCTCCATTTTAGATAAAAATGCTGAAAAATGACATTCATTCTGAGTTGCACTTCTAGTTTTAACTCCAACATCTGGATCACCAATGATCAGCTCAAAGGGATGAGCTCTAATCCAAACTGTTTATCTTGGAAGATTTGATCTTGATGATTCGCCTTGTTCTACATTTTGATGTTGTGAGTGACTAGTTGATCCTTCATTTGCTCCCCCTGAGTTGTTGCTTGTTTGCCTTGATGATTCTTCTCCAGTGTTAGTGGTATCTCCATTGTTACCAATGTTTCCACCATCACCACTATGATCATTATCATCATTGTTATTATCATTACCAGCAATAACTTCAGGTGGGGCTTCATCATCTGAATCTGAGTCTGGCAAGTTATCAAACTTCATTTTCTCAGATGAATCTGCTGTTTGGATATTAGGGAATTTGGTGTCATCAAATGTAACATTGATGTTCTTATTGACTGATAACATTTCTTGATTTCAAATAGGCCATATCCTCAGTTATACCCTTGCTGTTATCTCCAAAGGTAAGCACTGGGCCAGCTTTCTCAACCAAATCTGATAGCAGGGCTCTATCTCCGGTCATATGCCTTGAACAGCCACTGTCAAGAATCCATATAACACGGTTTACCTGTTTAACTCCCTGCAATATCAAATTGATTAGACCTTCTTCGGAGCCCAAAATTGATTGGGTCCGACATACTTAAAGAACTGGCCTTTGTCAGGCAAAACAACATTTTTAACTATAACTACTTCAACCTCTTTCACATAAGAGCGTTTCCATTTATAGCCAGCCTTAACACATTTCTGAGTAGGCTTAGGGATAAATGAATCCACTCTAGTCTGAGGAGGACTAGTAGTCTTTGCTTTAACATGCTTCTTATTATTAACATGTTGACGTGGAGCAGTCTTATCACTAGATACATGTTTTTTATTAAAATAAGCACACATAACGTTGAAAGCACAAGACATGCAATTAATCACACCACATGCTTTATGAGAAGAATTAACAGCAGGCATGTTAGTTCTACAGTTGTTTTGATCCAACTTATGGATATCTGATTTAGTCTTTTTAGTTGTTGCAACTTTGACTGGAATATCAGATATACACTTTTTGGACTGTTCAGCTTCCAAAGCAATATCTTCCTCACGATTCTCCTCAGCTATAATGATAGAGTATTCATTCATAGGATCTGCCTCGGACTCCTTACAGAAGGGTGTTTCAATACCCTTAAGTATATATGGAACAACCTTTCCTTCAGATTTGAATCTACAAGGGGAATTAATTCCAAGCAGTCCAATAGCCTCATTATAATCATACCCTATACTGACATGATTACAAATAGCTTGTTTATTGAGAATCTCTTTAGCCGTCTTACAAGAGTTGTAATAGGCATTAGCTTTGGTCTTAAGCTCACTAATCTGATCTTTGAGGATGGTTTCCAGTTGAATATAACATTTAACCCTATTCTCAAGAAAAGCAATTTTCTCAGTAAGTTCATCCTGATTAACATGCACAAGTTTCAATTCTTTTAATTCCTTTTCAAGATTTGTGTTTAAAAGATTTATTCTATCATTTTCAGTGCGTGCACAACTTATGGTGCCACCAAGATGATAAATCATTTCAGTATCAGTGAATTTTACCTTAGACATGTTGGGTGGAGATAACATGGACTCAAAGAGTTTGTCTCCTATTGCCATGAGTGCAAGATTCCCAACTTCTTCATCTTCACTGTCTGTATCATCCCAGCTCTTTTCTTTAGACTTGTTCTTCTCAACCATCCCTGTTTTATAGCCACCCCTTGTGCTATTTGAGGATGAAGAACCACCTGTCTGGTATTCGTCAGCATATGTCTTGAACTTGAAACTAGGATTTCTCCTGAACCTGAAGTTTCCAAACTTCTTCACTACCCAGGCCATAGACTCATCTTCCAACTGTTCAAGCTCCTCCATAGAATAAAAATCACCACCAGATTGACTTGTAGATGTAACACCATATTCAGCTACAATTACATCCTTGTTAGGACTGGAAGGTAGAACAACCTTCGCTTCCTGTTTCTGTGGGACTCCAGCTACCAGTGAAGTAGACATACTAACCACTCTTCCTTCCCTTGGATTTGATCTGAAGTGCTCATATGAAGAGGTGAGAATTTCCATCTTATTCTCTCTAAATTCCTCTGTCCCTTCATTGATTATTTCAATCGTATCCCAAATGTGTTTGGCAGAGACACATTTTAAAATATGATTATGCATGATTGGATCAAGACAATCAATCAGTATCAACTGTAGACAGGCATCCAAGGCAACATCTTCTTTTTCTGCAGAAGTGTAGTCCTTGGGATCCTTAGGGTATATCCTAGCAGCCCTAGTAACAACATCATTCTCTATTAGCTCTTTCTCAGCAAACATAGGAATTCTTGGTCCATTCTTCAGCACTTCAAGATATTCAACATTAACCACTTGAAGAAACAAGAGCATCTTCTTCTTCCACATAGGATAGTGCTCCTTGCTGAACATTGGGATTTTTACTGTAGCCACTTTCTGTGTAGTAGACATCTTTTGAGATTTTTAGAAAAATAAAAATTTCAGAGTTAAAAAAAAATCTCAAACAATTGGATCTTTGATTTGTATATCAATCAAAAGGCTCTGATGCCAATTGTTAGGTCCTGATAAGTTTGTAGAAGGGGGGTTGAATACAAACGATACCGTTTAATCGAATTTGTCCTTTAAATGATTTAACTGTTTAGAAGAAATTAGTGCGGAATAAAACTGAAACAATATTCAAGTTAAATAAAACTCTATTAAACTTGAAGGGTGTTACAATTCTGATCACTGATTACAAAGAACTTGATAAAACAAATCTAGAATAAATTCGACATGAATTTATCTATTTTTGTAATAAAAAGGATCGAATACTAAAAAGTAGTTCGATATAAAATCTAGGGATTATGATCCGCTAGAAAGTCAAAGAAGTACAAGAGAATCACTTCTTATGAATTAAATGTTTAAGAACAATCAAGAAATAAATCTCTGGCAAGAAATGAATGGCTTCGACAGTTGAGAAGTAAAGACAGAAAGATGGAATGTTGAATGTGCTGTGTCTTTTTTGCTTTTTGTTCTTTTGTTGTAATCTGTTGTGTGTCTTGAATAATGCTTCTTTCTTGTCTTTATATTAAACCAAATGCCTTGCTTTTCTTTTTCCAACCCACGTGCAAGCAACTTGACAGAATGTAGAATTGCCTTGGAAGACTTGGAGAAAAACAATACATTTGCTCTTGGAAGACTCTCGGGAAGACAACACTTGAGAGGGGAAGACAACCGGGAAGATAATGTTTGTTCATGGAAGACATTCGGGAAGACAAGGCTTTGCCTAGGAAGACTTTCGGGAAGACTCACTTGTGAGTCTTCCTAGTTCATTTTTCTAAGTCTTCCTAGTTCAAACCTAAGTCTTCCTAGTTCATTTTTATTCTAATTTAAATAATTAACTAAATAAATTATGTATTAAATTAATTCTTTTACAGAATTAATTTAATAAATAATATACTTGATAGTATTAATTATTTAAAAGAGAATAAATAGAATTAGTTGACTTCTCAATTAATTTCTTTATATTCTAATTTAAATAATTAACTAAATAAATTATGTATTAAATTAATTCTTTACAGAATTAATTTAATAAATAATTTACTCAATTGTATTAATTATTTATAAGAGAATAAATAGAATTAATTGACTTCCCAATAAATTCCAGAATCACTAAAAACTTAGATAAATAACAAACACAATAGTACGTTGACACTCGATGCACTGTCTGGTTCATGAGTGACTAACGACAATGTCTGTTCTTTATCTATTTGACTTTAAGCAGTGATTCACTTCCTTCTCATTCAAGAACTCCGTAATCAGTATCTTTTTCTGTCACCACTTGAAATCTCCGTCACTTTAATAAATCCACTGAGCTTGAATACTTCATTGAGGCTTGATCAATAAATTGAGCTTCTTTCAATGTAGAATAACTTCAAGTCTGTAGATGACTTTAATCTTCATTCTTTAACAGATATAATCTTCTGAGATTCCTGTGACATCTGATCTAATATTTACTTATTACATTCTTGTTTAAGTTGAGTAGAATCCTCGAATTACAAATAGGCTATTTCATATGCCTTTCATCTTCTCTCCATAAGAAGGAGGACTCTCTTCACCTTTAAGAGGGTGGAATCTCTTCACCTTTAAGAGGGTGGACTCTTCTCACCTATAAGAGGGTGGACTCTTCTCTCCATAAGAGGGAGGACTCTCTTATTGGTGAGCTTCCCGGAAGCACAGGTAAGTACCCCGGAAGGCACTATGGCGAATTTCAATAGATTCATCCAGGGTTTGCTTGACTCAGTACAAAGTGCCATGGCCCTATGGCGAATTTCAATAGATTCATCTTGTTGAGAGAATGTCTCTAGAAATAGTTCATTGGCCATTTCAAAGTCCATATCCTGTTGAGAGGATACAGATGGACTTACAGATGCCTCAGTATATGTTGAATTTCTTTAGAGGAGGCAGAGCTGTGGGTTCACTCATTGTATCAATCATGCTACTTCTTTGTTTAACAGTTGATTTCTGTTTAGGCTAAGAGGTCAAGAAAGTTGTAGACTCATTGTTTGGCTCTAAGACCTGGGATAGAGATTGTGGATCTATAATTCCTTGGTCAGCCCTAACAACCACTTGGGTTCAGCAACAATAAAAGAAGTGGATTGAGAAATAGAGAGTAATACATGTATGGATTTGGCACTGAAGTTCCAGTTAAGCAAGAGCTAAAACAAAAATAATATATACATTATATTTACAAAAACAACTAAGACAAATAGAAAATAAAAGATAATAAATAATAAAACTAAAAATAAAATAATATATACATAAACTATTAGTAGAAAACTAAAGAAAGAAAATAAAATAAAATAAAATGCAGAAAATATTTACATGAAATTATTTACATGAACTATAAAAGAATATTCGAATATTTTAAAATAAAAGATTTTCAATAAAAATAGATTTCTCTATAATTTTAACTTGTAAAATTTGAGAAAAATATTTTTAGAGAAAATAATTCATCTTAAATTACTCAAACTAAGAAGCTTACCAATTAGACAAGACATGGCAATAATATACAATCAACATGCATAAGAGAAAATGAGATGATAAAATAAATTTACAAATGATTTAAAAATATATACAACAAATGAACACTTGTAAATTTAATTAAGAACAAACATAAAAAATAAACAGAGTTAATCACTAAAACTATGTAACATACCCAATTTACCAACCAATCTGGTAAATGTGGATTCATCAAGAGATTTAGTGAAAATATCTGTTGTTTGTTCCTCTGTGGATACAAAGTGCAACTCCACGGTACCATTCATGACATGCTCTCGGATAAAATGATACTTGATGTCAATGTGCTTTGTTTCTTGTGATTATGTCATCTTCATCTAATTTATTTTTGAATACCCACCGAGTACCAACTATTTTCTTGTTCTTTGGTCTAGGTACCAGCTTCCAGACTTGTTGTTGTTCAAATTGATTGAGTTCATCTTGCATAGCAATCACCCAATCAGGATCAGTCAGTGCTTCCTCAATTTTCTTTGGTTCCATTTCAGAAAAAAAAAACCCTGAATAATGACATTCATTTAGAGTAGCACTTATAGTTCTGACTCCAACACCTGGATCACCAATAATCAACTCAAAATGATGAGCTCTATTCCAAACTGATTGAAAGATTCTTCTCCAGTGTTAGTGGTATCTCCATTGTTACCAATGTTTCCATCACCATCACCATCACCCTCACCATTATCATCATTGTCATTGTTATCACCAGCAACAACCTCAGGTGTATTCTCATCATCTGAATCTGAATCTGACATGTCATCAAACTTCAATTTCTCAGATGGATTTTCTGTTTGGATATTAGGAAGTTAGGTGTCATCAAATGTAACATTGATGTTCTTATTGACTGATAACATTTCTTGATTTCAAACAGGCCATATCCTCAGTTATACCCTTGCTGTTATCTCCAAAGGTAAGCACTGGGCCAACTTTCTCAACCACATTTGATAGCAGGGCTCTATCTCCGGTCATATGCCTTGAACATCCACTGTTCAGAATCCACACAACCCGGTTCACCTGTTTCATACCCTGCACTATCAAATTGATTAGACCTTCTTCGAAACCCAAGCTTGGTTGGGTCCAGCATACTTAAAGAATTGACCTTTGTCAGGCAAAACAACACTCTTGGTTTTAACTACTTCAACCTCTTTAATGAAAGAGCATTTCCACTTATAACCAGCCTTAACAAATTTATGATTAGGCTTGGGTATAAATGTGTCCACTCTAACTTTAGGAGGACTAGCAGTTTTGGATCTAGCATGCTTATTATGATTTACATGTTGACGGGGAGCAGTCTTATCATTTGATGCATGCTTACTATTAAAATAAACATACATGACATTAAAAGCACAAGACATGCAATTCACAACACCACATGCTTTATGAGATAAATCTACACTAGGCATGTTATGCATGTTAAATGTGTTGTTGTTTTGCTCTAACTTCTGAGTGTCTAATTTGGTCTCAGTTGTGGGAACAACTTTGACAGAACCCTTAGGCACACATTTGTTGGAGTGGACAATCCCATTGGCAATGTCCTCAGTACGGATCTCTTCTTGAATGATTATGGAATATTCATTCAGGGGCTCTACTATAGATTCTTTAAAGAAAGGTTTTTCAATACCCTTAAGTACATGTGGTACACCCCTTTCTTCAGCACTGACTTTATTTGGGGTATTAATGCTTAATTCTCCAATAGCCTCGTTATAGTCATAACCTATTCCAACAATTTGACTAATAGCTTGTTTGTTGAAGATTTCTTTAACAGTCTTACAAGAATTATAGTAAGCTCTAACCTTGGTCTCAAGTTCTGTAATCTTATCTTTAAGAATGGTTTCTAATTGTCTATAACAATTCACCCTATTCTCAAGAAAAGCTACTTTTTCTGTAACTTCACCTTGATTAATATGCACTAGTTTTAATTCTTTAACCTCTTTTTCAAGAGCAGTGTTCTAAAGAATTATTCTATCATTTTCCCTACGTGCACAAGATACTGTAGTACTAAGATGATAAATCATTTCAGTGTCAGTGAACTTTACCTCAGACATGTAGGATGAAGATGGAGTAGAAGTAGAGACTTTGTCTTCTATTGCCATGAGTGCAAGATTTCCAACTTCTTCATCTTCACTGTCTGTGTCATCCCAGCTTTTACCTTTAGCAAGATAAACTTCTTCAGACTGGTTCTTCTTATATGTATCATGAGAGGTTTTCTTTGCTTGCCTTTGATTTCTGCATTCAGTTACAAAGTGTCCCAACTCATTACAATTAAAACACCGAATCGTGCTTCTATCAACCATCCCTGTTTTATAGCCACCCATTGTGCTATTTGAGGATGAAGAACCACATGTCTGGTATCTGTCAGCATATGTCTTGAACTTGAAACTAGGATTTCTCCTGAACCTGAAGTTTCCAAACTTCTTCACTATCAAGGCCATAGACTCATCTTTCGACTGTTCAAGCTCCTCCATAAAATAGAAATCACCACCAGAGTGACTTGTAAATGTAGCACCATACTCAGCTACAATCACATCCTTGTTAGGACTGGAAGGTAGAACAACCTTCGCTTCCCGTTTCTGTGGGATTCCAGCTACTAGTGCAATAGACGTACTGACCACTCTTCCTTCCCCGTAGATTTCCTGCTGCTGAATTTGTTCTAGTTCATAGGTTTTCAGAATGCCATAGAGTCTTTCCAGTGAAATCTCACTCAAATCCCTTGCCTCTCTTATGGCTGAAATCCTGTGCTCTAGATGGGTTGGAAGTGTCAAAAGAAATTTCTTGTTTATTTCTTTGACAGTGTAGTACTTTCCATGAAGGTTCAGATCATTGATTAATTTGTTATATCTCTCAAAAACTTCAGAGATACCTTCCCCTGGATTTGATCTGAAATGCTCATATGTAGAAGTAAGAATTTCCATTTTGTTCTCTCTTACTTCTTCTGTCCCTTCATTGATTATCTCTATTTTTTCCCAGATATGTTTGACATCTTTACAATTCAAAACATGATTGTGCATAATGGGATCCAGACAATCAACCAAAATTAATTGAAGGTTAGCATCCAGAGAAGCATCTTCCTTTTCATCAGTTGTAAAATCTTTTGAATCTTTAGGATAAATCCTTACAACTTGAACAACAATGTTATTCTCAATGCACTCATCTTCAATAACCATTGGGACTTTTGGGCCTTTCTTCAAAACACTAATATATTTTGGATTTGCCACTTGAAGAAATAAAAGCATCTTCTTCTTCCACATCCCATAGTGCTCTCAACTAAACATAGGAATTTTGACAGCTCCAACTTTTTGAGTAGACATGTTGAATTTTTAAGAAAAATAAAAATTCACTTGTTCTTGACAAATCACAAAAGTATGGATCTTGATTTGTGCGTCAATCAGTAGGCTCTGATACCAATTGTTAGGTTCTGATATATTTGTAGAAGGGGGAGTTGAATACAAACTATACCATTTTATCGAATTTGTTCGGTTCGTGATTTAATAATTCAAGAACAAATAAGTACGGAATTAAATGAAACAAGATTCAAGTTAAATATAATTTATATTAAACTTGAAGGGTGTTGCAAATACAGTACAGATTACAAGGTTTGAATCTCAAACTATTTAAAACAAATTTAGAATAAATTCGACATGAATTTATCTATTTTTGTAATAAAAAGATCGAATACTAAAAAGTAGTTTGAGATAATTTCTAGGGATAATGATCCGCTAGATAGCTTAGAACAACAAGTAAACTAATTCTAATGGTTTAGATTTAACAATACAATCTAGAATTAAGTTCACTGACCAGAATTAAAGCTCGGACAGGTTTGGTTCTTTAATGGCAGAAGAGAGAAAATAATTGTTAGAAATGAATACCACTTAGAAACTAGACAGAGGGGGGGTGAATGGATAGTTTTGATATTTTTCAATTCTTGAAACTAAATAAGCTGTATGTGATTATGTTTTGTAAAATGCGAAATGAAAATAAACAACACACACAATCACTTTAATCTACTTTGTATTAAGCAAATTAAATACTACAGCTTTCCAGAATTTCACAAATGAATTTCTGGCTTCTAAACAAGAACAGTTTGTATCTTGTTTGCTTATAGAGAAAAGAGTGCTTAAGATAAAACTATGTGTATCTCTCTTACAGCTTACAATTAGGTGTGCACAATATGTATATACCTATACAAACTAGGCACACACCTATTTACACAGTTACCCCTAGCTGAAAGTCCAACTTGTCATGCCATAAGAAGTTCACTGTGTCAGGAATGACCACTTGCTTTTCGGAGTCTTTCCCGTTTCTGTAGCTACTCTTGTCTTTATCTCCAAGTTTAGCTGTAGATTTGCCATCTGTTCTTTGGACCACCTTGCCAGAACAAATGTTTCTGTATTTGTCTCCTTTGAATTTTGGTTATGTACCTTGATTTGTCTCGTTATAAACGGCTAAGTGTTGATATCGTGAACTCTAACATTTCCCTGACTTCACGGTCTATCCTTTGAAGACTTCGCGACATAGGCAATTTGAGGACTTCGCGATCTAGCCCTTTTGAGGACTTAGCGATCTAAGCCTTTTGAGGACTTCGCGATCTAGACCATTTGAGGACTTCACGATCTAATATATCTTGACTTTGCGGTATCAACACTTCACGATATGAGTAATGAAGACTTCACGACATAGTTCAATTAGGACTATGCGATCTTAGTACTTCACGACATAGATATATTTGGACTTCACGACATAGCTTCATTTTGACTTCACGGTATAGGGACTTAGGAAACTTCTGCAACTTATTTCTTCATGGTCTTATTCATCTCCATCCTGCTGCATGAACATCACTGAACTTCTACCAGGATAATTATTCCATGGCCTATGTACATTGTAGATTGCAAGAAGCTTACTAAGCTCATTATAACATTGAGCATACAATATAAAGCTAAGTACATGAAACAAGACAAGTACAATGGAGACCTATACTATATCCCAGTGAAAGAATTCACTAGGTCATGTAGAGTGACATAGTCACAATGATTAGGCTTGTTAATAGTGGTAATCAGACATGCCTTGAGCCTAACTATAATGTAACTTGTTGAGCTTCTGTCTGTCTTGTAAAAGAAAGATGTACGCATTTTTTTTACTTAAATCAAAAGTCAACTTCACTTTACCTTTTTCAAAAATGTGCTCCATCTTTCATTTTGTGTTAACAAGACTACTAGAAAGACTATCACAAAATCAATATGAAAATACTATCTTTCTTATAAAGACAATCGGCAAGACTAAAAATGAACTGGAAAGACTATCGACAAGACTATTGCTGGATAGTCTTTCTAGTTCATTTTGATAATATTTTCAGCTTTTAATTAATTCTAAAATAATTAACTTATTAATTAATTTACATAATAAATTAATTCTAACGGAATTAATTTAATAAATAAATTAACTAACTAAGGTAAATTATTTAAAAGGGAATTAATCAAAGTCTTTTCTTTATCAAAATGTACGCCATTAATTGAACTAGAAAGACTATGTTTTTGGCTTGGAAAGACTATTGCTGGATAGTCTTTCTAGTTCATTTTGATAGTACTACTAGCTTAGAATTAATTCTAATTTAATTTATTGAATTAATTGATTTAACAAATAAATTAATTCTGAGTGAATTAATTTATAGAATAAATTAATTAATTTCTAGTTTAATTAATTTAAGAAATAAATTAATTCTGATGGAATTAATTTATAGTTTAAATTAATTAACTCCTAGTTTAATTAATTTAAGGAATAAATTAATTCTGATGGAATTAATTTATAGTTTAAATTAATTAACATCTAGAATAAATTAAAAGAGATTTAATACTAAATTTGAGAACCACTGAAACTGATGACGAACTTTCACTGATTGATGTTGACACTCGATGTACTGTCTGGTTCATGAGCGACTAACTTCAATGACGGTTCTTCATCTTTTGACTTTAAGCTGTGGTCCATCTTCTTTTCCCTTTTTACAAACCCTGTAACCTATACGTTTCATGTCACACTTCTGAAATCTCTGTCACTTTAAATAAATCCACTTTCTTGAATACTTCAGTGAGGCTTGATCAAATAAATGAACTTCTTCTAGTGTAGAATTACTCCAAGTCAGTAGATGACTTTAAATCTTCATTCTCTTGACTGATAAAACCCTCTGAGATTCCTGTGACATCTAGACTAATATTTACTTATTACATTCTTGTTTAAGTTGAGTAGAATCTTCAAATTACAAATAGGCTATTGCATATGCCTTTCAAGGACTCTCTTCACCTATAAGAAGTTAGACTCTCTTCACCTATAAGAGGGTGGACTCTTCTCTCCATAAGAGAGAGGACTCTTCTCTCCATAAGAGGGAAGACTCTCTTCACCTTAAAAGGGTGGACTATCTTCACCTATAAGAGGATGGCTCTCTTTACCTAAAAGAGGGTGAACTCTTCTCTCCACAAGAGGGAAGACTCTCTTCACCTTAAGAGGATAGACTCTCTTCATCTATAAGAGGGTGGACTCTTCTCTCCATAAGAGGGAGGACTTTTCTCTCCATAAGAGAGAGGACTCTCTTCACCTTAAGAGGGTGGACTCTCTTCACCTATAAGATCCGAGGACGGACCCCCTAATAGGAGGACATCCATAAAAGCAATCCAAGACGGACCCTCCTAACAGGAGGACATCAATAAAAGCAATCCAAGACGGAGCCTCCTAACAGGAGGACATCCATAAAAGCAATCCACACATATAATATTTCGCAAATCCAAATTACGAGCAAATACAATCATAAATCTAAGAACTTGCAATACGAGTGAATATATGATGCAAATAAATACAAGATCATAAAGAACCTGTAGAAATCATCTCACACAGAGACATCGCACTTAGAGACATGTGTTGAAGAGGTGCATGTTGTTGACGATTCCTATCAGGTGATGCTGCTTGAAGGACAATTAGCCAGCGACACTCCTTAAAGGGGAGCATTACCTGGATGGAGTATCCCACATAAAGGTATCTAACTTAGAGGAAGATGTTGAAGATGTTGTTGACTTTCCCAGCGAAAAACGCTTGTTATCAATACCGAGCCGAGGCTTTTCTCTGATGTGTAGATGACGTTCTTCGATCTTCAACCAAATCCGCTAATCTTTTCTTGACAATGTTCCATTCACTTATCCCTCTTAATTGTCTCTACGCGAATAGCCATGTTTTTTTATCATGTCTTCAATACAGGAGATCTAGTTCAAAAGCCTTGTGTTGCTCTTGATTGAGCGTGGTAGCCATCCTTCGATTTGGATTTCTTGGTGGAAGCAACGACCGGTTGATCCCTGGAGCGTCCCCTTTTATGGTGGCTAGCTCTTATCCATGGTTGGGGGCGTCGCCCTCTTTTAGATCTCCATTGATCTATTTCTTGATAAGTCTTCCTTTTTCTGCGAGGGCCTTCTGGTGTCATCGGCCTAGAGCGTCGCCCGCCTTGATCTCCTCCAAGCCGTGGAGTTGGGTTTGCCTGATTTGGCGTGGTAGCCTTCCTCAGATATGGTTGTCTTGGTGGTGGTGGAGGCAGATCCGTCATGGGAACCAAAACCTCCTCCACGCGATTACCATCATCAGCTTGTTGTTCATTATGTTGCGACATCCTTCCTCCAGAGATGTCAAAAACCCCTCCTTCTAGCGCCAATTGTTAACGGAGGAATTTGGTGAAAACAAATTCGGGGAGGGGTGCTGGAATTGTGGTGGTGGTTGATGACGGCGAACGACGTAGGACGTGATGGTTAGGGTTTTTTATTTGGGGGAGGCTGAGATTGTATGTGAGATTTTGTTCGCAATTAAGATCGAATATTGAAATAAAAATAAAAAATAGGCGAGACATAGAAATGAGGCTTCCCCTCTTCTATAGGCTAGTCCATATAGGTGAGACACAGAAATGAGGCTCCCCTCATCTGGAGGCTAGCCTAAATAGGCGAGTCGCAGAATTGAGGTCCCCTCATTTGTAGGTTGAGCCCACATAGACAAGGCACATAAATTTTCACACGCTAGGTTCTTTTTCAGAAATGAGCGAGGCTAAAGAGAACAAAGAGGCGAGGCTCAAAGATGATGCCTCCTTTCTCCAGTAGGCTAGCTTATTCTAAGTGGGGCTCATATATTCCTGCTAGGATCTTTTGTTAATATGTGTAAACAAGGCGATGTTTAATCCTCCATTGGGCTAGGACCGATAATAGGAACGGGCGAGACTATATGATTGGGCGACGCTTTTCATGAAGCGGGCTAGGCCCAATTGATACATCTTCTTGAACTTTTCTTCTTTTATATAATCTGTGATATTTTCCTCCGGTCCAACAAAGGATGACACCTCCATGTAAGGGGAGACTAATTTTTGAGCGTAACAACTATCATGGCTCAATTCGTTCTTCATGGCTAATTAACTCTATAGTCAAGAAAACTCTTCCTCAGACCACAATCCAACCTTTCTGAAACTAAAAAATGAAGAACGAAGGTATGCATTCAGGATAAAGTGATACTCTCTCCGTCCTAATCATTTTTTTACATTTTTTTTCATGTCTCAATTATTTTTTTACATTTTTAAAGTTTTCAAAAATAATAAAGTTTTATAATATAAAATTAACTACACCCACTATTTCATCCACTAATTTCCTCCACTATACTCATTTTATACATAAATTATTGATGATCCTACCACTTTACCCATTTTTCTTACATTTTTCCACTACTTAATGACCGGGACAGAGGGAGTAGGTAATTTTAGGAGACGCATTAAAATAATATAAATATGAGTTTAAACACCTACGATATAAACGAGATGATGCGTTTGTGAAGCGGCGATTTAAAGAAGTGAAAAATGTGTTGTTAAGTTTAACCGACATGAAATAATTTGGAGGCAAAGATCAAAACAGTTGTGGCTATAATATGTGGACCAAAATATTAAGTTTTTCAATACTATTGCTAGTGCAAAACGAAGATCTAATCAAATTCATAAACTAAAAAAATGCGGGGGTGAAATGGACTTCGACAGCTTATTACTAAATATTTCAAGAATTTGTTTAGCACCCTATAGTCAAAATTGGGAGAAAGTGATCCACTGCATTTCTAGCACTATCAGCTACTAAAATCAATTTTGGTCTCGTGATGCACTAGTTCAGGCTGAAAAGAAGAGGTAACTATGGTTTTATGGCTATTAAGCTTGACATGAGTAAAACTTGCTAGGCAAGAAGTGGTTCATCAAGACAACTCCCACCTTCGCAGCAGTCACCCTCGCCAAGGAAGGTTCGGCAACTAGATCTAAATTGTGGATTAAAAATTTTATATGAGTGCTTCAAACTGAAATAAGGTCACACGCACTTAAGAGACCTTTTTCAAGCAAACCTTTCAAGTCAGGTTGGCTCCAGGCCATAAACATTTGAACAATCTGAAAGTCGAATCCAAACCTTTCAAGTCAGGTTGGTTCCATGCCATGAACATTTAACAAGAAATCATCCATTTAAGAATTCTAAAAGAAAACACACGTCAAAATATCTGCAAATAATTTAGATACAACATCACACTCCACGACTAGAGTAATAACATATATTACAACCTCCTGTGGTGATGTAACAAGTTAACTATATTTATAAATATATTTACATTCTGGCAACTACAAGAAATGTATAAATAAGATTTCCCACTTATTCGAGTACTGAGTCCGGGGGGGGGGGGGGGGGGGGGGGGGGGGGGGGGGGGGGGGGGTGGGGTGGGGTGGGTGGAGTAGACCGACCAACTTCTAACACTTCTCAGCAGTCAAAGCTGAGTTATCTCCATTTGACAAAGTGATAACATCAGCAAGAGCTGGGGGGGTTGGAGTAGACCGACCAACTTCTAACACTTCTCAGCAGTCAAAGCTGAGTTATCTCCATTTGACAAAGTGATAACATCAGCAAGAGCTGGTACAGCATCTGAATTATGAGCTTCACCATCAATCTAGCACAAACAAAAGATACGAGGAGACATGAATATGGATAAAGTTGTTTGACAATATGCATAATGTATTACTATTGACCTTGAAAGGCTTAACCTAGCAGATACCCCTCTGTTCTAGGGTGCAAGCCTAGATGGATGCACGTGTGCGTGAGTATGCATATCAGCATATGTATACGAAATAGTGTTTAAATCCAGAATAAAGTGGATGTGAATTGGCAAAGAGCAAACCGGACTATAAAGTGGTCACCTGATCAATAGGCTTCACATTAGGATCATGGATTCCTCCAGTTGGAACCTTGGAAAGGTCTCTTAAAATTCCCTACAAAAGTCCAGCTTCAAGACTCAGATATTATAAGAATGTAAATAACAGTTAAATCAGATGCATACTGTGCCTGCTCTTATTTAATACCTCAAAGAAGAATAAATGGCACCAAAAACATTATAGAGCCTAAATGAAGGCATAAGCATTTAAGCACTACTACCATTACAACTTCAATGAATTCTAAATGAGGAAACGGATCCTCACAACACCAATTATTAACACGCCGCAGCTTACAAAAAATTTGAACAGAAGAAAAAAAACAATTATAGGAAAATAAAGAAATATCTACTCCCTTATTCATCGTTTGAGCCATATTAAAGTTGCAGCATCACTGGCAAGTGGCAAGCAGAGTAACAGCTCAATCTATGTGATGTGACAAGTAATGCATGTTTTGGTTTTTTTAAAAATGAAGTTGTACCAAAAATCCTCATTACTTGTAGAGATCAGAACTCGAAACTTTGGATTATTTTGGTGCAAGGAGAGACCGAAGTGTGCATATTTGTTTTTTAAATTTGATTGGTCTTATACTTCATTTGAATGCAGATCTCTTCTCTTACTATATTGGCCACAAATTGTAATTATTGTGATGTGAATGATCTCTGACCAACTATAATATGACCTAATTTTATTGAAATTGTACATTTTTTGCTTGTAAGTTTTGCAAACATCTTCCCCCTTTTACACCACTTTGTTTAGAAATGCATCTATCTAAATTTTCATTCTTATCAAAAGTTACATGTTAGATATGAATTTTCATTTCAGAAAACATAGCTTCCCATCAATCAGAGAAAATGTTTCGAATAAACACACTGTAAAAGGTACCAAAGTAAAAAGTAAAATACCAAACATAGACAATTATTATTTCAGTGCATAGCTTGTAATCACCTCAACTGTATTTTCATAAAAATGTCAGATAAACTTTTCAAGGTAGAAATAATTAAACGTGCCGGAAATACACGATTTGAGACGCAAATGAAATTTTAGATAAGAAGGAACAAGGAACAACATACTTTATTTGCCCACTTGAGCCCGCAAGCATTGCACAATGTCCTTGGGCCATCAGGCCCCCGACGCATCATTGGAGTGGACTTTGAACTGATTCCGCAGTGTCTACAACTGTGGAATAACCAAATATATGGAAGCATGAAAGCCAAAACATAAGAATTCAAATAATTGCACTGGCTTAAAAAACTGATTTAGACACCACTTCCATTCCAGGTAAGCAAAGTAACTAGGGTAAAAAATTATATGTTGGGAAAAGGATCCTCATAAACTCAGTTGCACAAGGAAAGAAAAGAAAAAACACTGAGCAAACTACTAGACACTCACGAAGTCTCTTGCTCTTCTTGGCCAGAACCAGCATTCCATTCCAAAGAAGCTGAACCAGAATCCTCAGATATTGCCTTCGATGACGTGAATTGCCCTTTCTTTCGCTGCATTCTGACAGGATCACACAAAGACCGTTAAAAAATATCAGTAATACTAGTACTGAAGCAGAGCGAGAGAACTGCATAATTGATTTACATCATGCAGAATTCACATAATTTCTCAGTCTCGTCATTTAATAGTTCACAAATAGCTTTGGCGCCGGTAAATAAAATGTTGTTAGTTCTGACTATCTATGACTTTATGGATAAACAAACAAAATGAGATTGATTCTGCAGATATACTCATACATTACAGCTTTTCCTGACCGATTCCAAGTTACACACTACTATTTGTTCCACGAACCCTCTTTCTGTTCAATCCATATTCTACATTTAAATGAAAATGTGAATGTTTTTTAGATTCAAGTGCATGTTAATCAACATATGAGTTTAACGTAATTTCATCTTAAATGTTCCTATGTGTCTGATGTATGTACATTTATTATAATGCATCAGATAGATATTGGGAGATATGTGGATCATATTGTGGGTTTATTACCTGATTGCTACTTCTTTCCGCACTTCATAACGAATTTTTTTGTCAAAACACCTATCTTTCCTCTTCTCCCTAAATCGAGTAAGAGAAGCAGCCCGTTGCGGTTGACTTGCCCTTCCAGGAAGGTCACTTGAACCCTACCAAAGTTGAGGTAATGAGAGCAAAATACATATTAAGTGACAAAGCTGTGACTGCGCTGATGTTTGCATACCCGTTGATTTTGGTTCTGTGAAGGCATCCCAACAGTAGGTATACCAGTAGGCACTTCATATCCGCCCAAGAGTAACAACACTGCCTGCACCTGTAAATTAAAGAGAAACTCTGACCCATTATCTAATTTGAAAGCAGATATATAATTAAGGTCATTACCCAGTATATTTCAAAAAGAATGACGTAAACATTGAAGTGGCCATTCTATCCAAAAGTTTCACAGCATTGTGATGCAATCTTTAAACCCGCACAAGTACAGGAAATTAAATATTAATGGAACTGAATAAAGTTAAATTTTCAACCAAATGTAATCAAGAACTAACCTTTTCAGGGGAAACAGCATCAAAAACGTAAACTTCTCCCTGAAAAGATAGTGTCAGCTGATCCACACCACCTCCTCCTATAGGTGCCACAGCTTCAGACCCAGGAACATACATATGATGCTGATGTGGCACGACATTAATGCTGTCAATGCCATTTCCATTCATTGGATCCATTCCATTGGAAGGCTGAACAATGGTACCACCATTTTGTAGGGCATGAGCAGCAGCCTCGTAACGAACATGTGGATTGTCTATCGACTCTCCGCCACTTGGTATATCCTCTTCATCTTCATTATCTTCAATCCGAGGGTTGTGTTGTTGAATGCTACTATTCATTGCTTCATTTCCAAACATTGAAACCCGCAAATTTCTGTCTGGCATCCTAAACAGCTATAGAATGCAAAACACAAGAATAGATTTAGATTTACGCAAGAAGCTAATATGAGAAGGCCAATGGACATTAAAATGAAGAAGCAAATTAAAAATTCATAATTAAAAGTTAAAACTGTTAAAGAATAAAGGCATACAAATGAATTAGGAAAAAAAAGGGGTAATGTGAAGTTGAATATTATTACCATGAAATATGACACTCATGTCTATACAGGGAAAATAGTTAAAAAATTCTAAAAGAAACTTACAAAAGGAATGCTTTTTAGGAAAGAAGATAAGATTGGGACTTGACGTGATGATTTTGTGAAATTATAGACATATATAATACCCTGAACCACGACACATGCATGTCTTTACAGGACACAGTTTTTAATTTGTTAAACGCAAAAACTGTGAATGTCCAATTTGCGTGATGGCGTGATATTAGGGAGACATTATTAGTTTTATAGGAGATGACAAAAAGATTCGTTTTGTTGGAATGCAAGGGTAACCGAGGGTTGGGGCTGTTGATGTAATCCTTTCTTGTCGGATTAGGTTGACATTTGTCAACATTATTCACCCGCTTTTCATTTTCACTCTCATAACTACTAAAATAACAAAATTGTGGATCTAATACTAGGTGTAACCGTAGACATACCAGTAAGATTAATAAAGATAACTAGACACTCAGAAATACAACACGTCAAAATTGGCAACATTAATAAATATGATATACACGATAACACGACAAATCAGACTCTGAGGAAGCTGGAATATATATACTAACACTATTGAAAAATTCCACTCCACTGCTACAAACTACAAGAAACAATTGCTCTTTGCAAAACACATATCACCAATGACGTCATTTCAAATGTTCCACATAAATTAGTTACCATATCAACAAATTCCGGTCAACATTAATAGATTACATTTTTCCCGCTATCTATTCCACTCCACCAAACATAACAGACTTAGCATTCATACTTTCAACAAAATCTAAACACGTAATACCGTTAAATTGTCTATAAATACACAGGGTTTCTTACGTAAACCAACCATATGCACGAATCAATCAATTAATGTCTCACCAATTTTAAATTTTTCCGCAAAAATTTAAATTCTCGAAACAAAACATTACAACAAAAGTATCTTCAAACCAACTTAACTTTCAATAACAAACAACACAATCAACGAAATCAACGGCAAATCAAATATAAGAAATCGAATTACAGAACGATTGAGAAGTTAAAAATTGAGCTAGCAAACATATCAAAGCAGCCTATAATTACATAATTGAGCATGTATATATACAAAAAAGAGACACTTGAGATTGAAATGAGGATAAAAAACATTACTTGATCTACGGCGCGGTGGAAGCGGAGAATCGCCGGCGATAGCGACGTGAAGATCGACAACGTGCTTGAATGAGAGTGAAATAAATATAGAGAGATGAGAGAGAGAGAGAGAGAGAGAGAGAGAGAGAGAGAGAGAGAGAGAGAGAGATGTATGTATATATGTATGTATGGATATAGAGAGAGATATCGAGAGAGAGATGGGGGAGAGAGGAGAGATCGAGAGGTACGATATGAATTGAGACCCACCCACCGAACAACATGCGTTTTTCACCCTTTCTTGACCCGATCCGACTATTATCCCTTTCCTATATCTTTTTTCTATTTCTGGCTCCAATTTTTTTTTTATTATAATAAAGTTCACATTTAGAAAATGTTGACGTCCTAATTTCAGTCATGTTTTCCTTTCATGACATATTTTATTCTGAAATTAAATTCAGAACCTAAAATCATAAAAATTCATTATCATTTATTTAAATTTTACCACATTATTAAATTATTTTAAAATGATTGAGTGAATTAAAATTATTTAAATGTAAAACAAAATGAACATTACACTTATAACGTGTTGAAAACAATTTGTTATACTATAGTACATCGATAAATGAGATAAACTCTCGCTATTTTGTTTTTCATGATTTTTTTTTGAACCATTTGCTTAACGTTTATCTTATTTTCTCGTTTTAACTATGTAACTGTTGGACTTTGTGGACTTTCTCGTTTTAATTATGTAACGGTTGGACTTTTTGAACTTTGTGTTTTTACTAAGTACAGTAAAATCTCGTTAAATTAATACTCGATAACATGATAAATTAATATTTTTTATCTATGTTTTTCTTCCAACAAAATAGTGACAGTAAAAATTTAATTTTGATTAATTAATTACCTCGATAAATTAATAAAATTCGTTCGTCCCAATGAGATTAATTTATAAAGCTTTTACTGTAGCTGAACTTTGTCTGTCATTACTGAATTCTTCCGTATAAAATTAGAAGTTATAAACATTTCTGTTGCCTATCTAAATGATACACTCGATCTACTAGTCGATGAGAATGGTTGCAAACTGTAATTCCGACAACTGAGATCTGCTTTTGCACCTGGAAAAATCAACCCAAAGGTCTCGGAAAGTGGCAAAGTACAATTAAGCCTTGATTTTATGATCTTTTGGAATCCCTGATCAGTATCAGACCAAACACACAATTAAGGTTGTTGGTAGACTCTGTATTTACACACACAAATCACAACATCTGTGGCATGGTTGCATCTCCCTAGACCCTTCATCGACAGTTTAGCCGATGAAAACTTATGATCAATCTAAGTAGGAACTCGAGAAGATCACCAAAGATAAATGACAATAGTCCCCCCTTTGAACATCTATGGATTATGATGATTATTAGATCATAACAAATAACATCTCTTATTAAAAAATACAAGCAAAATACACATATCATTTCATTAATACACACCGATATTCACTTGTCATAACATTCAGAAAATTATACAATGGTACTTAAGAAAAGCTTTTACGCACTGATGGATCAGAAATAATTTGGGGCTCAAAATTAGGCTCCACGTAACGAGCAAGCATATCTTTATAAAGCTCATATCTAGCAGTCATTCGGAAACCCCATTTGTCCTTGAGTTGTCTACACAGATTGAGATCCATATCGGATATCATCAATCCATCTCTATGTCGGGATAGAGAAGGCGAACACGAAGCATCTGGCGCAGAAAAGTGACTAGAGCCGTAGAAATGTCCGAAATCACTGTGTTCAGGCTTACCATCACCGGAGGTAAATGGGTTTGGGAAGGTCTCAGTCCCAACACGATTGATTGATCCAACAAAGTAACTGTTAGCAATAGCAGCATTCCGTGCCTGCAAACATGTCCACAAGTCAAATTTATCCTATTAATCAATATCAAGAGATTGGATGAATCCCAGATTTAAAGCCGGAATTTCTGTGCAAGAAATAAATGGATGATTGATCATTTATGCAAGCAAATAATTTGATTTCCATTTTAAAGAAAATGATGGTGTTTATATACACATATATGAATGAAATCATTCCTTGTACTTCACTAAAACGGCGAAAGATCAGGTAACTGCAATATCAAATAAGTAGTTAGCAAACTCACTAGCATTTTTCCATATACATTACTAAAACTACAAAATTTATATTCATACTTGGGAAACAAATCAAACACTAGTAATTACATTGAAAATTATATTAGGTAGGTACTAAATTTATAATGGGCCTGCTTGAGAACTTACATTACATATCATTTAGCAAAGGAAATAAAAACTTACATATCTTGTGGATTTCCAAGTTTTTCAGATGGGTGGAGGTTGTCTAGGATAATTTGTGGATTCTGACCTATACATATACACACAGACACGCCTAATTTATAAAAAACTCAGTCACAGCAATACAATAATAACACGACACACGAGTTTTCATAAAAGCAGCTGTTGTCTGTGAGGAAATACATTGATTTATGTCGACAGAATCCACATCTAATCATACAGCACCACACTACCACCCATCTGGAAAACATAACTTTCCGGCAAGTCAATACAGGATGTGATAGAATCAGACGATGGATGTGATAGAATCCACATCTAATCATACAGCACCACACTACTACCACATGACTTTCCAGCAAGTCAATACAGGTGAATTAAAATTAAAGATATCTCCTCATCACCTTCTTCTGATTCAGCTGCATTTGCATTACTGATGGGCGTCTCCTGGAAACTCATGTTTTTCAGACAGGTGGTGGTGGTGTGGAACACCAATATTTATACACAACAGACTGCCCAAGGATTTATGAAAACTATGGGAACAGTAATACAGTGGGCGTATGTGGTATTGTAAATAAAATATCTATTGTATTTTCATGATGTCAAGACTTGAAGTTTAAAGAAGCCCATTATGGATTTTACAGAAGATAAATCCCGCTGAAATTTTTTAAGTTTTTAAATTTTGTAAATATTATACCGTCCAATACTTTATATTCAACCCAGTAGAGATTTGGAAATCAACAAATATGTGAGTTATCAAACTGGCCCAGTAAGAATTTAATACCAACCTTACAGCCCATTTAAATTACAGTGTAACTATTAGAGTTTAATTTTTTATTTTAAGTTACACAAGTTAAAATTACGCAGTTTTAGTAATGTGTATGGAATGCTAGTTAGATTGCTACCAAATGCTTAAAAATGCATATACAAATATTTTTCAAACCATCAGTTCCTGCAAGTAGGCTTAGAGAACCAAAATGAGCTAAAGAGAGTTGAGTAGAGGAAAAAGAGAAAAACCTCGATAGGCCACATCGGTTCGCTTAGTTCACCAACGGTAGCTGATGGGTTGAAAACAATTTCAGCACCATTTAAGCCAAAAGCCAACCAGTTAAGTGGATGGTGCCTTCCGTAACAAATATTAACAGCAATCTTCCCATAAATGGTTTCAAATACAGGATGTCCGGTATTCCCCTCCATATAATATGTACTCTCATTAAAATCACCAACTCTGGGTATATGATTCTGCCATACAGTAAGCAATTTGAGCTTAGCATGACAGCCTAAAGTAAATTATTAATGGCAACGAACATGTAAAATGTACAAATGTACAAATAATACCTTGCGATGCTTGCCAATTATGTTTCCATGATTACCAATTACGACAGCAGTATTCCACATTGTCTCCCCATGTTTCAAGTCTCTTTCAAGAATTGGACTTA
The DNA here is from genome assembly GCA_030848705.1 of Heracleum sosnowskyi. Taxonomy (NCBI): domain Eukaryota; kingdom Viridiplantae; phylum Streptophyta; class Magnoliopsida; order Apiales; family Apiaceae; genus Heracleum; species Heracleum sosnowskyi. The sequence continues at coordinate 11,922,241 of CM061244.1, read as the reverse complement.
TTATGACCATATTGTATTTTCTAGCAAATTCCTGAAGAAACTGTGTTGATTCTCCATCAACTGGCTCAGCAAATTCACACCATCTTTTCTCGCGAGTGCAAAATGCAAACGGCATTGTCCATGCTTCCTGTTAAGAATACTAGCAGTTAAAGTTCACTTGTAAACAGTCAATCTACATTTACTTTCAGTTTTTTATGCCAAGACTTACTTGTAAGCATAAAATATTGACTCCTGAAACACCTGCAGCATTGATTATGGGCTTCAACTTCTGAAAGATGGTTCTTTTTTGATCCGAAAAGGATGCAGTAGTGGGAAAAGCAATAGAATTCTGAATGAGACCAACTCTTACTACCCGAGGTTCTCTTAGTATCTCCTTGTCAGCACGAAAGGAATATGCCTGGGGGAACACAGAAAGTAGAAATAAGATACTGTTCTACTATTTTTAATTTCTTAAATGAAGTATTAGAAGCACATGTTATTCCCTTGCTTCACATAACTTGCAAAAAATATCTTATCTGGTCTTACCTGAAGATCAAAGTCCTGTTTGCGGGATACTTCCTTGGCAGATTCAGGAATATGTATGGATTCCAGAGGTTTCCCACAATTCAGACCAAGAAGCACACGACTCACTTCCTACAAAATGTACACTTATCTATTACAAATGCTTTGGAAAAATATAGTAAGGTCATCATTAGACACCCCTCTTTTAAAAGTTAAAACAGAAAGGTGATGGCTAGACTAATCTTCAAAGTGCAGACTGAACAAGAGTACTGTCAGCATGTCAAGAGAAAGACATATACTATGCACATACTGTCAGGATACAGCTTATTAGTATAAATAGTACTCTAGTAGTATAAGCAAGGAAAGGGGTAGTGTAGTCATTTACCAGTTAGTTATTAGTAATCTGTGTTTTATAAATAGGAGATGTAATGTTTCATTTCAATTATGAATGAAGATATGAAAAGGCATTTGCCACCAAACCTCTTTCTCTCTCTATAACAGAATCCCTCTCTCTCTAGGGTTTCATTCTCTCTCTCATCTAAACTCTGTTTCTAGTCTGATTTCTCGTCTATTTCTTCTGATTCTCATCTCATTCTCTTCTAATTCACTGTTAAATCACTATCCTTTACTTATAATTGTCATTCCTAAACAGAAAATACCAAAAATAGTTGTAAAACAGGTCAAGAACTCACTAGTTCCTGACACATACTGATGTGATGTATATAAATCTACTGACAAAATTGAACCGATAGTTCATCCACAAAACTTAAAAGAATTTAGTAAATCTAAGGAAGTAAAATCTAAAAACCAAGTACTTAATAAGATTGTATTATTATTTAGAGGAAATGCCCAAAATGGCACAAATTTATGCACCATATGTCCAAAACAGCACAATTTAATAGGTTGGCCCTCCCTTTGCACATACAGAAACGCCATCTTTATTTACGTTAGTCTATCACATTCTCTTTCCTTCAATCTCACTGCTCTCTTCATTCTATGTGTTCGTTGTTCATCTTCCTGTCCTTTTCTCCTTTATGCTCAAATCTTTCACCCCTTTTCTCTCTTTCTACCCAAATCTTTCTCTTTCTACCCATGTATTTTGTTTATGACCAACACCAGTTCATCTTGCGTTTTGACAGTTAATGCAAGCTTCTATTACGTTCAGATCAACCTGGTAAACACCAATAAATTATGCGCTTAGATCTAAACGTTGATACTATATGCGTTTTGCAGGTCCGAAAATGATACAATCAGTTCTGGTTTTGGAAAGCAAAGCATAAAACTAAGGCAACGCAATATATACATGTGTTTTGGTTCTAAATGCAACCTTCGAATGCGTTAATTGTGTGCCAGTGCAGGGCCAGCTTTCTAGTCTGTGCTATTTTGGGCACCTCCAACTAAATGTGTGCCAAATTGGCCCAAAACCCTATTATTAATTAGTCTTCTTCAATAATAAAGTTGAAATCATCCCATTAGAAGTTACTCTGCATTACTACAAATCTAAAATGCTATATTCCAAACTAAGGACAGCATAGATGTATATATCAACTCATTTAAAAACCAATCTATGATCCTAATCTAACCATTTCACTCCAGCCAACTAAATAAATTCTACTCTACCATCTACTTATACATGTTTAATGTGACGAGAGTGATCTAGAAACCTCCATAAACTTCTGAGGATAAACCAACAAAATTATGTATAACAATACCATGCATACCCAATAAAAGAAAGAGCGAGATACTTACTCCAACATGTATAAGCCTGTTTAAAATTGCGAGTGATGTAAACAAGAAGGAATGACTATAAACTACGCAGACCCGCATTAGAACCTGGGGGCAGGGCCTACAGCCCCTACTGAAATTTCAAATATTAATAATGATACATTTATATCTAACTTATCCACATGTAATGTCCTAACTCAGCCAATAACTGAACAAGATTGATCTAGGTTCAAAATTCAAATCTTGCTAATTTTTTCCCTCGACTTTTAAATTTTAGTTGTAAAAAATTACATCTCTAACTTTTTCTCTTGTTCATCATACATATTATGCCATGTCAAGAAATTCTGAACTTTAAAATCTAGCTACTGGAGATTTACCACTCTCCCAACAGAAGGCATCAACCATCCATTTTGGCCTGACAGAACTAATATTGTTTCATGGGCCAAGCAAAGATGATATTCAGAGAAATGCCATGTAGGAAAAGGTTTTTTCTGGTACTGAAATGGGGGAATCTAAGCCTACAATTGGGAAATCACCACTCTCCCTGTCGAAAGATCCAACAATCCAGTTGGCCTGACAAAACCAATATCGCTTGCAGAGCCAAGCAAAGCAGATATTTAGAGGAGTTCCATGTTGGAGAAGTTCTTGATTACTTCGGGGGTGTATGAGAGCTTGGAAGAAAGCGCAAGGAGAGAAGAAGTTCATGCACAAATTGCGCGGGTAACTTGCTTCACCCAATTCTTTGCAATCTGTCCAATTTTTGCAAGAATTTCTTCTCTCCTTGCGCTTTCCTCCAAGCTCTCATACACCCCCGAAGCAATCAAGAACTCCAACATCACATTCCTCTAAATATCAATTTTGCTTTCCCCGTCAAGCGATATTGGTTCCATCAAGCCAAACTGGATTGTCAGAGCCTTCTTTACGAAGAGTAATGATTCCCTAATTCAAACCTAAATTCCCCAATTTCATTACCAAAAAAACCTTCTCCAACATGACATTCCTCCGAATATTAATTCTGCTTGGCCTAGCAAGGGATATTGGTTCTGTCAGCCCAATCTGGATTGTTGGACCCTTGTTTATACAAAAAATATAGAATATAATAATAGGGTTAATTCTCAATTTGGCCACTATATAATTGGCCAAATTTCAAATTTAGCACCAGATAAATTTATGATCTCAAATTTGCCACTATCAAATCGGCCGAGTTTTGAATTGACCACTTTTAAATCAGTGTAATAAGCTAATAAAATCTCAAAATTACCACCGAAAATCAGCAATTTTGCATGGAAAGTGACCAACTTGAGACCCCAAATTTACTGGTGGCAAATTTTGATAATTTCCTACTTACATATTAGTGAATTTGAAACTTAGCCCTATAATAATAATAATACTTTATTCACTGGTTAACACAATTAGAAAAGCAAGTAGTTGCTCAAGATCATATCTTTTAGGCCCTAATCATCAAGATTTTGTTGGGTCAGAAGGTCTTAATCATCAAGATTATTATAAGTAACACTGTAAAAGAAATTGACCCAGAAAAGAAATAACAAGAAAGACAAATTCTTTGTGTAAGAAGTGATGATTAGTAGTAGTACCTGAAAAAGATGGGGAGGGAGAGAGGCTTGAAGCAAGTGATGGAGAGAGTCAAAGCCACAGAGTGATCCGGCGTCGTTTGATGATGTGGGTCTGTCTCCATTTTCTGTTTTGGTTGCTTGTTTTTCTTCTTTTCTCTCCATTAGTAGTAGTTTAAGTCCAGGATTCAAATGATCAATCTGGAGTGGCTGCGGTGGTGTGTTTAAACTGTCTACTGCTGTATGTATATATTATACTCTGCTCATGTGTACTTGTTCGTTTTTTATTGTATTTTTTATATGTTGATGCTGATTTTAACTTGGCCCCGGTCTCCATCAAACGTTTGCTAGGAATTACTTACGTAAGAGCATTTTCAATGCAATTTTCTATTTTGATTACTTAAAATATAATAAAATAATCATTACTTATAATATAGGGGCTCAAAATGTTATTTTGCTCTAATGGTGTTATCTATATTGGTTACTTATAATTTAAAAAGTAATATTTATTCAATATTTTAGATAATATAGGTAATGAGGAGGAGGATTAGAGTAGATATATATTCTATTATAAAAAAGCAGTGATGATGTGGCATTATAGGGATTCACTTTTCTCTCCCCTAAATAAGGGGGTTTGGTTTTCTCTCCCCTAAAAATTTTAGGGGATAGGGAGTTCCATTGGAGCATGATTTTTAAATCCAAATCCCTAAAATATGTACAACTATGACAAATTTAGGGGATAAGGAGTCTCATTGGAGTTGCTCTAACAAACCATGTTTCAACCGTCTAATCAAATATTTAACGTTCAAAATTAAAAGAAAATTTCTAACTATATGTATTTTTAGGTTTATATAAAGTATTTAAATTATAAACATGTTTAATACTATCTTTTTAAAATAACTTTTACAAAATATAAATCATAAATTATACTATAATTTGTATCATTATATATATAGGGAGGTGCTCAAATGAGAACCCACCTTAAAATGAGAACTGAGACTCAATCTCAGCCCTCTATTTTTTTTAATCTCAACCATACAAATTAAATATAGAGATACACACATGTATGTATCACCACTACCAATTATAGATCTGAAAATTCTTATATACATTACTCCTCCATCCACCACCTCTCACCACCATCTCGCCGCCATCTCCCCTACCTCCGGTCACATCTCAATTCACCTCATCCTACCTCCGCATAGTACCACCACTCCAATCAACCCCTTCTACAACATGTTACATCTCCGATTTTCTCCGACTTGCCACCACATACGTCGTTTTTACACACTTTGCCACCAACACTAGCACCTTTAAACGTTATTAATAACTTAGATCTGAAAATTTCATGAAATTTTCATTTAAATTGTTTGGTGATTTGGATTAAAATTTTGGTGATTTGATTTGAATTTTGGTGATTCTGCTTTGACTTTAATGATTCAGTATTGTACGTGATGGTGGTGATGCGATGGTAGTTTAAATATTAATGATTTTGATTCGATTTTTGGTGGTGTTGTGTGGTAGTGATGGTGTGTGATTTTGGTGATATGTTGTGATGATCGTGGTGAAAATGGTGTGGGTATAGTGTCGGTGATGTTTGTGGTTGTGTAACGATAATAGTGGTGGTAGTATGGTGATAGTTCAGGTGGTGTTACAGGTGGTGTTACAGTGATGGTGGTGATAGTGATGATATACATAATTATAAATTATATATGTATATAATTTTGGTGATTTCTATTTTAAGTTTAGTGATTCTATATTGGGTTCTTAGTTCTCATTATAAAAGAGGTTCTCATTTGAGCACCTCCCAATAAAATCAAAAATAGAATTTATTTATTTTGTTGCTAATTTAAGCTTCTTTATTTATGGACGTTGATGTGGAGTTTTCAGTTCAGTAAATTTTGAAAAAACAAAACTTACAATTTATCGTGTTCTTTAATATCTACTTAAGAAATTGAATATTGGATATTTTTATTATAACTTTTTTTAATATTTATTAAGTGGGGCTAATTTATTTTGTAATTGAAATTTTTGAATATTTTGAAAAGAATCATTAATTTCAAAGATTGAATATAATTATGGCTATGTTTTTTCATATTTTAATTAGATTTCAAATAATTTTGCTTATCTCTCTATGAATTTTGTTATATTTTATCATTTTATTTTTAATACATAGTTGTAATATTGTGACATGTAATTTAAAAATAATATATACAAGTATTCTATAAAGAATATAATATGAAAATGTTATGACATATAACAAAATTTCTAAAGATACGAAATAGGTACTTATTTAATTTAGAAAAATACACTCCACTTAGTTTAAAATAATAAACATTTCTACTATAATCTTAATTCAAAAAAGATAATATTAAATATGTTTATAATTTAAACACGGTCCTAAACCTAAATATACATTAACCCTGTATACATACACACATAATGAAAGTTTACACGTACCGCAGAAAGTTTCTGTTTTCTAATCTTGAACGTTGAATATTTGATCGGACGGTTGAAACATCTTTTGTTACAGAAATCGTTCTTGACAAACACTTTCTAGGGACCGGGAGCCTTTTAATATACGTGTAATTGAGTATTAGTGCATTTTCAAATGGTTCGAGAGATCTCAACTTTGCCACATATTCAAAAATATTCTTTTTTACATATTATTTTTGACATCCTTCTTTCAAAAAAAATGAATAATATAAATATCTTATAGAAATACTATTTTATTTACTATTGGGATCATAAATGAAGTGACATATTACTTTAAAGGATGCCAATTTTTGGCACCCCAAGTTGACACATGCCACATCACTTGGCACCCGAACGACATTCGCTAATAAGAGTGTCATGTCATGTAATGTCATATAATGTTAGCACCCCTCTTGACACCATTTACTGTGTGCTGACTGTTGGGTTTATTTTTATTTTGTGAATTATTTTAAAATTATATTATCTTCAAAAAAAATTAGTGTAACGAATGTTTTGCTTGAGAGATTTTGGTATATCTGATTTTCAGCATATATAGTTTGTATTTATGTGGGTTATTTAAGATGATAATTTTTTTTTATTAAAAAAAAATGGTCTATGTTCAATGTATACTGGCTTGTGTGATTTGAACGGAAAATAACGCATGGGCGTTATGCTTGTTTTCAACCAAAATCCCACATTATCAGTTCAACATTTATATCATTTTGTAGTATAAATAGGTGGAGTCTTTTTCTTGGTAAACACACCACCATTTTTACTATCCTTGTTCGTTCACTACAACTTCTCTCTCTCTCTTTTCTTTTGTTATAGCATCCATCACACACATTAGTTTTATATTAATAAACCTCCTCCCTCACTGTATATATTTCTATATTGATAGGTAGCTTACTATCATTCCATTGCTTCACTGCTCTCCTTGTCATGCAAACACACGTACAAGCTTTCCTCGGTTCATGTGCTTGTATTAGATAGCATTCCTAGCTATCATTTTCTTTATACTATTTTCTCACTTTAAAGGTCTTCTTTATTTCCGCACTCGAGCAGTACATGAAGGTGTAATTCAGACCGGTGATTTGTGGTGCATATAATTACCGTATGGATAATTTTGGGCTGTTTTATCCTAGGGACGGCATGGCAAGCGTGAATATTTTGCACTAATTTGAATATAGCCGCGAAACGTCTTAAAGAGAGCGTGATCCGTGACTCATCCCAGAAAATTCCGGTACACATATTTTATTTTCAGATTTTAATAATCATAAAAAAGTATATTTTTTTTACAACAATTTTAAGACGTTTCACAAATTTTATGATTATTATATATATGTATGCCATGTCTACTGTTTATTTTTCTGGTAATATTGATTTTGATATTAATAAGCCTTTCCGTTTTGAGGGTGTGCACTTTAAGCATTGGAAACACAAGATGTTTTTCTTTCTTACTATGCGTAAAGTAGCTTATGTTTTGTCGACCCCAAAACCTGTTATGCCTACTCCCTCTACTCCTACCGAGTCCTCTAAATTTGTACCACCCGCTAATACTGAACTTGCTAAGGAGATAGAGTCATGGGTAGAAAATGATTTTCTTTGTAAGAATTTTATTTTGAATGGCTTACCCGCTAATCTGTATGACTACTATAATTCTGATAAGTCGGCCAAAGAAATTTGGGAAGCACTACAAAAGAAATATGATACAGAGGAGGCTGGCGCCAAGAAGTATGCGGTTAGCCGCTATCTCAAGTATCAAATGACCGACGACAAGTCTGTGGAGGAACAGTCAAACGAGCTGCAGAAGATTGCACACGAGATCATCACCGAGGGGATGCCTCTAGATGAGCAATTTCAAGTAGTTGTGATAATAGACAAGTTGTCGCCAAGCTGGAAGGATTTCAAGAACATCCTAAGGCATAAGACTAAGGAATTCTCCTTAGAGAGTCTTATCACTCACCTTAGGATTGAAGAGGAAGCTCGAAAGTAAGATCAGAAGGAAGAGGTGCTAGTTGTCTCTAACAACAAGCAAAAGAAGAATTTTGGAGTGGGTCTGAAGCCAAAGGGAAAGAATTTCAAAAAGGCGAACCGCAACCAGCAAGGAAACACTCAACCCCCGAAGAATCAGATAGCTCAACAACCACCCAAGAATGCCGCTGGAACGTTCCACTGTTTCAATTGTGGAAAACCAGGACATATGGCGAAGAAGTGTAGACTCAAGCGCCAAGCTCAACCATAAGCAAACAACATTGAAGAAGCCTTTGTAGCTATGATCACCGAGGTTAACCTTGTTGGTGGAGTTGATGGGTGGTGGGTAGACATTGGTGCCTCCCGCCATGTTTTCTATGACCGTACAATGTTCAAGACATATACGGATGCTGAAGACAAGAAGGTGCTACTAGGAGACTCCCACACCACCAATGTTGCTAGAATTGGAAATGTGGAGCTCAAGTTTACCTCTGGAAAGACCCTACTACTGAAGGATGTCTTGCACACTCCAAAGATGCGAAAGAATTTGGTGTCTGGGTTTTTACTTAAAAAGGGAGGGTTTACCCAAACTATAGGTTCTGATTTGTACACCATCACTAAGAATGGTACTTTTGTGGGAAAAGGGTATGCCGTAGATGGAATGTTTAAATTGAATGCTGAAGTTAATAAAATTTTTATTTCCTCTTACATGTTGACTCATTTCAATACTTGGCATACAAGACTATGTCACATTAATAAACGAAGCATAATAAATATGAGCAACCTAGGATTAATTCCTAAGTTGTCCCTCTCTGATTTAGATAAATGTGAATATTGTAGTCAAGCGAAAATCACTAAGACTCCCCACAAGTCAGTAGTGATTAAAGAAACCAAACCATTAGATCTAATTCATTCTGATATATGTGAATTATATGGAGTTTTAACTCGAAATGGCGAGAGATACTTTATCACATTTATCGATGATTGTTCTGATTATACTTTCGTTTATCTTATGAAAAACAAAAGTTACGCATTTGACATGTTTAAGTTATTTGCGAATAGAGTTGAAAATCAATACAAGAAGAAAATCAAGAGACTTTGTAGTTACAGAGGAGCAGAGTACGAATCAAACCTATTTACCAAATATTATGACTCTCATGGGATTATACATGAGAGAACTGCTCCTTATTCACCAGAAATGAATGGAAAAGCCAAGAGAAAAAATAGAACTCTGACGGAGCTAGTAGTTTCCATTATGCTTGGTTCTGGTGCTGCATCTCACTGGTGGGGAGAAATCATACTAACAGTCTGTCATGTACTCAATAGAGTACCAAAATCTAGAAGTATGATATATGAGACGTTTAAGCATAGACAACCTGATACTTCCTACTTTCGGACTTGGGGTTGCCTAGCTTATGTTTGGATTCTTGATTCTAAGAGGCTTAAACTTGCGAGTAGAGCCTATGAGTGTGTATTTGTTGGATATGGATTTGATAGCATAACCTACAGAGTCTTTGATTTAAATGCACGAGTTATAGTAGAATAAGTGGATGCTGATTTCTATGAAAAAAAGTTTCCATTTAAATTGAGGAATAATGAGGGCGCGTCAACGAGTATTACTCCTTCCTTAAAGGATAAAGCACATACCGAGGATTCAGAAATTGAACCGAGAAGGAGCAAGAGAGCTAGAGTCGCCAAAGATTTTGGCCCAAACTTCTACGCTTATAATCTTGAGGAAGATCCTACCAGTTTTAAAGAGCCATGTCTTCTTTAGATGCCGATCTTTGGCAAGAAGCCATTGGTGATGAGATGGATTCTTTGGAATCCAATAAAACTTGGCGTTTGGTTGATTTACCTCCTGGCTACAAGTCAATAGGATGTAAATGGATCTTTAAGAAGAAGTTAAGATTTGATGGTACTGTTGAAAGGTACAAGGCTCGATTAGTGGCCAAAGGCTTTAAACAGAGGGAAACTGTTGATTTCTTTGACACATTTTCACCAGTCTCTAGGATGACGTCCATCAGAGTTTTAATTTCTATAGATGACATTCATAATCTAGTGATTCACCAAATGGATGTGAAGACTGCCTTCTTAAATGGTGAACTAGAGGAGGAAATTTACATGGATCAACCCGAGAGTTTCGTGATCCATGGGCAGGAAAAGAAGGTGTGCAAGCTAGATAAGACTATATATGGTCTTAAGCAATCACCTACTTTGTGGCATGAAAAGTTTGACAAACTTATCATGTTGGATGACTTTAGAGTCAATGAAAGTGACAAATGCATTTACTACAAATTCGAAAATGACATTTGCAATATTATCTGCATATATGTAGATGACCTGTTGATATTTGGTTCAAATATTCATGCAGTAAATAAAGTGAAATCATTGTTGAATGCCAACTTTGATATGAAAGATCTTGGAGAAACAAGTGTAATCCTTGGTATCAAGATTACTAGGTCAGAAAAAGGGACTTTCTTTGGATCAACTCGATACATCAAAAAGATCTTAAAGAAATACAAATACTTTGACTGTAATCCTGCGAGTACACCATATGATCCTAGTGTTAAACTGTTTAAAAATGAAGGTCATGGTGTAAGACAACAAGAATATGCAAGTATCATCGGCAGCCTTAGATATGCCGCTGATGGAACTAGACCCGACATAGTATATGTCGTGGGATTGTGGGCAGGTTTACTAGTAGACCTAGTATGGAGCATTGACATGCTATTGAGAGGGTCATGAGATACCTTAAGAAAACTATGAACCTTGGGTTACACTATGGTAAGTTTCCAGCTGTTCTTGAAGGAGACACTGATGCTGATTGGAATACCCTGTTAGAAGACTCCAAAGTAACAAGTAGCTATATTTTTAATATAGCTAGTGGTGCTGTTTCATGGAAATCAAAGAAACAAACTATCTTAGTTGAGTCCACTATGGAAGCAGAAATGATTGCACTAGTCATAGCTAGTGAAGAGGCAAGTTGGTTAAGAAACTTGCTAGCAGAGATTCCTTTATGGAAAAAACTGGTTCCATCTGTATTGATCCATTGCGATAGTACCGCGGCTATCGATAAGGTTCAGAACCGTTACTTTAAAGGTAAGAAACGACATATACGTCGTAAGCACAACACGGTCAGAGAGTATCTCTCTAAATGAGCTGTTAGAGTTGATCACATAAGATCAGATGATAATTTGGCAGATCCTTTGACGAAAGGGTTAGCCAGAGAGAAAATCCATAAAACTTCGGTTAATATGGGATTATTGCCCGTAGAGAGTAGTCGCTCATTATGGGACCCCAACCTAACTGACTGGAGATCCCAAGAAATAGGTTCAATATGGTAATAACAAGTCATGAAGTGATATGCGAAGAACATGCAATTTTATTAAGGCATGTTTCCTGAAATGATAAGAGGTTGAGTTATTTTATGCTCTTAATGAGCTCTATACTCTAATTGAGGGAGTACCTAACATCAGGAGTACTCTTGATAGACTCACCGACGTGAATGTAGAAGTGGAGGTCGTTTCTTATGAAATTTCGGGCATAAATTCCTAGAGCATTCACATACTAGGATAGACGTGTATGGCCTAGAATGCACGGGCTAATTGACTACACCTTGAAAGGTTGTGCATGGTTTGATGTCTGGGATAGAGTTCAAGACTACGAGCCACTCTTGCTTAACTCAGAATCTTACTCACTACGCAAAGGTTCAAGTCTGAAGACACCTTTACTTATGTGCAACCTTATTTTATCGAATACTGCTCAAAAGTACACTATTGTATTTTAAAAATATTCAAGTGGGGGATTGTTGGGTTTATTTTTATTTTGTGAATTATTTTAAAATTATAACATCTCCAAAAAAATAGTGTAACAGATGTTTTGCTTGAGAGATTTTGGTATATCTGATTTTCAGCATATATAATTTGTATTTATGTGGGTTATTTAAGATGACAATTTTTTTTATTCAAAAAAAAATGTCTATGTTCAATGTATACTGGCTTGTGTGATTTGAACGGAATGCGTTATGCTTGTTTTCAGCCAAAATCCCACATTATCAATTCAACATCTATATCATTTTGTAGTATAAATAGGTGGAATCTTTTTCTTTGTAAACACACCACCATTTTTACTATCCTTGTTCGTTCACTACAACTTCTATCTCTTTTCTTTTGTTATAACATTCATCACACACTTTAGTTTTATATTAATAAACTCCTCCCTCACTTTATATATTTCTATATTGATAGGTAATTTACTATAATTCTATTGCTTTAGTGTTCTCCTTGTCATGCAAACACACATACATGTTTTCCTCGGTTCCTGTGCTTGTATTAGATAGCATTCCTACCTACCATTTTCTTTATAGTATTTTGTCACTTTAAAGGTCTTATTTATTTTCGCACTCGAGCAGTACATGAAGGTGTAATTCAGACCGGTGATTTGTGGTGCATATAATTACCGTACGGATAATTTTGGGCTGATTTATCTTAGGGACGGCGTGACAAGCGTGAATATTCTGCACTAATTTGAATATAGCCGCGAAACGTCTTAAAGAGAGCATGATCCGTGACTCATCCCAGAAAAATCCGGTACACACATTTTATTTTCAGATTTTAATAATTGTAAAAAAGTATATTTTTTACAACAATTTTAAGATGTTTCGCAAATTTTACGATTAAGAAAGTCACAGCCTAAACCATTTATTTTAACTAAGCTTTATTATCCAGATGATACAACATGATTGCATCTTCTCTACTGTCTTTAAACACACAGCTGAGAAACTAAAACAGAGTCTCGGCCCTCTACTGTGTGTTGAGAAAAATTAAGTTCGACACAATTAGCGCAGGCAAAAAAAATGTTTTTAGTGCTTTGTGGCCTTCCTTGACTAAACTCTCTAGGTCCGCCGGTGAATATACCTTAGGAGAAAAAGTTCATAAGATCTACCTTATATCCTTACAAGTATGTTTGCCCGCTGCGCATGGGCCTAAAAATTTAATTTTTTTTAAAATCTAATTATTAAATGAATGATGAAATATATTTAGTTGTCGTTTTTCCTTTTTCCCTTACGCTTGTACTACAGTTTTCACTTATGGCTTTTGTATGTGTACAGGTTAGTTTCTCTGTTTACTTATGGAATCTTGAAATGTGTATATTATATATATTCTTGTTTAATGAATAAGCATTGGAACTAAGATAGGATTTCTTTTCAAATTAATTTTGTAAGTAAATATCTAAATTTGTTTTTTAAAAGAGTTCAAGAATCCCGTTTATATGGTGATTACTTTTGTTTTAAAATTTATTTTGATCATTTGTTTATTGATATTGATAAACTGCTCTCAACTACATTGTTAAACTTCATAGAGGACTCCATTTTAGAGTTCCGTGATTCTGCCTAGCATATTTGATTTCTTATGTAAATGAACTAAACAACAATTACTATAAAAGTACTTTTATTTTTTGATTAATTTGGATTTATTGTAAGAAAGATCAGAAAAATATTTGTGATCTAGGACACATGAACAAAGTAATAAATATTTTTGAGTTTTACATGATTCATGATAAAATGACATTAGTACAAACTACCAATTACTAAACAACTACTATTAACTGAATACTAACCAAAAAAAATCTTTAAACCAATGTCAAATTGACCCTTTAAATGTCATCCATAAATGATTCTTATTAATACAATTTGTGCATATACAAATTCACAAAGGTCATGACATATTCATAATCGAATTCTTCCAAGAAGCAGCAAAGGAACCAAGACATCGCCTTTATCAATTGCTATGCAATAATCCTACTAATTTCTTGCCCATATACTCAGAGGGAGCTTAAAATGAAGAATGCCCATATAGTGGACATTATCAGCTCTTGGGCCCGTCAAAATCTATCGGTCTTGCTTGATGTCTTCAGTTGATGTAACTTTCAGCAAGTATATGAGAACTAAAACATTTTTGAAATAGAGTGTAAAATACATCTTGGAAGATATCAAGTTCATTTTTTTGATTCCTGGGAATCAATATACCATCCTTACACAATTAAGAAAGTACAAATTTTATTTCTTAAAAGTTTTCTTTTCATCATTTCCCCCATTTCCCGTAACATAACATACCACTCAGGAGAATCGAGGAGATACCATGAGTTCTTAAAGCTATTGATTGTTTAGTTGAGACTCTTCGCTAAACATGAGAATTAACCTGAAGTTGACCAAGTTCATCGAGTACCAAGTTCTCTTCTTTTTCTATAAACGAAGGAACTGCTTATAAATATTCCAAGTATGATAATAAGTTGACACTAATTTATGATAATAAGTTGACACCATACGGTAGTAAATTGTATGAATTGACTACAATTCTCATCCCTTGCAAAATGTCATCATAAGTATCTATTATTCCCAGAACAATGCAACCTAGATTGTAGAAGGGGGGGTTGAATACAATCTAGTTAATTTTACAAAACATTTCAAACTTTTTACAGTATGAATATATGAGCTTGTAAATTAACTAAGAATTGAGTCAAACCATGAACATAAATGAATTCTTCGAGTTAAAAAGAAATGCAGGAGACAAGCAAATTTTTTAAACTTTTCAGGTGGGTTTCTCGGAAAAAGCCCACCTGAGGTGTATATTGAAGAATTCTCTGGTTTTGTTTTTCAACAAACTTCAGCTGCTTACACAGATGATGAAAGAGAGCCTAAGTGTTTTTACATTCAGCTTTGTGCTATCTTCACATGCATTATCTATGCTACTCCACACAGTCTTATATACATCGACTGTGTGTTACAAACAAAACCTACAACATAATAAAATATTACATTTTTGGTTCTGCTTGATCACATGCTCGTCTCAGAAACTATCATATTCGGGAAATGCCTTGGCTGGCATCATAGATAAACTTGTATAATCCCAAATGGTGCTTTCTGATTGAGTGTGCTGCTCTCTTCAAAAATTACTAAGTCCATGCAATTGACCTAGCTTCCAAGCCCATGTGACATCTGCGTGAAAGAGACCTCTCCTTGGTTACCCGACTGTCAAGTCACTATCAGCTGAGATAAGTGAACATGCAGTATTGCATATAGGTCTTCATGCTTGTCAAGCTTTTCCTTTGTGTCCAGTTAGATGGTAAACTTCTAGGTAGCTGCCTTAACTCTTATTTATCCATCGAGACATAAAAGATAATAGATGACTTCACATTTCACTTGTAGGAATTTGAGGCTTCGAATATTTACAATTTTGACTCCATATTCCATACATCTATTGCATCGTTATCCAACATCTTTTAGTCACGGGTGTGTAATGATGATCTTTGAGACTGTCCTCCATTCAACCTGTTAAATAAAGAAACCTTCAAAAGATTCTGTTACATAGATTTGTTTTCCATGTTAAATGAGATGAACATCAGTAGGCGTATTAATTCCATATCCGTAGACTACCATTCTATGACAGTTATCCGTAGAAAGGTAATCTCAGAATATCCGTAGAAGTAATATTCCATAACTTTATTCATAGATGAGACATGACATTCTTGATTGCATCCATAGATAGACCATGTCCTCCTTAACTGCATCCATAGATAAAACATGACATCCTCAGTCGTATCTGTAGATCGACTTCATTCAGCTTTTGTCCTTAGAAGTGATGTCCTTAGCTTTTATCCGTAGATGAGATAAGATGTTCCCAGCTTCTATCCGTTGATGAGATAAGATGTCCTCAGCTTCTATCCGTTGATGGCACATGATGTTTTCAGCTCGTATCCATAGATGAAATAAGATTTCATAGCTTGATCCGTAGAATGGATACATTTAGCTTCATCTTTAGATAAAACATCTTGTCATCTTTATTGATTCACCATTACTGAGTTGATTAGGCAGACTTACCACTGAAACACTTGGTGCTTGATTAGATGTCCGTTGGCTTGCTTCTGAATTGCTTCCTAACTTGATGACAGAATATCCTCTAATCATTTGATGTGGCTTTTAGACCTTGGATAGATAAAATGCCTTCTAGTTAGCTTCCTGATTTATCAGCTTCTGTGAACTAGCTTTCTGACAATCAGCTTCGGTATCAAGATCAAATTCTTGTCTTGAGCATTTTGTTATCATCATTCCAAATGGGTCAACCCTAACAGTACCATTTTGAATACAACTTCCTACATCTCTGACTTAGACACGAACCAAACTATACTCATATTAGAAACATAACAATCTCCCAATGAACCAAAATTATTCATCACCCACCCTATATCATGATCTTACTAGTCTTTTTTCAAGTAAAGTAACAAATTAGTATGATTTTTGAACTTTACCACTTTGTTATGGTTGCACAACGATCGACAATGGACAATAAAAGTTGGAAATTCCCTTTAATATCATTCCCAAATATCTCAACTTTTGCTGCACTTGAGGTACTTGTATACTGTAGTGCAAAGATTCATTGATGCTTGCCTGAAATATCAAATATCAAATACATCATTCTATGACTATAGAAACACTTTAATAGCTTTCACCAATTCATCTTATATCTAAAATGTTATTATCTGTTATGGGTTTGTTCAGGATATACCATGTTCTCAAGCATCTAGATTTCAATATTTCATTGAAGGAAACAAAGCAAGAGAACATTTAATTACAACACATAATCAGAGGATATGACTTTGAAATGGTTACAGAACATACAAAATCGTGAAACAACACTATTGGAACTTAACCTGTTACAAACTCTAAATTGCAAGAATCAAAACTCCTTAAAACTTTCAAATAATATAAACATATAATCAAAGATAATGGAAACATAAAAAAAACACAATTATAATCCTGCTCGATTCAAGACATGGATTTCTTGTCCTGCAAATAAAATGTCTTAAAATGAAAAGCTGGTGACATAATAATATGGAGGTTGAAGGATCTGCATTACTTTATTTATTGTAACAATATCATGAAAAAATCTGGTATCATGAAATTTATCCTTAAACCATCAGAAGGAATGCAAATAGTAGTCCGTCATTTCAAATCAAAACATGAGGTCGTCAAGTATAGAACTTAATTATCAAAAAAAGAATAAATTTTAGTCCCTAACTTAATATAAACCTTCGGGTACACACATACACATTCCATATCCATTTGTTATTATTTGCATGTCTCAAATATTAAAACCTAACATTGAGCACAATTATTTCTTATGGATGAGTTAATGATTTCTTAAAAAGAGTAGATAAAATCTTCCCTTGGCATTCTCCGGATAATATTAAGTGGCGGATAGTTTGTAAGCAATAGTCGCTTGCATAAAATATTAAAACTGTGAACATGATTAAAAGAAAGCGGAGTTCTGTAATTTTCACAAAATAGATTTATCGAATAACAAAATTACCATTTACAACAATAAAACGATTCCTAGCAAGAATTTAAAAGTGAAAGGGTATTAACAATATACAAACTTGCATACCTAACTGCATTGGGTACCCTATTAAACAATCAAATGTTAGATTTGTGTTATAAACTATCACAAGCTTGAACGTCTTACAACAGCTTGTTATAAACTATCACAAGCTTGAACGTCTTACAACAGCTTCGAAACATCAAAAACTATCTACAATAAATATCTTATTATTATAATCATCATCTATGTATAAAGTGTATGGCAACAGATTTTATAATCTAAATAGATATATAAAGAGAACACTTGACCAAAGGGGTTTTATTAAAAAAACATCAAAATATATATGCAGCAATGTCATTGATTACAGTATGTAAAGCTTGAATAAGAAACCTGCATAATAGTGAATAATATTGCCACCTTAGAATGAACTCAGTGAAGCCAACATATATAGTAGTAAAAGCTCCAACTTACAGTGTAAAGGACGCATTATAGAAACATATGCAACCATCCAGATAAACATATTTAAAAACAATAAAAGAATAAGGTGGAACCTCTGAAGCAAACTTGCTTTAATCAATTTTCCTACACTTTCTTACCTTTTTGCAATTTAAATAGCAGCTGCATCACCAGTTGATATTCCCACCTGTAAAAGATAAAGATCAGATGCAGAAAAACTGAACATAACATTATAACAATTGTTCTAGACGACCCATAAGTCCGGAAAGACATTCAGTTAAAGTGTGATTAAAGTTTAAAAGTAAGAACTAATCTTTAAACTACACTATTTTTCAAAAGACGGTAAAAAGAACAATAAAAAATTCTTTCAGACATTCAATCAAACAGTTGAATTGCAAAAATAAAAAAATACATAGAACCACATATAATATGCAATAAATGTTTAAAAACTCAAAATATCATTATCAAACCTCACCATACCGAATAAATATATTTTTTTGACATATTATCCTACTAGTACCATACTGAATTCATAAAAAACATAGGACTTATTTCTAATAAAGCATCTAACACATCAAACATATTATCATATTGGTACCATACCGAATAAATGTATATTTTTGACTTCAATTCTCTAATCATTTCATGATCGTCATTGCATCCATCTGAAAGGATAAAAAAATGATAAAATATTAATATACAACTCCAATCAAATAACAATACATCATAATATATAAAAGATTTGAGCAAATAAAAGAGAATATTAAGATCGAATACCAAGTTTCAATCAAATTTGAAATATGAAAGGGGAGAAAAGGGAGAGAAGTTCTCTCAGACCTTCGATCAAACACTTGAACTGCAAAACTCGAAATAGACAAAAAAGAGATTACATCATCACAAATCAAGGAACACTTCGTAAATCATCCTAAATAATTTGAAAAATACAATATATATATATATACACACACACACAAATACACCGAGAAGTTTCGAAAACATGTACACTCAAAAGTAGTTATGTGTATACTCATAAATTCATTAGTCCATGAAAAATTAAAGATACCTGAATTGAAGTTGATGTCCAATTTACAAATTTTAACCTACAATATAAAGAACAAATTAGAGAGTCGGGATCCAAAGAATACGAAAATCAATTGAAACAAATTAAATTGAAAGAAAAGAAAGTAATCGCATGATAAGATATTGAATGGTAGAAAGGGAGATAATTAGATTTTAAATTCTTGGGAAAGCAACCATAGCAAAGAAAATGCGAGTATAATGAATTTGAATTTTGTTTTGGTAGGATTTGAATTTGAAAGCTAAACTGTATGTATGTGTCAATGTGGATTTTAGGGATAGGGGGAAATCAGCAGCTTGTTTCGGAAGATTCGTGTATTATCAGAAATTGGATGGCTGAGATTAACTAAAGGTATAAGTCAAAACATTCAAGTGGCATTGTAATGTAAATACGGAGAATAGGAAAGAGTAGCTTAGTAATTTAAAGCTTAAAATGGCAACAGGCTTTATAATCTAAATAGATTCTCAGTATAAAGTATAAAGTATATCGAATATTACCACATTTTTAATTTTTACTCATAACAATTATGATTTTGTGTTGTGTCTCGAATGCAGGAACTCTAGTTTTTGTGTATTCTTTTTGACCTAATCAATAGTAGATACCCGTTCAAATCAAATACTCCATCCGTCCTCCTCAATTCTTTATATCGAGAGGATGACACGGAAGTTAAGAAAAAGTATAAATTAATAGAGAAAAGTAAGAAAAATGAGTAAAGTTGTGGGATTAATCAATATTTAATGTATAAAATGGGTATAAAGTAGGTATAGTGGAGGAAAGTAGAGAATGTGATTGAATTTTATATTATAAAATGTTACTATTTTTGGTATGTAAAGAAATAAAAGGGACGTACCAAAAAGGAAAATGTAAAAGAATGAGAGGGAAAGAGGGAATAGCAGATACCAGTTCAGAATGCAGAATGTGTAGCTGTTGGACTGTAAATCTGTCATGATCATTTATGTTGCTTCTTCGAATGTTACATTTGGCCTAATTGTCCATGTCAATAGATGACAGCGGCAGATATATTTGCAGCAACAATTTATGCAACAAATACCGCATAAATTCTTCACTGAATATCAGAGATTCTTACATTTTCTGGCTGCGAACACTGTGAATTGCTATGGTACCAAAACTGACTCATCAAGGATCAAAAGCCAGGCTTATCCTGCAAGAATGATTTCTTTTACTTTTCACAATATAAAAACAATTTTTACAACCCAGATGTTGCTACCCCTGTCTAAAAACAAAGTTCAAGAATCTGACCCCGGCCTGCATAATCAAAAGATCAAAATTCCGATATATAGAGTTTAGAAATTTAAAATAAGATGCCATGTAAACACTATTTTATTGATTACTACTCTCAACCAGCTTAATTAAAAGATCAAGATGTCCATAATATAACTATCACACAATGCAACCACTTATAACAGATGGATAGAGCAAAGCCAAACAAGAACTTACGGTTTTGTTAGTACACTGCAGAGTACATGATACTGTTGTGCTGTTTCTTTCCAACATAAAAGTAATACAATATGCTACAGTTTCAATTGTTGCTTTCCCACATAAAAGTAAAACAGCTACATTTTCCAAAAAAAAAATGGCGCTACAAGGTGAACTGGTTGTCTTAAACCATAAGAACGTGTAAATGATCAGTGCCAAGGTGCAAGTATGCTCTAAAAGGTAATGATACAAAAGAAGCAGCTACAAATATCAGGGAACTCATAAACTAATTGCTACTCCAAAACTCTTTCCCATTCAAGGGAAGTGGTCAGGTGTGAGGAAGACCTGGTCAAACTGTGGTACTTGTCATGATGATCCAGAAAGTATGAATGCTTGAAGAAGGCTCTGAGCTGCCTGGGTCTCATCAGGATTCCCAGATATAACGACAATTCGGTCGCTTGTTCCGGGGCGAGGCTCGTGAACTATAACTTTTGCACCCGAAATCTGATCCAACCAACCAACAAAACCAGGAGTGGTATATTTAGGAAAAAAACCAGGAGTGGTAAGAGATAATACCATAATACTCTACAATTTGATAGACCAAAATAAACACGTAAAAATCGGGTTCTGAAGGACGAGTCAAATGAATAATTTGACGAAAACCACCCTACTGCGCCAGAGCAAGGCCTTTAAAACAACTTTGAGCTTCATGAAAAAATTACGGACAACTTATTTGCAATATTTTCCGGTGACATGTTTATTCAACTAAAAACATGCATACAAATTGGCACCAAAAAAAACATGCAATACAGTTACCTGTCTCAAACGAGTAAGATTGCCACCATTTTCCCCATATACAGAGCCCATCACATTCTCAGGAACTGCTATCTCAATTGTTGTATTTGTCACTACGACAGCTCTATTACCACTGCAAGACACTCAAAAAGGTGAGATTAGCTAATTAACACAATTTGCTAAATGTCCAATTAAAGCACTTTTAGGAAATAGGAAGCAAAGCAAAACTGCACATGTTCACAGGTCTCAGGATAGAAATATGTGACCAGGTGGCTAATATATGCTAGGCAAATCTTATTAGGTGGTTCAGTGAGTTGCTACCCTTAGGTTAATCTAATAGTTTTAACTTGCAGTATAAGATGTGATCAATTTTAATTTGGACATGTGCCTTCCTTATGGCATGCTCATTACTGGTAAATAATTGGCTCAATTTTGAAATAAATGGGATTCCAAGTCTAGCAGTTCTCGACAAGATTAATGAAAGATTTGGAACACACACAATTAAAATATTGTATTGTTTTTTAATGTTGAGATGCAACCCTAAAATGAACCACCCATGTGAGATTGTTTGGCTCAAATATGAAAGGAAAGGACAGAATAAAATTTAACAGTGAAACCTCTTAGTAGACACTGAAGTCAATACATAGAAGCCTCTAATATGATAGATGTAAAGAGCACAAGCCACAATGACGATATGTATTTCGAACCTTGCGTTCAAAAATATTTGTAATTAAACCAGGGCCGTTCCATAATATTTGAGGGCCCGGGGCGAAATCGGAAAAAGGGCCCTAATTTTTCTTTATAGTAATGCGAATTAAGATTCATGTAAATATAAACGAAGCCAAAATAAGGTTGATAATTGAAAGTAGATTCTCAATTTTTTTATTACTCCTTTCGTCTCTTTTACATATCAATTTTAAAAAGGTTACGCAATAAAGAAGATGTTCGTTATATATTTTTTCCTTCTAAAACTCTTAATTATTAATCTTAAAATTAAGTTTTAAAATGATGAAATTAATAGTAAATATAAGTATATAGTTTTGGAGGCGGACATGTAAAATGAGACGGAGAAAATATATGATAGTGCATAAATATTGACAAGATTAAGAGAAGATTAAAAAAAATTAAAAGTTTATCCAAGAATATTATACTCCCTCTGTCCCACTTTTATTGTCCCCTATTTCCAAATTCGGTTGTCCAAAAATTCTTGTTCACATTTAGTTAATATGGTAAATTAGGCGTTAATTATGTTAACTTTTATGAAAAATAATATAATTATTTGGTAGTTATCTATTTATTTGGTATGATTGAATAAAAGGTGGATTTTTTTATCGTGGACAATAAAAGTGGGACGGAGGGAGTATATCCTAATGGCCTAAACTACACAATAATCAATTTTACAAAATCAAGATGAAAGCAAATCACTTGAATAAAATTAAAAGAGATAAGACGGAAGTTAAATGAATAAGTCTTTAATCATACCATACATTAAGACAAATCTGCAAATATTTTTAACCTTTTTACGAAATACCAATATATACTAATATTAACCTAGAAATTTTGGGGCCCCGAAAATGAAAGGGCCCAAGGCGATCGCCCTGCTCGCCCTCCCCCTGGGCCGGCCCTGAATTAAACTCAACTATTGACATTATTTTAAAAAAAATGAGTACCGAATACTTTTCAGGCAACTAGCACACACTAATGCTTTAATATGTAATGAGGAACGAATATGGAAATGGAATAGAGTTTTTATGTAATTTATTACTGGAATCGCAAAGCGCTCAAGCCATATATATTATTATAAATATAAATTTTAAATTAAAACTAACATTCACATCATGAGGTATCAAATTTAAAATAATATTGAACGTATATTAAATATTGTAAGTAATTTTAAATAAGGATTTACATAAATAGAACTAAAATATAATAGGATTTAGAGTAAATAGTAAATAAAAGTTAACAGATATAGAAGAATTTAACAAACTACCATATATTTTAGCATAACTACTTTTATATGTTATCGACGAACCTAATTTTAAAAAGTTTATCTTTTTTTACTTTTTTAAAATCAATTATATAATAGCTAAGATCCTATTCATAAAAATTCTAATTTTTATTATTATAAGATCCATAGTATTACTATCTAACATCTTATCTAAAAGAAGCCCATTTTTTTATTTAATCCGGCTCAAATGATTATATAATCCATGTTTTTATTATTTTAAACCCGACTACAATAGTATCTAAGATCTTATCTTAACAAGTCCAAGATTTTGTTATTTTATCCGGCCCAAATTTTTTTTTGGAAAAAGAGGGGTTTTAGTAAATAAAAATAGAAAAAGTAACAAGTTTTAGCTGAAAAAGGTAATTGCCCGTAATTAAAAGTATTAAAATATGTTTAAAAATAAAGAATTAAGGGTTTATCCCATAGATACAAGGAAACGGGAACGTGGCGGCGTTTGGCGTCTCAGTTCATTCGTCCCCAATTCCGGAACAATCGTGACCTGAAACGTTAGGGATAGCGACCTGAAACTATGACAGTGACGACCCATACGAACACACATGATTCTTGACTTTCTAGTTTCAGATCGAAGAAAGAATGTCTCTGTGGATATGTAGAATGGTTTTAATGGTGGTGTTTGAACTTTGAAGAAGGAAAAGTTTGCAGAAGTTAACCAGAAGAAGAAGAAGTAGTATTGACCAAAGAAGAAGAAGAAGTATATACTATATACTATGCACAATATTCAAGAAAAAAGAAGAGACACGTTTGTTGATGTATCTAAACATTTTTCTCTTTTATCTTTGTTTGGATAGCTCTGTCTAATTAATTTAAGAGTATGCCAGCTAGCTATTACCACACACATTCAAAGTTAAATCGTATCACACAATATTATATTGTACTAGTTTGATTGAAAAAAAATAATAATGTGAAAATCATTATAATAAATTGAGAATGAAATGTACTGGTTTCACGAAATTATATGAGAAATTGAGAATGATACGAGAATTCGTTAACTAATCAATTAAAATTAGTTAAAATATAAATCAAGTAAATATCTTTTTTCATATTTTAAAATTATTTATTATAATACCCATTTTATTAATCAACCAACACAGTCATTTTACTAGAGAATCTCAAACGTTAGTTTTGTAATTAAAAGGGTTTATGTTGTACAACTACAACCTACAATATATAGAGACATGGAGTCATATATGCCTAAAACGCATTTACATTTGTAAGTATCAAATCTTGAGTTCAAATGGCATTTGGCCAAAAAGGTGCAAAGCAAAAAGAGAAAACACAATCAGCAGGACAACAAACCCAAAATTATTCACAAATTACATCATAAATTTATAAAAGTATTTGACATGTCGTACCCATATGTTCCGTCGTACCCTAACATTCCCTCGTACCCTTACGTTCCCTTGTACCGGAAACATTCAAAGTAACCTTCCACGTATCCGAATTCGTACCTCGTTTCGTATCGAACCGCGTCCTATGTAACTATGGTTTATCCGTGATATTTTTTAAAAAAGAGGGGTTGTAAGGAAAGATAAAAAAATAACATGTTTTAGTTGAAAAGGTAATTTAAAATAAATAAGTAACGATTTGTCCGAGATATTTTTGGAAAAGGAGGGGTTTTAGTAAGGAAAAATAGAAAAGATAACATGTTTTAGTTGAAAAAGTTAATTGCCCGTGATATTTTTGGAAAATGAGAGGGTTTAGTAAGGAAAAATAGAAAAAATAATACTCTGTTTTAGTTGAAAAAGTTAATCGCACGTAATTAAAGGTATTAAAATATGTTTAAAAATAAATAATTAAAGGTTTGCCCATGATATTTTTGGAAAAGGAGAGGTTTTAGTAAGGAAATATAGAAAAACATGTTTTAGTTGAAAAAGATAATTACCATTTTTTTAGAGAAGATTTTGTTAGAAAAAAAAAAAAAAAAAGTAAAGTATTTTAGCCGAAAAGGTAATTGGTTATAAATAATGTTATTATTTAATAATATTTTTTAAAAAAATAAGTAAGGGTATTTAAGTAAAATCATAAAGTACCGACCGACCGTCCGACTACCAAACTTTTAATGTTTCGTCTTTAAGAAAAAGGTAATTACCATTTGTTTAGAGAAGATTTTGTTAGAAAAAATAGAAAAGGTAATGTATTTTAGCTGAAAAGGTAATTGGTTATTAATAATGTTATTATTTAATAATATTTTTTAAAAGTAAGGGTATTTAAGTAAAATCACAAAGTACCGACCATCCGTCCGACTACCAAACTTTTAATGTTTTGTCTTTAATAATATAGTATAGATTGATAATTATACTATTCATATCTACACTTGATCTATAATAGTAATAGTATATACATATATTAAAATTTCACTCTTGTTCCCCATCACAGTGACAAACCATAAATCCTAGATATCCTTCCCCAAACATCTACATAATGAAATTTGACAAGCGTATAGTTTAATAACAACTATCTGTTAGGTAGGTTTACGTCATGCCTACCTGCCAAGTTCGACACCACCGTTAACAGAGTTCAATTCTTTGCCATTATCCGAGACGCTCCTTGAGTTTAATCCAGCTCCTGTCTAAAAGTAAATACACTATGATACATCAGAAACCTTCGAAAATCATAGGGATGAAGAGAATGAGGACAGAAAGGAAACTTACCTGTGGGGACCCATCCAAATTGTGAGTAAGCCCGAGATTACCCATCCTCTGAGTTAGAGCATTTAGTCGATGACCACCGTTCCTCATTCCAGTACCACTTTGCACTTTGTTAGAGAACTGATTATCACGCAATCTACCAGTCACAGTATATAAAGCCTCTTGCACACTTACAAAATCGCCTGTAATCTGATAATTAAATAACCATTCTCAGTACATCCAAGTGCAAATTTCTTACATCAAGTATTTTAATTAGATAACACACTTCCATTTACTTGTTCATTCTTTCGTTATAGTTTTTGCATAAATTAAACAAAAATTATCATTAAGTAGGTAAATAGGAGATATTAGTTGCAACAGATATGGAAGATGGACATATAAAGCTATAATGATATTCATGCAAATCCCGAGAATTGCAAAACAATATAGAAAAGACCTCAAGGTCCAGTAGGATATATAAAAATTACAACAGCAAAAAGGTACGACATCAAGTACAAATAGGAAGTAAAGGAATCTTAAGCTACAAGTATGTACAAACTAGTTAATAAATGAACAATTCCACTTATTAGAAGATCTGTTAGATAGAGAGACAAGATTTTCAAATCCATGGACGTCTAAGGAGTAACAATTGAAGGAAGATAACCAATGGTCGTATCATCAAATAGGAAGAATTACTGCCTCGTGCGAGTTAAATATGAAGTGTTTCAATAAAATAGATTAAATGTACTAGCAGCAACATTATATATAGTCGACACTGGATAAACTAAAATTGTAATGATCTATTTCGGGTGGGATGCAAATTTCTGTTTATCTTCTTTACCAAGAACGAGACCGTAATTGTAGTTGTGTCTTTCGTATGTGAAATGTGAGTTTAGGCAAAATATGTAGAGGATTCATTTTCATTCAAGGATCAACGTTTTGTATCTCTTTCTCAAGTTCACCAGAAGGATGCTAAGCTAAAAGATATCAGAATTTAATACAGAAGTAGGAAGTCGTGCAAAAAAGAAAGCAAAACAAAGTGACTGTGAGCACCATGATAATCATTACCATTTCACCACGAAACCTGTGTGGTAAAAGTTAAAAGGCTATCTAGCAGGGAATCTTTTTTTTAATAGGCCTCAAACTGCAACAAGTAGCTTTAGCTACAGAAACAGGTTGGACCAAAGAATAGTGTGGTATCACAAATAGCCAAGGCACTTTTCTCAAGACAATTTACTTTGTGCTGTCACCCTACCACTTCTAATTTTTTTCATACAAACTTAAATCCATGTATCTAAATTTTAATACTGAAAGAGAAGGAAAACCCAGCAGTAAAAAAATAAATAAAAATCTATCAACGAAAGCCTATTTACTATGCAGCCAACTTAGTATTGGAAACAATGAAAAAAAATTATGTGACCATTAATCCTAAACTTGCTCGGAATAAATACATAAGACTTGACTGTTCAAAAGAGACTAACACACTCACACTGTAAGAGAAACTAAAGAAACTGCAATATTATCTTTAAGCGGGAAAAAGATAAGAAGAATAAAAAACAAAAAGATACGCATCAACTAGTACTTATTTCCTAACGTATATAGCTATAGACCCGGATATCATAAAAAATGGCTCCTTTTAATTATCGAACTGAAAGAAAAGGTAGGATAAGATATTACACCTGTACTACTTGATCATTTTCTGAAACGCACTTCGGGACTTCGTCGCCACCAATTATACGCATGTAAGCCCCAGTTGCCCTTCTCATCTCTGATATAATAGCGCCTCCTTTACCCAACAAACAACCAACTTGGTTTGACGAAACTACAACTTGTGCAGCAACATGCGATCGTTTTCCGCCTGAATCAATTCCCTTCGAATAGCCAGCATCAGTAGATTTATTGAAGACAAGAATAACAGCATTTTGTGCAGCTGAATACTGCGAATCTGCATTCTACATGAGAAAAACAAGCGGAAACTAAGTACACATACCATAAGCAAAACATAACAAAAATGAAAGCAAAACCCAACAAAATTTTGTCGCCAAACAAACCTCAGTGGCAGTAATAGTTACTAATCGTTCCTTACAATCAGGTACAGGACTTGCTACATTTATAGATGCCCCTGATTCATTTTGAAGTGCTCTGACAACCATCCCTTGTTTGCCAATTATAACTCCTACCCTTTCATGGGAGCAGAGGATTCTAAAAGTCACTTCTTGTTGTGGCATTCTCAAATTTGTGTTAGGATGCTGGTCAGCATCTGATGTATAAGGACGTCCCGGGGCATGATTGAAAGAGCTTCCAGAATTTGGTTGTGGCACAAAACTCCGAACTGGAGGGACATCCATGCGCCCATCAGCTAGAATTTCCTGTGGATCTACTTCATGCGCTCTACCTGATGGAGGGGAATCTTGAAGGCGCCGAGAGACAGCAATAAGTGCTTTTTTAACAGCAATAAAGTCACCCTCAATCTGTTACAAGTAGCAGACCAAATTTTAATATGCAAGGACTAAAAGTTGGTACAGATGGATATTCTAACATAAAGAATAAAAAAACAATAATGATGATCTGATCGATCAAGTATATCTCAATGAAGTTATGTTACCAAAAAAAAACAATATAGTAATTGCCAACAATACCGCTGGTGTTACAAAAACTACCAAGAAATTTTAAAAACAATTCTTGTTCTAAGCTTTCCTTAATACAAGAAATAGTGGCAAGTCAATATAAATATTGACCTCTCAATCTCATATACCTAATTGATCTATACCATGTGCTCACTTCTTAACACAATCCAAAATAGTAAATTCCTAATCTGACGTGTTGTACAACAGCCAGCAAAAGAAAACACACCAATCATAGAAACAAGTAAGACCTTATTTTCATAGCATATAGAAAAACAAAAAACATATGTAGGGGGGGGGGGGGGGAATCTACAACAAAAGGTTGATAAGACCTTATTTTCGTCTATCCCTTCTGCCACCGTTGATGAGTCGAATAAACGGTCGAGATTAGAATGTCCAACTTACCCTGCACTACAAGCCTACAACTTGTAGCAGAAAAATTCATGTCGCCAGGGGGTTCTGAGATAATCGAAAAACACAAAACTTATTGTCGTATGCTGCTATTTCTAGCACAAGGCAAGTAAAAATTTCTATTAACGCAAATTCATACCATCCATCACCAGTAAGATGAGTTGGATGAAATACAGGTGGGCTTCTTGTGCATCTAATAATTAGAACAATAGTTGCCTACACTTTACACCAAACAAAATCACATTTTTTCTATTTCTAAATGAAATCTATTCCAACATATCTACACAAAATCTTCTCCAAGTTGTACAAATCACAACATAACTTTTAAAGATTCTGATTCTCCATGTATCCACAAAAACTAACACATACAACACAAAAAGATACCAGCTTTAACTTCAAAAAAACACTACATAACTCACACATTCATAAGTCATAACAACATTTCTACATTACAACTTCCTAAACTGAACATTTCAAGATTCCATATCCTCCATGTATCCACAAAGACAAAGACACACAACACAAAAAGATACCAACTTTAACTTTAAAAAAACACAAAACACTACATAACTCATACATTCATAACATTTCTATACTAACTTCCTAAAATGTACTACCTACAACCAAACGTTCCAAGATTCCATATTCTCCACGTATCCACAAAATTAACACATTCCACGCAAAAAGGATTCCGCCTTTAGCTCAAAAACACTACAAATTTCACAAAACACACACATCCTAACCCACATTTCAATAAATCACAACAACAACATAAAAAATCAAACTTCAATAAAAAAAACCGCAATTTTCATACTTCAATCATTTCATCATTAGGACAAGCGCAAGCCGGCATTTTCTCGAAACCCAAAACCCTAATCTTACTTCCAGTATCTTTCCTAATCTTCTCAATAACTTTCCCTCCTTTCCCAATAACTGATCCAGCATGACTTTGCTCCGCAAGCAACCGACACGAAACCAACCCTAACTCCTCCATCTTTCCCCCTTCACTCTCCGCCGCAACGTCGAGAATCTTCTCGAAAACCCTTACCACCGCTTCTTGAGCAGCAGAAACCTCAATTTCCTCATCACTAAACACCACTTTTCGATTAATTGAACTGGAAGCAGTAATGATTATGACTCGGTCGCCGGAATTGGGCGGCGCCGGCGACTCGTCGACGCGGATTCTGGCGGAGGTTTCGTGCTGGAGGTGTTTGATGACTGAGCCGGATTTTCCGATGACGCCGCCGATTCGAGAAGCGTGGCAGAGGATACGGAAGGAGACGTGGCCGCCGGGGAGGTTTTGGTGGGGAGGGAAAGCGCGTGGTAATGACGCGCCGCCGTTGTAGAGGTCCATTAGGAAAGTGGAGAAAGAGTAGCCAGTAGCAGCAGCAGCCATTTTTATTTATATATAAGTGGATAAATAAGTGTCGGAAAAAATGAAAGGTGTCTGATTCAATTTTTTTTTTAATAGATTAAAAAAATTATATCAAAATTGTTACATAATTTTATTTAGATTTTTTCTTAATTCTCAATTATCCTCTGCCCACAACTCCAAGGGGCGTATTCATTCAAGATTTTTATGAATTTTGAAAATTGGGGTTTATTCGGTTTGGATTTTAAATAATTCATTAAAATTTGAAGGTATTTAATCTGAATTTTAAAAAGTCTTTTGAAATTTTGGGATATTCAATCAGGATTAAAAAAAGTAAATATGGTGGTATTCAATCAATATTTAAAACAATTAAGAATATTCAAAAAGTAATGTTTTTTTTTTAATTCTATAAAATGATAGATTTTGAAGAATTTGTTAGTATTTTTTGTGTGTTTTGAAATCTTGCCAAATTCTATAAGATTTTGAATGATTCTATTAAATTTAAGAATTAAAATCAATAAGAATTTTTAAAAATTCATCAATTATTATCGATTCATTAAAAAACTAGTTTAGTAAGTCGCGCTTCGCAGCGGCTTTATAATTATATCTCTAAATTTTCTCAAAAAATATTCCATAAAATACGTTTTTAAATAAAATAATTTTTATAATATAAAATTAAGTTTTGTTTTGAATTATATATATTAATCAATGTTTCTTATTATTGTATGACTTTTGTTATAGATGCACTGACTTATTGGATTTTGTTAAAAATGCACACACTAAATAAATTTTTCAATCGAATAAATCTTAATATGATATTTTCAAAATACATACACTATAAATTTCATAATATACAATTTTTATCTTTGAATTTTCGTGTATGAATTACAGAAAATATTTTACTAAAAGATATAATCTTTTCTCATAAAAATTAGAGCAGTAACTATCTAAACGTTAAAAAACAATGATAAAATTTGTTTTTGAAGACACCGTGAATTCTCCACTTTCGAGTTGCAGGTGTATCAACTTTTAACTATAAATTCAAAACTAATAATGTACTCACATAAACATATAAATCAATTCACAACTGAATGTACATGAAAATCACTTTGCTCAGCCTATTGTTTTAATTGATTAAATGATGAATCGCCCTCCTTATTAATCCATGTCTTAACTCAATCAACACTAATAGCAAATAACTTGTCTTGTCAAAGATTTCAATATGATCCTGCATTAGGATACAAACAAACGTAATAAGATAAATAACATAAAGAAAAAAGTCTCATACTCATGTACTCATATACATACTTTTAACATGAACAAAAAAAAAA
Organism: Heracleum sosnowskyi; assembly: GCA_030848705.1. Classification (NCBI taxonomy): domain Eukaryota; kingdom Viridiplantae; phylum Streptophyta; class Magnoliopsida; order Apiales; family Apiaceae; genus Heracleum; species Heracleum sosnowskyi. The sequence continues at coordinate 11,890,461 of CM061244.1, read as the reverse complement.
TAAAGAAGAACAATGTTGATAACAAAAATTACAGTAGACAATTAACAGAGTTTAGGTGTATATTTATACTATTAATTAGCTGTTTGTACGAAAGTATTAAATGTAATTATTTATTTACCAAGTAATTACTTAATTTCTTATGCAAGACCGATTTAATTTCTTAACTTCTTATTTACCAATATGTTCTTGTATTTTCTATTATATTATATTAAAAAAGAAAGTTTAGGAGAACAGAATATTAAGATGGTAATTTCATTTGAACTTGTCTTGTCAAAGATTTTAATATGATCCTGGATACAAACAAATGTAATAAGATAAATAACATAAAGAAAAAAGTATCATACTCGTGTACTCATATACACACTTTTAACATGAACAAACAAAAAAATAAAGAAGAACAATGTTAAAAATTGCAGTAGACAATTAACAGAGTTTAAGTGTATATTTATACTATTAATTAGCTGTTTGTACGAAAGTATTAAAGTTAATTAATTATTTACCAAGTAATTACTTAATTTCTTATGCAAGACCGATCTAATTTCTTAACTTCTTATTTACCAATATGTTCTTGTATTTTCTATTATATTACATTAATTAAAAAGAAAGTTTAGGAGAACAAAATGTTAAGATGGTAATTTCATTTGAAAAGAAATATTATGATAATATCTAGATAATAATAAAGGGAAGTTCAAAATAATGTAAAGTAATACAATTTTTTTTTAATTTAGATATTTGAAGGCAAGAATATTATAATTGAATATTTAGTTTCCTCCATTTGTAATATTTAGTTTCCTCCATTAGTAAAGATCTATTGTATATTTACTTTCTCCATTAGTAGAGATTTTAAATGCAATAATATTATATTTACTTTCCTCCATTAGCAGAGATTTTAAATGCAAAAATATTGAAATTGTATATTTAGTTTCCTCCATTAGTAAATATTTAAAAGAAAATTGAGATTTTTTCTAATCTTTGGTATTAATTACTTAATTTCTTATGCAAGACCGATCTAATTTCTTAACTTTTTATTTACCAAAACGTTTCTGTATTTTCTATTATATCACATAAAAAAAGAAGAAATTTTAAGAGAAGAGACTGTTAGGATGTTAATATCATTTGAAAATAAATATTATGAGAATATTTAGATAATAATAGAGGAAAGTTTAAAATAATGTAAGGTAATACACTTTTTTTTTATAATTTAGATATTTTGAAAATAAGAATATTATAATCGAATATTTAGTTTCCTCAATTAGTGATATTTAGTTTCCTCCATTAGTAAAGATCTATTATATATTTACTTTCTTTATTAGTAGAGATTTTAAATGCAAGAATATTATATTTACTTTCCTCTATTAGTAGAGATTTTAAATGCAAGAATATTGAAATTGTATATTTAGTTTTCTCCATTATTAAATATTTAAAAGGCAATTGAAATTTTTTCTAATTTTTTGTATTAATTACTTAATTTCATATGCAAGACCAGTCTAATTTATTAACTTCTTATTTACCAAAACGTTCATGTATTTTCTATTATATTACATAAAAAAAGAAAGTTTAGGAGAGTAGTATGTTAAGATAGTAATTTCATTAAAAAAATATTATGAGAATATTTAGATGATAATAATAGAGAAAAGTTCAAAATAATGTAAGGTAATACACTTTTTTGCTAATTTAGATATTTTGAAGGCAAAAATATTATAATTGAATATTTAGTTTCTTCTCTTAGTGATATTTAGTTTCCTCCAAAGATCTGTTATATATTTACTTTCTCCATTAGTAGGGATTTTAAATGCAAAAATATTATATGTTTCCTCTGTTAGTTTCCATTAGTGATATTAGTTTCCTCCAAAGATCTATTGTATATTTACTTTCTCCATTAGTAGGGATTTTAAATGCAAAAATATTATATGTTTCCTCTATTAGTATTGATTTAAAAGGTAATTGAGATTTTTTCGAATTTTTAATATTATTAATTCAAAAAATTGAGAAAATTAGAAATATCGAACGAAGCGATCTGAGAGTGCCACCTCACCGCTCCGTCTTCTCCTTTATATAATAGTATTACTAATTAATATTAATTCAAAAAATTGAGAAAATTAGAAAAATCGAACGAAGAGATTTGAGAGCGCCACCTCACCTCACCGCTCCGTCTTCTCTTTTATATAATAGTATTGATATTGATTGATTGATTTCAAAATCTGGAATGAATACATCCCAAGACTACAATCGTCGATAAATTTATATTTTGGAAATCAGAAAGTTATTTTGAGCATCTATCTATTGAGTTATGTGGCAAAATTTGGTGTATTAAAATTTTAATTATGCTTTTTAGTATTCCAATTGTACGTGTGTAATATTTTGTATAAATAATATTATTTACAAATGAAGATAGTTTTCATAAGTTTAATTCAGACACTTTTTGTTACAGTATCAAACTCAGAAGCTGATGTTGCATTACATATAACAGATTCTGCTGAGGTGGCAAGTTAGAAAGTTAGTTACAATGTACAGCTGGATACAGCTCATTTCCAGCTCATTGTTTGTTAGATAATTAGTGTAGTTAAATACAGTTGGATAGTTCATTCTGTATTAAGTCTTTTCTGCACTCTTCTAGTCACTCTCTCTCTTTCACTCTCTCTCTCTTGAGATAGAGATGTAACTGCATTTCATTCATTTCTAGTTGTGTGTAAAGATTAGTTAATACATACACCATTGTTTGTGATTGTGTCATGGTATCAGAGCAAGGTCCCGATCATTGTGATTGTAATTGAATCGTCTCTTTCGAGTTGTCTCTCTGTATGAATAGACGAACTTATTCCGCTGCTGTATCGACTTCGTCAATGGCTAATCAAACGACTCAGAATGCAACTCAAACTGCAAATCAATCACCTCCTTCATCGGTAATTGATGCCTATCATCCCTACTATCTCCAGAGTTCTGATAATCCAGGTATTGCTCTTGTTACTCAAGCTTTAACTGCTCAGAACTATCAGCAATGGAGTAGATCTGTTAAATTGGCTCTTTCTGCTAAAAACAAGCTTGGACTAATTGATGGCACTGTACCTAGACCTGTTGTGTCATCTCCTTTGTATGCTTTCTGGTATCGATGTAACGACATGGTTTTGTCATGGTTATTGAACTCTATTTCTGCTGAGATTAGAGATAGTGTGGTTTACTTTAGCACTGCACAAGAAATTTGGGAAGATCTTGCTATCAGATTTTCTCAAGGAAATGTGCCTCGCATTTATCAACTAAAAAAGGATTTGTCAGGTCTTAGTCAAGGATCCATGTCAATTACTGCTTATTTCACCAAAATGAGGGTTCTAACTGATGAATTACATGCGTTGTCTCCTGTCCCTAAGTGCACTTGTATACAGAATTCCTGCTCATGTGGTGTAACTGCTAAACTTGATGCATATGAGCAAATTAATACCCTAAGTCAGTTCTTGATGGGATTGAATGACATATATACTGGCATACGAGGCCAAATGCTTATGATGAAACCACTTCCTACTATGAGTCAAGCTTACTCATTATTACTTCAAGAAGAAAGTCAAAGATCTGCTCATATAACAGTTGCAACAGATAGTCTAGCCATGAATGTGAAATATTCTGGTCCAAGTTCTAAGCCAAAGCAGTTTAATGCCAACAAGAAAGGTTCAGCTACTAGTGATTCAGCTGAAATCTGTGACTATTGCCAAAATCCTGGCCATCATCAGGACAAATGTTTCTTTCTGCATGGCTATCCAGATTGGCATCGTTTGTATGGGAAGCCCAAGCCTAAACTAAAGCCAAAAAGGGCAGCTCAAGTCACTGTTAAAGTCTCAGATGCTACAGATACAGACCAGAACAATACTGAAGATAAACTGAAGTCTAATGCTTTCTCTGAAGCCCAATGTGAGCAGATAGCCAAGATGATACAGAACAGTATGAAGGCTATCACTGGTTCTCTGGGATCTCAACTGTCAGGTAAAATCTGTAGTGTGTCTTCTTCACATAATGCATATACAGTCAAAACTGATTCCCATACTACTTGGATATTAGATTCTGGTGCTACTGATCATATAGTATCAAGTCTACAACTTCTTATCAATCCCAGACCTTTGTCTTCTGTATTACATTTGCCAAATGGTTCCACTGCTCCTATCACACACATTGGTGATGTCCAATTAACCATATCTGTTAGGTTAACAAGTGTCCTGTGTGTACCATCTTTTCATTGTAACCTAGTATCCATCTCAAAATTAACCAGTGACAATTCTGCCTCAGTTATTTTTACCAATTCTACCTGTATGTTGCAGGCCCCTTCCCTGAAGCAGATGGTAGAGATTGGTAAAGCTGATGCAGGACTTTACAATCTCACAAAAGCATCTACTTCTTCTCCTTAATCTTATTCAATCCATACACCAAATCACCACTGTTCAAAGCTTCATGTTGAACCTTCTGCAGAAGCTCAAATATGGCATGCCAGACTTGGACATCCTGCTGCCATGATTTTAAATAAAACTTCTGTTATGTCTACTGTAGATCAAACTTTGTTTTCTACTTGTGATGTCTGTCTTCTAGCTAAACATCAAAGACTTTCTTTTCCTATTTCAGAATCTACTAGTTACAAATTGTTTGATCTTATACATTGTGATCTCTGGGGTCCCTATAAAGTATATACTCATGGTCATTGTAACATTTTCCTCACTATTGTTGAAGAATTCTCCAAATGTACATGGGTATACTTATTAACAGACAAATCCCAGGTCTCCTCTACTATACAGAACTTTGTTCTGTTAGTCAAAACCCAGTTTCAGGCCACAATTAAAACAGTTAGGTCTGATAATGGCACAGAATTTGTCAATAAAAATCTACAACAATTTTTTCTCTCTGCTGGTATTGTTCACCAGACTTCCTGTCCTTATACCCCCCAACAGAATGGGGTGGTAGAAAGGAAACACAAACATATCCTTAATGTTGCCAGATCCTTAATGATTCAGGCCTCTCTACCTAAAACATTGTGGGGAGACTGTGTCCTCACTGCTGTTCACATAATCAATCTTTTACCTGTTCAGCAACTTCAGTTCAAATCTCCCTATGAACTGTTGTATAATAAAGTCCCAGACTACAGTCCCTTAAGAGTCTTTGGATGTTTGTGCTACATTTCAGATATCTTTAGTACACCTGATAAATTCAATCCAAGAGGTCTCCAGTGTGTATTTCTGGGATATCCATGTGGAAAAAAAGGGTACAGGGTAATGCACTTATCTACAAGGAAGTGTTATATTTCTAGAGATGTCACATTTGTGGAAAATGTGTTTCCATTTCAACAACTTGTCTCTTCAAGTACTCAAACATCTCTCTTTCCTTCTGTGTCTAACCTAAATGATCACCATTCTGCACCTCCCTTCTGTGTTCCATCTCCCACTACTGATACTCAGTCTGTTTGTGAAAACATAGATTGTCCTACAAGCCAAATTAATGACTCTACTGAGTCATCTATTGTCATTCCCACACCACATGTTCCTGTCTCATCTCGTCCTGTCAGGACAAAAACTGTTCCAAGCAAATACAAAGACTATACTGGTTTGCCTGTGAGCACTACTCAGTCTCAAGCTCACTGTGCATACCCTCTACACAAACATGTATCATACCATGTTTTTTCATCTGCTCATACTACATTCCTGGCTAATATTACTCAAACTTCCATACCATATACCTATAAACAAGCTGTAGTACACAAACACTGGACAGATGCTATGCTATCTGAAATTCGTGCTCTCGAAGATAACAACACTTGGGATATTGTTCCTAAACCACCTAATAAGAACATAGTAGACTGCAAATGGCTGTTCAAAATAAAGTACACTCCCTCAGGCACCATCGACAAGTACAAAGCTCGTCTTGTTGCCAAAGGGTTCACCCAAACTATTGGAGTTGATTACTTTGAAACATACGCCCCTGTAGCTAAAATGACTACTGTTCGGGTGGTTCTAGCTTTGGCAGCCAAATATAACTGGCACATTCATCAAATGGATGTCAACAATGCGTTTCTACATGGTGTTTTAACAGAAGAAATATACATGAAACTCCCTCCTGGTTTTCAGCAATTGTCCACTACAAACATATCTTATCCATCTGATGTTGAATTTGTTTGTCGGTTAAGAAAATCGATCTATGGGTTGAAACAGGCTCCTCGAGTCTGGAATCAAAAATTGGTCTCAGCATTGCTGAAATATGGATTTTCTCAAGCTGCTTGTGATCACAGTCTGTTCACTGTTCGACATGGGACAGAGTTTGTAGTTGTCATTGTATATGTCGATGACATACTTCTGGCAGGTAATTCCACTGATCTTCTTACTAAAATCAAACAATTTCTTCACACTCAGTTTAAGATTAAGGACTTGGGTCCTTTAAAATACTTCTTGGGATTAGAGATTGCCCGGTCTACTTCTGGAATATTTGTCAATCAAAGAAAGTATGCCTTAGATATTCTGAAAGACACTGGGATGACTGGAGCTAAACCTTCTGTTGTTCCCATAGAACAAAACCATAAGCTCATTGAAAATACGTCTGCATTGCTCTCTCATTCTGATATTGCCACATATAGGCGATTAGTTGGTCGACTACTGTATCTCACCATTACACGTCCAGATCTTTCCTATGGTGTTCATGTTCTTTCACAGTTCATATCATGTCCTCGAGAAGATCATTTGGCTGCTGCATTCAAAATGGTTAGATATCTCAAAGCATCCCCAGGTCAAGGTCTGTTTTATGCTGCAGATTGTCCTCTCAAACTTACAGCTTACAGTGATGCTGACTGGGGTGGTTGTACTGAGACTAGACGTTCACTTACAGGCTATTGTGTAATGTTGGGAAACTCTCTTGTATCTTGGAAGTGTAAAAAACAGCCCACAGTATCCAGGTCATCTGCAGAATCTGAATACAGGTCCATGGCTGACACCTGTTGTGAGGTTGTTTGGCTTACTACATTGCTTGCTTCCCTGCAGTCTTCTCCACAATTACCAGTACCTTTGTTCTGTGATAATAATTCAGCTCTACACATTGCCTCGAACCCTGTGTTCCATGAAAGAACAAAGCATATAGATATTGATTGTCACCTAGTACGTGACAAATTTCAGGCTGGTCTTATTGCCCCAGCATATGTCCATACTTCTGTCCAACCTGCTGATATCTTCACCAAGGCGTTACCTTCTCATCAACTTTCTTTCCTACAGTCCAAGCTAGGAGTGTTAGATCTCTTTACCTCTCCTACCTTGAGGGGGGATGTTACAGTATCAAACTCAGAAGCTGATGTTGCATTACATATAACAGATTCTGCTGAGGTGGCAAGTTAGAAAGTTAGTTACAATGTACAGCTGGATACAGCTCATTTCCAGCTCATTGTTTGTTAGATAATTAGTGTAGTTAAATACAATTGGATAGTTCATTCTGTATTAAGTCTTTTCTGCACTCTTCTAGTCACTCTCTCTCTTTCACTCTCTCTCTCTTGAGATAGAGATGTAACTGCATTTCATTCATTTCTAGTTGTGTGTAAAGATTAGTTAATACATACACCATTGTTTGTGATTGTGTCACTTTTTTGTTGAGGTGATTCAAGATTACATTATCAAATGACAATATCAAAATATCTAGCATGAGTATTTCTAAAGAGTAAAAACGAAATTTAAAAGTTAATTAGAATAAATTAACAATCAGATAAGTAACACATTCAAGATTTTATTTTACTTTAAGGAAAGTATCTCAGAAAATTTCCTAATTTTAGGAACATTATTCTCTTTACAAATAAATCATAAAAAAAGAGTAGTGCTAGGTATCCCAAAACTTGTTCCTAAAATATTTATAAAATGACGTGGATGACACATGACGTTTTTTAATTCGTGGACGTATATTAATGCATGCGGGGTCTCATATTATGATTAGGAAAGTTATCAATCAAAAATCATTTGGTAACAATTTTTGGGAACACTTTTGGGGCCTCTAGCATTTTCCTAAAAAAACTGTAGTCTTGTTTTTTAAATATGAAAAATGATAGGAAATCATAAAAAATTTCCATAAAATTCTCCATAATGGCATGTGTCACTCTACAATTGGTTAATATAATAATTAATGATATGTACATGTGTGCATTAATATGAATACTTTCAATCAAAACTCTATTTTGCCAACTCATAATTGTCATGTCATTATGGATACTTTTGTGAGAATTTTTATTGTTCGTTAGCATGACTGAAAATGCTAGAGATCCCAAAAGATACCCCAAAATTGCTCCCAAATGCTTGCATAATTGATAATTTTCATAATACTAATATTTTTGCGTCAAAGATCGAAGCAACTTTGGCTTCAATCGGGAGATAAAAACACCAAATATTTCCGCACCTCATGTAGCACTTGCAGACGAACGAATAAAATTCATAGGCTTAAAAATGAGGAGGGGAATTGGATAGATTGGCAGAGTGGGTTAACTGAGCATATCACTGAATATTATCAGAGTTTATTTAAAGCTTCACAGCAGAGGTGGATGATGTGATTCAGTGTGTTATTACGAAGATTTCTGAAGAGCAAAACAGAGAGGTACTAAAACCAGTCACGGACAAGGAGGTTAAATTTGCATTGTTTCAAATGCACCCGGACAAAGCCCCGGGGCCGGACGGTATGACCCCTGCCTTTTTTCAGTCAGAAACACTGGTCTATTGTTGGGGAAAGTATTGTGGAATTAATGAAAAGTTTTTTTGCATCTGGTGAAATTATGAAAGGGCTTAATGACATGAATATAGTTCTTTTACCAAAGAAAAAGAATCCAACTACAGTGATGGAATTGCGCCCCATAGCTCCGTGTAATGTGTTGATGAAGGTTTATAACGAAAGTTCTTGCCAACCGCATGAAGGAAGTCTTGGACACAATAATTTCAGATACGCAGAGTGCGTTTATTCCAGGACGCCTCATTTCAGACAATATTATGACCTCATACGAGGTTATGCACTATTTGAAGCGCAAAAGGTTTGGTAAACAAGGTTATATGGCGGTAAAGCTTGACATGAGCAAAGCTTATGACCATATTGAATGGGAATTTCTAAAGGAGATTTTGAGGAAGATGGGTTTTAATGACTGGTGGGTACACTTAGTGCTGCAATGTGTGACAACTGTGTCTTACAATATCGTCCATGGGGAGTACGATATGGGCCCTATTATTCCTAGTAGGGGTATCCGGTAAGGTGACCCATTATCTCCTTATTTATTTATTATTTGCGCTGAAGGCTTGTCTGCATTGATCCGTAATTATGAAAGTAAGCAGTGGATTCATGGTATTAAAATTTGTCGTAAAGCTCCTATTATTTCTCATATGCTATTTGCAGACGACAGTTACTTTTATTGCAAAGCGGACACTGAGGAGGCTAATAAGGTCTTAGAGTTGTTGACTGTGTATGAAAGGGCTTCGGGGCAAAAAATTAACAGCAATAAATCCTCAGTCTTTTTCAGCTCAAATGTTATTCAATATAACAAAACTCTGGTGTGCCAGAAGTTACAGATGGGTGAAGCGGATGCTCAAAGCAAGTATCTTGGCCTCCCAAACATTTTTAGGGAGAAAGAAATCAGTTTTGCTGGGATATTTGAAGGAGAAAGTTGGGCAAGGAGACGCTGATTAAGTCTGTTGCACAAGCATTACCCACATACGCCATAAATGTCTTCTTATTGCCACTAGAAATTACTAAGGACATGGAGAGGTGTTTGTCTAAGTTCTGGTGGAATACAGGCCATGATTCAAAAATTTCTTGGATGTGTTGGGATCGGATGACTATCCATAAGAACGCAGGGGGCCTAGGTTTTAGAAATTTCAGAGATTTTAACCTTGCCATGCTTGGGAAGCAAGGGTGGAGATTTTTAACAAATCTGGACAGTTTAGTGTCAAGAATCTACAAGGCAAGGTATTTTGCGGATTCAGATTTTTTACAATCAACTTTGGGCAGTAGCCCGAATTTTATTTGGAGAAGCATTCTCGTAGCAAAAGAAGTGATCTTGGCAGGTGTCTGATGGCTAAAAGGTTCGGGAGAAAAAAATCAATATAGCAGGGTAACCATGGCTGTTAAATGATGAAAATCCGCTTATCACTACAGATTCTCCATCAATGGGCAATAATAAAGTGTCTTCTCTTATATGCGTTGACAGAAAAGGCTGGGATGAAGAAGTAGTCAGAGATATTTTCAACGAACGAGACCAGCAATGTATTCTGGATATTGATTTGGAAGAGGAAAATGACATAGATACTATCTACTGGAAGCTGGAGACATTTGGAGTATACTCAGTGAAAAGTGCGTACCGCGTTTTACAGCTACAAAAAGGTGCCTGGAGTATGCAAAATTCGGATATCATTTGGAATATTTTGTGGATGATTAAGGCACCTCCAAAGGCGCTAAATTTAGTGTGGCGGGCTCTAGCTTTTTGTTTACCCACAATGTCACAACTAAAGCAGAAACATGTACCAGTTCATACGTCTTGCCGAGTCTGTGCTAACGGGATCGAAACAATTTATCATGCTTTAGTTGGATGTCGTTTTGCTATACAGTGCTGGATAACTCTCAGTATGGATATTCATGTTATAGAATAAGTGGATTTTTCTGCTTGGTTGGAAGGCGAGCTGCGAAAGAGAGGCAGCGATCAAAGAGGACATGTTATAATGTTGTGTTAGGCAATCTGGCGAGCCAGGAACGAGTTGGTCTGGAATAAAAAAGCTTCTATGGTTAATAATGTAGTTGGGTCAGCGAAGGAGTACCTTGCACAGTGGAAAGCCGCCCAAAGAAGGTCGACTAATATTCTACTCCAACCGGAGATGGATGGAGATGGAGCACATACTTGGGTCAAACCTCATCAGAATGCAGTCAAGGTTTCGGTAAATGCAGCTACTTTTGACAATCAAGCTGCTTTTGGGATTGGTATGATAGCAAGAGACAGTACAAGTGATCTAATCCAAGCCATGTCGAAGACGTTTAAAGGGAGCGTTGGTTCGGAGATAGCAGAAGCAATAGCTATAAAGGAAGCATTGAGCTGGATCATGGAAATGAAATGGCCGATGGTAACTCTCGAATCAGATTGCTTAGTAGTGATTCAGGCAATCAGAAGCAACACACCCATGCACTCTCGTTTTGGGGAAATAATCATGGAGTGTCGTAGAAATTTAAAGAAGTTAAACAACTCGCAGTTGTATTTTATAAAACGGTCTGCTAATATGGCTGCCCATGAGCTTGTTAGGGCATCATATAGTTATCTTGATCGTAGTTTTGATAGGAGATCTGTCCTTGTCGAGGTGGAAAATTATATTGTGACTGATATGTCTTATTAATGAAAATCTCCTTTTTTTCGTCAAAAAAAAATAAAAAATACGAGACTCAGCGTGTATACGTTCGAATCAAAATGAGCTACATATCATCCCAGGTGGGAAAAATTTTGAATTTTCTTTTTGGGATACATAGTATTACTCATTAAATATAACTCCTAATTTAGTGCAATCGTGCTTGTAAGTGATTGGTGAATATCGTATGTATAAATATGTGGATCTCGACCTAAAATGAGTGTGTTTTATTAGGTTTTATGTTAACATATTATTGTTGTTGATGTAATACGAAAAGTTGTCGTAATTATTATTGTAGCATAATAGAAATAGTTTTCTTATTATATATGTTAACATTTCGGTCTTCGTTTTTTGCTTAGATCATTTGTGATCGTAACTTCATTTTAACATAAGTTAATTATAAAAAAATTACTTTTTTATTTTATTGTATTATGTCATTTGTAACCATTACTTTAGATATATATAAACATAATTAAATTAATTATTTTCAATTTATATTTTCACTTTTTTATTTAGTTTTATTATGTTACTTTTAATCGTTTTATTAAAAGAGAACTTAATACTAAAAATGAACCGAGAATCGTTATTAGCCGCCAAGTATTTTGAAAAATAGGAGGAGGAATAGTAAGTATACATACAACTTATCAACATGAATAGATTCATTGAAAGATAGCAGGAAGGATAGTAGCTATAAGTGTATACTTTTTGTTGAAATTACGATCAAACTACCTCACTTAGTAAAAGATCTAAGGGCAAAAATTTGTTCCTCACTTCCTCCGTCAGTAAAAATCTAATGACAATTTTTTTAAAATTGTATATTTAGTTTACTTCAGATTTAAAAGACAATTAAGATATCTTCTAATCAAAAATTTAAGAGAATATTAAAATTGTATATTTAGTTGCCTCAATTAGTAAAGATTTTAAAGTTAATAATATTAAAATTGTATATTTAGTTACCTCCGTTAATAAAGATTTTAAAGGCAATTGAGATATTTTCGAATGTTTAATATTAATAATCCATTAGTAAAGATTTAGGAGAATATTAAAATTGTATATTTAATTGCCTCTATTAATAAAGATTTTAAAGTCTATAATATTAAAAATTGTATATTTAGTTGTCTCTGTTGGTAAAGATTTTAAAAACAATTCAGATATTTTCGAATGTTTAGTATTAACAAAATTAGAAAAATATATCGAATCTATTTAAGAAATGCCACATCACTGTCATCATCTTCTAAGTATATTGATGATTGATCGGACAAACTTAACTAATAATTCTATAAAATTACACCAAAACAGTAATGTCGTTGTTCTCGTACTACTCCGATTTGTCCGGAGAAAAAGCCTCCAATCACGATGCTACGGAAAAAAGACGTACCAGCAATATTCGATCACCAAATTCCGAAAAAAAAAATGTTAGAATTCCCAAAAAAACATTCCAAATTTGTTACTAAATGCTTATCAATACTATTATATAATATACAAAACATTAAAAATTTAGTCGGTCGGTATGGTACGTTGTGATTTTACTTAATTTGTCCTTTCTTAAATTCGTATTTTTACTTAATTAATTAACCTTACTTATTTATAAAAATATATTATTAAATAATAATATTACCTATTTATAACCAATTACCCTTTTCACCTAAAATACATTATTTTTTTTATTTTTCTAACAAATTCTCCTACTTTTTCAAATATATCACGGACAATTACCTTTTTTAACTAAAACATGTTAGTTTTTCTATTTTTCCTTACTAAAACCCCTCATTTTCCCAAAATATCACGGACAAACCTTTAGTTATTTATTTTTAAACCTAATATTATAATTATTTTTTTAAAAGTTTACTTATTTTAACATGTCTACTTATTTTTCTTAACAAATGCAATTACTAAAAATATTAAAATATAAATAATCAAATACATATTTATAACCAATTACCTTTTCAGCTAAAACATATTATAGATTTTTTCTAACAAAGTCCCTCATTTTCTAAATATATCACGGGAAATTGCCTTTTTCAATTTACTTTTTCTATTTTTCTCACTAAAATCCATTCTTTTTCTAAAAATATCATGGACAAACCCTTTACTTATTTATTTTAAAACGTATTTAAATAATTTAAATTATTAAATTTTAAAACCTCATTTTCCAAAAATATCACGGACATTTACCTTTTTAAACTAAATATATGTTACAGTTTTTATTTTTTCATACTAAAACCCCTATTTTTCCAAAAATATAACGAGCAAACCCTTAATTATTTATTTTAAAATATGTTTTAATGTTTTTAATTAATTAAAAGTGTTTAGCTATTTTTACATGCCTACTTATTTTTTTAACAAATACAATTAAAAAATAATAATAATTAACAATCCGTGCATCGCACATGTTTTAAACTAGTATAAATAATAACTTTTTTATTAATACGATAGAATCCCGCGTGCATGTATATACGTCCTCAAATCATAATTCGACATTTGACGATCACATTATTGAGAAAGAATTTTGAGAATAAATTTTGGGATAATTTTTTTTTATAAATTATTTTTCCTCCGCGAAATTGTAAATTCAGCAATTTGAAGTCTTGTATCTGCTATTCGGCTACCAACTTATAATTTAATCCCCGATTAAAGAGGATGACCGAACAAATTTGTTTCAACATTAGTAGCAGTAGTCTACTGTTTTTTTTTTATCCTTTTCCGTGAGGATTTATCTTCAGAGTCAAAAGATTCTGCCCCACTTGAAATGAAGCCGACATTTGTAGTTCCTATTTCCTTTTTGAATATTTACGTACGATTGATTATATGTTATCGGATAGAGTAGTGTTAGAGGCACAAAATTTGGTACAAAAATTTGTTACTAAATGACATGTTATAGGTGATGTATCAATTTGAAATATTTTGATTGGTGTTGTTGATATAAATGCAGGGGTCACTTATTATTACAACGAATCAGGAATTACCATATGTATTTGAGAAGAATTTTGGGAATAAATTTTGTGGCTCTAGCATTTTCGTATGGGATATCTTAAAATCGAAATAAACTACTACAACTTAATCGATCAAAAAATATCTATTCTTAAAAATAAGATAAGTAGAACATTCAAAATGTATCATGTTTTCTTTGACCATTCTCATATTTCAAACCTCAATCATCAGAGTCAGACTCACATCACTGCAGTCCGCATTACTATTTGTATCTTTTTTTATTAGCATCTAGCAGTCTTGTATTTTTTGTAAATAAAGTATTTTGAAGAATTCAACTTTTGACAAAAATAATTTGCAACTACGATTTTAATTGAAATTATTGTGATAAAGACATGTATACTTGACCATCGTGTCAAATACGATTTTGCAAATAAATACGTGTGCGTTTGTGTAGACAAAGGGAGCGTGTGAGCGGGTGACGATTTAGGTGTTAGTTTATCCACAAAGTTAGCATTCATATTCTCAAATACCTCAAAGTTGGTGTTCTTTGTTGAAAACATGGTACTTAACATAACTGATCAGTTGAAGAAGGAGATCCCTCTAGAAGAGGAGTCACTTGTCATCTCTGGAAATGTCAAGACTGGACTGGTTCTTGTGGATATCATCAATGGCTTCTGTACTGTTGGAGCTGGAAATCTGGTGAGTAAAGTTTTGTACCACCTCATATTTTTAGCCATGACTGAAAACCATAAGGTTTAGTGTAAATTTAACTGTCTGTGTGTGTGTTAGGCACCAAGAGAGCCCAACAGCCAGATATCTGAGATGATAGAGGAGTCAGAAAGGCTTGCAAGAGTGTTTTGTGAGCAGAAATGGCCAGTTCTTGCATTTCTTGACTCTCATCAACCTGACAAACTTGAGCATCCTTACCCTTCTCACTGTATTGCTGGAACTGAAGAGTCTAACTTAGTTCCTGGTACGCGGATCTTTCTCTGCTCTTTTCCTCTATTTTTCATGATATGTTGCATACTTCTTAGTGCATTAGATTTTTCAGTATATAACCAAGGAATCAGAAAGGGTTCTTGACAGTGGCTTCCATTTTTTTTTTTTGCTAAGTTGATAAGCAAGCGGGATTTCTCCCTCTTTCGAAGGCCACTATGACCTTCTATAGACTAGACTACAGGCTGGACCTCATTCGCTTTATTACCCGCCTAGCACTCATTTGTACCTCTGAGACGTGATACCAAAGAAATCCCCTTCAGGGAGATCTCTAAAAAATCTTTTAACGTCTTTACTCAGGACCAGTGGCTTCCCTTTTAACACTGCTAATCCTTACTTCAGTAGCACAATTATACGAAAGTCACCCAGCAAGGTAAAAAAAATCACGAATCATCGGGGTAGAGCCTGTATCATGTTACACATCAGACCATAAATTTTCTTGGATAATTTGTTAATATCAATTATCAGACCATAAATTTTCATGGATAATTTATCGATGTTTGTTTATTTGAACCATTGTTCGACATATATCTATTCCAGACAACTTAATCCTACTATGTATAACCAAATCAGAGACTCAGAATTGACCTATGATGTATTTCCGTTTTTTAATCTCATTATTTTGGTGTCTCTAAATTATGAAAATTCAGCTCTGCGGTGGTTGGAGAAGGAACCAAATGTAATGATAAGGCGCAAGGATTGCTATGATGGATATATTGGTTCTATTCAGGAGGATGGCTCCAATGCTTTTGCAGACTGGGTAAAGACCAACAACATCGAACTGGTAAGTTTCAATATGTATAACAGTATAATTGCTATCCTTGTCCACTAAACATAAATTTGATGTAAGGATAGTGTCATATTACTCTGATCATACTAGCTTAAATCAAAAGCCAGAATCGTTTACCTGATCGAGTAGTGTTAAGTTACCACCTCAGATATTTTTTGGACCGAAGAGTGGTTCACTACGAGCTCATCTTTTAGGCATCTTCCAACCTTGCTGTCCACAATCAAACTTGATTATGTACCTATGACAAATGCTGATGTAAGTTTTGGTTGGGATGAAGTTACTGGTGGCAGGGATATGCACAGACATTTGTGTGTTGGACTTCGTTTGTTCGACTCTATCAGCAAGAAACCGCGGCTTCTTGACCCCGTTGAAGGAAGTGGTGGTTTACTCAGGTGGCTGTGCCACTTTTGATTTTCCAGTTTCAGTTGCGAAACAAACTAAAGATGGTTTAGCTCACCCCCAGGTAATATAAAAAATTACGAACTACTCTAAAAAATTCACATGCCATAGCCGTCAGTGTCCTTATTCGGCTTCATTGCAGGAAATGATGCATCATGTGGGTCTGTACATGGCTAAAGGAAGGGGAGCTAAGATAGCAAACGAAGTGTCGTTTTGCGAAATGAAGAAGCCATAATTAGCACTTTTCATATCAGGAGTGATGTCCAACAATATGTATTGCCAATAAAGTGCAACCTGAAGGCACAATGTAATTGCTATTAAGCTGCTGGTCTGTATTTAACAAAACTATATATTGTTAGCTGGTCTGTTATTATGTATGTGCACAACAGTTCTTTAATGAGCATCGATCTGATTAAAGAAGAAGAAAGTAAATATCAAATTGCAGATGCTTAAATACCAATACCTACCACCGAACAACTAATTGATGATATTGGAGGATAAACTACAGAAAATTCGGTTTTACCCCAAAATTTCGCCAAAAAATTTCCTGACGGATTCTAGTTTGTTCCCGGTGGAAATTTCTGCTAGTAAAACCGGATTCCATGTAACTGTCTTCATGAACACTCACAAAATTCTTCCGACTGACTTGAGTATTGCCACCAGCCATGCCAGGAAGATCACTGCTTGTATCATAGAGGTAAATTCAACCTTAAGAATTGACAATAAACTTGCTAATTTTACATGGAGGCAACCCCCTCATCCCGGAAAAGGAATATATCAAGTGGGATGCAATCTGCAATATAAGTAGCACCATCATGTGATTCGCAACCCCTGCACAAATACTCCCTCATTAAACACAGTGTACTGGCCTTGCATATTTATTTTCCAACTTTGAAATTTTTCGAAAGGCTACTGTTTATTGAATTAATATGAGCTCCCCATTAGCAGATATTGGGAAGTGGTAGAGCTAAAAGAAAAGTCAGTCATATAGAGGAATCAAGAAATCAACCAATACCTCTGAAATGCTATTGCAAACAGGCATTACTTTCAAAGATGGCCAAGGAAAAGATACTATGAACAACTCAGATTGTGTACTCACCTCTTTTATGTAGTTCTAGGTCACTAAAAGTGAAAACTGCACTGCTTGTTCAAGTTGCAACCTAACCCTCCTATACAAGCACAATTCCAACAAAAGTAAAAAGGTAGATTTATGTACGTATTATTGTAACACATCCCAGGTGGTTCCTTCCCTGACATGCACCGAGACAAAATCAGCGGAACCAGAAATTTGTGAATTTAGTGACAGCAAATATGTTCGTAAAATTGGAACATAAATGTAACAACATTTTACTGACATAGTTACATTTTAAGACACAGAAATTGACTAAAGACGCAACAAGATAATAAGGTAATGTAAACCCCCTCTTGTGAAATATGCAATTTATATATACTACATTAATTCTCATTACAATTCAGGAATATATACAGACTTGCAACATATCCTGTTCTGGTGCTATCTACAAGAAAATTGCTAACTAAATCTCACCCCCCCCCCCCCCCCCCACCTACTTCCAAGATAAAATTAACTTTGAGTTCACAAGTTTTACTACTTAATGAACAAGTCATAAACCACCAGAAAGAGTTGGCATCACAATCAGCTGTCCCAGTGTTACAATGCTGTACCGATGATTTAGCTGTTTAGCATGCTCTCAGAGTCTGTCAACTGTCTGCCCACTAGATATGCAGCTCAGATCTCCTCTTTTCTTCCCGGAATCTCCACTCCAGGTGTGTCAGAGTAACAGATGTTAACTGGACTGCACATGAAGGTAACATATGTAGCAATTAGTAAATTATACTTTCACAAGTGTTGTATGCCTATAAATTATGCACAACTCAATTTAGGGTTAAATTTATCAGTAATAACTATACTATTAAAACTGATTCTTAAAGAATAAAAGATATTAGCCCATAACAGTACTTACGGGTACTCAATATTTTATTTTTCAGAAAAAGGACATACAAGAATTGTACGACTACATAACACATCTATACGATATATTTTAGCGCCAAAACTGATGTACTTCATTAACATGTAACATGCATTGCAATAAATACAAATAAATGTTTAGGTGCAAAATTATTCAAAACAATTGATCTTCTTTCTAGAAATAAATTTTATGCATACATTTAGGTAGAATTTTGGGGAACAATATCACATTAAAAGAAATATGAGGTTTTATGTGTTCATTTATTTGATTTATGCAAACTTTTGAGGTCCATATTCTAAACATATAAATTTTGCAGTTTTATTTGTACAGTTATATAACTTTCAGGATTTTTTTTTATTAAATCAATAGAAAAAATATTTTTAACATGCAAACAAGGGAGATGTGCCTAAACACCTAGGCACTAGACCTCTCTGGTCTGCAGTGCGAGTCCTCTACCATTTGAGTAACTTAGACATTGAATCAAAAAAAAAAAAGATAATGTAATATCATCATCTTCGCAGGTGAAGAGTGAACAAATTCCCCAACCTATTCCCACCAGTGATTCCACCACCATAACCATTCTAAACATTCCCGCTAGATATTACATAGCTCCTTGTATTTGCTTAGTTCAAATCAATTTGTATATAATAGAAAATAAACAAGAAATTTGCTTCTTTAAACTTGTTTGGTGGGTTTTAGACATAGCATCTTACCTCTGAACTGGCTTTGAACAAATATAAGGTTGTCTGCCTACCATTACTACATAACATCTTTCCTTGGGTTTCCAGGTTTTAGCTGCGACCTGAACATGGAACAAAGGTAGTCCGGTAGAATATAGTCAATGTACTTAAACCTGCTTATTTGCACAGCAAGTCTCACTGTGCATTGTCATGGATTTGTACTATATTTTAAAAGCTAGCTTTCCAAATATGGTACTCTTTAAGATCATATTAGGTGGTAACAAGGCAGAGTCATCCACAATATAACTTCTATTAGTTATGATATATAAAGATCGAATTGATATACTGTAGTTATGAATTATGATAAGCTAGTGTTTGCTAAAATAAAGCCAACAGAGGTTAGATGCTGAGACGATAGTGTTTGCTAAATTTAGGCCACCAAAGCATCTGGAGCTTCAACGCTATTGTGTCAAAACCAAAAGTGGGTATCTGTCGGGAATGCAGCAGTAGTATAGTATAGTATTAGTAGTATGTCAAGATTAGGGATGGCAATCGGGTCGGATCGGTTCGGGTTTCTTAAAATCCAAACCCGAACCGTTAAATTTCGGATCGGTTCGGGTTCAGATATGTAACATGCAAATCCAAACCCGATCCGTCGGGTTTTTTCGGGTTTCCGTTCGGGTTCAGGTTTCAATCAGATACCTAAACAATAATAAATTAAAAATAAATAAATTTATATGCCTATCCAAAATATGATAATTATTTAGTATTTTTTTTAAAAATTAGGAATATAAGATAGGCTTTCATATGTTTCATTTAGCACAATTTAAGCGTAAAACATACTAAATTTCATTATCGACGATCATTCAACTTGCTGGTTATAATAAATTTTCTTTAAAATGTGCTTGTACTTGGATTAGAAGAAAGACTTCTCCAAAGTCCAAAGTGAAAGTATAGAAGTCAGTGGGTCGAAATTGTTTAAATTATTTTTATCTGATAGATTTATTAATTATATTAAAGAACAATAGCATACCAAATTGACAACCGACTAATTATTCTATGTTTTGCTGATAATAGTATTGTATAAATACGTAAAATATATATTATAGGGGTGACAAAATTTGACACGACCCGTAACCCGACACGAATCCGACACGGAAAAGTACGAATTTGGGTTGAGTATTTTGAGTTTCGGGTCGGGTTCAGGTTGGCTAAAAATTTACCCGAAATATTCGGGTTAGTTTCGGGTTGACCCAAAATACCCGAACCCGACCCGAAAATTTAATATATATAAAAAATTATTTAAAATATATAAATTTATATTACATAATTATAGACATTTGTGATATATCTTCATAATATTTAAATTATTTTAATTTATATATCATATAATAAATTTTCAATTATATTTTTTTAATATTTTATAAATAAAATTTAATTTTTTTATATATAAATAATTATTTTTAATTATTTTCGGGTTAAACGGGTTATTTTCGTGTTGATCAGGTACTAACAGGTCGGGTTCGGGTTGAGAAAATTTAACCCGTTTCGAGTTCGGGTCGGGTTCGGGTTGACTCAAAAATAGGATCGGGTACAGTAAACCCGAAAACCCGACACGAACCCAACCCATTACCCGATATTGCCAATCCTAATATATTAGTGTAATATATAAATATATAGGGTATTTTTTGGGTTTCAGATTCAAATCGGGTTTCGATTTTCGGGTCGGATTTCGGATCGGTATGTCTAAAATCCAAATCCAAATATTTTCGGGTTAAAAAATTAAATCCAAATCCAAAAACTCGGGTTCGGTAAATCCAAAATTTCGAGTTTCGGATCGGGTACCCGTCGGATCGGATTATTTTGCCATCCTTAGTCAAGATTTGAGGAGTCTTAGCACTATAGATAGTAGTATCAGATCGTTAAGGGTAGTATGGTAATTTCTGAGTTAGTTACATTTGCAGTCTAGTAACTACTATAGAGTGGTGATGTTACTTTTCGGTTATGCATTACGAATATATAAAAAGGAAATTGTGTTCCACCAACTATTCTCTCCCTTCTCTAGGGTTTCTATTCTCTAAAAACCTATTTTTCTCTACAAGTTTCTAACTGAATTCTCTCACTCTATCACTACATTTCTGATCTGATTCAATCGGTTTCTATCTCTAATTCTTTGTTCTTACTCTAAACCTCTGCTAAAGCTACTCTATTTCTATCATTTCTATCCTATCATCTCTGTTATCTTACCGTAATATCAGAAAATACCTAAAAAAAATACTCAAATTAGCAACTCCAGAACCCTAGTTCCTGACAGTATCGAAGTAGTGTGATGCGTAGACAACCTTCTAAAATTAGAGGTTGGAATGAATAATGTAGTCATGAATGAGCTAGTTTTCAATGGAGTAAAGCAAGGGTGTGGTCGACGTAGTATCAATGTCCTTCCTAGCAATCAGCTTCATGGATTGCTTGCCTAAGATTATAACAAGAGGGGCCCTAAAAAATAACTTAACTTCGACAAAAAATTTGGTAGCCCTTTCATGAAATCCTGAGAAATGAACCAAATAACTTGCTGGTGTTTAAAATCACAAGTCAACTTGCACAAACTTAAATAGCAATGAATAAACTTCTGACATAGCAGCCTACATAAAAGTCACAAACTGCACATGATACTCTAAACAAGACAAAATACACCATAGTTTACTTCAGTGAAAATGAAATGAGAAGGTATTAATATGATAGAAGGCATGCCAGTAAATCTGGATAGAGTTCTTACCTACAAAATCTGGGTATTTAATGAAATAGTGTAAAAAATTGGCAGGCAACTATTTCTGCAGCCTCAACTGATTAAAGAACACCAAAAAGTGGTATTTCGGTGCCCAATAGACAAATCCAATAACAGGTCCACTTTTAATGTACTGCATATATCAAAAAGTTAAAGGGATACAATTAGTAATCACCATGGAAGGGGTACACACCAACACAATTACCAAAAACAAATAACCACAAAGAGAACAGAAACCTTTCCATCCATAATAACCACTTCACCATCGACCCATCTAGGATTTCGGAAGCCTGGGTCAGCAAGCCTACCTTGTCCTTTGTATCGAGCAACCTAAATTAAAAACATTACCATCACCAAGGATGACAAAGCATCAGATTATATCAAATAGAACGATGAACTTGTAGGAGACCAAAAGATTGGCAAAGAACAAAAACCAAATCCTAAGGTTTTAGGCAAACAACATACCACTCCAAATTCTTCTGGGATGATCCCCTTATGTGGTAACTGATATTCTTTTCCAACTTTTGCTCGAAATGCTACCTGAAGATGTAATAAACACAAGTACAAAATAAAAAAATATGGACAAATAGCATACAGATAACCTAAACATGTAACTCCTACTTAAAGAAAATGTATGAGTTATGCCATGACTTAAACCACGTATCTGCAAGCCGTCTGGTCAAAACAGAGAGACCAAGTAACCAACAATAAGAATTAAACCCATATTTACTCTCAGTGCAGACAATCATCCATCCGTCTATATCTTACTCTTCTTAAGATTATCCAAAGCACCAGGAGACACTAAAAAAGAAATGCCGCCTTTTGACTAGGCTAGAAGCCTCACTTCAAAATTTTTAAATATATATATATAACACGTAACTTTATCCAAGGAGGCCATCAGATATATAAATATATAGGCATTCTTGCACTCAAGTAACTTCTGTGTGCATGAGTAACATGAAACTTTCAGGTGTTTCGGGAGCAAAAATAAACAAGTCTGTGCCTTGGTTACATTCTATGAAGATTCGTGTACTTTGTCCATGAATAATATATAATCGAAGTAACATGTCAGTCCCTACACATTTCAATATAAGGATTTAAGTGTAGATTTGACAGCTAAATGCAAGGACATGCATCACCACGAGCTGTTAAGATGTTTACTTTGTCTGCATTCAGCATGAAAGTGGTGCCAGGACTTTTATAAGGTGAAGCAATGAGTATATATTTACTTTTTGGTGAAGTGCTATTTTGTTTGTATCTCCACTGGTCTCTTTGCCAACCTGCTACTTTTTTGGGCATTTCATAGGCCGACCTTTTACGGATTTTTTTTCTCCCATAGGGACTTTTAGTTCTCTTGGATTAAAATTTCTGCTATCACCACCAATAAAATCCGAAATCTAAAACGTATAAGCAGTAGTTCTTTTCGGGAATAAAGTATATATAAACGCTAGAAACATGCAGAACTGGTACAACTAGTCAACTACAAAGTGTAGAACATTTACCTGGCCAGCAGGAACATTGGGATCACCAGTCAACTTCACAGCTTCAATGTACTCGTAAAACTCCAGAGTCTGATGTTCCTTTGTGTCGCCACCCTCTTGCCATTGGCCAAATTTACGCTTAATCTGGATGACTTCTGAAGAGTAAAGTCCGTGGGCACCAATATATACTCCTAATAACGTTGAACAGCTCTCATTATTTCATATAAGAATGAAAAGCAAAATAGCTTCCGAATAAGAAGAGCAATGGCAAAAGGATTCAACAGAGGAACAGCAGAACAAGCGCCATATAATGACAAGTAAGAAAAATTTAATACTACTGCAAGTACCCTTAAAAGGATCCGATGATGCTGGAAGGTCAATGCGATTGAATGTAGTAGATCCAGATAAAGGTTGACGATTTTGGGCTTGACTGAGGGTCAGAGTCAGTAATTTACCAACATCTTTCAGCACCTGGATAGTAAGTGAATACAAGCTAACAATAATTAGAAGAATATCATATTCAATTACTAATGCATCTCAACTGAAAGCGAAACGTGCATATACTATCAAAAGAATTACTTTCATGGGTATCTTCCCCCTGCCAATGGACTTTGCAAGATCAAGCATAACATGGTCCATGCTCTTTTGACTTTGAAGCATAGTCTTTGTATTCTGTGGAGACCTGCCAATGACACCAGAAACAAGCTCCTTTTTATCTTCATCTACAGTAAAACGAAATGACAACCGTCCTTTCTTCTCTAGCCTGGCTGGTACTCGAGAGACATCTTTGCGACCTGTGCCTGACATTTTCTGTATGAGGCCACCAACAACAAATTTAACTGCAAGTTGATTTTGTTCTTCACCATCAATAAGACCACCACCAGAATCCACTGCAAGTCCATTTTTATCTTTGTCATCTTCATCCTTGTCATCTTCAGCATCTGAACTTTCTAAGTCAGTGTCGTCCTCATCATCTTCCGCCTCCATTATTTGCTCAACAACCTTGGATATATGATCAGTATCTACTTTATCTGGCACTGTCACTTTCAAAACCTTGATCTTCACACCAGGAATCATATCTTGAAGGATATTCCCAAAACCAGACCCCTCCGAAATATAATCATCATCATCCCCGTCTTCTCCATCATCTTTGTCTTCAACAGCTTCCGTTATAAGATCAGTTCTGTCAGTAGTTGGGTCTGTGGGATCCAAGCCAACCGTAGGACCTAAGGACTTGGTCGAAAGAATTGGAAAATCTTGAGGAGCAGCCTCCTTCTGTTTTAAGTAAACAGCCTGAGAAACAAGTGAATTATTATAAGGAAGAAGGACTAGGCTGTAAAGAGAACGAAGTAGGAGAGTACTCATAACAAAGTAGGGATGCATGTAAGTACACACATATATGTGTGTAAACGGTCATATGCAGAAGAAACTAAATAAAGAAACATTTTCAAATAAGTGGCAGTTGTAGCAAAAACTATATATTCTAATGTAAATACATATTCGAGCACACTGCTTAACTGTATAGCGTATACACATATGCATATGGACAAGTGAGCGCCTGTGTCTAGAATCCACGCATATAATAACATATGCACATGTAAAAGAGAGAGACGTGCCAAGGTGCAAAGGAGAAAAGGAAAAGAGATCTCAACTTCAACTGCCTAGAATGATAATTGATAAAAGATACAAGGAAATTAGGAAAACCACTAGCATGAAATATGAATTCAACTAGTCTATTCGAGAAAAGATGCAGAATATCTTCTGTTCCTCCAGAATGCAACAACACAAGGGGGAGTAGGAGACTGTCAAAAGAAGAGTCAAGCACGATCACAGATCTCTGCTATGTCATGTTACACTTTCTGCATGTTTTCTTCAAGCCATAACAATGCATATCGGAGGTATTCCCATTTCAGTAGAGGTAGTTACGAGTATAAATCATCTTCACCTATTGCATTCGCTGATTGCATGTCTTACCATACATTTCATTATTCTTGGGCCTCAAATTATGCATAAATGATTTAAATGGTGGTCAAATATACAGTCGTGCAACAAAACCATTTATTAATAGTAATTTCAAGATTCAAACACCGTTAAAATCTTACACTATGAAGTAATCCAGTGGCATCCTATTATAAGAACTGCTGCAAAAGATACAGAAAAATACATGACACGTCAGGCTAATGGAAGTACCTGCTCCTTGTATGCACCTTTCTTACTGGTCGTAAGAAATAATTCAAACAGAGGGGTGCCGCCTCTGGCTGCTGCTAGCTGCCTGAACAGCAATAGTAAGTATTAGTTGCAGAGGGTGAGTATCAGAAGTACTTCTGTTTTAATTACAGGTAGAGTTTGTTTCCCGCTGTAACAAAACCAACTAAAACCTTCTATGCATTTCTCTGCTATGAAATAACAGACGATAGAGTCCTGGCAACGATTGGGCATGCAATCTGGAGCAGTATTCATGAGGAAACAGAAACAGGATAGACTACAACATCAGGTTTCCATATGAAACTGCATACTAGCAAGTCTGATAGTATGGGTGGTAAAATTTGACATGACCTAAAACTCGACACGAACCTGACACGGGAAAGTACGAGTTTGGGTAAGAGTATTTTGAGTTTCGGGTTGGGTAAAAATTTACCCGAAAAATGGGGTCAGTTTCGGTGGACCTAAAATACCCGAACCCGGCCCAAAAAATTAATATATATAATTAATTATATTTAATTATTGTGTACATGTGTGATGTTTCTGCATATTATTTTAAAAAATTAATTTATATATCATATCATAAAATTATTAATATATGCTTTTGATATTTTATAAATAAAAATCAATTTATATAAATAGAAAATTAATTTTTAATTATTTTCAGGTCAAAACGGGTCATTTTTGGGTTGATCGGGTACTAGCGGGTCGGGTTCGGGTTGAAGTTTTCAACCTATTTCAGGTTCGGATCAGGTTCGAGTTGACCGAAAAACGGGACAGGGTACTGCAAACCGGACAAGAACCCGACCCATTACCCGAAATTGACACCTCTACCTGATAGTTGTAGTGAAATACAATAATTATATAAATTACAAGATCAACTCCAACAGAAGTACTATAGGTAAACATATTTTTGAGATTTTGGTCTTCAAGTTAACAGTTTTACTAATATAAGGCCCTACCGAGGACTATAACTTCTTGCCACGTATCTTCCATGTTCTGCACTTATACGAATTATTCGACCATAAGGATCATTCACATCTTCAGACACCCCAGCCCACCACCCTACCTGCAAATATTAAATGACAAAAACTTGAATCAACTCCAATTAAAATACAGAGCATGGATACAGAGTTGAGTAAAAGTTTATTCAAGTAGTTTCATCAAGGGGGCATCTTTAAAATCTATATCACATTTTCTAGATGAATAATATTTCTGAATAAAATCAATGAACAATAAAATTAAATTCTAAAATGATTAACACTGATTGGTAAACTAGATTTTCAATTTTTTATTGAATATATTACCTTTTACCCTTATGTATGATTTACTACAACCATGCCATAAACTATCTAGTACATTTACAGTCATCTTTATTTAGAATTTTTTAATCATGAAAAATGATATATTATTAAATTTATAATTCCAACATATATCACAAAAACTAAGGTTTGAAACTTAGTTTATTGTGCACGATTCGACCAATATTAAAAAATTAAAAATATATATTATATACATATTTCAAGAGTTTTATTTATACTAAACAAATAGTATCAGTAATAGGTCAACAACACAGCTGATGCCTGATGCCTCGCAAAGTATTAGATGATTAAGTAATCAAGTAATAACTTAATTTATTAACAACAATCCCCAAAAATAAAGAACTTGCAGGGAACCAAATTATAATGCTACAGTGGGCATGTTCACAATATTGTCCTAGCAGGAAACTAAATTAGAAGAACTCAGAGCACTTACCAGTCCTGCACTAGCATAATCTCGAATAAAAGCTGCATCCTCATAACGCTCTTCCTTTATGGCTTTCTACAGTTGGGCATAACTAACATATAAAATGGATAGCATATAACAAAAGGATCTTTTCATATGTAACATTAATTGCTTCACCTACATTCAGATGAGATATCACTTTGCTAACAGTGTCTGTTGTAGTAGCAGCTGCAATTGCCACCTTAAGTTTCGCAGCCTCTTCATAGTTCTCTCTACTAATGGCTCGACTCAGCTGTGACTGTTCAAAAAAAACAATTTATATCATATAAGTTTATGTTATATCAAGAAGATGTGCTCTGCCTTAATCTTCTTGCTCTTTTCTCTATTCACTTTTTCAAGTGAACTCTATAATTACACACATGAATCACAAAATATGAGGCATGAATTTATTTGATCTTTTAGTTGGGGTATAATTATGGTCCACTGCAAGTTAAAACTTAAAAGAACCACCAAAAATAAATGACAACGGTCTCACTTTCCATCCACATTACCCCCTCCCCCAAACCCAAGGCACCATCCACCAGCCCCACTCCCCCAACCTCAGTTGCTAATCACCCTCCCTCTTATCATTTGTAATTAATAGCAATAATATAGAGGGAGAGCCAACTTTCCAGTACTACCCATTTTAGCCTACAAACCCTGCTAACTTCTGGAATTTACTAAATACAAATATATATGATTCACTAAATATTCATATGAGATTAATCTGAACATAAAATTATAGTTTTTACCTCACAAATATAAAATCCACTAAAACGCAAATATAACTCACTGATCATAACATATAAGAATACAAATTCACAAAAAAAATATAATTCACTGTACACAAAGTTTGCAAGGTAAAACAGTGTTCACACATGCAGACACACTCAAATTTCTCTAACTTGCTCAATTATTCCTTCACCAAACAATCAATAAAACTCATAATTCCCCAATTATGACACAATACGCACAGATAGAGGGAGAGGGAGAGGGGAGGGGGGGGGGGGGGGGGGGGGGGGGGGGGGGGGGGGGGGGGGGGGGGGTGGGGGGGGGGGGGGAGAGAGAGAGGAGAGAGAGAGAGAGAGAGAGAGAGAGAGAGAGAGAGAGAGAGAGAGAGAAGAGAGAGAGAGAGAGAGAGAGAGAGAGAGAGAGATACCTTCAACATAGCAACAACCCTCTCCTGATCATCAACCTCATCAAAATGCTTCCTCCACCTCTCCCAATCCCACTCCTCATCCCCCTCCACTCTCTCCCCACTCTCTCCCTCCTCTCTCTTCCACTCTCTCACAAACATCTCCACCTTCTTCATCGCATTCCTCACCGCTTCTTTCAATCCACTCTCCCACCCCCACTCACTCTCCCCAAAATCCAAACTTTCGTTGTTACATCGACAAATACTCGCCCTATAACCACGATTCGACACTAAAGGTGCTTGCTTTATCGGCGAATTGAGTTTGTTAGGGTTTGAAAAGGTCAGTTTGTGCGGGTGCTGAAGATTTGCATCGGAATTGATGAGTGTTGATGGGGATGAAAAGCTTCGTGGAGGTGTTAAAGCCATGGTAGAGATGGAGATAGAGATATTATTGTGTGTGTGTATATGTGTATGTATAACTCGATGTGTGTGTATTTGTGAAGCTGAGAAATGGGGAAGAGGTCGATGGATAAGAAGAGGATTTGTCCTGTCCTGGGCAAAAATGAATGGGCTTCTTTGGAAAATTAACTTCTACATTTTTATTTTTCTTTATAGTTAACTTCTACATTTTTCAAAATATTTAGAGAAACAAAAATATTAATATTTCTAAGTTTTTAGCGATTTTATCTTTCGAAAATATTTATGGATATGGTCAACATACCCGGAAAAATAATTGAAGTTGCATTTGAGGTTGGTTTTAGTTGTATTTGATTAAAAAATTCAACTTGTTAAGTAATTTATTATACAACCAAATATGATCTCATTTATCAAAATTTTAAAATTGCATTTCTGATCAGTTACAAATATGTTCGTAAAAATAATAGACCGTATTTTTGCAAATATTTTTAATAAATCAATATTTTTTAAAAAACATTATTTTTGCAAAAAAGTTTCTGAATTTAGGTAATCTGAAAAAACCCCATAAGTTTATTAAACTGCGGTTTGCAGCGGATTTATAATGTTTTTTCAAAGCCTCAGAGGCCTCCTGGCTTTCAGTTGTCCATTCAAAAAAATTCACATTCTTGAGTGCTTTGAAGAAAGGTAAGCACTTTTCCCCTGATTTGGAGATTAATCTTCCTAATACTGTCACTCTTCCCGTTAATTTCTGGACATCCTTGACAGTCCGTGGTGGTTCCATGTCTAGAATTGCTTTGATTTTGTCGGGATTAGCCTCGATTCCTCTCTTGGAAACCATCAGGCCTAAAAACTTTCCCGAGCCTACACCAAAGGCACACTTAGCTGGATTCAACATCATCTTGTGGTGTCTCAGCACTTCAAACGCTTCCCGTAGATGGTTTATATGATCGGCCTTATCGAGGATTTTAACCAACATTTCATCCACATAGACCTCCATGGTTTTTCCAATCAGGTGTTCAAAAATTTTGTTCACCAATCTTTGGTATGTTGCCCCTGCATTCTTAAGTCCAAATGCCATGACTAGATAACAGAAAACACCAAAGTCAGTGATGAATGATACCTTGGAGATGTCATCTTTGTGCATTTTGATTTGGTTATATCCGCTAAAGCCATCCATGAAACTCAGCATCTCGTGCCCAGCTGTGGCATCTATTAGGGCGTCAATCCTTGGTAAGGGAAAACAATCCTTAGGACATGCATCGTTCAAATCAGTGAAGTCCACACACATCCTCCATTTTCCATTGGTTTTTTTACCATCACCGGGTTAGCCAACCATTCTGGGAATTGTATTTCTTCAATGAACCCGACCTCCAGAAGCTTTTCTACTTCTTGTTTAATGGCTTCTTGCCTCTCTGGAGCAAAATTTCTCTTCTTCTGTTTCACCGTATTCCTTTCAGGATCCACATTCAGTTTGTGGGTTATCAACTGGGGATCAATCCCTGGCATGTCAACCTCTGTCCAAGCAAAAACGTCATTGTTCTCTTGAAGAAAAGATATGAGCTTGCTTTTCAATGGTTCAGGCAATAGTGCTCCAATATAAGTCACCTTCTCCGGTTCACCAAGGACTAAGGGAATTGGGATTAAATCCTCAGCTGGTTTCCCTCTTCGGTCCTCATTATCACTGGTATCCATTTCTTCAATGGGGATAACCTGCCCCCCGATTCCATCAGGCCTTAACGCAGCTACGTAACAACT
The DNA here is from genome assembly GCA_030848705.1 of Heracleum sosnowskyi. Taxonomy (NCBI): domain Eukaryota; kingdom Viridiplantae; phylum Streptophyta; class Magnoliopsida; order Apiales; family Apiaceae; genus Heracleum; species Heracleum sosnowskyi. The sequence continues at coordinate 11,859,784 of CM061244.1, read as the reverse complement.
TCTAGCCATCTTTTGATCTCCCCGTTCTTCACCAATTTCATTCCTCGTTGGGAACTTGATTTTCAGATGATAAGATGAGGCAACGGCCTTGAACGCATGAAGACCCGTCCTTCCCAGGATTGCATTGTAGGTTGAAGTTGTCTTTATAACTATGAAGTTCAACATCTGAGTAGACGTATTCGACCCTTGCCCCATTGTCATTGGGAGTTGGATAGTGCCTTCCACCTTCGACTCCACTCCATTGAATCCATATATGGGCATATTCGAGGGTGTCAACTGAGAGTCAGTATAGCCTATCTTGATAAAAGCATCATGGAACAAGATGTCCACTGAAGCTCCATTGTCGACCAAAACCCTCTTTGTTTCAGAATTCTTTATCACAGGTACGATGACTAAAGGATCATCGTGGGGAAACTTCACTCCCCCTAAGTCAGAATCGTCAAAACCTATTGATATTTCTGTTCGGGCACGTTTCGATGCTTCTCCGACCACAGTCATTACTTCTCGGACATAGGCCTTTCTTGAGTTTCGGGAGGACCCAACAGCAGTTGGTCCTCCGAATATCATGTTGATGACTGGCCCTCGGGGCTTGGGATTTCGATCTTGATCGTTGTTCCTTCTGTCATAATCCTTCCTTTCATAGTTTCCTCTTTGACTCCCTTGATTTCCGTCCTTGGTGAATTTATTGAGCTTTCCTCTCCGTATCAGAAACTCGATCTCATCTTTCAATTGTCTACAATCGTCGGTATCGTGACCGACTTCCTTGTGGAACCGACAAAATTGATTTTGATTCCGTTTAGTCATATCAGTCCTTAGTGGCTTCGGCCATCGGAGTTCCTCCTCATTTGCTATTTCCATCAAAATTTGGCTCCTGAGAGTGTTCAATCTTGCATACTCCGTAAACTTTGGCCCAAAATTGTTCCTCTTGGGTGGAGAATCAGAATCCTTTGACGTTCTACAAAACTTTTCCTTGACGTCATACTCCCGAGTTTCCTTTCTTTTCTTTGAATTTCCACTACCACCAGCAGCGGGTTCATACTTTCTCATGCTTTCTTCAGCCTTGATGTATTTTTCGGCTCTATCTTGGAGCTTCAGTATGCTCTCGGGTGGATGTTTTGCCAATGATCTTTTGAAGTGATCATCAGTGGTTCCTTGTTGCAGGGCTATCATAGCTACTTTATCCTCCAAGTCCGGGACTTTCAGAGCCTCCCGGGTGAATCAGTTGATGTAATCCCTTAAAGCTTCATTCTTTCCTTGCTGGATTCCCATGAGACCCAATAGAGTTGGGAGGAAGACAGCTATACTAACGTTGGGCCATGCCCGCCAAGGTTTCTGGAAACGCCCTACACTTGACTGTATCATTGGTTGGCTGCAACAACAGTGTATTAGAGAAGGTTCTTACATGATTCGCAGGATCTCCCGTTCCATCATAAGCTTTAATCATTGGCATCTTAAATTTCCTGGATATGGTAGCTTTCATGATGTCTTGAGTGAATGGTGGTGTAGGATCATCAGGATCTCCTAGGGGCAACAAAACACTAGGATCACCCCTTGGGGCTTCAGCCCTCTTGGTTCTTCTTGGTGTCGAATCCAAATTAATCACAGGGACTCGTTGTGTTCTTGCTGCTTCCTCTTCTGCCAATAATTTTTTGAGCCTTGCAGCCTCTGCCTCATGGGCCGCAATCTTTTCCTTAGTTGTTTGGGATTGTTCCCGATTTGTTTGGTAAGAACGTCTTCTCCTTGGGGCAACATCCCTTTTTTCTCTAGTTGAGTCATTCGCATCCTCGGTGTAGGGTCTCGAGTAATCTCGAATCAAAGGGGTCCTTCGAGTTTGAGTTTGTAGATTTTGGGGTCCCAGACCTTGTATATAAGGAGGAACGTATGCCTCGTGGTAGGCGGGATTGAGACCACTACCGCCCGCCATGGGTCGAGGGGGCATGCCATAGCTCGGCATCCCCAAAGTTTGAGTTGCGTATTGATGAAGATCAGTAGTATGGAGTTGAAGACCACTTGGTGCATTCATGAGCAGTGGGGAGGTCGTGATTGGTTGTTGGTGAGCGGTCTCTTGTGGATTAGATCCATGAATGACCATCTGCAGGGGATTCATCCCTTCAATCGAAATTGGGATTTCGGGTCCTTGAGCGGTGGTGAGGGGGATATTCGCCCCTTTAATGCCAGTAGTTGGCGGAGGTTGATTTCCGTGAGTATCAGCCTCATAGGTGATAGGAAGCTCCTCAGAAGTTTGAGTATCTTGAGTTGTTCTTCGTGTGTTTGCCATGGTTGATGTTGTCTTCCCACAGACGGCGCCAAATGTTATGGATTAAAAAACGTGCTTGTAAATTAATTGTTAGGGTTTAAAGAGCTTCGAGCTTTAATGGCTACTCTTGTGTTTCGTGACTAAATCGGTCCTCACAAGATGCCTACGTATCTCAATCAGTGTTGAGAATCAAGCCAAAAACGTAGTTCTATTGTGAAGGAGCAGGGTCCTTATATAGGTGTCTGGAGCCTCGTATTTAGAGTAAGTTTAGGAGACTTAGCGAATAAGTCTCATTTTTGATAATGGATAAACATTGTATTTCTTGGTGGACAAGACTTTTCCTTGTTGATAAGGATTGTGACTCATTATTTCTTGTAATTGGGATTCTGGATCCTTCTTTGATGAATTTACCATATTTTGGACTCCTTTCCTGAGCTGTATATTCTCCCTATTTATTAATTACGAAATTAATAAATAATTAGGGTCTCAGGCCTTGCTTATTGTGCCGTATTCTTGGACCATTCTAGGTCTAATTAATGTATCATTAATTATATTTCTAGGATTACTTTTCTGTCCATATCAAATAATATTACCTATTTATACCAATTACCCTTTTCACCTAAAATACATTATTTTTTCTATTTTTTTAACAAATTCCCTTTTTTAAAAATTTACATATTTTAACATGTCTACTTATTTTTCTTAACAATGCAATTACTAAAAATATTAAAATATAAATAATCAAATACCTATTTATATCCAATTACCTTTTCAGCTAAAAACACGTTATGTATTTTTTTCTAACAAAGTCCCTACTTTTCAAAATATATCACGAGAAATTGTCTTTTACAATTTACTTTTTCTATTTTTCTCACTAAAATCCATTCTTTTTCCAAAACTATCACATGAAACCCTTTACTTATTTATTTTAAAAAGTATTTAAATTATTAAATTTTAAAACTTCATTTTCCAAAAATATCACGGGTATTTACCTTTTTAAACTAAAAAATATGTTCCATTTTTTATTTTTTCTTACTAAAATCCCTCATTCCCAAAAATATAACGGGCAAACTCATACTTATTTATTTTAAAATTTGTTTTAATATTTTTAATTAATTAAAAGTGTTTAGATATTTTAACATGTCTACTTATTTTTTGCACAATTACAATTAATAAAATAATAATAAAATAACAATTAACAATCCGTGTATCGCACGGGTTTAAGCTAGTATTATTAAAGCTGAAACATTGAAATTTTTGGTTTTCGGTCATTTATTCTATTTAATAAATAATAAAATAATATAAAATAGTAACTAGTTGATCGTCTTTTATAATTAAAACATTTTTTCTAACAAAATTTATTCATTTTAAAAAAATATCTCGGACAATTACCTTTAAATTAAAACATATTACCTTTTATATTTGTTCTCACAGCAAAATGTACTCCTTTGGAATAATACTATTCCAAAAATATCACGGGCAGTTACCTTTAAATTAAAACATATTACCATTTATATTTGTTCCCACTAATATCTCCCTTTTCCAAAAAAATCGGGTTCAACCCTTATTTATTTATTTTAAAATTTATTTTAATGTATTTTATTATTTAAAAAACGTTTATCTATTTTAACATGCCAACGTATTTTTTTAACAAATACAATTAATATAATTAAAGCACTTCTAAAAATATCAAGTCCAATTACTTTATTAATTAAAACATGTTAACTTTTTTATTTGTCCTAACTATTAATATTATTTTAATAAATAATAATTTAATATTAATAATACCCCATTTATCTTCCTCAACCCCATTTATATTATTTATTTATATTTTATATATTCCAATTAATATTTAAGTTTCTTATTTTTTAATTTATCATATTGATTTTTCTTCTTTATTTAATATTTTCTGTTCACATTAATATTTTTAGTTTGTCATTTTTTAATCTACTTTGATAGCCCATGTTAGGCTCAAGGCATGTCTGAATACCAACATTAACAAGTCTACACTATGTGACTATGTCACACTACATAACCTAGTGAATTCTATCACTGGGATATAGTATAGGTCTCTCTGTACTTGTATTGTTCTCATGAACATTAGCTTGATCATGTATGCTCAGAATTATAATGAGCTTAGTAAGTTTCTTGCATCTAGAATGTACATAGGCCATTGAATAATCATCCTGGTAGAAGTTCAGAATTGTTCATGCAGCGGGATGGAGATGAATAAGGCTTTGAAGAAATAAGTTGCAGAAATTTGTCTAAGACATTATATAGCAAAGTCAGAATAAAGCTATGTCGTGAAGTCGTCAAAATCCATGTCGAGAAGTGCTAGATAGCATAGTCCAATTTGTACTATGTCGTGAAGTCTTCAAGACTCATATCATGAAGTGTTGAAATCAGCAAAGTCAAAATGTACTAGATCGTGAAGTCCTCAAATAGCCTATTCCGCATAGTCCTCAAATAGCCTATGTCGCATAGTCCTCAAATAGCCTATGTCGCATAGTGCTCAAAAAGGCTATATCGCGAAGTCCTCAAAAAGGCTAGATCGCGAAGTACTCAAATGGCTTATGTCGCAAAGTCCTCAAAGGCCATGTCGCGTAGTCTTCACAAGGGACATCGCGAAGTCAGGAATGAAGTGGAGTTCACGATATCAACACTTAGCCATCTACAACAAGACAAATGAAGGTACAAGATCAAAGTCAATGGAGACAAATACTGAAGCATCTGTATTGGTCAGGTGGTCCAAAATACAGATGGCAAATCTACAGCTAAACTTGGAGAGGAAGAAGGAAGACAAGCAGCTACAGATAAGGGAGAAGACCACAGAAAACAAGTGGTCCTCCCTGACACAGCCAACCTTTTATAGAACGACAAAATGGAGTTGCAGGAAGGGTAGCTGTGTAATTAGGTGTGTGCACTAGTTTTGTATAGGACCATATATATATTATGCACACCCTACTGTTAGCTGTAAGTGAGCATATCATAGAATCATATTGAAGCACTTCTTTCTCTGTAAGAAAAGTAAGAAAACACTGTTGTTAATCCCAAATGACCTAACAGAATTGTAGAAGGGGGGGTTGAATACAATTCTTGATATTTCTTAAACTTAAAACAACATACAAATAAAAACTGAACTTAAAGTAAAAATCACAAGCACATAAATAATTTCAGTTGGATTGTTTGATGATCCAACTGAAGTGATTTTTATTGCGGAAATAATCTATGATACAAAAGTACACAGCTGCTCAGTTACAAGATTGTAGAGAAGTATGCTCTCAAAGATAGCTAATACAAACTATTTGTTTTTCTTCTCTTACACTTATTTTAACTGCTACACTTGGTTATATATTCCCCAAGTTTACAAAGCTATTTTTGGCTACACTAAAGTACACTAAAGGGAACCGCCAATAGTTTGTTTTTCATCCCTTTGTCCAGTGGTCCTTGGAGATCCTTGCTTTTGTCTTCATGCTTATTATGATCACTCCCAAGAGCCCAATTGGAAACCGGGATGTTTCCTTATTCCCCATGTCCATTTTAATGGTTTCCAATGCAAAGTACACTTCCACGTCTCCTTTTTGATCTGTCAGAAAACTGTCACTATCACTTTGTCAACTATTCAGAAAAGCAATAATGATTCGTTGATAGCATGGAGATGTGTTTCGTTGATAGATTTATTCTTCATTCCGTTGATGGTGTTTCCCTCGTTTCGTTGATGAGTAAACTCCATACCGTTGACAGAGTAATCTTCATACCGTTGACATGTCTTCACTTAGGCAAAATTACAAGGCATAATATATTTACAATTAACCAACCTATTTTGCCTATCTAGTACTTAGTCAACATGACTTAGAAAACCTATCTAATACATATAACAAAATGCCTATCATATTATGAAGTATTGTACAATGCAATTGCTACATCACTCATTTCGTTGATGAGCTTCCTGTCAACGGAATGCTGCAAAGCATGCCATTTCGTTGACAGTTACAGAATGACTTAATACAAAATCTACTAAGTGTTTTTATAATTATCATCAAGAACAACATATTCCTAACAATCTCCCCCAATTTATGACTGATAGAATAACAGCCATAAATCAAGAGCCTTGATGATAACAAAAACACTCAGACATATTACACATGATAAAAGTAGAAATTGCATTGAGCTTCATTGAATTTAATTGAAATGCAAAGTAGAAAATCTTACAAAACAAGTGCACAGAGTTGCTCCTCTAGACTGAGCAGATTTTTCATCTTTGCCTCTGTGGTCTTGTTTTCTTCCCTTTTCTTGCATTGTTCTCCTCAATTTGAGCTTGAAGTCTTCTGTAGAAAATCTTCTCTTCTTCATCTTGATTCCCCAACTTGGATTGCATTAACCTTAGAGTTTCATTGGATACCTTCTCCAGTTGGTCTTCTATTCTGAAGAATCTTCTACAGTTGTCCTTATCTCTGAATTCCATCATCCAAAAAGGTTGGAGATGAATTATCTTTCTTGTTTGAGGGACCTTCAATACTCTGGGAAGTGCACCAGGCTTGTTCCAGCTAGCTTTGATTTGGCAAATCTTGGAGACAACCTCAGACTTGGCTGTTTTGGTAAAACCAAAATTTTTCTTCAAACATTTAAACACAGATAGTAGTGTCTGATAGTCTTCTCCCAGAATTCCGTGTAGAGGCCAAACCTGTTCTCTCCCACCCTTGTAGACAAATACCAATCTCTCTGGTAGTTTGTAAGAAGCTGCTATTCCTCTCACTTCAACCAGGTCATCAAGATTGATATGAATGTCAGACTCCTACCTGATATCAGCAATGTAGATGAAGTCTTCTGGGTTGGTAGGGGGTTTCTCAGCTTGTGGTCTCCTTACCAGAATTGGCTTAGCCTTGGTAGCCCTTTGCTTAGATTTCTTCTTTGGATCCATTTCAAAGAGGAATTTTGGAAAGTTGGCCTCATCAAACTCAATTGGCTCTCCCTTTGGCTCAATTGGCTGATCATGGAAATTTACAGGATGATTAGGATCACATGCTAACTTTACCTCTGAAACTGGATCAGGAATTGTTGGAGGTGCAATTGGTACAGAAGAGTCTGATGCAATGCTCTGAGAGTCATCATTCTCAAAGGCTATGTTTCTCCTAGCTCTTGCCTTTGGTTGCCTTGTGCTCTTCTTTGCACTCCTTTCCTCTCTTGCTTTTTCTTCTAGCTGTATTTCTTCTTCATCAAGAGACTGAGCAACAGCAAGGGCTTGCATTGATGCTCTTTCTGACTCTTCAGCTTTAGCTTCAGCAAAGTTTGGGTGACCAGCCCAAACACAGATTTCTTGTCCATTCCTGTAGACAATTGCCCTTTGCTTCCTTATCTCATAATCATTGTTTTCCTTGCTTTTTGTGATAAGTAGACCAAGAAGCTTGAGCTCATCTGGATAAGGTGCAGGATAGAAAATCCTTGCTATATTTTTGCCCTTTGGTTTAGCAGGGGACTTGGGAGATAAGCTTCTTTGGAGTGTAGCTTGTTCCACATCCCTAATGCATGAAGTTTGTCCTTTTTCCTTCCTTGGACCTTGAGTGACTCCATGTAGAAGGGGCTCTACCTGATAGAAAGAATTGGTCTGTGGCTCCCATTCCGTTGACACTAGAACCATGGCATTCGTTGATGGTTGATCCGTTGATGGATTTGAGTCCTTTGTAGTTCCAGCAATTTTCTTGACCCTTGCTTCTATGTTGGACCAATGGTCTTTAATTTGTTCTGCAAATCTCATCCTCATAGAAGCTTCCTGTATTAGGTCAATACCATCATTTTTCTTCTTTCCAAACTCCCCCATTGCTAATGGCTCTTCTGGTAAGGAGATGGCTGGGACCAAAACCTTTGTGATTTGTATCTCTAGCTCCTTAGTTTTCTCCCCCGTTTTGTTATCATCAAGTGAGATGATAGAGATTCCTTGAGCTGCCAGAAGCTGGGTGAGTAGGCTAGTTTGCTTCTCCTGTTCCTTCTGCATGTGAGAAAGTGTAGCCTCAACTTTGTCCACCCTAGAGGAGAGAGTTTTCAAAGATGAGGACACTTCAGGTTCCTTGGTGAAAAACCTTGACATCTTGGAGACAGTGTGAAGATGAAGCTTTTCATCTAGCCTCCTGTCAGTAGCATCCCTAAGGTTGCTAATTGAATCCTTGATTTCTGTAGCCTCAATCCTTGTCTGCAACATTTGTAGCCTTTGAATTTCCAGAGAATCCATTATGGCCTTGTAGAATTTCTTCTCCCTTGCTTCAGCAGACTCATGAGCTAGATATGCCTCATTGTACTGCCTTGTGATAGCAGCATCCAAGTTGCATCTACCATGCATATCCTGAGAAAGCCAGTTTGGTGTAGGAGGCACCACAGAAGTCCTAGTCTGTGTAGTAGTGGCCACCTGTAGATTGTCACCAAAGCTGTCCTCATCATCAGAAAAATTGAAGTCTCCACTTGCTGCAGCTGCTGGAGATAGATTGGTCAGGGCATCCTTTTCTCTTTGCATTGATGTAGTAGTATGAATTAAATTGAGTGACCTTTCTGCCTCCACATTGCCCTGTTGAGCCATAATTTGATAGGCTGACACGGGATGAGTAAAGGTCTCAGGATCCAGGGAAATACTATCCAGAGTTTGTTGATAATGCTCTTGGAAGGTAAGTTCCCTTTCTCCCTCACTGACTCCCATTAACTCACTAGCAATGGCTGCTTCCTCCCTTATCACTCATGTAGTCCCTTCTCTCTCTCCACTCTTTTCTTGCATCATGGGCTCCCCATGGCTCACACCTCTCACACCCTCACCTTCACCTACTAAGGTGGTACTCTCAATCTCTCATTTTGCCTGGCTGGAAGAAATAGCCAGCCTCTCACTCTCAGACTCTCCTTTTGCCTGACTGCAAGCCAGCCTCTCAATTTCACTCCCTCTCAAACCTAAAAGTGTCTCAACTACCACCAGGTCATCTACACTAGTTGTGGAAACAACTTGATTTTCAATAAGGGGTGTAGATTGACCTATCAACGGAATGGTAGTTTGAACTGTCAACGGTATGGATACCGTTGATGGAGAAACACTTGTCAACGAAAGAAGCTGTTTCGTTGATGAAGTCAATAAAGCACTTTGAGAAAGTGAAATTACAGTAGAATCTGTGGTGATTGATTTTAGAGATTGGTCCACAGATCCTCTTGCAACTTCAGAAAAAATTGGTTGATGGCCCAACAAATCACTTAACAAGTGATGGCCACCAGCTTCAGAGTGGGGCTTCTCCAAGATTAGAGTTGGAGAATCAGGAATAGATGAATGGATCATGTCCACATCTAGAGATAGAGTTGGTGAATTTGATGGAGATAGTTCAAGGTTGATGTTTAGAGAATGGGACTGTAACCCCAGAGTAATGATAGGGGTTACATCAAACTGAATTTGTGAAACTGGAAGTGTAGCTTCCAGAGTGTGTGCACCCTGTGAACCCTTGGATTTTTGTTTCACCCTCATTTGGTATTGGGAAAAAGTAGACTGTGGGCTTGAAGTGTCCCTTACCCTCTTAGAGTGTGCTCTTGGAGGAGAGTTGGTTTCAATAATTACATCCTTTTGGGAGGATGCAATTAGACTTGTGCTTAAATCCATATTACTCATTGTGCCTTGTTGGGAAGACACAATGGGGCTTGGCTGGATCTCACTCATCTTTCATTCCTTATCCTTAGGGTTTCTTTTATGTTCACCCATTCCCTCACCTCTCACAGCACCTACAACACTCCCCTTAGGTTGTGTAGTGGATTTTACAACAGGTGCCTTTTGGGAAGCACCTGAGGTTGGCTTGGAGGATTTCTTTGATTTTGGTTTTGTTGCTGGGGAGGAGCCTGTTGGGTCACAACTACAGACTCCACATCAACAGGACTGGGTGATACAGTTGAAATAACAATTATACTAGAAGGGATAGCAGTAGTTACCTCAATTACTGGCAGATACACCACTGGAACCTCACCATTGTGGTTCAGCCTCAGTATGTCTGTCAATACTCTCTTCTCTTGCACAAAACACTCAAACTTGGAAACAGGGTTAGAGATAACTAATGGTGTTGGACTAACATGATTAGCCAACATCATCAGAAACCTAGCATAATAGATATTCTTTTTCCTATTAGCCTTATCACCCAACTTAGCACCAATTTCATACATAAGTTGGGTGCTAAAGTTGTAATATCTATCAGTTAGGAGCATGGTAAATAGAATTAACATAGAATTGGTCAATGCATCAAAATTTCTAATCTTACCAAAAAATACCTTGATAAATGCATCAGCTAAATAACTATATTCTCTAACCAATCCTCTCCTAATTATTCTACCCAGATTATCAGTAGGCAAAGAGTAGTTTATGGAGTTTAGCAAGCTAACCATTTCAGTATTTGTAGGCAAAGCATTACAGTTATTTTCAGGAATATGTAAACATGCTTGCAATACATCAGAATTAACTATGTACTCTTTACCTTGGATGGTGAATTGGAGTGTGCAGTTTGTTCCACTATACTCACACGAGGTCCAAATCTCCTCGATTATCTCAATGTAGAGAGGAATTGAGTGAAACATTGCATAGCTCAATTTGCAGTTCTTCATGAAGTCCATCATCTTGAAAAAGATACTGTTTGGACCCTCCTTGACAACAAATGGAATTGAGTTGTTCTTTTCATAAATGAACCCTCCTGCTGACATAAGCTTGACTATGGGTGTCATTGTTGTGTGAAGAAAAGCTTCGAACTAAATTGTTTGTTAGAGAGAAGAAGAGAGAAAAGCCTTTGGAATTTTTGAGAACAGGTAAAAAGAAAATAAAGAAAATAGAATTTCTTAAATACTCCCCCAAAAATTCTCAGAAAAAGAGTCCAATAATAAATGTAAATTACTGGATTGGCTTAAAAATATAACCGTTACTTTTAAAGAATTACCATGATTTATACTTACAAGGGTGTATGCATAGATCGTGGTAACAGACGTGTCAAATTTCAACGGTTCAGATTAATTACGCTAAATCAACGAATCAGGATTGGGCGGTTAAAATCCCGTCTTATTTCGTTGATAAAGCTGCGTTTCGTTGATATAAAAGAGCTATCAACGAAACACCCAAAAAAATGCTAAGACTGTCAACGAAATGGTTCGTTTCGTTGACATAGTAATTTTGACTTAGGCAAAATTTCACTTTTTCCTGAGAAAATTAATTCACAGAAAAACATAGCAAGTTTCTGGCTGCATTTTAACTTGCAAAAATCTCAAAATAATTAAGAGAAATTTAACATACCTAGCTCACTTACTAATCTTGAGAATGTGGATTCATCAAGTGGCTTGGTAAAGATGTCTGCAAGTTGTTGTTCACTTGGAACAAAATGTAACTCCACAGTATCATTCATAACATGTTCTCTAATGAAATGGTACTTGATGTCAATGTGCTTGGTCCTTGAATGTTGCACTGGATTTTCAGTAATGGCAATGGCACTAGTGTTGTCACAGAAAATAGGAATTTTCTCAACTCTTATTCCATAATCAAGTAGTTGGTTTTTCATCCACAAAATCTGTGCACAACAACTTCCAGCTGCAATATACTCAGCCTCAGCTGTGGAGGTAGAAACTGAGTTTTGTTTCTTGCTGAACCAAGAGACAAGCTTGTTTCCTAAGAATTGACAGGTGCCTGTTGTGCTTTTCCTGTCAATTTTACATCCTGCAAAATCTACATCTGAATAACCAATTAGTTCAAAGCCAGATTCTCTAGGATACCAAATGCCAAGGTTTGGTGTTCCTTTGAGATATCTGAAAATTCTTTTAATAGCAACTAAATGGGATTCCCTAGGATCAGCTTGAAATCTAGCACATAGACATGTAGCAAACATAATATCAGGTCTACTAGCTGTTAAATACAAAAGTGAGCCTACCATGCCTCTATAACTTGAAATGTCCACAAATTTTTCCTTAGTATTCAATTCAAGTTTGGTGGCAGTAGGCATGGGAGTTTTGACAGGAGAGCATTCCATTAAGTTAAACTTCTTTAATAAATCATGAATATATTTTGTTTGACTAATGAAAATGCCTTCATTAACTTGCTTCACTTGAAGACCAAGAAAGTAAGTTAATTCTCCCATCATGCTCATTTCATATTTACTTTTCATAAGCTTGGCAAACTTTTGACAAAGTTTCACATCTGTAGACCCAAAGATTATGTCATCTACATAAATTTGAACAAGTATAGTAGAGCCATTCACGACCCTGTGAAAAAGAGTTTTATCTACAGTACCTCTAGTGAAGTGATTCTCAAGGAGGAACTGTGAAAGTGTGTCATACCAGGCTCTAGGTGCTTGTTTCAAACCATAGAGTGCTTTGAGGAGGAAATATACATATTCTGGAAAATCATCATCTTCAAAGCCAGGAGGTTGACTTACATACACCTCCTCTTCCAATTCCCCATTCAGAAAAGCACTCTTCACATCCATTTGATAGACTTTGAAATTGGCATGGGCTGCATACGCTAGGAAAATCCTTATTGCTTCTAGTCTTGCAACAGGAGCAAAGGTTTCATCAAAATCAATTCCTTCTTCCTGTGAATAGCCTTTTGCAACCAATCTAGCTTTGTTCCTTGTGACTATGCCATTTTCATCCATCTTGTTTCTGAACACCCATTTTGTGCCTATGACACTCCTGTCCTTAGGCTTGGGCACCAGCTTCCAAATATTGTTCCTTTCAAATTGGTTTAGCTCCTCTTGCATAGCCAAAACCCAATCTGGATCTAGAAGTGCATCCTCAACTTTCTTTGGCTCATCTTGAGACAGAAAGCTACTATATAGACATTCTTCTTGAGTTGCTCTTCTAGTTTGGACTTTTGAAGACACATCACCTATAATAAGTTCAAAGGGATGATCTTTAGTCCATTTCCTTGAGGGAGGTAGATTTGCTCTTGAAGAGGTAGCTTCATGATCATGATTGCCTTGATTGGATATTTGTCCTTGAGAAACTCCCCCTGAGTTTGTTGTCCCTAAATGATCACTTCTAGAAGCATTTCTATGACTGTCAATGGTATTACCATTTTGGCTGTCAACGAAACGCTCATTTTGACTGTCAACGAATCCACCATCATGACTGTCAACGAAATGACCATTTGGTCTGCTAGCAGCTATTCTTTTCAATCTTAATGCAGCAATTTCATCTTCACTGCTGCTTTCATCTGTGCTGAATACAACAACTTTAGGCTGTTTCTCAGTAGCCTTAACATGATTCACTTGATCTCCTTCCTCATTTTCAAAAGAAAGACTTTCATGGAAACCTTCATCACAGAGACCTTGAATTTTGAGATCATCAAAAACAACATGTACAGATTCCATAACAATGTTGGTTCTGAGATTATAGACTCTGTAAGCTTTCCCTGCTGCATATCCCACAAATATTGCTTCATCTGCCTTTGCTTCAAATTTCCCCAAATGCTCAGCTTGATTTCTCAGAACAAAGCACTTGCATCCAAAGACATGAAGAAAATCCAATAGTGGCTTCTTTCTTTTGAGTAGTTGATAAGGTGTCATACCTTTGGCCTGATTAATCAAAGAAATATTTTGAGTGAAGCAAGCTGTATTAACTGCCTCATCCCAAAAATAAGTTGGTAACTTTGATTCATCTAGCATTGTCCTTGCAGTTTCAATAAGTGTTCTGTTTTTCCTTTCAACCACACCATTTTGCTGTGGTGTCCTTGCTGCTGAAAACTCATGCAAAATACCATTTTCTTCACAGAACACCTTCATGCTTGAATTCTTGAATTCTGTCCCATTGTCACTCCTAATCCTTCTTACTTTCAAGTCAGGATGATTGTTTACCATCTTGATGTGATTGATAATGATTTCACTTGCCTCATCTTTGGAGAGCAAAAAGAAAGTCCATGTAAATCTAGAAAAATCATCAACAATCACAAGACAATATTTCTTCTTTGAAATAGACATGACATTTACAGGGCCAAACAAATCCATATGAAGCAACTCAAGCTGATGGACAATTGATGACTCTGTCTTGCTTTTGAATGATGCCTTCTTTTGTTTCCCTTTTTTACAGGCATCACACAAACCATCCTTGGAAAAATCCACCTGTGGAATTCCTCTTGCAAGATCCTTCCTCACCAAATCATTCATAACTTTAAAATTCAGATGAGATAATTTCTTGTGCCATAGCCAACTTTCATCTTGCTTGCCTTGCTGAAAAGACAAGTGATGGTTTCTGGACTTGTGCTACTAAAGTCAGCAATGTACACATTCCCTCTTCTGAATCCAGTCATTACCACATTGTTGTTTCCTCCTTTAGAAACAACACAGGCTTCTTTAGAAAAAGTAACTAAAAATGCTTTGTCACAAAGTTGGCTAATACTAAGCAAATTGTGCTTAAGACCATCCACCAATGCAACCTCATCTATGATGACATTCTCTTTTGAAATCAAGCCATATCCCTTAGTGTAGCCTTTGCTGTCATCTCCAAAAGCAATACAAGGGCCAGCTCTTTCCTGAAACTCTGTGAGCAGGGTAGAATCACCAGTCATGTGTCTTGAACAACCACTATCCAAGTACCAAAGATTCCTTTTGTCTCCTGCACACAATAAAACCAAATCAAGTCGATTTTAGTACCCCAAGTTTCCTTGGGTCCTGTTTTGTTAGCCTTTGCTTTTCCTTTTATATCATTTTTCACCTTGGGCTCAAATTGATTTAAATCAATCTTTATCCTTGGTGTGATTTCTGAGGATTGCTCACATTTTCATTCACAGCATGCATAGTTGGAGGAACAAACATGTTATTCATATTACATGGCATTTGTGGCACATTAAACATATTCATGTATGGATTAGACACAAATGGCATGCTGGCATATGGATTTTGAAATTGTGCATATGGAGCAAACATGTTAGGCATAACAGGCATTGTAGGCATAGAACTATTCATTGCAAGCTTGGGAATTTTCACTTTAACAGTCTTCTTAACAGATTTGCAGTTAGTAGATAAATGACTAACACTTCCACAATTAACACATGTCTTTCTAGGAGCATATTTATCAGGTGTGTAATTGTTGTGTTTGTTAATCCCTACTTTGCCATTCCTGTTATTCTTTTTATTTCCCTTAGCCTCAACTTGAACATTCTCTAACTTATCTTTCAATTGCTTGTTGGACAAGTGACCTACATTAACTCTCTCAACAGGCTTCTCAACTTTCTTTGATTTACTAGACTCACCTTGAACAAAGTTCTTGGTGACAGGACCATACTTATTATTAAGTCTAGTGAGTTCATGTTTTCTTTTCTTTGTCAACGAAACAGCCTGATCGGTTGATGGTTCATCTGTCAACGAAACATTGCATTCCGTTGACATATCAACCTTCAACAAATGATCATTGTTGTTTGTTGACTCTGTTTCTGATTCTAAGGTTTCACAAACATACCCTAGTTTCTCTTTGTTCTTTTTCCATGATTGTTCACAGAAAGATTCCATACCTTGAACATTAATGATGTTGGTAGCAACATTCCTGGCATCTTTCCATTTAGCAATCACACTTTGTTCAATTTCAAGTTGTGTTTTAAGAATTTCTTCCCTTTGTAACACGTTCTCAAGTTCCTTCTTAGCATCCCTACTAACACATCTCATTTTCTCAAATTCAATGAGCTGTGCTTCTAACATTGCATTCCTATCACTTAAGAGCAAATTAGTCTCTTTTATTCTTGAATTCTCTTTGGTAAGTGATTTAAGAGTAACACGTAAATTATATAATACAGTAGACATTTCATTTCCTGCACTATCGCATTCCTCTTTAGAAAGCTCAGAAAGATTAGTAATTGTTACCTGGTTGCTTGAGGAGCTTGCTTCCTGCTCATGATTGTTAGCCATTAGAGCCAAGTTGACATATTCAACATCATCATCAGAATCTTCACCATTATCAGCCCAATCATACTCCTGAGACATGAAAGCCTTTTCTTTTGCTTGAGAAGTTCAAAGTATTTCTTTTTATAATCAACAGGCTCAAATTTCCTTTTGCCCTTCTCAATCTTGGGCTTTCTGCAGTCTCCAGCAAAGTGACCAAGAATTCCACAATTGAAACATTTAGATTTAGACTTTTCAATCCAGTTACTTTTGTTAGGTTGAAAGTCTCTCCTTGGTGGCCTTGCTTCTGAGTTTCTCTTGAACTTGAACTTGGAGAATTTTCTTGACAGAAAAGCAATGTGTTCATCAATCTCATCTAAGTCATCCAAGTTGGCTGGTTCTGGTTCTTCTTCTTCTGTCATCTTGCCTTTACCCTTGCTAACATCACTTCTACAACTAGCTCGACTAGTTGTGGCCTTTGCAGCTTCTTCATTGTCATCTTCCAGTTGGTTCACAGATGCAATCAATGCAATAGATCCACCCTTCTTCTGTACCCTTTCAATTTCTTCATCTTGCTCCATTTCCAACTCATATGTCTTCAAGGTTCCATAAAGCCTTTCAAGAGTGTAGTCTTTGTACTCTTGAGTGTTTCTGAGAGAAACAGTCATAGGCTTCCATTCTTTTGGAACAGCTCTGAGAAATTTAAGGTTTGAATCCTTGGTTTGATAGATCCTCCCATACAGCTTTAATCCATTCAAAAGCTTCTGAAACCTACTAAACGTGTCATTTAGGGTTTCACCAGCTTTAAAATGAAAATGCTCATATTGTTGTATAAGGAGCTGCATTTTGTTTTCCCTAACTTGCTCAGTACCTTCACAGAGAGTTCTAACAGTGTCCCATACTTCTTTGGAGGTTGTACAGTTTATGACATTGTCAAACATCTCTTGCTCCAAACCATTAAACAGAATGTTCATGGTTCTTTTATCTTTATGGACTTCTGCAACATCTTCAATAGTCCATTCTGAGACAAGTTTTGGAATTTCCACATCAGGAGCATCATCTGGCAGTCCAACTCTAGATGCAAACTTCATGGGAACGTGTGGACCTTTCTCAATGCAGTCTACATATCTCTCATCCATTGACATGAGATGTAAATGCATCTTTACTTTCCAGTGAAAGTAATTGTCCTTATCAAGAACTGGTATCTTTACACCTGCATCCTTCTTCACCATGGTTACTGTTTTGGTCTTGATCTTTAAACTTCTTGTATGTTAGAAGCTTGCTCTGATACCAATTGTTAATCCCAAATGACCTAACAGAATTGTAGAAGGGGGGGTTGAATACAATTCTTGATATTTCTTAAACTTAAAACAACTTACAAATAAAAACTGAACTTAAAGTAAAAATCACAAGCACATAAATAATTTCAGTTGGATTGTTTGATGATCCAACTGAAGTGATTTTTATTGCGGAAATAATCTGTGATACAAAAGTACACAGCTGCTCAGTTACAAGATTGTAGAGAAGTATGCTCTCAAAGATAGCTAATACAAACTATTTGTTTTTCTTCTCTTACACTTATTTTAACTGCTACACTTGGTTATATATTCCCCAAGTTTACAAAGCTATTTTTGGCTACACTAAAGTACACTAAAGGTAACCGCCAATAGTTTGCTTTTCATCCCTTTGTCCAGTGGTCCTTGGAGATCCTTGCTTTTGTCTTCATGCTTATTATGATCACTCCCAAGAGCCCAATTGGAAACTAGGATGTTTCCTTATTCCCCATGTCCATTTTAATGGTTTCCAATGCAAAGTACACTTCCACATCTCCTTTTTGATCTGTCAGAAAACTGTCACTATCACTTTGTCAACTATTCAGAAAAACAATAATGATTCGTTGATAGCATGGAGATGTGTTTCGTTGATAGATTTATTCTTCATTCCGTTGATGGTGTTTCCCTCGTTTCGTTGATGAGTAAACTCCATACCGTTGACAGAGTAATCTTCATACCGTTGACATGTCTTCACTTAGGCAAAATTACAAGGCATAATATATTTACAATTAACCAACCTATTTTGCCTATCTAGTACTTAGTCAACATGACTTAGAAAACCTATCTAATACATATAACAAAATGCCTATCATATTGTGAAGTATTGTACAATGCAATTGCTACATCACTCATTTCGTTGATGAGCTTCCTGTCAACGGAATGCTGCAAAGCATGCCATTTCGTTGACAGTTACAGAATGACTTAATACAAAATCTACTAAGTGTTTTTATAATTATCATCAAGAACAACATATTCCTAACAACTGTTCTTGTTTAGAAGCCAAAATTTCTCTAATGAGATTTTGGAAGCTGTAGTATTTAATTTGCTTAATACAAAGTAGATTAAAGTCATTGTGTGTGTACTGTTTATTTCATTCCGCATTTTCTTACTACACAATCTGTTACAACAATTTAGTTTTAAGAAAGCGAAAATATATCAAACTATCCATTCACCCCCCTCTGTCTAGTTTCTAAGTGGTATTCATTACTAACACACCTAGTGCAACTGGTCTGGTTCACAGATGACTAACACTGATCAAAACCTCTATGTCTTCAATACAATACAATTGACAAGTCATTTGTCGTCTTGGTTGCTTCATTATAAAATCACTGAAATCCTTTGGTATTAACTCTGTATCATACAAATACTTCTGTAATTTTGAAAGTCTTGATTCTTTATTTGTCACTGAGGCCTGAACATATTAATGAACTTCTTTCCGTGACCTGTTTACGGAATTCAAGAATACATACCATATTTTGATTTCTTGAGTTTACCATGTCTTCTGTTCTTATGGATTCCTGTGCTTCATTTAATATTATTGTCTGTCTTGTTCCCGTGTTGAGTTATAGTTACCTCTATTACATATTACGTTACATTATGCTTTACATCTGTTACAGCAATTTAGTTTCGAGAAAGTGAAAATCTATCAAACTATCCATTCACCCCCCCCCTCTGTCTAGTTTCTAAATGGTATTCATTACTAACAAGTGGTATCAGAGCAGGCTGTTAACATACAAACATGAAAAGATCAAGAATGAGTTCACAGAAACTAGGCAGTATCAAGATTCCTCCCTTTAACAAGGAGCACTACAGTCTTTGGAAGAAGAATATGTTGCTTTTCATCAAAGCTTCAAATCTCATGTACTTAGATATTCTAAAGCATGGTCCCTTTATTCCAATGATTGAGATTGCTGAAACAACCGTTGGCACTGAGCTAATACCAGCAAAACATGTTCCTAAAGATCCATCAAAATACACTGATCCTGAAAAAGAAAAAGTAGCACTAGATGGACATCTCCAACTTATCATCTGTGAATCTATGGATTTCAACATGTATGGCATTGTTGCTCACTGTAGTAGTGCTAAGAAGATGCGGGATCTTGTAGAAGTGCTATGTGAAGGAACTTCTGAAGTAAGAAAGAACAAGAAGCAGATTCTGGTCTCACAGTATGAAGCTTTCATAGCTCAGCCAAAGGAGGGAATCACAGAAATGTTTGAGAGGTTCAACAAGCTGATAAATGAGCTCAAACTCTATGACAAAAACTATGAGACAGAAGAGCTAAACATGAAGTTTTTACTAACTCTACCAGATCACTTGGAACCAAGAATCTCTTCCCTCAAAGAAAGAGATCTAACAAAGATTGGTTTTGATGTGTTGTATGGTGTTTTGAAAACATATGAGCTAGAGTTGTTTCAAAAGAGATACATTCAAGCAAAACAAGGATTAATGGCAAATACATCATGTGCCCTTATTGCTGACAACTTAGGTCAAAGAATGGAATCTCTTAAGTTGAAGACACTAGAAGATGAAGACACTGGAGATGAGACTCAAGTTGTCTATGATTTGCCTGAGGAAGATGAGTTCTACAGCATAGATGAGCTGGACAAGATGGAAAACAAATCCTTTGCCTATATGGCTAGGAGATATCCTAACATCAGGTTTAAAAGGAAGCAGCCATTTAAGTCCTAGTTTAATGCTGGAAATACTGGTGGATCAAGTGGCTCAAACTCCTTCAATAAAGGAAAAAGGGATTGCTGGTGCTGCTAAAGGTGGATACAAGTCTGGGAGTGTGGATATGACCAAAATAAGGTGCTATAACTGTAATGAACTTGGGCACTTTTCCAAAGAGTGCAAGAAGCCCAAACAGGTCAAAAAGGACAGATCATACTTAGAGCTTGAACCTAAGTATGAAGCTCTACTCAATAAACAACAGGGTAAAGCTTTTAAAGTAATTAAAAGTATTAAATAATTAGGCACACATTTTTAAATAATTAAAAGTATTAAATAAGTAGGCACACATTTTTAAATAATTAAAAGTATTAAAATGGATTTTAAAATAAATAAGTAACGGTGGTTTGCCTGTGATATTTTGGAAAAAGAGGGGTTTTAGTAAGAAAAATAGAAAGTAACATGTTTTCGTTGAATTTTAAAATATAAAAGTAACGATTTGTCCGTGATATTTTTGAAAAAAGAGGGGGTTTAATAAGAAAAATAGAAAAAGTGACATGTTTTAGTGTTTTTTTTGTCAATTAAAAGTATTAAAATAGATTTTAAAGTAAATAAGTAAGGGTTTGCGCATGATATATTTGGAAAAATGAGGGATTTTAGCAAGGAAAATTGAAAATATAACATGTTTTAGCTAAAAAAGGTAATTGCCCGTGTTTTTTCTAGAAAAAGAGGGGAAATGTAATTGTCAATTAAAAGTATTAAAATAGATTTTAAAATAAATAAGTAAGGGTTTGCTCGTGATATATTTGAAAAATGAGGGATTTTAACAAGTGAAATAGAAAAAGTAACATGTTTTAGCTGAAAAGGAAATTGCCCGTGATTTTTTACAAAAAAATGGTAATGTATTTTAACTGAAAGGGTAACTGATTATAATAATTTTTATAATAATTAAATAAATAATTAAATAAGGTAAGTACCGTATCAAAAAACAGGTACCAAAAACTTTCAATGTTTCGTCTTTAATAATATAGTATAGACAGAGACATAGATTTATAATATTAGTATTTTATGCTACTTAATGGAATATCCCGTGATATTTTTGAGGTTTTAGTTAGGAGAAATATTAGTTAGAAAATATAAAAAAGAATATACGTTTTGGAAAAAAAACTAATCGGTTAGTCATTAATAATTATAATAATATTATTTTATTTTATTAAATAGAACCGTTCGTGATATTTTTGGAAAATGAGAGGTTTTATTTAGGAAAAATATAAAAGTAGAAATTTTAGTTAGAAAATATAAAAAAGAATATACACTTTGGCTAAAAATGATAATGGGTTAGTTATTAGCAATTATAACCTTATTATGTTATTTTATTAAATGAAACTGTCTGCGATATTTTTGGAAAATGAGATGTTTTAGTTAGGAAAAATAGAAAATATATTATATAATAATTTTAATATTTTATCTAACGGTTCTTATCGATTTGATCAGAAATATCTAACGGTTATGAATGGAGTGACCAAACTACAAAAACTTTCATGACCAGACTACAAAACTTTCAATATTTCTTCTTTAATATATTAAAAATAGGTATTTGATTATTTATATTTTAATATTCTTAGTGATTGCATTTGTTAAGAAAAATAAGTAGACATGTTAAAATAAGTAAACTTTTAAAAAATAATTATAATATTATAGGTTTAAAAATAAATAACTAAAGGTTTGTCCGTGATATTTTTGGAAAATGAGGGGTTTTAGTAAGTAAAAATAGAAAAACTAAAATGTTTTAGTTAAAAAAGGTAATTGTCATGTTTGAAAAAGTAGAAGAATTTTTAGAAAAAATAATGTATTTTAGGGAAAAAGGTAATTGGTTATAAATAGGTAATATTATTATTTAATAATATATTTCTATAAATAAGTATGGTTAATTAAGTAAAAACACGAAATACAGTTAAGGGCAATTAAGTAAAATCACAATGTACCATACCGACCAACCAAACTTTTAATGTTTCGTCTATTATATAAATAATAATAGTATTGATTATTTTAATAAATAATAAAATAATATTAATAATGTCCCATTTATCTTCCTCAGTCCATTTGCATTCTTTATTTTTTTTATGTTCTAATTAATATTTAAGTTTTTCATTTTATAATTTATCACATTGATTTTTATTCTTTACTTAATATTTTTCGTTCTCATTAATTTTTTTAGTTTGTAATTTTTTAATCTCCTTTGACGGTTTGTGCCTTGCACGAGTTATAGTCTAATATTTGCAAAAAATACGATAAGCAACTATATGCAATCTAAAAATATTTGCAAAAATATGGTTTGCAACCAAAGTAACAAGATGCAACCAAAACAACCAGATGCAACCATATGCAGCTTTTAAAAAAATAAATTGAAATCAACCGGTAATTCAAAAAGTTTGTTAATAAGAAGGGGTGAATGAAAATAAAGATGAATAAAACTTGCGATTTCCGGTTCTATCCCGTGGCCTTTCATTTATACATACATGTATATATATACGTGCATAGTTTAGAATTTCATAAGGAGTTTCATCTCGACCAACAATTGGGCAAAGCCTCGCATAAGAAGAAACTTATACAACTTATTATGCAATCAAAGATGATTCTAATTATTAAATTTTTATAAGTTGTATTTGTGGTTGATGTAGTTGTAGATATGGTTGCAAAAGTTGCATACCGTATTTTTGCAAATATTTTCAAAAAATTGGAATTTTTACAAATATGTTGATATTTTTGCAATTTTTTTAGAATTGAGTATTTATTAAAAAAGTATAATATTATATGATAAATTTTAAAATTTTAAAATTTGGAATATTTGTTTTTAAACATAAAAATTTGAATATTTAGAAGCTAGTATATTTTTACGAAAAGAAAAGAAAACCAATCTGAAGGTGACGAGAGATGACCATTTATGTCACAATTTAAAGAAAAATGTTCCAAAATATTACAATTTGGAAAAATGAACTCAAATATACCCTAAAACACCACTTTAATCGGTGTTAACCAAAACGTAGAATCGTCTAGCGCTTTAACAAGTTTTTGAAAAAAACCACTGAAAACACAAGTTAAAGTGTTATTTTCGTAATCAAAACAACTATTTTAAGTTGTGTTTTCAGGTGAAAACGCTACTTCAAGTTATATTTTCGGACTAAAACATTACTTTAAATTGTGTTTTCAGGTCAAAACGTTAGTTGACCATTTTTTCCAATTATAAATATTTAGGGGCCATTTGTCTTAAGTGCGATATTACGAGATTTTTCTCTCCGAAAGAGCCTCCACTATTACACACGCGCGCGTTGTTAATCCATTTCCGGAACACTGTCCAGTGTCCAGTAGCAACTACTCCCTCAACTCACAGCGAGAGAGAGAGAGAGAGAGAGAGAGAGATTAGACTAAAATGGAACCCGATGTGAGCATCGAGACAAGCTGCATGATCCGAATCGCCGTACTCCCAATCGGCGAAATCACACCATCTCAATTCCGCGATTACGTCTCTATGCTCGATCGCCACCACAAGATCGATCTCTCTACAATCAATTCATTCTACACCGAGCATCAAAAATCTCCTTTTTCTCATCAACCTTGGGAATCAGGTAGTCTCCGATTCAAGTTCATGATCGGCGGATCTCCGCCGAGTCCCTGGGAAGATTTTCAATCGAATCGGAAAATTCACGCGGTGATTGGCGTTTGTCATTGTCCGTCTTCGCCTGATCTCGATTCAGTTATCGAACAGTTTCAGGTTGCGTGTAAGCCGTACTCTGCGTCGATTGTGCATCGCTGTTTCGCTTTTTGTCCGGCTGATTCGCAGGTTGTTTTTTGGTTTTTAGGGTTTGTTTGTTGGGGTTTATGTTGAATGTGTTGTTGTGAACTTGTTTTGATGTGAAATGGTGCATTTGTGCGTAATTTGATTGGTTTTGATTTCGTAGATTGATGCAATTTCAGTTTCTAGGGTTTATTTATTCGAGAGCATTTTTAGGGGTTTATGACTTAATGTTGATGTGCGAGGGTGTATTTGTGCAAAAATTTAATAGGTTTTAGTTCTAAGATCGGAGGATTGGTGCTATCTTCGATTTACAGGGTTATATGTTTTGCGAGTTTAATATGAACCACATTTTGATGTGCAATGGTGCACTTTGTAAATTTGACAAGGTTACAGTTCTAGGATTGGTACATTGGTGCTATTTTGATTTCTTTAGTTATTAATTGAAAATTTGTTTCGAGAGCATTGTTATGACCTTATTTTGATGTGCGAGGATGCAACACTTTTAATTTGTTTGATTATTGTTATGAAATCATTATTACGTCCTTATTTGGATGTGCAAGGGTGCATCTGCACAGATTCGGATATGTTTCAGTTTTAACATTGCCTAATGAATGTTTAGTTGTTAACAAGATTATGTAAATTAGGAATTATTTGGCACATGGTTGTTATTTTGTTGATTTCAATATATAGCGGCCAATGTTAATCTACACTAATAGGTCCAATCCCATCAAAGAAACAGGTCTTAGTCTCTCATAAATGATAGTCTGAAGATTCTCTAGTATAATATTATAACTCGAAATATTCCTAGGCAGTTTAAATCCATTACTACATATTCTACTATTTGGTTCTCATTACATTGCTTAATTGTGAGCAGCTAGAGCACGACAGTAAAAAAGAAGGTAGCTTGATCATGTTTCCACCAGCTGATCGACAGACTCTGGAATTTCACTTACAAACGATTGTGCAAGATATTGCTGCTTCTTTGTTGATGGGATTTGAGGACTGGGTTCTTAAAGCAGAATCTGGTGGAACAATTTTAAAGACACCTTTAGATTCCCAAGCCAGTCTCGGCTCAGAGGAGGTTTATGTTTTAGGTCTCCTGAAGCTTTGATTTTGTACTTGTTTGTTTTATCACTTCTCATAAATCTCAGACAGCCACTTACCATAGATTGCATGTTTTTCTTAGAAGTGTCTCACATGGTCATAATGCAGGTGATCAAGGCAAAGAAACGGAGACTTGGTCGTGCACAAAAAACAATAGGAGATTATTGTCTATTGTCAGGATCACCTGTTGATGCCAATGCCCATTATTCTACTGCCTTGGAACTTGCCAGGTTGACTGGGGATTATTTTTGGTATGCAGGCGCCCTAGAGGGTGGTGTTTGTGCATTGTTGGTAAGCATCCTCTATAATAAAATCAAGATTTTAATCTATATATCGGATTGGATATGGATCAGCTTATTCTATGATGTAGTAGAATATTCTTTTTCGTATACGTGGAAGTTTTGTGTGGTGCTGGACATTAGGCATGACTGAGAGCCTGTGCAGGATTATTAGCTATATTTCTATGTTGTCCGTGGCTCCGTGCATGTTCCTAAATGCATTCTTGCATCTATATGCTTATTTGTACATGCATAGGGGGACCATCAACATATGTTTTCTGTGTATATCTCTGAAGTGCTAAAGATACATCTCATACAAAGGTCTTGTTCTAAAGTTGCTATCTGATGTTTTTACTATATTCCAGTCATTTTATTGAGGAAATTTATATAAGATTTAAGAGCTTTTCTGAAGAAAACTTAACATTTATGCCAGCTCTCTGATTAAATGTATTCAAAATGGTTCACTTTCTAGATGATCAATCTAGAAAGAGTTCCGTTTTCCTGAGCTAATGCAAAGTCAATGACTCTACTTGACTATAGTCACCATTTAACCTCAGAAATTGGGTTTTTAGACAAAAATTACGCGTTTTTCTTATGTGAAAAGAATGATAAGGCTTTGGACAGCTACTTAATCTACTTGATGGCGGCTCTTCTTCTGTTTATACTTCTTCTCTGTGTCTTTCTTCTTCTCGTGTCTGCAACTTTTTCTTTTGTTATTGCTTTTTCTTTGTATGTTATATATGTATATATATATATACTTTCTGTATCTGTATGTCTACGTTTCTTTCTGTTTTTTAAAACACCATTTTCTTAAAGATTTTTTCACTTTTTTTTCTTTCTTTTACTTGATTTTTTTACTTATTTACACAGAAAAACCAAGTTATTACTTATTTATACAAAGAACGAACTTTTAAAACTTATTTACACAACAAACTAATTTTTATTTGGCTTTCAAGTTTTAAATTGTTTTCATCAGTTTCAGACTTTAAATTCTTTTATATAATAACAACTCTAAGACTTATATTTCAAATGATGAACGTATCAGTACACTGTCATTGTACAACTTTACATTATTAAGTTTACAAATCAACTTCCTTACAGTCTTTCACTACTTTACAACTGCTGCTGCATCCTCTGTATTACTTCGCCTACTGCTTTTCTGCTTATTAATTCTGCATATATGTATTACTTTTGGTATGGATATGAAAGTGATGTATGTTTAGCTATATTATATATTAAATCTAGGAAATAAATGTGAATGAACGACTGGTCGACTAGTCGATTCCAAGGTACCTGATAACCATTTTTTGCTTCAACGTATCTTTTACAGGTCAAAACAAAAAATAATAGTGCTGTGCTGCATATTTAAAGTTGGTAGTTGGTATGTTGCAAGTTGTTCAAGTACTAAAGACTAGAAAGTCATTATTATAGTGGGGTTAGTTTTAATACAACCAATCACAAAACTGTAAGGTCCAAGTTATCTTTTTTAATGCTCAGTGTCTGTGTCATATAGTTTTCCACTCTCGTATATAATTAATTTTAATCTCTCTTATATAGTTTTCATAATTTACAAGTAAATGTATTTTTATTACTTTCACGTTATCATCTGTTTGAATTGTTTAATTGATAATAACTTATTACACTATCAAACAGTAAAAAGAGTTAAAATAGATGTTAGAATTTACATGTGGTGAGGATAATATTAGAAGTTACATGCATTATATTTGGATATGAATTCTAATTGGCATGGATGGCACATTTGTAAGTTGTTTATTATGTGTGATTAGTTTACATCACAATATTTGGAAGTTGCGTGAAGTTCTAGATCACGAATAAATCACAAGTTCATGCATTTACCTTACGCGTATTGCTCACAGATAGATAGAATGGGAGAAAAGGATCCTGCTGTAGAGGATGAAGTCAAGTATCGATACAATAGTGTCATCATGCACTACAGGAAGTCATTTATTCAAGACAATGCTCAAAGGTACATATGCTAAAATGATTTTTGCCTTTTCAGAGCTTATATCTGAGGCTTACTACTGTTCAGTGAAAACCTACACTTATCTGTCTGTTGAATTTACTACATGTTTCTATTACACGTGAAAGTTCTTGATGGTTGTTTTTTTGGTGATTTTGGTGCAGAGTATCTCCCCTAAGCTTTGAACTCGAGGCCACCTTAAAACTGGCAAGGTTTCTTAGCAGGTAGACATGTTAAAATTTTCCTTAGTACTTGAAGTTTAAAGTTCTTTTTTTTCCTTATAAGTTATCATGTCTTTGTATACTTTTATCCAAAGTATACCTTCAGAGTTATAGAATCATAACAAGAAGATACTAGAAGACGCATGTGGTAAGGGCCCTGAAGGTAAAAATAATATTTCCAAGCCAAATTACAAACAAGAAATACGTCATTAAAATACCTCATTACTACTTTACAAAATTTAAATTAGAAACCATAATTTGAAACTTAACAAACGGGAATAAACTTATTCCGGACTTGTTTTAGGTTATAAGCTCTCCTCTCTTTTTTAAATTTTCCGATGAGTTACATAATTATATAGGTGGAGGGGAGGGGAGAGCGAGGGATTGAACCATGGCCGTGGTCATTGGAGAGGAGTGTCTCACAACTAGTCTAAAGTCTAAACCCTCAACCTCAGTTATAAGTACTTTTAAGGCCGAGTTGGGCACTCCCTTTTGGCTTGTTTAGATCTCCGCTATCAGAAACATAGCCGGGCTTGGTTCAATTTACAACTCTAGATGGGAAATTTATAACCTTTGAATGCTGTCGCTACAGGCCTACAGCAAATTCAGATTTTGTGTGTTGTTGACTAGTTATTCTAGAACCTTCATGTGGTCCCTGTTAATCCTACATAATAATTTCAGGAATATTGTATTTTTATATAATTTTGATGGACTGCGCAGATAATTATTTAAGTTGACTTTAATGGGCCTTGTTTCCCTTACGTTATCACTTATTCTTGGATTTTAATACTGCAATCTTTGATATTATTCAACTCCAGAAGTATCTCTAATATCTATGCTTTACAAAAATTCCTATATGTCTGTCGTACTATCTGAGTCTCTCTCTCTCTCCCCACATATATATATATCATGACCTTGTTATAGGAAGTTATTTCTTTGGCACCAGTTAACCTGTAGTCTCTGGTTAGAGAGCTTGTTACATTTATGGTAGTCTATACTAATTCCTATTATTCCATAGTATTATCAAAAGCCACTGTTGTCTATCAGCTAAGATTGCTGGGTTTTGTTTCAGTGCATGTGATTATTTGATTGTAAGCTATATGTTGGCGAATTTCAAAAGGGGTCCCTGAACTAAGAGTATATTTCTGAATTTCTTTTGTGGATTTTTTATGGCCCTTACAGAAGAGTGCAGGCCAAAGAGGTTGTTGAGTTGCTGACTGCTGCTGCGGATGGAGGCAAATCATTAATCGATGCCAGTGATAGACTTATATTATACATTGAAATAGCTCGTTTATTTGGAACTATAGGTTATCACCGGAAAGCTGCATTTTTTTCGAGGCAGGTGGCCCAGCTGTATATGCAACAAGAAAATCGTTTAGCTGCTATTAGTGCTATGCAAGTGTTGGCGATGACTACCAAATCATATCGTGTTCAAAGTAGAGCTTCGATAGCAAAAAACCGTCCCCAATCTGTAAGTTCTATATAACTTGTGTGCCTTGGGCTGTTTGTTACTACATCAATTTATTTTATTTATTTAGGATGGGAGGGGGGGGGGGTGAATATTCAGTTTTCCTGCTATGTGATCTTACATTTTTGAACTATTTATCACAAGTGTAATACAAGTTTTTGAAGGACATCTTTTGCTTCACATGAAACTCATCAGTAGAAAATATGGTAAATTTTAATATCCATCTATAAATTCCTCAGTGATGGGTGGTGCCCAACCCCTATGGGAGGACATGTTATTTATTGGTTCTCACTTCTCCTATAGCTGAAAGTCAGAGACAGATTCCGAAGGTGGCACTCGTTTTTAGAGAAGTGGCATGGTTATCTAGCAAAATAGATAGATTAATTGCACTCAAGCCAAGAACAGTAAATGTGACCCTATTTGTCTACACAACAGAATCTAGTTTTAAAACAGACATTTAATTGAGTAAATCCTTTCCCAGATGACAAGTTCTTCTAAAAACTAGGTGTTGGGGTAGATGCTTCATATATTTGTTTTGACAAAAAGAATTAAAAATTAACAAAATTACTGTAGTGACCTGGTACTTAAATAAAGCATCACGACCATGTGCCAGTACAAGCTTCAGTGACTTTTACCTCTGCTTGAGTAGTAATATGCATGGTTGTCATGTTGCTCGACTAGTCGACTAAGCAGTAAAGGGAGGTCGACTCATATCTCGACTAGCTGAATGTCAATATTTTAGGTCAACATTGAATAATTTTTTTTTTTGAAAAAAAGTATTTAAATAAACCCTAAAGCCAACAAATATGATTAGTTGTATATGTATATACACGTGTATTTAACTATACATCTATTATAATTTATACATATGTATAATTACATAGTTTACTTAAAGCTTAAAGTGATTGTTAATTGAATATCAGTGATGTGCTGATGTTTATATATGTATGTACATATATTGATGTTACTGATGTCAATATTTTAGTATAAAATTGGCCAGTTGTCTGATTTTACTTGATATATATTATATTTAATTAAAAGAATATATATTATTTATTTAGTCGACTAGTCACGACTAGTCGACTAGTCAACAAGCTGGAGGTCCATCGACTCGCCTCGACTTATCGACGTGACAACCATGGTAACATGTCAAGATAAACTGAATAGTCACACAAATAGATTTTTTATCATATATTTTCTAATTACGCGTGGGTTCATTTGATACTTGAATACAGTTAATACTTGTTAAAGCCTCTTGTTTCGCTTGTTATAGATGTGTCACGATATTAGGGTTTCAGGAGGTAATTACTTTTACTTTGTTATAATTGAAACACAATGGTTAATGTTAGGTTTGATTTGTGTTGTGTCTCTGCTGCTTCCTGACAATTGCTGTCAATTTATCTTATGTTCAGTGTCATTGGTGGCCATTCTCCAGACACTCATAAAGGGCAGGAGAAACCATCGTTATGTCATATTATTTGTCTATGAATTTTCTTTTTAGTCATTGTGGTACTAGTACCCATAAGCTACTGATCTAGTGATGAAATCCTAAGAGGCAACCATCAAAACAGAACACAAGTGATAACCAATGAAGATAATTTGTTTAATCTATTGATCTGATATCATTTTTTAATATGAGAAAATATAAAAACATAATATGTGTGGGGATATAGGATGAACAGCATTGGTTGGAGAGTATACCCTGTAGCTAGAGGGTTATGTAGCTGGTAGTATGATATTTACAAAATTCTTTTATTGGAGGGGGGGGGGGGGATATTTTAGGTTGTTTTTTTACGTAAGAGTTGTATATCTTTCCATCTGTCAGTTTGATGGACACTTCAAGCCATTATAATTTATTTTTGAAATTTGATGTTTTCAAGGAAATTGATTCGGACCAGGCTGACAATAGCAAAATGCATCATCATTTGGTAGTCTCATTATTCGAGTCCCAGTGGAGCACCTTGCAGATGGTTGTGCTAAGAGAGATACTTCTCTCTGCTGTTCGTGCAGGAGATCCACTCACTGGTTGGAGTGCGGCAGCTCGTCTACTTAGATCTTATTATCCTCTAATCACTCCTGCTGGACAAAATGGTCTTGCTAGTGCTCTTGAAAATTCTGCTGAGAGACTTCCTTCCGGAACTCGCTGCGCTGACCCTGCATTGCCCTTCATAAGGTATGTGCTGGAACTTAAAGTTTACTTTAAGGTTCAATTTTGGCACTTCTGTTGTTTCCTTCATGCGCATATATGTATTTGCATTTGTGTGCATGTATACAACAAGACAAGATTTGAGAGGAGAATTTTGAGAAATGACGAGCACAATAGAGTTAGTTTTTATAACTTGATATAATTATAACCTAAAATTGTGCCTTGCTTATTTTGTTAGACCTCTTATAAAATTATATTAATGCCCATCTTAGTGTCCATCCAAAATGTTGCGATTTCTTTTAGGAAGAATTAGAGTTACCTGCAAACTTATGAATACTTTTGCAGGTAAACGTAATTTTTCATATATGATATATTCAATTTATGGAATTAAATCAAATATAATAATCGCTATCTCTTATAGGAAGAATTATGTTGGACACTTCTGTGGACTAGATGGTAGATACTGGACATTTCTGGTTAAATAATTTATGGATCTCTATCGCAAAACGTTATCAGTGATGATTCAAAATGAAATAGTATATCTCATTAGGTACTCTTCCTGGCGTTTAACTTTTTTTTTTAATTGTTTTAGTATAATTGTGTTGTTTCCTTCAAAATACTACATATTCAACCCACTAATTTCTCTAGAATAATTATCGACCCCATTAATGAAGTGAAACTGTTTACACTAGACATCAGACATCTTACTGTGTTGTATTGTTTCAAATATCCACTTAAAAGTTATCCTGCATTTTTAACTGAAATTCCATGAAGTGTTTAGAGGGGCAGATCCCTGCCTTCAGTACTACTAATAAAAAAAAAATACAAGTATTTAACTAAAAAACAGATGGAAAGCAAAAAAGAAAATATGGATATTCTGTGAATCAGAAATTGGTCTGCTAATATTCAATGTTTTTTATTTTTTGTTCTTAAGTCATGAAATGGCATACAGTGCTTTCATTAGTAAGACTCCAAATGTTAGGAACAAGTGGAAATCTGATTATAATCATCAGTCTTTGAAGTATATGTATCTGTAGATATGCATCCACTCAATTCAGACCAACAACAACAATATTTAAGTAAAAATTAGTGAATATGAAGGAATTTTCATTGTAGTATGCTTTAAGAATCATGCACAACACTTCCAGTGTTACTCAATGGTTGCCTCAAATAATTATAGGGCCCAAGATCAGTGGGCTCAGGCAGCCAAATCTAGAGTTCCGGATGCCCAATCTCTGCAACACGTTAGATTCGGCATGTGCTAGGAAGGATGATTTGTTGACAAGATTAAGTAAAGATTTCCTATATGAAAATGAAACTAAGTTTTGATATGTACCTAGTTCTATATTATGCACACTGCAATTCATTCCGTTTTCGGGTCTGCCTTCAGTATCGTAGTTGAGAGATTAATTTTGAAGAAGTAAGTGGGTAACGAAGGGATCATTTTATCATCTGGGCCTGGGCTTGAGACCCATTGATACAATCAGGTTATATTGCAATAATTTCCATGTTAGTTTCATGTATGCATATCTAAATGTTTAAACATTATTCCAATTTTTCAACCTGCCAAAATAATTATCTTAATGATTTTGATACTTCGTTCACATACCTGTTGCCATCTAATAGAGGACATACGTTACATGATTATTGTGCAGAGTGCTAATCATACACTTCATGTGATACTTGACTATATACCCATGTTTGTGAATGCTACCAGGTTGCATTCTTTTCCTCTCCATAACTCGCAGATTGACATGATCAAACGCAATCCAGCTAGAGAGGATTGGTGGGCAGGATCCGCTCCTTCTGGACCTTTCATTTATACACCATTCAGCAAAGGAGAGTCAACTAATAGCTGTAAACAAGAGCTAATATGGATTGTTGGGGAACCAGTGCAAGTATTGGTGGAATTGGCGAATCCTTGCGGTTTTGATCTCATTGTTGATAGTATATATCTTTCAGTGCATTCTAGCAATTTCGATGCTTTTCCTATCAGTGTAGATCTTCCTCCTAATTCCTCGAAAGTGATCATGCTATCAGGAATCCCAACCAAAGTGGGACAAGTAAAAGTTCCTGGATGCATAGTTCATTGCTTTGGTGTAATTACTGAGCATTTTTTTAAAGATGTTGATAACCTGCTACTAGGAGCAGCACAAGGCCTTGTACTTTCTGATCCTTTCCGTTGCTGCGGATCTGGAAAGTTGAAAAATGTATCTGTTCCATATATTACTGTGGTGCCACCTCTACCATTGCTAGTATCTCATGTGGTAGGTGGTGACAGTGCTGTAATTTTATACGAAGGTGAGATACGTGAAATATGGATCAGTGTGGCTAATGCAGGCACAGTATCAGTTGAGGAGGCGCATCTATCATTATCAGGAAAAAATCAAGATTCTGTCATATCAATTGCTTATGAAGCATTAAAGTCCGCGCTTCCTCTAAAACCGGGTGCAGAAGTGACCATACCAGTAACCCTAAAAGCATGGCAACTTAGTTCGGTGGATCTTGATAATTTAAACAGGAACTCACATGGAAATGTAGCAAGGCAAGCAAAGGATGGAAGCAGCCCTTTGTTGATGATCCATTATGCTGGTAACTGTTATGTTTATGTGCAGGAGATATATTGTTACTAGTATTTGTCAATATGGTATAATCGCAGAAACAAAATATCTAAAAATTATCTCTAATGCCAGTTATGAGGTCCCAAAAAGATGTTCCGGGTTCTTTTTATTGTCGTTAATTCATCACAGCTACTTTAAAGAATGTCTTACTTTGATATTGTCATATAAAAGGGTAAGATAGCTAGTACCTTGCACTCATGTACCTTCCGCAGTCTTCTTTTATCTATTTCTTATCTTTCTTTTTAAATTATAACCAATGTGTAATAGTAAGATGGATCTTTAGTCGTATGCACTACTACCAAAATCATAAGGATGGTTAGATCTACCACTGATGGATTACCCTTATTTTGTGCTATGAAAGGTCCAGGGTTCAAACCTTCTCAACTTCAATAAAACCTAAAATTCTATATATGTACATATGTTTTAATAAATATAAAATAGTAATTTAGTTATAACACACAATGTTTATATAAATATTAAATTGAACTTTAATAAAAAAAATACTCGCACTCAGACAAGTTGGCCCAGTGGATTAGAGGTGTGCCCAATCCATGACCAAAGGGTCATGGATTTGACTCTCTTATCCGTCATGCTGGTGTTCATTTTCTGGAAATAGCCTCTTTTTAAATTATAACCTATGTGTAACAGGCGTGAGATTGATCTTTAGTCGTGTGTATTCCTACCAAAATCATAAGGATGGTTAGATCTACCACTTTTGGGTTACCCATATTTTGTGCTAAGAGAGGTCTAGGGTTCAAACCTTTTCAACTAAAATAAAACCTAAATTCTATATATACACATACGTTCTAATAAATATAAAATAGTGATTTAAATTATAATACACCATGTTTGTAGGATTTTGTTATATGTAGGACCTTCAAGTTTGGACTAATGTTAGACCAGGTACTTTTATGTTTGTACTGTAGTGTACTGCACATATTATTTGCAGTATACACTGCAATACACATATAAAAACTACATGGTCTAACATTAGTCCTAACTTTGAGGTACTACACTGAGTTTTTGCCTATGTATATACATATCAAGTTCAAATTTAGTTTAAAAATTCCTTGCATTCGGACAAGTTGGCGCCCAATTCATGACCAAGTGGTCATGGATTTGACTCTCTTATCTGTCATGCCGGGTTTCATTTTCTGGAAACAGGCTCTTTACTCTCTTGAGTTTGGGCAAGGCTGGGTACATCCTACCATCTTTTCTAGTGGGATAAGTGGACACCTCTCTCTTCCCTTTTCCCTTGACATAACAGCATTCGAGAGCTGTGTTGTTTACATTCAGCTTCAGTACTAGTGTAGCCTAGACAACTAATCTCTAGATCATGTAAGCATGATCTTGACCAGATTGTTGGGATTTTACATTCACTGGTTTTCTTTTGCACTTCTGTGATGGAGACATCTAACTGAAATTGAAAATGTCGTTGTCATTATTAGGTTTCATTTATATTAAGAGTTTTACTGATCGCAGGTCTTTTTTGCAGGATTGCTTAATCCTGGGGAATCATCTGCATATGGTCGTCGCCTGGTGACCCCATTAAACATCTGTGTGTTGCAGGGATTATCTTTTGTAAAAGCTGGTTTGCTTGCCATGGAAATTCCTGCACATGTTGGTGATAACCCTCCCAATGTAGCTCAAATGGATGGTGGCTTGACCGAGGTAGTCGACCGTTCTGAGAGTAAGAATGATAAATTGGTAAAAATTGATCCTTACAGAGGAAGCTGGGGTCTACGCTTTCTTGAACTTGAGTTGTCTAATCCAACTGACGTGGTCTTTGAGATTGGAGTCTCCGTTCAGCTAGAGAACTGTAATGATAAAAACACTGATTTGGTTGATGGTCATATAGAGTATGATTATCCTAAAACAAGAATTGACCGAGATTACACTGCACGTGTATTGATACCTCTGGAACATTTCAAACTACCCATTCTAGATGGTTCCTTTCTAATAAAAGATTATTCGCCTAATGCTCCTGCCAGCAGCAAAAGCCCAAGCTTCTCGGAGAAGAATATGAAAGCTGAACTGGATGCTTCTATCAAGAACTTGATATCAAGAATCAAGGTAAGGTGGCAATCTGGACGCAATAGCTCTGGGGAATTGAATATCAAGGACACTATACAGGCAGCCCTTCAAACATCCGTAATGGATGTACTGCTACCAGATCCGCTGACCTTTGGCTTTAGGATTGCCAAAAGTACTACCAAAGTTGTTACAAAACCCAATTCTGCTGAAGAATCTGATATTCAAAACAAAGGTTCTATAGTGGCACATGACATGACTCCTATGGAAGTTCTTGTTCGCAACAACACAAAGGATACAATCAAGCTAAGTCTTAGTATTACATGCAGAGATGTAGCTGGAGAGAATTGTCTTGAAGGCAATAAGGCCACAGTTCTATGGGCAGGTCAGAGTCAACTTAACCTCTATCTTCTAAGTAGCATATTTGTGTGTTTATATATGTATTTTCTATAGGGTCCAGATTTATGTTTAAATTTGGATAACTATACTTTCTAGGTAGTATGATATTTCATCTGACCGAACTTGCACCGGCCACCTAGAACGTGACATCATAGAATGAACATTAATAAGAAAAAATTGTGACTGTTACTGCTGGTGTACATGTAAATTACTAAATTTACATAACATTTAGAAGGCAAACTTGACTTTAGCCTTAGTGGATCTGGATTTTTTTAAAATATGTGTTGCAGTCCATGGCCATTGCTGTCTATATTTCACAGCTGTTAATGATGATGCCTAGTTGAGGAAAGAAGCTGTTGGGGGTAAAGGTTACCTGTGTCTTATCTTAGCCAGATAAGGAGATACTATTACATAATTTATTTAAAAACAATATATATATATATATATATATATATATATATGCTTAGGATAATGTTCATGGGCCTAATGGACAATCTGGGCACTATAAAATAAAATAAAATTGCTACAGCATCTTGGAATTTAAAGAACTGGGTCAAACAACCATGTAAAAGATAATTAGTTCTAGTTTTGATATGGTAATACAAAACTGGGCATGCACTTCTAATATATAGGTATACACTGCTTATATATTCAGTAAAATGTTCATCTACACATGCATTCATATCTCTCTCTTTATATATAACAAAACTGGTGTAACCAAAGAATTTGTGGCAGGCCATCCTACATGCTTCACTTTGTAGACATATACTGGCCCACAAACACACATACATGTATATGCTTGTAGTTTAGTCTATGTGCACTTATGTGTATACTCTCATATAGCTACACACATATTTGTTATCATAGGTAGGCATACATGTGTCCATATAATAATTGATCGTGTTTATATAATGGAACTGTATGTGTGTGTATGATTATGTCACAAACTACTTTAGCCTGCAAAAATGAGTCAATAGTAGTTTTATTATTGTTGAATTTTGTTAATATAGTTGGTGAATCCTATATTTGTGAATTATAAACTATATTTGATTTTTGGATTATTCGGTGAATCATGTGTACTTAGATTGTGAATACTGTAGGTTTGTAATAAAGTGATGTTGCTTTATTTGCATAAGAAAAAGGAAAGGCAAAATAATGAAATAATCAATTTGTACTAGTTTTTTGATGAACAATACTATGAATTTATACTATCAATTTACAGACAAGTGTATTGATGTATCCAATTCCTTTGAAATCTAGGTTCTTTGAATGGTGTCAAAATGGAGGTACCTCCACTTCAGGAAATTAAGCATGCCTTTTCCCTTTATTATATGGTCCCAGGCGAGTACACACTCTTAGCTGCTGCTGTAATTGATGATGCTAGTGAAGTTCTCAGGGCCCGTGCAAAATGTAAATTGCCTGATGAACCTATCTTCTGTCGCGGACCCCCATTTCATGTACGAGTTAACGGGACTTTGTAATTATCCGTCAAATGTATTAAAGATGAAATCAGGATGCTGAATAACAATTTCAGAGGATAATTTTGGTGTACGGCCTGGATGGAACTTTGATTTTGTTTTCTGAGGGAGGGGTATGATCAACATCTGAACTCTAAAGTGATTCTTATTTATATCTCTTGTTTGAGTCCAGTTCTTGAAGATGGCTTGAACTATACTTTGCTTGTTTCACATTCAATCTGTATATCGTGGCACATCATCATCAGCCGGAAACCTCACTTGTTAGAATTTGAGAAGCTTCTGTGTTCTATTCCAGTGGTGATATCTTTGATAATCATTTGAAATTAGCAAATCATTGTTACACTGTTGTTGTAAAATTACCATTACACTGTTGTATAAACCTAGTGATACGTTCTTATGGGACGGTACTACTTTATAGGATACCACTTTTGCCGAAACTGGTTCAAGTTTCCAGGAGAAAGTCATGTTAGTTATTAATTTAAACTATTTTTTATTGTTACTGACTGTGTTGCCAGCATTTTTCAGTGAATCTTTTCAGGGCTTGTATACTTTCTACTATTTGTTTTGGGAAATGAAATATTCTGGTTCAGTTATGAATTTGTTTAAAAAACAAGATGATTTTCAGTTTGTACAATAATTGGATATGTGCTTGTGCTAGAATAAGAATTCTGACATCTGGTCTGTAACTTGTTTGATACTATAGGTAAAAGATGTTTCTGTTCTTGATGTGTACTTGAGAATCGGGTTAGTTACCTTTTAGGTTGTGTTTGGTTGGGGTGAATGGAATGGAATGACATTTAAATTTTTCCTCCAACTCCTATTACTTTTTTTTAATTTCATCATTCCATTCCATTCACCCCAACCAAACACAACATTAGGGTGTTGGGGGATTTTCTTGGTAGCGGGGTTTGGGCGAATGCTAAGATAATTGTTTGTATAAAGAATTTGTTTAGTAGCAGATCAGATTTTGAGCTTGGAAGGAAAATTATGTTGGTAGTAAATCAGAAATGCAGTGACCGGAGAAAGAGAAGAGTGCTCTTTTTTCTTTTGCCAA
This sequence comes from Heracleum sosnowskyi, assembly GCA_030848705.1. Taxonomy (NCBI): domain Eukaryota; kingdom Viridiplantae; phylum Streptophyta; class Magnoliopsida; order Apiales; family Apiaceae; genus Heracleum; species Heracleum sosnowskyi. Next base: position 11,821,101 of record CM061244.1, on the reverse strand, counting down.
GTAGAAAGAGAAGAGTACTCATAACCACAGACCACAGTTGCTCCCGCAATCACCATTCTCATTTTTGTTGGATACAAGGTACGACGAACTTCCTACTTTCACTTTTCTTCTCTTCCATCATACATTATTCTCTTCCACCATTTGTTTCATTTTCCTAGTTTCAATTCCATTTCTTTGGAATAGAGATAACAGGTAGATGTTCACCAAAATTATACACTTAGTTTTCAGTTCGCTCTATGTATATATAAAAATGGTCATGTTCCTAACCTTAGAACCCTTAGAACTCTATCTTATTTTTTAAAATAATATATATTTAATATATGAAGGTCATGGCTAAAGTTGTTCAAAAACACAAAATACATAATTTAGAGCTAATTAATATTTTATTAACGATAATAATCATACATCGATATCGATCACAAAATTCTCCATCATAATCATAAAATTTTCCAAATTATTTTTATCATTTTTTGTGAAAATATTCAAGTTATTGTATAAACACAATATCAGATAACAGTGTTCAGCAGCTGAACATTTAAATACAAGTAAGTTCAGTTGCAGAACTTTAAAATTTATGTGTTTGATTTCAAATTCGATTGCATGACTTTTATGTTCAGCGGTAGAACACGAAAGTTATGGTATGAAAATAATGTGAATAACATTGTTCAACAGCTGAACATTATAAAAATAATCAAGTTCACTTGTAGAACTTTGTGGAAAAAGTAAGTTCAATTGTAGAACTTTGAAGTCCATATGCATAACTTTTAAAATTCAGCTGCAGAACACTGTATTTATACTATGAAACAAAATAGGTTCGGCAGTAGAATCCTTTTATTCCAAGAATACCCTTATAAAATTTTGTATATAAAAATGAGTTGAATATGAACAGTTGATCTAGTAATAATCCAACGGCTTATAACAGTTTTAAAGTTTTTTTTAATGACTTGTTCTCTCTTGAGCCTAACCCATATAGAAATTTGCTTCAAAGGCTAATTATTCAAATATTTAATGACTAATTTCTTCAGCAAACCATTTTCTTTAATACGATGCTCATCAACTTAATGAGAATTGTAATAATACTTTTGACAATAACATCAACATACTTATATAAAGGAGAAGACGGGGGCGGTGATGTGGCGCCTCTAGAATCGCTCCGTTCTATTTTTCTAATTTTCTAAAATTTTCACAAATTTTAATTTTAATAATTACAACTTCCTTTATTATTTTCTATTTTGTAGGAAGAAAATTGAAAATTACACTTTTATTATTTTCAAATCGCTCCGTTCTATTTTTCTAATTTTCTAAATTTTTCACAATTTTTAATTTTAATAATTACAACTTCCTTTATTATTTTCTATTTTGTAGGAAGGAAATTGAAAATTACACTTTTATTATTTTCAAACTTGATAGAACTTTCTTTGATTATTTTCAAACTTGATAGAACTTTCTTTGATTTAGAAAATTACAACTTCCTTATTATTTTCGAAAACATTTATATTTGTGTTTCTTGTGTCTTTAAAGACTTACTTTTCTTTAAAATTGCTTGAGTGTATGGTGTTTACACAACTTTGCGCAGATCACGTACAAAACCGGTTCAATTATTTTGGGGGCCTCGAGCCAAATCTACATTAAAATCATTTTTCGACTATTCATCATTAAAATTCGTATAATCTTTAAACATTTTTTTAGAGTTATTAAATTTTTAATAATTATATATGATTCGTCAACAATTTAGAAGTGTTTTTTGACTATTTACTACTAACAACATCATTCTTAATACCTTTTATTCTTAGATTATTATCTATAAATTATTAAAATTTGGGTCTTTTTATAATTGGGAGGTCTTAGAGTCATTGCTTAATTGGTTTAATTGGTTTAATGGACGGACCGACCCTGATCATGTAATAGTTTGACTTTCTAATATAGGGTCTGTTTGGCTCTTCTTTTAAGTTAGAACTTATGTATTATAAGTTGATAATAGCTTATGAGGGATGTTTATGTACTCAGCTTATTTGATAACTTATAACTTATAAATTGATAAGTTGAATGTTAGAAATCACTAACATTTTACTTAACTTATCAATTTATTCTTTGATTTCTTTATTTTTCTAATATTTTATATTTTTACATTTGTGTTTTTAAATATTTTTTTAATTTAAAATACAAGTGTTGAAATCATTGTATTTAAAAATTATTTTTTCAAATTTAATTTAGCAAATTCTTCACTAACTTATAAGTAAATTTATCCAAACACCCGTATATAACTTATAAGAATTCATCAACTTAACACTTATTCATTTTAAGGTATAAGTCAATTTTTTTGTGATACACCAAACACGCACATAATTTGGAGGCCTCAAGTCATTGCTTAATTGATTTAATGAACGGACCGGCCCTAATCTTACAGTACTTTGACTTTCTAATATAATTTGCCCCGTGCGAAAGCAAGCCCTAACAGGTCGGGTTTGTTGTACCCGATTTTGTTTTAAAGTCAACTCGAATGTGATTATAAATCAAATAATAAGTTATGCATTATATTAATTTTAATATAATTTTTAATTATTTTCTATTGTTCTTGTAATTTTATATTAATTCTTTGGTTACCCCAATTTATATGTTTTACTTATTTAATTTGTTCTAATTTTTTTCTTAAACAGCTCCATCATCAGTACCATAACTTTGTTGGAAAAGTTGGCCGAGATGGTTGATACAAATTTATACAATGAGGATGGTGGACCCTATATAATAATTGTCACATCTACCCAGATTAAAAAATTGCCGTTGATTTTATAGAATATATTTTATTTGATAATTTAAATAATTTTGTAGATATTAATTTCACAATTTTTATTCTAATATTCTTTTTCTTAACAAATATATTCTAATGCCGCTGCGAAGCGCGGCTTAATAACCTAGTTTCTTTATAAAATAACACACATAAGTTTACGAGAAGTTAACTAATACTTTAAATGTCTAACTATATTATAAGTCATTTATTTCGGTTACTTCAATATCTAAATGTATTTGCTTCATCGAACAAACCGAGAATATAAGCACTTTAGTCGAAGGGTAATACTAGATAACTCAAATATATTCCCAAAACTCTTTTCAAATGAGGTAACATGACACATGAAATATTTTAATTTATGAGCTCATATTTATGCACACGGGTCCTCATATTATTATTGGGAAATTTTTTGGGATACCTGGCATTTTTCTTAGCGAAACTCAACAAATATAAAGTAACCAAAGGATGAGATTGGTTTCTAGTTTCTATATTAACAAGTGTTTCTATTTGAGCATTAACCTATATATATATATAGGCTATTGCTCCGTGAATAACACTCTTATATAAAGAATAATAAAGAACACCATAGAATCTTACATAAATTGCATGTTGATTCTAATTTTCTCACAAAAAAAGGTTTATTACGAATAAAAATAGAATCTAATAAAAAATTAGAATCAAATAAAACATGATTACATGTAATTTCATTGTGATAAATATATATACAAGATTCTGTACTGGATTCTATACCGGATTATATGTAATGTTTAATTTTTAAATTTAGATGAGATTCTACGTTAAATTCGATATGTTAGGCTTAATTGTTGTTCAATATTATGATTCTAATTTAAAAAAATCAATTTTTATGAAAAATAAAGTGTTTATGATGGTGTTTTTTATTGTTCTTTATATAAAGTGTTCTTCCTAGAGTGCAACTTATATATATATATATATATATATATATATATATATATATATTGTAACACATTATATTTTTATTATAATTTTGGATGTAATAGAGTACACGCCTCGACAAGTGCTAGAGATAGTGGGGCAAGTCCCACAGCAAAACGATGAACAAACTCCAAACCTTAAACAACAAATTTGAAGTTAAACTAAGAGAATTTCTATATTACACTATTCTACTTAGAATCATTTCATTGTCATTTGTCAATCTTTATAGTTGAGTCATCCTCTCATCAGATGTCAATCTCGCGTGTCACCGACGTCCTCTAAGCAAGACCTTTAGCTTCTTTATTTATTGTGACTTCTATTTTTTCACGAATTGTCCCTGATGTTAGCTCTCTTCCCACAAGTGGGTTCCTACATTCCTCTCTTAAGTAGAAACTGTCCCTGCATAAGAATAGCCACCTCTCCTGCAAGTAGAAACTGTCTCTGCATAAGAATAGTCACAGAAACCTCATGAGTTGCTACCATCACTGGACACTTTCCGCGCCATAAAAATGCCCCAACATCACTATCAGCAAACTGTTTCGACTCAAGAACAACACAATCAATGTATTCTTAGACTCTATGACAATCTGTTCCAACATCTTGCGTCTCATACCCAGTATGTACGCCACCATCATTCACCTGGAGCACAAGTTCTGTAATTCTTTGTAGTTCTCCGAACAACATACTCAATAATACCCTCAACAATAGTCAAAACAACCATTCTAACCTTCACTGGGATGAGGATCCATGATACTAAACATTCTTTATGTTTAGATAAAAAACAAAGATGTTTTACTTCTGTAAAGGTCTACATTTTTGGAGTTTCGAAGAACCACTATCAAAAATCACATACAATTCTAAACCAAGCACTATGACAATAATTTGATCACACAAACCAAACAACAAACACTTTGAAAACAATTTTTTTAATTTGGAGAACCAAACCATTCTCATTGCTCCCACTCCATATTAAAATAGCCCCACATGCCCTCATAGCATAATCACAATGAATAAAATGAAAAGTCCAAATTTTCCTAAACCTAGCACAAATGCAAAATACAGCAAACCCAAATACATAGTCAAAAGTAAAAACTATGACTCGAAGAGTAAAGTGAAAGAATAAAATCTGTTTATCCTTTACTTTAGAGACACTAAGGCCTCTGTGCCTTCCTCATTCAGTTTCAATTTGTCCACATTGTAAATAACTTGTCTGCAAGTGAATTTCGCAACTTCAATTGGAGTTCAATTGTTAAATTTTCAATTCTGATCGATATTGAGAATAGATTCAAATCTATGATATCGGGCCCGATCTGACAAGGTTCGCGAGTGCTCTCAAGGGCAACCAATACCCAATCAATTGAGAATTTTTCATGAATGAAATAGGGGTTGATATTTGCAAAAAAATGAATGAATTTATGATATTTTGATGAAGATGAAGAACGAAGGATGAAAAAGAAGCAAGATTGAAAGGAAACAAAAGTTGGAGGCTAGAATTTAGAAAGGAGACTCTCATTTTCTATAACAACAATTTTTAATTAACTCAACAAATATTTTGCTTTAAGCCAATGTTGTCAACATCATAAATTAAAAGAAAATTAAGAATTTAGCTAAAATTTGAAATTTAAATCATAAAAAATCCGATCCATGACGACCCAATTCAGAATAATTTTGACCCACTTCCCGCTCCCCCAAATATTTGAAATGAACAATCGACAAATGTAAATCTGGCGCTCCCCCTTTACATTTCTGCATCTCTATAAACTCGGAAGCTATTACTAATATTCACAAGCCAAACCAGGCCTCCTTCCGTCTCACTAACCCAGGTCACTTCATATTTTTTCTTTTAATCTGATTTTTTTGTTTATTTTCCGATTTTTATTTTATGTTAATTAAACCCTAGTTCACTTCTATTGGATTTAAGTAAATTCAATTAACATGTTATATTCAGGAGAGGACTTCAATTGTATGATTGCTTCTTTATTCACCGTATTGCATTGGATTGCGTAATTATTATCTCTCGTGTTTACGTTTAATATCTTATTTTGTATTCATCACTTGAAACTATGCAATTGTGTAATGGCAGCAGAATGCAGTCACATTGTTTGTTACGACGTCAGATTCTATTTTTGTTGTTTGTCGGGAGAGGGATTTGCGTAGTTTTTTAGGCAACCTTGGATTTAAAACCATGACTGTGTGTTTGTGTGTGTTATAGTTATTTGGGGGAAAGGATTGGAGGCGTAGACTTGTCCAATTGGCAATCTCAAAATCCTCGACATTAGGCCTTTACTTGTTATTCGGTAAAACAAGTGGAGATCTTTCTGTTGTGATTACGGCTTTGTTTTTTGGTGCAAGGAGCAATGTTTTCTTGATTATCCAATAACAAGATAAGGCGCTGATCTGATTTGTTCTACGAGTGATAATTTCAGTATAAGTTTTTATATTTTGCTGAGGTTTTTATGGATTGTGACGTTTCTAATTATCTTTAACTTGTTGCTTTAGTATATGTTTTAGGACCGAGCAAAAATCTGTTGCTAGTACTGAGTTTTTAGAAGTTGTTCCCCGATGACTTCTGTGTATTGTGCTTTATAATGACTTCAGAAATCATGTCAAACATGTTGATTGACCACATATTTACTTTAGAATTGTTTTATCATAATTAAGATACATTTGATTCTAAAATATTGCAGCTTGTAAATGGTCAAGAACCAAATATTTCGCACTTAAGAGTTTTTGGGTGTGCGGTTTATGTTCCAATATCTCCTCCCCAACGTACAAAAATGGGACCTCAAAGAAGATTAGGGGTATACGTTGGGTTTGACTCTCCCTCAATTATCAAATATTTGGAGCCCTTAACTGGTGATTTATTCAAGGCAAGATTTGCCGACTGTCAGTTTGATGAGACAGCTTTTCCTGCATTAGGGGGAGATAAGTCAAAATTTGAAAAAGAAAGAAAAGAAATTTTGTGGAATGCAGTATCTCTGTCTCATTATGATCCTCGCACAAATCAATATGAGCTTGAAGTTCAAAAGATTATCCACCTACAAGAAGTGGCAAATAAATTGCCAGATGCATTTACTGATGTCAAAACAGTGACGAAGTCACATATACCAGTTGTTAATGTTCCTTGTAAAATTAAACTTCCTGATGAAGGGAATAAAAGCATGCTAGCAAATGAGTCTAAAGCACGCCAGAAGCGTGGTAGACCTATTGGATCCAAAGATAAAAATCCTAGAAAATCAAGGAGACTTGATAAACAAGCTGGTACATCAAATGACATCATTCCAAATGAAATAGAATTGATCACTGAAGAGACGTCTTCAAAAGATGATCAAACACCTGAAATTGTTGACAATGAAGAGATCTCGATAAATTATATCGTTTCAGGAAAGAGGTGGAATAGAAAAGAAATTGTCATGGATGAAATATTTGCATATGCAGCTGCTCTTGACATTTCTGAAGAAATTGAGGATCATGAACCTAGATCGATCTATGAATGTAAAAGAAGAAGTGATTGGCCAAAATGAAAAAAATGCAATTGAGGCAGAATTGAAATCACTTGAAAAACGTCAAGTTTTTGGACCAATTGTCCAAACACCTGCTGGTGTGAAACCCGTTGGATATAGATGGGTATTTGTACGTAAAAGAGATGATAAAAATGAAGTTGTGAGATACAAGGCACGCCTTGTTGCACAAGGCTTCTCACAAAGACCGGGAATTGATTATGAAGAGACTTATTCCCCGGTAATGGATGCAACAACATTCAGATTTTTACTAAGTTTATCAATTTTGGAAGGGCTCCGCATGAATTTAATGGATGTTGTAACTGCTTACTTATATGGGTCACTATATAATGACATTTACATGAAAATCCCTGATGGATTGAAAATGCCTGAAACATGTAGTTCAAGACCCCGAGATATTTACTCAATTAAGTTACGGAGATCATTGTACGGATTGAAACAATCAGGTCGAATGTGGTATAATCGTCTCAGTGAGTACCTTTTGAAAAATGGTTATGCTAATAATGTGATTTGTCCATGTGTTTTTATTAAAAGGACAAAAATGGGGTTTACTATCACTGCAGTTTATGTTGATGATTTAAACATCATTGGGACCCAGATGAACTTCATGAGACGATTGAATATTTGAAAAGAGAATTTGAAATGAAAGATTTAGGCCAAACGAAACTTTGCCTTGGTTTTCAGGTTGAACATTTATCTAAAGGAATCTTTGTCCACCAGTCATTATATATTGAAAAGATCCTTAAAAGATTTATTATGGATAAAGCATATCCTGTGAGTACACCCATGGTCGTTCGCTCGCTTGAAAAGAAAAATGATCCATTTCGCCTAAGAGAAAAGGAAGAAGAACTTCTTGGTCCTGAAGTACCATATCTTAGTGCTATTGGTGCACTAATGTATCTTGCAAATTGCACACGTCCCGATATTGCATTTTCTGTTAATTTATTGGCAAGACATAGTTCTGCTCCAACTCGAAGACATTGGACTGGTGTGAAACAAATATTTAGATATCTTCGAGGAACAATAGATCTGGGTTTGTTTTATTCTAAAGACTCACGAGTGGAATTAGTTGGTTATGCAGATGCAGGATATCGATCTGATCCTCACAGAGGAAGGTCACAAACAGGCTACATATTCACGTATAGTGATACAGCTATATCTTGGCGCTCTACAAAGCAAACTCTTGCAGCAACTTCTTCAAATCGTGCTGATAACGTTTTATGTATATATATATATATATATATAATATTGTATATAGGACTAGAAAGAGTTATAGAGAGAGTAAGAATTTCATTCTCATTCAAGTAATCTTTGAAGTAATACAAGTGCCTTTATATAGGACTTAGAAAATAAGTTACAAGTGAAATGAAGGGCCAAGAGTCACATATTAATGGGGAGAAAGCTAAAGAACAAAGTCATCCAAAAGCCAAATGTCCCTTAAATTATTTACATAACAGCTTTAAGCCAATGTTGTCAACATCATAAATTAAAAGAAAATTACTCCCTCCGTCCCGGTGAATTAAGCCAATGTTGTCAACATCTAGACTAAGAAAAGATATAAAAAATGAGTAAAATTAGATGAAAAGTGAGTAAAGTGGTAGGATATATCAATATTTAATAATAGATTTGAGATAGTGGAGGAAAGTAGTGGGTGTAATAGTGTTTTATATTATTATAGAATAGAGATAGTGGAGAAAGTAGTGGGTGTAATAATGTTTTATATTATTAAAAGTTACTATTTTTGGAATGTATAGAAATGAGAGAGACATCCCAAAATGATAAGTGTATAGAAATGACTGGGACGGAGGGAGTAAGAATTTAGCTAAAATTTGAAATTTAAATCGTAAAAAATCCGAACCATGACGACCCAATTCAGAATAATTTTGACCCAGTTCCCGCTCCCCCAAATATTTGAAATGAAGAATCGGCAAATGTAAATCTGGCGCTCCCCCTTTACATTTCTGCATCTCTATAAACTCGGAAGCTATTACTAATATTCACCAGCCAAACCAGGCCTCCTTCCGTCTCACTAACCAACCCAGGTCACTTCATATTTTTTCTTTTAATCTGATTTTTTTGTTTATTTTCCGATTTTTATTTTATGTTAATTAAACCCTAGTTCACTTATATTGGATTTAAGTAAATTCAATTAAATTCAGGAGAGGACTTCAATTGTATGATTGCTTCTTTATTCAATGTTATTATCGCATTGGATTGCGTAATTACTATCTCTCGTGTTTACGTTTAATATCTTATTTTGTATTCATCACTTGAAACTATGCAATTGTGTAATGGCAGCAGAATGCAGTCACATTGTTTGTTACGGCGTCATATTCTATTTTTGTTGTTTGTCGGGAGAGGGATTTGCGTAGTTTTTTAGGCAAGCTAGGATTTAAAACCATGACTGTGTGTGTGTGTGTGTTGTAGTTATTTGGGGGAAAGGATTGGAGGCGTAGACTTGTCCAATTGGCAATCTCAAAATCCTCGACATTAGGTCTTTACTTGTTATTCGGTAAAACAAGTGGAGATCTTTCTGTTGTGATTACGGCTTTATTTTTTGGTGCAAGGAGCAATGTTTTCTTGATTATCCAATAACAAGATAAGGCGCTGATCTGATTTGTTCTATGAGTGATAATTTCAGTATAAGTTTTTATTTTTTGCCGAGGTTTTTATGGATTGTGACGTTTCTATTTATCTTTAACTCGTTGCTTTAGTATATGTTTTAGGACCGAGCACAAATCTGTTGCTAGTACTGAGTTTTTAGAAGTTGTTCCCCGATGACTTCTGTGTATTATGCTTTAAAATGTCTTCAGAAATCATGTCAAACATGTTCATTGACCACATATTTACTTTAGGATTGTTTTATCATAATTAAGATACATTTGATTCTGAAATATAGGATAGGTTTGATGTAGGATTGGAATTTGACAGCGGTCTATATTAATCATTATCTAGCATGGAATAATTTGAACTTGTTTCTGCCTGTAAATGACTTCGTATTTTTGTTTTCTTTATATCTTAACTGTATTCTTGCAGACATTTCTGCAAATTACTCAGCTATTTTTCGGATCATTCTTTTATTTCAGTTCAAGATCATATATCGAAAAGAAGAGGGAATGGATGGAGTTTGCGATGAACTGGATGAAGTGAGAGCAGAACTTGAAAAGCTCAAAGAGGAATGCCGGTCCAAAACAAAGCTCATTGATAGTTTGAGAACTGCTCATAATGAACAGAAGAGCAAGCTTCAAGGAGCAATGGTCCAAATTGAGGAACTTGCTCGAGAACTTCATGTCAAATCCGAGGAGATACCTGAACTGAAGCAACTCTATGAGGACCTCAAAGCAAAATTCCATGAGAAAGATTCACTACTTCGGCACCTCAATTGTGCAAATGAGAAACTACATGTAGATTATGGTGCGAAATTTCAGAAGTTAGAAGCAGAAATCAAAGAGTTGGCAGCAGCTTTAGATGAAGCAACAGAAAGGATTCAAGATTTGGAACTGAAGGATCGTTCTAGAACTGAGGAAGTAGAAGGACTCAAGAGACTCTTATTTAATAAACAGAAAAAATTCACTGAATCAGATCAGGAAGCCATGGAATCTAAAAAAGTGAAACAAAGAGAAGATATGATACTTAAATTAGAGGAGGAAAATAGACATGTTGAAGAAAAGCTGAAGTGGAAGAATGAGCAGTTTGCACATCTCGAAGATGCTCACAGAAAGCTTCAAGAACAGTTTAGATCTTGTAAGGTTGATTGGAAGAGGGAGCGATCAGCACTAGTTGAAGAAATCTCTTCGCTGCAAACAAGTTTAGACTCTCAAACTAGAATTTCAGAAACACTTCAGACCCGGTTAAAGATGTGCAACCAAGCCTTATCTCATGAAGAAAGCAGAAGGAAAATTTTAGAAGTGGAAGTGTCTGAATTGAAATCACATTTTGAGACTGCATTTTCAAGTTCTCATGAGACAAAAACAAATTCTGATCATTTGACCCTCAAAAGGGATGAAGATATTGCAAACCTGAGAAATTTAATTGGAACAAAAGAGATCAACTCCAAAGAGATGGAACACAGAATCGCACAACTTGAGCAAGAGAGGCAAGGACTGAAAGAATCTTTCAAAGAGTCTCAAATTAATAATGCTGAGTTGACCTCGTTGTTGAAAGAACTAGAATACAAGATTCAGGATTTAGAGCAGTTGCATGAGAACACTTCGATGAACCTCCAAACGAAGGAAGACCAGCACAGTTATCAGATAGAAAAACTGACAGAAGTTGTAGAAAGCTACAAATCCAAATTGAAGGGTAAAAATAAAACACTAAAGGGACTCCAGAATGATCTGGAAGGTTACAACTGTCTGCTGGAGGTTCAAAGTGAGGAGATTTCTATAGTGATGATGATTATGAAGTCAGAATTTTCTGCAGCTTACTTAAAGCTCGTTGATGAAAAATCTGAAAAGGAATTGCACAACAAAGAAAGTGAAGAAAAGGTTTTACTTTTAACAAAGCAACTGGAGATGAAGGATAGTGCCTTGCATAGTCTTTACCAGAAGCTGGAGCAGAAAAATGAGGAACTTGTGGAGAGGGTTAAGTCTTACGACTGCATGAAGCAGCAGTACAGTTTTATGGAGGAAGAACTTCTGAGGCATAAGAAGATGCTAGCTGAATCATCTGAAAATCAAAATTGCTTGAAAGAACAAGTTCTGAACATGGAAAGTACATTGAAGATGCACAATCATGAGAGTTTTTGTGCTGTAGAAAAAGCAAATGCTGAGTTGGCTAAAAAAATATCTGAAGCTAGTAATGTAGAAGTTGAGCTGCGGAAGTGGAAATCACTGGCGGAAAATCTAGAGTTATGCCTCAGAGAAAGCCAGGAAATTTCTTCTGCAGAAAGTAAGAGTCTTAAAAGCTCTGTCAAAGAGCAAGATGAACAAATATGCAGTCTGCAGCAAACAATTGCATCACTAGAATCAAGGTATGCAGAAAAAGTAGATGCATTGGAGGCCTCAGAGGCGGAGAAAGAACACTGCATCCAAATTGCAGAAGATGATTGCATCACCATAGAAAAACATCAAATCGAGATCTTGTGTTTGACACAAAATTTTAGTGCAAGAGAAAAGGAAATTGTGCGCGCTCAAGCAGATGCAGTAAAAGCCTTTGAGCAACAGAAAAATAGCTTACTATCTGCCATAAGAGATAAAGACCAGATTGTAGAACATCTGTCAGAACAGGTTAAACTAACAGAGCAACATTGCACAAATACCTTCGTCTGTTTAGTAAATAATCAGATTGAGAATGATGTGCTGAGTGAAGCTCTAGACAAGGCAGGGAACTTGAAGAAAGCGGAGATTGAGGAGAAGGAGAAGATTAGTACCACACTGAAGATGGAAATCAAGAATTTACAGGAGAAACTGGAAGATCGAGAGGAGTACTTGCTTCAGATAAAACAAAAAGCAGAGCAACTTGAAGCTTTACTTCAAGCAAACAACTGTGAGTTGAAACAAGTGAAATATCAATCTGCATTTGAGCAAAAGAATCTAGATAACCTGGTCAAGGAGCTTGAGTTACAAAAAGGAGCTTTGCTGGAAGACATCACGAAACTATCTGCAGATAGGGATAATCTGCTGACCCAATTTGATCGATTCCTTGAGCAAATAGATGAGTTTTCCCATAAAGATTTTGAATTAGTGGCAAAGTTAGAAAACATGTCACATAATTTCGAGGAAGAGAAAGGAAAGGAACCGGAAGGAGATAGTGGGCTCTATAACTCTACCAGCAAAATTGTTAAACAATTACATAAATCAGAAGATGGATCTGGAGGGACAATCGAGCAAAGGTTTCCATTAACTGTGATCAATTCTTAGATGCTATGTTCGATAGAAAGAAATGTATACTTCAAAAAGAAGTTGATGGTAAGCACAAATTTTTCCCTAGCTAGTTTGCTATTGAATTCCAGAATGTTGTCTGGAATTCCAGAATGTCTTGTCTGAGATATTGTGTAGAACTTGTTTTACAGTGATTTTTTTTTTCTAGACTAAACTCTTGTCAGACTGTTTCTCTTTATCCTAAACAAGGAGTTTTATCTGCTTTCAGGTTATTGGTTGATTTGAGTATAAGCATAGAAAGTACGTCGATGATCCCATAACAGCTAAGTGTTTTTATTAAATTTAATGAATATATGAAATTATTCTATTCTGAATGGATTATAATATCTTATTGCAAGTCCTAAGAGTCTGAAATCAACTTAATTGTAAGAGTCAGATTCAGGTATTTGAAACCTATTCCATTTAGAAACATGTTCTGCAAGCGGAATGTTTACTATAAAAATGAAAGGAGGACCAGTTATCACAATGCAAATCTAGAGATATCAGTATCAAAATGCATATATGGAGAGGCTCGTAAAAGAGATGAAGACAATTATGTTTTTCAGCTGCATCTTTGCCATACACTATTTGTGCGGTAACTTGAGTACTAAGGTTTCCATAAAGTCGATTAAAGAGTGTGTTTAACATACACTTTTTGGCATATAACTTGAGCTCTATGCTAGGAGTCTGTTTTCAGAATATCACAACTGAAAGTAGACGCCACTAAATTATTCTTAAACTAGTATTGAACTTAAATCTAATCAAATAGATTCGATATCAACATTTTAATGATATATATGTTTTTTAGTTCAAAGTTCTAATATAAAACTCTGTGACCATATTTTGCTAATTAAAACTCTGTGACTTTGTTTTGGGAAATTCGTAGAAGTTTAAGAATTTTAATCTGACGGCATAGAATGGACGACAAAACTAAGGTTTACTTGATTTTATACTGACTTGTAAAATAGAAGTTTAAAATTAAATAGGCGGGGAAAAAGAACCTGATTGTTATAGATTTAAAATACGATGGCTGCTAATCATCAGCAATATTCCTTTGCAAATACATTTTTATCATCCTAGAAATACACAACAAAAGTGACATTCAGGTAAATAATCTGTTTATAGTTGTAAAGAAGTTGTAATACAACAACCAAATAAGCTACTAAAGCTGAGATGGAACTGCTAGACAAGCGCCTGTAGATGGAACTTCAGTAATATATTCTCTCGTTGAAGTATTTTAAAAAAAAAGGATGCATGCGAAACCTTGCACTGAGAAAGCCATTTTTCATTCAGAACAAACCCAATTTGTACTTGGTATTCTCAGATAAATTTAATCACCTCAACATTCATTTTTGGCATTTGTTTTGCCAAAATTTTGTCAAAGTAATAGGTTGACATCCACAGAGACCGCTTGATTCATACTTTATCGATACCTGAAAGTAATGCTGCATCTCCAAAAGGGCAATCTCATATCTCAAGCTTCCACAGCTTTAGACAGTCCTCCAACACTAACTGCATTTCCAGATCACTTCTTCTAGCATAAGCTGACAAAAGTATTTCCAAACTTTTGCATATTAATACTTTTCAATACAAGGTCAAGTTAGTCAATAGTCCTAATATCGAAAGTCTCTCGAGATTAGTGCAAATCTTTACCACTGCATCAAATGCCTCATCCAGTGCTTCACTTGTTATGTAATCTGACTCGCATGGATCATATGCAGAGGTGAGAGTGAGTAAATCAGGGAACTTCTGAACAATAGTTGCAACAGCATTTTTAGTCATTTGCGTGTGGATTGTGGAAGTATAGAATATACACCAGCAGCAACAAGTGTACATCTAAGCCTTGCTTCTTCTGGTCGGCTAAACGACTTGCAAGTCTTATGATGTATAGGCAGAAAAAACTTTAAAAGGGTTCTCCTATTTGCTTTTGGTGTTGCAGGCCCTTCTTCTACGAGTGAGGATTAATGATTCGCGGCTGCAAGGTGGACATAGTTGACTACAAACATCACAGATACCAAGTATCAACTATGTCCACCACCTTGCAGCTGTAGGTACTCAGTATATTGATATAGAGTTTCGTATATATAATTATTCTTATTAATGTTTTTTTATACATGTCTGCGAAAAAAATAGTTTGATCCCTCACTGATAGTACTCTTTCAACTGAACCATTCGGGTAGCAAATTCAACCGTGTAAAGGTCTACAAGATGTATACTTTTGCAACAATTTTAACTGTTGGACACAAGCCCTACTTTGCATCTGCAGAAGAGTATTGGAGTATCTGCACATTCCTGTCAAAGAATTTTTCAATGAGATCAAGTGGTAGCTTGGATGCTCTAGGCAGAACACAAAAAGCCGGTGGGACAAGGATTATGCGGGGGAGGGCACCCCCTTGTTTGAATTATACGATTGTGTTCCCAGTTTTGCAAAGTCCCTAACTTTCTTTAAAATCGACTTGTCATCTACCGCCCCTGAAGGAGTCCGTATGAAACCGTGTATCCATAGTGTGTAGAATGTAAATTGAAGAAACAGAAACTCTCAAACAATAAAAATGAAGTAAAGTAGGCATTCTAAGAGACATTTGTCAAACAGGTTGAGGACATCGGAAGGCATTTAAGAAAATTGGGTGTGCAAAAGCATTTCAAGTGCTCAACAAAAAAAAAATGCAGATAGTAAGATTCTTAAAAGCTCTGTAAAAAAGCAAGATGAACAAATATGCAGTCTTCAGCAAACAATCGCATCACTAGAATCAAGGTATGCAGATAAAGACCACTGCATTCTAAGTGCAGAAGATGGTCGCATCACCATAGAAAAACTTCAAGTCGAGATCTTGTGTTTATCACAAAATTTTTAGTGCTAGACAAAAGGAAATTGTGCGCGTACAAGAAGATGCAGTAAAAGCTTTTGAGCAAGAGAGAAATAGCTTACTATCCTATCATAAGAGATAATGACCAGATAGTAGAACAGGTTAAACAATCAGAGCAACATTGCACACAAACCTTCTTCTGTTTAGTAAATAATTAGATTGAGATTCATGTGCTGAGTGAAGCTCTAGACAAGGCAGGGAACTTGAAGAAGGCGGAGATTGAGGAAAAGGAGAAGATTAGTACCCGCACTGAAGATGAAAATCAAGAATTTACAGGAGAAACTGGAAGATCGAGAGGAGTACTTGCTTCAGATGAAACAAAAAGAAGAGCAACTTTTCAAAACCGAAAGCTGTGCAGAATTACCTGCATACATTCAAAACCGAACCAATCCTCAAGAGTTTCTTAAGCTCTGCTTCAATTTTTCCCGTGATGATATAATCTTACTTTCATTTGACAACCTCCCCGATTACAGGTGTAATGTCTGTTGCACGCCCCTACCAGGGGAAGTGCTGCAGTTCTTCTATTTCAGTTCTGATACTGATATATATGTTTGCTTCAAATGTGCTCGTTCCAATTTCAGCAGTCCTTCGAGGACTGGAAATTTGAGCATCCAGCTCACAGTCAACACCAATTAGCCTTAATCCAGCGTCCCTCGTCATTTAAATGTGATGCTTGCAAAGTGGACAATAATAATAAAGATTCGTCCTATAGATGCACCAAATGTCAGTTTTGGATGCACAAGATTTGTGGTGATGCTCCTACCACTATCCAGTTTCAGTTTCACCATCAACACCCTCTTGTCCTTTCATTTTCTCTTCCACGAGATTATCACAAATTTATGCAGCATTGCAGACTCTGCAAAAAAAAACACTGAACTGATTAGACTGGATTTACTATTGTCGCAACTGCAGATATTTTTCCCATTTTCAATGTGCGAGATCAAGTCAAATGTTGAGGTAGTACTTAATTAGCTTAAACATTAATATTGATATCTATGTTGCATTTATCTGCCTATCCTTTTTCCACATTATATAGTCTTTTATAACAAATAAAAACATCTCTAGCTCAACAAATAGTATCAAACATTGGGCTCATGATGAACATCATCTACAACTCATGACAATCAGTGAGTTAAATAAATTATCAGAAAGATAATAATAAAATATTATTGAAATGTGACGGATGTGTCAAACCGATCCGGACTGATGATGATCATCCATTCTATGGTTGTGTTCCCTGTAAATACTTTCTGCACACATTCTGTGCAGAGTTGCCCAGAAAGATTGAGCACTACCCTTGCACAGATGGTTTGACGATTTTTGCAGGCAGGTGTACAAGGAAAAATACTGGTTTTCTTATTGTGTTGGATGTGGAGTTCCAGGCAATGGCATATTCTTCTTTGGTTTTAATTTTTAAATACTGTAATAATTTATGAATCAATCCTTTGTTATATGGGAAATTACTATGTATGATGAAGAACATCATCTTTTGTCTGTGTAAAACTACTTATTGTGTTCATACTTAATAAATTAATATAATAATCCATGTTCCTTAGGCATTAATCTGTGTAAAACGTTTTAATTATCAGTTTAGTTATAGCTATTTGATTGGTTCTCTCTTCAGTTTATCATTCTCATTACACACACACAAAAAATTACACTTGTAGCCCATGGTTCTGTGACCATGCTACTGAGCTTAACTATGCCAGCTACTTCATCCGACATTAGTAACACGATCACCAAGGGCAGTCATGACGAAACCAGGATGCGGAAGCAAGTGCAGGAACTTAACCGTGCCATATCCATTTGGCATTGGAGTAGGCTCCGGTTGTTGGATGACTCTTCGACATGGTTCGACGTTAACTGCAACCACTTCTTTAGAACCCCTCAAGGCTTTCTAGGTAGTATCAGTGTTCATCTTCATGGCATATCAGATTCTTAGATGGGCATTTCTAATGTCATGGCTGCCAAGTTTTACAGTCCAACTGGTGATTTAACCACAAATAATTCAGCCTCTACACAAATCACTTAGATTCTCCGTCCACTTTCTTGACTATTGTTGTTCCCTTGTTTCATTCCTCTAAGAAAAAGAGGAAACAAATAATTGATCAACAGAGCGAGACTGTTATCTCATTAACTTTTCGTGTAAAATATATTCATTTTTTCTTTTGAAAATTATAACACGCGGAAAGATAGAAGAGAAATTAAAAAGAAAAACGTCCAAAGCAATATATTGGCTAGAAAACATTTCACCCAACACCCAAGAAGGGCTGCTATATTATATACAAGTTTCTGCACATCAGAATCAAGGTAAACATTAAAACCTTTCTAGATTCTACCATCTCTATTCGTTCCGAGAAAATCTGTAAAGGTTTGGCCTTCGTGAAACATAAATCTTTGCCGAAGTATCTACATCGACAATATTACTACACACATCGAACTATCAATCTATCACAATAGCTTCTAACTTTTTGTGAAGTGGTTCCACCTCTTCAAGAAGCACATGCCTTGGTCTTTTTGCACTCATTCGTTCCTTCGAATCTGAATCATTTATCTCGATAAAGTTAGATTCTTGATTAGACAAGGCACGTTTTACTCCCTGCTGATACGGGGATCCAAAATCAACTTTGACCCCAGGTGTCTTAGGTTGCCTCTCCGGAGAAGCAATGCGAACACAGTGTGCAAGACCAACATTTAGCATATATTCTATTGGAAGGGAAATTGTTGCAGTTGAGTTGACCACTTGATCAGAAGAGGCAGTTCTGGTTTGATGGTTAGGTGAGCTTTGACACTCACTGTCGTCATGTGTCTCACGAATCTCCTCAGAATCCTCAACTACACATTCTGCAAATTCATCACTTGGGGTTGAAGAAATTTCATCAGAATCTTCAACATCCAAATCCAGAACTGCAGATGTCCGGTCTCCACTCACATGGGGATTGTCTTGCTTCTTGACTTCCTGAAGATCAACAGATATACCAGGCAGCAGTTTTAACTCAGTTGCATTTTGTACCTTGTCACAATATGACATTGCTGACTTCTGTTCCTCAGACTCTTCAAGTTCCTGATTTAAACAACAGATTAAACGGATAAATACATGTTTTCTGCCACAAAAAGAAATACACAGATGACACATGCATAAATCCCAACATAACCTGTAAGGATTCACGATCAGATGATCAGTATATAAGAGTCCAACTGCAATATAACCTGGCCAGAAATCTGAATACACGAATTCATATCTATCGTGGCTATTCCTGTCGTATTGCTAGCTCTTGTTGCTATTTTAATTGATATCACCGAGGGCTGCCAAGTGGCTTAACATTTACTAGATCTTGCGGACTCCATTGTAGCATTAAATTGGCCACTTTACTTTATTTAGAAAACGAGATGCATCTTTGTTACTTGTGCTTCTATTTTCGGATTATGATTGCCACCCACTTAAATATTCATATTAAAAAGAATTCTACTGATATAATTATTAAGAATCATGAAGCAGAAAAATTAACTAAACACCATGTTTTCCCTCCTTTCTCTGGTTATTCAGAACGATGATTATGTCAGAGTTTCGCTCAATTTGCACTTCTTCTGGAACTCAGCATTATATTTATAAGGATATGGCGGACTGTAGCCAAGTATTGTGTCCAAGATGATTCACCTAGGATAGGTACTTCCGCTGTTATAATATAAAGTCTCTTTCTGCTAATTTCACTTCAATTAAGAGAGATCATGTCTAATATGTCGACTAAAAAAATATCACAGTTAATGGCAACTCCCTTTTCCTCAACTAAGCCGGCTTGACAATGTTGTAATCAAAGTGCAGAGTTGACAAACTATTCTTATACTCAGAAGAAAAACAATTATCGGTAATTACCTCTATAGGTGACATGACACTCTTTAATTGATTACACTGCCTTGCTGGATGACAACATCGATCAGAAGGTGATCTTGCATTGTATCTACAATCCAATACCTCATCATTATTTAATTTGTGTTCTCCATCACATTGTAGAATATGAGGAGCCTCAACCACTGGTTTAGCTCCAAACTTCTGATGAGATGTACAATTGGAGTTATTCACCAGACATGTATCTGTTGCACAAAATTCATTAAGAATTTGCCCACTGTTATTATGTTCATCTACTTCAGTAGATTCTGAAGGACTCCTTATATCAGAAGCACCAGCATTACAAGAATGGTCGACAGAAATCCTATAAATTAAGTCTTTGATATGAGCACGTTTCGAAGAAGCTTCTGCAGGGCTGAACCACTGCTCTCTTAGCTGCAAGACAGAATGACATGACTCACATGAATGTCACAAAAAGGATGCAGGTGATGTTAAGGAAAATTGTCAATTATAGATCAAAAAAAGACATGTCGGTAGTAACAAAACACAAGTCTTCAAACAACATAGCAGACAGCAGATCATTGAAAGTTGAAACAAATGATATTCACGGTGAATTTAGTTAATTTCTGTAATGCCCAGGAACCATAGTGCACATGATCACATTTGGTTGGACAAGTGGTTAAAAGTTAAAACTTAAACAAGAGCAGCAGCAAACTTCTGGTCAGCCAGATCTGAAGACCAGGTAAATCAAGCAATTCCCCATGTCACTTTCTCCGGTAAAGTTGGACTGGGAACCACCTACTGCAATCATTTAGTTTATGACAAAACAAATTATCTGCAAAAGATAATAATATTTTTATATAAAGTCAGAAATTTAGGATCTTTTGCATAAGATAAAAATGTCAATCAAAAAAGATACTTATAAGATTACAAGTAAAACATCACATTATGATGTCTATCTATGCTCCAAAATCTGGGTTTCTTCTACACAGCTAAGCTGTGTATGGGCTGCAAATGTAACTGCAAGGATCAATCCACCACCTAGGCGTGTGTCTAGCCTTCTTTAGAACTCTGCTCGAAAGTGAAGGCCTTTCAAATTTTACATTTATAGCAAGTGTCACCAGAAACCCTGTGACTTGTATGATCATTTAACGTGATGTCTTCGATGAATGAATTATAACATTAGCGAATACTATGTCACGGTGTTAAAATATAGTCAACCTAACCTCTAGACAGAGTTTCTCCACTCTTATGTAATCTCTGCAGCACTTGCAAATTCTAACGTCACTGTCTAAGAACTAGTAAGAAGTACGATCATATTTTTCATTCTTTTAAAAAAAAACTTCAGCTTCACTTTTTTATTCATTACGTGGTGTGCTAGTGCAACTAATTGAAAACTATATCGTGGCAGGTTCTAAAAACACAATAGTATTCATTTGGTGAAGCCGTGAAGGGAGCATGAAACTGGAGTACTACTTTGTATTCATTTTAATAATATTGTTTAGGAACAGAGTTAACTGTAATTAATAATAAAGTTTAATTAAAACATAGATTATCATAAATATTATAGATTTATAGTAATATGGTAATGGTTAAAAAAGGATTTGTTTTCTCTACTTAATTACTAGCATATCCTAGCAAGATGTGCAATTCATTTATGAATTCTTGTTTTTATAAAATACATTTGTATCAATATCGCATATTTTAAAATTATTGATTAATATATATAAAGTTTAGAACGAAAAAGAATAGAGATCGCCTCTCTCTCTCTCTCTCTCAATGTAAGACTCTAGCCTTCTTTTTTGTACGTTTTTACCTTGACTAGAAAATGACCAAAGTCGCCCCTCACGCACCCCTTCCCATGCACCCCCTGGAATCCCAACCAAGCGACATAGAGATACCCCGGGTGGCGCACCCGTCCCTATGACGTCGCACCCCCGCGCACCCGTCCTTTCTAGTATTATATTTAAGGAGTTAACTAAGAACTCCTGGAGATGCTTTTATGGTTCAAACTATTGGTTTGATAGATTGGCGTTGCGACGACCCTAACTTGAGATTTCTCATAAATTTAAGCTATGAGGCCATGTTAACTAACCAAACTCTGCCAAAATTGTAAGGTGTTAAAAGAGAGGTTTATTAGGATCATACATCTTCATAAATATGATTGTAAACTATCAACTATTAAATAAAGATCATACATTCATTTACTTAGAACGCGTATTTTACGATCCATAACATTGCATCAAAATGTAGTGTTGAATGGTATTTCATTAGAAGTTCCAATTACCAGATATACTGAAACTTAGAGACTATAGTCAACATTACCTAGAGTCCTAGACTAAGTTGTGAAAAAGATGAGATCACTTACAAAAGTAGATGATGAATTGAGGATCCGGAAAGGATTAAAGTTCTCAGGAGCTTCCTCTACAAAAAGTTCCGCGTAGTGGAGCAAAAAAAGACCGCAATCAAATAAGTTTTTCTGTTGCGGTACCTGAACCAAGAGAAGTGCAATTACTGAATAATGAGTTTATCATGTTAGATGAGTAAGTTGTGAAAATTTGATGCAGGACAAGAAGCCAAGTAAAATCCTAAATATAAAGGAAACAAACCCTTTATTATCTTCTACCATGATCTAAAATATTCCTAATAAATTATTTATATAATATAATTAAACTTGATGACAAATCACAATTAAAACTATTCCTAAATATCAACATAAAATAAATACTAGCATGGATATTAGCAATGTGCCAACAAAGGTGAACCTGTGAAAGGCTGACGAATAAAGTTCTTGCACTGATTCTCTAATTTAAGGCTTAGAGACCACTTTTTTATACTCATGGGTACTTAATGTGAATTATGGTAACAAATAAGACACTAATCATGCCCTTTTTCAAATTCAGATCAGGGTTTGACCTACATGTTACAGAACTTCTACACCTTGACCTTACTATGTATACTGGATCTTACTGTTCGTCCATCTAGCCAACTGTGCTAATAGAAGAAGTTTTTTACATGGGAACAATTAATTTTTCTAGAAGACATCCAAAAGAGTCAAAATGTATTATTTATTGACTTGCATCAAACCGGAAATGGATCAATAAGAAAAATAGCTATACAATTATATATGGGGAAGCAACTCCCCAATGTGCCCACGTAATTTTATTTAAGAAGCTAATGTAGTTTCTCTGACAAAAAATGAATCAGAAAATTTCTTAACAATGCATAGAAACTTATAAAGTAATCTTAAATTACCATTATACACTACAATGTAATTATTTATTCATCCCGTACAGTTGAACATTATGTAGAGTTGAACACTCAATAGAAAGTCTAGGGTGACATAAATATAGCAATTTCCATAAAACAAGTACGGAGTAATAATATAATAATACTCAAAAACGATAAATAACTGTACAGGCAGATATACAAGTAAAAGTCTGTTACAAACTCGTAGTCTAAGCTATGTTGCCTACACTTGGGTGTAGGAGCCTACCTAACACTGGTATAGAATCCAACGGTGAAATAAACTATCTAGAAAATATTAAGACGTGCAGAGATCTCTATAGTGTAGTTTAACACTTCAATTTCAGATATTCGACTTTGTTTACAAACTTTTAAAGGAACGCCTAGTCGCCTACCCTAATATAATTTACGCACTTAATTAAATAAATTACAAATTCTTAACATTGAGAAAATATCAATTCACAAGTCCTTGAATTATTCTGGATTCAGCATCAGGTCTCTAATTATTAACTTTTCAGAATCATCTCCTAATTTTCTCTGGCTTTTGAGATTTCTGTTGTAATAACTAGTTAGTTTGCATTGTAATCATTGTGGAAGCTAAGACAGTCGATCAAACTGTCGGGAACTCAATCCAGTCCTTTCCAAAAAATAAACTAAAACTTAAATAAAATGATCGAGGGAACCTACTGCAACAAAAATGAGCAATAATTCTTACGAAGTATCAATTGTTTAGAGCTTTCTTTGCAATTAAACAGACCGAGTATTTAGGTCATATGCGCTGGGTCGATGATTATGAAAGAGCAGTGCCATGTTAATTTACAAATGGGGGAGAAAGCCATGTTAATTACTTTGTTAAACGAGGTAATTCCATTCATGGAATATACAATACAACTACCATCAATGTGCTTCAGCTGAAGAAAACGAAGATTATTCTTACCAAAATGACTCGATTTAAAAATAAAAATTTGTAAAAGGAAGTCACTGAGAATTAATTTAATCAGGGCTGATGCTAATATATATATATATATATATATATATATATATAATTTTAGTGCCTAACAAATCGATTTCACTGACATTAAGTCGAAAGGATAGTGTAAAAGCAAGTGCGCACATAGGCCTATATATCATCTGTAGTGGACAGCTAGAGAGAGAAGTGGCCAGTTTCAATACAAAAAATTATACCCAGGATCTATACACACCATGCATGTCGACATGACACAGGTATGACAGTTGATGTGTTCGGGTATGGGAGATCACGAGATAGTTTAAATGCATCATGAATGATACATTCAAATTTAAATTCAAAAAGTGGCAATATTCATACAACACGCTATATTAATACAACAAAGTTTATTTATCAATCTTAACAACAGATATATTAGACAAAAATATAGTCACGTTTAATCACAATTAAAGGACAATGAGGACGGACTACTAGTGATCATTTATCACATAACCACAGTTTAAAAAGAGTGACATCGCCACAAATTTACACAAATTTAACTAACGAAATTAACAAAGCTAACATTGCTATAGTTAAACAAACTTAAGCATTACAAAGGAGCAAAAAATTTCAGGGTACTCGGTGGAGTAGTCTCGCACCAAGTGCCTCAGCAGCTAAAGTTGAGAACACATGACTGCACAAAAAATAAATTCCCATGCGCACTCTACACAATCACGCATATAGGCGGTACACAAAAAAAAATGTGTTCAATAACAGAAAATGAACTGAGCAAAAATCTTGTAATCACCTCAAGGCTAAGAAAGGGTACATCCCAGAATCTTGAAGATATATCTCCCACCAGATCATTATTCCTCTCCTTCCATTCTTCAGACATATAACTGGCAAATCACGACCAAAAAAAAGAGGTGAGGTCTGTAACATGATATATATCAATAATTTAGCATTCCTTCCTAGTGTTCATGCCCCTCATATACCCATAAAAGTATTTTTGTCTTCAATCTCAAATGTACTGCAGTCAAATATCAGTAATAAATAAAATTACTGTTGTAATAAAATAAGGCATCTGAGCTAGATGGCATCTTAGTCTAGCATATAAGTTTTATATTAGTTTTATATTGCTAGCATATTTTTCTGTAGTAGTAAGTTTAAGCAGGATCTTTGTATGTTTCCCTATATTTAGTGATTGACAATTGAGTATGATTCAATCAAAAATCAACTCATTGGTCAAAACCCTTTTCCTGCAGTTGAGGAAGCACATGGCCGTGTGCAGCTAGAAGAGAGTTGGAGAGAAAGCATGGCTCCAATTGAAAGTGTGCCTAACCGATCTGCATTTTTTACGAGAAGTGTTCAGAATCCAGACAAACCGGATCAGATTCCTATGGCCTCAAGGGATGACGAAACTCCTATCCTGTGTGACCATTGTAATAAGTTACATCATTCTAGGGAGAATTGTTTTATTTTACCCCCCCCCCCCCCCTCCAACCCACTTACGAGGTCGTGGCCGAGGAGGACGTATTCAAGCCAATTCATCCAGCAGAGGCACTCACTATCGGGCACATCATTCAACATCAGAGGAGCATGATGATTCCGCTCCTTCATCGGGGACAATGAGTGCAACAGTACTTAGTACTCTCCGTCAGCTATTGTCTCGATTGGAGACTAATCCAGCAGGACCTTCGGCCAATTCTGCCAATGTACAATCAGGCAACGACAAAAATTCCTGGCAATGGTAAAGGGGTTGATGGCCATCCATCAATCTATAAACAAGGTGGTCATCCACCATATGTGCTGACACCAGCACCTCCTGTGTTCAGACATAGGCTCAAAAATACCACGTCGTCGTGAGATATATAGTCCCGGTATTCCCAAGATGGGTCAATCTCAAGATGGATCATAAACTCCAAGATGAGTCAATCCTAATAAGGGTATTCAATCCTAAGGGCTAAGATGGGTCTGGTTGGATGCTTAGGTTACGTTAAGGGCTCCTAGTGTTCCACTCTTCAACCGAACACTCTTCAATCCCAAGATGGGATTTCGAGTGAGGGGCCTTGTCAAATATCAGTAATAAATATATTTACTGTTTGGAATAAATATATTTACTGTTTGTAATAAATTAAGGCATCTGAGCTAGAAGGTATCTTAGTCTAGCATGTAAGTTTTATATTAGTTTCTTTACTAGCATAATTTTCTGTAGTAGTAAGTTTAAGCAGCATTGTTGTATGTTTTCCTATATATAGAGTCTTAATTTTCCTCTTGTTATAACACACTAGACCTATCAGCAGCTATATATGCATACATATATACATTCTGCAAACCCCCTTTTTATCTTTGTAACTGCAGTAGTGAAGATATACAGATATATACATACACTTCCTGCAACTCTCTTCTTGTTTAAGCTTCATTTATTCATATCACTGATTTATATATTCAGTATTCACAGTTTGTAACAACTCATAGACAATTTCTTATTTGATATATAATATAAATTTTACTTCAAAAATCACAACAATGTAAACCCCGAGAAATGACATGATTTTCTAAAGCCAACTATTAAAAAAGCTTGTAGCATTAATAAATCACATTTATAGATTCCATATTGCATACAAACATTTACTTTCGAATCTTTACACATATAATAAAAGTAAATATATGTGAGTTTAGGCTGGAGGATGAAGGAAAGAAAATTGGCCAGTGTTTAGGGAAAAGAAAATTAGTTGAATTCTTAGTCACAGGGTTCACATTTTATGCCCTATAATGTGAAGAATAACGTGAACATTTGGAATATGATTTCTTAACTTCAGAATCCAATATCCAACCTAACTGATGTTAAAGATAATCATCAGCAAAATGAAATCCCCTACTCCATCTCATCAACCAAGCCCAAGTATGTTCAAAACAGTATTAATATGACAAAACACGAATGAGATTACCTCTGAAACAGTTTTTGGAGACCTCTATGGCTTCCTTTGATAGAATCCATGTGCAAAATGCATGGCATCTTACACCACTCCTCCATTTCCTTTTCTGCAATAAAAGATAATTAGAGACTGCAAAAGACATAAATTATCAAATTTACAATGGTAGAAGATCTTGCCTTCGAGATTGGCCAACTTCTTCATTTCCTCATCTGTAAACATTTTAATAAATTAGTGATTGCAAAACAAAATTAAGGTTCATGTTTACGATGGTTAAAGATCTTGCCTTTGAGATTGGCCACTTCTGCAG
This sequence comes from Heracleum sosnowskyi, assembly GCA_030848705.1. Classification (NCBI taxonomy): domain Eukaryota; kingdom Viridiplantae; phylum Streptophyta; class Magnoliopsida; order Apiales; family Apiaceae; genus Heracleum; species Heracleum sosnowskyi. Next base: position 11,793,825 of record CM061244.1, on the reverse strand, counting down.
GGTGACATATAACAATTAAACTCCAATGGAAACTGAAAAATGATAAAGTCATTTGCATAAAATATAAATGATCTGAATTCTTTTACAGCATAGTGCATATTTCTCACCTGAAATTAACAGGAATAAAGATGTAATCCTTTTCAAACAGATCTAGTTTCCTCGTCCATTTATGAACACGTAGAAAAGCTTCCCTTCCTTCATGTTCAATAGACAAATCTCCATCCAGATCAACCAACTTCCGAAAGAAAAAGCAAGTAAAGAAGTGGAACCGAGGCACCTCCTTATGTTCGACTTTTTTCTTAAGGTATCTGTCAATTATCTCTGTTAGTTAAGTTCAAATGTTAAAAAAAAAATTGCAATAAGTATCAGACAAGATGATTGTTTTCAAAGGCATAATTTATTGGCATTGTGATCTCTAACTGGTTAGTAAGGCGAAAATATCTTCCTGAACAAAAAACAATAGAATAACGAAGCATGAACTAAAAAACTCCAAGCCTAGACTAAACTGGATTACACAAGTTGTTTTAACAAATCTTTGAATTGTTCACAAGAATTAAATAAGTAGTCAATATCCACATAAATAAAAGAAAACACGTGCACACACAACCTACACTAGAATATAGTTAATCCTGAGGAATATGTTTCTTAGAGTTACTTGAATGATAGACAAGCATCAACGTTTGTATGCACAAGAACATTAATAAACATAAATAAAAAAATTATATATGAGTAGTACATGTCTGGTACAGTCCATATAGAATATCTAAGATCCTATTATTAAAAGTCCATCTTTTTCTGTAATCTAACTGCATATTTTAATCCAATTATATACATATAATGTAGATTTATATTTATAAGAACCTATTGTTTTTAAAACTATCTAAATATTATAACTCAAAAACTTTACGTACTATCCAGAATCCTATTTTTGAAAATCCATCTTTCTTGACCTAAATATATATATTAAAACTCAACTATTTAAACCGGCAAGAAGTTATCTTTTTAAACCCACTTATTACTAGATATTATATAAATACTTTTCATAAAAAACCTCATCTTTTTTCAACCTAATTACATACATTAGTTTAGTTTTGTAAATCAGAAACATAAAATATTAAAATTAAAATTTATAAATGTTAAAAAAAAAACTACAAGCTAGGCTTTTAAGTGGAACATGACTTGCCATTTACATATGTGTGTATACATAATGTGTGCATGTCCGCATAGTACATAATCATCTTATTTACCCTGATTCCCCTTGCTAACTTATTGAAGAATTGAGCCTCTAACCAAATCCAGAAATGAATTTTTAAATGTTTGTTGACATAAAAAAAAATAACAGTAAACAAATTATTTTACACAAAAGGACAGTTTCAAGAATCTAACATTCAAAAAATATAGAATATTTTCCCAAGCTATCTACCTGATTCAAACAAACTTGTTTGTCTATTTTATTTTACAAGAGCGGCGAAGACACTGAGTTGGAGGATTGAATAGGGTATTTAGGCGTCGCCAGCGCGCCACCATCATTATAACTATTTATTGTCACCTTAATCAATATTGTAACTAGTTTACGATAAGCTAGTATCATATTTACAAATTTGAGGGTCTGAAAGTAAGATGGCAGCTTATAATTATTTATTTTCTTCAAACACATTACTTATTCAAAGAAAAAGAAAAAAATCATTCACAACCAATTTCATAAAGAAGGCTAGATTTATCAGAAGCATTTGACCCCCTTTCGGCAATATCTTCTTTTTTTCTAATTCATCTAACCCTTGAGGCATGTATAACTTTACTCATACATAATCTACTATACATGATAGAAACACAGCATAATGTAAGTTTCAGACATCTAACTTACTTCATGTAAAAGTCAATGACAGTATCATTGATAAAGGTCTTTGGTTGTAATAATTGGACATCACTCCAACCAATGGATACAGCATCAAGATCCCCTCTTGGAAATGTAACAACGAAATCATCCGAACTGCAACACAATTTATATGAGTAATCAATATATTAGGAAGTTCAAAAAATAAAATCAATAAATTATTTAGGGGTAGTCAACAACTTTAATTGAACAAACGTAAACATGGAAGAAGTGTGAAAAGAAAGGTAGAAGCATAATTCCAAGAGCTGAGCATGTATGACCGAATTAGAGCATATATAGCAGCAACATTCCTACTTCCAGTTATACTTGATATATCATATATAGTAAGCTCTCAACTATGTACGTTTCTATCTTCTCTACCCCAAATAACGAAAGTTTCGTAAGGGGACTGAAGTGAACTTATAAAGCTATCCCCATTCTTTCTGGTCCATCTCAGCATTTTCTTGGCTACACATCATCTTCAAACTGCACTCCCTATGGTGTACCCCTGGTTTAGACACGTCTATTTTCTGGATTTATACCCCTGGTTTAAACAGGCTTTCTGTCTCTCTTATTATAATTGACAAAAAGATACAGGTGAGATTCTAACATATAGATAACAATCATAGGGTAAAAGAAATTGATGCGCTGAATTTCTCATCAGAGGACCAGACTTCTCCAAGATTTCCTAGTCGAAAAAGATAGTACTTAAGCATTACTAACACAATGCCTACTTCAGTAGCATTTTCACCATAATGGACAAGGAAGATGCTAACACAAAACCTTCACCACACTTACTCACGAAAATGATGACTTGAAAACTTGTCCATTAGAACACCTTCTATATTGACTGCATCAACACTGTGACAAAAAACATCAAAAACCATCAGAAGCCATGCCAAATTCACAAAATAGTTTCAGAGCTTAATATGCTTTATCATAGGCGGACTTATATAGTCAGGCGTGGGAACCCAGGCACCCACTGGACTCAGGCTTTAAAGACAAATATTTAGTATGTTTCAAGCTGAGAATTTATCAGATATCTTCAAGGAACCCAATTAATTTATTATAGGCACCCACTTAATAAAAAAAATTATTCAAATATCGCATCAAATAGCCCAAATAAAAAATTAGAAGAAGTCCAAAAAAGAGCCAAAGTTACTAAAATAATGTAATACATCATTTTCAAAAGATTAAAACGCATAGTGAACAATTCTAGAATGTAAAATATTTTTCATGTATATGAATTTCGTTTTTTTAATTATTATCGTATTTATTTTTATTTTAATATTTATATTAGGAACCCACTGGAAAAAAAATTCTCGGTCCGCCACTGGCTTTATGTACCAACCAAAGTCAACAACAGAATAAGAGAAACGCAAAATTATACAATTTTGAGTAATAACTTGCTTTGTTGGACAAAATTACAAAAAACAAAAGAGTGCAAAATGAAGCCAGAAAGAACATTTTCGCATGCGTATGAGGATGAGTAACCGATGACACTCACTGAGAATCAGTAATCCATGCGTCTTTATATCTACTATCCAGTGCCCAAATTTTATTCTGCAGTTCCGGCCAGTCAGGATAAGCGACCTCCCAGTCCAACTTGACAATGCCTGCATGTAGTTAATTGTAAATTAGTAATCGGGGTTGAGGTTTGAAGTTGACGACAACTCTCAACCCCATAAAACTTACCACACAAAACTGTCACATAAATGGCAACTAATAAACCATTTGATGCTTAAGTGTCTGCATTTAATAAACTATCCCATAAAAATTTTCGGTCCGTGAAAGCATTAGGTACTTCCAAAAAGCTTTTCTAGCCACCACAAATGAAAAAAATCGCACTGGACTAATCCTCAAAATAAATACAAAAAAAGGTGAGATGTCATCTAAAAAGTTATCAAGCCCTCGACTAGTTGGTGTCTAATCGTCCAGTTAGAAAATACGGACCCACTTATGTATTAGTCAATTATTGTCTTAAAATTAAAGAGTTTGAGAAATGAATGAGTGATAAATATGGATAACCCTACTAAATATAGCATCATCGTGCAACTATTTCGGATGAAAATTATCTTTTATATAAATCATATATCATCATGCTGTAAATATGAAAGACTTGTCTCTTATCAACAAACATATCATATCCGATACAGGGTCTTCCTGCAACCATTTCAGATTACATGATCTATAAAATTAAACAACAATATATCAAACTTAAAATAGAGTCTTCCTGCAACCATTTTAGATGAAATCTTCTTCACAGCTTGTAGGACACATCAACTCAGAAGAAAGATGCATGGGATCAGATTATGTAAAGAAAAATATAGAAATTTACGGTCATCCTACATAGACATAGAGTTTCAAAAATCTATATAGCTGCATCGAATTTGACTACAGGAAGGGCCATCGAGGGAAGCCCTACCTGAATCTTCAACTTTTATAGCCGATTCTCCGTCCTTGGATCTTAAATAAAGATGCAAACCAACATGTGAAAGCTGAAAAGGTTGGATCAGAAACACATAATTAATCAACAATTCAAAAGCTGCATCCGGAAGTGCAAATCGGATATGGTAATTTTAGGCTTACTTTTTTAGACCACACAGACTCGATGCTAACAATATCAGTAATTGTCCATTCACGCCTTAAACGGCTGCTGTCAAATACCGAACCCTCCGCCTTAAGCTTAACATGATTCCTAGTAAGGGTCAATTGGGCATCCCAGAAGAGCTCATCTCCAATTAAAATGTTAACTGGTAAAAACATAATTGCCCTATCCTGCAAGTTACACTAAATAAAAAAAGAAAATGACTTCATGACAACAAAATAAAAGGCTGTATTACGATAAACCTTAAAAAAGATAAATGCACAGAAAAGATAAATACACAAGTTCAAATCGCTTACATGACTAAAATCACATTCTCTGATTAATAGAACTAAAAAAAAAAATTCATTGCAGTGATTTGCGATAGATCAGTGACCATTTTTAGTTAAGATGAGCTACTACCATGTGGCCATGGGCTTTGTTTACAGAGGAGAAAGTTTAAAAAATGGAACGATCTAAGTTTCCAGTTCAAAACACTACCAATGAGTTTTAATAATTATTTATAGATTATTTTTTTACGATTTACTTTGACGACTTCCCAACGGTGTTTCCTATAGTATCTCAATTCTCGAGTTTTATTCAGTTTTATAAGTCTAAAAGTCTATGATGGTCTCTAAATATCTGAGTACAAGTAGAGAGTTCACCTGTCCCTTTATAGATTCATCCTTTTCTTATTCAAATAAACCATGATATCTCTTGGAATTGCAACAAGCATATCATCCAAAAGGACTTCAATCTCTTTTGTGTTTCTTCTATCCTCACCTTCAACAGATTATCTGGACTCAGGAATTGGTCCGGGGTGTTGGATTCTTAGTTTTAAAAATTGAAAATCATGGGTTTCTTGTATATGAACGCAATACAGGACACAGGTGTGGGGACTCGGCATGTAGAATTATATATGGTCTGAATCTATTTTATATGTATAAAAATAAGTGTTTGCCAATTATGTATGTAAAGATCGTAGTATAAAATCAAAATAATAACACAGAGACAAGCCTTCAATAACTTAGATCTCTATAAACAAGTCGGAAATTATATTTCATATTGAACTAGATTGTTGCAAGGTGAAGTGACTATATTATACATAAAAGATCCAACTCGGATCCCAAGATACTCACACCGAAGTCATGTCCTGTAGACAATTTTATTTGGGCCAAATAGGATTATCTGGGTACAGAGATTCTTTTATTATTATAATTTAGTTGGGCACTTCTTGGTTCATATTTCTTTAACATCTTTTATAATTATCCGATTTATGTTTCTTTTATTATCTTTACTCGTCTCATATTCTGCTTCCACCTGCCGTTTTAGTCAGATAGTCACAATGTCACATGTTAGTGATAATTGTTAAGTCATAATTTAAAAAGTCCTTTCCATTTAGGAATGTCCTCTCAAATATTAGTATTTTCATATTTTAGTTGGTAAAGATGAATTCAATAAAGTATTTACAAAAATAGGTGGTATGTATTGTAAAAGAAGCATTCCTCTGGAAATAGTCAGAGTGCTAGAACAAAAGGGGAGGTGAATATGAAATTCACCTAATAATTAGATCAGCATTAATCCTAATTCTTGCATATGTAATATTTTATAGTAGTTCTACGATCAAATATATTTATACTTCCAACGCAATCCACCAATTATCCTCTACAATTCAATATTCTTGATCCTTCTTCACTCCTTATTTAAAGCTTAGATAATCCAAATGCCATGTTTTAAACTATAAAAATTAAAATCCAATGTTTACTATATTAGGGATTTATGCAAATGTAAAGCCTGCTCATCTCTATCCAAACCATTATATGTATATAATTTTAGCCAGCAGCTTCAGCAGATGTAATATTGATAATTAAGTACACAAAATCAAGGCCAACTTTGGTGAATGGTGATGCAGATACAAGGTTCAAAGGTTCTATTTATACACTGTATCAAACAAAAGCAGTAATACTGATGGAAAAACTCAAACAAGCAACCAGCGGCAAAGAGAAGGAAACTGTGGGCACCATACATCAATCAAACTGAGAACACAAACTTTAACTTTCTGTAATAAGCCTCAACTGACATGTTTTCCTTTTAAGCTACAACAATAAAAGGATGTAGTGTGCTTACAGATTCAACTCCGTCGAAACCATATACTAGAACTCGCTCTGCTGACAAAGCTGAAAATACATATAATATAGATCCATTCAGTATTATACTACAACTCCAACACGTTCTAGAAAATCATATCAGTAATATGACACTATTACTGAGAGGAAGATGCACTACAAGTAAAACAAGTCTAGATTAATGAGGTTACAACCTTCATCATCCACGTAATGGCAATTTAATTTTGATACAGAATTCAGTTCAATGCTATCTTCATCATCTGAAGTGATACCAATAAGCTGACTCTGCAATAAACAAAGATTGAACTATAATTTGGATATTCACAACCAATATAAATAAGTAAATGAAGAAGTTTCGTACATCAGATGGAAATTTATATTGAGTATCATCTCGACGATTGCTGCTCGTGGAAGTCCCTACAATATCCGGGCTTCGATCTCGAGACGCATAGGAGTTTAATTTAGAAACACAGCATCTGTCACTATGATTATTACAACGAGACACATTTGAATGAGAGTCTGAAGAACTTGACACCACATTAACTTCTAAGCTGGAGGTGCATCCTTTCTCATTTTCTTCAGTAGCATCAACATGAATTGGTTCCTGGCCAGATTTCTTGTCTTGATCCTTATTTTCTTTTGCAACTACAATGGAACTTAAGTTATCATGACTTTGTTATATAGCGGACAATGCATAGGTCAAAGGTGTAGAGTTTATCTAACATTCACAAGTCCCAAATGATCCTTCGGTAACTGAACTGAACAACACAAAGAATTGGGGGGGAGGGAGGGGGGCAAAGAAATAAAGAGGATGTGTTAACAAGGATCGTGATCTCTTTTCAATTTGCATGTTTAAATAATGATCTTGCAGCTCCAGACCGATATGAAAATGATAGGGTCAATTTAGTTCTTCTAAAGGTCTAGATAAACAAACTCCACTCCTTTTTAAAAAAATATAAGCTGTCAACGTAAAATATATTGGTTGCAACCCCTCCATTGACATAAATATCAGATAACAACAAGACTTACTATATAAAAACTTGAAGACCCAACCCATAATCCTTAGAGATAATAACAGAAATCTGGGTTTACTGTTTCGAATACTATATCATGGTTTTTATTGTTTAGGTAATGAGACGTCTTAACCTTTAACCTAATTTAACTTTAAGAAGCAACTGCTTTTACTCTGATCACTTTATCACAACTATTTTCCCTACCCGAGCTCCTAATAAGGAAAAACTGAAAGTTAGTGAACTAACGAAGTGCCAGCAAAATTTCCTGCATGAATAACAATTATTTACTGACTTTGCAATCTGAGTCCCGAAACAGACAAAGTTGGGTATATAGTAATAACAACAATATACAAAGTTGGGTACATAGTAATAACAACAATACAACTCTATCAGTATCAATATCTTATCTCACTAGCACCATTATTAAAATCCATGAAACAATTACATATAAAATTATAAACACATTCAGTGCAAAAGCAGTCAACACGTACCGATGTTACCCTAATACATAACCGTTTAGACATCAATTCCCAAATAAGAAACTAAAACCACACATTCCTCTGTGCCAATAAGGCAATAAGTAAATCACACACTCGCTTAAAAATCACATGAATACTCATCACTCCAAATCACACAAGTATACAACTCGATATCCTCTTACAACATCACAATCACAAAATCATTTACACAAACACACACAACACATGTTTTAACTACAAAATCATCACAATCATGCAATCATTGCACGAGTCATATAAACTGTTAATCCTCAACACTCCCTATCAAATGATCAACCAATTAATCATTAGTAGGAGAAGAGGGAAAGAGGGAGAGAGAGAGAGAGATTGAAAGAGAGAGGGAGAGAGAGAGAGGGAGGGAGAGAGAGAGATTGAGAGAGAGAGAGATTGAGAGAGAGGGGGAGAGAGAGGGAGAGAGAGAGAGAGAGAGAGAGAGAGAGAGAGAGAGAGAGAGACATACAGACTTGAAGAAAAGTGTATTTATCGATAGGAGAAGTATCGGTAGTTTTGTCAGGGCTAGGAATAGATTTGAACTTATTGAGAATCAGTTGAGAATACTGCTCTACATTAATCTGCTCCTCCTCGCCGTCGAAATCGAAGGCCGAGAATTTACTTTTGCTTTTATTTTTACTGTTGCGTCCTCCTCTGCTCATCGTCTTCCCCATTGGAAACCCCTATTTTTTTTTTCAAATGCTCAAGTGTCTGTCACTTTAATCCCCTTTTCAAGGAGGTGTTTTTGTGTGCCAAAGCCAATTTTAGCCCGTTTTTTATACAAAATTAATAATAATAATCATTTTTAAAATTTTGGGCAATTTTGGCCTATGGGATACCCAACTGTCAATGAAGTATCCCATATATATGAGATACCCAACTGTATCCTGTACATGAGATACCCAACTATCAGTGGAGTATCTTATACAAATTGGGATACCTACAGTGGAGTATCCCAAAGGCTAAAATTGGCCACTTTTTTCAGAATGATAATTTTTGTTTATTTTATCAAAAAAATGATTATTTTTGTCATTTTTTCTGTTTTTGTAAAGTGAGGGAAAGGGTTTCAACAACACTTTCGGGAAATTTAATAATTCTATTCTATTTCTACTACTAAATCCAAAAAAAAGAAAGATAAAATCCTGAAAGAAAACTCATTCAATCCGTCCCATTTTTGGTATCGAAAACAAATGTGATTACAAAATCGCTTAATGATTTTTCGGTACTTAAAATTTACTATCATGTATCCATAACTTTAACTTGGTACTTTTTAGTTTTCAAGATACGAAAAATATCCTTTTATTATTTTTCCTATTTTTTCAATAATATCTGTGCATAATATATATTTTTTAGCTATTGAAATATTAAGTTTGTTCATTTAATGAGTTAAGCACCACTATAGGGTATACGAGAGAGACAGGGGAAGGGGAAGGGGAAGGGGAAGGGGAAGGGGAGGGGGAGGGGCAATAAAACCTAATCAATCATGTCAACATCAATTTTCTTGGCTATATCATGTTTCGAGCTCACAAAAATCATCGATCACCCCTCCTTCAAAAGTTTGACAACTCGCTCATAATTATTGTCCCCCCTCGCCCTGACGAGTGGTATTTTTGTACCATTTTTAGCTCTATTTTTCGGCTAAAATGTGATGCATGAACTCGAATGTTAGTCATAGAGGCATTCCCGTAAAACATAAATAACAAGCTTATAGTATTGTGTCACTTTGTGTCACTTACTTGACCCTTTAACTAGGGGATCCCTTTGTTCCTAAAGGTTCTACATATCTGTAAACTCAATATATTTAACCATGTAATAAGTTCTAATTATGACTTGGAAGAAGATCACAAGATCATGCCTCAAGACATTTGAAGACAGGATAAAGAATAAATATGTTACAATATTAAAGAATAAAGTTTGTCTAAGTGAAGATTCGAGAAGTGTCAAAATGTACTGATTCGAGAAGTCATCCATTCGAGAAGTGATATATGTGAAGATTCGAGAAGTGCACTTTTACTGATTCGAGAAGTCAAGTATCACTGGTTCGAGAAGTGAAGACATCTGATTCGAGAAGTGTGCTTACACTGATTCGAGAAGTCAAGTTATCGAACCAAGCATCTCTGAGATGTCGAATGAAGGACTTAGCAGAATCTCCAATCAACATCAAACAAAAAGTTTTGGGAACAAGGAATCAAATCAAACCAAGACATATGCAATTATCATTATCAGTTGCAGTATGCATATGGAAAGCCTACAAGGAAGTGAAAGGCATATGTTTTGGCCTATTTGTTTACATCGAGGATTCAACTCAACTTAAACAAGTTTGTAATAAGTAAGTAATAATTCAATTGTCACAGTCACAGGAATCTCAGATGATCATATCTGTCAGAAGAATACAGATTAAAGTCATCCTACAGACTTGAAGAAATAATACATTGAAAGAAGTTCAATTATTTGATCAAGCCTCGGTGAAGTATTCAAGAAAGTGGATTTATTAAAGTGACAGAGATTTTAGATGTGTGACATCAAATGTACAGGTTACAAAGGTTGAACAACAGTTAAAAGCAGCTAATGGACCAAAACTTAAAGTCAAGATGAAGAACAGACATTTCAGTTAGTCACTTATGAACCAGACAGTACATCAAGTGACAACTACATTCTAGTGGATATTCTTCATCAAGTTCAAGTGGTTCAAGGATTGGTTATGCTATTTTGTAAGAATTTAAATTCTTTTTTAAATTAGTTATTAATTTATTTATTAAATTAATTCTTCAGAATTAATTTAACAAATAAATTAAGTGTAAAGCATAATGTAACATAAGATGTAAAAGAGATAACTGCAACTCAACAAAGGACAAGACAGACAATAATATTAACAGAAGCACAGGAATCCAGAATCAAAGAAGAAAAGGTAAACTCAAAAAATCAAAATATGGTATGTATTCTTGAAGTCCGTAAACAGGTCACGGAAAGAAGTTCATGAAAATGTTCAAGCCTCAGTGACAGCAAAAGAAACAAGACTTTCAAGACTACAGAAGTATGTGAATGATTTAGGGTTAGTACCACGGGATTCCAGTGATTTATTTGAAGCAACCAGATCGACAAAGGACTTATCAACAACATTGAATTGAAGACATAAAAGAATTGATCAAGTGTTATTCATCTGTGAACCAGACCAGTTGCACTAGTTGACGACACTTAAAAAGATCAAGTTGTTTTATCGTCTCAGAAGAAATTGATACAGTCTAAAACTGAAACACCCTGAAGTACAGAAGCTTTTCTAAAAGGTCAAGGATAAGAAAAGAATTCGATGGTTTTTCTATTTAGAAAACCATCGAATGTGAGATAAAGAAAACTAATATAAGTTAATGTTTCATTCGATAGTTTTTATTAAAAACCATCGAATGGAATATTAACTTTATGGCTTAATGACCTTTTAGCCCTTAAAGTTTGACGGTTTATACCCATCAGCCCTAAAACTTTGAACCCGTACCTTTTAGCCCCTGAGGTATCCAGTAACGGCCAATTAGCCCTTTTAACGGTACAGACCACAAAAAAGTCAATATCGGTATATATCGGAAGGGTAAAACAGACATTTGACATTTAGTAAATGCAACGGTATAAGGGTTAATTGGACCTTTACGGAAACTTCAGGGGCTATAAGGAATACTTTTGCTAAACTTCAGGGGCTAAAAGAAATACTTTTCATAATTAGTGAGTGTTCATTTGTTTTCTTTTCATAATTGTGGCCAGCGAAAACCATGTCTTAAAGATACTGTAGAAGATTAAACTTTAATATTAGCTGCAAATATATTAAAACAGTTCCATTGGTTGTGTGTACTTCTTTTAGATCTCTAAAGCGAGTCAGTGTTGTTCTATAATCTAGATGATCATTGCATGCATCATGCAAGTACAAACATCAAGTAAAGTTCTATTATTAATTTGTACACATTACCTTATTATATATCATGTGCTTAACTAGTCAACTGATTCTTGGTTCTTCTAAATTGTTTTATGATAGTGTAAGGACGCTATTTACTTACCAGGCTTCGTCGAGAAGAGCTATTATGCCACCAGGTTTCTGCATTCAGACATACCAAATTATTTCAAGATATATCATTACAAAAGATGAAGTTTAAAATAGTAGGAATTTTCATATTTACCTACCTTTTCTATTAGATCTAAAACATCTTGGTTGTCCACAAATTCTACATAACTCCAGTTGATTTCCTCCTTTGTGTACTCTTCTTGCTCCATCTTGAAAACATGCTGTAAAAATACTTATCTATTTATATACCTATAATACTACAGGATGTTGCCTATACGTTTCAATAACTGGAGAGGTAAATATATTAAATAAAAAGTACTTGATTAAAATGTTGTTGCAGCTTTTCATTTGTCAAGTTGATGCATAGCTGCTCAAAACTGAGAAAATGAGCACATATAAGTTTTCTGAATCTGCTCAGCGCAACATGATTGTTCTGAACATTAATCTTCTTGATTGACACATAGTACTGATACAATGATTGCTCAGTTCAAAGTTTGGTTTATAGGAACTGAGATGAAACTTTAACTAAGCAAAGTAGTGCGTAATTGAATTTATTTTATACAATACATTATTCATATGTATACTGCTTTGGTATTTCTATTATCCATTTAGGTTTATATTCTTTTCTGTAAATGTAGGCTAGCACTCTGAACAATGTTAGTGTTTCCTCAGTCTATTAATTGATAAGTGCATGTCTAGTAGACTAGTAATCTCTGTGTTTCTTGTTATTACTTTTACTGTGTCTATTTGAAACATAAGTAGGCACAGATTGGTAGAATATTGGAGAATTTTAGCATTGGTGACATGAAAGTGGAAGGGTATTTAGTTACCAATCAAATAATCTGGAGTAGATAGTTTTTGCCAGGGCATCACGACTCAAGACAGCTGCAGCTGGATCCAGTGGTTTTGTAATGTTCCCATCTGGAGTTACAATCACACGCTGGCAAAGCGAGTCTTCTAGGGACTTCGCATTGCACTTGAATATAAACACAAAAATAAAGGATTTTTAGTAAAACGGTGAGAAACTAAATGAGACTAATATGATGAGCCAAGTAAAAGAGTTCGGACATGAGGAGCTCTGCAGCAGTCTGCAGATGATAGAGTGATTTTTCATCTTTCAGTTTGGAAGAATCAAATTCAGCTTTTGTGCTTGGAAACACAATCTTCAAGTAACTCAATCATGGCAGTTTGCAGCATTCCTGTACCTGTTTTTTGGCACTCAGAAGTGTATGAATACTGATTTTAATAAAAAAAAGAGGGCCATTACAGAGATTAAAAGTATATACTCATTTACTTGTTAATAGTTAAAGGATTTACAAGGGAAGTGATATTAACATGTCGTACCATTGACTTGTTTCCCAGAATTTCCTTAATGACATCAAGATTCCGGTTGACACTCAACGCCTTCCATACTCTATTATTTGTTGTCACATTTGTCACAAAAACTGCGTACAACATTTTCTTCATCACATCTTGTTCCACTACAAGTTCTTTCGACGTTCTAACTTCAAAATGTGGATACATACGATTATCCCCCGACAATCTAGTGACATATCCTACATTCCAACTCCTCCCAAGGCTTTTCATATCAAGATATTGTCCAGGTGAGGCTTCAGTAAAAGCTATAATGTCTCCTGGTTTTGTCCAGTAAGGCTCTTTATCGACACTATCTGAACTATGCTTCCAATCTTCAACAATAGTTTCATAATGTAGCTTTCTGAACTGCTTGGACTGTTGCAATGAAATCACCTTACTAAAAGGTGCAGCTGAAATTGATTCCATCTTCGAACAAATATCAGACCTAACTTCTTCGAGAAGTGGATAAACAAATGAACACCGGTAATGTTCAACTGACTCAAACGAGTCTGGAATTTTTCCTACCTATAGACAGAGGGAAAAATAAAGCATCAAAATATCAGATACATATCCAATAAGTATCATACCATAAGCTCACCTCTTGTCACATAACTATTAAATAGCCCCTGAAGTATTCCTTATAGCCCCTGAAGTTTAGCAAAAGTATTCCTTATAGCCCCTGAAGTTTCCGTAAATGTCCAATTAACCCTTATACCGTTACCTTTACTAAATGTCAAATGTCTGTTTTACCCTTCCGATATATACCGATATTGACTTTTTTGTCGTCTGTACCGTTAAAAGGGCTAATTGGCCGTTACTGGATACCTCAGGGGCTAAAAGGTACGGGTTCAAAGTTTTAGGGCTGATGGGTATAAACCGTCAAACTTTAAGGGCTAAAAGGTCATTAAGCCTAACTTTATTCATTCGATAGTTTTCAATTTGGAGGAAGCAGGTGGTGAAGTGATTTGTTTGTCAGGTTGATGGAAATTGGACGGCCAAGATTATTTGTTTAATTGTGGTTCGATAGTTTTCAAAACAAGTCTGCAATTAATACAGAGAGAAGAGTGTGTCTTCTTCAGTTAATAGGAAGAACACAGAATCATTTACGAAGAGAGAAGATTAAGCCAGAGATTATCAGAGAAATTAATATTGCTCAGAATTCTATCATTGTATTGAATTTGTGTAACCTAGAACTCATTGAAGCTAATCTACAGATTAGAAATTGTAGCACCCCTCGAGTTTTATATTTATAAAACGATATATTCCCCGACTCATGTTTTGATTTGGTGCATTTGATTTCGTTATAGAACTGAATTATTAATCCGCGAACGAAATTAAATAATTTGTGAGTATCGTATTCAACCCCCCCTTCTACGATACTTTGGACCTAACAATTGGTATCAGAGCTACTTGATTGACATACAAATCAGATCCGGTGAATGAGACCAAAATCAAACATAACTTGAAAATTCGAAGCAAATTTTTTAACTTTCAAAATTTTTCATTTGATTGGAATTTCTTGAATTTTAAACAATTTGAAATTTTCAGAAACCATGAGTGCTCCAAAGACAACTGCTGGTATTAAAGTTCCCCCGTTTACAAGAGATGATTTCGGTTTGTGGAAGATGAAGATGTTGTTATTTATCAAGGCATCTAATCCGTTGTATATTGGCATATTAGAGAACGGACCATTTATACCAATGAAACCAGTTAGTGAATCTACAACTCCTGATGGTACCAGGATTTCTCAAGGCACCCAACCTAAGGATATCACTGAGTACACAGATTCTGACAAAGAACTGATTCGATTGGATACAGGCTTGATGTTGATATTGGCAGACTCCGCAGACAAGGAAATGAGCTATCAGTTGATGAACTGTACAAGCGGGAAACATATGTGGGATACCATTAATTTGATAATGGAAGGAACTGAAGACGTTCAGGAAAACAGATTGGACATCCTGACTTCTCATTATGAAGCTTTTAGGTCTCTTCCAGGAGAAAGTATAACTCAGGTCTTTGAGAAATATACTAAGCTTCTCAATGAATTGACAATGAAAGGGAAGACCTATCCACTGAGAGAAACAAACAGGAAGTTCATGATGACGCTGCCCCATCATGTAGAACACAAGTCCTCATCCATAAGGGAAAGAATAGATTTTACAAAGATGTCATTAGAGATGATCTATGGCAAGTTGAAGACTTATGAGATGGAACATGAACAGAGAGTGATAATATACGGACCAGGGACAGTGGACAACAAGCACAATGCACTTGTGAGATCAGCAGCACTTGTAGTGGATGAACCAACAACTTCTGATATTCAGGTTCAAACCCCTAGAGCTGGAAAGGAGGTGATTATAGAAGCTAAAATGGATTTTGTGAATCTGGGTGTTGATGAAAGTGATTACTACACCCTAGAAGAGCTTGAGCAAATGGAAGACAAAACTATGGCGTACTTAGCTGCAAAGTTTAGCCACATTCGTTTCAAGAGAAACCCTAAGTACAAGTTCAAGGGCTCAACCAACAGATTCCAGAAGAGCAAGTATTCACATGGTACAGGTTTTAAGGGAGGCTACAAGACTGGCTCGATTGACAGTCACAGGTCAAGATGCTACAACTGCAATGAGTTAGGGCATTTCACCACTGAATGCCGGAAGCCTCGTCAAGCAAGAGACATGAAAGATGTCTATGAAAAGAAAGACTCTTATGAGGATTTGAAGAAGGAGAATGCCAAGCTGAAACAGCAACTAGAGGCATTGTTTGGAAAGCAGAAAGGGAAAGCTTATATAGCAGAGGGAAAACACTGGGATGATACTGATTCGGATGAAGAGGAGGAATATGTAAATGTTGCCCTAATGGCTGACTCTTCAGAGGAATCACCACAATTATCTCAGGTACCTATCCTAACTACAATTGACATGTCTAATTCTGAGTACAAGAAAACTGTGCAAGATCTAAGTGTAGAATTGTTTAATGTACACACAAGCATGCTAGCATCTGAAATGGAAAATGCTAAACTAGTTCTTAAGATTAAAAATCTAGAATCTAAAAATGAAGAACTAGAGCTTGTAGCTGTCACATTAGAAGATCTTAAGCAAAAGAATGTGTACTTAGAGAACAAGGTCAAGTGTAATGATGAGATAGAGACTATCCTCAGGAAGCAGATTTCAGAGTTAGATTTGAAACTGAATGCTTTTAAGAATTCCGCCCTGATTGCTAAGGAGATCATTGATACTCAGACCCAGGGTAATAAAACTGCTATAGGACTTGACTACTCCAAAAAGGCTGGGAAAAAAATTCTGGAATTTCCTGTGACATCTACTGTTGTCAAGAAGAATATTCCACACATTCTTAAGAATGTGGTCAGTCCAGTCTTTGTCAAGGCCTTCTCAGAACCTTTTCATGAGGATGACTTATACATTAGACAAGAATTGCTTGAGGAGGATTTAGTGAAGGAAAAAGAGGTAAAGACTAAGTTGCCTAGGAATTCAGTAAAAACTGTAATACCTAAAACTGAAGTAGGTGACTTAGTTGACAAGGCTAAAAAGAACAGGAATGGGAAAAAGAAGGTTGTTAATCAGAATATTGTTTCTTCTTCTCCCATTGCATCTAGGAAGTTGTGCACTATTTGTAATTCTGCTGGACACCTTACACATGCATGTAAAAAGGTTAAAGTAGAAACTGCTGATACTTCTGCAATGCATAACATGTCTGACATGCCTGATGTTCATGAACCATGTGATAAGAAAGAGTGTTTGTTATGTACATACAACATTATGCATGCTTATTTTAAGTTGATGAATGCATCTGGTAGCAATAGCACTGATAATGTCAAACCCACAGAAAGCATGAATGTTAAACAAGTTAAGACTAACTTGAATGTTACTCCTGTTAAAGTATCTAAACCTTCAGGACCCAAACAAGTTTGGGTACCAAAGTCCGCTTAATCAATCTGTGATTGCAGGGTAAGGTTAAAAGCTCAAATGTCGTGTGGATTCTGGATAGTGGCTGTTCTAGACACATGACAGGTGAAGAGTCCCTGCTTACAGAGGTGATTAAGAAGACCGGCCCGATTGTAACCTTTGGAGATGACAACAAAGGATTCACTACGGGATATGGTAAATTGAAAATTGGGAATGTCATCATTGAAAACATTTCTCTTGTTGAAGGATTGAAGCACAATCTTCTAAGTATCAGTCAGTTATGTGATAAAGGCTACAATGTAGATTTCAGAAAGGACAAGTGCTTGATCACCAACAGGAAGGATGAGAAGCTTGCTCTACTGGGAGTAAGAAAAGGAAATTTGTTTATAGTTGACTTAAGTTCTACCAGTAAAGGAGAAGTAACATGTTTCTACAGTAAGGCATCTTCAGAACAAAGTTGGCTATGGCTTAAGAAGCTCTCAAATTTGAACTTCAAAACTATGAACTCTTTGGTAAAAAGAGAGTTAGTGAGAGGGTTGCCCCTGATGGAATTCAATCAGGAGGGACTATGTGAAGCATGTGAAAAAGGGAAGTCGAAGAAAGCATCACATAGAAGCAAAGGAATGACAAGCATTGCTGAACCATTACAACTTATTCATATGGATTTATTTGGTCCAGTCAATGTTATGTCACTTTCAAGAAAAAGATATGCATTGGTGATGGTGGATGACTACTCCAAGTACACGTGGGTGTTGTTCTTACAATCAAAGGATGAAGCAACACAACTAATCATTGAGAGCTTTAAACAATTGTAGAAGGGGGGTTGAATACAATTGTATAAGATTCTCGACTTTAAACACAAATATGAATAATAACAGCTTTATTAAATCTGGTATAAAACTGTTACAAACTCTCACAAGAAATTCTGATGTTCTTGAGAGCTGCTAGGTTACAAAAATACTCGTGTATGTGATCGATGTTAATCGAAACCTAAAACTGTGTTTATATAGTACACACAACTTCTATATCAATTACATGATAAGTCCTAATCAATTACAAAGATTGAAACATATCCTAAATCGATAGCTGCATTCCTACAGACCAGGAATCGACAAGATAAATATCCTTATTTAACTAGACTCCAAATATAACTCAAAGTAGGAATCCTGATCAGCTTCCAGTCATGATGATCAATCCTGATCCCAGTCCTGATATTCATCCTGATTCTGACGACCATGCAATCCTGATAGCTATGCATTACTGATGACGTCAGCAATCCTGATCAGTTGAGTCTAGATCCTGACGATCATTGAATCCTGATCTAACAATCTCCCCCAATCTCATACTTTGTGAAATAAAGTATAGATTCCTAAGATTCAATGATGTCAAAAACATATTCACAAAATGTACAAATATTTACAGCAGCAACTTATCTGTTTAAATTCTTTGATAGAACAAATTCATCTTCAAGAAGTTGGATAACAAATTTTCTTCTTTTTCTTCAAGAATTTGAATCAATCTTTCCTTAAGATTTCTGAGTTCTTCATCTTCCTCACTAATCTGGTAGATAGCTGCTCTGAGATTTTGTATGGAGCTTCTCTGAAGACTATGCTCTTCAAGCAAAAGATAAGCAATTTACTTCCCATCAGGATTGAGAGTAAGTTGAGTCATGCCAAAAGTCACTTCTTTAACAGCAGTGCCCCTTTGCATTTCCATATCCTGTCCTCTTTGATTTAAGTATATGGGAGTATAATTACCATTGAAATTACTGTTTCCATCTAGTCTTCTTCTTATTGTTGACAAGATCATGTCACTCCACACTTTGCACACTTTATTCTTCCATCTTAACAAATAGTGAACATATTTCAGTTCATGTGTAGTTTTCATAAGCAGATCTTGAATGTATAGAATCTTCACACTACCATCTTTCATGAAGTACAGAAGCTTTTCTTTCTTTTCAATACCATCATGACAATCTATAACTATATCAACAACTAATAAATTGTTCAGGTTTTCAGAAGTTAAGGTACCTCCAATTTCAGTCAAGGAGTAAGGATCAACATAAGACATATTCAGATATTCAGCATCCCTGTGTTCAATACCTCCTCTTGAATTACTTGTCAATTGCTTCAGATTTGAAAACATCTTTAACCATAGCGCTTTTGATCTAACCATATCAGATAAATCAACAACACTTGAAGCACTTGTTATAATTCCACCATCCTGAAAATTGATAGGTGTGTTACACCTCAGTGTACTTATGTGTTTCCACTTCTTATCTTTCTCTTTTTCAAAAGTATAGCTTCTTTCTAGTAAAGATTCTTGTCTGCTTGGATTTCTCCATAATCTTTCATTTGAACGTTTAAGCCTTTGTACATAGAGTTTGAAATCTCTATTTGTTCTTCTAGTGATTTCTCTTCTTCTGGCTTCTTCTTCTTCTTCATCCACTACCTTGTTGTGAGAATCAACCACAGTAGATAAGATTAACAAATCAATCTCTTGCAGAATTTCATATTCATCAGGATCTTGAACATTGTCAGGATTAGAATCTTCAATTTGATTTGTATTGTAGAGAATTAATTGTCTTGGTCTTCTTCTCAATTCAGGTTCTTCTTCAATAAACTCCTTGTCTTCTTTCTCAATGATATCCTTGATAACAAGATCTATTAGATTTTGTGAAGCTTCAGGAATTTCTTCAATTAATAAACCTCTAGACCTTGTCTGTCTAGGCACTGTTTGAGTTGAAGAACCTCTTCTACCTCTTCTAGCACCTCTCCTACCTCTGTCTCTTCTTCCTCTAGCAGGAGCAGGGTTATTAAAGCTTTCCATCACTTCTCTCTGTTGACTTAAGAATTCTTCATGTGAGAGATCAGGATATTCTTCACTTGCTATAGAGAGTGCTTTCCTTGCATATAATTGTTGAACTCTTTTATCAGTGTGATATAGAGTAACAATTCTGCCATCTTTTGTAGTGAACTTCTGGAATAGATTTGATGCATCTTCAGGATTATCAATAATCACATCTTCATCACCTTCAGGAATTGTTGCAAGAGTATGACCAGGCATCAGGATTTGATCACCTGTCAAGATTTGTTCTTCTGTCAGGATCTGAGATTGCACCAGTGTCCTTACTGTCTTTATTCCAGAATCAGAAACATGAGTAGACTGCGTTGTTTGACTTTGAGATGTTTGAATTGTCTTCATAACAGCAGCATCAGAGGTTTCTCCTTGTAGAATTTTGTCACCACCATCATTTCCAGTATCATCATCATTATTCCTCAATACTAGATCAGGTGTACATTTTGTCTGACTTACCTTCTCCCCCTTTTTGACATCAGTATTTGACAGTATACTCAAAATTAAGGCAAGAGAGGTTTGAATGTCAGTTACCTTTGTATCAAGAGAATCAATCCTGTTGTTTATTGAAGACTGTTCAGTAATGATTGACTTAACTTGGGATTCCACTACCCTGAGTTGAAGAGCAGTAGGCACCTTTGTAAAGCTCTGAGAAATATCAGTCCTCACTTTGTCAGTAGAATCTTTGACAGAATCTATTTCATGTTTAAGGCTTTTGGATAACAGAGTAGTAGCCTTCAAAAGATTCTTCAAATCTTCATTCTGAATTAACTTTGCAGCATTATAAGCATGATCCAATGCATAGGGATAGCTTACAAAATCATGGGACTTGTACCATTCATTTTCCCATTGATGCATTTTCAGCTGATCAGCAGGATCAATCTCAGAAGGAACAGAAAAGTCTTGTCATTGATCTTTTCCAGTAGTAGCCTTGCCAGCCATGAATGTGCTTGATGAACCAAAGTTAGTTCCAAGACTAGATTTTAAAACTCTGGCAAGCTGATCCTTCTCTTCATTATCATCATCATCACTATCATCAGAATCATCACCATCAGTATCATGAGTAACGTCAGGATCAGGAATAACAATACCTTTCAGTTTATCATGTGAATCTGTGATAGGATGGTTCATTGGTCGTGATCTTAGTGGCTGTATAAGTATTGGCTCAGCATCAGGAGCACCACTATCATCAGGAGCAACACCGTCAGGATTTGATAAGCTTGCATCAGTATTTGCTACCAATGGTTCTTGTGGAGCCTGAGGTTCTGAAACCGCTTTAACACTTTGAGTTAAAGGTTCTTGTGTACTTCCCTCAGTGATAGTGTCCTCGACCAATCTTTCACCAGAAGCTGTAGCTTTGCATGCATCTTCACTTTGAGAAGATGGTTCTTGTGTAGCTGGAATGTTGATGTCTTCATTCTCCCTTTGAGAAAATGGTTCTTGTGTGACCATTCCACTAGCTAAGCCTTCACCCAAACTTTGATTGAGTGGTTCTTGTGTGGCAGGATCTTCAGTAGCTGCTGAATCACTTTGAGATTCAGGTTCTTGTGGGCTTGATCCTTTCAGCTTCTTTTGTCTCTGATAAACCAACTCCTCTGCTTTCCTTTTTTTCTGCAACGAATGTGTAAGACCAACCAATGAAGCAGTCTTAGAAACCTTCTCCCATGAAATGTCTAGAATCTTCTTAGATGGAGAGGCTGGAGAGTCTGATATAGAGACAATTTTTGTTTGTGCATCAGGAATACCAACATCAGGATTTGCTAGAGCATCAGGAGTAGATGACTCATCAGGATTTGATGTCTGAATATCAGTATCCTTCATTTGCACCTTCAAAGGAATATGATACCTGCTTTTTGATAATTTCCTTTTCTTCTGTGGCGTTGAAAAAGGTGCCACAGCTTCAGTAGCAGTATCAACAACTTCCTTGAATATCTTAAACTTAGAGGAGATAGGCATATCATCCTCAGAATCACATTCATCAATTAACCTTAATTTTCTTTTGACTGGAACATCCTCAACAACCTTATCAGCTTTCTTAGCAACTTTCTGCACCAGGACCCCTTGTACACCCCCTTGTTTCTTCTTTTGAGTGAGTGGTGTAGAGGAAAAATCCTTTGAACCTGATTGCCTTCCAGACACATCAGTTCTAGTTGATTTCTTTGATTTTACAACTAAAGTCTTTTGAGAGACAATAAAGGTGGCTGTTGATTGTTTAGACTGTTTAGGATGAATGCTTGGGTCAGGAACAAGGTGTGATTGGCCTTGCCCCATAGCATTAGAAAGTAATCCATAACAAGTAGGCATTTTCTGATGTAAGAAAAACCTGACCTCATCAGGAATAAAGGCATTGCCTATAAAACCGTTTGCCTTATCAGGATTAAACAAAATATTTTCGATATGAAGCGAGAATAAAATTTCATTTAAGAAAACAAAATTTTATTTCAATAACCCTGAAAAATGTTTTTTTAAGATAAATTACCAACTTAATGGTGTAGACCCCACTGAAACATTCTTACTATTTAACAAGGCAAAATAGTCATTGAAAACCGAACCATCTCCTCGAGAATGAGAAAATGACCTGCAGTCTTAACAAATAATCTCTATAAAAGAAAAGAGAATGTTAAACAATATTATCATTTGTCATCAAAAATATAAAAACCCTCTCCACATAGAAAAAATCTTACTCAAACCTTTCATATTCTTCTTTTCTCCATGGCTGCTAATAATCAACCAAACAACTTACCAGTTGAAGAACTTGATTTAATCTGGCAAGAGATGGATAATGCTCTTGAAGAAATCGCAGAGCATGAAGAACCACAACCTGTTCCTGACCCTCAGGAACATGGAGCCTTTGTGAATGCAATGGCTGATGTGCTTCTTCATAACTTCCATCAGGCAAACCCTGATTGGAATCTTATCATTGTCGATGAAGATGACGAAGATGAGGATGATGATGACGATGAGGAGCTCGAGCGAGAGCTTGAGAGAAGAAGAAAGAAGATCCTGGATGCTTGTATGTCATGCAAGTTGGAGGAATGGAAGAGTCCCGGTGGTCACGGTGACGATCCGCCTTTAAATGCATCTGCTCCCCTTCTTGTCCTTTAAGGATGGAACAAGGGTAGAGAAATGGAGTAGGAAAAATAACTGTAATTTCCTTTTCATTTTTAAAAATCTTCAAGTATCAATGAAAGTGATCTCTTTTCTCTATTATTCATCTTCTTTATTTTCCTGTACAAATTGTTAGTAACATTGCATTTGACATATAAAATGAAGAATAGTAATCCCTGAGAAAAATTTTGAATTGAGATGGAAAATTAAAATTTAATACTTAATCAAAGACTAAGTATAACTTTTACTTTCCAGAGAATACCAGCAATGTTGATGACAAATTGTCTTAGAACCTCTGGTTTTCATACCAGCTTCTGTAGTTTTTGTTAGGTCCTGATAAGTTTGTAGAAGGGGGGTTGAATACAAACTATACCGTTTTATCGAAATTTGTCCTTTGAATAATTTAACAATTAAGAACAAATTAATGCGGAATATAAATGAAACAAGATTCAAGTTAAATATAACTATATTAAACTTGAAGGGTGTTGCAAATACAATAAGGATTACAAAGTATTTATCTCAAACTAATTAAAACAAATCTAGAATAAATTCGACATGAATTTATCTATTTTTGTAATAAAAAGATCGAATGCTAAAAGCAAGTTCGAGATAAATTCTAGGGATAAAAATCCGCTAGATAATCAAAACAATACAAGTAATCAACTTCTAGTGGTTTGGATTTAACAATACAAACTAGAATTAATTGCTTGAGAAGAAATGAGATCAAATTGTTTCTTCTTGTTCTTGAGAGAAAAGAAATGGCTGTCTGTTGCTTTTTTTGATATCTCTGTTCTGCTTTCTCTACTTTTTCAGCCCCGGGTCTAATACACTTAAAATTTGCCTTGTATGACCTGTTCATTAAATCAAAAAGATTTAAAAAAACAAATCATACACTTGTATGACCTAGCAACAGAACTCGGTATGACCTATATATAACACGGTATGACCTAGCAACAGAACTCGGTATGACCTATACAAAACACGGTATGACCTAGCAACAGAAATCAGTATGACCTATACAAAACACGGTATGACCTATACAGGGCAGGTCATACAGAGAATTAGTTCAGGTCATACAGTATTAAATTAATTCCCTTTAATCAAATTAGTTAATTTAAATTCTAAATTAAATTAATCCTTTTCTAGAATCAATTTAATAAATAATTTAAACAACTAAATTAATTAATTTAATAAATTAATTAATTCTGAAAGAATTAATTTATTAATTAAATTGATTAATAATTTAATTAATTAAAGGAATATAACTTAAAACCAAGGCAATTCCCTATCTTCTGAAAACCACTGAATATAGATGATTTAATTCCACTGATTGATGTCGTTATTCGATGCACTGTCTGGTTCATGAATAACTGACTTCAATGATAATTCTTCATCTTTAAAACATTTAAAGTTGTGGCTTCTTTTCTTTAGCTTTGACTAAACTCTGTATCCTGTACTTCTTGTGTCATCAACTGGAAATCTCTGTCACTGTAGTAAATCCACTTTCTTGAATACTTCACTGAGGCTTGAACAATAAATTGAACTTCTTTCAATGTAGAATAACTTCAAGTCTGTAGATGACTTTAATACTCCATTCTCTTGACTGATAAAACTCTCTGAGATTCCTGTGACCTTTAATCTAATATTTACTTATTACATTCTAGTTTAAGTTGAGTAGAATCCTCGAATTACAAATAGGCTATAGCGTATGCCTTTCAATCTCCCCCTATTTGTTTGTTAGAAAATAACAACCAAATACCTAGAGGATCACTCAACTAAAACCAAGAAAAAGATAAGACTCTTAAGCCTAAGTAAATACTAGAAAGTTCTGGATCAAATATGACATTTCCAGATTTCACCAGTAAAGATAAATACAAGACAGATGTTCCTCTAGACTGAACATATGATAACATTGAACCTGTCTTGATTTACCTAAGCTCTATACATATAACATTTACAGAACAGAGCTAATTACCTTTACTCCCTTGAAACTCCTCATTTGCCTTTTATATCTTTTTCAGCTCCCTCTTCCTAGCTTCTCAAAATTCTCCCCCTTAGTTGAGGAATTCTCTACAGATTTAACTTTATGAGTATCTGAAGCCAGTAGAAGTTGAGATAGTTGATGGAGTTGATCTTGGAAGTAAATAAGTCTTCAATATTTCCTTGAGCAGTCGCAACTGATTGTTGACAGAGGTGGAAGAAGAAGACCGTTCAACCACTTGTGCTTGAAAAATTTCCTTATCAGCCTGGGTTTTGAATAGATGTTCCTGTAGATCAGCTATGTGAGCTAACTACATTGCAGTGTATGTGTCTGTGTGTGCACTCACTTGAATTTCTCTTGTAAGTGTATCACTCATCTCACGTGCAAGTGTTTCACTCAGTGTTTGACTTTTATCACTCAACATTAGCTGTCTGTTTGCTCCTTTTTGATCAGTACCTGCATTGAAACTCACCCTAGCCTCTTCAAGAGAGGTCAGTGGTGGTGCAATGGGAGTTCGCAAATCCCGATCCTCAATCATGTCTATCAAATCACTTGGATTTGAAATCTGAATTGCTTCAGTGATAGACTGACCAAGTTGCCTTCCACTTTCTCCAGATAAATCTGCGAGTGGAAAATCCCTTAGGGAGCCAGAGATGTTCACTCTGGGAGGGGAGAAAATGATTCTATTTGATTTGGCAAATAATCAAATTTTCCCTCAGATGCCTATGAAGGCACTTCTACCGTAACAATGGTAGGCACTGTAACCAGTTGCAGGTGCTCTGCTTTCGCTGTGTCCTGAGTTTCATCTAATGAAATTGTTTTCTCCCATTGTGAGTAATGAGAGTGTGCTTGACTCAGTACAAAGTGCCATGGCCCTATGGCGAATTTCAATAGATTCATCCTGTTGAGAGAATGTCTCTAGAAACAGTTCATTGGCCATTTCAAAGTCCATATCCTATTGAGAGGATACAGATGGGCTGACAGATGCCTCAGTATATATTGAATTTCTTTAGAGGAGGCAGAGCTGTGGGATCACTCACTGTTTCAATCAAAATACTTCTTTGTTTAACATTTGATATCTGTTCAGGCTGAGAGGTCAAGTAATTAAGTTGTAGACTCATTGTTTGGCTCTAAGACCTGGGATAGAGATTGTGGATCTACAATCCCTTGGTCAGCCCTAACAACCACTTGGATTCAGCAACAGTAGAAGAAGTGGATTGAGAGATAGAAAGTAATACCTGAATTGGATTTGGCACTGAAGTTCCAGCTAAGCAAGAGCTAGATCAGAAATAATATATACAATATATTTACAAAAATATCTAAGACAAATAGAAAATAAAAGATAATAAATAATAATCAATAAAAATAATAATAAAAAAATATTTACAGGAAACTATTTACATGCAATTACTTACATGCAATAACTATACAGAATAATATAGAAGTGCATAATAATAATATAAACTTGCAGAAATATTTAAACAACAATATTTACAATCTGAAACTAACTTAAATGATTCTTAAATAAATAAATTTTCAATAAAAATAAGTTTCTCCATTTAATCAAATATGAGAAAAGTATTTTTAAAGAAAATAAATTATTCAGAATATTTAAATTAACAAGCTTTATATTCTAAACAAGAATTGGCAAAATATATCATTCAATATCAGCAAGAGAAAATGACTTTTTGAAAGAACAAACATGACAGAAATATTGTTAATCACTAAGACTGTTTAACATACCCAATTTACCAACTAACTTGATAAATGTGGATTCGTCAACAGATTTAGTGAATATATCTGCAGTCTGTTCTTCTGTGGGTACAAAGTGTAACTCCACAGTTCCATTCATGACATGCTCTCTGATAAAATGATACCTGATATCAATGTGCTTCGTTCTCGAGTGCTGCACAGGGTTGTTGGAGATTGCTATGGCACTTGTATTATCACACAAAATAGGAATTTTGTCTAATGCAAAGCCATAGTCCTTTAATTGATTCCTTATCCATAAGATTTGAGCACAACAGCTTCCAGCAGCAATATATTCAGCTTATGCTGTTGAATTTGAAACTGTTTGCTGTTTCTTGCTATACCAGGAAATCAACCTACCTCCTAGGAATTGACAACTCCCAGAGGTACTCTTTCTATCCACAACACTACCTGCATAATCAGAATCTGTATATCCAACAAGATTAAAACCAGAATCTTTAGGGTACCAGATACCTAGATTAGGTGTACCCTTAAGATATCTCAAGATTCTTTTCACAGCAACGAGATGTACATCTCTAGGGTCCACTTGGAACCTTGCACACAAGCATGTAGCATACATAATATCTGGTCTACTAGCAGTAAGATAGAGTAAGGAGCCAATCATACCTCTGTAGCTTTTAACATCTACCTTGATAGATTTGTCAGAAGCTCCAAGTTTGATGGCTGTTGAAGATGGAGTCCTTGCTGATGCTTAATCCTCCATGTGATACTTCTTGAGGAGTTCTTTAAGATACTTGGATTGACAAATAAATATACCATTTGACCTTTGACTTACTTGTAATCCAAGAAAGAACTTCAGCTCACCCATCATACTCATTTCAAACTTACTCTGCATTAGCTCAGCAAATCTCTTACAGAGATTATCATTAGTAGACCCAAATATGATGTCATCCACATAGACTTGGACTAATATCATATCACTTTTGTGTTTCTTTGAAATTTTTTTTTGTCTATGATACCTCTAACAAAACCATTTTCTAAAAGAAAACCGGAGAGAGTGTCATACCATTTTCTTGAGGCTTGTTTGAGACCATAGATAGCCTTGAAGAGAAAGTACACAAAGTCCAGCAGCTCCTGATTTTCAAAGCCAGGGGGCTGTTCCACATACACTTCTTCATCAAGTTCACCATTCAGGAATGCACTCTTAACATCCATTTGATAGACTTTAAAATTGGAGTAAGCAGCAAATGCTAAGAACATCCTGATGGCCTCAAGTCTAGCCACTGGTGCATAGGTTTCATCATAATCAATGCCTTCAGCTTGTGAATACCCTTGTGCAACCAGTCTTGCCTTGTTCCTTGTAACAATGCCATCCTCATCTAGCTTGTTCCTGTATACCCATCTTGTACCAACTACTTTCTTGTTCTTTGGCCTGGGTACCAACTTCCAGACTTGCTGTTGTTCAAACTGATTGAGTTCATCTTGCATAGCAATCACCCAATCTGGATCAGTCAGTGCTTCCTCAGTTTTCTTTGGCTCCATTTTAGATAGAAATGCTGAGAAATGACATTCATTCTGAGTAGCACTTCTAGTTTTAACTCCAACATCTGGATCACCAATGATCAGCTCAAAAGGATGAGCTCTATTCCAAACAGTCTGTCTTGGAAGATTTGATCTTGATGATTCGCCTTGAAATTCACTTTGATGTTGTGAGTGACTAGTTGATCCTTCATTTGCTCCCCCTGAGTTGTTGCTTGATTGCCTTGATGATTCTTCTCCAGTGTTGGTGGTATCTCCATTGTTACCAGTGTTTCCACCACCATCACCATGATCATTATCATCATTGTTATTATCATTACCAGCAATAACTTCAGGCGGGGCTTCATCATCTGATTCTGAGTCTGGCAAGTTATCAAACTTCAGCTTTTCAGATGAGTCTTCTTTTTGGATATTAGGGAAATTAGTGTCATCAAAAGTAACATTGACACTTTCCTTTACTGTGTGACTGCCAACCAAGTAGACCCTGTAAGATCTTCTGGAATAACCAACAAAAATAGCTTCTTGTGCCTTTGCATCAAACTTGCCACGTTTCACATTGTCATCTATAAGCACAAAGCATTTTGCTCCAAATACATGAAAGTACTTGACAGTTGGTTTCTTGTTGTTCATGATCTCATAAGGAGTCTTCATTAAGTCCTTGTTGATTAAAGTTCGATTCTGAGTATAACAAGCTGTATTCGCTGCTTCAGCCCAAAAGTACGTTGGAAGTTTGGACTCACTTAGCATAGTCCTAGCTGCTTCAATCAATGTACGATTCTTTCTTTTCACTACTCCATTTTGTTGAGGAGTTCTAGGGGCAGAATACTGTCTTGTTATTCCTTTATCAGCACAAAAGTCATTTAGAATGGCATTCTTGAATTCAGTACCATTATCTGACCTTATGGCTCTAACAGGGAATCTAGAATCCAGCTCAATCAACTTTATGTGGCCAATCACCAGGTATGGGGTCTCATCCTTGGAATG
Source organism: Heracleum sosnowskyi (assembly GCA_030848705.1). Taxonomy (NCBI): domain Eukaryota; kingdom Viridiplantae; phylum Streptophyta; class Magnoliopsida; order Apiales; family Apiaceae; genus Heracleum; species Heracleum sosnowskyi. The sequence continues at coordinate 11,764,215 of CM061244.1, read as the reverse complement.
TAGGAATAAAACCCATGTAAATTTTGAAAAGTCATCAACAATCACAAGTGCATATTGTTTCTTTGACATAGACATCACATTAACTGGACCAAACAAATCCATGTGCAGTAGCTGAAGTGGTTCAGTTATTGATGATGTGTCAGTGCCCTTGTGAGAAGCTTTCTTTGACTTTCCTTTCTGACATGCCTCACACAGTCCTTCCTGTGTAAATTCCATCTGAGGCAAACCTTTAACCAATTCTCTCTTGACTAAAGAGTTCATGGTTTTGAAGTTAAGGTGAGACATCTTCTTGTGCCATAGCCAACTATCATCTGATGAAGCTTTAGCATAAAAACAATTAACTTCATCTTTGAATCCCGAGTTCAGATCAGCTATGAACAAGTCACCTTTCCTTACTCCTTGAAGAGCAGGCTTTCCATTCTTCTTGTGAAGGATCTGACACTTCTCTCTTTCAAAGGAAACAGCATATCCTCTGTCACAGAACTGACTGATGCTGAGAAGATTGAACGTCAGACCTTCCACAAATGAAACGTCTTCAATGATAACATTTCCGTACTTCAAACAGCCATATCCTTTCATAATACCCTTGCTGTTATCTCCAAAGGTAACTACTGGGCCAACTTTCACAACCAAATCTGATAGCAGGGCTCTATCTCCGGTCATATGCCTTGAACAACCACTGTCAAGAATCCACATAACACGGTTTACCTGTTTAACTCCCTGCAATACCAGATTGATTAGTCCTTCCTCGGAACCCACACTTGATTGGGTCCGGCATACTTAAAGAATTGGCCTTTGTCAGGCAAAACAACATTTTTAACTAAAACTACTTCAACCTCTTTCACATAAGAGCGTTTCCATTTATAGCCAGCCTTAACACATTTCTGAGTAGGCTTAGGGATAAATGAATCCACTCTAGTCTGAGGAGGACTAGTAGTCTTTGCTTTAACATGCTTCTTATTATTAACATGTTGACGTGGAGCAGTCTTATCACTAGATACATGCTTTTTATTAAAGAAAGCATACATAACATTAAAAGCACAAGACATGCAATTACTCACACCACATGCTTTATGAGAAGAATTAACAACAGGCATGTTAGTTCTACAGTTGTTTTGATCCAACTTATGGATATCTGATTTAGTCTTTTTAGTTGAAGCAACTTTGACTGGAATATCAGATATACACTTTTTGGACTGTTCAGCTTCCAAAGCAATATCTTCCTCACGATTCTCCTCAGCTATAATGATAGAGTATTCATTCATAGGATCTGCCTCAGACTCCTTACAGAAGGGTGTTTCAATACCCTTAAGTATATATGGAACAACCTTTCCTTCATATTTGAATCTACAAGGGGAATTAATTCCAAGCAGTCCAATAGCCTCATTATAATTATACCCTATACTGACATGATTACCAATAGCTTGTTTATTGAGAATCTCTTTAGCCGTCTTACAAGAGTTGTAATAGGCATTAGCTTTGGTCTTAAGCTCACTAATCTGATCTTTGAGAATGGTTTCCAGTTGTTGATACAATTTAACCCTTTTCTCAAGAACTGCTACATTATTAGTAAGTTCATCTTGATTGATATGCACTAGTTTTAATTCTTTTATTTCCTTTTCAAGATTTGTGTTCAAAAGAATTATTCTATCATTTTCAGTGCGTGCACAACTTAAAGTATCACCAAGATGACGAATCATTTCAGTGTCAGTGAACTTTACCTCAGACATGTTGGGTGAAGATAACATGGAATCAAAGAGTTTGTCTCCTCTTGCCATGAGTGCAAGATTTCCAACTTCTTCATATTCACTGTCTGTATCATCCCAGCTCTTTCCTTCAGCAACATACGCTTTCCCAATCTTATTCTTCCTACTAGAATCAAATGAGTTCCTTGTCACTTGCTTTGGCTTTTTACATTCAGTAGCAAAGTGACCCAACTCATTGCAATTGTAGCATCTGATTGTGCTCCTTTCCACAGTTCCAGTTTTGTAGCCACCCCTTGTGCTACTTGAAGAGGAAGATCCACCTTTCTGAAATCTGGGTCTGAACTTAAGATTGGGATTCCTCTTGAATCTGAACTTCCCAAACTTCCTGACTATCAAAGCCAAATCACCATCCTCCAGCTGATCAAGTTCTTCTAAAGAATAGAAGTCACCACCAGATTGATCAATGGATGTTAATCCATATTCAGCATCAATAACATTCATGTTAGAACTAGAAGGTTGAACAGGCTTCACTTCCAGTTTCTGTGGGACTTCAGCATCCAATGCAGTAGAAGTACTAACAATCTTCCCAGTTCCATACAGCTCCCTTTGTTGAATCTGCTCCAGCTCATAGGTCTTCAGAACACCATACAATCTCTCCAAAGCAATCTCATTCATATCTCTTGCTTCTCTAATGGCAGATATTTTGTGCTCCAAATGAGGTGGAAGTGTAAGAAGGAACTTCTTGTTAATCTCCTTGTTGGTGTAGTGCTTCCCATTGAGATTCAGATCATTGATTAATTTGTTGTATCTCTCAAAAACCTGAGAGATACCTTCACCAGGGTTTGATCTGAAATGCTCATATTGTGAGGTGAGAATTTCCAGCATATTCTCCCTAACTTCCTCTATCCCCTCATTGATTATCTCTATGGTATCCCAAATGTGTTTGGCAGTTTCACAGTTTAGGACATGATTATGCATGTCAGGATCAAGACACTCAATAAGGATCAGCTGTAGACAGGAATCCAAGGTAACATCCTCTTTCTCATCAGGAGTGTACTCCTTGGGATCTTTAGGGTACATACTAGCAGCCCTAGTAACAATGTTATCCACTGTTATCTCTTCCTCAACAATCATAGGGACTTTGGGACCATTCTTCAGCACACCAATGTATTTAGGATTTGCAACCTTAAGAAATAGGAGCATTTTCTTCTTCCACATAGAATAATGCTCATTACTGAACATTGAGATTTTAACTGTACCCATTTTCTGTGTAGTAGACATCTTTTGAGATTTTTAGGAATAAGATAAAAAACCAGAGTTTAAGAAAAAAATCTCAAAACAATTGGATCTTTGATTTGTATATCAATCAAAAGGCTCTGATGCCAATTGTTAGGTCCTGATAAGTTTGTAGAAGGGGGGTTGAATACAAACTATACCGTTTTATCGAAATTTGTCCTTTGAATAATTTAACAATTAAGAACAAATTAATGCGGAATATAAATGAAACAAGATTCAAGTTAAATATAACTATATTAAACTTGAAGGGTGTTGCAAATACAATAAGGATTACAAAGTATTTATCTCAAACTAATTAAAACAAATCTAGAATAAATTCGACATGAATTTATCTATTTTTGTAATAAAAAGATCGAATGCTAAAAGCAAGTTCGAGATAAATTCTAGGGATAAAAATCCGCTAGATAATCAAAGCAATACAAGTAATCAACTTCTAGTGGTTTGGATTTAACAATACAAACTAGAATTAATTGCTTGAGAAGAAATGAGATCAAATTGTTTCTTCTTGTTCTTGAGAGAAAAGAAATGGCTGTCTGTTGCTTTTTTTGATATCTCTGTTATGCTTTCTCTACTTTTTCAGCCCCGGGTCTAATACACTTAAAATTTGCCTTGTATGACCTGTTCATTAAATCAAAAAGATTTAATAAAACAAATCATACACTTGTATGACCTAGCAACAGAACTCGGTATGACCTATATATAACACGGTATGACCTAGAAACAGAACTCGGCATGACCTATACAAAACACGGTATGACCTAGCAACAGAACTCGGTATGACCTATACAAAACACGGTATGACCTATACAGGGCAGGTCATACAGAGAATTAGTTCAGGTCATACAGTATTAAATTAATTCCCTTTAATCAAATTAGTTAATTTAAATTATAAATTAAATTAATTCTTTTCTAGAATCAATTTAATAAATAATTTAAACAACTAAATTAATTAATTTAATAAATAAATTAATTCTGAAAGAATTAATTTATTAATTAAATTGATTAATAATTTAATTAATTAAAGGAATATAACTTAAAACCAAGGCAATTTCCTATCTTCTGAAAACCACTGAATATAGATGATTTAATTCCACTGATTGATGTCGTTATTCGATGCACTGTCTGGTTCATGAATAACTGACTTCAATGATAATTCTTCATCTTTAAAACATTTAAATCTGTGGCTTCTTTTCTTTAGCTTTGACTAAACTCTGTATCCTGTACTTCTTGTGTCATCAACTGGAAATTTCTGTCACTGTAGTAAATCCACTTTCTTGAATACTTCACTGAGGCTTGAACAATAAATTGAACTTCTTTCAATGTAGAATAACTTCAAGTCTGTAGATGACTTTAATACTCCGTTCTCTTGACTGATAAAACTCTCTGAGATTCCTGTGACCTTTAATCTAATATTTACTTATTACATTCTGGTTTAAGTTGAGTAGAATCCTCGAATTACAAATAGGCTATAGCATATGTCTTTCAGTTTTTCATCAGAATTGACCAGTTGACTTCCTGTCAGGATTGAGTCCTATCAGGATTTGATCAAAATTACATACCTTTCTGAATAACCATCAGGATTTGATAGTCATCGGGATTTCTTCTCTGTAGCTTTCCTTAGAAATTCTCAAAATTCATCATTCCAAGTTCATTCACCAACTTAATGAAAGTAGCTTCATGTAGTGGCTTGGTGAATATATCAACTAGTTATTGATCAGTATGAACAAAGTGAAGTTCAATTGTTCCTTCCAGAACCTGTTCTCTTATAAAGTGATATCTAATACTGATGTGTTTAGTAAGAGAATGCTGAACTGGATTTCCTGTCATTGCAATAGCACTTTGGTTATCACAATAAATAGGGATTTTTGAGTATGACAGGCCATAATCTAACAACTGATTTCTCATCCACATTATCTGAGCACAACAACTTCCTGCAGCAATGTACTCAGCTTCTGCAGTTGAAGTGGAAATAGACTTTTGCTTTTTACTGAACCAAGAAACTAGTCTACCACCCAAAAACTGACAACTTCCTGAAGTACTTTTCCTGTCTATCTTGCATCCTGCAAAATCAGCATCTGAATACCCACACAACCCAAAATCTGATTCCCTTGCATACCAAAGGCCAAGAGAAGGAGTGCCTTTGAGATATCTGAAAATTCTTTTAACTGCAATCAGATGTGGTTCCCTAGGTTTAGCTTGAAATCTTGCACAGAGACAGGTTGCAAACATGATATCTGGTCTACTTGCAGTGAGATACAGTAAAGAGCCAATCATTCCTCTGTAGTGAGTTACATCTATCTCAGCACCTTGATCAGGATCAAGTTTGGTAGTTGTAGCTATGGGAGTACTTGCAATAGCACAATCTTGCATGTTAAACCTTGTCAATAAATTCCTTGTATATTTTGACTGATTGATAAAAATACCATCTTCAGTCTGTTTAACTTGAAGACCAAGAAAATAACTCATTTCTCCCATCATGCTCATTTGATATCTTGACTGCATAAGCTTAGAAAACTTTTCACACAGCTTATTGTTTGTTGACCCAAAAATGATATCATCAACATAAATCTGAACTAAAAGCAAATCCTTACCATGATTCAAATAGAATAGAGTTTTATCAATAGTACCTCTTTTGAATCCACTTTCCAGTAAGAATTGAGCTAAGGTTTCATACCATGCTCTTGGAGCTTGCTTTAGTCCATAAAGTGTCTTATCCAATCTGTAGACATGATTTGGATATTTTGGATCAATGAAACCAGGAGGTTGTTCAACATAGACTTCTTCCTCCAGTTCACCATTTAAGAAAGCACTTTTTACATCCATCTGGAAAACCTTGAATTTCTTATGAGCTGCATAAGCCAGAAAGATCCTAATGGCTTCTAGTCTTGCAACAGGAGCAAAAGTTTCATCATAGTCAATTCCTTCTTGTTGAGAATACCCCTTTGCAACAAGCCTAGCTTTGTTTCTGATTATCACACCATCTGAATCAGTCTTATTTTTGAAAATCCACTTTGTACCAACAATGGACCTATTCTTTGGTCTTGGTACCAGTTTCCAGACTTTATTTCTTTCAAATTCATTCAATTCTTCTTGCATTGCAGTAACCCAATCATCATCTTTAAGTGCATCCTCTACTTTCTTTGGTTCCTCCTTGGACAGAAAGTTATTGTATAGACATTCATTTTGAGTTGCACTTCTTATCTGAACACCTGCATCAGGATCTCCAATTATCAAATCAGGAGTATGACTCCATTTTCTTGCTGAAGGTAAGTCATTCCTTGATGTAGATTCTCCCCCTGGATTGGTGTTATTTTGATTAGAAGAATTTGTTTCATTAGAAGCTCCCCCTGAATTGTTGCTGTCACCTCTTGATGTGTTATCAGGATTGTCACTTGAATCAGTATCTGAAGAATATTGTCCTGATGATTGAGTAGTATTAGTATCAGTTTGCTGTTGCTCCCCCTCAACATGTGAACTGTCATTAGTATCATCAGTAGCACCATCAGTATTTGGTGAGTCATCAGGATTTGATGGATCATCAGGATTTGGTGACCCATCAGTATCTGATGAATTGACAGGATCTGTTTCAATTTTTCAGGTTCCTTGGTAGCTTCATTTTCAAAAACCAATCTATCATGTGAGTCTTCATCTAAGCCAATTATCTTCTTATCATCAAAAGATACATGTATTGACTCCATGACAACCCTTGTTCTCAAGTTGAAAACTCTGAAGGCTCTTGATGCAGGATATCCAATGAAAATTCCCTCATCAACCTTTGTTTCAAATTTCCCTAGCTGTTCAGGGTGAGTTCTGAGAACAAAACATTTACAGCCAAACACATGCAGATGCTTCAGACTAGGTTTCTTTTCTTTAAGTGATTGATAAGGAGTAACACCATGTCTGTTTATCAATGTGAGATTTTGAGTATAACATGTTGTATTGACTGCTTCTGCCCAGAAATATGTAGGTAAATTAGCTTCTTCCAACATAGTTCTACCAGCTTCAATAAGAGTTCTATTCTTCCTTTCAACTACTCCATTTTGCTGAGGTGTGCCAGGAGCAGAGAATTGTTGAATAATTCCTTTGTATTTGCAGAACTCTTCCATCTTTGAATTCTTGAATTCAGTGCCATTATCACTCCTCAGTATCTTGACTTTATACTTTGAGGTTGTCTCAATCATTCTCACATGATCCAACAGTATTTTTGGAGTTTCATCTTTTCTGTGCAAAAAATACACCCAGGTGAATCTAGAATATTCATCAACAATTACAAGAGTGTACATTTTCTTACTGATGGACATAATGTTGACTGGACCAAAGAGATCAAGATGTAGCATGTGATATGGTTCTTCAATTGAGGATTCAGATTTACTATTAAATGATGTCCTTCTCTGTTTTGCTTTCTGACATGCATCACAGAGTCCATCAGGAGTATACAAAGCTTTAGGTAATCCTCTCACTAAATCTTTCTTAACCAACTCATTGATATTGCTGAAGTTGAGATGAGAAAGCTTCTTGTGCCAATTCCAACTTTCATCTACTGATACTTTACTGATTAGACAAGTAGGAGAGCCATCAGTATTGGAGAGAATGTTGGCTTCATAAATGTTACAATACCTGTAGCCAGTCAATGCAATCTTTCATGTTTCTTTGCTGACTACTTCACAATGTGTAGAATAGAAGTTGACATGATAACCTCTGTCAGTGATTTGACTAATACTCAACAGGTTGTGTTTTAGTCCCTTCACTAGAGCTACTTTTTCAATGATGACATTGCTAATGATTATATTGCCATATCCCAAAGTTTGTCCAATGTTGCCATCTCCATAAGACACAGTTGGGCCAGCTTTTTCCTCATATTCTGATAACAGGGTTTTGTTTCCAGTCATGTGCACAGAACATCCATTATCCATGACTAACACATTTTTCTTTTTACCCTGCAATCAGAATACCAAAACACTAGTTAGAATGTTTGGGAACCCACACTTGTTGGGTTCCTTTTTCATGCAATTTATTAATTTTAGCAGCAGAAGACTTTCTGACTTTAGCAGTCCTGACAGTATTAACTCCATCAGGATTTGCTTTGTCAGTATCAGTATTAACAAAAGCATGCTTCAACTTGACATTCTTAATGCTACCAGACTTTGCATTGTCTTTAAACTTAGGCAATGGATCATAAAAGTTATAGTACAAATCATGGTATTCTGCACAAGTATAGATAGAATGCCATTTACTTCCACAATGAAAACAGGAATTCTATGGTTTATAAAATACTGATCTATTTCTAACATCAGACCTAGGAATTTCAGTAATCTTTATTTTACTCTTTTTGCAATCAATAGCAAGATGATTAGAGTTACCACAGTTAAAACAACACTTTCTAGGTGCATTTGGTACATATTTATAACCATTTTCTTTATTGATCCCAATTTTACCATTCCTGTTTCTTTTGACACTAGGTTCCTTCTTCTTATCTATAACTTCACAGATTTTATCCTTGAGTTGTTTCTGAGACAATAAACCTACATTCTTAGTGACTTTACTTAAGACAGGTTCAGACTTTATAATTTTAACACTTTGAACATAAGTAGATCCCTTTTCAAAAGTTGAATTGGAATCCTTACCAAAAACAAAATTAAAAGGAGTAATCTTAGATTTGGTTTTGTCTATAACATGTCTATAGGTTTTTGGACTAACTGTCTCATCAATAACAATTTTCTCTTTCAATTTCTTATCTTCATCTGACTTATACCCTAGACACTCTTTCCAATTCTTAGAGGTATTAATCTCATGAAATTTTCTACCAGAGTCTGTCCAGGTTCTGATTTTCTCATTAGCATAATCAAGTTCCTTTTCAAGAGCAGTACATTTAAATTTCATCTCTAAGTACATGTGATTAGCATTATCACATTCTATCTGTACTTTTTGTATATGAGAAAATTCAGCTTCTAAATGCTCATTCCTTTTCCTAAGTTCAAACATCTTAGATAAGATTCTAGTATTTTCAGCAGTTTGACTTCTAAAGCTAATATGCAATGACTTTAGAAAACATCTTAACTCAGAAGCATTATCAGTATCAAAATCAAAGACAGTCTTATCATTAGGAATATCAGTATCATCAGTATTGGCCATTAGAGCATAGTTGACCACCTCAGTTTCAGATTCTGAGGAAGAGTCCATCCAATCCTTGCTTGATGTTATGAGTGCCTTCGTCTTCTTGCACTCAGAAGCAAAGTGACCCATACCATTACACTTGTAGCATCTAACCTTTGACTTGTCAAATTTGCTACCCTTGCTTTCCTTTTTGATATACTTGTCTTTGTCTGCATTGAAGGTCCTTTTCTGGAAGTTGCCTTGTCTTCTAGCTTTCCTGAACTTCATCTTTTTGAAGCCTCTGACAATCATCACAACCATCTCTTCCCTGTCTGAGTCAGAAGAGTCATCATCAGTATTGGCATCAGGATTGCCATCAGTATCTGATGAAGAGTCATCAGGATCTGACTCAACTATTCTTGATTTCCTTCTAGAGACCTCCATAGCTTTTCCTTTTGATTTAGCCTCTACATTCAAGGCAATGGTCTTTGCCTTGCTGCTCTTCTTATTCTTTCTCTGTTGAACCTCAAGATCATGAGTTCTTAGCATTCCATAGACTTCATTAAGAGACACAGTGTTGAGATCATACTGATGTCTAATGATCGAGGTCTGAGTATCCCATTCTTCAGGTAAAGCTCTTAGAAACTTGGTGTTAGAATCTTCAGTTTCATATTCCTTGTCAACTAAAGATAAACTGTTCAATAGTGTCAGAAATCTATCATATTAATCAGTCAGGCTCTCATCAGGTCTAGCATCGAATTGTTCATATTCTTGAATCAAAAGAGCCCTTCTATTTTTCTTGACAGATGCAGATCCCTGGCATTGAGTTTCCAAAGTATCCCAGATTTCTTTTGAAGATTTGCATGCAATCACTCTGTTGGACATGACAACGTCAAGACTATTGTGCAGGATGTTTTTATCTTTGGCTCCCTCAATACATGAGCTTTTTCTTCTGGAGTCCATTCACTCTTTGCCTTGACCACATAGTGTTCAGGTACAGTTTCTGTTCGTTCAATGATCCTTGTAGGTATATATGGTCCATCACGAATCCTGTCCAAGTAATCAGGATCCATAGCCTCCAGGTACATCAACATCTTTACCCTCCATGTTGGATATTCTGATTTCTTAAGGATGGGAATTTTCATGCTCTCATATTTGGTTGTCGACATCTTAGATCGTATCTGATTCAAATTTAAATCAGTTCGCTCTGATACCAATTGTTGCCCAGTAATAAACAATTGTAGAAGGGGGGTTGAATACAATTGTATAAGATTCTCGACTTTAAACACAAATATGAATAATAACAGCTTTATTAAATTTGGTATAAAACTGTTACAAACTCTCTCAAGAAATTCTGATGTTCTTGAGAGCTGTTAGGTTACAAAAATACTCGTGTATGTGATCGATGTTAATCGAAACCTAAAACTGTGTTTATATAGTACACACAGCTTCTCTATCAATTACATGATAAGTCCTAATCAATTACAAAGATTGAAACATATCCTAAATCGATAGCTGCATTCCTACAGACCAGGAACCGACAAGATAAATATCCTTATTTAACTAGACTCCAAATATAACTCGAAGTAGGAATCCTGATCAGCTTCCAGTCCTGATGATCAATCCTGATCCCAGTCCTGATATTCATCCTGATTCTGACGACCATGCAATCCAGATAGCTATGCATTACTGATGACGTCAGCAATCCTGATCAGTTGAGTCTAGATCCTGACGATCATTGAATCCTGATCTAACAAGTGGAAAGAAAAGCAATGCATGTGCAGTTTTAATCAAGTGGATTAGCATACAAAAGAAAAGATAAAGACAGACAGACTTAACTGAACATCATATTCATCAAGAAAAGTTTCTGTCAAGAACTTGAAAAGAACTGCCGTGGACATTTTAATTATCTGTAAATCATTTCTAGCTCAAAGTGTTAAATCCAAACCACTAGAAATCATTTACTTGTACTGCTTTAACTATCTAGCGGATTTTTATCCCTAGAACGTATCTCGAACTATCGTTCATTGTTTTATCTTTTTATTACAAAAATAGATAAATTCATGTCGAATTTATTCTAGATTTGTTTTAATTAGTTTGAGATTCAATCTTGTAATCAGTACCATATTTGTAACACCCTTCAAGTTTAATAAAGTTTTATTTAACTTGAATCTTGTTTCATCTTATTTCGCCATAATTTGTTCTTAAATTGTTTTATTCTAAAAAGAACAAATTTGATAAAACGGTATAGTTTGTATTCAACCCCCCTTCTACAAACTTATCAGGACCTAACAGGAAGCTTAGAGAGACAATCAATGGAAACAGCTAAAGATAAGGGTCTGGCAGTATGCAAAACAAAGCAAAGTCACATGTCGCCACAGTTTTACCAAAATAGTATAGACATGGGTTGGCAAGCGTTTCGTCTAGTACTACTTTTGTATTCGTGAACTGTATACATGATATAAGTATACAGACTCATAGATTTAGTTATAAGTTTTTCAAGCTCTTAAAACACTCTAAAATCTATATCTCTCTAAGAAAAATGAAGCTGAGAATTCAAGTTCGAATTCACAGTTTATAGCACCTTTCGATCTAATACAATATTAGATTAAAAGTAAACTTGTGTGTTGTTTCCATTCCGCATTATTCAGTATACAACTAATAAGTTTAAGCTACAAAGAAGAAGATTCAAAAATGAAGATAATTAAAGAAAACTCTGATAATATATTCACCCCCTCTATATTATTTTCAAGTGAAACTCATATCCAACAAGTGGTATCAGAGCAGGCTGTTGATCAAGACAGAGAAAGATCCAGGATGAGTTCACAAAAGACTACAAGCACAGTGAAGGTTCCAAAGTTTAGCAAGGAAAATTACAATGTATGTAAGATAAAGATGATGTTGTTCTTAAAGGCTGCGAACCCCTTATACCCTGAGATTCTTAAGAATGGTCCTTTCATTCCACAACAAGAGGTTTCAGGCTCCACAGTTGGTACCACTGTCATTACCAAATCTTATATTCCAAAGGATGTTTCTAAATGGACTGACACTGAGAAAGAAAAAGTTGCACTAGACAGTCATCTCATGCTGATTATCATTGATTCTATGGAGCTGTTTATGTTTGCTAATATTGCTTCTTGCAAATCTCCAAAAGAAATGTGGGATCACATTGAGATTCTTTGTGAAGGAACTGAAGAAGTAAAAGAGAACAGAAAGCAAATACTGGTCACACAGTATGAGGCTTTTATGGCTCAACCTAAAGAAAGTATAACTGATATGTTTGAGAGGTTTCATAGACTTGTCACTGGATTACAAATGAATGGCAAGGTCTACAGCATGAAGGAACTAAATGTCAAGTTTCTAATGGCCACACCTAATCATGTTGAGCAGAAAGTCATCTCTTTAAGAGATATAGATTTAAACAAAGTGTCATATAATGTGCTCTATTGTGTGTTGAGAATATTTGAAATTGAAATGATGCAAAAGAGAGCTATTCAAGCTCATCAGGGCCAAATGGTTAGTGCATCTTGTGCACTGATTGTGAATGAGTCTTTTAAAGAACTTGAGGTTGTTGGGTTTCGAGGCATAAACGCAGCGAAAAAACCGTAATAAAACAATAAAATTCGAAACCCTAACTCATGATCCATGTATAATGAACGGATAATTATGGAGAATCGAATCAGTACCTTTTAATAAGCTTTACGTATGGTTGACAGATGGAGGTCCTTTACTTTGATCACCACGTATCCCTTGAACCAAGATTTACGTTTCTAATCAGTCCACACGAACGCCCGATCGTCCAACAATCACCGGAGTTGGTACTAGTCAAGAAAACAACCTCAAATCCCCCCCTCTCTCTCTCTCTAACCTCTCCTTGATGTAGAACAACTAGGGTTTTTCTCTCAAAACGAATTATGAGTTTTTCCTAAAATAATACATCATCATGTATTTATGTGGAGAGAAGAATGGACTGAACCCTAATCTGATTGGGCTTCCAAAACCCATTCCGATTATTAGTTGCATTATTATTAAATTCGAATTATAATATAATTAATCAAGTCCCACTTAATTAATTCAATAATTCAATATAATAATAATTTATTTAAATTCGTAATTCAAATAAAGCTCCATTTAAAACGTTCTTTGTGTGTGACCATTTAGGTTATTATCACGTTGGCAATAATTTTAATATCTAATAATAAAATTATAAACAATGAGCGGCATCAAGTAATACATCATTGCTACCCAAGTAATAATAATTATTGGTGATCCAATTAAACATTTCGTGAATAATGTTCCATGTTATATAATCCTTTTAACCTTATATTATAGATTAAACTCGAGGCATGGTTTGTGTCACCCTCTTCAACATTTAATCCTGGTTTACTTGATCAATGAGTAGACTATTAAACAAATCACTATTTGAGCATGACCATACATTTCATAGTCTCACTCAATCAAGAGGCCAATAATATCACTCCTAAAATAGGAGGGTTAAATCCTATGTCTATCATTCATATTTCTCATATGATTCATAATATACCCAATGTCCAACTTTATCATTACCCCTTCAAAGATAACTTTGAGTAGAATCAAAATATAGTAATTCTCATATAAAAATATAATGATTTCAAGTCTGAGGATCATTACACCATTATCACTGTGAGAATTACTTATGACATTTGATAACATTTACCATGAAGAATTCTCACTTGGGTCTATCCAGTACCAGGTGTTTCTAACATGCACTTATGTTTTTGACTTTAGTATCGCCATACTTATGACCAATGAGATGTGGTCATCAGTCAACAAACATACTAGTCTTAATGCATTAGTATTGCCCTTAAACAATAATACTCGACTAGGGATATTTAGGATTATAAACACTATTCGTAAAATCTCATTTCTAAGCCACATACTTAGAGATATAGAATTCATGTTTATATTCCAAGGACATTTATTATTCTAACATTTATATCGCAGTAAATAAAGACATAATAAATAACTAAAGAAAATCCATAGAACATAATCATTAATAATCAAAACGTCTTTCATAAGAACATAATAGTATTGTCTCTAGGGCACGAATACTAACCATCTCCCACTTGCACTAGAGCTAATCACCCATATATCTAATACCAATGGAACTAGTGTGACCTTCGTACTTCTACTGCGATAAAGCTTTAGTCAGCGGGTCTGCAACGTTGTCATCAGTATGCACTTTACATATATGTATATATCTCCTCTCGTTAATCTCTCGAAGTAGGTAATATCTCTTGAGTATATGCTTTGCCCGGGAATGGGACCTTGGTTCCTTAGCCTGCGCAATAGCTCCATTGTTATCGCAATAAAGATCAACTGGATCTGCGATCAATGGAACTACTCCAAGTCCCTCAATAAATTTCCGAAGCCAAACAGCCTCTTTGGCTGCTTCACTGGCAGCAACATACTCAGCTTCCATTGTAGAATCAACTATTGTCTCTTGCTTCGAACTCTTCCAACTAACAGCACCTCCATTTAGACAAAACACAAACCCATACTGAGACACAATGTCATCTATGTCTGTCTGGAAACTAGCATCAATGTAACCTCTTACAACTAGCTTTTCATCTCCTCCATATATCAAGAACGAATCTTTATTCCTCCTAAGGTACTTAAGAATATTCTTAATTGTCGTCCAGTGACCTTTACCTGGATTAGACTGGTATTTGCTCGTCATGCTCAAAGCATACGAAACATCAGGACGAGTACAAATCATTGTATACATAATAGAACCAATTATCGAAGCATATGGTACCTTTTTCATACGGTCCTTATCATCTGATGATTTAGGACAGTTTTCTTTTGAGATCGATATCCCATGAGACATAGGGACGAATCCCCTCTTTGCCTCTTGCATCCCAAAATGATGCAATACTTTGTCAATGTATGTACTCTGACTTATGCCGATTAATCTTCTAGATCTATCTCTATAGATCCTGATCCCTAAAATATAGGTAGCATCGCCTAAATCTTTCATCGAATTTTTTTTCCCAACCAAGTCTTAACAGGCTGAAGATAAAGAATGTCATTCCCTATCAGTAATATATCATCAACATATAATACTAGGAATGCCACATGGCTCCCACTAACCTTCTTGTAAACACACGGCTCATCTTCATTTTGAGTGAAACTAAACTCTTTAACTGTTTCATCAAAACGAATGTTCCACCTTCTTGAGGCCTGCTTCAATCCATAAATGGATCGCAGTAGCTTACAGACCATTCTAGCAAATCTCGGATCGACAAAACCTTCAGGTTGTGTCATGTACACATCCTCTTCTAAGCTCCCATTTAAGAAAGCGGTCTTCACATCCATTTTCCAGATTTCATAGTCATAGTAAGCTGCTATCGCAAGCAAAATCCTGATGGATTTCACCATAGCTACTAGTGAGAAAGTTTCATTATAGTCAATACCATGAATTTGCTTGAAACCTTTCGCCACTAGTCGTGCTTTATAGGTCGTTACATTAGCATCCATGTCAGTTTTCTTCTTGAAAACCCATTTGCACCCAATAGGTTTTACCCCTTTAGGTGGTTCAACCAAAGTCCATACTTTGTTTTCATACATGGAATCCATCTCAGATTTCATGGCTTCCAGCCATCTCTCAGAATCTGAACTATTCATAGCATCCTGATAGGTAAGAGGCTCATCATTATCCATGAGCATTACATCGCCAGTCTGAGTTAAGAGAAATCCATAATATCTCTCAGGCTCATGGCGAATCCTACCAGATCTACGAACAACCTATGCTTCTTGAGCAGTAACATTTTCATGTACTTCCTGCTCATGTTCCAACTTTGGTTCAATATCATTCTGTGGTTCTCGAACTTCATCGAGATCTATCATACTCCCACTGTTTTTCTTAGAAAGCAGTTCTCTTTCAAGGAACACAGCAGTATGAGCAACAAACACTTTGTTCTCGGTACGATTATAGAAATAATACCCTTTAGTTTCATTTAGGTATCCCACAAAATTACATTTGCCTGATTTTAGTCATAGCTTGTTAGTGACTAAATGTTTCACAAATGCTTCGCATCCCCATACTTTCATAAATGACATGCTATGACGTTTCTCAGTCCATATCTCATATGGTGTGTCTTGAACCGATTTAGTAGGAACGCGGTTAAGTGTATGTGCAGCCGTTTCCAGAGCATAACCCTAGAAACTAATTGGAAGATCCGCCAGACTCATCATCAATCGTACCATGTCCAACAAGGTGCGATTTCTCCTCTCAGACACAGCAGTCCACTGTGGTGTTCCAGGAGGTGTGAGTTGTGATACAATACCACACTTCTTTAAGAAGCTCTTAAATTCTAAGCTTAGGTATTTACCTCCACGATCAGATCGTAGAGTTTTAATACTTCCGCCTATTTGTTTTTCCACTTCTGCCTTGTACTCTTTGAATTTTTCAAATGATTCGGATTTGTTCTTCAAAAGATACAATATCCATATCTACTAAAATCATCAGTAAAGGTTATGAAGTAGTAAAAGCCACCTCTTGCCATCATACACATTGGACCACATACATCACTATGTATAAGTTCTAATCGTTCGGTGGCCCTCTCACCAATTCCGGTAAAAGGAGCTTTAGTCATTTTTCCAATGAGACAAGGTTCGCATTCATCGTATGATTCAAAATCAAACTTATCCAAGTATCCATCCTTATATAACTTAGAAATGTGTTTCTCATTTATATGGCCTAAACGACAATGCCAAAGGTATGTTTGATTTGAGTCATTGGCCTTAATACGTTTATTATTTACATTATAGACAGGAATATCAAGATCAAGAACATATAAACCATTAAATAAACGTGCAACCCCATAGGTAACATTATTCAAACCAAAGGAACAACTATTGTTTTGAATTATAAAGGAAAAACCTTTCTTGTCCAAACAAGAAACATAAATAATGTTTTTTCAAATCGCAGGCGCGTAAACACAGTTCTCAAGTTCTAAAATAAGCCCAGCGGGCAACGATAAATAATAAGTCCCTACACCTAAAGCAGCAACCTTTGCTCCATTTCCAACGCGTAGGTCGACTTCTCTTTTCGCCAAAGTCCTACTACTTCGCAGTTCCTGCACATTTATACAAATATGATAACCACATCCAGTATCTAATACCCATGATGTAGAAGTAGACAAATTGACTTCTATAACATAAATACCTAAATCAGAAATCTTCACAGACTTCATTTTCTTCAGATTCAGATCCTCCAAATAAGTTTGACAGTTTCGCTTCCAATGACCTGGCTTCTTGCAAAAGTGACAATCACCCTTTGCAACACCACCTTTTGCAACACCTCATGTAGGCTTCAAAGCCTTTTTGAAAGTAGGCTTTGGATTAGTAGATTTAGATCCCATCTTCTTCTTGCCTTTCCATTTCCCCTTTCCTTTGGCATTCGCCTTTTGTTCACCATCATTATGGGAGCAGGGTTAGCCTTGTTCATAGCAGTTTCATGTGTTTTCAACATTGCCAACAATTCAGTAGGTGTTTTGTCTATTTCATTCATACTGTAGTTCATGACAAAATGAGCATAGTTTTTGTTCAAAGACTGCAAGATCAAATCAGTTTGGTGTTCCGGTCCAACCGGGTAACCCAAAGTAGCAAGGGATTCAATATACCCTATCATCTTAAGAACATGTGGTCCAACCGGGTCACGATCTCCCTGTTTGCAAGTGTACAATGCCTTGCTAGTATCAAACCTCTCTTGACGAGCTTGACCCTCAAACATCGTTTTGAGGTGCTCAATCATCTCATAAGCATTCAAATGCTCATGTTGTTTCTGAAGCTCAGCACTCATAGTCGCTAGCATCAAACAACAGACATCCGTAGCATCATCAACATGCTTCTGATAAGCATTTTGTTGAGCCTCGGTTGCCTCAGCAGGAAGAGGTGCAGGGTGAGTAATGTCAATGACCTAAAGCTTTCGCTCCTGCCTGAGGACAATCCTCAAACTCCTTTGCCAATCAAGGAAGTTAGTTCCTATCAGCTTGTCCTTCTCAAGGACTGATCGCATAGAGAAGTTATTTGAGTTGTTTGCCATTTAGATATCTACAATGATAAAATGCATAAAATAAGTTAGTTGCAGAATTATTAAATTATGTTCAAGTGATTATATATAATATACATCTCCCACTATTTTTATCAAATCAATAGCCCTAACTATTAATTCGTAAAGCCTTTCTCTAAATCTTTCTAGTGAGCCAAGATCCATATTTCGTCATGCTTAAGGTCAGCTTTGGCTTTACTCCCAAAACATGATTATTTAGGTAGACAACTCTTGTCAATTATATCTGTTAGGCCGAATACACAATATATAATCAAGTATGTATGAGAATAACAATCAAGAACACAGGTTTGTAAATCAACAAACTGAATTATATTAAATAATTCTCTCTTAGTGATGTTAATGAATCACAAAGAGCTACTAGGTTACAAGAATAATATATTCAATGTTCGCATCCCTTCTAGGGATAACCTATCTGTGTTTATATAGTACACAGTTACACAATCCTTATCTAATTGATACTCCTATAAATTAGCTATACAATTATTATCAATTAAGGATTGCTTCAGTCTTCTATTCCGTTTCCTTAGCTGTATCAATATATTCTGCTTCTTTCCATCTTCAGAATATGTTGCTTCTAGAATCTTTATCTTTGCATCGACAGCTAAGTCAACTATCACCACGTCAGTCTTTATCAAACTCTGACTGGCTTCTAGATAAACTCTTCACCCAGTCAGACTTTATCAAACTCTGACTGGCTTCTAGATAAACTCTGATATACACCTGTTACTTAAACACTGATGAACAAACGTCAGCAATTATATCTAACAATCTCCCCCAACTTGTTCATACCAAAATGTACAAGTTAAACAGATAATTGATGATGTCAAAACATATAACAAATGCAGTGTTTAAAATATAACAGAGTTTAATTTTAGAACAGAGTTTAATTTTAACTTAGAATAGAAAACATAAAAACTTACAGTCAGACTTTACTTGACTTCTTGAACATCAGGTACTGTCCTGAGATAATCAATCAGCAGTCTTCTTTCAGCTCTTTCAAGTTCAGCTATCATAATCTCTTTCAGCTCCTTATACTCTGGATCTCCTTCACCAGTTTGATATATGGCAGCCCTCAGAGAATAGATACTGTTTTTCTCCATGTCATTTCCTAATCGAATGTAATGAGCTTTGTCTGACTCTAGGTTGAATTCTAAAACCTTTACTCCAAGTGCAGTTCTAAATCTAGCACTGTTTCTCTTCATCTCCACTAGCTTTCCAGTATGATCCCTATACTTTGGAATGTAAATACTTGAGACTCCTCCTCCAAGCATAGCTTTAGATCTTAGCATCTTTTCTCTCAAAACTTGAGCAACATCATGAGTATGTCTGTTTTTGACTTTTAGAAGATAAAGTACATATTCCAGTTCTTCCCATGATTTGAGATTAATATCAGATTCTCCAACTTTATAAACTCTTCCATCACTCATGAAGTATAACAAAAACTGCTTCTTCAATACTTTATGAAAAATCAACTGAACAGATTCTAACTTATCAAGGTTTTCTTGTGTAACCCCAATACCAGATTCTGCCAGTGAAATGTTATCTTGAGATCTGTTATTTGTTCTTCTCTCTCTGTGTGATCCCAGTCCAGATTTATCAAAAGCTTCTTTTCCCAATACAGTTCTGGTTTCTGAGAAATTCACAGCTTCAAACTTTAAGTCTTCAAGAATTTTAGGTTTGCTGAATCCTGGAAGTAGTGTAGATTTCTGTACAACTTGAGCAACGTCAGAGGTTGTCATAACTTTAGTAGTAACATCAACTTGAGCAGCGTCAGAGGTTGATTTAGCTAATCTTGTTTCAACTTGAGCAATGTCAGAGGTTGATTTAATCTTCTTAGGTAACTGTTCTTCTTCTACCAGTATACCTTTACCTTTATCAGCATTTGTAATCACAGGCCTCCTGATGTATTGTATACTCTGTTGAGTATTTTCTTTAATAGAAATTCCAGTTTCTTTCTTTCTAGGAGCCTTGATTTCCTTCTTCTTGTAGATTCCAGCTTCAAGATTCTTCATATGCTCTTCATTTATCATTCTCAATTCAGCATCATAATCTTCAACTGTTACCTCACCACCATGCTCTTCTAAAAATATGTTAGTAACAATTTCCTCATCTGTGGTAGGCTTATCAATGTTTATCAAACTTTTGAGTTTTGAACCACTGGCAGAGTTTGCATTTCCCTTACCAGAGTTTGATCTTCTATCAGAGTTTGATCTTGATCTTGGTGGTCTTCTATCAGAGTTTAATCTTAAACTCTTTTCACCTCCCTTGCTTCCACCATCATTACCATCATCCCTCCGTCTCAGAGTTTGAGTGTCTTTGCATTTGTCACTTGGTACACTCTCCCCCTTTTTGACATCATCAGAAAGTAGTACTGATGTCAGCAACTCAATTGTAGTAGAAATTGAATTCAGTTGGGCAGACATAGCAGTCTGATTCTCCTCAATTTTCGACAATCTGGAGTTAAAAGTCTTCTGTTCTTTACACAAAGAGATGTAAAGAGATTTATCCTTTTGCATTGTAAGTTCCCTTGTAGCTATGTCATTC
This sequence comes from Heracleum sosnowskyi, assembly GCA_030848705.1. Classification (NCBI taxonomy): domain Eukaryota; kingdom Viridiplantae; phylum Streptophyta; class Magnoliopsida; order Apiales; family Apiaceae; genus Heracleum; species Heracleum sosnowskyi. The sequence continues at coordinate 11,743,461 of CM061244.1, read as the reverse complement.
CTTAGACCAGCAATAACCTTGTCAGTACCATCAAAACGATTATTTAATGATTTGACTTGGACTATTGTAGCTTTTAGATGACTGAGAAGTTCTGGATTTGTAATCTCTTTAGATGACTTGGTCACAAAGTCAGCAACTCGTTCATCAGAAAAGATAGTTTCTCTGCTTGACCAATTTGAGAAATACATATCCTGAAAATACTCAGTAGTAGCTCGATTGACTTCTCTTTCCTCTTCAGAGTTTGCTTGAATGTCAGACAGCTCTACTTGTATATCAGGATTTGAATGAGCAGGACTAGCTTCAGCATTGTCATCCTCTGCTGCATTCTCTGTAGGAACATTTTCATCAGTAGTCTCAAAATTTCTCCGTGCAGCTTCAACAATAACTCTCTCTGCAACAGGATCTGGAATCTCAGAGTTTGTAATATGCATTAACTCTGTTTCTGTGGTTACAACCTCAACAACAGATTGTTGTAGAGCTTCAAGAACAATAACATCCTCAGAGTTTGCAACAAACTCTGCTTCAACAGGAACATTCTCTGTTGCATCCTTGTCAGCAACATCAGGATTTGCAGCAACAGTTTCTGTAGCATTAGCAGCTAAAGTCTGATCGACTTCCTCACCTTTCTCAAGTTCAAAAGAAATTATTTCTGTGTGAGAAGCCATAGATACTTCAAGTTCAACAGTATCTTGATCAGCTTCCAAACCCTCTGTGAAATGTTCAGAGTTTATAGAGAGGTTTGCTTCAACTTCCATATTAGCCTCCTGAACAATATTTTCAGGAGCTTCATCTGCAATTTCAACATGTGCTCTATCCTCTGTGGGCATAGGAGCTTCATTTGCAGCTTCCTCAACTACATCATCAGACTTTGATGTAGGAGCTTCCTCTTGAAGAACATTCTCCATAAAAACTCTGTCCTCAGGAACAGCTTCATCTTCTGGAATCTCAATTTCAAGATCATCAGCAACATTTGAAGAGATATTCTCAGCACCAAACAAATGTGCTGCTACCAATCTTCTTTTTCTCTGATGAAGAGTTTCTTCATCAGTTTCAGTCTCTTCATCAACAACATCATACTTTGCCCTATTGGCTCTTCTTTTCTTCATTCTTCTCTTCTGAGGCATATCATCAGCATTTGATGCCCCAGCTTCAGTGTTTATCCTGACAGACTTAACAGCCCTAACTTTAGATTTCTTTGACCTCTGTGGTTGAGACACAGAAGGTCCAGCTTCAGTGTTTGCCAGTTGTGGTTGTTGTTGTTGTTGTAAGTTGACCAGGAATTGTTGCACAGACTCAGGCAACATTAAAACACCAACATCTCCTTTCTTGTTATCCTTGTTAGTGAGATCAGAGAATATGCGTTTATGCAATTTAAAGGAGAGGATAACATCATCCTCTAAGATTTCAACATTAGGACAGCAAAAGTTGAATATCAATTGACAAAATCTAGAGAAATAAACAACATTTCTATTCTCTAGAATTTTCTCACCAATATTATTTAAGACTAATCTAGCAACATCAAAATGACTTTCATAGAGAAGAGAGTACCCGATCTGCAGACTATCCGTGGGAATCGAAGAAGCTCCACTCCTTGCGCAAAAATGGCCTTTTGAGTTGACCTATCTTTGTCAAAGGTCCAGAGTAGCCTATCTCCCTCATCATTCTGACTAACTCAGAGTCTCCAACAGAGATTGTGAATGCATTGAAATCTTCAAGACCCAAAGCATCACGAACAGTAGTAGGAGTAACCGTAAATTCATCTCCTTGAAATTCAAAAAGAATAGATGGAGAACCAGTCTCTCCTCCATTATCATAAGTACCTGTCTGCCACAGAGTTCTAATTTGAGATGCAGACAGCTTCGACGGTGCAGTGAGAGCAGTGCCGATATTAGAGTTTGACAAGAAACTCTGAATCAAATGAAACGCCTCCGGTGCGTTCTCATTTGCCAAAGGAGCTGAGTAGTTATTAGGAACAAATTCTAACCCAGAAGCAGTAAACATTGTTGTAGCCATTAGAACAGTTTAGAAGAAAACAAACAGAGAAAAGATTATAGTGTATGCAGTGAAAGTGTTTGAGACAATGTTTGTGAGTAAAAACTTATGAAAAGTTGAGGTGTGTAAAAGATTGAACCGTTTATGTGTAGTATATTTAAATACTAACTGTGAAGATTAAAACCCAAACGTTTTAATCATTACTACACACAGCAGGCTTCTTTGAAAAGTGTGTGTGTGGGACAGATATCACACGTGCATACGCTGACAGCTGTATGTAACAACTTCCAATACACACGCGCAGTAAAAATAGCCATAATTACCGCATGTCACATTGTTCAAAATACTTAATCTCTCTCTCCTCTGTTTAATACAAATATGAACCGTTTGTTATCATACTTTTTCGAATCTCAAAACAAATGACTAATCTCAAAATTATAAAATGTCTGAAACAAAGAAATTATTTTAACCATCAGAGATTAAAACAAAGTTACCTCGGCATATGTCACACAATACATCAGTGTTTACCATTTGTCCTTCTTTGTCAATAAACTCTTTTCTCAAACTGTACAGGTGTGAATAATTGTGTGTGCAATAGCAGAGTTTACCGAAATCAATATTTAGATCATCTCAAAGTGCATAAAATCCACAAACTAAAGCAGTAAAAACTGGTTGCCTAAACTCTCATGTATAACATAAAATCTGATTTTATATCTAAACTCTGTATACTGATATCCTTTCATTTGGATATATCTTTTATTTTTCACCCCCTTTATATATATATTTATATATATATTTTTTATTTATTTATTTATTTATTTTATTTATTTATTTATTTTTTTTTTTTATTTTTCCAGTAATCAGTGGTTGGCACTAGTCACCAAAAATCAAAGATTTTAGCCCTTATTTCATACAATAAGTTCCTGGATCTTCCTAGGCACAACATGATCTCAAAGGAATTTGTGCTCTTTTTGGCATCTTTTGATATGAGGGTGAAATATTTGCAATTAATAATCAGAGTTTAGACTTTTCATCAGTTAATACTATTAATTTATGAGAGAAAATGCAAACAGCTAATACAGACTCAGTGTATAGGATCAATAAACTAAGAGATGCTATAAATATAGAGACAATATCATGCTGTGTTAGCTTACTGCACATATTTGAGATCAGAATCTATATAACTCTTAAGGATTCATAATTACTTACTGAGAATTATGCTTCATACAAATTTCTTCATTGGTCCATATGTTTCAGACAAAATTACAATCAGAGTATAGCATTAGACTGTTACTATCAGAGTATGATCAACACTTTATGACTAACAGAGTTTAGCATCAGAGTTTACTTTCAGAGTTTATGACACTGGTACTTATAACAGTTAATACATGCAAGGAATCATGAGCATAAAAATCAAACATGTATAGTTTTTGAGTCTAACCTGTATCTCTAGTCAGAACTAGAGATCATTCCAAGTTCATTTACCAATCTTGTAAAAGTAGCTTCACTCAAAGGTTTGGTGAAGATATCTGCAAGTTGTTGGTCTGTAGACACAAAATGAAGCTCAATGTTTCCTTCTTCCACATGTTCTCTGATAAAGTGATACCTTATGCTGATGTGCTTGGTCATGGAGTGCTGTACTGGATTACCTGTCATAGCAATAGCACTTTGGTTATCACAGAAAATAGGTATTTTAGAGTACCTTAACCCATAATCCAACAACTGATTCTTCATCCATAAAATCTGTGCACAACAGCTACCAGCAGCTATATACTCTGCTTCTGCTGTGGATGTAGAAATTGACTTCTGTTTCTTGCTGTACCAAGAAACCAATCTGTCACCTAAGAATTGACAGCTTCCACTTGTACTTTTTCTGTCTATCTTACATCCTGCAAAATCTGCATCAGAGTAACCAATTAGCTTAAACTCTGATTCTCTAGGATACCACAAACCCAAGGTTATGGTTCCTTTGAGATATTTGAAAATCCTTTTTATAGCTGTTAGATGAGGCTCTCTGGGATCTGCTTGCAATCTTGCACAAAGACATGTTGCATACATGATATCAGGTCTACTTGCAGTAAGGTACAGTAAAGACCCTATCATTCCTCTGTAGTTTGTCATATCTACTGAGGCTCCTGTGTCTTTGTCTAGCTTTGTTGCAGTAGCCATGGGAGTTGTAGCAGATGAACTCTCAAGCATACCAAATTTCTTGAGAAGATTCCTGGTATATTTTGCTTGATTGATAAAAATACCATCATCTGTTTGCTTGACCTGTAAGCCTAGAAAATAACTAAGCTCTCCCATCATGCTCATTTGGTACCTGGATTGCATAAGCTTTGCAAACTTCTTACAAAGTTTGTCATTAGTAGATCCAAAAATAATATCATCTACATAAATTTGAACTAAAAGCAAATCATCACCAGTATTGAAATAAAACAAGGTTTTATCAATTGTACCTCTTGTGAACCCACTTTCTAAAAGAAATTGAGCAAGAGTTTCATACCATGCTCTTGGTGCTTGCTTTAGTCCATATAATGCCTTGTCAAGCCTGTAGACATAATCTGGATGCTTAGGATCTACAAATCCTGGTGGTTGTTCAACAAACACTTCTTCTTCAAGCTTCCCATTGAGAAAAGCACTTTTTACATCCATCTGAAAGACTTTAAACTTCTTGTGTGCAGCATAGGCCAGAAAAATTCTTATGGCCTCCAATCTTGCAACTGGAGCAAAGGTTTCATCATAGTCAATTCCTTCCTGTTGTGAATAACCTTTAGCCACAAGTCTGGCCTTGTTTCTTGTAATCACACCTTCACTGTCAGTCTTGTTTCTGAAAACCCACTTTGTACCTACAATTGATCTATTCTTTGGTCTAGGTACAAGTGTCCAGACTTCATTTCTTTCAAATTCATTTAACTCTTCTTGCATTGCTGTAATCCAATTAGCATCTTGAAGAGCTTCCTCCACTTTCTTTGGTTCTGTTTGAGACAAGAAAGCATGATACATACACTCATTATTTGTTGCACTTCTAGTTCTCACACTAGCATCAGGATCTCCAATTATGAGATCAGGTGTGTGTGCCTGTGTCCACTTTCTTGCAGTTGGTAAGTGGTTTCTTGCATCATTATTGGATCCTCCCCCTTGATCCATGCTCTCCTGATTCATATGTTGACTTTCTGCATTATCTGAGGCTCCCCCTGAATTGGATGGCTCAGAGTTTGAACTGTCAGAGTTTGAATCAGTTTCCTCAACTGGCTCACTTGCTGTGTCTTGTTGAGCTTCTTCACGCTCCCCCTCAACTGGTTCTCTATTTTGTTCAATTTGAGAATTTCCAGTTTCTCCAGTATTTACCAGTAGAGGTTCAGAGTATGCTTCGTCAGAGTTTGTCAAACCAGCTTCATCAGAGTTTACATCATCAGAGAATAAATCTTCATTTGCAAAACGTAGTTGATCATATCCATTTTTATCTTCAAGTCCAGTTATTTTCTCGTCATCAAATGACACATGTATGGATTCCATGATCACTTTAGTTCTCAGATTGTAGACTCTGAATGCTTTTGTTGACAATGGATAACCAACAAAGATTCCTTCATCAGCTTTTAACTCGAACTTTGTCAACTGTTCAGGATGAGTCTTCAACACAAAACATTTGCATCCAAATATATGAAAATATTTCAAATTTGGCTTCTTATTTTTCACCATCTCATATGGTGTTTTCCCATGCTTGTTGACCAGTGTAGCATTTTGAGTAAAACAAGCAGTTTGAACAGCTTCTGCCCAGAAATAAGTTGGTAATTTTGCTTCTTCAAGCATAGTTCTGGCTGCTTCAATTAAAGTTCTGTTCTTTCTTTCAACTACACCATTTTGCTGTGGAGTTCCAGGTGCAGAAAATTCTTGTTTCACTCCTCTTTCCTTGCAGAAAGCTTCCATGATTGAGTTTCTGAATTCAGTTCCATTATCACTCCTTATAATTTTGACTTTGTGTTGTGATCCTTTGTCCAGTAGATTTACATGATCCATCAGAGTTTGAGCAGTTTCATCCTTCTTTGATAAGAAATGCACCCATGTATATCTAGTATATTCATCAACAATTACTAGAGCATATTTCTTTCTGCCCATAGACATCACATTCACTGGTCCAAAGAGATCAACATGTAGAAGATGATAGGGTTCCACTACTGAAGATTCAGATTTGCTCTTGAAAGATGACTTCCTTTGCTTGGCCTTTTGACAAGAATCACATAGGCCATCTAGACTGAGTATTGATTTTAGGAGTCCCCTTACAAGATCCTTTCTTATTAGCTCATTGATGTTGTTCAAATTGAGATGAGAGAGCTTCTTATGCCAATTCCAACTCTCTTCATTTGACATTCTTGCAGTCAGACACACTATTTTTCCATCAGAGTTTGTTACCAAACTTGCTTCATAAATGTTGTTGCGCCTGTGTCCAACTAGAACAACTTTTCCAGTAGATTTACTGATAACTTCACAGTGTTCAGTATGAAAATCTACATGGTTTCCTCTGTCACAGATTTGACTCACAGATAGCAGATTATGCTTGAGTCCTGAGACTAGAGCTACATTTGTGATGATGACACTTCCAAGATTGATATTGCCATATCCCATAGTACGTCCTATGTTGCCATCTCCATAGGAAACTTTTGGGCCAACCTTCTCCTCAAAGTCTGATAACAGGGCTTTATTTCCAGTCATGTGTCCTGAGCATCCACTGTCCAAGATAAGGGTGCTCTCTTTTATGCCCTGCAATCACAAACAAACACTAAGTGTTAGTTTTAAGGACCCAGACTTGCTTGGATCCTTTGGCTTTCTTAACACTGTTAGCTTTTGCAGCGGAATCACTATCAACAGAGTTTAAACTAACATTGTCAGACTTTACACTTGCAGAGTTTGCTCTAACCCATTTCAAGTTGGGTTTTAGCTCATAATAGTTGTGATAAATAGCATGATAACTCTTACAAGTATAAATAGAATGCCAAGTGCTCCCACAGTGTGTGCATAAAGTCTGTGGTTTTACCCTTACATAATCATTTTTTACTCCTGAAGTAGAAGATAAAGAATTAATATGTTTGTTCTTAGTGCAAAATCTAGCAAGATGATTAGAACTACCACAATTATAACATGTTTTCCTTGGAGCACCAGCAGTAGGCAAATGATTATTTTTATTGTTTATGCCTATCTTTCCATTCCTATTCTTCTTGGACCCTTTTGGTTTCATGGCAGATTTTACCTCTTTCAGCTTATGATTAAACTGTTTTCCTGTCATCAAGCCAACATTAACCTGTTTATCACAAGTTTTCACTGGCTTTCTAACAGCTTCTACTACCATGGGATTTTCTGTTATAATATTTTCCTGTCTTTCACAGGTTTCATCTGATTCCATATCAGCTTCTCTTACTATAACAGATTTTAACTTAGTGGACTCTGGAACAAATATTACAGGCTTAAGTTGTGGTTTAACCTTAACTTTGTCTTTAAACCTAAGTTCATCATTTTCACAATAGCCTAAACCTACAGAATCTGTTTGAAACACTTGATGAGTGTCTCTTCCAGAGTTTGTCCAAGTCTTAATTATTTTTCTTTCTTTTTCAAGTTCAGATTCTAGCTGCTTATTTAATTTAAGCACTTCCTGTTCAATATAAACAGCATCATCTCTTTCTTTTTGAATCTGCTTCATATGTTCAAGTTCTCCTTCAAGAAACTTGTTTCTATCTTTAAGACTAAGATTCTCAGATTTAATTCTCTCATTCTCTAAAGTCTGATCCCTATAACTAACATGTACGCTTTTCAGATATACTCTTAACTCAGATATATTATCAGTATCATAAGCATAAGTAGTTAGGGGTACCTTATTTTCAGATGATTCAGTCTCATCTTTGACAGTTGCCATGAGAGCATAATTTACTCCATCATCAGAGTCTGAAGTATCTGCCCAGTCTTTGCCTTTAGAGATGAGTGCTTTCTCAGTTTTTCCTTTCTTGCACTCTGGAGCATAGTGACCCATCTCCTTGCATTTGTAGCACTGGATTTCAGATTTATCCTTCTTGCCAGACTTGGTCTCCCTTCCATCAGACTTTCTAAAACTTTTCCTTTCAGAGTTTGAATCTTTCCTTGAGAATCTCTTTCCTTTCTTGAAGTTCTTGAATCCCATCTTTTTGAAGGTCTTCACCATCAATGCAGCCATTTGCATCATCTGTTCTTCATCATCCTCAGAGTCAGAAGCTTCATCAGAGTTTGAGTCATCATCAGAGTTTGATGACTCACTTTCAGATTTAATGACTAAAGCCTTTCCTTTGGCTTTCTTCCTTGATGATTCCTTCTTAATGGGCTTCTCCTCAACTTTGAGAGCTACTGATTTTGTCTTCTTGCTGGATCTCCTGTTTCTTTGTTCTATCTCAAGTTCATGAGTCTTTAACAATCCATAGATCTCATCAAGATCTGTATCTGCAAGATCATAATTATCTCTGATTGTTGTCGCCTTTAAATCCCATCTTTCAGGTAGGGATAAGAGAAACTTGAGATTTGACTCTTCAAGGTCATATTCTTTATCAACCAGAGACAGATCATTCAATAGTTTGCAAAATCTGTCATAAGTCTCAGTCAAGGTTTCATTAGGTCTTGAATCAAAGTGCTCATACTCCTGTGTGAGTATTGTCTTCCTGTTTTTCTTTATAGCAGTGGTTCCTTGACACCTGACTTCCAAAGCATCCCAGATTTCTTTTGCAGTTTTGCAACCAATTACTTTGTTAGACATAACATTATCTAGAGCACTGTGTAGAAGATGTCTAACCTTTGCATCTTTTGCAAGAGATGAGATGTCCTCAGGAGTATAATCTTTCTTCTCCTTTGGAACAGTCTTTTGTTCTTGGCCAGCAACTACAGGGGCTAGTTTGGTTGGATAATGAGGACCATCATTAATTCTGTCAAGATATTCTGGATATGTAGCCTCCAGAAACATGGTCATTTTCACCTTCCATATTGGATACTCTACTGGCCTGAGAATTGGAACCCTGATTGTTTCATATCGACTTACAGAATTAGGCTTAACCTGTTCAGCCGTGGGAGGAGCTTGATTTTCTTCAGACATGATTATTACTGTGTTTGAATCGTAAAACTGTATATATTAAACAGCTCAAGCTCTGATACCGATTGTTAGGCCGAATACACAATATATAATCAAGTATGTATGAGAATAACAATCAAGAACACAGGTTTGTAAATCAACAAACTGAATTATATTAAATAATTCTCTCTTAGTGATGTTAATGAATCACAAAGAGCTACTAGGTTACAAGAATAATATATTCAATGTTCGCATCCCTTCTAGGGATAACCTATCTGTGTTTATATAGTACACAGTTACACAATCCTTATCTAATTGATACTCCTATAAATTAGCTATACAATTATTATCAATTAAGGATTGCTTTAGTCTTCTATTCCGTTTCCTTAGCTGTATCAATATATTCTGCTTCTTTCCATCTTCAGAATATGTTGCTTCTAGAATCTTTATCTTTGCACCGACAGCTAAGTCAACTATCACCACGTCAGTCTTTATCAAACTCTGACTGGCTTCTAGATAAACTCTTCACCCAGTCAGACTTTATCAAACTCTGACTGGCTTCTAGATAAACTCTGATATACACCTGTTACTTAAACACTGATGAACAAACGTCAGCAATTATATCTAACAATATCATATATAACTCTTGGAAAGTTTGGTAGAACAACATTTGTTCACATTTATCTAATAAATCATACCAAACTCCATGCCTCTAAGTTCACAATCCTATTGTGGTAACTTAGTTAAGTCTAACCCAATGGTCTAACAGTTAAGTATCACATTTACTTCATCGTGTCTTACAACGATAGATTGGAATGCTTCGCTTTGGCGAACCCACTCTTTATCGATCTAGGTCTTGACGAGTGTTGCCCATTGGAAGGCATCTAATTGACTTAATATTTTAACTTTAGGGATTTGTTATTATTAAAAAGACTATGATCCCATCATCAAGAGATTTCCAATTTTTCCTTGAACTAAGTACTTCAAATCAAAATTCTTCAATGGTTTGATTTCCAGGCCGCCGGAGAAGACACAGTGGTCTCACTTAAAACCTGACTTTCTTACAAGCATTGCTTGTTTTTGTCAAAATCGCCCCATATCAAGAATTTGAAAATTCATACTTATTTCTGTGTTTCATAAACACAGGAATTTCATGTTCGTTTTGTTCAATTTTAAAATCTTGAATCGTTACAGATTTGATCTTGTTTAAGCATGCATGCATGGGTGTTGTATCTAATACATACATACATACATGATTAATCTAATTAAAACATGCATCATTATCTACGCATACATATCATCAGATACAATCATAATATATGTAAAGTGCGTAAATTAAATGTGTTTGGTTATGGCCCAATCCTATGTGATTCTTCCAAGCTAAAGGAAAAATCGAGGTCAATCTATGGTGGTATCAAATACATTACAATGAATTAAAACATGTCTTCATGCTTCCTCGTAATGACTCCTTAGACTACCTCCTTGGAATGCCTCCATGTCTTCATTTCTTCAATTACATTAAATAATATGAAACATCCTAATCTAAAGAACTTACAAGTGGAACTCGAGTTACATTCGAGATTTAATTATTACAAGGATGAACGACATGCAAGTCGTATTTAAAAACCAAATCATAATAAAAAAAAACCTCTAACCTATGGGTCTTAAGGCCATAACCATACACCATGCTCAATTAATAGTTAAGAATATCTCAGATTGAATCAAGTCATCATACCATATCACATTTCTCATGATCCAATCAAAGAAATCATATAAGGCATAAATCAGAAAAACCGAAATCATAACTTAAAACAGTAAATCGAAGTTTTCAGGGCCTAAAGATGTCAAATGGCCAAAAAGCAACTTATGTATCACGGCAAAGCCATGAGTTTTACTCGTGGAAATTTTCCCTCTCCGAAAAGGTATTATTCGTCGAATTCTGACACCGTGAGATCGAAAAATCACTATTCACCGCAGAAACTGTTTTCTACAGATTATTCGCTTTCGGAATCAAACGAAACAATTTCGATCGATCCTTAATCCTCTGTATCACGTATCATATACATACAGACCTCACCAACAACATATGTGTCAATACACATCAAAACCATCGGGTTATACATATAAAAACAGATCATCATACATAATATCAATATATCTCAAAGGTACAACCATGGCAGATCATAAACATGCATACTGTTATTCCCAGAACAATGCAACCTAGATTGTAGAAGGGGGGGTTTAATACAATCTAGTTAATTTTACAAAACTTTTCAAACTTTTTACAGTATGAATATATGCTTGTAAATTAACTAAGAATTGAGTCAAGCCATGAACATAAATGAATTCTTCGAGTTAAAAAGGAATGCAGGAGACAAGCAAACTTTTTAAACTTTTCAGGTGGGTTTCTCGGAAAAAGCTCACCTGAGGTGTATATTGAAGAATTCTCTGGTTTTGTTTTTCAACAAACTCCAGCTGCTTACACAGATGATGAAAGAGAGCCTAAGTGTTTTTACATTCATCTTTGTGCTCTCTTCACATGCATATTCTATGCTACTCCACACAGTCTTATATACATCGATTGTGTTACAAACAAAACCTACAACATAATAAAATATTACATTTTTGGTTCTGCTTGATCACATGCTCGTCTCAGAAACTATCCTATTCGGGAAATGCCTTGGCTGACATCACAGATAAACTTGTATAATCCCAAATGGTGCTTTCTGATTGAGTGTGCTGCTCTCTTCAAAAATTACTAAGTCCATGCAATTGACCTAAGTTCCAAGCCCATGTGACATCTGCATGAAAGAGACCTCTCTTTGGTAACCCGACTATCAAGTCACTATTAGCTGAGATAAGTGAACATGCAGTATTGCATATAGGTCTTCATGCTTGTCAAGCTTTTCCTTTGTGTCCAGTTAGAAGGTAAACTTCTAGGTAGCTGCCTTAACTCTTATCTATCCATCGAGACATAAAAGACAATAGATGACTTCACATTTCACTTGTAGAAATTTGAGCCTTCGAATATTTACAATTTTGACTCCCTAGCTATTCCATACATCTTTTGCGTCGTTATCCAACATCTTTTAGTCACGGGTGTGTAATGATGATCTATGAGACTATCCTCCATTCAACCTGTTAAATAAAGGAAACCTTCAAAAGATTCCGTTACATAGATTTGTTTTCCATGCTGAATGAGATGAACATCAATAGGCGTATTAATTCCATATCCGTAGACTGCCATTCTACGTTAATTATTCGTAGAAAGGTAATCTCAGAATATCCATAGAAGTAATATTCCATAACTGTATCCATAGATGAGACATGACACAAGACCTCCTTAACTGCATCCATAGATAAAACATGACATCCTCAGTCGTATCTGTAGATCGACTTCGTTCAGCTTTTGTCCTTAAAAGTGATGTCCTTAACTTTTATCTGTAGATGAGATAAGATGTTCCCAGCTTCTACCCGTTGATGAGATAAGATGTCCTCAGCTTCTATCCGTTGATGGCACATGATGTTTTCAGCTCGTATCCATTGATGAAATAAGATTTCATAGCTTGATCCGTAGAGAGGATACACTTAGCTTCATCTCTAGATAAAACATCTTATCATCTTTATTGATTCACCATTACTGAGTTGATTAGGCAGACTTACCACTGAAACACTTGGTGCTTGTTTAGACGTCCGTTGGCTTGCTTCTGAATTTCTTCCTAACTTGATGACAGAATATCCTCCAATCATTTGATGTGGCTTTTAGACCTTGGATAGATAAAATGCCTTCTAGTTAGCTTCCTGATTTATCAGCTTCTATGAACTAGCTTTCTGACAATCAACTTCGGTATCAAGATCAAATTATTGTCTTGAGCATTTTGTTATTATCATTCCAAATGGGTCAACCCTAACAATCTCCCCCTATTTATGATTGTTAGAACTGTCATAAATCCTTAAGTTGATGATAACAAAACCCTTCAATGTTCTCAGTGATCCTCAGATAGAGATTAATACTGGACATAATTTGATGATGCTGCAAAAACAAAAATAACAACTTGAAGTTGTCAGATTCCATATACTTTCCTGTAACTTAGTCTATACATTCTTCTAAGGGGTTCCAATAGATTGTAATCGAGAGTAGAGAAATTCTGAAGTCTGAGATCTCCTTCTAACTCCCCCTGAGAACAACCTATCTTCTCTAACTTCTCCCCCCCTTTTGTTATCAGCAATTAGGATAGAAGAGGCATAAACTTAGTTACTGAATAAGATATCTTGGTACAGGAATCCAACACTCCAAGGATCGAAAGATTTCTCTCAGGAATCTCTCTATTCTTGCATTAGGATCTCATCCTGGCTCACTTCACACAACTCACCTTCACTTACTAAAGGGGTACTCAAAAAAAAATCTCTCCTTTTGCCATGCTGGAAGAATTAGCATGCCTCTCATTCTCTCCCTCTCCTTTTGCCTCATATCAAGCCAGCCACTCCACTAACTCCCTTCCCACAAACCTATAGATGTCTCAACTATATTGAATTCCTTGATACTCAGTTGGAATGAGCCGAATGATTTTTCAAGAAAGAATAATGGAAATTAATCTTGTTGGTCTACAGATAATCGCTAGTTAGGCTTATCCGTAGATTGAGAGACACCTTTCTATGGATGAAGGATATCCGTAGAGGATTTTGAAGAATGGGCTTGTGAAGTAGAAATTGATGTAAGTTCTGTGAAGATTGAATGTGACATTTAAGTGCACAGTGCTTACATCAAGATCATCAAAAAGAGACTAGTGATCCAACAAATTCTCTGAAAGAGACTGATCACTAGGTGAATGGAGCTTCTCCAAGAGTTCAAAAAATGGAGAATCAAGTACTAATGAGTTGAATGCTGTATTTATCACTTAATGAGATGAAATGGACTGGGGACTGCATCCTCACGTTTGAAGAGGATGCATCAAACTGAATTTAAGAATAGTGTGTGCTCCCCCTGTGCCTGTGCATATTTTCTTTCTACTTCAAGAAAAACAGAAATGATAATACTCCACATAATGCACACGGTGTCCCAAACCCTCATTAGTGCTCCTGGATCAGAGCATTTTTCAATGATCATAGTCTTTTGAGAGACTACAACCAGAAAAGAGCTAATCCTTTTTTACCATTATTCCTTTTTGAGAAGACATAAGGCAGTTTGGCTGGTAATCTCACCCTCACCTTTCTTCTAGTGGTTTCTTGATGTTCACCACTGCCCTCACCCTCAATTAACTCCTTCATCACTCCCCACTGGTTAAGATTTGCTAGAATTTTGCAACTACAGTTTGTCGAGAAACTATAGAGTGGGTTATGAGTTGTTAATCACATTTAGGGTGTAACTGATAGGGTAGAGAACTTGGGGGTCATTCCAATCAGTTCTCATCTCAGTTTTTGAAAAGGCAAAGAAAATGATATAGATTGTAGCAAGTGAGAGTTTGATAAAGATTAGATGATTACCTTCCTTTTATCAGAGATGAAATTTTAAGAGCCTTCTCCATTGAAGGTTTATTCTCCTAATAGTCCAAGATTACCAATTTTCCCGTTAATTGTTACAACATCCTCATAAAGACTATCAGAAGCTGCAAATACCTTAACTTGATAGATTGTCAATTTCTTTCAAATTCCTTCAAGTTTTTCTTCTGATGTTTCTTCATTGAGTTCATGCAAAACAGATGAAACAGTTTTTGTGTTGATCAGAGAGCTCACTAGTCTGTTAGTTGAACAATTAGGGCTTCTTGACAAGTTAATCAAAGTTGATCCTTAAGCAAATAGCTTTTATGATTCAACCTTTGATCAATTCATCGAAAAGAAAAGTATGTAATTAATCTTTATTGTTTGTGTATTCGAGACATTTGTCAAGGGTTTATTTTTGTTAGTAAATGAATCCAGTTAACATGCAAGCCATTTTTTTAGGAGGATAAACAAGTTAATGAATTCAAATGCAGAAAGAAAAGGACTTAACAATCGCATCACACAACAATATAACAAACAAAGGGGGGAAACCCCTAAATTACATAAAAGAATGGAACATAACATTCCAGCCCCTAGTCCCATGCCCTCTCCCCGAAGAGACAGACAGTTAGCAGTTATGCTGCTGCTGCTGCCGCCTCCCCGGAGGCTCCTTCAGGGCCACCATCAGGACCTCCCCAGCGGTTGCGAGCCATAAGAGCATTGAGAGTAGCTCTCATCCTTCGAATCTCATCCTCCTCTTCCCGTATGAGGAGATCAATCTTCTCTTGCAATAGGAAGATTTTGTCCACAGTGGACAATGCGTTGAACTCCTCAGGGTTGATGTTAAGAATTGTGGAAGCTATTTTAGAGAAGTGTTTAGAGATTAAGATGAAGAAAAGAGAGCTCAACCTTTGCCTTTAAATAGGCAGGGAGCTACAAGATAACCCTTGTGTTTAACTGGGGTTAAACGGGGGTTAGTAAAACTGAAGAGACATGCATGAAATCATTCTAGTGAAAATGAAGAGACTACTCGAGTTCCTAGAGTGAAAAATGTGTCTCAGCTCAGATTACAAAAATTATCATGACATAGATATTTTGAATAAATTTAAGAATAAAACTAAATAGCTAGTCATATATATATGTTCAGCTAAATAATATTAAACTAAAATCTTTAGACAAGGGACATGCAAAAAAATCAATATCTTTTGAATAATGTAGCAAGCGAGTTATTTGAATCTTCGAGACACTTATTCAGCTGACATCATTCATTAAATGTATGACATTTGACAAATGATATCCCTGAATATTTATCCATGGAAAAATCAAAGAACAACAATGCACTCAGCTTATTAATGTCTAGAGATGATCAACTATTTAATATCAGTGAGAAAAGTAGCTTGCTATCTCATTGAATATTACTGAGAAGATCATTTCTAGACGACTTTACTTAGTGCATAACATCATTCAATTGTATTGACTTGTCATGATAACCAAATTAAAGCAAACAAACAAAACACATAAAATAAACAAATAATTCCAGAGATTGAAATCACTGGATGCATGCATTTAACACAGATATGTAAGAGAATAAGAAATCATTACCTACCAACCTTATTTGTCAACTCAAGTGAGTTGCTGCATTAAGAGCATTGGCAAGATATCTGGTTAAATGTTGTTCCCTTAGAACACAGTGTAGTTCTACTACAACATGCACATCACTTCTTCCAATAGCATGGTGCATGAGGTTTATGTACTTGACTCTTTTGAGAAATGCTTGGATGCTTCAGCTGCATCTTTTGATTTGTCTTTAAGCTAAGCATTTCTTCTGAGTCATGACCTGAACTCATTTCCTTGGGGTTGGAATGAATTGTGCTATGTCTTCTTGATTAGGAGTTTATCCTGCAAGTATCAACATCTAGACAGCCAATTAGAGCATAGCAAGTATCTCTTGGATTATCAATTACTGAATGGTTGATAATCTTTTGAGATACTAAAAAGATTCCAAGAAAAGTTAAGGTTCTAGTACATAAACAGGTGGTTAACATAATTTCCAGCATTCTGTTACTTAGTCATGAGGGAGATCACCAATTATCTTTTCAAATCATGAATTTCCTACCAAGGTATTTAATTCAGTAGTGTCAATAATTGGTATGAGAATTCTTAAAAGAGCACTCACTTATCTCCTCAGAACTACTTTACATGAGCCTTTCAGCTTAACAGCAAAGCTACTGATCAGTGATGCTAGATATTATGTAAACTACATGTATCTCAGCTAAGGATATATGACTTACAAAGGCTGAGATTTTGATTTTAATTTTCTACAGATATAGACACTGTCTTTTTGCACTTTCCGTAGAGGAGCAAAAGTAGTATCCATAGATGTAGAAAATTGTCTACGGATAGTCGGTATCCATAGACAAAGCAAAGAAACAAATCCAGTGTTATGAATGACTATCTACGGATAGGGATATCCATCGATAAAGTAAATTTTGACTTAGACAAAATTTTCACTTTTTCTGGAAAACTTAGTTTTCAAGAAAGTCATTTGAACACTGGCTACATATAAGACATCACGAAAGATATGAAAGTTTATTCGTACCTCAATGACTTACCATTCTGGAGAGGATGGTTGACAA
Source organism: Heracleum sosnowskyi (assembly GCA_030848705.1). NCBI lineage: Eukaryota > Viridiplantae > Streptophyta > Magnoliopsida > Apiales > Apiaceae > Heracleum > Heracleum sosnowskyi. Next base: position 11,726,277 of record CM061244.1, on the reverse strand, counting down.
GTAGCTTGGTACTAATGTCTTCTTCACCGAGACACTTGGATCAAAAGGTATTTCCACTGTACTGTCCAAAACAGAATCCCTTTAGAGAAAATTCGTGAAGAATCCTGATCTGAGCACAGTACATTAGGAGATTTGCAAGGCAGATGTTCTACTCATTTCTTTAACCAAGACTTTAATTCTAGGAGAAAGATTAGATGTTCGGAAAGTAGACATGGAGATTTATCGGAGCTAGAAAATCTTGCCTTGATCCAAGTGAACACCTTATTCCTTCAACCCAATAGATGTCTTCAAGAGGACTTTCTTCTGGATTTTTGGAATAAGCTTCTTATGGTAGGTGCAGGTCTTGAAGATGTAAGAATATTCTCATCAGTATGATTACGTGAGGTTGATCTTTTAACTCAGAGAAACTCCCCCTAAGATCATTGGGGTGATGACTCAGAGTTGTGATCTACCTACGAATGCTTCATTGTGGCTTCCTACGGATGCTCCACTTTGGCTTCCTACGGATGCTCCATTTTGGCTTCCTACGGATGCTTCATTTGGCTTCTAATCAGATGCTCCATTTATCCTTTCCATAGACGACTCATTTGGGCTTGAATCATTCATAGTCCAGACAAACACTCATGGAGGTGCTGATTCATCGACATAATCTTCATCTTCTTCATACCAAAAACCACCTTCCATTTCAAACTTAAATCTGAGAACTCCAGATAATTTCTCATCAATAAGCTTGATTTATCTGGTATCATCAGAAACAACCTGTATAGACTCCTTAACAGTGTTGATTCAGTGACTTAAAGCCCCGTAGGCTTTTCCAGCTACATGCACTCTTTTTGAGTTGCATACCCAACCTGGGCTTCTGAGTAGATAAAAGATTCAATCTTTGACAGGATGTCTTCTTGAAGTTGCAGAAGTAGATTAACACTTTCTGAGAAATGCCCCCCTGAGTAGATGTTCCATACAGAAAACCCTTCAGGAAAGAACATAAGATACCATGGATGGCTGCTTACTTTCCTCTACACAAGAATGTCATCTCTTATGGAAGATAGTCATAAATGCATTTAGAAGAAACCACCTCTCTCAGCTTCACCTCTACTTCCTCTTAGCAAAGATATTTTCTTTCACTCATGAATTACTTGAGAATATTTATCCAGATGTCAGTTAAACTTAACAATTGTGAAATGTTAAGTATTCGATCATGGACCGAATGTTCTTTAAGTAATTTCCCACACAGATTCCCTTATCTCCTTTAGCTAAGCTTCTATTACTTCCTTGGCTAAGGAATTTGACAAGAGAAAAACTGTTGGCTACTCTTATTCACACAGTTTGATGATTCCTCCTTCATGTGCTTGAATGAGCACCAACTACAACTTTTCCAGAGCTCAACGAGTTATCCTGATTTTCCAAGCAAAGTCTCTGCAGGTATTGTCATTTATTTCATAAGACCTCTTCACAATGAATTATTGAGGTAAATTCTTTGGTGAGATTTCATGTGCAGTGGCTGAAGGAGTTTATCAAATGTATGATCTGTCCCATTCTTGATAGAGGTCTTCTATTGCTTCCCTTAATGGCATGCATCCTTTAACCCATCCTTGGCAAAACTTGGGGTTCCTCTAATCAAGACTCTTCCATCAGACAACTTCTTATGCACTAGCTACTATAGTCCTGATTTTGCCTTGTCACAAAGAGGTCAAAACATACGATCCTCCAAGGCAATATTCAAATCAGCTGCATACACTTTTCTAACAATTGTCCAGTGTTTACCACTTCATTGTCTTTCTATTGATGGACAATGCAGGCTACAAATACAAAGTTTCCTTTGTCACATGCTTGATAGATACATAGCAAGTTATGCTTATATCCATCAACTAGTGCTTCAACCCTAACTGATGATATTGTTTGCCAAAGTCATGCTTCATTACTTAATCATGACTACAAATATCATCTCTACATATCAGTAGAGGGGCTACATTCCTCTAAGAAATCAGTGAGCAGGACAAAAACTCTAGTAGGAATCTAAAGCTCCCGTATCTTCCTCCTGCACACTTTCAAAACCGAATCAAGCAGGCTTAGGTACCCAAGTTTCCTTGAGTTTTGGCTTTTTAGCTTTTATGACTGTCATCTTCTCTTTCTGAGCTTTGGGCTTCAAAGGATTCAAACCATTTTCATCCCTTGGTTCTGACATTGAGAGATTAGCATTCACATGTTGCTCAAGAATATCAAAATTTGATGCTCGACAAGGAAATGTTTGAGCATACAGATCATTCAAGTCAGGCATGCTCCATGACATTTGAGGCATATTGAATTCATACCAATATGGATGAGGAACAAATGGCATGTTAGCATATCTTGTTGAATCTCGAGCATTGTGAGCAAAAATGTGATGCATGACAGGCATATCAGTCATAGACAGTTGAGTAGATCTTGTTTGAACAAATCTGCAAGAAGTATACAAGTGATTAACTCTACCACATCGAATGTAGGGCCTTCTGGAAGTACTTTCTTCTGATGGGTAGCTGCTACTACAGTCAATCATTGTTGGTTCATTCAAGCTTTCCTCTTCATCTGCATCTGACTCTTCTTCCTTGATGGTTTTGCTTCTTAGTGATTGAACCTGGTTCTTGAAACCTTGTCCAACCATATTGCTCAGTTTCTCTAGAGTCTGATTACTCCTAAATGGTTTTACCATCTTTGGAGCAGTTTCCACATCCTCTAGCTTCTTGTTATTACAATTCCAGGTCCCTTTACAAAATGTGTCCATTCCTTGAGATTTGATAATGTTGGACACAATGTAACTGGAATTATTCCATCTTGCAATAACCTCTTGTTCCTTTCTCAGCTGCTCTTTCAAAACCACTTCTCTTTTTAAGACAGCCTCAAGTTCATGTTTAGCATTCAGGCATTCAGGCATTCAGTAAGTGTTTCCTCAAACTCAGAGACTCAAGTTTCCAACATAGCATTTATCTCATTAAGCATAACATTAGTTGCTTTGAGTCTGACATTTTCTTCAATGAGATTGTTAAAGGAAATACGCACAACATGTAATTCGTCAAATAAACTCATTGCAGTGTTGCAACATACTTCTTTAACATGCTTAGTTGGCTTCATAGAAAATACATGATTACTGGTTGAACTTGCTTCTTGATTGTCATAGGCTGTGGGTACAAGGTTGATAGATTCCTCTGTTGATGTTGAACAACCCTCTTCAGTTGAAACCCTTCGCTCATAAAGGACTTCATCTTCCAGTGTCGTTCCTTCCTTGCCCTTGTCTGATGTGGTTATGATACATTCACAGATCTTCAATTTGAATGTTGAGCTTGATGCTTCTGTTCTCTCCTCTTCTTTCAAATCTTGGTTGGAGATGACCATATCTCTTGTTTCTGTCTCCCCTTCTTTACTGATAATCTTTGCATCCCGCATAACCTCAAGATTAGAGCATCCAAGAGTACTTGACAGACTGCTAAGATTTAGATCTTTGGATTCAAGGGTATTTTAGATAGACACAGATATATGCTTCCATTTTCTGGGTAGAGAGTTTGCAAACACCAACTTTGAGTCCTTGTTTGACAACTCATTCCCAGCTTTTTCATTGTTACCTCTCTCCATGGTTGCAGTTGCTTTTGATCTTTAAACTCCTTGTATGTTAGAAGCTTGCTTTGATACCAATTGTTATTCCCAGAACAATGCAACCTAGATTGTAGAAGGGGGGGGGGGGTTGAATACAATCTAGTTAATTTTACAAAACTTTTCAAACTTTTTACAGTATGAATATATGAGCTTGTAAATTAACTAAGAATTGAGTCAAGCCATGAACATAAATGAATTCTTCGAGTTAAAAAGGAATGCAGGAGACAAGCAAACTTTTTAAACTCCAGCTGCTTACACAGATGATGAAAGAGAGCCTAAGTGTTTTTATATTCAGCTTTGTGCTCTCTTCACATGCATATTCTATGCTACTCCACACAGTCTTATATACATCGACTGTGTTACAAACAAAACCTACAACATAATAAAATATTACATTTTTGGTTCTGCTTGATCACATGCTCGTCTCAGAAACTATCCTATTCGGGAAATGCCTTGGCTGGCATCACAGATAAACTTGTATAATCTCAAATGGTGCTTTCTGATTGAGTGTGCTGCTCTCTTCAAAAATTACTAAGTCCATGCAATTGACCTAGCTTCCAAGCCCATGTGACATCTGCATGAAAGAGACCTCTCTTTGGTAACCCGACTATCAAGTCACTATCAGCTGAGATAAGTGAACATGCAGTATTGCATATAGGTCTTCATGCTTGTCAAGCTTTTCCTTTGTGTCCAGTTAGAAGGTAAACTTCTAGGTAGCTGCCTTAACTCTTATTTATCCATCGAGACATAAAAGACAATAGATGACTTCACATTTCACTTGTAGAAATTTGAGCCTTCGAATATTTACAATTTTGACTCCCTAGCTATTCCATACATCTTTTGCGTCGTTATCCAACATCTTTTAGTCACGGGTGTGTAATGATGATCTATGAGACTATCATCCATTCAACCTGTTAAATAAAGGAAACCTTCAAAAGATTCCGTTACATAGATTTGTTTTCCATGCTGAATGAGATGAACATCAATAGGCGTATTAATTCCATATCCGTAGACTGCCATTCTACGTTAATTATTCGTAGAAAGGTAATCTCAGAATATCCGTAGAAGTAATATTCTATAACTGTATCCATAGATGAGACATGACATTCTTGACTGCATCCATAGATAGATCAAGACCTCCTTAACTGCATCCATAGATAAAACATGACATCCTCAGTCGTATCTGTAGATCGACTTCGTTCAGCTTTTATCCTTAAAAGTGATGTCCTTAACTTTTATCTGTAGATGAGATAAGATGTTCCCAGCTTCTACCCGTTGATGAGATAAGATGTCCTCAGCTTCTATCCGTTGATGGCACATGATGTTTTCAGCTCGTATCCATAGATGAAATAAGATTTCATAGCTTGATCCGTAGAGAGGATACACTTAGCTTCATCTCTAGATAAAACATCTTATCATCTTTATTGATTCACCATTACTGAGTTGATTAGGCAGACTTACCACTGAAACACTTGGTGCTTGATTAGACGTCCGTTGGCCTGCTTCTGAATTACTTCCTAACTTGATGACAGAATATCCTCCAATCATTTGATGTGGCTTTTAGACCTTGGATAGATAAAATGCCTTCTAGTTAGCTTCCTGATTTATCAGCTTCTATGAACTAGCTTTCTGACAATCAGCTTCGGTATCAAGATCAAATTCTTGTCTTGAGCATTTTGTTATTATCATTCCAAATGGGTCAACCCTAACACATACTCGCATCAAATACAGTAAACATGTAACCAAATCATCCAATTATATAAGTAGCTCTGATACCATTGTTGGGTTTCGAGGCATAAACGCAGCGAAAAAACCGTAATAAAACAATAAAATTCGTAACCCTAACTCAGGATCTATGTATAATGAACGGATAATTATGGAGAATCGCATCAGTACCTTTTAAAAAGCTTTACGTATGGTTGACAGATGGAGGTCCTTTGATTTGATCACCACGTATCCCTTGAACCAAGATCTACGTCTCTAATCAGTCCACACAAACACCCGATCGTCCAACGATCACCGGAGTTGGTACTAGCCAAGAAAATAGACTCGAATCTCTCTCTCTCTCTCTCTCTCTCTCTCTCTATCTAGCCTCTCCTTGATGTAGAGTAGCTAGGGTTTTTTTCTCTCAAAACGAATTATGAGTTTTTCCTAAAATAATACATCATTATGTATTTATATGGAGAGAATAATGGGTTGAACCCTAATCTGATTGGGCTTCCAAAACCCAGTCTGATTATTAGTTGTATTATTATTAAATTCGAATTATAATATAATTAATCAAGTCCCACTTAATTAATTCAATAATTCAATATAATAATAATAATTTATTTAAATTCGTAATTCAAATAAATCTCCGTTTAAAACGTTCTTTGTGTGTGACCCTTTAGGTTATTATTACGTTGACAATAATTTTAATATCTAATAATAAAATTATAAACAATGAGCGGCATCTAGTAATACATCATTGCTACCCAAGTAATAATAATTATTGGTGATCCAATTAAACCTTTCGTGAATAATGTTCCATGTAATTTAATCCTTTTAACCTTATATTATAGATTAAACTCGAGGCATGGTTTGTGTCACTCTCTTCAACATTTTATCATGGTTAACTTGATCAATTAGTAGACTATTAACAAATCACTATTTGAGCATGGCCATGCATTTCATAGTCTCACTCAATCAAGAGGCCAATAATATCACTCCTAAAATAGGAGGGTTAAATCATATGTTTATCATTCATATTTCTCATATGATTCATAATATACCCAATGTCCACCCTTATCATTACCCGGTCAAAGATAACTTTGAGTAGAATCAAAATATATTAATTATCATATAAAAATATAATGATTTCAAGTCTATTCAGTGCCATGTGTTTCTAACATGCACTTATGTTTTTGACTTTAGTATCACCATAGTTATGACCAATGAGATGTGGTCATCAGTCAACAAACATACTAGTCTTTATGCATTATTATTGCCCTTAAACAATAATACTCGACTAGGGATATTTAGTATGATAAACACTATTCGTATAATCTCATTTCTATGTCACATACTTAGAGATATAAAATTCATGTTTATATTCCAAGGACATTTATTATTCTAACATTTATATCACAGTAAATAAAGACATAATAAATAACTAAAGAAAATCCATAAAACATAATCATTAATAATTAAAAAACAATTCCTAAGAACATAATAGTATTGTCTCTAGGGCACGAATACTAACAGAGGCTTCTACAAGTCAACTGAGAATTGAAGAGATAACTGAAGATGAACTTGAAATTGAAGATTCTGAAAAAATGGAGGAGTTGAATGAAGATGATTTCTACACCTTGGAAGAATTGGAGGCTATGGACAACAAGTCGTTTGCATTCATGGCTAAAAAGTTTCCTCATATCAGAGTTAAGAGGAAACATCCATACAAATCCAAGCCCTTCAACAACAACAACTCCTTTATCAAAGGAAAGGCCACCATGAAGCCTTATAAGAGCAAATTTAAAACTGGCTCCTTTGATAGATCTTCAATCAGATGTTATCATTGTAATGACTTGGGGCACTTTGCTAGTGAGTGCAAAAAACCAAAGAAAAATGACAAGGCTTATCTGGAACTTGAAGCAACGTATGAGGCTCTTTTGAAGAAGCAATCAAACAAGGCATTCATAGTTGAGGAAAAGAGTTGGGATGATACTGACAATGATGAGGAAGACACTGAGTTCTGCAATTATGCCTTGATGGCCAAGACTGATAGCAAAGAGGACTCCTTGGACAACTCTCAGGTATTGTCCCTAACCATAATTGATATGTCTGTTTCAGATTACAAATAAACTGTTGATAAACTGTTATCAGGAGTGAATTTGTGATAAACTGTCTTACTCATAAATTGGGGGAGATTGTTAGTCATAGAGGCATTCCTGTAAAATATAAATAACAAGCCTATAGTATTGTGTCACTTACTTGACCCTTTAACTAGGGGATCCCTTTGTTCCTAAAGGTTCTACATCTCTGTAAACTCAATATATTTAACCATGTAATAAGTTCTAATTATGACTTGGAAGAAGATCACAAGATCATGCCTCATGACATTTGAAGACATGATAAAGAATAAATATGTTACAATATTGAAGAATAAAGTTTGTCTAAGTGAAGATTCGAGAAGTGTCAAAATGTACTGATTCGAGAAGTCATCCATTCGAGAAGTGATATATGTGAAGATTCGAGAAGTGCACTTTTACTGATTCGAGAATCAAGTATCACTGGTTCGAGAAGTGAAGACAGCTGATTCGAGAAGTGTGCTTACACTGATTCGAGAAGTCAAGATATCGAACCAAGCATCTCTGAGATATCGAATGAAGGACTTAGCAGAATCTCCAATCAACATCAGACAAAAAGTTTTGGGAACAAGGAATCAAATCAAAACAAGGCATATGCAATTGTCTTTATCCGTTGCATTATGCACATGGAAAGCCTACAAGAAAGCTTAGAGAGACAGTCAATGGAAACAGTTAAAGATAAGGGTCTGGCAGTATACAATACAAAACAAAGTCACATGTCGCCACAGTTTCACCAAAATAGTATAAACAGGGTTTGGCAAGCGTTTTGTCTAGTACTACTTTTGTATTCATGAACTGTGTACATAATATAAGTATACAGACTCATAGATTTAGTTGTAAGTTTTTCAAGCTCTTAAACCACTCTGAAATCTATATCTCTCTAAGAAAAATGAAGCTGAGAATTCAAGTTCGAATTCACAGTTTGTAGCACCTTTTGATCTAATACAATATTAGATTAAAAGTAAACTTGTGTGTTGTTTCCATTCCGCATTATTCAGTATACAACTAATAAGTTTAAGCTATAAAGAAGAAGATTCAAAAATGAAGATAATTAAAGAAAACTCTGATAATATATTCACCCCTCTATATTATCTTCAAGTGAAACTCATATCCAACAAGTGGTATCAGAGCAGGTTGTTGATCAAGACAGAGAAAGATCCAGGATGAGTTCACAAAAGACTACAGGCACAGTGAAGGTTCCAAAGTTTAATAAGGAAAATTACAATCTATGGAAGATAAAGATGCTGCTGTTCTTAAAGGCTGCGAACCCCTTATACCCTGAGATTCTTAAGAATGGTCCTTTCATTCCACAACAAGAGGTTTCAGGCTCCACTGTTGGCACCACTGTCGTTGCCAAATCTTATATTCTAAAGGATGTTTCTAAATGGACTGACACTGAGAAAGAAAAAGTTGCACTAGACAGCTATCTCATGCTGATTATCATTGATTCTATGGAGCTGTCTATATTTGCTAATATTGCTTCTTGCACATCTGCAAAAGAAATGTGGGATCACATTGAGATTCTTTGTGAAGGAACTGAAGAAGTAAAAGAGAACAAAAAGTAAATACTGGTCACACAGTATGAGGCTTTTATGGCTCAACCTAAAGAAAGTATAACTGATATGTTTGAGAGGTTTCATAGACTTGTCACAGAATTACAAATGAATGGCAAGGTCTACCGCACGAAGGAACTAAATGTCAAGTTTCTAATGGCCACACCTAATCATGTTGAGCAGAAAGTCATCTCTTTAAGAGATAGAGATTTAAACAAAGTGTCATATGATGTGCTCTATGGTGTGTTGAGAACATTTGAACTTGAAATGATGCAAAAGAGAGCTATTCAAGCTCATCAGGGTAAAATGGTTAGTGCATCTTGTGCATTGATTGTGAATGAGTCTTTGAAAGAACTTGAGGCTTCTACAAGTCAACTGAGAATTGAAGAGATAACTGAAGATGAACCTGAAATTGAAGAGATAACTGAAGATTCAACCTTTATTTGAATTGATTTGATTAGATTGTAGAACAAGGCTATAAATACCTAGCCCTTGCCCACAACGAAAATATTCATTAAAAACTTATTACGTTCAATACTTAATTGCTTTTCGTATAGAGTAGTTCTAAACACTTAGCACTTTTTATTGCTTCTTATGGGAGAAGATTGTTTTCTTTCTTGTTGGTTTATGGATGTTACTCTGTTTTGGAGCTTTTTTTCAATAAAGTAATATCGTTTTACTCTCACTTTCATTATTTTAGTTATAGCCATGTTTTATGTCATGTTATACATAATATTGTTTTTTTATATTTCCATGAGTAGGTAATTTACTTATGGGGTTTGAGATGAAACTCATCATGTAGGTCGAATGAGAGTCGTTGATTAATACTTGTCAAAGCTTATGAACGCATGCCTAAAGTAACTTGGATTAATAAATATAAGATTGATCACCTTATAACGTGCTAAATCGATGGCAATAAAACGGGAGTTTGAGTCATGGATAGAACTAGTTAGTCTAGCATATGGCCTTGGTGTGGGTAAGTATGAACGATAGTGAATACTTACCACGTGTTATCAAAGCGGAACTTGTACGTTAAAATTTGAGTAAAGGCTTAACTCACCGAGGGATTGGAGGTTAAAGCTTATTTAGGTGACCATGACACACCATACCTCGTATGATTGGTGAAACAGGGATGGCTATGCCATGGGAACGTGGTTTATGTTTAGTTTTGTGTTTCGGATTTGCATGTAGACCTTAGATAGAGACAAGTGGAGATCAACGATTCATAAGTCGATTGAAGAGATGGGTACACGGTAGTAAATTTTAAGGGCTGAAAGGTCATTAAGCCACCTTACAAAATTGGCATAAGAACGTCCGAGTTCGCATAAATAATTGAGGTTTTTTGAAAACTACCTGGCCGAAGAAATATTTTTGCAATTGTATGGTCTTTATTCAATATATATATATATGGTCTTCATCAAAATGATATTTTTAAAAATACAATTTGCAACAATAAATCGTATAGAGATTTAAGGAAAGCTGGGAGAGAATCAGAAGAAAAAATAAATTTGGAATAAGTTTTGAAAGAAACGTGGAAATGCAATATTTCAGAAAAATCGTATATTTGCAAAAGTAATTATAGAAAATTGTAGATTTGATAATTCCTCTAAATAATACATCTAATCTATACTATATTATTAAAGCCGAAACATTGAAAGTTTTTGTTTTCGGTTAACGGCCGGTTTTTGGTTTTCTGTACTTTTTCTAATTAATAAATTAATAATATAATCGAAATTCGGGAAAGTTTTATTCTACATTAATATTTCACTATATTTTACTACATAAAAATCAAATAATATTGAAATCTAATCAAAAAAATGGAAATGTGGGATCTAATTTGTTTAAATTTAGGATACACTGCTACAAATATACTTCTTTCTTTTTAGGATAACGAAAACTACTACAAATCAAATCTTTAATGGAATTGTATTATTGTCAAGTTACCAAAATAGTAAATTGGCTTTTATAATTAAAATATATTTTTTCTAACAAAATTTACTCCTTTTCCAAAAATATCATTACAATTATCTTTAAATTAAAACATATTACCTTTTATATTTGTTATTACTAAAATCTATGTTTTCCAAAAATATGAGTTGCAATCCTTAGTTATTTATTTTAAAACCTATTTTAATACTCTATTTAATAAATAATAAAATAATATAAAAATAGTAACTAACTGATTGCCTTTTATAGTTAAAAAAAAATCTAACAAAATCTACTCTTTTTCCAAAAATATCACGGGCAATTACATTTAAATTAAAATATATTACCTTTTATATTTGTTATGACTAAAATCTCTATTTTTCAAAAATATCAAGTGCAACCCTTACTTATATATTTTAAAACTTATTTTAATACTTTTAATTATTTAAAAAAAAATTACCTATTTTAACAAGTGAACGTATTTTTTTTAACAAATATAATTAATATAATTAAAACACATCATCACTAAAATCCCTATTTTCCAAAAATATGAGGTGCAATCCTTACTTATTTATTTTAAAACATATTTTAATACTCTATTTATTAAATAATAAAATAATATAAAAATAGTAATTAGCTGATTGCCTTTTATAGTTAAAGCATTTTTTTCTAGCAAAATCTACTTCTTTTCCAAAAATATCACGGGCAATTACCTTTAAATTAAAATATATTACCTTTTATATTTGTTATCATTAAAATCTCTCTTTTCCAAAAATATCAAGTGCAACTTATATATTTTAAAACCTATTTTAATACTTTTAATTATTTAAAAAAACTTACATATTTTAACAAATGAACGTATTTTTTTAACACATAAAATTAATATAATTAAAACACATCTAAAAATATTACGTGCAGTTACTTTTTTTATTTAAAACATGTTAACTTTTCTATTTGTCCTTATGAAAATAACTTACTTATTTTAACATGTCAACGTATTTTTTTTAATAAATACAATTAATATAATTAAAACAATTCTAAAAATATCACGGTCAATTACTTTTTTTAATTAAAACATGTTAGATTTTCTATCTGTCCTTATTATTAATATTATTTTATTATAAAATAATATTAATAATACCTCATTTATCTTTCTCGGCCTCATTTGTATTTTTTTATATTCCAATGAATATTTAAGTTTCTCATTTTATAATTTATCATATTAATTTTTACTTTTATTTTAATATTTTCCGTTCACATTAAATTTTTTAGTTTATTATTTTTAAGGTCCGTGCCTTTTTCGGTCGGTTTTCGGTCTTTTATTCTATTTCATAAATATAAAAAAAATATAAAAATAGTAACTAGATGATTCCCTTTTATAATTAAAATATTTTTTTTCTAACAAAATCTACTCATTTTCCAAAAATATCATGACAATTATCTTTAAATTAAAACATATTATCTTTTATATTTGTTATCACTAAAATCTCTGTATTCCAAAAATATGAGGTGCAATCCCTACTTATTTATTTTAAAACTTATTTTAATACTCTATTTAATAAATAATAAAATAATATAAAAATAGTAACTAGCTGATTATCTTTTATAATTAAAAAATAATTCTAACAAAATCTACTCCTTTTCCAAAAATATCACGACAACTACCTTTAAATTAAAACATATTATCTTTTATATTTGTTATCATTAAAATCCCAATTTTCCAAAAATATGAGGTGCAATCCTTACTTATTTATTTTAAAAACCTATTTTAATACTCTATTTAATAAATAATAAAAATAATATAAAAATAGTAACTAGCTGATTGCCTTTTATAGTCAAAAAAAAAAAATTTCTAACAAAATCTACTTTTTTCCAAAAATATAACGGGCAATTACCTTTAAATTAAAATATATTACCTTTTATATTTGTTATCACTAAAATCTCTCTTTTCCAAAAATAGCAAGTGCAACATTTACTTATATATTTTAAAATCTATTTTAATACTTTTAATTATTTAAAAAAACTTACATATTTTAACAAGTGAACGTATTTTTTTAAAAAATACAATTAATATAATTAAAACACATCTAAAAATATTACGGAGAGTTTGTTTTTTTTTTTTAATTAAAACATGTTAGCTTTTCTATTTATCCTTATTAAAAAAACTTACTTATTTTAACGGGTCAACGTATTTTTTTTTAATAAATACAATTAATATAATTAAAACACTTCTAAAAATATCACGGACAATTACTTTTTTTAATTAAAACATGTTAGATTTTCTATATGTCCTTATTATTAATATTATTTTATTATAAAATAATATTAATAATACCTCATTTATCTTTCTCAGCCCAATCTGTATTTTTTTATATTTTTTATGTTCCAATTAATATTTAAGTTTCTTATTTTATAATTTATCATATTAATTTTTACTTTTATTTTAATATTTTCTGTTCACATAAAATTTTTTAGTTATTATTTTTTAAGGCCCGTGCAAGGGGTTATAGGTTAGTACTATATAATAGACGAAACATTAAAAATTTGGTTGGACGGTATGGTACGTTGTGATTTTACTTAATTGCTCTTAATTAGTTTTTACTTTTGGTTGGTCGGTATGGTACGTTGTGATTTTACTTAATTGCCCTTAATTAGTTTTTACTTAATTAACCTTACTTATTTATAGAAATATATTATTAAATAATAATATTACCTATTTATAACCAATTACCTTTTTTCACCTAAAATACATTATTTTTTCTATTTTTTCTAACAAATTCCCCTACTTTTTCAAATATATCACGGGAATTACCCTTTTTAACTAAAACATGTTAGTTTTTCTATTTTTCCTTACTAAAATCTCTCTTTTTCCAAAAATATCACACACAAACATTTAGTTATTTATTTTTAAACCTATTTTAATATTATAATTATTTTTTAAAAGTTTACCTATTTTAACATATCTACTTATTTTTCTTAACAAATGCAATTACTAAAAATATTAAAATATAAATAATCAAATACCTATTTATAACCAATTACCTTTTCAGCTAAAATACATTATATATTTTTTCGAACAAAGTCCCTCCTTTTCTAAATATATCATGGGAAATTACCTTTTACAATTTAATTTTTCTATTTTTCTCACTAAAATCCATTCTTTTTCCAAAAATATCACAAGAAACCTTTTACTTATTTATTTTAAAACGTATTTAAATACTTTTAATTACTAAATTTTAAAACCTCATTTTCCAAAAATATCACGGACATTAACCTTTTTAAACTAAATATATGTTACATTTTTTTATTTTTTCTTACTAAAACCCCTCATTTCAAAAAATATAACGGGCAAACTCATACTTATTTATTTTAAAATATGTTTTAATGTTTTTAATTAATTAAAAGTGTTTAGCTATTTTAACATGCCTACTTATTTTTTGCACAATTACAATTAAAAAAATATTTAAAAAAAATAATAAAATAATAATTAACAATCCGTGCATCGCACGGGTTTTAAGCTAGTATTATGTAAAGACGGATTTCAGAAAAAAAGAATGTTGATCAATTATTGTACAAAGACACGAGGTAGAGAAATTTCATAATTTTTAATTTTCTTTGCGGTTTGTCAATTTAAGTGATGGAAATTTTCGAGTAAAAAAATCTTATTATTCTTCAACTATCTTTTTTACAACGTCGTTGCCTCAAATACTTGCACTATTTTCATTTTCATTTCCTTAGTTGGAATACTTTAGTTCTCCGGCATCAGGCATATCATCTTTAATCTTCATACTTTTACCGTATAACTTCATTTTTGTTTTCACTTTACACCTTTGTCGTCTTTTTGGCCCTTTAGCAATAAAAAAATAAAAGGGTATTTTGTAATTGCATAATATAACTTTTGATTTTACTTTAAAATAACATTATAATTTGATTTTATATTTTATGAAATATTAATCCTTTTTATTAAAAAAAATTCGTACATAATTCGATTTAATTAAACAAAAGCATAATGTAACTATAAATTTAATTATTATTTTTTTAGAAATGAACTTATGCAAACTAAAAAAGCACACCTAGAGTTAGGGTGAATAGGTGTATTAGGCTGGCTATGTTCAATTGTAATGACTATCCGATAGTAGTTTGTAAAAAAATTAAGTGCACTAATAAGTAAAGAACACAACCAAGAATTTTAACCAGGTTCGACCCCTAATCCCTTGTGATTTGCGTCATGGTCCCTTACCAACCCGGTAAGAGAATATTTTATTGATCAAACAAAGTAATTATATTTTGTGTGTTAGACATAGAGGCATGCATGTATACATCTTATAACAAGCCTATAGTATTGTAAATTTGTAATGCTATGCATTACTTTTTTGACCACTTAACTGAGCGAACCCTTTGTCAAAGGTCATTCACTTTGCACATAGTATGTTCTATCAAAGTTTCTGTAATTCCTATGTAAATAAGTTAATGTCTGGAAGAAGATCAAGTGATCATGCCCTGGGAAATGAAGAAGGCTGCAAAATAATGGAATTGCAGAACTGAGGTTGAAAATATGCAAAGTCATAATTCGAAAAGTGCTTTGTGAAGATTCGAGAAGTGAAGAAAAAGTCCATTAGAGAAGTATTTTGTGAAGATTAGAGAAGTCAAGATAAGCTAATTTAAGATGTCTGAATTAGAGAAGTCAAAATCACTAATTCCAGATGTCTTGATTACAAAAATCAAAATACACTAATTAGAGATGTCTGATATTAGAGATGTCAAATACTATAATTCGAGATGTCCTAATTAGAGAAGTCAAGTATATTGATTCGAGAAGTCAAGAATATACTGATTAGAGATGTCCCGGGATAGCGTATGCGACTCTTGAGAGCCCGACCATGATGAGCCTCATGGAGAGGTATAGAGATGTGATCATGGCGGACCTCGCACGCGACCCCTGGGGGGACTTGCCCTGCAATACGATCCCGGAATATTCGCATGCGACTCTTGAGAGACTGGTCATGCTGAGCGATCCACCCAGATATTTTTAAGCAACCGAGTGTGTTCACAATTTTAAGTTCCATGAGGAACTAATATATAAACATAATATACTTAATATATAATATTATTCTAATATCAAGTCAACATATTACATCATTTTTTTAAAATTTAATAACAAACATATTCTGGTCATTCGATTAATATATAAACATAATAGTTAAAAGAGAGAAATGTTGTAATAATTTGCTAAGATAATACAATATTATAGTTATTAGTTTAGTAAAGATTTTCAAAATATGATGAAATGGTGTTATGGTTATAATTTAAAAGTTATGATCTCAGTTATAATGTTAAATATATGTAAGTTTTAAATTAATTACATATAAGGATATATTGGTCAGAATTATGTATTCAAAGACAATTTTATAAATATGCAGATATTTAAATGAAAACTCACTCTAAATTGAGAATTCGGACCCAATCTGACACATTTTTTTAAACTAATTTAAATCTTAGCCACAAGTTTTTTACAGATCTATCATCACTTCCACCCGTTTACCTACCTAAGATGGACTCCTACTTATTTCTCGTCCGCTACCTCATCACATTGATTTTTTAAGACCAATTTTTGTCATCTCGGTACTTATTTACTTGTGACTTTGATCAAATTATATCTATCTAATTATAATTTTTTTCTCCCCGACCAATACTTTTTATTATTATAAGAGTAAAATATTCTAATGATTTTATCCTTAATAAATCATAAAATAAACGTGAATATAAATTTAAATCAAAATTATTAAAATTAGTATAATAAGTTCGATATTCGAGCCTATGATCATGATTTTAGGACGCGTGTCAAAAAGTCAAACATCAATCAATATTAACTCCTTATATATAATAAGCGTAAGAGAGATCTTATCCAAAACTTTGGTCGGTCACTGTACCACCAAAAGTATATGATCCGTTGGATTATAAAACTATAAATATTCAAATAGATGAGGACCGTTAGATATAATATTAAAAATTGTATTTGATTAATAATAGGATAGTATTTAAATACTAAAAGGTGTATTTTGATAATTTAAACCAATTATAAATAGGTTTTCTATATTGAATAGAAATCGTTATGTAAAAAATCGTAATTATCTTTTCTCTTTAGTTTATGGATAGTTCCAGTTAGATAATAATTATTAAACCATCATTAAATTAAAGATAATTTTGTTAGCTTCGCGTGGGCTGTAAAATTGTTAAAACTAGCGTTTTACCCGTGCTACGCACCGAAAGCACACGCTTAAAATTTTTTAAATCTAATTTTTTTTGAAATAATTAAAAATACATTATATAATATAACTCATATTAATTTTTTTTCCCAGATACATTTAATAAAAATACGCACGCATGTAAATATAAGTTATGTTTAGGGATGAGTATTCTCCCCGCCGCGCCGATCCCGATTTGATGCCCGCCCCATACGGGATCGGGGTGGGTTCAGGACTGATTTCGGGGTCGGGTGCGGGGATAACACTCCCCGACCCTGAAGTGATCTGACGTTAATCCCTAGTTATGTTATTGGTTGCTAAAAACTAAATATTTATAATTAAAAATTAAATATTCAACGCATAAAATATTGATTGAACATATATATAAAATGTTGTCATCGTAACAAAATAACATAAAATACGATATTAGAATTTGTTTGAAATGTACCATCGGTTTTTAAACTAATAAGAATGTTAAACGTCCTAACCCATTTTATAATTATACTTCTTTTTAACACCATCATCATTGACGTGGATATGCGTTTATTTGTTCTCGATTTTGACTATGGATTAACACAATAAATTATCATTATTAGTTGAATCATGCACCTGCTTGAAAAGAAACAAAATGGTTGAGTTATTAAGAATGAGAAAGACAAATTTGATGTTGGACAAAAATCACAATTAATTATTTGAATTGAAAATTTTATGTTCACCACGTCAAAATTAACATTGTATGAGGTGATTTTAAATTCTTTTGAGGGCGTTGAAACTCTAGAATTGAATCATTCAATCATTCAAAGATGCAAAGATATTGTATTGAAATGTACTAACTTTCAATCATTCAAAGATATAGTGAATGTTTGAATTTCTCCTGTAATGATTTTCAATTTTTCAGGATACTGGTTTTCATTTTCTTCTTATGATGAAGGTTTTAAATTCATTAGAATAAATTTTAAACTTACATTTAATATGCTATACTTTTAGGATTTTGTATTTAGTACGTCACTACCTTTGATCACAAAGGTTCTCGTCAACATTTGATGATATTGACCCACCACTTCACAATCTTTTAACTACTTCACTTCAATTAATAATATACATGGTTACCCTAAACCTAATATAATTATATATAATTATGGTAAAGAGGATAAGAAGAAAAATATTTTCGAAAAAATTGATTTATTAAGCATTATGCCTTCTATTCGTGTTTGAGATGATTTTACCACATTTGCATTTATATGTATGGATGTATGGTTAATGATACAGAGTTCCCCGAATTACTTCTTCAACACTAAAAACTCATAACTAATATATGGCCGCTATTTGCATTAAGATTTTAAAAGTTTTAATATTAAAAAAGTGATGAGTCTAATGACTACACCTAATTGATAACGAAATAAAGAAGAAGTAAGGTGATTTACTATATGAACTTCAGAGATCCATAATATGCTTATATAGAATATATTATCAAGTTAATGTGAAGATATATCTTATTAAAAAATTAAAAGTACTTAAAAAGATGATGTATTCGCTCACGTACAATGTTAAAAGTTACTTATGTATTAAAATAATTTAAAATTTTATGTTATTAATCGAATTTATATTGCTAATATTATTTTACAATGACCTGGAAAACAATATAGTTGACCCCACATATAATTTGTATGAGATAGGTCAACAAATTTTGTACTAAAATTAATTTTATTTACTTTTAAATTCTAATTTTGATTAAATTCAAAATAAGTATACTTACGAAGATTAGACAAATTTAAAATAGTTATATATTGATAAATTGAGGCAGAAATTGTATTAAAATGGGTTTTCTACTTTTAAAATTTTAACATTTATTTAAAGCATATAATAATGTAAATGTTAATCTATATAATTAATGTAATATGCATGTAAATAAATGAATAACAAATACTTGTTAAAATTATGTATTATAAATTTTATACTTGAAATTGAATTATTAATATCGTATTTAATGTAAAATAGTAATCAAATTGTTTGTTTAATAAATATTTATGAAACTTTAATTATAAAAATGGTAATATAATTGTGAATAATTTTAAATAAAAAGTGATTTATTAACAAATATTGTTTTTGACTAAACCAAATATGTAATACATGGATAGTTTAAATCAAGTAATTACTGGATTTAAATTATAATTGTCAACTAACCATGATTATTAAAATAGGATGAGAATGATAAATAAGAAGTAACATTTTCTTTAATTTTTTTAACATAATCGATTAACATCGAATTTTTTAATTACAATAAATAATATATTGGATAATTAGCTTCACATCTATGTAAAAACCCGAAATTACGACTTTTAACAATTAAATAAAAAAAACATAAATTATAGATTAAAGTTGTAAAAGTTATACATATACTCAAAATATTTTCTCATTAAGTGTGTTAGATCATAGAGTGATATTAGAAATTAATCTATAACATAGCGATTATTTATTGAACGCATTGTACAACAAATGATCGTAATCTCGAAGTTTATAAATATAATAAAAGATTATATTAAAATTAAAAATAAAATAATTTTAATTTTAATTGATAAACAAAATCTCGAAATAGAAAAACATAATAGTGAATGAATTTAAATTTTTTAATATAATCAATTAGCATCGTATTTTTTTGACTTTACAGTAAATAATAGATAATTACCCTCACACTTTCGGTGTAAAAACCTTAAATTACGACCTTAAACAATTAAACAATAAAAAATATAAATTATTGATTAAAGTCATAAAAATTATACATATACTCGTAGTGCTTCCTCACTCAGTCTGTTGGGTCACATGGTGGTATTAGAAGTTTATCTATAAAATATACGATTTTATATTAAATAGATTATATAATTAATGATCAAAATCTCGAAGTATATAATTATCATAAATGATTTAAATTCTACAAAAATTAAATAATTTTAATTGATAATCAAATTCTTGAAATATATAAATATAATAGTCAATAGATTTAAATTTTAATTAAAAATAAAATATTTTTTGAATTTTGATTGGTATCACGTTGTATGGATAGTTTAACTACCTTTAGTTAATAAAACTATATGAGTAAAGTTTTAATGGATTTAAATTCTAATTAAAACTAAAATAATTATTGAATGTTGATTGATTAATCAAGTTGTATGGATAGTCTAACAACCTCTGGTTAATAAAATTATATGAGAAAAGTTTTAATGGATTTAAATTCTAATTAAAAATAAATTAAATTTTGAATTTTGATTGGTTAATTGCGTTATATGGATAGTCTAACTACGATTGGTAGATAAAATTATATGATGAAAGTTTTTTGGCTCTCTTGATTGGTTAATAAAATTAAATGAGTAAAGTTTTAATGGATTTAAATTCTAATTAAAAATAAAATAGTTATTGAATTTTGATTGGTTAATAAAATAGTGAGAAAAGTTTTAATGGATTTAAATTCTAATTAAAAATAAATTAAATTTTGAATTTTGATTGGTTAATGCGTTATATGGATAGTCTAACTACGATTGGTAGATAAAATTATATGATGAAAGTTTTTTGACTCTCTTGATTGGTTAATAAAATTAAATGAGTAAAGTTTTAATGGATTTAAATTCTAATTAAAAATAAAATAGTTATTGAATTTTGATTGGTTAATAAAATAGTTATTGAATTTTGATTGGTTAATCGTGTTGTATGATAGTCTAACCAACCTTGGTTAATTAAATTATATGAGGAAAGTTTGTAGGCTCTTGTGATTGGTCTAAAAATTAGGATTGATCTCTGATTGGTCCTAAAATAATTCAAAATTTTCTGATTGGTTAACTGATATATGGTAGACTCATGTATTATAATAAAGGATCTGTTGTCTAAAACTCAAGATAGAGCCCAAACAATAAAGTGATTATCTAAATTTTAATAATTTTTTTTTATTATTGTAGCACCAATTTAATTTTTTTCCTAATTCTTTTAAATTTATAAATTCTATGTTTATTTCAATAAAATATTAAAATCAATTTAAGAAAAAATTAAAATCGATCTGGTCCGTGTACGACCACTATACGACCAAATTAATTATTACAGTTAGATCTTAAATAGATCGATGAGAATTGTTAGATCTAATATTAAAAAGTGTATCTGATTAATAATAGAATTATATTTAAATACTAAAAAGTGTATTTTGATAATTTAAAATTTTTCTATGTAAAAATTCTTAAATATCTTTTCTCTTTAATTTATGTATAGTTCGAGTTAGATAATAATTGTTAAACCAAATATCAGATAACAATTCATATCGATTACAATATTAAAAATTATCAATATAATGCTCATGTATATCATATAACAATGATACATGTGGACCCTGCGAGACTTAGGAGAACTCCTGTACATGAATAAATTTAAACATTTTTTTCTGAAGGAACATAACAATTTGATTAATCCAAATTATAATTATATTATTTTACATATAACAAACATAAAAGGATAATAACAAAATACTATTAAAATATTGAGGGTTTCATATTCATAAACAATAATTTTGAATATAATAATTAACCATCTTTTCTTTTCGGTTTATGGGTAGGTCACTGGTCAAGTTAGATAATAATTATTAAATCATCATTAAATTAAAGATAATTTCGTTAGTTTCACATGGGTTGTAAAATCGTTAAAATTTAATTTCTAAAACTCAGGATAGAACCCAAATAGTAAAGTGAGTATCTAAATTTTAATAAATATTTTTTTATAATTGTAGCACCAATTTATTTATTTTTCCACTAATTCTTTTAAATATAGAAATTTTATCTTTCTTTCAATAAAGTATTAAAATAAATTAAGAACAAATTCAAATCGATAAAGACTATAATAATATGAGAATAAAATTTTATATAATCATAACATAATTTTTATACTGTTTAATAATTTTAAAGTAATAATGTATTTTAAAATTTTATATACACTATAAATAAAACCGAAACATTAAAAGTAAAAGCAGTTAGTAAGATACTTATATCAGTATGTATTTGATATCTTTATTATATTAAACTCTTTTATATAATAAGATAATATGGATTTATCCAAAATTTTGATCGTGACAACCAAATTAATAAGGACTATTAGATCTTAACTACGTAAATGAAAATCGTTTGATCAAATATTAAAAAAGTGTATTTTATTTAGAATAGGATTATATTTAAATTCTAAAAAGTGTATTTTGATAATTTAAACCAAATATAAATAAGTTTTCTATATTGAATAGAATTCTCCATGTAAAAAATTTGTGACTTTCTTTTCTCTTTCATGGACAATTTCAGTTAGATAAAAATTGTTAAACCATCTTTTAATTAAAAATAATTTAATTATCTTCACGTGGGGTGTAAAATCGTCAAAATCTGATTTTTAAAACACAAGATAAAGCCCAAATCAGTAAAGTGAGTATTTAAATTCTAATAATGATTATTATGTCATCATTATTTTAACTCCAATTTAATTACTTTTTTCTAACTATTTTAAATTTAGAAATCTATGTTCAAAAATTAAAATCAATCTAAGAAAAATTCAAATCAACAAAGAATATAATAATAAGAGGATAAAATTTTATAAAATTGTGCATATTTTTTATCCTATTTTATTAAGTTATAGATCATAACTAATCAAATATAATTTATTATTAAATAATCAATTATACACGCAAATGGTGATTTTGTTTTATAAGCACTAATAGAGACCTAATTTCATTGTTAGCAGGACTATATTCATATTAAAAAAAAACCGTATTTTGAAATTGTAGACTCAGAGAACAGACCTAACTTTTTTAACCTATATACATCTGTAACAGCCCGACTTTTCGGACTATTAAATCTAAATCAAAACTTAAATAAAACTTAATACTTTATTTGATAAACCAAAATTTACGAAAGTCAAACGCAGCGGTCAAACTTAACGATAATCCAAAATCATAAAAACGGAGACGCAGCTCCATAAACCAATATTCAATGTCTAACAAATAATCAAATTTATTCAAATGGTCTTTAAACAAAATCAAATTGCACGAAATCCAAAGTCCACATCCTTATTCTTACTAAGCTTCCACAATGAACCTGAAATATAGGGAAAGGGATGAGCTACACAGCTCAGCAAGTACAAATTGACAAACATATATTTTTAAAATCAATGGGCGGTTTTAATAAAACAGATTTGGTCAAAATATAATAAGTTACAAAACCTTTGCAAAATTGACCCGGCCCAAAGTTTACATTTTAAAATTTCAGAATTTAAAACAGATACAGAAGCAGAAATAGAAACAGAACGAAAATCAAAAGTACCACAGTCTTGCTCTACGACCACACTTTCCCAGTAGCCGGGATCTTATTCTTATTCTTATACGCCACACTTTGCCAGTGACCGGCATCTAAAGTTCAATAATTACGCGCCCTTAATAGGTATCTAAAATTGCACACTTGTGCGCCTACTAAGGGTATCTAAGGCTAGTTCCGGAACTATAGCGTAAATTACGAACGGGTTCGAAACGTAGAGACTGTGTTCTAAAATTCAAATACTTATATCTTATAAAATTCGAAACACAATTCTTATATCTTATACGAAAATCTGAAGATCACAATATAAATATATTTTTCAAAAACGAAAAGTAAGTCAAAAGTACTTACCTCAAAGTCGACTGAAACCGAAATTACTGATACGAACAAATCCTATAATTAAATTAATAACCAGAGACAATTAATCATATATTCTATAAACAAATTTGTACATGCTCGTTAAACAAGCAGACACTTAATCACATAAAACAGACTGCTAGAGACTATTCTAACAAATGATACGAAGGAGACATAACTGGGCTTAACGGGCCAACATATCACACCAGTGACTTAATCAAGCTAACATGTACAATTAGAAACAGCACCACAAATCCATTTCATTTTTAACAAGCAATTTATACACGTAAGTCAAACACTTTTTATTTTCTTTTTAACTTAACACTTGCATGCACCGTAAACTAATATGTTATTAAACTAATGACCACTAACAACATTGTTAACAATTAACTAACCACTGAATAACAACATGCAAACGTTTTTTTTTAATTAATCAATTAATCAAAATTTAAAGGTTTTAAATATAATGTACATGGAACAAGAATTTTGGCCATTAATCTATCGTACAAGTACATGTACTAAATTCAAATAATCACATTTTTCTTTTAAGTAAAATAGTATAGTAAAACTAGAAAATGGTCATGAATTTAATCATAAAATTTTCAATCAAATCTTCACATAAAAAAACTAACATATTTAATTAATATAGATATCAAGTTATAAAACATATTTCTTGTAACAATCAAATAAAATAATATTAGAATCTACTAAAATTCTATTTTTTTTTTCAAGACAACAAGTAATAATAATAAAATAATGAAAAGAAACCTCAACAATCATCCTAAACTAAAGTATATGATACTCTAATTCAATTCGTAACCGTAGCTATATATGGTGTGCTCTAGTTTTATTATTAAAAGGATCATTAACAATTAAGAAAATACTAATAATACACATAACTATACATTATGCACACTGACAGACTAGCTAGCAAATGGGTGCATGACAATTGGTGATTATAACGTCAACTGTCTCGATTTTTAACAAAACACAAGCTTCGTATATGTATATATTCATTTAGAAATCTATAACAAAATGAAACAGTAAACGTACACCTAATAAGGCTAGCAGGAGATCATACGAGAGACAGTAATTTAACATTGGTAAAACCAGGAGCAATCACACAAGCCTTTAAAATTATTTACAATTCAGACGACATGGCAACAGATGTGTAAAATAATTTAACATGATTCCAAAATTCATGTAAACATAAACAGTGGCATATAAAACACTATTCGCGAGGTTTCAATGAAAACACGGACACAAACCTGCAGAGGCTGATGATGAAATCTGTACGAGCTTTTTTTTCTATTCCTAAGGTTAATTATATAGTCACACAAAACCCTAAAATCAATTAGGTAAGGCTAGAATCATTTTCTAAAAATTGTCCAATCTCTTTACTAATATCTAAATTAAAAATATTCTAATTAACACAAATATCTCAATTTAATAGATATTGATTTTCTAAAATATTCTAACTGATCTCATCCTTAATACAGAATCTTATCTTTTATTCAAAATAATTAGTGCCACAAATTTCTAAAATTTATAACTAAAATAATTATCTAATTAATTAAATAAAATAAATCACGGATTTTACAGTCTTCCCTCCTTAAAAGAATTTGGTCCCTAAATTCTCAAAATTTAAAAGAAAATAAGTCACACGTGAAAAGAAATGGTACCTTAGTTACGATTATTGGTGCGACTTCCCGTGAGCATAAATATACGTTGAGGACCGGTATTTTTATCTGCTCCCTTCCTTGGTGGTGGATTGTGTGGGCACTCAGAAATCTTGTGTCCTACTTCTCCGCAGTGAAAGCAGGCACCTGTGTTCCATCGGCAGTCCTTGTCTGGATGGTTCTTACCGCACCTTGAACATTTCTCCCGATCAGCCTGGCCTCCAATCCGATCGTCCTCATGTTGCTTCTTGAAGGGTCCTCTTTGAGACGAAAATCCACTACTTGGAGCGAACCTCTTCTTGTTCCAATTGTCGGTTGCTTTCTCAGATTCTGCCAAGCCCCTCTCGATCACTAAAGCCTTGTTGAGGACAACATCGTACGTCTGGAGTTCAAACGACGCTACAGCATTTCTGATGTCGCTTCGAAGTCCCTCTTCCAATCTTCTTGCTTTGCTGGTTTCATCCGAGATCAAAGTAGGTGCATACTTTGAAAGCTTCGCGAATTCTGCTTCATATTCGATGACAGTCTTCCTTCCTTGCTCGAGCCGAATGAAGTCCCTCTCTTTCTGTAGACGAATGGTTCTAGGAAAGTACTTGTCTTCTAGCGCCTTCTTGAACTTTGCCCATGTATAAGGTTCGGGTTCTTCTTCATTGGTTGCATTCTCGTTCTTTCTCTTCTCCATGAGCCACCAGTCGTAAGCGCTTCCTTGAAGTTGATACACAGCTAAGGTGACCTTCTGTTCCTCATTACTGCCGAGAAGTCCGAAAGCTTTTTCCATCTCCTGTATCCACATCTCGACTATGGCCGGATCAGTTGCTCCATCGAAAGTCGGTGGGTTCAAACGCTTAAACTGAGAGACGATACTTTGCTGCCTTGGCTGCTGATTTACGAGCACAGCGAGAGTTTCAGCTAGTTGATC
This sequence comes from Heracleum sosnowskyi, assembly GCA_030848705.1. Lineage (NCBI taxonomy): Eukaryota > Viridiplantae > Streptophyta > Magnoliopsida > Apiales > Apiaceae > Heracleum > Heracleum sosnowskyi. The sequence continues at coordinate 11,699,803 of CM061244.1, read as the reverse complement.
AAAGACGTTTCCATTTTCATTGTTGTTGCCACCTCCATTGTTATTGCCACCATGATCGCTGTTCTGATTGTTCTGATTGCTGTTCTCTCCGTCCATATTTTCTAAAACAATAAAGTAATACTTCTTAAACTCAAATACTAAACTTAAAACGATATGTAAAGAGGTAAAACACAATCTTAAATCAAATACTTAATTTATTCCAACAAAATTCAAATATCAAAATAACACCAAATCACAAGGTTTCTCATAGCTAAGTATTCATAGTAGCTAAGGTCTTATTCAAAAACTATCTCTCACACTCTCGTAACTAACGATATTGTAATAAAATCAAGCATAGAAGCGTTCTAGCTTCTTCTCCACGTCCTTCTGCGTCTTCTTGACCCATCTTCGAGTCTCCATAAAAACACTCTTAATTGCTTTTTCTTGTCCTGGGCGACACCACCTCCTCAATGACATTCTGCAGACCTTGTGGGCAACCCTTTCCACCGTTGCTGTTCGGGCTTGCAACGTATCTAATGCGTCATTTATATTTTTATCATCGAGTGCCATCCTATCCTCGTAGAGCTCGATCAGCTTCCTCAAATATTGAATTTCGGCGTCTCTTGGATCTTCCTCTAAGGACTCATCAACGGCTTCATCGGGGTGAGGTCGGTTCACAGAATTGTCACTCTCGTAGCCATGCTCGCTAGGGTCCTCCTCGGTACTATAAGATACCTTCTTGCTAAACGAATCGTTTCCTGACATCTACAAAATTTTGAGATAATAAAATAATATAATATCATTAAACATAAGGTCAAGCTCACAGGTCGAAATTAATTCACTAATCCAAATGTCAAATCCTATATGACAGTCTAAAGGATCGCGCCCTAGGGAATACACTAGTCCCATACCTAGTACATTCCGAAGGAAAGCCTGCTCTTGATACCAACTGTAACAGCCCGACTTTTCGGACTATTAAATCTAAATCAAAACTTAAATAAAACTTAATACTTTATTTGATAAACCAAAATTTACGAAAGTCAAACGCAGCGGTCAAACTTAACGATAATCCAAAATCATAAAAACGGAGACGCAGCTCCATAAACCAATATTCAATGTCTAACAAATAATCAAATTTATTCAAATGGTCTTTAAACAAAATCAAATTGCACGAAATCCAAAGTCCACATCCTTATTCTTACTAAGCTTCCACAATGAACCTGAAATATAGGGAAATGGATGAGCTACACAGCTCAGCAAGTACAAATTGACAAACATATATTTTTAAAATCAATGGGCGGTTTTAATAAAACAGATTTGGTCAAAATATAATAAGTTACAAAACCTTTACAAAATTGACCCGGCCCAAAGTTTACATTTTAAAATTTCAGAATTTAAAACAGATACAGAAGCAGAAATAGAAACAGAACGAAAATCAAAAGTACCACAGTCTTGCTCTACGACCACACTTTCCCAGTAGCCGGGATCTTATTCTTATTCTTATACGCCACACTTTGCCAGTGACCGGCATCTAAAGTTCAATAATTACGCGCCCTTAATAGGTATCTAAAATTGCACACTTGTGCGCCTACTAAGGGTATCTAAGGCTAGTTCCGGAACTATAGCGTAAATTACGAACGGGTTCGAAACGTAGAGACTGTGTTCTAAAATTCAAATACTTATATCTTATAAAATTCGAAACACAATTCTTATATCTTATACGAAAATCTGAAGATCACAATATAAATATATTTTTCAAAAACGAAAAGTAAGTCAAAAGTACTTACCTCAAAGTCGACTGAAACCGAAATTACTGATACGAACAAATCCTATAATTAAATTAATAACCAGAGACAATTAATCATATATTCTATAAACAAATTTGTACATGCTCGTTAAACAAGCAGACACTTAATCACATAAAACAGACTGCTAGAGACTATTCTAACAAATGATACGAAGGAGACATAACTGGGCTTAACGGGCCAACATATCACACCAGTGACTTAATCAAGCTAACATGTACAATTAGAAACAGCACCACAAATCCATTTCATTTTTAACAAGCAATTTATACACGTAAGTCAAACACTTTTTATTTTCTTTTTAACTTAACACTTGCATGCACCGTAAACTAATATGTTATTAAACTAATGACCACTAACAACATTGTTAACAATTAACTAACCACTGAATAACAACATGCAAACGTTTTTTTTAATTAATCAATTAATCAAAATTTAAAGGTTTTAAATATAATGTACATGGAACAAGAATTTTGGCCATTAATCTATCGTACAAGTACATGTACTAAATTCAAATAATCACATTTTTCTTTTAAGTAAAATAGTATAGTAAAACTAGAAAATGGTCATGAATTTAATCATAAAATTTTCAATCAAATCTTCACATAAAAAAACTAACATATTTAATTAATATAGATATCAAGTTATAAAACATATTTCTTGTAACAATCAAATAAAATAATATTAGAATCTACTAAAATTCTATTTTTTTTTTCAAGACAACAAGTAATAATAATAAAATAATGAAAAGAAACCTCAACAATCATCCTAAACTAAAGTATATGATACTCTAATTCAATTCGTAACCGTAGCTATATATGGTGTGCTCTGGTTTTATTATTAAAAGGATCATTAACAATTAAGAAAATACTAATAATACACATAACTATACATTATGCACACTGACAGACTAGCTAGCAAATGGGTGCATGACAATTGGTGATTATAACGTCAACTGTCTCGATTTTTAACAAAACACAAGCTTCGTATATGTATATATTCATTTAGAAATCTATAACAAAATGAAACAGTAAACGTACACCTAATAAGGCTAGCAGGAGATCATACGAGAGACAGTAATTTAACATTGGTAAAACCAGGAGCAATCACACAAGCCTTTAAAATTATTTACAATTCAGACGACATGGCAACAGATGTGTAAAATAATTTAACATGATTCCAAAATTCATGTAAACATAAACAGTGGCATATAAAACACTATTCGCGAGGTTTCAATGAAAACACGGACACAAACCTGCAGAGGCTGATGATGAAATCTGTACGAGCTTTTTTTTCTATTCCTAAGGTTAATTATATAGTCACACAAAACCCTAAAATCAATTAGGTAAGGCTAGAATCATTTTCTAAAAATTGTCCAATCTCTTTACTAATATCTAAATTAAAAATATTCTAATTAACACAAATATCTCAATTTAATAGATATTGATTTTCTAAAATATTCTAACTGATCTCATCCTTAATACAGAATCTTATCTTTTATTCAAAATAATTAGTGCCACAAATTTCTAAAATTTATAACTAAAATAATTATCTAATTAATTAAATAAAATAAATCACGGATTTTACAACATCGTAAATTATTAAATTCGAAACTTTAAAAGTTTGTTAATCAATTAGTATAGTACTTTTCTGAAAAATCGTACTATACAAAAAAATTTATCAAATAACCTATGTTTGAAAGAAAAAAAATGAAAAAAAATCTTTTTTTCAAAAAAAAAACCTGTAAATTTTAATATGTTGTTGGTAGATTCAAATCTTAGATCATTCTACATGATAATTTTACTGTTATATGTAACGTTTCTCAACAATTTAATTTGAAAGATCCAACGATTAAGGATTGAGTGATCAAACAAAGCGACCACACTTATAAGAAAGCTTTCATTATTTAGTCTTTAATATAATAACATAGATATTTACGGGATATACTATAAAAAAAATGAATTTTATACAGAATTTTGATCGTCACAGTGTACTACTTTAAAAGAAGAACTATTACAAAAAATATATTTTTTAATTGATAATTTATTTTCTCAAAAGTTCAAAGTTCCCGCATCATTAACATATTACAAAAAAGAGTATCTTATATTTTAGCAATAAATATTTAAAAAAATTATAAATTAAAAAAATTATAAATATTAAGAAAAATTAATGATGTTATCCTGGTAGTTTGGTCCTAAATACCGCCAAAACATTCTCAACCGTTAGATCCAATACTTTTAAAAATAGATGATCAAGATTATATCATATAAAAAGAAATTATTATCTAAAAATGATATAAGTTAAAAGATATTATATTAGGATTGGATTTTCCAAAAATTTAAAACATAAAAATAGTTGTAATTAAATAAGGAAACTCATTTATAACCAAAATAATAAAAATCGTTTAATCTTAAATAGATAGGTGAAAACCGTTAGATTTAACGTTAAACCCTGTATTTGGTTAATAAAGGTTATTCTAATAATCTAAACTACATATAAGTTAAGTAGATTTCCTAAATCGAATAGAATTCTCAATATTAAATTTCGTCACTTTATTCTCTTTTTAGTTTTAGAATAGTTTTTAATCGAAAAAGAACTATTAAACCACGACTAAATTAAAGATTATTTTGTGAATTTCATGTGTACCGTAAAATTGGCCAAATCTAACTTTTATAACTCAATATAAACAAATATTAAATTGAGCGTGTAAAATATAATAAATATCAAATTTTTAACTATAATTTTTTTTGGCTAAATCTTTTTTAACAATAATTTAATCATGTAAAATAATAACTTTTAAATATTAAAATATTCATAAATAAATATAATTCTAAATATTAAAAAAAAAATTGTGTGTTCCATGGGTAATTAAAATATAATTATAAACAAAATAATTATAAATAAAATTTAAGTAACCGTGCATCGCACGGACTATAAGCTAGTGATTAACAATATGTATACGATCTTTTTATTTATACTCCCTCCATCTCATATTATGTGTCTTATTTGATTTTTTAGTAGTCAAATTGATTAAAGTTTGACTTAAAATTACACATCAATACTATTATATAATAGACGAAACATTAAAAGTTTGGTTGGTCGGTATGGTACGTTGTGATTTTACTTAATTGTCCTTAACTGTATTTCGTATTTTTACTTAATTAACCTTACTTATTTATAGAAATATATTATTAAATAATAATATTACCTATTTATAACCAATAACCTTTTTTTTCATAAAATACATTATTTTTCTAACAAATTCCCCTACTTTTTTCAAACATGACAATTAACTTTTTTAACTAAAATATATTAGTTTTTCTATTTTTTCTTACTAAAACCCCTCATTTCCCAAAAATATCACGGATAAATCTTTAGTTATTTTTTTAAAACATATAATATTCTAATTAGTTTTTAAAAATTTACCTATTTTAACATGTCTACTTATTTTTCCTAACAAATTCAATCACTAAGAATATTAAAATATAAATAATCAAATACCTATTTATAACCAATTACTCTAAAACACATTATATATTTTTTCTAACAAAGTCTCTTCTTTTCTAAATATATCACGATAAATTGTCTTTTTCAATTTACTTTTTCTATTTTTCTCACTAAAATTTATTTTTTTTCTCCAAAAATATCATAGGAAACCCTTTACTTATTTATTTTAAAATGAATTTAAATACTTTTAATTATTAAATTTTTAAACCTCATTTTCCAAAAATATCACGAGCACTTACCTTTTTAAACTAAATATATGTTACATTTTTTATTTTTTCTTACTAAAACCCCTCATTTTCCAAAAATATAACGGGCAAACCCTTACTTATTTATTTTAAAATCTGTTTTAATGTTTTTAATTAATTAAAAGTATTTACCTATTTTAACATGCCCACTTATTTTTTTAACAAATACAATTAATAAAATATTAAAAATATAATAATAAAATAACAATTAACAATTCGTGCATCGCACGGGTTTTAAGCTAGTATATATATAAAGGAGGATACGCGGGAGGTGAGGTGGCACCCCTAAGATCGTCTCAATCTATTTTTCTAATTTTTTTAGAGGTTTACAATTTTAAATACTAATAAATCAAAAAATATTCTTTAGCATATTAGAAGTAGAATAGGTGTTCGAAGTTATAGAGGAGAATAATTCGAATTTATAGCGACGACATATAATTAAAAGTTATTTTTGAAGTAGAATAGGTGTTTGAATTTGTAGGGGAGAAGAGTTCAAATATAAAAGAAGTTCTTGCAAAGTTCTATTTGAAGTATAATATGTGTTTCGATTTATAAAGGAGAAAAGTTCGGATATAAAAGAAGTACTTGCAATTAAAAGTTCTATTGGAAGTAGAATAAACGTTTTTAATAAATAACTAAAAGTTCTATTTGAAGTAGAATATGTAAAGTTATATAGGTGTTTTTTCGACGAAAGAGTGTCTCATTAGAAAGAAGTATGGTAACATAAAAATTAATATATATGACAAGTATATATTCAATATATTAAATTTGAGATTTTGATATTAAAAAGGAAAACGTGTTTCACGGGAGGACGGCTTATTAGCGAGTACCGAGTAATTTTCGTAAGTTATTTGATAAAAAATTTAAAAAAATTATTACGCCGCCGCGAAGCGCGGCTTTTTCAACTAGTTATTTAAAAAGAGAGGGAATATTATATTTTCGGGATTCTCTAGTTCTTGTTTCCCGTCTCGCTTGAAGTTTCTTAATCGCATATGGTACAAAAAGTTCATTTTAACAAATATATCAGATAAACTTTATTTTATTATTTATTAAATACAGTATTAAAATAGGTTTTAAAATAAATAAGTAAGGATTACATCTCATATTTTTGGAAAACAGAGATTTTAGTGATAACAAATATAAAAGGTAATATGTTTTAATTTAAAGATTAATTGTCATGATATTTTTGGAAAATGAGTATATTTTGTTAGGAAAAAAAATATTTTAATTATAAAAGACAATCATCTAGTTACTATTTTTATATATTTTTATTATTTATTAAATAGAATAAAAGACCGAAAAGCGACCGAAAACCGAAAACCAAAACTTTCAATGTTTCGGCTTTAATAATATAGTATAAATAGACATATTAATAATTGAAAGATATATAATTAAAAAGGGCAATATTAATGATAAAAAGAAGAGTTGCCCATGATATTTTTGTAAAAAAAATAAGATTTTAGTAAGTATAAATGAAAAAGGTAACATGTTTTAGTTGAAAAGATATTGCACATGATATTACTGGGAAATGAGTGAATTTTGTAAGAAAAAATAATAAAATATATTTTAATTATAAAAGATAATTAGCTAGTTACTATTTTTATATTATTAAATTATTTTTTAATTAGAATAAAGGACCGAAAACCGAAAACCGAAAACCAAAATTTTCAATGTTTCGACTTTAATAATATAGTATAGATAAGGATATATTGGTCAAAATTATGTATCCAAAGACAATTTTATAAATATGCAGATATTTAAATGAAAACTCACTTTAAATTGAGAATTCAGACCCAATCTGACACATTTTTTAAACTAATTTAAATCTTAGCCACAAGTTTTTTTTATAGATCTATCATCACTTCCACTCGTTTACCTACTTAAGATGGACTCCTACTTATTTCTCGTCCGCTACCTCATCACATCGAATTTTTAAGACTAAATTTTGTCACCTCAATACTTATTTACTTCTGACTTTGATCAAATTATATCTATCCAATTATATTTTTTTCTCCCCGACCAATACTTTTTATTATTATAAGAGTAAAATATTCTAATGATTTTATCCTTAATAAATCATAAAATAAATATGAATATAAATTTAAATCAAAATTATTAAAATTAGTATAATAAGTTGGCTATTCGAGCCTATGATCATGATTTTAGGACGCGTGTCAAAAAGTCAAACATCAATTATTTAAAAAGAGAGTAAATATTAGGGTTAATTATCTTGTTGATCATTAAAGTGACCAAACTGAAAATGGTCTCAATCAGGTCACTAAAGTCGGCTAAGGGTACACTCCACTAAATAAATAATTTTTTTAGACGAAAAATGATGATGTATTAAAAAATATTTAATGTGATATCTACATGCTAGGGTAACATACCCATTTCAGACCATAAAATCGAAGAAATTAGCATTAATATTAGTGTTTACCGTCTAGAAAAAAGTAAGTTATATAATAGAATGTAACTGTAGCTGACTTTAATGACCTGTTTGAGACCGTTTTCAGTTTGGTGACCAACTTGATATTTTAGGCCCACTTTAGTGACCAACAAGATAATTAACCCGTAAATATTATATTTTCGGGATTCTCTAGTTCTTGTTTCCCGTCTCGCTTGAAGTTTCTTAATCGCATATGGTACAAAAAGTTCATTTTAAACAAATATATCATATCTATACTATCTCTTCTATATATAATAGGAGAACAATGACATATTTTAGGGGTATTTTGAGCCAATAAACTCATTGTGAAAGTACAATTATACCCTTTTATGTTACAAAATTACATGAATATGCCACTCTCTTATTTAATGTAGAAAAAATGAGATAATTTTGCTTAAGTGGTGAATTGAACCAACAACCTCCTCTAAACAACTCAACTTCCTTAACCATTGTGTTACATAGCTCTTTGAGTTTTGAGTTAAAAATCATTTTACATAATGTTGCCCAGTAAATAACAATTGTAGAAGGGGGTTGAATACAATTGTATAAGATTCTCGACTTTATATAACACAAATATGAAAGATCAATAACAATAACAATAACAGCTTTATTAACTTTGATATAAAACTGTTACAAACTCTCTTAAGAAATTCTGATGTTCTTAAGAGCTGCTAGCTTACAAAAACTCTCTCAAGAAATTCTGTTCTTAAGAGCTTCTCTTCGATTATGTTCTCTCTCGAATTAATTCATAAATCGAAACCAAAACTGTGTTTATATAGTGCACACAGCTTCTCTATCAATAACAAGATAAGTCCTAATCATAACAAAGATAGAAACATATCTTTAATCGATAGCTGCATTCTACAAACCAGGAACAAACTTCCATGTTTATCTAGACTCCAAATATAACTCGAAGTAGGAATCCTGATCAGCTTCAAGTCCTGATGATCAAACCTGATCATAGTCTGAGTAGGAATCCTGATGATCAATAAGATACTGACGCTTGATCAAATACTGATGACCATGCAATACTGATGACGTCAGCAATCCTGATCAGTTGAGTCTAGCTTCTGACGATCATTGAATTCTGATCTAACAATCTCCCCCAATCTCATACTTTGTGAAATAAAGTATAGATTCCAAATATTCAATGATGTCAAAAACATGTATCAAAATGTACAAGTATCTTCAGAAACAACTTATCTGTTTAAGCTTTTTGATAGAACAGATTCATCTTCAAGAAGTTGGATAATAAACTTTCTTCTTTTTCTTCAAGAATTTGAATCAGTCTTTCCTTAAGATTTCTGAGTTCTTCATCTTCCTCATTAATCTGGTAGATAGCTGCTCTGAGATTCTGTATGGAGTTTCTCTGTAGACTGTGCTCTTCAAGCAAAAGATAAGCAATTTCCTTCCCATCAGGATAGAGAGAAAGATGAGTCATGCCAAAATTTACTTCTTTAACAGCAGTACCCCTTTGCATTTCCACATCCTGACCTCTTTGATTTAAGTACATGGGAGTATAATTACCATCGAAATTACTATTTCCATCCAGTCTTCTTCTTATAGTTGACAAAATCATGTCACTCCATTCTTTGTACACTTGGTTCTTCCATCTTAACAGATAGTGAACATATTTCAGTTCCTGTGTAGTTTTCATCAGCAGATCTTGAATAGATAAAATCTTCACACTACCATCTTTCATGAAGTACAGAAGCTTTTCTTTCTTTTCAAAACCATCATGACAATCTATAACTATATCAACAGCTAATAAATTGTTCAGGTTTTCAGAAGTTAAAGTACCTCCAATTTCTGTCAAGGAGTAAGGATCAACATATGACATATTCAGATATTCACCATCTCTGTGTCCAATACCTCCTCTTGAATTACTTGACAGTTGCTTCAGATTTGAAAACATCTTTAACCAGAGTGTTTTTGATCTAGCCATATCAGACAAATCAACAACACTTGAAGCGCTTGTAATAATTCCACCAGACTGAAAATTGATAGGTGTATCACAACTTAATGTGTTAATATGTTTCCACTTCTTGTATTTCTCCTTTTCATGAGCGTAGCTTCTTTCAAGTAAAGATTCTTGCCTGCTTGTATTTCTCCATTGTCTTTCATTTGAAACTTTAAGCCTTTGTAGATAGAGATTGAAATCTTCATTTGTTCTTTTTGTAATATCTCTTCTTCTGGCTTCTTCTTCTTTATCTACTTCTTTGTTGTGACAATCAACAACAGTAGATAAGATTATCAAATCAACTTCTTGCAGAATTTCAGATTCGTCAGGATCTTGAATATTGTCAGGATTAGAATCTTCAATTTGATTTGTATTGCTGAGAGTTGATTTACTTGACTTTCTTCTCAATTCAGGTTCTTCTTCAACAATTCCATCATCACCAAAAGTAGATCTGTCAGGAACTACTAGAGTTTGAATAGGTTCAGGAATTTCTTCAATTCTTAACCCTCTAGACCTTGTCTGTCTAGGTACTGTTTGAGTTGAAGAACCTCTTTTACTTCTTCTAGCACCTCTCCTACCTCTGCTTCCTCTACCTCTAGCAGGAGCAGTATAGCTTTCCATTGTCTCTCTTTGTAGTCTCAAGAATTCTTCATGTGAGAGATCTGGATATTCTTCACTTGCTGTAGAGAGTGCTTTTCTGGCAAATTGTTACGACCAAACTAAACACGCAAGTGCACGTGATCTCAAGTAATACAGATAGCAAATAAGGTTCGTTCCAACAGGGACTCGTTGTTTGTCTAGTTAATTCACTCACCAATGTATGATTATTATTCGATGCTAAAACAATTAACAAAGTGATTTTGATTATCACTAAAATTTATCTAAGAATTATGACTAATTATCAACTACTTGAACTGAGATTTATATCGAATTACTTATGCGAGTAAAACATGGGATTTCAACTTCATTAAACAATCCATCTAAAGTCTTCAATTCTCTAGCCCTTTCATGTGAAGTATTAATACCTGATCGAACACACAAAACTGATATAAGCCAACTTTCGTTGTACCAATACCATCCTAAATAATATCCACAATTAAGATAGAAATCACTTAGTCTCCCAATTATGCTTAGTCCTTATATGTCTATAAAGATTGAAAACATAATGGTTTAAGTACAAGCATTCAATTGATCACATAGTCGTCATAAAACGGTTAGAGTTACGACATTAATTACGAATGATATTCTCACGCATAAACCTATGCTAGCATGGCGAGTTCTAAACTCTTAGATCCACTTTCGCTTCAATAAGAATTAACACACAATTACAGGAGTTAGCTACTCTCCTATAACGAATTAAAACAACCATGATAGGATATCACATCAATCACACTATAGGCATCGAGAAAATTCAACTAATAGACTTCATGAATAAATCCGCTAAAACCCCATGACAACGAATTAGTTCATAATCAAACTAATCGTCACCATGGGTTCTAATGAAAACATGATAGAAGAAATCAAATAAATACTGTTATAAATATCAAGGGTTTTAAAGAGTACACCAAATCCAAGCATCCACAAACTAGAAGATTACAAGAATAAAATTTAATCGATCTTCTTCCTCGCTTCTTCGTGCTTGAAATTCCGTAGATATATGATATGTCTCTCCTCTCTCTCTCTCTCTCTTCTAGGGTTTGTTTCTTCTTTTTATAGGCCTCCAAGTGCAATATTTCGTCAGGAATTGATTTCTTTAAATTTCACTTGAAAAATCACAAATTAGGGCAAAACAGGAATTTCCCCGCCAGACACCACGGCGCTGCCGCGCCAAGTTTGTATAGGGACACGGCGCTGCCGCGCCAAGTTCACTGTGCAACCTTTTCTCTGCGGCGCTGCCGCGCCACTCTCAAGTATTATCACGGCGCTGCCGCGCCAGGATCTCTGTCCAGCAAAACTGAATTTTCTCCTTTTCTTCATTATAACTCCGTTTCGCGCTCCAATTGCTTCGCTTCATTCCTAACACACCTGTGATCAATATACCTGCACAATACCCTTAAAAGAGATCAAAAATACCACAACTCGAGTACAAACATACGTTTTAAGCCAAACGGAAACGTTCTAAGTGAATAAAATATCCACTTATCACACCCCCAAACTTAAACCGTTGCTCGTCCTCGAGCATAAACAACTACCACTTCCGTAGGTGATCACGGTTGCATTTGGCATATGCAACAAGCCCTTTAAACCCCTAGGTAGCCCTAGTGGACGAGTAAGGTCTCGTGAGGGCCTATAGTGAATGTACCCACAAAATCCATCTAACAATGCAACTACAAATACAACTAACTACATGAATGCAACTATATGAAAATGCAAGGACCCCCCTTAAACTAACCAAAACCATTCATTAGGCAAACATCTCAAATCATGCAACAACTTCCAAACAGAGCTCGACTGAATTCCCGTATACTAACAATACATGCATAGGAACGTGGTGTGTGCGATACTCATCAGATATACTCCCAACACTAGATCAAAAATCATACCGATTCTTAGTCAAGGCAATCACAAGTTTATAAAAAGAATGAACGGTAGACACATCATAACTTCGAGACACCTCCATACTCATTCAGGATAACCAAGAATTCATGCTTTATTACCACGACACATACTACTATTCACAACACATATGCTTATTTAGCCGTGCAATGAGTGAGACCCCAAAAGGCTTATACAATAATACCCATGTAGCGAGTGTTAGGTCAGTGGATCCCAGACTATAAAAGCCTTAGGTCACTAGGACTAAGTCCCCTCAGACTTAATTACTCGAGTATTAAAGAGCTCACTCGTGATTAATTTTGCATTTAACTTATTTATATGACTCTTTTTTTTCTTTTCTTTTTTTTTTCAAATTTTTTTTTCTATACAATCTGGAATGAGAATTCTCAATTCCAACCCTAGACTACTCATATAAATATGAGCCGGCTACTAGCCATTTGACACCTAGCCATAAACACAAACAGCTAGCATGAAAATCCTGTTTCCCCCCAAACTTATACTTTAGTGCTCTTACGTTATCAAGTGAATAAAGAACATTCTTAATATAACCAAGTAATTAAACCTCAAAACCTCCAAACAAGCATGACCCCCAATCTAGCCCAAAAGCAAACAATGAGTTGTGTAATTGTTTTTGTCCCCATAACATGCATGTCAAGTTCATAGAAACTCTAAATCAACCCTCTATTCATGATTATCACACTCAAATCAACATCTACCTGCCAAACAGAAATAGCTCGTCCTAAGGGATCATGAAAATGCATGCCATGCTTATGCAACTATATGCACCTAAATAACAAAATAACAGAATGTCCTATATGCTCATGCAACAAAATGCTCTAAACTATCATGAAATTAACTAACATGCACAAATGCTAAATGCTCCTAATATGCAATACAACTAATATACAAATGCACCTTTCATCCCCACCCCCAAACTTAAAATTTTCAATGCCCACATTGAAGGTAAGAATAAAAAGAGTGCAAAGCATACCTACTCGTCGTCCGAACCACTCCCATTAGGAGTGTCCGGTGGCGGATAGACAGCGCCAGCTCCAAAGGACGGAAAAGTCACGTCCACTCCACTTGCACGCAGAGCCGTGCTCAATGCTTGTGCAAACTGACCAAAATCTGCTCTAAAACCTTCCTGCATATCGTGCACCGCATCGATACGCCTCGCCAATCTCCTATACTGCCTCTGACTGATAAGAGAACCTCCATCCTGAGGCTCTCCCCCCTGCTGCTGTTGCTGCTGCTGCTGTTGCTGATGCTGTTGTTGCTGTTGTTGTTGCTGCTGACCCTCAACTACATAACCAAGGCCCCACCAATCCGGCTCACCGCCATCCCACACATTCAGCCTCATTATACTCTGGTGATCCAAGGCTGCCTGTGGTTGCTGCACAACCTCCGCTTCTGACCAAATAGCACCACCATCCCTAGCCAACCTAGCAATCACCGAACCATAAGGTATCGCTGCAGTGGTACTCCCTTGCATGAACCGGATAATCCCCTGGTGGATCAAATTACCCACATCCACCAACTCTCTGCTGCAGATAGCAAACAACAATATAGCTCTCTCCACTGTTACCTCATTAGAATGCCTAGTCGGGATGAGGTTAGCACAAATGAACAAATGCCAAGTACGCGCATACTGATTAAGAGCCGTCGACAAAAACGAAGTAGGCTCAGTAGTGCCACGCCTCACAGTCCACTGTGTACCTGGAACACATAACCTTTGAATTATATCTTGAAGGTCCACAGCATCACGGGTCCTTCCCGACCAATCCTCTTGATTCCTCCTAGGAGTCGGAAGACCAAGAACACGCCGAATAGCACGCGGCCGATAGTCCACTCGAAACCCACGAACTTGGCTAATCCCATTCCTGTCAACACCAGCATTCGCATAAAATTCGCGAACCACAGTCATCAGAACAGGCTCCGGAGCCTCACAAAATAGCTCCCAACCTCTCTCCGCAATATTCTCCAACATATACCCATCCGATGCCGTGGGCAAAAGACCTCTCTCACGAGCAATAGGGCGCCCCAACAACTCGTTATAAGCCTCACGAGCCTCATTGGAAACAAATTGAGGGCCACCATTACCTCCACCAGAATCAGAGGAAGAAGAAGAATGAGGGTGCCTCCCACCAGCCCCACTACCACTAGCGCCCTCACTACCACCACCAATTACAACCCTTTGTCTCTTGGATGCCATTGAATTGAATGAAGAAAGTGTTTAGAATGTTTGAGACTTTGTGAGATTTGTAAGTAGTGTATGTATAGGTTGTATAGGTAAGGATAGGAGATGTGTTTTTATAAGGAGAATTTAGGGTTAGTGAGTTTGGGTAGTGGGTTTAGGTAATGGGCCACTAATACAACAACAATATTTCTGTTTTTGCAATTTTTTTCAGTTTTTCCTTTTTTTTTTTTTTTTTTATTTCTCAGCAGGCGCCACGGCGCTGCCGCGCCAGGAATACACTACAGCACGGCGCTGCCGCGCCAGAACTTCTGCTGAAAATTATTTTTCTATTTTTTTTTTTTTTTTTTTTTTAGATGATCACACAATCACGTGGGTTGCCTCCCACGAAGCGCTCTTTTTAAGTCCTGAGCTTGACATAGCTTCATTTCCTTACGTTGTGCAAATTAGAATCGCGGTCTCAACTTCGCGATTCAACTTCTCTCCAAAATATGGCTTTAACCGCTGACCATTGACCTTGAACGACTGGTCCGGTGACTTGTCAAAGATCTCCACTGCTCCATGCTGAAAAACTG
Source organism: Heracleum sosnowskyi (assembly GCA_030848705.1). Taxonomy (NCBI): domain Eukaryota; kingdom Viridiplantae; phylum Streptophyta; class Magnoliopsida; order Apiales; family Apiaceae; genus Heracleum; species Heracleum sosnowskyi. The sequence continues at coordinate 11,684,536 of CM061244.1, read as the reverse complement.
TTTTAACTGAGAATGGACCTGACCAACGCGACTTCAACTTTCCAGGAAACAACCGAAGGCGAGAGTTGAACAACAACACCAATTGCCCGGGCACAAATGTCTTAAGAACCAACCGACGATCATGCCACCTTTTAACTTTCTCTTTATATAGCTTGTTGTTCTCATAAGCTTGCAATCGAAACTCGTCCATTTCATTCAATTGAACCATACGCTTTTCACCTGCTGCTGTAAGATCAAAATTCAGCTTCTTCAACGCCCAATAAGCCTTGTGTTCTAACTCAGCTGGAAGATGACATGCTTTTCCATACACAAGCTGAAATGGTGACATTCCCAAAGGCGTTTTATAGGCTGTCCGATAAGCCCACACTGCTTCATCAAGCTTCAAAGCCCAATCCTTCCTAGAAGGACTTACCACCTTCTCAAGAATCCGTTTAATTTCACGATTAGACACTTCAGCTTGCCCATTGGTTTGAGGATGATAAGCTGTAGCAACTCGATGATTGATATTGTAGCGTGCCATAAGAGATGTAAACTTCCGATTGCAAAAGTGCGTACCCTCATCACTGATGATAACTCGCGGAGTGCCAAACCGAGTAAAAATATTCTTGTGAAGAAAATTAAGCACCACCTTAGCATCATTCGTTGGAAGTGCCTTTACCTCCACCCACTTAGACACATAATCCACAGCTAACAGAATATACTGATTACCACATGACGGAATGAACGGTCCCATGAAGTCGATTCCCCACACGTCAAAGATTTCTACCTCCAACATGACATTAAGAGGCATCTCGTCCCTACGAGAAATATTACCAACTCGTTGACATCGATCACATCTCAACACAAACTGATGAGCATCTTTGAATAGAGTCGGCCAATAGAAACCTGCTTGAAGAATACGTGTGGCTGTCTTTTCACCCGCATAATGGCCTCCATAAGCTGTAGCATGAAAATCACTAAGAATAGCCTCGGTCTCACTGTAAGGAACACAACGCCTAATAATCTGATCAGCTCCTTGCTTGAACAAAAACGGCTCATCCCAAATATACTGCTTGACATCATGTAAGAATTTCTTCTTTTGAGCATAAGAGAGCTCAGGTGGTATGATGTTACTTACTAGATAATTCACAATGTCGGCATACCATGGTTCAACATCTTCCACACTGAATAGTTGCTCATCCGGAAAAAACTCATTAATAACTGTATTATCTTTAGGTGACTTCCCGTGATCCTCCAATCTAGAGAGATGGTCAGCTACCTGATTCTCCGTCCCCTTTCTGTCCTTGATTTCCACGTCAAATTCTTGCAACAGAAGAACCCAACGAATCAACCTTGGCTTAGCATCTTTCTTCGCCAAGAGATAGCGAATAGCAGCATGATCCGTATAAACTATCACCTTAGTACCAAGCAGATAAGAGCGAAACTTTTCAAATCCGTAGACAATAGCAAGTAGTTCCTTCTCAGTGGTGGTGTAATTCATCTGAGCATCATTAAGAGTTTTGCTTGCATAATAAATAACATGAAACACCTTTTTCTTTCCTTTGGCCTAGAACGGCACCAAGTGCAAAATCACTAGCATCGCACATCAAAGCAAATGGTTGGCTCCAATCAGGAGCTGTAATCACTGGAGCAGAAATTAATTTCTTCTTCAAGATCTCGAATGCATGTAAACAAGACTCATCAAACTTGAACGGAACATCTTTTTCCAAGAGATTGCAAAGTGGCTTAGAAATTTTTGAGAAGTCCTTTATGAAACGCCTGTAGAACCCCGCATGACCAAGAAAGCTGCGAATACCCTTGACTGAAACAGGGGCAGGAAGGTTCTCAATAGTTGCCACCTTTGCCTTGTCAACTTCCAAACCTTTACACGAAACCTTGTGTCCAAGAATGACACCTTCTTGCACCATGAAATGGCACTTTTCCCAATTAAGCACAAGATTTGTCTCCACACAACGCCTTAGAACCAAACTCAAGTTTCCCAAGCACTCATCAAAAGAATCCCCAAAGACTGAGAAATCGTCCATGAATACTTCCACATTAATTCCAATCATGTCAGAAAAAATGGCCATCATGCATCGCTGAAAAGTAGCTGGTGCTCCACACAACCCGAAAGAAACACGTCTGAATGCAAATGTACCAAATGGACAAGTGAATGTAGTCTTTTCTTGATCCTCGGGCGCTATGCAAATCTGATTGTAACCAGAATACCCATCAAGCAAGCAATAGTACTGATGTCCAGCCAATCTGTCGAGCATCTGATCAATGAACGGAAGTGGAAAATGATCTTTCCGAGTAGCCTTGTTCAACTTTCGATAATCCATGCAAATCCTCCAACCAGTAACTGTTCGAGTGGGAATGAGCTCGTTCTTTTCATTGGTCACCACTGTCATGCCTCCCTTCTTAGGCACACATTGCACCGGACTCACCCAAGAACTATCAGAGATCGGATAGATAATGCCTGCATCAAGCCATTTAAGAATTTCCTTCTTCACGACTTCCTTCATAACAGGATTCAGCCTCCTTTGATTATCAACTGTAGGTTTAGCTCCCTCTTCCAAAGGAATTTTGTGCATGCAGTAGGAAGGACTAATACCCTTGATGTCTGCTATAGTCCACCCAATGGTTAATTTGAAATCCCTCAAAATTCGCAATAGCTTTTCCTCTTCCATGCCTGAAAGCTAAGAGGATATAATAACAGGTAAGGTAGAAGAATCACCAAGATAGGCATACCTTAGATGTTCAGGCAATGGCTTAAGTTCCAATTTAGGTGCTTCCTCGATAGATGGCTTAAGTCTAACATGAGACTTCTTCAGCTCTGACAACCCCAAAGATTCAAATGGAATCTCGAACTTCTTCCATGGAGATGCATTAAGATATTGCAATTGTTCTTCATCCTCTTCGTTCTCAATCTCCAAGTCATTAATAAGAACTCTTTCCAACACATCAGATTTGATCAAGTGTTGAGTTGCGGAGCTAACCACCTTGTCCACCATATCAATTTTAAAACACACTTCCTCGTCAGTTGGAAGCTTCATTGCATTGAAAACATTAAAGGTGACATTTTGATCGTGCACCCTCATAGTGAGTTCTCCCTTTTGGACATCAATAAGAGTCCGACCTGTAGCCAAGAATGGTCGTCCCAAGATGATAGGGATCTTCTTGTCTTCCTCAAAGTCAAGAATCACAAAGTCGGCTGGAAAGATAAGCTTGTCGACCTTCACCAAAACATCCTCAACTATTCCTCGAGGATAAGTAACTGAACGGTCCGCAAGTTGCAGCGTCATAGTAGTTGGCTTTGGTTCTGGAAGACCAAGTTGCATGAAAACTGATAAGGGCATGAGATTAATGTTTGCCCCCAAATCACACAAACATTTGCTGAAGGAGAGATTTCCAATAGTACACGGAATGGTGAAACTTCCAGGATCCTTCAACTTAGGTGGCAACTTTTGTTGCAAGATGGCACTACATTCTTCCGTCAATGCAACTGTCTCTAGCTCCTCAAGTTTCAATTTCTTTGAAAGAATGCCCTTCATAAACTTCGCATAGCTCGGCATCTGCTCAAGAGCCTCTGCAAATGGTATGTTGATCTGAAGCTTCTTGAAGACGTCCAAGAACTTGGCAAACTGCTTGTCAAACTTTTGCCTTTGAACTCGTTTTGGGAATGGAGGAGGTGGGAACACCTTTTCTTCTACTTCCTTCTGAGAATTATCAGTCCTAGCAGTTTTAGGATTTGAGGGAATAGCATTAGGTACCAAATCAGGAACGGATTCGACCCCAACGTCAAGATTATCATTCTTTTCCTTGGCTGAATCTTCTTCGTTCTGACCTTGTAGAATCTTCCCCGATCGTAAGGTCACTGCCTGAACCTGTTCCTTTTGATCTTTCTTGCCTGGATTCATCTCTATGTCACTCGGAAGCGTTCCTGGTTGACGGTTCAGCAATGCATTAGCTAGTTGGCCAATCTGATTCTCTAAAGTTTTCAATGACACCGCCTGACTCTTGTACATCATTCGCAGCTCTTCCAATTCAGACTTCTCAGACTGATTCAAAGAATTCCCTTGAGATGGTTGAAATCCAGGTGGATTGAATGGTTGCCTTGGAGCATAGGGTGGTTGTTGATAGTTCTGATTATATGGCCTTGCATTGAACTGCTGATTCTGTGGTTGCTGAACACCACCCTGATTGTTGCTCCAACTGAAATTTGGATGATTTCGATTGTTGGGATGGTAAGCATTAGGCACTGGTTGCTGAGCTCTTTGAAAATTACTAACAAACTGTGCTGATTCAGATGAGATAGCACACATATTCGTGTCATGAGCTCCTGCACACAACTCACACACCATAGCAACCTGGTTAGTCCCATGATTAGAAAGGGAATCTACCTTCATTGTCAACGCCTTGAGTTGAGCAGCAATAGCAGTAGCTGCATCCAATTCAAGAACTCCAGCCACTTTAGCATGTGGCAAGCGTTGAGTAGGATTCTGAAACTCATTGGCCGCCATCATCTCGATAAGATTATAGGCATCCTCATAGCTTTTTGCCCACAGTGCTCCTCCAGAAGCTGCATCAAGCATAGGCCTTGACTGAGCTCCCAATCCATTATAGAAATTGCTGATTACCATCCAATCCGGCATCCCATGATGAGGACAACGTGCCAAAATCTCCTTGTACCTTTCCCAAGCTTCCCCCAAAGATTCCTGGGGTTGCTGAGCAAACTGAGAAATAGAATTCCTATAAGCTGCTGTCTTCGCCATGGAGAAATACTTCGTCAAGAACTTTTGAGCACAGTCTGCCCAAGTTCTAATAGATCCTGATGGCATAGAATGTAACCAACTCTTGGCTTTATCCCTAAGAGAGAAGGGAAATAGCCTCAATCTGATTGCATCATCTGTAACTCCGTTGAATTTGAAGGTGTCACAGATCTCAAGGAAGTCCCTAATATGAGCATTGGGATCTTCAGCAGGACTACCCCCAAACTGAACTGTATTCTGAATCATCTGAATGATGTTTGGCTTAAGCTCAAAATTATTAGCCCCAATAGCTGGACGAACAATGCTGGTATGAATGTCCTCCACTTTTGGCTGAGAAAATTCACTCAAAGCCTTCGCTGGTTGTGCTTGATCTTCCATCTCTTCTTTTGATTCACGATTGTTTTCTACACTGATGTTCTCAAAGTCAAGTTTCCTTCGTGCTAGTTCTTCTCTTCTTGCTAATTCTTCTCTACGTGCTCGAGCTCGTGTACGCATACACTCTCAATAAGTACCTGAAATTCACCAACTAGAAAATTTGGTGAGAAACGTCCTAGTCACCGAACTTTAATGACCACTGATGGTAAATACTGAAACTAAACAAATAAAACCGCAGTCCCCGGCAGCGGCGCCAAAAACTTGTTACGACCAAACTAAACACGCAAGTGCACGTGATCTCAAGTAATACAGATAGCAAATAAGGTTCGTTCCAACAGGGACTCGTTGTTTGTCTAGTTAATTCACTCACCAATGTATGATTATTATTCGATGCTAAAACAATTAACAAAGTGGTTTTGATTATCACTAAAATTTATCTAAGAATTATGACTAATTATCAACTACTTGAACTGAGATTTATATCGAATTACTTATGCGAGTAAAACATGGGATTTCAACTTCATTAAACAATCCATCTAAAGTCTTCAATTCTCTAGCCCTTTCATGTGAAGTATTAATACCTGATCGAACACACAAAACTGATATAAGCCAACTTTCGTTGTACCAATACCATCCTAAATAATATCCACAATTAAGATAGAAATCACTTAGTCTCCCAATTATGCTTAGTCCTTATATGTCTATAAAGATTGAAAACATAATGGTTTAAGTACAAGCATTCAATTGATCACATAGTCGTCATAAAACGGTTAGAGTTACGACATTAATTACGAATGATATTCTCACGCATAAACCTATGCTAGCATGGCGAGTTCTAAACTCTTAGATCCACTTTCGCTTCAATAAGAATTAACACACAATTACAGGAGTTAGCTACTCTCCTATAACGAATTAAAACAACCATGATAGGATATCACATCAATCACACTATAGGCATCGAGAAAATTCAACTAATAGACTTCATGAATAAATCCGCTAAAACCCCATGACAACGAATTAGTTCATAATCAAACTAATCGTCACCATGGGTTCTAATGAAAACATGATAGAAGAAATCAAATAAATACTGTTATAAATATCAAGGGTTTTAAAGAGTACACCAAATCCAAGCATCCACAAACTAGAAGATTACAAGAATAAAATTTAATCGATCTTCTTCCTCGCTTCTTCGTGCTTGAAATTCCGTAGATATATGATATGTCTCTCCTCTCTCTCTCTCTCTCTTCTAGGGTTTGTTTCTTCTTTTTATAGGCCTCCAAGTGCAATATTTCGTCAGGAATTGATTTCTTTAAATTTCACTTGAAAAATCACAAATTAGGGCAAAACAGGAATTTCCCCGCCAGACACCACGGCGCTGCCGCGCCAAGTTTGTATAGGGACACGGCGCTGCCGCGCCAAGTTCACTGTGCAACCTTTTCTCTGCGGCGCTGCCGCGCCACTCTCAAGTATTATCACGGCGCTGCCGCGCCAGGATCTCTGTCCAGCAAAACTGAATTTTCTCCTTTTCTTCATTATAACTCCGTTTCGCGCTCCAATTGCTTCGCTTCATTCCTAACACACCTGTGATCAATATACCTGCACAATACCCTTAAAAGAGATCAAAAATACCACAACTCGAGTACAAACATACGTTTTAAGCCAAACGGAAACGTTCTAAGTGAATAAAATATCCACTTATCACAAATAATTGTTGAACTCTTTTATCAGTGTGATAAAGAGTAACAATTCTACCGTCTTTTGTAGAAAACTTCTGGAATAAATTTGATGCATCTTCAGGATTATCAATAATCACATCTTCATCACCTTCAGGAATTGTAGCAAGAATGTGTCCATGATCAGGTGTCAGGATTTGATCTTCCGTCAGGATCTGAGATTGCACCAATGTTCTTACTGTCTTAACTCCAGAATCAGAAACATGAGTTGACTGCGTTGTTTGACTTTGATAAGTTTGGATTGTCTTCATAACAACAGCATCAGAGGTTTCTCCTTGTATCGCTTTGTCACCACCATCATCTCCAGTATCATCATCATTATTTCTTAATACTAGATCAGGTGTACATTTTGTCTGAATAACCTTCTCCCCCTTTTTGACATCAGGATTTGACAATAATTGCAAAATTAAGGAAAGAGAGGCTTGAATTTCAGTTACCTTAGTATCCAGAGAATCAATTCTTTGTTTGATTGAGGTTTGTTCTGAAACAACAGATTTCACTTGGAATTCCACTACCCTCAGTTGGAAAGTAGTAGGCACCTTTGTAAAATTATTAAAGATATCAGTCCTCACTTTGTCAGTTGAACCCTTGATAGAATCAATCTCACTTTTCAGACTTTTGGATAACAGAGTTGTAGCCTTCAGATGATTCTTCAAGTCTTGATTCTCTATAGACTTCACTGCATTATAGGCATGTTCAATAGCAGAAGAAAAACTGATAGAGTCATCAGATTGGTGCCATGAATTGTTCCATTCATTCTGTCTAAATGCCTCTGCAGGATCAAAGGAAGGAATAGAAAAATCTTGTCTCTGATCTTTCCCAGTGAAAGCATTGCTAGCCATATATGTACTTGATGAACCAAAATTAGTTCCAAGACTAATCTTGAGTGCTGTAGCAAGCTGTTCCTTCTATTTTCTATTCTCATTATCATCATCACTATCATCATCAGAATTATCATCATCAGAACCATGAGATTTATCAGGATCAGGAATTGCAATACCTTTCAGTTTATCCTGTAATTCTGAGATAGGATGATCCATTGGTCTTGAACGAAGTGGCTGTATCAAAATAGGTTCATTATCAGGAGCACCACTAACGTCAGGATGAACATCGTCAGGATTTGATATGCTTGCATCAGTATTTGCTACCAATGGTTCTTGTGGAGCTTGAGGTTCAGAAGCTGCTTCAACACTTTGAGTTAAAGGTTCTTGTGTGCTTCCCTCATTGACAATGTTCTCGACCAATCTTTCAACAGAAGCTGTAGCTTTGCCTGCATCTTCACTTTGAGAAGATGGTTCTTGTGTAGCTGGAATGTTGATGTCTTCATTCTCCCTTTGAGAAAATGGTTCTTGTGTGACCATTCCACTAGCTAAGCCTTCACCCAAACTTTGATTGAGTGGTTCTTGTGTGGCAGGATCAACAGTAGCTGCTGAATTACTCTGAAATTCAGGTTCTTGTGGGCTTGATCCTTTCAGCTTCTTCTGTCTCTGATAGACTAACTCTTCTGCATTCCTCTTTTTCTTTGATGTAGGTGTAAGACCAATCAAGGAAGCAGTTGTAGATACCTTCTCCCAAGAATGTCCTCGAATCTGAGATGGAGAGGCTAGAGAGTCTGATATAGAGACAACTTTTGTTGTTGCATCAGGAATACTAACATCAGGATTTGCTAGAGCATCAGGAGTAGATGACTCATCAGGATTTGATGTCTGAATATCAGTATCCTTCATTTGCACTGTCAAAGGAATATGATACCTGCTCTTTGATAATTTCCTAGTCTTTTGTGGTTTTGATAAAGATACCACAGCTTTAGTAGCAGTATCAGCAACTTCCTTGTTCACATTCATCACAGAGGATATAGGTAAGTCATCCTCTGAATCACTTTCATCAATCAACCTTAACTTCCTTTTCACAGGAACATTCTTAACAACCTTATCAGCTTTCTTGACCAGGACCCCTTGTACACCCCCTTGTATCTTCTTTTTAGTGAGTGGTGTAGAGGAAAAATCCTTTGAACCTGATTGCCTTCCAGACACATCAGTTCTAGCTGATTTCTTTGATTTTACAACTAAAGTCTTTTGAGAGACAGTAGAGGTGGTTGGTAACTGTTTAGACTGTTTAGGTTGCATGCTTGTGTCAGGAACAAGGTGGGTTGGGCCTTGCCCCATAGCATTAGAAAGTAGTCTATAACGAGTAGGCATTTTCTCAATTGTGTTCTTCCTGTACTTGCCTGCAAAATTTGTTAGTAACACTCAAAGTGATATAGAGATGATAAATAATAAACTCTGTTAATAATGAAATTGAAATTGATAATTAAGACTGAAAACTTAATCAAAGACTAAGTAATAATCTAATTGTCCAGAGTTTACCAGGAGTGTTGATGACAAATTAGCATAGAACCTCTGGTTTTCATACCAGCTTCAATCATCTGAGCATCAGGATTTGACCAGTTGACTTCCTGTCAGGATTGAGTCCTATCAGGATTTGATCAAAGATACATACCTTTCTGAATAACCATCAGGATTTGACAGTTATCAGGATTTCCTCTCTGTAGCTTTTCCTCAGAAATTCTCAAAATTCATCATTCCAAGTTCATTCACCAACTTATTGAAAGTAGCTTCAGGTAGTGGCTTGGTGAATATATCAGCTAGTTGTTGATCAGTAGGAACAAAGTGAAGTTCAATTCTTCCTTCCAGAACCTGTTCTCTTATAAAGTGATATCTGATACTGATGTGTTTAGTAAGAGAATGCTGAACTGGATTTCCTGTCATTGCAATAGCACTTTGGTTATCACAATAAATAGGGATTTTTGAGTATGACAGGCCATAATCTAACAACTGATTTCTCATCCACATTATCTGAGCACAACAACTTCCTGCAGCAATGTACTCAGCTTCTGCAGTTGAAGTGGAAATAGATTTCTGCTTTTTACTGAACCATGAAACTAGTCTTCCACCCAAAAACTGACAACTTCCTGAAGTACTTTTCCTGTCTATTTTGCATCCTGCAAAATCAGCATCTGAATAACCACACAACCCAAAATCTGATTCCCTTGCATACCAAAGGCCAAGTGAAGGAGTGCCTTTGAGATATCTGAAAATTCTTTTGACTGCAATCAGATGTGGTTCTCTAGGTTTTGCTTGAAATCTTGCACATAGACAGGTTGCAAACATGATATCTGGTCTACTGACAGTGAGATACAATAAAGAGCCAATCATTCCTCTGTAGTGAGTTACATCTACCTCTTCACCTTGATCAGGATCAAGTTTGGTAGCTGTAGCTATGGGAGTTGAAGCAGGAGTATTGTCTTGCATGTTAAACCTTGTCAGTAAATTCCTTGTGTATTTAGACTGATTAATAAAAATCCCTTCATCAGTCTGTTTAACTTGAAGACCCAGAAAGTAACTCATTTCTCCCATCATGCTCATTTGATATCTTGACTGCATAAGCTTGGAAAACTTTTCACACAGCTTATTGTTTGTTGACCCAAAAATGATATCATCAACATAAATCTGAACTAACAGTAACTCCTTACCATGATTCAAATAAAATAGAGTTTTATCAATTGCACCTCTTTTGAATCCACTTTCCAGTAAGAATTGAGCTAAGGTTTCATACCATGCTCTTGGAGCTTGCTTTAGTCCATAAAGTGCCTTATCCAGTCTGTAGACATGATCTGGATATGTAGGATCAATGAAACCAGGAGGTTGTTCAACATAAACTTCTTCCTCCAGTTCACCATTTAAGAAAGCACTTTTAACATCCATCTGGAAAACCTTGAATTTCTTATGTGCTGCATAAGCAAGAAATATCCTGATGGCTTCTAGTCTTGCAACAGGAGCAAAAGTTTCATCATAGTCAATTCCCTCTTGTTGGGAATACCCCTTTGCAACTAGTCTAGCTTTATTTCTGATAATGACTCCATCAGAATCAGTCTTGTTCTTGAAAATCCACTTTGTACCAACAATTGATCTATTCTTTGGTCTTGGTACCAGTTTCCAGACTTCATTCCTTTCAAATTCATTCAGTTCTTCTTGCATTGCAGTAACCCAATTAGCATCTTTAAGTGCATCTTCAACTTTCTTAGGCTCCTCCTTGGATAGAAAGTTATTATATAAACATTCATTCTGAGTTGCACTTCGTGTTTGAACACCTGCATCAGGATCTCCAATTATCAAATCAGGAGTATGATCTTTTGTCCATTTCCTTGCTGGTGTCAAATTGTTTCTTGAAGTAGATGCTCCCCCTGGATTGGTGTTATCTTGATTGAAAGAATTTGATTGATTTGAAGCTCTCCCTGAATTATTGCTATGCCCTCCTGATGTGTTATCAGGATCTTCACTTGAATCAGTATCTGAAGAATTCTGTCCTGATGATTGAGTTGACTCTGAACTTGTAGTTGAATGCCGTTGCTCCCCCTCAACATTAGCACTACTAGTTGTATTAATGTTGTTTGCATCATCAGTATTAGCACCATCAGTACCTGGTGAGTCATCAGGATTTGGTGACCCGTCAGTACTGGATGAATGGACAGCTTCTGATTCATTTTCTTCAGGTTCCTTGGAAGCTTCATTTTCAAATAACAATCTATCATGCGAGTCTTTAATTATTCCAGTTATCTTCTTATCATCAAAAGATACATGTATTGACTCCATGACAGTTCTTGTTCTCAAATTAAAAACTCTGAAGGCTCTTGATGTAGGATAACCTATGAATATTCCTTCATCAGCCTTTGTTTCAAATTTCCCTAGCTGTTCAGGATGAGTTCTGAGAACAAAACATTTACAGCCAAACACATGCAGATGCTTCAGACTTGGCTTCTTCTCTTTGAGAGACTGATAAGGAGTGACACCATGCCTGTTTATCAATGTGAGATTTTGTGTATAGCATGCTGTGTTGACTGCTTCTGCCCAGAAATTTGTAGGTAATTTAGCTTCTTCCAACATAGTTCTGCCAGCTTCAATAAGAGTTCTATTCTTCCTTTCTACTACTCCATTTTGCTGAGGTGTGCCAGGAGCAGAGAATTGTTGAATGATTCCTTTGTATTTGCAGAACTCTTCCATCTTTGAATTCTTAAATTCAGTACCATTATCACTTCTCAGAATCTTGACTTTGTACTTTGTGGTTGTCTCAATCATTCTCACATGATCCAACAGAACTTCAGGAGTTTCATCTTTTCTATGCAGAAAATACACCCAGGTGAATCTAGAATATTCATCAACAATTACAAGAGTGTACCTTTTCTTACTGATGGACATGATGTTGACTGGACCAAACAGATCAAGATGTAGCATGTGATATGGTTCTTCAATAGAGGATTCTGATTTACTCTGGAATGATGTCCTTCTTTGTTTTGCTTTTTGGCATGCATCACAGAGTCCATCAGGTGTATATAAGACATTAGGTAATCCTCTTACTAACTCTTTCTTAACCAACTCATTGATGTTGCTGAAGTTGAGATGAGAAAGCTTCTTGTGCCAATTCCAACTTTCATCTACTGAAGCTTTACTGATGAAACATGTAGGGGAGCCATCAGTATCTGAGAGAATGTTGGCTTCATATATGTTACCATGCCCGTAGCCAGTTAGTGCTATCTTCCCTGTTGCTTTACTGACTACTTCATAATGTGTGGAATAGAAATTGACATGATAACCTCTGTCAGTGATTTGACTAATACTCAACAAGTTGTGTTTTAGTCCCTTCACTAGAGCTACTTTCTCAATGATGACATTTCCAATGATTATATTGCCATATCCCAAGGTTTGTCCAATGTTGCCATCTCCATAAGACACAGTTGGGCCAGCTTTTTCCTCATATTCTGATAACAGGGCTTTGTTTCCAGTCATGTGCACAGAACATCCACTATCCATGACTAACACATTTTTCTTTTTACCCTGCATCAGAATAGTAAAACACTAGTCAGAATGTTTAGGAATCCACACTTGTTGGATTCCTTGTTCATGCATTTTATTAAATTTAACAGCAGAAGACTTTTTGACTTTAGCAGTCCTGACAGGATTTACTCCATCAGGATTTGCTTTGTCAGTATCAGTATTAACAAAAGCATGCTTCACTATGACATTTTCAGTTTTATCAGACTTTGTACTACTTTCAAACTTAGGCAATGGATCATAAAAGTTATAGTACAAATCATGATACTCTTTACATGTATAAATAGAATGCCATAGACTACCACAATGAAAACAGGAATTCTGTGGTTTGTAAAATACTGATCTATTCCTAACATCAGACTTAGGAATTTCAGCAATTTTCTTCTTACTCTTTTTACAATCAATAGCAAGATGATTAGAGTTACCACAGTTAAAACAACTCTTTCTAGGTGCATTTGGGATATACTTATAACCATTCTCTTTATTGATCCCAACTTTACCATTCCTGTTTCTCTTAACAGTAGTTTCCTTTTTCTTATCTGTAACCTCACAGATTTTATCCTTAAGCTGTTTCTGAGACAATAGACCTACATTCTTAGTGACTTTGTTCATGACAGGTTTAGACTTTATAATTTTAATTCCTTGAGTAGAAGAAGATCCCTTTTCAAAAGTAGAATTGGAATCCTTACCAAAAACAAAATTAACAGGAGTAATTGTTAGGAATATGTTGTTCTTGATGATAAACATAAAACACTTAGTAGAATTTGTGTAAAGTCATTTTTGTAACTGTCAACGAAATGGCATGCTTTGCAGCATTCCGTTGACAGGAAGCTCATCAACGAAATGAGTGTTGTAGCAATTGCATTGTACAATACTTCACAGTATGATAGGCATTCTGTTATATGTTTTAGATAGGTTTTCTAAGTCATGTTGACTAAGTACTAGATAGTCAAAATAGGTTGGTTAATTGTAAATATGTTATGCCTTGTAATTTTGACTAAGTGAAGACATGTCAACTGTATGAAGATTACTCTGTCAACGGTATGGAGTTTACCCATCAACGAAACGAGGGAAACACCATCAACGGAATGAAGAATGAAGCTATCAACGAAACACATCTCCTTGCTATCAACGAATCAATGTTGCTTTTTGAACAGTTGACAAAGTGATAGTGACAGTTTACTGAACAGATCTAAAAGGAGATATGGAAGTGTACTTTGCATTGGAAGCCATCAAAGTGGTTACTGGAAATAAGGAAACATTCCAATTTCCAATAAGGCTCTTGGAAATGATTATAATGAGCATGAAGACAAAAGCAAAGATCTCCAAGGACCATTGGACAAAAGGAATGAAAAGCAAGCTACTGATGGTTACTACTATTATTCTTTAGTTTAACCAAACGTAGAATTGTAAACTTGGGATTATATAACCAAGTGTAGCAGTTACTTTAGAAATAAGAGAAGAAAAACAAATAGATTGTATTAGCTATTTTTGAGAGCAATTCTTCTCTACAACCTTGTAACTGAGCAGCTGTGTACTTTTGTATCACAGATTATTTCCGCAATAAAAACACTTCAGTTGGATCATCAAACAATCCAACTGAATTATTTATATCTTGTGTTTTTATTTATTCAGTTCAGTTTTATTTTATAAAGTGTTTAGTTTCAAGAAAATATCAAGAATTGTATTCAACCCCCCCTTCTACAATTCTGTTAGGTCATTTGGGAATAACAATTGGTATCAGAGCGAGCTTCTAACATACAAGAAGTTTAAAGATCAAGACCAAAAACAGAAACCATGGTGAAGAAGGATGCAGGTGTGAAGATACCAGTTCTTGATAAAGACAATTACTTTCACTGGAAAGTAAAGATGCATTTACATCTCATGTCTATGGATGAGAGGTATGTAGACTGCATTGAGAAAGGTCCACACGTTCCCATGAAGCTTGATTCTAGAGTTGGACTGCCAGATGATGCACCTGATGTAGAGATTCCAAAAACTGTCTCAGAATGGACTGTTGAAGATATTGCAGAAGTCCATAAAGACAAAAGGACCATGAACATTCTGTTTAATGGTTTGGAGCAAGAGATGTTTGACAATGTTATCAACTGTACAACCTCTAAGGAAGTATGGGATACCGTTAGAACTCTCTGTGAAGGAACTGAGCAAGTCAGGGAAAATAAAATGCAACTCCTTATACAACAATATGAGCATTTTCATTTTAAAGCTGGTGAAACCCTAAATGACACGTTTAGTAGGTTTCAAAAGCTTTTGAATGGATTAAAGTTGTATGGGAGGATCTATCAAACCAAGGATTCAAACCTTAAATTTCTTAGAGCTCTTCCAAAAGAATGGAAGCCTATGACTGTTTCTCTCAGAAACACTCAAGAGTACAAAGACTACACTCTTGAAAGGCTTTATGGAACCTTGAAGACTTATGAGCTGGAAATGGAGCAAGATGAGGAAATTGAAAAGGTACAAAAGAAGGGTGGATCTATTGCATTGATTGCATCTGTGAACCAACTTGAAGATGACACTAAAGAAGCTGCAAAGGCCACAACTAGTCGATCTAGTTGTAGGAGTGATGTTAGCAAGGGTAAAGACAAGATGACAGAAGAAGAAGAATCAGAACCAGCCAACTTGGATGACTTAGATGAGATTGATGAACACATTGCTTTTCTGTCTAGAAAATTCTCTAAGTTCAAGTTCAAAAGAAACTCAGAAGCAAGGCCACCAAGAAGAGACTTTCAACCTAGCAAAACAAACTGGATTGAAAAGTCTAAGTCAAAATGTTTCAATTGTGGAATGCTTGGTCACTTTGCTGGAGACTGCAGAAAGCCCAAGGTTGAGAAGGGCAACAGGAAATTTGAGCCTGTTGATTATAAAAAGAAATACTTTGAACTTCTCAAACAAAAAGAAAAGGCTTTCATGTCTCAGGAGTATGATTGGGCTGGTAATGGTGAAGATTCTGATGATGATGTTGAGTATGTCAACTTGGCTCTTATGGCTGACAATCATGAGCAGGAAGCAAGTTCCTCAAGCAACCAGGTAACAATTGGTATCAGAGCTACATGTCTATGTGCTAGATTTCAGGCTGATCCTAGAGAATCCCATTTAGTTGCTATTAAAAGAATTTTCAGATATCTCAAAGGAACACCAAACCTTGGCATTTGGTATCCTAGAGAATCTGGTTTTGAACTAATTGGTTATTCAGATGCAGATTTTGCAGGATGTAAAATTGACAGGAAAAGTACAACTGGAACCTGTCAATTCCTAGGAAACAAGCTTGTGTCATGGTTCAGCAAGAAACAAAACTCAGTTTCTACCTCCACAGCTGAGGCTGAGTATATTGCAGCTGGAAGTTGTTGTGCACAGATTTTATGGATGAAAAATCAACTTCTTGATTATGGATTAAGAGTTGAGAAAATTCCTATTTTCTGTGACAACACTAGTGCCATTGCCATTACTGAAAATCCAGTGCAGCATTCAAGGACCAAGCACATTGACATCAAGTACCATTTCATTAGAGAACATGTTATGAATGGTACTGTGGAGTTACATTTTGTTCCAAGTGAACAACAACTTGCAGACATCTTTACCAAG